>OZ008368.1:189657533-199657533 GCA_963931995.1 Phaonia tiefii | reverse complement strand
GAGACTGAAAATTGTGTTTGTTGGGCTGTGTGTGCCTTATAGACTTCTAAATGGCTGCCCAGATGGTATTAAAATTTTCACAGAATATAACTACTTTAATATTTTATATGTATATTAAGTGGGCGTGGGCCCGTCCATAGGATCCTATTTTTGGAAAAGCAATACCTGTAGACTTTTGCATCAATAGTCGTGAGCTTTTACATTCTTTTGATATTTGACTACGTATTCAAAAAAAGGAAGGAATAGATGGGTGTAGCATAGTGTATTCAAAAACCAGTTTTTATATTAAATTCCAGGTTTGATGAAGTCGGTCTTCGGTTAAATCGAGGATTAGGAACCAGTTAATAACCGGTTTGGGTTTTTATGGCAAAATGGAAAACTATACGATTTATAAAAATCTTATATTTTTAATTCAGTCTTTTTGAATTTTGAGATCGTTGTTATTATAAAAGCTAAAAAAAATTATGTCATAGTTAAAGTCCATACTGAAGTTAAAATACATATACGTACACACCATATCATAACATACACACCAAAACTAAGACATGGTTTGAAAACAAAAATTCGATACAATTATTTTTTAATTGAACCAATAACTCAAGGACTTGACTGAAGAGATTTATGCAAAAATAGGGAAATAAATAAATGCAAATGACTATAATGCCATTTAAATTTGCGGTCTATGAAATTTTTTGGATTGACAGGTGCAATCTGACAACAACATTGGAAAGTGCTGCAGTTTTTACAGGGTCAAGTAAGTACTTGGCAAACATATCGAAAAGATGCTCTCAGAGCAGAAACGGTGAGTGGAAGAATTCGGGTTGTCCTGTGCGATTTTCATACTTTTGCAGCCGCGGATCAAATATACATTTGCGAAAGACGTCTTGAATGGGCATTATAGAAATTTGCTCTTTTTTTCAAGATACACTAATGCTGATTTTTTTCACAACATTGAAGCATTCCGACCCCGTAAATTCGCTAAAGTACTATTATTGAAAAAACAGGAAATGTCTTGAATGGCCGTTCAAGACGTCTTGTAAAGAGTACATTTTGTTAATTAAATCTATAAGTAAGGGATATTTAGTGAATATCAAAATACATTTTAGGGATATCAAAATATTATGAAGTGTTCCAGTAAAATTATTTGTGTAGATTCCAATTAACAAGCAAATTGTTACAATTAAGGATTTCCCTCATTCACTATATGTTTGCCAAGTATTCCACGTATTTGTGATCCAAATTCTTTTGTATGTCTATTGCTCTTTGAGTTTTTAGCTTAACAGTAGTCAGAAAGTATTATTTCTTGATTGTATCAATTTTCAGTTTACTCAAACCATTTGTGCAAAAAATTGTGTTTCTCTTCGGGGGAACCGGAATATATATATATAACGGAACAGGAAAGCCTTATATGATAATAATATTAATGTCGAACCAATTCAACGACAATTAGATACATTTCATAATTAAATGTCAACATAACTAAAAATTACCTGTTAATTGATTGATTTACCTGCAGTTTTACATCTGTTTATTTTAGATGCTTTCACAACACTATCTTGACCACTTACCACACCAATATTTTACAATATTGGTGGAGTTCGTTTTAAACTTTAATAAAAAAATTTAAGATTGTGACACATGCAAATTTTGACTTTTTGATGCTAATAATACACTGTAGGGCGCACTGGTGTCTATACCGGTTATGTATGTCGTTCAGGACTCCGAACAATAAGTCCCTAAGGACATTGGGATAAACCTTGTTAGTGGTTTCGTAACTGTAACTTCTGCTGCAATCCTCGACGCAGATATTCTTACAATGTGTCCTCTATCCTCTCCTTGCTTTAATTCCATGATGGGGTTCGGGAATATCAACTTTTTAGTATAGAATCACTGTTTACGAATAAATATGTACGTTCAATACCGAGAAATAAAGTGCGGTAATTGTGGGGCTATGATTTCTCTTATAAATATCAATCAATGCAAGACTTTACACTGACGACCGTAAATATGATTTGGGGGAGTTTACACATGCAATCTTTTTGGACAACCCAAGAGCTGTACTTTAAAATATCTTCAAGCTAAACGATGTTTCGATGTGCACTAATAAGCAGCGACATCCCCTTTTAAATAACACTTGACAACCCAATCCATCTCACTATTTATTTGCTGGGTTATCGTTGTAGCTGTTTTCTTGGCATAAGAGTTTCTTAGCAATTATAGTTCAAGGTGCTTGCCTTTCTCGGGGATATCAAACTAAGATCAGAAAGAACAAATAAACATATACATACCTACAAGCACACATTTGCACTTTGTCACATATACTGATAGAAACACATTTACAAAGCTAAAAACCGAGCTTTTTATGTTTAACACCACAGGGAAATTGAAACCCATTGGGTTCATATTACCCAAGACCGAGCATCAGCAACAATAACTTTGGCAACAACATTGACTTTTGATGTAAACAAAACCAGCTTATCATCACATCACACTTTTAGTGTACTCGTATGTTGTGTGAGTTAGGGCGGTTATCTGCAGGTTTGTTATGATAATGTAAAGGAAAATGTTTAACATATTGTCACAATATGATTGTTCATGTTAATATTTTACCCTAGAGTTCTTGCCAGTAAAAAAGCATTAGGCCCAAAACAAACCTGATTTTGTTTCCACATGACCGTATGTAATATCTTTTGTTTTAGATACAATTGCTACAGGTAGTCATTAATAAACAAGTTTTAGTTACGATGCACGCATATTCCAATAAAATATTAACTGCCAAATTTTAGCCCAAAGATTGATTTTGGCTTGTCTGAAGTTATAAGCAAAAATACAACTTGTGATTTAAAATTATATTTTTCCTCAATTTACCCTTTTTCTTTATTATTATTACTCATATCTACTAGACATCTGCAAGCGCAGGAAAACAAAAATACCAAGCAGGACCGTTTTGTTTCAATTCCAGTAGAGTCAAGCAGATCACACTACATAAATATACCCTACCGCAATCCGAAATTCATATGAGGGTAAAATACAAGTTAACCTAGACTAGAGCATACCAGTCCAAGCATGAAAAGAATCAAGTTGCTTCGATACCTTTCAGATTAGTTTATGCAGTGCCGATTATTCTCTACAGTCTAAAGCGAACCACAGACTTGTCACTAATGAGCATGAACTTGGTCGATAACTTTGTATCTGGTTGATGAATTTGATAAAATATGACCAAAAAATTTTGCAAACTAATAGTTATGCCAACAATTACGATTACATTCTTATTTGGTATCAAGAACGGCGTTAAACCGACAATAAATATGAACGATAGCTGATGTTCATGCTCATTAATGACAAGTCTGTGGTTCGCTTAAGAAGGTACAATATCAGCTACAGAATTATTAAAATGGATTTCATTTAGTAGCGCATTTAGTAGATTGGTAGACTAGGCACACTCACAGAAAAATTCGGTTGAGACAGCCGAATTAGCCGTAACCGAATTAAGAGGTTGTCTCAACCGAATTAGAGGTTGTCTCAAACGAATTTGAGGTTGTCACAACCTCATTAGAGGTTGACACAACCTCATTAGAGGTTGGCACAACCTCAGTAGAGGTTGGCACAACCTCAGTAGAGGTTGACACAACCTCGTTGGTGGTTGACACAACCTCATTAGTGGTTGACACAACCTCATTAGAGGTTGTTACAGCCGAATTAGAGGTTGTTACAACCGAATTTAGATTGTGTCGCAAATTAATTATGCAAACCTTTTTTATAATGAAGTGATGATATATTTTCCTGAATTCTTATAAAAAATTTAAAAGCGAGAAAATAACGTCACATACATAGGGTAATCTATAAAGTAATTCATTTGGGTTTCATGCCTCTTCCGGCCATTTGGAAGTCCCGCTCATCATGGGACACCGCACTAATTCAGACGTGTTGCATCAATTGGTTTAGGTCTTAAAGCATTTTGTATACAGACTCACATGACCATTTTGCAGCATATATTACATGACCGACCTTGAAAAACTTCACAGCTGTTGATATCTGCCTGAATACTTTCTGCAAAAAAAGATGTTTTAATACAAGGCATATTTTACTTACCTTTGTTAATAACCACAAAAAAATCTTGACATTCTTTTCTTCTTTTCAGAGACGTCAGATTTGAAATACATAGAATTAAGTTGTGGTAACCGAATTGAAAATGAATTCGGTTATACCTACAGAATTCATGACAAATTAGGTTACAGCAACCGAATTGACGTGAAATTTGGTCGCTGCAACCGATTTAAGGCTAGATTCGGATATTGTGACCGAATTTATACCACATTCCACAGTTACAACCGAATTGATGCTAAATTCGGCTACTACAACCAAATGCATGCCACATTCGGTTACTCCAACCGAATTTGGTACCAATTTCGGTTGTTGCATCTGAACTAATTTCAAATTCGGTTGTTCCAACCGAAATTTTAGAAAATGTAGTTGACTGAACGAATATAATTAAAGATTCAGTTGTCACAACCGAATCAATTATGGATCGAAGTTTCTGCAACCGAATTTCGGTTGTGGGGACTAAATTCGGTTAAAACAACCTCAATACGTTTGTGGCAACCTCAATTCGATGGTAACAGCCGAATTTGCGGTTGCTACAACCTCTTTCCAAACAATTAGTTCTCTGGGTGCACACACTAATGCGAATGTGTTTAGTGTTCGCCCCATGGTTAAAATAGGCGTTCGTTTGATGAATAATTTCATCGTAGGAGCTAAATCTCTTTCCACCGAGCCATTTCTTTAGGTTTGGAAATAGTCACTGGAGCCTAAATCCGGAGAATACGGTGAATGAGGTACCAGTTCGTAGCCCAATTCATGGAATTTTGCCATTGAGACTACACACGTGTGCACCTGTGCATTATCTTGATGAAAAGTGACGTTTTCTTGGCCATATGGGGTCGTTTTTTTAAATCGTCGTTAAATCGGTCCAATAAGTTGGCATAATATTCGCCGTCTATTGTTTATCCCTTTTGAAGGTAATCGATGTGGAATATTAGTATCAGTTCACTGAAACAAAAACGATTATTCGTAGGGATGCGACATTTTCGTTAGTTGATTTACATTGCTATAAAGTTATATACTCTATAAAGTTCTGTACTTCTCACGATTGTATCTTTGCTGCAATATAGCAAGATTTTTTGAATGATCATCGTTGCGTTGCTCCAGGAACTCAATTGTTATAGCTGCAATTTTGGAGCAAACAATTTTAATAATGTAAATAATTGTTAAGCTTTGAGATTGAGGCATCTATGCCCCTTTCACTCTTTTATTTGTTTATTACTGTAGTTAGTCAAGCATTTGAAGTTAACAAAACGAAATAGTTGCTGAAATTAAAGAATTTATAACTCTCATTTTCCTTTTTCTGGAGGTCAAACAACCTTTAGTATGTAACCTACAGCCACACTATCAGTACCACACTATCAGTAATATTCCATTCCACTCAATTAACAGGATAGTCTTCACCACATATAAAGGAAATAACTAGATATCGCACATGCCTTGGGAAAGTTCTTGTTCAATGGGATATTTTCAAGATGGAGCTGAACGCAATAATTATAACATTTGATGCGAGATGTGTTTAGAACAGGTGATAGCAGAAGGTGTTGTAGGCAACATCAACAGGCATTTTGTTTTGTTTAGTGGGCCGATGCTGCACAAGTCAACGCAAAAGAATGCCAACAACAAGAGCACACCAAAAAATCACATAACCAAAATGCATTTGAATTAGAAAGTGGGGAACACAACGACATGAAAAAAACTAAATTAGTTGTTCGAATAGCACAACCTGGAAAATGATTATATTTTTGTATTGAAAAAATGTCCCACACTGTTGAATAAACGTCGGTGAATGGTATGAGAAACGTCAATGAAAGTTATAAATCGACAACACAGCTCCTAGTGGCAGTACTTGACAACGCCTGTGCGGTATCTACTTATTTCCTTTATCTATGGTATTCACTCCTCTAAATGCGAGTAATCAGCTCTAATGAACTTCATCTAAGCTATATCACGGCATTGTATTGAGAATAATACAATTCATTGAAGCACAAAATGCAAATGCAAACGTACAAAGCGCACTTTTCATTGCAGTAATATTTGTGTTTATATTGCTTACTATTGTTGAGTTCAATGAAATTATTACAAATCCTAGCATACTTTGGGGCTACCCTCACAACAAAAGAATATTCTAGTAGTGTTCCAGGGATGGAATATTAAATTAAGTTGTCAAGGTGACAGGTAGAACAATCAGCAATGAATGCATGTGCTCCTTTACACTTAAACTCTAATATAAATTGAAACGAGCGAATTTAATAATAAAATCTCCCACTGCTTAGTGAATAACAAAGGAAATATTGTGCAGTTTGAACATTGCAATGAAATACCTTGCATCTTCTATGGTTGAAATGAGACGAACATAGCGCATCTTTATTTGGGATTTAAAAATAAATTAAACCTAAGTGTATGTAACTATTAAGTACATACCCAGGCAGAAATTTTCGAGGCCAAAAGTGCAGTACTGGAATGGATCGGTTCTTTAAAAAACCGGTGCTTTGCCAGAACTACCTGAACATTATTTGCCAGTACAATTCTAATGAAATATACGACCGATTAAACAAAAACAAATTATATTTAAATTACATTATTATATTTATTGTAGATATATTTAGAGTGAAATTAATTGCGAAAAAAAGTAACAGCCAGTGATTTATTGTTACATATAGCGGATACACAAGAGTAATCCTACTTAATAAGCCGTCGCAGAGTAGGGCCGATGGGAAAACACACGGTAATAATATCACAACTTTTAAAGAATTATTCTGGTCATTTTGGAAAGTACCAGACACTTGTACAGGAAGATTGCATTCACAGGCACCTGTTTGTGCTACAGGTTGTTATAGTTAACCACTTTGGTGCTGTTGAAATTTTCATAGCCTGGTACTTTTACACGTATAGGCCTATTTCAAAAATTTTTTACTTTTAAGAATCTCCTACACAAGACAACCCAAAAATACGATAACAGTTGAATAACTTTTAAGTTATTAAGATACTCTCAATCAAAATTTAAAATAGTAAATTTTTTCTTTGAGTTTTTTAATTTTTTTGTTAATAGCTCAATCACTAGAGGGAAAATAATATTTCTGAGAACACCACTAAATTGGCAGCGCTACATTAAAGAATACACTCATATAACTTTTAAGCTGTCTGAACGCGGTTAGAATGCCGACTTCTCAAAGTTGAATTTTTTTTAACATGTAAAATCACAATATTTTCCCGAAAAAGTACCATAATTCATTCCGTATTTTTGTAAATTTTCCCAAGAAACCTATTTAAATTTTAAAATTTTTCTGAAAGACGAGGCTTTGCCAAATATATTTAAAGTAAAATTCTGATCATTTGGAATTATCTGCAAATATGAAATTTTTTAACAAATTTTTCATTTTCGTTATTAGGCAAAAATTTCGCCAGGGTTTTTTAAATAATGTTCTTTGTTTGTATTCTATCGTACAAGTCCAA
The DNA here is from genome assembly GCA_963931995.1 of Phaonia tiefii. Classification (NCBI taxonomy): domain Eukaryota; kingdom Metazoa; phylum Arthropoda; class Insecta; order Diptera; family Muscidae; genus Phaonia; species Phaonia tiefii. The sequence continues at coordinate 199,649,976 of OZ008368.1, read as the reverse complement.
GTATAAAGCAAACCGAATCCGATTATTTTAATTCGTTTCGCCTACGCGTCGGATGAATTTGATTCGCTTACGATCAAACCAAATATTCGCTTATTGTTTCTTATTAATGGTTTGCTTTGTTTTAGGAGATAAACCCGTAAATATATCTTGTACTTGAGTAGCTTGATGCTACTCTCTAATATTTACTAACCCCGCAAATTTCAAATGCTGGACATTGGTATATGCTACGGATAGATCAGACCTTGTTTGGGAATACAAATTCTCGGAGTTTTTCATTTACAGGGAAAGCGGGAAAAATAAATAAATTTCCCGGAATCCCGGGAATTCCCGGTTCAAATATGAGTCTCCTCAATTTTTTACCAGAAAAGAGACGCAATAGTACAAACATCTTAAATAACGTAGTTTTGTGAATTGCAATGTGGTACGAAATCTAATACTTGATGAATTTAATACTAACGAGGATGTGCTTCAATTATGCATTTGCCGGCCTAATTTCTATGAAACTCACATACCAATGACATATTGCATGACTTTGAACTTTGACACCTTTGTGGCACATTGTGAGATGAAATTATTGGTGTCGATTTCGTACACAAAGTTTTAGTTTAAAATCTACGTAGCTTGAATATACAATCGGGCATTTATCTCGCATTTAGTACCCTATCGAAATCATGTTTATATAATTGAAAGCTCTTTGAAATATTTTCAAAAATTTTTTTAAATTATTGTTTGGATTAAAATCATCAATAACTATTAAAAAGCACTTTTCTATTCCCGTTTAAGTTTATTTTATTGTTTCCGTTTATGTTTAATAATTGTTCGGTTCAAGCTCAAGCACTATTAACATGAGAATTGGCGTTAGAGTGTACAGTCTTAGTATTATTTCCGTTTAAGTTTATATTATTCGATCTTTTCGTTTTCATGTTCTTCAATAATTGTTCGGTTCAAGATCAATCATTTCGATTTCTATGACAAAGTACATTTTAATAGAAAATATTAAAAAAAAATTACATGAGGTTTCAGGGAACACCCGGTTGGAACGAAATTCCTTTCGCTATATATTATGTACTAGTTAGTTCCAACACACCTAAGGCGCCTGTTGAAAAATACTGTAATTTAAATGGATCTTGTAAAATGATACTTTTGTTACGAATTTTTTTATTTATTGAATGTATTTTTTTAAAAAAAAGGTTATTTTTGGGACCCTTTTGTAAGAATATGTATTATATTTTCCCGACAAGGTCCTATCTTTGATGAGAGGTACTTCTTTTATTAAAATAAAAAAAATGGTTTCCCGTTACATCCCGTGAAAGGAACAGTTAGAGCTTCTCACAAACCAGTGAGCTGTGGGCGTTCTAGTTTTACACTCACTGATTGCGTCCTACAGTTTTACATCGGTTCCGAACGGTATTTTGAGAAGCTTTTTCATGGATGAATACTCGAAAGTGTCGCCGTCACTAAGCTTAGAAAAAGCCTAAGAGTATGAATTTTTTTTACAAAAAATACTTTTTTAAGAACAGGTACTTTTTAAAGAAGTGGTACTCTTGGTACTTTGTTTTTAAGAAATGGTGCTTTTAAGCAAAGGAATTTTTGTAAGAAAAGGTATTTTTTGTAAGAGAAGGTATTTTTTGTTGAAGAAAAGCTTTTTTTACGAAATAACAGATACAATTTTAAGAGTAGGTACTTATCTCAAGAAAAGTTATTTGGTTTTACAAAAAAGGTGTTCTTAAAAAAGAAATTAGTTTTTTAAGAAAAGGCAATTTGTTGTAAGATAATGTACCTTTTTAAGAGAAGGTACTTATTTAAAGAATTAATTTTTTTAAGAAAATGTCCTTTTTGTAAGAAAATTTACTTTTTTAAGCAAAGGTACTTCTTTAAGATGTTATTTTTTTAAACTTCTTTCACTTTGGCTTTTGTAAATTTACTTTTTATTCGATTTGAACTACAATATGTAAGGCTCCACCTAGATAATTTCCCATTAAACAAGAAATATGTTAGTCTGGACACAAACCAAAAGTACGAGTGTAAGAGTGCTGCCAAATGTAATTCCATGCTGAGGGTTGTGTTTCATGGATTTGCCAGTTTTGAACTTTGGGTTTGCTAAGTTGAGTTTTTATTGCGATCAAAATTACAATATGTACAGGCTCCACCTAGAAAACTTCCCTTTAAACCAAACCAAAAGTACCCAATATAGTCGATAATAATGGGTTGTAATAAAGTAGTTAAAAAAAAGTTGTTTAAAAATTTTTCATTTAGCCCTCATCTCGCAACGTGCGATAAGGAACTTCGTTCCAAAAGGATCGAATAATATAAACTTAAACTTAAACTTCGATGAAAGCATGCATAGGAAGGAAATGCTGTGATATATACATCTTGTTTTAATATTTTCTATTAACCCTGCTGTTAGATTAGGACCATTTGGTCCAAATTTTTTCTGTTTTCCCTTGTAACTTTGGAACGGTGATATATACTGACTAAATTTTTCTGCTAATGGGGTCTTTTAATAAAACAATGTTATGTGCGAAAATTAAATTTTCTAACTTTATTCAGGACTGAGAAAAATACAAAATGACGAATCTTAGGTTAGAGGACCATTTGGTCAATAGTACATTTTTTCATTACCAAGCGAATGTAAATTCATGTCAAATATTTAGAAGATGTTTTTGATATGTCAAATACTTGCTTTAGAAATTATTGAACCAAAATAGTTACAAAGGATAAGATAAAATTATTATTTTGGATGAAAATTCCAGTATGGACCAAATGGTCCCTCAATCTAAGATTCGTAAGTTTTTTCATTACCAAGCGAATGTAAATTCATGTCAAATATTTAGAAGATGTTTTTGATATGTTAGCGGATGTTTTTGATATGTCAAATACTTGCTTTAGAAATTTTTGAACCAAAATAGTTACAAAGAATAAGATAAAATTATTATTTTGGATGAAAATTGCAGTATGGACCAAATGGTCCCTCAATCTAAGATTCGTAAGTTTTTTCTAATCTAACAGCAGGGTTAAAATGTAATTTCACATACATACTTCTTTTTATTATTTTCTATTAAAATATACTTTTTGGATCACATTTCTTTCTGTTCACTCACTTGCTTCGGGAAGTGGTTCAAACGCACGCAAACGTGTATTGATCTTCAATGGAGGATAGCTTGAAAACCAATAAAATCAATTTCGATCATCAGTATTTGTTTTTAATTATTTGGCCAGAAATATTAAGAACAAAAAAAGGAAAGCATATAATTCTGAAATTGTGAAACAATTGTAAATACATAGTCGCAATCTCTTGCCCGTAAAATACATATTTCATTCCACAGGAACGAGATTGTATTTCGAAATTTACATACATAAAAGACTACATTCGAAGTGTTTAAAACAAAAATCACGCAAACCCATCCTCAAGAAAAGGAAAAATAAATCTTAACGTTTTCATTGACTAAAAACTATACATTTAAAAAAAATTTGATTTCCCACCACTTAGGGCGAGTTTCACACTCTTCATTTAAAAGCTCAATTTGAAAGCTCACAAAAAATTTTCATACTAAATGACAAACACGGGCATTTAAAGTTCATTTAAATGGAAAATTTTCAACTGTGAAACTGGCCATTAGTAATTAACTGTGTCTGCCATCTACCAATACTATACAGGATGGCGCAAGAGAAGCGAAGGGGTTTGAATACTTTATAGCTGTAGTATGTGCATATGCTTATCCTTTATTGATGTGTTAACATCTATACGCGCGCCTCTAGGGCAGTAAACTATCAGTTTAATACATACGCAAGTGATAGGTTTGTAAGAGTAAATCATCGTTTGTTTGTTCGTTCCTTGGCAGTCGGTATTGAAAGTGATTATTGGGCGATTTTCATATAATTTTCCCACGCGATTTTCTCCCGAAATTCATAGCCGATTTTATTAATTTTTGAATTAAAAAGGTAGTGCGTGTTTCGACGAAGAGTTTAGGCCAAAAATTAAGGCGAACCGATATCGGCGAGCCGCGATTTAAGTGTTTTAATTTGGAGTATTAATTTGGGGTAATATTAAAAAAGTATTTTATGTTGATCTTCGGTTTTATCGCACGAATATAACAATGTATGTAAGTATGTACAAGTGTCTGTTGCTTTGCATTCTTTGACTTTTGTGGGAATAAAACAAAAAGTCTTGAGCAAGAAAATAATGACACATGTGCTTGCACTGGGTCTTTAAATAATTTTAAGTATTAATATTATTTAACTGTAACGTCATCATATGATTGAACGCTGTTTTTTATTTTCCAATGTAACATTTACGAATGTGTTCATAGAAATCGAACAGGTACCGTGTAGCAAAAAGGTGTTAATACATCGCCCGTGAGTTCGAACACTCATTGGATTTTTTTTTCAGATTGTTATAGAGAAAACTTGGGAAAGTGAAAATTGTAAGGTGCACTACTGAACACGATGGAGCCTTGGGGGTATTTGGGGTATTTGAAAGAACGTCTGTACGTGAATAAGCCAGAAATTTAAACTCAACTAAAGAATAATATTCGATACAAACTTCGGACTCTAGCTCCGGAACTCTTAAAAAAATTATGAAAACATAGAAAGCGTCTTAGAAAACGCGCGAGTATGCGAAGCTGAGAAAGGACGCCACTTATGAGTCGGTATTTTTACGATGACGAGCAATGAAAAAAATATTAAATTCACCTTCAAGTAAAAAAATTATAGACTATTTAAAAGCCCTCGTGTGTTTTGCGCCACTCTGTATAAAGCTTTATATTGTGGTCTATGGATAAATGCTCATATTTTTTTTGGAATTTGAGTAGTTTCAAAAAAATATAAACTATGGTTTAAATCATTAAACTTCATTTGAAAACGTAAGTTCCACTTGAAGGGATTCGTGACACCTTTATACAAATAATCTTTAATAGAGTCATTGATAGGAATATTAAATTTCGAAAGATTGTTAAGATTTTTTTAATCTCTTCGTATAGTCTCAATAGAATGAAACCTTCGAACAGATTATTTTAAGAAAGTTATTAAAACCAAATTACAAGAGATGTCAGGGGACACCCGCTTGGAACGAAGTTCTTTCCCTATATATTATGCACTAGGTAGTTCCAAACATATAATTTAAATGGATCTTTAAAAAAAAGATACTTTTTGTAAAATGATAATCTTTTTTTACGAAAATAATTTTTTTTAAATGTATTTTTTAAAAACAAAAAGTATATTTGTAGATCCTTTTTGTTATAATATGTATTATATTTTCCGGTAGGTCCCTTTTTAAAAAGAGTTATTTATTTTATTAGAAGCCAATGTTTTTTTAAGAAAAGTTACCATTTTTAAGTAGAAGTACTTTCTGTAAGAAACAGCCATAAGAGTATGACTTTTGTTTACCAAGGACTTTTTTTAAGAACAAGTACTTCTTAAAGAAGTAGTACTCTTTTTAGGAAAAGGTTATGTTTTTAACAAAATGTTCATATTTTCTGAAAGGCTACTTATCTCAAGAAAAGAAAAGGAAAGGTATTATTTTATTTTTAAGAAGAGGTACTTTTAAGAAAAGGAATTTTGGTAAGAAAGGTATTGTTTAGAGGAGATATTTTTGTGGAAAAGGATTTTTTTTTACAGAAATGGGAATTTTGCAAAAACTGGTCCTTTTTTCAAAAATTGGTACACTTTTAAGAGTAGGTACTTATCTCAAGAAAAGTTATTTCGTTTCACAAAATAGGTAATCTTGAAAGAAAATTAAGTTTTTTAGAAAAGACAATTTGTTGAAGAACGTACTTTTTTAAGAAAAGGTACTTATTTAAACAAAATTACTTTTTTTGAGAAAAGGTACTTTTTCTAAGAAAATTTACTTTTTTTAAGCAAAGTTACTTCTTTAAGATAGGTTATGGTACTTTGTTTACGAATGTGAACAGTTATTTTTTTTTTTTGAGAAAATTTACTTTTTATAAGAATAGGCACTTATCTAAGAAAATTTTCTTTTTTTAAACTTTTACTTTTTATTGGGTTTAAAATCTACAATATATACAAAATATTGGTTATAAGCTCCACCTAGTAACCCTTCCATTAACCAAGAAATTTGTGAAAATATGTTAGTCTAGACACAACCCAAAGCTAAATTACCCAATATACTTGATAGCACTGGGTTGTAGCATAATAGTGTTAACAAAATTTGTTTAATTTTTTTTCATTTAGTTTCCATCCCGCAAAATGCGATAAGGAAATATTGGAAGTTTATTTATGATACAATATTTATATAAATATACTAGGCCGGGCCGAATAAAAAAAATCTTTACAATCATTCTTTGGGTCAAGTGGACTACACACAAAAAATTTCAGAAAAAACAATTCACCTTTTGCGCTCCCAGAATGCACTTGAAATAAATTCATTTCAATAGTTTCACATTTAGAAAAGTTTTAATATAATTTGTTTAAATTTTTGAAGGTTTGCAATAAATTCAGCTTACTTTAAATCTTAAGGTAGAAAACAAAATTTTTTTCTTTGGGTTTGTTCTTTAAAACCGCAACAACACAATTTTTTATATCTTGGCAGAATTGGGTAACTGAGAAAAGGGAATTTACAATACATAACATTAAAAATATCTTTAAAAAAAGTGTGTGGGGTTGTGAGCTGGTGAGCATTTGAGCATTTGATATTCGTTTGATATCCGATTCGGAAAACAGTCCATACAAGTATCCATATTTTTAAGAATTTTCTATATAGTTCGGTATTTTCTTAGCTAGAAAATTCGTTTACATTGTTAGCAGTTTTCACAAGGTATCAACTAGGTCGAAATTGTACGACTACGTACGAAATTGTAGTCAAGAACCGTGATCCAAGCAAGTCGATTATACAAAATTTTAATTATTTGTAATTGCTCACGGATGCCTTGATTAGGCCCCCTTCGCCCATGTTCGTCTTATTCAACTCTACTGAAAATATCTTACCAACGCAATTGTTTTATTTTTATTCGTCTAAGTATGTTGATGTCGATATACACGACGCATAGATTGTGGTTCAAACGCTATCTATACTCGCCGTAATCAAGTAGCATATGCAATCCTAGTTTTATTGCATATGCTTCCCATATGACTCATGTGTAATATTACAATGTAGTATGAAAATCAAATATGGGGTGTTAAATGTCTGAAATGATTGCTAATACAAACATTAGACATAATCGTGAACACAATTTCCCGCTTGATTTTCGGGCAGGCGTTATTATTTTTTAACAAGTATCCCTTGTAAATTAACTGGTTACATTTTGTAAATTCGTATTACCTTTGCAAGAATACCAAGCTCGGACAAGACTACGCATTTTTGGATCATGTATTGTAGATTTTCCGGGACTAAAGTCAAAGGTACACGGTGAAAAAGGGCATCTGTAACATATTCTCCCAAACATTTCTGCAGCAACCATGTATATGTTTGGAATGCACTTCAAACATTTATATATTTGCAAGCCCCAAACTCAGGTGTATTTAAATAGAAACATTAGCATGTTTACTGACAAATATGTATGCTTTTATGTGGAAACATATACGTGCTTCATCCCAAACATCCATATACTTACATGGAAACATATGCGTATTTTCTCCGAAACATAATAATATTTAGAAACGAAGTATTCTTTTTTTATTTATTATAATTAATTCTTTCAATATATATCCTTATTTACTTACACTCCGGTTCACTTAATCAAAGGCACTATGAATTCCATATTCAGCAGCCTGTATCTTTTGCACTTTGTTACTGGTTGCAGCATTTTAAAATGGAAATGGAAGCTAGACATCTTGAGATATTAAAAAAATCATGACAATAGTGGTTTCTTAACAAAATATTTTTTTTACCCAATTTATAAAAAAAATCCAAAAATGTCCTATTATTCTTTTGTTCACTTGAATTAATACAAAAAATTAAAAGATTTAAATGATTTTTACATTTACTTGCATTGAATGCATTAGTTGTTTTGTTATGAATCTGGTGCTCTGTTGTTTCTCCATTCTTTGTTGTCTCTCACGCAATTGTCTTCAGAAGGTTTCACCTAGTTCATGCAAGACAAGCGTGTATTAATTACTTGTGTTTTTTTTATTATATTTCAAGACTGGTCCGCCATTTCGATTTTTTCAGTAGCGGTTCGGGCAGAAAAAGGGATTCACGTTGTTGTTCTCTTCAGTTTCTTTCCTCAAAATCGTTTCTCACTTTGGTAGCACACATAAATATATGCGAAACACATACACAAAAACCAAAGCAACATCACAAACCCTTTATCCGTCCGAGTATTTATTTATTCATGAGATTAAAACGCAATACATCACGCACATTTAGGAATATAGAGTGAATCACTCACTGGGAGAATAATGCAAAAATCCAGATACATACTTCCAAGATATACACACTCGTTGCCCCCCTTTTATTCTTTTGTTCTCGAGAAAGCATAAACAATGCAACAAACACGGCTGAATTTGTATCACAAACACAGACATATTTCGGTGGCAAACGCTTATGTTATAACATATTAATCATTGTGTCTCAAACATGTAGTATTGAAAAGCAAACACAATGCGTTTGGGCACAAGTATATTTTATTTGCGAGAAGCGCCAAACACATGTTATATTTGCATCCAAACAACAAAAACTGACAGAGTTTTCAGCGTGTATGCAAGTACTAGTTTAACAGCCAAAGTCACGGTCTCGAAAGAAAACCTAAGCGAACGAAAGCCAGTCACTCACTTTCGTTCTTATCCCAGGCTCTAAATGTTATTAAGTGGTTGTGTGTTTGCAAAATCGGAAGCCACTAACTATTTTCGATGTCGGCTAGCTGAACGAAAATGTCAAAACCAGTCACTTGTCTTTAGGTTGTCGCATAGCTGGAAATCAAATAAAAGCTTGAAACAAAAACAATTTATATTGAATTCAATGGAAGAAATACAATTGACAGAAAATAATGTCATTATAATAAATTTGTTACTAAAATATACTTCCATTTCAGCACAAAAACGCCAACTTTGCAGCACCTGCAGATACTGGTTCCTCGTACTCTTCTCTCTCGCTCCGAAATTAAATGGTGAACGCCAACTTTATGTTATTGGTTTAAACAACAACCACACAAACACATGCGAACGACAGTTCGAAAGATAGTGACTCGCTTTTTTAACGAAAGTGAGTGAGTGGCTTCGTTCGCTTGGAGTTTGTTCGCGAGGGTATAAGTGGGGTCCGATGTTGTACTGGATTGTATATGTTTTCGTTCGCTTGTTAGTGGCTCCCAAATCAGCCGTTTGTCGCATAGAAAGAAGGCGAACGTTAACGTTTGACGACGTGACTTCCATCGGAGCATATAAACAAATTAATAAAAACACTTAAAGATCAAGATCAAAGATTAAACACTAATTAATGATCACTCTTAATTTAGGTGATCTCAAACGCGATAGGGATAAAACTCTGAGTCCAATTAGCACCATAATATTAGTGTTCTGACATTTACCGCTTCACGAGTAAGGGTCCAGAATAATGTAATTGGTTTTTAAGGGCCACAAACTAAGAAACTAATGTCAAAGTATAGGAAAAATACTAATTAATAAGGCATCAGTCAACACTAAAAATCACTGGCGGTGATTTCAAGAAAGACGATATGCATTTGTTGAAGAATAAAATTCCATTTCAGGAAAATATTGCAAATGTATATGTGCATTTTAGTTCTCATGGCAAACTATTAAATTTTGTGAGTCCAACTGTTTTATGCAACATGGCTACATTGCGCAGATTCAGTCCATTTCGATTTTGTACTGTTTCGCATCTTATTTAAATCTAACAATGCAATAATATAACACTCTGATTTAAAATGCTTTTAAAGTTGCGTTAATAGCAATGACAATTGTTTTCGTTTCAGATGTGGACTTTAAACGTTCTTGATGTGTGTTAAGTATGCATAACTGACCAATTTAATGGCCAAACATTAGAGTCAGCTTATAGATTTGCCCTGCAAAATCGTATGAAATCTTTAAGGATATGCATGGGGTTGCATAAATTTTGAAAATTGTGGAACTTTTAGGTATACGTTCAAGAACAACAATATACAAATGCACTTACTTTTCTGACACTTTTTGTATGCGAAGATATGGGCACACAGATGAGTGAAAACTTTTAGCGAGATTGGCATAAACACCTTACGCCATTTTCATGTTAAAGTCTTTATCAACGCTTTGTTTGTTTTAGGCTAAGGAGCAGAGAACCAGGTACAACATTTCGGTTCAACTCAATTATGGTCTTCCGTTTATGATCCTACAAACTGACGTTTATATAATCAGAGAGTCAACCAGGTGGTCAAGCCTCCATGCAACCGACTGACTGTACATGGGTCCTTACATCCATCCATCCAATATTCAAACAAACCATAAGCATTGATCACATATGCAAACCGAATTTCAATTATTCTGCCACTGCTGCCATTTCTTCGATAGTTGCATGTTGTTCTATGTAGGATATCCTTATATGTATGTGTTGGTATGATTGCCTGCTTATATGTATATATAAATATCGGAGTGTTACCATTCTTACCTGTGTAAAAGTATAATCTACTACTTCAATTTGCATATATAGTTAGTTGTACCTTTCTTGATACATAACCATATATGTGTACAGTTACTCGTTCATTCATTCCTATCTTATCATCTGTGTTGCACTCGGATGATAGAAAATATCAACACCTTTCGAAATAATAATATCCTGCATATAGGTATGTATGGAAATGAAAGAAAAATTTACTCAGCGGAATAAAAAGGATAAAAACAGATGGTGACTCTTCGGTTTTGGAGAGATATTCTATCGGTTTTTACACTTATGTACGTCTTCAGCGACTGGGTAACCAATCTTAACTTAAATGAACACCAATAAATCTAACTGCAGTACCAGCATTGCAAACATTTAATTTTCCCCTCATTCAAATACGGGCATTATCACACTTTCCTCGCTTTGAAAAAATAAGACATTATGTTGAAAGTGGTTGTAAGAATTTCGAATTTTTCTGTTCTGCATCTAAATTGTGTCCTTAAAGTATATTAATTTCAAACAAATCATGCTTAAGTTTCAACTTCCTTAAATTCGTAATCTTTCAGTCGAATACTGAGTTTTACAATTTAGATTGGCATTACATACAAAAACGAATCTTTTGCAGTGAAAGGATACAACATTTGAAAGTGGCTCGTATTATGAGAAGCTGGTAAATTCGCATTTCTATTCGCCACTGCAAAAATGTGCCTTTATTTGACAGGAAACAGAATCAGTGTATCAGGTTTATCGGTAAATGATGACAAAAGCAGTGGCCGTTGGAGATGGTCTCCTCAGCCCCGTAATGACGAACCAATCCGACACTTAGCCGTGAAAACGCAAACTCATTGGGTATAAAAGAATCAGTTAAATTGCATCTTAGCTAGGTAATCAAAGTGTTAGGAGATATATTAATATATAAACTTTCAACCTTTTGCTCAGAATTAGAGGCAATTAATTAGTAAAATGTAGAACATTTCACCGAAAAATTACATCTAAAACTGACACCCTATTCTTTAAATATTACCTTGATACCAATTTGAACCTAAATATATGGATAAAGAATGGACAAGAGTTGGATGATGCCGAAGAATACTTTACGAATCTAATACACGAAGCTGCCGTCTTATCTACCCCCACATCTTCCGAGACACAGAACGGAAATCTACAGGCATCTGCCGAAATAAGAAAGCTCACCCGAAATCAACATGACAGAAAATATTCCATAGGGCATGTAGATATCCAAAAACGATGTTAAAGGAGTTCAAAAACTATTTAACAGTCAAGTTCATAGAGCAAATAAGTAATACCAAGTATTATAAATATCTTTTGTGGAAAGAAACGAAATACTTAAAGCGACCAATAAAAAGAAAGGTTCTAATCAGAGCTCAGATTTACTCGATTCTACTCGCGAGTGAAAAATACTCGCGAAGAAGAGTACTCGAAGAGTACGAGTATTACAAAAAGTTTACTCTCCACTCTTTTATTTTAGGTGGGAGTACTCGCGAGTACTCCTTTTTAAAAATTAAGAGTGGGAGTAAAAATCTTCGAAATAGAGTGAGAGTTTACTCTAAGAGTGAAATCGAGTGGCAAAATAGAAACTGTTTGTTTTTGCTAATTTGTGTGTGCGTTGAATGGCTTTTGGTGTTGCTATGGACTGAGCTGTGGAGAGGTGTTTGACGAGGGTGGACTGAGGAGGCTTGTGAGTGAGAATTATATGAACTGCTTCAAGTTATACTAGGAGTCCCGGCTACACAAGTCTCCGTTGAACGAGCATTTAGCGCATTGGCATTAATAGTGACGTCAAGACGAACCAGCCTTAAAAAGGAAACACTCGACAATATTTTGATACTAAAATTAAATAATGAACTACTTAAAAATATAAAATATTAAAAATTCAGTGCATTTTACAAATATACCCTTTTTATTTCCATCCTTATTTTATTACACGTGTAATAAATAAATTTAATAAACAATAATAACTAATAAACAATTTTGGTAACACTCGTAATCTTTCGTAATCACTCGAATTACTATACTTGCTACTACACATACACACACACGCACACACAAATCAGCAAAAAAAAAACTAAAGCCAAAGAATAAAATGCTCCCCTCCTTACTCCTCAGTCACCTATCCACACCGCAGTCCATAGAAACACCAAAAACCATTTGCTTTACTGTACTTGCTACTACACACACACATACAAATCGGCAAAAACAAAACCTTATAAAGCCAAAGAATAAAATGCTTGAAACTGTATGAGAAAGACTGAAAGAGTACTCGGCAAGAGTATAATCTGCTCGATTTCGAGCGTATTTTACTCGCACTCGAAATCGAGCAAAGCATATGCGCTCGTATTCGAGTGGCATAGAAAAATCGAGTATACTCGATTTTTTTTTTCACTCGCAGGAGTACTCGCGCTCGAATTCGAGCGAGTTTCACTCTCTACTCGAATTCGAGCGAAGATTTCGGAGCTCTGGTTCTAATACATAGTTCATGGTATAGAACAGACAAGCCCACCTCGGATGCGTATGCTCAATACTTGCAAAATATATTTCAGCCGTTTGACTTCAATACAGACATGAAATATCTAGCTTTTTAGACTCGCCTTGTCAAATGGATTTACCCATCAGACACTTCTCACCCAATGAAGTGCAAAATGAAATTAGAAAATTGTCTAATGGTAAATCTCCTCGTTATGACCAAATTACTGCTAAAGAGGATACTAGTATACCTCGAAAAAGTATTTTTTCTTAACATTAATTTTTAACTCCATATTGAGACTTGATCATTTTCTCACACAGTGGAAATGCGCAGAAGTCATCATGGTGCCAAAGCCGAACAAACCGGAAAATTTACTATCATCGTTTAGACCAATAAATAGTCAACATCACAACATCATAACTGATACTTTATAGAAAAAGCGATACTGCTCGGCGATATTTTTGGATAGAAAAAAAAAATGGTTTCCCATTACATCCCATGAAGGGACTAGGGAACTTCCCATAATCACTGAGCTGTGCGCTTTCCAGTTTTCACTCACTGATTGGCCTACAGTTTTACACCGATTCCGAACGGTAATTTGAGAAGCTTTTTCATGGCTAGATACTCGATAGTGTCGCCGTCACTATGCGAGGTGACCGCCGCCGAAAGAAAATTTGAAGGTGGTCAGAGCCGGGTTCGAACCCAGGATCTCATGTACAAGAGCCGCGCACACTACCATTGCACCACCGACGGCCATAGACAATTAGCTTTTGACAGAGTCTGGCACGACGGCTTACTTTTTAAGATAAAAAAGTCCTACCATCACAATTCTACCTTTTCTTCAAAAGTTATTTCTCTCTCTCAACGGCACTTCTATGTCAAAGTTAAAAATTAAACATCAGACATTTTCAAAATAAATACCGCAGGGGAGTGTGCTAGGGCCTATATTGTACACAATATTTACATCAGATATGCCAACTACTGACAATGTAGCTGTAGCAACATATGCTGATGATACAGCATTATTAGCAACTAGCGACTGTCCAACAAAAGCATCTGCATCCATACAAAAGCAAATCCAGCATCTCGAGAAATGGCTACTAAAATTGAATATTAAATTGAATTCTGACAAGAAGAAAAGATTGTCCTCCAGTAAGCATACATGGAACAACTGTTCCACAGCAGAAAAAAGTCAAATACCTGTGCATGTCGTTAGACAGGCGGCTCACGTGGAAGCCACACATGAAGGCAAAACAGAAGCAACTAAAAATTAAAAGTCAAAAATTATACTGGTTGTTAGGACCTAGATCTCAATTAAACTTAAACAATAAGCTTAGAATTTACAAAGCAATTCTTAAACCAATCTGGACTTACGGCATCCAACTATGGGGCATAGCAAAAAACTAATACATTGATATACATACTGGAAAGGTATCAATCCAAAACACTACGATTAATTACTAATGCACCATGGTTTGTCACCAACAAGAACTTTGGCAAAGATAGTATAAACATGCTGACCGTCAAACAAGATATTAGAAAACTTAGCGAAAGCTTTTTACAACGACTACACAATCACCCAAACCCCTTAGCTGTCTCACTACTAGACTGCAGTAATGAAACAAGAAGAATCAAGTGAAGACATGTTCTAGATTTACAATTTCAACGTTAATAATTATTGTCAAATCTTTCACTTTCCTAATTATTGTAAATATGTAAAAAAAACATATTTTCTTTAAATTATGCAGTTCACTGGAACTGCAAAATGCCTGTTACTTGGTATTTAAGTAATCACATTTCCTTATTGTCTGTAACAGATAGATTATAAATAAAGATATAACAAAAAAATCCAATGAGCGTTCGAACTCACGGCGATGTGTTAACACCTTTTTTCTACACGGTACCTGTTCGATTTCTATGACCACATTCGTAAATGTTACATTGGAAAATAAAAAACAGCGTTCAATCATATGATGACGTTACAGTTAAATAATATTAATACTTAAAATTATTTAAAGACCCAGTGCAAGCACATGTGTCATTATTTTCTTGCTCAATACTTTTTGGTTTATTCCCACAAAAGTCAAAGAATGCAAAGCAACAGATCCTTGTATATACATACATACATTGTTATATTCGTACATACGCTACACAAGTTCACAAAATTGTCGTCGCTCTCTTGCTATCTAATGTTTATATACGGATAATACCCCAGCAGTTTTCTGACCATTGCATTACTTTTATAATCTAATATTTCTCTTAATATAATGTAATTGAGGAAAGAGTATGTTCCGTAGTAATCGAACTGGTAATGTATTAAAACGTATTTCTTCTTTGTGCCGTTATTTTTGCATACCAAAAACAAACATTTCAATGAATTTGGCTTTTTAAGTGTCTTTGCTTGAAATAGTTGTCAGTAATCTTTCGAAGCATGCGCAACGTGGTCTGTGGAAATAAAAAATTGAAAAGTGTTGAAAATAAATATACATATATCCTATATTAGTCTATATTAGGATATAGACCTCAAGGAAATATAACCTAAGAAATAAACGATTGCTTAATAATGAAATATGGAATTGATTGAATGTTAATCATGGAAATATTTCATTCGTGCAGAATGGGTTATATAACACATGAAACCGTAATGCAAAAAATAATGCTTCAGTTGATAATGAGGTGGCAAAAAAGAATTTGTCACTTTTTGTACGACATCGCCGTGTTAAATATAATGCAATCTGGAAGCCATTTTCCAACCAAGCAATCGGTTACACTTCTGATTACCATTGATTACCAATAACTGCTGGGATGTCATTACTCTCTTTGCTCTGAGAGTGCTCAGCACCCACACTTTATTGGACTTACCTTTCACTATAATAAAAAATATGAAGCCTGTGTTAGATAACACGGGCGCATAGGTCAGACGTAGAATACGTTAGTCATTTTGCAATTAAAATATATGAATTAAATATAATTTTTGATAAATGATTTAAATCTATCAAATTTATCTTTAATTTTTATGTTAAAAATTTAGGATAGTTTTTAACAAAATTTGGGTACCCTTTATATCAATTCGATGCACTTTTGAAAACAAGTGTAAATACTGGATGTGGCAACACTGGTTCTGTAATGTTCACATAAAACATGCATTGTCATTATACTTCTTCTCTTTCTCACACTGGTTCTGTGATGAACACACAGATAATCGTACTGCTCTTACACATGATGTTATAATACATAAAATACAAAACATATGAAAATTAATACAAAATTTGAAGGAGTTAAATTTTGATTTACTTATAGAATCAAAAAAATTATATGTAGCAATATGATTATTTAAATACAAATCAAACGAAGACATATTAAATATGTTACGACCATACTTGAATTTTCTTCAATGCACGCATAAAGTATTAAAAACTTATAATGAAAGTGACAAACATTTTCTCAAAATTTTGTGCTCCAGATCAACACCCCTACCTTACCGTATACCGTATTCTACGTTAAAACAACAACACCAACAACAGAACTACTACTACTACTACTGATATGTTGGTGATTTATTTGTGCTTGATGTGGCGTGGAGTGTTTGTGTTGGGGGTGGGTGTAGGGGGGGGGGGGTACCTAAAACAAAAACTGTTAAGGGAATGCAAAGAGTGGGGAGTGTGAGTGTAAATTGTCATGGTGGAGGGTATATAAGCTTCGGCCCGGCCGAACTTAACACCGTTTCTACTTGTTTGTTTATACACCGGGCAATGCTCGACATCAAATGACTCGCTTTGTTTGGTCATAGCAACAACAACCAAACACACAACATCACACATACTTTGTCCGAAGTAGCTGACGTCTACGTGTGTCACATAACCACATGTTTGCCATATCAACGGCAACGAAACAGCCAAACACACAACATCACACATACTTTGTACGAAGTAGCTGGCATATTAGTGTGTCACCATAACGTCGACTGCACAAGCCCATGCGCTTGCAAATGAAATTTTGCGTGGCTATGCTTTATATCTCCGTTCAACAACAGAAGCATGTACATACATACATTATTATGTTAATACATACGCTATAGACACAATTTCGTTTGCCTCACCCCTGCCACAACACTCTTTCATTGCTCTCTTGCTCGCTCATTTTTGTTTAACACGTCATTATTCTCTTTCGCAGTCGCAGAAAATCTAGTTTTAGCAGCAGCATAAAATCTGGTTTTAGCAGAAGCATAAAATCTGGTTTTAGCAGATTTTGACTTTGATAGATTTAGTCCCTATACGCCGCTATAGATGTTAACACATCAAAAAATTAAATTACGCCGAATGAGAATTTCCTTCAACTCTGTGTGGTTTCAGCAAGATGGTGCAACTCCTCATATAACCCGACCTGTTATGACAGAATTGCGACGAAAATTTCCCAATAAGCTGATATCCAGAAACTCCGCATTCCGTTGGCCCCCAGGTCCCCTGACCATACTGCACTTGACTTTTTCTAGTGGGGTTATTGCAAACAGGAAGTCTACAAAGCAAAACCAATAAATTTGAATGAACTAAAGCAATCCATTCGAGAAACAATTGCGGCTATTCCTGTCTCAACTCTCCAAGCAATAATGAACAACTTTTGGGTAGCAGTTTTTCAAAGGTGGATGATGTATACTTTTTGCATTTAACTGATATGTTAACCTATCAGCCTGAGTGTATTGAACATTTTTATTTCCGCATAACTCATTTGTAGTGAAAATATTTTTACCACTAGCATTCACTGTTAATGTGAGGAGCCACTGAAGCAAAAAACAATTAATATGAAAGTATATTGGTTTTAATTCAGAACTCACACTCCATTTGGGCGTTTTCCATTATAAAAAACTCTATTCTATATAATACTAAACGATATTTTACATTCAATACAAAGTATTATAAGAATGATTAATTTTTATCATTATCTTTTGGGAGTTTCTTAAGAAAGCCACCCAAAAAACATAATTTTCTTTAATAGTATATAAGTATTACATATTTATAGTGTATTTCCATATACTGCATGAGGAATACCATACGCGAATGAGTAATATAATGTTTTATTCTGATATATTGCTGTTTTGGGTATTTAGTTTGTTTTTCATCACTTCCAATGTTTGAGTACTTTGAATATTCCATTACACGCAACATAGAGCAAACATCTATAGAACTGCAACTGGGGGTGAAAAGTGGAAGATAAATCTAAGCACGATTTTCGATGGTGTGCCAATATTATTGTTTATGACTGCGATTATTTTTTACTCACACGTGATGAGATGAGTTGTGTTGCCATGAGTGCGAAGGATGAATGAATTTGCGAGCTTTGGTAGCTGTAGAAAAACATGATGGCATCGATTTCTATTTATAGGCACGAACTATTGTTAATATTTCCAGTGATGGAGGTTCGGAAGTATGAAACCATAAGAGAAAATAAAGAAACGCCAAAAACGAAAAGTGTTTTGAATTAAAATTGTGAGACCGATTTTTTTAGTTTTAGTTAATGTATGAGAAGTTAATACTACCAGCTAACAAGGCCAGGAACATTTTTCTAAGGGAAAAATTGATAATTTATTTTTTTTGAATAATAGGCAATTCGGTTTAGCACACTCACTACGCATGATTTGAATGGAACTCCGTGATAAGTTAATAACTGCTGCGCATGAATTGATATCATAAGTAGATCAACAATCGTATATATGCAAACCCTAATATGTAATTTGCTTTACAGCTGTTGAACAGCGATTGCCTTTGTCTGTTGATATTTTCCAAAACAGCAAATAAAAGAATTATTTTTATCAGGACCACGTACCGCCACGCTACTGTAAGAGCACCAGCTCTCGTTTGAGACCTGGCCAGTACGAGAACGCTTTGAACACTTAGGGGTATGGGTTAAAAAATTTACTTTTAATTTTGGAAATAAATCGTTTAATGTGGCATGGTCCTGAAGGGTACCCGGAAAAAATTTACCACTCTTCTGCTAAAAGCATTTGTCTGTAATTTTGATAGCCATATGCCTAGCAGTACTCCTAATATTGTCTTCACATTCACATCGAAAGTCGTAATGGCTGGCAACGCCTTGCTGGATTTCTTCGGAATCGGTAGTCTGTATTTGCGGGTTTTGTTGATGACACTGACGCCATCTTCTTAGCATTCACGGGCGCCTGCCCTTGGACAACCTTCGCCATTGAGGCATTCGACGCCGTACATGGGACTTGGCTGGCTATATCAAAGTCATTTCCTCCTTCCTCCTTCTTCTTGAGCATGTTTTCCATTTCCTCCAAAAACTGTTCATTCTCTCGCAGCTTGGCTTCAACATTCTGCTTCAACTGGTCATTCTGAAACATATGCTCCTCATCCGTCTGCTGGAGACAGTCAACCAGTTCTTCAAGGGGTTGATCCCTCTTCTTCTTCTTAGGGCCGGGTGATTTCGCGGCCGGAGTTGTGGCACCAGAGGCACTCGCAGTCGGTGTCGTAAAACCCGATGTTGCGTTACCACTCGCTTGGATTTTCATATCTTCCAGCTGTTGAACGGAAATCGCTTAGGTCTCATATAACTTCCACAGATTTTAATTATCGTTTACGTTTTTGTAATTGATTACATTAGCTCAGTTTTCCAAAGCAATCAAAAAATCTATTTAGAAGTGTCTTCTATAATATCTACAAACTTTATTATTGGAACCTGTTGAGTCCTGTTTATATATCCTCACCGCTAGGGATAGGGATATATATCGGTTGATATGGAAAAAAATGTGACGCATAGAAGGAGCCATATTAGCGCCTTAGTGCCTTTGGTCGAAATTCGGTTTAGGACTTTTTAAGACGATTGAGCCATGTCCGTCTGCCTATCTGGTTGTCTGTCTGGCTAACTGGGTGGCTGGCTGGCTAACTGACTAGTTGGCCAACACTATAACTGCCTTAAATGTGTAAACTTAGTTTTGGATTGAGAATGGGCGTTTTTACCACGCCCCTTCTGATACCTCTCATACAAATCGACACAGTTAGTAAGTGAAGCATTCTTCTTCTCACACATCTTCAACTTACACATTGTTTAATAATCTGTAAATGTCTAAAAAAAAATGGTCATTAGTGGTACAAGATTCCAACATAAAGCTATCCACAAGGCTACTTGGCTATCCCCTGATCAAAGAACGAAGAACCAAATTGATCACATGGTAATTGATGGAAGGCACTCATCCAGTGCAATGGACATACCAGTTATCAGAGGAGCTAACATTGATTCTGATCATTACCTGGTAGCAGCAAAGGTTCGCACAAGATTAAGTAGAGCCAAAATCGTACGAAACCAGACGCAGAGGAAGCTGGACATCAGAAAGCTGCAATTGCCAGAGGTAGCCACAACCTACTCCAGGAAGCTCTCGCAACTTTTGGCAAAGAACCCACCCCCACCCGATAACGATCCTGAAGCACAGTGGAAACCCATTTCCGACTCTTTAAAAACTGCCGCAACAACCGTACTTGGTTTGGAAAAACCGCTTCGCAACAAACCATGGAACGATGAAGAGTGTCGCATAGCAACTGATGAAAAGAACGCTGCACGCATGGCAATGCTTCAGTCAATTACAGCGCGAGCTGCGACTGAGCGGTATAGGGAGAAAAGAAAAGAGGTAAACCGTCTCTCTAGGCGTAAGAAACGGCAGTGGAGAAAGCGCGAGAGTGAGCAAATTAAGTCATACAGAAGGAAGAACGAAGCCCAAAAATTCTACCAAAAAGTTAAAAACGGTATTAATAGACATGGTTCGGGGCCCCCCTTCTGTAAAGGCAAGGACGGAAATCTCATAGAAGATGCCCAGAATATGTTGGGACTATGGAGAGATCATCTCTCCGCGTAACTGGTACCTAAGATATGTAATGACTAGACAATCGAACTAAATTTGGACGACGACGTCGATTGCCCCCCTCCTAACCAAGATGAGGTCAGAACAGCTATTGCCCGGCTTAAGAACAATAAAGCCGCAGGAGCCGATGGATTACCGGCGAGGCTGTTTAAGATTGTAGGCTATGAGCTGATAAAGTGCATGCATCAGATCATTAGCAAATTTTGGTTAGATGAATGCGTGCCCGGCGATTTGAGTCTCAGTGTACTATGTCCCATATTTAAAAAAGGTGACCCGAGTATCTGTGCCAACTACCGTGGAATAAGCCTTTTATCCATAGCATATAAGGTTCTATCATGTATAATGTGCGAAGGACTAAAACCAATTATCGCTGACCTGATTGGACCATACCAGTGTGGCTTTAGGCCTGGAAAATCTACAAATCAAATCTACAATCTACGCTACTCCAAATCCTGGAGAAGACACACGAAAAACAAATCGACACCTATCATCTATTTATCGAGTATAAAGCGGCCTTCGATAGCCCGATACGGGGGAAACTCTACGAAGCAATGTCTGAGCTTGGTATTCCTGCTAAACTCATACGCCTTTTCAGGATGATTTTGACGAACACCAAATTCGCAGTGAAAGGTGGTAAGGATTTCCCGAACCGTTTGAAAATAAGCGAGGCCTCAGACAAGGTGACACCCTATCGTGCGATCTCTTTAACATCTTAATAGAGATTATTCTGAGAAAAGCTGCTGTCAACATGAATAAAACCATCAGCAGCAAAAGTCATATGCTGCTCGCGTATGCTGATGATATAGATATCATTGGACGCACAGTTAGATAAGTTAATGCGGTGTTTTCGAAAATTGAGAAGGAATCAGGAAAAGTGGGTCTGACGGTAAATGAGGACAAGACAAAATTAATGGTTTCAACGAACAGGGCCTCCACGGGATTAGACCAAAGCGTGAACGTTGATAACCGTTATAACTTCGAGGTAGTGGACGAATTTATATACCCCGGATCTGCCGTGAACAAAAACAACAACGTCAGCCTTGAGATCAAGCGGAGAATTGTGCTTGCGAATAGATGTTATTTTGGGCTAAGATAGCACTTTAGAGATAAAGCCCTCCTTCGAGTAACAACAGTCCAGCTGTATCAGACTCTCATACAACCTGTATTGCTTTATGGCGCAGAATCCTGGGTATTATCGCAAGCAGACGAAACATCTGTAGGAGTCTTCGAGAGAAAAATACTCCGAAAAATGTATGGCCCTATAGTGCACAACGGCGAGTATCGGCGACGCATGAACCATGAGCTGTATGAGCTATATCCTGACATTGACATAGTTAAGCGGATCAAAATAACACGATTGCGCTGGCTAGGCCATGTCAGTAGAATGGATGAAGACGAACCAGCACGAAGGGTTTTCGAAACCGAACTCGAAGGAAGACGAAAAATAGGAAGACCAAAACTCCTCTGGAAGGATCAGGTTGACGAATCCCTGCGTACACTTGGTATTGCCAACTGGAGAGATAAGGCAAAAGATCGAACTGGTTGGCGAGATATGTTATCTTCGTTTTGTAAGGTCCCTGACCCCTCGGAGTTGTTCGTGGCCGGATAAGTAAGTAAGTAAGTAAGTAAATGTCTACTTACTGGAGATATTCCCCGTAAACCACAACCGTTCATATAAAATTTGGTACTTCATCATGGCCATAGCTTCCATATAAAAATGGTGGGCGGGCAAATGACTGGTAGTCACGATAAATCTCCAAAACCATTTAAGATCCTAATTTTGTTAGATACGAGTATTAGATAATATTTTTCGCAATATCACTCTGTTATTGAATATGGGCACGTTTACTACGCCCCGTCATTCAACGGAAGAGTGAGTATAAACGTTTTTTAATAGAACTAGAACGTAATGGATGACTTTGGTTGAGGGTATATTTTAGTGTTTTCCCAGAACCCAAAATTCCCTACCGGTTGAACCTTTCTGACCAATTTTAGAACAACTACGGAAAGTGTAAGGGAGTATCGTTGCTTTCAACATTGTCATACTTTCTCCACATTGAGCATCAGTTCCTAGTTTTGTTTAAAAAATTGCAAAGAATAAAATATAATAACTCAAAATTTTTTTTGAAACTATGTAAAGTTATCATACATAAAAAAAAATATTACTCAAACCAAAGCAGATACTTTTTAACTAATTTCTTTTGAGATGAAGATTCAAAGAAACATACTTCGTTAAAAGCGTTAATTTTTACAAAATTTATTACGAATAAAATTAACTATTTGCCCAATGTGATCGTATCTGATACTCTAAAAAGGCAGGGCGAACAAATTAATTCCAATAATAAATAAAATACGGAGAAGAAAATAAGAATATCTTGAGCGTATTATTACTCTTTCACCGCTCGTGAATTAGGTTTCAAAAACAGACTTGTTGCGAAGTTATAAATTTGTTAAGTAGTTTTGGATACATAAGTTGCTATAATCTTACATTGAAAAGCACTGAAAAACTGCTTATAAATCAAAGTTGCTATAAAAATCAAAGCAACTAAATGAGACACCTGTATACAACTTGTTGGTGAGTTAAAACGAATCAGTTAATGTAGTAATGTGTAAACTACTAAAAAGAACCGTAAAGACTACGGCGAACGAGTGGGATATAGGGCAAATGTTGTGTTTTATTGCAGTCGGAGGTGGGTTCGAGCCCTGCTCTGACCACGTTGCTTTCGACGACGGTTAGCTCGCTTAATGACGATGACAGTATCGAGTAATTAGCCATGTAAAATCTTTTCAAACACCATTTGGAATCAGAGTAAACCTGTAACTTTCAGTCAGTGAGTGTAAACCCGCATGGCTCTCTAATTGACAGATGCTCTCCCCAGTCCCTTTCTACGATGTAAGGGAGAAATTTTTATATTTCATGTACTATTTTCTAGCTCAAAACAATAATAGTACGTTAAGTGCCCTTGGGAACAAGATACATCCACACACCCAACACTAAAATAGGAACATCCACACACCCAACACTAAAATAGGAAGGTACGAAGGCGAGAACATACACCCTTATAACTTGCAATTTTTCCCTACGACGGATGTAAATTGATTTTAAATGCAAAATGTTTCTTGAACTTTTCAGACAAGTAGCAGCCGTAAGTGTTCTTTTGTCCTTTGGCATAGAAGTTTGCGTTCAAAAAAGTTAATAAGTGATTGATATGTGAGAAAGAATAATGTGTGAAGTAAAACAGTACGATTCTTAATACTTTCCCCCATAATAATCTCATAATCAACAAACTAAAAACAGTTATTCCTCCAAATTAGATTTTCCACTGTGAAATTATAGAACATGCGTACTGGAATTACGCATAGGTATGAGAACTGGGTTATATAAATGCCAAGGTAGCCTGGGAAGTTGGGAAATTGGGATACTTTGGTCATCGATTAAATATTTTGTAAGAATTACTCGACAAGAAGTTGTGTGAAAGACAAAAAAGACTTGTTGCCACAAGGCGCGCTATCTTAAAAAATCATCTTTAAAAATTAAACGAAACCTTATTTGAATAAAACCAATAAAATGCTGTGTTTTCAATGTTTTGCATTCAAAATAGTTTCACTTCTTTAAATATTTTACAACGGGTTTCAATGAGAATGTATCTTTAAGCTTTTAGTTGTGTAGCAAAGCTGTACAAATAAACTTAGTTGTAAATGACAACTAAAGTCTACAATTACATTTTTGATGTGTTAACATCAACAGGCGTGTCCGCCGGTGGTGCAATGGGTAGTATGCGCGCCTCTTGTACGTGAGATCCTGGGTTCGATCCCTGCTGCGACCGTCGTAAAATTTTTTTCGACGGCGGTCACCTCGCATAGTGACGGCGACACTATCGAGTATTTGGCCATGAAAATGCTTTTCAAAAATACCGTTCGGAATCGGTGTAAAACTGTAGGTCCCAATCAGTAAGTATAAACTAGAAAGCGCACAGCTCACTGGTTGTGAAACGCTCTCCCCGATTCCTTCATGAGATGTAATGGGAAACCATTTTTTTTTATTTTTTATCATCTACAGGCGCGGGTAGGGACTAAACTCACAAAGTGAATACATCCAAACACAGTTCGTCCGACTGCGATCACAGTTTGTTTGGTGTTAAACTCCTCCGAAATGGCTTGACCGGTTTTGTATGAAATTTTGTGTGCATATCGGATAGGTCTCAGAATCGGAAAACACAGATTTATCCGACAGCTTGTCAAAGACAAACACTCACTGATGTAGCGGCAGCGAATAGTTGCCTTGTATGACGTGGTTATACGTATATAAAAATGAGATAGCAAGAAATTTGTGTGAACTTGTGTAGCGTATGTACGAACATAACAATGTGTGTATGGACATGTGTATGTGGCTTTGCATTCACTTTTTTTTTTTTGTGGGAATAAAACAAAAAGGATTAAACAAGAAACTAATGAGCATGTGCTTACACTGGTCTCTAAATAATATTAAGTATTAATATTACTTAAATGTAACTTCATGATATGATTGAACGCTGTTTTTATATGTCCAATGTAACATTTACTAATGTGTTCATAGAAATCGAACAGGTACCGTGTAACAAAGTAACGTTAAAAAAGGACACTTTTGTTTGACTCTTATTTGAGTGTTTATGAATGCTCATAAATGAGTCACCAAAGAATCAAAAAAGAGAGGGAAATTTTGAAATATATTTATACATAAAAAACACATTCAAAAATTGTACATTTCCATGAATCTTTCCTGAGTGCTCAGATATGTAAGAAAAAAGAGTTATAAATGTATGGAATGTAGGCTCGGATAATGTTCACATCTGTAAATGTAAAATGACCCGAAATAAATTTTTAAATTTCAAAACAAAACAATTTGTCAGCAAATTAAATTAAATTGTGTGAACACAAAATGTTGATGCGCGTGAGCGATGTTAAAAATTGTGCGGTGAGTAACAAACCTTTCTTTCCAATCCAGTGTTTTCTTGTAATAACCTATAATTTTTCCGTCATTCTATCATTATCAAAGCCGTACTGGAATGCTGTCTATTTACTATAGCCTTGGAGTCGAAGATTGGATGGAATAGTAAATCTGCAAAGACTTCACCAAGGTCCAAGAAGTACAACTGCGGGTGGATCGTTACTACAAGATTGAAGAATTAATATGTATGATATTTGAAATTATACATTATCACATTTTAAATGAGATGCAATTATAAAGACAATAAATACATAAATTAATTATATAATTTCACCCAATTATTTGTAAATAAATAGGATTTTAGAGCATTCTAAAATGATCTTAAAGCCCTCAAAAATTACCCAGAAAAGCATCATAAAATATCCTTAAATGATTTAATATAAAGTCAGAAAGGATTCTAGAAAGCATTAGAAAGACTCGTAAATGACTCATGAATGACTCTTTTATGATTCTAAAAAGACTCCAATAACAGAAGGAGACTAAATTCTCAGGCTCATTGTTATTACACTTTTCTGAGTCAGACTATTTTTTGTCTCTTTTCGGACTCGGAATATTGACTTGGATTTTATTTAATTTATTCAAGCTCTAGGTCGTATTATATCTCCTCTAACAGAGATATACTTTTAACTGACACCAGTTTTGCAAACTGCATCCCCATGACTCCTGACAAACTGTATAGCTATTTCAGGCCCAGCTACAGAAATTCATCAGCGGTTATTTGAAATGGTAAAAATGAAAAATTCATCAAATTCAATGCCAACGGAAACACATTACGACTGAGGAATTCCGTAGGAGAACACCTACTATATGCATATATTGAATTGTGTCGTAATCGAGCAAGATGTTACTAATATCGTCAGTTGTATTCCCCACTGTTCATTCACACAAGTTGTATATGGGAGCTATCAGAATAGTTTTGAAAACACAGTCCATTTCCAGTTTCAAGTGTTGTTTGATGAAATATTGCGCAAGACTAAAATACGTTTTGATGGAATACGAATGTAATTGCCAAATCTAATGGGCACAAAATGAGCTTAGTAATATCACCGATTTTCAATAGGTGACTAGTAGTTGGCAAAATATGGCAATGTTACAAATTTCCTTCAGATTTAACTAGTTTTACGGGAGTTATTTTGTAAATCGTACGAAGGTGTCACTCCAAAGTTGTCATCACGAAGGGGTCACTTCTCTCTAAATAACAATTTTCATGGTATTATCGTACGCCTAAGTTGAAGTTCTTAATTTATTGCCGAAGAGCCAGCTGACCAAACAGCTTATATATGGGACGCAAAATCATAGGCATGACAGAATCAACCACGGTGACTGGCGGTGACTAGCGTTTGATGACATGAAGCTTATAACCTAATTTGATAAAGATCGGAAGTGTTTCACGCGACTTATCGCATTGGAAACTCGGACGACCACCAACCGTTTGTGTGGGAGGTACCAGAATAGGCATGGCAACCTCGTTAAGTTTCTCCAGGTAAGTAGATATTTACAGGTCATTAACGATTGTTTGAGTTGAAGCTAATCACATCTAAATGTGTCGATTTGTATGGGAGGTACCAGAAGGGACGAGGCCACAGCGCCCATTTTCAATCCCAACCTAAGTTGGGACAAATGATACTCACTAACAAAATGTCATTGTGATCGGCAAAGATTTACGGGTGTTATCTGGCCGAACAGTCAGCCGGTGGAACAACTTTTGCATAGGAGGTACCAAACTGGGCGTGGCAAAATTACCCCCGTCTTAAGTTGTGACTGGCGTTTGATATCATGAACCCTAATAACCAATTTGACGAAGATCGGAAATGTTTCAAGCGACTTATCGAATTTACAACACGGACGAACAAAATGGGGGGGGTATCAAAATGGGTGTGGCGACCTCGTCCATTTTCTCCAGTTAAGCAGATTTTTAAAGATTATTGACCAGTGTTTGAGTCGAAGCTTACCACAAGTTCCAGAAAAGCTTTTAGAAGAAATATGATTTCGTTCTAAATGTGTCGATTTGCATTTTCAATCCAAACCTAAGTTTGGACAAATAATACTCACTTACCAAATATTATTGTGATCGGCAAAGATTTACTTACGGGTGTTATCTGACCGAACAGCCAGCCGGTCGAACAACTTTTATATGGGAGGTACCTAAATGGGCGTAGTAAAATCACCCCCGTCTTAAGGTGAAACTGGAGTTTGATGACATGAAGCCTAATTCCCAATTTGACTAAGATCGGAAGTGTTTCACGTGAATGGGCGTGCTGACCTCGCCTACTTTCTCCAGTTAAGTAAAGATATTTATAGATTATTAACCAATGCTTGTGTTGAAGCTAATCACATCTACTAGAAAAAGGGTTTATAAGTATGATGACTTCGTACTAAATGTGTCGTTTTGTATGGTGGTACCAGAAGAGGTACCGGGGGTGATCGATAAAGATTTACGGCAGTTATCATGTTGACCATCCGACCAGACAGACGGACATTTTTTAATCGTCTTAAAAAGTCTCAAAACGAATTTCGTCCAAAGATACTGAGGATCTAAAATGTCTCCTTCTATGCGTTATATTTTTTCCCGTATTAAATGATATATACCCCCATCCTTATGATTGAGGGTATAATGATTAAATTATAAGACATGAATAAAAACTAGTTGAAACTTTCGATTCCTTATTCATGTGCTTCGCAATGTATATGTAGCTTTTCTTTACAAATTCAGTTCCCAACCAACGAATTCAGTGAAACGGAAATTGACAAAAAACAATTAGCGATGCTTACCAATATGTGCAGCATAGGTAAAACGATCTTTCAACGCATTTGGTCAAACAATTGCTAATCCATTTCGTTTTCCAAAGGACGTTGAAAGGTATGTACTGTAGCGGAGAAATTAGTATTTCCCCCAACTATACCTAACAAATGAATTGGTCCATGTCGTCATAATCATCATTATGATTTATATTTCTATGAGTATATTTATGTATACATGTGTTGGAATAAGGATATGTGCACTCATACATGTACGGATTGAAATAGTGATGCATGTTGGCATTATACTGCAAACACATTTATTGAACAATGCTATTATGAACGCATCTAACGGGTTTTTCAATAAGAGCGCTACAAAATTTTTTTAAATAAAACAAACCGGTTTTAGGTACGAATGAAATTCTTTATTCCTGTGAAAGTACGTTCGATGCCATTATGTATGGAACTCGATTTCTTTTGCATGGCATCGACTGGGCCATTTCGTGAGATAACAGGTTCACCAAACTTGGTTTCCAATAAATTGATTGTGGCATTCGCTGTGTGGCTTGTGGCGCCGTCCTGTTGGAACCACATGTCCTCCAAGTTCATAATATCCAATTGGGGCGAAAAATATTGGGTTATCATTGAACGGTAGCGATTCACATTCACACTAATGTGCCGGTCTTGTTCATCACGGACGAAGTACGGCCCAATGACGCCACCGACCCATAAACCGCACCAAACCGTAATTTTTTCGGGATGCAATGATGACTCATGGATTACGTGTGGATTGCTCTCTGACCAATAACGCATATTTTGCTCTTAAAGTTGGCCTCTTAAAGTTGAGGCCACTGACTCCAAATTTCGGTAGTAAATTTTAATAATTTCGACTCGTTGGCTCGTATATCGTTCCATGATGAAATGGCAAATCTTACTGAAAGAAATGTCAAAAGAGCGGGAAAAAATATGGCGTCGTTTGCTGTCCCTATCGATTTACTTTTGTAGCGTTTCTGTTGAAAAACCCTTTAGTTTGTAAACCGACAGCTTTGTATACCAAAACTCTTATTTGTTCAGCGGGGTACTCGTACATGCAGAAAATTCGTATAAGTGCCAGTATTTCACAGCATTGCAAATTTATGACTTACCAATGCATATATCAGAGAATTTGGCACCAAGAGAGACAACAACTATCTATAAAATTTCCTGATTATATCCCACCGATGTAGATGATACCAAACAATTGTAAATTGTCTGCTGAAGGATTGATTACTACCCTGACAGGAAAGGTGTTGGCATTAATGGTCACATAACTTCTAGATTGACTAATGCAGTTAAAGTCTACGACATACTTTTCTTTCATCGTGTAGCACACCTGTTCTTTTCCTTTAAGCTTTGTAAGATTGGCTACCACTCAAAAATTTTGGTCTGGACGTATTTTTATTATGATAAAATTAATTTTTTTAAGTTTTTTGATTCTTAAATATCATTTTATATTCTTTTTTATTTTATTTTTAAAACACCTATAAATCTTTTGATACCTGCTTTACCTCTAAAGACCTTTATGTTTCTCAAATGCCCAACCATGTTCAATATTCTTATCAAATCACTCTACCCATTTATAAATCGGAAATCCTGCCTAAGTTTAAGTAATAAAATGTTAATTTTGAAAACCATATTTCACCCTACTCTATATTATGGAGCCCCGTTATGGGCCAACAGTGCCAAATGCCACTTGAAAAAGCTGCAAGTTGCCCAAAATAAGTTGCTTAAATTAATCTATAATCTCCCGTTTTTCTTTTCTACAAAACGACTTCACGAACTCGCAAATGTGGAACTAATTCATGATAGGATAGATAAACTAACCCATAATTTTAATGTGAGGTGCATATCATCTAATTACCATCATATCAATGAACTGTATTCATAGTTAGATTAAGTAGTATTTAAGTTTTAACTGATTCATACAGGTTTTTTTTTTGAATTTTTGCCTCCATGTACAATATATTAGATTTAAGTTATTAATTTTCATAAATTTGTAATTAATTATAAGGAAGAAGAAGAGACAACTCTTAAACTCCAAGTGGTATAAAATTTGTTTTGTAATATTGTATATTAATGAAATAATAAATTGAATTGAACTGACTTCAGTTAGTGTCACATTTAAAGCCTAGAAGACAAGCTGCTTAACGTGAATCTTTATAAACATCGAGTCGATCATCGGGCAATATAAATTTAAATTCTACATACGTCTTTTTTAATATTTCATTAACAACACCTAACCTAAGCCTAAGCATAATTATACTTCACTATTTTGGAAGATAAAATGTCGTCAGAAAGCAGGATTTCTTTGTAAAAATTGGGATTGTGACGTTCCAGTTGCAGTTTATATCTGTCGATTGGTATAATCTATATGGTAAGAAACACCTAAATTAATGTTAACTTCAATTGAGAAATAATCCTTTTCATCCTTTAATCCTTACCAAGGAGTAAGGCGACAAAGTGTAGGTCGAAGTAATGTACTGATTTCGGTAAAGGAAACAAATGCCAAATATGTACGAACTATATACGGAAGTGTTCGTATATCTTTTGACAGCACTAAAATTATCTACTGCAGGCCACGTAATATATGCGACTGCTGTTGAAAATATTAAACGTTCTCCAAACTAAGTTTGTCACAGATATTATCACTTTTTCGGGTACAATTATAATCCACCGACGATGAGAAAGTAGCTCCAGCAGCAAATATTAATGACGTCTGGTCGCCCATACGTTGCTTGATACACTTCTGCGTTCCTCAGTACAAGTAAATATTACATACAATAATGTATTTAAAATTTGTTTACTACACGGCGGTTTAAAGTGACCTTTAAACTGCAAAATAATGTTAAAATAATTGCGCACTTTAAACAAGACACCGCACACGTAAAAAACTCCACATGCAACGGTGCGACATATAATTTGCTAAGGAAATTAATTATTTTTAAATAACTAAGCGTATTATTACTTTTAATTGTTTTGAAATGTTGATACGTATGATTTATATTGATTTTCAGAATAAAGGCGGCGAATACTTAATATTAGTTGAAGTTTCTGCTATATTTGATAGTTAAGAGTAACTATTCGCGGTAGCGAATAGTTAATACTAAATGATAATGTTTTCGGGAAAGTCATAATGGTTGGTAGATATTAATTGCATCCAAGGATTATTGTTTCACATTAACCACGAGGGAGAAAGCGAACGTTCACAATTGATACGTTTTGTAATTGGGATATTATTTAGAAATCACCTTGTAATAATACTTTGTGATGTGTTGTCCATCCATATTACTAATGTGGCAACAAATATAATCGCATTGTTGCTAAGCAGTTTTAAACGTATGTGCACACGTTATGGATCCAAAAAAACTAAATGTATACAGAATTGCTAACAGCCTATTCAAACTAGCGTACATTTTGGGGAAACGAATGGAAGATTTTGAAACATTCACACATGCAACATCTCCCATCTGTAATCTTCTGATTTGTACTCATTGACAAGTCACATCATTGTAGCAGAAAAAAAAACTTATTTGAAAAGGTTTACGAAATATAATTATGTAATTGTATTCTCTATTGGGGATCAGGGACTGAAAAAATGGAGAACGACTTCGGCCAGGCGTTCCTTTTTTCCATTTCGTATATGTTTAAAAATGGTTTCTTTTTGCCATTTGTTTTGTCAATATGTTCGAGTATCTGTATAGGGTGGTGTTGCCGCAACATCCTGACAGAAACGACAGCTATTTTTAAAGTTACAATTTCCTTTAAGCCTAAAACATCATGTTTTCTCCGGTAGGTGAAAAACTGTAAATGCCGCGGGTGGAATACGAACTCACGTTTGCTGGACGATCATTTCGATGTTTGTGAATCATCATCTTCAGCTGCATCTAGCCCGTTAAGCTACTGCGGTGTGTATTCACACTCACCACTAACCGAAGCTATTTTATTTGTGTTTAGTTTCACCTCGCTGCGAAATTTAGCTTAAACTTCAATGCGAAATTTAGCTTAAACATCAATTTAAAAGACAAATAAAGCAAATATTTGAAAAAAATTAACTTAGTTGTTCTAGCGCTACCACCTGATGTTTTGATTTTTGTATTTTTGTAATTTCTGTGGCTTGGTGCTAAAAGGGCCAATGTCAAAATATTCAGTTTTGAGATAATTCAACTTGAATGTTTTAACAAAAGCTATTTTAACTACAGCAGACAAATCTTCAAAGTTTTACTTATCAACTTGGGCTTAGATATAGAATATATTTGAATAGAATACGATCGTAAAATTAATTATCTAAAAAGTTGCAAAATTTAGAAGATAAAGATGACATTGGCCCTTTTAGCATAAAGTAATATTTTAATTGTATGTTTTTATTGTGACATTGGCCGTCATAATAAGAACAATACCAAATAGAAAACCATTGAATTTAATTTTTTTATTATGTTGTTGCAAAGTTTATTGTAATCAAAGGATATAAAAACAACATATAGGAGTAAAGTAATACAATAATAGCATATTTATTGTGTTAATTCACATTCCTCTTCCATACCTTCATCTGCCAGGTAATCCACAATGTTGTCATTTGCAGTTATTTGTTCCATGAAGTGATTGTAGTATGTGCGATTCGTATTGGTAATGTATGGCAAAAGTGCCTTTAAGTCATTCAATTTTTCTGTAAAGGAACAGGTTGCTTGTTGAGTGGTTGAAGCTTGGGAAGATTTCCGTGTCGTGTTTTCTTGTGATTTCTGCATATGTCAAGAGATTTAAACTCGCCCTCAAAGGAATGTTTATACAAGATACTTGGAGAGTTTGTTGAATACTGCATCCATTTAATTCGTAACCACTGAACTTGTTCATTTATAGTGTTATTTTTCCGATGTACATAATGAGTAGTTAAACATGATTTAAAATTTAAAAATTGTGTTTGGTCCAATTCTATTACTTTTATAGGGGGGGTTCTTGGTACCAAACGTATTAAATTTGCCCAATCTCGAGGCAACTCTATATCAGCTGTAGTATGTTTTTTGGTTTTTTCTATTGCCGCATGAATGCTATCCGCTTCCATATGTGTATGCCCCTCCTCAAGAAATTTGTGGTTAACTGTTAACTGCTTACCCTCAGCTTTCAATTCACTTACAGTTATCAGTAAAATTGTTGAAAAATAAATATTTCGGTTTTGTCCTCCGCAGGAGTCGCTGTACATAGTAACTGTATGTACATTACTATTTTTGGTAAGATTGTGTAAGTAATGGTAGATACATTAACCGATTTCCTGTCCACCGCGGCCAGCCACTGTTTCATTCCATACGTAGCATATAGAAGATGATTTTCTTCCCATCGTTTGGTAGATGGTAAGGTTAAATGTCCACAGTTGACGTTTATAAAAACTTAATCCACTTCTAAGGTAAGGAGTTGGCAAGCATTTCTGCAAGTCGAATGAAATAGTAACATTACCTGGATTATTCTGGCATTCCTCCTTATCTTTTCTTTTTGATTCGTAGGCCGACTCAGCCAAATGTAAGTGCTTGTTTTTTTCTTCTTCGATTGATGTTCGTTCTATCTCGTTTTAGCAACATTTTAACTGCATTGCAAACTTATCGCATTTTGCACATGTATCATTTTTAGGCTTGGGAAACGATAAGTTAAACTCCTCAACAAATATTTGTCTGTATAGGGAGACTTTTCTCGGTTCAATATTTTTGCCTGTGCAATAATTTACGTACAGTCGGTACATTTCAGAAATCGACAGATCTGATGACATATACTTCTTCTGAGTGTGGGTGCGCGAGTAGTGACTCTGATAAGCTGGAAAGAGGTTTATGTGTTCTCTTATCAGGACTTTATCTATTTCCGGAACTCTAGGATGATTTTGATGTTTCCCTCGATTATCTTCAGAACATATTTTGCTATCGCTAAATCGTTTCTTTTCTACAATTACTCTAGCTTTTTTCAATGTTATATCAAATGTATTTAAAAACATGGTTTGACAGACTTGAAATTTCTCACCGTTGGTTGTTGTGAGAAAATAATTTCTACTAAAGTTTCGTCTACTATTGTTCTGGTCACTCTGCCTCAATCGTTGGGCATGTTTTTCATGTTCCTGTATGGAATTTGCCAAAAACTGATTTTGTCCAGAGCTCGACAACTTATAAAAACTTGTAAAAACAAGTAGGCGCTCCTCAGGGGTTATTTTTTCATAACACTTTTGTTTGCATGTGCACGCAGCTTTCACTTGTTTGGCTGGTATTATTTTATTTCCAGACACTGCCGTATATGCCTTACCTTGAGTTTTCAATGACTTTCTTATATTTCGGGTCCAATTAGAAGAATTTCGCTTTCGTTTTCTTGTAGCATCATCCTTATTTTGTTTCTTTCTTCCTCTGCGTGAGTTGTTTGGTTGGTTTTCGTCAGTGTCCGAATGATTGTCTATCGGTACATATTCATCACCACTTTCTTCAAACGGTTCAAAATCACTTGAATTTGTATCAGTTTTACACATTTGTAAAATCCTCATTGTTCTTGAATTATGCATTATCTGATTAATTTCACAATCAGTTAAAAAAACTTACAGTACAGGAGAAAGACAGAAGGCAGAAGAACGATAACAGAATAATAACAAAAAATAATGGTCGTTGCCATATTTTGATTGATTGATTGATTGAGCGAATGTAAAATTTTTTTTATTTAATAATATTTTAAAAAAATTTATGAATAAAAATTTATAATCTTAGTGATTGCTAAAAGGGCCAAAGTATGCATTGGCCCTGTGTTTATTAAAAATATATATAACAGTGATTGCTAAAAGGGCCAAATTAGACATTGGCCCTTTTAGCATTAAGTTTTATAGATGAGATCATAATGACATTGGCCAGCTTTACGCTTATTTAAACCCTTCTGAGTAAAATTTAAGATTGACTGTTTTATAATTATGAAAGAGAGCAAAAAAAGAAATCTAATGCAATGATTAACTCAAAACAGCAAAATATTGACATTGGCCCTTTTAGCACCAAGCCACAGATTTTTTTCTAGTAAATTAAATTTCTTTTAGTGAAGAACTCAAAATTATCAAATTTTATGGGGTGAAACGAAATGATGAGATGTTGAATTATGAAACACCGATGCCGTGCTATAAGTCCATAGGCAATAAAGCCATATGGCCTTATTTCTCACCACTTTGAGAAATAAGACCATATGGCTTTATTACCACAGAGCAAGTGCAATAAAGCCATTATGGTATTATTTCACCTTTGATAATCTTCTATGTGCTACTTATGTAGTGTATTTGATTTCTTAAATTGGCAAAACAAATTTAATGCAGTTAACAGAAAATTTAAATATTTACATACATATGTATTTTCTTTTCTACAATAATTAACAATATGTAAATGTGGCATCCCTAATGATGGCACGACAAATAGGACTCAATGTACGCGTTCCGTTTTTCTCAGCTCTTCCTTTTATTTGTTGGTAGCATGGCTGACAAACTTTAAAATGTTTGCATGGATCAAACAGTATTTGTCTGTCGTTTTAGCAACAAACAATACATGACAGATAATGTTGCTGTTGCATTTCTGCGTCAGTGCCGTCTTCTTCGCTGCTATTTGCATCTGATTCAATGTCGTCAGCGCTGTCAATTGTATTTATAAAATCTTGCTCAAGCATACAGTTCTTCATTTTGAAGAACTGTGCGAGTACAGTACTCAGGGTTATTTTCTTCTCCGTTAAAAGTCGTTATCGATTTTGTATGAAAATACTTCGCTTTTTTCCGTAAGAACTTCTGGCAGTGTATACAGATGTGCATCCGGAAATTGCTTTAAGGAAATCCCTTTTTTTGGTCGCTTCTAAATCGCATAAGAAATGCAGAAGAATTCCAGAAATCCGTAAAAATTACCATGCTTTGGAAGCTTCCTACGGGGCGAAAGAGTAGCGCGACGCGCGCGGGCGCGGGCAGCCGCGGGCGGGCGACCCCCCCTCTCTCGCTTGATCCATATATCTTCAACGGTTGACTCTGACACCTCATTCTTTACGTGGACAATATGCAATTTTAACAATGGATTGTACGGGTATGGCGTTATTTCCACTTCGATTGTTAAACTCATACGGTGGTATTACACTCTCGTGTTGGTAATAAAGTCATATGATCTTATTTCTCAAAGTGATGAGAAATAAGGCCATATGGTTTTATTACCTATGGCCTTATAGCACGGCATCTGAAACACCATCATAATATTTATAAACATATTGCTGTTATTGTTAGACTTATAACATTTTCTTGCATCTTCTATAAATTTTCCAATTATGTTATATTAATTAAAAAGAGCCATGACAACTTTACAATATACGACTACTCAGTCAAGCATTCGTAATGTGTGGACTTTGAAAGACTGAATTTTGTCATGCCAGAGAAGTAAGTTCCAGTCATAATATATTTGTGCGTTTACGAACCCAAACCATTTTTAATTTAGTGCCTCGACTCCCTTTTTGACAATGTTATACAACAATATTTAAGGGATTCATTCTTTGTCTTTTCCGTACAACAGTGACCATATTTTGGTTGTATAGTTGTAGCAAGACAAACGTTGAATTCTCCTATATGAGTAGTAAGCTTATGTGATAACTTTTTTTAACGTCGCTATAAGGATACTTTTAACCATAACCAATGATTATACGAATTCTTGTTTGTTTGTATACAACTGCTACAAATGTAACTAAACTCACACAAATTGTGCTCCTATTGTCGCTCAATTGAGGATTGGTATTTCAACTCCCCATCGTTTGATATGATAAATTATTTTCTGCTCTGTGTGATAGGATGTCTGTATGTGGTATATTAAGATTTAACTTTGGTTTATTAAGGTGTCATTTAATTTTCATTCTTTATTTTATACAAAAAAATAAATTAAATAAGTTAATAATGTGTGAAGGTCTTGATTGATTTCGACCGTTATGTTTTCGTGGCATTTCAGTGCATATTAAGTTGCGTTGAGTTAAAATGGAATAGAGACCTTTTCGTTCATTAAATTTAACATCATTGGTGGTAGTTGCAAGGTAAAGTTGGAATGTATAGGGACAATAATAAACAAACAAATCAACGAGTGTTCGTACTCACGGGCGATGTGTTAACACCCTTTTGTTACACGGTACCTGTTCGATTTCAATGAACACATTAGTAAATGTTACATTGGAAAGTAAAAAAATGTCAGGCTCTTTTAAACATTAATACATTCATTTAATAAGTATTGATCATTTCCAAAATTGATCGAATCCAAAAGCCTTTACTCGAAATGTAATTACTTCCATTATAAATAAAATTTAGTTTAAAATTGTTTTATTGTGGTTTGAAATCATATTACTAAAGGCTCTTTTGCTATTGTACTTTCTTTTTTCTTACAACTGCTATGACATTAGATGTAATATTGTTAAAATAAATAAAACAATATTCAGCTCACTGAAATAACTGTTTTTGTTTTGTCATAAATAGAGCGACGACGACCTGCTTGTTCGAATGCTGGCATACAACAGTATAAAAAAACAATATTTAGCTCACTGGAATAATTGTTAGTTTTTGTCATATACAGAGCAACGACAGAAAGTATTGAATAGTATAAAGAACTTATTGCACTCTTTTCCCGCTCTGATGTAGGGGGTCTGAGTAAAAGAGCATAATCGAGTCATATTCTCTTCAAAGGGTATTTCAATACAAATGCACCATTTCGAAAATGTTATTACATAAAACAATACAAAAAGCATACGGGTTTCAAAAGGCATCAATGTTTCACATCAAAATTATGAACGAACCCAGTTATGACAAAAAGCGAGTAATATGGTTTAAATTATTCGCCAGATGCCGCCAGTGCTTTTGAGTCATACAATTCGTTCCATGAGTTCTCTATACTCTTCAATACTCTTTGGCGACGAAGACCTGCTTGTTTGTTCTCTGCCGCGACATCAATACCATTATACTTATTTTCAGGCAGTTGTACAACAACCATGTATGTGATGCTAATGCTGTGTGTTGTTTGCATGTGTTTACTTTGATAGATTGCCTATATATATTAACACATAAACAACTTCTAAAAAGTTTACAACAACAACATTTCGTGTTTGTGCGGAAAAATAATTGTGTTCAAAACGTATTAAATTCTTCACAATAGATATGTATACCAACAATAAAAGTAAAGAAAGAAAGGCAAAATACATTTAAAGTTCTCCAGCAAAAGGATAGTAAAACGTTATTTCAACTTTTGTTATAACTTTTGCGTCCAACATGTTACCTTAGCACCTACCTAACAACCGATAGTGGGAAACAACCCATCGGATGAGCGAGAAAGTATCTCTGTAAATTTTTGGAAGTGACAATATGTGGAAATGACTCATATGAAGTAAGGAACTATACTTTGGACCAGTGATGCCCACACACGTTTAGTAACATATTGCGTCTGTGTGTGAAGCAGAATAAACCGAAGTTAATTTTATGTATTTTTAGACAATAACACTGCGTGACCCTTCTCTAACAAATGCTGACCAGCAACTGATTTGATTTGCATTGAAAAAATTTAAACAAAGCAAGAGCCGACCGCCCACGATCGAAACCACACGAACAAACTTATACTATATGTGTGTCGACAGCGCTGGAACAGCATTTTGCTATCCGGCACATGTGCCGAGGAATTCAAAATGTGGGCACCACTGCTTTAGACAAGTGTTAACCAACCCATAGCCTCGTGAGGCAGACAATAATCGTATATTTCACACACACATGATCGGCAACTCACATGGACACAATAAATATGTTTGCTTCAAAGCATCATTCTATGCTTGTGCGTTGTGTACAATTCGTGTACAATTCTGTTGGCGACCGCCCAGAAGCATATAAATTGCCTGTGTGTGTGCGTTCGGTTTTACCTACCGCTGCTTTAGTCATATAAATGAACGCGATATAATGTTATATGGCTCTCAGAAGTATGCAATAGGACGAAGAGGTGAGTTAAATTTTTGTTAAAAAATGGTGACTGTAGTTGGGAGAAACGAACTTCTGTTAAGCCAGACATGTCATTTCGTTTGGGAGAACCAAAAACTGTTTGCAGCAAAAGAGTTATGAAAAATTTAAGCTAAAAAAACGTTTGTGAGAAACGAAAAATGGTTCCGCCAACTGTTGTTTCGGTAACAGCAACCGAGTTCTAGTTTCTCAAAAAAAAAAGTTTGCGAGAACGGCAAAGCGTTTGCAGTAAACGATTTAAGGAAAATTTGGAGTTAAAAAAATCCAATGAGTGTCCGAACTCACGGGCGATGTGTTAACACCTTTTTGCTACACGGTACCTGTTCGATTTCTATGAACACATTCGTAAATGTTACATTGGAAAATAAAAAACAGCGTTCAATCATATGATGACGTTACAGTTAAATAATATTAATACTTAAAATTATTTAAAGACTCAGTGCAAGCACATGTGTCATTATTTTCTTGCTCAATACTTTTCTTTTTATTCCCACAAAAGTCAAAGAGTGCAAAGCAACAGACACTTGTACATACATACATACATTGTTATATTCGTACGATATAACCGAAGATCAACATAAAATACTTTTTTAATATTACTCCAAATTAAAACACTTCAAACTCGGCTCGCCGATATCGGATCGCCTTAATTTTTGGCCTAAACTCTTCGTCGAAACCCGCACTAGCTTTTTAATCCAAAAATTAATAAAATCGGCTATGAATTTCCGGAGAAAATCGCGTGGGAAAATTATATGAAAATCGCCCAATAATCACTTTCAATACCGACTGCCAAGCAACGAACAAACAAACGATGATAAGACAAAACCGAAGATCAACATAAAACACTTTTTCAATATTACTCCAAATTAATACTCCAAATTAAAACACTTAAATCTCGGCTCGCCGATATCCGATCGCCTTAATTTTTGGCCTAAACTCTTCGTCGAAACCCGCACTAGCTTTTTAATCCAAAAATTAATAAAATCGGCTTTGAATTTCCGTAGAAAATCGCGTGGGAAAATTATATGAAAATCGCCCAATAATCACTTTCAATACCGACTGCCAAGCAACGAAGAAACAAACGATGATTTACTCTTCCATACCTAACACTTGCGTATGTATTAAACTGATAGTTTACTGCCCTAGAGGCGCGCGTATAGATGTTAACACATCAAAAACGTTTGCAAGAAAGTTTACTTGTACATTAAAGCTTTTATTTATTACTTCCATAAGCTCTGTTTTGATTAAAATTCACAACTTTTAAGTTTGTTTACAAAAATTTGGAATCTTTGTCTATTTTTCACTGTCTACTTACACGTCTGTCTCGCCTTGCATTCAAATAACAACTCACCAAACTACAACGCGTCAATTGTCCATCCAAGATATATTGACAAGGAAAAAGCATTAGAGTGGGTGATCACTTTTATGTGTATGCGTGAGTGTGTATGCCAAACGAGTGGATAAGACTGTGTATACAGTCGACAGAATGAGAGAAATTTACTTTCTTCGTAATCTGTGCTCTCATTAGAGAAATGACTAATTTCAGTTATGGCATACGTTTCTGTGAAAAGGCAAAGTGGCGATGTTCTGCGAGAGTGAAAACTCAATGTAACGATGGTCGGCAAAGGAATACGCACTCGATGCCATTCATCTTTCTATCAAATTTAAGGTATCCTGTGATGGTAAGGTAAATTAAGGGAACTCTTGTCAATCTTTAGTAATCAAGGTGGGCTCATTTCCCTTGTTAAAACATCAAGGTAAGTGGACAAAACATATTATAGAGTGTAACTTCTCTATCATATATGTGCATACTTCCCCAAATTGATTGATGGCTATTACCGTCCGCACAAAGTGTAAGTCCTTCTCCGACCACAAATTTAACTTCCTCAGCAAAAAAGGCGGGCGGTTTCTAATATCATCATAGGGCATGTAGGTTGACGCTAACCATGTGCTGCGATTGTCCGTCTGCTGTGTGTGGTAGCGGTAACGTCTCGATCGCAAAATTAAGATTAAATAAATATATTCAAATGTTTATTGGCAAGTATACACATTCTTGCCATTCTCATATCTTTGAGAATGAGAGACTTGTAATCAGGGGTATTCAATCCGAAAAACCTGCCGTGATTTGTCAACTGTTCTTGGACGAAGACGTTATCGGCTTCATATTTTTGTATACGGAGCAGGAACGCTGAAAGCTGCTATTGTATGGTGAATATTTAGCTGTAGTAGCGTCAACATGTACAACTACGTCCCTCTCGCTCCCGTTGTTTTTGGCCTCGTCGTCGGTGTCCTCCAGTAAGCTATCTGAAAGCCCATCCATGAGCTTTGATTTGTTATTACTGGCTTTCTTTATTTTCGTCAACAAATTATTTTATTTACACCGGTACCAAACGATTTTTGAGAAGCTATTGCATGGCTTATTACTTGATAGTGTCGCCGAGACTAGGCGAGGTGGCCGTCGTCGAAAGAAGTGTAAAGTGGTCAC
Organism: Phaonia tiefii; assembly: GCA_963931995.1. Taxonomy (NCBI): domain Eukaryota; kingdom Metazoa; phylum Arthropoda; class Insecta; order Diptera; family Muscidae; genus Phaonia; species Phaonia tiefii. The sequence goes on along the minus strand of OZ008368.1, from coordinate 199,607,841 downwards.
AGCAGGGATCGAACCCACGTTATCCCGCATAACAGCCGCCCACACTAACCGTTGCACCACCGACGGCAACAAATTATACTAGATGATTTGTGGGATCTCCGGAACACAGTCGTGTTTATTTTTGACTTTATCAGCAATAAATGTGTAAATTTAGCATTGATAGTCTGATGTTTGACTGTGTCTCAAAGAAATCAAAGTTCACATTTGCATTTAAAATGAGTTTATCGTCGGTAGATATTTTTAAGTCATAAGCAGGGAAACATTTTTATATGCCGTTACATAGCTGAAGCAATGAACTATATATGTAATGATGTGTTGTGATTTTCGATATACCTAAATTAAACCTATAAACAATTACCTGTTTGATAAATGTTGTTTTCCAAGTAGATGGTGGCGGATCATTTTGCATTATGACAATGCGAGCTCTCACACATCAGCTGAAACAATGGGCTATTTGAGCACTCAATATGTCGAATTGATGGGTCATCCGACGTACGATCTTCACGGAGAATACTTTCAAAAACAATAAAACCAGTCCCAATGATGAATTATTTTTTTTTATTTCTGGACCCGAAATATAAATATCAACCCTCTATTTCTTATAAGGTACGGTCATATATTTTTAGTTCTTTTTTGAAAAAATTTAAGAAGTCATGTCCCTAGTGATCATCCTCTTCCTGAAATCTTATATAAGATATGTATATATTTTTGAACTTTCTACTTAAATGGGTGGTGCAATGTTTTGTGTAATCAACAATTGTACTTATACATTGCCTTACGTTTCTTTATACGACGGTCACCTCCCTCAGCGAGAGCTCGTGGTATCAGCAAAGCTACAGCACATTAAAGTATAAGCGACAATAACGCAGCGAGTTGCCTTTAGTTTTTAGAAATGACTAATTTCATGAGAAGCATACTAGAGCCTGTGAACAACCACCCAGCAAAATATTCGAAGGCAAAGAATCAGTTGGGAAGCATATTATACAAACATTTTCTACTCTAGATCCTACCATCGGGTATATTTTTAGCTTGACCCAAACCACCTCGTTCTGTTACGCAAAACTGGGGCATGCACGATGGCACCATGTCCGACAAAAAACCCGTAGATAATGGGCTTCCCAGAGCCATTTCCCAGCAGAATTGAAATATTGTTTTAAAATTTTTTATATTATGTCAAATTTTTTTGTAATGAAAATGGTTGACATTACTTACGTACTTACTTATCCGGTCACGAACAACCCCGAGGGGTCAGGGACCTTACACAACGAAGATAACATATTACGCCAACCAGTTCGATCTTTTGCCTAATGTCTCCAGTTGGCAATACCAAGTGTACGCAGGGATTCGTCAACCTGATCCTTCCAGCGGAGTCTTGGTCTTCCTACTTTTCGTCCTCCTTCGAGTTCGGTTTCGAAAACCCTTCCTGCTGGTTCGTCTTCATCCATTCTACTGACATGGCCTAGCCAGCGCAATTGCGTTATTTTGATCCGCTTAACAATGAAAATGTCGGAAAATAGACCATGGTTCATGCGTCGCCGATACTCGCCGTTGTGCACTACAGCGCCATAAATTTTCGGAGCATTTTTCTCTCGAAGACTCCTACAGATGTTTCTTCTGCTTGCGATAATACCCAGGATTCTGCGCCATAAAGCAAGATAGGTTGTATGAGAGTCTGGTATAGTTGGACTTTCGTTACTCGAGAGAGGGCTTTATCTCTAAAGTGCTTGCTTAGCCCAAAATAACATCTATTCGCAAGAACAATTCTCCGCTTGATTTCAAGGCTGACTTTGTTGTTTTGAAACCATTAATTTTGCCTTGTCCTCATTTACCGTCAGACCCGCTTTTCCTGACTCCTTCTCAATTCTCGAAAACACCGCAGTAACTTCTCTAATTGTGCGTCCACTGATATCTATATCATCAGCATACGCGAGCAGCATGTGACTTTTGCTGCTGATGGTTTTATTCATGTTGACAGCAGCTTTTCTCAGAATAATCTCTATTAAGATGTTAAGAGATAGCACGATAGGGTGTAACCTTGACTGAGGCCCCGCTTAGTTTCGAAAGTTTCGGTAAGATGCTTACCAACTTTCGCTGCGGATTTGGTGTTCGTCAGGGTCATCCTGCAAAGGCGTATGAGTTTTCCAGGAATACCAAGCTCAGACATTGCTTCGTAGAGTTTCCTCCGTATCGGGCTATCGAAGGCCGCCTTATAATTGACAAATAGATGATAGGTGTCGATTTGTTTTTCGTGGATCTTCTCCAGGATTTGGCGTAGCGTGAAAATCTGATTTTCCAGGCCTAAAGCCACACTGGTATGGTCCAATCAGGTCAGTGATAATCGGTTTTAGTCATTCGCACATTATGCTTGATAGAACCTTATATGCTATGGATAAAAGGCTTATTCCACGGTAGTTGCCACAAAGACTCGTGTCACCTTTTTTTAAATATGGGACATAGTACACTGAGACTCCAATCGCCGAACCTTATATGCTATGGATAAAGGGCTTATTCCACGGTAGTTGCCACAAAGACTCGTCTCACCTTTTTTTAAATATGGGACATAGTACACTGAGACTCCAATTCATCTAACCAAATTTTGCTAATGAGCTGATGCATGGCCTTATCAGCTCATCGCCGCCAGCCTTAAACAGCTGCGCCTGTAATCCATCGGCTCCTGCGGCTTTATTTTTCTTAAGCCGGGTAATAGCTTTTTTGACCTCGTCTTGGTTAGGAGGGGGGCAATCGACGACGTTGTCCAAACTTTGGTCGATTGTCTTGTCATTGGATATCTCAGGTACCAAAAGCGCAGAGAAGTGATTTCTCCATATTTCCAACATACTCTGCACATCTGTGATGATACTTCCGTCCTTCTCTTTACAGAAGGGGGCCCTGAACCATGTGTATTAATTCCGTTTCTCACTTTTTGGTAGAATTTTCGGGCTTCGTTCTTCCCTCTGTATGACTCAATTTTCTCACTCTCGCGCTTTCTCCACTACCGTTTCTTACGCCTAAAGAGACGGGTTACGACCTGTTTTTTTCCCCTATACCGCTCAGTCGCACTCGCATTGCAACTGACTGAAGCATTGCCAAGCGTGCAGGGTTTTCCCATCATTTGCAATGCGACACTCTTCATCGTACCATGGTTTGTTGCGAAGCGGTTTTTCAAAACCAAGTACGGTTTTTGCGGCAGTTTTAATAGGGTCGGAAATGGGTTTGCACTGCGCTTCATGATCTGTATCGAGAGGGGGTGGGTTCTGTGCCAAAAGTTGCAAGGGCTTCCTTGATTAGGCTGTGGCTACGTCTGGTAATTGCAGCTTTCCGATGTCCAGCTTCCTCTGCGTCTGGTTTCGTACGATTTTGGCCCTACTTAATCTTGTGCGAACCTTTGCTGCTACCAGGTAGTGATCAGAATCAATGTTAGCTCCTCTGATCAATCGTACGTCCATTACACTGGATGAGTGCTTTCCGTCAATTACCATGTGATCAATTTGGTTCTTCGTTCTTTGATCAGGGGATACCCAAGTAGACTTGAGGATGTCTTTATGCTGGAATCTCGTACCACTAATGACCATTTTTTTTGCCACGGCAAAGTCAATCAGTCTCATTCCGTTGTCGGAACTGTCAGCAGGTAGACTGAAATTTGGCATTAAAGTCTCCTAGTACAATCTTAATGTCATGGCCGGGGCAGCGGTCATACGTTTCCTCTAGGAGCTCATAGAATATGTCTATCGCATCATCATCTTTCTCTTCTGTCGGGGCATGCACACAAATTAGGGAAATATAAAAATATTTCGCTTTTATGCTGATTGTGGCTATACGTTCACCCACAGGATTGAACCTAGGGACTCGATATCGCAGTCTTTTGCCAACTACAAATCCGCAACCAAATTTATGTTTTTCCTCATGGCTACTGTACTATATGTCGCAGTTTCATTTTCGTATGCAGCCATGTCCTGTCCTTCGCATTTCATGGATTGCGGTAATGTCAGCCCTATAACTTTCGAGGACATCTGCCAGTTGGACACTTGCAGCGCATCTATATAGAGTTCTCACATTCCAGGTGCATATCCGTAAATCGTGGTCCTTATAACGTTTGCAGGGGTCGTCAACAAATAGGGGTCGTTTATGTTTTCGTTTTCGATCTTGTATTTTCACTGCCATGATGAACGGTGGCGTGAGGCAAACCCAGTCCACCGGGTTATTGCATTTCACCTACTGCCAGGATATTAAATTGCAGCCGCCCATTATGGACCAGACGCTGACCAGGATGCAATATGTCGAACCCGGATTTTCTTCTTTTGGTTTTTTTATCCGCCGTTGGCCCATATGTTTGGCTCATCCGCCTTCTAAAGGACAAAAGAATATGCCCGATTGCTTGATGAGCTTCAGTGACATCTGTCACCTACTAAGCCTGAGCCACATCAGTGATCGCATAACCAAATCAGGCTGCTCATTTATTTTCGCCTTCTCAAGCTAGCTAGCTAACGGAGGTTTCCGATAAAGCCATTAGTTTAAAATTATTATGCGGTCACCTCGCATAGTGACGGCGACACTATCGAGTATTAATCCATGAAAAAGCTTCTCAAAAATACCGTTCGGAACCGGTATAAAACTGTAGGTCCCAATCAGTGAGTACAAAACTAGAAAGCGCACAGCTCACTGGTTATGAGAAGCTCTCCCCAGTTCCTTCATGGGATGTAATGGGAAACCAGTTTTTTTAGTTTAATGGAATAAAGCCGGACGATCGTTTCAAAGTTTGTGACGTTTCTTATCAGCGTCTTAGTGTCCTAGGCCAGTGGCCATCTTGTTCACATTGTAACTAATTGCAGTTGTCGTCGTCGGAGTTACTTTTCTCTTTCATCGTCCGCCAACGTGAGTCTAAATCCTGGTGCCGGCGGTTTAATTTTTTTCTAATTACAGAGAAGGCCCATGATTTATGTAGCTCATAAGAAGTGGAAAAATATTCTTCTAAGAAATTATTTCAGATCGAATCATATACAATAAAATGCCAAAATACACAATACGATTACTGTAATACACAATACGATTACTCTAATTTTGTTGAATCCTGTACTTTATGAATTTCGCTATATCCTTAGTAGCTACTTCTGTAGTAAAAAAACAAATCTTTTGAATTTAGAATGCACATATGCTTTTAAAACTACGTCAGAAAGTTCTTTATGGTTTTTACCCAGTTTGTGCTTGATGGAGTTGAGCGTTTTGGCAAGTGGCACATCCACATATCCCAACAAACACAAAAATTCGACTTTATTCAAATACTACGTTGTGGCCATTAAAGCTACCGCTGGTATATGTCGTCTATCTGGTGGTTACCGTAGGTCTTTTGGTGGAGATGATAAATATAAGTCCGCGACAACTTGTCGGAAGGTGATATTGCTGCAGCCATTACCACAAACAGTGTAGTGTTGCTTCAAAGTGTATAATTGTAATTGGCGGTTTTTTAGTAATTAAGTGCGAATGTATCTTGTTTTACTGATTCTTGTTATGGGATGTATTACACAGGTTGCATTAAGGTTTCCAAAATTCCACTCCCTCTTGACCTCTTTCGTGGTTTTTCTTATTCTTGTTATGGGATGTATTACACAGTTTGCAATAAGGTTTTAAAAATGTCATTCACTCTTGACCTTTTACGTTGAAAACTAGTAAATAAACTGAGTTTTATGTTTGCGCGTTTTGTTTAGTTAGACTAAGGACTTGATCTATGTAATGCAGATTCGGATTGCGTTATCGTGTCATAATCCATATGTCCTCTGTAATGAAACGAATTTAAAGCAAATTAAATGACTTTTTACATTATAACTATAGGTTTTGTGTTATGCAATCAGTTTTGACTTTGAGTATATTTTTCCTGCTATTCCAATAACACCAACTGAGCTTGCATTCTTGAGGAAAACTACGTAGATTTAGCTTATATGTTTGTTTGTTAATAACTGAAGTTAAACTTTTCACAATTGTCAATACTTAGCGCTCGCGTTACACAAATTCTGCACTGACATGGTGAATTATTTTAATTTCATATTCACACTCATTCATCATTACAGCACATGTAAGTAGAACTGGTGGCTGTTAGTAATTAAACAAAAGTAAATAAGTCATCGAAACAGTTTTCAATCGATACTAATTCGCATATGTAAATTGCATAATTCAGTTTGTATAGTATATACGATTGATTATTAACCGCTGGCATCAATTCAGGCACAGTAGTTAGGTATCTGATGATGAACTTGTCACGGAGTTCGAAACAAGTCATGCCAGTGAGTGTGCTTAACTGAATTGTCTATTATTCCAACAAAAACCAACCGGACCTTGTCAACTTGTACATTGATCTCATACATTAATTAAAACTAACAAAATCGGTTATTAATTTTCAAATCAAAAAAATTGTAAAATTGTTTGGAAGGGTTTAATTAAGAATACATAGATAAATCCGATCTAAGAAATTGGATGAGTGTATTGAGGATGTAGTCATATCACCTACATAAAATACAAAAAAAATTGGTTCATTTAAAGATATGGATTGTGCAGACAAGAAATCTGCTGCCAGAATTGTAGCGTTCCAGATAAGCATCTTAAACTGATAGGAACTAATGATTCTTATGAGATGAGTTTTCTAGCTAGAGCCTGTAACCAATATTTAGTATATATTGTAGGTTTGAACCCAATATAAAGTAAATTTAGAATGGCCAAAGTGAAAGAAATTTAAAAAAAGAACATTTCCTTAAATAAGTGCCTATTCACAAAAAAAGTAAATTTTCTCAAAAAATAATACCTATTTACATTCTTAAACAAAGTACCTTTCTTTAAAAAAATACCTTATCTTAAAGAAGTACCTTTGCTTCAAAAAAGGAAATTTTGAATAAGTGATGATTTATCCGACCTTTTCTAATTAATAATAGCTATATCTTCCTGACGATGCTATCCAAGGGGTAGCGAAATATCGAGGAGAATATAATTAATTGATAAACGTGACCAAACGCTCGGACAATTTAATTTTTGAAAAGTAAATTTTCTTAAAAAAAGTAAATTTTCTTATAAGATGCATTTTATTTAAACAAATACCTTTTCAGAAAGGAGTAAATTTTCTTACGACAAATTTACTTTTCTTAAAAAACTAAATTTTCTGTAAAGAGTACGTTTTTAGTGAAACAAATTAGCTTTTCTTGAGATAAGTACCTACTCTTAAACATATACCTATTCTTGAAACAAGGACCAATTCTAAACAAAATTCCCATTTCCTAAAAGAAACTTTTTTCAAAAATAAAAAATACCTTCTCTCAAAAAAATACACTTTCTTGCCAAAATCCCTTTTCCTAAAAGTACATTTCTTAAAAATGAAAGGTACTTAAACAACTAAACATTAAGAGTTAAGTTCCTGAAAATAAGTACATTTGCTTAAAAAATTAACCTTTTCCTAAAAAGAGTACCACTTCTTTAAAAAGTACCTGGTCTTAAAAACGCTACTTCTTTGTAAAAAACTCCTACTCTTATGGCTTTTTCTTACAGAAGGTATGTCTTCTTAAAAAGAGTAAATTTTCTTAAAAAAACATTCGCTTTTAATAAAAGAAATACCTCTCTAAAAAAATACATTCTATAAAAAAATCCTATGAGTGTTCGAACTCACGGGCGATGTGCTAATACTACCTTTTTGTTACACGGCACCTGTTCGATTTCTATGAACACATTAGTAAATGTAAAAAACAGCGTTCAATGATATGTGACGTTACATTTAAATAATATTAATACTTAAAATTATTTAAAGACCAGTGCAGGCACATGTGTGATTATTTTCTTGCTTAATACTTTTTATTTTATACCCACAAAAAACAAAGAGAATGCAAAGCAACAGACACTTGAACATACATACATTGTTATGTTCGTTCATACGCTACACAAGTTCACTCAATTTTCGTTGCTCTCTTGCTATCACATTTTTATATACGTATAAGACGTCATTATTCTCTTTGCTCTGAGAGTGCTCCGCCACACATTTTATTTGACTTACCTTTCACAATAATACAAAAGCCGTTCAATCATATGATGACGATACTTTTAACGGACGATATATTTAAATATTTATTATTTTCTTGCTTAATACTTTTTATTTCATACCCACAAAAAACAAAGAGAATGGAAAGCAACAGGCAAATTGACATTCATACATTGTTATGTTCGTACATACGCTACACAAGTTCACACAATTTTCTTTGCTCTGTTGCTACCTCATTTTTATATACGTATACATAACCACGTTATTATTCTCTTTGCTCTAAGAGTGCTGCGCTCCCACACAAGCCAACTATTCGCTGCCGCTACATCAGTGTGTTTTTTTTTCGCAGTCTGACAATCTGTGTTTCACAGTCGGGCAACTCTGTGTTCTATATAGAGGTGGGTCACTCTTATCATTTAGAGGTATGAAAATATATGTTGGCCGATCCTGAGACCTATCCGATATGTACACAAAATTTCATACAAACGGGTCCAGCCGCTTCGGAGGAGTTTAACGGCAACCAATGTGTGATCGCAGTCGGACAATCTGTGTGATTGCAGTCTGACAATCTGTCAGATCGCAGTCGAACAAAAACAAATTCTAAACAAATTTTATCATTTTACAAAAAGTATTTTTTCTTAAAGATTCATTTATATTATTCTATTCTTCAACGGGCGCCTTAAGCGTGTTGGAACCAGCTATTATATAACCTATAAAAAAAAATCCAATGAGTGTTCGAACTCACGGGCGATGTGTTAACACCTTTTTGCTACACGGTACCTGTTCGATTTCTATGAACACATTCGTAAATGTTACATTGGAAAATAAAAAACAGCGTTCAATCATATAATGACGTTACAGTTAAATAATATTAATACTTAAAATTATTTAAAGACCCAGTGCAAGCACATGTGTCATTATTTTCTTGCTCAATACTTTTTGTTTTATTCCCACAAAAGTCAAAGAATGCAAAGTAACAGACACTTGTACATACATACATACATTGTTATATTCGTACGATATAACCGAAGATCAACATAAAATACTTTTTTAATATTACTCCAAATTAAAACACTTAAATCTCGGCTCGCCGATATCGGATCGCCTTAATTTTTGGCCTAAACTATTCGTCGAAACCCGCACTAGCTTTTTAATCCAAAAATTAATAAAATCGGCTATGAATTTCCGGAGAAAATCGCGTGGGGAAATTATATGAAAATCGTCCAATAATCACTTTCAATACCGACTGCCAAGCAATGAACAGACAAACGATGATAAGACAAAACCGAAGATCAACATAAAACACTTTTTTAATATTACTCCAAATTAATACTCCAAATTAAAACACTTAAATCTCGGCTCGCCGATATCGGATCGCCTTAATTTTTGGCCTAAACTCTTCGTCGAAACCCGCACTAGCTTTTTAATCCAAAAATTAATAAAATCGGCTATGAATTTCTGGAGAAAATCGCGTGGGAAAATTATATGAAAATCGCCCAATAATCACTTTCAATACCGACTGCCAAGCAACGAACAAACAAACGATGATTTACTCTTGCAAACCTAACACTTGCGTATGTTTTAAATTTATAGTTTACTGCCCTAGAGGCGCGCGTATAGATGTTAACACATCAAAAAAAAAAAAAAAAAAAAAACCGTTTCCCATTACATCCCATGAAGGGATTGGGGAGAGCTTCTCACAACCAGAGAGCTGTGCGCTTTCTAATTTTTCACTCACTGATTGGGACCTACAGTTTTTACACCGATTCCGAACGGTATTTTGAGAAGCTTTTTCATGGCTAAATACTTGATAGTGTCGCCGTCACTATGCGAGGTGACCGCGGCCGAAAGAAATTTTTTTTTTAAGGTGGTCAGAGCAGGGATCGAACCCAGGATCTCATGTACAAGAGGCGCGCACACTACCCATTGCACCACCGACGGCCAACCTATACCGAAAAGAACTTCGTTTCAACCGGGTGTCCCCTGACATCTCATGTAATTTTTTGTCATTTGAAAAACAAACAACTTGTTAGGAAAAACTGCATACCTTCACAATGGCCTATAACATTGAAGAAAATTGACTTATAGTAAAAGTTAAGTAAAGTTAATTTATTTAATTTGTTCGTGATTCCAAATCTATTTGATTTTACCAGAAGGGGAAATCCGAAAGTTATGTCACAGGTCAGACTATTGCCAAAAGCGGGACGGTTGGCCAGCTTATACTACATGACAAATATTTACTGTGATTGCTTATATCAAGACATAAATTGAGATTGGATTGAAAGGAAATACTGTCAGACTAAGATAACAGAGCACACCGTTTTCGGACAGTTGACGCAGGGTTTACATGCTAACAACCTACATCATTTGTTATACAAATTTTAAGACGCTTAGCCGAAGTCCGTATGTAAGTCTGGTTGGTTGGTAAACACGATAACTGTAAATCTATATCGAACACAATGAGAATTTTTCTGTTATTATGGTTTGGGAAAACTTAGATTGTGATTGAAAATGTGAGATATGGGTGATATATTACGACGCTACAGGCATCTTTCATACTCTTAGGTACTGAACAACGCTTTGTCAAACCACTTTTGTAATTAAAAAGAGACTGTTTAGCGGGTCCCTTTAGCTACACCCCTCACAAATGTTGGATGGTAGTCACAAAAGATCTCGAAACCCGAACACAGCCTAATTTGAAGCGTTTCTCATGGAATTTTAATTATTTGTCGATTTCCTTTTCACTCTATTTACAAATACACACGATCACGACAAACAAAGTAATTCACACAATTTATTGTTCGTCTTTATACTGGAAAAAATTATTTCCTATAGTTTATTAGTTGGTATAACTAATTACTTTGCTAAATCAATACAAATTCATTTAAACTACTACCGTCGGTTGCTGCACAGAAACTGGGTGCTAATCTCCGCAATCGCGATCGAGTTACAATCGTACCGACTCAAACTTCTTACAATCGACTAGTTTGGATCACGGTTCTCGATTGAAATAAAGCATTGAGTAGTACACTAAATATACACTTTTATGCGAATTTAATGCAGCTAATATATCTTTTTGATGATGTGTGAAACAAATGATCAAAATTAACTAAAGTTAGAAGGCAACCATATTTATAAAGATTTTTAAAATGTGAACTCAAGTGATTAGTTTTATAAACAGAGGATCTTAACATATTATTACTGTTGCATCTACCGAAAGTAACACTACTGATGTCAGAATATTTTCCTCCTACGAAGTCGTCGTGTTAATTCGACAGAAATGGTCAAGAATATCATTGTAGTAACTCATATTATAGCTAAATATTATTAACTAAAACATACACACCGAAAATTTTTATTTTTTCTTGTTTGGATGCAACTATTTAAGGGAAGTTTTAAGGGGAAGTTTTCTAGGTGGAGCCTGTGTTTACATATTGTAGTTTTGAATCGTTTAAAAAGTAAACTTAGAAAAGCTAAAGTGCAAGACTGGCAAATCCATGAAACACAACCATCAGCATGGAATTACATTTGGCAGCACTTTAACATTCGTACTTTTGGTTTGTGTCCAGACTGACATATTTCCTGTGCAATGGGAAATTTTCTAGGTGGAGCCTGTTTATTACATATTGTAGTTTGAACAGAATAAAAAGTAAATATAGAAAAGCTAAAGTGAACGAAGTTTAAAAAAAACAAGTAAATTTTCTTACAAAAATTACGTTTTCTTAAAAAAAAGTAATTTTTTAAATAAGAACCTTCTCTTAAAAAAGTACATTATCTTACAACAAATTGCCTTTTCTTAAAAAACTACATTTTTATAAAGAATACATTTTTTGTAAAACAAAATAAATTTTCTTGGGATAAGTACCTACTCTTAAAATTGTAGCTGTTCTTTCGTAAAAAAAGCTTTTCTTCAAAAAAAATCCAATGAGTGTTCGAACTCACGGGCGATGTGTTAACACCTTTTTGCTACACGGTACCTGTTCGATTTCTATGAACACATTCGTAAATGTTACATTGGAAAATAAAAAACAGCGTTCAATCATATGATGACGTTACAGTTAAATAATATTAATACTTACAATTATTTAAAGACCCAGTGCAAGCACATGTGTCATTATTTTCTTGCTCAATACTTTTTGTTTTATTCCCACAAAAGTCAAAGAATGCAAAGCAACAGACACTTGTACATACAAACATACATTGTTATATTCGTACGATATAACCGAAGATCAACATAAAATACTTTTTTAATATTACTCCAAATTAATACTCCAAATTAAAACACTTCAATCTCGGCTCGCCGATATCGGATCGCCTTAATTTTTGGCCTAAACTCTTCTTCGAAACCCGCACTAGCTTTTTAATCCAAAAATTAATAAAATCGGCTATGAATTTCCGGAGAAAATCGCGTGGGAAAATTATATGAAAATCGTCCAATAATCACTTTCAATACCGACTGCCAAGCAATGAACAGACAAACGATGATAAGACAAAACCGAAGATCAACATAAAACACTTTTTTAATATTACTCCAAATTAATACTCCAAATTAAAACACTTAAATCTCGGCTCGCCGATATCGGATCGCCTTAATTTTTGGCCTGAACTCTTCGTCGAAACCCGCTCTAGCTTTTTAATCCAAAAATTAATAAAATCGGCAATGAATTTCCGGAGAAAATCGCGTGGGAAAATTATATGAAAATCGCCCAATAATCACTTTCAATACCGACTGCCAAGCAACGAACAAACAAACGATGATTTACTCTTACATACCTAACACTTGTGTATGTATTGAAACTGATAGTTTTTTGCCCTAGAGGCGCGCGTATGAATGTTAACACATCAAAAAAATACTTTCTATAACAAAAAATACCTTTTCTTACAAAAATTCCTTTTCTTAAAAGTACAATTTCTTAAAAATAAAGTACCACCTTTTCTTTTGTTTTCTTGAGACAAGTAGCCTTCCTGAAAATAACTAAATTTTCTTAAAAAATAACCTTATCATAAAAAGAGTATCACGTCTTTAAAAAGTACCTGTTCTTAAAAAAGTATTTTTTGTGAAAACAAAATTCATACTCTTAGGCTTTTTCTTAGCTTAATGACGGCAACACTATCGAGTATTCAGCCATGAAAAAGCTTCTCAAAATACCATTCGGAACCGGTGCAAAACTGAAGGACCCAATCAGTGAGTGTAAAACTAGAACGCGCACAGCCCCTGGTTTGTGAGACGCTCTCCCAAATCCTTTCACGGGATGTAACGGGACACCATTTTTTGTTTTATTTTAATAAAAGAAGTACCTCTCATCAAAAGAAAGAACCTTTTCGGGAAAATATAATACATATTCTTACAAAAGGGGCCTAAATATATACTATTTTTTTAAAAATACATATCAATAAATAAAAAATTTCTTAACAAAATTTATCATTTTACAAGATCCATTTAAATTACAGTATTTTTCAACAGGTGCCTTAGATTTGTTGGAACTAACTAGTACATGATATACAGCGAAAGGAAATTCGCTCCAACCGGGTGTCCCCTGACACCTCATGTAATTTTGTATGTTAGTGTTTCTTTAGCTGATTCACCATTGGTATGTCTTGTTGTCTGTATTTATTGCGCTTATCTGGTGGTTACCGTAGGCCTTGGGATGGAGATGATAAACTATAAGTCAACGATAACCCGCCACAATAAGATGTTGTTGCAACTACCACTGTAAACAGTGTAGTGTTACTACAACCACTGCCACGTACAGGGTAGTGTTGCTGTTGCCGCAAAGTGTAAAATTGTATCTGCCGGTGTTTTACGTAATTATATGCCAATGTAGTTTGTAATTTCATTGGTTTTATTCTTCATTTTAAGTTTACAATAAGGTTTTTAAACTTCACTCTTTGCCTTTTATATGTAAAACTTATAAATTAACTTCAGTTTGGTTTCCCCTAACAGCCCTGTTGAGTGGTACGCTGTAAGGGTTTTAACGATAAACCATTTTGTTTAATTATTCTACGAGCTTGTTCTATATACTGCGGATTTGGATTACGTTCCCGTGTTAGTATCCAGATGACCTCTGTAAAGAAACGAAATAAAGGAGGATTAAAAGACTTTCACAACTTTAAATATTAGCTTTAATTTATAAATGTTCCTATTCTAAATGACAGAGGCACCTTTACTTTGCGTTTTGTTTTGCAATTTCAATAAATCAACAGAGCGCGTTGTGGACTAAATAAACTTAGGTTCAGTTTCTTCTTTAATTTCACTCACTGTGGTTTGAATTGCCAAAGCTACACTTATTGCACCATAACCATAACGCTCGCGTTGCACTTGACTGATTGACAGATGCATTGTACTGACAATTTTGCACTGTCATACTAACTAATTTTTATTTCATATTCACGCTCATTCATCGTTACAACGTATGGAAATGAACGCATACGTAGTGGATACTAAGCAATTGTAACTAAATAAACAAAAAAATAACTAAAAAACAAAAGTCAGGTGAATTCAACATGCGATGTGTTTGCAAAGCAAATTGTAGATAAAATTGTATCAAAGCACAAATTAAAAGCAAATTTTGATATTACAAATGAAAAGCTGACAATATTGTACTTACGTCCATTAACAAAGCCCAATATATCTGTGCATGAATAGACCACTGTATAGTTGTCATAATCAGTATCCAAGACCCAATAGTCCGCGGAACCGATGAATGCTAAAATATGTGTAAAATAAATACAAAAATTATAAAATAACCAGAACTGTTGTGTGATTGGTTGATTATTACGATCTGGTTTTTTGCTAAGTTCACGACTACAGACTTTGGTAAATAATACAGGTTAGTTTGGCATACTTAACTTTTCCGATTTAATTACCCAATTGCAAGAGAAACAATGTAACTGGCATCATTAATTACGTCTATTCGATTGCAGTCAAATTACACAATTTTTATAATTACATGATACACTTATAATTATTATGTATATTGATTCTGGTTAGGAAATATTATGAACATTTAATTAGAGATATGACTTTACTCATTATATAGTTCAATTAGAATTACGTATTTGCAACGTCAGCTGTTTCAAACAAGTATCTGTTAAACTGCAATTTATTTATTTGCCCTTTATATAGACTGAGTCAAAATATGACAACTTTATAAAAAAAATTTAAAAAAATTTGCCTACGCAAAATAATGAGTTCCTTTCTGAATTTCCGTTCAAAGGATTTAATAGATTTTAGGAAAAGAACAATTTTTTCACTGCTTCAGCCATATTATTATTATATAAAGAGGCGAATCATATTTAAAATGCATGAGGACTATATCAAAATTTGGACCGACACAGTCCTCATACAAATATGAAACCGAAACTGGATCCGAAATTAATTAAAACTTTGCACAAGCTCAGAAATTTACATAATCAGTAAGCGGAACAAAATCAGGTCACATGGGTTTACTTTTTAATAACCCCGCTACACAAATGTACCAACCAAGTTTGATGCTATTGGGGCAAAGATAGTACAGACGTTTTCCGAGTTTCGAACTGTGTGAGAAGTTTATCATCAGACGTCCAACTACTCTACCTGAATCGACACCATTCTTGCGGCATTATTCATAAAAAAATTGTGAGAGGTTTCAGAGACGATTTATCGTACTAAAAATGTCTCTCAAGTCTCTCACAACTTTTTTGTCACCATAAACCAATTTGAAAATTTAAACTTTTTTTGTTCAAACATATTTTAAGCCCCGTACGGAATATGTCTAATTTAACCAATTAAAATGAACAACTTAATCAAATAGCACTATCGGGATAAAAGTTAAAGTCGTTGAAGCAGTTGACAGTACAGAGTATGTTCCAGGCACTAAAATATTAGTTTTCTTTAAAAAAAAAATGCATTACAGATTTTGGTGCCAATATTTCGGTGTTAATTTTGTACGAAATTCTTTTCAGTACTCATAAATTCAAATAAAACACCTTTTATAGGTAGGTGATTTGTGACGTTAGGAAAGCTGTATAAGGCATTTAAAATTCTGTCGATTAATAACACGGTCTTACAAATATGAAAAAAATTCAATATACTTTTAAAATGACCTGGTGTAAGTTGTAGACCAGGTAGAGTTAATCAGATTTCAATTTTCAGACTTTTGAATTTACCCTCAAAATATAAGTTATCGGCAAAAAAAAGTTATTTCAACACTTCACGGAATAAATTACTTTTACCTAACTCAGATTTTAACCGAACAAAATAGAAAATGAAATAAAATAAAAAATAATTTCAAATGAAGCGTTACAAAATAAAGGCGCCAAATTTAAAAAAAAAATTTTAAAAAAATTTGAATTTTGGATAATATTTCCCCATTGGTTTGTTAAAAGTATAAATAAATAAATATATTTGAAAAAATAGGTTGAAACCTGATATAAAAAACTATTTTAGTCCATGAAGTGTTGAAAATACGTTTTTTGCCGATAACTTCGGATTTTGCGGTTGTATTCAAAATTCTGAAAATGGAAAAGTGATTTACTCAATCGGGCCTACAGTTTACACTAGGTCATTTGAAAAGTATATTTTCACTATAACACCGTGTAATTTCATATTTTGATCTTCTCTATTTAGCTCCTGGGTTAACGTTGTCAATGCTTTCAGAGGTTAGGACAAAACTTTAAGTCCATAAATAACACAATCTTCGACAGATTTTATCACCCGTATGTGTTTTAAATAAAGCAATGTGTAAGTAGCGACAAACAATCACTCTACACAATATATGTCTTTGATTAGTGACTAGTGTAAATACACACCGCAGTGGCTTAACGGACTAGACGCTGCTGCAGATGATGCTTCACAAAACATCGAAACGATCATCCAGCGAATGTGAGTTCGAATCCCACTCGCGGCATTTAAATTTTTTTCCCTAACCGGAGAGAACATGATCTCGTAGCCTAAAGGAAATTACAATTTTAAAAATATCGAGGATTTAAGACAATTACATTTGTAAAATATATTGATTGATACATATTTCTACAGTCTCTATGACCTCCCTTCTATTACTCCTGACGAAATGTATTGAGATGAAGGTGCTTTGTTCTCCGTTAACAATGATCTGTAACACATTTTTCCAGGGTATCGTCTATGAGCATTTCAACAATACACCCAAGGTTTGAAATATGCGAAAATGTTGTAAATTTTTATCAAAGTTAGTATCTTTATGAAATTTTAAAAATTTGGACCCACTTTGACTTCCTCTTTGGGCAAATTCACACTAATTCTCCCAAAATTTGCAGTTCTCGTAGCACATGCCTGGTGATATAAAAAAAATGGTTTCCCATTACATCCCATGAAGGAATCGTGGAGAGCTTCTCACAACCAGTGAGCTGTGTGGTTTCTAGTTATATATTTACTGATTGGGACCTACAGTTTTACCCCGGTTCCGAGCGGTATTTTTGAGAAGCATTTTCATGGCTAAATACTCGATAGTGTCGCCGTCACTATTCGAGGTGACCGCCGTCGAAAGAAATTTTTAAGGTGGTCAGAGCAGGAATCGAACCCAGGATCTCAAGTACAAGAGGCACGTACACTACCCATTGCACCACCGACTGGTGATATACATACCATTAATTTGGATTTCGCCAAACTATAGGTACACACCGTGGCTTTCAATTTTGTTAAGGGGTAGAAGAAAGACAATTAGTTATCAATTGTGTACGGCTTATAAACTTCTATAGATTATAAAAAAAATACTTTTCCACTACATCTCATGACGCTAGAGAGGAGAGCTTCTCATGAATGAACGCTTCTCAAAATCAGTGAGCTAATTCCGAAGTATACGTTTTCACCGATTCCGAACGGAGTTTTGAAAAGCTTTTCAGGGCTAATTCATGGCTAATAGCATAGAACTTGACAAGTGAGAGCCCACAAGTGACGACATCGCCCATCAGAAAAATTAAACCATTGTACAAATTCTAATTTTTTGGTTTGCATTCGTAGCGTTGGTAGGAACCTACAAATAATATGCGGTGATGTCAATTTGGACGTTTATGGTTCTCGAGATAGATAGATGGGAAAAATATTTGTGTTTGGAAAAATTTTGCTTGTGTATATATAATAACGGATTTTTGTGCTATTTGGTTTTTGAAAATTTAAGAAAACACGGAAAATGTGTACAAGTGAGTGAAATATTTAGTTGAATCAATAAATCAATGACTTGCATTTACTTTTCAAAGATTATTTGATGCAAATGTTGTTCACGGATACGCTTCACGTGATCTGTGTGAAACTCAAATTTTGACAGAATTTTTCAAACATTTTTGGTCGGTATCTCATCAATGACACGTGTTAGGTTATCTTCCAAGACATGAATCGTGGTTGGCTTCTCCTTATGAACGAGAAAGTTGACCTGCCCCACAAACAATAGTCTAGTCGGGCCAATTCGCATTAACAAGGCGGTGAATTGAAAGCGCCACAACTAGCCTCTCAGTTGTTTCAAGTTATCGCATCGCGTGCAGTGTGGAATATGGCACCATCCTGTTGAACTTTTGGCAAAAATAAAATGTCCGCGATCATCGAACGTCACATTACTCCACTGACCGTAACGTTGCCGCCATCATCGTCTTTGAAGCAGTATGGTCCAATGATGGCGCCGGCTCATGAACCGCACCAAACAGTTAGTTTTTCAGGGTGGATTGGTAGCTCTTGAACAGCCCCAAGCTCTATGGACCAACCTTGGGCGAAACTTTCGTAACACAAATTTCACAGAGTACGAATTTTTATCATAAAACTCAAGGGTTTGCAAGCGTTCTTCATTTGTAAGTCCATTCATGATGAAATGTCAAAGCAAACTTAAAAAATGGTTTCATCACATTTTTGCAAATAATAAAGTAATATGTTTTGAAACGTGCAATTTATTAAGACACTTTGTATGAATATATTACTTTCACACAGCTTTCTGTAGAGCTTTCAAAACTCGGAAAATTTAAAAAAAAAATAAAAATTTTGGCCAGAAAGATCTCGACGTGCAAGTCTGCCTCGCCATTTCATTAACCTAACTAAAATATCTGCATGTGTTCTAAATAAGAACGTTCAAAATTGCGACTACCTAGCAACATATGTGAAAGTTCTGGGTATTTTGTGAAAAATCCCATATTTGGAATGTTTTTAAATTCTTTTGGGAATTCTGCGATTGGTTGCATTAAACTTACCACTTGTTTTTCTTATCAAAGTACCGGCAATGCTTTATAGTATTAAATGTGAAATCGACTGCCTAAAACTCTGCAAATTTGACTGTTCTTGTTAACGGTATTAATATTAACTTACATGGCATGTTATTAAATCTCACTTTTAGTTTACCAGACCCCTCAATTTTAGCACTACCCAAAATATCGATTGGTTGATTTGTTCTGTAATGAAGTTGCACAATGTTGGTATCGTACCTAGTATGTAATTATAACTATTGAATTCAAAATGTTGCTTACAGTTCATTAATATTGTAGTTGTAGACACTAACATCACCATTCTTCAGAAGACCGTATTCAGCATAAACACATTTTCCACCCAACTCGAAGATGAAAGGATATTTCTGCTGTTCATACCAACGGCCAAGAAACTAAATTAAAATTAACTATAATAACTAAATAGTAAAGGTTTCAATACTTTTTCATCAAAATTACTCGATTAGCGTCGAAATTCTTCACTGTTGGTATATTACGGTTACAGCTTCCCTGACTTAGAATCTGAGACGAGCTCAAGTGCATCAAGGAGGTTAACGCAATCACTTGGTATAGACTAAAATGCGTCAAAATTGATAGGCAGTGATTACTTTAGTTGTTATTTATAGTTTAAATTATTACTAAAACATTCACACCTTTTCATATTTAAATTGTATTTTCTTATTAATACAAAATTGCCACAACACTTTGCTCTCTCACAGACCCAACACGACTGACGGCCTTTTCAAGCATTTGTGTTTAATTTATAGCGGACAACGTAAATTGTAGAAATTAATAATGTTACTCATAAAATTTAACTTTACAGGTTTTTAGTTGAGATTAATAAGTTTAGAAAATACTTACTATAGTCAAATGACGGTGCTTTTTTCAGCATTACATGCTAGTTAGCAAGTTTTATAGTTTTCTGTGTAGATTTGATAACATATCAATTATTAAGCATATATATTTGAACTTTAATTGAATAAAATAAACTGTATGAGAATATGAATTACTTGTTACCATCGAAGATGATACAACCGCAAAAAATCGGAGAGAATGATTCACTCTAAGTCACAAAACTTAAAGCCGTAAGTAAAATAATGTTGGTAATGGCATCATATCACCTGATCTCGTATGTAATAAGGAAATGCTTAGAAGCTACAATGAAGTAGATCTGCTTAGATGATACGTTAAAGTTGGTCAATTGCAACTACCAATTGATCTAAAACATCAATCAAAGAGGTCAGCTTAAACTTTCCTGTAGGTTCAGATCCATGAAACGATATCTATAGTAAAATTTATTAGCACTGCAATTGAGCGAAGTCTAATTGATATTTGTCCATTGATATTTGTATGTAGTAGTCACATGAATACGTCAATATTCGTCGTCGCATAGTGATCAGAATCGATTTCCATCGGCCAAAATTCTTTAGCTTTTTAGTTCTGTAAAAACCTGATTATAGATAAGGATTGCAAAGAAATGAAATACTTTCATAATTTTGTTTTACGTATTTTGACGTGTCATGACGTACATGTACAATAGGGTGTCCCATAGGGATGCCAAACGGGAAATCCCGAATCCCGAAATCCCGGGATTTTTTGGGATTGACGAATCCCGAATCCCGGGATTTTAATAATTAAATCCCGGGATTTTTTGGGATTATTTTTAATTTTGAAAAACATAAAACTAAAAACAATGACAATAGTTCGGTGTCGTGTTATTTTCTGGAAGAGTGCAAAAGTGTTTAAAAACCAATGGCGTCTCTACAAAAGGTTTCAGAACACATCTTAACGTAAGTTAGTTTTGGCATATCAATGTCTATTATACGTCTTACTCTCCAAAAATTACAAAATTTATCGGGTCGGGTAGAACATGTTATTTTAAGCAAAGAAAGTAAAATAACAAAATCGGGGCAAATGCATAGTTTCGGAGTTATGGACCCCGACATTTCGGATACTTTTCCACTAACGTACCGTGTAAAGCCATTGATATCACTTTATTGTATAAAAGAAATCATAAAAATCAATAATAAATAATATATTCGAAAGAATTATATTAAATCAGGTTTCGAAATATTTTGATGAAAAGGGGTTGCCAAGTTGCAATCAATATGGTTTTAGGAAAGGCTGTGGAACGGAAGAAGCTGCAATAAATGTTGTAATTGCATATGAGTAGTTGGAGTGTTCTACGATTTTACAAAAGCTTTTGATTTGATAGATCATAAAATTTTACTACGAAAACTTTGGTTATATGGAATTCGCGGGAAAGAATATTCTATTATAGAAAGCTATATATCTCTTCGTCGGCAATTCGTAGAGATAAATGGTTAGAGAAGTTATATTGGAATAATTAATTATGGAGTGCCTCAAGGAAGCGTCCTTGGACCACTTCTTTTTAAAATATTTTTAAACGATATATTTAACCTGGAGTTAAATGGGAAAATGTTTATATATGCCGATGACATATGTGTTATATATCCTTTTCAGCATGAAACCGTGGCAAAGGCATACACTGAACATGATGCTGCTGTCATTTGCGAATTTGCAAGGGTTAATAAATTGGTTATCAACGCTCAAAAAACTAAAATCATACGCTTTAAACCTTATAGTTATGGTACTAATTTTTCAGTGTTCATTGATGGCAAGGAAATTGTAGAAGTGGAGTCACTTAAATATTTGGGTCTTCATCTTCAATGTAATTTATCATGGGATACACACATAAGAACGTTACGTACGAAATTATTTCAAGCAGTTGGATTATTGTACAAGTTTAAAAACAAATTCAACAAAGAAACAAAATATTTAATATATTAAGCCCTCATTCAAAGCAATTTGAATTACTTGTTTGTGTTCTATGGTTTTAAGAAAACCAAGGAATTTAAAGCTCTTCAAAGAACACAAAACAAAGCTATAAAAATTGTGGGAAACCTTCCAATCCGTAAGTCTATAGTATCATTATACACAGATATTTATCCAGATGTTCTACCAATTTATGGGCAGTACCAATTGCAACTGTTAATGTATGTTTTTAAATGTATGCATAATGTTGGCTATCACACTATTAAATTTTCACTAAATAAAAATTTGTTTAACACACGCCATAACAATAATTTGAAAGTTCCAATATGTAGACTTAATGCAACGAAACAAAGAATAGAATACTTGGGTAGTTCTGCTTATAACAATCTACCACAATCAATAAAAATAATTAGTCGCATATCTGTATTTAAAAATTCAGTGAGGCAAGTTTTACATGAGAACATTACAGAACTGATTTAATAACTCTAACTCATTTAATTTTTAATTAAAATTGTAATTTAAAGTAATAATAAGTGTTAATCACTTTGTCATCTCCCCTCTATAAAGTCAATATGACACTGAGGCACAAACAATTATTTTGAACTAATTTAAATTACAAAATATATAAGTAATACAAGGTGGCGCAAAAGTAAACTTCCGATGTTTTTTGGCTGTAATTTAAAAAAAAAAATAAAAACTTTGATTCTTCTTGTGGATTATTTTTATTTGGTCTTTTGGTTTTTTTTACATCAAGTCGAGAATATGATGTCATGTAAATGGCCGCCGCCACATTTGATTGTCATTTGAGCCCTTTTTATGGCATTTTCCATCACTTTGACCAAAACTTCCGGCGATAGGTCCTCACATTCTTGACGGATATTGTCTTTAAGAGCTGCAAGAGTCTGAGGCTTCTTGACATAAACCCGCGACTTCAAAAAGCCCCACAAAAAGAAGTCTGGAGCTGTCAAATCAGGCGATCTTGCTGGCCAGTGCAAATCGCCAAAACGGGAGATTAGGCGGCCGCGAAATGCATCCTTCAGCATATCGGTTGTGGCACGTGCAGTGTGTGCCGTTGCACTGTCCTGTTGGAACCACATGTTTTTCAATCCCAATTCATCAAGTTGCGGCAAAAAGAACTCGTTGATCATTGCTCTGTAGCGTGGCACGTCATCTGGTCGATGTCGACGGCGCTTCCATGACATCCTCTCTGCAGAACGGCTACTCCGGGGTCAGCCACGCCTGGCAGCATCTCGTGTTGTGCCAGTCTCTTCGAGGCGAGCGGCCAAATGTCGCAGTGTTTCATCAGTAGGCGTTGGACGGCCAGGAAATCTGCGACGAAATTCAAGATGTGCCAAAGTCACCGACCGATTATTGGTCAAATAAATAGTCAGCATTATTCCGCGTTCCTGAGCAGTGTAGTGTAACATTGTTTATTAACGTGTATTTCGCATGTGTTTACTACACAAATGTCAAAACAGAACTGACATTAGGGGCCAATCGGAAAATTTAACGCATTTTCTGATAGGAGGATTACTTTTGCGCCACCTTGTATATTCTAATAATGTAAATATAATATATATAAATTTATTTTGTAATTATGAAATGAATTAATAAGAAAAAAAAAAAAAAGTCGGGTAGTTATCGAGTTATCGGATGTTTACGTTTCTCAAACAAAAATTTAAAAAAATTTTTAAAACAATTTTTGTTTTTGATTGAAAATAAAATATTTGAAAAATCGCGCAATGTTTTTAAAATAATTTTTGTTTTTGTTTGAGAAAAGTAAAAAAAAATCGATAATTTTTCTAAATGTCAACATCCGATAACTCGATAACTAAGCGACTTATCAAAAAGTGCTACATTATTTTATGAGTTGTTTGGAATTGTTTTATACGAAAAACTGATATCAATGGCTTTACACGGCACGTTAACGCCATAACCCTCTCACATATCCAAAGTTTCTGGGCCCATAACTCCGAAACTATGCATTTGCCCCGATTTTGTTATGTTACTTTGTTTGCTTAGAATAACGTATTCTACCCCCCTTGTGGTTGTTTTTAGCGAGTGTAAGCTGTAAAATAGACCTGTTCCCAAAAACATTTAATAAATAGAATCCCCAAAAAAAACATTTAATAAATAGAATCCCCAAATCCCGGATTTCGAAAATCCCGAATCCCGGGATTTTTTAAAATCAATCCTGTTTAGCATCCCTAGTGTCCCATCAAAAAAATTTTTTTTTACTAAAGCTTTATTTGAAAGCTGTAGGGTAAAGTATTTTTGAGAATTTTTTCAGATTTTTCGGAAGTGGTTTAGAGGTCGCGCAAGTCGAATTTCCCCCAAAAATCAGGTATTCCGGGCGTTTTTTGAATTTATTTAATTCTAGGTCAACAACCAGGATTTTCTTAGTTTCATTTTTGAAGCTAAACGTCCAAACTTTTATTGTATATGCACAAACCAAAGTTTTGGCAATGAATTTGGGTAAATTTTGTAAATAACGCTTTATATCTTTTAAAATTCCTATGACAATTTAAAATACTAATGATGCACTTTAAAAGACGTATAAATTGCAAGCAATTTTTAAAAAAGTTTATAATATTTTTAGGTTCATACAATGAGTAAAAGGCTTTAAAGTGATATAACTCTGGAACAGTAACAGCAAATTAAAATTTGTTTCTACAAAATGTCTTGGAATTTATCAGCCTCTTAGAGTGAATCATTAGTTTTTTAAATTTGGATAGAAATTTTAAAATTATTAAGTGTTACTAACAAAATGTATCCAAAATTTACGAAAAGTTTAATACGTGGTGTGGTACCTTATTGAGGAAAATCATTGCCATAACTGGTGCTTTTTGCATATACAATAAAAGTTTGGACGTTTAGCTTCTAAAATGTTGACTTACAAACCTTATTATAGTTTTCGAATTTATTCAACTCTATCTTATACAGTTTTGGAGCAATTGTACTCACAACTTAAACGCACTATAAATGAATGTACATTTAGTCTATTTTTTTTAATTGGTGGAAGCATATTACAAAAAGCAAATGTGATGTTTAATTGATTAATGAAAATTTAACCAAATTTATATTCATTTTCCCCGGAATGCATTTTAAACAAAAACGAGATGCAATTTTTGCAGTTTAAAAATGCAGGAACAACAGATATAACAGAATTGAGTTATAGAGACGAGGTGATTGTCGATAAAAAAAATAAATGGGGGTAACTTCTCGCTTTCCAGTTTTCACTCACTGATTTTACACCGATTCCGAACGGTAATTTGAGAAGCTTTTTCATGGCTATATACTCGATAGTGTCGCCGTCACTATGCGAGGTGACCGGCGCCGAAAGAAAATTTGAAGGTGGTCAGAGCCGGGTTCGAACCCTGGATCTCATGTACAAGAGCCGCGCAACTAACCATTGCACAACCGACGGCCACAATTGATTGTCGATAGAACGTCAAATTTGAAACATGGATCATAAATATCGATGGACGCGTTTCGGACTTATTCACAATTTAGCGAAGGTATCTCATTTTGTCAAGAATTGTATTGCTCATCATATGTAACACAAAAAAAAATCACAATTCTTGACAAAATGAAATACCTTCACTAAATTTTTAATAAGAGCCAAGCGATTCCATCGAATTTTATGACCCATGTCTTATTTTGTTCATAGTTTATACGACTCTAGAAAAAACTGATGAAACTTTGCACTTTTTGCCGTTTCTTATATTATTATTTCAATAATAAAAAATTAAAATTTTTTACGCAAAATATATTATTTTCACCATTCGTTTTTTGGAACGAAGTTCCCTGTCGCACATTGCGGGATTGGGCTAAATGAAAATATTTTAAACTACTTTTTTTTAACTATTTCAATACAACCCATTATTTCAACTATATTGGGTACTTTTGGTTTGGTGTAAAGGAAAGTTTTCTAGGTAGATCCTGTTTAGTACTTATTGTAGTTTTAAACCCAATAAAAAGTAAATTTAGAAAAGCCAAAGTGCAAAACTGGCAAATCCACGAATTGCAACCCTAAGCATGGAATTGCATTTGGCAGCATAGTTACTCTTATGCTCATACTTTTGGATTGGTTAGTGTCTAGACTAACATTTGGGAAGAAATTTCTTTTCTACTGGGAAATTTTCTAGGTGGAGCCTGTTTATTACATATTCTAGTTTTGACCGAATAAAAGGTACATTTAGAAAAGCAAAAGTGAAAGAAGTTTAAAAAACATCCAATGAGTGTTCGAACTCACGACCGATGTGTTAACACCTTTTTGTTACACGGTGCCTGTTCGATTTCTATGAGCACATTAGTAAATATTACATTGGGACATATGCTACACAAGTTTACACATCTTTCGTTGCTCTCTTCCTATCTCATTTTTATATACGTATAACCACGTCATTGTTCATTTTGCTCTGAGAGTGATCCGCACCCACACAGGCCAACTACTCGCTGCCGCTACATCAGTGTGTTTTTTTTTCGCAGTCTGACAATCTGTCATTCGTAGTCTTACAAATTTGTGTTCTTATCATTTAGGGGTAAGAGAAATAGATGTTGACCGATTCTGAGACCTACCCGATATTCACACAAAATTTAATACAAATCGGTCCAGCCGTTTGGGAGGAGTTTAACACCAAACAATGTGTGATCGCAATCGGATAATCTGTGTGATCGCAGTCTGACAATCTGTGTGATCGCAGTCGGACAAACTGTGTTTAGATCTATTCACCTTGTGAATTTAGGCCGTAACCGGGCCTGTAGATATTAAATTGGTGCGCTTTCTTAGAAAAAATTAATTTTATCAAAAACAATACATATTCATATTCTTAAACAGAATACCTTACAAAAATACCTTATCTTAAAGAGGAATTTTTGCTTAATATATTAAAATTTTGTTGCAAAAGTACCTTTTCTAAAAAAAACACCTCTTCTTTAAAGAGTACCTTTTATGTAAAACGAAATAACTTTTCTTGAGATAAGTAAATACTCTTAAAATTGTACCTGTTCTTGGAAAAAGGACCAATTCCAAAAAAACTTCCCATATCTTAAAAAAAACCTTTTCTTCAAAAAAAATACCTTTTCTTAAAAAAATACCTTTTATAAAAAAAATTCCTTTTCTTAAAAGTACCTTTTCTTAGAAATAAAATAATACCTTTTCGTTTCTTTCTTGAGATAAGTGGCCTTCTGAAAATAAGTAAATTTTCTTAAAAAATAACCTTTTCCTAAAAAGAATGACACTTCTTTAAAAAGCACCTGTTCTTAAGAAAAGTACGTCTTTGTAAATAAAATTCGTACTCTTACACTATTTCTTACAGAAAGTACCTCTTATTAAAAATGGTACCTTTTCTTAACAAAAACATTAGCTTTTAATAAAAGAAGTACGTCTCATTAAAGAAAGGACCTTTTCAGGAAAATATAATATTCTTACAAAAAGGACCTAAAAATATAGTTTTTTTTAAAAAAATACATTCAATAAATACAAAATTTCTTAAAAAAAATGTATCATTTTACAAAAAGTATCTTTCTTAAAGATCAGTTTATATTGTAGTATTTTTCAACAGGCGCATTAGGCGTTTTGGAACTAACTAGTAAATAATATATAGCGAAAGGAACTTCGTTCCAACCGGGTGCCCCCTGACACCTAATGTAATTTTTTATAACTGCGAAACTGTCGATTGCATTAAGAATTGGTAAAGGAATAGATTAAAGGTATTTGAATGCAAAAATTTTCTAAATTTATTCGGACAAAATCAAAGACGTCGTCTTTGAGTAAAGATGACATATACATACAAATGATCATATTTAATTATACAAAGTAGTCTTCATGAGCTATTGAGGGTAACTACTCAAGTTCAGATTGTGTTAATACTTATATGTTCATAAAAGTTCTTCAGCTTTATCGTGGTTATAATTTTGCCAAATATTGTGAGTGAAAAATTTGGAGTCCCTTGAAGTTTTACTGTAAAAAGTGAAAAAAAAGTCCACGAAAATCTGAGAATTGGTGAAATACATTTTTTCAAAAATTTGACTTAATACAGATATTACATGGCTACCGATCAACTTAGTAGACTTGCCTCTAACATATACAATTTACAAAAAAGTGGATACAAAAGTGCATCCCAAAAACTACAACAGGCTAATCCTTCTAAAGAATTCGTTGATACTACCTGCCCATTAACCACACCAACCGTTGTTTTGTCAAGATGTAACGGCAGCCCGAATTTAAACTAAAATACTACGAATCAACCCACTCGCTCTTTTGATTTTTGACTGAGGGAAATTGAACATCTGGAAGTTACAAGTTTTAACGACAAGAAGAATTCCGAAGAATTCTGTCGCCGAGGTTTGATAAATATAATTGAAATTGTTATTGTGCGTGTGAAATTTATGCAAAGATATGGACATCGTGAATGCACAAAATAATAAATTAAGAATTTTGTCGGAAGAAGCATAAAGTGGAACATTAAATGATAACAAATCCATAATAAGATAGTCTATGAGGCCAAATACGGCACTTATACTTTTTGACTGAACCATTACACCAGAAATGGTACTCATCACTGAACAAACTAATAGCCCAAAGACTCAAACGGCAACAAGCTCTGTGTTTCGATGACGAAATGTCAAACAATAACGAACAAATATACAATGACAGTTAGATCTGTCATAAAATGTATACTGGTGAAAGTACCTTGAACTAAATCACAATTTATATATCCTATAATCGCTATTTACTAGACTTTTTCATATAATTGGGCGGATCACACACTCTACATTTCAATAAAAAGATTTAACATTTCAACGACCATAAATACAATGCAATTTTATACAGGGTGATTCAGGAAGTTCCGGACAAATTTCTCCAGCGTATTCCTTGGCTCATTTCACGAAGAAAAGTCCACTAGGACCATGTCCGAAAATGCAAGGGTGCGAAATGGCAGCGGGTTAAAAATTTTCGGATTTGCGGTCGGAGGGTAGTAGGGTAAAGTTACTAACTTCTGAGCCAGTGGTCGGATTGGTCTTTAAGAGGCCTGTTAGAAAGGTCTGTAAGAGGCCTTTCAGAATCAATAAAAGAAGGTAGAAAAAAGTCAAATCGCCGAGATATTTATCTGTATTAAAATTAGGTACATCCAACTTGTACGAAATATAAATATCAACTAAAGTTAAATTTGTATTTTACATTAGATATTTTGCGAATTTTGGGAGAAAAAATATAATTGTTTTTTGGTCAATATATGGCTCAATCCACATGCAGGATGAGGATACATATAAAGTATTTGTTTGCCACGGCAGCATTTTGAAATCTTTATCAAGTATAATTTTTCTTCGCAATTTTTTGGTCCAACTTAAAATTTAAGTTATTTTGTATTTTCCATAAAAGTACTATTAAGCATAAAAAATAAATATAATTAAACCGAATTTGCGAAATACATTGAGAAATACGTGGAAAACCGGAAACTGTGTACTAAAGTTGTGCGGACGCACAAGAAGTTTTGAAATATTATAGACGATAAATATTAATATGTTCGATTAAGATGAAACATAAAATTCATATACGATAGTTGAGGTGTTGGAATTACCGATTGGGACCCCATATGCCCTATTGTAGCCAAACAATAGAATCACCTGCTACGCCGTCTTCTCTTCAAATTTTTTTCGGCAATTTGTCAAATAACGCTACTTTTACCACGTTTATACATTTGCGAAATACATTGAGAAATACGTGGAAAACCGGAAACTGTGTACTAAAGTTGTGCGGACGCACAATAAGTTTTGAAATATTATAGACGATAAATATTAATATGTTCGATTAAGATGAAACATAAAATTCATACACGATAGTTGAGGTGTTGGAATTACCGATTGGGACCCCATATGCCCTATTGTAGCCAAACAATAGAATCACGCCGTCTTCTCTTCAAATTTTTTTCGGTAATTTGTCAAATAACGCTACTTTTACCACGTTTACAATATTTGAAATATTTTAGATGTTATGCCACTTTCAAGAGTTCAGTTTTCAATTTTTCTTTGTTACTAAAAAAAAAATATGGTTTCCCATTACATCCCATGAAGGGACAGGGGAGAGCTTCTCACAATCACTGAGCTGTGCGCGTTCCAGTTTTCACTCACTGATTGGGACCTACAGTTTTACACCGATTCCGAACGGTATTTTGAGAAGCTGTTTCATGGCTAACTACTCGATAGTGCCGCCTTCACTATGCGAGGTGACCGCCGCCGGAAAGAATTTTAAGGTGGTCTGAGTAGGGATCGAACAAGAGGCGGGCCTTTGTAACTAGTGGTCAAAATATGAAATTACATTTTAAGCAGACAAGCTGTTTCAAAACGATTGAATTATTTTAATTTTCTCACTGTGAGACTTCTGGTCGGTCGACACGATCGCTTCCGTAAAACACAGCCGAGCTTAATGAAATTTGTTAAAGGGCAATATTTTGTCAAAAGCCATTAAAAGCCACAATAAACAATTTTGCAACGCACATTTTGGTACCTCCCATGCAAATATTCAGCTGACAATTGACTGGCACACACGATAAATCCTTAAGTGATAATTACACTAGTCAACAGTCAAAATGTACTCCGGATGCCATAATTTTTTCTGTATAGATAACCTTCACATGAGCTCGAAAAACGCAATACAAATTTTTTTTTCGTTTGGTTTTTTTTTTAAATTTTAAAAATTTTTTTTGGTTAATTTGTTTTTGTATGAAATATTGTTTCAGCAACTAACAAATCTCGCCAAAATATATACTAAATGGATGGTAGTAGACCCCAAAACATAAATAATGTGCGTCTTCATTCATCGGCTAGCTACAGCGGTCGTAATCGGTTGTTGAATCAGGAATTTTACAAAATTTTACCGAAAATTTACAAGTGAAAGCCCTTTAAAGCATTTTAAAAAAATATTAATTCACAGAGTGAATTTTTTTTTTGTATTTTATACGCAATGTGGCAGGTTTTAGAAATCAAACAAGCTACTTTTTAAGTAAATCCATCAATTAATAATGAAGTTGTGAATTTTTTCGCTAAAGCCCTCAGAATCTACTTTTTAGTTCGAACATTGCATTTTACCTTTGAAATTATCTCACTAGTCAACCAAATGAAAAATTTCATGTACTTCTAATGAAGTATTTTTTTCTGTGTAGATAACCTTCAGATGAGCTTGAAAAATGCAACAATCGCAGTGAGGGATGGCTCAATGTATGCGTACCTTTGCTGGTATGTATCACTTATAGATATTGCACTTGGGTATGTTTACAAAACAATAACGGAAGGTAGTAATGTCACTACGCAACAATGCGTTTTGTTGGTCACTCTGCTACCTCTGCAACTACCTTAACCACTACCTGTTGTGCCTGATTTTATTTTAGGTATTTTAGGTATTTAAGGATGAACATTGCCAAATATCACTTACTTTCGCAAGTAACCTCAAAATGAGCAAACGTTCGCGAGGATTTGAATGCAATACCAATCCAAGTAATTTTTGTTACATATGCGGAGAATACGTTTCTGAAAAAAACAAGCATTGTTTTTCACCTAAATTGAGAGATTCATTTGAAGAGAGCTTCAATTTACAGGTCTCAAACATAGATGAGCGGTGGACACCAAGTGCTCTATGTCCAAGGTGCTACGTACAGCTAGCTGACTCAAGGCAAGTGTAGGTTACGAAATTCAAGAACATATATAACTTATTATTGAAATTCTTTCAGACGACAGACGAGAATCATCATGCCAATGCTTTGGAGAGAACCGCTTTGCCATGTAACAGATTGCTACTTCTGTCTTAGCAATAAAACCGGCGTGGGAAAAAATATACGATGGACTTACGCTGCTGTTTCAACAGTGACTTTTCCAGTGCCATTTTTCGAAGAACCAGTGGACCCGCAACCGTCCGTTTCAAGATGGGCATCTAATAATGAGGCGATAGATCCAACATCAGATCCGGAGACAGTAGAAACCACATCAGAATGCGAGTCAACATATACATTGCATGGAGATCAACGCTTATGTTCGCAAGCAGAACTGAACGATTGGGTTAGAGAACTGAAACTCTCCAAGGAAGATGCAGAGTTGCATGCATCGCGCATGAAACAGTTCGGTTTCTTGGCTCCTGGTGTGGTGACAACAATCTACACGAAGCGTCATGAACCATACGCAAGGTACTACACAAAAAAAGGCAACATCTGTTTTTGTAAGGACATTCGCGGATTATTTAGTGAACTCGGGTACTCTTACGATCCAGGAGAGTGGCGTCTTTTCATCGACAGCAACAAGCAGAGCCTTAAAGCAATTTTACTGCACAACGGCAACAAGAAACCCTCGATTACAATTGCTCATGCCGTTGACACCAAGGAAACATACGAAGTCATGGACAATCTACTAAAGTGCCTTAACTATAAGAGGCACGATTGGAAAGTTTGTGCCGACCTTAAGGTTGTCGGTATCCTTTGTGGATTACAAAGTGGATTCACAAAGTACGGTTGTTTTCTCTGCCTTTGGGACAGCCGCGATCGTCAACATCATTACACCAGGAGGAGTTGGACAGAACGAGTTAACTTCATCCCCGGCAGCGACAATGTGAAATATACACCACTCATAAAAAAGGAAAATGTTTTTCTCCCACCTCTTCACATAAAGCTCGGACTCATAAAAAACTTCGTGAAAGCTCTCAACAGAGATGGTGAAGCGTTCGCCTATTTAAAAACCATTTTTCCTGACCTTTCGTCGGCAAAGATTAAGGAAGGCGTTTTCGACGGCCCGCAAATTAAAAAGTTGTTGCAAGACCAATAGTTTGAGCACATTTTATCACCAAATGAAGCTGCAGCTTGGAACTCATTTCTGCAAATTGTTTCCGGATTTCTTGGAAACAACAAAAGCTCAAATTACAGAGAGATCGCCGAATAACTACTCCAAAATTATAAAAAAATTGGAGCAAATATGTCGCTTGAGATACACTTTCTACACTCGCACTTGGACTTGTTTCCGGACAACCTGGGCGATGTGAGTGACGAGCATGGCGAGCGCTTTCATCAGCAAATGAAAGAAATAGAGCACCGATACCAAGGATTTTGGAACGAAGCTATGATGGGGGACTATATCTGGTTCCTGATAAGAGAAACAGACCCCCAACAATATCAAAGGTAAAATGCAATGTTCGAACTAAAAAGTAGATTCTGAGGGCTTTTGCGAAAAAATTCACGATATTTTTGTCACCCAACAAATTTTAATTTTTTTTTGAATTAAAAAACAAAATACCTTACCATAGACAAAGTTTTTGTTGTATTTTTCAAGCTCATCTGAAGATTATCTACACAGAAAAAAATACTTCATTAGAAGTACATGACATTTTTTCATTTGGTTGACTAGTGAGATAATTTCAAAGGTAAAATGCAATGTTCGAACTAAAAAGTAGATTCGAGGGCTTTAGCGAAAAAATTCACAACTTCATTATTAATTGATGAATTTTCTTAAAAAGTAGCTTGTTTGATTTCTAAAACCTGCCACATTGCGTATAAAATACAAAAAAAAATGCACTCTGTGAATTAATATTTTTTTTAAATGCTTTAAGGGGTTTTCACTTGTAAATTTTCGGTAAAATTTTGTAAAATTCCTGATTCAACAACCGATTACGACCGCTGTAGCTAGCCGATGAATGAAGACGCACATTATTTATGTTTTGGGGTCTACTTCCATCCATTTAGTATATATTTTGACGAGATTTGTTAGTTGCTGAAACAATTTTTCATACAAAAACAAATTAAACAAAACAAAATTTTTAAAATTTAGAAAACAAAAAAAAAACCAAACGAAAAAAAAAATTTTTATTGCGTTTTTCGAGCTCATGTCAAGGTTATCTATACAGAAAAAATTATCGCATCCGGAGTACATGAAATTTTGTTCATTTTGTTGAGTAGTGTTATAAGACTTGGTATTGGACAATAGTTATCTTGGCGCCACTCCACTGTTGCGTATACCTACAGAAAATGTGGTGTCAATTGGTTACAAGTTATTGTCCTGATTTAGGTGAAGCGAGTACAAGACTTCAGTCTGGTTCCAAAGTGTTAAAGAAGAGTCAATTGGACTAAAGTGCAGTTGGTAGGGCTTTACTAAAAAAAATTAATTAGAGAATGACCAAATGGTTCGAACCCATGGTGACTACGGAATCGAAAAGAAACGGATTCTCCTAGAAACAAGGAGGTTTGGAAACTCAAACTAAAGGCATCTGCTGTACGAGTTATGTTGAGATTTATTAGATTAGTCATGCACGGTTCTTTACAATATCCGACCGGGCCGGTGCTTGCGAGAACCGAAAATGGTTTCAAACGAACCGAAAGACGGGTCCAAATGTACCGAAAACAGTTCTTAAAGGACCGAAATCGGTTCTAAAAGGACCGAAACTTATGTTAAAAAGAACCGAAAAACGGTTCCAAAAATTTGGAAAAATGATTCTAAAAAAAACAGCAAGTCTATGGTTCGCTTTAATCACTTAAGTCTCTTTGGGACAGCAATTTGCTGAGAATCGGAACCGGTCCAAATACCCGGTGCATCGGAGCCGGACTCGATAGAACCGGGTCTTCAAATACGCGGAACCGCACATCACTACTGGCGATATCTTAGCGAATTATAGAAGAAATAAATGTAACTTAGTGAAAAGGTAAGTAATATAAAAATAATCATCAAATCTAACTCTCCGAAAGTCACAAAATGAAACAGCTTCATGCAAAAATGCAAATGATGTAATGAAAATTGTGGCAAATTACTGAACATATAAACATCTAAGGACTATAACTATTGAACTGGCACATAACAGGTCCTTTCGGGTGTAGTTCAAGGACTGGTTTACTATAACTAGAAATATTGAACTGAAACCGAGGAGGTCCTTCGGTGTTAACTGATACCTCAGAGTACAACCCCATACATACATTCGTTCCAGAACTAGGACCTGTTATTACCCCCCCAAGTAATCAGTCACGTGACTAGTTACCCTCACTCTAAGACATCCATTGTGTTCGCGTTCTGTTAAAAATCGCCTCTATTGTGACTATATTCAATAGCAGATTGTTATTGCGCTAAATGTTCTTTAATACCCAACTTAGTTAGGATCCCAAATGGTTTTAGGGAATTTTTGTGACTACCAACCAACAGTCTGCCCAATATTTACATGGGCGGTACAAAAATGGGAATGGTGACATTCTTAATTTTTTATTACGCAGTAGCTATTGCCAAAATATTGATCAGTACCAAATTTTAGTAGGATCAATTGTGGTTTACTAGAGTTAGCGAGTTGGCAACCGCATATACGTTCAACTTTTGTATGGGAGGTGCGAAACTGAGCGTGGGACAGCAGTGTTTTATTATCAACACAGTAGATGTTTGAAAAATATTGCCTCCAACCGAATTTCATTACGATCGGTTGTGGTTTACAAGTTATCGTGTCGATCAACCGGTCACCCGTCCAACTTTTATATGGACGGTACCAGAATGGGTGTGTTAACAGCGCTCATTTTCCGTAGGAGAGAGGCATTTCACTAAATGTTGTCTTACACAAAATTGATTCTGTTTTGCGGGGCTTCTAGTGCCGAACAACCAGACTGCCAACCAACTTTGGTATGGGACGTACCAAAATGGGCGTGGCAAAATCACCCTTATCTTAATCGTTGACTGGCTTTTGATGCCGTGAAGCCTTATACCTAATTTCATTAAGGTTGGAAGTGTTAACGTGATTTATCGGATTGAAACACCGGACGACCAACAAGCTTTTATATGGGGGGTACCAGAATGGGCGTTAAAATCGCGCCGATATTCCCCAGTTAAGAAGACATTTACAGATTATTAACCAAAGCGTGAGTTGAAGCTGATTACATATACCAGAAAAAAGGTTTAGAAGAAGAATGATTGTGTACTAAATGTGACGATTTATATGGGAGGTACCAGAAGGGGCGCCAGGTCAAAACGCCCATTTTCAATCCCAAACTAA
Source organism: Phaonia tiefii (assembly GCA_963931995.1). Lineage (NCBI taxonomy): Eukaryota > Metazoa > Arthropoda > Insecta > Diptera > Muscidae > Phaonia > Phaonia tiefii. The sequence goes on along the minus strand of OZ008368.1, from coordinate 199,571,842 downwards.
GTCACAGGCAAAACTTCATTATGATCGGTAAAGATTTACGGCAGTTATCGTGTTGACCAGCCATCCAGACAGGCAGTCTGACACGGCTCAAACGTCCTAAATCGAAAGTCGTCCAAAGATTCTAAGTGTCTAATATGGCTGGTTCCATTTCGTATTAAATGATATATAACCCCATGCCTATGGGTGAGGGTAGACAAATAGTTAATATGTGTCCTGTACGTTTGTGAATATTAGTCGAAATGTACTTGAGTTGCCGTATATTTTATGATCAATAATCGACACAAAAATATTAACCTTTGTGCGAAGAAGTCACAAAATGTATATTAGCTCTTTTGAAATATCAGATTGCAATTAATCTTTGTATTAATTAAATAAATCACATACACTTTTTTTACTGCAGAAAAATACATTCAATTTATTTCATTCGCGTTGATTCTTTTTTCATATCTATAAGTTGTATTTATTCTTATCAATCAAAGCAATTCGTTCAGTAATTTTCTTGACTACAGTCCGAAAATTGTAAAATTTTGAATCCATTTCGTCTTTTTTTTTGACTAGTACAAATGGCGACATTTACAACTTTAGATATGTAACATATGTATATTGGACTATACTTTATCTATCTTTATCCATTTATTAACTAAAATCTACATTACATAGATCTTGCAGTAAACACAAAAAGGAAAGTCGAAAAGTTGGGAAGCCAATGTCGACTTTTCGATATTTTCCATAGGCAAAGTTTTTTACAACAACTCACACGCCTTTATTATAACAATTCACTTAAACTTAAATTACATCGGAAACAAAACTAAAGTGTATCTGCGTTCCTTTTATGTATATTTTTCTTTTATTTTCTATTGATTATTTTTTATTGTTTACATGTTACATATTTTATTATATTTCCTAACAATATTAATCTTTAAAATTGTAGCATATTCGGAATCTATTAAATGCTGTGATGAAAATGCATTTTCAAACACAAGTGTCGTTAGTTAGGATATTTTGTGTTATAAATCCCCTAGTAATGTTATAATTCGCAAGTGTTCCCACAAATAAGCATGCTACAAAATGTCCTTTCTCTGAACAGATTTATCGACGCCAGCTCGGCAGTGCCATCTACATGTCAAACATAGATTTTACTTGAAATAAAAACTGTTATACAGACACATTGCTATCGACAATTCTAGGCTGATTTGGTATTTGTGGGAAAAATGGTAATGGTGTGCGCCCACAAAGTATTTACTTGTTCTCCTAGTGTTCAACGATAAATGTACGAATGCGAGTTTATTTACCGCCTCGTCGTAGACTTCGAGTCTATAAAGCAGTCGTTATTTTAAAAGCGTCGTTTGTTTGTATGACACTTCGGCAGGTTATTCTGTATTATAGAATTGCTGTAAACAAACAAAAGTGAGACATCTAACCAGAAATTGTAGAAGACAGCAAGCAAATATATTACAGCCAAACCTGAATATGTGGAATGCAGTTAAGTGCACTTTCTTGGTCCCAACCCTTGGGATATGAAAAAAAAAATCCAATGAGTGTTCGAACTCACGGGCGATGTGTTAACACATTTTTGCTACACGGTACCTTTTCGATTTCATTAGTAAATGTTACATTCGAAACTAAAAAACAGCGTTCAATCTTATGATGACGTCATATTTAAATAATATTATTACTTAAAATTATTTAAAAACCAGTGAATGCACATGTGTCATTATTTTCTTGCTCATAACTTTTTGTTTTATTCCCACAAAAATCAAAGAATGCAAAGCAACAGACCGTTATATATACATACATACATTGTTATATTCGTAAATACGCTACACAACTTCACAAAATGTTCGTGGCTCTCTTGCTATCTCAATTTTATATACGTATAATACGTCATTATTCTCTTTGCTCTGAAAGTGCTCCGCACCCACATTTTATTTGACTTACCTTTCACAATAATAAAAAACCAACCCGTAAAAAACATAGTTTTCGACTATAAATTCTTTATATATGACCACGCCCCTTTTTATGGCAGACCTTAGAATATGTAAACCTAACCAACATACTTAATTTTGTTCAAATACCGTTAACAGGAGCAGAAATAATGGATTTTTAATTTGTGATTTGTACCATGCCCGATATCCAATCCCGCCCGAGTGGATGACGGGAAAAGGGTTTAAAATCAATCAAGTTAATATAAAGAATTTAAAAAGGCGTTCAATCATATGATGATGTTTCATTTAAATGCAAATTACAAGAGGTGTTAGGGGACACCCGGTTGGAACGAAGTTCCTTTCGCTATATGTAGTAGTTAGTTCCAACACACCCAAGGCGCCCGTTGAAAACTATGATAATTTAAATGGATCTTTAAGAAAAGACACTTTTTGTAAAATGATAAACTTATTTTTAAGAAAAATGTTTTTGATGTGTAAACATCTATTCGCTGGGGGTAAAAATCTTTTTCACAATACAATCACAAATTTAGAGTAAGATGTGCGATGTAATCGTTAACCAATCGTAAAGCGTTATCAAATCGGTGTGAGCTATGTATGAGTTTATTAGTGTAATCATACGCTGCATACAATATACTCAACACCATCTAGTGTGCAATAGTAGCTACTAATATTCACTAATTGTCGTACATTATGTTATCGTAGGCAAATGAAAACAAATAAATAAAATGAATACAAAAACATTTAATTTTAATAACTTTTAAAAAGATTTTTTGCACTTTTAATAAGAAATTTACTAAAACAAAGCAAAATAAGGAAAACTAAAAACTAAACTTGTCAAACTATAAGTCTTCTTCGTCTTTGAGATTGTCATTAATACTTAACAGCTGCATATAAGCACCATCTAGTGTGCAATAGTAGCTACTCATTTTCGAAAACCATTGCTGTAAAATAACTACATGCATTACATTTCAGTAAACAGCTGATTAATAAGTTGTCAACCACAACAAATACAAAATAATAAAATATTTTACAAAGCACCAAAAAAATTATAACTCAGAACATAAAACAACACAAAGTGTATCAAAGCTGAATGGAGGTAATGTTAATTCTAACAAAATTTCTATTAGATTCCAACATAAATTAAGATTATAACATATCTTCATTACGTACTGTTGCCTTACACTGAAGCTGGTGCACGACAATTGGGTAACAATCTCCATCTCATGCCAATTATTATGGGTGGAGATTTTAATACAAATTTTGCAAACCCACAGTCGCAAGCTTTATCAAAATTTTTATTTGACGTTTTCCACTTGCATATGAGCAATTCTCCACAAACCCCCACAACTAACAATTCCACTACTATAGATGCACTTTTCCATAGATTTTTAAATACAATCGAGTCAAAAATTTAAATATGTATCTTATTTTAGTTACCATAAGCCAATATTAACTATTTGTACTTAAGGGATTTACCATAGATGGGCACTTTGCAGTACTACTAAAATTTCAGTAAAAATAATTCTTTAACTAGTAAATTTTTACTGATTACTAAAATTTTTTTCAGCAATTTTTATAAAGTGCCTTCATGGTTATGATGAGGTGCATTGAATTTTCAGTAATCAGTAATGCCGGATTACTGATTATTATGAATACGGCCCTATGATTTGACTGGTAATGCAAATTAAATTTCATTATCAGTAAAAATTTATTGAATTTTTTCAGTAATCAGTAAATTTACTGCTTACTGTAATTTTTAATGCAGTACATATATATACTGCAGTGTGCCCATTTACTAACCACATAAGTTAAATAAAACAAACAAAAACCAGCAAATTCCCATGTATTTACAATACTGAAAGATTTGATACTTTTAATTGATTAATTAAAAACATATACTAAAAGCATAAGTACTTCCAATTTAAAAAAAAAATTTCATTAGTAGATGTTTACACATCTCCTCTGTGATCGGACTCACATTAATTTTTTTTGACGAATTAATTTCGGCTGCAAACAGGGAAGATGAAAATCATGGTAAGTAGTATTTAATTAAATATATTAGGTATTATTTCAATATCATTGCTACAAAATTTCTTCTCTTTAACTTTTAGTTACGTTTCATCCACGAAAAAGACAAAAGAATTTGGAAAACCGCAAGCGAATCATTGCACGGAAAAATGTTGAGTGTGGTAATGAACGCAAAACTGCTGGTCGCTACAACTATTATTACCATGAAAAGCATTTTTGAACCGCCGTCACAGCCGAGAGGGCGGCATTATGGTGTGGGGTGCTATTACGTACTATGGCACCATCGATCTTGAATTTCAAAGTGCAAAAAATTATTGGTTAAATGACGTTATTGGAATCGGCTTTTCCGAAGTTAAGTGAATTATTTGGTCCCATATATTGGATTTTGCAACAGGATTATGCCCCTATACACAACGCCAGAGTAGTAAAGGAGTTCATTGCAAGCTAAAATATTAATATTCTTGACTGGCCAACCTTTTCTCCAGATCTAAACATTATCGAAAATGTCTGGGGTTGTTTATCTCGTAAGGTCTATGAAGGAGGTAGATAATTTGATGACAAGCAGCCACTAATTCAGGCCATTAAGGCTGCTTGGAATTAAATTTCGTGTGATTACATAAATTCTCTTTATCTCTCAATGAAAACCCGTAAAATTTAAGTTATTAAAAACAATGGGGGTTGTACCCCCTAAATAAAGAAAAATAAATTAAAAAAAACAAGAAAAACTCTTTTTCATTAAAATTAGTTAAAGTGCCTTTAATCAAGTGAACCAAAAAATATCACATTTTTGGACTTTTCTTTATAAATAGCTCAGAAAAAATTTCTTTAGTTAAGAAACCAATATTGTCATGATTTTTTTATATCTCAAGATGTCTAGCTTCCATTTCCATTTTAATATTCTGCAATCGGTTACAAATTGCTAAAGATACAGGCTGCTTGTGTAATTTCGAAATCTCGGGGATTATTCCGCAACCACAGAACGAACTGGTGTAGCAAAACGGGAACCAACCAAGCAAAGGGAACACAGCAACACCACTTGAAAATAAAAAACACTCGATTTAGCTTGGTGTTGATATGGAAATTCTGGCGGCACTCTCCTTTTATTGATCAACAAAAAACAAACGATTCAATTTAATAAAAATTTGATTTACTTTAATTTGCTTGAATTCGCTTCTTTTCAATAAGGTGGTTTACACAACAATGGATAAATTCAATAAAAAAATGGCGCTACCAAAACGTGGATTTCAACGAAAAAAAACCGTATTATGAACGAGTAAGAAAATTCCCAAGCTCAGAACAGAGTGGCCACATCAAACCGGACAGCATTACAGAGCTAGTCCAATATTTGCCATGCCCTAATGCTACCACCAGATGGCACTCCACCAACGTGAACATCCCGGCCTCCTTGCAGTATCCCTGCAACAGAAAATTTTCGGAACCTGGCTTGGACTAAAAGATCAAATAAAAAAGTAATAATTAAAACATAATCCATGCGTAGTTTTTTATAACGCAGTATGTCGAAAATAACAAATATAATATTGAGATCCGACTCCAACCAATACGAAACAGCGGACTGTAAAATAAAAACAAATTAGTTCACGCATCATGGTCAAAGCACGTAGACAACTTCTTACAGTACAAATTTAAGGTGTACAAGATCCAGATATGATGTAACCAAAAATCGTAAATTGAGCAAGAGGTTTTCCAAAAGTACCCCGCTCACACCATTCCGAACAATCTTTCGGATAGAGATCACCCCCTAGTGTGATATGAACTGGTGCCGATGTATGAAAGTGATCATCAGACAGCTGAAGTCTCGGAAATTCTTCCACTATTTTCACGTCAATGGACTTCTTTGGAGTCACCACTGAATGGTTTCGCCGAAACTCAGCATAGGTCTCGACTGTCGTGCTCATACCATGGCTTCCTCTCAATTGCAGCAGACACCTGATTTAATTCCCGACTTTCACAACCTTTTGTCCCATTCTTCTCACCAGACTCTCGGCTATAATGGAATATTCTGCTCCAAGGTCAATTAAGGCTCGTTCGTAAAGGTATCGTTCTCCACAAACAATCTTCACTATCGCTGTCGGTCGGATCATTACCAACTCCTGAAGGCTATATGTAGCCATTACTTTAGATATTGATGTTCTTTTGGGTTGATACAGAGCGGCCTTTCGAGACGAGTAACGAACCACTTCCTGGAACGAATTTTGACTTCTAATTTTAGGCGAACTTGGCCTTACTTTGTACCCCCGGGACGAACGAGGACCTTTATGGGCATAACTAATGGACGAACTAGGTCCCTTAGGGGCACTACCCCCGGACGAACTAGGTCCTTTTCGTTTAATAGATTTGCAGGACGAACGAGTTCCGGGTTTATGGAGCAATATATGATGCATGTCACCGCAGGCCTTGCATTGTCCTCTACTTGTACAAGTGCGCCATGTGTGATCATGACCAAGACATCCAGCACAATGCTGATACATGGTGACAGTTTTCATCCTATCAGTATAGTCCATACTCAAAAATTTCCTACAGATGCGTAGAGGGTGATCTTTTAAACAAACTCGGCATACAATGCGTGATTTGCTCACTCGATTTTCTGGATTGTACCTTTTAGCTTTAACCATGATTCTAGAAAAAAAAATAATAACAATTAATTGTCAGGAAGAACCACAAGTTTCACTACGGACTTTACGACCAAGCCGCGCTCAGTTTTGACTTCTGCAACGCTGACCTGTTGATCGACGCCAGGAATCACTTTGGTAACACGGCCTAACCTCCATTCGTTAGGTGGCAAATTATCCTCCTTGATTACAACCATGTCATTAATTTTCAAATTTTCTTCTGGTGTTTTCCATTTATTTCGCTTCGTGAACTCTTTCAAATATTCGTCTTTCCAATGTATACATAATCGTTGATACAACGCTTTCACTCTTTGCCACCGAATTATAATAGAAACTGGGGCCTCGTTAATTTCCAGTTCGGGTGGGGAGAGGATCGGACCACCGACCAAAAAATTACCGGGAGTCAGAACATCAAGGCAGGAAACATCGTCTGATAAAGGACAATCGGTCTCGAGTTTAAGCATGCTTCTATACGCGCTAATAAAGTTGAAAACTCTTCGAAAGTGTATTTGAAATTTCCTGCAATTCTTTTGAAGTGGTGTTTAAAGGATTTTACACCAGCTTCCCATAAGCGCACCTGGTGGATTAAAATGTCAATTTACACCCCGATGAGCATATGAACTTGTCAATTCGGAATTCGTTGTACGCATAAATGTTCGAAATTCAGCTTTCAGTGTTTTGGGACGCTCCTACGAAATTAGTGCCGTTGTCCGAGTACATCTCCTTAGGACATCCACGGCGCGAAACAAATCTCGCGAAAGCTGCTAAGAAAGCCGCAGACGACAAGTTGCTGACAGCTTCGAGATGAATTGATCGAGTGCCAAAACATATAAAAAGACAAACATAACCCTTCGTTATTTAACTAGCTCTACAGGTATAATTTTTAATATCGTAAGGCCCTGTAAAATCAACACCAGTTCGAGTAAAAGGTTTACCAATTAAAGTCCTAGAAGTAGGCAATGATGCCATGATTTGACTCTTCGTATTTTTTGTCATTATTGTGCAAATCTTGCAACGACCTACAGATGACCTCACTAAATTTTTCCCACGAGGAAACATTAATTGTGTACCCCATGTAACGTAATCTGGTGGATGAAACTAATTACAAGCCGTGACAATTTACAATCGTAGGGTAATATCATCGGATGTCTTTCATTAAAAGGTAAAAAAGTGGCGTTTGACAGTCGACCACCAACACGCATCAATCCTTTCGTATCCATAAATGGATTTAAACTAAGCAAATCGCTGTTTGATGAGATCTGATCATCCTTTGAGAGTTGGTAATACTCGTCGGCGAAATATGCCTTTTGAGTAACAACAACCAATCGTTCCTTCACAATTTGAAGCTCACTAGAAGAAATACTGATCGTGGGAGGCATATTTCGCTTATTTCCTTTAAGTCGATCAATAAATCTAAAAACATATGCCATAACCCATAAGGCCTTCGAATAAGAGGAAAATCGAATTAAAAAATTTTCAAAGTTCCTAATAAAAGTAAAAAATGTCTTTACTTCCCTGCCTTCTTCTTCTGTATCAAACTCAATAGCAGAACCATTTTCCCATTGCGTGTCATCAGAACAAAGCCATGGAGGTCCATGCCACCATAGAGTATTTTCAACTAAATCTTGAGGTCTAACACCTCTACTAATAAGATCAGCTGGGTTATGTTCGGATTTACCAACTTTCTCAACAATTTTTGAGACTCTGTTGGCAACAAAAGTAGTCCACGAACTAGGTGGTTTCTGAAGCCAAGCGAGAACTATCACTGAATCGCTCCAGCAATAAAGTTTCGTGCGTTTTTCGTCTAAAAACAAATCCGTTTTAACCGATCCCAACAAAAGAGCTCCACAAAGATCCAACCTTGGGAGTGAAATTATTTCCAGGGGGGCGACTGTAGATTTTGCCAATAACAAATGTGTCTATACCGTGCCATTATCAGCCCGATTCCGTACGTAAACACATGCCCCATAGGCCCTCTCCGAGGCATCAGCAAATCCATGAACTTCTACATGGGAACTTGGCCGAAAACCGATCCGCCTAGGAATTTTGGCATTGTTTAGAGACCCATAGTCAAGAACAAATTGCTTCCACCTAGTACTGCTATGTTCAGTCAAACTATCATTCCACTCTCTTTTATCACTCCAAATTTGTTGCATCAAAATTTTGGCCACAGCAACAACTGGACCTAGCCAACCTGCTGGATCAAAAAGACTGGCAATTATGGACAAAACTTTTCTTTTTGTGAAGTTTAACTGCATATCAATGGGCTTGACCGCGAAATAAAAATAGTCACTCTTGGCATTCCATCGAACGAATAAAGTCTTAGCACCACTATCATCCTCAATTTCCAAGAAATTTTCCCTAAGAAGGTGCTCAGGTGGTAAAACAAATTAGTTCACGCATCATGGTAAAATAAAATACGTTCATTATTTGAGGTCCATTTCCTCATAGAAACACCGACCGATGACAAATCCTGTATCAGCTGATCGCGAGCTTTTAACGCCAATGTAACGTCATCAGAACCCGCAAGGGCGTCATCCACATACATCATGGGGCGCAGCTAAAGGAAAATCTTTTTCAACATCTGAGGCTAATTGAAATAAGGTCCTAATCCCAAAAAAGGGGGCACAATTTACACCAAACGTGACAGTTTTCAATTCAAAATCAGTGACATCTTCTTTAGGGTCCTTTCGAAAAACTATTCGTTGAAAACTGGTGTGCTCTTCAGCGAGCAGTATCTGGCGGTACATTTTCTCGATATCTCCATTAAAAACGTAACGATAAAAACGCCATCTTAATATGAGAAGCATTAAATCATTTTGTAAAACCGGCCCAGGACACAATGTATCATTTAGGCTAAGTCCTGTTGAAGTTCGACTGCATGCGTTAAATAGCACCCTCACTTTTGTCGAGGAACTTTCCGGTTTTAAAACGGCATGTTGGGACAAACAAAAAGACCCTGACAAATTTTAAGACTGATCTATACGAACCATGTGACCTAAAATCTGATATTCGTCTAGCACATTGTCATAAGGCGACTTAAGCTCGAGTTTTTTACAAAGAGCAGTTTCATTCCGAAAGAACTGTCGACAAGCCATAGTTCTGGAGGATCCTAGCCCTTTTCCTTCAGCAAATTGTGGCCTGAAGGGTATCGATACAACATATCGTCCATCGGGTAACCTCTGAGTTGTTCCCTTGAATATTTCTTCGCAGTATTCATCGTCTGGAGTACGTTTTGAAATTTGAGGTGGCTCCTCTAGCTTCCAAAATCTTTCCAGCTGCCTATCGAAATCGATTGCAGTATAAAAAGAAACAAAAGTTGTGAAGCTCTTTGTGTTCAATTCAGAAAGTGGGCCTGTAAGAACCCATCCAAAAATAGTTTCCTCAGCAACAAGAGAGCCTTCTAATAAAATTTGCGGATATATATCTCCACCTCACTTGATAACTTTTGGCTTAATTTGGGTCGGCTAATTGCAAATTACCCAACGAATACTGATTAGGAATATCAATAGTGTAACAAAGCAATTTGCCCGTAAAATGTGGTAAAACCATACCGGAAACCGTTATCTCATAATTATTTCTATGAGGAGACTTTAAAACAAAAGTACATTGTTTTTGTGACGACCCGGCTAACGCATTATTAAGACCTGAGATGTTCGCATTAACCTTATCCGCGGGCAAATTGAGTCTTCGCTGCAGTTTCTCTGATATGAAAGTAGCATGGGAGCCTGAGTCAATTAAGGCTCTGGTTTAAAAAATCAATTCATTCACATCAATATTTACTACAGCTGTTCCTAATAGCACTTGCCCACGAGTAGTAGTAAACAAATTTTGCACGCTCGTTTCATTATTCGACGTCATCTGGATGGCTTGTTGACTTGTGCTAGGTCTAACATCCAAATTTAGATTAGCACTCGAGGACGATTTTGATTCCCTATGCAGTAGCGTGTGATGCTTTAAATGGCATTTAGAACAACTGAGCTTGCTAGTGCACTGACTCAACTTATGATTGTGACTGAAGCAATTCAAACAAAGGTTATGTCTTTTTACAATAACAAATCTTTCCTCTGGATTCATTTCTAAAAATTTGGGACAAAATTTCAAAAAATGTTGCTGTGAACAGACAAAACACAATTAGCATTGACCTTAGTGTTATACGACTTTATTTTCTGCTCTGAACGCGAAACGTTATGAGAAGTAGTCTTTTTTGGCTCCTGCGAATGCGTGAAGTCAAACACAGTTTCCAACGATTGAAATCGAGCTGTTAGGAAATTATTAAAATCAGACCACTTAGAAATCTCAGTCTTATTTTCAGTGTTTGCTCCCATAAGGACAAAGTTGTCCCTGGAAATTTCGTAGAACATAAAAATACAAAAATTATGAATGCCATTAAATTACATGTCTTGTCAAAATTTTACACTTCTGCGATCAAAAATCTGTCTGTGTGCTTAAAGTGAAATTAGAAAAAACTTCGTTAAAAATATTTATAGTTTTCATTTTACAAAGTTTTTTGCTTCTCCTGTAAAATAATATTTTTGTTAGTTACGCCTTTTTGCATTTTAGCTAACGTTATGTAGGTACAATTCACAAATCGTAGTTGCAGCAACATGAAAATTAGTGACTTGTGGTACCAAGCCAAAATTAAAAAAAGTCTCCAAAATTGGACCCAAAAGTGCCACGCTTTCCGGTACCTCCCATAAAAAGGATAGAGTCGCACTGAAACTATACCACACTATAACACCCTATTGGATTGATTAATTTTTACAAAAATTTTGCAAAACGTAATTTTCTGACTATTATCCTTATTGTATATAGTTTGAGCAGAATCGGACCAGGTATTTTGATACCCCCCATACAAAGTGACCAGTGGATCTTGAAATTTCACCAGACTATTACAGCCAATCTAATGAACCAATTTTGAGCCAATTTTTGTTTATTTATGTCAATGAGCCAAAGCATTGTGCGACGCTTCTCTCAACAAACTACCAAATCTGTTCGAAATGTGTGTAATGTTATGAAATGTTTTCGCAAATCGTTGTCATATGAGTTGCCACATTGTAGGAGTGTTTCAAGACGGACTGCTTGCCATAAACACGTACTTACATTTTATTACTCGATTAATCGCTATGATTTGTTCGAGTTAATCGTTAATCGAAAAATTTAAGTATGAGAATGTCCGGTTAATTTTGTAGCACTATTAATCGATTAACCGAATAATGATTAACTGAATGGTTATCCTAATGCATATCGAACCCCGAACGTCAAAATAACGTAAACGACAAAATTATATTTTTACATATGATTCGATCCGAATGGATTTTTATCAAAAGCAGGTTTTAAAAACTGAAATTAGTTATGGATTTGAGCAGACGGTCACTGACTTGGAAGTTTTAGAGGCGCTGATGAGAAGAGTCACTAACTTCGAAACGATCGTCTGCCAATACGAGTTCAAGTCCGTATGTGTCAACTTGTCCACTAATAGAAAATGAAAGTCTGCTACTAGGAAAATGGGCCACTATATGCAACATCTTACGAAATCAGAGCAATGACAATTTTAGCTTGAGTGCTCGTTTCTTGCTTCTTCAATTTTTTGTGACCGCAGTGTCGCTTAAGTTAAAAATCTGCTGCGACTTTAGTTATAGGGCCATCACGACGACGGGCGAAAATCACAATGCAATGTTGGCAGTGATTATTACTCGATAACTTAGAATGGGATTGAAAATGGGCATCATGGCATCGACATTCTACTTGTCTCCGAGACAAACCAACAGACTAATGCAATTTGGTAATACTCGTAGTAAATGTTTTGTGTAAAGTTCATTGTTATTATATTGTTACGAATAAGTAAAAGCTTTTGCTTACTGTTAATGACTCTACTAACAGTATGTAAATAACAGGCGGTTAGTGCTGCGCCTGAAAGTATGCATTGTAACAACGTACCAGCTCGCTAAACCAGTAGCATGAATTCACCTCAGTAAAGATAACGCTCCGCCATTCGAGATTGTTTTACAAAGATAAGCAACAACAACAACATATAGAATGTTCTTGAATTCGCTAGATATACCTTTATTTGAGTATGGTGAGTTGGTATAAATAGCGGAGGTCTTTGGAGTGGAGAGTTCAGTTCGTGAGTAACCGCCGTAAAGTAATCAACGCGATAGTCTAGAATTATCGTCCAATTTATCACTCATATTTCTAGAAATATCGTCCAGCTTCGCGTTAATAATTCTAGAGTTTTCGTTAAATTTTTCCATCATGGCTGCAAACATCGTTGAAACATCCATACTACCAGTTGCTTCCTTTGCAGGTACCTCCATTTCTTCTTTGCACTCAAACTGGTATTTGTCGATGTCAATGTTTCGGCGCTTGAATTCTTCTACTAATCGCCTCTGCAGCTCTACCTTGTTACCAGCTGTCGGTTGATCCAATTTACTCAACTCCTTTCTCAGTTTTTCAACTTTTAGTTCTTCAAACTTCATCGTTGTCCTTAATTCGGAATTTCACTTCTGACACCAATGTTACAAATAAGGACATACTGAAAAAAGAGATAATGACAGAATTCCATAATGGCCCGAGTGGAGGACATCTAGGAATAACCAAGACCATTGAAAAGCTAAAGCAACGGTTCTACTGGATTGGCTGTCAACAAGCGGTAGCCGATTGGATAGCAAATTGCACCCAATGCATGACAGCTAAGGGACCAACGCGAAGAAGTCATGGCCACATGCAGCAATACAACTCTGGTGCACCCTTTGAGCGTATAGCTATGGATGTGGCTGGTCCATTTCCAGTCAGTAGCTCTGGAAACCAGTACGTCTTAGTGGTTATGGATTACTTCAGTAAATGGCCCGAAGTATACCCTGTTCCAAATCAGGAAGCGAAGACCATAATTAAAGTGTTTGTGGATAACTGGATATGCCGTTTCGGTGTCCCCTCGGAGATCCATTCGGACCAGGGTAGGAATTTTGAATCGACCATCTTCAAAGAAATGTGTGAGTCATACGGTATTCGGAAAACAAGAACAACACCATTGCATCCTCAGTCTGACGGAATGGTTGAAAGATTCAACCGAACTCTTGAAGAATACATAAGAAAAGTAGTCAGCGCAGATCAAAGAGATTGGGATGAACACATACCGAAGTTCCTTTTGGCATATAGGATGGCCACCCATAACTCCACTTCGCGAACACGCGCTAAAGTAATTTTCGGAAATGAGCTGAAGCTGCCTGGAGATTTGGAGTTCGGTACCATACCAGCGTCTGACCCTGCGAACAGTGATGTCAATTACCATGATACGGAGGATCTTAATGATCTCCATGAATTTGTGCGCAACAAATTAAAAATGGTCAGTAACAAAATGAAAGCCAGATACGACCGAGCGGCAAATTCAGAAGGATTTCATGAAGGCCAGCTAGTTTTACTGTTCAACCCACAGCGCAAGAAGGGTTTATCTCCAAAACTTCAGACTCACTGGGAAGGCCCTTACAAGGTTGTCAAACGGATAAATGACGTGGTTTATAGAATCCAGAAAAGCCAAAGTTCAAGAGCTAAAATGAAAGTCGTGCATTTGGAAAGACTAGCTCTGTATGGAAAACGGAGGATTGAGCCTGCTCGGGACGAACAGGCGTAAGTGGGGGGCAGTGTTACGAATAAGTAAAAGCTTTTGCTTGCTGTTAATGACTCTACTAACAGTATGTACATAACAGGCGGTTAGTGCTGCGCCTGAAAGTATGCATTGTACCAACGTACCAGCTCGCTAAACCAGTAGCATGAAAGTAAAGATAACTCTCCGCCAGTCGAGATTGTTCTACAAAGATAAGCAACAACAACAACATCTAGAATGTTCTTGAATTCGCTAGATATACCTTCATTTGAGTATGGTGAGTTGGTATAAATAGCAGAGGTCTTTGGAGTGGAGAGTTCAGTTTGTGATTAACCGCCGGAAAGTAATCAACGCGATTTGATAGTAAAATATAAGACTTGTTAAAGTGTCATAAATAAAGTAAACTGTTGTACTGTATAAGTAAAATAAAAGGAAGTTCAACCGTTGTAATTATCGTAATTTAAAACGAACCTTGTTTTATTATTGAGAATAAAACAACGCAAAAGGGACGAATAAGGAAATTCGTAACAATATTATAGTATAAATGTTCCTTGTTATACAAAAATCGGCAATCAGCCAGGTCAGGAGTTGCCAGATCTATACCTTTCGAAAAAAAAAAACACTGGGGAACTCCCCAAAATGTGGAATGTATTGCAAATGATTATTGCTTACAGAAATTATTTAAATTCACAAAAAAAAGCGAAATTTATTTTAAAATAATAAATTTTATACCTTTTTATAAAATTCAAACAAAAATAGAATTTGTTCCTCTTGCTACAAATCCGGTTCGAAGGACAATGTATAATTTCGAAATCTCGGGGATTATTCCGCAACCACAGAACGAACTGGTGGAGAAAAACGGGAACCAACCAAGCAAAGGGAACACAGCAACAGCACTTGAAAATAAAAAACACTTGATTTAGTTTGGTGTTGATATGGAAATTCTGGCGGCACTCTCCTTTTATTGATCAACAAAAAAAAAACAATCGATTCAATTTAATAAAAATTAGATTTATTTTAATTTGCTTGAATTCGCTTCTTTTCAATAAGGTGGTTTACACAACAATGGATAAATTCAATAAAAAATGGCTCTACCAAAACATGGAGTTCAACGAAAAAAAAAGGTATTATGAACGAGTAAGAAAATTCCCAAGCTCAGAACAGAGTGGCCACATCAAACCGGACAAGATTACAGAGCTAGTCTAATATTTGCCATGTCCCAATGATACCACCAGGTGGCACTCCACCAACGTGAACGCTGCTGAATATGAAATTTGTAGTGCCTTTAAATAAGTGATCCGGAGTGTATATGAATGTTTGAAGTATGCCCCAAACATATACATTATTCGTACAGATTATGTTTGGTAAAATATGTTAGAGAGGCCGTTATTTTTCAGCGTGCATAGATAATCAGCACGATTACGATGTTAATTAAAATTTTACATGGTAAATTGAGTATCATGGTGCATGGTTGAAATGGTGCATTTTATCAGCTCCCTTTTCCAAACGTTTATAGGTTATATCATCACACCTTTAGGAATAAAGAAGGCTTAACGAGATTTACCAACTAGTAGTAACAAGGCAATGCTTTCCTACTAAATTTGATTTAAAGTGCCTTGAATCTAGAATTTTGTACTTTCAAGTACACAAATAACACTAAGGAACATTTTCGGGGTCATTGTCTGGGGCGTGAGTAATTTCAAGTTAGGGTGAAGGTACTAGGTCAGTTTAGTAAAATCGCCGATGGGTTTGGCGTTCTCAGGGCTATATATCATTTAATACGTAAAAAAATGTAACACAAAGAAGGAGCCATATTAGACCCTTAGTATCTTTGGACGATATTCGTTTTAGGTCTTTTTAAGATGTTTGAGCCATGTCCGTTTGTCTGGCTGGTTGGCTTGGCTGGCTGGCAATGAAATTTTAACAGTGACTACTATTTGCCAATATTTAGTTTGGGATTGAAAATCTGCCGTTTTGACCACGCCCCTTCTGGTACCTCCCATACAAATCGACACATTTAGCATAAGATCATACTTGTTTCACAACTTTGTTCCGCTAGATGTGATTAGCTTCAACTCTCACAACGGTTAATAATCTGTAAATGCGCACTTAACTGGAGGAAATGAGTGAGATGGTCACGCCCATTCTGGTACCTCCCATACAAAACGGATGTTGGTCGGGGTTGTCAATCCGAAAAATCGCGTGAAACACTTCCGACCGTAATGAAATTAGGTGTAAGGCTTCATTTTATCAAAGGCCAATCACCAATTAAAACAAGGGTGATTTTGTCACGCCCATTTTGGTACCTCCCATAAAAAAGTTGTTTGGCCGTCTGGGTGTTCGGCACGAGAAGTCCCGCAAAACCAAACCAATCTTTATGAAAGTTTGTACTAGTCAATATCTAGTCAAATAATTCTTTCCTATAGAAAATGAGCTGTTTTTCCACACCCATTCTGGTACCTCCCTTATAAAAGTTGGGCGGATGACCGGTTGATCGATACGTAACTCTCGTAAACTACAACCGATCTTAATAAAATTCGGTACTAGGCAATATGTTGCTAAAAGCTACTGTGTAAGTTATAACTGACTATTGTGCCACGCCCAGTTTCGTACCTCCCATACAAAAGTTGGACGTATTTGCCGACTCGACATCTCCAATAAATCAAAATTAATTAAATTTGGTACTGATCGAAATTTTGGCAACAACTTGCCATGCTCATTTTGTACCACGCGTATACATATTTGGAGGGAAACTAACTAATTTGTGTATTCAATAATATTCAACGCAATGTTAATCTGCTAATGCAGATTGGGCTTTTTGACGTAGAATACGTCTTATCTTACGGTATAGGGAGTCATGTCAGATTGTTATTGTTGTAATCTTGATTTCATTGATTATGAGGAAACGGCGAGATAACTTTTTTTAAAAATTTTTTTATAGGTAAATGAAGGTGTTATCTATCGTTTGATTTACATTTCATATTTGTTGATATCTTCCTAATATTTAAATTCCTCAAATAAAAATTGTTTAAACACATACACTCAAACATATGTGTTGTGTTTGGTTGAGTGTTTGAGTTTGTAGCGTGAACACAAACTATGCTGCTGTTTCAGTGGGGACACAAACCTTCGGCTGTTGTTTTGTTTGATGAAATATTGAAATTTCGTATATTTACTTATGCATTTAAGTGAAACAAAATGTTAAATGTGAATTTAAATTTAACATGGATATATAATTATAAAAAATATATGAAAAAATTAATTCATACATTGTTATGTTAAATGAAATTGCTGCCAAGTAAGCAAAATAACAATGCTGTTTGACAGCAGCTGACAGTTGACGTTTAGTAAATTAAAATAAAAAGTACTAATCAAAATGGTACCCACACGAAATACAAGAAAGCAACGAGTGGTTGTTATGCAGATAAATAAATACTTAGGTAAGTTTTGTGTTGTATATATATTTTTATTAAAAACGTTAATTAATTTGTAGGCGCAACATCATCAACAAATATGCAACAAATCGCAACAGCAGCGGCAGCACCCAATATCAATCAAATAGGTAAGTTTTATACCTACATACATATACATATGTACATATGTATATATTAATGTAATGTATAAATTCCTAATAATGGATTTAATTTACAGTTCCTATAGCGGCAACGCCAATCAAAATTTGAGGGAGAAGAACTGAAATATAATAATTAAATAATAAGTCATAATCAATAAGAAAGAAAAAAATAAAGGATTTAAAAAACTAAATATTTTGTTTTATTCATTTATTGTTTCTTTTATAATATATAATTTTGAATTTAAAGAGTGTTGCTGTTTAGGCTTTTTAAAAACTAATTCTTTAAAGCTTACAATAGAATACTCATCTAAAGACACAACTTAAGAACAATTTAGATTACTAATTAAACATTAGATTTTAATATTTTGAACATAAAAATATACATTCTTACGAAATAATAATATATCTAAAATAAGCCCGTATTCAGTTTCTTTTGTCAAGCATTTTATAATCAGACCTGGTTTGTAAATATATCCAAAACAAACCTTTTTGCAGAATGAACTTCACTTTCGCTACACAAATTTTTAAAAAAAGTAACAATTGTAGGGTTACTACGATCTAAATTTACTAAACTTATTTTACCAAACGAAAACGTTTTTTCAAAATTCAAAGTTTCCCAAACTAAAGCAGCATTCATTTGATGAAATTTTGCGAGCGTGTAACATATGTTTATATAGTTATTTGTCATGTCGTTGTGTTTAATAAATGTTTTGTGTTTTCCTTCATAACGCATAGCCCAACTGTGAACAGGTGGACCTATGAGTTTTATAACTGAAGGATAATGAGTGAGTAAGTGATGTTTGGGAAGCAGTTTCATATTGAAATCTTCAACGACAAGCCTTAAATGTTTTTCTATATATATTTGTAGTGTGTCAATAAGATCTGAAGGTATTTCTGTTGCCAATAACATGTGAACTATTGGAAATAAAGAGGAAATGAGTTTCCACAATAGTGGATATTTTTCTGAAAAGTCGTAAAAAATTAGGGGTAAATGTAAAAAAAGGCATAAATTTTGTGCTGCTGTGAGTCCAATGGATGTGTTTCCTTTCTCAATACTAATAAAGCTTGGAATATTTTTCCTTTGCAAGTAGCCAAAGCTAAAAGATTGAATTCTGTTGTTAATGCACCAAATATTTGTTACTTTCAAGTCTATCAGGTTTTTGAAATAATATTTCATAGCTAATGGTAAAACTCCTTCCAAAATATCGTGCATTAGATCAACATTGTTATTATCGATTACGTGGAATAATTTAAAGTTATTTAAAATACAACAATTTTTTATCCCAAAGGAGCTATTATAGTCCGAAAATACTGTAGAGGTATTGCCCTGGAAAATACTGTCGTAAAATGATGCTGTTCGTAAATACGATTTGTGCTCAACAATCGCACTTTCAGTTTCAGTTTTTTGCATTATACAAAATCTACAAAAATATTTCGCTCTAAATGATTGTACAAATCCTAAACAAGTGTTTTTCCGCCTAAATTATCATGACATACATTTGTTAACCGTCCTTTAATGCATTCTCCATCAATCAAAATACCCTCGTTTTCTAAAATTTGTAAGTCTTCCACAATTGGTTTCCAAATCGAGTTAAAACTAACATCTTCATTTTTTAAGTCAGAAACAAAAAATAAGCAAACTAAATGAATATTGTTTAGATCAGAGTTATATTCGTAAGGTAAATTTCTAATTGTAAAATATATACCACCTATTTTATGGATCGAAGTTTTGCTTCCGAGAGGATTTACAACTTCAAAATCGTCAAAAAAAATCTGAATTTGGAGAATTTTAGAGGTGTCTTGCTGGTTTGTGCTTTCTTTAAAGAGTTTGCTGCAACAAAATCCTCTAAGAGTATCATCGGAACAAATATGAGATTTCGAAAAAAATAGTTTTTTAAATGATTCGTTGTTGAAAAGTGATTTTATGGTTTTAATAATTGAAATATATTGAAAAGTGCACTGTTTAATAACTGGTACATATTGGTTTGATTTCGTGTTGTATTTCTTATCCCACCTTTCTGTTATTCTATATGCGATAGGATCGACATAAAAAGATTTAGAATGCAAAAATTTATTACGTTTATAAGTAGAAGAAAAGCTTTTGAAATTGTTTAATAAATTTGTTCTATAGTTTTCGGCGGCTTCAGGAAAGCTATTTTTGAAATTTTCATTATTATTCGGCATTTTCGATAAGATGTGTGACTCATAATCTTGAAACAAGCTTCCTACTAGATTTGTTGTCAAATTAATTATTTCATCTGTTTTATTATTTGCTAATCCAAGGCTCATTATGTTATTACTGAATGATCTCACAATTTCTTCAACATGCACAGCATTTTTAGGCATGATAGAATCATTTTCAGGCACCATAACTTCAGGCTGATCAGAAGTACTAGCTATTTCATAAGTAATGTCAGATATGTTATTGTTTTTGTTTTCAAGCATCATAGCTTCAGGTTCATCAGATATACTACCTATTTCATTAACATTGTCTGAATTTTTATCATTAGTATGTAAGCATTTTAGAGCATGATTGCTCAAACCACTAAACGAGGAAAACACTTTTGGGCAAGACTTAGACCTAACACATCGCAATTTTTAATTTTTTTTTTCCGACAAGAAATGCTCCATCCGTAGATGGTATACAACGTGGGAACATTTACCAAAAGTGCTCGAGCAAATAAAGCACGTAAAATTCATTGTTCAATTTTTAATTTATTCGACGATATTATAGGCGAAAAAATTATTTGTAAAATAGTTTAAAGAAAAGTAACTTTTCACTATCGAAGAGATATTACAGACGAAACAATTATTAGCACAATATCTAGATCAAAATAGCTTGATCAAAAGAAACTTTTCACTGTTGACGAGATATTACAGGCGAAACAATTTTTAGCAAAATAAAATATACAAACTATATATCAACTATTTTTCGTTTGTTATATCGACCAAAATATCACTTATTTCTTTTCCCACAATCTTTGGTTTCAATTTTAAAAAAATTTCTTCGCACCTTGCGCTTATTTTAATGTCTTGAAATTCGTAAATATATTTTGAGAAAAAGGAATAAAAGTTTTGAAGAGAATAGCAAAACTCTATGTAAAAAACATAAAAAACTTTAAACAATAAATCAAAAGATTCATAAATACCGAATCCTGCTGGTAAGGGTAATATTTCACCATCAATTGCAATCAAATATTGACTTATTGCCAACTTGGTAGCGCCTCTTGCAATAATAAAAGGTGTTTCTGTATCAACTTGATATTCGTTTGTTGGTGTGTCTAACTAAAATAAAACAATAGTTTATAGATAAATGATTAATAGTAGAGAATGACAAATTTCTTACATTTTCAAATCTGATGAGGTAATCGACGCAGCCTTTAAAATTTGCCCTAAATAAATTTTTTCCTTTGATGCCTATAGCTGTAGGTGGTAGTAACTTCAGCAGATACAAAAAAAGGTTGGATTTCGCTACTCCAATCAGCAATGCTGCCTAAATCACTCGATACAGAATTGCATTCACGGAACACATCAATAACAAAAATGGAAAAGTCTGGCCATGAAGAAAAAAATTTATTTGATTTATCAGGAAATTTTAGATTAAAATCAAATAAAATCTGTAAAAAAAAATTAACACTTGAATTAAATAACAATAAAAAGAAAATTGAATACATACTAATTCTGGATCCACAAAGAAAAACGGAAAGGTTTTTTTTTATGTTGATAGAGTTCTTGCAAATTTTGGTTCTTGCTGTTAGCGTTTGACGTAGTTTTTCTTGCAATGCAATTTTTTGTAGAGGTAGCACACAATTTGCAAAGAATTCTAAATCGTGCTGCTGAATTACTTCAATATTTTCGTTCTCATTTGGCTGTGGTTTTGCATTCGTAACTGGTTTAATACCCTGGAGTTTGTTTCGCTTTCTGTTAATGTTTTTTAACCTAGCAGCTAAATAACTGGAATTTCTAGTTGGATCATAAAATATATTTTTTGTTTCATGTGGTCCTTTGTAGCATGGAAAAACGTTTAAAATTGCTTTCGAAATTGACAATTTTTCCTCTGACTTTGGATAGTTGGAGCATTTAATTCTTAAAAGGTTTGCAGCCTCATTTACGACTGTTCGTCTGGAACTATCGCACAATGAATTTTTTTGTTTGTATTCTTCAAGAATATACTGACATTCGTTTTTTTTCAAATGTTCAATGAGATCCTATTAAGAAAGAACATAAATTAGGTTAGAATTATCAACAAATCAATTTGCGTTTTGATTATAAGCTTTCTCACCTCTTTAGTAAAAAGTTCTTCAAATTTTGGTTTTTTTATTACAGGCTGTTCGTCTAATTCAATTTCTAAGAAAAATGATGCTGACGAAATATATTGTTGAACGACTTTTACTAAATGTTCTTCCAAAATTTCAGCGCCAAGATTGTTTTTAATGTTTTTTATGTTACCACGTTCAACATGAAACGCATGCAAAACTAAATAAAAAATTAAATAAAAAATAAAAAATAAAAAAGTACGACAAGCGTACACATAAACAAGCTACAGTATACAAACAAAGCATTAATAACGAAAATTCATAAAATTCAACAAGCGGATAAAAAATATTTCAGTATGGAAGCAAAAACAAAACACCAAAAAAAAAACCGAAAAGAGAATTAACGAGAATGACGTAGCAGGCAAAATATTAATTGATTGATTGAACTCCAGGCGATATTATTTTTATTTTTTTATATTTCAGGTTTTAATTTTAATTTTTTTTTCTATCATTCTGCTCACTACACTACTAAATCTATTTTCCTTATTCCTTATTATTTTTATTTTTTATAATTGGCTCTTACAAAATTGTAAAATTGTTATTTCTTTTCGTCTTCAGGAGTTTTACTCCAATGACTTGAAAAAAAAAATCACACATATTTTACCAACACTTATAAAAAACACTAATTTGA
This sequence comes from Phaonia tiefii, assembly GCA_963931995.1. Classification (NCBI taxonomy): domain Eukaryota; kingdom Metazoa; phylum Arthropoda; class Insecta; order Diptera; family Muscidae; genus Phaonia; species Phaonia tiefii. The sequence goes on along the minus strand of OZ008368.1, from coordinate 199,549,114 downwards.
CAATTGAAAAGTTTTTCAAATTTCAATAATTTGTTCACTTACTTGGTGTCATAACACTTTCAACATTTGATATATTTTCAAAAAATATACATTTTGTTACCGACGCGCTTTTAACATTTATAAAAAAATTCGCACTTATAGCGTCCATAATAACACTTTGCTCTTTCACTTACATAAATCAACTGCGACAGATAAACAGACATCTATCACTCTTGCATCGACAGGGTTGTATTAGAATACAAACATTATTCAATTCTAATACAGTAAGGCTGCAGGCAGAGTGGCGCCTGACGACCGAACCGAACTTATTGCTGACTTCTTTCAACTTATGGGATGGAAGAGTGCCGACTGAAATTACAACTGACCACAGACAATACAAAACACCGACTGATCAGTATAAATTAGAATTCCATAAAAAAAAAAAACGGTAAACAAAACCAATCATAAACTGCGTTGACAATAACAAGAGCATGGTATAATGATCTACATGATAGATGCAGGAGAAGTTGTTGTTGGTGTACGCAATGAAAGAAATGAAAACAAACAAAAAAAAACTCATTCCGCTACTCCATGTACATCATTATAACATGAGCAAGAGTATAAATTAACAAGATTAAAGTTTATTCCTGTATTGCGCTGCTTAGAGAAGCGACTTCTTTATTTAATGATTCAAAATGAACTGACTTAAATTAATTACAAAATTCTTAATGATAACTACCTTACCAACTAATGATGACGTCGCAAAATGTGCACCGTCGCGTTGACTGCTGGCATAACGTAAATTACCTCTGGGGTCGTTGTTTTAATTGTGGCACGCTTAACAGCGTCAGCATTGTTTGATATTACTTATGGCACAACGTCTGCGATCGTTGCTCCAATTGTGGCACGCTTAACAGCGTCAGCATTATTGGTTATTGACCCACCAAACATTTTTGGTGTTAACATACCTTACCAACTAATGATGACGTCGCAAAATGTGCACCGTCGCGTTGACTGCTGGCATAACGTAAATTACCTCTGGGGTCGTTGTTTTAATTGTGGCACGCTTAACAGCGTCAGCATTGTTTGATATTACTTATGGCACAACGTCTGCGATCGTTGCTCCAATTGTGGCACGCTTAACAGCGTCAGCATTATTGGTTATTGACCCACCAAACATTTTTGGTGTTAACACCTCCCCTTTTAATTATGAGCGTCCTCGATCGTGACATTTTAGAAATATGGTATTTGGGACAATCTTGGGGTCTGTTGCGATTCCATAAAATTTGTGGTGGCAACTTCAGGGAGTGAGAGGTGTACTGCTGGTATAGTGGTTACAATTTCTTTGCTTGTTTGATTTCTTCCTCTCACAAGCATCACTACGAATAGTATGATAATGGTGGATAATCCAAAATTAATTCCTGAAGTCCATCTGTTCTTGACATCTAGGAGGCCGATTTCTTCGGTATTCTTGAGGTGAAGTTCTTTTACTGATTGTAAGGTAAGCGTTTTCTCAATCGTTGATCCAGGTAATCTAGGCTGTAAAATAGGTGGTAAAGGTTGAACATCCATCATTTGGAAATAGTTATATGTTTTGTCTTTGACAACTATTGATGCATTATGGTACTGCAGAATGTAGGTTCCGGTCAGATCCCGTGGTTCTTCGTTAATATGAATAGTTTCGTTGATTTGATTTAGTAGGAGTATTCCAGGAACAATTTCTTCAACAGTGGGTATGTCGGCATTGTCTATTAATGTGCAATTTGAAGTGTGACTTCTCAGTAAATTTGTTAGGCAGGTATCATTATTTATATTTTCAACATTAATACTATTACAGATGGTTAATTTATTGTATGATTTACAGGGGTACTTTATGCCAAAAGTTGAGTTGTTACATAACAATACTTCGTTATACAGAATCTTATTAACGTATTTTCCAAATTTAGTAGGTTTAACTATTAATTTATTACATGAATTTACATCGGTAGTTGGTATGGTAACAATATAAATAAGATGACTATTGCTGGAGGCTATTTTAACTTCAGAGAACTCGAATGCTTCTTCTAAATTAATATAAGGGATGGCTTCCTTTTCAAAAATTTGTTTAACAATATTTATTTCGTTGTTTGTGAGAATGAATGAGTTTACTATTCCAGCTTTTGCCCAGTGGATGGCATATTGAATACTTAAAAGTTCTTCTTTTAATAATTTTATTTTGTATTTAAGAGTTGATACTTGTGATTCATTGACTATTTCATGAGAATTGAAATACTTTACAATTTGATTAGTTGTTTGAGCTAGAGCATTCATATTATCTATAGATAGTTTATTTACAATTACTTGTCTATCATTATTTCGCAAAACATTATTCATTTTTTGTTTAATTATTTCGAAGTCATCATGGTCGGGATTACCAGCAATCCATTTCCATGCAGACCCTATAAAATTAAGCGATCTCCTTACTCGGGGTTTAATTCTATTGAGATGAGCTTGGAGTTGATTGGTTTCATGGGATAGGAAGGGGTACAGAGGATGGGATGTGCTCACGTTGTGGTGTAGGGTCAGTTGTATTTTGTCTATTAGATTTTGATAATTGTCTGGTTCAATTACATGTATTAGTTTGAACGTTCCAGTTTGGAGCTTGGCATAACCGGTGTTTATGGTGACGATTTGTGAATTCGAGTAGTCAAGAATTTGCACTTCAGCTCTTGTGAGAGCAAGTATGATTACTAAAATAATTGCTAGCATACTGGGAGCCGGAAGGTCGACAGAATCCTTTTTCTTTGTTGGTACTCAGGGGTCAATTTTTCACAGCTGCTCTCAGTTGAAGGTCCTACGGTCTCTTCCTGCTGATTGTGTTGAATTTGTAGCCTGTTCGGGTACTTGATTTAGTTGCACTTGTAGCCTGTTCGGGTACTTGATTTAGTTGCACTTGTAGCCTGTTCGGGTACTTGATTTAGTTGCACTTGTAGCCTGTTCGGGTACTTGATTTAGTTGCACTTGTAGCCTGTTCGGGTACTTGATTTAGTTGCACTTGTAGCCTGTTCGGGTACTTGATTTAGTTGGGCGCCAATTAACAAGATTAAAGTTTATTCCTGTATTGCGCTGCTTAGAGAAGCGACTTCTTTATTTAATGATTCAAAATGAACTGACTTAAATTAATTACAAAATTCTTAATGATAACTACCTTACCAACTAATGATGACGTCGCAAAATGTGCACCGTCGCGTTGACTGCTGGCATAACGTAAATTACCTCTGGGGTCGTTGTTTTAATTGTGGCACGCTTAACAGCGTCAGCATTGTTTGATATTACTTATGGCACAACGTCTGCGATCGTTGCTCCAATTGTGGCACGCTTAACAGCGTCAGCATTATTGGTTATTGACCCACCAAACATTTTTGGTGTTAACATACCTTACCAACTAATGATGACGTCGCAAAATGTGCACCGTCGCGTTGACTGCTGGCATAACGTAAATTACCTCTGGGGTCGTTGTTTTAATTGTGGCACGCTTAACAGCGTCAGCATTGTTTGATATTACTTATGGCACAACGTCTGCGATCGTTGCTCCAATTGTGGCACGCTTAACAGCGTCAGCATTATTGGTTATTGACCCACCAAACATTTTTGGTGTTAACATATACACACATACATACAATTTTTCTTCCACTTCATACTCTACTCTTCACCTCCCTCGCCATAGAAAACCGGTTTAATGCCAGCATAATTGTTCTCGTGTAATATGGCCCATTGAATACAAACATTATTCAAATGTAATACAGTAAGGCCTCAAATTTAATACGAAATTTACACCAAAAGTATTAAATTTACTCCAAAAGTATAAAATGTCATTTTAATATTAGAATTTATTAAAATTAAATACAGAATATATTAAAAAAATCCAATGAGTGTTCGAACTCACGGGCGATGTGTTAACACCTTTTTGCTACACGGTACCTGTTCGATTTCTATGAACACATTCGTAAATGTTACATTGGAAAATAAAAAACAGCGTTCAATCATATGATGACGTTACAGTTAAATAATATTAATACTTAAAATTATTTAAAGACCCAGTGCAAGCACATGTGTCATTATTTTCTTGCTCAATACTTTTTGTTTTATTCCCACAAAAGTCAAAGAATGGAAAGCAACAGACACTTGTACATACATACATACATACATTGTTATATTCGTACGATATAACCGAAGATCAACATAAAATACTTTTTTAATATTACTCCAAATTAATACTCCAAATTAACACACTTAAATTTTGGCTCGCCGATATCGGATCGCCTTAATTTTTGGCCTAAACTCTTCGTCGAAACCCGCACTAGCTTTTTAATCCAAAAATTAATAAAATCGGCTATGAATTTCCGGAGAAAATCGCGTGGGAAAATTATATGAAAATCGCCCAATAATCACTTTCAATACCGACTGCCAAGCAACGAACAGACAAACGATGATAAGACAAAACCGAAGATCAACATAAAACACTTTTTTAATATTACTCCAAATTAATACTCCAAATTAAAACACTTAAATCTAGGCTCGCCGACATCGGATCGCCTTTATTTTTGGCCTAAACTCTTCGTCGAAACCCGCACTAGCTTTTTAATCCAAAAATTAATAAAATCGGCTATGAATTTCCGGAGAAAATCGCGTGGGAAAATTATATGAAAATCGCCCAATAATCACTTTCAATACCGACTGCCAAGCAACGAACAAACAAACGATGATTTACTCTTACAAACCTAACACTTGCGTATGTATTAAATTTATAGTTTACTGCCCTAGAGACGCGCGTGTAGATGTTAACACATCAAAAAATTTTAATATATTGGGAAGTGTCAATTTTAATAAAAATTATATTCAAAATCGCTGTAATACATTGCTTGGATTAGAATTTACACCAAGATTTTTAACCGTGTAGGTAATACGACAACAACAAAACAAAACATATTTATCCTATTTTTCCTCCCATAAGCTTATGTATATTATCAAAAGTAACTATCAAATAAATAAATTCATTTGCTTATGTTATTTATTGTTATATATGTTTTCTGTCTTATCGGATGGCGTATTCTACGTTAAACTTAATGGCCGTGTCTAAGACACAGCCAGGAAGGACAGTCCGTGGCCGAAGGCCTCGGGCAACTGTCTGCTGTTTTTTTATTTAACAGAACTCGCACGCAGTGGATAACTTAGGGTGAGGGTGTGATTAAGTCGGTTCACCCGACTGAAACTTATGTACTGGTTTTTATGACCTATTATATATTTTCCTTATCTTGATGTTTGTTCGCTTAGTTTTAAATTTTTGCCAAAAAATTTATTTGACATAACTCGAGAACGGCTCGTTCCATTTTGCTGAAACAAAATTGAGAAAAGTTAAGAATTATATTTCCTTTAATCTATTCATATACTGTTTCTCTACATAATCAAGAGTTTTGCAATTATGAATAAATTTATGAAGAATAAAAATAATTTTTTGTCAAAAAATTCAAAAACTTTTATTTATGAGTCATAAAAAATCCAAAATAGAAAAAAGTGTCAAATCTTATTATTTTCACGTAAAGTCACATAACCTATGATCAAAATGAAATATATGTATATCATGAAAATCGATTAACGTGTTTCCCTTTTATTCAGAATTAAGTGAAGGTATCTCATTTTGACGAGAATATTAATATTTGTTCCAATGAATATGGATACACGTACTTAATGAATTTCGGAAATTCAATAGAGGATATGTACAAAATTCTTTGGAAATATGGTTGGTGATTTTTTTATAGTTCTCAGATTTAAAAAAAGTAATAAACAAAACCGACAGAGGATAAAGATGATGAGGTCAAAGAAACATTCTAGGCGATTTTAATGCGAAATTAGGAAAGGAAAGTGTCTTTCGACCAACCTTCGGTAATCACAGTCTACATGATACCACCTCCGATAATGGAATAAGACTGATAGTCTTCGCCGCTGCAAAGAACATGGTAGTTAGTAGCACACGATTCCAGCATAAGGACATTCATAAGGCGACCTGGATGTCTCCTGATCAACGGACGAAGAACAAGATTGATCACTTGGTAATAGATGGCAGGCACTCTTCTAGTGTAATGAATGTACGTGTAATTCGAGGTGCCAATATCGACTCGGATCATTACCTGGTGGCGGCGAAAGTTCGCACGATTTTGAGCAGGGAGAAAAACGTACGAAGCCGAGCAAAGGAAAAGCTAGATATTGACAAGCTACCAATACCGGAGATATCCATGTCCTATCGACAGAAACTCTCTCTCCAGCTAGAGCAGAATACCCCCCTTCCGGAAGACCCAGATGCGCAGTGGAGCACATCTCCCCTTCTTTAGAAACCGCTGGACGAACTGAACTTAGCTATCAAAAACCGCAGAAGGATAAGCCATTGTACGACGAAGAATGTCGCATTGCAACTGATGAAAAAGACGCTATACGTCTGGAAACGAAACAGTCAGTTACAACGCGTGCTACGAGTGAGCGGTACAAGAAGCTGAGAAGGGAGGAAAACCAACTATTTAGGCGGAAAAAATGGCAGTGGGAGCAGAGAGAGAGTGAAAGAACCGAAATGTGCATAATGAATGGTGAATCCCGGAAGTTTTTCCAGAGGGTAAGAAGATCGAATAACGGGACTAATAATGGGCAGCCCTCCTGCAAGGACGAGAATGGGAATCTGGTGACTGAGAAGCAGTGTGTGCTCAAAATGTGGAGAGACCACTTTTCAGCACTACTCCCCTCAGATTCTTCCACTGAAGACCCCCCCGCTCCCCTCAACCAACCCAGACGAGATTAGAACGGCGATCTCCAGCCTGAAGAATAATAAAGCCGCTGGTGCGGATGGCCTACCCGCTGAACTTTTTAAGGCAGGTGGTGCGGCATATGGCTGGTGGAATTTATGTCCGACGATAGGAGTCTCAGTGTATTATGTCCTGTATCTTTTATCCACCGCGTATAAGGTCTTGTCGAGAGTATTGTGTGAAAGACTAACGCCAATTATTGAAAACCTGATTGGACCTTATCAGTGTGGTTTTAGACCAGGCAAGTCCACAACTGACCAAATATTCACGCTACGCCAAATCCTGGAAAATACCCACGAAAAGCAAATCGATACATACCACCTTTTTGTCGATTACAAAGCTACTTTCGATAGCCCCATACGGGGAAAACTGTACGAAGCTATGTCTGAACTTGGTATTCCGGCAAAACTGATTCGCCTCTGTAGAATGACGCTGGCCAACACCAAATCAGCAGTGAAAGTCGGGAAAGACCTCACTGAACCATTCTGTACCAAGCGAGGACTTAGACAAGGCGACACACTTTCGTGCAATCTCTTCAACATTTTAATGGATATAATAATGAGAAAGGCTGCAGTAAATGCAAGACCATTAACACGAAAAGCCATACGTTGCTGGCGAATCCTAACGACATAGACATCTTTGGGCGAAATTTGCGAGAGGTTACTGCAGTATTTTCAAGAATCGAAAAGGAATCAGCGAAGGTGGGTATTGCTGGTAATGAGTGCAAGACAAAATTGATGGTGTCAACGACTTGAAAAACCTCTCGACTAGGTCCGCACTTGAATGTTGACAACCGATTTAATTTTGAAGTGGTAGATGAATTTGAACCTTGGATCCGCCGTGAACAAGGACAACAACGTCAGCCTGGAGATAGATACGAGAATTGTGCTTGCAAATAGATGCTATTTTGGACTCAGTAAACAGTCTAGGAACAAAGCCATCTCTCGACGGAAAAAAGTCCAGCTATATCAGACTCTCATTTTACCAGTCTTGACATATGGCTCCGAAACTTGGGTCATATCGCAAGCGGAAGAAAAACACCTGGGAGTTTTCGAGAGAAAAATTCTCCGTAAAATATATGGTCCTGTTAGGGAAAACGGCGAGTACCGACGCCGCTGGAACGCAGAGCTATATAATCTATATCCTGACGTGGACATACCTAGACGAATCAAAGTTGGCCAATTGCTTTGGCTAGGCCATGTTATCAGAATGGATGAAGATGAGCCAGTGCGAAAGGTTTTTGATAACGTACCCGATGGAAGCAGAAAAAGAGGACGACCAAGACTCCGCTGGAAAGACCAGGCAGAAGAATCCCTCCGTATCCTTGGTGTTACCAACTGGAGAGAAAAGTTGGAAGAATATGTTGAAATTTGTTTAATTAATATGTGTAAGACGTCTGAACTCACGAGGTTGTGCAATAGTTAATAAAAGTAAATAAACAAAAGGTTATTTGATTTTTATGAGTGTCACGCTCATAAATGTGCTTGGACGCTGAATTGCTGATCTTGTTCATTTATGATACCTAATCCGTTTACACACAATCAAAGGGAAAGGGAATTTGAAAAATTTCCGCATGTATTGCACTCGGCGACTTTGTGCACTGTTTTATTGATGTGTGTTTTCCGTTGGCACCTGTAACGGATGATGTACTGAGTATTTATAGGTATTCATTGATCGTTTTTTGTCATTCAGGAAGTGTCTAATAACCCGAAAAGTACAAGTAATTTTTCTCCAGTTTTTTGAAAGTGAATAGTACAAGGTGTTTCAAAAGAAGTCATCCGATGTTCTTTGGCTCTCATTTTTTTCGAAATGAAAAACTTCGATTCTGTTTTTTGATTATGTTTATTTGAACCTTTAGAATTTTATTGGTTAAGTTGCGAAGATGATATCGGTTAAATGGGCGCCGTCACAATTGATTACCATACGGACTCGTTTTATGGAATTTTTCATCACTTCGGCGAGAACGTCGCCCGACAATCTGTCGCCCGACGTTTCGAATGTTGACCTTGAGCGCTTCCAGGGTCTCGGGCTTTTTCACGTAATCACGGGACTTCAAAAAACTCCACAAAATAAGTGTGGAACGGTTAAATCGGGCGATCTTGCGGCCCAGTGCAAATCCCCAAAACGAGAGATGAAGCGACCCGGGAACGCTGCCTTCAGCATATCGGTTGTGGCTCGCGCAGTGTGTGCCGTTGCTCCACCGTGCCGTTAATCCACCCTCAGGATTTATTGATGTAAAATCGATCCATATTTGTTGGCACGTTTTAACAAAACAAACAGTACACTGCGACACAAATTGCAGTTTAATCTCTGCAAATCAAGCACCACTATGACGGTTCTTAGTGTATCCAAAATGATGACGATTGCCTAAAGGATTTTTTTCCTGTGGTACCCGTATTCGGGGGACGCTCGTCCGCGCTCCGCGCTCCCCCTCCCCCATTGGTTATTTTGTGGTATTTTGTTTGTCATAGCTTTAGCTGAAATAAATTTCGAAAAATTAAGAATTACCGTTCCTTTAATCAATTCCTCTACTGTTTCTCTATATTGATAACAGTTTCGCAGATATAAGAAAAACAAAGTGTTGTTAACGAAGAGCCTTTAAACACTTTGGAAACTAGTGGTGAATTAAAATCGGATGATCAAGATGAAGTTCAACAGCCAGCTAAAAGAACTCGACGTTAGTTTTACAGTAAGACATTATACATAAAAGTTATTTTCTAATATGAATAAATAAATATTAAAGTAAAAATGTAATAAAACTTCTAAAAGTCATCATTAAAACAAAAAATCAATATTCTTGTCAAAATGAGATATCTTCACTTAATTGTGAATAAAAGCGGAACGCGTTCATCGATTTTCATGAGCTATGTCTCATTTTGTTCATTAGTTATGTGGGTTTATGCGAAAGTAATAAGCCTTGACACATTTTTCCGTTTTGGATTTTTAATGATTTTTAAAACCAAGAAATTTAAATTTTTTAGGCAAAAAATTATTTTTGGTCTTTATAAATTCATTTATATCTGCGAAACTATTATTAATATACAGAAACAGTATACGAGTAGATTTAAGGAATGGTTATTCTTAATTTTTCGGAATTTGTTTCAGCTAAGTCGGCACAGCCCTTCTCGAGTTATGACAAACAAAATACCTTAAGATATCAAAAGGGGGAGGGGGAAGCGCGACCGGGCGTCCATCGAAAACGGGTATCTCTGGAAAAAAATCCTTTATGCAATCGTCATCATTTTGGATACACTAACGAACCGTCATAGTGGTGCTTGATTTGCAGAACCACTGTTGCACTGTATCATATAAAAAAATTCGGTTAAAAATAACACACCTCAATCTTGGAAATCATTAGTTAAATCATAATACTAAAGGTCAAAGAAATATATTTTATATTATTATATATTATTTGGCAATGGATCCAAGTTTTCCAATGTTCCAGGTGTTCAACGTATGGCTCCAATTGTGCGCTCCAATGTTTTGTGTGCGGCGCCGTTATGGGAACATCAATAGCTGTAGGTCAAAACCTCAATTATTTTCAAATGTACGCGATACCTCCCGTAAAATTGAACTGAATGAAAGTCTGGACGAAATTCGGTTCTGGTAATATTTTGTCCGAAACCGCTATATAATTTAATATAAAATTTTGCCTAACGTTTTTGGTACGCCCAATATAAAAATTGGCCAGATAATTGTCTTGTAGATACGAAAAATCGCAAACACCACAAAAGATCCTCCATATTTTTGTTATCCGACCAGATATAGGGGAATTTACCACGCCAATCTGAGAATTTGCACCGCCCACTCCGCAGAAAAAAAACGCAATGAGTGTTCAAACCCACTGGCGATGTGTTAACACCTTTTTGTTGCACGGTACCTGTTCGGTTTCCACGAACACATTAGTAAATGTTACATTGGAAATTAAAAAACAGCGTTCAATCATATGATGATGTTTCATTTAAATAATATTAATACTTAAAATTATTTTAAGACAAGTTGTGATGATCTGTTCGCAGAAGTATGTATTATTTAGGACCTGCCTAAAGAGTAGCCGGCTTTTAAGAAAGCCACTGGCTGGAATGTATTTTTATGTACCGGCAGCTTCAAGAGCGCCAGGTAGCTTTTTTATTTAAGAAGAAGCCAAAAGACTCGGCTGAGTTTGATCTGTTAAATGATAATTTATTTTCAAATTTTGTTCCTTAAATACCTACTTAACGGTACTTCTTAAATCTATCTTAAATCTATTGTTATCCTACTTAGAATTACTTATTGCAATATTACATTTATTCCCATCTCCTTTGCTCTAATTATGTTTACATTGTTTGTGTATCTTGTTGTTGCATTATGCTTGTACATTTTCTGTTTATGTTGTTTTTGTGATTCATTATGTTTTGCATACAGTTGCCTACTTATGTTTCTGAGCACTTTTTATCAGAGATGGTAAAATACTATCGTATCACAAATAGTACCAAGAAGTGGTACATTTTCTGTTTATGTTGTTTTTGTGTTTTGCATACAGTTGCCTACATATGTTTCTGAGCGCTTTTTATCAGGGATGGTAAAATACTATCGTATCACAAATAGTACCAGGAAGTGGTAATGTTACAATTAGTACAATATAATTATTAGATTATTGTTGTGGGTGTGTACCAAAATAGTACAAACAGTACACCCTCACCCTTAAGAAAAAATTATCAAGAAAAATAATTTTTTTTTATAATATTTTGGTATGCACATTTTATGATATAGTTTATATAGTATAGTTTTACAATTTACAGATTATTCATAATTCATTTTCAATAGTTTTCCATTTTCTTAGCATGTTATTGTGATACTTTTTAGTTATATTTCCTAAGTCTAAAACTGAATTTACTCCCTCTCTTGCTATTATTCTATAGGGACCATGATAGGGTGCTTGGTATTTCCTTCTGTTCATGGATTTTATTATAACTAAATCTCCTACTTTTACTTCTAGTGGATTTGTATATGTTTTTTTCCGAATTCTATTATTTTTCGATTTTTCTAGGTAATATTTTGCCTTTTGCAAAGAGAATTTTAATTTTTCGCGTAATTCATAAACATAATCATCTATATTGTAAAATTTATTTTTGTTTGATTTTATATCATTAGGTAAGTATGGCAACTTCCCAAAAACTAGTTCATATGGTGTGTAACCCGTATCAACATGTGGTGTAGTATTGTATGCAAACGTGAAATATGGGATCCATATGTCCCAGTGATCATCTTTACAGTAATTTAATAAAAATTCATTGAGTACTCTATGGTTTCGCTCTATAGAACCCAAAGTTTCGTGATGGTATGGGGTGCTAAATATTTGTTTTATATCCAATAATTGACATACTTCGGACATTAACAGATTGGTAAATTCTGTACCTTTATCCGATTTAAGTATCTTAAAATGACCATATTTTAATATGACTAGTGTTTTTGCCACGGTTTTGGCATCTTTTGTCTCCATTGGACATGCTATGACGTATTTTGTTAATTCACATTGAATTGTCAAGATATATCGGTGATAATTCGACAACCTCATTGGGCCGACTGTATCTATAGATACTACTTCAAAACTCGTTCTCGGTGTTTCAGTCAAAGTTAACTTCTCTTTAGTACTTCTGGTTTGCTTATTTAGCCTGCACTGTTTACAATTTAATACAAAATGCTTTATCATTTTGCCCATGTTTTTCCAAATATATCTTTGTTTCAACTTTAGTGTTGTTTTCCTGACGCCTAAGTGTCCTCCGTGTAGCGAGTTATGATATTCAGCTATTAGTTTTAGCTGCGTGTCTTTGCACATGATGCGTCTTGGTTCATCATAGAGGATTATTTTAAAATTTGTATTTCTTCCTTTTTGTAATTTGTTAAATATAGTTTTGAACTCCTCTACGGGTATGATTTTAAATATTTCATCGTTTTTGTTTAATGCTACTTCTAATGTGTTAATTTCTCGCATTTTTGATGTCAGCTTCTCCAAAATCAGCATTGTGTTTATAGGATTATCACTGCACCTTGTAATAATTTCTTCTCCTTTTGTTTCAATAGTCAACTTCTTGACCTTCTTGTCTATAACAAATTTTAGTTTTCTCATATTCTTTACATCAGATAGTGAGGTACCTTCCCATATAAAAAGTTTTTCATGGGTTCTTTCAGTGTAGTATTCTTTTTCGTGGGTTTTGTCAAAATTTTTATTCATACTTCGTGTTATCGCCAATATTTGCTCATCTGTATCCTCTCTTGTTGGTATCATCGCCTTCAATATATCGCTATTCAGCTTTATTCTCGATAGAGCATCAGCATTAGTGTTAATTTTTCCTCTTTTGTATATTATTTCAAAGTCATAGTCGCATAAGTCCAGTCGGATGCGGGTCATTTTTGATGACGGATTTTTGTGAGAAAATAAAGAGACTAATGGTCTGTGGTCGGTAATTACGATAAATTTTCTTCCATATAAGTAGGGTCTAAAAAAATTTATTCCCCAATGAATGGCCAAGAGTTCTTTCTCTATTATTGGTTTGTTAAGATCGTGTTTCGCTAATGATTTACTCGCATATGAAATAGGTAAGTCTGAACCAATTTCACCTTGTGATAAAACTGCTCCAAGGGCATAATTCGAAGCATCTGTCGTTAGTACGAATGTTTTTTCGAAATTCGGGTATTGCAAAATTGGTGGTTTAATTAATTTTTCTTTTAATGTATTGAATGAATGTTGGCATTTCTCATTCCATTCAAATTGTGTATTTTTTTTTAAAAGTGAATTTAAATTTTTGGCTATATCAGCAAATTTAGGGATGAAACGCCTGTAATAATTGCAGAAAGCGACAAATCGTCTTACCTCATCTGCTGTTGTTGGTAATGGATATTTCCTTATAGCATCGTTCTTTGCTGGGTCTGTTTTTATGCCTTTATCCGTGATCAAGTGACCGAGGTATACGACTTCGGCTTTCAAGAAACTACATTTGCTTGCATTTAATTTTAGATTACAATTTCTTAATCTTTCAAAAACTTTAATTAAATTATCATTGTGGTGCTTCAAACTGCACCCAAATACAATGATGTCGTCGACGTATAGGAAGGCTGCGGCGTCTAGGCCACTTAACGCGATTGTCAGCATGCGTTGGAAACTGTTGGATGATATTTTTAGCCCAAATGGTAGTCGCTTAAACTGGTAGTGGCCGTTTCCTGTGGAAAATGATGTTAATGGTCTAGAGTTTTCATTCAGTGCTATCTGATGGAATGAGCTTGTCATATCCAACGTGGAAAAATATCTCGCTCTTCCTAGTTTATCTAAAACGTCTTCTATTCTCGTCAGTGGAAATTTATCGTTGACTATTTTATCATTGAGTTTGCGGTAATCTACCACGAGTCTCCATTTCTTTTCGCCGTTTGTGGCTTTTTTAGGTACTACTAGTAATGGTGCATTGTACGGGCTTACAGAGTGTTCAATTATGTTATCTGCGAGTAGTTGGTCGACTTGTTTGTTTATTTCATCTACCTGTGTTTGTGGTAGTCTGTAGTTTTTTATGTAAACAGGTGTAGAATCAGTTGTCTGTATTTCTTGCGTATAGAAATTGTTTACGCTCAATTCCTCTCCTGGTAAATGAAAAACATCTTCATATTTTGTAAAAATTTCAATCAGTGATTTTTCGGCTTTTTTATCTTCGCTATCAATGTCCAGTGTTTTCAACAAAACGCGTAGTCTGTCTCTTTCCTTCGTATCAGTTTTTCTTGTTTTGTATATATTATAGTTTCTCAATGGTTGTATTTCACAATCCAAGTGGTTCAGAGTTATCTCATTGTCGCTTGTGTTGAGTAATTTTACGTGAGCTATGCCCTTTGCTGGTATTATGGAATTTCCCAGATATACTCCTTGTTTTACTTCCCTGTTTAAAACAATGCTATCTTCTTTAATATTCAGATTGATAGGAACAATGCATTCTGATCTTGCAGGTACCGTTATATTCGTCTGATAAACAGGTCTCGAGTTCATTGGTATTATGATGTCTCGTCCTTGCACATTAAATAATATGGTGAAAGTCTCAAAATCTATTTTGCACATGTACTTTGCCAGCATATCACGTCCTATTATTCCATCTGCATGTATTGGGAAATCATTTTTGACAATATGGAAATTGTGATCGATTATTTCGTCTGATATGTCGAGGCTCAAATTTTTGGTTCCTAAGCACTGTATTGCTTCTTTTGTTATTCCGGTTAAAGTTGCCGTTTCCCGTGTGTGAATGTTATTCAAAGTTTTCACTTTGCATACCGAGATGTCTGCCCCAGTATCTATTAGAAAAAAAAAATTTTGATTTACGTTTTTGCATTTTAAAGTTACGAATGCGTTATTGTTTTTTGAAATACTGAAAATTCTTAGTTTTGGGCGCTCTGGGTGATTTCTTCTGTCACCCGGCCATTGTAGTTTCCCGGATCATGGTCTCTATCAAAGTTATGTGATTCGTTTTCTGGGCCATCGTCACCTTCAACATGATAAGTCCGGTATGGTGGTTTTCCTCTGTTATTATTGTTTCGCATATTGTTGTTATTGTTGTATGTTTTATTTCCATTGTAGTTATTTCGGGCATTATCTTCACCAGAATCGTTACTTCGATTATTTACCCGTCTGTAATTTGGATTGTAGCTACCGTTGTTGTAACTCACATTCCTGTTATCGTTTCTGTATTTATTGTTGTTATAGTTTCTATAACCACTCCTCTGATTGTTGTCGTTTCTGTCATATTTGTTATAATTGTTACCTGTGTATTCATCATTATTTCTGTTGTAGCTGTTACCCCTGTAGTTGTTATTATTCCTGTTGTAGTTTCGGTTGTTCTTTTTGTTCATTTGGTAGACTTGCTTATCCTCTGGGCAAAAACTCTTTTCTGCCGTGACGCATCTTTCCACCGCTTCATTAAACGACTTGGGCACGTTGCTCAGTAAAATTTGTTTATAGTCATTATTGACTCCTCTCATAAATGTGTTGAGAGCTATGTATGCCATCGCTAACCTTGTAAACGACATCTCTTGCCTCTTGTGAAGGATTATTAAGGCTTAAAATCTCAAAAGAGCTTAGCTGGTCTGAAAGCTCAGCAATTTTTTCTCTAAACTCGGATATACTGTTGTTGTGTTGTTTTGTCGCCCCCAATTCAGATAGCACCTGTTGTAGCGTTTTTGGGTTTGGATATGCGTTTTCTAAACTTTTCTTTAATTCCCCGAAAGTTGTCGGTTTATTGGATCTACCCAACACGCTCCGAACCTGGGTCGTAAGTTTGAAGTTGTAGACGTACTTAATGAATAGTTGTCTATCTTCTGTTTTAGTTAAATCATGTAATAATTCAGTTTGGGTTAGGAAATCATCCAAAGATGCAAAAGTACCCTTAAATGTTTGCAAATTTTTGCCCACTAGTGATAGGTCAAATGAAGCCATCTTTGGGACTATATATTTTTTTACCTCTAGATTTTTTAGTTTGTTTTCTAATTCTCTTAGCAAATTGGCAATTGTATTTTTTAATTTGGCTACTTCTTCGTTTTGGTCTCCTGCAATCTCCTTACTTATATTTTCCTGTATCGATGCTAACCTTTCTAATTTGCAATCTACGTATTTCTGTCCGTAGACTCTACTTTTACTTTTCTTTAAATTTATTTTTATCTTCTCTAGTTCTTCTACGTAACTAGTTAATTCTTCGTAACTAGCTAATTCTTCTAAATTATCTAATTCTTCCATTCAATAGTCTTTACTATGTTTAATATCTTCATGTACTTATGAAAAATATGAAAAATTTTGTTGTCGGTGATTCTTGACCAATTCCCGATTATAAATAGTGTAAATACGAGTGGTAGATATATAAATACATTCATCCGTGTCTATATACATATGTACAAATGTGTTTTATTTATGTTCTTTTTTTTTCATTTCCTGTGTTTGTGTTTATTCATGTGTTTTATTTGTGTTCTTTATTTTACATGTTTGGTTTTATTGTTTTTCTTCTATTAATACTACTGTGTTTTCGTATTTTTCTTCCGGGATGACAATTCGACCTCTAACTCATAAATCTGCTTCCACATCTCTGTTGCTATCGGGTAAAAAGGTGGTGGATCAGCATTCACCATGCGTTTCAAACCGGCCAATTTATTCCGAAGGTACACTACTCGTCCTGCCCGACGGTGTTTTGGTTTGTTGTTGTTGTTGCCGATGAAGGGATGGATCTGTCCCCAATGTCCTGTAATTTATTTGGCAGGATCGCCATGTGATGATCTGTTCGCAGAAGTATGTATTATTTAGGACCTGCCTAAAGAGTAGCCGGCTTTTAAGAAAGCCACTGGCTGGAATGTATTTTTATGTACCGGCAGCTTCAAGAGCGCCAGGTAGCTTTTTTATTTAAGAAGAAGCCAAAAGACTCGGCTGAGTTTGATCTGTTAAATGATAATTTATTTTCAAATTTTGTTCCTTAAATACCTACTTAACGGTACTTCTTAAATCTATCTTAAATCTATTGTTATCCTACTTAGAATTACTTATTGCAATATTACATTTATTCCCATCTCCTTTGCTCTAATTATGTTTACATTGTTTGTGTATCTTGTTGTTGCATTATGCTTGTACATTTTCTGTTTATGTTGTTTTTGTGATTCATTATGTTTTGCATACAGTTGCCTACTTATGTTTCTGAGCACTTTTTATCAGAGATGGTAAAATACTATCGTATCACAAATAGTACCAAGAAGTGGTACATTTTCTGTTTATGTTGTTTTTGTGTTTTGCATACAGTTGCCTACATATGTTTCTGAGCGCTTTTTATCAGGGATGGTAAAATACTATCGTATCACAAATAGTACCAGGAAGTGGTAATGTTACAATTAGTACAATATAATTATTAGATTATTGTTGTGGGTGTGTACCAAAATAGTACAAACAGTACAAAGTGTATGCATATGTGCCATTATTTCCTTCGCGACCTTAGAACAACAAAGATCTAACTAAAAATTTGTGATAAATTCATCTGCATATTTCATCGCAAGAAAATGGTTGCGATTACTTCTACAGAAATAATTACTTACATGTCACTTATCGTTGACGTGATATCTAATAGAAAAAAATATCACTACATAAGTTTACGAATAGCAAGACACCGTGTTTTAAGACAACTATTCGTTGTTGCTACATCAATACCATCATACTTATTTTCAGGCAGAGACTATTGTTGTAGAACTACTACATACTTATTATTTTCAATGCTAAAGCTGCATAGCTTCGAGGTGATAACGGTGTGTGCTGTTTGCATGTGTTGACTTTGTTAGATTATACCCTACCCGAGCCTATAGATGTTAACACGTCAATACATAAAGCAACATTTTGCACAATGAAATAATTGTTTTTGTTTTGTCATAAACAGGGCGACGACGACCTTCTTGTTTGAATGCTTTCATACAACAGATTAAAATGCAATATTTAGCTCACTGAAATAATTGTTTTTGATTTGTGGTAAACAGATAGACGACAAAAAGTATTGACTAGTATAGAGAACTTATTGAGTAAAAGATCATAAACGAGTATTATTCTCTTTATAGAATATTTCAATATAAATGCACGATTTCGACAATGTTATTACATAAAACAATACAAAAAGCATAAATGCTTCAAAAGATATCAATGTCAAAATTACGAATGGACCAAGTTATGACAAAAAGAGAGTAATTCGTTTTGAATCATTCGGCAGATGTCGGCAGTGCTTTTGAGTCATACAATTCGTTCCATGAGTTCTCTATACTATTCAATACTCTTTGGCGACGACGACCTGATTGTTTGTTCGCTGCCTCTACATCAATACCATCATACATATTTACAGGCAGCGACTATTGTTGTACAGCAACCGTATAAGTGATTCTAACTCTGTGTGTTGTTTTCATGTGTTCACTTTGACAGATTGCCCTACCCGTGCGTATAGATGTTAACTATTTTTAAATTTGGTATGCATTTCCTAAATCTTCCTAAATCTTGGATCACCCATAGTAACTGCAAATCGTATACCAAAGCTTAAATTTCGTTACTGGTTTTAATTTTGCTTAACATATACTTTTTTTCCATTCACGTTTCATTTATGTAGTCAGGTATGACTTTTGCAAAAGTTTCATGGCCATACTTTTACATTGTGGAATACTCGTACATACGAAAAAATACAAGTATGAATATTTACTTAATTACTATAATAATAAACCAGAAATTAAATTAAATTCGTGGCAGACATACCTGCAAAACAGTATAATAGCTTTTACCAAAAAACCACTTCCCCGGTATAAACAATTTGAATGGGTAGACGAGATCCTTGTATTCAAACTTCCTACATTAAACCTTGCTACACTTTACACAAACGAACCATGCATAGTACATCATAAAGGTACCGAAATCCTCAAATAAATGTAAAACTATATGCGTATGTACACACATTTGCACAAATGTTGTACCACAAAGTAATTCAATTTAAAAGATAAACCAAACAGATTTAAAAATATTTATATAAGCACGTATATAAAGGCAAATATACTACGGATGAGATGAAAGTTTCGTGTATGAGCGAAATTCTCATTGAAATTTTAAAAACATTAAGGCTAAATTACAACTAATTTGGGTAGAGTAATATTTGCCTGTTGTCTGAAATGTAAGATACAATAATTAAAAACATTGGAAAATGGGACTGTCCTTGGAGGTGGAAAGTTTCTGATAGCCATTCACTTTCGAGTGGCCTGAAAAGATTCCTTAATTGGGCAGACCAATCAGCTCACTATTTCCACGCATTATATCGTGGGTAATGCCGTTCTCGGAAACCTTCGTTAGCTAGCTAATGTGAGAAGGCGAAACGAATGAGCAGCCTGATTGGTTATGCGACCATTGATACGTCTCGGGAATATTAGGTGACCCTGTCACTAAAGTTCTTCGAACTGGTGGACATATTCTGCTGTCCTTTTGAAGGCGGATGAGCCAACACCTCTGGCCAACGGTGAACCAAATTTAAGAAACCAAAATCCAGCTTCGACTCACTGCATTCTGGTCGGCGTCATATCCATAATGGGCGGCCTAAACATAATCATCCTGGCAGTAGGTAAAATGTAACCACGGTGGGCTGGGTTTGCCTCCCGCCACCGTTATAGAAAGAAGAAACCCCCTAACTGTTGACGACCCTCGCAAATGTTATAAGGACCACGATTTAAGGATATGTACCTGGAATGTGCGAACACTACACATGCTGGGTCCCACATTCCAACTGGCGGATGTCCTCGTAAAATAGAAAGCTGACACCACAGCTATACAGGAAATGCGATGGACAAGATATGGTTGCAACAGAACTAGAAACAGCGATATTTTCTACAGCTGCCATGAGTGCAGTTTTATATTTGGCAAGAGACTGTGAAAACCTAGTTTTAAGGTTCATCCCAGTGAGTGAATACATAGCCACTATTCGCATCAAAGCGAGATATTTCAACATCTCGTTAATTTGTGTGTACGCACCGACAGAGGATAAAGGCGATGAGGTCAACGAATCATTTTATGAGCGTCTGGAGGAAGTCTTTCGACCAACCATCGATAATCACAGTCTAAATGATAACACATCCGACACATCCTTCGCCGCTGCAAAAAAACATGGTAGTTAGTAGCCCACGATTCCAACATAAGGACATTCATAGGCGACCTGCTTTAGTACAAGAGGCTGAGAAGGGACGAAACCAAATTATTTAAGAGGAATGGTGCATGACGAACAATGAGGGGATATTTTTACAGAGGGTAAGAAGACCAAATAGCGGCCGAATAATGGGCTGGCCTCATGTAAGGACGAGAATGGGAACCTGGTGACTGATAAGCAATGTGTGCTTAAAACGAAGATCAGAGCGTAATTATTGTGCAGATTGTATCCCCCATCCACCAAACAAGGCGAGATTAGAAGGGCAGTCTCCCGGCTTAAGCACAATAAAGCCGCTGGTGTGGATGGGCTACCCGCTGAACTTTTTATGGCAGGTGCCGAAGGACTGCTAGCCCACATTTATGAACTTATGTGCGGATGATGCCGGACGATTAGATACTCTTTGTATTATGTCCTGTATTCGAAAAGGGTGATCCTTGTGTATGTTCCAACTATCGTGGTATCAGTCTTTTATTCATCGCGTATAAAGTCTTGTCAAGCGTATTATGAGAAAGGCTAAAGACAATTTTTCAAAACTTGATTGAAGCTTATCAGTGTGGTTTAGACCAGGCATGTCCACGACTGACCAAATATTCACGCTACGCCAAAACTTGGAAAAGACCCATGAAAAGCAACTCGATACATGCCATCATTTTGTCAATTATAACGCTGCTTTCGATAGCCCCCTATGGGGAAAATTGAACGAAGCTATGTATGAATTTGGAATTCCGGCAAAACTGATCCGCCTCTATGGAATGACCCTGACCAACACCAAATCAGCAGTGCAGGTGGGGAAAGACCTCACCGAACCATTCTTTACCAAGCGAGGACTGAAGGACGACATACTTTGGTGCAATCTCTTCAGCATCTTAATGGGGATAATAGTGAGAAAAGCTGCAGTAAATACGAACAAGACCATTAACACTAGAAGCCATATGTTGCTGGCGTATGCTAACGACATAGACATCATTGGGCTAAATTTGCGAGGGATTACTGCAGTAATTTCAAAAATCAAAAAATAATTCGCGTAGATGGGTCTGGCTGCTAATGAGGCCATAACAAAACTGATGGTGTCAACGTATAGACAAACCCTCGACTTGGTGCGCACTTGACCGGCGAAAACCGATTTAATTTTGAAGTGGTTGATGAGTGTATCTACCTTGGATCCGCCATGAACAAGGACAACAATGCCAGTATGGAGATAAGCAGAAAAATTGTGCTTGCAAATAGATGCTGTTTTGATATCAGCCAACAGTTTAAGAGAAGAGCTCTCTCTCTCGACTGAGAAAAGTCCAGCTCTCATTTTACATGTTCTGACATATAGCTCCGATATTGTGGTCGTATCCCAAGCGGATGAAAAACACCTGGGAGTATTCGAGAGACAAATTCTCCGTAAAATATATGATCCTGTTAAAGAAAACGGCGAGTACCGACGTCATTGGAACCACGACCTATATTATTTATATCCTGACGTGGAAAGAGCTAGGCGAATAAAGTTAGGCCAATTGCGTTATCTAGGCCAGGTTGTCAGAATGGAACAAGATGTTTATGAACTGGCGAGAAAAGGCAAAAGATAGAACCAGTTGGAGAAATATGTAAAAATTTGTTTAATTTCTTTGTTTAATTAACATGTGTAGGACATCTGACCTCATGAGGTTGTAAAATATTCAACAAAAGTAACTAAATGTATATTTCAAAACTAAATGCCTTAAAACTTTTTAATTTTCATTCTAACTTCGGTTGCGAAAAAGGAAAACTCCTCGAACCTAACTTAATGTTTGCAATAATTTATGGTCTATTGTATACTGGATAAAATAACAACATCTGCTTTCGGCTTTTGATGAAATGTCGCCATATATCATGACCCAAGAAAATCTTTTCCAGTACAATTTATTTTTACCAAAACATGTCCTCAACATCGTCACCTAATCGCATAAAATGCTCTACAACAGTATTGTAAAGATACACGTAATGCAAGAACAGACGATAATGATAAGCAATTTGTCAATATTACATCTAGATTTAAAAACTGTTTCCAAAGATTTACCAATTTGTAACATATGGGACCTTAAACAGGAGCAAGGGCGAAACATTTATCTACAACTTAAAGTTATAGCCAACTATGGATAACTGTGAACCCTTTTCCAGCTCTCTTGTCGTGATACCGAACAGAGAAGTAGAAACAAACACTGAAATAAAGCTTATACATTTTGCAAAGAATTTTCCTCCACTCTTTTTTATTTATTCGGTAAAACCGATAGAAAATTTCGTCGCATATTTTTCTTTTAAACTTGTTTTGACACTTCCAACCATGTAACCTGTCATTATATACATACAAAAACAAAGAATAGCGAGGAAAAGAATGTAGCAACAATCTGTGTATACCCCTTAAATGGGGTTTGGTGAAATATGCAACATTTGTTTTTTGTCACACATGCAACTCATCCTATGTACGGTGGTACAATAAGAGTATATATTCCATTTGATAATATGGATGTTTTCACACCTTTGCAAGCATTTCCAACTATTATACAAGAAGTAAATTAATTATATGACAATTATTATTTGTAGTTTAATTTAAATCACCTTCACCAGCTCCGATTAAAAGAATAATATTACTATTGGCAATTCTACGTGTTTTAAAAACAAAAGTGCTAGGACGCAACACCAAACCAAGCCATAACCCTGAACATGTGAAATACATTAAAAAGCAAACACTCAGAGAAACTCATATATCAAAGGCTTTCCTTCATTTACTTACAATTTGCATCTGATTCGACTACTAAGCCTATTTGTTGTCTAAGCAAATGGAAATGCAAAAACTTGGAATTGTACGCAAATTTAAATCCAATGCAATCTTAAGAATTAACAAAACCGATAATTACGAGTGCTATGCTACTGCTTGGGAGCAACCCTTGCCGATCTCGTCAATTAGTGTTCAAAGTTAATCTGCAAAAATTAACTTTTAGCTTTGATTGCAAGTCATTGGAAGTAGATGTCATGAAATCAAGAATTGTTCAGGAAACTTCGGATATTGCCAATAGATTTATATTTAAATATATTAATTATCTCACAATACAGACCCTTAATATGACACAAATTAAATCAAAACAGACAGACCATACAACAGATTTGCATCTTTCACACGAAACTAAACTTTATATTTCACATAAATTTTATCGAATTTTCGAAGTTGTGTCATGTACAAAATATCGAATGAAAGTAGACTATCGGTAGACGAAACCCGATAAATGACCTTCTTTGGGGGTATTCTGAGCGCGAACTTTATTTTTATGGCATTTATAAATTTTTCCTATTTCTGGCATTTTTCACAACTCTGGTTGAAAACTGAAACTTTCAAATGTTAACTACTGCAGCCAAAAATATGCTTTCACGAATTGTTCCGATTCAAACCTGAAAATTAACAAAAAACTGCGACATATATCATTCTAAACATACCAGCAATCATTTCATAGTCATACAGCTCACCTACACACTCTGCACAACACACTCCAAACATTCATATGTTTGCAGGTCCCAAACTCACATTCGAATGTTTAGTTTCAAATATGTATTCTTTTACGTGGACACATATGCATTCTTCATCCCAAACATTCGTGTACTTACGTGGAAGCATTCGCGTGTTTCCTCCCGAACATCCGTATACGCACATGGAAACATATGCCCGTATTTGCGTATATCCTCCCGAATATAATGATATTTAGAAACAAATTATTTCTTAATTTCATTGTATCTAAAATATTTATTATAATTGTTTTTAACAATATAAATAAATCTACATTTAATCAATTAATAAAAAAAATTTATAACCAATAATTAAACAAAAAGTGGCCGTCGACGGTGCAGTGGTAGTGTGCTCGCCTCTTGTACATGAGATCCTGGGTTCGATCCCTGTTCAGACCACCTTAAAATTTCTTTCGGCGGCGGTCACCGCGCATAGTGACGGCGACAGTATCGAGTATTTAGCCATGAAAAAGCTTCTCAACATACCGTTCGGAATCGGTGTAAAACTGTAGGTCCCAATCAGTGAGTATAAATTGGAAAGCGGACAGCTCAGTGCTTGTGAGAAGCTTTCCCCTGTCCCTTCATTGGATGTAATGGGAAACTATTTATTTATTTTTATAAAAAAAGTTAAGAGATTTAAGTCATTTTACGTTTACGTTTACTTGCATTATTTGATTTTTTTTTCATGAAACGAGAATCTGCAGTTCTTTTGTTTCTCCTTTCTTTGGTGTCTCTCATGATTTTGTATGCAGAAGGTTTCAACTTCGTTAAACACTACACGCCTTTAAATCGCGATTTTCACTAGTGTTGGTACACGTACCATTTTATAAATATACAAAGCTAGTTTATGCACACCAAGTACGGTTTAAAACTTGCGTTTTTTTATTGAATTTCTTAAATGGTCTACCGCTCCGGTTTTCTAAGTAAAGGCTCGGACAGACAAGAAACGGACTCTTTTTGAATTATTAAATAAAATCTGGAAGAAGAGCTGATAACCTCATAAACCCTGGGCATACCTAAGAATCTCTTGAAAATACGAATATTCTTTTTCCCATTTTCAAAGATTTTAGAAATAAACTGAAAAATTTATGACATAAATACCAACTAAAAAAATACAGCAGACAGTTGTACGAGGCCTTCGGCCACGGACTGTCCCTGCAGGCTGTGCCAGAGACACGGCCATTAAATTTAACGTAGAATACGCCATCCGATAAGACAGAAGACATATACAACAATAAATGATAAATAACATAAGCAAATGAATTTATTTATTTGATAGTTACTTTTGATAATATACATAAGCTTATGGTAGGAAAAATAGGATAAATATGTTTTTAAATTAAAAGAGTAAGGATAAATGATAAATAACAGACGCAAATCAATGTGATTCATATTTTTTTATAATTATATATCCATGTTAAATTCAAATTCACATTTAACATTTTGTTTCACTTAAATACATAAGTAAATATACGAAATTTCAATATTTCATCAATTAAAACGACAGCCGAAGGTTTGTGTCCACACTGAAACAGCAGCATAGTTTGTGTCCACGCTAAAAACTCAAACACTCAACCAAACACCACACATATGTTTGAGTGTATGTGTTTAAACAATTTTCATTTGAGAAATTTAAACATGTCATGAAGATGTTTTATATAGATTGCCATTACCAAGACAAACATTCCAACTGGGTTATTATAAACACTAAAAAATTAAATATTGTTCATGTTGGAATAATAAATTCGGAGGAGGATCTGGATGACTAAGTATTTTTATTCCCCGACATAATCCAAAAGTGAATTTTCTCACGCAGCAGAAACAAAATCAACGATACTAATACCCACATTTCATTAGAAACCTTGTAATGAAATTATGGAACGGAACGCACCAGACAAGATCACAGTATGCTGAACGAGCCCTAACCAAATCAGCTCAACAAATTAGAATGGCAATTAAACGATTTAGAAATGAAAATTTCAGCTGGTACATAAGCAGGCTAGTCTTCATTGAAAATCTTATTGAAAATCTTACTATGATTTTAAACTCAGATATAAGACTCCAACATCACCCTACAAACTGGAAATTGGCGGTAATTATGATTCGATCATATAGACCGATACATTTGCTCCCTACTACAGGTTCGCTGCTTGAAAAAATATTCATTAAATAAAAATAAAATAGAAATACACAATCTTATTCCAAAAAACCAATTCGGTTTTTGTCATAAAAATCCCATTCACAGAATAACGAACACCTTTGAAGGATCGTTTGTAAAAAAAATAAATATGTTCTTTAGTGTTCTTGGATGTATCAAAGGTATTTGATTCTGTTTGGAATGAATGACTTATAAATAATCTGAAACATATATGCAAAAATAAATACTGCAAACTGAGTCGTACTTACATGAAAAATATTATCGCTTGAAAGAGGGAAATGAGTACTAATCATTATATTCAAAAAACTCGGGTGTTCCCCAATGAAGCATTCTGGGTCCTGTGTTATACCAAAATTGATGGTCAAACTGTACCAATTGGAAACTCTGCACGTTGAAAAAAACGGCATCTGTAATAAATTTTACCAAACATATTCTACAGGAACCATGTACATGTTTGGAACCCACTTAAACCATATATATGTTTGCAAGTCCCAATCTCAGGTGTATTTAAATTCACACATTCGTATGTTTACTGACAAATATGTATGCTTTTACCTGCAAATATATGCGTGCTGCATCCCAAACATCCATATACTTACGTGGAAGCATTCGCGTGTTTTCCCCAAACCTCCATATACTTAGGTGGAAACATGTGCGTATTTTCTCCCAAACATATTGATATTTAGAATCGAATTATTCTTTCTTTCTTTATTTATTATAATTAAAATAAATAATTATCACAAAAAATTAAAATGCAGTAGAATCCCGATTATCCGAATCAAATGAAACCAGGGATATTCCGTATAATCGAAAATCCGGATAATCGATTTCACAGCAAATCAAACAATGTTTAAATTTTAGTAAATTTTTATTATGTATGTAATGGGTTTTACATGCGTCGTTTAGATAATACGATAAATAAAAAACGAGCTATACCGATAGATAATAAATTACATAGTACCTATGTAATAAACTTGTCGTAACATGTCTCGTTGCGCTGTCAAAACATTTTTAAATTGACAATTAGAGCCGAGACGAATGAGTCCGGATAAACGGATATTCGGATAATCGATGTTCAGATAATCTGGATTCTACTGTATTTAAAATGCATTACCTTTTTTATGCAATGCGAATCTGCTGCTCTTTTGCTTTACCTTTCTTTATTGTCTCTCACGTTTTTGTC
The DNA here is from genome assembly GCA_963931995.1 of Phaonia tiefii. Lineage (NCBI taxonomy): Eukaryota > Metazoa > Arthropoda > Insecta > Diptera > Muscidae > Phaonia > Phaonia tiefii. The sequence continues at coordinate 199,521,748 of OZ008368.1, read as the reverse complement.
TCAGAAGGTTCCAACCATAGCTTGGTTATCACAATGCGTTGGAACACAAACAATGTACTTATATACAACTCTAGTTCATGCAAGATAAGCGTGTTTTAATTACTTGTGTTTTTTATATTATATTTCACAAATGGTCCGCCATTCAGAAACACATACACAAAACCAAACCGACCGAGCATTTGTTTATTCTTTTTCACTGATCAAGCACATTCAGGAATATTTATGAATCACTCACTGAGAGAATAATGCAGAAATACAGAAACACACATCCAAGCTATGCACACTCATTGCCCCTATTTTACTCTCTTGCTCTCTAGAAAGCATAAACAGTGCAACAACCACGGCTGTATTTATATGACAAACACAAATATATTTGGTGTCTCACACAATGCGTTTGGGCAAAAGTATATTATATTTTCGACAAGCTCCAAACCCATGTGTTTTTTTCAGCGTGTGTAAAGTACCTTGAATGACTCTTAACACTACACATAGGTGGAAAGAACATGCAAAGATAACTAGGTGAATTAACTATAAAATACAGAAGTTTGAACTGGTTAATGGGAAGTCGTTCAACCCTGTTCACAAACAACAAAACCGTGATTTATAATTACGTTCTTAAACCAGTTTGGATGTATGTATACAGCTCTTTGTCAGTGATACTATGATCGCAAAAATACACTAATATGAGAACAAAGTACTTAGATATATAATAAACCATCCCAGGTACACAAGGAGTTTTTGACCTGCATCGAGATTTGGGTATAAATTCAATGAGAGAGGGAATTCGGAGACAAGCTGAGAATCACACGCTGCGACACATTATTTATTGAGCCATTTTTCTCAAAGAAGACAGAGGAGATACATTTTTTAGTTACATAACTGTCAATCCAACTGAAAAATACTATTAGTTAGCTCACTAGTTAGTTAGTTATTGATGACATCTATAGCGGCGTATAGGGACTAAATCCATCAAAGTCAGATTTTATGCTGCTGCTAAAACCAGATTTTATGCTGCTGCTAAAACCAGATTATATGCTGCTGCTAAAACCAGATTTTCTGCGACTGTGAAAGAGAATAATGACGTGTTAAACAAAAACGGAGTGTTGTTGAACGGAGATATAAAGCATAGCCACGCAAAATTTCATTTGCAATCAACGTTATGGTGACACACTAATACGTCAGCTACTTCGGACAAAGTATGTGTGATGTTGTGTGTTTGGTTGTTTCGTTGTTGTTGCTATGGCCAAACAAAGCGAGTCATTTGATGTTCAGCATTGCCCGGTGTATACAAAAAAACTATTATTTTTTATTTTCAAATATAACATTTACTAATGTGTTCATAGAAATCGAACAGGTACCGTGTAGCAAAAAGGTGTTAACACATCATCCGTGAGTTCGAACACTCATTGATTTTTTTATTTTATTTCTTTGTTTTGTTTTCTTTTATTATCTTTTTGGTTATTTACTTTTCTTTCGTTTTAACTTAACTCTGTCTAGCATACTATATGTAAGCTTACCGTATATTGTCTTTCTTACGTTATTAAAAACAAACTTGATTTTTGCCTCTCATTCAAGAGTTAAACACGAGGATCATCGGCTACATTGATGTGTAATCAAAAATTGTGACCAAATTGTATTACGTATGGGGAAAAGCATCTGAAATATCCAGCTCACAGAGAAATCTGTTAGCGTTTCCCGATGTATACTGCATTTTACCTACTGCCATGATGATTATATTTCAGCCGCCCATTATGGATCAGACGCTGACCAGAATGCAGTCTGTCGAAACTGGAATTTGGTTTCTTGAATTTGGTCCACCGTTGGCTATGGGTGTTAGCTCATCCGCCTTCAAAGGACATCAGAATATGTCCACTACTTCGAAGAGCTTCAGTGTATCAGAGATCGCATTACCAATGAGGGGCTCATTCGTTTCGCCTTCTCACTTTAGGTAGCTAATGGCTGTTTCCGATAAAACCATTGCAAGGACATACTGCAAGGAAATAGTGAGCTGCTTGGGCTGCCCAATGTAGGAATCATTTCTGGCCACACCCAAGTAAAACTTGCCACCACCAATGCCACATGTGTAGGATCAATAATGTATCCCGAAATTTTTTTCGAAGGTATGAAAATGGAATAACGGGTTGAATATTCCCTGCCCTCCTGCAAGGATGAGAATGGGAATCTAGTGACTGATAAACAGTGTGAGCTTAAAATGTGGAGAGACCATTTTTCAGCACTACTCTACTCCGATTCATCCACTGAGGATCAGGAGGTAATGATTGTGGAAGACATTGTAGTATTAATGAGAAGAGCTGCAGTAAATACGAACAAGATCATTAACACGAAAAGCCTCATGTTGCTGGCGTATGCTGACATCATTGGGCGAAATTTGTCAGAGGTTTCTGCAGTATTTTCAAGAATCGAATAAGAATCAAAGAGTCAGTGGGTGTCAACGACTATAGAAACCTCTCGACTTAGTCCGCACTTGATCGACGGCAACCGATTTAATTTTGAAGTGGTAGATGAATTTGTCTACCTTGGATCCGCCGGGAATAAGGAAAAGAACATACGCCTGCAGATAAATAGGAGAATTGTGCTTGCAAATATAAGCTATTTTGGGCTCAGCAAGCAGTTTAGAAACAAAGGTCTCTCTCGGCAGACTCATTTTACCTGTCCTGACTTGGGTTGTATCGCAAGCGGATGAAAAAAAGAAAACGGCGATTGCCGACGTCGTTCGAACTAAGAGCTATATCACTCGTATTCTGACGTGGACACAGCAAAACGAATCAAATTGGGTCAATTGCGTTGTCTAGGCCATGTTATCAGAATTGACGAAGATGAGCCAGCACTAAAGGATTTCGATAAGGTAACCGATGGAAGCAGGAAAAGAGCACGACCAAGACTCCGCTGGAAAGACCAGGCCGAAGATTCCCTCCGTATCATTGATGTTACCAACTGCCGACATCTGAAGTCGTGGGGTTGTAAAGTAGACAATAAAATTAAAGTAAAGTAAAAGAAGACATGTTCCAATTAAGCATGTAATAAAACATCCGTCAAATGGCCCCCACATCTCCGATGACAGACCGTTACTATTTTCATGAGTTTTTGATAAAGATGTGGCTGTATCTCACCGATGACACGTTGGATCTCGAATTTGAGCTCAACAATTGTTTCTGGTTTATTGGCATAAACACGAGATTTCACAAAACCTTAAAGAATAATTGAGATAATTTGTTCTGGAAATAGTTGCTGCAATAAATCGATTGTTTCATGCGGGGTGTGGCAGGTGGCGCGCTTGGCTCAACGAAATACCCCCATAGAAATAACGCCCAGGATATAACACCCAATGAAATAAACCCAAAAACAAAAAAGAAATAACATCTAAAAACAAAGAATGAAATAAAAACCAAACATAAATGAAATTAACTCCAAGGCAAAACGGAAACTAAGGCGAACAAATTTACTTGTAATAGGCCCATTTGGAAACTCGGATTGGAAATGAAATAAATTTAAAAAAAAATTAAACACTTCCCAAAAAATTTGGTTGTTTTTACAGTATTTTATTTAACTTGCTTTGTTGTTTGTCTGTATTGTTCAAATCTAGTAACTCAGTTTTAACACAGTTGCAGTTGACCAATCGAACTAAAATTTTGCACACTTGTCAGATTTGGATGACACTACATGAATATGAAAAAAAATTAAAACATTAAAAACTTATTTACTAAAATCTTAAAAATAAAAAATTAATTAAAAAAAAATTAAGTTACAGTGTTTTATTTATAAATGCACTAAAAACTAGAAAATAATTAAATGTCAAATTAAGTGTCAAAATTAAATGTTACAATTTTTAATTTAAATGCAAGCGTTTTATTTGAGAGATCGCTAGAAAATTAATTAACTAATTCATTTTAATTACGCTCTTTATTGAAAGTATCTAGACCACTGTTGTTGAAGTGCGAAGTAGGCGGACCATTGTTCAACCCGATCATGAGGAAGAATGTACTTATTGAGGCTAAGAGAAAAATTATTTTCTAGTTTTTAGTGCATTTATAAATAAAACACTGTATCTTATTTTTTTTTTTAATTATTTTTTTATATCATATGAAATAACACCCAATAATGTGTGAAAAAATATTGGAGATTATTTCATTTCTCGTTTTGGAGGTTATTTCCTTGGGGGGTATTTCGTGGATTCGCGCCGTCTTGCTGAAACCACATGTCGTCTTGACACAAAAAAATGACTCTAAATTTAAAAAGTGCAATTTTATTGAGATTTTATTTACTTTAAAATATTGACTAAATTTACGGAACCATATTGAATAATAAAACCAAGTCTAATTATAAATCGCAAAACGCTTAAACAGTGGAGTCTGCCCAAAAAACATAAAAGTTTGTTGTCAGACTACAGATATTGAAATTAATAGATCGAGACATTTGTTTATACTAAATATTACCATTACTGCCTTCAATATATCGTTCGTCCTAGACACATGGGATCACAATGATGCCTTGTATACACATACCTGGGCCACCCAAATTCCAAAAGGTCAGTATGCCGTTGTTTAAGAAAACTATATTCGACTGGATACACAACTGCATTAAGTCGGTTATAAATAATTTGGTTGCCGTATTTGGGTACTCTCAGGTCAAGAATGTTATCATCAAATTTTTTAGCAACAAAGCCAGAATGCGCCTTTCATAGCTTAGCCGATAATCCTAGAGTCAAAACTTCTTCCATAGAATATGAAATAGGTAACTACTACCTAATAAAGTACCGAATCCCACTGTAAAGAATTTTTGTTTGTTAGTTGTCAGCAGCAGCTTTAACCGTCAAGTCATGGCAAATGTCGAAAGTTTACGTTTACAAACTTTTACAAATTTTCCAATATAAGTCATCGGTCTTCTTGACTTGTGAACTAAAACATACAAGTTTCATACCGTTGTAGATACTACGAATCGTCTCAGACATAAAACCTTTAATCTTTCAATTAAAGTTAGCAGTAGATAAAGTTTCCTGTCATGTAATTCTGTTTTATTCTGTCGCTCGTTTCAATTTCATTTAACATTTTTTTGGCATTTATTAACTTCATTCAATGTTTTGCATCTCTCTAATGTTTGCAAATAGCAACGATTTATCACGTAATTATATATGATTTACGAGAGCCTCTCTGTTTCTTTCTATGTATGTGTGTGTGTATATAAGAATGCTAGTCCTTCCTGCAACTTGCTCTCCAAATTCATGATAATGGCTAAATCATTGTTAATTTCAAGTGATTTAGTCGAGACACTTGAGTTTGTGTTTGTGTTGGTAGCAAATCATGTTGTTATGCACCAAGTAGAATATAGACCGCATGATGGTGTTGATGATGATGATTGTGGCTGTAATGATGTAGTTGCTTCCAATTTTGTAGACAAACACAAAACTCTCGTACGAGTGTTAAGACAACTCATTTTGCCTATTTTAACTTGACCACTAAATGTTGCATCATTGTGGTGTGATGTTGTGGGCTACGATATTGCCGCAAAATGCATACAACATTAAGTGTCAAAATGAGTGTGAAGACAATGTAATTACGCAAATTATAGTTGTGTGGGGAGCAGTCTTTGGGTGGAATATAGATATCCAATGGTCTGTTTCAGGGCAAGTATTTGAAAACGACAAACCAAAATATATTTATTTTCTGATATTTATATATATTTACTAGCTGACCCGACAGAAACCGCCCTGCCGACAAAAAGTATTCAATGATGTTATGGCCACAAATGAATTCACACATTTTATATAGGAAAACACATCATCACAAAAGTGTGCGTAAAACGGAAATGCGTAGATATTTTTCGATGTTTTTTTTGGAACGAAGTTATGGGCTAAATGGAAAAAATTAGACAACTTTTTTTATCAACTTTATTACATCCCAGTATTATCAACTATATTGGGTATTTTTGCTTTGGTTTGTGTCTAGACTAACATATGGAGCGAAAATTCTTGTTTAATGGGAAGATTCTAGGAGGAGCTCCTGTACTCAATATCTATTTATATATCTATACATATATAAGTATAGCTGGACCCGGCAAACTTCGTTTTGCCTTCAAAGTATTCGTAATGCCCAAGGGCGAAAAAAATTATTTTGTTCCATTATGTTTGCAGTATATGAATATATCTGCTGGCGTTCCGACACGGGATAATGCCACATTTAGTTGACAATGGGCAAATTAACCTGTAGAATGTAAAATAACTATTTGTTAGAAGTATTTGTTTAGATTTCGATCGTGTGCTGATTTGTCTTAAAAGCTTCTCATTATACTATAATAGCTGTACCCGTTGCGCTTCGCTACCCCTGAATTGTAATTTTAATGAATCAAAATTCTTTTTTTTCTATTTAAGCAAGTGCTCTAGAATATACAATGTGTCTAGTTTTGCCATCTAGTGCAAATGTATATTAGTCGGAAGGTTTACCTACATGTGAACATGCAACATATATTGTCCGTGGGAAAACACGGATTTGTCAAATTTAAGCGACTGCCCTTGCGCTTTATTAATGGTCACGGCAAAGGGCAACAGAATCGGGAACTGGAATCTTTTGAATCGATGGGCATGACATCGGTTCCTTTATAATTTCCAGTGATTATAGTAGCATCTATGAGATTAGTCAGCATTTTTTTTTATGCATTTTGGGATAACTATATTTAGGATGCCCTCAAAGCATGTGGCCACTTTCTTAGCTTCAAAGTCTGACCTTTTTAATAGCCGTACTTTCATTGGTTTTCCCCAAAAAGTAATTTGCATCATATCAGTAGTATATGTACCGAACCTCACATTCCTACACTGTATCAAACAATTGTCCGTACACCTGGCAGTTGTGAACATATTTCAATGTATCTCAAAAGATATATGGCCGATATGATTCAAATTTTTTTTCTAAAGTTAGAAGCATTGAACTTTAAAAAAAAAATCAGCAGACAGTTGTCCGAGGCCTTCGGCCACGGACAACTGTCTGCTGTAATTTTTTTATTTACTTCAACATTGAGATACTATGCTATCTATTACAAAAATATTAAAAAAAAGTATTCGTATTATGTTTATAATGTTGATGGCCCTGGACTTGCAAATCGCGCTCTCTTAAGTTGTGGATCCAAATCGTCGTCCGAATCGTCCGAATCTGACTCTGATTCATCAATTATGGTGTCCACAGGCACGTTGCTTCCAGACTGCCCTCCATCATCAGCTCTTTCTTCTTCAAATACTTCATTAACATCATACAGTGTGATCTTGTGACTCCACCAACATACCTCTGCAAGCAATGCGTCGAGGTTTTTGCCTTTGTACCGTTTTTTCCTGGGGATTGTGGGTTGGTGAAACCGTTCTCCTTGCTCATCGGATTCGGTAGGGAGTTGTTTGATAAAATCGTCAAAATGAAAATGAAGAAAATGCAGCTTTAATGTCATCGATGCGCCGATTATCTCAAAATAATGCAGCATTTGTTTCACCCATTCTCTTGCTTCCGGTTCCGCGTCTCGATCCCCTCCCAAGACTCTGGTGCATACACGCTGAAGGTAAATCCATGCCATTGAATGATTTTCATCAAGCGATGAATCAAAGTTGCTCTTGAATAGCTTTCTAATGTCAGGGCCATTAAGTACGCCTGTTAAATGAAAACAAAAAATAAAGACAGAAAAGAAAACATTAACATAGTGTAAATAGTACAATTAGGTGAACAAAAATTCGTTTTAAATTTACTACAATACCTTTTTTAATTTTGTCATCGCTACGCTTTGGGAAAACGCTTTTCAAATAGTCGAATGCGTTTGGACAATTTACAACGGCCACTTCGATGAATTTTTTAACAATTCCCAATTTTATGTGGAGCGGTGGCAGCAAGATGTCTTGAGTATTGTCAATTAAAGGTGCATTCTTCAGTCTATGTTGTTGAATTTGTTCATCCACACTTCCTCTTGGCCTCCACGAGTTACATTGGAATTGATTCAGAGGTGAGCGTGAATCCCAATTACAAAGAAAATAAAAGAATTTTGGGAAGCCGCCCTTATCGATGATCCCTTGCAAAATGTTGATGACCTTCAAATCACAGCAAATCTTCCATTTATTTTCGTAATATTTGATTTTTTCCATTATATCTTTCAATGTTTCATAGCTTTCTTTCATGTTGATACCCATTGCTAGCGGAATGGAAGGTTTTCGGTTCGACACATGCAACAACACTGCTTTCAAGCTTGAAACAGAACCATCAATAAATAATCTCCACTCACTAGCGATGTAGTTCATTCCCATTTTTACCATCAAAGCTTTTATATCGTTGCAGTAAGCGAACGAATTGTCATCATTTAGAGTGTAGAGCATCTGAAATTCAGCTTGTCGTTTGCGGTACGCCGTAGAGTTAACATTAGCATGTGTGAGTTTTCTTTGCTTTAAAAAAGCTGTCAAAAATATTGCAAGTCGCTGCGATAATCCCAATATGGCCAAAATGAAATCCATTTCCATTTGTGTTATTAGTTGTGGTCCATCTCTTCCCTGTTGGGGCTCATAATCGGTATCAAATGGATCTTCATAAGTAACACCACTTGCTGTACTCATTGCTGTAAATTCTGTAGTACGATCTGGAGTTGGCGGCCTTGGTGATACAAAATTTTCAGGTGCAAGCACTGGTAGTGTGGCTGTTGCAGTTGCTTTATAAATTTTGTTCTTCTCAGAATGTCGATTTAGACGACATGTGTAATTTACGCATGCATAGCAACTGGTTGTATCATGATCACCTGGGCGATTAATCCAGTTTACCGGCTTACAATACTTCATAGTACCTCTGCCTCCACTCAACCATGCCATGAGATTGTTATAACATTGGCGACACACTGTATTATGTGTGTAATTTTCACCGGTCAAGTCCACTTCGTCGAAAAACAATGTATATGCTCTTTTGAATTCACTAGTTAAAAGATTCTTTTCCTTCTGAAATCTTGTAGATGTTTTTTTTCTGGTTTGATGACCGCAAACGTAGCAAAATAAATCAATATTTTCACACTGCATATGCTCTTTTGAATTCACTAGTTAAAAGATTATTTTCCTTCTGAAATCTTGTAGATGTTTTTTTTCTGGTTTGATGACCGCAAACGTAGCAAAATAAATCAATATTTTCACACTGCATATTGAAATTGTCAGTTGCCAATGTTGTGTGCGAATTATACTGTAGCACTTTCACTTTTTTTACTTTCAGTTTCACTTTATAACTTTCACCGCTGAGCTCTCGTTGACGTCGCGCTGTGTAATGCCTCGATGTGAGCGTCGTGTCGCTTTTATATTGTGTGCTGCGTCGCTTGTTGCGTGTGCTGAGCTTACTGCATTGCCTGTGCTGCTGCTGTCGGTGCATGATCGCGTGATACCGAAGCGCTACCTAAACGGTGTTAACCCTTGGACAAACACATGGTTCTGGCCAGGCATATTTCATTTTTTGCTACCTATGGACCTGAACAGGAGAAAAAGGTAAAAAAAATTAAATTAAAAAATTTTCGGCAAATTTTTCACTTTTGCGTGCTACCTAACCAGTGTTAAGAATCATCTCTAGGAAGTTTATATGTTCTAGAAATTTGTTTATTGAGATCTTAGGTATCAATAATGAATTTTGAACGGTGTGCTACCTATGGACCTGAACACGGGAAAAAAGGTAAAAAAAATCGAATTTTTTTAAGTTTTTTGCGATTTTGATCTGGAAGGTGAAGTTTTTTTGATTTTATATGTTCGCAATTTTTGTTCTTTATGACAAGAGCTACAACTTTGCCTCAGAGAGTAAATCCAAATTCTGAACGGTTTGCAAGATAGAAAATGATCACATTTTTACGAAAATAAAAAAAAGTGCATGACTTTGGGAAAAATTGGGAGACACGGGTCTTTTTTTTTTTAGTCTTTTATCACGTAGTGGTGTCCGTATATGGTTATTTTTTTTCCTGTTGCACTGTGTAATATATATTATATATTTTTTATAATTATATATCCATGTTAAATTCAAATTCACATTCAACATTTTGTTTCACTTAAATACATAAGTAAATATGTATACGAAATTTCAATATTTCATCAATCAAAACAACAGCCGAAGGTTTGTGTCCACACTGAAACAGCAGCATAGTTTGTGTTCACGCTACAAACTTAAACACTCAACCAAACACCACACATATGTTTGAGTGTATGTGTTTAAACAATTTTCATTTGAGAAATTTAAATATTAGGAAGATATCAACTAGAAGTGTGCTCGTGACGTGATTTTTTCGTGTCGCGCTTGATTCACGCGTGAATCACGTGTGATCGTGATTCAAAACTATCCCAACCACGTGATCGTGAGTGATTTTAGGATTGTAAAGCGTGCGTAATTCGTGCGTGAGTGCACAATCACAAATTCAGAAAACCAAAACGTTCCATACCTACATATCTCCAAACATAAATTCTGCAAATCAACGAACAAAAAGCAAATCAAAAAACACATACATAACCTGCTTTCAAGCCTGTTATTGCTTTTAAAAATCTTTAAAGAATGTTTAGAAGAAAAGAGTGCTGAAAATGAGACTACCATACAAGACTACGTGCTGTGATATGGAAAACTTCTACTGTCTTCTAAAGAAGATGTCTTAGATTCTCATATAATAATTCAAGCTAAAACTATATTAAAGGCTTCTATACTTAAAAGATGTAAACAGTCTTCTCTACATTTAGTAGCATCGTTTTTGAATCCTCCTTTTAAGGAACTTCATTGTGTTAGCGAAGAACAACGCTGTCAAACTATGGCAACCATGAAGTCTATGTTATATAAGATTCTCAAAGAAAAAGATGATAACCCAAATAACGATACAGCTCGTAGAAGAGAATCTAACCCTCCCGTGTTTTACAATCCTCAATTCAAAGATTTTTTAAGATAAATGCCTTACAGAAAAATGCGAATACTCTGATTGCGACGTGGTTAAAGATGAACTTAATGTTTACGTAAAGAAGAAAATGAAAGATACTTATAATGTCTTAGAGTTTTGGAAAACAGCCGACGACGCACAGTGTCGTGATTTCATATAAACGGCGGCCAAAAATAGAAGGAGTTATCGTAGATGAATGAAAATTGGTACACATTACTACTATAAGTAGGAAAGGAAAAAAACGACGTTTTGTGAAAATCGGCCGAAGGACTCGCCCACCTCCCATATATCCTGAAATGAAAAAAACTTATATTTTCCAAAATTTTTGTAGGAATTGAACCAAATTTGGCTCGATTTGTCTCTGATATATTACTGATAACTGTGTTCAATTATATACAATTATCTCAAAGGACACGCCCACCTCTTATATATCCTTGAATGAAAATATCAAAGAATATGCCCGCCCACCATATATCCTTGAACGAAAAAATAATAAAACTTCAAAATTATTATTCAAAGTGAATTAAAAAGGTTACATTTACTTAAAATAACATACAATAAATAGGAATGTAATATATACTACTCACTATCGCTGAAACTATCAGTTTCCGATTCCACTAGTAATTCATTATTTGAAAGTATTGTTGTTAAATTTTCGCTTTCAATTACATAATTTTTTAAATCATCTAGCTCACACTTCTTTATTATTTTTTTTTGACTGTGGATTGAAATCGATGGCTCTGATTGGATAATAAGGTACACTATTAAGTCCTTATTACAATCAACTCTGCTTCGTTTTCTCGTGTGCCTTAGTCGTGAATTTCTTATAATTTTATGGCTTGATTCTAAAGCCTCTTCCGACAACATTCCAATTGGAATGGTAGAATATTTTATAAAATCTATACCATGTATTAATATTTTGTGAACTGTTGCAGGCATGAAGTACCAAGGATACAATTTGAAGTATAAAAGAGCAGGTTCTTTTAAAAGTTTTTCAAAATTTGGCACATTAATGTGCAGCCCACTCGAAATGGTTCTTAAGATAAAGGACAAATTTTTAATAATTGTTTTGTCCAACCCTGTTATCCTAGCGGACAGTTCAACATTTGAAAAGAAACGTCTCGCAGTATTTCCGTCATTTGACGTACCATATCCCGTTTTTACCATGTCCACTATCAGTCCCATTTCAGTTTTAAATTTTTCTTGTATGGTCTTCTTGTTTTCCTCTACTTTCTGTTCCATTTCTTTTCCTGAAATTCGCCATTTTTTAATGGATTGTTTATATGCAATATGAAGAAGACATTCAAAACACTTTATCCACGCATGTAACGTAGACAATCCGTATTGGTAGCATTCTTCATTGACAGTTCTTTCAAATATTAATGTGTCGTTCATTTCTGATGGCTTTGCGCCACATAAAACGCAAGTTTCATTACTTCTACTTCCGTTAATTACGCTTAAAACTGCTCCATCTATCATAGTTAATGTCATTCTGTAATGCACGTTAAGACTTTTGTTTTTAGAATAATAAAAATAAGGGTCCAATGTATCAATTTCATGTTGCAATTGCTCCCTAACAGTATTTATGACATTACGATTTTCCTTTGTAAACATTATTTTTATAGGTCTGCATAACCTCCAGGACGAGTGTTTATCGTTTTGCCACACCACTTTCTCATCTCCCCAGTGTAATAAGCGAAGTGGAACAAACGATGTAACAAAAACAAATTCGTCAGTAGCATCATGGTTTTCAAATTATTGCTTATATACACTATGTCCACTACTGCCGTCAAATCCCCATTTACATTCTAGTATTACATCATTTTTGGTTTGAAAATCATTCATATTTAGAATGCTATGAGCTGTTTTGTCCAAAATGCTTTGCAATGGAACCTCAGCTGAAGTTTCTGATGCATGAATATCGTTTGGGATGAGCTTTTTCTTTGCTTCTGCTATTAAATAGTATGACGGGAAACAATCTTGGTGAACTGTATTCACCACCTTTCTTAGCTAATTGTATTGCCGAACAGAAAGATCCAAGTCAATAAACAAAGCTAATGATTTCTCCACCGATAATTGTTGAGCATTCGTTGCGCCTGAAACTTTTTAGCCGCGTCAGGAAGAGCTTCAGCAGAAGTCGATGCAATTAATTCATGGACTCGCCTTCTTTTCGTTCGTTGTGCCGCTTCTTCATAACACTTAGAGGGCCTGCCCCTACCGCCACTTGTACTTGGTTCCTAATAAAAATAGATTATATTGATTAATAAAATCTTACAGAATACAAACAAGAACTCACAACACAAAAGTCTTCAGTAAGTACTTCTGTATCCAGCCAATCACTCAATTCATGTTCGAATCTAACTTTCATTCGGGAGTATTTTGCCCAATAATGAATAAACTTTAGAAGAATAAGGTTGAGTTTCTTTTCTTCTGTATCTGACAGTGCTCTTTCCAGATAATTTTGTGCAAATTCTTTAATATGAAACACTAAAGGATTGGTTTTTTTTTGCCTCAACTCCAGCCATAGCTTAAAAATATCACGAATTTGCAATGCTGCTGCCACTAGAAAAACATTCATCAAAAAAATTTGTGCAGAAGTGTGCAGTTGAGATTTATATATGTTAAAATACATACTTATAGCAATAAAATATCACAAAATTGGAACGATGATTTTTGATGTTTTTTTTAATTGTCTACGAAAGGTTGTGTTTATTGTAAAACCGTGACTTTTCTATCAGACCTGTCTTCTCGCTAACGGCACTTCGCATATGATCAACAATTGTAAACAATAACAGCGTTGCAATTGTAATAAGACATCAGACTTGCAATTCAATTCCATTTTGTAGCAACCGTTAACAAAAAATTTGAATTTAACCCATTATTACTGCATGCAAAATTTAATTGTTTTTCTTGCAAAATAGCATGTTGCACACAAACCACCACTTTCAGCCACACTAACTCAAAAAATACTCAATATTTTCTGACAATTACTTTACATTTTATCTAGTTGTTGTGTTTTTTTATTAAATTGTGCAAAATAAGCCCAAATTCCTTTCATCAGTGCTCACCATTTTTGGCCACACACGTGACACTGTGCGACGTCCCCCTGTTGAAAAAGTTGGCAAAACAGATTCTTAGCATACCTGGCAGCTCTTCAACAAGCGAGCGTATATTTTCAACGTCGGGTGGTATATTTGAAGAAAGACGCAGCCGGCTTTTAAGCATAAATGTTGATAAGATTTTATTTCTTCACAAAAACATGTAACTTTTTTATTTATATATGTATATTATATGCATATATACATTTTTTTTATAACCGTAATGTTTAACACTTATGTGAGTGTGCGTGATTACCAATGAACAGTTCGTGATCGTGCGTGATCGTGAGCTACATTTAGTCACGCGCACATCTCTAATATCAACCAATATGAAATGTGTATCAAACGAAAGATAACATCTTCATTTACCTACAAAAAAATTTTTAAAAAAAGTTATCTCGCCGTTTCCTCATAATCAATGAAATAAAGATTACAACAATAACAATCTGACATGAGTCCCTATACCATAAGGTAAGACGTATTCTACGCAAAAAAAATGATTTAAATCGAATCGAAACATATATTTTTTTAGATACATTGAAATATGTTGTCAAGTGCTTGGTTTACGGGCAATTGTTTGATATAGTATACGTAATAGTCAAATATTGACGCGTGTGGGCAGCACCTCGGCCCTTTTTGCAAAACTTACTTCCAAATAGCCAACTGTAAGGAGTTTGATCGTAACACGTATCTCAGTAACAGTGATTAAAAACCCTTTGCGCTTGTAAAAAAATCTTCAAACAAAACAAATTTTCTGCATAATCAGAGTGTAATAATTGCCACCATAGAGGGGCTTTCATTTTTAAAAAGTGAGCTAAATGCTCTTAAAAATGAATTGATACGAATATCTATTACACCGATGTTACAAAAAATGATTTAAACAGAAAACGAAAAAAACATTAGCATGTCTGAAACTGCTATGCCAAAAGTATACAGAAACAATTATTACTCTATTCTCGACAATGAGTTAGAGGAGTGCGCCAAAGAAGTGATTAAGAGTTTTCAACAACATGGTCAATCCAATTCCAAATCTCTCAATTTGGGAGATCAAATGTGTTCCAATACACAATATAAAAACAATGCATCAACAAGCGCAGCAGCTGCACATACACCGTCCGAAGAAGTGCCTAAAAGCAAGAGCGATAAGCTCTCCAATAAAAACAACAACAAAAGCATTCCACCTATCAACTTATTTGACATAGAAGCAAAACAAATAATCAAACTAGTTAAAGAAGGTTTGAAAATAATTGAGCTAAAAATCAAAGAATTTAGTCGAAACAAAATTGCTCTTTATCTCTCAAATACTGATGACTATAAGAGACCGAATTCTAAATCCTTCTCTTACACACACCGTACGTGTTTAAAAACAAAAACTTATTTAATGAAAGACCTTAATGGTAACACAGACCCTAAGGAAATTTTGGGTGAATTGAATACACACCAAAAAGATAACTTGAAAATCCTTAAAGTTGAATCTTTCTCTACGAAATAATCTGAAGAAAACAACACTACCCTTTCAATATTTATGGTACAAATAAGTGCCGATAGCAATATAAACGAGCTAAAAGCGATCAAAATTGTTCTATACCACTGTATTAAATGGGAACCTCTCCGAAGACAAGAAATTCCTCAGTGTAGAAATTGCCAGAGTCACTTTCATAGCTCTTCAAACTGTTACCTTACTCCAAGATGTGTTAAATGCAGCGAACAACACAGAAGTGAGAACTGCCCTATATCAAAAGATAAACCGATCGAAAACGATAAATTATTTTGTGTCTTATGCAAAAAACATGGTCATCCTTCATAAAATTAGAATTAAGAAACAAAATTTAGCTTCTAACAAGAATAACATTTCAGCATTTACCAACCCGAATATAAGTTACGCTAATATAGTTACAGAAAACTCAGCAGAACGCAGCTTTACTAACCACAACCAAAGTTATTCATTTCTACAGGAAATAAAAAACACTATGTTAGCCTTAAGTAAACAAATGTTGCACCTTCAAAAACAACTTGATCTCCAAACAGCACGTATAGATGCTATATGCAATATAGCAGAGGCAGTATGAATTTGAATCTTAGCCCAACCCATATTTCGAGCAAAACATTGAATATTATCTCTGTCAATGTCAACTCCTTAATAAACTTGACTAGGAGACTAGAACTCAATACCTTTTCAAATACTAACAATCCTGATGTAGCTCTTCTTAACGAAACCAAGTTAAACCCAAAACATAAACTTAAATTCGATGGATACACAATGTTACGAAAAGACAGAAGAGGCGCAACTAGAGGAGGTGGAGTTGTCATTCTAATTAAGGAAAATATTAAATTTAGCAAACACTTTGATAAAAGAATTGATTCGCTGTCTCATTTGGAAACATGCGTTGTTAAACTAAGTATGTAATCTAATAAACTATTATATGTGATAGCTGCTTATTATCCAGCAGGGAATAATAACGAACCTTTTAAAGCAGAACTGAAGACTGTTTTTGAAGCATTAAATTTGCAAGATCCAAAGGACTACTATATATTAGCCGGTGACTTGAACAGTAAGCATTCAAATTGGGGAAATAGAACTAACAATTCAAACGGAACAGCTCTTATTGATTGGATCTCCGCAAACGAATACAAATTTAAATGCAACTTATTTGCTTCAGTAACACCCTCCTACGAAAGGGCGAACTCGTTCCTAGACGTTTGTCTTGCAGAATATCGTCTGGTAATTCAAAAAATTGGCGATTCTGTAAACTGTCTTAAATGTATTGATTATGATAGCGACCACTGCGCAATTCAAATGCTAGCTACTAGTCAGGATGATTCAAATTTATATAACAATTACAGGTAATAACGACAGTAAAACACTTCATTACAAAAGAACTAATTGGAAGAAATTTAAGAATACATGCAAGAATATGCTTCAAAAAGAATCCTCCACACCAAACAACAGAAATTTGTCAAACCCAGAGATAGATTATCATTTGCAAACATTAAATAGGATAATTATAGCTGCCATTGAAAGATATGTTCCGAAAATCAAAAGTAAAATCTCCTTGGAACTATTTCAATCTCTACTATTATAAAAAAACCTTCAAAAAGAAAAAAGCTAAATTCTAACAAACATTAAAAAACACAACCGCCTAGAAATTGTTCTTCCATTAAATATTCTAAGTCAAGATAAAGCTAAACTTAAAATTATAAAAATCCTTATAGAAGATAATATGAGAATACAGTTTAATAAACAAGAGGAATTCGATTTCTAAACTCTCCAATCAAGAAATCCATAAAAATTTTCTGTAATCAAGAAACACTTTCTGAAATATGACAAAACCACCCTTAGCCCACGTAAATGTACCTTTTACATGCGAACAAGCACTCATAGATACCGGATTAGATTCTAGCCTCATGGAGAAAGATTCTATAAAAAATTGATTCATAGTAAAAAACGAGCAACATATCCTCGATCTACTAGGATCTCATTTCCAAACAGTTCACTCTGAGAAAATTAATTTACCTGATAACACCGTACATTCACATGTCCACCAATGTTTTGGTCAATTTTTAGACATGACATTAAAAATAGATACGAAAACCACATTTAGTCCCAATAACTCAGCTAACAGCGGCTTCCCAAGAGGACAATTATTTTATATCACCGTATGATATAAATAACATAATATTAAAATTAAAAAATAAATTATCTTCTGGAATTGACCAGGTTCCAAATGTTGTTCTGAAGGGTCTTCCCTTTGAAATTGTGCTAGAATACTGTTCCCTCTTTAAGAATATGTTGAACAATTCTTATTCTCCACCAGAATGGAAAATAGCTAAGTTAATTGTAATTCCAAAAAAAAAAATATAAAGACAGAAACAACTTGAAGAATCTTCGATCGATAAGCATGCTTCCAAACATAAGCAAAGTATTTGAAATAGTGATAAACATAAACTTAAACAAGCTAATTGTGAAAAATAACCTAAACTCTTTCAAACAATTTGGTTTCAAATATGGACACTCAACACTTCATGCAATCAATCTTCTAGTCTCAGAAATAAACTGGAACTGGAATAAAAAATTTGTTACCGGTGCGTGCTTTATTGACTTTGAAAAAGCCTTCGATAAGATATGGCTACAAGGTTTAATCGCGAAAATTACAAATTTCCATTAAATTTGATTATCCTTATATACAATATGATATTTGGAAGAAAGTTCATAGTTCATATAAATAATTCCGTTTCTGGCCAACATTTCCATGTAGCTAATGCTCTTCAGCAGGGCACAGTCAATGCACCAATTCTTTTTATCCTATTTATAAATGATTTACTAGATAAATTAGACAATATAATTGCTTTTGCTGATGACATCGTCATCTGCCATTCCAGCGATAAAATATGCGATATCAATTTCCATCTTCAGAACAAATTCAATATAATTGAAAACTTTTCCGCCAACTGGCATATGAAAATTAATATTGACAAGTGTGAAAGCATTCTTTTTCGTCCTCCAGTTAACAAGTGCAACAACAATGTTCGAAAATGCTGAAAACAATTCGGTGTAACTTCGATTCAATCAAATGTGGTTATCCCGCTTTCTGAAAGGGTTAAATATTTAGGGGTTCACCTTGACAAATTTCTGTACTTTGACCACCACATAAATCTCCAAATTGTGAAAACTAGTAAAGCCTTCTTCTCAAACAGGAAAATGTTTGGATAAAGTCTAATCGATAACAGACTGAAAATTTTAATGTAGCAAACTTTGGTAAGACCAGTCCTATCGTATGGCTGTTCGATCTTGTTCAATATTTCGCCTTCGAATATGGAACGGTTGAGGAAATGTGAAAGGCAAATTCTAAGATCTTGCATATCAGTGTTCAGATCAGAAAGTAGTGGTTTTACTAAATACGTTTCTAACTTCAAACTATATAATTCAGCACAAATCTTTTGAATTGACAATCACATTATCAACTTAATTAGAATCCATATTAGACGGTGTCTTGATAACATGGATAATCCACTTATTAAAGCTCCTTACTATGAATGTTACGATTATTTCATTCTAGCGATTGACAATGGGTTTGCACTTCCCGAATGCTTTTTATATTTGGATAAAATTGGTTATATTCAAGATTCTGATTGCTTGCCGTTGCTCTACCACATTTACAGAAGAGCTAATAACCAAACGATAAAAGAGCGAGATTTAAATGATGAAAACAAAAAATTTGACATTTCCATTTCGAAAAGGGATAAATCCATTTCCCAATCCACCAGAAGAAAATGCTGATGGCTGACCCCATAATATATTCCATTTTGGAACTCCCCTCCTTTTTTTGCTTCTCTTTTTATCTTATATATATGGACATAATCTACGCAATGTTTTTCAAAAGTTTTCATTGCAACAAAATCACTATTATATATGTTTGCTTATACAATATATACATATATAATTTTTTCTAAAAAGGAAGTTTAAATCACATTAATGAATGAACAGAGAGCTCGATAAGAGACTAGTTTTAAGTTTGAAAGAAAATTGTTAGTTATACTTTTGATTATTTTAGTATGTACGGAAAAAAAACTGTTATTAAATAAATATTCATTAAAAAAAATTAAAAAAAAATGCCAACTGTAACATACTGTGAAATTTTCAGGACGATCAAACTATTATTATGACTGCTATAACGGTTCTCACTACAACTCTGGCTGTAATTCATAATGTATCAACGACATATATTCCAAATCTCATCTTCATACCTCTGATAGTTCATGAGATATAGCCATTTTAAATTTCAAGTTGTGTCAGTGGTGCCGCCCCCTCTCTCCAGTCACTACCAAGTATAACTAAGGACTAGCAGTAGGTCATCAGTACCACATTGTGAAATTTTCATAACAATCGGTATGTTAGAAAAGCCGTCAGTGCGATTTTTGAAAAGGGGGCTTGGCACCGCCTACTTACTGCCTGGCTGTAATTCATACTGTATCAACAACATATATACAAAATCCCATCTTCTTACCTCTGCTAGTTCATGAGTGTCCTAAAAGTGTGTATAAATGCATTTTATGCTAGGAAAACCACAAAATTAACAATAAAAACGCATTTTTCTACATCTTAGGTAGCTATTTACACTATTTTATTAATACTATGAAAAAAAAATTTTATGGTTTAGACTTAAAATTTTGCTGATATTCTAATATATTGTTTGCGCTCTATTCAATATGTACATTTTATATACATTTTCTCTACAAAATCCCACTCATAAACGGGTTTTTATCACCTGCCCTCCATTCATTCCATACAAATTATATGTAGTAGGTCTGCACAGGCCTGGTTATACCGTTTGGACGAAAATATTTGTAAACCCGAATTAACCCTAACTCATTGTGTTCGGAGATTGTTGCCCCAGGATTACATGGAAGGATTTGTGTCTAACATGACAAACAAAAAAGTTGTTGACCTGGTTAAACCTCCGAGGGTTAATATGGAAATATTGTTCATTAAACGTTTCATAAGTTATAGGAATACGGACCACCTGGTTTAGTGCTGTATAAACTAGGTAAATGTCTGAGATTATTGTTGTTATTTATTTATTAAAATAAACTATAGAACACAAAGTTCAACTAAAAGATTCACGAAGAAAATAGGGCGTCACCTTCGCCCTTTTAATAGAGTCTTGTATATGGCAAGTGATTTAATTTAATTACCCAATTGTCTACTTGGGTTCTCTTATATTTCCTGTCATCGGTTTTATGGCTTTGGGGTTGTACCTGGGATATCTTTTTGGGCTACATTCAAATGTTGTTTTAAATATATCTGACGGTCAATTCTTAAGTCCATGGCTAATCCATGTACGTCTCCTTCTGCGTTTACATTATCCAGTAGGGATGTAACTTGTGCATTCCCCAATGTCTACATTAGAGATTTTAGTTGGTCAAAAAATGCGAAAATTTGTATTTGTCCCTAATATCGAAACCTTTGGACCGTCTCATTTGTATCTTGTTTGCGCTTGAAGAAATACTATCCTATAAAGTACCGCTGATAATTCGCAGTTTTGTCATCGGTGAGATCGTATTACGGCAGATTTTATGCAGATTTAGGAATACAACATTGAACTAAGTTAGCAGGCCTTGCTAATCCTGCATTCCAAATAGCTGATTCATTTTAAGTATTCAGTTATCGAATTATCAACTCTTAGTGGAAGTCATAAGGCATATGTAATCTGCGAAGTCAAGTTCATACATATACCACTTGAGGGCACATCCTATTCTAACACATGCAGATGTGGTTAAAGATTTGGTTTATTTTCTGTTGTAACGAAATTTTTATGTTAAATCTTTGTACAGCTAACAAATAAAGGATAATAAATTATTTGGTATCTCAATGATGAGATACAACGACACTATCGAGTACTTAGCCATGAATAAGCTTCTCAAAATACAGTTCGGAACCGGTATAAACTGAGGTCCAAAAAAAATAAAAACTGAGTTGTAAAAACTAGAAAGCGCACATCTCGCAGATTGTGAGAAGCACTCCTCAGTCCCTGCATGTGGATTTACGGAACACCATGTAATGTATGTATGTATTTGCAAGGTATTTACAAGGTCCACATACACAAATGATCAGGTATCGAACCAACTTGATCCTTACGCAAAATTTGTTGCATCACCGGTGAGATATGGTACAGTATAGGGGTAGCTATTACTTTTCCGACTGCAGTGAACGGTGTAAAACAGCTCTACTGTTTTACTAGATGTATCGGAGACTGTCATCTTTCCACTTCGTAGGCAATTGCAATATTCATGATTGGCTAATGATATGTGTAAACATGGTTGTAAACTTTGGTTGCAACGCGAGAAAGCGTCAAAGAAACAGTTTTGTCTATATTGCAAATAATTCACGCCATAATGCGATTTGTTGATCTAGTGATGTCAGTACTGTGCCCCATTAGCTTTTAAAGATATTGTGTTCTGATATTTTTGCTACTATTGAAAAGTACACTCCATGAAGGTTGCCTGTATTTTCAGCATTTCAGCTTGTTCAGCTATGTCATTCAGATAGTTGTCGTAATCGAAAGGAAACATGCACCTCACTTTATATATCGATATTTTGGTCTTAAATACCTTTTCAATCTTGTCATCTTAGATTTCGAATGTGGGTAAATGATTATGTATTAATCCAAGGACCTACTTACCAGTTTCTTCCAGCGTTCGAAGAATAGCTGTCCATGTGTTTTGATTGTTCTGAGACGAATTCGTTTGATCATTGATCACATTGATATGAATGTGTCCCGCAGGCTGTCTGTATTGAATCCTACAATTTTTATTATAATTCAACTGACAACACCTAGAAGAAAGCTGAAGGTGCCTATTAACAGTTGGTGGAAGCCTTCAATATCAGCACCTCGTCTAGATTTAGCACCGAGTAGTGAAACCAAAAAATATAAAACACGAAAAACGCAAAGTAAATACTTATATTCGTTTGCTCTCACATAAATATTGACCACATGTTTGTTTAGGTCATTGACTTAAGACCTATGTGAAGTATTAAGTTTAAACTCCACAACCCGGAAGGCCATCAAAACATTTTTCACATTGGCAGAAAGCACGTTCCTTATTTCTACACATTGCCACATGTGTCCCTAGGACAAGACGAAACCACAGTTATTAGAAGAGCGTGCATTTATATTCCCTTTCATATACATCCACATATACCAATTCATTCAAATGTATATGCAAAGGTCCTTGCTAGAATGTTCATGCAAAATACGCAATGTAAGTCAACAACAAATTATATTCATGACAAACTTCCGTTTATACATAAAGCACAGCAATATTTGCTGTTTGAGACGAACAAATATAAATATGTTAAATATGATATGTGATATAATGCTATGAATACTAATATGTAGATGAATAAACAAATATGTGTGTTGTAAATCTCATTTTACGAGGGAAGTTTGCAAAATACACCGAAATTCTGTGAAGATAGTACGTAATTTAAAGCAAGTTTAGTGAAGGCCATATTGATATGGTAATTTAAAACCATGATAAGCAATCTATAAATTTGTTGGCTACTATCATCTCAAAAATTGATGAACACTGTGAAGTTATAATATTAAACTCAGGAAATGAATAAAATTTGTTGTTATATCAAAAATTGTATCCGTTTTGATTCATTGCTTAAATTTCTAAAACGAAAGAAACTCCTTTCGACTTCTCATCTAGATCGTACAAAACTGGGTGCATGTCATAAATGGGGCAAATAATTAACTTTATAGCCATAAAGAATTATAATGCAATGCTATTTCAACCAAAGCCACGAGCCTTTTAAAATCAAAATTGACAACAGTAAAATAAATTCGAAGGCGTTATCCAACTATCAGTCGGATGAACACTAGGGTGGGTCAATTGTTTTTTTTTGCCGACCAAGAGTATACCAGAAACGTAATCTACGGCAAATTTTATGAAAGTTTTCCCAAGAAACCATGGTTCTAAAATCAAAATCGATCCCGCGATTATTAGCTTGAAAATTTATATACATATTAGCATAAAAAATCGACGCAAAGCAATACCTTTGAAACTTGATACTGTTCGATTTCAATGAAATTTCACACATACATTCTAGTCGGTGCTGCCGTTGCAAGGATACCTGTGTTAATGTAAGAATAACTTTTGAATGCGATATTAGATTTGCTATTAGTTACAATCGTTACAATCTGATATCGCATTCAAAAGTTATTCTAACATTACACAAAAATGCTGCAGATGACCAATTTTACACAGCTATAAAACATGAACCGTGGGGAGTTTCGACCTACAATAAACGTCATTGTAACGTCAGCAACTATCAGCAGAGTATCAAGTTTCAAAAGCATGGCGCACAGTGGGATTTTTTGTGCAATAAGCAATTTTTTCGACACATAAAATTTAAAAATGTAATAATGCAGTTTTGTAGAAAATTGATTCAGTATGAAGAATCCATCAATTGTATCCCAAAAAATCGTTTATTTGTCTTTGAAATAATAAAGTAAATTCACATGTAAATTTTGGTCCAAAATATTGAAAACTGTTTACGCAATTCTGTAGTGTTTGTAGGTAAGATAATTTTATTGCTCTAATTGAAATAGTGATTTTTTTCAGATATAGCCTTTTCTGCGCATTTTAAAAAAAAATATAAAGTTCGCTCATATGGTTTAAAAGATATGATATAATAAAATTTGTTCTATAATGTACCTTGATTGCAAACTTCCTTGGAAGAAAAAAAGGTTGTTCGGTCGTGCTAGGTGCTCCTGCTCCATACTATCAATTTAAAAAAAAAGTTTAAATAAATAATAATCTTTTATAAAATCATAAAATTTGCCTCCAAATTCATGAAATTTTTAATTTTAAGAAATTACAAAAAGATACGCCATACTATTAGGCACGTGCGTTGTTATGACATTTAGTTACAACAATAACTTATTTGGAATATATGAAAAACAAAACCATATGATTTAACAACAATAAAAATAAAAGAAATTGTCAAAATAGCAAATAGCGAAGTGAAAGAGATATCATTAAAATGAGTTTATTTTCTGTGTTACATAGTGAACTGAGTTACGAACTCATTAATTGCAATGCAAGTTTGGAATTAATAACCGATTTCATTAAATCAAAAAATGCAATGCTTTAGGATGAAGAAATCGGTATGGAGAAAAGAGCAATTCAAAACAGGTTTGTTGGTAATTTAAAAAAACGGTGGCAAGTATCGCATAAACTAAAATCCCATTTTTTAAAAAAAAAATGAAGATTGGCTAAAAAGTACGTTTAGAGAGTTATACAATTGTATATGTGTAAATGTTTTTTCCTATTGTGTTTTTAGCTGTATTTGAAGTATCACTTAAGAGCGAGCCTAACTAAACTAGGAAGGCCAGCGAAAGATTTCGAAGATTGTCAAGTTTGCACAAAGAGGTTCAAGGCAGCTGAATTAGCTTCAAAATATTCACAAGAACATTTGAATATGGCAAGTAAAGTGATGGGTGGAAATATACCAACTCGATGTTATATTCGTTCGCGGGCTGTACTAGCAACGATGATGGATGCAGAGCTTACAAAGAATCAGTACGAAGCCATCAAGAGATTTCTCAAAAATGAAGGATACGATATTCTGCCACCATATGCAAACGTCAGAGAAGGAAAGGCATTGCTATCCAGATGAAATTTAAATATCTGAAAACGCTGCATCTGTTTCCTTGCAAAGTTTAATGGATCCTACTTTAAGCCGATTATTTCAAACTTTTCCCGATGAAGAATTAAATGGTATTACGGATAAATAGAGTTTACATGTATGTAAGCGGGGTTGCGATGGTTCCTCTGGACATGTTGAGTACAATCAGAGTTTAGCAGCTGATGTAAGCTATAACACTTTGTTATTGGCATGTATGGTTCCGTTAAGTGTACAGACGATTTCTCAAGAAGAATATTGGCGAAATAAAAGTCCGTCATCAACAGTATTCTGCCGTCCTATCTTCTTTGAATTTACCAACGAAACAAAGGAAAAGGAGCTAAGCCTTGTTGAAAGAATTAATATAGGTATTGCTGCTTTGAAAAATACCGAAGTTGTAGCGTGCGGGAAGCAATTTTCGATCAACCATAACTTCGTGTTTACAAAGTTAGATGCCAAGACAGCTCACACTGTTACAGGTACACCTTCAGCAGCTGTTTGTTACATTTGCAAAGCGAAACCTACTGAAATGAATAATCTTAAATTAGTTTCAAGCAAAGCTATTGATGGTAAAGCAATCAAAATGGGCGTTTCCTCCTTGCATGCCCGCATAAAATTTATGGAGTGCATACTGCATATTGCCTACAACAAACCATTTGGAAGATCGTCGGCGCTCAAGGACGAACACAAAAGTCTAAAACTGGAAAATAAACTTCGAATTCAGAAGGACTTAAAGGAACAGATGGGTATACGAGTGGATGCAGTTCAACAAGGAACTGGGTCTACTAACGATGGAAATACGTTCAGGCGTTTCTTTTCTAACCCCGCACTTGTTGCCGATGTGACTGGTGTAGAGGATCAACTAATTGATCGATTTCGCATTATACTACAAATAATAATTTGTGGCAAAAAAGTTAATTCCTTGAAGTTCAAGAATTTTGCTAAAGATACAGCAAAACTTTTTGTTGAAAAGTATAGTTGGTATTATATACCAGTAACAGTACACCAAATACTGATACGCAGAAAATATATCATGGATGCGGCAATACTTCCTATTGGCATGCTTTCTGAAGAAGCCGAAGAAGCCAGAAATAAAGATTATAGTAATTATAGACTAAGGTTCTCCAGAAAGTGTGATAGAGTTGCAACAAATACAGATGTTTTTCAGCGACTACTAGTATCGTCAGATCCTTTTATAAGTTACAGAAATGAAAGTTACAGAAATGATAGATGATGAAAAAAAGCCTATATTTAAATGCATGTATTGAAATTTATTTATAAAATATTTAGTTGTGGGAAAAAATATAAAAAAATATATATATATTATATAAAAAATATACTATAGGGTATGTGGGCGGTGACTGGTGGGGGTTAATTGAGGTAATAAAGGCTCTGTGCCAAATTTCAAACACTTTGGGCCGAAAATAAATTTTGGGTTCTATGGACGGTGGGTAGTGGGCGTGGCCAATTTTGATGAAACTTCATATTTTTCTTAATTGAGCTAACCAAAGGCTCAGAGCATCATTTCAATATTCAACGAGCACTCCTTATATTTTTTTTGCCAAACATTGTATGAACAAATCCCACTGTGTGGCGTTTGGGTTGATTTTTTACGCTAATATACAAATTTTCAAGTGAAAAATCGAAAAACATGGTTTCTTGGGAACATTTTCTTAGAATTTGCCGTAGATTACGTTTCTGCTATACTCTTTGTCAAATTTTTTTGCGGCCATACAAATTGACCCACCCTAATGAACATACTTATTCATACCTCATCGTAAGTCGCTGATTGGGTCGGTCCGATTTCCATTTAAAATGGTCGATCCTCATTTTAGGAAGTACGCCAAAGAGACTTGTCGCATCATGAATCAACGTTCCTTGCTATGACATTTCCTAATACATAAATAACGGTGCGTTTACACGTGACAGTTTGCGACAAGACAGTTGAGAATATGTATTAACTGTCAAAAACAGAAAAAAAATTTTGTGTGACGTACGCGTCCAGCCAGTTATAAAGACAGTACAGTTTCAAGCAACCGCCGACAGTGTCGTTTCGTTAAATTTCGTGCCCTGATTTTTTGTTTCTTCGCTCTTTTGCCATTGGGTTTTTTCTTACTTCTCCAAATTACAATGGAACTGATGTACTGTGCAAAATTGGACATGTATTCATGTTTATATGTTTGTATTGTCAAACATTATTTCAATAAAAATTAGCAAAATTTTCAAATACAAATATATTTCCCAATTTGTAAAGTCGTTTGCGATGTTTTGCTTTTTTCTCAAATTACTACGTAACGTCACCGATAGGGCCGATGGCTGAACTAGTAGATGTTGACGCAGTAGGATTTGTTGTAATTGTGTGAACCAACAACAGGCATTTAGTTTTTGCTTCATGACTGTAACCGTCAAATTCAACACATATCCATATGACCTAACACAGTAAACAAAAAAGAACAACAACAAAATACACTGAATTTAACAGATGGAGTCATAAGAAAGCAAAATCAGTTGTTCTATTGCGCCAACCTTTACTAGTTCAGCCATGATCTAAGCGGCCAGATCTCTTGCCGAAGATACTGTCATTGAAAAATCAGAGGCAGTTGCGAGGCAAGTGAGAGGAGTGTAGGTGTGGTAGTAAAAATATGTGAATGTATTTCTACTATCGGAGCAAAACTGGCCCGTGTAAACGCCAGGTAATAAACATAAATCGATAATTTCTAGTGAGTATAATATCAAGAGCTCTGTGGAACTTAAGAGTAAACTTAAAGATATAGAATTAGAAGAGGAAGAAATATTAGTTTCATATTGATTTTCGCGAACATACCAGTACTTTCGGGCATAAGAATAATTTTGGAGAAGTGGAGAATACACAAATATATCAAAAACACACTTTTTGAAGATTTTAAACTTTTGAATCAAAGACAACAAGTACTTCTTAGATGGCACCAAACCATCAAACGTTTGGAATGCCATTTACGTCCCATCGTTGCTAACATAGTTATGGGCGATTTACTCGACGGAACTTTTAAAACTCTTGCTTCCGGCAGAATGATAAATTTCTATTCTACATAACCAAAAATATTGAAAATATGCGCTACAGAATTTTTACCGGAAAACATTTAAATTGTTGAAAATGTGCTAAATGAAAATAATTTTCCTAGTAAATGTAATTTTAAGTAATTGATAAAGAATTTCGACCCTCAAGATGCCAAAAAAATTGATAAAATATTGGAACAATCATGAGATAAAACCATTTGTTTTGGTTCCATGAAGCACAAATATTCAATGTTGAAAGCATCTCGAATAAAATAATATTTTTAATACTGGCTTAATGACATTTTCTAAAATAGAACATTCCAAACATTCAACTACAAACTTTTCGCTTGGTAGACGAAAAAATAAAAAAAATAATTACTTGTTTCCTTTATTAATAGTTTAAAACATGGAATTTTAACCCAGCAATACCCAGAGTACTACTAATTGAATACTATGTGTCTGTATTTCCACATATTGTCTCAATATTGTTAAATAGCTTTATTATATGTCGACTTATCTTTTCCTAAATAGAGATAATGGATAGACTTACGATTTATTGCAGTTACTTATCTAACCAAAAACAATAAGTTCACTAAAAACATTTTTTTTAAATTTTCAAATTACTCTTGCACACAAAACAAATTTACAATCTTAATTTCAAATTTCACAGAATTCCACTTAATTCCAGGTCACGATGGTGTATGAACAACCGCTGAATTGACCTGAACCTAATTGTGGGGAAACGTGGTCCACTAAATCAACACTAATAAGGGAACATCAAGTACCTGTAACTAAAATACTCAGGGGATCGTTTATAAAAGTGACTTAAACTTAGCTCGTCCTCCGTATGCCAGTATCCCCTTAAATGGCGTTTAAATTTACACACATACCTTTTATGGGAAGAGTACGAATTTATTCATATGTACTTATAGTATATATCCTGAAATGAATAGACAACTTAGTGATTAATTTAAAAATAATTTTTTTTTATATGAAAATTTTTTGAGTTTCTATGTCTAAAATATCATCCAGTCCATAGTAAAAATAACAAGTAGTCGCAGTAGATACAACAACAATTGTGGGCAAGAACAACAGGCATTTTGTTTTCGTTTAGGCTCTCCTCATGTTAAAGTCAACACAGACGTATACCAACAAATAAATGTAAACAGAAAAGTACAAAACCAAAACCTTTGAATCTGACAGAAGCGGCCAAATAAAAAATGAAATCAGCTGTCTACCGAGTTTACCTTCTCATTCTACCGTGATCCCATCCCTGTGGGTTTTGGAGGTAGGAGTTAATGCCCAGCTTCAATTATTATATATCTTGGATCTATCGTAAACAAATTATCGACTTTTTATAATTCTAGTAACTTATTGACACTATCTGTCTATTTTGCCATTGTTGTGAGCCACAGCTTTTATTAAAAAAAATCCAATGAGTGTTCGAACTCACGGGCGATGTGTTAACACCTTTTTGCTACACGGTACCTGTTCGATTTCTATGAACGGACACATTAGTAAATGATACATTGCGTAAACAGCATTCAATCATATGATGACGTTATTCCCACAAAAACTAAAGAAAGCAAAGCAACAGACACTTGTATATACATACATACATTGTTGTATTCGTACATACGCTACACAAGTTCACAAAATTTTCATTGCTCTATTGCTATCTCAATTTTTATATACGTATAACCACGTCATTATTCTCTTTGCTCTGAGAGTGCTTCGTACCCACATTTTATTTGACTTACCTTTAACAATAATAAAAAACCAACCCGTAAAAAACATAGTTTTTGACTATACATTCTTTATATGTGACCATGCCCCTTTGTCCAATCCCGTCCATATTTGCAGCAGATCTTAGAATATGTAAACCTAACCAACATACCCAATTTTGTTCAAATACCGTTAACAGGAGCAGAAATAATGGATTTTTAATTTGTGATTTGTATGGGAGGTACCACGCCCCTTTATTCAATCCCGCCCATATTTTGATAGTTTATTTTTGTCGTCGCCACTAGTTTGTCTGCGACTAGTTTCAGCTCGATTGGATAACGGGAAAAGGGTTAAAAATCAATCCAAAATATTTTCGGCCCATGGGCTTGCAAATGAAATTTTGCGTGGCTATGCTTTATATCTCCGTTCAACAACAGCAACAGACACATGTACATACATATATTATTATGTTAATACATACGCTATAGACACAATTTCGTTTGCCTCACCCCTGCCACACCACTCTTTCATTGCTCTCTTGCTCGCTTCATCGCAGGATTGCAAATGTTCGTCGCTCTAACAAATTTTGTCATCGGAATTGATCTAACATACAGTTTTATTCCCGCTGCGAAAATATGTTCACCAAAGCTCTGGTTGTTCAGAAAATGAATATGATTCATCGCGCCAACGAATTTGATTTATTGCTCCTATGAATATGTTTCACTGAATTTGTGAATGAATTTATTTCATTACTGTAATGAACTTGTTTCATTGCTGTAATGAATTTGTTTCATTGTTTGACCGAATTTTTTCATTATTGCAATGAATTTGCTTTGCCGTTGCAATGAATTTATGTCATTGCTGCAGTGATTTTGTTTCATTGCTACAATAAATTTACTGCAGTGATTTTGTTTCATTGCTGCAATAAATTCGTTTCATTACGGCAAAGATTTTGTTTCACTGTACTGAGTACTGAGTTTGCAATTATATATTTATCGATATTTAAATAGAGCTGTTTTTTATTCCATTAAGTTGTTGCCACTTATAACATTCCAAAAAAAAAGATCCACACTTAATACTACGAAATGTGGCAACATTTGCTGTAATGGGTGGAACAAATGCGATACGGCAACACGTTTGCTACCAGTGCCAATAAACACATGGTAGTAGCAGATGATGTTGTAGTTGTAGGCAGCAACAACAAACATTTTATTTTTGTTCATTCGTTTCAGTTGTCAAATTATAAAACAAAGTGTATATGAGTTTGACAAGTGAAGCGAAATATTACATGGAAAAAATTAAGTCACATGTTTAAACGACTATACCTTATAACTATTTCTACCATGATCAATATACATATATAGCTTTTACCGCGAATTGTTGTGAACAATTTAATTCCAATTTTGTTTTCAATCGCCAAAAAAATGTATCCTTTAAATTTAGATATGTATATATAAATACTCGGTGGACCTGGTAAATTGCCTTCAAAGTTCTTGTAACGCCATAGGGTAAACAAAATTATTTCATTCTATTAAGATCCGCTGGCGTTCCTACGCGGGATAATTCCACGTTTAATTGACAATTGGCAAATAAACCTGTAGTTGACTGAAATATTATAAAGAAGAACGTAAAATAACTATTTCTTAGAAGTATTTGTTAAGATTTCGATCGGTGCGCTTCGCTACCCCTGAATTGTAACGTTAATGAAACACAATTTTGTTATTTTTTTTCGTATTTATTCAAGTGCTATAGGATATACAATATTTCTCGTTTTACCATCTGTTGCAAATATATATAAGTCTGAAGGTTTACCCACACGTGAAAATGCAATATGTATTGTCCGTGAGAAAAACACGGATTTGTCAAATTTAGGCCACAGACTTGAAGCGACTCCATTTTGCAAATTTCTGTTTCTGAGTCTGTCTTTCTTGATAATATTTTCATTCACAAGGAATTACAACAAAATGTATCTAACATAACTTTAGTTCATCGGAATTTAAGTGGGAAGGTGTAATATCGCGTAGCTGCCCCATACAAATTGAGCTCTACGATAATTAACTTTAGCGGGTTAAAAACACACTTAGTATTATATTGGTGGTATGTATTTTGATTAATAATTGTTATAAACCTTATGAAATTTTTCAAATTTTAATTGATTTTAATTTTAAATTAATTTATGGCAAACCTGAAAAAATAAGTTTTAATTTTTGAAATTTTTTAGCATTTTTTAACTTTTTAGCAGGTTATTTAGAAATATTGGCTTCAATGATAGAAATATTTGAGAAAAACGGTAAATTTTGTGCATTATGTGTTAGTTTTCTTCCGTGCGTCCGTAATGCTGAAAGTATAATTGTTCTTGGTATCAATGAGTACATAGCAGGCGGGACTATGAGTAGTGATTTTCGTGAAGAGGCTGACTAGACGCTTGCAATTGAGCCAAAAAAAAATTGGATTGATAGGAAAATTTTGTGTAAATAGCCATCTAACTTTGGTGACGTCCGTAACGGTGTATTCATATAATTATGTATTATGCATTATTTGTTACTTTTTAACATAAATCTTTTTTTTTTTAAGATGGAAAAAGATAAAGTTACGACGGAAAGCATTCGGGTCGGCAAATATAGAGATAAATTGAAAAGTAATGAAGCAGAATGGTTAAAATTTTACGCAAAGTAGGCTGAAAGAAAAAAGTTGTGTCGTCAAAAGGAGCTTTTAAAAGGAAATTTAATAAAACCGAAAATGCTGAAAGAGAAACATAGGATTCGCCAAAAAAATATCGTAATGGGAAAAACAGTCGTATTATTGGAAAGGCATATAAAAACCGAAAAAAGTTTACCAAATGCCACGGAAAAAAGAGATTGTAAAAAAGCTATACCAAAAATATGTAAAGCGGAAAAAACTGATATGAAAACAAAATGTATAACTTTTAGGTGCGTGACGATATAAGTCTACAAGCTTCAGGTAAAGAAGATACAATTGTTAATAACGGAAAAGTGGTTGCTAAGCGTTTTATGATAATGACAGTATCAGAAGCATACGTTTCATTCAAGGTCGAATATCCCCATGCAAATATTGGAAAGAAAAATTTCTTCGAAAAATTAACCTTCGTACGTAAAATTATCTCGAACCATGCTCACAACATGTGTTTTAGTAAATATCACGCTAACTTTGGTTTCTTATTAGAGAGCTGCTTTAAGATATTTTTCCTTTCACTTTTCAATCATTATACCCTCACCCATAGGATGGGGGTATATATCATTTAGTATGGAAAAAAATGTAACGCATAGAAGGAGCCCTATTAGACCATCAGTTTCTTTGGACGAATTTCGTTTTGAACCTTTTATGACGATTGAGCCATGTCCGTCCATCTGTCTGGCTGGCTGTCCAACGTTAGTTTCGGATTGTAAATGGGCGTTTTGGCCACGCCCCTTTTGGTACCTCCCATACAAATCGACACATTTAGTACGAAATAATATTTCTTCTAAAACCTTTTTCTGGTAGAGTGATTAGCTTCAACTCCAACACTGAATAATAATCTGTAAATATCTATTAAACTGGAGAAAATGGGCTACACAATTTTCAAGAGACTTTCAATGTTAAGATTTCGAGTGAAATTTGTTTGCCTCATCCCATGGCAAGGGTGCAGTTGATGGAATTGGAGCTGTAGTAAAAAGGAAAGTTTGAGAGGTTGTCAGAAATAAATACACTATAATATTGGATGCATCATCTGTCTACCTTAATAACTGTGCCAAACTCTACATTACGGGTATTAACTTAATATACAAAAACGAACAGGATATAGAACAGTCTTCCCTTTCGCTGACTGAAAAGTGGAGACATGTCACAGCATTGAAGGGTGTCTCCAAACTGCATCATTTTCTGTATGTTGACGACTATAACGTCTAATTCAGAATATTTTAAAAAAATTTAAATTAGTTTTAAACAAGAAATATGTAAATATATAATTTTACGATATTTGTTGTTGAAAAGAAATAATATTTTATTTAATAAAAAAAGTTAATAATCAAAAAAAAATATGTTTAAATTAAAAGGAGTATGGAAAGGAGGATATTGGTCTGTGTTTATGGCAGGATAAATGCCTCTCAATTACTTTTGCAACAACTTGTTTCAGATCCAAGAATTATTCTATTTACTGAAAGAAGAAATGGAAACACATTGTATGTTTCATTACGGAAGCAGAAACTCACCAAAATCGAATACCACGTCCCTATTCGGTTAAACAATGTGGATATAAAAAAATCAAACAATCAAATCCTGATGGATCTATTGGCATAGTAGGACAAGGACCAAATTGGGCGGGTTCTAATTCCAGATTTTTTTTGCTAGTTTTAGCTTATTCAACGTGCCGTGCTTCATCAATCTCGCATGAGATTTCTGATATAATACATGGACGGACGGAAAGTGACTTTAAATATATCAACTTCTAGCTTGATCTTAGATGCAATGTCTATCAGCACTTATTAATAATATTCTAATGTACACAGTGGTGTAGAATTTATACATTAAAACTAGTATTTTTGTAACCCTTATTCTGTGGAAATTCCATGCCGTCTGTAACGTGCTGTCCGTAACGAAACAAAAACGTAAATATTTCAAAAATCCAACGTTTCTGGAAAAAAATTAAGTCTGGGGTGGAAACGCATTGCCTCTTGTTTATATTGACAAAAAATTACGTATTGGTTATAAAGGAAATTTCGCTAAAATATGTGAGTTTTATACTATGTCTCAAAAACAGCGGTAATTTTATGACGTGCCGTCCGTAACGCTGGTTTAATCTAAATGAATAAACTTGCTTACTCGATAAATTCTAAAAAATTGCATAAAACAATAATATTCCTGAAATCAATACCAATGAGGATATGGAGAAAAAAACGAACGAAATTCGTGCCGTCGCGCAGTGGGGTCATTTGAGTTTTTTCGTTGCAAAAATCATATCTTTTGAACTGAATAAGATAATCCAATAATTTAAATGGCATATGATAGATAAGTGTTCAGCCTATGAAATGAGCGTTTGGAAAGGGTGCTGCACCGTCTAGGTGCTTACTTATGGGTTATCAAAGTTAAAATTTGTAGAAAACTCAATTTTACGGTAACTAAATAAAATATTTTTACCAATTTTAGATTTTTTTCGTTCCTTTTTAAGGTGTTTAAGTTTCAAAATTAATACCCAACAAATTAAAAAAAAATTATTTTTATTTGTAAATTTATTTTTTAAATTTTCTGTAAAATATTCATCACAATTCGTAAGAGAAGGTATTTATATATGCATATTCTCCATATTTTGTAGAATTGACGCTTTCGTTGCTGTTTAAAACATGAAAGATCGTTCCCAACCTTTTAACGATTTGATTGTCAATTTCAGTGATTCCAGTTACTGCCTCATCATTTTCAAAAAATTTCCTAGAAGTGTTTCCATCGTTTGAGTTTCCGCATCCGTACTTGGGACAGTCTACTTTTAGTACAACTTGGTTAAAAAAAGCATCCTGCATTTGCTTCTTTCTGAGCTTTTCCTTATCCTTAATCGATATATTTTCATCGAAGATAATAATAAATAATGCAAAATTTAAATGCAAAAACTATTGTGTTAGTCAAAGCACACTTTGTTTTCACAGATACATTGAATAAATAACGGCATAAAAAACTTATAAAAACACAACAAAACATTTGCAAATTTTGGCTGTATTTTCTTTCTGTGCGCCTAGACTGTTCATTATTGCAAGATTACCGCACTTTTATTGTAATAACATGTAAATGGGCACTGACATGCAGACAACTTTAATTGAATATCGTAGAATAATGAGTAGTTAATCACCCTAAAGTAATAACTTACGAAACTAATCGAAACCTTTTGAGTTCTATTCTACCAAAGTTGGAAAACGACCCAAAAAAAATAGTATTTTCTTATAATCGTGATATTTTGGTAACTAAGCCTTGGAAAACAAACACAAATATTTTATTTGATTTAAATCTAACGTACCTATCCATCAACACATAAAACATAATGTTTGGTTCTATAGTTTGGCTGTAACTCAATTGTAAAACTCGAAATTTCCTTCTCTTTGTGGTTTTTCTTGTACACTGAAGAATATAAACACTTCGAGCGGCCATATAAGTCGCACCGTTTATCCGATTTTGAAACGGTTTTCGGATTCTTGATAAAAAGTAAGTTCTCTATCCGTTGTTATTATTAATTTTACCAAAAACCTTTATCACATTTTTGATTTTCGCCACAGATTCTGGACATAGGCCCACAGTGCGTCGGTAACGTAGGAAATACCCATATATATAATTACCATGAATTTAGGCTCCACTATCATTACGATTTTAATCACGTTCAATGTAACAGAATATAAGGTCTCGGTTCAGAACGTCTTTTAGCGTAAAGACACACCATATGCATTCTTCAAATCATAATTCGTTGTTGTGTTGAAGGTCCTTTCATTCAATTCCTGCGCTAATTTTCCATCGTTATTGAGCCAGCGATAGGTCTGTAAGCATTTTCTTCGACTGATCAAGTTGGCTTATATTAATCACAATCTGTAGTTTTTATTTTAGTTTGTTCAAATTTACTTGAAGTACATCTTTATCTCCGGCTTCGAGAGGCCGCATAACTGTCTTTCCTTTTTTCATTGAATTATCATTATCGAATTATCATTAACAACACAAACACTCTATATACATATTATTGTTGTGATATGTACCAGTAAATGACAAAATGCCCTTTTAGAGTACTCCTCAAGTACAATTGACGAAACAGTTACAACTGTGAAAAGTAAATGTTCAACCCAAACAACACATACAACATAGCCAATATCTTAAGTATTAACCCAGCGGCAGAAGTCGCAAGGCCTTCCACAAATAAGGCAAGCGGAATGGTTCTTTTGTAATGCCTTCCTAAAATAAGACCTGCGGAAGGTCAAAAATAAGACCTGCGGAAGGTCTTACAATTTTCAATTTGAAGTTATAAATAAATATGTAGAAGTGGATAATGATTTTGTGATAAAATAAATTATTTTAATTTTATTTTTGTTTAACAAAAATAAATAAAAGTAAATGCCTTCTATGGTCTTCCTCTCTGCATGCCTTCTAATGCCTTCTTTAGGCAATGGGCAAGGAAGGCCTTGCCTCCCAATCTCACGCAATGTTAAAAAGAAAGGAGGACTTAATGTGTAGGGAAGGTCTCCCGTATTTTAAAGAAGGCCTGTTTGGTTATGAGTTCAGGCTTTCCAAGTTATGACTTCCGCCGCTGGGAATAAGCGGCAGGGCATCTCAATCGCAGGCATGTATACATACAAAGCAAAAAGGTGCACATTAAACCAGCGGCATAAGTCGCACGGCCTTCCACAAATAAGGCATGCGGAATGGTTCTGTTGAAATGCCTTCCTCAAATAAGACCTGCGGAAGACATGCACCAAGAAAAAGATTTTTACAATTTTGAGAAATTTCTTTTCCGATTCTTTTTAAGCGTAATTTAATTGGAAAATTTCATACAAATTTTAAAATTATATTGTTTATTTAATATTTTTCAGGGTATTTTTAAAATTTTAAATTTGAAATTGGGCCTTGTAAAACTTTCTAAGATTGATACATACATACTTATAAATAAATATGTAGAAGTGGATAATGATTTTGTGATAAAATAAATTATATTAATTTTATTTTTGTTTAACAAAAATAAATTAAAGTAAATGCCTGCTAAGGCCTTCCTCTTTGCATGCCTTCTTTAGGCAATGGGCAAGGAAGGCCGTGCCTCCCAATCTCACGCAATGTTAAAAAGAAAGGAGGGGGCAGTGTATAGGGAAGGCCTTCCATTTTTTAAAGAAGACCTCTTTGGTCATGATTGCAGGCCTTCCGGGTCATGACTTCCGCCGCTGGGACATTGTTAAATTGTGCTTGTCATGATGCATTTTAACATGAATTATAAGAGAAAAGACAAAAGTATGGGGTGCATACTAAAGTACTCAAGAATTTTTTGATGTTTGCATTAATTCAGTATGGGGTATATAAGTATCCATACTTAAGTACTGAATTATATTTTCGTAGAATACGTTTATCTGCGACTGTTGTAAATGTCTCTAAACTATTTCTTGGTTTCTCAAGAAACATAAAGTAACCACTTGATTTTTTTGTGATGATTTTTTGTGACAAGTTATTTGAAAAAAATTTTTGTAGCTATATTTATTTAAAAACGTTGTCTTTTATTTACCCGTTTATTTAATAAAATGATTTTTTGTCGATTTAATAAAAAAAAACAAAGAACCACAATACATATTAACGCACATAATTTAAGCATTTTTCCCAATCACGATGCTTTTTAAAAGTGCAACACATTATTTTCGGAATTATTATTACAAATTATTTTCGGAAATTGCAACAAATTAGTTTCGGAAGTATTAAGTTAAATAATTACATAACATGTGGCCGTCGGTGGTGCAGTGGTAGTGGGCGCGCCTCTTGTACATGAGATCCTGGGTTCGATCCCTGCTCTGACCACTTTAAAAAAAATTCTTTCGGCGACGGTCACCTCGCATAGTGACGGCAACACTGTCGAGTATTTAGCCATGAAAAATTTTCTCAAAATACCGTTCGGAACCGGTGTAAAACTGTAGGTCCGAATCAGTGAGTATAAAACTACTAAGCGCACAGCTCACTGGTTGTGAGAAGCTCTCCCCAATTCCTTCATGGAATGTAATGGGAAACCATTTATTTTTTTATTTTTAACTACCTAACACATTAGAAATTTAACTAAATGAATCCGGCGGTGAAATACGTCTGCAAATGTCGGTTGTTAGAAAGGATCTTATTTACCAACCACTCATAACTTACCACTCATTCTGACCATTTTGCATTGCTGACCTCAGTTTTAAATTCGCTCATTTTTTCTCTTCTTTCCATTTCGCTCTTGATCTTCATAAAAATTAGTTTCGTTCCGTTAAACTCTCATTCGTCGCTACAACGAAATTATTTCGTCAACTATAAATATTGGCTAACAGTCAAAAGAAATAAGAAGTAATAAAATATATTATAGAAAAACTAAGATAAACACTAAATAACAATAGTGTAAATCTCATACACATTTGCTCCAAAATACAAAATAGATATAATTGTTGCAGGAACGACAAAATAATTGTTGCAGCAACGAAATGAGAAATTGCCAACCAAGTGATATATACATCCAAGTGTCAGATGTACCAAATTTTTCATTACAGAAGCGTCAGTCATTAACAAGTTTGTTTCATCCAAGCGACGAAGCGTTTTTCTTTCAGTGGCGTTCAAACAGAATTTATGAAACTGACCTCGTTTTCTTATGAATGTGTTTACTTGTTTTCATATAAGCAAATATGATAAAAGGAACATGGATTCACATGGTTCATATTCATGTGGTATGGTAAATTTTGTAAGAAAATTGTATACATACTTACGCATTTGGGAGAAAACCATAAGTGACTAAACCGCAGTA
Organism: Phaonia tiefii; assembly: GCA_963931995.1. Classification (NCBI taxonomy): domain Eukaryota; kingdom Metazoa; phylum Arthropoda; class Insecta; order Diptera; family Muscidae; genus Phaonia; species Phaonia tiefii. The sequence continues at coordinate 199,482,309 of OZ008368.1, read as the reverse complement.
GAGGAGACAAAGAAATGAATCTAAAAATATGGGGTCAATTTGAATTTATTTGGAATTTATAACGCACCATAACACTTAAAGCATTTCAATGAGGGCTACGGATATACAATGGGTGTGTGTGTAAAGCACTTTTTGTAACTGAGTGTGGGGAAAGGAGAGACAGGGCCACATACCATTTAGGCTAATAAAACAACAAACAAACTATGCATGTATGAAAGGAATTAAAAAATTAAACAAAATTCTGCTCCTTTTAAAATTTTGATTTAGCTTTGGGGTTTTTGGTAATTGAGCTTTTGGGGTCAGATTAAGGCTTGATTGCGCTAGTGGCCACGAGCCACCCAAAATCTTGGGTTGTGGTGCTGTCATGTGACGGAATGTGAATGTTAAAATGGGAAAATTGGAACATTACTTTCCATAAGCTATTCCATATGGATTTCATCACACGTGCGTAAGAGCCGGAGAGGCAGTTACTAAATGTCCTTGTAACAAAAGCAATCCTTATTTCACCACCGTTTTTGTATATACCTATGTATGTGTGTGGGAGTTATTATTCTTCTTTTTGTCTCGTCCAGCCAAGTGGGGATAATGTGTCTCCATCAGATAAGTTTGGTGATGAACTATGATCTGTAATGCTCCATGGCACTGATGCCGCTCCTTTCTGGCAAAAATGGCTTTCAATTCTGTTTGTTGTCCTTGTTTAAAACTTTGTGGGCGCATGTGTCTGTATTAGAGTGTGAGTGAGTTCGATGAATCGTTACCAAAGAAATGCAAAATAGTCTACTATAGTATATTTTGTCTACAGGGGCACCCACCCATTTTCACAGAAATTCATTCAATCATTGCTGATGTATTAGACTTTCAGCTTATACACAACGCAGTGTTGACAACATTTTTTAGGCCAAAAGACTTTTAGTAAATTTAAGTCATGGCCATTCAATTTACGATATTGAAAAATATGCTGTTTAGTTTAGTGTTTCTGCAAAATGTTTATGGTTGTTTATGACAGGTACGGATTTATAGTTTTTGTGTTCTTTGTTTATCTCGCAAATGATTTACGTTCGAAGAAAGAGAAGTTGGCGTCATCTTCATTCGTGGGGTTTTTAACTTCCTTGCCTTGATAAGAGTCGGATAATTTATACGATATTTTCTATGAAGTATTTTGTTATTATCTAACAGAATATTTAAATATATGTTCTTATTATTGCCCCCAAATAGTTGATAGTTCGACAAAGTTGCAAACTTAAACATTTTGTATATCAGAGACAGGTACAGTTATCCCCTCAGCCATTGGGACGGGGTTTATTCTATATCATTTAATGCGGAAGAAGGAGTCATATTGGACCCTAAGTATGTTTGGACGAAACATGTTTTAGGACTTCTCACGACGAATGAGCCCCGTCAGACTGTCTGGCTGGGGTCACAATGCCATTTTGGCAGTAATTGGTCTTTCCGGAAACATAAAAATGTAGTACAATGTCTTATATTCACAATAAGTTTCTTCCGACACATATACTGGTATTACCTTATATTTCGGCAAAAGACAATCGAAGATTTATGGTTTTAAAAAGCAAATTTTGGTACCTTCCATACAAAAATTGTACGGACAGCTGGTTTTTCGACAATACAACCAGCGTTACCAATTTAGCGAATTTTTAGCTAAATCTGACGATTCTCTCCTCATTTAGCTATAAAATAATCCCTAAATCGTGTTGACATCTATAGGCGCGGGTAGGAACTAAACACACCAAGCGAACACACCCAAACAAAAAAGCACACCGATTTATCCGAATAGTTGGCTTGTGTGGGTGCGGAGCACTGTCAGAGCAAAGAGAATAATGACGTGGTTATACGTATATAAAAATGAGATAGCAAGAGAGGAACGACAATTGTCTGAACCAGTGTTGCCAGTTTAGCACTTTAAGTGCAATTCTAGCTTATTTTTTTTGGCTTCTGCACTTTTTTTTCGGGGAAAACATGCTAAATGCTTTTTATAACTTTTTTGGGTAATTTTTGCTAACTTTTGATGTTACTTGCTTCATTTTTAGCAGTTTTGGTCGATAAATTGCATTATTTCTATAATGTCTGGCTCTTTTCCGGATTTTCATTAAATTTCATTAAATTTGATGTAAGGAGAACATGACCCTAAACAACAAAAATCAATTTGTATTTACCTCTAAGTTTATTACTGGTCAAAATCGAATAGACGGTTTAATCACCGAGCAATACTAAAGAGCCACCATTACTCTCTTCGATGCCTCTCATGACGATGAGGTAATTGGCCGTTTCATCTAGTTCGAGTTGCTTTGGTAATTTGACATAATATGGACAGAAATGAAAGGGAATGCGTATTTTCGTTCGATACAAACATAATTTAGCTGTGATTAGTATTAATCAAACACTTTTAAACTTAGTTTGCTGCATGGTCTGTAATATGTATGTCTTCTTTGGTCTCCCATTCTACACCATTTCCCTAGAACCTTTTCGATCAGTTGTGCCATAGAAACCCCCCGGTTCAACCGTCTAACTATTTTAATAAATTTAAAAAACGGAAAACATAACGAGGATCTAAAACAACTAAATTTGAAAGATATGGTAGGGCCAAACCAAAACAGTACGAGACAACTACAATGAGAATAGTTCGTTCTATAAATAGAACTTTCAAAACTTCTGCATCAGTGCGTGTAAGTAGGAAAGCAATGTGTAAGTAGCGACAACAATCACTCTGCACACAATCAATAAATGTCGTCGGTTAGTGACTTGTGTAAATACACACCGCAGTGGCTTAACGGGCTAGACGCTGCTGAAGATGATGCTTCACAAAGATCGAAACGATCGTCCAGCGAATGTGAATTCGAATCCCACCCGCGGCATTTACATTTTTTTCACTAACCGGAGAAAACATGATCTCTTACAGCCTTAAAGAAATTACAACTGGAAACAGCTTTCATTAAAGAGGCTAACTTGGGTAATCGCCCGGCTTTTGTATGGGAGGGCGTCGTGACCACACCAGATTTCTCGAGTTAAGTTCAACTTTGCTGATTCATCAACTTTAGTCTACATGCTGACAGTTCGGACAACGGTATGAGACAGATTGACTTTGCCGCAGCGAAAAACAAGATTCAATATTCCAGAATAAAGAGAAGGCTACTTGGGTATCCCCTGATCAAAGACCGAAGAACCAAATTGATCCCGTGGTAATTGATGGTAGGCATTAATCTTGTGTATTGGACGTACGAGTGATTACAGGAGCTAACAGCGATTCTGATCACTACCTGATAGCAGAAAAGGTTCGCACAAGATTAAGTAGCGCGAAAATCGTACGAAACCGGACGCAGAGAAAGCTAGGCAGAGCCTACTCCAGGAAACTCTCGCAACTTTTGGCACAGAACCCACCCCTCCCGATGACGATCATGAAGCGCAGTGGAAACCCATTTCCGACTCTATAAAAACTACCGCAATAACCGTACTTGGTTTTGAAAAACAGCTTCGCAACAAACCTTGATACGATGAAGACTGTGGCATGGCGAATGATGAAAAGAACTCTGCACGTATGGCTATGCTTCAATCAATTGTATCACGAGCTGCGACTATAAGGGAAAAATAAAGGAGGTAAACCGTTTATTTAGGCGTAAGAAACTGCAGTGCAGAAAGCGCGAGAGTGAGAAAATTGAGACACAGAAAGCACGAAAATTCTTCCAAAAAGTCAAAATCACCTTTCTGCAGACAATTGCGGAAATCTCATTGCAGATGTGAAGAGCATGTTGGGAATATGGTGAAATCAATTCCCCGCACTACTGGTGCCTGAGAAATTCAATTACGATGAGACAATCGATCACAATCGATTCACAATCCCTCCAAACCAAGAAGCAGACGTTGCAGGGAAAATCATTTGTTGTGTGTGCGGTTTCATGTCAGTGTGTTCGGATCATTTTCGCAGTCACAATCAGTAAATCAGTTTCGTAATGTAAATCAGCCAGGAATTTGAAACCCTGATCGGAACACCCATTTTCAATCCCAAACTAAGTTTATTTAAATAATAGGCAATGACAAAATTTCAATGTGGTCGTTAAAGGTTTACGCCAGTTACCCTGTTGCCACTAATACATACTGACGGGCACGGCTCAAAAGTCCCTAAACTTCTTCTATGCTATATACCCCATCCCTATGGGTGAGGGTGTAGCAGTACTACAATTTTTGATTGATTCAGTTTTAGCACTTTTTTTTGCAAATTGCACTTTTTTTGGCATGTTTTTTGGCAGCTTCTGGCAACACTGGCCTGAACTTGTGTCGTATTTACGAACATAACAAGGTAAGTATTGACATTCGTGGAATAACACAAAAAGTATTAAGCAAGAAAAAAATCCAATGAGTGTTCGAACTCACGGGCGATGTGTTAACACCTTTTTGCTACACGGTACCTGTTCGATTTCTATGAACACATTCGTAAATGTTACATTGGAAAATAAAAAACAGCGTTCAATCATATGATGACGTTACAGTTAAGTAATATTAATACTTAAATTTATTTAAAGACCCAGTGCAAGCACATGTGTCATTATTTTCTTGCTCAATACTTTTTGTTTTATTCCCACAAAAGTCAAAGAATGCAAAGTAACAGACACTTGTACATACATACATACATTGTTATATTCGAACGATATAACCGAAGATCAACATAAAATACTTTTTTAATATTACTCCAAATTAATACTCCAAATTAAAACACTTAAATCTCGGCTCGCCGATATCGGATCGCCTTAATTTTTGGCCTAAACTCTTCGTCGAAACCCGCACTAGCTTTTTAATCCAAAAATTAATAAAATCGGCTATGAATTTCCGGAGAAAATCGCGTGGGAAAATTATATGAAAATCGCCCAATAATCACTTTCAATACCGACTGCCAAGCAACGAACAAACAATCGATGATTTACTCTTCCAAACCTAACACTTGCGTATGTATTAAATTTATAGTTTACTGCCCTAGAGGCGCGCGTATAGATGTTAACACATCAATAATGACACATGTGTCGTTGTCGTATTTCGACTACGACAGTTTTGTAAAAGATTAAAAATAATACTCGTATCCTCGATAGACCACATAAATATTATTATTGGTATATAAGAACTGAATAAAAGGAATTATTGGATGAATAAATTGAATTGAGTTCGCATAATAAAAATACCACCGCGATATCAACAAAAATTTCGGCCGGAGTACAAAAATCATGTAGAATTAAAGGAGTGGATACAAGAGGGCCCTAATGATGCACTTACAGCTTTATGCAAATATTGCAAGTGCAGACTAAGTTGCAAATAGTATGATCCAAAACAAAGAAAAACACAGTAAATTGTTCTATAACGGCATCAACCCCACGGCTACAATTTTTTCTCAAGACTACAGTACAAAGGTTCAGGAAGCAGCCATATTTCTAAATCAGTGGCTAGAATTAAAGACTCATTTCAGCATAGATGAGAATTAGGAAGTGTTATATGGCTGAAACATTATGCGACCTCTGTGATGAGAAGTATCATTTGTATCTACTCTTTTTAAAGCCTATTCTAAACGATCTACAAACACTTAATAAGAGTTTGCAAAGTAATACATCTGATCCGACAAAGTTGTTAGCTGACATGCGATACGTTATGAATAAATTGAGAATGTTTGTGGTAGTCGACGAAAATGTGAATATTATGGACGATGTCGACGAAAATTGTGTTGCTCATAATTGTAACTTTGACAATCAAGTTATCATAATTTGGGAAAAGAATGATTTAAGCAACGTGGATATAACCAACATAAGAAAACCATGTGTTAATTTTGTTCTTTGTTAATACAAGAATTAAAAACAAGGTACTTACAAACTATCTTACCTAAATGTTATTGTTTTTGTTATTATTGTTTTTGTATTTCCTTTAATGCTCGTGAGAAAGCTATTCGCTGCGGTGAAGCTCTATTTCCTATTCTAAATATAAAGTCTAAACTAAACCGTAAAAATAAGTTATTGGCCTACAAATCCTGCATTAGGCCGATATTGACTTACGGATGTCAGGTCTGGTCTGGCAGATGTGCTAAACCAAACGTCAAAAAACTGCGGATCATACAGGACAAAAACCTTAAAATCATTTTCGATCTAAACAGACGTTTTTCGACCACTCTTCTCCACAAGTCGCTAGATAAGGGATATGCTCAACAAAGTAATTTGTAAACTTACACAAAGATTCGAAGACCGTAACAGATCTTCAAATTATGTTGTAATAAGAAATTTGCATAATTAATTTCTCTATATCTTCAGGGATGAAAATGATAGAAGACATAATTCCAGAATTTCTTTAAAACTTTAAATGGGTTTTTATCCTATCGTTTTGCCCTAAATTGCATCAAAATCTTAAAAATAATTCTTATATAAAAATAAACAAAAATATGTACTATTTGCTGCAATACTTCTAGTAAATTCTCAAATTTTGTAAATATAAAGGAAAATATAAGTACTTTTTAATTGTATTAATGACAGACGAAATAAATAAATCAAAATACTAAAAAAATATTGATGTTTTATCTCAAATAGTAAAATGATGTTGTTTGGTTGAGAAAATTCTTTGTGCAAAGAAAGATGTTATCACCGACATTGTGAACCAATTTTATAATAATGCCATTTTGAAAGAAAAGATTTTTGACCAATACAAATCCATAAATCTGGTAAACTGGTTGAATGTTGAAAATACCTTGCATTTTTGGAATGAAGTGTCGAAATATAAAGACTCTGCCGACAACAACCCCTTTCAGCAAATTTGTACTTTAGCCATACAAGTTCTCTCATTACCATAGTGCAATGCTGACGTCGAAAAAATGTTAAGTCAGGTGAATTTAGTGAAACCAAAATACGAAATAGAATTGAAACTGAAACGGTCAATGCAATATTACAAGTTCGGTAACAAAGGAATACTCAAAGCTAATTGGAATAAATGCGTCCTACGAAAAAACAAGGAACAATAGCGATGACTTGGTGGATGTACCGCTTATTTATTTTTCAGTTAATTTCAAAAGTATACTCAGAAATATGATACGATACTACAATAACTCATTAATTGAACCATTCAATGCCGCAAAAAGTATATATTTTTTTAATTTTTTAGTGCCGAATAGTTGACAAACCTAAATACAACACAACTTCCATTTAGGGACCGCTAAAAAGTTGCGCGTACGCATGACAAAAATTGAATAATAAAAATTCTTACACGGTAATATTCTTGGAATTATTGTTTTTATTTCGAGAATTCTGAGAATAATCAATTTCACATTATGCATTTAATAACATATTCCAACATTTCTACACTTAAAATATTATTTGGATAAAAATACTGTTTAATTGGGGTTTGAACCAAAGAGAAACATAAAAAACTACAAACAAATTAAAATGGTTTAAAAAAACTACATTCGCCTAATTTTTTATGGGTTATGAAGAAGACAGTACAACGGACAACAAAAGTTGAGTGGAGTGGAGGTAAACATAGTATGAAGTATTGTAAGTCGGTAAACTGGATTAATCGCCCAGGTGATAATGATGAAACCAGTTGCTATGCATTCGTAAATTACATATGTCGTCCAAATCGACATGCTGCGAAAAACAACGTTTATAAGGCAACTGTAACAGCCACACTACCAGTTCTTGCACCTGAAATCACCACCTATCACCAAGACCGCCAACTCCAGTTCGTGAGACAGAATTTACAGGAATGACTAGAGCAAGTGATGTTACTTATGAATATCGATTTGATACCGATTATGAGCCCCAACAGGGAAGAGACGGACAACAACTAATAACACAAATGGAAATGGTTTTCAGTGTGGCCATATCGGGAATATCGCAGCGACTTGCCATATTTTTGACAGTGTTTTTAATGCAAAGAAAACTCACACATGCTAATGTTAAGTCTACGACGTACCGCAAACGGCATGCTGAATTTCAGAGCCTCTACACTCTAAATGATGACAATTCGTTCGCTTACTGCAGCGATATAAAATCTTTGGTGGTAAAAATGGGAATGAACCACATCGCTAGTGAGTGGAAATTAATTATTGACGGTTCTGTTTCCAGCTTGATAGCAGTGTTGTTGCATGTGTCGAACCGAAAATCTTCCATTCCGCTAGCAAATGAAACATTGAAAGATATAATGAAAAAAATCCAATACTACGATAATAAATGGAAGATTTGCTGTGATTTGAAGGTCATCAACATTTTGCAAGGGATCATCGATAAGGACGGCTTTCCAAAATTCTTTTGTTTTCTTTGTAATTGGGATTCGCGCTCACCTCTGAATCAATACCAATGTAATTCGTGGAGCCCAAGAGGAAATGTGGAGGAATAAATGAAACAACATAAACTGAAGAATGCACCTTTAGTTGACAATACACAAGACATCTTGCTGTCACCGCTGCACATAAAACTGGGAATTGTTACAAAATGCATCGAATTGGCCGTTTAAATTGTCCAAACGCATTCGACTATTTGAAAAGCGTTTTTCCAAGGCGTAGGGATGACAAAATTTAAAAAGGTATTGTAGTGAATTTAAAACGAATTTTTGTTCACTTCAGTGTACTATTTACACTATGTTAATATTTTTTTTGTCTTTATTTTGTGTCTTCATTTAACAGGCGTACTTAATAGCCCTGACATTAGAAAGCTATTCAAGAGCAACTTTGAATCATCGCTTGATGATAGTCATTCAATGGCATGGATTTACCTTATGTTCTAGTTCAGAGATTCTTAAACTAGGGTTCATTTTTTGTTTTTGTTTCTGAATTTTGAATTAATTTTAATTTATTTATGTACATTTTGAAATTAATTTTAATTTTTTTTAATATAAAATGTATAGTAAATATGTTAATCTGAATATATTTTTATTATTTTAAATAATATATAAAATCATTAGAACCTGCATTTTCAAAATTAAATTATACTTTGTTGGGGGTCACTAAAAATTTCGTATTACGAAAATGGGTCACGTAACAAAAAAGTTTAAGAAGCCCTGTTCTAGTTGATTGTTTCCTTGAATTTTGAACGGTTTGCTACCTATGGACCTTAACAGGGGAAAAAAGTAAAAAAAACGAATTTTTTAAAGTTTTTTGCGATTTAGACCTTGAAGATGATGTTTTTTTGATTTTATATGTTCACAATTGTTGTTTGTTATATATATTTTTCTTTCTTTCTTGGGAGGGGATCGAGACACGGAACCGGAAGAAAGAGAATGGGTGAGTGAAATGATGTATTATTTTGAGAAAATCGGCACATCGATGACATTAAAGCTGTATTTTCTTTATTTACATTTTGACGATTTTATCAAACAACTGCCTACCGAATCCGATGAGCAAGGAGAATGGTTTGCCCAACACAATGCCCATCTAAAAATGGTACAAAAACTCGACGAATTGCTTGCTGACGTAATATCAATTTTATTGATGCATTGTTTTGCATTCCTTTTTCGATTTCTTTTCTAATTCATTTCAGGTATGTTGGCGGAGTCACAAGATCACCCTGTATGATGTAAATGAAGTATTTGAAGAAAAAGCTGATGATGAAGGACAAACTGGAAGCAAGGTGCCCGTGGACACAATAAGTTCTGAATCAGATTCAGATTCGGACGTTTTGGATCCACAATTTAAGAGGGTGCGATCTGCAAGTCCAGGACCATCAACATTATAAACATAATACGAATATTTTTTTATTATTTTGGTAATAGATATCATAGTATCTCAATGTTGAAGTAAAGAAAAAACAAATGAAATTAAAAAATGTTCGAGAAATTTGTCACTTTTGCGGCTGCCTAGACGCTACCTAAACGGTGTTAAGAATCATTCCTAGGAAGTTCGTATGTTCTAGTTGATTGTTTCCTTGAATTTTGAACGGTTTGCTACCTATGGACCTTAACAGGGGAAAAAAGTAAAAAAAACGAATTTTTTAAAGTTTTTTGCGATTTAGACCTTGAAGATGATGTTTTTTTGATTTTATATGTTCACAATTGTTGTTTGTTATATATATTTTTCTTTCCCTCAGAGAGCAAATCAAAATTCCGAACGGTGTACAAAATTACACCGAGGCCTCAAATCTTTGGGGCCCATAAAAAAAGTGCATGACTTTGGGCAAAACTGGGAGACACGGGTCTTATTTTTTGGTCTTTTATCACTAGTGGTGTCTGTATATGGTTATATTTCCACGACTTAAAAAATTACACACAGTGTAATCAGTATAGTATTGTAGTGGCATAGTATTGCTATCGGTTTATTAGTCAAGTATGTTAAATTTATATTCACAGAATAGTAATATTACAATACGTCCAGTGATATTTAGGACTTATACAAAAATGGTGAGTTTTTCGCGAACCTATACAAGCTGTCGGTGTTGTTATTGTGTTAGTGTGCGCGGCTCTTGCACATGGAAACGTGGGTTCGATCCCTGCTCAGACCACTGTACACTTCTTTCGATAACGGTCACCTCGCTTACTGATGGCGACACTATGGAGTACATAGTGAGTGTAAAAACTACAAAGCGAACATCTCACTGATTGCCAAAAGTTAACATCAACTGTTACGAAAAAATGCCAGATGTTGGGTATAATCTTGAATATAATATTTTTATTTGCCAATTTGCTTATTTTAAAGTCAAAGGCAAAACTAAATTCTAAAAAATACAATGAAGTATAGGAGGTGGTTACACTGTATTCACATTGCAGAAAGATTTTCTCATGTGAAGTTTTCGAGTAAAATACCAGTAAATTGCTGCACTGAATATCGGATGTTTGGAGAAACGAAATGTCCACTCACGAGTTTAGATTTCAACGGTTCAAGACTTTAATTTCATATTATGTTATCACACTATTTAAACACGCCTCCTCGTAAACGCAGGTTCACAACCCGGCCGCTCGCCACGAGTGATAAAACGAGGAGTTAAATAACTTAGCATTTGGTAGTAGCGAGATGTAAAACCAATACCAAAATAAGCGACCTGAATCCCGGCGTCCCCGAGCTTGCCGTATGAGTTTCCGCACGGCCCATTAGGTCCCAAACGGGTAAAACGAGGACCTCGGAAGCAGTCGGGTACCGCAAGCGACACGTAAAAAGCTATTGTGTTTAGAGGTAGCAGAACGTCGATGGCAAGCTCCTATTCTATCATAGGAGGTTAGGATCGCTTGACGTAGGCGGCACTACCTACATAACTGACTAGTAGTGGCACCTCTTACCTTTTGGTATTAGTATTGTAAATTTGTTAAATATGTAAATAGCCCTGTAGTTTCTATTTGTAGTTTTACGTTTTAGTTTTAAGTTATAACGTTGATTATTCCATTTGGTGAAGACCCTAGTGGGCAGTAGAATGTTTAATTTAATTGAATTGTTTTGTATATAGTCTTTCTTCTGCTTTATGTATGTACTATTTATGTATTTTTTTACGGATTATTAAATGATAAGAAATAGTATGTATTGATAAATATAATTTATAAAATAAGAAGCTTTTGTAAATGAATTTTAGGAATAAGAACATTGTTAAATAAAAAAAATCCAATGAGTGTTCGAACTCACGGGCGATGTGTTAACACCTTTTTGCTACACGGTACCTGTTCGATTTCTACGGACACATTCGTAAATGTTACATTGGAAAATAAACAACAGCGTTCAATCATATGATGACGTTACCGTTAAATAATATTAATACTTAAAATTATTTAAAGACCCAGTGCAAGCACATGTGTCATTATTTTCTTGCTCAATACTTTTGGTTTTATTCCCACAAAAGTCAAAGAATGCAAAGCAACAGACACTTGTATATACATACATACATTGTTATATTCGTACATACGCTACACAAGTTCACAAAATTGTCGTTGCTCCCTTGCTATCTCATTTTTATATACGTATAATACGTCATTACTCTCTTTGCTCTGAGAGTGCTCCGCACCCACATTTTATTGGACTTATCATTCACTATAATAAAAAAACAACAACACTAACAACAACAATAACAACTACTACAATTATTTTTGTGCTTGCTGTGTCGTGGAGTGTTTGTGTGGGTGGTGTGTGTAGGGGGGGGACCTAAAATAAAAACAACCAAATACACAACATCACACATACTTTGTCCGAAGTAGCTGACGTATACGTGTGTCACATAACCACATGTTTGCCATATCAACAGCAACGAAACAGCCAAACACACAACATCACACATACTTTGTACGAAGTAGCTGACGTATTAGTATGTCACCGTATTAGTAACGGCTTGCAAATGAAATTTTGCGTGGCTATGCTTTATATATCCGTTCAACAACAGCAACAGACACATGTACATACATACATTATTATGTTAATACATACGATATAGACACAATTTCGTTTGCCTCACCTCTGCCACCACACTCTTTTATTGCTCTCTGGCTCGCTCATTTTTGTTTAACACGTCATTATTCTCTTTCGCAGTCGCAGAAAATCTGGTTTTAGCAGCAGCATAAAATCTGGTTTTAGCAGCAGCATAAAATCTGGTTTTAGCAGCAGCAGAAAACCTGTCTGTGTGTTGTTTGCATGTGTTGACTTTGATAGATTTAGTCCCTATACGCCGCTATAGATATTAACACATCAAAAATAAAAAAAGGTGGCAGAAACTGCCCAGCGGACCAAAACTTCGTATACGATATCGCATACGAGAGTTACGCGAAACTTTTGCGGGTAAAACTCTCGAAAACAGATCCGAAAACGATCGGAAAATGAATCATCAGTCGCTCAGTTTGTGGCAGTAAAAGTTTCGTTTACGATGTCTTGCAAGAGATTCGTTTGCGAGACTTTTGCAATATCTTTTGCGAGAACAACACGGAAAATAAAACCAAATGCAATAGTCAAAACTTTGTTGTTGTGTCGTGTGCCTGCACGTGTGTGTCTCTGTTTAGCGCACGACACAACGACAACAATGTTTCTCTCTCTTTTTTCGTCCGTTTTAATTTCTCCCCCGGTTTTGGTCCGGTAAATACTCGCTTCTGAGCCCGTTTGCGAGCATTTAGCGTAACACTCGCTAAGGCTCGGTTTTTTGCCCGCTGGGTGGCTTCAATTAGTGAATTTGGAGCGGTGCACAGTGGTTCACCTTCGCAATTTAATTTATTCAAATTTCTTACATCTAAGAATTTTAATAAATATCGTTCGAATACAATATTTGGTAACCAAACTATATTACAGTGTGTAAACTTTGTCATTTAAATTAGTAGTTTAGTGGCCTGGTAGCAGCAAACTGAACGAAGTGCACACGTGTATTTTATGACCAAAACAGACAGCTACATTTGTTGACTGATTCCGTTAATTTATTGAAATTGAATTCTGTGTACTTTAGTTATTATGTCTGCTGGAAAAAAAAGGGTAAGTACATATTGTTTATTACCAGGTAGGACCGCACTTAAAATTCATAACGTTTTTGAGGAGAAACATAAAAATACGTCGGTGTACAAAAAAATGCAGGTGATTGCAGTCTAAAAATTCTATTGCATTAGTTAGTCCATTAATTGATATTTCATAATAAATGAAAACCAAATCCCCGCGTTGCCCAAATACTTTATATTTGATTTTTTTCAAAAAATTTTGCTGGAATATAGCACTTGGAGTTATTTTAAGAATGGTTTAAGTTCAAACATGTAACTAGTGTTGAAATTGGCTGTCATTTAGGCGCATTTTATTAGAATTCAGGTATAAAAAAAACATTACAATAATGCCAATGTTTGCCTTTTGATGAATTACAGTGTCACCTGTATTAAATTTAACGAAAGTAATTCGTTTTATATGCCAATTGTTGTTTTGGATGAAGGGATGTTTGGGATATAACTCAGGCAAATGAACTCCGACTTGTACAAATAATTCCAAAATACAAAAGAGAATTTTATCAACTTTTCAGGTGCGTACCCACATTTTTAAAGTTGTTGAGGACAAAATAATTATTCACCTTTAGATATTGGAAAATCTGAATTTTTTTCACTAAATTAGCACTATCTTGTTTGTGTTCCATCGGGCGGCAACTAAAGTTACCCTGCATTTCCAACTGTGTATCATTATCATTGGACGCTTTCGAAGAAAAGAAGTCCGTTTACCCCAAATTCAAAATTTTTTCCAACGACTATATTTTTCAAATAGCTAGTACTCCCGAACAGTAATTACTATAAACAAATCTTAGCCCCTATATTAAATACAGCTAATCGCTCTTTATACCAGAGAATTTATTTTAAATTTTTTGTACGCATTATGAACAATTAGATCAAAATATATAAAAAAACATAAAAAGATAAAACCAAATTTTTGTTTTCTTGGAAATCGAAAAAAGCTAAAAGTAGCCTAATTTGGAATTTTTTCCGAAATATACCCGACTGCGCGATTTTCAATGTTGATATATGGCCATAATCACTGGCTCCTTGCCTACAATCGGTTTTTTACAGAATTTAGAAATGTTGGCTATACCAAAAACAAAAAATCATTCATACGTATACAATAGTTATTTGCCATAACATGTACCAACAATTGCATAAAATTTAACACAAAGTACATACCATGTTCCTTAAAGTACATAAATTGTACCTGAAAATTCTTACGTTTGGTAAAAAATGTGTCAAAAACTAACAAAATTACCAAAAGTACATAACAAGCTCCAAAAAGGTACATATATTGAGTACATCCAAATGTGCATCCATAAATGAACCAAACAATACTTTCCATGGAGTAAAAATCCAATGAGTGTTCGAACTCAAGGGCGTTGTGTTAAAACCTTTTAGCTACACGGTAGCTGTTCGATTTCTATGAACACATTAGTAAATTAGTAACCATTAGAAAATAAACAACAGAGTTCAATCATATGATGACGTTACATTTAAATAATATTAATATTTAAAATTATTTAGAGACCAGTAGAATCATATGTGCCATTATTTTCCTGGTTAATACTTTTTGCGCGGCTCTTGTGCAAGAGGGCGTGGGTTCGATCCCTACTCTGACCACCTTACATTCCATTCGACGGCGGTCACCTCGCTTAGTGACGGCGACACTATCGAGTATTTAGCCATGAAAAATACCGTTCGGAAGCGGTGTAAAGCTGTAGGTCCCAAATCAGTTTAAAACCAGAACGCGCGCAGCTCACTGGTTGTGAGAAGCTCTCCCTAATCCCTTCACGGGATGTAACGGGAAACCATTTATTTATTTTTTTAATACTTTTTGTTTTATTCCCATACATGCATTGTTATGTTCGTACATGTTTCGCTGCTCTCTTGCTAGTTCATTTTTATATATGAATATCCACGTCATTATTCTCTTTGCTCTGACAGTGCTCCGCACCCACACAATTCACCTATTCGCTGCCGCTACATCACTGTGTGTTTTTTCGAAGTCTGACAATATCTGTTTCGCAGTCGAACAAAACTGTTTTCTATATAGGGGTGGGTCACCCTTAACATTTAGGCCTACCTACCCGACCTACCCGATATGCACACAAAATCTTATAAAAATCGGTTCAGCAGTTTCGGAGGAGTTTAACGCCAAACAATCTGTGATCGCAGTCGGACAAACTGTATTAGGGTGTGTTCACTTTGTGAGTTAAGTCCCTACCCGCGCCAATAGATGTTAGCACATCAAAAATATCGTAAACTGGGTCACAAAGGTTCATAAAGGTACTAAGATTTCTGCCAAAAATAGCATAAAGTGTATGAAAAACATTATATAAAGTACAGCAAGACATCGGTTAAAGTATCACTTTGAGAATCGAGCTATTCCTCTGCTTCCTTTTTCATTTCACTGCCTTGTTTTGCTTTAGTCGTAAGTTGTCTCTGATAATATTTTGGAATTCTCTTTCTGGAAAAAGAAACACTCAATAATATTTTCTTCAACTGTTTAACATAATACTCTTTAAAACGAAATAAAAATATAAGAAATGGATTGACATTAGTTTTATAATTTTCATGTAACAAACTCTAACTTGGTAACACTTTGATCGGGGTTATTCTCAAATCCTAAAATTATACATGTTAACGTGCAGGTTGTCATGGTTTTTACGCCTCAGGCGCTAATACTTCATGCCAGTAATGATCCAAATAACTATAGTTGTCTCAGATATTCCACTAAAAATAATATTTAAAGTCTGGCCAAGGTTTAAATATTTCGAATGTACCTAAATATGTGCTCCCTTTATGAGGCTCCAATGGGTTCCATGCTGCTACAATGGGTTCTGTGGAAACTTAAACAGCAGAACACAGGTATGACTGTAGGAAATTTTATTTTATTCAATACCATTAGTATTGGCGGAATTTAATTTTTTTTAGAAACCTCACACTGTAGGACGTTCTTGCCAAAGTTCATTCTATAATTTAAAATAGAAATATTCAAAGGTGGACACCATAAATGTCAAAAATACTACAGTTCCTTATTAGTATTAGACAACACATTACCTACACTACTCCGATATAATATGACCAACTGTTCCATGCCTGTTCGAGAGTCTGAATGTTGGTCAATAGAATTATTTTTTCCAAAAATGTCAAAATGTCGTGCAAATCGGACCCAATAAGTAACTTATAGTGCAGGTATAAATTTTCGGCTAACCCGAGTGATATTTATATACTGTTTCATAAAGTGGTTAATGAACACCAAAATGGCGTGAAGTATTATCTCCAAAAATTCTCAATATAAAGTACAATATAGCACAGTCAAAACAGGGTTTGATATATACTTTACAGAACCCTTGACAATATTGACTGTTGAAAACTTCAACCGAGTGTAATCGCTTCTTCCTATAAGTGTTGGTCTTTCTTGCTATAAGTCTTGGTCTTTTGATTCCTGAGTTTCATCCTTTAAACGTAGCTCATAATATTGATAGTGGCCGTCGGTGGTGCAATGGTAGTGTGCCCGGCTCTTCTGCATGAGGACGTGGGTTTGATCCCTACTCTGACCACCTTGAATTTCGTTTGACGGCGGTCACCTTGCTTAGTGATGGCGACACTATCGAGTATTTATCCATGAAAAAGCTTCTCAAAATACCGTTCGGAACCGGTGTAAAACTGTAGTTCCCAATCAGTGAGTGTAAAACCAGAACGCGCACAGCTCATTGGTTGTGAGAAGCTCTCCCTAATCCCTTCATGATATGTAACGGGAAACTATTTATTTTATTTTTATTCATAATTTTGAAAAAAACATCTTTAGTCTCATATGAGTAAAACATGCAAATGAAAAACATAAAACGGTCTTCGCAAATTCTTCCAAAATTTTTCCAAAAAATATATAAAAGTCCAATATTTTGATTTTGAAGCTTAACTTGAGGCCTATGCTAGGAAAATAAATAAAATTTTGGAAAAAATTAAAAAAACTTTAATTTCTTCTTGTATTTCAAACTTTGAACATAAATATCTTCGGTCTTAGAAGGGTTAATGCGAAGCATTATACCTTAAAACAAAGCCTGAAGTGTTGCCTACAATCTGAGTCTAGGTAGAAAATAGGTTTACTGGGGCTGTTTTTTGAGAAAATCAGATTTTTAGCAAAAAAGTGAGGTTAAAAAATCGTATTTTTTAAATTTGTCCCCAATGGGTTAATAAAATGTAATATATTTATATGCAGATTTAAAGAGTTTTTAATGGTATTTGTAATGATATTCACCGGAACCAGATCGGACCATAAATATGTGAGATATGGCCAATTATATACTCAAGTTTTAAAGGCCCATATCTCAAGAAGTTGGACCGAGCGCAAACATTTGTTTTTTCTATTTTAATAAGCTTTTTAATCCCTTTTAGGCCAAAAAAAAAAATTGGCCTATGGCCGGTAAAATTTGTTTAAATAGCGCAGACAGCTATATCCATATATACCGATTTCTCAAAAACTGGAGCCAATCTGACACTTCCAAATGTACTTTCGCACTCAGGGGACTCCCCCCTAATAGTTCGAAAAGGATTCATCGAAGTTCATTTTTTCGACTATCACAGTGTTATTCTAGTCTAGGGCGGTATATATTCTCTACCTACACACAAATTTAAAAAACTGTAAGACACTAATTAATGAGCTCGCAGAAAAATGCGATTTTGAAGACTTTTCCAAGAATATTGCAAAAACTTGCGTTATTTTGTCGTCATTTTAAAAAATAAAAAGTTTTGGCTACTCTTACTCGATAAATTTGTCAAAATTCCAGAAGCTTTACCTAAGTTTTAATAAAATTCTTCCCTCTGCAAAGAGGATTTGGAATTAAAGTTTGTTTTATATGTTCATCATTCTTGAAGATATTTTGCAAGAATTTGTTCCTTTTTCTCATTCCATAGCAATGAAAGGATTACAAGGATATAAATTGTGATCAAACATTTACTAATGAGCTTTACGACATTGAGAAGAATGACTTCATATTACGCTTAATGCGACAAAAGTTGTGAATTATTTAAAACATTAAGAAGAAAAATTGGCAAATGTCGACTACGGAGGGCTCTTCATTTAAACACAGTAAGGGTTACGAAAATACAAAACAAGAATACTCTCAGCCAAAAAAACTGTTAACTGTAAGTCCATCAGGATTACAAAAATTTGGAACTTCTAAGCATTTATGGTATATGGTACTTAAAAAGTTATATCCGACTAATATTAAGCTTTTCAGATGATTTGAGGATTTCTGAAATCTCTCAGAAAGTAAGGTGAAAAAGTCAAAACGCTATTTTCCGTATCTTTTGATTATAATGAGAGGTTTGTGAAAAACTTACTGGATTCACTTGGTAAATATTTCCACTCAGCTTAATTTCTCTCGTAGATTAGATGCAGTAAATGCCTAATTACACCACTAAAACCCTACAGTGTAGTACAAATTACATAGCTAACGTAGACAAAAAATATTCTATACCAAATGACTACTAGAATCATATCTCCTCTTAAATACTTATACAGGGAAAAAATGTACAACGTTAACAATGCAAATTGCTTATAATTTAGCAAAATTACATCCATCAGCATTAATGCCACAGACTGAGCAGGACATTGCATTCATGGACACTCGCTGAAGCACCAACTACACGGAGCTGAAGATATTAAAATAACTCATCTCCAAAATACACTTCACTGCAAAAGTATGTGTACGAGATAAAACACGCAAATTATACTAAAAAATATAACTTTAAATTTATATCAAATTAACTACAAATACGACAAAATTATAACTACAAATAGCCCAATCACTTCTTAAGCGGGGAATACAAGAAACATCACCAACATGATTTTGATGCTTGCTGAAATAGATGATCAGGTTTTTCTTGTACGTGTGCACTAGGCTCATGCGTATTTTTTAAACACAAAGGCTCACAGGGTTTTCATATGCGGGCTAAAAATCTAAGACAAACTGCGTTTTTACTTTTATGATATATTAAAAAAAAGTTCCGCACCAAATGCATTTTCTGCAGCAAAAATGGGAATTTTTTAAGTCCAAAAAAATCTCATATTTTCGTAATGACAAAAAATGTTGTCAAGGATTTTAATGGATTTTAAAATAAACAGCAGATTCGTGATCAGTGGATCAAAATTTATAAAATTCGGGTGCTAATAGATGGTTTTTTAACAAAAAATTCTTTGTCATTACGAAAATATGAGATTTTTTTTGAATTAAAAAATTCCCATTTTTGCTGCAGAAAATGCATTTGGTGCGGAAATTTTTTAAGATATAAAAAAAGTAAAAACGCAGTTTGTCTTAGAATTTTTGCCTGCAAATGAAAACCCAGTAAGCCCTTCGCGTTTTGGAAATTTTTTATTTTCTGCATAAGCCTAGTGTGCACGCTTACAACTTTATTTTCGCTATACCATATAAACAGGTACATCAATCTATGCCATATGAATCCGTTTTGAATTTGAGACCTATCAAACATTTTGTCCGAACGGAAATCAGTTATGTAAACATATCGAATCCGTTTGAATATGAAATTGCTGTCGAAAAAACGGGTCGGGTGTTCCACCTTTTCAGATCCGCCTTGAACTCACAACGGACTCCGTATCCGTAAAATGTTGGTTTCTTTAAATGAATTCAAGATGGAATAACTTTTATCAATTCATTACGGATTGGAAACTGAGTCGTTCTGAATTCGTAATCGGAATTACAATCGCAATTTAATTTTTATACTTTTAAGGACTCGTAACGAGTTCGGAACGGATCCAAAAAATTACAATTTCACTGATTCGCTTTTTCTATTTTTACGGGTTCGAGCGGATCAGCCAAACCGGAATTTCATGCTTCGACTTATTATGATAGCAACTTCACTCAGTCGCTTAATTATATTCTTACGAATTCCAAATGGGTTCGAAACAGGTGCGAAAACTCACATATCGCTTTTTTATGCTTTTACGGGATCCTAACGGATCCGGTACAGTTTTTGTGCACGTTGGGATGTATCATGTAGTCCCCATATTAACATATCGTCGTTCCGAGGTTATCTTCACGTATATCACAAAATCAGAAAATATGTGATAAGACTATTTCCTATCTCTTATGGATACTGTGTAGCCATTTTCTTGTGTGTTTAACACGTTTGATACCGTTATGATACCTCATGAACCATTGTTGTGGATAGACAATAAAAAATATATGAAAATTTTGACCTAAAAAAAAATTAAGTTATCTTCACGTATGTGAAAGAAATATTTGGCAGACCTAAAAAAACATGTTATCATCCTATTAATATATGCATTTTGTTTTCGTTCTTTATCTCGAAAGTAACTCCGGATAAAGTCTATAGCATTACAAAAAAATAACAAACAAAATTGCATACTTTGTCTCTGCACCCTAATGTATAGTGCGTATAGGTGAAGATAATTTCGGACTAAAAAAATGAGGGTTTTTTTTTCAGCCAATGTTCATGCGTGCGCCATAAACAAAAAAAATATTTCCCAAAAGGTGGCTTATACAACAAAATATGATTTTGACGTAGAATACGTCTTACCTTACGGTATGAGGAGTCATGTCAGGTTTTTATTGTTGTAATCTTTATTTCATTGAATTTGAGGAAACGGCTAGATGAATTTTTTTAAAATTTTTTTTGTAGGTAAATGAAGATGTTATCTTTCGTTTGATATACATTTCATATTGGTTGATATATTTCGAGTATTTTAATTTCTCAAATGAAAATTGTTTAAACACATACACTCAAACATATGTGTGGTGTTTGGTTGAGTGTTTTTGGTTGCTCAACATTGCTTAGGAACATGTATCTAGTAAAAAGTGAAACGAACAGCAAGCTAATGTTGCTTGGCAACACGTATCTAGTAAAAAGTGAAACAAACAGTAAGCTAACGTAATAAAGCTTTTTTGCGAAAGCTTCAATAAAGCTGTTGTAACATTAATTTTGAATTGTAAATTCACACAACGCTCGAATGCTAATGCGAAGACTTTTTTAATATTAGGGCGGCCCTCTCAACATTCGCAGAACTTATTTCAATAAAAATATTAATTAAAATACATAAATTAAATTAAGTTTAAAAAAATTGAACATAATATTTTTTTTTTAAACGGACTTGAATCAAATACCGTTGGTAAATATAAAAATTACAGCAGACAGTTGTCCGAGGCCTTCGGCCACGGACTGTCCCTGCAGGCTGTGTTAGAGACACGGCCATTAAGTTTAACGTAGAATACGCCATCCGATAAGACAGAAAACATATATAACAATAAATGATAAATAATATAATATAAGCAATGTGTCTCTGACACAGCCTGCAGGGACAGTCCGTGGCCGAAGGCCTCGGACAACTGTCTGCTGTAATTTTTTTTTTTTTGATGTGTTAACATTTATAGGCGGGGGTAGGGTCTAAATTCAGAAAGTGAATACATCCAAACACAGTCTGTCCGACTGCGATCACACAAATTGGCAGACTGCGATCACAGATTGTTTGGTGTTAAACTCGTCCGAAACGGCTAGACCGATTTGTGTGAAATTTTGTGTGCATATCGGGTAGGTGTCAGAATCGGCCAACATCTATTTTTCATACCCCTAAATGATAAGGCTGAACCACCCCTATATAGAACACAGATTTGTCCGACTTCGAAACACACTGATGTAGCGGCAGCAAATAGTTGACTTGTGTGGGTGAGGATCACTTTCAGGGCAAAGAGAATAATGACGTAGTTATACGTATATAAAAATGAGATTGCAAGAGAGCATGGAAAATTGTGTGAACTTGTGGAGCGTATGTACGAACATAACAATGTATGTATGTTCAAGTGTCTGTGGCTTTGCATTCTCTGTTTTTTGTCGGAATAAAACAAAAAGTATTAAGGAAGAAAATAATGGCACATGTACTTGAACTGGTCTTTAAATAATTTTAAGTATTAATATTATTTAAATGTAACGTCATCATATGATTGATAAACTGTGAGTTTTTTTTAATTTATTCATGGATTTTTTAGGAAATGCTAATTTTATTTATTGAAGCTCGACCCCCTTTTGATATCTCTATTAAAGCCCATGTTAGAGTATTAGTGCAATTGGAACGATTCGCTGCGAGAGAAATGTACTGAAACTCTATTCATTTTCAAACAAATCGTGCGATCATTCTGCCTTAGATTTACACTATTATTTTGGAGATTTCAAAAACATTTGTCTTTAAAGTAAAAAATCAAATACAACAGTTTTAAAATAAAAATTAACATAGAAAACAGCAAATTGTGAACAGACACTAAAAATTTCTAAAAATTAAATAAAGGTTGTTTGTTTTATGCGAAATGCGTCACGACTTTTTTTATTTATTTTTTAAGCAAAATCCAAAAATCAGAGAAATTTAACGGAGCTGTTAAAATTTTCTCTGTAAATCGTTTTTGTCAAGTTTACAATATTCCATCTTCACTCACCAAATGGAAATTTTGTCATAACCTACGATTTATCTAATAGTCTCATATGGCCTGACAAAGATATATAGAGTTCAAAAGAAATTTGGCCAAATGCGCCCAAATTATTCCTGGCAAAGCTAACAGTTTTTCCCGCTGTAGCCACAGATATTCATCAGTGGTTGATTGGAATATTTCTATTGTAAAATTCAGAAAGGTACATCCAAACGTAAACTCAAATGGGTTTAGGATTCTCCAGCATCGCATGAACTGTGCGCAAGAATACATTCTCAAAACTCATTTACATGCCGAGAAATCCATCGGCTCCCATTAGACATAATTTTTGTTTTAAAACGTTTAAACCAAATATCGCTCGTTTTGTTATTTTGACAGTCGTGGTCTCGCCATTATTCACTCTAACTGTATTGGGCATTAACAAACTATTTTGGTCAGGGGCCTCTCACAAAAAATATAATATATGTATGTTAATATTATCAGGCGTTCCTCAATCTGGTCGTTCATCAGATTTAGTAGTCATATTTTTGGTTTCTGCCATATTTCCAATACCTATAGGTCTGGATCAGCTTTATCCGTAATAATGGCATGTCGTATTCAAAATATTCGCATCACGTCAATAAAGGACTATAAGATATACAGTTCGTGGTTCATATGACTCACTGGGCTTTATCGATGACAGCCGCATTTATTACCCAGTACACTTTCGTTCCAAGGACTTCGAGTATTGTTTTATCTGATTGATTTCTGTGACATGCAACAAGGGATATACACGCTGAAAAATTTGCCTTTTTTTATTGTTTGGATACAAATATAAAGTGTTTGTAGTTTGCCGCAAATATAGTATTCTTGTGTACAACCACATTGTGTTTGCTATTCAATATAACATATTTGGAACACAATTTGTTTGTTGAAAACTGTTGTAAACACAGGTGTCTTCACAATAAAGAAACAAAAAAAGCAGCAGATCTTCCATTCCCGAAAACAGAGTTTGCAAACATGTTAATTTGCAATATTGCTGGAAGCCGATATTCTGCAGCGTATAATAAGAGAGGCTGGCGTATCTGAACTTTTGTTTCTCGGTAGAACGCTTTATATCTAAGATGCTTTCAGCCCAGCAATAACATATTTTTGAAACCACAATCCATCACTGTTTTCTGGGCAGCTATTATTGCTTTTGTTCCAACGTTGTAACGGTTCTCGGCGTTCGTGTAAGAATCGCACTCATTAACCCGCGTTCACTGCTGAAATGCACTTTTATTGTTTTCTGCAGCTTTCGTATAGTTATCTCAATTATATCCTTCCAACATTCACCAAGGATTTAGTGTCTCAGTCAGTGCCATTGTACAAAAGTGTATCAGCTTAGCAAAGATATAAATCTTAGCAAGGATACCAAGCTCAGATATAGCGTCTTAAGGTTTTTTCGTGTATCGGGCTATAGAATGCAATAATAGTATAATCAGCTAATGCAATCATTACATAACTAAGATGACCCCTTACCGACACTAGACTAATTTCAGATCCACATACAAAAATATTGCTATTTACTGCCTTTATTCGTTCCAAGCTTGAATATGCATCATTTCAGAAAATCCTCATGCGCCCACAACAAGCAGTTGTCTGGCGCGGATTTTGGTCAGACGGCGTGATTGGGCCTTACGGTTTTGACGATGAGGCCGATAGTGCAGTAACTGTGGACGGCATTGTTATAGGAACATGATAGCGGAGTTCTTCTTACCTCAACTGGACGGCATGGAACTGGACGACATGTGGTTGCAGCAACACCACCACACAGCGCATAAAACAATTGATTATTGCAGCAACGATTTAAAGAACAAATTATCTTAGGAAATTCTGATGTCAATTAGCCACCGAAATCATGCTACTTAACCCCGTGTGATTTCTTTCTATGGGGTTTGTGTAATCTCGGGTTTATGCAAAAAACCAGAAACAATTCCTGAGCACAAATCCGAGATCCAACTAGTCATCGGCGAGATACAGCCACACCTCTAATTTCATGTAAATAGTAATGGCCTGTCTATTTTCATGTAAATAGTAATGGCCTGTCATCAGAGCCATGATGGATATGTATTTGATGGATATGCATTACATGCGCAATCGGAACATTTCTTCTTTACAATCTAATAAATAGTCACACCTATCTCAAACAATACGTGTTTTTATTTCAAAATTAAAAAGAGCATTCTAACAAATTATAGTAGTTTATTTAATTTCTCATATTCGTAAAAGGCAAATGTGGTTACTGATATGAATTAATTGACCAAAATTTACGATCTAAAAATCATTTCTGTATGCCGATTTAAATGTAAACTTACTCACAAGTATGTTAAAATCAAAATGTATTTTATGAGGATGACCCGTTTGTTGAACATGAGCAAGTGTATCAGTTATCGATAACTTAACATGTACATGTTGATGGTTTGTTGCATACACTTTCTTGCCAAACAATTTACTTTCCTATCTTTACATCCATTTGGTAAGCTAAACAAGATGTTGCATATGATGAACCTAAATAGTGGTTGTCCTTGCTTTTACTGTTCTTATTCTACCTATACCCAATAAAAATCCTGGTTTTAATTAAAGTTGTTTCCCTCAGTATCATGATAAATATTAGTAATTCTGATTTGGTTAGATGCTTAGAACTTTTCGAGAAGTACTCCGCAAACGACTTTAGTCCGCGTAAGAGTGACCAAGAGTGTTAGTTATCGACAGCAATATATTTTTTTATTTCATATACAGGCATCAATTACGAATAAATTCGCAACCGAAAAAAAGTATGGACATACAATTTAGTTTAATCTCTTATCAAAAAAACATTATTGCTTTCTACGCCAACTTTTTCTGACAAGTGTAACCAGAATCTCGTTGTATATCCTCATGCTCCTAAGCTTGATGATGTAACATTTATTCAAATTTCAAGAGGATTAAAACGAAATTTTCGGACGACTATTTAGTTGTTCTCTTTCAGTTTTTTTTATTTATTGTAAAGGAAGAATAAATGAATCAAACGGATTTACGACCAGAGAATGCAGATGTTGTAGTGACCCTTTTTGTGACGGTATTGCCATGATGACGATGCCTTGAGTATTGCTAGAACCAAAGAGTGGAACATCATTCATTTTGTGTATCTAAATAGTTATTTCATCTTTGAATTTTGTTCCATTTTCTCTGTCGTTATGTGTTGTAGACCAGCATCACAACTTCCTTTGCAATGGTCAGTTGATTTTGGTAATTTTTAAATATTTTCCTTTACATAAATTGTGTTTGGTTATTCCACATTTGGAAGATGGCACAGAAGTGTGAGCATTCCTCTTTCGCGGTGCTAGTGGTTTAATTGTTTTGAGGTTAGTGATTTTTTTGTTTCTTGACGACTTTCGCTCGATAACCACGGCAGTTTATTTGTCTAAAGGATTCAACAGGAAACTGTAATTTATTGGCGTGGTTGCTAAGCAAAATTTCAGTTGTACATACGAGTGTTTGGTTTTTAACGAATTTGCTTCTTCTACCCGAAATTTTTTGATCGGTTTATTTTCACATTTGTTTGGGTTTCCCAATTCTTCGAATAAGCTACACTGCATTTACAATTTGCAAGGGAAAATTTTGAATGTTTAACTTTTTAGTTTCAATACATAATTTGCAAAGGACGAGATTTAAAGTGAGATGACAGAAAGGGTAAACCAGATGATTATCATGCAATATGTGGCTGTATAAAAAATTGTTTCCCACTGCATATCATAAAGGTATTGGCGAGACCTTCTCACAACATTTTTTTTTATCAAAGTTGCGAGTGGTCAAATCAATAGTTGTGTTATATATGAGCATTTCCATTTTGACGAAAAAAATTAATAAAAAATATGAAAAAGTTATATTTTTAGACGCTTTTTTTATATTTGCGTAGTAATTAAGTAACACTTTATTCATTAAAGAAATTGAGAACAATGGACACGGAGGATTCAAAAATAGAAGCAAAAATATGAGCTGGCGTGACGTTACAAAAAACAGCTGTGGGTGTTTGACTTGGATTACAAAATTGCAAAACTCTGCGAATTTGGCAAAACTTGTTTTATGAAACTTTTTTTAGTAGCATTTAAATTAATATAAGTTTCTTTCCAAGTTATAAAATTAAAAAATGTTTTGTAAGTATTTTTTTATTTACCTTAGTATATGACGTGACGTTACATGACTGGAAAATTTGTAATTAAAATTGTTATTTAAAAACTAGTGGATTGGAATGCGCCTATGGCGCCCGTCGAAACATGCTTTAATTGTAATCTATTTTTAATAAAAGGTAATTCTGTAAGATGAGAGAGACATAGTTGTTCTTTGTTATTACAACAAACGTGTAAATGATTTACACGTTTGTCAGCTTGTACCTTATATGTTTTTTTTTTTTTTTTTTTTTTTTTTCAAACCAACACTCCGGGGATGCCCCCCTATAAATGCAGTGCATTGTGTTGGCGAAGGAAAATTTTGGTAGTAGAGGGTGGAAAGAGGGAGTAGTGTCTGTTGATATTTGCCTTGAATGTTTGTATGTCACAATTGGTGGGAAATACACTAGCCGGAAGTTTATTCCACATACGGACTGTCAGCTACCTCAATTTCGCAGTCGAACAAATCTGTGTTGTATATAGGGGTGGGTCACCCTTATCAGAAATGTTTTCCGATTCTAAGATCTACCCGGTATGCAAACAAAATTTCATACAAATCGGTCCGGCGTTTCGGAGGAGTTTAACTCCAAACCATCTGTGATCGCAGTCGGACAAAATGTGTTTGGATATATTCACTTTGTGAATTTATTTAAAATATTTCCCAAAAGGTAGCGTATACAACAAAATGTGAAATGTGGGGATAAAAGCAGCCATAACTCGGAAAATTTCATTAATGACTATTTTTTTTCCAATCGATGTAGAATTTTAGGCACTAGCACTGACAAAAACGTTGGACTACTTTTTTCATACCAATTTTTTTATACAAATTGTTGAAACATTAAAATGAATTTCTCAAAATAAATTTTTTTGGAGGTACGTGAGGATAACTTCAGAGCGACAATGTGTCAGAGACTTACATTTGCACTCGAGTAACGCTTTCAAACTATTGCATTTTATTGTCGAAACTCGTGCTCTGTGAGAAACGTTATTCGCGCACTTCGACAAGTTTATTGTATAGCTGAAAGTGAGGCCAGGAAAATTCACTGTTTGGTACGGTGTTTGCCTGACGGAATCATCGGTCCATATTTTTTAATGATGACGATGGGCACTCGTCTCGAATTCACTCGTCTATGCTGATAAACCAGTTTTAATTGCAGCCTTCGAAAACAACATTATTTTGCGAGACGTATTATTTGCGAGACACCAGCTGCAAAGCTCGAAAAAGTATTTCAAAATGGTCCGATGGATCACTATTGAGCACAACTTTGTCTTACGTGAACAAAGCATTAAAAAGTAAATGACATTTATGTATCGAATCATATACAATTTTTCTACAATTAACAAATCGATGCAACACCGCCAAACCCAGACATTTATTTAAAAATGTCTGAATCTCTTAGTCTTCCAAATATTTGAATCAACCAATGTTAATGAAACTTGGACCAAATGGATGAATTCGAAGAAATGGGTTCACTCGACTGAAATTATTATACATGTTTCCTTCAGTAATTTATATATAAGGATTTTAATATTTTTAAAGAATTCGGAACGCGATGAAAACTTGAATATACTAAAGGGGCAGTTGCTCGGTTTTACGAGTATTGTAGCAAATAGGCAGTATAGTTGGTAGCAGTAAATGATAATAAAGGGTACTTTGCATTTAAAATAAAAATAAATAAATAATTTCCCATTACACCGCATGAAGATACTGGTAAGAGGTTCTCACAATCAGTGCTGTACTAACTTATTACGACCTACAGATTTACACGGTTTCCAAACGGGTTTTTGAGAAGCTTTTTCACTGTTAATTACTGATAGTGTCGCCATCAATATGCAAGAAGACCGTTGTCATCTAACCAAATCAGAATTAAAGTGCCAGAGTATGTTTCAAGCCCAAACTTCTCACGTTCAAGAGCTGCGTGGCAAACAAATTATTTCCAATTTTTAAATAAACTGTGATCTGCATCTCGTATGTTAAATACTACAGAGCTGATAAAGAGAACGTAAAGAAATCAGTAACAACTTACAGGGTTAGATTTAACATATTTGGTTAGAAGAGGAAATTTAGTATTAAAACTTTGTCAAAAGTATGAGAAAAATAAAATAAAGGAAAACTGTTAAACGAAATTGCAACTTTCACGTCTTCATCTTCATTGTTTAACATATGGGTATTTCCACAGAAAGGTCCACTTACCACAGGGCTCTGTTCTTTCTCCTTCTCTTTTTCTTGTTTTCATTGACGATCTGCTGGGTCAGACTGTGAATCCAATCTACTCTTTTGCCGATGACAGTAATCTCTGCCATTCTTATTCATTCGATCGTAGGCCAAGTCTTCAAGAGATTGAAGTCAAACGCCGGACAATGAATGAAACACTCGACCGCGATCTGGTGTCCATTGTTGAATGGGGTCGAAGGAATAGAGTAGATTTTAATGCGAGTAAGACCCAGTGTTGTTTGTTGTCGCATAAACGTATTGCTGACCCAGGTGTGTCGTCATTGTCTATGGACGGTGTGGATATTGATGAATCAGACGCTCTTGATGTTCTGGGCATGTAAATACAATGTGATGTCCGTTGGGCAAAACATGTATTTGAAGTGTCGAAAGATGCGTTCAAGTGTCTAGGCTTTTTGAAGCGGTGCAAGAAATACTTCACTCCATCTGATCTTCTCAATATCTACACCACCTACATCAGGCCAAAGATGGAGTATAACTCCCATATATGGGCAGGTGCTCCTAGGACTTCTTTGGAGCTTCTCGACCGTGTCCAGAGGAGAGCGACGGTGTTAATAGGGGACAGTAGGGTATCCAACTATATTGCCTCCCTTGAGCATCGTCGAAATGTGGGTTGCGTGTCACTGTTCTATCGATATTTCCACGGTATGTGTTCCTCGGACATCCGTCAACTTATGCCGGACGTGAGGATATTTAGCCGAAGTACGAGGCTTTCCAGGAACTCTCATCCGTTTTTTATCGAGTGGCCGATTGACCGCACTACACACTATAGAGAAAATTCGTCGAATGCCAAACTGCGAAAAAAAAACACACCATGATGTAGCGGCAGGGAATAGTTGTCTTATGTGGTTGCGGAGCTCTCTCAGAGCAAAGAGACTAATGAATAATGAGAAGAGAATAATAATAATAAAAATGAGATAGCCAGAGAGCAATGAAAATTGTGTGAACTTGTTTAGCGTACGACCATACCAATGTATGTATGGACATGTGTCCGTTGCTTTGCATTGTCTTTGTTTTTTGTGTGTATCAAATACAAAATATTAAGCAAGAAATTAATGGCACTTGTCTTTAAATATTTTTAAGTGTTATTAAGTATTAATATTACTTAAATGAAACGCCATCATATGATTAAACTCCTTTTTAAATTCCCGTGATCCAATCGAGCTGAAACTTTGCTGGCAAACTAATGGTGACGACAAAAATGAACTGTCAAAATATAAGCGGGATTGGACAAAGGGTATGGTACCTCCCATACAAATCACAAATTAAAAATACATTATTTCTGCTCCTGTTAACGGTATTTGAACAAAATTGGGTATGTTGGTTAGGCGTACTTATTCTAAGATCTACTGTAATTATGGGCGGTATTGAACAAAGGGTCGTGGTCATATATAAAGATTTTATTGTCGAAAACTATGTTTTTAACGGGTTGGGTTTGTTTATTATAAATAAAATGTGGGTGCGGAGCACTCTCAGAGCAATCAGAGCAAAGAGAATAATGACGTAATATACGTATGTATATCAAAATGAGATAGCAAGAGAGGAATGAAAATTGTGTGAACTTGTGCAGCGTATGCACGAACATTACAATGTATATATGTTCATGAGTCTGTTGCTTTGCAGTTTCTGTTTTTTGTGGGAATAAAACAAAAAGAATTAAGCAAGAAAATAATGACACATGTCCTTGCACCTTTTTGTCACACGGTACCTGTTCGATTTCCATGAACACATTAGTAAATGTTACATTTTAAAATAAAAAACAGCGTGCAATCATATGATGACATTACCTTTAAATAATATTGATACTTAAAATTATTTAAAGACCCAGTGCAAGCACATGTGTCATTATTTTCTTGCTCAATACTTTTTGCTTTATTCCCACAAAAGTCAAAGAATGCAAAGCAACAGACACTTGTATATACATACATACATACATTGTTATATTCGTACATACGCTACACAAGTTCACAAAATGGTCGTTGCTCTCTTGCTATCTAATTTTTCTATTCGTATAACTACGTCATTATTGTCTTTGCTCTGAGAGTGCTCCGCACCCACACAAGACAACTATTCGCTGCCGCTACATCAGTGTGTTTTATTTCGCAGTCTGACAATCTGTGTTTCACAGTCGGGCAACTCTGTGTCCTATATAGGGGTGGGTCACCCTTATCAGTTAGGGGTATTCAAAATCGACGTTGAGCGATTCTGAGACCTACCAGATAAGCACACAAAATTTCATACAAATCGGTCCAGCCGTTTCGGAGGATTTAACGCCAAACCATCTGTGTGGTCGAAGCCGGACAATCTGTGTGATCGCAGTCGGATAAACTTTGTTTGGATGTATTCACTTTGTGAATTTAGTCCCTACCCGTACCTATAGATGTTAACACATCAAAAAAAATACCGAGAAGACTAAAATATTTATTACAAATCTAAAAACAATTAAGGACGTTAAGACTAAAAAATATAAATTTTATATATATTTGTTTAAAGATCGTACATATTTAATCTTTGATTTCAGAAATGGAACCATAATATACCAAGATTACAATAATTTATTTTGCATTAAAAATTCATTGAAATGGATTGAATGATTCTTGCACAGTAATTATATGAGGAACGAATGAAAATGGGAAATTTTTCATAATGATGTAATGGCTTTACTCCAATTTATTTCAGTTTAGAGGAGCCATTGTGTCCTAGTTTTAAATGAAGAGAACAGAACTTAAAGGACATTACATTCAAGTCTTCGATATAACGAAATTTTGAATGTGCCTAGCCACCATACTAATTTTGGGCTTAATACTACGTTAATATATATGAATTTTGTGTATTTTAATTTGTATATCGAAATATTGTTTTAAAAAAAGTTTGCTTCAAATTTTAGAATCACTTTCTATAACAAATTTTATATACAATTTGTTATTAAATCGTAGTTTGTAAGGAATTTGTATTTCCATTGACTAATAAATGAAATGAAATGGAATGAATCAATAATATATTATATAATATTTTGTTCATTTGACCAATTTGTTGTTATTTTTATCTTATCTCATTATTTGTTTTTTAGGCTTTTACAAGCCAATGATTCAAAAGGACACGAATTTTGTTCACGTATATTTTAAAAACGAGAATGTTTGCATTACAATTTTGTCTTTCAACGCATGCCGAAAGCATTTATTTAATTAAAGGTCAGGTATTAACAGTAATCAGTAAACAACTCATTTGGTAATTCTAGTCTCTTTGTGTAAACGATATAATTTTTCTAGGTTCCCAAATACTTAGTAACCTTTAGAAGACATCGTCATCATATTCAATATAAATGAGATTTGTATTGTTTGTACGCAATCTGTGTCCTTCGTCTACCATTTCAGCAACATCAAATAGATGTGCTCGCGCCGGAAGTGCATACAACACTTTCCAATTCCAGTGGAACCTATCAAGTGGTCCATAGTCTTGCCAGTATATCCGCTTGGC
Source organism: Phaonia tiefii (assembly GCA_963931995.1). Lineage (NCBI taxonomy): Eukaryota > Metazoa > Arthropoda > Insecta > Diptera > Muscidae > Phaonia > Phaonia tiefii. The sequence goes on along the minus strand of OZ008368.1, from coordinate 199,449,583 downwards.
AATTCCCCTGTTTATTGGCACCTACATAATGAGAATGTCGGTCAGCTGAGTCATCATGTCCTACGGAAGTTCTTCTATAATGTACATTGAAAGAGAATGTAACATTGCATTCAGTGCATCAATCGGAGTGGTGGACAGGGCACCCGTGATGCAGAAAATTGGCATTATCGGAAGCCTGGTCAGTAGTATACAATAGATGGGCTTCGCAGCGCTTGCCACACACGACAACTCTAACCAACAACACCGCAGAGATTCAGCGAACAATCCGAAAACAAAGTATCTATTTGCGGTCACAGCCCTCTTGCAAGTATATTGTCTCATTTTTCCCCGACTCGGCTTTGTTGAGTCTGATAATAAACTTGATGTCCAAAATTATGCCCGATATTTGGCACACTCCGGCCGTCGGTAAGTTACCCTCGAGGATGTCTCTTAGGGTACTGGAATATTAGTCCCATAACGCTACTGCGTCGTAGTCTGGATAGGCAAGAATTTCTCCACTTGCATTTACCCCAGTGACCATTGCAACAACGTTCCATAGAAGTGCAGACAAGATACCTCCTTAAGACATGCCTATGTTGACCTACCCAGTAATTTCTCTGCGCATCTTATGGTATGAAGGCAAAATTTGTGAAATGAAGGTAAAATTTGTGAAAAATTCTTGAGATAGACAACTTTGATACTCTCTTAAAGAAAAACCACACTGAGCTGAGACCCAAGTTAAACACTTAGGGTAATTTTCTCAATGTACGGCTAAAGCTACTGCTTACTAATCGGTTCTTTAATTTATCGTCACGATATACTCAACTGATTGTATCACTTTTTAAATTTATTAATAATAGTTTTGAAACTCATTCTTTATTTGATTTTTCCATTTCTGATTTGAATATTGTTAATAAGAATTTCAATGACTACACAATATAAAGGTTAGTAAACAAGTCGTTGTCAAATTCTAGCGAAATCTACCCGAATGTCAAAATATGCATCCCTGAACACTTGAGACTTCCAAGGCGATTCTAGCATCTTTTGAACTGTAATCCGGTATACACGAACATGCTTTTAGACTCCCTGTTAACGCCGGACACATTTTTAGTATACATTAAGAAAATTAAATTCTGCTAACCGACACTTTATTGTTACAGAGTCCGCGTGATTTAATGTGCTTCTCGACGTGAAGTCCTTAACCACAGTGGTGCTACGCCCCACCAAGAACATGTTTGATACGACTGTTAGCGCCGCCCGCAATATATCCGTGCTACCCCGCATTGAGGGGTTGCCAAAGGATGAGGAATAGGAAGCCTTACACCGTGTTAGCTTTTTACTAAGTAGGGGACTGGTTACCCCCGGGCCCAAAAAATATAATCGCGAAACAATTAACAATTTAAAACATCAATAGCAATATCACGACAACATTGCCATTTAAAATGTCAAAATTGAAACTAAACAGTCTTATAACCTACAACAGCCGGCTGCAGCTTTATGACCGTGAACAGCAGGGACGTTTTCACCTCTTCCGATCAATAACGGTCATCAGACCCGGCAACGAATCATCAGACCCCCGTTGATCAGACGACACAAACTGAAAGGGCACGAGTTCGATACCTTCCGCGCGTCACTCTCACACAGCACATGGTACCAGGAAAAGGCCTCTGATCAGACCTTGAGGCTAATCCACTTCCATATTCGACTCCGACGAAGACCGGGAACTGGCCGTCCCTGTGTTGGCAGGGTACAACAATACCGACTACGAGATCCTACACGGCTGAATAACAAGTTTGAAATGGTCAAAAAACGTTTAGCCACTACATAAAGGAAATTCCGATAGAGACCAACTGTTACACCACAACTCAACTAAACCGTCCTAGCACACCGACTCGCGAAAACTCGAGAGGCAAACCACGCTGCCACACACAACCCTCCGGAGACAGAAGCGTATTACTGATATACCACTCACAACCGTATCTGGTGACACACGTACGGACGAAGTCCCTAAAAGCCCCGGAAAGGGGATAGATACTCGCACAAAACATGGGGGAATATTCGATTGGAGCTTCGCAATCACACGACTCTCGATCCCCGAGCCTCATTCTGTGCAAAAATCCATTCAACGACCCATGACCTGTCATTCTGAAACCAAGGCTTAGATTGAAGCTAAACTCAGGGATCTTCCCGACGAATTCAACATCCGGTATAAATCTATACGTTACTCGACCGTTGGTACTGAAATTTCGGCCACGCCACTCAGATGTGACTAACGCATCCAAACGAGCCCGCCGTTCACTCCTACTCATGCTCTCTGCTCCAACAATGAGCCAATTTGCCTCACTTAGTGCGTAGCCGCTCTTGATTTTCAAGTCCATGCTGCGACGCATGACCTCTAGATCAAGATGAGGGGCATCCATCAACACCTGTAGGTCTTCTGTAGATACCGTTCGACATACTGGCATACATAACACTAACATTACTCTCCGCACAGAGAATAATCGACGCTGCCCGAACACACTCCTCGCAGTTTCACACCAAACAGAGCCTTCAAATGGTGCCATGTCAACAAAAAGGCCCTTATACACGGTCCTAACTGCTTGACGACTAAGACCCCACTCACAACGATCTTGAGTTTTTCGCGAAGACTCCCTATATGGGGCAAAAAGTTCATCCTTTCTCCGACGGTGACTCCGAGATACTTCACGTCTGTGCAGTACCGGATCGCACCACCATCATTTACACGCATGATTGGCAAATGGGACTTGAAACTACCCTTAAGCAACATGGTCACTGTCTTTCCCACCGATATACTAATTCCTATAGGCTCGCTCCACCGAGTGACAATACCCATCATATTCGAGGATAACTAATCCAACTCGGAACGAGATCTACCCTCGACCACAATGATTAGGTCATCGGCTTACGTACAAAACCTGCATTCGCCCTCAAGCTGATTCAAGAGCGAATGCATTATCAAATTCAACACAAAGGGGCCACAAATGGAACCCTGCGGGCATCCTCGGACCACGACGCCCCATTCACAACTATTTTCCCCTACTAGAACTGCTTTTCGTGGCCGTCGGTGGTGCAATGGGTAGTGTGCGCGCCTCTTGAACTTGAGATCCTGGGTTGGATCCCTGCTCTGACCACCTTAAAATTTCTTTCGACGGCGGTCACCTTGCATAGTGACGGCGACATTATCGGGTATTTAGCCATTAATATGCTTCTCAAAAATACCGTCCGGAACCGGTGTAAAACTGTAGGTCCCAATCAGTGAGTATAAAAACGAGAAAGAGCACCGGTCACTGGTTGTTAGAAGCTCTCCCCGATTCCTTCATGGGATGTAATGGGAAACCATTTTTAGAACTGCTTTTCTGTCAGAGAATAACTTCTTCAGAGTTCTACTTCCTGACACCCTAGCCCTGCGACATTTCCCACGCCATGCTTCCTGCGATCTATGATCGTTCCAGCTCGGGTGCAACAGCCTCAACATCCCCAGAAGAATCGGAAGAGGTCACTGCCTTCGATCTCGGAAAGAACTCCCACAGCTAAACCTTGACACAATCACTCCAGGAAGTGAGAAAGAAATCACCATCTTTCAACCCGGCGAGATCTGTGCTCCTACCTCTGCCAAGGCAGATTCTATACACATGACCCCAAGGATCATACCTATGGCAGGCAACAAACTGTTGCCAATCTGCCTCTTTCACGTTCCCGAGCCTGTCCTTATAATCGCTGAGGCAACTTTTGTACGCTGATCTGCGATGACTAGCTTCGTTCCCTTTGCCCCTCTGGAAACGTTTCCTGAGACGGCACACTTCCCTCTGCTTGAGATACTACTACGCAATAATATCCGTTCAAAACCCCCTCAACACACCCGCACTTTATTGTTACAATAAAATACAACCAGACATTGAAAAAGTGGCCCTTAAAGTAATTGAAAATATAAACGCGCCAAATTTCATTAAATTCCAGATGGAGCGAAACGGTTGCTCGGGGCGTATATATTTCAATATATTCTCAATAAGATATTGTCATATTCAAAAGCGATTATATTTGGAATTTACAATCACTGGGTTCTCAATCGGTGCATATTGAAAACTGATTACGGGAATGCCATACTTTCTTTTTTTTGAGGCTTCTTTGGGCTGTCCACCGGCGCACGGTGGTTCAAAGTACACATTTAACGCAAATTTATTAAAATGTCTCACATGTAAGTTTTTTTTATAAATATCGTTTGAACCCAATATTTAATAACCAAACTACATATATTACGGCGTGTTAAACTTCTCATTTAAATTAGAATTTTAGTTGTCCCGTAACACCAAATGTAATAAAGCAGACACTTGTATTTTATGACCTAAATAGTCAGCTACATTCATTGTCAGGTTTGGTTTAACTTAGTGAAATTTTATTTATTTTTGTCATCGTTCTTTGAATTATGTATACTTTTTTTATTATGTCTGCTGGAAAAAACCCGTAAGTACATGTTGTATATTTCCAGGTAGGACCTCACTTACAATTCATAGTGATTTTGATGAGAAACCTATATATAAGTGGGTCTACAAAAAATTGCAGGTGATTGCAGGCTAAAAAGTCTATTGTATCAGTTAGTTGATATATTGATATTTTATATTGAGAAAAACTCGAGTTACCCCAACATTTTATATTTAATTTTTCAGAAAATACTGTTCGAATACACAGTGCAACACGAAAAAAAATAACCATATACGGACACCACTACGTGATAAAAGACTAAAAAAAAGACCCGTGTCTCCCAATTTCTCCCAAAGTCATGCACTTTTTTTTTATGGACCGCCAAAGATTTGGGGCCTCGGTATCATTTTCGTAAAAATGTTATCATTTTCTCAGGCTCATATCTTGCAAACCGTTCAGAATTTCGATTTACTCTCTGAGGCAAAGTTGTAGCTCATATAAAATCAAAAAAACTTCACCTTCCAGATCAATATCGCAAAAAACTTAAAAAATTTCGATTTTTTTTTACCTTTTTTCCCGTGTTCAGGTCCATAGGTAGCAAACCGTTCAAAATTCAAGGAAACAATCAACTACAAAAATTTACCTAAGATCTCAATAAACAAATTTCTAGAACATATAAACTTCCTAGAGATGATTCTTAACACTGTTTAGGTAGCACGCAAAAGTGAAAAATTTGCCGAAAATTTTTTAATTTAATTTTTTTTACCTTTTTCTCCTGTTCAGGTCCATAGGTAGCAAAAAATGAAATATGCCTGGCCAGAACCATGTGTTTGTCCAAGGGTTAACACCGTTTAGGTAGCGCTTAGGTATCACGCGATCATGCACCGACAGCAGCAGCACAGGCAATGCAGTAAGCTCAGCACACGCAACAAGGGACGCAGCACACAATATAAAAGCGACACGACGCTCACATCGAGGCATTACACAGCGCGACGTCATCGAGACCTATGGACCTGAACAGGAGAAAAAGGTAAAAAAAATTAAATTAAAAAATTTTCGGCAAATTTTTCACTTTTGCGTGCTACCTAAACAGTGTTAAGAATCATCTCTAGGAAGTTTATATGTTCTAGAAATTTGTTTATTGAGATCTTGGGTAAATTTTTGTAGTTGATGGTTTCCTTGAATTTTGAACGGTTTGCTACCAATGGACCTGAACACGGGAAAAAAGGTAAAAAAAATCGAATTTTTTTAAGTTTTTTGCGATTTTGATCTGGAAGGTGAAGTTTTTTTGATTTTATATGTTATATGTTTTATATGTTCTTTATGACAAGAGCTATAACTTTGCCCCAGAGAGTAAATCGAAATTCTGAACGGTTTGCAAGATAAGAGCCTGCGAAAATGATCACATTTTTACGAAAATGATACCGAGGCCCCAAATCTTTGGCGGCCCATAAAAAAAAAGTGCATGACTTTGGGAAAAATTGGGAAACACGGGTCTTTTTTTTTTTTTAGTCTTTTATCACGTAGTGGTGTCCGTATATGGTTATTTTGCCATGACTTAAAAAATTACACACAGTGATATCGTACTTGGAGTTGATTCGTGAATTGTTTAAGTTCAAAAATTTAACTAGTATTGAAATTGGTCCACGGCTGTTATTGAGGTGAATTTTATTAGTATTCACGTACAAAAACATTATAAGAATGCCACTGTTTGCCTTTTGATGAATTACAGTACCACCCGTACGAAATTTAACGCCAGTAATTCAATTTGTCTTTCAAATGGTGAGTTATTAAGGTTTTTTGGACATAACTCCGGCGAATGAACTTGAATTAGTAAACCAAATGCGGAAGAGAATTCTATCACCGTTTTAGCTGCGTACCTACTTTCTTTTAAAGTTGTTGAGGAAAAAATAGTTATTAACGCTTAGGTACTAAAAAATCAGAATTTTTCAGTAAATAAGCACTATCTGGGGGTAGCCAAGGATACCGTTCGTTATTGGAGAACAGATCAAAATTTCCAACTGTGTATCATAATCATTGTACGCTTTTGAAGCGAAGAAGTTCTGTTGTTCCAAAATCAGTTCTTTTCCAAAAACAATATTTTTGATGTGTTAACATCTATACGCGCGCCTCTAGGGCAGTAAACTATCAAACTAATACATACGCAAGTGTTAGGTTTGTAAGAGTAAATCATCGTTTGTTTGTTCGTTGCTTGGCAGTCGGTATCGAAAGTGATTATTGGGCGATTTTCATATAATTTTCCCACGCGATTTTCTCCGGAAATTCATAGCCGATTTTATTAATTTTTAGATTAAAAAGCTAGTGCGGGTTTCGACGAAGAGTTTAGGCCAAAAATTAAGGCGATCCGATATCGGCGAGCCGAGATTTAAGTGTTTTAATTTGGAGTATTAATTTGGAGTAATATTAAAAAAGTATTTTATGTTGATCTTCGGTTATATCGTACGAATATAACAATGTATGTATGTATGTACAAGTGTCTGTTGCTTTGCATTCTTTGACTTTTGTGGGAATAAAACAAAAAGTATTGATCAAGAAAATAATGACACATGTGCTTGCACTGGGTCTTTAAATAATTTTAAGTATTAATATTATTTAACTGTAACGTCATCATATGATTGAACGCTGTTTTTGACGTGACAACGTCTTAAATTAGGTTGCGGCTGGGAGTCACTTATGAAAAAGTGTAACGCCCGGTAACGTTACGATGAGTCACCGAACGAGAGAGAGGCCCGCCGAATGCCTTGCGTCTCTCTCCCACTCAATAAATAATTCTGTGTGTGCGGATGTGTGTGTTTACTTGTGTGCCAGAAACGATTTGCTTTGCTGGCTTCTAGTGGCTGTTGGTCGGTGGTGTGAGTGTTTTTGTTTTTTGGCACATCATATATATGACGACTGAGCAAGTATGTATGTGCGTATATATGTGCGTGTGTATGAATATTGATTTAGATCAGTCTGCATTGGATAAGGTATTATTTTTTGTTTTTTTTTGTTTTTTGGCTTTATGATATGTGTAGTGTATGTTTGTGTGTAGAAATTTTCATATGAATTAGGTAGCCAAAACGAAACAGAGAGCTGCGGTCGGCTTTAAAAACGATATGCGAATATGATGAATTGAAATACTTTTTGGTTAGTAAATTATTTTCTTTTGTTTTTAATAAAAGAAATGTTTATTTTTTATAATAAAAGAAATGTTTATATTTTATAATAAAGGATATGTTTATTGTTTATAATGTCACATTTGATAATGTGTTCATAGAAATCGCACAGGTACCTAGATGGTGTTGAAATTACTTCTATTTTCCTAAACCATAAGTTTCAATAAATGTTAAAACATCGCCCGTGAGTTCTAACACTCATTGGTTTTTTTTTTTATTTTACAAATTTTAATTAATTTCAAATTTATTTAGCAAAAATTTGAACCTTCGATCTGAATAAATGTTTTGATTTTCGAATTGATTCTTTAAAATTACAAATATTAAGAAAAAGTGGCAGATATAAGAAAACTTGATTTAAACTGTGTTGAGCAAGAATTTTAACATCTAATCAATATGAAAATCAAATCAATCTAAACAAAATATATTTCTATAGTTAAAATTTGTGCAATTCTTATTTTCATTCAATTCCTTGTTCCTATTGTGCAATTTAATTATATTCATATCAATAAATATTCTACCGAGAAAAAGACGTTGTCACGTAAAATCTTCGCCCGTAAAACCGACTTTACAGGCAACAATTTTTTATTTTCCAATGTAACATTTACGAATGTGTTCATAGAAATCGAACAGGTACCGTGTAGCAAAAAGGTGTTAACACATCGCCCGTGAGTTCGAACACTCATTGGATTTTTTTTTTAAATAATTAGTCCTACCGAATATTAATTGGCATATACAAAAATATAGATGCCGCATTAAACCCTACTACTCACTCTTTTCAATTTAATTTAAAATATTTCGAAAATAGCATATGTGACCCGCTCTACGAAAAGGAGTTATTGAGAAAAACGCATTTTAAAAAAGCTCTTCGTTGTTCCGTGTTTTGCGCATGGTTATGCAACTCTTCCTTCAACCTGATCAGACAAAGGTGAAAAGCAGCAAAATACAGAAGAACCACCAAAAAAGCGTGTTAGGTGTAAAAAAGAGTAAAATTTTGATATTTTTGTAATTTTGTACCTTTGATATTGAACTTTTTTTAAATTTCAAATATTATATATATTATCTGTTTATATCACATTTTTCAATTTTTTCATTAATTATGTTCATTTTTACATTTTTTGATGTGTTAACATCTATACGCGCGCCTCTAGGGCAGTAAACTATCAAACTAATACATACGCAAGTGTTAGGTTTGTAAGAGTAAATCATCGTTTGTTTGTTCGTTGCTTGGTAGTCGGTATCGAAAGTGATTATTGGGCGATTTTCATATAATTTTCCCACGCGATTTTCTCCGGAAATTCATAGCCGATTTTATTAATTTTTGGATTAAAAAGCTAGTGCGGGTTTCGAGGAAGAGTTTAGGCCAAAAATTAAGGCGATCCGATATCGGCGAGCCGAGATTTAAGTGTTTTAATTTGGAGTATGAATTTGGAGTAATATTAAAAGTGTTTTATGTTGATCTTCGGTTTTGTCTTATCATCGTTTGTTTGTTCGTTGCTTGGCAGTCGGTATTGAAAGTGATTATTGGGCGATTTTCATATAATTTTCCCACGCGATTTTCTCCGGAAATTCATAGCCGATTTTATTAATTTTTGGATTAAAAAGCTAGTGCGGGTTTCGACGAAGAGTTTAGGCCAAAAATTAAGGCGATCCGATATCGGCGAGCCGAGATTTAAGTGTTTTAATTTGGAGTAATATTAAAAAAGTGTTTTATGGTGATCTTCGGTTTTGTCTTATCATCGTTTGTTTGTTCGTTGCTTGGCAGTCGGTATTGAAAGTGATTATTGGGCGATTTTCATATAATTTTCCCACGCGATTTTCTCCGGAAATTCATAGCCGATTTTATTAATTTTTGGATTAAAAAGCTAGTGCTGGTTTCGACGAAGAGTTTATTCCAAAAATTAAGGCGATTCGATATCGGCGAGCCGAGATTGAAGTGTTTTAATTTGGAGTAATACTAAAAAAGTATTTTATGTTGATCTTCGGTTATATCGTACGAATATAACAATGTATGTATGTATGTACAAGTGTCTGTTGCTTTGCATTCTTTGACTTTTGTGGGAATAAAACAAAAAGTATTGAGCAAGAAAATAATGACACATGTGCTTGCACTGGGTCTTTAAATAATTTTAAGTATTAATATTATTTAACTGTAACGTCATCATATGATTGAACGCTGTTTTCTATTTTCCAATCTAACATTTACGAATGTGTTCATAGAAATCGAACAGGTACCGTGTAGCAAAAAGGTGTTAACACATCGCCCGTGAGTTCGAACACTCATTGGATTTTTTTTCCTATAAGAATCACTCAAAAAGTAAAAAAAATTTTTTCGGCGCAGAGGCCCCCATTCGTGGTGCCAGCTCACATATATCTGTAATGCGAAATAATTTTAATTTTTTGAACGTGTCATGAACAATTGTCAAAATATGTTAAAAAAATACTTAAAGCTAAAAAAATCAAACACTTTGTTTTCTTCGAAATCGAAAACCAAACGTAGTCAATTTTGGAAACTTTTCTGAAATATACTCCACAGTGCGATTTTCAATGTTGATATACCGACATTATTGTCGACTCCTTGCCTACAATCCGTTTTTTATAGAACTTAAAAATGTTTACTAGGTCAAAATATATTGAATTTTTCGTATGGAAATCGATTCTAAACCACATTGCGGCGGTTGAATTAACCATATCTGTGTATTTGAACAATACAAAATTTAATCAAGCATTGAAGTGAAAAAAATATGTTTAGCAGAGGATATTATTTTCACTAATGCATCTTAAAATACTGATCCCAGTTGAATTTGTAGAGTAAGAAATTTTATATTTTTATGCAAATTTTATAATTTTTCCTATACATTTAAATTATTTTTTTAGTATCATCATGTCAAATAAAACAAAAAATAAAGTAAGAAAAACTAAAAGAAAATATGCTTGGTAAAGGTTCCTGAAAAAACTATATTCCGTCAAAATTTTATAATTTTTTAACATAAAAAAACAATTTCAAACATTGAATTTTCATACAATAAATCGGTAGTTCTGTTGCTATAAGAAGGCAGATCTTGAAATCTTGCGTGAATAAATTGTGAAATCGGTTCCCCAACTATTTGTAGCAAAGCAGACTCAGAATAATTACAAAGACATGACATTATAGGCAAAGAGTTTAATAATCTTCGAAATAATCTTTAAACATGTGTACCAATTTTGTTCACTTTGTACAGTACACAGTTAACGAAATTAACCAACATTATATTTAGTAACAAATCAAACATCCTGACCAACTACTATGGACGTGATCGTGGCTTGCAAAGATTATAGACGTATGGACACAGATTTAATTCTGTTTTGTATATTAATGATGTAAAGGAATTGATCTAGGACCTCCTACGGGTATTTTATTTTGACTTTATTCGACTTCTGCATGTGCAACCAGCTATTCATTGGCGGATCGGCACATTCATAAATATACATGGCAGTTTCCGAATGGTAATACGCCTATCCAGATCGAGCACTTTATGATGAGTAGAAAGTTCCTAGGATGAGTGATAGATTTAAAAACAACAAGAGGAGCTGATATATATAGGAATCACCAGCTAGTTGTCCGCATAATAACGCTGATACCAATGGCAAATTATAAGAAAACATCAGCCAGGGAAAAATGAAATGTGCAACGGATCCAGAAACCCTCAGTTGCCCAGGAGTTCACACGCCACTTGGGCGCGGAGTTAGAACTACATTCATCATCATTCGAGTTGGAAAATATAACTGAAGCTTACATCAAAATTGCAACATATGTTCAGCCACCCACCACACCTCCCCGTGAATAACGGATGCTACCTGTGAGAAAACCCGATGAGAGGAAAACCACTACATTACTTTAGAACTACCGTCAGCCGAAAGGAACCCATATTAACAAAGTAAAGGGCCAATACGACAACGTGGGAAAACTGGTGAAAAATATGGCCCGAGCTTATCGTCGGTTATAGCAACGAAACATAGTTACGCGGCCGAATACGCAGCTGCACGCGGCAATGCACGGGAGACGCATAAAGCTATAAAACAAATAAGGGGAACCAAACTTGCAGCTGTACTTAGCATAAGGAACAGAGACTGTAACATTCTCAGCAACACCGAAGACCAACTTCAAAGATGTAAGGAGTTCTTCCCGTCCGACCCACTAGTGACAAACCTAAGCAGCCCACCACCTAAGCGGCAAAGCATAAAAAACCCAACAGAGACACCAACACATCTCCAACCATGGGAGATGTAGAAATAACAGTTGCTAAACTCAAGTACAACAAAGCAATTGAATTAATTCCTCAAGTCTTGTCCTGATCTGGCCGAATATCAGAGTAGTCTTGACGTCATGCGCATTGAAAAGAAGGCGTAACAATAACACAGCCGAAAACGGGCAGTCTAACGCAATGCAGGAACTGCATACATATGTACATTGTTATGTTCGTACATACGCTACACAAGTTTTCGTTGCTCTCTTGCTATCTCATTTTTATACACGAATAATACGTCATTATTTTCTTTACTCTGAGAGTGCTCCACACTCACACAAGACAACTATTCGCTGTAACTACATCAGTGTGTGTTTTCTTTTGCAGTCTGACAATCTGTGTTTCGCAGTCGGACAACTCAGTGTTCTATAAAGGAGTGGGTCATTCTGAGCGATTCTGAGACCTACCCGATACGCACACAAAATTTCATACAAATCGGTCCAGCCGTTTCGGAGGAGTTTAACGCCAAACAATCTGTGTGATCGCAGTCGGACACTCTATGTGATCGCATTCGGACCCATGCAGTTTGAAAAGTAGCTAGTGGCTCTATGTAATCAGTTATGTCGTTAGAGAGAAGCCTGACTAGCTACTTGAGTGGCTACAGGTAATGATAGAGTTCGCCTTTTGATTATTATAAGTATGAAAACAAGAAAAAAACCAAGCACTGAACCGTTATCCCTTTATGATTTGTTGGTTGCTTTGTTATTTTTTTGTGTTGGCGTCAGTTGCTATTAAACGTTCGTAAAAGTGTCATGGCCGTCATGGAAGTGTGGCCGTCGGTGGTGCAATGGGTAGTGTGCGCGGCTCTTGTACATGAGGTCCTGGTCTGCTCTGACCACCTTAAAAATTTCTTTCGGCGGCGGTCACCTCGCATAGTGACGGCGACACTATCGAGTATATAGCCATGAAAAAAGCTTCTCAAAATACCGTTCGGAATCGGAGTAAAACTGTAGGTCCCAATAAGTGAGTGAAAACTGGAAATCGCACAGCTCAGTGATTGTGAGAAGTTCTCCCCTGTCCCTTCATGGGGTGTAATGGGAAACCATTTATTTATTTTATTTAGAAGTGTCATCGTGCCAGCGTACGTGGATTAGAAGTATAAAAAAGTGGATTTTAATATTTAGAAAGTTAAAATGACTAGAAAAAGATAAATGAAGCGCTTATTAAAGAACGAAAAGGAACAAATTGCGCAAAAGTTTGAAAATGTAGAAAAAGAATGTGGCGAAGATAATGAAACAGATTTATTCATAGCATTAATTCATTATGGTCCAGCGAATTCATCAAGCGGATTGTACTAGTCAAGCAGTTAGTACAATGTTGTTAGATATTTCGTCAATTCCATGTAACTAGCGATCTGCATGGTACATGATAGTGCAGAGGGTAGCCACTGACTACCGTCAATGACATCCCCTTGTTAAATTCGCAATAAAGCACGGCTGGTAGTCTGGCGGGTAGTTAATTGTAATTATTGGTAGTTTGGGAAATAACTAAAAATTCGTTAGCTACGTCTACTGCAGGGACAATCTGTGTGATCGCAGTCGGACAAATTGTGTTTGGATGTATTCACTTTGTGAATTTAGTCCCTACTCGCGCCTATAGATGTTAACAAATCAAAAAATATTCTTATTCTCTTAATTGAAGTGAAGGAAGTGAAAGAAAATTTTGTTGCAAACGACTAGATAAATATGTATACTCATTCTGCAGTTGTCCAATTAGTATGTAGTGTGTTTTTAGCGTCTACCAGACAATTGTCCGTCCAAATTTTATATGGGAGGCCCCAATATGGGCGTGGATAATAGTTTATTTTAAATTAGAGTGGCGTTTAACAAAAAGTGACCAACTACAGAATTTCAGAACGGTTGGCTCTGTTTTTCGTACCGACTTTTTTATTGGAGTAATGTATTCAAAACCGAAACCGGTTAACCAAATTCCTGCCGGTTAACCGTACGTCGGTTTTTTAAAAAGTGCTATTGTCGAAGAACCGGTTTCACCGGTTATTTCAATTAAATTATCCGGGTTTTTCGGTTTTTATACAACTGCTATAACAATGCAGAATTACTAGTCTAAATCCTTTTTCATAGCTCACACTGGTTACTAACCCCATCAGACAGACACAAAATACTTTGCCAACGAATTATTTCGAAAGGTTGGGTATGGCACACTCGTGCTACAACATCTTAAATCTACTTTGATCCAGTGATACTAAGGCCGTGAAGAGTGGGCGGCAAATAGTGTTACTGAGGCCTTTGAAATATACTGAGGCCTTTGAAATATATTTTTTCACGGATAAATCCAAAGTGGAAGCAGGCACTGCATCGGGAATATACTCCAAACGCCTATGTCTCAGGATTTCCACCAGACTTCCGAACAAATGTACGGTGTTTCAGGCAGAGGTATATGCCATTAACGTTGCCGCAAAACAGAGTTTGGAAGGGGATTTACCTCCAGCGAAACTCAAAATCTACGTCGACACCAGGGCAGCCCTCAAGGCATTAGACTCAAGAATCATGAAATCACGTTGTACGATGGACTGCTTCTTATCCCTAACCCAAATTTGGGCGAACGAAATCACACTCTGTTGGGTACCGGGATATAGATACATTCATGGCAACGAAATATCAGACAATGTGCGCGAGAACACGCTGCGACCCTGGACGAGCTTATTCAGTTCGTGGAACTGAGGTACCAATTCGACGAAATGGTAGTAGCATTAACCAAGTCGAGATGGGAATCGATACAGAACTGTAGGGAAGCTCGATCGCTTTGGCCGGCCATTGATGGAAGACGTACCAAAGATCTGATCTCCCTTGAAAATAATACAATCAACACTCTTACAGAAGTCATAACTGATCACTGCGTAGTAGACAACATTCCTGCATGCATGAAACTTCCATATTAAGATTTCTGTATAATCTGTTTAGATGAAGAAGAGGAGTCAGTGCAGCACTTGCTTTGCTCATGTAGAGGACTGCAGGAATATCGTCTACCCTTACTGGGGGCAGGCTCTTCGAAAACCACAATGAGCTAGCTCCAATTAAACCGCTCGTCAAATTTATAGAGTAATCTGACTGGTTCAGCAGAGCACAAGAGAACAACTGAAAAGTTGTTTGCCCTAGAATCTCTCCTTTAGCGTACCCACTCTCCTACAATCTTCCACGAATCAACAAGTATTTCTTTCTCGTTTCGCCTTTCAACTCTATATAAGGGAACCACAACTGGCCGAATTTACGGCCTCGGGTGAACTCGTTATATGTTTTTTCTTAACTCAAATCGACGAGCTTCCTTTTCAACCTAACCATTACATCCCATGAAGGGACAGGGGAGAACTTCTCACAATCACTGAGCTGTGCGCTTTCCAGTTTTCACTCACTGATTGGGACCTACAGTTTTACACCGATTCCGAACGGTATTTTGAGAAGCTTTTTCATGGCTATATACTCGATATATAGCCGGCACTATGTGAGGTGACCGCCGCCGAAAGAAATCTTAAGGTGGTCAGAGCAGGGTTCGAACCCATTACCTCATGTACAAGAGCATTGCACCAACCTAACCTAACCTAGGGAATAATACGGAACTTTCTGAACAATATTTTTCCCGTATGACATGTTGTTATATGCTAAATATATAAACATAGTTTTTTTTTAAGGCCAGTACAATTCGTCCAAATTTTCTCCATTTTGTAAATGTGCAAAGGATATAAAACGGAGAAATAATTCGTCTGGATTGAGGTTACGCAAGAGCAATATTCAATTAGTTAAGTGCAAAAGCGGCACCCATTGTTGGGACAGCGGTTTCAAATCAAATAAAATCCACAGAGCTTACAATAGTGTGTGAGATAACAAATTTTGCGCACTTTCAGTTTCTCATCGGCAAATACTATATGGCTGTTTCGGGCACAATGACCACAATCATTAACTCCGTACCGAAATAAATACTAAAGCAGCATTTAAACTGCAAGTATCGGATAGTATTCTATTGTTTTTTTGTTACTTGAGTATTGGGTATCACGCAATAAAAGTGTTTCTGGCCTCAAGATATTCACATTTTTCAAATTTCAACGAAATTCAAAAGGGTAACTCAGCTTTCAAAACTTTAATTAGCTGGAGTGCTGCAAGATTTTGATTGTCAATGACTCAGTCTACATTTGATTTAGTCTACATTCAGGGCTTGGTATACATTTCATTTAGTCCTACTTTTCATACCCACATCCTCACAGTGCCACTAACTAGCAACCCAGCAACTCCGTAAGCATACAATGACCGTTGGTCCTATAATTGTTTTGGCCAATTAGGCTAAGTTTTACGAGTATTTCGTAATGTGACATCTTTTATTTCTCCATCGTTATTTGATCTCTCCAAGCAGATGTTTGTCACAATGTAATATGTTGTTGGTATGCAATGGAACTCGATAACCCATGAGCACTATTATGGTACGCAATTTCAATTTCAAAATGTTGATTTTGCAATAATTTTGCAAATAATCTGCTACGAGTACACACAGAACTGAATTCAAAGTAGACTAGAGCCATTCTAAATGAGTGGACTACATCTCTGTCATGTCTTTGGATGAGTTTGTGTACATTAGTGTGCTGTGTGCTTTAATGTCTGAATGGCTATGTAATTTGCACATGAATGTGGAATGCGGCTTATTGGATGTGATATGCGCCTACATATGTGGGTGTATGAGTTTATATCTGTTATTAGGGTCGTAATGTTGTTGACTATTTTTGTGGAACTTTTAGTTACAATCGTATTTCTGTTATGCTGTTTTTACACGATCTTTACTTACCCTAAAGGTATTTTAATAATGTCGAATATTTGTTTGCTGTCTGTGCATTTATCACAATCACACACAGAAACAAGAAACATCCAATCTGTCTTCATAAGAATTCTGATTTCATAAGAATTCTGACCATATTTGTGGTCATGTATTGGTTGCTTGTTGGTTCATTCATTGTGTCTGACCCGAAACTATTGGTTGTATTAAATTTGTGCAAGTCAATTAACATTTCAATGTATAAAGAGTTTATAATCAATTTAATTAAGAATATTTGTTATTATTTCCCAAAATTGATTTTCATCTTATGTGTGCAATATTTTGGAAGACAATTAGATTTCTTGTAGCCCCTGACAGAGAAGATGCCAATGGGAATATTAATGAAATTGTGGGGAGGTAATAATTGCAAAGTTAATTGAAATATTTTTTTGCTGATATTGAAATGATAGCTTACAGTAAACAGGAAAATTGAAATAAGGTTTCAAATTTAAAACAACTGAAATCGCGTCCTATATAAAAATGGAATAGATTGTGGTAGAGGCCGACCAGGAAAAAGAAAAAGGTATCACAAATAAAAAATTTAACGATTATGTTCTATTAATATAATTAGGTGCAATATCTTGAACGTCCATGTTTGCAAGTAGTAAAAAAAAAATGTGGTTGTAATCACCGATAAAACATTCACACGAAAAACAATTGCATTCCACGCAGGGATTATATTCTCCTGTAGAATTTGTAAATACAACACTGTCAAATTTAAATATAACGTACGTCTAATTTTGTAACAATAAATGAGGTGGCAACACAAATTATGGGGATCAGGTGTCAAACTCTATGTGTGATTCAGAAGTATTTTCGCAAATGTTATATGTATGTATTTCTGGAACGAAGTTCCTTATCGCACGTTGCGGGATGGGGGCTAAATGAAAAAATGTTAAACAAAATGTTTTAACCGTATTATGTTATAACCCAGTATACAATCCTGTATTATTCTGCATACTTTTAGTTATTTTATTTTATTGTATACGATTAGACATAATTGATAATAATTACTAGATTTGTACAGTCAGGGACGTATATGAGGGTTGTTTTCTTTCATGTTGGTTTTGTGATAGTCATGCCCATGTGAAGTGTGAAGTTTTTATAAGCCATTTAAGGAGGCCTAGAAATGATTTCAAAATTTAATTCTGATTTTGTCTATATTAGTTCGAAACATAAATCGTTGGAGGATATGTTTGATACTTTTAAATGGCCTGAGGACATCTCGTCCTCCCCAACATGGAATAAAAGCTTCTAGTGATCATAAATTAATTGTACCAGTAACTCCTCACTTGGATAATTTGGACAGTCTTTTCTTATCTCCGAAACGGCCGGCGTCTGTTGTTCCTTAATCCACTGAAGTCAGGGACCGTAATCATTATGAGATTTATTATAAAAATTATATACTAATGACTATATTATTAGTTTTAAGGATTTGTTGCAATGACAATGATTAAATTTGAGTAATATTGAGTAAATCAGCCCATAATCATTATTTTTTACCAAAAAAAATCATAAATAATTATTTTTGTTTCAAAACGTTTATTGAATTCAAGTAATTATAAAAAATTTACTACCATAATAAACAGTAGCAATTTAATAATTTATATTTTTTTATATGCATTGGCCCCAGATCGGGCTCTGGAGTATATTTGATAAACGTCAATGTTGCATTTGCACAGCTTTATAAATTCAATTTGTGGAAAGCAATTTAACACTCATATAAGATAACAATAATCAATTATTTTAAGATAGTCACCTCAATTTTTTGGTTTTTGACGTTAGTGAAATATCTTTATGCGATATGTCAGTATTGTATCTAAAATCATCGACATTGTACGTTGTTCTTTTTACCACTGTAATATTTGCCCGTCTGTATATATGATATATGACGGGAATCCCATTTGTATCCTCGATATATTTTTGTTTGTCCAGGTATATAAACGCCTCGGATGGGACAAACCCTTTTCGTAATGCATCACTTAAATAATTTGCATTTGTATAGTAGGGAGATATTATTAAATTGTTTTCATAGTTTGTTGTACAACGTAGTATATGGTTTCTTATTAAATTAATGATGTAATTCTCAATTCTTATTTGATATATATTTTGTGTACCGACTTTGTGCTGTTCTATACAGAGAAGTAGAGGCTCTTAAACATTTTCTTTCGAATAACCTTAATTTGTCCAGACAGGACAACCATATGTAATGACAGGAAGAATTAACGTTTGATACCTAATAGTTTTGAAAAGGGCATTTATATGTATGTTTAGAATGAAAAAGACGACTATATACTTTATAAAAAAGCTTTCCTTGCCTTTGAGACTGTCTCCTTTATATGTTCATAAAAGTATAAGTATTTGGCCAGGTACACCCCTAGATATTTTTGTGTTTGCTCTCAATGCTCGTGTTTGTAATTCCGTTTTACGTCGTTATTACATTTTCCTACTGGTGGCCGAAATACAATAGTCTCACACTTGTTAGTATTTATTTTTAAATGCCAACCAAGGGCATATATTATGAATTACAAGGGCATACATTAATAAATACATTATGAAACAATTATTTCTCCAAAATTGCGCGATTTTTTCACTCCAGCGTTTACTTAAACACAATATAAAATTCTCTTAAAGAAGAATAGCATGATTTTTTAAAAGTGACTTTACTATAGCGGCGCTCGCAAAACCAAAACAAGAAAAATTATTTCGAAAAAATCGCGAGATTTTTTGACTACATTGCTTATTTAAACACAATATAAAATGGCTATAAATGGCTGAGATTTAATCTGTTTCAAGTATCGAAGTTATGGACTGCTACATGTATTTCTTATTTCATTCTCACTATGATTTTGGGTTAATTTTCATATGAAAATTTGCCCAATTAATTTGAGACATTTTTTTTTTATGAAAAATTGCCCAACATTTTTGGGCGATTTTTCATACTTTTTTTGGGTCATTTTATTATAAATTTCATATGTAATTTTGGCTATTGTTCATATTTTGACCTAATTTTAGAAACTGGGCGATTTTTCATAAAATTGCTGGGTTATTTTTCTTTTGGGCGATATTTCATTTCGCCACCAAAACCCACGAAAATCACTTCGTAAATAATTCAATTGGGAATGGAAGCTATCTTTTGATTTTCATAAATGGCAGCTGCAATTATGGCGTTCGTTTCTGGATAAACATATGAATCAATAGATACCAGACGAATCAACTTTGAGAAAAACTTATGTAGATAAAACTTATAATTAATTCGAGGCGACTTATCTAACGATTACATCGGGGTATCTGTTGATGAAACAATAGACATAATCAGGCGCTATATAGCAAATGTAATAGTAGGAAAAATGAGCGAATACGAGCCCACAAAATCTTACATATTGACATGTTATGAATTAGAAAAAACTGATCACGTTTCTTGTGCGCGATTCGTTAACACGTCCCTCTTAAAGTTGTGGCTTAACGGTGTTATTATTGGTGACCGATGCTGCACATTACATGGTTAGAGCAGCCAAACATTTGACCATTTTTTACCCCAACATGAAGCACGTCACATGTTTAGCATATGCGATGCATCATGTAGCTGAAAAAATTCGAAAAATCTTCCCAGTAGTCAACAGTTTAATTTCCTATATTAAAACAGTATTTTTGAAGGCTCCGTCTCGGAATTGATTATATAAAGAAAAATTATTGATTGCCCGCTACCACCAAATCCGATTATAACAAGATGGGGTACTTGGATGAAGCGAAACTTTTTTATGCAGTAAACATCCAAAATATTAAAAGGGTAAGACGTATTTTAATTTAACCAAAAATGTGTTGCGCTACGCCCAGTTTGCCAGGATCTATTCCTATATAAACTTATTTTTAACTTCATTACAGGTGTTAAATATTCTGGACGATTCGGAAGCCGAAGCAATTGGAACTGCCGTGACTATGGTTTACAAACCTTTGATATTTATTCAAAAACATTGATTAAAAAGTAGAAAGAGCAAGGAACCCAGCTAACTGAATCCGTAAAAATAAACATGGATTTACAAAAAAAATTTGAAAACATTCCGGGTGAATATGGAGTTGTGGCTCGAGAAAAGTTCAGCATGGTTTTAGAAAAAAATACAAAAAAGTCCACTTCTGCGCCAATTACTTCTTGCGACGTGGAAGGTACTTTCTGCGTACACCAATATATTGAAAAAAAGTAGAAAGAGCATGGAACCCAGCTAACTGAATCCGTAAAAATAATCATGGATTTACAAAAAAAAATTTGAAAACATTCCGGGTGAATATGGAGTTGTGGCTCGAGAAAAGTTCAGCATGGTTTTAGAAAAAAATACAAAAAAGTCCACTTCTGCGCCAATTACTTCTCGCGACGTGGAAGGTACTTTCTGCGTACACCAATATATTGAGTGATAAAAGGTTCAGATTACCATTGAAGAGCTTAGAGGATATTACGGTCACTTATTGCAAAATATAAATAAAAAAAGAATTTATTTTATTAGACCAAATAAACATCTCTTGTTTTTATAAGGTGCTTATTATAATAATTTTTTGCATGTAGTGCATACTAGCTTATTCGTGTTATTTTGTTTTAAACGCCTTAATATCTGGTAGCTTTGGAGTCCAAACATGTTTGCGTTTTGTCAAATACCTAGAAGGATTTTTTAAACCAACCACTTGTAACAAATTGGTCTTCCTCATCGTCAATGCTATACATGTACCTATTTTGAGACTTATAGCTCTAAGAAACATCTTATGATATTAATAGGGATGTTTGTATATATTTGGCATATATCCTTTTGCAAAATTTTTAGCATATTTGCTATGCATATAATTCCGATCCCTAATTATAACGAAAATAATCATCCATGTCCTGTAATGTATTTTACTAAAAATAAAATGATGGAATTATTGATTATGGCTTAGCTGTTCGCTAAAATAACTAGTTAACGGGAGACAAATGGAAAAGTCCATTATCCTTTGTGTCCATTAGCCCATTATCATGAGTGTACATTTTGGTAAGCATTGTAGATCACATTAAAATTTGTAGAATTAAAAACTAAAAATTGTAGAATTTCGATATTCAGTGCCTCCTACTTTTTGACATGCTAATGTGATTGGCTGTACACCACATTATTAACTAAAAAGTACACTTTACTGTATGAAACACACTCTATACAAATGTACAATTGTGAAATATGTACTTATTGAGCAAAATAAAAATTAAAATATAGTACCTTTGTCAACGTGGGTCATATTGGAAGTGGTCAGTGAAATCGAATTTAAATGACAATTTCCCAAAGACAACTTTGCTTTTGATACCAAAACGCATTGGCGTTCATGAAAAATAGTACAGTAATAGTAGATACGATAACTTTCAATGCGCGTGCTCTGATTTCCATACAGCTAACTTCAAATTCCGAAACCAGTTCTTTTTTGTTTTTCAACATTTGAATGTTTTATATTTTTGCGTTTCAATAATATTTTTGTAACCGTCAATGAGTTTACAAACTTATGGGATGATCATTGAGTACTTACACTCCGGTTCACATATTTAACGGCACTAAAAATTTCATATTCAGCAGCCTGTATCTTTTGCAATTTGTAACCAATTGCAGAATTTTAAAATGGAAACGGAAGCTAGACATCTTGTTATATAAAAAAAAAATCATGACAATAGTGGTTTCTTAACTAAAGAACTTTTTTTGAGCAATTTATAAAAAAGTCCAAAAATGTGCTACTTTTTTTGGTTCACTTGAATAAAGGCACTTAATTGTTTTTTTTATTATTTTTAAAGTAAGCGATGATTTTTTGTGGGCAGCGTTTGTTTATTACAAATTTATTACAATTTATTACATCTTAATCATTTTTCGAGTCAAAATGGCAAAACAAAGAATTTTAAATCTATCGGAAAAAACTAAAATCGATGTTTACCGTTCTGAAGGATATTCTAACCGAGCCCTACAGTTGTCGGCAATTGCATCAAGGACCCCGAGGGGAATAGAAAAAATTTTAATGGAAGGGTTTCATTGTCATTATCTATGTATGCGAAAAGAAAAATCATCAAAATTGCCTCTAATTCTGCCTTATCTTTGTCAAAAATAAGAGCTCAAGCTGGAGTGCAAGCGTGCAACTCATCAGTACGCTGAGTAATTAAGAGCTGTGAGTATCTTAAATACCTGAAATTACAAAAAAGCCGCCACTTAATGCTCCTCGTAAGGAAAAGCGGCTTCATTTCGCAAGACACTACATGATATGGGATGTGCAGCCCAGAGGTCATGTAAATGACTGGAGAACCGTTGTATTTACGGATGGTAAGAAGTTTAATTGGATGGGTCTGATGGCTTAAACTAATATTTCCATGATCTGCGCAAAGAAAAACGTTTTTTAACCGACATCACAGACGAGAGGGCGGCGTTATGGTGTGGGGTGCTATTTCGTACTATGGCACCATCGATCTTGAATTTCAAAGTGCAAAAATGACTGGTACAAGATATAAAACGTTATTGGAATCGGCTTTTTCGAAGTTGAGTGGACTATTTGGTCCCATATTTTGGATATTGCAACAGGATAATGCCCCTATACACAACGCCAGATTAGTAACCGGGTTCATGGCAAGCTAAAATGTTAATATTGTTGACTGGCCACTAGAGTGGGTCGCCAAAAAAAAGTCCTGTTTGGCACCCCTAGTTTGAAAGGTTAGCCCAAGAGGATCTCAAAACAAAAAAAAAAAAAATTTTGCCACGCCCCAAAATACCGCCCTTTTTGTTTTTTATGTCGTGTGTCGCCATTTGAAGTCCGATCGGGACATGTGACATATCGTTGTTCATGGGTTTAAAGAAGCTTTATTTTCTTCATAGATCACATTCAAATTAATTGCTTAATTCAAAAAATATTTTTTTTTTTTTGTTCCTACCCACCCTAAGGTAAAGCAATTTTTATATTTTATAAAAGCTGCGTAAAAATAATGAACATTTTGCTTTTGATGCACTTACTTTAATGCATAAACAAAAAAGTTAACGCGTCTTAAAATTATCGAAATGTATCAAAAATCGCTTATTTTGTCTAAATTTACGTCAGAATCCGTGAAAAATTAGAAAATGTGTTTACTGTTTTTTATTTGACAAAACGTTTATAAATGAAAAAGTGTTGCAAAGAAATAATAAAGATGTTTCATTTATATAAGCATTGGCATTAAAATAGTGTTTTGTAACCAAATTATATTAAATCCTGTCGCGAGTCTAGTCGTTTATACTGTTCGCGGCTTCTTATTTTAGATAATATGTAACCCATCCTTTTTTCATCGGATACCTTCGTGGGAGCTTCATTTACAACTTGCACAAAGCGTTCCGTGCTTTGTGAATGACAGGGAAATTCTTAAAAAAAATAAATAATATATATTATAAAACAAAATAAGTAAAGGTTCTACTGCGACATCATTACCTGGTATTTCAATTATATCATGGGTCGAATATTGATATTGTATTAATTGTTCGTCTGTGTGAAAATGTAGACATGGCGGCTCTGTAACTTCAACTATTTCCCAATATATTATATCTTTCAATGCACTGCAATCAAAATTTATTTGCTCCTTTGGTACATGGAACTCTCGAATTTTTGCTGGAGGGTCATTTCTTGTTGTTCTTATATGTTCATAACCTAGAAATCTAACCTCGGGATCCGGATCAGTTATCATAGCTAAAAGGACATTTTCTGGATGAAGATAGTAGCTATTATGTCCAATTATTGGGCGAATGATCAATTGTGTTTGTAATGGAAATTGCCGAATCCACTGTATGTATCTAAAAACATGACGACTCCCGTGAATTGCAAGGAGAAACCAAAATGGTGCATAAACTTTAACAATAAACTTCACTACATTTTTCAAGTTTTCAGAGGGCTGGCTTTTGGAAACATAAAGACGAAGTATCTTTGATGCAGTGGTTAACCATCGTGCTGTGCTAACTGGTCCGGGATTTTGACGAGCTAAACCATTATCACAGACATCGTTGTTAACTGCAAGAACCATGCGGAATAGGTAGAGTTGATCTCCCCGAATGTCCCAGTCATCTATATTTTCTGGCATCTTTCCCATAGAAATTGGCTCAAAATCAGCAACCTAAAAACCGGTTTAACAATTTTCAACACCGCAATTAATAATAAAAGATACTTACTTGTTCTTTGTTACACGCCAAAATTCCTGATCCTATTTCTCCTGGCCAAATTCCAGGCCCCACTTGCTTTGCCAGTAAACTTGTTAATAACGATTTAGGGGCAGCTCGTTGAAATGAAACAAACATATATTCCATTGTAATGGTCGTTGCAAATATTTTTCTAAAAATATATTGAATCCTAATTTGTAGCCTGTGTTTATACCAGTTCCGTCGCTATTGATGGACAGTAAATAATTTAGAGAGTAGCCTTCTGAATTTAAAAATACCTTGAAATTTAAAGTTATTTTAACAATAGGTATGAAATGTCTGAAACTGGGATTATTGACTTATTTCGATAACTTTAAGATGCGTTAACTTTTTTGTTTATGCATTAAAGTAAGTGCATCAGAAGCAAAATGTTCATTACTTTTACACAGCTTTTATAAAATATAGAAATTGTTGTACCTTAGGGTGGGTAGGAACAAAAATAAAAAAAATATTTTTTGAATTAAGCAATTAATTTGAATGTGATCTATAAAGAAAATAAAGCTGCTTTAAACCCATGAACAACGATATGTCACATGTCCCGATCGGACTTCAAATGGCGACACAGGACATAAAAAACAAAAAGGGCGATATTTTGGGGCGTGGCAAAATTTTTTTTTGTTTTGAGATCCTCTTGGGCTAACCTTTCAAACTAGGGGTGTCAAACTGAAACTTTTTTTTTGTCCATAGGGAGCGACCCGGCTTTCTGGCCATCCTACTCGCCAGATCTAAACATTATCGAAAATGTCTGGGGTTGGTTATCTCGTAAGGTCTACGAAGGAGGTAGATAATTTGATGACCAGCAGTCACTAATTCAGGCCATTAAAGATGCTTGGAATCAAATTTCGTTGGATTACATAAATTCTCTTTATCTCTCAATGAATACCCGTATATTTGAAGTTATTAAAAACAAAGGAGGTTGTACCCATTACTAATTGTTCTTAAATAAAGTAATATAAATTAAAAAAAAAACCAGGAAAAACTGTTTTTCATTAAAATTAGTTAAAGTGCATTTATTCAAGTGAACCAAAAAAATTAGCACATTTTTAAATTGCTCAAAAAAGTTCTTTAGTTAAGAAACCACTATTGCCATGATTTTTTGGAACGAAGTTCCTTATCGCACGATGCGAGATTTGGGCTAAATGAAAAACATTTAAACAACTTTTTTTAACCGAACTATGCTATAACCCAGTATACAACCCAGTATTATTCTGCATACTTTTAGGATTTGGTAATTATTCCTAGATTTCTACAGTCAGGAAGTATATGAGGGTCGTGTTCTTTCATGTTGGCTTTGTGATAGTCATGCCATTGTGAAGTGTGCTGGCTGCAATGGAAGGCATTATGACATAATTACGGCTAAGGAAAGCGGGCGTCGCTGAACATGTTGGAAGTGTAAGGACTTCGATGTTGAATTTTTTTTAGGTTATTGCCTTTGGGGTTATTAACAGTATTTATTACCCCATTCTGTATGCTTGCAATTCAAATCTCCCACTAGTACATAGTAATTATTTGAATTTTGAAGATTCATAAAATCAAATAGTTTTTGCAAGACTGCTCGTATTGAATTTATATTACCGGCCGGATAGTACGCACATGTAATAACTAAAAAGTCGTCGCAGTCAACGGCTATTTTTATGGCTCATGTCTCTAAAGGATCTAGCGAATATATACTTTTGTCATCGTGACTGTAGTATTGTATGTTATTCTTGATTAATATAGCAGTTGCCTCACCCCTTGTTGCATCAATACGATATTTGCTTATGATTTTCTAAGTTTGAAATATTACATTGTGTCTATGGTTTAATTTTATCTCATTTAATATAACAATATCTACTACCTACCTACTCTTAACAATTTAACTATTCTTGAAAAACGGACCAATTCTAAAAAACATCCATTTCATAAAAAAACCTTTTCTTCAAAAATATATCTTCTCTTATAAAAAAGACATTTTCTTACAAAAATTCCTGTTCTTAATAGTAAATTTTCTTAAAAATAGAATATTACCTTTTTTCTTGAGATAAATAGGCTTTCTGAAAATAAGTAAATTTTCTTAAAAAATAAACTTTTCCTAAAAAGAGTACCACTTCTTTCAAAAGTACCTGTTCTTACAAAAGTACTTCTTTGTAAAAAAAAGCCATACTCTTATGGCTTTTTCTTCCAGAAAGTACTTCTACTTAAAAATAGTACATTTTCTTAAAAAAAACATTATCTTTTAATAAAACAAGCGCCTCTTTTTAAAAAAGGGACTTTTCGGGAAAATAGAATACATAATCTTGCAAAAAGCAGCTAAAAATACATTTTTGAAATACATTGCAGAAAAATACATTGTAGAAAAAAAAACTTTTCTTAAAAAAAGTTTTTTATTTGACAAAGCGTACCTTTTCTTAAAGATCCATTAAAATTATCGTGTTTTTCAACGGGCGCCCATTAGACATGTAACATATAGCGAAGGAACTTCGCTCCCACCGTGTGTCCCATAACACCACATGTGATTGTTTCTTGATCTCTAGTTTTTAAGTTTAGTTTTAAGTTGTTTCAAAAATAGAGTAAAATTAATACCTTTTATTATATACTCCTATTTTTTTTGGAAATTGGAAGTAAAATTAATTATGAAGTGCTATATGCACCTTCAGTAAATTTTGGATGAGAGTCTTAGATGGGTCATTGTTATGCCGGAAAGTATAATAAGAGAATGTATGTATGTATGTAATTTAAAAAAAAAAAATTAAATGGTTTCCCGTTACATCCCACGAGGGGATTAGGGAGAGCTTCTCACAACCAGCGAGCTGTGCGCTTTCTAGTTTTACACTCATTGGTTGGGACCTACAGTTTTACACCGGTTCCGAACGGTATTTTGAGAAGCTTTTTTCATGGCTAAATACTCGATAGTGTCGCCGTCACTAAGCGAGGTGACCGCCGTCGAAAGAAATTTAAGGTGGTCAGAGTAGGGATTGAACCCCCGTCCTCATGCACAAGAGCCGCGCACACTACCATTGCACCACCGACGGCCAATGGTGCGTTATTGAACTGAAATGTCATAAGATACTTGTGGAGAAATCAGTAAACTGTCCATTAGGCAAAATAAATGAGTGAATTAAATTGAGAAGGACGCAACGACTGCCGCGAAGGCGTCTGCCGCCGGTGCCACTGGTGCCGTTGTTATAACCAAA
This sequence comes from Phaonia tiefii, assembly GCA_963931995.1. NCBI lineage: Eukaryota > Metazoa > Arthropoda > Insecta > Diptera > Muscidae > Phaonia > Phaonia tiefii. The sequence continues at coordinate 199,421,519 of OZ008368.1, read as the reverse complement.
CAGTTCCCATAAGCTCCCATTCGCATAACCAGCAATGACTCATATAATAAGTATGACACCAAAAGTAATATTAAACCTTTATATGAAATATGAATACACTGTGAAATACATTTAGAAGAGATATGACTACTACTGAAATATGAATAAGCTGACGATTCTCTTAAACATTCACAATATTGTAAAGAACCAAAAATTAACTTAATAAAGGTTAGATTTGAATCAACTACAGAAACGGCAACACGGCGTTTATTCCAAAGCGGATATATGGGAAATAGTTAATAAGTCTCCGTGACGGGTACTAAATCGAAGTGAAAGTTAGATGGGAGTTCTCCTGAAGTCCAGTCAATCTGAACGTTAAATTAAATTTAGCACGCTTACGTTTAAAATTCCGTCTCCCTGGGCACCAAGTTCGGTACCGCCAAAACGAAGGTTTAGGACCCTTCCCGGGGCAAACCTTGTATTTCTCGGGTAGAGCAGCTGATGCTGAAATTTCCGGTACTGTAGGTCCGGTAAAATCTGGAACTGGCGAAGAAGAAGAAGACGGACAAGGAACTTCGGGTTGATGAGCTAACTGTAAGTCTACAAAAAACTGTCATTGATCTCACGGCTGCGAATGACGATTTGAAGGAGAATTTTTAACACCGCACTAGATAGACTGGAGGCATGAGAGTGAGCGTGTTGTCGCAGAAAAGGAAAAGAAGTTCGAGGATATGGACTTATCCGATGATCACATGGAAGATTTCGGAATGGCCTGCCTAGTGTCATGCCCGGCAGTTAACTGCAGCATGTCCCCCAGATTTTTGATGTGTAAACATCTTACGCTGGGGGTAAAAATCTTTTTCACAATACAATCACATATTTAGAGTAAGATGTGCGATGTAATCGTTAACCAATCGTAAAGCGTTATCAAATCGGTGTGAGCTATGTATGAGTGTATTAGTGTACTCATACGCTGCATACAATATACTTAACACCATCTAGTGTGCAATAGTAGCGACTTCACTAATTGTCGTACATTATGTTATCGTAGGCAAATGAAAACAAATAATTAAAATGAATACAAAAACATTTAATTTTAATAACTTTTAAAAAGATTTTTTGCACTTTTAATAAAAAATTTACTAAAATAAATTAAAATAAGGAAAACTAAAAACTAAACTTGTCAAATATAAGGAAAACTAAAAACTAAAAGTTTTCTTCATCTTTGAGATTGTCATTCATACTTAACAGCTGCATATAAGCACCATCTAGTGTGCAATATTAGCTACTAATTTTCGAAAACCATTGCTGTAAAGTAACATTAGATTTCAGTAAACAGCTGATTAATAACTTGTCAACCGTAACAAATACAAAATAATAAAATATTTTACAAAACACCAAAAAAATTATAACTCAGAACATAAAACAACACAAAGTGTATCAAAGCTGAATGGAGGTAATGTTAATTCTAAAAAAATTTCTATTAGATTCCAATATAAATTAAGATTATAACATATCTTCATTACGTACTGTTGCCTTACACTGAAACTGGTGCACGACAATTGGGTAACAATCTCCATCTCATGCCAATTATTATGGGTGGAGATTTTAATACAAATTGTGCAAACCCACAGTCGCGAGCTTTATCAAAATTTTTATTTGACGTTTTCCACTTGCATGTGGGCAATTCTCCACAAACCCCCACAACTAACAATTCCACTACTATAGATGCAGTTTTCCAGAGATTTTTAAATACAATCGAGTCAAAAAATTATATATCTTATTTTAGTTACCTTAAGCCAATATTAACTATTTGTACTTAAGGCATTTACCATAGATGGGCACTTTGCAGTACTACTAAAATTTCAGTAAAAATAATTCTTTAACTAGTAAATTTTTACTGATTACTGAAATTTTTTTCAGCAATTTTTATAAAGTGCCTACATGATTACGATGAGGTGCATTGAATTTTCAGTAATCAGTAATGCCCGATTACTGATTATTATGAATACGGCCCTATGATTTAACTGGTAATGCAAATTAAATTTCATTATCAGTAAAAATTTACTGCATTTTTTCAGTAGTCAGTAAATTTACTGCTTACTATAATTTTTAATGCAGTACATATATACTGCAGTGTGCCCATTTACTAACCAAATAAATTAAATAGAACAAACAAAAACCAGCAAATTCCTATGTATTTACAATATTGAGAGTTTTGATACTTTTAATTGATTAATTAAAAAAATATACTAAAAGCATAAGTAATTCCAACTTCATTACTAGATGTTTACATATCTCCCCTGTGATCGGACTCGCATTAATTTTTTTATTTTAGTTTTTAGTCTCATTTTAGAATTAATTAGTATTTAAGTTTTTTATAAATCTTAAAATACAAAGACTCATTTTTTCATGTATATAATTTTTTGGAAATCGCTTTCTACACCACTTTGGTATTTTAAGTAATTATGTCAAATTATTGTTTTACCCATCTAACCTAATTCAGAGAGTTTACGAGGTCATGATGAAGTGTCATAGAAAGTATACTGTCATACTGTCTGAATGTATTTATTGTAAGCCAAAGGTGTAATTAATATCATGGAATAGTTCAGTTAAAAACTACAACTGATAAATGTACTGTAGAGCCGGTGATGCCTTTAGATGTAAATTGTTTTCTTTTCTGAATATGGCATTAAAAAATCTCTACTTCAATCCAGTTGTCATAGCCGTCTGGAAAAAATGTTTTCGAGATAAAGGTGTTTCAAGTTATGACCATTACCATAAAATTATAAAAATCTTAAATTGAACCCACGGCAAATAAAAATCGGTATGAAATTCTGACGCATAGACGTCTTCTTCTAGCTAATAATGTATTCAAAATAATCGAAAATCATGAAAATGGTTTTAAAATAAAATTTTTTTGCGGAAAGTTTTAGATGCTTATAAAAAATCCTGAACTTTTAGTAGGAGTCGTCAAAATGCTTACTATTGTGGCTCTTGGTAAATATCGCAGATTCCAACTCCATTATCCGCAAAATATTCAATTTAGGTGTTTAAATTCGGTAGAACAAAATTTGAAACAGGTGTGTAGAATTCGAACTCACATTCGCCGGATGATATTTTCGATATTTTTGAAATATATTTTCAGCACTGTCTAGCTGGTTAAGCCATCGGCTAGCTTATTCATACATTTCAAGTTTTTTTTAGCTACCAACACTTGCGAAAGATTGTTAAAAAATATGAATTACATTTTTCTACTGATTTTCTCCTGATTACATACCTAATCAGGCTGTTTTTTATTCACTAAGCTGTCGCTACTTACGACTTTCAAAATAAAACGATCCACACTTAATACATACGAAATGTGGCAACATTTGCTGTAATGGGTGAAAAAATGCGATATGGTAACACGTTTGTAGCCAGTACCAACAAATACATGAAAGCAGCAGATGTTGTTGTAGTTGTAATCAGCAACAACAGATATTTTATTTTCGTTCATTCGTCTCAGTTGTCAAACTCTACACAGATATAGACTATATAGACACAAATAAAAATACAAAAACGTATAAAAACAAAATACATATGATTTTGACAAGTGAAACGTAAAATTACATGGAAAAAATGTCATCACATGCTCAAACGACTACACCTCCCATATAATTGTACTATGTTCAATATGAATAACTTCTAACTCGCATTGTTATGAACAATTTATTTCCCATTTTGTTTTCTATCGCAAATAAAAATCTACCCTTTAAATTCAGAGATATAAAAGTATACGTAGTCTTCCATTAAATAAAATAATTTTAATGAACTTAAAATGTGTAGGCCATTTTGCAAATTTCTGCTTTTGAGTCTCTACTTGACAACATTTTCATTGGCAAGAAATGATAACAAAATTTAATAATTTTTTGTTGACCTTTCCTGTAAATTGAACATGTGGCAACTGAAGTTGAAATGTAAGTGGGAAATTTAAATGCCACTTATATCGCTTAGCTAACCCGTACAAATTAAGCTATAATTAACTTTAGCGTGGTAAAAGAAACACACTTAATATCAAATAAAATGTTTTTAGAAAATGACAAACTCCTTGATATTGATTGTTACGATATAATTACAGTGTTCAAACACTCGACTTTTTCAGAAACCCGGTTTTCGAGTTATTCAAGTTATTCGTTTTTTAATAAAAAAAACTATTCTTAAACCATATTTGAAATAAAATATCATCTCTATAAAAACAGTAAAAGGGTTTTACGATTTTATATTTAGTTTCTTCCATTTAAAGCTTAACAGAACTTATTAACGGATAATAGCAAGTTTTTTTAATACGTATTAATTTTATTTTATTAAGTTTAACGTATGACATTATAGTTAAGACAAAGTAGTCAGTTCAGTTAACGAAATAATTACTGTATTACACAACAACAAAATAATCATAATTATTAAATTCAAATGTCAAGTTTTCAATTTACAGCTTTAGTCTTAAAATAATACTTAAGCAAAAATACAGATTAAGTTCTCATATTTGGGTCAGCTTTTTTATTTAATGTTTATATAGCTGAAAGTGGAAATCACGCGTTTACTAAACGTGGAGTTTAGGTATATTGTTAACTCTCTTTTCAAATCTATCGAAGGTGAAAAACTTGTGGGAAATTTTACCGAATTTAAATAAATGAGGGGCGTATTAACTACTTGGACCAAAATCTCTTTAAATCTTTGTACTGTTATAAAAGGGTTGCCATCCAGAAAACAGTATGATTTGAAAGTTTTGTAAATAAACGAGATTAAAAATTTGTAAAACAAGTAAATAATTTATCATATCCTTTTACTTAATTTTAGAAAAATCTAATAGAGGGTAGTTATGGGTTTTAAATAAGACTTTGCGGCAAAAGGTAGAAGTCACTCATCGGCGGGGGTTCTGAATACCAGGAAAAGTTATATCGGTCAAAAACAAGTTATATGTGTCCCGGCGATTCGCTGGGTCACATCTAGAAATCGAGATATATCGATCTGAAGTTAGTAAGTTTCATATAGGGGAATTTGTCACGTTTAGGACTGTTTTGTTTGACATAACTCGAGAACGACTAGTACGAATTTGGTGCAACAAACTTAGAAATAAATAAATTAATGAAGAAAAAAATAAAGTTTTGCCTAAAAAATTAAAACTTTTTTTTGGAAATCATGATAAATCCGAAACGGGAAAAAGTGTCAACGCTTATTATTTACACGTAAAGTCACATAACCTATGAACAAAATTAGACATAAGTATATCATAAAAATCGATGAACGCATAAATTTATTTTCATTTGTTTGCTCCCCTTACTTTCTTGCGTGGTGGTTCGCCTTCTTGTTCAAAGTCTGTATCGGTTGAGGATCTGTCTTCATCTCCAACAATCTTGTCCATTCTTACTTGTGACATTGGAATTATTTTTTTCGATGGTCCGGCTTCTGGTATTGCTCCATCGGTGAGATCCGATTGATCCATTGTTGTAATAGAAAAATAAGATTTTCTGTCAGGTCTTGGAAGCGGTGGAATTGGTATTTGATCCGTATGCGGAGAGGTGTTTGTGCAATTTTAACAGAGATGTAAACTCTTTCTGTGAGGCCTTTACGATTTACTCCACTTATTTTGTTTGCACAAGCATAACACTTTATTTTGGACTAGTGCTCTCCTGGATCAGTCCAAATCATTGGTACACCAAAAGAAAGTGAACATCGTTTCCTTGGATCCGCATGGTAAGAGAATTGTAGCACGTTTTACATATTTTGTCTGGGGCCCACGAAACGCCAAGAATTATTTCGGAACAACAATAAAGTTTAAAAGCACGCTTCACTTGATCAGTGAATTATCAAGTATTTGTTGAAAGAGTTCTGTGCAATTTGCATTTATTTCGATTTTATGCTTTCGTCACTGCGTCGCTTTGTTTTGTTGTTATTCACTTTTAAAAATCCGGAGAAAAATCACTTTTACTTTTCACGTTCTCCGACACTTTTTGAATGACAAAAATTTATCAATGAACACCTATAAATACTACGTATTTTTCAATATTTAACTGACGGGTACGAATGGACCCATCTGTTAAGGGAGCATATGGACCTGATTCGGCCTTATAAAAACAGAGTTCAGACATTTTATTACAGCATTTAGCATTATTTATGACTTTCTTTACGAGCGTGTGCGTTTCAAATTTTTCAAATCTTCCCAAACATGGAATTTCTGTAAAAAAAAAACATCTGTTGGAGGTAGCCAAAGGAAAAACGCACATGAATAAAAAAAGTGCAGTTCCCTTGTTTCCCTTAATTGAAAATGAACGGAGTAGCTTGCGCAATCATAGAAATTAAAAAACCTCTTGTTTATTACTTTTGTTTTTAATTCTGAGAATCACAGAATGTCATCAACGATTTTTCCAAAGAATTTTGTACATATCCTCGAGTAAATAAAATGAGACAGCTTCACTTAATTGTGAATAAATGCGAAAAGCGTTCAGCGATGTTCATGATATTTGTCTCATTCTGTTCATAGGTTATGAAGTTTACGCGAAAGTAACACCTTGCACTTTTTCCCGTTTCGTATTTTGCAAGATTTTTAAAAATAAAAATTATTAATGTTTTAGGCAAAAAATTATTTTTTTTCTTCATAAATTTATTTACAACTGCCAAACTTTTGACTATGTAGAGAAACAGCAGGTAAATAGATTAAAGGAATTATAATTCCAGCAAAATCGGACCAGTCGTTCTCGAGTTAGAGCCCCAAACGTGACAAATTCCCCTATATGATACTTACTAATTTCAGTTCGATACTAACTTCAAATCCTTGACTTGACCCAGCCAAACGCTGGGACATCTATACATTTTTTGACCGATATAAATTTTCCCGGTAGATAGAACCCCCCCCCCCCCCCCCACCCTTTTTGGCTGTCGTGGCCGTCGGTGGTGCAATGGGTAGTGTGCGCGCCTCTTGTACTTGAGATCCTGGCTTCGACCCCTGCTCTGACCACCTTCAAATTTCTTTGGGCGGCGGTCACCTCGCATAGCGACGGCGACACTATCGAGTATATAGGCATGAAAAAGCTTCTCAAAAAATAAATAGGTGTAAAACTGTAGGTCCCAATCAGTGAGTGAAACTAGAAAGCGGACAGCTCACTGATTGTGAGAAGCTCTTCCCTTCATGGGATGTAATGGGAAACCATTGCAGTGAAATCAACACTTTTCACATTGAAATTTAAAACTATCAATTCAGTCTTAAAACAGAGCAATTAAGCAATATAAAGATTGATTTTAAGTCCAAAAGACATCAATTCAAATCTAATAATATAAATATAAGTCGTAATGTAAAATCCATCAATTACAATTAAAAAGACATAAATGGAAATTTAAAAGACATCAATTGAAATATTATGGACACAAATTGTAATTTAACATATATTACATGCCATATACATCACACGAAATTTAAAACAAATTATTTAAATTTAGAAAACATCAATTTAAATTTAAAAGATATCAATTGAATCAGTCGTCATTTAAGATACAACAATTGAAATTTAAAGGCCTTGACATTACATATAAATCACATCAATTGAAAATCAACACATCGATTGATATTTAAAAGACATAAATTGGAATTTAAGGGACATTAAATGAAATTTAAGATCAATTGAAATGTAAAAGACATTAATTGAAATTAAACAGACATCAGTTGAAATTTGAGAGATATCAATTGAATTTTAAGCACATCAATTGTAATTTGATAGATATCAATTGTAACTTCAAAGACAACAATTGAATTTTAAAAGACATCAATTAAATATTTAAATACATCAATTCCAATTTAAAATACACGAATTGAAATTTAAAAAACATCAATAGAATTTTAAAAAAACGTTAATTGTAATTTAAAACATTTCACTTGAAATTTAAGACATCAGTTGGAATTTAAATGACTTCAAGTTTCAATGTATACGACACAATTTGCATTTCAAAATAAATCAATTGAAATTTCAAACGCATTAATTAATTAATTGTCAATTGTAATTCGAAACATTTCGATTGCAATTTGATAGCCATCATTTGAAATTTAAAACACATCAAGTGCATTTTAAGTTTTAGTATTTTTGATTGGGAAGAGTTCAGATTGATACAGTTTTCAGTTTGCGATGTACGAAAGTTGTTTAGAATGCGTAATTGTATTAATTAATAAGTTAAAGTAGTAATTTCAGCGGATTATTCACCATGTACACGTCTATTCTATCGAAATCTACTCCGTCATAAATGGCCAGACACGTTGTCCTTCGAAAGTTCCCATCCGGGTTCAAAAAGGGGCGCAACCCCACGCATGAAGCTAAAATCTTCCTCTTCAAGATCCTCAATCTGTCTATCTGGCTAGAGGAGATGGAAAACCATACCGGAAAGGCGTAAGCCACAAATGGGCTTATCACCTGCCTATATATGAGCAGTTTCACCCTAATGTCCAGTCCACTCCTGGGTCTCAGAACAGCGAAGTATGCCATAAAGATGCACTTCACCTTCCCGTGGTGAGGGAGTCCCCCACCTTCAGCACAGGGACGTAGCCCCTGAAATTTTTGGAAAGGTACTTGCGCAGTTTTGCTGTTTGTAATACCAGAACGTCCAGTAATGGCAGAGTACATCTAACAAGCAATACATGTGTCGAAAACTAAATGTGTCAAATACCATGAAAATCGATAGGTATCGGATAATTATTCCGATTTTCTTTGAAAATGCACCTTAATCACACTTTATTTTATTTTGTTATATTGTTGCCATATTTATATATGCTCCTGCGCTCCAAATCTTTAGTCAATACTACATAAAAGATAATTATAGTTCAATATTGAATTAAAAATAAACTTCGTTTTTAATTTTAATTACTATTTAGTTTCACTAACACAAACACCAGACAAAGCAAAACTTCGAAAGCCAAACATTAAATAAAACTACGATGAAGTTTAATCACAATATCTCGTACTCCTTCAACAAGCAAACATCATCCCACATATAACTAATATACTCAGGATTCCTAGAATACCTTAAGCACCGGGTCTGTCCGTTCAGTGCTAAGCTTCTGCACGTGCACACGTATGAGTACGTAAGGACATGCGACTACACCTGTCTGTCTTTATGTTTCTTCTTTTATGTATGTCTACTGCGCTACGTTTCAGATGTAATTAGTAAAATGTAGTTAGTGATACTCCATTGCCAAAGGTAGTAACTCTTATCTTAACATATCTTTAGTTGTCACTTAAGAGGGACGAACACCAAATGAACTCAAAATCAAGGTGGATGACTGGATGGACCATCATGTGTCTCTGTTATGTAACCTGAGGCAAAAATGTCTTATATCAACAGTCAGTAGTCGTAGTTACCCGCCTCTCTCACGACATTCTGGAGAAAATTAAATTAGTGAAATTGCTTCAAATGAGTTTGTTATGCGTCCCTAACTGGGGAATAAATGGATGCGTTTGTGTGTGGAAAGATAAGAGTTAACCTTGTCCTGACGGAAACTTGTTCTCATTGTACAATTACAAAAATTACATTATACCCGCTATTAAGTCAAAATGGAATAATGCCTTAATAGTAAAATATTTAGTGTATTATTAGGCAGCGGAATATTTATTTTTGTCTGCACATCAAATATAAAATAATTATAGTAAATGTTTCAGTGTTTCATTTGTGTGTCCTAAACCGTCACTGCTACTGTATTTGTGAGTTTCGCTAGCAACAGAAAATATATAATTGTTAAATATGTTCACTGAAAATTTTGTACAAGACAAAATTTTAAATCTAAAATTATATATGCATACGCGTCAGATTACATTACAATTACAATTTGTTTCCAGCGAAATGTCGTAGTGTGTGTGTTCATTTTATATCATCACCATAAACATAATGTATCGCAATTTAATTTTGTCATACAACCCGACACAATTTCCTAACCGTCTTATTTATTATCTACTCTACACCTATTACAACAAGTAAACATAATACTACAAACATATAAAGTGTATAGTCACATTGTTTAGCGTTATTTCAGTGTGTAGCAAAGTGTGTTACACGGTACCTGTTCGATTTCTATGAACACATTAGTAAATGTTACATTGGAGAATACAAAACAGCGGTCAATCATATGATGACGTTACATTTAAATAATATTAATACTTAAATTTATTTAAAGACCAGTGTAAGCACATGTGTCATTATTTTCTTGCTTAATACTTTTTTTTTATTCCCACAAAAAACAAATAGAATGCAAAGCAACAGGCTCGTGAACATACACACATTGAAATGTTCGTACATACGCTACACAAGTTCAAACAATTTTCGTTGCTCTCTTGCTATCTCATTTTTATATACGTATTACCGCGTCATTATTCTCTTTGCTATGAGAGTGCTCCGCACCCATACAATACAATTATTCGCTGCCGCTACAACAGTGTGTGTTTTTCCGCAGTCTGACAATCTGTTATTCGCAGTCGGACAAATCTGTGTTCTATGTTGCAAAATGCTTTTTATTTCATACAAATCCGTCCAGCCGTTTCGGAGGAGTTTAACGGCAAACAATGATCGCAGTCGGACAATCTGTGTGAACGCATTCGGACAAACTGTGTTTCGATGTATTCACTTTGTAAATTTAGGCCGTACCCGCCCCTATAGATGTTAGCATATCAAAAACCTATTCGTGTTTCCAAAAATGTACTGTAAAAAAATATACCCTAAACAACCAATTGAATATATTATAAATCGCGTCTACTGTAATATGTTTGAGGTGAAATAGTACTATAAAATAAACTATTATATATTTTTCTATTACATCCCATGCAGGGATTTTAACACTCTTCTACTTTAACACTCACTGGTTGGGACTAATAGATATACAGAGGTTCTGAAATATTTTTTGATACGAATTTTCATGCCTTATTACTCGATTGTGATGCAAACACTAAGTGAGGTGACCGTGGTCGATGGAAATGTAATGTGGTATCGAACGCATGATCTAATGTACTAGAGCCGCGACACAAACCATTACACCATCGACGGCCAGGAACAACAATATTCTACAAACTAGACATCAACCAGAAATAACACTGTTATAGTTTTCGACCAAAACTTTCGGTTAATAGGGCCGGAGAGGACGGGTTTGCCCTAATTCGGGTACGAGGAATCGAACTGCATCATTAGTTTTTTGAGTTTAGTCATTTCACGAGAATATATAAAACTCCATAAAAAATAAAAATAAAAAGCATTTTGCAACAACAAATTACATTTTAAAAAATAATTTCAGTACATATGTACTTAAATGGTCAGTGCGTCCAAATATAATGCGTAACTAAAGAAGACCACTAAAGAGAAACAGTTGTAAATATTGCATTTTACCCTTCTAGGCGTAAGCGTCGTCCCACAAGAAATGGTGTATCTAAGAAACTACTTGAAAAATGTCCTAAATTCATATGAATGATAGATTATTTTTCTTGCTTCGGCTTTTTACCAGAGAGAACTTGGAAAGATTTGGAATTGCAACAACAACAACAGCCTTTCGATAAATGGACCAAAGGCACAAATCCCTGAACAACTGTGTCACACTTCTCGCTGCCTGACCCAGTTGCAACTACGGACTCATACTTTTTTACTTACTTCACGGTTTTATTTACTCTGACTAAATGAGTGGATTTCTTTTTAATTGCTCGATTTTGACTCACTCTGACAACCACTAAATTATATTTGATTCGACGTACCGGTAAACTTTCTTTAGCAAAGTTATTCCAAAAGTTATAGGTTTCAAACTTTGAGAAAATTCTGAAAATTTGGGAAAATTCTGATTCTGAGAGGCCTCTTAAGACCTTTCCAACAAGCACAAAAATCCGACCACTGGCTCAGAAGTTTACCCTACTACCCTCAGAGCTTTACCCTACTACCCTCCGACACCCAATCCGAAAATTTTGAACCCGCTGCCATTTCGCACCCTTGTATTTTCGGACATGGTCCTAGTGGACTTTTCTTCATGAAATGAGCCAAGGAATACGATGGAGAAATTTGTCCGGAACTTCCTGAATCACCCTGTATAATTTCACTTTTTTATACACGGAAATAATTTTTTGGATAGAACACTTTGTTTAATTGGGGTTTGAACCAAAGAAAAACATAAAAAACTACTAATAAAAAGTACAATGTTAAAAAAAAAATACTCTCGCCTACTACAGAAACAAGGATAACACACAAACAAGTAAGTATACTGTCGAAATCGGTAGGTCTGGCAAGCCTACATATATTTTGTATGTAACCGTAATTGTAACTCAATAAGCTAATGTTCTTCGTACCTTCTTCTTCTTCACTTCTTCGTACCTGAATTAGGGTAAAACCGTCCTCTCCCTCCATGTCCCATTTCTTGACTTCCACAGTGTAATTTGTTATCGATAACGTTGTTTATTACTTCGAAGAAAATATATTGTACTGTAAATAATCAATATTCTCCGAGCTTGTGGTCAGATTTGCTTTTCTTGTATTTATTTTCCTCGATATTTTGTTACTCCATTGTATAGCATCGTCAGGAGTTATAAACAATATTTAATAACAATTGTAAAAAATTATGTCAATATAAAAATGTAGACTAAATATCAATACAAATTAAAGACACATATTCCAGGACACAAATCAGATCAGAAATACAGGCGCATTTTTCCCCCAAAACCGCATTAACATCACATCGTGCTAGTTTAAATCACTACCCACACTTTCAAGATACTTCGGTTTTAAATAAAGAAAACATTTATAAATGTCCTTATATGTTAGAAATGCTGCAAATAATTAATACACCAACATTAAAAAGAATTAACTATAAAACAGATACAGGTAATGTAACCCAAATTTACAGACATTTAATTAGTAGAAAGTAGAACTTTTTAGGCACAAATTGTTTATTGATCTCCTATTTTTCTTTGGGTTAATTTATATCGGGAAAATTTTTCGAACATTTTTATATTGACATAATTTTTCACAATTGCCATTTGGTTTTAATTGTTAAATATTGTTTATATCTCTGATGATGCTACACAATGGAGTAGCGAAATATCAAGGAAAATAAATACAAGAAGAGCAAAGAATATTGATTATTTATTGACAAGGAAAAGGTCGAACAACTGAATACAAATATATAGTCTGCATTCTAATAGCAATGTATTATCATTTCAGTCGCTGGTAATATGAAAATCTCTATATTGTAATTAATTTATACTTATATATAAGTAGATATATTTATTTTGTTACCCCAAACGAAAAAGTAATCCCAGCAACTACACACATTTTTTTAGCGTGAATAAGAATACAGGTTCGTATATCTTTTGACATTATTTTGACTTCCATGGTAGATTCCATGATACAAATTAAAATTACTTCAAAACATTTCGAGTAGAGATATAAAGACAAATGGTAATGCATAAAGTATATTAATATATAATCAATCCTGTCCCACTGTTTACTTTCTCAGTTTTAGAATTTAAAATTTACTGAAGTACGACATAGTAGTGAAATTTAAGAACAATTATATGTGTAGAGGTACAACTAAAAAGCTAATTTTCCCCTCATCTTCACTAGATATTGTCTGGGTGCAATATAGTTGACGCATGTCTAGTGCTTGACTTGACTTTCGTGGCCAATGTGATTTAAGCCTGACAGTTGATTGACGAACTTCCATTGTGTTTCCATTGTGTATATTTATTTTAGGCTTGTCATACTTTTACTACATGTGCGTTATTTCCGCCCTCGTAATTTAAGGGCTGGTGATATATGGTAGTCTTTTGAGCATAATCTTCATAATATAACATTTCTACAGATGGACCATTTTAATTGGATTTATTTACTAATGATAACACTTTATTAAACAGACAAAATATTATTGTAGTTGGGCGACTAAGAGTGTATATTTTCGTATTATAATAACGTTATTATTCATTGGTAATAGATTATTGTGAGATAATAAATCAAAACAATGAACAATTTATTATCGTGCATAATAACAATGAGTCTTGTGAATAAAAAAGTGTTATTTAAGAGCACAATAAAGTGTGTAATTCGTTTATATTACAAAAGCTATTAAGACGCCAAGCATTCTAATCCACAAATCAAAAAGTGTAGTACATTGGAAAATACGTATTGGGTCCCTATTTAAAATATGTGGGAGTTCCAACACACATGAAACTAATGCGACGCCAAAAATACTGAATTGGTATTCCTTGATGATAGCAAGCAAATTTGCCGTAAATATACTAATATTGTTACGAATTTCCTTATTCGTCCTTTTTGCGTTGTTTTATTCCCAATAATAAATCAAGATTCGTTTTAAATTACGATAATTACAACGGTTTAACTTCGTTTTATTTTACTTATATAGTACAACAGTTTACTTAATTTACACCACTTTAACAAGCAAAAGCTTTCGTAACACTGCCCCCACTTAAGCCTGTTCGTCTCGAGCAGGCTCAACCCGCCGTTTTCCATACAGGGCTAGTCTTTCCAAATTGCACGACTTTCATTTTAGCTCTTGCACTTTGGCTTTTCTGGATTCAGAAGTTATTCGCACTGGCCCCTCTTGTAACTGAAGTTCAGTTATTTTCCTTTGCAATTCGCTTAAATCGTTTTTTAAGTTCCCGTTCGACTTCCCCGAACTTATGTTGGACTTCTTCAATCTTCTGCCCCATTTCCTCGGTTTTTTCATCAACCTTTGCGAATTTATCGTTCACATGAATCTCCATATTGCCCACAACTTCAGAGATTTCTTGCAGTTTCTCATTTGTGGCATTTGATGTTTCCTGAATAATTCTAGAATTGTCGCTTAATTTATCGTCCATAATTCTAGAATTCTCACCAAAACTTATCGTCCATATTTCTAGAATTCTCGAAAAATTTCTCGTCCAGCTTCGCGTTAATAATTCTAGAGTTTTCGTTAAATTTTTCCATCATGGCTGCAAACATCGTCGAAACATCCATATTACCAGTTGCTTCCTTTGCAGATACCTCCATTTCTTCTTTACACTCAAACTGGTATTTGTCAATGTCAATGCTTCGGCGCTTGAATTCTTCTATTAATCGCCTCTGCAGCTCTACCTTATTACCAGCTGTCGGTTGATCCAATTTACTCAACTCCTTTTTTAGTTGCTCAACTTTGAGTTATTCAAACTTCATCGTTGTCCTTAATTCGTAATTTCACTTCAGACACCAATGTTACGAATTTCCTTAGTCGTCCTTTTTGCGTTGTTTCGTTCCCAATAATAAAACAAGGTTCGTTTTAAATTACGATAATTACAACGGTTTAACTTCCTTTTATTTTACTTATATAGCACAACAGTTTACTTTATTTACACCACTTTGGTAAGTCTTAGGTTTTACTATCAAATCGCATTGCTTACTTTACGGCGGTTAATCACAAACGGAACTCTCCATTCCAAAGACCTTCGCTATTTATACCAACTCACCATACTCAAATGAAGTTATATCTAGCGAATTCAGGAACCTTCTAGTCATTGTTGTTGTTACTTATCTTTGTAGAATCATCTCGAATGATGGAGAATTATCTTAACTGAGGTGAATTCATGCTACTGGTTTAGCGAGCTGGTATGTTGTTACAATGCATACTTTCAGGCGCAGCACTAACTGCCTGTTATTTACAGACTGTTAGCAGAGTCATTAAGAGCAAGCAAAAGCTTTTACTTATTCGTAACAATATTTAGATAATTCAGTTTTAACAGCGTTCAAATGTTAAAACTTTCCAAAAGTGAAGTTGCAGCAATTTGGTGTCTCAGAAATTTATAAATCGCTCCGACTTTCGTTGATTTGATTAACTATCATTCTTTCAAACATCTGCGTCCAGACCACATGATTAGCGGCTATTAAACCTTTATTATGATGCTGGTAAATATTGTGTAAAACGTATATTAAAAAAAATCCAATGAGTGTTCGAACTCACGGGCGATGTGTTAACACCTTTTTGCTACACGGTACCTGTTCGATTTCTATGAACACATTCGTAAATGTTACATTGGAAAATAAAAAACAGCGTTCAATCATATGATGACATTACAGTTAAATAATATTAATACTTAAAATTATTTAAAGACCCAGTGCAAGCACATGTGTCATTATATTCTTGCTCAATACTTTTTGATGTGTTAACATCTATACGCGCGCCTCTAGGGCAGTAAACTATAAATTTAATACATACGCAAGTGTTAGGTTTGTAAGAGTAAATCATCGTTTGTTTGTTCGTTGCTTGGCAGTCGGTATTGAAAGTGATTATTGGGCGATTTTCGTATAATTTTCCCACGCGATTTTCTCCGAAAATTCATAGCCGATTTTATTAATTTTTGGATTAAAAAGCTAGTGCGGGTTTCGACGAAGAGTTTAGGCCAAAAATTAAGGCGATTCGATATCGGCGAGCCGAGATTGAAGTGTTTTAATTTGGAGTATTAAATTGGAGTAATATTATAAAAGTATTTTATGTTGAACTTCGGTTATATCGTACGAATATAACAATGTATGTATGTATGTACAAGTGTCTGTTGCTTTGCATTCTTTGACTTTTGTGGGAATAAAACAAAAAGTATTGAGCAAGAAAATAATGACACATGTGCTTGCACTGGGTCTTTAAATAATTTTAAGTATTAATATTATTTAACTGTAACGTCATCATATGATTGAACGCTGTTTTTTATTTTCCAATGTAACATTTACGAATGTATTTTCATAGAAATCGAATAGGTACCGTGTAGCAAAAAGGTGTTAACACATCGCCCGTGAGTTCGAACACTCATTGGATTTTTTTTTTTATTCCCACAAAAGTCAAAGAATGCAAAGCAACAGACACTTGTACATACATACATACATTGTTATATTCGTACGATATAACCGAAGATCAACAAAACACTTTTTTAATATTACTCTAAATTAATACTCCAAATTAAAACACTTAAATCTCGGCTCGCCGATATCGGATCGCCTTAATTTTTGGCCTAAACTCTTCGTCGAAACCCGCACTAGCTTTTTAATTGAAAAATTAATAAAATCGGCTATGAATTTCCGGAGAAAATCGCGTGGGAAAATTATATGAAAATCGCCCAATAATCACTTTCAATACCGACTGCCAAGCAACGAACAAACAAACGATGATTTACTCTTACAAACCTAACACTTGCGTATGTATTAAATTTATAGTTTACTGCCCTAGAGGCGCGCGTATAGATGTTAACACATCAAAAGAAGATATAGGAGGCATTCAGAAGCTAAGCGAAAACAAAATTGTACTTTTGCAAAATTTTGATATTTTAGAGTCAGGAGATTAAAATAAAACAAAACTTTTTAGGTAAAAAAAATCACCAAATTGCATAAATATATCACTGGTTCATAAGGTCATAAATAGTTAGTGTAATCTAGAAACCGCACAGCTCACTGGTTGTGAGATGCACTCCCCAATGGGATGTAATGGGAAACCATATTTTTTCATATATATATCCATGGCTTAATATAAAAAGGGCCTAACTCGATTTTTTCTTACTTGATAGATGCAAAAAAAGGTTTAATGCAATTTTTAATAAACAGAGGCAACATATTTTTGGAGATTGCATTAAAACTTTTTGTTGTATCTAAAATTTTACGGATTTTATTAAGTGTCAAGTAATAAAAAAATCGAGTTAGGCCCTTTTTATATTAAGCCATCGATATATATATATTATGTTTGTTAAAGAATAATGAGGTTCGAAGTCTCTGCAAATTCATTCAGGTAAAGTCCCTTTCACATCCCAAAGCATAAAAGAGATTTGCATGTTTCGCTTCACTTTACATGTAATCTTTATTGAGAAATATTTCGGCAGCGGTTTGCGACTTATCTTCTTGCGCTGATAAGAGAAAAGAGGCCGAATTGACGAGTTTTAGATTGTACGAAAACTCTGTTTTAGTGCAGTATGGCGATACTTAAGATAAAGTGGTGCTAATGATTAGATAACTTTACAAATACAGGTTATGTACAGGGTAGATTGAAATTCGATATTAATGATAGTAGTACGAATCATAAAAGAAATTTATGAGCATTACAAATAGATAAAAAATACAAAAAGGTAAATTCTTAAGTTGTAGAAATTCAATGGAAATAATTTGGGTGAAACTGCGGAGAACAATATTTTTATTTTTATTGATGACATTTCCAAGTTTAAATACTTGAGCATGAACCAAAATGCCATGTTACGCCATATATTGGAACAAAGTACTCCCTAAAGTTTTATTTTTTAATAAATTGCATTTCCTGCTATGACTTAAGTGACATAGAAGTTTCAGTTTGCAATACTGAGGCCTGCTCGACAGCTTCTATTATTATTTTGTGAAAATTTGTAAATGGTTCAAGAGTGAGGATGTTGACGATCCCTTACATTGAAAACACTTTTGGGCATTTTCAGCAATTCTCTTTACTCTATTAATACCAATACCAAATATACCCAAACAATCGAAAAAAAGGCTTCCCATTACATTGAAGGAATTGGGGAAAGCTTCTCACAGCCAGTAAGCTGTGCGATTTCTAGTTTTATACTCACTTATTAGGACCTACAATTTTACATCTTTTACGAACGGTATTTTGAGAAGATTTTTCAGGGCTAAATACTCGATAGTGTCGCCGTCACTATGCGAGGTGAACGCCGCCGAAAGAAATTGTAGGTGGTCAGAGCAGGGATACGACCCAGGACCTCATGTACAAGAGGTGCGCACACTACCCGTTGCACCACCGGCGGCCAAAACAATCGAACTCATTCCTAAAAACAGTAATCAAAACAGAGCTATCACTCTATCATTTTTCGTAAACAACATCACTTTACCGCACACATAAATATGAGATAAAAAATGTTATTCAAAATTAAAATGTTCGGGCGTTTGCCCTCTTTTCAAACAATTATATTTTTTATTTGAAAAAAGACCAAACGCTCGAACATTTTACTTTTGAATTTTTATATTGTTACGAATAAATAAAAGCTTTTGCTTGCCGTTAATGACTCTACTAACAGTATGTAAATAACAGGCAGTTAGTGCTGCGCCTGAAAGTATGCATTGTAACAACGTACCAGCTCGCTAAACCAGTAGCATGAATTCACCTCAGTAAAGATAATTCTCCGCCATTCGAGATTGTTCTACAAAGATAAGCACAACAACAACGTCTAGAAGGTTCTTGAATTCGCTAGATACACCTTCATTGAGTACGGTGAGAAGTCAAAGCAGGAAAACCCCGTAAAGTAAGCAACGCGATTTGATAGTAAAATATAAGACTTATTAAAGTGGTGAAAATAAAGTAAACTGTTGTACTATATACGTAAAATAAAAGGAAGTTACACCGTTGTAATTGTCGTAATTTAAAACGAACCCTGTTTTATTAAATAAATAAATAAATGGTTTCCCATTACATCCCATGAAGGGACCGGGGAGAACTTCTCACAATCACTGAGCTGAGCGCTTTCCAGTTTTCACTCACTGATTGGGACCTACAGTTTTACACCGATTCCGAACGGTATTTTGAGAAGCTTTTTCATGGCTATATACTCGATAGTGTCGCCGTCAGTAAGCGAGGTGACCGTCGTCGAAAGAAATTTTAAGGTGGTTGGAGCAGGGATCGAACCCAGGATCTCCTGTACAAGAGGCGCGCACACTACCCATTGCACCACCGACGGTCACTGTTTATTTATTGTTTTATTATTGGGAATAAAACAACGCAAAAAGGACGAATAAGGAAATTCGTAACATTGGTGTAAGAAGTGAAATTACGCATTAAGGACAACGATGAAGTTTGAAGAACTCAAAATTGAACAACTGAAAAAGGAGTTGAGTAAATTGGATCAACCGACAGCTGGTAATATGGTAGAGCTGCAGAGGCGAGTAATAGAAGAATTCAAGCGCCGAAACATTGACATTGACAAATACCAGTTTGAGTGTAAAGAAGAAATGGAGGTATCTGCAAAGGTAGCAACTGGTAATATGGATGTTTCGACAATGTTTGCAGCCATGATGGAAAAATTTAACGAAAACTCTAGAATTATTAACGCGAAGCTGGACGAGAAATTTGGTGAAAATTCTAGAATTATGAATGAGAAATTTGGCGAGAATTCTAGAATTATGGACGATAATTTGGTGAGAATTCTAGAATTATGGACGAAAAACTTGAAAACAAATTTGGCGAGTATTCTAGAATTATGGACGATAAATTAAGCGACAATTCTAGAATTATTCAGGAAACATCAAATGCCACAAATGAGAAACTGCAAGAAATCTCTGAAGTTGTGGGCAATATGGAGATTCAAGTGAACGGTAAATTCGAGAAGGTTGAAGAAAAAATCGAGGAAATGGGACAGAAGATTGAAGAAGTCGAACATAAGTTCGAGAAAGTCGAACGGGAACTAAAAAATTATGTAAGCGAATTGCAAAGGAAAATGAGTGAACTTCAATTGCAGAGGGTCCAGTGCGAATATTTTCTGAAGGCTCTAGTAGATTGAAAGCACCCAGTTTCGATGGCTCTACATCATTCGACGTTTTCAAATTCCAATTCGAAATGGTCTCAATTAAGAACTTGTGGAACAGCAACGACAAAGCAGTAGAGCTAATTTTAGCACTGAAAGGCAACGCAGCAGAAGTCCTTCAGAGCATTCCCATAGATATACGGTATTTGCCTCACAAAGAGCTACATTTGTGGAAACAGTTTCATTTGCTTTGGCGAATGAGACGGCGAGGGTTGTTTCCAGTCAACAGACAAATCAAGTGCGAAGGGTAGAAACGGAAGGCGAATCAAAAGATTTGAAAGGCGCCGTTAGCGAACTGAAAGAAGTGATTCGGATTCTCACGAAAGCGCTAGGGCAAGCAACAAAATTGAAAGGTGACAATCATGGCAAACCTGGTCATTTTGCATGAAACTGCAGAGAGCCACGAAAACGGTCAAGATCTCCAGCGATAACGCCGATACCGGACGAGTAAATGACCGTCCACATGTAATCGAGCGTAAGCAGGATTCTAAGGCTGAGATAAAAGAGCAAATTATTGACGTCCGATCCCTGAGAATTGAATCGGACGACGAGTGGTTCGAGGCACAGAGAAGAGATCCTGTATTGGCAAAATTATTTTGGCAAAGGAAGAGGATAAACAATTAACGTGGAATGAAATCGCTTCAGAAAGCCCCGTTTTAAAATCATATTGGGCCCAGTGGAATAGCCTGAGATTGCTAGATGGCTGTCTATACCGTGTATGGGAAAGTGAGGATGGAAAAATGGAGAAAAATCTAATTGTGGTACCTGCCTTGAAAGTGAAAGAGATAATTGCAGAATCTCAGAATGATCCGAGTGGTAGGCATATCGGTAAAGGCAAAACTATGGAGAAACTAAGTGAACGTTTCTATTGGGTTGGTCGTCAAAAAGCTGTATCCGAGTGGATTGCAGACTGCACTCAGTGCTTGACAACTAAAGGACCAACGCGGAGGAGCAGCGGACAGAGACATCAGGAGAGCCCAAGTGCTCCCTTCGAGCGAATATCCATGAGTGTAGCTGGTCCATATCCAACAAGTAGCTCTGGGAACCAATATGCCCTAGCCGTTATGGACTACTTCAGTAAATGGTCCGAGGTGTACGCAATTCCGAATAAAGAAGCAGTTGGTCAGTAGTAAGATGAAAGCCAGGTATGACCAAGCGGCAAATTCAGAAGGATTCCATGAAGGCCAGCTAGTTTTACTGTTCAACCCACAGCGCAAGAAAGGTTTATCTCCAAAACTTCAGACTTACTGGGAAGGCCCTTACAAGGTTTTAAAACGAATAAATGACGTGGTTTATAGAATCCAGAAAAGCCAAGGTTCAAGAGCTAAAATGAAAGTCGTGCATTTAAAAAGACTAGCTCTGTATGGAAAACGGGGGGTTGAGCCTGCTCGCGACGAACAGGCTTAAGTGGGGGGCAGTGTTACGAATAAGTAAACGCTTTTGCTTGCCGTTAATGACTCTACTAACAGTATGTAAATAACAGGCGGTTAGTGCTGCGCCTGAAAGTATGCATTGTAAGAACGTGCCAGCTCGCTAAACCAGTAGCATGAATTCACCTTAGTAAAGATAATTCTCCGCCATTCGAGATTGTTCTACAAAGATAAGCAACAACAACAACGTCTAGAAGGTTCTTGAATTCGCTAGATATACCTTCATTTGAGTATAGTGAGTTGGTGTAAATAGCGGAGGTCTCTGGAATGGAGAGTTCAGTTTGTGATTAAACCCCGTAATGTAAGCAACGCGATTTGACAGTAAAACCTAAGACTTACTAAAGTGGTGTAAATAAAGTAAACTGTTGTGCTATATAAGTAAAATAAAAGGAAGTGAAACCGTTGTAATTATCGTAATTTAAAACGATAAAACGATTTATTGGGAATAAAACAATGCAAAAAGGACGACTAAGGAAATTCGTAGCATTGGTGTCAGAAGTGAGATTACGAATTAAGGACAACGATGAAGTTTGAAGAACTCAAAGTTGAACAACTAAAAAAGGAGTTGAGTAAATTGGATCAGACGACAGCTAGTAATAAGGTAGAGCTGCAGAGGCGATTCGTAGAAGAATCCAAGCGCCGAAACATTGACATTGACAAATACCAGGTTGAGTGCAAAGAAGAAATGGAGGTATCTGCAAAGCAAGCAACTGGAAATATGGATGTTTCGACGATGTTTGCAGCCATGATGGAAAAATTTAACGAAAAGACTAGAATTATTAACGCGAAGATGGACGATAACTCTAGAAGTATGGACGAGAATTCTAGAATTATGAATGAGAATTTTGGTGAAAATTCTAGAATTATGAATGAGAAATTTGGTGAAAATTCTAGAATTATGAATGAGAAATTTGGTGAAAATTCTAGAATTACGAATGAGAAATTTGGCGAGAATTCTAGAATTATTCAGGAAACATCACATCCATTCTACTGACTTGGCCTAGCCAGCGCAATCGCGTTATATTGGTCCGCTTAACTATGTCAATGTCGGGATATAGCTCATAAAGCTCATGGGTCATGCGTCGCCGATACTCGCCGTTGTGCACTATTGGGCCATAATTTTTCGGAGTATTTTTCTCTCGAAGACTTCTACAAATGTTCCGTCTGCTTGCGATTATACCCAGGATTCTGCGCCATAAAGCAAGACAGGTTGTATGAGATTCTGGTATAGTTGGACTTCTGTTACTCGAGAGCGGGCTTTATCTCTAAAGTGCTTCTTGCTTAGGCCGATCTTGATCTCAAGGCCGATGTTGTTGTTTTTGTTTATGGCAGATCCGAAGTATATAAATTCGTCTACCACCTCGAAATTATAACGGTTATCAACGCTCAGGCTTTGGTCTAATCGCGTGGAGGCCGTGCTCGTTGAAACCATTAATTTTGTCTTGCCCTCATTTACTGTCAGACCCACTTTTCCTGACTCCTTCTCAATTGTCGAAAACACCGCAGTAACTTCTCTAACTGTGCGTCCACTGATATCTATATCTTCAGCATACGCGAGCAGCATGTGACTTTTGCTGCTGATGGTTTTATTCATGTTGACAGCAGCTTTTCTCAGAATAATCTCTATTAAGATGTTAAAGAGATCGCACGATAGGGTGTCACCTTGTCTGAGACCTCGCTTAGTTTCGAAAAGTTCCGTAAGATCCTTACCAACTTTCATGGCGGATTTGGTGTTTCTCAAGGTCACCCTGCAAAGCCGTATGAGTTTTGCAGGAATAAGAAGCTCAGACATTGCTTCGTAAAGTTTCCCCCGTATCGGACTATCGAAGGCCGCCTTATAATCTACAAATATATGACAGGTGTCGATTTGTTTTTCGTGGGTCTTCTTCAGGATTTGGCGTAGCGTGGTCGGTTGTTGATTTCCCAGGCCTAAAGCCACACTGGTATGGTCCAATCAGGTCAGCGATAACCGGTTTTAGTCTTTCGCACATTATGTTTGATAGAACCTTATATGCTATGGATTATTCCACGGTAGTTGGCACAGAGACTCGGGTCGCGATTTTTAAATGTGGGACATAGTACACTGAGACTCCAATCACCGGGCATGCATTCATCTAACCAAATTTTACAATTACCACGTGATCAATTTGGTTCTTCGTTCTTTGGTCAGGGGATACCCAAGTAGCCTTGTGGATGTTTTTATGCTGGAATCTCGTACCACTAATGACCATGTTTTTTGCCGCGGCAAAGTCAATCAGTCTCGTACCGTTTCCGGAACTGTCAGAATGTAGACTGAAATTGCCAATAGTTGGATGAAACACATTCTCCCTGCCTACTTTAGCATTTCAATCTCCTAGTACAATCTTAATGTCATGGCCAGGGCAGCGGTCATACGTTTCCTCTAGGAGCTCATAGAATATGTCTTTGGCATCATCATCTTTCTCTTCTGTCGGGGCATGCACACAAATTAGGGAAATATAAAAATATGTCGCTTTTATGCGGATTGTAGCTATTCGTTCACTCACAGCATTGAACCTAGAGACTAGATGTCGCAGTCTTTTGCCAACTACAAATCCGCGACCAAATTCATGTTTTTTCTCATGGCAACTGTAGAAATTGTCGCAGTGTCTTTTCGTGTGCAGCCATGTCCGGTGCATCGCATTTCCTGGATTTCTATAATGTCAGCCTTATAACTTTCGAGGACATCTGCCAATTGCATACTTGCAGCGGATCTATGTAGAGTTCTCACATTCCAGGTGCATATCCGTAAATCGTGGTTCTTATAATGTTTTCGGGGGTCGTTAAAAAATAGGGGTCGTTTATGTTTTATCTTTCGTTTTCGTATTTTTACTGCCATTATGAAACGGTGGCGGGAGGCAACCCCAGTCCACCGGGTTTCTTGCATTTTACCTACTGCCAGGATAATTGATTGCAGCCGCCCATTATGGATCAGACGCTGACCAGGATGCAATATGTCGAACCTGGGTTTTCTTCTTTTGGTTTTTTATCCGTCATTCGCCCATAAGTTTGGCTCATCCGCCTTCAAAAGGGCAAAATAACATTCCCGATAACTTGATGAGCTTCAGTGACATCAGTCACCTACTAAGCCTGAGACACATCAGTGATCGCATAACCAAATCAGGCTCTTCATTTATTTTCGCCTTCTCACTCTAGCTAGCTAACGAAGGTTTCCGATAAAGCCATTGCCCACGACATACTGCGTGGAAGTAGTGAAAAAAATCATTTATGGCCATTGAATGAAAGAATCATTTCTGGTCATTCCAAGTGAATGGCTATCAGAAACTTTCTACCTCCACGGACAGTCCCATGTCCTTTCAGGTGGTATTTCCTCATAATTTGCACTTTTTGTGTGTTCAAGAAAATTTTCACACACCGAAACACAACCATTCCATGCATTTTTTCCACGAAATGTCATTTGTTGTACTAAATTTTCGCCTTTTATCAACTGTCGTATTAGTGGATCAACAAAGATATATTTTGAATAATATAAAATTTTTTATATATGCTGTTTAATGCTAAAAAATATATTCTGTTCTTACCCTCTTTTAATTTGCCACGACTTATTCGTAGAAAAATATTTTCAAGATATTTGAAAGTTAAACAATTTTTGTCAAATTGTTTTATAAGACCCAACTTGATGTGTAGCGGTGATAAAAAATAGTGTTCATTGGATTCACTAATGGGATATTTATGCTGTTCTTTTCACCAACACCAAATGCTGTACGAGAAACCCAACCTTTTTGAACATAATGTTGATCAGCTGCTTGCCTGTTCCATTCACAAATATAGCAAGGATACTTGTATGACCACCTTGCATGCCATTCAAAATAGCCAATACTTTAAAATCTGCTACAATTAGCCTCTTATGGGTGTTGTAATCTAGGGCATTCAATATTTGATGCACACTATCATAACATTCTTTGATGTCTGTAGCGTAAGCCAGTGGTACTGATGGAAGCAATCCTTCATTGTGTAAAACTACTGCCTTCAAAGCTTAAAAACAATTATTTTAGAAAATTTTAAAATATTTGCAAATTAAAAAATATTTTACTTTTGGTTGAACCGTCGACGAATAATCGCCAATCTTAATTTACATCGTTGCAATAAACTAAATTACTGTTTTCAATGCTTTCACAGAATAGAAAACTGAACTGACAGATCCATTCCATTGTTTCATTCTTGAACCTAAATGTTCTATTTGCCTTTTGGAGTGTTTTAAATCACGTACAACATCATTAAATTCCTCTTGCGAAACTAAGTGTTGAATAAGTATTTAATTCGCCTTCAGGTGGAACATATTCTGATGTTGGGCTTTCGGTATGGCTTCGATATGGTTCCAATTCAGTTAAACTCGGTTATTTTCCACCAGTTGGTTCAGGGTTTTCATCGTCTTTGTGACGGAGTACCGTCTTAACAACATTATCAACATCAGCGTATTTTATAAATTGACTTATTTTGAAATGGTAACCTCTCGTGTTCGTTAAGCAGAAATACAAATTATTTTGTCAATGACTGCGTTGTGGAAGTCAAGTTACTGGTTCAAAAAATGGCAATGCAAACGAACCATGTTGAGTTTGTTTCCAAGATCTTAGTATTGAGTAACACGATGAATAGCTAACTGATGGTATATACCAGTTCTCATGTATAAAGCAGCGACCAAAGTACTCTTCATAAAGTGGAATAATACGTTTATTTTTGTGATACGTAAATTTTATATCGCCTAACCACATAAAAGCATAACTTATTATTGCTACTACACATTTCTTCCCGATTATTTTTTTTTCAGTTAAATTTTTCGTTTTCGTATTTTATAATATTTTACTGCACCACGATGGACAAAAATCGTGACAACAACGGAATTCGTTGCTTAGTTAATTTTATCAGCCTTTAAACAAAAGCTAAATTTCGAAAATCGGGTTAAGAAGAGTAAAGTTATGATCTTTTTATTGTCGTTTCACTAAATTCCCTAATACAATCTAGAGCGGTTTCACCAAGAAATTTCACGAATTGAACAGCGTTAACTAGAAGAAAGTAAAGTCAGTATGATCTCCAATTACTGCGAGTCTGAATCGAGATACTGGGAGGATATTTACAAAAAACATATAAAACGCAAACATTTCTAAGAAACACGAAAAAAGCTTTAAAATATTTTATGACAGAACTTATCATAACTCATTAATTTTTTAATCAATTTGTATGCACTAACATGTTTTAGACACCTACTTTAACGTACGTTTTTAAAAAATAAAAAAAAGCGCAATTTCCTGCCGCATGATCGACTTAGAGACTGAAGAAAATGAAAATTAAAAAAAATAAAAGTTTTTTGATTTTATATATTTAAATGGGTTTTCTGGTCGTCAGTATTTGCGCAAAGTGGCCGTCGGTGGTGCAATGGTTAGTGTGCGCGCCTCTTGTACATGAGATCCTGGGTTCGAACCCTGCTCTGACCACCTTAAAAAATAAATAAAATAAAATTCCTTTCGGCGGCGAAAAATCAGTGAGTGAAGAAGAAGCTCTCCCCTGTCCCTTCATGGGATGTAATGGGGAACCATTTATTTTTTTTTAGTATTTGCGCAAATAAAACTCAAATTTTCATTTCGTTTTTCTCCTACGCGTTTCGGCAATTTGTTGTCGCCTTCATCAGGGAGTCAAATTTTTAATAGTTAATACATAAAAATATGATTTGCACCAACATATTATAAAATAACACTATATTCTCTTAAAGTTGTAATTGTACAGTAATATTATCATCTTATCACAGCAGAGTAAGAATATGCGATGTTGTCAGTGTCTTCTTTGGTATTATATAAAATCAACCGAGAACAAACTGATCCAACAAATATACAAGATAAAAATTTTTTGTTTTACTTAAATAACCGTAACTCATCCATTTTTCAGCCGATTTTCGATACTTTATTTTTGTTTAAAACGGTAGACTCAGTCCGTTTAAGCATATGGATAACATGGAATAGCGGTCGAAGGAGCGTAAAGTTATGATTTCTTGAACATGCAATGTTAGCAATATTGTCGCTTTACTTAAAAGGATACTACACGAATTGACCGGGAAAAACTATAAGTATTTCCTTACTCTATGGACTCCGGCAAATCACAATCGCTATATAAGAACATCAGCATATTTCTTGTGTAGCCACTGTGTTATTTACCGGAAAGATGACAAATAGCAAATAATCTCTGTAAAAAAAAATCGTAAAAATATAAAACAATCAGAACATACCTCACGTCTTGTAGTCTCCACTTGATATATCACATACAACTCATAACCTTTTTTTATTTTCTATTTCATACTGCAATATCGAAATTATATGTTCGCCGCACTAAAATAAATTCAACACAACCGAAACATTTTCAATGTGCACACAGCCTAGGTATATTTTAACGAATTTCGTTTAGGACTTTTTAGGACTGCCTGGCTGCCTTTTGGGACCTCCCATACAAACCGGTAAACATAGTAGAAAAAAATGTTTTTCATACAACTCTTTTCCGATACATATGAGTAACTTAAACGTAGGTATTAATAAGTAGGGTATATTTAACAACAGCAATTTGGCAAACTTCCCCAGTTCCCCCTGGTTCTGCCTATACAAATGAGAGGCGGTCGGCCGGTTGTTCGACATGAAAACCTTCATAAATTGCTGACGAGCGGAACGAAATTTGATATTACGCTTTATTAATGCGAACGGCAGTCACTTATTGAAAATGAGCAATTTTTCACTCCCCTACAAGAGTTTGGCGCCATTAGTGGTGGTGGAGTCAAAACCCCCCTTAAACCACATAGTCAGCAAAAAGATTACATAAATGTGAGTTTAGAACTTCCTTAAATTTAGCTCAAAGTATATCCAGTTCATTGTAATCCATTTAAACTTACAACTAGGACATTGACATTTTATTTAATCAGGGTATTCCTAAAAATTTTATGAAATCGAAATCATATATCACAAATTTCCGCAATATTTCTGGGACACATTTTCTCAAAATATGTACATTTTACTAAAAGAGTATTATAATTAATTCATAAAATTCTGAAAATAATTCTATAGCGATATTCGGGTCGGAATAAAAATTATTTTAAATGCTAAAATTGAGTTAATTGAGAATAAAGACAAACCCCTATGGAAAGATTACAATGCTTTATTTTAAAAATGGTGGTTCAATTGTAGCAACGTACCGCGCATTGCGCCTATTTTGCAGCGAATTATATTTGAGCAGGAACGAATACGCCACCAAGGTACGTTACCAGGTTTGGGACGATTCTTCTTTCTATCTTCATTTTCACACCCATACATACATATAACTTCTTTGTCTCACACCGAAATTGTTATTGCAAAAGATCATGCCATTGGAAAAGAACCGATACTTAAAATGGCCTTTGCAATAATTTACGAGAATTGGGTGATTGAAAACAAGGAGGGATAGAAAAAAGAATTGGCGAGTCAGTTGCTACAGTACAGTCGTGAAAATTAGTCGCCGGTCGAGTAAAGAATAGCATTCTCGGCGAATTTTTGTTTTGAATCAAAGATTGACTGAAACCTGGCTCAGGGACATGTTGTAAACGTGAAACCAAAATTCTCACTTTCTATTAAAATTTTATCCGCTATAAATATATACATACATATATATAAAAAAAGAGAAACTCTTGTGACGGTCGCAGTCAAAGAAAATAATTAATAATTATATAAACTTCTGTCGTGGCAAGTGGTGTATGTGTTTTGCGATTACCATGAAAGAATTTCTGTTCCGCAAACCGGTACACAGTATAAAAGGTTTAAAGAGTACCGCAGTCGCGCTTAATATAAGTGAAACATAATGCGGTTCGTATAGCGATTCACAGGACAGAAAAAAAGGAAAAAGAAAAAGTTCTAGCGGTAAATTGGTCCGTCGCTGAAAATACCCACGCAACTCGAACACTATTTGAACTTTTGAAACAAAATAGAATGGTAACACTGATTGAAATTGGAAGGTGGCCATATTGCCTAAATTTGTTATCCAAAAGAGAAGTGATAAAGCACAATAGTGAAATTTTTTTTTTGATTTTCACCAAACAAACAAGGAGAAAGGTCAAATAATTATAAAAGTATGTATATATTGAATTTTTGTACACCAATGTAACAAACCAAAACGAAATCAGCAATTACATCAGTACCTAAAGAAAAACTAAATGTGAAAAAAATTATTAATTTAACAAACGTAAATTAGAATAAAGAAAACAAAGTGACAGAAGACAAAGGTTTAGCGAACAACAACAGGATGTATACATACATATAAGTATAATCTGAGAACATAAAGCAAGAATTATTTTTCTTAAATAAATTAAGAAATGTAAAAACATTCTGCAACATTCTCATCAGTATCATCGTCATAATCTTCACCAACGTCACCATCATCATCATCAACTTTATCGCCTCCAATAATCACAATCAGCATCATCGTTTCCATCATCCGTATAATCACTTGCAGCCATATCTTAACATTTTATGTATGTATGTAAGAATTCTAGCTGATACATATAATTTACAACATTGTAGTTGTTCCTTTTCTATAAAATAAAATAAAAATTGTACTAACATGAATTCAAAATTTAACTAAATTTTCCTTTTGAGAGATTCATAAGGGATGGTATGAAAAGGGGATAGGCAGTGGTTCATTATTTTTGGGGCATCGTGCCAAATATAGAGTACCTGTGATGCCATTGGTGTGGTCACTTAAATTTTGATTGTTTTGGGAGGCATGTTTATTTTATATGATCCAACTGTTTCCCTATTATTTCATTGTGGCTTTTTAGAGGCATTTTTTATGTTTACGCGGCGACGAACCACACCACTTTTGGCAGAGCTATCCAACGACAACTTATATGACTGGAGCCCATATTTTCGTGATCTTACATCTTATATATGTTTTGGAATAAGTCTAGATAGCCCGAGCGTAACAACATATGGGTTCAACTGTAAGCCATTTTCTTCTGGGGTGTCCTTAAGTCACAGATCTAGGCCAATAACCCACAAATAACCGGTGCCCTCAAAGTTGACACAAGCCGTACGATAGCTAAAATTCAACAATATCAACATGATCACCAACAAATTCAACATATTATTGAAAATTGGATCTATGGTATACGCGCCACCCATTAAATCCGCGGAAGCCATTTGAATGCGACGCCGTGCCACCCATGTCCACACATAAGGCCTTTAATAGGCCTTTCAAGTAAAATATCAACAACGCAAGTTGTTGTATTTACTTTTAACATCTTACTTTAAAATTAAGTTAGTATTTAAATAGATATAATATCCGCTATTGGAGGTTGTGCGTCCGCAACATTAAAAAGGTTGGCTTTTAATTTTTGGAGTAAAACATTAAATTGCGTTGTGTGGGATTCTGGTCCGGCAAGCCATTTTTTAACAATTTTTGGCAGTGTTTTTTGGCAGTATGGGCGAAAAATTATTTCTTTGCTGGGTAGGCGCCGTCTTGAAAATAAACGGGCAAATTGCTCGTTGACAATGTTGAAAAAACAATTTATTCGTTACAGTTTTCAGATAACGATGGATAAATAATATAAAGGGTGTTTCAGTAGGGTTGCACTTTTTAAACTTAGTATAATTTTTTTTTCGTGCAAGCGACAACTCCGAAATGTGGCAACTGTCACATGTGTTTGTTCCGATTATTCAAAATTGAGCGCGTTACGAAAGAACACCGCGTTATAATTGTGAAAACTTATTACAAAAATTGGGAAAGTTACGCTGAGACCACTAGCAAACTTCGAAGAATTTTCAGTCTAGAAAGTGCACTTAACCCTGCTGTTAGATTAGAAAAAACTTACGAATCTTAGATTGAGGGACCATTTGGTCCATACTGCAATTTTCATCCAAAATAATAATTTTATCTTATTCTTTGTAACTATTTTGGTTCAAAAATTTCTAAAGCAAGTATTTGACATATCAAAAACATCCGCTAACATATCAAAAACATCTTCTAAATATTTGACATGAATTTACATTCGCTTGGTAATGAAAAAATTTACGAATCTTAGGTTGAGGGACCATTTGGTCCATACTGGAATTTTCATCCAAAATAATAATTTTATCTTATCCTTTGTAACTATTTTGGTTCAATAATTTCTAAAGCAAGTATTTGACATATCAAAAACATCTTCTAAATATTTGACATGAATTTACATTCGCTTGGTAATGAAAAAATGTACTATTGACCAAATGGTCCTCTAACCTAAGATTCGTCATTTTGTATTTTTCTCAGTCCTGAATAAAGTTAGAAAATTTAATTTTCGCACATAACATTGTTTTATTAAAAGACCCCATTAGCAGAAAAATTTAGTCAGTATATATCACCGTTCCAAAGTTACAAGGGAAAACAGAAAAAATTTGGACCAAATGGTCCTAATCTAACAGCAGGGTTAATATGTCAGCCATTCGAAGAGTGGTCAAAACATTAAAAAAAACTGTGTATGTTATGGACAGTAAGACGCCAGTGCGTCAGCGTACTGGTCGGTCTCTTGAAACTTCAAATTTCACGAAACACTACACAGCGAATTTTGGAAAGAGTCCTCCGCCGCCCTGCTTACAAAATTAAGCGTACTCAGGAGCTCAAACCAGAAGACCATGGAAAACGTCGGTAAATCGTTCAATGGGTACTAGAGCAAACTGAAGTCAATGTCAATTTTCCGAGAAAATCCATCTTTAACTCCATTTCCATCCTAATGGCTTCGTAAATACACAAAATTGTCGAATTTGGGACTCAGAAAATCCTCATGCAGTCCATGAGAAACAACTACACCCACAACGAGCAACTGTCTGGTGCGGACTTTGGTTAGGCGGGGTGATTGGTCCTTACTTTTTTGAAGATGAGGCCGAGATTGCAGTGATTGTGAACGGCATTCGCTACAGGAACATGTTAGCGGAGTTCCACAACTTGAGAGCGTGGATCCGGACGACATGTGGTTTCGTCAGACGGTGCCACCTGCCACACCGCGCATGAAACAATCGATTTATTGCAGTAACGATTTCCAGAACAAATTATCTGAAGAAATTCTGATGTAAACTGAACACCAAGATCATGCGATTTAAACCGTGCGATTTCTTTCTTTGGGGTTTTGTGAAATCTTGGGTTTAAACGAATAAACCAGAATCAGTTTCTGAGCTGAAGTCCGAGATCCAACGCGTCATTGGTAAGATACAGCCACATCTATATGAAGTCGTCATGGAAAATTTCATTAAAGGCGTAATGGCCTATCACCAGAGCCATGGGGGCCATTTGGCGGATATGCTATTCAATGCTTTATCGGAACATATCTTCTTTACAACCCATTAAAAATATCACAACTATCTCAAAGAGTAGGTATCTTTATATCAGAATGAAAAAGTTTATTCTTTAGAAACCCATTATAAAACATTAGAAACAAATACAAAAATTGAATGCTGGGTTTGTGGCCAAGCTAACAGTCTATTAGGCATTTTGTAAGAAAGAATTAATTTGAAAAGAGTATCTTTTAAAGGAAAAATTTTTATTTTTTTTTATATTTGTATGTATGCCCACCTTTTTGTTATTGGATTAGCCAGCCAGTACCAATTGCACAGAAGATACTCCAATTACTCTTAGCCTATAGCACTGTCAGTCGAAATATTCATTGAAGAGTCTTAAACTCTCTTTCAGAATTCCGTGTTTGTATCTTGGCCCATAAGTTTGTCTTTAGTTTTGGAATTAAACACAATGGGCTGGCTAGTTTATGAGACATTTCATTTCAAAATAAGAAATTGTCGTGCTTATTAAAATATAAAAAACTGACTTTTAACCGATCAAAAATGGCGCATTTTAAATGCTTATACAAATTTTTATCTCAGACGATTCGGATTTCGGATCTATCATACGAAAGTCTTACCATTCTTTGGAATTATTTCTTTCACACTGCGACATACAATAACATTTATGCGCTTATATTTTACAGTCAGTATGTTAAGCATAACCATATTAAGTGTTCAAGGAAATCATTACAGAATTCCCGCTTTCCGACCAACCAACCAATAACGACGTCGAAAATCACACAAATGAAAAATGTCTTAACAAGTACAATAAAAATGCTTCTTTGCTCTTCACATTGGATTCTAAACAAGCCGTCAAATGATACCAATTATGCCAATGTAGACGGCATTGCCCCTGACAGTGTTAATGATTATACTGATGATGATGACTCGAACGATGACTTTCAAGAGGAGGTTTATTCTGTGATGGTGTACATTTTTAAATTTGCTGTCTTTGGTTCTGAATATATTTTTCATTTGGCTTTACCACAAAATCAAAAACAACATAGAAGAAGCGGATGCTAGACGGAAAAGGAAACATCATAGTCAGCAGTCAATGCGGGAGTACTCATATCCAATATTACGAAACATTTGAGCTACTGGGGTATTTTTTTTAATGATTTTCTTTGCGATTTCTTCACAGTTTTGTGAAAAATCACAGTATGAACATTTTCCTCAGTAGTGTGGGTTTCTGCTAAATTTATGTGTGTTTGTATGTGTGAACATTGAACACGTCAAGGAAATGAATGATTTCCTCCAAACGGAAATGAGATGTAATAATGAATTACATTAGCACCAAACAATGGAATACTTATACTACAGCATATCATAACACAAGACTGTTTAGAAAGCGGGATACTTTTGTTGGAGGATAATCTTGAAAATATCATTTACTTAATGGGCGTATATAACTCGCAAATTACTTTTAATATAATATGGCCATTGTAATCAAGAAAAACGGGTGATTATAGTTCAAACTCAGCTGAGATAATATAATGGGAATCATCACTGCAGCAAATACTTTGGCGGTAACTCGTTTAAGATAACCCCTGCAGAACAGGATATGACATTAAGTGATAAATGCATTACTTGAGCCGTTCTTCTTATGTTCTCCATAGAGGTTTAAAAAATTTTATAAATGACTTTTGCTCATATAGATTTAAACAGTTCTATAACTACTATTTCAGAGAATTTGAAGGTAAAATGATGCTACGATTAGTGTGCCATCAATAGCAGGGTATCTACGTTTTCTTATCTGCGGTTTTATAATAAATACTTACTTTGAAGCAGAACGAGTCGAAGCAATTTCAAAATTGGGCCTCAAAAGACTCGTCAATTACTAACTTTTAAAACCATTTTATGGGCTTGATGCCACATTTAGACCTCAGTTTGTCGCAGCACAATAGTGAGTACCTTTTTCTCTACGCTTTTCTGGCTACACCGCCGAATTTTGTTTTATGTACACTTCGATATTAAAAAAACACATGAGGTGTCAGGGGACACCCGGTTGGAACGAAGTTCCTTTCGCTATATATTATCTACTAGTTAGTTCCAATACACCTAAGGCGCCTTTTGAAAAATACTTTAATTTAAATGGATCTTTAAGAAAAGATTCTTTTTGTAAAGGAAAAAAAATTTTTTTTATGAATTTTTTTATTTATTGAATGTATTTAAGAAAAAAAACATATTTTTACGTCCTTTTTGTAAGAATATGTATTATATTTTGCCGAAAAGGTCATTTCTTTAATGAGAGGTACTTCTTTTATTAAAAGCTAATGTTTTTTTAGGAAAAGCTACCATTTTTAATGAGAAGTGCTTTCTATAAGAACAAGCCTAAGAGTATGAATTTGTTTTACAAAGAAGTAGTTTTTTGAAGAACATGTACTTTTTAAAGAAGCGGTACTCTTTTTAGGAAAAGGTTATTTTTTTAAGAAAATTTACTTATTTTCAGAAAGGCTACTTAACTCAAGAAAAGAAAAGAAAAGAAAAGAAAAGAAAAGAAAAGAAAAGAAAAGAAAAGAAAAGAAAAGAAAAGAAAAGAAAAGAAAAGAAAAGAAAAGAAAAGAAAAGAAAAGAAAAGAAAAGAAAAGAAAAGAAAAGAAAAGAAAAGAAAAGAAGAATATAGTTGATAAAAGAGCAAAGCTACTTCTTTAAGATAAGGTATTTTTTTAAGAAAATGTAGATTGTTTAAGAATATCAAAATGTATTTTTTTTTGAGAAAATTTACTTTTTTAAAAAAAATTTACTTACTTAAGAAAATTTTATTTTTTCACTTCGGCTTTTCTAAATTTTCTTTTTATTCCGTTCAAACTACAATATGTAATAACCAGGCTCCACCTATAAAATTTCCCTTTAAATAAAAAACATTCCCCGATTTGATAGTCTAGTCACAAACCAAACAAAAAGTACGAGTGTAGGAGTAAGTGTGCTACCAAATGTAATTCCATGCGCAGGGTTGTATTTCATGGATTTGCAAGTCTTGCACTTTGCCTTTTCTAAGTTTACTTTTTATTGGGTTCAAAACTACAATATGTAATACACAGGGTGCACCCAGAAAACTTCCCTTTAAACCAAACCAACCCAAAGGTACCCAATATAGTTGATAATAATGGGTTGTAAAAAAGTAGTTAAAAAAAGGTTTTTAAAAATTTTTCATTTAGCTCCCATTCCGCAACGTGCGATAAGGAACTTCTTTCCAAAATCAAACAATTTCTGGTTTCGCTACAACACAAAAAGGAGAAAGAAAAAGTCAATTGGGAAGACTATTCAGAATTGTTTTAATAAGCTTTAGTGAGAAAATAATTTTCTAAATTTTTTTTTCGCAGAAACAATTAAAATTTTTGATATCCGAACGAAGGTGACACCAACTTGCTCAGAGCAGCGGGGCATCACAAAATAAATCGGTGGCTCTTGGTTTTGCTGCTTTTGTACAAACTTGGGATGATCAGGTAAAGTTTAAAATCGGGTCAGTTGGTCAATTCGGCTCATACCCTGGGATGCACATGAATAGGGACAAGACTTTTGAAATGAGTGTACATATATTAACCCAAGAAAAACAAATGAAATGAAGAGATAAGTATTTTTTTATTATTCAGCGTTTTATTGGGTATCAAGATCAAAAATGAAATTGTTTTTAAGTTAACGGCGTTTTCTTTACAAATTGTGTTCTTCCTTACGAATATCATGGAAATAAAAGTTGAATCCATCAGGTCCATCTAAATTAAAGCGTTTTTCATCCGAAAAAACCACTGTATGCCACTCGGCCTTACCAGTCTTGTGATTTCGAGCAAAGACTATACGAAAATCTTTGCGGTGGTTATTGAGAGGTGGTTTTTTTTTAATTTTAATCTTTTCAGATGTTTAGCTTTGCGAAGAACTAGTCGTACAGTGTCAACACTTGCACTTATTTCACGAATTTTGGAAGCAGAACGGCGTAAATTTGAAGGTTCTCGAAGAATGCGTTGCTCGTCAGTCCCCGAAAGTTTTTGTTTGGTGCGCCCTTTCATATTTTTTCCATAGCCTGATGTATTTGTAAGAAAATTGTATACTACGCTCTTGCTTTTTCCAAGTTTTTCTGCAATTTCCCTGTAGGTGAGTTTACACTCCTTATAAGCAATTATTTTGCCTTTTTCGTCTGCTGTGAGAGCTTTACCGCGGCCCATATTATTTTTTATATACTATACGACGACAAAATACAACATTCACCTCGTGGTTTTTACTCAGAATGAAGAAATCATATCTGTCCCTTAGGCAGGCCCTTCATTGTATGGGCAAAAAACTCCAAACTCTCGGTCTCACGCCCTAGAAATATGCGAATAGTTAAAAAACCAAGAAATACAAAGTTTTGGGTTAATCTAAGGAGATTTAGACGTCGCTCAAAGCGCCTAAAGTCTTGAAATTTTTGCATTTTAGCTAATATTTTGTATGCGCTGGAAAATCGTAATTTTTTAGTAAATTTCCATGAAATTTTACAAATTAATTTGATTTGCTCTTGCTATCAAATAGAAAAAATTTGAGACAACAACAACTGTAGGAGTTTTAACAATAAAATTTAAAAAAAATGATTTTTTAAAAAAAGTGATTATAATTTTTTTTTAGTTTTTTTGCCTAAAAACGCAACTACGTGATAAACATTTTCAAATCG
Organism: Phaonia tiefii; assembly: GCA_963931995.1. NCBI lineage: Eukaryota > Metazoa > Arthropoda > Insecta > Diptera > Muscidae > Phaonia > Phaonia tiefii. The sequence continues at coordinate 199,383,568 of OZ008368.1, read as the reverse complement.
GACAAAAGTGGCTTGTAGTGGATGTCTGTACGCTTCTAATAAGGTATAACACTCTATAATACATCAACGGTTTCATGGTGTTATCGTGCGCCAAAATAGGCTATATGGCATTTTTTTTTCCTCAAAATTTTTATTGCGGGGATTGGTTAAATATGGCATTTGATATCAAAATTCATGTGGCAAATTTTCATGTCGATCAGAGAATGCCAACCAATATGAGGTCAAAGTTCAAAGATTTTGGCATTTTGGGTGAAAATTCGTATACACTGGAAAATGTTCATTCCTCAGTTCATTTGGAAAAAAAACTGCGCATTGATTTAGTTCAACCTGAATATTAACTGGATAAAGTTTGAGTAAAATCCGTCCACTCTAAGAGTTCCAACTATTTACCTCAAATTTTCGATGAGACAAAGAGATTTCGATGAGAGAATTTACCCAGCAAACACACGTGTTTCATTTCAAATAAATGATTCTATGCTATTGGTGGGTACTTAGTCCCAAGCGACACATGCTTGTAAGATACCGTTATAATGAGATTTACTTTACTTTGTGTTGTAACAAATTAGTAAGTTAAGATCGCGACTAGAAGAAGTACCAAACAATTTTCAATTCAATTCAATATTATTTTATTCCTCAATTCTTGTTCGGATACATTTGCCTTAAGCTCTAAATCTTATATACGTACAAAGGGTTCCAATATACATCTAATATATTTTGCGGACAACCGCGTTTAATAGGTGGTTTAATACCACCGTGTCGAGGTTTTCCTCGCACACTTAACTTCCTACTTTTTACACTCCAACATGTTGGCCAAAAAAAGGAATTTAAAAAGGGCCATTAACTTCAACGTTATTACATATACCTTACAACTAAACTTAAAGACTAACTTAATGCTAACTATATACAGTATGTACAGGGCCGCCCCATGGGCTACTGTGCAGTGTTGTACACAGTATTCCGTGTGTCGAAGGTATTATACCTCCTGTGGTATAGCAAAAGTTTACCACCTACGTTCAAACGACCTTCCTCCTCCAGTGCCAACAAACTGGCTGGTGGTAAATATCGTGATTCTGTGGGCCCCCGGACGCCTGTGTCCAAATTCAGACACGCTGAGACCAAATTGTTCCCCTGAACATCACCCGCTTTCTTGAGGAAAGCAAGCGCTCCGTCAACCATAAAGACGTCTATCCTACTAAACTCAATGGCATCGTAGATCGCTCTACACGAGGGTCTCTTCCACTCACCCTGTTCATCCCTTGTCCACCTCAGACCTAAACATGCAGACAGGATCCGCCTCTCCCATATCCTAAGCCTTTCCATCTGAGCGGACGAAATTCCGCACCAGATAGGAAAAGCATAGGATATGCAAGGCCTGATCAGCTGCCTGTAGATGAGGAGTCGAACCTCATTCGACAGCCCCTGTCTGCATCTAAGTATTCCGAGGTACATATGGTACAGTCTTACGACTTTGCGCAAGACATGTCCAATGTGATCTCGGAAACTAAAATCCTCCTGAAGTATCACGCCCAGGTATTTCATCTCGGGCGAATTTTGAATTATCTGGTCCCCCAGCCTCAACTTCGGGACGTATCTCCTCGCATTGGGGTATAGATACTTTTTCACGCCCCAAAATATTATCGAGCTGCATTTTGACGTGTTGAGTGTCAGCCGCCATTCAACAAAATATTCCGACAGTTTGACCAGATAATCACCTAGCCTTCGATTGACCCTTGAGGATCTGGGCCCCGACGCCGCAATCAGGATGTCGTCCGCATAGCAGAGCAACAGGTCATTGCCCGTAGGCCTCGGCATGTCCGAGAGATACACATTAAAAAGAATGGGCCCCAGAAGCGACCCTTGTGGCACTCCTGCCACAACCGACCTCGCATCCGAGAATTCCTCTCCAACCTTTACACGGAAAGAGCGATTTTCCAAGAAGCACTCCACCATCTTGCACAGGTTCAAACTAAAACCCCTCGCAACCATTTTGGACACAAGCCCCTCGTGCCAAACTGTGTCGAAAGCCTTCGACAAATCCAGGCTCGCACAGATGGTAGCGTGCCTCTTGTTCAACGCCCTCGTCACATGGTTTCCCAGAACCAGTAGGGCATGTGACGTGGAGAGTCCTCTTCTAAAGCCGAATTGGCCCTCAAAGAGAATTCCCCTCTCCTCTATCTCATCTCGCAGACCCGACAGTATGCACCTTTCCAGCAGTTTCCCAAAAGATGATAGTAGGGAAATTGGCCTGTAATTGGCCGCCTTTTTCTGATCGGTACCCGGCTTAGGAATTGGAACCGTCACCGATTCCTTCCAAGCCGCCGGAAAATACCCCAGGTTCAGGCAATGATTCATAATTGCTGCCAGAAAGGTCCACACTGTCTGCCTTGTCTTACGTATAACCACGTCAGGCACCCCGTCTCTACCGCTCGACTTGCGATTTCGCCCGGCTTTTATAGCCTCACCAATATCACTCGGCCTAACGAAACCACCGTTCCGCCATGCATCACCCTCACACCGTCCCGACCCATCCGCGAGACACCGTCCGCCAAATTCCAGCACAGGAGCCATATCACTCAATACGGAGGCCTCCACTGGAATTTGGCCACCAGATACGTCGCCAACCGTATCACCATTCACCAGGTTTCCCTGAAAGCTGTCCGCAAAAAGTGCAGCCTTTTCGCGGTCAGTTGCAAGGACACACCCACCTTCGCCGACGAGATCAGGAATTGGCTTACGTGCCACATTCCCTACCGCAGCTCTCACTTTCGAGAACATATCGCTGCTGTATTTAATTTTCCGCAAGAAATCTGCCCTGCGGTGTTGTTCAAACGCGTAAATCGCACCCTGGACAATTCTGTCCACATTACGCACTGTGGCCTTCAGCTCAGCCTTGCGGCCTGGTTCACTCGTCCTCCTTGCCAGCCTGGCCAGCCTCCTCCTCTCGTCCATGAAATGGATAATTTCAGCAGGCAATTGTGGAAGCCCCTTGCCCCCAGACGGAAGCCTGGGTATAGAGACCTCCATTGCCTCCCGGAACGCTGTGCTCATCGAGTCGATACAAGTATCTATCTCCGAGCGTGTCACGTTCCGGTCAATCGGGAGCTTGTGTCCGATAAGCCCATTTTCAAGTGCCCGATTGAACCTACTTTTATCCATTCCAGCAAAGTTGTACCAAGTTGGCATTTCTCTGCTCTGTACTCCATCGCAAACCAGGGTTATTTCAATAGCCCTGTGGTCAGACTCATAAGACAGGGTCCTAATATCCCCTGATTCACCGCCGCGCCTTTCCAGACCCACGGAGACCATAAACACGTCAATAAAGGATCCTACTCCGCTTTCGTGAGTAGGTCCATCTGTCCTTGGTATCACCAAGTCAGGGCACGTGAGTAGGAACTGCTCTAGCCTCCTACCCCTTGTGTTAACAACCGAGTCTCCCCAGTGGGTATGCCTGGCGTTTAAATCCGCCCCGACCAACAAGTCTCCCGCGACTGCCAAATCCCGAATCGGGTTTAGATCGGATACGTCCAATTTCTTGGAAGGCGACTGGTAAGCAGCCACAACATGTAGCCAGGTTCCGTCACTCCTGTGCACTCGTACACAGGTATTTTCAACTCCTCCCATGTCGAGATAGACTCTCTCACAACGCATGTTGTCCTTAGCCAGAATAGCCGTGCCGCCATAACGGCCAGCACTTCTATTCTGCCTATGGACAACATACCCACCGAATCCCACCTTATGAACAGCAGAGAGACTGTGCTCCGCTACCAAAAGGAGGTCAGGCTTGTGTCTGGACAGGAAACGGTCCAGATAGAATCTCCTGTGTTTGGACACTATGGAGTTCACATTAACAAATATGGTTTTTATGGGTTTACCCATGACGAAGTCCGAGCATGAGTCCCATCATCGCACGGGACTTGGACTCATCGTCATTCAATCTTGCGTATTCACGCGAAAAATTACCAATTTTGCCAAGACAGGTGAAGAAGTCTTTTCCACCAAAAAATCGTCTACAATCCGAATCAAACGAATCAAAGTGTGCCATAGCATCACCCACACCCATACCTCCAACAGGTGCCACATTGGCACTTTCACGCGAACCCCCTCGAGCCGCTGCCGCAAAGGAGACCCCAGTATGAACACGCCCGCTGTTACGGGGAAATCCCCCTCCATTTTGAGGGGGGCGTACATTATCCGCGAAGTTTCTTCGCCTTTTCGCCTCAACTCTGATTTTGAGCAATTTTTGTCGTGTCGGGCACTCCTTTGCGCTAGCCGCATGTCCAGTAACCCCACAATTAACACATTTGAGTGTGTAACCCGCACCGGGTTCCACCGCACCTGTCACCGGGTCAGTATGAAAACCCTCCTTGTTCACAGCGCCCTTAGGCGGAATGTCGCAATTCGCCGGGCCGTGGTCACTGCCGCATTTGCAGCAACGGTATGGCATGCCACAATTAACAGCCACATGGCCGTACCGCTGGCAGTTCTTACACTGCGAAACGCCTATCTTCTTATCCTTTCGGATAGATACCTTGCAGTACAAGATGTACTTGATCTTATAGAATGCCTTTATATCGGCATCCCGACCCAAGTGGACCAACCACTTGTCCCCTCCCAATTTAGTAACCCGTTTGACGTTTAAGTTAATCTTGAGGCCCCCCAAGTACGTCATGAGGTCAGATTCCTCAAAGGTGTCAGAGAGACCACAGATCACCACCGAAAATGGCGTCTCCGATTTCGGAGTGAACGTATAAAAATTGAATTTACCCTCCTTCAACATGACCTTTACCTTCTCATATTCACCCAGGTCCAACAATTTTACATTCGCCATGGAGCGGCCCATAATTTTAATACTAAAATTAGTATGTCCCAATAGTTCCTTAATCTTACTCGATACTATTCTTATATTACCGTTATATAAGTTGATGTCCGGTACTTTTTTGCTTTTCAATTTTTTGGCTTCGACTGCTTCTGCATCAGCTCTTCCGCCCTTGTCTCTTGTTTTTGTTGTAGTACTGCCTACAGCTTGCTCATTTATCTTGGTGTTCGACCGCGCTGGCTTTGCGCGGGACCCATCATCCTGCACTGGCTTTGTGCAGGGTTCATTAATCTCGTGTCTCTCTGAATCTTGCTTTGACACATCATCTGTAACCATTTCGTCGTCACTGAACTCAGCGTTGTTCAGGCTTTCATCGTCATCTTGCAGAGCCTTGATGGTATCCTGCATTTCCGCAATATTTTTTTGGAGGGCCTCAATGTACTTAATGGCACCATCCAAGTCTTTCCGCATTTTAAAGTTCTCTGCGACCAATGCCGCCACATCATGACTGTTTTCAGCCATGTCAGTCTTTTTCCTCCTCTTTAGAGGGTTATCAACAAAACTTCCGTCACTGTCTGATTCAGCCATTGGGTCACTGGCGAAAGCACTAGTGCCCAATGACCCAGTTTAATATGAGTAAATTAACTCTTGTCGCTTAAGTCTATTTTTCCCGCACTGCCAAAGTTGAACTTTGTGTCGATAGAAAAGTACTTAATGAAGTGTTAAGCGCGATTTTTTCTTTATTAGATAAAAATCTAATAAATTTGCCAAAATTTTTCCCGTTTTATTTTTAGGAATATTTTCCGAAATTTTTCAAAATTTTTTCACTTTTCAAAAATTTTTTTCGATTTTTAGTCAATTTTCTGTTTCGAAGATTTTTTGCTATTTTTTCAGTTTTTTCAAATTTTCAATTTTCTGTCACTTTTCAAAAAAATTTTTTTTTTCGATTTTCAGTCATTTTTTGCTTTTACGATTATTTTCGATTTTTCAAATTTTCTTAGGAAATTTTTCCGATTTTAGTCACTTTTTCAGTTTCACGATTTTAAGTCTTTTTTCTGTTACGCTAATTTTTTCTTATGTTTTTTCGATTTTTTCAACTTTTTCAAATTTTTTCATTATTTTCAAAATTTTCACGATTTTCAGTCTTTTTCCTTTTTCGCTTATTTTTTCATAATTTTTCAGATTTTTTAATTTTTCCAAGAATTTTCAACTTTTTCAATATTTTCCAAAATTTTTTCGATTTTCAGTCATTTTCCTTTTACGAACATTTTTTCAACTTTTTTCCGCTTTTCAAAATTTTTCAATTTTTTCAAGAATTTTCAACTTTTTCAATATTTTCCAAAATTTTCTCGATTTTCAGTCATTTTCCTTTTACGAACATTTTTTCAACTTTTTTCCGTTTTTCAAAATTTTTCAGGAATTTTCCAAATTTTCTGTCACTTCTAAAATTTCACAACTTTAGAACAAACTTTAAGTCCAGTGGGCCCGGCCTTTTTAGCTGCTTTACCACTGGTTTTAGGAGGCATTTTTCACTTTTAGTTAGTTGCACACAAACACTTCAAACACTTTTTCACAATCAAGTACCAAACAAAATTTGCGGTTTCTTAAATAAAAAGGCTACGTGCATACAGAACGATTTTGATAAATATTCAAAAAATGTGAATTTATAACTTGCGATCAAACATTTATTTGGTTGGCACTGAATATTTTCAAATCCTTAGGTCAAAACTACCGTCAAAAAAACAAGTGTTATCAGTTTTTTTTTTTAATCATAACTTAGTTAAGTTATCTATTCGCGAAAGTGCTAAGTTAGCTATAAAAGAACATTCCACATTTTGGCAAAAAACAAGAATACCAATTAAAGATGAGCAACATTGCATTGGTAAATTAGAAAAAATGCATAAAGAGTGGCAACAAATTTGTAAAAATAAAAACAGACTAAGTGATGCACAAAAAAAACAAAGAAAAACAATTTAGTGATAAATTAAACGATCTGTTTGATATCGCACATGCAAATGGATTACATGTTATGAAAAATGAAGTCGATAATACTTTTCTAATAAATCAACGGAAGAAAGGGCAACCTGGGTGTCTTGGTGCAGTTGATTTTAAAGCTATGCAGGAGGAAAAGAAGAAAAAGAAAAATCACAGCTCTTAGAAGCAGAAGCAAAACGACAAAGAAAATCTTTTCACAGCATAACAGTGACCAACGCAGAAGGTATTTCAGTATTACCTATTTATTAATTTATATGAAAGATTTAAATGGTGACTTAATTTTACTATCAATTATATAGTAGAAGCAATGTCTTATTCCAGTGCAAGTGGAGATGACGTGGAAGAATCTTCAGAAAGTGAAACCGAAGTACAGACTGCAGATCATGTACTAATGACGTGGGAGAATCTTCAGAAAGTGAAACCGAAGTACAGACTGCAGCATCATGTTCTAATACCACCCAACAACGAGGAATAAAACATGTTTTTACCGAAAGCGTAGTATCAGCATTGGACAAATGCAAAATAAGTGATCGTTCAGCTATGCACATAATAACTGCTGTTACAGAATCATTAGGACATAAGGCAAGTGAGCTTATAATCAATCGTACATCATTGCAACGACAACGACAGTTAAATCGACTTAAAAAATCACAAGAAATTAAAGAGAATTTTAAGGTAAGTGCATTACAGACTACTGAAAAAAAATTTAAATGTGTTACATGATAAGTTTTATTAAAACAGATAGATCGCGGTGTTTTGCATTGGGATGGAAAGTTACTGCCAGAAATAACTGGTCACGATAAGGTAGAACGACTTCCGGTTACAGGTGGGCCGATTTTTATGATTTTTGACATTTTAGATAGGTATTAAGTCATAGAATTTGTTTAAAATGTACATTGGGTTAAATAGGCTAAAAAATGGTATTCCGGTTGGAACTCTTAGAGTGGCCGGATTTTACTCAAACTTTATCCAGTTTATATTCAGGTTGAACTAAATCAAAGTGCAGTTTTTTTTCCAAATGAACTGAGGAATGAACATTTTCCAGTGTATACGAATTTTCACCCAAAATGCCAAAATCTTTGAAATTTGACCTCATTTTGGCAAAGGTTGGCATACTCAGATCGACTTGAAAATTTGCCACATAAATTTTGACATCAAATGCCATATTTAACCAATCCCCGCAATAAAAATTTTGAGAAAAAAAAATGCCATAAAAGCTGCGCCAGGCCATGTTGGCGATTTTTCCTCGAGATAGCCTTTTTTGCCGCACGATAACACCATGAAACCGTTGATGTATTATAGAGTGTTATACCTTATTAGAAGCGTACAGACATCCAATAGAAACCACTTTTGTCCGATTTGAAAATTTGTATCATCTACTTGCGGTTTTTGGCAAAAAAGAAAAAAAAAATTATAATCACTTTTTTAAAAAAAATCATTTTGACGTGACAACGTCTTAAATTAGGTTGCGGCTGGGAGTCACTTATGAAAAAGTGTAACGCCCGGTAACGTTACGATGAGTCACCGAACACAAGTAAACGCAATGTGTTTACTTGTGTGCCAGAAACGATTTGCTTTGCTGGCTTCTAGTGGCTGTTGGTCGGTGGTGTGAGTGTTTTTGTTTTTGACGTGACAACGTCTTAAATTAGGTTGCGGCTGGGAGTCACTTATGAAAAAGTGTAACGCCCGGTAACGTTACGATGAGTCACCGAACACAAGTAAACGCAATGTGTTTACTTGTGTGCCAGAAACGATTTGCTTTGCTGGCTTCTAGTGGCTGTTGGTCGGTGGTGTGAGTGTTTTTGTTTTTTGGCACATCATATATATGACGACTGAGCAAGTATGTATGTGCGTATATATGTGCGTGTGTATGAATATTGATTTAGATCAGTCTGCATTGGATAAGGTATTATTTTTTGTTTTTTTTTGTTTTTTGTTTTTTGGCTTTATGATATGTGTAGTGTATGTTTGTGTGTAGAAATTTTCATATGAATTAGGTAGCCAAAACGAAACAGAGAGCTGCGGTCGGCTTTAAAAACGATATGCGAATATGATGAATTGAAATACTTTTTGGTTAGTAAATTATTTTCTTTTGTTTTTAATAAAAGAAATGTTTATTTTTTATAATAAAAGAAATGTTTATATTTTATAATAAAGGATATGTTTATTGTTTATAATGTCACATTTGATAATGTGTTCATAGAAATCGCACAGGTACCTAGATGGTGTTGAAATTACTTCTATTTTCCTAAACCATAAGTTTCAATAAATGTTAAAACATCGCCCGTGAGTTCTAACACTCATTGGGCAAGTGAGTTCATTGCACTCCTATTGTGCAATTTAATTATATTCATATCAATAAATATTCTACCGAGAAAAAGACGTTGTCACGTAAAATCTTCGCCCGTAAAACCGACTTTACAGGCAACAATTTTTTTTTAAATTTTATTGTTAAAAATCCTACAGTTGTTGGATCGTTCTCAAATTTTTACTATTTGCTAACAAGAGCAAATCAAATTAATTTGTAAAATTTCATGGAAATTTACTAAAAAATTACGATTTTCCATTCCAGTGCATACAAAATATTAGCTAAAATGCAAAAATTTCAAGACTTTAGGCGCTTTGAGCGACCTCTAAATCTCCTTAGATTAACCTAGGGGGTGAGACCGAGAGTTTGGACAATTTTTTTTAAGGGCCACCTTACTGTCCCTATTCAAGTGCATGCAAATAAGTACCACATTATTACTGCATTCAAAACAAAAATGAAAATAAATTATTACGGTAAATTATTGAGGTCTCTCTTATATCTCTAAAAATTGTCAATACTGTGTACTTTAGAAAACAACAAATCACATGATAAAAGCAAAAAAAGATGAAGGGGAAAATATAATGAAACATTTAAAAATTCTTGTCCCTATTCAAGTGCATGACAGTGTATATTAGCTTAAGATGCGAAAAATTAATGACAGCGGCGGTGAATCGACTAATATTCGGTCGGCTTCCATCTCTGTGGCTGTCGGTGGTGCAATGGTAGTGTGCTCGCCTTTTTTACATGCGTTCCTAGATTTGATCTTTCTTTCGGCGGCGGCGGCGGTCACCCCGCATAGTGATGTCGACTTAAACGAGTATTTTTCCATGAAAAAGCTTGTCCGTTCGTAACCGGTGTAAAACTGTAGGTCCCAATTAGTGACTGTAAAACTAGAAAGCGCACATCTCACTGATTGTGAGAAGCTCTCCCCAATTCCTTCAAGGGATGTAATGGGAAACCATTTTTTCTCCATCTCTGATCGAGTAGGTGTTTGATTTTTGATTGATTGATTTGTTTATATTATGGTTGCACTTTTTGATGCTTAGCAGTGTTGCATCAAATTGTACACCATTGTACAATGCGGTGCCAAAACTAACCTTTTGGTATCACAGATTCAAATTGTATGATGTGCGATAATCTTGGTCTTTTCAAATGTGGCATAAGTGTCAAATTAATCTCTTGCTTTAGGTAAATATTTAAGGTCATAAATTAGATTTTTCACAATCAAAATAGTGCTGCACTGAAAAGTTTTGTTCAACATATCAGACATGAGTTTTTGGCCATCGGCCATTGCATTAGTGCAACAAATACGTTAGTTTATATGAAACCAAAATATAAAAATTCATATTTATGGACATTTTTCTTTCAATTTTAAGAAATATAATAAGTTGAGCTAATGTCTACATGTTACATGTTACTTATATAATGTCTATATGTTACTTATATAATGTTGTGTAATGTATATTTGTTTTTAAATGTTTGTATGTTTATGCCAAAATATGGATGTTGCAATGTTTTGTATGTTTGTATACATTGTTGATATAATTTTGAAGATGCGATTCAATGAATCGCAAATATCGGATCCTTATAAGCGAGAATACATATACGAGCTCAACTTATTTTATTTCATAAAATCAAATTGAAAAAGAATCTTGTGATATAATCATGGGTAGTATTTTTATTTAGTACATCTCATAATTTTTTCAATATATTTTTTTTATTTATTACAGTGTTTTAACAGACATTTAAATCTGATGGAATCAGTGTGTTGCTGCGACGAAATATAAAAGTAAGAAGAAATTAAAAACTAAAAAGAGGAAGAGCTGGGTGTTTATGTTCATACATCATCTATATATGGACTAGCTGCAACATACCCCGAAGGAACGTAACAAATACATACTGGCAAGGATTAAAACAATAAATGGTTTCCATTAAATTCCACGAAGGAATTGTGGAGAGCTTCTCACAACCAGTGAGCTCTGCGCTTTCTAGTTTTTATAGTCACTGATTGGGCCCTACAGTATTACACCGGTTCCGAACGGTATTTTGAGAAACTTTTACATAGCTAAATGCTCGATGGTGTCGCAGTCACTATGACAGGTAAGCGCCGTCGAAAGAAACTTGAGGTGGTCAGAGCAGGGCTCGAACCCAAGATCTCATATGCAAGAGGTGCACACACTAACCATTGCACCACCGACACCAACATTGGCAAGAATAATTTGGAATAAAATTGTGTCTATTCTAGCTATGGTTTCACTGGAGTACAAAGAAAATGAAGAAGTGCATTATTGTTTTTCACTTTGTATTTTACTTACGTGAACTCATCATCAGCTTGCAAACTTGTCACAAAAACTCAAAATGAAGACAACACTTATAATATTGTGACATCTCCCATCGAATTTAAATGATATATTCAGATTCTGTTATTTAAAAAGTCGCAGGATTACCACCTTATAACCACCGAAGTACTTTAGAACTTGTTGTATAAGATGACAATTTAATTAACAAACATTTTTAAAACAGTTTTTCTACTACACCATATCCCAAGTTTCTGAAAAGTTTTAAGAGTGATTATCTATGATAGTAAGGCCTGGCAAATGTCCAAACCAGATCTCCCCGTACCAACAAATCTCTCTTCTGCCCCCAATTACAAATGAAATATAAAATTCATACGAAGAAAGAAAAATTTTATCAGCTATTTTTCTTGATGTAGCACAAGCGTTTAATGAGGTTTGACACCCAACAAACATTTCCAGTTTCCAGTTAACCTCTGAAATATTTTATAATATATATAAAACATATTAACAAGTCAACTACAAGAGCCATATCGCTCCACTAATTGATACAAATGCGGGAGTTCCGCTAGGTAGCATATTGGGACTAATGTAGAATCTACGCTATACATGAGATATGCCATACACTTGTGATATGACCTAGATTGCAAAAATTTGGTGACGACATATCAATAATAGTTAAATGAACTTCAACAACTTAAACATCAGCATATTTGCAGGTAGGCGGCCATGGAAAATGTTTCCTCTTGGACATCCACATGGAAAATTAAAATTAACAAAAAAAAATTCAGCACATTTCAACTTTCTACTGACAGAGTTTTACCGGGACCAATCATGTTAAATAACGAAGATATAGGATCAAGTACTAAAATCAACGAAATGTCTAGGACTGACGCTGGGCTCAACAGTATCCTAGAGATAACATATTAGGGAGTAAAGATCGGAGACAAAAATCAAGTACAGAAACCTGACCTGGATAATTGGAAGGAACTCCACAAAAAAGTACTCGTTTAACTATAAAATATTGAAAGAAGAACCACATCGGACAAATTCAAGTTTTTCAATTTAAAGTTCTAAGAAATATTGTAAGCGTATCTTGGTACGTAAGAAATGAGGATAGTCATCGTGAATTAAATGCCTCACTGCAATAAAAATATGCCCCCAAATACATTCAAAAGATGATGGGCACATAATAATTTCGAAGTTCGACTTATGCTGGAACGCCCCTCTTGTAGGTGACTATGACGTAAGAAACCCCAAGATTTAATCATCTAGAACATAAATTTAAGATGTTCGCATTATAACGTCTTTAATTAATGTTTGGTATATTACATTTTAATTATATAGAAGAAATATGCTAGTTGGCCAGACATGATAAGTCGGAGAACATTAAAGAAAGTAAAAATGATTCATTTTATTATTTCGATTATTCATGTTTTACTTAACTTTAATAACTTAACTGAATAAATGTTAAGAAAGTTTATATATTTAATGAAATGTATCTCTTAAGAAGTTGGAAACGACCAACGGAACGTCGGATAGAAAAATGGAATAAATTGTCTTTTATTTGCATTTCATTATAAAGTGACCTTGAAAACCCAATTAGAAAAAAATTCTAAAAAAACATGCAACGGGCTAAGAAAATGTTGAACTCCGGCTCTCTTAGGATTCAGGATCCGAACTATGGTATATGTGCGCACAAGAGCAATTTCCAACATTTTGTTATTATATTTATCCCAGAGAGTGTTTTTATGCGAAACTTTGCAAGTATTATACCAAACACATTTATGATTGTAGTGAGGACAAAACTGCATATCGGAGTGTGAAAATATTGTGCTGGCCCCTTTCAGTATACTGATATTCATAGAGGCATCTCAAATTGTCCTAAGCTCAAGTTTTGTATGCCCGACGAAAACATTATAATTTCAATATTATACCATTCGCCTAAACATTTGAACAATAAAAACAATTCGTTTGTGGATCATGGCTGCAATTTGCCCATTAAATGATAAGGGAGCTTCTCAAAATCAATTAGCAGTGCCCTTTCTAAGACGTAATCTAAATTTAAAGTACTGGACTGATCGCGATTGTATGAGTGATTATTTCGTACTATAAAATCAGGTCGCATGACTTAAATCTAAACACAATTTCTGCTTTGTTTAATGATACTTTGGACAGTTTATTTAAAACCCAGAATATTTAGTTTAGTCTTCTGATTAAGTTCCACCAAACAAACAAAAGTTATGATAACAGTAATTGTTGCGTAAAAAGGGCCTATCTGCATTTTTTTACGAAGGCCGATCTGATTTTGTTTACCTTGTCACGACAAGTCAAAAGGGCGAAACTGCTTGGGTCTATCTGGAACGAAATAGGTAGATAATTATACTGCTCGAAGAACCCAACCATAACTTTCTATAGCCATAACCATTTTTGCTACGTTATAATCTATGAATATTTTACAGGCAATTGGAAACAGCAGATTGACCCTTTTACGCAACACCATCGATATGATGATTTTGTAGTCACTCAATTGCTTGAAATGCCGAAAACTATTGTGCCACGACCATTTCCACGTTCACCAATTCGATTATGGAAAAATGTATACTGAGCTGAGGTATACTATCTACGAAGAATATATTCTCGAAATTGATCTGTATCCGAATTACTATCACGAGTTCAATTGTACTGCACTAACTTAGATTTATTTAATCAATCTTCTATTAAGAAGAACTTACTTAACTGTGCGCAATTAACCCACTGAGTTTAGAAACCATACAAAACGAAGCAAACATTCTCCTATCCTTTTAGTAGGTCTTTGGCTACTTTTCAAACTGTGTTTTCCTTATTCATTCTTATATATTCGGGGATTGCGTTTCAACTGCGATTCAGAATCATCGACAGGGGATACTTTCTGTGCTACTAATAGCGTGAGTTTATTTGAGCAGGCATAGCAATCTCTGTTAGCTGCAGTATTTAGATGTCCAGCTTTCTGTGTATTGCGTGCGATTTTCGCTCTGTTTGTTCCTGTGCGAACAGCTATTGCCCGGCTAAAGAACAACAAAGCCGCAGGAGCCGATGGATTACCGGCGGAGCTGTTTAAGGCTGGCGGCGATGAGCTGATAAGGTGCATGTATCAGCTCATTAGCAAAATTTGGTTAGATGAATGCATGCCCGGCGATTGGAGTCTCAGTGTACTATATCCCATATTTAAAAAGGTGACCCGAGTATCTGTGCCAACTACCGTGGAATAAGCCTTTTATCCATAGCATATAAGGTTCTATCAAGTATAATGTGCGAAAGACTAAAACCAATTATCGCTGACCTGATTGGACCATACCAGTGTGGCTTTAGGCCTGGAAAATCGACAACTGACCAGATTTTCACGCTACGCCAAATCCTGGAGAAGACACACGAAAATCAAATCGACACCTATCATCTATTTATCGATTATAAAGCAGCCTTCGATAGTCCGATACGGGAGAAACTCTATAAAGCAATGTCTGAGCTTGGTATTCCTGCAAAACTCATACGCCTTTGCAGGATGACCTTGACGAACACCAAATCCGCAGTGAAAGTTGGTAAGGATCTTACCGAACCTTTCGAAACTAAGCGAGGCCTCAGGCAAGGCGACACCCTATCGTGCGATCTCTTTAACATCTTAATGGAGATCATTATGAGAAAAGCTGCAGTCAACATGAATAAAACCATCAGCAGCAAAAGTCACATGCTGCTCGCTTATGCTGATGATATAGATATCATTGAGCGCACAATTAGAGAAGTTACTGCGGTTTTTTCGAGAATTGAGAAGGAGTCAGCAAAAGTGGGTCTGACGGTAAATGAGGACAAGACAAAATTAATGGTTTCAACGAACAGGGCCTCCACGCGATTAGACCAAAGCGTGAACGTTGATAACCGTTATAACTTCGAGGTAGTGGACGAATTTATATACCTCGGATCTGCCGTGAACAAAAACAACAACGTCAGCCTTGAGATCAAGCGGAGAATTTTGCTTGCGAATAGATGTTATTTTGGGCTAAGCAAGCGCTTTAGAGACAAAGCCCTCTCTCGAGTAACAAAAGTCCAGCTGCACCAGACTCTCATTCAACCTGTCTTGCTTTATGGCGCAGAATCCTGGGTCCTATCGCAAGCAGACGAAACATCTGTAGGAGTCTTCGAGAGAAAAATACTCCGAAAAATTTATGGCCCTATAGTGCACAACGGCGAGTATCGGCGACGCATGAATCATGAGCTGTATGAGCTTTATCCTGACATTGACATAGTTAAGCGGATCAAGATAACGCGATTGCACTGGCTAGGCCATGTCAGTAGAATGGATGAAGATGAACCAGCGCGAAGGGTTTTCGAAACCGAACTCGAAGGACGACGAAAAATAGGAAGACCAAGACTCCGCTGGAGGGATCAGGTTGACGAATCCCTGCGTACACTTGGTATTGCCGACTGGAGAGATAAAGCAAAAGATCGAACTGGTTGACGAAATATGTTCTCTTCGTTTTGTAAGGTCCCTGACCCCCCGGGGTTGTCCGAGATCGGATAAGTAAGTAAGTAAGTAAGTTGTTCCTGTGCGAAGCCTTGTTGCAGCAGGTACTGATCCAAATCAATACAAGCACCATGAATATATATGCGCCCGTACACTGGTGGAGGTTCCTCTATCAATTACCAAGTAATTAATCTAATTCTTTGTTTCTGACCAGGATATACATATATAAATAGCATTATGGATGTCTTTATGCTGGCATACAGTCCATTCCAATTCCGAATCTTGTTCTGTCTCGATCCATTGTCGAAAGCGGGGGTATGTACACCCAATTTGGCGACGATTGGTTGCAAGATATTTACCCTGTATATTTTGGCTTTATGGCTTAGTGTCATGACTATGGCTGCGGACGTAGTATTCTTTATACTCCGTCGCGGCATGTATACAAATTATCCAACTGTTGAAGCATTTGGGTTTTAAGCGGACAGTGCGTAAACGTTTGCTCTCCGACTTGAACATAGAGACTAGAAGTACCATACATTTGCTAACTATAAGTCTGCTAATAAACTCAATTGTCCATGCCAGTGATAATATATCCCACATTTCTTGCTCCTTGTATAGCACTGTCCTGGCTATCACATTTCCTGGATAGCAGTAATAGCAGATTTATGATTTTCGAAAACATCTGGCTTCGGATTCTATACGGTTATTATACAGCGGGGTGTTGTTCAAAGTAAGAAATATTTATGTTTTCTGGCCCTCTTTTGTATTTTCATTGCCGTTGGCAGGACCAGCCCTACGGCTTGCAGATTACCAACTGCCAGGATTTGAAGTGTAACCGCACTTTGTTGATGAGACGCTGACCAGGCTACAACTCTTCGTGAGTCTGAAATACCTGGATTCTGTTCCATTTTGATTTCTGTACCCGCATTTGACGAGTAGTGTTCGTCAATCCGCAGTCTGATGACAAAAAAATTTCCTAATAGTTCGATGCAATTTTCTAATAAGTGTCAGGTGACAACCGACGCTGCAGGCTTTCTTTTGATATCCGGTATTACTGCCTACTTTTTGGTTACTTTGGGAATTTGGCAACCACTCTCTCGTACTCAACAACAACTCAAATTTAATGATTGTGGGAACACCACTCTGGTTAAATGTTATGCATGAGTGGAAGATATACTTTATAGTTAAAACAAAATCTAGCTCTTGCATCTAATACCTCCCCAAATGGAATTTCAAATAACTTTTTTCTCTTAAATTGTGCCCCCTAAGAAATCGTAAACTAGCTAGAAGTCAGAAAATTGGCGTCTCTGGTTTAGTTCCACTTCCGTTTCACTCATCGTAATTCGAATTTTCAAACTTCAAACTTGTTATTCTAGCACTATCATTGAAGGAAATTTGAATATGATCAGTTTTTGCGGATTGCGTTACAACAAATGGGATCACGTCCTTTGAAATCAAACATGTTCAGCGCCTCAGTAACACATATCCGCCACAGTAGCGCAAGGTTTTCATTTGAGTGTTGTTGAGGAAATGAATCTACACGTTAGCTAATTTTCGATGACAATTTTCGTTGACCCGACGAACTAATCTATTCATGTATCGAAGCTTTCCTTCCAGTGCTCCGATAACTATTTAAATCCCTAACAATTTTATTACAAAATTTAAAGATGGTCATGCCATTTACTGGACCCGAGTCGCCTTCGTTTGTCTACCTCATTTGTTTTTGGGTTGGAAAAAAGTACTAAATTTTAATTAAATTGCATTAATTGATGGTTCATGCAAAGAAACATGCAACTTGCGCCACCATAATGACCCAAGCCAAACAGTCAGTATACTGCACCACCTTCTCCCAATTGTGATTCCTTAAAAATTTGTGTCTCTGCGGATGAAAACAAAAACATTGAAAATGACAAATTTCCTTTCGAAAATACGTTAATTGTCCCGCCAAACAAAACCGCACACAACAAACTATACGAGGGTTGGTAAAGAAATAAAAAGACCAGATAATCTTACCGTATTGGGGATAAACTAAAGTTAATTTGTGCAGCAGCCGTACATGCACTACTTTTGAAACTTAGTTCTGAGATGTGAGCTAAAATGAAAGGATACCCCTACTGTAAATTCGTAAATACCACGAAAATGTTTTAAAAATACAAATAACACTGTAAGTAAGTGAAAATGACACACCAAACCGCCGAGACACGTCAACCTAACTTTGGATCGTAGAATCCAGTGGTGTACCCCATTTTGAAAAGTTGGCTCGAAATCACGAGATATTTCGATTTTAAATTTGTAGTAGATTTGAGGCGATTTTTGATTTTATTTGAATGAAAAACTTTAAAAACTTGTTTAACATAAATTTTTTTAAAATTTATTTGTCCAAATTCATATCTGGAAATAATGGAGGTCCATTTTCAAGCGGACATGGAACTATATTTGCTCTTATTTTGATGATTTTATAAATTTTTTTGGATTTATTCTATTCTTTTTCCAGCGAAACGGTCTGCGAATGTCATTATAGTTTGATGAAATCTTTCGCCAGTTTCGTATGTTTCTCTGGACAATTGTCGTTCGTAAAAAACGAAATGTACATGTAGCATGTCTATTTTCAATGACATATTAACGCCAAGTTTGTCGAAAGACTTCATGATGTTGTCAATATAATCACGGTACTCTGGTGAGCGATTTTTGCAAAGAACGT
Organism: Phaonia tiefii; assembly: GCA_963931995.1. Lineage (NCBI taxonomy): Eukaryota > Metazoa > Arthropoda > Insecta > Diptera > Muscidae > Phaonia > Phaonia tiefii. Next base: position 199,364,956 of record OZ008368.1, on the reverse strand, counting down.
TTTCAATTACCGCACGAGTTCCATGCGTTCCATGCGTTTAGTTCAGTTTCATCTAACATTTCAGAAAAACTCGTATCATTTAAAAGTTTCTGTATATCTGGACCGTTAACTACACCTTTTAAAAAAATTGATATAAAATATATTGCAGTCACACACTTTTAGTTACACAAAATTACCTGTTTTTAATTTTTCTATCTTTCTACTTCATAGGACGCAGTATCATAATGGTATGTCGATGGATGTACTGGGACAGGCAATTCATCACTGTGTGGAACTGGTACGTGAGCACTTGGCACACCTTGGTATATAAAACCGGATAGTTCTATAAGAAATTACATATAGTCTATCTAAGTGAATTTACTGTTTCGATTGAGACCATTTACTTGCACGCGTATCAATTTTCAGTATCATGTTCCCCTGGATCGGTCCCTATCATTGAAAGTCCAAATTGCATCGAATATCGCCGTAATTCCCACCATTTGTTTAATGCACTAAAACATGTGATGCACGTAAATTCAGGTGCATGATCAACATTTCGCATTTCTTCAGCGGGGATAACCAAAAAAAAAAGCTTTGAGGGCATCTTCAACCAAATGTCGTTGATGATTTTTCGGTGTAAATGTTCCACACACAAAACAAAACATATTTAAGTTTACGCAATGTGATCTCCATTTTTCGTCACTCATTTTTCTATTTATTCAAAATGGTCAATAAAATGCTTATATTTTTGATGTGTTAACATCTATAGCGGCTGATAGGGACTAATCTGTCAAAGTGAACACTTTGATATATATGTTTTAGCATCTGTTTGTAATAGGGATGCCAATCCCAAAATCCCGAATCCCAAAATTATTATAATTATTATGGCCACAAATTGTAAGAGATAAACTAGTTCTGCTTGCAAATAGATATCTATTTTGTCGAAAAAAAAATATATAAATTGATTCAACAAGAGCTTTTGCTGGTTTTCCCTTAAATAAAATCAAAAATCACCTTAAATCTACTACAAATTTAAAATCGAAATATCTCGTTATTTTGAGCTAACTTTTTAAAACGGAGTATACACTACATTCTATGACCCAAAAATTAGTTGGTGGTTTTGTAAATTTTACTTACAGTGCAGCAAAGAGACCATATCAGTAAAAATTAGGGTAACCATTCAATTAATCGTTTTTCGGTTGATCGATTAATCGTGCTATAAAATAAAACGAACATTTTAATAATTAAATTTTTCAATTAACGATTACCTCGAACAAATCATAGCAATTAATCGATTAATAAAATACAAGTACGTGTTTATGGCAAGCAGTCCGTCTGGAAACACTCCCACAATGTGGCAACTCATATGACAACGATTTGCGGACAAATTTCCTAACTTTACATACATTTCGAACAGATTTGATAGTTTGTTGAGAGAAAGCGTCACACCGTGCTTTGATTCATAGACATACATAAAAAAATTGTCTCAAAATTGGTTCATTAAATTGGGTGTAATAGTCAGATGAAATTTCAAGACCCACTGGTCACTTTGTATGGGGTTATCAAAATACCTGGTCCGATTCTGCTTTAACTATATAAAATAAGGATAATAGTCAGAAAATTACGTATTGCAAAATTTTCGTAAAAATTCCAAAAATCCAATAGGGTGTTATAGTGTGATATAGTTTCAGAGCTACGCTTTGTATGGGAGGTACCGGAAAGCGTGCCAATTTTGGGTCCAAACTTTGAGATTTTTTTTAATTTTGGCTTGGTACCAAAAGTCACTAATTTTCATGTTGCTGCAGCTACGATTTGTGAATTGTACCTACATATATTTTATACTTTATAATAAAGTTGCTTTTGTTACGTTATGTTTTGTTTTAATAAATGTGCCTCGTAAAATGTTTGAACACTGTTTTTAACGTAGAATACGTTATACGGTAAGGTAGGGGTGTTGATCTGGAGCAGAAAATTTTGAGAAAATGTTGGTCAACTTTCACCCACTTTTACTTAAATATTAAAACATATTTTAGCAATTTTTATATGTTACTCAGTTTTGGTAATATGTTTTGTTTCGAATTACATTAAAAAAATTATATGTCTATATATAAAAGTTGTATGTAGTTAAGGAAATAAATATTTTAGAGCATGATATTTTAGACTTTTTTTGTACATGCCGCTGTTGTTGTTGGTTTGTAAATGCCGCTGTTGTTTTTGTTGTTGTTGTGAAATCAAATGATTTTGGCTTTGCTGTGCTTTGTTTATTTATCGAGCAGCGTGTAAATGTGTGTGTGTGTACATTTCGTTTTGTTGGATCGGTCGGTTATTAGTTCGTTTGGAGGGGAACATAAAATGAAGGGAGGGGAGCGTGGACACTTGTGTGTGCTTGAAAGTTTACAGATCTTTGCTGTCGTTTGTTTACTTCTGGGTTAATTCCAAACACAATGCTTTTTTTTCGTCTCAAGCTTTTTATTTCTTTCATGTAAAAGAAAATAAAAAAACAAAAACGGCAAGTAAGCTCTAAAATAATTAGCAACAAACAAAAGTAGTTGTTATTATTGTAAAACTTTCTGGTAAATTGTGCAAATGGTGCTTTAACTGTATATCATGCCTATTACATACAAATATACCTGTCTCCACACATGTTATTCATTAAGCAACATGGAAAAAGAGTTGAAAACAATAGAACAATAATAAAAAATATAACTGTTTTTCAATGATTGTATTTATTTTTATTGCTTTTTCCTGGTTTTACCTGAAAAATGTTATCAATGTCATTTTGACGTTCTAATTTTACTTTGTCTCTGCGTTTTTTCCGTAATGTCACATTTTTTTGATGTGTTAACATCTATACGCGCGCCTCTAGGGCAGTAAACTATAAATTTAATACATACGCAAGTGTTAAGTTTGTAAGAGTAAATCATCTTTTGTTTGTTCGTTGCTTGGCAGTCGGTATTGAAAGTGATTATTGGGCGATTTTCATATAATTTTCCCACCCGATTTTCTCCGGAAATTCATAGCCGATTTTATTAATTTTTGGATTAAAAAGCTAGTGCGGGTTTCGACGAAGAGTTTAGGCCAAAAATTAAGGCGATCCGATATCGGCGAGCCGAGATTGAAGTGTTTTAATTTGGAGTAATATTAAAAAAGTATTTTATGTTGATCTTCGGTTATATCGGACGAATATAAACAAAATAAAATACGAATAAAACAAAAACTATTGAGCAAGAAAATAATGACACATGTGCTTGCACTGGGTCTTTAAATAATTTTAAGTATTAATATTATTTAACTGTAACGTCATCATATGATTGAACGCTGTTTTTTATTTTCCAATGTAACATTTACGAATGTGTTCATAGAAATCGAACAGGTACCATGTAGCAAAAAGGTGTTAACACATCGCCCGTGATTTCGAACACTCATTGGATTTTTTTTTAACCCTGCTGTTAGATTAGGACCATTTGGTCCAAATTTTTTCTGTTTTCCCTTGTAACTTTGGAACGGTGATATATACTGACTAAATTTTTCTGCTAATGGGGTCTTTTAATAAAACAATGTTATGTGCGAAAATTAAATTTTCTAACTTTATTCAGGACTGAGAAAAATACAAAATGACGAATCTTAGATTAGAGGACCATTTGGTCAATAGTACATTTTTTCATTACCAAGCGAATGTAAATTCATGTCAAATATTTAGAAGATGTTTTTGATATGTCAAATACTTGCTTTAGAAATTATTGAACCAAAATAGTTACAAAGGATAAGATAAAATTATTATTTTGGATGAAAATTCCAGTATGGACCAAATGGTCCCTCAATCTAAGATTCGTAAGTTTTTTCATTACCAAGCGAATGTAAATTCATGTCAAATATTTAGAAGATGTTTTTGATATGTTAGCGGATGTTTTTGATATGTCAAATACTTGCTTTAGAAATTTTTGAACCAAAATAGTTACAAAGAATAAGATAAAATTATTATTTTGGATGAAAATTGCAGTATGGACCAAATGGTCCCTCAATCTAAGATTCGTAAGTTTTTTCTAATCTAACAGCAGGGTTAATTCAGTCATAATCATTACTTGAGCTGTTTCGTTTGCTTTATGTGCATCGCTATTAAAAAGTGCAAGAAGTGATAAATTGATTAAGATAAAAAATAAAATAATAAAATCAATTATTTGGTGTTTTCAAGTGAATTTATAATCGCACGATGGTAAGTACAGCTAAAAATTTCCGTACTGTCACACAGTTATTTAATAAAAAATCGTAAAAAATAAAATAAATAAAAATGTATATTAATATATTACGAAGTTTTGATCACTTTTTCATGTTTTTTTTCCGTGAAATAACTTTTTAGAAGAAAAAACCAAAAAAAAATATCACAAATTTCTTTACTGTCACTTTTAAGTAAAAAGGTTTTTTTTATTTTAAAAGCTTATTTCTCGAAAATTCCGATTGATTTCAATACTGTAGTTCTTTTGATGTAAAGATAATTTGTTATATTACTTTGAATGACTATTGAATGACTATATGAAATATTCACAGATTCCGATGAATAGATTTGTTCATGAATTTTTTGTTAATATAATTTGATTACTTGTATTTTTTGTTTCGTTTTTATATAAAAGAGAAAAAACAAACAGTAACCAAAAACAAAATAATGAATAAATGTTTAAGTTTTCGTTACACTTGAAATTTAAATTGGATTTTCTTTACTGTCACAAAAAATTCCGTACTGTCACTTTTTATTTTTTCAAGTTTCCAGCAAAATACAACAATTTCTTCCAAATTGTTTGAAGCAAATTTGTTACTTTAAATCTAAGCTGCACAAAAACAAATTTTTGTAAAAAAATTACTTTTTTTTAATTCTTGAATTATAAAAGGAAAAAAAAATAATTGGAATCTCTTCGAAAAATAACTTTTTGCTATTACTAACCCGTTTTTTTTAAGAAAAACATCCAAAGCTGGTAAATAATAAGTGAACGAATGCGATAGTAGGCTGTGTTCTAACATTTTTGCATTAATTTCTTAGTTTTGTAAATTTTTGTAAAAAGTGACATTCCGGAAAATATTTCACCAAAATGCAATAAAAAAGCAAAACAAATTTTTTTAAAGAAACTAAAAGTAATTTCGCAATCTGCACAAATCTTAATGCAAGTAAACAATTTCAGAGAATTAATTCCTCAACCTTAAAAAAAAAAAAAAAAATGCTCATGTACACTACTTTTGGAATTAACCCTTCTGCGAGCAGCGTGTAAATGTGTGTGTATGTACATTAATACAAAGGATTGGCGATGAATACGCTCACTATATCAATGGCGTTTTTCCTAAACACATTTCTGTGAATACATTGGGAAGTAGTTGGAAAGCAGCTAATCTATTGTGCTGCCATATCATAAAATGTATTGCTGTAGCTGTACTTCAAATGAAGATGTCGCTATAATGTAATACGTTAAACTAGATATAGTTTCATCCTTAAACATATGGCATACAGTCTTCGAGCACACAAACTAAAAAATAAATTAATAAATCTTGTTCAAAACTATTCCAATCGTTTAGATCAGTGGTTTCCAAACTTATTTGGGTTATCGCCATCATTTTGGTAGTTTTGTTGTTGTCTTATTTTACTAAAAATTATACTGTACATACATAAACTAACTTATCACACATAACTTATCCTGTCTAAAATTAATTAACTTTAATACATGCAAACGCCTACTTATGTTACAAAAACTTAATAACTAGCTATCAGCTGTATTCGTATATATTAGATAGATTTAAATCATTTATCAAAAATTATATTTAATTCATATATTTTAATTGCAAAATGACTAACGTATTCTACGTCTGACCTATGCGCCCGTGTTATCTAACACAGGCTTGTATTTTTTTTATTTTTTGTTTTATTTTATTATAATCGATTAATCGAATAATTTGATTGCGTTTTGTTCGGTTAATTGTCAGATTGAAATTTACGATTAACGATTAACCGATTAATCAAAAAACCCGATTAAATGGCTACCCTAGTAAAAATACAACGTACACTTCGCATAATTTTTAATGCCGGATTTATTCAAATATCGACTGTCGTATGACTGATCAATGAGTAGTCATAGTATGAAGATATCTAAATCAAAATGGTAGTTTTTATATAATGTTGGGTAACGTTGGGATGGATCCTACCACAGCAATTCAAATAATGTTACAACGTCAAATCGTAAGAAATGTAGCTACGGTTAATACTTGAAGGCAACACATTAAACACATCTTACATTAATAAAAAAAAATATTTAGTTTTTAAATAAAGATCTAATTTTTTGCATACCTACCAATTATTTGAATTCCTCTGTATATTTAAATACCAACATAAACATACCTCAGTATATACCATAGTGCTCATTTTGCTATAATTCAAGCATTTGTTCATTTGCAAAAACATTTCATGCCGCAGCAACCTATTTGTTGTCCAATGTTTCCGGTCGTGATAAGCCACAGCAAAATTTTGCTAACTCCTTCAAACATGAGTACCAACTCACTCACTCACAGTTGGTTTAATTTTCACATGAATTTTCATTGTCCTCAGCACCCGCCACAACCACCGATGAAAAAACGTTATAATATTGTTTTTTTTTTCATAGGAGTAAAGACAATGTCCTGTGAAAATTTTACTCTAGCACCACTGAATGAACGGAAATAGCGCATTCACAATTATGTTCGTTCAAAAATCACAAATGTGTATGTGGGATGGTATTTTAATGCTTCAACCATATCGTATGTTGCACAGGAAGCACGACGTATTGTGCTTGCAACATATCGGCTGGAGATTACAGGGACGTATAGTAAATAAAATTCAAGGTATCTGCCAAATTGTCGAAAGTGAAGAGTTATCTTAAACTCACCACCTTAAAATTAAATAGTGGTCGTTTTTTGATACTGTAATTTTTTGGAGTCTCTGAATTCAACTGTACTTATACGAGTTTCAACCAAGGAACAATTTGAAGGCTCCAAATCAAATTTAAACTTTCTTCTATTATAATAGTTGGAATAAGAGTTATACTTTTGAAGACACTTTACAGAGACAATTTATACAAGGATCTAAAGTCAAAAGCCCTTAGAACGATTAATTGGAGTATTCAAACATGTTCGTTTAGTTACCCCATCAAAAATCGACAGCCCTGCGCAACCATCTGATTTATTGCACGAGGTCATACACATTGCGGAATCAATGGCTGTTTGTGTTTTGGACATTCATTTGCTTTAATTTTTTAATTTAACATTTTTTCGGTAACTTTGTAACATTATTTGATTTGCATTTAACAAGCCATAGAATTTGTTGGCATACACATTAATTCAATGACAATGGTGAGCAATTATCGCTTTTATAATAAATAATGAAGCAGAGTTGTTGTAGGATTACTTTTCCGCAATGGCTGTGAACGGACACTATATGTTGTACTGTAGTTAATAATTCATTTATTTAAGTATTATATGTATTTTACGAAACTGTAATATTTAATCACAAATGATTAAATAACACAATTCTAAATAGCGGTCTGATAAGTATTCAAAGGGAATATTCGTAATATACCCACCATTTTCCAGCGTAGTCTAAGTGTTTCGGTTATCTGCTATAGCTAACTAAGAAAATTAAATAGTTTTCCCATTACATCCCATGAAGGGATTGGGGAGAGCTTCTTACAACAAGTGAGCTCCGCGCGTTGTAGTTGTACACCCACTGATTGGGACCTACAGTTTTACACCGGTTCCGAACGGTATTTCCTAGCAACTTTTTCATGGCTAAGTACTCGATAGTGTCGCCATCATTAAGCGACGTGCCCGTCGTCGAAGGAAATGTAAGGTGATCAGAGCAGGAATCGAACCCACGTACTCATGTACAAGAGCCGCGCATACTACCATTGCACCTAAGTCTTAGATTGTAGGAAATTTGCGAAGTGTGTTCATCATATTTTTTCGATATAATTCGAAAGTGGATCTTAATGTCGTGATCACGACAGCGTTCGTATACCTCCCCCAGACGCTCATAAAATGATTCATCGTCTTCACCCTCTGTCTGTGCGTGCAGAAAAAATAAACCAACTGTTGAAATATTTCGCTTTGATGCGTATTGTGGCTATGCGTTCACTCACTGGGTTGAACCTTGAAACTATGTATCGCAGTCACTTGCCAACTATAAATCCGCGCCCAAATTCTTGTTTTTGTCCATGACAGCTGTAGTAAATATCACAGCTTTACATTCTCCGAGAGCATTCGCCCGTTGGAAGTAGCACCCATTCTATATAGTGTTAGCACATTCCAGGTACACATCTTTAATCGTGGTCCTTATAACGTTTGCGAGGGTCGTCAACAGTTAGGGGGCTTCCCCGTCTACCATATTCCCCGTGTATTTCCATTGCCTAGGTAACGGTGGCGGGAGGCAAACCCAGCCCAACGTGGTTTGTGTTTTACCCATGGCCAGGCTGACCATGTTTCAGCCGCCCATTATGGATCAGACGCTAAGCAGGATGCAGTGTATCAAAACTGGATTTTGGATTCTTCAATTTTGATCCGCCGTTGGCCACGGGTGTTGGGTCATCCGCCTTCAAAAACCAGAAGAATATGTCCACTAATTCGAAGAGCTTAAGTGACAGGGTCACCTAATAATCCTGAGACGTACCAGTGATCGCAGTATTGCGTGGAAGTAGTGAGCTGCTTGTTCTACGCAATGAAGCAATCATTTCTGGAATTGCTATCGGTGACTTTCCATCTCCAAAGACAGTCCCGTTGGTCCCAATCAGTGAGTGTAAAACTAGTACGCCCACAGCTCAGTGGTTGCGAGGAGCTCTCCCCAATCTCTTCGTGGGTATAATGGGAAACTAATTTATTTTTTTAAGACTTACGCTTTCATGATTTATGATTTTATGCTAGTTTCTTGACCTAATTTTAATTGCATTCTAATAATAAAAGAATTTCTACAATTTAAAGATGCAATCGTAACATATTTTTCAAGATTCTTATTAACTTAGTATAGTACCACTTATTACCCTCCGCATCCAATCAATCACCAAAATAAAAATTAATTTTACAATGGAAGCCTTTAGGCGATTAACCTGAATAAATAAACCTGAATTTAGTTAGAAAATTTAATTTTTATGGGTTTTACAAGGAAATAGCGATTTATCTGTATAAGGACTTGGATGATAGCACGTTTTAATACGCATAGATTTTTAATTTTGAAACAGCCTTAAAATGTCAGAAGCTGATATTTTTACTTAGTTTTCCATTCAAATAATCTGGCAGAGTCATTCGACCTGAAATTCACGAAATTACAACTTTTGCAAAAACTTTCGTTTACAACGTTATTCGCGAGAAGTCTTCAATTGCAGTTACATCATCATAAATGCAAATAGTCCGTAGTTGTTAGGTCCATAAATGATTTGTTTTTCGAAAATACCAGAAGTACAAAAATTCAATGAAATCCCAATACATTTTTCCAATAAAAACAAAATTTTCCATAGCTTAGGATTAAGCCATTACTTATCATGAAAATGCAAGCTACGATTCGTTGAACGGTTTCAAGATAACATCCAATGTAATGTTTTTGGCACTATCTCTAGTTCTTTATGTGGAAAAAATTATACAATGCCTAAAGCCTCCTACTATATCTGAAACATTGTTTTCTCAATTACAGCACTGAAAACACAGTAATCATGGTTCCAAAATATGCGGTAAAATCATTACAATATCAAATACAACAAAGTAAAATCCCACAAAAATATGTACATACAATTAATGTAAACAAAAAAATAATGAATTAAATTATATTTAAATTTAACTGCTGAGGGAACGTCGACATAAAAAAAATAAATCAGAGGTCCTAATAACACAACCTGTGTAATTGAATCAGTGTTATAAAACACAAAACCTTTTTTTCTCGGAAAAATGTGGGACCAAAACAAGACCATTAAAAAGTCAGCAAATTAACGACCTTAAATTAAATAAAAAGGTACTAAGATAGTTCACATGGAAATATTGCAATTTTCATATTGAATTTCTCAATCTAATAATCCAGTTAAAAATTAAAGTAACTAGCGCATTTCCATCTTACTCGGTTGATTTTTCTTCTACCCATGTTAAATTGTTCTGTCTTAGTTCTTGAATTATTGTGCGTCTCCAGGTATTTCTTGGTCGACCACGATTTCTGTAGCCTTGAGGATTCCTCTCAAGCGGCGTCCCTGTGATACTGTCGGGATTATTCCAATGAATGTCCAATCCACTTCCATTTCCTATTCTTTATCTGCTTCAGCATGGGTTCCTCATTGGTCATGTACCACAGTTCTGTATTACTTACGGTGTTAGGCCAGAATATTTTGCATATGATTCTGAAGAACTTGTTGATGAATACATGATGCTTTTGCGTGATGTCATTCGATACTAGCCAAGTTTCACTATCATACAACAAAGTTGATTTAACACACGATTGGAATACTCTGAGCTTAGTGTGAGCTACTCCATATTGACTGCAGTCTCCCGAATGGTGCCCTCGCCTTATTGAGCCTGTGGATTACGTCTGTAACTGCGCCGCCACTTGTAGACCTTATTCTTTCCAGGTAGCAGAAGCTATCTCCATACTCGACTGGTTGACCTAGTAGCATAATGGTTTCTGTGCTGGTATTGTTGTTCTCATAGCTTTGGTTGTATTGATATTTATCTCAAGTGCAACATTGCGAGCCAATTTTTCTAAGTCTTCCAGTTGTGACTGCATATTGGAAGTCTTATGCAAGAGTATACGAATCTCATCCTCATAATTCAGATCATCGAGTTGGCATGATAGACTCCATGTTATTCCTCTTCTCTTTGAACAGACTTCGCTCAGTATATAATCCAGCACGATGATGAATAGGTGATAGTGGGCACCCTTGTTTTGCTCCAGCATTGGTATGGAATGATAGACTAATGTTCTCATAGTAAAGGACTGAGACTTCTGGATCCTCGTACAGCAGTCTAATTATTCGAATTATTTTCTGGGGTTCTCCTTTTCTTCTCAATGCTGGCAGTCCGTCTGATGGTATCAAAGGCTTTCTTGAGGTCGACGAACAGTAGACGCAGCTGGCTATGCCATTCTAGAGATGGTTTTATAATGATACGAAGAGTGTTGGCCTGAGATACGCAGCTTTATTTGGCCGGAAGCCTGCTTGTTCGTCTAGCCATATATTCTCTAGTTTTCTACGTAGCCTTCCCTATATTAGGACTGCGAGTATATTGTAAAGTAAATGGTGTTAAACAGTATAGTTCCTCTGCAGATGTAGCAATATTTTAAGTCGTCACTTTCTGGTAACTTTATAATGATGATGTGACGTGACGCCAATTACTGATGTGATGTGACGCCAATAAAACGGAACTCAATAGAAATTCCGTGTTCAGACTTAGCATTTTTTCTGCAACAAGCGATATAATAGTTCACATTAACTGGGTATTTGGGTTTTCATAATTTGCATTGGGCACCACAGAAATTGTTTAAATAAAAGTGTAATTCGTCTGTTTTTTCTTTTATTTTTCATATGATTGATATTTTTAGGCTCCGGTCATTTGACAGCCGTTTTAATTATGTCCGAAGCTTTAATAACATGCGAAGTGGTTTCCAAAACACTGATCAAAATATACGAGTACATCAATCGAAATGGGTTATTTCCACATATACAAAAATTCCTTCTTCTTTTAACAAAAAACGAGCACGCAATCCGAAAGTTAGGGTCTGTGAAATAATAAATTTAAGTTTGCATTTAAAATTCAAAAAGAAAATATTTTCATTATAAAACTACACGCTCATGAAAAACGAATAGCATTCAGAGAAATTTTCATAATAACAAGCTTTTACCACACCACTAGCTAGAAAATTATCACCCATACAATTATGAAGCATGGATGTGCTACCATCATGACGCCATAACATTTCCTACAAGTGTTTTCTTTCTCATAAATATATATATTCGTTTGTGGCAAATAAATTCCTCAAAGAAAATTCAATTGTCTAAAATTTTGTTTGTGCGCAGCGACATAGTTGTTTCTTTGACCAATCTGACAAGGGGTTTACCTTCAGTTTGTTCATTGACTAGGACGCTCATTTCTTTCCTTGGCAAAACCCCCACACCTAACAATTCCACTACTATAGATGGAGTTTTCCATAGATTTTTAAATACAATCGAGTCAAAAAATTAAATATGTATCAAATTTTAGTTACCATAAGCCAATATTAACTATTTGTACTTAAGGCATTTACCATAGATGGGCACTTTGCACTACTACTAAAATTTCAGTAAAAATAATTCTTTAACTAGTAAATTTTTGCTGATTACTAAAATTTTTTTCAGCAATTTTTATAAAGTGCCTACATGATTACGATGAGGTGCATTGAATTTTCAGTAATCAGTAATGCCCGATTACTGATTATTATGAATACGGCCCTATGATTTGACTGGTAATGCAAATTAAATTTCATTATCAGTAAAAATGTACTGAATTTTTTCAGTAATCAGTAAATTTACTGCTTACTGTAATTTTTAATGCAGTACATATATACTGCAGTGTGCCCGTTTACTAACCAAATAAGTTAAATAAAACAAACAATAACCAGCAAATTCCTATGTATTTACAATATTGAAAGTTTTGATACTTTTAATTGATTAATTAAAAAAAATATACTAAAAGCATAAGTACTTCCAACTTCATTACTAGATGTTTACACATGTCCCCTGTGATCGGACTCAGATTAATTTTTTTTAAATAAAACAAAACCGGTTTTAGATACCAATGAAATTCTTTATTCCTGTGAAAGTACGTTCGATGCCATTATGTATGGAACTCGATTTCTTTTGCATGGCCACCACGGCACGCCTGCAGAAGTCCAGACGCTGAACCCAATTTTAACCGCTGCAATTTCACGTTCGATATTCGTACGAAGTTCATCAATCTTCGCTGGCTTGTTGGCATAGACCATAGACTTGTGGTAGCCCCACAGGAAATAATCTAACGGCATCAAATCGCACGACCGAGGCGGCCAATCGACTGGGCCATTTCGTGAGATAACACGTTCACCAAACTTGGTTTCCAATAAATTGATTGTGGCATTCGCTGTTTGGCTTGTGGCGCCGTCCTGTTTGAACCACATGTCCTCCAAGTCCATATTATCCAACTGGGGCCAAAAATATTCGGTTATAATTGAACGGTAGCGATTCGCATTCACAGTAATGTGCCGGTCTTGATTATCACGGAAGAAGTACGGCCCAATGACCCCGCCGGCCCATAAACCGCACCAAACCGTAATTCTTTCTGGATGCAGTGATGACTCATGGATTACGTGTGGATTTCTGTCTGACCAATAACGCATATTTTGCTTATTGAAGAAGCCATTCAGCCAGAAATGAGCCTCATCGCTGAAGACCATAAATTGGACGTAGCGCTCTTAAAGTTGAGGCCACTGACTCCAAATTTCGGTAGTAAATTTTAAAAATTTCGACTCGTTGTTGGCTCGTATATCTTTGCATGATAAAATGGCAAACCTTACTGAAATGTCAAAAGAGCGGGAAAAAATATGGCGTCGTTTGCTGTCCCTATCGATTTACTTTTGTAGCGTCTCTGTCGAAAACCCCTTTATATGTCGTATTTCCTGAAAAATACGGCGACAGAAACTTTCGGAAAGTTTATGTCCAGTTAGGATACAGGGGGCTGCGAGTTCTGTTTTCTGATCTAGAGACTTTTGATGTGATGTTTGGCCCGACTTATGTCCAGATTAACTGGTCTTCACCTTATTCATAGTAGTGACAACATATACTTTCTGGCATATTTTGGATTGATCATTGACACTTGGTCTGTGCTCTTTGTGAATACTTGACATTGTCCTGCTAAATATGTGGTTTAGCGTATAATGAGACTTCAATGATAGTTCTTATTTGGCCTTCTTCCAAATATTTGTATTGTTCAACCTTTCGGAACATATGGGGTGGACTTGTAAAGTGTGATTCATTTAGAGGTTTTTTCACACTTCATGCGGGAGTGGTGCGCGACCGTCATATTAATTTTATTCAATATTGTTTGAAAATTCATCACGGAGAGACTTACACCGCAACAACGTCTCCAAATTCTTCGGCTGTACGTAAATGTGGCAATTCTTTTCATTTTGCAGGGTTGATAAGCAACCCGAAGAGATTCTGGTACTACCGTTGCATCTACAAAAGCGCAGTGATTGGTGTGGTGTATGGGCTGGGGGAACCATCGGTCCGCATTCCTTTAAAAATGAGGCCGCCCAGAGCATAACCGTCAACAGCGATCGCTGCTGCACCTTGATATCGGACCTTTTAATCTACAAAATTGAAGTCAGTGATTCCTGCGACATTTGGTTTCAGCAAGACGGTGCTAGGGAACAACAGCTCACGTAACAATGGCTTTATTGAGAAATTATTTTAGTGACCAGCTAATTTAGCGTTCCGGGCATACCAAACTGCCACCTAGGTAGTATGATATCACATCTCTGGATTGTTTTCTTTGGGGCTATATTATATGTAACACATTGTGCTTTCGGGTCATAATAAAGATTCCGACATCCAATTCTCTTTTAAGATTTTCATTTACAATTTAAAAAAGGTCAAAACGAATCTTATATTTTGTCTAAATTCGGAGCGTACCTTGTCATCTGTTTGTCTCTGCCCGTGATATCAAATTATGAATGGTTTTATTGGGAAAGTATTGCCTCTATTTTATTCGCCCTATGGAACACAATTGCACTATTTTGCTCCACTCTAGTTATGAAGATACTAGCTGCGTTGATTATAGACCTTCTGGGGTGTTTACAGTAAAAAATTACCAATTGTCTTGACGCTTTTGGTTTTTGATACCAGTCCGTTTTAAGAGCATTTCTTTGTCTGATGACTAATCAATATTGATAACCTATTGTCCTTTTCCTCTTCCACTGTAAATTGTAATTGCCCATTAGTACTTGAATGTTTTCCATCTTAGTTTTTCTAATGAACACAAATAAACCATCTCCGTATTTCGTCAAAATTTCCGGGAGCTACGCTAATGTGTCAAGTGCTATATCCAACAAAATCATACAAAATATCTCAGTGCATTGATTGAAGAACAAATCGGTCTTAACGGATTCCCATCCTTATATTCTTGGTGCTGAGGATGTTCCCGCAATACATTTTCTTCTAGTAACCTCGTCAATAAATTCTCTGTCATCCGTTTCATCCACTAATTTATTTTTTTCCTGCTGTCCGGTCCGAAAATAATAAATTTGTACGAAAAATATTGAATCGTATATAACTATAATGGGCGCAAAGTGCAAGTTGGTGCGCACAGGAATAGGAACCTAGTTACTCTCCAGAATCGATATGTATAAATGAGTTGAAATACGAGTGCAAAGTATGATCCTATCTTCATGAATTTTTGCATATTATCCTGACCCAGAAACATTCAAACGCCGGATCTCTAAATACACATTAAAGAGGTAAAGATTTTCATTACTTGTACATATCGTCTAATGAATTTATAGTATTTACGTTTTTTATATTAATCAAATAAAATTTTTTAAATTCTCAATTTTCTATTAAATCGATCAATTTCAGGAGATTTTACTCGAATAACTCGAGTTATAAAAAATCTTTTGTCGTTTGTTCGAGTAAGGCAGAAAATCTTTTTTTTTGGAATTGATCGATTACTGGAATAAAGCAAAACCCTAGTAATCACATATACGGATGAGATCGTAGTGATGGTAACAGGTCCCTTTATCTCCTTGCTAAGTGAATGCACAGGTTGTGGTCCAGGCGTTAACCAGAATAAAACTGATCTACTGTATTCACACGTAGGCGAACTATTCCACAATATCGTGTTGCCTCACTTAATGGTAAACAATTAGAGTTGTCGGATAGGGCGAGGTATCTGGGTATAATTCTGGATCCGAAAGTCAACTGGAAACTTGATATTGAACACAAAGTTAAGAAAGCGAAATACGCTTGCAAGAAAACATTTTCGATAACGTGGGGCCTAAACCCGAAGCTGCTATTATGGATGTAGCCGGCGGTGATTAGAAAAGTTCTGAGCTATACACTGTCTGTAAGGTAATTTGCAGAAAGATAGAAAATAGAACAACTTGGGTTGGCGTGACAAGGGCATTACTGACGTGTCCCTTTGCTGGTCTGAATACAATGATGACTGAAGAGTTTCCAAAGAGTGTGGTAAGAAAGAGTTATTTGGGGCTTAAAGAGCTGAAACGTTGAATTCAACGAAACTATGGGCATAGTGGGAATCCGTCCAAATTGCCTAGTGGGTTCACACCTGAAATAATAGACTATGGTAGTTGAGAGTTGAACTTACGGACAAATTTCAGAACAATCATATATAGACATTTTTACAAGCTGGAGTTTAGTCAACGTCACTGGGTAACTATAAGTCTCCCTGTTTTTAGGAGGATCTTCCAAACGGAAGTAGTGGCAATATTGGGGGCGTGCCATCAGTTGCGAAATCCCGCAATAGTAACTCTAGCAAACTCTCTCGGATATCCAAGCGGCGATATGAGCTCTATCCTCCGGGGAGAATAGATCGATATGCAGGAGTCTGCCTGACGAGACCGCTGCCACGACAAGTTTTTCCTTAGTGTGGATTCCGGGTCATGCGAATTTAGCCGGAAACGACGCCGAGTATGACCTAGCCAGGAAGGGTTTAAGTGAAAACGCAGATCGACGAAACGATCACTGATCACCACATCCACTAGAAAGCAAACAGAATCTATATATTGCTTAGATATGACGGTAAGAAAAGCTAGTTCCTGACGACTCTGAACCCGTCAGCGCAGCAAATGCAAAAATTTGAGTCTGAAATGAAGAAATGGAATGAATTCACATAAGCTATTATACAAATCTTCATACTAATTTTAAAATTTAAGTGACAAATACTTTCGGTAGAACAAAATGGATAGCCAATACTTTTAAAAATTCTAATTTTTGTCTGCTGCGTTGGTTGAACAAACACTGTCCAACATAATTCTCCTAATTAGCATTCGATTTTAAAGTAAGGAATACCTGGAAGTGTTTTGGTGGAAGATTTACTTTGGGAACGTTGTTAACTAACATAACAATATGGATCGATTTAATGTCTTTGTTAAATATTCCACATCTTGACTGCGGAAAAAAATGTCTCCACGAGACAACTAACGTGAAGCAAAACTCAGAGCATATTAAATCCACCCAGTAGAATCCCAAGTCATGAAAAATCTGAAATAACGCCTAACACTTTAAATTAAATTAATTCTAATTGACTAACTCACGAAAACAATTAAATAACCAAAAAAAAAGGCTTGCGCCTTTTTCACAATATTTGAAAAAACATTTATTTTTTTAGAAAAGGTACTTAGGCCGTTTTTTCAATTTGGGAAGCAGTGCCACAATATTCCGAATAGGTTTTCTTAAATATCAGACAAATTAACGAGCTTTATACAATAGTTCCAAAATCAGTAATTAA
Organism: Phaonia tiefii; assembly: GCA_963931995.1. NCBI lineage: Eukaryota > Metazoa > Arthropoda > Insecta > Diptera > Muscidae > Phaonia > Phaonia tiefii. The sequence goes on along the minus strand of OZ008368.1, from coordinate 199,347,466 downwards.
GAACCCTTTTCAATTAACGGGCTTGGCACCCAATTCTGTTTCTAAGAACCGAATTTGTTTATTGCCACTTACGGTTATGGAAAGGGGTTTGAACCGATTGCAGACAGTGGTCAAATATAATTTTTTAGAAACAGATTGTTTCCAAAACTTATATTTTAATCTCGTCTGTAGCATTATTTATGATTTAGCAATTATTAGCTTAGAAGAAGTTCGCTCAATAATGAGCAGAAAGAATCTGATATGGGCCATTATTTATTTATTGATTTATTTATTCAAACATCTACAGAATTTCATTCTTACAGATTATAGCTACTTAAAGACTTAATACTAATTAATTGTACAATATAAATAGGTTTAATTTAAATATATTTTTGGACACGTTAAAATTTAATGTTGGTGCAAAATTATTACACAGTTTTAAACATCTTGATATAGGCTCATTTAACGCATAAGATGCTTTAAGCCCTATAAATTAGCCGGACCTGACGGGATAATTCCCACGCAACTACCGGAGGCACTATACCTATCTTGTAGTTGGTTGGAGGCATTCTTCAGGGGCTGCCTTATGCTGGGAGTTATTCCTAGCATTTGGAAGCAAACCAAAGTGGTTTTCATCCCGAAAGTGGGCAAATGCTTTCATGTCAAACCAAAGAACTTTAGACCAATCTGTCTATCATCCTTTGTTCTTAAGACATTTGAAAGGTTACTGGATATTAACGTTCGAAGTAATCTTCCACAGAATCTACTATCGAGTTCTCAGCATGCCTATATCAAGGGCTGGTCAACAGAGACGGCTCTCTACTCTATAGTCAGCATAATAGATAACTCTCTTGAGAATAAGGTCTTCGTTCTAGGGACCTTCCTGGACATCGAGGGAGCCTTCAATAACATTCAACCTTCGGCGATCCTTAGGTCGTTACAGAATCTAGGAGTCGACAGCTTAGTGACGCGCCTAAAGCTTCTGGTGTATAGATCCTTCAAAGCTGAATGGGGTGGTGTTACAATTGCTAGGAACGTTAACAGGGGGACACCACAGGGGGGAGTTCTGTCTCCACTATTATGGTTAACTTCTGTCAATGAACTGCTTCTTGAATTGGACAGGGTCGAATGCCAAGTCTTTGCCTATGCCGATGATATTGCTATTATCTGTACGGGTAGAAACCTCAATTTACTTAGCATTCATACAACCAGCCTACGTAGTCTGATTTCGAGCTGGACCGCTAACAACGGACTATCACTTAACCCACTTAAAACCGAGCTTATCTTGTTCTCTCGGAAATATAAAATACCCGCATTTGAACTGCCGTCAGTTAATGGGGTGCAATTACAGTTGACGGAAAAGGTCCAGTATCTGGGAATAATTCTCGACAGAAAACTATCCTGGAACCCGAATGTAGAGGAGAGGGTGAAAGAGGAGTCTTTTGTTCTTTACTGCTGTAAAGGGGCGATACGAAAGCTCTGGGGACTGTCTCCTAAGATCACCATGTGGATTTATACGGCAATAGTCAGACCAATACTTCTCTATGGCATCGTAGTTTGGTGAAGGTCCCTCCAAGAGAAATATATTCTGAATTCCTTGATGAAAATTCAAAGATCAGCACTGATTAGCGTTAGTGGGGCAATGGGCACGACGTCAGGTACTGCACTTAGTGCTCTCCTGAATATCTGTACTCCTGATATCATGGCCGACTCGGCAGCCGCTACATCCCTGGTGAGAATCAGAGATTGTGGCGTTTTGATATCGGGGCATTCCGGACACGCTGAATTACTACACCGGATCAACTCTATTCCTGTAAAAACGGACTACTGTATCCCCTACCGTCTACCAGCAACAAATCTAAGGACTTCTATTCCGAAGAGAAATACCTGGGAAAAGTCACTGGAAGGGGATACCAGTAGTATCAGATTTTCCATGGATGGATCAAAGTTGGACGAGCAAGTAGGCTATGGAGTCCATTCACCGGACCTAAATATAAATATCTCATTCAAGCTGCCTGGTCTGTAGTTTATTTCAGGCGGAAATTACCGCCATTCTGGATTTTTCTGAACTACTGAAAAGTAGTGTCACAACCCTCCGGAGAATATGTATCTACACAGACAGCCAGGCTGCCATAAAATCCCTGGAGGCCATGTTTTCTACGTCCCTGACAGTGAAAGAATGCCACTCACCACTTGGGGTGATGGCAGAGTATTTTGACATCAGGCTAATCTGGGTACCGGGACACAGCGACATTCCGGGCAATTGCGTAGCGGATGCGTTAGCTAGACAGGGTACTACGGCACTGGTTCTTCCGGCAAAAGAAGGTGTTTGTATTCCAATCTCTACCAGCCGTTTGCAGATCAGGCAGTGGGCCTATAATATGTTCAAGGACAATTGGAGACTTACTTCGACTTGCAATCAAATCAGGGTCCTCTGGCCACAGGTGGACAGGAAGAGAAGTAGGCAACTACTTAACTTGCCGAGAGGCAGGTTATCCACAATGATAGGAACACTTACGGGATATTGTCTTGTAGGAAAACACGCCCTAAGATTGGGACATAGAACTCCACTCTTTGTAGATGCTGTATGAAAGAGGACGAGGAATCGACGAAACATCTTCTTTTGGATTGCCCTGCTCTGGCAGAACTGAGAAGTAGGATATTTGGAACACATTTAGTTAGCACCGTAGTCCTACAGGATATTCCTGTAGGTCTTATAGGCAAATTCATTGAAAGGGCAAATTGGCTAGAGGAAACTGCAGGTACCACAATGGGCTTCTTTAGCCTAAGTGTGCTAGAGAGCATGCTGTCCAGTAGCCTTTTCAACCAACCAACCAACTACTTACTACCTATAAGCAATTGTGGCAGTTTTTAAAACATATGCACCAACACCTCCCCATGAAACCGCTGATAGAGTGTAGCGAGTTACTCCTTATTGTGCCCGAATATATGTTTGTTTTTTATGCTTTGAGGGATACAACATCATACTTTTTCACTTTTCGCCAATAATGTTAAAATTGTCAACTCCATAATTCGAACCTCTAGAGAGGAAGGATTCTTCACAAAAATTTATCATTTTATAAGGAGATCAAAGGAGACAAGTGCAGGCAAAATAACACATACAATTTAAATCCGGCAAACTATGACCTGCATTCGCACCGATTTGACTACGTTTACCATATTGGGATTTTTTGTTGAGATGAAATACACAAGTAGGATAAGGGTCTCTTGGGAAATGCATAACTGCTATGCAAATGATTTGTAAATGTACCATTAGACTACTTTGTTGTTGATTTGAGTTGGTGAATGCAAATAAAATGACCGAAATATAAGCATCTGCTTCAGCAATTGGATTTCAGAACCGACCCAAAAAAATATGATATGCGTTTGATTCAATGCACCTGATATTTTTCAATTATAATAACACTAATCAATCCTCCTTCTAGGTTTTACAGGTGGTGCTCCACTTTGCCACTCATGGCTCATGAAAAATCGGTCAAGAATTGTGACCCAAAATTTCAAATTTCCAAAAAAAAAAATCTCTTTCTCCCACTCCTTCTTAAGACTGGTCTAAGTTCGGTAGCAAGCAAAACATTGAGCGACATCAATTTATTCCACATACGACTTGTTTTGCAGCAACAAACTTACATCATTTCCATTGAGATGCAAAATAAAATAATTTAAATTTTTCATAAATATGGCATTTATTTTTCGTATATTTGTGTGTTTTTTTCTTTCTTATTAATGCTTATTCGAATTAGTATCGTTAATCGATAATCACTTAAAAACTGCTGTATCTAATGTATTGGCTTCTTCTTTTGTGTTGCAAATTTTTTAAATTTATCATTTATTAAATACAGCGTAAATAAACAACAATTCTATAAAGAGATTTTAGTTATTTGCTTTTCATACCATTACAAAATAAGAACTTAAAATGTATGCGTTTTTTTAGAAGTAAACTTTAAACTAGTATTATTTTAATTTATTATTTTATTATATGGTATTTTTTTTTCAATTGCTACCATTTAAAATATTATACAGGGGATGAAGGAGGCTAGATTAAGCCGTTAATGACTGAGTAACTAAACCTGTAAAATACTAATTAATATGCTACAAAAATATTACTACAAAGAAAAAAAGAAAAATAAAAATTAGTATAATTTTGCTTTTGATATACATATATGCTAATATATTTTCACATACATATAGACCATCGCTAATTTTGTTTGAATGGTTGGCATTACACGGGAGTTGTTTTGATTTGCTTTATCGATTTCGAAGCTATTTTGCAGTTGAATAGCGTTGTTTAGTTCTATTTACTAATTTTTGTTCTGGTTAGATATTCATGTTTTTTTACTGATATTTATAGGGTAGTTGTTTAATTATTTTGCTTGTTAAATTTGCAAATGCTTCTTCTGTTATGGTTAATGATATTTTATTTTGTATATTTGTTACTAAACTACTATGTACAGTTTCTGTTTGTTCATTTATCGATTAAAGTTAGTATTAAATTAATAAAACTATTAAGACATCACATTACTTATATATTTTTATGCTTTTCTGTTCTTATTTGTTACAGTTATAATTCTAGTTGTGTTTTAAGGTATGTTCTTTTCACGTTTTATATATGTAAGTTATATATTTTATATTTCTTATTTATTTATTAAGATAGAGAGAGTGTGAATCAGGAACAATTAGTTGTCTCTATATTTATATATTTAAACAAAACATGGCAACTGTATTTTATTATCATAGAAATTGGTCTAAAATTATAATAAAAAAAAACAGAAAAAGGATCTGAAAAACTTAAAAGTAAATTATAAAAAAATTTAAATTAAAAAGTTTCGGTGGTATTTTTTATGTGTTTAAATTTTGGCAGTAGGATTTTAATGAGCAATTTAAGTAAATATGTTTTTCTTTTTTAAGGAAAAATTCTGGAGCACATGAGTTAAAAAATCGGAACACATCTGTATGGTAGATTATTATATTAATTCGTACTGTCGGGCGATATTGGTAATAATTAATGCTCAACTAACAAAAAATAAGAAACCATCGTTTTAAAATGATTCTACTGATTCTTTTGCTATATTGCTTTCATATGAACTACGAAATTTTTGAAACAATGCAGCTCGAATTTGAATCACTTTTAGAAAAATTCGTTAGGTAAATCTTAGTGTTAGTAATTCAAAATATCAACACTATTATATGAAAATCCATCTTTAATAGACCCAGTTTTAGACAAAGTTACATTCCTTTAAATCTGTTATGCGTTTTTAAATGATTTGTTTTTAAATAATAAGTATTTATGGTTGGTGAATTATTGTCGTGATGAACATATTAAGAAAAATATATTTTCAAAATATTGACAGACCATTTTTGTTTCACGGCAGCACTTTGAAATCTTGGTAAGATATATTTTTAGCGAACTAGCTTTTAGATATAATTATTTTATATAATTTCATAAAAGTTTCATGTAAAATACAAAACGAAATTGAAAAATTGAGAATAAAAAGTGAGAGTGATCGAAATTTCAAAATTCAGCCGTAAAAAAATTTACTTTATCAAAATCGTATAAACATGTTTTTCTGTTTATGCTACTCATAGATCACCGTATGAGCCCCATATTGACCAAGAAATATTTTTTTACCCAAATACACTAAGACTCGCAGTTTCAACGGCCGGTAGGGGGCTACAAAAACCTTGGTATACAAAAAAAGTTTGACGTTCCCGTAACCAGCTCTTCAATACATACCTTTGAGGTTCTTCTTCCAAAACTTTTTTCAATACTCCCCAGTATGCATACTATACAACTCAGAAGGTATTTGAGTTTTCATTTGCATATAATTTGCTGAATTTGTTAATAGCATAATTCCGAATGTTTGCCTGTGGCTATATCCGAAATAGCTATACTGTTTGGCAGGTATCATGGGATTGTATTTTCTAAAACTACATATTAATAAAAACTTCTAATTATCTATTCAACCTCATGACCATACTATATGTCTAAATGGTATGGTTTTGAGCTTGAATATATAATTATAACTTTTGTCTTGTTTTTATAAAAATATTTCAGCACTTCTTTCTTGAATTCCTGATACACAAAACTAAGAATTTAAAAAAAAATCCAAAAAATATTTCTAAATCAAAGTGCCCATTACGTATTACTGATGAGAAAAATACAAATTATTTTAAATTCTGCCTGAAATTTTTTTCGAATGAAAAAGTAGTTTTTTAATATTTTCGAAAATATTTCAAGACATTCTTTGGATTTTTTTTAAAAAAAAAGTAAATATATGTTTTGGTTATGCCAAACTTACATATTTACTTGTCAAAAATCCAGTCAAAGTTTGAAGAAAAAGTAAAGGATAAGTCCTAATATGAGATACATGGCCTGATAGGGTTTCGTTATGACTGTAGTTCATTTTAATTGATGTCGATATTAAATTTGATTCATGTAACTTAAATAAGAAAACAAAAGATTTGGTTTAGATTGGAAGCAGAAGTTAAAATAAGAATATAAAGTAAACAAATTAGGAAAACAACTCAAAATATCAGTCTTCAACTTAAAATAAGTAGCTGTTGGTAAATTTCATAGCTAAGTGTTAATCTTAGATACTTCTTCGGATGTTATTCTAATGCATCAGTACCTCCATTATTCAATCATAGTTATCCAGAGAACCGTTGTTGAAACGTTCACACCATTCTAATAACTCCTTAACTTCTCGAGCATAATAATCTTCTTGATGTCTTGTTTTGGTGGTGGTGGATGCAACAGCACTACTAGCTTCAGTAGGTCTTACTAGTGCTATCTCCAGTGATGTTACTGTAGCTTTAGTTTTGGTTATAATTTTCTGATCATTTTCATTATCTAAAGGTCACACATTGTGCGATTGCCCTAAACCCATCCCAGTGCCATTACCACCACATGATGAACTACCAGAATTACTAAGGAGGCTACGTTCACTGGCCATACTACCACTTGGAGCATAAATCATTTCCGAATCACTGCTAGGCTGCTGCTGATGTAAAGGATGTAAATGATGCATTTGTGGAGGAGTCTGTTGGGTCTCTATTACCACAGAGGGGGAGGAGGATGGTGTTGCCAAAGATGCTGAAACCGCCATCGCCGCAGATGTTGCTGATGACGCGATGATGCTATTGGAAGGCATTATATTAGGATTACGATGCTGATACGACAGAGAGGCCGTCGAACGTGTCGAGGAATTGTGAGAACGCCAATTGTTGTATGGCATTTGATTCGGATTCTCCTGATTTGTCTGGTGTAGATGATGTTGCTGTTGCCCCTGTTGTTGTTGTGATGTTGGGTGATGACTGGGTGTTAGGGATATAAGCTGTTGTTGTTGTGGGGTATCATCAACTTTCACATATAAACGTTCCATATCACTTTCGTTATCACCATCAGCTGTGTGATACAATGCCTGATCCTCCCCTTGGTCATCATCATGCGCCATTAGCATGGCCATCGGGGATGGTGAACCACCACAGCCCGAGTCGGCCATACCATTATAGCAGAAAGAACCCGCATCCAAGTCCATTAAATTCTTAGTGATCATATCCGGAGTATTATAGTTGCTATTATTCTGATTGTTATTCAAGGAGTTTAGTTTTTGCTGTTTATTCTGTTGATTCTCAGACAAATGAAGTTGGTAATTTTGGGGTTGAGTATTTATAATTTTGAAGCGATTGCTATGTTGGCTGTTCCCACTACGCCTTAACGTCCCGATATTGGCAAAGGGTTGTTGTTGCGAATTGGCTGTATCGTAAGTATGGCAGTTACTTAGTTTGTTCTCAGTAATATGAATCTTTTCCTTTGGGTAATAATATTGATCCGAATATACCGACCGATTAGTTGTCATTTCCGAAGGATATATCTCGCTGGTTGTTGACATTTGTTGGTAAATGTTATTTGAACTTTGTTGATGGCCCAGCTGTTGTTGTTGCTGTTGCTGCTGTTGGAACAGTGGATGCATAGGCCTTTGCTGTTGTTGTGTAGCGGTCACTTGTTGCTGTTGCATATTAAAACCTGGCCGTGGTTGATAACGTGGTTGAGGCTGTTGTTGCTGCTGCTGTTGCGTTATAGCCGATGTGGCATATGGTGCTGGCGACGAAGTATTTTTACGTCCCAACCCATATTCGGTGGCAGTTTTACCAAAACTTGTAACCTCAGCATAATCGGTGGGTATATTGGAATATTCGCCTACGTATCTGTAATGAAAGGGCACAAAGAGAAATGGAAAAAAATAAAATAATTGTTTATGTTTAAGCAGCTTAAATTAAAATACTTTTATTTGTTTGTGAATTTTTGTGTTTGAATGTATGCAAAAAATAGCAGCTCAGTATTACTGTTCCAGATAGAGTTGGTTTTAATGCTATGATTATAATTTCTAATTTTGTGTTATGGTTATATTTAAGCATTTTTAGTGGCTTTAAAGCTTATGATTTGGTGAATACATTTAGAAAATAACGAAATAAAGTTTTTTTTTGTTGTTCCGGGAATTAAGACAAATTCCTTTACAATTTATTACACATTAGAAATTTCGTGATAAACTATATTACATCTGTTTATTAGTAATGATTATGTTATCCGTTTTCTGTTAAAGTATGCAAACTATAGCACGAATATGTTTGGTGAGAATATTATTTAAATGTACCGCCCGATAGCTATAATTAAAAATATCATATTTACAAGTTACCTGAAGCATTGCGATATCCTTCAGCATAGTAATGGCATAATGCAGATTTTAGATTTTTAGTCAAAACCTTACATTATATTGGTTACAATTGAAAGTTGAATGTTACATTCAAAAGTGTATACAAAACTAGTGCCGATTTTCAATGTTTTATGATGATTAACAATATAAATTAAATATCACACTTTTGAAACTCTCACATTTAATGTCGAGAACTTTCCATTGGCAAGTGTGACTTTCCCGACTAACTGGCAATAACAAACATTTTCTCAAAGAAATTTCTTGAACCATAAACACATTTTGTGAAACAATAAGCGCAATAACGTGAAACTAAAAGGTAAATGCTGAATATGTAATTAAATTAAAGTATATAGCTGAGAACGGGTGTAGCCAAGCAAATATCAAATTTTATGCTTTTTAAATTATTGTGAAACATTTTTTCCGTATTGTTTTAACTGTTGCCTATTGCGGGACCTCTGTACATTACACTTTTGAACTTTTTGTAAAATTTTTCTATTTACATTCCCAAGGCTTCTGGAGCGATGCAATTCTGATCGATTCTGGGGGGTTTAGGTGCAATAAATCGAGGAGGGAGTAGCGAACTAACGCAAGTATTAAATTGCATCTAAGTTTCTAATACAGTCTAGCCAAGCTCCAATCGGACATCGAATTTTAGCGAAAAATCATTGTTTCTGACGAGGCTCATTTTCATCTTGCCGCATATGGGATTTGCCGCATATGGGGATCCGAAACCCCCGCAAGTCATTGTCGAGAAGCCAATGCGTCCACAGAAAGTGACATTGGGTGTGGATTTAGGAGTGGTCACATCATTGACCTATATTTTCGAAAATGCTGCTGGAAACAACACTTCAGTGAACGGCGAGCGCTACAGAGCCATGATTACCGTGTTGTTATTATGGTATTATGTATTATGATTATGGTTGTTATGGTTTCAGCAGGATAAGTCGCCGTGTCACAAAGCTCATCCCACAATCTAGCTTTTGCGCACTAAGTAGCGGACTCAGAGCTATGATTTGATCCGTTTACACTTTTCCTTGTGGGTTGTCGTTAAATAACACTGTGACACAAATGAAAGGAATTTGTTTCGGGCCTCAATCAAACCAACAAATTGTGAAAGTACTTGGACGTGGTATCACAAAACCCGCTCGGTTTTGCCCCTATACGTAACAATTTTTATGTACAGGCCAAAGAAAATTTTGGAGGTGGGTCAGGGTCCTATTTCAGATTTTACTTCAATAAATCCTAAACAGCTTGAAATATTGCATTACTACCTTTGACAATATTGTAGCTATTTTCCCATTTCACAATACCCTCTAATATATTTCTAGGCAAAAGTACACTGTTCATCGATTATTTCACGAAACGTCTTAAAAAATTGCACATATTTTATATATTTTGACATTTCTTGCCGAACAGGTAATAAATTGTGGTAGCTGTCTTCAAAAGAATTGTAGCCTATAAATTTTTTGACAACTTTTCTAAATACACTAATCAACAAAAATTATATCTAGAGCTCCATAATTGGTGTAGAAATGTTGCTATTAATCATATTCTTTAAATATTCACCTATATGTATTCAATATTAATCAAACTACAAATTGATATCTTCTACAAAGCTGTAGTGCTTAATATAGTTAACAATATTGGCAAATACATCAATGAACAAAAATTAAATTTTGGGTTCCAAAATGATTGTACCAATTCAGAAATTTTAAATTTTGGAAAATGATATTTATATATGTATGTCAATTCTCACTTTGTTTAAAGTACTTTGTATTCATATAGGCTTGTTACTTGAGCATCATATAGGGTGACACGATTGTTGTTTTAGTTACTTGAAAAATATTTTAAAGATATGAAAATTATGAACAAAAACGCTAAAAACAAGCATAGTTTTGTATTAGGCGATTTGATATCATATATGACATTTTAGGACATTGCCGTATTTGGCAGTTTTGTCGAAAACCTTAAGGTGTACAACTTTGTAGAACATTATTAAATTCCTGTTAATAGTATAGAAATAATGAGCGAAATTTTTAAAAAAAATTAAAATTTCTGTATTGGTACAATAATTTTGGAACCCAAAATGTAATTTTTGTTCATTGGTGTATTTGGCAATATTGTTAAGTATATTAAGCACTATATCTTTGTAGAAGTTATCAATTTGTAATTTGTTTAATATTGAATACATATAGGTGAATATTTAAAGAATATGATTAATAGCAGCATTTCCACAGCAATTATGGAGCTCTAAATATAATTTTTATTGATTAGTATATTTAGAAAATTTATCAAGAAATTTATAAGCTACAACTCTTTTGAAGACAGCTACCGCAATTTATTTACCGTTAGGCAAGGAATGTCAGAACATGTAAAATATGTGCAATGTTTTATGACGTTTCGCGAAATAATCGGTTAACAGTGTACTTTTTTTTAGAAATATATTAGAGGGAATTGTGAAATGGGAAAATATCTAAAATATTGTCAAAGGTTGTAATGCAACATTTCAAGCTGTTTAGGATTTATTGAAGTAAAATCTGAAATAGGACCCTGCCACCTCCAAAATTTTCTTCGAACTGTAAAAAAAAAATTTTACGTATAGGGGCAAAACCAACCGGGGTTTTGTCATACCCCGTCCAAGTACTTTCTCAATTTTTTGGTTTGGTTGATGCCCAAAACCCACTGTTGCACAGTGTAATCCATGCGAATACCCCAGAATTGATGCAAACCATTAAGGCTAATATCATCCGAGGAATTCGTGAGATAGAACCGTAAACCGTTAAAAAACATTGAAAAATTGTGCTTACACAATGAAGTCAGCCGCGGCAGCCACATGATCTGCAGAAATTTAAAGACAAAAGGATAGTTTTAATTTTATTGTCGGCTGATATCGTACTGCCTTACCCTACGGTGATAAACGGCTAGGAAAAACGATCAAAAAGTGTAACATAACTCACTTAGTTGTTAAACTTCTCGACAACTATACCAAAGTAGTTCGATTAACTCTTGTAAAAATATGGGATTAAATTGAAAGTTGTATTTCTCGCGGTTGTTGTCAATATTATCTCTTCATATAAACGTATTTGATCAACCGAAATGACGTTTCAGCGTTTTTTATACAAATCTCTAATCTCTCTTCATAGAGAACTCTAGTTGTCGCAGCGTGAAGATTTATTGCATTTAAACATTTAAAATTCGAAACCATTTACACTTGTTGTTGTTTGGATACATACACCCCGCGAAATAAAAAAAGGCAACACAATTTTTTTTTTTTTTTTCAAAAGTTGTGAGTTTTTATTTTGTATTTGTATTAGTCCTTTCAACAGTAAATACTTTTCAGCAAAAATACTTTGACTATGACTTCTTCAAGGTGAATCAACAAAAATAAACCAAATACTAGTGCGAAATACGAGTATTTATAAAGGCAAAAGATTTATTTAAATATTCTACAAAGTTTCTCCATTATCGCTGATAACTTCTACTAAGCATCTTGGCATTGAGTTTATCAACGTGCGCGCCTCTTGTACTTGAGATCCTGGGTTCGATCCCTGTTCTGATCTTAAAATTCCTCGCATACTAACGGCGACACTATCGAGTATTTAGCAATGAAAATACTTCTCAAAATACCGTTCGGAACCGGTGTAAAACTGTAGGTCCCAATCAGTGAGTATAAAACTAGAAAGGGCACAGCTCAATGGGAAACTATTTATTTTATGAATATACGCAGGATCAGTTATCTTCCAATTTCTTGTATTGCTACTCTTTGATCCTTGACATTCTTCAACTGGCGTTCTGGGTGCTAAACTTGGGTAGGTAAAATAGACCAGAGGTTCTCGATCAGATAGAGATTAGAACTAAGTGCACGCCAGTCGAGAGCCCAGTGCATTGAGAGTAGTATTTCGCTGGGTGTATAGATAACGCGTTTGTAGCTTGTTGTAAATATAGTATACTTGTAGCCAAACACATTGTGTTTAATATTCAATATTACATGTTGGAGACACAATGATTAGTTGGTTAGAATATATGGTTTTGAGACCCAAATGTAACTTTGTGCATTCGTGCATGTGTGTGAGGTTGCTGAGCACAAAAAGGCAATATCCTGCAGTTTCAAAAGTAGCTAGTGGTTCTCTGTAGTCCGTTATTTCGTTAGCGAAAAGCCTGACTAGCTACTTGAGTGGCTACAGGTAATACTAGAGTTCGCCTTTTGATTATTATAAGTATGAAAACAAGGAACAAACAATGCACTGAACCGTTATCCCGTTCTGATTTGGTTTTTTTTTTGTGTTGGCGTCAGTTGCTATTAAACGTTCGTAGAAGTATCATCGTGACAGCGTACGTGGATTAGAAGTATAAAAAAGTGCATTTCAATATTTGGAACGGTATAATGACAAGCAAAAGACAAATGAAACGCATAATAAAGAAAGAAAAGGAATAGATTGTGCAAAAGTTTGAAAATGTGGAAAAAGAATGTGGTGAAGATAATGAAAAAGATTTATTCATAACATTAATTCATTGTGGTCCGGCGAATTCATCAAGCAGATTGTACTAGTCAAGTAGCTAGTACAATGTTGTTAGATATTTCGTCAATTCCATGTAACTAGCGATCTGCATGGTACATGGTAGTGCAGGGGGTAGCCACTGACTACCGTCAATGACATCCCCATGTTAAATTCGTCAGTGTAAAGCATTGCTGGTAGTCTGGCGGGTAGTTAATGGTAATTATTGGTAGTTAGGGAAATAACTAAAAATTCGTTAGTTACGTCGACTGCAGGGTACTGCTACTTCGACTTTGGTTCATATCGAATTGTGTTTTTGTGTACACACACATCCACACTTAAACGAACGCTTTGACACTCGTACATGGTTGTCACAACTTCGCTACAGCAATGACCATTCAAGACATCTTGTGCAGATATCTAGTAAACAGCTGACTTTTGGGTGTATTCAAATTGACATTAAATGGCATCTTTGTCAAACAAAATTAAAAAGTATACGAAAGGTCAAAGAGCAATACGAAAAATAGATAAATTCTCTTGTTTGTACTATTTATCATATATTGTCGGGAAAAAATGCACACGTTAGAACTGCAGCCAAAAAAGTTTTTCAAGATTATCACAAATCAAAGGAAAATTTGGAACACGAAAAAGGGGGCAACGTTTTGGTGGTCGGACCCATGGCTTCAACTGAGGGAACCAACAGAACAAACAATCCCGGGTACTCAAATTTATGTTTTTCTTCGTGTTCTTATGTTTTTCTTTAATTTTAGATTTTTGTTTTTGTTTCAGTTAATAACACAAAACTAACACAAAAATTGTGTATATCATTGAAAAATCCCTACAGAATAGCAAAATCGTTCACGTTATCGTTAAGGTGACTTCACGATATAATTACCGTTCAAACAACATAAGGAATTTCACTGGTCTTATTAATTTAGCAGCTAATATTGAGTGGTTTATCATTAGTACTATACTATATAACAGGATGAAGTTGCATATGGAATTAAAATTAAATTTTAATTTAAAAAATGCCACCCACTAACGGTTTTAGATTTTGTGTTCTTTTAGCATTTATGACAGTATCGTTGAATACAATACTTATATATTTATTTTACAAATACAAATACAATAACAATAGCAAAACATGTACAATACCTTGGGCTGTTTGTATTTGTTTAAGTACAAAACACACAGAGTTATTATTTTTCAAAAAAAGGGTATATAACATCACAAATTATGAGCTTTCAATTTGAAAGTTTTATTCCAAATAACCAAAAAAAAAATATATGTACATAATTGTATAATAAAAATTGAATGTTTCGAGGGAAAACAGAAATGCATTATTGCATTTAATTATCCGGTTAAATTGAACACCATAAAGTCTGCTTTAATTAGCAGCCTAAACGATTCGATTTCCTGCATTTAAAAATATCTGGCATTCATCTGTATGCACTAGAACACATCACACTATTATACAGTAAATTTATTTGCCAAGAAAAATATTTAAAGTTCTGCTCTGATGTATGCGATTGTATTATGATGTGTTTTTTCCACGCCAGGCATTATATTAATATTTATGTTGTTTTAATTAGTTATAAAGCCACTATAGGCATAAATAGTGCATTTGCATACATATCGGCATTTTATAATAATTATTGTAATAACACTAAGGAGAAATGTGATGATATTAATGAAATGTTTAAAGCAGAGGCGGGAAATTTAGAAGGATCAGAAACACTTTTTTAAAAGGTCAATTGTACTTTGCGTAGGAGGGTATCACTATGGTAGTTACCTTTCCAGAATTCTAAAATGTTATCCTCTAATGAAGACAGGCCGACGTCTGTGTTATGATTAGTGTGCTTAACTCTTCTACATGGGAACGTGGGTTCGATCTCTGCTCTGACAATCTTACATTTCTTTCGACGACAACCATCTCGCATAGTGACAGCGAGACTAAAAAAGCCTTTTAAAAACTGATCTGAACAAGCTAAAAATTTTAGGCATCTCTCAGTGACTGTAAAACTAGAAACCGCACAGCTTACTGATTGCGAGATGCTCTCCCATGTCTCATCTTGGGATGTAATGGGAAAATTATATTTAACGGTTCTCCCAGTTACGTCCCTGTTATTTTCAGCACAAAATGGTTGTCGAATTTCACAAAAATTTAATAATTTAAATTTGCCAATAACCGGCATATCCAATTCTCATTAATTAAAGTCGTAATTGTGATTGAAGTTTACTTCATAATGTCGACATTGCATTGAAAAGTTGCAATTACTTGTAGTATAAATGTACTGGGTACTTGCAAAATGTTGATATTTCACAAATAAATATTGTACACGGAACAGATAACCTGGCTATGTGGCAATAAGGAAATCTGCAAAATATAACACCGACATTTTTTGTTTTTATATGTATATTAGGCCAACTCACATTGCATAGTGGGGAACAAGTGTTGTTGACCACCACTCAAAATGTAGCTGGGTTTGATTTATAATAATTCCTAACATATTTCGTGTCTAGCATTAAGATCCTGTGAGATGGACCGATTTTAGAAAAGGTAATATTTTTCGTTTTGCAAGAAATTTGTGTTTAACTAACGAAAAGGTAAACAATACTAGTATCATATGAAAGGGTTTTATGGCGCGTCGATCGGTATATAAAACATATTAAAACATGTCCTGACACATTCTCTTTTCTGGGATATACTGCAAAAAAAGCAATTTTAAATTTTTGGAACGGCGACTTTTCTGTCAATGTTAGATTGAAGTAATACCTAATATTCAAAATATTGTCCAGAGCACCTCGAAAAATGTATTAAAAAATATAAAAAGTGTATCTATACAACAATCATCTCCTTGTCCAAAATAAACATTTTATACCCATTTTGCCTGTGTATAACATAATGTTCCCACCGTATTGCATTTTTGGTAAAACGCGAACTAATGCGAATTTGAAAAAACTGAAACACGTAGTTAGTTAGTAGTTTGAATCAGAAAAATATAAAATCTAAACCAAAATTTTAAAATGGCGATTTTTTTGCAGAATATCACTGAAAAAATAATGTGTCAGGACATGGTTTGGCATGTTTTATATAGACGCGTTTTAAAAGAACTTTTCATACGATACTAATATTGTACACATTGCCTCTAGTTCAACTGCAAAATTCTTTGAAAAACTAAAAAAATACCTTTTTTCAAAATGGTACAGCTCACGGAATCTTAATCCTATGCACGAAATATTTTAGGAATCATCATAAAGCAAACCAAGGTACATTTCGAGGAGTGGACAAAAGGACCTGTTTTGTGGGTTGGTCTATTGTATATGGAGAATTATTTTTTGTTGAATTCTTCCTTAAAATATTTCGAGTGAGTTTTCAGTGATTGATTCAATTTTACATATCGAGAGCTTATATTCAATACCAGCTATACGCAAAAACACAATTTTTCAGGAGAAGGAAAAAACAGTTTGTTTTCCGAACTCTCGAAGATTGAATCTTTAAATAATTTTTGTATGCAGTACCCACTAATAATATTTAACAAAAATACTAGAAGAAAATTTACTTCAATCTTCGAGAGTTCGAAAAATAAACTGTTTTTTCCTTCTCCTGAAAAATTGTGTTTTTGCGTATAGCTGGTATTGAATATAAGCTCTCGATATGGAGTATATAAAATATCGCATTAGCACTACGGCAGTTAGTAATAATAAAAACATTAGAGGTAGATTATTTAAATGATTTTTTTGTAAAAGAAACTGAAAAAAAACAATGTTTATATGCAAACCCGAAATTTAGAGAGAATAAAAAAAAAATTGTATAAGTATAAGTGTGCCATTCGATAAACATCGTTGCGCAGTAATGCGATATTTTATACCCCAGCCAACATAAAAAAGCGCCAAAAATCTTACTCAGCGCGACACCATTGCATATTACTTTACATATCTTTGAACTACTGCAAATACCACATTAAAACTTTTATTGTATGAGAAGTATACTTTAGATTAATGTTTTAGTAAAAAAATAATAGAGGTTACAACAATTTTGGTTTCGTTATTTTTATTGTATATGATTCGATCTGATATGAAAACCCCCTGATCTGTGTAGCTCGTAAAATATAGAAAAATATTCCCCTTTAGTTTACTTCTAAAAGCTCAGACAGTTTTCTATGCAACTCCCCCATCTTAATTTTTTAATTCGAAAAAAAACGCTTTTAAAAAAACCTAATTCAGAAACGCCAAAAACTTTAGAAACCCATTACTTAACAAATAAACGTCATGAAAATATATTATGCCCCTATTACGGTTCTCAACTATTGTGAGAATTTTGTCGTAATCGATTAATTGGCATTGCCGTTCTCAACTCAACGGTCGACTCAACGGTCGACTCAACTCAACTGAACACCAGCTGATTTTTTAGTTGTGTTCAGTTACTTTTGTCGTATTGCCGTTGACAACTCTGTGCCAGTTTGGTCGACAAATGAGTTAAATTCACACCACTGCTTGAGAGCAGATGAGCTTATTGTTGTACGTGTT
Organism: Phaonia tiefii; assembly: GCA_963931995.1. Classification (NCBI taxonomy): domain Eukaryota; kingdom Metazoa; phylum Arthropoda; class Insecta; order Diptera; family Muscidae; genus Phaonia; species Phaonia tiefii. The sequence goes on along the minus strand of OZ008368.1, from coordinate 199,329,729 downwards.
TTTAATTTGATAAGAGATCGTAAGTAGATATTATTTTGGATTCAAATTAGAATTTACATTTAACATTTGAACATTTTAATTTAACAATAATATATTATATATTTTAGAAGTATCAAAAAAAGGGCTCACTTTGAGAAACTTGGCCAGCTAATGGAAAGCAATCCAGCCGTTGCCTTTGGAAAACCACAATTTGGCACCACGCAGAACTATGGGAAGGATTTGTTGTGGAGGTAAATAGTTTAGGAACACCGTCCAGAACATGAATGAATGGCAACGTGTATGTGCAAATACAAACCTTGCACTGGCAGTTCAAGAGGGTTGGATGCATCACGAATATTTTTTCTTACATGCAACACAAATAATTTTTATTTTCACATAAATCAGCTGGTTTTACTTGTCAAAATTGATATTTCGAGCTGGTAACACCATAACAATTGCAACCAAAAATAGTTGTGAACCACAATACAAAAGATAAGTTTGGTCGTGTTGAAGTTGGGTCAGGTCGACCAAACTAAGTTGAGTGGTGAACGCTAATAGGGGCATTATTTACTTTTATTAAGCCAAATATGCGCGAATTTCAGAAATTTTCTTGGTTGTCCGTTTCAGGTGAAATGCCCCATATAATTATTATTAATCACACGTTAACAGTGGGTGTTAAATCACAATAAACATACGTTGGTGTTTTGGGGATGATGATATTTCCTTAACTAAGATCGAACCTATGAAGCTCTTCAATTTTAATTTCGTATTTCAAAGATAGCAATCATTTTAAACCATACAAATTTAAAAAATTTAGCTGTTTGAAATTCGGCATCAGTTGTCAATATTCGTTGGCATCAAATAAAAAAAAAATAATTAAAAAAAATTAAGTGACAGTGTTTTATTTATAAATGCACTAAAAACTAGAAAATAATTTTTCTCCTAGCCTCAATAAGAATATTCTTCTTCATGATGGAGTTGTACAACGGTCCGCCTACTTAGCACTTCAACAACAATGGTCTAGATACTTTCAATAAAGAGCGTAATTAAAATGAATTAGTTAATTAATTTTCTAGCGATCTCTCAAATAAAACACTTGCATTTAAATAAGTGCATTTATAAATAAAACACTGTAACTTAATTTTTTTTAATTATTTTTTATTTTTAATGTTTTAGTAAATAAATTTTTAATGTTTGAATTTTTTTTTCATATTCGTGTATTGTCATCCAAATCTGACAAGTGTGCAAAATTTTAGTTCGATTGGTCAACTGCAACTGTGCTAAAAATGAGTTACTAGATTTGAACAATACAGACAGACAACAAAGCAAGTTAAATAAAACACTGTAAAAAAAGAAATTCTTGTTCATACGTTACCGTGACATATTTTTAATACTAATCATGTATTAATCACACTTTTTCACTTCTAAGTATCAATGACTTTACCAGTTCACAATTTCGACACTCTAAACCTATTACAATGAAAACTGAACAATTTAATCAGTAAAATCAGTAAATTCATTGAACTGAGTATTTCTTTTTCCTATTTTCCACAAATGGAATTTTAAAATGTTTGCTTTAGCCAAAAATGTATCAATTGTTTTATTCTACTACTTATTTTCATTCAAAAATAGTTTAATAGCTTTATTTAACCGCTTTAGATGAATATTAACTCCTAAACCACAACATAGATATTTGCATTTTTGTGACATTAAGTTGATCACAATTATTTTAACCCACACCAAGTAAAACAGATAAAAGTTAACTTACTTTTTTACCAGTGACAATTTTTTTATTTTTCTTTCAATGAAATAACCAAATTAATTACGGTTCATAAGTCACTTTGGTTTATCTAAAATATTAAAATTACAAAATGACCAGTTTTTTTGGTAAACTAGTACTAATTTAATTCTTTAACTTTTACTATTTTAAATATTAATGATTTAACTTGTAAATCGATTTCAGCACCCTAAACTGGTAAAATGAAAACAGAACAATTTCATCTGCAAATTTGTTTAATTGAGTATTTCATAGAACATGTTCTCTAGTAGCAATATCCCGTGATCAAGTGGAATTTTGAAAATGCTTTGCTTTAAGCCAAACAACATATCAATTGTCCAATTTTATCATGGTTTGTTTTTAACTTTAAACTGCATTGTAAAATATTTTAATAGCTCTATTTTGCCGCTATATACCCAGAATCTGTTGTGTACAATATTTCAACAACTATTTGCCGGAGACCATCATAGAAATAAATGTTTGTTTCTAATTAAACATTTAACAATTTTAGCACTCTTTTAACAGACAGATGAAAAACACGAAAAAATCTAAATAAAACTGAAATTCCTAAAAACTGCATGCTTTGAGTTGCCAGGTCTAACCAGCTTTTGTCTATTGTATATGTAAAACAAACTGAGTAAATCGAAGTTTCTCTTGATGATGATGTCGCCATCAGCACCGAACTCGTACATACCTTTGTTGTCCACCACTACGTTCGTTGGTATTATTTGCTCCATTGGCGGTATTGTTTGTCATGCATACCGGTGCATAGTCATCAATTTGATCCTTTTGCATATCGAGTGTATCACCACTTGGCTGAGTGCGCCAGACCATGCCGCCAGTGGATGCATCCAACCAATAACCATTGCCATTACGTGATAAACTTGGCATTTTTAAAACGTCATTGGGATGGTTTCCTGTATAAAGAATCGAAGAGAACAGAAATAGTAAAAAAGTAGTAAAAACACCAAACAAAAAGCATCTATGAAAAATCGGTTTATACCCCCAAAAAATGTTTTAAAAAAGTAGGTTGACAAAGTCTAAAAAAAGAAATGCAATTTGTTCTCCAAAATAAAACAAATAAAAACTCAAATCCATATTGTCAGCATTAATTGTTGTCAAGAGTTGAAATTACTGGTCTACATACATACTCTTGTCGTTATTGTTTATTCAGGGGAAAAAGTACTCGCTTTAATTTATTTAGGGGTTTTCCATTTTGGTGAATCACAAAAGTTGCCTAGCAGTTCAACAGATATTATAGCCTTGTTAACTATTTAGTTAATTAACATGACATGACCATATTCGCACAAACACACACCATTTCATAAAATCTACAGCATTTCCATACAAATATCACAAACCATAGCTAACAAAAACTCAACGCTTTATGCTGATAATAACATTTTATGTTGGACTGAACATCTGATGGAAAATTGTTTTGACTGAAAGAGAAACCAATGATTGGATTTTTGGAATAACAAAAGATAGGCAAGAATACTGTTAGTGTAGGAATTTTTGTAATTTTCATTGAAGTTTATACAGGATATAAAGGTTTTGCATTTTTTTCGCAAAACTTGTTACCAATCATTTGTACGAGTGATTTGGAATCAATAATAAAGCGCTGCAAAACTTTCACTTTAAATACATAATATCACATTATGAACAAATTAAGTTCTTGCAATAAGATTTTCGTCAATATTTATGAAAAAAAAATAATTAAAAAAATTAAGTTACAGTGTTTTATTTATAAATGCACTAAAAACTAGAAAATAATTTTTCTCTTAGCCTGAAAAAGTATATTCTTCTTCATGATGGGGTTGTACAATGGTCCGCCTACTTAGCACTTCAACAACAATGGTCTAGATACTTTCAATAAAGAGCGTAATTAAAATGAATTAGTTAATTAATTGTCTAGATCTCTCAAATAAAACGCTTGCATGTAAATTATAAATGGTGACATTTAATTTTGAATATACTTATTGAGGCTAAGAGAAAAATTATTTTCTAGTTTTTAGTGCATTTATAAATAAAACACTGTAACTTAATTTTCTTTTAATTTTTTTTTATTTTTAATTTTTTAGTAAATAAATGTTTATTGTTTTAATTTTTTTTTTCACATTCATATATTGTCATCTAAATCTGACAAGTGTACAAAATTTTAGTTCAATTGGTCAACTGCAACTGTGTTAAAAATGAGTTACTAGGTTTGAACAATACCGACTGATTTGAACAATACAGACTGACAGACAACAAAGCAAGTTAAATAAAACACTGTAATAAATAGAAACTGAAGACTCATTTGTAATCATTAGTCAGTTCAATCTGAATTTCGATTAATAAATAGTTATATTCCATCCACCGTAACAATCACTTGCCTAAAAGGCAACACAATTTAACTATACAGCAATAAAAATTGCCTGCAGCTTCCTCGTGCTCTACGTTCATCAGGAATGATTTTGCTTAATTATTAGCCCTTTTTATGGGTACTTATTCATTTTATTATTCAAGCACAAACCCATTCTATATCTCAATAAATAAATATATAGTTTGAATGAAGTTTGATTGAAATTAATCCTAATGATGAACTTCATCAGCGGTTGTTTGGAATGCTGATTTTGAAAAAATTCATCAAATTAAATGCAAACGAAAACCCATCTCAATTGAGGTTTTTCCTCTATGCAAGTGTTCACACAATATCGCAAGCAAAACATACAAGAAAACATTTGCAAAAAACTTTTTTCCATTTCCAGAGAACCATGGGTCCCCATTAGAAATGATCTTGGTTGTTGCCTAAAAGACAACATAATTTATACAGACAACAACAATTTCCTGCAGCTTCGTCGTGCTCTACTTTCATCATGAGATTAGTTTTCGTTTGCATCTAGTTTGATGAATTTATCAAAAGCAGCATCCCAAATAAGCGCAGATGAAGACCTGAAATAGCTATACGGATGAATTATTCAAAAGCAGCATTCCAGACAAGCGCTGATGAAGATCTGTGTCTAGATCTAAAATAACTATACGGTTTGTTAGGAATCATGAGGATGCATATGCAAAACTTCTTTTATAAAAAAACTATTTCTCTATTCATAGACATATAGAATGGTATTGAGCTTGAATGGTCGTGAGCTATATATCTATTTATAAGTACAGAGATATATATTTATAAGTATAGAGCATAGATGTGCAGCTAGTACTCTTTTGAGTCATCGTGTTTTCACACCGATAGTAGCTTGATCGTTTTTTCACACCAACATGTCCGAACGCTTGCTGCTTGTTTACCGATTCAAAGTCAGTTGCTGTTCTGCATTCACACTACACTTAAAAAATAACTTTTAATTGCCATGGACGAATATAAAGAAATTTTTATGTTTGTAAATGGCAAAAATCATTAATGGAAATAATCATTGGAGATGTTGATATTTGATTTTTTTTTTAAGATTTAGTTTTAATTTTTAATTTTTTTAATTTTAATTTTTTACTCAGTGTACTACTTTTGTTCTGCTTGCTCCGTTCAACTTAACACAGTCGCAAAATTCGTAAAACTGATTTGAAATGCGTTTGTGTCAGTTTGCACATGTCTGGTATAGAGATATAGAAAATATGATTATTGTCTGCCTCGCGAGGCTATGGGTTGGTTACCACTGGTCTACATGAAGCAACTCGTGAAACAACTGGTCAAAGAATGCAATCCATTTTTACATCTAATATCAGTTTTCCAATAAATGTTTTATTTCAATGAACTGATTCTAACATTAACGAAAATACAAAAATTAAAAAAATAAAGGGTTTTTCAACAGAGACGCTACAAAAGTAAATCGATGGGGACAGCAAACGACGCCATATTTTTTCCCGCTCTTTAGACATTTATCTTCAGTAAGGTTTGCCATTTCATCATGGAAAGAAATACGAGGCAACAACGAGTTGAAATTATTAAAATTTACTACCGAATGAGGCTCATTTCTGGCTGAATGGCTTCGTCAATAAGCAAAATATGCCGTGAGCTATATATCTATTTATAAGTATAGAGATATAGAATGGCCTTGATCTTGAATAAAATGAAAAATTCCCAATAAAAAGGCCGTTTCTCTAGATTTACTCATGTTTTCGAGATATTTGAGATCAAAAATTATTTATAAAAATATGGTACCTAAATTTATTGAATATAAATCGATGTAAATCTAAATATAGTATATGGGCTTTTCCATTTTGACATTACGTGACATTTGTACGAAAAAATATATAAAAAAATATGAGAAAGTTATATTTTCAAAAAGCTTTTTTTATACTTGCGTAGTAATTAAGTAATACTTTATTCAAAATTTGATTCAAAAATTGAAGCAAAAATAGAGCTGGCGTGACGTTACAAAAAACAGAAGTGGGTGTTTGACTTGGATTACAAACTTTCAAAACTCTACGAATTTGGCAAGACTTTTTTTATGAAACTTTTATTAGTAGAATATAAATCAATATAAGTTTCTTTTCCAAGTTATAAAATTTAAATATGTTTTCTAAGTTTTTTTTTATTTACCTTAGTATCTGACGTGACGTTACGGTACTTAAAATTCCCTTGGAATTTTTTTAGTTAAAATTGTTATTTAAAAATGACTGAACGCAAATAAAACATGAATTTTAGATTTTGTATGTATATTTTAACTTTTAAGACATATTTCGCTTCTAGTGATAGTAGTTGGTAGTAAATTCCCCATGAACATCAGAAAAAAGATTTTCAGTTTTTTTTTTTTGACTTTGATTACCTTTCATAATGCATTTTATTTTAAAAATTTGAAAACTTATTCGATTTTCCTTCTAGAGCTTTGACTAGCAATTGGGTACCCCAAGCGGAAAAAAATAATTAAGATAATGACAGTTTCACGATCAGATAATGATAAATTGAAATTGACTACTTTTGGTAAATTACAATGTTCTTTATGTTTTTGTCGTAATATTGCCTATTTACCTATTTAGCTATTTTGACATGTACCAACTGGTGATGGAAAATGACCGATGAGCAACTAGAAGCCAACCAAGCAAGCAAATTAAGTTTAAATTGTATTTTTACGATTTTATAAACAAAGTATTGCTGTTTAGTATTTTAAGTTTGTTATAAGTAAATTGTTACTGCATCATTTCAATCAAAAGTGAGTTTGTGAGGTTTTGTGATTACATTCATATTATAGAGTTGATATTTACTTATTTCGAAGTGTAACGCACTAATTTTTGCTTTAACTATGGTTTATTCGCTGACAAGAAACATCGCTTGTACTTTGAAAGGAATAAATCTTTGGTTAATACTTTCAATGATATTCTTAATCATTCGTATCTTTTAAGTTAATTGTATGAACCCGAGTGTATTTTCCTAACCTGCGCTATTGCTCTTAAGCAAGGTAAATACAGAAAATTTACGAATCAGCCGTTGCCATTCTCTGACCCAATCCCACAAGCCGGATGATTGTTACTTCTACCAACAAAAGATCATTGGTTACCAATTCAAAAACAGAGATCTCAATTATGCTAATATGTTTACTGTTTCTAAATCGCTAATAAAACCAATTGAACATGATGAAACTTCAAATCCGGAACTGAAAAGTCTGATGAGTTGGAATGCGACCATACATTTGTAGCACAATCGCTGGAAATACACTTAGTGACATATGATGGTTTACTCGATCTTCTGCGAGATTTGAAGCTTTCGTGAAGATAAAAATAGATGTTGAAGTCTCGGCTAAAATAGTGGACAATTGTGAAAAGTGATTCAAAAGAACCATTAGCAAGAGACAATCCTCAAATGTGTTTTGTGCAATTTTTTAAAGCTGAAGGTGATGATAATAATCTTGTATAGTGCTTAGATCAGATGTTAATTGACAAACAATTAAGACATTTGTTTAGTTCTGAAACCCATTTTATTACACAACGAAAATCAGTTACCTTCAGTCATAATGGAGTACACGACGAATATAAAAAGATTCGTATGCAAGAATGGAGAAGATACTTTATAAAAAATATCAATGGCAAATTGTTTCAGATCTCAATGTTTTGACAATCTTATTTGGAATGCAAGTAGGTTATACGAAATTCGCCTGCTATCTTTACAAATGGTAAAGCCGGTGGAAAAACCAATACAAGTTTAAAAACTGGCCATCGAGAACATTGTTCTAATAGGCCAAAAAAACGTCGTAAATATTCCACTCCAAAAAAACGCCATAAATATTCCACTTCGAATCAAACATAGTTGTTGTCCACATGTGAGTTGCCGATCGTGTATGTGTGAAAAATACGAGAAAATATGATTATTGTCTGCCTCGCGAGGCTATGGGTTGGTTACCACTGGTCTACATGAAGCAACTCGTGAAACAACTGGTCAAAGAATGCTATGCTTTTTTACATCTAATATCAGTTTTCCAATAATTGTTTTATTTCAGTGAACTGATTCTAACATTTTACGAAAATACAAAAATTTAAAAAATATAGGGGTTTTCAACAGACACGCTACAAAAGTAAATCGATAGGGACAGCAAACGACGCCATATTTTTGCCCGCTCTTTTGACATTTCTCTTCAGTAAGGTTAGCCATTTCATCATGGAAAGATATACGAGCCAACAACGAGTCGAAATTATTAAAATTTACTACCCAATAGGGCTCATTTCTGGCTGAATGGCTTCGTCAATAAGCAAAATATGCGTTATTTGTCAGACAGCAATCCACACGTAATCCATTAGTCAGCGTTGCATCCCGAAAAAATTACGGTTTGGTACGGTTTATGACCCGGCGGCGTCATTGGGCCGTACTTCTTCCGTGATGATCAAGACCGGCACATTACTGTGAATGCGAATCGCTACCGTTCAATGATAACCGAATACTTTTGGCCCCAATTTTAAAATATGGATTTGGAGGACATGTGGTTCCAACAGGACGGCGCCACAAGCCACACAGCGAATGCCACAATCAATTTATTGGAAAGTTTGGTGAACGTGTTATCTCAAGAAATGGCCCAGTCGATTGGCCGCCTCGGTCGTGCGATTTGACGCCGTTAGATTATTTCCTGTGGAGCTACGTCAAGTCTATGGTCTGTGCCAACAAGCCAGCGACGATTGATGAAATTCGTACGAATATCGAACGTGAAATTGCAGCAGTATCGGCCAATTTATGCTTGAAAACCGTCGAAAATTGGGTTCAGCGTCTGGACTTCTGCAAGCGTGCCTGTGGTGGCCATGCAAAAGGAATCGAGTTCCATACATAATGGCATCGAACGTACTTTCACAGGAATAAAGAATTTCGTTGGTATCTAAAACCGGTTTTGTTTTATTTAAAAAAACTTTTGTAGCGCTCTTATTGAAAACCCCGATATAGAATAACCAAACGCGCAAGAAGAGTTTGCTGGATTCAACTTTTTTGCAAACATGACATTCGTTTGGAAATGTCCTGGGATTCCCGGGAAAAATGAACGGGCTGCATTCTCTATCTATAATCGACACTAGGTGCCTTTGGAAATATAAAAAAAAGTGATCTTTTGTAGCACTGTATCATTATTATCTGGCACCTTCTCACGACTAACGTTGTAAATGAACGGGCTGCATTCTCTGTCTATAATCGACACTAGGTTCCTTTGGAAATATAAAAAATGTGATCTTTTGTAGCACTGTGTCATTCTTATCTGACACCTTCTCACGAATAACGTTGTAAGCGATAATTTTACTTAAACGCAAAACTAAGGAAATGGAAATCACTTTCTGACATTTTAAGTTCGTTTCAAAGTTAGAAAACGGTGTATGTGAAACCGTGCTCCCGTCCACTTAGCTTCTGATATAAAACTTTATTTCTTTGTGAAAACTATAAAAATTTAATTTTCAAATTAATTTCGTCGTCTAGTCAATATAATTTTCTGTTTCATGTTACTAAGTTAGACAAAAACTTCAAGAGTCATACAAAAGCTAGCCGGGGCACAGTATTTTTGTCGTTGTTTTTCTCTGGTGAATGATTTACATTTTACATTTACATTTACAGCGTTATTCGCGAGAGGGCTACATTTGCATTAATTATGCGCTAAAATTTGTATTATCTTATTTCAATTAGAATGAAGAGATTTTTCATTACTGTTAACATCTTGAAATCCACAAACGCAATTATTTGCTAGTCCATGTAGTGGCGGATATTATTATCGAGTATTTCATCAGAAACTTTGGTATCATAAAGTAAACCAAAACTTACTTTTAACAATTAGCAGATGAAACGAATAGTCATAAATAGTCATTTCAGGCATAAATAGTAATTTTCTAGCACATTATTCAGCATTAAAATAGTCGATGCTTCTAATAACTACATTATTTATACTAAGCACGATTTTAATAATTACCCAGGGACACAACATTAAAGGAGTTGAATGCTAACGCAATATTTGATTGTTACTCTTAAAAATTCAAATTTCTATAAAAAAAATAATTTTTACTACATTTTTCGTAAAACAATTTATGACACAGCGGGAACTATAGTGAGAAACTCACTGAAGTCAAAATTAAATCTAAACTTTAATTTTTAACCGGCCGTTGTACAATTAAATTCAAGTGGGTTTACACCGTTTTTTACTATTTCCCCCATCCGACTGAAATTTCAAATGTACTCATACAGCAAGTCTCCTTTCAACGCTTCTAAAAAATTTACTTGAAATACAAATCATAACTAAATACCTTTTAAAAAAAGTTAACAGAAAGGGAGAAAATAACTTGAAACTGAAAGCGTTAACAACAACTTAACTCAAATGGGTAACAAAAAAAGAGAATTTTGTCTAGTTTTATAAAAACTGTTTGCATTAAATGGCAACTTAAATGTTCAACTTACCTCTTATTGTATTTAGAGCAGATTGTTTCATCATCATATGTTTACGCTTGACAAACACCATAGCGCCAAAGGATAACATCATAATGGCCAATATGGCACCCAATAATATAATAAACCATGGTTGAGTTAACACATCATCGACATGATCTTGATTTATGGGATAGCTGCAGACAAAAAAGGAAAGAAAATATTCAAAAATATTACAATACAATGTAAAAAAAACAACATACGTCAGCATCATAGATACTCCCTTCCAAAGGTTATAAATATGCAAATTTATTTAAATACTTTAATCCACATCTGTTAACTTACCGTTGATTTATGAAGGGATCTAATCTCTTGGTAATGGGATCCAATCTTAATGTGGCCGGCGCACAATAGGGTCCAATGCCAGCATTATTACCCGCCGCAACACTTACAGTATACATGACACCTTCGGTTAAATTGGCCAACACAAGAGTGGGGGAAGCGGCATCAATTGTGACATTTGTAAGGATACGTGAGAAATTATGGGCCGTATCGATGCCACGCACAACAATGTGATAGTACAACAAAACGCCTAATGAGGTGCGAAAAATATGAAAAGAAAGCGCAAAGGATATATGTTTAGTGTGCATTTAAAAAGAGATTAGTACAAAAGGCAACAAAAAAGGACCGAATCCCGGCAAAACTGTATACAATTTTTTGTGCTGAGTTAGCTAAAGGATGTCGGACCTTTTTTGTGATTATTTTTTGTGAAAACATGTGTGCCTCGGTTTGGCTTTCGTTTAACTCACCATGTTGAGCTTTCAGATTGGGTTGTTTCCATTTTAAGAATACGGCCGATGAATTCAACAATATGGCTTCCATGCCAAATGGTGCTTCATTAGGTACTGCAAAAAACATAATGAGGAAAAGAAGTATACGATTTAATGCTGGAAAACATCATGTCATTATTTTAATATCATGGTTATTATAAGAAAATTATAGTAATATCGCAACAATATCCTAAACGTTTTGCTCTTGAAAACCCGTAGTTACAGAAGTATTTAAATTTAACATTAACAATTCGCCAACAAACGATATTTATTATTAATTTAAATGGTATTAATCACACGAAGCTATTGATTCATACTAAGTTAATCATAATGACACTAGACGACACATCTACAAAGAAGTAATGCTTTCGACATTTATTTATGTAAGAAAATTTCCAAATATCTTAAGGGAACATTTACTAAATATTTAAGTGATATTATCACAATATCTAATTAGAGCCAACCAAAAGTTATAATTTGTAAATTCCATACGAACTGGGATCTACAACTTTAATTTAGATTTATTTGTGCGACATCGGGAGATGTTGATAAGGAGGGTAAGAAAAATATTTACAACATGATTAAAAATCTAAATAATTTTCTGATTTGATTCCGGCATTTACTGCGAATGAAAAACATGCGATTTGAAAGCCACATATTGGCCACAGTTGTGGCTTATTTGGTGTTCATCATTGGATAAGAATGGTTTAGTAAGAATATCAATCATATACAAATTAAATTTATTACACTAAACAAATCTCCAACATCGCAATGTGTTCAATACACTCTGGATGGAATGATTGCAACAATTTAAATATCTGTTGAAATTTGTTTCAGCAGCTAAAATTTTACCACCATCGGAAAGGGCATTTTCTTAAGATTACACAAAATAATAACAACTACACTAAAAGTTGTTGAAGTTCCCTGGTGAAGTTCCCTTTCCAAAAAAAGATAAAAAAATAAAAACTTTTCCCCGGTACTGGAGCGAAATTGATTTGAATTTTATGGTGCGGATTTTGGAAGATATTTTTGAATGTTTCTTTATTATTCTTAGATTTCAATAATTAAGTAATAAACGGTAGAATATTTATGATTTAATTTCCATGAAAGTTCAACACAAGGGGTGAAAATGAAATTATAGTATTGTATCAGGAAACTAAAACTGGTAGATATACCACACTTAACTCACTTGGCACCCATTCAGAAATACCTTTGAGGAAAATTTTCCATACAATTTTTCCCAGGTACATACATCAGTGGGAAAATACGAAGTAGTTATAAGTGTGCATTGATCCACATTTTGTCATTCGGCAAATGTCTACGAAAGCGGAGAGTACAATTTTATCCACAATATATTGTTCATTAAGATAAGAGCCATCTGCCATGCAGACATCATATTTATGAACTGCAATTGAAAGACGTGTTCTAAACCTAATTCGACAAAATATCTGGGCCAGGAGTGTTATTGTTTTCCCTTTTCAAAGACCAACGGGAAAATATTATAGACAAACCATACTGACCTGGCATACAAGATGATGGTTCAAATTCAAGTCCAAATTGGGATAAAGTTGGTTTGTTTGGATCAATTGAACGAAAAACAACCCAGAGACGACTATAAGGAATTCCTTGAAATCGTTTTATTTTTCCTTGGTGGAAATATTCCCAATCAGTACTTAAGACCAATAGACGAAAACATCTCGATTTGAACAGAAAAGATTTGATATTACCATTTTCAGCGTAACACTATGTTTATCACCACCAGAGCAGCCGAAGCTCAAAATAAAGATTTGAATTTTTGAAAGCGATTATGATTGAGCTGGTAATGATTCAACGATTTGTTGAACAAATTATATATGGTATCTTAGTGGTCATTGTACAATAATATATAAAAGGTACATTCCTTCGAACAGCTGATTTAATTTTTCTCATGTGATTTTTCGCTTCAGTTCGTCGGCTTTTTCGGATTTTTTGAGTTAGAAACGTACATCTTGGTTTCTGAATACGCTCTTTCGCAATGTGCTATCAGTTTTTACCCATCTTCCTTAGTTTTCGAGATATTGAGTGTCAAATTTGATCCATATCCACTTTATGCAATATTTTTTCCATTGTTTGGTCTATACCATAAACCATACATTTTTTGCAACGAAAAAATTAATTCTATTGTGGTCCATGTGCACATTTGGTCATTTTGAGAAAAATTATATTTAATTTATTTATGTGAACATATGTGTAATGCAAGATAAATAATAATATGCAATCGAGAAAGTTGGTAGCGTGCTCGCCTGTAGGCGTGGGGGTCTTGCGTTCAAATCCCGGATCTTGCAAAAACGCAAGCCAAATAGTCTTTAATTTAATTTAATTTTATTGTAATTAATTTAATTTTATTGTAACTAAGAGCCATCAGATTCCACAGTAACCAAGAATATAACCGTTTGATAGCCATTGAAGAAGATTACAGTTTGAAAATAGTTGTAAAGAACGTTAGGAAATGCCAAAGATCGTTCAGTGGACATTGTACCAACACTGTACGACCAACATCAGTCGAATCCGAGTTTTTGAAGTGAGTTCACGTGTATTTCAAAAGTAAGTTCTATTGGTTCCACGATAATTTGTTTTGCGGAAATGTACCGTTATATATAATATTTCAGTTTCTATTGCTTAAATTACTTAAGTAAAAACTTAGATTGTTTGATATTACGCGATGTCGAGAAAATCTGTGGAAAGGTACGATTTTTTTATAGCTACTACTGATAGCTACTGCTGTCTCAGCAGTAAATATTGATATTGAGACTGAACGACTTAGCGGTGCATCAATCAATAGCAACAACGTCCAAGTATCTCCAAGAAAACTATTACCCACTTGTTTAGCCACATGCATGTTTAAATGTACATCCAATTTCAGTGACGTCGATATAACTAAAATCTTTGACGACTTCTGGAAACTGAATGATAATGAGAAAGTAGAATTTTATTTCGACCAAAAAAACTTTTCATTTCAGTACCATTTCTTTATGTGTGATACTTGCGTACCGCAGAATCGAAACCGAATCAACAGTACTGCAATAACATATTTTCTTTCAGCTCATCCAAGAATATTGCAAGTTAGTCAGAAATTTTCGGAGCCAGACCACTCTAATATACAAGAACTCCGTTATAGAAAGGTATTTAAAGGATATAGAAATATACAGCCCGGTGCACTTAATTGAACTTTTAGGAAAGATGTCTAAGCCAAAGACCAAGCTAAGCATAATTGAAATACGGCCATCGATTTCGAATGCTTTTCAATCCGTCAGGAAAATTGGACTCCTCTAATGTGCCTTTCGCTAAAGTAAATACATTATTTTCTGAACATGCGTTACATTTTTCCATAAAGTATAAAATTTAATTTTCAAATAATTCGTTCAAAAATTAAAACATCCAAGAAAAAATAATTTAGAAACGTCGAAAGAATTATTTTCTCACACTGTTCCGTCTCTGCAGAGACATTCACTTCCAATTGAAAAAATAAATGATATAAAAGATTTAATTCTCTTTATCCCAGATCGGCGTCGCAAAAGTTGGTAAACTAAAAAATTTTATAACAAAAATTGATATTAAATTGTTTTTAATAAATTTTAAAAAAAATCTGCATTTTTTTGGTTTACCTTTACAAAATATAATGGATATGGACCATAAACTTCAAACATAAAATAATGCTGTGTTGGTCCACATTAGGGTCCATGTGGTACTAAATTGAAAAAAATTTTAAAAAATGTGGATATGGATCAAAACTGCAATTGTCTACTTTTACAAAATTCGCGACTAATCTATAATTCTGAAAACTAGTGGTCTAAAAACTTATAGGAAGCATCTACGGGGTATGTACGACAGATAAGTTAACAAAAATAACAAACTTTTTCGGTTCAGTTTTGAGTAAAATATTCTCAAACTTTAAGTGCGTTTTTCTCCAATCATAAAAAATGGCGTATGGACCAAAATAGCATTAAGCCGACGAGTTGTCAAACTCATACGTATTTTGTTTTTGTTATCTTTTGCATTCTTGTGTTGTTCCTATGCACTTGTGTAGAGTTTAACAATTGAAGCGAATATAACCGAAACAAAATACCGGTTGTTGCTGCATGAAATACAACAACGTGTGCTGCTATGACCGTATATATGGAGTGGTGAAGCTGGTGCTCTTGCATTATTCGATCCAAATACCACCGGTGACATCAAGCCGAAAATTTCGAATGCTGTTCATGTATTTGCAGAAGAGAAAGAGAAGTACAAGGAAGAATTACATAACCATGAGATGGACAAAACGTCCGACGACGACAGCAACAGAGAAGGGGAAGAGGAGGAAGAAGACGATGATATGATGATGGCATCGACACAGGTCAATCAAGAATTCATGAAGAATGATTTGAATCTTCGAATTGTCAACAGATTTCATTATTACCGGTCCAGAAACCTGGGAAAAGAGCGAAGACTTCCAACAAGAAATATTGCGTAAATTTCATGTTTTCAACAATGCTACCGAAAGAGGCGTAACATTAATAGAGGACTATATCAGAGTGTTGTCCTCTCACGAGGAGGAACAAATATTTTCGCTTCAGGTTGCCGCCGAAAATTGAAAGAAATATCCATCGCATGATACAAATAAATTATTTTGATTCTCGTTTTCGACCTATAACCATTTTCGAATACTACAAACATGTATTTCTTCGCTCAATAAAGACGAACATTTATTATGGTCAATAAAAGCGAAAAAATTTTAACGAAATTATCATCTTGTGGAGATTTTTCTTCTTAGTTTTAGTCGTTTTTAAGTACATTTTGTATTGGACCCATCTTATGAGTTAGAGATAAAGGGTAGGTATTTTCTGAAAAATTTTGGGAAAGAAAACTTAAAGTGGTTCGGTCCTGCATTTCGCCCCTCTAGGTGGTATCATGGGAGCGGCAGGAGCTGATTTAATAAGAAATGTATAAACAACTGTCTACGGCAACCACCTTAAAGCTTGGAGATACACGGTGTATATGTTCAGAGAAACTGTTGCTTTTGAGAAAATTTGGATGTCGGTCAACATTGGTACTTCTCTATGGGTGCCCGTGGGGCAGATGAGTAAATTTTATAACAATTTAATTTTTGTAGGGGAATCTGGTGACCGATAAGCAGTGTGTGCTTAAAATATGGAGAGACCACTTTTCAGCACTACTCCACTTAGATTCTTAGACTGAAGTTCAGGTGGTAAATGATTGTAAGCCCCTCCCCGCCAACCAAGACGAGATTAGAACGGCGATCTCCCGGCTTAAGAATAATAAAGCCGCTTGTGCGGATGGGATACCCTCTGAATATTTTAAGGCAGGTGGCAAAGGACTGCTAGTCCACATGCATCAACTTATATGCGGTATATGGCTGGGGGAATCTATGCCCAGCAATTGAGGTTTCAGTGTATTATGTCCTGTAGTCAGAAATGGTAATCCGCGTGTCTGTTCCAACTACTTCTGTATCAAGAAAGGCTTAAGCTAATTGCTGAAAACCTGATTGGACCTTATCAGTGGGTTTTAGACCACGACTGACCACATATTCACGCTACGCCAAATCCTGGAAAGTACCCACAATATTTTTGGCGATTACAAAGCTGCTACCAGTAACCCCATACTGGGAAAATTGTACTACGCTTTGTCTAAACTTGGGATTCCGGCAAAACTGATTCGCCTCTGTAGAAAGACGCTGACAAACACCAAATCAGCAGTGAAAGTGGGGAAAGACCTCACCAAAACATTTTGTACCAAGCAAGGACTGAGAAAAGTCGACACACTTTCGTGCAATCTCTTCAACATTTTAATGGAGATAATAATAAGAAAAATGCAGTAAATACGAACAAGGCCAATATCACGAAAAGCCATATGTTGCTGGCGCATGCTAAACCAGCGCAAAAGATTAACGATATAGACATCATTGGGCTAAATTTGCGAGAGGTTACTGCAGTATTTTCAAGAATCGAAAAAGAATCAGCGATGTTGGGCCTTGCTGTTAATGATAACATTGAGGTGATGATGGTGTCCACGAATAAAGAAACCTCTCGACTTTGTCCGCACTTGAACGTCGACAACCGATTTAATTTGAAATGGTAAATGAATTTATCTACCTTGGGTCCGTCGTGAACAAAGACAACAAAGTCAGGCTGGAGATATGTAGGGGAATTGAGCTTGCAAATATATGCTTTTTTGGTCTTAGTATGCAGTTTAGGAACAAATCACTCTCTCGACGGATAAAATTCCAGCTATACCAGACTCTCATTTTACCTGTCTGGACATATGGTTCCGAAACTTGGGTCATATCGCAAGCGGATGAAAAACATCTGGGAGTATTCGAGATAAAAATTCTCCGTAAAATATATGGTCCTGTTAGAGAAAAAATTTGTATTCTGACGTGGACATAGCTAGGCTCATCAAATTAGGCCAATTGGGTTGGCTAGGCCATGTTACCAGAATGGATGAACATGAACCAGCGCGAAAGGTTTTCGATAACGTACCCGATGGAAGTAGGATAAGGGGACGACCAAGACTCCGCTGGAAAGACCAGGCAGCAGGAAGCCTCCGAATCCTTGGTGTTACCAACTGGCGAGAAAAGGCGGAGGATAGAGCCAGTTGGAGGAATATATTGTAATTTGTTTAACTTGTGTGTTAAGTTAATATGTGTAAGACATCTGACCTCATGAGGTTGAAAAATAGCCAATAAAAGTATGTAAGTAAGAAACTCATACACACACCCTTTTGAATATCACTCACTGGCATAACTAAGTTCGAACTCCGTGATAAGTTCATCATCACACGCCTAACTACTATGCCTGAATTGATACCATGGGTTGATCATCAATTGTATATGTACAAACTGAATTATACAATTTACATACGCGAATTAGTGTTCATCGAAGATCCCTAAATATCAACACACACTGAAAGGCCAATAATTCCAACACTAGAACAGTGGTTTTTTTCCACCAACTTCTTCTATTCCTCTTGCATATTCATATTGTTTCAGTGTTTTGATATGAGTTTGTTACTATATCGCAGAGTTGAATTTGTCTCTGGTATAGATTTTTTGATGACCAGGCTAGTATCAGCGACGTTTTTGAATTTGAGATTTATGACCGATTTCGTTAGCTGTTAGATAATGTATGAGAAATTTATAGTACAACCTTACATTAGATTGACCTTAGTGTGCCGTATTATGCCATTTCTTCAAATCCACTTATGTCATCTAAGAAACTGTTATTGTTTATCAATAATAGGGAAGGAGCTACACTTCACTCCGTTGGACTTAGTTAATCCGTTCTACTTAAATACATTTAGATTATAAACAAATTGAGATTCCAAACCATACTGGGCAAGCACTCAGGGTAAAAATAAGACAAAAGTTAATAAATTTTACTGAAACTACCCAAAGCTTGCAAAGAAACCAATAAAATTCTAAATGACCTTCAACTCACACTCCCAGTGACCAACCACTACATTCAAAGTCTGCTATTCTATATTTCATTGTTAAGTTTCTATGTATTTATCAATTAAAATCAGTTCGCTTGCATAGTCTCAAAAGTTTTACTTCCTCCAATCGTATGGATAACAGGGATGTCAACTCTTTATAAGATAAAATAAATACAGACTCACATGGAACTACTCGTCCAAAGAAATGTAGGCGACAGCAAATGTTGTTTTTATACTACTATAAAGTTTTAACACAGACAATTTATCAAGTACAAAGATTGAGATGCTTATAAAAAATTCAAACAGTACAAAGATTTAACAACAAAGAAATGTTTTAAATGCAAAAAAGAGGAAAAAATTCTAGCTTAGACGACTTTGCGAATTTTCAGCCCTCAGTCCATTGTAAAATAACTTTTCTGACATTTTTCTGACATGAAACATTATCTGACTTTTTAAACATTTACGTGTATAATACTTCGTAACTGTGAGTGCAAAAATAATAATTAAAAAATAACAACAGTAGTAAAAGTTGTTGCAGAAAACAAAGAAAAATATTATGCAGGTTTAATAGCAATATGATTACGCTTTTACATTTTGTTGCATACTTCTAGGTACAGAAAGTATCACATAATTACAGTGGCTTGTAATGTTGCCATACACACGACAAAATGCATTTTATGACCTTTTCTGAAAGGGATGAAATATATATATCTACATTTCGTGCAAATAACAGATATTTTTATTATATGCTGTGTTAAAACTTTTGTTTTATGAATTTTTCCCGCATCATTTACATCCTTAATTCGTACAAATTGAAAAGCGTAGTATGCAGAGCACTTTTGGAATTTACAATGAAACATCGTCAAGGTTTTTCGTATTACATTTCAAACGTATAAACAACACCACCCACCTCAATCTTTCTTGCATGCCTGACTTTTGCATTGGCTGGGCTTTCATTTTGTGTGAGTTTCCTGGAATTAAAACAACAAATGCAAACATAAACAGCTTAAGCATTTTGAGAGCAATCTAAAATGCATACGCAAGGAAACGGAAATGCAACCCAAAACTGTTTGCGTTAGCAACCAAAACACACATCTACTTAAATATTACAGTGGTGAAATTTCGCCTAAGGCATGCCATCTCACGCCTGTCTTCTTCTTTCACAACAAAGTTCGGAATACAGTCGACGTCATTTCTGCGGCTAAAGGTGTATCAAGAAAAGAGTGAACCTCTTCATCAACTTTTCCCTTTATGCATATGCATTTGAAATTGCAGTGAGCATTGTTTTGCCTGCACGTACAATTTACTGTCAACTCTTATTACGTGCTGCAATTTGCATGGAATATAAATAAAAACAAAAATACAACAAATGTTTCCTTTTTTCCTTCCCACATCTACAATATGTGGCAATGAGCTTACACATATTGGTATAGGTAGAAGTATGTTGTTACAAGTGCATCTAATATCTGTTTGAATGTCCTTCTGGCTGATTGTCCCCCTGTCTACCTAACTCTTGTTAGCAATAGTACTTTAGCACGTTGCCATGACGTAGACAAACCAAATTGAGACGACACGGCAATTGTAAATAAAAAATTTACACCGTATTTTCAAGTATCCTGCTGAAAACAATTTGTAATATTTTTACGCAAAACGTTATTAGAATCATCATCATCAATTAAAAATACGGTATCACCCAAAAAGAGCGAATTAATAAGAGCGACAAAATAACAACGAAAGAAACAAAGGAGATAATAAAAAGAGCGAAAGATAAAAAAGAGCGAAAGTTCCATAAATTTGATAATATATTAAATTATTACAAATTATCGAAAGTATCGAAAGTATAATAATTTTCTAATTAACAAACGATAAATTTAATTTTCGCATTTTAAATAAACCACAATATTAACTACTTGTGCAATAAATAAAATAAATAAAAGGTTTCCCATTACATCCCATGAAGGGACTGGGGAGAACTTCTCACAATCACTGAGCTGTGCGCTTTCCAGTTTTCACTCACTGATTGGGATCTACAGTTTTACACCGATTCCGAACGGTAATTTGAGAAGCTTTTTCGTGGCTAGATACTCGATAGTGTCGCCGTCACTATGCGAGGTGACCGCCGCCGAAAGAAAATTTGAAGGTGGTCAGTGCCGGGTTCGAATCCAGGATCTCATGTACAAGAGCCGCGCACACTAACCATTGCACCACCGACGGTGTGTGCAATACCCCGTAAAAAATCAATAAAGTCCCGGTTTTCGTAATCATTAACCAAGTCTTATATTTTTTTTAGCTGTATCACGATAATTCTTTCGGCTTTTTGGTAGGTGTTGGACTGCAATATATTGTTCAATTTTTACTTCGTTAAGTTTCTGCTCATGCTGCAGAACATCGATGAACTTCCATATAGTTGGATGACTAAATCCTAAAAGGGAGCTAAATTCTCTATGCCATCCATCCACGCAATTATTGGTCTTTGGTAAACCGAGTTTTGAAGCATCGTGGCAATTCCATATTTTTATGGGAAACAATGCTTGGCGACGATCTTCAAAATAATCTATTAATTGCTGTAACACATCAGAATTCTTAAGAAAGTATTCTGATTGTAGAAGTTCCTGGAAACTCTTTCAAACATCTACTTCCGGAACAAAAAACAAACAATACACTAAACTATCTATTTTGAAATTGAAAAAAAAACTATTCTCTGAAAAGTCATATTCAAGTTATAAAACCATTTTGATATCTGAAACAAATAGTTTGAAAATACTATTTAGAAACATCATCAAATTAGAAATACTATTCGAAAGTGTACATCAAGTTTCTTAATTTGTAAATTTCATTAAATTTTGTAAATCATATATTTTTGGAACGAAGTTCCTTATTGCACGTTGCGGATTGGAGCTAAATGAAAAAAAATTAAACAACTTTTTTTTAACACTGTTATGCTACAAACCAGTATTATCTACTATATTGTGTACTTTTGCTTTGGTTTGCGTCTAGACTAACATATGTTGGCAAATTTCTTGTTTAATGTAAGTAAAATGTAAAAGTTTTCTAGGTAGAGCATGTAGCCAATATTTAGTATATATTGTAGTTTGAACCCAGTAAATAGTTAATTTAGAAAAGTCAAAGTGCATACTTAGAAAAGTCAAAGTGCCTTTTCCTAAAAAAAGGAAATTTTCTCAAAAAAACGAATTCATATTCTTCAACAAAGTACCTTTTACCTAAAAAAAGTAAATTTTCTTGCAAAAAGTACCTTTTCTTAAAAAAATATTATTTTTTTTTTAATAAGTACCATTTTCTTGAGATAAGTTAAAAATGTACCTATTCTAGAAAAAAGGACCAAATCTAAAAAATTCGCATTTTTTAAAAACAAACCTTTTCTTCAAAAAATACCTTCTCTTAAAAAAATAAATTTTCTTACAAAAAAATTCATTTTCCAACAAAAGTACCCTTTCTAAAAGATAAAATAATACCTTTTCTTTTCTTTTCTTGAGATAAGTAGCCTTTCTGAAAATAAGTAAATTTTATAAAAAAAAAATAACCTTTCCTAAAACGAGTACCAGTTCATTAAAAAGTACCTGTGCTTAAAAAAAGTACTTCTTTGTAAAAAAAACTGATACCCGTATACTCATATGGCATTTTCTTACAAAAAGCACTTCCTCTCTTTAAAAAAGTACCTCTCTTTAAAAAAGTACCTTCTCGGGAAATATAATACATATTCTTTAAAAAAAAAAAAACAAATTTACTTTTTTTTTAAACACATTCCATAAAAAACAATTTTCTTAAAAAAAGTTTATCATTTTACAAAAAGTATCTTTTTTTAAAGATCCATTTATATTATCGTATTTTTCAACGGGCGCCTTAAGTTCATTGGAACTAACTAGTACATAATATATAGTGAAAGGAACGTTGTTCCAACCGGGTTTCCCCTGGCAGCTCATGTAATTTTTGGTTTAAATTTTGTATGGATTTTTAACACAAATTGAGTAAACATCGTTTAACCTACAGCAAATGACCGGTTATTGGTTTGTTCGAATATTAGAGGTTTTAAAAACCGGCACAAGGTTAAATTCAAAAATCGAAATAACAATTTTTTAGGTGTTGGTTTTGAACACTCTAGAGTTTATACGAAGCAATCAAAACAAAACATTCGCACAGTAGAAAATAAATTCAACAAGAGTAAAACAGAGCCGCAATATACTCGAGGAGCAGCATAGAAAAACAAGTGGAACAAAGCTCTGTAAAAACATAATACGGCAACAAAACAACAGCATTGATGTGTTATTTTTATATTTGTTGTCATACAAGTACAACCACTCTGTGTATCTTTTGTATACGGCAACGGGCGCTTTCCTTTCCACTTCGCAAAAAAGGGTTCCAAATACACCTAGAAATAACATAGGAATGTGAATCCAAAACAAAACAAGAAAAACTTCTGTGTTTACCCAAAGAAATTACTTTACAGTGTTCCAACTCATACACTTGCGATATGACAAAATAAAAAATCTCTCACTCACACTCTCTGTGTGACGTGCATTCAGGAAAGTGGAAGAAAAATCTATCGCTTTCATCACGAGAAGAAGACGATAATGATGGTGAGAAAGGGAAGGAATGTTTGTATGGGTACTCTGGTGATGGTTTTCCATCATAAACCGGCATCAGCACAGTTTATTCTCCCCTTTGAAAGGAACCAAACAGAAAAAACGCTTATAAATAAACAAATGAAGATGGGTTTGTATTTGTTTTGTTTTGTCTTTTTTGTATCTTTAAATCTGTTAACAGTTTCTGTTCTCCTGATATTTGCCTTCCAATGGCTGTGTGTTTGTCAGTACGTACGGAATGCGCTTTAAGCATAATATCTCACACACAAACACACCCATTCCCATAAAAGCACATAGCCATAAGAGTGTCTCTATGTGTATGTGCTCAAGTGCGTATTTGTTTATGCTTTATTTGTGTTGTGTGAAAGTTGAGTGCCTCGTATAGCAGCTAAAAGGAGTTCATGTAAACCCCTATGGTGATGAGAGCGAATATGTGTTTGCAAATGCAGTGAAAATGGGAA
Organism: Phaonia tiefii; assembly: GCA_963931995.1. Taxonomy (NCBI): domain Eukaryota; kingdom Metazoa; phylum Arthropoda; class Insecta; order Diptera; family Muscidae; genus Phaonia; species Phaonia tiefii. The sequence continues at coordinate 199,305,808 of OZ008368.1, read as the reverse complement.
ACGGAAACTATTCCTATGATTTTTATTTTCTCATAAAGGCGGAAGTGTTCTTGTGGTTATTTAAAGTAATCAGGCTATGATTGTTTATCCAAGTAGGAAAGTTCAGTTCCTTATGATTTGCTAAAGATAAGCAGGAACAAAAGCATCAGTCGCATATTTTACTGTTGCGATTCCTGGTGTTTTGCTGGGTTTTTTATTTTCAAAGGAGTTCTTTATCAGAGATTCAAATTTTTGATGTGATATTAGAGTGGCAGAGTACGACCATACATATATAATATTAATTAAAAATTATCTTCAGCCTTTTGAATGAAAATAAATTTAAATTAATTTGAATGTAAAGGAATTTTATAAGAACATGAGATAATTATAACTCATGGAAACGGAAAAAATTATACAAATCAGATTTATGTTAAACCGAGGCGAAAAAAATTCCGGATAACACCCGGTTTCGGGATTATTGGTTTCAATTTATTACAGGGTTATATTCTAGTAACGTTCAACGATTAGGATAAACAAGGAAAATACAAATGATATATCACCTTATTTATTTGTTCAAAACAATAGTTTTAATATATACTTTCGGACAATTTTTAATATATATTTTGGTTGTATTCGGATGAAACTTTCGATATTGATTTACACATACCAAATTGTGGTATATCGATCAAATAGCCAATTAGTGAAAATATGTATCGTCCGTCCATAGATTTAATCGGTTTGGCTATATGCTCGATTGATATTTTTTGAGTAAGTGTTTAATGTCAATATAATGCATGAAGAAATCTGATTTTTTTTATAATCTTATTTTCCGGAAAATTTAATATTTTGAATTAGGAAAATGAATTCCGATTAGAATGAAATCGTTCACATAACTTCGATGTCGCTATTTCCAACAATCAGGCAAAATCCGAATTCGAATTAACAATTTTAAAAAATGTATACAATCTACAGGATACAAAAACCGGAGTAACCTTCAAAATATAATACAAATTGAAGTTTTATGAAGGTGAATTTTTAGTTTGAATAGTTTCCTCGTTGTAATAGAAATGGTTCAGTTTACCGTTTTTTAAAGTGCTGTTAAAATGAAGCGAGTATTTTATACATAAGATCCATGTTATTGAAAGATTTACAGTGCGCAGAAATTAACTTTCTATTTGCCGGAATACGTGATTGATTTGTTTTCAGCACAAGTTGTTAGCTTTCCAACTTACATATATAGTGTGTCACAAATATAAGTATACAGCTGTATAATATAAAGATTTTATTAAAAACAATTTATATGTTACGTCGGTGGTGCAGTGGGTAGTGTGTGCACCTCTTGTAAATGAGATCCTGGGTTCGATCCCTGCTCTGACCACCTTACAATTCTTTCGGCGGCGGTCACCTCGCATAGTGACGGCGACACTATCGAGTATTTAGGCATTAAAAAGCTTCTCAAATTACCGTTCGGAACCGGTGTAAAACTGTAGGCCCCAATTAGTGAGTATAAAACTAGAAAGTGCACAGCTCACTGGTTGTGAGAAGCTCTCCCAAATTCCTTCATGGGATGTAATGGGAAACCATATATGTATGTGTGTTATTTAGAACAGAACAAAATAATTTTATTTATTAAAAACAAACGCAGTATTCAATATTAATTAAGCAGAGTGGGCAGTGTTCGTGTATTTGTTAAATTAGCATCACAAAAGTTAGTATGCAGTTCATATGATATTTTAATTTGTATTAAAGATGCATGTGATTCATTTACCATATTTTAAGAAATCAGTATCTATCAGTATATCTCTTATATTTTATAACTTCTTGAAGTCGTGATTGCACTAATTCTACCAAAAATTGTGTCACAAAACTTGCAATTTTCTACCTTCACAATAAAAAACTTATGCTTCGGATCATAGCCCTGTTGAAATATGAAAATGTTCTCCAGTCCTAATTCTGTGGCTCTGTGTTTCAGGTTATTGAGGTATAAATACATGTTCATAATTCCACCAATAAAAGCATGTTTACCTACCCCAGATGCCACCATGCAGCCCCAATTAATTCCGAACCACCACTGTGATTTACAGTACCAATCATATTTTATGGATCTATTTCGGATTTGGCTGTCTCCAAACCTTATCACACCCATCGGATCCATGAACATTTTTTTTTGCCTCACGAGAAAAAATAATAGTGTTCCATAAAGTTTTTGGTTGGTTTATATACTCTTCAGCTAAATTTAATTTGTTATGTTTTCTGATACTACGACCATACTATTCACACGGCGAATAGTTACTGAATTCCAAGATTTTGCAGTCTCTTCTTAAATTTCTACCTGTATTGTTGGTGCAGCTTTCTTTGGATTTGCCTTAACTTTTCAAACAAATATACATTCTTCTTGGCTGCTAACCACTTTGTAGCGCCTCGAACATGGCTTATTTTTCGTGGAACCCGCAGACTTAAACTTTTCTGGTACTTTTTGTACAGTACCACTTATTTTGTCCACAATGCCGGGAATTTTTCTTTGAGAATTATTTTCTTTGTACAATTTTATTATCAGATTCTTCCAAGCCTGAGACAGTTGCATGTCTCAAATTGACATTTTCAATTTTGGTTTTTGTACGGAAAATTGTAGTAACTGTTAACAAAAGTATAGAAATTGGAGTATGATAAAAACAAAGTACGGAAAAATATGATATTCGTGGAAGTTAAAAACTGTATACTGATTTTTGTGATACAAGGTACTTGCATAGAAAGTTCGGATGTCATTTTTCGACTCACAAAATTATTTATTAGAATTCTGTAACTTTTTAACGACAACAATCGGTAGTTAATAATCAAAATTCCTAAGGTTTGCATTGAAATTTTTTAAATTTTGACAATTTAACTAACGATCTTTTTAAAGAAAAAAGTTACAGGATTCCAGTGCTGAATGGATATTGAATCTGAACTCATGTTGGAAGTTTGTGTATTTTAAAGTTGACTCAAAAGTTACTTCAGTTATAGATTTTTGGCTTACATTTGTATTTTCATAAACAAACTTATACTGCATTTACGAGTATAATTGCAGAAAATGGATTATATTTATAACAAATAAATGTCGAATGTTTTAAGACCCAACAAGTTAATACTAAGTGTATATATAGAGCCGTATGAGCATTGTAAACCCGTGCTCAGAGAGAATATGTAAAAAATGCAACTGAAACCGCGCTAGATGTTAATAATATATCTATTTTTTTTTGATGTGTTAACATCTATAGCGGCGTATAGGGACTAAATCTATCAAATTCAGATTTTATGCTGCTGCTAAAACCAGATTTTATGCTGCTGCTAAAACCAGATTTTCTGCGACTGCGAAAGAGAATAATGACGTGTTAAACAAAAATGAGCGAGCAAGAGAGCAATGAAAGAGTGGTGTGGCAGGGGTAAAGGCAAACGAAATTGTGTCTATAGCGTATGTATTAACATAATAATGTATATATGTACATGTGTCTGTTGCTGTTGTTGAACGGAGATATAAAGCATAGCCACGCAAAATTTCATTTGCAAGCCCAGTCGACGTTATGGTGACACACTAATACGTCAGCTACTTCGTACAAAGTATGTGTGATGTTGTGTGTTTGGCTGTTTCGTTGCCGTTGATATGGCAAACATGTGGTTATGTGACACACGTATACGTCAGCTACTTCGGACAAAGTATGTGTGATGTTGTGTGTTTGGTTGTTTCGTTGTTGTTGCTATGGCCAAACAAAGCGAGTCATTTGATGTTCAGCATTGCCCGGTGTATAAAAACAAACTATTATTTTTTATTTTCCAATGTAACATTTACTAATGTGTTCATAGAAATCGAACAGGTACCGTGTAGCAAAAAGGTGTTAACATATCATCCGTGAGTTCGTACACTCATTAATTTTCTTTTGCTAGCACCTCAATTTAGTTAAGACAGTTTCTCTTAAATTCTTCCTCACACATTTCACATTTTTTTCACTTCAAAATCTCATTTCTTGATGAAAGAGAGGGGTAGTTTAAACCGAAGTTGTTACTTAAAACTGGTATTCGCATAAGTATTAACCCTTTACGGCGCTGTGTTGTATTTCTGCAACATACCCTTAAAACAAGTGTAAAATTATAGCATATGGCAATAGTCAGATTTAGATCTATGTTGTAGATTGGCAACAATGCATTCTAACGGTTTATTAGCCAATGAGCTTACTATATGGCAATACATTTATATTTATTTCATTCGAGAGGCACACGTGCACAATTCTGTTTGGCACTCTTTGAGTTAATTTTCGAGAAAGGTTTTATTGAAGAAATACTTATATTTGGCTATTGAAATTTGTGAGAATGAAGAGTAAAAGAATATATTTCAGAAATCAATTATATTTTTTTTTGTAAAACCAATTTCGTTTATGTTTTGTACCGATCTTTGTTTGTTGCATATATGCAACATTGCGTGTTGCGATGTAAATTTTTACCACCTTTTATCCAATGTCAATACTTTTTTCCTAGTATGAAAATGAGTCGTAAATTGCACAATCTGAGTACTAAGGATCTGGAAAGTATTATATGTGCTGTATCTGGATATGGATATAAATTTGAAGTCTACAGTGGCCAGGAAAACAGATGTGGAACCGGCGAGCCTGATTTAGGGCATCATCTAATGCAGTAGTCCGCTTTTCTCGTGATATCCCAACCAATCAAATTTACCGTATTTTTTTGATAACTATTACACCTTGATCCCGCTTATTGAACACCTTTCCAGTCGCGGGATTTTGGCATTGGGGACTAAAAGAAAACAACATATTCCCAACTGCAAGCTGTTAGATGATAAAGTTATAAAATACGAATCGTGTGGTACTTCAATGGAACAAGTCTGTGATGGAATTGACGTTGCTGTGGGTGCTTGGACAGACAACAAAATCGTCACTCTAGCATCTAATTTGGCGCAAAGTACCCAACATCTGTAGTCAGAAGGTGGGACAAGTCAAGGAAACAATACATCTCTGTTGAACGTCCTTTTGTAGTGGCCGAGTATAACCGACATATGTATGGGTGGAGTTGACCTTTTAGACTCTGGTATGGATCACTACAAAATTAAGCTTTGTAGTAAACGTTGGTATCTACGGATTTTTACCATTTGTTGGACATGACTCTGTGCAATTCATGGCTTTTATATAGGAGAATAAAGGCTGAAAAGGGTAGTACAAGCAAAACAAACTCAAAATCATCTAGCGGGTGACATAGACTATAGAGCCAGGGTGAAAGTGGGCGGTGCAACGCCCCTTTTAAAAAATCCCTCTGACGACTTTTCTAATAGACCAATATACCGATGGTTATGAACATTTCACAATATGGTACTGACGACCTGCTGATACTTCTTGGCTATACTTGGTTGTGATTGGATAAAGGCGCGTGGCACCGCCCATACAACTTGAAATTTAAAATGGCTATATCTCATGAACTGTCAGAGATATGAACATGAGATTTGGTATATATGTTGTTGGAACAGTATGAATTACAGCCAGGGTGGAAGAGGGCGGTGCCAGGCCCCCTTTGAAAGAAACCGATATAACAGCCATAACTATAGTTTGAAACGTAATGGAACAACAAAGTTCGTTCACGCTTTGTCATTACAAAAACTTTGAAGGCAAACCGTAGTTTGCCGGGTCCAGCTATTCAAAATAAAAAAAACGCCCGGGTCAACACATTCCCCCCAAAAAATGCAAATTTTCAGACTGTAAGGGTTAGACGCAAACATTGTGCGGAAAATGCGGAAATATTTCGTGTTACAATAAGCAAAAAAACTAGTTTAAAAATTTTCACATTAGTTAAGTTCAAAGTCAATTATTAAGACCTATTGCTGCAGTGTTGCATTTCTGCAACATATAACTTTTTACAAAAAATAATATTTAAATTTTGAATTAAATTTTTTTTGTTACTTTTTCCATTAATAACTACCTATTTACCACCCAATAACAATAAAACCACCAAAATTGTCGTTCTTGCGCCGTAAAGGGTTAAGGTTTTTGAAGGACTACTAGACATATGTACGAGAAATTTAAATGATTTATAGGAGCACTACCAGACCTACATACATGCTTGTACATATAATAAATATTTATTCACTACTAAATATCAACCAATCGTATTTTCTCAAATTCTACATTTTGATAAATGTTTTGTAAAGTTTTTAAAAAGCATCCCTTTCTTGATTTGTGGTAAGCTAATAAGTTTAATAGGTTTTTATTTCCTGTCCCTTCATTTCCTAAAAGGGATATGACTTTATAGAAGTTTACTTTTCCAACTTTACTAACATCAGTTGTAAGCCGAAAATTGTGTAATTTTTCGATTAAATATTTATTGAAGCAGAAAAAGGAACAAGGATGCTTCAATAAATATTATGAAACAATGATGGTTGGTATTGCTTTAGTATTGACTTTAAAGTACGGCTAAGGTGGTCTAAGGGCATGTTTACAATGACGCAAAAAGGACAAAGTTGAATGTGTGTATGCCACATTTCCACATTATTAGCTCATACGCCAGCCATTGCGGTTCTCATAATATTTCTTAGGGTAGTAGCAAACAGCTAAAAAGGAAATGGAAAGTTGAAGTTAAACGTAAAAAGTTTGTAGTAACTTTTTAAAGGTTTAAGATGATTTGTATTGGTTTCACTTTATTTTGGCTGATTCACGAAATTTCAAAAGAGCAACATCAGGTTTTGTTTAAGTAACTATATTGCCGCAACATTAAGTAGTCTGATACAGCTTAATGTAGTTTAAAACATGCATAGCTGATTTGATTTGAAGCTAATAAGATTCATATATATAATTAAATATGGTAGTTTGACGGGAACAAATAAAGTCCAATTTAATTTTGATCGAATTCTTGAAAAGGTTATGGTGTATGAATGCCAGTTTCAACTACCATTTAAATAGTATATTCAGCAACCTCATCGTTTTGTTGCATAAAGTGCGTCAGGTTTTAATTAAAAATCTCCCCCTTTCACAACTAAACTACCACAAATGATTTGTTTCTCCCATGTCAACCAACAATAATACCCACAATGAATGCAAAATCAACAAATTTTAATATTTGAAAACATGAAAATAAAAATACCAACTCACCATCTTCCAAAGTTCGAGCGACACGTGAATTTGATGGTTTTCCCTCGACAGATTTATAGAAGGGTACAACGAAAAATTCATATAACGTATACTGGACAAGTCCGGTCATCGTGCACGAGGAGGCTCCACCGCCATTTAATATGGTCAACATACGGTATGTTGTGCTACCAACATATGATGAGGCCGACTGGAGTACGGTCGAAGGAGTGCTAGATGCTACCGTGTAAGCTGTGCCATCACGTCTGGCAATATTTGGTTTAGAAGCTGAAATCAATGCTGATGAAGAGGCGGACGTTGAAGTTGTGGAACGAGCATTACTGCTACGTGCAGCGGCTACTAATGGATTTGTGTTCGCTGTAGAGCCCGTGGAAGTATCCAGAAGTTGACGTGCGTAAATATAGAAACCTTCAACATATTTGCCATTGATGATCTGCGAAATGAAAAACAACACATAGTGTGAAATAAAGGAAATGAAAAATTCTATTGCACATACATACTTATAGCCTAACAACAAGGAAAATAGATTTCAAACAGTATTTGGGTTGTAAGGCAAGAAATTCCAAACAAACATGAAATTAATATACTACTACTAACCTGCCAAGATAATTTCATACTGGTGGAATCCACAACACTGGCATTGATAAGTTCGACAACATCACCGGATAGCAAACTGGCACGAGCTTCACTCAAATCCAAACCACTATTAAAGTATTTCTAAACAATCATAGAACGAAAAAGAAAAATCAAATAAATAGAGATATTATATTTGAAATGAACTTAGGGTGGTTGGCTTACCGTCCCCACTGCAATAGGCTCCGACATGGGTGAAGGCAATGACGTGCCATGCGAATTCTCAGCTCTTATTAAAAAGAAATAATTAATTCCTGACAGGAGGCCAACTTGGGTGTAAGTGGTATTTTGTACTCTTGCAGCCACTTGAGTCCATCCATCAGTTTCATTTTTGGCAAACATCTCCACTACATAGCCCACCAAACTGGAAGCACCAACTTTATTGCTGCGTGTCCAAGACAAGCTGATAGAATCCTCAGTCTTATCAACCACTTGAGGTTTACCAGGAGGTCCTGGATATGTCGACAGTTCAGGAGCTCTGAAGAATTTTATATTAGGATTGGTGGGAGAATCCATACGCAAATAACCACTCCATGATGATTTGCCATTACGATTACTAGCCACACATGTATAAAGGCCCTCATCTTCATTCTTTACCAAATCCACAATAGTCAACGAACCCGATTCCGACATATTTCTCCTCTCATGATCGTTGACATCCACTGGAATACCATTCAAATACCACTGAACTTGTGGTATGGGAGAACCCAAAGTGCGGCAAGGTAAAGTGACGAAAGATTTAATAGGTAGTGTTTGATTGACCGGGCCTTGTTCGATAACTGGAGGTGGCAACTCAAATTGTGTATCGACGGTAACTACAGTGCGACTACTAACACTACCCACAGCATTTAAGGCATTGCAGACAATAACTTTCCCACTATCTTCTCGGGCAAATCGAAAGATGGACAAAACAGTTCTTCCCTCAGGAGTTAAGGTTACCTCCATCCGAACATCTTTATAGCCGGGAAACAGCAAAGAGCTGTTGCCTTCCAAAGACCAATAGACCGTAGGTTTGGGATAACCCGCCGCTTGGCATTCGAATAATACTTCATCACCAACTTCGACTAGTTGATTTTTGGGTCGTATTGTGAATTTGGGAGGAGCTGGAAATATATAAGTGTAAAACTTCAAAACTGTTGGTAGCATGGAAGAATATTTTTCAATACTTACCATGTACAATTAAGGTTCCAGTGGCTGTTATTGAACCAACTGCATTGTCGGCTTCACATGTATATTCGCCCATGTCTTCCAAAGTAATGTCGTCCAATTTTAAGCTACGATCTTCCAATACTGTGACGCGTCCTGTAATGGGATAAGAAATTAAATTAATTTCGATTAAAGACAAGTTGAAATTTTATTTGTTTGTTTATTTTTTTTTAGTTTGTAATAGAGAGCGAGAGAACCAGATTATCGTGAACTTCTACCAGTTTATCGTGAGACTAGATAATAAATAAATATTGTGAAATTTATAGCGTCTTTGTTTCTAAATTTGAAGGAAACTTTTAATGAAACGTATGGAAGTTGACGTATTAGATGGCAATTTTTGCACTCAAATTCATACTGTCAGCAGATTGTAGTACCAAGCTTATAGTTGAATATATGTACAGATCCAAAATATCAGGTAATAACCTGTCATTGATTTTGCTTAGCACATGCTTTACAAATATATACATTTATAGCTTTAATATGCTCCATTTAAGTTGTGCTTTATAGTAAAACCACCTCAATCAAAAACTTTCCAATTAGGAAATCAAACTAAACAACGAATTTTGTGGAAAAGAGAAGAGCTAAAATACCATCACATTCATATACTAAAAACCAAGTTCCTGTCAAGGGGTCGGTACGAGAATATAGTCAATGAATGAAATAATTTTGGAAATGTATCATAGATTGCCGCTTACTGTGTTATGTGGTTTCCGGCTAATTGACAATAAGAGAAGGGCTAAGCAAACAGACAACGACCGCAAACGTTTATATAGAGACAAAAAAAGCAGGGGTCGGAAGCAAAATGTCAACAAACAAATACAACAACAAAATAAACTAAACACAGAGCAGCACTTTTTCAAAGGAGCAAAAGAGGACAGTAAATTGAGGCGGAGGTAAAAGGACAGAAGGCCGTGGAAATTTGGTTGGTTTACTATAGAAAGCCTTCCGTTTACAGGTACTATTAGAAAGGATATTCCAGCACATTTCACACACATATATGTACGTACTCGTAAATATGCAGTGAATATGGTATGAATTTCAAATGTATTATTTAAATAAACTTACGTAATGGCATATTGCCTCCTGAGGCTGTGCGACGCCACAGTACATCCGGCAATGGATCACCACCAATGCGACATTGGAATATCACAGATGTACCAACGACAGCGGTTTGATTTTGTGGGCCGCGTATCAAAAATGGACGAGCTGTTTAGGTAACGAGATGGAAGTATAAAAAAAGGGCAAAATTAAATTAGTTTTACAGCTTCAAATAAAATTAGATTTATAAGTGGAATGGACTTTTACTTACTGTGAACTTTAAGGAAGGCAGTTGAGGATTCTCTTGTGCCGACTACATTTTTCACTACACACTGATAACGACCATCGTCCGATTGTCTTACATCCTGTATTGCCAAATTACCGCCATCCACGACTCGTACTCTTTTGTTGCCACTAAGATTAAGAGTTTGTCCATTCTTTCGCCATGAAACCTGAGGTTCAGGAGACCCTCTTGGTGGGCCACACTCCATTAAGGCTACCTCGCCTTGGGCAACGCGAGTGTTTTGGGGTTCCAGACGGAATTCTTCACGTAGAACTAAAAATTTAAATACAAATGGTGTTGGTTAATTATCGTGTCACAACAAGTTTCATAATGAGAATATGTGTCCGAATCAAACTTGAGAATTTTTTAAGAATTTGTACGGAAAGTGTAAGGAAGTAAATTTTTTTCAAAACTAAGTAGCAACAACTGCTAAAATGTAGCATCCATGCAACATGCTCAGTATGCTGTTTTAAATATATGAGCTTATTGAGATAAGTGTAGCATAATGTGTGGTTTTATGTAACATCAACTGTGAACCATAAGTAGTTTGATGATGGAATAAAGGTTAGATTAATGAAATGTAAATGAAAAATAAATGATCGACTCAACTGCAGTTGAGGACTTGAAAATCGGACATTTACACAAAAATAAGCGTGATTTGGTTACACTGCTTTCTAATATAATCCCTTGTTTTGTTTTAGGCAATTAGCGAAGCAGCACGAATAATTTTCTCTAAGTTTATATTTGTTTGACATCGGTTACCATAGTCAATCCTTTTCCATATTTTTAATTAGGATGACTTCTTGTAAGATAACCGTTTTCTTTGCTACTTGTCTAGCGATAGTGCTTGCCTGTAACCAAACCACGACTAATAAAGATGTGACAACGGTCACTTCGAGAGACGTTACGCTTCTAAAAGCAAAAACTTGGGCTCATTCCATTGGATGTTAAAGAAAAAAAAGTTTGAGGAGTAGCTGATCTCGGCTTAATAAATAATAAAATAATAACTAGTTTGAGGTAGGAAGTTATGTTTCATGCTAAATTTTGTAGTTTGAAGAGTCAAAATGAACTGGACAGAATTAACATATTTTAATAGTTATAGTTTACTAGTTGCCATCTGTAAATGTTTCGAGAAAAGATTTGATGTTTCTAAAACAGAAACCCCTCTGATAGTGGTCTGTTAGGAAAGTTGAATTTTTAAATGAAATTTTATGCCACGTCAATAAACAGTGGTTCCAAATGGGGGTTTTGGATGCAATTAGTCACATGTCGCATTTAGTAACTTATACAAAAACAACCCGTACATGTTTTACCGGGTAAATGTAAAATTTACAAAAATATGTTTCAGTCAATGAGTTTTCTTGACACAGTTCGTATTTCACGGAAAGGTTTTTCTAGAATCGATTGACACTGATTGGTGGGACACCCTGTGTAGACAATTATTCCAAAAAACTTTAGATCCGTCAAGAATCACATAGAGTTTGCACGCATTTCGAACACCACTTTTTAAATAAAAATCTAAGTTTTCTAGAATCATTTTTGAGGGATCCATATAAAATTGTATACACACTATGATAACATTTTTGAGCGGTTAAGGTTTACACGCAGTAGCGTGCATAGAACAGAACATGCGCTTGACAATAACTTAGTCCTATATTTTGATGGGCAAAAATTCAAAAGTTATTTTCCAGGGATTTATATCAAATTTTATACACAATATGGTCCTATAATAATTTATTTGAGCACTAAAGAAATACTTGCAGTAGCGTGTATTGCACTAAACATGCGTTTAACAAGAACTTAGTCCTAAATTTTGATTGGAAAAAAATAGTTATTCCAAAATCGGTTTCAATCGAATAATAGGATATTTGGTCCAAAATATAAGACACAAAAATATTTTTGAATTCTGCTAAGAATAGAATACCGTATGAAATGCTAAACAAAAGTAGCAGTTGGCAAGGATTTTGAACAAAACTTTTCATGCGAATATGGTGTTTTCCACAGAAGCGGCTCGTTTTCAAATACTTGCACGTTGCAAAAAATACTTTTCAGAATCGAGCTTTTATGGGCTGTAGAGAACTTTGAAACAAATACTTGAATTGTTCACGTACGTTGGCTTCCAAGCTAGTTAATTAAAATCTTTTATACAAGGCTTTTTTTCAATTAACTAAAGGTGAGCAGCAGCAAATGTTGTCCAAAATACCTCTTTTGGTATCATTGTGCTACAGTTTAATATAGTAAAACTGTAGTCTAATTCAAAGATATTTGATACTTACATGCAACTTGGAGTGTGGCATTTCTCGACCGCGCCACACCAAATTCATTTTTCGCCTGGCACCAGTAAGTGCCCGCATCACTCTCACGTCTAGAGTGGATAACCTGGAATCGTAATAAAGGAATACAAAATTAAAAACAAGTTCACAAAATAGATTTAAAACAATAAACATGATAAACCACAAAGCCCAGTACGGAATTTAAAATAAAACCAAAATGTAATAAAACATGACCCAACACGTGTCTGTCTGGTCTCGGTTATCTCAAAACGAGAATCTCTTTTTCTGTTTTTTTTTTCTGACCATAAAAATCACAAATTTAAAATTTTATAGAATTTTAATTCAAAGTCGCTGCATAGACTTCCACGTGACTAAACGACGGATGGGGAAAAAATGAAACATCAAACAAATCTCAAGAATTTGTAGCATCCATTCATTCCAAATAAATGTCTGCATCATGATTATCAAGATGATAACATTGAATTTTAAACTTAATCAGAATTTATGGAAATGTTACTTTTATGTCAATTTAAAAGCAATTCAACAATTACTAACAAATTTATTAAATTGTAAGGGACCTTGATTTAAACTGCCGTTCTCCCATATTTGATGATAAAGTTTATTGTGAAAAACAAAAACGGAAACGGAAATTTTTCCGCGATAGACTGTGTGTTCGTAAAATCATTTAACAGAAATTAACATTTCACACACACTCACTGTAAACAATTTGAGCATGATGTTGTTTTTATAGAATCCCTTTCGTTGTTTTATTCTTCATTCCTATAGTCCTACTACATTTACTGGATTCTGTCATTTGGAAATAATTTGTGGCCGTATGGAAATTTTTTTGTTTTATGAAAATATTTATAAATTTAAACGGAATATAATTGCAATTTGCATATTTACGTTAACGTTCGCTTTGTTACTGAAACAAAAACAGCTGTTAAATATTATGTTGTTTGCTTTTATATATAACCATTACGGTGTACTGAAACACGCGTTTTATGGAATTACGATTGTAGTGGTCTCAGACCAAGCGTATTGAGTTTTTATATAAGTTTTTATATACGAGGGTTTTTATAGTTCCCTACCGGTTTTTATAGTTCCCCACTTGAAGTCAAGTGCCGTGTCGTGATGAACATAATAAAAAAAATATATTTTATAAATTATAACAGATAATTTTTTTCACGGCAGCATTTTGATGTCTTGAAAAAGTATATTTTGCCGACTTTAACGCGTTTCTCATTGCAGTTCGCGAACCAGCTCTTAATTATATCTGTTGGATGTATTTGATGGTATTTTCATGTTTAAAAAAAAAAATCACATAAGTTTCCCCTGACACCCGGTTGGAACGAAGATCATTTCGCTATACATATATTAAGCGTGTTTTGGTTACACCGCTTGCTTACATATTCGCTTGTTTTGTATGATGCACTTAGCGAAGACTTAGAGAGAATTTAGCGACACGATTCATTTTCGCTAAGTTTAAAAAAAAAATTGCATGAGGTGTCAGGGGACACCCGGTTGGAACGAAGTTCCTTTCGCTATATATTATGTACTAGTTAGTTCCAAAGTTAGTTAAATTAAATTCTGTAATTTAAATGGATCTTTAAGAAAAGATACTTTTTGTAAAATGATAAACTTTTTTTAAGAAATTTTTTATTTATTGAATGTATTTTTTAAAAAAAGGTTTATGTTTAGGCCCCTTTTTGTAAGAATATGTATTATATTTTCCCGATAAGGAACTTTCTTTGATGAGAAGTACTTCTTTTATTAAAAGCTAATGTATTTATGTAAGAAAAAGCCTAAGAGTATGATTTTTTTTACAAAGAAATACTTTTTGATGTGTTAACATCTATACGCGCGCCTCTAGGGCAGTAAACTATCAGTTTAACACATACGCAAGTGTTAGGTTTGTAAGAGTAAATCATCGTTTGTTTGTTCGTTGCTTGGCAGTCGGTATTGAAAGTGATTATTGGGCGATTTTCATATAATTTTCCCACGCGATTTTCTCCGGAAATTCATAGCCGATTTTATTAATTTTTGAATTAAAAAGCTAGTGCGGGTTTCGACGAAGAGTTTAGGCCAAAAATTAAGGCGATCCGATATCGGCGAGCCGAGATTGAAGTGTTTTAATTTGGAGTATTAATTTGGAGTAATATTAAAAAAGTATTTTATGTTGATCTTCGGTTATACGTACGAATATAACAATGTATGTATGTATGTACAAGTGTCTGTTGCTTTGCATTCTTTGACTTTTGTGGGAATAAAACAAAAAGTATTGAGCAAGAAAATAATGACACATGTGCTTGCACTGGGTCTTTAAATAATTTTAAGTATTAATATTATTTAACTGTAACGTCATCATATGATTGAACGCTGTTTTTTATTTTCCAATGTAACATTTACGAATGTGTACATAGAAATCGAACAGGTACCGTGTAGCAAGAAGGTGTTAACACATCGCCCGTGAGTTCGAACACTCATTGGATTTTTTTAAAAACAGGTACACTTTTAAAGAAGTGGTACTCTTTTTAGGATAAGGTTATTTTTTTAAGAAAATCTGCTTATTTTCAAGAAGGCTACTTATCTCAAGAAAAGAAGAGAAAGGTATTATTTTATTTTTAAGAAAGGGTACTTTTAAGAAAATGAATTTTTGTAGGAAAAGTTATTGTTTTTAAGAGAAGGTATTTTTTTTTTGAAGAAAATCTCTTTTTTACGAATGAATAGGCAAAATCTTAAGAGTAGGTACTTATCTCAAGAAAAGTTATTTTGTTTTACAAAAAAGGTCCTCTTTAAAGAAAAGCTAGCTTTTCAAGAAAAGGCATTTTGTTGTAAGATGTACTTTTGTTGTTAATGTACTTTTTTAAGAAAAGGTACTTATTTAAAAAATTATTCATATTTATTTATTTATATTAATTATTTATTTATTTATAAAAGGTACTTTGTGTAAGAAAATTTACTATCGTAAGCAAAGGTACTTCTATAAGATAAGGTATTTTGTTTAGTAAAGGTAAAGAGTATATGAAGAGGTATTTTTTTGAGAAAATTTACTCTTTTTGAGAAAACGCAGTTATTTAAGAAAATGTTATTTTTTTAAACTTCTTTCACTTTGGCTTTTCTAAATTTACTTTTTGTTCGGTTCAAACTACAATATGTAATAAACAGGCTCCACCTAGAAAATTTCCCATGAAACAAGAAATATCCCCCGATAAAATGTTAATTCACATAAGTGAGCTTTTAATGCAAATTAACGCTGTCGTCTGTCTACGCTATATGAGTAAGTGTGCTGTCAAATGTAATTCCATGCTCAGGGTAGTACTTCATGGATTTGCCAGTCTTGCGCTTTGTATTTTCTAAATTTACTTTTTATTGGGTTCAATACTACAATATGTAATAAAGAGTCTCCACCTAGAAAACTTCCTTTAAGCCAAACCAAACCAAAAGTACCCAATATAGTTGATAATAATGGGTTGTAATAATGTAGTTAAAAAAATTGTTTAAAATTTTATCATTTAGACCCCATCCCGCAACGTGCAAATTCGTTCCAAAAATGTTGACATATTTTACCGTTTTTAACCATTTTTCATATTTTTTATAAAATGACTTCTCGCTAAAAAGCCGTTCTCTTTGCAACTTAGCAAGCGAAAATCGCTTGCTTGTAGCCAAAACACGACTATTATGTACTAGTAGGTTCCAAAACGCCTCAGTCGCCCTTTGAAAAATTCGATATTTTAAATGGATCTTTCAGAAAATATACTTTATGTAAAATGATAAACTTTTTTAAGAAAATTTTTTTTATAGAATGTAATTTTTTTTGAAAAAAGAGTATATTTTTAGGTCCTCTTTGTGAGAAAATGTATTATATTTTCCCGAATAGGTCCTTTTATAATAAGAGGTACTTCTTCTATTAAAAGCAAATTCTTTTTAAAAAGGTACTATTATTAAGAAGAAGTATTCTCTGTAAAGAAAAAGCCATAAGAGTATGAATTTTTTTTTACAAAGAAGTACTTTTGTAAGAACAGGTACTTTTTAAAGACGTGGTAGTTTTTTAAGAAAAGTTACATTTTGTAAGAAAAATTCATTTTTTTCTTTCTTTCAGACAAGGTATATTTTTAAGAAAAGGTACTTTGTTTAAGAATATGAATAGGTATTTTTTTTACTTTTTTAAGAAAAGGCTTATTTTATTATTAAGAAAATTTTCGTTTTTCAAACTTTTTTCACTTTGGCTTTTCTAAATTTATTTTTATTGCGTTTAAAACTACAATGTATACTAAATATTAGTTACAGACCCCACCTAGAAAACTTCCCATTAAATAAGAATTTTCCCAACGTATGTGAGACATCTAGTTAGTCTAGATACAAACTAAAGCAAAAGTAATCAATACAGTTGATAATAGCGTGATGTAGCATAATAGTGTTAAAACAAAAGTTGTTTATTTTTTTTCCTTTAGCCCCCATCTCGCAACGTTCAAAGTGAAAATTTAATTGAAAAATTTTAAGGGAAAAAGACAAATGATCGAAATTTAAAATTTGACAAAAGTACTCGATCAAAATAAGGAAAAATATTGGGGACTACAGGTACCCGCGTGTAACAAAAAGTTTAATATTCCCGTGTTAAGGTCTTCAATACGCAACATTTGAGACCCATCCTACAAAAAAATAACATGGGTTGTCAGGGGACACCCGGTTGGAACGAAGATCCTTTCGCTGTATATTATGTACTAGTTAGTTCCAACACGCCTGTTGAAAAATACTATAATTTAATTGGATCTTTAAGAAGACACTTTTTGTAAAATGATAAAACTTTTTTAAGAATTTTTTTTTTTGAATATATTTTTAAAAAAATATATATCTTGTTAGGTCCTTTTTGTAAGAATATGTATTATATTTTCCGGAAAAGGTAATTTCTTTAATGAGATGTACTTTTTTTTATTAACAACTAATGTTTTTGTAAGAAAATGTTCAATTTTTAATAAGAAGTACTTTCTGTAAGAAAAAGCCTAAGAGTCAGAGGTTTATTTTTACTTTTAAGAAATGGGACTTTGAAGAAAGGGACTGTTTGTAAGAAAAGATATTTGTTTAAGAGAAGGTATTTTTTCTGAAGAAAAGCTTTTTTTTTTTAAGAAATTGGAATTTTTTTTAGAACTGGCCCTTTTTTCAAGAGCAGGTGAAATTTTAACAGTAGGTACTTATTTCAAGAAAAGTTATTTTGTTTTACAGAAAAGGTGCCTACTCTTTAAAGAAAAGGTAGCTTTTTAACAAAAGGCAGTTTGTTGTAAGATAATGTACTTTTGTAAGAAAAGGTACTTAATTAAAAAAATTACTTCAGGCTCCACCTAGAAATATTCACGTTAGACCAAACCTAACCAAACAAACCTAACTAAGTACACAATATTGTTGATAATAATGGGTTGGAATAAAGTAGTTAAAAAAAAGTTGTTTAAAAATTGTTCATTTAGCCCCCATCCCGCAATGTGCGTTAAGGAACTTTATTCCAAAAAAACTTGTTCAGTACACCCTAATTACCATATGTGCCACTGGTTTTTAACAAAAATCAGGTAGAAAACGTGTATTAGTTAAAATTTCTTGACAGAAATCGATGTATTTTGTTAAAGAGGAAAGTGTGCAGCCTCTACTGGTATCATGCTTGTATACACATCTTGACTCCACTTTAAGTAGCATAACAACAAAAACCTCTAATTAGAAATCACAAGTTAAAGCTCAATAGTTTCATAGTTTTAAACAATTTATAGTTTTTTGTTTGAAAAAAAATTACCTTTAGAAAAAACAAATCTCCCGCAGGCATTACAATGCGATGTGACCCCGAATCGGTTTTCAGTTCATAGCCATCCTTAAACCATTGAATCGAAGGACTCGGACTACCCTCCGCTTTGCAATTAAAGGTAAAAGGATCATTTTTCGGCACCACCATATCCATGGGATGTTCAATGATACGAGGATTTTGTGCTAAAATGAAAGAAAGGAAAGTGTTATTAGTCAAAAGAAACAAAATTTTAAGAAAAACAGATGTTATTTCCTAGCAGTATAACGTATACACACACAGAAATTTATTGTTAATTTATACTTGTGTGCTGTAATTTGTTAAATTAATGAAATCGTTGTGAGAACTAAAATTCTGGGAAAACTAACTATGACTACTATTACTATTCCATCCGGCTTCCTTATGCATAAATAACAACGAAACTCGCATTTTAACCAAGATGCCAAGAGGTAGATGATAAGGACGTAGCTGAAAACTGTAACAGCCGACAAAGAGCACCACCAACTTGATTGTCATATTAGAAGCGGACTAGGTTAAAAGGCGGATACAACCATTGTCATGGCTAAGTAAACATTATGGTAACCAAAACTCTCCCTTATTGAAAAACTGAGCAGACGGGCACCTATTATTCCGTTCTCTCTTTCTCCTTCCTTCTATGTCCACCTTAAATTGGTTTGTTCGTTTTCTGTGAAGCTACATCTTTTCTTTTCGTTAACATTAAGCACCTATTCATTGGTTTCTGTATTGTCGTTCCTCCTTTTTAGAACATTGGAAATTATTGGATTACCTTTGTAATATTTATGGTAATTTGTTTTTATTTTATACTAACACACAAGCTGCTCCTTTACTGGCCAAGTGGCGACTTTATAGAGAAAAAAACACTTAAAAAAAACAGGTATCTCAACTGACAGTCACTAATGTTCCCCATTCTTTGCTTTGTTCCGTTTAACTTTTTAACATCGTTTGTAAATGGTTCAATTGAGTTTAATCACCGTAAAAGTGATGCTAATGAATCCCAAAAAGACATATTTCCAGTTTATTTTCCTCATTCTATCTTAGAAACAACAGAGATTACGATTTATTTAAACACTGTTGTCCTTTTCTTGTGTAAATCTAAAAATCATTAAGTTTTTTCTTTTTTCTCAATTCGGTTTGTAAGATAGTAATTTCATTAAATATCAAGGTTTTTTAAAACTCGTCCTTATTTAAAAGGAAATTGTGTCCAACTGGGGGCTTTAGTAGAATGTAATTATCGCCCGTTATTTATTCTCATTGTCCCGTTTTGCTGCATTTGTCCTTTCGAAGCTATTAAGTCTCCACTCTATGTTCATTTAGGTTACTTGTCTGTTTTCCAATCACCACTTTTAGTGTTTTTGGCGAATATTTGTTTTGTTCTGTCTCTTTCGTGATTATGGTGGTTTGTAGTTTTTGATTCTGCTTTCCGCTTAAGCGGAAATTAAATTTTGTTTCGTTAAAATTTATTGAAAACGGATAAATGAAGCCATCAATTGTTAGATAGAGAGAGAGAGACTACTGTGAGCTAAGAAATGTGAAGTCATTGTTAGGATAATTTTGCAATTTATAAGGTCGATGGACGTATCAGAAGATGGAGATCGTAAAATTATAGGTTTTAGAAAAAGAGTGAAATTGTTGATTCCAATTATTTAAAATCAACCAAAAATTACAAAAGCATATTAGCAACTAATTGCGAATGATGACATTAAAAGTTATATTATTTTCCATTACATCCCATGCAGGGATTAGCGAGAGCTTTTCGCAACCAGTGGGCTGTGCGCTTTCTAGTGTTATTTGATTGTCGCCGCCATTTGGCGAGGTGAATGCTGTCGAAATAAAATTAATGATGGTCAGAGCAGGGATCGAAGCCATGTTTTCATTTACAAGAGCCGCGTACACTAACATTGCACTACCAACGGTCACACCAAGCAATACTCCTCTTATCTAGCAAATTCTTGACATACACTGCAAAAACTGGTGGAAATTTAAATTGGTTCTTTGGTTACAATTATGTCAAAAAATTTTATTTGCAATTTATAGCTTGAAAGTTACAACTTTTAGAGATGTTTTCGACTTATGGTGGACAGAATAATAGGTGACGGATATCCTAAAAAAAAGAATTATAGTTTTTTGAAATATGTTACCTAAAAGACTCAAGTAAAATATCGTTATGTTAAACTCGTCCTTCCAGTCGAATTCATTTAAATTTTTCTCATGGTTTTAATTTTACTTCCGTGAAGTTTTCTCTCAGCTATTGAATTTTTAGAAAAATGTAACTGGTCCTTCGAGATGAATAACTTTAAAACGCTGTTCTTATGTGTAGGTTATATATTAAGTAATGTAACAGTTCGCAGAAACGTCTTTATTCCGATGTGGTTCATATAAAATATTTAAAACATAAAAATAAATCAGAATTGAATATAATATAGTCATGTAAAGGGGTTTTCAACAGAGACGCTACAAAAGTAAATCGATAGGGACAGCAAACAACGCCATATTTTTTCCCGCTCTTTTGACATTTCTCTTCAGTAAGGTTTGCCATTTCATCATGAAAAGATATACGAGCCAACAACGAGTCGAAATTATTAAAATTTACTACCGAAATTTGGAGTCAGTGGCCTCAACTTTAAGAGGCCTCAACAATCAGCGATTAGGCTCATTTCTGGCTGAATGGCTTCGTCCATAAGCAAAATATGCGTTATTGGTCATACAGCAATCCACACGTAATCCATGGGTCACCATTGCATCCCGGAAAAATTACGGTTTGGTGCGGTTTATGGGCCGGCGGCGTCATTGGGCCGTACTTCTTCCGTCATGATCAAGACCGGCACATTACTGTGAATGCGAATTGCTACCGTTCACTGATAACCGAATATTTTTGGCCCCAGTTGGATAATATGGACTTGGAGGACATGTGGTTCCAACAGGACGGCGCCACAAGCCACACAGCGAATGCCACAATCAATTTATTAGAAACCAATTTTGGTGAACGTGTTATCTCACGAGTCGATCGGCCGCCTCGGTCGTGCGATTTGACGCCGTTAGATTATTTCCTGTGGGGCTACGTCGAGTCTATGGTCTATGCCAACAAGTCAGCGACGATTGATGAACTTCGTACGAATATCGAACGTGAAATTGCAGCAGTATCGGCCGATTTATGCTTGAAAACCGTCGAAAATTGCCATGCAAAAGAAATCGAGTTCCATACATAATGGCATCGAACGTACTTTCACAGGAATAAAGAATTTCGTTGGTATCTAATTCCGGTTTTGTTTTATTTAAAAAAGCTTTTGTAGCGCTCTTATATATTAGTTTTTGATATGATGGTTTTTATTAGAGCTTGGTAAATTTGAAGAAATATTTTCTCTAAGAAAATCGCCACAAAAAGCTATCTTACATTCTACGTAATTTCGGGCGAATGAATGGTCCTTCATACCTAATTACCAGTAGATTGTTTGTTGAAGCATTAAACAACGGGAGCTAACTTTAACTCATCTTTTGGGGATGTCGCTTAAGGGCAAGAACATCCCTTAAATAAATTAACAATTTTGCAGAAACCTAAGGTTAGCAATTAGTAAATCTTTAATATCTTTAAGAATTATCCAGTTTTGCACTGGTTTTTAAAAATACTTACAGGCCCAGCATATTGTGCTAATAGTGCAAACTTTCTTTGGCAAACAAATTTTTTAGTTTTATTTTTCTTCAATTCTAATTTTATGTTTTTTAATTGACTTTATTTAAATTGCTAAATTGTTGGATTCCCACAATTTTTTCATCACCACCGATTTATTTCGTTTTGCCATTTATACGAGTACATATAATCTCCTCACTTAACTCTTTTCTTGATGCTTCAAGTTTTAGATAGAAAAACAAACTGGAAAAACTTCTATGGATTTTCCTCTTTTCCAACTGTTACTGATTAGCAATTTAGTTAAATGTAAACCTATAATGTGGTTAATCTTTCTCTAACTTATTTCCTTTACTTTACTTTTGAAAATTTATTTTACATTTAAACTTTTGTTAGTTTTATAACACAGCCAGCAAAAGGGCTGGAGTAAAATATTTGCTTCGTCTTTCTCACCTACCTAAACGTATCGGATGTGATACCTTTTGTGGCCCACTTGCGATTATCTTTGTGTTATGTGTTTTTGATGTGTTAACATCTATACGCGCGCCTCTAGGGCAGTAAACTATAAATTTAATACATACACAAGTGTTAGGTTTGCAAGAGTAAATCATCGTTTGTTTGTTCGTTGCTTGGCAGTCGGTATTAAAAGTGATTATTGGGCGATTTTCATATAATTTTCCCACGCGATTTTCTCCGGAAATTCATAGCCGATTTTATTAATTTTTGGATTAAAAAGCTAGTACGGGTTTCGACGAAGAGTTTAGGCCAAAAATTAAGGCGATCCGATATCGGCGAGCCGAGATTTAAGTGTTTTAATTTGGAGTATTAATTTGGAGTAATATTAAAAAAGTGTTTTATGTTGATCTTCGGTTTTGTCTTATCATCGTTTGTTTGTTCGTTGCTTGGCAGTCGGTATTGAAAGTGATTATTGGGCGATTTTCATATAATTTTCCCACGCGATTTTCTCCGGAAATTCATAGCCGATTTTATTAATTTTTGGATTAAAAAGCTAGTGCGGGTTTCGACGAAGAGTTTATTCCAAAAATTAAGGCGATCCGATATCGGCGAGCCGAGATTGAAGTGTTTTAATTTGGAGTAATATTAAAAAAGTATTTTATGTTGATCTTCGGTTATATCGTACGAATATAACAATGTATGTATGTATGTACAAGTGTCTGTTGCTTTGCATTCTTTGACTTTTGTGGGAATAAAACAAAAAGTATTGAGCAAGAAAATAATGACACAAGTGCTTGCACTGGGTCTTAAAATAATTTTAAGTATTAATATTATTTAACTGTAACGTCATCATATGATTGAACACTGTTTTTTATTTTCCAATGTATCATTTACGAATGTGTTCATAGAAATCGAACAGGTACCGTGTAGCAAAAAGGTGTTAACACATCGCCCGTGAGTTCGAGCACTCATTGGATTTTTTCTTTTTTGGTTTTCTCTCTGCTTTATGATCGTCAATTTTTGTTTTCTAGTGCTTTATTTTGTTTTGTTTATTTCCTGTATCAGGAATGTTGTGGAGAATTATTCTGTTGTACTTCTTTCATCTCCTATCAGTTACAAGTTGTAGCTGCAGAACAATTTCCTTCTGTTTGAAACTTTGGCACATAATTTGATAGATAAATTTATGTGAATGTTAAAATATTTAAAACTTGTAAGATTACAAAACAATTTCCTGTTTCTGTTTCAATCAATATCTAAATTCAGGTGTGATCAAATACTATATAATTACATGTTGGAATTACGCTGATGTGAAATTTAAGTGAAACGAATGGCGAATTGTTCTTTCTTTGAGCATTCCAGATAATCAAAACCTGCCTGAGCTTATTAAAGGTATTTGAAATTAAATTTAACTCTTGACATTTAAACTGGTCCTTTTAACTAACAAGTTATAATAAAAATATTGAAATGTGAAATACAATTTTATTAAACAACTATCAAAATGTAAGTTATCGTTTCCAATGATCTCTTAAAATGATAATTCAATTACTTTTGGTTTTAGAAATTGCTATAAAATAATAATTATATTTTTAAAGCTTTTTATAAGTTTCACCAAATTTGATATTTAAAAGTTTCTTCAAATTATTATCGACCTCTTAAAGTCGACATTCAAAAAGCCTTAAGCTAAACCAGAGTAAGCTAATTAAAACGGTTAACATTGTTTCCAATCGACTTTGTGTAAATGTCATTTAAAACCCCATACTCAGAATTTACACCAAAATGTTCTGCCCCCGTCATACCTACCTTCTTTACCAATTCTTCCCAACTACAGGACAAGTTAGTCTTTTCACTACCAAAGTACCTGACAACATGCAACATCATTTAAGAGTTAATATCTATACTCTATGGTCATCGTCGATACAATGTTGCAATAGACTATGTAAATTTCTCAATGAAACACATTGGAACGGATAGGATGGCTGGATAGTTGGATAGATGTTTGGAAGAACAAAGAATTGTATGTGTCATAGGCAATTTTTGGCTTCTTTAGTGCCGCTTGAAATCGCATCAGAAAAGTCCTGTGTTGTATTGTTGTCAATGATTCTACATCATAAAGTCTCAGAGACAACACTAAAACATACATCATTACCAGCAGCCGAGATATCAAATCAACAACAGCATCATCATCAGCATTGTTGAATGTAGACATACAATACATTGTTGTATCACTTGTATAAAGCAGAAGCTTCAACTGTAACTTTAGCAGCAACATGTACTTTATACCCTCACCTTTCCCCACTGTTGCTGCTATTGCTAATATTGGTGATGATATATGATAGTTTTGTTAAAATAATACAAACCGTGCTATACAATATTTCAAAGTACGTCGCTGCTGATAACACAAAGTGTTGTAAAAGAGTTATCACCAAAATAACAAACACAATGTAGACATTTTCCAATGTCTGAGACAATACATGATTATGAAAAGATACTTAAGGTAAGAAAGTAAGAAACTTAAAGAATTTAAATATTGAAAATCATTCAAGGTTAAAGTCAATTGAATTTCGGACTTAAATTCTTTATAGAAAAGGTTTTTACCATATTTATTTTCTGCAAGAATTCGTCCTTTGACATTATCTTGTACTGCTTCATATATAAGTCATTATATTGTATTTAAGTTACTTATATTTTTGGTAAGAACAATTCTGAAAAAGGAAAAGACAAACAACAAAAAAGCCACTACAATCCTATTAACAAACTAAAAGTCATATTTCGTTGTTACCACATAATGTTGCAAGAACTTTGTATCTGATGATAGTTACGTCGTAACAGAGAAAGACAGAAAAGCTTGTAATGTTTTCGAGGTTGTTAAAACAAAAATGTTTTTATAAATATTTAATGAACACTATTAAAATCAAAAAGCGAGCATCGTCTTAAAATCACTCAGAGAAATTTTTTAAAATAGAACAATTTTCAAATTAAAATTTAAGACTCTAAATAAGATAAATTGAATCAGGCACATCTTTCGCTGAAGAGAAGTAATTATACTTATACTGATCATTATGGTCATTGAAATATATCGCAGTTTTTCAGAGAAATTTTACTTTTCCATGTGTCATGCACCGGGTTGTGAAATCTATTAGATACATTTGTAGTCTATTGCTTTACTCAAAGTTGCAGGTCCATTTTAAAGTATTTCAAATACCTCTACTTATATATTTGTTGGAACCTTTCGGAAAAATTTGTAATTTTCCTCAAGAAATTAACTTTAGAAAGCTGCTGCTAATTTTCATATTCACACTTTTATTATATTTCGCAATAATGCGTAATACTGTTAAGCTTTTTATAAACTTCATTATATTTTCTCCAGAGAATAATAAAAGTCGTTTACAGAATAGTTCTAACACTGGTCAGCAACAGTATTACACGTGGGGATTAACACGACTTTGTGAATATTTTTTAGAATCTTTTATCTTTCGCCCGGGAATCACTTTGAGAGGCCTATTTAGTTTTTTAGTTTTTAAAAATGTACGATATGTTTATCTTTGATGTGTTAACATTTATAGGCACGGGTAGGTCAATCTATCAAAGTCAACACATGCAACCAACACGTAGCGTTAGCATCATGTACGTGGTTGTTGTACAACAATAGTTCCTGCTTGTAAAAAAGATGATGGTATTGATGTAACGGTAGCGAACAAAGAAGTAGGCCATCGTCGTCAAATAGTATTGAATAGTCTAGAGAACACATGGAAAGAATTGTATGACTCAAAAGCACTGGCGACATCTGGCGAATGATTCAAAACGTAGTACTGTCTTTTGCCATAACTTGGTTCATTCATAATTTTGAGGTGAAACATTGATGCCGTTTGAAACGTTTGTATTTTGATGTGTTAACATCTATACGCGCGCCTCTAGGGCAGTAAACTATAAATTTAATACATACGCAAGTGTTAGGTTTGTAAGAGTAAATCATCGTTTGTTTGTTCGTTGCTTGGCAGTCGGTGTTGAAAGTGATTATTGGGCGATTTTCATATAATTTTCCCACGCGATTTTCTCCAGAAGTTCATAGCCGATTTTATTAATTTTTGGATTAAAAAGCTAGTGCGGGTTTCGACAAAGAGTTTAGGCCAAAAATTAAGACGATCCGATATCGGCGAGCCGAGATTTAAGTGTTTTAATTTGGAGTATTAATTTGGAGTAATATTAAAAAAGTGTTTTGTTGATCTTCGGTTTTGTCTTATCATCGTTTGTTTGTTCGTTGCTTGGCAGTCTGTATTGAAAGTGATTATTGGACGATTTTCATATAATTTTCCCACGCGATTTTCTCCGGAAATTCATAGCCGATTTTATTAATTTTTGGATTAAAAAGCTAGTGCGGGTTTCGACGAAGAGTTTAGGCCAAAAATTAAGGCGAGTCGAGATTTAAGCGTTTTAATTTGGAGTATTAATTTGGAGTAATATTAAAAAAGTGTTTTATGTTGATCTTCGGTTATATCGTACGAATATAACAATGTATGTATGTATGTACAAGTGTCTGTTGCTTTGCATTCTTTGACTTTTGTGGGAATAAAACAAAAAGTATTGAGCAAGAAAATAATGACACATGTGCTTGCACTGGGTCTTTAAATAATTTTAAGTATTAATATTATTTAACTGTAACGTCATCATATGATTGAACGCTGTTTTTTATTTTCCAATGTAACATTTACGAATGTGTTCATAGAAATCGAACAGGTACCGTGTAGCAAAAAGGTGTTAACACATCGCCCGTGAGTTCGAACACTCATTGGATTTTTTTATATTTATAATTATATTGGCATATACTATAAAAAGAATAAGATTCGTTTATACTCTTTTACTCAGACTCTCTACATGAAAGCGGAAAAAGAGTGCAATAAGTTTTCTCTACTACTCAATACTTTTTTTCCTCGTTCTGTTTATGACAAAACAAAAACAATTAGTTCAGTAAGCTAAATATTAATTTTTATTCAGTTGAATACCAGCGTTCCAACAGGCAGGTCGTCGTCGCTCTGTTTATGTAAGATGTAAGAAACAGGAAAGTGGAATAGCCCTCTTTAGCACAAAAACTATTCTTTTTTTTATTTTCCAATGTAAAATTTACTAATGTGTTCATAGAAATCGAACAGGTCTCGTGTAACAAAAGGCTGTTAACATATCGCCCGTGAGTACGAATACTCAGAGAATTTGTTTTTATTATTTATTTAACGCTTTAAAACCACGAAAACGCATGTATATCGCAAAATGCTTTTCGCTTCAGAATATGCAAACTTTTTCTAGAGCTTTAAATATTACGGTCAAGGAAGCGTAAGCTTTATGTTTGTTCTAACACTTTAAAACTTTTGTATTTTATAAAGTATTTCTCTGAAGTTAATTTTTTCTGCGCTTTGAATGTAAGTTTTGGAAACTCACAACTAATTTCTTCCAGTACACCCACTTTAATTCTGCGCAAAAGGAACCGCAAAAGTACGTTATTTGCTTGTTCATATCTGGCGCTTTTTCATATTTTCTGTGTGTGTATTTGGAATGAAGTGCTGAAAGTCAAAATATCGCAAAGGAATACAATAAAGATAATTAGACTGGCATTATAACTACCACCATATACTACTTCATATGGAGTAGAGTAGTCTTAGTTGTGCGGTATTTATAATGTTGCAACAATGTGTAAAACCCACACAAAAAGCTTTACCAAATAAAGAAGACAACAAGTTGAAATTACGTTCTTGACAAAACGAAAGGCTTGATGAAAAAAACAATGAAGTGTAGAAGTAATGAAGCGAAAAGGGAAGGGGTTATATATTTAAAAGATGTTGGTGGTACTAGCAATAATTTGATGAGATGATTTGAAACTTTTAATGAAAAATTACAAACATTCGAAAAATTTCATATTTGTTCACGTTAGAAAGTCATGGGGTCTAATCTGGGGGGCTAGGGTTGCCTTTTCTCGAAGACTACCTAATCATTGTAGCGTTCATCAAACGGAAATTTTAGCTTTTAGAGAAGTGACCGACTAGCTGAGGGGTAATAGTCCAACCGTCATTAAGGTCAATGCTTTTTCGGAAAGTGAGGCGGTAATCAAGTCCCTGAAATTAGTATTTCTGAATTCAGTATCTGCCCAGGACTGTGGCAGATATCTTAACGAAATGGCCCAGCAATACGATGTTCACCTCATATGGGTGCCAGGGCAATCATTCGAAAACTTACTTTTTAAAGTTTTTCTAAACTCTGTGAAATATCAATTCCCTCTCTTTGCAATTTATGGTTTTGCAATATTTCTTTTCTTTAACACATGTCGTGCATTTTAATAAAGTTTTTGATTCAAACTGTTGCTCGTCCCATTTACAAATTAAATTATTAAGCTGATAATGAATGAAACAGACAAAGAAATATAACAATGGCAGATACGTATTCCATATCCACACTAGACATTTCTGCAGATGATGATGCCATTTGATACGATATTGAATGTGCAGAAAAACTATGATGAGTGCCGGTGATAAAATGAACGGCTGGTTCAAGGTAGTTATGCATAAATGTCTGATATATTGGAGTACTCGTACTAACAATATGTGCGTTATTTTCCATAAGCTTTTTATTCATTCCTGTACAGAATGTTAAAAAGCGACTATTGATGGTATTTTAGTGATAAACGAAAAATATATTGTGTGTATTTAACCAAAAAGGGATTTCAATCATTTTTTCTTTGTGTTTTTGAAAACATTGTAATCCTAACAAAAGCGGAAAGATTTGTTTAAGGATAAGAACCTTTAATATATGCAAGCACTCGGCACTATGAATATATGAAGAATATGTCTAGTTTATAAAAAGAGAGAGTATAAATTTGTTAAAGCAAACTGTACTGAAAGCATATGGATTTTAAATTGATAAGAATATAAAAAGCAATACAAAATTTTGTTAACAAATGTAGGTTATAAAGTATGTAAAAAAGAGTGAACAAAGAATAACATTTCGCAAACTGTCAGCAATTCAAATATCAATACATACATAAACTAACGGCCTAATTCATAAAAAATGGTGATAGGTTTGAGAGATGATTTACCTTACAACAAAAGTCTATCAAATCTCATACAACTACTTATATTTATGAATAAGGCAGTAAGTATATTTATCAAAATTAATAATAATAAATCAGCAACATTTTTTAAAAATCTAAATCAATCCCCAAAAACCAAAATATTCATATATTGAAGATTAAATGTATGAAATTATTTACATTGAATATGTCAATGGTTTTCCATTCTCCAATAAATCATATGCCGCATTCATACATACCCATATTAGCGCATTTCGAAGGATAACTCCATTAACCCAAGCTAACCCAGAAGTTTACTCAATTATATTCTGTAAAAACTGAAGTTTAATTTGTAACCTCTTTTTAAACTCATGTACACTTGGATTCAACACAGCTAAGTACCAAAAAAAATCCAATGAGTGTTCGAACTCACGGGCGATGTATTAACACCTTTTTGCTACACGGTACCTGTTCGACTTCTATGAACACATTCGTAAATGTTACATTGGAAAATAAAAAACAGCGTTCAATCATATGATGACGTTACAGTTAAATAATATTAATACTTAAAATTATTTAATACCCAGTGCAAGCACATGTGCCATTATTTTCTTGCTCAATACTTTTTGTTTTATTCCCACAACAGTCAAAGAATGCAAAACAACAGACACTTATACGCTACAATAGTTCACAAAATTGTCGTTGCTCTCTTGCTATCTCATTTTTATATACGTATAATACGTCACTACTCTCTTTGCTCTGAGAGTGCTCCGCACCCACATTTTATTGGTCGTACCTTTCACTATAATAAAAAAACAACAACAACAACAACCACAACTACTCCTACTACTACTGATATGTTGGTGATTTATTTGTGCTTGCTATGTCGTGGATTGTTTGTGTGGGTGATGGGTGTAGGGGGTACCTAAAATAAAAACTGTTAAGGGAATGCAATGAGTGGTGAGTGGGAGTGTAAATTGTCATGGTGGAGGGTATATAAGCTTCGGCCCGGCCGAACTTAACACCGTTTCTACTTGTTCTTGTATACACCGGGCAATGCTGAACATCAAATGACTCGCTTTGTTTGGCCATAGCAACAACAACGAAACAACCAAGCACACAACATCACACAAACTTTGTCCGAAGTAGCTGACGTATACGTGTGTCACATAACCACATGTTTGCCATATCAACAGCAACGAAACAGCCAAACACACAACATCACACATACTTTGTACGAAGTAGCTGACGTATTAGTATGTCACGATAACGTCGACTGCGCAAGCCCATGCGCTTGCAAATGAAATTTTGCGTGGCTATGCTTTATATCTCCGTTAAACAACAGCAACAGACACATGTACATACATACATTATTATGTTAAAACATACGCTATAGATACAATTTCGTTTGCCTCACCCCTGCCACACCACTCTTTCATTGCTCTCTTGCTCGCTCATTTTTGTTTAACACGTCATTATTCTCTTTCGCAGTTGCAGAAAATCTGGTTTTAGCAGCAGCATAAAATCTGGTTTTAGCAGCAGCATAAAATCTGGTTTTAGCAGCAGCATAAAATCTGGTTTTAGCAGATTTTGACTTTGATAGATTTAGTCCCTATACGCCGCTATAGATGTTAACACATCAAAAAGTAACTGCCTTCAAAACCAAGCCACATATACACGAAAGCCGACTATAAATTTGATGACGCGCCGCCGTAACCAAAATTTTGTTGAAGCTTACGTCGTCGCCGGTGTAATTGGCTGTCATTGGTTAAAAATGTGAGCCGATGTGATCGACTGGTCCAATTTGACCGACTAGTTCAATTTTAAAGGTTCAGCTACCTCTAAAACATCCCAGTTTTATACGAACTTAACAAATGCAAGAGTCTTGGATTAATTGGTTTCGGATTCGTTCCCTGCATGCCATGACGCTGTTACTGTTTAAATTGTGCTTCAAAAGTCTAACTTTTCTGGGGAAAAATCGCTTTTCTTTTTATTTTTCCATTTCACTTTTTGTTCTCTTTTTATTTATTTTTTTTACCTTTTTAGTGAAGTAGTGTAAGCCAAACAAAGCACGTAGTTGCCACCAGAAACGTCAATTTAATCTCTAATTCATCAGTGTAAACGGCAAAGAGTAGTGACCAAGGTTATCGCCAACTTACTTTCGATAAACAGGTCTAAATGCGGCATTACTTCAGATCGTTGGGAGTGTGAAATTTGTCACGGTTTTATAAAGAAGAAAAGTGCAAAACAGTGTTGTTGTTACCGGTAAACCAGAAAGCAAAGCAGTAGTATCTATAATAACTCTCAATAGTGTTAAATTTCCTATGTAGAAAACTGTGAAAAACAATGAAGCCTTGATTAGAAAAGAAAAGTAAACACAGCCCAACCATTCTACTAAACTATTTTGTAATAAGGCCTAAACGAAACTTGTGAACATTTTCAAATAAAAACCCATCTAGCAAAGCTAAACGCTATGAATGCGCAATTGCCTGAAAACATAACTAGTTTAATTTGTTATGGAACAAACAATTTCTTCATAAGTCTGTCTCGTGGCGTGCTTTGTGTACTGTCTTCTTCGTTCGGTAATTGTCGGTAATTTTATAACCCTTGGCTATTTGTCTCATTAGCAGCCATTTGTGGTATTGTAGGTTTCCCTAGGAATCGTTTTCTATCGTTGCTTTCTTTTTTTGTTTTTTACTTTCTTTTGTCATATTATTCTACTCAGCCCGTCACAACAAAAAAACGTGCCAAACAATAGAAATCAAGCCAGAGTAAGTGAATAGAAATGAATTGTGTTTGCGGTAATCTTCTTCATTTACTATTGCATACCTTAAGGGCTGACATTGGCCATAAACGTGAATCGGTGGGCAAGTAGTAGTACAACAACTATAATGATAGAACAATATAAGAGCGTCACTATCAGTACATGAAAAACCCTGAAATATATTTTCTGCCCCTTCCTCTCTGAGCTATTATGAATGAGGACATGAATACAAACGGCAGAGAGTAGTTGGAAGGGAACAATACCCTTAGTATTCACCCCTAAGACATTTTGCACTTTATTAGGGAGTCTCAAGAGATAAAAAAAGGACGGAAGAAGTGACATGAAACATCAGTAAATTAGGAGAAACAATAATGAGAGCAAGCATAGCTTAAACCAAACATCTGCATGAATGCAAAAAAGCTACACATGATGCACTGGCAAAAAGTAATGGCACATATTCATTAACTACACCTTCAGTGAGAAGCAATGAGTCAGTGCCAAAAAAGACTTGAAATGCATAGAGTATAACAGCATGGAAGTCGTTTAAATTGTAGCATTCACACATACTATGTTCACACACGGCACTACTCGGTAAGCAGTTAATATGCTTGATTTGGTATGACTGAATGTTGTACGTGTACGAAGGTAAACAGATTTGTATTTCATTAGTTATATACACTGCGTGTTAAGGGCATATTGTAATCATACAATATTATTCCTAAATGCATTTACGAAACAAAACAGTATACTTATATAACATAAAACCAAATAAATATTCTCTTCATGAATCCAAACCCAATACCTATCATACCGAAACAATGCTGCAACTAAACACGTGCATTCGTTCGTACAATAAATTGGCAGCCGCATTCATGAACATTTCCTATATTCATAAATGCAGCCACTGAAGTTGTGTTGCCTTTTTGGTGTCTCTGTTATTGAATATTGGGAGTTCGAGTTGGATCGTTTGATAGGATGGATGAATACAATCATCGGAAGACGAAACACAACGAAGTACAACACAACTTCAGTGGAATGATAAAATTACTCGTGGTAGCCGCAGAAGGTGTTGCCATTGGTGGCAAATTTATGGCAACAACAACATACATTTTGCTTCCCACTGACTTTATGTCAAATTCAGTACATATGTATACGAACAATAAAGAACACAAACATATACAAAAACAAAATATATTCGAATTTGACATTTGGAAAGTAGTTTGAAATATAAACAACATATATCAGCTGTGCCTATGTGTTCACCATCTTTGAACACATCTGTTTCAGCGGCTTCATTCATTCACATTCATTCAAAGCTAAAAACTGAGGAACAAGAAATATTCTTAAATGAGGCTATGAACACTGTACGAAAGAATTCATGCAGATGTTTAATCTAAACCATAAATATTGCTAATAAACTTTCGGCGAAGAAGTTAATGAATTCAGTGACATTCGTGCCCCTGACGATTTAAAAAATACATTGCTATCGTCTTAAAATTGGTAAAAAGAACAATTTTAACACGAAAGAACCAATCACTTATGGCATG
The DNA here is from genome assembly GCA_963931995.1 of Phaonia tiefii. Classification (NCBI taxonomy): domain Eukaryota; kingdom Metazoa; phylum Arthropoda; class Insecta; order Diptera; family Muscidae; genus Phaonia; species Phaonia tiefii. The sequence continues at coordinate 199,272,029 of OZ008368.1, read as the reverse complement.
CTACAATTCAAGAAATTATGAGAGAAAAACATCGGTCTGGTAAATGCTGGATTTTATTTAAGGCTTTCATATTGTAGTAAAAAAAGGTTAAAAGATCAAAATATGAACAAATGTTGGGGGAATACAGCCCAGCTAGCATTTTCAATCGTGCACGACTCTTTCACGATCGGAGCCGACGATTAAAGTAATCGTGCGCGATGTCGTATTCCAATCGCGCACGTTCAGAGCAACTGAAGCAACTGTGTCAAGACGGCGACTCTTACTTTCCAATCGTCGACGATGAGCAAAATCCAATCGTCGACGATGAGCAAAATCCAATCGCAGGCGATTGCCAAGACGATGGTAAATTTATACAAAAATGCTTATTATTATTTGTTTCTTTCATAGAACAAAACACTTGTGCTGCACTTCACTTCTGACGCTTGTTTGCTTCTTAAATACTCAAATGAAAAGAAGCAAAAAAGTTTTTTCTTTTTCTGCTGAGCAGATATTGGAAAACCCATTAGAATTTCAGAGAAATATAATTAAATTCTCCTTGTAAAACACGAGTTCGGTGGAGTTTGCGGGAAGAAGTAAGACAACAATAAGAAAACTACATGTAAGACTGTGACACCAAGTAAACACAAAAACAAATCGTGAGCACAAAGTCTTAAAAGCAGAGTTAAATATAATTCTGCTCCGACAATCGTGGTGACGATTGGAAATCCAGTCGCGAAACAATCGTGATCGTGAAACAAACATTCAAATGCTAGCTGGGAGTATAGACTTGTTCAACCATACTCATACTGTCTCAACGTTTGTCCATATTGGTGAATTGTGTCTGTTCCATATAAATCCGTTTCGAATTTGAGAAGGACTCGCTTCTTCGTACATTTTAACCGAAGCGAAAATCAGTGAAGGATACAGAACGAATGCGTTTGCATATAAAATACATCTCAAATACCCGAATAATATTTTATACTTTCAGATTCGTCTGGAAATCGCAATGGACTTCATATTCAAATCCGTTTCCGGTTGGTTATTTTTAAATAAAATGGATTCTAGGTGAATTCAGTTTTGTACATTTTTGCGGATTGAAAATGGGTTCGCTCTGAATTGGTTGATGGCTTGGTATTTCTTTAAATAAAATGGATTCAAGAGGTATTCACTTTTAAAAAAATTTGAGGATTCGAAACGGATTCGTTCTGAATATATTCATTTTTTATATTATTCAAAAAAATTATTTCTCCTGTCAGCCAAATTTAATTCCTTTCTGGAATTTTATCCACTGTGAGTGTCATTTAGCACCCAATATACGAATCTGCTACATTAAATTGTTAAGGCAAAAATGTCTACCTCCGGAAGCTGGGGAGCGCCGGCGTGGTCTGGCCACCCCTTGACCGAAATATAAGTTTGGTTCCCTCACGAGATGGTTGAAATTTAAAATTAGATTCCTCAAACTCCAATTTCGTGTTTTAATGTTTTTACGGACTCGTAACGGGTTCGAAACGTATCCTTCAAATTGCAATTTCATTGATTCACCTTATCTCATCTCAAAACAAATTTATGTCCGGAATAAACAGGTAAGAATTATTAACTCTCCGAAACATTGAGGTGTACGGAGTACCAGATACTCCGGTCTAAGTGAGTGTCCGGATTAATTAATATCATAGTTAAGGACATTGATATTGCGAAGAGGAAAAACACATTAAGGTTTTCTTTAATACAAAATGTAAAGCATGATAATATAAATTGCATGACGGTGAAATATTTATTTTTTAACTTGTCTTTTCGAACACTGACTTTTAAATCTGGAAATATTGTCTCAATGGTATTTCTGCGGCTGTGGCCTTTTGTGTTGTACATATTTTCGAAAAAGTTTTAACATAAAGTAAGACAGAAATCTATGATGTTTAAGTGCAAATTCTGTTAAATATTTTTTGAAATACTCTCATAAATTTAGTTTAAATATTTTCTCTGACAGTCCCTAGCACATTACGTAACAATAATTGAAGTTGTAAAGATCCCCACGTGTTGCTTTAAAAGTACAATTTAAAGAAATGTATGATATAGAAAGGAATAACTAGAATGGCTTTAATATAAATGAAATATGTGATTTTGATGTTTCTACTACATATAAAAATGCACCTTGCTTGCTTGCTAATTAAATTTATACACAATTCTTAGCAATAGGGGAAAAGTGGATATTAATTCATACGTTCATGGCAGTAATATTGAAAGTTCCTTGAATTGCATTAGATTATTATGGAGAGACTTTATCAGCATTCTGTGTTTAATATGTGCAACATATACGTTTCATTTTTAAATTATACCTAATAGATAACCTAGATGTCACCATAAGTTTGGATTATTAGCGCAATATACTTATAAGTTATTATTTTAAATGCTTGATTTTAAGTTTAACGTTCGTATTTAGTCGTTATGTTGGCATATTATTCAATTATTTGAGTTTTGAAAACATTTGTTCTGTTTAAAAAACCATTCAACCACTAAAACAGTCTATTCATTCAAAATACATTTCGGGAATATAGCTTTTTACATGTTTAATGATGCAAAGATGCATGAAATGGACATTCAATAATCTGGATCGTATGAATAATATGGAACATGAATGTCGACAGGCAAACAGTTGATACAAAGCAACAACCAGATTAGTATCTTAAATATGTGCATCAATGCGCGGACCATATATCTACCCTCTGAACAGAATATACAAACTGACAAAAACATAACAAAACTTATTCAGAGTACAAAAGCCAAACAATTTCACATATGACTGTGAATATCTTGTGATAAAATACATACAGATGTCATAAATTGATTATCGATTCGTATGCACACAAAAGATTAAATTTTTTCAGTACAATATTTAACAAAAAGGGGTAACATGTAGGCACGACATGGAAGTCTCTTGAATGAAAGGTGTAGAAGGGCAGAAGTGTATCTAGTGGTTGCTAAAAACATCCGGTATTTGAATGTTAAATAAATCCAATTAACAAAGAACATTTTTGTTCCAGACAAGAAACCGTTGATGATTTTATGAATTTTAAATAAACCTTTTGCAAAATGAATAATATTTTAGTGACAATATTTTGTTAGATGGGACATACATTTGTTATCTGCCCAATCTCGCCTTGTCTTAATTGTGTAGGTTTCAATGTCATGTGTACTTTGGCTCTGATCACATACATATATTTATAATAATGGTCACATATATCTATAATACAATACACATTATACAATATCTATATCGTAAGGTCAAAATTATACCCTTAGGACTAACAGCCTGACCAGTCCGGCATACAAGACCTTGTGCAACATTCATTACGTTTGCCACTGATGGCTTATGGTTGGTTGGTCGGTGAGAAGCAGCGAGATGTTGCTGCCCTTTATCGCATACAAAGGGTTTTCACAGATCCTCAAGTTAAGATTATGCCGTTCGGTTTTGCGAACTTATACACGCTTAGTGAATGATGATTGATTTTATGCCCACAAAACGATTTCAATCAACTGCACCAACTTCACAAAACAATGGTTGCTTATCTCAACCAACAGAAGGGGAGTCCCAACAATTCTGACAAACAGACAGTGAACAAAATACAACTTAAGTCATAAAATACTGTCACATGTGTTCACATGTTCTCTTGACTCCTCGTTGTTTTTCTTTTTGAGCATTTACTTAACTTTTGCCACTTTGACACATTGAAGAGTTATGAGTTTTCAGTTAAGAATTAACGATTATACAACAATGACAAGAGAGGGGAAATCGTTGATGCCCAATTCTAATAGTAGGGTTGATTTTAATTGCCTTTTTTTGGAAATGTTCAACAATGTTTCGTATTCAAAGGGGGCATACATTAATTGTATTTTCTACAAACATTATTAAAAATCCTTTTACAATCAAAATTCTTAAAAATAGCCTTAAGCATCGACCAAAAGGGACTTGTGTGTTTGTGTCGAAAATTACTTGAGCATTTTTGTTAAACAAATTTTTGCGAGACAACATACAATTAAGTTGTTAGCATGAATATAACAAAATTTATATTGTAACGATTAGAGATTTATAAGAAGAAAAAGGGGTAACAATGTTGGATGAACTTTGAGGAATTTAAACTTTGATATGTAATTTAATGCCCCTTTAACATAATTATGAAAGAGACTAGAACGTTATAACTTCGATTAATTTCGTTTCATTTACAAGTAAACCTTTTTGCATACTTGAGATTTGTTTATTCCTATAAAGTGTGATGATATACCTAAGTACTTGTAGAGAAGGGAGCTAATGATATGCCTTGGTGGGCATTGAAATAGCTATACTCCCAACCATCCTCCGTAATAATTAAATTCACATATTTCTTTTATAATATTTCTATTAAAATGTACTTTTTCATAGAAATTAATTGATCTTGATCTTGAACCAAACAATTAGAAAACATGTTTGACATTTTTTTATTGCAAATTCAAATTTTCATAAAGTGGTAATCTTAAATTCGTTGCATACTTGAGGCCGCATGTTTACACGGGTTTTAAAGCTTGACTCAACATTATCATAAAAATTTTAGTCAAACTTTCTGATTAAGTTGGCTTCCACATTTGTAATAATATGATAACTTCTAAACTATTGGTCGGTTAGTTTTTCAATGAGCCAGTCTTTTATAGTGTGGGAGTCTGGCTTTCAGAATACTTTATGCATAGGTACCCTGTTCCGACGTGAAATGTGATACGGTCTGTCACAATGGACCACTTTGGCGACGTTCACAGTAAAGAAAAGCTAAAATTCAACAAATTCTATGGAAGGGAAATACATAGTTTACGACAAATATTAGATCTCACAGATTGACAATTTGGATTTAAAAAATGTCACTTTAACTTGGATTCGGTAACTAAATTGCAATACGATGTGGTGATTAAACTGAGGCGAAGGTGTTGCACTGTTTCCGAATCCTTTGATGTGGAATCACAACGGAAACATTTACAAGATGATACTATTCATCATAATATTCATAAGCTGTTTTACGCACAAATATTGATTGAATTTCGGCTTCCAGTGACTTTAATAGATGTCAATTTTGGCGCACCACCTATTTAACTTTTAACTATCAGTATTTCCACATCAGCCTGGAAATTGTTTAGGGGTTGTATATGCACACATAAGATGATTCGTTATTAAATATCAAATGGTTGCCTATTCAGACAAAGCTAATTCTATATATTTTGAGCATTAGACTATTGGATGTTTCTCCATATTGATTACTATTACCCCGAACATTGTCACAAAATTTCGTGTCCTTGAGAGGAAAATAATTTGTGGTTGTTATCCACATGTCTATGGATTTAACATCCGCCTTCTGCCTGGAGTTATTCTGTCATACAACTCCTATCATACACAGAGAATAGTTTCAGAGCAGCGTTTTTGTTTATACAAGGTGTTTCAAAAGAAGTCATCCGATGTTGTTTGGCTCTCATTTCTTTTTTCTAAATGAAGAACTTCGATTCTGTTTTTTGATTATGTCTATATGAACCTTTCGAATTTTATTGGTTAAGTTGACAAGATGATATCGGTTAAATGGGCGCCGTCACAATAGATTACCCTACGGGCTCGTCTTATAGCATTTTTGTTAATAATGATTTGAAAATCATAATGAGCGATGAGGCTAATTTCCACCTCAGCGGGTACGTTAACAAGCAAAACTATCGCTTTTGGGGCACCGAAAATCCACGAGTGATGCACGAGGTGCCATTACAACCGCTCAAAGTGACTGCATGATGCGCTGTTCACGCGGGAGGAGTCATCGGGCCATTTTTTTCGAGAACGCCGCTGGTCAAACAGTGGACGGTGCGCGCTATAGGGCCATGTTAACCGAGTTTTTTCTGCCGCAATTCAATGAATTAGGACTGGAGGATATGTGGTTCCAACAGGACGGAGCAACGGCACACACTGCGCGGCGTTCCCGGGTCGCCTCATCTCTCGTTTTGGTGATTTGCACTGGCCCGCAAGATCACTCGATTTAACCGTTCCAAACTTTTTCTTGTGGGGTTTTTTGAAGCCCCGTGTTTACGTGAACAAGCCCGAGACCCTGGAAGCCCTCAAGGTCAACATACGACACGAGTGCGGGAATCTGTCGCCCGAAATTCTCGCCGAAGTGATGAAAAATGGCATAAAACGAGCCCGTATGGTAATCAATTGTGGCGGCGCCCGTTTAACCGATATAATCTTCTCAACTTAACCAATAAAATTGTAAAGGTTCAAATAAACATAATCAAAAAACAGAATCGAAGTTTTTCATTTAGAGCAAAAATGAGAGCCAAACAACATCGGATGACTTCTTTTGAAACATCTTGTATATGTAAAATTTTTAATTTTTGTTCTAGAACTTACTGACATATTTTTCTTCCTTATTAGACATGCCCTCAAGCTGTTTAGTTACCGGGAGAAATCGAGAAGAATTTAAAATTTACTAAGTTTATATAATATTTCAAATCGAACTTTAAATCATGGGTCTTTACTTGGTTCTTGTCATTAAAATGTTACATTATGTTTGTAAGTTTTGTGTTCAATATAAAGTATATGTATTGATAAACTATTTAATTACAAAACTACTCAATAAATTTCAATAAACCAAACAAAACAAAGAATAATTTTTATTATTCTGAATTATCATCAGGTGTATGACATTATTTGGCTATTTTGAGCCCTTATTTAATGAACAATTTTTGGACCCAACGACCTTAGGCAACATTGGTCTGGCATTCGTTCTCAAATATAAACCATACATTTGCTGCTAATACTAGGCATGCGAAGTCATTTGATATATTATCAAACCCCTAGGCGAACTGCCCTGGGCCTAAAATTTGCTAAAATACGTACAGCATGAGAAAACACGAAGAAGCCAAAAAAGAAACCAACCCCCGTCCAAAAAAGAATCTTTAATTTTTGCATTATAATACCCGCATAATGTTACAGATGAAGCCTACGCTTTTATACTTCATAAAGCATCCATTCTTAGAAATATTCTTATAATACTTGCCCCAAAACCAACCAAAAACAGAGCATATTTTTCCACAAAACAACAACGCTCCGAAACTCAAAAACAATTTGAAGTATCATTAAATTGAATTACAAAGGAGCAGCAGACGTATACACACATAAGTAACCCCCAATAATAAAAAAAGAACACAACAAAATATTCCACATGATGTTGAACGAGGAATCTAACAGATATTAAAGCAAGAATCGGAAAAAAAACAAAATAAAATTATTGCAACCACTAAATCAAACTAACAAATGACAGTCAAAGAGATTTTGGTACATGTGTTTTGGCTGTTCTCTACCACACATAGAACATTGTCCTAATACTCGTACAAGTACGATATATGCTGTATGCGTCATGTATTACAATCATCATTAGAACGCATAAGATTCTAGTTGCCTAGTCTTAGTGGGATTGGAGACATAAAAAACATACATCAGAGATCATGATGGCCCACATGATGTGGTGCTGTAAAGTCAATTCGTTTTTGTTGTACTTTGTGTTGTATATATATATTTGATGTGTTTTTTATATGCTCAATTTAATCAATGTTTGGGGTAAGGTATTATTAAATGTGGCAGCCAGTTGCAGGCGGCTGCTATGGCTAGGCATCATCTGTCGTATCTATTTTTTATGACAGACATTTTTTTTGCGAAGTTTTATCGAGAAAATTCTTTTGAACATAATTTTATGAGTCATATTCAGATATATTGTAATTACTTTCACACTTATAAATGGTAGATTTAGTAAAAAAGCACCTTCTTATGCGGATGGATTAAATGCGGATTGGAGAAATCGAAATAATTTGGTTCACATAAGTCTCGTCCTCAGTGGAAGGTGCAAAATTAAAAACTAAAAAATATAATCTCAAAAATAAACACACATTTTGACACACTATACTCATTTTCATTATCAACTTCATTTGCAAGAAATGGTTTCCATATTCTGGAAAATTTCTGAATTTTATATTGCGCCTGATGAAGATTGATTTACTATTTAGTGGTTACTTCGAAAAAAAAATAAAAGTTTGAATTTTTATATAAGAAACCCCTGATTTTTGACCCTTTTTGGATGGCGTTTAGCTCATTATTGGACAAAGATAGAATCGCAAAATTTTAGAAAATGTCCTAAAACAAACCGTACTTTCTAATGTGCGTTGAAAATACGCTACACATGTAGCCACTCTAATGAATTGCATAATCCTCGCCACTACTATACAATTAGCTATTCGCAAGTGATATAAGTAAGATCTTCCATACTCAGCCATATAACCTGACACACTTTAGAATATTAAAAAGTCAATATTAGTTGTGTTTACTTTTAGATAATGTATAGTTTCCTTCTACCAGATGAATTCAATTACATATTTCGATAGAAATCGATGTATGTTTGTATATTTACCAATCTTAGTTCACAAAAGTTTTGCAGCCTTTAGAGCCATTCATAAAAGGAAATAAACTATAAACATTTGACTTGATTTAAGACACAACAACACAAACGTCACCACCGCCAAAAACAAAGGCCTTCAAAAGCCGCTGGCAAAATCAATGCAACATTATTTACAGAACACAACACAAATCGAATGAACGAAAGAATGGAATAGTATGGTATGGTGTGGTTTGGTGGTATTAAGGAAATACAATGCGAATATTGGAATAACATGCCAAACCGCAATAAAGCATCATGCAGCAGCAAGAGCAACAATACGAAATGCCTAAACATACATACTTGAAAAACATACTTTTCTTAAAACAACAAAAGAAGCATAACTTTTCGATTCTTACGAAGGCTCATTGTTTGGTGTATTTTTTCCATAGTCTTTACATGCAGCTTGCGCCTAGTGCTTTACAAGTTGCAACAAAGACTGATGCTGGTGCTGGGTCTGCTGCTGCTGCTCACAATGCTCCGGCATTGCTGCTGCTCTTGTTAAGTTGATAATCATGTAAAAATAAATCACATTTTCGCTTCCTTTTTTCGGAATACAAAGGCGGCGTCGGTGGCGGCATGACTTGATGTTGCTCTCTGTAAGTGTTTGTTATGCTTTTTTGCCCTAAACATCATCGTCATCATCAGGCTGTGGAGTCTTTCAAAAGGATCTCTTACTAAAATAATACCCAGCTAATAGCAAACTTTTATCTGCCTTAAAAACTCTGAAATAATCTAGTATTAAGCTTAAAATGTGAGCATTTTTGAAAGCAAATATTGTTTGTAAATATGCAGCATTAATTTTGCCTTTTTGCATCAACGCTTACAGTATCAGCCTTTATTGCTAGCCAGGAAAATAAAAAAAATTTAACCACACGTGTAGATCTAAAAATCATGTATTAAGCACTCATGCATACTTTCAATTAGTGTTATTTGCTTTAGCCAAATAGTGCGCAAACTATACCACCTACAGGCACCAATTCTCTGCTTTTTTGTCGTTGCCTTTCATTCCGTTTCCAACGTCCATTGTCTGGATGATAGTGCTGTAGGCATCTATGGATATTCATACACACAAATCGCCTTATATGGTTCAATGTTGTGTGTTGCAATTACGCTGTGTGTTGTTTTCCTTCTAGAGATAGATACATGGCTCAAAAACAGTTTTTAAGTCAATTGTAATGTGCGTAGTAGTTACTTATACTATACACCGAAGCTATTACCTTGCTCATGAATTTTACTGTGTGGTTTCTGTTTCTCTATTATAAGGTGGTATAGAAAGTTAGGAATGAAAAATAAATGGTCGAGGCCTTGCTAGAATGCTAATGTAATACTTATTTAGAGGATACTGCATAATTTTTGCTGAGTATGAAACTAATTAGGAAAAAATTGCATAATTTTAGTAGTAATTACTGATGGATAAATTGTAGCATACGGTTATTTTGTTGTGAATGAAATAAAATTGAAAAGCGACCGTATTTTTTGCTTTTCGGGTTAAGTTAAAAATTCAATATTAATAACAGAAAACATTTGAAAAGACGGCTTTCGCTTCTATATTCTTTAAGGGAGCTTTCATGTTAATGCTCCTGAAATAATCAAGTGGTTAATTTTACCAGTTCTCATAGTCTTATATGAGAATTTAACTGTGGCCCAAAAGTTGTTTCAAACCACATCTATTATTTTTTATATTAACTATATATGTATAAGTAAAAGTATACATAAACAAACAAGTTCTGTGCTAAACACCTTCCCAGAAAGGTTTTTCGTCTCTCGCCCTCTGCTTCATATCCATTTTATTAATTGCTACAGTAATCTTTTCCAACAAAATTTTGATATAGTGCACGATATTATATGCAAAACATGTTGGACATATTCAGGCTCTATTATGGAGTTTATTTCAGTGCATACTTAGAAATTAAGAACACATTTTTATGCATTTCAATTTTTTTTACATAAAGTTGCATACTTTCAGACATCAACATACACATAAGTTCATTGCAAATTATAATTTCAAAAATTCGTTTATTATTATTTCCTAATAATTTAAATACCAACCTCTTCTGCCTTATGGATTCAACATTTGTGGTTGTCTTTTCTTACTCTGTATAGCTGTGTGTCCGACCGTCTGTTGGACTTTTCGGTTTTTTCGAGCTCAATAACAGGTAGTGATTTTCATTCATTTGGCATAATTGCAACTGCAACTTTTTTCATATTTGCCTAGTGGCTAATAATGTTTTTTCTCTGTGTGTTGCGCGTAAAGTTCTCTTCGGTATTTTTGTTTTAAATTGTTCATTATGTTAACCTAAATAAACATGCACAGATATTATGCGAAAAACTGAATTCAATGTACGATGTTGTAGGGTTTCTCTATGTCATTACATACAAAAGAAATATACATATGAATTCATTAAAATGTTGAAAAAAAAAACTGTCAGCCTCTTTTTGTGTGCCAACGGAAAGGGGTAATAAAGCAATTTTTTCAATTAAGATCTTGAAATACAAAAAAAGCATACAGACAGACTCTAAATCGAAATTTTGTGGCTCTGGTCCTCATTACTTTGATTCATACAAGAAACAAATCCAAAATTCTTTCAAAGCCACATCTATGAAGTATAATAAACTTCCAAAACAAAAGAAAAATTGTATGTTTCCATTCATACTTCCAGGGATATATTATTTGTTTCATTTAAGATTGATGTTTCTTGTTTGTTGATTGTATAGGAGAAACAAAATTATTTATTGTAACAAAATGTGTTTGTTAGTGTCTCTTTTGACCGAAATTTATTTCAGTCTCTGAAGGGGTGTTTTTTCTAAGCTTTTTTGTCAAGTAAAGAAGAGACAAAATAAAGCTCATGTATACTACACCCATACTGCTCCTTTTGTTCCCCCATTCAAATTTATGTAAATGATTAGTGCTATGATTAAGTGTTACTAATTTGTTATAGTCGTGTTGGATATATTTTGTTTGGTTACCATTGACTTCTGATATTAACTTTGATGTTGTTTGGTGGATCGTGAGTTAAAGCTACTCCAGAGCAGTTGCCGTGGCTGCCGCATGTATTGTGGTGGGTTGTGTGACATTTTAGGGGTTTGGTAACAATGTTAGAGAATCGTGAAATATAATAACGTATTATCAATGGTTTGACATTTTTGTAATAGGTTGAGCGATCACTTATTGTGGTAAAAAATGTTATTGATTTTATAAAAAACAGTGAGTGGCTACGGATGAAAGCCGAAAAAGTATACAGAAATATGGATTATTGTTCAACTATAAATGTAGGATTTGATATAAGCCTAAAAGTAGGTCGAGTATTCGCACAACAACGTTTGAGTTATTATGAAAGTATATATACTATATTTAGTCTATAAATATACTAAATAGTTAATCGATAGTTGCAATTACCAAATACAGTTGATTTTCGACAATGCAATGTCAGCATGCTACCGAAATAATATCAAAAATTCAATAAACTTGATCTAATATAGTTATAGCTCTCTCGGAGTAAAAAACAAACAAATTATAATTTATAATAAGGACCCCTATAGCTTAATTTTTTTTGGAATTTATACAAATATTTCTTAATGTATTGTATCTACTGTAGCTTAATAAAATGTATCCCAGCCTTTGGAATATTCCATTAAGTTTGGTGCTTCTTTTAAAAGGTTATTACACTGTTTAACCAACTTACACCATATTTGTATAGAATGTAAAATTAAGTATAGATCGAGGCTACCAATGTTTGCTACAGTTCTGGTTCATCTTTTCTTTAAAAAAATTTACACAATTTTTTCTAGGGATAACGGTATATTTCAATGCTCTTTATATTTAGTGCATCCGTAGCGCTAAAAGTGTAACTCGTCACCTGAAGTGTCTAAAGACGGAATCCTCATTTTAAAATTTTTACAGGCGTTGCAGAAAACCTTATAAAATCAAAAGTATTTTATTTTTAAACGCGTTTCTCCACAGCTTAGCTTAGGAATTTGGAAGTCAACGATTTTGTGGATATATATTTTAGCTTGGTGAATTATAGTCCAGAAAGTTTTAACAAGATTCGTATTTATTCGGCATTGTAGGTGACGAATTGTTTTTGGTGACAGTAAATACAAACTAGACGGCACGAATATTCAGTTCCGGGTAATATAAGCAGACTGGCCAGAAAGTGAATAGAAAAAATCAATTTGAGTGATTCAAAAATATTCCAGTTAAACTTGGTAACGTACAGAATAATATGTTTTTACTATATTAGGTTAGTGAGAAAGTTCCTTAGATTAGGTCTGAACCAAACTGTCGCGGGCTGAGCCAAGAAAAGTGGTCGCTTTTGAAAATATGTAAAAGATTTACCCAGCTGATTGGTGTGCACGGAAATGCCTATATCCCAAAGAAACCATCGAAATAATCAGTTCAATTTCCTTAAAAAAACTGTTGTCTACCAACAATTCTTTTAAATAGAAAATAATGACCTTGAACTAAGTTATGATTTAAAAACAAAAACTTTAAAAGATCAATAAATTTAACAAAAATCGTAAATTATTCAGGATGTATAAAATTATTGTTTGAAAAAGTAATTAAAATCTCTCTAGGGTTGCCATAGTTTTTATAGAAAATATGGCAACCTAAATAATTCCACGATCTGTTTTAGGCTAAGTTACTAATTTTTGTTTCGGAAAACCTGTTCTAAGTATCTAATTAATTGTAACAATATAGCGTCGGGAAAACTAGAAATTTATATCAACATAAGCAAACAACATATGAAATTTCTTCATAACTTTTGAAATCGTTGCTAGATTTTTCCCATTTTCAGCCCAATACATCTGTTGATATCAGAAATGTGGCCGTCGGTGGTGCAATGGTTAGTGCGGGCGCCTCTTGTACATGAGATCTTGAGTTCAATTCCTGCCCTGACCACCTTAAATTTCTTTCGGTGGCGGTAACCTCCCATAGTGACGCCGACACTATCGAGTATTTAGCCTTGAAAAAGCTTCTCAAAATACCGTTCGGAACCTGTGTAAAACTGTAGGTACCAATCAGTGAGTATAAAACTATGAAGCGCACAGCTCACTATTTGTGAGAACCTCTGCCCAATTCTTTCATGGGATGTATTTTATTTATTTTTATTTATTTTTTTATGATATCAGAAAATATTATCGTAAAAATAAGACATCAGGAGCAACAATTATGAATGCACTTGCGCTTCGAAATGTGGATATACAAAATATGCAAGATTTAAGCCTTACATCCCATGAAGGGCTTGGGGACAGTTTCTCACAACTCACTGGTGAAGTCGTACAGTTTTATACCGGTTCCTATCTTATGAATGTAAGATGTGTAAGGTGGTCAAAGAAGAAGGTAGAAGGCCCACGTTCTCGTGCGCAAGAGCAGCGAACACTGGCCATTGCGCCACCGACAACATGATATTGGTACTTTCTTTTCTGCTCAATTTTCAGAATCTGTTTGAATTTTTCTTCGTGGTATAAAATGTTCAATTTTGAGGCAGATTGGAATACATGGGTGGACGGACATCAGTACATCGAATCAGTGACTGTTATTTTGTCGAATAATACTATCAACGTTTCTCTTAAGGGCTACGAACACCAGCTGTTACGTAAAATACTTTTTTCTAAGCACTGCGGAAATATATGTTCTTATGACAAGTGGTAAGTAAAGCTATCATGAAACAGATTGCTTCTAGTTTATGTAAACAAAAATAATGGTTATTGTTTAGAGTAATAGTTAGCAGAAATTTTTAAATTTTCTACTGTACTTAAAAAGGATAGTAGTTTATGTGCCGTTTATAATGCTGATTTCCCTCCAGGTCCACGCATATGAATGGAATCACCACAACCCCGTTAGTACAGTGTTAGAGTATTCGATAAACAGTACAAATCTGCACATGGGAATATTAATAATAAAATCAATATCGCGGATAATATGGGAGGATACCCAAAGAAATCCTTGCGTCCGTAATGCTGGAAATGTTACTGTAAAATAAGAGTCTTAATTTTTTAAACAGAATTAAGATTAAAATTTATGTATATAAGAACAGTTTAAACTAATGTGTATAATCAGCAAACTTCAAGTTTTAAAAGCCCTTAAAATCCAATCAAGTTACTGCTGCCTTTATGATTAATTATTCCTCGTTTGATAATCGCTTTAGTTAACTTCAATTGCCTTTCAACGTTTCTTTCGAATCACATCTATTACTTTTCATAATAAGTATGATTAATTTACGATTTCCTTTTTCTAATATAAACGATATGAACAAATGAACTACTTCAGATTCTATACAAATACCCTGACAACAACTTTTACGATCTCTCCTTCTCCATTCACTACTTATAGTCGTTATGCGATTTCTTTTAGGACCATAACCTCGTTGTAGTCAGTCATCTCTTTATGATATTTACAGTTCCATATTTTTGTATTACCCTCTACGGTTTTTTTATTTATAAATAATGCTAATAGTATGCTTCCTTTCTTTCTCGTATAGATACTAGATTTCCAATTCTATAGGATTCAAAAGACTCAGTAATAACAGCATTCTAACTAGAAATGTATGCAGTTTATCTATTATTTAAATCAATATAAACTTATTTTTGCATTTTCTTCTCGTCTTGCAATAGACCATTTCGCTTTAGCCAAAAAGCAAAGTTATGTTATGATTTTCTTTAGAAGCCAAATGGTTAAAACATAATAGCCAGGAAAACCAAAACAGACAATATGATTTCAGATCTATCTACACAGAAAAGCCTTTAAGCTACTCCCGGTGTACTCATATTCGTACAAACTTTTCTAGTGAAGCACCACATTGGCTGGCATTTGGCAAATCAAAGAATCAAATGCAGTCGTATGCCACCGCATACAACCTATCATACCTTACTAACATACTGAGCGGGAAATGAAAAGAAGAAAAATGTAAAGATAGTGATGATGCCATTTCGGGGTACATCCAGAGGAATGTATTATACAAATCAATGCAATTTTTTAACTAAACACTGACCTTAAAAGCATAGAACCTATTATTTATTAAACTGGTAAAAGACCTAGCATCCAAATGGCAGACCCATATATAAAGGGTAATTTTTAAAGTGGCTTACTTTTGACGTAGAATACGTCTTACCTTACGGTATGAGGAGTCATGTCAGGTTTTTATTGTTGTAATCTTTATTTCATTGAATTTGAGGAAACGGCTAGATGAATTTTTTTAAAATTTTTTTTGTAGGTAAATGAAGATGTTATCTTTCGTTTGATATACATTTCATATTGGTTGATATATTTCTAGTATTTTAATTTCTCAAATGAAAATTGTTTAAACACATACACTCAAACATATGTGTGGTGTTTGGTTGAGTTTTTTGGTTGCTCAACATTGCTTAGGAACATGTATCTAGTAAAAAGTGAAACGAACAGCAAGCTAATGTTGCTTGGCAACATGTATCTAGTAAAAAGTGAAACAAACAGTAAGCTAACGTAATAAAGCTTTTTTGCGAAAGCTTCCATAAAGCTGTTGTAACATTAATTTTGAATTGTAAAGCGTAAAGCTTTCACACAACGCTCGAATGCTAATGCGAAGACTCGATAAGGTAAACCTTTTTTAATATTAGGGCGGCCCTCTCAACATTCACAGAACTTATTTCAATAAAAATATTAATTAAAATACATAAATTAAATTAAGTTTAAAAAAATTGAACATAATATTTTTTTTTTAAACGGACTTGAATCAAATGCCGTTGGTAAATATAAAAATTACAGCAGACGTAGAATACGCCATCCGATAAGACAGAAAACATATGAGTCGTTCAGTGGATAAAGGGAATGAGTCCATTTTTGGCGTTTTTGAGATTTAGCGTGGATACACTTCCTTTCATGACTAACAATGTATGGTAAACATTTTGTTTTCAAATTTCAACGGAAACCCCCTTTTAAAGACAAAACATTTTTTTGTACGAAACACAAAATTTTTATTTTCAGTGGAAAAAGGGAATAAGTCCACGCTTGCATTTATATTGCATTAATCACTTGTTAACTTTGCTTTTAATCACTCTTATTTTTTTCTATTTCTTGCCTCTCTTCGAGCTTTCGCTACCTGCCAATTTTTTGTGTTCTTTAAATTGTTGTTGTACTTAGTTTATTCCTGCATGAGAGCAGCAATCGGAGGCGTAACTGTAATCCAAGTTTATGCTTTATTACATATGAATTCGACCATTGATCGCTGTTATGATTTCGTTGTGGTTAGAAGAGTTTCTAATTTAGTAAGTGCAGTGAGTGAGTAACCTTCGTCGTAAGTTACAACCTTCCTGCTAAAAAGAATTTGAAAAAGATTTCGTAAAAATATTTTAATTATTTGACCTGCGCATATTAAGTAAGTAAAGTTGAAGAATATTTTTTTAAATATTATAAATATTAAAGTTTACTATTTATAGCTAAATAGTGCCAAGAATGGACGACAACAACAACAATGAGGTCAATGTCGAAAGTGGTGATTCCGATTTTTCATCAGTTGGCTTTCAACGTGTCTCAAAAAGGCGAGTGAGAAGAATTATATCCTCGGATTCATCGTCGAATAATGATGATGAACTGACAACGATCTCAGTTGGGCAAAAGCGACGACGAAATAGTATTGAATGGCGAAAAAATGTAAGAAAGTTTCGTCGAATCAAAGGTTTGAAATACACAAATAGCTCAGGCTCTATTGTATCAGCAAAACCATTTGCGGATGTAGTTTGTCGATGCAAACGTAACTGTAATTCCAAAATTACAGTTGACCAAAGAAAAGCGGCGTTTACATCCTTTTTTAACTTAAACTCCCATACACAACAAAATATTTTTATTAGAGGTTGCGTTGCGTCGAAAATAGTTGAAAGACGGCGTCCAAGAAATGATAATCCAAAGCCGAGAAATCATACTTTTTCGTATTCTATTCGAATACCAGACCAAGGCGACATTACTGTCTGCAAAAAGTATTTTTTGGACACATACCACATAAGCAACAAACGACTTTTTAATTGCAGTCAAAAAAATCAGGTTTCGGAATTAATAGACCAGCGGGGAAAACACATTCGAACTAATAAAATTGATGACACACCCATCATTAATCATATAAACTCATTTCCGGCTTATACTAGCCATTACAGCAGATCGCATAATCCGCAGCGCAAGTATTTAAATTCCAACTTAAATATAAGAAAAATGTACGACCTTTATGTTGAGAAGTGTAAGTCGGACAGTCTTGAACCTGTAAAAGAAAAATTTTACTACCATATTTTTTCTACGAAATTCAACTTGCATTTCAAACACCCATCCAAAGATACTTGTCAAATGTGCGATTTACTAGAAATGAGAATTAAGTCATCGGCTGACAATATTATCACAATACAAGAAAAGGAGTGCCACTTATTAAAAGCTCAAACAGCCCGAAGCCAAATGACAGCGGATAAGCTAACTGCTTCCGAAAGCACTTATGTGTTTTGTTTCGATTTGCAAAAAGCCTTAGCTTTTCCCAAGTTAACCACATCAAGTGCTTATTACAAACGTAATTTGTACGTATATAACTTAGGATTCCATGAGTTTCAAAACAGTGCTAGAGACATGTTTGTTTGGCCAGAAACTGAGGGATCAAGAGGCTCACAAGAAATCGCATCTTGTTTGGTCAAATACATAAAAATGTTTGCTGATACACACGATCGGATTGTTTTGTGGTCTGACTCATGTATTGGACAAAATAGAAATATCAAAACTGTCTTAAGTTTACTGAAATTAGTTCAAAGTACTGATATAAAAGCTAAGTCGATTGAAATGAAATTTTTAGTAAGCGGACATACCTACTTACCAAATGACGCCGATTTCGCCGTTATTGAGTCTAACGCAAAAAAAATTCAGCACATTTATTCGCCAAGTGATTGGATAAATATAATCGCAACATGCAAAAGAAAGGAACAGTTTCGAGTGGTTAAAATGACCCATTTTGATTTTTTCTCTACAAAATCTTTGGAAAATAACGTTTGCAATCGCAAAACCAATACCGCGGGAAAACCGGTAAACTGGCTCCAAATGAGGTGGATCAAACTAGAGAGATCGAAACCATGGGTAATACAATATAAAAATAATTTCGATGAAAATTTTGGATTTGAAAATATAAACATAAGAAAGAAAGGTAATGTAATGTTATTGAATAGCGTGAGTCAAAGTCTATTGTATCCTGAAACTAGAGCTATAACAAAAGAAAAGAAAAAGGATATGATTGATTTATTAAAATATATCCCTCCCGTGTACCATACTTTCTATAAAAACTTAAAAACAGTATCAAGTCCGAAAGATTATTCTGAAGAAGACATAATATTTTGTTAAATTTGTTATACTTACGATTTATTTAAAAAGAAGAATTTTTTTTAGTTATTTTTTGTTTTAAAAAGAAGAAATGTTTTATGTTATACTTACGATTCATTTAAAAAGAAGAAATTTTTTTAGCTATTTTTTGTTTTAAAAAGAAGAAATGTTTTATGTTATTTTTTCTTTTAAAAAGATGAAATTTTTTGTTATTTTTTTAAGTTCATTAAAAATAAAACTGTGCGAATGCACTAACTAAAAAACAAATTATCTGCAGCCTTTTTTTTGCAAAATTATAAAAAATGTACTCTTTCCAAAATATACTAATTCAATTAAAACACTACGCGAGGTAAGCCAATATTTAGATGGATATGTTTTCTTTTTATTTCCGAACGAATGTCCGAAAGTCAAAACATCATTAAGTTGCGTTTTTACGCTATCGATTTCAATAACAAAAAATTTGGTGGACTTATTCCCTTTTTCCACTGAAACTCTTAACAATAAAAACGTATTTGTATCATATTAACAGGTTCTGTGAACACATACACTTACATACTAACATTATATATTCACAAATTGTAAAAGAAGCCCTAATAATTAATTTTGCAATTTAAGTTTTGAGTTTTGTTGTAACAACTAGTTTTAAAGTCAACGTCAACTGTTCTGTCGTTTTTCTCCATTTCAAATTTTTGGACTCATTCCCTTTATCCACTGAACGACTCATATATAACAATAAATGATAAATAATATAAGCAAATGAATTTATTGTTATATATGTTTTCTGTCTTATCGGATGGCGTATTCTACGTTAAACTTAATGGCCGTGTCTCTGACACAGCCTGCAGGGACAGTCCGTGGCCGAAGGCCTCGGACAACTGTCTGCTGTAATTTTTTACTAAGCATACATCATCAAATATTTCCTCAAAATGTAACATTTACGGTTCTTGGATTGTGATTTCAAAAGGTTAAGGTAATATAAGTTATCATCGCGGAATTGATACTTAAGGGTAAAATTTTGTTATAGTAAACTTGAATTTCAAGAAGTCTTGGGACAACTTTGCAAAGGTTAAAAAAGAGGTTTACAAAATTGAGAAAAGCTGTCAAATATGTATAAAAATCTTGATACAACAAACAATCATTAACAAATCATATACCATTATGTTCCTAGTCTCATATAAAACAATGTTTTTTTTGGAATTTTATTGTACAGTTCATAGAAAATTCGTTCCCACTTACGTTCACATTTCTATTATCCTCACTATCAAACTGGAACTCATGATAATTTGGAAATATTTCTGCACTCTCAAATAGACACCCTGTACAACCAATGTGTTCCAATACAAACATATGCCACATCGTACACTTGCTTCGTTGCTCAATGACGGCTCAAAGAAAGTCTTCGATAAAAACATACACGAGCCGTATAAACACATTCATCTTTGAATGGCCCTCGCCCGTCCCTCTATCAAAATTACTTTTTGGTCCTTTTCTGAAATGTTTTGAAGCTTCTGAGTTTTGTGGACTCTTTTTTTACAGTCGCTAGTCGATGTAATGCCACATGTATATAGTCCAAAGGTGAAAATGTTAAGAAAAAGAAAACGAGGTGGGTATAAAAGTGGTGTGAAATTCAATGCTAGTCTTTCCTTTCTTAAGAACACAGAAATGAATGGAATTGCATAAAATTCTGTTTTGTTGACCATGAACACTGGAATAGTTTGTTTTAGGTTATTGACATTATTATTTGTCTTCAATACCCGTTCGGCAACAGCTGCTTTTTTGAAATGTTTTTTCTGTAAAAATTAGATTATTTTTAAAGTTAAACACTTTTAAAATATCAAACAAAACACATTCAATTACTAAACGAAACCTTTTCCAATTTTCTTTATATATATATTATTTTTCACTCATCTAACTTTGACACAATGCAGTTAGTCAGCAGAAACAAAATGCCTGTTGTCTTTACCATGCTGTGTTTGTTGGCGTAATACGTTCACCATTCTAATTGTATCATGGGGAACAGTGTTTGATGAAACTTTTTTCAAATAGGGCTGATATTTGATGTTTTATAAACTTTTATAGTTTGAAAAATTTTAGTTTTCGAAAATGTTCAACCAAGTACTGTGAAAATTGGATTTTTCAGAATGTTGTGGAAATTATATTTTGTTACTTCGGAGATCTTTTGATAAAATAAAATAAAAAAAAATCTATTACATAAATTTGGAACAGTTTACCAATTGGAATAGTTTATCAATTTGACAAAATGTAAAAATTGTGACAAATCGATTGTTTTTAAATCTTTCGGTGTTGTTAAGGCCTTCTAAATATTCGTTTTAATTTAAATTTTTATATTAAATGCGACAATATCCGTAACGGAAAGATTTCGTGTGTATATTAATATTTAATAAGTCAATCAAGCTTAAAAGATCTGGACTAGAACGTTTATATTATCTTTTGAACATAAACAGTTTTTTATACATAAGTATTTGCTTTATCAATAACTTTTATTAGAATTTAAATGTAACAGAACGTTTAGAGATCAAAATGGCTCATATAATATAGAGTAGAATTCGGTTATAGCGACCGCCAAGGGACCGTAAATATTCGTCGTTATAACTGAACGTTGTGGTATCCGAATAGGTGCACACAATATTTTTAAGTTTTTTTTATCATGTATATTCATGTTTATTGAGATTGAAAATAGTTTGGAATCGTGGTTTGTTTTCTATTTACAAGAATTTCATGTAATAATTTACTTTCAATAACTTCTACGGAACTATTTAAACACTCTGATATGTCAGAACCCCCAAATCGCGAAAACTGTTTTAAAGTGTGCACCGCACTCAAGGTTTCTGTCCTAGTGGGAATTTTGATTGGCTCATCATCGACATCTGGTTCATTATCGCTGTGAATTTCCTCATTTTCTTTTGTGCTCTCCACGATTTCTCTCAATGAAGGCTCTTCCGATGTCACGACATTGTCATCCACGTTTACGAACTCATCCCAATCAATACATTCCGCTACTTGTTGCATATTTTTGTATGTTTCCTGTAGCAGCGAAAGAGGAATATCATCTTCATCTTCGAAATCTGGAAGTAGTCCCGCATGTCGGAAAGAGTTAGCTATTGTTGATGATTTTACACTTTGCCAAGCGGAGGCCACCATGTCAATAGCATCTAACAAAGTAATGGTGCTTTGTGTGTTATTGTCTGTATCGCGAATAATTTTTAGCATTAGTTGTTTGCGATTATTTGCATATCAAACACCTAATTACCCCTTGGTCCATTGGCTGTAAGACGGACGTTGTATTAGGTGGTAGGAAAACTAATTTTATTGAAGACAGATTTTGAACATTTGGATGTGCTGGACAATTATCTACAAGCAGTAACATTTTTCTTTTACCTTTCTTCAAACTGCTGTCCCAATCGCGCAAAATGCGTTCAAAAATTTCTGAAGTCATCCATGCCATTTTATTTCCATTATAATCTACAGGTAATGATTTTACATGCTTGAAACACCGCGGCATTTTAGATTTTCCAATGACAAGCATTTTCTTTTTTTCGGACCCATACCTCCAACCAGCAAGGTTATTCTTTCCTTTGATTGTTTACCACCACACCACCTTTCACCTTTGAATTTAAGGGTTTTGTTGGGTGGAAGCTTATGAAAGAGCCCTGCTTCATCCACATTAAAAATGTGTTGTGCTTGATACCCCTCTCGTATTTTAGGATATACTGAAACTAGCCAGTCGCTGCATTGACTTTTGTCGACACTGCAAGCCTCACCAGAAATTGTTCCTAAAACTATATTATGATGCTCTCGAAAACGGTAAATCCAGCTTTCAGTGCAATTGTAATCGTTTCCAAGAAGTTGGGCTATTTCCTCTGCCTTCATTTGAAGTATGGACGTAGTTACTATAGTATTTTTATTTCTTTGCGTCTTGAACCATTGCAAAAGAGCTTGTTCTATATTAGAATCTTGAGTAGAACGCATACGTTTTCTTTGCATGTTCTCAGATTCAAAACACTTACGAATTGCGTCTCGGTTTTTCCATATCGTACTGATAGTCGAATGCGAAACATAATAGTCCTTCGCTAATGCTGCATTTTTAGAACCAGATTCTAGTTTCAGCAAAATTTCAGCCTTCTCTTTTATGGAGAACACTTTACGTTTTTTAACGTTCATTCTGGAAAAAGCATATGCACATTCATACATATTTACTCAGTATTTATCCAAGTAAAAGTGCCTTACCTGCGTTTGGTTGATCTGGATTACAATTTCTTATGTAAATTAAAAATTTTTTTTTAACACCGCTGGTAATTAAAGAAAGAATGTTCATATGTCCATTCGCGTTCACGACTCAAACTGGTATGCAACTTTCTTCTTTATCTTTTCCACACTCAGTTTGAGATAGGCGAAAACAAATTCTGTGATTCCCCATATAATACAGATGTTCCTTCATTTAGTGTTGGCTGGCGACAAAAAATGGAAAGAAAAACCAAAAAATACAACACGCAGAAGTGGCATCGTCGTTATAACCGAAACTTCATTCCAAAGCAGACGCGCAAATTGGTCATTAAAAGCAGATGGTCGTTAAAACCGGAGTCGTTCTAAGCGAATGGTTGCGCATGTATAAGCAATGAAGGACCAATCTTTCTTTGAAACTCCGTCGTTATAAACGGATGGTCGTTACAAGCGAGGTCGCTATAAATGAATTCTACTGTATATATGTAATATTCTATGAAAATCTAGGCTAATAAAACATGGTTGATATTCAAATTCGCCTCTTTCGAAATATTTTGTTTATTAACTAGTATAAAACTACTTATTTTCAGACTTGAAATTTTAAATTCTCAACACAGAGTCGGAAATGCTTACTTCAAATTATAAATGATTCAAAGTTTTCATGTTTCACTTATTACTTATTGCAATCAATTTCTAGGAGGGCGGGGGGGGGGGGGGGGGTTTATTGCCCTTAAAATACGATTTTTGGCATTTAAAGTATTGCAATCTTTTTTATATCAAAATATAATTAAGGGTTTAAGTTCTAAGTTTCGGACGACTTTGAGTCCCTTCCTCGTTTTTTTCTATATCCATTCAAAATATGCAGTTCACAATTGATATTCAATAGAAATTCCAACAATCGAACAGAATCGTACAGGGGCAGTCTATAAGACATGTATGTATGGATGTTATATTTACTTGCTGTATACGATGTTTGTCTTGGCTTGGTTGGCCATATCCAATAGCAGCAACAACGTTGGCCCCATCGGCATCAGACAATGTTTGGTGTTGTTTGTCCGTCGTTGCTTCTTGTACTTGTTGGATTCTAACATGTTTAAGTTTTGATTTCAGAGCTTCTTGGGTAGGTAATAGATGGATGCTGTTGTTGTTGATGTACTTGCATGTTTTTGTTTTTTTTCAGATTCGAATGAAACTTAAAATTATGAGACCACCTTTGAGCAATTGTTATTTCAGATAAATGTTTGGTTAAAAGCCTGTTGCTCTCAAGCCGCTTTATTTTGTTTGTAAGTTGTTTTCTTTTTGTAAATTTATTTAAAAAAAAGGAAAAATATACATAAATGTTTCCTGTTGTTGTTGTCTCACTTGAATATTGTTAAAATCAATAACAATGGCCCTTTTGTTTATGCATTTATGCCTTTTCAGCTAGAGTCTCTTTCCAATCGATTGTTTGTGTATTTGCTTGGCTGTTACGCTAACTTTGTGGGCCGGCCGCCACCAAATAGCGTTTTATTTGTTTTTCACTTTGGATGCACTGCTGACCACCGCTGCTATCATCCTTCGTCTATTTTCACATTTATGGTCAAATGATTTGCTGCCTTATGGGCTGAAAAGTGTGAAGTTTGTTTTCAGTTCTTCCTGGCCTATGTTGAGTCATTATTGCTTGTAAAAAGTTTCCTTTCCGTTTGAAGTTACCACTGATTGATTCTTAGCTTTTTGAGAAAAACATTGCATTTTAATATATTTTGTTTGTCTTTTTTCTCTCTGAAAGTGTTATCTGTTTTATTTTCGTTTGAATTTTGCTTGCATTTCTGAACAATTTTGTATAACTTAAACTGTTAATACACTTCAATAACTTGACTATCCAATGCCCTTTATTATGTCCAGTAAGTGCTAATGAACTTTTGGAACTTTTTGTTATTTTATTGAGTGTTGAAACCGAACACTTAAGGCAATGTCTGTAGATTTTTGAAAGAAGAACAATAAAAGCTTTTGCACACTAACTGTTTAAATTTTTAAAATGAGTACTAATAAAAACACATTTTGGTATCTTACTTTGTGATCAATAAGGGAAAAAATATTTAAATATATCCAGGGATAAGTTGAATATATTTTGTAAACTTAATACGTATTCCGTTATTTAGGCGCTAAATTGCTTTTAACTGATATCAGTTAAATGCTAAATCCAAAAACTTCCAATCAGTTAGCTGAATAAAAATAACACAAGCCGAGCATACACGAATAATTTTTGTAGAATATGTCACGTCAATTGTATTTTTATACCCTCACCCATAGGATGGGGGTATATATCATTTAATACGGAAAAAATTTAACGCACCGAAGGAGTATCTTTGGACGAAATTTTCAGACGATTGAACCATGTCCGTCTGTCTGTCTGTCTTGCTGGCTGGCTGGTCAACACGATAACTGCCGTAAATCTTTACAGATCACAATGACTATTATTTGTCAATACTGAGTTTGGGATTGAAAATGGGCGATTTGACCACATCCCTTCTGATACCTCCCATACAAATCGACACATTTAGCACAAAATCATATTTATTTCAAACCTTTCTTCTGATAGATGTGATTAGCTTCAACTCACACACCGATTAATAATCTTAATTGCCGACTTAACTGGAGAAAATGGGAGAGCTTGTCACACCCATTCCGGTACGTCCCATACAAAACACGGTGTTCGTCCGGGTCGTCAATCGGATAAATCGCGTGAAATTAGGTATAAGACTTCGCGTTATCAAACGCCAATCACCGATTAAAACTATGATGATTTTGCCACGCCCATTTGCCCATAACTCCCATACAAACATTGAGTGGCTGGCTTGTGGTTCGATAAGATAACTCCTGTTAAACCGATCCAATCGTTATGGATTTTAGTAGTAGACAATATTTAGTCAAATCCCACTCTTCTATGGACAATAAGTGGTTTTGATAGCCCCATTTTGGTAACTTCCATAAACAAGTTAGGCGGACGTGTTAATTCTCGTAAACTGAAACCGATCTGAATAAAATTAGGTACTGGGAAATATTTTGATAAAACCTACTGCACAATTATTAACTGACTATTGTGCCACGCCTGGTTTGCCGATTCGATATCTCCAATAAATCATAACCGGTCTTAATAATATTCGGTATTGTACAAAATTTTGGCAACAACTTTCCATGACCATTTGTGGGCGGTCGGAAGACGGGCCCCAGGAAATAATACCCCAATTGCAAAATGAAAATGGGCCCTAAATTTAGGGTTTGTTTTCATTATGAAAGTGGGCCTCATATTTCAAACTGAAATAACCTCCCACACAATGATGAAGGGCCCCAAAAAATTGTGAAGCACGACCCCAAATATTTTAGTGGGGGCGGCTTTCATTTTCCGGTTTTAAACCGTTTAAAAATAAGGCCCCAATAAGCGCAAGAGGACCCCAAAATAATTATTTGATTGTATACTAATAAAATTTGGGGCCAGACCCTAAGTATTTTCTTGAAATGTAATTTTAAAGAATAAAAATTGCACCCCATGAAAATCGCCCCCAATAGAAAAAAATTTGTTTTGTTTTATCCGTAGATTAGATTAATTTCAGAATGAATATACAATACACACATAAACATATTCCATGATACATTAATCCAAATAAGATAAAATAGAATAGTTATTTCAAATATTTTTCTCCTTTTTTTAACGTCTTTTTGGCTAAAATTTTTTTCATTTCTTTATTAAACAATAAAATACAGTTTATTATAATTTTTGTTGATCGTGTGGTGAAACGCCGCTGGCAAAAATATTTTCCTCAAAAAATCGCGCGATTTTTTGTGAAAAAACTTTTTTTAATTTTTTTCTAAAACAGTAAAATAAAGTTTATTAAAATTTTTGTTGATCGTGTGTTGAAGCGCCGCAAGCAATAACATGCTCCAACAAAAATCGCGCGATTTTTTTTGGAAAATTTTTTTTCATTTCTTTCTAAAACAGTAAAATATAGATTATTAAAAATTACTTTTATTTACTTTTTCTAATATTTGGGGCCTAATTTCATTTGTTATTATGGGGTGTTTTTTTATTCAGTTTTATAGTAGCCATACGAAATTGCACCCCGAGAAATTACACCACAATTTATTTATGAAATAACACCCCAAAACATGAAGACAGACCCCAAGAAAAATTAAAATGTTCCCCAAAAAATAATTGGGGTCCACTTTCATTGGGGTCCGCATTCATAATGAAAACACACCCCAAGTGTAATCGAAAATGAACCCCAAATGTACGAAATAACACCCCAAAATGTCGTGTTGTTGTAACCTGTGTATTGGTTTGGGGCCCATTTTCATTTTGCAATTGGGGTGTTATTTACTGGGGCCCGTCTTCATTTCGCCCCATTTTTGTACCACGCATATAAATATTGTGAGGGAAATTGGTTGGTAGTTACAAACATTCACCAAAACAAATTAGGATCCTAACTAGTTTGGGTATTCAACAATATTTAGCGCAATGCCAATCTGCTATTTAAGGCCATGACTCACTATCAGATTTAGTCTTTGGATCTGTCAAAAATCGTATGTGTGCTGAAAAAATAGGATAGTGTGGATTGTATGCGAATAAGTATGAAAGAGAAACGAAAATAATTTTGACAGGTCTGTTAGATTTGCTCATGTTTTGAAAAGTTGCAAAAAAATAATATTTCCTCTGCGATCAGGGTTGTGTTTTGGGAGACAGCTGATAAGAATAACAACAACGCCAGCTGATACAAAATTAATAGTAGAGGTAGTTGTGCAAAAGAATAGATAATAGTTGCGCCAAAGAATAAATAAATGAATATGTCGAAAAATATTAAAGTGAGTATGTTGCAAATACAAACGAAATCAAAATATCAATCCAAAGAACCAACGTGATGTTGAAAACATATGGTTTTGCATCATTTTTGTGTGATGGTCTGGCATCCGCAACACACTTGGACCGGATTTTTTTCAAGTGTGATGCGATTTTCTTCAAGTGTGATAAGATTCT
This sequence comes from Phaonia tiefii, assembly GCA_963931995.1. Taxonomy (NCBI): domain Eukaryota; kingdom Metazoa; phylum Arthropoda; class Insecta; order Diptera; family Muscidae; genus Phaonia; species Phaonia tiefii. The sequence goes on along the minus strand of OZ008368.1, from coordinate 199,243,999 downwards.
GTCAGATTATTTTTTGAATAAATCGCACCACTATCTACGATAGTGAGTCACGGCCTTTAATACGGTCACATTTGAGTATGGGCGTTTTTTAACATAACCCAAACGCAATGGATGACTTAGGGTGAGGGTATGATTAAGTCGGTTCACCCGACTGAAACTTATGTAATGGTTTGTAACGGTACTTGTTGAAACAGTTTATTTTAAGTAAGCTAAAAAAACCCCTTGTTACTCTTATTTTTCACTCTTAATTATAAAGTGTTGCCAGTTTAAAATTTATGTAGAACTATATTGTCTCGTCGCATTCCTAAGGATATTCACACTCCTAACGATATCTATACATTAGACCAATTTTATTTAAGGGCTTTAGGAAACCTCTAAGAAACTTGAAATGCTTTAATCCATTTGTATATTAACCCTAGAATATCATCCTTATTTTTTGTGCACTAACGTCATCCTTCGTCATTTTGACTACAACCTATTTCAAGACGGTGTAAATAATATCGTGAGCAAAAATGTCTACCAAAATTAATGTTATTTCTTTATTTAGTTAATTTTTTACTAATTTTCAATAACAAATCAATTTGCAAACGACTAACGCTGTACGAAAAAGCAGGACAAACCAAACGAAAAACATATTTAATCTCGAAAATAAAATCGTCGTTTTGACGAAGGATGACGGACGGTGCAGGGTTGAATGTTGTTGCTTGCATTTTGAAATTATATCGATACTGTCTTTTCTATTCGGACAGTTTACGATCAATGGCCCGTAGGACCCTTTATGTAGCTTAAACTGCTTCCAATCGAAAATGTACATTTAATTTGCTTAACGTTCCGCATATTAATGTGCCTTTGTTGTCTTTCTTTTTCTCAGTGCTATTGTAAATAAATATCTTGCAAACTCTGTATGGCTATAAACAGGCTGATTATGAAGAATTCCTCTCCTTGTAGTAGCAGCATCGGGCTACAATCCTCCCCCTACAACAAACATTATTATGTAAAATAGCTCATTAGTGTAACAATTTATCTTGAATTTTCGAAAAAAAACAGTATTCTGTATACAATGCAACACAATGACCAAATATTTTATACATACAAAAATCAATATTATGCAAACCCTCAGTCGCTCGCATCTAAAAGATACGAGAAACAAACTCCTTTTTTATGCAACTTGCTTTTTTTACTTCGAAGATGATGTCTTTGCTGCAGCAACAAAGACCCACAATACTCTACACAACGAAAATGCATCTTGAAGAGATATTTTAAAATCAATCGTGCGTACCGAAATGCACACATACACCACCGTGGACTGGGGAAATGCGAGCTGGGAACGAGGAGCAGTTTAAATGTAGCTCCGTCTGATTATCGAGGCGGTATCATTTATACCGTCTGTTGTTACTTTTTTAAGCATAAAAGTATGCTAAACAAGGCTTATTATGCAGACAATGACAATAACACACAAACTTGGGACAGGGAGATAAACAAAACCAAAAAAAAAATCAGTTAAGCATCCAGAAAACGGGAAAAAGTTAACCAAGTTTGAGTCTGCAGTCTTGTGGTATCAGCTACCGAAAAATGTTTATATGTATGAAGAGGCAAACGAAAAACAAAACTGTTAAAAGGAATGTGAGCGATATAAAAGATGCATATGTAATATAAAACTAACATGGTCAAGACCAGAAGACCGGCTACCAGAAACTGAGGGGTCCACAAAAAGCACCTGAATTTTGTTTAAGAAAACTGATCGCAGGATAACATTTTGGTAAACAAAGTGACAATGTGGCAAAACGAAAAAGTTGCTTTTTATAATTAGGAAAATACTCTATGCGATGTTAACAAAAAAATTTTAATTTTTTAGAGTAATAAGCAAAAAGAAAGAAAAAAGTACACTCAAAAAATAATTTTAGGAGAAGCACGCTTGTAGTGAAAAGGATAACTAAAAAACGTTAATAGTGCCCCTGGGCATTTAATCCGGAGTCCGAAAACTGAGGCAAATAAAAGTCGCGATTTTAGTGTTTAACTCAACTGTCTGGACGTATTTAATGTTTAATTATCATTACGCTTTGCAAATTATTAAGATAGTAGTTAAAAAATCAACCGAAAGAATTTTTGCGTAAATTGTAAAGACATATTTATTGGAACGAAGTTCCTTATCGCAAGTTGCAGGATGGGGGCTAAATGAAAAAATTTTAAACAACTTTTTTTAACTACTTTATCACACTCCATTATTATCAACTATATTGGGTACTTTTGGTTTGGTTTAAATGGAAGTTTTCTAGGTGGGGCTTGTTTATTACATATTGTAGTTTTGAACCCAATAACAAGTAAGTTTAGAAAAGCCAAAGCGCAAGACTGGCAAATCAATGACGTACAACCCTGAACATGGAATTACATTTGGCAGCACAATTACTCTTACACTAATACTTTTGGTTTGTGTCAAGACTAAGATAAACATTTTGTTTAATGGGAAATTTTCTAGGTGGAGCGTGTTTATTACATATTGTAGTTTGAACCGAATAAAAAGTAAATTTAGAAACGCCAAAGTGAAAGAAGTTTAAATAAATAAAATTTTCTTAAATAAGTGCGTTTTCTTAAAAAGGTAAATTTTCTCATAAAAACGCCTATTCATATTCTCAAACCAAGCACCTTTACTTAACAGAATAAATTATCTTAAAGAAGTACCTATGCTTACAAAAGAAAATTTTCTTACCTAAATTGCCTTTTCTTAACAAAAGTATTTTTTTTATATAAGTACCTTTTATTAAAAAAGGACATTATCTTACAGCAAATTGCCTTTTCTTCAAAAATACCTTTTCTTTAAAGAGTACCTTTTTTGGAAAACAAAATAACTTCTTGAGATAAGTACCTGCGCCTAATATTCTACCTGTTCTTTCGTAGAAAAAAGCTTTTTTCCCAAAAAATACATTCTCTTACAAAAAATACATTTTCATACAAAAATTCCTTTTCTTAAAAGTACCCTTTGTTAAAAATAAAATCTTTTCCTTTCTTGAGGTAAGTAACCATCCTGAAAATAAGAAAATTTTCTTAAAAAAAAATAGCCTTATCGTAAAAAGAGTACCACTTCTTTAAAAAGTACCTGTTCTTAAAAAAAGTATTTTTTTGTAAAAATATTTATTAAAGGTCTGCAACGAATAACATTTTCCTGCATGTGTGAAACTCGAAGTCGGGTAGAGCAAATACACGTACTCTCTCTCAGATTGCAAGCAGTGAAAGAGAAGGAACCGCTTGTTTGGCAAATACCAACGAGTAGGTAGCCCCAGCAATATGTGTACCAAAGAAAGAGAACATATATACATATATGTGAAGAGCAAAGCCAAAGTACTACAAATATCATGTTCGCTTCACATGGTACCGCGAGTATTTGCAAATATGTATGTATGTATATGTATAGCAAAGCTGAAAGAACTACAGTGTTGTTGATGATGATGTTTTGCATGAATTTTCTGTTATTTAAAATAATTTAATAATAAATAATTTAATAATAAATAATTAACAAGAAAATAATTTAAAAAATTTTTTCATTGCATTATAATTTTCTTGATTTCGAGTAGTATACAACTTTTTTCTTTGCTCACTGTAGGATAACACCACAAGAAAATTATGTTCAATTTGTCAAACTGAACGTTGTACAATGTATATGTAGTTACTACGTGGTAGTACGTTCAGTTTTCTCGGTATGTTTGGATAAGAGCGAAAAAGGAACATGTACAGTCTGGCAGTGACCACAGACGAGTAACAACAAGTAGTTACTCGGCGATTTGTTGTTCTCTTAAAATGAGTACCTTTTTTTGCGACACTTCGGATAAGTGTCCATCGTTTGCCACTGCACGTGTACTACGCAAATACAAATGGATTTGTGCAGACCTTTAGCATTTATACTCTTAGGCTGATGACAGAGTGAGCGCTACAGGCGTTGCTATGCTTGAAGCTACAACCGCTATTACTATATCAATCTTTGACGTGGCAGAGTAAGCGCTACATTGTGTGCTACATCGTGTGTTTTTTAAGAGAGAGAATGTGAGCGCAAACTTTATTACGCTCTTTAGTGTATTAATTTTTCATTTGTTTATGTTTTGTGTGTCTTATTTTGTAATGAGATGTAGTTTTTTGTTTGAGCTTATTTGTTTAACATGGATTCGGACGAAGAAGTTTTTACGTCATCAAATACTTATAACGTATTTTTTGCCAAAAACGAAGGAATACATGAAATATTTCTTTGGTTCCAGACAACAGGACGGGTAAACACTTCCGTAAAAAATGTTTCGGTATCAAAATCCATTTATTTTCATAATTTTTTTAATTTGATTTCACAAACAAGAGGAAAAATAGACGAGTGCGGTTGCAATAGAAAATAAAAAGCAAAGCGAAAAACCGTTTAAAAAAAACGAACGCATGCACCCACACATTGTCCATGCCAAATTTTTTATTTTAACTCTCTCTCTCTCTCTGTTTTTACTCTCTCTCACTTCAATATGTCGCTGCTATAAATCATTTCACTTACTGCTTTATAGCGGCCAAGCACTGAAACTATTTTGTAGCTCTGCTCCCACTCTAGCAAATTGTAGCGACATATCAAAGCAACGCCTGTAGCGCTCACTCTGTCATCAGCCTTTGGCTTTTCCTTACATAGAAACATAAGGTTTTAATAAAAGAAGTACCTCTCATTAAAGAAATGACCTTTTCTGGAAAATATAATACATATTTTTACAAAGGAGACCTAAAAATGTAGTTTTTTTAAAAAACACATTCAATAAATACAAAATTTCTTAAAAAAAATGTATCATTTTACAAGAGTATCCTTTCTTAAAGATCCATTTAAATTACAGTATTTTTCAGCATGCGGCGTTTTGGAGCTAACTAGTACATAATATAGCGAAAGGAGCTTCGTTCCAACCGGGTGTCCCCTGATACCTCATGTAATTTTTTTTTTGTATTTATAGCGAAAGAACACCCGGTTTGTTCTTTTCGCTATATATTATGTACACTTAAGAACAGATACTGCTTGTTAAGAACAGATACTGTTTGTTAAGAACAGATACTGTTTGTTAAGGACAGATACTTTTTGTAAAATGATAAACTTTTTTTTTTATTTATTTATTTTATTTATTTTTATTTATTGAATGTATTTTTAAAAAAAAAAAGGCTATTTCTAGGTCCCTTTTGTAAGAATATGTATTATATTTTCCCGAAAAGTCCTTTCTTTAATGAGAGGTACTTCTTTTATTAAAAGCTAATGTTTTTTTTACGAAAAAAGTGCTTCCTGTAAGAAAAAGCCCAAGAGAATATATTTTTTTTACAAAGAAGTATTTTTTAAAAAACAAATAATTCTTAAAGAAGTGGTACTCTTTTTAGGAAAAGGTTATTTTTTTAAGAAAAATTACTTATTTACAGAAAAGCTACTTATCTCAAGAAAAGAAAAGGTACTTTTAAGAAAAGGAATTTTTGTAAGAAAAGGTATTTATTTTAAGAGAAGGTATATTTTTTTTTGAAAAAAGAACTTTTTTTTACGAAAGAACATGTACAATTTTAAGAGTAGGTACTTATTTCAAGAAAAGTAATTTTTTTTTCCAAAAAAGGTACTCTTTCAAGGAATGGTAGTTTTTTAAGAAAAGGCAATATGTTGTAAGACAATGTATTGTTGTAAGAAAATGTAGATTGTTTAATAATATCAATATATTTTTTTTTGAAAAAATTTACTTTTTTTAAGAAAATGCCATTACTTAAGACCAACCTTTCAAAAAATTTCAAATTTTTTGTGTGTCCTTTGCCCTAAAAGTGATTTTTTGTCTTCATTTCTAAAAAAGTCTCCAACCTACGTATAGGTTTTGTATTTTCTTTTCTGCGATTGCTGCTATCAAAAAGTGTAAAAATATATTGCATTTTGTGACCTTTCAACAAGTTACGGGGGTTGCCAGATAAAATAACTGACTTTCTGTCATTCGGTATGCTACTTAGATTATTGGGGTGAACAAACATATATAATTGTTTCGGTTTAAGGTAGTACTTCTTCTCCTTTTTGTGTTTTCTTTACCTTGTTAAACAAATTTTTTCGACCGTTCCGAAGAAGTACTTCCTTAAAATCGCCTAAGTCTCCATACAAACTCCAATAAAACAGATTAGTATAGCGTTATAAAGGTATTAATTTTCCCACACAAAGCAAGTCACAAACAAAATCACCATGAATTTGTCTTTAAATTGTACTCCAATTTCGACTGAATTACTCACCTTATTAGTATTTGCATAAAACCTAATTTTTATTCATCTCATATATTGAAGTTTTATTTATTTTTTATTACTTTTTTTCCGGTGTACACAATATTTATTTTCTCAAATAAAATAAAAATTTGTTATTCATTTATCTCTCAGATATTAACCGCCAAATAGAGTCATATGTTATAGAAGACATAATGTTTAGCTTTAAGTATGCACATGCTTGCATATTTGTAAGCTTATAGAAATAGGTACGTCCGTCTGCCTTCTTGCCTCATGAAGCTAATACATCATCAAACAAATAACAACCACCACGAGAGCACGAACACATCAGCAGCAGCAACAGCAAGTACTAGTTGTTGTTTATAGTTAGTATGTACTTGATATAAAGCTGAAACTCTGAAGTTTAGTCATAAATTACAAGACATCGAAAAGAACAGGACGGTCTTCCTTTTAGAACAAATAGAGACTGAAGTATTTTTGAAAGAAACCAAACAGACAGACGAATGAACGGACAAAACGTAAGAAAGGACAGACAAATCTCGAAGGAGCATACAACAGGACGGCTATGTGCTGGACGGACACTCAGGGAAACGAAAACGCCAGACGGACACTAAAAACAACGGACAGAGTATAACTTTTAGCCTTCCTTATCAAATATATATGTTGTACATTCCTTATATTGTACAATTATTTGTTGAAGTAAAATCGCTTACTTGAACAGCAACAAATCGTTTGCTTTTTTCGCTAATACGTATTACTACTGTCGTACTAGCAAGCAGTCCAAAAAGTAGCAGCAACATATTGCTGTGCCACATTTATGGCTAGTTTATACATATGAGTATGAGTTGTAGTTTGCCGTGTTGCAAGAAGCCAAAGGAATATTATTTAATGCCAAACCAACTAACATACATACGAGCACTAACTTTAGTGCTGTCATCTATCTGTGTTTTCCTTTTTTCCTCGTTTCTTCTGACTTTTTCCGCAGGCGTTTTTGTGTTGGTTTGCCTGCAATTCGTTACTTTTTGCATATTTTGCAGATCTCCTGGTAGAGAGGAACATTCCGTTAAGGGAAATTAAGCGAAAGAAAGAGAGGGATCGTAGCGAAGTGCAGTAATAATTTAAATTGCATTTTATGAAATGTATTTTGCGGTTGCAAACATCCAAGTGTGCTATACCACGCACACATGTGATTTGAATTAGTATGAAGGGGAAGAGAGTATGATAAGTTGAGTTATTGAAATGAAAAGAAAAAATCACAGATTTTAAACCCCTGACCACCTGTCGAACGTGAACATTATAGAATTTCTCTAATTTTCATTAGTTAGTTCAAACTTTTCCTTTAAGTGTCTCTTAGAATTATAGTTGTTTGTACGACACACTACTTCCGAAATTTCAATAGATTTTGAAAATAGTGATATTAGTGGACATTGTATATCTTTTGCATTCAGATCAATATATTATGAAAGTTTGATCAATTAAAACATTAACTTATGATAATTTAATTCTCCATTGCATTCAAACATACGAGGTTGAATTTTATGTTTCGGGATTAGAGAACAAACACAAATATTAATCATCGAAAATCACTTTATTGTTTTTCGAAATATTCTTTTACACTTTTGCCACTCTGATTGAGGTATCTGCAAAACATGCATTCTGAATGCAGCAACCGCTTCTTCAGGTGTCGAAAGACGTCGACCTCTCAGTTTGTTTTTTACGTACGGGAATAAAGAGAAGTCATTCGGTGCCAAATCAGGACTATACGGCGGATGACCCATCAAATCGATGTTTTGGGTGCTCAAAAATGCAGTTGTTTCAGCCGATGTGTTTCAGCCGATGTCGGCGGTTGGTTTTCCTGATTTCTTGGAAAACAACTGGCAACCAAATGGTTATGTACCACTCATAATTCACTGTTCTGCGTTGTTCTAGTGGTACGGTTGCGACATGGCCGGGTTTTCCGAAAAAACAGCCGACCATTTGCTTGGAAGTGCTTCGGGCGCGAACAACTTTTATGGGATTTGCACATCTTGAAATACCCATACAGTTGACTGCTGTTTACTTTCGGGCTCATACGCGTAAATCCACGATTCATCACCTGTCACGATGTCATAGACGTGTTTCGAAGCACCGCGATCGTATTTTTGGAGCATTTCTTTCGACCAATCGACACGAACCTTTTTTCGAGCGATTGACAAATTGTGTGGGATCCAACGCGAACAAATTTTTTTGACAGTCAAATGTTTATGCAATATTGAATGTATGCTGGTTCCACTAATGTCTCAATCTCACGATAGGTCACATGATTTTCGGAACAGCAGCTGATTTTGAACGACCTTCACGAAATTCGTCTTGGAGTGAACTACGACCACGATTGAATTCACCATACCATCTATAAACACTGGTCCTTGATAGAGCTTCATCGCTAAAAATTGAATTAACTTCATCCAAGCACTGTTGCTGAGTTAATAATCCACGTCAAAAGTTGTAAAAAATAATCGCACGCAAATGTTCATGATTTAATTCCATTTTTGGGTCGAGATGAATCTTTTAAGTTACTGTAAACAACACAAAAAGCGCTCGTATGTCAAAACGTTCTGAGTGCGCATAACCTCAAAAATGTCCAACTTTACGATAGAGCTGTCAGTTGCCAGATTGCAACACTAGGGTTGCCAAATCCGGAAACATAAAATTCAACCCTTATTTCCTCTTGGTCGTGGTATAAGGAATAGACAAAAAATTTTGCATTACTTTCCATATACTCATTGCATTCTCTGCTTTTCTCTCCTCCCTCGGATATACATTTCCTGCAGTTTTAGCAAATCAGGCAAACAAACATAACTCTAACCAATACACATCAAGTGAAACTTTACCAAATGAAAGAAAAAGAAATAATAATATTACAAATTGCAATGTAAGACTGTAGGTATAGTCTTAAGTAACGCCTTTTGCGAAGAACAAGAAATACTTCCAACTCCATCCAGCCTGCACCCCACATCCTGAACGCTGAATGAAGACAGACTTCGTTTGCCAACAAAATGATGCGAGATAAAGCTCAAATAAACGGTAATAACTCTGACATACTTGTATCACTCATACAGGCAAATATGTATAAGGTATTTGTTTTTGTATAACTCTCAACGTGCGCGATTGTCCGCCTGGGCAACTTTCCGTCTGTCCAAAGCTGTTGGCACACGAGCTCATTTCTAAATTTGTCGTAATCTAGGTTTTTTTTTTTTAAATATATTTATATGTACTTGTAAATAAGGGTATAACTCTTTATAGCTCTCGCAAGGGAAGCTGATCTGATATAGCTTCTTGTTCCAAAGGGTGACCGTCGTTTTAAGTCCATGAAAAATTTGAGCGGTTTACTGTTTATATTTTCGGAGACTCAACGCCACATAGGTGCCGCCCAATAGCGGGCCATTCGCACGAACTAATTTTCTTATAAATATAAATACGAAATTCACGAAGAAAAATATATACATATATTTAATTTCCTGTGATGACGTTTTTTGCAGTAGTGAATTTTTAATTTTTTATGGCCAAGTTTATTTTTAATAATTTAGAGAAAATCGAACAAACAGATTCAAATTAAAAACTTTCGCAATAAAAAAAGTATTGTTAAAAATAAATAAAATAAATAGAAACTACGGTCAAAATTTACAAATAAAATTTGTTTTTGTCTTGACTAAATTGTTTCGCGTATTTAAAACGGAAATTATTTGTCTACCAACTGCAATTTCCTGATGATAACATTTGAATCAAATACGGAAGCTTATTGATTTTTGATTGTCTGTTTCCAACAACAAATTGTTCTCATCTGCTTTTTCTACGTTAGAACTACAAGACAAGAATACAGATTTGATTTTGTTGATTGCGTGACCATTTAAAATTTGACAATCTTTCTCATTTACTTCATAATACTTTTTTTTTATTTTACACCCTTTAAATTTTTTTTTTTTATGTGGACCAAATAAAACCAAGCTACCCAGTCAGCCGTTCAAATAATGCGGATTTTACAATACCATTCTGCTATGGGTTTTAGTCTTGTAAATGGTATAAATCGTTGAAAAATACAACTCTGTACAATTTGTTATCATGATGTAGCAAAACCGTTAGGGTCGTTAAATTCAGAAGCCTTACACTACAACTCCTAAGTGTTATCAAATGAGAAATTCTTAAATATTTGATATTATAAATATTATATTTGATCAACTTAAATTTTTGTCTCCTCTTCTCCTCTAACAATCATAAGTTATTGCTCTAAAAGACGCTCGTGTACCACTGTCGTCGGTGTTTATAAGAAACTGACGCAGCTCCACGCTTAGACTAAAGTCTTAATCGTTTAAAGCATCATGTATCATTTGTATTCTATATGATTCTATATATCCCCCATATGAGATATTGTATATACATGTGTATATGGTTTTTTACGCGCTAATCTGAAGAGTCTATAGTAATGAACAAAAGTTGTTTGCACTCGTATTGCGAGGAGTTTTCCACCCCTTTTCCTTCGTCTTCTTAATTTTGCATACATCATCAGATGCTGTTGTTGGCGATGTTACTGTGTTGGTTGTCATTGCTGTTGTTGTGCAGAATGTGCAACAAATTATTACAGATAAATTATGGCAGCGGCAAAAAAAATATTAATTACTGCAGATATACAAACATTTATTTAAATGTCTGTCTGTGTAGCTGTCTTTAATTGTCCGTCCATTCGCCTTGTTTTGCCCGTTTTTCTTTCATTTATTGTAGTTTTTTTTTTTTCGTTGGCTACTCATCACATCGCCTTGACTTTGCTGTTGGAAGGAACTGCAGTACTGAAAATCTTGTTGTGTCTTAATCATGGAGAAGAAATGCAATGCCGCAAATTTATGGAAAAAGAGGTGGACAGATTAATACAAGTTGGTTTGTTATTAATAAAAGATTATAATTTGGGAGGTATATAATATGTCAAATTTGAGTTGAGAAATTAAATCAAAAAAAGGATGGCAACGAAATGAAATTGGAGGATATTAAAAAATCTCATCAGGCAGCCTGAAATGTTAAATACAAATTACAAATACAAAGTTAATGCAAAGAAAAGAAGATAATCGATTTTTGTGGTTATTTTCAAATAATTGGTAAAAATTTGATTTTAAAACAAGTTGTTTAGTTTTTCCGGTAGTTGCTACAACACTTCTGTGGTAATAAAGTGAAAATAAAATGTGAATGATAGTGCTAAAGGCAAATTTGATTAAACAAATTCTAAAACTAAAATTCTCAAAATCCAAAATTGTTGAAATTTTCTCATAAAATTAAAGAGACATAAAATATAAACATCTAATGCTAATTTAATTGTAAAACATTTATGTACATTTCAAAACGTCCGATTTATTTCGCTAAATTTCTAATCGTATTGGTTAACAACAAAAAATTTATAATCTACCATAAAATAGACTCATAAGTCAAAATTGGGTTGATAAATTTCTCTGTAATCGCAAAAATTTTGAGTCGGTTGGAAAAATCCACAGTTTTTAAACGACAATTAATAAAAATATGTGAAAATATTTTTTTTCTTTCAATTTCTATTAGATTAATATGTTTACTTTAACATCGATAAAAATGTGCGCCCAATTCCCTGAAACTGGTAAAATAAGTAATTTTGGAAATACTTTAAATCACCATTTTTTGTGGGAAAATTTTAATGTTTTTTAAATGTTATGCAAAACAAAAAAATATGTTAAAATAAATTAAAATTTTATTAAATTTCCGTTTGACTAATATTTTAACATTACCATCAAGAAAAAAGAATGTGCTGTTTTCCTAAAACTGGGGAAATAAGTATTTTTTTTTTAAATTTTGAAACAATAATTTTTTTTGTTCCGAAAGCCTAAAATCAGTTTTTTTCTGATATTTGAATAAAACATTTCGTTACTTTTTGCGTCGTATATTTGATTAAAATTAATATTTGTTTCCCTTTAGTACTTTTTTATTATAAATCGTCATATGCATGTAACATATATTATCTGATTTTTCGAAAATTACACAAATGTTATAATTTCGAGCCCCAGGAGGAGGTTCAAGTAGGTGTGATCCGATTTCGCTCAAACTTCGCATAAAATTGACGAAGGTACAGATATCACGCTGACCAAAGTCAGGACCTAATCATATAAATGTTATAGTGTGATGAAATTTCAAGTCACAAGGAACCCTTAGTACGGGAGGAGCCAGAAGCAGTGGTCCGATTTCTCCTAAGAAACGCGCAAAAGTGTCTGTAGTAAAAAAATGTTGTAAAATATTTATTAAATAAAGCTACCTAAAAGGGTGTTATAGTGTGTTGATTTCTGAAGGCCCCTCAAACTTTTTTTATGTGAGATAACAGAAGAAGTAGTTCGATCCTGTGATCCTGATGATAGTCATACATATACATTAGGTGTTGCAAATCTTTGCGAAAATCATACTCTCTACAAGAATAGGTGATCCAACTCCACTGAAGTATTGCACAGAAGTGACCATTGTCCAAATATTACAAAGGAAAGATTTGGTCAAGACGAGAATCCATACAATAGGGTTTAGAGTGTGATGAACGTTTGAGGCCTGGCAATCACTTGTATAGGCGGTACCAGAAGGTGTCGTCTGATTGGGTTCAAAATATAACGTTTTCGTAACTATGATCAAATGCAAATTGACACCGTTCCACTCTCTGCGAATACTCGTTCTATTAGTATCCGCGAGTAAAATGAAATTTCACTTAGAAAAATTTTTCTGACCTCGTAAGCTTGTCGTATGAACTTCTCTCACATTACCACATAAAATCAAGACAAATCTGTCACAAATTAAAATTCAAATATAACCCGGTCATCAAAAACTATTACCACAGTGGCAAATATACCCCCGGGTGCTAAAGAATAAAACTTAACCTCAAAACACTGCATACAGGCGAGACCGCAGGAGGAAAAGAATAAATTTGTTGGGAAATTACCATATGTATGCATTTCTTAGGCCCTCTTGCTCTTAATGTAATTTGCTCTAAGCTCAATTTTAAATAGAATCTATAAGTGGCCGTCGGTAGTGCAACGGTTAGTGTGCGTGGCTGTTGTGCGAGATAACGTGGGTTCGATCCCGTAGATTCGACTACATTACACATCTTTCGACGACGGCCACCTCGCTTAGTGACGGTGTCACTATGGAATAATAAGCCATGAAATGGCTTCTCAAAAACCCGTTCGGATCCGGTATAAAACTGTACATCCCCATCAGTCAATGAAAACTGGAAAGCGCACAGCTCAGTGATTGTGAGAATCTCTTCCCTATCCCTTCATGGGATGTAATGGCAAAATATAATTTTTTTTGTTATTTCCTTTAAGGCTATGAGATCATGTTTTCTCCGGTTAGTGAAAAAAATGTAAATGCCGCGGGTGAGATTCGAACTCACATTCGCAGGACGATCGTTTCGATGTATGTGAAGCATCATCTTCAGCAGCGTCTAGCCTGTTAAGCCACTGCGGTGTGTATTTACACCAGTCACTAACCGAAGATATTTATTTTATTGTGCAGAGTGATTGTTTGTCGCTACTTACACATTGCTTTCCTACTGACATGCACTGATGCCGAAGTTTTGAAAGTTATATTTATAGAACGCACTATTCTAGTTGTAGTTGTCTCGTTCTGTTTTGGTTTGGCCCGACCATATTGTTCTAATTTAGTTGTCTTAGATCGTCGTCATAATTAAAGTTGTAATTTCCTTTAAGGCTATAAGATATCATGTTTTCTCCGGTTAGTGACAAAAATCTAAATGCCGCGGATGGGATTCGAACTCACATTCGCTGGACGATCGTTTCGATGTATGTGAAGCATCATCTTCAGCAGCGTCTAGCCTGTTAAGCCACTGCGGTGTGTATTTACACAGGTCACTAACCGAAGACATTTATTGATTGTGCAGAGTGATTGTTTTTGGCGTAGAATACGTCTTACCTTACGGTATAGGTAGTCATGTCAGATTGTTATTGTTGTAATCTTTATTTCATTGATTATGAGGAAACGGCGAGATAACTTTTTTTAAATGAAGATATTATCTTTCGTTTGATATACATTTCATATTGGTTGATATCTTCCAAATATTTAAATTTCTCAAATGAAAATTGTTTAAACACATACACTCAAACATATGTGTGGTGTTTGGTTGAGTGTTTGAGTTTGTAGCGTGAACACAAACTATGCTGCTGTTTCAGTGGGGACACAAACCTTCGGCTGTTGTTTTGATTGATGAAATATTGAAATATCGTATATTTACTTATGTATTTAAGTGAAACAAAATGTTAAATGTGAATTTGAATTTAACATGGATATATAATTATAAAAAAATATAAATCAAATTGATTTGCGTCTGTTATTTATCATTTATCCTTACTCTTTTAATTTAAAAACATATTTATCCTATTTTTCCTACCATAAGCTTATGTATATTATCAAAAGTAACTATCAAATAAATAAATTCATTTGCTTATGTTATTTATCATTTATTGTTACATATGTTTTCTGTCTTATCGGATGGCGTTTTCTACGTTAATCTTAATGGCCGTGTCTCTGACACAGCCTGTCAGCTGTATTTTTTTTTATAAGTTTCTGATGGTGGTGCCATTTAAAACATGAAAGTTTAGATCGGTTTTGGAATATTCCCTAAATATTTTGAGCTTTATTAACAGCCGTTTGTGTGTTGGACACTATGATAATAAACTCCAAAAATTTGATTTTTCTTAAATTGACTGCATCATCGGACTTACTAATTATGTATATAGAAAAGTCATGGAAATTCAAAAATTCCTTACGTGATCTGCTATACACAGTCGACATAACTTCGACTTTTTGAGCAATAAATGTCAAATTTCCAGCATTGTTTATTTTATTATTTCCCGATCAGCTAAGCCTGAAGCCCATACTGAATCTTTAAACGATAACGTATCTTAATAATAAAAATCGCTGACATCAAAGCTTCTATTAGCAAATTTGTATATAATTTTTTATGTTATTGAATACACTAAAGATATTTTTGATAAAATTACATCAAATTCAGGAGAATTTTGAAGACTATTTCTATCTTTTCTCCGCCGGAAATTAAGAGAAATCATTACAAATTCCTACAACGAAAATTAAATAAAAATGCAAATGAACTTAACGTGAGCACGACAACATTTTCTAAAGAATTTTGTAACGCCTCCAGCAAATCGGACACACGGTCGGCCATGCATGCAACTTGACAAATATGATAACAAATTACTAAACATTTGGTTTTGTGAAACATTAACATTAGCAACAACAATATAATTTGCATTGAAAATTAAAAAGAAAATAAAAACGACACCAAAAATATCAGAAACTTATCTTCTACAGAACATTTGACTGATGGCTGGACGGTTGACTGACTCAGTGGTACCATATCCAGACGACAACCACAGTGAGCACCACTGCAATGTGAACAGAAAGGCAGGCGGAAGGGCAACACTGTCTGCCTGCCCACCGGAGAACTGCCATCACTACGATATGCATCTTTTGTGAAGCAAATTTAAATTTTTAGTTCTTTTATTACTGCGTATGTGTGATATAATAAACTTTACTGGTTGGTTTCTTCAACTTCAGCTTTTTTCCAAATATTTTATTCGTGGGGAACAACATGTTGCTGGTTGGGCGCTAGGACGGACTTGTGATCGTGGTGCGATGATCATCATTTATAACTCGCTGTGAGCTGTCAATAAAATTCAAACTTCTTTTACTCTTGTTATTTTTCACATATATATATAACGGACATGATACAATTTGTTTCCCTTCATTCCCAGCGTTCTGTATTATAATCAAGTAAACACTTGTTCCAAAGTAAATTTAACGAATTTATGGTGTTTTTGGGATCGTAAGATTTTGAAAGATATCGCCGCCAGACCGCCAATTGTGTTTTTAATATATTCTTAGATTTTTCGAGAAGTTAAAATTTCCGTTCTAGCGATTGATTAAATGTATACTACATATAGAAAGAAGAAGAAGACGAAAGACTTTTAATGAAAGAAAGATAAAGTTAAGTTTTAATTAAAACAAATTGTTTCGCAAGTGGTGATTGTGATAATATGTGTACAACACTGCAGATGCCGGCAAATAGTTAGTTAAAACAGCTTTAAGATAGTATCGTGGCAACTATTCTATAGTCTTGTTATGCTTTAACTAAATAAGATAACATTTTAAAAGTGCCATCCAATTTATGTTAAAGGTGTGGGATTACCGATTAATGTTGTGTTATTATTTTTTTTTTTAGTTTTTGTATAACAATTTTAAAATTATTCCCAAGAACATAAAAACAAATAAGGAGAAGGGTGTCTCAGTTTATAATCCACTTAGTATCACATAAGTGTAGGTTTATAGAACTTAGACTTTCGACAACCATATCTACAATACATAGCAACTAAAACAAAACCTCTGTACCCGTAGTACTACTGCAGTCAGCTGCAATGAGACCATAAAAATTGTCGTTTGCACGGCCTAACATTTACAAAGTGTAAGGACAAAAATGTTTTTTAAGGCTGGATAACATTGTAAACCCGAATTGAAGGATTAAGGAATTAGGTTAGTGTGCGCGCCTCTTGTACATGAGATCCTGGGTTCGAACCCTGCTCTGACCACCTTCAAAAAAAAATTTCTCTCGGCGGCGGTCACCTCGCATAGTGACGGCGACACTATCGAGTATATAGCCATGAAAAAGCTTCTCAAAATACCGTTCGGAATCGGTGTAAAACTGTAGGTCCCAATCAGTGAGTGAAAACTGGAAACCGCACAGCTCAGTAATTGTGAGAAGTTCTCCCCGGTCCCTTCATGGGATGGAATGGGAAACCATTTATTTATCCTTCACATATGGTAGTTTTGGTTTTCAAATATTTTATATGAACAGGTTTATGAATTTGAAAGCACTGTGACAAAACACCTATCGAAGCCACTAAACTCTACATATAAAATACATTAAAAACGTAATTGCAGCAGTCAAACAAATTGAAAATAATTTAAAGCATTTCCATATTTCATTACAATTCCCATCCCATTTCACAACCCACATTTGCATTGGATGAGCAAATGCAAAATCAAAATTTGTTAAATGTCATTGCGAACAGTGGTAATTCTTTCGGATTTGCATTAGATAAAGTAGTGGAAACTAAAATCCAATGGAGAGTTTCAATTGTATTTTTGAAACAAAACACACATTGACTAAGAAAATATATCTTTCGTTATATTTGTCGTAGTTTTAACTATATTTCAATTATGAAAGTCTATGACTGAGAGATGCAAGAACATATTGCTTGAGTGTACGCCTATGAAGTAGCTAGTGTGGGGATTCATGCATGACCAAGATCGAGTTTTGGAACCGCAAGAAAGTTAATTGAATTGCGTTATTATTTGTTGAATGGCAAGCTTTACTCCTTACCCTCTTATTATAAGAAAGAATGAAAAGTTCTGCCTGAACTATATAAATGCAATGAGCACAAAAAACGCATCGAACCAGTTTCGAACCCGTTACGAGTCCATAAAAGCAAATGAAAGCAAATCGGTGAAATTTATACATAAGGGATCAGTCAAACTGACAACTACAATGAATATTATACGATATTAAATACACCAGTCGGTGGTGCAATGGTAGTGTGCGCGGCTCTTGCGCATGAGAACGTTGGTTCGATCCCTGCTCTGACCACCTTAAATTTCTTTCGACGGCGGTGACCTCGCTTAGTGACGGCGACAGTATCCAGTATTTAGCCATGAAAAAGCTTCTCAAAATACCGTTCGGAACCGGTGTAAAACTGCAGGTCCCTATCAGTGAGTGTAAAACTAGAACGCGCACAGCTCACTGGTTGTGAGAAGTTCTCCCTAATCCCTACGTGGGATGTAACGGGAAACCATTTATTTTATAAATACACCCAAAGCAACAAATCTTTATCAATAAAACTGCAAATTCAGAACGAACCCGCATCGAATCCGGAAAAATTGATAAAAGTGAATCCATCTCGAATTAATATTATTAAAGAAAAATACCTCGAGTCGGATTCGAATATGAATGAAGTGCGTTCCAAGTTCGAAACGGATCAGAAGAATTAAAAAAGACGATTCGCGTCTAGAGGAATTTGATCCGCAAACGGATTCGTTATAGATTTTCATTTCATGTAAAATGTACGTAGAATCGAATTCGCGTCGAATGTGACACGAATTCGTATAGCACACAGGGTACTTTCCCTAAAGACACATATTCCCACACATTAACATTTTGTTTATGTCTCTTGACGACATACAGTACAGAGATTTTGTTTACAAACCTCAAAGAAATTTGCAACTAAATGTTGCTTAATATAAACATAAAATTCAGCAGAAAATCCATAATTGAATATGAAAAGATACAACATTATCCCACACAAAATGTAGACCCACAAATCGAAGGTAGTAGGATGGCCATATAAACCCGAATACAAATCGAGAGACAAACAAAAAACCAATCATAAAAAATCATCACATACATAGATACTATTTATGTCATTGTTTGCATAAAAAATCATACATAAACATAAAGTTTTGGTACGAGTTGCATATCTACGGTTGAAGAAAGAAAACAATGATGAAAACCAATAAAAATGACATACAACGAACCCAGAGAGATACAGACGTACATTGGCTGACAGAAGGAACAGAACGTTTAATGAAACAAACAGACATAACACAATCTGACATACTTCCAGCATATGGACGAGAAGATGCTGCTGCTACCATACAGCGGTGAAGGTTGAATGGCAGCAGTATATGATGATAATGATCACCATCAGAATGGTGATGAAGAGTTTGATGCTCAGACTCATGACTATACTGATGTTGTTACTGACGCTGATGCTGATGCCGATTTTGATTCATTTTACCCATGATAATAATTATGGTGAGTTCAACATTAAGGCTTGCGAAAGATGCTGAATATGTTGACAAAGATTTTTCAGAGTTATGACGATGACGCTGCTGCTGATACTCGTACTGATGACGATAATGATGCGTTTGGTTTATGTTTTATTAACACAACGCAAGAAGAACTTCGGACAACAAAAACAAAAGCACAAATTGAATGTTCTGCACTCTGTCCTCTGTTCATTAAAACAAATATTTCCTTTGCACAAAAGGCACAAGTAGAAGGGTAAATGAGCAGCAATTCCAACATTCAACACTCGATTGTCCCTGCGTGTTGCTCCCGTCTTAATTTAGTGCCTAGTAGCTTCATAGTCGGTTATATGAAATAATATATAAAAGCCGGCAAAGTTTTATTTTTGTAAATATTTAAAGGTGTTTCTTATAAAAGTAAACAGAGATGTAAAAAACAAGCCTGCAGCCTTAAAAGCGCAAGCCTCTTTTTGCCGCAAATGAAAAAACACTTATTGGCTAAAAATGACAATTCATTAAAATGTTAAACAACAGGTTTTTCTTCATAAATTTTCGCTGTTGGTTAAAGAAAATGTTTGTGAGTTTTTTTTCCTCTTGTCTCAACTTATACCTAAACTGGCAATTCAAGACAAGAAGCAAATGGTTGAGATATTAAATTAATATGAATTTTGCTCTTAAGTTTCCAAAGGTATTCGGCAAAGAAGTCCGGACTCGGTTGGCTGGACAAATTGTAAGTTTTAATGAGAGAGTGGCGTATTGCAGATTGAGTTGTTTGCTATTAAATAAATAATATAAAATTAAATTAAATTGCGAGCGGTTATTAAAAACAAATAATAAATCGAAGTAATGATAAGTGGAGAGAAAGTAAAGCGCCGGGAGGACTGCATTGCAAAGTTGAAGCTTGTTTAATACTCGTAATATATCATTTTCGGTTCAATTCACTGCATTTTTCCTGCGGCTGGCTATTAATTTCATATCTTTATATGAAATGTCACAGACAATGTTGCATGTCTCTTCAGTCGAGACATAGGAGCAGCGATTTTTTCTCCCACTTTATCATATACAGGAAAGAAAGCTTACAATATTTTCGACCAAACGATTGCTTGGTATTAAACAAAAAATGTAAAAACATTTTTATTTGTATCAATTAAAAGTTTTAATCAATTGTCAAAAATCGTACGATTGTGAGAATGCGTTCAATTTGTCTACGCCTCTTTCATGCTAGGAGAGGAGCCAGAGAGGTGTTTCAAAGAAAAATGGGAATATGAATTCAGTGTTCAAGTTGACCTCAGTGTGAAAACGACAATTGTGAGTTGCCTGTTAATGGGGAGTGCGATTTGTATTTTTATGCGTTTTTTGTATTTTTATGTAAGAAATTTTTATTGTAAAGTATGTGTAACATATTGTGAAGACAGTAGTTGCATACATATCCATTACATTTTAGACCTACCGTTGTTTTTGTCTATAATGTCTACTGGCTAAACTTTGCGATTGCCGCATTGGGAAATTGAACAGCAAAATGCCGGCGTGAAAAAATGGTAGGTCAAAGTTTTGAAAACATATTTTTCTATTTATGCTCATCGTGGCCGCCTAGTATTTAGCCACGAAAAAACTTCTCAAAATGCCGTTCGGAATGTTTTGCCAAAGTACACTAGAATTAGAAACTTACACGGTTGGTAGGGGACTGTAAGTACCCTCGCATAAAAGCGGTTCCCGCAATCAGCTCTTTAATACACAGTTTTCTTGTCGTACTTGTCATTCTTGTCAAAATGGCATTCCTTCACTTAACCGAACACTGTATGCCGATTAAAATGTTTCTAAATCTTTTTTTTTAATTTTTTTTTTTGGCTGAAAAACTTAATTTTACGAAAAACTTTTCAGATAACTCGGAAAATCTTGGACACGTTTAAAAATAAATTTAGAAAAATTTGAAAGTAATTTCAATTCGAATTTTTCGGCATGTTCATTAACAAGGTAATACAATTCGAACTTGAGTTATTTTAAATTGGGTGGAACAAGTTTTTAAAAGTCGAGAATGTGGCACAAAAAGACTAGAAAAAAAATTTACCATAGAATTTAAAACAACGACTAGTTAGACTAGTAGGGGGTCATAATATATCAAAACTATACAGTGGTTAAAAAAAGTATTTATTTTGGTGCCTAGTCTATTTAATTGATTTTAAAATATTTATAGAGCATAAACTCGAATTTACATAAAATTATATAATACGAAGAATTGATTTTTTTTTTAAATTTTGTGTGATTTTAGACACTTACTGAGGATTATAAATGTTTCACCAATTATTGAATGCTAAACAGTTTGATAAACAGACCTGTATTTTATAAAATTATTTCCGTTTGTAATGATTTATAAGGGTGCAGCAATTCAGGACAAGTTTCTCTTTACATTCACACATTTTCATAAAAGCATTTAGTTTTTTTAACCTCTTTATTTTCACTTTCAACTTTTCAATGTGATCTTCAGACAAACTGAATACACGAAATTCGTCACATTCATTCAATATTATGACCTTCATGCAATACATACAAATATATACAAATGTCACCCATTCAAACCATTCAAAGAAAAAGGTGAGAATTATTGAAAATTAAAACATGAAACGAATGAATATTGTAGAGAACTTAACTATAAACTAAATCCCAAACATGCACTACCTACTCAGAAATGAAAAGATTCAGGTATTTCTAAATCTATTTTGTCACGCTTAGCTGCACCTACACACACGCTGGCTCGACACAAAGGCGTTATGTGTTTTTTTTAAGCGAAGCGGAAAAAATCTCCTACAGTAGAAACTCCTCGCTGAAATTTTGAAAAGAAGACTTAACTGGAATCAGAGAAATAACAACAGAAACAACAATGACACATGTACATATGCTATAGTGGATGTACCTAGTATATGGATTGGTAACAATCTATTGTTTTGTATGGCTGAAGGATAATCTCAATCTACCGGACAGCCCTAGATAGCCCAGCAACAATTGTATTTTTTTATGGCGTTGTTGTTCTGTCTTTATGGTACCAACCGTGAAGGACATTTTTATGTGTATTAGTGATTGTTAAAGGTTTTAGTATTCTCTTTGTTTTTTCACAGCAGCTGCTGTTTTCCTATAGAAGATGATGTATTTGCTGTAACATCGATAACAAACGAACCATCATTAATGATTTGTGTAGGGGCATACGAACGGGGGACGAAAGGAGATCAGATTATTATAATGTTGCTTTGGGGTAGGTGTAAGTTACACTCACACACTAAAATGTATCACAAGGATGATGGTGTTATGATGTGATGGCTGGATGTGGGATGACCAGCCATGCATTATAACTGCATGTCATGTTTAAGATGATTATTAAGGGGTTCCGGCTTCTCTTTGCCTCGTATCTGTTGAGGTGAATGGGTAATTTCGAAGAGAAATGGTTACAATCGGGTAATAATACACAAGCAAAATTGTAAGTGTTTCAGTTTCAGTTTGGGAATAATATTTGGTTAGTTGTGGCGTCGTAACAGCTGTTTGTCGTTGTATTTTATCGGCTTTTATAGGTATTTAAGGTTAAAGTTTTGGTTTGAGGTTACTTAAAATTTTTTCGGGGTTGACAAATGTTGGTTGTAATATTTAGGTGTTGACGTTTGAAAAAAATAGTTTCCTTGTTCCGCCTGTCTCTAAGTCTAGGTAGTCACTAGGTTCATCTATCTTTAGCGACACCTCAAATATGATAACATACATATTTTTCACGATAATTCACAATTTTATATTTGTCTGTACAACTTTTTTAAAATAAATTTAAATCGTTAGACTTGTAAATATTTAGCTTTCTAATTTTTTTCCTCACTTTAACCCTCTGACAAGTATCTATCTAATTAATGTCTATTTACGTTTAATTTGGTTCTCATCAGAAGCTAAATACAAATACCCATTCCCCCTGCACAAAAAAATTGAGTGTTCATTCTCTAAATTAAAACCCAATTCATGTCTTTAAATCCATCTAGCTAACTCTCCCCTTCAAGACTCAGCACAAATTACCATTTTTTTTTCGTTATATTAGTTGTAGATCCCACTTGGCGCTGTTGTATAATTTATAGCAAATCATGTTCTAACAATTAGTAATCAAGTCAAACTTTAAAGATTCTTCAATCTAACGATACAACTCATCAGATTTTTTTCTGTTCTTACTTTGTTGTTCCTTAAAGATACCACTTGCTAGCTCGCCCATATGAAAGAGGAGTGGGCAGCAACGGAGCGTGTAGAAAAACATCTTGAAGAAGAAAAAAAAACTGTAGGCAACATAAACTCAGCATGATTTTACAGAAAACCCAACTGGATACGTGTATGTGAACATAATGTATGAATAAGCTGAGATTTCATATATAAAGAAGTCCTCAATACAACTTTAAATGAAAAACTATATAAACTATTAAGTCAAAGAAAAAGAAAGAAAGAAATGTTTGGTTGGACATGAAAGGCATTTTGATTATTTATCAAACAATGTATAGAAAAAAGGGAAAACCTTCACTGAGGAAGAGTTAAATGTAGGTAGGTAAGGGTAAAAAAGGTTCATTGCCTGCATCGTCGCCGCAATTGTCATCGTCATCATATGGTCGATTTTTTTATTTCTGTCTGTTGTTGGTAGTGCGTATTCAAATGAGATCCAAAGATGTTACTGACGAGATCTCCTGTATATCCACACAAACGTCTGCCCATCGCCATGTCTGTCTCTCTGCCGTGTATTCGTGTGTGTGACTTTGTATAATTATTTTCCTGAAGTTGTTGTCTCCTCATATGCATACAGAATTTAGTGATAAACATGACTTGAATTTGTCACTTGTTTATTTTTCTTCTTGCTTTTTGTAAAAAAGGAAATATTTATTAATAGTTTTTCAACTTCTGTTGCTCTTTGTTGGTATTTTTTAGAAAAATTTCTTGTTGTTGAGGGAAAGTATTATTTCGAAATTATTATAATTTTATATATTTTGTGGGTAACTGGGAATAGATACAATACGAAAGGAATACTAATTACCAAAAAACCAAATATCATTTTAGTTAAACAAAAAAACATCAAAGAAAATTAATGTTCATGTGGTTTGAAAGTTTTTGCAATTCTAATTAAAAATTTTATAACTTAACTAACGGTATACTCACAAAGTTCTGAAAAATACTTTGTGAAGACAAATTTGGTTGTATTAATGTTTAATAGTGGTCCTAATACTAACAACGAAAGTCCCGACTTTCGTTTTAAATGCTACGTTATTAAAGTTCTTTTAGGGGATTGATTGCAGAAATGTGCAAAACTCTATCAAATTTTTTATTATGAGAACTAATAATAAACAAAATACTTTTGAAAGAACCGCCATTCAAGTTTTTGCTACCAAAAATTATTAATTTTAATACAAAACGCTTTTAAATTTTCAGTCATTTGTTCTTGTGTTCCCAAAAAATCTTCTTGTCTTTTCCTAAGATTCACGTACACTATTATTCCTTTGTCTTAGAAAAACAAAAACGGATTTTCTACTGTCCTTTACACGGCTCTCCTTTACACTTTCTCTTACCAAGAGGCACAATTTACGAGCGCTGTAATTTTTTTTCTGTCTGTCAGTTTTTTTCTTTCATAAACATATGTTCTTGAGCATCCCAATACATTTCTTCCACGATATCTCCTCGACATCTTTGACCATTGACGGGTTGTTAAGAAAGAACCGAAAATTCTCATTCTTACTTTAGTTTAGGAAATATAAAGAACGCAGTTTTCTTTTCTCTTGGAAATGCATTCAAGAATTTCTATTTATTTTTTGGGTTCTTTATATTGTATTACAATTATATATAATTGTTAAAGATTTGAGTTTTTCCCTGTTACTGTTTCTGCTTCATATGCAGGCGTAACGAAATATATATTGACCTTGTCCGGGAATACTTTGCATTGTCTCTATTTAGTATCTTAGACCATGCAGTTCTTCTACTAGAGTCATTGCCACAAACACAGACGCTATCGTACGAGGGTTCGCTCACTCATACCCAATTGTCTGTCTGTCTATCTGCCGGCCATTTACCATAACTGCAATGGCTGCCTTTTGTGTGCATATTGATGCTCAGATGCCGGTTGTTTCAGTATTTCGGGGTTTTTGTTCTTTTTTTATTACTTTTTGGAGAGAACGTTGTAAAAACATCCCACCAATTGTATTTTGGTTGAAGTAAATTAAAACTGTGCCTTAATTATTCTTTTTGTTTTCCTTTTTAGTAATTTCCACAAGTTCAGAAATTTGCTACGATATTATGAGCGTGGATATGATAACGAAATTCGTTTTCAACTTTTGGAAAGGCAGATGAGAAGATTTGATTGTTATATAAAAAGGCTTCATGTGAGATACAAGACAAATTAACATTTTTAATATTTCTGATTTAAACAAAACGGGACTGACATTTATGGAATTTAGAATGAATTTCATTTAAATTAGAGGTTCATAATTTTGTAGGGCAGACCATATTTGCAATTAACGGCAAACAAATAAAACTAAATGTTAACCTAGTTTTGTTTTAAAATAAATAACGTCTGTTTACAAAATGGGTAAGTATTTATAGAATTTGAGATAAACTTTAGAAAAAGATAAAATTTATAATTTTGTGACTTAGTCTATTTTTACAGTCAAAGGCTAAAAGTTAAAGCTTTTTAACGCTATAATTTTTACAGTGTGAAATGTCAAAAAAGTATATGTATTGACGTATTTTATTTAACTAAAAAATGTATTAGTTAACCTAATGAAAAACTATTAAATCAAAGTTTTGCAAATTTACATATATGAAATTTGGACCAGTTTCACAAAAATTTTTAAAAAAAAATAATATGGCATGTTTACTGAAAACCAATATAAATGTGAATTGTAAAGTATATTAGTCGTGTTTTGGTTACAAGTAAGCGATCATCGCTTGCTAAGTTGTAATGAAAACGGCTATTTAGCGATAAGTGATTTTACTCAAAAATATAAAAAAGGGTTGAACGCGGAGAAAGATGCCAAACAAATTTTTGTTTAAAGTTAGCGAAAATGATTCGCGTCGCTAACTTCTCGCTAAGTCTTCGCTTATTGCTTCATACAAAACAAGCGATTATAGAATCAAGCGGTGTAACCAAAACACGCTTATTATTCCAAAAAAAAACCCAAATAAAAAAAATTATTCTATCGATTTTTACACTTGTACTCCCATCTCTCTGATCAAAGACTTCATCCCAATAATTACATTGTCTAAACTACATCCCGGTGACGCAATGGTTGTGTGCGCGCCTCTTGTACATGAGATCATGGGTTCGAACCCTGCTCTGGCCACCTTAAAATTTCTATCGGCGGCGGTCACCTCGCATAGTGACGGCGACACTATCGAGTATATAGCCATGAAAAACGTTCTCAAAATACCGTTCGGAATCGGTGTAAAACTGTAGGTCAGTGATTGTGAGAAGTTCTCCCCTATCCCTTCATGGGATGTAATAGGAAAGCATTTATTTTTTTAAACTACATCTTTTCTAAGTGTACTCTCTTATCGTCCAACATTTCAATAAGGATAAATCATAATCCTATACAAAATTAAAATCAACTTCATTTCACTCAAAGTAGGCTACCTTTATCAAAAATCTTCAGCAAAAGACAATTCATTTTTCTTATCGTTGGTCCACCCTAAAAGAGCCACCAACTTAAACATAACGTAGTATATGACAGCATATTGTATTTGGATCTAATTCCAAGGCTCAAATCGTTAAAGGAATAAAAACACTTAAAGTGCATTACGATTTTAGATAAAGACGACGACATACTTAAGTTAAAGGAGAAACGAAGGGTGTGTCGTCAAATATTGATACACTTGCTGCAAATATTGAAATACACAAAAAGGTTAAATTACTCCTTAACAATATACCTGAAAAAGCTGCAATAGTAGCAGCATCAGCCTTAGCCAAATACGTTCTGGCCAAAGCCGTTAAAAGAGAATTATTTTTTCCTTTAAAGATAAAGTTTGTTTTACTTTAAATAAAATATCCAATAGTGTCGCTGTTGCCAAAACCTTTATTGAAAATACAACAACAAGATGCGCAGCACCAACAAATTGGTAATTCAATGCTTTTTGGGCTTATCACCTTAAAAGTCACTTGTATACCTTAACCGGGCGTATTTCCCTTGTTTACTTAGCGAAAAAGTACGATAAACTTGGAGTTGGAAGTGGAGAAAGGAACGGTTCTTCCAACAATTAAACGCAGTGTATTGTTTATAATATTGTATGAACTTTAAAAATGGTTGAAGCCATTATTGTAATGTCTTAAGTTTTAGGAAATATCAGTTTTAAATGTTACTTGCGCATGTAATGAAAAGTTAATGAAAAGTATGGTACTATCATCAGGCTTACTGGTGAATTTACTGTTTTTTTTCGCTCTTTAAATTCGCTTTCAGTGATATCTTTCAAAATTTATTAGCTTTTTATTTTCAAAGATATGACCACATAAGCGCAAAGATAATCAAATCTTAGCCTCAAAAAGGTGTTATTTTTTTCAGCACTATTGTTTAAAGTAATTCTACGTTTATCGCATTTTCCAACCCGTTAGAAATGCACAGGAATAGTAATGATACAAAAACCTAATAAAACGGAGCACTCTATTTCTTCATATAGACCAATTAGTCTGCTTCCAACATTTTCAAAAATTTTCGAAAGAGTTGTTCCTCGGCGATTACTTCCAATCTTGAATAGTCTCAACGTTATTCCCGAATACCAATTTGGTATCCGCTACACACATGGTACGTTAGAAAAAATACATAGAATAGTAAATGTCATTAGAGACGCTATAGAAAAAAGTACTACTCGGCTGTGTTCTTAGACAAAGGTTGGCATCAAGAGTTCCTGTTTAAGGAAATTCTTCCAGCTCCGTTCTATTTATTCTTCAGGTCATACCTCGATAAATTAACCTTTTACTAAAATTCAACTGCGAGTTTTCTGAAATATGTAAAATGAATGCTGGAGTTTCACAAGGAAGTGTTCCTGGACCACTACTTTATACGCTTTATACATATAACACGCCTTGTGAACAAGGTATCACAATTGCAATATACGCTGATGATGCAGCTTTCATCACGTCTAACAATTGCCCCAAGAGAGCATCAAATTTAATTCAAACTCAATTATATGCAGTGTCCGATTGGTTAAGAAAACTGAATATCCAAGTTTATATACAAACATCATGGAATGCACTTAAGAACCCGCAAAAGAACCCAGCCCAACAATAAGTTAAAAAATGTATTGGTTACTAGGACGGCGATCTGAATTAAGCTTGGAGAATAGAATATTTATCAAATAAAAAATATTCTCACTGATTGGGAGAATATTTTATACAAAACTATTTTAAAACCTATCTGGTCCCAACTCTTCGGTAAAGCCAGCAACTATAATATCAAAAAATTACAACTGTGTCAATCTAAAATTTTAAGAACAATTGTGGGTGCACCGTGGTTGGATCCAACAAAACACTACACAAGGATTTGAATATCCCCTTTGTTGAAGATGATAGAATTAAGCGAAGTACCAGATATTGACAATGGTTGAGCGACCATGAAAACCCATTGACTGCCTTTTGCACAATAATTCTATAATAATAATTCGATATAGAGCACCATAAAATACAGAGGTGCTAGGATTTTTTTATAACATATACAACCATAAACATTAATGGAGAGTGTTCTTGAAAATATAAAAGCACTTATATAAATTCAACATTTTTACCAAAATTTAAAGAAAAATCCTTTATGCTACATTAGCTTCTATGCGTTTAGATTTCGCTTAAACTGTCCCAATTGTTTTGCGTAGTTAAAGGCCTTCCCATCTACCATGGAACATGTTCAAAACAAGCAGCAATTGCTATATGCTACAGGTTGACATTTATTTAGATTTATAGTTTAACTATTTTACAACATGTTCAAAACAGCAACAGCAACATCTACGATGACGATGATGTTGTTGGTGTTGGCAACAATGAGAGCTATAAAAGCGACAAATATTGGAAGAGAAGCCGCGTAACACACACACCAAGTTGTAAACTACAAAAAGTAGAAAACTGAAAATACTGCTAAGACACAACACTTTAGACAACACAAACACAATTTCAGCTATTCTGTTACAACGTCAACACGATGGTCTAAATGACAATAACCTGTCTGATGACAACGCGCAAAGCAACAAAAACGTGGCAAGCAATGTGTATGCCGCTTTAAGTCTTGGGCTTGTTAATGTTATTGGTGCGAATGCTGATACTGCTGCTGTTGCTTTTCTTTTCAACATTTTTGCCACTTTTGGTGCAAATTCGAGTTTTTTCTTCGTTTTTATCTCTTTTTATATTTTATTTTACTGTTTTGTTTGTGTGTCTATTATTTTTACTACACTCTGGCTGGCTTCACAGGTGCTTTCTACCACCTATGCTTGTATTTTATGCGTTTGAAGATGCCATCAGGTAGTCGTTCGCCCCTCTCAACGACACCTTAAAAGGTCTGTCAAACTAAAACAGCAATACCAAGACTACTGGCAAGAAGATCCTGTTCGTGTGCTTAGATATTGCCATATTTAAATTTAATTCTTAAAGCGTGATATTAGATGTCAAGTAGTGATAACACTCTTTAACTAACTATACGCACCAACAACAGTTGCTTTACATTTAACAAACAGCAGAAACAACCGCAGCAACAACATCAAACAATAGAGACAAATGGGGTTTGCGTTTTCAACATTAACTCTTAACTATTTGAAATAGTTTCCCTACCCTGCCTCAACTCTTCCATATCCATCTCCTTCAACATCATGAAAAACATCAGACCATATATGAACGTGTAAGCTGTTGGTTTGATTGCGTGGCCTTAGAGAACGCAACTGTTTAGAAAAACTACTAACAAAATATTTTTCTTACCTTTTTTGGTTAAAAAATTTTAAGTTTTTCTAACAAACCACAGTGGTTTAAAAAATTTTTTGTTTGGAAATTGAAACCATATATGTACACAAACATATTTAACCTAAAGTACTACTAAATTGTTATACCATTATTAATTGAAATTAAAAACGTTAAAATTGTATTTGGAACAACAAAAAGTTGTATTAACAAAATACAAATTGATATCGAAAAATTAAATATAAATATTTTGAAAGCTTAAACTGATATTAAGAAATACAAATTGATCATCAAAAGATACAAATAAATATTAAATATTTAAATTTCTCAAAATCAAAACGATATAAAAAAACTGTCACTGTCAAGCTGTCAAAGCTGGAAAAATTATTTAGAAAATTCAAAGTGAAATTTCATAATGAAAATATTAAAATAAATATTGAAAGCAAAACGAGAATTGAATTGAACATCCGGAATATACATATAAATTTTCAGAAATAACAAATTTGTTTTAAATGATTAAAATTACATTCACGAAAGACAAATCGATGTACAAAAATTACAAATTGATATTAAGAAAGTGAAAAAATTACGTTCAGGTAAAATGAATTGACATTAAGAAATAACAATAGGTGTTAGAGAAAACCAACTGTATAATTTATATATTTTATTCAAACACACAAATCAATTTTCAGCATGTACAATTTGTCACTGAGAGGTGTAAATTGATATTCAGAAAATACAAATTATTATTGAGAACTGAAAATTGGCATTCAAAAAATGCAAATTGATATTCGCAAAATGGGCATTAGAGAAAAAAAACTTAATTTTATCAATTTTCCATTCTGCCATATCAATTTTACTATTCGAAATTTAATTTATTTCACTAGTTGTATTCATGTAAATGCGCAAGACTCTCGAAAACTTGCACAGTAAACGTCAAAACAAAAATGTGTCTCATACAAAACGACTTGCACAAATGTAGAAAAGGTTCCAGTCAATTTTGCAATGCCAACATCGAAATCGAAAAGTCGGACATTTGTGCAAGTCGGTTTGTATGAGAACATTTTTGTTTTGTTTTGACGTTTGCTGTGGAAGTGTTCGAGTTTTAGCGTTTAATTGAATACCATTAATATAAATTTTTCATTTGTCATTTTAAATATATTATTAGTCAAAATACATTTTTAATTTTCCAGTAACAATTTTCGATTAATCACAAACATATACTTATACACTAAGTTGATGCTGTTTTCCCCAGTATCAATTAATTCTTTGCTGAGAAGATTTGCATTGCGTGTATCAATTTTTATTATTTAAACCCAATTTTGCTTTACTCAGTATCAATTTTCATTTCGTCAAATATCAAATATTTTACCAAAATCACCTCCTTAAACTACTGTTCCTTGTTTGCATCCTGCCACAAAGGTGTTCTAACGCTTATGGCTGTAGGTTCGCGCGGTTATATACTCTTGTACTCTCCTTCTCCGTCGTTCTGGGTAAATATTTCATATTTTCCTTCGCTTCGGTGTTAGCTTTCCGATGCGTAGGTTTAAATTATGCCTTTAAAAATTCAAACCTGATATTCTTTTTGTTGTACGCCAGGCTGGCCAGTACATTCCCGGCTATAATTTACTTCATTGTGTCGTTTAGCTTACAAATGTTAACCACAAAGGTTGGTGTTGTTTGTCGGTTGCTAGAGATTTTTCCTGCGAAAAATTTGCATGTCGTCAAAATGAAAAGCAACCAAACCGTTTTTGGGGAAATGGCTTGATGACGTTTTAGCCAGGCTTAAAATATGCGTAGGCTTTAATAACATGACATAAAAAAGACAAATTTCCTGATGCAATAAAATGACAAGCGGAAAGATTGCAACAACCTAAAGCAATGTTACTAACGTACCGTCTAGTAAAATTCAAAGGAATATAATAGGCACTTAAATGGAAATCATTGAAATGAGATGGTGATCAATAAATTGTTTATATTAACGGTATTTGAATAAGAAGAGTGTACTAGGTTCGGGAGAATTCAGTAAATGCAATTTCAATAGTACGGAATTACAAAATTTAAGACTGTATAGATTTATCATTAATTACGAAGAATTTTACAGTTCTTGGCTATAAATTGCAGGTTATATATAACAAATCGAAGTGTTTTTTATAAACTGTGCAGGAGATGCAAAAAATTAAATTTTTCTTAGATCATTTGTTCGACTACGTAGACTTTGGTAGTACTGCTAGCTCCTAAACCAATGCAGGTATCGGGAAAATACTTACTGGGTATATGTATGAC
This sequence comes from Phaonia tiefii, assembly GCA_963931995.1. Classification (NCBI taxonomy): domain Eukaryota; kingdom Metazoa; phylum Arthropoda; class Insecta; order Diptera; family Muscidae; genus Phaonia; species Phaonia tiefii. The sequence continues at coordinate 199,211,646 of OZ008368.1, read as the reverse complement.
TTAAAAGACTGCACAATAAATAAAACAAAATTTGTAAAAATTGCATATAGTTCATTTTGAAGGCCGAGCGACGATATGTTTGTTTAATACCGAATATCGATTTTCGATTTTTTTGTTTAATACCGAATTTTGTAACCTGTTGTTTAAAAAAACACCCAAGAATTTTGTTTAAGCTAGGTTTAAGAGCAACTCCCCAAAATAGTCACCGAGCTTCAACAATAATACTTGGAATGTTTTATTTAAATCCACATGCAGACCTAAATGGTCCCCCGGGCAACATTTATTTTTCGCATTTAGCGACAAAAATAACAAAACAAATCAAAAGTCCATTCTTAAACCAAAACAATTATTCCCCCTCAGACCAAACAGAAAAAGTGTAACATTTGTTAAAAAGTTGAACTGTCTAATGATACCGCTTGCTGCTGATGATGCATCATCATAGCGATAACACCCGGCACAGGAGCGTCACTAACAACCCTTAAGAAAAACTGCCCTCTTACGACCGTTTTCCATAGCACCACCAACATTCCATTAACAAACTTCCCACTTTTAAAACACCTCCTTTTCACCCTTCCTTTCCACTTTGTAGTATAATGACATTTCTGGATCAGTTAATATTTGTTGTGAGCATTTGCTAATTTCTCATGTAATGTTGGGATTTTAGTGCTGCATGCTGCAAGTTTATGCTGCAAATCAAGTGAATAAGTACGGGTAGAGTGTGTTTGGTACATTTGTTTAAATACTTTCACGTGCATATCCTCATTGTGCGTGTTAGATACAGGTCTTGTGTGCAATTGGAAAGATGTTTATCTTGAACTCTTACGGGATTTTTGTCTAACGTCGAGTTATTATATTTCACAAACGATAAGAAGAGATATGGCGGAAAATTTGTGGATTTTACAGTTACATAAATGTGGATTGGTTATGGGAAAAATATAGTTGTGAGTTGACAATCAACGCACCAACAAACTTAGTGATTAAAGATTTAGAAAAAAAGTGAAAATTTTGTTAGATAAGTTTAGAAAAAGGTCATGTAAGTTGGTCAAAAGCTAGTACAATTTATAAAATATATAAATATATTATATTTCCTTGACTTTTTAAATCAAATAATTAAAAAAGAATAAATGGTTTCCCATTACATCCCATGAAGGGACCGGGGAGAACTTCTCACAATCACTGAGCTGTGCGCTTTCCAGTTTTCACTCACTGATTGGGACCTACAGTTTTATACCGATTCCGAACGGTATGTTGAGAAGCTTTTTCATGGCTATATACTCGATAGTGTCGCCGTCACTATGCGAGGTGACCGCCGCCGAAAGAAATTTTTTATTTTGAAGGTGGTCAGAGCAGGGTTCGAACCCAGGATCTCATGTACAAGAGCCGCGCACACTAACCATTGCACCACCGACGGCCAATCAAATAATTAATAGTATAAATTTAACAGTTTACAACACCATACAGCCCGAAGGACTACGAAACTAGATACTTTAATGACCCTCGATCATTTATTAGTTCAGGCTGCTGTATCAATGGCAACAAGCCAGTCGCATTAACTTTGAAATTAAAAAATGTGTAAAAAAATACAACAGGAAATATTAAGAAAACCGTCCATTTATTCTGGTTAGCAGAAGCTTCGTAGTGTACAACAGCTAGTTTCATTTCTGGATCTGCTTACGACATTTTAAATACCTTCGATGTGGGACGTTACAAATTTTATTGTTGGTTAGTATGTCAACATTGGTTAACATTTTTACCGTTTTTTATTTTGAGTTGCAAGGTATTTTATGTATATCTTACCATTTCCATGGCTCTTTAGTCCTACCTTTAAAGTTGAAGATCTTTAAAATATATGTCTGTAACCACATTTTAAGTTTTTTCTCTAACCTTCTTTGATTTGCAAGGACTTTTATTCAATTTCTTTTAAAAATCTATAACATTTCCTAGTTTTGATTTGTGAAAACCCCGTTGTTTGTCGCTGATGCCTTTACATATTGCAACTATTTTTCTACTCTAACATAGTATCTATGATATTTTCAAAGTTTTAGGTCACAAAGCAGCCTTTGGTGTTGTGTGTGCAAAATTGTTGCCATATCATTTTGGAGGGAATTTGACTCCTTTTTTCCGTTGCAACTACTTCTTCCGTTACCGTATAGTCAGCTATGCTCCAGTTATACTATATGGCGCGAGGGTACAACCATCCGCAAATCTTAAGAAGGCAAATGTAAGCAACGTTATACGTTCATTTGTGTGTAAAAAAAGAAAATGTTTGCATGGAAACACAATTCCTACAAGTGTTTGAAATGCATTGTAGTTTTTTACTCACTTCTCTCTTCGTTCTAAACAATGATTTGTACATCAAGCTAGGCCTGTTAGCTGGAGTTGTCTTGTTCTCGCCTTCTAACTAATAATAGCTTTTTGACTTTGTTTCTGAAAAGCGCACTTGAGAAATTTGTTAGCCTTGTTTTTTCTACAGTCACAATGGGGTTGTTGTTCGGATCTGTTTCGTGTGTAGATGCCTCGCAACTCTAGAAAATGATTTTTAACTACAAACCTTAAAGTCATTTCCTACTATTCTCTTTGGTTTTGGTAATAGGTTAGTATGCATAAGCATACATTGTCTTCCGAACATAAAACAGGGTCAATAGATAATACAAAAGATATGAGAGCATATGGTTATTTTCCATTTCATTGCACGGTGGAGATAAATTAGAGCCAATCAAATGCAAATAACTGGGTTGGCGTCGTACCAGGAAAATAGGCAAAAAACGAAATTACAAAACGTAGAGACAAAAAAAATTAAATGCAGTTGCCATAAAGAGACTGAAAGTAGTTAAAATGCTGAGAAATTATGGAAATTGTTCTATTATGACCACTCATATGTTTATCTCCTAAATACAAAGAACTTGATTTCATTATAATTTGTTTTGGTAATTTGGTATTTCATTCAAAGAATTTACTTTAACTTAATATTCTATTTTCTTTGCTTACTTGAAAATTTGGCCATATGTTATTTTCGTCCTAAAACGATGGGGAGTGAAAACAATCTATAACAAACATTTTTTGTGAAAGCAGGTAGTTTTTTTGAGGGTTTCCAGCTCTAACATCTGCATATCCCGCAGTTTAATCACTTAGCATTTTGTGTGTCTTTTCCTTTTCTCCTTCGTTAACAAGTATTTAGACTATGCCCTTTTCGAGTTCGTTTTCTTCTTGGGATAAGAGGCATCCTATGGGCTTCTTACAGCTCAGATTACATGTGTTGTAAAAATCCTAAATGTTCAACTGCCGTATGCCTGCTAGATCGCATTTACTAGCTGCGAAAGTGTGTGTGGTGAGATGTATCTGGCGGAGTAAGGGGTTTGCTACTCTTTTACAGTTGGCATACAAAAGGTGCTGTATTTTTATTTTTGTTACAGTTACTTTTTTATTTAATATTAATTATTGCATATTGAAAACACTATACGAAAGGCCACATTATGAATGCAGAGTTTTGTTGTTTGTAGTAACTTTTAATATATATTCCCTCAAATGAAGAGATTTTTGAATCAGTTAAAAAAATTGTATTTCAGGCTGAGATGTCGTACAAATTTTTCCTCCTAAAGATATGTGTTATTAATTTTTTCAAAAAAACAATTTTTTTGATTCAAAAATAATTCGAGTTTTTATTCTGTTATTGTGCCAAGGGGACACAGCACTGCTAACACGAATTTCAAATAAAGAAAATTCATTAGCGGTGATCATATTCACTGTCACTTATATTGCATGACATCCTGAGAGCGCGGTCTACTCATAGCTTTATGTCAATCAGTCACTCACTTCATAAAACGAAAATCTTTGTAACCGCATAGTAAGGTCCAAAGAGCTCGACTGTAGACAGGGTCCATACTTAATAACACATACACTTTTGTTTATTATAGAATATAAGCTCCCATTTTACTCTATTTTGTTCAATAAAATAAACTAGCCAAAAAAAACGCGGTCAAAGTCTTACACATATTGCATTGGGGGTTATGTCCATGATGCCGAACGCACATAATCTCTAATGTGGGATATGACCGATTTTGGTTTCCGTAAACATTTTCAATTCAAATTATATTTTTGTAGATAAACCAGTACAAACGTTCCAAACGCTGAATTCAAAACGATTCTTTGAATATGGCGGAATTCTTTTTTTAAATTATAGTTTTTTTAGTGGCTTTTATTAAAAAAATGTTTATTATTCGTATCTGAATTTACACAAATCGAAGCAAAATTATAATACAAAATCTAAGTAAAAGGTTCACGAAGAACATCAAGTGGAAATATAATAAAATATAGTATTGGAATATGTGCATATTTTTGCTCACCAAAATATCGCAATATTTTTTTTGGATAATACTTATTTTGTTACTCAGTTTGCTATTTACATATAATTGAAATAAAATATTGATCTGAAGCATTGCAAGCGTTGCACTTGTAGTATATAGCGCGACTTATTTTGGACAAATATCTTTAAAACTTGGATTCAAAAAACTGGTTATTCGTTCATAGAGAGTTTTTCAAATTATAATTTTTTTAGTTGGATTAGCTTGATTCAATAAAATGTTTTTTTTATTTATATATACATATGGTATATAAAATAAATATACATATGTACATATATATTGAAATAAAGTGCTGTCGAAAATGTATTCCCAAAAAAATCGCGCAATTTTTTTACAATTTTATTGGTTTTAGATGGTTATAATCGCTGGATTACAAAAGCTTGTTTGTTATTTACATAGAGTTGAAATGAAGTGTAGAACTAAAGCGCCGCAAACGAACATTTTTCTCAAAAAATCTCGAGATTTCCTTGGAAAAAGTTTATTTTTTTGATTGGTTATAAACGGTGGATTTAAAAAGATTGAACTATTATTTTCACCACAGCTATGCATGTAGTAAGAGACTTGAAATCATAACCGATTTTAAAAATACGTGTCAACTACATCTGATCATACCCAGTAAAAAATACTGGTTACTAAGAAGCAGGATTGTAAGGTGGAAGGATGGTAATCGCTTACCAACTTGCTGAAATTAGAAATTATTTTTGTATAAAATAACAGCACTATTCGCTTCTTTAGTAGCAGTTACGGTTTTGGGAAACCCTTACTATTTAAGGAAAATTAAGCACACTCTTTATTTAGGGGCAATTGAATTTTCTTCTATGCTATCAAATCATAAGTTATGGTGATTGGGGATTTAACATATTAAATTCCGATTTAATAAAGTATTTATTTATTTTGTACAATTGGTTATTCTTATACATATATTTGAATTTCTTAAATATTTTCAAGTTTTTTGTGTATAAATGAAAAACCACTTTCAACGAAATCTAAATGCAATTAAATTGAACTTTGTATACCAAATGTCGTGGGAGATCGTTAGTTATTCGTCAGAGATCGTGTCATCATACCCATTGCCTTACTATACAGCATCTTTGTAAGCGAACGGCGAAGAATTATAATATTTATCATACTATATCGCCTACAAGGAAGCAAACAGTAAGCAATAAAAATTACTTTCATTTCAATTTCACAATATTAAGTAAAAAACGAGGCTCCAGTGGAAACAGGTTTGCAAGGGAGACATATAAATCAGCGAAGGCATGATTTTAATATGGTGAGTGTCCATTTAAATGCGATAGTTTTTGACAAAAAGTGCACCTCATTCATAGCAGCTTTTAAGTATTAGAATCATAAAAAGCTTTCAGGTTGCCCATTTATTCGACACATTTTTAGTTATGAATTCATCCGATCCAGAACCCATATTCTTATTCATAGCTTGTATTTGTAATGTCATTTGTGCTTCCTAATCGGCATCTTTCATATCTTTTAACCAAATATTAATAATTAATATAATTGTTATTATTTTTGTTTATGTTTTCAAAAATAAACTGTAGTACACATTGCGTCTTATTTATCCAGCAGCTATCGGGAGACTAATTATTTTTCAATTTTGTGATTGGAAACATTTTTAACATTTCGATGTTTCAAATACATGGTTATTCAAATTACAATCTACAGAATTATAAGCGAAATGGGTAAGGCCCACAATTATATTGTTGTTCTTAGGCGTTAGAGCCTGCTACGTGATAATGAATATTTTGAAAATGTCTTTGATTGGCGAATTCCGTACAATACACTTTTAAATTACAGTTAGTAAGTTATTAAAATTTTCTTATTTCTTTTAGTAACTGGCCGTAAGCACTACTGTGAAGTGCGAACAATTAATCCTGCTACTAAAAATGTAAAAGCTTTTAATGGGCAGAATGAACCATCAGAGTTGCATTTTTGTATCTTAAACATGTAAGAATTTCCAAGTAAGTGTTTTGATTGGATAAAATTTTGTCACGTTCCTACCACACATAAAATTATTTTCTGGGAATTGCTTGCTAAATGCACAGCGTTTTACGTTTTAAGAAACAAAATCGAATTCTGCAAAATTCTTACGAAAATATCCGAATCCTAGTTATTAAAATATAAAAAGTGCGGTCTAAGATTCTTGTTAAAAATACATTTAAGTAGGATAAATCATTAGACGTTACAGAAAAAATGAGTATTGCTTCCGATATTGTATTATTTAAATTTTGAGAAGTGAAATGTTGTTATTCATACTCGTATCTATAAGTGATCGTGAAATAGGGAAGGGTCCTTTGCGAAGTCGAAAATTTTAATCACTGTTAGCATTAATCACCGTCTACTATTTGAAATTTAACAAAATTTTCATTAAAATTTCGGGATGCAAAAAGATGTTAACATGCTCTCATTAATTTCTTCTTTCAGAGTCCACTAGAGTATCTACGAATAGTATAATCGAAAAGATTGTGATATTCTACACTCCACTCGTTTTGAATAAATTCTTCTGAAATAAAGAATTCGGCGTTACCCTTTTAATTCGCTAAGCTTTGAGTCGTACTGGGGTCGAAACCGTTCTTTGTGCACAAAAATCGCACACAAGCTAAGGAATCACCGCATATAGTACTGAGCACTGTTTCTACAAAACATTCTATAAAAGGCACAAATTTTGAAATTTCCACGTAGTATTGGTTGAACTAGAGATGGTCACGTGAATAAGTTCTATCGCACGCTTACGAAAGGAAGACTGTTACTAACGTACGAAAATATTTTCGCTACTCATGTTCACGCACCCTGAAACAATGGATCAAAAGAATTTTTGGTAAAAGTGTAATAATATTCGAAGTCTTCCAAAAATGCTGCGTTTAACAAAGTATTACGAAAATCAAAAATAATTTAAATCAAACATTAGGAAATATGCGTATCTCAGGCGAAAATTGTGATCACGCACACTCAATTCACGCAAAAATTGGACTCACACACGAAGATATTTTCGCTAGTCACATCTACGCACGCTCATTTGATCAAATTTTGATCCTACTGAAAAGCGAATCACTTTCACGCGTGATTCATGCTAACCACGTGGCTCGGATCCATCTCTTGTTTGGTCTGCCAAAGAAAACTCTAATTAAGGTAATCTTGTACACAAGTCTATCTAAACACCACGAATAGAAATTGCATTATTTCAACGAAATAAGACCCTAGAGGTAAATAATCGCAAATGTTAGACAAAATAGGTGGTATAGTTTTAATGTTTAATAGAGCTAATAAAGAGCATATGAAGACCACTAACTTTGCTTGGCTAACAAAAATTTAACAACGATTTTTCAGTTTAAAAATATTTCATCGAATGGCTCAGAAATGAACAAAATCCGAAGATAAAAAATTTTCTTGTGAAATAAAGTTAAAAATTAATTTTTGATTTAAAAAAATTAAAATTTTCGCTTTTCCAAACATTGCTAATATAGATACTTCATTAGCTTCTTCTATTTAGTAATTACGGTTTCTGTCAGAGCATTGTCTGTCAAATTTTACTTGCAAATTTTAATTTCTTTGGACCGACTTTTTAAATACATATACTATAATCGACACCCTATGTAATCTCGCACCAGTTAATTAAAAACAAACCGTAATCAGAAGCATTTTCGAATTTCATTACATCGTACTTCAAGTTTAATCGCAATCCATTATAACTTCACCTCAACCCAAATGAAAATATTAAAAACTATTGTCCTAAGCACTAGGATTATATTTTAAATTTTCGGTTAAACACACCCAAAACATAAATCGGCCTACTCGATATTCTCTTTAAAACCAGACATGTTAGGTAAATTTATGCAGACATCTCATAAAATCTATTTGTATTAATAAAATCAGGGGCAGTCAGACGCAGTAAGTCATACTATATCAAATTGAGTTGTGTTTCAACTTACCCTTAAGGGCTGCAACTAGTTTTAATCCATTTAATCCACTATCGGCTAGTAAAACTACCAACAATACAACAGCCAACTGCATTGACATTAAGCCATTAAGTTTGGAAGAAGTTGTAGATGTCATTGCTGTGGCCGCCGCCGATGACGTCTTCTGCGACGCCATCGCTGTTTGAAAGGTAGATGAAGTAGTAATGTTGTTTCTTCCAGATTTTCTTGATTTCTGGTGAATGCCATATGTTATTGTTGGTGATGTTTTTTTTACATTTGTTATTGTCATGTTGACGTCGGCGACATGAAGATTAATTCTATATTTACATTTTCCAACCAAATGCTTTAACACATGCATCTTTGGTTTTTGGAGGTTTCCGTTGTAACGTTTTACGAATTGTTGTCTTCACGACTTTGTCTTCGCCCTTTTTTTGGTTTTTGTAAAACCAAATGTATTATTCTGTTTTTGAATCACAAACACTCACACACACGCACACCCATAATTTCTTTACGATTTCTAGACGAAAACGCACTCCGAATTTTATATTCCGTGATATTTAAATGTCGATTTTATAGACATTTATAGAATCTTAAAGACATCTTGATGGATAGACTTGATTCCCTTCATGATTACTACTGGCTACATATAAATGTTGCCGAGTATTTAGTTGTGATCGTGAAATAGGGAAGGGTACAGACTATTTTGTCACAATGAATTCTTAAAATTTAGTTGTATTTCTTTTAACACTTTTATTTAAAACATTTTTAATTGGAATTGAAATAAATGTGCTTTTGAAGACATAATAAATATCAGTTCCCTGACATTTCAAAATGAAACTAAATAATTCACATTAAGATAAATAGCAAAAGTCGTATTGTGTTTAACGTAATAGTTTAGTGTTGAGATTCAAATTAATTTGAATTTGGCCGCATCATTTATTTCTTTTACAACTCCATTTTTTGTTTGTTTTCGTTTTGTAATACATTTAAAAATTTAGCTTGTAATTTTATTTTGAACATCAGTTTGTTCTGTCCACTTGTTTTATCTTTTACGCATTTATTTTTTCCTTATTCTATTCTTTTAAAATGTTATTTCACTTTTATTAAAAATATACACTTATTCTCTGTCGCATTCACCGATAATCCCAAAAGTGGCAAGTTCTCGCTCTTATTATGCTCATCTGTTATTTTGATGATATCCCAAATTATCTGAATTTTGTTAAACGAACGCGACGCTATGCGTTCCCATTTTGTAAATCAACCAAACCGCCCGGCAATCGTATTACAACTAAATCCATCCACGATTGCACAGCTCGGTAAACTCCCATACGCACACACGACACAACACCAACAACAAACGCCCCAAACGCCACTGTCGCAAACCGACCAATATACAATACTCCGATGTTGCTCGCCTGGCTGCTAGCCACTTAGATTGGTTGTGCTGTGCATTGTGTTGTTTTAGCCTGTGCTCGTTGTGTTTGGCTTCGACTACCTAACATAAACGAAGAGTTTGTTTTGTGTTCGATTCATTTCCGTTGCGTTCGTAAATTGTGTTTGTGGATTGTATTTTTCGTTTTCTCAGTATGTTTCGACCTGCTGTTGCATGCTATTTGTGTTTGGTCAACTTGTTTATGTTTACATTTTGTTGCAGTCGAGGAAGAGAACAGTGGTGACACGCAGTGCTCATTCTCGCATTGAGAGAGACGGAATGTCTATATTTCAATTTTGAAATGGAACGTGGGAAAAGACTACACAAATTGTTGCTAATCAATGTTGAAAAAAACTTGATACGATATATTAACGTAGATGTTTATATTGTTGCAGGGAATGTTGCTTTAGAAGTGTGCGATCTAAATGCATTTTAGACTAATATGCTTAATGCAAAAATATCGAATCTAAAACAATTTTAAATCCATCAAAGATATACATACATATTATAAAAAATTATTCAGTTCTGTTTTAGATTTAGAGTTATAGAGTAATATCGAATTTCTAAACATGTATGTATTTAATATGTCTAATTTTGATCTTAATGTAATTTAATGCGAAGTAGACGTATATTAACATCTGGCTAAATTATATCAAAATTTTCTATGGCTACGATGGTATCTATTACTAAAAAATAAATAAACAAATAAATGGTTTCCCATTACATCCCATGAAGGGACCGGGGAGAACTTCCCACAATCTCTGAGCCGTGCGCTTTCCAGTTTTGACTCACTAATTTGGACCTACAGTTGTACACCGATTCCGAACGGTATTTTGAGGAACTTTTTCATGGCTATATACTCGATAGTGTCGCCGTCACTATGCGAGGTGACCGCCGCCGAAAGAAATTTTTTTTGAAGGTGGTCAGAGCAGGGTTCGAACCCAGGATCTCATGTACAAGAGCCGCGCACACTAACCATTGCACCACCGACGGCTATTACTATGTTGATAATATCACACCATTGTTTGTAACTACATAGAAATCATATTCAACATAAAATTGAAACCAACATTATTTATGTCAACAAAATGATATTCATACAAAGTGTATAGATACGTGTGTAAAAAATGTCAACGTGTTATTTTGAAACTGAAGAAACATAATAATGGCAACATGTTACGTTATTCTGTAATATCGGGTTTTTCAATAAGAGCGCTACAAAAGTTTTTTTAAATAAAACAAAACCGGTTTTAGATACCAATGAAATTCTTTATTCCTGTGAAAGTACGTTCGATGCCATTACGTATGGAACTCGATTTCTTTTGCATGGCCACCACGGGCACGCTTGCAGAAGTCCAGACGCTGAACCCAATTTTCGACGGTTTTCAAGCATAAATCGGCCGATACTGCTGCAATTTCACGTTCGTTGTTGGCATAGACCATAGAGTTGACGTAGCCCCACAGGAAATAATCTAACGGCGTCTAATCGCACGACCGAGGCAACCAATCGACTGGGCCATTTCGTGAGATAACACGATCACCAAACTTGGTTTCCAATAAATTGATTGTGGCATTCGCTGTGTGGCTTGTGCCGCGGTCCTGTTGGAACCACATATCCGCCAAGTCCATATTATCCAATTGGGGCCAAAAATATTCGGTTATCATTGAACGGTAGCGATTCGCATTCACAGTAATGTGCCGGTCTTGATCATCACGGAAGAAGTACGGCCCAATGACTCCGCCGGCCCATAAACCGCACCAAACCGTAATTTTTTCGGGATGCAATGATGACTCATGGATTACGTGTGGATTGCTGTCTGACCAATAACGCATATTTTGCTTACTGACGAAGCCATTCAGCTACAAATGAGCCTCATCGGACATACAAAAAAATTGGACGTAGCGCTCTTAAAGTTGAGGCCACTGACTCCAAATTTCGGTAGTAAATTTTAATAATTTCGACTCGTTGTTGGCTCGTATATCTTTCCATGATGAAATGGCAAACCTTACTGAAGAGAAATGTTAAAAGAGCGGGAAAAAATATGGCGTCGTTTGCTGTCCCTACCGATTTGCTTTTGTAGCGTCTCTGTTGAAAAACCCTTTATTTATATATTTATCGAAAAATGTTTATAAACACAAAATATGCAGAAAAAAATATCCCGATTTATTGAAGCAATATTAAAGAACAGTTCTATTAATATTCCCTAATTTTGATGTGCTTAACATCTATATGCACGGGTACGGCCTAAATTCACAAAGTGAATACATCCAAACACAGTTTGTCCGACTGGGATCACAGATTGTTTGGTGTTAAACTCCTTCGAAACGGCGGGACCGATTTGTATGAAATTTTGTGTGTATATCCGGTAGGTCTCAGAATCGGCCAACAACTATTTATCATACCCCAAGATTACAAGGGTGACCCACCCATATATAGAAGGCAGATTTGTCCGACTGCGAAAGACAGATTGTCAGACTGCGATTAAAAACACACACTGATGTAGCGGCAGTGAATATTTTTTTTGCGTGGGTGCGGGGCACTCTCAGAGCAAAGAGAATACTGACGTGGATATATGTACGTATAAATGAGATAACACGAGAGCAACGAAAATTGTGTGAACTTATATACGAATATGACAATCTATGTATGTACATGTGTCTGTTGCATTGCATTCTCTTTGTTTTTTGTGGGAATGAAACAAAAAGTATTAAGCAAGAAAATAATGACACATGTGCTTGCTCTGGTCTTTATATAATTTTAAGTACTAATTTTATTTAAATGTAACGCCGTCATATGATTGAATGCTGTTTTTTGTTTTCCAATGTACCATTTACTAATGTGTTCATAGAAATTGAACAGGTACCGTGTAACAGAAAGGTATTAACACATCGCCCGTGAGTTCGTACACTCATTGGATTTTTTTTAATGTTTTTAAACATCGGCAATGTAGTGATGTATATACAAGTACATACAGTTTTTAAAGATTCAAACAAATTTCAGCTGGTCTGCGGTGATGCAGATCTCCCTGACAGAGCAACTACACTAAGGCTCTCGGAAAGAAGTATAAGTCGGGTTTATGTGCACATACATATGTACAAAAAAAAACAAAAACATATGGTTTTCTGCACAATATGAACGCGGTAAAAAAGAGAAAAGTAAGTATTTAAAATATATTCATGTTTTATTGAATTAAAATTAATACATTATTATTTAGGAAATTGGAGCGCACCGCAAAGGCACAGCTGGAATGCTATATTGCCTTCCTCAAGGAACATCCAGAGATGCTAAGCGGAAAGAATACTCCCGCACATCCGCGCCATGTAGAAGGAGAAATTTACTTTAGCGGCAACTCTCTGATCTATATCAAAATTTTACCACCGACAAAACCTTCTGCACTGAGTTCAAAAAGTTATTTTCCCCCAACGCGGTCGGTCCAAATTCATGAGATATAGGCATTTAAAGCTTGAGTATATTATCGTTCGTATCTCCGGGGTTTTTAATCCGATCTGGTTGAAATGGGTATCATTAAAAAGGTCTTTCTAAGCTTTTTATTAGCCCATAAGGGAGCTAGTGAAAAAAACGTTTTTTAACCTCACTTTTCTGCTAACAATTTACTTTTTTTTCTTTCAAAAATGCCCTATTTATTATACTTATTGTTTGGCAGGTTCCGATAATACACAAGACCTTAGCCTTTTTTAAAGGTATATTACTTAACAATATCCCTGGAAAGACCGGAGATATTTACGTTAAAAGTTTTGTAATACTTTTCGCGCATTTTCAATCTTTCTAACACAAAAGCAAGTTCTTTCATCTTTCTGCTCCACTTCTACAGGACAAAGCAACAAAAGTCCTTCCTTCATATAATTATGCCCTCTTGTCGTTTCGGTACAAAATATTTTATTATTTTTTCCCGTATACAGTTTTATTGTTTACTTGCAAAATTTATAAAATGATTTTGTATCTTTTGCACTAAACATAGTGCTACTGAATTGCTATCGAATAATGAAATGTATACATATCAGGGGTACAGTGTCAAGGCATATTTTCTAAGTAGGGATAACAATTATGGAAATTACTTTGAAAGTAATCTGTATAAACGTAATTTTTTTTTTGAGTAATATTGCACACTGGCGTCACTTACCGCTGCTTCAACTTTTTGCATCCAATCTGCACTTTTTGTTTTTACATATTTGTACACAATAAGCATAAATATTTGAATTTCAGGTTGCCAAAAATTAACGCAACATTTTTTGTGCCTGCAAATGAATCAGTATCTATTATATTGCCAAGCTGAATCCGTCCAATGTATGTATTACTATCGCCATACACAATGTATATAAACATAAAGATTACAACCATAATGAATGTATATTCAACATGCATATAAACCACATTAATCAACATGCTTATAAACATTCATTCCATTTTCAAAACAACATTGTCTCTAATGTATAGAGCACACACAACATGTTGCCCTAATATTAGTTTATATTCATTTTATTCAACATGTTGCTATATAACACCTTATATACTTCTATCAACATTTACTGAGCCAATAAAATATATTCTTAGCAACATGTTGAAATACACAAGACTGTTTGTGCTTTCGGCTAAATATTTTGTCCATACAATTGGTTACTTTGTTCGATAACTGATTATAAACAATCACAAAATTATCTGTGCATACGAAAGAAGAAAGTAAGTATTAACTATATATTAATGATTCTATTCATCCGGAATGATTCCATTCTGCAACCATTTGCGCTTCTCCATCAACTTACCTAAACTCTCCACCACAGTTGCTGTCAGATGCAGTAATAAATGTTGAAATAAAAACTCACATACTACACTCTCAACCAATGGCTCCAGCTTCTGTTGATAGTCCATCACTTACAAATGCTAACTATACAAGTCTCTTTGTAAAACACGTCGGTTGCACATGTGCCAATGTATTTGTTCTGCTAAGTCTGTTGCATCGTAATGCAATGTCAGATGACCGATTGTGTAGAAAATGAAGAAGGAAAAAAATTAATGATTCTAATTATCTGTGTATAAAACCTTAATTAAGTTAAGATAGAATTTAAGAAGGGTTGTGTGCTTTTGCGAATTCTTCAGTGTTTAGTGTTTTAAAATCTACAAAAAGTAACACCAAATGAAAAAAAACTTTAGTTATGATATTAAATAAAATGCACTTTTGTGTTTTTGTTTTAGAGATCTTTCACTACCAAAGCAAATGTGTGGCGAATAATATGTTCAGTAATTTGGTGCAGAATAAATCTATAATGTTAATAATCAATTAATGGCCCTTTGCAGCTTTAAATCCACGGTCAAAGAACTAAGCCCAGTAAATTTTATATTGGAAAATGTAAAAAAAAATTACATGATAGGGAAAAAAATAAATGCATTTTAATTCAGCGCATCGCCACCACTGAAGTGAAAAACTCACCTACTGTGTTGTGTCCAAATCAAATCTGGTTGGATGATCCGGAAAACACAACCGATGTCACACTGCAGTTGAAATTTTGGTACCTCGTAGATCCTAATTAAATTTGTATTAGCCCATATTTTCCAAAATGACTGTTCCACGTCCCTCCACGAACTTTAAGACTGGTTGGCAGCAAATGATACAAATATATATAAAGTACAATCTCTTAAATTATCTCAAAATTTGTACTAAGCATTCAAATTGAATTTCGGAGCAATAGATGACCTAAAGTGAGTAAAAATTTATTTTACTTAGTTTCACTCAATATAGTTTTTTTTATAGATATGACTCTATACTTTCTAGGCGTACAATCCTAACTATCAAATTGTGAAAACTGATATTAATAGTCGTTCCCTGAAAGTTGTCAATTAGAATACCTTACGTCAATTTCTCTAACGTGATATGAAAAATATTCAAAAATATAAAATATATCTTTGACATTCCGTCATTTTATGGAGTATGATGTTTTTTTTTCTGAAGAACATCTTAGAAAGAATTATGAAATGACAATGCACCTACAGTATCATCAAAAGTTGAAATGTAAAGTTATGAACTGCGAAGGATTTACTGAAGTCTCTTTTAAAATGGAGCAGTGTTCCTCAGCGGAAATTTTCTTTGACATGTAAAAATAAATTGTTGTATTCGAGGCCATGTGATACCACGACCTTTCATAATTTGTTGGTTCATGCAATAAATCCACTGTGGCTTAGTCTACTCAAAAAATAAAAATAAAATATTAATCGCATTTTACGCTAGTGTAAAAATAAACCATATTAGCAACACTCAATGATATTCTAAATTTCACTAAAAATTGAGTTGTATGTAAATGACAGTATTATCAATGAAAACTATATCGAAATGGATTCTACTCAAGACCCAGACGCTTTCGTTATATTCAGCCTTTGAAATCGTGGAACTTTTCGGTAGTTCCAACTTTGTTTATATAATGGATGGCTACATTTTCATAGCTCCATTTGCGACATTTAAGGCGTGGGCATTTGAAATTATGCAATTGCTGCAGTGGCGTGGTCTCTAGCGCTATTGATGACTGAGTTGCATTTGTATCTTATAGAGAACGAAGACTTCATTTCCATTTTAGCAAAGCTGTGTGATGTTATCTGAAGTCTTTGGAAGGTAGCATATACAGGGTGTTTCTTTTAAACTGAGACGATCAAATATCTCGAAAAATAGCCACTCTACGGAAAAAATGTCCATGATCAAAATTTAATCATACCGCGGGGGAAATACATTAGTGCAAAAAAAAATAGTCCCCACCCACCCCCGGCTTTGTTGGTGTGGGGGGGGGGGGGGGGTAACTTTTAAACTAAGATAGGAAGCCATATTTTTTTTTGCAGATTCGGATTCTTAAAATTAATAAATTGTTTTGATGACGAATTTCGAGTATTTCTAATGATTACCTGATGTTTTTTATTTCAAACGTATTGCACAATCGAATGCGTGTGTTCTAAGAAGGAGAAATTGAAAAAATTTAATTTCGTCGATTACAACGCCATCTATCATGAACCGAACAAACTATTTCATTCAAATCATACGTACTTTTAGTCGTAGAATCCGTATCTGCAATAAAAAATATGGCTTCCTATCTTAGTTTAAAAGTTACCCCCGCCCCACCTACAAAGCCGGTGGTGGGGGACTATTTTTTTTGCACTAATGTATTTCCCCCGCGGTATGATTACATTTTGATCATGGACATTTTTTCCGTAGAGTGGCTATTTTTCGAGATATTTGATCGTCTCAGTTTAAAAGAAACACCCTGTACAACAACATGTGATTGGCCAGTTTTTATCGAGGGAGATCGTACTCTCCCTTCCTGGCCCTAAACTACCACTGACTTAGTCCACACTTTACATTTACTGAAATTAATAATTTTAAATAATATTTCTTTAAACAAACTGAATATTCCTTTAATTTTTCCTTTTTAAAACAGAATATGCTTTTAATTGTTCTCGTCAATTTCCTCCATTTTGGAATTTGTGGCAGACAAGCTATTTTTTGAAACAATTCTTTTGCAGCTGTTAGTAATTTTGATAGAAAATTGCATCACTTTACAATCTTGGGGCAGGTGCAACAAAAATATTGAAACCTATAATTAAAATTTTTTTTAAAGATCTTTTATAATAAAATTTTTTTACGGTGTATATATTAGGGTGTCTCATCGATAAACACTTGTTTTTGCTCAAGCTATATTTAAATGCTTATAGGGTAAGGTATTTTTGAGATTTTTTTCCAATTTTTCGGAACAGGTTTAGATGCCGCCCAAGTCGAATTTCGGACGAGTATTCGGGAGTTTTTTTGAATTTTACTTAAAACTTAGACAATCACCACGATTGGCTATGATTTTGCTCAAAAACGCACCATGTATTAAATTTTTTTCGTAACTTTTGGATAAATTTAGTAAATACTGCTTTATGACTCCGAAAATTTCTATGAAACTTTAAAAAAAAATGATGAACTTTAAAAGACGAAATTTTTGAAAATTTCGAGTTTGCAATTACTGCTCCAGAGTTATACCAATTTAAAACTTTGTGTGAAACTAATAGTATTATAAACCTTTTGGCCATTTTTGCATCGGATTAGGAATATACTTATGTCGGTTCATCCTACTTAAATATGTCGACAGCTTATATTATCATTTTCGATTTTATTGTGAATTCGAATTGCATAATCTTTAATCTTTTCCAATTTAGCTTGTTGTGGATCATACTCGAAAGCGTTTTAATTCAAAATTAATTCCTCACAAATCTGCTCTCGTGAAACTTTTTAGGCTTTTGCTGGAATTTTCCATGCATTTCACAATAATTGCAGCGATGATTTTTTCAGATTTTTTATGACCGTAGAAGGGTATTAAAGTGCCTATGCCAATAAATATTGTCATTGAATATTACTACTTTTGACCCTATTTCAATATTATCACTCCAAGGACTGAACTTGGCTATTAAAAACCGCAGAAGGATATGCTAAGGCACGACGAAGAATGTCGCATTCCAACTGATGAAAAAGACGCTGCACGTATTGCACCGAAAACATTCAGTTACAACGCGTGCTGCGAATGAGCAGTACAAGAGGCTGAGAAGGGTGGAAACCCAGTTATTTAGGAGGAACCAATGCCATGGGGGCGCAAAGAGATTGGAAAGACCGAAATGTGAAGGATGAACAATGAATCTCGACAATTTGTCGAGAGGGTAAGAAGATCGTATAACTGGCCGAATAATGAGCTGCCAGCAAGGCCGAGAATGGAATCTGGTGACTGATAAGCAGTGTGCGTAATATGCCGAGATACCACCTTTCTGCACTACACCACTCAGATTCTTCCACTGAAGATCAGGAGGTAATAATTGTGGAAGACACTGTAGCTTATACCCCCCCCCCCATAACCTAGGCGAGATTAGAACGGCAATCTCCCGGCTGGTGTGGATGGCCTAACAGCTGAACTTTTTAAGGCAGGTGGCGAAGGATCGAAGCATCGACTTATATGCGGTATTAGGTTGGGGGAATATATTCCTGATGATTGGAGTCTCAGTGTATTATGTCCTGTATTCAAAAAGGGTGATCCATGTGTCTGTCACGACTATCGCGGTATCAGTCTTTTATCCATCGCGTATAAGGTCTTGTCGACAGTATTATGTGAAAGACTTAAGCCAATTGTCGAAACCATGATTGGACCTTATCAGTGTGGCTTTAGACCAGGCAAGTCCACAACTGACCAAATATTCACGCTACGCCAAATCCTGGAAAAGACCCACGGAAAAAAATCGATAATTACAATATTTTTGTCGATTACAAAGCTGCTTTCCATAGCTCCATATGGGTAAAATTGTACGAAGCTATGTCTGAACTTGGGACATAACCAAAACTGATCTGCCTCTGTAGAATGACGCTGACCAACACCAAATCAGTAGTGAATGTGGGGAAAACCATCTCCGAACAATTCTGTACCAGGCGAGGACTGATACAAGATGACACACTTTCGTGCAATCTCTTCAACATCTTAATGGAGAAATACTTAGAAAAGCAGCAGTAACTACGAACAAGACCATCAACAGGAAAAGCCATAGGTTGGTGGCGTGTGCTGACGACATAGACATCAAAAATTTTGCGAGAGGTTACTGCAGTATTTTCAAGAATAAAAAAAGAATCATTGAAGGTGGGTCTTGCTGTTAATGATGGCAGGAGAATATTGATGGTGTCAACGACTACACACACCTGTTGACTTGGTCCGCACTTGAACGTCGGTAACCAATTTAACTTTGAAGTGGTTGATGAATATGTCAATGTTCGATAAGGACAACAACGTCAGCCTAGAGATAAATAGAAGAATTTTACTTGCAAATTGATGCTATTTCGGGTTCAGAAGCAGTTTAAGAACAAAGCCCTCTCTCGACGGACAAAAGTCCAGCTGCACCAGACGCGCATTTTACCTGTCCTGACATAGGGTTCCGAAACTTGGGTCATATCGCAAGGGGATGAAAAACACCTGAAAATTCGTCCTAAAATATATGGTCCTGTTGAAGAAAACGGCGAGTACCAAGACCAAGACTCCGATAGAAAGACCAGGCCGAAGACTCCGTCCGTATCCTTGGTGTTACCAACTGGCTAGACAAGGCGAAAGATAGGACCAGTTGGAGAAATGTGTAACAATTTATTTAATTTATTTATTTGTTTGTTTAATATTGTCATATAAATATACATTTGACCTAATGAGGTTGTAAAATAGTCAATAAAAGCAAAGTATGTATATTATATATAAAAAGTTATTTACCAAATTTCACAGACTAGTCAGCTAAATAGTCAAATCATATTTAGTTTGTCAACTTTTTGTAAATACACACTTTAAATCGTCTAATTGGCATGAAGTTACCATCTCACTTTTGTTCAGTATTAAAATCAAATAAAATGATTTAAAATTTTTTCACACTTCATCATTAAAACTAAATGCTTTTCCTAACAAAATACTTTACTAATTAACATCATTTTGTAGTGTGTTTAAGCATAATTATGAAATCTGAATTCATTTCACACACCTTTGATTTTGAATTAACTCGAAATAAGTGGCAAAACAACATTTCGTATTTGGCTTTTTTGGTTGCTTTGACTCATTAAAATGGTTATTTTTATGAATTTATGGTAATTTTTCGTTGCCGTCTTTGCCTATTTTGAATCGGTTATTAACACATATTTCATCGTTTCTTATCGCAAATGACACTAAGCCTATCAAAAATTTATGATTATTGTCAAATATATTTGAGAAAAAAACTGAACTTTTGTTATCTATACTCGTACTGGTCGAAAAGTTTTGAAAGTGTTGAAGTTAATGTCTTGCCATTAATAATCTCTTTAAAAGTAGACTTTTGTTAGTAAACCGTGTCACCATTCCCATTTCGATTTCCCATTGAAATATACCTCAACATCGTGATACATGTGCTTGTATCTGCATAAGAATACAATTTAATAACTTATTTTATTGTCCATTTAGTTTCATCACTGCTACTTATTATCTGTTCTCTCAGTCGTCCGTCTTGGGTATAAGTAGTTATTATATAATATTATTAAAACTAACATATTTTTTCGTAAGTTTTTTATTGTAGTAATTTTTACCATTTTTCTTTTCTTTGTCTTTAGGTTTTTCAGTCTTTGTGAAATCAGTCTGGCGTTAAATTTTCTTCTGTCCTCTTGAGCTGGTCATTAGAGGGGAGTGTTAGACAAAACGGCTTCGTTAAACATTCATTTGGTGATATCCGTTCAAGGGCCTTTATTATCAAAGTGTTGGAATTTTCTAGCTTTCCGTTTTGTATGGTATACTTTGATCATATTAATTTTTTTGGTTTAAATTGTAAAGTAAGGACCTCTCGGTTTTGTAAATAGGAGCGATCTTTTTAGGCTTTATGCAGCAAATAATCAGCTGAACATTATTCACTGAAGACATTTTGATATATAAAAAAATATCATCCAAAAGCAACCAAAGAATAAATCGTTGACGTAATTAATTCATAGCGTTACAGAAATTAGGGAATTTGTTGAAATAATTAGAGTATAATAAAAAAAAATAGTTTACTATGATGGGGGTTGGGTAGAGCTTCTCACAACCAGTGAGCTGTGTGACTTCTAGTGTCGCACTCACAGATTGGGACCTTCATTTTTAGACCCGTTCCGAAAGGTATTCTTGAGACGCTTTTTCATGGATAAGTACTCGATAGTGTGGCCATTACTAATCGAGGTGACCGTCGCCGAAAGAAATGTAAGGTGGTTAGAGCATGGATCGAACCCAGGAAGGGACGACCACAATTATTTATATTAATGCCTTAATAATGTTTTATATCCATAGCTGAATTATAAATTATTGTTCTAAATATTGTTTTTGGCGTAGAATACGTCTTACCTTACGGTATAGGGAGTCATGTCAGATTGTTATTGTTGTAATCTTTATTTCATTGATTATGAGGAAACGGGGAGATAATTTTTTTTAAAAATTTTTTTGTAGGTAAATGAAGATGTTATCTTTCGTTTGATATACATTTCATATTGGTTGATATCTTCCTAATATTTAAATTTCTCAAATGAAAATTGTTTCAACACATACACTCAAACATATGTGTGGTGTTTGGTTGAGTGTTTGAGTTTGTAGCGTGAACACAAACTATGCTGCTGTTTCAGTGTGGACACAAACCTTCGGCAGTTGTTTTGATTGATGAAATATTGAAATTTCGTATATAAAAGTAACTTTCAAATAATCAAATTGATTTGCGTCTGTTATTTATCATTTATCCTTACTCTTTTAATTTGAAAACATATTTAACCTATTTTTCCTACCATAAGTGTGGACACAAACCTTCGGCTGTTGTTTTGATTGATGAAATATTGAAATTTCGTATATAAAAGTAACTTTCAAATAATCAAATTGATTTGCGTCTGTATATTCCCCTTTAACTACGCAAATCAACAGAGACTTCCCCGTTGATACAGATGTCAGTATGATATACCAGGTTGGCGAAATATATGAGCGATACATTTAATTTGGATTATATTCGAAACGATGCTCCCACAACTATTGATAACACAACCATTGACTTAGGTTTTGCGAGAATCTTGATTGTTAATTTAAAAACATAAACTTATGTATATTATCAAAAGTAACTATCAAATAAATAAATTCATTTGCTTATGTTATTTATCATTTATTGTTATATATGTTTTCTGTCTTATCGGATGGCGTATTCTACGTTAAACTTAATGGTCGTGTCTCTGACACAGACTGCAGGGACAGTCCGTGGCCGAAGGCCCCGGACAACTGTCTGCTGTATTTTTTTTTGAAGACGTGATTAGGTAGTCCAATCGGGGTTTTAGTATTGAGAAAGAATTCATTAGATTCAATAATTTTTTCCGAAATCATTTTCAGTCAAGTTTTTTTTTTGTCTCAGAAATCCAAGAATATATCTATTGCAAAATATTCGCCATCGAAAGTTTTCGAAATATTGCAATTAAATCTTAAATTGTAACACAACAGTCTGCTTTGAGAAACAAAGTTTAATGTTACGAGGGGAAAATTTGTAATTTTTTCTACCCGCCTTGTTATGCATTTATTATTGACCAAATTTAAAAATATAACCATTCGGTAGGTTACAAATAGCGGACCCGGTCAAGGCGTCGAAAAGTTGGATTGACACAGCTCACTGATTGTGGATTCCGTTACTCATTTTATGGGATACTACTTTTTGATAGTAATAGTAATTTTGTTGCTATTTAAAATAAAAATAAATGGTTTCCCATTACATCCCATGAAGGGACTGGGGAGAACTTCTCACAATCACTGAGCTGTGCGCTTTCCAGTTTTCACTCACTGATGGGGACCTACAGTTTTACACCGATTCCGAACGGTAATTTGAGAAGATTTTTCATGGCTAGATACTCGATAGTGTCGCCGTCACTATGCGACGCTATTTGGTTGTTGAAAATTGAAGCCTTCTCACGGTTGTTGAAAATTGAAGCCTTCTCACGAATAATGTCATAAGTTACAAAATGTTAATTTTTCACCAAAGACAAAAAACTATTTAAATTAGTGGGCACTTAGTTTTTGATTGTCTCATTAAGATTTGGATATAATTTCCAGTTGTATTATCATTAACCAGAAAATTATATTATCTAAAGCAGTAAATTATTTAGAAAATAAAATTTATATGGGTTTCACAATGAAATAACTTTTTATATCCAAAACATGTTGGATGATAACGCATTTTCTTATATTACACATAGTTTTATCACTTTGAAACGGATTTAAAATGCCAGGGGCTGATATTTTTACTTAGTATTCGATTCCAGTAATCTGTCATTTAATTCAAACTGGAATTCACTATAAACTACTTTCTAAAAATTGTCGCTACAACGTTATTCGCGAGAAGGCTTCAATTGAAGAAAACACAGAAAATTTCTACAAGTGAAAGAAATAGTTATTATGATCGATAATATTAACTTTGTAAAGATTATTTCATGCAAATGTTGCCCACGGCTACGTTTCACGTGGTCCATTATGATAGTCCACATTTGACACAATTTCTCGACATTTCGGCCGGTGTCTCACCAATGACACCTGCTATGTTGTCTTCCAAGACAGCAATGGTGGTTGGCTTGTCCATATCGATGAGAGACTGCACGTGAGCTCACAAAATTCAATTCAAATCAAATTTAATTCAAATCACATGAACGTGGCGGTCACAATGTAACGGAAAGAAGGAGTCATACTAGACCCTTAGTTTTTTTTTTTGAAGATATTCGGTTTAGGACTTTTTACGATGATTGAGCCATGTATGTCTCTCTGGCTGTCGGGTTGGCTGGTTAACAGGATAACTGCTGTACATCTGTACCTATCACATTAAAATTTTATAGATACCATTAGTTGCTCAGTTAGTTAGTTGCATTAGTTAGTTTGGGAATGAAAAACGCATTGTGACCACGACACCTTTGGTACCTCCAATACAAATCGACCTATTTATTAAAAAATCATTTTTCTACTAAAACTTATTTCAGGTATATGTGAGTAGCTTCAATTTAGACATTGGTTATATATCCGTAAATGTAAAGTGAATTGGAGAAATTTGCATTGGTTGGGTGATTTTACCACACCCATTACTGTACCTCCCTCACAAAATTTATGGGGCCGGCTGGTTGGTCAACAAGATAACTCTTGTAACATGCAACCATAATTTATGAAATTTGGATGTAGGCAATGTTAGTGTTAGTCAAACGACACTCTTAAGTAAAAAAAGGCCACTTCCAATTTGGTACCTCTCATACAAAAAATGGGCGGCTGACCTATTGATTGAATCGCTATTTCCCGTAAACCACAGCCGATATTAACAAAATATGATTTTGGCTGGGTTTCTTCAATAATTAACTTGTAACTAAAATTAGAAAAATTTGTCACGCCCATTGTGTATCTCCCAGAAAAAAGTAGGGCGGTAATCCGGATGATCGACAAGATATCTCCCGTAAATCACAACCGATATTAATGCAATTTGGTCATTAATATATTCCGTCAAAAACTAATTTGTAGTTAAAAAGGGACTACTTTAGCACACATATTTGTGTACCTCTCATACAAAGAAAAGGCGATTGTCCGTTGGATTAATTCGATATCTCACGTAAACCAAAAGTGATCGTATATAAATTTGATCTTAAACAATTTTTTGTCAAAAACTACTGTGTAATACAAATTTACTACCTTGCCACGCTCATTTTTGACCAACAAATGTTTGTCACTAACTTCTCAAAACTTCAACAGGTGCTAATCATCTTCAGAATTAGCTAATATTTAATCTGCTAAAATAATCTGCTATTGAATAAGGACGAATTTACCACTCCCATTCGGACAACTGAACGTTGGTCGAATTCTAAATATATAAATATTTTTTAATAAAACTGGGGCCTAGTTTTTTAAATGGTGACTAATGGTGAGCTTATATTTCAGCCGGCTTACTCGACTAAAATAGGCGAAATAGTCTAGTGGTCTCAAATCACAACTTCAACAACAATTTCTTGAAATAATCGAATCTCCAAACTTTTCTCGCAATAATTTGTCACTTGCACGTGCTGTGTGGCAGGTATCCCCGTGTTGTTGGAACTAGTTGTTGTTAAGATCAACTTCTTCCAATTTCTGTCATAAAAAGTTGGTTATCATCGATCTATACCGCTGTCCATTGACAGTAACGTTGTTACCAACTTCATTTCGAAAGAAGTATGGACAAGACTAAAAATCACACCAAACTGTCAATTTACGTGAATGTAATGCTTGTTCATGATTAATTTGTGGATTTTCTTTGCACCAGAATTAACAATCTTGTATATTTACCGCACCACTCAGATCAAAGTGAGTCTCAACAGAGAAGATGACTTTCTTAAAAAATCTTTATCGTTTTCAAATTGTTCCAAGTTCTTCGAACGGTTCTTTGTGTTATTGGCACTTGAACATTATGTAAAAAAAATGTATGCTCGTAATTTCCAGCAATTTAAATAGCCAGCACAGGTGGACGATTATTACGAACATAAAATGGCAAAAGCGCAAGAAACGTCGCAATTGGAGAACGATTATTTTTATATAAAAATTTAATACTTTGTAAACGTTGTTCTTGCGTATGTCTCTCCATGCTTAAATTGTAAAAATTACTGAATACAATGAAAGACCTATTACAAATGGCCGAAACGTCACTTAGAAATCATATCACTCAAATTGGAAAACCCATTTTGTATATTGGATAGAATTTTCATATCAAAAACAAAAAATAGTTAATTGAAAAATTGGGAAGAAACAGTAGGCTTTATCCAGGTTTTAGAATACCACAATGAAAAATTATATTATGTCTCTTTGAAAATATATTCTTCTATTTATGCTCATCATGATATCGACACATTCCCGGCAGAATGTATTAAGTGACATATTTGCCGAAAATTACTTTTTTCCATATTCTCAAAATTTATGCCAAGTTCCACATTTCCATATAAAGAGAATAGCCCTTGCATAACCACGTCATGATTTATTAAGTAAATGAAATGGTAATAACCGAGAAAATAATACAAATCAGCTAGTTGACAGAAAGTTTTTTTTCGTTTCCTGAACAATTTCCATTTTGTCGCTTAGTACATTCTGCCGGAACTTAGTACATGCTGTTTGTGTGTTTGTATTTTTCAAAATAGGCTAAGAATCGAAAGTTTCGTGAAGTATCCCTCCAATACTCATCTTTTGAGACACTCCACGTTTGAAAATTCAAAAAACCCTGGATTTCAGTACACCCTAATATACACATCGACAAACTGGGTTAGTTTAAAAAAGGTACCTTAATGACGTTAAATTTAAGGGTCATTTTATATTTCGTCTTTCTTCTATTACCCCCTAATTGTCAGTGGTGTTCAAGAAACATAGAGCTGAAAATGAATAAGTGTAAATCTCTTTATATCCCCCAAACAATAGAGAAGCGTTAAAACTAGGAGGAAATTTCTTCGCTTGTCACTTGCATTGAAGTAAGGAATCCCTTAGAATGGTTCTATTTTACTTTTACGTTTCAACCGTTGCACATTGCATTTAGTCCACATGCACACGACGGTGGCTCTGGCTTTAGTCGGTTTATCTGTTGTTAAGGTTTTGGGAAAATTCATGGTTATCGTTGTTGCTCTTGCCTTTTTTGGTCTGCCGGTGAAGGGCAGGTGTTAAAACTAGAAATTCCTATTCTTTTTTTAACTTTTGTTTAGTTTTGGTGTGCTGTTTTTCTTTCTCTTCTTTCTATTTCTTTAGGAGTATTTGTCTTTTTTTCTTTCTTTCTTTTCAAACAGAAAAAAGGTCAGAATTCTTTTTGCATTCCTGGTCCCATGGATAAACAGGTAGGTAGCTAAGAAACAGAATAGGATTTATGTATTTACTTTCTTAATGAAACAGGTCGAAAAGTGTGTGTGTTGCCTTTCAAATATTAACGAATTTAATGTTGTTGAGAGGGGAAGTGTGTATGTATAAGTATATGCAGGTATTTAACATTTAGCTGCATTAATTGGCCAATTTTCACTTATAGAGGGATTTTTTTTTCTCATATAAAATAAATACGTTTATTTAAATAAGAAATATGACAATATGAACTGAAAATGAGCGATGAACAGGTAAATTTTTTAGTAATTTCTAGACGACCGTAAAGAAAAGTAGAGCGAACAGGTGATAACTATGTGTAATTTGTTCTTAAAGGACTAAAAAGGAGTGTCTTTTTGGAAATATCGTAAGTTTACTACTAACTAGTGTTGGACAGCACACAAAAGTATTGAAAAACGAAAAAAAATGAACTACCACCCTAGACAAAACCGTAAGACTGTTTCATATGGAATTGTTGGTACAATGACATTTTATAAAAACTTAAAGAAAGAATCAGTTTTTACAGATGGTAAGTGGGAAAATTTTAAACTTCACTGCTCATTAAGACAGTTCAAAAGTTCAGCCGGTTTCTGTTAAATTTGCATTCTACATTTGAACAATATACATATATTGTGTGCTCATTGATACATATGGACAACAATTTAATGTCTCGGAATCGGAGCGACTAATTACGAAAGTACCTCTTTTTTGTAGATCACTAAATTGTTTTGACATCATGGTACCATCCACATTCTTGAAAATTCATTGAAGACTCGCCAAACTAAAGGCATTTCTTAGTATCAGTCTACGTCGGTTTTAAAAAGGGCAACATTTTCGTCACTGGACACCGAACAGAAACCGAACAACACAATATTTGATATAGCTGTGGTTAATATGTAAGCTCAGTTGGGCATTTCAATTTTCAAAGATGACAATATTAGTCACCAACATTGAGTGAGACAACAGAGCAGGGCCTAGGAAATGACGGAGAGAATTACGCAATTGAAATGCAAAGTAGTGTATACGCCGAAAGGTGTGTATATACTAAGGTAGAAGTAACTGACACTATACCCAGAGAGAAAAACTTTATTATACCCTACACCAAAAGGTGTTCGAAGGCTCTTTATGATGAAAGCCCATTATATCTAGCAAGCTGTATCAAAACCTAGACCGATCATATTCATTATCAGAAGCGAACCCTCTTGGCCTTATCTTATGTACCAAATTTTAGTTTGGTAACTATTTGAATACTCAGAACGACCAAAATTGGCAATAAAAACATGGTCATCCTTGGCCTGTGAAATTTAGTAATATTGTTAATATTGTACCCCGTTGGGGTCACTAGTACATAGCTAAAAATATATAAATGGTTTCCATTACATCCAATGAAGGAATGGGGGAGAGCTTCTTACAACCAGTGAGCTGTGCGCTTTCTAGTTTTATACTCACTGATTGGGACCTACAGTTTTACTCCGGTTCCGAACGGTATTTTTGAGAAGCATTTTCATGGCTAAATACTCGATAGTGTCGCCGTCACTATGCGAGGTGACCGCCGTCGAAAGGAATTTTAAGATGGTCAGAGCAGGGATCGAACCCAGAATCTCAAGTACAAGAGGCGCGCACACTACCCATTGCACCACCGACGGTTTGGTATAATTTGTGCAGGGACTTTATCAAGATACACTCCGGTTCACTTATTTAAAGGCACTAAAAATTCCATATTCATATTATCTTTTGCAATTTGTAACCGATTGCAGAATTTTGAAATGAAAACGGAAGCTAAATATCTTGAGATATAAACAAAAATCATCACAATAGTGGTTTCTTAACTAAAGAACTTTTTTGACCAATTTATTAAAAAAATTCCAAAAATGTGTTATTTTTTTGGTTCACTTGAATAAAGGCACTTTAGCAAATTTTAGTGAAAAACAGTTTTTCTTGTTTTTTTTTTAATTTACCTTATAGCTTATTCACATTTACCGCGTTTCAGCTGGGACGCCGGCGTTTCGCTCTCTTGAGATCATTTCGAAACCATGGTGTTCACATTGTGCTTTTGTTAACTACTGTGGTTTCATGTGACATTTCTCATTTCTGTTTTGTGTTTTCTGTGTTGACTGTAAACAACACAAACGCACATTTGTGAATAAAGAAATATAAAATAATATCAAAAAATTAATGTAATTTTTATAATATTAGAATTTATATCATTGTATGATAAAGCAATGAACGCATTCAAAGATATAAATGATTATATTCATAAATCACATTGCAATAAGTACTTACCACCACAAAGCAAACTAGAAATGTAAACAAACAGATTTGTTTTCCCTCATTTTTCTGACATTTGCTTTGAACCAGCAATGGAAATTTTTTAATTTTACTCCTTTTTTTAACTACTATTGGAGTACAACACTGTGCTCTCTCTCATTTTTACTGTGGTTTCAAACAAACTACAGTAAAAAGAGCATAATGTTTGCGTTTTTTTTGGATGGAAATAAGTGCCAATTAAAGTGTGTTTCGCTGAAATCATCGAAAGAGAGCGAAACGCCGGCGTTTATTTAAGAATTATTACTAGTGTTCATTAGTTAAGAAAACACTATTGTCATGATTTTTTTTATATCTCAAGATATATAGCTTCCATTTCCATTTTAAAATTCTGCAATCGGTTACAAATTGCACAAGATACAGGTTGCTGAATATGGATTTTTTTGTGCCTTTAAGTAAGTGAACCGGATGTATATATCAAGATATATATTAAATATAACCCATTTTTAAAAATGTTAGGTATTATTGGCTTAATAGCCCAGTAAAAAGCTTTTCAATCTTTAGAAGCAAGTTAAATTGTAAGCACTTACATTTACGGTTCACAGTAGGGCTTACGGCGAAGCACTAAAAGAAATGAGAAAATTTCAATAACTTGCTAACAATAACTTTAAAGTTTATTTACAGACTTCTCAAATCAAAGACATTTGCAAAATATTCCATATCGCGTAGCAATATGTATCGCAGATAAACAACAATATATTTCTAGGCCTTACCCGTTTCGCTTACAATGCTGTTGTTACCCTGATGTTATTTAAAAAAGTAAATAAAAAAAACTCAATAGAAATGCCTTTTTAATAATGGTTATGAGGTGTAAAATATGCGGCCTAGATAGCGCAAAAGGAATTGAAGTACACCACAAATGAATAAAATTAGCATCTGGAAGGCATGACTTCATAACATAAAAATCATTAGAAGGATGCAAATACTCTAAGTTCTGAACTCTGTACTTAAAATCTGATATGAATTAGGCGTTTTTTTCTTTTGTTAAAAACTATTCCTTTTCATGGGAATACACCATATTAAGCGTTGATTTACAATTTCTCCCATACAGACCTGCTTCCACAGGAGCTCCGTTTTTTACTGGGTAGTTAGTAGTAACCTATGAAGGGGATAGTACCACGCTTAGTTGATACAATGAGCAATAGGGGCTATATGAAAACGCGCACAGATATGCCCCATATTTATTGCAATAATTTATGACTTAAAAACTGTGTGTCATTAAAATTCCGGTTCTATTTCTATATATTAATCATAAAATGGACAACTCACTAATGGTGAGAATTCCTCCACTGTCCTTGAATAAGATTTATGTGGAAATGAAATCAATAGGCTTCGTCTTTATTCGAAATCCAAACAGAGGATCTTCACTTAGTTTACAAACTCTACGTGGACGCTGACGGACATCGCAAACCCGATTCAAAAATTGATTCTGAACCGATGCTGAACCTGGGATTCGACCAATAAGTAATAAGGAATAAAGTATCTGCTGAATCAAATGAACTGCTAAAACGAAAGAGCGGAACAGTTCATCTAGTTCCTAAGAGTTAATCGTTGAGTTGAACTAGTTCTTCCGTGAACATTTTAATTATTCAAAACTAAAGTTTTAATATAAAATTCGTTAATGTTTGGTATATTTTGTAATATTCTTTATATTTGTAAGTACAATCTTAAGTTCTCCAATGAACCATCTCAACCCTACACTCTACGGTAAACCACTTTTAATTTAGCCGCAAGCAACTTATAAAAACAGCAAATCAAAATAAATTGGTCGGAAACAGAATTTTAATACCAATCTCAAATCAGATTTCGAAAGACTGCAAACCTATTAGCATGCTTTACTTTAGTCTGTCAGTAGTCGGCCTAATTTAAATCTACATATATTTCAGTTATTAGACGCCAAATATTGTTCTTGTTCTGAAATATTTTTTTGTTATTTCACAGTTCCCTGGAATATTTTATTACGGACATTTTTTGAATATCACCGAAAGACTTTTTTTTTTGTTCACACATTTTCTGGTTAAATTAATTTTGCAAGGCACTGCACACTGGGACAAATTTAAGATATGACCGGACTAAACTCCAAAAATCGAAACAGTAATCCACATAAAATAAGTGACTTAAACAGTGGCCAATGAACCACTGAGGTCGAAAATTAACTGTTCTGAAGGTTCCCTGCACGTTGCTAATCATGCAAGGGGCCCAAAGTCGGGTATGGTTTCAATACATGCATGCAGGCTAATTTTGGGCATTTTTTGGGAGATGTGAGTTATATGACGGTTATGTTTCTGGATGTTTTAAACTTCTTTTATTTATTTTGTGTTATAATAGCAACAAAAATGAACATTAAGTTAATTTAATTTACGTAAGGTTTCTAGTTCAATGAAAGTAATTGACTAAAGATATAAAAATTTTTAATTTTTGTGGACCAAAAAAAATTCTGAACACTTTAGATCCTAACCGAAGTCACTGATTTTATTTCGTTACCCTTTAGTACTGTTTGCTGAAGAAAGGTTTTTTTTAAGTTTGGCCCATTTTTGATTTGATATTAAAATATAAAATACTTTTGTAAAAATTGATTTTTTCCAGTGTAAAGTTAAATACTTTACTCAGTCGGAATTTAGGTCTGACAATACCATAAAATGTCAAGCTAAAATTTCGAAATTTCAAACTAAAATGTCGAAAGTTCCGAAGACGATGATGATGAAAATGTCGAACGTAATGATATAAATTGTTTTGAAACGAAGTTTTTTTTTTTGAGGTCCCAAGTAAATCTTGTATGGTTACGAAAAAAACTTCTCAAACCTTTAATTTTTTGAATAATTCCCAATAAAGTTTGTAGAAAAGTTTAAAACGTTAAACCTTGTTAAGAAAAGAAAATTTAATGTGAAATGGTCTTCCCTCCATTAGTTTAGTTATCGAAATCCTGATAGAAAAATGTTTGCCAAAAATTAAATCGCTGCATCCAAAAACTTATGAAATGATACCCGTAACGTGTTTTTTAAATTATATGTGTCACAATATTTGTACTTACTTTGTATAATACAAAAAAGGAAAATACAGCAATTTACTGGCTACGTATTATTTTTACTTGCCTCCTTTATACTCGTATACCTACAATGTCTTTATGCAACTTTTAAATCATTTTGAATTGGTCATTTATATTTGCATATTGACTTCTACATGGACAAGACAGGTACTCGTATGTTGTCAGAAAAATCCGTATCGGCCATTCGTTTATACAAATTTCCAGACATTCCCACGAATTGTGTTTTGTCTTCAACAATATTTGTAGAAAATGATGGATATAATATAATATATTTACAAATAAAATATATCAATAACACAGGTAAACAACTACATATACAGTTTTAAGAAACTTTTGATTGAAATTATAAATGAGGTCACTGGATAGGGGAGTAAAGGATCACCAGTCCCCAATATAGGAATAGCGCGAAAAGCCGTACATATTGAACCTCAAAAGTAGCCTTAATACTGAGAAGCCTGGAAGACAATACAGAGTAGTTTTAAATATTGATCGGAAATAGGTGAACGAGGACAAAATGATGATTAAGATGTTAACGGCCAAATACTGTTTAAAAGCACGTGCTTTGCATTTTTTCAGTATTGTAGTTGTGAGTTTTATATTTTGTTTTACCCGCAGAGGCCTTTTTTCTGATAATTTTAAATTAGACCATTGTTAGACCGGGCGTGGAAAAATCGTGCAATTTCATTATTTCCTTTTATCAGCATTTATGCGAAATTTCAAATCATGAATCTATTATTTGTTTGTCTTCCAAAATTTCATTTAAATACAGAGAGTTTAATTTTTAACTACCACCTAATTAATACCTCCAGAGATATTTCAAACGAGCAGGACAATGAATCTTTATGTCATCATAATGTTTCCTATTCCATTAATTCAACTTGTTATGAATCTATGGCTGATGATCCACATTTATAAACCGCCTTAATCGCCTCTTCCAATTCATGATTGTTATCCATCTCACAAAAGACCAAGCGATATTGAATACATATCAGTGACTCACATAAGAAGTAAAACATTTTTTCTTTTACTCAAAGTTTTTGTTAAATCATCATTCAACGAATAAAAGTATTCTCGTATTTTTTGTTGAATACACATATGAAACATTTCATTGAATAGTTAATTATACAAATCAAGTTTTATAGACATTATATACGGTTCCTTTTTATTATGATTTATGACTTTTATGCATCTTCCACCAGAAGACTAAGTCTTGACACGATATGAAAACCAATTCTGTTACAAGTAGTACAGAATTTATTGGTTTAATTTTGTTCCTCTCGAATAAACTTCAGATATGTGTATATGTGAATGGATAAATTTTATGTGATGTTATAAAGAGGAAAAACTACAGAACATTGATAGACTCTTCCCCCACATGCTGACTTGGTAATGAAGTGAATATGTACGAATACGTGCATACATCTAAGACGGGTATGACTTCGAACTATTTCATTTACAATATCAAAATGAAATTAATACAATTATTACGATTAAACTGCCCACAATATGTTGGATTCAACCGAGAAAATACACACACACACGAAAAGTATGAAGGAAATATAGGAGGAGCATATTTGCTAGCAACTCTCCTCGATTACCGTTCAGACAGCAATTCCCAAGGTGAATCATCAGAATTTTCTTTAAAAGAACAACAAACTCCGTAAAAATAACATCAACACCAACCCATATCACAAAATATACATCATGGGCATTTTGTATGCAGGGACTCCCTTATGGAACCATTCCCTTTCCACATTGGGTGTAACAAATGCAATTGTTAACATATCAACAAAAAAGACAAACACCAACAAAAAAAAAACCTCAAGAACGAATCAGTCTTTATATAATAGAGGAGAGATAATACATCGACCACAGCCAAATTGAATAACTTTAAAAATATAACACCAAGGAAGTTTTTATGTTACTCTAAGAGATGTTTGTATTTATAGCAGCAATGTGAAGGCACAACAATTAATGCGAAATCATCATCACTTGAATTAACCACGTCAATTGTTTTACCCTACACTGTTTATGAATTTCGAAGGTATGCTTGATTAGACATAATGCTTGTATAAATTATGTGTATTCGTTTAACTTCTTAGTAACATCGGACTTATCATACAAGAAAGTCAAACAGTCCATTTTGCTTGACTGACTTTTCATAACATCATATATTTTTATATATTTACAAATTAAATGAAATTGTCCGTCATCCCTAGCCTAAATTGGCAAGTAAGTATTCTTATAATCTATAAATGTCAGAATTATATCGGGTTTTCCAATAGGTACTTGACAACTTTGAATTTAATTTGTGAACGCACTATTTCACTGATCATCTAACTGTTACTTTCCTTTTTTTCAGTAAATTCAACATTTTCATCATGGTAAAGTACAGGAACGAACAATGTATGAAAATTATGAAAATGTACTACCGAAATTAAGAGTCAGTGATCGCAACTTTAAGAGCGTTAACTCCAATTTTCGGTCGTTATTCTCACCCTAGTAGACAAGCAATAACAAGTTTAGTGCAAAAATTTGAGTCCACATATTCATTGTGTAATGCTGCCGTGCCACTGAGACAACAGATTGGTCGAAGTGACCAAAATACCGCTGCCGTTCGGGCGTCCGTAGCAAACGATCCAAATCAGTCGATTCCGCGGCGTTCTCAAGAACTGGGCATCGCCCACCACTTTATGCCACTTTATGGCTAGTTTTGGGTAAAAATCTTGGTTTACACTCACACAAGATTAAGCTGACTCAAGAATTGAAGCCGATGGACCATTTTACGCGACGTACGTTTTCGGATTGAGCTCTGGAGAAGATGCGCCAAGATGATGAATTTCATCGCAAAATCATCTTCAGTGACGAAGCACATTTTTGGCTCAATGGGTTCGCCAATAAGCAAAATATGCGTTATTGGTTTGGTGAAAATCCACATGTGCTTTATGAATCACCACTTTATCCACAAAAAAAAGCTGTTTGGTGCGGTTTGCATGCCGGCGTCGTTATTGGGCCATATTTTTCCTCGACAATAACGATCTTCACGTTACTGTGAATGGCGATCGATCGACTTTTTTCTTTGGGGCTACGTCAAATCATTTGTCTATGCCAACAAGCCGACGACGACGGAAGAACTCAGAGCCAACATTGAACCCGAAATATTGGCCGTTACGGCCGCAATATGTGACCAAGTCAACGTGCCCACAGTGGCCATATGAACGAAGTCGAGTTCCATTCATAAATGTTTTGGTTGTATTTCAAGTCGATCATAACGTTTTGGGAATATCTGAAATGGTTTGCGTTTTATTTTAAAAAAGTTGTCAACGCCTTATTGGAAAACCCTATAATACAATTAAATGCGTTCGACTTTTAATTACATATAAAAAAACATCATTCAAATCATCAAGTACAATATTTGAAGCACAATAGGAAACAATGTAATTATAAAATATTGAAATAGATGTTACAAACCTATCATGTCAATTAAATCATAATAAAGTTGTCATATCTTCTCAAAATACTTCAGATTCTTAAACATACCCTCGACCTAATTCAGCCATGTATGCCGAGTTGAGTGGAAAAGGTTAAACCAAATTTTAAACTAATTTAATATTTGAAGGCATATTTTTCCAAACGGTTTCCCAAAATGCACGCATATTGAATTAATAATATTATTATCTTCGTGATATATGGCATGCGGCAGTTGATGAAACCGCATGCCGTCCTCATTCATATCATGCAATTCTGGAACAACAAAACTGAATTATATTATCGCGAAAGAGCACCAAGCCAAGGACGTAAATCTTATCGCAGATGTGCAAAGCACGTTGGGAATATGGAGAGATCATTTCTCTGAGCTACTGGCACCAGAGATATAAAATGACAATAAGACAATCGATCACAATTGTGACGACGACGTCCTAATCAAGACCACAGCAGAACAGCTATTCTTCGGCTTAAGAACAACAAAAGCCGCAGGAGAGTCTATGGATTACCGGCGCAGCTGTTGAAGGCTGGTGACGATGAGCTGATAAGGTGCATGCCCATGAAGTCTGAGTGTGCTATGCCCTATATTTGAAAAAGATGACCAGAGTCTCTGCGCCAACTACCGATCTCTTTAACATCTTAATGGAGATCATTATGAGAAAAGCTGCAGTCAACATGAATAAAACCAGCAGCAGAAAAATTCACATGCTGCTTGCGTATGCTGATAATGCAGATTTAGTTTTCGAAAATTGATAAGGAGTCAGTAAAAGTGGGTAAACGGTAAATGAGGACAAGACAAAACTAATGGTATCAACTAGCTGGGCCTCCATTATAATAGACCAAACCATTATAATTTCGAGGTGGTGGACGAATTTATATACCTAGGATCTGCCGTAACCAAAAACAAGAACGTCAGCCTTGAGATTAAACGGAGAATTTTGCTCGCGAAGCAAATTTTCTGGCTAAGCAATCACTTTATTGATAAAGCCTTCGGAGCAAGTCTACTTTACCGACAACTCGCCAAGAACCAAGTCGTTTTTACCCCTCTGTTGATTTAATTAGGGGGAGGGGGAAAAAAGAAAAAATGGAGTGTCCCAGTCCACGGCTCCCTAGATTTGGGCCTCCAAAGGGCCAACGTATATCCGGGTTTATTTCTTGCATCAGTAATCCGATCAACTATGTATCAATATATGTATTGATGGAAAGCTCTCGGAAATACCATCCAAATGGCATTCATGGCATCGTATTAACCCATTGAGGACCAATTTCAAAATTTAGATTTTTGACATCGCCTTTCTTCTCAAAAATTTCATTATGTCGAAATATCACATACGTTAAGGTACACACAAATGTATACAGTCTTATGCACAGGACTTTCGCCTTTAATACAAAATATAGCGTGCGCAAATAACCCTTCAACGACCAGAGATATTCAAGTTTAAACTTCATAATTTTTTTTTTAATTTCGCTATACTTGAAATTTTGAGTAAGAAAAAAGAAGCTTTGGGTTTTATATGCTTTATTAATGGAAATTCAGGAAATGAATGATTTCATTGGGGCCATTACTTTTCACATCCGATGCCTGTGGGTCGAGATATGCCTGTTTTTCTATATTTCAATACCCACAAAATTTATCGAATTTTTTTTCTTTTACAAATATGCATGTATGGGTACTCAAACCAAAGGAAATTTTCTCAAGATTTCATTTCTCTGCGTTGCTCGTATCGTGTGGTAGACCTATTTGAAAATCGATACATTTATATCAAATTCCCTCTGTACCTTAAGTCGAATTTAGTGCTATTTTTTGGCGACTCACAGCCGTCAGAACATATTTTTAAACTTCAATATCTCTGGTCTTTATGTAGAATATATTTTGACAAAATATATGTAGGATGTATTTGGAAAAAATTACGTTTTTGACAAAAAAAGGCGTGGTCAAAAATCGAAATTTTCAAATTCGTCCTCAGTGGGTTAATAAAGTTAAATTTTTTTGAAGCCATGTGGAGGGCATATCCGACAGCTTTCCACCGATACATATACTGACCTAATCGGATTACTGATGCGAGAGATATGGCCGGCTATTCGTTGGACCTTTGGAGAACCATATCTCGGGAACCGTGGACGGGAACGGGGAACAGAATATATTGTTAGACTAAGTAAGTAGTTTTAGTGGTTAATTGGATTTTTGTACCGATCATAGAGTTGTTGGTAAAAAAGACCTATGCCAAGCCTTCTCTCGAGGAACAAAGGTCCAGCTATACCAGACTCTCGTACAACCTGTCTTGATGTATGGCGCAGAATTCTGGGTATTATCGCAAGCAGACGAAATATCTCTAGGAGACTTCGAGAGAAAAATACTCCGAAAAATGTATGGCACTATAGTGCACAACGGCAAATATGCGCCACGTTTGAGCCATATCCCGACGTTGACTTAGTTAAGCGGATCAAAACAACGCGATTGCGCTGGCGAGGCCATGTCAGTAGAATGGATGAAGACCAACTAGCACGAAGGGTTTTTGAAAGCGAACTGCCGAATCCCTGCATACACTTGGTATTATCGACTGGAGAGATAAGGCAAAAGATCGAGCTGGTTGGCAAAGTATGATATCATGGTTTTGTAAGGTCCCTGGCTCCCCCCGGGGTTGTTCGAGACCGGATAAGTAAGTAAGTAATTATTATTTTGTAGGGCTGTAACATACGGAGCAAATAAGTGTACCTCGTCTGTGAAAAATGCTTCTTAAATTTTAATATATCAACTTCATTGTCACAGAGACACAATTTTCACACATTTTGAAATTCATTCCTAACATTTTAAATTCTGTGCGATTACAAATTTCGATACAATTGAATGAAAGCTCTCATAGATTCTGAAGTAATTTATATTCCCTTTTTGAATTTAAGCTTTGGAATTTTACTAAAAGCTATTCTGAGGAACACAACTCAATGCAGCAATGAACAGATTATTTAACTAAATAAACATTTTCCCATTAGATCCCATGTAGGGAAAATGTAGAGCTTCTCACAATCAGTGGGCTATGCCCATTCTAGTTTTGTGACTAATTGCCAACGACCTCATTAACTAGATTCGCTCATACTCGTACTAAACAATTCAACACCGGCGGTCATATACTTTGTAGTCAGTGTTGTTTATATTAAGCCGTGGCGATGAATTTATTCTGTGTATAGTATTCATCCCCGCAACGTAAATATTCGTTGCACCAACAACAAAAAAGTTGGATGATCGAAACTGTTCATTGAATGAAACACGATGCAATTTCTACGCCACTTGACTTTTGATGAAACTTTTTGTTATCACTGAGAGCATTAAAGCCAAAACCTTCCGAATTGTGAACCATATGTAGCACCATGTTAAATAATATTTTCCTTACGGTAGCGTATCTTGAAGTCCACTGAACCTGCCATTTAATATTCCTTAAAAATATCCTCTACTTTATTTTTCACAACCCTCTGCAATATGTTTAGAGAAAAGGAATAGGTATCGTTATGATGTCAATAAAGTAATATAAAACATAAAATTCAATTGCTTAAGCCACTTATTATAGGGAACTGTCATTCAGTCAGCCAGTCAGATTCAAGCGTCAGCATATGCGCGATGTACTCGCATGTGGTACACATAAGTACATACGTAAAGCAGACCTCATGGGGTACACACCTTGAATTTTGTACCTGTCCCATGTTTATTAAATACACAAAAAACCTCCGATCTCTCACATATGATGCATTTTCATAATTCTTTAGTGCGTGTGCTTGTACTTGCCTTGATTCTACGGCATAGACATGTGTTATTGTACTCGTAACCAAATTCAATTGAAATGTGTAGCACAAGTCACATGTGGAGGCATACGAAGTTGCATAGAGATAGATACCTAGATCTGATACTTATGCATGTGTGTGTATGATATGTTATGGATCATACATACGTAGTACACCCGATATTAATGGTACACTGCTGCTAACAAACAGGCACAATTTGACAGCCCACTCAAATGGGTTTGGGTTTTTTACCTTTTTTACATCGCTCCTCTCTCTCAATATAAAGCGTTCTAACAGCCACTACAATGGAATTGAAATCAATTTAGAAAAATCTCGAAATGCGTAACATGTGGAGTCAGGGGTGTACAACCTTACTTTAGAATTGGTGAAACTACAGTTGCAGTACTTATAAATGCAGGTTGTGTTAAAAAATGCAATGGCTTCTTTCTCCAACTTAAGCAGTAACGTTAATATTAGGAATCTAACGTGCAGAGCAGTTTTGTTGTCGTTCGCAGGCAGCAGTCAATCATCCTCTTGAATGTCTTCGAAGGAAAGATGAGAGCCGTCGTGGTATAAATTCCCTTGGACTGATATGCTATGATTCCCTTGATCTCGGAATGTATACCAACTTGTCTCTCCATCTAACAGGAATATTCAGTAGCTTGATCTAGCTCGTATAAATTCCCAGTAGCTTTATAACTCCAAAGGCGATATGCAGGCAGAGTCAGATGATTTGTTGGACATAAAACTTCCTATTGCCCAGTGCTGTATTTATTCTGTCATGATATTGTAAGCAACGTAAGAGATGAAGGTGTTGTTCGGGGAGTCAACCTTATGCCTTTAGACCAGTTTCCTGGAAAGTGTGTGTTAAGTAAGAGGTCAAACTATTCCTCACTCAATGTCATCCATCTGTCATTTTTTTCACGCAATGCCAAAGAGGTTGAAGTCGTCGCGAGAACTTTGCGCAGTCTGGAAGTCTCAGTCGCGTTTTCAGTACCTTCCCTGGAATGTCTCTAAAACCTCCACTTTGTAGATCTTAACTCTTCCTTATATTGTTTATGTCTAATTATTTACACATGCCAGTCTCACTGCGTCCTTGAGCACTTTGCCCTATTAAAAGACTTTCCGCAAGCCTATCGCAGGATTTGCGGATACTTGTTCCGCCTCGGCAGGAACCGGCGGTTGTAAACAGTGTAACGTCCGCAACAATTGTAAGACGCAATTTTGAATAAATAGAGAGCTGTTTGGTTCCCCCGAATGCGGTATTGGTAGACTCAAATACTCCCCTTCCCTTACTGTATTCGGATTTTTGATGCTATAACATTCGCAAAAATTTATGAAAATACACATTGGCCTCCACAACAACTTCTGTTTTGTGTAACGTCTGCAACGGCATTTTATTCATAATTATAACCTGAGCGATAAAAGTCAAATAATATGTCTTTATGTGACTTGAAAGTACACTCAAGGATAAATTTAACGCTGTAGGAAACTTAAGATTATAACATTTATAGCACCAACAGGATTACAAAACATACAACGTCCGCAACGCAGGATTTACCCATATGAATGTTTGTACCATTTGGTATTATGTTGCAAATATAATAAATTTGTGTACAAGAGTACCATATTTGGAGACGTTTTGACCAACTGACCCTAGACTAAATGTGACTTGAGGACGTCTTGTGAACATGTCATAAGTTGATCGCCACTATTGACAAATTGCGGAGAATTCCTGCTAACGTTATTCCATATGTATGAAACTACCAGGGGGGTCACAAAGATTTATATATGGAATTTTCTAACTGGGTATGTAAATGAGTTAATACTGTTTAAGGCTTTCTATTGCTTCTACTTTTGGGAGTCTGCTAGCCAAATATTTTAAAGAAATTTTTGAAAATTTTTCTATACGCCAATATTCTGCATTTCGAAACTTATATTTCAAAAAACATATGATAAGATTTTATATACATACATTTTTAATAAACAGGAACCAATATTTGACAACTTTAGTATAGAATATTTCCACAAATTAGTTCTTCTAGAACTTGCACATTCACAAAACTTGCACTACTTGCACATCACAAAATTTTTATACATCTGTGTCTGCGAAAGTTTCTGAAAAAGTACTAACTTCATTAAGTAGAGAAATTATAGCGTAGAATATGACGTCGTTGCAGCAACTGCTAGTTATAGAGCTATTAATTTTCGAATTCTCAATTTGGGCCCTGTTAATGCTAATTTGTATCTCTTAATATTAATTTAAATTTTGTACTATAAATGTGAACAATGGCGATGCAAATTTCCATTTCTGAATGTATATTTATATATTCTGAATTACACAAAAGACAGCTTTTCGTATTTCTCCTTCTCTTTGTTGTTCTCTAGGGGCCTAAGTTTGGCTATACATAATAATATCTCATTGCATAAAAACAAATCGCTCTACACATAACTATAAGTATTGTCCACATGTAATGAAAAGTCGCTGAAAAATTATACAGACAGGCGGCGGATTTTTGTAAATCAACCATTGACTGACAGTTTAAGTGAACCAACCATACAATGCAGCATCCTACTCTTATACTCATAGTTACATACCGTACCGTAGCTGATGGATATTTCGTCAAAACGGCAAAATGTGAACAATAAGTAAGAAAATCGCAGAAACAAAACTATGATATGCATTACAATAATCTATTTTCACTACGCCAAAAAAATGAAATAAACAATGAGTAAACCTTCCAAACCAACGACTCATTCAAAGGAACAGAAGGCGTTACAGACAAAGAAACCAACAATTTAAACTTTTTTATACTGTAAATCGTACATATCTCTATAATGACTTTGGTTGTGCCTTACACAGAATTTAAGTTTCTGCAAACAATTGATTGAATTAACTTGAGAGCTTAGGAAACAATTTTGTCGGTGCAGTTAAAATGATAATTCGAAACGATCGTTGGTAATGCTACAGTAGCGGAAATAAAAATGACAACCAAATGTTAGACCTGCTGTTCCTTCTTTTTGCACTCAGTACATTATTTCTTCAGCAATTCGGCCTTATCTGCTTAAGTGTTACGAACCTTATATTAAATTAGCAGTAACTGTTTCAGAGTGTATGCCATATAAAGTTAAACCATAATTTTGCATTTTGTCTTCTCCTCGCATCTGCCACCATTTATACTCACATTCATAAAAACACAGCGATCGTTTCTTTACTTTGCTTCAACAATTTCAATTCGATTTGAAGCAAAAGATAACTTTGAAGCTTTTGCGAGCGACCGCCCGCTGTCATTATCAACGCCTCTGTAAGCGAGGCATCAAACAAATAAAAAAGTCCGAAAAATAAATATACAAATTAGTAATTATTTTTTTTCTTAAATTTTATTACTGTTAAGAATTTATTCGCTTATTGAGTGAAGTTGGTGCTTGAGACCAGTTTTGCCTGCTAGACAAAGAATGGATTTGTTTAGTATTACTATAATAGGTCAGATGGAGACAATATCATAGATATTGGAATAAATTGAATATAAATTCTTCGATAGTTGTGGTTGTTTGTCGAATGGTATTGTAGCCCATATTATAAGTGCTGCCACCGCACTTCTATTATTATTTGCCAAAAAAAACTTGTTAATATACAATAATTCGTGTGGGTTGTCCCCAAAAGAACATGTGTTCAAATAAACTGGAATGTGCCCTACGTAGTAAGAGGATGTTTTCTTGTTTTCAATTAAGGAAGAATTATTTGTCGATGTTATTGATAGATTAAAACTCGTTCTTACTAAATACAATTTGCGACTACCGAATTTTAGTTGTATAACCAATTTGAGTATTTCGAAAACTTCATTCATGTGAAATGGAAGATACAACTAATATAAAGTACAATACTACAATTCGTATTCAAATATTGGTTACTGTAATCATAATTTAGTTTCTGTTACAAAAACACTAGTTACCAAGTTATGTATTCGATTTTTCACAAGAGGCTTTGTTGTTAAAGAGAAACTACGTATATTGGAATGTTACACGAGGACTTTACAGAAAAACTAATATTTTAAACAGAAAGTGATAAACAAAGTTGTGAAAAAACAATAAAGTGTATAGATATCAGCCAGCGAAGAATACATATTACCATAAATTGAGGTGAATTGAGACTTTTAAACATAATCGTTGAATTTGACGCCACTATTGACATGTAAACAATTGTGAACACTTGACTGGAGGAACTATTATTCTGGATGACACAAATTAACTTAAACATACATACATACTCGTATGATACCCAGGGTAACCCATCCCCATTTTTGGGCGAAAATATTAAAAATTTAAAAAAATGTGTGTATCTGGAAAACGAAGCGTCCAATCGAAAAATAACAATTGTTTACGGGTTTCTAAGGGTTTCTCACAAATTGTTCCAATTCGTATGAAATAATTTTTTTTTCAAAAAATTGCCAAAATAAGAAAATCGTTAAAATAAAAAATCACATGAGGTGTCATGGGACACCCGGTTGGAACGAAGTTTCCTTCGCTATATAAATATTGTATACTATGTAGTTAGTTGCATCACGTATAAAGCGCCCGTTGAAAAGTACGATAATTTAAATGGATCTTTAAGAAAAGTTACTTTTTGTAAAATATATAACTTTATTTTAAAAAAAAATTTATATTTTTAGAACTTTTATGTAAGAATATGTATTATATTTTCCGAAATATGTATTATATAAAATAAATATATGGTTTCCCATTACATCCCATGAAGGAACTGGGGAGAGCTTCTCACAACCAGTGAGCTTGTGCGCTTTTTAGTTTTATACTCACTGATTGGGACTTACAGTTTTACACCGGTTCCGAATGGTATTTTTGAGAAGCTTCTCATGGCTTAATACTCGATATTGTCGCCGTTACTATACGAGGAAAAGAAATTTTAGGTGGTCAGAGCAGGGATCGAACCCTGGATCTCATTTACAAGAGGCGCGCACACTACCATTGCACCACCGACGGCCACTAAATGCATTATATGTATTATATAGGTCCTTTTTTAAAGAGAGGTATTTCTTTTATTAAAAGATAATTTTTTTTAAAAAAGAGGTACTATTTTTAAGAAGAAGTACTTTCTGTAAGAAAAAGCCATAAGAGTATGACTTTTTTTACAAAGAAGTACTTTTATAAGAACAGGTACTTTTTAAAGAAGCTGTACTCTTTTTAGGAAAAGATT
The DNA here is from genome assembly GCA_963931995.1 of Phaonia tiefii. NCBI lineage: Eukaryota > Metazoa > Arthropoda > Insecta > Diptera > Muscidae > Phaonia > Phaonia tiefii. The sequence goes on along the minus strand of OZ008368.1, from coordinate 199,166,696 downwards.
ATTTTTAAATAAACAATATTAACAAACCTTACTTATTTTCAGAAAGCCTACTTATCTCCAGAAAAAAAGGTAATATTTTATTTTCAAGAAAAGTTACTTTTAAGAAAAGGTATTTTTGTTAGATAAGGTATTTTTTATAACAAGATTTTTTTTTTAAGAAAAGTGTTTTCTAGGAAATGGTATTTTTTTTAGAATTGATCCTTCTTCAGGAGTAGGTAAATTTTTAAGAGTAGGTTGATAGTAGATATTGTACTATTAAATGGGACAAAATTAAACCATAGACACAATGTAATATTTAAAAATTATATAATCATAAGCAAACATCGAATGGATGCAACAAGGGGTGGGGGAACTGATACATTAATCAAGAATAACATGCACTACAACAGTCAGGATAACAAACAAAAGTTCGCTAGATGCTTCAGTGAGATGCGCCATAAAGAAACCCGTTGACTGCGATAATTTTTTAGTTATTAAATGTGCGTTCTATCCGGCCGGCAATATAAATTCAATACGAGCAGACTTGTAAAAACTATTTGATTTTATGAATCATCAAAATTCAAATAACTACTATGTACTAGCGGGAGACTTGAACTGCAACGACACCGAATGCGGTAATACTGTTAATAACGCAAAAGGCAATAACCTAAAAAAAGTCAACATCGAAGTCCTTACACTTCCAACATGTTCAGCGAAGCCCGCTTTCCTTAGCCGTAATTATGTCATAATGCCTTCCATTGAAGCCAGCACACTTCACAATGGCATGACTATCACAAAGCCAACATGAAAGAACACAACCCTCATATACGTCCCTGACTGTACAAATCTAGTAATAATTACCAAATCCTAAAAGTGTGCAGAATAATACTGGGTTGTATACCTGGTTATAGCATAATACGGTTAAAAAAAAGTTGTTTAACATTTTTTCATTTAGCCCCCAACCTGCAACGTGCGATAAGGAACTTCGTTCAAAAAAATGGCTATATCTTCGAAACGGTGCGTCCAATCGCAAAAATAATAAATTTTTTTCCTCCTCACCTATGGATGTCCACAAAATGGCATCACTTTTATTTTTAAAAAATCGCTAAAACTTAAAATTTTTTTTTTAATCTCAAGGTTTGATACAACTATAAAATGAGAAAATAATGAGCTACTTACCACGGCAGACATCGCAGAGATCATCCGCTGGTTTCATAACTGTAACATGGGGTATGTGTTTGGACCATATCCGTCGAAAACTGCAATTACTCATCTTCAATTCGTCATCACTGAGTGAAGAAATGTATTTTCGATAAATTGAGTACTTCGTCTCGCTGGATGGCAGTTTCATTATTCGAAAATCCTTAAATTTTGGGAGTCGTCCGGGCAGTGGAAGAGCCATTAAATCGGCTATAGACTCGACGAATTTAACAGCTTTTTCGATGTCAGCCGGTTTAAATGACTTTGGATGTGTACTCGGTTTATTTGCCAGTCCGTGTTGGCGCACTGTTACACCCTGTGCGTGAAAATGACGTACTAAATTTTCGTAACGCTTCGTCGTACAGGCATGTACAAAAAGGAAAACGAACGACAAACAGGTACTCTGTAGAAGGTAAATTGAATTCTATGCCTCATAACTTCTGTATCCTGTCTCTGTCCATATTTCTTCCGCCCAGCAAGCTTTGCGTATACACTTTCAAGCTTTTCGTTACTCATAATTCCAGCTTCGATGTGACTTAGTATCACTAAATCAAGTTCATTTTTCGACATCTCTAAACAATTGTTCCGCGTACTCTCGATCATTTCCCGTGGTATCAGTGTATGACATTCATTATTAAAACAATCTTTTGACAGAAATTTTGTTACCAGCTCCTCCTCCTTTACATCAACAACATAGAGGTCCATGTTAACAAAAGTTTGTTCGGTATCATCTTCTGCCTGAGATACACATACTTCGTCTTCATCATCATCGCTCTCTTCATAGTTTTCATCATCGTTTTCATCATCCTTTTCATGGAAATATTGTCCGTATACGGCACTGAACTCCTCATCAACACTCATGTTTCATTTCATGCGAAATGCGAAGACGATAATCAACAGAAACAGTAAACGTCACTTCTTCAGTGTTACTTTTTTAAATGTTCCACACTAGCAACTTACACGATGAATTATAATAATATTCCGACCAACAACAACACTTACTGGACCAACAACAACACTTACTGGACGTCCGGCGCGGAGAACAGTTAACGAGATAATGAGAAACTGACGAAACGAGTTGCTTACTTTTAACAGCTTTTTCACAGAAAACTAGTTTTCGCACGTAAGCTCCCTTTTCGTAGACCAGGTCACATATGCGTTTTAGCGATTTTTTACTTGAAAAATGTTAGTTTAACGAATTTTAAGTGATGCCGTATGAGAGGCATCCATAGGTCTCTTATAGAAGTAAAAAATTTATCATTTTTGCAGTGTGACGCACCGTTTTCGAGTTATAGCTATTTTTTTATATTAGCGATTTACTTGTTTTGGCGATTTTTAGAAAAAAAAGTCCATACGAATTGGACCACTTTATGAAAAGCCCTTAGAAAGCCGAAAAATTAGTTCTATTTCGATTGAACGCTCCGTTTGCGAAATATGGACACAATGCGGGTTTAGCAATTTTTTATTCGAAAAAATTTTGTTTTAGCGATTTGTTTAAAAAAATTCAATGAGTGTTCGAACTCACTGGCGATGTTTTAACACTTTTTTGTTACACGGTACCTGTTCGATTTCTGTGAACACATTAGTAAATGTTACATTGGAGAATAAAAACCAGTGTTCAATCATATGATGACGTTACATTTAAATAATATTAATACTTAAATTTATTTAAAGACCACTGCAAGCACATGTGTATACTTTAATACTTAATACTTTTTGTTTTGTTCCCACCAAAACAAAGAGAATGCAAAGCAACAGACACATGAACATACATACATTATGTTCGTACATAAGCACACAAGTTCACACAATTTTCGTTGCTCTCTTGCTATCTCATTTTTATATACGTATTACTACGTCATTATTCTCTTTGGTCTGAGAGTGCTCCACACCCACAAAAAACAACCTTTTTCTGCTGCTACATCAGTGTGTGTTTTTCGCAGTTTGACAGTACGTGTTTCGCAGTCCCACAAATCTGTGTTCTATACAGGGGTGGGTCATTTAGGGGTATGCAAATTAGATATTGGCCGATTTCATACAAATCGGTCCAGCCGTTTCGTACGAGTCTACCGCCAAACAATCTGTGATCGCAGTCGGAAAAACTGTGTTAGGGTGTATTCACTTTGTGAGTTAATTCCCTACCCGCACCTATAGTTGTTAACACCTCAAAAACTAAAGTAATGCCGTGGTATAGACATCCACTGGTTACCATTTATTATTTTTGCGATTGGACTCACCGTTTCCGACCTAAAACCATTTAAAAAAAAAATAGTGCAGGCGAATGGGAACATTTTGTACTCAACCCTTAGAAACACGTAAAAAGTTGTTATTTTCGTTTACGAGATATAGAAATTTTTTCATATTTTCGATCAAAAGTGTTCACGAAATACGAATCCTGGTTATAAATAATAATAATTTTTTTTATATTTAAATGTAAACTACACAATTTTAATAAAAAAATATTTTTTTTAAATGGTTTCTATAAAAATTCATAATGGGTTAAAGCATCACTAAATGGTTGTGACGGCCATTAAATTCAAGTACATAATTAGGTGAGCATACCAATATATTATTTGGTACAACCGAATTAGTTTTTACATTTTTCGTTCATCCAACTAATAGAATATTCACCACTATAGGATAATTTGATTTCTAGAACTAAATATCGATTGACAGATCTTATTTATTTATTGTTGTCGTGGCTTCAACTAATATTTCAGTTCTTGCGACCTAAACTGAATTACAAATCAATTGATATGCACAAAAGTTGGTGATAAAGAACACAATTATTGGTAATAACAACTGAATACTGTGATAGTCCAAGGAACCGCCAGATTTTAGTTGGTTGTAAATATAGTTGTGGCCGTCGGTGGTGCAATGGTAGTGTGCGCGCCTCTTGTACATGAGATCCTGGGTTCAAACCCTGCTCTGACCACCTTAAAAGAAAAATTTCTTTCGGCGGCGGTCACCTCACATAGTGACGGCGACACTATCGAGTACTTAGCCATGAAAAAGCTTCTCAAAATACCGTTCGGAATCGGTGTAAAACTGTAGGTCCCAATTAGTGAGTGAAAACTTTAAAGCGCACAGCTCAGTGATTGTGAGAAGCTCTCCCCTGTCCCTTCATGGGATGGGATGTAATGGGAAACAATTTTTTTTTTTTTAAATATAGTTGTGACAACGAAACTCTTCTCTGTGTGTAGGAATTGACGGCAAACTCATCCCTTATTCTATCCTAAAAATCTTCAGTAGCACTTCATATGCATAACTTAATCAGTGTCAATCAACAATTTCGGTAGGACATTCAAAAATTATAATTATAAATAATTATTTACGAAATTTACTGAATGATATTAAATTGACAGATTTACCGACAGCTGTTTTTTCAATTTCAATATGAAATAAAATTAAAAAAATCGTTGATCCCGTGCCAGTGCCCACGCGCTTTAAACAGTATATGAAACATGTTAAAACATATCCTGACACACCCGGTTTTCAGGTACAATCTGAAAAAAAACACGAATTTTTAAGTTTATAGTATGGAGGGGTTTCTTATTTAAATGATAGATTGGAGTAATTCGATTTGGAAGAAACGATTTGATACGCATTTTGTCTGTTCAGAATGTAATTTTCCCATCACATAGAATTTTTGATAAAACGCGAACTAGAGCGAATTTCAAACAAAGCTGAAACACGTGTTTACTTAAATCGACTAAAGATAAATATGTATATGCCAATATCACATTTAATTCAGAAAAATTTCCCTACTAAAAACTTACAAAATCGTTTTTTTCTCAGAATATTCATGAAAAAATAATTGTCAGGACATGGTTGTGCATGATCTTGACACCGTTGGATGCGGCTTTAAAAACCCTTTCATATGATACTGATATTGCACATCAGTTAAATTCCAAAAGTCTTTGAAAATCTCACAAAAAAAAAATAATTCTTAAAAACGGTCCAGCTCACTGGATCTTAATCCTACGCACGTTATTTTTGCGAATCGTTATAAAACAAGCTAAGGTATAGTTTTGGAGGTGGATCAAAGAAACTATATGAAACACAAAAAGGTTAGAATATGTTCAAACATGAATTGCGGAAAGAAATTTTGTACGAAATGAATACCAAATTGTCGATTAGAGGCTCAAGATTTTACCTACTCCCGTCTGAAGCCACTAAAGCCACCTACTACATAGGTAGCGCGTTATCGCTCTCACCACCGCTGTATAGATCCAGTGAAAAATCCTCAGAGCAAGTCCTCAATTATAACCTATAGACATCTAGCTTTAAAAACACTTTCATATGATACTGATATTGCACATCAGTTAAATTCCAAAAGTCTTTGAAAATCTCACAAAAAAAAAATAATTCTTAAAAACGGTCCAGCTCACTGGATATTAATCCTACGCACGTCATTTTTGCGAATCGTTATAAAACAAGCTAAGGTATAGTTTTGGAGGTGGATCAAAGAAACTATATGAAACACAAAAAGGTTAGAATATGTTCAAACATGAATTGCGGAAATAAATTTTGTACGAAATGAATACCAAATTGTCGATTAGAGGCTCAAGATTTTACCTACTCCCGTCTGAAGCCACTAAAGCCACCTACTAAATAGGTAGCGCGTTATCGCTCTCACCACCGCTGTATAGATCCAGTGAAAAATTCTCAGAGCAAGTCCTCAATTATAACCTATAGACCTCTAGCAGGTTTATGTGGCTTATGTTGCATTTTTCGCCCTTTCCACTAAGTTGGGTCTGAAACTAAGCTTGCCAGCCAAAGTAACACACAGGTATTTGGCGCACTCTGCAAACTTAATTTTTTCTTACCACAAAAGAGGAGACCAGACTCCTTTTTGAGATGTGCCTCTGCTGTGCCCAGTACAGTTGTGACACGTATCCTGGTGAGTATTTGGTATACAAGCCCTGTAAAATCCGCGTTAACCGTAAGCGCCAATTAAATCGCATTAGGATTGATACTATTGACCGCACCCCCAATGACGAGAACGGCTACTAACATATACTCCTTAGTAACAACTATTTCTCTATATATCTTACCAGTTCATGCAGTGATGTCGCCGTAGATTTGCCCTTGCAGTGCGTATGCCATGTAGCAGATAACAATCCCAGATCAATAATTGCGCACAAGTGTACGTCTATCAGCCATTCCAAGGTCTTCAGTAGGACCGATTAAAGGCTTTTAGGCATAAAGTCTTTAGGATTAGTGTGACAGGCGCTTCCCACTTTGGGAATATATACCACTCACATATCCCGAATGAAGTTTCTAAAGTTTTTACGCGCCATTGTTAACTTTATCAGCCAGATGATCAAAATATCTGTAATAGTCAGCAGTTCCGCTGATGATACCATGTCGGGTCCGGTAGACTTAAAGGATTTGAAGCTACTGATATCCCATTTTATGCCTAGGTTTGGTAAAAATTTCCAGAACAACTTCTGATCTATGAGGAGTGTGTTCATCTGCAATTGCCCTCTCGTTCAGCGAGTTGCCAGGGAAATGGGTGTTCATAAGGAGATTGAGTGAATCACCACTACAGGTTGCCCAGTGCCCAAAAAAGTTGCCAGATGCCAGTATTTTCATTAGCTTCGACGTATTTTCTATTGATTTAGAGAAGAGCATCCACGAGCTTATTTTGGCCAGTCTGAGTGCATTCTTCTATTGCCTTAGCTCAACTTTGTTATTATCCCCGTCGTGCTTATCTCTCGAAGACTTGGCTCTGCTAAATAGTCGTCTGCATGTCTTGCTCATATCTGCAATTTTTCTATTCTACCATTCTTCCTCTTGTTGAGAGCACTCTTGACCCTCACCGTTACATTATCCGGTTTAATATCCTTGACATCATGTTTAATTCCTCCCACATCAGGTGGGCCACCAGGTATCCAGGCATGTGCCCTGGACCTTGAAGGAAGATCCTCCCTACTAACATGTTCTAGGGCTGCCCGTGGCCAAAGCTGACCTAATTTATTGAACGATTCACGATTATTTCGTGGTCGACATCGCCATTTCCCTTGATAATCCTCAAAACTTGACGGAGATCGTTAAATTTCCATTTGGAGGGTTGTTGGTGTGACTATATATCTGCGACTGGTGCACCGACCTCTTTACCAGACGTGCGTCCTGTCCTCTCCAAGGAACTAACTAACACGGAACTACTCGTAATCAGTGGCTGTTTCGTGGTCGACATCACCATTTCCCTTGATAATCCTCAAAACTTCACTGAGATTGTTAAATTTCCATTTGGAGTGTTGTTGGTGTGACTTTCTATTTGCGACTGGTGCACCGACCTCTTTACCAGACTTGCGAACTGTCCTCTCCAAGGAACTAATAACGCACGACCTGATATCAGGTTCTGACAGCGTTTCAATTGCGTCCGTATTAATGGACCCTGCCATATTGATATCGGAGGGGTCTTCGCCAAATCTAGGCCTAGAAGTCTGCTCTCCGTTTGTTTATATTGTAGTGTTGTTAGTTTCCTTTATACTGTTGCTCATTCTGATTTTCAAGAGTGTAGTACGGTAACCACCTATTACTCACGGAGGCGCACGTGTTTTGGCAAACAATCCGTAGGCATTGTACGCGTGACACCACGTAGTAGAGGAGTGCATAACAAGGTAGTTTTTCACAAATTATTCTTCTGTAGCACTAAGTATCTGTTTCGGACACAATTCAACCCCCTTTAATTTGGAAGACAATTTAGCATACGCATTCCAAAGCCTCGTACGACATATTTGTTGTCCTATATATGCCAAGATTCACTATAATTCGAGATGAATTTAATGATTTTTGAAATTGTTTATTACAAAATTTTGTTTTTATCTTCTGAGCTTCTCAAGACGGCTGTAGTATTGTAGAAAAGTTTCATCATTCACCATCCCCCTCTGCGGCTCCAGGTGGTTGAAGTATATGATGGTTGTAGGCGCATTTCGAGCAATTATTAGACACAATTCCAGAAATACTTTATTATTGAAAGCAAAGGTCGTAATTAGGTCGATAATTCTCTACACGGAGACTAAACCTATTCTGACACACTCTGTTCGAGTACTCAAATAACTTCAGTTTGTCTATGGTGAGGTGTGCAGAAGTGCAAAGTAGAACAGTTTTGCAAAACCGCTACAAAAATGTTTAACATTTCCAGCAGCTGCAATTTTTATGATTTTTTTCTTGGTTAAATAAAAGGTAATTCAGGCTCTATTTTCTGATCCCAGTTATAAAAATTAAGTGATGACAACAAAAGTTATGTTGACATTCAAACACATTTGCATGTATTTCCAATTTATCTTGTATTCGACCCGAGTTATTTTTTGATGCTCTAGTTATTTTTTGATGTTCTATAGGCGCGGGTAGGGATTAAATTCACAAAGTGAATACATCCAAACACAATTTGTCCGACTGCTATCACACAGAATGTTTGGCGTTAAACTGCTCCGATACGGCCCCTAAATGATAAAGGTGATATAGAACACAGATTTATCCGACTACGAAACACAGACTGTCAAACTGCGAAAAAAAACACACACTAATGTAGCGGCAGCGAATAGTTGCGGAGCACTCTCAGAGCAAGAGAATAAAGACGTGGTTATACGTACATATATAAAAATGAGATAGCAAGAGAGCAACGAAAATTGTGTGAACTTGTGTAGCGTAAGTACGAACATAACACTGTATGTGGCTGTTGCTCTGCAACCTCTTTGTTTGTTGTCGGAATACAACAAAAAGTGTTAAGTAAGAAAATAATGACACATGTGCTGGTAATAAATAAATAAATGGTTTCCCATTCCATCCCATGAAGGGACTGGGGAGAACTTCCCACAATCACTGAGCTTGGGACCTACAGTTTTACACCGATTCCGAACAGTAATTTGAGCAGCTTTTTCATGGCTAGATACTCGATAGTGTCGCCGTCACTATGCGAGGTGACCGCCGCCGAAAGAAATTTTAAGGTGGTTAGAGCCGGGTTCGAACCCAGGATGTCATGTACAAGAGCCGCGCACACTAACCATTGCACCACCGACACATGTGCTTGTACTGGTCTTTAAATAATTTTAAGTATTAATATTATTTAAATGTTACGTCATCATATGATTGAACGCTGGTTTTTATTTTCCAATATAACATTTACTAATGTGTTCATAGAAATCGAACAAGCCCGTGAGTTCGAACACTCATTGGATTTTTTTTCTTTTTAAGTTTTAATTCCGTTTTTAAGCTTACAGTTTTTCGATTAGTAATTTTTTTTACAATGGTAGTGTGCGCGGCTCTTGTGCATGAGGACGTGCGTTCTATCCCCACTCTGACCACCTTAAATTTCTTTCGACGGCGGTCACCTCGCTTAGTGACGGCGACACTATCGAGTATTAAGCCATGAAAAAGCTTCTCAAAATTCCGTTCGGAACCGGTGTAAAACTGTAGGCCCCAATCAGTGAGTATAAAACTAGAACGCGCACAGCTCACTGGTTGTGAGAAGGGAAACCATTTATTTTTATTTTTATTTAATTTTTTTTAACTGCCGCGGTTAGCTTCCAATTCACAATACCATTTCGATGTTTGTGAAACGTCAATGCGCCGTTAAGCCAATGCAAAGCCTGTTCAAACTTATTCCTACCCGAGGTTTTTTTTTCGTGTATATTGAAATTTGGCACCACTTACACTTTACTGCCCTACTTATATGCACTGGGCCCGAAGTTTTTGAAAGTTATTTTTGTAAAACGCAACTACTAATTGTTTGTGTTGTATTTTTTGCTACGTCTAGGATATGATTTCTCAACTTTCGTTGTCTTCGATCCGAGTTAATTTTAGAAAGTGTTGATTTCTTTTTAAGCCAACAGATCACGTTTTATTGAATTTCGTTAAACAAAGCAAAAGTTAAATAATTTTCTTCAGAGTCTATGTACGCATCATCTACTTTACGCTTTAATAGAACAAATTCAAACAAATCCCATACGAGACTACTTCCTGTTGAGTAGTGCAGAGAATTTGAAATTTTCCTCCTTTTCATCCCTACAGCTTCTACGCCCAAAAGGTATATGATTCTTACCTTTGTGCTCGATGTGTGCCTACCAATCAAACAGTGCGCCGTCAAAACTGGCATAAATATTGATACCTTGAACCTGGGGAGAGCCAGAAGCTCCATAGAGCTCTTATTATCCAGTTTGTCAGATTTGCCTTGTGAGCACAACGCACTAGAGGCAGACCACCACCAGGTCCACACGCCCTAGTGTTGCGAGCTCATTCACTTGGCATTCACATGAGATAAATATCATACTGAAGTTGAATTCAGGACTATAGATTCCAAGGACCTGATAGCCTCTTGATCGTCAGCAAATACACTGGCCAACGTAATTGATAAACTATCGGTCTATCAGTCGCTTCCCTAATGATCAAAATGTCTCCCTCATAATAGCTGCAATGATCAGATATTCTACAAGAAGAGCAGACACCATACACTACCTGATCATTCTGTTTCGAACTATCCGTGTATAAGTTACCATATCGCTCTACACCAGTAACTGATTTCAGCCGGATATCTGGAATGAGAGCGTGATGTTTTCGCATATTGTAGTCGCTTGGGAGTAGGCAACATATTCATAAATATTTGGAAGACATTCGAACGTTGCCAGCAAATGTAGCAATATATGTAGTGCATTAGTGCTATCGCCCGTGAAGTATATCGGGTTTGATTAAATCAAGAGAATAGTAAAAATATTTTAAAATCATGTTAAATTCCCCTATTCCATCTTTTATATGTCTATCTTACACTCTAAATTATCATTAAGACCTTTTCTGTCAACAATAAATTAGTCCTTCCTAATATTAGCTTTAAAGTGCTAAATGTAGAATACATCCACCCTTTGGCGAAATTGGTCTACCACTTAGTAGAGCATCGAAAATTTGCTTCCTTCGAACAATATTTTTGCTCTTAAAAATATTTTATAACAAATTATTTCAATCATATAAACATTTGTTGCCACAACTCACAATGAAAAATCTATTCTTAAGCTATTACTACAGTACAATTGTTGCTGTTCTTTTCATCTAAAGACAAGCCGACCCGATTGATACCTCCACACCACATTATAAGAGGGGATTTATGAGAGTCAAACAGGAAAACCCTGCTGCTTTTGTATATCTAAGTGATATATTTTGCGTTTAAAGACAAGAAAGTTCAACACAAATGAAGAAAATACAAGAATGTGTATTTAATTTATGAACAACAATACCCTCACTAATATATATTTAACGGCCTCACACTCGTTCACGCTGTCATTTAGACAGTCGCTCCGGCATACATATGTGAATACATCCGTACTCGCACGCACTTAATCAGCGCGCAGATTAACTCATTACTCAACACTTTTACCGCTTCTGAAGAAGATGATGATGATGACGTTGACGAGGCCATGGTTCGAATGATGAAGACGATTATCATTGAGTGATTATTTTCTGTCTATGAGATTGTGATTATTTTTGTGGTCACATTGTAATACTTTCGCCGTTACCCTCTCCCTTTGCCTTGTAAATTCTAAGACTGAAAAATTTCTTTGACGGCTTGTTCGTGTTGAGAAAAAATAAAGGCACTTTGCTGATGAATGTTTCATTAGTGTCCAAATATTTAAAAGTGGCAAAATGTGACATCGGTAATTCCTTTGGAATTTAGGTAGTTTTTCTGAGATTTAGTTTTAGATTTCTTAATCATTGACCAGTCTCACTGTTGTTTCTGCTGTCATGTTGTTGCGGTTTGCATGTCTACACCAAATATTTTTTTTGTGGGGATTATATGGAAAGGAATATATTATTCTTTATGAAACAGTGGGACAAAAAATAGAAACAGTAATTAATCCATAATTAATTTGCAATACCCTGAATAAGTTTGCATTGCCGTTGCGTTAGAGTTTTGTCGGCTAACCCATCGAATATAGCAAGACCGGTTTACAAGCTGCTTATTACACTGTAAGTAAAATTTGAAGTTTTGAAATGACAAATAAAACACCGAGACACCCCAACTAACTTCTGCGTCATAGAATTCAGTGGTATACTCCGTTTTAAAAACTTAGCTCAAAATAACGAAATATTTCGATTTTAAATTTGTAGTAGATTTAAGGTGAGTTTTGGTTTTATTTGAGGGAAAAACCTGCAAAAGCTCTTGTTAAATCAATTTATATATTTTTTTCGACAAAGTGTAACAGTTTAAATAATAGACATCTATTAGGAAGCAGAATTAGTTTACCTCTTACAATTTGGGGTCATAATAATTATAATAATTTTGGGATTCAGGATTTTGGGATTGGCATCCCTATTACAAACAGATGCTACAACATATATATCAAAGTGTTCACTTTGATAGATTAGTCCCTACCCGCCGCTATAGATGTTAACACATCAAAAATATAAGCATTTTAGTGACCATTTGGAAAAACTAGAAAAATGAGTGACGAAAAATGCAGATCACATTGCGAAAAATTAAGTATGTTTTGTTTTGTGTGTGGAAAATTTACACCGAAAAATCATCGACGACACTTGGTTGAAGATTCCCTCAAAACTTACAATCAGTATTTTTTGGTTACCCCCGCTGGAGAAATGCGAAATGTTGATCATATACCTAAATTTACGTGCATCACATGTTTTAGTGCATTAAACAAATGGTACCAATGATATGTACCGATCCAGGGGAACATGATACAGAAAATTGCTACGCGTGCAAGATCGATGTAAATGGTCTCCATCGAAACAGTAAGTTCACTTAGATAGACTATATATGGAATACACAATAATTTATTCTTATAGAACGATCCGGTTTTATATACAAAGGTATGCCAAGTGCTCACGTACCAGTTCCACACAGTGATGAAAATTGCCTGTCCCAGTACATCCATCGACATACCAATATATTACTGCGTCCTATGAAGTACAATCACAAACTTCAGCAACATCATTACATCATGCTAATTCTTATTACCTTCAACCAGTTATACAATATCTATCATTAATTTCGCAGGATCATTTAGATATAATCGTTCGAAATCTAAAGCTATCTCAAAATAATGGAATGACTTTGGCTTCGGAACTAAGAAGCGTCAACGTGCTGGCACCAGGTGTAAAAGTTACATCTTACCAATACCGGCAAGAACCATATATGCCATATTTCATTTTTCCGAGGACGCAGCTTATGCATATTGTCAAGATATTCTCGGTTTAATAAATGAAATGGGAATCTGCAACTATAATCCATCTTTATGGGGTTTTTTCATAGACTCTTAAACCAGAAGCTTAAAAGTAGCCTTGCTATTTGAAAACAGCAGCGTTAAACCAGTACCATTGATGTATGCTCTTGGAATGCATGAGCCGTATGATACCATGAAATTAATTCTAGAACGCATCAGTTATGACGAACACAATTGGCGCGTAAATTGTGATTTTGAGGTTCTTTCACTATTAGCTGGAATGTAAACTTGCTATACAAAATACATGCTTATTTTTTATAAGTGGGACAGCCGTGCAAAATGCAACCAGTACGAAAAGCGAGATTGGCCAAAACGCGATGCGCAAGTTGTTCGCGAATTTAATGTAATTCGTCCACCATTGTTCCCCCTTCAGAAAATAATGCTTCCGGATGTTCATATCAAGCTGGGAGTTGTAAAGAATTTTTTTAAAGCGTTTGGTTCGCGTTAAAGAAAATGCATTACCATACTTGAAAAACAACGCTTTTCCAAAATTATCAATTGAAAAATTAAAAGAGGGTAATTTTGTGTAACTAAAAGTGTGTGACTGCAATATATTTTATATCCAGATTTACGAAAACTTTTAAGGGATACGAGTTTTTCTGAAATGTTAGATGAAACTGAACTAAATGCATGGAACTCAATTCGTGCGGTAATTAAAAACGTTCTTTGCAAAAAGCGCTCACCAGAGTACCATGATTATATTGACAATATGATTGAGGCTTTCGACAAACTTGGCGTTAATATGTCGTTGAAAATCTACATGTTACATGCACATTTCGATTTTTACGAACGACAATTGCCCACAGAAACAGACGAAACTGGCGAAAGATTTCATCAAACTATAATGGCATTCGGTCGATTGCAAACAAAGAGTAAAAATTGAATAAATCCAGAAAAATTTATAAAATCATTAAAATAAGAGCAAACATAGTTCCATGTCCGCTTGATAATGGACGTCCATTATTTCTAGATATAAATTTTGACAAATAAATAATCAACAAATTGATTTTAAACAAGCTTTTTCATTCAAATAAAATCAAAAATCGCCTTAAATCTACTACAAATTTAAATTCGAAATTCCTCGTGAATTCGAGCTAGCTTTTCAAAACGGGGTACACCACTGGATTCTATGATCCAAAATTAGGTTGACGTGTATCGGCGTTTTGGTGTGTCATTTTCACATACTTACAGTGCTATAGCTGCTTATTATAGTTAGGTTAAATTTTGAACTGTCCAAAGCCAGTATGAAACTGAACACCAATAAATCTAAAAATGAAAATCTAAAAACGAAAAGGTTTAGATCAGCATCACAATATATTTTTTACTATTAGGCAAATTGTTTAATGCTTCAAAACATTTGTTTAAGATTTATAGAAAACATTTTAACAGATCTGCTAGATTTATCCAATATTTTGATTTTCTACAAAATATGATGTAGTCAAAGTTTACACGCATTTAGAATAATACAAACAAAACTAAAGAAAATGTAAAAACATATTATCATTTTGGTTGCTGTTCTGTTTATGTAACTATATGCATATCCTAAATGTTATATTTTGTTTGCCACATTGGAAACAATTTTTCGCACAAGTAATTTCCAACACTGTGGCCGTCGGTGGTGCAATGGTAGTGGGTACGATCCCTGCCCTGACCACCTTAAATTTCTTTCGACGGCGACCACCTCGCTTACCAATGAAAAAGCTTCTCAAAATACCGTTCGGAACCGGTGTAAAATTTTAGGTCCCCATCAGTGAGTGTAAAACTAGAACTCGCACAGCTAACTGGTTTGTGAGTAGCTCTCCCTAATCCCATCATGGGATGTAACGGGAACCCATTTATTTATTTAATTTTCAACACTGCGTTGTGTGAAAACATCAACTGTGTGTCAGTGCCAGCTGTTTAATAGCAAAACGCACTTAAACCATATTACGGCTATTAGGTTTGAGCAGTGAAAAACCCATCAAAGCTTGAGCACTTATTATCCTATACAGTTGTTGATGGATTGTGGACAAAGCTCCAGCATTTTACAATTGCTCCGTTGCTCCTAAACATATGACTGACTTCTTTAACAGGAATATTGAGCTGAGATAAGACTTTGTATAGGTTCTCCGTATCGAACTATCAATTGCCGGTTTGTATTCAAAACCTTTACAGGTAGTGTTAATATGTTGATATTCAGCTTTTTTGCAATGTAACACTTCTGATAAGTGATAGCTCAACGAAAGTGTGACATTTGGCCGTGACCGTGTAGAGATAAAGGGGAATTTGTCAGCCAGAAATTCAGGTTGAGATCTAGTTTGACATTCTTACCACAAGTAAATTATTTATCCCAATGTAAGACAAAGAACGAAATTTCCGACCACTGTGTTAAAATTTTCGTGTCAAAACTATTCATTTTTAAGTTGATGGCGCGTATGGAGTAGCGTCTATTTGATGGTCTATAATCACCACATAAGATCCATGCAACCAGCCCTTCGTGTATTAAGTAAAACATAAAACGGAAGCTGTACTGGCTGTTGAAAAGTCATCCCTCACTCGGCTCGACGACTACCGCAACTGCTCCTAATAATGTGAATGCGTCTGATGTCATTAAGTTGAGTGTACTGTTCGTCCGTTCGTCTGTTTGTGGGATGATTTGCGGTTGACGCCATGATCTTTCAGTTGGAATTGTATCTAAATATTTTGTCTTCAGCTGTCTAAAATTCAGCACTCAATATGCATTAACATTTTTGATACTTGAAAAATCATTTCGGTTTAAATTTGTGTAGTTTGGGTTATTTTAAACCAAAGTTCTGTGTAAATATTTGAATATTTTACATTTAGACGTTACCTAAATTTGTAAATTTATAGAAGTGTATATTAAGATGTTTAAACATAAACATATAATATTAAGGTAAATCGTGTTGACCTACATTAGAGTTGCAGTAATGTGACTTTTTTTTAAAATAACTACTTGTAATATATTTAACTCATCTATACAGTGAGAAATGCAGTGTAAACATATAATGACAAGGGTTATATGATTGCTGACCTTAGCAAATATTAGTAGAATATGAAGGTTGATAATCGGGGATGTCCTACAAAAGAGGCAACTTATAGGTGAACTTCGATAGTATTCGATATAGTGTTAGTTAGTTGTATAAATATTAGTTTGTTTTGGTTTAAATATTATCACACATTTACAAATTGGTGGTATAGAATAAACAAATTTATGCATTTCATTATATTACAATTAAAATTATTAAACACAATGTTACTTTTGTACTTCATATCAAGAACATGTATTAAAAGCTGATACTTCACTCGTTTGCAATAAATTACCTCTGTACGATTAAAAAACCCCTTAAACAATATTATTTACCCTACGTTCTTTGTCTGTTTCGGCTTTATTTTGTATTAAGTGTAACTCTCGAATTCATTAAAGTTAATTAATTCGAATTAATAAATATGCAAATGAGATCATTTCAATAGTGGCTGAAACAAAAGCACTGGCATGTCAGTCTTAAGCTTTTATGATTATTTTATGTTATTGGCAATAATTAAGAATTAATATTTTTATGATAACGCTTAATAAGTTAACAGTCGTAAGAAAAAGTTCGATAATGACGAGGACGACGTCAGTGATGTTGATAATAAGGATGAAGACGGTAAATGATGGTAGCAGATGTAAAAATTAATAGTAGTACATGAAGGCGAGGAAAATAATAATAAAATTAAAGAGTTAAGGCGAAAAATGGAATTATCTCTGGATTATTTTTTTCTTTTGATTGTAATTTAATTTTTTTTTGGTACAATATTTTACTGGATTGGCAATAAGAACCTTTCCTGGAAAATGGATTAAAATAAAAGTTAGCGAGAGAAGTAATAAAATGAGATGAAACTTCGTAAGTTGTTACTTTTCGTTGGAAGTTTCGAACTTGAATGAGAATATTTAAAATAATAACTTCATAGCAAATCGATCGAAATAAACTTTTTTATTAACATCCGATAATTTTTATAAAATTTAGAGCATATTTCGCTCACCCTTTCAAGAGATCATCAAATTTAAATGAAACTTTACGGGAACCCAGTGAAGCTTTATCGAGATTATATTTTGTATAAGACATTTCGTTACAAACCGACTGACTTGTGACTCGATTTGCATGATCGCAACACTTCTAGAACCCCACGTAGGTTACATAGAAACATTTTATGGTATGATTTACAATACCTACAATAAGCTGCATGGATATTACTAACAATATTAAATAACTGTAGCTAAAATTTTAAATTTTTGAAAAAATAAATATTTCGTTAAGCTATCTAAGAATCGATGTGAGTCGACTCAAAAAATGATCATTTTAAACCCTCCTGAGTGTGGCAGGCGGTGGTGCTATGGCTAGTGTGCGCTGCTCTCGTGCATGAGAACGGCCACCTCGCTTAGTGATGGCGACAATATCGAGTACTTAGCCACGAAAAAACTTCTCAAAAATTCCGTTCAGAATCGGTGTGAAACTGTAGGTCCCAATAAGTGAGTGAAAAATTAGAAACCGCAGAGATCATAGGTTATAACAATACAAAATTCATGGGATTTAATGGGAAACAGTTGAAAAAAGGACTTATTTTCCATATAACAGCGAATCTGATTAGGCCAGGTGAAAACTGAGATTGTGTAATTATAACATTAACTACATATGTCAAGTTTGTAAATAAAATAAATAAACACTTTCCCATTGACATGTTTTGGCTTCTAACTTCTAACAATTAGTAAAGAAGTCTGCTTTCTAGGTGTCGCCATCACTAAGCAGGGTGGCCGTTGTCAAAAGAATTGTAAGCTGGTCAGAGCAGAGATCGATTAGATGCACATGAGTCTCGAACACGTTCTATTGAACTACCTAAATATCGATGATGATTTATTTACTTAAGAATGTTATGGAAATTAAAATTTTTCGTTTGTTCTGTATCTCTTCCTAGTATACTAGTATTAATCTAGGATGTAACACTATTATTTCATTAAAATAAAGAGCTACGTCAGCCCACATGACCCTGAAGTGTTACCTTTGGCAATGTGGCATTTAATTTTAACTTTTGCGGAAAAAATGGATAAAAAAACGGAGTAATTCATTTTGCCTATAACTACTTAAAACTACTATTTACATAAAAAGGGGGGAACTTAAAAATAACACAAACATAAAAACTTAAAACTACTATTTACAGAAAAGTGTGAAACTAAACCAAAACAAAAATAAAAATTAAAATAAGTCATTCATCAGTATTGCATAGTGTCGTAACCTGGATTGGCAAAAGCTATGTACCTTTTATGGTAGGGCAGTAATTCCCCATTTGCAGAGTGCTTTTCCTCATCAAGTACAGAAGGCACCACCAAAACCTTTTTCCCCCATAATGATCAAACCCCGCCCGGTCCAACGAACAGCGTTTAAATAGATTTTCCCAAAGTTTTCAGCCCCAGTCAGAAGACCAATTGCCAGTCTTCCATAAAATTCGGAACTCGCTCACACTTTATACCATTATACATTCTCCTCATTAGTCTTGGAGTCGGATAGACAACAGTAGACCGAATAAAACTTTGCTCTTCTCACCATCGTTGGTGAACAGTAGACCGAATAAAACTTTGCTCTTCTCACCATCGTTTTTGAGCTTTCCGTAATTTTCAGCAAAGCTGCCAATTTTTTCCATGCAAGTAATAAAATCTTTGCCGAGTAATCTACGGCAATCACCATCTATCATGTTGAAGGCGTCTTCCGCGTCTCTACTAAGATCGTCAGATGAGAGCACATTTCGTTGCGAGTATTCCATGGGGGTGTTACCCCAACTATAATAGGTCTGCCAGACTGCGTCAGTATATTAAAATTTTTTGACGCCTTTCTACCATCTAGTCTCTTAATTATTTGGCTTCTCGTTGTGCAAGATCCAGAACTTACCAACCGACCCTCCTGGCTGCAATTAGCACATTTTACAGTTAGACCGATTCTCCTTATGATATTGCCAGTGACAGGGTAAGTGGACGTGAATTCCGCCGTGTTTTCCTCTCTTGCAGGAATTTTGCAGTTCCCGGGGCCGTGGGGTTGACCGCATTTTTTAAGTTGACAGTTAGAAGAGATGTGGCCAAATGTCTGCCAGTTACGCCACTGCACTAAACCTTTTTGACGATATCTTCGGACACGTATATACTGTATTGAAAACAGACTAGTGACGTCCGAGTCACTAGAAACATGAACCAGCCATTGGTCTCCCCGTAATTTGGGAACTTTCAAAATTTGCATATCCAGTCCTAGACTTTTTAGGTACTGCTGTAGGTCTTCGACTTCATATAAACCGGACAGGCCCTCGATCACAACCGAATAAGGCTTTAGTTGATTATGGGTATTTGTAAAAAATTCTACCTTTTGACTCTCCAGGAAACTTCTAATTTTTGTACGATCCTGCGTACTATTTACTTTTAAATTAACTAAATTTTTATTTATTATGTTCAGAAGGAACAGTGAGTGACCCAGAAGGGATCGTATTTGCACAGAAATCTCTTTTGTATTTACGTTATAAATTTTGAACACTGGTTGGCTGACCTTGCCTTTTGATAATTTCATACTATTCTGCAGGGCTTTCTGTCTCGCCGCCTGTTGTTGTGGTTGATTCTCCCGCTGCTGCAGTTGTGGTGGTTGTTGAATTATTCCTTTTTGCCGATCCAACGGTGGGAAGTCTATGGCGTCTTGCAATCCCTTAACACGTTGTCAACCGGAATCTTGCTCGTTGGCGTCATCAATTACTGAAACATTGCAGCTTATGGAGCCTGTGTCTTCAGCATACATTTCACATTCATTACCACTTATTTGAACATCACTATTCTATTATTTGTTATTATTTCGTCTTTTTCTCTTTGCAATTTTAGTATCGTGTAATGCATTTGGTCAATTTGAGTTTTTAATGTTTGAATTATGTTCTTCAGTTCAGTTGCATCGATTGAACTTCAGTTGCACCGCCACTGATCTTGACTTATTTTTTCTTTTTGATTTATGTTCGATTTCCTTTTCCATATTGGTAGGATTCATTTTCCGTCAGTATTAGAATTCACAAGTTTGAATTAGTATAGAAATAGCCAATTTTTAAATTTTTTCCTTTCTCTACTTTAAATTATTGATTTTTAATAAAGTAGTCACTGTGTCTCCAACATGTAATATTGAAATGCAAACACAATGTGTTTCGACACAAGTATAATATATTTGCTAGAAGCTAGAAACACGATATATTTGCACCCAAACAACAACAAAAATCAGGTTTTTCAGAATGTGATGATATACAAGGTGTACGAGATATGCGAAAAATTTTTGAGTTTGAATATTATTTGTCATACTCGAATGGTATGTAATTTTACACTCTTAGCGCGATAATTTTTTTTTGCCGACTAATTTCACATAAAATCTAAACAAGTAAAGCTTAGCTTATCGACCAATTTAAATAAGATATAAATGCTTAAAATTGTATGCGAACAATGTTAAGTATGAAAATTATATTTAAGTCAGAGTTAAATTTTAAAATGTCTGTCTAATTTCTTGTCAATATAGTCAGAAATTTGTGAACTTTTTGAGCCTAAAGAATACAATTCTGACCCACCAGTGACAAACAGTTTGGGAGTTTTACTCAGCTGACCGAATCTACCACAGAATACCCTGTTTCACAGCGTTAGCGTTAATAACTGCTGTGTTCAAAAACAAAAGGCGTGTTTTGGTTACACCGCTTGCGTGTATAATCGCTTGTTTGGTATGAAGCACTTAGCGAGAACTTAGAGACGCGAATCATTTTCGCTAAGTTTAAAAAGTTTTACATCATTTACCGTTTTATACCCTTTTTTATATTTTAGATTAAAATTACTTATCGCTAAATAGCCGTTTTCGCGTTTTTAACCGAAATCTGTTTGTTATATTTCCATTAAGTGTAAACAGAGCCATTGTAGGACACACATTGTTGCACCAGGCTGGTATTTTATAAGATTTATAGTCTAATTTGTAAGAAGTATATCGAGAGCTTATATTCAATACCAGCTATACGCAAAAACACAATTTTTCAGGAGAAGGAAAAAACAGTTTATTTTCTCTCTCGATGATTGAAGTAAATTTTCTTCTAGTATTTTTTTTAAATATTATTAGTGTGTACTGCATACAAAAATTTTTTAGAGATTCAATCTTCGAGAGTTCGGAAAATAAACTGTTTTTTCCTTCTCCCACGTCACGGTATCACTGCGACGTTTAATAACTCATAGTATAGAAAGATTCAGAAAGCAACAGATGTATTAGGTGGAAAAAAATAAATTTTTATAGTCAAATTTTGATTTGCTTTCATTGCGTTTTTACCTAGATGATTCATAGCTCTACGACAAGAAAAGATTAAAATACTGCGAGTGCCAACAAATTTGTGAGAATAATGTTAAATGAAGTAAAAAACACAGTACGTATGTGTTTCATTTTATTAGCAGAGAAAACAAGTAAAAATAGTAAATTCTCGCATTAGTAGATCACTCTTCGGTTCAATTTCCCTCGATTTTGTTGATAGTATCTAGTGAGCATTGAAGGTGTGAATCCTTCTGGGATTATTCACATAACATGGGACTTTAACGGCACCCCACAAGATAACGTCTAAAGGGGCCAAATCGATGCTCCGATGCGGCCAATTGTTATCGCCAAGACGGCTGATAACATGATTACCTAATATAGTGTGCCACTCTGCTATGTAAAAATTATCCAAGTTCATATCCTCCATTTCAGCCCCTAAAAAGTCCGTCATCATGGCTCGACAGCGCAACACATTGGGGGATTTAGTGAACAAAAGAGAAATTATTCAACCGTTTTTAATCACATGGACCGATCACAAGACAATTTTCCGTGTGTATAGCTGAGGTCCTATGCTAGAAATATTGTCATAATGAAATATCATAGACGCCACTGAAGCCGCACGGTGGAATCTTTTAACTACCTCGGCCATCAAAAAATGTTTACCCTTATACAATTTTGAATTATGTTTTCATTCAAACTATTTATAGCGCTTGAATCATTGAACTTCAAAGCGCATCTTTGACGAGTTGTGTATATTATTATGTAAGTCTTTAGTACCTTTGGACGCGTTATAACCTTCTTGTATTTTACAAATTCAATAACATTATAATAATTGATTAGGAACGGCTGAACTATTTCCATTTTTGTGGAGAAATCTCCCACTGTGCGCTCACCGTTGACGGAAATGACGTTTCAAACAACATTTTGGGAAATACGCTCCAATGATGCCACCACTTCAAAATGCACACCAAACAGTCAATCTCGTTGGTCAGAACCAGACGACGACGGGGACCGCAATTGTTGGCCGCTAACAAGCAGCCTGTCTCGGGAAATTTTCCAACGATCTTGCATTTTGGGCTGAAACTTATTTTCAACCAATTAACATTTTGGAAAAAAGTTAGCAATACTTCTCAAAGTTGTGCAAGCAAGTTAGCTCTGCGCAGCTATGGTACTGACTGATAGTCCATATTTCGAACAGAAAATATTATCAGTGTCAAAATAACAGAATTTAAATAGATAGATGTATTCCGACCAACCGTTATCTATGTCTTAGCTCTTAATTATTTAAAATTTGTCTAAAAATATTAGTGGCCCAAACCTTTTTTATATAAAATTAATTTCTTTCGTATGGATATTTTGGCCATGTCATTGCACATGTTTAGCATAAAGCACATTTTTCTCTACGCTAATAAATCATGCAGCAAATATCATAATAATTCATTAAGACATAAACTTGATTTTTATGGTGATACAATGCAAATTCGTTTATCCTTTATCATATCCTTATCTGGAGTATTTCTATACAATAATAAGCATCTTGTCACACAATCAATAAAAGTTAAAAACATTTTCAAATCATATAAAAAAAATGAAATTTTTTAGAGATTTGTTTAGTGCACGTTTGAGGAATTCCTCGGAACCGAAAACATATTTCTGGATCAGTGTCAATTTAAAAAATCTTTGCCGAACAAGTTCCAGTAGATCGTCTTAAAGATTTATGTCGATCAAGAATATATATATATAAGTAGTTCTAGACGAGTATATCGCGACGTTACAAAAGAAATGGGTAAGTGAATATAGCCCATCCTATGGTGTAGGGTATAATGTGATAAAAAAAATTACAGCAGACAGTTGTCCGAGACCTTCGGCCACGGACTGTCCCTGCAGGCTGTGTCAGAGACACGGCCATTAAGTTTAACGTAGAATACGCCATCCGATAAGACAGAAAACATATATAACAATAAATGATAAATAATATAAGCAAATGAATTTATTGTTATATATGTTTTCTGTCTTATCGGATGGCGTATTCTACGTTAAACTTAATGGCCGTGTCTCTGACACAGCCTGCAGGGACAGTCCGTGGCCGAAGGCCTCGGACAACTGTCTGCTGTAATTTTTATATTTACCAACGGCATTTGATTCAAGTCCGTTTAAAAAAACAAATATTATGTTAAATTTTTTTAAACTTAATTTAATTTATGTATTTTAATTAATATTTTTATTGAAATAAGTTCTGCGAATGTTGAGAGGGCCGCCCTAATATTAAAAAAGGTTTACCTTATCGAGTCTTCGCATTAGCATTCGAGCGTTGTGTGAAAGCTTTACGCTTTACAATTCAAAATTAATGTTACAACAGCTTTATTGAAGCTTTCGCAAAAAAGCTTTATTACGTTAGCTTACTGTTTGTTTCACTCTTTACTAGATACATGTTGCCAAGCAACATTAGCTTGCTGTTCGTTTCACTTTTTACTAGATACATGTTCCTAAGCAATGTTGAGCAATCAAAAACACTCAACCAAACACCACACATATGTTTGAGTGTATGTGTTTAAACAATTTTCATTTGAGAAATTAAAATACTAGAAATATATCAACCAATATGAAATTTATATCAAACGAAAGATAACATCTTCATTTACCTACAAAAAAAATTTTAAAAAAATTCATCTAGCCGTTTCCTCAAATTCAATGAAATAAAGATTACAACAATAAAAACCTGACATGACTCCTCATACCGTAAGGTAAGACGTATTCTACGTCAAAAACTAAAATTTTTCTAATAGTAACACGCGGTGACTACAACAAGACACCCCGCACTATTTTTTCGACGACAAAGTGCATTGTCTCATTTTAACGTTCAATTTTCACTTTGAACGACGACTACGATGATGATTGGTATTTCAATAAAATAAAAATAGAACAATCGAGAAAATATAACAAACTGTAAATTTAAAAATGAAAAACCAAACAAATAATATACATATATCCAACAACAATGTGATAATGTCTTTTATTGAGAATGCAATGTTTGTTCCCTTGCACTTTGCTATGTTGATTATATAATGCATAATGCAGAATGTGAAGAGATAATTTTTTCAGATCTTGAGGAAAATCTTAATAGAGCGCCACTAATTACTTAAAAATGTGTACCATGAAATGTATAAGGCGTAGCTTTTGTTCTGATTACAATATTCAGTTTATAGCAATTTCTCCCAAAATAAAAACGCGTATTCATATTTGTATGTGTACAATAGCAACATAAATGAATGACAATATTTTGTTCGCAATTTTTCAACAGAATACCTTATGTAAGTCGATGTCAAATCTTTACTGAACTTATGTTATTCCCTCTAGTGTCTGTGGTACCATGTACTTTGAGTAAGTGTGAATATTTTTAACAATTACAAACATCAGCATGACACTTTGTTATCATGCCAGTATAAATACAAACCTATTTTCATGTATCCATGTACGTCTGCCAATTTAACCTCTGATTTTTTTGAAAATACGATTTATTTGGGTTGAGTTCGATGGGTGCACAATAATTGAGAGGATGATGCGGGACTCAGTCAAGCACTGATAAAATTACAATTCTTTCAGCTACGGTCACTACTTTAAATAAATTGGACACTACCGAGTACCTTAACATGAAAATGTGTTGCGCGGAAGCTTACTTTTTAGAATCCTGTTAGCAGCATCTGATAGCATCTGATTGAAGTCGATAGCAAACATAATCCAATTGTGGTCCGAGAAGGATCTCTTTCCGGATACTGCCCAGTTTTCTATGTCTACACTGAAAGAAAAACGCTTCGTCGCATGGATGAAACATTTTCGTTAATGTTTTTACGTTATTATAGTGAAAAGTGTCGTATGTCCGACAAGTCGCTGCAGCGAAAAATTTCATACTTGACTTCCTTGACAATTTTTCATTTCACTGCTGCAACAACTTACTTGTGGTTCCTGCAACAATTTTATTTAATTTGAATTTTGTAGAAACATGGGTTGAAAATTAAATAAAGTAAAGGCTAGAGTTTTAAACTACTGATATTTGGTTTATCTCTTACTTTTTATACTTTATATTTATTACATATTTATGTTGGAGGTTTGTCAACATTTTTAGTTGACGAAACATTTTCATTATTGTAACGAAACTAAGTTTTATGATGGTATAGAGAGAGAAGTAGTCAAAAAAATGAGCGAGTGTAAAAAAGAGGCCAGCAAGAGAAAATGGTGAACGTGAGTGGTGGGTCACGTACACATCTTATACCAGTTCAATTGCAAGTGATAGACATATTTCTCCGCCGGAATAATTTAAATAAATTTGTTAAAACAGACTAATTATTTATACTTAGTAATAATCTTTTATTGTGACAACTAAATTGTATCGATCGTGATCGTTTGTGTAACTTGCGAATCTATAAATCAAATAGATAAATAAACAGAATGCAAGGAGCAACACGACAGCAAAGAAAGTGACGCATCGATAGCATAAAAACTACCCCGGCATATGTAACTGAACATTTGTGTGTGTGAATGCGGATGACGGTACATGTCGCAAAAAAATGTTCGTGTTTTTGTGTTTTAGTCATAATTCGGTCGCGCCTGTTTCGTTGTGTTGGTATTCGGATTCGGTCAATGAAAACGAAGAAGTCAAAGAAACAAAGTGTTTCAAGTACGACGAATATAAAATATACCAATTCAACGTACAATCAAATGAATCCAATCGAAATTTTAACAAATTCGGTTAAAATAAATAAAAGAGCAGTTGAAAAAATTGCATACAGAGCAATCACTGGCTTAATGACGGGGAGATTTGGCGCTACAAAACCATCAACACAACAACAGTTGCATGATTTAACAAAACAATGACGTGGTTCTATGTTAAATGAGTAGAGCATAGGGGAGTAGAGCTTATGTTCATGGTAAGTACAGACATAGATATGTACATACATATCTTTAATAGAAATCTTAACAATAAACTGCTCGTATATGTTTTTAATTGCAGGACCTGAATATGACGGCCACAATAACACTCAACCCCTCGACTACCAAAATCTTCTCCAGACGAGCAAATAGATTTTCGAAAACAAAAGTTAAAAAATTGTAATATGAACAGTGTATTTATGCACAATTGTCAATAAATAATTTCAAACACACTTCAAAACATTCATTGCAGCAATGAAACAAAATCACTGTAGTAATAAAACCTATTCATTACAACAATTACTCAAATTCTTTGCACCAATGAAACAAATTCATAGCAGCAGTGAACAAATTCATTGCAGCAATTAAGTAAATTCCTTGCAAGAACGATACCTATTCATTGCAACAATGAAACAAGTTCATTCAGCAACGAAAGAAATTAATAATGAAGCAAATGCATTGCAGCAACAACCATACTTTCACCACAGTAATAACCATTTTGCAGTTAATGAACACATTTCGATGACGAAAGTTGTTGGGGTGATGAACATTTTCATCCGTGTGACGATGCTTTTCCGTGCAGTGTACTATACTATTATCTGATATCAGGGTAAGTTCAATATCATCTCACCACCCAACAAAGTTGTCGCAACTCGGGATGACAAAGCTTGGGTTAGTAGCTCTGTTGCAAATTGTAACGTTGGTAGTATTAATAAAGTCTAAACCGGACTCACCTCGTTCGTTGACTTCAGAGCTGCCCCATATGACACGTCTCGCATTGACGTCGCAGCCCCTCCACCAGCATCTGGTCAAGCAGCTTGCAGATGTCTTCGACGTCATCTTCGTCTTCTTCGCCATCGGGGCCAGGTGAGTCATCTGGGCCAGGAGCGCCTAATCTTTTCACTTTGGTTTCTCTCATGCCAAAGAATAGTTTCCTCCTGCTTCTTTCAGAGCGGGGCGCCCGCGTCAGTGATAGCAAGGACTAAACTCATGCTCTTATCGATGGGTGGCTCTTTACGGGTTAGGACAGTCGGGTTCATGACCCGTAGGTACTCCAGGAGCTGAGGACCCTCACCCTTCATTTTGGGTAACCAAATCCATGCACGAGGCCTCAGAGGAATTTCCTGCGCCGGAATGAGCTTCAAGCTGATATCATTCCAGGCGACGCTCACTGTAGCGATAGACTTTTTCAGGAAATTCTTCGAGAACTCGTCCATGCATTTAAACGTCCTATAGCCTCGATGAATCTCGCTAAAGTCATAATGGGGTAACGGGGAGCCCTAGTTTGCCTGTGCATGTTCCAACACAAGTTCTGACAGCTTAGACTCCACTTTACTCCATTTCGAGACTGTGACGGGAGCTAGTTTCCCGGTCTTCGTGTTGGTCTCGGCAATCTTTAAATTGTCTTTTACTACGTCGTTGAAAGGCCTTTTTGCTGATATAAGTCGTTCTTGACGTCTCCTTGACCTTCCCTCGCTTAGAGGGTTCAGCGTCCTCCACTCGAGAACTTGCCCGCTTTGATATTGGGGGTCTGTTGTCATTATTTTGTATGGATGGCTTCTTCTCGTCGTACTCCTCAACTATTTTTGCGTATTTTGCTTTGTCCACTTTATCACGCTCGTGCACTGTGCCATTGGATTCATTCTTGGCAATCTTTTGTAGGATGAATTTCGCCTGTTGGTACAGTAGCCTCCGAGCAGCAGCAGGACTTGTGCGTCTTGGGATTTTAGAGATAATCGCATCTGACTTGACGGACTGGTCTAATTTTGTTGCTGTAGCTGTTGATTGTTTAGGTGGGGGAACATTTTTACAACATTCACAGCGATCTTTGAGCTGGCTTCCGAGCTCTGACTTCAGAGCCTCGGCACAACTTCTTCACCTTCACCAAGGACCAAAAAGAACTGCCGATAACTATAGGACAAACGCAGACCAGGGAGCCGCCTAATGTAGGACAGACGCTTGTGGATTTTGACTGGTAGCCGCCCTATTAAGGGATAGACAGACGCTAACAGCCTGGGAATGGTAGTTCTTAGTTCGTGTACTAATGCCGTTCTGGCATGGGTGGCCTTATGGGAGTACAGTGCAGGACAAGAAGTGGTCCCTCCAGAATGGCCACTATACGTACACTTAAGTCTCTGCATCGCGTCACGATGACTACTCAGTGCAAGGGATTACCTGAGCTTAAATCTTATTTCGGAAAATATCAGTTAGGAAAATGAAAACTACACTGCGATCGGTATTTTGGGGATATGACTGAACACAATTAGTGTGATCATGTGGAATCATGAATCCATAAATCGAAAACCTTTATTTCACATTATAATTGCGGTTGCTGAGTTAAAAATTTCTGATTGGAACACACTGATTTATTCCACCTTTAGGACGCAATATCATCTAAGTTAAATCCAATAGCTAAGAGAGACGAGTAGGAAAGCCTCGGGCTAATAAAAGGCCATTTAATACTCTGCACGCTGTCTAAATCACTGATATCTCCGACACTGTGGAGAATGTGATTTATTGCTGAATTTTTCCAATTTAGTTAGCTTCATTGGTATGTTGCAAGTCTAAAAGCAAATTTTTTATCTTTATGCATGCATACAAGACTACCAAGAACGTCTACTGATTAAGATCGAGGCATGTTCCGAAATATCTGTGTATACACACAGCCCAGGCATCATCGAAAAACTTCTGTGCTCACCTTTTTTCAAAATAGTATGAAGTTAATAGCTAAATCAGTTGTACAATGATTAGTGTACATGAGATCCTTGGTTCGATCCCTGCTCTGACCACCTTAAATTTCTTTCGGCCCTGACCATGAAAAAGCTTCTCACCGGTGTAAAACTGTAGGGTCCAATGAGTGAGTATAAATCTTGGAAGCGCACTGCTCACTGGTTCCTTTCCCAATTCCTTCATGGGATGCAATGGGAAACCATTTTTTTAATATTCAATAGAAAGTACTTTTGAGCTTGAATAAATATGGAAACAAAACTGGGGACCGGGTAATTAAATTCTCGCAATTGAAAAGGGGAAAATTATATGAATTATCACTTAGAAATTCATTTATTTTGCAGCTCAATTTATGTTTTTTACAATAATTTACGAAATTGTTTTTTCATATTTATGTGATCACATATGATCCTCCGGCATCACAAGTTCATTTTTTAATTTTCCCAATGTCAAACATATTTGTCGTAAACGAAATTGTTGAAAGAAGACGAAACAACAAGTTTGAAATATGTGGTTTTCTTTTTCATTATAGGGGCGCATAAAATTTTATGTTCTTTTTATACCACTGAAGAAGTTCAAAAGCTGTTACAGTAACAGCATGACATTTTATAATCAACAGTTGCATCAGTCCTTAACATCTTTTGACCAATAAAAAATTTTACTTTTTAAAATCATTAACAAATCAAAGGCATGGATTTTCAATACATGTTCATTTTTATGTATGTGTACTTACATTTGATTGTTGTTCCTGAAGAATTACTTTTTCCAAATAAGACCCTTTCATTTCCTTTTACATTTGAGTATGGCGAATGAACTTGTCTTTAAAGGTCAAAAAAGGCAGATATAAAAATATGACACAATGAACGTTGAAAAATGGCACTAAAATCAACCAACAAAAATACGACCACAAAGGAAAAAATTCTTGTAAAACTACATTCATCGAAAAGATACGCACATTATGTGTAACTTGCGTATTTGTGTGCGCTTCCTTTATTCTTTCCTATCGCATATAATACAGAATGAGACCTTCATCTTTGATTATTTTTTTTCTACAAGAGAAGAAAATAAGAGTTGTAGTCGCTGCTGCATCTACAGAGAAAGATCATCATTGAAATCATCATCGATAAAACCATGGGGTGTCTTTTAATCCACACCAAAAGTTGGTACAATCGTTCGTTTCTTTTCTCCTCACGACACATGGAAGATAATAAAATCAACTAGTATTAAGTAAGTTGGAAGACAATCATACTGTATGAAATCCTCGTATTTTTTAAATAAAAGCGACAATTTTTTATTTCAGTGAGGCTCTCAAACAAATCCTAAAAAATTGTTTATACGTATCTGTTGTTCAATGTTTTCAATTTCTTTTAGCATCAGAACTGACAAAAAAGGAACTCTTGACACCAACGCCATCGCATTTGTGTTTACCAGCAACTGCACCAGACATTATGACTTAGCCATGGGATTTAACCTCAATCACTCAGCACTCTTGGATGCTAAGATCAAGAGTATAGAAGCCGAGCTATAAGCACAAATTTTTATAACACTGTGCAACAATTTTAGCGTCAGCGATTATATTCTAAATGCGACCAACGGAACACTTAAGTAGACTACCAGTACATCAAAACTCCAAAGGGGGTTGTATAACCTCACCATAGGGATGGGGTATAAAATTCCGTCTGTCCGGCTGCCTCCCTGACTGGGTTTTACAAACTTAGGTTGGGATCGAATGATACCCTCTTCTGATACCTCTCAAACCTATCGACACATTTTGTACAAAACCGCGTTTCGTCTAAAATTTTTTCTGATGTATGTGATTAGCTTCAACTCAGACGCTGGATAATAATCTGTACATATTTACTTAATTAGACAGAACAAACGAGAGTTCCACGTCTATTCAAGTACCTTGCATACAAAAGCTGACTGGCCGCGCGGGTTGTCTATATAATGACCCGCGTAACACACTTCCGACCGTAATGTAATTAGTTGTAACGTTTCATTTCGTCGAACACCAGTCACCCACTGAAACAAGGGTGATTTTGGTACACCATATAGAAATGGTGTGGCCGGCTGGTGGTTGGGCAAGATTATTGCTGTAGAACATACCCAAGCTTTATCAAATTAGCCAAAAGTTAGACAAATGCCACTCTGCAATGGAAAATGAATGTTTGGTCACCTCCCATAAAAGTTGTGTGATATCTCCAGAACCCCACAACCGATGGTATTGGCAATTTGGAACTGGTCAATATTTTGTTAACAAATACTGTGTAATTACAAATAGAGAACTTTAGCACAATCATTTTTATACCTCCCATACAAATATTTGAAGGACAATTGTCCCGCAGTCATGATAAATTTCCAAAAATACAACATTTCCTCACGAAATATGTAAAGGGTTTTCCAATAGGTACTTGTCAACTTTGAATTTAATTTCTGAACGCATCATTTCACTGACCATCTATCTGTTACCTTCCTTTTTTCATTAAACTCAAGGTGTTCATCATGGTAAAGTACAAGAACGAACAACGTATGCATATTATAAAAATGTATTACCGAAATTCGGAGTCGGCGACCGCAAATTTAAGAGCTTTAACTCCAATTTTCGGTCGTTATTCTCATCCGAGTAGACAAGCAATATCAAGTTTGGTGCAAAAATTTGAGTTTACATATTCATTGTGTGATGCTGCCGTGCCAGTGGGATAACAAATTGATCGAAGTGACGAAAATATCGCTGCCGTTCAAGCGTCCGTAGCAAACGATCCAAATCAGTCGATTCCGCGGCGATATCAACAACTGGGCATCAGCAAGACCACTTTTTGGCGAATTTTGGGTAAAGATCTTGTTTTGCACCCATACAAGATCAAGCTGACTCAAGAGTTAAAGTCGATGGACCATTTGACGTGAGGTATGTTCTTCGATTGGGCTCTGGATAAGATGCGCGAGGATGATGAATTTCATCGCAAAATCATCTTCAGTGACGAAGCTAATTTTTGGCTCCATGGGTTCGTCAATAGGCAAAATATGCATTATTGGTTTGGTGAAAATCCCCATCAGCATCATGAATCACCACTTCATCCACAAAATATAACTGTTTGTTGAGGTTAGCATGCGGGTGGCGTCATTGGGCCATATATTTTCGTCGAATACTGTGAATGGCCCGAATTGGAAAACATGGACTTGGACGACATGTGGATTCAACAGGACGGTGCCACAAGCCACACAGCACATGTTACAATCGATTTATTGAAGAATGTACCAGTCAATTGGCCGCCTCGTTCGTGCGACTTAACGCCTCTAGACTTTTTTCTTTGGGGCTACGTCAAACTCAGAGGCAACGTTGAACGCGAAACGGCCGAAATGAGTGACGCGGTCATCGAAAATTGGGTCTAGAGAATCGACCGCTGCCGAAGTGCCCGCGTTCCTGAATGTTTTGATTGAGTTTCAAGTCAATCATAAAGTTTTGGAAATATCTCAAATGGTTTGCGTTTTATTTCAAAAAAATCAATGAGTGTTCGAACTCACGGATGATGTGTTAACACCTTTTTGCTACACGGTACCTGCTCGATTTCTATGAACACATTAGTAAATGTTACATTCGAAAATATGAAATAATAGTTTCTGCTTGTTTTGGTATACACCGGGCAATGCTGAACATCAAATGACTCGCTTTGTTTGGCCACAGCAACAACAACGAAATAACCAAACACACAACATCACACATACTTTGTCCGAAG
The DNA here is from genome assembly GCA_963931995.1 of Phaonia tiefii. Lineage (NCBI taxonomy): Eukaryota > Metazoa > Arthropoda > Insecta > Diptera > Muscidae > Phaonia > Phaonia tiefii. The sequence goes on along the minus strand of OZ008368.1, from coordinate 199,133,570 downwards.
TAGCTGACGTATACGTGTGTCACATAACCACATGTTTGCCATATCAACAGGAACGAAACAGCCAGAGACACAACATCACACATACTTTGTACGAAGTAGCTGACGTATTAGTGTGTCACCATAACGTCGACTGTCGACTGCGCAAGCCCATGGTCTTGCAAATGAAATTTTGCGCGGCTATGCTTTATATCTCCGTTCAACAACAGTAACAGACACATGTACATACATGGATTATTATGTTAATACATACGCTATAGACACAATTTCGTTTGCCTCACCCCTGCAACACCACATCATTATTCCCTTTCGCAGTCGCAGAAAATCTGGTTTTAGCAGCAGCAGAAAACCTGTTTGTGTGTTGTTTGCATGTGTTGAATTTGATAAATTTAGTCCCTATACGCCGCTATAGATGTTAACACATCAAAAAGTTGTCAAGTCATTATTGGAAAACCTTTTATAAGTTAATTTGGATTTAAATAATATATTGTGCACTGACACTCTCCTATTGAGTACGGGCAAATCTGCCGCCCCCACTGACGGTTAGTCGGTTGCAAAAAACATATAAACCATTTTTTTAGTGGAACTCGGACCCAACGGCTGTCTTAGGGTGCCTAAGGCTGATTAAGGGGGAGGGTATATTTAAGTGGCTATACCCGACTAAAGCGAAAACGGGACCTTGCCATTCGCGAGCATGAGCTTGGTTTATAACTTTTTATCTGACTGATGCATTTGCAAAAATATATTACCAAAATATTTTGTAAACATGATAATCATGCGAACATTATTTAGTATTCAGAAGTCAAATTTTGTATTTGAAGTCTATACATAGTTATATTTATATTATTATAATTATGTATTTTATTTAGCGTTGTTTTAAATAAATGTTAATACCATTTTTGGGCTAATTTTCAGTTCATTTGTTTGCTCTTGGTCTCAAATTTGTCAATACAATTTACATACTAAGCACATATAAGAGCATAAATCATAGATATTTAAAATACCTTAAAATACGTATTGCAGTTCCCAATTTCTCCGGTAATTTGACGACTAAATAGGTTCCAGCAGACAATACATATACGTCGACCAAGTCAAAACTTTTGTCCTTAATTCGTCGTATGTAAAATTATAACCATTAAAAGTCAAAAAATTTAAAAATATAGCCTGAAACTGAACATTATATTTTCATTCTTTGTCTAGTATTCGGTCATGGATTCGGTAGTCAGTATTATGGTGCAAAGGAAAACGACTCACCACGCATGGGAGGTGCATGCTCAGTCTGTAGAACTACCCTACCCTAACTCACAAAATACATGGTGGACCATTTAAAACTTTCTCATACCACGAATTCCCATAATCCAAGCGACGTGCCTGGTCGATCGGTAAAACTCGATGTGTTAATTGAATTTTGTATGGGAATAACTTTAAATAAGTACAAATTGTACGACAGAGGGACGTGTGAGGGACTTCCAACTGAAAAAAAATGGCGACAACTGGAAGTTGACGATGACCTCTCAATGCTGGCCACTACACACTGAATATACTCATCTGAAGACGGATGACGTCGGCCCTGATGACGCGGGCTGTCATCAACCGATCTGAAAACAACAGAAAAAGTTATATGCTTGCCAGATGCATAAGGTTTAAATTGTCCACCGTGTGTTAACTGCGATACAAAAATTAATTCCAAGTTTAACAATTTTGGAACGAAGTTCTTTATCGCAAGTTGCGGAATAGGGCTAAACGAAAAAAAATTAAACAACTTTTTTTTAACACTATTATGCTACAACCCAGTATAAGTATTTGAATTTGAATTTTTTTTTTTTTTTTTTTTTTTTTTAAACTCCAATTTATTTTGCAATCTATCTATAGATATAGATATTTAGCATTTTCTTTCAGTAAAGGTACACAAGTAATTAGAATTAAAATTTAAATTAAAATTAAAACTAATTAGGCTAATTACAAAAGGCATGGAGAGGAAGCAACCATTGTTGCTCCTCCATGTAGGTGTCATATCATTAAGATTATCTTGTAACAATCAGCTGTGTAAGCGGAAATCTTCTAAGTCTTCTTTGTGTGGAAGATATCTGCAACAGATCTGCAGCTAGGGCATTTGGATGCTGTGATAGGCGGTGTGAGTATCTTTCGTTACTTTTGTTGATTTCTTCCTGTACTGTTGGAACAAAGAAGTTGTTATGTAGTGTGTTATTTGTGACGAAGTATGGCGCGTTTGATAATGTGCGTAATGCTTTAGACTGAAAACGTTGTAAAATGTTGATGTTTGTTTTTGCGGCAGACCCCCAAATTTGTATACCATATGTCCATATGGGCTTAATGATGGTTTTGTATATGAGTAACTTGTTGTCTATAGAAAGTTTTGAGTTTCTTCCTATGAGCCAAAACAGAGACGTTAGCTTTAATCCAAGTTGTTTGCGTTTGGTGAAAATATGTTTTTGCCATGTGAGTCGCCTGTCTAAGTGAATTCCTAGATATTTGGTATTGTCGGATTGAGGAAGGATAACAGCTCCCAACATTACATTAGGGCAAATGTTTTTTCTTAAAGTAAAAGTTACATGAGTTGATTTGCTAGGGTTTGCCTTCATTCTCCACGTTTCGAGCCATTCTTGAATTTGGTTGAGATGTGATTGAAGGTTTGTTGATGCAGACACATGGTCCCGGTGGGAAGACAAAATTACTGTATCGTCAGCAAAAGTTGCGATCGAGGTGTGGTTATTTGTGGGTAGATCAGCAGTAAATAGAGTATAAAGAACGGGTCCTAGTACACTGCCTTGTGGTACACCGGATTGTATTTTATGCAGTTCCGTAGTTTCAGAATTGTACTTGACAAAGAAGTATCTATCCTCTAAATACGACTTCAGTATTTCAAAATAGGGATATGGCAATTGTTTTTTTAGCTTGAATAAAAGGCCTGCGTGCCACACTTTATCGAAGGCTTGCGTAATGTCTAGAAATACAGCTGAGCAATATAGTTTCTTTTCAAACGCTGTCCTTATTGATTTAACCACTCTATGAACTTGTTCAACAGTAGAATGTTGTTCCCTAAAGCCAAATTGATGGCTTGGGATGAGTTTATTTGCTTCAATAATAGGTTTTAGTCTGCAGAGTAGCAATTTTTCAAATATTTTACTTAGAACCGGAAGAAGACTTATTGGTCTGTACGACGTTACTTCTTCAGGTGGTTTGCCAGGCTTTGGAATTAATATTATTTGCGCCACTTTAAGTTGGGATGGAAAATATCCATGTTTTAACATAGCATTGAATATTTGAGTTATATACTTTATTCCGAGTAGAGGCAATTCTTTTAAGATTTTAACTGTTATGAGATCATAGCCGGGAGATTTTATTTTATTTGGTTGTTGCTTTATTAATTTTTCAAGCTCTTTGCAAGTGACAGGCTTAATGGGGAAATTCATTTGACCGGGAGAGTCAAGAAGTTCATATATTTTTGAATCATCAATTTGTGCGGACGGAGAGTATGGTTGAAAAACGTCTGACAAGTGAGTAGCAAATAATTTAGCTTTTTCAATATTGGTTTTTGCCCATAACCCATTTGATTTTTTTATTGGAGGTATTCGGGCTGTAGCCCTATCAAGGTTTTTAGATGCTTTCCAGAGGGAGTAGTTTGTCGCTTCTGTCGGTGTAAGATTTGATACATAATATTCAAACTCTTTGTTATTTTGTGCATTTAGCGCTTGTTTTAACACTTTGCAAGCTTTGTTAAATTTTTGTTTGTCCTTCGGATGTTGTGTTGTTTGCCAAATTTTCCTTAGTTGACGTTTATCGGAGATCATTTTTTTGCTGTCTCTACTAGTAGCTACGCTGTTGTTTATTTTTGGAGTCTCAGCTGTGGGAGTAGAGCTCCAGGCTGCCTGTTGGATTGTTGTTGTAAAAATATGAAGTGCTTCTTCTATTTCTTGACGGTTTTTAAGGAAAATATCTAAATGCAAGCTATTGTTACAACACTCCTTAAATGAGCTCCAATTTGTTTTTTTAGAGTGTAGATACGGTGGCGGCAAGTTTTCCACTATCTTCGATTTTAGGGTTATTAGAATGGGCGAATGATCTGAACTCAAATCAAAGCATGATTTAATATTAAAATAGTTTTTATTTATGTTTTTTAGAACACAAAAATCGATTAGATCTGGAGTTTTGTTTATGTCTGCTGGCCAATAAGTTGGTTCACCAGTTGATAAGTGTTGAAGGTTTGTTGTTTTAATTACATCGTAGAGTTCTTTTCCTCTAGGATTTCGTAGTCTAGAACCCCATTGTTGATTTTTTGCGTTAAAGTCGCCGCCAACCAAAAATGTAGGTCCAAGGCTTGAGAAGTAATGTTTAAACTGTTCCTTTGTTATCTTACAAGAAGGAGGACAGTATATGGAGGCTATATTGATTGGACCATGCTTACTCAATATACTGATAGCCGTCGATTGTATAAATGCTTTACAGTAATCTTGCAATGGTTCATGTTTTATGTTATTTTTGATTATAACTGCTGTTCCACCTCTTGCAGTACCAGCGGGATGATTTGTGGTATAAATTGTGTACCCTTGTATTTTAACAAAACTTTTATTGGTAAAATGTGTTTCCGATATTAGCATAATGTCAATATTATTTTCAGAAATAAAGGCTCTTAACTCAAGTATATGGTGTGTTAAACCATTTGCATTCCACACTGCTATATTAAGAAGATTATACATTGGATGTTCTATTAATAAACGCTGTTAATAGGTTGAGTATAGTACCCATTTGTTGCATAAGTGTTTTCAACATTGACTTGAGTTCACTAATATCACTGTTTTCACGAGGCGACTGAGTAGTTTGGGTTGCGGGGGTTCTGTTCGTGACCACACTAGCGTATGATGGGTTAGTTGAGGTAACTTGTTGCGGTTGTTTTTGAGTGGTTGGCACTTTTACTGTTTGCTCCTGAGCTGAAATTTGAATTTAATGACCGATTTTGATAGTTTTACTTAATGTATGTATGAGAAATTCATAGTACAAGCTTACAAGGTCAGGTTGGTTTTTATTGGGTGCTTTTGCTTTGATTTGTTGGGAAATTTCTTGATTAATGTGAAGTTCCTAGGCGGCGCCTGTAACCAATATTTGGTACATATTTTAGTTTTGAACCCAACACAAATCAAATGTAGAAAAGCCAAAGTGAAAGAAGTTTAAAAAAAGAAAATTTTCTTAAATAAGTGTATTTTCTTAAAAAAAGTAAATTTTCTCAAAAAAAAAAATACCTATTCATATTCTTAAGCAAGGTACCTTTTCTAAAAAACATTCCTCATATTAGAGAAGTATCTTTGCTTAAAAAAAGTTAATTTTCGTACAAAAAGTACCTTTTCTTAAAAAAATTATTTTTCTTACAACAAATTGCGTTTAATTAAAAAACTAAATTTTATTTACAGAGTACCTTTTGTGAAACAAAATAACTTTTCTGGAGATAAGTACCAACTCTTAAAAAGGCCAATTCTAAAAGGAATTTTAGAAATTTTTTTCTTCATAAGAAAACCTTTCCTTCAAAAAATTTCTCATCTTAAAAAATATGTTTTCTTACAAAAATTCCTTTTCTTAAAAGTACCTCTCCTTAAAAATATAATAATATCTTTTCTTTTCTTTTCCTGAGATAAGTAGCCTTTCTGAAAATAAGTAAATTTTCTTAAAAGTTAACCTTTTCATAAAAAGAGTACCACTTCTTTAAAAAGTACCTGTTCTTAAAAAAAGTGCTTCTTTGTAAAAAAAATTCATACTCTTCCGGGTTTTTCTTGCGGAAAGTACTTCTCCTTAAAATTGTAACTTTTCTTAAAACAAACATTAGCTTTTAATAAAAAAGTTCGCCTCTTTAAAAAGAATCTTCTCGGGAAAATATAATATATATTCTTACAAAAAGGACCTAAAAATATACTTTAAAAAAAATACATTCTATAAAAAAATTTTCTTAAAAAAAATTTCTCATTTTACAGCAAGTATCTTTTCGCAAACATGCAATTGAATTGTAGTATTTTACAACGGGCGCCTTAGTAGTAGTAAGGAAAAGGAAAGGAACTTTGTTCCAACCGGGTGTCCCCTGACACCTCATGTGATTTTTAGAAGTTTTGCTGAGTTTGATGATAATAGCTGATTCGATTTTAATAAATACGGATTTTTATTGGGGGAGTTATAAGGACTGAAGCCATTTGTCGTCATGTGTTTACGCCGCCCCAAAGGATAAAGTCTAGAGGATATCACATGATTGTGGAGGACAATTCACCTGTCCGATGCAACAAATTAACTGTTTACCGAAATAGTATCAAAGTAATTTCATGGTTACCGAGCTGTCTCCGCCTTAATAAAAATAGTTAGTAATCATGGCGCGATAGCGGGCGTTTAGTGTAGATGAAATCACAGCTCTTGAATCTCCTCCGATTGTTTAAAAAAAAAGGATTTTGTACTATGATCGGTAAACAATTACGGCAGCTATCCAGTCGTGGGGTTTGGCACGGCCCTTTCTATGCGTATGCGTATGGGCGAGGGATAGAGTGCACAAAACACCGGTGTTTTTTAAGAACCGGTTTTCGGTATATTTGAAAAATATATTTTTCAGGAAACCATTTTTACTTCAAATTGATTACACATGTAGCACTTACAATCAGAGGTCGAAAATAACTCACTCCACTTATTTCGCATGTGTTTCTCACTGACATATACACAATGAGCTCAAACAAAAGTGTTTCTCACTGTGCTTTAATCTCTTCTCTCTGTGTTTTCTGTTTTCTGTTGTGCGTTTTATGCTGAGTGAAAAGAATAACCGTTCGCCGAAAACACTTTGTGAGTTTGCATTTGTTCAAAGTGTCTTTCGATAACTGTTAAAGCAAAACAGAAAAAAATATGTGGATATGCATAAGTGGATTTTTTTTAGCTGTGCACATTTTCTTATGCTGTGGACGTTTGTCGTTTCAATGTTAATTCTGAAATACATTTTAATGAAAAATTTTAAATAAGTAGACATATTAACGAATTTATTTGTGAAACAATATGTATTTTTATTTAACTATTCAGCTTTACAACTAACAAAGAATTAAGGTTCTCCTGACTTAATTTATTACGCTTTTCGGTAAGAATAAAATTAAGAGCAGAGAATGCCCTTTCTACTGAGACCTGAGTCGCAGGTGTGGCCAGTAATGTGAGTGCGAGTTTATATAAATGAGGTTTTCTAAACTTAATACTATGGTAAAATTCTAAAATAAAAAAAACATTGCGGTGTTTCACCATCAAATGCCGTCTCAAATTCGTAATGTGAGTCCCCTTTAATAGGGTATCACATATATTGCACTTTGATTTATCAATATCCGCACAATATTGATAAAAAACGCGAACCTTTTGATCAGAATTGCGACCCATTTTAACAAACGCTTTGACTGTATGAACACGATTAAGCGTTGAGTGAGCACAATAACCCAAAAGCAATAGCCTGTACCCGAAAGACACTTATTTTTTTTCACTCAAAAATAAGTGTCCCAAGAAGAGGGAAACAGATAAAATGAGAAAATAACTGTTTCCCACTGAGCGATATCACTCGCTCACAAAAAATAAACCACTGCACCTCTTGTGTGGGTTATTTCGCTCTCTCAAAAATTAACAGTTATGAGAAAACACTTCAAAGTGGAGTGAGTTATTTTCGACCTCTGCTTACAATTCATTTGCTTAACGACCATTTAGTTTACGTGTTCGTATTTAAAACTCAACACTTCATTGCTCTATTTAAATTTGGCAATCACGTTTTAATTTTATATTATATATATTAATTTTATATTATATCCAATTTGGAATGCGTGTTTTTTATAAAATTTAAAGCTCTATTCAAATACACATAAAATTGAATTAAATATGAAAATCATAGTCAAATTAGAATGTAATTTTCATGTCGGAAAATTTAATTAGGTTTAAATGTTTATTGATAAAGCAATATTCATTTTGGAATTTGAAAATAATTTGTGAATTAATTCTTATTCCAATCATAAAACGATTTTGAGATTAAAAAAAAAGTGTTTAAAAATGTCACTTAGGTCTTATTGAGCCAAAAACTCATAGTTGAAAATAAAAATCATGGTTTCATGTACCAAAATGAAATTAAAATTCGAAAACCATATCATTTATTATTAAACATTTTAAGGATATTTAATACAAATTGCGTAAAAATCAATTAACAGACGTCAAATAACCAGTCTTCGGTTTGATTGAAAAATAGGGTTTTTTTAAAAATAGGCAAACGGTTAATGGCTGAATCCCGGTTAACGAGTTCCACCGGTTTTTCGGAGGGTACAACAATGATGTATACCGCTATGGATGAGGGTTTAATTATAATGTAGAAGATGGAGAAGAAAAGTTAGAAAATTAGCCCTAATATGAGCCTACTTCAGTCTTTGACACTTACATTCGATGACGACGATATAAAGAAATTTTACTATAACCAGCTGCAAATAGATCTCGCAGTTTTTAATTTCTTAATTATCAGTAATAATTGTATTAAATTAACGCGTTCACGACCGAAGCGATCAGGCTGCGGGTGGCTACAAACCAGATGATAAATTTGCACGAAATGAGTTAACTCTAGCTCAATGTTAGAGTTAGTGTTTTATTCATGTGTTTTGTGGAGTTTGTGACGTCAGGGATAGTATTACGCTTATACGCGTCGCCGGTTTATGGGAAGAAATTTCGTTGTATATACCGCAGGACGCGCATATGCGTCACTATGAAAGAATGTAAACTATGAAAAGAAATGTTGTGTTTGCAATTTATTTATTTTCATATATATCTATTCCTTTCCAATATAAACTAAAAAAAAATACAGTTCATTCAAAAATAACAACAAAAAATTCAAAAACATCTAAAAAAATACTGAAAAATTAAATAATTTGAAAAAAACCAAGCACAGAAAATAACAACTTGGTACTTCCCCTAAACCGAAACAAAAATTCAATACAATCTGTAAACCAATATAGAAACTATAATAAATGAAGTACAATAGAAATTGCGACGCATATATGCGTCCTCGGTTTGTGGGAAAAACCGCATGACGTGTGGTCGTCAACGCGTTAAATTTATACATATTTTGTGTGCATTCATTAATCTTTAAATTTTTAATTTTCACCCACAATATAAAAATAACCAAACTTTAAAAGGGAGAAAAATATCAACGTTAGTGTTCAAATCCTTTTTGTTGCACAGTGACATTATATACGGAACTGTTATCACAGATAAGACTGTATTCGGTGTATGATACATATATATATGTGACTTTACGTTATTTATTTTACAAAAACCCAAAATTTATTAAACATTCTGTAGAATTTTTGTTTATATAAGAATTATCTGTCAGATTTGTTTAACACATTGTGGGGTACCCTACACTTGACATCAAAAACCAACTATTAATGTTTATAGTATACTAAAGATTAAATAATTGGAAGGATTAAACCGATATCGTGGATAAACCTCTGATGTTTGCTGGCGTTTGTTTACATATCTCATATTTCAATAAAATAGGAATGTTTAGAAATCCTAAGGTTTTTTCTTTAAATAGTACATTGTATTTGGGATGAAAATACGAAAGACTGAGAGTTTTATTTGTATGAATATTTCTCTATTTCAATGAGTTTGAATCAACATTAAAGTCTCCTTTATTAATATAATATCAGTTTCCAGTGGTATTGATTGGTTGTTGTATGCAGCGTATTCTTAGAAACCAAATTAAAATAATTTGTCTAAAATAAATACGTGTTTTATCAATGAAGTTCAAGTTTTACATCGCATTGTTAAGTCAAACCTTAAAAAACTAACTACACTTTTTAACTCAAACGAACTGTTTGAAAAGTCACAACCAATATTTCTGATCGCGGTTAAATTTACTGTATAGTTAGCGCTATGTGAGAGTAATACAACATTTTAAGTTTCGAAAAAAGGGAGGGTCAAAGTAGTCAAACTTTTCCCAATTGTGATTGGTAGAAATCCGTACGTGGTTTCAGAAAAAAATGGTCTGAAATTAAAAAGTGGAAACATTACACATATTCAATCTTATTTCAATCGAATATTCAATCGTAAATTTTGTATCCTATATCTTTTATATACAAAATTTACCATGTCAGGGGCTACGTGCCCCTTTTTTTCGCAATTGACACACTTTACCGGCAAACCAGTTGATTTGCTGACTGCACCAGTATCTGTTCAATATTATTTTCCCTATTCGGAATATCGCATTTACCTGGTCAGTGGGATAAACTACACTTTACACAGCGGTATGGCATGCTACAGTTGGATGAGACATGTCCATACCGCTGACAATTGCGGCACTGCACCTGGCCCCGGTGCCTGTATTTTTCAACTGCGACTTTACAGTTCAAAATATATTTAATCAAAAATATAGATTTCAACCTCTTATTACTACCGGATAAGACTTTGACTCCGGCAGTGTATATGTATATTACTGTATTTTATCACTAGTCAGCATATCTCTGACTATTTGGTGATTTAATTTTAAATTGTTCATTTTCCCATTGACAGTTTTTATGGAAAACAATTTATGATTGAATAACGATTCTAATTTCCGAGTTAAAATTCTTACGTCTTACCTTTATATATTATTTGCTGTGGGTTCGGTTGTTGGTTTATCCATTCTTGCTTTTTCTGTTGTGGTGGTAGTCTTTGTTGTTTGGAATGTTGTTGCTGTTTTCGTCGTTGCTCCACGCTGGGAATTCTTCCTTGGATCTTCTACTTTTTCAGGAGCCTATTGCCATTGGCCATCATCATTCACGGCCTCTTCTATGATGGATTCATCACTCTCTATGGGACTCATGGCAGCGTCTTCCATAGCGACTTCAAACTCACTCACACTTATATATCATTAATATTCTCACAGTTATTATTTTGTTTATTTTCTTCTTTGTTAAAACTATAATTTTTTTCTCTGTGGTCAATTATTTTTAAATTTTCGTTTTTGTATATTTCAACTTGTTTATTTATAGTTTCTTCTTTTTCTTTCATTGAATTATCACGAGACATGTTGTCACTATTTGATGCCACAATTAGCACTTCGATTTGTCTTTGCACCCTCAAAACTTCTTCATCTGTACTGGATGCAGATTTGCTCTTTCTTTTTTTCGTTTTTACGTATTTTTTCAAGAAGTCACTTTTCCTTACTTCGTTCATTGTGTTCTTTTATATTGCACTTTGTAATTTTAAAATTCTTCTTCATTTTACTTTTAACTTTTATGTTACTGCGCAATAACCAGTATTTTAATTTTTCATGTTTTAAAAATTTTCTTAGTTTTTTCAAATTTTTATTTTGCCGACGGCAATAACAATTTTAACTTTACTTTGCGTTTTCCGATTTACGGGCAGTTTGCTTCTTAATACGAGCCATTTTTCACTACACTTGAGCACAATATGAACACAGACACTGTCACCATTGTAATGACACTGTAGGGAAGGGAAGGTCTATATTTTATATTTTTTTGGCATCAAATTTTTACATCACTATAAATAATTTAATTAATTTAATTAAGTCCACTTCAAAAGCGGTCAAAATCTCAAATTTTGGAATTGGGCTTATGGAATCTTTTAAAGCGGTCACAATCCCAATTGGGGTTCTAACCCCTTTTTGCATGTCTGTGAGTCTGACCGTTCTATAAGGGAATACAAATAGAAACTGACCATATAAAATAAAATAAGCAATTATGTTTTAAAATGTACAATTGCGAACAAAAGTCGCGAGAATGATTTTCTCTTTTCTGTAGTTACGTTAATAATATAGAATAGCTGAAGCTTTACGCAAATTGTCCTTAGATTTTATTATTTTAGAACTATTTGCAGACAAATATTTATTCTTACAGATAAATATCTACAATAAGAAACTAGGTGGCAAAAAATAAAAATTGTTGTAAAAAAATCGCGCGATTTTTTCACCTGCCGGCCTTTTCCAGCATTTGCATTACTAAAATGGAATCGCTGACGAATTATTAATTTTATTTTATACAGAGAAAATTGAAAGAATTACTGCGATTTGTTTAGGACTATTTCTGCATCTTCCACATTTACATTAAAATACGATAACTGAATCATTATCAAGCAACTTCATTCCTGGAATTATTTCAAATAAAATCTTTTTAAAACAATTTACGTACGTAGATATTTTTTTTACTGTTTTTTTCTCAAATTTTAAAGAAATTTCTCTATTTTTTCCAGAGGGTTTCGATGACGCAGCTGATATACATCCTTTCTGCAAATTTGATACACGATAGAATTTCAAAAAGAATGAGTGGTAGGCGAATTGAAAAACTGGATTTAAATTTTATTTTATTGGTTCTTATGACTTCTAAAAACCTTAATATGCAATAAATTAGTTTTTAGTCGAAGAACACCACAATTTTCTTTAATCTTTATTTGTATTTCGATCAAATTCTGGCCGTATCAAATCTATAGTTAGCTTAGTGACTTTCGACGAGAACTTGGTGGATCTGAAACACACAGGCACAGTCTTCATATTTGACTCTATGATTCCTTCTATGTTAAACTGATACAAATTTCTTTAAAAAGTGGAAATATAATTAAAATAGTAAAAATAGAACGTTAGTATTAAATTAGAACTCCTGAGACATTATCCACTTTCTTCTTTGATTTTATCATTTAAAACCAAAAGATAACAGGGGATATGTAGAAACATTATTTTAAAAAAATCAGCGAATGTTTGTAAAACATTCATAAGGAAATAATGCTTCTATTACTATCCATTTTCCAACCTGTTTTAAATAAAGTCGCACTATGATTACCGTGCGCGAATGATGTACTTCAAATCGCGTGTTCCAACTCAAAATTTTGTTAGCTACGAAAAAGCAAATCCGCTCCGAATGGTTCTAGTGCTAATCATTAACTCAATAAACAACAACAGCTGACTGCGTGCAGCTTTTTTCTACCTGTACATGTGGCTTACTGGTAATCATTTGCTTTTTAAGTGAAACAACTGCATACCTTACATTACATCAAGACGTCTTTGTGTTACTACAGAAAATGAAAATACAACTACACATTTTAAATGCTATCTTATTTAGTGGTTCCAAACTTGCTCATAGCTAACCCTATATTACACTATACATTTCGGCAAAATACAAAAAACAATAAATGTTTCAACAATATTTTTAATTTTGCTAAATAAATAGCACATTTTTGGCCGTTTTTATAAATTGCTCAAAAAAAGTTCTTTAGTCAAGAAAACACTATTGTCATGATTTTTTTTTATATCTGAAGATGCCTAGCTGCCATTTCCATTTTAAAATTCAGCAATCGGTTACAAATTGCAAAAGATACAGTCTGCTGAACACGGAATTTTTAGTGCCTTTAAATAAGTGAACCGGATGTATATGAAACAAAAACTAAAAATAGATATTATTGTAGCTCATTCCAAATAGCATTGTGAATTAATTTAAATAAAAACACAATGATAAATCGGAAACTAAAATAAGTTTCATACGCTCAAGAATACTACTACTGTTTGGTGATTATATAATAATATTTCACAATCAAAACACTTTGCCCATAAACACAAATTGGTGAACGCTATTGAAATTGCGTTTTCTTCTTTCTCTTACCGTGATATCTAGGTTTTTCAAAAAATTTCGTCCGTCGAAATATTATGGGCCCACTAGTTCTTGACGTTATATTCACAAGACATTTTGTGAAAATATTTCACAATCAAATGTTGTTGTGACAGTAATTGTAAAAAACTTTTTCTTTATCAAAAAATAAAATTACGTAATAAAATCAATGAGTGTTCGAACTCACTGTTCACTGTACCTGTTCGATTTCTATGATATTTCTATGCTACATTGGAAAATAAAAAAATATAATGCATCAAGTAAAAACTCAAAGAGAAAGAAAGAATTTATTGACAAAGCTTCAAATATACTAATGCACATTGGAGTATACTGATACGATTATATACTGAAATATTGCAAATATATAATATTATAATGAAAACTTATAATTATACTGAAATTTATTCTGTTTGAAAAATTTCAAGCTCTTTTAAACATTAATAAATTAATTTAATAAGTATTGATTAAGGTTTATATGATACCCAAAATTCATTCAATTCCAAAAGCCATTATATGAAACGTACGTACTCCATCATACATAAAGTTAAGTTTAAAATTATTTTTTGTGGTTTGAAATATTTTTTTTTGTGCTGAAGGCTCTTTTCCTATTCCACTTTCTTTTTTCTTTCATCTGGTTTAACATTAGGTGTAATATTGTTAAAATAAATAAAGCAATATTTATAATTATTTTTGTTTTGTCATAAACAGAGCGACGACAAAAAGTATTGAAAAGTATAGAGAACTTATTGCACCCTTTTTCCGCTCTTATGTAGAAAGTCTGAGTAAAAGAGCATAAACGAGTCTTATTCTCTTTATAGAATATTTCAACGTAAATTCACCATTTCCACAATATTATTGTATAAAACATTACAAAAAGCATAAATGTTTCAAAAGGCATCAATGTTTCACATCAAAATTATGAATGGACCAAGTTATGACAATAAGAGAGTATTTTGAATCAGTCGTCAGAAGTCTCGTCGTTCCATGAGTTCTCTATGCTATTCAATACTCTTTGGCTTCTTTGTTCGCTGCCGCTACATCAATACCATCATATTTTTTTCAGGCAGAGACCACTGTTGTACGACAACCACCTATGTGATGCTAACGCCGTGTGTTGTTTGCATGTGTTCATTTTAACAGATTGCCCCACCCGTGCCTAAAAATGTTAATACATCAAAAAAAAAGTACAGAATGAAAGCCGAGTATATTTTATCTTAACTTTGACGATCAAAAGTAAAAGTTTCTCAAGCATTTATTCGCAAAAAGTCATTAAACAAAATTATCCAAAAATGTTGGTTTTTCCCAATCAATTCAATAATCAGTTTATTTATTTTTAGAGTTATATCATAAATATACCTATACAAACATGACGGCATATGTAAGACATGAATGAAAAAATCTTCTTTCCCAAGTTCTATATACAAATTTGAATTATTCACTCAAACTCTGCAGGTGTTATTCCATAAGTCGTGAATCAGTCATTTCGCGTTACTTTTGTCTTTTTGTTAGTTTATAAAACGTTACAGCTGCTCCGTGATTACTGTGCTGAGTTACGTTATTTAATGGGAAGTTTATAAAACGTAGCGCAACATTTTTGATAATTTCAGCTGTCAAATTCAGCACGCCACTATTCCTCGTGTTAGTTGAAGAAATTAAACATGTAAAGAATATTGTCGATCATTGCTTATTCGTAGTTGCTAATTTTGGCTGAAGTGCAATGGAAGGACAAACTTATTTATTTTAACTTATTACAAAAAATTCTTATTTACAATAATAAAATTAGAAATCAAAAGATAAAATAAATAATGGGTTGCAAAACTAATATAATTATATTTAAAAAAATTAAAGAAACCAGTTGATTTTAAGACGATTTAAAAAAAAAGAATCGATACGTTTTAAATACGACCAATTGACACGTGTTTGTTGCAAAGACAACTAATTTAATACAGGTTAAAAATGTATTCAACGTTGTAACCCAAAGGAATATAAAACTTTTACACACTATATGTGAATTTGCTTAAATATTTGCAGAATTATAAACAATAGCATTTTTAAAATCTGTTGATCTATTGAAATAGAGCTATTTCTTCTAGTCTTTTCCATAGTGTGCAGTTCACTAAAGATAGATTTTTCTAACCTATAATTTTTTTGTAGTTGGGCAACTCTATAAACCACAAATGTCAGTGACAGCTTTCGTTATCGAACGCAAGGGCGAAGTAATGTATAAACTAAAATTTTTTGACGTTGACGTTTGACAGCAAAAAATATGATTTGCAATTCAGCTGCGTGAAAATCTCAGAACACCAAACTCGAATACTTGTTAATTTAACGTAGGTGATTGTTTTAGGTTGGTGTTGAAATTTGTGTATTTTAATTATCATACATAATTATCATACAGATCATTATGAAAAAAAAAATATTTATACCAAGTAAAACATATATGTATATACCAAGTAATATGTTGGACATAAAGTACCGAGTTGGAACATGTGAAAGAGAATTGGTGCGATTAATATTTCGTATTTACTTGAGTCGAATCATCACTGGCTGTGACTCAAAATTACCACCCCGAACTCAGAATTCGCAATTAAAAATCGAAAGAAAAATAATATTGCGATCGGTAAGCTAGATAGAAGGATAAAGTACTCCAATTCGTTTGAGGCTCTTGTTTTAATAATCTTTGAAACCTCTCATATTCATAATCTCAGACACAGTACAATATTAAGTTGACATCTACTTACTAGATTTCTACATTTTCTGCTTCACTAATACCACTCATAGGCCAAAAAATTTGGGGTGTCAAATGTCATCATAGGTTGTTTTCATTCCCACCCTTATTCCCAAAAAAAACCTTTCACGAAAATAAAGGGTTAATCTCTCGCTCATTGGTTTTACTACATCAGCAGTTCTCGTCCATTCGGTCGTCTTTCAAAACTGCAATCGATAATATACAATTTATGGTATCTGACTGCACCTAACGCCATCATCAATCGCCCTTCTTCTCATGATATGGATGTGCCTCAACTCCCTCGAACATTATCGATGTGGCACCGATATCATGTTAGTCGATCAAAATCACTGCTTTAATTGTTATTATTTTCTTGTGCTACTAAATGTGACGTTTAAACAAACACATTTTATATTTCGCTCTTGAATATCATAAATTTTCATTTCTGTGCAGGCAATTAATCATATATATTTTTGTCACTTTTATTTGATCTGGGTGGTGGGATGGGTTTTGAAGTCACGAATGTGTATAGCTGACCGAATTCCCTGGGCTTTAGGTAAACAATAATTTGTTTAAATCATTTACTTACTCTACTGTGTTTTTGTGTGTTTAACTAATAAAATATAGGTTAGCTTTGACACCCATTATAAGCCCATAACATGTCACCTACTAGTAAACCCATAGCTAGCTCTTTCACAGGTTGGATAACAAAGACACAAGCAAATACTGTACATAAATATATCTACATTCTAGATAAACATTGTACATTTTCAACATATGGACGTATACTTTGTGACAGTTGTGATTTGTTTCCAATCATATACGAGTAGGTGAGCGAAGAAAGGGCTTTTGTTTATATTTGAAAAAGTCAAGATAAATAAATATATTTGTAACAAAACGATGACACCGAAAATTGTTGTTAACACCAATGTAAACATTGCAACATGAACCAACAAGAATTAAAATTTATTCATCTACCATAAAGGAAGTCATAAAATGTTGTGTACTACAAGTTCAGCAGACAATTTGTCATTTTAAAAAATGTGGCGAATGATATGAATCATTTTGTGAAGAATAATTTTAGTAGATTAACTAGATTTGCTGGGGACTTTATGGTATCTGTTTTGTGGAGTTCATGAATTTTCTAAGGGACTTATTGCCATGTATACTTGACAAACAAGCATATTCTAGATACTAGAACATTTCGTCTAAAATCCAGCTCATTAAGATAAATTCTGTGACGCTTATTTGAAATTACACCAAACAAAAGAACACAAAAACTATACAATTTCTATGCGAAATACTTTTTTTCATGTTTTCCATTTGGATTCCAACTGTAACTACATTTATTGACTTTGTTGCTAATATGTTCCCTCTTTTACTTACATTGCGATTTTAAACTTTTTAGAAAAGAAATTTGTAAAACATCTTGAAAATTGTAGCCTGCCAAATTTACAGTTTGTGGTTGACGACATCCAGAATAAGAACATGCAACAGCAGTAATTAATAATAATAACAACTATATATTTTTGATGCATTACAAAAGTGATGTATTGAATTTCTTACGAAAGTTACCAAAGTTTGAAATTCGTTGCTAAAGTTTAAAAAAAAAATTTTGTAAAATTTTCAATATTTGAACCCAAGATTAATTAGTCCGACTTTTTTACTGAACATACCAAAGACTTGATCGAACTACTTCGAAGTTTTTCTTCAGTTAATTTTTAGTCTGCTCAAGAGTAACCAGATGTAACCAGATTATGTAGCCAGATGTGGCGATAGATTATGATTTGCAAAGCGAAATATTAAAAATATCATGAAAATTCGAAATCGGTAAAAAGTGTTCAGTTTGTCAATTTAATCGAAAAGCCAGAGTTCTTATGAATAACCTAATAACTCACAATGACTCAAGAGCCATGTATACTATTTTATATTATTCAGCTATCTCATTTCGACAAGAACTTCGAATTTTTGTTTGAGTTAGATTATAATCTGTAAAAAATGTTTTAATTTTTATTAACTGATTTTAACAATATTTTCGTCTATGTTATTCATGTACAATATTTCAGATTTGGAGTGGGGATTGGAGAAAGCTTCTCATAACCAGAGAGCTGTGCGCTTTCTAGTTTTACACTATAGGGACTTACAGTTTTACACCGGATCGGAGCTGTATTTTAAGAAGCAAATTTACTTATATATCACTTACAAAATTATGTGGCTGTGCGTCAATTGTTTAGCGGCGACAAATTCATTTTGAACTTTGACCGCTTTGTGCTACATTCTGAGGTGAAATTATTGGCGTCGATTTAAAAAGTTGAAAAAAGAATGTCTCAGTAAAATTGCACGTTTTAAATTTAGTGGCAACTCTGAAATTTGGCAGGTCTCACATACGTTTACACTGTGGAACACCAAAAAATTACATGAGGTGTCAGGGGAGACCCGGTTGGAAGGAAGTTCCTTTCGCTATATATTTTGTACTAGTTAGTTCCAACACGCCTAAGGCTCCCGTCGAAAAATACGATAATTTAAAAGGATCTTTAAGAAAATATACTTTTTGTAAAAAGAAAAGAAAGAAAAATTTTTGTTAGAGAAATAGGAATTTTTTTTCAATCGGTCCTTTTTCAAGAATAGGCAAATTTTTACATCTCAAGAAAAGTTATTTTGTTTCAAAGAAAAGGTACTCTGTAAAGAAAAGGTACTTTTTGAAGAAAAGGCCATTTGTTGTAGGAAAATATACTTTTTTAAGAAAAGGGTACTTTATGTAGGACATTTTTTTTTATGCAAAGGTACTTCTTTAAGATAATGTATTTTTCAATGTACTTTGTTTGTTTTTAAGGTAATTTCGTTAAGAATATGAATAGGAATTTTTTTTTGAGAAAATTTACTTTTTTTAAGAAAATGCAGTGGTTTAAGAAAATTTTCTCTTTTTAAACTTCATTCAGCTCTCACATACGTTTATTCCGATATACTTGAAATCCTGGGTTCGATCCCTGTTCAGACCACCTTAAAATTTTTTTCGACGGCGATCACCTCGCACAGTGACGCCAACACTATCGAGTATTTAGCCTTGAAAATGTTTCTCAAAAATACCATTCGAACCGGTGTAAAACTGCAGGTCCCAATCAGTGAGTATAAAACTATAAAGCGCACAGCTCACTGGTTGTGAGAAGCTCTCCCCGATTCATTCATGGGATGTAATGGGAAACCATTTATTTCTAAAAATTTACTTTTTATTGAGTTCAAAACTTAAATATATACCTAATATTGGTTTAAGGCTCCGCCTAGAAACCTTCCCATTAAACAAGAAATTTCCTAACATATTTTTGTTTAGACGCAAACTAAAGGAAAATTACCCAATATAGTTGATAATACTGGGATGTAATGAAACAGTTAAAAAAAGTAGTTGAATTTAATTTGGAAATTCGTTCCCAAACTAAAAAGGTTCAGACAACGGATTCTGGTAGAAGGGGTAAAAAGCAATATACGTACATATGTTGGCGTTTGGAAAGTTTACGACTGAGTTTTTTGAAGGGGAAGGCGAGGGGGTTGTGAAGTTGTTATCCCTTTTGCCATGTTATCCTTACGTTTTAGGTATAGGATCTGTTCAGCAATTTTATATAAAAATTTACGAGAAAAAGTTTTGTGGAATACTTTAACCCTCTACCGCCTCAATATAGAGGGATTTTGCTGTGTTTTTTTGGAAAACGGTAAAAACTCCCGTAAAACATGGGTTAAAATGCACTACCAAAATTTACCTCATAAAATTCTATAAGTACTATAAGCTTCTTAACAAACTAAAGCTCAAAACTCAACTTGAATGCCAAAAATAAGTCAAAACTGAATATCCATTTATTGTTTAATTTCGTACTTATTCCCAGTTGGCGCAAAAATTTACCACAAAACTGCATTTCAGGGAGTTGGTGTATATTAAAAAAATATTCCACGCAGAATTTCACTATCTGTCACCGAACAAACTAAAGCTGTAGAATTTACAGTGTAGATAAATATTTATAAAGAAAAAATAAGAGAAAATTTTGTAATTTATTCGCATTGCACTAATTAGGCGCGCCATACCTATTCAGCTGCACTTTGGCTGATAAGATCCGTCGGCGTGCAACAAAAAACTATGAAGAAGCAAAATGAAAACAAAACTCAAAATCATCCAGTCGACTACTGACTCAATTAATTACCTATTCGAATTGCATTACATTTGGGACATTTCAACCACCACTCAAAAAAGGTTTTGTCTCAATTTTATTCATATTTGGCTTAACTCTACTTGTAGTAGTTATGAAAGTTTCACACATTGAATCAATCTATTCAGAAAAACTGTTGCGTTATACACGTCCTACGAGACGGGGCAATAAGAATGAAAAGCCAGTTTCAATACTACCTGTTACCTTTGTTGTAAACATGTTAATTAAACGTTTTTATGACCGCACATTCTGTTTTGCAAATGTGCCTTATATTACCTCTGTTCGTTTTCAAAACTGTCCTTTCATTCTAATTACCCCGGCTCGCAGTATGTATATAACGTGTAAGTTTCGGAAAATACCTAATTTAGCATTTAGCAGTATTTCAAATTGGAGAGAAATTATTCTTAGCTGTGACCTAATGGATTACTGGCAGATGCGTAGCTTACTCTTCTTACATAGGCTTCTTAATAGCAAAACACCTTTATATCTGTATGAGAAATTAATATGTCGCGAAATATGACACTTATAAAACGCAATAAAATCTATTTCAGGAAAAAACATTTTTAAAAAAGCTATTCTTGATTCAATAAAATCTAGCAACGATATATCTCTCTTCGCTTAATATTCTATCTATATATACCCTCTCCTCTACACCAGTATTTAATATCTTCCTATCTTATTCTAGGAAATTATTAGTCATAAAATTTTAAACATAAGTGTTAACAATTGAGCAGAATCGAAAATTTAAATTTTATTTAACTTTTAGGCTAGATGAACATTGATATTTTACATATAATTTATATATATACATAATATTCGAATAATGACTCCCAATTATGGTATTCAATTGAACTATAAAAGAATTGTATTCTTATTGTTCTGACAATGAAATAAATAAATTCAATAAATTAAATTAAAAAAATACACGCTATACAGAAGGTGAAAGAGCAATAAAATCCCAACATACCGGAACAGAAACCCAAGAAAAATTTGAAACATCTAAGTAGAAATTACCAAAAAATATCAATGGTTTTGCTATCTCTATGGCAAACATAATATTTCTGAAAGAAGTGTTACGTTTTTCAACAGCAAAGTAGAAGACATCTATAAAACGAATTTTCAGCTGAACATTTTTCCTGATGAGCTATGGACGGCAAAACATTGCTGTATCACATTTTACAATGGTTTAATTCTGTAGTCGAAAGCTAATTTAATTTAAATTAAACCCATTTTAGTTTATACCACGATAGATATATAGTTTTCGAGAATTGAGAAGGAGTCAGCAATAGTGGGTCTGACGGTGAATGAGGATAAGACAAAATTAATTGTTTCAACGAACAGGGCTTCCACGCGATTAGACCAAAGCGTGAACGTTGATAACCGTTATAACTTCGAGGTACAAAAACAAAAACAACAACGTCAGCCTTGAGATCAAGCGGAGAATTGTGCTTGCGAATAGATGTAATTTTGGGATAAGCAAGCACTTTAGAGATAAAGCCCTCTCTCGAGTAACAAAAGTCCAGCTGTACCAGACTCTCATTCAGCCTGTCTTGCTTTATGGCGCAGAATCCTGGGTCCTATCGCAAGCAGACGAAACATCTGTAGGAGTATTCGAGAGAAAAATACTCCGAAAAATGTATGGCCCTATAGTGCACAACGGCGAGTATCGGCGACGCATGAATCATGAGCTGTATGAGCTTTATCCTGACATTGACATAGTTAAGCGGATCAAGATAACGCGATTGCGCTGGCTAGGCCATGTCAGTAGAATGGATGAAGATGAACCAGCGCGAAGGGTTTTCGAAACCGAACTCGAAGGAAGACGAAAAATAGGAAGACCAAGTCTCCGCTGGAGGGATCAGGTTGACGAATCCCTGCGTACACTTGGTATTGCCAACTGGAGAGATAAAGCAAAAGATCGAACTGGTTGGCAAAATATGTTATCTTCGTTTTGTAAGGTCCCTGACCCCCCGGGGTTGTCCGAGACCGGATAAGTAAGTAAGTAAGATATATAGTAAAATCAATGCACTTTGGTATTCAAATGCGCTGGCTAGACCCAGGTGAACATGATAACAGTTCTTGCTACGTATGTCAAAATACCGACATATTACATTTGAGTTTTCTGTATTAATCAGTACCACCAGGACTATCACTGGCAGTGTTTACTTAGGAAATGAAGGAGTCTCAAGCCCAATATTGATGTCGCAAAAGAATTTAAATGCATTGCCACGGAAACTGAATCTGTCTAAAAAGAGATCAGAAATAAAGGGTCTGCCATCTACCGATTTTTTTCCAACTAGTGCTTATTTCGTGAATGGTAACACTTAGCTCATGTCTGATTTGACATATAATTAGTTTTATCCTTGCGCTGAACGAATATGGTTGTGTATACGCTTGAACAACGCTGGGAAATATTGCGACATTACTTTGAAAATCATGGTAATGTTGCAGAATGTGTGCGAAAATTGCGTACGGATTTTGGCAGAAGAGAAGCACCGTCAGCTCCGTATGTTCGTTATCTTGTGAAAAGCGTGAAAAGCCAAAAATAGTGCGTACACCCGAGAATATTGCTGCTGTGGCAGAAAGTGTGCGTCAAGCGCCTTCAACATCAAGTCACCGTCGTTCTCAACAATTGAATATTTCGGAGACATCACTGAGACGAATTTTGCATAAAGACCTTGGTATGACGCCACACAAAGTCCAATAAGTTCAGGAGTTGAAGCCAACTGACCATCCAATTCGTTTTCGCTTCGCTAAGTGGGCCTGCGATCGACTTACAGAAGATGCCGTTTTGCCAAAAAATCATCTTTTCAGATGAAGCTCATTTTGATCTTGGCGGGTATGTAAACAAGCAAAATTGTCGCATTTGGGGCACAAAAAACCCGCACGCATACATTGAAAAGCCGATGCACCCAAAACGAGTCACTGTTTGGTGCGGATTTTGGTCCAGAGGCATAATTGGGCCATTTTTCTTCGAAAATGAGCAAGGAGTGGCCGTTACAGTCAATGGCGATCGTTATTGGGCCATGTTGTACGAATTTTTGTTCACAAAAATTGAAGAGGAGGATACTGGAAACATTTGGTTTCAACAGGACGGCGCTACGTGCCACACAGCCGAAGCTACACTCGATGTTTTGCGCCCTGTTTTTGAAGATAGCATTATCAGCCGCAGAGCTGATGTTGTTTGGCCACCTCGGAGCTGCGATTTGACACCGTTGGACTATTATTTGTGGGGTGCCCTCAAAGATAAGCCAGAGACAACTGACGCTTTAAAGGACAATATTCGTGAAGCCATTGGTGAAATACAGCTGCACACAATCGATAATGCGCTTGAAAATTGGACCGATCGTGTAGGCTACTGCAAGACCAGCCGAGGCAGCCATTTGAATGAAATTATTTTCCATTACTAACCGGAAGGATTGTACTTTCAAATAAAAAAAGAAAATTTAGAAAATATTCAGTAGTTTTTTTTTATAGCATTTTCAAAAAAAAAAGTTATTTGGCGGACCCGGTATTAGCTGCAGACTTGAAAAGTCTTCATCTGCTTGAACCTGCTGTTAATGTTACTTGTTTTCGCAAACGCCAAGATGTTTTTCTGCCATACTTTTCAGTTAACTAATACTACACGTTTACTAATTGCAACGACGTCGAAGGCTTAATGGCGGAAATGCATATCGAATATTATCCCTAGGACTGGCGTATCTTTATAGATTCATCCAAGAAAAGTCTTAAATTAAAGTTGTATTCTTTTATTACGATAATTTCAAGATTCCTATTTCAATTGCGTATGCAGTTGACATGAAGGAAACTTAAGATTCGATAAAATTGATAGCGGATGCAGTAAAATATGAACAGCACAAATGGCGTGTCGTGGCAAGCAGGATACGTTAAATATGGATGCTTTTATGCAAATGGGATAGCAGATGGAAGATAAACCAATATTTAAAAATATTTAAATGCGAGCCAAGAGTTGAAGGGACATTAGGCGAATACAATATCCTCCATCCACTGCTGGTACCTAACTAACTGTGTGTAGTGAAAAACTTTGTTAAATGTTTTGATACACAAGGAGAAGCATTATATTTTCTGAAGACATCGTGTCCAAAACTTAGCGAAACAAAGATGAAAGAGGAATGAGTACGTTAAACTTTAATTTTTGTCGTTATTTAGATACAAAATAAATTCTAAAAATTGTGTCTTTTCTTTACAACAGGTGTTTTTGTTGGACATACGAGAACTTATGCAAAACGCTGTATTTGAGCAAATACTCTCACCAAACGAACTTGCCGCATTGAGAAGCATGAAGGGAGCTATTTACAACTTTCTAGGCACAAATCGTTTCCCTACTGTTCGAATATACGTGCTTTTGAGAATATGTCAACGAAAATGAATTTTTTGAATTCTCATACGGATTATTTTGAGCATCAGGTTGCGACAGAGTCTGATGAACATGGTGAACGATATCATTAAACTTTTGCACCTTTGAAAAACGCTATAAAGGGAGGAGTATTGCTTCTCTTTTAGCTGGCAAATGCAGGACATTGTTTGATAACGACACAGCATTACCACGAGCGAAAAGGATACTTAATACTAATAAATAAATGTTTGTTATATACTTATACACAACTTTGTTTTGTTGGACGACTTATAGTGATATTTTACGTGGAATGGATTTTCAGTTTTGACTTGTTTTTGGCATTTAAGTTGAGTTTTGAACTTTTGTGTGTGTTCAGAAACTTTTAATAGAGTTTTATGAGAAAAGCTTTGTAGTACATTTTAACCCGTTACACCCTTGTATTAGGGGTGTTTTTTACCCTTTTTCACAAAAATAACAAAAAAGATCCATATATTGAGGCGGTATAGGGTCAAAGTATTCCACAGAAATGTGTCTCATAATGTTTTACATAAAATTGCTGAACAGATCCTGTACCTTAAATGTAAGGATAACATGGTTTCCTATGACGATTCACCATAAGAATGTGTTAAAAGGGGGAAGTTCACCCCCTTAAAAAAAATCCAAACTTAAACTTTCAAATCGCCGACACACGTCTATTTTTTTACCCCCTCTACCAGAATCCGTTATCAGAACCTTGTTATTTTCGAAAAAGTATAATTCTGTTCGACAGTGTGGTCCATCAACATTATATAGTGGTTAAATTTATACATAAATTGCTGTAAAAGCACTAACTACTACTTAATACAACAGTAACATTAAAAATAAATGGTTTCCCGTTACATCCCATGAAGGGATTAGGGAGAGCTTCTCACAATCATTGAGCTGTGGGACCTACAGTTTTACCCCGGTTCCGAACGGTATTTTTGAGAAGCTTTTTTCATGGCTAAATATTCGATAGTGTCGCCGTCACTAAGCGAGGTGACCGCCGTCGAAAAAAAATTTAAGGTGGTCAGAGTAGGGATAGAACCCACGTCCTCATGCAAAAGAGCCGCGCACACTACCATTGCATCACCGACGGCCACTAATACTAATACATATTATTATATTATTAACATTTTATATTTTTTACCTAGTTTTTTGCGTAGTATAATCTGATGTGTCCGTTACCAAAATGATCAACTCCACTAATCAAGAACTGGATAAAAAATATAAAGATGTTTCTGGTGTACTAAAAAATTACACGTAAATTCAAAACTCAAATGAATATGATTTATTATTTTCCTACACATGTAGCTATCATATACTGAAATTCAAAAATAACCGGACGCAGAAATATTGGGATAATCGTTATTTGGGTGACGCGTCATAACGCCCATGGACATAACGCCCACGCGTCATAACGCCCATGGGCTTTATGTCCATATGTCCCGTTATTTGCACTGTATTGGGAATTGCTCGTTTTGGCAACTGAATGAAATTAAATTACTATGTAAGTATGTGGTGCTTCTTCAGTAACAATCAGTGAATTGTGCGGTTTTTAATTTTAGGCACACTGTTGGGTCCTCCTATGACCATTTCGAAAAGTTGTTAAAAGATATCTCACGGTTTTTGGGAAGAAGTGATAGTTCCTAGGTAAATGCATTCTCTGATACAGAAATATTTCTCCATATATCCAGTTTTGCCACGTTGTGCAAATTGTAGTCAATAAAATATACTGCAAGACCCGCAATTTTCAAAAGAATTTGTTAGACACAAACACTGAGAATTCAAACTCGATTGAACTTTGAGGAAGGAAAATATTTGTTGCGGTTTTAGCCTATAAAAGTCATATTGGAAAATTTAGACACAAGCACCGAATTTTAAAAAATTGTGGACCACAATATTGTTGCCAACTATATAAATTAACCTTTCTAATATTAGGTGCAAATATTCTTGTCGTATTGAACCAACTAATATGGTTATCGGTATTAAGTCAATATAGGTCCCACTGTCGACAAACCGCGACCGTCTTATTTCATAAAGTTGTGTCCCCCGATATTGTTGATAAATCGCTAAAATACACTAAGAACCCAAAGGGAATTATAAAAAAGAAACACCAGCTAATTGTTTTATTGCGGTTTTGCCCAATATCTGTCACATGGACGAAAAAACTCAATGACTGTGGTTCACAAAGTTCTGGTTCACAATATGGTTGACACTTTTGTTAAACGCGAAAAAATTAGAATAATTCAATTAAAAATTGCCACCAAAAAATAAATTTTTTAAAATTTTAATTACGTCTGAAATGAATGTATGAAGTATTGGTTTATGTTTTTAGTACCCGTCAGTGGTGCAAAAGTTACCGTACTCGACTTTTCTACATAAGAACGTATGTATGTAGGTTCGATCGCTTAGTGGTGCCGACACTACATTCTAATAACCCATGATACACCTTAACAAAGACTAATCGAAACTGTTGGTCACTGCAAATAGAAAACGCACAGCTTACTAATCGTGAGAAGCTCTCTCATTTCCACTCTCCCTTAATTTATTTATTTTATGAAATATATTAATTTTTCAAAATACCAAACAATTAAACCAATTAATTTCTTTTCTGCTATTCTAAAAATAAAAAATACCGCATTTGAAGCAATATAAGAAAAAACTGACTTGTTTGCCGTTATTTCATCTTTCCATCTTTCGCTATTTCATAGATCCGCTTAAAAATTTGAGTCAATATTTTTATAATATCGATCAGACGCACGCACTGTCCGCGGAATGAGCAGCAATAATAAATTTGCATGCTCAGCCGCGCTCTAGGGCCTTTGACACATGAATCAAATGAATTGTAATGGGAAAAATATAAAAAGTCGAATCCAAAGAAATACTCGGAATCTCCGTTTATAATTTAAAGATATCTTATATCACTTCCCAGAATTGGCTCTCGAAAATCACACTCTTGTCGCATAGTATGCGAATATTTTTACATAAGTTACATATAAAAAATTAAAATCGTTGTATCTAAATCACTTTGTTAACGTATAAATCTTATCTCATCCAGATTCGATGATAATTATATTGAATAAATATCGATGATAAGCATCTTCGGATTATATTAAAACGCCCGCCCCGAAACCAATGCAATGTTGAGGTAAATCTCGTAAATTTACATTTAATGATAAATCCAATACCATCATAAGTCTTTGCGTCCGAAGGTAGGAAGGAAGGGTGTGCCATTAAACTAATATATTCTAATTTTGTTTATTTCAATAATCAGTTATTTAGAAAACAATAAATTTCGAAATTCATTCTTAAAATCTTGTGCTCTTGTAGATTGTAAGTTATTTATGGGTCATAGATAAATGAAATAGTTTGGTCTCTTCTCCTCGTATTTATCATATCAATGCGGGATTATCGTATTTATACGACGAAATGATTCTTTAAAAAAAAATCATTAAGAGGAATGAAAGGAAATCGTTCACAGAGAAAAAGATATACACAAAGAAATACTAAAAGACAAAACAGCCGGAATACTAAATATCAGACCACACTGAGAGTAAATGTCTGTCCGTCCGTTCATCTGTATGGCTGTCCGACTGTCCTACCATCTATCTTACGGATTAAATACGTAACTATATACAAAAAGTAAAATAAATAAATGAAACCGCCACAGATGGAACCGCATTCAAGACTGAAAGACGAAAGAGAAAGACGAAATATCAACATCGCTCAGCGATAGAACTATAAAGTACTCAGCATTGGTATATTTCAAAGTATTAAGATTTCTTATCATTGACACCTGAAAATGTGAAATGTGATCCTCTCTAAATACCACAACTTTAGTCGGAGTAGTGGAATGAACTAGGGCATACACACAACACTAAAACAGTTTAGTTTGAATCTTACCTGACAGACTACGTTTTAGATAGGGTATACTATATATGGGATGATACACAACGATTTTCTGTTTTATTATTACCAGTTTGCAATTCTTAATGAAGTAGGAAAAAGTATTATAATAGTTAGAAATTGCAATTAAATAATATATTTTTATCCTTGTCCTTGCATAAGGATGCACATATTAACGCATGCCTAATGATATAATTGATTTAACATGTAAGGAATGTAAGGAACATCCCTGGTGAGAATAATAGATTGTGGCGTTTTGATATCGGGGCATTCCTGACACGCTGAATTACTACACCGGATCAATTCTATTCCCGTAAAAATGGACTACTGTATCCCCTACCTTCTACCAGCGACAAATCTAAGGACTTCTATTCCGAACAGGAATACCTGGGAAAAGTCACTGGAAGGGGATACCAGTAGTATCAGATTTTTCACGGATAGATCAAAGTTGGACGAGCAAGAAGGCTATGGGGTCCATTCACCGGACCTAAATGTAAATATCTCCTTCAAGTTGCCTGATACTGTAACTATATCTATCTTCAATACTTGCCTGATACTGTAACTATATCTATCTTCAATACATATTTTATCATGTCTGTTACGACATTCCAATATTGGAACCGCTTGTGCTAACATGTCAGATTTGAGGTATGTACTCAATTTTAAAAATATGAATATAATGTTTCCTACTGTAAAATTTTACACTTCTACATTACAACATATGGTGCAAGATTTCCTTGATAAATTTTTTAGCTGCTTCAATGAATTAAAATCCATTAACATTGTCATTCTATTTATGTTCTATTAACTTATTTATTAACCCTGCTGTTAGATTAGAAAAAACTTACGAATCTTAGATTGAGGGACCATTTGGTCCATACTGCAATTTTCATCCAAAATAATAATTTTATCTTATTCTTTGTAACTATTTTGGTTCAAAAATTTCTAAAGCAAGTATTTGACATATCAAAAACATCCGCTAACATATCAAAAACATCTTCTAAATATTTGACATGAATTTACATTCGCTTGGTAATGAAAAAACTTACGAATCTTAGATTGAGGGACCATTTGGTCCATACTGGAATTTTCATCCAAAATAATAATTTTATCTTATCCTTTGTAACTATTTTGGTTCAATAATTTCTAAAGCAAGTATTTGACATATCAAAAACATCTTCTAAATATTTGACATGAATTTACATTCGCTTGGTAATGAAAAAATGTACTATTGACCAAATGGTCCTCTAATCTAAGATTCGTCATTTTGTATTTTTCTCAGTCCTGAATAAAGTTAGAAAATTTAATTTTCGCACATAACATTGTTTTATTAAAAGACCCCATTAGCAGAAAAATTTAGTCAGTATATATCACCGTTCCAAAGTTACAAGGGAAAACAGAAAAAATTTGGACCAAATGGTCCTAATCTAACAGCAGGGTTAATAGACTTATATTAACTTATTTACTAACTTATCTCCTTTATGTTCTATTAACTTATAGGTATGTGGATGTTTACCATGCCACACCAGAATTTTTGGCGAATTTGAGTATTGTTCTGACCGATTTTGTTATCGCAGCTTACAAAGTCAGTATCGTGTTTCTAAGTGAAAATCATGGATTTTGTGGGCGTAATGGACAATTCTGTAAGTCATCATGACTAGTTTCAAACTCTGTGACAAGTTCATTAGCCAATGACCAACTACGGTGCCTGAATTGATGCCACCAGTAGACCATCAATCGTGTATATACATTCATACTCCTCCTGTATGAATATTTACATATGCGGATTAGTATCGATCGAAAACCCTACGTACAATCTCACTCTTACAAGTTAATTATTCCAATACATTAATACGAGTATAAAGGTTTCTCTCGCTGTTCTTACTTCCTCATACAATTTCGCAGATTTCCAGTGCTTTGAAGTTAGTTTAATCTACATATGGTTAGCTAAAATGCAAATGGGATTAACTAACCAAAAGTTCAAAGTCGAGTTTTTGATTGATTGTTATGAATGCCATTAAACTACATGTCTTGAAAAAATTTTACACTTCTGCGATCAAAAATCTGTCTGTGTGCTTAAAGTGAAATTATCAAAAACTTCGTTAAAAATATTCACAGTTTCATTTTACAAAGTTTGTTGCTTCTCCTGTAAAATTATATTTTTGTTAGTGACGCCTTTTAGCATTTTAGCTAACGATATATAACACACAGTTGCGCTTCCTGTGATTATAACTTTTTCATGTCCGGTTTTAGTTAGTTTATATATTAGTGTGTAATAAATTCGTACAGCAATCCTTCCAGGTCTTAAAACTTTTTCTAACTAAAAATTTTTGGTTTTTGGGTTTTCGCTGAGACACGAAAATTACACTCATGTACACATAAACAACACTCTTGTAGCCTTGGGCAGATTTTATGCAAAATATCATGATTTTGCTTCAACTGCATTACATTAATGAAACAATCATGAGGCATTAAATTCACCAACAAAGCAAATTCAATGCATCAATACTATATTCATCGCAGCAATGATACATAGTCATCATTTATTTAACTATTTTAATTAATGTATACATTTTCGTTACTACGATGAATTTGTACATTAGATGTTTCACTTGTGTGATAAAGCTTTACATTCT
Organism: Phaonia tiefii; assembly: GCA_963931995.1. NCBI lineage: Eukaryota > Metazoa > Arthropoda > Insecta > Diptera > Muscidae > Phaonia > Phaonia tiefii. The sequence continues at coordinate 199,102,089 of OZ008368.1, read as the reverse complement.
ATTGCAACAAAATCATCTAGGCCTAGGTAATACATAAAACAGATGTAAAGGGCGACCGTGTGACCGTCGGTGGTGCAATGGTTTGTGTGCGCGGCTCTTGTACATGAGATCCTGGGTTCGAACCCGGCTCTCACCACCTTCAAATTTTCTTTCGGCGGCGGTCACCTCGCATAGTGACGGCGACACTATCGAGTATCTAGCCATGAAAAAGCTTCTCAAATTACCGTTCGGAATCGGTGTAAAACTGTAGGTCCCACTCAGTGAGTGAAAACTGGAAAGCGCACACCTCAGTGATTGTGAGAAGTTCTCCCCAGTCCCTTCATGGGATGTAATGGGAAACCATTTATTTTTTTTAAAGGGCTACACAAATTTGAGTTTAATTGAATTGTTTCTTAGGGTATATCACAATGGCTCCGTCTTGATGAAACCACATGTTGGCCTCATCCATATCATTCAATTTAGGAATAACTGGACTAGATTATCATGCAGGGTTCGTATTTCGTGGGTGACGGGTTACAGTGGGTAAATACGAACACTGTTATCATGCCGCGACGGAGTATCATTAAGTCCCTAATTAAATTATGCATGTCAGGCTGCAATTATCGCTCTTTCCTCTTTTCAAAGCCTATGTAGATTAAATTGTGTGTGTTCGGCTTGCATCCACCCATGCAGTTTTTAATGTTTAAACGGCTGGTCCCCCTGGTTCGTCAAAAGCTGTATATTCTAATTAAATTGATCAACACATTATATTCTCGTTTAATTTATTAAAAAGGCAAATATTTGTACCGATCGATTTCACCTTTGAAATGAAAATTAATGTGAAACAAAATGGCAGAAATACGAAAGTGGAGAAAGAATTGTCGCATCGTGCGTGAATGTCTACCCCGCCAACAACACCACGCTTCTCACCAAGAAATCGGTGTAAATATGCGTGAAAGGCATAATGAAGTGATGCTCTATCTACTATTGCCAAAACAAGAGCATTTTCGAAAACAATGTTTCGATGGTGGTTCCAGCACATAAACTACACCAAAAAGTGGAACTTTTTTCATCATTTCCCTTGCGGGGTATTTAATCGGTCTGTTTTTTAAAAACTTATATTACCTAAATTTACTCAAGCTCAAGGCCTTTTTAATACAAAGCTTTTTTATGCTCGACTTTTTTGAAAATAATATAAAGCTAATAAATAGACTTTATATTAAAAAGGTCTTGAGCTTGAATAAATTTAGAAAATTGTAGGTGGAACTTTTTTTATACATTTACTGACTCCCAAATGCGGCAAATTTGACGATTACGAAATCATCAACAATAATGAGCCACAACGGTGAAAGTGATTCTGTCCAAAAAATATTCGTAATATTTAAAAATGTTCTCAACGATGTAATTTTTAATAATCCTGAATTGTCGCAAACAACACTTTACCGCACACATGACACGAACTTCAAATCATGCATGAATTTACAGACATTCTATATTACTTAGAAATATTGGAGTTTTGGCGTATAAATTCGACCTGAATCCAATCGGAATTTCTTCTTTATCAGTATTACCTTTGCACCCATGGAGTTGTTTAGTATAGCATAATAAGTTTACTTAACAGCATTAGGAGTGGCCATTGTTGCCTCTTTAATTCCAGAGGTTAAATGAAAGCAGATTTTTAATGAAAAGTATCCTTCAAATTCTTGCAGATTTCTATGACTAATGGCTTGTTCCACAGTAGAAAATTCTTCATTTAAATGTAGTTTAAATGCCCGAAGCTTGTCATTTAAACGTCACTTGATATGAAAAATGTCTGTGAGCTTTTAAATGACGAGTGTGAAACTCGCCCTAATAGTCGTATTGTTGCAATTTTCGTTGCTCCAATGAATAATAAAGTATAATAAATAAATTAGTAATAATAAATATTAGTAGGCGGTTTGAAAAGTTGAATTATTTATTATTGGGGTTTTCAACCATATACAGTTGACGAAACGTGACAGTTGCTTGAAAGAATCACATGTTATTATGACGGAACACTATAGAAAAATGGAAAACAAAAAATTACTGCAGACAAAACGTGGGTGATGGCTCATGATAAACACGGTCATTTTGCACGAGGCGAGGTTTATTTCTGCGCCAGAGTAATTTGAATTAATTCATATTGTTGGAAGAAATCACAAGAAAATGGATCACTGCAAGAAAAAACATAATGGTAAGAATTTAATCCACGAGCAATATTTGAAGTGCGTGAAGCGAGTAATCAAAGGTAGAATTCCTGTTAAGTAAAACATGCTTGTCATTTAAATGCATTTGAGCGTGAACATAGCTAATTTGGCAAATGCTTCCATTGAACATCTCCGAATTAATGCCATTTAATTTGCTAAAACATAGACATAGCGTCATTGATCAATTTTGTCTGTGTGTGTAATCGGTAGGGTAATGTGAAATGTATACAGGGTAATTCAGGAAGTTCCGGACAAATTTCTCCAGCGTATTCTTTGGCTCATTTCATGAAGAAAAGTCCACTAGGACCATGTCCGAAAATGCAAGGGTGCGAAATGGCAGGGGGTTCAAAATTTTCGGATTGGTGGTCGGAGGGTAGTAGGGTAAAGTTGGTAACTTCTAAGCCAGTGGTCGGATTTTTTTGGGCTTGTTGTAATGGTCTTTAAGAGGCCTTTCAGAATTAATTAAAAAAGAAGTAGAAAAAGTCAAATCGCCGAGATACCGAGCTTTCGGAAAAAAATGGAAAAAAAAAATTCACATAACCTCAATTTGCTCAGCTAGATGGCAGGTAACTGATGTTTTTTTCCGTTGAAAGATGGCCATACCTCTTACCTTTCCAAAATGACCTAAACGAAGACCAGAGATCTTACCGTTCCAAAGTTATGATTTTACTGAAATGCAAAAATGTTTGTTGTTGTTTTTGGAAGCGAAATAACAGCACACATTTATTTGTTTTTGTAAATTAACACGTTTAAGATTTTATTTTATTGAAATTTTTGGCTGAAGAATCAAACACATAAGGAAAAAAAACATTTGATGTTAAAGGACCATTTTCTACTAAACACAATTGCAGCCGTTTGCGAACCACATCTGCCACGTTTAGTTCACTCATCTTTTCACGAACTTTCACCGCAGCTTCCTCAATGCGTGCGAGTAACTGGTCACGATTGTGGATCAGCACAGAATACACACAATCTTTCATGTAGCCCCACAAAAAGAAATCAAGTGGTGTGAGATCTGGAGATCGTGGCGGCCAGGCGATTGGTCAAGCTCGTAAGACCTCTGTGCTTCGTTTAGGTCATTTTGGAAAGGTAAGAGGTATGGCTATCTTTCAAAACATAAGTTACCTGCCATCTGGCTGAGCAAATTGAGGTTGTGTGCATTTTTCCCCCATTTTTTTCCGAAAGCTCTGTATCTCGGCGATTTGGTTTTTTTCTACTTTTTAATGATTCTGAAAGGCCTCTTAAAGACCTTTTAACCAGCCCAAAATCAAAAAAATTTGTCTACTGGCTCAGAAGTTAGCAACTTTACCCTACTACCCTCCGACCACCAATCTGAAAATTTTGAACTCGCTGCCTTTTCGCACCCTTGCATTTTCGGACATGGAACTAGTGGACTTTTCTTCATGAAATGAACCAAGGAATACGCTGGAGAAATTTGTCTGGAACTTCCTGAATCACCGTGTATATCCCGCAGCAATGAAACATATTCATGCCAGAAATGAACATTACTGCAACGTAATATATTAAGCAATGAAATTTAATCACTGCATCAATGACTAATATTCAACACGCTGGTCGATTGTTTAGTTAATTAACACATTTTCCCTGCGGTGGTGAAAGTGTACGTAAACTCGATTTCGTTTACAATAGATCATAGGACGTCGAACATTTTCATTGCTGTGACAAAATATTTCCGTTCAGTGTAGATGTCAACTGATCTTACTACACTGTATGGATATTTTTAGATTTCATGATTAAGCCCTCGCTCTCATATGCAAGGGTGTCGAAAGTTAATTGTTCCACCACCGATGTGCGCAAATGTTCTTACATCCCAGAATTACCCCTTTTATGATTTTAGAAAAGTCGAAACATGCTTAATATAAGTGGAATCTTTATCTAGGAACTTATATGTGTATGTAATAAGCCTAACAGTCACGGCTTGTACTCCCGGTTTTGAATAGGAAGCTATCGGTTGTACGCCCATCGTATGCCTATTGAAGAACTACTCTTACACTCTTTAATATTGTCGTATCCCAGGTGGGTAAAACACGAAATTATTAAATATTAACTTGTATTACTAACAGAAATCATGTCATTCCCATTAGATACAGCCTTTTCATGCACACAATTATTTTAAATGTGGGCAGGGATAGTGACGATATCTGCTTACTTTTGTTTTTTTTTATGCTGGCGATTCTCAATTTGTCTCTTCACAGCTTACGTGCAGGTACTCGTATTTTACTTTCTTTAGCTAATTTTAAGGCTTTTGTGTATTTGTACATCTTTAACTTCCTTTTTGAATTCATGTGATACTCCGGTTCCGTTGTGGTATATGTATTTAATACATTCTGTTTGGTTTCTCAATACCTGTGATGATGAGAAGAAGACAATTCGATATCATCAGGGTACTTTTCATATCGATTTGATGAGGAATATCAGTTTCGAATCGACCTAATTTATGAAAGCTGAAGTGAAATGTGGTAATTTAATATTTATTTCTTTTTGATTCATATTTATCTCAAAAATACATGCGGTAAATTTTTTATATTCCGCATTTTGGATTAGAACGGTGGGTACATCAATATTTGATGTAACATATGCTTTTGGGTCAAATTACGTGATTATTGATTACTTGATTTCTACATCCAAATTTATAATTGTATGTAAATTAATCATATAAATGTAAGGTAATCGACTCAGACAGTAGATTTTGCACTTACTTTACATCTTCCTATGAATAAAAAAGCTGTTAAAAGTGTTACAAAATTGCAATTTGAAGGTAGTATGTTTAAAAATTGCAGAATCTATTCTCCACTTCTGCGCTGCACAGAAAATCTCGATGTAAAACAACAATTACCATCGTTTGTTTGCAGTTTTTTTTTTACTATATATTCTTATGTATGCAATCGTTTTAAATACTCTAGGTAATAAGGCTTTACATTTATTAACATATTTTTTAGATATCTAGAAACCCAAGCCTAGGTATATAAACATATACATACACAGAAAAAATGATTTCCCAAATTTCAGTTCATGACTTATATTTAGTGGAAAAATGTGAGCAGTTGCACTAGACTTGTACATAAAATTAGTAAATTGGTTGTTTTTAATCCGTGTGCGCGAAAAATGAGTATGGCATCAAAATTCTACATTAAACTACTTTGAGTTTTCTAGGAAAAATGTTCTCTTAACGAGAACAATTGTACCCATCTTGAGAACAATTATACTTAATACAAGAAAACGCATTGTAAAAGATCCATTACAAAAGATTGTGTAGACCAACAAATTTTGGATTTGCATTGGACGAAATATTATCCCTAATATTAAAATTGTGTTCATAGTTTTCATAGTATATATTGAGTACATACTAACTGTTAAACGTTTAAGTTAATGTGTCGTTATTATTGGCAATGTGGAAAAATCTGTATTTCAATTAACAATCTGTTTACTTAAGTAGAGTGGGAACACATGTATAATTCCTATATTCAGTATTGATAATTTTGTTTATTGCATTCCTAATTCTTATTTAGTTTATGTCGGCTAGCGTATAAGTAGTCGTCATATATTTGTTGTCTCATTGTAAGTGGCTAATGGTGAAGAGAAAGAAACAGGACCTATACAGAAATGCAAGGAGGTATGTACCGAACATTGAAATTGGAGGCGATCAAAAAAACCATGATTCTAAAATACCTGGCAGTATTATTCACTGAGAACATGAACTTCTACAGACAGGTTGATAATATACTGGAAAAGGCCAGAGGAACCTTCATAATGTACTCCAGATTATTAACTAGCAAACGTGGTTTGAGTAATAAAGTAAAGATGATGATATATAAGCAAATGATAAGACCTACAAGTGCTTATGCCATCCCGACCTGGTTCAGCATAACGTCCAGCCAGATGGAAAGAATTCGAAGAGCAGAAGGGCGGACACTAAGGTCCTGTATGAGGATGTGGCCCAAGAGGAACGCAGATGGGAGTTTCACAGCCAGAAGGCGACATTAGAAGAATTGACTCGTGGATGGTTGACCTGGCCATCGGTTTCCTCGAGAATTGCGGTGAAATCGACAACGAAATAGTGAAGAGATCACAAATCACACCTAGTGAATTCGAAGGGCTTATCGAGTCGGGTAAAGCTTTAACTCCAATGTGCTTACTAATGCTCAAAGAGCGCAACATGCTGGAGAACCCAATGGGTAGCCTGATATTTTATCATAGTAGTTTCAGGTCGTACGACCTCAATAACAGCGTATATAATACCGCCCAATAACACTAGCCAACAGCCGTTTTGTGATTTGTTTCTAGCATACTTTTTCTCATTGATTTTGACCTACTAAACACGAAAATGAGTTTTAAAAATTTTTCTGTTGATTGGTTTTCGAGATACAAATTTTTGAACTTTTTTTTTAAATTTTTGGAGGTACACTTACAATTTTGAGCATATCTTTCGTCTTCTTTGACGTATTTGATCCTACTACTACTCAAATTAAAGCAAATTGAGCCGTATACAACTCATTCTCAGAAAATTTTCAAATCGGGTGAGTAGTTTTGATGTTGGCGGCTTAAAAAGGTTAAAAAACTGCGTTTTTTTAGTAAAAATGTGGCAGAAAAATTCATATAAAAATTCATATAAAATATAAAACGCGATGCTAACAGCGATTTTGGTTTTTTTACGTATAGCTGGCATTTTTCCAAAGAAAATAAGCACTTACTTAACAAAATCTGACAACAAATGGCGGACTTATAATTTTTTTGGTAAAACACCGAAATTCCGCTATTTCACGATATTTAGATTTTCATTATTTGCACAGCTAACCTACTAGGAGGGATCGAAAAAGCAAGTTTTTTATAATCCTTTTGGAATAGAACGGAACAGTTGCTCCTATACATAAGTTACTTCTGTTCAAAATTTCACCACCCTGGGTTAATGTCTTCTGTTCTGGCAAGGGACGTGAAATTTCAAAAATTTAGTGAAATCAGCAATTTTTTTTTTTGGATACGAATTTTACGATACGAATTTTGGCAAACCCACTTTACATGTACAAAATTGTTTGGAAAAAACGTTTACGTAATTTTTATGATTCTCAGAATTAAAAAAAATAAGTAATACACAAATAGTTATTTAATTTTTATGATTGTGGTTGCAGAGTAATATACGCTTCTGAATGTGCGTGGACGCTCTTCGTGTTCCTTTATGACTGCTACTCCGTTCACAGTCAATTAAAGGGAATTACACTTTTTTATTGATGTGTGTTTTCCCGATGGCTACCTGTATCGCTTTTTTTTACAGAAATTCCCCCCACATTTGTGAGTGGTCATTATTTGGTGTTATTTATAGGTGTTCATTTATCGTTTTTTGTCATTCAACAAGTGTCTACGAACGCGAGTAGTACGAGTAAAAAGTGAAACAAATTGAATTTAAGTGCATATAATACCTACCCAACAAGTAAGACAATGAGTAAAAGACTACGTGTGTTCGAGTGTTTGAACAATCCAGACAATTTCTGCAATGTTTGTGGCGAGTTTATAAAGAATAATCACGCACACACGTTTACTCCAGCAGTGCAATTGCACTATTTGAATTATTTTGGTATTTCACCAAATATCACAGAATCATGGACACCTAAGTCGCTATGTCATCTTTGCTATATAATCCTAACCAACTGGGCAGCTGGCGGAAGGTAAGAATTTTTATTTAAACACATTAAGCAAAGCAAATATAGTAATTTATTTTAATTTTAGGCGCCATATGAAATTCGATGCACCAATGATGTGGAAAAAGCCGCTATGCCATTCCACAGACTGTTATTTTTGCCTCACCACAAACAGTGGGGTAGGGAGATTTTTAAAATGGAACTACGCTCAAGTGGGATCGTTTGCACTTCCAGTACCACATTCGAATGATGTACCATATCCAGTGTGCCCTGGTGCATCTCTTCAAAAAGCAGAATCGTCAGATCAAGAGTCCGAGTCAAGTGCAAGCGAATTTGGGGCGTGCAGAAAGCGAAAATTACTGTCACAGGCCGAACTAAACGATTGGGTGCGCGATTTTGGTCTCACTAAGGAGAAATCCGAACTTTTTGCGTCTCGGATGGTACAGTGTGGATTTGCGGATTCAGAAGTGAAAGTAACAGCGTACAGGAAGCGTCACCAGCAGTATGCAAAATTTTATACAAAGAAAGACCAAATATGTTTTTGCAGCGACATTTCTGGCTTGTTCCAAGAGCTTCACCAAATTCACAACCCCAATGAATGGAGGTTGTTTATTGACAGCAACAAAGAGAGCTTGAAGGCAGTTCTCTTACATAATGGGAATGAAAAGCCATCTCTTCCTATTGCTCATGCGGTTCATTCAAAGGAGAACTATGAAACTATGAACATTTTGCTGAAATGCATAGAGTATAGCAAATATAATTGGAAAATATGCGCCCACCTCAAAGTTGTGGCCATTCTGTGTGGACTCCAAGGAGGCTATACGCGACATTGCTGTTTTCTGTGCCTTTGGAATAGCCGCGCTGATGATCAGCATTATATTCAAAAAAAATGGCCGGAACGAACGAAACCTGTAGTTGGAGAAGCGAATGTTCAGCGCAAACCACTAATAGAGAACCGTGAAAATATAATACTTCCGCCGCTGCACATAAAATTGGGTTTGATAAAAAATTTTGCCAAAAAATTGGACAAAGAAGGTGAAGCTTTTGCCTATTTACGGTCAATTTTCCCTTACCTTTCGCTGGCAAAAATTAAAGAAGGAGTCTTCGCAGGACCCGATATAAAAAAAATGTTGAAAGATGAAACATTCCCGAAGCTGTTATCACCCATCGAAGCCGCAGCATGGAATTCCTTCAGGCTTGTTGTGGAAAACTTTTTAGGAAACAATAAAAGCCATAATTATAAGGACATAGTTGAGGATCTGGTAAAGAACTATGAAGCAATGGGTAGGTTTTTTTTGAAACAAATGTTAATTTAAATAGCGTTTTAATTCTCGTTTTTTTTTCATTTTTGGGTAGGAGTGCACATGTCACTTAAAATACACTTTCTGCATTCTCATTTGGATTTTTTCCCTGAGAATTTAGGAGACGTGAGCGACGAACACGGCGAGCGCTTTCATCAGGAATTGAAGGCTATGGAACGACGCTATCAGGGCATCTATGACACGGCTATGATGGGTGACTACATTTGGACCCTAATACGTGAGACCAATTGCAGCGAATACAAAAAACAAAGAAGAAGTCAGCTGTTTTTCCACATGGCATAAATTGTACAGTTATATCTTTGTTTCTACTCATTTTTTATGGGCGTTGATTTGGTTAATTTCGTTAGTTTAGCTAACCTGGCACATCCATTTCTAATTGTGCCATACATTGAGTATGTAGTGCTCTAAATAAATTAAAAAATAATATACTAAGACTAATTTGTTTATTTTAAATTAAGTTCAAATGTATTTATTCGTTTGCGTTGGGTAGGTAAGCTGTGCAAATGATGAAAATCAAAATATCGTGAAATAGCGGAATTTCGGTGTTTTACCAAAAAAATTATAAGTCCGCCATTTGTTGTCAGATTTTGTTAAGTAAGTGCTTATTTTCTTTGGAAAAATGCCAGGTATACGTACAAAAACTAAAATCGCTGTTAGCATCGCGTTTTATATTTTATATGAATTTTTATATGAATTTTTCTGCCACATTTTTACTAAAAAAACGCAGTTTTTTAACCTTTTTAAGCCGCCAACATCAAAACTACTCACCCGATTTGAAAATTTTCTGAGAATGAGTTGTAGACGGCTCAATTTGCTTTAATTTGAGTAGTAGTAGGATCAAATACGTCAAAGAAGACGAAAGATATGCTCAAAATTGTAAGTGTACCTCCAAAAATTTAAAAAAAAAAGTTCAAAAATTTGTATCTCGAAAACCAATCAACAGAAAAATTTTTAAAACTCATTTTCGTGTTTAGTAGGTCAAAATCAATGAGAAAAAGTATGCTAGAAACAAATCACAGAGAAAATTTTGTTATTTGTGACCTAGTGTAATTGTACGGGTGTGTGAACATGAATTTTATTATTTATTTTTTACTTTCATTTTTTGGTTTTTTAGTTTAAGTTTAGTATGTAGGTTAGATGTAAGGTAGTTTTTAAGATTAATGGTATTGGTTTTATACCCTTTTTTCCAAGATAAGTAATAGGAGAGAACTTTATAAAAGAATTGTTTTAATGGGCTGGCCTTATGGCTTATTTATGTTAATTATTAATTGTATAATCCCTGAGTAGTCATTAGATGCAAGGGAAGAGTAAATCATAAAAGTCAGAATACTGAGAATTCTTGATAAATAAATGGATAAATAACCGGCTCGCTTTTTTTGTAATGTTTGTTCACTATTCCTAAATTTTAGTATGAAATGTACTTTATTCGAGGAGTTAGTTTACTGTTTCTGCTTCAAGTGCATTGCGGAACGTGAAGGGGCTATTTGTGCTTCAAGTGCATTGCGGAACGTGAACGGTATATTTGTTTGTTTTTTGTGTGGGTATTCTACTTGACCCATAGAACGATTTTTTTTGCTTACCAAATCCTGTAGCTTCAACAATTTTTTCGGTCCGGCTGCATGAGGCCGCATCAACAGGTAATGGCTCTTTGACTTTTCCGGGATGAATTTCAAATGTCGCATTACCTATGTTAATAGAATAATGTTATCATAAATGGAAAAGTGATTTACTGACGCTTATTTGGCATTAGTTTTGTACCAAAATTAGGCACGGGAAGGTCTTGATTAATACTATCGGTGACTTCAATGTGAATGGTAAAAAGAGACCCTCTAAATTTGCCGAGATCAAAATAGTGAATATTAGTGCAGTTTATTGGGCCATACCGACTGTACGCGAGATGGTGAAATATCATGAAGTGACCCTACATTTACCGGTTTCAGAAAATATTTAATCTATGTTGTTTGTGACACGAACCAAATAGTCTTCAATGATACAGTTATCGCCAAAATCATGACAACGATCCATCTTATTAAAAGGAAACTTAGGGAACTTTGACGAATAGTCCTATGAAATAATAGAAGTATCGGGAACAATATTCTTCATGTAGGACTACACTTTGTTTATTGTTTTCGGCGGTTTAAGATAAATATGTTCGGGTGCTAGGAGTGCTGGTATCAATGGCCTATTTTTTCGAAAATGCTGCTGGAGCGCTATACTCGTAAAACCATGATTACGACCTTTTTATGAGTTATAATGGAATATATGAACTTTAGCTTCAGCAGGGTGGCGTACCATGCTACACAGCTCATCAAACAATCTATCTCACAGCTTATCAAACAATCTAGTTCGGTCATCGTGTTATCAGCCGTCTTGGCGATGTCAATACGCCGCTTCGGGGCTGCGACTTGACCGCTTTAGACTTTTTAATGTGAGGTGCCGGTAAAGACCGATTCAAAGTAAATAATCCTGTAACGATCTTCACCTTAAAGCTAATGTCATCCGAGCCATTCGTGAGATACACGCTGAAAACAACGGCTTCTCTGAAATATTCTCCCAAACATATTCTTCAGGAACCATGTATGTGTTCGGAACCCACTTCAAACATTCATATGTTTGCAAGTCCCAAACTCACATGTGTTTAAATCAGTGGTCATCATGTTATTGCCCCAGTGCCCGATCGCGATCGGCTTTTTACACGTACACAACACGACTGTTAACGAAACTCTGTGCAAAGAGCGTAAAAACTATAATTTTTATTCAGTTGTATTATAGTTTTCAATGAAGCAGGTGGCTGACGCTATGGGTTTTGTAAAAACAAAAACAAAACACATTAATTTTGTATGCCAGCTCTCTAGCTTTAATGAGAAAGCAAACCTCATTGTTTTTTCAGCATTTGAAATATTTTCAGTACACTTGGAATATTTTTCGCATATTGTGGAAAGTAGAGTGGGAAAAATTGTTTTGTTTTTGTAATTTTTATATTATAAATTTTTAATTTAAATAAATATATAGTATATGTATTGTAATTTAACTATGTATATTCGAAAAATTTTTGGAGAAAATAATTATTTGTGAAGATAATTTAATTATTTTCTTCAACTGATTTAACTTAAACTGCAATATTCGTAAATTCACATATTCAAACATACACGCATTCATATTTCCATCCAATCAAAAATTTACTCATACTTGCGTAACATTTTTATTTATACGAACTCATTTATATTTATATAAAAATATTACTCAACATATGTAGCACGAAATTTCTCACAGTGCACTAAATATACACTCCCCACTACTCACATATTTTTAAGCTGGCTCTCTTTATGATGGAGCCTGGTTTAAATGTATACAATATCATGCTTACTGGCAAACATATATGCTTTTACGTTGGAACATATGCGTTCATCATCCCAAACCTGCATATACTTACGTGGAAACTTATGCGTATTTCCTCTCAAATATATAATATTTAGAAGCGAATTATTATTTGATTTCAATATATAACTATTATTTATTATATTTAATTTTATCAGTATAAATCCACATTTATAAATACTTAATACAAACAATTAAAAGATTCGAAACGGCCGTTTTTACATTTACTTGCATTGAATGCATTATTTGATTTTTTTATGAAATGATAATTTGCTGTTCCTTTGCTTCTCCTTTCTTTGTTGTATCTCAGTTTTTTTTTCAGAAAGTTTCAGCTATGCGGTGGTACACAAACAACATATTTATGTACAAATATAGTTCATGCAATGTAAAGCGTGTATTAATTACTTGTGCTTTTTTATATTATTTTTCGCAAATGGTCCGCCCTTCCAATTTTCTCAGAAAAGGCTCGGAAAGACAAAGGGCTTCAGATAACATTAGAAACACTGACTTATCTGCAATTTACAAGCACATTCAGGAATATTTATGATCCACTAACTGACAGAATAATTATAACAAAGACACACGTACAAATTAGAATCTCTCGTTGCCCCTCTTTTATTCTCTGTGAAACAAATACAGCTATATTTGTATCACAAACATATATATATATTTGGGTCGCAAACACATATGTTATAACATACTAATCATTGTGTCTCTCAATGTGTTTGGACACAAGTATATTATATTTGGGACAAACTCAAAACACACGTAATATTTGCATCCAAACAACAAAAAAGTCAGATTTTCAGCGTGAAGACCAAGGAACCGCCAATAAAGTCTTGGAGAATTTAATTATCAGGATGAGCAACTGCGACAACCACATGTATCACATCGTGTTCCATTAATAATGGAAATATTTGTTATTTATAATAAGGTCATAATACACCAAAATAAATTAATTTTAATTCATTTTATTTGATTTTTAAAAATTTACTTTTTTTATTTGGGCCACCCTGTGCATTCGAAAAAACTGCTTATATCTTCATGTGTTCATTGTCTTCAATTAGAAATAGTAAATAACTTTATATAATGGCTTTCCACTGCTTCATTTAAGAATTACTTCTTTCTATATATATACAAACAAATCCTAAAACTTGTATGGGATTGATGTTAATCTTTCGCTACTTTTTAATAGACTGCCTGGATGTGAAAACATTGCAAATCACAACGAAGCCGACACACAACACAGTTTATTGGCTCCTTCATTTTTCTGCACACCGAAACGTGATCTATGAAACATATGTACCATTTCGTCCTTTTTGTTGCCTATAACAAAGGATGAAATACCCTTTGGAGTGTTTATTTGAAGTAGATATAGGTAGTTCATAAAATGTTGCATTGATGTGCAATCTACCTGGAATAATATTTTAGGAAAAGTGTGTAAAAGTGTGAATTTGGATAATCCAATATAATTTCCCGGAACGTTCACACAAACAAACATAATAGCCTAATGTCCTGGTAGTGATTGGAACATGTAAAAGAGGTTTCTATGTGTTGAAAGTAAATTATTACCCAGAGTATGAAGACCTAGAATGTTGTTGAATACAATAAAGGTTGCATTGTTTGGCTCAACAGTCCCCCTATCAATCTAAGTCATCCGAAAAGCAAGCCGGCAGACGGACATATGGCTGGACAGAAAATAATGCTCTTGACATTCAATTACCTTGCATTGTGTTTCCAGAAATAATTGAATGGCCATTTATCTCAAATGGCTAGAAAAATTGTAACAGAATGTCCTCAATATCAAAATTTTTGGAAAAAGTATCAAATAAAGTGTAACGATTTGAGATCAATGATTCGCCAAAACATTTGTAATCAATGATTTGTGGGTTCATTTTAGGTTATGTAATATAAGATTATGATTTTCCTTTTTTAGATGCGTCATCAATATTGCATCCCAAGTAAGAGGAAAAGATTCACTATATTTACTTTTTATACCAGCGAAGCAGCTGCATATTTAAGAGTTTCATATCGTTTTAAACTGTGTTAGTTATTTGAGCAATATTTCCAATCATTTTGATTTAAGATTTTTCAATCTCACAATTAGTCTGCTTGAAAGTCCTTAACTAATTAATGTTTACGCTTTGGTGGTTTTACCTAATTTGTCCTTGCAGACATTCGACGGTATTTGAAGGTTTTCAAATCGAAATATTATTTATCTTTCAGTACTTTTCGATGCCGAAATACAACACATTTGTGGCGTTTCATGGATTTAATGTCAATCTTTGTTTAAAACATATTCCGTATTTACATTTGTGTCGATTTCAACTTGAGTACATCTTAAATGTTTTCTTGTTACGGCGCTATTTTTAGGTATAGCAACAAATCTAAGTCCCCGGTTGTACGATATAGAGGTGGTTACGAGATATGTGTCGGCAAATGTTTACTTCGCATAAATAAATAACGAGAACTAACGTTTAAATGTGATTTTAACGAAAGAAAAACCATCACCACAGCCGACTCCCAAACCCTAATCTGTGATGTGCGTAAGCGCAAGTAATAATTTTTTTTGTAGAATTTATTACATTTTAGTATTTAATATTTTTCCAGCACCCACCAAGGATTTGCTGCCACACAGATGTTTGTTTTCAAAGGCATGTGCTCCATGAAATGTGTGCCGCCACTGCGTATCTTGAAAAGGAAACAGAATGATGGGCATCTATCATGGTTGATGGAGGTTGCCAGCGAATGAGATTTGTTTTAGCAACTATACGTTAGAGAAATTGAAATTGGATCCTTTAAAATCACGACTTAAAACCATGTGTGCTCTAGTCCCAAAATTGATGGATGGAGCCGTTTGACTTGACTTGTGACCTGAGAGTTCAAAAAGATGTGTGCCCATGCCTCTACCCAATGTGGTTTTTTTAAATTGCGTCTACATATTAAACGAAATGATAAAAGCGTCCACGTATTATGTGATACTATTCATAAGCATAAGAAAATGGATGGGACCATTTCTTCAAATTTATATTGAAAATATAAATAAAAATTTGAATTCGTTTGAAATTAATGCAGGAACCTACCAGTATTTTGTTGGATTCTTTAGTCTTCGTTTAACAGTTGGTTTCTAATTCAATTATCTTTAAATTCCTTATATTTCAGGGACCTTTTGCAGGAAACCTCAGACTGACGTGTTTCTATTTGATAAACTCACTTTTGCTGATTCCTTGTCAATTCTGGAGCTTCAGCATACGGGAGCAGCACGATTACGTTTGATACCGATCGATTTATTCCCGTTGGTTACAGCTTTTCTCACTCTGATCCCAATTAACAAGTTGCAGAGATCGTATGATAAGGTATCGCCCCGCCTGAGTCCTCGCCTCGTACAACATAATTCGGTAAGATCTGCTTTGAGGATACGTGTCAGTCATCTTAGTAGGGCAATCAAACTTAGACGTAGCTTGGAGCAGTTTTCCCCGTAACAGAATATCGCATAATCTACAAAGAGATCGTAGGTGTCGATGTTTTTCCTGGTGTTTCTCCAGGATTTGTCGTAATGTGAAGATCTGGTCAATAGTTGATATTCCAGTTAAGAAACATACTGATCAGGTTCGAGCATGCTCGAGAGGACCTTGTATGCGATGGATAAAAGGCATATTTCACGACAGATTATACATATATTGGGGTCACCTTTTTTGAAGACAGTATAGCTGATGTATGTACCTTTTAAACTCATATCCGAGAGCCTTAAAAAACACAGCGTGAAGGAATTTTGTTGTTCCTAAGCCCGGAAATTGCAGTTCTAACTTCGCATTGGCTAGGAGGGGGTAGTCGACGCCATCGTGCTGTATGTGCTCAATATCGAGATCTATATTGAAGCACATAGAAATAGACAAAAGTTTATATATTGCTCTCTTTACGTTCTCTCAATGATGACGAGGTTGTAGGTCATTTCATTGAGTTTGAGTTGCTGTTGACTTGTACTCTTCGATTGGTCATAAGACGGACAGAAGTGAAAGAGAATACGTATTTTCGTTCGATAAAACCAGAATAAAACATAATTAAGCTGTTGTTAGCATCAATCAAACACTATTTGAACTTAGTATGTTGCATGGTTTGCTTCTGGTTGCTTCTCACTTTCTCGCCTATCTACTCTGTTCTCTATCATTTTCCTAGTACATAGTCGATAAGCTGTGTCATGGATACCGCCTGATTGAAATGTTCTGAGACAGGTAAAGCTGAGGAGTGATCTCTGCATATTTCCCACATACTCTGCACATCTGTGACACGATCCCTGATCCATTTCCTTTGGTTTGGCTTTGTACTTTTGCGCACTCTTCCGCTTTCTCGACAACCGTTTATCCCTCCACTTCTCCTTATACTGCTCTGTCAGGCTCGCGCTGCAACCAATTGAAACATTTCCATTCGTTATGCAACACTCGTCATCGTAATATGACTGCCTTTAAGCGGTTGTTCATAACCAAGTACGGTCTGCCCAGAGGTTTTCATAGAGTGAGAAATCGTAGAGAAATACGCAAGAGCTTCTATCTCTCTCTTTACGTCTCTAGATGACGACGGCGTAGTAAGCCATTTCATCGAGTTGGAGATGCTGTTGAATTTTACTCTTTGGTTGGATATAAATAAAAGGGAATGCGTATTTTCGTTCGATGCAACCAACATCAAACATAATCTAGATGTCACTAGCATCAATCAAACAATATTTAAACCTAGTTTGCTACATGGTTTTCTTCTGATTGCTTCTCGCTCTCTCGCCTATCCATTCTGTTTTCAATCAATTTTCTATTACTTAGGCCTAATTTTTGAGTGGAAAATCATCTTTTATCAACGATGAAACATAATTTAAACTCTGAATTCACTTTTTAGGTTAATACTTGCGGTTATACATCCAATTTTGGGCACTTAAACTATGATCTAGTGACCATATGATTTTGACAGAAAACAACAAGAAGATCAAACACAATTTAATTGTTAATGTGAACAATAATAATCATCATCCTAGTCGAAATAACAAAAAAAACGTATCATTTAACTCGTAGTGCAGTTAGAACTTTATTTCTGCTCAAATATTCTCCAATTTCATTAAATATTTTGTATTTTATCACTTCACTTATGTTTTGCAATTGGCGTCAGTTTGATGCATTGTAACGATTAGGCCATAAATGGATGAATACCGGTTATTTTTCGTAGCATTTGCCACTGTTGGCAGATGGTAGTAAGATTATTTGACAAAGCACTGAAAAACTCTTTTCGTATTTAAAGTTAGATCAAACATAAATCATAATCAACTGATTACCAATTTAAGTAACCAGTCAAAAACTGGGCCTTAGTAGATAAGGTATGTCATTTATACACCCTGGAGAAGTGTACCTCCACTGCGCTTCATGCACAGGCAGTGATTATCTCTGTAGTTGCAACTTTACGATGTCCAGCTCTCTATATGTCCGATTTCGTACGCCTTTTGCTTAGCAGCAACCAGGTAGTGATCCGAATCGATATTAACTCCTCGAATCACATGTACGTCCATTCAGTTTCCAGGTGATCAAACTGGTTCATCGTCTGTTGATCAGGGAATATCCAAGTTGTCTTATGGATGTCTTTATATTAGAATCTCTTGCTACTGACAACGCGTTATCGGAAGGGGTGGCGTGTAACCTGAATTTACCGATGGTTGGTTCAAAGACATTTTCTCTGCCGACTTTAGCATTAAACTCACCTCGAACAATCTTAATGTTATGACCAGGGAACCGGTCGTAAGTTTTCTCTAGGCGCCCATAAAATATGTCCTCTAGGCGCCCATAAAGTATTTCGTATTTGTGCGGATGATGAATATACGTATACAACTACAAATCCGCAACACGATTCAGGAATTTTCTCATGGCATCTGCAGTATATGTCAGAGTTCTTCCTCCTTGTACAGCCATGACCTGTGAATCGCATTTACTAACTACATGCAATGTTAGCCTAATAATTCTCGACAACATCTGCCAGTTGGATAGTGGCACAGCATCTGTATTGTGCGCTAACGTTCCAAGTGCAATGGAAAAAGCTCAGGAAGTCCCAAACACTTTGAATATTGTGCGCACGTAGTTTTTATTTGTCGGTTCAAGTTTCGGATTAATTATCACTTTTGTTAAAATTATATAGGAAGTTATATTAGATGAAACATAAATTTAGTTAAAAAATTATATTTGTATAGTTTTATACCAAACTTTTATATCCGTAACAAAATGGATAGTGGTATCGTTTTACAACAACACTTTGAAACACATTTAAAATGTCAAAACCTGATCCTCTTTACTCAGTTTTGCATTTAAATAGTCCGGTAAACAAATTTGAAAAGACATCCACGAAAAAAACTTTTACAAAAAATGCCGCTGACTAAGAACGCTTTAATTAACAAATGATTAGTCAGGCTAATCTCGTTGATTAAACAACTGTTAAGAAGGTATCTGTTAATGACAATTGCACTGGAACTTTTTTTTTTTTTATTTTCCTATATTTTATTTCATAATAAAAGTTTTGTGAAATTTTTGTTTTGTTTAGAAATTCTGCTTTGTAGTCAGATTGCTGGGATCTTAAAAGTAGCAATGATTTTGTGTAATTAACAAGACCACCGAAAAACTCGTCGCATGATCATACTGTTATTAACATCTTATCATAATTAACTACTGGACAAATAATTATGAACCGCAAAAGTAACAATAAATCACAACAAGAGCTAATATATTGTAATATACGATTACACCATTTTTTTGCGCCCACTGTAAGTCGTAATATTATAAGTTTCCTAGATAGATTCGACGAATGCTCTCTTTGTATAAGATTGTATATTAGGGTTATGATTATTTGCAATTTTTGCAAATATAAAATTCTTCATCGCATAGCCGTATAGACCATGAAAAAATATTAAGAAATGATGTATTACTTTTTCGCGATCGTTAAAAAAGTTCACCCACCGATCGCTATGAAGTTTTGAATTGTAGCTTTTCTTTGAAGCAAAAAAAGTGTAATTTAGTTGTTTTTTTTACTGATTTCATTTTTACTTGCAATTCCAAATCAGCAGCGCAGTAATATATGCGCGGAACGCGTTATCAAAATTGCGCGAGATATTTTTGTATTATCTAAAACTAGTCGAACTTTGAACTTGAAATTCATTTCATTCAACCCAAAACCATAGTTATTTATCAGTATTATATTACTATTTATTTAAAATATATAAAATATGTAACATATATATACCATAAAAGTACCATATACTTTAATATACATTGTATACATATGCATATATGAAAACAAACAATAAAAAATATTAAACAAAAAAAAATTTCCAAAAAAAAAATCTTGGGGGAGTTTAGAAACTGCAATCAGTGGGTGAACTTTTTTCACCAAAATGACATAAAAAAATGATTTTTATTATCAGTACAACATTGCCCATAGCGTGGTGCGATGAAGAAATGTTGCTAAAATTTTGTCATAACCCTATTGTACATAGCTACATAGTTCTATAAATAGCATATGATTTGGATTATCGTGAGAGTCTGATTTGGTTTATCGTGAGAGAGTGTCAAAGCTGCAGTAAATTGTTATCCTCTATTTTTAGCTTCCTGCATATATCAAGCAAGTACATATAAGTACTCGTCGACAAGTAGCGATCTTGCTATGATTTAAGACCTGCTTGATATAGATCAGTCGATGAGTATAGGGCTAAAGTGGATGAGTGTCCAGGTTCGATTCCTGGGAAGGACAAAGATTTTTTATTGTGTTAGTTCTTTATTTTTTTTATGATAAATCAATTTTCACATTTCATCCGTTTGAATTGAAGCTAGAAGAATAACGGAAAAGAGAAGAAGTGAAGACTATGAGTATTCGTTGCAACGAGTTCTTTTATTTTTAGAACAGGCACAAATGCTATTTTTGTCACCATTTCATTTGTGCTCAGTTATTTTGTCGTGGTGAATTCCAGACGGATGTTTCATACAATGCCAAATGCTTTTATCGATACCAAAGTTATTTCTTTTGATTTTGGATTCCAAAGAGCAAGCAACGTTCGATTTAACTTAAGAACAGTGTGTCGGGTTTTTTTTTGCTAAATGAAAGTTAAAGTGTTTGGAAAATTTGTGGGTTTTGGAAATCAAGGATAATCGAGAGAATCCTAAAGTGTTTTTTGAGTAAATGATTAATTACATTTACTGATTACATTTAGCAAACTGAAATCAAGATAAAGTTAGTCGAAGTCCTCTGCGAACATCCAACATCTCAAGAAATCTTTGGTAGCGGTGAAGCTAATTTTGAACAATTCTTCTGGAAATAAACTCAACGCAATCCACTAAAGAGTATAAGATCGAACGACATAATACCGCACAGAAGCGTTTCCATATCGTGACTTCAATTATCTTCATTTCTGCGGGCCACGGATTGCCTCGGAGGTGAGGACCCTTTAAGTTTACCCGTATCGCGAAGTTGAACGAGTACAAAAACCCTTATTAAAAAGACGGTGCAATTTCTCGGAATATTCGAACACGAGGTTATCTGCCAGGGCAAAGATACTCACAGTCCACGAGTTTTCGTATTGTTGGCATCCAAGTTGCGTCGGAATCATCTCGTTCTGTATAGCCACACAATCGTATCACAGATGGAAGCTTGGAAAACTATTAATTTGAATGTATCCAGCTAAAGACAATGATTTAATCTGCAATATATGAAGCGTCACCGAGGCTAATACGAGTATACCATGAAAAACCGACTAATATTTAAATAGAAATAAGTATCGTACAGCTAAGTTAATTTTTCTCGGTCTGTGTTATTTGCAAAATTTATGATATCCTTTTTCGAAATTCCACAGTAAGCGTAAAACGTTCATCGTGGCCTCGACGATCATCTTTACATTAAATCTGCAATATTTAACTCTTCAACGCTGTAACGTTTCCCATTAAGTATCCAACTTTTTACGTATCACAAATTTTGCATCTAACTTTAACGCAAATTATATAAAAATAATCTCGAAAATTATTTCTTAAAACACTTAATTGTTAAATCTGTACTAAGGTATATATCGACCTAAGTCCCGATATACATACTTACGTAAATCCTCGCAGTGAGGAATCTGATCTCACTTAGTACATAGTAATCTAGGCAAAAGTATAATACGAGTAGATTGTTATCATTTGATATTTTTTAATTTTATTTTTGTTTGCTATTGCGGCCCCACAGTCACTTAATTTGTTTTCTTATGTTATCATTGCTGCCGAGGGTTGAGAATTTCCTATATTTTATCTTCCCAAATACGAGCTTCCTAGTGGTGCCTCAATCGGCCATACTTTATTTTTGATTTTCGTCTCTCAGTGTATGCAGTATCAATAGCTTGAAGTCTATGTTTAAAGAATTTTCCCTTAACCCTGCTGTTAGATTAGAAAAAACTTACGAATCTTAGATTGAGGGACCATTTGGTCCATACTGCAATTTTCATCCAAAATAATAATTTTATCTTATTCTTTGTAACTATTTTGGTTCAAAAATTTCTAAAGCAAGTATTTGACATATCAAAAACATCCGCTAACATATCAAAAACATCTTCTAAATATTTGACATGAATTTACATTCGCTTGGTAATGAAAAAATTTACGAATCTTAGGTTGAGGGACCATTTGGTCCATACTGGAATTTTCATCCAAAATAATAATTTTATCTTATCCTTTGTAACTATTTTGGTTCAATAATTTCTAAAGCAAGTATTTGACATATCAAAAACATCTTCTAAATATTTGACATGAATTTACATTCGCTTGGTAATGAAAAAATGTACTATTGACCAAATGGTCCTCTAACCTAAGATTCGTCATTTTGTATTTTTCTCAGTCCTGAATAAAGTTAGAAAATTTAATTTTCGCACATAACATTGTTTTATTAAAAGACCCCATTAGCAGAAAAATTTAGTCAGTATATATCACCGTTCCAAAGTTACAAGGGAAAACAGAAAAAATTTGGACCAAATGGTCCTAATCTAACAGCAGGGTTAAATTGTAGAAATTTAAGTTTGATAGTTTGCAAAGTGTTGAAGCATCACTCATGCATAAAACCTGAAATAGAATACATTGAAAGAATGCTTATTTGCTTTGAATTATTGAATAAACTTATAAATATTTAAGAATGAAGAACCTATAAGTATATCTTTTCTAATGGTGGAGGTTTAAGGGCAGAGTAAGTGTCAGTATGGGGGTTTTAGAAATAACTATATGGCAAAGAAGACCACGGTTGGGAACAAGGGACAATATGCTACGGATTCGGAAAAGCCTATAAATCCCATAACAGTAAAGGACGACCGATTTTTATGTTTTGTTGTTCTTCTCATTTTTAATATCGCTGGCTATATAGGGCACATAGTTTTGATAATTTTGTTTATGGTCAGACGCGGCCCTCCATTTTGTCGATTATTTTGCAGTAGATTAGGGAGTCTACAATAAATTTTGTTGGTATTCAGTTCGTACGAATTGTATGTATAAGGCAGATCCGAACCCCCCGCCCGACTGTTAGCTAGGAATCAATGGCTCCCACTCTGCTTTGTCCATAAAAATCTTCTAATTTCGTATAACTCCATCCTTCTGTACAAACTATAACGAAATGTGATTTAATACACGTCCCCGAAGATGGTGTAGAAGCCCTTGTTTTTTTTTTAAATTTAAAATACACTATTTCGGACATTACAATTTTTAAGAGCTTTTATTCACAAGGATATTTGTCTCTTCTACCAAAAAGGATAAATACGAAGCATACATATGAAAAGAAAAAAAATAAAGCTATATTATGACTGACTTAATATTTAACCACTCTTAGAATATACGCACAGGAGCAAGTGCTGGCTACACGTCGCTAACTCAAAGTTAATTTGTGATTTTATACCGCAAGCGAATGATCCATCTGATTTCAGTAACGGGTGTTAAACTCAACGAACATTGGCTTTAGATTTAACACAATAGATTAAGCTGTTTGCCACGAAACTCAGAAATGCATATGCGTTGAGTTCCTCGATTACATGAGACGTACCATATGTGCTATGAGCGGAAGAAATGGTGGATGGATGGATGGCTGGATGGATACGAGCCGCACAATGCTGCATTATAATCTAAATTTAAAATCTCAATTGTATACTGCACAGAATCGAGATCGCATACATATTTGCAAAAATCTTGAATTAAATTGTCAGAAAATTAGCGCTTTAATACTTAAATTAATTACCCCCCAAATTTTGGGTTCATTTAAAATTTGCAATGCAGCAGAGCCCACAAAAAGGCATTTATTATATAGTTTTTGTTTCACTTTACGGAGAATTTATCACACATTCAAAATCTCTTAAGTGTCTAGAAAAAATCAAACCAAAGTGCCCAAAAAACAACTAATGAAAACGAAAAAATTCTTAAGAACTTGACGTATCAACTTGAAACGAAGCCAGTGTGTGAGTGCATTGCTTGTTTTTGGACTAACGCAGTAATTTGGTAGAATTAATGATCATCATTTTCTTAATTTGCAATAAGTATAAAAAAGATGAAAAAATTTCAAAAGGAACACAGTAAACAATGAACAAAATATAAGGAACATGAAGCTCAATTGATTAATTTATGGGGTTTATAAACAAGTCAACGCCTTTGTAACGAAAATAAATATTACAGATTAAATTTAAAAGTGTTTTCATGTAAGATTGTTTTGCTCCACCCGAGCCGGCTGTCAAATTGAAACAAAATGTGGAATTCAAGTAAAGATTCGTATGGGTTTTAAGAGGGACCATTGTTTAAGAAAGGCAAGGAATCACATATTTCAGATTTCATTGTATATTTGAAAACAGTATTCATTTATTTGCATAAAGTTATACTCATATAGGTTAATCAATGTGGTGCCATGTATCAGGAAACAAGGGGTCATTATCGTTTCAATACTTTTTTAAACCCATTTGCATGCAGAGCCAAAAATTCACCTTAGGTACTTCCAGAATGCACATGACTGATTTAAAACCGCCATCCGAAATCAGCAATGATACCGATCATCAAGGTAGACATGAAATAGCGTATCCCGCTAATCAAACCATTCACCTTTTACCGACCTGATATGACCATTATGTACAAAAACTAAATTTTAACCCTAGTGACATAACCTACGTCTCTGAGACGTATGACAAATAAGCATTTATTTATTTCTTTGATTTTAAGGGGAATACTGTTCGTCGATTTTGCAGTTTAAATTTGATTGCCTTTCTTTAGATAGCATTTTTTTTATAGAGCAAGACTTAATCTTATTAATCTGAAACGAATTTTATTTTATAACGTTTTGGAACCTTTATTAATTAGACCTCAAACTAGCATACGTCTTTAAGACGTATGGTTATCTTTTATGTATAAAAAATAAGGTTATCTTTCTAGGGTTAAAGAAAAGATTTTTGTATGGGCTGTGAGTCGTTACAACATACAACAACTGTGATTCAAAAAACAAATGTAAAACTGGTCGCATTCGATCACTTCGCTTATATGTTTACGACCAAATATATAAATCGACCCCCGTGCGGAAAATAAGCGTAAGTGACAAAAAGTAAATTATTCAGGAAAGATTTTGTATGCCTTATACTGACAGTTCAAGCTCACAAAACACCATATAATATCTCCATAGCGATTGCTTATTTTAAGAAGACGAACTAATTTAAAATTGCGGTTAATACAATCTGTTGTATTTGTTTTCTATATATGAAAATTTTTTTGATAAATTTGATATTTGTAGTAAAATCTTATAAACTCGAAATAAATGTCATTTGATATACATCGGATTATCTAAAATACATCAGCAAAACAATATTATAATTATCCGTTGTAGTGTGTACTTCTGACGATTGTCAAAATCATCTGGTGTTTGAAAAATATGCTGAAATAGGTGATATGAGAGTTTGCTCAAAGTGTTGTTTAAATTGTTTTTGATGTGTTAACATCTATAAGCACGGGAAGGACAATCTATTAAAGTGAACACATGCAAAGAACACACAGCGTTAGCATCACATGCGTGGTTGTTGTACAACAATAGTCTCTGCCTGAAAATAAGTAAGAGGTCGTCGTTGCTATTGAATAGTATAGAGAACTCATGGAACGAATTGTATGACTCTAAAGCCCTGGCGACATCTGGCGATCGATTCAAAACGTATTACACTCTTTTTGTCAAAACTTGGTTCGAACACCAATTGTTTTGGCGTAGAATACGTCTTACCTTACGGTATAGGGAGTCATGTCAGATTGTTATTGTTGTAATCTTTATTTCATTGATTATGAGGAAACGGCGAGATAAATTTTTTTAAAAATTTTTTTTGTAGGTAAATGAAGATGCTATTTTTCGTTTTACATTTCATATAGGTTGATATCTTCCTAATATTTAAATTTCTCTAATGAAAATTGTTTAAACACATACACTCAAACATATGTGTGGTGTTTGGTTGAGTGTTTGAGTTTGTAGCGTAAACACAAACTGTGCTGCTGTTTCAGTGTGGACACAAACCTTCGGTTGTTGTTTTGATTGATGAAATATTGAAATTTCGTATATTTACTTATGTATTTAAGTGAAACAAAATGTTAAATGTGAATTTGAATTTAACATGGATATAAAATTATAAAAAATATAAATCAAATTAATTTGCGTCTGTGATTTATCATTTATCCTTACTCTTTTAATTTAAAAGCATATTTATCCTATTTTTCCTACCATAAGCTTATGTATATTATCAAAAGTAACTATCAAATAAATAAATTCATTTGCTTATGTTATTTATCATTTATTGTTATGTATGTTTTCTGTCTTATCGGATGGCGTATTCTACGTTAAACTTATGGCCGTGTCTCTGACACAGCCTGCAGGGACAGTCCGTAGCCGAAGGCCTCGGACAACTGTCTGCTTTATTTTTTTTTGTTTGTTTTAAGGTTTGGCTTTGTGGTTACACGAAGGATATGCCAAAAACGCAAAATATGTATACACAAAATTTAAAATGTAAAATTTTATTGTTTTGTCTGTAATAAATTGGGTATTGCGATCGCAGGAGGGATATATCGAATATAGCCAAATAAGTATAAAAATGTGATAGTTGTATTTGCATATATACTATAGTTACTATAATTGTTATTTCCATTCTTTGAAATTTTCATTTGATCTCTGTTTGGGAAGCATGAACAACTATAGCATACTATACCGTTTACTTGGAAGCGATTACATCTGTAGCATTGGACACTGCTACGGGGGCAGATCAGTAAGTCCGTGACTTTTTGAAAGAAACACACAGTGTTGTTTGCAAAAAAAAAAATATTTTTCAACATGATCCCCTTTTAGCTCAATACACTTAGTCCAACGTTTCTCCAATTTTTGTATCCCTTCCAAAAATAGGATTTTTCGAAGTCCTTATAATAGGCATTTGTTTGATCAACAATTTCATCGTTGGAGCTAAATCTCTCTCCACCGAGCCATTTCTTTAGGTTTGGGAATAGGAAATAGTCACTGGGGGCTAAGTCCGGAGAATATTGCGGAAGAGGTTGGTACCTCGTCACCCAATTCATGGAATTCATGG
The DNA here is from genome assembly GCA_963931995.1 of Phaonia tiefii. Classification (NCBI taxonomy): domain Eukaryota; kingdom Metazoa; phylum Arthropoda; class Insecta; order Diptera; family Muscidae; genus Phaonia; species Phaonia tiefii. The sequence goes on along the minus strand of OZ008368.1, from coordinate 199,074,932 downwards.
TATTCGTAGCCCAATTCATGGAATTTTGCCATTGAGACTACACATGTGTGCACCCGTACGTTTATGGTCAATTGAGAGCAAACGCGGCACCCATCTTGCAGACAGCATTTTTAAACCCAACTGATCATTTAAACTCGAAACCACACTGCCATATGAAATACCTATGGCATCAACAATCTCGCGCACTTTTACTCTTCGATCAGCCAATTGACCTCCATTGGTCGTCCAGAACGTTCAGCGTCATTTGTACTTGTGCGACCACAACGAAAGTCAGTTTACCATTGAAATCGATGATGTAGAGTCTCCATAGTATTTATTAAGCTTTTCCTTGGTTTGATTGACGTTTTTTGGAAAAAATTATGGTTAGTGATTACTCGAAATTCACTTTTTTCCATTTTTAAAAAAATGCATGAGGTTGTATGTTTTGAACAGCTGTTAAACGTAAAGTAAATGTCGGCAGTTGCTCAAAATTTGAATAAATAAATAAATAAATAGTTTCCCATTACATCCCATAAAGGACTGGGGAGAACTTCTCACAATCACTGAGCTGTGCGCTTTCCAGTTTTCACTCACTGATTGGGACCTACAGTTTTACACCGATTCCGAACGGTATTTTGAGAAGCTTTTTCATGGCTAGATACTCGATAGTGTCGCCGTCACTATGCGAGGTGACCGCCGCCGAAAGAAAATTTGAAGGTGGTCAGAGCCGGGTTCGAACCCAGGATCTCATGTACAAGAGCCGCGCACACTAACCATTGCACCACCGACGGCCAAAATTTGACAGTAGTCTATTAGTCTGGTACTGGATGGGAGCAGTGTTGCATTAGATATAATTACGAGTGAAGTTCGAAATGTCACGAACTTATTGATCCGCCCTCGTATGTCGCTTCCTTGTAGGCGATATTGTAAGGCAATGGTTATATTTTTTCGTCGTTCACTTGGTAACATGCCGTAAAGTGTGGCGATTGATATTATGTCACGATATTACCAATCACAACCGATCGCCGATGACAATTTGGATAATGCACTCAGAATACAAAGTTCAATTTAGTTGATATTTAGATTTCGGAGAAGATTGATGTGCCACACTATTTCTACGGAAAACCAGTTTCAAAGCACGCAAACCAAAATATTATTGAAAAATTTAAGAAATTCTAGTAAATAATAAATTGCATATCAAATAAATTATTAAAATCATAATATAATACACTCAGTTCTCAAAAGGAATTCCAATTTCTCCAATGCACGGAAAGAGTGGGTTTTAATTCTTCCTAAATATTTATGATATCGCAACATCCGGTCTGCTAGGAAATAAACGTTGTTTGTCACCATTGACTACTGCGGCGAAATAGAATATTTCATACAAAAATGATGCCTTATTTCAGATCAACTATTCCCTAAAAATCTTCTTCAGAGTAAGCAGTATTTTTTGCTGGGGAGTTTTATTTGTACTTTTTGGTTTGCTTCCGGTAGCTTAACGGCTGAAAATCTGAAATGCTCTGCATGGTCTGGTGCCGGTCAGTGGACAACTTCACGATTTATTTCAAAGTTTTTGTCATACATACTTGGTTTTTTATGTAACAAGAGTTTTCAAAAGTGTTTCCCTCTAATTGTTAATGTAACAATTGCCCCTGTAGGACTAGCTATTTAGCTATTGCAAATAGCACTCTCTACTTCGAATAAAAATATTTGCTAAGTTTATAAATTTTTTTGGAGGGTTACTATATTTTTGATTAATATGACTTGTCGCTAAATTGCAATTTTCTTTGCTACTTAGCAAGCGACAATCGTTCGCTTGTAAAGCGTATCTTAGACCTGCGGACTAGTCGTCCGACTATTAGTCAGACCGACTTTTTTGTCGGGCACTATTTTGCCTTACACTAACCGACTTTCCGGTTTTGATTTTTCCCCAGATCGCACGATTGGATTACGGGAAAAGGGTTAAAAATCAATCCAAAGTTTTTCGGCACACATACAGGCAGGTGAAGTTAATATAAAGAATTTAAAAAGGCGTTCAATCATATGATGACGTCTCATTTAAATAATATTAATACGTAATAACACTTAAAAATATTTAAAGACAATTGTCATTATTTTCTTGTTTAATACTTTTTGTTTTATTCCCACAAAAAACAAAGAGAATGCAAAGCAACAGCCACATGAACATTCGTACATACTCTACACAAGTTCACAATTTTCGTTGCTCTCTTTCTATCTCATTTTTATATACGTATAACCACGTCATTATTCTCTTTGCCCTGAGAGTGCTTCGCACCCATTCAATACTACTATTCGCTGCCGCTACATCAGTGTGTGTTTTTTTCGCAGTCTGACAATCTGTGTTTCGCAGTCGGACAAATCTGTTTCCTATAGAGGGGTGGGTCACCCTTATCATTTAGGGGTATGAAAAATAGATGTTGGCCGATTCTGAGAACTACTCGATATGCACACAAAATTTCATACAAATCGGTCCAGCAGTTTGGGAGGAGTTTAACGGCAAACAATGTGTGATCGCTGTCGGACAATCTGTGTGAGCGCAGTCGGACAAATTGTGTTTGGATGTGTTCACTTTGTGAATTTAGGCCGTACCCGCGCCTGTAGATGTTAACACATCAAAAGGTGTTAACACATCGCCCGTGAGTTCGAACACTCATTGGATTTATATTTTTGACAACAGCCTTATTCGCAACAAGAAGTTGGTGAAGCAAAACCGTACACATCGTTTTTAGACTTACATACATATGTCGAAATCGTTTACTTTTTCTAGAACTTGTTCATTTAAGGTGCCCGGACATAGGATCACGAACGATATTACCATGTCAAACATATAGATTATGTTCGTGAGGGTCATGTCTGGTCACGCTAAATGAGCTATGTAGTTCATGAACTGTACAACTCTAATCATGTTTTCCCCTTTATTAAGAATTACGTGAATTCGATCTAATTTTATGTTGTTTTTTTGTAGGAACTCATACTAAAAAGATAATACAAAAATATCATTTAAAAATCTATTGAAAACGTACTAGAAAAGTAGAAGTAGAAGAACACTACCGGATTATAGAAGTGACTAGTCCGTGCTTCTGCACGAGCGAAAGTGCTTGTGCACTGGTGATGCAGGCCATGTTAAATGCGTCAGTTAAAAGCATTGCGAGTTAATTAAAGCGGAACTACTGTTGTACTAGAGGGGCTAGCGATTTCGCCAGTTTGAAGTTTAACCCTGCTGTTAGATTAGGACCATTTGGTCCAAATTTTTTCTGTTTTCCCTTGTAACTTTGGAACGGTGATATATACTGACTAAATTTTTCTGCTAATGGGGTCTTTTAATAAAACAATGTTATGTGCGAAAATTAAATTTTCTAACTTTATTCAGGACTGAGAAAAATACAAAATGACGAATCTTAGATTAGAGGACCATTTGGTCAATAGTACATTTTTTCATTACCAAGCGAATGTAAATTCATGTCAAATATTTAGAAGATGTTTTTGATATGTCAAATACTTGCTTTAGAAATTATTGAACCAAAATAGTTACAAAGGATAAGATAAAATTATTATTTTGGATGAAAATTCCAGTATGGACCAAATGGTCCCTCAATCTAAGATTCGTAAGTTTTTTCATTACCAAGCGAATGTAAATTCATGTCAAATATTTAGAAGATGTTTTTGATATGTTAGCGGATGTTTTTGATATGTCAAATACTTGCTTTAGAAATTTTTGAACCAAAATAGTTACAAAGAATAAGATAAAATTATTATTTTGGATGAAAATTGCAGTATGGACCAAATGGTCCCTCAATCTAAGATTCGTAAGTTTTTTCTAATCTAACAGCAGGGTTAACTTTATTTCATGGCGTGTTCCTACAGCTTCCAGTAGATCAGACGTGGTAGTATTATTGTATTAAACTGGCCTTTTTAATATGCATTACTCAATCGAATGGAAATGGTATAAGCAAAACCATTATTTTCAATTGCAATTCAGAAATACCACATTATAATTTGAATTATATGATTATTAATTATTTACGCGGTCAATGTTACACAGGATCGAGTTAAGACACAATCGTAGAAGCGAAATCGTTAATAAGCGTGTTTTGGTTACACCGCTTGCATATGTAATGGCAAGTTTTGCATGTAGCACTTAGCGAGAACTTAGCGACGCGAATCATTTTCGCTAAGTTTAAAAAATATTTTTTTTTACATCTTTTACCGCTTTCTCCCCTTTTACATATTTTTGAATAAAATTGCTTATCGCTGAATTCCCGTTTTCTTTGCAACTTAGCAAGCGATAATCGCTTGCTTGTAACCAAAACACGACTAATATGCAGTGAAATTACAAACCACCTCTGACTCGTAAGTTCGACGGTATAAAGCTTTCAATAGATTTCCTCTTTTACAGTGTCACAAATCTCACTGCTTTCTGCTACCGATTACTATATTGAATAGTGAATGCACTGATGGTCTGCTTCTCTGTCGTACTGCTCTCATTTGTGACAATAAAAAAACAACATCACAAGCCAAGGAAAAATGTCACATGGCCGTAGTAATTTGTTGGCGCCAACTGATATCTTATCACTGGCGTCTCAAACACAGCCAGTACGGAGAGCGTCGAAGAAAGCTGCAACAACAACAACACCGGTACCATCAACTGCATCATTCAACAGCAAAAAGGTATCAAGAGTAAACTGTCAGGCCATCAATTGTTGCCCATACTGTCAAGGGATATGTATGTATATGGGAGTAGATGTACACGTGCATGTTAAATATATAAACACACACACTTACGCTGGCATCCAGGCATTAATAACATCATGATAGTTGGACTAAAAGAAACACGACGACATTGTCGAAAACGCACTTGAATGACACTTGCAAGTGAGCGAAGGAAGACTAAGAAGATGGCAATCTACTTACTTAAAGATGCAAAAGGCAAAGCCGAAGAACTGATAAGATATCCTTAAGAGGATATTTGTAGTATAATGTGCAATGGTGTACTTTTTATGTACTTGTAAACTAGGTAAATTGTGTACCAAATCCATGTGTTGCAGCAGCAAGATGTATGTCAAGAGTTCAATTGTTTAAGACCAAACGAAGATAAAGATAAAAACCTACAGCGCTCCGAGATGAGTTCAATTGCATAAACACACCATTTATACATTTATAGACAGATATCCCACCCAGGTCCGGTAAGATAGTGATCAATAAGGAAGAGGTATGTATAAACGCACTGTATGTTCAGTATACTGAGTTAATATAATATAAATTGTTAAATATTCAGTGATTTTATCTCGAGTTTAAAATGGAGACCTAATTAAATTTAACCTAAAACTACGAACAAGTGTCCTTAAGTAGCATGCTCTTTTAACGGTACGAACATTAAACTGACAATTTAATCATGGCATACATGTAGCGACATTACAAATAAAAATTCGGCTTTGAAAAAAATATACTTGTTTCGTATATCAATATAATATTTGAGTGGTATCTAATATTAATCTAACGTTGCTGCACCACCCACCCAAACCTATTTACCTAATTTATTTTCAATTAAAATCCAACTTCCCCCGTGTGAGAAATACTTTTACCTTAAGTGGTTTCCACAAATATTTGGGGCTGCCACCTTCTTGTATGCTAATGCTAAAATACCACGTCAACAAATGCTTAACAAACATAATAAGCAATTTCTGATGCGGTCTTTAAAAAGTCATAGAGGCGATAATTTTCAACATAAATAATAGGGAGGAGATAAAAGCTTTTAAAGGCAAATACAAAATTTCTAACAAGTGCCCCTTAAAAACTGACAAAATATTTAACTTTTAGAGAATAAATTACATTGTAAATAATCAAATAAAAGATGTGAAGATGAAAGACCAAATATGTAGGAAAACAACTTGTCTTCTTGAATTTTGTTAGCGTTACCCAACGATGACCATACACACTCTTGTCCGACATCATAAAGGCCAAGATTCAAGTAAAGATGTTGCAGCATACGTTTTAAAAGCTCTTAACAAAATGACCCACATAAAATGCAAACACTTTAACAGTCTTGCGAAACGGGACCCCCCTTTTCATGTTAAAAAAAATTTACAGACAAATATAGTTTCTTCACTTCTCTGTTATGGTGTTGTAGCTTTTAATTTTCGACTTTATATTTTGAAATTTGTTGTTAAATTTTATACAGAACATAGTACAGATACTCAAACGAGTACATGTATGAATCTAAACGCCTCTCCATATCACAAAGTTCACATAATACATCTTGACATGTGATGACGAGCAGAAGACAAATTAATTGTTTTTATGTTTTCATATCTATTGATCTGTGACCCATCTCTGCAAAAGATTTCCATAAAACATTCGACACAGTACGAGTTGTAGAATCGTCTATCATCCATTGAAAGTGTTTCAAATGCATTTGATATGATTGACTCCCCCTCATTTAAATTAATAACAAATTAACTCATTAATTTTCAAAGAGCTTACATTCTTTCTTGGGGCGTTTTGTCTTCATCGCGGAAAGAAAGTAAATCCCAGCAAAACTTTTGAGTAGTTGTTGCCTTGTAAACCAGGTTAGGTTAGCTAGAAGTGGTTGTAACTGCTGACACACTTAGTCCATTGAGGACTGTTGTGACACCTCGAGCTTCATATTTCGTGCCCATCGTTGAATCCATAAGATGACCCATACCGACGGTCCGAAATGTAGCTAAAAGAAGAGGCATATTAGTGGCAAGTAAACCAATTTCTGCTCCGTGCTAGTTCAATATCGTCAATTTCCTACAGTAATCATGAGCTAAGATTTCAAGTCTAGACGCATGTGTGCCTACGACAGTGTGCCCTACGATCACAGCTACTAGCGTGGTGATATCCATTATAGGAATGAAGTTCAAGTTTTTCGAACGATTCTCGTCAAACCTTGGTCAAATCTGTTTGTTGATCCTGCATTTTGTATCACCAGATCAGCAGCTTAGTTTTTAAGATTGACTTTACTTGTAAACTGGTTAAATTTTAATGTTAAGGTGATACAACACGGGCAGAACAGACGCGCTTGGGGAATGCATATGATTGGAATTTCTCGCTGATAAAGAATTTTAACAAGTTATCAACGGAAGGACAAGTTTCAGACCCTAGAATAAATTCTAAAATTCTTCCATTTGGTCCATTCTATGGCATCAAATGTAATACAGTAATCACTAAAAATTTTAAATATCGTTCTCCCCAAAACACAAGGCTGGTTTAGACAACGTATTCTGAATATGAAAAAAGCTAAATCAGCAAAACTGTATTTTGTTTCTCAATTTACTGGGTTTTCGGTTTTTTATTGAGGAAAGGTATTGCACCTCCTCCCCCCCCCCCCAATTTTCCAAATTTTGAGGTAAAAATTTTGAGTTTAATCTCCGGAAAAGTCATTTGAGTTTTCAAAAGCAATCATCGTTAGTTTAAACTTGTATAAAGTAGGATCTATAATCGGTGGACAAATAAACGTATTCACCAAATACTGATAAAATAGGTTTGTATGCCGCTGGTACCAACCATAGTTGTTACAAAACGTGGCGTAATATGTGCTTCTTGTAATGGAAATCATTAATGACCCAAGGAAAGCGTATGCACAAAATCTGTTGAAATCAGATAATATTTGTGACCTCTGGAGCCTATGCACAGTCCTTCGTCGCATAGACAATAATCAAAACAAAAGTTGTGAATAAATGTCTATAAAATTAGCTGTTCTCATAACTTAGAAATTCTTCCCATACAAATGATAAAGTCTTCCTTGAAACTAATTTGTTTTGGAGCCACCTGAAGGCGTTGAAATTATAGGATTTAGCGTATTTGCAAAACTCAATTTTCATGGGTATTTTCAAATAATTCTCAAAAACGCGTTCTGAAACGAAATTGGCGAGCTTTTTTATTAAAATACTGTATTGGGAATAAAATAAAAATAGCTGAGTAATAATAGTGCTGAAGTAAACCTACAAAATGCGATTACAAAAATTATTAAACTTGTTTCCAAATCTAAAATATTGCAAAAGTTTCATGGAGTAAAAAAATGTGAATTTTTTTGCTAAAACTGTAAATAATTATTTTTTACGTGCGAAAAAATTTCCCAATTGTGACAAAACTGTATTGCGATGAAAAAAGTTAATTTTTATTTCAAAATATCCGATTATTTACTCAGTAAATTTTTAGTCGTAGTAGTTAACAAAAAAAATATATATTTTTTTCATACAGTAAGCCGAAGTTGGATTTACATATACCTACTTATGTATATAACCCTTTTATCATGAAAAGTATAGGTTTCTTCCGAAAAATTCCCAATTTTTTAGTGTAAATTTAGAAAACTGTTTTAAAATAAATGCAAATTTTTTTCAATATATTTTAAACCAATATGTTGACTTTAACGTCAAAGAAAAACAATGCGCCTCTTTTCCTAAAACATGAAAAATATGTCATCTGTGCATGCATTAAATCAGAGTTTTTGTGAAAAAAATTTCGTAATTTTGACAAATCTATATTACGATGTGAAAAATGTCAAAAATGTATATTTGTTGCAAAATGTCCGATTCTTTATTCTATATGTTTTCAATCGTAGTAATTGATAATAAAAAATATTCCTTTAACTATCAAATGTGCCCATAAGTCTAAATAACGTTTAGACTCCCGAAAAATTCTCAATTTTTAAATGTTCATAAAAAAAATGTTAAAATAAATATTTTTTTTAATTTCTATGAGACCATTTTATAACATCGAAAACTAATTGGGCACTTTTTTACAAAACCGGGAAAATACATGCGGTAAATCACCATCTTTTCTGAATAAAATGTTCCAATTTTGGCAAATCTATACTACTATGAGAAAAATGTTAAAAATTTATTATTATTATATAATGCCAGATTCTTTGTACAACAAACCAAAACACAACGTGACAACTACAATTAGAATAGTGCGTTCAATAAATATAACTTTCCAAACTTCGGCATCAGTGCGTGTAAGTAGGAAAGCAATGCGTAAGTTGTGACAAACAATCACTCTGCACAATAGATGGATGTCTTCGGTTAGTGACTAGTGTGAATACCACCGCAGTGTATTAACGGGCTAGACGCTGCTGAAGATGATGCTTCACAAACATCGAAACGATCGTCCAGCGAATGTGAGTTCAAATTCGCATTTACATTTTGCGGAAGGTTAGATTTGCCTTTTCTGCATACTACAGGCCTGTTTTGGTGTATGCTTTCCCGGCCTGGTTTCCCATCTCGTCGAGTCAGATGGAGAGGCTAAGGCAGTGGGAGCTGAAAATACTCAGAACCTGTCTGGGTCTGAGGGTGATTGTGATGGCGGATGGCTCTTTCCGCATGCCCTCCTGTAGGAGGGTATATGATGGTGCTGGTTTTGGGAGGTTCATGGTGGACTCTGCTCTATCTTTCCTGGGAAAAGCGGCGGGTGTGGATAATGACCTGGTTAGGGCATGTTTCTTTGAACCAACGGACCTTCTGGCCCTCAGTAATGGGGGCTATCTAGGAACGGACGAGGCTTTATTGTTTTACCACAGGAGATTCGGTACATTGGGTATCGATGATCCTGTGTATAATACTACTCAGTAGTATTTCATTTGATCAAGGTGGAGACTGGAAATTTTTTGGAATATCTGGTCTAATGACTTATGCGATCCGGCTTGCTGGAATTCTTGTTTTTATTTAGTTTTTAAGTTGTTATTTGTTTTTTAAGTTTCTTTTATTTTTAGGTCAAGACGACAAACGAGGCGTTCCCGTTTTGCATGGATTTTTCGGGATAATATTCTTTCCTTTACAGCGTATATAATTTATTATTAAGATTGATGTATGTATGTAGTAATTTTTTGATGAGGATGGAAGATTCTGAAGCCACCCAATGGGTGTGAGGGAATTAGATATAGGTAATATTAAGATGTATTTTTTGTGTACCAGTAGGATGTATTTTATTTAGTATTTATTACAATAAAAACGCGTTTAACAAAAAAACATACAACTTTATAAATTGTAGTAGTTAATAAAAAAAATATAGTTTTTACAATAGAATATTGGCTGAGAACGTATTGTAATAAAGTTTCTATGTTATTTTGGGGAGTCAAGCTGATATGTTCGTGGTTACCGAGAGCGAACTGTTTTCGGAGCGCTAAAATAATCTTATAAAAATAGGTTACGATCCTCACGAAAATAATAATTATATCATCAGGAAAACTTTAAAATATTGAAACAGGTTCGAGGCCAATTGGGCAGTTTGTATGGGAGGTGACAGAATGTGTTAGCCGCTTGCGGCGCACTAACTTGGCAAGGATGTGAATACTACGCTGATCATAGTTTGGAGCAAATCAAATGGTGGAATAGGGTGTTATTGTATGATGCATTTTTAAGTCCCATTGAAGATTCGGTTAGACATGATTATGGCGAAAATATTCCATTGTACAGTCGTGGGTCACAATAAAGCTACCAGATGGGGTGTTATAGCGTGTTGAATTTTAGAGGTCCGTTAAACACTTTGCATGCGTGGTACCAGAATTATACACAAAGATAACGGTAATATAAATTTTACTATTATATTATTTATATTAATAATATATTATTTAATTATATTATATTAATTATATTAATAATATAAAATTCTCATTACATCCCATTAACGGATTGGGGAGAGCTTCTTACAACCATAAGCTGTATGCTTTCTAGTTTTTAAACACACTGATGGGGGTCTACAGTTTTACACCGATCCTGAACGGTATTTTGAGTAGCGTTTTTGATGGCTAAATATTAAATCAATATTATGGTCAGCAAATTTTTGAGAAAATAATTCCATCACGAGGGGGTTATAGTGTGGTGAATTTACAATCCTATTGGACCCCATATAGAGGGGGTACTAAAAGCCACTTCTCCCAAAATTGTAAAACAATGACGACATTAAAAATGTTATGTCGTTCTGAGTTTAGTCAACATTTAACAATATGGTATTATCGAGGCCCATTGAAACTTTTGTATGGTATGTACCCGAATACGTGGTCCAATTCTGTCGTAATATCGTACAGATGTGGCCACTGTCTAAGTGTTACTTCGTGAAAAGTTTGGGGCAAATTCAGGGCATCCAATAGGGTGTTATAGAGTGATAAAGTTTTGAGGCTCCCCAATCATTTATATGGGCGGTGCAGAAAGCGTGGTACGATTTATTCCAAAATTCCAATTTTCCTTAGCTATAAGCAATACATGTTGACGCCAAGCTTCATTTATCTGCGTCTATATTTTTGTCCCATCGAGGTATAGGGACGAAACATTGTGCGATGTTACCAAAAATGCACGTAGAAGTAGATGAGTAAAATACTTAACAAACCCCTTTGTTTGATTCAAATAATTTGTTTATCAGTATTGCACTATGGGGAAATTGCACTTGATAAAGAAATTATTGAATTCATTCACATTTTTAATAAAGCAAATATTTTAAACAAAATAAGGAAAATATTGGAATCAAATGATTCTTGTGTTGTGTGCTTGCGATAGTTTTCGAACATTTGCTAGTAAAGAATTCTCAATGCAATTAAGTTTTCGTTTACATTTATTATAATGCATTTTTCAATAACATCATTCCAAACCACTGCTGATGAAAATATGTGGTTAGATCTAAAATAGCGATACAGATTGCCAGGAATCACAGGGTGCAATTTGTAAAAACTCACATAAATAAAAACGAAAAACTTACCGGTATTTTTATTTTAAGTCCTATCAACACATACTCAGTTCAATAACTATTTGTATATGACATTCAATATGACATTTTATTGAATTAATCAATTGTTTATTCTATTTCTTTAAACTATTCAATAATTTTGTTTACCAAACCAACAACATGTTTTATTAAATAGGAAGTTTAAACCACCAACTCCTTTTATTGAAATAATAAATAATGAAAAAATCGTCATAACAAGAAATACAATAAATTTTTCATTGAATCCGTGATTTTCGTATTCAAATGTTAAAACCATTTGGTTGGTTTGTGTCGTTTAAATCAGTTTTTATTTTCAAGTTGTACTTTGACCACTCGACTATATGGACAGATAGACGGGCATATCTTAACCGAAACAGAAAGTGTTTCTATTGAGATGGGTGGGTCTTATATTACTGTTGAGGAAACAGTTGCAAATTTTTTTTCCATTGATCTGACGGAAACATATCCGGAGATACACATTTGGAGAACTATGCAATTGCCTCAAGCAGTTTAGCGAAACTTGTTATTAGACCAAAAATGTTCGTTGGGCCGACTTTCTCCAAACCATGTTATACTTTTAACTGTAATAAATTAATCTCCGTTTTCAGTCCTATTGTGCGCTGCTGCCGTTCTTGCCCGTTGGATTCGTTGTTTGATCCCGACATCATTTAGAACTCAATGCATCATATTGCACCGGGAAATTTAAAACCCCCCACCATTTGATCCCTTGGCTATATTTGAAACGGAACTTAAATATTTATTGTTAGTTTAAACAAAATTGTTCTCTATTAATCATACATATATTTATTTTTGTGTTTCTCTCGTACCAGAATTTCTTAAGACACTGCACGGCATTGGATGTTGCCGCATCGCATCACATAGTAAATAGCTTGCACAAATATATAGCAGTGCAAAGTGTTAATTGAAAGTGGCAATTAAAAGATATGATACAACAACTGTTCTTCCTCTCGGTGCTCCTCTCGATATTTTTACACTTGAATTACACTCAAATGTGGAAATGTTGAAAAATTTTTGTTGATCGTCGAATTCTTAGCACGTTTCCACATCCCCACACCCGTGGCACTTTAAGCGACAAAAAGAGGATGATGGTGTGGCAGACACCAACTCCATCCGTAATCATAGTGTACCCAGAAAACACAAGAATTTGCTTCAGACTGAAAGATAGACAGAGGATTTGAAGTTAAGATTTTAATTGTGCATATCATACGTGGTTGGTGGTGTTGATGTTGTTGCATTGTTTATCTTTTGTCGTTGATACTGTATATTGTTGTTATTGTCTTGTAATGTGGAATGTACCACTCATTGGGGTGCGCTTTCCTCATACAGTCACAGTGTCGCCTCCTTGCGTCATTTGTTTATGTGCTTGCGTAAAAATTGCATTTATTGTTGGTGTTTTCGTTGTATCTATTGCTGACTGCGGCATTCTGCAAGGGGAGTTTGACAAATTTGCTTCGTTTTGCTCCTCGATGCGTTCTCGTAAATTCTTTGTAAATTTCTACTCATTTCAAATTATATTTATATGGGCTTTAAATAGAACCACTGGATTTATAATTGTAATGGTTTTGTTAAATACACTATGCAACAAAATTTAGGGTGTTGCTTTGGGGGTGCATGATTGCTGCGCCAAATGGTCACACTAGATGAGTATAGTCAAACCCCAAAAGCTTAGACTATGTTTTATGGACTTGGCAAGTTTGAATTTTATTATCCGATACTGTTCGAAATAAATCTAAACATCGAGTATTATTTTCGTAGAATAATCAAACGCTCTATTTAAAATTTTAAAGCAGTCTTTTGATCCTTTTGTCTGAAAGTACCAAAAATGTACCACAAAATGACCAGCTACGGATTCAGAATATTTCGCGAACTTATTCCTAATTAAATTTCATTATGGGTCGACATAGACCAAATCTTTACTTTCAGACGTCCTTTTTGTCCTTTTTTGAAACAGGGTCAAGAAAACTGCACCATATAACCACCAAAATATCCAAATGTTCTACTAATTTATTGTAAAATAGATTTTACTAGAGGATTCCGTAGACGAGAATCCTTCATCTAGAATTTTCATATGTCCTCTTAGCCCTTTTTTAAAAACTGTAATCTTGAAATCTTAAAACTTAACTATGAAATAATTTATTTTGATTATAATAAATTTTATTATAATACATAAAATGATTACAGATACAGAGGAAAAAGGTCTCCAGCGGCAATACTTGTGGAGATATGTTGGTGGAATAACCATTGGATTCAGGACGAGTACATTGAAGAAGACCCGAATGAGTCACAGAGTAATTTATTTGATTAAGATACTAATGACCAATCTAATAAATATTGTTTTTTGGTTTGTAAAAAATTAAATTTTTTCATGAATACAGCAATTCGTCCATATTTTAACAAGGGTTTAATGCCACTTTTGTTTTTTACTTTTGGTAGAATTTTGTGAAATTTTTTGAAAAGGGACTAAAGGATATATGAACAACAAAGTGAATCTTCTTGAGCAATATATGCATATTTGTTTGACAATATATTTGTAGAACATAGTGTGTTCAAAACAGACCATTCCAGATTTCAATTTAAAGATTTCAACACTTAAATTTTTAAAAAAGACTAAAAGGATGTTCGAGATGTTCAATAATCTTTTCCAGAACATTTGCATATTTTTCGGGTCATTTTGGTGCGGTTTTGTTGACCTTGTTTCAAAAAAGAGACAAAAATGACGTCTGAAAATAAAGACATAGAATTTTGGTCTTTGACAACCAATAAAGAAATTTAATAAGAAATAAATTCGGAAAACATTCTGAATCCCTAGCTGATCATTTTAGTGCAAATGTTTGGGTCTTTTTGAACAAAGGACGAAAATGACCCCCTTTAAGCTTTGAAATAGAGCATTTAAATATTCTACCGAAATAATCTTTGTCAAATTTCACTGACGACATGTGATCACAAGAATTCGCTCAATTCAATATTTACACTCGATTTTTAAATTTATTTCGGATAGTATCGGATAAGAAAATTCCAAACTTGCCACGCTCATAAAAAAGTGTATCTACACAGCGGTCTAAATGTTTAGGGTTTGACGTATTCTCTTAGCGTGATCATTTGGCGCAGGAATTTGTGAATATTTTTCCAACGAATGAATTTTCAATATTCTATCAAATGGTGTAACAAATCATCAATTAAATTATTGCCTGTTAATAAGGTTTTAACAATAACGAAATAAGTTAATTTTGTGGATATATTAAATAGCCGAACAAGTAAAACTTCAAAATTATTAATCAAAATGCTGTTCACTTATGTGCTACAAGTTCGTACTTGAATATAAATTGCATTGTTAAAAGTAAACCAGAATATCGAAATGAGCAGGACCGTACACTTGACGTATTGCTAAGTAATAACGATGATTAAACCCAAAAAGTCGACAAAGACACACCAAATATCATTACATCTATTCTCTTTCAGCTCTTTAAAATGAGCTTTTCATAAAAAAGGTTAAATATAAAAAACCACCTCAGTCAGATTAAATGATTTCGACATAATAAATGGAACATACTTCGAAAATTTCACGAATCTAGCTACATGCGTGTGTGTAGAGTGTTGACTATTCTGGTTTATGACAACACACACGTCCACTTCAATGCCCATCAATTCCAATTCCTCACAAATTCCAAAATTTTACTCTTACGCTTTCAATATCGATCATGGCTAATATTGGGATCAGAAGAATATACTAATTTCCAGAATTTAACAGAAATAAAAAAATAACGACACATATTCCTTTACCTTCAATAGTTCATTAAAACCGACCATCTAAAAAATTTGATCAAACCCATATTTTTGTAAGCATAATCCTATATATTTTATTTAATATTTATGTTCTTTAATAATTGTTCGTTGTAAGATCAATAACAATTAAAAATTACTTTTTCGATCAAAAAGTAAATTTTAATAGAAATATGAAAAAGAAAAAATCATATGAGGTGTCATGGGACACCCGGTTGGAACGAAGGTCCTTTCCCTATATATTATGTACTAGTTAGTTCCAACACGTGTAAGGCGCTAGTTGAAAAATACGATAATTTAAATGATTCATTAAGAAATGGTACGTTTTGTAAAATAAAAAACTTTTTTTAAGAACAATTTAAATTTAATAAGAAACCATATAGTTACTATGTTGTACAGCAAACCATGGAAATAATTTAATAATGGCTCTCTATTATACAAATGCAAAGTATTTGAGTGATTCATTACGAAAAAGGTTTGTCCCACCCGAGGCGTTTATATACCTGAACCAACAAAAATATATCGAGGATACAAATGGGATTCCCGCCATATATCTACAGTCGGGCAAATATTAAAGCAGTAAAAGGTACAACGTACAATGTCAGTGGTTTTAGACACAATACTAACATATCGCATGAAGATATTGCATTAACGCCAAAAACCAAACAATTTTGGTGGCTATCTTAAAATCATTGTTTTATAAAAAAAAATTAGATTTAATTAGACCATAGATTTTAGTATATAAATAATGTGACATTAATGTAATTTTTTAATTAAAAATTTTTCCGTACATTGTTGTCATATATGAGTGTTAAATTGATTTCAACAAATTGATTTTATAAAGCTGTACAAATGCAATATAGATGTTTATTAAATATATTCCAGAGCGCGATCTGGGGAGAATGCATATCAAAAACAATATAAATTATTAAATTGCTATTGTTTATTATGGTACTAATTTTTGTATAATTACTTGAATTCAATAAACATTTTATGATGTTTTTTTGCTAAAAAATAATGATTATGGAGTGATTTTTGTAATATTAAAAAACCCTTAAATCTAAGAATATAATCATTACTATACAATTTTTATAATAAAACTCATAATGATTATGGTCCCTGACTTCTGTGGATGAAGGGACAACAGACGAAGTCTGTTTCGGAGATAAGAAAAGACTGTCCAAATTATCCAAGTTAGGAGTTACTGGTACAATTAAATTACGATCACTAGAAGCTTCTATTCCGTCTTGGAGACTACGAGATGTCCTCAGGCCATTTAAAAGTATTAAACATATCCTCCAACGATTTAAGTTTCGAAATAATAGAGACAAAATCAGAATTTAAATTTTGAACTCCTTTCTTGGCCTCCTTAAATGGCTTATAAAAGTCAACATCGAATTCCCTACACATCCAACATATTCAGCGAAGCCCGCTTTCCTTAGCCGTAATTATGTCATAATGCCTACCTACCATTGAAGCCAGCACACTTCACATGGGCATGACTATTACAAAGCCAACATGAAAGAAAACAACCCTCATATACGTCCATGACTCTACAAATCTAGTAATAATTACCAATTGTGGCTAAAGGTATATAAAATAAAATAACAAAATGAATTGGTACACCTTTAAAACACTAAACTACGAAATGCTAAAAGTATGCATAATAATACTGGGTTGTATACTGGGTTATAGCAAAATACGGATAAAAAAAGGTGTTTACAACGTGCGATGAGGAACTTAGTTCCAATATGTGAAATGGATTATTATGGTGGATGGTTGGGAATACAGCTATTTCTGTGTCCACCAAGGCACATCATCAGCTTCGGTCTCCACAAGTATTTAGGTATATCATCACACATTATAGGGATAATCAAAACTTAACTTGGCGAGAATTGTCTCAATTAAAATTATAATTGCATAACACTATATATGTATGTATGTATACAATATGTTTACTTGTATGAGATCAAAATTAAATTTAAGGGTCATATTTATAATTTAAATTTGTTCTTACATTCTTACATTTATTTCATCTAGTAGAGAATTAGCCTATGGGTTGTAATGGTCACTAAGTCTTTGTAGGTACGTCTCACTGTATCTGCGGATTTCATCTTTTACTGTCGTCATACCAAGATCACGACGAACAGTATTGTTTTTTCTAAACCAAGGAACATCCGTTATCATTCTTAACATTTTCGACTGATATCTGTGTTGGTTCTATGATATCTGTGTTGTTTCCCCACAGCTGTATTCCATAAGTCTATGCAGGTTATATTATTGTCTTATAATTACGTACTTTATTATTTAGATCAAGCTTTGACTTGCGCCATCTTAACCGACACAGTCGTTGAGATGTTAAAGTCATTTGTTTCCGCTTTGCTTTTGGAACGAAGTTCCTTATCGCACTTTACGGGATGGGGGCTAAATGAAAAAATGTTAAACAACTTTTTTTTAACCGTATTATGCTATAACCCAGTATACAACCCAATATTATTCTGCATACGTTTAGGATTTGGTAATTATTACTAGATTTGTACAGCCAGGGACGTATATGAGGGTTCTGTTCTTTCATGTTGGCAAGCGGGCTTCGCTGAATATGTTGGAAGTGTAGCGAATTCGATCTTGACTTTTTTTTAAGTTTGTGCCTTTTGCGTTGTTAACAGTATTACCTCATTCTGTGTGCTTGCAGTTCAAGTCTCCCGCTAGTACATAGTAGTTATTTGAATTTTGAAGATTCAGAAAATCAAATAGTTTTGGCAAGTCTGCTCGTATTGAATTTATATTGCCGGCCGGATAGTACGCACATGTAATAACTAAAAATTTGTCGCAGTTAACTGGTATCTTTATGGCGCATGTCTCTAAAGCATCTATCGAATATCTACTTTTGTTATCGCGACTGTAGTACTGTATGTTATTCTTGATTAATATAGCAGTTCCCCCAACCCTAGCTGCAACAATTCGATATTTGCTTATGATTTTATAATTTTAAAATATTACATTGCGTGTATGGTTTAATTTTGTCTCATTTAGTAGGACAATATCTTCTATCTACCTACTCTAAAAAATGTACCTATTCTTGAAAGAGGGACCAATTCTAAAAAAATATCATTTCTTAAAACAAACAACCTTTTCTTCAAAATATATCTTGTTATAAAAAATACCTTTTTTTTTACAAAAAATCTTTTTCATAAAAGTACCTTTTCTTAAAAATAAAATATTACCTTTTTTTCTTGAGATAAGAAGGTTTTCTGAAAATAAGTAAATTTTGTTAAAAAATAAACTTTTCCTAAAAGAGTACCTATTCTTACAAAAGTCCTTTTTTAGAAAAAATCATATTCTTATGGCCTTTTCTTACAGAAAGTAATTCTTCTTAAAAATAGTACCTTTTCTTAAAAAAACCTTATCTTTTAATAAAAGAAGTACCTATCTTTAAAAAAGGTCCTATATAATACATATTCCGGAAAATATAATACATATTCTTATAATTTTAATTTTTTAATAATTTTTTTTTAAAAAAAATAAATTTTTTTTTTTAAATAAATGGCCGATAAAAAAATTCTTAAAAAATGTTTTTTATTTTACAAAAAGTATTTTACAAAAAGTACCTAGTACATAATATATAGCGAAAGAAACTTCGTTCCAACCGGGTGTCCCATGTCACCTCATGTGATATTTGACAGTACCTCAATAGTTGACATAAAAACTTTTTATTATGATTACTGAATTAATCGTTATTGTACGGCGATTCCACAATTTTTGGGATCCAATTACCAGTTGTTCGATTAGGCATTTGAAAAATTAAGCGCTTTGGACTTAGGGACCTACTCAGTTGCCTACCAGAATTTCCTAGCACTTCGAATACGGTGTATGCAGTTGTCATGATTCAACTTCAATATATTGTTGCGGATTAAAAATATATTTGCTGCAAAACAACTCTCATGAAATTTTGCAAAAAAAAATCTAAAAAATATTATTTCCATTAGCATCGTGTTGCTCTAATGAAAGTCCATAAATCACACTCCACCGCCCAATTGAACTTACCTTTATTTATGGCTACCAAAGTCACCAATATTCAACAATTGACCATATAAACACTTCATCATCAATAATCTTTTTGTAAATTTCTTGGTAAGACAAATAATGATTCACACATTTTGAATCCACAAATTCTTGGTTGAGATGACAAAATACTCGGTTGCACAAGAGATTAAGTCACATTTGAATATTATGTGCCTTATTCATACAAAGTTGTGAGAGTTTTAAGAGACGTTTTTGGTTTGATAATCAGTCTCTCAAACCTCTCATAACCTTTTATGAATCAGACCGTATGTCTTTAAAATGGTATTGGGTATTGTTATGATTTTAATACAACACGGTGTTGGTTCATCAGATTTGTTATTTAGCTACAAGACTATTAATTGTTGCTTTGAAACTGGATACCATATCTCAATAGATAAGCGTCACAAAATTTATATATATGCGAATAAAATAACAAAATATACAAATTATTGGATTCATTAATATCCTGCTCGTTCGGAAAAAAATACAAACTGCTAATTGTTGGTAAATAAAAAATAAAATTACCCCAAAGGAAGAATATTTAGTGATGGTTTCAAAGGTTATAATCCGTGTACACTTTATTCCGACTAAACTAATTATCGACACATACAATATCGGGTGTAGAGGAACAAAAAATTTACGGAAATTCTTAGGAAACTTATGCTTGTTCAGATACCACTCAAGATAAATTCAAAATACGCTTATATATAATACTTTCTCAAGGATCTAAAATAATCGGTTTGGTAGCAAATGATTACAAAACACAGTTAATGGTTTCAACGAACAAAGGGTCAAATCGCTTGGAAACACAAGTGAAAGCGGATTACCTTTGTAACATCGAAGGCGTGGGCGAAATAATTTACCTCCGATATGCCATAACAAAATTAACTACGTCAGACTTGAGGTCACACAGAGAATTGGAGTTGGGAACAGGAGTTATTTGGGCTAAGCTAGATCTTCCAGACTCGTATACTAGTTGTCTTACTTTATGCCACCGAAATATGTCTCATTTCTCAAGCAGAGAAAACACCACTATAGTAGACCACATCGTATAATAATTGTATGCCGACATCGACGTAGGTAGGCGAATCAGAATAGAGTGATTGCGTTATATAGGTTTTGTCAGCTGAAAAGATAAATTTCAATCAGCACAAAGGTATTCGGGACGTTCTCGATGGAAGTTCAAAAGTATGGCGACAAAGACTCTGCTGGAAAGATTAGGTGGACGAATGCATGTAGAAGCTAGTTGTTACCAACTGGAGGGAAAACATAGAAGATCGCGCCGCTTGGAAAAATATATTATCTACGTTATATAAGGCTTCTATCCCAAATGGGTTGTCAAAGGACAGTTAAGTAAATAATATTTGTAAGACATGTCGATATGTTTGGAGATCATAAACAGTGAGTTGTGTTTAAAAAAGAAAATCGTATGATTTCTGTTTCACCTTTATAATGAATAGTGCACATTAGTTGATATTTCTTCACGTTATTTGAGTACCCCGTGAACTATTTACTTATAATTATCTAGAAAGTGTATCGTTGTCGGGATATGGCTTATCAGAAATTAAAAATAAAATTACATGAGATGTCAGGGGACACCCGGTTGGAACGAAGTTCCTTTTGCTATATATTATGTATCAGTTAGTTCCAATACCCCTAAGGCGCCTCTAGAAAAATACTGTAATTTAAATGGATCTTTAAGAAAAGATACTTTTTGTAAAATGATAAACTTTTTTAAGAAATTGTTTATTTATTAAATGTATTTTTTTATAAAATGTATATTTTTAGGTCCGTTTTGTAAGAATATGTATTACAGTTTCCCGATAAGGTCCTTTCTTTGATGAGAGGTATTTCTTTTATTAAAAGTTTAGGTTTTTTTGTAAGAAAAAGCCTAAGAGTATGAATTTTTTTAAAAGGAGTAATTTTTTTTAGGAACAGGTACTCTTTAAAGAAGGAAAATGTTATTTTTAGGAAAAAGTTATTTTTTAAGAAAATTTACTTATTTTCAGGAAGGCTACTTATCTCAAGAAAAGAAAAGGTATTATTTTATTTTAAGAAAGGGTACATTTAAGAAAAAACATTTTTTGAGAAAACGTATTTTTTTAAGAGTTTTTTTTTGAAGAAAAGCTTTCTTTTACGAAAGAACAGGAACAATTTTAAGAGTAGGTACTTACTTACTTACTTATCCGGTCAGAAACACCCCCAGGGGTCAGGGACGTTACAAAACGACGCTAGGATATTTCGCCAAACAGTTCGATCTTTTGCCTTATCTCTCCAGTTGGCAATACCAAGTGTACGCAGGGATTCGTCAACCTGATCCTTGCAGCGGAGTCTTGGTCTTCTAATTTTTCGTCTTCCTTCGAGTTCGGTTTCGAAAACCCCTCGTGCTGGTTCGTCTCCATCCATTCTACTGACATGGTCTAGCCAGCGTAATCCCGTTATTTTGATCCGCTTAACTATGTCAATGTCAAGATATAGCTCATACAGCTCATGTTTCATGCGTCGCCGATACTCGCCGTTGTGCACTATAGGGCCATACATTTTTCGGAATATTTTTCTCCCAAAGACTCCTACAGATGTTTCGTCTGTTTGCGATAAGACCAAGGATTCTGCATCATAAAGCAAGACAGGGTGTATGAGAGTCTTGTATAGTTGGACTTTTGTTACTCGAGAGAGGGCTTTATCTCTAAAGTGCTTGCTTAGACCAAAATAACATCTATTCGCAATCACAATACTCCGCTTGATCTCGAGGCTGACGTTGTTGTTTTTGTTTACGGCAGATCCGAGGTATATAAATTCGTCTACCACCTCGAAATTATAACGGTTATGAACGTTCACGCTTTGGTCTAATCGCGTGGAGGCCCTGCTCGTTGAAACCATTAATTTTGTCTAGTAGGTACTTATCTCAGGAAAACTTATTTTGTGTTACAAAAAGGTACTCTTTAAAGAAAAGGAAGTTCTTTAAGAAAAGACAATTGGTTGTAAGATAATGAACTTTTTTAAGAAAAAGTATTTGTTTAAAAATTACTTTTTTTAAGAACAGGTACTTTTTGTGAGAAAATTTACTTTTTTACGCAAAGGTATTTCATTAAGATAAGGTATTTTGTTAAGTAAAGGTACTCTGTATATGAATATGAATAGTTTTTTTTTGAGAAATGCACTTATTTTTAGAAAATTCACTTATTTAAGAAAATTTTATTTTTTTAAACTTCTTTCACTTTGGCTTTTCTAAATTTACTTTTATTCGGCTCAAAACTACAATATATAATAAACAGGCTCCACCAAGGAAATTTCCCCTTAAACAAGAAATATCCCCCATATGTTAGTCTAGACACAAACCAAACCAAAAGGCGAGTATAAGAATAAGTGTGCTGCCAAATGTAATGTAAATGCTCAGGGTTGTACTTCATGGATTTTCCAGTCTTGCACTTTGGCTTTTCTAAGTTTACTTTTTATTGGTTTCAAAACTACAATATGTAATAAACAGACTCTACATAGAAAACTTCCCTTTAAACCAAACCAAACCAAAAGTACCCAATATAGTTGATAATAATGGATTGTAATAAAGTAGTTAAAACAAAGTTGTTTAAAATTTTTTCATCTACCCCCAATCCGCAACATGCGATAAGGAATCTTCGTTCCAAAAACAGAATAACCCTACAGTTTGAGAAACAATATAAAAAACCAAAAGGGAATTTTTCGTACTAGCTGAAAAATTTATTGAATATGTTTACATATAATAATAACATATTTGTGCTTTAGTAGTATTAATATTAATTATTTGTTTGCCGGAAAATATTGTAACGTTTGTGCGTATCTTATTGGTTTCATCCAAAAATAATATTTTTCCACTTTTAATTTGTTTCTTCCTCTTGAGTGTTTAACAAATTCTGTTTATAAAAGCAATTCGTTGGTTTGGCTCGGGAGTTTAACAAAGAAATTTGAATATACCATTAAATATGTTTCAATTCGGTTGGACAAAATTTTAGACGATCCCGAAGAATGAACTGAACCAGAGGAAGTGCTTGTTTCGCAGCCACGAGTAAGGAACGCCTTCAGACTGGCTGTTCCTCTTCTCTTGATCGTGTTGACTTTTTGAAGGACAGCGTTTTCGATTTTCTACCAATAAAAAAGAAGTGCGACCAACAACAGGATTTACATATCTGCAGTCTTCAAAATTGTACATGTTCACGTAATAATTTATAATTAAAATAAAAATTAAAAAACATGATATGTTAGGAATTTGTAAAGTTGTATTCTGAGAAATTATAGACTTTTAAAATTTCCAAAATAAGTATTTTTTTTTTTTTTATTTAAATACTAAATTTTCATTTACGAGATTTTATCGAAAAATATTACAGCGTGAGATTTATAATCATATACAGGGTGATTCACGAAGTTCCGGACAAATTTCTCCAGCATACTCCTTGGCTCATTTCAAGACGAAAAGTCCACTAGGACCATGTCCGAAAATGCAAGGGTGCGAAATGGCAGCGGGTTCAAAATTTTCGGATTGTTGGTCCGAGGGTAGTAGGGTAAAGTTGCTAACTTCTAAGCCAGTGGTCGGATTTCGGCTTGTGCGGTGGGTTTGCTGGAAAGGTCTTTAAGAGGCCTTTCAAAATCAAAAAAAAAAGTAGAAAAATGTCAAATCGCCGAGATACAGAGATACAAATTAACATATTTAAGATTTTAAGTAGTATTTTTAGGTATTCATTGATAGAATTTTGTCATTCAACAAGTGTCTACGAACGCGAAAAGTACGAGTGATTTTTGTCCGGTTTTTTAAAAGTGAATAACGACAAAAAAGTAAAAGTTTACGCTAATCTCTGCTGCAGCAACAGTTTCGAGTACGTTGTGTTTTGAATTAGTAAAACTGGCAACTTATGTATTCGGTATGGATTCTGCGATGGTAATGCAAGAGCTGCTGCGCGTGAATATGCATTACGTTTTCCTAATCAACGACCACCAAACCGAACAACATTCAGTGAGACGCACCGCCGATTTCGTGAAGGCGAAATTCACGAGAGACGGCATAACTAATTTCCATAATTTGCACGAATGGGCCCATGACAATCCCCAAAACAAGAAAGAATCAGCATTTCAAAACCGATTTGCCGTCAACGTTTGAGCTGGCATCATCGACAACACCTTGATTGGGCCAAAAGTACTTCCGGCCAGGTTAAATTCTCTAAATTATTTGGCTTTTTTGCAAGAAGTCATGCCTGAAATCCTAGAGGAAGTACCTCTTGCGGTACGAAATCATGTTTTCTACCAACAAGATGGTGCTCCAGCGCATTACGGGCTTATTGTGCGGGAGTAGCTTAAGACAATTTCCCTCGACGTTGGATTGGACGAGCTGGACCAATCGCCTGGCCGCCACGATCTCCAGATCTCACTCCACTTAATTTCTTTTTGTGGGGCTACATGAAAGATTGTGTGTATTCTGTGCAGATCCACAATCGTGAGCAGTTACTCTCACGCATTGAGGAAGCTGCGGTGAAAGTTCGTGAAAAGATGAGTGACCTAAACGTGGCGGATGTGGTTCGCAAACGGCTGCAATTGTGTTTTGTAGAAAATGGGAACCACGTTGAAAACTTACTTTAACATCAAATGTTTTTTTTCCTTATGTGTTTGATTCTTCAGCCAAAAATTTCAATAAAATAAAATCTTGAACGTGTTAATTTACAAAAACAAATAAATGTGTGCTGTTATTTTGCTTCCAAAAACAAAAACAAATATTTTTGCATTTCAGTAAAATGGTCACATCTTTGGAACGGCAAGACCTCGGGCTTCGTTTAGGTCATTTTGGAAAGGTGAGAGCCATCTGGCAACTTGAGGTTATGTGAATTTTTTCCCATTTTTTTCCGAAACCTCTGTATCTCGGCGATTTGATTTTTTCTATTTTTTTTATTGATTCTGAAAGGCCTCTTAAAGACCTTTCCAACAAGACAAAAAAAATAAACCCGACAACTGGCGCAGAAGTTATCACCTTTACCCTACTACCCTCCGACCCCCAATCCGAAAATTTTGAACTCGCTGCCTTTTCGCACCCTTGCATTTTCGGACATGGTCCTGGTGGTCTTTTCTTCATGAAATGAGCCAAGGAATACGCTGGCGAAATTTGTCCGGAACTTCCTGAATCACAGTGTATATAAAATATTTGAATGTTGTAACTTATTTAAAGGACAAATAGGAAAACCTTTATATTTTGTGAGTTTAACTATAAATTTCACTAAATCTGAAATGCTTAAAAATTTCGAAATCCTATTTGGCGTGGGAAGGTTCAAAGTAAATATTCTCTCAGTATGAATATGTGAGCAAAGTTGGCTATATTATATGATGACGATATTGCCCTCGTCATTGATGTTTTGTTTGTTGGATATTTTGTTATCGAGTAGGTAAATATTTTCTCCCCCATCAAACAGTTAACAAACCTGTATCAGGTGTTAATATATTTGTCACATTCAATTTGACAACTTTTATGTGTAATAAACCTGTTACGATAGTTTTAAAATTAGTTCAAAAATATATAAGTTTACAACAATTCCAAACTCATAAAAGTGGATTTGTATTAATCACTCTAGATTTATATGAAACTCAATGTATGCATAAGTTAATTTGAAAATCAACCTAAAAATCTTTCGACTTAGCCACTTTTAACACTGCATCTGCTTAAAGTATTTTGCCAATGATACCTTACCTGTATTATGATTAACTAATGAGCTGAATTTGTTTCGAAAACAAGGTAAGCAAGAAAACTTTTACCACTTTTTTGCCAACTTTGGTAAAAGAAGGTGTCGGTAGTGTTTCGAAACGTTAATCCTTTCCACAACATTGATTCATTTTGAATTATTTAATGACACGCATTAATTAACGGCTCCACACGTATGAACCGCAGTGTCTTCTGTTTTTGTCGGATTTCTTTTTAGTCTGTTTGACTTCATAAATAATTCGTATGCCGATTGTGTTTTTTCTTTAGTTTACTTTTGAAATTTCGGGTTTTGCTGGCTTCTCAGATGGTAAATGAGTGAATGTAGTTCGCCAGATAATTTATGATCTTGTTGCCTGTATTTCTTTCGGGATAGTAATTAAGATTAAACAGTCCTTAGGTGTTATTTTATTGGACATGGTATGCTTCTCTCTTTTGTGGGACATATTTATTATTCTTTGTTAATTGCTCAGCAGGTATACTGAAGTTGGTAAAATGTGTGATTTGGTGTCATAATAGTGGATCTGATAATGAAGAAAAATATCCTTTGTTGACTTTAATTAAGGAATCATTAGAAAGGGGTCAATGAAAATGATTAATTTTATAGAACAGTATACTGTGATTAGAAGTCTCGGTACAATATAATTATCATATCCAAATTTCAGGACTTTTTCAGTTACTTGGAAATCGGAGAAGTAAGTTTTTTCGGGAAACATAAAAATATCTTATTTAGTTTTAATTTTAAATTTCGTATAGTAGCCTACATATATTTATGTACGCTAGACTGCCTAGATATATATATGTAAATAGTTGCGAAGGATAAGCATCCGCCGACCAAGAGTCGTAGATTACCAGAACGTACAATAGAAGGAACGAAATGTTATTAAGGATCCTCCCACAGGGGACTCCACCAGGAGGTAAGAAACCATAGAGTGACGCCTCCGTGCCTCCCTTGTCAAAGAAGCATCTGCTCACTATCTATTGAACATCTATTCCCGATATTAGTGGCGGATATTTATCACATTAGTGGTTCTAGTCAAAGTAACCATGTCTACTGATATCTTGGCGACTCGGTAAGAAACAGACCGGCGTCCAAGTTCTTGCCATAACACTATTATATTGTAGTCCACCTCAAAACCCCTACACTCGTATTACTCACATGAAAAATAAAATAAAAACTATAACAAAACAAAAGCACAAACAGACGAAAGGCAGGCCGCTAGACCTGGAGCTGGCGGTAACCTCTTCGATGCCAATACGATAGTGCCCACTAATATGGATGCAATTGTGGCACGACCGGATTTTTGGTCATATTCATTAAAGCATGTAGAACGAACTTCTTGTAGACATGGTGGTGCACCAGTCGCAGGTATGAAGCCACATGTGCAACCTTTCAAAAAGAAATTTAACGATTGTGGGTGGACAAGCTTTTAGGATTATCAAGAGAAATTGTGATGTCGAAGACGAGATACTCACTGGTAGACGAACAGATTTTCTCAAATAGGTTTGTAATATTATTGATAACACTGTGCAACAGTGGGTCTCGGGCCTCAACCAAACCAAAAACTTGTTAAAGTACTTGGACGTGGTATCACAAAACCCCGCTCGGTTTTGCTCCAATACGTAAAATTTTTTTTTTGACAGGCCGAAGAAAATTTTGGGGGTGGGTCAGGGCCCTATTTCAATAAATCCTAAACGGCTGGAAATATTGGATTACAACCTCTGACAATATTGTAGCTATTTTTCTATTTCAATACCCTTTTATGTATTTGTAATGAAAAGTACACTGTTAATCGATTATTTCACGAACGTTGAAAATTATGAAAACGAATTCGTTGATACCGATAACCAAACCTGTGTGGTCAAAAAGTAATCGAACATAGTAATTATAGCTGTAAACCAAAATCACCGTAACTTTAAGACATATTGATTATACGAATAAATTGCTCCCATTGTCTGTGCAAACGCTATAAAGGACTGGTACCACTTTCCAACTGACGGATGTCAGCTGACATCACAGTTATATAGGAAATGCGATGGACGGGATATGGTTGCACCAGAAACAAACACTTCGATATTTACTACAGCTGCCATGAGTGAAAGCACGAATTTGGGTGCGGATTTATAGTTGGCAAGAGACTGCGACACCTAGTTTCAAGGTTCAACCCAGTTAGTGACCGCATAGTCACAATTCGCATCTAAACGAAATATTTCAGTATCTCTTTAAGTGGTGTGCACGCACCGACAGGGGAAAAAGAAGATGAGGTCAAAGAATCATTTTATGAGCGTCTGGAGGAAGTATACGAACGCTACCCTGAACACGACATTAAGATTATTTTAGGCGTTTGGAATGCCAAGTTGGGAATCGAAAGTGTCTTTTTACCAACCGTGGGTAATCATAGTCTACATGATACCACCTCCGATAATGGAATAAGACTGGTAGACTTCGCCGCTGCAAAGAACATGGTAGGTAGTAGCTAACGATTCCTGCATTAGAACATACATAAGGCGACCTGGACATCCCCTTATCTGAGAACGAAGAACCAGATTGATCACTTGGTTATATACGGCAGGCACTCGTCTAGTTTAATGGATGTATGTGTGGTTCGAGGTGCTAATATCGACTCGAATCATTACGAATCGAATCAGTTCGCACACGACTAAGCAGGGCGAAAATCGCACGAAGCCGAACACGGGAAAGTTAGATATAGAGAAGCTAAAAATAACGGAGATGTGTCCTATCGACAAAAGCTCTGCCCCTGCTAGGGTAGAATACCACCCCCCCCCC
The DNA here is from genome assembly GCA_963931995.1 of Phaonia tiefii. Classification (NCBI taxonomy): domain Eukaryota; kingdom Metazoa; phylum Arthropoda; class Insecta; order Diptera; family Muscidae; genus Phaonia; species Phaonia tiefii. The sequence continues at coordinate 199,045,854 of OZ008368.1, read as the reverse complement.
TCCCGAAGACCGGGATACACAGTGTAAACCCATCTACCATTCTTTGGAAATCGCTGCAATGACTGAACTTGGCTATCAAAAACCGCAGAAGGTTAAGCCATGGTACGACGAAGAATGTCGCATTGCAACTGATGAAAAATACGCTGCACTTATTACAACGAAACAATAAGTTACAAGGCGTGGTGCGAGTGAGCGGTACAAGAGGCTGAGAAGGAAGGAAACCCATCTATTTATGAGCAAAAAATGGCAGCGGGAGCAGAGAGATAGTGTAAAAAGGCCGAAATGTGCAGGTTGAACAACGAACCGCGAACATTTTTCCAGAGGGTTAGACGATCGAATAACGAATGGAATAATGGGCTGCCCTCCTGCAAAGACGAGAATGGGTATATGGTGACCGATAAGCAGCGTGTGCTTATAATATGGAGGGACCACAGAAGAATCAGGAGGTAATGATTGTGGAATGACGCTGACCAACACCAAATCAGCAGTGAAGGTGGGGAGAGACCTCACTGAACCATTCTCATCAACATCTTAATGGAGATAATAATGAGAAAAGCTACTATAAATACGAACAAGAAAATTAACACGAAAAGCCATATGTTGCTGGCGTATGCTGACGACATAGTTATCATTGGGCGAAATTTGCGAGAGGTTGCTGGAGTATTTTCAATAATCGAAAAAGTATCGGCGAAGGTGGGTCTTGCTGTTAATGAGAGCAGAACCAAATTGATGGTGTCAACGACTAGATAAACCTCTCGCCTTGGTCCGCATTTGAACGTTGACAACCGATTTAATTTTGAAGTGGTAGATGGATTTGTCTACCTTGGATCGGCCATGAATAACGACAACAACGTCAGTCTGCAGATAAATAGGAGAATTGTGCTTGCAAATAAATGATATTTTGGGCTCAGCCAGCGGTTTAGTATCAAAGCCCTCCCTCGGCAGACAAAAGTCCGTCTTTATCAGACTCTCATTTTACCTGTCTTGACATATGGCTCCGAAACTTGGGTCATATCGCAAGCGGATGAAAAACATGTGGGAGTATTCGAGAGAAAAATTCTCCGTAAAATATGTGGTCCTGTTAGGGAAAACGGCGAGTACCAAACGTCGCTGGAACCAAGAGCAATATAATTTATATTCTGACGTGGACATAGCTAGGCGAGTCAAATTATGCCAATTGCGTTGGCTAGGCCATGTTATCAGAATGGATGAAGATGAACCAACGCGAAAGGTTTTGGATACCGTACCCGATGGAAGCAGGAAAAGAGGACGACCAAGACCCCGATGGAAAGACCAAGCAGAAGAATCCCTCCGTATCCTTGGTGGTATTTAGCCATGGCGAGAAAAGACGAAGAATAAAGCCAGTGGGACGAATATATTGAAATTTGTTTCTTAGAATAAAATATATGTAAGACATCTGACCTCATGAGGTTGTAAAATAGTCAATAAAAGTTAAGTAGAGATGTATGCTGAATGAATAGGCGCATTATCCTGCTGAAATACCCAACCATTACCATAAAGATCATAAGAAAGGTCTATAATAACATCGTCGAGCATATCTACATACATTGGTGCGTTCATTTTGATAGGAACGAAACATATTTGCGATTTCCCATCGAAGGAAAATGCAGCCAGTTCATTAACGAGCCTCCACCAAGTACACGCTTGTGGCATATTTGTTGTAGAGTCTTCATAACGCGCCAATATTTCCGGCAGTTGTCAGGGCCATCGGTGGTACAATGATAGTGTGCGCGAGGCATGTACATGAGAACGTGGGTTCGATCCCTGCTCTGACTACCTTAAATTTCTATTGACGGCGGGCACCTCGCTTATTGACGGCGACTGTAGCGAATATTTAGCCATGAAAATGCTTCTCAAAAATACAGTTCGGAACCGGTGTAAAACTGCAGGTCCCAATCAGTGAGTGTAAAACTAGAACGCGCTCAGCTCACTGGTTTGTGAGAACCTCTTCCTAATCCCTTCATGGGATGTAACGGGAAACCGTTATATTTTTTTTGTTATAATAACTGTAACTTGCCAGACGACCATTTATATTATGTCGTGAAAACAGCCTAGGTTTGGGTACAATATCTGTTCCACTCTATTTTTAGTAACCTTTAGATCCAAATGGTCTTTGATTTCTTTGCACCTCATCCCTTCATTGGTCGCTAACCGGCGTATTTCCCGCCTGCACCAGATATTTGTAATAGGTTTTCTCCCACAGCGCTTATTGACGCCGTATTTAGTGGGATCTTTTACAAAATTTGCAATTGTATTTCTCAGGCGATTAAGAGTATTCACTGTTTCTCAAATGTTGGTGCCGGCTTGTGGCATTCCTGCTGCAATAACCTGTTCTTTTTCCGTAAGATTTTTTCAGAAAGTCATTTTGGCTATACTATAAGTATATAACGGGTTTTTCAATAAGAGCGCTACAAAAGTTTTTTTTAAATAAAACAAAACCGGCTTTAGATACCAATGAAATTCTTTATTCCTGTGAAAGTACGTTCGATGCCAGTATGTATGGAACTCGATTTCTTTTGCATGGCCACCACGGGCACACTTGCAGAAGTCCAGATGCTGAACCCAATTTTCGACGGTTCTCAAGCACAAATCGGCCGATACTGCTGCAATTTCACGTTCGATATTCGTACGAAGTTCATCAATCGTCGCTGGCTTCTTGGCATAGACCATAGACTTGACGTAGCCCCACAGGAAATAATCTAACGGCGTCAAATCGCACGACTGAGGCGGCCAATCGACCGGGCTATTTCGTGAGATAACACGGTCATCAAACTTGGTTTCCAATAAATTGATTGTGGCATTCGCTGTGTGGCTTGTGGCGCCGTCCTGTTGGAACCGCATGTCCTCCAAGTCCATATTATCCAATTGGGGCCAAAACTATTCGGTTATCATTGAACGGTAGCGATTCGCATTCACAGTAATGTGCCGGTCTTGATCAGCGCGGAAGAAATACGGCCCATAAACCGCACCAAACCGTAATTTTTTCGGGATGTAATGATGACTCATGGATTATGTGTGGATTGCTGTCTGTCCAATACCGCATATTTTGCTTATTGACGAAGCCATTCAGCCAGAAATGAGCCTCATCGCTGATTGTTGAGGCCTCTTAAAGTTGGCCTCTTAAAGTTGAAGCCACTTACTCCAAATTTCGGTAGTAAATTTTAATAATTTCGACTCGTTGTTGGCTCGTATATCTTTCCATGATGAAATGGCAAACCTTACTGAAGAGAAATGTCAAAACAGCGGAAAAAATATAGCGTCGTTTGCTGTCCCTATCGATTTACTTTTGTAGCGTCTCTGTTGAAAAGCCCTTTATAAGTATATAATATAAATCAATATTAAGTAAGACTCATATTTCAAGAAATTTCGGCGATTTAGTTACTTATAAATGTGGTGTATTACCAACAATACAGCACGGAAACAATTAGAATTATTTGCTACTGAAATCACTTCTATCAGTTAAGTTTTAAAATACCAGTTCCCCGAATGAGGCGTTAAAAGGAATTGAATTTGTATTTAAGAAACAACAGACCTTATAAACAAAAAACCACCCCGTAAAAAACATAGTTTTTAACTAAAAATTCTTTATACACATATGACACAAGGGTTTTTATTTTGTACATTAATCTAGACACTAACTTTAAATGACAAACAATCCCGCCCATATTTGCAGCAGATCTTAGAATATGTACACCTAACCAACATACCCAATTATGTTCAAGTACCGTTAACGGGAGCAGAAATTACGGATTTTTAATTTGTGATTTATATGGGAGGTACCACGCCCCTTTGTCCAATCCAGCCCATATTTGTAGAAGATCTTAGAATATGTACACCTAACCAACATAAACAAATTTTGTTCAACTACCGTTAATAGGAGTAAAAATAATGGATTTTTAAATTGTGATTCATATGGGAGGTACCACGCCCTTTCGTCCAATCCCGCCCATATTTTGACAGCTCATTTTTGTCGTCGCAATTAGTTTTCCTTTCGATTCAGCTCGATTGGATCACGGGAAAAGGGTTAAAAATCAATCCAAAGTTTTTTCGGCATGCATGCATACAGACAGGTGAAGTTAATATAAAAAATTTAAAACCAACCTGTAAAAAAAATCCAATGAGTGTTCGAACTCACGGGCGATGTGTTAACACCTTTTTTGATTTCTATGTTCGATTTCTATGAACACATTCGTAAATGTTACATTGGAAAATAAAAAACAGCGTTCAATCATATGAAGCGTTACAGTTAAATATTATTAATACTTAAAATTATTTAAAGACCCAGTGCAAGCACATGTGTCATTATTTTCTTGCTCAATACTTTTTGTTTTATTCCCACAAAAGTCAAAGAATGCAAAGCAACAGACACTTGTACATACATACATACATTGTTATATTCGTACGATATAACCGAAGATCAACATAAAACACTTTTTTAATATTACTCCAAATTAAAACACTTAAATCTCGGCTCGCCGATATCGGATCGCCTTAATTATTGGCCTAAACTCTTCGTCGAAACGTGCACTAGCTTTTTAATCCAAAAATTAATAAAATCGGCTATGAATTTCCGGAGAAAATCGCGTGGGAAAATTATATGAAAATCGCCCAATAATCACTTTCAATACCGACTGCTATGCAACGAACAGACAAACGATGATAAGACAAAACCGAAGATCAACATAAAACACTTTTTTAATATTACTCCAAATTAATACTCCAAATTAAAACACTTAAATCTCGGCTCGCCGATATCGGATCGCCTTAATTTTTGGCCTAAACTCTTCGTCGAAACCCGCACTAGCTTTTTAATCCAAAAATTAATAAAATCGGCTATGAATTTCCGGAGAAAATCGCGTGGGAAAATTATATGAAAATCGTCCAATAATCACTTTCAATACCGACTGCCAAGCAACGAACAATCAAACGATGATTTACTCTTACAAACCTAACACTTGCGTATGTATTAAATTTATAGTTTACTGCCCTATAGGCGCGCGTATAGATGTTAACACATCAAAAACATAGTTTTTGACTATAAATTCTTTATATATGACCACGCCGCTTTGTTCAATCCCGCCCATATTTGCAACAGATCTTAGAATATGTACACCTAACCAACATACCCAATTTTGTTGAAATACCGTTAACAGGAGCAGAAATAATCGATTTTTAATTTATGGTTTGTATGAGAGGTACCACGACCCTTTGTCCGATCTCGTCTATATTTTGACAGTTCAGTTTTGTCGTCGTCATAAGTCAGCCTACGAGGTTTCAGCTCGATTGGATCACGGGAAAAGGGTTAAAAATCTATCCAAAGTTTTTTCGGTGCGCATGCATGCATACAGACAGGTAAAGTTAATATAAAGAATTTAAAAATGGAATGTCGGTTAAGAATTAATAAGTAGCAAATTCAATTTTTGAACATATAATTTTTTAACTGAGGTAGCTACCTAGACGCGAGTGTTTTCATTTATAATCGTACACGTATTAATGAAAATTCTATTTTGCTAAGAAATTTGTCTTCTAAGGTCAAAAACATAAAAAACCGTAAAATATCAAACGGATTAAGGTCAAAACACAGAAACTAGTACTTAAAACTTCTCCTGACTGCTTACCTTCAATCGACATTTTACTTTACAGAACTCAACAATTTGAATTACATCAAAAGTTATTGAATTTTGGCCGATGGAAATTTACTGCACTGCATCGTCGAGTTTTTAATTAGTTGTCTTTGGGTCCCGATACTCTAAGATTCTATCGTGCGCCTACCAAGTTCAAAAAGTACACGCCCTAAAATGGAGATTGATTTTAATGTTTTAAAAAGCGATTTATATATTTCTATAACTTAAAGTCTTATCGTGTAAATTCACACTCCTTAGTATTTCTGACCTTGGTGTAGTAGACAAATAATGCCACCCGAAATCGAGTACACTGAATCCAGTGATCCTAACCTAACCGAATTACTTGATAAAGTTTCGCTGAGGTAACTAACATAACTGAAGTTTTAGGAAAATTTTCCACATTTCAGAAATAAAAAGAACATTTTAAACTTAATATGGCATTTACCCATATGCGCTATTTTCTACAATATGTTTGATAAAGATATGTAATTTTTTATATACTTACACAATTTTAAAACTATTAATAATTTATAAGTAGTCGATCTAAACACAATTTCTTAGGTATTTTAACCTGCTTCCACCACTTAAGTGTTGTATTTTCTGCAACAACTCCAAACTCACAGCATTGCCAAACATTTGCATTAACCGCACCATAATATTTTCCGCAAATTTACATAAAATAAAATCCGTCAAATTCTGTGGGAAAAGCGCAGCTGCTTCAAATTTCTGCTTTTGTATTGCTGTCCCAAAAAACTTCTGTGAAAAATTCTGAAAATAAACTCCACCTCTTACATGAAACTCAATTGTATCAGGGGAGTTGGACCAACACGAATTCGACAGAAAGTAATTAAAATAAATGATCACTTCTTGCCTAAATGTGGGTTTGCATATGTCTAAACAATGGGTTTTGGGTTCATGTACAATATTCTAAATGAAATTTAGTATCAACGATCGTAGGGTGATAAAATGTAGCTACATGTGTAGATCAACATTAAGGGTGGCGGTCCATGGCACTGATGATGATTACGGATACAATTGGTATGGGGCGGATTAACACACGATTGCGTAAAAGTTCCCAGGGCCAGTGTTTAGTATAGAGGGATTATTCGTGTATGCAAATTATCAGTATAGCGTTTGAACATATACAAATGTGAGAAAATGTTAAGTAGCAATGGGAAAATCTTTGAGATTATAGTAATTGATCTACTGTTAATAGGGGTTTCTTTGAGATTATGTGAAATCTATACTACGGATGGTATGTTAAAAAAGTAAACTGCTCAAGAGTATGTTTATGTATACCTTGTCACATTTTATGTTTATTAATATATGCGTTTATACTTAATTAACATGTCAAATTTTTTTTCTTTCAGAAACAATATTTTCGAACTGTATTTTAAGCATTAGTGTTTACTGTGTCCTTTAGGACCATTAAGCGCCACCCCTGATCATATACACACAGAGAAGAGATTCGTTGTCACGACTATATTTACAGCCAACTAAAATTTGGCGGTTCATTGGACTATCACATTATTCTGTTGTGATTACCAATAATTGTGTTCTTTATCACCAAATGTTGTGCATATCAATTGAGTTGTAATTCAGGTTTGGTTGCAAGAACTGAAATATTTAGTTGAAGCCACAGCAACAATAAATAAATGTGATCTGTCGATCGAGATGTAGTTGTAGCAATCAAATTATACTGTAGTGGTGAATATTCTATTAGTTGGATGAACGAAAAATGTAAAAACTAATTCGGTTGTACCAAGTAATATATTGGTATGTTCAACTAAAGTAATTACTTGCATTTGATAGCTGTCGAAACCATTTGGTGATGCTTTACCCCATTATGAATTTTATAGAAAAAAGTAGAAAAAATAATTTTCATTAAAATTGTGTATTTTACATTTAAATATAAACCAAAATATTATTATTTACAACCAGGGTTCGTATTTCGTGCCCATTTTTGATCGAAAATATAAATACAATTGTTTGTGAAGTGGTCAATAGTGGCGTCATATTCAACGATTATGTTTAAAAGTCTCACTTCACCCCAATTTATGATAATATGTATTCTTCGATGGCTGAAATCTATACACTTTATTTTTTTTTCACAAACGAATACATAACATTGTAACAAGAAACTAAATGAAACTAAATTATGAATACAGTAACTAATATTTGAACACGAATTCTAATATTCTACTTTTCATTAGTCTTATATTCCATTTCAGATGAATGAGGTTTTTGAAATACTCAAATTTTTTTTTATTGGATGTTTTTTTTTTTTAAAAAAAGTATATTTTTACTATTTTTACTATTTACTATTTTTAAATATCTCTTACTATGGCTTTTCTAAATTTACATTTTATTCGGTTCAAAACTACAATACGTAATAAACAGGCTCCACCTAGAAAATTTCCCATTAAACCACAAATTTCTCCCCATATGTTAGTCTAGACACAAACCAAACCAAAAAAAAGAGTATGAGAATAAATGTGCTGCCAACTGTAATTCCATGCTCAGGGTTGTATTTCATGGTTTTGCCAGTCTTGCACTTTGGCTTTTTTAAATTTTACTTTTTATTGGGTTGAAAATTACAATATGTAATAAACAGGCTCCACCTAGAAATCTTCCTATTAAACCAAATCAAAAGTACCCAATACATATAGTTAATAATAATGGGTTGTAATAAAGTAGTTAGAAAAGTTGTTTAACAGTTTTTCATTTAGCCCCCATCCCGCAACGTGAGATAAGGAACATCGATCCAAAATCAAAATTTTGGTTTTTGTTATAAGTGATCGGATCTTTTCATCAGATATTCGCGGTATTCATGCAAACGTGAAAGCCGAGAACTTTTGCTCAGCGCAAGTTTTCCTCGCACCGTTGCATGAGGCACCAGGTAAAGTTGCTCAGCGTAGTTGTGATCAAAACCATATCAGCTGACCAAGATGGATACATAAGGTGGTAGCAGAAGCAATTGCATGTATTATGTATGTGTACTTTTTCTACTGTTCTAGTGCTATCATCTTATTTATCCATCCTAGTCAGATGAGAACGAAATGTCAAAAGTTTACACGTTTCTCCATCCCACGTTTGCGCAGCAAATTTGCCTCGAAAACTTTCAACTTTTGAGCAAGTCGCTTTGTTTGTTTTGACGTTTGCTGTGCAAGTTTACGATGTTTTCGAGTTTACGAGGTTCTTTCGAGCTTTCATGAAGACCACTATTATTATTTATTTTTACAACTGTGTTTATTCACGATTACGGATCGAAAGTAATAAGTCAATTAAATAGATTTAATTTGACCAATTACAATTTTTACAATTTATTTTATGCTACCTGCAACTAACAAGGCCGAAGTAATTATAAAAAATGTGTGCTTTGAAATACGTACGCTACATTAAAAGCTAATAAAAAATGTTACCGTTAACCGAGCATTGTTTTGCCTTTCTGGTAACACCGTAATACCGTACGAACATGTACGTAAAGAGTATAAGAGGATAATGTGGTCTGAAAACCCTTCCCAGCAAAATCAATCAAAAGTTCCGGATTTTGGAATTTCAGCACTTTTTCCAAATGTTCTAGAATGCTTTCAAATAAAATGAAATAAATATTTTCCCATAACATCCCATCAGGCGGTTGGGAAGAGCTTCTCGTAACCAGTGAGCTATGCGCTTTCTAGTTGTACACTCACTGATTTCTCCGATTCCGAACGGTATACATGGCTTAGTACTCGATAGTGTCGCTGTCACTAAGCGAGGTGACCATCGTAGAAAGAAATGTAAGGTGGTCAAAGCGGGGATCGAACTCACGTTCTCATGTACAAGAGCCGCGCACACTAACCATTACACCACCGGCGGTGCAGAACATTCGTTCTATGTTTAGTTAATTCACGACATACTTATCGCTTAAGTTCAATAAACTTGTTAAAAATTTAAATTCTGAGTTAAAAAAGACAGTTTTGAAAAACGTCAAGTTTTATCTTTTTCAAATTGTTTTAAATCAAACCCGGTTTAATAAAAATTACCGTATTCAAACGTTTGGAGTAAGCAGAATTTTTTAAAACATTCACCATTTAGATACATAATAAAATCCATGAAAAATATCGGGAATTGAATAAACATTGCAAATTTTATAACATCGGGAAAAAGTGCTGAAACTCAAAAATCCGAAAACTTTAATCGAGTTGTTCGATACAGTTTTATTTATTTTTGTAGCATTTTTCATAACGAACAGCCATGAATTTGTAGTCCTTTTAAACAAGTTGAAATCGTCATATCCAGAACGTCCATGACTGCAATGTAGCAGTGGCTCTTTTTTTTATCAAACCAACACTCAGGGGATGCCCCTATAAATGCAGTGCATTGTGTTAGCGAAGGATAATTGTGGAAGTGGAGGGATGAAAGAGGAAGTAGTGGCTGTTGACATTTTCCTTGGATCTTTGTATGTCACAATTGGAAATACACTAGCCGGAAGTTTATTCCACATACGGACTGTACGGCTAAAGAATGAATTTCCTCTATAATGTGGAGTGCGGTCAACCGGGCACTCGATAAAAACGATGAGAGTTCCTGAAAAGCCGCGTACTTCGGCTAAATATCCTCAAGTCTGGCATAAGTTGATGGATGTATGAGGAACACATACCGTGGAAGTATCGATAGTACAGCGCCACGCAACTCACATTACGACGAGGCAATAGAGTTGGATAACTACTGTCCACTATTAACACCGTCGTTCTCCTCTGGACACGGTCGAGAAGCTCCAAAGATGTCCTAGGAGCACCTGCCCATATATAGGAGTTATATTGCATCTTTTGCCTGATGTAGGTGGGTGAAGTATTTCTTGCACTGCTATAAAAAGCCTTGACACTTGAATGCATCTCTCGACACTGCAAATACATATTTTACCCAACGGACATCACATTATATTTTCATGCCCAGAACATCAAGAGCGTCTGATTCATCAATATCCACACCGTCCGTAGACAATGACGACACACCTGGGTCTGCAACCCGCTTATGCGACAAAAAAAAACACTGGATCTTACCCGCATTAAAATCTACTCTATTCATTCGACTCCATTCAATAATGGACACCAGATCCCGGCCGAGTGATTCATTCCTCGTCCGGCGTTTGACTTCAATCTGTTGCAGACGTAGCGTACGGTCGAATGAATACGAATAACAGAGATTACTGTCATCCTCAAAAGAGTAGATTGGAGTCACAGTCTGACCCAGGAGAACGTCAAGCCTTGGAAATATCAAGAGCCACTACCTTACTCTCACCAAGCCGGTGGATGGATCGACTCCACTGTTCCGAAAGAAACGCTATCAGGTCTCCAATAGATCTCAGTCTATGGAAGCCTTACTGCCGATCATTAAGAAGGTTATTGGACTCAAGATATTTCACAAGATGGTGGTTAACCATGCTCTTGCATCACCTTTTTTAGGGATTGGCTGGACATTGGCAACCTTCCACCTGGCCGGGAAGACTGCCTCACGGTAAGCAAGGTTGAACAGGTTGCACAGTGGACATGCCAGCGTCGGACAGCACCTACGTGAGACCAGTGCAGATATGCCACCCGGGCCCGGGGATTTATTTACTACGAGATTCTTGGAGATAAATGGGATTCTAGATAAAATTCTGGTAAAAGTTGTTGAGCTCATTAAGCACCGAGAATCAAGGACACAAATTCAATCGACTGAATTATATTCATCGCAGCTGTGATAAACATTCAGCATAGGAACAAAACATATCCATCACTCAAATAAGACATTTTCGTTCGGGGGACGAAACTATTACAATTAAGTACTTGCACAATTTTCGGAGCCGCGATTAATCTGTTTTTTAGCTTCCTGTCGGTAAAAATATTTGTATAGATGTTGAATAAGTATCGTGCAGGCTTCTGGTACAAGTGAACCGCGATTCGTTCAATCACTTCTCTGATGATATTTCAGTTATTTTGGCGACGATGACCTACGTTTATGACGGCAACACTTCGGGAATAATCAGCCATGATCGGTTAGATTGCAACTTAGACCTCGCACAACCCTGCAGTAAAATTAGGAACAGTCTTCGAAACGAATACTCCTACGTTAGTGGAAAAGGAACCAGATAAATTATAGTTCGTATGCAATGCAGAAGGAAACAGTCGAACAAAATAAAACACAACAGCGTACTACATACATACACACACATTCCTCATCTAGTACGTATACAAATTTTTCTCGGAAGACGCCGACTCGACTTGTTTTAATTTTTTTTTGTGAATTTTTGAGCGTTCACACAGAGAGGAGATTCGTTGTCACAACTATATATACAGCCAACTAAAATTTTGCGGTTCCTTGGACTATCACATTATTCAGTTGTGATTACTAATAATTGTGTTCAGAAGCACCAAATGTTGTGCATATCAATTGATTTGTAATTCAGTTTTGGTTGCAAGAACTGAAATATTTAGTTGAAGCCACAGCAACAAGAAATAAATGTGTTCTGTCAATCGAGTTTTAGTTCTAGCAATCAAATTATCCTGTAGTGGTGGATATTCTATTAGTGAAAAGATGAACAAAAAATGTAAAATCTAATTCCGTTGTACCAAATAATATATTGGTATGCTCAACTAAAGTAATTACTTGAATTTTATGGCTGTTACAACCATTTGGTGATGCTTTAACCCGTTATGAATTATATAGACAAACAAGTAAAAGCAACAATTTTTTATTAATATTGTGTATTTTATGTTTAAATATAAACAAAATTATTATATTTTATAACCAGGGTTCGTATTTCGTGCCCATTTTTGATGGAAAATATGAAAAAATTTCTATATCTCGGAATCGGAGGGTCCAATCGAAAAACAAATATAGACAGTCTTACTAAATTTTTCATATTTTCGATCAAAAATGGGAATGGGTTACCCTCGGTATCATATGTTTGTTTAAGTTAATTTGTGTCATCCACAATACTTGTTCCTCCAGCCAAGTGTCCAAAATTGTTTGCATGTGTTTGTGAAGGCGTCAATATTGGCGTCAGATTCAACAATTGGGTTAAAAAGTCTCACTTCACCTCAATTTATGATAATATGTATTATTCGCTGGCTGATATCTATACACTTTATTGTTTTTTCATAACTTTGTTTATCACTTTCTGTTTAAAATAGTAGTTGTTCTGTAAAGTCCTCGTGTAACATTCCAATATACATACATAGTTTCTCTTTAACAACAAAGCCTCTTGTGAAAAATCGAATACATATGTATGTACATAACTTTGTAACAAGTGTTTTTGTGACAGAAACTAAATTATGATTATAGCGACTAATATTTGAACACAAATTCTAATGTTGTACTTTTTATTAGTTGTATCTTCCATTTCAGATGAATGAGGTTTTTGAAATACTCAAATTGGTTAATACAACTAACGGTAGTAACAACTTGCATTTAGTAAAACCTATTTTTAATCTATCAATAACATCGACAAATAATTCCGATGTTTGACAATTATGAATTCTAATCAAAATGAAGATTTTATCATGGAATCTCCAATGCCTGAATTGATTTCCAACTAATCTTTTCCCTGTGTGTTACTTGCAATTTCTTTGGAAGCTTGCGACAGTGGAAAATAAACTTGTGCAAAAAAAAAATAACAAAAAGTAAGTATGAAGTATAATAGCAAACGTCACCTAAGGCGTCAAATAAAAAAACAAAAGCAATTATATGTTGAGATATTGTATGCAAAATACTGGGTATACTTGCACCAATTCCCTATGCTTTAGATTACAACTAGTTCCGTAAAATTAGTTCCGAACTATTTCACTTGAAACCAGGCCAGAACTAGTTCAAAGGTAATGCAGAGGCGACAATAATCACTTCCTAGGACATGCGTGTGTTAAAAGAGATAGTTGTTTGCATGTAAAAGGGTAGGGAACAGAGACAGTCTGGATTCTCTCGCCAAAACCATTAATTTTGTCCTGTTCTCATTTACCGTCAGACCCACGTATGTTGACTGCTTCTCAATTCTCGAAAACACCGAAGTAACTTCTCTAACTGTGCCCCCAATGATATCTATATCATCAGCATATGCGAGCCGCATGTGACTTTTGCTGCTGATGATTTAATTCATATTGACTGCAGCTTTTCTCATAATGATCTTCATTAAAATGTTGAAGAGATCGCACGATAGGGTGTCACTTTGCATGAGGCCTAGCTTAGTTTCGAAAGGTTCGGGCATCCTCGAAAGGCGTATGAGTTTTGCAGACATAACAAGCTCAGACATTGCTTCGTAGAGTTTGTCCCGTATCGGACTATCGAAGGCCGCTGTATAACCGACAAATAATTGATAGGTGTCGATCTGTTTCTCGTGGATCTTTTCCAGGATTTGGCGTAGCGTGAAAGCGATAATTGGTTTTAGTCCCTGGCCCATTATACACGATAGAACCAAATATGATATGGAAAAAGGCTTATTCCGCAGTAGTTGGCACAGAGACTAGGGTCGCCTTTTCCAAATATTGGACATAGTACACTGAGACTCCAATCACCGGGCATGCAGTGATCTCATCAAATTTTGCTAATGAGCTGATGCATGCACCTTATCACCTCTTCGCCGCCAGCCTTAAATAGCTCCGCCGGTAATCCATCGGCTCCTGCGGCTTTGTTGTTCTTAAACCGGGCAATAGCTGTTCTGACCTCGTCTTGGTTCGGTGGGGGCCAATGGACGTCGTCGTCCAGATCGTGGTCGATTGTCCTGTCATGGGATATCTCAGGTACAAATAGCGCGGAGAAATTATCTCTCCATATTCCCAACATGCTCTGCACATCATCTGCGATGAGATTTCCGTCCTTGTCTTTAAGGAAGGCCCTGAACTATGTACAGTAGTTCCGTTTTCCACTTTTTGGTAGAATTTTCGGGCTTCGTTCTTCTATCTGTAGTCTCATTTTTCTCACACTCGAGCTTTCTCCACTGCCGTTTCCTAAGCCTAAAGATACGGCTTACATCCTTTTCTCCCCTCCCTATACCTTCCAATCACATCTCGCGTTGCTGCTGACTGAAGCACTGCCATGTGTAAAGCGTTCTTTTTATTATTTCCAATGCGACACTCTTCATCGTACCAGGGTTCGTTGCTAAGCGGGTTTTCAAAACCAAGTACGGTTGTCGCGGCCGTTTTCATGGACTCGGAAATGGGTTTCCATTGAGCTTCAGGATCGTCCCCGGGGGGGGGGGAGCTTCCTTGAGTAGGCTGTGGCTACCTCTGGTAATTACAGCTTTCCAATGTGCAGCTTCCCCGCGTATGGGTTCGTACGATTTTCGCACTTCATAATTCTGCGCAAACTTTTGCAGAATCGATGTTAGCTCCTCTGATCACTCGTACGTCCATTACACTGGATTAGTGCCTTCCATCAATAACCACGTGATCAATTTGGCCCCTCGTCCTTTGATCAGGGGATACCCAAATAGTCTTATGGATGTCTTTATTCTGGAATCTTGTACCCTAATGACCATATTTTTTTTGCCGCGGCAAAGTCAATCAGTAAATTGCCAATAGTTGGATGAAACACATTCTCCCTGCTTACTGTAGCATTAAAAAAGTGAGGGCTTTAGCTATTTTTAATAAAAGTTAAGATTGACATCAATTTTGAGCAAAAAAAAATATATAAAAAATATTTTTACCGTTGTTCGCTTCATCTCTGCAGTTAGCTGAAACATTTCCCCAAAGTTGATGTGCCAATAAAGTAAGTGTTCCCAGCAAATTTATTTTGTAAATCTGTCAATAAATGTGCGATGTAATGCGAAACTAATTTTATGATTTTCAATAAAACCTATACTTGCTGGAAATTAAACTAAAACGTTTGGTCTCACTTCAGAAATATTAGTGGCGACTATATATATGTTAATATTTTATGTTAATATTTTTACATTATCTTTCAAAATCTATATAATTTTGGGGATAGTATTTACTTCACTAATTGGGTTCTTGGTTAAATTAACTTCGAGTTGATTTTTACACCAAATGTTTATCAATTCGTGTGTCAAAACATTATATTCTGTTGTCAATTTCCGAACAAACAAAGTAAAACCTGCTTACTAAATATGAAATAAACTCCAAGATTGTTTTTACTATCAAATTCCCCAATTGGAGTCTCGTTAAGAGTATCCTCGGTTTTATTTATCTGCGAAATATTTATGATTTAAATGTTTAGTCGCACATGGTGTTTCTTTTATATTACCCATTTCATTTTTTTTCAAATTTTATTAACATTTTACAGTGACACCACGTGAATGAACCCTATCAAAACATCAACCTTCGTCTGAGATTAACACAGCGCAACACCACGCATGTATCGGCTGCACTTTACTCGTACAACCTAAAAGGCGACCGACTGACTGCCTGCCAGCTAGCCATACTGTATGAATTGGGAAGAAGAACGTAAAACTACTATTTTAAATCCTACGGTGGTGGACGTAAAACGCAAATCTCTTGTGACAACATAAATAACAACATGATTTAATAGTGTGTCAAGGATCAACCTTAAAGGATCAGCAGGAAATTTACAATAGGGATTACAAACATACACAAGCCAGCCCCTCATTTCGCTTGGATTGGTCTTTGTCATGACTCAGTGAAACGTGAAATGATCGTTTGAACAAACAGCATAAAAAATATGAATACATGAAAGCCCGAAAAACGTGCTACTCTTACATGCAATTTATGTGGCACGAGTACCATAAAGGTTTGTGAAAGGTTTCTGCGGATTTTTAGAGATTTTATCTAGGTTTCACAGTTTTTCCTCAACGGAAAAGGGGGGTTGCTAGCGATTCAGTTGGAAACGGGTAAATACGAGCTGTAACCTTTATCGATAATTATTTACCCACTGAAACCAACACAACACCCGGAAGTGGGTTGTAACAACATGAATTAGTTGCATTCGTACGATTGGCTCTCTGGCTGAGTAGACCGTTTTGTTACAGTTTCTATTTTTTAACTACTATTATTATTCAGGAATTCTTTTGTTTTATATTACCATGACTAATTAAAAATAGTTTTTTTTTGCATTCATAAATTCGGTTTAGGTACGCCGAAGTTTATTTTTCCTTTCGCTATTTACGTTACACTTTGTTAACGTAATAAAACATGGTTTTCCATAAATTAATTGAATGGAATTCCTCTTTTTCTGCTTTTGACGACGTCACACGGATATAAATGGGCTGTTTTTGTTTCGGGATAACACATATTTGTTTCGACATCATAAATTGTTTTGTGTGTTTTGTCAAATATTATGCTAATCAGTAATGGTGATATTACAAAATATCTGTACACTTCAAAACAAAATGCTACATTGTCATGTAGATATTGGCATAAGGTAGAAATAATGAATATCATTATATCTGTTGCCACCAATTTCTGTCACATATATTACAGAAATGCTACGAAACTTAATAAAATCTTATCAAGAGTGCGATATAAAGAGATTTTCAGTACGGATTACTTAAATTCGTAATCAGTTGATTTTGATTTATGTTCGACCTGACTTTAAACACGAAATGAGTTTTTCAGGGTTTTGTCAAATAATCTTACTGCTTATATGGCAACAGTGGCAAATGTCATGAAAAGTAACCGGTATTCATACATTTATCAGTTAATCGTTACTATGCAACAAGCTCGAGCCAT
The DNA here is from genome assembly GCA_963931995.1 of Phaonia tiefii. Classification (NCBI taxonomy): domain Eukaryota; kingdom Metazoa; phylum Arthropoda; class Insecta; order Diptera; family Muscidae; genus Phaonia; species Phaonia tiefii. The sequence continues at coordinate 199,028,549 of OZ008368.1, read as the reverse complement.
TTTCACAAGAAAATTAAAGTTGTAGAATACAAAATATTTAATGAAATTTTAAAGAACACTTTTTTTGTAGCTTGAAATTCATTTATTGCTCATATTCAGTTATGCAAATATCAGTTCTTCTACAGTTCATCTTCTCTCTAGCGTCCAGTGACAATTCAAGAGTTATAATCTCTTTTGACAATTTAAATATAGACGGCCAGCCCATTTACTTCATTACAGATTTTTTAGTACCTTATCTTTCAATTTTCTTGGGAAAAGGACATTAAAAACCCTGATTATTCTTTCTTAAACTAACCCACATACTAACCTACTGCTAAACTTATACTAGAAAACCAAATAAACCAAATAATATAAAGTATCAAAAACAAAATGCAGAAATGATAAAAAAAAAGAATAAAATATAAGAATTCATTTAAATTTTCTCCACAATTCACTTAATACTAGTTATTCGCATCGGGATATACTATAGACCAGATTATCTGTGTTATGTGTGCATATCCTCCACGGTAGAATGCAAGTTTTCCCCCTTGACTGAGTAACGTACTCCTATCATTTAATTTCAGGAGCCCCATTGGACCTAAAGCCCCTTTTGTTCTTATTATGGCATCAACATTTTCACCACTTATTTGACATTCATCAATTATGTTGTTGTCGTTGACACGTGGCCAAACCGCTGGCAGTTGCGGCACTGGACCAAACCTCCATTTTATATCGCTCTACTTTAACCTCGCAATGTAGGATGCGCTTAATCGAAAATATTGATTTCAGGTCTGCGTCGTGGCTGAACTGAACCAGCCATCGGTCTCCATTGAATTTAATGATACGATTGATTGTGTATTGTATCTCGAGTAGTTCGAGATAGTCCTTTACCTGTTCCACGGTGTACGTGCTTGATAATCCTCTAATTAGTATAGATATGGGCTTTAGGTCCCATGTGGTGTATGTATAGTAGTTAATTTTTTTAGTTTTTAAAAGGTTCCCTATATTTTGATGGTCCTCATTACCATTTAGTTTCAGATCTACCATATTCTTATTAGCAATTGCCTCGCTTACGGAATAGCGGTTCTTCCTTCCGGTGATTGTACTCCACTCTTGGCTTCTTGCGGTGGTTTCCTCTTCCTCATTTTCATTGTAATTTTCGGAGCCTGGAACTTCGGCATCCATCAAATAGTCCTCCTCACTATCACATATACTTTCATAACCTCTTGGGGTTTTAAGCATGATTCTATATTCGGTGATTTTTTTCTGCTGATTTTGCAATTCAGCTACCCGGTTATTTATTTTATTTTTTGAATCTAGTAGTTCATTACTTAATAGTTCTATTTTCTCATTCATTGCTTTAATCATTTGTTGTAGTTGTCCGATATCATTATTTTTTTCAGTGTCACTATCGGAAGCCATGTCTGATCTTCCTCTTTAGTTTTTTGTTTTATTTGTATCTTTTTCCCCCATTTCAGGGCTGTCTTTTTCCTTTAAATAGTATTCTCGGCTCATATTCTCGCCGCTTTTAACTTTTTTCATGTATGAGCCACCCGGCAAGTCGAATACTTGCCGTTGGTCAAGACTTTGTAATCCTATTTCACTTATATCCACCTTAGTTTGTTCTGTCAATAAGTTTTTAATTTTGCCACTTCACCCTACTTTTGACGTAGGGTTACTTCAAAATTAAAAGTATATAGTTCTGTAAATATTACGAACTATTGCTTTGTAGTAATACATTGCAGCTTGTTCGTAAACGCAACCCTGAAAATGTTGACAATGTTTTTTGTTCCCTTTTGCAACACTGTTATAGTTAATGTTGTGTATTTTAGATAGAAAATAATGACACGCGTTGTGTTAACTTAATAATAAATTAATACTTTATTGAAACAAGACAGGCTGAGCTTGACACTGCAACGATACTAAGATGTCGAATGCAGAAAAAGCTTTTCCAAACAATGGACGACCACCCAAAGCCGTGAAATAGACATAAGTGTAACGGCTTGTATATACATGAAACGTTTACAAGTTGAAAAGAGATACAATGATGACTGATACAATTTAGAACAACGATAGGGATGACAGATTATAATGAAATGGATACTACAGTTAATACGCAAGGAAAAGCAACAAAGTTATCCAAATAAAAGTAGATGCAAAGCGAATACAACACAACGCAACACGACATATTAAAAAAGTAACTACACAATGTATCAACTCGGTTTTAATACAGTATTGATAGGTTGTAAATATACGTTTAGGAAGTCAGCCAATAAATATGAATATCGCCACTTGTGTCTTAAGTCTTTTGAGCCCTTTAGTTCTAACAAATCCAGCTAAGCTCGATTTTAACGCTATTTTCCCTTTATTAATAATAATTAATAAAGCTGTTTTTTTATTTTTTGCCTATTAATTTTCGGCAATTTTTCAAACTTTTTGATGTGCTAACATCTATAGCGGCGTATAGGGACTAAATCTAGCAAAGTCAACACATGCAAACCAGATTTTATGCTGCTGCTAAAACCAGATTTTATGCTGCTGTTAAAACCAGATTTTCTGCGACTGCGAAAGAGAATAATGACGTGTTAAACAAAAATGAGCGAGCAAGAGAGCAATGAAAGAGTGGTGTGGCAGGGGTGAGGCAGGGGTGAGGCAAACGAAATTGTGTCTATAACGTATGTATTAACATAATAATGTGTGTATATACATGTGTCTGTTGCTGTTGTTGAACGGAGATATAAAGCATAGCCACGCAAACATTCATTTGCACGGGCTTGCGAAGTCGACGTATGGTGACACAGGTATACGTCAGCTACTTCGGACAAAGTGTGTGTGACGTTGTGTGTTTGGTTGTTACGTGGTTGTTGCTATGGCCAAACAGAGCGAGTCATTTGATGTTCAGCATTGCCCGGTGTATACAAAAAGAAGTAGAAACGGTGTTAAGTTCGGCCGGTCCGAAGCTTATATACCCTCCCCCATGACAATTTACACTCACACTCTCCACTCTTTGCATTCCCTTAACCCCTGCAAACATTTTCGATCGCGGAAGAATAATCTGCGAATCGTGTGGAAGATGAACTTAATCGCGGCGATCATCATATGCGATGCATCGGCGAATACTGAGTCGTGAGAAAATGTCCCGTGAAATGCGAATCGCCTTGTTGATTTACAAGCGAATCGCCTAGCTGATTTGCAAACGAATCGCCTTGTTGATTTACAAGCGAATCGCCTTGTTGATTTACAAGCGAATCGCCTCACACTTTCCCTCTTACTTCGTTTTCGGATTGTATTATTGTACATGTTACTGTTTATTATCAAAATTTTGGCGTAGAATACGTCTTACCTTACGGTATAGGGAGTCATGTCAGATTGTTATTGTTGTAATCTTTATTTCATTGATTATGAGGAAACGGCGTGATAACTTTTTTTAAAATTTTTTTTGTAGGTAAATGAAGATGTTATCTTTCGTTTGATATACATTTCATATTGGTTGATATCTTCCTAATATTTACATTTCTCAAATGAAAATGGTTTAAACACATACACTCAAACATATGCGTGGTGTTTGGTTGAGTGTTTGAGTTTGTAGCGTGAACACAAACTATGCTGCTGTTTCAGTGTGGACACAAACCTTCGGCTGTTGTTTTGATTGATGAAATATTGAAATTTCGTATATTTACTTATGTATTTAAGTGAAACAAAATGTTAAATGTGAATTTGAATTTAACGTGGATATATAATTATAAAAAATATAAATCAAATTGATTTACGTCTGTTATTTATCATTTATCCTTACTCTTTTAATTTAAAAACATATTTATCCTACTTTTCCTACTATAAGCTTATATATATTATCAAAAGTAACTATCAACTAAATAAATTAATTTGCTTATGTTATTTATCATATATTTTTATATTTTTTCTGTCTTATCGGATGGCGTATTCTACGTTAAACTTAATGGCCGTGTCTCTTACACAGCCTGCAGGGACAACTGTCTGCCGTTTACTTTTTTAAAATATTTATTAATCACCCTTGCCACAACACAATAGAAAATAAACTTGCCACAACACAATATCACAACATTCACTGATCACTTCAAAAACTTAAATGATAATTTTTAAACGTTTGTTTGTTTTGATCGTCTTAATAACATCCCGTTATAATACATCGCCGCAATGAATCGCGGAAGCATCGCGCATACATCGCGGATGTATCGCGTATTCTTCTGCCCAAGCGATGACAATAACAATATATTACAACTAGGGTATTCATCATCTGCCTAAGCGATGAATTTGTATTGATCGCCAGGAAGAATCGCAGACTCTTCGCATAATCATCTGCAAAGAGATGAATTTGTAATGATCGCCAGGAAGAATCGCGTATTCTTCGCGCAGCATATTAATCTTCCAAAACTCGTCCAAATGTTTGCAGGGACAGTTTTTCTTTTATGTACCCCCCCTCCCCAACATCAACCGCCCACACAAACACTTCTCGACACAGCAAGCACAAATAAATCACCAACATATCAGTAGTAGTAGTAGTAGTTGTTGTTGTTGGTGTTGTTGTTGTTGTTGGTGTTGTTGTTTTTTTTTATTATTGTGAAAGGTAAGTGCAATAAAATGTGTGTGCGGAGCACTCTCAGAGCAAAGATAGTAATATCGTGTTATACGTATACAAATATGAGATAGCAAGAGAGCAACGACAATTTTGTGAACTTGTGTAGCGTATGTACGAATATAACAATGTATGTATGGATCTACAAGTGTCTTCTGCTTTGCATTCTTTGACTTTTGTGGGAAGTATTGAGCAAGAAAATAATGACACATGTACTTGCACTGGGTCTTTAAATAATTTTAAGTATTAATATTATTTAACTGTAACGTCATCACATGATTGAATGCTTTTTTTTATTTTCCAATGTAACATTTACGAATGTGTTCATAGGAATCGAACAGGTACCGTGTAGCAAAAAGGTGTTAACACATCGCCCGTGAGTTCGAACACTCATTGGATTTTTTTCCAAAATTTTCATTTCCTTTCAATAATTTTTTCTCGATTTTTTAGATTTTCAGTCACTTTATATTTCTGTACTTTTTCCCAAAATTTTTAAATTATTTTCAGTTTTTCTCGAATTTTTTCGAAATGCCAAAGCCAATCTCAATTTTCACTTTTCCATTTGTTTTCCACTTAGGATTTTTTCACTTTTCACTTCACTTTAGCACAATATGAACACAGACACTGTCAACACTGTAATGTATTTTAAAGTACATATTCAAGATTAAAGATTCATTTATATCCAAGTATTTCCATGTATTACAATTTTTCAATATTGATTTCCTATATATGTATATATAGACTTTTCTCTGCATGTTATTACACATTTATCAGGATTAAATCAATAATTTTTAATTAAAATAAATAAATTGACCAATTTAGGCCAGCCCATTTTATTATAATTTATCATAAGACTTTGACCTTGTCATTTTAATTTAAATTTCCCCGCAAAAAAAGGAAAATCGGGATGAGATGATATATCAACTTAAGCTACCTTAAAATTACCATATACATACATATAAATAATATTTCATATCTACAAAAATGACAAAATAAAAAATACAAAAATTATAATATTATTCCAAGCGTCTCAAGGCTCAATCATCTGTGATGTGTTGTACATCGTGTCAGTGAAGTTATATGTATTATACCTTCTATGATAGAACACGAGCTTGTCCTCGCCATCATACAACGATCCTCTATATTGCAGCGCCAGAAGGCACATCGGAGTAAAGGGCTTATCCGATTCTATGTAGTGCTCTATTGCACCTTGCGCAGATGTGCAATCCACAACAATCTCATTTTCAGAGTATACGCATTTCTGCAGAAACCTGATGGCTAACCCCACCATGAAATTATCAATCCTTCCAATCTGTCTTTTTCTGTACACCGTAGAGTAAGAGGGGCTAGTATAGTATCCTTGTGGCGTAAGTCTACGTCCGAGACCAAGGCAACAGCTAATACATATCCTTTCCATGACTCGCATTCTTTCCATCTGATGGGATGATATATCCCACCAAATTGGAAATGCATACGAGACCGCTGGGCGGACTACTTGCTTATAAAGCGTCATCTTCACGCGGTGGCTAAGCCCCCTCTTCGTGGCCAGTGCACGATAGTATAAATGGAACACCTTCCTCGCCCTCTCAAGGACATAATCGACATGCCAAGTAAACGTCACGTTTTCCTGGAATAGCACCCCCAAGAACTTAAGCTTCTTGTTTCACTGGATCGTCTCACCCCCAATGACCGCCCTAGGGATGTATGATCTGCTGTTAGCGTACAGGCGTCCCTTCCTGCCCTTGAACATAATCGTCCTACACTTTGAAGTGTTAAGCATGAGGTCCCAGTCCTCGAAATAAAGAGATAGTTCGTCAAGGTACGCGTTGTGTCCCCTATTAGCCGTTTTGGCCCTCACGTGAGAAGAAGCTACTAGTATATCGTCCGCATAGGTGACTAACAGATGGCCACTTGGTGGCCTTGGGATATCCGCCAGGAATAAGTTATATAAAACGGGCCCCAATATGGACCCTTAAGGTACACCCGTACTGAGACCATGAGGGGTAGATCTATAATAGCCCATATCCACAAAAAATTAGCGTTCTTCAAGGTAATTGAGAACTAGTCTACAAAGATGAGGCTAAACCCATGTTTAGCTAACATCTTGTAGACTATTCCCTCTTGCCATATTGAGTCGAAGGCTCGACTAAGGTCCAGGCTTGTCGCTATTGTGGCGCTACGTCTATGGAACCCTCTTACTACATATGTAGTATGAGCCATGAGAGACCCCTACGGAAGCCAAATTGGAAATCGCTGAGGATTTCGCCATCCTCAATATGCTCACTAATCCTGTCAAAGATAAGTCTCTCATAGAGCTTCCCCAAATTTGACAGCAGAGCTATGGGCCTATAACTTCCTGGTCCTGTAGGGTCCTTTCCAGGCTTAAGGACACGAATAGTACGTGATGTCTTCCATTTTCGAGGAAAGTATCCCAAATTCAGGCAGTGATTCAGGAGAATCGTGATATATCTCCACGCTCCCCCTCCTGTCTTCCTCGGCACAAAATATGGAATACCATCCTCTCCGCTGCTCTTCTTGCGACTGAGCGCTTTCAGCGCCGCTCCAACTTCAGAGGTGCTAAAGAGTCTCACGGGTGCAGTCACACCGGTCGTCCCATCAGATGTCGTTTGTTTGGTGAAAGTCACCATTGGCACATGGTCCCTGAGACCCTGCACATTACTTGTGACTGTGGCGTCATGACGCCTTATGCTGATGACCGACTGGTCGCCAGCGAAGTTTCGGGCTAAGCAACCTGCCTTATCCTCGTCCGACCCCATAGTCTTTCCATCGAGGTCCACTATCGGTGGGATTTTGGTGCGCTTCGCCACACCAGTGACACATTTCACGCTCTTAAATATTTGCTCATCCATCCTGATGCCGTTGAGCCTTTTCACGTAACTTTCCTCTTCGAACTTATTGATCCGTTCGCCAATTATTCGCGAGAGATTTCGCTGTACAGCCCTCAGAGAGGTAGCCCTGCCATAGTCATATGTCCTGTATATTTGTCTTCTAAGTCTCTTCCCCTCCGCAATCACTTGAAGTATATCCTCCGGGAGTTCCGGCAGTCCTTTGTTAGTAACCGTTGTCTTCGTAATTGTTCTGTCCATTGCTATCCTGTAGGCGTTAGTTAGTGTATCGATGTCCGATGGTAATTCCCGTCCAGTAAGTTCTTCAGTAAGTATAGTGTTCAGTCTTCTAATGTCCATAGTCCTAAAGTCATAGACCTTGCGCCTCTCACAGGAGCAGAGCCTCTCTATCGAAATCAAGAGCTGCAATGCCCTGTGGTCAGACTCAAAGTCTATTGTCCGCAGTCTGTCGTTTGCCCCATCTGCCGGCCCCATATCAACACCCGGGGAGGTCAAGAAGATATAAATATACGATGAGCTCGTACATGTAGTCCTTGTCGGTTCATTTGTTCGTCGTATGACCATGGAAGGGTTTGTCATGAGCCATTCATGAAGAATCCTGCCACTTGCGTGTGTACAGTCGCCACCCCAATACGGGTGTTTCGCGTTCAGGTCAGCGCCAATGACCAGATATCCAGTTCCTGCTACACTAAGAATAGCACCCAGGTCCTCTTCTCTCAGCGTATCTTGTCGCCATAATGGTCATGAAAGCCCCACTGTGTCCCTTTACCCGGGCAAAAGTACCCTCAACATTACCAATATTACCAAATATCCTTTCGCTACCAATGGTGTCCCTCACGCAAATGGCCGTCCCCCCGCCCATTCCGTTCGGCCTATCGTTACGGTATACTTTGTACCCTTTGAGCCCGAAGTTATGTCTACTGCTCAGCTTATGCTCAGCAATTAACACAACATCCGGTTTTTCACTGTCTATGAACAATTGTAGACAGTGTCTTTTACGTCTAGAGATGACGGAGTTCACATTTATAAACATAAGGTTAAGTTGCTCAGTCATTTAATCTTATATTAACGAGTAGGCCCAGAAGAGCCCTTCTCTTTTCATCATTGGAACTGATTTTCGAATACTCATCGTAGAAGGCCCCCATGCGGGAAATACATGTGAGGATATCCTTCCCCATGAACTCTCGGCAGTCCTCGTCCAAGACGTCAAAAGCGTCTCTCGCCCTCATAGCCACACTAGCACTTCCCCTCAATCGTGGGGACCGTTAGATACTACAGGCCCGCCTAGAAGAGCATTAGAATAAAAGATCCCAGCTGTTCGGGTAGACAGCACCGGTCTATGAATAAAATTATTCGAGTTGTCATTGGTCCTGGCCCTTTTATTATCGAGCTTCCTCTTTATTGCCAATCTTTTCGGACAATTCTTGTCGCAGCGACAATTTCATACAACTCTCCGTTGAACTCGCCGCTGAGAATCTCACACTTTCCCGGGCCGTGCGACTGTCCGCACTTGACGCATCTATATGGCATTTGACAATTTGCCCACAACGCTGGCAGTTCTTACACCGAACCAGCCCCTTCTGCCAAAATTTCTCGACAGTAATTTTACAGTGCAGCATATACTTGATGGAATACACTGCCTTCAAGTCAGAATCACTGCGTACCGGGAGCAGCCAACGGTTTCTGTTGAGTTTGCTGACTCTTAGGATTGTCATAGCAATCCCCGTTGCCTTTAAATATTGCATCACATCCTCCACGTCATAAGTATCGGATAAGCCCTTTATAATAACCGTGTAAGGTTTAAGCTCCTTAGGAGTGAACGTAAAAAACGAGTAATTCTCTTTTGCAAGGAATTCTGGTGCCCTACCGTGGTCAAAGTTGTCCTTGCCCTGAAGGTTAATTGTATCCTTGCTGACAATTTTCAGCGAAAAAATACCGTGCTCAAACAACACGGTCAACTTATTAGAAATATCCTTAACATTGGAATCAAAAATTTTAATTATTGGTGGGCTGGCCTTACCTTTCAATACATTATCATTGTTACTACTACTTGTTGTTATTTATCCGATTTCCAGCTCCAGTAGATCCAATCGATTTGCGCATGTTGTTGTTTATGTTGATATTCTTATGTTGTTGATTTTGTTGTTTGTTTCGCTCTTTTTCTTGTCAGATATTGGCTTCTTCGAGACTACTGTCCACGATCCACCTGCTACCACCTCATCCATGGCTTCGTCTATGGCCACGGCATGGCTCACAGCACACTGCACGTCAGGCACTTGTACAGTTTCTTCAGTAATCAAATTATATTTATTCTCAAAAAATTTAAATTTTCCTTCGATTTCATTATTTCTACTTATAACGAGTTTTAGTTCACTTTTCAGTTCATTATTCTGCTTGATTATAAGTTCATTTTGCTTTACTAATTAGGAATATTCTCCCATTAGCCTTTTTTCCAGCTTTTACATTTGAACCAATTTTTTTTCTTCTTTTTCTTGTCTTTTCGACTTCATCCATGATGAATTTTTAAGTTTTTATCAATAGGAACACTAACACTTTTGTTTCCTAAGCTCGCCTTTCTTAAAGATTTCCCTTTATTAAAAACAATTAATAAAGCTTTTCCCAATTTTCGTCACTTTTTGCACAATTCCGGTAACCACTATTCGCTTTGAAGTCAAAACACAGTCTTCGATCTTTTAAAGTACATATTTAGGCAGATATGTATTATAAATTTTACGCATTTTTTTCAACTAGTATGATGATTATAATTTCTCAGATTACAACTACAGAAGCTATGTGCTTGTTGTTCTTTTTGTTTTCTGTCAAAATCATATGTCGCTTGATCATAGTTTAAATGCCTAAATTTAAACGACAATTACCTATTAAACTAAAAATTTAAATGTAGACTTTAAATTATGTTTGGGCGTTGATCAAAGATGATTTTCAACTCAAAAATTGGGGCTAAGTGTGCGAAGTGATATAATTAGAATATCATGCGACAGCGATTCCGCAGCAATAAAAAATTAGGCGCATTAATTAACAGCTACATTTATTTTTGAGGAGCATTTTAAAGAGTTGGTATATTTCAATTGTTCTGATAGTCTGAAAATTTTAGTGAAATTTGTGCGTCTCTCTCAATATATCTGAATATAGTAAAAATCCATTATATACTTATGTACAGAGGCGAAAAAATATGGATAAACTTAAAAAAAATTGCTACGAGAAAACTATCAACACTCAATTAAATTGTTCATTGATACTTTATTCTAATAAAATAATCAGATATTGAAACCGAAATCTATAGACAGGACCAACACAAATTTTTTTTAGCCTCGAAAAAGGCATAAATCAGTAACCAAATTAAAAAATATATTTATCAGTGTACTTATATATAATAAACTTTTTTTTAAATTAAAAAAAAATTTATATTCGATAATTACGATAAATATTATATGAACAACCAACAAATTTCGGTTAGTGATAAGTTTTGTCAGGCATTCGGTAGGGTAACGGGCTAGAAACGATCGTCCATCGAATGTGAGTTCGAATCTAACCGCAGGTGTTTCAACATTTTTGAAATCAAACGAACTTTATAAACATTCTAGAAATAACTCATATCGAAGACAAAATGAAAATTGAAGGACAATTTAGTGTGTTAATATGTGAATTTCTTGATTAAATGTCCACGAAAATATTTTTGATAAATAACGTGCAAATATATTCGTAGATATGCAGAATTTTATACCAATTTAAAAATAATATTATTCTTATGAACACAGGATTTCCAATTAATGTTTTGTTTTAATTTTCGATATTTTTAATTAAATCAACAAATAATTTTTTCTGTGTAACCGGGTTTATTATGATTTTTTGCCTTAAATTAAAGTATACATTTGTTTAGTGATTATTTGATATACTTATTTGTATTTAAAACTCACCAGTTCGCAACTCTCTTTAAATACGACAATTACGTTTTAATTTTAAATAAAACATTATCCATTCAGTGCTGTTGATACTTAGGGATCTTCGATCGATACTAATTCGCACATGTGAATTGCAGAATTAAGTTTGTATATATACGATTGATGATATACCCATGGTATCAATTCAGGCATAGTAGTTAGACATCTGATGATGTACTTGACACGAAGTTTGAAACTAGTCATGCCAGTGAGTGTGTTGAACTGAATTGTCTATTATTTCCAACAAAAACTAACCTTTTTTCAATTAGAAAAATTTTCATGACTTGTAAACTTGTAGTATGAGTTTCTCATACATTAACCGAAAACAAGATACAATTAAAAAGTATTCAAATTTGAAAAATATTTTCATGTATGAAAATCTTCTTAAGTTTAAAACAATTATTTATAAAATAATTTAAATTTTTAAATGTTTGGAGAGTTCTTTAATTCTTAACTAATATGTAGTTATTCCTTTTTGCATCATTTTGAAATTTTATTAAAAAGATTGTTTGGAAATGTCATCTAGAACTTTTTGGAACATAAAATCATATTTCAGAATAGAAATCGTGATTCTTAATTCCAAAATTTCATTAAAATTTAAAAATCATATAATTTATTAATAATTTGTTTAAAATTTGTTTGTCAAATTAAGTAAGCCCCAGATAACTGGTAAACGGACGTCAAATAACCGGACATCTAAAACCGGCACAAGGTTAGGAGCACAAGGTTAGGGCACAAGGTTAGGAGCAAAACAACCCCTAGTAGCTACCCATTATTTTCCTAATACCCTTTGTATAATGGGTAAACGTTTATTTCCGAGATATCTCATACATATGTATAAGTATATAAGTAGGTAAAAACAAAATAAAAACATTTTTCACTTCCTTTATGACCTCCTCCTTACCTTGACTACCTGGACCTGCTACGCGTTAAATCGCCTTCAAACCCCCAAATCATATTCCACATTCCGTTTTCCGCTGAATCCGTAGAACCTGTTCGGAAATAAATAAAATATTATTAATGTCCATGAAACCACAAAAATGAAATTTTGTTAACTTACCTAACACCACACTGGGTCAACGGGTATTTACGTGGGCATCGTCCCGTTCCTCATTCATCTGTGGTCTATTTTGCGGAGAAAAATAGAAAGAATGAGGAAAAATTAAAGAAAAAAATGCTTTTTTCACTTACCTTTCACACTGAAAAAATATTCATTGTGTTTTCAAAACATCAAATGAAACATCGAAATATTTTTTTTACATATTTCAACACTACATCATAGAAAATTTATATTAGTAAAGAAACCTTTATACATTTATTTTTCATTAGGTGCATTTTATTGAAATAGCATCATTTGTTCAACTTAGTATGAGTATGCTTGAGCTCAAATCTAGGAAACACAATATTCCTGATTCGAATTGAATTTAAAGAAATTGAGATTCTTATTCGGGTTAAGATAATTTGTATGTTCAGTTAAATTTGCACAATATAAATTACTTCGAATTTACTAAAATTTAAGTTGCTGTTTTTGACGGTACACGCATTGTTGCCATATTTTTTTTTCGAAAAACTGACAATTACCAAAAAAAAAAATGTTTGTTTGAAAAAAAACTGCTTCTTCAAAACAAATTTAAAAAAAAAAATTATAACATCAAATTTGTGTGTTTTTAATTCAATTTTAATGAAGACAAAAAAAAAACAAACCAATTGTTCTATTATATTATACATATTATATGTATAAAAAAATATATAAAATTAAATGTAAAAAATAACATATAATATTTCATTTAAGTTATCACACATAGAGATCACAGTGAATTATCTAATTATATTAGTTATACATATTCTGATTAAATTTAATTTCCATTTCTTTGGTTTGTACAAAATTTGTGCAATTAAAATTATTTTTTTTCAGAAAGCCTTTTTCCGCAAAATTCCACATAGAGTAGGAGCTTCTAAGTTATTTCTTATTTTGATCTTATTTACATTAATTTGAGAAAATTTCCTCTCAACGTTAGCTGTCGACACTGGTATTGATAAAATTGAATAAACAACTTTTTTTTAAATTTGGATGTGCTTCTGAACCATCGCAACGTTTTGTACTACATACGACCTCCCAAAATGTTTCAATATTTTTTTCTTCTTACAAATTATAGTCGTTGAAATTATAAAAAATAAAAATAAATGGTTTCCCATTACATCCCATGAAGGGACAGGGGAGAACTTCTCACAATCACTGAGCTGTGCGCTTTCCAGCTTTCACTTACTGATTGGGACCTACAGTTTTACACCGATTCCGAACGGCTTTTGAGAAGTATTTTGACAAGCTCACTATGCGAGGTGACAGCCGCCGAAAGAAATTGTAAGGTTGTCAGAGCAGGGTTCGAACGCAGGATCTCATGTACAAGAGCCGCGCACACTAACCATTCCACCACGGTCGTTGAAATTACAATGCAATAATTTGCGCCATTCATCGTCAATGTCTTGGATATGGTCTAGGTTCATGACATTCGGAACAAAATTAAACAATGCTGCAATGATTTTCATATTGCCTTTTATTACAATAGCAGGCGCTAAACCTTCAACACATTTTAGGAAAGCGTTGTCAAAATCGAACTTTGCTAATAACCGGTTACATAGTCCTACATAAAATTTTGAACAGTGTTCCCTAAAGTGGTTTTCACCATCCTCAGATAATTTATATGTTGAATTTAATGCTATATGTACTTCAGCTCCTAAATATATATCTTTGAGGTCTTTTGAATGCGCGGGATTATTTATGTCAATTTTTTTTGAAAATTTCAATGCTTTGAGATACAAACGTCTTATTTCACTATTTAGCAAATGAATTTGAGGGCTTTCACTTTGGAATAAACGGTTCAACTTATTTATATCGTTTAATATAAATTTCAAAAATAATAAATAGAGCTCTAATTCTGGATTTTGTAAGTAGCTTATAATTCTCTGCGTCGAGTCAAATTTTTCTAAGTTTTCATGTAAAAGAAAATGGCTTAAGAACATCCACTAAGAAGTTGGTTAATTGTTAGTTCTAGCGAAAGCCAACGTGTTTGTGAAGGGTGTAGCATTTTTCTGGGTTTGTATCCTATTAATATTTGCAGGTCTGCAAAGAGATCAACTCTATTTGGACTATTTTGAATAAAAGGATATACTATATGTCCCTTGCACCACCTTCAATATAACTTGGCAAAAAACCACAAGCATAATTGGCACACAACGAAAATGAATGGAAAATGCATTGAAATATAATAAGGTTTGGACAATCATCTTTCAATCGTTTAGCAACTGAATGATAAGCACCTGTCATGGCATTTGCTCCATCCATTCCAAAACCTATTAAATTTCGTTTGTAATCAATACTTTTTTGCCGGAAAATGCTTACAATTACTTCATAAATTCCAATTGCGCTGCAATTTCTTACTTTGACCAGGTCGAAAAAAAATCACAAATTTTGCTTTTAAATTCCATTCGTGCAACTAAAGATAGCAACTTAGCTTTCGATACGTCTGTGGATTCGTCTATGCACAAGGAAAATAAACTTTTTTTAGCATATTGCAAAGCTCATCATGATGGGTATCTCCTAATACATTTTTCACGATTGCTGTTGTTTTAGTCCTTGCGCATGTTGTTTTTTTAAGAGCTCCGAATCTTCCAAAGCCTTTTGGAGCCACGGAACCTAGTGATCCATCGCCAAAACTGAAATATTATGTTCGGCACAAAAGGCGGCCATGTGTATTTCAACATTTGTGCCTTTTGCATTATTTTATATTTTATGCGTAAATACTTCACCGGATCCAGCGTGTAATTTAATTGCCTTCGCATTTTCGATGTGTTTTGACGTCTTTGCGTGAGCTTTTAAATCTGTAGTTCCAGCTATCGCTCTTAATTCGCAATTACAAACCTTGCAAAAGGCCAAATTGTTTTCGCTTCGTTTTATGCACGGCTTTAATAACGTATTTTCTTCCCACGATTTATTGTAAGCATTTAGTTTTCTTTTTCTTGAAGGCTCTGCAATCTGTAGTTCTGGCATTCCATCATTGTTTTCTTCATTATAATCTGGTAAAATTAAGAGTAATTGATTATTTGGATGAACAAAAATTATTTGATATCAAACTTATTATTACTTACTAGATATTTATCCATTTTTTAGGAACTTTAGCGAGCTGTTTCGCTTTCTTTTAGGAATGGTTTCAATTAAAAACTTTTTCTTTCAGTGCTTTTCACAATACACAATAGTGCATATACTTTATTTTTATTACTAGGTTTAGGTTGCTTAATTTACAAATATTTAGTTTCAATATTATTAATTCCCTGCAGGTTTCTGACAACTTAGCTGTATTATAATGTTTCAGCAACTTTAATTTAGGTTTTAACAATTTGTTGGGTTTTACACGTCTTTCTAAATGAAAAATCAATATCCGAATGTCTTAACAAAATTAAGTCGAATCCCTGTTTCTTTTTCGATAACAACAAAATTCGATACATTGGACAAACAGTGTTCACATTATACCTTTTTAAGGACTGTTCGCTTTAATTAGACATTGATGCAATTGCACTAAACGAAATTCAGATTTCCAGACAAATCTTAAAGGACATTACTTAATTGATATTCTTAAGAAACAATTCATAGCATCTTTATACAATTCAACTCAGTACAAGCGAAAAATATCTTGAATGATATTAAATGGAGACAGCAAAATGGATACAGAATAATACAATTTAAAAAACTGCATTGATTTGTAAAATCTGTTTTTTGGTGTAAAAATCTGCCAGACTGTGTTGCACTTCAAAAAACTGCAAAAAACAGATAAATCTGCACACTTTGAAAATTAAAGTTTTGGCAACACTGGGTACACGCAAAATTGTTGTTAAGGAACCGTTTGTTGAATTGGGAAAAATTTTCGAATTTAATGTAAGTAAGTTTGAACTCAAATATAGTAAAACTCATTTATGTGTTTACTAAAATGTAGGATATTTTACTTTATTTACGAAATATATTGACTGCTCATAATCCAAGAAAACTTAAATTTTCTTAAATTATGTCAATTTTCCTTATTTGAAGTATGAATTAGATCGAATTGAGTGCATATGAAAACTAATTTGCAGTTCATTCTGAACTCAAAGTTAGGATATGCGGGTTTGTTCTTCAGGAATAATTTATTCAATTAGGAATATCATTTGAACTTAATACAAGATCAGATTTAGGAAACATACATTTTTTTATAATTAAAATGTAGGAATTTTTTCTTTAATCAGGAAAGGTATTTACTGAACATAACGCACGACAACATAAATCTAAATTGAGTTAAATTTAGTTATTTCAAATAATGAATTACTAGACTTAGGTACATACTATTGAACTTAGGTCTGTCTGGTAAATCTTAGATTAAAATAAAATAAAACTTTACTTACATTTTAATCAGATAGCCTGCAACAAATCTTAGACCCAAATATTGTTGTAGTAATTTTAAGTTTATTTTTAAGGAATTTTCACAAACTTATTTTGAGATCGAATGAACTCAATATCAGTATTTGATTATGGAGTTGCTGAAATTTAGTTAATTTTTAGTTATTAAAGTAAACTAAAATAAAATTATACATATTTTTGACTTTAGGTCAACACATTCTCAATTCAATGACACGTGCACTCTGTTTGTGTATGAAGACTATAACAAAACATGAACTGATATAGCTCATTCACGTCCACGTTTGTCCAAGAAAATGTACAAAATTGCGCCAAGATTTGTTGAAAATAATGCATGCCAGATTTAGTCTTATCACAAAAATTTGTGGCCAACCAGACGGAAATCTATGGTGTAGGGAATACAAATAGTGTGTAAGTATTATTGTTTGGATGTTTTCTTTTCTTTATTGTTTTGGATTTAAAATTATGCATTAATGAAATTTCTAAACGGCTCAAGTATACCTATATTTTGAAACACCCACAGACAGGCATCGAAATATGTTTATAAACTTGGTTCCGCAAAAGATTTGTTGGGACATTTCAATATCCTGTTGTAGAATTTGCATGGTCTTAGTTGCAGTTTGTAAACACATTCTACTTCAAAATTCTCCAACCGCAACATTAAAATAACCATAGTCTACCTACTAACAACTCTAATCTTCTACAAATGCTGAAGTAAATTGTTCATTGTAAATTCGGTATTTTGCGTACCATCTCTTAAAATGTGTCGCAGCTGGTGGCAGCAAAAGTACTAATTCGCCTTTACAGATTAGTATAATGCAGCTAGTAAAATTCTCGCATCGTCATATGCACGTGTTACTACTGCTGCACCTTTAATACTTTGCTTCTAAACTGTAACTTGTTGTTGTTTTTATAGTCATTTATGCAGTGACAAAGATGGTAGTGTACATGCATATTTTTGAGTTTGGGAGGGTTTTGTAGAGATGCCAGATTCGTTCAGTAAAATTCGTTTGAAAAACCAATGTGTGAATGATGATAGATGTTTGTTGCAACTTCTAGTTAACCAATAAATCGTACAATAACATAGGAACGATTTTTATAATTTTTTTTAATAATTTCTTTAGTCCGGTTATACAATACAAATAGCTGACATTTTTGGAAAACAGGCAAAATTAAGTCTAAATATTTCGGTGCCGCATGAACAAAAACCACAACAGCCAATACCCTGAAATCGACTTCTTTTACGCAGGTACAAATTAAACTATTGAAGTGCCTTGGGTATGTGGTGAGAAAGGATAAGACAGGAACTGCTCGAATGGTATTGAATGAATCTCTCGTCTACTGTAGAACCCAATACAGGAGATCGTATGGGCAGTAAATATATGTAATTTTCTGTGTTTATGGCCACGCTGATTAAAATATTGAATTTGGTATAAATTGCTTCCATTAGTATCCACTTTTGTTTAAGAAGTCAAATTTATTACAAATATTTTTGAAATTTTTCTATAATACAATCTTATATTTTGGTCATTCCTTCCAATTTTTTTTGGTTATAAGTTAAAACTGGACTCTTGAGTTATTGTAAAAAAAAAACATTTCAAAATCCATTTAGAAAGACATTTAAAACTCCTATTAACCTAATATGCCAGTTTCTATTTCCGGTTAGTGAAACAATTTTAACAGCAGCGGGCAGGATTCGACCTTGCCTTCGCTGGACGATCGTTTTAAAATTACCTTTCGTTGTATGTGAAGCATTATCTTCAGCAAAATCTACCCAGCGGCGGATTCTTCGAACACTTGCATACTGGGACATTCTCATGTGAAATTAATTTTCGTTTGCATTTAGTTCGATGAATGTTTTAATAGATCATTCCAAACAGCCGCTGATGAATATCTGTGGCTAGATCTGAAATAGCTCTACGATCATGCCGCCTTCCGACTTATCTTAGCTGCGACCTCACGAACTATAATATGACAAAAAAAAGTCGTATTCCTGGTGTACATATTGAATTGAATCTTATTTTTTCCCATTTTGCCTTTTATAAAAATCTATAAATTATTTCGGTAGAATCTGGTAACTCTTTGTTCAAGTAAATACAGTGTTTACGTTTCTCATTATGCAGCTACAGTAAATATATAAATTGTATAAGCTGTAGGGGATATTTCAGTACATCCAAGCGAATTACAGACGCCCATTTATCCCTTGTGCATCACATTCAGCAAGAAGAATATAGCTACCTAGGACAACTACGCACGCATCATATGTGAGCTAAACACAAATGTTTTTGTAATCTTTACTGTACATTCAATCACTATGTCAAGAGGTCTTGTGGTTGTTTCTAGTAGGTGTTGCCACAAAAGTAAATCCCAAATACCATAATGCCATTGAATCTTAAACATATACACACGCACTCCTATAACGTGGCGACGATGTTGTGTACAACATAAATGTGTATCCTAAGTAGCCTGCAATCAACTCCCATGCGAATTTGAAAACGTATCCCATAAACTATAATTGCAACGATTAGGAAGAGCAAAAACCGAATGTATGACCTTTAATGACAAATATAAACTTTCCCACGTTATAGTCACAATTATAGTAAAGGGATTTGCAAACAATTCTAGAACCTACTGAATCTCGAACATTTTTGTTTGATGAATGAACTTTAGTAATAATCACAATCATTGCATGGTTTTTGAGGTATGCACAGAATAAAAATCGATAAATCCATAAAGTTCCTTTTCGAAGAAAAAATATGTAAAAAATAATAACCTCAGCTTGAAAATCAATGATATCTTAAAATTGTCACTCTGTAGTTGACTATTTGCTTGGTCTCGTAAATTATTCCCCCAAGACAGTTTAAGTGCAAATGTGTTTTTAATTTTCTCTTCAAAAAACTGTAAGCATTTATGGGAATGTAATATTTTGTTTAGTTTTAGGAAAATCTTTTGAATTCTTATGAAAAATTTGTTTATGGTAAAACAATAAATATATAATATGATAATGATAAGAACGAAAAGGAAAAAAAATAATATGGGAAAATCTGTCGTTTAGGAATGCACTAAATAATCTTTAAAATATACATAATTTTCGTATTAAACAATCCTAATATAATCGAGAAGTAAAATGTAGACAAAGTGACTATTTTGGGCTCCATATGTTGAAGTCCCTCATAACATTCTTTACACTTTGGAAGGGGATAACAATAAACAACTATGTGTTATATTTGTTAAACTTTTGTTGTGTAATTGTGTAATCATATTGTAGAAGTTTCTGTCTGTTTCAGAGTCACCCTACCAAACACATTTTATGATTTAAGTTTTATTCTATGTTAAAGGTTAAAAACTGGAAGATTTAATGAAAAATTCTCTACAACTCTTACTGATATGCTTGAGGAGGTCTTTTTGTTATTTTAAAGATATTTAAAATAAAAATTATATATTCTGGATTATAATACTTTATTAAAGTTGTAATTTCCTTTAAGGCTGTAAGAGATCATCTTTTCTCCGATTATTGAAAAAAATGTAAATGCCGCGAGTGGGATTCGAACTCACATTCGCTGGACGATCGTTTCGATGTTTGTGAAGCATCATCTTCAGCAGCGTCTAGCCCGTTAAGCCACTGCGGTGTGTATTTACACAAGTCACTAACCGAAGACATTTGTTGTTTAGTTCTGTGGGAACCTAATTACTTATTGTGTTATTAAAGACCATTACATGGAAATTCTTTCAACTATCTATGATGAATCTATCTAAATTAATCTAAATTAAAATGTAACAATAAAAAGTGTAAATAAAATATTCAAGCAAAAATAGGTCGTCAAAAATTCTATCCAGCAAATTATGTATTTGGCAAGTGAATTAACTTAATTCAAGTATAGTCCAGTTTGGTTATATACTTTTTCCGGGCTTACCTTCCGTGGTTTTGCTGGTCTTGCTAGTCTTCGATAACATAGTCGATTTCAATCAATTGCTGTTATAGCAGTATCTGTTGTGGGACTTCTAAGGAATTAGGCTTGGAGAGTGTGTTAAATACCTAAGTGTTATATAGTCAGCTTTGTATCACAACCAACATAGTGAAAAATTTGAAAAAGGCGACTATATCCCAATACGCCCAATAAAACCAATACAAATTCGTAAAACTAACACACGCAAGAATTAATAAATAAACATTGCATTAAACTGTAATTTTTTAAAGACAACTTAAAATCTGAAATAATTTTAGATTCTGTTTTAAGGGGCCCAATATTGTTTTCGCGTCGAGTTCCTCAAGTTTTCTAAATCCGCCTCGGAATGCGGACGTTCTCCAATGATGGATCTATACAGCAGTGGTGGGATTGATAATGCCCCATGGTGTTTTAATATGACTCTTGAATTTCTCGGTTTGCAATGAAATTGGTCAGGGATGGTTACAGCTTGACGCATTACCCTTAAAGATTAAATGCTAGTTTTCAAAGTCGAATTATCAGAGCAGCAAAAATTTATCGTTGAAAAATATCATCGTTTCGTGCTGTAACCTTTGCTGTAGGTGGTGTTCTTAGAAAATTTCTCAATCCATTTTCGACTAAAATGTTGTAAATTATAGGGAATATTTTTCAGTGGCGCAACGGATACATTTATGTATATGATTTTGACGATATACGAAAATGGAGTTATTGTGAAATCTGGTGGAATTAGGAATACAAGTTGAGGGTTCAATGGTTTATAATGAGCCATAAATATCTACTGAATATAGATGGAATTGAGTTCCTAAAATTGTAATCCGAACAAAACGAAAAGCCGGCCAGAAGCATTAACAAAATTAAAAAATTGTTTTTTCCCTTTCTCCATTCCCAAACAGGGAACTTCTGTCCAAAGGCTGAGACTGTAAGAGGAAGGTTACATTTGTGGACAGTTGTAGATATCGGGAATATAGATCGCAGAAATTCTATTCGGAGTAGATGTTGATAATTAAGCCGGTAACTACAATTCGAACCAGCCAGGGTGGAGCTTCTCCGATTTCCATGATTTTCGCCTTCAACTCGCTACGCTGATCCAGCAGAGTCTGTGTTAGATCTATACTAAGCTCTATAGAGTAGAACACACAACCAACCTTTCCGTCTGGTTTGGAGATTTCACTGTAGAAGTGGAAATACCTTATATTCGTTGGCAAACATTCCTTCTAGTTCAGCCTATCTCGTTTATGGATGCTATATTCCACTTTTATTAGAACTGATGATCCATCGCAAAGAATGTCCTATTGAGATTTTTGGTGTTGCTCTCAGTTGTCGGTCCAGGAAATCAAATGGCAATAGGTGAATTCATCCGTGGAACAATCCATTTTCATTTTCCGGAACTCTGTTCACAGACTCAGGTTAATGGATTTGCCCAGTGCCGGTCACAAAACAACGGTACCGTAGAGCAATATCGGGTGGTCCTACTACTGACCACGTTGTACATTTATTTGAAAATATATAATTCTCATTTCCACAAACAATTTCGCAGTATATACATTAGGGTAGGTCAAATTGGTCGGATGAGAAAAAAATCCAAAGGCGTATTACAAAAAGAAAATGTAAGCAAAATTCTAAGAAATTTACCCTAAGAATCTAGAGGTCTAAAATTAAAACCTGGCTTACTCCGAGAGACGTACAAATTGGAGTTTGAAGTAGTATTTTAAAAAACTCCATATTTTATATATATTTGAACCAGATATCATATACTATTCGTTCGTGCTTATTTTGAACAACGTATTATTAGCTTCAAGAGTCTGCTCCCAATTTGTTAAAATTTTTGCTCACACAAATTTTGCTAATCTGTTATAACCCGTTTATGGCTAAAGGTGCGATTTGAAGACTGTCGAAAAGTAATTATAAAATTCCAATAACTACTGAATCATGAATTTAAAAAGTTGTGCGTTTACTAATTTTTCAATGACATTACAAACTTAAGTTTTTAAGTAAATTTTCAAAAAAGCTAGGTAAAATTAGGCTTTAGAAGATGCAGCAGAACTAAAACCAGCATTAATGAAACATATGGAATTTTTTGTACTTATATAAAGAAACATTTCCTAATGAAACAACGTTGTTTCAATCATTTTTCAAATGTGCATTTCTATATCTCTCGGCGGGAGACTGGTTTTTTTTAGAACCATAGTTTATGTGGGAAGTTTTCTTAGAATTCTTCATAGATTAAGATTGAGCTATATACCTTTTGACAAAAACAATTGACCCACCCTAATATACATACTTATACATAGTATCTAATAGAATTTATTATTATGAGATTAAAATAGTTATAGAGGCTCGATATAGACTTAATTAATAATTAAATAAATAACACCTTAAGAATAAATACAGGAGAGATTCACAATTGAACAAAGAGCCAGAATAATAGAATTTTATTATTTAAGTCAGCGATCAATTATTTTAAGAGGCTGTCAGACTTTCGCCCTCTGAAGCAATGGTTCGTTACCTAGTTCGTCGTCACCACCAACATGGCACCGTTAGAAAATATTGAACGTGAAGATCAAAGTGTTAACGAAACACCAGAAACATCTACCAGAATTTTTCAGTTGACTTGACTGACTGATAATATATTGGAGACAACTGACATTGGTGGTATGCTCAGAAAAAAGCGCAGAAAAAGCGCAGGTCTTGTGACAGGACCAGTCGAGGGACCGGTTGAGTGGATATAATGGCGAGATTAGGGACTATTATACGTGATCCACTAGATATGGGGCATGTGTATACGTCGCTTTCTACATTTACGCTCACGCGAAAAACTGAAGCGCTTAGACATTCGAATAATAGATATTCTGGAGATGCAAATTGATGGACAACCAAGCAGGTGTGACCAAGCCAACACATGAAATATTCGAAATGCATCTAGACCGGATAGTAGCTGAAATCGCTGGGCACCGTCTGATAGGCAAACATGCGTATAGAATTAGAAATTCAGCTCATAATTACTGCAGAAACTGCGTAATAGAAAATCAGGGCGCGAGCGTTGAACATCTCATATGCTGCTGCCCTGTCTTTTTTTGGAACACAATATTTTGGGTCTCACTTTTCCTTGAATATAAGGTACAGTCTGGATGTTAAGCTGAATGACCTAGGAATTTTTGTCCGGACTACAAATTTATCCGTCAGGGACTACTATATCCCTCTTTTTCGGCCCCATCTTGGAACAGCGGGAATGGGTATATTATGGCTTGAACGCTCATTAAACGCACTAGGTCAATTTTCAGTTTCAACGATGAGGACGGAGCATGAATTCTTGTGTTATCACAAGGGTCCTCATTGGACAATTTTGTCATTAGATATAGCCACTTCTACAAAACTTTACCTATATCTTGCAAGGGGCTTTAAACACCTTTTTAACTGTACTCGTAATACCTTGAAAATAAATTACACTGTGCGGCAGCCCAAATCGTTGGTGGTTCTGCTACCGGGAAAATTTATATCGGTCCAAGAAAAAGTTATACATGTAGCGGCGTTTTGCTGGGTCATATTTTTGCGCTCCCTCGTGCTTAAAATGCAGTCCATACCACTATAAATATACCACTGTGGTTTCGCGTATACCCCCTTTGGCGAGGATGTCGTAAATTTCTCCAATATTTTTGGTAACCATCAGGTCCGTCCAAATAAAGCCCTTCTTCGTTATTAAATAGTACTGATTGGGTTTCTTCCTTCCAAAATTTGAATTTTCAGCAAATGCTATTCCCGCATGTTTATGAGACTGGGTTAAGCGTGGTTTGGCAAATTTTTTCCTCATGCCTGAAATCTTTATTACACTTAGGCGGTTGGTGGATACCCTCTCTCGCTATTTCCACCTTTATTTGCCTACAGCTCTACAACATAATTATTTTCTATAGAATGGTAAACTTGAATGGCAAACATAATTATTAATTATTTTTATATAATATAATTATTTTCTATAGAATGGTAAACTTGAATGGCAAACTTGCAATGTCAGATATCGCAACCACAAATAAAGTCCAAAGACGACGTATACGCATGATCCAGATAGAGTAGATATTACCAAAGAAATTATATATACCCAAAACTTAATTTCCGTTAGGTTTTAGATAGAAAGATAAAAGAATTTTCCACATATAATTATTTGTCGCATTTTCATTTCAAAGCATAAATATTACTAATGCACTGTTCGTTTTTCACGCGAAATTTTCCATCCTTAAATTCAACCCATCTAATATTCTTTTTGGATCCACAAATCAGCCACATATGCACACTAATCGTGTACTAAAATTTGTAATTTAAAAGCAATATGGTACAATTTTCAAACGTCCTTAAAAAGTTGTCATTCCCTACAAAAAAATAAGCAAATAAAAAAAAACCGTAGTCAAACTGTGACACAACCTTGGAAAGTAGCACCACGGTTAGCTGATTCATCATCAGCATTATCATGACAACGAAACAAAACACAATGACAATTGCAGAAAATAAAATGTAGATAGTGTTACCACTTGCTGAGGGTAATGGCGATATTGTATTGCATTTACTTTAGCTTAATGTAAATCCTTGATAAAACAAAATGTGAGGAAAAGGACGAGGGTAACGAGTCTGGCGAAGAAATAACAGCTACCACCCACAATTATTGTGTTTGAACATTATGCATATATTAACTTAACGCCATAAGCGGTGGTGACTGATCACTTCAGATGACAGTAAGGGAAAGTGCACATGTGAGTTTTAGAGACAATGATAGTTAATTTAATTTATGAAAATATTAAATGTATTGCGATTATCCGTCGTGGAGTATGGAATTTAACAATGAAGGGTGCAACGGATAAATGGAAAATGAGGACAATATGATGCTACAAAGGCGAAGGTATGTTAATTCTCGTGAACTATTTATGAAGTTTATGTTATAGTGAAACACTTACAGGTTGTATACTAATTATTTTTCGTGCGGGTGACTTTTATTAATAGCCAAATTTATATTGAGATAACCACAACTGATATTGCGAATATTTGATAAGCTTAATTTAAAACGAACGAATCACAATTCCCATTACGCTATATGATACTGAGATATGGAGAATTGATACACCTTTTTTAAATTCTCAAAATTCACAGTCAGCAATCTGAGTACGAAACGGATCAGAAAGTCGTAGCACCTTCTGAAAGCATATCAATACGAGAGGTTTTGCATTTGAAAATGTCATACTAGTACAGGACCTAAAATAAATAACATAATATACTTTGAAATTGTATATTTTTAGTTCAACAAATATTTATCACCATTCGCCGCGGGTTATTGACGACAGGCTCCATAAACAGTGTGCTGCCACATTATCGGAAATTAATTTTCTTCACACACATCTAACAATTTTTGTTTGGTTGCATTTGTAAGGCTCCTATTATACTCACAAATCACTCACAAAAAGTAAGGGAATCAGATGCCTGTTAGGTGCAAAATATTGTAACAGATCTCGTGACAAACTAATTTCAAATTACACTGGTGCCGCCGACTTAAAATTCTGGTTAAGAGGAAATTGTTTATTAGTTAATTTTTAGTCTGGTTTTTTAAAAATCAAAAAAATGTTTTTTTTTATCAATATAAAAATGAAGATCAATAAATCAAAAAGACAGTCGTATAAATAGTCTACAGCTATAGTAACAAAATTAGACCAGTCCGTTAAGTCAGGCGTGACGGTCTCTAAAAAATCAAGACGCACATGTACTGTTGATTCCTGGATCATACTGTACCAAAAGGGGAAGTTCATCCTTGACAAAATTGCCAAGAATGAAGCCTATAGCACAGTGCACGAGCGTGATGAAGTGGACAAAGAAAAAAACCGAAAAATAGTTGAGGAGTACGACGAGAAGAAGGCCTCCCTACAAAACGACAACAGCAGACCATCAACCTCAAAGCAGGAACATTATCGGATGGAGTACAGTCAAAGAGTCGTCAAGAACGACTATATCAGCAAAAAATTAGTAAATCAACGAGGTAATAAAGGACAATCTGATGATTGTCCTGGCCAACACGAATATTGGGACGATAGCTCCCGTCACATTCTCGGAATGGAATAAATTGGAGTCTAAGATGTCAGAATTCGTCATGGAACACGCACGGGCAAACACGGGCGGCCCACTACAAGTCTAGCGGGATTCACCGAGGCTATAGGGTAATTAAATGCATGGACGAGTTCTCGAAGGATTTTCTGAAGAAATATATCGCTTCAATGAGCTATGCCTGGAATGATATCAGCCTGAAAATGATTCCGGCTCAGGAAATTCCTCTGAAGCCTCGTACACGGATTTGGTTACCAAAAGTTTGGTTACCCAAACTCCTGGAGTGCCTACGGGTTATGAACCGGAATGTCCCCATGGAAGTCTTCTCCGACAACAGCCTGAGTTTAGTCCTTCCTATTACTGACGCAGGCGCCACCGCTCTGAAAGAAGCAAGAGGAAAATTATTCTTTGGCATGAGAGAAGCCAAAGTGAAATTGGCAACTTAGAAAAAAAGACAGATAGATGCACTACAAATTTATGAAACTAGCTCTATGGATTTTTATAAACAATACCTTTTCTAGAAACCAAAATTTCGCACCAAGGAATGAAATAAAAGCATTAAATATAATATTTCATTTCCCAAAATTATATCACTGGCCTCGCATTACACTGCCTAATGTTGAAATGAGCTTACTTTCGTTTTTGTTTTCAAATTCCAAACTACCTGATGATGGGGTTGGGTTTTAAATACATTTTTAAAATGAAAATATTGCATTTTAAATTACATTTTCACCATGTGCAAGTGGGTGTTTTTAAAGTAATTTGTCATTCTTTGGGTATTTTAGAAATTGTGTGAACTTTAGTTACTAATCCACCATTGAAGTTGCTAGACTGAATAAAAGACTTCTGAATCCCTTTGGAAAGAAAATTATAAAGAAACATTTTTGCCTATCGCCTTGTCTAAAAAGTAATTATTTCGAGTTGAATATGAAAAATCCAGCAAACAAACAAACCACTCAGCAATATGAGGGCACAATACTTCCCACTAAGGCCAACATATACCTATTCCGTCTATCCTTCAAGTGAATAGTAGTCACTCATTCATTGCGCTTGCTATCACCATCAACATCATCAGGGGAAGCAGCCCATTTTAAAATAAACAAAAGGGGTCGGTGTCCTTTATGTCATTTGTTAGCTAACACATGACGACGTAGTGTTTGGATGCTGTATTTTGGGTGTGGTTGAATTTACAGACCGATAGCCCGGCTGGAAGAAGACCGCGTACACTAAAACAAACTCGTTGTATTTGTTGTCAAGATCAAACAGCTGTTTACTTTTTTTTCATTCGTGCAGTACACGGCAACAAACTATGCGTAATATGGCTATTAGCTTACTTGTGTGCTACGCATTTACCTTTCCAAAAATATCGTTTGACCGTTTCACAGTGGTTTGAACATTTATTTTTTGCAAAATAGTTATAACAAAGCTTCTGTTGCCTTATTGAAGGAACATTTAGTTTGCTCCAATAGAAAAATAAAACTCTCAAGATATTTTTATAATATCCTTTCTCATCGCTTTATATGTTAAGATGTAGACGAGAACGTATGTTGTTCGATTTTCGGAGAACTCATTTGGTTCCAGTTTAAAAAGTTTTAAATGTTCCGGGGAAATCATGAATGTGTTCAGATTCGTACTTATGTCATACATATTAATGTACCTGATGAATGAATTTGGGATAGACCAATTGTTCAAGTATTTTACAACTGTCCACTAAAGTTAGTTCTTATACGTGGTACTTATTGCATAGATTTAACAAGACTGAGAACATATTGATATGCTTAGAACTATATTTTGTAGCCAATAGGACTGCCAAACCACTGTGGTCCCGGGAGTTCCACAATTTTCAAGCACTAAATTGTTTAGATTTCAAATAAATGTTCATATCACTTCTTGTGTCGTGTCGCATGTAACATAGCCGAAATAACCTAATGTGTTTATGTTTACATGTGCAATAATTGTAAATTCTTTGTGATTTTGAATTTTGAACGCTGCAAAAGGGCAGAGGGTCTTACTGCTTTAGATGGGTTTTCGTAATCTTGCCCGTCTCCTGCGTGTTTGTTGTGTCATAATGTTTAATTGTTATATAAACCAATGTCACAGATATCCCATATATCATTGACGGAAGGGGTTCAGCGATAATGTAGGGAGACTCCAAGAATGTATGTCCTGAGATTAACACAATAGGCCGCGGTGGTTGGACGCCCTGTGAAGGATTTAATTGTCAGTGAAGTACGTTGACATTGAGTTTAAAGTGTGTTGTATTTGTTATATAATATAAATTAGAAACGAATCAAACATAAACAATCAAACTGCATCTATATACGAAATGATTTATACAATGATATTCTGAGGTGATAAGCAAGTTACCAACGTTTGGAATACAGGAATACATAATCTGAAATTAGAATGCACAAAAGGCAGAATTTGCCAAACAGTTGGATGTAACAGGGAAAACCAGAGTACGTTATGGTATGAAAAGTAGTTATTTCATTTACGTCTTCTGATACAGTTTACAGTTTATACCAGAATTTTGAAGTAGTACATATGGAAGTTTTTTTGACTAATTTATTGCATTAAAAGTTATTTTAAACGTTATAATTGCCAATAAAGTCAAATGAGAAGTCAGTTTTTTCAATCCGTCTATCGGTCATTCACTTTCATATTCTGTCCTGTATCAAACTTGCAGCTACGAGGTAGATCAGCTGTGTCATCGAGACCTCTCGTATTGTACATAGCTGAAACCATAGACCAATGCATACATAGATACTTCTATTCGCTCAATAAATTAAACGTCATAGGTACGGTGGAAAACATGGGTTCTTTAATACCAGATAGAGGCAGTAGTAAACAACGTTCAACAAAGGAACAACAACCGAATTTCGTGTTTTTGTGGCAAACTAGTTGTATGTGTACCATCGATAAAAGTCAACAAAAAAAGTGCAAAATACATTTAAATTTTTCAGTTCTACACCAAAACGACATGAAAAAGATAAGTGAACATATTTTGTAACTCCACCTGGTGTAAGTTAATTTTCAATTTAATTGCTCTCAATTCCACAAACCTACGACGAAGAGTGTGAAATGAAACGTCAGATGAGAGAATAAAAGTATCTATGTATGCATTGCTCTATGGGTGAAACAGCGATAATGTATAGACAAACATTGTTAATGCCAATAAGTTGTTTTCCTAATATTTTGATATTTCTGGAATAGTCAACTATGTTGCTTTCTACTAATTTCTATCAAACTATAAATATGATAAGCATTAAGATTTTTGTAAATATATCGACATGTTATCGGCAGAACGTATTAAGCGACATATGTGGCGAAAATTACTTTTTTCCATATTCTCAAAATTTATGCCAAGCTCCACATTTCGATATGCAGAGAATGCCCCTTGCATATCCCCGTCATGAGTTATTAAGCGAATGAAATGGTGATAACCGAAAAAATAATACAAATCAGCTACTTGACAGAAAGTTTTTCTCGTTTCCTGAACAATTTCCATTTTGTCGCTTAATACATTCTGCCGGGAACGTGTCTATATTTATATTATCATTGCTATAGTGCTATAGGTCGTATGAAGAAAGTTTGCCGAAGAAACCATAGTTCTAAAATGAATTTCAAGCGCCCGAATTATTCGAAATAAGTTTTTTTTTGACGTAGAATACGTCTTACCTTACGGTATGAGTAGTCATGTCAGGTTTTTATTGTTGTAATCTTTATTTCATTGAATTTGAGGAAACGGCTAGATGAATTTTTTTAAAATTTTTTTTGTATGTAAATGAAGATGTTATCTTTCGTTTGATATACATTTCATATTGGTTGATATATTTCTAGAATTTTAATTTCTCAAATGAAAATTTTTTAAACACATACACTCAAACATATGTGTGGTGTTTGGTTGAGTGTTTTTGGTTGCTCAACATTGCTTAGGAACATGTATCTAGTAAAAAGTGAAACGAACAGCAAGCTAATGTGGCTTGGCAACATGTATCTAGTAAAAAGTGAAACAAACAGTAAGCTAACGTAATAAAGCTTTTTTGCGAAAGCTTCAATAAAGCTGTTGTAACATTAATTTTGAATTGTAAAGCGTAAAGCTATCACACAACGCTCGAATGCTAATGCGAAGACTCGATAAGGTAAACCTTTTTTAATATTAGGGCGGCCGTCTCAACATTCGCAGAACTTATTTCAATAAAAATATTAATTAAAATACATAAATTAAATTAAGTTTAAAAAAATTGAGCATAATATTTTTTTTAAACGGACTTGAATCAAATGCCGTTGGTAAATATAAAAATTACAGCAGACAGTTGTCCGAGGCCTTCAGCCACGGACTGTCCCTGCAGGCTGTGTCAGAGACACGGCCATTAAGTTTAACGTAGAATACGCCATCCGATAAGACAGAAAACATATATAACAATAAATGATAAATAATATAAGCAAATGAATTTATTGTTATATATGTTTTCTGTCTTATCGGATGGCGTATTCTACGTTAAACTTAATGGCCGTGTCTCTGACACAGCCTGCAGGGACAGTCCGAGGCCGAAGGCCTCGGACAACTGTCTGCTGTAATTTTTTTAAATATTCAATAATCGAGTTAGATAAGGCAAAAGAAATTCCTATTTCCTCTAGTTAAATGTGGGTCGACGAATCCATTTTCGACATTTACTTTTATTTTTGAGTACCGCCAGAGGGCCCATTTTTTTTTTGTAATTTTATCGGGTTTTTTGGGGAAAATTGACGAAATTGCATACAAGTTCAATTGCTCGCTAGCGTGTCCAAACGAGTTGTGGAACAGAATCGAAAATGAGTTATGGCGGTGAAAACTTCCCTTGACTTGAAAGTAAGAAAGACTTACAAAAATAACTCCGTCTGTATTATTTCCTTGAAGTCGTGTTTCTGTTCCTTTTATTACTGAATTCAGTTGAATTTTTTGTCATTTATATTTTATAAGCGTTTTATAAGCGAATTTTTAAAGGAAAGGAATAAAGACAAATAAGGAAAAAAATGTTTTTAAATTGTTTTAATTGTCATAAATTGCATGAAATAGATATGGGTTATTTAAAATTTGGGACTGCATTATGTGAAACTCAAGTATTCGTCAATTTCGTAAATTTTCGGCAAAAAATGCAATAAAATCCCAAGGAAATTAACAAAAGCGCCCTCTGGCGGTACACAAAAATAATAATAAGTGTCAAAAATGGATTCCTCGACCCAAAAACCCGCCAAATTTACATTTAACTGGAGGAAATAAAATTGTATTTTGCCTTTTAAGTCCAATATCTAACTCGATTATTGAATATTTAAACAAAAACCTATTTCGAAAAATCCGGGGTCTCGAAATTCATTTTAGTACTTTGGTTCTTCGGCCAACTTTCTTCAAATGATCCACAGAATAAAAATCGCGATGAGCCTCTGTCGCAAAACAATTTGATCCACCCTAATATATATCCGATTACATTCTTCAAAGTGTTAAAACAAAAAAAAAAAATTAGTTTATAAATATGTCTTTACTAAAACCCCTAATGTGTAACTGCCCCTTTACACATTAGGGGTTTTAGAATGTATGTTTTCCTACCATCCACTACTACTACTACAACCATCAGCTAATCACCAAACATGAAACTAAAGATCATATCTGCCTAAGTGTATTTGTTTAAAAACAAAATTGTCGTATTTAAAGTATCTCCAATCCGGGTAATGGGTTAGATAGTGTAAAAGCGACAAACAACTCGCTTATACATTTTTCTATTAGGGAAACACGAGTTAACGAGATTAGCCGCTACCACTTCCAAAGAACCAACACTAGATTGTTCCAAGGAGTTAGTTTTGGAAGAGGAGAAATCTTAAACAAAATTTGGGCAAATTTAGCTCCCACTGGCATAGCCAAAAAAGCTCACTGGTTTGAGGTAGAAATCATTGTTTTAAGCAAAAAATTGTAAATGCCAATTTTGGTGACGGCCCCTATTTCCAGAATTATGGGCCTCCAAAGTTCGAATATACGGGAAGATATTATGCTGAATGAGCCACCTTAAACGATTTATGCGACCTCTAATATATTTTTGTTATAAACTAAGTTAAAATAAATAAAAAAAATTAAATTAAATTTTTTGATAACTCGCTTAGTAATCGAGAGATATCCTATGTTGAAATTTTGAAATATTGTCGAATATTTTTTAAATTCATTTTTGCGAGTTTGTAGAGCTGGCTCTAAAATCACCTAGCATAATTGTGAGGTCTGACGGGGGGACATTAGAACACCATTTTCAACATTTTCAGTAGCTTCAAAATTCTAAATATGGCCAAATTATCGTAATTAGTCGCAGTTTAGTCGGTTTAGATCCGATTTTAAAAGTTAGTACAGATTAACGAAGCTACAACTATGCCCTTTTAACTCTGTACACAGTTTTATAGCCCTTGAACCAAACTACCAAAATATTTTTAAAAATGTTTATAATATTTACCAATTCTTCTTTTTAGTTTAATGGTGGTGATTTTTTCTTATTTTATAATTTGAGTCGTAAAAGCAGACAACACTGCTTATACCACCTGTTATTTACCATTGTTTGATCTTTGTTTGATCGTAAAATTCTTTTGTAAGATCGAATAAATGTTTGCTCAAAAAAGAGAAAACTATTTGCTCGTTAGTGGTCACACTGTGGTCACATTGAGCACATTTTTATTTGATGGCAAATAATTTTGTTTGACAAAAATCAGCTGTTTTGTTGTTTGCCACACAAAAATATTTTGCGGTCAGACTGGGGCCAAGAAATATTTGACGTTTTTTGTCAAATATTTGCCCAATCTGACCGTACGTACGTACCTTCACTCTCACTCTCTTTATGCTGTTATGTTATTGTAACATATATGTATATAAACATAAACGTACTTACACATATATATACATATTCACTTAGTACTAAATATCAAATAAGAAGCAATGATGTTGGATGCTCGATGTAAATATACGATAAGTTGTTATTTGAACTCAGAAAAGAACCATTGTTTTCGTTGCTGTTTCGCCGTAACACGGTATTGTATAGGTAGAAAATATCCCTCTGACTAGTAACCAATAGTAAAAATGATCACCGGTGGCCAGATAGAGTAGTATAAATACAACCCTTATTTTCAGAGAGTACTAAGAGGAACAAGTCCTGTCAGTTATAAACAATTTAGCTTCCTAATGAGCCGGTCTGGATATAAGGTTGAACTTTTCCTGGTATATTTCTTGTAGTTGCAGGCAGTTCTCGCTTTTGGAAGAATTTAGCTTTTTATGTATTATTTGTGTAAATTTTTTATATTGTTTTGCCATAACATATAAATATTCCATATGAAATGAATTTTCACTGCGTCGCCTATGAGAGGGCATGGCCGTATAACAAGTTAAACAAATCGGAATTGTAGCAGAACTGATTAACTGGAATGCTTTAAATAGTCAAATATCAATCATTATTTAACAAAGACATTATATTTGTGTTCACATCATAAATCCGCCGAGTCACTGCATTAGTCGAGCTTTTCATTAAATTCGGATTGCGGTTGGAAAAACTAGTATAGACGGTAATTTATCGTAATTACCGCCCAACCAAACTATTCTTATGAGTTTCCAATTTGGAAGTTTTTAAGCTTTGTCATAGAAACTTGCACTTTTCTGCCGGAAATGCGAGCGTCGACAGGGTGGTAACCCTACACAATGTTCATTCAATTCTTTTCATATACTTACAACCCTATATTAGGTTTCAAGGGATAACAGTATTAATTCATATAATACCTGCTTCTTGGAAATGTCCTCTCACTGGGATAAAGAAAGCCTTGCCTACCTACCGGTAGTATTAATAACATAAACATGTGTTACGACTTTAACTGGAATCAATTGAATTGATGATATGAAGTCTTGAAATATTCCTGCCTAGAATCTTTTGAACAAACAGTTGACGCAAGGAACAACAACTAAATAAAATTAAAAGTTATTTATGTGAATATAAAGCCATTCAGGGATGTCTTAACACATGTTAAGTAGTGAGTGGGTTTTTATTCCTCATGTAGCGGCAACATGGGGGTAAACAGTTTAGTACTCGCTCGTATGGCACTCCAAGAATTTATGACTAGGGTAGTGGCATAAGAGCTCTTTAGGACCAACATAACATTTTGCAAATTAGCAACCTTAGATCATTCATCTCAGTGGAAACGGAACACATGCGATTGAGAGATTGCTACCACCAAATCCGGACGAGTAGGTTGGGCAGCCTTTTTCGTGTAGGAAAATAAAATGTACCGCCTATGAATGTTGCAGGAGTGAGTACTTACATGCGATTCATACGACCCGAACGACATGACTAGTTAGTTGTACACTTTATCGAGACATATCAAAAACAATAAAGCGACGTCGTCGTCGGAACTGGGGCAGGAGCATTAAGTGAATCTTCTGAAAAGGAGGAGGACGACGATGTAAAGTTTTCTGAATAAGGACAAAAATGTTTATTAAAATT
The DNA here is from genome assembly GCA_963931995.1 of Phaonia tiefii. Classification (NCBI taxonomy): domain Eukaryota; kingdom Metazoa; phylum Arthropoda; class Insecta; order Diptera; family Muscidae; genus Phaonia; species Phaonia tiefii. The sequence goes on along the minus strand of OZ008368.1, from coordinate 198,993,166 downwards.
TTGCGTGCAATCCTTAACAAAAATATTCATCGAAAGTTGAAATGATTTTGTGTTTATTGTAAACGACCTCATACTTCATTTACTTCCTTCCTCCCCAGTAGCAAATACACGTGTATAAGGCCATTGTATTTTTATTGAAAACTTTCAATTTCATGTGCTTAGAATGTAGAATATAAGAAGGTTACCACATGCACTTCTGTGTACCCTATGCGAAATACTAAGTTACAAGGGTTGTAACGTATAAGCTTTAACATCAATAAACTACCAGTGATTGATGATGCTGGTCTTAAAACTAACTAGATATATATAAAACTAAACTTTATAAAAAGTTTAAGACAATTATTTAAATCTACGATATGTATTGAGTGTTAACCTTAATAATATTATTACTCGATTAAACTGTTTAACAGCGGTTAAACTAGCTTGAATCTAACCTGTGTTGCTGATTACCGAAGCGGCATTTACAGTTGTATATTGATTCCACTCATTAATGCTGTGTGGAGTAATTTTCTGGCAAATTATTTGAGAGTTTCGCCATCACTGATTAAGATTGTCGTTGCTAAAAATAATTAAATATATAAATTAAATAATATAAATTAAATAATTAAATATTACCAATGTAGCTCCTATCTTCAAATCAACTACAATATAGCTAGATTGATAACACAGTGCAAAAGCTTTTGGGGTGAATGATTTCTTTGCAGAATGAAAGCCGTAGATGCTGTAATTAAACTATTGGGAGGACAGACCCCTCTTAGGTCTTACTATAATTTTATGGTCTTACTATATTTAGTTGAAGCAAAAAACTATGTTTGTCAATATCGTAGCGCATTTTTGAGTTATGATGTCTCCAGTGAAATTGAATAAGGCTTTTTTTCGTGGACAACTCCAATCCTCTATCTCGACTCCTTATATTTCCTTTTTGTCCTTATTTCGCGAAATGTCAAAAAAGTATCTTAAAGCGGAACTCTTGGGCATTCAGATGTTCAGTGAAAATGTTGCTCAGAAGATTTCAGTAGAGGTTGTGGAAGACAACTAATTTATATTTTCAAATTTTACGAGTCCTGTTGGTCTTTTTCAAAGCAGTGTTTAGATAGCATTTTAGAATAGCTTATGGTTGAAAATGGTTACTTGTAGATTTTAGAATATTCGGTGAACTTGTGGGATATTTTTGTAGATTTCCCTCCTTTTTTAAAATAGTTTTGAATTTTAAATTTAAATTCAATTTGGGGTTTAATTTTCAACTTTCTACTTTTCGACATTTCTTGAAATAAGGTCAAAAAGGCCACGTAAGGAATGAAGATAGTGATTTGAAATGACCTACGAAAAAAATGATGATTAAATTTTACTGAAAATGCTTTATGTCGGAAATACACTACGCTTTTGACAAACATTGATTTTTGGACATTATTCAAACACTCTTTTGACTCAAAATAAAAATTTGATCAGGGAACCAAAAAAAGTGTGACCTATGTGGAGTTTGTCGATCCGAAATTTTAATATAGTCGCCTACGGTTTTCATTCCGTAAAGGAATATTTCACCCCCATACAATTATCTCCATTTTGATGTGCATATATATATGGTCCAGTAAAAATAAAGTTGTATGCATGCTCACGCACAAGAAAAAAGTGTTCATCAATGAAAGCAAATATCAAAATCATTTTGATATTTCACTCTGATTGACAGTTGACGTCGTGTGTTCCCTGCTTTACATGACGTCTGGGTATATGCCACATTTGAGACAACTACACTGGCTTTCATAATCATTACCTCCTGATCTTCACTGGAAGAATGTGAATGGAGTAGTGCTGAAAAATGGTTACCCACATTTTAAGCTCACACTGCTTATCTGTCACCAGATTCCCTTTCTTGTCCTTGCAGGCCCATTATTCGCAAATTATTCGATCTTCTTAGCCTCTAAAAATATTTTCAGAATTCGTTATTCATCCTGCACATTTTGGTATTTTCACCCTCTCTCTGCTCAAAATACCATTTTTTCCATCTAAGTGGTTCCTCCCTTCTCAGCCTCTTTTACCGCTCACACGCAGCACGCAATATGACTGAGAGTTTCGTTGTAATACGAGTAGCGTCTTTTTGGTCAGTTACAATTCGACAATTCGTCGTCGGACCATAGCGTATCCTTCTGCCGTTTTGATAGCTAAATGTATTCCTTGCTGTTGGTTTCAAAGAATGCAAGAACCCCTCCTGGGTCCTTAGGAGGGGGATTATTATGGTCTATCGAGAGAATAAGCTTTCGTTGATAGTAATTTCTCGATTTCTAGTTTTTGTCGTGTTCGGCATCGTATGTTTTTCACTCCGCTCAGTATTGTGCGAAACCTACACGTAACAATCAGAGTCGATACTGGCACCTCGCATCAAACGTACATCCATTACACTAGAAAAGTGCCTGCCATCTATTACCAAGTGATCAATCTGGATCTTCGTTCTCTGATCAGGAGATAACCATGTCGCCTTATTTCGGAATCGTGTGCCACTATCTAACATTTTCTTTGCAGCGATGAAGTCTTCCAGTGTTATTCCATTATCGGAAGTGGTGTCATGTAGACTGTGATTACCAATGGTTAGTCGAAAGATACTTTCCATTCGCAACTTGATATTAAAAGCTCCTAGTTTAATCTTAATGTCGTGGTCAGGGCAGCGTTGTTACACTTCCTCCAGATGCTCATAAAATGATACATTGACCTCATATTTATCCCTGTCGGTGCGTGCACGCAATAATTATAGATGGTGAAATATTTCGCGTTAATGAGAATTGTGGCTATGCGTTCACACCCTGGGTTGAACCTTGAAACTGGGTGCCGCAGTCTCTTGCCTACTATAAATCCGCATCCAAATTTGTGCTTTCGCTCATGGCAGTAAATATGGCAGTATTTCTGTATGGTGCAACCATATCCTGTCCATCGCATTTACTGGATAGCTGTGATGTCAACTTTATATTTATCCAGGACATCCTGCAGTTGGCAGAGTATATTGTTCGCTCGTTCCAAGTACACATCCTTAAATCGAGGTCCTTATAACATTGTGAGGGTCGGCAACAGTTAGGGCATTTGTTTGTTTACTTTTCTGATATATTTTCATCGCCTATATAACGGTGGCGGGAGGCAAAACCAGCCCACCGTGGTTTACATTTTACCTGCTGCCATCATGGTCAGTTTTTAGCCGCCCATTATGGATCAGACGCTGACCAGAATGCAGTGTGTCGAAAGTGGATTCTGATTTCTTTAGTTTTGATCCGCCGTTGCCAATGGGTGTTATGTCATCCGCCTTACGTTATGGTTTAAAGGGTTACCTAATATGACTGGGATGTATCTGTAATCGCACAACCCATCAGGCTGCACATTCATTTCACCTTCTCACTCTAGCTAGCTAGCTTGTTTTTCCGATATAGCCCCATGGCACAAAGCACACAGCTCACTGACTGTAAAAACTGTATGTACGATGTATGATGTACGATTTGTATGTACGATTTTGAAGTCGAACATAAATTTTTTATGGATTTGCAGATTTGGGGAATTCTAAAAAAAATATAAATAATTAAGCCGGTTCTAAACGGATGAACCGGTTAAGCTGAAATTTCCCGTTTGCATAGCTGAGGTCCTATGCTAGAGAAATTAATCTTGGACCGTCAAAGATTCGACTGGAGCCCCACAGTGGAAGCCTAAAATGTTTTGTCAAATTTTTGACTTTATATTGATTTGTGCGGTAGGTTTATTATTATGGTTTTATATAAATAAATTACAAAAGGTGATAACAGGTCCATCTACACCAAACACTTATCTAGAAACGTATTCAAATACGTTCAGATGCGGATTAATCCTCAATGCTTCAAACATTTTGCTTATATCATTACATTTCTTACTGATTGAACATACAATGGTCAATGAATCTGGATCAGCCCACCAGTGGAGAAAAGGCTAAATTTTTAAAGTTTTGGCAGAAATCCCCTACTGTAAAGCGGTGTAGGTGTATTAGTCTCCTGTAAGGTATAATTCAATCCATCTTATTCTCAAAATAAATTTATAGAACGTATCTAAAAAGTTCTGCAGTCTCACGAAACGCAATAATCAGAAAAAACTGAATTTAAAAGTCGTTGTAGGTCTCCTGCAATGATTGAATTTCTTCCCAGTCTTCCGTTGAGCCACTTGAAAGTTGTATTTTTATTAAAGGTATAAAACATTGGGAATTTCTGAACTATGCTCGTTAATATCATATCACAATAAAAAAGAACAATATACCTCAAATCAACTGAAAAAATGATTAGCAACAGGGGGAGCAGTTGGTAGGTTAACACTCTGAGGGTTGGAAATTAATTAAGTATATACTGGTTTGTTGGTTTGAACTCAGTCGCAAATGAGAAGGCAGAGAGTTTGATTCAAAACCGATTCGCAGCAAATCGAAGTGATAGCCAATGCAAAGACGCATGCAATCCTTATTGACTTTTTATAGCACATTTGACAGTATCATATAGATATGAGTAGGACGAGTATTCGTTTATATACAACAACAACTTTTAACATAACCGTACCTCCCCATTTCTGGTTCATTGCATTTAACATTATTTATATATAAATTTAGCGAAACAAAAGCTAAAACATCCACCCCATAGATTTTTGCGTTGTTGCCAAAAACAATATCATCACACCGGAATCTAGGAATTGTATTTACGGCTTAAGTTTTGAATTAACTTATACCGACACTTAAATTGGTAGGAACGTTAAAAAAGGACCATGAAAAATATGATTGATTAATTTCACGCCATCATAACCATGACGATGATGTCTACGTAGATGGATTTGGAATCTGATACCTCCATACTGATATCAGTCATAAACTGTCATTGCCATTTATACCTACAGCGTCATAGTTTGAATAATACCCCCTTGACCATGACGCTTGACAGAATATTTGGTGGTGTAAATGCCATGCATAGAGTTTAACACGCATATCACAACATTTCGTTCACTGTATAGCGAATATTTCGAACAGTTTAGGTTATATCAAGGGCTAAATCATATGTCAATTATGCGGGAGACGACATTTTGTTAATATTGCATGAAAACTATAAGTGGCGAATACAATTAATGTTCTGGTTTTGTGGGAAAATTTTCAAGAAAATTCAAGTTGTTTGAATAAAAGTGAACGCGAAGGTTGATGATAAGGATTTTACGTACTACCTCGAGTAGAACGACAGACTATCCACATGAAAAATAAGAAAAACTGTTGGATGATTGTAAATTGAAAATGTATCTTGTGCACAAAAATATAAAGATTTCTGTTTCAATCTAAGAAAATTGTAAATGCAAGAAAATTCAAATTAAATTTAATTTTCTTTACCAATAAAAAATAACAGGTTTCCCATTACATCCCATGAAGGAATCGGAGAGAGCTTCTCACAACCAGTGAGCTGTGCGCTTTCTAGTTTTATACTCACTGATCTATATATCTATACTAATATGTAAAGACGAAATGTTTGTGAGTTTGTTGGTTTGAATGTAGGGGGTAATCTTCTAAACTACTCATACGATTTACTGAAAGCTATAGGCTAAAAATATTCTTTGCTAGTTCTAAATTAGATTATGACGGACTATGCTTTACAATTTCTTAATATTTAAAAGTGTGTCTTTTAGTTTATCACGAAATTATGTAAATTGTTGGTTTGACTAGTTGTTTATTTATGATGATTGAATATTTGAGCGACTAGTCGATCAGGTCCACGCAAATAAACCAAAAGTTTTTATTTCATGATTGTCCCAACGTTTCGTAATTTTTTTGTTGAGATTTTCAGGGATTAAAGTCGTTATTAATTTTATTTGATTAAATATAAAATCAAAGTCTCAATTATAGTCAAGAGAATAAAAATATATATACAGGGTGGAGCGCGGTAATTTGCTTTTTTCCACTGCAGGCTGCGGCGGCACTGTTGGTGGAGAGTGTGCGTGGCTTATAGTAGCTGACGGGAGATTTGTATTCGTCTGCCTCTCAAATGCCAGTGCGCATTATAACCCTGTTAGGCGAATCCTGTTGATAGTTGTGTCCTACAGATCAGCCTCCATCGCTTTAAGGGTACTTCCGCTGCCCTAAAAGCCCTCCTTATGCAATAAGAAACACATCTGGTCCAAATAGAGGAACCGTGTTTGAGCTGTTTAAGGAAGACATTGGGCATGTATACTTGCCAGGAGCAAACTTAAATTTGTCTTCTTCTCTTTGTCAGTAGCGTAGATGTAGTAGCAGCCAGCCTCTAGCTACGCAACTCCCAAGAAAACACCTACATTATAAAAGTGATGGTTCCTGGTTCAGAATAAACGTTTCCCTGGCAATTTGGGATGTTACCAGTGAAACTGTAACCGAATTTATAATATACTAGCTGACCCGGCAGACTTCGCCCTGCCAACAAAAATTATTCAATGATGTCATGGCCACAAATGAATTCACAAGTTTTATATTGGAAAACACATCATCACAAAAGTGTGCGTAAAACGGAAATGCGTAGATATTTTTCGATGTTTTTTTTGGAACGAAGTTATGGGCTAAAGGAAAAAAATTAAACAACTTTCTTTTATCAACTAAATAAATAAACACTCTTTAATATAAAAAAAAAAAAAATTTACCAAACCTCACATTCCTACATTGTCTCAAAAAGTGAACTCTAACAAAAATTATTTAAATCGAATCGGCCATATATTTTTTGAGATACATTGAGATACATTGAAATATGTTGTTTGATCTAGTATATGTAATAGGCAAATATTGGCGCGTGTGGGCAGCACCTCTCGGCCCTTTTTGCCAACTTGCTTCCAAATAACCTGTTCGTATATGTAAGCCAACTGTAACATACTGTGAAATTTTCAGGACGATCAAACTATTATTATGACTGCTATAACGGTTTATTTTAAAAGGGGCCTGGTACATCCCACTACCACTCTGGCTGTAATTCATAATGTATCAACAACATATGTACCAAATCTCCCCTTCATAGCTCTGATAGTTCATGATATATAGCCATTTTAAATTTCAAATAGTATGCGCGGTGCCACGCTACTTTATCCAATCACTACCAAGTATAACCAAGGACTATCAGTAGGTCATCAGTACCACATTTTGAAATTTTCATAACAATCGGTACATTAGAAAAGCCGCCAGTGCGATTTTTGAAAAATGGGCGTGGCGCCACCTACTTACAGCCTGGCTGTAGTTCATACTGGACCAACAACAAATATACAAAATCTCATCTTCTTACCTCTGATAGTTCGTGCGATAAAACTATTTTAAATTTAAAGTTGTATGGGCGGTGCCACGCTCCTTTATCCAAACATTTTCAAATATAGCCATGGATTGTCAGCAGGTCATCAGTACCGCATTGTGAAATTTTCATAACAATCGGTATATTAGAAAAGCCGTCAGAGCGATTTTTGAAAAGGGGGCGTGGCCCGGCCTGGGTTACCCTTTTCATTAAGGGGTATGAAAAATAGATGTTGACCGATTCTCAGACCTACCCTATAAAATAAATACATGGTTTCCCATTACATCCCATGAAGGGACTGGGGAGAACTTCTCACAATAACTGAGCTGTGCGCTTTCCAGTTTTCACTCACTGTTTGGGACCTACAGTTTTACACCGATTCCGAACGGTAATTTGAGAAGCTTTTTCATGGCTAGATACTCGATAGTGTCGCCGTCACTGTGCGAGGTGACCGCCGCCGAAAAAAAATTTGAAGGTGATCAGAGCCTGGTTCGAACCCAGGATTTCATGTACAAGAGCTGCGCACACTAAGCATTGCACCACCGACGGCCACATATTCACACAAAATTTCATACATATCGGTCTAGCCGTTTCGGAGGAGTAAGGTAACTAACATTGTGACACGAGGATTTTATATATAGACAGGTAATAAACTCAAGATAAAAGGTTAAGCCTTTTATTTAAGTGCAATATGTATCAAAAATCTGTAATATAAACTTTCATTCCTTCAATAAAACATAACATAACCGGAGATTATCTGGCCGGCAGACCTGCAGTCAATGGGTTTCAGTCCGATGAAAGTTCTCTAAACCGGATGTATTAAACAGGCATACGTACTTTTCAACTGGAGGGAAACTTTTGTAGTCTTCATTCTAAAATCAAGGAGCCCATCCCGTAGGACCAACATTGACTTGACAGCACGACTAAAGGTGGGTCTACTGAGACCACCCTGCATGATCTGGCCAGCTTTATAAAAGGTTCTCTCGCTGTTAAAGAATATACAGTGGTAGCTTTTGAAAACATTGAGAGAGTGTTTGGTAATGTAAATCGAGTTGCGGCACTCACGGCCAGCGTTACCGTTGAGAAATTTCAAAAAGTGGCACAAAAAGGGGATTTTTTAAAAAAAAAGTGGCACAAATAAGGGGATTAAAAAAAAATAGTCGCAAAGTTTTCTTAAAGGCATTAATTTTAAACAAAATATTGCAATTCAGTAAAAGTTAACAAAAACGTAACATAAAACAATCAATTCTTTAGATGATACTTATAAGCACATACTTAAACATATGTAAGCTGTACCACCCACATATGTAAATATATTTGTATTTTGAATTATACAAGGTGGCGCAAAAGTAAAATTCCGATGTTTTTTGGCTGTAATTTAAAAAAAATGAAAAACTTTGATTCTTCTTGTGGATTAGTTTTATTTGGTCTTTTAGTTTTTTTTACATCAAGTCGAGAATATGATGTCATGTAAATGGCCGCCGCCACAGTTGATTGTCATTTGAGCACTTTTTATGGCATTTTCCATCTTTGGCCAAAACTTCCGGCGATAGGTCCTCACATTCTTGACGGATATTGTCTGTAAGAGCTGCAAGAGTCTGAGGCTTGTTGACATAAACCCGCGACTTCAAAAAGCCCCACAAAAAGAAGTCTGGAGCGGTCAAATCAGGCGATCTTGCTGGCCAGTGCAAATCGCCAAAACGGGAGATTAGGCGCCCGGTAAATGCATCCTTCAGCATATCGGTTGTGGCACGTGCAGTGTGTGCCGTTGCACCGTCCTGTTGGAACCACATGTTTTCCAATCCCAATTCATCAAGTTGCGGCAAAAAGAACTCGTTGATCATTGCTCTGTAGCGTGGCACGTCGTCTGGTCGATGTCGACGGCGCTTCCATGACATCCTCGGCTACAGCAGTATGCCACGCCTGGCAGCATCTCGTGTTGTGCCAGTCTCTTCGAGGCGAGCGGCTAAACGGCGCAGTGTTTCACCAGTAGGCGCTGGACGGCCAGGAAATCTGCGACGAAATTCACGTTGTGCTAAAGTCATCGACCGATTATTGGTCAAATAAATAGTCAGCAATATTCCGCGTTCTGGAGCAGTGTAGCGTAACATTGTTTATTAACCTGTATTTCGCATGTGTTAACTACACAAATGTCAAAACAGAACTGACATTAGGGGCCAATCGCAAAATTTATAGCATTTTCTGATAGGAGGATTACTTTTGCGCCACCTTGTATACAAAAATTTTTGTATGTTATGAGTAAAAATAAAGTATTTATTTATGCGATTTATTTTTTTGAAACTTCGTTTCGATACTTATTTATAAGTTCCTCGCCAGGAGTCTAATCATCTAGCTACTTATTCAGCAAATTCATTACTGAAAGCATGGATTCGCAAATTTTACCTTTAACCTGTTTGTTAATTTATTTTTCATTAATGCAAACTTTCAAAATACGCGTTCTGCGCAAGCACTGCTGTGTCGCAAAGTGAATATATATCCGACAAATTCATACAAGTTCTGATATAAACGTTCGTTGAAATAATTTTTTAACTGACATGTTATTTTTTTTTATTTTTTAACTGAATGAGGTGTTTATATGATTCGTCCATAGCCTTACACTCTTATAATTTTAGTTCATTTATGAATGCTTCAGGTTTAATTATTATGTGACTATATGCAGACACGAGAGTAAAATAATTTATCCCTTCACTAGATTTTATGAAAATAGGATCTAAATACCTTAGCGTAGTCAGTCTTTTATTATTAATATCTATTCTGGATAGTATTTCATCACAGAGTTTTTGGTAAAAATTTAATATTTTACCTTTAATAGCAGCAGTTTCCATGTCAGAGATCCTTTCACTTCTTATTGCTTCTTCGGCTTCGTGTCCTATGTATATTCTAGTAACGTCTTTCACGTTTATCACATTTTTATAGTTTATAGTTCCCAGTTCAGTTAACATTAAGTATTCTATTTTAATGAAGTTTTTGAAAATTTGGAGTAGAATCTCCTTTGTTGATGAAATGAAATATATTATTTGTGATGATTGACTTTGGAATTTTTTGTTTAAATTGTTCATAATATTTAAAATGTATACCAAAAACTGTAAATAAATCCTGTTTGAGGTAGACAATAGATTTTTTTATACCTTGTATTTTCTGTAAAGTGTTTGGAAATTTTACAGTAGGATTCGATTTGCGATAGATTCAAAACACAGCCATCTAGTATCACAAAGTCGTAAGAGTTTGTGTTTTGGGATATCAAATATGCTCTGCAATTCCTTAAACTCCATTTGTCTTTTTGAGCTCTTAAAAAAATTTTAAATATAACTTCAAAGCTGAGTTGTTCATTAAGTTCACTGAATGAAAAACACAACCAATATGGAACAAATTTGGAACTCTATTCTTTAATAAGGTCGATACACCAGTTTTTTTCCAACCATATTGGAAGCATTGTCTGTTGCAAATCCAATCAAATTTGTCAATGGAATGTGTTGATTTTCCAATGTCTCTAGCACAGCAGTGCAAACAGTTTGGCCGGTTCCATCTTTTGGCTGCACTAATTGAAATAAATTGTCTGTAGTTCTGCCTTTATCCATGTCGAATTGTCTTACGACGATTACTAGGCATTTTTCGGTGGAGATATCTGTGTTCTCATCGATAACAAGGCTAAATCTTTGCGTTTGCATCTTAAAAATCATTGCTCGATGTCCTTTCTTTCCTAGGAACTCAGCTATTTCTTTTGATTTAGTCCGACCACAAGATACCTGTAATATATAAAACTTTATTGCTAGCTTATGAAATGTTTCGTGATACATTTATACCAACCGATTTAGCTATATTGGAATCTGTATAAATCGATGAATTGAATTTTGCTAAATTGTTCATCGACTTGAATGACTGATTGACATTTATCATTCGTAGGACTAATTTTATTTCTGCTATTGCTACATTTTGTCGAAAGTATGTATTTCGCTGAGGCAAAAAGTCATGCAGCTGCATTTTTGCATTTTCAGAGATTTGATTCGCATTAGAAATATGTTTTTTTTTGTATTTGCGTGACGATCGATATGGTTTTTTTGAGTTATCGAAATTTGCTTGCAAGGAATGCAAAACGGTCGTTTGGTTTCTGTGACTTGCTTAAGACACTTAAATTGTAGTTCGCATTCTTTGGAGTAGTTCCGGCAAATTTTTGGTCGTTTGGCAGAACCAGTTGATTTTTGTGTGTCATATTCTTCTGGCTCGGAATCAAGTGTGTCATCTGATTCGGAGCTCGTTTGCAACATGGTCTGCAGATTTTTTTGTAGTGCCTGGCTAGTGCTAGGTAAATTATTTTCCTTTGTTTTGTTTGTGTCCTAACAATAAATCTAAAGTATTAAAACATAATCCCATATGTATAAATCCATAGTAATAATAATTAGTTTTAGATATGTTGTTTACTAAACAAAAGGAATGTCAGTGTGTGTGCTTTTGCCAAAATTCAGTCTACATATATACGAAAGCTGGATGCTACGACACACGTAAGCGCGAATTTCTGTATAGAACAGAGAATAGTTCAAAAAGTGGCAAAAATGGGGATTTTTGAAAAAGTGGCAACAAAAGTGGCAATGCTTCAAAAAAGGGGCAATTTGCCACTTTAGTCCCACAAACGGTAACGCTGCTCACGGCTCTGGGTGTTGATAGCAATATCAGGGTGTTGTTTCACAACCATCATACGAAGAGACGCATTTCGGCTAGCTTGGGTCAAAGGACTTCTCTGGTGTTGTCAGTAGAGAAACACCTCAAAGAGGCGTTTGTTGCCTCTGCTATGGAATGTCTCCATAAAAAGTTTTCTGGAAAAATGGATGTTAATACTATTTAGCGGTTAGAGGGAAATAACCAACAACTTTTAGGGGCATTATGGAATAGGCCTTTCATATCAATATGGCCAATATGCAATATCGGTATCAAGACAGAACTGGTTCTTTTCAGACGGAGATCTAAGGTACGAACTGTTATAGCTCTATCCTTGGGTGTGTTAGGTGAAGGTAAAAGGGCAATAGGTGTCTGATCCCGGGTATAGTCAAATGGTTGTGTACGGCAGTACTTAGACCGATAATGCTGTGGATTTTCTGTACAGAATTCCACCACTTGCGCGATGCTGAATAAAGTTCAGCGAATGACTTGTACGTTTGTCACTGGTGGGTTGTGAACGACACCAACTAACGCACTAAATGCCATACTATACTTTATTTAATACCTGTAAACATTTTAGCTTGGCAGCATGGAACTGACTGCTATTAGACTTAGAGAACTGCCACTCTGGTAAAAAAAAAATGGCAGCGGACATAGTCCCATTCTCAACACAATGTCTGACTTTCCAGACATTGTTGGTTACACTGTGGCTGGACCACTTTTTGAGAGGGAATACCACACTATTATACCCGATAGATTAGAATAGTAAGGTCGCGTTCCTGGACATACGAGATTTGTGAACTTCTATACAGATGGTTCAAAACTTATCAGACGTGTCTTTTATAAAGACTGCATGGTCCACAGGCAGAAATCTTAGCAGTTAGAGATGTAGCGGAATGGGTGAGAATTAATGTTCCCACTGAAGTAGGAATACCGATTCTCTCTGATAGAAAAGGTGTCATCAATTCTCTGGAAACTGTCTTCCTGAATTCGATAACTGCCGTCGACTGTCTCCGATGTCTTTAGGGGATGGCTGAACAGTTTAATATTCACCTTATTTGTGTGCTGAGCCACACAACTGAAAATCTGATGAAGTTGATAGACTGGAGACTACGCTACATTCTCCAGGGATAATCTAACATGTGGCTATGCCTTTATCAACTTGCAGTTTCATGTTTAGACTTTGTGCCCTAATGGCAACTAACGGTAGGTGGTCACGAGCAAGGTTCAAAGCCGACCTCAATTTATCGGTGGCGGCTGAAATTACGGGACGTATTCATCTAGTTTGGAGGGAAAGGTACCAGTGCTCCAACGCGTTTGGAAAAAGTTGATGTGTTTTTTCGAAACCATTAGTCTCAAAGGTTTTCTTAGATATGTTTGCTGTCGAAGGTACATTTTTTTATCAAAGTGTTCCGTAAAAAAATGCTTCCTTAAAATAGTTTCTTGTCAAGTATCTCGTTTACAAATCTTTGTTTACAAAATGTTCTTCAAGAAACATTGTTGTACAAGGATTCTTTTAGAAATATTTGTTTGTTCTTTGTTCTTTCTTTTAGGAAACTGTTGTCAAAGATTTGCCACATCAATCTGGTTTGTAAAAGCTTTCTCATAGAAATTTAGAAATTTTTTTACCAAACTTTTAGTATAAAAACTTTATTTTCAAAGCAATATTTTCTTTCCAGAAACTTTCTTATAACAATTTTCATATCATACACTTTGATGTTAAAAAAAAATGTTGTCTCTTAAGAAAACTTTACCAACAGTTTGTTTCATAAGGAAACTGACACTAACGTTTTTTGTTCACCAGATTTGTCTGCCAGATTTATACAAAAAAAGTATAATTTGTCTTTTTTACCACATTGTTAGGTGAAATTTTGACAAATTTTTTTCAAAACGTAGAACAAATTACTGGGGATTTTGGTGTTTGTTCGGCTCGTGTTGCAAATCGATATGTCTAGAAAACGGTGGCGGAGATGTAGAAAATATTTGGTACAATGACTTTGATGTTTGTATGCAAATACAACGTATTTGTAGCTTGTCGCAAATTTACTATACTTGTGCTAAAACACATTGCAGTCGCTATTCAATATAACATGTTTGAGACACAAAGTGTGAATATAAGTGTGAAAACGGTGCAGATAACAAAAAGACAATTCAGCAAATCTTTAATTCATGAAAACAATGAGTGCAAAGGTGTACATGTTTCCTGTAATATGTTGCTGGGGCCATTGTTTTTCAGTGTGTAGAGATGCATTAAATGTATATTTCGGGATATATGGGAGGTTGGCGTGTCGTTTGACAGATTTGGACCACACTAGTTTGTCTCGTTGTTCAACGACAGTAAATATTGAATAGAAAACATAATGTGGTTGGGCTATAATATATGTTTTTGAGACCAAACGGTGGCTTTGCTTCATGACAACCGCTAAAACCAAAAAAGAGGCAGGCAACAAATACACAAAAAGGCAGAAAATCTTAACCCTGCTGTTAGATTAGGACCATTTGGTCCAAATTTTTTCTGTTTTCCCTTGTAACTTTGGAACGGTGATATATACTGACTAAATTTTTCTGCTAATGGGGTCTTTTAATAAAACAATGTTATGTGCGAAAATTAAATTTTCTAACTTTATTCAGGACTGAGAAAAATACAAAATGACGAATCTTAGATTAGAGGACCATTTGGTCAATAGTACATTTTTTCATTACCAAGCGAATGTAAATTCATGTCAAATATTTAGAAGATGTTTTTGATATGTCAAATACTTGCTTTAGAAATTATTGAACCAAAATAGTTACAAAGGATAAGATAAAATTATTATTTTGGATGAAAATTCCAGTATGGACCAAATGGTCCCTCAATCTAAGATTCGTAAGTTTTTTCATTACCAAGCGAATGTAAATTCATGTCAAATATTTAGAAGATGTTTTTGATATGTTAGCGGATGTTTTTGATATGTCAAATACTTGCTTTAGAAATTTTTGAACCAAAATAGTTACAAAGAATAAGATAAAATTATTATTTTGGATGAAAATTGCAGTATGGACCAAATGGTCCCTCAATCTAAGATTCGTAAGTTTTTTCTAATCTAACAGCAGGGTTAAAGTCATGAAAGCAATGCTTGCAAACATGTACATGTTTCCTGCAATATGGTGCTGGGGCCGATATTTTTCAGCGCGTAGTGAGGAATTACACCAGTATACGACGTAGTCGAATAATTCTCTAAAACATGTTGAGCTAGACTCGCTGGGGCGACCAGGTGATGAAATCTAATCTAAATCATAATGGCCAATAAAATTAAAATAATTTAAATTATTTTCTTTTAAACAACATATGTATAATGTTTATCCATAATTTAAATCTATACTACCCTTAATATATTATATAGATAGGACGATCCCATAGATAATGTAAACTAAATGCAAACATGAAATGAAAATACTGTAATAGTGGTTTATTACACAAAATATATATGACTCTTATGGCCAGTTTTTAAGTGGTTAGTTAATTATCGGATTACTTAATCTTAATTTTAAGTTAATTATAGGTTAACTTTGCATTTAGTTTTTCAGTGGTGAGTTAATGTAAGTCGCCATATTGTCAACTAATATGGGGACCCTAGTATTCTTATTGGAAAAAACGTGAGTTTTGGGATAAATACCAAAACAACAAAGGGGAACAAACAAAATGTAATTATGGAAAATAAGAAATAGATGCATAAAATCGAAGCCATTTTAACAAAAATGTGTAAAAAAACAATATAGGAGCAACAATTTAACGATATAGATTCAACGTATGTGTACAAATACGCATATCTGAATCATGTATTTTATACAATCTTCATTTCTCACTTTGAGTCAGTAATTTGATTGTCAACATAATATAGTTCTGACTATAAGTTAACCAACCAACATTGGGTGGTTAAATCATAGTTAAACAATGACTAATAAACACAATTCGATCTTTAACCACAATTTAACTAAGAAACGAAGATCACCACTGACTGAAAAACTGGCCATTATAGGCACGAACAATCTAAGTACTTTTCAATGGCAAAGGTTTGCTTGTGGTCAAGGAAGTTTCATACCTTGACTGTAATTGACAAATCACAATTTTAGCCTGCTACTGGCAGGCACAAATCTTTTTATTATCAAATCCAATCACATTTCTAAAGTTTGTTGCAGGGAAGTGGTTTAATATTCACAACACTGCCTATTTGCATTAAAATATACGATTTAAGTGCAATTCGTTTTGTACAACCACACGAAACCGTTCAAAACCAAATCCACAAATATAACACCAACAGATTTCCTTAATTGCTACAAGTGACATGAAAAATGAATTACCGCCATAAAATATATATCCACCACTTTCGAAATCACCAACTTGTGATGCATGTATCCACCTGGTGTCAACAACCCTCAGACGCGGTGGAATCAGTTCTAACACCCCAAAATAAAAACACGAGAAAAGCAGAGTGATAAGAAAAGTTATTAAGAGGGACACCGGTTTAAGTTGCTGAATGTTTGGGTAGATTTTTTGTGCCACAAACGTATCAAAGAAACGTGTTAGGATTGTACAATTTCGTTCATTGGAATGTTTCTTGTGTGAATGACCGGGCGGGAGTAATACCAGGATGGGGACTATGTGAAACTTAGTTTGTATGTTAATACAACTGTCGTTAACAACAACAACTGCAATACCCAAACATCAAAACAATCCTTGTGACTTTTCAACGGGCACGACACACAAGCATCGGTCAAAGTTTCCCAAACCATAGGACAAATAATATTGGTACAGTTTTATTAAACATACCAGCTCTTTGTTAGATGATGAATATGTTGGGAATATTAATCAACTAAGATAAAAAAGTAATTTCAGTGAAATGTAAAATTAGCCTAGCCAGGTTGTAGGTGGTCAAATGTACACGATCCTACAACACTATCAAGTATTTCTGAGTTAGTGATTTGCTTGATTGGAACGAAGTCCCTTATCGCATGTTGCGGGATGGGGGTAAATGAAAATATTTTAAACTACTTTTTTTAAACTACTTTATTACAACCGATTATTATCAACTATATTGGGTACTTTTGGTATGGTTTGGTTTAACGGGAAGTTTTCTTGGTGGAGCCTGTTTATTGCATATTGTAGTTTTGTACCGAATAAAAAGTAAATTTAGAAATGCCAAATTGAAAGAAGTTTAAAAAATAACATTGTCTTAAAAAAGTAAATTTTCTCAAAAAAATGCCTACTCATATTCTTAAACAGAGTACCTTTTCTTAAAAAAGAATACCTTATCTTAAAGAAGTACCTTTAAAGCATGTTTATGCTGCCCCGAAATTATTAGATTTCGAATGAAAACTTCAAATGAAATCTAACTCGTTTGTGCCACTGCATTTTGACGTTTGTATAGATTTCAAATAATTTTGATGTCTGCATTTGTTTAGCTAGATATTTTTGATAATGTAAATAAACAAAACAAAAAAAAAAGATTTGTTTTGATGGCTTTCAATCGTTTTTGTTTTGCTTTAGGAATTATGCAATAAAGAGGAACAAAAGGAACTAAAGAACTCAAATTTAATAACTAATTCCTAATTCCCCACCCAGACCCACTTTTTATTTTTTAAAATACCAGAAGGGATCGCATTTCGAGAATAAGTTTGCCACACACTACGATGTCGTGGAACCGCAACTCAAAACTTCGACCACTGGCTTGGTCACACTGGTTTTAAGGATAGCGTAAGGGAACATGAGACAACTCTGGCGCGGAAAAAGCACAATTGGAGGAAGTGCAAATGCATCTGGAGGAAAGATCCACAGAAAGTGGCATACAGTTTCAAAAGTGTCAACGTCCATGGACATTGTGATCCTTTAACACCAGGAAAAACGTCATAATGTCCATGGACATTGTTCGCAACATTCTTTTAAACTCCATTTGTTGGGTGGGAACATTATTTCCGCCTCATTGATTGCACTTCTGTATGTCCAGAATCTCCTCGTTCTGGAGACATGAAAAATAAATTCTAACACTGGATAGAGCGGCAATGGATTCAGAAAATCATTGGCATAGGGCTAAGTGTCCAAGTCCATACTCCTTCCAAGGTACTCCGCAAAGTCGTTCATATTTATTTTTCATTATGTATTTTCCGCGACATTATTATGGTTTTCAGCTATTTTATTTTTTTGACACAAACGTTGATGAGGTCGTGCAGGTGTTAGTGAAAGGATGTAAAAATTTGTAGTTTTTGCTGTGGTGTGATTTTGTATTGTTTTTTGAGAAATCAAATAAAATGACTAGATTTATAAGTTGTCAATATGTATGGGAAAGCTAATAGATTTAGACTAGATTTGGGCCGAAATCAAAAACTCTAGATTTCGACGGCAGCATAAATGCAGCTTTGCATAAAAAATTAAATTTTCTTAAAAGAAGTACCTTTTCTTAAAAAAATAATTTTTTGAAATAAGTACCTTTTTTTAAAAACGTACATTATCTTAAAACAAATTACCTTTCCTTAAAAACCTCCTTTTCTTTAAAAAGTACCTTTTATGAAAAACAAAATAACTTTCCTTGAGATAAGAGCCTACTCTTACCTATTTTTTTAAGAACAGAAAAAATAGCAATTCTAAAAAAATTCGCATTTCTTAAAAAAAACCTTTTCTTCAAAAAAAAAATATCTTCTCTTAAAAAAATAAATTTTCTTACAAACATTCCTTTTCTTCAAAGTACCTTTTCTTAAAAATAAAATAATACCTCTTCTTTTCTCTTCTTTCCTTTTCTTGAGATAAGGGGCCTTTCTGAAAATAAGTAAAGTTTCTCAAAAAAAATAGCCTTTTCCTAAAAAGAGTACAACTTCTTTAAAAAGTACATGTTCTTACAAAAAGTACTTCTTTGTAAAAAATGCATACTCTTAGGCTTTTTCTTACAGAAAATACTTCTTATTAAAAATTGAACTTTTCGTAAAAAAACATTAGGTTTTAATAAAGGAAGTACCTCTCATTAAAGAAAGGTCCTTTTCGGGAAAATATAATACATATTCTTACAAAACGGAGCTAAAAATATACTTTTTTTAAAAAATATATTCAGTAAAAAAAATTTCTTAAAAAAGATTATCAACAGCGCCTTAGGAGTGTTGGAACTAACTAGTACATAACTTCGTTCCTACCGGGTGTCCCCTGACACCTCATGTAATTTTTTAATGTGAGTGGAATCTGCTTTGTTAGAAATGTAAAACATATAATCCAAATGGAATAGCTTGGTCACACGGGTGTATATTTTCACCGCATCAATGAATTTGTTAATCAAAAGTATCCTAGCGTTCAGATGGAAAGCTTCGATGAAAATAATTACATTACCTGGAAAAGTTCCGTTACTGTGATGGCTAATTTTCATCGGCGGAAAAATATCGTTACGATAAATATGGTTTTTTGATTCGTTAACAAAAATGGTATGTAAACTAAATCATCTACGAATAAACGATGCATGATCATGAACTCCAAACCATTGTTATTACGCATATATATTATTCCCTCTTTTTCGTTTTGCTGTAAAATTCAAATTTTGAATTTGTACTTTGATGGAGGGGTATGCAATTTATTTTATTATTTATTTCTGTAAATTTTGTTATTTATTAAATGTTCTATGTTTTTGCAGGTGCCGTTACATAACCAATTCGATTTTGGGATTTACGGCCGACATTCGACTCGAATATACTTAATTAGAAAATTGTATTGGGGCAAGGCTGAAAGGACATAATTCCCACTGGGGGTTATAACCGTTTTTAAATTTAACTAAGCAATTTAACAAACAAAAAGGAATTAATTTACGTTTTACATTTTTGTATTCGAGTTACGGTTACCAGATTTAGACTTATAAAATACTTGATATTTACCATATATATCATTTTCATTTATTTTTTTAATTCAAAAATATAATTTTGTTTATTAAAAGTAAAAAAAATAGATAAAAACAATTCAATAAAAATAACTAAACACCTAACAAATAAAGAGTAACACTTACAATTCAATGGTTTCAGTTATTCTATACATAAGTTAATAACCTACGTTTTTCCCTCATATGTTTAGTGTTTTTGGATCGCCTGCAGTTTTATCGAGTTATCGTGTCGAACTACCGGTCATCCGCCCAACTTTTGTGTGCATTTGACTAAATTTTGTCTTGTACCAAACTTCATAAAGATTGGTTAGGTTTTGCGTGAGTTATCTTGTCGAACAACAAGCCGGCCGCACAGCCTATATTGGTTGGGCTTTAAAAATTCACCCTTGTCCTAATCGGTGACAGGCGTTTAATGACTCGAAGCTTATAATCCAATTTCGTTAAGATCGGACGTGTTTCACGAGACTTAACGCATTGACAACCCGGACGACCCCTAAGCTTTTGTATGGGAGGTACCAGAATGGGCGTCGCAAAACCACTCATTTTCCATTGAAGAATGGCATTACAATAAATTTTGTCTAGAACCAAATTTCATAATGATTGGTTCGGTTCTGCGGGAGTTATCTTGCCCAACAACCAGCTCGCCGAACAACATATATATGGGAGCACCAACAATCACCATTGTCTTAATTGGTGACTCGCGTTTGATGACATGAAGCCTATAACCTAATTTCATTAAGATCGGAAGTGTTTCACGCGACCTATCGCATTGACAAGCCGGACGACCACCAAGCTTTTCCATGGGAGTTACCAGAATGGGCGTGACACCCTCGGCAATTTTATCTAGCTAAGTAGAAATTTACAGATCATTAACCTATGTTTGAGTTTAAGCTAATCACATGTACCAGAAATAAGTTTTAGAAGAAACATGATTTTTTACTAAATATGTCGATTTGTATGGGAGGTACCACAAGGGGCGTGGACAACACGTTAATTTCCAATCCCAACCCAAGGTTGGACAAATAATGGTCACTGACAAAACATCATTGTTATCGGTAAAGATTTACGGGAGTTATCTGGCCGAATAACCAGCCGACAACTTTTGTATGGGAGGTACTAAAATATGCGTGGCAAAATCTCCTTTGCCTTCACCGGTGACTGGTATTTGATGACATGAAACCCAATACCCAATTTGACTAAGATCGGAAATGGTGCACGCGACTTATCGTATTGGCAAGCCGAACGACCACCAAGCTTTTGTATGGGAGGTACCAGAATGGACGTGGAATTGGATTAAATTGAATTGAATTCAATGGAATTGAGTTGAATTGAATTGAATTGAATTGAATTGAATTGAATTGAATTGAACTGAATTGAATTGAATTGAATTGAATTGAATTGAATTGAATTGAATTGAATTGAATTGAATTGAATTGAATTGAATTGAATTGAATTGAATTGAATTGAATTGAACTGAACTGAATTGAATTTAATTTAATTGAAATGAATTGAATTGAATTGAATTGAATTGAATTGAATTGAATTGAATTGAATTGTATTGTATTGAATTGTTTTGTATTGTATTGAATTGAATTGAACTGAACTGAACTGAACTGAATTGAATTGAATTCAATTGAGTTGAAATGCAAATGAAATGCATTGAATTACCTGATGTGCTCTTTAACGGAAACTTTAACTATCAAATGCTGTTACATTTTCAGAATAATAATAACTCTTTTTACGGGCAAACAAAACAAGACAAGATAATGTTATTTTGTGTTGATTTATAAAGGGTTATCCGTTTTGCGGTTTCAAAAGTAAACATAAATAAAAGACCTATAAAATATATTTTTTCATGATATTTCTGTTTTGTTATAAAGTTTGTTGTTTTGCATTAGCTACTTTTTTCGAGTTATGACCAAACATTTTGTACGGTCACAAGATATTTTGTTGGCAATTTTACTGTCACAGTATATGGTAGAAGTAATTTTAATGTAAAACTCTACATTATTATAACTACGGCCGTGTACTACGTTATGAAATACGTATGACAGTTCTGCCTCACAACTTGAGTTTCTATTTCATTTCTTGGAACTGTGAAATTGCATATACATTCTTCGGGACATCTTTTGCGACAATGTCATTTTGACGTATTTTTTTTTATTTTATATGTTTATTTAAAGCTGAAATTCCTTCATATTTTATTAAGATTTCGGCGAGGCACACTTTACACCATGCAATATGTTCATCTTAGTTTTTGTCTTGTTGGAATAATCTGAAGCCTCATTCCACCTTTCCACGTAAACTGGGTATTTACCGATTGTGATAGCCCAGGGTACTCCTTATCAACAATATCTCTATTATCACGAATAACCTTTTATTAAAAAACACAATCGTTATAACCAGGGACCGTAAGGACCGTAAATACTGATTATTGTTCTTTTTTTTAATCAAAAAATCAGTTACTTATAACAGACTTAAAGAAAAATAATTTCATCATAATGAACATTTTTGGACACTTCATTTCAGCCATGATTTTGAAATTTTACATTTTTTAGTTTTAATTTTAGTTTTCTGTACTGTTTTAGTTTTCTTAGTTTTTAGTTTAGTTTAGTTTTAGTTTTCTTCATTGGTATTGATTGATTTTGAGTAATATTATAAAAAAGCCCATAATCATAATTTTTATTTATGATTTTTAATAATTATTTATGATTTTTATTTTTTTCGCTCAAAATAAAACTCATTTTCAATTTACGACTTTTAGGGGCGCTTTTTTGCCAATATTGTTTCAAATCCTGCATATCTGTTTTATTTTTGTGGATTTGTCTTGACTATCAGCCAATTGTTCTCCACAAGTGTGTATAATTAATATCGGCTATGTTCTACATGAGATATCGCATGTATGACAGGTTCAAAAGTGGGTGTGGCAATGTTGTCAATTTTTAATTACAAAATACTCGTAGCTTTTGACAAAGCTATTTCCATCAGCACAAATTTTAAAATCTAAATGGAGCAGATTTGGTCTAGGGTTTCCATTCGACATTCACTAATTTAGATAATAGTAAGGTTAATGAACTGTAAATGAATCACTCTTTTTTGGTTTCAGTTCTTTAAGAATTAGCTAAATTTTGAATTAGTTCTTTTCACCAACAAATGGAATTGAATGAAATTTAAATCATCTCAAATGAATTTGGCAAAAATTAATTACAATTCGGTTCCAATTGAAATACATTTTCAAAATTATTTTTTTCACCCAAAATGGGATCACATTTAAATCAATTCAAATGAATTTGTCAAACATAATTACAATTAATTTCCAATTCAAATAAATTTGAAAAATTAATTACAATTCATTACCAATTCAAATGAATGTGGCTAAATGAATTGCAATTCATTTCCAATACAAATGAGTTGGAAAAATGAATTGCAATTCATTACCAATTCATTTGAATTAATTCAAAATCAATTCAAATGAATTAGAAAACGGATTTTGCAATTCATATTAATGAAATGCAAAACGGGAGTAATACCTGCTGTCAGTGATTCAAAATATTGAGTTTGATAAGAATGCGAGACTAGTGCATTATATATGAAATGAGTAGGCGAGAGACAATATGCGATAGTCTCTTGGAGTTGTGGATGATGTGCACTGTATTTAAATCGCTGGGTGTGACACAAGAATTCCTGAGGAGATTCGAGGAGTTCTATATTGCTTGCATAAATTCTCAGAGATTGAGAATTTATGTAAGTATGAGAAGGTTTAGGGGAAAGAAATAAAAAAAATCCAATGAGTGTTCGAACTCACGGGCGATGTGTTAACACCTTTTTGCTACACGGTACCTGTTCGATTTCTATGAACACATTCGTAAATGTTACATTGGAAAATAAAAAACAGCGTTCAATCATATGATGACGTTACAGTTAAATAATATTAATACTTAAAATTATTTAAAGACCCAGTGCAAGCACATGTGTCATTATATTCTTGCTCAATACTTTGTTTTATTCCCACAAAAGTCAAAGAATGCAAAGCAACAGACACTTGTACATACATACATACATTGTTATATTCGTACGATATAACCGAAGATCAACATAAAATACTTTTTTAATATTACTCCAAATTAATACTCCAAATTAAAACACTTCAATCTCGGCTCGCCGATATCTGATCGCCTAAATTATTGGCCTAAACTCTTCGTCGAAACCCGCACTAGCTTTATAATCCAAAAATTAATAAAATCGGCTATGAATTTCCGGAGAAAATCGCGTGGGAAAATTATATGAAAATCGCCCAATAATCACTTTCAATACCGACTGCCAAGTAACGAACAAACAAACGATGATAAGACAAAACCGAAGATCAACAAAACACTTTTTTAATATTACTCCAAATTAATACTCCAAATTAAAACACTTAAATCTCGGCTCGCCGATATCGGATCGCCTTAATTTTTGGCCTAAACTCTTCGTCGAAACCCGCACTAGCTTTTTAATCCAAAAAAAAAATCCAATGAGTGTTCGAACTCACGGGCGATGTGTTAACACCTTTTTGCTACACGGTACCTGTTCGATTTCTATGAACACATTCGTAAATGTTACATTGCAAAACAAAACACAGCGTTCAATCATATGATGACGTTACAGTTAAATAATATTAATACTTAAAATTATTTAAAGACCCAGTGCAAGCACATGTGTCATTATTTTCTTGCTCAATACTTTTTGTTTTATTCCCACAAAAGTCAAAGAATGCAAAGCAACAGACACTTGTACATACATACATACATTGTTATATTCGTACGATATAACCGAAGATCAACATAAAATACTTTTTTAATATTACTCCAAATTAATACTCCAAATTAAAACAGTTAAATCTCGGCTCGCCGATATCGGATCGCCTTAATTTTTGGCCTAAACTCTTCGTCGAAACCCGCACTAGCTTTTTAATCCAAAAATTAATAAAATCGGCTATGAATTTCCGGAGAAAATCGCGTGGGAAAATTATATGAAAATCGCCCAATAATTACTTTCAATACCGACTGCCAAGCAACGAACAAACAAACGATGATTTACTTTTACAAACCTAACACTTGCGTATGTATTAAATTTATAGTTTACTGCCCTAGAGGCGCGCGTATAGATGTTAACACATCAAAAATTAATAAAATCGGCTATGAATTTCTGGAGAAAATCGCGTGGGAAAATTATATGAAAATCGCCCAATAATCACCTTCAATACCGACTGCCAAGCAACGAACAAACAAACGATGATTTACTCTTACAAACCTAACACTTGCGTATGTATTAAATTTATAGTTTACTGCCCTAGAGGCGCGCGTATAGATGTTAACACATCAAAAAATAAAACCAAATGGATTAGATCCAAGATACTAAGTTGAGAGTTTTCATTTTGAGAAAGACTGATGCTCACCTTGAGACTGCTGATGTGAAAGTGTTTTTAAATTACATTTTTTCGTTACAGCAAAATTCTTCTCTTATCTACTTTGACTTATCCATTTATCTTACAAGAATAACAATTCACAATAGTTTTGTACGAATGTAATTTAGTACTCAGTACTATTCAAATATAAAAAGTGGTAACAATAGGGTTTCGAGATTAAAATACTAGATTCATTGTAGCTTTAAAGAAGTTCATTAGATAAAAGTTCATTAGTTAATTCAATTTCATAAAATTCAAATGTTTGATTTAATACGAGTTCAATTCATTTTGGTAAAAGACATCTTTGTTTTAATTTAAGTATAATCTTAAGATTATACAATATATATTTACTTACAATAGTCTGTTCAAAATCGGTGCAATTAATTTCAAATTCATTTGAATTAATTCAAAATCAATTCAATGCAAATGCATTGCAATTCACTTTGTCAAATTCGTTTGAATTGGAAATAAATTGCCATTGATTTTGAAATTTAATTTGTATTCGAAATGAATTGCAATTCATTTTTGCCAAAGTCATTTGGATTGAATAAAATTTCAATCAACTGTTATTTTTTTTGGTATAAAGAATTAATTAAAAAATTAGCTTTTTGCAAAAAAAAAAAATTTTTTCAACATAATCTCCTTTTAGCTCGATACACTTAAACCAACGTTTCTCCAATTTTTGTATACCTTCAAAAAATAGGATTTTTTAAAATTGAAACCATACTGACATATGAAATGCCTATGGCTTCAAAAATCTCACGCACATTTATTCTTCGATCGGCCAACACCATATCGCGGATTTTTTTCCAAATTTTCGGGTGTATTGACCTCAATTGGCCGTCCAGAACGTTCAGCATCATATGTTCTTGTGCGACCACAACGAAAGTCAGTAAACCACTTTTTTACCATTGCAGAGTCCCCATAGTATTTATCAAGCTTTTCCTTGGTTTGATTAACGGTTTTTTTCCGCAAAAAATAATGTTTGATGACCACTCGAAATTCACTTTTTTCGATTTTTAAAAAAATGCTCGAGGTTGTATGTTTTGAAAAGTTGTTAAACGCAAAGTAAATGACGGAAGTTGCTCAAAATTTGAAAGTAGTCTACTAACAGGTGGTACTTGATGGAGGCAGTATTTATTGCATTTCATATAACTGCGAGGGAAGTTCGAAAAGTCACGCACTTATTGATCCGCCTCGTACATAAAGAAGTTATCATATTTCAACATCCCGCTCGGTCAATCCATTTTTCCCTTTTCCTCCTATTTAACCTGGTTTTTTCCAGCAAAGTCTTCGTCGTCATATTCTTCGATGTCCTTCGAGTACACCTGTTAATACCTCTAGCGCTGAATCCTTTAAATACATTCTACTAGCATGTCCTATCTAGCCCAATCACGTTATTTTGGTCGCTTAACTATGTCCTCGTTCATAGTTTCATAGTTTTATTCTTGGAGCAGTTTTCCTCGAAAACTCTCAGGTCTATTTCTTCAGCGTGCGATATGACCAGAATTATATGCCACCAAGACAGGTTGTATGAGAATCCGACATAGCTGGATATTTGTTCTCGAGAGAGGACTGTAACTCTGAAGAGGTTGTTTATTACGTAATAGCGCCAGTTTTTCAAATCTTTAAAACATTGGCAACAAGTAAAACGAAAACAATTTAACATGTTTGTACTCATGTGAACTATTTAGTCAAAACATAAGCGAAAATATTATATTAACAGCATAATGTCCATATTCGCTGACGACACCGATGTATTATGTGCGGGTAAATTATCATCAGCAATTCTATCAAACCTACAATTGGCCCTAGCTAAATTAATTAAATATTTCATAAAATAAAAAAGTTCAATAAATTGTGACAAAAGTCAGGCGATTTATTTCAACAGAAAAAGGAAGGAATGTTTTATCCCACAAAATAACATAAATGGTAGTAATAGTGAAATCAAATAGGAAAATAATATAAATCACTTTGTAGTAACATACAATGATCACATTTCTTATATTGTAAACAACCGGAACTCGACGGTAAATATTGACAACAAAATGTTGATTCTAAAATTAATTTTCCATGCTGTTATGTCGTGTGCAGCACCTGCTTAGGATAAAAGTGCAAACTGTCGCTTGAAAATGCTCCCTATGCTTCAAAATAAACTTTTAAAGTTAATCGACAATCTACCTGGATATTACTCTACGGCCAGACTTCACCAACTTACTGATGTTCAATTGGTGGCCGTCAATATCAAAAACTTGTTCGAAACTTTTAAAGCCAAATGTTCCTATTCGGAATATATATATCCATATCATTGAGCATTCCTCATGATAAATTTATTAGTGTTCAGTAGTTTATAAGGTTTTATCATATACAATGATAAATTAATTAGTTTATAAGGTTTTGTCATATACAAATCCGTAACGGTTTTTTTTGGCAATTTTTACCTCCATATTTTAAAATCATATCATAATATCACGGAAACCACATGTTATTTTTAAGCAGAAAATGGAAAACACCTTAAACTCATCACATGTAAATGTTATAGTTATATAGTTAAATATTATAGCTATGAAAACAATAAAATTGAATTGAATTGAATTCAATTTCTGATGTGTACCACATCTACCTATTTTCAGTATTAAGATATTGTATTTTGGGCGAAGAAAATTGCTTCTAAATCATTGCACGGTAATGATTATTATTTTACTGTAATATGCTAGCAGTTTATAAATTATCAACAGTCGGGATGGTCAAGTCAGTTTTTTGCGTTTCATATTGATTTTCTCATGTAAAAAATTTAAAATATTTCACACATACAATTTGGATGAATCTAACTAATTAATTGTAAATATATACTTTTAAACGGCAACAGTTTCAAATCTCATCGCGAAATATCCACCAGATTGGTCGAATAGATAAAAACCATTCACTGGCTATATAAATTGTTGGAATTCGGTTCGGTTAAATTTTTTTTCCTGCTCATTTTTAACGAAGTTAAAAATGTTTTATTTTACCATGAATTGTTTGAGGCAAATATTTCCTGGACGGCTTATCTCTTTGAGGGGTGATGTAAACTGGCCGGCACGCTCAGCAGACTTAGCGCCATGCGATTTTTTCCTTTGGGGTTACCTGAAGTCGAAGGTGTATATCAACCGTCCCAACACCTTGGAAGACCCAATTAACAATATTGAGGCTGAAATTCGCAGAATGCCAGTCGACATGCTTGTTGGAGTTCATGAAAACTTCAGAAAACGTATGCAGCAGTGTGTGGATGGCGAATGTCGACATTTGCCAGATACACTATTTAAAACCATGTAATTTACAAATTCCTTTACTGTTCAATATAATTAAAATATAAAATAAATTTTTCTAAGGTTCATAATTTTTTCATTTCATTCCTCAATAAGCAAAATACCGGGCTCAACCCTGTATAAGTAGGTATTTAAAATTAAAATGTGCCAGCGTTAGGTCTATTTTAAATTATTTTATTCTTCAATATTTCGCTTCCCATTGGGTAGTATCGTCGGGAAAATAAGTACAATTATTAGTTAAAAATTTAATTTTAATTTTTAATTTCATTATTTTTTTTCATTTAATTTTTAATTAATAGTTGTGTTTATATTCCCGACGATGCTACCCATTGGCTAATGAAATACTGAAGAATAAAATAATTTAAAATACACCTAACGCTGGAACATTTTAATTTTAATATATAGTTTATATTTAAAATTAAAACGTAATTAATTACATTTGTGAAATTTTGAGTTTACAACATGAATAAGAATAGAAATGGTCGTTAAACAAATGTATAAGAAGTTCTACATGTGTAATTTAATTTAAATGATAAATCCGAAAAAACGGGTGGTTTTGCCGAAATAAACAACCGAAAACCGGTTTCTTGAAAAATTGATTTTTCGAACAAACCGAAAACCGGTTTCCAAACAATGTCGGTTTTTTGGACACTCTAGTTATAACCTTCCGAATATAGCGACAACACGGTTTTATTTAAATTGAAATTATTTCATCTCAAAAACCTGATATGAAGAAGAAATTCGGAGGTCAGATTCGGATACAGCACAACTCAAGCTTTTTCAGAAGTATACTCTGGACTCAAAGTTAACAATTTTGTTGGCCTGTGTTATTATACCAACGTCAGTACACAAACATTTTAATTTCGGTATATACATTTACATATATGTGACAATATAATCTTGTAATATTGGTCATAGATGGTTCAGTTAATATGGCCCTGATTTATTAACAACTTTCTCTTCAACTGACATGTCCATGACACACGCAGCAGCATAAAGACCAATAAAAAATTTAAAAAAATTTACTATGGTTGTCACATAGAGTTAATGCATAGCATAGCATATTGAAAATACAAATCTCATTTTCTATTTTAACAAACAAATTGATTTATCGAAACCGAACAATTAAACAAAAAAGTCACGATTTCCAATTCAATTTGAATTTGACAAACTGCAGATGCATTTGAAGTCACATACTTTTTTTTTGTTTTGTTTATTGAATAAAAGTGAATTTAAATCAATTTAGACCTGGCGAAACAAACAAAAGAATGTACCTATCCTACCCGTTTTTTAGAAATTAATCGATGCGAATGAGAATGGGAAAAAGCTATTTGGGCATAACACGTGAAGTTTACGAGAAAGATCGATAATAATAATTCAAAGGTAAAACGTATAAATTCCACAGCATTTGACAGGTCCCATAATCAACAGCAATCAGGAACTCAATACTGATACTTTGGAGTAGGAGTAGCCACAATGTATCTCCATTCAATTTCGGTGTGGAATGTGTGGAAGTGAAAATGATTAATTATCTAAACTGACAATTGTGTATCAATGAATTAATTCTTAAAGGCAAAACCACAACAGCATTAAATTAAACATTATGTAAACCCTTTTGCTGTTTCCTTGGTAATCTGTTCCAAATAATAAAAAAAATTGAAAGCTGACAATCAAGCAAAATATCTGTTAATTTCCACGAGACCAGAAATTCACGTAACACTTTAAGTTTTCATTCCTGAATAGAGCTAATAAGGCTGTCTCGAAATATAGACATAATTTGGAGGGAAGAGTTGCGGCAAATGCGTCTCGTTCTTCACAACTTAGTCATAACAAGAGCTAACGGAATTGCAGATGAATATATATGGGTGTGTGAGTCTATACCAAGCGGCTGGGATATAATGGGAAACAATACATTTTCTTAGAAGTTGTGCGCAATCTGAAACTATGGTTAGAAATGTTATATCCCTAGACAGTAGCTGATTACTGCCTGAAATAAGGAATGCCTGAAAACTATCCTCCAAAAATGTCGTACCTTAGAACTTTTTAAAGCATATTGCCAATAACTCTTTTGTACGAGTACATAACTAATTACTTTTTTATTGGCTCCTTTTTTCAAATCAATATTTCCTCATACCAATTGCACATCTCTAGCATCCTTTTATAAGGCACATAAAAAATACTTCTAAATTCAACAAACGTTTTACAAAGCCATAAACACAAAAGCTTAATTTTTGCAGATTTAGCTAATATTAAGAGGAATCCACGTCTCTGGAAATGTTTTCTTTCACTTCTTGTGATGCGGTGTTATGTTTTAGATATAAATAAGAATTTCTGTAATTTCTAACTGTTAGCCAAAGAAGCTGGTGTCAAATGTTATTTTGAGAATGTGTGTACGTGCGTTTTAGTGGATTTCGAGTTTAGTTGTGATTCATGAGTAACGACGCTTGTTCAAATGCGACGATATCTAACCATATGTACATGTTTTGTGGCCCGTTGTTGAACACGCATTAACACTCAACATTTTATGAGCCATGAACGAATACTTATTGCATGAATGCGAATATTTGTTGATGTAATAAATTAATTGGTTACAGGCATATATATTATAATATTTTGAAAGGAAATAAAATGTTTTGGGAGGTATATGAATTGAAGCTGTAATTTTTTTCACGGTTTCAGAAATACATAAATATTTTCACTTAAAACGCAAAGAAGGAAATCAGAAAAAAAGTTGTAGTGGATGCTACGAGAATTCTATTCTGCGTAAATAAATTAAATTGTGGTTTCTACTGTTTTTATGTGATTTAATTATTTGTCTACAGCTACCAACTTTTAGGTGCATTAAATAAACTCAATTTAAAATGTAAGGTATCCTTTTTTATCAAATGGTTCAGTAAGCATGGTTCAAGCCATTTTTATACACTTATCCGTTTTTCTAAATTTTCTTTTACTATATTTTAGCTATTAATACTAACGGGTTTTTCAATAAGAGCGCTACAAAAGTTTTTTTAAATAAAACAAACCCGGTTTTAGATACCAATGAAATTCTTTATTCCTGTGGAAGTACGTTCGATGCCATTATGTATGGAACTCGATTTCTTTTGCATGGCCACTACCGGCACGCTTGCAAAAGTCCAGACGCTGAACCCAAAATTCGCCGGTTTTCAAGCATAAATCGGCCGATACTGCTGCAATTTCACGTTCAATACTGGTACGAAGTTCATCAATCGTCGCTGGCTGGTTGGCATAGACCATAGACTTGACGTAGCCCCACAGGAAATAATCTAACGGCGTCAAATCGCAAGACCGAGGTGGCCAATCGACTGGGCCATTTCGTGAGATAACACGTTCACCAAACTTGGTTTCCAATAAATTGATTGTGGCATTCGCTGTGTGGCTTGTGGCGCCGTCCTGTTGGAACCACATGTCCTCCAAGTCCATATTATGCAATTGGGGCCAAAAATATTCGGTTATCATTGAACGGTAGCGATTCGCATTCACAGTGATGTGCCGGTCTTGATCATCATGGAAGAAGTACGGCCCAATGACGCCGCCGGCCCATAAACCGCACCAAACCGTATTTTTTTCGGGATGCAATGATGACTCATGGATTACGTGTGGATTGCTGTCTGACCAATAACACATATTTTGCTTATTGACGATGCCATTCAGCCAGAAATGAGCCTCATCACTGATTGGAAGTAGCGCTCTTAAAGTTGAGGCAACTGACTCCAAATTTCTGTAGTAAATTTTAATAATTTCGACTCGTTGTTGGCTCGCATGTCTTTCCATGATGAAACGGCAAACCTTACTGAAGAGAAATGTCAAAAGAGCGGTAAAAAATATGGCGTCGTTTGCTGTCCCTATCGATTTACTTTTGTAGCGTCTCTGTTGAAAACCCTTATAATACTCAAAGCCACAGGCTTTAAGAAGCAATCAGGCAACAGTATTTAACAAAACGGGGAATTCGGGAAAAATTTTGTGGCATACAAGGAAAAATTTAACGCATAGTGAGAGCCGTATAAGGCCAGAAGCATCTTTGGACGAAATTCGTTTTAGGACTTTAAAAGACGGTTAACCCATGTCCATCCATGTGGCTGGCTGGTCACCACAGCAACTGCCCTAAATCTTTACTGATCACAGTAAAATTTGGTCAGTGATTAATATCACGGTGATAGTTTTTGGAAACCACTAGCTTATGATGTGTTAACATCTAGTTATAGGAACGAGTAGGGCAATATATCAAAGTGACCACATGTAAACACCAAACAGCGTTAGCATCACATACGTGGTTGGTGTAATAAGTATGTTGGACTCGATGTAGAGGCTGCGAACAAACAAGCAGGTCATCGTCGCCAAAGGGTATTGAATAGTATAGAGAACTCATGGAACGAATATTATGCCACAAAAGCACTGGCGAGATCTAGCGAATGATTCAACTCGTATTACTCTCTTTTTGTCATAACTCGGTAAATTCATAATTTTGCCTTTTGAAACATTTATGCTTTTTGTATTGTTGATGTGTTAACATCTATACGCGCGCCTCTAGGGCAGTAAACTATCAAACTAATACATACGCAAGTGTTAGGTTTGTAAGAGTAAATCATCGTTTGTTTGTTCGTTGCTTGGCAGTCGGTATCGAAAGTGATTATTGGGCGATTTTCATATAATTTTCCCACGCGATTTTCTCCGGAAATTCATAGCCGATTTTATTAATTTTTGGATTAAAAAATCCAATGAGTGTTCGAACTCACGGGCGATGTGTTAACACCTTTTTGCTACACGGTACCTGTTCGATTTCTATGAACACATTCGTAAATGTTACATTGGAAAATAAAAAACAGCGAAAATAAAAAACAGCGATATAACCGAAGATCAACATAAAATACTTTTTTAATATTACTCCAAATTAATACTCCAAATTAAAACACTTCAATCTCGGCTCGCCGATATCGGATCGCCTTAATTTTTGGCCTAAACTCTTCGTTGAAACCCGCACTAGCTTTTTAATCCAAAAATTAATAAAATCGGCTATGAATTTCCGAAGAAAATCGCGTGGGAAAATTATATGAATATCGCCCAATAATCACTTTCAATACCGACTGCCAAGCAACGAACAAACAAACGATGATTTACTCTTACAAACCTAACACTTGCGTATGTATTAAATTTATAGTTTACTGCCCTAGAGGCGCGCGTATAGATGTTAACACATCAAAAGCTAGTGCGGGTTTCGACGAAGAGTTTAGGCCAAAAATTAAGGCGATCCGATATCGGCGAGCCGAGATTTAAGTGTTTTAATTTGGAGTATTAATTTGGAGTAATATTAAAAAAGTATTTTATGTTGATCTTCGGTTATATCGTACGAATATAACAATGTATGTATGTATGTACAAGTGTCTGTTGCTTTGCATTCTTTGACTTTTGTGGGAATAAAACAAAAAGTATTGAGCAAGAAAATAATGACACATGTGCTTGCACTGGGTCTTTAAATAATTTTAAGTATTAATATTATTTAACTGTAACGTCATCATATGATTGAACGCTGTTTTCTATTTTCCAATGTAACATTTACGAATGTGTTCATAGAAATCGAACAGGTACCGTGTAACAAAAAGGTGTTAACACATCGCCCGTGAGTTCGAACAGTCATTGGATTTTTTTTATGTAATAATATTGTCGAAATTGTGCATTTATATTGAATTATGCTCTTTAACTCAGGCTCTCTACATAAGAGCGAGACAAAAAGAGTGCAATAAGTTCTCTCTACTATTCAATACTTTTTGTCGTCACTCTGTTTATGGCAAAACAAAAACTATTATTTCAGTGAGCTAAATATTGATTTTTATTCAGTTTTATGCCAGCATACAAACAAACAGGTCGTCGTCGCTATGTTTATGACAAAACAAAAACAAGTATTTCAGTGAGCTAAATATTTAACAATATTACATTTAATGTTAAAGCAGATGTAAGAAAAACAGTGCAATAGCAATAGAGCCTTCAGCACATAAACTGTTATTTTTTGATTTTTCAAGGAAACATTTACCAGTGTGTTCATAGAAATCGAACAGGTGGCGTGTAACATTGCCCGTGAGTTCGAAGACTCATTGATTTTTTCATTTACAATTACGGTTTCATAGAATGTTTTTTATTTAGACTAATAGAGAGGATTTTTTGATTTTTCGGGTTTCACTAATTTTAGATATCCACTAACTTCCATTTGGTTAGTTGTTCCGGTACACATTCTTCAACAAATATGTTGCGAACGTTTTGGGCTTCAAATTTTGGGAACCAAGCTATCCTCAAACCCAGGGTTTTGGTACTCTTTGATTTATAACATCAGCAGAAAATTAACTTTAGGACTTCCTTTGAGTTTCGAGTTCAAAAATTACCGGTATTCAGATTCTTTCGCCAATTGAGAGAAACCCCTTTACTATATAACTGTATTTATTTACTCATCATCACTTACAATTCCACTTAATTATCAATTTCTTTTAATGTTTCCTTTTCTACACTGACAATTTTTGACATAAAAACATGCAACAAATGTTCAATTGTAAAACAAAGTGGTTTCGCTTACATTTTTAATGAGTTAGGCAGAAAACAGGTGCCGTCGGTAGAGCAATGGCTACTGTGCGCGGCTCTTGTACATGAGAATGTGGGTTTGATCCCTGCTCAGACCACATTACATTTCTTTCGACGACGGTCACTCGCTTAGTGATGGCGGCACTACCAAATAATTACCCGTGAAAATGCTTCCTAAAAGAGTGTAAAACTAGAAAACGAACATCTCACTGAATGTGAGAAGCTCTCCCCAATCCCCTCGTAGGATGTTATGGGACACCATTTTTTATTTGAAACAGTATACTGTTGAAAACAGTATGCCTGGAAAGCCTACATATGTTCTGTATGAAACCGTAATTTTAACTCAAAAACCTAATTATGCAGTTCAATTCCTCTTACCTGAATTAGGATGAGCCCGTCTTCCGCCGTGTATATTTTATCGACTTCCAAAGTGTATGTAGTACAAAATCTTGTTTCTTTTAAAACTTTTTCTCGTAGTTGTGATTAGCTTCAATTTACGCTTTGGTTAATAATCTGTAATTGACTACTTATCTGGAGAATCTTGACCACGATAATTCTCCATGGAGCCTGACACAAAAAAGTTCGGTTGCCGTTCGGATTGTCAATTCCATAAATCGAGAAAACATTTCCGATATTAATTAATTGCGGCATAATTGGCTGTTGTTGGTCGAACGCCAGTCACCCACTAAAACAAGGGCGAGATACCTCCTGAGGCCTTTTTGTACCTCAATAAATTAAACATCATAAAATGCAAAATGGCACCCCAGCCTTCCACCATAATTATAGACGGGCTAATATTAAATCAGTTAATTGTAATACTACATCAAATAATTTGAGATGTGATATCAGTATAGCCATAGAATATAATGCCTTTTGCAAAGATTCAAAATGAAACACTTTGGTGGCTATCACAGTAAACTGCTACACGTTTTTTGCCCTATTTTTACGCTTAAACCTTATTTTTACCCTTTTCCAACTCAAAAAGCAATAAATATATATAAATTAGGCTGGGTCGACTTGTAGGGAGGCAAAAAAAGTTACAAGGAAAATCGTATTCTAGAGATCAAAATAAGAAACTTTGCCCGAGGAATCATACCTCTAAAACGAAATCTGATGTCCCGACTTTTGAAATGTCCGAAATTTGTCCGTAATTTTGAAAAATCCCACTTTGACCCATTTAGAGTGTCCCAATCGAGTCCAAATATATGACCGACCCTTACGTACTTTGGAGGGCCGACCCACCCATGCCAGTACAAACATACAACCATTTCAAAACATCACCATTTTTGGCACTTTACATGAAAAAATCAGCGAAATGGCTGTTTTTTTTCTTTTTGGAGCTTATTTTTCTCTTTAGAAATTTATTTAGTCAGAACATATGTATGTAAATGAAAAAATGAATTTAACTTAGTAACAGAAAAGAAACTAAAAAAAGTTTTTGTTTGAAGTCTTTTTTGCTTTCAAGTCGTCTAATGTCGTCGCCATAACAGCCTCTACATTTTTCGGTAGAACTCGTTTGGAAACGCTAGCTAGCAATTGAGCGTGTCTTTCCATTGCTTGTATGTGTGATGGAATTTTTGTATCATTAAACTGTGGATCTTCTTGATTTAAATATTCTTTCAATGTAAAATGTAAATTTATAACTTCCGTGTGACTTGTGCAATTAAAGTTTATATCTGGCTTTTTATAAAGTCTAAGTTCCGTTGGGTCGTCAACATCGGTTCGATAGCGTAGAATTTTCTTGATAGCACATTCGCGCTCTTCTTTGCTATCATCAAACAACATTGATAACAAGATATTTTCCAAATGCGCATAATATGAATTATCTGTAATTACTTGATTTGTTCTGCGTAAACGAGGTTCTAGAAATCGTGACCAACTAATGAACTTGAAGAATAATGTACTACCGTACACGATAGAGCTGTAATACTTGATATTGAAGTACATTGGCACATAACATTTACTTATAAATTCAACCAGAATTCTTAAATTTTCATTTGGTTTTTCCATTCTAGCGGCCTTGGTGAGCCAGCGATAATGTACAATTTTCCCTGGTTTGATGTAAGCCAGATCCACCGAAACCACGCCGCTAGAAATTGCATTGGCCATGTCGTATAAGTACATAGAATCGGTGGAAAATTCAATTTTATCTGGTGCAGGAAGCATACTTTTCAACTTAATTTTCTGAAAGCCGTCCACACATGAA
Source organism: Phaonia tiefii (assembly GCA_963931995.1). NCBI lineage: Eukaryota > Metazoa > Arthropoda > Insecta > Diptera > Muscidae > Phaonia > Phaonia tiefii. The sequence goes on along the minus strand of OZ008368.1, from coordinate 198,955,799 downwards.
AATATATAATAAAAAAATAATTAAAAAACTAAACTCCAAAAGGAAAAAAGCATAGCCATTTCGCAGATTTTTGTCATGTAAAGTGCCAAAAATGGTGATTTTTTGGAAATGTTAGTATGGGGAACCCCAGGCTGTTCCAGGGGGTGTGCCACTGGCGTGGGTGGGTCGCACCTCTAAAGAACGTGGGGGTCGGTGATACATTTGGACTCGATTGGGGCACTCTAAATGGGTCAAAGTGGGATTTTTCATAATTTTGGAAAAATTTCGGATTTTTCAAAAGTCGGGACATCAGAATTCGTTTTAGAGGTATGGTTCATCGTTTATTATTTTGATCTCTAGGATACGATTTTTCTTGTCACTTGGGTGGGTTTAAATCGGCCCGCCTTAATGTAAATAATATTACTCATTTAAGATATGAAAATTAACATGTTTTGTGAAACAGAATCTACATTTTATTTACGATACCTGAAAGCCCTTTTTGATTACTGTTAACTATTGTTTATTTTAGTTTAAGAATTAATATATTGAACTAAGAATTAATAAACGTTAAACAAAATCAAGGGTGATGTTAGTTGTTTACAGGGCTGGTTTTGCGCCAAGATAACTTCCGCTAAACTAAACCAATGCTTAACAATATTTAGCCAGACGCCACTATCTATGGGATGTGGGTGTGTTTGCCACTACCAATCTGGTACCTCACATACAAAAAATGGATCTCCTATAATCAGCAACCGATATTAATGCAATTTGGTTCTCACCAATGTTTTGTCAAATGCTACCAAATAGCCATGCCCATTATTATACCTCCCATGCAAAAGTTGGGCGTCGGTCCGGTTGATTGAGCTGATATCTCACTTCAACCACGACCGATACTAATTAAATTTAGTGCTGAGCAGTCTTTTGCCAAAAGCTGTTTTGTTGGCAGACACAGATAAGTTCCCCACTCCCATTAATTCCACACATTCAGTAAGTGGACGGGTTCCGTTTAATCGGCACCCCAACTCCATTAAACCAAAATCGATCTTAATGAGATTTGGTACTAGGCTATATTGCATCAAAAGGTACTCTGTGATAATAATGTACAACTTGGATTCACCCATTATCGCACCTCCCATAAAAATGTTAGGCCGGCAATTGGCTGGTAGTCACGATAAATCCCCAAACAGAGAAGATATTATAATAAAATTGCGGAAAAGATAATGTTTTGGGCGGCGTCAACCTGCTATTGAAAACGGGTGAAGTTACTGAAGGTTGGCCGACCCCAAAAACAACCTACAAAGCTTTTCTACTGGAACTTGGACCCAATGTGTGACTAAGAATCAGGGTATATCCCTGACTGAAATTTCTGTACTGATTTTAATAAGTCTTAAAGATACTATTGCTATTTCAAATTATGGTCATTGTGTTGAATGGATGTTTGTCGCACTAGAAACAGCACTCATTAAGTTGAGGTTTGTTTAAACAGTGTGTTTAGGTATCACTGGGAGCTGGCACTGTAACTTGTCTGTATTGTGTGTTCACTTTATTGTTTGCCTTTTCGTTTTATGTTGATTAAAATAGATGTTGTTTCGTGTTTGTTTAAATGTATAAATTCAATTTTGTTTATTTAATTGTTCACTGTTTAACAAATTCAAAATGTGTTTATGTCCAATTTGTATTATGTATATGTTTTTTTGCTCTTGATGTTAACTTTAACTTTATGTCACTTTATATGTCACTTGATTTTACTTTACTTTTACTTTTTCTTTTGCCACACGTCGCGGGGGATGATTCGTACGCACTCAAAGATCAAATTGCAATTGATTTCTTGTTTTCGCTAATCGCTGCTTGTTGCCTATGACCGCAGCAGAGATTAGCGAAAACAAGAAGAAAGAGATAAAAAACAAAAGGTTTGCATACATGTATGTATGTATGAATGTACATACATGTCCAAGAAAGGGCGTACCGCTAGTCACAGCTGTGTGATCTTTATATAGCAAACAGTAATGGGCAATATTTTAGCAATACCTTCAACATTCCGCCCCCCATGACTGTGTGACAAAATTTACAATATTAAGAAGTACAAAATTCAAAGATCAAAAAAAAAATTTAAAGAAAAAATGAAAAATTGTAGTAGGACAAAATTCAAAAGTTTAGAGTGAAAATGGATTTTTGGCTGGACCAGAGAAGACATATCCCAGTTCTGTCCTGTGGGCATCAATTTTTCCAAGGCCTGTGTTGACGACACCATCTCGTCGGATCATCGAATGTACCTCTGCTCCAAGCTCCATCTCGACAGGCGTATTACAGCGAGGGTCGATATCTGCTGTTGAGTCTGTAGGAAAATCTGTTGTAGGGTCAACTTGGATTTGGTCCGAATACAATTTTCTTGGCAACTCATCAGTGATCAAGGCATGTACTTTGAGCACCCATTTGCTTCTGGGGTGTCTGGCCATTATTTTGAATGTAGTGAATTTGTAGCCTTTGTGATGGAATGATGGCGCTTTCAACTTCTCAAACACAGTTGTGGCTATGCGTGACATTGTGGCTGACTGGCTGATCAAGGTTCGCACTGATGTCCATGATTCAAATGTATCTAAAGCCACTCGAACGGTGGCCGTTGGGACGAAAACTGTTGCCCATTTGAATTCTGGCTGGAGTTGGTTTACCTTTGATATGCCTCCAGTCAATTGAGGGGCACCATGCAACATAGTGTTGTGCCGACGAGAGCAAACGTGGCAAACAGTTTCGGACTTGCATTCCGCTATTAGATGGCTTCGAGCTAAGCAATTTCGACAATACCCTCGCTGAATCACCACCTCACACCGCTTATATGAGTTCATGTCCTGGAATTTTTTGCACTTCTTCAGGGCATGGTCTTCTCTGCATATAGCACACGAGTCCAGCCAGTTGCTATGATGTTGGTAGTGTGGTTTGGTCGATGTCATATCCTTGACAAAAATAGAAAAACAATGATGAGAGTCGAGATAAAAATTGAATACTATTGATATAAAATTTGATAGTCAGTCCGAGAATAACTTGACTACTTTTGTAATCGGTCTGCTCATGATGCCGTTAGAAGTTCGTATGTCAACAACTCTTGTATTCTGGTCGGCCCCAGTATGAGTTTTGACAACTCGACCAAGTTTCCATTCATTGGGCGAGAGTCTATCATCTTTGATAACTACTAAGTCGTTAACCTTGACATTTTCTCGCTGATACTTCCATTTATATCTGCGATGTAGTTCGGTTAGGTATTCCGATTTCCATCGTTGGCAGAAGTTTTGCGAGATGATTTTTAGCCGTTTCCATCGATTGGCCAATGTTGGATTATCACCAGACAGATCAGGTTCTGCCGGAGCTAGTATCGGTGTACCAATGAGAAAGTGTCCAGGTGTTAACGGTGATAAATCGTTGGGGTCATCGCTAGCAGGACTTAAGGGTCTAGAGTTTAGACAAGACTCGATGCGAGATAACATAGTAGAAAGTTCCTCAAACGTAAACTTCATACTCGGCATAAGCTTGCGAAGATGTGTTTAGAACGATTTGACGCCAGCTTCCCAGAGTCCGCCCATATGGGGGGCTCCTGGGGGTATAAATTTCCACTCAAGATTTTGATGACTGTTCAGTTGGGTGGCATTTGTTTGAAGGGTTTTCATAAACTCTAGACGATCTTTTCTGATCATCTCGGCGGCTCCTACGAAATTCGTTCCATTATCTGAATAGATTCTAGCCGGACATCCACGTCTGCCGATGAATCTAGAGAATGCTGCTAAGAACGCTTGGGTCGACAGATCACTTGCAGCTTCCAAATGGACAGCTTTTGTCGCAAAACACACAAATATGCAGACATAACCTTTTGTAATGAGACAGGCTCGGCCAGTGAAATTTCTGATGTTGAAGGGTCCTGCGTAGTCGATGCCAGTGTTGGTGAACGGTCTAGATAACAAAGTACGTTCACGAGGCAATGATGACATTATCTGATTTTGGGTGTTGTGCTTGAAAATTATGCAAGTTTTGCAGTTGCGAGTCACCTTTTTTACTAAGGGTTTCAGCCTGAATATCCAAAATTCAGTACGCAAAACTCTTGTCATCAGTTGATTTCCCCCGTGAAGTGTGATTTTGTGAACAAATTCAACGATTAATTGAGTAAATCTTGAATCATATGGCAAAAGAACAGGATGGCGTTCATTGTTTGACAAAACCGGTGACTGTACAAGACGGCCGTTTGCTCTAAGCACGCCTTTCGAATCCAGAAAGGGATTTAGAGTCAAAAGGTTGCTTCTAGGCGATATTCGATTTTTCAGTGTCAAGGCCTGGTATTCATCAGCGAAATATTGCTTCTGAGTCAAAATTATCAGACGAGATTTGACATTTTGAATTTCCTCAGACGTGATTTCTTGCGTTGTGATGCGAAAATGAGTCCTATTTGCGCCCGTATTCCGCCAAAAGCGAAGAACATATGCCAAAACTCTGTAGGCGCGTGATAATGATGAGAAGCGTATCAAAGGGTCTTCAAAAGTTGTTGTGGTGAATACTTTGACAGGCTTTGCTTCTAGGCTCGTATCTTCTGGAATCATGGATGCTGGCCACCTATTTTGTGGTAACTTCAACCACGTCGGGCCATGCCACCATAAATTGTTATCTTGTAATTCTGAAGGTGAGCATCCACGACTTGCGATGTCTGCTGGGTTATGCTGTGAATCCACATGTTGCCAGCGATCATTACCAACATTCTCGACGATTTCGGCTACTCGATTTCCCACAAAAGTACTCCATGAACAAGGTGGTTTCTTTAACCAAGCTAAGACAATTGTCGAGTCTGTCCAGAAATGTGTTGAAAAGGTATTTATCTGTAGATTTGGAGTTACAGCTGCGGCTAAAGTTGACAGCAAGACAGCACCACAAAGTTCGAGTCTCGGCAAAGAAATATTTTTTATGGGCGCTACACGAGTCTTAGCAGCTAGTAAAAATGTGTGCACGCTGCGATCGGCGTTTTGTATGCGCACATAGATTGCTGCCGCATATGCTCTCTCTGAGGCGTCACAAAACCCGTGAATTTCTGTATGGCTTGAAGGTGTATAGTGTATCCATCGAGGTACTTTCAGTGAGTCAATTTCTGAACAGGTTTTGACGAAGTTTAACCAATTTTTTGCTGTTATTAGCTTTAAAATATCGTCCCAATTGATTTTATCCAACCAGATTTGTTGCATTGTCAACTTGGCTATGACGACAACTGGTGATAGCCATCCGCAAGGATCAAAAAATTTAGCTATTGTTGATAGGACTTCTCTTTTAGTATAGGCAGGTTTTGTCTCTATTTCTGGTGAAGAAAATGTGAACGAGTCAAGAGAAATGTTCCATCGAATCCCAAGAGTCTTTGTTGATATACCTTCAGAGATGTTTAACCAGTTTACGGGCAAAAGAGAGTCTGATGGCAGATCTTGAAGAACTCGTGGGTCATTTGCGGTCCATTTCATTAAATCGAAACCTGCTGATGCTAAAGCTGCTACCAATTCTTTCCGAGATTTAATTGCGTCTTCCAGCGTATGACTGCCAGCTAGCACGTCATCAACATATAGATTTTGCGCAATGATGTTGCTGGCAAGGGGATATTTATCCTTCACATCTTCGGCGAGTTGAATTAGCACCCGAAGTGCGAGAAACGGCGCACAATTTACTCCAAAAGTGACTGTTTGAAGTTCAAAATCTTCAACTGGGTCACTTGGCGATAATCGAAATAATATTCTCTGATATTTTGATTGAGATGGGTCAACAAGTATCTGACGATACATTTTTGTGACATCTGCGTTGAAAACGAACTTGAAGAATCTCCATTTGAGTATCTGCAATACCAAATCCTGTTGCAGTATTGGTCCTGGGTACAAAATGTCGTTGAGACTCCTTTTATTGGATGACGGACTAGATGCGTTAAATACGACTCTAAGTTTTGTCGTTAAACGTTCTGGCTTTATCACTGCATGGTGTGGTAGATAATAATGTGGAGTCTTTTCAGTATCCAGTGGAGAAACCTTTTTCATGTGTCCTAGTTCAAGATATTCGGTGATTGTTTTGTCATACAATGCCTTTATTTCAGGATTTTTCGATAGTCTCTTTTCCATTCTATGAAATTGAGCCATAGCAAAGTTTCGAGATGTTCCCAGCTCCTCGCAAGGTTTGAAGGGTAAGTTGACGATGTACCTTCCCGAGCTGCTTCGACGAGTTGTGGCTTTGAAGTTATCCTCGCAAAAAGCGTCTTCTTCTGACCTCAAAACTTTTTTTGGGGTCTCCTCCACCTCCCAAAAGCGTGTGAGGATCTTTTCAATCGCAACGGTGTTATACAGTGAAATGCGAGAGTCCTTTTCGTTAATTTGTAGAATGGGTCCTCCCAAAATCCAGCCAAATACTGTTTTTTGCGCTAAGAGGGATCCAATGGAACGCATAGGAACATCAGTGTCGTAGATCAGGTGTCCTAGGTCCAAACCAATTAAAATATCAATAGGCCTACTCGCATTAAAGTAAGGATCTGCTAATACTAGATGTGAAGATTCACATAGAGATTTGTCTAAAGTTCTTGGCGGCAAATTAGAAGGAAGGGTCTTCAAAACTGGTGCCCAAACTTCCAATTTGAAATTAGGATCCACGCGAGAACAAAGTGTGAAGAGACAAGCTCGGGTCGAAGTTTCAGAAACTGTTTGACTCAAGCCAGTAACATGAACTAGATTTCGCTTTGTAGGTAGCTTCAAACGATTTTTCAGTTTCTCAGAAATGAATGTTGACTGAGATCCTGGGTCAATGATCGCTCTGGCATCGTATCTTTGTCCTTGAGACTCAATTTGAACGACGGCAGTAAACAGCAAAGTTTCCCGATTATGTTGTTGACCAGGTGAATTGTTCTCTTGTAGGGTCAAAGTAGTGACACTAGGTGGTTCTGTACTAGGAGTGGACTGTATGATGGTTGTTAGAGCTGCAGCACTGGTACTAGGGCGCGCATCAGCTCTTCCTGTTTCCGATCCTGTAAACTGGGTCTCATTACCCTTATGCAGCAAAGTGTTGTGTCTCTGCCGGCATTGTCTACAGCTAAATCGGCTTCTGCAATCCTTGACCCCGTGATCAGTTGAGAGACAATTATAACATAATCGAGACATTTTTACAAAATGGATCCGATCATTGATATTTTTTCCAAGAAATTGTGAACAAGTCCTCATTGAATGGTTACCCTTGCAAAGGTGGCAACTCTGTTCATTCTTTGAGGGACCTGGGTGCGCTTTTGTTGTGTTATCTTTCATCCCCGCATCTTGTTGTGACAAATTTGATTGAAAAGTATTGATGCGTTTTTCTTTTGAATATTTTTTATCAGATCTAGGCTGATTGGGTTTATTATTCGACTGAATGTTACCAACCGATTCGAGGGTCTTGAATTTGTGTGTCAAAAACGTATCAAATTCACGCCAAGTTGGAATTTTAGAACAATCCGACAAAGAGTCTTCAAAGTCCTCTAGAAATTTTCTAGGAAGCTTCGTTGAGCTTAAATAGACTAGAATAGGGTCCCATCCTTCAGTTCTTATATCCATGGTGCCCAATGTTTGAATACAACTATTCACTGTGCGTTGCAGCTTCTTTATGGAAGAACCAGAATCAATAGAAACCTGCGGCAAACTAAAAAGTGTTTTAAGTTGTTCGTTCACTTGCATCCTTTTGTTTTCATACCGATCAACTAAATTTTTCCAGGCTATATCGAAGCCATCATTCGTCAAGGGAACATGGCTAATGATTTCTCGAGCTTCCCCAGTGGTCTTGTGGGTCAGGTGAAACAATTTTTCAACCTTGCTCAATTTTGAATTGTTAACGTAGATGGCAGAAAATAAATCCCTAAAGGTGGGCCAAGTGCCGTAATCCCCTTGGAAGGTGTCTGTGTCGCAAGGTGGTAACCTTGAAATTGGTGTGAAATCGGCATCCTTATTGGGCTGTTTCAATGACGACATACGTTCTGACGTTTCCTGGGATATTTTATCCTTCAATGTTTGGATTTCATCGTTAAGTGAACCGAAACAACGTTTGTAAGCAAGGAGAGCCTTTTTATATCGATTTCTCAATTGATCCTTATCGATTGGCTTGTCTCCCTCAGCTGTTACAGCGTCACGACATTCTACGTAGGATCTTTTCACATGATCCCATAAGGAATCAAGTTCCACTCGTAACACTTCCAAGGAATGTATGTTGTCGTCAGTATTTCTTTCGGCATGAGTACTTTCGAACTCGAACAAATCGTTCGTACTGTTAAGAAACGTAACCAGTGCCATATTGTCTTATGTAGCGAAGAACGACAAAAATTTCGAAAAAATTGAACGGAATTCGAGAAAAAACGACGAAATACGAAACAGTAAAAACGAATCGAGTCCTGCTAGCGATCAGCAGTGTCCAAAATCACAGACGAGTCCGAGAAATATTTGTATTTGTCCAAATGTATTTGTCAAAATAATAGCAAGATGGCAACTCTACTAGTATATGCACGAAAAAACGAGAAAAATACGTATGAAGGGTCTTGATGCGAGTCAATATGGCATTCGTATTCCACAAGTTAAATAAACAAAGTTTAACGTGAAGCCAAAATTATTGCAGCACCCTGTACTATTTTCCTTGTTCTTTGTACTTATTTGTTTTGTACTTACTGCTTGCCGCTGTATGTATACTTGCTGTTGTTGTTGTTGCCGGAATCTGCGTCGCTGTGGTTGTTGTTGTTGTTGACGGACTTCTGATGCTGAAGGCTGCCGCAGGTGTTGTTGCAGATGTTGTCGTTTGGCGAAAACAAGTTGCCGTTATAACGGGACGACTTCCACAATGTTTGAAATTCTCACTTTTTTATTTTTATATTTAAGTACTTTATTTTGTTTTTGTAAAACAGTGAAAATTATTTTGTTTTTTTTTTTTTTAACTTTTCAATTTGTTATGGGTCACAAAGATATTTTCTCGAGTCACTTTTAAGTTGAGGGATGGGCCACTTTTCACAATATTTTTTGTATGCACAATATTTTTGAAAAATATTTATTTAGCAAAATTTGATTAATTGTGGGATCAAATGTTTAAATTATTTTTCAAATATAGACGTAATTAGCACAAAATTAGGTTTAAGTAGCAAGAACTTTAGAAATTAATTTTAAATTTAGATGTAAGTAGCACAAAATTAGGTGTAAGTAGCAAGAATTAATTTTAAATTTAGATGTAGTTAGTGTAAATTTATTTTTAGTATTGATTTTAACAAAACATTTCTATTTTCCGCTTCACTAGGTTTTCCTTTATTTATTTAAAAAGAAATTATCCGGTTCGAAGGACCAAATGTTTAGGTATCACTGGGAGCTGGCACTGTAACTTGTCTGTATTGTGTGTTCACTTTATTGTTTGCCTTTTCGTTTTATGTTGATTAAAATAGATGTTGTTTCGTGTTTGTTTAAATGTATAAATTCAATTTTGTTTATTTAATTGTTCACTGTTTAACAAATTCAAAATGTGTTTATGTCCAATTTGTATTATGTATATGTTTTTTTGCTCTTGATGTTAACTTTAACTTTATGTCACTTTATATGTCACTTGATTTTACTTTACTTTTACTTTTTCTTTTGCCACACGTCGCGGGGGATGATTCGTACGCACTCAAAGATCAAATTGCAATTGATTTCTTGTTTTCGCTAATCGCTGCTTGTTGCCTATGACCGCAGCAGAGATTAGCGAAAACAAGAAGAAAGAGATAAAAAACAAAAGGTTTGCATACATGTATGTATGTATGAATGTACATACATGTCCAAGAAAGGGCGTACCGCTAGTCACAGCTGTGTGATCTTTATATAGCAAACAGTAATGGGCAATATTTTAGCAATACCTTCAACACAGTGTAATAATTTACCCAAATACTTGTGGAGAAATATCTATCTTCTTTGCCATCCACGGCAATGGTCAACATTTATATGAAATAATAGTTCACTGACGCAAGTTACGCTAACAAAATTTGTACATAGTACACCGTAAAACTTTGCTATGTTTGTATAATTATTCAATTTATATAGTGTCACGACATTCTGGCGATAAACTCCTGTTATTTCCTTCACTGCTAAACAAACAGAACTCTCCCAACCAATTAAAATTTGAGTAATATTGTACAATGCATTTGCTTCTCGTCAGCCATCCCACTGATATAAAGACTTCTCCTATGTAACGGGTTTTTCAACAGAGACGCTACAAAAGTAAATGGATTGGGACAGCAAACGACGCCATTTTTTCCCCGTTCTTTTGACATTTCTCTTCAGTAAGGTTTGCTATTTCATCGTGGAAAGATATACGAGCCAACAACGAGTCGAAATTATTAAAATTTACTTAAGGCCTCAACTTTAAGAGGCCAACTTTAAGAGGCCTCAACAATCAGCGATGAGGCTCATTCCTGGCTGAATGGCTTCGTCAATAAGCAAAATATGGGTTATTGGTCAGACAGCAATCCACACGTAATCCATGTGTTATCATTGCATCCCGAAAAAATTACGGTTTGGTGCGGTTTATGGGCCGCCGGCGTCATTGGGCCGTACTTCTTCCGTGATGATCAAGACCGGCACATTACTGTGAATGCGAATCGCTACCGTTCAATGATAACCGAATATTTTTGGCCCCAATTGGATAATATGGACTTGGAGGACATGTGGTTCCAACAGGACGGCGCCACAAGCCACACAGCGAATGCCACAATCAATTTATTGGAAACCAAGTTTGGTAAACGTGTTATCTCACGAAATGGCCTAGTCGATTGTCCGCCTCGGTCGTGCGATTTGACGCCGTTAGATTATTTCCTGTGGGGCTACGTCAAGTCTATGGTCTATGCCAACAAGCCAGCGACGATTAATGAACTTCGTACGAATATCGAACGTGAAATTGGGTTCAGCGTCTGGAGTACTGCAAGCGTGCCCGTGGTGGCCATGCAAAAGAAATCGAGTTCCATACATAATGGCATCGAACGTACTTTCACAGGAATAAAGAATTTCATTGGTATCTAAAACCGGGTTTGTTTTATTTAAAAAAACTTTTGTAGCGCTCTTATTGAAAAACTCGTTACATACATATGTATATGAATGTCATTAATTCAAAAACCGAGTGCCTTTTTCACGAAATTCTCAAACGAAAGAAATTATGTATTGTACTTAAGTCTACTAAACGAGAAGTGACAAAAATCCTTAAGTGGTTGAAAATTTAATAAGTAAACCGTCTCGTTTCCTTAAACTAAAGGTTCGGTTGACATCAAAAACCACCGAAAACGATCACGATAAGTGGCTTAAACAAAACCACAATGATGAGGAAATTATTTACGAATTTGATGACGGTAAAGAACTCAACACCAAATGCGTGTTTTAAATATAATAAAGCATGACATTGAAAATGTTTGGGAATGGAACAGAATGACTTAATGATTAAGAAAGTATGTACGTGACCATCATTGGGTGACAATATATTTGAATGGCAGATGGACTTAGCTTAGTGTATTGTGTATGTTTGTCCATACACAGTCGTCCTCAAGTATAGCTAACAACAATTAAAAATGTATCATAAGTACTGCAGTAAATGCTTAAAAATATAACAGTCGATGTAAAGTATTTAGGATAGAATAAATTTGGGTTTGGCCAGCAGGAGCTGAATGCCACTAGGTAGATATTCGGAAAGCGTATTATGCCGGTTGTCACATTTCAATTGGAACAACGTCACGACTTTTTCAGTTTCACATTCGTTCTGATATGTCAGCCAACGTCCACTTGTTCCTTTTCTTCTCTTTTCATTCGGAAAATTGTATTACGCTTATTTTGCTACGAGGTTTCTCAGTATTGTTGCTGCAATTTTTAGTGTTAAACATTACCATTTTATTCTTATATAGCCCCGTTCTACATCAAAAGCTGCCGCAGCGACAAAACGATAATGTTCGTGGTTGTTGGACAAACGCAGGACAAATTGTTTTGCTGACGGTTTTATGTGAAAACTGTTTAAGGTTTACCATTGTACTTTATTCTATTTTTTAGTGTATACTGTTACTCTACAAAAAATTACTCAATTAACATCAAATATTGCGACGCGTTTGCTGTTGACCTCACAACAGGTAAGCCTCCAAAACGGCGATAATTGGGTTGGCAAGAAAGTAACTTCGGGTTTCCTTAGTTGCTTTTGCGACTTGTGAAATGCCTTTGATCAGCTGACTAAATATGTTGTTAAACTGTTACATAGCTGAGATTTTAAACTTAAATTTGTGATATGTCACATTATTTTCAGTGGTAATTTTTTATTAAAATCCTGTGGTGAAAATTGATGATCAACGATGATTAAAATGATAAAAATATGGTTATGCCGCTTTCACGGAACGCACACGCCAAAGCTGCTTTAAAGCTTTTGTTCTAAAAATTTCGCCATCAATACTGGCCACTAGAGCGGTAGGCCAAATGAGGTTGATTAGGATGAAATCAAAGCCGTTGTGGAATCTGACCGACAGGGTTCTGTTTGCGAAGTTGCAGACCAGCTGAACGTGTCGCACACGACCAATAAAATACATTTGAAACTTTTTCGCTTGGACTTGCCCATTACCTTCAAATTTCGGTTCCGCACGAGCTTAATGAAATCCGCTTAACAAAGCAGATTAGCACATGCAATTTGTTGCTCAAACGCAACAAAAGTGGTCAATTTTTGAACGGCATTGTCACTGGGGATGAAAAATGGATACTTTACAACAAAATAAAAAAGAAAACAAAGAAATCTTCGAAGAACAGGAAGAACGCGCTCAAATTTCATCAAATGCTGAACTGGACCAAAAAAGGTTATGAGTAGTATTCCAAAAGTCCCGAAAGTGAACGTAAACGCAAAAGCCAACGCGAACGCCAAAATCAAAAAATGGTAGTTTATATATCACTTCGCGATTGCGTTTGTTTACGAAAGCTTTCACTGACATATGCGGTTTATAGAGTTGCCAAACTAAAATAAACAATTATATATTAGAAACAGTTATCTTGAGTGAAATGCTAAGAATGAAAAAGATTAAAAAATTAAGCTCTATTTATATATAATACAATATTCACATAAAATGGTAAAAACATATATTATTTTGGGGTTCAATGTCCAATAAATTTCCCCATCTATATTAAATTAGTTGTTTTTTCAAAAACACGTGCCATTTGGCGGTATGTATTGATTGTAATGCATTGGTTCTTTTGTTTATTATTGTCAACATCAACTGATGTCTATAATTTTTAAATATAATTATAATAGTTTTGCGACGCAGTATTTATTTGAACGTTCCGTTTCTAATTGTATTATTGTAAATAAGAATTTCAGTGCGTAAACAACATAAATTTTAATTATTTAAATAAAAACGGTTGAGCTCTAGCCGTCGAATGCATTTCAGCCAAAATTGGCAACTACTTATAAGCAAGGAAATGCATTCTTCTTCTATATGACCATTCTCGATCCACATTTTTCTTTAAATTTGTAATATCTTCAACTAACGCGAAGAATTTTGGCGTGTTCAATTTGACAGTTGAACTGATCAAAACTACCCAAACTACCCATTAAATAACGTAATTCAACGGAGGTAGTCACCGACCAGCTGTAATGTTTTATAAACTACCAAAACGACAAAAGTAACGCGAAGTGATTGATTCACAACTTATATAATACCACCCTATGTTGTCCTTTTGGTGGGATTTTAGGGCTTTATTTATATTGAACTGCTTCCAAGCCATAAATTCTGACGTCTATTGCCAGCACTTGATGGACGTAGAGAGGGCACTCAAAGAAATTGGTAAATCACAATGGTGTGGTGTCCACCACATCAACGCTAGGCCTCACACATCTCTGCAGACTCGTCAAAAAATATTGGAGTCCCTGATCAGGTACCTTCGGATTTTCATTTATTTTGAAATCTGCAACATTTTTTGAGTGGGAAATCCTTCAATACCGAAGAGGACATACAAACCAAGTTGTTCGATATGTTTGTGGGACGGACCAGTCATTCTGTGAATCTGTTATCAAAAAGTTACCTGTACGATGGCAGAAAATCATTGAACAAAATGGCACAATTAATTATTTTAATAACATAATTGAAAATAACTGAACAAAAAGGAAACCGAAATTACTTTCCTGGCAACTCAATATAATATTTTTCCGGTAAATAAATGCAAAGCATTTGTAATCAGTTTAGTTAAATATATCGTCCATTCAAACTCTAATTGAGAAAATATGAACAGATACTAAAACCAAAATTTGATCTTGTCTGCTTAAAAATTGGCATTGCCAAATGAAACATGGATGTTGAGAAGGACCAAGTTGATTTCGAGAAACTAATCTTATGCTGAGAATAGAGAAATTTGTACTGGAAAATAGAAAATGTATATTGAGATATAAGAAAATGTGAATGGAAAATTCTACAATTTAATAAAAAGCAACAATGTTACTAGAAAACCCACAAAATTAAAAACGCTAAAAGCTCAATTGATGTTGATTGCAACTTCACAATTTAAATTTTCCTATAATTTGGGAGTCCTTCATAAATTTATATATTTAATTTTGATTCTGCCTGCCTTACAATGTTTAATTACAAACTTAAATAAAATTTTGCAATCTAGGACTTAGTTTAGGTCAATTCCACTTATATTTTGTTAATGCTTTAGTGTTCTTACTGCCCTGTCTGTAGATGTATTCACAAAACTGTACTTTCCTTGTTCTTTTGTCTGTTTATATAGCATTAGCCATAAATGTCAAACTGTTAAAATTATTATGATTATTTTGAGGTTTGTTTAGTTCATATCGGCCATGCTGTCCCAGAGAAGTTCAAACGGGGAAGTGCTGGCCGGGAGTGTCAAAAGCCGTGATAGGTATCCCATTACAAACAGAGAAAATGAATGGGAAGTAGAAAACAAAAAAAAAAAACAGTGCCTGTTTTAAAGCTTTACGAGAGAGGTTTGCTATTATTGTATGAACTTTTTTTATATTAAACGATTTAGAAGTTCTACGAATACCGTTCTTAAATTTCAACGGTTATGCAGCTATAGTCGAACAAGAACGACTATGGGTTGTTACAAATATGTCAAACCACTCTGCGCTTTTCATTCGTATTTTAATAGTTATAATAACTTTTATTTTGGTATCACTGACTTGACCAAAAAGTGTGTCACTTCATTGACAAGGGAATATAATACAGATAGCTGACATGTCTAAATTTCACAAGCGTAACATTTGTTTAGCGATACATTTTAGTGCCTACTAGACATCAGTTGGGACACAAAAACGTCATTAAGTTTGTGAGTTTAGGCACCCAAATGACGATTTAAATCGAGAATAGCTAGTTAAAATAATTATGTGATAGCTCAATGTTAAAGTGGTTAACGACAAACTGTTATGGAAGGACATGACCTTGGCACTTTGAGGACAATAATGGTGACAGTCATCACGCATCAAAATGGTCTAAGATTCAATTAAACTGCCCATTTACTTGGGGGAAAGATGTTTTGCTATGCTGAAATCTAGGCATGCTGCTGATGTTGACTGATACCTACAAATCTTAGTACTCACCTTCCTGCTCCATCCACCGGCTACTGACGGCATTGGATGCATTTGTAATCTACAAACCAGAATCTCTGCAGGACCCATCCATAAAAATAAAGTACGTTCGAACTCTACGACCGAATTCTATACCGAACAGTTGAAATACCTGGCCAGGTTCTGTCCTAGCGCAGAGGGCAACTGCTGTTGTTGATGATAAAATCTTTAACAATGAATCTTGAAATAATACAGGCTTCTCGAATTAGTAAAATAGTGATAAAAATAGCCATCGGTGAAAACATAGATAAAGTAAACAAATAGATGAAGCACAAGTGTTGGGAAAATTTTGGTGTAGTGGGTAATTTTCTAGATGTCGTTGAATGCAATAAATGACATTTTTTTGTTCCCAAAAAAAACTAAAAAATATGACAATAAAAATCTAAAATTTAATATCAAAAGCAAAAATAATTTTCAACAAAAATATCAATAATACAATACGTTACTTAAAGTAGAATATCTGATGGCCATCAAATTGCAATGCCATGTTACCACCGTCTATGTCCTAATAAATTGGTTCTTCCTCCGGTTCAGCTACCATTCCTTGTTGAGAGTCCTCAGACACTCTAACGGTTTTGGCATCTGCGACCACAGAAGTTGCTACAGTTTCTGGGCGGGGAAGGGGTTCCGGGATATTCATCTTTGGGCGGTCTTACGGGGTTTCTCCCATTGATATCCCAACACTGGCCTCATGGCTTTGAAATAGTTTTTTATATAAGAAACAAATGCTATTATGTAAAATCACATAAATTTTGTCACATTTTCCATTGTTTAAATTACTTTCAAAAAAATTTCCCACAATTTTGAATAAACGTCAATGACAATTATAGGAAACTTCAATGAAAGTGACAGTAGTACAGGACAGCACCTAGTGAACAAAGTTGACAATGGTCGCGCTATATCTATTATTTGCTTTATCTATGGGTACAAATAATATTAAGAGCAGACTGTGATCGGCACGTAAGTTTGAGTATATAAGTTGTTTTGATTACGAAGACTATCTGAATCGCAATATGAGGAACAGCCGAGGAACAGCAACTACAGGTGACGTTCGTAGTGTGAACTCTTCAGTAAAACCGCTGAGCGGCATCTACATCCGATCCACTGCCACTTCAAGACCTAATGATAGAAAAGAGCTTACGGCGCCTTGAATTGTTTACACTACGGTCTTTACTGCCGAATGAAGAAAATTGGGTTGCCTACTAATCGGTATTCTCGCATGCCAATGGATAAATAAGAGATTACCACTATCACGAAATAGGGTGCCCCACGTAGTGCGATAACATGTGGGGTGTTACCGTGTTCAACGTAATAGGATATTACCATTTTCTATATAAATGCGTCTTTCCAGACACATTGCTAAAGTATATTTGTATTTGCAGCTACTTTTTTTAATGGAAATGTGCTTTTACATGTACTTTTGATATGGAAAAGATTTTCCAGACATTTTTCCTGTGATAATGTGTCTTTCCAGATACTTTTAATGTGAAAATGTATATTTGCAGTCAATTTCCGTATAGAAATTTGTCTTTTCAGAAACGTTTCCTATGGAAGTGTACCTTTCCATATATTTGTTTTATGAAAATGTGTCATTCTTTTCGCATGGTGATGGCTCTTCCCAATATGTTGTTCTATTCTTGGAATGTCTTTATACTCTCACCCAAAGGGATGGTGTATAAATCATTTAATACATAAAAAATTAAACGCATAGAATTGGTCATATTAGCCCCTTAGTATCTTTGGATGAACTTCGTTTTAGGATATTTTAAGACGATTGAACCATGTCCATCTGTCTATATGTCTGTCTTATTATTTGTCCAAACTTAGTTTCTTAGATTCTAGTGCCTCCCACAAAAATCGACACATGTAGTACAAAATCGTATTTCTTGTAAACCTTTTTCTGGTAGAAGTGATTAGCTTGAACTCACACCGTAGGTAATAATAAGTGATGATTTATCCGACCTTTCGTATTGTATTCAAAAATTAAATTGTTCGAGCGTTTGGTCGTGTTTTTAATTAATTATATTCTTCGATATTTCGCTAACCTTTGGATAGCGTCATCAGGAAGATATTCACAATTATTAATTAGAAATGAAAAACAATTGATAAACAAAACTTTATTTTTTTTTCAGGTCATTTGAAAAAACAACAATAACAAAAAATTAAACAATTGAAGAAATTTTCTTGTCATATGAAAAATGTTCTAAGTTACAGCTAGAAAAATTTTTGTGTAGAAATAGTTTCTGTAATTTACAGCCAGAAAAATAATTTGGTTGATAAAAATATGTACATAATGGTAAATTCAACAAGTTACATCCGCATATATTAAAAATGTTACCTAGTGACAAATTCAATGATACGTCAAACAATTTTCGGTGAAATGTTAAACATTTTACTAATTAAATGTCTATAGTTCTGTGCTACATTATCTGTATCTGCTTTAAAGTGTATTCTCTTCGCTATTGGAGTCCTTATTATCTGTAACATTTCTAACATAAAATGACGTTTATAATTATTTTCCCTATTCAAAACTGATGTATCTTGAAAGTTTGGAAAATGATTTAAGTTTGCACAGTGTGATGATAATGCTGGTTTTTGTGTTGAGATGTGTCTATATTTTTGATCTGATTTGTGGCCTGCAATTCTAGTCTCAAGTTTTTTTTTAGTTGTACCTACATATACCATATTGCAACTTTCACTATTATTTCCTCAACAAGGTATTTTGTATACTACATTAGATCTATCAAATTTATCTATTCTATCTTTGGTTTTACTAAACAATCTACCTAGAGTGTTTGCTGTTTTATGGGCCATTTTGTAATTATTAGTTTCAAATATTTTAGATTTTTCTAATCTCTCAAAAAATCGTGGAACATAAGATAATGATTTAAACTTTTTCGGTTCCACCATTGGGTTGTGGTTACTTTGCCCCTTATTTTCATATTGCCTTATTAATCTATTGACTAACCCTATTGGGAAATTGTTGTCCATTAATATAGTTCTAATCATCTGCTTATACTTCTTGTGAACTTCAAAACTCTCTCTATTAGGTTTCTTGTCGTATTGCATTTTTTTTTCAGTACGCATAGCATAGCATAGCTTGTATTTATTGATCCATATTGTATTTCATTTCCAGTTCATGATCTTATTCTAGTTACATATTTACATACGTACAAAAACTAGTCTAACGTCCGAAGACGGTTCTAGACGTAACTTGTCGTATTGACATCCATTAATTTCAGGTGTTTGGAGTGGTAATTGATAACTCTTCCAGAAGCAGTTGACTTTTGGTACCAATCCTCTAACAAATTATCTCCATTTCTTATTACAATGGTATCCAAGTAAGCGAGTCTTGATCCACACTCTTCTACAATTGTATTCCTAATATTAGGATGAAAGTTATAACTTTGTAATAATTATTAAATGTTGTCAAAATATTATCTATAGCACTATTTGTAACGATACAAAATAAATCATCCACATATTTAGTAATGATTTTCGGTTTTATGGCCATCTCTTCTATGCAGGAATCAAGTAGATTCTCCATAACAATATCAGCCAAAATCGGGGAAGCTGGAGATCCCATTGGAATTCTTGTTGAAAATATACCTTGTCATCATTTCGGAAATACCTGTTGTCTTCTATACAAAACTTTAAAATATAGAAGTGTTAGTCTACTGGTATACTCGGAAATAAAGAAACTACATCAAATGAAACTAATTTTTCACAATTTTGTATTCTTAAGTTTCTTTATTTTATCCTTAAATTGCAATGAGTCTTTTATATTGTATTTGGAGTCTTCTGTAATCCTTTTCAGTATATTCATAATGTACCTACACAACTCATTTTTTTAATAATATATAAATGTCTAGTTAAATGGGCGAGATTGTCACGCCCATTCTGGTATCTCCCATATAAGAGGTTGGTGGTCTTCCGATTAAGACAAGGATGAGTTTGCCACGCCCATTTTGGTACCTCCTATACAAAAGTTGGTTGGTGGTGTGGTTGTTCGGTACGAGAAGCCCAGGAAACCCGAACCAATCTTAATGCATTTTTGTACAAGATAATATTTAGTCCTGTGGAAAATGAGCGGTTTTGGCTCACTCGTTCTGGTACTCCCATACAAAAGTTGGGCGGGTGACCAGCTGATCGACACCACAAATCTTGTCGTAATGAATTTTGGGCATTAGGAAATATTTTGCTAACAGATACTTAGTTGTTAATAGTTGACTATTGTGCCACGCCCAGTTTTCACCTCCCATAAAAAAGTTGGGTGTATTTCCTGTTGGCCAACTCGATATCTCCAGTGTACCGCAACCGATCCTAATAAAATTAGGTACTTATCAGTATTTTGGCAAAATTTTTGTGTGCAATAGAGAATTAACAATTTCGCCATTCCCATTGTTGTACCTCCCATGTAAATATTGGTCAGGCAAGATATTGGTAAGCAGAACAATTCCCCAAACTCACTTAGGAACCTAACTAAGTTGGGTATTACAGCAAATTTAGCGTAATGTCAATCTAAAACTTCCAACCGTCAGTTATTTTACAAGACTTTATGCAGTATCTAATCTGGCCGGAAATGTAATTTTCTTGAGACTTATTTTTAATTTTCAATAAATATGAGCTTTATTTATTTGAAGAATCCTTTAAAAGTTCCGAGAATATCAGATACGAGATGGGTGTCTATATAGGTTGGAGTTTCTAGAGAATTATCGCTGTGGCATTTCGAAATGGAAAGCATAAATGTCAATTTCCACAAGGCAAGGATTTTAAGAAAATGTTCTATAATGTCGATATTGCACGAGGTAACAACTCTAGGCAAAGTGATCTAATCCAATGCAAATTACCCAACACATATTTAAAAAAAAATATCATATTTCACTTAATTGTTTTCTTTGTTTTGAATTCGAAATATTCGCCAACAAATTGAAAGTGTCAAGTAAATTAAGATCCATTAATGAACAACAAATTGCAATTCAACTGAATTAAAGATATTCATTCGTCTTATTTCATATAAAAATATTTTTCTTATTTCATATAAAAATATTATTATTCAAACAGCAAGCGCAATAACACTGTGAGACAAAATTAGATTTTTTCAAAATGATGGGGTTCTGTCAACGGATTCTGGTGGAATGGTCTAAACAAAAATATATGTGTATCGGCGTGTTGCCAGATCTGACCAGAATTTTTTTTAGGGCGGGTATATATTAAGCAAATACTAACTGCCTTCTAAGGGTTAATAATGAATTTTGTCATTTTGCTGGTTTCATTAAAAATAGTCCACATGATATCATGAATTCTATCATATTTCATCTTTTATCTAGCACTTGGGCTAAGATTTGTGTTTTGGAGTGTTCGGACACATATAGTGAAATTTTATGGCGATAATTTTTGTAGAGCATTTTGACCACGCCCCCCGTCATTTTGGAGCAGTTTTTTGCGAGTTTTCAAAAAAAAGTAAAAATTATGGTGATACGTGATAGTTAGAGAGTTAATTTGTTCCACAAAAATGTTTATCTTAATCTTTTCTATAAAACTTCTGAACATATTTTGTACCTCAGAAGTTAGGAACACCCAATTTTCCATGCCGATATGTTGCAGGAAAGTTCCGAGGGGGGGAAACTTTGACCAGCCCACAAAAAAAAATTTGATCAGATCTGGCAAAACGCCGATACACGTATATTTTTTTAGACCATTCTACCAGAATACGTTGATTTTTTTTGGTGTCGCATAGTGTAATTTATTTATAGAATAAGAGACCAGTACAAAATTAATCTTGTGATGACAAATATATGCAATCGAATACAACTTCGGGATATAAACTCTATTTTTTGCAATACGGAAACTTTGAAATAAAAATTCAGTCTTTTTGGTTTTTGTTACAAAACTATACTCGTTTTTTTTAAATAAAATTGTCATTCATTTTTAGCGTCTCAGAAAATCTAGACTTTGTCAACCAAAATTCTGGTAACGCTACTCGTTAGACGTATTTCTTGTAGAAAATATTGCATTTCCTGTGGACATGTATCTTTCCAGACACTTGCCTATGGATATCTGACTTCGTAGACCCTTCTCCTATATAAATGTGGCTTTCTAGATAATTTTTGAATGGAATTGTGTCTTTCTATACACTTTTCCGATGGAGATGTGTTTTTCCAGATACGCTTCCTATGGAATTGTCTATGTCCAGTTAAATTTTTTCTGTGAAAATTTGTATCTCCAGACATTTTCTAGGAAAATATGGCATCAACACAGTAGGCGACTGTCTACTCTGATTAAATTTTAATGCATTTTAGCTTTTGACCTTTGCAGGAATGATAACTTCTTAATCTATCACAATGCAATATCAATCCATCGAACAAATTCGCACGCAAATCACAGAAATTTTTAACAAAAAACTTTCATTCATTCAGTTCACACCCCAAGTGTACATACGAGTACATATTTAATTTGCAGCGTCACTCTTTCATGCTACATTTGTTGCAATAATTAGCACAAAAGTGTATGCCCCCCACATTAAAGATTTATTAAGAGGTTCATCACGATACTGTGACATCGTCGTCTCGGGTCTGTAACTACGGAGTTGTTATTGAGGCGAAATTTTGCCTTTAGGCAAAACATGTGTTTAATGTCGCCCAAGTTGTCAACGCTATTAAAAAAACATGATGCGAAATCGTTTAAATTTTGTTGTTTTTTTTTGCGCGCTGGTGCTCCAGAATATAGTAGATACGTGTTTTGTTTCTGAGTCTGTGTCGCATAAGAAAATATTTTCAGAAAAATTAAAATGAGTCAGCAGAGAGAAGGCACAGGACGGAAAACGCGAAAATTCTCGCAAGGCACCACAAATTTTCAAATGAAAAATAATTCAATTTGTAGGGATCTCGAAGAAAATAAAACAAAAGATAGTGATGTCTTTTGATTTTTTTGTCAAGTTTATCCCCAAATTCGGTTCTTCTTTATTTCAATAAAAATATTTCGTTCCTTTGGTGCTGCTCTTTGTATTAAAGTACAAGTACTATTTTAGTATAATTTCATTTGTTGACTGTGACTATAAAGAAGAGCACAATGGAGTACATTATCGTTGTTTCAAGTGATATGTTCAGGGTGACATTAACAAATTGCAAATTTATTTTGTGCTGTCATTGCATTTGAGTTACCATATGTTCAACGATGCTTAGCAAAACTGACAGAAATCACACTTTGCTGCAAATGGGGAGACAGGATGATCACATGACATACATGCATGTACATTTTCCCTGATTTCTCTCATTTTTATTGTTATGCAAATTGTAGTGAATTATTTTTAAATACACATTTGTTTCATTTCAATCAAATTAAACTTAATATGTTTTTGGCATTATAACCGCGTTTATGTTCCGGCAGATATGAATGAAATTCATAGACTTAAAAATTACAGAACATGTTTAAAGTCTCTTGGTATACAGGATATGTGTCTTCAGAAGTAAAACCAGAATTCGTCCACAGGATAACTGACATAGAAGTAAACCCAGAACTAGAACCAAAAGAAAATCCAGTTTATCTAAGTACACTAAAAGAAAACCGCGTCGTCGAGTGGATGAAACTTTTTCGTTAATATTTTTACGTTGTTATAGTGAAAAGTGTCATATATCCGACAATTTGGTAGTTGCTGCAACGAAAAATTTCATACTTAACTTCGTTGACAATTTTTCATTTCAATTCTGCAACAACGTACTTTTCGTTCCTGCAACAATTTTATTCACTTTTTGTAGTTTGTATTTGTTATTTTTTTTAGGTTTGTCAACATGTTTAGGTGACGAAACAATTTCGTTATTGTAGCGAAACTAATTTTTTTGATGGTATAGAGAGAGAACCCGTCGAAAAACTGAGCCAGCGTAAAAAATAGACCAGCAGGAGAAAATGGTGAGCGTGTTTGGTGGGTCACGTACACATCTTAAATCAGTTAGATTGCAACAACCGAAAGTGGTAGATATACTATTTCTCCGCTGGAATAATTTAAAGAAATTTTTTAAAACTGACTAATTAGTTACACTTAGTAATAATCTTTTATTGTGAAAACAACTGGCTTAATGACGGGGAGATTTGGCGCTACTATGCCAGAACCATCAATACAACAATTGCATGATTTAACAAAACAATATATGAAAGGAGTAGAGTATATAGGAGTAGTGCATATATTCATGGTAAGAACAGACATAGATATGTACTTATTATAATAAGAAATCTTAATAATAAATTCCTTATATTTGTTTTTAATTGCAGTACCTGAATACGACGGCCACACTAACACTCAACCCCTCGACTACCACAATCTTCTCCCGACGAGTGTTTCAACATGGAATGAATATAATCTATTTAAAAAATTCAGACCATTCTCGAAACAAAAATTCAAAAAATTGTTATCAAATCACCTGCAAGTGTATTTTTGTACAATTGTCAATAAATAATTTCAAACACACTTCAAAACTTTCATTGCAGTAATGAAACAAATTCATTGCAACAATGACTCAAATTCATTGCACCAATAAAACAAATCCATAGCAGCAATGAACAAATTCGTTGCAATAATGAAGCAAATTCATTGCAGCAGCAACCATACTTTCACCACAGTAACGAACAATATGCAGTTGATGAATACATTTTCATAGAGGGAAATCACTTTCGATGACAAAAGTTGTTGGGGTGATATTTTTCATCCGTGTGACGATGCTTTTCCGTTCAGTGTAATAATAGAAAATAGTATCAAACTGATGACGCGAAATTCATCTGGATTTCACTCTTAAATAGATATTTAATATTACAACAAAGAACATTAAGCGTGTTTCCTAAAGGAATGAGTTTTCTTCAAATTCCAAGATTATTTTGTTAATTAGAAAAATAGTTATCACCTTTTCTATGCCATTGTTTGCAAATATTTTTACTACTCTCATGAATGTTTTTATTCAGGTAACTAGATTCATCATTGTTATCTAATCCGATGATTATCTCCACACATGAATCCAATTTCCTGGGTGAAATTTTTGTTAAAACTAAAACGGAAAACTGAAACCCAGAGTGAAATATGAAACCATACAAATTCGTTAAACGAAAAGAGAACTTAACTTTGCAACAAATAATATGAACCTGACGAGAAATTGAAAGGAGAGGACAGCCACCGTAATTAGAACAAGTAATAATTTTAATGCGGCCATGCAAATGCGGTGATTGTACTTCCCGGTATCCCTAACAACCTCCATGCCAAAGTACAGTTATGTTTAGTATAATGAAAGTATGTTTTGCAGATTAGTTGCTTTTGTTTTTATAAATATTTCCGCTTTTACGAGGGGATTAACTCAACATCTGTCAAATAGTTTATAAAATTATGAAACCATAATTCGTGTGCTCTGTGGTGAAAAAATTGGAATGCATGAGGGATAATGATGGATAAAAACATTATATTATGCTTGCCTTTATTGTGAATTTTGCATACACGTGCGGCAAGGAAACCTTTCAGCATTTTCCGTCAAATTACATTTTGAAATTAAGTTCGTTAACTTTGCTATGGAAAACAATAAATATACGGACATCCGATGTGGATATGGTTTTAGTTGATTCTTTTCAGCTTAAACATTTTGCAACCATAAATTACATTAATAAACCACAAATTAAATTCAACGAGTAACTGCATCTGGATATACTGAAACTTGCATTTATTCACATATTCCGATCCACCCTCTCTTCGATATCCCTTTATTGGTCGTTTCATATACTTTTAACCCAATTTGTTGTGATAAACCAAATTGTACGGGAAAAAAATGAAAAGGAAAAATGCGTTTCAAATTGCATAAAGTGCCGACCTCTTCGGCAGCAATAGCTCCAACTACAACATCATCAGGTGCCGCAGCCACCGCCACAGCTAGTCATCATCCTGACCATCCACTTCGTCAGAGTACTCATCTGAAGTAGTTCAATGAACAATGGCTATTGAACTGGTGGTGGGAGTCAAGCATTTATGTTTGATAGTTAAATGGCATTATATGAAAATGTATGAGAGCGTAATTCCATATACGACCGTAAATGGAAAGGGGCGGCCAATATAAGTTACACTTTTGTATATGAAACAAGTATGTTTTTGTATCCACGAGATATTATGTATAACACCTTAAAATAATATCCAGGGACTATAATGATAATAGAAGTATACATATATTCTTGAGCCGCAGAAAGTTTTAGGAGGATTGTAAATATTGTAGCGCCCAAATGAATCCTTCATAGACGGTTGAATTTCTGGACGTATGTGTCAAATGATATCGTACACTACCGTATTCAAGTTTACAATTTCCTCATACACGAACTAATCCAACTTCTAAAGATAGTATACCATTTCAATTGATTTTAGAATCTTTCTGACTTGTAGCAATTATTTATGTATATGAGATTATGTTTATTAGTGACATACCCAGTGGTGTGGTGTAGTGGGGTGGCAGGGATACATTTTTGCGCCGGCAAAATTCCACAATAAATAATAATATCTTGAAACTATTTGCACCATTTCATATTCTAGTCGCACCTACTCTTCGGTCCGATTGAAATAAGCCCGAAATTTTCATTATATTTACTCTGATAAAATCGGGGAATCCACATTCTTTCGCAGGTGAAAAGTAGGTGTAAGTAGGTGAAAATGACACACCAAAACGCCGAGATATGTCAACCTAATTTTCGATCGTATAATCCAGAGGAGTACCCAGTTTTGAAAAGTTAGCTCGCAATCACAATATATTTCGATTTTAAATTTGTAGTATATTTAAGGCGATTTTTGGTTTTATTTGAACGAAAAACCTTGTTTAAAATCAATTTGTTTATTAGTTATTTGTCAAAGTTTATATCTAGAAATAATGGACGTCCATTTTCAAGCGTACATGGAACTATATTTGCTCTTATTTTGATGATTTTATAAATTTTTTTAGATTTATTCAATTTTTACTCTTTGTTTGCAATCGACCAGCAGAAGTGAGCACGCAGTGAGTCTATTATTTTTCCAGGGAAACGGTCTTCGAATGCTATTATAGTTTGATGAAATCTTTCGCCAGTTTTGTCTGTTTCTGTGGACAATTGTCGTTCGTAAAAATCGAAATGTGCATGTAACATTGTGGATTTTCAACGACATATTAACGCCAGGTTTGTCGAAAGACTTCATCATATTGTCAATATAATCACGGTACTCTGGTGAGCGATTTTTGCAAAGAACGTTTTCAATTACCGCACGGATTGAGTTCCAAGCGTTTCGTTCAGTTTCATCTAACATTTCAGAAAAACTCATATCCTTTAAAAGTTTCCGTATATCTAGACTGTTAATTACACCTGTTAAAAAAAATTGATATAAAATTGATTGATATAAAAAAATTACCCTCTCTTCACTTTTCAATTGATAATTTTGGAAAAGCGTTGTTTTTCAAATATTGTAATGCATTTTTGTTAACGCGAACCAAACGCTTTAAAACATTCTTTACAACTTCCAGCTTGATATGAAGTTCTGGAAGCATTATTTTCTGATGGGGGATCACTGGTGGACGAATTACATTAAATTCGCCAACAACTTGCGAATCGCGTTTTGGCCAATCTCGCTTTTCGTACTGGTTGCATTTTGCATTCTTTCTAGGGTTCTTTTAGGGTTCTTTGAATATTTCGATTTTTGCGAAACCGGTTTTCGGTTTTTATGACAAACTGGTAAACTATGCCTTTTGTAAACATCGTTTATTTGTAGTTCAGCCTTTTTGAATTTTGGGATCAACTACCGAGTAGATAGTCGTGAAAAAGCTTGTGATAAGATAATACCTCTCGAAACCTTCAAGGTATGTAATTGGAAACTAAAGTGGGGAATATGTGAAATCTAGAATTTAATTTCTCTTTAAAAAAATGCTAATATAGACACAGTACCATTTTTCAGTAAATTGTCGATTGTTCGGGCCTCTATTTCGTAATTTAAGGCCTCCCGGCCTCACGGCGCTCCAGAGATAATAGTCTAACAGGTTCACGGCGCTCTAGAGATAATAGTCTAACGGGTTCAAACCGCAGCTGCGAGGCGGCCAATTGATTTCCGAGTTTCGGCTGATTATGCGGTTTCCGAACACAGTGCGCAAAAGAGCGACTGTAACGTTGGCTGTGTGACACATAACGCCATCCTGTTGAAACCGTACTTGGCCCATATCATCCTTTTCGACTTTTTTGAACAACCACCTTCTGAACACGACACGGTAAAGCTCGCCATTGACGGTAACCTATGATGCCGTCATGCCAAAAACCGCACCACACAGTCACTCGCTGTGGGTGCATCGATTTCCGATGCTTATTTTCCGTGCCCCAAATGCGACAATTTTGTTTATTAACGTAGCCCCGAGGTGAAAATGCGATTCATCGGAAAAAATTATTTATGGGTAAAAAAGAAAAAATGCATCGGTTGGCGACGACGCTTCGGTTATTGTACTATTTGAACTTAAGTGTTCGTATTGCAAAATTCTGCGCAAAGAAGTGCGAGAAATATTCAATTGTTGTGGAGTGTGGCGAGTTAATTTTAATGGCTGTTCCAGCATACTTTCAGCTCCAGCGGAAATATTTTCTACTGGGCGAGCACGTAGACGCGTTCTTTTGTTCAATATGTACCCAGATTGACGATTGACATTAACTGCGTTAAATTAGCTCTATATCTATCGAATTTATTTAGTAGATTTCTTACTGTTTGAAATGACAGGCTCAGAAATTTTGATGAAAATTTTTAATATTTCTCAATTTCTTTCAAGCGAAAAGCGACCCGTTTCGTGCATTTCTTACTTTTACCTAATATTCTGTCACTTAATAAATGTCAAATTGGCCATCTGCTTCTATACAATTCAATTCAATTTCAATAATTTTCCAAATTGTACATGGCGCACCCTTTATTTATTTATTTTGTTCAACCTATCTGTTATAATATTGTACTTCCCCAATTAGGCAAAGTTATCGTTGAGTAAATATTTCTTTGGAGGTTTTGTATTTCTTTCTAGATTGAGAATACTGTTTATTGTTTATGCATTACTGCTTACATACTACCTGTGTTGTCATTAGTTCTCATATTCTCCTACAGAAACATCTTTATTTTGCTCTACTGCCTTTTATTTGAGAAAGTAAACACACAGAATAGATCAAAGTTTTGCTCATCTGATGGAGTTAATCACTGGTGGGAATTAAAGTCAAAGGTTTCACGTCATGAATCAAGTGCACCACTACTCCTCCAAAAGCAGACTTCAAAAAAGTTAAACTATTGACAAGAAAGAGAAGAAAAACTTATTAGCAAGGAAAAAAATCAATGGGAAGAAATTTTTATCAAAATGTTTGATATTATAAAATTCAGTGCCAATCCAAATTTGATTTTACGTTGCCATACAGAAAACGGCACCAGTATTAATAGAGGATAATTGTTAGAATTTTTGAATTTAATTGCAAAGTACGATCCTGAACTTCGTAAACATCTGTTACGACCTGAAATATGTGGCAAAATTTCAATCACATATATGTCACCAGAAATCAAAAACGAATTTAGTGCAATTTTGGGAAATAAAGTTCGCCAATATATCATCGGCAAATTAAAACGGCGATTATATTCGACAGCACTCCAGATATTTCACATAAAGATCAAACAAGCCAGATATTAAGATACATAATTATTGAAATTCATGAAGTACAAGTAGTGGAATATTTTACATATTTATTTTACCTAAAGGATGACACTGCTGAAGGTACTTCAAAGATAATTTGGAGCTAGCTGGAAGCTGATCACCTCGATATAAGCAACTGCAACGGCATTGAGTACTTCCGGCTATATTACTTTTTGCGAACGACACTAAATGTAGTATAGACTACGTATGTGCCGAAATTTATGGCCAGTTTCAAGCTGGTGTGACTTCTACTGCGGAATTTCATTGCTTCCACAGGCAACGAAAGTAAATTAATTAATCCGGACTCACTCATTGCGAAATGCAAGCTGAAGTTAGTCTGCCCAAGATTATAATAATGCTCCGAATATTCTTCGCAATAGCCATAAGCAACGCCAGCTATGAGAGAAGTTTTTGAAAATTTAAACTGACAGTTTCAATTTATTTAACAGTTATTTAAGATCAACAATGAGAAGTTTACGTCTAACCAATCTGGCTATCTTGTGTATTGTGTGTGATGCTATAGACATTGGTAGTGCCATAAAAGACTTTCCTCTTAAAAAAATCGCCAGGACTTTTGAGTCATACTGTTCGTTCCATGAGTTCTCTATACCATTCACTACTCTTGAAGACGACGACATGCTTGTTTCTTCGCTGCCGCTACATCGATACCATCATACTTATTTTCAGGCAGATACTATTGTTGAACAGCAACCACGTTTGTGATGTTAACGCTGTGTGTTGTTTGCATGTGTTCACTTTGATATATTGCCCTACCCGTGCCTATACTAGATGTTAACAAATTCGAGTAATTAAAAAAAATACATATTTATTAGGTTGGGTAAAATTTTAGGGGGCCGAAAACATGTACAACGGCACATCGCAACACTTGTTCTATGGGTCATTGAAAGAGACTTTGCCGCAGAAAACATAGGTCAACATTTTTTACAATATTGGTATTTTTCCAAAATAGTCAAGAATGGAGTTAGATTTTGGACTAAAAAGTAATTGTCCAATACTAATTGTATTTCCTCTAACTAAATGTGTATGTGGGCTTCTTGAGCTGAGGAATTCATTTCTGGAATTTATTTTCATTTTTGATTGCCGCCAGAGGGCGCATTCGTAAATTTTTTGGATTTTATCGCCTTGTTTGGGGAAAATTTACGAATATTCAACTTTTTCGTAATGCATTCCCCAATTTGAAATAACGCAAAATGTTCAGCATTAAAATTTACGGAAGCTCAAGGGGAGACTCATTCACGAGCAATATGGATTTCATTCAATTTAAGACACTGCATATTAGGCTGGTCCAGGTGTGTATGGAAATGGAAAAGTATATTCCGATTCTTTCTTCACAAGCTTGGTTTTGTGTCTTTTATCAAAACATACATGTACTCCAAAAATTACCTGAATCGGACGATATTTAGAGGTCGCGATGACTTGCAACATTTATGTATCAACTCTTATATCGTCGGTTGCATGTCCAACGGTAAATATTGTCCGGTTTGTTACTTAATTGTACTGTTTATTACTTTGGGGAACTCTCCAACCCCAAGTGTTAGACTTCTTCATTCTATTCTATAAGTATATCGTTCTCGTTTGAGGTATCTGATAGGATAGCATCAGTATTGGTAACAACTCTTATGGAAGACATTTGTATAAAAGATGGTCGTGGCATTTTTCTTTTTATCACAATTCTGTTTCTTTTTTATCCAATATTTCGACCAACTTCATTGATCATTTTCATGGATCTAGTACAATAAAAACCACAAATTTTTCATTAGTGAAAACCAATAAACACAAACTGTTAACGATTGTTTTCTCCGATTAAGATCATAAAATATGAAATTTGGAATATACATTAATGTGTATAATTACCTGTGAGGTAAAAAAAAATTTTTAATTGCGTGTCTGTAGACTTGCGCATATCGATCTGCGTCACGTTTGTAGTTAAGTCTTTTCTCCGTTGGAACATCAATAATATGCAGCATTTCCTGAAAGACAGGTCGTGAGTAACATTTCTCTTGAGTTAAAATTTCCACTTTGTCAAAGTTGTGGGTGTGTCCAGTCAAAGTACCGTGGGTTGCGAGAGCTGTTTTTTGTATATAGTGAGCCTTTTGGTCCGATGTGTGTGATGATACTCTCGTAGTGCCATCATATACTTTGCACTTGATCCTTTATACCACAATTTTTTCATATAGTTATTAATATTAGCAATATATAACATTTCAACTGCTGCTTCGAATATATATTTCCTTTAACTAGATTTTCACCTGCTTTGATCTACAATATAATATTTGTAATATAGTTGGCCATACCTGCTCAACCATATCCATTTATTTATAGAATAACAATGGTTTAATGTCAATATAATAACCGAAGCTATCAAAAAGATTTTTCATACCAAGTCCCACATACTCGCAGTTTAAAGCCGCAATTTTATACACATCTGAAAATATTCAAGTAGATACTCGAGGAATGATGCGATGCAGTTCATGATGATGTTGAAGACTGGGGGATGGTTCAATGGCTGGAACTGATACTGGTACTGATGTCGTGTAAAATTTAATTTACTTGAAAACTTTATTTATTTATAAATTGTATTCTACCATAATTAAGCAAATGGACTATTAGGGGGTAAAGAAAAACAACGTGATATAAAAAAATTAATAGAATTGTATGTGAGAGTTTACAAATTACATCCAACCAACCTACAAGAAACCAATTCCCACGTTCAGCTGGAGTTTTTGTTTCTTGCCTCCCAGGATCACAGAGTCACGTAGATGTCAATATACAATTTTATTTATGAAATTTTTGTTTTTGCTCTGTCTGTAGTTATCCCGTTCGATGGTGGAAATATGGCAATTTGTAATTGAAATATGTGCGAATCTCGCATATTGACACAATATGTGATTCTGGGTCCAGTCGTTTCTACGCTTACAATAAAACATACAAAAAATATAATAAAACAAAAGAAAGAAAAATTCAAAGTTATGTGCAATAGGGGCGTTTTTTTCCTATCGTTTTTCGTCTTTTATATAACTTTAACGATAACCCACTTGTATAATCCCAACGATAACATATTAGCTTTCTTATGCACAAGATAACTTATAAAAGCCAAAAATAAAAACACAGCTATTGTAGTTTAATTGAAAGCAATAGCATCTTGAAGGACGTATGCTGAATATTCGTGTACGTCTGTGAAGTCATTCAACATATATGTATATTCACTACTTCAGGCGCTCTGATATCCGTAGCGGTAGCTCTTAAATAAGATATCACCGTATATGACGTATGTTCGGTTACCAGCCGTGAAAGCACGTATTACATTTTTTCCTTTGCTACAGAAGCAGCTTAAAATAGACTGGATTTACTAGTTATAATATTTAAGGACAAAATTGCCAACATTAGAGTAAAACATGGTTATGTCAGCAATAAATTCTAACATATTTGTTACATGAAAACAACAAATGTTGTACGATATTTTTTTAAAATATCAAGTTTATCGATGTGTGATGAAGTATTGGAAAGCTTTTAGTTTAAGCGAGGCCAGTAATACTGTGAAAGTCGGAAAAAACACGAACGAACTCAACGATTTAACCTCCTACGGGTGCAAGGAATTGAACGGAGTCATTAATTTATAGACCTATAATGTGCGACTTATACCAAAATGTTTCTCAAAAGCTTTTACCCGGAGACTGGGATTAATTAACATCACCATAATTACCATAAACACTATAACTGAAATTCGATTGTTTGGTGGACCGTGGGTCATGCCGCCCAGTCGTGATAAAACTAGAAGCTCTTCAAGCTCAATTCTTATTTTGATTGATTTGGTTATAGCCATTTTTTTAAAATTAATGGTCAAATGGGCTGGCCTGCTCATTTATTTATATAATTAAAAGTTACAAATTCTAGGCATATACATTGTATATTGGAAATAATATTGGAACAAGAGATCTCTGCATTGAAAATAATTTAGGAAATAAATATCGCTATATGCGATTGACGATATTGCTCGATATTGTTCCATATTTTTCTCTATATTACAAACATTTTACTACGCCGCTGTATCAGTGGAGTTTGTTTATGTTAGACTAAGGCAGCCTTGTAAATGCAGTGCATTAAAATAAACTTTAATGCATGAAAAGAAGAAGGTAGCGATTGTTGAAATTTTACGTAAATGTATACTGAATGGAAAATCATCGCCAAACAGGCAAAACATACGTGGTTGTTGTACAACCATGGTCTCCGCCTGAAAATAAGTATGATTGTACTGATATACCGGCAGCGAACAAACTAGCAGGTTGTCGTCGTCAAAGGCTATTGAATAGTATAGAGAAAGAATGGCGAATGATTCCAAACGTATTACTCATTTTTTTTAATAACTTGGTCCATTCATAATCCGGGGAATGATCTGGCGAACACCTGTTTGCAAGCACAATTCTCCGTTTGATGTCCAGGTTATTGCTTCTGTTCCCAACAGAACCGAGGAAAATAAAATCCACAACTACCACTAAAATTGGCTGGAAGGTGGAAATAATAGTGTCTTACAGGTTAAATATTATAACTATCTGCATAGTCTCTGTTCAAACTGGTGTTCACGTTAAATATATTGTTCAAAGTTCAAGTCATTTTGAAATTTAACTTCTTCTTCTACCAAAGTTGAGCCTTTTAGTGAGCCGAAGTCTTTCATTTAAGTGCCTAAGTCGGTTGCACCCAAAAGACGTGCGCTGGGCAGAAGGTGTCAAAACAGTTTAATAGAGCGAGGCAAACGATTTATTGAAAAGATCAGGCTACGGAAGTTAACAGAAATCTAACATTGGAGCGTTCTTGGACGTTTAATTATGATACTCAATTTGAGACTAAATATACTGGAAAGGCAGCGTTAGCGAGTGTATTTGTTTGTCGTCCCAAAGATTACTTACGTTTAAAGCCACTACTAATATAATTGTATTATCTGAAGCTATTTATTCACTGTGATTATTTTTCATTGATGTGTTGAAAAAACTGGTTTGAAAACAGTGCTTCCATATATGCCAAATATATTCTTGCTTTAAATTTAATGGATACGACATACATAGAATTAGTTTTGTTATTAATTTCGTATGATTTTATACTTAGTACTTTCTCACCCAATAGTAATGAGTGTATTTATTGAAGTAGACATTGAGTTGTAGATAAAAATTCCACGAGTTAACTCCATGCAAATCAGGGTTGCCGTGGCAGCAAATACTTTGTTGCAGCAACGCATTGAATTCCCCGATTTAAGATGTTTGACAAAATGTCTTAATAAAATAAAATATTAAAAAAACCAACCCGTAAAAAACATAGTTTTTGACTATAAATCCTTTATATATGACACATGGTTTTATATTTTATTGATTATTGATTTGTATGGGAGGTACCACGCCCCTGTCTCCAATTCCGCCCATGTTAGCAGCAGATCTTAGAATATGTACACCTAACCAACATACCCACTTTTGTTCAAATACCGTTAACAGGAGGAGAAATAATGGATTTTTAATTCGGGATTTGTATGGGAGGTGCCACGCTCATTTGCCCAATCCTGCCCATATTTGCAGCAGATCTTAGAATATGTACACCTAACCAACGTACCCAATTATTTTCGAATACCATTTACAGGAGCAGAAATAATGGATTTTTAATTTGAGATTTGTATGGGAGGTACCATGCCCCTTTGTCTAATCCCGCCTATATTTTGAGGGTTCATTTTTGTCATCGCCATTAGTTTGCCTGCAAAGCTTTAGCTCGATTGGATCACGGGAAAAGGGCTAAAAATCAATCCAAAGTTTTTTCGGCATGCATGCATTTAAGAAGTTAAAAAATAGTGTTTGGCTATAAATTCTTTATATATGACCACGCCCGTTTGTCTACTCCCGCCCATGTTTGCAGCTGATCTTAGAATATGTACACCTAACCAACATGCCCAATTTTGTTCAAATACCGTTAACAGGAGCAGAAATAATGTATTTTTAATTTTGAATTTGTAAGGGAGCTACCACGCCCCTTTGTCGAATCCCTCCCGTATTTCCATATTAGCATGTGTGTGCATGCGTGCGTACAAACACGTGAAGTTAATATGAAGAATTTAAAAAAGATATGAGAGGTACCAACAACATTATCTAACCATTTAATTAACAACCAAATAAAATGGAAATGTTTTTTTGTCCAACGACAAAATCATCGGGTGTACGAGACTTGTTATTCGTTGACGCTAAATACATTAACCCTGCTGTTAGATTAGGACCATTTGGTCCAAATTTTTTCTGTTTTCCCTTGTAACTTTGGAACGGTGATATATACTGACTAAATTTTTCTGCTAATGGGGTCTTTTAATAAAACAATGTTATGTGCGAAAATTAAATTTTCTAACTTTATTCAGGACTGAGAAAAATACAAAATGACGAATCTTAGATTAGAGGACCATTTGGTCAATAGTACATTTTTTCATTACCAAGCGAATGTAAATTCATGTCAAATATTTAGAAGATGTTTTTGATATGTCAAATACTTGCTTTAGAAATTATTGAACCAAAATAGTTACAAAGGATAAGATAAAATTATTATTTTGGATGAAAATTCCAGTATGGACCAAATGGTCCCTCAATCTAAGATTCGTAAGTTTTTTCATTACCAAGCGAATGTAAATTCATGTCAAATATTTAGAAGATGTTTTTGATATGTTAGCGGATGTTTTTGATATGTCAAATACTTGCTTTAGAAATTTTTGAACCAAAATAGTTACAAAGAATAAGATAAAATTATTATTTTGGATGAAAATTGCAGTATGGACCAAATGGTCCCTCAATCTAAGATTCGTAAGTTTTTTCTAATCTAACAGCAGGGTTAACCAATATGCTTCTGGGTTGCAACGAAGCGGTTGTCATTCCGGTTGAGAACACATGTTCTAGACGAACCACTTTCAATTAGTTTCCGCCAGTTATATAATTTTTGGAAGCTGTCAAGCATCATATCGTGTGTACTTGAAAAATTCGAGGAAGACCTATTTTAGTTAATTAAACTAAACTAAATAACAATTTGTTTTGTGTGGCAACTATAAGTATGTAGAAACACAGATTTTCTAACGTCTAATTTTAAAATACCTTATGTTTTTGAAATCGGACACGATTGGTAAACCAAGCTTTGTACTGGAGTTTGTATTGTGGATGTTTTAAATTGGGACCGATATGGTTAGTTTTCACAAGCTAGGGCGCCTTCCTGACAGCATTTGGTTGACATTGGTCATGATTTATAAACTCTGCTGCCGAAAGTACGAAGTGTAATATTTGGGTCAATATGATTAATTTGCAAAATATAATCTAAGAGAGGCTAACTTAACAAATGTTTTTGAAATTTGTTGTCAGAACCATGTAACCCATTTTCAGTCTTCACTCATACTAACAGAGATTCTGGCATATATGGCACATGTAGTGTGCTCTAAAGTATTTCGACATCAAACGTAACAGTAAGATCAAAGATTTTTTGTATGTATATATTTAAGAACATTTCCAACACGCTGAAAAGACTAATATTATTTTAATACTTGAACAGAAATGTCATTCATTAACAGCAACAGTATTGCTTGAAACAATAAAAATTTTCTGTAATGAAGAACTTCTCTTTTACAACATCACAACATGAAAGGCAATGTAATCCAGGAAAAATGTGAATTCAATGACATTGACCGCCAATGGTTTTATGACACAAACATAAACTCACAATATAATCAGCTGCACTCGAAGTTTCAGATTTAGTTCCTCAAAATAATAAAAAAAAACCAGCTCTTCACAATTTAAAGAAAAACTGAAAATGAAACTGCCACTACATAGAGGATCTTTTGTTACTTCCGTAGGGTATTGTAGTGTTCTTCATAAGTACTATTTGAACTATGATTTTAGTTTTATTGTCGCAATGAAAAGGTTCATTTGGATGCACTCATTCATAAAATTGTGAAGACATTATGTTTTAATGCTGCCATTTAATAAAAATGTTTTCTACAATTTCAATAATACATTTTATAGGTCTTGTGTGTTTTTGTTTATTCATCTCTTTCATCTTTTCCTTATAGGGATAAACATTTTTTAAGAGTGTCAAATTCATTTATGATTGGTGGCCGTAGAATATCGTAACCACTATTGCTTTGGTAGTTTTTTGTCTGTTCTAGCTGCGATTCCATACTGTTTCCGAAGGTTTTATTGTTTTGTCAAAGAGAATATACAATCTATGGTATTTCCAAGATTTTATGATTCAAAAACTTCTATGAATAACAGTTTTTAGCTTCCATTGTTTTGAAGTAATAAATATTGTTAGGAATAAGGGTAACTAAAATGAGTGTATAGCGTTGAATATGGGGGAACTGGTTTAAGAAATCATATATTTTTGTTTTTGGAAAACAATTGAATTTAAACGAAGACTAGGACTATTGGCACACTTTCTTACAAGAGTAAAAGCCTAAAGATTTCTCGCCAAAAGCCTATAGATTTCTCATCTGCATACGAGAATTGTATTATACATTTTATGACCATCTGCAAAGGCAAGAGATGTGCAAAGTTTTCATTTAGCTATTACTAGCATTCTACTTTACATCCTTTCTGAATATTAACACTATAAGAGCGTGATAGACCCATTCGGGCTTTCAAAAGTGAAGTACTCCATTCAACACATGCACGTATTCTATTTCAGCTGGGGAATAAGAACCACATCGACGAAGCCGATGGATATAATGCTTCAACAGCATCTCACAAATTAGCCATACATTGGGGTCGAGTTTCATTAGAAGAGGTTTATAATTTTAGAACGAAGTTCCTTATCGCACGTTGCGGAGTGGGGGGCTAAATGAAAAAATTTTAAACAACTTTTTTTTAACCGTATTATGCTATAACCCACTATACAACCCAGTATTATTCTGTGTACAG
The DNA here is from genome assembly GCA_963931995.1 of Phaonia tiefii. Taxonomy (NCBI): domain Eukaryota; kingdom Metazoa; phylum Arthropoda; class Insecta; order Diptera; family Muscidae; genus Phaonia; species Phaonia tiefii. The sequence goes on along the minus strand of OZ008368.1, from coordinate 198,917,599 downwards.
TCAGGGACGTATATGAAGGTTGTGTTCTTTCATGGTGGCATTGTGGTAGTCATGTCATTGTGAAGTGTCCTGGCTTCAATGGCAGACTTTATGACATAATTACGGCTAAGGAAAGCGGAATTATGTTGGAAGTTTAATGACTTCGATCTTGACTATTTTTTAGGTTATTGTCTTTTGCGTTATTAACAGTATTACTCCATTCGGTGTGCTTGCAGTTCAAGTCTCTCTCTAGTACACAGTAGTTATTTGAATTTTGAAGCTTCATAAAATCAAATAGTTTCTGCAAGTCTGCTCGTATTGTATTTATACTGCCGGCCGGATAGTACGAACATGAAATAACTAAACAGTTGTCGCAGTCAAGGGGTATCTTTATGGTGCATGTCTCTAAAGCATTTAGCGAATATCTACTTTTGGTATCGTGACTGTAGTTTGTATGTTATTCTTGATTAATATAGCGGTCCCCCCCCCCCCCCCCTTGTTGGATCAATTCAATATTTTCTTATGATTTTATAATTTTTAAATATTACATTCTGTCTATGGTTTAATTTTGTCTCATTTAGTAGGACAATATCTACTATCTACCTACTCGTAAAAATTTACCTATTCTTGAAAAAAGGACCACTTCTAAAAAAATACCATTTTTTAAAAAAACCTTTTCTTAAAAAAAATATCTTGGTATAAAAATAACTTTTCCTAACAAAATTCGTTTTCTTAAAAGTACATTTTCTTTAAAATAAAATAGTAAATTTTTTCTTGATATAAGTAGGCTTTCTGAAAAGAAGTAGATTTTGTTAAAAAATAACCTTTTACTAAAAAGAGTACCAATTTTTTAAAAAGTACCTGTTCTTACAAAAGTACTTCTTTGTAAAAAAAGGCGTAATCTTTGGCTTTTTCTTAAAGAAAATACTTTTGCAAAATAGTACCTTTTCTTAAAAAAAACAGTATATTTTAATAAAAGAAGTACATCTCTTTAAAAAGGACCTATATAATACATATTCCGGAAAATATAATGCATATTCTTACAAAAAGGACCAAAAAATTAATTTTTTTTTTTAAATACATTGCAGAAAAAAAATTTCTTAGAAAAAAAATACAGCAGACAGTTGTTGGACTGTCCCTGCAGGCTGTGTCAGAGACACGGCCATAAATATGTTTTTAAATTAAAAGAGTAAGGATAAATGATAAATAACAGACGCAAATCAATTTGATTTATATTTTTTATAATTATATATCCATGTTATATTCAAATTCACATTTAACATTTTGTTTCACTTAAATGCATAAGTAAATATACGACATTTCAATATTTCATCAATCAAAACAACAGCCGAAGGTTTGTGTCCACACTGAAACAGCAGCATAGTTTGTGTTCACGTATGTGTTTAAACAATTTTCATTTGAGAAATTTAGTAGTTTACCTGAGAATTTTTCTTTAATGGATGCGTCGGAATTGACAAACACTTTGGTTGCATGCATGAAAGATGCCGTAAATGATTCAACGACAGTGAGTAATTGTAAAAAAAATTAAGGTTTCAGCTTGCTCCGTGGATTAACAAAACTCTTCAAGAATTAATTCTATTAAAAGAGAAAATACTAAGGAAAAGAAGGAAGTCGAAAGGTAATCAAGACTTAGAAGATTATTTGAAACGAATAAGTTAAGTAATAAAAATTGCTACGAAGAAGTGTAGAGATAATTATTATTCTGACAGTTTATCTAAAATTAAGAATGACCCAAAAAAAACTTGGAAATTTATGAATTCAACGATCGGTCGTAAAAAAAATAATGTGATTCACCTAAATGACGCTCAAGGGCAGAGAATGATAAGTGATCAAGCTAAAGTTGATTGTTTTAATAACTGTTTTCTAACAGCCGTAAGGAACCTCAAGAGAGGAATCTGTCCTGGACACAATTGTAACTTTCTGCGGACGCTTTCCCAATGTCCGAATCGCTTCACGATTGAAAACATTAGTTGCAGTGACGTAATTAGGGTTATATTAAGTATGGATATTAATAAAAGTCCAGGCTACGACAATATTTCACCGACATTTGTCAGGAAATGTCGGGAAGGAATTGCTCCAATCTTATGTACTATTTTTAACAAAATGATAAATAATTCAGTTTATCCGGATAGTTTAAAAGCCCATAAATTAGTACCAATACCAAAAGAAATAAATGTATCTACTGTAGATAAATATCGACCGATTGCCGTTTTATCTTCAATTGATAAAATTTTCGAAAAAATATTGTATGATAAACTATTATTCTACCTGGAAGAAAATAATTTTTTGTATAATTTTCAATATGGGTTTAGAGGACGATGTGGTACCGAAGATGCTGTCCTCAACGTTGTTAAAAATGTTTGTAAGGGTTTTGATGAAGGTTTTTCTGGAGTTGCTGGAATATTTTTTGATTTCACTAAAGCTTTTGACCTAGTAGATAATCAGATAATGCTACAAAAGTTAAAGTATTATGGTATTCAAGGTCGTGAACTTTTGTTGTTTGAAAGTTACTTTACAAACAGGAAACAGTTTGTAAATATAAAAAATGCAAGAAGTTTTATTGGTTCTGTTGAAAATGGTGTGCCGCAGGGAAGTGGATTAGGGCCGCTATTATTCTCAATTTACTTAAATGACATTAGCAATCTGAACTTAAGTGGTCAGCTGTGTATGTTTGCTGATGATATGTGTGTATTGTATCCATATAAGCATGATTTGGTACTTAAAACCCAAATTGAAAGGGATGCTGCACTTATTTTTGAATTTGCGAGATTAAATCGATTACTGCTGAATCCGGGTAAAACCAATCTTATTCGCTTTAGACCTCACTCTTTAAGTACTTATAATAATTTTAATGTATATATTGATGGAAACATTGTGCATGAAACTCATTCCATAAAATATTTAGGAATTATACTTCAAAGTAACTTGTCTTGGGATCTACATATCAGTAATGTAAAAAGAAAGATAGCTCCAGCAATTGGAATTCTATATAAATTTAAAAACAAATTGGGAAAAAGATCAAAATTGGGACATGGGTTCACCACTTCACACCTGGGACAAACGAATAGTCAAAGCAGTGGTCTGAATGAGAGAATCGAGTCCAAAGAAGGCGATGACGGGTCCAGTTGCAGGCAAGGTCATGCAGTCTGTTTATTTTGATGCGCCTGGCATAATTTTTATTGATTAACTACAGAATACAAAAACCATCCACTGCGAATATTATGTTAATTTATTGCATAAAACAGTGTTGTTCTTTAAGACAATGCTTTGCGATTAAAGAACTAAAGTCCGAGTTGCTTAATCACGCACCTTAATCCCCAGATTTAGCTCCCTCGAAATATTTCCTATTTCCAAACTTGAAAAAATGGGTAGGTGGTAAAAGACTTGCCAACAATGAAGAGGTGGATGGAGTCTGCAGTTGATGGATATTATAACGAGTGTGACAGTTCTTACAATAAACAGGGTATCTAAGCAATTGAATATCGCTGGAAAAAGTGTACCGAGCCAAAAGGAGATTATGTTGAAATATAAAGAACAGTTTTCCTAACTTTTATGTGTCTTCTTCATTAGGTCGGCTAGTTTCGGAGCTGCCCAGAAATTCGGTCGAAAATTGTTTCCGTTGTAATGTAATATGTAATCTGCCAGCATTTTCTTATTCAATAATCCCTGATACCGTTGCTTCATGGAACTTTTTTGTTGGTGAAATCGGTCACCATGCTCGTCGCTGGCATCACGAAGTAATTAAAAATTCGCATGCAGTAAAAGTATTTTTAGGGACAAGTTTAAGCCCGAAAGTACCATATATATGCTCTATAATAACACGAAAAAACGTTTAAGTTAATTTATACTTATGAATTTTTGAAAAGTTTCAAAGTACATCACGAAAGATTTATTCATAATTTATACTCCGTTTGTTTCCCAAAAGCTGTCAAATATTAATCGAATCGAATTCCAATCAGTTGATTCAGCTGATGAGAACACTGTCTCCAATGTAAGGCTTCGGATTACTTTTCGAATCGTCAGATACGCCTTCAGACATTTTTCGCAGAGTAAGATTGGGAAAATTTTGTTTAAAATTGGCGAACGTTTCACCCTCTTTGTAGAGTTACTTAAGAAAGCTATTCACTAATCCAAGCCTACTCCTGTGAATGGTAGCAAGGTTATACTCTCCTTTTTGGCAAGGGCAACATGTTTTAAATTCCCATACCTACTGTGTTGTTGAGTATTGGTGGCCAGTGCTGCCACAATTAATGTTTCTCAGAGACAGAGAAAGCATCAATGCTTTGTGGAACCTGTCAATACAGAAACATCTTTCAAGTCCCAACCACCCTTCCAATCATGCTTTTCATAGTCCATGTTTCTACTTATCCGGTCTCGAACAACCCCGGGGGCTCAGGGACCTTACAAAACGAAGATAACATATTTGCAGTTCAGAATCAGGTCAGTCTTTTGCTTTATCTCTCCAGCTGGCAATTCCAAGTATACGCATCGATTCGTGAACCTCATGCCTCCAGCGGAGTCTTGGTCCTCCTATTTTCGTCTTCCTTCTAGTTCGGTTTTGAAAACTCGACCAGCTGGTTCGACTTCATCCATTCTACTGACTTGGCCTATCCGCTTAACTATGTCAATGTCGGGATATAGCTCATATCGCCGATACTCGCCGTTGTGCACTATAGGGCCATACATTTTGCAGAGAATTTTTCTCTCGAAGACTCCTACAGATGTTTCGTCTGCTTTCGATATGACGCAGGATTCTGCGTGTTAAATTAAGACTGGTTGTATGAGAGCCTGGTATAGCTGGACTTTTGTTACTCGAGAGAGGGATTTATCTCTAAAGTGCTTGCCTAGTCCAAAATAACATCTATTCGCAAGCACAATTCTCCGCTTAATCTCAAGCCTGACGTTGTTGTTGTTTACGGCAGATCCAAGGTATCGAAATTATAACGGTTATCAACGCTCACGCTATAGCCTAATCGGAAGAAGGCGCTGCTCGTTGAAACCATTAGTTTTGCATTGCCCTCATTTACTGTCGTACCTACTCTTGCTGACTTTTTCTCAATTCTTGAAAACATCGCAGTGACTTCTCTCATTGTGCGCCCAATGATATTTATATCATACCTGAGTTCTCTCATAATGTTCGCCATTAAAATGTTAAAGACATCGCACGTTAGGGTGTCGTCTTGCCTGAGGCCTCGCTCAGTTTCAAGAGGTTCGCTTAGATCCTTACCAACTTTTACTGCGGATTTTATTTTCGTCAAAGTCATCGTGCAAAGACATCTGAGCTTGCAGGAATGCCAAGCTCAGGCATTGCTTCGTAGAGTTTCTTCCGTATTTTGCTATCGAAGGCCGCCTTATAATCGATAAGTAGTTGATAGTCGATTCGTTTTCGTGGGCCGCTACTAGGATTTAGAGTAGCGAGCAAATCTGGTCAGTTGTCGATTTTCCAGTCGTAAAGCCAAACTGGTAAAGCCCAATCAGGTCAGCAATAATTGGTTTTAGTCTTTCGCATATTATACCTGATAGAACTTTATGTGCAATGGATAAAGGATTATTCCACGGTAGTTGGCACAGAGACTCGGGTTAGCTTTTTTAAATATGAGATATAGTACACTGAGACTCCAATTGCCGGGCATGCATTCATCTAACCAAATTTTGCTAACGCATTAGACAGCTCCGCCAGTAATCCTTCTGCTCCTGCGGCTTTGTTATTCTTAAGGGTGGCAATAGCTGTTCTGACCTCGTCTTGGGTAGGAGCGGGCCATCACCGGCGTCGTCGAAATAGTGATCGATTGTGTCATTGTAATTGGAAATCTCAGGTACCATTAGCGCGAGGAAACGATCTCACCATATCTCCAACATGCTCTGCACATCTGCGATGAGATTTCCGTCCTTGTCTTTACAGAAGAGGGGCCGTGAACCAAGTCCATTAGTTATGTTTTTGACTTTTTGGTAGAATTTTCGGGCTTCGTTCTTCGTAATAAGAATTACTTTCAAGATACGTCAGTTTTGAATAGAGAAAATAATTATAAACGTCGTTTTATGTTAGAAATGTTACAGATAATAAGGACTCCAATAGCGAAGAGAATGAACTTTAAAGCAGATACGGATAATGTTGCACAGAATTGTAGACATTTAATTAGTAAAACGTAGAATATTTCACCGAAAATAGTTTGATGTATCATTGAATTTGTCACTAGGTAACATTTTTAAAATATTCTGATGTAACTTGTTGAAATTAACATTATGTACATATTTTTATCAACAAAATTATTTTTCTGGCTGTAAACTAGAGAAACTGTTTCTACACAAAAATTTTTCTGGCTGTAACTTAGAACATTTTTCATATGACAAGAAAATTTCTTCAATTGTTTAATTTTTTAATTTTCTTTTATGGTTGTTTTTTCAAATGACATAAAAAAAATATTTTGTTTGTCAATTATTTTTCAGTTCTAATTAATAATATATCTTCCTGACGATGCTATCGAAAGGATAGCGAAATATCGAAAAATATAATTAATTACTAAACACGACCAAACGCTCGGACAATTTAATTTTTGATTTACTTTTACCTTTATTTGACTTGTCATTTGTACAAACAATTCTTGATGGACAATAAAAGTACGAATGAAGTTTAATAAATACTAGGCACTTCCAAATTACCTAACTATAAAAAAGATTATGGCACATTTCTCTGAAAATGATTATTGCATGGACCAGATTGTCAAGTGAAGGTTATCTACCCTTTTACAGATTTCTGCTTCAAGAGGATTTTTTGGGTTTCGTAAGACCTCTTGTCTCCGGTTTCCAAAATAACACAATTATAACTTACAAATATGTTACATTTTTTACCATTTATTAATTCTAAGAAACACGAAAACCTCGTGCGTAAATTTGAAATATTGGTTTTTCGATTGAACTTAAAAAGTATAATAAATAGGGTTTTACAAAAATCTGTATCGTAAATTCAAATCTGTTACTCTGTAATACATTTTCAATTCGAAATTGTGTACATAACATCGGAGGAAACTCAAAACAAGGCATTCAATAAAAATAATAATTTTAAGGTATAACATCGATTAGATATTGAAATTTTAGATTTTTTATGAATTATTTGCCGAAAAAAATTATTTTATCGACCGAATTTTTTTTGAGCATTATATATTTTTCGTTACTTGCTTATTCGTTTTCCGAATTTTAGCGAGCAAAACAATAATATTTTTTGTTTCATAATTCAATAACATTTCACAATCTCGGCCAATGCTACTCCATTTCCCATCCCGCTCAAGAGATTGCCTACATCCCGGATACCAGTCCACTCATGTATATTGCTAAGACATGGATTTTGAATTTCTCACAATGTGACCCAAGTATGCTATATTGCGCTTCCCAACAGTACCTAAGAGTTCTCCACTGCGGTGTATTTATCCTACTACTTCGTTGTCCGATATGAAGTGAGTCCCTAGTGTTTTAAGAATTCGTCGATATATCCACATTTCAAAGTCTTCCAGCTACTTTACATCTACTGCTTGTATGGTCCATACCTCTATGCACTCAGTAGAAAATGCCTGGTAAGAACTTTTTATATTTTAAAAATTTATATATTGCTCGATACAGCATTTTATTTCCTTTAAACTATCCCGCTGATCAGTGATCGTAACTCCTAGATATTTAATACTATGTACTCTAGCGACGTACAAGCATTGATTTTTCAAAGTGTTTGTTTTAATCTCCAGGGCATATGTTTCACTATTTGGCGCCAGTATGTCCACTAGATGAAGGGGACCAGACATATTATAAACCAGTAAGGTAGTGTAGTCAGCATATCTAATATTGTAGAGAAATATGTCATTAATATACATATATACTTCTCCGAACGTTTCCCATGGACCCCTGGAAAATTCTTCCGGAATAGATATTAATTAGAAGTGGAGATACGGATAAGTCTATAATCATCACACTATTGAGTGAGACTTTTCCCGCGAATGACCATAAACGTTGATTTAAGCCAATCTTATAAATATTGTTAAACAACTCTGTCAGAAGTTGGATGTTATCGTCGTCTATTAATTTGAATACTTCAGAATGAACCTCATCAGGGCTACATGCTCCTCTGTCTTCAAGAGCCAATTCCCGCGAGGTTTTGCCATGCACCCGTTTCAAAACTTGTTTGGTTGTAATCAGCAACTATTTGTCCGGTTGTAATCAGTAAATATTTGTCAGTCCAGGTAATCATGTCTTTAATTTCAAAAACAGCTTCGTTGCCATTGTCGTACAGTACTTTTGGAATTACTTTGCGGTATATCCCGGCGGCTTCCCTTATTTTTTTTTATGGAGATTAAAATCGATATGTAAGTCTTGTAATATTTCGATCTCCTGACATTGACTATTTAGGTGTTCGTAACTCGCAACGGGTATTGCTGTCCAAATTTCTCTATACAATTCAAATTATAGCTCATAATTTGAATTTCCATACCTGCGACTTTCTTCCTTTAGCCTCAATATTCCTTTCGTCATCCATTCCCATCCCTCGGGTCTTTTGCCGTTTCCAAAGACATTTTTTACTATAGATTTTAGTGTACCTTTAAGAGAATTCCATATGTATTTGACATCTTCGTCATTAACGCTATTCAGTTCGCGATTTATATGTTCTTTGATAGTATTTCGAATAGATGGTTCTTAGAGTTATGCAATAACCAGTCTCTTCTATACTCTTCCCAATGTAGTCACAGGAAGTTCCACGCCCAAATTCGCTATTAGGAGGTAGTTGCCCGATGGTACGTCAGCCTCTGGGTATGTAGAAGTTTCCGTAATAAATGAGCAAAAGCGTTCGTTCATAAAAATAGTATCAATTCGATAATTCCCACATCTGTGGTCCTCGTCAAGGTTGTCCGAATACTACATGTTGGCCGTATCACATTTCACTTACACCAAATATATCAATTTCCATATTGTCCATTTCGTTGATTGTATTACCTAATAATCCAGGTTCATAAAGGCTCCGTACTTTCCATATACCTCCGATGATTCCCCGGACCCGCATATTTCCGAAGAATAAATGCCGTTCGTCAGTGTCCGTAATCATAATTGAGTGGCTTTCAAGGGATATTTATTTATTTATTCATTTCAATCTATTTGGCTGGGCCCTTACAGATCCATTTTTACAACTATTTCTGTGGTCAGTGGTTTCGCGTTGCCTTCTGAAGGGTCTAGAGTTTTCCTTCTGTGTTTTCATCGCTCAATGCGAGTCGTTGGAGTGGATGGTTCGCTAGCCTCAGTTGAGATATATCAATCAGTTCTCTGCCGTTGACTTTCTACGTTGCTGACATTACCTAGTATTTTAAAGAATGTTATAATACCATTGCCCTGTGTCGATCTGCCTCGAAGGGTCGAAGGTCGTGAGTTTTCTTAGTTGGTTACTTGAAATAGGGTTGGTTCTGGGCTTTACCAAGTTAAAGACAATCAATTTCGTTACCTCGTCTGCCCAACTCTTAACACCTACTAAACTATAAGTGGATTAAAAAATGATATTCAATTGAAGGTATTTTCAATTCCGTTTTTTGATGGTTTTTTCAACAAGGAGTCTTAGGCGATCACTTACATATTAAGATTTTTTTAATGGATGTTAGTATATCTGATATCGGTCTTTAGTACCCCACCGATTGGTTCAAGTCAAGGCTTGTAACTTTAGCTATAATTTATTTAAATGGAAACGGCGATATAATTTTTAAATTGAAAGAGTACAACTACTGCCACTATATAACATTAACGTATTTCAAATATAAAAAAATATTTTATGGTAAACTAATTTTACTTTTCATTCACTGATATAAAGTCTGAATCAGAAATTTTACAATATGTTAGAAAACAAATTTCCATTTTTGTTATCAGGTTGAGACAATCACTAAAACTGTAATAGCGCCATTTAAAAATATTTAATCAACCCACACTATCCCTTTGAGATCTTTTGGCATTGTAATGGATATTCTATTAATTGATTAATCACTGAACCCGATTAATCGACTTCCTGATTAATCAAATAATTGATTACTCACGCATTTTGGTTAATCGTGTTTACTATTAATCAATTATTCTACACTTTCATTTATTCATGAGTACTCGTAACTGTTGAATCCAAAAATATATTAATCACAAAATTGAGAAGTTGGGCTATTTAGAACAGCTGGGTTGAATTTTTTAAATTAATCGATTAATCATAGTTTTGATTAACTAATATTTTTTACGATTCGATTAACAACTTTCGCTCATTCCTACTACGTTCGTAAGATATCGCATAGTAGTTTAAATTTGAAAAATGACAATAATAAAGTATTTTGAGTTTGCAAATCAAGGGGTGTAAGGTTTCAATGGAAAAGTTTAAATTGTCATAGCGTACAAATTCACCGATGCAAAGAAAATTGTTTCGTTGATGCGACGCGAATGTTTAGTTAATACGATGACCATATTTGATTTTCAAAGGTTTTATCTAAATTTGACAATGATTGAATATGGTTAATACTATACCCATTTTATGATTCTCTTCGATAAAAACTTTAAGTTCCAAATTTTTGTTTTGACAAATTAAAATTTCAAAATGTATTAATATAATATAATTTCAAAATAATCTAATTTGTGGCCGTCGGTGGTGCAATGGTTAGTGTGCGCGGCTCTTGTACATGAGAAAGTGGGTTCGATCATTGCTTAGACCACCTTACATTTCTTTCCACGACGGTCACCTCGCTTAGTGATGGCACCACTATCGAGTACATAGCCCTGAAAAAGCTTCTCAAAATACCATTCGGAACCAGTGTTAAACTGTAGGTCCCAATCAGTAAGTATAAAACTAGAAAGCGCACAACTCACTGATTGTGAGAAGCTCTCCTCAATCCCTTCATGGGATGTTGTGGGATACCATTTTTTTATCATTAATATAATTGTGTTCATATTAGCACATGCCACCGTGCTATTGTTAATTCATCCTTGGCAGAGAATGACAACTTTTGTAGGGCAAGTAAATATACATATGACTGTCATATGGTGAATAAAATAGTATAAAACAATCGCCACAAAATATTCAATACAGCGTATATCTACTTCATATTTTACATCTGTGAAAACATACTTCATATCGAATTTGCCTGTAATTAAAACGCCATCAGCATCGTAACTTAAGAACATGTGTTTGATTTGTGTTGTTGCACATCTCATCGTCTCGAGTGGTATTGTTGTCAACTTTCTTCAGATACCGTCTTGACTCATTTTATAGCCTTTAGGCTGAGTACATTTTGTTATTTAATATCAATGCAATATTTACGATTTTGTCATAAACAGAAATTAACGAATTGTACATGATTTACCGGGTGGTTGTTTCTTGTTTGCCAAATGGAAGAATATTTTACGTTTACTTGCAGTCTCAAGTATCGGCAAGTACTATTTCGAGTTGCGCAATTTGTTAAGTGTTATTTTTTTAGATTTTTATCTCAGACTTTCTACTGCGATGAACGTCATATGTATGATTGTATTTTTATTTCTTTTAGAAATAAATTTGAATCTTGTAATATCTGGGGAACGCGAATGATATACTCGTTTGGTTTACGATTTGTGACTCTAAAGTTATGGCATTTTCTCAGAATATTGAGAATAGTAAATTGATTGAATCTTCAATCCACCCCCAACAAATCGAGTTCTGCCAATAAAACTGTTTTGAGTGACACATTGTAAATAAGAATGTTTAGATTGCAAATGAAAAATCTGCCGCAGTAACCGAATAAAAGGTTGTCACAACAAAAAACCTTGCTTGAAACAACTGTGTTTGCAGTTAGATATGGAGACATGGATTGGGTGCAATTTGTCTTGCAACTTGTTTTGTTGGTTGCCGGAACCGACAGATATTTTAAATAATTCTGTTTTATCTTAAGTTTGTTGTCTTCTAAGTTCTGAATAGCAATGCATTTAGCAAAAAAATTTAAAATTTCAATTGAAGGAAATATAAAATAATTTTGTATTATAATATAAAATAAAACTAACAATATAAGTCAAATAAGAAATTCAAAAAACTGGCATGCAATAAAACTAATTAATTATAATATATTTTCGGATGCAATTGATTTCATGACTCCGTTATCATGGCTTCGTTGAATCAGTCTTTTTCCCCATTTATCTCAAGAATTCTTAATAAATTACTAATCTGCATGTCTACATTTTGGAAATATACCTCCAATGCATCCTCTTCGTAGGAGCTTGAAAGTCCTTTTCTTATAACGAAGTAAGGCTTTCATTTTGATGGTGTGTAAGTGTAAAAGGAAATTTTCTCCTATCTATGGCATCTTCAGAGATTGTTACGTTTGAATCTATCACCATCAACTTGATCATGATTGTGTCAAGATCATTCTCAACCCCTTGGCTGTCATAAATTCATTAATTCATCATTTTTCTTTACTTCATTAAATGTATCCGCATGTTTACAGCTCGGCCTTCATTAACCCTTCGGCTTGTTTTATTAGGCTCATGCAAAAGTTCGGACTTTATAACTTTTTGGTTTTCACCTCAGACTTTTCACTTGTAACGAACGATGTGAACACAGCCACTGTCAACACTCATCCATCCCAGATAAAGTCTCATGGACATTTCACGTGAAACGGACAACCTAAAATTTTTTTTTCTTTCATATTTGGCTTAACTGTAGTTGCAGTAGGTGTGAAAGTAAACACGCAATATTTCTTTTGAATGATGTTTTTTTCTCAAGATATGAGATTGTAAAATTTGACGATTTTCAAATCTATTTTTTTAAAAGTTGTAATAAGGTGCGCGATTGGTGTAGAAAATAGTCTTCTCTTGTAAGAAATTAAATCAACTTTAAAAAAATTACACGAGGTGTCAGAGGACACCCGGTTGGAAGGAAGTTCCTTTCGCTTTATATTATGTACTAGTTAGTTCCAACACGCCTAAGGCTCCCGTTAAAAAATACGATAATTTAAATGGATCTTTAAGAAACGATACTTTTTTGTAAAATGATACATTTATTTAAAGAATTTTTTTTCTAGAGTGTATTTAAAAAAAAACAGCATATTTTTAGGTCCTTTTTGTAAGAATGTGTATCATTATTTCCCGAAAAGGTAATTGTTTAAAGAAAAGTACTTCTTTTATTAAACGCTAATGATTTTAAAAACAGATACAATTTTTAAGAAGAAGTACTTTCTGTAAGAAAAAGCTATAAGAATATGAAACAAGTACTTTTTTCAAGAACAGGTACTTTTTAAAGAAGTCGTACTCTTTTTAGGAAAAGGTTATTTTTTTAAGAAAACTACTTATTTTCAGAAAGGTTACTTAACTCAAGAAAAGAAAAGTAAAAAAGTTACTATTAGGAAAATAAGTTTTTGTAAGAAAATATATTTCTTTTAAGAGAATTAATTTTTTTGAAGAAAATGTGTTTTTAGGAAATGGAAATTTTTTTTGTATTGGTAATGTTTTCAAGAATATGTACATTTTTAAGGGTAGGGACTTATCTCAAGAAAAGATATTTTGTTTCACAAAAAATTTGCTCTTTAAAGAAAATATAGTTTTTTATGAAAATGTAATTTGTTATAAGAAAATTTATTTTTTTAAGAAAAGGTACGTATTTAAAAAAAAAAACCTTTTTTAAAGGAACGGTACTTTTTGTAAGAAAATTTACTTTGTTGCCAGTCTTGAACTTTGGCTGTTCTATATTTACTTTTTATTGGGTTCAAAACTACAATATATACTAAATATTGGCTACAGGCTCCACCTAGAGAACTTCCGATTAATCAAGGAATTTCCCAACATGTGTGAGACATCTTGACATTTTCTTTCTCTACGATCCAAGCCGTTAGTCTAGATACAAAGCAAAGCAAAATTAAACAATATAGTTGATAATAGTGGGTTGTAGCATAAAAGTGTTAAAACAAAAGTTGTTTAATATTTTATTTCATTAAACCCATCATGTGCAAAACCGTAAGTGACCATGTCACACCAAAATTTTTGTAAGTTCTCTTAATTGTTCTTGATGTGCTAACGTCTATCGGCGCGGGTAGGGCCTAAACTCACAATGTGAATGCATCCAAACGCAGTTTGTCCGGCTGAGTTTGTCTGACTGCGATCACAGATTGTTTGTCGTTAAACTCCTCCGAAACGGCTGGACCGATTTGTGTGAAATTTCGTGTGCATATCGGGTAGGTCTCGGGATCGGCCAACGTCTATTTTTCATACCCCTACATGACAAAGGTGACCCACCCCTATATAGAACACAGATTTGTCCGACTGCGAGAAAAACACACTCTGATCTAGCGGCAGCGAATAGGTGTCTTGTGTGGGTGCGGAGCACTCTCAGAGCAGAGAAAATAATGACGTGGTTAGACGTATATAAAATTGAGATAGCAAGAGAGCAACGAGCAGTGAGTGAAAACTGGAAAGCGTACAGTTCAGTGATTGTGAGATGTTCTCCCCAGTCCCTTCATGGGATGTAATGGGAAGCCATTTTATTTATTTTAAGAGAGCAACGAAAATTGAGTGAACTTGTGGAGCGTATTTACGAACATAACAATGTATGTATGTACACATGTCTGTTGCTTTGCATTCTCTTTGTTTTTTGTAGGAATAAAACAAAAGGTATTAAGCAAGAAAATAATGGCACATGTGCTTGCACTGGTCTTTAAATAATTTTAAGTATTAATATTATTTCAATGTAACGTCATAATACGATTGAACGCTGTTTTTTATTTTGCAATGTAACATTTACTAATGTGTTCATTGAAATCGAACTGGTACATGATCGCAGCAGCAAAATAACTCAAGGGAGATTTACGGTGTCTTGACAGTGGACTAACATCCCAAATGTGCAATAATAGTAAGTTGTTTGAAAGTCTTATAAAGTGTGCTGAGAAAATATTTCTTGCTGGAGATAAATTCATAATTGCCACTTGCAAAGGTGACGTTATCCTCAACGCATAAACTGCAAGGAAATTTTATTTTAATAAGCAAAGCTGTTGAAACGGATTTATTGTCATTTATAATACTGATGGGGTTGAAGTAAAGATCAGTGAGAGTTATGTTGCAATGAAGGCATACAAAGAAAACAATTCGTTCTTGGTGTATCAGAAATCTAGCCAGCGCTTGAATGCAAAGAGTGCCAACGGCATGTTATAGCTTTGCAGAGATGGTCATCTGAACTTTAGTGACCTTTAATATGAGTCAAAATGGACTGGTAAATGGTATGCAGGTTTCCAGTCATGCGAAGGACCACAATTGTAAGACATGTATGTTGAGTAGGATTCACGCAGCACCATTTCCTAATGCGATAGAATATCGTCCTTACGATATGTTGGAAATTATTCATTGGGATATATGTGGTACGATTAACACAAGTTAAATAGGTTGTTCTAGGTACTTCGTTACCTTCACCGATGCTTTATGGAAGCCTAGAGTAAAGTATTTGGCAAGCTAAAAAGTCTCAAGCAATAAGTTGAACGTCAAACAGGAAAGATGATCAACATACTCAAGAGTAACAACGGACGCGACGGACGGGATTAATAACGGACGGGATTTATAATACATTTGACTAACAGCTGCGGGAACAAGGCAATTTGCGACAGTCTGTGGTAGCTTATACACCTCAACAAAATGGAGTCGCCGAACAAGCATTCCGTATATTAGTCAAAATGGCTCGTTTTATAATAGTCTATGAAATTTGAATCCAAACCTATGGAAAGAAACCTATGAGAGTCTATGAAATTTGAATCCAAACCTATGGAAAAAAACAATTGAAACAGCTGCATATTGAGGAGGAAATGCTGTCGATAATCAGTCATACACCGGTTAATAATATTTGTATTGCTATGGAAACTGCTTGATTTCCTGGGAATCTAAAAAAAAAGATTGTGATAGCACAGAGGTCGGGTATATCTCAATGTCTAATACTACAAAGGAAGCGATTTACTTGAGAAGATAGTTACGCGAACATGAATGTCCTAAAAACATTCCAGTGGGCAATCAAGGGGCTTTAAAGTTGGCAATAACCCCTATATTCTATAATCTCAGCAAACACATTGATATTCACATACGAGATATAATAAGGAAGAAGTAAATTAAACTGGAGTATCTAAACACCAACGAAATGGCGTTTCATCGAAATTTTAACCAAATAAAAAAACATTCAAAAGATTTTTTCATGATAAATACTCGTTAGTGTCGCCGTGGCCAAGCAAGGTGACCGCCGTCGAAAGAAATTTAAGGTGGCTAGAGCAGTTATTTTTGAAGTGGTAGAAGAATTTGTCTACCTTGGGTCCGCCGTGGATATGGACAACAACGTCAGCCTGCAGATAAATAGGAGAATTATGCTTGCAAATAGATGCTATTTTGGGCTCAGCAAGCAGTTTAGGAACAAAGCCCTCTCTCGACGGACAAAAGCCCAGCTATATCAGACTCTCATTTTACCTGTCTTGACATATGGCTCCGAAACTTGGGTCATATCGCAAACGGATGAAAAACACCTGCGTTTATACAAGAAAAAATTCTCCGTAAAATATATGGTCCTGTTAGGGAAAACGGCTAGTACCGACGTCGCTGGAACCAAGAGCTATATATTCTTATGTTATCAGAATAGATGAAGATGAGCCAGCGCGAAAGGTTTTCGCTAACGTATCCGATGGAAGCAGGAAAAGATGACGACCAAGACTCCGCTGGAAAGACCAGGCAGAAGAATCCCCCCATATCCTTGGTGTTACCAACTGGCAAGAGAAGGCAAAGTATACAGCCATTTGGAAGAATATGTTGACTTGTTTTTAATTTGCTTGTTTAATTAATATGTGTAAGACGTCTGACCTCATGAGGTTGTAAAATAGTCAATAAAACTAAAGTAAAAGCAGTGATCGAACCCACGTTCTCATGTTCAAAAGTCGCGCACTCTACCATTGCACCACCGACATCCAAAACAAATAAACAAAAAGCTTCTCAAAATACCGTCTGTAACCGGGGTAAAACTGTAGGTGTCATTCAGTGAGTGTAAAAACTTGAACGCACACAGCTCACAGCACTCCCTAATCCCTTCAGGGGATTGAACGGGAAGCCATTTTTTTTAAACATTCAAAATTCCTTGGACTTATGAATATGATTTATTTCTATAATAATAGCAATTTTTACTTACTCGTATTAAACGATAATAGAATTTTTGCGAATTATTGCTTTTTTGGGAAACCTAAGATTGTTATGGAGGAACAGTTTTGTTGTTTCACAGTGGATGCTATGTGGTTACATTAACCTCCAAATTTAGTTCGCCTATCCATCGATCTCACATCACTTCCATATTTAGTTAACACAATCTTAAATTAATTTTGCACAAACTAAAAGTTTAAGATAATTTAGGCTTTATTCTAGCTTATGGTTTATGCGTCTATTATGTTAAATTTGTATTCACAAAATAACAGATTACAAAGTGTCCACTGATAAATAGTACTTGTTCAAAAATACTATACACATATGTTTACAATGGTCTGAATTAGTCGTTAATCTCTATTACAGCTTACTTTTTTTTATCTTATTCATTAAAATATGTTTTTTCATGTTTTTAGTAGCGTAATAAAAATGTAAAACATGTAAAAAAATTTATGTCATGTTTGACCGTCGGTTAGTGTGCACGCCTCTTGTACATGACAACATGGGTTCGATCAATGCTCAGACAACCTTACAGTTCTTTCGACGACGGTCACCTCGCTTCGTGATGGCGACACTATCGAGTACTTAGCAATGAAAAGCTTCTCAAAATACCTTTCGGAACCGGTACAAAACGGTAGGTCCCAATCAGTGAGTGTAAAAACTAGAAAGCGTTCCTATCACTGATTGTGAGAAGCACTCCTCAATCCCTTCATGGGATCTTATAGGACACCATATATATATATATATATTATGTTTGAAAACGGTTACAATGTTAGTAGTGTCTCAGGCAGACAATTTTGGTCTCCCAGTGTGCAGCTGTAATTTTATATTAGACAATATTTTACCTTGGGGAATATGAAGGTAACAATTTTTAAGTCTACGCAACTTTCCCAAAAGTCGAACCAACTATAAGTATTTTAAATGACAATCAGACCTAATGGATGACTTGGGGTGAGGGTTTGAATAACTGCGTTCACCCGACTGAAATTTCGGTACTGCTGTTGATAGAAATGAAACTAGTTTAATACCCACATCATCTGACATAGGAGGTTACTAATGTGTTGCTAAAACCTACTAATATCTCGGTGATATTCGTTTCATTACGACTGATTCGTCTCAATAACAAGTAACCCCGATTACTTGTGGACTTTCTTCTCGTATGTGCGAGTGAGTATTTGGCTTTAATTTACATTTTGAATGCGACCATGAGAAGTGTGCCTTTTCACAACGGCACTCGCATGCACAAGTTGCATTGAATCACTATTAAATTGCACCACTGTTATTAAACATTGTGCACAGATGCTGCACATGTCATTTCGAAAGGGAATAAAATAAATCCATTTTATCCATTGAAATAGGGCTTAAAGCAACGCTTTAAACAAAGTAGCAGCGACAGTTGGATAAATGCTCATATATGTGGACAGACGAGGCCATAATACTATGCAAAAGTATGACCATGACGACGACGTTGCTGAATAATAAAAAGAGGCTCCAACTAGGAATGTAATATAACGTAAGCTGAAAGACAATACAATAGAATAGATTTAAGATTTCGAAATGTATAAAAAATAAGACCGTAATTGCCAACAATGTTCATCCATAAAATAAAATAACAAAACACGACCAAAATGAATACGAAAAAGACGTAGAAGCAGTATCGAATTCTCCAGTTTTTTCTATTTCTTATTGCTACTATTTGTAAAATTCAGGAGCGGCATTAGTGAATGAGCCTCAGATTTGCTACACGGGGTAAAGAAGGTCAACGGCTTACAATATTAAATAAACAAATGAAAAAAAACATTCCCATTACACCCCATGAAGGGTCGTGGAGAACTTCTGGCACTCACTGAGCTGTGTGCTTTCTAGTATTCCAATCACTGATTGGGACCCACAGTTATACACCGCTTCCGAGTGGTATTTTGAGAAGCTATTTTTTGGCTAAATACTCGAAGGTATAGGCGTGCAATGGCTAGTGTGCGCGGCTCTTGTACATGAGAACGTGGGTTGGATCCCTGCTCAGACCCCCTTACATATCTTTCAACGACGGTCACCTCACTTAATGATGGCCACACTATCGAGTATTTGCTTGAAAATGCCATGAAAGAGCTTCTCAAAATACAGTAGGGCCCAATCAGTGAGTGTAAAACTAGAAAGCGCACATCTCACTGATTGTGAGAAGCTCTCCTCAATTCCTTCATGGGATGTTATGGGACACCATTTTTTATAGGCGTCACCGAGCGACGTGACCGTCGTCGAAAGTTTTCATGTACAAGACCCGTGCACACTACCATGGCACCACCGACGTCCACCACAGATGAACATTCGAACCAAACATAATTACTGACATCCATCCAAATCAGACATCCATCAAGATTGGAAAATACTCCTAGCCGTGGTCATGTTTCTTAGAATTATATTCAATTTAGAGCTCAAATACTTCGACTTATTTTCGCACAGTGCTACAATGTTTGTATGCATTCAACTCTTACTGTCCAAAAGTGACCACATAGTCGCGAAGACCATACCTACCGACAAAAAAAAAGTACATTTATTCAAAGAATAAGTAACATGCTGGCCTTTCGGTATATCGTCGAAGTTCCTGACCAAAAACTAAGAAGGATTATCGGATTAAAATACTTCACATACACTACCAAAAAGATAGTCAATATCTGAATGTAATCTTTGCAAACAGAAACTTTCTTGCGTTTTTTTCTGCCCAAGTCTATAGAATTCTTATTTTAGTTGCTCTAAATACTGTAACGAATTTGCAATATGGTAACGAATGTGTATCTAACTATGTGATCATCGCTAACAGATGCTTAGTGTAAAGACACCAGCTAAGCTGCATCACCATTACCTCCACCGACGTTTGCTGGATATCTCCCATTTTAAGCATTCACGGTGTGACGGAATCGATTTTAATAAAAATTTTACGTTACTTCAATATTTAAGCGGATTCAGCTTGCGAGACAACGAGACCAAAATGAAAAACAATTAAACCGAAAAAACAACGCTTCGTCACAGGGTAAAAAGACATTGGTTAATGCAAAATATTTCCGGTCTAAATGAATTATTAGGCTGCATATTGTCAAACACCGGCCAAATAATAAAACAAGGATAATTTTTCCAGACCAATTTCGGTATCTCCCATACAAAAAATTGCCGATTGTAGCTACTTTGATACTAACCAACGGACAACTTGCCATGCAGATGCCAATTCCGTTACTACAAATATCCAAATATAATTCGTTATTGGACATTGTTTAGTTAAAATGTTTTTAGTGAATCAATGTGAAAAAAAATGTGGAGACTCTCCGGTTGATTTATGCGATTCCTATTGTAACCCATAACTGATATTAATTAAATTTTGTACTGACCAATATTTTGCCTAAACTACTTTTTAGTTAAAAATTGACAACTTTGCCACTCCCATTTTATTATCTCCCGTACAATAGTTTCAATAGGGTTTCCGGTTATTCGACACAACATCTTTGCCACGCCCATTTTCTAATCTCCCGTATAAATGCTGGGCGCATAATTGAGTCGTCGTCATGAAAAATGTCAAACAAAGCAACAGATTCTAAGTATATTGGGAATTGTATAATATTTTGGGAAACTCAAAATAACCTTTTTTAATGGAACTTGGACTCAGTGGACGACCAATGGTGAGGGTATGTTCAAGTCGGTTCACCCGGCTGAAATTAGTGTACTGATTTTGTAATAGCTAACTTATTTATTATTCTCAGCATTTAAAGCTGACGAAACTAATACGATGCTAGAACGAAAAAAATGGCTTCAGTTACATCCCTTTAAGGGATTAGGGAGAGTTTCTCATGTTGTTATTGGTTTATGAAAATCCAGAGAGAAAACTGTTGACTTCGTGAGCGAATGTAAAAAATGGAGATCAGTGAGAGAAAAGGACAGCGTTAGAGAAGCGTCACAACCAAAGACCAGTTCTTGTGGAAATTTTTCCAACTTCTTTAAATTGTTGGAGCAATTCTTCAGGATGTCGAGAATTGCTTTTGCCTAGATGAATAATACGTTTACAGATTGTCGTAACTATAAAATGTTATTAAAATCGCACCAGCAGCACCGTGCTGATTTCAGTTCTGCGAAGATGGATGCACCATTTGGAGTCTGTCGACAACATTAACTTTGTAGTTTCTACTATTTACAAAAAATATAGTACAAAAGAAAAGTCATTTTGAGGGGAACCTAAATTGCAATACAATAGTAGTGCCTGGTAGCTGTGCAGTAGACTAATATACAATTGCATAAAAAGAAATTAACGAAACTATGCGTATAGAATTACACGCTTTTTTTTTGTACCGTCAACAGGGTTGCCAAGTGTTGGAGAAAACGCAGATAAAACTATATAGTATGGTATATAGCGGAAATACGTAGAACAACACCCGATTCTGTATTTCAATGGACAGAATCGAATACGAGAGTATTTACTGCCCACCGTCTTAGCATGATTGAGGTAGAATGTGTGATTAAATTGCTACGAGTACAATAACTACACTGAAAGAATAACGCTTAGTAGCCTGGATGAAACATTTTCGTTAATGGTTTTTCATTTCTACAATGAAAAGTTTCGTATATCCGACAATTTGGTAGTCGCTGCAACGAAAAATGCCATACATGATTTCTTTGACAATTTTTCATTTCGTTGCTGCAAGAACTAACATTTCGTTCCTGCGCCAATTTCATTTAATTTGAATTTTGTAGAAAAATGGGTTAAAAATAAAAAAAAGTGCATGAGTTTAAAAGTATTGATATTTAGTTTATCTCCTATTTTTGATAGTTTAGTTTTATTATTTATTTATTTTGTAGGTTTGCCAACATTTATACTTGACGAAATAATTTAATTATTGCGACGAAACTGATTTTTTTTTGAGATAAAGAGAGAAAATCAGTCAAGAAATTGACTTAGCATAAAACAGAAGCCAGCAAGAGAAAATAGTGAGCGTGAGTGCTGGGTCACGTACACATCTTAAATCATTTCCTTTGCAACAACCGAAAGTGGTAGACATATTTCTGCGCCGTAATAATCTAAATAACTTTGTTGAAACAGACTAATTACTTATACTTAGTAATAATCATTTATTTTGAAAAATAAATTGTGTGAATTTATGTGTTTGCTGTAATCGTTTGTGTAAATTGAGTAAATTTTTGAGTAAATAAATTTTTAAACAGAACGCAAAGAAAGTGACGCATCGATAGCAGAAATACCACCCTGAAATATCTAGTTGAACATTTGTGTGTGTGTATATGAGCGTATTTTAAACATAATTCGGTCGCACTTGTTTCGTTGCATTGGTATTTGGATTCGAAGTCAATGAAAATGAAGAAGGCAAAGAAACAAAGTGTTTTAAATAAGACGAACATAAAAAATAACAATTTAACGGAAAATGAAATGAATGCAATCGAAAATTTTAACAATTTTGTTTAAAATAAATATAAGAACATTTGATGAAATTGTTTACAGAGCGAAAATGTTTACATGGCTTAATGACGGGAATATGAAGCTCTACAATTGAACGACAGAACCCTAAACATTACAACAATTGCATAATGTAAGAAACCAATGATGTGGTTCTGTGTTAATGGAAGTTCTGAACATAGATCAATTGCTGTGATGAAACCCATAGGGCAGTAGAGCTTACGTTCATGGCAAGTACAGACATAAGTAGATATGTGCATATCTTAAACATAAATCTAATAATAAATTTCTCATATATTTTTTTAGTTACAGGACCTGAATACAACGGCCACAATAACACCCTAACCCAAGACTACCATAATCTTTCTACTTTCTGGGTATATAAGTAATATACATATTTAGCAAATTAAAACCATTTTCGAAACAAAAATTCAAAAAAATTGTTACCAAAACCCCTGCAATGTAATACTAACAGTGTACTGATATACAATTAACAATAATTAGTTTCAAACACGCGTCAAAACATTCATTCAAGCAATGAAAAAAATCATACCAGAAATGAGACAAGTTTATAGCAGCAATAAACCAAATTCATTGCAGCAGTGAAACAACTTTATTGTAGAAACGAAACCAATTCGTTGCAATAATGAATCAAATTCACTGCAGCAACAACATGCTTTCATCACAGTGATGAACAATTTGCAGTTGATGAACACATTTTCGTAGCGGAAATGAAACTGTACGTTAGCTCACTTTCGATGACAACAGTTTTGGAGTGACGAACATTTTCATCCCTGTGACGATGCTTTTCCGTTCAGTGTAGTTTCATACGTCTGACGATTTTTATGTCGCTGCAGCTAAAGATATTATACTAGATTTTGTTTTATTTAATTTTATTTTATATTTAATTTATATTGCATGAATTTTGAAACAAATTCAAATTCAAATATTTATTCATCCAGATTTCATGTACAATTTCAATATATAAATACAAAAACATTCTTGACCTTTATCATATAATATTTATTAGAATTGTCATGTACACGCTGAAAAATAACGACCTCTCTAACATATTTTTCCAAACATATTCTGCAAGAACCATGTATACGTTTGGAACACACTTCAAACATTCATATGTTTGCAGGTCAAAAACTTATTGGTATTTAAATGCAAACAGTAGTATCATGTTTACTGACAAACATGTATGCTTTTACGTGGAAACATATTTCATTTTCATCTCACACAAACATATACTTACGTGGAGGTATTCGCGTGTTTCCCCAACCTACATATACTTACATGGAAACATAGGCGAATTTCCTCCCAAAGACAATAATATTTAGAAAAAAATTTTTATTCGATTTCAATATACATACATGTGTTATTTATTATAATTAAATTAATCAATATAAATCCACATTTATAAATAATTAATACAAAAAATTAATAGATTTAAATCGGCCGTTTTACATTTATTATTTGCATTATTTGTTTTTTTTATGAAATGAGAATCTGCTCTTTTGCTTCTCCTTTCTTTATTGCCTCTCACGTTTTTGTTGTAACGGGTTTATCAATAAGAGCGCTACAAAAGTTTTTTTAAATAAAACAAAACCGGTTTTAGATCCCAATGAAATTCAGTATTCCTGTGAAAGTACGTTCGATGCCATTATGTATGGAACTCGATTTCTTTTGCATGTCCACCATGGGCACGCTTTCAGAAGTCTAGACGCTGAACCCAATTTTCGACGGTTTTCAAACATAAATCGCCCGATACTGCTGCAATTTCACGTTCGATATTCGTACGAAGTTCACCAATCGTCGCTGGCTTGTTGGCATAGACCATAGACTTGACGTAGCCCCACAGGAAATAATCTAACGGCGTCAAATCGCACGACCGAGGGGGCCAATCGACAGGGCCATTTCGTGAGATAACACGTTCATCAAACTTGGTTTCCAATAAATTGATTGTGGCATTCGCTGTGTGGCTTGTGGCGCCGTCCTGTTGGAACCACATGTCCTCCAAGTCAATATTATCCAATTGGGGCCAAAAATATTCGGTTATCATTGAACGGTAGCGATTCGCATTCACAGTAATGTGCCGGTCTTGAATATCACGGAAGAAGTACGGCCCAATGACGCCACCGGCCCATAAACCGCACCAAACCGTAATTTTTTCGGGATGCAATGATGACTCATGGATTACGTATGGATTGCTGTCTGACCAATAACGCATATTTTGCTTATTGACGAAACCATTCAGCCAGAAATGAGCCTCATCGCCGAAGATGATTTTCCGATGAAAATCCGAATCATTTTCAAGTTGTTGCTCAGCCCAATTCACGAACATAGGACGCTTATGGTGGTCAAGCGGCTTCAGTTCTTGCGTCAATTTGGTCTTGTAAGGATGTAGGCCAAGATCTTTTCGCAAAATTTGCCACAACGACGTCACAGAGATGCCCAACGCTTGAGAACGAAGTGTGAGAGACACATTTGGGCTTTCTTGAACTGAAGCCTCAGCCGCAGCAATATTCTCGACGCTACGGGCACTTCTTTGTCTCACGGGCACGGGAACATTTTGTACTGTGGCTGTGGATTCAAATTTGTCCACTAGACGCTCAATTGTTGATCTGGTAGGACGATTATGACGACCATAAATTGGACGTAGCGCTCTTAAAGTTGAGGCCACTGACTCCAAATTTGGGTAGTAAATTTTAATCATTTCGACTCGTTGTTGGCTCGTATATCTTTCCATGATGAAATGGCAAACCTTACTGAAGAGAAATGTCAAAAGAGCGGGAAAAAATATGGAGTCGTTTGCTGTCCCTATGGATTTACTTTTGTAGCGTCTCTGTTGAAAAACCCATTATATACAAATCAAGTCAATGCAACAAAGCGTGGATTAATTGCTTGTGGTTTTTTTATTACACTTATTGCACTAATTGTACGCCGTTCCGATTTTATCAGTAAAGGCTCGGACAGACAAAGGACTTCACGTTATTGCCCGTTCCAGTTTCTTTCCTCAAGATCGTTTCTTAGTTTGGTATATGTAAAATAAATAAATGATTTCCCATTACATCCCATGAAGGGACAGGGGAGAACTTCTCACAATCACTGAGCTGTGCGCTTTCCAGTTTTCACTCAGTGATTGGAACCTACAGTTTTTTACACCGATTCCGAACGGCATTTTGTGAAGCTTTTTCATGGCTATATACTCGATAGTGTCGCCGTCACTATGTGAGGTGACCGCCGCCGAAATAAATTTTAAGGTGGTCAGAGCAGGGTTCGAACCCAAGATCTCATGTACAAGAGCCGCGCACACTAACTGTTGCACCACCGACGGCCACAGCGTTTGGTATATGTATGTGTATATATACGAAACGTATACACAAAAATAAAATCACAAACCATTCGAGCCTTCGTTTAATCTTTTTTCACTGATCAAACGCTTTTGATATCCTCTGTCTGATGAAACATTGACGACTGAATACATGAAACTAAAAAGTAATACATCACACAAAATAAGAAACACTTCATCTGCAATTTACACGAACATTTAGGCAAACACATATATTATAACATATTAATCATTGTGCCTCAAACAAGTAATATTGAATAGCAAACACAATGTGTTTGGACACAAGTATATTATATTTGCGACAAGCTCCAAAAACACTTTATATTTGCATCCAAACAACAACAAGAAAGATTTTTCAGCATGTAGCTATAATCGTTTTAAAGGCAAAATGGAGAAAACCTTTACTTGATGATAAATGTAGTACTCAAACATATTTTTAGTTAATGTATGAGAATTTGATGCTACAAGCTTATATGTTCAGGAAAAATTTTCAGATTGAGAAATGGTTGACTTTTGTTGAAATAATAAACAATTCATATAATCACATTCAATTCAAATTCAAATTCAGCAAAATATGTAATTAACTATTATATATGTTTGCAGTTGAAAGAAGTTGACCCAAAACACATTACATGTGGTATAAATTGAAACACTGCAACTCAATGTGAATTGGCTGCCACTTTGTTAGAAATTAAAAAATCATGTGAGGTTTCAAGGGACATCAGGTTGGAACGAAGTTCCTTTCGCTATATTCTTCAGCCAATTCTTCAGCCAAAAATGTCAAAAAAAATCTTCAACGTGTTAATTTACAAAATCCAATGAATGTGTGCTGTTATTTCGCTGCTAAAAACAAAAAAAAATTTGCATTTCAGTCAAATGATCATAACTTTGGAACGGTAAGACCTCTGGGCTTCGTTTAGCGCATTCCGGAAAGGTACACAACATAAGTTAGCTGCCATTTGGCTGAGCAAAGTGAGGTGCTGTGCACATTCTTATGTATTTTTTTAAAATTTTTTTTTAACCTTGGCGATTTCTTTTTTTTAAAAGAACAAAGACCTTTCCATTAAGCCCAAAAACAAACAACTCTGATCGCTGGTTCAGAAGTTTTCAATTTTACCCTACTACCCTCCGATCAGCAATCCGAAAATTTTCAAGCCGCTGCCATTTTGCACACTTGCATTTTCGGGGATGGTCGTAGTGGACATATTTGCAAGGAATACGCCGGTGAAATTCAGTGCGTCGTGACTGAATCGCCCTATAGAATGTATTTTTTAAAAAAAAAAAAAATATTAATGTGAGTCCGATCACAGGGAAGATGTGTAAACATCTAGTAATGAAGTTGGAAGTACTTATGCTTTTAGTATATTTTTTTTAATTAATCAATTAAAAGTATCAAAACATAGGAATTTGCTGGTTTTTGTTTGTTTTATTTAACATATTTGGTTACTAAATGGGCACACTGCAGTATATATGTACTGCATTAAAAATTACAGTAAGCAGTAAATTTATTGATTACTGAAAAAATTCAGTAAATTTTTACTGATAATGAAATTTAATTTGCATTACCAGTCAAATCATAGGGCCGTATTCATAATAATCAGTAATCGGGCATTACTGATTACAGAAACTTCAATGCACCTCATCATAATCATGTAGGCACTTTATAAAAATTGCTGAAAAAAATTTTAGTAATCAGTAAAAATTTACTAGTTAAAGAATTATATTTACTGAAATTGTAGTAGTACTGCAAAGTGTCCATCTATGGTAAATGCCTTAAGTACAAATAGTTAATATTGACTTATGGTAACTAAAATAAGATACATGTATAAATTTTTGACTCGATTGTATTTAAAAATCTATGGAAAACTGCATCTATAGTAGTGGAATTGTTAGTTGTGGGGGTTTGTGGAGAATTGCTCATATGCAAGTGGAAACGTCAAATAAAAATTTTGATAAAGCTTGCGACTGTGGGTTTGCTTGCGACTGTGGGTTTGCATCTCCACCCATAATAATTGGCATGAGATGGAGATTGTTACCCAATTGTGGTGCACCAGCTTCAGTGTAAGGCAACAGTACGTAATGAAGATATGTTATAATCTTAATTTATATTGAAATTTTATTAGAATTAACAGAACATGTGTTGTTCTATGTTCTGAGTTATAATTTTTTTGGTGTTTTGTAAATTATTTTATTATTTTGTATTTGTTGCGGTTGTTATTAATCAGCTGTTTACTGAAATGTAATGCATGTAGTTATTTTACAGCAATGGTTTTCGAAAATTAGTAGCTAATATTGCACACTAGATGGTGCTTATATGCAGCTGTTAAGTATGAATGACAATCTCAAAGACGAAGGAGACTTATAGTTTGACAAGTTTAGTTTTAAGTTTTCCTTATTTTGCTGTGTTTTAGTAAATTTCTTATTAAAAGGTCAAAAAATCTTTTTAAAAGTTATTAAAATTAAATGTTTTTGTATTCATTTTATTTATTTGTTTTCATTTGCCTACGATAGCATAATGTACGACAATTAGTGAAAATTACTAGCTACTATTTGCACTAGATGGTGCTGAGTATATTGTATGCAGCGTATGATTACACTAATACACTCATACATAGCTCACACCGATTTGATAACGCTTTACGATTGGTTAACGACTACATCGCACATCTTACTCTAAATTTGTGAATGTATTGTGAAAAAGATTTTTACCCCCAGCGTATAGATGTTTACACATCAAAAAAGTATATTTTTAGTCCCATTTTGTAAGAATATGTACTATATTTTGCCGAAAAGGCCTTTTTTAAAGAGAGGTACTTCTTTTATTAAAAGCTATTTTTTTTTTAAGTACAAGTACTTTGTGTAATATAACGCCATAAGAGTATGCATTTTTTTTGCAAAAAATTACTTTCTTTAAGAACATGAACTTTTTAAAGAAGTGGTACTTTTTTAAGGAAAAGGCAATAAGGAGGTTATTATTTTCAGAAAGACTACTTATCTCAAGAAAAGTTATTTTGTTTCACAAAAAAGATAATCTTTAAAGAAAGGTAGTTTTTTAAGAAAATGCAATTTGTTGTAAGAAAATGTGCTTGGTTATTAAAAAAAATAATTTTTTAAGAAAAGGTATTTTTTGTAAAAAATTTTACTTGTTGTAAGCGAAGGTAGTTCTTTAAGATAAGGTATTTTTTGAAGAAAAAGTACTTTGTTTAAGAATATGAATAGGTATTTCTTGTTTGAGAAAATTTACTTTTTTTAAGAAAAGGCGTTACTTAAGAAAATTTTCTTTTTTTAAAATTTCCTCATTTTGGCTATTTTAATTTACTTTTTATTGGGTTAAAAACTACAATATATACTAAATATTGTTTATAGGCTTCACCTAGAAAACTGCCCACTAAAAAAAGGAATTTCCCTACATATGTTAGTCTGGACACAAACCAAAGCAAAAGTACGCAATGTCGTTGATATTACTGGGTTGTAGCGTAATAGTGTAGCCTTCCAAAAGAGTTGGCATAACAAAATCCGTTATAATATCCCGAAAATATTCTCCATTGATGGTTACTGTGTCTCCAGCATCGAATTCGAAGAAAACCGGTCCAATGATCTTTCAGTATAAATTCCAGCTCAAACAATGCCGCGTTGGTCGTGGAAAAGTGTTTCGTGAATCAATTCAAGATTTGATAGGCATAGAACCGACAATTTTGTTTCTTCACGACTCCATTCACAGAAAAATGAGCCCCATCGCTCATGATAATTTTCTCACAATTGCGAACATGTTTTGACTCTGAAGCTCTTCGGCAACAGCGCGTTGTGGTGGCGTGAAGTATTTCATAGCACAAATTCACCTGGACTGTGGCTTCGAACGCCGGCTGTCATAAGCCGATCTGAAAGCAAAAAGAGCAGTTATAGGGCTGCCATATGCAGAAGGTAAAAATGGTGCACCCTGTATTTATTTTGAAACTTGGAAAATGGTGTAGATAATAATATATATCAAGTAATTTCGAATTTAGCGATGTATTACTATTTGGTCTATCTCCTACTTTAAAGTTGACGAAATGAAGAAATTGCTGCCACGAAGCAACCGACTCTATGACGAAATTTGTTTTTAGTAAAATATAAAACGGTATATTTTTATGTTATTATAAGAGAATTTGACACTTTCAAGGTCTGGTATATTTTTCTAACTGAAACATACTTATAGTTGGTATTCGTTGGAATAGTAGATATTTCAGGGAAGCACACTCACTGGCATAACTAGTTTCGAACTCCGTGGCAAGTTAATCATCAGATGCTTACTTTATTGTCTAAATTGAACCAAATTTTAACGTAGCGATTAAACTTATTCATCTCAGCAGAGAAACATATTTTCCGCAGCAATGTATCATATTCATCGCCGAATAAAACATTTTAATGCCGACGATTAAATATACTCATCACAGCAATGAAACTTATTCTTCTCTGATGTGGGATAGTTTCATTACAGTGCCGTAGATGGAATTAATCTGCAAGTTAACTCACTTTCGATGATAAAATAAGCCGAGCCGACGAACAATTTATAGGCCATAAAAGCAGGTGACTACTCGCTGAAATGTTCAAGAGATTGAGTAATGTGATGAGGAGGTGAAAGTGTCAGACGTTATGCATGATTTGGTTAGATGACTTAACTGTGAATTTTAGTAAACGCTATTCAAGTGTAGGTGACAACTATCACGTAATATGGCAAAGAATATACCTATTTTTTAAAAACCTTATATCACCTATCTGTGTCGTTTTAGAGAGGGGAAAGACAGACTTTATGATACAAATTACCATTTCAAGGCGATTATTTTTACCACCTTATAAATTCTTTAAAATATCCCGTTAAACTAAATGCTGACATGGCAACTCCAAAACATTTCCCGTTGTCTTTAGTGTGTAACCATTGTAGTATCTTTTGTCTTGTGGTCCCAACCAGCAACCACATGACAACAAGAAAATGCCGCTTCGTTTGTTTAGAGATGACGATCAAAACATTCCCGTAGCATAAGCATTTTAAAATTTTACGCTGTTAGGTTTTCTTGCCTCATATGTAGTTGCTGGCCACTTTCTGAAACGTTTCCTTGTTTTGTTACACGAATCGGTTACTTTTAAGAATCGGTTACAGATTTTACATTTTATTCTCGAGCTTACATTAAACCATTTTTATTTCTTAGCTTGATTTTTTGTAAAATTTTTGCTATAGATTCTGTCTTCCAACTTATTGGGATCTTCTTAGTTAACTATTGAACGTTGCTGCATTTTGACCAAATATAGTTTTGGCCACAACATTAAAGCATGTGATTGTTTTTGACCGAATTACATTTTTCAGATGCCTTTCGGCCGCGTAACTGGTTTTTAGGATGTTTTGCATGATGCTAGGAGATAAGTGGTAAGCGGGTTCCCTGGTTTGTTGGTGCACATTTTGGTAAGGGGAATAACCAAGAGTGCGTGGATCATGGGTATGTATGGGACCATGTTTTTAATATGTTCGTACGTTAATTGAACATTTTAACCACAAAAAGATCGATCATCTAGCAAGTGACATTGTATGTGCGTGAATTATGCAAATAAAATGTATAGTTCTCGTAAAAAAAACACAAATAAGTCGGAAACCCGTAGCAATACCACATATTTAAGACCAGTTTGGGGATGTCAAATGGGATTAAGGCAAAATATGCAGACGATATTGAGCATCAAATTACCGTTGACTTTTAAATAGAGATACAATCTAAAATGCATCTATTCTTGAATGACAATAATATAAGGAAATTACATAATACATAAAGTTTTCCACGATCTTCAATTGAAATTATTCTTATTCTTTAAACGAGCTTGCAATCTTTTATTTGTTTTGCTTATTTATCTCCAATATTTCGTCTCCACATTGGGCGACTCTTCAGGGAACAAATATTATGTTTTTTATAATATTTGTTCCCTGAAGAAGTCGCCCAATGTGGAGACAAAATATTGGATATAAATAAGCAAAGCAAATAAAAGATCTTAAGCTCGTTTAAAGAATAAGAAGAAATTACATAATACTTATACAGGAGTGACATAGCCTAGAAACTAGAAGACCTATACGACCAAAGTTGACATGACATTGCTTCGTCTGAGAGGGCCAAAGAAATTGCTTGGTGGATTTCAAGTATTGTCGCTAAAATTGTTGATGTGTTGACATCTATAGGCACGGCTAGGGTAATCTATCAAAGTAAACACATTCAAAAAACACACAGAGTTAGCATCACATATGATTGTACTGATGTAGCGCCAGCGAACAAACAAGCAGGTCGTCGTCGCCAAAGAGACAACTCGTGGAACTAATTGCATGACTCAAAAGCACTGCCAACGACATCTGGCGAATGATTCAAAATTACTCTCTTTTTGTCATGATTTGGTCCATTCATAACTTTGATGTGAAACATTGATGCCATTTGAAACATTTATGCTTTTTGTATTGTTTTATTTAATAACATTGTCGAAATGGTGCATTAATATTGAAATATTCCAGAAAGAAAATAAGACTCGCTTATGCTCTTTTATTCACACTCTCTACATGAGAGCGGAAAAAGAGTGCAATAAGATCTCTATACTATTCAGTACTTTTTGTCGTCGCTCTGTTTATGTGAAAACAAAAACAATTATTTCAGTGAGCTAAATATTGCTTTATTAATTTTAACAATATTGCATCTAATGTTAAAGCAGATGTAAGAAAAAAGGAATTGCCATAGCAAAAGAGTCTTCAGCACAAAAACTATTAATTTTTTATTTTCCAATGTAACATTTACTAATGTGTTCATAGAAATCGAACGGGTACCGTGTAACAAAAAGATGTTAACACACCTTTGGCTGAGTTCGAAGACTCTTTGATTTTTTAATGATTATATTTTTGTCTTCCGGAAAGAACTAGTCATGCTTTATTTAAAAGTTACTTGAGCAGTACTTACTTAACAGTGATTAGTTTGAAACATTGTACAGTTATTGTCCAACTGGGGGATGCCCTCAAAAACAGCTATGCATGATATGCGATGTTT
Source organism: Phaonia tiefii (assembly GCA_963931995.1). NCBI lineage: Eukaryota > Metazoa > Arthropoda > Insecta > Diptera > Muscidae > Phaonia > Phaonia tiefii. The sequence continues at coordinate 198,884,592 of OZ008368.1, read as the reverse complement.
AGGATATGGATATTCACGAATGACCCACTATAGTTGCCATGAAAGATGTCTTGTGAACCCGTATGTGAAACAAGAGCAACCATCCTCATACAAACTGAAATGCTTTATAATTTCATTAATTGCCGCCTCGAGAGAAGATACAGGCGAGGAAGTGAAAGATATATTTGTAAGTGCCTATAAGAAACTACCAACTGCTATATAGGCCATGATGTCAAGATTATTCCAGACAATTTTAATGCAAAAATTTATAGGAAATTTTTCTTCGACAACAGTCGGTAAATTCAGTCATCTTGGCAACTTTTTCGGCAACGCCATGGCACGGATAGTAACAACATGGTCGTTAGTAGCATAGAGTGAAGCAGATCCGACATGCGTCGGCTGAAAACGGCTCGAAGTGTTTATGTTGGCGGCTGTCTTAGAAATAGTATGATATCCGGGGTTTCTTGATCCGCAAGAACAGTTAATAAAATTTTCCGATAACTCGATTACCTACTTACCGAGATATCGGGTGCCGAAATTTGGAAAAGTCTATGTCTTTATAATACTGGCGATCTGAGGAAATGAAGACACTATGCCTAAACCAGAAATCATCCATAGCATTGTTTAACATTGTGTTCTTCAAAACTAAGGTATCGAATTGAGGGCCCCTGAAATCGTCCGCATGACACTGTCTTATTTTTAAATCAGCGGCAGCTTGCCGTCTGAAATCGTAACAAATTGTTCATATTGACAGTATCGTTTCTCCTTCTTTTCAAATTCATGACGGTCACTGCTTAATTAGAATGTGAAATAAGATGGGAAAACAAATTATTATAATTATATGAATGTCGACCATAAAATGCTCGACGCATGAATTTCGACGGACCTAAGCCAATGCCACAAGAAATAGCAGTTCAAGTTTGGTCAGGGGCACACGATTTCAATATAAAGACATCCATAAGGTTACTTGACTATATCCCCATCAAAATACCCAAAACCCAACTTGTGTCAGTGGCACACGATTTCAATATAAAGACATCCATAAGGATACTTGACTATATCCTCATCAAAATACCGAAAACCCAACTTGTAATTAATGGAAGGTAGTTTCCAATGCAATGGACTTACGTGTTATTCGAGCGTTATTATCGACTCGGATTATTACCTGGTTGCAGCGGAGGTACGAAGAAGCGGAACAGAACTAAAAATGGAAGAATCTTATCATTGACAAAAAAATCGCATTGACAAAACATCTTTCATTCTGTCGAAACTGCTGCAAAACCCGTGGTTGATTATGAAAATCTGTACTTGATTACGAAAAACCTCCACAGAATAAACTATCGTACGATGAAAAATGTCACATGGCAACTGAAGATAATGACACTGTTGGAGTAGCAAACCTGCAGCCTGGTGCAATGCGGTCTGTGACGGTGCTGCATAAGGTGATGTGGAGATAAGAGAACCAAATTTGTAGCCGAAAAAAATTAAAGCAGAAATTGCTCTAGAGTAAGAAACCCGAAATGCCCAAAAGTGCAATCGGAGTTCAATTCCGGGAACGGAAAGAGAGTGATATTGGTCGAACTAGTCTCGAAATTATTTAAAAGAAGAAGAATATAGCAAAATATTGCAAACAAACGCAAGAATTTCGTTTCCGCCACCCTTCACCCTTATGTCCAGAAGTCAAGAAAAATATATGTGTTTGTAAAGTGCATGTACTGTTGATGAAAGTGCACAATTTTAGGATTGTAGCACTTCCAGATACACAAATTGATATTAGTTGATCATGGGGACCTACCCAATATTGACCTCACGCGGCCCCAGGTAATAGCGGCGACTGAACTCAAGAAAAATTCAAATATTGCAACAAAACTAATTGCTGACAACTTTCAATGAAACATCGATACTTTTAAGTAATCCATAATATTTTTCTTTTATCTATTCACTCTGGCATATTTAATTGTATCGTCAATTTAAATTCTGTTGGTTAATCGATCTATTTAAAAACGGAATGAAGGATTACAATAAAAATCCAATACTGAAAGATTACATGATGTTGACAAACCACTTTGCGAATTGCATGAATCCAGATTCACGGGCCTGGTGCGAATATTGCTTACTATACGATAATATAGCACTACAGTTCTTTTTCACTGCGTAATATTTAACATTTCGAACATATTTCCAAAATGTATTAATACTACAATAGATTCAAGTTTCTGGTGCTTGTTCTTCTAGGTTAATAATATAACGTAGTTTAAAAAAAAACATCATGCTTTTATAAAACCTTGGTCAGGATTCTGATTAGTCTAGTATAGGGGCACACCTCCTTATCCGCCCAAATAAAGGTCACCAAAACACGATGCATTTTACATAGTACTTAGCTTAGAACGAATACCAACAGGCCATAGCCCTTGGTTTTCAATATTACCAGAATTTAAGCGTTCATAAAAATCGTTATCCCGCCGACATATTTCAATCAAAACATAATATTTGAAATCCTAAGTTATATTATGGTTTTGTCTATGCCTAGCTTTATTCCTTTACTTTCCCAAAAAAAATTGCAAGAACCTACTATTGAGAGAGAAAGAAGGATTCTACTCTCTTTATTAAAATATGCACATCGAATACGCGAGTGAATTCCAGTTAAAATTTGCAACGAAACAGCTGGTGTAGAGTTATTCTTTGCCATATAAAGTTTGGTGTACTGCCAGAGATTTCCAATGATGACATCGTCGGTTAATCAGAATGTGCTGAACGCTACTGTACATTATTCCTTGCCATTTTTTTTTCTAAATTCCAGTGATATATAAAATCTCTACATATATAAAAATTACGTGTATGTTCGTGATCGCTAAACTCAAAATCTACTGTACCGATTTTGACCAAATTTTATATGCATACTCTATGGGCCGTGAGTAGTGTTTTTGTGTAGTTTGAAGTTCGTTCGACTGATGGCGCAATATTTAGTTTTTTTTGTGTTTTTGCACCGTTACTCAAGAACTCGCTGTAAAAGTAAAGGTGTTGATAAAATAGATGGCGCCCACGTCGAGATATTAATCATTGTTTACCATCTGATGTTATAAATACTTTTGAAGGCAGGACGAATTCTGCCGGGTCAGCTAGTAAAATATAAAAAATACTCATTTGTATTTACTTCTGCGTTATTACTTTACTTTTCACATTTATTTTTTTACATGCTCGTAACACAGCTGATTTCACGCCGATGTTTTACCTAGAAAATTTTTGTTGGCTGAATTATCTCCAACTAAAATTTGCAAGATCTCTAACATCGAACTCTCAATATTGTTGCTCTCTGGCTCTCATATACTGGACTTTTGGAGTAATTGAACACGATTCAGTAAAAATTTGCACTAATTTTGATTTTAATGATACGAGGCAAAAGTAACTTCTCGAAATATTGGTCGAACAAATCTTAAATTGTTACTATCTCATCACCGAGTTCTCCTTAAGTCAATTTGGTCCTAAAAGTTCATTAGTCGTTGTCTATATGTGACATATATGACATGTAACTACATTACATAACTCGTGTACATTCGAATGGCACCACCCTCACCTAACTGACTATGAAACCGGTTCATACAACATTTCCGCTCGGAATATGTAAACGAACTGTCATTGGGTCCGAAAATATAAAGTTCACAGCCCTCCGGTTGAGAAATACTCTATCCAACCCATAACGGGGTTTGATGGCGCACTAAGATAATTTCAGAAATTTTCAGTTTTATCTATGTTTCAGTTTTAACTAAAACAAAAATTTGTCTTATGAATATAGATCGATTTTTGAGATGCAAAATTTGTATACTACTACACATAATCTCTTTACCTGGATGTAGAGATTGGGAAGAGTCTCTCAAGCACCCAGCTCTGCGCTTTAAATTTTTAGGTTACAGATTTGGAACACCCCGTTGCCAAAAATTCTTTAAAAAGCTGTTACATGCCTGTTTACCAGAAAGGGAGGTTCATCACTAAGCAAATTGAACGTCGCCGGATGAAATGAAAGGTGGTACGGAAATTTAACTCATATTTGTACCTACAAGAGACCACTGACGGACTGGAATGTATATTTGTCTGCAAAAAGAATCTAGCGCTTAAGAGTTGAAATTGGAATTTCATTGACGCTCTTTGCTTTCAAAGAGTTGATATAACTGATTCACATGATTCGTGCAACGTGAAGATGATTCTTAGGAGAGCTGTGTGCCACATACGAGTTGTCCAATAGAAATTACGAAATGTTTTTTTTAACAAAAATGGGCTCCTTTACCTACGATGACGTCGAGGATTCGACTACCGACATAATTGATTTTCAGAGCCAACACCGCTGGCAACCCGATCTACTTTCAACAATTGCTAAATAATGCAGATCCGCAGAAAGCAGCGAGAGAAAATTTTGAAATTACAATTGGCTGCAATGATAATGCTTTTTGCATTTGCAAAATTGTAGTGGATTGAGTTACCTGACTGAATGAAGGTAATTCTTTATACTTCAGCTAGAGCTTCAGTCAGGGATCATACCCACTTTTCGTTAAGCAATAATTCTTACAATTATAGTAGTGTGTGCGGCTCTTGTGCATGCACCTCGTATTCTGACCTCGAAACTATTGAGTACTTAGCCATGAAAAAGCTTCTCAAAATACCGTTCGGAAATGGTGTAAAAATGTGGGTCACAATCAGTGAGTGTGAATTAGAAAGCACACAGCTTAATGGTTGTAAGAAGCTCTCTCCAATCGAGATTGTTTTGCTATTTGGTTAACAGGGGTTTAAACAGACAAATTAGAGCGTTTAAACCATTGCAAAAAAAAACACAGCAGACAGTTGTCCGAGGCCTTGTCCCTGCAGGCTGTGTCAGAGACACGGCCATTAAGTTTAACGTAGAATACGCCATCCGATAAGACAGAAAACATATATAACAATAAATTCATTTGCTTATATTATTTATCATTTATTGTTATATATGTTTTCTGTCTTATCGGATGGCGTATTCTACGTTAAACTTAATGGCCGTGTCTCTGACACAGCCTGCAGGGACAGTCCGTGGCCGAAGGCCTCGGACAACTGTCTGCTGTAATTTTTATATTTACCAACGGCATTTGATTCAAGTCCGTTTAAAAAAAAAATATTATGTTCAATTTTTTTAAACTTAATTTAATTTATGTATTTTAATTAATATTTTTATTGAAATAAGTTCTGCGAATGTTGAGAGGGCCGCCCTAATATTAAAAAAGGTTTACCTTATCGAGTCTTCGCATTAGCATTCGAGCGTTGTGTGAAAGCTTTACGCTTTACAATTCAAAATTAATGTTACAACAGCTTTATTGAAGCTTTCGCAAAAAGCTTTATTACGTTAGCTTACTGTTTGTTTCACTTTTTACTAGATTCATGTTGCCAAGCAACATTAGCTTGCTGTTCGTTTCACTTTTTACTAGATACATGTTCCTAAGCAATGTTGAGCAACCAAAAACACTCAACCAAACACCACACATATGTTTGAGTGTATATGTTTAAACAATTTTCATTTGAGAAATTAAAATACTAGAAATATATCAACCAATATGAAATGTATATCAAACGAAAGATAACATCTTCATTTACCTAAAAAAAAATTTTAAAAAAATTCATCTAGCCGTTTCCTCAAATTCAATGAAATAAAGATTACAACAATGAAAACCTGACATGACTCCTCATACCGTAAGGTAAGACGTATTCTACGTCAAAACACTCAACCAAACACCACACACATGTTTGAGTGTATGTGTTTAAACAAATTTCATTTGAGAAATTAAAATACTAGAAATATATCAACCAATATGAAATGTATATCAAACGAAAGATAACATCTTCATTTACCTTCAAAAAAAATTTTAAAAAAATTCATCTAGCCGATTCCTCAAATTCAATGAAATAAAGATTACAACAATAAAAACCTGACATGACTCCTCATACCGTAAGGTAAGACGTATTCTACGCCAAAAGTCCTTGGTATACATGGTGAACATTTGTCATTTGCAGTGGTTGCCATATTATATATCGAAAGGGTGGTGATTATATTAAAAACCCAACCCGTAAAAAACATAGTTTTTAATTATAAATTCTTTATGAACATTGACATTCGTCGCACATGCAGCTGAAATTGCTCTCGTGATTGGGTTCGGTTCTGTAAGAATTATTCGTTGTAACTTGAAACTTTTGAAAAAATTTAAAACGTACTTCTAAAGTAAAAACAAAATGTGCCAACAATATGTAAAATATGGCAAGATGCGAAATCAGTATACTAAATAGAATAAATACACCATACGTACATAAAACGCCCCAAGTACATAATGTTTAATAACCACCAAGACGTGTAAAAAGTGTACCAGAACGGTACATAATGTGTTCCAAACAGTATATACCATGTAATAGAAAGTATACAAAATGTAGAAAAAAACTTAGCAAAAAGAAACACTTTATGTACCTAAAAGTATATCCAAAAGTACAAAAGGGATCAGATTAGAACATGAAATATACAAAAAAAGTATATAAAATGTACCAAATAAAACATGTAATGTAACAATAAATTTATAAAACGTACCCGAATTTTCTGAAAACTAACAGCACGAACAGAACAATGCACCAAAAATACACTAGGTTGTGAAGGTGGAAGTACCACCCTCGTTTCCACCACGCCTATACATTCGGTGGGTAACACCATCTGTTGACTTCAAGAGCACGCCATCTGTTGGATTCAAGGTCAACGTCTGAGCAACAACGTCATATGGGTTACAATAGCTACAACTAAGTTATCGACAGCTGACCATCAGCTGATTTTAAATATTACAATTCCAACTGTGATGCCACCGGCGCTAAGTGTGTAAAAGGCGGAAAAACTTAGTACTCGGGACGATTCGGTCTGCAGACGTTGAAGAGCCAACATAGCGGTAGTAATGTATTATACACCCTAGTTCAAACGTAGGTAGTGTAATAATCCCTAGCTGGTTGGCCAATCGCTGGTTCAAGCCAGAGATTCCCTGCTGTGGGGTCTTGAACTTGGTATCCGGCTGTTCACGTGTTGTCTTTTATTTCCCCTGGTTCCAGCCAGAGACTCCCTGCCTGGGAATCATCTGCCCACTGCCATCTTGCCGCTCCATGCTATGACATTTACTGCAATATTATTGAATATTAAAACGTTTGACATAAAATTTAATCTTCGTCTCTTCTTCAACTCTTTCCCTCAAAAATAAATTGTATTTAACGAACCTCTGGCGACCACTGAGTATACCCCAGCTTCAAAGGGAAAACCCGTCGATACAATGTGCGTCAAAAGTACTTAAAACGCACGACACCAATTATGTGGGAGGTACAGAAAACAGTGTATCAAAATGGTTCATTTTGAATGGCGTTTGACATATTGAATTTTATCCAGATCGATAGTGATTTACCGCAGTTATTAATTTTAATTTAATTTTTAATTCATTTTATTAATAATCGATAAGCCTATTCCACGGCCAAAAAGTGACTATAGAGTGTTACATTTATGACACAGGATATTTACATTTATAGAATAAAAGTAATTTATATACAATGTAAAAATCTTCATGAAACATAACTTATATACTAATTAGCACTAGCAACCGCAGATTTTTGCAGGTGTTCCCCATAATATATAAAGTACAATTAACCTCTATTAGCAAACTGCCTCAAAGGTCCGATATTATATGTGTGATAAGAGTAACGATTTGAATGTATTTAAGGAATAGGAAAAATTTCTTTCATTGTATGGTTTTACAGACTTCCAGAGTCTGCAAACGCGAACTGCAAATGATTTCTGCATTATCAATGTATTAAATTGTGGATATATTAAGGAATGAGTTCGTGTTGAGACTGAGAAATTAAACTCTGATATTAAAGGCCGTATTCATAAAATTTTGTGAGAGGTTTGAGAGACAGTTTATCATACAAAAAACATCTCTCAAACCTCTGACAACGTTTTATGAATAAGGCGGTTTAGGAGCGCCATTTTTCATTACCTTATAAAAAAGCCTAAGCAGCCTCATATCCACAAAATTGTCAAACGTACACCCCAAAAAGTCTAACACTGAGGGTGTTACATGTTTATGAATATGAAGAGCATAAACAAATCTAACTGTTCGGTAAAAGCAGCGCTTAATTTTATCAAAATAAATGGACGTTGTTCCAGAAAAAACTTCGATACCATACATTATAAAAGGCATCAGGATTGCATATGCTATACGCTTCCTTACATTTAAGGGAAAATTAAATCCAACACAATATATTCTTCTTAACACGAACGTTATTCGCGATATGATATAATTTATATGGTTACTAAAGTTTAACTGATGGTCAATGTAAAACCCTAGAATTTTCATATAAGATGCATACGTAATGATATCTCCTCCAAAATCAATTTCAGGCAAAACGATTCCTGATCCTCCAAAAGATATCAATTTGGTTTTTGCGGAATTAAGCACAATAAAGTTCTTATCACACCAAGATTTTATATTTTCAAGATTATAGTTTAAAATAGTATACAAGTTACCCAAGCCAACACTTCTATCTGAAGCAGCAACTACTTGAAGATCGTCAGCATACAGATAACCTTGAACTCCATTAAGTACATCAAATACGTCGTTCATATATAAATTGAAAAATATAGGAGCCAATATTGAGCCTTGTGGGACACCTCGATGCAGCGTTTTTGTTCGCGATACATTTTCCCCCAATTTAACAAACTGAGTGCGTTCTTGTAGTAATGACTGAATTAAAGTACATGATAGCCTAGAAAACGAAAATGTTGTAAACATCTTGTTCAGAAGTGTTTCATCGCATACGGAATCAAATGCCCTGCTAAAATCTAGCGCCATCAACACAGTTGGAAGTTTACGATCAATATTACGCCTTAACTTATCAAAAAGTCTTAACATTAATGTTGTTGTGCTATGGCTTGTCTAAAACCAGACTGAATATCGGATACTTTTTCATGGAATTTTAAGTAGGACATTATTTGATCTTTAATTATCATCTCCAAGACCTGAGATAAAACTGGCAATACACTTATCGGCCGAAAATCTGAATACGCTCGTGGATTGCGAAGCTTTGGTATGGGCACAACCCTGGCGATTTTCCATGATGGCGGAAAGGATGACCTCATAATTACATTATTAAAAATTTATACAATATGCTTCCAAACAGCAGGATAAACTATTCTTAAGAACTTTACCGACAAACCATCAGCCCCAACTGCGTTTGATTTAATACCACAAATTGCATTCCAAACTTCGTACTCATCGGTGGATTTCAATGAAAATTCATCACACCTTGTGTGATTTTGTGTATTAAAATTTAAAATTGGTACAAATAAGTTATTTAAGTAATCCACATCTAGATCAGAACCCTCAAAATTATTGCTACCAATAACTCTCATATTTTATTCCAGAAACTACTTTTATTCAGAAATAATCTATCTCCATACATTTTTCTCTGTTTGAGTATTGTGGATTTAAGTTTGGTTCTATATTTCGTGAATATTTTCCATCTTTCACTTGTACGGCTTTCTTCGTAAGCCTTATATGCCAAATCTCTAAACACCTCAGCCCGTCTAATAACTTGAGATTCCATCCACTTAGATACACATTGAAAGCGAACACTTTTGACCGGAACATGTTTGTCGTATATATTCATAAAAGTAGTCGTCAAATGTTGAACTTGGACCACAGTATCAGTGGTACAATATGTTGGGCTGAAATCTGCTGAAGAAAAATCGGATAAACATTCATTGTAGTTAAGCCGACTATAGTCCCTTATGTCGAATTCTTTCTTACTAACTTTATAGTGGAGTGGTGAGAATTCAAGGCAGGGAATTGGAACTGGCCCTTTACCTCGACTAAATAATTGTTTGAAATAAAAAAGATTGTCTATCAAAGATAGTCTAGTGGAGCCTAGGTTAAAATGTGTAGGATAGATATTGTGCACAAGATCCACACCACTTCTGATACACACATTTCTAACATATTCATTATGTGTGTATAGATCTACATTAAAAGCTCCCATAAAAATACAATTATCGTTTAATACCAAAATCATATCAAACGTTTTAGATTCAACCTCTACGAACAGACCTTCGAACAGACCTTCGTCCATAACATGCAATACTTGCTTCGATTTAAGCTTCTGGCTAACATATAAGCATACTCCACCTCCACGATGGAGACTCCTATCGTTGCTGTATAGCTTGTATCCATTGATAGCCACCGCACTGTCTAAAATATAGCTCCTCAACCATGTTTCAGTTACTCCCAATATATCGAAATTACTACCTTCAAACAAATTTATAATCTCGTCTATTTTAGTAGAATTCGAACAAGACGCTATACTTTGAGAATTAAAGGTAATGCAATTTAAATAGTTAGTATTGAGGCGTAAATTTAAAATAGACTGATTGCTAATGAGAGATCCAAGATTATCATTCATACCGAATTTCCCGATTTCCTGCTATTGCTAGATGCCAAAAATGAATCTTAATACTAAAACATATTTCTAAAAATCCGATATACATTTTATAAAATAGATATTATGTATATGCTATCCGAATAACTTATATTTCAATTTTACGTAGCATTTTGACAGGGTTAAAATAATTTCGTCACAACCGCAAAATGGTTAACAGTGCAATTTAAGCATGAAAATATTATTTTTTACGTTTTAATTAGTTTTCCAAATAACTACATTTCCAAATACTAAGAGATATTATAAGTTACTTCACAAAAAAAATCAAAAGATATTCATAAAATCATCATTAGTTTTGTCTACTATTCTCCTTATCCTGGCATTGAGACTCTGCGTCTTGCATCCCTTTAAGTAAGTCGCTAATTTCCTCATTATTTAAAGCTTGTACGGAAGTTTGTTGAATAAACGAAACTTAGAGATTTGTCCGGCTTGCAATAGCTGCCATCGGGGTCAAATTTTCGTTCAGATAAATTCCCTTTTGTATATCTGTTTCGATCAAGTAGTGCAGTTCGAGATTTTGGGATTGAAAGTATCTTTTCAGCAACTCATCTTTTTTCCGGATCGAATTAAATTTTGCAATCACCATGGTTTTGTTGCGAATCCGTGAGCAATAACTAACATCATGCGGTAGAACATCTATGTCGAACACTTAACCGATCTCGGAATTATATCATAAATTGCCTCCATTGATAACCGGCCAACATTTGTATGGGAGGTACCAGACATGGAGTGGCAAATATGTCGCTTTTCTCATATTAAATACAGACAAGCACATTTATCGGACGAAAGGTTTAAGTGAATCAAAATGGTATTCTTAATTCTTAGATTTATATGGACGATACTAGATGGGGCGTGTCTATTACATCCATGTTATATTCTAATCTACCTTCACACAAATACTAATCACTGCCAAAGTGTCGTTGTGACCGGTAACTGACTGACGAACTGGTCGCAAGAAAAAAAGTGTCAAATTCCAAAAATGAATGTCTCATGTGACCTAGCGTTACACTTCTATCCGTCGCAAATGAGTGAGAGTCTGAAATGAAAATTATGTTTTGGTGTGACATTGACATGCTTAGTTTTTTGACGACATATTCCATTTAAAAATTGCCCCCTCTTCAGAAATCAGTTCGTCGGAAATTAGAGCACATGGCTTGACAGAATTGCTACAATTACTTTAGCATTTGACATTTAAATAGCTGTACACGTCGCATACATTACAAAATACTTTACGGGAAGAGAGAATCAACGCAACGACATAACAAAAGTGAAAATCATCCCAAATGTTAAGAGATTATACGAAAATGCATGTACATTATTAGACTGTACTTAATATATAAATCACATAGTAAAAGGATAACTGTGTCAAACGTGTTTAGCCATAGATTATAATCAACAAGAGAACAGAGAAGATGCTGATACAGAAAATGAAGATCGTGGTGATGCCTTCGATGCCAATAGATGGATGGACGACGAGCCTATAACTCATACCTACCCAGGCTGACTCACACATATTAAGCGATACCAGTCCAAGTGACACTTGAGAATGGATACGAGTATGAGAATACGAAAAATGACTTAAGATTAATAGACAATGTATCGGATGTGACTAAGCCAGGCAGGCAAAGCACCAAACATCTTTTTGCGCCATCACTCCTTTATCATGCATTCAGGCACTCATTGTACCTTGTTACCTCCTTCTATTTCTCCGTCGGGGGTTCTTTTGTTATACGTAGAACAAAGTGCTTCCTTGTGTTGCAATAAAAACAAATTAACAAATGGAGCGATAAAAACGCCTTTAAAACATTCATTGGCGCCTTTGGACATCGTCAATTGCCTTTTCGCTCATCGACATTTTCCAAATATTTCATATACGTTGTTAATTGAAAAATTATGTTATTTCTTTGTGGGTATTAGGTGTACTCGTAGTACGTAGTACCCTATAGGTAATTTCTCTTTTATGTTGGTGTAAATTTATAAATTAGTCATTAAATTGAAAGGATCTCAAGGAATGTAAACAAGTATTAAGTTGATTTAATTTTGTTTTACAATTTTGAAGTTCTACCACAGTTTATAAGAATTTTTTAAAAGATTATGACTAGTTAGCACATCATAAAATTAAAACCTCAATAATTGATTTTATATTTTGTGTTTAAATAGAGGGTAAGATTTAAATTTTCCTAAACGTTTTAGTTGGTCCATACACATACTTAAGGGGAAGGATGATAGTACACACAATCTTGGCACATAATCTTGATAAATCTTAGAGCACTGGTTCCCAACCTTTTGGGATAATCGTACCCTTTGGTAACAATTTGGATTCTTACGTACAAAGAATATTATATAAAGACAAAACATTTATCTACATTTTAATCAAGAGTAATTAATTAAAAATAACAAAAACAATTAAATTTTGTGTGGAACGTTGTTGCAGCTTACCGTGTACCAATTGTTTTATTTGTCGTAGGGTGTTTGAAAGAGCCAACCGCATGTCGTGTTCAGCATTTAGTTTGTTTCTTAATTTTGCACTGAAAATCCAGATCCACAAAGGTAAGTAGTGACAAACGGAATAAGAACTTGCAACGTCGGTTTGACCAAAACAGGATATGCATCGCTTTGTTTACACCAGAATACATCCAACGTATTTGTTTCAAAGTTACTGCTTATTTTATTGCTATTCCGCAATTCGACGAGGTCGTCTTTTGATTCATCAGCATCACTAATTTGATCCAATTCCTTATCCAGTTATCAACTACAAATGTGCGAGAAATAGTAACTTGAAGATTTTGCAGATGCATTTTAATACAGAGTTCAGAACCTTGACATCAATTATACGTTTAACTTGCAAGGAAACTATTTTAATTTTACTTTTAACTCTTCTGCCATAGAGAGCCAACTTTTCTTGAAATGATATAACTTTCTCCTCAGCATATAATATGTTCATACCTCTACCTTGGAGTGATATATTTAAGGAGTTTAGATGACTAAATATATCTGCAAGATAAGCTAAAGAGAGCACAAAGCTGGTATCTGTGAAGTGAAGCAAAAGAATTGATTCTGTGTCACGTAGAAATGTTTCAAATTGAGATGTAAGTTCAAAAACCACGGCTAATAATTTTTCCTCTGGATAGCCAACGTACTTCTGCATGCAAAAGAAGTACTGTATGGGCGCACCCAACTTCTTCGCACAACACTTTAAGTAGGCGGTGATTCAATGCCCTTGATGTGATAAAGTTTACGGTTTTCACGACAATATCCAATACGTCTTTGAAATAAGAAGGAAGAGTCTTTGATGTCAACGCATGACGATGGAGAATGCAATGACTAGAAAAAACATCCGGGTTTATCTGTTTCACAAGATCAATAAATCCAGCATTTTCCCCGAGCATAGATGGAGCACCATCAGTACAAATAGCTCCCAAATTGTTCCAAGTTAGCCCATTGGAAAAAAAATAGTCATAATTTCCAGCCTTTGTAGTTTCTGTCAGAGGTTCACAAAAAATAATATCTTCTTTGATCTCGTTTTAGTACACATATTTAACAAAAACAAGAAGTTGAGCACAGTTAGAAACATCAGTGGATTCATCCAATTGCAAAACAATTTTTGCTGAACTCTCTTGTATTTGCTCCACAATCTGCTTTAAGACATCTACTGACATATCTTTAATTCGGTCGTGAATATTGTTGTGGAAAATTGGGATATGTGATATTTTGAGTTTCGCGTCCTTACCACACACAATTTCTGTCATTTTCATCGCAAATGGATTAATCAAAGTTTGTGCGATTGTATGAGGTTTTTTATCGTTTGCAATCCTCAATGCCACACGATAACTTGCTTCTAAAGTTGGTTTTTTCTCGGGAGTTTTTCGCTTGCTTCAAATCGGGCTGTCTTCATTTTGAATAAAGCTTCTGTGTCATTAACATTGTTTGGATGTACTGCTTGTAGATGTTGCTTAAGTTTAGATGGTGTCATATAACCATTACTAAGTACTTTCGCGCAAACTATACATTGTGGCTTTTGCAATCCATCTTTGTCAACTATGAAAGTGAAGCCGAATTGAATATATGAGTCCTGATATCAACGCTTCTTTGACATTCTGATATTGTTGGTTAGCTGCCGTCAAGAAAAAATAATTATTTCTCGAATCTAAAACAATTATGCACTGGTTTATTTGTGTGCTTACCAAAATTTATCGAAAACCTTTGAATATATTTACTTTTTTCCACGTTTTAGTATTAAAAACAACAACAATATTGTAAGTAAATTACTTAATAGTGCACGGAGAACCAAAAAAAAAATTAAATACTTAGGAGCTTTTAAAAATCAACAAAATCCTTACAAGTACTTTTTACTATGAATTTTTGTCTTACTGATTGTGCTATATTTTGATTTACTGCCTATCGAGAATGAAGCGAAAGCAGAACTCTAAATGAGAATAAATCTAAATCTTTCATACAACGGCTTATATCGGTTTTCAAAAATAAGAAATATATATTAGTTATTGTATTTAGTTTTAGGAAATTTACTTTAAGACAAAAAAAGGAAATTTTCTTTAAGACAAAATTTTAAAATAATGTAATATTATCAATATTAATTCTAAAAAAATTTTCTTACCGGCCGCGCTTCTCGTACCCCCTGGAAGTGCTCCACGTACCCCTATGGGGTCTATAGACCACCGGTTGGGAACCCGTGCCTTAGAGCATAATGAGGTACAACATAATCAGGCTCCAGTCGTTTCACACATAACGGAAACCTACCAAATGTGGAATAGTTGGGAAAAATTAACACATAGCCGATATTAAAGATTTTGCTAGCTAAAATGCTCAAGCCTTGTCATATTCACTACTGATGTTATATTACATGCCAATAAGCAATGCTGGGGCAAAAAAAAAACCGACAAGAGTAAGTGACGTGTTAAAATATTTGACAATCTTTAACATGAAAGTTATATTGATAACACTAAATCTTTCGTAAATCTAGGTAAACCAACTATCAACGTTAGCTCTCATATTGATTCGGGACTAGCATTTAGTGAATTATAGGTTAATAAAAAAATTTAATCCAGATCATTGAACTTTTACATGAGAGGTTTATTAGTTTAAAACCCAATAATATCACAGTAGCGAACTGGCACCATTTTTTTTTAAATTTTATCCGGAAATCCCGGAAATTTCTAAAAGTATACAATGCAATATTTAATCACAAAACGTAAGCTAGCAAATTCTTCTTGTAGTTGGGTATTCTAACCACTTGAGTTCCAATTGTGCATTTTGGAGGAATACAAAGTTTAATAATGTAATTTTTAATCTTTGAGGATAAGGTTTGAGCATCGTATGCTTTCTTCCATATTTTATTTTTCTATTACTGTATTGTGTCGAACATTTTAAGTTAACAAAACGAATCTATTACTGCAATGTATCAGCCATTTTTAGCAACAATGCTCAAACTAATAACCGTCAAATTGTCAGCAGCTACATATATTCGGCGTCACCTACAAAAAAAAATAATATATTTATATTTTTCCATGAAAAAGCACAGTGTAAAATATTATAAAATCAAACTGTTATTATTTGTGTATCATTCATATATGGATGACAAAATTTGCAGAGCAGCTTGTTACATCAATGAAACGTGATTAATACGTTAATTCATACTATAAGCTCATAAGGTCAGGAACATTTTTCTAATTGATCTGACCTTGTAAGCTCGTACTATGAATTTCTCATACATTATCTAACTAAAAACTAACAAAATCGGTTATAAAATTAAAATTCAAATAAACGTAACTGACACTAGCCCGTTCATCAAAAGCTATGTATATGTAGATTGAAACTCACCTCAAAGCACTGCAACAATGCGAGTATGCATGAGGAAAAGAAGAACATGGTGGAAAAAGCTGTCAATTCTTGTGCTTGAATTATGTATATAAACCTTTCAGTGTGTGCTGTTACTTAGGGATCTTCGATAGATACTAATTCGCATATGTGCATTGCATAATTGAGTTTGCATATATACGTTTGATGATCTACCGATGGTATCAATTCAGGCAGAGTAGTTAGGCGTCTGATGATGAACTAGTCACGGAGTTCGAAACTAGATTTGCCAGTGAGTGTGCTTAACTGAATTGTCTAAAACCAACTATTTTTCAATTTGAAAAATGTTCCGGACCTTGTAAGCTTGTAGTACGAATATCTCATATATTAACTAAAAACAAACAAAATCGGTTATAAAATTTCAAAATTCAAACTCAAAAGAAACATATTAAATTTAACTATTCATCACAGTAATGAAACAAATTCGTCGCAGTAACGAAAGTGGTCAGGTTAATGAAATAATTTCCATTGCGGCGTTGAATTTTCGAGCAATGGCGAGCAGATGTAGATACATTCTAATCACATTTGACTTTGAATTGCAGTAATAGCCATAAAACCACAACAATTCCTGTCATTCTTCTTTATTAATATTCTTTATTAATCCTAAAAAACGAAAACGTAACTAGATTTTCCAATATTTAATGCAAAAAATATTGTTTTGAGCTTATGCCGTAAAATCCAATGTATCCACTTATGGCCTTTTTGGTTTTTTATGTCTGGTAACACTGGTACATGAGTCAAAAGCACACGCAATATTTACCATTATTTGAATTATTGTGAAATTCAACAGAGTAAATACTTTTTGTGCCACCGTGGATAGTTTCATTAGCTGGATACAAAATGTTTCGCAAAAATATTCACTTCGTGACAAAATTAAACCGAATCATTGAAATTACAAAAAACGGTGTTTCATCCCGTAGAATTTTTAACCCTGCTGTTAGATTAGAAAAAACTTACGAATCTTAGATTGAGGGACCATTTGGTCCATACTGCAATTTTCATCCAAAATAATAATTTTATCTTATTCTTTGTTACTATTTTGGTTCAAAAATTTCTAAAGCAAGTATTTGACATATAAAAAACATCCGCTAACATATCAAAAACATCTTCTAAATATTTGACATGAATTTACATTCGCTTGGTAATGAAAAAACTTACGAATCTTAGATTGAGGGACCATTTGGTCCATACTGGAATTTTCATCCAAAATAATAATTTTATCTTATCCTTTGTAACTATTTTGGTTCAATAATTTCTAAAGCAAGTATTTGACATATCAAAAACATCTTCTAAATATTTGACATGAATTTACATTCGCTTGGTAATGAAAAAATGTACTATTGACCAAATGGTCCTCTAATCTAAGATTCGTCATTTTGTATTTTTCTCAGTCCTGAATAAAGTTAGAAAATTTAATTTTCGCACATAACATTGTTTTATTAAAAGACCCCATTAGCAGAAAAATTTAGTCAGTATATATCACCGTTCCAAAGTTACAAGGGAAAACAGAAAAAATTTGGACCAAATGGTCCTAATCTAACAGCAGGGTTAAAGAAGCAAACATAGAACAGTGCTGCAAGTTAGAACAAGACCTAATGTAGAGCCGCCAGACGCCAGGAAATCGCGACCAAGATTGGTTACAAATAGAGATGCTCGAGCTATCGAGCGGGTAATACCGACCAACCATTTGACAAGATTCTTTAGCTGCAGCAGCCATAAACAAACCCGTTAGTGGGTGGAAAGCACGTAGAACGTAGATCGGAAGAAACCAGCATTATCCGGGAAAAATGTATCGGCGCGTCTCAAGTTTTCCAAAGAGTACAAAAATTGGAGCGTCGTCGACCGGAAGAGGGTAATATGGGCGGGCCAGACCAAAATCAATCGCTTTCAGTCGGATGGTACGCAATAACTATTTCTGGCACCGCCCATATGAAACGTTGAAGAAGCAGCTAGTCAAAGAGACAATGAAGCATGGAGGAGGTAACTTGATGGTGTGGGGTTGTTTTACTTGGTGTCATATCGGTCCATTGGTAAAAATCGACGAACTAATGAAAAAGGAAGATATCTTTGTATTTTGGAGCATAATTTATTACATTTTGTGGAAAAAAGCTCGTATTCCGGGGATGAAGTTATATTTCAGCAGAATAGAGATCCTAATCATAAGGACAAAATTGTCAAGCAATAGCTCGCTAGTCAAAAATGTAACACTATACAGTGGCCGGTTCAAAGCTCGGATCTTAACCCGATCGAAAATTTATGGGTTTTGTTGAAAAACTACTGGCTACATACGAAAATGCACCACAGAACTTGAACGAACAATGGTCTCGAGTACATGCAGAGTGGGTCAATATTCCACAGGAACACATCGAGAAACTGGTTAAAAGAATGGCCAAACGAATAAAATGTGCCATTAAACCCAAACATCGTTGGACAAAATGCTAAACAACGTGATTAAAAACATATAATTTTCGAACTAGCATAAGTGGATACATTGTTTTTTTTCGGTTTAAGTTCAAAATGTTATTTTTTCCACGAAATATTGGAGAATCCAGTTATGTTTCATTTTCCTAGAATTATTAAAGAATGAAAATTAAAAAACCTTGGTAGAAATATTTGTATTTTTACGTGTTTTACAACTGGACAAAACGTAATGTTATTATGATGTATCCACATCTGCTCGATACTGCATATGTGTAGGCAATACTTTTAGATTTATATCAGAATTTTACAAAAATATTTATGTCATATTTTGCCAAACTCAGAAATAAGTTAAAATAATTTCCGAACTTTTCCCAACCTCTTTTCAACTCAATCGTATCCGCATGGAAAATGTAAATATTTTATTTTCTTCAGCATTAATTGTTTTTTAATATTCTGATATATTTAAACATGTCAATTGTAATTTTAATCTTTAATATATATTGTCCTTAAAGGGTAAATAAACCATTTTAGATCCGGAAAGAGGACATATTTCTTATCTGGTCTTTGCAAATACTTAACAAAACATTATATAAAGAAATTTTAAATTAGATATTTGAAAGAGATTCAATGATATACTTATTTATGTCATTTCGATAGGATACTAAATGTCAGAGATTATAATTTATTATGTATAATTTCCAGCTTCGTAGAATTTACAATTTCAAGCTTTGTAGAATTTACACTTAAGAAAAATCGACACCTCAGAATATATCAATGCGGTCAAAGTTCAAATTGTAGTCTGAATATAAAAAAATCACTGGACAAATGAAGTGTCGCTGTGTACAAAAATGCGTTAGTTTTATCAACATAAATTTTAGAGTTCGATATGTTTAGTGTGAATGTGAGGTTAGTTTGACAGAAATTAGGCTTCCAAATTTTAAAATACACAAATATAATACATAAAAAATAAATACAACCCCGTCAGAATTAGATGCATTAACTATTATATTTCGTAACACATTGCAATATAAATAACGATGCTATTTAAGATGTGTTTACTATTTTGTATCCTATGTGGCACAAAATGTCCACATAGAGTTCGAAAAATATTACAAGATAAAATAGATATATAAATGGTTTCCCGTTACATCCCAGATAGGGAGTAGGGAGAGCTTCACTGATTGGGACCTACAGTTTTACCCCCGATTCGGAATGGTATTTTGAGAAACTTTTTCATGGCTTAATACTCGATAGTGTCGCCGCTACTAAGTGAGGTGAACGCCGGCGAAAGAAATTTAAGGTGGTCAGAGTAGGGATAGAACCCACCTTCTCATGCACAAGAGCCGCGCACAGTACAATTGCACCACCGACGGGCAAGGCACTCGCATTTTAAACACTAATTCCCCGTATTCCGGTAAATTTATTTATTTTTCCCGCTTTCCCGGGAAATGAAAACGTCGAGGATTTTGCAATCCCTAATCACATGGTATAAGCCATTTTGACTAAGAGTGCCTTTGGACGAAATGTGCTTTGGAAATTTGTATAACCACGCCCGTCTGTCTGTTTGGCTGGTCAACTAGATGTCTGCCATAAACCCTTACCAATCACTTTAAAATCAGAACAGAATCATGTTACTTCTAAAACTTATTTTTGGTGTATGTGATACTGGTTAAAAGTCTGTATATTTTCATTTACCCGAAAAATATGGTATCTCCCAGACAAAAGTTAGGAGGACAATTGGCTAGTAGTCTCGATAAATCCCAAAACGCACAAGAGATCCTAATTTAGTTGGGTATTAGCTAACATTTTGCACAATGTCACTCTTCTATTTAATGTGGGCGAATTTTCCACGCCCGTTACAGTGACTGAAAGTTGTTCGGATGAAAAAATAATAACATCCGTTCCTTATGGACCTCGTGCTCACTGGATGACTGAAAACTTTGCAATAACCATCAATATTCACAGAATTTCTTTCCTATGCAGGCCTTCACCGAAAGGCATTGCCTGTTTCAAAAAAAAAGAAACAACGATTGCCTTGAGATTGGTGTGCAGGGTACTGTCTGCGTATTCTTCCATTTTAGGGAGAAGGGAGCTGATGATATGGCTTGGTGGGCCTTGAAATATCTATATTCCCAACCATCCACCATAATATTCAACTTTACATTATTTTTTTAATAATATATTCTATGGGCATTTACTTTTGTTTTAAAAAAAGTATTTTTTCATAGAAATTGATCTTGAACCGGAAAAATTATTAAAAACATAACATCTTAAAAATCGAATAATAAATCTAAAATGGATTCCATAAAAACATTAAAATAAAAAATCAGTTCCTAAAATTTTTTGGTTTTTTATGAAACAAAAGCTGCGATGATTTATCAAAAGTTTATTGTGTGTAATTTTAAGACCATTTGCATTTTCGTTTTATATTCGTAACTACACTTATTGGTAGTAAGTCCTGAAATTTTAATTTGAGAGACCCATTCCTTTTCAAGAAACATACTAAATATTAAAAAAAAAAAATACTCTAGAATAAGGATTTTTCAAAAATTTCTTATCTTCTGTTTATTCACGTTTTTGGCATTACTGAAAAGCTAAATTCCCTTTTTTTTGATGCAAGTGTACCTTACGCTTCAGTTTTCTTTGATTATTCGATTTGAGTACGATATAACCTGTTGATTCAGAGTGAAACCCTAACGGTGTAAACGAATTTTAGAATTTTCATACTTTAGTATTGCATTTCTTACCATATTAAATTGGAAGCGGCCACAAACGCATGTACGCTGTACATTGCTTCCAAAAAATTTTCTACACTGGTTTTCACAGTGTTTTGAATTTGTGGCATATATTGTTGTATTTACAGGTTATAATAAAGCATACAAAAACTTCAACTTCGAAAAATTGTAATTCATTTAGTTTGTCCTAATAATTAAATTATTAGTTTGTAATTGGTTTTTTGCCAAAAAGATTCCGTAATCATCACATCCACGAGGTTACTGCATCAATTTTGCTCCAAATGTAATGTAAAAGTGTGACATTAGTTGCATAGAAAATAATGTTTCTTAGTCTTAAAGTTTTGTTAATGGTTCGGGAGAAATCCGCCTCTAAGTCTGAAAACACAGGATAAGTCAAAACGTTTTTGACCCACGAGGCAAGAAAATTTAATGAACATGTGTTTCGTTTCTCATCCTTTGGTGTGGGTTAGCTCATAAGAAGGAATGTATTGTTACATGAATCAAAATATAAATGTGCGGTGTGTTTTCAGATTCCTAAAGATTCGATATTTATTCAGAAATATACGTGTTACATGTTATTAGAAAGTAAATTACAAAAAAAAATGTTGATGGAAAATTGTGCAAATTGTGGAAAACTTTAGTGAAAATTACTCTAAAAGCATTTAGCATCATGTGCCAAAAAAAATCATGCTGACGCCAAAAAAATTATGCTAAAAAAGCATTAACTATGCTAAACTTGCAACACTGGTCATAGTTTCACGTGCTGTGTTGCAAGTAGCGCCCTATTTTTAGAACCAACTCTCGCCGAGATCACGGGCTATCCATTAAGGTAAATATAAGTTTCACCGTTAGAAGAAGTTTCGAATCAAAACCCGTGGATATTCTTTAAGCTTTGCAAGATCCAAAATATTTATACTTCCTTTTTAAAACTTACGTTTTATTGATATAATCGCAAATTGGGTGGCTCACATAAAAAATATTATTTTGGTAATTGCTGATGCCATCAACATTTGGGAGCTACATGCTCATCATCATACTGTTCGTAGTTCGCCACTGCCAATGTCGATGGTGACGTTGCTAATCGTACATAATGTTTGTGTTAATTATTTTATGACATTTTCTCTCACTTGAAATAATAATAATAATAATCATTATTACTGTGTTGTGTTGTGTTGATATAATTGCAGCTCTGAACACAAAACACACACATGAATCCAATGCATTTTGTCTGAATGAAATACATGCAGTCCGAACGAATGATGAGGTGGTTGATGGTGAGGAGGACTATCTGGTATCCAAACAGCTTAGTAATGACACTTGATTTAATACAGACAGTTTCATGAACTACACTATGTATTACTTCTACTATACAATTATCTATCTTATACAATCTTCTCAAGCCAATGAACATTTCCAATAAGCACAACAATTTCTAAAATTCAAACGTTTGTAAAAATTTTAAATGTAAGAATGTTTGAATTGAAAATTGATTTCAAATTTCGTTTTAAAGTTATTTGAGGGAAGTGTATTGAAAATATGTTTTTGTTGAAGGTATAGAAATTGCCTTCACAAAATATATGTCAGCTATATCTAACAAAATATTTCAGTAAGAGGATATCACAGTTCATAAATGTAAACAGTTGACATTAATTTTAGACAAATAAAAATGTGAGTATGTGAGTATTAGGACCTCACGAAATTGTGATATTTCTTTCTCGCAGAATTGAGCAAAATGTATGTCAGATCTATAGATGTAAAATAATTTTGCCACAAATGCAGATGCCGGTTATTAAAGTTATTAGTTAGTAGTTGAAGTTAAACCCCATGCAAAAAATACGGTATGTAATATATGTATATCCAAACTATTGTATAAAAAGGTGGCCGTCGGTGATACAATGGTTAGTTTGCGCGCCTGTTGTACATAATATCCTGGATTCGAACCCAGCTCTGTCCACCTTAAAATTTCATTCGGCGGTGGTCAGCTTCTCAAAAGACCGTTTGGAATCGGTGTAAAACTGTAGGTACCAAACAATCAGTGAGTGAAAACTGGAAAGCGCACAGCTCAGTGATTGTGAGAAGCTCTCCCCTGTCCCTTCATGGGATGGAATGGGAAACAATTTATTTATTATTTATTTTTTTGTACAAAAACATCATTAGAGACATTTCTTCATAAGGAAAGGAAAGGAAAGGAATTCATCGGTGGCACATACAACGTCATGATTGCTTACTCACAGCACGTTACAATTTGTTATACAAAATAACAATCTGCAAGCGAAAGTGGATTTCATTAGCCAACTTGGGCAAGGAGAATTGTATCAAAGCGATAAATATGCCTCAAAAACAGGAAGTTAAAACTTAGCTTTTACTGTTAACTTCAGTTTTTATGTACAAAATATTAATTTGATTATTTATGTAGCCTATTTATAAATGCTGTTCCGTTTAAATACATCTGTATATTTTCATCCAATATCAAGTAATCAATTCATTCGCTCAGATATGCGATTGTAGTGGATATAAAGTTTGAATTGAGCTGTTTTAATACTGGTTTAAAGCTTGAATTTATTATTTATTTTTGGTTAGTTTTGCTGGAGATTGGTATTGTTATAAAGTGTAATTCCAGTTGAATTTGACTTGAATTCCAACAAAAATGTTTATTGGGTTATATGCATGCCTTAACAGTATAGAATAATTGTGTTTTCCCTATGTAACCTTAACTGAGTAAATATGTATTGTGTATATCATTTTTATATTCGTCTGACAGCAAATGATATAATTTGTTCGTCCCTTCCTTAGACATTGCTGACCATTTACTGTTTCTTTCTCGCAATTTAATTCTTACAGAGAAGACGGAAGGGCTTAACATTCTGTCAGATATTAAATTAACGTTTAATTCTGACGTTCAGTTTGAGCCAATATTTCATAGTCAAGTGTGCATTTTTCTCAGACAAATTCATTGCATTTTATAATTTCAGCATTAGAGAACTGATTCAACTACTTTATGTTTGCATCTTAATTCTGTTCTTAATTTTGTGTTCCGCCTCAGCTCAGTCATAAAGATGTTTATACTAATTTTTTGTTGAAGAAATTAACCATTTGTATGTAACATATAATCAACAGCTACAAGTAAAGTAAAATATATATTTATCGCACAGTCGGACTTTCCTTTTTTTCTTATTATATTTTTAAATTGACACTAATAATATTCATAATAATTTGCAATAGCGAGCCATTAAAAGGAAAATTTTCTGAAGACTTTTTTGTTTAAAAATATCTAGACTTTTTTGCTGTTGTAAAGAGTAAATACAAAAAAAAGTAAGTTTCCTACTTTCAAATATAAAATAAACTTCATTTATTGCATACTTCAAAGTTTTTGATGTGTTAACATCTATAAGCATGAAACACATAGCCGACGACAGGCTACATGAACACACGACTACAAATACCGCTGACTGCAAATGTGACGTGTGGCAGCTACTGAATTATTTTCAAGACGGCAACTGCAAAGTAAACAGCTGATCTGTAATGTTGACGTTTGTGTTATTTGTGTTAGAAGAAAATAAAATGTCTGGAGAATATTTAATACATATTATTACAAACATAACAAAAATTGTGAAAACAGTTGATTATTCTGTCAGTGGTGCCACTTCAGGCATTGACAGCTCTAACCTGTTGATTGTCGCCCATACAAATAGAAATTAGTTTAATTCAACTACTGCTACATAAGTAGCATAGACAACAACCTGCAGTCGTGTCGCCTTGCCGTCGTTAAAATATTCACTTGCATATAAACGCATGTATTTTATTTTTGACAGGTTGTGGTCGGTAGCCTGTCGTCGTCTATGTGTTTCATGCTATAGGCGCCGGTACGACCTAAATTCACAAAGTGAACACATCCAAACACAATTTGTCCGACTGCGCTCACACAGATTGTCCGACAGCGATCACACATTGTTTGCCGTTAAACTCCTCCGAAACTGCTGGACCGATTTGTATGAAATTTTGTGTGAATATCGAGTAGGTCTCAGAATCGGCCAACATCTATTTTTCATACCCCTAAATGAGAAGGGTGACCCACCCCTGTATAGACCACAGATTTGTCCGACTGCGAAACACAGATTGTCAAACAGCGAAAAACACACACACTGATGTAGCGGCTGCGAAAAGTTGTATTGTGTGGGTGCGAAGCACTCTCAGAGCAAAGAGAATAATGACGTGGATATTCGTATATAAAAATGAGATAGAAAGAGAGCAATAAAAATTGTGTACTTGGGTAGCATATGTACGAGCATAACCATATTGTATGTACAATGGTCTGTTGCTTAGCATTCTCTTTGTTCTTTGTGGGAATAAAACAAAAAGTATTAATCAAGAAAATAATGACAGTAGTCTTTAAATATTTTTAAGTGTTATTAATTATTAATATTATTTAAATGAATCGTCATCATATGATTGAACACCTTTTCAAATCCTATATATTTACTTCACCTCTCTGTATGCATGTATGCCGAAAAAATTTTGGATTGATTTTTAACCCTTTTCCCGTGATCCAATCGAGCTGAAACTTGCAAGCAAACTAATGGCGATGAAAAAAATAAAATATCAAAATATGGGCGGGATTCGAAGATGGGGCGTGGTACCTCCATTATTGGTAAAAATGGTAATAAATCCATTATTTCTGCTCCTGTTAACGGTATTCGAACAAAATTGGGTATTTTGGTTAGGTATACATATTCTAAGATCTGCTGCAAATATGGGCGGGAATGAACAAAGGGGCGTGGTCAAATAGTTATAAAGAATTTATAGTCAAAACCTATGTTTTTTACGAGTTGTTTTTTATTATTGTGAAAGGTAAGTCAAATAAAATGTGGGTGCGGAGCACTTTTAGAGCAAAGAGAATAATGACGTATATACGTATATAAAAATGAGATAGCAAGAGAGCATCGACAATTTTTTAACTTGTGTAGAGTATGTACGAATATGACGATGTACGTATGTATATACAAGTGTCTGTTGATTTGCATTCTCTGATTTTTGTGGAAATAAAAAAAAGGTATTGAGCAAGAAAATAATGACACATGTGCTTGCACTGGTCCTTAAATAATTTTAAGCATTAATATTATTTAAATGTAACGTCATCATATGATTGAACACTATTTTTTATTTTCAAATGTAACATTTACAAATGTGTTCACAGTAATGGAACAGGTACCGTGTAGCAAAAAGGCGTTAACACATCGCCCGTGAGTTCGAACACTCATTGGATTTTTTTTTCTATAAAAGTTTTGATGCACTTACTTGACGACATGACCCATGTGGTATTTCGCCATGCTTACAATTTTGAAAACGTCGGCAAAATTAATTGCCGAAATTGCATCTCGTTTTTGCTTTAAGTGCATTTCGGGAGGTTAAGGAGTCCATTGTTTTTCTGAAACTTTATGTATATACTCCACTTGACCCATAGAATGATTTTTTTGCAACTTTTGTTTTTGCCAAAAACCTTTTTTCCTTTTTTAAGCCCAAAAACCGTTACATATAAACAATGCATATACGGAATTTCCAGCTGTCAATCTAATTCAACAAAATGTCTAACGTGGCATTTTACGAACAAATGTATCCATCTGTAGAATTTTTAAATCTGATTATTATTCATTGTTTACGTTTGTAACTGATTACACTGTTGTAGTTTCTGACATTCAATTTTTTATCAGGGTTCTAGTAAATTGTATCGGTTAGAGGCAAGCCTACTGAATTTAGCCGAACCTCTGAAATGTTTGTATCACGACAAATTTTTGAAAAAAATTCGATTTTTACCATTTCTCAGATTTTCCTGCACTTTGTTTTGGAAAAAACAATATTGTTTTCTTTTTTTTAGGCATAAATTGAAGGGACTCGAATTTTTTCACTGACAACATTTTGCAGTATTTTATTTACGGTAAAGCTGATCACCTTCTTTAAATATATTAATACAATCTGAACGTGTCTAGGCACCCTAAGTAGCTCATAAAGGCCACTTTGTAACAAAAAATGGTAGTTTTTTTGTATTTGTCATCATTTTTCAAGAACGTCGTGTCCGATTTTGTCCAAATAAATCTAGAAAAAGTCAAGAATGATAATACCTCTAATTTAGTTTTACAACCCACAGTTTCGCAGTTTAAAAAAAAATTGGTGAAAAAAAACAATTAAATTTGTTTATATTTAAAAATCATTAAACATAACAAACAGAAAAGTGTTAAGTTTTCCTAGTTAGTGCTAAAGTCATATGACCTATGCACCAAATGAGACTTGGGTCATGAAAATGGATGGGCGCGTTTCGCTCTTGTTCAGAATTTAGTGAATATTTCTCATTTTGTCAAAAATTTAGATTTTTTCTTTGGGTTGCATAATAATGAGTAATAGATGGTTTTAATTGTACTGAATGAATTCTAAAACATATTATAAATAAAATGCTTAGTACATATTATAAATAAGATACACATTAGCGTTACAATAATTTAGAGGAATTACATTTTTAGATTCCAGTTTCCAATTCCATTTTCAGATTCCACCATAGGTCGGCCAAAGGAGAATCCAAACTTTTGCCACTGTACCAGTGTTCCAACTGCGCTGAAATTTAGTAAAATCTCTCGCCGTACTCGTCAGATTCTCTTGGCAATTGCTTCCCAAATTGTGCTGGTGATGATTCAAAAGATGGACCTTGAAAGACATATTCACACCGATGGTTTCAAAGTAGGGCATCCCGATTACGTTTATGGTCAATTGAGAGCAAACGCGGCACCCATCTTGCAGACAGCTTTCTTAAACCACCACACTGTTATATGAAATACCTATGGCATAAACAATCGTACGCACTTTTACTCATCGATCGGCCAACACCATATCGTGGTTTTTTTTCGAATTTTTTGGGTGTATTGACCTCAATTAGCAGTGTAGAACGTTCAGCGTCAGTTGTACTTGTGCGACCACAACGAAAGTCAGTAAACCACTTTTTTTTGGTCATTGAACTCGATGGTCCAGAGTCACCATAGTATTTATTAAGCTTTTCCTTTGTTTGATTGACTTTTTTGTTGGAAAAAATTTTGTTTAGTGAATACCTGATATTCACCTTTTTCCATTTTTAAAAAAATGCACGTTGTTGTACGTTTTGAACAGCTGTTAAACGCAAAGTAAAGGACGGAACGTGCTCAAAATTTGACAGTAGTCTACTAACAGGTGGTACTTGATGGGAGCAGTGTTGCATTTGACATAACTACGACATTGATCCATACTCCACATAATCACGCCAGTTTTCTACAGTTTTCTTCGTCTTTAAGAACATCGCTAAGAGTAACATCTTTCATAAATTTTCTGATATCTGACCCGTTAAATCCACCTACAATAAAACAATTAAATTTTAGAAAAATAAAAAAGTGGAAAAATATACTGGAACCATTCAAATGCTGGCTCGTTGTTTCGTGCTACCAGGAATTTAATGAAGTTCTTTAAAAGCCCTAGTTTAATGTGCAATGGAGGCAGGAGATCTCTATCCATCGGGACAAGTTCTCTGTGGACGACATTCGCTTGACCGATTGTGTTGGTGGTAACCAGCCCCGTTTTTGATACTGTGCGTTATATCTGGAATCCTATTCGCATAAATAGCCCATATTTTTGGTGTTGCCTATTTAAAGACAACCCAGTAAAGATACTACTTTCAAATCAGCACAAATCTTCCATATATGCTTATTGTACTTGACGGAATTCAAAATTAACTGCATGGAACCGTATGTTTCCTTTGTATTTGAACAGGATATTTTGCATGGTCGAAAAATAGGAGTACTGCTTTGATTCTGCTTTTCTAACCGTCTAAAAAAACCGCAATTCATCTGGTGTGTATGCGTAATTCATGGCCGATATCAAGCTAGGAATGTCATTGCAATAAGCGATTGCATTGTTTTCGTTGAGAATGAATTGGTTTCGTTTCGAGAGGATAATGGACCGTGCTTGAGACATATTAAGATGGCGTGTCATTATATCTAATCGCTGCTGCGATATTTCAATGTGATTGCACGGCTGCGTGATATCGGATGGATAGTACAGGCTGACACTCGATTGTGGCTCAGAATTGGGCGAATCAGAACTGCGTCTGAATGTGGTAGTCTTGGAGTCACAACTGCGTTTGAATGTGGTAGTGGAGTTTGTGCATATGCCATACTTTTATATTGGTGACTCCTAGACCCCTTTCCATTCAAACGAAAGGCAGTATTCACGTATACGTAGCACTTATCAGTTTCATGGTTGGTAGGCTCTGGCCAAATCATTGGGATTTCATATGACATTTTTTTTATTACGGTTCTTCTTCCAATTATTCAACACGAATACATACGGTCTACACGCGCACGTAGGCACCCAGTCTTATACATTATGAATATCTAGAAGGTTGAAGTACTGTTTACAGTGTTCCGCTATTGCTAAAATATTTTCTTTTCAAATAGGCGGTGTGTTGAATCTTGCACACATGTAACAGAATTTATTAAGGCGTTGTCGGAACTCAGTCATCAGAATTCAAGAAAAAAAAATAACATGCTTTACCTTTGTAAACACTTATATACTATTCGAGGAGAAATTTCAAAATTTAATTTTCCATCAACTGCTATAAGTACTACGTATTTTTACCTGTTTACTGTTAAGCGTGCGTCTGTTAAGCAGATGAAAAAAAAAATTGCATCCCAAATTATACTCTCAGGTACGATACATATGAATAGACGCATCTGTTAAGTGTGCCATATCTACCTGTCTACTTCAGAATTAGATAATATTTCGGACACGGTCAATCTGGTATTGAATATGGGCGATTTTAGCACACCTATTCGGGTAACTGGATGTACATCGGCTTTAACAAAATACAAACTTTTTTAATGGGACTTGGACCCATTGATTTCCTAAGGTTGCGGGTACGTCT
Organism: Phaonia tiefii; assembly: GCA_963931995.1. Lineage (NCBI taxonomy): Eukaryota > Metazoa > Arthropoda > Insecta > Diptera > Muscidae > Phaonia > Phaonia tiefii. The sequence continues at coordinate 198,854,127 of OZ008368.1, read as the reverse complement.
ATGTCAGTTCACCCGACTGCAGTTTCTGAATTAGTTTTATTAACAAAAACGTGTAGCTTCATCGTATCCGATGCAAAATTAATATTCACTAAATGTAATACATTTTATAATGTTGGCATGTAAAACATTTTATTTTAAAATTTAAATTCGAAAATTTAAACGTCCTAGATTAAATAAATGTCGAAAAGTACTGACTTATCGATAGAAAAAAAATTAAACCTCTACCCGGTAAGATTATAATTGATTTGTTTGTCACGGGAAGTATTACATGTGGTACCGTCTTTATGAAACCACATGTGGTCCATATCCATGTCATTCAATTTTGAACCAGAAAAACTAGAATGTCACATCGGAACAAAAAATCACTGTTAGTGATCGAACAGTCACATTTTCGAATAAGAAATGTTTGATGAGGCCCCAGCCCAAAATGTACACCAAACAATGATAAATTTGTTACATCCCGCGCATTTGCTGAACACCAAATAAAAAAATGTTTACGATTAAGGAAGTCATCCAGCTGATTATTATTCACCTCGGTGAAGATTACATTGTTTGAAAGCCCTTCATTATTTTTTAAAATATTCTCAGCAATTACAACTTGTTGTCTTTACTTTAGACTTCCATTTTTAGTAACCCTGAACTGTCAGTTGTCACACTTTTTTTAAAAGCAACATTTTACCGCAAACATCGCACAACATTCAAATCTTGGGTGAATTTTCGGACACCCTTCCTTCCATGTAAATATTCGTTGAGGCGATGAACAATTTCTCTCTTTTCCTGTAAGTATAATTTTTTCATTACGTAAATGTATTATTTTTTGATATCTATTTTGGCTTTTTGTTTTTAAATAATTTGTGCTTAATATCGATTTTTATTTTATGACTTTAATTATACCCTCACGCATAAGGGTGGGGATATATATCATTTGATACGGAAACAAATGTAACCCGTAGAAGGAGTCATATTGGGCCCTTAGTATCTTTGGGCGAAATTCGTTTTAGGACTTTTTAAGACGATTGAGCTACGTCCGTCTGTCTGTCTGGCAGGTCAACACGATAACTGCCGTAAATCTTTACCGATTTTGTCAGTGACTTTTCTAAACTCAGTTTTGGATTGAAAATAAGCGTTTTGACCACGCATCTTCTGGTACCTCCCATACAAATCGACACGTTTAGTACAAAACTATGTATCTTCTAGAACTTTTATATGGTAGATGTGATGAGCTTCCACTCACACTTTTTGCTTTTTATTGACTATTTTACAACCTCATGAGGTCAGACGTCTTCCACATATTAATTAAACAAACAAGTTAAACGAATTTCAACATATTCTTCCACCTGGCTGTATCCTTCGCCTTTTCTCGCCAGTTGGTAACACCAAGGATACGGAGGGATTCTTCTGCCTGGTCTTTCCAGCGGAGTCCTAGTCGTCCTTTTTCCTGCTTCCATCGGGTACGTTATCGAAAACCTTTCACGCTGGCTCATCCTCATTCATCCTGACAACATGGCCTAGCCAATGCAATGGGCCTAATTTGATTCGCCTCGCTATATCCACGTCATCGACGTCGGTACTCGCCGTTTTCCGCAACAGGAACATATATTCCACGGAGAGCTTTCTCCCGAAAACTCCCAGGTGTTTTTCATCCACTTGCGATATGACCCAAGTTTCGGAGACATATGGCAAGACAGCTAAAATTAGAGTCTGATATAGCTGGACTTTTGTTCGCCGAGAGAGGGCTTTGTTCCTAAACTGCTTGCTGAGCCCAAAATAGCATCTATTTGCAAGCACAATTCTCCTATCTATCTGCAGGCTGACGTTGTTGTCCTTGTTCACGGGGGATCCAAGGTAGACAAATTCATCGACCACTTCAAAATTAAATCGGTTGTCAACGTTCAAGTGCGGACCAAGTCGAGAGGTTTCTCTAGTCGTTGACACCATCAATTTGTTTCTGCCCTCATCAACAGAAAGACCCACCTTCGCTGATTCCTTTTCGATTCTTGAAAATACTGCAGTAACCTCTCGCAAATTTCGCTCAATGATGTCTTTGTCGTCAGCATACGCCAGCAACATATGGCCTTTCGTGTTAATGGTCTTGTTCGTATTTACTGCAGCCATTCTCATTATTATCTCCATGAAGATGTTGAAGAGATTGCACAAAAGTGTGTCGCCTTGTCTAAGTCCTCGCTTTGTACAGAGGTCTTTCCCCACTTTCACTGCTGATTTGGTGCCGGCCAGCGTCATTCTACAGAGGCGGATCAGCTTTGCCGGAATACCAAGTTCAGACATAGCTTCGTACACTTTCCCCGTATGGGGCTATCGAAAGTAGCTTTGTAATCGACGAAAAGGTGGATAGTGTAATCTACACTATCTTCCACTATCATTACCCCCTGATCTTCAGTGGAAGAATCCGGGTGGAATAGTGCTGAAAAGTGGTTTCCCCACATTTAGAGCACACACTGCTTCTCAGTCACCAGATTCCCATTCTCGTCCCTGCAGGAGGTCAGCCCATCATTAGGCCCGTCATCCAATCCCCTTATACCCCTGACACACACGTGATCTACAGACCATACTAGCATTCAATACCACATGTGTGTCAACCTATACCACCATTAAACCATTGAACAAACTGGTTTATACCTGGTTCGTTTACTACGTTCATGTACGTAGTATAAACGTGGTATTGTAATTAACGCAGCTAAAAATATAAATTCGGAACACTTCCAAAACAAAATGAACGCAGCTACAAGTCAAATGTCATGAAATCAGCTTTTTTCCTTTTAATGCGACTGTACATAATAATAGCATATCGCAAACACATGTGTTTTTTCTTCAAAAAATAAATAATTTTATTATAATTATTCATTACAAGCACAATTTTTTTCTCCATTTCTTTTTCAATTTTGATAACATATGATCAAATGTCAAATGAAACCACAATCAATACATACTACATGTGTGTCACTATATTGTAGTATGTAACACCATAGTACACATACTGTAGTTTCTGTACCACATGTGTGTCAGGGGTATTACCCTCTTGAAAAACTATCGGGATTCACCACATTTTGGCTTCTTCACCCTCTCTCCCCATTTTCCCCGCCTAATCAGTTGAACTTCCTCCCTTCTCAGCTTCTCGTACCGCTCACTCGCATCACGCGTTGTAACGGACTGTTCCGATGCCATACGTGCAGCGCCTTTTTCATCAGTTGCAATGCGACATTCTTCATTCATTCAGTGGTTAATAATCTGTAAATGACAACTCAACTGGAGAACAGCGGCGGGATTGCCACGCCTATTCTAGTACCTCCCATACAAAATATTGGTGGTCCACCGAGTTGTCAATCTGATAAATCGCGTGAAACACATCCGACTTTAATAAAATTAGGTATAGAGCTTCACTTCATTAAACGCAAATCAAAGATTAACACAAGGGTGATTTTGCCACACCCACTTTTGTACCTCCCGTACATAAGCTCTTTGGCGTCTATTTGTTCGGCACGAGAAGTCCCGCAAAACCGAACCTATCTTTATGAAATTTTGCGCTGGACAAGGTGTGGTTAAACGACACTCTCCTGTGGAAGATGAGCGGGTTTGCCACACTCATTCTGGTACCTCACATACTCTCGTATAGCACAACCGATCTTAATGAAGTTCGGTAATAAGCTATATTTTGCTAAAAGCTACTTTGTAATCAATAATTGACTTCAGTGCCACGCCCAATTTGGCACCTCCCAGACAAACGTTGGGCGGATAGCCGGTTTGTCGACAAAATTTGATACTGATCAATATGTTGGCAAAAGCTTCTGTGTAATAAAAATTAATAACTTTGCCATGCCATTTTTGTACCTCCCATATGCATATTGAGCGGACAGTTGGTGTTGGTAGTCACAAAAATTCCCAAAACCACTTAGGATCCTAACTAAGTTGGGTATTAATATGGAATGTGGTAGAATTTTCCACGCCCATTCGTTCAACGTAATGTTGAATACAGGCGCTTTTTAAAAGATCTCAGGCGCAATGGATGACTTAGAGTGAGGGTATGTTCAAGTCAGTTCATCCGACTGAAATTTGTGTGCTGGTTTTTGTAGTTCACTTGTGATATGAAATGGCTTGTTCACAGACTTTTTGGAATTGTGAATAACTAATACTTCTACGCCTATTATGATATTATGGCTTATCGATATTCATCTCTTCAAACTTTAAAACATAGTGCAATACCTAAAAAAAATTTAGGGGTTTTCATAACATGTAATGGATATGAATTATGCAGCGAACATTTAATATCGATTTGACTATTGGGGAATGTAAAACAAATAATTTTGGAGGAAGGAAATGTGATGATGCCACGGGTAACTACTTGCATTTGACACTGAGTATATATTGTTTTTTGAATTGGGTATTGTTTAAAATTAAAAAATTCATCTAAGGATAAAAAGATAAATAATTTTTAAAAGTATTTACTGCGTCCGCCTTAGGGGGCATACGAAACGGGTTATCAGAAGTCACTAGTCAAATTTGATATCAGACACAAAAACTTCCTACGTCAGTTTTATTTGAATCCATATACCAAAACAATCTAAAAACATTTAAATGCGTTGCGTAAAAACAAAATTTGTTATGTGTTTGAAATTGCCTTTCAGACTTTAAAACTGTAATAATGACGGGCTCGGCTATTTTCACGTGCGGACCCACTGTAATGCACGATCACAATGAAGTTTTGTAAATCATATCTGTTCTGGACTTTAGCCCTTAGGCACAGTGAATTCGAGAATTGCCCGTTATTGTCTCCAGTATAACTCATGCTCAATATTACACCCACTACATTTTATAATTGTAGGTTTGTAGGTTCTTGTCATTACCACGATTCTCTACAATATTATCATTAGCTCTAAATATGTCAATATGATCCATGACTCATATTAAGGCTGATTTTTATTATTATTATTATGATCTCTCACAACAGAAAAATTCTTTCCAACTTCACCATGACAAATTTGATGGCGTTTACAATGATGCCATTGAATTATACGCAAATGAGGTGCAGCTTTTGCCTTTTTGGCTGCGTGGCACTCGCAGAGCAATTCATCAAAAATTCAACACTATTATTAAAATACGCCTACTCAGAAGCAATTATAAATGCATAAATTAACTAAGAAAAAGCGAGTGAAATAATACCAAACGGATAGTCTGACAAAAAAAATGAGATAAAAAAGATGCGAGTGTCTGAATTGAATTGAAAAAGTCAACAGTGTAATATTACAAGGGCATAAAGGGTAATTTATTATTGAAAAAAAAAATTACACTTATCACAAAATATATATGTCTTTTATGAGCAACAGCGCACGCCAAACATCAAAAGACCAACTCACACACAGCGACATCTTTGGTCCGAATACAAAAGCGTAAAATATATGCGTAGATTCAACCATATAAGTCGTCGCTTCTTTTATTCATTCACTTATCCAGTCACCCATTGAATATACAATGCAGCTGAAGAGGAAACATTTATGAAATTGGAGGAGTTGTTGGCAAAGTGTTGAAAGCGACCATGAATACAAGTCTACCGAAACAACGACTACTACTAACAACATCAACGAATGGAAATTGTAGAAGTTTAATATGTGGGTGGTTGCCCTTTTAAATACAATTTCATAACACCACGACCACCGGAGGCCAAAAATAGCAATACATATACGTTAGGGTGGAACGATTTTGCAAAAATTGTAGAATTCCAATTCGAAATTTTTTTAAGAGAAAGAAGCTTGCATTTATTGGAATAATATACAATTTAGAGCGCCACACTCACTGCCATGACCAGTTTCGAAATCCGAGAAAAGTTCATTATCAGACGTCAAACTGATGTGCCCGAATTGGTACCATCGGCAGATCATCAATCGAATTTATACAGACTGTTATGTCGCATTTATACTGCAGTTTATTGACTCAGCTATAAATAATTTAATTTTATGTATCTTCAGTTAAAAACTAAATACAAAATTAAAGCATAATAATTAAATTGAAACAACAGAAACAGTGCACACTGGGACATATTTAAAAAATGACCGGACAAAATTAAAAACGTTTAGACGTGTCAAACTCATTCGTCGTTAGGTTTATGAGGGTGCTGAACTCATTTCTGGCATTGCTCTTTGCATCGGGGGGAGGGGGGTCGAGTTATAGAGGGGGAGGAGGGGGTTAAATTTCAAAAAACAGAAGTGAAAATCGCGCGCCGGTCCTAGTTGGTCCTAATTTTTTTGGTCCACAAAAGATTAACAAATTTAATGTTTTTAGTCAATTAGTTTCATTGCAATTGAACTAGAAACCTTGCGTAAATTAAATTAACTTAATGTTCATTTTTGTAGTTCTTATAATACAAAATAAACAAAAGATGTTTAAAACATCCAGAAACATAATCTTCATATAACACACATCTACTAAAAATAGCCCAAAATTAGCCTGCATGCATGTATTGAAACAATATTCAAATTAGGGCCCCTTGCCTGATTAGCACCGTGCAGAGAACCTTCAAAACAGTTAATTTTCTACGTCAGTGGTTAATTAGCCACTGTTTAAGTCACTTATTTTATGGGGATTACTGCTTCGATTATTGGAATTTTGTCCGGTCATTTTTTAAATCTGTCCCCCTGTGCAGCGGTAAAACAGCAATCAGGGACAAGATTAAACAACAAATAGTAATACATTCATGCAGGAAATAATAGATTGAACAGGGATCTTGATTTTATTGGACAATATTAACAGAATTATTATAAATAAAGTCTAATTAGGAAGATAGGAATGCAATAGGATTGATAGAGCAAAAACAAATTAAGCTGCAACAGGTATGATAAAGCAGAAACTGATGAAGTATGCGAAGCAGGAACAGATGAAGCAAGAACAGATGACACAGGAATAGACAAATCAGGAACAGATGGAGCAGGAACATATGTAGCAGGACTGAGGAAGCAGGAACTGAAGCAGCAGGAACAGATGGAGCAACAACAGATGATACAGAAACAGATTAAGCAAGAATAGATGAAGAAGGACAGATGAAGCAGGAACTGATGGAGATGGAACAGATGAAGAAGGAATAGAGAAAGTAGGAGCAAATGAAGCAGGAACCGATGACGCAAGAATAGGTTAAGCAAGAACAGATGTCACTGCAACAGATGAAGCAAGAACAGATGGAGCAGGAAGATAATGAAGCAGGAATAGACGCAGCAGGACATATGAAGCAGGAACTGATGACACAAGAACAGATGATACACGAACAAATTAATCAGGACGGAGCAGGAGCAGATGTAGCACGACAGATGAAGTAGGAACTGATGAAGCAGGAACAGATGAAGCGTGAACAAATAACACAGAAACAGATTCAGCAGGAACAGATGAATAAGGACGGAGGAAGTAGAATCTGTTGAAGCAGGTGAAGCAGGAACATATAAAGCAAGAACAGGTATCACAGGAACAGATGAAGCAGGAACAGATACATCAGGATAAGAATGAAGCAGGAAAGCAGGACATATGAAACAGGAAATTTAGTTCTAGTCTAGAAGCTCTAACAGGAACATTAAAATTCAGTGTAGAGACCAAATATGATGAATTAATTTGTCCATTGCTTAGTTTAACCATAACATTCGGCCCGGTTATCGATAACCTTGTTACACCACCCAATTTGAGATTTAATTGACATTTCATGTATAAACTTTGTGCTTAGGCCACTATAGGACAACACTGTGCCGAGACGAAATTATAGAAGACGGCGGTATATCAGATAAACTAAATAAGCGACTCTCTGTTATACCAGTTTTGTACAAATGTGGGATGTTATTGAAACAACTGAACTTTTGGAATTGGACAAATCACAGTAGTGCGATTCACTAACTTTTATCGAACCGATAATCGCTAAGTTACTTAACGATTTTTGTCGCTTGCATTAACGATTGTGTGATTCACTAACTCGTACTTAACGATAGTAAACAGCTGAGTTTTTTTGTTTACTGAAATTGGAATTAAGTGGCAGCTCTGTCCATGTAAATGTCAAAATATACGAAAAGCATAAAGAGGAATCGAAAAAAATTAACAAATTTCTGTTATAAAATTGAATTTGTTAGTTTATAAACGTTTTAACAATGTAAGTATGTATATACATATTTCATATTAGTGCATAATATATTTTTTTGAATGACTACAAATCCAAGTGGGAAACGGAGCCGCACCTCGCCAGAGCAACTGCTTTCTGTGACAAAACATATCCTAAATATTCGAAAGCCATTTTAAACGAATAGTAATTAAAAAATTACAAAATTTCAAAAAATACCAACCCCAATTGTTAAAGAAGGAAAATTTTGTTTGTTTTGTTGAACTTAACAACAAAAAAATAGTTTTCGCCATTTGCAATAGTTGAATCTCTAACTTCAACAGTGGTTTTAGCGATAGCGAATATCGTTATCAAACTGCCTGCAGAATACGAAAATCGTTAATTTTATCGTTACATGAACTTAACGATTTTTAGAATGAGGTTTAGAGTGAGGTTAAAAATTAAACTTGCGTTTTAACAAATTAAACTTGTATGAGTAATCTTCTTGGTTAAAAAATAAATAAATGGTTTCCCGTTACATCCCACGAGGGGATTAGGGAGAGCTTCTCACAACCAGTGAGCTGTGCGCGTTCTAGTTGTATACTCTATGATTGGGACCTACAGTTTTACACCGGTTCCGAACGGTATTTTGAGAAGCTTTTTCAAGGCTAAATACTCGATAGTGTCGCCATCACTAAGCGAGGTGACCGTCGTCGAAAGAAATTTAAGGTGGTCAGAGTAGGGATCGAACCCACGTCCTCATGCACAAGAGCCGTTCACACTACCATTGCACCACCGACGGCCACAAAATCTTCTTGGTTAGCCTTGGTTAATGGAGTTAAACTTCAAAACACGCTAATCTTGGTCGGTGTAAATGTCGTTTTGTACCCGTACGGAATGAGGCAAGCAGGAGGCTGTTTCTTCAATATTCTAATTTTCTCGTATATTTCCGAAGAGTAGAAGTGCTTTGAGGATATTAGTTTAATCTACACAAATATTTGATTTTTTTCTGATATCAGATATGACCTGCTTTTGATTTGACCGATCCTGTCAAAACATGTGAATGGAATCATTTTCCTGAGTTGAAAATGCTTTGTTTTTTATACTTATATATATCCCATTCCACTTGCCAAAACCATTGACGTAGTAGAGATTGGTAGTTACTTTGATCAAAACGCGGTTATTATCATATTCAGAGCATGGAAAATATTGAGAATAATAACATTGATATTGCTACATCCAAACTATAAAATGGGAAAAGCCGCGTTGAAATTACTTTTTCATTCCTCAAAAACAACATTTCACTTCTCATCATAAATTTCGTATTTCTCAATATGCATTTTACTATTACCAGTTGTCGTACAATCTATAATTTTTTATATTCACACTACTATTTTTGAGTTTTCAATATTATTAAGCGCATTCCCTATATTAGTTTCCCAGTTATCAATAACAATTTCGCTATTTTCAAGTTTACATACGTTCCTCACACTTGTCAATATTCCCTTTTTCATATTGAGGTTATGAATACAATCGAAGTGCACGAGACCTTGATACCGTTTACACAATTTAGCAGTTGCAGTTATAATCACCCTAAAATGTTATCTTCTACAGGTAACTACATGCATATCATGTGTAAAGTTTAAATTTTGCCGCGACTTGTGATTTTCATTATCATAATTTTTATGACGATGATGACGAGGCGATAATTATGTCGGTGATGACAGTGATGATGTTTTATGATTTTAAAACATTTTATTACGTTGTGCAGAACAAACACAATAAAGTGTTGATGTTTTAAAGTCATATGCAAAAAGTGGCGCAACAAAGTGTTGAGGGAAATCTCACAGTACGATTGACAACCGATAGGCAAATACGAATTGTGCATTCACTCGACTGATTTTAAAATAATGGTTTTGGGCTAAAAGAGACGAAGTAAGCAGAGAATAATCATGTATTAATTGAGAAATTTGTATTTGGACGAAATATAAGTCAATATGTATTTAATTTATATGCAATTTTGTCGCGTTCTCGTTCTCGTGTACACCCCACTATGATATATGATGTGTTATATCAAATATAAAAATAATTTCAATAAGAAACAAATATAAAAATTCCAGTTGGGTGAACAGATTTATGCCCACCATCCAACTATCGGAGGATGCCAGTTGAAAGTTAACTAACTGTCATTTTATTTTTCGACGACTTAATGTATGCCTTCATATTGTTATCGATTGTGGCAAATCTTATATTTTTATTGGAAAAAAATATGTTTTTGGGATCGAAAATTTAATAATGTCAAATAAGAAATAAATGCATAAAATCGAATTCAATTTAACAAAAATGCATAGAAACGGTGTCTGCGCACATTGATGCGATCTAGTCTCAAAGTAAACAACCAACATTGGGTGGTGAAGTCATTGTTAACCATTCAGTGTAACCCTTAATTCGATGTTTAGCCACAATTTACCTAGAAATCAAACCAGTGACTGCAAAACTAACCATATATGGTGCAACAAAGTAAAATTTGTTTCCCGTTCGTAAGGGCCCCCCGTACATTACAAAAATGTTGATTTGTCAAAAAAGTTTGCATTCCTAGGATAAATGGTAAGAATATTATGAAAAATACGTTGCATCTAGTTTATGCACACACAAAGATTAATTGTTTACACTGACTGCGAGAATCTCTCCCCTATCGCTTCATGGGATGTAATGGGATACTATTTATTTTATTATTATTTTACAATAGAAATTTGGCGTATTATTTTTTATGTTGTTGCGGGATGGGGGCTAAATGAAAAAAAATTAAACAACTTTTGTCTTAACACTTTTATCAACACTATTATCAATTATATAGTTTACTTTTGTTTTGGTTTGTGTCTAGACTAACTACATGTCTCATACTTGTTGGAAAATTTCTTGCTTAATGTGAAGTTTTCTAGGTGGAGCCTGTAACCGATATTTAGTTTACATATATTGTAGTTTGAACCCAATAAAAAGTAAATTTAGAAAAGTCAAATCGAGAGAAGTTTAAAAAAATAAAATTTTCTTAAATAAGTGCCTTTTCTTAAAAAAAGTACATTTTCTCAAAAAAAACCTATTCTTATTCTTAAAGAACGTACATTTCTTTTAAAAAAAAATTGCCTTATCTTAATGAAATGCCTTTGCTTAAAAAAGTACATATTGTTACAAAAAGTACGTTTTCTTAAAAGAGTATATTTTCCAACAACAAATTGCCTTTTCTTAAAAAACTACATTTTCTTTAAAGAGTACCTTTTTTGTGAAATAAAATTGCTTTTCTTGATATAAGTACATACTCATAAAAATGTACCCATTCTTGGAAAGAGGACCAATTCTAAAAAAATTCCCATTTCATAAAAAAAAGCATTTTCTTCACAAAAATACCTTCTCTTAAAAAAATAAATTTTCTTACAAAACTTCCTTTTCTTAAAAATAAAATAATACTTTTTCTTTCATTTTCTCCAGCCTTTCTGAAAATAAGTACATTTTTTAAAAAAAATAACCTTTTCTCAATAATTGTCCGGTTCAAGATCAATAACTATTAAAATGTACTTTTGCATAGAAAATAGAAATATTAAAAAGGACAGTGTGAAATTTATCATTATGGTGGATGGTTGGGAATATAGCTATTTCAAGCCCACCAAGGCATATCATCAGCTCCCTTCTCCACAAATATTTACGTCTATCATCATACATTATAAGAATAGACAAAACTCAAGTTAACGAGAATTGTCTCAACACTCCTACTTGTGCGAAAACATCCACAACAAATACTTTCCCATAACCGTCAATGTTCACAACATTTCCTTCCTATGCATACCTTCATCGAAAGGCATTGCACAGATGTTTCAAAAAAGAAACAACGATTACCATGAGATTGGCGTTAGAGTGTACCGTCTTCAAATTATATTCGTTTAAGTTTATACTATTCGATCTTTCAGTTGTTATGTTTTCAATAATTGTCAGGTTCAAGATCAATAACTATTAAAAAGTACTTTTTCTATGAAGAAGTAAATTTTACTGGAAATATTAAAAAGTAAAGTGTAAAATTGATCATTATGGTGGTTCGAATAATACAAACTTAAATGGATAATATAAACATAAACAAATAACCTTTTCCTAAAAGAGTAAAAATTTCATACTCTTATGGCCTTTTCTTATAGAAAGTACTTTTTCTTAAAAATAGTAGCTTTTCTTAAGAAAACATTAAAAAAAAAAATAAATGGTTTCCCATTACATCCCGTGAAGGGACAGGGGAGAACTTCTCACAATCACTGAGCTGTGCGCTTTCCAGTTTTCACTCACTGATTGGGACCTACAGTTTTACACCGATTCCGAACGGTATTTTGAGAAGCATTTTCATGGCTATATACTCGATAGTGTCGCCGTCACTATGCGAGGTGACCGCCGCCGAAAGAAATTTTAAGGTGGTCAGAGCAGGGTTCGAACCCAGGATCTCATGTACAAGAGCCGCGCACACTAACCATTGCACCACCGACGGCCACTAAGAAAACATTAAATTGTAATAAAAGCAGTACCTCTCTTTGCAAAACGACCTTTTAGGGAAAATATGATACATATTCCTAAAAAAAGGACATAAATATACTTTAAAAAAATACATTCTATAAAAAGTTTATTATTAAAAAAGTTTATTATTTTACAAAAAGTATTTTTACTTAAAGATCCATTTAAATTATCGTAGATTTCAACGGGCGCCTTAGGCGTATTAGAACTAACTAGTACTAACTGGTCGTGTTTCTGCCGTACGTAGTAGTACCCATTTTCAATATTGTTAACCAAAACAAATAACTTCAGCAAAATTACTTTAACAAGTATTCGAGAAACACAACAAATTTGAATAACTTAATAGTATTCCCAAAATATAAATTATGGAAAATATAGCGGGAAAATAAAAAAAACGTGTTGTCCGTAACCCTGGAAATGCCCATATGCTTTTTGCATGATGTTGATGCTGATGATGCTGATCATGGCTACAAGCGTTACCTAAAAATTAGCACATCCACTCGTCATTCTGGCACTGAAAAGATTTTTCCTTTATTTTTTGCAATTTTTGTATAATTTGTTTGCCTTAAGGCTGACGAAAAATAAAAGAAAAAATCAACTGTTTATGGAATTCCAACCGTATGGTATCGCTTAAGTAGTAACAAATATCCGTTCGACTTTTGTTTTGCTTAATTTTCTGTCTGTGTTATTTCGTGCCTCATTTGTATTTCGTTTTATTTTTCCTTAAATTTTACAAAAAAAAAAATAATCGTATGCATCTTGATGTGTTGTAAAGGATAGCCTTTCTCGGTTGGTGATGTATTTACTCCTGTATCAGAGCATGTTAGAGCTGTGCATTATAATATGGACTTTGGCATAGTGTTTACGAATATGAGATTACTATGTGCATTAATATGTTCAAGATCATCATCGTTGGACGGACAGTTGTATGGAGGGATGAATAACTATGGTGCAGCTTGGTACATGCGTCGAGACCTTCAGTAAAAAGAAGAAACTCTCGTTCGTTCATATGTTTGTATATCTCAAGTTGTGAAGAGCGGAAGACAAATGTCTTACTAAGTGAATTCATTAAGTTTCCTTGGCTATATTGGCTGTAGTTCTCCACTTCAGACGAATATATACAAGTATATCTAAGGACGTAAATGTGTGAACTCACATGTGTGCCTCGTTTTCTTTTGAGAGTTGTGGCCTTTAGAGACCCTCAACTTGAGTAAAAAGGAAAAAACAAAAATGTTTATTCATGTGCGTTTTTTGGAGTGTTTTCACTTATATCTTACTTTCGTTGTTTTGCAAAATAATGTGAATACAATATTTGGTACGAGTTTCAGTCAAACTTCGCAAAGTGTTATTGATAAACTGCCAATTTCCATATTACGAATTGTAAAGTTTATTTTAAATTTAAAGCAGAACAATTGTTGTCCATTAAATACGTAGAATAAAATACGTTAATAATCAGATGTTAGCTTTAAAGAATAAAATGAATGTTAGAATTAATGGGTTCAAAAATCTATTATAATGTCACACTACATGATAAAAAAATTAAAATTTTGCAAAAACTACAATTGTACATTAAATAATTCGATTAAAAATAAGCATGTTATTTGTTTTTTAATTTTAATTACAAATATTTTGAACAATTATGTATTCATTTAATTATTTATTGGAAATGATGTTCAGAGTGTGTACAGAAAAAGTCATAGAAAATTGCATGCATGTCAACATTCCAGGAGAAAACATTTTTAAAATATCTTTTCAAGTATCTTTTCGAAATTTTTGGAAAAATTGTGGAACCTGAAAAAAATCCCGGTTCCACTGCTTGTTTGAAAACGTTAATTTTAGAACACTGGGGGTCAGTGGATGTCTAAAAAATAGGAGAGTCGGGTTTTGATTATATATTGATTAATATGAGGCTGCATTATAAAACCACTTGCACGCTGAAAAAACAGCCCCAGCAATATTTTGCTGGAAACACGTATATGTTTGCAAGGATGGATTTCATTAATTGAAGATCTGTTGCTGTTAGTGATTTTCGGCAATTTTTACAAACAAAACTACATTTGGGTCATGCATTACTTATATAACATATTAATCATTGTGCCTCAAACATATAATATTGAGTAGCAAACAAAATGTGCGACAAGCTACAAACGCGTTATATTTTGCGTCCAAACAATAACAAAAATACAGATTTTTCAGCATGTGAAAATGCATATAAAAAATACATGTTTTCCCGTTACATCCCATGTAGGAATCAGGGAGAGGTTTTTACAATGTCCTAGTTTTACACTCACTGATTGGGATGTACAGTTTTACACCAGTTCCGAACTGTATTTTGAGAATCTTTTCATGGCTAAATACACGATAGTGCCGCCGTCACTAAGCGATGTGACTGTCGTCGAAATTTAATGTGGTCAGAGCAGGGATCGAACCCACGTTCTCATGCACAAGAGCCACGCACACTACAAATTGCACCAACGACAGCCACTGCGTGGAAATGCATGAAAATAATAAACTTACTCAGAAGTGACAAATGCTGACACATATATTTATTAATTATTTAATATCTATAGTTAATAACTAATTAGCGACCCAAGAAGTTTTAGCTTTGTGCCATATCTCTGAATGGAACTTGAATCGCAATACATCCTTTAAAGACATATATTCAATACCCTTAATGGTTTTGGAGAATTTGTTTGGCCACTGGTTAAGCTTAACTATACGTTTCAATAGGGATACTTTTTTCATACTTGAAATTGTTTTTCTTTTGTTGAAAGTGCCATACGGCATGTAAGGCATTATGTTAAAATTTTATGCTGAAAATTTGGGGAAAATTGTACAAAGTTAAGACCAGGCTTTTCGATATTAAACACAAATTTTAGGAAAATCACCACAATGAATTCCATTCGTTTTCCCGCGGATTTTTATGAAGCATCATCAAATTATAACATTGTCAATTTGTCTCAATAAAGTTCCAGGTTATGATCTTGTTACTCCCAAATTGCTAATATATCTGCCAAAAGAAGGCCTCTCTTTCTTAACATATATTATAACGCATGTCTCTCTCATTGCTTTGTTCCACCTAAATAGAAAGTTTCGAAAATCACAATGATTCCTAAACCGGGGAAATCTCCCGAACATATATCAGTTTACTACTAATTCTCGTTAAAGTCCTGGGGTATCTCTTTGTGAATAAATCTATGCATGTTATAGATGCGAAAAATCTATTTCCTAACCATCAATTCGGGTTTAGGAAAAAACATCGTACTATAGAATAAGTTCCGAGGGCGTGGAAACAATAAATCAGTCCTTTGAAAAAGGACAAAACTGCACTATCTCTCAAGCATTTAATAAAGTTTGGGATGATGGCTTATTATTCAAATTAAAGACAATGCTTCCACAAACTATTATCTCTCTCTCAACTCAAATATTTGAACTAAATATTTCTGTGTCAACGAAAATGATGAATTTAGCTAAATTTATCAAACTAATGCAGATGTACATAAAGGCAGCGTTTTGGGCCCAACACTTTATTTGCTTTTCACCTCAGACCTCCCTGTAACAGAAGTAGGTGAAATTTGAACATTTGCTAATGATACAGCTGCTTAAGCCGTCAATGAAGACCCCATTGAGGCAGGTATCTCCCTTCAAATATGTATCTTGGAGGATCAAAATCAATGAAACAAAATCAGTCCGAGTAAGGCTTACTCTCAAACGTGAAACTGGCCCCCCCATAACTCTAAATGAAACAGAAATACCACAGGCAGTGGAAATAAAATATCTTGGAATTCATCTTGGCAAACGACTCATGTGGATAAAACATATACAGACAAAAAGATAGGCCCTCGACATACAATTGAATAAATTCAATTCTCTCATTAACTATAGGTCTCCACTCTCGCTCGAAAACGAACTATTGATTTATAAATATATCATCAATCCGATATGGACATATGAAATTCATCTATGGGGAACAGCCTCGAACACTTTTGCCACGATAGCATGCGCTCTTTTTGTAAATTCAACAATTATAAGAGTATGTATACTTATAGACATACTTGTGGTTGCTGAAAGGCTTTTTTAGCACAAATTTTGTGATTTCGTTGATTTTATATACATATTTATACATATAATATAAAAATATATGTTGTTATTGAATCAAGTATATAAATTGTTTAAAATCAGCTGTGGCCTCTTAACTTGGCACTACCGAAACCACAATGATTTGTCTACACTCTTTTTGAATATTTTGTAGGCTAAAAAAAAATAATACCATATGAAATTCAAATCTTCTAATAAACCAATTCAGATCGAGTAGATGCACACGTAGGCTAAGACGTGGAAAACCTCATGCTTTAGTCAAGAGTACTCTATAATTGCACCTCAAATGAATCGTAAATGAAACTCCCAACATTTCAAAATCAATTATATTACATTTTAGACAAAATGAGAAATCACGTGCTAGAGCAAAATAAAAAATAGTTATATTCTATAAATAGAATAGAATAGGAAAGCTCTTATTTTATGTGTTGATAAGTATCTGTGTAAGGCTGTTTATTTCGTCAAGTAAAGACCCTTCCCTACTTTGAACTGCTTTAACTTTCCTTGAATATACTACTAGATGTTCTACTTCATTTATTGTCACATGACATGCGGAGAAAAAGAACTTATGGTGTTTTAATGAATTCTTTAGTACATTGTAAAGTTAATTCACATTCAAATACACACAAAGAAAGCACATTAAATCATGCATTTAGGGACTGCCTTACAGCCAACATAGGCAATTCCTAGGGCACCGAAAGTTAATGGGGCCCATTTGTTGGAAAAATTATCGTTCTTTGTTCGATCGCACAAATCACATAAAGCTTTTTTGATCAGGGATGTTAACTTTTGACAACCAAAACAGTTGACCAATTCTCCACACAGAGTAATTATTAAGTTCTAGGGGTGTTCTTAACAAATTTTTTGCCGTCGGTAGTGGCCATTGTTGCACATAAGAATGCGAGTTCAGATCCCTCACTGACCAATTTTAATATCATACGGCGACTATAACGTCGTTTAGTGATGTCGAAATTATCGAGTAAATAGCCATGGTGTAAAGCTTCTTTAAAATGCTGTACGGTGAAATCTCTTATTTTAAAAATTTAAAGCGCACAGGTCACTGTTTGTTAAAATCTCTCTTATTACTAGACCACACAAATATAGCATCTTCCAAATCGACGAATTTTTAGATTCCAAATTCTTCAATACATCAAGAATCACATACAATATTTTATACTAGTTATAAACACCATTTCCCGAACCAGTATTTCCCGAACCAGGTTTAGGAATATCAACAAGTAAACACAACTCATTCCTAAACTTTTCTTGTACAAGGTGGCGCAAAAGTAAACTTCCGATGTTTTTTGGCTGTAATTTAAAAAAAATTAAAAACTTTGATTCTTCTTGTGGATTATTTTTATTTGGTCTTTTAATTTTTTTTACATCAAGTCGAGACTATGATGTCATGTAAATGGCCGCCGCCACAGTTGATTGTCATTTGAGCCCTTTTTATGTCATTTTCCATCACTTTGGCCAAAACTTCCGGCGATAGGTCCTCACATTCTTGACGGATATTGTCTTTAAGAGCTGCAAGAGTTTGAGGCTTGTTGACATAAAGCCGCGACTTCAAAAAGCCCCACAAAAAAAAAGAAGTCTGGAGCGGTCAAATCAGGCGATCTTGCTGGTCAGTGCAAATCGCCAAAACGGGAGATTAGGCGCCAGGGAAATGCATCCTTCAGCATATCGGTTGTGGCACGTGCAGTGTGTGCCGTTGCACCGTCCTGTTGGAACCACATGTTTTCCAATTCCAATTCATCAAGTTGCGGCAAAAAGAACTCGTTGATCATTGCTCTGTAGCGTGGCACGTCGTCTGGTCGATGTCGACGGCGCTTCCATGACATCCTCGGCTACAGCAGCAATATTCTCTGCAGAACGGCGACTCCAGGGTCTGCCACGCCTGGCAGCATCTCGTGTTGTGCCAGTCTCTTCGAGGCGAGCGGCTAAACGTCGCAGTGTTTCACCAGTAGGCGTTGGACGGCCAGGAAATCTGCGACGAAATTCACGTTGTGCCAAAGTCACCGACCGATTATTTCAAATAAATAGTCAGCAATATTCCGCGTTCTGGAGCAGTGTACCGTAACATTGTTTATTAACGTGTATTTCGCATGTGTTTACTACACAAATGTCAAAACAGAACTGACATTAGGGGTCAATCGCAAAATTTATAGCATTTTCTGATAGGAGGATTACTTTTGCGCCACCTTGTATATCCAGCTTAGTTTGTTGTACAATAGATTTATCACTGCTACGAACTTGCCACTTGTGATTTGGCAATCTATATGCAATATGTTATATTTGATAGATAACAGCTGAGCGAATATTGAGAGCAAAACAAAAATTAAAATGTCAATTTTCTCATTAAAGCATCGGTAATCGATACAATGCAAAACGTTTATCGATTATAAAGTTATAATTTTACACTTAAGCACCGCTACACCAGTGATTTCGGCCAGTGTGCAAAGGATTAAATTTCGGGCAATATGGGTTTTATTACACATTTTTGGTGGATTTGGAGTTTTATGAAATTTAATACTTCAGTTCATTTCGAAAAAAATTTTTTATGGACCTAACCACCATGGAAACAAACACAAATATTTCGAGGGAACTACAATTGTACAATCCACAATTTTTTGGACTTTGGTTGGGGTTGTAGAATAAGGTGTGTTATTCAAAAATTATTCAGAAATTCTTATGATAGCAATTAGTTTGGCTTGAGGTCATAAAATGAAAATACCAGCGGGTTCGACTGTTTCTTCAAGATTTATTAAATTTTCCCAATATTTCGATTAGCATCGCTAATCATCTTCAGGGTTCTATATACAAAAATATTTAACAGTAATAACATATTGATCACAAAACGATTGCCAATAATTACATGTATTATAAATCATAAAAAACAAATTACTCGTACACAGTGTGCAAGCTTTCGTCAAAGATTGTCTGTTTTCTCTGTGTTTGTTTATTGTGTGTCGATATATTTGAGCGCATAGGTCTTGTAATTGAGTCTTTTCTCTGAGGGGACGTTAATTATGTGCAATATTTCGAGAGTGAGTCGTCCCGAGTAATGTCTCTCCTCCGCTAAAATGTCAACGTCGTCAAAGTTAGGATTATGACCCGTCACAGCACAGTGGGCCGCTAATGCCATTTTCTATTCCATATGTTTATAGGCAGCTCTTAAATCTGATTTGTGGGAAGGTCAGTGTTGTCTTTAATTTTGTCATCGTGGAACCATTTGTCACCTTTTGGCATACGTCAGTCTTATCCCCATTGCATTTTATCTGATACACAGTATTAGACTTATCCTTTTCCGTCAGTTTGGACTTTGTCCGGCTAAATAACCTGCTCAGGGTATTGTGTAATTTCAACGCCAACTCATATGGCCCATGTATAATGAAATTATAGAAACTATATATGATATTAGCCAGAAAGGACATCTAATTCGTAATTCGGACAATAAACTTAGATAAAATCAAACTCTACCAAAAACTTGAATCTAAAATCACGAATTTGCAAAGTGTGTTCATCATATGTTGTCGAAATCTTGTTATATTTCTGTAATGGATTTGCATTTTAGTGCATTCTGCACTTTTAAATAGATCGATTAAAAACGGAATATAAATAGAGGATATAATTAAAAATGCCAGAACAGAAGAGAAATATAGATATATATTGAAGCATCACTAAAGACTGGCGATATTGCCTTAAAAGATGTAAGCAATAGTAGCACCGATATTGTCTAGGGCCCTGGGAAGTCTACATTACACAGGGCCAAGTGAAGTCGATATTGCTAAGGACGCAATGTGGTCTAAATACGGCCCTCCACGCATTGCAGTGCCAACAACTTCACACAACATACAACTCTTACAGTATATCGTCCCCTTTAGAGGTAAAAGCAATGAATGCTGTGCTTGGGTCTTGGCAACGGAGATGGTGACGATGATGCTGTTACTGCTATTACCAATGCTGCTGGTGTTGATGATGATGAAAACGATGATATTGACAACAACACATGATCAACAAATATTACATTTATGAGTGGCAGCATCATTAACATTAGCAACATTGTGATCATTGCCGACACTGACACATGACGTAAGATGCCAGCGACGACAATGCTGTTAATATATATTAAAGCTAAAAGTACACACCAGAATGCCTACAACGTCATGAAGTGAATGTTTTACTTACGTGGCATGAGAGGAAGAAAAGTACTTCGCTTTATAATAATCATATTTTTTTCACGGACAGATATAACAGGACATATTGCGCGATTCAGGAGACTTTAGAATATGAATGATTTCAAAGGGGTTAATATTATAATTTTTCAGGATGACGATTAGTTTAATTAATTCGCTGATAACTTTAATTTACATCATTAAAATTGTGATGATAAAGAGGAAACAAGAAATTTTAAAGTCTCAGGAAAATCTATATATTAGCGTCTGTGCTGTTACTTGTGGGTTATCAGTAGTATCAGTCAGTATTTTCAACAGTTTTCCAAAATAAAATAATTTTTAGCATACTTCGGAACCGTTACACTAAGGACTTAATTGAAATTGAATAACACTTTGCAAACGCTAATGCACACGTTTGATGTATGTAGAATCTTATACGCTACCCAATGTCCACAAAAATAGATGTGAATCCGTTTCGAACCCGTTACGGGCCAGTAAAATCATAAAAAAGCTAAATGTGAGTTTTCGAACATGTCTCGAATCCGCTACGAGTTCGTAAAAACTTGAAAAAGCGAATCAGTGAATTTTCTGTTTGGCGGATCCGTCTCGAACCGGTTATGTGTCCGTAAAAACAAAGAAAAGTGAATCAGTGAAATTGCTATTTGTCAGATCCGTTTCCAACCCGTTACGAGTCCGTAAAAAAATCTAATCAGATAATTCGCTATTTGGAGGATCCGTCTCGTAAAGTGAATCAGTGAAATTGCTATATGTCTGATCCGTTTCGAACCCGCTACGAGTCCGTAAAATCATAGTAAAGTGAATCAGTAGAATTGCGCTTTAGCGGATCTACTTCGAAACTGTTTCGAGTCTGTAATATCATAAAAAGCGATTCGGTTAAATTCAGATTCATATCATCCGAGTTGATAAAACAATAAAACTAAAAGAAAAACATACTAAAACGATATAAATTTAGACGTTTTTATTTGTAAAAATTAATATATATACTTCAGTGGATTAGAGGTAGAAGATGTTAATTTTATATAAAAGAATGAATCCGTTGCGAATCTGTAAAAATTTATGAATGTGGATCCGTGTCGAATCTGGTTTATTTACAAAAAACTTACCCGAAACGGATTCGGATATGAAGTCCGTTTCGAGATTGAGGCGGATACGAAAAATTACATATTTTTTCGGTAGGAATTTCATACGCAAACGGATTCGTTTTGAGTCCGTAACGAATGTCCATTTCGGACAAAATATACGAGGCAACGGAACCGCCTCGAATTCGTAACGGAATCATTAAGCACACTGGGCATTGACTACGCAGGTGTCCCATGCTTTGCTAAACTTACTTAGTTTTGAAGATACCATAATCAAGTTTAACAGGCTATACTTAAAGGCATAAATGTGGGACTATCAATAAATATTAAAACTTTTAAAAACAAAAATGCAAAAATGCAAAAATGAAACTTAAATTTAATTCTTATTCTTATCCAATTAAAATATGTAATTAATAGGATATTGAGTTGCCCTTGCGTATAAGAACTTGTTGCAGACTGCGAGGCATAGAACTCACTCAGTTGCTTAACCCGCCAATGGCGACGTACTGGTCTGTGAGACCGGCTGAGTTAAAAAATTCGTATAACTTTATTCCCCGTTATTGTTTTTTATTGCGATTTCGAGTAGCTGCAGCATTGCACTTCCCCCACCATCAGTTATTGACGAAGCTGCTTAGTGAGCACAACTTCTGTATTTTTTTTCTAACCTGGTGTGTGATAGCGTGAGTCACCGTGTATGTAAGTAAAATAATCGCAACACTTTTGTATTATATTTTGGAAGGATACCAATTTTTGTTCATTTTATAAAAGTTCCTATTGTCGAAAGACTAATAAACATTATTTTCCTTAATGATTATGTGATTTGTTATTTTTTCTTAATTTTAAAAAATGTATAGCTAAAACATTTTTATTTTTAATGGTCTATTTAAAAACATTTGTGAATTTTAATATTGAAATAAAAGAACTTAAAATGATTATATATCTTTGTTTTATTGTCAAAGTGCATAAATAAAAAAAAAACATTAACTATTACGAACGCGTTTCGAAAAATCTTCAGTTGAAAACCCCGATGCATGTGACCGGCGTCACAATTAATCAAAGTCAAATTTGCGTCACCATTGGCGGGGTAAAGTGGACATGTAAATTTTCTCCCATTCCGCCAATATTGATAGTTTTAGTTCTTTAACAGTCGTATACTGCTTCGACTTTGAAAACACCTTCGCGGAAAGTATCCCCCAGAGGTCTTAAATTGGGTTGAGGTCGGGACTTATGGCTGGCCACTCCAGTAATGGAATATTTCGGGACTTAAAAAATCCCTTGTGAGCCGAGCAATGTGGATCGGGGCGTTGTCTTGTTGAAAAGTCCAGTTATGTCCATATAATCCACCAGCAAAGTCAATTAAATTGCTGTCCAACAGATCAACGTATGCTTCCGCATTTATTTTAGTTGTGAAAATGCATATATCTCAACTCATATTCTCATTAGCTGCTAAATGCCGAATGCGCCGCTTAGTCCTCTGGTCTACAATTGGGATGCGTCCACTTCGCTTAATACAACCATAGTTTTCGGGGTCTTTGAGGAAATTCGAAACTGTATTGCGATGCTGATTTACCGCAGCTGCAATCTCGCCAATTCCTTTACATGCAAGTCTCATTTCAACAATTTTTCCGCGCTCCTCATCCGTAAGTTCACTTCCACGTGGCATGTTCAACTAGAAACGAAACTGTGAATAAAAGGGTTCTTAGAATAACTGTATTCATAACGATCACTTTACTCACGTACAGAAAGATATTTTATACTAAACACCCAAGAAAAATAGAGTTGTTCACTTTAAAGTGTCTGGAACGCGACTGCATATATAATTATTTTCTATTGAATTGCAAACTTACCGCGATAAACATAGATAACGAGACTAAAAATAAAGTCCAAAAAAATATGAGAGAGGGATATTATTGATAAAATTGTATATGGTCGACATTAAATTACAGTTAGTTTTCAGAAGGAAAGAAAAAAAATTATTTTGCACATATAAATATTTGACAGAGGTATATTGAGCGGAAAACTCCGTAAACACAACTACGAGTATTTAAGTGGAGCATGAAGATATTACACCTATATTGCTGTATATTCACCTATATGGCGATCAACAGGTCGATCAGTAGGTGTCTAAAGCAAAAACTCAGAATATAATAGCCTAATAATATTTGTCATGAAGGCCTCTCGAAATGCACGAATAATAGTCCTATTACTATATATGTATATACATATATCTGTATGTCCGTCAGTTACTTAATTGGAATTGGATATACGTTGAAAAACATAGACTTGGCGCAGCCATATACTTAGGCTTTAGACCTCATATAGTGCAGAGGGTTACTTGAATGGATCCTGCATGGAAACAAAACCAGGAAAAAGAATACAACCTAACCCTGCTGTCATTGAATTAAACTAAAACAATTACAGGGGTACAAATCGATGGAATTGCTTCATTGACGCCCTTAGATCTTTTACTTGAATTTCGTATAATATATTTGTTCGAATATCTAACGGACGCGAAGACATACACGCTGGAAAATCTGTATTTTTTTTTTGTTTTTCTGATGCAAATATAATGTGTTTGTAGCTTGTCGCAAATATAATATACTTATGTCCCAAAATATTGTTTTTGCTCTTGAATGATTCAATTACACAATGATTAATATGTTATACTATATATTTTTGTTACCCAAAGATAGCTATGTTTGTTCAAAACTGCTGAAAACAAAAACGCGAAAGACAACAAACAGAACAAAAAAGCAGCTGATCTTTAACTGATGAAAACAATGCGTGCACGTAAGTATAATATGAATGTTCGAAACATATAATGTTACAGGAGCGTGTATATGTATCACAGAAACCTCTATAACTTTAATTCGACTACAACTGGTGTTTTTGGTCAACGCTGCTATTTTCTGCAACTACTTACTATGTCGATTACGTGTGGAATTCAACGCTTTAAGTTAAATAAAGTTCCACCAGGAATAACATGATGTCCACTTCTGGTGGAGTTAATTTTAGGAATTATATTGCTGTTTGAGCAAACCCAATCTACGATGTGTTTTACTAAACTTTCTTCTACATTAAACATTATTACTGGTGGATATTTTTTTAATATTTGTTGCGCTATGAAAAAAGAAGCTACTACAAAAATCTGCTCAAATGTTTTGATTTGATTTTTGTCACTTGTACCAGTCAATTGATAATATTCCGGGTAAATGAAAAAAAATGTGAATTTTGCAATATCATGTTTCTAAGAAAATTATGCAAAGATAATTAAAATAAGTGTATTAATTTTCAAAACAATGATAAAACACCAATGAAATTTGATTGAAAAAATTCGAGTTTCTGGGAACCTTCATTTCCCTTCACAGTTTCCCATGACGTCCGAAATTTAGTAAATGTTTACAAAAGTCTCATCGTTGATGAAAATTATACCCTCACCCATAGGAAATGTAACACATTGAAGGAGCCATATTATACACTTAGTAGTTTTGTACGAATTTAGTTTTAGGACATTTTTTAACGATTAACTCATATCCGTGGGTCTGTCTCTCTATCTGCCTGTTTGACCGGCTGGCTTATTAACACGATAACAGCT
This sequence comes from Phaonia tiefii, assembly GCA_963931995.1. NCBI lineage: Eukaryota > Metazoa > Arthropoda > Insecta > Diptera > Muscidae > Phaonia > Phaonia tiefii. The sequence goes on along the minus strand of OZ008368.1, from coordinate 198,828,537 downwards.
AGTTAACATTATTTTTCCCAACCTAAGCTTGGAATTGAAAGTGGGCGTTTTGACCACACCCCTTCTGTTACCTCCCATAGAAACGCATTTAGTACAAAGTCTTCCATCTTTTAAAACCTTATTTCTATTATATGTGATTAGCTTTAACTCAGACATTTGGAAATAATCTGTAAATGTTCACCTAATTGCACAAAATTTACGAGGTCTGATAATCTCGTCAATTTTGGTACCTCCTATACAAAAGCTGGGTGGCCGTCGGGGTTGTCAACACGATGACTCGCGTAAAAAACTCCCGATCTTAATGAATTTCGGGATTTCTTTCGGCAAACGTCAGTCACCCATTAAACCAAGGTTGATTTTTCCACACCCATATAGATACCTCTCATAAAACATGTGTTTTGGGTTGGATATTCGACGAGGTAACTAACGGAAAACCGCCCCAATCTTTCTGAAATATGGTATTATATTATAAGTACGACATTTAGTGAAATGCCACTTTTCTAGCAGAAATGAGTTGCCTTGCCAATTCGTCCGACAAAAATGTTGTGCGGATGTCTGGTTGATCGACACGATATCTCTGGTAACTCACCATGGATCTTAATGACATTTGAAACTGGTAAATGCAGTGTTTAAAACAGGCTTCTGCACCACACCCATTTTTGTACCTCCCATAGTAAAAATTTACGTTTTTTTGATTGGCCGACACGATATCTCCCTGAAACCACAACCGAGTTTTATGAAATTTGATATTAAACAAGATTTTGTTAAAAGATACAATGTACTGAGAAATACACAACTTCGATATGGCCATTTTGTACCCTCATACAAATATTGATAGGAAAATAGTCTGGTAGTCACGATAAAGCCCCAAAACTACTTAGGATCCAAATAAAGCTGGATATTACATAAAGTCACTCAATTCCACTCTACTTTTGAACATTGGCTCAGTTGCCATGCACATTCGTGTAACATTTTTATTGGAATTCTGACCAACTGGAATTAGTGAGAGGGTATGTGTTGGTCGGTTCACCCGACTGAAGTTTCTGTACTGGTTTTTGATAAATACTCTTACTGTGCGGTAGAGTAATGGTTAGCAAAAGGGCTCTTGAACATAAAAATGCTTCTGAAAACCTGTACGTATAAATTTAAAGGGCCAGTCAGTTGTCGTCGGTGGTGCAATGGGTAGTGTGCGCGCCTCTTGTACTTGAGATCCTGGGTTCGATCCCTGCTCTGACCACCTTAAATTTCTTTCGGCGGCGGTCACCTCGCATAGTGACGGCGAAACTATCGAGTATATAGCCATGAAAAAGCTTCTCAAAATACCGTTCGGAATCGGTGTAAAATTGTAGGAAACTGGAAAGCGCACAGCTCAGTGATTGTGAGAAGTTCTCCCCGGTCCCTTCATGGGATGTAATGGGAAACCATTTATTTATTTAATCAGTTGTGCACAGCGCATATAGTGTAATACGAAATTTAAACCGACCAAGATTAGCGCATTTCGAACGTTAACGCCATTAACCCAGAAGATGACTCATGCAATTTTAATCAGTAAACACTGTAGTTTAATTTTTGATGTTATTTTAAACTGGCGTGCAATTTGATGCTATTACGCTAAGTATTAAAAAATGCAACCATAATAAAAACAACAACCAACAACAAAAATGTTTCGAGGCTCACGCCGCCTGGTTTGACCGACTGACCCAATTTTGTTATTTTATTATTATCCTAAGTTTTTACAAAACAAGAGCCGCCAATTTAATTTTCCAGTTATTCCGCAGTCTTAGATAATTTGGTGTCTGCACGGAGTTGCTCTAAAGTGGTATAAAAACAAAGTTGCTACTTAAAATGTCAACGTAATCTCAAATTGGGTGGTATAAACGGAGAGAGACAAGGTTATCGCTAACCTGGCCGTGATAAACCGGCGTCCAAATATGACATAAGAAGCACTTCCTATCACTTCTGGGAAGCAATGGAAAAATAGGATTGGTACCTAACTGATTTTTAATTTACTCAGGAGTAACTTCATCGGTGGCGCTACATGTTGGACTCATAGATTTTGTTTGTTTTGTATCTCGCCTTAGAAATCAATAATAGATTCTGTTTTAATCGATTTCGATGGGAGTCCAAATTGATAGCTTCATATTATGTTTGACCTCAAATGTTCTTCAAATATACATTATTTGATACTGAATAAAGTTTACACAACCCCTCAGTAAACACTCACCTTCTGAAATTCAACAAATGCAACTATTTGCCAAAAATATATATTAAAATCAAATTGAAATCAAATGTATATTTAGCAAACCATTTTCATAAAATCAGCCAACAGAACAAACACAAAAATGAACTCAAAAAACAAGGAAATAAGTATATTGTGTGTAACAATATGCTTTTCATAGCTTTTATGTTCCATGATCGTTAAACACATCTTTATGGTCAACATTGTTATTTTATGCAAAAAGTTACATTGCATGACGTGCATTATCATCACTATAATCATCATCATACCGCAAGCACATCACACTGTCATAATACCATTCAGTTGTCAAAGATATAATGATAAGCCGACTGCCAGTTACACTCGATCTTCTTTTCTCTCTCTCTTGCACAATTCTTCATGATTTCTTTTGCAAATTTTCAATTATAACATAATCAGGAAACTACGAAGGAAGCGGCTGCCATTCAGCAAACTGACAACAAGATTGTAACATATGTAGAATTTATATAAAATCTCCTCCTTGAGTTGAATTTGCTTTGAAGGATGAAACAAACAGACGTTCATATGCGGTCGCCAATGGCGATAGACTTAGAATGGGTGGCAACAGGTACAACAAAAAAAATGTACAACTTCTTTCTTTCAGAAAGCTTAGAGCACTAATGCGGGCAGTAATGCTGAAATGCAGTTTAGTCTACGGGTCAATGGAAATGTGTTACCACCTCTAACATTTACGATGACTTCTTTTACAGATTATAAAGTTTTCAGAAAAGTGTAGTATATTGTGGATGGATAGGAATTTTACGACTGCAAGTTTCTACTTTGTTTACATAATTGTAGCCTCTATTGTCTGATGCAATAATTTACTGTAGAATAAAAATATTTGAATAATTAAATGCTGGTGAATTTTTAATGTATCCAAGAAGTGTCACATAACTGAATTACGAACATGTTAATAAACCCGGTACAAAAGTTTCATTAAAAACGGTGTATATTTCTTTCCAGTTAAAAACCTTTTAGCTACCAGAATGGGCGTGACAAGATCAAACTTATTCAATAGCAGATTGATAATGCGTTTAGTATTATCTAATTCCCAATGTAACTAACTAGGACCTGTTGTGTTTTTGAAGATTTATCTTGAATGCCAGCTAATTTTAAGCCCAACATATCTATGGGAGGTACTAAAATGGGATCGGCAATGTCGTCCATTTATAATTGTTCAGCAACTTTTGGCAAACACCCAAATTTCATGAACCCGCCAATGGTGACGCAACTTTGACTTTCATTAATGCCGGTCTCATGCACCGGGGTTTTCAACTGAAGATTTTTCGAAACGTGTTGCTAATAGTTAATGTTTTTTTTCTTTTATTTATGCACTTTGACAATAAAAGAAAGATATATAATCATTTTAAGTTCCTTTATTTCAATATTAAAATTCACAAATATTTTTAAATAGAGCATTAAAAATAATAATGTTTTAGCAATACATTTTTTAAAATTAAGAAAAAATAAAAGCTTTTATAAAATGAAAACAAATTGGTATCCTTCCAAAATATAATACAAAAGTGTTGCGATTATTTTACTTACATACATGATGACTCACGGTCTCACACACCAGGTTCGAAAAAAAAATACAGAAGTTGTGCTCACTAAGCTGCTTCGTCATTAACTGATGGTGGGGGAAGTGCAATGCTGCAGCTACTCTAAATCGCGACAAAAAACAATAACGGAGAATAAAGTTATACGAATTTTTTAACACAGCCGGTCTCACAGAGCAGTACGTCACCATTGGCGGGTTAAGATCAGTTGTGGACTAGGGTGTCCCATCAATAAAAATTTCTTTTTTGCTCAAACTTTATTTCTAAGCTTATAGGGTATAATTTTTTTGGGATATTTTTCAGACTTTTTGGAAGAGGTTTAGAGGTCGGGCAAGTCGAATTTCCCTCAAAAACCGAATATTCCGGAAGTTTTTTGAATATTACTTAAAAGTCGGTCTATAACCACCAATTTCTTAGTGTGTAAACCAACATTTTTAAAGCAAAACGTCCAAACATTTATTGTATATGCATAAACCACCAGTTTTGGCACTGATTTTGCTCAATAAGGTACCATGTATTACATTTTTTATAATTTGTTTCTAATTTTTCGACGTTTATTTTAATTATTCTTGACTAATTATTCAAGCTTAAGGTCACTTCTGATTTTATTAAACTTTTGTTTTTCTATTTTTTCTCTCGATATTTCGATTTCCTTTGGAAATCTTCTTCAGGATAGTTTTTAGTATTAAAAATAACAAACAAACATCAATACAAATTAAAATGAAAATTTTTGACAAATTGTGAAAAGTAATACTATTCATACATATTATAATACAGTAATGTTCACATAAAGTAGAAATATTAAATCGAACAAAATTTTAAAATATTTTAAGACCATTTAAGCTTCCAATATTAACCTATTTGTCCTCATTAATTAAGATTCTAACATTTTCAGTGAAGTTGTACGTATCTACTTTCTTATCAAATCGCGAAAACTGTTAAAAACTTGCGAAAATTAGCGAAAAATTACAAAATTTTAAACAAGCTACAAAACCCTAATAATCACTAAAACCAAAAGAAATGGCAAAAATTCCGTTAAATTCGCGAAAATCCGCAAAAGCTTGCCAACCCTAGTATGACAACGATCTCCAACATTACTTAAAAATCGCCAAAGCTGTAAAGAGTAAGAAAGCTTACAAAATCGCTAACAATGCAAACATTGCAAAATTTCAAGATATTGCAAACTTGATAATAAACTCTACAAATTTCGTAAATAGTTAAAAATAAAACCGCGAGACCGCAAAAATTCGCGACCTTTGTTTTAATTTCCACTGTTATTAAAATTTTTATTTTCATTTAATAAACATCTATAATTTTGAGCTAAGTCATCTGTGTCTGCTTTAAAATTTATTCTCTTTTCCAATGGAACATTATTAATCTGTAACATTTCTAACATATATCTACGTTTTTTATAATTTTCTGTGTTTAAAATAGATGTATTTTCGAAATCTGGATAGTGATTGAAATCTCTACAGTGAGTTGATAACGCTGTTTTCGTTGTTGAATTATAATTCCTATACTTTTGGTCATGTCTGTGTCCTGCTATTCTCGTTTTTAATTTTGTCCCTGTTGTTCCGACATATACTTTCTCACATTGTTCAATATCATTACCACCACATGGTATTTTATATACTAAATTTGACCTATCTGATTTTTTTATTCTATCTTTAGTTTTTGTAAATAATCTTCCAACATTATTAGAAATATTACTTCTTCTCTTTCTCACACTGGTTCTGTGATGAACACACAGATAATCGTACTGCTCTTACCACATGATGTTATAATACATAAAATACAAAGCATATGAAAATTAATACAAAATTTGAAGGAGTTAAATTTTGATTTACTTATAAGATCAAAAAAATTATATGTAGCAATATGATTATTTAAATACAAATCAAAAGAAGACATATTAAATATGTTACGACCATACTTGAATTTTCTTCAATGCATGCATAAATTATTAAAAACTTATAATGAAAGTGACAAACATTTTCTCAAAATTTTGTGCTCCAGATCAACACCCCTACCTTACCGTATTCTACGTTAAAAAACAGAGTTTTAAGCGTGTAGTAAAAGCAGATTTAAGAGAACACATGCTTCAAAATAATCAAACCCAATGTTTCATTTCAAAAGCCTGCCTTACTTTTTTCGAAACAAGCAACATTTTTATTGATTTTTTACAAAATATCCAAAGCAATGGGTATCCCACAAATTCGTACTCGCAGCAACGCATACAGTTCAAACATTGCATGAGGGCTGTATTTTCTGCGTATAATTCTTTGTCGTTACTTAGGGCATGTAGTTATGCAATGTTTACAGAAAATCCGATACAAAAGTGACAAGCGGCTCATAATAGTATTAGTTTCAAGCAATGAGTAAAAAGATCTCAAATGGTATAAGTCTGGAACAGTAAGTGTAAATTGAAGTTGTTTTAACTCAAATTTGTTTGGAATTTTCCCGTCTTTTAAACAACTTATTTCCAACAGCACTGCGGTAGTTGATGGCATACTGCGTAGTACAAAATTGCAGGATGATTGGTACGGTATACTTGTTCGGAGTTATCTTGTCGACCAACCTGCCTGCCACACAGCTTTTGCATGGAAAGTACCAAAATGGGTTTGGGAAAATCACCACTATGGTAGTAAGAGATTAGGCAATATAGCCTAACCCCTAACTTCATTAATATCAGAATTGCTTACGCGACTTATCACATTGTCTAACCGAATGACCTCCAGCTTTAATATCGGAGGTAGCAGAATGGGTTTGGTAACCTCGTTGGCAACCACTTAAGAATATATTTCCAAACTATTACCTAATGTGTGAGTTGAAACCTACCATATATACCACCGAAAAAGTTGTAGAGGAACTACGGGTTTATAGAAAATGTGTGGATTTATATGACAGGCAACAGAAGGAGCGTGGCCCATTTTAAGTCCAAAACTAAGTTGGACAAAATAATAGTCACTGATAAAATATCACTGTAATTGGTAATGATTGCGATTGTTATCGTGTTGCCGCCAGCCTGACAGACGGACATGGATCAAACGATTTAAGAAGTCCAAATCGAAATTGGTTCAAATATACCTTAGGTCTAATGTGATGCCTTCTATGTGTTACATTTTTCCCATATTAAATTGTGTATACCGCCATCTTTATGGGTACAATAATTATGCGCATTACCCGCAATTTTAAATATATGCACAACTTAGCATAGGCGAACTAGTTAGTAAAATGATATAACCACAGGGTTTCAAATTTCATGTAATTGAACTGTAACTAGTTCTAATTTCTGGCTATTTAAAAGTCAGTTTTCTACGTCCCAACGATAGGGCCAAAAGAGTCTAAAGAGTAAGAGATGGCATTGTGGTCATTGTGGGTTAAACTAATGTACCCAGTACATTAGAAATTTACAGCTATAGTCAAATAATATAAAGGGTTTTTCCACAAAGACGCTACAAAAGTAAATCGATAGGGACAGCAAACGACTCCATATTTTTTCCCGCTCTTTTGACATTTCTCTTCAGTAAGGTTTGCCATTTCATCATGGAAAGATATACGAGCCAACAACGAGTCGAAATTATTATAATTTACTACCGAAATTTGGAGTCAGTGGCCTCAACTTTAAGAGCGCTACGTCCAATTTATGGTCGTCATAATCGTCCTACCAGATCAACAATTGAGCGTCTAGGTGAAAAATTTGAATCCACAGGCACAGTAGAAAAATGTTCCCGTGCCAGTGAGACAAAGAAGTGCCCGTAGTGTCGAGAATATTGCTGCCGCTGTGGCTTCAGTTCAAGAAAGCCAAAGTGTGTCTCTCACACGTCGTTCTCAAGCGTTGGGCATCTCTGTGACGTCGCTGTGGCGAATTTTGCGAAAACATCTTGTCCTACATCCTTACAATATCAAATTGACGCAAGAACTGAAGCCGCTTGACCACCATAAGCGTCGTATATTCGTGAATTGAAAATGATTCGAATTTTCATCGGAAAATCGTATTCAGCGATGATGCTCATTTCTGGCTGAATGGCTTCGTCAATAAGAAAAATATGCGTTATTGGTCAGACAGCAATCCACACGTAATCCATGAGTCATCATTGTATCCCGAAAAAATTACGGTTTGGTGCGGTTTATGGGCCGGCGGCGTCATTGGGCCGTACTTCTTCCGTGATGATCAAGACCGGCATTTTACTGTGAATGCGAATCGCTACCGTTCAATGATAACCGAATATTTTTGTCCCCAATTGGATAATATGGACTTGGAGGACATGTGGTTCCAACAGGACGGCGCCACAAGCCACACAGCGAATGCCACAATCAATTTATTGGAAACCAAGTTTGGTGAACCTGTTATCTCACGAAATGGCCCAGTCGATTGACCGTCTCGGTCGTACGATTTGACGCCGTTAGATTATTTCCCGTGGGGCTACGTCAAGTCTATGGTCTATGCCAACAAGCCAGCGACGATTGATGAACTTCGTACGACTATCGAACGTGAAATTGCAGCAGTATCGGCCGATTTATGCTTGCAAACCGTCGAAAATTGGGTTCAGCGTCTGGACTTCTGCAAGCGTGCCCTTGGTGGCCATGAACTTGAGTTCCATACATAATGGCATCGAACGTACTTTCACAGGAATAAAGAATTTCATTGGTATCTAAAACCGGTTTTGTTTTATTTAACAAAACTTTTGTAGCGCTCTTATTGAAAAACCCGTTATAATGTTAGTTTGAATTTATAATTAACGTGGAATTTTAAAACATTCCGGAAACTTTATTCCCTATAGTTTTGTTTATTTATGGAGTTAATCGCTTTCGCAGCTGACACAGCCAAATATAGGTATGTACCTAATTACTTTCATAAAGATACAGAAAAGAATTCGGATTATAATGCTAATAATGCTTTAAGAAATAATCAAACGTGAAATTTAGGTTGAAAAATAGCACTACAGTAAAAAATCACCACTGTCGGAACGCATTTCGGGGAGGGGGCCTCCACGGTCTAAGTCTACGATTGGGAAATAGCAAGTCGAGATTACTCCCGTCATTCGGCAAATACACGAGCGCGATGACGATTTCTGTTTACATTGTATTCTACGCAAATAAAAGCAGTAGCTGGTAATTGAATGTTAACTGAAAAATTTTCTTGAGCTAATAAATACAGCTGAAATTATTGAATTCATTAAAGATAATAGCCGAATTTGACTTTGTATTATATAAACAATATCCCATATCCCATACACAATATACTGCCAAGTTCTAGAATATATTACCACAACCAGATATTTCATCCTTTAAACTACAAAACTTCAAATAATCATCACACTAAAATTAGTGATTTCCTTAAAACCTTTGTCTAGAAATATATGCATATTTAAACATATTTATGGACTGTAGGTTTTAGATAAAGCTATTTCTAGTATAAATGTACATACAAAAGCTCCTAAGAATGTGTAGATAATTTCGTAATGTTTCGGTAGCAAAATAACATCATGTTGTTTACTTGTTTTACAATTAGTTGGGCTAGCACAACAGATCCATGCACCCCTGTCAGCACTACAAAGACCTGGCAGACACAGCTCTAGCATCACCAGCATGTTTATCGCCATCATAATCATTATTATATGCTTTCCCAGATACATATGAGTACAAATGTGAACAAATTCGAGGCTGATACTCGTGTCTAACTTCCCAACTGATTTTCGCCTGTGCTGCGACATAAACTTCAAATTATTTTTTCAACTCAAGAAAATTGAAATTAGACATTTACATTTGTTTCTTTCGCTTGAAGGTTTGTTTTCCATCCATGCAGTTACAAACTTCCTCTTCCAAACAAGTTGCCTTCTTAAATTTCGTGGTGATAAGCATGATACTGTCTCTTGGTGTCGTCCATCTTCAATGCAATGGGATGGCAGATGAGTTTTTCGCTGTCAAATGTCACTTAATTTAACTCAATTACAAAGTCCAGTGTTACAAAATCCAGTGTAGCAACAGTATGTGACCATTTGAAAATGCATGTGATTTATGTGCCACCTCGTTTAGTTTTGTTTTTTCAAGAACGGCTTTAGATATGTTAAAAATTTTAATATGTCTCTTGTTTAGGAAAATGGTAATAAATTGCTATAGTGGAGGTGCTTAGAAGCTATCACAACAGGTACATTGTAAGAGAGAAATGGACACTTTGGTATTGACAATAGGAAACCTTGGGGCATACGATTTGAAATTGTTGCTGTTTGCTGCGACATGTAATACAATGTTGCTGCAATAATTGTGACAGTTGAGAGATTTTTCTTTAGAAACCCAGCAAATACATGCATACCAATCATAACAATAGACCTCTTTTTGGTTACCCTGTATTTGAAATGTTTTTATACATATTTCTGAGGAAATATATTTGTCCATAATGGACACATATCCACAAAATTTATGTAAGGCTTATGTTCGGATTAAAGACGGAGAACGCACAATATTTAGCTTGAGATTTACATATAGTCCATTGGGGTTTGCCTTAATTCAATATTGGTCGATTTTGAGCAGCGGCCCTTTTGCAGACAGCTGCTGCAATTAGCTGCGCCGATGTATAATGATGATGCATCGTGATACATTACATGTTTTATTTTTATTTGAATTTGAACTTTATTGACCGATTTTTGTTAGTTTTTGGTTAATATATGAGAAAATTCATACTACAAGCTTACAAGTCATGAACATTTTTCTAATTGAAAAATGGTTAGTGTTTGTTGGAACTAATAGGCAATTCAGTTCAACACACAACACTCACTGCCATGACTAGTTTCGAACTCCGTGACAAGTTCATCATCCGATGCCTAACTACTGTACCGGAATTGATACCTTCGGTTGATCAGCAATTGTATATATACAAACCAATTCTGCAATTCACATGTGCAAATTATATTAGATCGAAGATCCCTAAGTGTCAACATCACTGAAAGGCCTATAATTCCAACAACAAGAACAGACAGAATTTTTCCACCATGTTCTTCTTTTTCTTCATGCGTTCTCGCATTGTTTCAGTGCTTTGAGATGAGTTTTTAATCTATATCATAGAGTTTTTGATGATAAACTTTGCTTCTCCCTGATTTGTTGTCTCCCACGTTTTTATTTTCCGAAGATTTCAACTATGCCTTTGGTTATCACTATGCGCTGGGACACAAACAATATACGTATATACAAATGCAGTTCATGCAAGACAAGCGTGTATTAATTACTTGTGTTTTTATACCCTAATCCATAGGGATGGGGGTATACAGGGCGATTCAGGAAGTTCCGGACAAATTTCTCCAGCGCATGCCTTGGCTCATTTCATTAAGCAAAGTCCACTAGGACCATGTCCGAAAATGCAAGGGTGCGAAATGGCAGCGGGTTAAAAATTTTCGGATTGGGGGTCGGAGAGTAGTAGGGTAAAGTTGCTAACTTCTTAGGCAGCGGTCGGATTTTTTGTTTTTGGGCTTGTTGGAAAGGTCTTTCAGAGGCCTTTGGAACGGTAAGACCCCTGGGCTTCGTTTAGGTAATTTTGGAAAGGTAAGAGGTATGAGGGTATCTTTCAACAGAAAAAAAACATAAGTTACCTGTCATCTGGGTGAGCAAATTGAAGTTATGTGAATTTTTTTCCATTTTTTTCCGAAAGCTCTGTATCTCGGCGATTTGACTTTTCCCTACTTTTTTTATTAATTCTGAAAGGCCTCTTAAAGTTAATGATCTGTAAATGCCTACTTAGCTAGAGGAAATGGGCGAGATTGTCACGCCCATTCTAGTACCTCCCATGCAAAACAGGGTGTTCCTCCGGGTTGTCAGTCGGATAAATCGCGTGAAATACATGCGACCTTAATGAAATTAGGTATAAGGCTTCATGTTATCGATTAAACCAAGGGCGATTTTTCCCCGCCTATTGTGGTACCACCCATACAAAAGTTGTTTGGCCGTTGGGTGTTCGGCACGAGAAGTCCCGCAAAACCGAACTAATCTATATTTAGTCAAATAAAACTCTCCCATAGAAAATGAGCTATTTTGGCACACCCATTCTGGTACCTCCCATATAAAAGTTGGGCGGATGACCGGTTGATCGACACGATAACTCGTATACTACAACCGATCTGAATAAAATTCGGTACTAGGCAATATTTTGCTAAAAGTTACAGTCTAAGTAATAACTGCCTATTGTGTCGCGCCCAGTTTCGTACCTTCCATACAAAAGTGGGAGTATTTGCGGTTTCCCGACTCGATATCGCCAATAAATCATAACCGATCTTAATAAAATTTGGTACTGATCAAAATTTTGGCAACAACTTGCCATGCCCATTTTTCTCCCTCGCATATAAATATTGGGAGTGGAACTAATTTGGGTATTCGATAATATTATTTTTCGCAATATCAATCTGCTATTGAATATGGTCACTTTTGAGTATGGGCGTTTTTTTCATTTAACAGAACTCCCACACAATGGATGACTTAGGGCCATGGAATGATTAAGTCGTTTCACCCGACTGAAACTTATGTCCTCGTTGATGTGTTAATATCTATAGGCGCGGGTATCCAAATACAGTTTGTCCGACTGCGATCACACAGATTGTCCGACTGCGATCACACAGATTGTTTGGCGTCAAACTCCTCCGAAACCACTGGACCGATTTGTATGAAATTTTGTGTGCATATCGGGTAGGTCTCAGAATCGCCCAACATCTATCTGCATACCCCTAAATGATAAGTGTGGCCCACCCCTATATAGAACACAGATTTGTCCGACTGCGAAACACAGATTGCCAAACTGCAGAAAAAACGTAGCTGCTGCGATAGTTGTCTTGTTTGGGTGCGGAGCACTCTCAGAGCAAAGACAATAATGACGTGGTTATACTTATATAAAAATGAGATAGCAAGAGAGCAACGAAAACTGTGTGAACTTGTGTAGCGAATGTACGAATATAACAATGTTCACTTGTCTGTTGCTTTGCATTCTCTTTGTTTTTTGTGGGAATAAAGCAAAAACTAGTAAGCAAGAAAATAATGACACGTGTGCTGGCACTGGGCTTTAAATAATTTTACGTGTTAATATTATTTAAATATAACGTCACCATATGATTGAACGCTGTTTTTTATTTTCCAGTGTAACATTTACTGATGTGTTTATAAAAATCGAACAGGTACCGTGTAACAAAAAGGTGTTAACACATCGCCCTTGAGTTCGACCACTCATTGGATTTTTTTATTTTATTTCACAAATGGTCTGGCATACCCATTTTTTTAGTAGTAGCTCGGGCAGTAAAAGGGATTCATGTTGTCGCCCTCTCCAGTTTCTTTCCTTAAAAACGTTTCTCACTTTTGTAGCACACATAAATATATGCGAAACACAACAAAAACCAAAGCAACATAACAAACCATTTAATCGTCCGACCGTTTGTTTATTATTTTTTCACTGATCAAGCGCTTTTGATATCCTCTCTCAGATGAACAATTGACGACTGAATACATGAAATTACAACGCAATACATCAGCCGAAATAAGAAACATTGATTTCATCTGCAATTTGCACGCACATTCAGGAATATTTATGAATTCTTCACTGAGAGAATAATGCAAAAATACAGATCCACATTTACAAGATATACACACTCGTTGCCCCTCTTATATTCTCTTGCTCCCGAGAGAGCATAAACAGTGCGACAAACACGGTTATAGTTATATAACAAACACAAATATATTTGGGTAGCAAACATATATGTTCTGCGTTTAGGCACAAATATATTATATTTGCGACAAGCTCCAAACACATGTTATATTTTCATCCAAACAACAAAAACTACAGATTTTTCAGCGAAGTAACTTGTCATAGAGTTACTTTCTTCAAATATTTAATATAAAAAGCTCAAACCCATATGCATGGTTTTCGTTGTTGTTCGAAATGGTATCCGCCTTCCAGATTAAAATTTCAGAACTTACTACCATCAAGTGTAGCTACAAAATGCAGAACAAAATTGAAAAGGGTCCTAGAAATCAGACACAAGAAAATCCTAATAAATCATCTAAACTATTGTTTTATGAAAAACAACATTTTTTAAACAAACCTGATTTTTTATTTCAATGTTTTCATGGCATTTTTTGAATCAAAAATTACATCTCTGATTTTAAGATGTTCTCTTCTAGTTATGTTTACAAAAATTATACGAATGTGTAAATAAATATCATGCCTAAAAACGCTTAGTATAGTGTTTGTGTAAAAATTAAAGACACATTTATTTAATTTGACCTCTTTTGCCATCGACAGTGCAATATTTAGTGTGTATATGAATGTGGTTGCAACTCCTAATAATTAATTTTGCTTTTATACTCTCGCCCATAGGGATGGGTGTATATATGATTTAATACGGAAAAAATGAAACGCATAGAAGGATCCATATTAGACCCTTAGAGTCTTCGGACGAAATTCGTTTCCGGAGTTTTAAAGACGATTGAGTTATATCCGTCTGTCTGGCTGGCTGGTCAACACGATAAATGCCGTGAATCTTTACGGATCCAAATGAAATTTTGTCAGTGACTATTGTTTGCCCAAACTTAGTTTGGAACCCAATTCAAAAGTTTTTCGGAAGTCTGTATTGTTCCGTACGAAAGTCCCGCAAAATCTAGCCAATCTTTATGAAATTTTTTACTAACCAATATTTAGTCATACGACAATACAAAATTTTGGGCGGATGACCGGTTGCTCGACACGATACCTCTCGTAAACCACAACCGATCTACATGAATTTCGGTACTAGGCAGAATTTTTCTAAAAGCAAATGTGTAATAAATAATTGACTACTGCGCCATGCCCAGTTACGTACCTCCCATACAAAATTTGGTCGTATATCCGGTTGACCGACCCGATATCTCCAGTAAACTGCAACCGATATTAATAAAAGTTAGTACTGATCAATATTTTGGTAAATGCTACAGTGAATAAAAAATTAACGACTTCCAAATTAACGATTCTGAACCTCCCGTATACATATTTCTGTGGTAAATTGGTTGGTAGCCGCAAAAATTCCTCAAAACAACTAAGAATACTATGTTGCTATTGCATATGGTCATATTTGCCACGCCCATTCTTTCAACGTAATGGCCGTTTTTTAACAGAACTCGTTCGCAATATATGATATGGGGTGAGGGTATATTTAACTCGTTTCACCCGACTGAAATTAATGTACTGGTTTAAATACGGTTTTTTTTTTTAAACTGGTTTTATTGTAAAGATTCTAAACATTCTACTGGTACACAATAAATACTACTTAATATTACCTATACTATTTCCCTCACACCCATAGGGTGCCCTGCGAAAACTTCCATCCTCATAAAAAACATTACATACGTACATCGAGTCTTAAATACAGTTTATTTTTAGCTGATCTTAAATTAGGACTGTAACTCGAGTTGCAATTTCATTAATTAATAGTATTAATATGTTTACTGGCGTATCATCGGTACCAAATATAATTGACCTAACAAATTTTGAAATTGAATAGGATTTGAAAATATTTCTGTGTAGGGAAGTTCGACTGTAAATAAGAACTTTGATGATTTGTTGCAGTCAATAATGCAACTCATTGTTGGACAATAGTTATAGAGGAATGGTTATAGAGGTATTGAGATTCCAATTTCAATTTTTGTAATGGTTCACATGAGAACGAGTTTTCTATTAGTTACGATTATTTCGCGCACTATGGTCGGTATGAAGCAGCTGATTGAACGAAGGCGTATGTTTTTCTTCCTCTAACTCTATGTTATTCTTTGGTGTTGGGAAAGATATATGTAACCTGGTCAATATATCGCAAGTTTTATAATTTTGGGCACCTCCAAATCGAAACCAAAATGAGTTTGATTGATATTATATGCTAAATATGTTTCCCCAGACTAGGATAATAAATGCGACAAATTGTATTATTCGATATATTTTTGAAACTAGAAATTTACTCGTACAACTGATAATACGGTATAATCCACCAGTAATACACACAAAAAAAAAAAGTTAAACGTATTCAATTATAAAATGTATGTGACCTGTTAAATTGTTCACTGATTTTTCGCTAATAAACAAATTGGTAATACAAATTAACGAATTTGTTAATTCTAAGTTTGGCACTAATTGAAATCAATTAAAAATATACTATACTAATAAACAAATAACTCAAAATATTAAGGGTTATAATTAACTATTTATTTAACTGAATTAAAAGCATTAGTTGAATTTTCATTCCCTGAATTATAAAGGTTTTAATTGATTAAATAAGAGATGTTAATATACATCTTGCGATGTTGAAATACAAGATTTAGTTGAACGAAAGAAATTAAAAGTTCTAACTAAAATCAACTTATCGTTTCTTTAATTTATTGACAGCCAAAAGACGTCATCTACAACAACGGTTGCTCTAGAATTTAACACAATAAATATACAAATATTTTCTTAACGTTAAATTAAATTTACACCACAAGTGTCTTAAAATGTATGTCAGTATAAGTATAATAAACTTCATACGCCCCGTGAACGCGAGACTTACAGCTGATATTTTCAATCTAAGATCACTTGAACACTGCAATGATACCAGTGCTACCGGATATTTTCTATGCTTTTACCCTAGATTGTGAAAAAAATCCCCCAAAGTACAAAAGATTTCAAATGAAAATCAACCAAAAATTCAATTTTAATGAGACAGTTTTATAACACAATTTATAAGCAAATTTGGTCATAAATTACCTAGGGTAGAATTTTCAAACTTATTTTATTATGAAAAGTCATGTTATATTGCAGTAGTATTTTGTTTGATTGAACTCTTCGATATTTGTTTAATTCATTCAGTTTACAATAAATTTAGTTGAGAAGGAAACAAGTACATTTAGTTTGGTATACTACTCTTCACCAAAAACCGCTAAAATCTTCACATCAGCTTCACTGACACTACACATGTTTTTAGCAGAAAACAAATCGATCATTTTAGCAGATGGAATAAATTTAAGGTATCTGTTATTTAAGGAAAATTTTTTTACATTTTACAACATTAAATATATTATAAGTGTCAATTTGCTGATTCTTTGAAATTTTGGTTGAACGCCAGAATCTATTGCAATTCTTACTTCATTCCAAAACTATACATAAAGATATTGTTCCACTTAATATTTGAAATTTCTATAACATTTGAATTTGAATTTCAATACGAGAGATTACTGTGACATCTACAACTTGACAATTTGATATGTCTACAAATATACGTAAGTTATTTATTAGTATACGCAAAATGGGGTTTTGTTTATGATAACACTTTTCGAATGGTTGCGTATCTTTGGGTTATATACTAAATACTAATTGGACAACAACTAACAACTTATAAAAATTCCATAACGGAAATTTCCCCCCAAAAAATACCCTAATAAATTCTTCCCCCAAACGATACCCAATACCAAAAAAAATCCCCTAAACTGACAACACCGATTCAGACTTCCATTTTTTGAGACTCTTTTGTTAGATCTTTACTAACAGAAAAGAGAGTAAACGTGCAGACAATGTGTACACATTTTCACAATCATACGGCAGTTGATTAACATATTTAATTTCTTTTAATTTATTTTTTTTTTTGTTTAATACCAAGCAATCGTTTAATAAAAAAATTTTAGACTGAAATTTTTTCTGTATAAATTAAAGCACTTAGACAATATTACAGATAATATTAGACACATGTACAGAAGATTTTCAATTGGATATTACTTTTAAAATTGTTATCGTAACTACTTGTCCCGCTTTACTTTTGCTTATCTTTTTTACTGGGTACCCCAGCTTGAAGTCATTCTCTTTGCTGCCAACAAACACAGCAGGTGACGTTTTATGAACTCCTGTTTAATAATGTAAACATTTATGTGAAACCTTGCACATTATGATTATCCCCTCTCGAGACACCGTAATTTATCGTATGTGAATGACAGTGCAGATGGAGTGAGTGAGAGTCATTTTGTTTTGGGACAACTTATGTTGGCATCAAGCTGAGTCGGCTTGAACAATGTTGGATTAGAAATGAGTGTTTATTTCCACATCAGTATAGAGAATATTTTCATTTGATGACGCACTGGAACTGGCTTGGCACTAGCTTGTGGGTTCATCCTTGGGAGATATGGCAAACTATAATTAAATCTTTTTCCTACAGTTGTGTTGTGTGTCTTCATATGTAAACAGCAGGATATTAAGCAAAGGGCTGTGGTATTCCATCCAAATAGAGTTAAAAGGCAAACCACAAATGTTGGTGCTCTGTTAAATATTTGAATGCTCAATCGAAAATGAACACACCAAGATAGCAAGAGTAATAGTGCACATAGTGAGGGATGATAAGGTACAACTGGATATCTTGTATGAGACAAATCTCTTTCCACTTTATTTCAAAAAAACAAACAAACCCAAAAAATCCCATGGTAAGTCTTTGATAATTTACTTGCTTTAAACAAGTGTCAATGTAAAAAAAAAAGAGAAGCATTTCTAAATCACCATATGTTTAATCCAGAGATAAATTTGAATGAGTAATCTAACAAATTATTTCAATCTTCCTCACATACCTTGCTCCAGATGCAGAGTTTTAGACGTTTAAGATGTAAAAAGAAAACCGCATATTGACATTTTATGTTGAATTCGAATTTTGTTACTTCACTTATATTTTTTTTGGTTTTGCATTTCTTTTTTAATATTTCGCAGTTTTAGTTGTGAAAAATTACAAAAATTGGCGCTCACACAGAAAGAAAACCAATTCATGGTACGTGATCGTTTCTGTGTTGACATTGCTACAATGAAAACTTTTGCTGCAACAAAAGGGCCATAAACTGAAAAAATATTTCACTAACAATGAAAACTCTCTAACCGTCCCTGGCTTTATTGATTATTACAAATCTACAAAATATAATAATCTATTGTCGACCGCAAAACGTTGCATCTCCAATTATAATTTATATGCGCAATTTTTAGTTGGCACACCAAATATCATCCAAAGAAATTACAATGTGAATCCTGTGAATTTCTTAAACTTACCGATTTCGTATCTGATTTATTTACCTCCACTTAATACCATTAATAATTATCAGTGCAACTGGATAACTTAAGACGGTGACGATTTAGAAATATGCAAACTGCAATCAATTGAAAATTTTATTTGTTTGGAAAATTAAGCTCACTATGTGCGCAATATATAATTGGACCAAAGTGTGGAGAAGCTCCTGGATTGGTCAAGATCAGAAATACGGTATTCAAAGTATTGTCCAAAAGTGTTTGTAGCTTCTTGGTAAAAGTTTTAAATTTTTATATTCAAAATTAATTTTTTCCAAAACAATTTTAAATGACAAGACGGTACAAGAGAGAGATTTAAGGACTAATGGTATTTGTCCATGAAAATAATATAGTTTTTGGCGCTCAATTCGGTTTCAAAGCCGAACAGTCTACAGCGCATCAAATTGGGAGTGCAGCTAATAAGGTGAAGTCTAGTGATAATCACAGATATTCTACTAAAATTCTCATTCGATGTTGATCAAGGACAATGTATGGCACAATGGGTTTATTTTTAAACTTCAGGTAATGCAGTGCCCCTCATACTTGGTAAAATTCATCAACATTGTTCTGTTCCCACTGGCTGGTCATTTATTGTTGTTATTGAATGGTAAGAATCGTCCATTATGACAATTTCATCTGGGGCCCTCCGGGCTCTGTTTTATAGCTACTTTTTAAATGCTTTATATTAACCCTCGGAGGTACAACCAGGTCCTCCGTTAGAGACAAATGCTTCCATGTAATCCTAGGGCAACAATCTGCGAACACAATGAGCAAAAAATCAGAGCGATTGTGGACCTGGGTTCGGGTTAATCCGGGTTTATAAACATTTTGGTCCAGACGGTATAACCAGGTATGTGCAGACCTACTACATGTAATTTGTGCGGAATGAATGGGGGCCGGTGATAAAAACCGTTTTTGAGTGGGATTTTGTGCAGAAAATGTATATCAAATGCACATATTGAATAGAGCGCAAAACAAAATATTAGTATATCAGCAAAATTTTAAGTCTGAACTATAATATAATTTTTTCATAGTATTAATCAAATAGCATAAATAGCTACCTAAGATGTATAAAATTGCGTTTTTATTGTTCATTTTGTGTTTTTCCTAACATAAAATGCATTTATGCACACTTCTAGGACACCTGACTATGCATTTTCATACAAACTCCGTGTATACAGTTAGCGACAAAAAACCCTTATACCCCCGAGGGTTAATGTCGCCTGTCTGTACATATGCATGCATGCATGCCGAGAAAACTTTGGATCGATTTTTAACCCTTTCCCGTGATCCAATCGAACTGAAACTTTGCAGGCAAACTAATGGCGACGACAAAAATTAACTGGACAAAGGGGTGTGGTACCTCCCAAACAAATCACAAATTAAAAATCCATTATTTCTGCTCCTGTTAACGATATTTGAAAAAGTTGGGTATGGTGGTTAGGTGTACATTTTTGTGACCCATCAATAAAATTTTTTTTTGCTTTTATGAAAGCTTATCGGGTAAATTATTTTAGAGAATTTTTTCAGATTTTTCGGAAGTAGGTTAGAGGTCGCGTAAGTCTAACTTCCCCCAAAAATCGGGTGTTCTGGGCGTTTTTTGAATTCTACTTAAAACTCGGTCAATAACGACGATTTTCTTAGTTTGTAAGTCAACATTTTTAAACCACCAGTTTTGGCAATGCACACCCTAGTGTACATATTCTAAAATCTACTGCAAATATGGGTAGGATTGGATAAAGAAGCGTGGTACCTACCATACGAATCACAAATTGAAAATCCATTATTTCTACTCTTGTTAACGGTATTTGAGCAAAATGGGTATATTGGTTAGGTATACATATTCTAAGATCTGCTGCAAATATGGGCGGGATTGGACGGTGCCCGGACTTAACGCCGCACGGACATAACGCCCAAAAAAAAATTTGGGCCTTATGACCTCTGTATAGGCGGCCATAACGCCCAAATTCATTTTGGGTGTTGCGACCGCCCCCGATTTTTCAAACCCCCATTTTTGCCTGCGGCGCTATCGTCCACACCATTTTCCCACTTTATACTATCCACAATTACTATTCATATCTTACATGTTTATGTTAAGTATAATTCAAAACATTTACATTTTAGTACTCACATGTCTCTGATATCCAAAGTAAATTATAAGCAATTGCTTATAGCCGCACGATGGTACAACTGCAAATGTGGCATCAACTAAATAATGTCGACCAGCAATTTGTACATCTTTGATAATATCCATCATGGGTAAGGAACAAAATAAAGTGTATGCAAAGTCCGTCTCCAATATCGTAGTTTGGTAAAATGTTTGTTTTGGGCGTTCTGACCGCCTATAGGGGCGGACATAAAGCCCAAAATTTTTTGGGCTTTACGGCCGCTTCTTCTTTGGGCTTTCTGACCGCTTTGGGGGCGGTCGCAACACCCAAAATGAATTTTTTTTTGGGCGTTATGTCCGTGGGGCGTTAAGTCCGGGCACCGGATTGGACAAAGGCCGTGGTCATATACAAAAAAATTATAGTCAAAAACTATGTGTTTTATGGGTTGTTTTTTTCTGTATACGCTGCATACGTAGGACTTTACATCGCTGATGACAGCGCATTTATTTATTTATTTATTTCTTTATTCAGTCTTTAGAATACAATTCTTTACAGACCAGAAAATATATTATCAAATAATTCTTATATCTAGTTGTAAATTAAATCTAACATATTACTAAATTTATCAATAGGCATTGCAAAATCCAAATCATATTTCATACTGATTAAATTAAATTCCTTTAAAGCTCTTGTGATGGGTTCAAACATAGCATAATTTGTTCTATGAACTGATACATTAAAAAATTCTTTAAATCTAAGACGTCTAAAAGGAACATAGAAGCCAATTATACTAAGAAGAGATGGACAATCAATTTGACCAGCTATCAATTTATATACAAGCAGTATTAATCTCTTAGATCTACGGTTAATAAGCGTATCTAAATGTATCAACTTACATCTAGATTCATACGATGGCATAGTATCTGTAAAATTTAATGAAAATAAGGCAAATTTTATAAACTTTTTTTGAATCCTTTCAATTCTATTGCAATATTTATCCTGATATGGATTCCATACTTCAGAAGCATATTCCAATTTCGACCTCACAAATGACGTGTATAACAGTTTACGTATATATGGGTCTGTAAATGACTTACAATTTCTTCTTATATAAGCAAGAACAGAAAAAGCTTTTGGGATTATATAATCAATATGCAAATCAAAATAAAGCTTTGTGTCAAAAACTACACCCAAGTCCAATATATGATCAATTTTTATCAGCAGGCTTTTGTCAATGTAATACCTGGAATTTATAATATTAAGACATCTAGCATAGGTTAAATGATTGCACTTTTTAATATTTAATGGAAGATCATTAAGGAAACACCATGAAACAACATGACACAGATCAGTCTGCACCGCCACTGCATCATGAAAATTGGCAATCCTGCTATAAATTTTAATGTCATCCGCATAAAGCAGATAATTCACAAACTTCAAACATTTGTCCACGTAAAGTTTCGAATGCGATTATAAAACTCATGCAAAAAACTTTATTCCATATATGAAAAAATCCACAAAAAATTTAAGAAATTGGCTCCCGGCTCTCAAAATAGATAGTCGGCTCGGGAAGCGAGAGAAATAAATTGGTTCCCGGCTCGTAAAATAACAGCTTTGACATTGACGTATTTGACTTTGGCTCACAGCTGACAAAAAAAATGGTTTCCCATTACATACCATGAAGAGATTGGGGAGAGCTTCTCACAACCAATGAGCTGTGCGATTACTAGTTTTACACTCAATGATTGGACCCCACTGTGTTACACCGGTTCCGAACGATATTTTGAGAAGCCTTTTCATGGCTAAGTGCTTAATAGCGTCGCCATCTCTAAGCGAGGTGACCGTCGTCTATATAAATGTAAGTGGTAAGAGCAGGGATCAAACTCACGCCCTCAAGTACAATAGCCGCACACACTAACGACTGCACCACCGACGTCCACCACAGCTCGCAAGGCGGCTCGCAAAATAGTGAGCTGCGAGCCCTCAGGTTGGATTGTGGCGAACCCTGTTGAAAAACACCAGTCTATGTTTAAAATAGTATTCTAAAAAATGTCACACAAAGTCAGCTTACGTAGGAAATACATCCCCACTTTACGACTATTCATTAAAATTTTCTAGGTAAAAAAAAGCAAAATGGCCGCTTTTGGCCATACTTGCTATATAGTACGTCATATTTTAAAGTCTCTGCACAATTGTTTGCCCCGTCATCATATCAGTTAAATAATATTTTATTCTTGAATGACTGCAGAATGTCAGTCATGTTTTAAAAACAATATTATCCTAAATTTCGCTTTTTGCGAATTATTTGATCTAATTAATACAAATTATTACACTTGATGATTTTGAGATAATAGTTGTAAACATTTTTATGAATATTCATATTCAGCTATCACTTAATTTCATATCATTCACACTATCCACATTGGATTCTAAATACATCTGGATATATGCAAAAAAATGTTTGGTATTAATTGCAAGTACGTCAGATTGACCCATAGTTAAACAAATTCGTAGTGCATCTTTATATGCACTTGGTGGGCGTGGAATTAGTCTCACATATTCCAATGTTTACACACACAAAATTTATATCGATATTTCTCTGGGTGTTGGAAAAAAATTTGTTAAAATATCTAAAGTGCAGTGGGGGAAAATGTAGAAAATGTTTGAGCAATTGCTTAACACATATTATTCAAAAGCTTGCCACAATATGACATTTCTGTTATAAATTTGTAATCTGTATTAAAAGCAAATGATCTAACGGATTCGAATATTAAATATTTAATCTCCCAACTGTGCACAAAAGTACCGCATATTTTAGTTTGAGTAGCCACAAGTATTACTGATCAGTGTTGCATTTATATTGTCAATGTATTCCCTTTTGCCATTTTTTCACACATATTCATTTCACGAACAAAAAGGCACGTTCATATTTTTTAGTGCCATACAATGTCATCTTCAGCTAAGATGACAATAACGTCTTCCTCTCTTACTACCTTCTGTGTTCTTGCCACCCAGCTTATTTTGCTAACTTAATCTCTGCGCACTTAACAATACCATGACAATTGTCTCGAGAGACATTGGAATGACAGCGGAAAGAGAAGAGCTAACAATGGCTTTTATTGTGAGACTGTTGTCTAACAGCAAAATGTTTGAGATTAATGTAAGGGGAATTCGGTCCCCTTCTTTTCTAATCCAAGAAATTCACCTGTATTCACTAAGCTTTGCGTGTGGAGATGCATTATAAGTAAATTCGTAATGTTGGATGTCTTCAAAAACTATCATTAAGGATTTAATTTCTTCTTTTCTTACCAAATGCTCATATGAACATTAATTCTAGAGATCGGTATCTTTTTCAACTTGTGCCCTATAATTGTCGCACTTTGAAACGTCATTAATTTCATTATAATGATAGACTACCCAGACTGCAATCAAATGCAGCGCAACGCATCGTATCGCATGGCATCACTTCATATCACAGTCATTAAATTATTGTAGTTCTATCTAAAGTAAGCATGACATAATGTGTAGGTCGATATAAAAGGGTTACATTTATTTTAAATTAGGGTAATACACAAGTGTTGGGGACTTGCACACTAATGGATAATTAATTACAGTCAACATTTATTCTGTCTTTAAAATTCTAAAATTGATAACGCCAACATAGCATGAGGTTTGTGATTTAATATCACACACAAATTTATCAATATGTCAGGTGCATTAATGGTTTTGTTGATGTCTAATGTTGCTTTTTGTTTCCTTAACCTTTTAAAAACTCATGGAAACTTAATTTTTCATGTAAGTAGACTTATTAATATACACTTGTTCTTATTATAAGAAACAGGAGATGATTTTTTTTTATAAATAGGGTAATATTCGAGCTTTTAACCGTTTATGATAATTGTTATCCACAGGTTCAAACATACACAGCAAATAATAACACTGACTTCATTACAAATTAAACCACTGTTCGGACCTAAATACAAACTTGAACAATGTCTTTGTTGAGCCAAACAAGTATTTCATCAAAACATAGCATGAGAAGCAACAAGTATTATTATTCTCCCTGAACTAAACGGTCAGAAAAATAAGAGCAAAATGAACAAAAGGTGCTAAATAATTTATAGTTACAAAATCTTTTTTTCTTCGCAGATTTTTTCTTTGTTCCCATTGTTGTTTTTTATTAAGGAAAAAAAAATGTGCTGCTTTTTAAAAGTTTAATATATAAGTAAAAGTGAAATGAAAGACAGATAAAACATAGAAATAATTACAAAAATTATAACATAAGACTGTTTTCAGTTTATTAGCCTGACTCGTAAAAACAAATAAAACAAACTAACATTCAAAACCTCAAGTTAAGTTTTTTGGCTAATTTGAAATCCAGTTCAGCAGCTTAACGTCTTGACGTTCAAAATTCACGTTCAAAATTTATTAGCTCTGGCTGCGTTTTAGATGTGCAGCTTTGGAAATAGTTATTTTTACTGTAGATGAGCTTCCACATACCCCTGAACTTTTGCTTTACTTTCCTTATAATATTAGTTTATAGTATCGCGTAAAAAATTGGACATAACTTGGAGATTCTGGATGAGAAAATTTAGGTTATGTGCACGTTCTTATGTCGTTTTGCAGTATCAGCTCAGTATCTCGGCGGTTTCACGTTTTTTTAACGATTATGAAAGGTCCCTTAAAGGCCATCAACAAGCTCAAAAACAAAATATCCGATCACGGGTTCAGAACTTAACAATTTTACCCTAGTACCCTCCGACCACCAATCCGAACATTTTCATACCGCTGCCATTTCATCCCCTTGCATTTTCGGGGATGGTCGTAGATGGACATATTTTCATGAAATGAGCCAAGGAATACGCCGGTGAAATTTGTCCAGTCGTGACTGACCCACCCTCTATATTAAACTCAAAGTTGGAGTCTGAACTGTCACACACTGTGGAGAATGTAAAAGTGGTATCTGACTGACTGAGTGTATCTAAAAAAAATCGAATTTTTTAAAGTTTTGTTGCGATTTGGACCTTGAGGATGAAGTTTTTTGATTTTATATGTGCACAATTTTTGTTTTTTCTGACAAGAGCTACAACTTGCTCTCAGAAAGTAAATTAAAATTCCAAACGGTTTGCAAGATATGAGCCTGACAGAATGATCACTTTTTTCAAAAATGACGCCTAGGCCCCAAATCTTTGGGGACCCATAAAAAAACTTTGGGCAAAACTGGGAGACAGGGGTCTTTTTTGTCTTTTATCAATGGTGGATATCAGGAGTGCCCTTCGCACAAACCCTGCCGAGGGTTTTGGAGTTATCCTCCACATATATCCCGAAAATTTGCAGGAAAGGAAAATGGCTATAGCGTCGGCAATCTGCCTAAGATATTACTTGGGATGGACTACCAGTTCATGTGGGCATGGGACGTTTCTAAGGAATCTGCGGCAATGCACAATATGAGGTCCTAGAACTGTTGTTACAGTTGGCTCGAATCTAGATTGCAAAGTAGGGTTTGAAATCTATGCTAAAGAGCTGGGTATAAATCTTGCAGAAATGCTACCAGATCATTGTAATTACTTTGAGACTGAATTCATGGTAATTTGAGAATGTGCCCTTTGTCTGGATCGAAACGGCATCACGGCCTGGGGTTTCAACATCTATTCTGAGAAAACAGCCGCGCATCTGCACCATGCAGTTCCATATTCAACCTATATGGGTGCCGGCGCATATAAACATTCCAGGGAACTATAAAACCGTTAAGCTGGAGAGATAAGGTACTAACTGACTTGTTCCACTAGCTATGGAGCTTATTTCTGCATGAAAGCCCATGTTTAAAACCGAAGCTCTCAGACATGCAAATGATAGGTGGTAGCTTTGATCGCTGGGCTCTGTTGAATAGGCAGACTCGCGTCTAGACTTAGAATTTCACCACATGACTATTGGAGTATGCTAGTGCCGGCCTTTTTATGAGTCAGAGACAATATCTAGGATCTTACTTCATGTTGGATCTAACAGACATTCAGGGAATTAATTCACATCGAGTAAGCAGACCTTGAGACCGGAAGTGTTCCACACAATTTACCGGTACGACGATCAGGACGACCTACAAGCTTTTTTATTGGAGTTGCCGGAATGGGAGTGAGAACCTTGACAATTGTCACCAGTTAAATAGACATTTACTGATTATTAATCATTATCTGATTTGAAGCTACCCACATGTACTAGAACAAAGTTTTAGAAGAAACATCATTTGGTCATAAACGCGATGTTTTGTATGTGAAGTACCAGATGGTGTGTGGTCACAATTTCTGTTAGTAACGCCAAAATAAATCTGGCCAAATAATAGTCACAGATCAAATTTCATAGTGGTCGGTAACGATTTACGGTAGTTATCATGCTGACCAGCTAGCGAGACAGACAGACAGTTAGATAGGTAGACAGACGTACATGTCTCAATCGTCGTAAATAGTCCTAAAACGAATTTCATCCAAAGATACTAAGCATCTAATTTTCCGTATTAAATGAAACATGTCACCCACCCTATGGATGAGAGGCACACAGGGTCGCACAACTGAATCAAGTTGTGTTGTTTGTCCGCAAGAGCTATAGCAATGTCTTATGGCAGCCTATCATTCTCTCAAATTATGTATCATGAAGTTTTGTTTTGTTAATGAAATATTTTTAATTTTGTGTATGATATATATTTTGAACGGTTGCATTTTACATAATTTTCAATACAGTTGAGTTATCGGTTGTATATAGCTTGATGAATTTGTCATTAGTATTATTCCAATAAACCGCTGATGAATATATGTGGCTAGATCTGAAACAGCTATTGGGTAAGCTAGCAAACATGGTGATGCCTTTTTCTTTTTATCAAAACTAACTGTGATTAAAGAGGTTTGAAGTAGCCTTTAACGTGAAGAAAAAACTCACGCTATTGAAGTTAATTTACATAATACACTCCGGTTCACTTACTTAAAGGCACTAAAAATTCCATATTCAGCAGCCTGTATCTTTTGCAATTTGTAACCGATTGCAGAATTTTAAAATGGAAATGGGAGCTAGACATCTTGAGAGTGAGCAACTAAAGAACTTTTTTGAGCAATTTATAAAAAAAGTTTAAAAATGTGCTATTTTTTTTTGGTTCACTTGAATAAAAGCACTTTAACTAATTTTAATGAAATACTATTTTTCTTTTTTTTAATTTTTATTACATTATTTAAGAACTAACTACTAGTAATGGGTACAACCCCCTTTGTTTTTAATAATTTCAAATATACGAGTTTTCATTGAGAGATAAAGAGAATTGATGTAATACAACGAAACTTGATCCCAAGCATCATTAATGACCTGAATTAGTGACTAACTGTCATCAAATTGTCTACCTTCTTCATATACCTTCATATAGCTTTCGATAATGCTTAGATCTGGCGAATAGGGTGGACACACAAAAATGTTAATATTTTGGCTTGCAATGAACTCCTTTACTACGCTGGTGTTGTATATAGGGGGATTGTCCTGTTGCAATATCCAAGATATGGGACCAAATAGTTCACTGAACGTCGGAAAAGCCGATTACATTAACGTTTTATAGCTTGCACCAGTCGTTTTTGCACTTTGAAATTCAAGATCGATGGTGCCATAATACGTAATGTCGGTGATGTCGGTTCAAAAACGCTTTTCTTTGCGCAGATCATGGGAATAATAGTTGTAGCCATAGGGCCCATCCAAATTAAACTTCTTCTCCTCCGTAAATACAACGGATCTCCAGTCATTTACATGACCTCTTGGCTGCACATCCCATACCATATAGTTTCTTGTGGCTGCTTTTTTTGTAATTTTAGATATTTAAGATACTCACAGCTCTTAATTACTCTGCGTACTGATGACTTGCTCTCTTCCACTCCATCTTGAGCTCTAATTTTTTACAAGGATAAGGCAGAATTAAAAGCAATTCTGATGAATTTTCTTTTCTCGTACGTAGATAAAGACAATGAAACCCTTCCTTTAAATTTTTTTCCTTACCCCTCGGGGATCTTGATGTAATTGTGGACAAATGTTGGGCTCCGTCCAAGTTTTTTAGCTATTGCCCAGCTAGAATATCCTTCAGAACGGTAAACATCGATTTTAGTTTTTTCCGATAGATTTAAAAGTTTTTGTTTTGCCATTTTGACTCGAAAAATGATTAAGATGTAATAAATTCTAATAAACAAACGCTCCCTGCAAAGAATCATCTCATACTTTAAAAATAATAAAAAAATAATTAAGTGCTTTTATTCAAGTGAACCAAAAAATATAGCAAATTTTTTGGCTTTTTTTATAAATTGCACAAAAAAAGTTATTTAGTTCAGAAACCACTACTGTTATGATTTTTTTATATCTCAAGCTGTCTAGCTTCCATTTACATTTTAAAATCGGGTACAAATTGCAAAAAATACAGGCTGCTGAATATGGAATTTTTAGTGCCTTTCAATAAGTGAACCGGAGTGTATATTGATATTTGTTAATTTAACCCTAAAAATAGTATTTTGTCTGATATGGGACAATTTTAACCCATTTTTATACCATTTTTCATCGGCAATTGTTCTTTATGTCATGTATAATATTAGAGTACTTTATATAAGTATTAAAATAATTATATTAATGCTTTCACATTCGTTGAAGTAACTTGTCAAATTATGATGCCAATTTATGAGAAATGTTGTTTACGTTGAAAATGTCTCATTTTTAAAGACTTTTCAATAATTTTTTAATCTCAAAGAATTGTGAAATGTTTTAAACAAAGAGTAATATGATTAAATTAAATATTTTGTAATGTTATTATTTATTTATTACTGTATCGAATTTCTTAATTATACAGTTTTATTTATATTTCCGGAGTACTTTCAGAATTGTGTTTACAAGGTGATTGTTGGATTGATTAGCAAATTACGACCATATGCTCAAGTCCATATACATAATGGTTTACTACAAAAGGGAATAACTATTACACTGTTTCACCAAAAATCGTACGTATATAATATTGTCTATGTCTCACACATTCTAATGAGTTTTTCGTTTGCAAATCATTTCCGTTGTGCCACAAAGATAAATACAATGCAAAACAAATGGAAGCAAAAACCCACAACATTATGTCGATATCAATCATAAAACTGTCAAACCAAAATTGAATCGTTTGTTTCTTCATTAAAAATTTTGACATTTCCAAAATGCAGCCAACAGCGATATCAAACAATGCAATACATCGCTTTGACTTCTACCACTAAGTTGATAAACCTCGTCCCTCAGTAATCCAAACCGACCTAACCATAAAACAAAGATTTAAATTGGTTGAGATAGATGGATGGCTGCTGCTGATATAAAGTGAAAACAATTAAATTTTGGAATTCAGCTTATGCGGAGGATTTGCAATTGTTTAATTGTAACAAAGGAAAAGAAAAAGAGACACTATATCATAATCGATCAAAATGATTTGGTATGTAACTACTTCGAAAGCGAAATAAACTCAATGTTATTATATTGGTCTTCTGTAAGAGACACACGCTGCCCACGTTACACAGTGGGAGAAAAATGTATTTAAATAATTCAGTCAATCCCAATTGAAACAATTAAAATGTCTATGTCTTCCAAACGATAGTGACATTCAATAATTGATAGCAGATTTCAGATGTACAGACAACAGATTTGTACTTATGTTTACACTCTTTTTTGATATAAATTACAAACAGACAACCACTGGAATTTAGTGAAAATCTCATTTAATTTGTTTATGTGGTTTATTTTGGCCGTCGGTGGTGCAATGGTTAGTGTGCGCGGCTCTTGTACATGAGATCCTGGGTTCGAACCCCGCTCTGACCATCTTCAAAAAAAAATTTCTTTCGGCGGCGGTCACCTCGCATAGTGGCGGCGACACTATCGAGTATATAGCCATGATAAAGCTTCTCCAAATACCGTTCGGAATCGGTGTAAAACTGTATATAGCCATGATAAAGCTTCTCAAAATACCGTTCGGAATCGGTGTAAAACTGTAGGTCCCAATCAGTGAGTGAAAACTCGAAAGCGTACAGCTCAGTGATTGTGCGAAGTTCTCCCCGGTCCCTTCATGGGATGAAATGGGAAACCATTTACTTTTTTTTTATGTTTTTAGAACCCATCTCGTCAAAAAATTAAAGGTTTCATATCCAATAGGCCGGTTCGATCCCAGTGAAAAAATGCAAGTTGTGGGAATCAAGCGCTAGTTGTGAAACTTATGATGGAAGCATTTCAGAAGTGCACAACTTTTTCTTTAACCCTGCTGTTTAGTCCATTTAGTCAAATTTGTTGATCGTTTCTTTTGTAACTTTTGAAGGCCTTAATATTTCAGCTCACGTTTTTTTTTATAAAACAGTGTTATTTAAAAAAATTTAATTTTTTGACATAAGGTGGGACAGTGAAAAATAAAAATTTAGGTATCTTGGATTAGAGACCATTTGGTGCATTATATATTTTTCTTATTTTGAAATTAAAATTACAAGCGTTTTATTCGTTTGGTCCATTATTCTTTTCATTACATGCTGAGCAAAGTATTTTTCGGTTGGTTTAGCAAATAAACTTTTCGCAAATAGAATATTTGATGTCAGACTTAGATTTGCGGCAACTATATATTCCTCTCTTCCTAGCTACTGAATTAGAAGTAGCATTGCTTGAAGAGGCCACTGAAACTGTACATGGTGGTTGTATTTCAGTCAAAAGCTGTGCTGAGAACTGTTGTTGAGGTAATCTACTCCGTTTCATCATATGCGCCAGTTGCCGCAAGAACTCTGGTCTTCTCCGATTTCGATCAGCTGGTGTCCATGAAGCATCAATTTCAGAAAAGAGTATGTACGCATTCAAAGCAGATATACCTGTCTAATATATTAGCAAATACAATCTAGTATATTAGCAATACAAATTTGTTTTGCGTTTTGTGGTGTAGGTGCCAATCATTTGGTCAGTAGTATGAACGGCTTCTAAGAGATACAAAGCATAAGAAATTATAGATGAACAACAAATTAACATACCTATTGTCGAATTATAATATGAAACAATCTCCGGCTTTTTCTTCGACCCATTCTCATCAACTTTATCTGTCCTGTGCATTGCAGTTATCAATACCGTTGCTTTGTTTTTGTGGCTGATGTACGATACTAATGTCGCAATGTCATTGAAAGCAAATGTAGCCAATTGCGGAGGAAGGAAAGTTTTATTTTTACGCGCTGTTCCTACATATGTAAGTCTCCTATCAAGTAGTTTATTTTACCAACTCAAAAGTGGAAAAGAAATTGTCGCCTGTTATATTTTGCTCTTTCAAGCCTTCCGTCAACTCCAATACAACTCATTCTCCTTGATTGATTTCAGGCTTTGCATTTCTAGGGTTTCCAAAGTATGTATATATCTTCCATACGTAACCTGACTTTGACTCCAGGTTGTTGGTCCTGGTTGTGTTGAAATAATATTCTCAGCCACAGTTCCAATACGTCGAGGTAATGGAGTGGCACTCCATACCATTTAATTTTTTGCAATAAACAAGGAATCAGCAGAGCTAGATGCGGCCACGTCTGATTCACTTTGCGTCTGAGAATCACTTGAGTCGTTATTTTCCAAATTATAGTAAATCTCCAAATCTGAAATATCCGAGTCACTTTCTGCATTGAGTATTTCACCTATATAATCTTCGTTGAAGTTACGTTGATTTGCCATTTCCGCACACCATATAAAACAACGTCCGATATTTAGAAAGAAAAATACAAACTGAACAAAGCAATGCAGATGTGCATATGTACATCTTCTTACAAAACGCAATATGGGGAATCCCACAATTATCCCACAACCGACGCATAGTTCAAGTTTCATACGAAGGGGAAATGGTGAAGAGAGGTATAATACTGTACAAAAGATTGTAACCTGTGGTAAAGACAGGCATAGCTAACAATGGGAACAGCTTTTTGCAAAATCACCACTACGAAATCTGATGAAAATCTTTTTATGCACCATGATCCACATCGACCTCTACCGCCAATCACCGAAAAGCCCACGAAGTATTAAATCAACAAACATAGTTAGACAAAAAATATTAAACTAAATTGAAATTGTGTATAAAAAATGGGGTATGGACCAAATGGTCTCTGAATCGAGGATTCGTTTTTTTTTAAATCTAACATCAGGGTTAAGAGCATCCTACATGCCGCCCAAATATTGTAATGTGGCTGGTTGAAACCGGATCGTGGCATGAAATATATCGTTGGGATTTCATTGCCGAGTGCTTCATTTCTCCAATTCATAAAATTTAAAGCATTATAATTACGATTTTAGAGATCAACTTTTACATCGAGTTTATAAAACCACAGGACGTTCCAAATCGACTACAAACAAATCAATTTAAATTGAATAAATCAACTTCAAATACCTCAAAGTACCCTAAAGTATTTAAAAAATAAATATATGGCACGGCACAGTAAGACGTTTCGGTACAATGAAAATAAACGTGAGGAATTTCAGAATATGAGAATTGTAATGCAACTTAAAAAAACAACAACTAATTTGCCTAATGTTAAACGCTAATGTCAGTTTTTTCAGCCAAAGTACAGCTGATAAGGTTCATTCATATTGCTCGGTATGACGCGTCAAATTAGAGCAATATATCTAAACTAGCAAACCCGGCAGACTTCGTGCTGCCAAAAAAAAGAGACTTAATTAAAAGATGTAGTTAAAAAAGCAAGCAAATTAAATAAAATTTCACCACCAATGTAAATTCACCAGTTCAAATGATGCCACTACCGCCGGTAGATGGAGGGATTAAGGATTAATTAAATCCCGTTTAAATCACTGTTGGAATTAACTTTTGCTAAATTTTAATGCTTAGTGCACCCCT
Organism: Phaonia tiefii; assembly: GCA_963931995.1. Taxonomy (NCBI): domain Eukaryota; kingdom Metazoa; phylum Arthropoda; class Insecta; order Diptera; family Muscidae; genus Phaonia; species Phaonia tiefii. The sequence continues at coordinate 198,794,672 of OZ008368.1, read as the reverse complement.
TCAGACCACTACCTTTCCAACGGTGTATCGCACTTGACTGTGCGACCTTTAGTTTAGGAGGAGAAGCGGTTACAATAATTACACTATAAATACCTTAGCGTAATATATATATAGATTACAACATTTGCTCTAACATTTTTTATTATAGATGTTATATCTTTTTTTTTCATGCACACCAACCCCCTAAAATTCCGTTTTGTGGGGCACTTTAGCACGAACTCGGAATAAGTAATAAATTAACCCTTAACCGGATTTTCAGTTTTTTCAGTTATGCTGAGTTTTGACCTTTGGTGTACTCAGAGACTTGTAGTAGAAATTTATGGCACATATTTTGTTTGTAGATTTTAGCCAAAAAACGGGCAAAAACGACCTGTATATTGGGGAGTTAGCGGGTTCCTCGTACTATCTTTAGCAAATTTTCTAAACACGTCCTATAGCTAAAATCTAAAGATACCATGGTTTACTCTACCAATTCATCATAAGAATGTTCAAAAGGGGGGAAGCTTAACCCCCTAAAATAACGTTCCTGCGTGATCATTCAAAACTACGATTCACGTATGTATATTGAATTGAATCCCAGCCTACCAGAATCCGTTGTAAGAACCTTGTTATTTTTTGTGTTCCATAGTGTAATCTTACAATCTAAAATATTTTTCTGGTTCAAAAGTTATTTAATTGGATGAAAAACAATTTTAAACAACTTTGCGGAGGCACGTTCGAGCGACACAGCCGATTGTATTCGGCTTAAGATTGTATATATTAATTAGTGAGTTGAGTATTAGAGCACTGATTGTCATCTATAGTCTAATTGTCTACCTATTAAACAGCGCACAGCTTACTGAGGGTGAGATGTCCTCCCACATCCCTTCATGGGATTTAATAGGAAAGCTATAAAGCCCTGAAGAAATGGTTCGGCGGAAGTGGTTTCGACATCAAGGCAGACGTCGTTGCAAAAACAAGCACCTATTTTCAAAGCCTCACCAAATCTTAGTAATCTGAAGGGGAAACAATTTTAAATTTAAATAAATCTGAAAAATAGATAGAGAAAGTTTTTCTGTTTTTCCAAAAATATCTTATTTCAGTTGTTGGCAAATTTTGAAACGTATTACCTCCTAGATATAGATCAATAGATGAGCAAATTAACTTCCTAACCGCGTATACTATTCCGCGTACTGTGTTACAACAAATCTCGATAACGCACGGATGAGCACCACTTCGTCCTGTATTTCCAATTGATGTACCAAATTGGCTAGACGACTAGTCAATAGTTGCTATGGAGGAAACTTCAGGTATCACAATGGGCTTCTTTAGCCTAAGTGTGGTAGACAGCGTGCTGTCTTGCAGCCTTCAATCAACCAACAAACCAAACTTACCTGGTATGCTGGAAAATACGATAACTGGCTTATGACTTTAACAATCGCCTTGGGTTTTTCCTATTATATTTTTTTTGTGAATATATAAGTAATGATCAGTGAAAATTGGGGAATTTTCCCCGCCATTTTTGATGCCTACTTATAACAGAACCGATCCTAACCGCATTTAATTATGGGATCAGTAATTATTACCCTCAGACGGTAAAAGACATTCTGGTCTATAATTTCAATCAAAAAAATAAACCTACAAAAATCCACAATTAAACTTCCCCAAACTCGAAAATTTAAAATGTTAAAAATTTTCCCAATTTTTTTTTTCATATTTTCATTCGTTGCGAGTTCGTTTTGTTTTCTAAAATGGATTTGAGGCCGATTCACATTTATAAGGTTTTGCGGATTCGGAACGGATTCTTTCTTAATTCGCCTTTTTAATAATAATTTAATTTAATTTAATTCGTGTCTTTAATATCTTATAATATTTATTGTAATTTTAGGTTTAAGTTGTACATATCGCACTGATCCCTATAAAAGGGGCCAACTAAAAATTTAGAAATTTTCACTTTTTGAAAGAAACACGATCATACTCGTAAGTACAGTGGTCATATTTATATCTACCCACTGTGAAAACCTCTTTCGCCAATAAAGAAGACAGTTGTATCCCTCTTTGTGATATAAGAGTATTTTAACAAAAAACATTTTATTGCAAACAAACAAAGTGAGGATTTGTAATTTATAAGTTGACTCACTTTAGAGGAACCAGTGCGATATATGAAATGATAGTACAAGACAGAATTATTGTTGGAATGAACTTTTTCTATATATTCTGGTACATAATTTCCTAAGATTTATTTTTTGAATATGATTTCCGCATATGTCTGCCGTGGCTACGAGTTACATGGTCATTTCGATCAGTCAGAATATGGATAATATTTTCCAATAACTATGGCCGTATGGCGTCGGTTATTGACTGAATATATTGGCCTCCACTGCTTCAAGTGTTGCCGGTTTGTCGGCTTAAACCAATGACGTAACATGGCCCCATTAAAAGTAATCCAGAGGCGTTATATCTCACAATCAAGGGGTCCAGTGAACAGGACCACTTCTGAGAATAATGTTGTCAACAAATTTTGCAATAAATCGATAATAATAAATCGATTGTTAAGCGCGCTTTATGGCAATTTGCGCCATCTTGTAGGAACCAAATGTCGTCGATGTTTAGGAGAATAATTTTTGGAAACAAAAACTCAGTCAGCATGTCTTGATATCGCTCGCCATTCACCGTAACGGTAGCTCTCTGCTCATTTCGAAAGAAATAAGCACCGATGATGCCGCCAACATGCAAACCGCACCAAACAGTAAATTATAATGTATTTACTGGTCGCTCCAAACAATCAATGACTGCACGAATTGCTTGTCGATTATGTTGACCGTAAAATGGACGAAGTTCTCTGTGAACTTCGCGAACAGATTTATTTTTTTCAAAATTTTCAGCATTTGGAAGCGTTGTTGTAGCGCTAAACGATTCATGACGACTTGCCAAACCTTACTGAACAGAAACGTCAAAACAGTTTGACATTCTCAGGTGTGAAACTATTGTTATCGATATTGATAGTTCGCATGCAGCTATTAAAAACCCATTGTAATGAAAAATTGCAAAAAATTTATACAATTAGAAAACTTTGGGGAAAATACTTACATATTGTGGGTGCCACGTTAGTTCATCGCTAATGACAAATACTTATATTCCGATCGAAGGTGAGCTGGACTTTAAATAGGTAAAGAGTTGCATTATCTGCCTCTACCCCACTGACCTCTCTAACTTACAGTATCTTTATATATATAATTCTACTGCACGTGTGTTTGTGACTGAACTCCTCCTAAACGTCTGAACCGATTTGAATATATTTTTTGTATGCGTTTGGGTGGCGCCGTGGGTGGTTTAGATTTACTATTCGGCCCAATTGGACAAAGGGGCGTGGTACCTCCCATACAAACCACAAATTAAAAATCAATTATTTCTGCTTCTGCTAACGTTATTTGAACAAAATTTGCAGGACATCGTCTGCCGGGTCAGCTAATATATATATAAAAAATCAGTCAAAATGATTTTTGGAACGGGCTAAATGAAAAAATTTTAAACAATTTTTTTTAACCGTATTATGCTATAACCCAGTAACAACCCAGTATTATTCTGCGTACTTTTAGGATTTGGTAATTATTACTAGATTTGTACAGTCAGGTACGTGTATGAGGGTTGTGTTCTTTCATGTTGGCTTTGTGATAGTCATGATATTGTGAAGTGTGCTGGCTGCAATGGAAGGCATTATGACATAATTACGGCTACGGAAAGCGGGCTTCGCTGAACATGTTGGAAGTGTAAGAAATTCGATGTTGACTTTTTTTTAGGTTATTGCATTTTGCGTTATTAACAGAGTTACCCCATTCTGTATACTTGCAGTTCAAGTCTCCCGCTAGATTCATAAAATCAAATAGTTTTTGCAAGTCTGCTCGTATTGAATTTATATTACCGGTCGGATAGTACGCACATGTAATAACTAAAAAGTTGTCGCAGTCAACGGGTATCTTTATGGCGCATGACTCTAAAGCATCTAGCGAATATCTACTTTTGTTATCGTGACTGTAGTATTGTATGCTATTCTTGATTAATTAAATATTGCACTGTGTGTATGGTTTAATTTTTCTCATTTAATACCACAGTACCTACTATCTACCTACTCTTAAAAATTTACCTATTCTTCAAAAAAGGACCAATTCTAAAAAAATACCATTTCTTAAAAAAACCGTTTTCTTCAAAAAAATATCTTGTTATAAAAAACGCCTTTTCTTACAAAAATTCCTTTTCTTAAAAATAAAATATTCCATTTTTTCTTGAGATAAGTAAAAAAAAAAAAAAAACCGTTTCCCATTACATCCCATGAAGGGATTGGGGAGAGCTTCTCGCAACCAGTGAGCTGGTGCGCTTTCTAATTTTTCACTCACTGATTGGGACCTTTAGTTTTTACACCGATTCCGAACGGTATTTGGGGAAGCTTTTTCATGGCTAAATACTCGATAGTGTCGCCGTCACTATGCGACCGCCGCCGAGAAAAATTTTTTTTTTTTTAAGGTGGTCAGAGCAGGGATCGAACCCAGGATTACATGTACAAGAGGCGCGCACACTACCCATTGCACCACCGACGGCCACGGAGATAAGTAAGCTTTCTGAAAATAAGTAAATGTTATTAAAAAATAACCTTTTCCTAAAAAGAGTACCACTTCTTTAAAAAGTACCTGTTATTACAAAAGTACTTCTTTGAAAAAAAAAATCACACTCGTATAGCTTTTTCGTAAAGAAAGTACTTCTTCTTAAAAATAGTGCATTTAAAAAAAAACATTATCTTTTAATAAAAGAAGTACCTCTCTTTAAAAAAGGACCTATATAATACATATTCCGGAAAATATAATACATATTCTTACAAAATTTTTGTATTAAAAAATGCATTGCAGAAAAAAAAAATTTCTTCTAAAATGTTTTTTATTTTACACAAACTACCATTTCTTAAAGATCCATTTAAATTATCGTACTTTTCAACGGGCGCTTTATACGTGCTGGAACTAATATATAGCGAAAAAAAATGTCGTTCCATCCGGATGTCCCATGACACCTCATGTGATTTTTTTATGATTTTATTGTTTTTTGTGCGCAATGGGCTATTTTTTCTTTAAGTTTTGCTAGTGTTGCGGTGTTTTAAAAGTATACTTTGGGACAAAATAACTAAGTTGTGCACGAAACCAAAAATAAAATATAAACAGTAAGAGATAACACACATAACTGACCACGTTTTTTATTTGCCTTGTTTAATAGATTCTTAGAAGGTAAAAATCTTCCAAATATGCGCAGAAATTCGAAGTTATATGGCTTGAAAAGTAGAACATCAGCAAATTTATATACTGTATATTGTTGCGCGTTGCTACCGGTTGTCCCTAAATAAAACGTCCTACAGGCCAGGCTCCTCTCCTACAAATTTCAACTACGTATATTCTAAAACGAAGCAGGAAATTGTACAGAAGTTTTGATATTATTATCACTTTACATTTCCATATAGCACACCTTTCGTTATACATAAATACGAAACTGAGGTTCAAAGGCGTATTTGACTAGTCTGAGAAAAATGACTACAATTCACCCATAAAGCTTTATCTTTTAAATTTATTAAGGAAATCTAATAATTTGGAAACGAAATGTAAAAGCAACTAAAACTAGAACTCGAAACGACAAATGATTAACTTAGAAAGTTCTTCAAATGACCCAAATGATTTCATTTAAATCGATTTTATTTTTGTTTATTCTCAATATCTGTTTCTCCCTATCATGACCAATGTGAATTCTCAAAGGTTTTCAATTTCCATTACCATTTCGAAGATATTTAGTTCACTCATAAATTAGAACTAATCAAATTTGATCTTTTTAATATGACCACAAGAACAACACCATGGGCAACACTTACATTATGTATACCATTGACCAGTCGGACAGAGTCTTGGTCTCTGATGATAGTTATCTACACACAGAGTCACCAAACAATGGACCAATATATTTTTCTGAACGCCACACATATGGCCAAAGAAGAGGAGACAGTACACCAAAGCCCCCACTTATCTGAAAAGTGTCAGTCGTCGTCTCTCCTTGTGACAATGAATCCAAATGATATCAGACTGTAATAGATTGCCCAGTTTTATCTGTCCGTCCATGTGTCTGCGTTAGAATGTGTGTAAAGCGTAATCTTCTTTAGTAGATTTTGATTCCACTTTATATGACTGACTACTCGCTCGTACAATGTTGGAGTAAGAAGTTATTTTACGACCACCCACAGTTTTTCCGCAAAGTTAAAAATGTTATGTTGGTAATCAATAAAAGCAACTTCGGGACATACAATTATACGAACAATTTCTTAAACGGGTGATTGCCCATTTGATTTTACGTCTCGTGTACCCGGTCTTTAGTTTGGTCGGACACGTCTAGTCCGTTGTGTGTGCAATCGTGAATTGCAATTATGCACCACACGTTCACATTGGAATCATATGTGTCATATGAAATTAGTAGTAATGACCTCTATAAAAATGTGAAATAACACAAAATTATGTTTGTAATGAGAGTTTGTTAATTGTGATAATAAGCTGTGCAATCGAACTTCAATGTGTTGTTTAATTCAGAGAAAATAATATAATTTTAAAAAAAAATTAAAGAATTTTAATGAAGGCTGTGGTCATAAACAAAATCATAAGCAGGCTATTAAATGTATTTTCCTTGAAGCGGTTTCTGAATAATTTACAGTGGTGCAACGAAATATTCCTATGTGGGCTACAACTTCTGAGATATCATTTGATAATGTTGCAGAACATCTCGTAGGCAGTTTATATTTCCCATAAATTTCTGTAAATTGATTAAGACTAAATCGATCATAGTTAATTACATATATAGTGGGTTTCCTTCTACAGGATATCGTCTGCTTACAAGTGAAATCAATTAAGTCAATGTGAGAAACTATCTACCCTGAATTTGTTTTTATTCTGCTATTGCTTTTCCTACATATCCATTGAATGAGATACGAATTTGGAAGTTTGACCACAGTACACCTTACACTTCACTACTGAGCACCAGCATGTATAGCGATTATATACAAGAGCGTGGTTGACTTAACTAAAAACATCGAAACATTATTATTATATCTATATATATATTACGCTAAGGTATTTATAGTGTAATTATTGTAACCGCTTCTCCTTCTAAACTAAACGTCGCACAGTCAAGTGCGATACACCGTTGGAAAGGTAGTGGTCTGAAGGGGTGCACTAAGCATTAAAATTTAGCAAAAGTTAATTCCAACAGTGATTTAAACGGGATTTAATTAATCCTTAATCCCTCCATCTACCGGCGGTAGTGGCATCATTTGAACTGGTGAATTTACATTGGTGGTGAAATTTTATTTAATTTGCTTGCTTTTTTAAATACATCTTTTAATTAAGTCTCTTTTTTGGCAGGACGAAGTCTGCCGGGTTTGCTAGTTATATATAATATTCGTCTCACTAATTCAAAAAATATAAAAAATTACGCAAATCAAAATCAGAAAGCTAATTTTTTCTTTGTCTGTTACAAATTTGAAATCTTATGATAAGAACTAGAACTGCATATAGTTATACCAAAAATAAAACTTGTTTCTTAACCGTGCTTTAAGCAAATTTCAGAAAAAGAATAGAACATTTTTAGTCTTTATTTTTCCCAAAATTAATTATATAATTCTGTCCATATAAAGTACAGTGCCTTCCTTTACGCCTTTATTTATAAATACTAGTAAGAAATTACTCTCGATCCGCCTCGAATTTTAGCATATCTGTAATGTTGTTCTCAGTCTAGTATAATATGTTTTGCAACAACGTATAGGCAGCAAATTTAACATTATTCCAATTTTCACCCAGTCTACTTCCAACGGATAATATTTACATGATGCTGAAAAAACTGGCTCTGTAGCAAATTCTCTCACACATAGTATGCAGGAACCGTGTATAAGTTTGGATTACATTCCAAAAAATTAATATGGTTGAAAGCCCCAACCTCACTTGTATTTAGATGCAAACATTAGAATGTTTACTGGCAAATATTTATGGTTTTACGTGGAAATATATATGTGCTTCAACAAACATAATATGGTTTCCAATTACATCCCATGAAACGATTGGGAAGAGCTTCTCACAATTAGTGAGATGTGTGCTTTCTACTTTTTACACTCACTCATTGGGACCTGCAGTATTACACCGGCTTCGAACGGTATTTTTAGAAGCTTTGTCATAGCTAAGCACTCGATAGTGTCGCCATCACTAAGCGAGGTGACCATCGTCGAAAGAAATATAAGGTGGTCTGAGCAGGGATCGAACCTACGTTCATACGTACAAGAGCCGTTCTTCATCCTAAACCATATTATGTATTATAAATATATATTACATATTCGAGCACTAACAGCTTATACGTTACATAATTATTCAAAACGTATTCTTAAAACCAAAAAAAAGTTATAGTCATTTAATAATAAAAATTTACGAAGAAATTTTGAATTTTATCAAAATACTGGGGAAGTACATTTCGAATCACCCTGTTCGCTAGATATAGTCGAAATAGAGCCGTAATTATTTAGCTCCCGAGGTTTAGGGCATTTACTTTAAATGACATAACAGTAGCTTTAAAATCGATTACCACAAAAAAAGATTTTTGGGCCGATATTTGCAATACTGGATCGGCCAGAAAAAAGGGGTTTGGCGGCTCCTTTTAGTTTCTTTTCTCAAAATGATTTATCACTTTGATAGCAGAGATATATATGAAAGCCATACGCAGAAACCAAAGCAACATCACACATTATTTAACTTTCCGAGCCTTTATTTATTATTTTTTCTGATCAAAAATATTTTCTATTGGGCGTATTTGACACCCTCTGTCTGATGAACTATTGACGACTGAATGCATGAAACTAAAACGCAATACATCACCCAAAATAAGAAACAGTCCCTTCATCTGCAATTTACACAAACATTCAGGAATGTTTACGAATCACTGACTGAAAAAATAATGCAAAAATACAGATACACACTTACAAGTAGGCATGTGAATAATCTCCCATTGTCCAATTTGTATTCTCTTGCTCTCGGGAGAGCATAAACAGTGCAACAATCACAGCTGTGTTTGTGTCATAAACACCGATATATTTCGACCAAACACACATATAGTATAACATTTTAACCATTGTGTTTCCAAAATGTTATATTGATTAGGAAACACCAAATCACAAAAACAAATCAACAAAAAGACAGACTATTTAGAATGTAATTAAGTTTTCTCGACAGCATGCTTACTTAATTAACCAAGCGCGTTTGCTATCATATGTCTGATTGACGACTAAAGTCATGAATCAAAAATGCAACCTATGCAAGAAATACTCAGTTCATCTGCAATTTACACACGCATTAACGAAGTTATATGAATTACTGTCTGAAAAATAATGGAAAAATTCAGTTACACAAATACAACTTTGGATGTGTAAAATCTCTCCTTATGCCTCTTTTATTATCTTCTTTTCAGTAGAGAGTAAATGGTGCATCAAGCACAGCTATATTTGTGTTCCAAATACAGCTATACATGGGTATCAAACACATATATTACAACATTTTAATCACTGTGTCTCTAATATGTAATATTGAATAGCAAATAATATGTGTCTGGACACAGGTATACTATACTTGCGACAAGCCCCAACACACGTTATATTTGCATCCGAACAACAACAATTAAAGGCAGTTTTTTCAGCGTTTGGGTTTTTACTTAAAATGAGGACAACAAATTCAGGATATAATATAATATTGTGAACCCTTACAAATTCGACTAGCGCCCATGGAACGAATTATGTACCCATATGGCTACAAAGAATATTAAAAATTACAATACAGAGTACGTGATATCTTAAGAATTATTACAGAAATACTTCTGACTTTAAAAATTAATTTATGATAAAATTTTTAAAAGCAAAAATTTCATGTATGTAATCCAAACAATGACAGACCTTGTTTGCTAGTGGACATACCTGAGCTTTTCGTTGGGTCGAATTTGGTAGAAGAATCCCACTGATTCGATCGCTGTTAGCACCTAAGATATTGGCATTGATCAATGGTTCGCTCTCATTACAGTTGGTTAATGCCAACTACTCCTTCAACATTGTAACACAATTGCGTTTATGGTTCATGCCCACCTGATTATGGTAAACTGAAACCACGACACAGTACGCGAGGCCTTTCAATTTCCGATTGGCCAACACCAAACCGGTAATATTTTTAATTGTTTGGTCAAACACTTGGGTATTCTTCTGGATCGAAAACTATTCTAAAAAGATCACATTGACAGCAGAGTGGAGTAGGCTGACAGGTGTTGGTATTTATGCAGAAGAACCCTTGGTCACAGCCTGGTGTGAATCACTGCCGAATAATCGCGCCATTTGGTAAGTTTGATCGAATATGTTGTTAGAGTAGAGTTGAGCAGGATGCTAAAATCCACATGGACAAGTGGTAATGCGAGGCAGCCTTGGAAGTGAAAAAATGACTGATATTAGGAAAATGGATATGAAGGGGTCGATAATTTTCTAGTTGACCGAGTGCGGGAAATTGTTGGCTATACTTATGGAAGGTTAGTGGAACAGGAGGGCCCTTTATTTTGACAAAGATTCTAATACGGATATTCGTAATGCTTACGTTTGCTACTTTAAAATTTAAAGTAAACTAGTTCAAATGTTTTTCTTCAAAACTTTTGATGCACATACATATATACCAATATAACACATACTTCATTTCACCATCCTTACAGTTTTGAAAATGTAACCAAATTAAATCAAAATTTTCCAAAATGTGAAATTGCTTCTCGTTATTTTTTCAAATGCATTGGGGGAGGTGAACAGATTAGTTATTTTCTTCGTAACTCATAGAACTGTAGCTGCAACTATTTTCGGCCCGCACTAGTGTGCACCTTAGAGGATAATTAATCAAATTTGATCCCATACCAACATTTTCGTCAAGTGAACCGACTTATTTCCGATTTCCGTTTAAAATAAGATGATGGGTATATACAGTTTTACACCGATTCCGAACGAGTTTTTTCATGGTTAAGTTCTTGCTAGGGTTACCGCCACTAAGCGGGGAGACTTTCGTCGAAAGAAAACGAAGGTGGACAGGGTTCAAACCTACGATCACCTGCACAAGAGTAGAGCACACCAACCACTTCACCACTAACGGTTCGTTTAAAATAGTTGGTACAAATTTTAGGATGATTCACGCTAAGCATACATTTACACAAAATGCTTGCAGTTGTCCAACATTGCGGATTTCCCATATTAATATATTAATAGCGTAGTAGCGTTAGGAAACATGTTGTATAATACCAAAATTTGATACGAATCTGTTGCATTTTCCGAGATTTATTGTATCTACCTGGTAATATTGTCATGTACTAAATTTCATCCAACACTTGTGTTTCTTTGCGGGAGCTGCCGCTTCGACCGCCTAAACGTCCTGCAGTGAGGGATTTCTCGAAAAACGAAAATAAACCAGTCATTTCTAAACGGTCCGATTATGATGTAATTTCACACGGATATTTTTGAGGTGCTGTGCTAATGAAGTCCGTGTAGTGGTGCCGCAGAGAACCGATTGGAGATGCACAATGGGTTCCCAACGTTGGCTACTTATAATATCAGAAAAATGTGAACCGTTGCTAAACTTTAAAGGTTACCCAATAAACATTGACATAAGCCGGCTAATAAATAAATGTCTTCCACATATTTTATTTAATTGTTTCCACACCAGTTTGTGAAAATTTCGTTTTCCAAACATTTGGTAATATGTATATTTACAAACAAATTTCGTCAGCTGAGTACTATAAAGCTGCATACGCCATTATCACTTTTTTCTTGCTCTTTCTAACGCTGTCTTCAGAACTTCGCCATATCATTCCGTTCCTAAAATAACCAGTGTTTTATTAATTTAATTTATTATATATTTATATATTATTATATAACGCGTTCGCCAAATAACTTTTTTTTGTTGTGTAAACATCTATACGCTGGGGGTAAAAATCTTTTTCACAATACAATCACAAATTTAGAGTAAGATGTGCGATGTAATCGTTGACCAATCGTAAAGTGTTATCACATCGGTGTGAGCTATGTGTGAGTGTATTAGTGTACTCATACGCTGCACACAATATATTCAACACCATCTAGTGTGTAATAGTAGCGACTAATTTTCACTAATCGTCGTACATTATGTTATCGTAGGCAAATGAAAACAAATAAATAAAATGAATACAAAAACATTTAATTTTAATAACTTTTAAAAAGATTTTTTGCACTTTTAATAAAAAATTTTCTAAACCAAAGCAAAATAAGGAAAACTAAAAACTAAACTTGTCAAATATAAGGAAAACTAAAAACTAAAAGTTTTCTTCATCTTTGAGATTGTCATTCAACTTAACAGCTGCATATAAGCACCATCTAGTGTGCAATATTAGCTACTACTTTTCGAAAACCATTCCTGTAAACTAACTCATGCATTACATTTCAGTAAACAGCTGATTAATAACTTTTCAACCGCAACAAATACAAAATAATAAAACATTTTACAAAACACCAAAAAAATTATAACTCAGAACATAAAACAACACAAAGAGTATCAAAGCTGAATGGAGGTAATGTTAATTCTAATAAAATTTCTAATAGATTCCAATATAAATTAAGATTATAACATATCTTCATTACGTACTGTTGCCTTACACTGAAACTGGTGCACGACAATTGGGTAACAATCTCCATCTCATGCCAATTATTATGGGTGGAGATTTTAATACAAATTGTGCAAACCCACAGTCGCAAGCTTTATCAAAATTTTTATTTGACGTTTTCCACTTGCATATGAGCAATTCTCCACAAACCCCCACAACTAACAATTCCACTACTATAGATGCAGTTTTCCATAGATTTTTAAATACAATCGAGTCAAAAATTTATATACTTATTTTAGTTACCATAAGCCAATATTAACTATTTGTACTTAAGGCATTTACCATAGATGGGCACTTTGCAGTACTAATAAAATTTCAGTAAAAATAATTCTTTAACTAGTAAATTTTTACTGATTACTAAAATTTTTTTCAGCAATTTTTATAAAGTGCCTACATGATTATGATGAGGTGCATTGAATTTTCAGTAATCAGTAATGCCCGATTACTGATTATTATGAATACGGCCCTATGATTTTACTGGTGTTGCAAATTAAATTTCATTATCAGTAAAAATTTACTGAATTTTTTCAGTAATCAGTAAATTTACTGCTTACTGTAATTTTTAATGCAGTACATATATACTGCAGTGTGCCCATTTAATAACCAAATAAGTTAAATAAAACAAACAAAAACCAGCAAATTCCTATGTATTTACAATATTGAATGTTTTGATACTTTTAATTGATTAATTAAAAAAATATACTAAAAGCATAAGTATTTCCAACTTCATTACTAGATGTTTACACATCTCCCCTGTGATCGGACTCACATTAATTTTTTTTTTGAAAATGCTATAAAAAAAACTACTGAATACTTTCTCAAATTTTTTTTTATTTGAAAGTACAATCCTTCCGGTTAATAATGGAAAATAATTTCATTCAAATGGCTGCCTCGGCTGCCCATGCAGTAGCCTACACGATCGGACCAATTTTTAAGCACATTATCGATTGTGTGCAGCTGTATTTCACCAATGGCTTCACGAATATTGTCCTTTAAAGCGTCAATTGTCTCTGGCTTGTCGGCGCAGCACTTATCTTTGAGGGCACCCCACAAATAATAGTCCAACGGTGTCACATCGCAGCTCCGAGGTGGCCACATGACATCAGCTCTGCGGCTGATAATGCGATCTTCAAAAACAGGGCGCAAAACATCGAGTGTAGCTTCGGCTGTGTGGCACGTAGCGCCGTCCTGTTGAAACCAAATGTTGCCAATATCCTCCTCTTACATTTTTGTGAACAAAAATTCGTTCAACATGGCCCGATAACCATCGCCATTGACTGTAACGGCCACTCCTTGCTCATTTTCGAAGAAAAATGACCCAATTATGCCTCTGGACCAAAATCCGCACCAAACACTGACTCGTTTTGGATGCATCAGCTTTTCAATGTGCCCCAAATGCAACAATTTTGCTTGTTTACATTCCCGCCAAGATCAAAATGAGCTTCATCTGAAAAGTTGATTTTTTTGGCAAAATCGGCATCTTCTGTAAGTCGATCGCAGGCCCACTTAGCGAAGCGAAAACGTAATATTTCCCAGCGTTGTTCAAGCGTATACACATCCATATTCGTTCAGCGGAAGGATAAAACTAATTATCTGTCAAATCAGACATGAGCTAAGTATTACCATTAAACTAAGATAGGAAGCCATATTTTTTATTGCAGATACGGATTCTACGACTAAAAGTACGTATGATTTGAATGAAATATTTTGTCCGGTATATGATAGATGGCGTTGTAATCGACGAAATTCAATTTTTTCAATTTCTCCTTCTTAGAACACACGCATTCGATTGTGCAATAGTAAGTTTAGATATTTTTGATCAGAATTTCAACATTTTGTAAAAAATTTATAAAATTCATTGCCGCTATGGACAGTTGTGCCAAAGAAACAAAATCAAAATTTTATAAAATTGGTACATGATTACCTTTACAAAGCATATAAATACCTTGCACATTTTCAAAACAAATTACTTTGCTATTGGTAAAAATATTATGGATGAGCATGGAGGTCATTTACGGTCTATCATCTTCAAAACATTTCATTTAATTTATTTCAATTTTTCATTTTAATTTATAACTGTTGTATTTTGTTTGACACGTTGCTGACAGATTTTTTTGCATTAAACAAAAATCGCAATCTCTAATCCATCGATTTCTTTCAAATGATGGAGTATTTCAGTCCATATTCTCTAATAGTCTTCATTCCGTAGACTAATAGTCTAGCTGTATTAGGTGAAATGGGACATGAGTTAACTCCTCAATCCAATCGAACCTTAAACTAAGCATCTTCATATTTTGCAGGCAAACAAAATACTCACTCAAAATTATAAAAATATTTTTTCCATTATATGAACCATGAGATTCAATTTTAGCCCCATATCGAAAATCTCTTCTCTCTAATAAAAAGATGCAAACTTCAAACGCCGATAGGGCCAACAAAAATTTTTTTGACTATATTTTTATATCAGTTAAATGCACAAAAAATGAGATAGAAAGAGAGTATGAAATGCCAGAAGACTCGAAGCAATTTTGACCAATTGCATTACCAAACATTAGTGCAGAGAGAAGGGTTTAAATAGATACAATTACAAACAACTGGAAATAAAATATCTTAATATGGTACACTTTTCCACCCCATTTAATCATTTATTTAAATACTATTTCCTAATAAATACAGGTTTTATTTGTGAAAAACTACAATTGCTGACATTAAATTTTATATCGCCCAAAAGAAATACATACCTTCATATTAACAGGGGAAACTATATACTGTATACTTATAAAATAATACTAACCACTTGTTGCCACGGGCTGGGCTGAATTTAAGCAATGGACACTGAATACTTAACCACAATGGGATACTGCTAATCATTTGTATAACAATTATTATATATATTTTCCGAGAATATTGTTATTATCTTTGATTATTTAGCCTGAAAATATAACGAAACAATCATTACTCTGATTTCTTTGCAAAAATTAAACGAGAGATTGTTTACAAAAATTAAAGAGATTGCTCGACTGTACTCTTCTGACTCATATTTTAAAATTTTAGATGTACTTATACAAGAAACCCGGAGAAATATAAGAACTTGACAAAGAATTAAATACTATTTTAAATGGACCAACTTCAGTCACAACATATAAGTATGTCCAAAAGCTATTACAACAAATATGAAGATGAAATATTTGTTTTTAAAGTATAAAAAGAGCAAACGAAAAGTGCACTTGTAAGAAGAGCCTAGTATCTAAGTTGATGTAATGTAAACTCATTCAACAAGTATATATTTTACTGCTGCATAGTGGGACAAGTTGGAAATCAAATTTCATTCCAATAAACTCAACTCTTGTCAATAATAATCAAGACCGCGAAAAAAGATATAATGCCTAATAAAGCCATATAATGTTTTACTGTGATAAAAATGGCGATCTCCTTCGATACAGAGTTATATAGGGAATTTCGAAGGAGTAGTTAAACTTCTCCGAAACGGCTGGACCGGTTTGTATGAAATTTTGTATGAATATCGGCTAGGTCTCAAAATCGGCCAACATCTATTTTTCATACCCCTAAATTATAAGGGTGACCTATATAGAACCCAGATTTGTCCGACTGCGAAACACAGATTGTCAGACTGCGAACAAAAACACACACTGATCTAGCGGCAGCGAATAGTTGTATTGTGTGGGTGCAGAGCACTCTCAGAGCAAACAGAATAATGACGTAGTTATATAAAAAAAATCCAATGAGCGTTCGAACTCACGGGCGATGTGTTAACACCTTTTTGCTACACGGTACCTGTTCGATTTCTGTGAACACCTTCGTAAATGTTACATTGGAAAATAACAAACAGCGTTTAATCATATGATGACGTTACATTTAAATAATAATAATACTTACAATTATTTAAGGACCAGTGCAAGCACATGTGTCATTATTTTCTTGCTCAATACTTTTTGTTTAATTTCCACAAAAATCAAAGAATGCAAAGCAACAGACGCTTGTATATACATACATACATTATTATATTCATACGTACGCTACACAAGTTTATAAAATTGTCGTTGCTCTCTTGCTATCATATTTTTAATATACGTCTAATACGTCATTATTCTCTTTGCTCTAAAAGTGCTCCGCACCCACATTTTATTTGACTTACCTTTCACAATAGTAAAAAACCAACGCGTAAAAAACATAGTTTTTAACTATAAATTCTTTATATATGACCACGCCCCTTTGTCCAATCCCGACCATATTTGCAGCAGATTTTAGAATATGTAAACCTAACTAACATACCCAATTTTGTTCAAATACCGTTAACAGGAGCAGAAATAAAGGATTTTTAATTTGTGATTTGTATGGGAGGTACCATGCTCCTTTATCCAATCCCGCCCATATTTTGACAGTTTAATTTTGTCGTCGCCATTGGGTTGCCTGCGAAGTTTCAGCTCGATTGGATAACGGGAAAAGGGTTAAAAATCAATCCAAAATTTTTTCGGCATACATGCATACAGCCAGGTGAAGTTAATATAAAGAATTTAAAAAGGCGTTCAGTCATATGATGACGTTTCATTTAAATAATATTAATACTTAATAACACTTAAAAATATTTAAAGACAAGTGTCATTATTTTCTTGATTAATACTTTTTGTTTTATTCCCACAAAAAACAAAGAGAATGCTAAGCCACAGACACATGTACATTAAGGCGGATCGGTCCCCATACAAAAAAAAAAAGTTTTTCCAGTCCACCCCTAGGATTAAAGATATTTTGAAGGCGATCCCAAAAAAAATTTTATTTTTTTTTGCCACGCCCCCCCGATGGGCTATTTACTTTTTTTGACACTACGTCGCCATTTTAAGTCCGATTTTAATGAGCCGTACACCGTTGTTCATGGCTTGGAAGCCGCCACAATTCTTACCTTAATAATTTTTTACTCCGAGTTCAAATTCTAGTAGTGACTGTCGGTATCTCGTTTCACATCATACCTAAATTCCTATTTTTTTTAGTCTGTCGAAAAGGCCTTTAAATTCTGTGAAACTTTTTCTTTAACAGTAACTACTTTTGTTCATAACTAAAAAAGTTATAAAGGTTTCAAAAATCCAAATATAACCCTATGTTAAATTCGGCAATTATGCCAAATTTTTGATGTGTTAACATCTATACGCGCGCCTCTAGGGCAGTAAACTATAAATTTAATACATACGCAAGTGTTAGGTTTGTAAGAGTAAATCATCGTTTGTTTGTTCGTTGCTTGGCAGTCGGTATTGAAAGTGATTATTGGGCGATTTTCATATAATTTTCCCACGCGATTTTCTCCGGAAATTCATAGCCGATTTTATTAATTTTTGGATTTAACAGCTAGTGCGGGTTTCGACGAAGAGTTTAGGCCAAAAATTAAGGCGATCTGATATCGGCGAGCCGAGATTGAAGTGTTTTAATTTGGAGTATTAATTTGGAGTAATATTAAAAAAGTATTTTATGTTGATCTTCGGTTATATCGTACGAATATAACAATGTATGTATGTATGTACAAGTGTCTGTTGCTTTGCATTCTTTGACTTTTGTGGGAATAAAAAAAGTATTGAGCAAGAATATAATGACACATGTGCTTGCACTGGGTCTTTAAATAATTTTAAGTATTCATATTATTTAACTGTAACGTCATCATATGATTGAACGCTGTTTTTTATTTTCCAATGTAACATTTACGAATGTGTTCATAGAAATCGAACAGGTACCGTGTAGCAAAAAGGTGTTAACACATCGCCCGTGAGTTCGAACACTCATTGGATTTTTTTTTACTAGAATTGGCAACACTGGTTACTATTACTTCTAATTAAATGTTTTTTGTTTATGCTTACTCAATCTGTTATCTGACAACACTGTTATCACCTGATATTTGCATGCTTCTTTTGTTGTCTTCTCTATGACAAATTCTTGTTTTTTCGTCTATTTATGTAAAAATTATAGTTGCGTGCATTTGAATGCATTTTTTTAAAGCTTTGATCTGCAATCAATAAATCGGTTTTCAGCTTTCGCAAAGTAAAAAACGTAGATTAAATTGTGGTCTTTCAAAGACAAATACTTATACATACTTATATACATACATACATACTTATAATAAATAAAAAATTATGATTTATTTTATAGAATTTCCATGCCATTCCCAAAATATGGAACGTTTTGTGCGTGTTGTAAGTGAATCTGCTGATAAAGTAACAGATGAAACAGTATAGCAAGCTTGAGTCCCGCCAAAATTTAATATGAATAATATATAATATAAATAAGCAAAAAAAAAAGCTTAAAATTATAGCCTAGTGTAATTAAAAAATTAAAATATTATCATAGAGCAAATTGAGTAAGCATAAACAAAAAACATTTAATTAGAAGTAATAGTAACCAGTGTTGCCAATTCTAGTAAAAAAAATTTGGCATAATTGCCGAATTTAAAATAGTGTTATATTTGGATTTTTTAAACCTTTATAACTTTTTTAGTTATGAACAAAAGTAGTCACTGTTAAAGAAAAAGTTTCACAGAATTTAAAGGCCTTTTCGACAGACTAAAAAAAATTGGAATTTAGGTATGATGTGAAACGAGATACCGACAGTCACTACTAGAAATTGAACTCGGAGTAAAAAATGATTAAGGCAAGAATTGTGGCGGTTTCCAAGCCATGAACAACGGTGTACGGCTCATTAAAATCGGACTTAAAATGGCGACGTAGTGTCAAAAAAGTAAATAGCCCATCGGGGGGGCGTGGCAAAAAAAAATAAAAATTTTTTTTTGGATCGCCTTCAAAATATCTTTAATCCTAGGGGTGGACTGGAAAAACTTTTTTTTGTCGATCCACCCTAATGTACATACACACATTGGTATCTTCGTACATACGTTACACAAGTTCACAATTTATCGTTGCTCTCTTTCTATCTCATTTTTTATACGTATAAAAAAAAAAATAAATGGTTTCCCATTACATCCCATGAAGGGACCGGGGAGAAACTTCTCACAATCACTGAGCTGTGCGCTTTCCAGTTTTCACTCACTGATTGGGACCTACAGTTTTACACCGATTCCGAACGGTATTTTGAGAAGCTTTTTCATGGCTATATACTCGATAGTGTCGCCGTCACTAAGCGAGGTGACCGTCGTCGAAAGAAATTTTTTTTTTTTATTTTTTTTTTTTAAGATGGTTGGAGCAGGGATCGAACCCAGGATCTCCTGTACAAGAGGCGCGCACACTACCCATTACACCACCGACGGGTATACGTATAACCCGTCATTATTCTCTTTGCTCTGAGAGTGCTTCGCACCAACACAATACAACTATTCGCTGCTGCTACACCAGTGTGTGTGTTTTTTCGCAGTTTGACAAACTGTGTTTCGCTGTCGGACAAATCTGTGTTCTATATAGGGATGGGTCACCCTTATCATTTAGGGGTATGCAAAATAGATGTAGGCCAATTCTGAGACCTACCCGATATGCACAGAAAATTTCATACAAATCGGTCCAGCCGTTTCGAAGGAGTTTAACGGCAAACAATGTGTGACCGCTGTCGGACAATCTGTGTGAGCGCAGTCGGACAAATTGTAGTTGGATGTATTCACTTTGTGAATTTAGGCCGTACCAGCGCCTATAGATGTTAACACATCAAAAACCGTTTCCCATTACATCCCATGAAGCGATTGGGGACAGCTTCTCACAACAAATGAGCTGTGCGCTTTCTAATTGTTCACTCACTGATTGGGGCCTACAGTTTTACTCCGATTCCGAACGGAATTTTGAGAAGCTTTTTACGTATATCAAAATGAGATGGCAAGAGAGCAACGAATATTGTGTGAACTTGTGTAGTGTATGTACGAACATAACAATGTACATATATATGTTCATGTGTCTGTTCCTTTGCATTCTCTTTGTTTTTTTGTTGGAATAAAACAAAAAGTATAAAGCAAGAAAATAATGACATATGTGCTTGCACTGGTCGTTAAATAATTTTAAGTATTAATATTATTTAAATGAAACGTCATCATATGATTGAACGCTGTTTTTTATTTTCCAATGTAACATTCACTGTAAACGTAGTTTGCTGCATGGTATGCTTCTGATTGCCTATCGCTCTCTCGCCTACCTATTTTGTTTTCTATCAAAATCCTACTTCATAGTCTATAGGCAGTGCCATGGATACCCCTTGGCTGAACCCTAGCATTTTCAAATAGAAGAGTGAACTGTTGTAATATTTTGTTGCGTAAAGTTGAAACCACACTATTTGAATTGTATGACAGATACGTCCGACGCTAGTTATCGATAAGTGAATTTAAATTTATATTATTCGAATGCAGGCTTTCATACTGATAAATTTTCCTCAGAGACGACATACCTGTTAGATCCATCTGGCAGTATCAAATCAAGCAGTGGAAAGGGAAGAAAGGAAAGAACATGTTCTAAAAATACCGTTTAATGCGTGGGCACAGCTCGCTATGGGACCGAAGGAAATACCAACATACTTATAGTAGATGAATTCATATTACTGCTACCAGACAGTGTAAAAGATTTTATGATCGCAGAAATAAAAAAAACCAAATACTAGTCTAACACTTGCGGACTTGGTTGCTGCAGACAGGGCTGATGATTCAGTAAATCCATAATAATGTCAATCTTTTGGAAATGACGATAATGCTTTTTTTAACCTCGCTCTACACCATTTCCAAAATGTTAATATAAGCTTTTTTCTTCAAGTACAAGCTGTAAATACAGATTTATCTGTAGTTGCGCATCTTTTATATCGATCACTTATTGCATCTGTAAATGTTTTAAGGGAAGAAACTGAGTTCTATATTCTTGAAACTGAGGCTATACGTTTATTTTAAATGAAAATGAAACCGAAATAAAAATGATCATACAGAATTTAAGGTCAAAAAACAAGTCGTTGTTATCAGCTGCCGTAGAATAATTATACAGCAAAACGCATTAGTTTATTCGGATATAATGTCAAATTTTGACTTTATACCCTTTTCACATTTACCGCGTTTCAGCTGAAACGCGGTAAATGTGAATAAGCTATTACTTGGAATTTAAAACTGACGAATAGTTCTTAAATTAATGGAAAATATCTACAATATTGTCAAAGGTTGTAATGAAACATTTCGACCTGCTAAGGATTTATAGAAGTAAAATCTGAAGTAAGACCCTGACCGACCTCCAAAATTTTCTTCGACCTGTAAAAAAAAATTGTTACGTATAGGGGCAAAATCGAGCGGGGTTTTGTGATACCACGTCCAAGTACTTTCACAATTTTTTGGTTTGGTTGAGGCCCGGAACCCACTGTTGCACAGTGTTATCTACGTGCCTCTCATCGGCAAGATAGCTCATGGCACTTGACATTTTCGACACAGGGAGTAATATTTTATCTACTTTGTCGTTTTTCTAAAAAGTCAAAACAAGAAGTTGAAGTTTTGTGTAATTAATTAAGTTATTTGATCTTAGAACGTTTACTGAAGGATAGCTTTAGTATATTAGTACGGATATAAATATTGTTACTAAATTGAACATACCCATTGGAATAGTAAAATTGAACATACCCTATTATTATCATATGGGTTTTGTAGGTTAACCTCTATAGCGTTAGTCAGTTACGGGAATTTGAAATTGTGCCAACTTTTAACATGGAGTGGTCAGATAAGGAAAGCCGTATCGAAATTATAGGACTTTTTAAGTGTGACAAAGAAAAAACGATATTTTCAAAATGCTCCGCCCTCTCGGCATTAGCCGCATGTTCGTCTACAGGTGCATACAATTGTTCGAGGAGACTGGAGATATAAAAGACCGCACTCGGTCGGACCGCCCACGTACTGTTCGGACACAGCGAGTCATCAAAGCCGTCAAAGCAAGAATTCAACGAAATGCTGTACGGAAACAGAACATCAAGTCCCGTGAGATGAAAATCACGCAAAGGTCCATAAGTCGAATCATTAAAAAAGACTTGGGACTTGGAGCTTTCAAACGGCGTACATGATATTTGTTGACTGCAACTTTGAACAAAAATGGATAGAAAAATCCAAATCTTATAACTTGCATAGAAAAATCTTGTTTACGGATAAATAATTTTTACCGTACAGAAAAAATTTAACAAACAAAATGATAGGGTTTATGCATAAACATCTAAGAAAGAATCTAAGCTCATCTCACGGGTCGAAAAGAGTCATCATCCAGCTGCAGTCATGGTTTGGTGGGGTGTCTCTTATGGTGGGGTAACTGACTTGCATTTCTGTGAACAAGGGGTCAAAATATCGGCCAACGTTTACCAAGAAACCATTTTGGAAGCAGTTGTGAAGCCGCTTAAAAATTCCCTGTTCCAAAACCAGCAGTGGACATTCCAGCAAGATTCAGCCGGAGCCCATAAAATTAAAACGACGCAAACCTGGCTTCGAAACAATTTGAATTTGCCAACTTGTATATGCTCTAAAGAACTGCCCTCTGGCAGCTCTGATCTGAACCCTCTCGATTACAAATTGTAGACCGTTTTAGAGGACATGGTCTGCCACCAAAGATACCCCAACATTGATTATCTTAAGACAGCTCTGGTTCATGCTGCAGCCAATTTTCCAATGGATAAGGTGCGTGCAACTATTGATGATTGGCCAATGCGACTTGAGGCGCGCGTGAAGGCCACGGGCGGACATTTTGAATGAAACTAAGATCCTAGTATACAATACATATCAATAAATATACAAAAATAAATTTGGTAGTTCATTAGTTTTTGTTTTGTAGCCCAAAATTTATGTAATTTGCGCTACATTTGGTGAAAATAATTTTCGTTTATATACAAGTATTTTTAAAATTAGTTAAATTACATATATTCTTCACTTAAATTTCAAACTGATTTTCTGTAATATTTAATCTTGGAAAATTATGGGCCGAAAATTTAAAATTAGCCCAGGAGCGCCACAGGCCCTAGATAACGCACTGCTATGAGTCAACTCAGTTTGAGTTTGTTCATATATATCCGCTTTCTGGTCGTGTTTCCATCCGGATTGACCCAGGTCACTGCTCCAGTCTGATGCATTCCATAATCGAATCAGGGTTATTTTTGTCAATTGTTAAATTTGCATTTTATGTCCTGGAAAGTTTACGCGTGTCCATATTCACAGTTCGCCGGTTAGAGCCTATCCCAGCCAGTTCGTAGCACTTTGGATCAGTTATGTGGCAAAGATTTAGTACGATAAATAATCGTCATTATTATTTACATATTTTAATTGATATTTATGATATTCAAATTTACTATATACATATACACACTTTCTTGATTTGAGGAAACGAAAATTATTGCGTACCTACATTTACTTCTAGAAAACCAATTTTGTAGACTGTACTTATATAGAGAGAATAAATTAGCAAAAAGTTAAAACACCAAACTCAGCTATTTTTAAATTTGAGTAAAATTCCTCAAAAAATACGACTATTTCCACAGTAGAGAAATAACCCCAACTTCTGCTGAAGAAACACCAATGGCAATACAAGCAAATAGTCACACATGAACGATATCGCATGAACAAACTAAACTCTACTGCTGCATTTAACGTTAGTACAGGATTCAAGAATTCAACGGAACCCAAAAACTCAACAAAAATATGTACAACTTGGACAAAAACCTTGTACTGGTCAACATCATCATCATCATGTCTTTGCTTTGGGCCAGTTATTTGATGTTGTTATTACTGTTGTTGTTCATTTTGTTTATGGTGTGTTGTTGATGTTTTGTTTTAGATGTTGCATGGACATTACGAGCAGGACCACCTAGGAATTTGTGTACATTTGCCGTATATTTTTCTAGTTCCTTTTAGTTAACGATGTTGCCTCTGCTGTTGCACTGTTACAATTGTATGCTATGAAATACTTTGCAATACTATCGCACAGGTTGAATATTTCTGTTGGACGATGTATGTCTGTCAGCCTTAAATCATATGTAGTGGCATTTACAGTCTATGGTCATTGAATTGGAAAACCAAATTTTCGGTCCCTAAACGTTTATTGAACTTTGTACAACAATCGGTGTAACCTATATATACATGGAATATCTTTTCCCACGTCTACACTGGGAAAAAGTGTTGTCAAATAAAGGCAACTTTAACTTTTTTAGTTATGCCCGATTATTCTATAATTTTTGCATGCTAATATGTAAGATATTTATTCCACAACTTCTAACTGGCTAGAAGTATGTTTGTTTTTGGTTATGACTGAAATAATAGACAATGGAGAAAATCACACACTCACTGGAATCTCGATCTCCGTGTCCTGTTAATCGTGGGACTACTCCTTACTCATCGTTAGATAACGAATCGTATTCATTCACACTACTAGTGAAGTTTACAAAAGCGATGTGTGTATTGATCGTAGCTGCCTAAACAACATCACTGAAAGTCAATTATACCAATTACTAGAGTGGAGGCATTTTTATTCATACCCTTTTTCCTCGTTATCTTTTTCGAAGTGATAATATTTTTTTTTACTTTATGTAATTATAGTTTTCTAGGTTCTGTCTATGCGAAATTACTTTTTTTTTGTATTTATTGTCGTAACCGATTTTTCGTTACAACACATCACCGCTGAAGAAAAAGTTGCATCATTGTGACGAATTTTTTTCCTTGTTACGTTGAATTTGTTACAGTGCTGTGATGAATATGTGGCATTGCAGATATGAATAGGTTCCACTGCTGAATTAAATGTGATTCATAGCTGCATTGAATTCACTTCATTGGCGTGATGAATGCTAAAATAAACACGTTTCATTGGTAGATTTAGTTTATTCTATTGACGCAATTAATTTTTAATGGATGAGGTGTATTTTTAGTGCACTGTTCATTATTTCCTTTATATGAAATCATTATTTCAATAAAGATAACTGAAAAAAAATCCAGAAAAAATAGAGTATATTCTTTTCAGAATGTCGAAATTTTACAATTTAGCATGCACGCAGCTGTTGTATTTTTATTAACGAAATAAAGGATCATCAACATAGGAATAATATATTTACATTAACAGAAAGTTTTTCGCTTTTGAAATTCTTTATATTAACCCAGAAAATCCTACGAGGCTACTAATTGGCGGAAATTGTTCAAATTTCGTTTACACGACCTAAATGTCGCGCAAAAGTATTTCAAATCAATAAACTAAATATTATGATCTCGCCGCCCACTTTTTTCGCCCATACTATATGTAGTCTACCAGGAAAATAAAAACAAAAACACTTAAATTTTACAGTTTTCCATTTACAAGATAATTTATTTGTGAAATAAAAACTTCATTATATAGATTAAAAAAAAAAAAACAGAGAGCACAAAGAGTAATGTTCATATTATTATAGTTATCCACCGGTATGATATAATAAATTGCACCTGCTTGCATGTAAAGGTACGTCACATTTAGTACACTTTGTCGAGCATTTTTTGTGGTAGTGTTTGAATGTAAGCTGCTTTATTTTTCCGTCGGAGTTCCGTGGAATTTCATCCAACAGGTGGTCTATTCGGTCACTTCTTATTTCTCTTGAAAGGCTGGAACTAGTTCCTTTCTTAGTAGACGACTTTCTATATCTGGATAAAATTATCGTTGCCAGTATTCGCCTGAACGCTAAGTGATCCAATTTCCCGCCAAGATGTTTATGCAATTGCCACGTATTTTGGCATGCTAAATCTAGTAAATGGGCGAAAATTGGAAAGTACCACTTTTTTCCTCGAATAGAGACCCTATACAGGCTTATATTTTGATCGGCGTGGTCCATTCCGCCCATATAACGATTATAATTATAAATAATATCCGGCTGCTTCAATGTTACATATTTTTTTCCTTTGTTGGACCAAAGAGATTTTGAATGTGTAGGCTCCACTCCATGAAGTGATGAAGATATGTTTACAACATTATTATCATTATAACAGCATACTAATATTCCATTAGAAGGCTGATACCTCTGTTTTTCTTGGCAACAACTTTTTTTTTTGGTAAAGGGCAAGGGTTCTCTCGAATCGTCCCAGTAGCCAAAAATCCTCGAACTTTTAGTTCTTCCAATAATGGAACGAAGTAAATAAATTGTCAAAGTAAAGATGTACATTGTTCATATTTATTCTTTTCAAAACATCTGCATAAGACAGTATAACACTAGAACCAAGACCTGTTTCTTTATATTTGTTATCAACAAAAGTGACAACACCCTGATACGGTTCAAATCAAACGATATATCCTTTGTGGGTAGCTCCAACTCAAAATTTATATCCGTATCGAATAGGTTTTCCATGGATGTATTGTGTGGTGCTATGTTTACCATAATATGGAGCCATTTGTTCATCAACGCTATGTTTTTTCACATTTGGTGCATTTTGAAGAAATGTGTCGTTGAGCATTCTGATTAGTGGCTTAACTTTGGCAAATTTGTCCTTTTGATCTAACAGGCTATTATCTGTGAAGTGAAGGTTCGGAAATATGTAATCAAAACGATCTCTTGACATACCATTTGCAACGAGTTCATTTCTAACATCTTTAGAAACTTCCCAGTACATTCGACGTCGACTGACGCTATTGTATCCACTGAGTAATAATACACCCAAAAATACCCTTATTTCAGCAGATGTAATGTTTCCAATTTTGTTTCTTTTGGTTGCATATAGGTTAGAAAAGTTTACGACGGTATCATTGAATTCTTCATCAATAAATTTTTCAAAAAGTTGCATAGGCTAACCTCCCGTTGCCTTGTACAATAATATCATCTTCGTCATGTTGATGAAAGGGTAAATAGAGTTTTTCCCATTTCCTCAAAACCTTTCCTTTTTGTTGGTCAGATTTTTTTGTCATTCTCTAATTCGTCCAAAATTTTATTCAAAGTCAATCCGCTGAAACGAATACAAAATTAAATAATATTTTTGTAACACAGCTGTTTATTGTCCTGGTAGACTATATGTAGTCTACACAACTTGTAACAGTTATGTTTGAGCACCACATTGTTATTTCTGGAATTCTTGGAAACAACGCAATTTCTGTAGCATTTTTATTCATGTTTATGAACAAATATGTAAGTAAGAATTTATAGCTGAAACTTTATAGCCACCGTTGTCGAATCATTTTTTGAATATTGATTTTGAAGAAAATGTCGACACTTAGTTTCACATTCGCTTCTGATTCAAACCAAACTAAATAATTAGTTCGACGGAGGGAAGTCAAACACGACGTTTATGAACTAAAACTGTAAAATAAATGCAGAAAATCAAAGAGTGCGTACTGGTGGGAGGCAAAATGTCCATAGACTATATGTAGGCTACTAGGAGTTAACCCAGATACTCCATCAGTCTGTACGCATGCATGCTTGCGTGCCGAAAAAATTTAGGGTTGATTTTTAACCCTTTTCCAGTGATCCAATCAAACTGAAAATTCGCAGGCTAACTAATGGCGACAACAAAAATTAACTATAAAAATATGTGCGGAATTGGACAAAGGGGTGTGGTACCTCCCATACAAATCAATAATCAGTAGAATAAAAACCCATGTGTCACATATAAAGAATTTATAGTCAAAAGCTATGTTTTTTACAGGTTGGTATTTCATGAAAAATTCAAATATCTTATTCATATTGTAAAAAAATTCTTGGTGCATTATGTCGAGCTGAAGGTACGTTAAATTAAACTTGTGTCGAATTTTTCCCCGACATAAGAATAACGATCATAATGCCCTTATCGAATATGTAGATTATGCCTGGTCACTGCAAATGGACTCTGTAGTTCATGAGCAAATATATATGATGTCAAATCTAGGTAAAAATCAGGTTTGTTCGCATAAGCGATTGCTTAGGGAACACATTTAGAGTATTCCCGAAAATTCTTGCAACCCGTACCATAATAGAAAAATCATGATTGTTTATTTTATTTTCCAATAACAAAAACAAAATATACATGTTTGTTCTGGCAAATGTACACAGTTTTTTTCACCAGCTAAAAGCCATTATTATTTATGAGAAAAACATAAACTGCCTCCCCAATACACCTCACGAAGTGTTAGGCTAAGCTTGTTACCATCAGTGAGCTATGCTCGTTAAATTCTTATGTACCATTTGGACCGCAGTTTATCGGGGCCGCGTTAGAGACAATTCTGTCCTTTAATCTTTGGCGATTACACCACACAATTTGAGATTAAATTGGAAATTCGGATGACAACTTTGTGCTTATACCTGTTTAAAACAACTGTGTGACGAGACCATTTTATCGAAAATTTCGGCACAACAAAAATTTGCGGTTTTTGGTTTTGCCAGTTTTGGACAAATTTGCGATGTTTTTTTTAAATAACTGATCTTTTAAAATTGGATTAGTTGCTCAAATCAAGGCAGTGGGTCAAATCGGCACACATTGTAAACCGATAGAGTCACAAATACCGGCGCAGCGTGAGCTTAACAAATTATGAAATGATAGGGAAATTTTGAACATTGAACAATTTTGCCTTTATCCAACGTATTCTAAGAATGCGCCGATAGGTCCACATTTCAAAATTTGTTCGAGTTTTAAGGTCTAAGGTTTCAAATCATATAGTAGAACTTATGCTTTAATGCTTCAAATTGTTGTTGACATCAGTTTGTGTAGAAGTTCCTGACGTACTGACATGTTATCACCAGAGTGGATAGAAATATGCATGAGAAAGGCAAAATGGTCAAAATAAAAAATATGGTCAACAAATTTAATTGCAATATAAATTGTATCCAAAAACAAATTTTATTTGTTACAAACAATAATTAAGTATTGTTTTAAATCGCCCCTTTTCGGTGAGCATGCTACCGTATGAAGAAAAACTTCGCTCAACGTCCGCTAACAAATTGGGCGATTGAGCTTGCGTTAGCTGCTGCAACCGTTACTTTCCAGCACCCCAAAAACGAAATTTATGACAAGTCATTGCTCAATACCCGTGGTTTCATGATTATTTCGAACGCTAGCCCTCATTTCTTCAATATATTTATGGGTCAACTGAGGAACGAATCGCTGACAAAGTGTTGACTCCGAAGGCAATTTACATTTGATGCACTTTTTCAAAAATTATTACATTTGATGTACTTTTGAAAGAAAAGGGGTAAAAACCTTCGCAGGATTCGACAATTACGTAATCTTACTCTGAAAGGATAATGAAACCTTTTTCAAATGATTTTGATTTGTTTTGCTGTTGAAAAACTGTGACTCTGAACATTTTCCCTTAACAAATGAATGACATAATTTAAAAAAAATTTCAACATGTCTTAGGTAGAAGCGTTACCAATACAGTGGTGACTTTAAAGGTATAGTTTAGGAAGAGGACATGGCTGCAGAAGGAAAAAACTGCGACATAAAGTACAGTTGCCATATGAAAAACATGAATTTGTTTGCAGATTTGTAGTTGGCAAAAGACTGCGGCAGTTACTCTCTTCATTCAATCCCATGAGTGAAGGTATAACCACAATCGGCATAAAACCAAAATATTTTTACATTTCCCTAATTTGTGTGCAAGCCCCGACAGAAGAGAAACATGAAGATGCAAAGACATATTCTATGAGCGCCTAGAGGAAACGTATGACCGCTGCCCTGGGCACGACAATAAAATTGTACTACGAGATTAAAATGCTACAGTAGGTAGGAAAAATGTGTTTCATCAACCTGTAGGCAATCAAAGTCCTCATGCTGACAGTTCCGACAACGGTATGAGAATGATTGACTTTGCGCGTCGAGAAACATGGTCGGCAGTGGTATAAAAGTCCAGGGTCCAGTACAGTCCAGTGTAATGGAAGTACGAATGATCAGAGGAGCTAACATCGATTCTGGTCATTTAATAGTGACAGCAATGGTTCGCAGAAGCTTAAGTAGAG
The DNA here is from genome assembly GCA_963931995.1 of Phaonia tiefii. Classification (NCBI taxonomy): domain Eukaryota; kingdom Metazoa; phylum Arthropoda; class Insecta; order Diptera; family Muscidae; genus Phaonia; species Phaonia tiefii. The sequence goes on along the minus strand of OZ008368.1, from coordinate 198,764,078 downwards.
CGAAATTCGTACGATACCAGACGCAGATAATGCTTGACATCGAAAAGCTGCAATTACTAGAGGTAACCATAGCCTCCTCAATGAAGTTCTTGCAACTTTTGGCGCAGAACCCACCCCCTCCCGATGACGATCCTGAAGCGAAGTGGAAACAAATTTCCAACTCTATAAAAACTGCCGCAACAACGTACTTGGTTTTGAAAAGCGGCTTCGCAAGACACACTGGTACGATGAATAGTGTCGCATAGCAAATAATTACAGAAAGCTACACGTACCGCAATTCTTCAGTCATTTGCAACGCGACCTGCGAGTGAGAGGTATAGGGGAACAATAAAGGATGTAAATCGTCTCCTCAGGCGTAACAAATTACAGTGGAGAAAGCCCGAGAATGGGCAAAAAGAGACATACAGGAGGAAGAAGGAGGGAGAAGTCACTGCGGTGTTTTCGAGAACTCAGAAGTTGGTCTGAAAGAAAATGAGGACAAGACAAAATTAATGGTTTCAACGAGCGATTAGACCAAAGCGTGAACATTGATAACCGTAAAAATTTCGAGGTAGTGGACGAATGTATATACCTAGGATCTGCCGTAAACAAAATCAAGAACGTCAGCCTTGAGATCAGAGAGAATTGTGCTTGAGAATATATATTATTTTAGGCTAAGCAAACACCTTAGAGATAAAGTCCTCTCTCCAGAAACAAAAGTCCAGCTATCCCAGATTCTCATCGCAAGAAAACGAAACACCTCTTGGACTTTCCGACAGAGAAATATTCAGAAAAATGTATGGCCCTACAGGACGAGAATCGACGTCGCATGAACCATGAGCTATATGAGCTGCGTATATTCCGACACTGACATAGTTGAAATATATATTTATATAGTTAAAAATATCGCGATTGCGCTGGCTAGGCCATGTCAGTAGAATGGATGAGCACAAACCTGCACGAAGTGAAGACGAAAAATAGGAAGACCAAGACTCCGCTGGAGGGATCATGTTGACGAATCCCTGCGTAGGGTTGGTAGTACCAACTGGAGAGTTAAGGCAAAAGGTCGAACTGGTTGGCGAAATATGTTATCTCGATGTGTAACGTCTCTGACCCCTCGGGGTTGTTCGAGAGCGTATAAGTAAGTTTGGTGCGAAACAGGATGCCTTTAAACAAATGAATGTGAAAGTTTGACTCCTCTGCTACATAACCGTATTACGTTCGAGAACGATACGAGAAACAGTTTTGGAGTTCTGATTTTATTAAAACTTTTTTGCAATCGGCCGCACTATGCAGTGTGGGTCACATTAAATACCCCAATTGCAACTCCTTTCCTCCGCATCAATGAACGATCAGAAAATCTTTTATGATACATTTGGTTGGAGGAGCGGCAAAATCATCCCATGTACCAGACAATGGATGTTGTAGTCCACTGTCCGAATACTGTAATTTTCACCAATATTTGATATTGAATGCACTTACACATATTTAGTTTTCAATTCCTTTCAGTGATGGTGGTCTGTTGTGGCTTTGAATTATTTTTTGTTTTCATCTTCTCCTAATATTTGACTTATTGTATGTAATCTTTTAAATAAACTCTCGCAAACGCTTCATTATCTTGCTACCTTTTTGCAATACCGAGTTCTGTTTTCATCTTCAACCGAACGAAAGACGAAACTAAATTGAGTATTTTCGAAAGGAAACAAATGTTCAAATAACCTATTCTTCTCCACCTTAGGATATACAATTGTCTGTAGACAGTAGGAAGCATTAAGTCAATACAGATATATTTGCCTCTTCGTCTTACTGCTAAAAACTAAATTTATAAAATTTTGCATATTTTTACAATGAGTTATCCTCAATGAATGCACAAATTCTTTGAGGCTGGATTACGATACCAATATCACCGTCATGGATAGCATCTGAATATCGAACAATATCATCATCAGAAGGATCTACTATATCATTTGGGCGTAGAATGATGATTTTGCTGCCTTGTGGTTGTGAAAGTATTATGATATTGTCTTACTGATATTATCGTAGCAACGTAAATACGAGTATTACATTTAAATTCACTCCAATGCCGTTTTGAAGAACACGTAGGAGTGGGAAAGTACTTACCTAATTAGCCTCAAAGTGTATGAAGATGACACATTTCTCTAACCGACTTACCTTTGCTCTCCTTTTGATTACACCAAGCTTACACAGGGATTTGTCCACCTGCTTCTTCCAGCTCACACTGGGACAGAATGGTGAAAAGCTGCGATTTATTAAAAAGTGAGAAATGAAAGTGCACAACATTACAGATCAGTGCTGCACATATGTAACGGGTCCGCCAAATAACTTTTTTTTTTGAAAATGCAAAAAAAAAAACTACTGAATATTTTCTCAAATTTCTTTTTTATTTGAAAGTACAATCCTTCCGGTTAATAATGGAAAATAATTTCATTCAAATGGCTGCCTCGGCAGCCCATGCAGTACACCAACGGTCCAATTTTTAAGCACATTATCGATTGTGTGCAGCTGTATTTCACCAATGGCTTCACGAATATTGTCCTTTAAAGCGTCAATTGTCTCTCGCTTGTCTGCGTAACACTTATCTTTGAGGGCACCCCACAAATAACAGTCCAACGGTGTCAAATCGCAGCTCCGAGGTGGCCAAACGACATCAGCTCTGCGGCTGATAATGCGATCTTCAAAAACAGGGCGCAAAACATCGAGTGTAGCTTCGGCTGTGTGGCACGTAGCGCCGTCCTGTTGCCAATATCCTGCTCTACAATTTTTGTGAACAAAAATTCGTTCAACATGGCCCGATAACGATCGCCATTGACTGTAACGGCCACTCCTTGCTCATTTTCGAAGAAAAATGGCCCAATTATGCCTCTGGACCAAAATCAGCACCAAACAGTGACTCGTTTTGGGTGCATCGACTTTTCAATGTATGCGTGCGGGTTTTCTGTGCCCCAAATGCGACAATTTTGCTTGTTTACATACCCGCCAAGATCAAAATGAGCTTCATCTGAAAATACGATTTTTTTGGCAAAATCGTCATCTTCTGTAAGTCGATCTCAGGCCCATTTTTCCCATATTTCCCGGCGTTGTTCAAGCGTCTACACAACCATATTCGTTCAGCGGAAGGATAAAACTAATTATCTGTCAAATCAGGCTTGAGCTAATTGTTACCATTCACGAAATAAGCACTAGTTGAAAAAAAAAACGTTAGAAGGCGGACCCATTATTAGCGCTGTAGGTTGTATGTTTTTGTTTTGCAGTGTGTAATAAAAGTAAGGAAAATAGTGTTCGCTTAAAAGAAACAAATATTTAGCTCGCTTTAAATGAGCTTGTTTTGGACAAGTGGTCAAAAAATTTTTGGAAATATTAATATTTTTTTTAAAAAGTTTCCCAAAATGATTCCTTTTTGTATGTAGTTCAGAGATTCAGAATAAGTATCAGATGGCACCCTGTAGAATACATGGTTTGGAATGGTCTGTAAAATAGTTGTTGCTGGTTTATAAAATCGTTGTTGCTGAAAAATCTACACTAATCATTTCATTCATTATGATGTTGATTGTTGACCTTTTATATTATTTCTGTTTAATTAGTTTGGCTTGATGTCATAAATGAAAATTCCAGCGGTCGAACCCGCTTTTTTCAAGATTTTGTAAATTTTCCCAATATTTTGATTAGCATCGCTAATCATCCTCAGGGTTCTATATACAAACATATTAAACTTTAATAGCGTATTGATCACAAAAAGATTTCCAATAATTACATGTATTATAAATCACAAAAAACCAATTACTCGTACGCAGTGTGCAAGCTTCCGTCAACTATTGTCTGCTTTCTCTGTGTTTGCTTATTGTGTGTCGATATATTTAAGCGCATCGGTCAGTGTCGGTCTTGTAATTAGGTCTTTTCTCTGAGGGAATGCTAATTACACTGTGCGATACCAAAAAAAAAAGATGGGGTTCTGTCAACGGATTCTGGTAGAAATGTCGAAAAAAATACACGTATCGGCGTTTTGCCAGATCTGAACAGAATTTTTTTTTAAGGGGGGGTGTCAAAATTTCCAAATGAAGCGAAACGTCAAACTTTCGTGCAACATATCGGCATGCAAAATTGTGTGTTCCTTACTTCTGAGGTACAAAATTTGTTCAAAAGTTTTTAGAAAAGATTCATATAAACATTTTTGTGGAACAAATTAACCCTCTAACTGTCACGTATAACCATAATTTTTATTTTTTTTTGAAAATTCGCAAAAAAAACTACCCCAAAATGACGGGGGGCGTGGTCAAAATGTTCTACAATGATTATCACCATCAAATTTCATAAGCAAAAACTAACTGTTGTCTTCTATGGGTTAATAATGCATTTTGTCATTTTGCTGATTCCATTAAAAATTCTCCACATAATATAATGAATTTTGTCATAATTCAGCTTTTACCTAGCACTTTGGCTAAGATTTGTGTTTTGGAGTGTTCGGACACATATAGTGAAATTTTATGGCGATAACTTTTGTAGAACAGTTTGACCACGCCCCGTTATTTTGGAACGCTTTTTTGCGAGTTTTCGAAAAAAGTAAAAATTATCCCATCCCAAAACCCCGTCATTTTGGAAAAAAAAATCTAATTTTGTCTCACAGTGTTATGTGCAACATTTCGAGACTAAGTCGTCGAGAGTAACGTGTCTCCACCGCTAAAATGTCAACTTCGTCAAAGTTAGGATTATTAGATACGAATATATCGGAATAATTTATAATTTCATTCCTTATTATTTTTTCCTTTTATTTTATTTTATGTGTTTCCAACGAATTTGACCCAAACTGATTGAAATATTTAGTTGATGGTTATATTAAAATTAAGTCAAAAGTAACATTTGTATGATAGCTGTTACAGAACTTAAGACGATATTCTCTATACTAAGCATATATTATCCCCTGTTCAATAAAAACCTAAGCAACATGTTTTCTCCAAATTGGAAAAGAATTATAGCTTCTATGGTTTAGAGGCTGTTTCGGTCCATCTGCCCCAATATGCAGCATAGTAATGGTCATCCTATTTTACTGATTTATTTAATTACGTGTTTGAATACCTTTCGCACTTGGTTCATTCTTATCTATTCTACTGACATGGCCTAACGTTATTTTTATACGCTTAATATGTATGTCGATCTCGATTCATACTTTCGATATGATGCAGGATTAAGCGGCAGAAAGCTCGCTTACAGACTACCACATTTCTGCTGATTTTTGCTCGATTAAGGCTGATGATATCTATATCTTTAATAAACACAAGCAACACGTGGCTTGTTCGTGGAAACTACATATTTACTTATTATGTTCGCCATTAAGATGTTGAAGAGATCGAACGATAGGTTGCCGTATTATGTGAGGCCTCGCCTGATATTAAATAGCTTGGTATGCTCTTTACCAACATTCACTGAAGATTTGGTCTCAACAAGTGTCGTATTTCGCTAACACGGTACATTTCAGACATATCTTTTTACAGTTTACTTCATATCGAAGATAAGACAAGTGACGACTTAATTCTCGTGACTGTTTTTCCAGGATGTGACGAAATATAAAAATCTGATATGATGTTGATTTTCCAGATCAAAAGCCACTCTGATAGCGTCCGAACAAGTCATTTGCATATTACGCTTAAAAATTCTTGTATGAGTAATCTATACCGTCGTCTTCTACAGATTTTCTTAATTTCTTCCTCTACCCTGTTCATCACCGACTAGATTTCTGTCCATATATTTACATTAGGAGCTTTGGGTCATGTTCTTTAGTTCGGCTTTGCATTTTTTGGTAGAATTTTTGGGCTTCGCTCTTAATTTTGTAGGTTTCCACGTTCTTATTCTCACGGTTTACCCAGTGAAACAGAAATAATGGAAAGTAAATCTTAATGGAAATTATTTTTTTTTCTATTTAAAAATAGAAAATCCCTAACATCTAAATCCATATTCAGTCAAATTGATATAAGTTTTGGGATAAGTGCATCACAAAATAACATCAAAGATTGAAACACGCTAAGGAAAGTTTAATTTTAAAATGAAATCAGCAGATATAAGGCTATAAGTGCAATCAGTTACAAATTATGAACTAGATACCTACTATTACAGATTGCACTTTATCCTCTTACGATATTCCTCATTACCCTTCAAGTTTTAAACTAACGGATTCTGACGTAACTTAGATTTCTTATTTTATGATTTTATTGATACAAATAAAAGTTATAAAGACATCTGTAAATATTACGTTAATTTTGTTTCTCAGTTTGGCGTAGAGCGAGAATATAGAAAGTTGGATTCCACACTTCACGAAGTTAACTAAAATGTTTACAGAGGTTTCAGTTTTATCAAATTTAGTAACATGATTTAGACAGCTACGATATTCTCAGCATAACAACTGCAACTTCCCCCACGATAATATTTCAACCAACCCCTTTAAACCGCACAAGAAAAAACTCTTGTCACTCTACAACCAATCCATCAAAATTTGTTTACACCATAATCTCCCACATGAAATCTATGTATGTGGCTTTTACTGTTCAAGACACGGATTAAAAACCCCAGCTGAAATATTGAAAGATACAAACTAAAAACGGATGTGGAAGTCACTAACCAACTGACGGAGATGATCAGCTCCCATTATCGGTGAACGAATCTGTGTCATAAAAAAACATACAATCAACAATACATAAAAGCGAACAACAATCGCTCTTGTGCGAGAGGCGAGTACGACAACTACGACTATTTATGCAGAGCAAGTGCAGGCGTGTTTGACGTTTCGCTTCATTTGCATGCCACCATTGGGTAACACGTCCTCAGTCAAATCTTGTTTGGAGCACCACACAACAATTGGTATATCTGCCACACATCACGACAGTATAATTCATGAATATGTAGTAGATGTACTGTATACATCTGTCTGTATGTCTGGATGCCTCTGTATACAAACATTCAATTTAAATGTCCAAATAAACAAATTGAAAAACATTAAAAAGGGTTCTTAATGTTGTAGTAATAAAAATGATGCATGTGAGCTTCAAAAGGTCGGCAACAAGGAATGATTAGAAGTTGCTTATGGAAGCAAAAATGAGCAAAAAGTTCTTGTCAGAGGTGTAAATGTCAATATGCTAAAAAGAAATGTTGGGCACTGGCCTATCTGTGACAGCTGTAACTCCTGAAGTGTGATCATGCTCAACATTATACGTAGACACATCTCGCAATTATTTACCAAAATAGGACTGACATTCCCTTCTGTATATTTACATAGCAAATCCATAATCCAAGGAGGGCCTATTGCTTAAATATAATTAATATTTTGTCATTTCGTTTTCTGCAACTTTAAATATTTATCCGAAAGGTCTTATATTTTATTACACTGTGCAAGTTTATGAAATAATTTGGGAAAAGATATGCGAACTCAACGGATTTACACTAACTCGGGTCCTACGAATCGAACTACCTCACTAGTTATATGGCCTACAATGATGGTTTCATAAAAAAAAATTTTTATTTGGTTTCTTACTCAGAGGCTGCGATTTACAGCTCATTTTTTGAGACTAGTTTACACATTTGTCACCATTACCCGAGAACTCCGCATCCGAATTTGATTAAAAAATTTGGAAAAATTAACAATTACATATGTCTATTAGGGTGAGTCAATTTTTTTCCCGACCAAGAGTATAACAGGAACGTAATCTACGGCAAATTTTCTGAAAATGTTCCCACGAAACCATGGTTCTAAAATCAAAATCGAGCACGCGGTTTTCACTTGAAAATTTGTATACATATTAGCGTAAAAAATCGACACAAAAATCCATTTTCTTGAAAGTTGATACTGTTCGATTTCGATAAGATTTCACACAGATATTCTATTCGTTACAGGGACGTTTATTTTAGGCCGAAACTCCCCACGGTTCATGTTTTACAGCTGTGTACAGTTGGTCATCTACAGCATTTTACAGCAGAGATACCTGTGTTAATGTTAGAGTAACTTTTGAATGCGATACTAGATTTACCATTAATATTTTTATTTTTAAAGAAAAGGTTAAAACCTATCAGGCGATACCGTAATCGTTACAATCTGATATCGCATTCAAAAGTTAGTCCAACATTACAAAAAATGCTACATATGACCAACTTTACACAGCTATAAAACATGAACCGTAGGGAGTTTAATAAACGTCATTTTAACGGCAGCAACGAGTAGAATATATGTGTGAAATTTCATCGAAATCGAAGAGTATGGCTTTTGGGTCGATTTGTTACGCTAATATACAAATTTTCTAGTGAAAAATCGAGGGTTCGATTTTGATTTTAGAACCATGGTTTCTTGGAAATATTTCCTTAGAATTTGCGTAGATTACGTTTCTGCTATACTCTTTGTCAAGTTTCTTGGTCCCATACAAATTGACCCACCCTAACCTCTATACTATGTCTATACTAATTCGCAAAATAAAACCATCATTATAGGGCAAACAACTAATAATGCAGTTCGATTCGTAGGACCCGAATTGATGTAAATTCGTTGAGTCCACTTCTTTTTTTTCGACTTGCACAGTGTTATAATATGTTCTAAAACGTTTCTAAAAAATTATTATCCAATATCGAAAAGTATATCGAAAAGTATTATCCTTGCGTCGCATTTTTTTTAAGCTGACACTAAATTGGTGAGTGCCCATTTAAGCAGTTTTTGTAATGTGGTACAATTTCCATACTCATTCAGAGTGAAATTTCTCAGAAATATGTATTGCATTTCAGATTGCTTTTAGTTTAAATGAATTTATTTTGCGACGCTGTCCATCGATAACTTAAATCAAAACCAAAGTTATTAGTTAAAAAAGATTTGCACCTTTGCTGTATCTAAGGAATATGATTAAAGTTTTACGATTATAGAGTGGGAAATACTTTATAGTTGTATTATAAAAAAAATTCCGCTAATTAAGATGTCGACTAGCTCTTCCCCCAAGCTCATTCATAAAGTTGTACAGGGTGACGCAAAAGTTGTTACTCTATCGTAAACGCAATAAGTTTTGCACATGGCGGCAAATGCTGATTCTGCTTTGACATTGTTGAAGTAAATAGGTACAAAATACACGTTAACAAGCCCTGGATCGCTGTTCTCATGAAGACCCCGGAATAACTGGTTATATTTCTTGACAGAATATATTGTTGCGTTGGCGTAGATTTCCCGTTAGTTCGACACCAACTGGGCAAACAGTACGGCTATTATCCACCCACCTTGCAAATTATGGGACAAGATGAGATGCTAACAAGTCTGGCCGGCGCCGCGGTTTTAAGTTTGTTCGAAAAATTAATTTTTCAAGAAACCGGTTTTTGGTTTGTTCGAAAAATCCATTTTTCAAGAAACCGGATTCCGGATTTTAATTTTGGCAAAAACCGGTAGAGCCGTTTTTTTCAGTTTTTTTACTTACTTAAATTACACATGTAGAACTTCCAATACATTTGTTTAATGACCATTTCATATACTTATTCGTGTTGGAAATTCGTGTTAAAATTTCGAGAGAATAAAAAGAATTATTAATTAAAAATTAAATGAAAAAAATAATAATGAAATTAAAATGCACATTTTAATTAATAATTGTGCTTATTTCCCCGACGATGCTACCCAAGGGGTAGCGAAATATTGAAGAATACAATAATTTAAATTAGACCTAACGCTTGAACATTTAATTTGAAATATAATACGAAAGGTCGAATAAATCATCACATTTTAAAAAATATATATCATATTTGGTGTTTAATTTAAAATTTAAAAGTTTTATTCAAATTCGCATTAAACTGATATTAAACTGTAAGTCATATTCAAATTTGAAAAGGATTTGCATGTATGAAAATCTCATTAAGTTTAAAACATTTAGTTATCTAATAATTTTAATTTGGAAATTTGAAAAAAAATTGTTGAAAAGTTTATTTAATCTTTAATTAATTCTACTTCCAGTCATAAAATTATTTTGAAAAAAATTGTTGCCTGTAAAGTCGGTTTTACGGGCGAAGATTTTACGTGACAACGTCTTTTTCTCGGTAGAATATTTATTGATATGAATATAATTAAATTGCACAATAGGAACAAGGAATTGAATGAAAATAAGAATTGCACAAATTTTAACTATAGAAATATATTTTGTTTAGATTGATTTGATTTTCATATTGATTAGATGTTAAAATTCTTGCTCAACACAGTTTAAATCAAGTTTTCTTATATCTGCCACTTTTTCTTAATATTTGTAATTTTAAAGAATCAATTCGAAAATCAAAACATTTATTCAGATCGAAGGTTCAAATTTTTGCTAAATAAATTTGAAATTAATTAAAATTTGTAAAATAAAAAAAAAAACCAATGAGTGTTAGAACTCACGGGCGATGTTTTAACATTTATTGAAACTTATGGTTTAGGAAAATAGAAGTAATTTCAACACCATCTAGGTACCTGTGCGATTTCTATGAACACATTATCAAATGTGACATTATAAACAATAAACATATCCTTTATTATAAAATATAAACATTTCTTTTATTATAAAAAATAAACATTTCTTTTATTAAAAACAAAAGAAAACAATTTACTAACCAAAAAGTATTTCAATTCATCATATTCGCATATCGTTTTTAAAGCCGACCGCAGCTCTCTGTTTCGTTTTGGCTACCTAATTCATATGAAAATTTCTACACACAAACATACACTACACATATCATAAAGCCAAAAAACAAAAAACAAAAAATAATACCTTATCCAATGCAGACTGATCTAAATCAATATTCATACACACGCACATATATACGCACATACATACTTGCTCAGTCGTCATATATATGATGTGCCAAAAAACAAAAACACTCACACCACCGACCAACAGCCACTAGAAGCCAGCAAAGCAAATCGTTTCTGGCACACAAGTAAACACACACATCCGCACACACAGAATTATTTATTGAGTGGGAGAGAGACGCAAGGCATTCGGCGGGCCTCTCTCTCGTTCGGTGACTCATCGTAACGTTACCGGGCGTTACACTTTTTCATAAGTGACTCCCAGCCGCAACCTAATTTAAGACGTTGTCACGTCAAAAAAAAATTGTTTGGATATGTCATTAAGATCATATTTCGAAAGAGAAATCATATTTCTTAATTCCAAAATTTCAAAAAATTTCGAAAATCATATCATTTATTATAAATTTGTTTAAGGATGTTAATACAAATTAAGTAAAATCCCATTAACCGGTTAACTGACGTCAAATAAGCGGTTTTCGGTTTGTTCGAAAATTACGATTTTTAAAAAACCGGCACACGGTTAATAGCAAAAAACCGGTTAACCGGTTTCCTCGGTTTTTCGGTTTCGGTTTTGGACACTCTAGTCACGAGCCTATGTCAACAAACTCAGACTCTTGAAGCCCTTGGAGAAAACATCCGTGAAGAATGCGGGAAATTACCGACGGAGAGTGTGATGGAAAATGTCATAAATCGGGCCTGTATGGTCATTAATTCTGGCGTCGGCCCCTTGACCGAGATCACTTTATCGTCTTACAGAAAAAATTTTAGACATCCCATAAACCATAGAGCAGTAGATAAGATAAACCATAGATACGTTCTCTCGATGACGTCGAGGTAGTAAGCCACTTCATAGAGTTCGAGTTGCTGTTGCATTTTACTCTTTGGTTGGGCAGAAATACAAGGAAATTCGTGTTTTCGTTCGATACAACCAATATAAAATATAATGTCTCTGTCATTAATATCAATCAAATATAATTTAAACTTAGCTTGCTGCACGTTTTGCTTCTGGTTACTTATTGCTCTTTCGAATACTTATTCTGCCTTATATCAATTTGCTACTTCATAGTTGATCAGCTGTGTTATGGATAAACACAATTCAGAAACAGAAATAATGTTTTTTTTTACTCATAAAAACTCTAGAACCAAAGATCATCGAGCGACTTCTTTTGTGCCACATAATGTATAAATTAAACATTGTATAAATTAAACTATTGAGAGTACCACTGAAACCCATAATTTTAAAAACTGTTTTAATTTTTGTTTTCGAAATTTTTGTTACAGAATGTTTTTCCCAGCTGAATCACAGATTCTGCATGCTATAACATTCCGTCGAAATTAATTTTAGTGCCAGCACATTTTCGGAGGATGGCAGTGTATTGATATTTTAATAGTCAAGAACAATGCTAATACAACAGCGAAATGTAGTATTTTAAAGAGAATACAACCAATCATTTATTTCTGAGTAAACGACGTTTAAAGTTTAAATTTTATAAATTATTCTACATTTAGATTTAAAAGTTAGCAAACCGTATAATCATAATAAATTTTAAAGGTATCCGAAATTTTCAGAATAGTAACATGAGGAGATTCTATTAATTACCAGAAAAACATTTGGCGTGTCTACATAATCAAGCAACTTAACACGTCTTCACAAAAGGCACACGCTGAGACGTACAAGTTGTATTTGATTTTCACAAACTCACTTAATCCATCACTCCTCATTGGCTCTCCTTTACTTTATAGTCTAGAATCTTTTCGTTTTGGTTAAGATCCTATAATGGTATATCATGGGATGATTGTTGCTGCTGTCATTGTCGTTATCGTTATCGCTGACGTTGTCGCTTTAGTAGATGGCTGTTGATTTATGTTTTAAATATTGTGTATTGGATTGTTTTATGGATTGTCAAAGAGTTGTTGAAAAATACATCAACACATCAGAGTTTAGCGGGAGCAGCCACACACCAGCAGCATAACCAGCCCTCGTACTTGCACGTATTACAGAGTGATCATAAGTGAAGGAGTGGTGGCTGCGTTGTTGACTTTGGTATGTAACCCGGGATTCACCCTTTTCTGTACTTCTTTCATGGAATCTATACGGATGTTGGTCCCACTCATTTCTACACGTAAGAGCTATATGGAAACAAAATTCATTCAATACTTTGGGTTTTAGCTTAAATCTTTTTCATTTCATTCAACAAAAGTCAATCTCAAAACGTGCATCTGTTGTGTTTTTCTTTTGGGTTGAAATCTCAACATTTAGCAGATCATTTGTTTATTTGGATTGTTCTAAAAGGTTTTCGACATATTCTGTGTGTTCTGTTCCCTCTTCTGTTGTCGGTTCGTTAGTTATTTTTAATGATGAAATGAAATTTCAACAAAATGTTAAAAGGCAAAAACAAAATCACTTTATTTACATATTTCTTTGTTAAAGTTTTGGTATAAATTGCCATGGATAAATATTCGACTTTTGGAATCCTTTGAAGAGATGATGTATGACTTAGTTAACTAAAGGTGATGCTAATGATTGATTAAGGAACAAACAAAACTACTTACAGCGAAAGGTAGCCTATCAACAATCAATCGATTTAAAATTGTTTGCATCGAGTGGACGGGGATGGTAGTAGCTGGGGTTAGGCTTTTGGTTTTCTGTGGACAATCTTGTTTCACATCCTGTTGTTAACTTGTCATAAACACAATTTGTTTTGGGTGACATGTCGTTCCTCTCTAAAAATTGTACACCATATCCTAAGTCAATACTTTGTTTTACAACAAGATTCACACGATTTTTACATTGATTTTCCCGCTATTGATGAGTTTGGCATTTTTTTCACAAGGGTTGTTTAGTTTTTCACTTCAATGTTGTTTTTTATTCGCTAAGGTTTGTGTCTGCTTTGATACTGGATTTTAGTTTGTTCGGCTGCGGCCTTTGACATCGTTCGATCATTTGTTTTAATTAGCAACAGTGTTAATGGTATTTTGAAAGCCTTTTGTTTGTTTCCTTTGCCTGGCGAGACAATATATTTTTGGCTGTATGGTGGCACAGTGGTTAATAGCAGCATAATCTTGACTTTGTACTACATTTGTTGGTCAGAAAGGGGTTCAAAAAGAGTTTGATAAGTACGAGTTTCAGTCATTGCCATTTTCACTTTCCTTTACAAAATCAGAAATGCTTCTTCATGGTTAGTAAGTAATGCCTCTTCATGGCTAATTACAAAAGTAGTTAAAACAACTGAATTTTCATGAAAAAAATCTCACACATGTTAATTACGACCAATAATGTTTTTTTCGATCGATGCTTAATGTGCGACGAATTTGCCTGAGAAAAGTTAGGTTATAATCTGCTTTTTCTTTAGCAGCACAGATTAGTGCTACGACTTATTCGATGATCTGACTGAGCAACTTCTTATACAATCACCTTTTAAAACGGTGTAGAACAGTAGGATCCGATCTTAGTTTCAATGACATCTAATGAAGACATTATCTGGAGCTTGAATGAGTCGAGCGTAATATGTGTTTAGCACGTTTGTGCTTTTAAAGTTGTGTAGTTCACAAACGAACTAGTTAAAATTGACAAGTTAACTAGATCACGTTGTGCTGCTCATTTGTTTCCGTAGTCCAATTGTTTCAGCAATTACTTTTTACACTCCTACCCATAGGGTAATATAACCAGCCGGCTCTTGGTGAAATGGTTCCGTATTTTGGTGTTTCATTCAGAATTGATTCTAAAAAAACAAACCGATTATATATAATTTTGCAGCTTTATTATATATATTAAGTCGTATTTTAACACAATATATGCATTTTTTCCATATGTTATTTATAACCCAAAATTCTAATATTTGAACCATTGCGTCCCGCATTTTGATCACAACCAGTTGGTTAATTAAATAATATATAATCTGATGAATTGCTTTTGATCGAAAAGCAGTATTTTGACTAAATGCGATGGCTTTTTGGATTTTTAATAAATAATATCACTGTAAAATTATTAATTCAGCTAAAACTAGATTTAAACAACAAAATATTTTTTTTTGGATTTAATTTACTTTTATTCGTGTAGTAGATTGACGAAAAAGACATAATTTTAAATAATAAGTATAACTTTTGTTAGTGTTACAAAAGCTACAAGTTTCATGTCAGGTCAGGTTTTTATTGTTGTAATCTTTATTTCATTGAATTTGAGGAAACGGCTAGATGAATTTTTTTTTAATTTTTTTGATATACATTTCATATTGGTTGATATATTTCTAGTATTTTAATTTCTCAAATGAAAATTGTTTAAACACATACACTCAAACATATGTGTGGTGTTTGGTTGAGTGTTTTTGGTTGCTCAACATTGCTTAGGAACATGTATCTAGTAAAAAGTGAAACGAACAGCAAGCTAATGTTGCTTGGCAACATGTATCTAGTAAAAAGTGAAACAAGCAGTAAGCTAACGTAATAAAGCTTTTTTGCGAAAGCTTCAATAAAGCTGTTGTTACATTAATTTTGAATTGTAAAGCGTAAAGCTTTCACACAACGCTCGAATGCTAATGCGAAGACTCGATAAGGTAAACCTTTTTTAATATTAGGGCGGCCCTCTCAACATTCGCAGAACTTATTTCAATAAAAATATTAATTAAAATACATAAATTAAATTAAGTTTAAAAAAATTTCAACAGACAGTTGTCCGAGGCCTTCGGCCACGGACTGTCCCTGCAGGCTGTGTCAGAGACACGGCCATTAAGTTTAACGTAGAATACGCCATCCGATAAGACAGAAAACATATATAACAATAAATTCATTTGCTTATATTATTTATCATTTATTGTTATATATGTTTTCTGTCTTATCGGATGGCGTATTCTACGTTAAACTTAATGGCCGTGTCTCTGACACAGCCTGCAGGGACAGTCCGTGGCGAAGGCCTCGGACAACTGTCTGCTGTAATTTTTTTTATCCGCTTTATCCTCCAAACACTTCATGTGGTTTCTGAAACGGTCCACCATGTTGGATTCAAATGGACGATTTGCATTGTATATAAATATAAACTGTTTGTGAGAAGCTCTCCCCAATCCCTTCATGGGAAAATGGACACCATATTTTTTATACAAATATTCATTACAATACTCTCTACAATGTTGGAACTTAATGTTACATGATTTATGATCAGAAAAATCGACAATAAAACCCCATAAAATTTGTTTACTTTATGACACGTTTGACGCGTAGTTCTTAAACCGTTTAAGGTGGAGCTTCACAAACATAGGAATTATTGTCCGGAAATATGGGTAGAAATTCTACTTGCAACTGTTTCAGATTTTTCACGAACTAAGAATGTAACGAAAATTATAATTTACTATTTTGAAAAAGAGAATGATATAAGAAATCGAAATTTTTCTCTAAAAAGCGGGATTGGGATTCAAGGCGGGATAAGATATAGAAAATCGGTATAATCCTCCAGGTTAGATACACACCATTTGCTACGAACAAAAGTATAACCATAAATCGATTCACCTTGGTTATCTTTAACCCAAATTCACTTTGGGGCTTTTTAACACTTTTGACGCGTACTTGCCAGAATGTATGTCTATATGGCTGGCTTGTCAACACGATAAATATCATGAAACTCTACCAAATGCAATTAGATTTTGAAAGAATTAATTATTTGCGGAACCTAGTTTAGGATTGCAAATGCTTGTCAGTGCCATACGCTTTCTAATACCTACTAAACCAATCCAGTAATTTAGCACAAAACTAATCTTTTCTAAAAGCATTATCCGACACACGTGACCTAATTCAACTAAAGTGTTGATAAATATTCTTTAAATGGTTTCTTATCTTGACAGAATATCCGTTGTTTCCACTCTCATACTCAAGAATGCTTCAGTTATAATTTGGTCATATTCATATTGCAATTACTAAAGTTAAAGTCAGATATTTCTGATTCGTACGTCAAATTAATCGAAATTAAATTGTGATTCATAGACGTTTAAACACGTATAACAAATATATAATTACGTAGAATGTTTGGAGTGTTTCTTTGAATCAACCGCATTCAATTCTGCGGGAGACTTTTTTATATTTTCCACTTGATTGAAATATTTTGAGTCGGATTAACTTATGTAAAGTTATGGGTCAAAATATTTTTTTCAAAATAGTAAAATATTTGTTTCTATAGAGACAAATATTTTACGATTCACATCAATTTCTGTCAATATGGTGGGTTCATACTTTTAAGTATAGTATCGACATTATTGACAATAAACCACCTCCGTCGTTGCTTTTGAGTACTGACATGCAGCAAAGTCGGCCAAGACCTTCAGTGGCACTCTGTAGGCTCTAATAAGCCGCTTTTGTAATATTTCAGAGCGGCATGTTTTGGACATTAATGTTGATGTTGTCACGAAGGGCCAGCTTTTCAGTCTACACAAGGGTATCACTTTCCGGATCAATTTTCTCCCAAACTTGAGAGCTTTCACGTACCTCTGCTCGTCCATATTCCCGAGCTTATTAGAAAAATAAAAACATCGTCCAAATAATAGTCGAAAGTCCATTTTTACGCATGATTCTTCCTCCATTATTATGCAGCCTGTAAAATTTGTCAATACTTGAGCACATATAGAACGTGCCCTGACCTTTGCTCTGCGTTGCCGTTTTGCGGTTCGGTTGAGATATTTTATTCATATGTCCGAGACAAATTCTTCGAACCGTCCTTTTAGTAGTGTCCCTATCTCCATGGGATTCATCTGGATTTACTTTTAACGAATGTAAAATTTTTATTTTCACAGTTCTTTTTCCCGTTCATTTATTCATTTATTGACAGTCGGTTTTGGCAGCTTTAACTCCTTAATTACTTTTAATTCTGGACCAAGTTGGATTTTTCAACCGCATTAAAGAATACACTTTTGTACACCCCATGCTTTAGGGGCTGCATTATAAAAAATGAGCTGCCGGACAACTGGTCGACACGATTCTTCTGCAAACATAAGTTGGGCGTTTGTCTGGTTGGTCGTCCTGTAAAATACATCCCATGTTAATAAAATGCGGTACTGAGCAAGCTTTTCTCAAACGGCAAATGTAATTAAAATCAGGCCCGAATCGCAGATCCGAATTAAAGGTTAACTCCCAGTCGGACAACTATAATCTCTTAAATTATCCTAACATATTTGGCACTAATATATTTAAAATTAAAATGTTCGAGTGTTAGATCTATTTTAATTTATTTTATTCTTCAATATTTCGTCAGAAAGATAAACACAGCTATTAATTAAAAACAAAAATTTTTCCTTATGTCATTTGAAACTACAAGAAAGTGAAAAAATTAAACAATTAAAGGAATTTTCTTTGTCACATGAAAAATGTCATACGTTACAGCCAGAAATATTTTGTAGATATAGTTTCTCTAAGTTACATCCAGAAAAATAATTTGGTTGAAAAAATATATACATAAAAGCAATTCCAAAAGTTACATAATGAAAAACACAAAACGTTACATAACACGGTGTTACAAAAAATAGATTTTTTTCTGTCCTATGAACCAAATGCACATATTCGGAAAGAGGGGATAAAATAAAAATATACGTGAATCGTCGATTTTCATGTATACGTCAGAATTTTTTTCTACCTAGTGTGTGTTGTTTTATTGGCTATTATGTAATTATTAGTATTTTAAATATATTTTAAATTTTTCCAATATCTCAGAAAATCCTGGCACATAAGATAATGATTTAAACTTTTTGGGTTCCACCGTTGGGTTTTGGTTGTCCCTTATATTCAGATTGCCTTATCAATCTACTGAAAATTGCTGTCCATTAATATCGTTCTAATTTTCTCCTTATTGTTCTTGTTAAAATTCCCGTCACTTGTATTCAAAACTCTCTCTATTAAGTTTGTTGCCGTATTGGCAACCATTAATTTCGGGTGTTTGCTGATAACCCTTCCAGCAGCAGTTGGTTTTTGGGTATTTGGAGTGATAGTTGATAACCCTTCCAGCAGCAGTTGGTTTTTGATACCCATCCACTAATAAATTCTCCCCATTTAATACTACCATGGTATCCAAGTATGGATGTCTTGATCTACACACTTCGTCTATTGTAAACCTGATATTAGGATGAAAGTTCTTAAATATTGCCAAAATATTATGTATAGCACTTTCTGAAACGATAAAAAATAAATCGTCTACATATTTGGTACTCATTTTCGGTTTTCTATGCAGGAATCAAGAAAATTATCCATAATAATATCAGCGGCAATCGGGGAAGCTGGATACTCCATTGGAAGTCCTTCTTGTTGAGAATATACCTTGTCATCATATCAGAAATACCTGTTGTCTTCTAGACAAACCGCTAAAATATAGAGGAAGCATGAATTACTAATATTTGTGTGCTCTTCTATTCTGTTCCATTTTCCCTCGCTAGTGTGAAGTGTAGTATAAAGAAACTACATCGAATGAAATTAATTTTTCACAATTTTGTATATTTGATATTTTATTCTTAAACTGCAATTAGTCCTTTATATGTCATTTCGAGTCTTCTGTACTGTTTTTATTATACTCTGAATGTACCTACACAACTCATAAAAAGGGGAATTGACAAAAGAACATATTGGTATCAACGGAAAATCTGTTTGTGTATTTTTGGGACTACATACAGCCTAGGTACTGTTGAGACATTTGTCTTAAGTTTGTTCTTTTACATTTGATTTATGTTTCCTACTTTATAAAGTTTTTCTACAAAATCATTGTTAAATTTTTAAAGTTTGCTTGTAGGATCTCTATCCATCAGTGTGTACTTAACTGTATCCCCTACGATCACATTAATCACATTTGCTTATAGCTACCGTAGCTTTTGCCTTATCGGCATTAACTATCATTACATCTATATTATCCTTTAAGCCCTTTTTAGCCTTATCAACTTTGTCTAACACATATATATTCATATTCGTCAGTTTCATTTTATTCATCTGCTATCTATGATCGTTGATAAGTTAGTTCTAGCTATTTCCTGTTCAACCTTACGCGGTAGTGTTTGAACAAAATCTTCTTACTATGCTACAATATTTAATATTGGTAGAGGCTCCCTTTTTAATGGCAGCGCATGTATTTGTCGAAGGGAAAGAATCCATTGTAATTCCGTTGGAATGTCCTTGCCTGTTTTGTTAATGAACAAGTTACTATTCAATTTTATTCCTAATATATTTTCCTGTAAATCGATAAGACAATTGAATGTGTACCTTGTGTGTACCCTAATGTGCTTCTTATGGGCCTCTTTAATTTTCTCATTAAATGATGTTGCTAATCCCTGCCTCATATTCTAAAACTTCCTCATTTCCTCTCCTGCCAAATGTTGACTTAAGTTGCTGATTACAACTTCCATTTCATATTTCGAATAAAACCTTGCCTGCTTACTATCGTATGCCCAAAAGTTCTGGGACAATACCAGTTGAAAAATAGTATGAAGTGTTCATTACATAACTTTACAACGCCAAAAAAACGAGCCTCCACACCACTGTGTGCGTCTTGTCTATATAACGATGATAGTGCACCATCAATACCACGGATATCAGCATCATCATTACACCATCCTGGTCGAAATTACTCACTGCACTCTTGTTGTTTCATCATTTTTGTCATCTAAGGCATATTTATCCTTCTTTTGTTATAAAAGGGTACAAGATGTATGTGTTTATAACGTGTGTCGAATTTTTCTTATTTACTTATCGGCTATTGTTTCTGTTTAATGTAACATCATCCTGAGGCTCTTGACACTTTATTAATGGCTGTCTTCTATTTTTTCGTGGTTGTTAAATTTTTTTCGTTTTTCCTGTGGGGTTAAATCGTGTTGTTTCAAGTTTGTTGGTATAAAACTAATAAGTCATTTCATAAGTAGATACTTGAGAGTGTAATGTATGTTAGACTACACAAAAATGAGGCAGTTTGTTTTTGTTGTCTTCTACAGAGAATATACATATAACACACAAGCGAATGAAATTTTACTCTTGACGAACTAAATGTAGGAACGTTCTTGATTGTCCTCTGAAATTATTTAAGGAATGCAACAGAACAGATATATAAAGACTGGCGCTTTATAAAAGCGTTTAGTATCATTGGCCAAGGGTTTTGATTTTTATTTAATTATTACCGAAATATGAAACATACAGTAAGTACGATATTAATATTCAAGTTTAAGGCATCTATTTTTATAAAGTTTTTTTTTTCTACGCCGCCTTCTGCCATTTGCAATCAAGTATACAAATTCTAAACTATTTTGTTCAAATCATAATTTATTTCGCAAGCAATCTTTCAAAAACTGGACACAGAAACAATGACATGTCGCTGAAACCATATGATGAATGCATTTGATGGCGTCTGTATTGCTTTTGAATAACAGGAAATATTACAAAAAGGACAAAATTCCTTTTCATGCTTTTTTCTTTTAGTATTAAAAACAGTTTTACAAATTATGATTGTGATTTGGTGCCAAAATAAGACAGTGAATAATGTTCGTACGAATCTTATAATCTGGCATAACAATTGCAACAAAACTTTATGAGACAGCTCTTAGAAGGCGGAAAAAATTGCATTCAATTGTCATAGCTGTAAGACTCACAATATGTTGTAATTTATTTCTGCTTGCATATGTATAAGTATGCATTTTTACTCCAATGCAAACGATTGTTGCCAAAAAAAATATCATATTCTGGTAGAAAAAAATGTGTTTCCCAATCTTATACTTTAGCAAGTAGATAAAAAAGAAATAAAAACTATTGTTTAAAGATATTGAAAATATTTGTTGTCGAAATTTTTCTTTAACTAAATTGTAATCTTTAACTAAATTAGTCTGGAATAGATAATAGACGTTTTTCAATCATAATTCGGTCAAGATCCTTTTTTCTATTATAAATAATTTCTAGTAGAAAATAGTTTTCACAAGAAGCCGCGAAATTTATTACTTCGCTTTAGCTATATCGATGCCCACCGAGGCATCTCACTAGGTCCAGATTATAAATTATAATCTTAAATTGGTTGCAACAAGATTTTTGTGCTTATAAAGGGCCCGCCAAATAACTTTTTTTTTGAAAATGCTATAAAAAAACTACTGAATATTTTCTCAAATTTCTTTTTTATTTATCTGGTTAATTATTATACATCCGGTTAATAATGGAAAATAATTTCATTCAAATGGCTGCCTCGGCTGGCCATGCAGTAGACTACACGATAGGTTCAATTTTTAAGCACATTCTCGATTGTGTGCAGCTGTATTTCACCAATGGCTTCACGAATATTGTCCTTTAAAGCGTCAGTTGTCTCTGGCTTGTCGGCGTAACACTTATCTTTGAGGGCACCCCACAAATAATAGTCCAAAGGTGTCAAATCGCAGCTCCGAGGTGGCCAAACGACATCAGCTCTGCGGCTGATAATGCGATCTTCAAAAACCATCGAGTGTAGCTTCGGCTGTGTGGCACGTAGCGCCGTCCTGTTGAAACCAAATGTTGCCAATATCCTCCTCTTCAATTTTTGTGAACAGAAATTCGTTCAACATGGCCCGATAACGATCGCCATTGACTGTAACGGCCACTTCTTGCTCATTTTCGAAGAAAAATGGCCCAATCATGCCTCTGGACCAAAATCCGCACCAAACTGTCACTCGTTTTGGGTGCATCGGCTTTTCAATGTATTCGTGCGGGTTTTCTGTGCCCCAAATGCGACAATTTTGCTTGTTTACATACCCGCCAAGATCAAAATGAGCTTCATCTGAAAAGATGATTTTTTTTGGCAAAATCGGCATCTTCTGTAATCGGCATCCATATTTCCCATATTTCCCAGCGTTGTTCAAGCGTATACACAACCATATTCGTTCAGCGGAAGGATAAAACTAATTATATGTCAAATCAGACATGAGCTAAGTGTTACCATTCACGAAATAAGCTCTAGCTGAAAAAAAAAAACGTTAGATGGCGGACCCTTTACAAGTGTCTGTTGCTTTGGATTCTTTGACTTTTGTGGGAATAAAACAAAAAGAGTTGAGCAAGATAATAATGACACATGTGCTTGCACTGGGTCTTTAAATAATTTTAAGTATTAATATTATATAACTGTATCGTCATCATATGATTGAACGCTGTTTTTTATTTTCCAGTGTAATGTTTACGAATGTGTTCATAGAAATCGAACAGGTACCGTGTAGCAAAAAGGTGTTAACACATCGCTAGTGAGCTCGAACACTCATTGGATTTTTTTATAAAGAAGTACTTTTTTTACGAACAGATACTTGTTAAAGGAGTGGTACTCGTTTTAGGAAAAGGATATTTTTTTAAGAAAATGCACTTACATATTTTCAGAAAGGCTACTTATCTCACGAAAAGAAAAGAAACGGTATTATTTTAGTTTTAAGAAAATGTACTGTTAAGAAAATGAATTTTTGTAAGAAAATGAATTTTTTTAAGGGAAGGTATTTTTTAAAGAAAAATTTTTTTTTAAGAAATGGAATTTTTTTAAGAATTGGTCCTTTTTTCAAGAATAAGTCCATTTTTAAGACTAGGTACTTATCTCAAGAAAAGTTATTTTGTGCCACAAAAGATACTCTTTCAAGAAAATGTAGTTTTTTAAGAAAAGGCAAGTTGTTGTAAGAAAATGTACCTTTTTGAGAAAAGGTTCTTACTTAAAAAAAAAAAATTTAATAAAAGGTACTTCTATGAAAATTTACTTTTTTTAAGCAAAGGTACTTCTTTAAGTTAAGGTGTTTTTTTTACAAAAATGTATTTTGTTTAAGAAACGGCACTTATTTAAACAAATGTTCTTTGTTTAAACTTCTTTCCCCTTGGCTATTTTAAATTTACTTTTTATAGGGTTCAAAACTACAATATATACTAAATATTGGTTACAGTCTCCACCTAGAAAACTTCCCATTAAACAAGAAATTACCCAACATATGTTAGTCTAGATACAAATCAAAGCAAATTGCCCAATATAATTGATAATACTGACTTGTAGCATAATAGTTTTAAAAAGAATTGTTTAATTTTTTTTCGTCTAGCCCCCATCCCGCAACGTGCGATAAGGATCTTCGTTCCAACAAATAGATAGAGTTTCAGTCGAGTGTTTATTTTCTTTACGTGTTTTATATATATTTTGGAATATGTTTTCGTCGTCGGTGGTGCAATGTTAGTGTGCGCGGCTCTTGTACATGAGTACGTGGGTTCGATCTCTGCTCATACCACGTTACATTCCTTTCGATGGCAGTCGCCTCGCATAGTGACGGCAACACTATCGAGTATTTAACCAAGAAAACCCTTCTCAAAAATATCCAGAACGTGCACAGCTCACTGGTTATGACAAGCTCTCCCCAATTCCTTCATGGAATGTAATGGGAAGCCATTCTTTTTTGCTTGTGGTCGAAATAAATTTTCTGGAGACTAGATACTTCTTTGTGCACTATTTTTATTTAAAATACACTTTAATGCTTAGTCAGTCAGCAAAATACAGCTGAATCAGTATTAGTATCAGAATGCACCCATATATCACATACATTCATTAGGACATATTCATAATACTTACTACAGGCTTATTAGAAAATTTGTAATGAAAATTTTGCAATTAAACGCTTCATATATTCTGTGATTAAAACCCATTGACTATAGAGGTTTCCAAAAGTTGCTTTGTACAATCACAATTACCACAATCGAACATTAGTTTCAAATACAACACTGTGCAACATCCATTCTAGGGGTGAGATATTTCCAGCCAGGGTGAAAGTACTAGGCCAGTATAGTAAAAACTCCAAGTGGTTTGGCCTGCTCAGGCCTAACTTTTCTTAAATGACCTTTTAGTTCTACGAATTATAACCAAAAAAATTATTGATGTTATGGGAATTATTAAGAAAAATTAGGGAAAAACAAAGATTAAAGAAGACTATTATCTTTGATCACACGCCTACTCCACCAGAAAATTCCGAAAGAATTGCACTCTGCGACTTTTTAACTATGTATCTGTAATTTTTTTTATTAAAATGAGTTTAATAAAAAATATGTCATAGTGTTACCTTCGGTGGTGCAATGGTTAGTGTGCCCGGCTCTTGTGCATCAAAACATGGGTTCGATCCCTGCTCTGACCACCTTACATTTCTTTCGACGACGATCACCTCGCTTATCGCTATCACTGACACTATCAAGTACTTAGCCATGAAAAAGCTTATCAAGGTACCGTTCGGAACCGGAGTAAAACTGTAGGTCCCAGTCAATGAGTGTAAAACTACAAAGCGGACAGCTCTGTGGTTGCGAGAAGCTCTCCTTTCATGGTATATTATAGGAAAATATTCATTTATTTTATTACCTAATTTCAAATGACAGCAACTTGATGATAGCTTTCGCCTTGTCCAGCAGATTCGGTGGTCAATTGCCTGCTGTATTAGGCCAGATGATGATTTATGTAATGGATTTTAAAGGAAATTTTGACGCTAATTTCCGTGGAAGATATTAACAGCCTTGCCAGAGAAACATCGTAGTTGCTACAATGATGCTTTCCCAACAACTCTTTATAAAATCTTTGATTGCCGTCCTAGCATCCAAACAAGCGGTCTAATATTTGGACCATTTAGTACGACTGAAGGAAAAAATGATTATGTTGCGATAGAACATCATGAGAACTACTGTATTCGAAAAGTTGGAATTTTCCGCAGAAATTAAAAAATCAATGAGTGTTCGAACTCACGGGCGATGTGTCAACACCTTTTTGCTACACGGTACCTGTTCGAATTCTATGAACACATTCGTAAATGTTACATTGGAAAATAAAAAAACAGCGTTCAATCATATGATGCTGTTACAGTTAAATAATATTAATACTTAAAATTATTTAAAGACCCAGTGCAAGCACATGTGTCATTATTTTCTTGCTCAATACTTTTTGTTTTATTCCCACAAAAGCACTTAAATCTCGGCTCGCCGATATCGGATCGCCTTAATTTTTGGCCTAAACTCTTCGCCGAAACCCGCACTAGCTTTTTAATCCAAAAATTAATAAAATCGGCTATGAATTTCCGGAGAAAATCGCGTGGGAAAATTATATGAAAATCGCCCAATAATCACTTTCAATACCGACTGCCAAGCAACGAACAAACAAACGATGATTTACTCTTGCAACCCTAACACTTGCGTATGTATTAAATTTATAGTTTACTGCCCTAGAGGCGCGCGTATAGATGTTAACACATCAAAAAATTGATATTATAACTATATCTTTAATTTAAATTTCGCTGAGTCTCGGGTAAATTAATTTCAAAGAAAGGAAAATTGTATCTCTTGTGTCCGCAGTTTTGATGAAATTCTTAACAACTCCAAGTTTGATATGCAGTGAAGGCATCAATATCTTGTCTATCGGCATCAGAGGATCACGAATAATGCTGGCAATTTCGAACCTGCTGTACTCTCTGTGTTTCCATTCATGGCAAATCATTATATCAGTTGTCCCCAACCATAACAGTCTAACTCGAGTTAGGACAAAATTGTAAAAAAATTTGAGAAGTCAACGTGCCTAAATATGCAAGAAGTAAGTAAACGAATTCGTTTCCTTGTTATCTGTAACAAAGTTATCACAAAAACTCCGACTCCTGATTTTCAATAAAGATTTTAAACTTTAAACTGCTCTTCCTGAAAAATTTTAGAATCGACTTAGGCTGTTATGACTTGTGACCACAGATATATCCGCATTACTACAACTTTTAAACTTTTAAATCGTGCCACATATGTTTAGCGTAGTTAAACATTTTTAAAATATTTTCTGGTTCATAATATGTTCCTTTTGTTTATGTTCTATTCCCGATTGGAATCGAAAGTTTTTCATTGGTCTTATGCAGAAACAACACTTTCAGACTGAGTTTTGAACTGTCCAAAAATAATCTCCAGTCACCTGCTTTAAATTTTATTTCCATTTCGTCCATAAATTTTGCAAAATCAGGGCAATATGCAGAAGTTGTTTCATCATTCACAACGATTGAACTTTGTAGTGTTGCCTGACGACTTAAATAAGCTGTGACTTTCGTTCCCGGTGCCACGAGATTGTTTGATTTCAAAAATTTTGATTTCTTGATTTATGCTGTGTCAATTTCAAGTTGTCACAGGGGGTATTCATGACACAGCTGATCAACTATGCAGTGGGAAACTGATAGAAAATAGAGTGGATTGGAGAGAGAGAGATAGAGAGGGATAAGCAACAAGAAGCAAACCAGGAAGCAAACCAAGATTCAATAGTGTTTGATTGATACCATACATATGGCAAATTAAATATATGACATTTATAATTTGTAGTTTAATTTGAATTACCTTTCGAAATGCAATTCAAAAAAATGTCAATACCATTGGCAATTGAACTTATTTTCAAAGAATTTCCTTCATATCTGGCAATTTCGAGTTTCAAATATTTTATACAGTACAGGTTTATGAATTTGAAAGTACTATGAAGGCAATACCTATCAAAGCCACAAACCTCTAAATATAAAATACTCTAAAAGCAGAATTGCCATCAGTCAAACAAATTCAAAACAATTAAAAACCTTATCATATTTTATTGCAATTGACATCCGATTCCACAACCTGCATTTGCATTGCCTGAGCAAATGGAAATTCAAAATATTTTAATTGCCATTGCCAACAATGGTAATTCTTTTGCATTTGGATTAGATAAAGTAATGCAAATTAACATCCAATGAAAATTACAGAGAAACCATGTATGATTGATACCAATAACAGTTAAATAATATTTTATGTTGGTTGGTTCGAACGAGTCATATATTGGTTCCAAAGTCGGAGTAGACAAAGAAGAAATTTGCTGGAAATTCTTTTTCACAGGGATTTAGTCCGAATGAGCCTATGGTGTTTGGGCACTTTTGGGCAACACCAACGTAACTATACGATTTTCTTTAAATTTTTCTCAATGTAGCTCGTTTATTCGCAGTTATACTAAAAGTCATTGGAATAACGAATGGCACAGATTCACGTCTTCTATTTACTCAACCCATTAGACAAATGTTTCAACTTTTTTGCTTTAAATTGAATGTTTATGTCCATAAAAAGCCTTAGTTACTAGATTGCTGAAGACTGAAATGAAAAATAATCAATCAAACAATCATAAAAATAAGGAAAACATATATAGGTCGCAACCGAAAGGATTAGCCTGATAACGATAAACCCTTTGGTTTGGATTTGGTTTTGCAGTACTAGCTTAATACTTTCAACCTGACCTGAAAATTCTCATGCCCCAGACAATGTTCCCGAAAATTTTCCTCAGGGTTGTATGATGGTGGTCCGTCTCGATTCAAAAAAGGTAACATTGTATGTAATATTTTACCGAACAACAAAATATTGGCATTTTTAAATGTCAAAGCAAAGGCAAACATAAATTCGATAAATGTATTTCAGAGAATGCATAATGTCTTTCACAAACGCTGAAAATGTTTTCTTTTTTTGTTGCTTGGATGGAAATATAACGTGTTTGAAGCTGCTGGAAAATATAAAATACTTGTGTCCAAATACATTATGTTTGCTATATATATATATAACATATTTGGGACACATTGAATAATGCGTTATAATATATATGAATTTGCGACCCATAAGTGCCTTCGTTTGCCGAAACCTGCTGAAAACAAGAACGTGACAGGCAATAAATAGACAAAATGCAGCAGATCTTTCATTCACGAAATCAATGATTACAATCATGGAAAGGGTTAATGCAATATGTTTGCTGGGGCCGTTATTTTCAGTGTGTACGAAAGGTACAAGATGGAGTGTGATAATTACATCTATATTCGTAATTGTAGATAATTAATACAAATTGTGTTAGATTTTAAAGATTACATTATTCGTACATATAGAAAATAGTTACAATAGAAAATAGTTAATTCGTCTGTTTTCAGTATAATGATACTTATTGAGTACTTAATAAATACAGTGCGCTTGTTGCTATAACTGCATTTTTGAGTAAAATATTAGGACCAAAAAATATTTTGGTTTCCGGTTCCCACAGTGTTTCAATCTCTGAAACTCCCATCGCTTCTTTCCAACCACTTTTAAACCCGGTTTGTTTTGTTGGAAAACCCAAGGGCTTCATTTAATGTGACTTTAAATTTAACGTATTGCAATTTGGAAAAATCATAAACAAACTGCTAAAAATAGAATTTCAAGACCACAAAAAATAAATTCGAAACAAAAAATTAACACAAACAAATTCTTTAAAAGTCATTTGAGTCAACAAAAAATAAAAATTCGACTACCCTATTCTGAGGTACAGTTTGTTGAACATGCTAGCCGCATAACATTTTTTGTAACAATTTCGAAGATTTACTTCCTATATGAGGATAACTGTCTGCACCAGGAGGACGATATCATTAGGTCCACAATTTCCAAAAGGTATGAAACCTTTGGGGTTACTGCCCCATCTAAGTCTCAGCATTTCGAATGCACTATATACATTGTTCTTGGTATAGTGGATTGTAATCCAATTTTGTTTAAATGTACATATCATAAAATCTATCTAGATTTCATTTATTGGCATTTTACATTCATCATCATCAAGATTTCGGCTGGCGGTAGGTTGTGCGCAATACATCGCTTACTTCCTTGAACGCCGTCATAATTACAAAACCATAGTTTCAAGTGAAATGACTTCGAAGGAATTAAGGAGTATTTGAAAATTTTGAGTATTAATTTTATAAATTAAACTAGTTATGAATGTCTTCTCGCAAATGAGCTATAATTTTACATGGAGTTGTTTGTGAAATTTTCTAAAGATTTCGTTTCTGTGTGCAAGCAGTATATTCCTTATGAATATACTCTTAAATTATGCGCAAGCAGTATATTCCTTATGAATATACCCCTAAATTATCTGTGAACATATTCATCTGAAATGTAGTGTTTTTTATTCCATAATAAATTATGTACATGCAACGATATACCATAGAATCAACAAATAATAAAACAAAATCAAACAATGGAAAATAGGAACAATATTATTTTCCAGTTTCCCGACTGTATCCCATTTGTGTCATCATTTAATGATAAACAGCAAAGAACAAACACAAAAATGGTGCCATAATAATGGTGAAGCCATGTACATAGAATGGCTTTAGCTTAACATATATAGAGCACAAAGTTGACTCCCATACTGCAAATGCTTTTGTACGTACTACATCTATGGTAAGCACAACATTAACACCAAATAAGTAATAACTACAAATCTACTTCTTCCTCACATTTCTGCGCTACCCCTGCTGCTTTTGTTTTTTGCATGCCACTAATATTACGACAATATGTATGACACAATGCAATATTTGAGGAATAAAGAATTTGTATTTTCTTGCAGTTCTCAAGGCGTTTTTAATAACCCGGATACAAAAACGGCAAAGAAAAATAAGAAGTTTACATTACAATTTTCCAAAGAATAATAGAGAAAGAATGCGATTGTAGTTGTTTATGCTATTGAATGTAAGGACATCTCTACATATGCAATGCACATTTTCTTATTTAAGGGAAATTTAAGTAAGTATGTAACTTGTACCCTTGCAATGGTATGTTATTTCGAATAGTGTGTATATTATAGAAATTTGTTGTTTCGGTTCTCTATATCCCTACAATTACTGCTGATATACTGTAGATAGGAATGATGGGCAGCTTAATGTTACAGTGACGGGTTATCCAGTTTATCATAAAACATAGCTTGAGGATTTGTTGAGGTTTGCGCGCAAATCTATTTAAACGTTAGTATTCTGTATTGCATTTCCAATACAGATGATTTTGGATAGAATAATAACTTGCATAACTCATCCTCGAACAGCTTAAATGGTTCGCTACAGATGGGTGATTTGAATATAGAGAAATATGGCAAAACCCTGACGCAGACTCACAAAATATCAATACTTAAATAAAAACTGCAGCGGCAAAAGTCACATGCTGCTTGTGTAGACTGATGATTTATACATCATTGGTGAAGTCTGCGAGTATTTACTGCAGTATTTTCGAAAATTGAGTGTCTTCTCAATTGCAGTTAGCTAAAGTAGGTTTGGTACGATGACAAGGCAAAATTAATGCAAGCAGAACACCCACCTGATTAGTGAACATTAGTAAGCGTTATAAATTCGAGGTAGTGGACGAATTTACTTTCCTCGGATCTGCCGTGAATAGAAGCAATAAAGTCAACCTGGAAATCAATTGCAAAATTGTGCTTACAAACAAGTGTTTTTTTCGGGCTAAGCAAGCACTTCAGAGATAAGTCCCTCTCTCCAGAACCGAAGATCCAACTATGTCAGACTCTCAAACAAACTTTCTTGCGTTATGGTGCATAATTCTGAGTCATATCGCGTGCTGATGAAACATCACTGAGAGTCTTCGAGAGACAAAAACTACGAAGAATATATAATATTATACTAGAAAACGGCGAGTATTGACGACGGATTAACCGCTAGCTGTATCATTTGTGCCCCGACAAAGTCGTGGATAAGACTGAACCTGCGATAGGTATGCGAAGACGTACTCGAAGGACATCGAAAAATAGGACGACCAAGAATTCGCTGGAAATACTGGAATGTAGCATGCGAAAGCTTGGTGTAACCAACTGGAGGAGAATAGCTGAAGATGGAGCTTTTTAATTACATAAAAGTCAGTAAAGTAACAACAATACTAATGGAGGCTACATTTTAACAACTATATTTGTTTATCCAATTATACATTTAGTTAACTTGGTTGACGTAAAATTACAAATTATTCAATTGAGTCGATTAACAATTAATTGTATTGCACTTAATTTTGGCAAATAATTTAATAGAAAAAATTATAAAATTTAGTGTATTTGGGAAAACAAACACACAACTTTTCATTTATCAAAAAACTGATGTTTTATTTATATATTTAGGTTACTAATGTTATGCCTTCCCGCCAATTTAAATAAAATCGTTTTCCATTTAGTGGTGTAAATCATTACTGCTTAATTCTCGACTTCTAACGCATTGAACCACGAAATCGTAAGTTTCTTCTGATTCTACAAAATGAGAATGCAAAAAGATTGTTAAAGGATACTTTGTTTCACAATTTTGCAAACACAAAAAAAAAACATGTGTACATAATGATCTCAGCCAGGGTTCAAAGCCGACTCCAGTTGGTTGTTAGCGGCGACTGGGCCGTTATAGAGATGTCGGCGGAGGCGTTCTAAGGGGTTGACAGTCGGCGACAGAAATTTCGGCGCGTACACATCTAATTTTGAACCCAACATATTGTGAATGAATTTTATTGCATTTATTACATTGTAATATAAAAAGTTAACCTATATTACATGAGACATACAAAAATTTCAATAAATTCTGATAAATTAGGATTTTCAACTTAAAAATTAGAAGCAGCATATAGTTTGCAAATAAAGGAAACAATATCAAAAAATAATACAACAATGTACCGGCTACCTAAACAAAATAAATAATAAAATATGGCCACGCCCCTTTGTTTAATCCCGCCCATATTTGCAGCAGATCTTAAAATATGTATACCTAACTAACATACCTAATTTTGTTCAAATACCGTTAACAAGAGCGGAAATAATGGATTTTTAATTTGTGATTTGTATGGGAAGTACCACGCGCCTTTGTCCAATCCCGCCCATATTTTGATAGTTAATTTTTGTAATTTTGAAGTTTCAGCTCGATTAGATCACAGAACACATAGTGACAATTATGGCAACAACATCGAAAATGAGTAAAGTATGTGTGCCATATAGGTATGCAAATGCCAAGTATAGATGCATTCCAACTCAGTTGAAAGAATAATTTGAGTACGAAACTTTTCGCAGGCCAATAGGAAGCTGATTCTAAATTCTTGTTGCACGAACCACAACCGATTGCTCAAATAAAGAGGACGACAAACGACGCAGAATTAGCTGAGGATTACGAGTGGATATCGTAAATTAAAATATACCACGAAATAATCTTGGTACGCCACTTGAAATAATTTTATAAACAGAATACGCATTTTAATAAATAGTTTAACCGGCACACCCAAAAAATCAATTATATCGCACCTGTTCCACAAAAGTGTAACAACTCAAAATTTCAAAATTTTCATTAGAGACGAAAAACTGTTTCCGTTAATATTGATGATATATTTCAAGAAAAAAATATGTTATTGTAAGAAATTATCATTAAAAAGAATAAAAGCGTTGTTTGCGTTAAAAATGTTACTCTTTATATGATAAAAAACAAACCGATACTGAATACTACTGAATATTTTCTCAAATTTCTTTTTTTTTTGAAAGTACAATCCTTCCGGTTAATAATGGAAAATAATTTAATTTACATGGCTGCCTCGGCTGGCAATGCAGTAGCCTACATGATCGGTCCAATTTTTAAGCACATCGATTGTGTGCAGCTGTATTTCACCAATGGCTTCACGAATATTGTCCTTTAAAGCGTCAATTGTCTCTGGCTTGTCGGCGTAACACTTATCTTTGAGGGCACCCCACAAATAATAGTCCAACAAATGTTGCCAATATCCTCCCCTTCAATTTTTGTGAACAAAAATTCGTTCAACATGGCCCGATAACGATCGCCATTGACTGTAACGGCCACTCCTTGCTCATTTTCGAAGAAAAATGGCCCAATTATGCCTCTGGACCAAAATCGGCACCAAACAGTGACTCGTTTTGGGTGCATCGGCTTTTCAATGTATGCGTGCGCGTTTTCTGTGCCCCAAATGCGACAATTTTGCTTGTTTACATACCTGCCAAGATCAAAATGTGCTTCATCTGAAAAGATGATTTTTTTTTGGCAAAATTGGCATCTTCTGTAAGTCGACCGCATGCTCATATTTCCCAGCGTTGTTCAAGCGTACACACAACCATATTCGTTCAGCAGAAGGATAAAACTAATTATCTGTCAAATCAGACATGAGCTAAGTGTTACCATTCATGAAATAAACACTAGTTGAAACAAAAAACGTTAGATGGCGGACCCATTATAAGTCAACAGTAGGGTGATGCAAAATTCTAGACATTGGAATTTTTCAGTTCCTGAAGGTTGAATCAATGTGTCTACATACTAGAAGTGTAATAATTCAAAAATTGCTGAACAAAAGTTTTCATCTT
The DNA here is from genome assembly GCA_963931995.1 of Phaonia tiefii. Lineage (NCBI taxonomy): Eukaryota > Metazoa > Arthropoda > Insecta > Diptera > Muscidae > Phaonia > Phaonia tiefii. The sequence continues at coordinate 198,730,197 of OZ008368.1, read as the reverse complement.
AAGGTCCCTAAATAGCGATAAACTTTCGACTATAATGTATACAAATTTATTTTTTTTAAATTAAAATTAAATATAATTATTTACGTACGATAAGTATGTCATATACATATTTTTCAATAGTGTAGGTTATTATCTGTTCTCTTCATTCTATATTTTTTTATTTAATTAGCATTTATTAGAATTTATGACTTGTGCAACATTACTTCCAATAATAATTATTTCAATTTATTTATCGCTTAAATGTCTCTATCGATTTGTACATCAATTCCATTGTTGACTAGCTGTCACTTTAAGTTACATGCCAACCGAATGGTTCTATCCAACTATATGTTTCAATTCAATCATTGCACCTAGCGAAATCGTACATCTCAATCCCCACCTGCACCGCTCAAGTTTATTTCCAACACTAACATTTTAGCACACAAATGTTAGGCAGCTCAAGGGGTGGTCGGTTCTTGGCTGAATCTGCGTATATGCGGGTGTGCTATGCCCTCAGTCAAAGCGGTCGACATCTAACGACAATTGTATTTGTTGCAAAGAAGCAGCGGGTGGTGGAATCAGAATTGACAACAACTTAATCATTCATAAATACGGGAATAACTTTTTAATTTACGATGATTTGTATTCAGCCAATGCAATATAAATTAAACGTTTTATAATCGCGTAGCGTAAACCAGCGAAGCGACAATGCAAAGTGCTCATTCATCATTTCAATGTGATTTGTGGTGAAGCCCGCCCCTTAATATGTCTGTCTTTCTTTTTACCATGTTCAACAATTTACGTACTGGCACAAGGGGAAGTAGAGTATAAATCAAGCAAGTAAAATTGTATGTATGTTTGATTTTATTTATACATCTTACTTTTTTATTGCTTTCCGAACGATTAGTTGACGATGGATGAAGTGCCGTATTGGTGCTTCGACAATTGTCTACTCTGCGCATAATTTTGATTTAATGATGCAGAATGTGTGACTGAAAAACGCAACGACGAATGCAATAGCTTTGTACTGTTAGGATTTAAAATGCGTTTCCGCTCAATAGTGCTTAAGTTGTTAGTGATTTAGTATTAACATTTGTGTATATCCAAAATATATTTATCGTAAAATTTTGCGATGGAATTTCACGTGTTTGATGCGTGCAATGACATCGTCTTTCAATGCAGCATGAGCTTTGGTTAGCAATGTTATTTTCAACTGTACTTTCCATGTATTCCATTATCAAACAGTAGTGCAAACGCTATAGTTGGTATGTCTACCATATTTATATTAAGCGAACTAAATATTTGTCAATCTAGGACATTAGCTTTGGTTACCGTTGTAATTTATTGTCGCTTTACCGTCATTCATGATAGATAATAAGAATGTTATCGATATTGTCCCCATTGCTATCATGCTTACTGACAAAAACTTATCGACGAACCACATGCTTATGAATACCAAGTCTGTGATCAAGTGTTGGTAATTTTGAGTGGGAAGATATATCGCATCAATTGTTGGTAATTTTGAAGCTATCGATCAACCTCAGGCTAATAAATGAAATTTCCTCTAGTTATTTACATATGGGACATGGGACTGTCCTTGGACGTATAAAGTTTCTGATAGCCATTCACTTGGGAGTGGCCAGAAATTATTTCTTCATTAGGCAGTCTAAGCAGCTCACTACTTCCACGAAGTATATCCTGGGCAATGGCTTATCGGAAACCTCCATTAGCTAACTAAAGTGAGAAGGCGAAACGAATGAACAACCTGAGTGGTAATGCGATCACTGATACGTCTCAGGATTATTAGGTGACCCTGTCACTGATGCTCTTCGAAGTAGTGGACAAATTCTTCTGTGCTTTGAAGGCGGATGAGCCAACACTCCTGCCCAACGGCGGATCAAAATTGAAGAATCTAAAATCCAGTTTCGACACACTGCATTCTGGCCAGCGTCTGATTCATATTGGGCGGCTGAAACATAATCATCCTGGGAGTAGGTAAAATGCAAACCACGGTGGCTGGGTTTGCCTCCCGCCGCCCTTATATTTGCAATGAAAATACACAAGGAAAATAATGAACAAAGAAACCCCCCAACTGTTGACGACCCTGGCAAACGTTATAAGGACCACGATTTAAGGATATGTACCGGGAATGTGCGAACGCTATACTCGACTAGTGTCACTTTCCAACTGGCGGATGTCCTCGGAAAATATAAAGCTGACATCACAGCGATCCAGGAAATACCATGGATAGGATATGGTTGCACCAAAGAGAAAAACTTCGATATTTACTACAGCCGCCATGAGCGAAAGCACGAATTTTGGTGCGGATTTATAGTTGACAAGAGACTGCGACACCTAGTTTCAAGGTTCAACCCAAAGAGTGACCGCATAGCCACAATTCGCATCAAAGCGAAATATTTCAACATCTCGTTAATTTGTGTGCACGCACCGACAGAGGATAAAGATGATGAGGTCAAAGAAACATTTTATGAGCGTCTAGAGGAAGTATATGAACGCTGCCTTGACCTGAAGAACCAGATTGATCACTTGGTAATAGATGGCAGGCACTCTTCTAGTGTAATGGATGTACGTGTGATTCTAGGCGCCAATAGCAACTCGGATCATTACCTGGTGGCTGCGAAAGTTCGCACAAGACTGAGCAGGGCGCAAAATGTACGAAGCCGAACACAGAAAAAGCTTGATATTGACAACCTACAAATACCGGAGATATCAATGTCCTATCGACAGAGCTCTCTCTCCTGCTAGAGCAGAATACCCCCGTTCCGAAGACCCAGATGCGCCGTGGAAGTACATCTCCCATTCTTTGGAAACCGCTGCAAGGACTGAACGTGGCTATCAAAAACCCCAGAAAGATAAGCCATGGTACGAAGAAAAATGTCGCATTGCTACTGATGCAAAAAACGCTGAACGTATGGAAACGAAACAGTCAGTGAAAACGCGTGTTGCGTGTGAGCGGTACAAGAGGCTAAGAAGGAAGGAAAACCGACTATTTAGGTGGAGAAATGGCAGTGGGAGTACCGAGCAAGTGAAAAAACCGAAATGTGCTGGATGAATTGTGAATCCCGAAAGTGAAAAACAAAATTGATGGTGTCAATGACTAGAGAAGCCTCTCGACTTGGTCCGAACTTGAACGTTGACAACCGATTTAATTTTTAAGTGGTAGATGAATTTGTCTACCTTGGATCCACCGTGAACAAGGATAATAACATTAGCCTGGAGATAGATAGGAGAATTGCGCTTGAAAAAAATAGATGCTATTTTGGGCCAGCAAGCAGTTTATGAACAAAGTCCTCTCTCAACGGACAAAGTCCAGCTACATCAGACTCTCATTTTACCTGGCTTGACCTATGGCTCCGAAACTTGGGTCATATCGCAAGCGGATGAAAAACACCTGGGAGAATGCGAGAGAAAAATTTTTCATAAAATATATGGTCCTGTTAGGGAAAATATGGAAAATATGGCGAGTACCAACGTCGCTGGAACCCAGAGCTATATAATCTGTATTCTGACTTGGACATAGCTACGCGAATCAAATTAGGCCAATTGCGTTGGCTAGGCCATGTTATCAGAATGGATGAAGATGAGCTAGCGCGAAAGGTTTTCGATAACTTACCCGATGGAAGCAGGAAAAGAAGACGACCATGACTCCGCTGGAAAGACCAGGCAGGAGAATCCCTCCATAGCCTTGGTGTTAACAACTGGCGAGGAAAGGCGAAGGATAGAGCCAGTTGGAAGAATACGTTGAAATTTGTTTAATTGGCTTGTTTAATTAATTTGCCTAAGACGCCTGACCTCATGAGGTTGTAAAATAGTCAATAAAAGTAAAGTATTAATATATATGTATGTATATTATATTATTATAAGATATAATCATACTCTAAAGATTGGACGGGCTTTCCATTTGCAATCTCAAAGTTTATATCTCACATTGCAAACCTATTTCTAAAGTTACCCGTCAATATATTGTGACAAATGTCCTTAGATACAATAAATTGTAAAGTTAAAACTATAGCACAACTTCCAATAGTTACCTTGGTTTAACACTAGTTACGGTTTTATCGTCAAGAGCAAAGCAAACATAGTATAAGAAACAAACAACAATATAATAATTGATTTGATCGTAAGCGGGTCAAATTTTTCCGTAGCTAAACAAATCAATTTCAAACAATCGGATAAAGTTTGCTTTATACTTGCACTTGTAGTTTCCATGTGTGGCTCTACCAGCGAAGACACACAAACTATAAACAAAAACTAAAAATATGATCATGGGCATAGCAGGAGTCGTTGTTGTAATTGTGGGTAACAACAACAGGCATTTTGTTTTGATTGTGCACTTGCCTTCTGTCAAATTTACTACAAATGTATACCAACAACAAAAGTAAACAACGAAGTACAAACAGAAAATATATATAATATAAAATAGAATAAAAAATAAATGGTTTCCCATTACATCCCATGAAGGGACTGGGGAGAACTTCTCACAATCACTGAGCTGTGCGCTTTCCAGTTTTCACTCACTGATATAATATAATACATACAAATAACCAGCTGTTCTAACAACACAACCTTGCCCTGTTCAACCGCTACATTCACATTCGTGTGTTTCATGGCGTTGTAGACCAACTTTTTAAAGCTAAGGCCCAATTTTGGCTGGTTATTTAAATTAGTAATCAGTTGATTTTGATTTATGTTTGATTTGACTTTAAATACGAAAAGAGTTTTTCAGTGCTTTGTCAAATAATCTTACTACCATCTGGCAACAGTAGCAAATGCTACGAAAAATAACCGGTATTCATACATTTATCGGCTAATCGTTATAATGCATCAAACTGACGCCATTTGTAAAACAAAAGTGAAGTATCTAATACTATACAAAATATTTAATGAAATTGTAGAATTTTTGAGCAGAAATAAAGTTCTAACTGCACTACGAGTTAACTGATACGTTTTTCTTTTTATTTAAACTAGGATGGGGATTATAATTGTTCACATTAACAATTAAAGAAGGTTTGTGTTTATTCTTCTTGTTGTTTTCTGTCAAAATCATATGGTCACTTGTTCGTAGTTGAAATTCCCAACTTTGGCTGTTTAAACAGCAATTAACTATTAACCTTAAAAGTGAATTCAGAATTTAAATTATGTTTGATCGTTGATCAAAGATGAGTTTTCACTCAAAAATTAGGCCTAAGCGTCGTAACCTTACTTCGTTGAAAACTGATGGGGTACTAAATTTCTATGGGGTAAATAAATTTCTTTTAGTTGATATTAATCATTGTCTCTCAAATGTGTAATATTGAATAGCAAACACAGTATGTTTGGTCATAAGTATATTATATTTGCGACAAGCTCCAAACACACTTTATATTTGCATCCAAACACCAAAAAAAGCAGATTTTTCAGCGTGCAGAGTTATTAACTGATTTAGAGTTTACATTACTTTTACAATAAATTGCAACGCCTCCCCTATTTTCGGTCTACCATTATGATAAAGATTATATTATTCTTCACTCAAAGTTTCCAACCGATTTTCGGTTCTCCAAAACGACTTTATTTATTTATCACAGAGAACGTGTGCGCCTGATTTAACGAATGCTCGTTTGTCGAAGCTACAATGTCCATTTGTCTAAGATATCGAAACTTTATAAAATCCTAATCTATGTATGTAACATTTGGCCGGCAGATGTGCAATGGTAGTTTGCGCTACTCTTCTATAGGAGAACGTGGGTTTGATCACTATTCTGAACGCCTTTCATTTATTTCGACGATGGTCACCTGGCTTAGTGACGGCGACCCCATCAATTCTTCAAGCTTCCCAAAATATTGTCCGAAACTGGTGTAAAACTGTAAGCCACAATCAGTGTGTTAAAAACTACAAATCTCACAGATAACTAATTGAGAGAAACTCTCGATGACTTTCGTGGGATGTAATGGCAGACAATGTTTTTTGACATGTTGGTCATTTGTTCATATAATTCCACAGTTGCAGTTAAAAAAATTTCATATTTCCGTAAAAACAAACCATCATGATAATCAGTTTCACTTAATAATAAATCATTTTCAACAACGTCAACGATGTAAACCCATTATCGTCATCATCAGCGAACAATAAATTGTTATAAATGGATTATAAACGAAAAAAATATTTTATAAGGTTTCTTTGAATTTAAGTTGGTTTAGTGGTGATTTTCTACGGTTTGTCTTAACGGTTGGTTTATCACCCGCATTTTTTCATGGTTTGATTTGCAGCACGAACCGACTAAAGAACTCCCTTGTTACTCATCAAAATAAATTTTTCTGTACTTATATATGACAAAAATTAAGATCAATTCGTTATGATTTTCTTCTTCAAGAAGAAATTCATCCGTGACAGATTTTATTAGGAACAACTTGGGTTAGTAGGCAAAATTGCATCTGTATGGGAGTGTGACTGCTTCTTATTCTATACGCACTTTCAATAGAATTAGGGTCACTGATTTCAAAGTATGGGTAAATGTTAAAAAAACCACTTGTGTAACCCTTATTCGTAGGAAATCTATGCTCTCAAGTGATTGGAATTTTTTTTATTTGCACAAAACAGAAATAAACATTTCGGGGAAGTTGTATGGTTCTTAAAACCATCTGAGGGTGGCAAAATATGAAATATTGTTTCGTGACGGAAGTCAGTACTTTATTGTTGGTCACATTTTTTTGCTTTTCGTATGGAGAAATTTTTCCTAGAGAGAGGAGTAACAAATGCCATTTTAGCATCTGTTCTTGGGCTATGAAATCAATTATCACATATTTTTGCTTTATGTTGATGCACGCATGTTCTCTTTAAGAATTCATAATAAATTCCAGTTAATGAAATTTGAAGAGATTTTGTGTTTTGGAAGCTGAATAGTGAATTTCCTGCACAGCGAAAATGTAAAGGGGTGGTCCATATTACATTAAGAAGGAAATTGATTTAGAAGTTGATGTAGCCCATGCCACTTGCAGTACATACAGTGTGTCTAGGTTTTCTCCCTACGTATTTGGCCAAAAAATGCTAAAAATATATTAGATATATCACATATTTTTGGGTAAGATTTTAGCACATAAAAATCCGACATGGAGTAAAACTCAGTGGTCTTCCATTTGAAAATGTTGAGAAATTTTGCAAAAAAGAATAACGTAGAACCAGAAACAATATCCCTAATAATTCTACATTTTGTTTTTCAGAACGAGATATATATTTTATAAATATAAATAACAACTATATTTAAATATTTTTTTAGTATAAGTTCGCAATAATGGCTATTATTTAAATTTTTCCGTTAACATTTATACTATTGAAACTTGTTCCTATTTGTTTTGGCGCTCTTTGGCGCGTCCACAATGACACGCAATAAGGTCTTCTGGAACGCGGCAAAAAAGGAAAAGTAGGCATATAATATATTTATGTTTTAGTCAATTAAAATTAATACATTATTATTTAGGAGTATTGAGTGTACAGCAAAGGCACATCTGGAATTCTACATTGTCTACCTCAAGGAACATCTAGAGACAATTTGTAAAATGTTTTTGTATAAATTTTTCGGCAAACAATACACCTTTTACGCGCTGTTAGCTGGACTTTGGCAGGTAACATTTTTTGATAGACTGTATTCACTTTGGCAATTATAATTGCCGCAATTCTTTGTGATTCTTTTTTGAACTTGCCACTTACCTTCACACACGACAATTCTGTGTGAGAAATTCACATTAAAAATTTCACTTTAAAAATAAAAATTTCGAATGAAAAGAACAAAACGAATTGCCAGTAGGGCATGTTTTTTCACCATTCCATTCATCTTACCTCTCTCTCCTACAAGAATTGCGGCAATTGTAATTCCCAATGTAAATACATACATTGTTTTGTTACAAAAAAATGTGTCAGAATACCGATTTCTGACAATTGTCATATTGCTGTCGAATAGTAACTGTGGTGACTATTGTAATCCTGCAGAATAGGGCTGTTAAACTTAATAATCACCTAAGCGTTCTCAACGGTTCGTTCTCAGACGTCGAACGTAAATGGCAAAGTATTTTACACCAAATTTAGTACCAGAGACGTCAGTGACCTATTTGGAATTCCCATGAAATCATATTTTGACACGATAGAGAAAAATTGTCAACGCCATTGGGTTCAGAGAATTAAAATTATATGGGATCACTGAGCTTCGCTCAATTTGGATTTTAGGTCACAGCCAGTGTAGTTGTTTGGGTGCAAATTAAATAAGTCTTCAGTGGACTAATTAATACTGCCGAGATTCAAGGAATACCAATTATTAGAGAAATGCTTATGTAAGGGCAGTTAAAAGTCGCATCTAAATATAAATGTGATTTAGTCGATTTTCTGCCAGTTGGCATGGAATTTTGTTAAATCGTCCAAGACATGTTTCATAACTTTTTATAACTTGAAAGCCATCACTTGTTTGAGGTTGTATAATACTTTCTTAATAGGAACATTTCCGTCGAAGACATTGCTATGAAATTTCTAAAATTCTCATGACTTTTAACAAATATAATTCATTCACATTGCTTAGTTGTGGGTAAAAAGTGAGTAGGAGTGTAAGGGAGCTAATCATTTTATACCTCCACGTCAAATAAATATTCCAAACGGTTTTCATCAAACACAGTCCTAGCAAACTAACCCTTTCTGATTTCACAGCACACTTCTTGAGCAAATATCGCAACAATTTCACTTGTAAGAGAGAGGGAGAGCGCTGAACGCAATGAACTTAAGCGTGCTAAAATTAAACGCCGTTGCGTGACTCTCAAAACCGAAAATTTTATATCTAATTGTTTTCTATTGACTGTTATTTACTCCTTCCACAATTCCGTGTCATTTAAGAAAATAGTTGGTCAATTAGCCCCTCTGAGCGTAAATTAAACGTATTACTCTGATTTGTTTGTGCTAAGATTTCATTTGGAAATCCAATGTGGTATATTTATTCATTCGAACTCTAAAACGGTGTGTCATCAGCACATGTTGCTTATTATGTTTATATCGTCCTTCCATGGAGCAGAAATAATGGATTTTTAATTTGTGATTGGTATGGGAGGTACCACGCCCCTTTGTCCAATCCTACCTATATTTGCAGCAGATCTTAGAATATGTATACCTAACCACTATGCCCAATGTTGTTCTAATACCGTTAACAGGAGCAGAAATAATGGGTTAACAGGAGCAGAAACAATGGATTTTGACAGTTCATTTTTGTCGTCGCCGTTAGATTGGCTGCTAAGTTTCAGCTCAATTGGATCACGCGAAAAGGGTTAAAAGTCAATCCAAAGTTTTTCGGCATACAGATAGGTGAAGTTAATATAAAGAATTTTAAAAAAACCTAAATTGCATAGTGCATTCCATCACAAAAGGATTATATTTATTTTGGCAATAAAAAATAACACGCATAACCGTTTCGATAACGTGTAAATATGAAGAAATGGCAGGCAATTTTCTTTTGTTGGGTTTTGGATTCCTTGACTATTGAGACGGATACCCGGAAAAAACAGAATTGGTAAAATCAAATAATTACAATTCTATGAATTAATTTTCTGGAATTCAAATATTTATTTCTTTAAATTGAAGAAAATATTCTTGAAATCAAAATACTTTGTTTTCTGAATTTTCAAATTCAAATTATATCATTTTACAACAAAATATATTTGCTTAATCTTCTAAATCTTTCACTGTTAGTTCAAATAAAAAACTTCGTTAATGAATTAGTAAAATCAATTCAAACTTTAGAATTTAGAAACTCATATTTGTTGAAATTTTATCTCGACATAAATGATTTTTTAAATCATTATGATGAGTTCTTTATGACGATGGCGTCACAACCTACGAGACAATTTTGTTTTTGATGATACTTAGGGATCTTCGGTCGATACTAATTCGCATATGTAAATTGCAGAATTGAGTTTGTATATATACGATTGATGATCAACCGATGGTATCAATTCAGGCACAGTAGTTAGGCATCTGATGATGAGCTTGTCACGGAGTTCGAAACTAGTCATGCCAGTGAGTGTGTGTTGAACTGAATTGTCTATTATTTCCAACAAAACTCAAACCATTTTTCAATTCGAAAAATGTACATGACTTGTAAGCTTGTAGTATGAATTTCTCATACATTAACCAAAAACTAACAAAATCGGTCAACAAAATTCAAATTCAAATAAATGTAACTTGGCACTAGCACGGTCTTCAAAAATGTTATACCACGGAAAAATACAACTCAGTGATATTGATTAAAACTCACCTCAAAGCACTGCAACAATGCGAGAATGCATGAGGAAAAGAAGAAGATGGTGGAGAAATTCTGTCGTTCTTGTTGTTTCAATTATAAGCGTTTCTTGAAACAACAACATCTGTCAGTGATGTTGATACTTAGGGATCTTCAATCGATACTAATTCGCACATATGAATTGCAGAATTGAGTTTGTGTATAAACGATTGATGATCAACCGATGGTATCAATTCAGGCACCGTAGTTAGGCATCTGATGATGAACTTGTCACGGAGTCATGCCAGTGAGTGTGCTTAACAGAATTGTCTATTTTCCCAACAAAACGCAACCATTTTTCAATTAGAGAAATATTCCTGACCTTGTAAGCTTGTAGTATCAAATTCTCATACATTAACTGAAAACTCACGCAAAATCGGTAACAAACTTCAATTTAAAAGCGGCAATATTTGCTCAAAAGTATTCCAGAAAGCAACGTAAGTTTAAATTAAGTTGTATGTATCCACTAAAATCACTTGAAAATTGTAGGAATTAATTGAACTATTTACTAATTAATTTCTTCAATACTGGGACAAATTTTTTATAATAATTTTTGCTATTCTTTGAATTTTGAGTTATAAATTAAAATCTTAAGTCTAAAATGTAAAAGAATATGGATAAAACAAACAAATCTAATGCTAAAAAATGCGTTGGAATCGTTGTTGTGGAGAGCAGTCGCACGTTGTAAATATAAATTATCTCAATTATCAAATTATATCTATTAGCATCCTTAAGATGAAGAGAACTTTGTCGTTATTTGAAAGAGTAGTATATATTTGCTAAATAGATTTGCGGTGTCTAATTGTATTACATCTAAATACACGCTGAAAACTTTGTACTTTTTGCTGTTTGGATGCAAATATATCGTGTGTTTGGAGCTTGCCACAAATATAACATACATGTATGGGAATTATTTGCAAACATTTAAATAAATTTCACGAATCAAATCACCAGAATTATAGTGTTTGTATACCAATGCATAGTGATAATCGTGTGTTAAAATACTGTAACGTTTTGGGGACGTTCTAACCTGCTGAAAACAAAAACGTGAGACACAAAAAATAAAAGAGAATCAAAAAAGGAGCAAATTAAAATTTTATTAAACCAAACAAAAAATGCATTCAATGCTAGCAAAGGTAGAAAGGATCTGTTTTATTATTTCCATTTTATTAGTTATTGGCTAAACATTTGAATTTCAAAAATACAATTTGATCTTACAGAGATATGTTACATAATTGTGAGTTTTATCATTTGATACGAATGCTTCCAGGAAAGTATATGGATGTTGGGTCTGAAACACGTATGTACAAGCATGAATGTTTGCACGAAAACATACTTATATTTGCGTGTAGATAGAAGTAATTCTGGGGTTGCCAAATGTATGAATATGTTGAGTGTGTTTGGGAGAATATCCCTGTAGGAAGTCTGGGAACATGTGTCTCCATGTCACCACTGTTGTCAACTCTTATGGTGACATTGTCGACAATTTGTCTACAACTTGTCTACAAATAATTGCCTGGCTTTGATGTGTAGAGAAATTTACGACAAATCGACGTCAGTGCTTCTTCTGCTTTTTCATTGTTTCGCTTTGTTTGGTTGTGAAAACACGTGGTGTCGCGTACATTTAGTTGGAAAATAATTTAAAAAGAAATAGTGAAAAGACTGATAACATTGTTTTTAATGTAATTTAGATATAAATATGATTTTAATTTTGTATTTTACGTATTTTTATTTGGTAAAAAAACACTAGTGATAACAAAAATAGCGACAATGGACTACTGATTCACTGGTTCCAATGTCTCCATATGGTTCCAAAAGTACCACCTAGTCAGTAGTTCTTGTGTCAGTAGTTCATTCTCAGTGACAATCATATGTTAAATGTCATTAGAATTTTACATTGCCTGGGGTATTTTTGGTCAGTAGTACTGGTGACACAGTCAATAGTAAGTCAGTACTGTTTCACTATAGACATTTCCTACAGGGATGTTACATTAATAATACATATATATAATGGACGCCATTTTTCTGCGTGTATGAACTAAGTTTGCATTCCATGCCGTATTCCATTTCATTTTGGAGAGGATAGCAATGTCTCAATTTTCAGGTGGTGTTTGATGTCGAACAATATGTACCGATTACGATCGACTTGGTACCACGGAATGTGAACTGTTGTGGTAACTGGCGTTTATGGCAGGTGTTTCTCCGACCTTGAGTGCCCGGATGGAGCTAAGATAGATGTTTATTAGACCCTGACAAACAACTTGCCCAGAAGTTGCAAGTTGAAACTGGCCCAGAAGTTGCTTGTCTAATATAAAAATGCAACGCTGAAATATATTTGTTAGTTTACTAGTATTATGAATTTATAACATAAGCATTGTTCGGTAGTTTGGTATTTAGTTTTTTTTACAATACAACCAGAACAGAAATTTCAGTCAGGTGAACCGACTTAAACATACCCTCACCCGAAATCATATATTGCAGTGTGGCGTTGTGCTAAATATTACTCAATACCCAACTTAATTACGATCATACCTGATTATGGAGAGTTATCGTGATTTCCAGCCAATTGTCCACCTAAGATTTATATGGGAGGTAAAAAAATGGGCATGGCGAAGTTGTTTTCATACAGTATTATACAAAATATTGATCAGTACCAAATTTTGTTAAGATTGGTTGTGGTATACGGGTGATAACGACTCGACCAGCCGGAAAGTGAAATTTAAATTGAAGTGAAATTTAATAGACAGTATTGGTTCAGCTGTGGATTGTATTTCAGGCTGCATAATTAAGAATGTTGTTGCATTTCTAAATAGAAGATTGGTTTGCTTGAGGACCTCAGCATCATCTCTTATTATGCGAATAGTAAAATATATGAAACGTTTAGTCCTTAGAATAATATCAAAATTATTTAAACTGAAGTTGCCCGATGTATTAGCCTTAGTCTATTTATAAGTTCCTCAAACTTTCAACCACCAAAATATTTAAATGCAATGCCAACTAATGTTACAGTTAACAATAGAGAAGATTTTGTCTAGCAGCATGTTACCAAATCCATTCAGTTACTGCTAAAACCATCAGTTAACCTTTTACCTTTCAATATATCGTGTTTTCTGGAATTCAGCCCAAAATCCCATAATACAGCCACTTCCCTACTGCATACAAAATATTTTTACTTTACCCTGTTATCACACAGCTAAAATGAGAAAACTAACCAACTATCAAATCGGTAAACTTACGGAAGAAGTAGCAAAGATGTTTGTGAGCAAGGGGGAGCACATCATAAATTATCAAACTTTTGTCGCTGGATTACGTGTTCCTGCACACACGCAGATATTCCTTATTTAGCGGCGATGCAGTGCCAAACGGAAAATACTCCTTCGACCCATAATCACAACAAAGGAGGATGAAAAATTTATTAGAAGCGAAAAAGAGGAATATTGCCAACATACAACACATGTGTTGCTGCGACAGAGACTAACACTAACATTAACACCACTCCATTGCCATCAAGGGGTGTCCTGTTATTCAACCCATCAACTATAGCCCATTTACCCTGTTAAGTGGTTGATGACTGTTAGTTTGCGAGTGGGAGAAATGGCGGAAGACAGCAGCATAAAAAAATGATGTATAATTTCTTATGTGATTTCCTCTTTCTCTCATGTAGTAGGACATCAATTTTTCATCCTATTTCACAAAAACAAGTGGATTTTTGTTGTTTACTTATCCTCAGGCAAGTGTAATAGTTAGTGGCAACAAATTCACACCAGCTGTGACCTTTGACTAGATTGGAATTAAAGAATAAAAAAATCCTATCTTCCCACCCTATCCCAAAGCTTCCAACCCTTCCATTTTACCATCACCCGGCAGTTGATGGTACCCGCCTTAGCTGCTGAAATAATCAGCTTAGCACCAGGCGCATGCAACCCTTAACAATGAACCAACAAATTGGTAACAACATTAAATAAAAGAAACAATAATCTTTTGAAAAGTGATAGGTTTTCAATACAGAGATGAAATAATCGGAAGAGTTTTGTATGAATTGAAGGTGAGCAATATATGAAATTATTAATTGTCTTAACTATTTCCAGTGGGATATGGTATGGAAAGTAAAGATTAACTCGCTGAATATTGAAAAAAGCTAAAATGATGATCGATCGAAATATATAATGTACATTATAGTCTCGATTTTCTTATATTTTTTACAATATAAAGTAACTGAAAATGTTGCGGTAGTTTTGCTAATCTAGAATTCGAGAAATAAAAAATGAATCTAGTAAGTCTTTGAGATTGAAACTATTGTTTTGTGTTATCTTATGATTTTTCAATAATTTATTTATGACGTCTAACAAAACGAATTCGTTGACTCAACGAAGTCCACGATTTTGAATTTGATTTTTACGGAATTAATAGTTAAGGGTTTTTCAATAAGAGTGCTACAAAAGTTTTTTTAAATAAACCAAAACCTGTTTTAGATACCAATGAAATTCTTTATTCCTGTGAAAGTACGTTCGATGCCTGTATGGAACTCGATTTCTTTTGCATGGCCACCACGGGCACGCTTGCAGAAGTCCAGACCCTGAACCCAACTTTAGACGGTTTTCAAACATAAATCGGCCGATACTGCTGCAATTTCACGTTCGATATTCGTACGAAGTTCATCAATCGTCGCTGGCTTGTTGGCATAGACCATAGACTTGACGTAGCCCAACAGGAAATAATCTAACGGTGTCAAATCGCACGACCGAGGGGGCCAATCGACTGGGCCATTTCGTGAGATAACACGTTCACCAAACTTGGTTTCCAATAAATTGATTGTGGCATTCGCTGTGTGGCTTGTGGCGCCGTTCTTTGGAACCACATGTCCTCGAAGTCCATATTATCCAATTGGGGCCAAAAATATTCGGTTATCATTGAACGGTAGCGATTCGCATTCACAGTAATGTGCCGGTCTTGATCATCACGGAAGAAGTACGGCCCAATGACGCCGCCGGCCCATAAACCGCACCACACCGTAATTTTTTCGGGATGCAATGATGACTCACGGATTACGTGTGGATTGCTGTCTGACCAATAACGCATATTTTGCTTTTTGACGAAGCCATTCAGCTAGAAATGAGCCTCATCGCTGAAGATGATTTTCCGATGAAAATCCGAATCATTTTCAAGTTGTTGCTCAGCCCAAGTCCCGAACATACGACGCCTATGGTGGTCAAGAGGCTTCAGTTCTTGCGTCAATTTGATCTTGTGAGGATATAGGCCAAGATCTTTTCGCCAAATTCGCCATAACGACGTCACACAGATGCCCAACGCTTGAGAACGACGTGTGAGAGACACATTTGGGCTTTCTTGAACTGAAGCCTCAGCGGCAGCAATATTCTCGACACTACGGCACTTCTTTGTCTAACTGGCACAGGAACATTTTGTACTGTGCCTGTGGATTCAAATTTTTCCACTAGACGCTCAATTGTTGATCTGGTAGGACGATTATGACGACCATAAATTGGACGTAGCGCTCTTAAAGTTTCCATGATGAAATGGCAAACCTTCCTGAAGAGAAATGTCAAAAGGGCGGGAAAAAATATGGCGTCGTCTGCTGACCCTATCGATTTACTTTTGTAGCGTCTCTGTTGAAAAACCCTTTACTTATCTGCGAATGTGGCCGTCGGTGGTGCAATGGTAGTGGGCGCGGCTCTTGTGCATGAGAACGTGGGTTCGATCTCCGTTCTGACCACCTTAAATTTGTTTCGACTGCGGTCACCTGGCTTATTGACGGCAACACTATCGAGTATTTAGCCATGAAAACGCGTCTTAAAATACCGTTCGGAACCTGTGTAAAATTGTAGGTTACAATCAGTGAGTGTAAAACTAGAACGGGCATAGCTCACTGGCTTGTGAGAAGCTCACTCTAATCCCTTCATAGGATGTAACGGGAAACCATTTATTTATTTATCTGCGAATGTGCATAGCCAAAAATCTAAAATTTTTGATAACAAGAAGTATTCAGTGGTACACAGAACATATAATACTTTAGGTTCATTATTCAGCAGAACAAAGGATAGAATAGATAAATTTAAAAGGACCAATTTAGTTTGTAAGATACCGTGTAAGAGTAAGGATAAAGTAAATTGAAATATGGTATACGTAGGTACAACAAAAAATAGACTAAAGGCTAGAATTGCAGGACACAAATCCGATCAGAAATACAATAAAGCCACTTCTACAAAAAAACCGCATTATCATTACACGGCAGTAATCTGAATCATTGTCTTGATTTTGACAATACATCAATTTTGAACACAGAAAACAATTACAAACGCAGATATACATTAGAAATGTTACAAATCATGAAGGTTCCATTAACACAAAGGATTAACTATAAAACAGACATAGCGAATATTGCTCAGAATTACAGACATTTAATTAATAGGAATTAGGATAATTACATTAATGATAAATAAGTTAGATATTTTCAATATTTAAGTTAATTTTTTAAATATTCTTAATTTTATTTTGTCTTTAAGTGTAACTATTTTCACTTATGTTTTTTTGAGAAAATGTAATTTTTTTTGAGAAAAGGCACTTATTTAAGAAAATGTTATTTTTTAAACTTCTTTCACTTTGGCTTTTCTAAATTTACTTTTTATTGGGTTCAAAACTACAATATCTACTAAATATTGGTTATAGGCTCCACCTGAAAAACTGCACATTAAACAGGAAATTTCCCTACATATATTATTCTAGACACAAACCAAAGCAAAAGTTTATAATACTGTAGCATAATAGTGTGAAAAAAAGTTGTTTAATTTTTTTCATTTAACCGCCATCCAACAACGGTCGATAAGGAACTTCGTTCCAAAAATTTTTGATATATCACACGCAACTTCTTTTATACACGCTCAACACGCTTCTATTGCAAATCAACACGCTTCTATTGCAAATCCCTTGTATCGAAAACTTATTGTTGCTTAGTTAATAAGGGTTTAAAAACAGAAATAAATGAATTTCAAAAGTACATGGCTTTGTAGACGAGGTTTCTCAGTTGCTCATAAGGAAAAGAAGAATCTTGCACACTTATCTTTCAAATCCTCCTCGGCACAACCACAGTAAGGATGAGAACGCTTCCTAAATTCTGTAAAATCATTTATTTGCCGGATGTCGTCATATGCTGCGCTCTAATGCTTTTTATATCATTTCGAATCAACTTTTTATGGAACCCATTATTGTGTGTTATTGATAGCTGACATATTTCGACTCTAACATGTATTTTTCTTTACCACCAAACCGATTGGTCAATTTGCTGGGTCTTTTATTTCGTCTTCCCTAGTTTTTAATATTCTGGAATAAATTGTTTTTTTATAACAACTTAAAATCACACTTTCACAGAAAAGAATTTCTGTGGTGGAATTCAGTTCACTCAATGAATTGGTAATGTGATGAATGCTAAATGAATAAATTTTGTAAATGATTCATTAATGTGATTTATTACTATTTAGGATTTACTATTTAAGTAGAAACATTATAAGAGGAGGTCTGGCAAATGATGTCATACTCTCATGATGTGTCCTTTTGTGGTAATGTGTAAACAATTTGAAATTTTAATTAAGATAAAGGAAGCTGCCTGAAAACTACTCTTATTTCTCTGAGTTACTGCTATTTTATATTTATTTTGGATGCTGTAATACAAAGGAACAGGGAATTATATGGTAATGGCCAATAACCTGTCTAGACAATTATCAATTCAGATGTATTCAATCACAAATACATCACTTGTAATGATTTTTTAAATTATCTTTTCATAATTTTAACAACAACCAACCGCTATTTTAAAATCCCGTGAATAGTAAATATAAAATATATATATAAGTTTAGAAATTGTAATACATCAGTCGCCAAAAATGTACTTAACTTGTGTAATAATGTGATAATGATAATTTGATCTATATAAATGAACTAACAGTAAATTTCCGGTTTGTATCTCTATGATTTAAACATGTTGGAGTCGTTCCTTTTTTGATTATTCGAAAAATATGTGGGACTAATATTACAAAAGGTGGCCATTTAAATCTTTATCATCAAGTTGTCTTTATTCACAAAACTAACGCTGGATCGAATGCCTCAGATTAAAACTTTATGCTGAATGCAAATTTTGTTTTTAAGTGACTTTATATTGTTGCGATAATGTATTACATTGTTATCATGGTTACTTTGTTATTCGTTTCATGAAATTTACTCATTTACATCCGTGATATTTATATGAGTGAATTTTCTTTGATTAATCATCAACATCATCGACATTCATAAGGCTACTTGGGTATCCCCTGCCTACTCATGGAAGATCTCTCAATTTTTGGCACAGAACCCACCCCCACGATACTGATGCGTAGTGGAAACCCATTTCCGACTCTATAAAAACTGCCGCAACAACCGTACTTGGTTTCGAAAAACCGCTTCGCAATAAACCATGGTACAATGAAGAGTATCGCATTCCAAATGATGAAAGCATCGCTGAACGTATGGCAATGCTTCAGTCAATTACAAGCGCGAGAGTGAGAAAATTGAGACATAGAGAAGGAAGAACGAAGCCCGAAAATTCTACCAAAAAGTCAAAAACGGAACTAATGGACTTGGTTCAGGGCCTCCCTTCTGTAAAGACAAGGACTAAAATCTCGTCGCAGATGTGCAGACCATGTTGGAAATATGGAGAGATTATTTCTCTTCGCTACTGGTACCTGAGATATTCAATGACGATGGGACAATCGATCACAATATGGACGACGACGTCGATGTCCCTCTCCTAACCAAGACGAGGTCAAAACAGGTATTGCCCGGCTTAAGAACAACAAAACCGCAGGAGCCGATGGATTACCGGCAGATGTGTTTAAAGCTGATGGCGATGACGTGATAAGGAGCATGCATCAGCTCATTAGCAAAATTTGGTTAGATGAATGCATGCCCAGCGATTGGACTCTCAGTGTACCATGTCCTATATTAAAAAATTTGACCCGAGTCTCTGTGGCAACTACTGTGAAATAAGCCTTTTATCCATAGCATATAAAGTTCTATCAAGTATAAGTGCGGATCCGAGTTCTATCAAGTATAAGTGCAAACCGACAACTGACCAGATTTTCAGGCTACGCCATATCCTGGAGAAGACCCACGAAATCTAAATCGACACCTATCACCTATTTGTCGATTATAAGGCGGTCTTCGATAGTTTGATACGGGAGAAACTTCGATAGTTTGATACGGGAGAAACTGAGCTTGGTATTCCTGCAAAACTCATACGCCCTTGCAGGATGACTTTGACGAACACCAAATCCGCAGTGCAAGTTGGAAAGGATCTTACCGTACCTTTCGAAACCAAGCGAGGCCAGGCAAGGCGACACCCTATCATGCGATCTCTTTAACATCGTAATGGAGATCATTATGAGAAAAGCTGTAGTCAACATGAAAAAAAACATCAGCAGCAAAACTCACGTGCTGCTCTCGTATTCTGATGATATAGATATCATTGGGCGCACAAGTAGAGAAGTTACAGCGGTTTTTTTTCGAGAATTGAAAAGAAGTCATCGAAAGTGGATCTGATGGTAATTGAGGACAAGGCAAAATTAATGGTTTCCACGAACAGTGCCTCCACACGATTAGACCAAAACGTGAACGTTGATAACCGATATAATTTCGAGGTTGTAGACGAATTTATATACCTCGGATCTGCCGTAAACAAAATCAACAACGTGAGCCTTGAGATCAAGCGGAGAATTGTGCTTCCGAATAAATGTTATTTTGGGCTAAGCAAGCACTTTAGAGATAAAGCCCTCTCTCGAGTAACAAAAGTCCAGCTGTACCAGACCCTAATTCAACCAGTCTTGCTTTATGGCGCTGAATCGTGGGTCCTATCGCAAGCAGACGAAACATCTGTAGGAGTCTTCGAGAAAAAATTACTCAGAAAAATTTCTGGCCCTAGTGCACAACGGCGAGTATCGGCGACGCATAAATCATGAGCTGTATGAGCTTTATCCTGACATTGACATAGTTAAGCGGATCAAAATAACGCGATTACTCTCGCTAGGCCATGTCAATAGAATGGATGAAGACGAACCAGCACGAAACCGAACTCGAAGGAAGACGATATATAGAAAGACCCAGACTCCACTGGAGGGATCAGGTTGACGAATCCCTGCGTACATTTGGTATAGCCAACTGGAGAAATAAAGCAAAAGATCTGGTTGGCGAAATATGGTATCTTCGTTTTGTAAGGGACCCCCAGGGGTTGTCTGCTACCAGATAAGTAAGTAAGTAATCATCTACATTCAATCCATTCTTGATATATTTTATAGATTCTTTAATGTTTCATGCCCATGTGTTTCTAAATAGTTGAAAAAAAACAGCAGACAGTTGTCCGAGGCGTTCGGCCACGGACTGTCCTTGCAGGCTGTGTCATACACACGGCCATTAAGTTTAACGTAGAATACGCCATTCGATAAGACAGAAAACATATATAACAATAAATAACATAAGCAAATGAATTTATTTATTTGATAGTTACTTCTGATAATATACATAAGCTTATGGTAGGAAAAATAGGATAAATATGTTTTGTTTTGTTGTTGTGGTATTACCTATACCTATTTACTTATACCGACTTACTTATACCTACTTACTTATACCTATTTACTTATACCTATTTACTTATACCTATTTACTCTTACCTATACATATTTACTTAAATCGACTATTTGTTGTTGTTGCCGCTATAGGAACTGTAAATTAAATCCATTATTATTAATTTATACATTACATTAATATATAATGTATAATGTATATAATGTAATATGTACATATGTATATGTATGTAGGTATAAAACTTACCTATTTGATTGATATTGGGTGCTGCCGCTGCTGTTGCGATTTGTTGCATATTTGTTGTTGATGTTGCGCCTACAAATTAATTAAAAATTTTAATAAAAATATATATAAACAAGGGAACACAAAACTTACCTGAGTATTTATTTCTCTGCATAACAACCACTCGTTGCTTTCTTGTATTTCGTGTAGGTGCCATTTTGATTAGTAGTTTTTATTTTAATTTACTAAACGTCAACTGTCAGCTGCTGTCAAACAGCATTGTTATTTTGCTTACTTGGCAGCACTTTCATTTAACATAAAAATGTATGAATTAATTTTTCCATATATTTTTTATAATTATATATCCATGTTAAATTCAAATTCACATTTAACATTTTGTTTCACTTAAATACATAAGTAAATATACGATATTTCAATATTTCATCAATCAAAACAACAGCCGAAGGTTTGTGTCCACACTGAAACAGCAGCATAGTTTGTGTTCACGCTACAAACTCAACACTCAACCAAACACCACACATATGTTTGAGTGTGTGTATTTAAACAATTTTCATTTGAGAAATTTAAATATTAGGAAGATATCATCCAATATGAAATGTATATCAAACGAAAGATAACACCTTCATTTACCTATAAAAATTTTTAAAAAAAGTTATCTCGCCGTTTCCTCATAATCAATGAAATAAAGATTACAACAATAACAATCTGACATGACTCCCAATACCGTAAGGTAAGACGTATTCTACGTCAAAAATTACTAACAACTCACTTTGAATAAATTCTCTTGCATAATCGAATTTTTCGTTGGCATTACTAGCTCGTTACGTTCGAACTTTGTGTTAGGCAAACCCCATTATATATAACTAAAGCATTGAAACAGTATGACATAAACCAGTCAGAAACTGGTTTATTTCGTTTTTAATTTTGCACTAGATATTTGTTGTAGATTTGACCTTTTACAGAACAAAGTTATCAAAAATGCAAGATAGACCCCCTATTGTAACACTCCGTTTTATTTTATATTTTTGATCGAATTTCAAGTTTTATCACCAAAATTACAGAATGGGTTAGAAATTCATTTTAGCAACAGTAACCACAATAAACAACAGTTACTGACCCAAATTCGCTTTGTTATCGAGATATAATCGAAAACTTACAAATAATAAACTTAAAATCAAAAGTAACCATTTGCAATTTAATGAGTAGTTAGCTGTATAGAAATATCAAAAATACAGTTTAAAATAATAGATTATTTGTTCTAAAATAAATTTTGAATTGTTTGTGGAAATAAACGATATCGCGGGTGTTTAGGAAGTTATCGAGCCACGTGAGATATCAGTCTTTATTACAAGGCCTTTTCTACACACAACTATATTTCAAGTTTGGTTATTTTGCTCTTAATAATGTACGCTTTTTTAAATTAATTTTCAAATCATCGACTGTTGGATATTTGACGTCGGCTGACAGGTTAACCCGTTTTTACCAACTTGTGTTAAATATACTAAAGACTATAAAGTAAAGTAAAAACAGTATGAATTTAAAATTTTAATGAAATTCTACAATTAAGAAACATGATTTCCATATCCACTTGTGAACTAGACCTATATACGACTTTCTAGTATTATATTTAAGGAATGAAGTTCCTTATCATATGTTGCGGTGAAAACTTTAACAACTTTTGTTTTAACACTATTGTGCTACTACAATCCACCACTATCAACAATATTGTTTATTTTGCTTTGGTTTGTGTCTAGACTAACGGCTTGGATCAAAATAAATTAAGTAACTAGATGTCTCACATATGTTGAGAAATTTCTTGTTTAATGGGAAATTTTCTAGGTGGAGCCTGTAAATAATACTTAGTAAATATTGTAATTTTGAACCCAATAAAAAGTAAATTTAGAAAAGCCAAAGTGAAAGAATTTTAAAAAAAGAAAAGTTTCATAAGTAAGTGCCTTTTCTTAAAAAAGGTAAATTTAAATTTAAAAAAAAAATATTCTTAAACAAAGTACATTTTCTTAAAAAAAATTGCCTTTTCTTAAAAAAATACACTTGCTTTAAAGAGTACATTTTTTGTGACATAAAATAACTATTCTTGAAATAAGTACCTACTCTTAAAAATTTACCTATTCTTGCAAAAACGAACAATTATAAAAAATTTTCACAAAAATACATTCCCTTAAAACGTACCTTTTCTTACAAAAATGCATTATCTTAAAAGTACATTTTGTTAAAAATAAAACAATACCTTTTCTTTTCTCGAGATAAGTAGCCTTTCTGGAAATAAGGACATTTTCTTAAAAAATAACCTTTTCCTAAAAAGAGTACCACTCCTTTAAAAAGTACCTGTCATTAAAAAAAGTACTTCTTTGTAAAAAAAAATTCATACTATTATGGCTTTTGCTTAGAGAAAGTACGTTTTCTAAAAATATTACCCTTCCTTCTTTAAAAAAGGGCCTTTTCAGGGAAAATGTAATGCATATTCTTTCAAAAAGAACCTAAAAATATACTTTAATTAAAATGTATTCTATAAAAATTACAGCAGACAGTTGTCCGAGGCCTTCGGCCACGGACTGTCCCTGCAGGCTGTGTCAGAGACACGGCCATTAAGTTTGACGTAGAATACGCCATCCGATAAGACAGAAAACATATATAACAATAAATTCATTTGCTTATATTATTTATCATTTATTGTTATATATGTTTTCTGTCTTATCGGCCTCGGACAATTGTCTGCTGTAATTTTTATATTTACCAACGTCATTTGATTCAAGTCCGTTTAAAAAAAAAAATATTATGTTCAATTTTTTTAAACTTAATTTAATTTATGTATTTTAATTAATATTTTTATTGAAATAAGTTCTACGAATGTTGAGAGGGCCGCCCTAATATTAAAAAAGGTTTACCTTATCGAGTCTTCGCATTAGCATTCGAGCGTTGTGTGAAAGCTTTACGCTTTACAATTCAAAATTAATGTTACAACAGCTTTATTGAAGCTTTCGCAAAAAAGCTTTATTACGTTAGCTTACTGTTTGTTTCACTTTTTACTAGATACATGTTGCCAAGCAACATTAGCTTGCTGTTCGTTTCACTTTTTACTAGATACATGTTCCTAAGCAATGTTGAGCAACCAAAAACACTCAACCAAACACCACACATATGTTTGAGTGTATGTGTTTAAACAATTTTCATTTGAGAAATTAAAATACTAGAAATATATCAACCAATATGAAATGTATATCAAACGAAAGGTAACATCGTCACTTACCTACAAAAAAAATTGTAAAAAACTTCATCTAGCCGTTTCCTCAAATTCAAAGAAATAAAGATTACAACAATAAAAACCTGACATGACTCCTCATACCGTAAGGTAAGACGTATTCTACGTCAAAAAAACAAATTGTTCTTAAAAATGTGTATCATTTTACAAAAAGTATATTTTCTTAAAGATCCTTGTAAATTACCCTATTTTTCAAAGGGCGCATTGGCGTTTTGTAACTAACTAGTACATAATATATAGCGAAAGGCACTTCGTTCCAACCGGGTATCCCCTGACACCTCATGTGATTTTTCTACAAATTTCGAAATGATTTTATAATTTGAACAAAACGTCAATATGATTTTCTTAACACTTTTTACAAATTCAAATTCATAATTTAAATAAATTTTAAAAACTTTATGGCGTTTTCGTATATAAAAATTACTCCAAATTAACGAGTGAAAGGAAATTTAGGAAATTTTAAATTTAATGTAAATTTATAAGTATATTAATAACCCATCCAAATGGGAATATGAATATTCAGTTTTGAAATTTAAATATGAAAACGGATATGAAACGGTTGCTAAACAAATTCAGTGCAAGAGGTACATACATGTGTACTTTAACTGAAACAAAAATTAAGAAACCCTGGTTCGTTGGTTTTTATCAAAATCAAAAATGGAAATGTGGGTGCTTTACAAATTAATTTTTCGAACAAACTGAATATTGCTTGTTAAAAATTGCAGTTTTTGACGTAGAATACGTCTTACCTTACGGTATGAGGAGTCATGTCAGGTTTTTATTGTTGTAATCTTTATTTCATTGAATTTGGGGAAACGGCTAGATGAATTTTTTTAAAATTTTTTTTGTAGGTAAATGAAGATGTTGTCTTTCGTTTGATATACATTTCATATTGGTTGATATCTTCCTAATATTTAAATTTCTCAAATGAAAATTGTTTAAACACATACACTCAAACATATGTGTGGTGTTTGGTTGAGTGTTTTTGGTTGCTCAACATTGCTTAGGAACATGTATCTAGTAAAAAGTGAAAGAAACAGTAAGCTAACGTAATAAAGCTTTTTTGCGAAAGCTTCAATAAAGCTGTTGTAGCATTAATTTTGAATTGTAAAGCGTAAAGCTTTCACACAACGCTCGAATGCTAATGCGAAGGCTCGATAAGGTAAACCTTTTTTAATATTAGGGCGGCCTTCTCAACATTCGCAGAACTTATTTCAATAAAAATATTAATTAAAATACATAAATTAAATTAATTTTAAAAAAATTGAACATAATATTTTTTTTTTTAAACGGACTTGAATCAAATGCCGTTGGTAAATATAAAAATTACAGCAGACAGTTGTCCGAGGCCTTCGGCCACGGACTGTCCCTACAGGCTGTGTCAGAGACACGGCCATTAAGTTTAACGTAGAATACGCCATCCGATAAGACAGAAAACATATATAACAATAAATGATAAATAATATAAGCAAATGAATTTATTGTTATATATGTTTTCTGTCTTATCGGATGGCGTATTCTACGTTAAACTTAATGGCCGTGTCTCTGACACAGCCTGCAGGGACAGTCCGTGGCCGAAGGCCTTGGACAACTGTCTGCTGTAATTTTTTTTGCACTGTATTTGTGGCAAAATATTAACAAAATGCCGCTCCAAATTGCCTCACTAAATCCACAGAAGCAGATATTCCGCAATTCTTTAACAATTTGGATTTAAAAAAAGATAATGTAAATAAATTTATTTAATTTAAAATGAAAATGCAGCAAGTCAGTTTGCATTATGGGAAGGTTTTAGGTTAATAAAAAGAGTCTTCAGTAAGTAATTTTTTTAATAAGAGTGAAATATAGAACACTTTGAAATGGGAAAAAACAATCGCAACCATAAAAACTTTACCAATATTGTAACTACATATTTGTAATTAATGAAAATATATTTTATTATTTGTAAAATATTAATTTTTTTCAGATCTTGACAACAGATAATTGGATTACTGACCAAGATTTTATTCTCTCAAAGGCGTTTATTGACAGCATCACTTTTAAAATTATAGATATTGTAATTTAATCAGAAACCAAAACTAATCAATTAAAAAAATAAATATTTCACAAAAATTTTGCGAAGTGCAAGATCTTGAACTTTAAAGAAAGCTAAAGCATCAATGAAATGCAATTCGTGCCAAATACTTGTAGTCTCTGCTGATTTTCACAAAATCTTAAATCTATTTTTACTTCAGACGATAAAGAATACCAAACATCGTAAATTCATAATTTCTGCAAATCACTTCAAATATATAAAACCCCAAGTAAACATTCAAGAGAGCAAGGGGCGGAAGCTTGCTAATTACCATAAAAAGAACCACAAAATACAACGTCATCGTTAAAATGGCTAACAAAGTAATTTAATATCGTCTATACTTTAGTTACGTAATACAAATGAAACTTGTTTAACTTAGCTTTTATCTTAAACTCATGATAAACTTTCTAGTCGCAGTTTCAAATGTTTTTATACATCAAATATTCTCCCGTCTTCGAATCTTCGGGTTTTTGTGTTCCTATCCAATAATGCTGTTTAACCCACAATGATAAATATACATTTGTTTGATTTTCAAACATAGAAATTCTCTTAAATTATTCGAAGTATTTACTTAAGTACTTACACAAAAGTGCAAGTTCCAATGAGTGAGTCTAACAATTGCATGTGCACAGCTCGCTGATTCTGGGAAGTTTTCTGCTATCCCCCCAAAGAAGGTGTACGGCAAATTAGTAAGTAAAGAAATAATTTTTAACTTTTGTCCACTTATGAAATAAGCCCAACTTCTCGTGGACTCCATAGTCCCATTGTCTTTGTTGTCTGTGGCATTTGAAAATCATACGTTAGTTATTAACGTGGCAACGGCCATCATATAAATTCTGTTTATTAATAAGAGCAGTGGAGGTCAAGACTTGCGAACTGGAAAATTTTTCTAAGCTCATTAAATCATAATCTTAATAATTCGATTTGAAAATATTCTACGCGACAGTCATGTAAGTTAGTAAATGGAAGCGTATTAATTTATGGAAGCGTATTAAAATTACAGCAGACAGTTGTCCGAGGCCTTCGGCCACGGACTGTCCCTGCAGGCTGTGTCAGAGACACGGCCATTAAGTTTGACGTAGAATACGCCATCCGATAAGACAGAAAACATATATAACAATAAATTCATTTGCTTATATTATTTATCATTTATTGTTATATATGTTTTCTGTCTTATCGGCCTCGGACAATTGTCTGCTGTAATTTTTATATTTACCAACGTCATTTGATTCAAGTCCGTTTAAAAAAAAAAATATTATGTTCAATTTTTTTAAACTTAATTTAATTTATGTATTTTAATTAATATTTTTATTGAAATAAGTTCTACGAATGTTGAGAGGGCCGCCCTAATATTAAAAAAGGTTTACCTTATCGAGTCTTCGCATTAGCATTCGAGCGTTGTGTGAAAGCTTTACGCTTTAAAATTCAAAATTAATGTTACAACAGCTTTATTGAAGCTTTCGCAAAAAAGCTTTATTACGTTAGCTTACTGTTTGTTTCACTTTTTACTAGATACATGTTGCCAAGCAACATTAGCTTGCTGTTCGTTTCACTTTTTACTAGATACATGTTCCTAAGCAATGTTGAGCAACCAAAAACACTCAACCAAACACCACACATATGTTTGAGTGTATGTGTTTAAACAATTTTCATTTGAGAAATTAAAATACTAGAAATATATCAACCAATATGAAATGTATATCAAACGAAAGGTAACATCGTCACTTACCTACAAAAAAAATTGTAAAAAACTTCATCTAGCCGTTTCCTCAAATTCAAAGAAATAAAGATTACAACAATAAAAACCTGACATGACTCCTCATACCGTAAGGTAAGACGTATTCTACGTCAAAAAAACAAATTGTTCTTAAAAATGTGTATCATTTTACAAAAAGTATATTTTCTTAAAGATCCTTGTAAATTACCCTATTTTTCAAAGGGCGCATTGGCGTTTTGTAACTAACTAGTACATAATATATAGCGAAAGGCACTTCGTTCCAACCGGGTATCCCCTGACACCTCATGTGATTTTTCTACAAATTTCGAAATGATTTTATAATTTGAACAAAACGTCAATATGATTTTCTTAACACTTTTTACAAATTCAAATTCATAATTTAAATAAATTTTAAAAACTTTATGGCGTTTTCGTATATAAAAATTACTCCAAATTAACGAGTGAAAGGAAATTTAGGAAATTTTAAATTTAATGTAAATTTATAAGTATATTAATAACCCATCCAAATGGGAATATGAATATTCAGTTTTGAAATTTAAATATGAAAACGGATATGAAACGGTTGCTAAACAAATTCAGTGCAAGAGGTACATACATGTGTACTTTAACTGAAACAAAAATTAAGAAACCCTGGTTCGTTGGTTTTTATCAAAATCAAAAATGGAAATGTGGGTGCTTTACAAATTAATTTTTCGAACAAACTGAATATTGCTTGTTAAAAATTGCAGTTTTTGACGTAGAATACGTCTTACCTTACGGTATGAGGAGTCATGTCAGGTTTTTATTGTTGTAATCTTTATTTCATTGAATTTGGGGAAACGGCTAGATGAATTTTTTTAAAATTTTTTTTGTAGGTAAATGAAGATGTTGTCTTTCGTTTGATATACATTTCATATTGGTTGATATCTTCCTAATATTTAAATTTCTCAAATGAAAATTGTTTAAACACATACACTCAAACATATGTGTGGTGTTTGGTTGAGTGTTTTTGGTTGCTCAACATTGCTTAGGAACATGTATCTAGTAAAAAGTGAAAGAAACAGTAAGCTAACGTAATAAAGCTTTTTTGCGAAAGCTTCAATAAAGCTGTTGTAGCATTAATTTTGAATTGTAAAGCGTAAAGCTTTCACACAACGCTCGAATGCTAATGCGAAGGCTCGATAAGGTAAACCTTTTTTAATATTAGGGCGGCCTTCTCAACATTCGCAGAACTTATTTCAATAAAAATATTAATTAAAATACATAAATTAAATTAATTTTAAAAAAATTGAACATAATATTTTTTTTTTTAAACGGACTTGAATCAAATGCCGTTGGTAAATATAAAAATTACAGCAGACAGTTGTCCGAGGCCTTCGGCCACGGACTGTCCCTACAGGCTGTGTCAGAGACACGGCCATTAAGTTTAACGTAGAATACGCCATCCGATAAGACAGAAAACATATATAACAATAAATGATAAATAATATAAGCAAATGAATTTATTGTTATATATGTTTTCTGTCTTATCGGATGGCGTATTCTACGTTAAACTTAATGGCCGTGTCTCTGACACAGCCTGCAGGGACAGTCCGTGGCCGAAGGCCTTGGACAACTGTCTGCTGTAATTTTTTTTGCACTGTATTTGTGGCAAAATATTAACAAAATGCCGCTCCAAATTGCCTCACTAAATCCACAGAAGCAGATATTCCGCAATTCTTTAACAATTTGGATTTAAAAAAAGATAATGTAAATAAATTTATTTAATTTAAAATGAAAATGCAGCAAGTCAGTTTGCATTATGGGAAGGTTTTAGGTTAATAAAAAGAGTCTTCAGTAAGTAATTTTTTTAATAAGAGTGAAATATAGAACACTTTGAAATGGGAAAAAACAATCGCAACCATAAAAACTTTACCAATATTGTAACTACATATTTGTAATTAATGATAATATATTTTATTATTTGTAAAATATTAATTTTTTTCAGATCTTGACAACAGATAATTGGATTACTGACCAAGATTTTATTCTCTCAAAGGCGTTTATTGACAGCATCACTTTTAAAATTATAGATATTGTAATTTAATCAGAAACCAAAACTAATCAATTAAAAAAATAAATATTTCACAAAAATTTTGCGAAGTGCAAGATCTTGAACTTTAAAGAAAGCTAAAGCATCAATGAAATGCAATTCGTGCCAAATACTTGTAGTCTCTGCTGATTTTCACAAAATCTTAAATCTATTTTTACTTCAGACGATAAAGAATACCAAACATCGTAAATTCATAATTTCTGCAAATCACTTCAAATATATAAAACCCCAAGTAAACATTCAAGAGAGCAAGGGGCGGAAGCTTGCTAATTACCATAAAAAGAACCACAAAATACAACGTCATCGTTAAAATGGCTAACAAAGTAATTTAATATCGTCTATACTTTAGTTACGTAATACAAATGAAACTTGTTTAACTTAGCTTTTATCTTAAACTCATGATAAACTTTCTAGTCGCAGTTTCAAATGTTTTTATACATCAAATATTCTCCCGTCTTCGAATCTTCGGGTTTTTGTGTTCCTATCCAATAATGCTGTTTAGTCCCAGCGTTGGTATCAGTCGAAAGTTACCAGTATGCTAACCCACAATGATAAATATACATTTGTTTGATTTTCAAACATAGAAATTCTCTTAAATTATTCGAAGTATTTACTTAAGTACTTACACAAAAGTGCAAGTTCCAATGAGTGAGTCTAACAATTGCATGTGCACAGCTCGCTGATTCTGGGAAGTTTTCTGCTATCCCCCCAAAGAAGGTGTACGGCAAATTAGTAAGTAAAGAAATAATTTTTAACTTTTGTCCACTTATGAAATAAGCCCAACTTCTCGTGGACTCCATAGTCCCATTGTCTTTGTTGTCTGTGGCATTTGAAAATCATACGTTAGTTATTAACGTGGCAACGGCCATCATATAAATTCTGTTTATTAATAAGAGCAGTGGAGGTCAAGACTTGCGAACTGGAAAATTTTTCTAAGCTCATCAAATCATAATCTTAATAATTCGATTTGAAAATATTCTACGCGACAGTCATGTAAGTTAGTAAATGGAAGCGTATTAATTTATTTACTGCTCCCGCTGTTTAAATATCACTTGCATGCCTTAGAATTACGAGTACGTCGACACTTGTTAACTTTAATAAAGTCATTGAGATTAATATCAAATAAGATGCGGTATAACCAAAAGTGTAACCGAAGGCTTTTTTCCCTATTGTCCACCTACAGCAAAATTCGAATGGGACAACTAAAATAACCGGATCCCATCTCAAACGTATTAAAGGTTGTCCTTACCGAATTTGAGGTTGTCTCAACCGAATTTGTGGTTATCACAACCGAATGCAAGGTTATCACCACTGCATTAGATGTTGTCACAACCGAGTTTGAGATTGTGACGAAAGACTTAGACGTTGTCGCAACTTCATTGGAGGTGGTTCCAACCGCATACGAGGTTGTCACAACCGAAGTTGAGGTGTTCACAACATAATTTAGGGGATGCCTCAAACGAATTCAATCAAAATCAAAATTTATTTCTTTTAATTAACAACCTATGTCTTGAGAATTTATGAAGGTTTTATTGATTATTTAATTTCCTATATTCTCATAAATAATCACAAAATGAGGAAAGAATGCAATTTATATGGGGTACACTTTCGGGAAATAGATTACTTTTGTATGGTAATTCCGGTCGATTTTGTAGTGCACGATTTCATGGGTCACATCCTCAATTATGATGTGTCGCGTCGATCGATTTAGGTCTTAATCCCAACCGCGCGACACTTCAATATAAAGATGATGTTTAACATGTATATTATAATATCTCAAAGGAAATATAATGAAAATTTTCAGAACTTCTGACATCTGCGTGAAAAATGTTGATAAATAAGAACGTTTCCTGGAAAATAACACAATTGAACGAAAAATTAATATTGGCAATATAGGTACTTATCTTTCCGAATGAGGATCCTATATTCTTATTGTTTAAAGTATAAAAATTAATTTGATAATTGTAATATCAGGTTTGAAAAATATAGAATTATATTCTGGTAAACGAATTGAAACAGAATTGCTCACAGAATTCATAAGAAATCCGATTGTTGCGGTTGCTGCGACCAACTAAAATCATAATTCGGTTATTGCGAACGAAGTGATGCAAAATTCGGTTGTTAACCGATTTATTTTCAAAATTGGTAGTTTTGATTGGAATTATAGGACCTTTAGTTGATGAATGAATACGATTGGAAGCTCAGTTGGCACAACTGTATCAATTATGAATCGAGGCTGTTTAGTTGTGTGAACTAAATTCAGTCGTGGCAAGTTCAAATCGGTTGTGGCAAGAACATAAATTCAATTTATTTCGAACATTTGCATTATAAGCGAATCTAATAAGAATTTAGTTTTCGATTACATTTAGTTTCATAAATTTTATAATAGAATCATTCCAAACAACCAAATTTGAAATACCTGTACGGTCTGGCAGGAATCATGAGGATGCGTTTGGCAAAACTTTTTTTTTGAAAAGTATGTGTCTGTTAATAGTGATATCTCTATATAAATAAATTGCTATTACTTTGGGATGAATATATATTATAAAAAAGTATCAGTTCGAATAAGAGAGGGCGAAAATGAATCTCATCCCTAATGAATTTGAGCGTATAACTTACTAGAATGTCTCTGAAATTTCAAAAGAAATTTAGCCCCAAAAAAATGTCCATCCATCTTTGGTATCAAAAAGGTTTACTTAATTAATAGATATTTCGTTCCTTCCTTCATTCCTTCGACTTCCTTTCGCATGAATACCCATATCAAAATATACCAATCTTCCACTTTAACCCAATTTTACGTTGTGCAGTTCTCCATTGTTTTTTAGGCCTGATTTGTTATCATATTCTTTAGGGTTTCAATTGTTTACCGTATATCTTATTTGATTTTAATTCCAGTAAAACATTGAGACGTCGATCCATTTGCGATTGATGTTGTCTTTTTTTTGTGGAACATCAAACCGATAATCTTTTGACATTTACTTATTAATTAGTTAGATTTGCTCTCCATAGCCAACACAAATGTCTCGACAGAAGCATAAGATAGCCTTCATCGAAGTGAAATGGTACGGAATGAAATCTTAACAACATTTTTACCATTGATAAGGTTTTACGAAATGAAAATAGAAATATCAAGGACAATAAACATTGGAAAAGCTTAACTTTTGGGGTTATAAAGGTCAGTCAAACAAAGGGAAAGAAAGGTAAGAGGAATAGTCGAACTCAGTTAATCCTATTAGCGCCCCTAGCTTATCAAGTTAGCTGAGAAGCACGCAATTAATGTGTTTCAAATCATTGTGCAATGTTGAAATTCCCCCACAATCTCTATCTCATACAAAAACCATATGATTTCAATAATTTCCTTCAAGCAAAAAGAAAGAGAATTTAAGAAATTTAATTTCGAATAACTTGTCTTTTTTAGGCATTCGATCCTTTCTATTCTGACTTATTTTAAAGTAATAGAAATCAGGAAGAGGGAAATAGTTTACTATACACTAAAGCCACCACCAGGAAGAATTTCCTGGCTAAATTTGATTGCTTTTATAAGTGTTAATGTAATTATTGGTATAACGAATACATGCACATGTACACAAAAGGATGATATGTACTTACTATTAGGAGGTGACGGTCATTATATTAAAATCTACCAATTTAATAAAGAGAAATAATCGTTATAAAGAAAGTATTTCTCAGCAGTCACAGCCCAAAAATTAATGTTCAACAAAATTTTAAAAAAACCCTCCCGCAATGCGCTTGAAACAAAAGAGAGATTCAATTTAGCGTTTTGAAAAATTTTAATATAATTGGGTTTGGGATTTTAGAAAACCATTTTAAGTATAAAATATATAAAGTTTAGATTAAAGTATAAAGTAGACAGCGTAATTTTTTACTATTTTTTCTCTTTAAAACAGTTTTTAGAACTAAAAACGAATGGGTTAAAGAAAAGAGCAAATTGCCGATATATCGCATTAAGAGTATAATGAAAAAAGTCTAAAGGGTACACGCAATCAAGGGGAAACCCAAAACTTATAAAAGGCCATTTGTAGATGTTCCACACGAAGGTGTATCGAAAAAAAGAAAGTTTCACATACGTTTTGATTTACTATACATCTTAATGTGGGACGTCAATATTGAGGGAGAAGGTTATATCCTACATAAGTTGCAAATAAGAAGATTGAAGAGTTGAAACGTAAAAGAATAATTCCATCTACAAATAATTCTATAAATATGCGTATCGTCGAAAACCCTTCCCAACCGCAGAAATCCTGTAAAATGTTTAGGGGATATTCTTAATGCGATATATCGAGAATTATTTCTTCTCTATAACTTATTTATGACAAGTTCTCAAAATGGTGCTGCTGCAGTTTTAAAGAGCACAAACAGCAAAAGCGTATGTTGTCTACTTCAAAGTTTAAAAGAAAACTGAATTTATTGCATACTTCTAATGTGTTTCTTCCGAAATGTAACAACCAGTTTCCACAAACAAATTTAAGATAAAAGTAAATCGTCTTTAACATAGCGCGGGAAATATACATGATCTTGAAATAAATCTGTAAAACAATTTATTTTAAGGGTCAAATTTATTTCGGCTTAAGATCGTATGGGAGAGGGAAGAGAATGTGTGGTTGTTTTTGAAGTAAAACTTCTATACGGGGGGTAAACATTTTTTAATGCAACGGAACCGGAAGTTTGTAATGTAGCGGAAGCTGTTACGAAGTTCCCCAAAAGTATGCAACGTAAATCATGACAAGGGAGGTGAAGAGTAGAGTTTGACGATTAAAACAAAAAAAGAGAGTGTGCTTTAAGACCACACAACTGAAGTAAAACTTCTTTAGCTCCATCTACATGTTTATATATATGTTTGTATATGTCTATATGTATAATGTATACAGACATATAATAATTTTCTACAAATGTTTAAATTTAAATTCCGTTTCCATTGATAAATAAACATATTTGAGTTGAATTTTTATTTATTATTTGTTTTATTATTTTTAATCATTATTTATATTATTTTCATTATCGGATACATGAGTAGTTACTGTGGTTGATTGTAAGACTGAGACAATAGGCTTATGGTATGAAAAATATGATACATATGTTTTCGAATGAAAATTATAGCATGCCGTCCCAATAGAACGCAGAACATCTGCCATTGCCATGAATAATAATAAAACAATTATTGCAAAACGAAATCATTTTCCTTTAGTATCAGGATGTGCCATGACAATTCACAAATCTCAAGGTGGAACCTTCAATGAAGTGGTTTATGAATACCAAAGGACTCATTCTCTGCCACTACTATATGTTGCTCTATCAAGAGTAAACAGCATTGAAGGATTGTACATAGTGCCAAAAGATAATGATAATAGATTTTATCATGGTCGAAAAAATGATACATCGGTCATATCTTTACAAGATGAATTTCGCCGATTATCGTTGAATACATTGTCAACATTAGGAAGAACGATTCTTGATTTCATGCATGACAGGAAAAACTTGTCCATGGTTACTTTCAATTGCCAAAGTCTCAGAAAACACGTGGCGGACTTGAGCGATCCCGTAATTGGTTCAAGCAATATTTTGTTTCTATCAGAAACTTGGTCAAATGACGATGATAATGTTGACATCCCGAATTTTGATTGTATTGCAAAATTTAAACGTAAAAATGTTAGATCAGCAGGAGTGGCAATTTATCAGAAATCAAATGATACTTCAAACATTGTAACTTCGAACATGGACATTTTATTAAGACATATTACTGAACTCGATATTGGCCAGTCATCAATTGGTGATATATGTGCTGCTCACTGTGATTTGGACGATGGACAAACATCATAATGGTAGTTGTTTACATTTCGCCCAATAACACAGTCAATAACATTATAAAGTTTATATATAAAAGACTTATGATTTACGGTCGAGTAGGCTCTGAAGAATTAGGAGAAAATTATCAGACGTTGCCACTCATTTTAGCAGGAGATTTCAATGTTAATTTCGCATCCGAAGATGGACAACTCTTCATAAACTTTCTTCGAGATAAATTAGAACTTGAAATCAATAATAACCGAAATGAGCCTACCACACGACATGGAACAACAATCGATGCAGTTTTCTCTAGATTTCTTTCTAATTTTCATTCGAAAACATATGTATCATATTTTTCATACCATAAGCCTATTGTCTCAGTCTTACAATCAACCACAGTAACTACTCATGTATCCGATAATGAAAATAATATAAATAATGATTAAAAATAATAAAACAAATAATAAATAAAAATTCAACTCAAATATGTTTATTTATCAATGGAAACGGAATTTAAATTTAAACATTTGTAGAAAATTATTATATGTCTGTATACATTATACATATAGACATATACAAACATATATATAAACATGTAGATGGAGCTAAAGAAGTTTTACTTCAGTTGTGTGGTCTTAAAGCACACTCTCTTTTTTTATCACCATTTTATTACTCGCTTCAAATATTTCGACTAACTTCGTTGATAAATTTCAAGAATAGTGCCAGATAACAGAAAATGTGTCCAAACTTTTCTGCAAGCTTATGTGAACTTGCGGAAAATTTGCTATTGAATCCATTATTTTTAGAGTTGTCATAAAAGTGGGTGGTTTTGAAGATCTGCCACTATTAATGATAAAATTGTAGTCAATACATAGGTAAAATGATAAATCACAGGATATCTTCATTTCAGTGGGCAATATGCCTGCTTCGCGTTAACGAACTGCCGTTCCGAAGTCCCTTTGGGAGCATAATCCGTATTACATTCGGGTCGAAATTATATTGTATTTGTAATAAATTTCGATGGCAACACAAACAGATACTTGCTCATAATAATTTTGATTTTCGTGAAGCCTCGCTCGATACCAATTCGCATGTGTAAAATTTCTTATACGGGTTTGTACAAGGTGTTTCAAAAGAACTCATCCGATGTTGTTTGGCTCTCACTTTTTTTTCTAAATGAAAACCTTCGATCCTGTTTTTTGATTATGTTTATTTGAACCTTTAGAATTTTATTGGTTAAGTTGAGATGATGATATCGGTTAAATGGGCGCCGTCACAATTGATTACCTTACGGGCTCGTTTTATGGCATTTTTGTTCATAATGATTTGAAAATCATAATGAGCGATGGGGCTCATTTCCACCTCAGCGGGTACGTGAATAAGCAAAACTATCGCTTCTGGGGTACCGAAAATCCTCGAGTGATGCACGAGGAGCCATTGCACCCGCTCAAAGTGACTGCATGGTGCGCTGTTCACGCCGCTGGTCAAACGACAACAGTGGACGGTGCGCGCTACAGGGCCATGTTAACCGAGTTTTTTCTGCCGCAATTTGACGAATTAGGGCTGGAGCACATGTGGTTCCAACAGGATGGAGCAATGGCACACATTCCGCGAGCCACAACCGATATTCTGAAGGCGGCGTTCCCGGGACGCCTCATCTCTCGTTTTGGCGATTTGCACTGGCTCGCAAGATCGCCCGATTTAACCATTCCAGACTTTTTTTGTGGGGTTTTTTGGAAGTCCCGTGTTTACGTGAACAAGCCCGAGACCCTGGAAGCCCTCAAGGTCAACA
The DNA here is from genome assembly GCA_963931995.1 of Phaonia tiefii. NCBI lineage: Eukaryota > Metazoa > Arthropoda > Insecta > Diptera > Muscidae > Phaonia > Phaonia tiefii. The sequence continues at coordinate 198,692,288 of OZ008368.1, read as the reverse complement.
TTCGACACGAGTGCGAGAATCTCTCGCTCGAAGTTCTCTCTGAAGTTATGAAAAATGCCGCGGCCATTTAACCGATATCATCTTCTCACCTTAACCAATAAAATTCTAAAGGTTCAAATAAATATAATCAAAAAACAAAATCGAAGGTTTTCATTTAGAAAAAAAATGAGAGCCAAACTACATCGGATGACTTGTTTTGAAACACCTTGTATATATACGATTATTGATCTACTGTGGCATCAATTCAGAAACAGTAGTCAGGCATCTCATGATGAACATGTCGTGGAGTACGAAACTAATCATGCCAGTGAGTGTGCTTTCCTGAATGTTCTATTATTCCAACAATATATTGATTTTCTAATATTTCTCAACAATGAAAATGCGTTGTTATTTCATATAGAGTTCCATTTGCAATAGCTTGTAACCGTCAGCTGTGACGCTGTCTGTTTTCTTTAACAACTACACTGTACGGCATTTTTGGCACGAAATTCAAATCTTGCATGTAATTTTGGACACCCGTATATTGTGCTTTAGATAATTTAACAATTAAAAAGAGGAACGGAATAGAATGATTGTTTACGAATTTTTAATCAAAAAATCATGACTATAAAGCAATTGTAGATAAATTTGGTATACAGAAAAAAAATACTGTTTGCCGATGGACCTTGAGTTTTTGTCTCGCAATTATTATTGAAAATTCAAAAATAGTGATTATATTTTGATATTTAATAATTATGCCAGAAATAATCATAACACCGTGTCTCAAAAATCAACTTTTTATATATAGAAGTTTAACTATGGACCATCAATAGTAAAGCAGTATACTCCGTTTTTTAATTCGTGGGCGTTTGTCATTTTAAGAGGACTTTTAAAATTCCAAGGACATACATTTTAGAATACCATCAATAGGCATATCAAAATGAAAGAAGGCGAATTTCACTATTTGTCATGTAGTTTCGCAAGACCCGAGGATGTCAAATAAGGACCCTTTAAAATTTTATCATTGAATATCCTTAAAAATATTGTATCAAAACTGTGAAAAAAAATTATGTTAAAAAACTGGACCCGACACATCTTGTGCCAGACTCTTAACCTTCTATCATTAATAGTTTAGTAATAAGAATTATTTCAAATAGTTTCATATTCAAGATTTCAACTTTAGAGGCTCCAGCATTTGGTTAGTATGTCGATTTTAAGATAGTCTGCAATGAAAACATGGTTAGTTGTACCTAAAATAACACAGTGCAACACGAAAAAAAATTACCATATACGGACACCACTACGTGATAAAAGACTAAAAAAAAAAAGACCCGTGTCTCCCAATTTTTCCCAAAGTCATGCACTTTTTTTTTTATGGGCCGCCAAAGATTTGGGGCCTCGGTATCATTTTCGTAAAAATGTGATAATTTTCTCAGGCTCATATCTTGCAAACCGTTCAGAATTTCGATTTAGTCTCTGAGGCAAAGTTGTAGCTCTTGTCATAGAGAACAAAAATTGCGAACTTATAAAATCAAAAAAATTTCACCTTCCAGATCAAAATCGCAAAAAACTTAAAAAAAATCGATTTTTTTTACCTTTTTTCCCGTGTTCAGGTCCATAGGTAGCAAACCGTTCAAAATTCAAGGAAACAATCAACTACAAAAATTTATAAAAAAAACACACGTGGCAGTTGGGGGACTGCCGACAGAAGCTATGCTCCAACTTACTTTCGATTGTTTTTTAATATTTTTGAAACACAATGATTGAAAATATATATAGTTATTTATTATTACTATTATTATTAACACTTAATTGCGAGCACATACAACATTTTTCGTCGTTTAATGAGCATAAGGTTTATCTTTCTCTCTTTCTCGTACTTCTAATAACACAAATACACAAATTAATGTATAGTTGTTTGCGTGTGTCCATTGTACCTGTTTGTATTTGTTTTTTGTTTGCACTAGCTTCCAACCAACTAGCCTACAAACCTGTTGTGAGAGTGTTAATGTTATTTTGAAAGAGTTGAAAGATGAGCTTTATTTTCCGTGAAGTTTGACAAATTGTAATAACTACATGGTGATATAAAAGCTTGCAAAAGTGAAATCCGGCACATTGTATTTAAAGTCATTAAACCTTTCTGAAATATTAATATGGTTGTAATCTGTGCTGGATTGATCCATGTTATTGATAACAGGTTAGCTACTTTTATTTCTACTAGTCCTGTAGAGGTGGCGCTGGTATATGATAAAGCTTATTCTGTTATGTTTGATCCATGTAATTGATAACAGGTTAGCTACTTTTATTTCTACTAGTCCTGTAGAGGTGGCGCTGGTATATGATAAAGCTTATTCTGTTATGTTTGATCCATGTTATTGATAATAGGTTAGCTACTTTTATTTCTACTAGTCCTGTAGAGGTGGCGCTGGTATATGATAAAGCTTATTCTGTTATGTTTGATCCATGTTATTGATAACAGGTTAGCTACTTTTATTTCTACTAGTCCTGTAGAGGTGGCGCTGGTATATGATAAAGCTTATTCTGTTATGTTAAAAATAACGGTACTATCACCTCACGCATTTTCGTTATGCCATTTTTTCCCAGTTAACTCCGTCTCTCAAAGCCCGCTGTAAGAAGCATAGCTTCAATAAATAAACAAATTTCTAGAACATATAAACTTCCTAGAGATGATTCTTAACACTGTTTAGGTAGCACGCAAAGTGAAAAATTTGCCGAAAATTTTTGAATTTAATTTTTTTTACCTTTTTCTCCTGTTCAGGTCCATAGGTAGCAAAAAATTAAATATGCCTGGCCAGAACCATGTGTTTGTCCAAGGGTTAACACCGTTTAGGTAGCGCTTAGGTATCACGCGATCATGCACCGACAGCAGCAGCACAGGCAATGCAGTAAGCTCAGCACACGCAACAAGGGACGCAGCACACAATATAAAAGCGACACGACGCTCACATCGAGGTATTTCACAGCGCGACGTCAACGAGAGCTCAGCGGTGAAAGTTATAAAGTGAAACTGAAAGTAAAAAAAGTGAAAGTGCTACAGTATAATTCGCACACAACATTGGCAACTGACAATTTCAATATGCAGTGTGAAAATATTGATTTATTTTGCTACGTTTGCGGTCATCAAACCAGAAAAAAAACATCTACAAGATTTCAGAAAGAAAAGAATCTTTTAACTAGTGAATTCAAAAGAGCATATACATTGTTTTTCGACGAAGTGGACTTGACCGGTGAAAATTACACACCTAATACAGTGTATCGCCAATGTTATAACAATCTCATGGCATGGTTGAGTGGAGGCAGAGGTACTATGAAGTATTGTAAGCCGGTAAAGTGGATTAATCGCCCAGGTGATCATGATGCAACCAGTTGCTATGCATGCGTAAATTACACATGTCGTCTAAATCGACATTCTGAGAAGAACAAAATTTATAAAGCAACTGCAACAGCCACACTACCAGTGCTTGCACCTGAAAATTTTGTATCACCAAGGCCGCCAACTCCAGATCGTACTACAGAATTTACAGCAATGAGTACAGCAAGTGGTGTTACTTATGAAGATCCATTTGATACCGATTATGAGCCCCAACAGGGAAGAGATGGACCACAACTAATAACACAAATGGAAATGGATTTCATTGTGGTCATATTGGGATTATCGCAGCGACTTGCAATATTTTTGACAGCTTTTTTAAAGCAAAGAAAACTCACACATGCTAATGTTAACTCTACGGCGTACCGCAAACGACAAGCTGCATTTCAGATGCTCTACACTCTAAATGATGACAATTCGTTCGCTTACTGCAACGATATAAAAGCTTTGGTGGTACAAATGGGAATGAACTACATCGCTAGTGAGTGGAGATTATTTATTGATGGTTCTGTTTCAAGTTTGAAAGCAGTGTTGTTGCATGTGTCGAACCGAAAACCTTCCATTCCGCTAGCAATGGGCATCAACATGAAAGAAAGCTATGAAACATTGAAAGATATAATGGAAAAAAGAGAGTGTGCTTTAAGACCACACAACTGAAGTAAAACTTCTTTAGCTCCATCTACATGTTTATATATATGTTTGTATATGTCTATATGTATAATGTATACAGACATATAATAATTTTCTACAAATGTTTAAATTTAAATTCCGTTTCCATTGATAAATAAACATATTTGAGTTGAATTTTTATTTATTATTTGTTTTATTATTTTTAATCATTATTTATATTATTTTCATTATCGGATACATGAGTAGTTACTGTGGTTGATTGTAAGACTGAGACAATAGGCTTATGGTATGAAAAATATGATACATATGTTTTCGAATGAAAATTAGAAAGAAATCTAGAGAAAACTGCATCGATTGTTGTTCCATGTCGTGTGGTAGGCTCATTTCGGTTATTATTGATTTCAAGTTCTAATTTATCTCGAAGAAAGTTTATGAAGAGTTGTCCATCTTCGGATGCGAAATTAACATTGAAATCTCCTGCTAAAATGAGTGGCAACGTATGATAATTTTCTCCTAATTCTTCAGAGCCTACTCGACCGTAAATCATAAGTCTTTTATATATAAACTTTATAATGTTATTGACTGTGTTATTGGGCGAAATGTAAACAACTACCATTATGATGTTTGTCCATCGTCCAAATCACAGTGAGCAGCACATATATCACCAATTGATGACTGGCCAATATCGAGTTCAGTAATATGTCTTAATAAAATGTCCATGTTCGAAGTTACAATGTTTGAAGTATCATTTGATTTCTGATAAATTGCCACTCCTGCTGATCTAACATTTTTACGTTTAAATTTTGCAATACAATCAAAATTCGGGATGTCAACATTATCATCGTCATTTGACCAAGTTTCTGATAGAAACAAAATATTGCTTGAACCAATTACGGGATCGCTCAAGTCCGCCACGTGTTTTCTGAGACTTTGGCAATTGAAAGTAACCATGGACAAGTTTTTCCTGTCATGCATGAAATCAAGAATCGTTCTTCCTAATGTTGACAATGTATTCAACGATAATCGGCGAAATTCATCTTGTAAAGATATGACCGATGTATCATTTTTTCGACCATGATAAAATCTATTATCATTATCTTTTGGCACTATGTACAATCCTTCAATGCTGGTTACTCTTGATAGAGCAACATATAGTAGTGGCAGAGAATGAGTCCTTTGGTATTCATAAACCACTTCATTGAAGGTTCCACCTTGAGATTTGTGAATTGTCATGGCACATCCTGATACTAAAGGAAAATGATTTCGTTTTGCAATAATTGTTTTATTATTATTCATGGCAATGGCAGATGTTCTGCGTTCTATTGGGACGGCATGCTATAATTTTCATTCGAAAACATATGTATCATATTTTTCATACCATAAGCCTATTGTCTCAGTCTTACAATCAACCACAGTAACTACTCATGTATCCGATAATGAAAATAATATAAATAATGATTAAAAATAATAAAACAAATAATAAATAAAAATTCAACTCAAATATGTTTATTTATCAATGGAAACGGAATTTAAATTTAAACATTTGTAGAAAATTATTATATGTCTGTATACATTATACATATAGACATATACAAACATATATATAAACATGTAGATGGAGCTAAAGAAGTTTTACTTCAGTTGTGTGGTCTTAAAGCACACTCTCTTTTTTTGTTTTAATCGTCAAACTCTACTCTTCACCTCCCTTGTCATGATTTACGTTGCATACTTTTGGGGAACTTCGTAACAGCTTCCGCTACATTACAAACTTCCGGTTCCGTTGCATTAAAAAATGTTTACCCCTCCGTATAGAAGTTTTACTTCAAAAATCAAATATTACGAAAATAAATGGAAGATTTGCTGTGATTTGAAGGTCATCAACATTTTGCAAGGGATCATCGATAAGGGCGGCTTCCCAAAATTCTTTTGTTTTCTTTGTAATTGGGATTCACGCTCACCTCTGAATCAATTCCAGTGTAACTCGTGGAGGCCAAGAGGAAGTGTGGATGAACAAATACAACAACATAGACTGAAGAATGCACCTTTAATTGACAATACTCAAGACATCTTGCTGCCACCGCTCCACATAAAATTGGGAATTGTTAAAAAATTCATCGAAGTGGCCGTTGTAAATTGTCCAAACGCATTCGACTATTTGAAAAGCGTTTTCCCAAAGCGTAGCGATGACAAAATTAAAAAAGGTATTGTAGTAAATTTAAAACGAATTTTTGTTCACCTAATTGTACTATTTACACTATGTTAATGTTTTCTTTTCTGTCTTTATTTTTTGTTTTCATTTAACAGGCGTACTTAATGGCCCTGACATTAGAAAGCTATTCAAGAGCAACTTTGATTCATCGCTTGATGAAAATCATTCAATGGCATGGATTTACCTTCAGCGTGTATGGACCAGAGTCTTGGGAGGGGATCGAGACGCGGAACCGGAAGCAAGAGAATGGGTGAAACAAATGCTGCATTATTTTGAGATAATCGGCGCATCGATGACATTAAAGCTGCATTTTCTTCATTTTCATTTTGACGATTTTATCAAACAACTCCCTACCGAATCCGATGAGCAAGGAGAACGGTTTCACCAAACCACAATGCCCATGGAAAAACGGTACAAAGGCAAAAACCTCGACGCATTGCTTCCAGAGGTATGTTGGTGGAGTCACAAGATCACCCTGTATGATGTTAATGAAGTATTTGAAGAAGAAAGAGCTGATGATGGAGGGCAGTCTGGAAGCAACGTGCCTGTGGACACCATAATTGCTGAATCAGAGTCAGATTCGGACGATTCGGACGTCGATTTGGATCCACAACTTAAGAGAGCGCGATTTGCAAGTCCAGGGCCATCAACATTATAAACATAATACGAATACTTTTTTTTAATATTTTTGTAATAGATAGTATAGTATCTCAATGTTGAAGTAAATAAAAAACAAATGAAATTAAAAAACGGTGTTAAGAATAATTCCCAGGAAGTTTATATGTTCAAGAAATTTGTTTATTGAGATCTTAGGTAAATTTTTGTAGTTGATTGTTTCCTTGAATTTTGAACGGAAGGTTTTTTTTTTATGTTCGCAATTTTTGTTCTTTATGACAAGGGCTACAACTTTGCCTCAGAGAGTAAATCGAAATTCTGAACGGTTTGCAAGATATGAGCCTGAGAAAATGATCACATTTTTACGAAAATGATACCGAGGCCCCAAATCTTTGGCGGCCCATAAAAAAAAGTCAATGACTTTGGGAAAAATTGGAAAACACGGGTCTTTTTTTAGTTTTTTATCACGTAGTGGTGTCCGTATATGGTTATTTTGCCATGACTTAAAAAATTACACACAGTGTAACGATAACTTTTGAAAAAAGTTCCGAAAAATAGTTTTTCATTAAATTCCCACGTAATAAGTGGTATGATCCCGAAGTAGTTTACGATTATTGTTAGCGTTTTTTAACCGTATCTAGAGAAAAAACCAGAAGCCACTGCCGAATGGAGTACACTTATACGGTGATTTGGCTCCTTTGCAGTGAAGACTCTATACGATCATGTTACTTTTGTTAAATGCAACCCCAAATATATCGGATTTAATATGAGTCTCGCGGAAAAATTAGTTAAGATTGTTTAGAGTCAGTGAAGCCAGCAGTAGTGCACTCTTCGGTTAATCTATACGCACCGTCAGATGTAGTATTACAGCTTCAAGACCATTTTGAAATCGAATTAATGTAGAAAGAAAATATAATCGAAATCATATCAGAATTCCAACCAAACCATAGTGAGTTAGGAATTATATTCCCTCATCTTATGCGTCCGGACAACTTATACAACGAAATATTGACAACGAAATATGGGCATCTCGCCTGCAGCAGTGGAGATGGATTTCAGAAGACTTCCAAGTAAATAGACAATAGTTTGATGAGAGTTTTCATTAACCATTCTTACGATCCTGCAGAATGGCGTTGATGGTATTGATGGATTGATGGTTAAAAGCCATCAATGGGTAATGTGGTGCGATTTAAAAATGGTGGACATTCTAATGGGCCTCGAAAAAGATTTTCAAAACATCATCGTTTTTGTATCTATAGGAAGGAACTGCCCGAGAATTGCATTATACGAACCATAAATAGCAGAGTCGTCATACACATCAGATTGGACAGAACAGCATTGAAAATAAGCCTCTTGGCCCGTAACCTAAAATTATTCATCCACTTCTTCATCTAAAATAGGACTCATTAGAAATTTCACTCGAGCACTTGATTCCGAAGTTCCAGCTGCGTTTTAAATATTACGGTATTACTAAATACATACATAAAGGGTGGATCAATAAGTCCGTGACTTTTCGAACTTATCTCGTAGTTATATGAAATGCAACACTGCTTACTCAAGTACCACCTGTTAGTAGACTACTTCGAATTACTTTGCGTTTAACAGCTGTTCAAAACATACAACCTCGTGCATTTTTTTAAAAATGGAAAAATGTGAATTTCGACTGCTCATTAAACATTAATTTTTGCGAAAAAAAACCGTCAATCAAATCAAGGAAAGCTGGATAAATACTATGGGGACTCTGAACCATCGATTTCAATGGTAAAACACTGGTTCACTGACTTTGGTTGAGGTCGCACAAGTACAAATGACCCTGAACGTTCTGGACGCCCAATTGAGGTCAATACACCCGAACTCTTGCCGTATTTGTTCAGACTTTTAGGGACAAAAGACAGCAAATACGAAAATGTAGAATGTAAAAACAAATATTTGAAAAAGAAGAGATACCTCAAACACTGGCGTTACCATTTGATTCTATGTAGTTCTGACCTATCAAAACAATAAAAATAAAATGCATTCAGAGATGTCTAACAGAATTCGGTGGGAACTGCAGCAGAATGTCAGAGCAAAATACAATAATTGTTAATTTTATAGATTTTGATATGCAATTTCCGAATTTTAACTTTTCCACCTCGTATCCTTGCCGCTCGCGACGTCATATTGGAAAAATGGCGCCTAAAGGCAATTTTACGATAACATCGCCTTTCCGACTCGTTTTATGATAACAACATTTATATACTTATATAAAATTAGAACAGAACCAATTTCCTACAATTTATTCTAAAACTTTTTTTCTTAATATCAATAGTTTTGACAAAGCTCATTCCCACACCACCTTGAGGTAGAGTAAGCGACGCGTTTTTTTTTATCGCATAATATCTATGCAATTCACTATTCCAAAATTTACTGCATTCTCCTTCGCCTCGGTGTTTTTGATGGACCGTTATGGATCTTATGAGTTATCACAGGTATCACAGGTGCATATAACGGAGCACTTTAACCCAGACTTTCTGCATCTACAAGCCTTCTAACATACCTTTTCCCATTTGTAAGAAATTAGTTTAAACAAGCTTTCTGGAGCTGGAGGCTCGGGTGTGGAGACGGGAATTATAACGTTCTTGTCTTTTTCAATCCCCATCGCTCGGTACTTTGTTCGTTCCCATCATAGTAACAGGTTCGGGTAATAGTTAATGTTGTCGTGTTGGTGGTAGCTACGAAATATTAAATTTACTTTTATATGATGGTGTTGTGAATCAAGCATATCTATACACGCTGAAAAATCCGTCGTTTTTTGTTGTTTGGATGCAAATATAACCTTCTTGTAGCTTGCCCAAATATACTATATTTATGCCCAAATATATTGTGCTTGCTATTCAATATAAAATGTTTGAGACACAATGAATAATGGGCTTTAGTATATGTTTTTGAGAACCCAATGCGTATTGTTTATTGAAAACCGATAAAAACAAATGCTCCAATTCACGAAAACCGTGCTTGCAAACACGTTTCCTGAAATATATTTCTGGGGCCGATAATTTTCAGCGTGCAGTTGTTCAAAGACATCCGTTGCTAACTTTTCACATTACTGTAACTGTATAAATTAAGACGGAAGCGTTACCCAGATTCAGCAATGATCTCTGGGTCAGAAATTTGATTTTTGACATTAATGTAGATTAATGGACATTCATAATGTATTCAAAACAGGTAAATTTGTATTTTTTTTGCCATTTTTCAACTTCGGGGATGATTTCACACATTTTTTTATAAAGGAACTATAATACTCTTCAATTTGTTCAAAAGGGCTGTTTCCTAGTGAGAAAAATGCAACTTTGTTTTTAAATATCCGGTATTAATTGACTGAGTAATTGAAGTTTTTATTAAAACAAAAATTAATTACGGTTTGTTTTTATAAAATTTTACCAGTATCATGAAGCTTTAGTAAAGTAAAGTAAAGCTTTAGTTTTAATAAAAATTTCAATAACTTAGAGCGAGTTTCCGTCTCGTCATTTAAAGGCACAATTTAAATATTAAATGACATTTAAATGACAACTATCGGGCATTTAAAGTCAATTAATACCGGATATTTAAAAACGAAGTTGCCTTTTTCTCACTACGAAAAGCCCCTTTTTGAATAAATTCAAGAGTATTATGGTTTCTTTACAAAATAAAGTGTGAAATCGTCGTCGAAGTTGAAAAATGGTGAAAAAATTAAAAAATATCTGTTTGCTGGACAAGTACACACACACTTTTCACAGTTTCTTAAATAACGTGTATATCGTTTGAAAAATCTAAGTTTCTTCTTTTTAAATCCGGTGAGACAGTGAAAATCGGTTGATAATCAACTAACTTACAGGCTTATAAGTGTGGAAACGTACACAAAACTGGGGTTTTAACCGGTTTTCAAGATTTTGGGGGTGTTTGGGAAATTTCCCAAGCAGATTCTTGTTTCACACGACAATACCTACAAGAAAACTACTATCACTTCCCAGGTATTTCTAATTTAGTATTTTTTGTAACTGTGATAGACGTAGTCACTACTTGTAAAATCGAAAAAAAACCAGCAAAACTCGAGCAGTCGTTACCAAACCTTATGTATCTATTGATCCCATGGAGATCCTATTTGGATATTTACCTATGATGTAGAGAAAAAGATGGACTTTCTTTTTGGAGGGGGAAATCAAAAATTAAAGATACGTTATGCCAGGATATTTAAGGATAAAACATACTTTGGAGTTTTCACTATCATTGAACCATTATGACTTTAAAGTGATATCGAACATTTTGAAAGCCATTAACGCATTCCAAAGTCATGCCAGTTTTAAGTCAGGCCGTTTTTTCAGAAAGTGCCATACAACACCTACTTCAACGAAACATAAAACAAAAACTACTTCTAATTTTGACTCAATTCTGGTGTCATAGAATTCGTATGGGCGAGGAGAAACTTCTGTCCTTATTTCATGCAATTTAATAAGGGTTGGGTCCTGGACTGAGTCCAAATATTTTGGAATTACCCTATATATACATTAGGGCGGGTTAATTTTTTTTTTATGAAGCGTATAGCAAAAACGTAATCTAAAGGTGATTTCGGATTTGGAGCCCCCCAAAATTTCAAAATATATATTTTTCCATATGGATATGAAGAAGAAGCATATGTAATATGAAGAAGCATAGAACTTTTCGAATTAAAATTGGTCAAATATTTAAAATTGATAATGAAATTTATTTAATTTGGAAGATTCCAACTGAGAAATACCAAGTTGATATTGCAAAAAAATATTATATAATCCGAACATTCAGGCATTGAGAACACATAAATTGTTTGTATTTATGTTTTCGATATTGCTTCAATTGAAATAGCGTAACTCCCTAAACGAAGTGGAATCAAAGTTTTGTTGAGCATGGAAACATACCAGACAAGTTCTTGTATAATATGTTATTTTCCTTATAAAGGAAACATTTAATTAATATATGATTATTTTTTTTAGGAATATCTTAATTAATAAACAGAACATTAAGAATCAGTAATGTTGGCACTATATCAGCTATTTATATGTTTATGTTGCCCTCTTTGATGTGCGCCCACAAAGTCCGTAACCGACGAACAGACTGCTGCCGTATTTGATAATGATGAACTCTCGTGAACGTTTTGAGACACATGACCTGAGCATGATACACGTATCTTTAGTCTTGACTCCCTGGAATAACGAAAGCATTTGAATTTTATATTAGGTGCTTATGCACTTTTAATCTCAAGTTTTCCGGTTTGTTTCCCATCTGTGTGTGAGCACACATTTCAATTGGGGACATGATGGTACATATTTTTGTTGTTCTTTCTTTAATTTTTCCGCATGTGGCTTACAGATTTCAAAAGGGATTTTGTCTGTTTCCTCGTTTCCCCTTTCAATTATGCATAAGATTTTATTTATTTACATAAAAAGTATATGAATGTGATGCCTTTTTTTTGTTTTAAATATAAATTATCTGTTTAAAATCAGCTGCAAAAGGAAAACAAATCATAAATAAATAAAATTGCTCATTATAAGCGCGGATACATGATGAATATAATGTTAACATGAGATGAGTATAATGTTGACAAATATAATGTTTACTGGGTGAAGAACTAAATAACCTCTTTCTGACATTCCTCGAATAGCTAATCAATATACAAATTTCTATAATCAGTACATCCGTCATTAATTCTTCAATTCAACAACGAACATTTTGATAATCAACAACTAGGCAATGTACGTTTGGTTAGATTTTATAATAAAAAGGCTGAATCAGGTAAATATGCTCCCTTAACAGATGCGTCCATTCATGGTCATTGTCCAGAAAATCTCCATTTATTTTGTTACGTTTGTGTCAAAAGAGCTCTTTCAACAAATACTGGATCACTCACTGAGCAAGTGTAGCGCGATTTTAAACATTACCTTGATTCCGAAATAATTCGCGGCGTTTCATGCTTAACAGACAAAATTTTGCAATATGTGCAACAATGCTCTTACCATGTGGATCCAAGGAAAACGCAGTTATCTTTCTTTTGGTGTACCAATGATTAGGACTGATCCAGGAGAGCACAATTCCAACAACTGTTGTGCTTGTGCGAACAAAACATGTGTAGTAAATCTTAAAGGCCTCAAACAAAAAGTTTACTTCTCTGTAAGAAGTGCATAAACACCTCTTCCGAATGCAGAACAAATATCAATTCCCCCGCTTCAAAGTAATGATAGAGAAAATTATTTTTCTATTGGAACAATGAATCAATCGGATTGCACCTATAAAGCAATACCAGTAGTCGGCCCATCGAACAAAATAATTCCAATATCACAAGTAGGAATCGACAAGATTGATGGAGAATTATACTTTTCCCAATGTGAAGCAGAAAAACTTGCCCAGCTTTTGAAAGAAGGCAACAATTTGGAGCCTAATGTCAAAGTCACTGGATATCGAAGACGAAAATTGCTATTCAAACGTTACTTCACACTCAACGAAGGGAACACATTTGTTTATTGCCACGATATAAAGGGTCTGATGGAGGCGATGGGGGTTAATTACGTCGCAGGTGATTGGCGAATGTTCATCGATTCTTCGAAATCAAGCTTGAAAATCGTTTTCCAACATAAACATAATAAAACACCCAGCATTGCCATTGGCTACTTAAAGATAATAATAAGATAATACGGAACTTAAAGACGCGTTAGTCGGTAATGATTACCTTGCGTGAGGGCAGTGAAGAAAATCATAAGATACTTTTTGGGAAGTAAGTAAGCACACAATTACCCCGCTCTTGTGACTAAAATGTTGTAATACTTCCAGAAAATTTTCGTGAACATGTCTCTAAAAAATCACTTCTTGCATCACCATGTCCAATATTTCAGCCAGTCAGCTAGCATCAGAGTCGGATGAACATAGCGAGCGCTTCCATCAAGTGGCCATGGCCATGGAAACGCGATATAAAGGCAAAAGGCTGGACTCGATTGTGGCTGAAATTTGTTGGTTGTCGCTAAAGAGGTACGATCCCGACAATGAAGATGAAGAAGAAGAAGAAGAAATACAATGGGAGTTTCCTCCTAGGGTAGGTCACAAAATTGAAGTTAACTGACTGATAACAAGCAGTTGATTTATTTCAGATGAAGACAGATCCTCATCCGATACAGACCCCGAACAAGAAGGCGAACCACCGCGCAAGAAAGTAAAGGGAGAAAACAAACGAAAGTATATTTTTGGGTTAATCGATTAAATTTATGCGTTTATCGATATCTCATTTTGTTCATAGGTTATGTGACTTTATGTGAAAGTAATAAGACTTAAATTTTTTCGCGGTTTGGATTTTTCATGATTTTTAAAATAATTTTTTTTAATTTTTTGGGCTTAAAATAATTTTTTTTCTTCGTAAATTTTTTATAACTATGTAGATGTGCTATGTAGAGAATGAGTATATCAGTGGATTAAAGGAAATTTAATTATTAATTTTTCTAAGTTTGTTGCAGCAAAATCGGACTAGTCGTTCTCGAGCTATGGTAAACAAAAAGCCCCAAACGTGACAAATTCCCATATATGATGATTACTAATTTCAAATCGATATATCCGGATTTCTAGACATTGACCCAGCGAAACGCCGCGACACATATAACTTTTTTTTTTGCCGATACAACTATTTCCGGTAGTCAGAACTCCCGCCGATTTTGGCTGTCGCACAGTGTAATCATTAAGCAATTAAAATATCAGAAAACTTACTTATATATTCATAACTAATTATATGGAGTTCCAAGAGTTCTAAAATGAGCACAACATATAGACATAATAATAAAGGGTTTAAACGTAAAGTTGGTCAAAGAGTTATATTTTGTATCACTTGTACACTTGTATATATAGGATTTCGCTTTCGCAGATTCAATTCGTGTCCGACATGTCGGATTGCTTTTTTAATGATCCGATTCGGATACGGTTTTAATCTGACACATCGGATTACGCTTTCGCTGAATTGAATTGGATTCGGTTCTTAACCCACACGAGGGATTTTGTTTTCGTTGATCCGATTCGGTAGCAGTTTGAGGCCAATAAAGAAGAAGTACAGTACAGATTTATTATTCAAACGAATTTGTTTCGTTGGTGCAATGAATAAGTATCGTTCTTGCAATGAATTTATTTCACTGCTGCAATGAATGTTGCATTACAAAAATGAAATTGCTTCAGATAAACCAAATGTCAGTAGTTTACATTTCATGTACATACTTTTTTTTATTGTTTAACTCAGTTTTGTACAAAATTAAAATTAAATAAAATTGTTGCAGGAACGAAAATTAAGTTGTTGCAGCAGCGAAATGAGAAAGTTGTCAAGGAAATCATGTATGAAATTTTTCGTTGCAACGACTACCAAATTATTGGATATACGAGACTTTTCATTGTAGCAACGTAAAAACATTAACGAAAATGTTTCATCCATGCGACGAAGCGTTATTCATTCTGTGTAATAATAAATTTATATACAATATTTTTAATATATCTTATACAGGGTGATTCAGGAAGTTCCGGACAAATTTCTCCAGCGTATTCCTTGGCTCATTTCATGAAGAAAAGTCCACTAGGACCATGTCCGAAAATGCAAGGGTGCGAAATGGCAGTGGGTTAAACATTTTCGGATTGGTGGTTGGAGGGTAGCAGGGTAAAGTTGCTAACTCTGAGCCAGTGGTCGGATTTTTTTGTTTTTGGGCTTATTGGAAAGGTTTTTAAGTCTTCATATATACCGAAATTCGGTTAACCGGTTTCGGTTTTGAATACACTATACAGTACCCATTCTATCCGTACCAATTATTTTCGGTATCATCGTCGCCAGAGGCTGCAAATATTAATATATATTAGCAAAATTTGGTCCAAATCTTTCCCTATGGCAAGGTTGGCCTTCTATTTCGGTTCATATTTTGATACACACCTCAATAAAATTGCACGACACAAGATTCTCGAATATGGATCAGTTGTTTGGGACCCCCAGTACAATTTGTATGTTAATATGATTGAATCGGTCCAGGAACAGTTTCTCATTTTTTGTCTGAGAAATCTTCAATGGAACCCGAACCATAACCAGTAGACTAGCATTGATCAGATTGCCGACTCTTAGTAGTAGACGTACCATGATAAACTCTATTACAGTTTTGAAGATAATTGATGGATGTATATGTTCTGAATTTCTGTTATCTAAGATTTTCATAAATGTCCCATTGAGACCCACGAGGTACTATAAACTCGTAAACATCGAGTTTCAGCGTTCGAATTATGCGTCCTTTGATCCAGTTAGGAGAATGTGTCGTGACTTTAATGAGCTATATCAGTTTATTGATTTCACAGGTAGTTGGGAAACGACAAAGTCTAGCATAATTTGTCATTTGAACCGATTGCATTAGTGCTGTATATTCGTTGACGTACATATGTAAATTTAATTTACTTTATCCTTACTATCTGGTCTGATTTATGATTTGGTTTTCGTTTTGCTCGTAATTATTATATATTGAAGTATCTTATGTTAATATCTCGTGATGTGCTTTTATACTTATTTATGTTATAAATAACTGGTGAAGAATTTCTGTAGTTGGTTGTAACGTGTGAACTTATAATCCTTGCTCTCCCGTTATAGACCGGTCTATAATGTGTACGCTGTCCTCACGTTATGGGGACGTGGCCCTCTCGGTCGGTAGGGGCGGGCAAGAGTGGCGGCGATGGGTTCGCTCGATTAAAAAAAAAAAAAAAAAAAAAAGATTAGTATTATCAGCTCCAAACAAATTTAATATTAACCGCTTTTAAATATGGTACATAACCTGCTCTGACCACCTTAAAATTTCTTTTGGCGGCGTTCACCTCGCATAAGTGATGGCGACACTATCGAGTATATAGCCATGAAAAAGCTTCTCAAAATACCGTTCGGTCCCAATCTGTGACTGAAAACTGGAAAGCGCACAGCTCTGTGATTGTGAGAAGCTCTCCCCTGTCCCTTCATGGCATGTATTGGGAAACCATTTATTTATTTATTTACATAACATAAGGAAGAGGATGACCACTTTTGAAAAGGGATTATATCGGCCCACGTTTTTATATAGCTGACATTCAAATATGCTTAACTTCGTTGACACTATAGACTTTTGCTGTAAACAGCTTCCTTATGACAGGGTGATGGTATTATCTTGTCGGGTTTGGCAGATTATGACGTCGGTTGCTTCCACATTGCAACTGTCCGCCTTGATCTGGATTGTTACTAGAGCTTCTTTCTTTTTAGAGGCTAACATTTCGGTTTTATGATAGTAAATATATTTGCAACAGTCGCTAATAATATTTGAACTCAAATAGTCGGAGATTGCTACAAAGTATGTAAATGTTACAGGTAAAGGCTTCAAATCTTCTTTAGATGAAAGCGAAATGCAGAAAACCAGCGATTATACAAAATACATTTTGAAGTTTTCAGTTTGGTTTCGGATGGAAAAATGTATGCCCGGTAATGGAATCTGTATGCACCGAAACTCGTGAGGAAATAATACGTATCGTATTTGTACGTCGATGTTCTGGTAACCACTTTGGCGAATAATTGTTTCCGTGCACATGAAAAACAAAAAGTCTATTCCAAATACTCAGTAATTTCCTAATTATTATTTCGAAACATATAGGTATGTCAAAGAATTAAAATCTACTTTAGGCGAAAATTAAATGCAGAATGTGTTTGTATTTTCATACATAAATTGCAAGATTCAACAACGCCACTTAAAAAACCTCTGTTTGAAATAAAAAGTCACTAAATACATTTCGCCTTATCTTTTATTTAGTAGATTATTACATCTGTTTAGATTAAAACCCATCCACTCTCTCCTTAATTTTCCTTAACTTAATTTTAAATCAAATTAAATGGAGATTTGTAGACTCTTCAGACTAAATGTAAAAATAAATGTAAATGTAAAAATAATAGATATGACTGAGCTGAAATATCAAAATCCTCCAAAAATATATGCGTAAATTTGAATTTAGAAACATAGGAATAAAACAGGAGAAGAAAACAAAGTGGAGCACTAAAGGCATTCACTGACCAGCATTTTATGTTATAATACTTGTAACTGCATGTACGACAGGAACCTACAAACAAGATGGAACCGAAATGTGCAGCATAAATCTACTTGTTCCGCCCCCAGGAGAAAATATGTATATTTATACAGTCATTTGAAGAACGGAGAGAGAAGTAATCAGCACGTGAATAGTAGAGCAGAAAATACAACTTTATAATTCATAAAACAACAATATCTCCAAAGTTTTTCCTTTCACCTCGTCGGACACCGGAGAAACTACAGCTGAAAATATTCACAACTTGAAACACTTGTATTCATTGCCGTCTATTCACAAGATCCCAATATCCTTCTATCTTTACCCTTATTATTCTTCCACGCTCCTTTAAGCACAGTCATTGTAGTAGTTTAACTAAAAGTGCACTTGAAACCTTAGGCAGGTATATGACCATTATATAGTATAATAGTGTTTTTGCTGTTCGTTTTGCCAACAAAAATATGACAGAAAAATAATTTTTATGGTTCAACAGTATCAAGAAATATACGACTTAAATCTGTGTTTAAAATGCTTTCGAGTCGTATTGTTTGTGATGTCTTAAATATCGTTCAGAAGTTGGATTTTGTTTTGTATTACCGTAGTTGTACGTGATGTTAATGTGACATGAATGGGAAGACAAAATGGAAACGGAAACTACATTTCACTATTATAAAGAAAAATTATTACTCACAATACTTTACTTAGATTTCCTTTATATCACATGAACGGATTGGGAAGAAGTTCTCGGAGTAAGTATACTTTATAATTTGTATACTCACTGATCACCAGCTACATTTATACGTTTAGAAACTACTTCCTAGCTAATTATTCGTCTAAAACGGGCAAGAATCATGAGGGTAATTTCTTGATCTTCAAAGTGATCACTTAGAGTAGCGAAGTATGAGTATGTTCTAGAACAACATAGCCGCTGCAAATGGGAATCGGGTGGAATTTATCGGCCAATTTATTTACCTTATGACTGACAATTAGGTGGGTAGCATTATCGAAAAAAAAATTTAATAAAACAGCTACTCATTAACTTCATATCTATAGCAATTGCCTTCTGCGTCGTTTACTCACTGTATATATTATATATTCAATTCACAAGAAAGTATTTCCTAAACCCGATCGAAAAATAGTCAAGTCATCCCGCTAATATTAAAGCTAATATTAAAACAACACTAAGGAGTTTCAAGGAGACACGGGTAAGAATGCAAGTCGTATCATCTTGCAAAAATTAACACAATGTAATCAACTGATTTCCTCAGACACCCAAGAATGACATGCAACAATATATGTCGTTAATCATTTTGAAAATATTGCCAAAGTGCTAACGTTAAGTTAAGCAAATTACAAAAAGTTGCGGAATTCTTTTAATATGTGATAATATTTCATTGTGCCAATTTTTGAAAAATAGTCTCAAGTTAATTTTGCTACAATTTGAAAACAATTAACCGGATGATGGAAATATAAGTCAAGAAATAATAAGGCTGTTTTTTCATTCCCTTAAGCTATCACCACTTACAACTTTCCAAATAAAACGATCCACACTTAATACTACGCAATGTGGCAACTTTTGCTGTAATGGGTGAGAAAAAATGTGATACGCCAGTGCCAACAAACTCATGGTAGCAGCAGATGTTGTTGTAATTATAAGCAGCAACAACAGACATTTTATTTGCGTTCATTCGTTTCAGTTGTTAAACTTTACACATATATATAACAACAATACAAGAATACAAAAAAGGATGAAAACAGACTACATAAGATTTTAACAAGTGAAACGAAAAATGATATGGAAAAAATTTCATCACCTGTTTAAACGACTATACCTGGTAGATAATTCTACCATGTTCAATATGTATGACATTTACCGAGCGTTGTTGTGAGCAATATATTTCCAATTTTGTTTTCTATCGGAAATAAAAGGCTATCCTTCAAACCTAAAAGTATACGCAGTCTTCGATTAAACAAAATAATTTTAATGGACTTAGCATGTGTAATCCATTTTGCAAATTTCGGCTTCTGAGTCTCTCCTTCTTGATAACCTTTTCATTGACAAGAAGTGATAACAAAATTAATCTAAGATAGCTTTTTGTTGCAATTTCTTGAAATTGAACATGTGGCAACATTGCCATGGCACAAGTCGGAATTTAAGTGGCAAATTGAAATGCCACTTAATATCGCTTAGCTGTCCCGTACAAATTAGGCTTTAGCGGGGTAAAAAAAACACATTTAATATGTACCGTTGGAATGTCCCAAAACATTTTTCTTTTTCGATTGTCATGATTGCTCAAGCTAGATTGGAAAGCTTATATGGTAAAGTATTTATGAGATTTTTTTCAGAATCTTCGGAAGAGGTTTAGAGGTCGCACAAGTCGAATTTTCCCCAAAAATCGGGTATTTCGGATGGTTTTTGAATTTTACTTAAAACTCGGTCAATAGCCACGATTACCTTAGTTTATAAGTCAACATTTTTAAAGCAAAACGTTACACCTTTTTACTATATGCATAAACCACCAGTTTTGGCAATGATTTTGCTCAATAAGATACAACGTATTACATTTTTGACGTGACAACGTCTTAAATTAGGTTGCGGCTGGGAGTCACTTATGAAAAAGTGTAACGCCCGGTAACGTTACGATGAGTCACCGAACGAGAGAGAGGCCCGCCGAATGCCTTGCGTCTCTCTCCCACTCAATAAATAATTCTGTGTGTGCGGATGTGTGTGTTTACTTGTGTGCCAGAAACGATTTGCTTTGCTGGCTTCTAGTGGCTGTTGGTCGGTGGTGTGAGTGTTTTTGTTTTTTGGCACATCATATATATGACGACTGAGCAAGTATGTATGTGCGTATATATGTGCGTGTGTATGAATATTGATTTAGATCAGTCTGCATTGGATAAGGTATTATTTTTTGTTTTTTTTTGTTTTTTGTTTTTTGGCTTTATGATATGTGTAGTGTATGTTTGTGTGTAGAAATTTTCATATGAATTAGGTAGCCAAAACGAAACAGAGAGCTGCGGTCGGCTTTAAAAACGATATGCGAATATGATGAATTGAAATACTTTTTGGTTAGTAAATTATTTTCTTTTGTTTTTAATAAAAGAAATGTTTATTTTTTATAATAAAAGAAATGTTTATATTTTATAATAAAGGATATGTTTATTGTTTATAATGTCACATTTGATAATGTGTTCATAGAAATCGCACAGGTACCTAGATGGTGTTGAAATTACTTCTATTTTCCTAAACCATAAGTTTCAATAAATGTTAAAACATCGCCCGTGAGTTCTAACACTCATTGGTTTTTTTTTTTATTTTACAAATTTTAATTAATTTCAAATTTATTTAGCAAAAATTTGAACCTTCGATCTGAATAAATGTTTTGATTTTCGAATTGATTCTTTAAAATTACAAATATTAAGAAAAAGTGGCAGATATAAGAAAACTTGATTTAAACTGTGTTGAGCAAGAATTTTAACATCTAATCAATATGAAAATCAAATCAATCTAAACAAAATATATTTCTATAGTTAAAATTTGTGCAATTCTTATTTTCATTCAATTCCTTGTTCCTATTGTGCAATTTAATTATATTCATATCAATAAATATTCTACCGAGAAAAAGACGTTGTCACGTAAAATCTTCGCCCGTAAAACCGACTTTACAGGCAACAATTTTTTTTGTAAATTTTAGATACATTTTGTTAGTAACTCTTTATAACATTTAAAATTTCTATGCAAATTTAAACAACCAATGATGCATTCTAACAGACGGGTAAATTCCAAGCAATATTGTAGAAAAATATATTTAATTTGCTGTTACTGTTCCAGAGTTATACCATTTTAAAGCCTTTTACCCATTGTATGAACCTAAAAATATTATACACTGTTCGTCATTTTTGCATCGGATTTGCTTTAAATTTCTATGAATATTTAAAACGCTAATGATGCACTTCAAAAGACGGATAAATGTAGAAAAAATTTTCAATTTGCAGTTACTGTTCCAGAGTTATGCCATTTTACCCACTTTACGAAACTAATAATACTATAAACTATTTGCCAATGTTTCGTCTGATTTGGTTTAAACACTATCGACAAAGAGTTACACGCAGAAAAAAACGGCCCCAGCGACATATTGCAATAATCATATATATGTTTGCAATCAATCATATATATGGTAACTGCAATAAGTTGCCGGGACCATTTTTGCTACGTGTAATTCTTTGTTTTACAAAATTCCTTAGAATTTACCCATCTTTTCAAGTGCATTATTTGTATATTAAATTTTCGTAGAAATTTAAAGCAAATCTGATGCAAAAATAGCAAACAGATTATAATATTATTAGTTTCATACAATGGGTAAAAGGCTTTAAAATGGTATAACTCTGGAACAGTAACCGCAAATTCAAATTTTTTTTTCAAAATTTCTTAGAATTTATAGGTCTTTTAAACTGCATCATTAGTTTTATAAATTTTCATAGGAATTTTAAAAGATAAAAGATATTTACAAAATTTACCCAACATTTATTAAAAATTTAGTACGTGGTACCTTATTGAGGTCAATTTTTGCCAAAACTGGTGCTTTGTGTATATACAATAAAAGTTTGGACGTTTAGCTTGAAAATTTTTGACTTACAAACTAAGAAAATCCTGATTATTGGCGGAGTTTTAAGTTAAATTCCAAATACCCACGGAATACCTGATTTTTGGGGGAAATTCGACTTCAGCGACCTATAAACCAATTCCGCAAAATCTGAAAAAATTCTCAAAATTATTTAAATTATAACCTTTCAAATAAAGCTTGAGCAAAGACAAATTTTATTGATGGGAAACCCTAATGTACCATCCCAGGAAAAAATTGCACGTTTCATTAAGAACGCATTGACTCGTAATTACTTTTTTAATTGGTTACCAAATTATCAATTAGCATTACCTATTCGATTCTAAAAATCGCTAGAAAAACACAATCGATTTTTTCAAAATAATTACCTATACTCATATATTATATTCTAAGCAGCAGGTAATATAATATTTATTGTATAACCGATAAAGCAGTACATTCTTTGTGTATCCAAAAATAATGTACAGGGTGGAGCGCGGTACTGCAGGCTGTGGCGGCACTGTTGGTCGAAGAGAGTGGAGAGAGTGCGTGGCTTATATTGGCTGACGGGAGATTTGTATTCGCATGCCTTTCAGTTGCCATCATGCATTAGGCACGTGAGGAGAGGTCATTTTGTGTTCAAGCGTATTTTTCAAATGCGCACTCGATCATTGCAGTGCAGCGGGTGTGTAAACAACCAAAATATGTGGTACTGGAGTGAAACAAACCCCAGAGAACTTCATTAGAGACCTCTGCATTTGGACCGCGTCACTGTGTGGTGCGCCATCTCACGAGTAGGCATCATTGGCCCCTTACTTTTTCCAGGATAACCATCTTGCCGTAGCTCTTGAAGCAGTGTAATTAGAGGACACACGGTTCCAACAGGATTATGCCACTGCACACACAGCGAGAAATTCCAAGAATTGTATGAGGCAAATGTTTCCTGGACGGCTTATCTCTTTGAGGGGTGATGCGAACTGGCCGGCACGCTCACCAGACTTAGCCCCATGCGATGTTTTTCCTTTGGGGTTACCTGAAGTCGAAGGGGTATATCAACCATCCCAACACCTTGGAAGACCTAATTAAAAATATTGAGGCCGGAATTGGCAGAATACCAGTCGACATGCTTGTTAGAGTTCATGAAAACTTCAGAAAACGTATGCAGCAGTTTGTGGATAGCGAGTGTCGACATTTTCCAGATACACTATTTAAAACCATGTAATTTAAAAATTCCCTTACTGTTCAATATAATTAAAATATAAAATAAATTTTGGCGTAGAATACGTCTTACCTAACGGTATAGGGAGTCATGTCAGATTGTTATTGTTGTAATCTTTATTTCATTGATTATGAGGAAACGGCGAGATAACTTTTTTTAAAAATTTGTTTGTAGGTAACTGAAGATGTTATCTATCGTTTGATATACATTTCATATTGGCTGATATCTTCCTAATATTTAAATTTCTCAAATGAAAATTGTTTAAACACATACACTCAAACATATATATGTATGGTGCTTGGTTGAGTGTTTCAGTTTGTAGCGAGAACACAAACTATGCTGCTGTTTCAGTGTGGACTCAAACCTTCGGCTGTTGTTTTGATTGATGAAATATTGAAATTTCGTATATTTACTTATGTATTTAAGTGAAATTTTTTTATTTCATTCCCAAATGGGTAAAATACCGCGCTGCATCCTGTATTTATGTTTTCAACTGATATAACTAAACATTTTCAATCCTAGTTTTGCCTATTTCATTTGTCAATTGAAAAATATATAATTTTGTTGAATTAAATAGATTTAATATGTATTTTTGACCAGGAAATAATCAAATTATTTTAGAATTCCTAGGTTATCAACACGCTTTCAAACACGATGACTTGCAGTATATAATTTTACACTAATTACATAACCGACTTTTTTGACACGAAATAGAACGTATGTTTTTTTTTTATCACATGACGTTACTTTCTTTATTTTTGTAATCACCCGAAGGGATCGAATTATTATTAAAGTTGATTACATTACTAGGTATTCAGAAATGATCTCTCAATTCAAAAAAAATATGGGAAGAGAAAAGTTGATGAGAGAAAGTACCAAGATGTAACTAGTTAGTCATTTTGCTGCTAGTAAAAAAATAAAATTACAGATATGTAAAAATAATCAGTTCCTCTAAAATAAAATAGCAAGTTCCTCGAAAATAAAACAGAACTACTTAATCTGATTCTCACGCCTTGTAAAAAAAGCGACGGAGTAATTTAGAAGGGAAGCGGGTCCCCCAAAAATACTTAATTCCGCACTCGATTATTTTAAGCTAATTTTTTGCTGGGATGTCTTATAACAAACTATTTAAAACAAATTAAAACAAATGTGTAACGACTCGAAGTCAGAATTGGGATGTTTTCCTTATCCTACAAATCAATACCCTAAATTTAAGTTTAGGTAGCTGCTTTATTGGTAAAATCATCTGGGATGTCGAATATATGATAGTTAAATAAAAGAAGAGGGATGTGGAGTGAGATATACATCCTAGAAGAACTGGTGGAAGCTCTTCTGACCTGTCAATACTCGCCCATCAAAACTATTATTGGTAGATGACCCACGGAAGTAGTCAAATATATTTGATGCTGTATATAATTGATCTTTCTTGATTTAAATTCCACTTTACTTATGACCATTAAAATAAATTCCCCAAATTAGTGCATGGCCTATACTGGCTTGCCAAAATGTTCAGTAATTTTGCGACTGTTCTTGTATGTGTCCAAATTTGTCCATAATAATATCGAGGTTGATATTGGATGTGCCTCAAATATGTCCTCCGAACTTTCCAACTCACAACTCTTGTTTGAATTTGCTAACGGCCTCACAATAAAATTTCCAGGAATATATCGTGGCAATATCAGTTAATATTTCTAAAAGTACGAACGAATATACATATTTCGTAAAATTTTCTAACTTCTCAATTCAAATTTCCGTAAAATAATCTTTCCTTTTTTCCAACACAACTTCTTGTTTTCCTTTTCTGACAAACAAAAAAAAAACAAGTTTCCTGCTTCCTTTTCAATAAACATCCAAATCCACAAAGTATTTTTCAGTGGCCTACACTTAACATAATAAAGGTTTGATCCCGTACTTTTTTAATAGTAGAACTAGTAAAAGACAGTTGCAGCAGAAATTACAAAATAATTTCTCTGAGAGATCAAGTTTCAAAAAAGTGCGGGAACCAAGAAACAGTAAAAGTGGTAAAGCTTATGTCAGAAATGTGTCTACAACTTGGCCCTTGTCCGAAATGTCCAGCACGTTGCCAATTCACTTTTGACAATCATACACTGAAAACAGAAGCTTTATTGCGCGAGCAAAGTTGTTCATCAGCTCGGCGAATATACCCATAGTTAGGGAACCAACTTGCAACGGTTTTGATATAGCAACGAAAATGGTTTCGCCAAAATACAACGGTTACATTACCGCAACGAAAACGGTTTCGTTACTCAAATGAAAATGTAACACTTCAGAACAAATATGTTTCATTGATGTGATGAATATATTTCATTGTTGCGATAAATATCCGTAAACACTATTTTTATTCCTGCGCTGAATATATTTCATTGCTGAGTTAATATGTTTAATTTGAGTTTCTTTCCAAAAATTTTGCATATCGTAAATTGCATTGTTTTGCAGACAAAAGTAATTTATATAAATTAAAATAAAATTGCATTCATGTGTCCTCTTCTTCATGTATTGTTTGTTGATTGCCCGCATAAAATAGAACAACGGAATTAAATCGCGATTAGATAGATCGAAGACTGCTGACATCACTCATACCGAATTATTGTACATTTACTAGAGTGAGTGCTGAAAATCTTAATATAATGATGGAATGTATTTTTCACAATTTTCTTAAATTTTTTTTAAATTTTGATTAATGGGAACGAGTCACAAACTAACGCCAGGGAACGATTTACAAACTAATAGCTTATTCACATTTACCGCGTTTCAGCTGGGACGCCGGCGTTTCGCTCTCTTGAGATCATTTCGAAACCATGGTGTTCACATTGTGCTTTTGTTAACTACTGTGGTTTCATGTGACATTTCTCATTTCTGTTTTCTGTTTTCTGTATTTACTGTAAACAACACAAACGCACATTTGTGAATAAAGAAATATAAAATAATATCAAAAAATTAATGTTATTTTTATAATATTAGAATTTATATCATTGTATGATAAAGCAATGAATGCATTCAAAGATATAAATGATTATATTCATAAATCACATTGCAATAAGTACTTACCACCACAAAGCAAACTAGAAATGTAAACAAACAGATTTGTTTCCCTCATTTTTCTGACATTTTCTTTGAACCAGTAATGGAAATTTTTTCATTTTACTCCTTTTTTAACTACTATTGGAGTACAACACTGTGCTCTCTCTCATTTTTACTGTGGTTTCAAACAAACTACAGTAAAAAGAGCATAATGTTTGCTTTTTTTTGTATGGAAATAAGTGCCAATTAAAGTGTGTTTCGCTGAAATCATCGAAAGAGAGCGAAACGCCGGCGTTTCAGCTGAAACGCGGTAAATGTGAAAAGGGTATAACGAACGATTCACAAAATATCGCCAACCTAGTCACGGAGTATGTACAAATACCACTTTGCGTCAGTGTTCGAGTTTCTTAAACTGTAGTTGCCCAATTGGCAGGGTTTTTGGTATATTTTCTGTATGGTTTGGATAAAAAAATAATTTTTTGTTGCTAAATCACACGTTCAGCTATCATGTTTTGAAAATACCGATAACAAATAAAATCCATTAATTAAGAATTCCTTTAAATTTTAAACAAGAGTACTTTTTTTTTAAGTTGTAATTTCCTTTACGCTAAGAGATCATATTCTCTCCGGTTAGTGAAAAAAATGTAAATGTCGCGGATGAGATTGGAACTCACATTCGCTGGACGATCGTTTCGACGTTTGTGAAGCATCATATTCAACAGCGTCTAGCCCGTTAAGCCACTACGGTGTATATTCACGCTAGTCACTAACCGAAGGCATTTATTTTATTGTCGCTACTTACACATTGCTTTCCTACTTACACGCCCTGGTGCCGAAGTTTTGAAAGTTCTATTTATAGAAAGCACTATTCTAATTGTAGTTGTCTCGTTCTGTTCTGGCCCTACCATATGATTCAAATATTACATTCAAGTACATTTCGTTTGTTGTGCCTGATGTCTAGAGTGTCCACAAAACAGGCATTTTGTAAAACCTTGTTTTCGGTTTATTCGAAAAATCAATTTTTCAAGCAACCGGTTTTCTTTTTTTTGATTTAAATTAAATTACATATGTAACACTTACAATAGTTTTGTTTAGCGGCTATTTTAAATACTTATTCGTGGTTAAATCTAAAAATTTCACAACTCTATTTAATGTATGTCAATTAGGTTTAAATTTGAAATAAAAATTTTATATCATATTCCAATTTGGAATGCGTGTTTATTATAAAATTTCAAGGTTTTACTCAAATTCACATTAAAAGATAAATAATTGGTTTCCCATTACATTCCACGAAGGAATTGGGGAGGAGCTTCTCACAACAAGTGAGCTGTGCGCTTTCTAGTTTTATCCTCATTGCTTGAGACCTACAGTTTTATACTGGTTCCGAACGGTATTTTGAGAAGCTTTTTCATGGCTAAATACACGATAGTGTCGCCGTCACTACGCTAGTTGGCCGCCGAAAGAAATTTAAGGTGGTGGGAACAGGGAGCGAGCCCAGGATCTCATATACAAGAGGTGCGCACACTAACAATTGCACCTGACAAAATTAAAATTAAACTGATTTTAGTTCGAAAAGTATATTCAAATTTTAGATAGATTTTTATGTATGAAAATCTTATTAAAGGCAAAACATTTATTTATAAAATAATTGTAATTTGTAATTCTTAATTGATTCTCATTCAATTGATTAATTGATTCTTATAAATCATTTTGAAATTTGAATAAAAAATTTATTGGAAATGTCGTTTAGATCTTCTTGAAACATAAAATCTTATTTAAAAATAGAAATCAGGTTTCTTAATTCCAAAATGTAAATAAAATTCGACAATTACATCACTTATTATTAATTTGTTTAAGGATATTAACACAAATTGAGTAAAAACCGTTTAACTGGTAAACCGGCGTCAAATAAGCTGTTTCCGGTTTGTACGAAAATTGTCATTTTTAAAAAACCGGTACACGATTAACAGCAAAAAACCCGGTACACGGGTGTCACCGGTGTTTCGGTTTTGGACACTCTATTGTTCTCCCAGTCCACTTGAGACTAATTTTCGGGGAAAATATTCAGTTTCCACACTAATTTTATAGAGCAAAATATATTGGGAATAATTTTTTAGCGGAAATATATTGGTGAGGCCGCCGCATTGAAAAAAATATATAAAGTCAAACCGAAAAACACGAAAAGTTCAAAACTCTTAAACGAAAGGTACTCTTATCACGAATTCATGAGGTGCTCTCATGCGCATTCTCAAATTTTGTATAACTTAACAAAATTTTTTTTTCAATTTATAAGCCTTTACAAACGAACCGCTAGTACACAACAAACACTTCCGAAGCAGCGTCGCCGTTGTTGTATCCTAACCAGAGAGGAAAAACGGCATAAGGGCGGACGTGAGCTTAATTAATCAAAAATATTATTCGAATCAACGAAATAAGTGTTGGATTCTGGGCAGAGAAGAAAGTCCCAAAAATGTCATTGAGAAAAATTTATATAAATTTCTCAATTTATGTATTAAATCTTTTGTATTCAAAACCGAAACCGGTTAACCGTATACCGACCGTTTAACCGTACGTCGTTTTTTTAAAAGTTGCTATATTCGAAGAACCGGTGTCACGGGTTATTTCAAGTCGATTAACCGGGTTTACCTAAATTTCAAGTCGATTAACCGGGTTAACCTAAATAAAGGGGTAAGATTTGAAATTTTAACCACCTGTTATTTCGAAAAAGATGGCCAATTTGACATTTACGAAGTGACAGATTATCAGTTAATGGTTAACATTTTAAGAAAAAATTGGGAAATATTAAAAACTTTTTTTTAAGGTGGTGAGGCCTCAACTCAAACTGTAAGAAATCTACGAAATAAATTCGTTAAAAATAGAGTGTCATCAACGCAGTTTGTGGATCAATTTGGGAAGCGAGTTCGTCAATCAGGCCCTTATTGGACAAAATAACTCATGTTCGTGCTCGTCCAGTGCATTGATTGGAAAAAATTATACGTACGGTTTCAACAAGATGGCGCTACGTGCCCCAAAGCCAACGTTGCAATCGATCTATGCGCACTGTAGTCGAACGCCGCATAATCAGCCGAAACTCGAAAGCCCATTGGCCGCATCACAACCGCGACTTGAACCAAACAAACAATCCCGAGTGAAATCGAAAATGTACTGAAAATGGGGAGTGATGTACTGTGTTTATATTACCATTTTTTTAAAGCGAAAACATTTAATATGACCCACACTTTAGTATCCCATTACATCCCATGAAAGCATAAGCTTACAGGCTCTGACTTGGACCTTCAGTTTTACCCCGGTTCCCAATGTCATTTTAACTATGGTTTTTATGGCTTGTACTCGGCAGTCGATCTTAAACTTCAAAAAAATGAATTAAAAATAAACGATGTTTATTAAACGCATAGTTTTCTGTTTAGTTATAAAAACCAAAACCGGTTAATAACCGGTTTCTACATGTCGGTATAACCTAAAACCGGTTTCGTGAAAAACGGAATATTCGAAGAAACCGAAACCTGACATTTTCGAAAAAATGGGTTTTGAATACACTAATTAAAACATTTCCAAAAATGTTTTTATTATTATTAAAATCACTTTTATAATGTAAAGAAAAACATCGAAATCTTAAACAAATGCAGATATTTTTACAGTCGAATGTTGTCAATATCACAGGCTAAAGTTTCTAAAATCATCTACTCATTCTCGAATATTTTTAAAATTAAGAAGTTTAATATTCTCATATCGGTATGCCTCTTTCAGACCCTCAGACGCATTTTCGCCAACAGAAGCAGCTACGTAGACCAAATTCAGATCAAAAAAAAAAACTCACTACACACCCAAAAGAACTAATCGATTGAAAAAAGGTGGTAGCAACCGTAAATTCGGCTGTTACCACCGAATTAAGGTTGCCTCAACCGAATTGATGTTGTCACGACCGAATTCAGTCGTCACAACTGAAATTCGGTTGAAGCAACCTCGCTTCATTATTGAGTCGGTTATGACAACTGAATCTTGAATTGTATTCGTTTTTGTCAACCAAATTTTCTAAAATTTCGGTTATAACAACCGAATAACTACAGAATTTGGTATCAATTCGGATGTAATTTGGTTTGGTATCAATTTGGTTGTAACTACCGAATTTGGTATCAATTGATGTTTAAAATTATAAAAATTTAAAATTAAAAATAAAAAATAATTAAAAAAAATTAAGTTATAGAGTTTTATTTATAAATGCACTAAAAATTAGAAAATAATTTTTCTCTT
This sequence comes from Phaonia tiefii, assembly GCA_963931995.1. Lineage (NCBI taxonomy): Eukaryota > Metazoa > Arthropoda > Insecta > Diptera > Muscidae > Phaonia > Phaonia tiefii. The sequence goes on along the minus strand of OZ008368.1, from coordinate 198,661,251 downwards.
AGCCTCAATAATTAATTCTTCTTCATGATGGGGTTGTACAATGGTCCGCCTACTTAGCACTTCAACAACAATGGTCTAGATACTTTCAATAAAGAGCGTAATTAAAATGAATTAGTTAATTAATTTTCTAGTTATCTCTCAAATAAAACGCTTGCATTTAAATTAAAATTGGTGACATTTAATTTTGACACTTAATTTGATAATTAATTTTGTCAACATTTTTAATTTAAATGCAAGCGTTTTATTTGAGAGATCCCTAGAAAATTAATTAACTAATTCATTTTAATTACGCTCTTTATTGAAAGTATCTAGAGCGTTCATTTAGCTAAACGCATGTAGACACGGCGGTGACATATGTGATACGAGTACAAAAAATAGATATTCTGGGGAAAGTGATGTGTTGCGTACTGCGCGATGGAGTTATAAATATTTTATTCTGGAATATATATTTTGATAAAGGCTGCAAATGTGACCATCGGTAGTGCAGTGCTAATATGGGCGGCTCTTGTACATGAGACCGTGAGTTTCATCACTGGTCTGACTAACATACATTTCTTTCGACGACAGTTACGTCGCTTAGTGACAAGACTCAGCAATGAAAATGCTTCTGAAGATACCATCGGAAACTAGTGTAAAAGTATAAGTCGCAATCAGTCAGTGTAAAACTGGAAAATACTCCCCAATCCCTTCATGAAATGTAATGGGAAACCATTTTCTTTTACAGAAGCTGCAAGCAATATGTCGGGCTAAATTTTGGTTCTGTCACTTCTATATCCAGCAGTATGTGAAAGTTGGAATAATTTGTGCAGAGTGCATTTAGTAGGAAACAAGCACGAGAAACAATTGCACAATAATTAATTCTTCCACAATGAATTGTTTCGTTAGAGGAATGAAATTATATTATTGCAGCAACAAACTGAAGAATGGTATAAAATCCAGTTTGAAATTTTTCGCTACTGTAACGATAGAAAGGTTGGGACTGCGAAAAATTATGCATTTCATCTCCGCCACGAAAGGTTTTTCACTGAGTGTAACACTTAACAAATTGCTGCATATGTGAACCATAAGTTTGCAATACCTATTAACAACGCTAACATTGTGATGTTTTAAGCAAAAAATAACTGGCTAAAATGCAGATCATATATCAAATGACAAACTGATTAAAAGTCACCCGAAAACAATGCCAGCCACACAATCTCTTGAACACAAAGGAGACACCTCGAATATACACACAATGGGATCAAATCACCGCCAACAATGCCTTATATTTAGCCATATAAAGAAATTTTAAGCTTGTACAAATTCACATTTTTTGCTCCCTGTTATGAATTCACATACACTATCCAACAAATCGTATTCATAGCGACATTCACATTGCCACCATTGCTGTGGCACAAAACAATTGAAAGTGTTTACCTGATTTGTAAAATAGAAACGCAAACACTTGTGGCATACAAAAAGGTAAAATAGAAAATCATGATTTATAGTACGTGCACAGTTTAAGTATGCTAAATAAAACACATAGCTAGCTAGTTGCAACATAGTCATGTAGCTACTTGCATCCAAATACGAGTGCAATTCCACTGCTGCAGCACCAGACTGCTTTTAAAGTTGTGCCCAATATGGTGACTCATATGAACAAATGAGCAGCACAATCTTTAGTGGGAGTTTGGAACAATTGAACTTTCACCCGAAATCACAATTGAATTCATAGTATTACGAACACAATAACTTCGAAAATACGGATATGGTGATGCTAGGCAGATATTAGTTAGAGATTGTGTTTGGAGATATAAAATTTGCATACAAAATTTGAAAGAAAAATTTTTAAAATAAATCTCTCCAGTGAATAAATTTGCAGACACATTAAAGACGTTTTGCACTCATTCCGGTAAAAACTAAAACAAAATATTCCCTAATAAATGCGAATTTTTTTTTCTGTATTAATGTTAATAATTGTCAAAGGGCAGGATATTGAACTACCATCAATAGTTGGTTTGACAATGTGGAACTAATATGATTTAATTGGCAATATTAGTTTTATTCACATTAATTTTTAGCTATTTCTTACAAATTTTTTGTAATTCAAAAACGTAAATATATTCAGCGATTTTTTTAAATTTTCTTAAACTTCCGTAAATGCTTAAAGACTAACCGCTTATTACACAAAAAGATGTGAGAGATTTGAGGGACGTTTTTTGTATCGTAAATTATCTCTTCAATCTCTCAAAACTCTTTATTAATGAGGCCGTAAAAGTTTAAAAGATACTATGAGATCAGCTAGTTAATAACTAGCTCCCAAATGTTTACCACACAACTTTTCACTCTGTTGAACTGCCACGGAACAGTTTGGAAAATCAATCACATTTTGAAATTTTAAACATTTTGGAAAATCGGGTAAAAATTTTAACAAAAATGCTTAAAATTCGGAAACACAATTATACTAGAGTCAAAATGTTAACTTCTCAACGCCTAATATTTGTAGATAACTGTAACTGTTATTGCAATTCTAAGGAATGTACTATCATTTGCATTTTACCATAAAGTAATAGATAAGAAGTTTCCATCCCGCTCTGTGTGAAATTTCAAATCTAACTCAAATTTAGATTAAATAACAGATTATAAGTTGTATTTGGAAATTTGGTTAGCAAGATAATTGAATTTTTAGTGGTATCTTAAATTCATTTATGGGATCTATCCACCACGATGTAAATGTTAAATGGTAAGTCAATTTCAAGAAATACGTTTGAGATTTTTTCAAAGATTTTGTAGTGCCAGACAAATTGTATATTAGTGTAACTTGTGTGAACAGATTTTGAACCCATTTGCTTGAGTTTAAAACTCGTAGGGATCTCTCATTGTATCAAAATGTGTACTAAATTAAATTGGCCTTTCCGTTCTCTATGCCAAAACTGCGCACTAAGAACGGAATTGAAATGGCAACACAGAACAGGTGTATTTAGGAGTGGCGGCCGTGTTTAAATCGCGCTCTTAATAAATATAACAAAAAACCATATAAACACTTCAGATATTGTCTTATTCTCTGGATAAAAATATAGAAATCAAAATAAGTGTATTCTCTCTTGTTTAAATTTTACTTCTCATTCTCTTTCCACAATTCACCGGTTGTTTTTCCCAGTTATTTCTAATTATACTAATATACGTCAATGTTGTGCATGTACAATTGTACATAGCTGATATTGACAAATAGATGGTGTCCCGCTCGAACTCAGATCTGATTCCTCGGAACAGGTTTCCTTCTTCCAGATTTAGTAAAATCAAAAAGTTGGAGAAAATAAACTCAAAACTTCTTGAAAAATATAAATATTACTAAAATTTATATCTCTAATTCCGGGAAGACATATATTTTCTCAAACGGAGATAATTCAGACCAAAATCGCAAAGCCCTATAGCTACAAATCAAACTTGGCTCCTATCTGAATTCTTTTTTCGAATGTCAAGGTGACTTTATACCTCTGGCTAATACTCCATCAACATTTCATTTCCCAGCTCGTTCAGAATCATACAAAACTGATAAAGATGAGCTAAATAGCGAAGTAGGTCATTTCGACCCACCTACGGGTTGGCAAACTATTTCAAACAAAAAGTGGACCAGATAGAGAGTCCACATAATGCAAATGGAAATCAAGGGCAACATAAAACGTCTCCACACTGGCCCAGTAAATGCAATTGGTCATCATATCGCGTTCCCCATCTCCATGAAGTTGAAAGTCAAAATATCTCCAATAATGAACGATTATCTAAAGCACTTCTTATATTTGTGAATAATGTCTCCAACATTCAACCCTTTATTTCAATAATAAATTAAATAGCAAATGATCAGTTTGATTTTAGAAGCCTGAGAAACCAGCAGGTGCAAATTATGTCAAAAAATCCAGAGATCTATAAAAATAATGTTTCCGAGCTTGAAAGAAAAGAACACAGAATTCTTTGCTTACAAACTCAAGGAATAACGTCTCTTCAAAGTTGTTCTCAGACAGCTGCACCCATCAGTGAAAATAGAAGATTTAACAAATGAGCTTCTTGAACTCGGCCATGAAGTGACCAATATTTGGAATATTTGCAGAAGAGGGACAAAGGAAACCCTATCACTACTCCAAGTTCCTCTCAAGTTGAATCCCAATAAAGCACATACTCCATCAAGTCTCGTATTTACTGTCGTATTCTGTTCGAGCCACCCAGGCAGAAAAAATCTATCCCGCAGTGTGCAAACTGGTATCACATCACACTAAATAATTCTTCAAAGGAAGACGAAAATTAACAAAATGTGCAGGAAATCAACTCTGAAGCAACTGTTAGCGAAAAAGTTTGAAAATTCATGTCATATGTGCCCTCTGTAATGGAAATCACCCTCCCAATTATAAAGACTAATCTGTAAAAAAAAACTAATTATGCAGACCCATCACCTCTAGTCGAATATACTATACAAAATACCTTTAATGGCGGCACAAATAATGAGCCCGTGCAATCAAATCCACGTATCAAATGCCAAAAATTCCAATTTTCAAACTCATACGGCAATGCGTTCTAATACTCAAGGGGTAATTATCAGAATGAATACAGCTCATCTCATCAACATAAAACGTATCCACACTGGCCCAGTAAATGCAATTGGTCGTCAATTTGCCCCTCTCCTTGAAATTGAAAGTCAAAATCTCCCATATATAATATCTTGTCAAATTTGCCTAAAACTCACATTAGTATATGCCTGACAATAGCATTCTGGAATATCAATGGATTGTGCACACTTCGAAAGTCACAGTTTTCTTAAATATTAATCAAGTTGATATTCTCTTAATATCTGTAACTCATTTCACGAACAATAACTAGTTTAGTATTACCAACCATACGTTTTATCAAATCATGCTCCCTGAATGCACATCTCATGGTACTCTAAACACATCTACTCTTTTAATTAAACATCTCTCTCTTAACATCACTTCCCCAAATTCCCCACATATTTTCCAACGCATATTAACAAACTACCCGATCTCATTGATTTCTGTATATTGAAAAACATGTCTCCCAAATCTCAGAAGTGCTGCACACTGCCTGACTTGTCTTCAGATCACACACCCTTCTTATTGAAAGTCAAATCTACACCAAATCTCATGGAATTCCAGTGTAAGCTTCACACTAGAAGAACAAATTGGCCATACAATTAAGAACTCGTCAGTGCATCACTAAATCTCAGAGTTCGTCCTGAATATGATATCTTAAATGCATAAGAACATCTAAATCTCTGCATTCAACAAGCTTACACTCTAGAATAAAGCATCTACAAGGTCCCTCGTTACTCTGTAGAAATAAGCAGAAAACTTGCCGAAAAGCGCAAATCTCGCCAGCGATGGTAAATAACACGGTACTCTTAACGCACTTACGTCGGGATTCACATATATATTACAACAGGTAGATGACACATATTATCAATCTGATATGGTAATCCTCGTCGCCTGAAAAGCAACAAATTATTTTCTATGGAAAAAGACTTGTAAAATATAAAAACAGTATTAGAAAAAATTAAAACTCCTGAACTAAAACTATCTCTAAAAAGGCTGCCAGATTTTAAGAACACTTGGAAGAGGTATTTACTTCAAATGAATTTGGGGTTAACAATGCTGATATCCAATCTGCTGATATCCAATCTCAAATATGTACCTGCCTACATGAATCAAACGCATCAACTCGATTTGCCTATAACAATATTTTCAAACTCTGAAGTGAAAGTAAACTCAAATCCAATAAAGCTCCAAGATATGATCTTGTCACTACCAAAACCCTAAAAGGACTTCTCTCTTAACAAATACCTCTCTCTCTCGTAACAAATACTTATAACGCATGTCTCTCTCGTTGCTTTGTTCCACCTCAATGGAATATTTCGGAAATCACAATGACAATGAAACCGGAAAAAATCTCCCAAACATATATCCTCATGCCGTTTACTTCCAATTCTCGGTAAAGTCCCGGACTCTCTCTCAGTGAAACATACGAAAAATGTATTTCCTCACTATCAGTTCGAGTTTAGGATAAATCGTGGTCCTATAGAACAATTTCACAGGCTCATGGAAACGATAAATTAGTTTTTTGAAAAAGAACAGTACTTCACTGCAGCATTTCTCGATATCTCACAAGCATTTGAAAAACTTTGTCATTATGGCTTACTCTTCAAATTAAAGAAAATGCTTCCCATAAACTATTTTCTTTTTCTCAACTCACATATTCCAAACTGATATTTCTGTCAAAGAAAATTATGCATTTAGCTCAAGTTATCAAAATAAAGCAGGTGAAGGCAGTATTTTTAGTCCCCACCTCAAATAATTCTCTAACAGACAGATTTCAAATTAAAACTATTGCTGACGATAGGCAAGAATCTTCCTTCAAAAAGTTTTTGATTTTATCTCATCTTGGCTAAATGATTGGAAGATCAATGTCAATGAAACAAAATCAGTTCCAGTCATGTTTACTCTCAAACGTGAAACTGGCCCTCCCATAACTCTAAATTAGCTAAATGAAGCAGAAATACCACATGCAGTGGAAGTAAAATATATCAGAATACATCTTGACAAATGATTCATATTCAGATAGAACGTAAGGCTCTCGACATACAATTGAGTAAATGCAATTCTGTCATTAATTATAAATCTCAACTTTCGCTCGAAAATAAATTTTGGACAGCTCATCTTGAATTCATTGATATTATCATCAACAACATGTATGTTTGAGCTTTTTAGATGACAATTAAAATTGTTAGCGCTTCAGTAATAAATGAAGGTGGTCTTTAAAGCTTATGTGTGGATATATCATGGAAGTTGATTAATGTTCAGACAGAGTTTTAATTCCCTAATACTTTGGGGGTCATAGCTCACACGTAGAGTAAATCACCGTTCATATACATCATATTCGATACTACAAATTGCTCATACCTACTTAAAAAAATACTTATGTCATTTTGTATGACAACATCCTTGATGATGCTTATTTGTACCGCAAATGGTGAAAATAATTTATTAACCGCCTCCCGGTCTGAACTACAGCACCAGCAAAATATCCATTAACCTGCCATAATGCTGGAGTTTTTCCTTGACTTTATCGTGGTTGTTTTTGTAGTTGTTGTAGCAGAAATGACATTAGCAGTCAACTTTTGCTCTGCCTTAACCAAAAGCTATTTTACCAGCAACGAAGATTATTTCATCCTTCCTATTTTGTCAAGTTGCTGCCACCAGTTAGTTATTACCAACTATTAATTGTTGCCTCCTAACTGGTATGTGAAAATGAAGAAGTTGAAGTAAATTGTTGCATTTAGTGGCACATTACGCATCATTAAATGTAATTAAGCCTCAAATTCTTTTGTCACAACAGTAGCAGCAGCAACAATAACTCTGAAGCTTCGTCAGGAAAAGATGGGCGGCACATTCAAGACGTCTGTCAATATACGGTTGATGATGATTTTGATGAAGCTGGAGAAAAAGAGCAAAAGATGGAGATGGAAACGACAACCTAACAAGAGAAAACATTTTAATAAAACCAACACAAAGTTTAAGAAATATTGTCGTATTTTTCCTGAACTTGTGAGGCCACTGATTGCTGCCGCTTCCCTAATATGTACGCCGCACAGTGCCGTTGAGCTGACCAAAATGGCATAATATGATGCTTAAAGAATGAAATGGGCTACTCAGTATTACAGACAGCACTTCAGTTTCTTTGGATCAGCAATATTTATAGCCATACCTTGGAATACCAATGTCTAACTAATCCGTCAATTTTGAAAATCCTTTCATTGAAAAATAAACAAAGTTACATACGCGGTACAAGTTCAAGTAAATGTAATATATTACTAAAATTTGAGTATTATTAGCCATTGGGGCATTTCTATGTATTGGGCATTAGGGTATTTCTATTAAATAATTGAACTACTAAAAGTTGAAACATTGACGCATTAGCCTATTTTATTACTAGAAGTAGGTACCCTGAAAGATACGGTTAAAAACAACTCCTATCTTTATTGTGGAAATTCGAGGAGCTAAAATGATGAATATAAGCAAAAGATGCATGAAATAGTATAAGAATCACCACTCATATTTTTTAGTTTTCTAGTGGGAACTTCACGACCAGTGACTTGCCCTTTATATATGGTTCAATTGGTAAGTAAAATGTTAAAATTGCAATATTGTGAGCTGAAGAAATATGATTTACATATTTATCATTTGAAAAAGTGCATTAAAGCATATTAGCCCTCTAACTGTCTGGCCGTCGGTGATGCAATGTTAGTGTGTGCGGCTGTTATGTATGAGAACGTGGGTTCGATCCCTGCTCTGACCATCTAAAATTTCTTTCGACGGCGGTCACCTCGCTTAGTGGTGGCGATACTATCGATATCCCAATCAGTGGGTGTAAACCTAGAACGCGCAAAGCTCACTGGTTTGTGAAAAGCTCTCCCTAGTCCCTTCATGAGATGTATTTTTATTACTATTTTTATACCCTCACCCATATCATTTAACACATAGAAGGAGCCATATTAGACCCATAGTATCTTTGGACGAAATTCGTTTTAGGACTTTTTCAGATGTTTGAGCCATGTCCGTCTGTCTGTCTATCTGGCTGGTCACCACGATATTTGCCGTAAATCTTTATCGACCACCGCTAAATTTGGTAAGTGACTATTATTTGTCAATATTGAGTTTGGGATTGAAAATGGGCGTTTTGGTCACGCCCTTTCCGGCACCTCCAATACAAATCGACACATTTATCACAAAATCGTATTTCTTTGAAACCTTTCTTCTGGTAGATGTGATTAGCTTCAACTCACACACCGATTAATAATCTGTAAATGCCTACTTAGCCGGAGGAAATGGGCACGATTGTCACGCCCATTCTGGTACCTCCCATACAAACCAGGGTCTTCGTCCGGGTTGTCAATCCGATAAATCGCGTGAAACACTTCCGATCTTAATGAAATTAGGTATAAGGCTTCACGTTATCAAACACCGATTAAAACAAGGGCGATTTTGCCACGCCTATTGTGAGACCTCCCACACAAAAGTTGTTTGGCCGTCTGGGTGTTCGGCACGAGAAGTCCCGCAAAACCGAACTAATCTTTATGAAAGTTTGTCCTAGTCAATATTTAGTCAAACAAAACGCTCCTATAGAAAATGAGCTGTTTTGCCAAGCCCATTCTGGTAAACTCCCATATAAAATTTGGGCGGATGACCGGTTGATCGATAAGTTAACTCTCGTAAACTACAACCGATCTTAATAAAATTCGGTACTAGGCAATATTTTGCTAAATGCTACTGTTTAAGTAATAACTGACTATTTTGTCACGCCCAATTTCGTACCTCCCATATGTTGGGCGTATTTGCGGTTTGCCGACTCGATATCTCCAATAAATCATAACCGATCTTAATAAAATTTGGTACTGATCAAAATTTTGGCAACAACTTGCCAAAACCATTTTTGAACCTCGCATATAAATATTGCGGAGGAAACTAGCTAATTTGGGTATTCAACAATATTTAGCGCAATGTCAATCTGCTATTGAATATGGCCACTTTTGAGTATGGGCGTTTTTTTATTTAACAGAACTCGCACGCAATGGATGACTTAGGGTGAGGGTGTGATTAAGTTGGTTAACCCGACTGAAACTTATGTACTGGTTTTTTTCCACAAAACGGTAATTTTTGGCTCTATTCTAACAAATCGTTAAGGGTTAATTTAGTTATTGTTCAGAAATGTAGGTAATCCCACCTCGGACGAGAAAGTTTGACACCCATTCCTGGTATCAGGAGTTTGGAACCCTGACCTACGTATGTGGTCATTGTGATTCCCAAATTCTATTGTATTTATCTATGACACTATGACTTCAGTTGTGCTGCTTATGTTCTTTTTAATTTTTTTTTTCATTATCTTTATTCCGTTCAAAATTGTCATCCGTGAATTTAATCTTTTTCGTTTTGTAATTGTCCCAGAAGGGAATTTCTAAGATCAAAAATACCCGATTGTTTGGAAAAACTTGACTGTTTTTGCTATGACTACTTTTGCTTAAGGAATGCAAGGTTTAATTTTCCAATAGTAAAGTGGGTGGAATATATAAAGCGTATTGTGAACTGGAAGCTTTTCCTGATGAGCAATGGGTGTCAAAACATATGTGCTGAAATTGCTACAACGGACTGTTGCTGTAGCTATACAAACTTTAATTGACGTTCTTAGCACGACAATAATTTTGTTAAATTATCTGTTTAGGTGAACGAAATTCAAAGAGCTAGAGCTATGTTTGCAAAAATTGTGACATAATGAAATAATTTCAAATTCAGATGTACTTCCGGTACCTGTACTACCTGTTCGCAGTCCAGGTCTATGTTGTGGACCTGGTACAGGCGTCCACACCGAAACCGTCATTTCTAATTTTGTAGAATTCGAAGCAACATCAAGCCCAAAATTAATATCAAGACCATTTAAGTGCTTTGGAGAGAAAATTGGGGTTATCAAAAAATAATCCAGAATATTTGCAGCCGACTTGAAAAGCCTTCATTTGTTCGAGTCTGAACTGGAAGTTAAGGGTTTTAGATCGCGCCGGTAAGCAGTTCTGCTATACTTTACAGGGAACTAGACGAACACATATATTTATTGTTGCAACGTTTTAGGCTTAATGAACGAAATGAACATAGAGTACAACCCAGCCGATTGTGGTATTTTTATTATGTCAACTCAAAAATCCCAATTCCAATTGCGTATGGTGTTAACATCAAAGATCCTTATGATTCTATAAAACATGTCTTTTTTCACGAGCAGCAGATTTCTGAAGTCTGCTTGAAGCTTCATTTGTAATAAGAACTCTGTTGTTTTTTATAATGAAATTTATAACATTTATGTAGTTTTGCCGCAATTTCCAACCATAACAGAAGGTGCAAAATGTTGATAACTTGAGCATTAAAAGCAATATTTTTTTTAATATTTTGGAGTTTAGTCTTTCTTAGCAAGATGGCGTGGCAACCAGTAAACAGAATTGGGAATCCAGACCTCACGGGGAGCACGGCGAACACAATATCATTCATCCACAGATCAACAAAACCAACATGTCTGCCACCACCATATACTAAACTTGGTGTGATTTAGAACTTTGTAAAAACTTTAGATAAAAATGGGCCAGCGTTTAAGTTTTTGAAGTCAATTTTTCCAAAAATTGGTGAATCAAATATTAAAGAAGGTATACAGCTTGTATGCAGTATAATCAATTTTGGTTACATTTTAAAAATACGTTTGTATAATCAATTTTGGTTACATTTTAAAAATACGTTTGTGTTGTGTTCAATCCAATAGGTGTTTTTGTGCCTCCTATATAATGATTGATCTTACAATTGGCTGGTAGTCATGATAACTACCCACAATCACTTGATCGTAATTACGTTTGGTATTGAATAATATTTAGCGGAATTCCACTCTGCTATTGAATATTGGTAAATATGCCACCCTCATTCGTTCAACGTAAGGGTGAATATATGTATTTATTTAATAGAACTCTGTCGCAACGAATGACTTAGGGTGAGGGTATCTTTAAATCGGTTCAGCCGACTGAAATTTCCGTACTGGTCTTAATTGACTCTGTCACCTATTTAAATTTTTCTCCGAGATTTCTCAATCTCTCATTATTTTTTAGCTCTCTCTGTCTTTAAATCAATTTGGACAGATATCTTTGGTGTGATTACTTGCAGAGCGATGTATGTTAGCATGCAGTTAACAAGATGACATTTATTCAATGTTGAATGTGATCAGTAGAAAAGAAAAAATAAGATATGGTAAACTATATGATATTGAAAGTTGAAATTTTTATGTTACTTAAATTTTCACAAAATTAAACAGAAAAAATCACTCTTGACACAAAACGATCGCGTTGTTTCGACATGAGTGAGATATGCACCAAACGCCATGCGGCAGTGTTATGTTTGCCCAATTATTTCAAAACAATCGGCTTCGCCTTAGTTTGGAATCTTTAGATTTCAAAATCGATAGCGAGTGCTATACACTCCGGTTCACTTATTTAAAGGCACTAAAAATTCAATATTCAGCAGCCTGTATCTTTTGCAATTTGCAACCGATTCCAGAATTTTAAAATAGAAATGAAAGCCAGACATCTTGAGATAAAAAAAATCATGATAATAGTGGTTTCTTAACTAAAGAAGTTTTTTGAGCTATTTATGAAACTTGAAACTATTTATGAACTTGGATCACTTGAAGAAAGGCACTATATTATTTTTTTATTTTTTTTAACGCTCCGGCGGGTGAGAAGGTCCCTGCGGACCTTTTTCGTTTTCAAACTGAAATTACTCCTTGATGGTCCATGGGAAGTATACCCGACCCCCACATGTATTCCAAGGAAATTTTATCTAGAATCGTTTAAAGTTGAGACAGTGAACAGTGAACATCGAGTGCGAAATTTTATTTTGAATTTTATAAAGAAAAATAAAAGTACAATACAATGGCAGAGGAAAATTTAGACATTGCTGAGATTGGTGTACGTCGTAGTACACTCTACTGGCAAATGAGTGAGGACGAAAGACGTGCAGTGTGGATGATAGGTTTGCAGACTTCATGAGTGCGGGGATGAGTGATGACGATGAAGTGAAGGTGCTATTTCTGCATTTGGTCTTGAAGGTGCGGATGATGACAATTTCACATATCAAGCAAATTTTCATGTTGAAGATTCGGATTCGGAAACTGAACCACATATAGACATCAATGAAGATATTAGTGATGACGACGATGATGAAGAGGAAGAAACTGATGCTCAGCAAACAAGTGACAATTACTTCACCGACTTCCCGTACTCGTGCTCATAACGTAGTCGACTACACAAGCAGGAATCCGGGACCAGTAGGAACCACATATGATCCTTGAAGAGTTATGGGGCCCAACGCGCTGTCCAATATATAAACCTGCATTATCATTAGATCGTATGAAGTGCATAAAACAATGCCTTAGATTCGACAATGGAAATACGCGACAGCAGCGACTAATCAACAGCAAAACTGCGGCTATTGATGATATTTGGCAAATGTTGCAGTCTAACTTGGCAGCAGCTTACACTCCGCATGATGCAGTAGCCGTTGATGAGCAGTTATTCCCATACAGAGGCCGCACCCGCTTCACACAATACATTCCATCGAAGCCTTCTAAGTACGGTATAAAGATATGGACTCTAAATCATTTTATCCTGTCAAAGGAATGATTTACTATGGGAAATTGCCTGATCAGGCACGAGAGGTGAATCAAGGGCAGAATGTTGTACTTCAACTTTCGGAAAGATATTTGAATACAGTCCTCACAATTTATGCCGACAATTTTTTCACTACTTTGGATTTGGCGCGTACTTTGATCAGGAATAAAACCGCATATGTTGGAACAGTGCGCTCGAATAAGACATGTATGCCTCGGGAATTCCAAAAAAATTATACGCGTCCTGTCAACAACACATTGTTCGGCTTCAACGAAGGCGATATAGCACTATGTTCATATGTGCCCAAGAAGAACAAAGCGGTAATTTTGCTGTCGACACAACATTATACTTGCGGTGTGGACATGCAAACTGAAAAGAAGAAGCCGTTTGCTATTTTGGATTACAACGCCAACAAATCGGGCGTTGACACAATGGACCAGATGCTTGGCACATATGCATGCAAGCGCTCAACAAACCACTGTCCATTGGCCGTGTTTTATAATATGGTGGACATTGCTGCATTAGCTGAATTTATTTCATACAACGAGATGAAGCCAATAAAGAGAAGTGACAGACGACGGTCATTCCTACTGATGCTGACAAAACAATTGGCACTACCAAACATAGAGGAACGAGCGCTGAACAACCGCATATCCAAGGATACGGAACGCAATGGAACCATTTGATGTAAAGGTAAGAAAAAACAATTCCGATGTTCAAAAGCAGAATAACTACATAATTTTGTCCTTTTTAGATATTATCAAGACCGGCAGTAAGAGCTGCACCGTCGTTTGCATCTAGAACGAACAGACCGTCATGTCGCCTATGCCGTTCTGAGTACGGACGGCAGCGGAAAACAAGGGCCTATTGCCATTCCTGTAACAATCCAGTTTGTGCAGAGCATTCAACACTTATGCATCGATGCTACACCTGCACAGAAAGTATGTTGGACGAGGGACAATCTACACAACAATAGTTTTTTAGGCTTTTTTCATATAAAACTCATGAAAAATTAATAATGTTATATATAAAAAATTTTTTTTTAACCTTCATTATACATGTATAATTAGTAAATAATAATAAATCAAAACAAAAAAAATTAAAAAAATGCGTTTTCATATACAATTCCATACAAATTGAAATAGGTCCCTGTGGACCTTGTAATTCGTATAAGGGCAACGGATGACTCAATCGTCGGAGGTTGAAAATAAGCGATGATTTTTTTAAGGAGACGTTTGTTTATTACAATTTATTACATCTTAATCATTTTACGAGTCAAAATGGCAAAACAAAAAATTTTAAATCTATCGCAAAAAACTTATAATCGATGTTTACTGTTCTGAAGGATATTCTAACCGCGCAATAGCTAACAGAAATTGGACGGAGCCCATGAGTTGTCGACAATTACATCAAGGACCCCGAGCGGTATGGAAAAAATTTTAAAGGAAGCGTTTCATTGTCTTTATCTTCGTATGAGAAAAAAAAAAACTCCAATGAGTGTTCGAACTCACGGGCGATGTGTTAACACCTTTTTGCTACACGGTACCTGTTCGATTTCTATGAACACATTCGTAAATGTTACATTGGAAAATAAAAAACAGCGTTCAATCATATGATGACGTTACAGTTAAATAATATTAATACTTAAAATTATTTAAAGACCCAGTGCAAGCACATGTGTCATTATTTTCTTGCTCAATACTTTTTGTTTTATTCCCACAAAAGTCAAAGAATGCAAAGCAACAGACACTTGTACATACATACATACATTGTTATATTCGTACGATATAACCGAATCTCAACATAAAATACTTTTTTAATATTACTCCAATTTAATACTCCAAATTAAAACACTTCAATCTCGGCTCGCCGATATCGGATCGCCTTAATTTGTGGCCTAAACTCTTCGTCGAAACCCGCACTAGCTTTTTAATCCAAAAATTAAATATATCGGCTATGAATTTCCGGAGAAAATCGCGTGGGAAAATTATATGAAAATCGCCCAATTATCAATTTCAATACCGACTGCCAAGCAACGAACAAACAAACGATGATAAGACAAAACCGAAGATCAACATAAAACACTTTTTTAATATTACTCCAAATTAAAACACTTAAATCTCGGCTCGCCGATATCGGATCGCCTTAATTTGTGGCCTAAACTCTTCGTCGAAACCCGCACTAGCTTTTTAATCCAAAAATTAATAAAATCGGCTATGAATTTCCGGAGAAAATCGCGTGGGAAAATTATATGAAAATCGCCCAATAATCACTTTCAATACCGACTGCCAAGCAACGAACAAACAAACGATGATTTTCTCTTACAAACCTAACACTTGTGTATGTATTAAATTTATAGTTTACTGCCCTAGAGGCGCGCGTATAGATGTTAACACATCAAAAATCATCAGAATGGCTTCTAATTCCGCCTTATCCTTGTCAAAAAAATAAGAGCTCAACCTGGAGTGGAAGCGACCAAGTCATCAGCACGCAGAGTAATTAAGAGCTTTGAGTATCTTAAATACCTGAAATTAGAAACAAAAAGCCGCCACTTTATGCTCCTCGTAAGGAAAAGCGGCTTCAATTCGCAAGAGACTACATGGTATGGGATGTGCACCCAAGAGGTCATGTAAATGACTGGAGATCCGTTGTATATACTGATGAGAAGAAGTTTAATTTGAATGGGCCTGATGGCTACAACTATTATTTCCATGATCTGCGCAAAGAAAAGCATTTCGACTTTTCCGAAGTTCATTGAACTATTTGGTCCCATAGCTTGGATATTGCAACAGGATAATGCCCCTATACACAACGCCAGAGTAGTAAAGGAGTTCATTGCAAGCCAAAATGTTAATATTCTTGACTGGCCACCCTATTCGCCAGATCTAAACATTATCGAAAATGTCTGGGGTTGGTTATCTCGCAAGGCCTATGACAGTTTGATGACAAGCAGTCACTAAGTCACGCCAATAAAGAAGCTTGGAATCAAATATCGTTGGATTACATAAATTCTCTTTTTCTCTCAATGAAAACCCCGTATATTTGAAACTTCAATAACTTGCTCAAAAAAAGTTCTTTAGTTAAGAAACCACTACTGTCATGATTTTTTTTATATCTCAAAAGATAAAGGCTGCTTAATATGGAGTTTTTAGTGCCTTTAAAATGTGAACCGGAGTGTAGTTGAGAATTGCGAGCGAGTTTTATTTTCACCGTCAAATTTTAAAATGTTTTTTTTTTATTTAAATAGCGAAATCGTTCACAAGTGGGAAATTGCACTCGCTCAACATCCTTTGCATTGAGCAGCAAGTGGAACATAGAGCTTTCTCCATGCTTTGGCACTAATGAATTTGTAGGTATTTATCGATGTGATTAAAATGAATGGCATACTCCTGCTATTTTTCCTCACTTTATGTACGAAGGCAACACTGTGCGATGCATCTGTGCTCGTAAATGTCTTACAGCAAAATTAACAGATTTTGGTAAGTTTCTGGTCGAAACTAAATGCTCAGAGGCAAAGGACAAACGAATAGGCAGAACAACCGGGACGCTAAACACCGACAGAAAGAATATTATTATATGAAATGTGTCAAATGTGATGACAGTTGATGAGCTGTCATAACAATAGATCAACAATATATGTGATGTTATGGCTAGGAATATTTACACACACATCGTATTTAGGTCTGTGTGAGGGTAATTATAGGCAATGGTGAGAGAGATGCTTGAAACCATAGATTAACTAAAACTATTATTAGCTTTAGTCGAGAACGTCTACTGTCACGCTTAATTATTGGGTGGTGAAAAAGTCAATGGTAGGAAAATTATATGGTATTAAGTATTTTATTTAATTAAGTGTCTGAAAATCTACTGCGTGTATAAATGCAACGTCGTATTTTCTTTAGCCAAGTTGGGTTGTCACTTCATTGTTACAATATATGAACACTATGGTGTATCGAAATAAAACGTTTTTTTTACACATAAAATAAAATTAAGGAGAAATAAGTTAAGAGTTTCGACTTGTTATTAGTTTTGTTCAGTTACTTTACCCAAAAAAATTATTGAAAATGCATATAAAGTAGGGTGTACGTATAAAGAAGGAAATAAATCATATATTTCACAACTTCGCCTTTGATAAAGAAAATATTATTATTAAAACGCAAACATCTTCTGCCCATCCAACTGGAATATAGGGGAGCTTAACGCAGCTGTAATAAAGCTTCATAGTCACGGAGCAAAAACATGTATCCCGTTTTATAAATCTACTAGTGTTATCCTCTCAGACAGAGTCACGATATTTGCCGCAACGTCAAGGATGTTTGATTAGTGACTCCGACTTTATATATTCGGACTAGTTCTCTGGAGAGTGTGTGTTAAGCAGAAGGTCTAATGATTCATCACTCGATGCCCCCTACCGCAGTTTTGTTCTTTAAAATATCCCTGAATAGTGGGAGTAAACTGGAGGATTTTTTAATGTGTTGTTTACAATAAATTTTTTTGTATTCTTTTCGTTTTAATTTGCTCGCATTCCGTGTGTATTTATATCAAAATCTTACGTAGGTTTTTTGTTTCCTCGGCATCGACGGGAGAGGCATGCGGAACCAAGCTAATTGTTAAGATATGAGATGTGAGTATCGATAAGATCGTAAACCTCAGTCCTACTAACTTGCTCAGAAAGAGAGGAATGGTTTTCATAATGCAATTCGAGCTATGTTTGTACCTGGTCCGGTTGGTTTTGCGGGCATTTTTGTGGAACCGACAAAGTGCCGATGTTCTACGAGAATGAAAACTGTATGTGACGATGGTCTGATAACGAGGACTCACTCGACACCTCCCATCCTGTGATCAACTGAAAGGTGACCTACGACACAAATGTGGCATTAATCTGTGTGTATCTTTAGAAATACAGGTGGGTTCATTGCGCTTGTCACAGGAATTAAATTTTGGGATCCGTAGTAAATAAACCCTGTATTATCCTTCTCCGCAACGTCAATTAGCTTCGCCAATATAATATAAGGCCGGGGTCTAGTATGGCGCTCCTGTATACCCTATATGGAGGCGTCTCCAGACTGGTAGGAGTAAATTCTGTATCCTAATACGTGTATTTAAGGTTATACAAGGACTGATTCTTGGAAACTATCCACGTCCTCGGCGTGCCTATGAATTTGGAAATGAGAAGCTTTGAATAAAGGGTCTTCAGTCCACATATCCTGGCATGAATTCTCCAAGGTTCTGGGTGAAGCGACATTGGCTCCGTACTTTTGTAAATGGAGCAGTTAATATAGGGTGGCTGACGCATATCTGAAGTAACTTCGGCATGTTCGACTACATCCCTTTCCACAACTGTGAAGGTATGTGTCAAAGTGTTTTGATTTAAACCACCAAGTATTATCACCCACATTACCCTGAGGTTTTGGACCGAAGTTTCTTAACGCACGTTGCGGGATGGGGGCTAAATAACAAATTTTAAACAACTTTTTTTTAACCGTATTATACTATAAGCCGGTATACAACCCAGTATTATTCTGCATACTTTTAGGATTTGGTAATTATTACTAGATTAGTACAGTCGGGGACGTATATGAGGGTTATGTTCTTTCGTGTAGGCTTTCTGATAGTGATGCCATTGTGAAGTGTGCTGGCTTAAATGAAAGGTATTATGACATACTTACGGCTAAGGAAATCGGGCTTCGCTGAATGTGTTGGAAATTGCCTTTTGCGTTATTAACAGTATTACCCCATTCTGCGTGCTTGCAATTCAAGTACATAGTAGTTATTTGAAGTTTGAAGATTCATAAAATCAAATAGTTTTTGCAGGTCTGCTCGTATTGAATTTATATTGCCGGCCGGATAGTACGCACATGTAATAACAAAAAAGTTGTTGCAGTCATCGGGTATCTTTATGGCGCATGTCACTAAAGCATCTAGCGAGTATATGTTGCATCAATTCGACATTTGCTTATAATTTCATAATTTTTTAATATTACATTGTGTGTGTGGTTTAATTTTATCTCATTTAATAGGACAATATCTACTATCTACCTACTCTTAAAAATTTACATATTCTTGAAAAAAGAACCAATTTTAAAAAAAATACCATTTGTTTAAAAACACCTTTTCTTCAAAAAAGTATCTTGTTATTAAAAATACCTTTTCATAAAAAAATTCCTTTTTCCTTTTCTTAAAAGTAACATTTCTTAAAAAAACAATATTACCTTTGTTTCTTGAGATAAGTAGGCGTTCTGAAAATAAGTAAATTTTATTAAACAACAACGTTTCCACTTCTTTAAAAAGTACCTGTTCTTACAAAAATACTTCGTTGTAGACAAAAAAGTCATACCCTTATGGCTTTTTCTTACAGAAAGTACTTAAAAGAAAAATTATCTTTTAATAAAAGAAGTACCTCTCTTTAAAAAATGACCTATATAATATATAGTCCGGAAAATATAATACATATTCTTACAAAAAGAACCTAAAAATATAAATTTTTTTTTAAAAAATACATTGAAGAAAATAACACTTTTCTTAACAAATGTGTTTTATTTTTAAAAAAGTACCTTGTCTTAAAGATCCACCTAAAATTTTCAACGGGCGCTTTATACGTTCTGGAACTAACTAGTACATAATATATAGCGAAAGAAACTTCGTTTCAACCGGATGGCCCCTGACACCTCTTGTGATTTTTCTGCAACCTACAACATTTTCAATTTCCAATTGGCTGATCACGGATTTTGGTCACCGTTTTTGGTCTTTATTAGGCGTATAAAAGAGTCCTCGCTCTGTGTTGTGGATGCTGTTACAAACATTCGAGCTTTTGGAGGACACCGGATGGCCTTTTTGTCACAGACATAGTGAGGTCCTCCGTGACCTTGGCGAATCTTCAGGTGATCGTCCAGAATTTCCGGACTTTGTAATTAGGAAGTAGTCGGCGTACGGTGGGACGGTAAAATTCCTCGTCCAGATGATGGACGCATTTTGATTCTCTGTGCGTTCCTTTCCAAATTTCTCTAGAACTCTGACACCGAAACGTCGAATAGTTCGTTCTCCGTACGACGGCTTTACTCAATGAGTATAGAGTAGTAATTCTAGCAACGTACCACGCCTGTTGGATTTTAGTGTAGTTTGTTGTATCTTTGCCCACTAAAATACAGTGTTCGGTGTAGTTTGTTGCGTTGTTGTATTTATTGACAATACAATACAATGACTTGAAAAAAGGCCTGCAATTCAGTCTGATACCCAGAACAATTACTGGGATAACGAGCCTCCCACAAAATGGGTAATATTCACTGACCAGCTTGCCGCCAATAATCTGGGCGTAATCGTCTGGATTTAATTTAACTTGGAGGCGTCACTCTGCTGATGTCAGTAGTCCTGGGAGTATCTCTATCTCGCTCTCTTGCAGTAAGAAACTTTATAAACGACTGCATCCTTTCCCCATGTTACAGAACTTTTACGGATATTTGTACTATTGTGTTGTACACGGTCGGACTTTAAAGTAGTATAATGATATATTTGTTACCTGAAAAATATGTGTAAGCGAATCCCGTAAAAATAATTTTCACTTAAGAAAGTAATTCCGAAATACTACATACAAACGCACGTCGGTATTAATTGAGGAATAGATTTACAATATTTCGAATATTCCATATGCAAACAAACGGTTTTCGTACAGAAAATCGACTAATTTTCGAAATAAATTTGTTGCTTAAGAATATGTTTGATTGTAATACCTCTCACACTATTATATGTAACTTAAATTGTAACTGAATTCAAAGAATTGCATTGTAACACTATAAATGGTTTCTTGCATATCGTGTCGTTTACAAGAAAAGATTTTTCCATTGAAATCTGAGACATCAATACTGATTTATTCAACATTAATCTTGTCATTGCTATGAATCTGAACTGATTTAACCGCATCCTTTGATGTATTGTTGAAGGCAAAAATATAGCCATCAATCATCATCTACTTTTTCCTCCCCTTCCTTCACTTCCTTATGTAAAACTATTAGTAATGATTGATAAAACATAATTACCTGGAAATGATTTCAAGGAATTGCATTCAACAGGCAAAAATGAAAACCGAAACCGAAGTATATTTTGCTAGAAATATATGAATAGAAACATAAAGTCGCCATCGGTATTGAAATATAATCTTATTATAAAGTCACCACAACGAGAGCGGTTACGAGAAGAGTCTGGTTGAGCTCTGATGATGATGGAAATATCCACACAGCAACTAGCAATACAACGTTTAACATCATCATTAAGTTTATATTTATATAAAATGTTGTGAGCCGCTTAAACGAACATTTACAATCTGGTAACAAATGTTAAACGCTTTGTGTTAATTTTTTTTTATTTCAGATTGTAACAATGACGACAAGCGGTTACAGCACCAGCGACAACAACTGTAGAGAAATGCCAATAGGCACCTACAGCCAACTGAGAAACGGGGCCACATTATGTCCATCAACTGTGCGAACATTTAAAATAATTAATCATTTACAACTTGTTTAACATTACCTACGCAATTTACTTTGAGCTATAGCCTTACTGTCATTTTTTCACAAAGGAATAAGAAAAAAATTTTAGCCACATAAGAAATCTTAACAGGTTTGTTAGTCAGATCCTGAAATGAAACAGGTAAGAGACTTGTGAATGGCATAGACGAATATGTTGCACTGGCACGATTACTAACAGTTGTGTATGGCAACAGGCATATGACAACAAATTGTGGCAGTAGTATATGGGAATAACTCAGCTTCTATCGAGATATAAAGAAATTTTCTTACCAATAGCAAAAATATTTTTTTAATTTTTCTTTTGTAAAATCAATCATATTGCAGAAATAAAATTAAAAATAAAAGGAGCTAATGTGGGAACAGGTTTGTACGGGAGAAACAGCAAATCACCGCTTACCTTCTCCCTTACCGAAGAAGGCATGATTTCAAAATGGTGAGTTTCAACTCAAATGCGCTAGTTTGTGACAAAATAGGCTAGTTTAGTTATGAATTCATGCCTTCCAGAAGCTAATTTAGAAATGTGTTGTGTCATAATTTTTATTCAAATCTGGTGGTCTGCAATCCAATCTGAGCTTTCTGGAACGCAGCTCTTACATTTTATTACTATTATTAAAAAGGAACTACATTTTAATTTCTGTTGTTTATTTTTTACAACGCAAATCCTTGCGTTAACGCTGGGCTTATTTCTGCAGCAGCCATCGGGAGGCTGATTATTTTAAAATTTCGTCATTGAAAACATCGTCAACACTCGGATATTGCCGATTGAATTCGTAAAAATCGCTAAAATTCACGATGATACATATGACAACCTACTGAATTTTAAGCGAAATGGGTAAGGCATGGAACCACAGGGTGGCGCGCGAATCGTGCTACAAAAACAAACTATAAAAACTTTTTTTCTGTGTGAGTAATCGGCTTATTTTGCAGGTGACTATTTTTAATTATTAAAATTAATGCTTGGGATATCGAAAACTGGATTTGGGTAGGGTATCGGTGCCAAATTTTGTGGTCCTTCATTTCCGTCCAAGAGGAATTTCGGAGGGAATTTGGCGGCACTCACCCAAGAAAATGGACCACTACGAGGTGGGTAAACATGTTTACCATATCTGGAATCATCGCACGAATACCATCGAGATCCCAATGTTCGGATTCAAGTCACAATCACGGCTATAGGCATCGTCAATTCAGGCAAATCCAAGAGTTTCGACTCGAAACATGTCGGCGCAAATTGGGGTTAGCAGACGGCTATTACTAACCGATAATTCATGATAACTTAAAGATTCATGATAACTTAAAGATTCAAAATTACAAGCAAGTTAAACCCTCTGGCTTTGCCTATTCGCTTGGGATTTTGTCAAACGATGATTGAAACGGTGGAAGAAGACAACAACTTGATAAATTGCTTCTTTATGCCTTTTTTGATCTAAACGGCAATGTAACCAAGCAAAATTGCCGCACATGGAGTGAACCTAAACCACAAATACTGCACTTGATGTATCTGCACCCATAACGAGTCACTGTTTGATGCACAGCTTCATCAAGGTGTATTGTGGGGACATACTTCTTTGAAGAAAACGGTGTAACAGTAATTGTCAATGGGGACCGTTATTTAAAGATGTTGAAATAGTTTTTTTTTATCCAGAACTGCTCCCAAGACGTATCCATTTCCACTGCATTTGGTTTCAGCAAGATAGAGCACTGCACACATAGCCACATAAAATTCCCAAACCAATTAATATCCTGAATCTCAAATTCCCGCTAGCCTCCACGTTTACCTGACCTGAATGCTCCGGACATTTTTTATCGAGCTATGTCACACAAGATGTGCACAAAACGAAACTAACGAATTTGACTGCATTGAGGCAGTCCAGTAAATCAATAATTAAAGCGGTCCCGACTTTTGCTCTTCAGGCCGTAATGAATAATTTTCGCACATGCATGGATGAGCATGGACGTCATTCAAGGTCTATCGTCTTCAACACCAATTACTTATATAAAATAAATTTGAATTTTCTATACAATTAAAAAAAATTTATACAAATAAAAAAAAGTTATTCGAATTTCTTATTGTAGCATAATTGGTGCGCCACCCGTTATATGGGTGTTTTCTGCTTTACATCATGCAACGCGGTAAGGGATAGTTTGGAAATGTCTTTGATTTGCAAACTCTGTACAATACACTTCTCATTTATTGCTGGCTAGCTATTGGCATTTTCTCGATTCTTTTAATGATTCGCCGTAAGCACTACTCCGAAGCGCGAATGTAAATCCTTACCATATAACTTGCTTGTAAAATTTAAAACATTTTTCAGTAAAGGACAAAATCTATATCCATGATTACAGAAGTAAATGGTATTGCCAACTAAATAAACGCAAAGCGTTTCTTTTCGTTTGCAGCTATTTTTATCAGTGAACTATTCTTGTAATAGGACATCCTACCCAGCTTAGGTTATCCACGGAATTTAAGTCTCTCCCAAAGAGCGATTTGTTATGACTTTTACCCTAAAGCCCATGGAAATCTAATTCTGTAAAAAAAGTCAAACAGGGCGTTCACAGTGATTGGCAAATCGTTATGACCTTACTTAAGATCGCTTTAATGAAACTAGCTTAGAAGTGCTGATAAAAAATTTTCGGGAGGGCAAATTTGAACTATGATAAACGTGTACAATAGATGTCAGTGATTTTTTTATTGTCAGTTCCTGAAAATTTTTTCAAGTATTTTGCAAATGTTGAAACTATGCTTTCTTCGATCACATGCACACTAAGAATTTCCATTTATGTCCTGAGTGTTTCGCTGCATCTATTCTTAAAAAATTCCTGCAAAATCAAAGCAATTCATTTGCTAGCGTGTGGGTCTTGGCAATATCTGAAATAACTGTCACTTAAATACATTAAAGGATTGAGAGATATGAACAATCGGACAAGGTCGACTGTGACATGGGCAAAGTTGGGCAGCAATCAATCCTGATCGGCAGCTGCAAAGCCGGTTTACAATATAAGTCTATGGTATCGGACCAGGTACGCGAAAAGATAAAGCATTTATTGGGGTGAACAATTCACGTTACATCCTTGTAATTTAATAGGAAAAGTACTTGCAGTGTATGACACGTTTCTTTGAATCAATTTATATTTATTTCAACGAAAATTCCAAGTAGTTATCAGCAATACAAGTCAATATTGGGCTGACATAAAATAAAACTTTTGTTCAGATTACAATAAAAAAAAAATTTTGGTCAATTTGTACTAAAATCGTGTGTCATGACGAACATTTGCAGAAAAATATATTTCCAAATTTTAACAGATCATTTTTGTTGTCACGGCAGCATTTTGAGGTCTTGATCAAGCATATTTTTCCGATCTTTTGCTTATTTTTCATTGTAATAATATTTTCATCGCTAATAAGCTTTTAATTATATTTACTGTATAAGTAAACCAAATCAACAACAACAACGTCAGCCTGGAGATCAAGCGGAGAATTGTGCTTGCGAATAGATGTTATTTTGGGCTAAGCAAGCACTTTAGAGATAAAGCCCTCTTTCGAGTAACAAAAGTCCAGCTATACCAGACTCTCATACAACCTGTCTTGCTTTATGGCGCAGAATCCGGGGTCCTATCGCAAGCAGACGAAACATCTTTAGGAGTCTTCGAGACAAAAATATTCCGAAAATTGTATGACCTTATAGTGCACAACGGCGAGTATCGCCGACGCATGAACCATGAGCTTTATCCCGACATTGACATAGTTCAGCGGATCATAATAACGCGATTGCGCTGGCTAGGCCATTTCAATAGAATGCATGAAGACGAACCAGCACAAAGGGTTTTCGAAACCGAATTCGAAGGAAGACGAAAGACCAAGACTCCGCCGTAGGGATCAGGTTGACGAATCCCTGCGTACACTTGGTATTGCCAATTGCAGAAATAAAGCAAAAGCTCGAACTCGTTGGCGAAATATGTTATCTCCGTTTTGTAAGGTCCCTGACCAGCCGGGGTTGTCCGAGATCGTATAAGTAAGTACAAGTATATATTCGATGGCGTTATCATACAAAATGCAAAATGAAACAATCAGAAATTTAATTAAAACATTTAGCAAGAAAGGTTCAAGATTAAAAATGAAACCGTGAAAAATCCCATAGTGACCAAACAATTAAAACTTTGTTACTCAAATACAATAGGAATTGAAGCGCATCTTTTGAAATTCCAAACAGGCCGGTTTACCACACAACTTGCTGTACAGAATTCGTGTTTTAATGTTGGTTTAGTTATTCGGTTCCAAGTTCATTCATTCACGCATTCGCGTAGAAACCCATAGAAAGAACGTAATTGCAAATTCTTCTTAATAAAATTATGTCATGGCAAAATTGCGGTTTCCGTCTTTCCTGCTGGATGATAGACTTTAATTTCTAGTCCAGTGTTCTTATTCGGAATTCCCGAACATGTTTACTTGGGGAGAATTTTACTGCAAGACAGTCAAAAATTATTTGTATGGATACAAGGAAGCAGCAAGAGTAAAATGAAGGGAACTCAAAATAAGGATTATTAGTGCAAATTAAATTTTATACATGTAACAAAAATAAATATCGAAACAATAATAACAAATAAATATCCCTGCAAATCCCCCCTTTATTTGTTTTGCCAATTGTGGCATTTGTCCTTAAAAACATTAAATTAGTTAATGTATGATTTTGAAATGTTAATGAAATTCTGGTATTATTTAGAAACGACTTCAAATTTGATATTACAATTTGTATACGATCTAAATAAGATTTCCAACAAAATATTATAAACATCAAAAATAGGTATAATTTCAGCGCACACAGGTATATAGGTATATAGGAGGACACAAAGGCAAGAGTACCCCGTACATGAAACTACAACAGGTTACGAGTCCGTAAAAACATAAAAGCGAATCAGTAAAATTACAATTTGGTGGATCTGTCTCGTACCCATTGCAAACATTTCGTGAGGAACTCAAACTCGTAGTTCGGTCAAGAGTTTCCTGACCAACACATACATCCGGTACTTGCAATCTTTCGAGTTGGAGCCTCAAATCATTCACCCTTTAATAATTCGATTGAGCTTAATCAATTCCGTGAAAAACGACTGGGAAATATTTTCTAGAAACTTGGAACTAAAAATTTTCTAGAAAATTGGATAAAGGGTCAATATTCCAAAATCAGTAGACTTTGATCTCTTTCAATGTGATGAATTTTGTGACCCAATAAAAAAAGAATATATTTTCATAACTTTTTTAGCAATTCCCTAACGTGCGGCTATGGATTTTTAATTTATTTAAAGTAAATTAAAGAAGTAATATACCTTACAATTAATATACGATGTATATTTAATTCTTTTATTTTGTATTTTTAATTTTTTTAAAAGAATTGATGAAGTAATTTCCCTAAACTGAAAGACAGCGACGATTTTTTGAGCATGTAATTTGAAAATCGGTTTATTTATATTTGAGTGAAAATAGCGACACCAGTAGTATAATGAAAAAAGGCCAAATATTTAAAGAAAACAAGAGCCTTCTTTTTTAGCAATTTGTTAAAAAATTTAATTCTGCTAAAATGTGAAATTGTTCAAAAAAAAGTGCTGACCAGGCAACTGTGCCAAAAAAAACACTCTCTTCAACTTCATATGAAATAAAAATAAATTGTTCAACGCTAAGTTGGCAAACAAAGAAAAATTTCGCCGTCAGACTGCTTCCAGTAAAACCTATTTTGCTCCACTCTTATTTTCCTCCTCTTATAAGAAAAAAACACCTATCAGTTTTTTATGCATTTTAACATTTTGCTTTCCAAATCAATATACTTCGTCCAACTTTTTACCAATATTTTGATTTTCATGAGATTCTGAAAAATCACGTTTGTTTTAGCGATGAGTTCTTCAAAAAACCAAAGTCGCAATTTATTTCCATCAAACCATCGGGGTAAGTAACCGGCCGGCTGACGCTAATTAACAGATTACGCTTATCCAAAAACGGTATGTTTCGACTGCATCTGCGTCTCTGGTATGTTGCGATATGTCGTCTTCGGTTGCGAACTGCTGCAAGAACTTTTCCGAATATATCTAAAACCTATATAATCTCCGATCAGATAGGTTGAGTTCTGAAATAGTATTCGGTAGGTAACAGGTAGGCTTGCTCTGGGCTGTTCGTACGTAATCCCGGATTACATCATCAAATAAGTTGTAAGTTTGTGCTGCATACAAATTGCCCCAATATTCCCTCATATTTTCCTGTGGGATGTTTGAAACTAGATATGCTATCATCAGAGAGGAGCAGGAGTCTAAATCTAATCACAGAAAAAGTTCCTTCGTTGCAATTTCCTCCTCATACGACCTTCATTCTTTTGTATCGATTGATCCAGTCTATGCAGATGTGCTCTAAAAGTACATCAATGAATCGAATACATTCGAATTTGAAAAGCTTCATCAATCCACCGGCATTCCTCTTTTTGATGCTACACGGAGTACTTTGTCCCAAAAATAAAAAATAAAATAATGGTTTCCCATGACATCCCATGAAGGAATTGGGAAGAGTTTCTCACAACCTGTGAACGGTGCTATCTCTAATTTTATACTCAACGATTGGGGCCTACAGTTTACACCGGTTCCGAGCGGTATTTTAAGAAGCTTTTTCATGGCTACATACTCGATAGTGTCGCCATCACCATGCGACGTAACCGCCGCCGAAAGAGCCATTGCACCACTGACGGCCCTTTATCCCTAACGTCCCAATTAGTTTTTTCCCCGGTGAACTTTACCCTGGGCTACGACTATGTGGGTGCCGCATACATGGTGGACTACTTCGGTTTACAGTGATCCCAATTTAACGTAGACGTGTTGCTTGTATCTTGGCAGCTCATATGGTTTCAGTCATTTTACCACGTCGTCCACAATGCGTTCTATAGTTTTAAGTAAGTATGAGGTTATGCTGATCGGTCGATATGCATTCTAATTCGTTAAATCTGGCAACTCTGGCTTAAGGATAAATACTACCCTCGCCGCCAGCGCTTAAGAATAAACGCTGGTGAGGTTCAGGTGATCAAGTATTAACTCCATACGACGGTCTGAAAAATGCTATTCAGTATTGCTCGGTTCAAAGTAGGAAAACTCAACAACAGCTAAACGAGCGCAATTTTTACCACCTCATATGATATGACCAAGTTTTTACTTCTGACACAACTGACTTCTGATAGTTTACCATAAGTCATTTACCATGAAGCCGGAAACGTCCGTGTACCCGATCTGTTGGCACTTAAATGGATTTTTCGATTGATACAAGTGTAATTACCCTATT
This sequence comes from Phaonia tiefii, assembly GCA_963931995.1. Lineage (NCBI taxonomy): Eukaryota > Metazoa > Arthropoda > Insecta > Diptera > Muscidae > Phaonia > Phaonia tiefii. The sequence continues at coordinate 198,632,195 of OZ008368.1, read as the reverse complement.
TGGGACCCCAGCACGTTTGTTTGGCGTCGAATTCTAATTTCATCCATTTATGCTCTATAATTTTGTGTGGATGTTACAGAGGTTTTCAGCTTCCCTACTAGACATCGGGAAACACATTACTGCGAATAACAATAAAATTTTTCCTAAGAGGTATTTTGTTCATTTGTAGAATAACATTAAATATTAAACCTCATTAAAATGTTATCTGAGTTATAGGGCAATATTTACATCCGATTCTGTTACATTTAAATTATGATAAACGCCCAGAAAAACTTACATTACCGTTGGGAATCAGCCTAAAAATTGTTAGTCACTCTTTGACAGTCCAGCCAGAAGGCCGATTGCATAAAACTCTTTCAATCCTTCGAAAGTGTTGGAAGTTGCGGTGACGTGTTATGTCTACTTTTCGTTACAACTGCACAATTGTATTACAATATAAAACATGTCGATCAAATGAAACTATTTTTTTTTCCAAATAGCTGGTTATAGTGAACAAATCCTTTGTCTATCATATTTATGCATCCTTGAGAATTTAAAGTTCCACTTTAATGCTGATATCATCTTCTGCTCTATTTTGCCGGACTCCTACATCCAACATACAACTAGACTTTATATTCCCATCGATCCTTGTGTAGAGTGTAAAGTAAAAATGCTTTAAACAGCTTAACTAAAATTCTAAACGTGATCACTACAAATACAATATAAAATAAATGTGAACCAAATTTGCATTTTTTAACAATTCAATATGAATTATCTCTGAAGCCGCCACCAGCAACCAGTGCAACACAGCAAAATCTGAAAAGGAGCATCATTGATGTAACTTGCAGCAGCAGCAACAAAACGACAGCTGAGTGATCTTCAGGTTGTGAAAAGACGACGAAGATGAAAAACTTTAACTTCAACTGGAACTACACAACAAGTTGAAGAGGAGTGAGTACTTATGTCGCTGATGTAGTCAATTGCTGCTGGTTGTTGTGTGACTCTCTTTCTTGTTGTGTCTGTTGGCTTGGTCCTGTTTGCATCACATTGTTGCCATTGTGGATTAACATGATAGAGTATGCAACTGCGACATCAGCATGACTGATGTAGTATGCCTAAATGAAAATAGATGGTCTCATGTGTCTATTCTGAAATGTTTTTTGAGTTGCTGCTCATCCGTCTTTCCACACATTTTGTATCTTACTTGTAACCGATGCCAACAGAGATGATACGCATGGGAAGAATTAAATTGCACTAAGGAGACTTTTGTCTATTTGGTGTTAATATAAATTGTACTTAAATTTTTAAAGCGTGTTTTGGTTTTAATACTTAATACAATGTTTCTTATTATATTATTATAGTCAATACGAGCGTATTGGAAGAACTTTATCAACTTGTACTCAGACAAAAGTTTGCGGTAGGTCCAATCATTGCAGTCTACTGCTTTCCATATCAACATTATTTCTACCTTGCTGGATTATTCTTAAAGCTTTTACAAAATTTCAACTTGCTAAAGTTGTCCTATGACACACGTCTTGGACATTCACTTATTGTGAAAAACAAGACCCGTCCTTGTCTTCAACAAAGACAAATGTAAGACCCTGGAGTCTGTCATAAACTGAGAACATTCAAAGAGAAAATTGTACAATATTTAAAAAATTGTTGCTATTCCAATTCAAATTTAAGGCTCAAATAATTGCTCATTGATATCAACGAACCACTTGGTTAATGTGACAAATACAAAAGTATTTTTGATGTGTTCACATCTGACTTACCTTTCAGAATAATAAAAAAAGGCGTTCAATCATATGATGACTTTACATTTAAATAATATTAATACTTAAAATTATTTAAAGACCAGTGCAAGTACATGTGTCATTATTTTCTTGCTCAATACTTTTTGTTGTATTCCCACAAAAATCAAAGAATGCAAAGGAACAGACACTTGTATATATATACATACATTGTTATATTCGTACATACGCTACACAAGTTCACAAAATTTTCGTTTTGCTCTTGCTATCTCATTTTTATATACGTATAATACGTCATTATTCTCTTTGCTCTGAGAGTGCTCCGCACCCACATTTTATTAGACTTCACTTTCACAATAATAAAAAACCAACCCGTAAAAAACATAGTTTTTGACAATAAATTCTTTATATATGACCACGCCCCTTTGTCCAATCCCACGCATATATGTATGTAGCAGATCTCAGAATATGTAGACCTAACCAACAGACCCAATTTTGTAACAGGAGCAGAAATAATGGATTTTTAATTTGTGATCTGTATGGGAGGTACCACGCCCCTTCATCCAATCCCTCCCATATTTTGATAGTTCATTTTTGCCGTCGCCATTAGTTTGCCTGCGAAGTTTCAGCTCGATTGGATCACGGGAAAAGGGTTAAAAATCAATCCAAAGTGTTTTCGGCATACATACATGCATACAGACAGGTGAATTTAATATAAAGAATTTAAAAAGGCGTTCAATCATTTGATGACGTTTTATTTAAATAACATTAATCCTTAGTAACACTTAAAAATATTTAAAAACAACTGTCATTATTTTGTTGCTAATACCTTTTATTTTATACCCACAAAAAAGTGAAAGAAACTGGCATCCTCATCGATAAACCAAAGCGATAATAAACCTTATCGATAATCCAAAGATGAGTGTTACGCCGACAAGCCAGAGACAATTGACGCTTTAAATGACAATATTCGTGAAGTCATTGGTGAAATACAGCTGCCCACAATCGATAATGTGCTTAAAAATTGGACCGATCGTGTAGGCTACTGCATGGCCAGCCGAGGCAGCCATTTGAATGAATTTATTTTCCATTATTAACCGGAAGGATTGTACTTTCAAATAAAAAACAGCAGATAGTTGTTAGTTGTCCCTGCAGGCTGTGTCAGAGACACGGCCATTAAGTTTAACGTAGAATACGCCATCCGATAAGACAGAAAACATATATAACAATAAATAACATAAACAAATGAATTCATTTATTTGATAGTTACTTTTGATAATATACATAAGCTTATGGTAGGAAAAATAGGATAAATATGTTTTGTTTTGTTGTTGTTGTCGTATTACCTATACCTATTTACTTATACCGACTTACTTATACCTACTTACTTATACCTACTTACTTATACCTATTTACTTATACCTATTTACTTATACCTATTTACTATTACCTATACCTATTTACTTAAATCGACTATTTGTTGTTGTTGCCGCTATAGGAACTGTAAATTAAATCCATTATTAGGAATTTAAACATTACACTGATATATATATATGTACATATGTATATGTATGCAGGTATAAAACTTACCTATTTGATTGATATTGGGTGCTGCCGCTGCTGTTGCGATTTGTTGAATATTTGTTGTTGATGTTGCGCCTACAAATTAATTAAAATTTTTAATAAAAATATATATAAACAAGGGAACACAAAACTTACCTGAGTATTTATTTCTCTGCATAACAACCACTCGTTGCTTTCTTGTATTTCGTGTAGGTGCCATTTTGATTAGTAGTTTTTATTTTAATTTACTAAACGTCAACTGTCAGCTGCTGTCAAACAGCATCAAGCAGCATTGTTATTTTGCTTACTTGGCAGCACTTTCATTTAACATAAAAATGTATGAATTAATTTTTCCATATATTTTTTATAATTATATATCCATGTTAAATTCAAATTCACATTTAACATTTTGTTTCACTTAAATACATAAGTAAATATACGATATTTCAATATTTCATCAATCAAAACAACAGCCGAAGGTTTGTGTCCACACTGAAACAGCATCATAGTTTGTGTCCACGCTACAAACTCAAACACCACACATATGTTTGAGTGTATGTGTTTAAACAATTTTCATTTGAGAAATTTAAATATTAGGAAGGTATCAACCAATATGAAATGTATATCAAACGAAAGATAACACCTTGATTTACCTATAAAAAATTTTTAAGAAAAGTTATCTCGCCGTTTCCTCATTATCAATGAAATAAAGATTACAACAATAACAATCTGACATGACTCCCTATACCGTAAGGTAAGACGTACAAGGTGGCGCAAAAGAAAACTTCCTATGTTTTTTGGCTGTAATTTAAAAAAAAATGAAAAACTTTGATTCTTCTTGTGGATTATTTTTATTTGGTCTTTTAATTTTTTTTACATCAAGTCGAGAATATGATGTCATGTAAATGGCCGCCGCCACAGTTGATTGTCATTTGAGCCCTTTTTATGGCATTTTCCATCACTTTGGCCAAAACTTCCGGCGATAGGTCCTCACATTCTTGACGTATATTGTCTTTAAGAGCTGCAAGAGTCTGAGGCTTGTTGACATAAACCCGCGACTTCAAAAAGCCCCACAGAAAGAAGTCTGAAGCGGTCAAATCAGGCGATCTTGCTGGCCAGTGCAAATTGCTAAAACGGGAGATTAGGCGCCCGGGAAATGCATCCTTCAGCATATCGGTTGTGGCACGTGCAGTGTGTGCCGTTGCACCGTCCTGTTGGAACCACATGTTTTCCAATCCCAATTCATCAAGTTCCGGCAAAAAGAACTCGTTGATCATTGCTCTGTAGCGTGGCACGTCGTCTGGTCGATATCGACGGCGCTTCCATGACATCCTCGGCTACAGCAGCAATATTCTCTGCAGAACGGCTACTCCGGGGTCTGCCACGCCTGGCAGCATCTCGTGTTGTGCCAGTCACTTCGAGGCGAGCGGCTAAAAGTCGCAGTGTTTCACCAGTAGGCGTTGGGCGGCCAGGAAATCTGCGACGAAATTCACGTTGTGCCAAAGTCACCGACCGATTATTGGTCAAATAAATAGTCAGCAATATTCCGCGTTCTGGAGCAGTGTAGCGTAACATTGTTTATTAACGTGTATTTCGCATGTGTTTACTACACAAATGTCAAAACAGAACTGACATTAGGGGCCAACCGCAAAATTTATAGCATTTTCTGATAGGAGGATTACTTTTGCGCCACCTTGTATTCTACGTCAAATCAGAGAGAATGCAAAGCCACAGACACATGTTCATATATACATTTTTATATTCGTACATACGCTACACAAGTTCAAAATGGTCGTTGCTCTCTTTCTATCTCATTTTTATATAACCACGTCATTATTCTCTTTGCTCTGAGAGTGCTTCGCACCCACACAATACAACTATTCGCTGCCGCTACATCAGTGTGTGTGTTTTTTCACAGTTTGACAATTTGTGTTTCGCAGTCGGACAAATCTGTGTTCTATATAGGGTTTGGTCACCCTTATCATTTAGGGGTATGAAAAATATATGTTGGCCGATTCTGAGACCTACCCGATATGCACACAAAATTTCATAAAAATCAGTCCAGCCGTTTCGGAGGAGTTTAACGGCAAACAATGTGTGATCGCTGTCGGACAATCTGTGTAAGCGCAGTCGGACAAATTGTGCTTGGATGTATTCACTTTGTGAATTTAGGCCGTTACAGCAGACAGTTGTCCGAGGCCTTCGGCCACGGACTGTCCCTGCAGGCTGTGTCAGAGACACGGCCATTAAGTTTAACGTAGAATACGCCATCCGCTGTGTCAGAGTCACGGCCATTAAGTTTAACGTAGAATACGCCATCCGATAAGACAGAAAACATATATAGCAATAAATTCATATGCTTATGTTATTTATCATTTGTTGTTATATATGTTTTCTGTCTTATCGGATGGCGTATTCTACGTTAAACTTAATGGCCGTGTCTCTGACACAGCCTGCAGGGACAGTCCGTGGCCGAAGGCCTCGGACAACTGTCTGCTGTAATTTTTATATTTACCAACGGCATTTGATTCAAGTCCGTTTAAAAAAAAAAATATTATGTTCAATTTTTTTAAACTTAATTTAATTTATGTATTTTAATTAATATTTTTATTGAAATAAGTTCTGCGAATGTTGAGAGGGCCGCCCTAATATTAAAAAAGGTTTACCTTATCGAGTCTTCGCATTAGCATTCGAGCGTTGTGTGAAAGCTTTACGCTTTACAATTCAAAATTAATGTTACAACAGCTTTATTGAAGCTTTCGCAAAAAAGCTTTATTACGTTAGCTTACTGTTTGTTTCACTTTTTACTAGATACATGTTGCCAAGCAACATTAGCTTGCTGTTCGTTTCACTTTTTACTAGATGTTGAGCAACCAAAAACACTCAACCAAACACCACACATATGTTTGAGTGTATGTGTTTAAACAATTTTCATTTGAGAAATTAAAATACTAGAAATATATCAACCAATATGAAATGTATATCAAACGAAAGATAACATCTTCATTTACCTACAAAAAAAATTTAAAAAAAAATCATCTAGCCGTTTCCTCAAATTCAATGAAATAAAGATTACAACAATAAAAACCTGACATGACTCCTCATACCGTAAGGTAAGACGTATCCTACGTCAAAATGTAAAAAGTATTACAAAATATTTGTTTGTAACTGAATACATGAACACTAACGCAGAGCAGTGGTGATGGCAGATGCTCCTCCATATCAAAAGGAACGATACGATTATATGTAAGAAAATTAAATGAGAAAGCAAAATGGAGAACAGTTTGGAAAAAGATAGTTCCATAAATTTAAATAAAGTAAATCGTTAAAGTTATAAGAGTAAAAATTATCTGACTTTGCTATAAGTGCATATGATTAAATTTGTATATATTGCCATTTTATAAGCAGTGCGTTAGACGGTGGATTAGCCCTAACCGCAAGTACGAAAATCCTGGCATTCTTTACCGTCGATAGTCCACCAGAGATCGAGAGTTTCGGTAAAAAAAAGTTTGAAAAAGAACGGAAAAAATTTCTACAATTTCTATAAAATTAGAATATGTATTTATTCTAGTGGGAGTGGGACGAAATTCAAAGTGATACAGACAACCTGTCGTTTGACCATTTTAACATATTAAACAAACTGTACATTCGTTGAAGACTTCGGGATGTGATACACGTAATCGTCGATTTTAAATTTTAAACCCTTTATTTCTAATACATTCGCTAAAGACCGTCTAAAATAATATTGGGCAAACCATCAGATTTACACTGATTTCAATCTGGGTTTTCAAAGTGATAATTGTAATTTCATTGGATGTTTCTAAATAATATTTGTAAAGTTCTCAATACTCAAGTACCAAAATAGTACCATATAACCGTCAATGCCATTCCTAGAAGTTAAGAAGGCATCATCATCCTGGTCCACATCGACGTCGCCATCATCATTTGCGATCAGCTCAGAGATGTCAGCACAACAGTATGATCATTAACAAAAACTGCTGTGAGCTGTCGATATTTATAATATTCAATGTTGATGATGCTTATGATGCCATCGATGATGCTAATGTTGATACTAATGATGATGATGCGCCAGCTCTTTCGCCGTATCATCTACATAGATATACTGCAACGTGGCTTTTCCTTCTTTAATCACTAGCAGCATTTTTTGCCATCATTTGCAGATTCTTTAGCCGTAGCTTAAAATTGTATTGACATTGATACATTCAATGCATTTAGTGCACTTGTGGTTGGTGCAGATATATATTTGCCACAGCTGCAGTCGCCAGAGCAGCAACATGTTCAAGCTGTGGCTGGTACTTTGTCTTGGATCAGATATCTGATGAGGAGATTTGCATCACTATCTTCAATAGAGTGAGTGACTCCATTTAGGTTTTTTGTTTCCATTTTGGCCATGTTGATTATGCTGTTGAAGTGATTCTTCATCACTAATGATAAGCACGTTTTATTTGAATGATTTGATTTGTTGTTAATAATCGATTTCAAGGACACGTAAATAAATGAATGCTTTCCCATTACATCCCATGAAGGGATTAGGGAGAGCTTCTCACACACAAATGAGCTGTGCGCGTACTAGTTTTAAACTCACTGATTCAAGGACACGTAGTAATTATTAATGATTATGCAGTGGGTACATGTGATAGGAGCTAAACAAATATCAATCACTTGGTAAAGTCATTTCTTGACAGGCTTCGTGTAGGGCGTTAAAGTTCCGCGAATTTGAGTTTTGGGGTGGCTCTGGAATACTAACAAAAAGAGGAAGTGTAAAAAATGTATTGATTCAAGTTTTAAGGATATTCTATTGTAGTAAACTTTTGTGAAATATTATTATAACTTTTGTGAATTTAGTATCAAATGTGTAAACGTCACAGTCATAGCATTTATAACCTTCTGATATGCACAGGGAACATTTTTCATTAAGATCATATTGGCCTTCTTATTTCAATTAAATTATCCATTAAATAAAACTTTAAACTCAATATGAGGGCTTCCATTTCATTTAAATGGTTAAGGTATTATTATCCTTTTATAAATTAGACCCTTAGATATCTCCTTTAAAATCGTTATTCCCATAAGAAGCATGTGCATAAAAAGTATCGAAAAATTCGCGAACCGAACTCAGCTCTTTGCGCAAATCTCGTAAACAATATAAATTCAAGGACTGTTTTTCTAAAACTATTTCGTACGATATAAATTGTTTGATAATCGTTTGGAAATACCACATGCGTATAAAACAAAATGGAGGTCGATCGTGAATTAATTACTTTATTTTTATTGACTATTATACAACCCCATGAGGTCAGATGTCTTACACCTATTAATTAGACAAACAAATTAAACTAATTCTAACATATTTCTCCAACCTTCGTCTTTTCACGCCAGTTGGTAACACCAAGGATATGGAGGGATTTTTCGGCCTGGTCTTTCCATCGGAGTCTTAGTTGTGATCTCTTCCTGCCTCCATCGGGTACGTAATCGAAACCCTTTCGGTCTGGCTCATCTTCATCCATTCTGATAACATGGCCTAGTCACCGCAACTGGCCTAATTTGATTCGCCTAGCGATGCCCACGTCAGAAGATAAATCTTATAGCTCGTGGTTACAGCGACGTCGGTACTCGCCGGTTTTTTCTAATAGGATCATCCATTTTACGGAGAATTTTCGTCTCCAATACTCCCAGGTGTTTTTCATCCGCAGGCGACATGACCCAAATTTCGGAGCCATATGCTAGGACTGGTAAAATGAGAGTCTGATATAGCTGGACCCTTGGCTGTCGAGAGAAGGCTTTGTTTTTAAGATCCAAGGTAGACAAATTCATCTACCACTTCAAAATTAAATCGGTTGCCAACCTTCAGGTGCGGACCAAGTCGAGAGGTTTGTCTTGTCGTTGACACCATCAATTTTGTCTTGCCCTCATTAACAGCAACCCCCACCTTTGCTTTTTCTTTTTCGAGTCTTGAAAATATTTCAGTAACCTCTCGAAAATTTTGCCCAATGATGTCTATGTCGTCAGCATACGCCAGCAACATATGGCTTTTCATGTTAATGGTCTTTTTCGTATTTACTGCAGCTTTCTAATTATTATCTGCATTAATATGTTCAACAGGTTGCACGAAAGTGTGTCGCCTTGTCTCAATCCTGGCTTGGTACAGAATGGTTCGGTGAGGTCTTTCCCCACCTTCACTGCTGATTTGGTGTTCTGATTTGGCGGATCAGTTTTGCCGGAATTAATTCATGAAATATTGGCAAGGAAAATCAGAGATAGGTGGTAATTCTAATGATAATAGTGACGGCGATCTGTCACTGGGAATGATATTGTTTGGAATCGGTGTAAATATGTTGTTCTGTCTCTTATTTGGTATATAAGTCTACGTATATTAAAAACAACTTGGCAGAAACTCAAAAATTGCAAGAAATTAACTATTTGTACCGATAATTCTAACAATGACTTTATGGCGAATAAAAATGGAGTCTGTACTACACTGAAAGAAAAACGCTTCGTCGCATGGATGAAACATTTTCGTTAATGTTTTTACGTTGCTATAGTGAAAAATGTCGTGTATCCGACAATTTGGTAGTCACTGCAACGACAAATTTCATACATGATTTTTTTTTGAAAATTGTTGATTTCGTTACTGCAACAACTTACTTTTCGTCCCTGCAACAATTTTATTTAAATTGAATTTTGTAGAAAAATGGGTTAAAAATTAAAAAAAGGCGGTAAAGGCATGATATTTAAAATACTGATATTTAGTTTATCTCTTACTTTTTATTATTTTATTATTTATTTTGGGGGTTTGTCAACATTTACAGTTAACGAAACAATTTCGTCATTGCAACGAAACTAATTTTTATGAGGATAAAGAGGGAAAAGCAGTCGAAAAAATGAGCTTGCATAAAAAGAGGCCAGCAAGAAAAAATGGTAAGCTTGAGTGGTGGATCACGTATACATCTTAACTCAGTTCCTTTGCAACAGCCGAAAGTGGTAGGCATATTTCTCCGCCGCACTATAGGTTAAACGATCGATTTCACTGGCCAAAAGTCATAAAATTAAAAATAGTATTTTATTGAAATCAGAATAACTTTCATCAGCTTTGGGAAGGAAAATAGAGCAAAATTGAAGAAAAAAATTAACCGTTTATGGCCCTAATGCATTACAGGTTCCATAACCCTTTGGGGACAAAAGAGAGTTCATTCATATATTTAATACGTATGTATTATGGGTTTTATTTTTGATTAATACAGTAAATTATTGAATATCATTACCCATATAGTATTTAAATTATATCTACTTCATTTTCTAAGCCTAAGTTATAAAGAATATTTACTTAAGATTGAAGTCCGTCTTCACTAAAATCGTTCTTCTTCAAAGTTTTGGTTTAAATTAGACTGTATTTCAGATTCTAATTCTTCGTTTGGATTATGACATTTAAACATTTCGATAACTTCCTGTGGAAGTTGTAAACGTTTTCGTTGCTGCATGCGTTTGCTTAGGCTCATTGAAGATATTAAAGGATCCGATGTGTCCATGGCCCTATTAAATATATCAAGGATATTATTCGTTCGACTGCTCTTACGAGCGTAGTGTAACCTGTCGGCGTTATATATTTTATGCCGAGATTCAGCAGCCTCTTCTCCAAGGAAACCCAATGGAAGTACACAATTTTCCATTATCTGCTTCGAATCCAAGCGCAACTGACAAGTTAATGAAATCAAAATGATTTTAAGGCGAAATATAAGATTTATGTCGACGCCAGTGATTTCAGAAAAGGCCTCATGGTCTGCAAATGCTCGACGTGCAGTATTCCCGTCATTTGTGCTGCCAAATCCACCAACTTTTGGTTTATCTACATGGAGTCCAAGCTTGTTCCAAAATGCGCTTTGTATTTCTTGCATCCTATTTTGAACTGATAATTTGTCGTTTTCCTTTCGAATTTGCCATTATTTTACTTTGCATTTGTAGCCTACATGCAACACAAATTCGAAAAACCGAATCCAGCAGTGCAGGGGGCTTATTCCATATTTTAAACTCGATTCTTTAGCGCGAAATACGTCAGAGCTGTAATTTGCAATTTCCATGAAGTGTTTTGGTGTTGCACCACAAATAGGACAAGATTGATAAGATTTAGTCCCAGTCAAAATGTTTAAAACATTTCCATCAATAACTGTTAAAAATAATTTAAAAGTAATGCATACCATTCTTTCTTCTCCAATTTGTATCTGCATGGATTCAAGATTATCAATTTCCTTTTTCAAGTCCAAATCTTCTTTTAAAACTTTTTCGTTCGTTTCCTTTGCGTATTCTAACTTTAGAGGCCGGCAAAATCTTATGGATTGAGGTGTACGGTTGTTCCAAATAGGATTTCCAGAGGAGATGATTCTCAAAGGAATAATTGTTGTGGCTAATAGAGAAGAGTCAGAATCGTGGTGTTTCTCTCGGATATCGGGGAATGCGGTGAAACCTGGAGTAGGACAAAGTTTTACGCTCTGAGCCGAAACAAAGTCAAGATTCTTGATTTTGTGCTCAATGGAAGTCGCATAAAATAGAATATTCCCAAATGAAAATGAAACAAAAGAACAAACAATGTTAGGATGTGGAATAATTCTTTATTTATGCGGATTGCAGGAGGACGATCTTACCAGTATGGATGTTCGGTTAACAAGGGCAAGACATAGGTTTTTTTTTAGCGGAAATAAGTATCTATAACATTTCACGAATCTGACATATCGTTTAGGCGTTTATGATGGCAAAGGGTAGAAGAGTATTTCGATAACTTTTAGCTTATAAAGCTCTCAGCCTTTATATATATATACTGCAAATTGGGGATTTTGGGCATTGTACGCGGAATTAATGCTAAGTTTTATTTTGGCGTTAACATTACCGCCCGCCTTGCAGTATATATGCAACAGATCAAGTCTGAAATATCATAGATACCCTTTTATGAACGAAATAAAAATATTTAATTAGTACTTAGGTATAGGTAACATAGGAATGGAAATATTAAATTTACAGGTATTTAATGGTATTTATATTCAATTCAAAGAGGATTTTTTCTTATAAGATAGGGATTAACAGTATGTAGTAGTATAAAAGTGCATTCATAATTATATTTCAAGTACGTTTGATTTTGCTTATTAGATCGTTGATAGTGCTTGTAAAATGTATAAGAACTACCTATGTGGAGCATGCGCCGTAGATGGTCCAACCAAATATTGTACTCTGAGCTGTTGGTAGTCCTGTTTTGGAAATAACCCCCTCACAAATTACCTTCGGATACAGGTCAACTCCGATGATCAAATCAATACCGGATGACTCATAAAATTTGGAGTCCGCTAGGAAGATATCACGGAAACTCTTCTTGAAGGATTCCGGAAGTGATTGAGCTGGAGTCTGCAGAGTCAGGCGATTGTCCACCCTAAATGTACCCTCAATCTTGGAATTGGAGTCAAATCTCGATTTCAGTGTCAATGGACAGATGGTTTCTTCCTGCAACGTTAGTGTTGTCAAGTCGTGTTTTGCGACAAATTTTCTGGAAATTCTACTCATGGACGATCCAGAGTCTAGCAAACAACGAGCGTGGGTAGTCTTATGATTAATCTTGACTAGGACGGTAGGAAGGAGAATTACACTATTTTGACGTAAAATAGCAGTGAGGGAGGTGGATTTCGACGTCGGTTTGGTGGAGGATTTTTTAGAAGCTGCATTTGTGGATGTTGTAGGTGGAGAAGGCGAACGCGACCGCGAGCGTGTTACGGATGTTGTAGCGTCATTACTTAACCGTGGATGGATATGAAGTAGGGTGTGGTGAAATCTCTTGCATTTTCGGCAACCATGCTTGGTGAAACAAGTTCCCTGTGAATGGTCGTGTGCGAGGCAATTGCCGCAGTATTTGTGAGTACGGACGGCTCGAATTCTATCCGACACATTCATTGCCAAAAATTTCCGGCACGTTCTGAGCGGATGAGGACGGTTACAGATTCTGCACAGAAATGAGTTGTATTTTTGGGAAAGTTTTGGATGGTTCTTGTGGCGACGACGCAGTTGCTGGTTGTTTTTATCGGTTGATGATGCTTTAGGCATGATGATCTGAAAAGGATGTGGATAAAACCAGTTAAGGTTCGGAGGATAAAAGTACCAACTTTGTTATTGGTCGAGTGACGATGCCTCTTTGCGTGATGACATCCGCAACTCTAACACGATTGTCAGACCCAAGGTAGATCTTAGATACTCTGCCAAGACGCCAGGAGTTAGGAGGAAGATTTTCTTCTTTAACAATGACGAGAGCATTTTCTCCTACGTTTTCTTCTGGTATTTTCCATTTTGTACGCTTTTGAAGTTCCTTAAGGTATTCAGATTTCCATCGAGCACAGAAGTTCTGATGGACTAACTGCATTTTTCGCCAGCGATTGCGTATGGACAAAGGAGGTTCATTGATCTGTGGATCAATTGGAGTTAATATAGGCGAACCGATAAGAAAATGTCCTGGAGTTAATGCGGACAAGTCGGATGGATCTTGGGATATGGGAGACAATGGACGAGAATTTAGACATGCTTCAATCTTGGACAATAAGGTAGCAAATTCTTCATAGGTGTATTTAAAGGCACCGGATACCTTTCGAAAATGGGATTTAAAGCTTTTCACTCCAGCTTCCCACAATCCTCCCATATGTGGCGCACCTGGCGGAATGAAATGCCAAGTAATGTTCTGGTGAGCATAATTCGCGGCTATAGATTGGCGTGAAGTTTCAAGGAATTCTTTGGCGAGGATTTTCGACGCACCAACGAACGTTGTGCCATTATCTGAATGTAAGTGGAGAGGACAACCACGACGAGATACAAACCGACTAAAGGCAGCTAGGAAAGAGGAAGTGGATAAGTCTGAAGTAGCTTCAAGATGGATGGCCTTAGTGGAGAAACATACAAGGACACATACATAACCTTTGGTGATTCGACAAGCCCTACCCGCATATGTTTTTATATCGAATGGCCCGGCAAAGTCAAGTCCGGTATGCGTAAAAGGACGGGAAATCTCCGATCTTTCTGGCGGCATTGCAGCCATAAGCTGCTTTTGGCATTTCCTTTTGTAAATAATGCAGGGCTTGCACTTGTTGATAGTTGCCTTTATAAGGTTCTTGATCTTTGGAATCCAGTATTGAGATCGTATTATTCGGAGTACCAATTGATTCCCACCATGCAAACTAATGTCATGGACAAATTGAACCAGTAGTCGAGAGTATTGGCAAGCATATGGAAGAATAATTGGGTGCTTTTCATTATAAGAGAGACCTGGAGATGATTCAAGCCTACCGCAAGAACGAATGAGCCCTTCAGGATCTAGGAATGGATTTAAATTTAAAATAGGGCTGGAAGAAGATATGTGCTGTCGAGATGAGAGTGCTTTGTATTCATTCGGATACGAAACTTTCTGATACATTGAAATGAGTCGATTACGGACAGCTCGTATCTCAGAACTTGTCACAACATAAGACTCTTTGGAGAAACTAGAACGATATCTTGGATGGGTGCTGTGGAAAAATCTATACACGTAGGACATAACGCGCATAGCCCTAGAATAGGATGAGAATTTTCCCAAAACGTCTTCGAAATTCTGAAAATAGGCGAAATGGACTTTAATGGTCTTCTTTTCGAGGTCTGTTGCTCTGATGGTTCGAGATTCAGAACATCGCAGGGAAATGTTGGACTGCCGAAGCCATTTGGGACCATTCCACCACAACTCGTTGTCTATAAGATCATGAGGGAAAACTCCGCGGCTTGCTAAATCCGCTGGATTATCCTCCGAAGAAACGTGATACCAATGTGTTGGGTCAATTATTTCAACGACCTTGGAAATACGATTGGCAACAAAGGTCAACCAAGAACAAGGAGGTTTAGCGAGCCAAGAGAGGACAATAGTGGAGTCGGTCCAACAGAAAACGGAATATCTTTCAACCTCTAATTTCGGAACAAGACTATCAATCAATTCAGCAAGGAGGACAGCACCACAAAGCTCTAATCGCGGAATAGACAAAGTTTTCACTGGTGCTACTCTCGTTTTGGACGAAACCAAGTGAGTGGATACTGAATTTTCATTAGCTATTCGGACATATAATGCTGCTGCGTATGCCTTTTCAGATGCATCGCAAAATCCATGGAATTGGACCTCAGCATTTGGAGTAAAATCAATCCATCGAGGAATACGAATATCGTTAATGCGTGAATAATTCGATTGGAAAGTTTTCCATTGAGAAAGAGACTCGGGAGAGAGGATATCATCCCAGTCGGTGCCTTCAACCCATATCCTTTGCATGAGGATTTTTGCGATAACAACGCATGGAGACAGCCATCCTGCAGGATCAAATAATCGGGCAATTTGCGACAGGACCTCTCTTTTGGTGTTCGTTGAGGGTTCCATGAACTGTGTTGTCAAAAAGTAGAAACAGTCCGAACGGGCATTCCACCGGATGCCTAGTGTTTTCGCCTTACTGCTGTCGTCAAATTCCAAAAAGTCTTCATTCAGCAAATGATCAGGGGCCAGGTCCGCAAGTACTTCTTTGGAATTTGCTGTCCATTTTCTCAATGAAAACCCAGCTGATTCAAGAGCAAGGATTAGCTCGTTTCTAGCTTCTTTGGCATCTGATATGGAATAAGCTCCTGCTAGTGCATCATCAACGTACATGGAATTGCGGAGAATATTGCTGGCCAGTGGATAAATGGATTGAACATCATCTGCTAATTGGATAAGTGTCCGAATAGCTAAATATGGGGCGCAATTTACACCAAAGGTTACCGTCTTTAACTCATAATCTTGGATGATACCACTTGGATCTTTTCTGAAAACAATTCTTTGGAAAGGAGTATGGTGTGGGTCCACTAATATCTGCCGGTACATCTTTTGGATGTCAGCATTGAAAACGTAACGGAAAAAACGCCATTTCAGAATTAAAAGAGTCAAGTCATTTTGAAGAACTGGACCAGTGTGGAGAATGTCATTTAAACTTAACCCATTGGACGAACTAGCTGAAGCATTGAAAACAACACGAACTTTAGTTGTGCTGCTGTCGGGTTTTATAACCGCATGGTCGATTACGGACAGCTCGTATCTCAGAACTTGTCACAACATAAGACTCTTTGGAGAAACTAGAACGATATCTTGGATGGGTGCTGTGGAAAAATCTATACACGTAGGACATAACGCGCATAGCCCTAGAATAGGATGAGAATTTTCCCAAAACGTCTTCGAAATTCTGAAAATAGGCGAAATGGACTTTAATGGTCTTCTTTTCGAGGTCTGTTGCTCTGATGGTTCGAGATTCAGAACATCGCAGGGAAATGTTGGACTGCCGAAGCCATTTGGGACCATTCCACCACAACTCGTTGTCTATAAGATCATGAGGGAAAACTCCGCGGCTTGCTAAATCCGCTGGATTATCCTCCGAAGAAACGTGATACCAATGTGTTGGGTCAATTATTTCAACGACCTTGGAAATACGATTGGCAACAAAGGTCAACCAAGAACAAGGAGGTTTAGCGAGCCAAGAGAGGACAATAGTGGAGTCGGTCCAACAGAAAACGGAATATCTTTCAACCTCTAATTTCGGAACAAGACTATCAATCAATTCAGCAAGGAGGACAGCACCACAAAGCTCTAATCGCGGAATAGACAAAGTTTTCACTGGTGCTACTCTCGTTTTGGACGAAACCAAGTGAGTGGATACTGAATTTTCATTAGCTATTCGGACATATAATGCTGCTGCGTATGCCTTTTCAGATGCATCGCAAAATCCATGGAATTGGACCTCAGCATTTGGAGTAAAATCAATCCATCGAGGAATACGAATATCGTTAATGCGTGAATAATTCGATTGGAAAGTTTTCCATTGAGAAAGAGACTCGGGAGAGAGGATATCATCCCAGTCGGTGCCTTCAACCCATATCCTTTGCATGAGGATTTTTGCGATAACAACGCATGGAGACAGCCATCCTGCAGGATCAAATAATCGGGCAATTTGCGACAGGACCTCTCTTTTGGTGTTCGTTGAGGGTTCCATGAACTGTGTTGTCAAAAAGTAGAAACAGTCCGAACGGGCATTCCACCGGATGCCTAGTGTTTTCGCCTTACTGCTGTCGTCAAATTCCAAAAAGTCTTCATTCAGCAAATGATCAGGGGCCAGGTCCGCAAGTACTTCTTTGGAATTTGCTGTCCATTTTCTCAATGAAAACCCAGCTGATTCAAGAGCAAGGATTAGCTCGTTTCTAGCTTCTTTGGCATCTGATATGGAATAAGCTCCTGCTAGTGCATCATCAACGTACATGGAATTGCGGAGAATATTGCTGGCCAGTGGATAAATGGATTGAACATCATCTGCTAATTGGATAAGTGTCCGAATAGCTAAATATGGGGCGCAATTTACACCAAAGGTTACCGTCTTTAACTCATAATCTTGGATGATACCACTTGGATCTTTTCTGAAAACAATTCTTTGGAAAGGAGTATGGTGTGGGTCCACTAATATCTGCCGGTACATCTTTTGGATGTCAGCATTGAAAACGTAACGGAAAAAACGCCATTTCAGAATTAAAAGAGTCAAGTCATTTTGAAGAACTGGACCAGTGTGGAGAATGTCATTTAAACTTAACCCATTGGACGAACTAGCTGAAGCATTGAAAACAACACGAACTTTAGTTGTGCTGCTGTCGGGTTTTATAACCGCATGGTCGATTACGGACAGCTCGTATCTCAGAACTTGTCACAACATAAGACTCTTTGGAGAAACTAGAACGATATCTTGGATGGGTGCTGTGGAAAAATCTATACACGTAGGACATAACGCGCATAGCCCTAGAATAGGATGAGAATTTTCCCAAAACGTCTTCGAAATTCTGAAAATAGGCGAAATGGACTTTAATGGTCTTCTTTTCGAGGTCTGTTGCTCTGATGGTTCGAGATTCAGAACATCGCAGGGAAATGTTGGACTGCCGAAGCCATTTGGGACCATTCCACCACAACTCGTTGTCTATAAGATCATGAGGGAAAACTCCGCGGCTTGCTAAATCCGCTGGATTATCCTCCGAAGAAACGTGATACCAATGTGTTGGGTCAATTATTTCAACGACCTTGGAAATACGATTGGCAACAAAGGTCAACCAAGAACAAGGAGGTTTAGCGAGCCAAGAGAGGACAATAGTGGAGTCGGTCCAACAGAAAACGGAATATCTTTCAACCTCTAATTTCGGAACAAGACTATCAATCAATTCAGCAAGGAGGACAGCACCACAAAGCTCTAATCGCGGAATAGACAAAGTTTTCACTGGTGCTACTCTCGTTTTGGACGAAACCAAGTGAGTGGATACTGAATTTTCATTAGCTATTCGGACATATAATGCTGCTGCGTATGCCTTTTCAGATGCATCGCAAAATCCATGGAATTGGACCTCAGCATTTGGAGTAAAATCAATCCATCGAGGAATACGAATATCGTTAATGCGTGAATAATTCGATTGGAAAGTTTTCCATTGAGAAAGAGACTCGGGAGAGAGGATATCATCCCAGTCGGTGCCTTCAACCCATATCCTTTGCATGAGGATTTTTGCGATAACAACGCATGGAGACAGCCATCCTGCAGGATCAAATAATCGGGCAATTTGCGACAGGACCTCTCTTTTGGTGTTCGTTGAGGGTTCCATGAACTGTGTTGTCAAAAAGTAGAAACAGTCCGAACGGGCATTCCACCGGATGCCTAGTGTTTTCGCCTTACTGCTGTCGTCAAATTCCAAAAAGTCTTCATTCAGCAAATGATCAGGGGCCAGGTCCGCAAGTACTTCTTTGGAATTTGCTGTCCATTTTCTCAATGAAAACCCAGCTGATTCAAGAGCAAGGATTAGCTCGTTTCTAGCTTCTTTGGCATCTGATATGGAATAAGCTCCTGCTAGTGCATCATCAACGTACATGGAATTGCGGAGAATATTGCTGGCCAGTGGATAAATGGATTGAACATCATCTGCTAATTGGATAAGTGTCCGAATAGCTAAATATGGGGCGCAATTTACACCAAAGGTTACCGTCTTTAACTCATAATCTTGGATGATACCACTTGGATCTTTTCTGAAAACAATTCTTTGGAAAGGAGTATGGTGTGGGTCCACTAATATCTGCCGGTACATCTTTTGGATGTCAGCATTGAAAACGTAACGGAAAAAACGCCATTTCAGAATTAAAAGAGTCAAGTCATTTTGAAGAACTGGACCAGTGTGGAGAATGTCATTTAAACTTAACCCATTGGACGAACTAGCTGAAGCATTGAAAACAACACGAACTTTAGTTGTGCTGCTGTCGGGTTTTATAACCGCATGGTGGGGTAAATAAAAATGCATTGGAATATCGGCTAAGTTAGGTGGGGAAACTTTAAACATATGATCCAAATCAATATATTCTTCAACGACCTTATCATATTCCCCTTTAAAGGTGGGAGTCCGAAGTAATCTAGCTTCATTTCTATAAAACTGCGCCATTGAACTATTTTTCGATTGCCCCAAATGCCGCTTCGTAGGATACCCCTCCTTGAATGGAAGAGCGACAACATATCTACCGTCTTTATTCCTTTTGGTGGTTCTAGCAAACAAATCTTCACAATATTGATCGGATGGGGACCTAAAACACTTCCGTGGAATATTCTCCACCTCCCAGAAACGTGAAATCTCTTTGTCCAAAGAGATTTCACAAGCAAATGAAGATATGGCAGGATTGGAATCAGAAGAGAATGTCGAAATTGGACCTGTCAGAATCCATCCAAAGATGGTTTCTTGTGCCATTAGGGATCCGCAAATGTTATGCTGGATACCGGAAAGCATTATAGATGGAATTACGTCTCCGCCTATTAAGATGTCAATATGGGAACTGCTATGGAATTGAGGATCAGCCAATTTAAGTTGTGGAAGACTTTCGAAGTGTGAAGCATGAACACTTTGTGAAGGAAGATCACCGGCTAACTGTGGGATGACCAATGCCCTGACCGGAATTTCAGTGTCCGTATTTATTGGTGAACTAAGAAAGAATGAACATTCGCGTTGTACCTTTGCCGAGACGGTGTTGTTTAAGCCTGAAATCCGAGCATTCGTACGCTTACTTGGTAGCTTAAGATCAGTGAACAGACGTTCAGCTATAAAGGTTCCCTCTGAACCTGAATCTATGAGTGCTCGCGCTTTATAAATACCTTGAGGATGGCAGACATTAACAATAGCAGTACCTAGCAAAACGCCCCTTTGGTTTGAAGCAAAACAAGTTTGAATCACATCAGCTCCAGAACTAGTAGTGGACTGTATGGAAGAAAGTTTGGAATCGGAAGAGAATGGCGTTGAATTGGGATTCAATTTGGAATGATGGCTAGTGCTAGGTGACTGTGAGAATTTCGTATTATTTGAATTGGAAAGATTAGAACTGGGACTATCGGCATCTTTATGTAATAAAGTATTATGCCGTTTGCTGCATTTATAACAGTTGTGTTTGCTGTTGCAGACTTTCACAGTATGAGTTTTGGAGAAACAGTTTAGGCAGAGACTTTGCTTTTTAATCTCGTTAAACCTCTCACTTTGACTCATCTGTATAAATTTAGGACATTTACGAATTATATGAAATTCGCTTGGACAAAGTTGGCATTGCGGACCAGTCACAGTGGTTTGAAATGAATTAATTTTCTTTGCTGGACTAGTGGTTTTTGTAGGATTCTTGGTTGCAGCATCCGATGGTTTTCTAGAAGCTAGATTACGGATCTCATGGACCGATTCCAGGGTTCTATGGCGGTTTGTTAAAAACCCATCCAAGTCGACCCATTTTGGAATAGATGTTTTATCCACGAGACCCTGCTCCCATAGATGGAGAGTGTTATCAGGCATGCAATTTGAACAAAGGAACACAAATATAGGGTCCCAACTCTCAACGTCAATATCGTACAATTGTAAAGTAGAAATGCACGAATTAATATCACGTTGAAGCTGTTTAATTGCATGACCTGATTCAGAAGCAATAACTGGAAGACTAAACAAAACCTTTAGTTGACCATTGACTAGTACCCTACGATTTTCAAATCGGGCACATAGACTTGACCATGCTAGGTCGAAACCATTATTAGTCAATGGACTTTTTTTGACTATATCTCTGGCCTCACCCGTAGTCTTATTGGTCAAGTGGAAAAGTTTTTCAACCTGACTCAGCCTTGAGTTCTTAATATAGATGGCTGTGAACATGTCACGGAACGTAGGCCAAGACATGTAATCTCCGTTGAAAATATCAATCTCGCATGGTGGAAGGTGAAAGCTGTAAGAGTTGGAGATGTTGCGAGTGTTTTCATTAGGAACTGAGGACGGAAAAGATGGAGGAGAGTCAGACGATTCAGACCTAGGAAGAGATTCCAATCGTTTTGCGTCGTGAAGCTCGGTTAGTTTTGCCAAACAATTACAGTAAGTAATGTAAGTGCTCTTATATTTGACCTTAAATGATTCAAGGTCCGCGGGATTCTGATCCTCTCCTTGATCCGTTCCCGTACTCTTTGGATCGTTTTCCACATCGAAAAGGTACTTCTCATATGCGGCTTTGATGCGAGACCAATTTGTTCTAAGCTCGGATCTATGCAAATCAATTGCATGAAGAGATGTCAGAGGATACCGATTGTCATCCAAGTCATAATCAAATTCGACCAAGCTGTCCGCTAAGCGAATGAAATGAGCAAGTGACATTTTGAGATTTAAAGAATCGACACGGAAAACCTGTAGAAGTAGGAACGGATTCTAACAATTGACAGGCGCGCAAAGTTATTCGAAAATGTAGCAAAATGGAGTTATACACTGCTGATGGGATTTATCAAGACTAAATTTCCACACAAAAGTATTACGCACAAGTAAAGGCAAGATAAAATCGCAAAATAAGTGTTCTGTTTTCGGAAATGAAACTCATAAATTGTATACAATTGTTAAATCCCACAGATAAAACAATAATCTCGCAAAGTTGCGCACTTTACCAAAGAATTTCAATACCAAATGTACACAGAAAATTGATTAGTAGAAGCGAGAGTGTAATATAAGATCGAAATGTCAAACGATTCGTCCCTTTAAAGTGATCCAGATAAGACAAAAGTATTATCCACAAGGAATGATTCTATTAAATCTCACGGATTGATGCTTAATAAAGTTGAGTATTTCTCGTTTAATTGTCCCAAGAACAAAGAAAAAAATTATTACACTAATTTTCCCCCAAAAGACGAGTTAGTATTAGGTATATGTATAAGAATCTCATATGTAGTACACGACTATACAACTGCTATATAGTATATCCTATTCCGTAAAAGATAATCAGAAAATGGTTGTAGATACATTATTCTCTAATGAAACTCTATTTTTCCCCCAAGTTGTATTCCAAGTTGTTCCCCTTAATAATGAAAATAGAAATTATATGTAAACTCTGAAATATCTAGATACTCTAATTGGGATGAAAGACAAAGTAACGAGTATAGTAAAACATATGATTTCAAACAAAGTTCAATGACTCTGGAAGGGATTGGGGAAGTGTCTCGTTCGTTCCAATTCTCCCGTGTATATGCGGCACTTCACTCTCAGAGAACGATACGCTACGCAAAGCTGGAAATTGTTCAATGGAAATAGAAATAGGGGTATGTAAAATAGTCTGATTATGAACAGTGATGGGCAAAGTAGTATGACCAATTGGATAAGAAATATGGTCGCATTCGCGAAAATTAGAATATCCGTTTTAATACCAAATACCAAATTAACTGAGTGTATCAAACTTAAATTTCAAAAGTGAATGATTTCCCAAAAACTAATCTGTATTTTGAACCTTAAGCGCATTCAGGGAAACTCTCTGGGGATCATTTGGTCCTATATAAACGAAAAAGGATTCACCGACAAAAACAACAAAAGTGCCAAATTAACTCCCAATTTGGCCTTCAATGCCATAAAAACGCATTTATACTAGGTCAGAATTGCATAAAATCGTAAACACAAAATTTTACAGGATTCTCTTTGTTAACTCTCTAACCTGGAGTACAATTTAAATTTGAAAAAAGTATTATACAAACTTGCAGGAATACTTTTAGAAAAGAGAAGAAAATCAATTTAATTTATCAATTGAATTTATAAAATGTTTTGTAGTTATCCCAGAATTACACCGCGGATATCGTTCATAAAATTTTATGCAGGGATGTCAATCACTTATTTGGAATTTGACTTGTGGAATGATGGAAATAAGGAGTTAATTATTAACAGGTTCTCTGAATTATAACAAGGGGAGATATGCCAGTAACAAAGAGATATTTTGTGGGCAAAGAGTTGTTGAGAAAGATATAAAGAAGAAGCAGTACGTGCCTATTCGTCGAATATGAGAGACAGAGATATTGAAAACAAATGGGCATGCAATTAGATGATATGATCGTATAGAGAGCTACATGAATTCCTTTAAGTGTGTAAGAGAGTATAATAATACTGGGGAAAAAGGGGAAATTTCCAACAGAGGAGATTGTAAGGCTGGTGCGACTAGGAAGATAACAGGAACTTTCTCTTTAAGAAAAGAGTTATGTGTAGACAAAAGATAAGCTCTTAAAAAATGGGTAATTTCAGAGTCACAACAACGAGGTATGAGTAGCGTGGGCGAGAAATGAACAATAGGATAATATCATAAGAATATTCCAATGTAATGAGGAAAGGGTATGTTAAAATAAAGTAGATTTAAATGACTTAACAAGAGAAAAAGTGTAAGTGGTATGTAAAGAGACAGCTGTACAGATTAATCATTGTGTAAGTGAAGTTAGACTGTTATGCAATGCTGTTAAAAAAAGGGGAAATATAGGCATACAAGTACTCAACATTAATTGCGTTATCTAGGATGGAGAAATACGGGGAAGTCAATTAAAACCAAAATGACTGACGCATATAGAGGGATAGGCGAATAAAAAACTGATATATACATGAGGTTACATAGCACCCTACGCTGGCATTATCTGGCACAACATAATTTTTCCACTGGGGTTTCACCGTAAATTCACCAATATAATATTCATAAAACTCACCAATATAATATTAATTTGGTTTTCAGCGTGAAAATTTCCTCTTTCCCTCACTTAATCTTGCTTGGCAGAGTATCTTCTTCTTCACCTTCTTTATTGGGCAGCAAATTTACTTTAATTTTCAAGGTTGTGATGGAGTTTTTGTTCTCCGTTTTTTTTTTTTAATTTTATCTATTTTGTATTTCTTTTACTTTTATTTCATTTCCTTTTAATTTTAGCACAATTTTCGTTTACCAATTGTCTACTTTCTACTTTAAATTTTTTTTCAATTTTCAATTGTCAACTAATATGACTACCACATGGTTTCTCACTTTCTGCACTACCAAACGTAATGAATCAATAGAGCAAGCAAAAATCAAACGTACCTTTTTTTCTTAAAATGATGCTGTCGTGAGATTATAAGGAAGTGAGAAGATGATGAAGTGAGAGCGATGGTTGGACTTAAGATCTCCTCCAATGGAATTCTCAGAGCGTTTTGAATCCGGTTCGAAGGACCAGTGTTTCTCTCGGATATCGGGGAATGCGGTGAAACCTGGAGTAGGACAAAGTTTTACGCTCTGAGCCGAAACAAAGTCAAGATTCTTGATTTTGTGCTCAATGGAAGTCGCATAAAATAGAATATTCCCAAATGAAAATGAAACAAAAGAACAAACAATGTTAGGATGTGGAATAATTCTTTATTTATGCGGATTGCAGGAGGACGATCTTACCAGTATGGATGTTCGGTTAACAAGGGCAAGACATAGGTTTTTTTTTAGCGGAAATAAGTATCTATGACATTTCACGAATCTGACATATCGTTTAGGCGTTTATGATGGCAAAGGGTAGAAGAGTATTTCGATAACTTTTAGCTTATAAAGCTCTCAGCCTTTATATATATATACTGCAAATTGGGGATTTTGGGCATTGTACGCGGAATTAATGCTAAGTTTTATTTTGGCGTTAACACGTGGGATGTGCTTTTTTCAATGTATGATTGTTTATATTGAGCTTGACCTGTACTGCTATCGAAACCGTAGCTTAGAATCAATTCCGCATTTATGTAGTTTGTGTTTTCTGCACGCATTATAACATCAATAACTTCTTTTTGCATCTCTACAATTCTTGCTGCAGTGCGAAATAAAAGTGATTCCAATGAAACTTTTACCAATTTCTCACTAACTTCTACGTCCTCAGGTCGGCAGTTTGATTTAGCAGCAGCAACTTGATTGTAATGCGGATAAATGTCGCAGTTTCTCAACTTACTTTCGCGACGTATGCCACAATATTGGGCCTTTGTAAAATTATGTTCTAATAAAAATGCAAGTGCCTCATCTGGCGTTAATCTTATTGGCTTCTGATTCTGTTCGGAAAATATTTTTTTTATTTTCGATGGCCTTGTTGGACTTTTTATGGATTCTCTTAGAACTGTTGCTAAGGTTACATGCCCTTGTTTTCGAGCTGATGTTGCTGCTGCACATACCAATAGGTCCGTCTCATCATACAATGTTTCTGAAAGGTCTGCTGCTTCTCTTTTCTTTCCAAGATTAGATTTTTCACAAATTGAAGTTTCCATTGGGTTTGGTTTTTTTTCTAATGCTAATGTGCCTTTAACCCAGTCGGCGTTCTTACACCGAAAATCTGATAGCTTTCTGTGGAATTTATCCCATTTTAAAGATAAGTATTTACAAAAGTTTCTTACTTTTTCCTTTAAATCATTGTGAATGTTATCGACTCCAATTTGTTTAACCCAGACTTCAAATAAATCAATATTCTGGAAAATGTGTTTACCTAGAAAAAGTGATAGAATTAGAAAAACGCAAAAAACCGCAAAACCAAATGAGATTTTCCAGATTCAGCACGAATCGACAAACAAATTTCAATTTTCATTTCCATTGCCAAACGTTGCCTACTCTTTAAAAGCTTGCATAACCTCAAAATTTAAAATTTTCTGCCATCAATCTAAGGTAATATTGAATATGTTACGATTGATACACAAAAATAACTATATAGACAGATTTTTTGATAAAAAATATCGAATCTGTACTTACTTATTAATGCGTTATTCATATTAACACTTTGGTTTTATTTTCACGTTTAATGTTTAAAGGTAAAGACACAACATTAGCACGTTTTCAATGACTCCTCAATAATTCACATTTGACAGCTTGTCATGTAACTGTAAAATTGTTTTTGCAAAAACCAAATGCATTTCTATTTGCTTTGATGTGTTTCTTACAAGATTCTAACACAAAGGAAGTGATAAGACAATGTGCCAAATTTTACTTTTGGCCAGTGAAATCGATCTTTTAACCTATAGTGTACCGGTATAATTTAAATAAATTTTTTAAAAAAGACTATTTGGTTATACTTAGTATATCTTTTGTTGTAAAATATAAATTGTGGGAATTTATTTGTTTCAAATAAATCAGAGATAAACAACCAGAATGCAAGGAGCACCATGACAGCTAAGACAGTGACGCATCGATATCAGAAAAACTATCCCGAAATATGTATGTATTTGTGTGTGTGGCTGCGAAAGACGGTACAACCCTGCAGTCGACGTAACTAACGAATTTTTAGTTACTTCCCTAACTACCAATAATTACCATTAACTACCCGCCAGACTACCAGCAATGCTTTACACTGACGAATTTAACATGGGGATGTCATTGACGGTAGTCAGTGGCTACCCTCTGCACTACCATGTACCATGCAGATCGCTAGTTACATGGAATAGACGAAATATCTAACAACATTGTACCAGCTACTTGACTAGTAGAATCTGCTTGATGAATTCGCCGGACCACAATGAATTAATGTTATGAATAAATCTTTTTCATTATCTTCACCACATTCTTTTTCCACATTTACAAACTTTTGCACAATTTATTCCTTTTCTTTCTTTATTATGCGTTTCATTTGTCTTTTGCTTGTCATTATACCGTTCCAAATATTGAAATGCACTTTTTTATACTTCTAATCCACGTACGCTGTCACGATGATACTTCTACGAACGTTTAATAGCAACTGACGCCAACACAAAAAAATAGCCTAATCAGAACGTGATAACGGTTCAGTGCATTGTTTTCATACTTATAATAATCAAAAGGCGAACTCTAACATTACCTGTAGCCACTCAAGTAGCTAGTTGGGCTTTTCGCTAACGAAATAACTGACTACATAGAGCCACTAGCTACTTTTGAAACTGCAGGGAAATAGCAAGAAAATGTTCGTGATTTTGTGTTTTAACCATAATTCGGTACCGGTAGTTTCGATGTATTGGTATTTGGATTTGAAGTCAATGGAAACGAAGGAGCCAAAGTTACAGTGTTTCAAGTAAGACGAACATAAAAAATAACAACTTAACGTACAATGAAATTAATCCGATCGAAATTTTAAGAAATTTCGTTAAAAAAAAATAAAAGAGAAGTTGAAGAGAATGCTTACAGAGCGATCACTGGCTTAATGACGGGAAGATTTGGCGCTACAATTGAATGACAAAATCCTCAACACAACAACAATGGAATGATTGAAGAAAACGGTGATGCTGTTCTATGTTAAAAGAGTAGAGCTTATGTTCGTGGTAAGTATAGACATCGATATGTAAATATCTTAATTATAAATCTTAATAATAAATTCCTCATATTCATTTTTAATTTCAGGACCTGAATTAGACGGCCAGAATAACACTCAACCCGTCGACTACCACAATCTTCTCCAGACGAGAGTTTCAACATGGAATACATTTAATATATTCATATATTTGAGACCATTTTCGGAACAAAAATTTATTTTTTTTTATCAATACACCTGCGATGTAATACTAACACTATATTAATGTACAATTGTCAATAAACAATTGCAAACACACTTCAAAAGTTTCATTGCAGCAATGAAACTAAATCATTGTAGTAATGAAACAAATTCATTGCAACAATGAAACAAACAAAAAATTCAATGAAGCTAATTCATTGCTGTAGTGAAACAAATCCATTGCAGCAATGAAATAAATTCATCACAAGAACGATACGTATTCGATGCAACAATGAAGCAAATTCATTGCTGCATTGAAACCAAGTCGTTGCAATAATGAAGCAAATCCATTGCAACAACCATACTTTCATTACGGCAACGAACAATTTGCAGTTGATGAACACATATTTATAGCGGGAATGAAACTGTACGTTAGCTCACTTTCGATGACAAAAGTTGTTAGGGTGATGAACATTTTCATCCCTGTGACGATGCTTTTCCGTTCTGTGTATTATTACTGAAATACGCTATCATTTAATTCAAACCGAATTGATACTGCTGTGCTGAAAGCAATCGAGTTGCCGGCATTTACGCACATGTTGACTGACGTGTCACGAGTTTCTCTGTGTGTTTTTACTGGTGCACTGGTGCACATGCTGCTGTAACTGCTATGGTGGTAGCTGCTAACGATCTCGAAGAAAGTACTGGCAGTGCGGTGGTTGATGCATATTCAAGCAGCGGGAGGTTGGCCTCTTTATAGCACGTTCTTCGATGTGCAGTGTCAATAACTAAATTTCCGAGTCAATTTGGAATTTGTGAGTATTTGCGGGGAACCAAATGATAGTACATACGAATTTGTTGAATTACATCAATGAGTTTGTTTCATTGGTGCAATGAATTTTTAGAAGTGAATCTGAAATTATTTATTGTAAAGTGTACAGAAATACACTGTTAGTTAGTTTTTTGCACTACACGCTATGGCGGCACTGTTGGTCGAAGAGAGTGGAGAGTATGCGTGACTTATAGTGGCTGACGGGAGATTTTTATTCGTCTGCACTTCACTTGTCATCATGCATTGGACACGTGAGGAGAGGTCAGTTTGTGTTGAAGCGTATTTTTCAATGCCCACTCGGTCATTGCAGTGCAGCGTGCTTTTCGTTTACGATTCGATGTTCCCCCACGCGGAAGTGTTCCTGGACGGCAATCAATTGTAAATTGGGTAACTTCATTGAGAACAGCATCGAATGTGTTATGTGTACGAAGGGACCTGAGAGAAGGAGTACAACACCACAAAACATCGAGAGAGTTGGAGCAGCATAACTGCAACCTCCGAAACGATCTGCTCGTAAGCAATCACTTGTAACTGTGAACTCCGAACGGTACTTGAGTATGGTACAGGATTTTTTCAGCCGGCTCTTGAGGCAATGCAATTAGAGGATACATGGTTCCAACAGGATGGTGCCACTGCACACACAGCGAGGGTTACCATGCATTTTTTGAGGCAAATATTTCCTGGACTGCTTATTTCTTTGAGGGGTGATGTGCACTGGCTGGCACGCTCACCAGACTTCGCCACATGCGATTTTTTCCTTTGGGGTTTCCTGAAGTCGAAGGTGTATATCAACCATCCCAACACCTTGGAAGACCTCATTAACAATATTGAGGCTGAAATTGGCAAAAATCCGGTAGATATGCTTGTTAGAGTTCATGAAAACTTCAGAAAACGTATGCAGCAGCGTGTGGATAGCGAAGGTAGACATTTGCCAGATACACTATTTAAAAATGCCCTTAGTGTTCAATATAATTAAAATATAAAATAAATTTTTGTAAGGTTCGTAATTTGTTTATTTCATTCCCAAATAAGCAAAATAACCCGCTCCACACTGTATTACATTGTAGGTGTTTCGATTACATGACAGACAACAAGGGAACAAAAACGCGCCAGATTTTCAATTTATGAAAACAAGTGCTGCAATATGTGCTGTGGCAATTTTGCCTTCTTTGTCGTTACTTAGCGGTTGAAGATTTTTTGATTACAATGTACAATGTTTAACCCTGCTGTTAGGTTAGGAAAAAAATACGAATGTTAGGTTAAGGGACCATTTGGTCCATACTGCAATTTTCATGCAGAATATCAATTTAATCGCATTCGTTGTATATATTTTAGTTCAATATTCACTAAATATTGTTATTATTATTATTATCTTTGTTTTGAAAATAAATGTAAAGAAAATCAAAGGAAATATACTATGGACCAAATGGTCCCTTAACAAAATTTAATTTACGAAAAATTTAATACATTGCCAAAACTGGTGGTATATGCATATATAAGTGTAGTAATAACTTGGACTTTACTTTACAGTAAAAGCTTTTGACTTACAATCTCAAAAAATCGTGGTTATTGAACGAGTTTTAAGTAAAATTCAAAACACCTCCGGAATACCCGACTTTTGGGGCAAATTGGACTTGAGCACCTCTAAACCTCTTCCGAAAAATCTCAAAAATACTTTGCCCTATAAGCGTTCCAATTAAGCTTGAGCTGACATGAAAATTGAAAAAGGAAAATTATTTGGTACACCCTATTGTACCTACCTATGTTCGTACTTACCATTAACATAAGCTCTACTCCCCTCTGGGTTTCATCACACCGGTTGATCTATGTTCAAAACGTCCTTTAACATAGAACCACACCATTATGTTCTTACCATGCATTTGCTGTTGTGTTGACAGTTGTCTCATTCAATTGCAATGCCAAATCTCCCCGTCCGTGATCGCTCTCTAAGCATTTCCTTCGACTGCTCACATTTATTTATTTTAACCAAATTTATAAAAATTTCGATTGGATTTAATTCACTGTACGTTAAACTGATATTTTTTAATTCATAGTGCTTGAAACACTTTGGTTCTTTGACCTCTTCGTTTTCATTGACTTTGAATGCCCGCACACACGTATGTATGGCTTTAGTTGTTTAGTGATAACTAACAGACCTAATCTTTCTAAAAATTATTTAAATTATTCCGGCGGAGAAATATGGCTACCACTTTCGGTTATTGCAAAGGAACTGATTTAGAATGTGTACGTGATCCATCACTCATGCTCACCACTTTCTCTTGCTGGTCTCTGTTTTTTACGCTCGCTCATTTTTCGACTGCTTTTCTGTCATTATTTTCATACAAATTTATTTCGTTGCATTAACAACTGATTCACTGGAGTAACACAATTCTTAAATACATAATAAAATAAACTATAAAAAATAATGGATAAACCAAATATCCATAGTTTAAATCTCATGCAATTACTTTCTTTTAATTTTTAACCAACTTTTCTACATAATTCAAATTAAATGAAATTGTTGCGGGACCGAAAATAAAGTTGATGCAGCAGCGAAATGAAAAATTGCCAGTAAAATCGTGTTCCACCGACTAGAAAATAGTCGGATAACGTAAAACAGTTAACGAAAATGTTTCATCCAGGCGACGAAGCGTTGTTCTTTCAGTGTGGTATAATGCTCGGCCGACGACACAGAAATGGGGGTTTTGCTCTGCGAAAAATAAAGAAAGAGCACAAAGGCACATTTTGTTACAAAATACACCAAATGGGCTTTCGAAGCCAAGTATGGTAGCAACCGGCTATTCTGACAACAAGTTAATTTAACATATCCGAATGGACGCAAAAATTCCCAAAGTCAACGCATTCAAGGAAATCTTGGCTCTAAACTGCAAACACGATTTACTTTAAATAATAAGAAAAGGGTGTGACAAATCGCAGTTCCATGCGATCATTTTGTAGGTTGGTTGGAAATTCTTCGTTGCCAAACTTAACGTCTGTCTAATTTAGAAAACACTCCATTCTACGTCTGAAAAAATTTTGTAATAATACAAAAATATGACATCGCACACTGTCAATGAACGACGGATACTTTAACTTTATTGGGCAAGATACTTTTAACAATGCTGTTGTCAAATAATAGTAACGGAAGAACCTTAACCGAAGCGCAAAAATATCAATGAAGAAACATTTAAAATGTTGGACATGGTTACTCTGAGTGGAAGGTGTGACTATGAATTGTTAAGGATACATTATTATCTTCTTTGGCAGGAAATTACTTTATCCAAAAAACATTTGACCTGCTGCCAATTCCACACTATTCTTTAATGGCAAGTGCCCTCGCCATTTTTCGCCTTCAACAGACACGAATTTAATTTGCAAGGTTGACTTATATTTTACCACAAATTTCTAACAAAATAACTGTCAAATGAACTACAATCATTACTTTGTCCTTTATGTAAAGTAAATATCTTAAGATAACTCTCTGCACCCATCCACACTAAATTGATGCCAGAAACAATGTGCGTTAAATTCTTTCGACAAACATCGTTTAAAAGTTCTTTCAACAAATTGCAATTCCATGTAGAAAAATGAATGTAGAACACCCCAGGGCATAAATCGAAGTATGTTAATAAATGTCAACCTACACGGACATAAAATAAGAAAAAGTAATTGCAGCGTACCAACCAGTTGCACAGATACGAGAGCTCATTCTTTTAAAAACTTGGATATGTTGCAGTGACAATTTTACAAGCAAGTATCAGATAGTGTGGCAGAAAGGTGCTTAGGGTGGAACCGAAAAACCAGTAGTCACACTTTGCCAGAAACAGACAAGAGAATGTACATATTTAACAAAAACGTGTATGTGACATGAACAATGACTGGGTGTGATTTTGAAATTTCCATGTGACCCAGTTTCTATGCGGCATTTTTCCTGCTACTCAAGCACAACAATGTAATGCATACCACGGAGACATAAAGGGACCCTATAGTCATTCATCATGCGCTGAAACAATTCGAAGAACTGACAAATTCTAAACATGTTGCACTCGAAGCGATCGAAAAAATAAAACAAACGTAGCAAATTCCATTAGAAAGACGGATCACTTAAAAAATAAAAGAAAACTGGCATTAGCATATGCGTCGTTAAGTCTAAAGAAGTGCGTTCGTTCATTCATACATTTGGAGTATTTATTGTAAGCTAAGTTGCACCGGTGTTATGGATTTAACTTAAAATTCTTCATATGTTTTCCCTACGGCATTCATGCATTCAACACCCGACCGATTGGTGTGGATTTCCAGGAACTCTTGTAATTCTGAAATTATTTTCCAGAAGAGTTTTGTTTGTGGCAAATCATGTACCTTGCTTGATATGTATTTATTATTTTTGAACTGGAATAATGAAACCATTAACTTGAGGTTCGTGATCGTACGTGTGCGGTGATTTCTTTGCATTTATTTATTTATTTTTATAAAGAAGACTTATTAATTATTTATATTTTCTAACATAAAAAATAATTAACAACACTATTTAAAGACATATAATAATGCTCTTATTTAATTAAATATAAAATACACTCATGCAAAAAAATTAGTACTTTCGGTGCAACCAACAAACACCGTTCACTTGACAGATAGTATCAATAATATTAAAGTGTAATATTAATAATAATATTAATATAAATATTATAATATTAAGTGTATTGTAAAGCTTCATATACAAAAACTTAGTTTCAAAATTGTTTATAAATAAAATATGAAACTTATATAACAATAAAAAGATAATTATAAATCAGGATTAATCTTCTTTAGTGTTTATCGTAAATTATTGCTGTACGTGATTATATAATAGATTTAGTTTAGAGCCAGAAGCAATGTTTACTTACTCCTGTTCACTTATTTAAATGCGTTAAAAATTCCATATTCAGCAGCCTGTATCTTTTGCAATTTGTAACCGATTGCAGAATTTTAAAATGGAAATGGTGATGTATATAAAATCATGACAATAGTGGTAACGGTTTCTATCCATAAGCCGGGTGCAGATCCCAGGCGAAGTGCGAGTTACAGGCCGATATCCAAAATGATAGATTTTGGATTCGATAAGGACACCTGTCGTCTGGTGGCCAGCTTCTTGAAAGGACGCAAATTCCGTACAAAAGTAGGGGAAGCGTACTCAAGTGTTAGGGACGTTATAGCGGGTTCGGTCTTGGGACCCTTGGGAATATCTTCGTGAGTGACATACCACAACCACCTGAGGGTGGACTCTTGCTGGCATACGCGGACGATATTCTTGTGACCATGTCAGGCCCAAAGGCGGAGACCACCAACTCCAGGGTCAACGAGTACCTGGAGATTTTGTCGGGATATTTCGACAGGTGGGAACTCACGCTGAATGTTGACAAATGCTATGGAATGATCTTCAAGGGAAAACGTATCTTTTTGTTCCCTAATGCTAGATCGTTCGTACCTAGCCTACAGGTTGGGGGCCGCGTGATCAGAATCGCGGTCGGATTTTAGTACCTAGATGTCTTATTCCGTACGAACTTTGAATTTTACCGACCCATTGACCACATTCTGGCCAAGGTGAAGGTGATCTTCGGTATATACCTCCATGCGCTACGTTGCCGTGGATGCCTTTCGACTGAGGTTAAAGTTTTGATCTACCGTCGGATCATAAGACCCATTCCCTACGCGTTCCCTGTCTGGTTTGGAATATCTTCCTGCCAGATTGAGATACTTAGGAGATGGGAAAGTTGCATCCTTATGAGCTGCTTGTGCTTACGGATGCGGATAGCCGACGATGGTTCGGTTAGGAGGCCATCCTGTGCTACGATGTACAGGAAGGTCGACTTTGACAGAATAGATGTGTACCTGGTTAAGGGCGTGCTAAAATTTCTGGAAAGGACAGCCGCTCTGGAATATGGACTTGTTGAGAGTAGTTTGGTCCAGGACGAGCGCCTGGAACGACTTCTTGAATTAGGTTAAAGGCCGCCGGTTGGCCTCATGACCTTGGATAGAGGGGGACTCCTCTTCGTAGATGACAAACTCCTACTCTATCATAGGAGGATTGGATATTTTGACCTGGGACGACACAGTGTACATTACGGACCAGTAGTGGCACCTCTTACCTTAGGTAGGGATTGTGAATATGTAAAGAGTTGTAAATATGTGTACATAGTAGTTTTAGTATTAGGTTTTAAGTTTTGTAGTTAGAAAACGATGATATATACCCTTTTAGTAGTACTTTTTTGGGGAAGCCTCTAATGAGCTGTGGAATTTTGATATTTTGAAAGGTTTCAAAATTTGGGGGTGTTTGGGACATTTCACATGCAGATTCTTGTTTCACTCGACAGCACCTACAGGCAAAATACTATCACTTTCCAGGTATATTAGACTGTCGCACCGTGTTACTTTCAAACTAAAAGTTGAGATAAAGTCAAAAAACTTAAAGGTGGGCGCCTCGAAAATGATTTTTTTGATATGTCGTAATGGAACCTTTTTTCCTCATGCCAAAAGCTATCGAAAAATCGAAGGCAAAATATCGACAATTTTTGTCCCCACAAATCGACCCACCCTAATGTATATATTGTACGGGCTACCGTCCCCAAGACAAATGGCAATTTCACTTTTCATATTATTAAATATGTTTAACATAGAAACCTTTGCTTTAAAAAATACATGAGGTGTCAGGGGACACCCGGTTGGAACGAAGTTCCTTTCGCTATATACTATGCACAAGTTAGTTCCAACACGCCCAAGGCGCGTGTTGAAAAATACTGTACTTTAAATGGATCTTTAAGAAGATATACTTTTTGTAAAATGATAAACTTTTTTAAGAAATTTGTTATATGTGCCGCGGAAAATAGA
The DNA here is from genome assembly GCA_963931995.1 of Phaonia tiefii. Taxonomy (NCBI): domain Eukaryota; kingdom Metazoa; phylum Arthropoda; class Insecta; order Diptera; family Muscidae; genus Phaonia; species Phaonia tiefii. Next base: position 198,596,382 of record OZ008368.1, on the reverse strand, counting down.
AAGGGACCTAAGGGTAAAAACCGGTTTTGTTCAGGAGAGCCATTTTAAAGATTTAAATACGTGTATCTTTGGTGTACCATCACTGAGCGTGTTGGTATTGGTCTCATTTGAAAGCGACACATCTCATGACGTCAGGAACGTCTTGGTCAACGTTGAAAACGCGCGTAGGTCGTCCCTACCTCTTGTTTTGTGTAGTTGGTTTTTACTTTTTTCTACCTAGCGCGCTGTTTTCATGAGTTTGATATCAATTTTGCTTGCGTTTTTTTGAATCCAGCTTTATTTTCTGAAATTATTAATTGTGAGTTATAATAAATACTCATTTATAATTTTTTCACATAACCTCACTTTCGTCGACTTCACTTTCATAAAACGCGCATATCTCTGGGAGGGAACACTTTTGGGGAATGGGATCGGTCTCATTCGATGCTCAGATGTTGTCCACATCAAAAAAAAAAAGTGAAAATTAATTTTTTTTAACCTTAGGTCCCTTTCTCTATGGGATGTCACATATATTCGTTTATTAAAAGCTAATGTTTTTTTTTTTGCTTTCTGTAAGAAAAAGTATAAGAGTATGATTTTTTTTACAAAGAAGTACTTTTTAAAGAAGTGGTACTCTTTTTAGGAAAGGGATATTTTTGAAGAAAATGTACTTATTTTCAGAAAGGCTACTTATCTCAAGAAAAGAAAAGAAAAGGTATTAATTTATTTTTAAGAAAAGGTACTTTTAAGAATTGGAATTTTTGTAAAAAAAAGTTATTTTTTTAAGAGAAGGTATATTTTTTTAGAGTAGGTACTTATCTCAAGAAAAGTTATTTTGTTTTACAAAAAAGGTACTCTTTAAAGGAAAGATAGTTTTTTAAGGAAAGGCAATATGTTGTAAGATAATGTACTTTGTAAGAAAAGGTACTTATTTAAAAAATAAATTTTTTTAAGAAACTGTACTTTTTTTAAGAAAATTTGCTTTTTTTTTGATAGCTTTTTTCTTTAAGATAAGGTATTTTTGTAAGAATGGGTAGATTGTTTATGAATATGAATATATATATTTTTTTTGAGAAAATTTACTTTTTTAAGAAATCGCACTTATTTAAGAAAATTTTGTTTTTTAAAACTTCTTTCACTCTGGCTTTTCTAAATTTATTCGGTTCAAAACTACAATATGTAATAAGCAGGCTCCACCTAGAAAATTTTCCATTAAACAAAATATATCCCCCTATTTGTTAGTCTAGACACAAACCAAACCAAAAGTACCAGTCTAAGAGTAAGGGTGCTGCCAAATGTAATTCAATGCTCAGGATTGTATTTCACGGATTTGCCAGTCTTCCAACTTGGCTTTTCTAAATTTACTTTTTATTGGGTTCAAAACTACAATATGCAATACACAGGCCCCACCTAGAAAACTTCTCTTTAAACCAAACCAAACCAAAAGTAGCCAATATAGTTGACAATAAAGGGTTGTAATAAAGTAGTTAAAAAAAGTTGTTTAAAATTTTTTCATTTAGCCCCCATCCCGCAACGTGCGATAGGGAACTTCGTTCCAAAACTGATAATAATGTTTAATACATTTGTCATTCAAGTAATCTTTGTATTTTATAAAACAGTAATATAATTTCTTATGTTTTTCATCAAATATATAATATTAGACGTAAATATTTCTAAAATATATGTACATAGTCTAATTTACCTTTGATTTTTTGTCTTTATAAATATTTGATTGAGAGAGCAAATATTTAATCTGGTTTGAGACATTGAAATCTAGAGTAAATATGCGGAAATATAATTAAAGGAACACAGCTCAGCACCTACAATATCATTAAGTTTATGCACCTATGTACTCGTATAACCTAGGCTTTATATAATAAAATAAATTCTCTATCTTTCATTACGAGTAAAAGTAACTATTTTTGCCAATGTACATGTTTTTAAATTTTTGCACTTTATTACGTGATTTGAAATTTACAACCTAGCTCCAAGTATATAAACATCCTTCTACTATTTATGCTAGATGTTCTGTGTATTATTCCTTTTGCTTGCTTCACATTCATTGGAAACTTACACAAGCATTGCGATCGTGAAGCTATATTGAGAGAGAAGGTTCATAGATCTCTGGTCAAATTGTATGCCTACATTCCAATACCAGCCGAACTTGTAAGGTCAGTTAGTCGGATCGTAAACGCTACTATAATCAGGAAGTCTACGAGAAATGGGCACTCTGATTCCCACTGGCACGCAAGTCTAACATCAAAATCGGTGCTTCCGCGGCAGTAGTGCGCAGAGCACCCGTGATGCCAATCATCGCTATTCTAAGAAACCTAGCATCTCAAGCATTTTTCATCATGCGATAAGCCAATAAAGCGTTTTTAATCGCACTACCACTGTATAGATCCGGTTATTCGTGGAGATTTGTAGACTAATAATACCCTCTTACAAGTGTAAAGAGCTATCGTCGCCTTTACGACTATTTTAACTTTGTTGAGTTTGAAACTGAGATTGATATTGGAAATAGTATTTTAATTACAGATGCGTTCAAAGTATATAGACCCTTAAGTAAAAAAGGGCCTCTGGCTCTTTTGCAGGTTTAACCCAAGGGACTAATTTTATATTAATAGTCACCCGTAACTCAACATCTTTCATCATTTATTTAAGCTGCTTGTGTCGAGCGAATCGTGCTACAAAAACAAAATGCACTAACTTCTTTTATGTGGAAGAAATCGGCTAATTTTAGTGCATTTTGCAGGTAACTATTTAGATTTAATAAATTGAATGCTTGGGATACCGAAAAGAGGATTTGGTAAGTTCAGCGGTAACATGCTTTGCATTCCTTCATTTCCGTCCAAATGTAATTTAGGCGGGAGCTTGGCGGCACTCTCCCGAATAGATGGACCATTAGATAGGGTCGGGAAAAAAAGTTTCGCGAGTCGCACCCTAGAATTAAAGATTAAGCCATAACAAATCCGAGACCACAAAAAAAAAAATTTCGCGCACCCTAAATACGGCCGAATTGGTTTTTTTTTTTGTGCTGCGTCGTCATTTCAAATCCGATTCGAACGAAATAAAAATGATTGTTTTTGTTTTCCCAATAGCTACATTTTGTTCATACACAACTTTTTACTTTGACGTCAACTTCTACCTGTAACTTCTTCTACAGCGTTTTCTACTACCCTCATCGGGATAATTTTTATTATACAGGGTGTTTTTTTTAAACTGAGACGATCAAATATCTCGAAAAATAGCCACTCTACAGAAAAAATTTCCATATTCAAAATTTAATCATACCGCGGGGGAAATACATTAGTGCAAAAAAAATAGTCCCCCACCCACCCCTTTGTAGATGGGGCGGGGGTAATTTTTAAACTAAGATAGGAAGCCATATTTTTTATTGCAGATACTGATTCTACGACTAAAAGTAAGTATGATTTGAATGAAATATTTTGTTCGGTTCATGATAGATGGTGTTGTAATCGATGAAATTCAATTTTTTCAATTTCTCCCCCTTAGAACACACGCATTCGATTCTGCAATATGTTTGAAATAAAAAACATCACGTTATCATTGCAAATACTCGAAATTCGTCATCAAAATAAACACATTTTAAAATAATGAAACTTTCTCTTTTACTGTACCCACTTTGTAGCTATTGTGAAAACAAAAACAATGGTTTTTATTTCGCTCGAATCGGACTTCAAATGACGACGCAGCACAAAAAAAAACAATTCGGCCGTATTTAGGGTGCGCGAAAAAAAATTTTTTTGTGGTCCCGGATTTTTTATGGCTTAATCTTTAATTCTAGGCTGCGACTCGCCCAACTTTTTTTTTTGTATGGAGGCCGACCCTATCTAATGGACCATTATAAGGTGGGTAAACATGTTTGTCGACTATGCAAGCATCGCCCGAAGATCGTACCATCGAGATAACTATATTTGGGTTCAAGACACAATCGCGGCTGTAGCATCGACAACTCAGGCAAATCCAAGCGTTTCGACTCGAAACTTATCGGCGTAAGCCGACGGTCGTTACATCGGATAATTCATGATAACTTAAGCTTATTTCCACACAAAGTCCAAATTAGAAGCAAGTTAAACCCTTTGTATTTGCTATTCGCCTGGAATCTTGTCAAAAATTTATTGAAATGGCCGAAGAAGACAATAACTTAATAAATTGCTTGTTTATGTCCAACGAAGCCCATTTTGATCTAAACGGCAATGTAAACAAGCAAAATTGCTGTATATGGAGTGAATCTAATCCAGAAATACTGCATGAGACGGAACTGCACCCGGAACGAGTCAATGTGTGGTGCGCACTTTCATCAAGGCGCATGGTGAAACCATACTTCTTTGAAGAAAATGATGGAACTGTAACTGTCAACGGGAGCCGTTATTTACAGATTTTGAAAGAGTTTTTTTACCTAGTACTGTGCCGAAGACGTATCTGTTTCAACAGCATTTGGTTCCAGCACGACGGAGCAACTGTACACTTAGCCAGACCGGTAATGGTGGATCTGGAACGAAAATTGCTCATCAAATTAATAGTCCCAAACCCCACTTCCGCTGGCCACTAAGGTCACCTGACCTGACTGCACCAGACATTTTTTAAAGGGTTACGATAAGCAAGTCGTGTACGAGCACAAAACGAGTACAAGGAACTTGGCTGAATCGAAGAAGTCCATTCAAACAATAATTGAGGCGATCCCCACTTCTAATCTTCAGGCTGCAATGAATAATTTTCTGGTTAAGTATCGCATATGCGGGGATGGAGGTTCATCTTCAAAATTAGTTGCATAAAATAAATTTGAATTTCCTATACAATAAAATATATAAATGAAAGACGTTGATTGAAAAAATGTTATTTGAATTTCTGTTTGTCGCACAATTGGTGCGCCACCATTTATTAAAATCTGACTTGGTTCCGCTTAGTTCGCTATTTAAACTTTAATTTGGTCAACAAATAGTTTTTTATGTTTTTAATTGAACACAATGCTTTTTTTAGTAGTCGGCTAGTACTTTTCAACGAAAATTATGATTAATTCTTATGGTCAATAATTGTCTAACTTTTGTATTGATTCCTAGCCGCAAATCACGACATTTGTATTTTGACTAACACTTTTTACCTCGAGTGTATACAAGTCAACCATTTCATCATATCGTACTCTCTTCTCTGCCTCATCTTAATAGAAAATCTTCTAGACATAAAAAAATAAACGTTTTTGTCTGCCGCTTCCTGCAGCAAAAGGGTCATATTTAGTCAGCTCTTAAACGTATTTTTCATAGTTTTTGTTCTTGGCTGTCAGCCATGTCAAGTATTTATTGTCTTATGATTTAATTTTCTTTCTCCTTAGGTCTTGATAACTAATTGATTCAACATGAATCGGCATAAATTAACGTGCTGCGGCGCATTGTGCAGTGCTGTGATTCACTTCCAGTAATCTCATCAATTCAATTCAACTCCAATCCACTTCATACCACTCCAGGGTCGGAAAACTCAGATGTACTCGACAGCTCAACAGGGCTCGTCGGCGGTGTTGTTTACACTTAAATAGGTGGATGACGAGCTGCCTGAAAAGGAGATGGGAAAAAATTGAAGTGGTATAAAAATTGAAAATCACCTAATGAGTAACGCAGCATGTCGAAACGCATCGTATCGAAATTGATGTACTTTTATGGGTTTTGATGTTTGGACGCCTTGCGACGTTGGTCATTGAGCTGGTGTTAGAACAGACCATTAAGGCAACGAATATTTTATTCATAGAAAGGTAACCCACTCTACCCGTTCTTTGTTTGATGTCTTGTGAAAAATTGTCGTTTATTGAATTCGAAATTAATTTAATTATGTTATCATTCCGAAGCGTTTTTGTTCGTCTTCCATAAAACAATGTTCATGGGTTAGCTTTAAGTTTCTTCTTGATTGAAAATCAAACGTTCATTTTTAATTAAATTAGTTTGTTATGGTATAGATTAATGGGATTCCAATTTATCTTGAAACCCCCATTTGATGATAGTCATAATCTCATAGTATTTGTACGTAGGTGTAGAATAATTAAATTGTAGAACTCTTTTGTTTATGGTGTAAAAGCTGAATCTCGCAATATTTACGACCGAAAATTATTTCAGCTTAAGATTACTGGAATTTATGTCTGTAACGAAACAAATTTGTGACTAAAATCATCATATGAAGAAGTTTAATAAAACATGTAAAGTTAATATTAGATGTTCGTTAAATTTACAATAAATTCACTGGCAATGTATAGCTCTGAAATCACGCCATCGGTACACTCAGCTTTACTATACATAGTAGAAAGAAACTCCTCGATGCTTTGATTCCATGTATAATATTATGACTTAGCACTGAATCTGTTCACAGCTCTACGCGTTATTCGATTTATTTACCTTCTACTTCACAACCCCACAAATTGTAACTTGGTCTCAAATGATTATTTCCATGTTCTCTCTCTGACTTCCCAATAGCGGGGCAAAGGTCTTACAAAAATGTTTTATTTTATTCCCCCGCTGAAAGCCAAAGTCTATCCGCCCGTATTGTTGTCTAACCAAACCGCTAATATAGACTGTCAAGTTAAAAAATAGAGTATATTATTAACTGACAGGCAGACGACAACCAAACCTATATATAATATATGTACCAGAGACTATCAAAAATACTACTAAGGCCCAATTTTTGACAGTCAATCATCTTTGATCAACAATCAAACATAACTTAAACTCTGAATTAATTAGTTTTTTGAATTGTTTTTGAATTGTTAATTATTAAAACATAATATTTGTTCCCTGAAGAAGTCGCCCAATGTGGAGACGAAATATTGGAGCTAAATAAGCAAAACAAATAAAAGATCTTAAGCTCGTTTAAAGAATAAGAATAATTTCAATTGAAGATCGTGGAAATCTTTATATATTCGTATTATATTTAAAATTAAAATGTTCGTGCGTTAGATCTATTTTATTCTTCAATATTTCTCTACCCATTAGGTAGCATCGTCGGGAAGATAAACACAATAATTAATTACAAATTAAATGGAATGATATTTTAAAGATTTGAGTAGATTGGTCTTTCATGATGAATGCCAAAGCAGCATCTACTTTCCAGAGGTTCACGTCAGATCGGCATAATGCCTCGACCGTTTCTTTTAGTGGACTAATAACTTTAATTGTTTTATGCAACAAGCTAAATCTTTTATCAGATATTGTTTTAGATCGGGATTTTCAATCAAAAATTATCGCGTTTTTCGAAAAGTTTAACATATTTATCGGACCTTTTCCATAAGTGGTCTAATGTGGGATGTTTCTGTAATGCAATTTATTATTCCTGCTAAACAAATGTCAAAACGTCATCTCCTAAAGAAGATAACTCCACAATGGCCCACGCTGAAAAAATATTGCAGGAACCATGCACATGTTTGCAAGCATTGATCTGCCGCTTTTTTTTTTCTTTGGTGTCTGTTACGATTTTGGTTTCAGTAGTTTTCAACAAACAAAAGCATATGTGGGTCACAAAACAATATAATATAACCTATTTATCATTGTGTCTCTAACATCTAATATTGTGTTTTGACACAAGTATACTATATTTGCGACAACCGACACGTAATATTTTCATCCAAACAACAAAAAAGGGCCGATTTATCAGCGTGCAACAGTAGGTGTTTTATGACTAAAAAGTCCAATATAGCGAGAAGTTTTTATTTTTTACCTTTAACGGCGCTCCGTTCGTTGTAAGCCCGGAAATGTCTTCAACAAATGACAAACTGACTTCCATTAAACGCCCTTCAATAAGTTTTCTGCTGTTGCAGCCTTATTTAATCGTACTAGTCCGATGTTAAATAATTTTTCGTTTAGTACAAATTAATTGTGTCTAATATAAATGCCTTGTTGTCAATTTCAGATCATTATTTTTAATTTAAAGCCCGAAACTCAATTCCCGAGCTTTTTTGCGCAAAATTTCGGGGTTTCGGGATTTGAAAATCCCGAAAAAGCCTGGGCTTTTGGGATTCGGGAAATCCCGATTGACATCCCTATTTACAGCTCAAGCGCGTACGAGTAAGTATTCTTACGTCACAAATAGGAGTGTACGTACGTATCAGAATTATAAGAAAATACTCAAGTACACTGATTTAGCGAGTACACGAGTTGATTCCCTGATATGTACCACACCCTCGTGCACGTGTTTCCTAAGTCCCTGTTCTGCCACTGCATTATCCACAACTTTGTTTAGTATTTATAACTAACGTTAGATTTGAAAGCTAATTTTCCAGAAAGACTTGAAAGCAACTGTGGTCACTCTGCGACGAGGCCGGTTTTTGGATGGAAAATAGCCGAATTTGTGACGATACCAATCAGCACGAGGTTCACCAAGTGGCAACGCAACCGGCAATGTTTGGTGTGGATTGTGAGGCGGCGGCATCATCGGTCCATAATTCTTCGAAAGCTATGATGACATTCCTATCACCATCAACTGAGATCGCCACCAACCGATCACAAGTAATTTATATTGACCACAATTAGATGCTTTCAGTGACATTTAGTTACCCTCACCCATAGGGATGGGGGTATATATCATTTAATACGGACAAAATGTAGCACATAGAAGGAGCCATATTAGAGCCTTTGTATCTTTGGACGAAATTTGTTTTAGGACTTTTTAAGACGTTGGAGCCATGTCCATCTGCTGGTCAACACGATAACTGCCGTAAATCTTTATAAATCACAATCAAATTTTGTCAGTGACTATTATTTGACAATATTGAGTACGGAATTGACAATTCACGTTTTGACCACGCCCCTTCTGGTACCTCCCATACAAATTGACACATTTCGCACAACATCATATTTCTTTCAAACCTTTCTTCTGGTAGATGTGATTAGCTTCAACTCACACACCGGTTAATAATCTGTAAATGCCACTTAACTGGAGGAAATGGGCAAGGTACCTCCCATACAAAACAGGGTGTTCGTCAGGGTTGTGAAGGCGATAAATCGCGTGAAACACATCCGACCTTCATGAAATACGTTATCAAACGCCAATCACCGATTAAAATAAGGGTGATTTTGCCACGCCCATTGTGGTACCTCCCATACAAAAGTTTATTGGGCGTCTGGTTGTTCGGCACAAGAAGTCCCGCAAAGCCGAACCAATCTATATTTAGTCAAATAAAACTCTCCTCTAGAAAATGAGCTGTTTTGCCACACCCATTCTGGTACCTCCCATATAAAAGTTGGGCGGATGACCGGTTGATCGACACGATAACTGTCGTAAACTACAACCGATCTTAATAAAATTCAGCACTAGGCAACATTTTGCTAAAAGGTACTTTGTAAGTAATAACTGACTATTGTGCCACGCCCAGTTTCGTACCTCGCGTACAAAAGTTGGGCATATTAGCGGATTGCTGACTCGATATCTCCAATCAATCATAACCGATCTTAATAAAATTTGGTAATGATCAAAGATTTGGTCACAGCTTGCCGTGCCCATTTTTGTACCTCGCATATAAATATTGGAAGGACACTAATTAATTTGGGTATTTAATAATATTTAGTGCAATGTCAATCTGTTATTGAATATGTTCACCTTTGAGTATGGGCATTTTTAACAGAACTCCCACCCAATGGATGACTTAGGGTGAGGGTATGATTAAGTCGGTTCACCCGACTGAAACTTATGTACTGGTTTTGTGCTTCAGAACCATTAAAAAATAAAAACATCTAAGTTATTGATTCTGAGCTTAATACAATAAAAAAACATCAAACGACATTCTTGAAAAGTCACTAATACTATTTTTCGGCAAAAGTTTAGCACTTCTGCTTTCACAATTGTATTAAGCAAATATGTCCTAATTATGGACAATTAATAGATCTGCCTAACTTTTGCCGGAACAGAAGATATTATGCAAAAACTAAAACAAAGTCAAAAAAAAATACTAGTTCTTACAACCGCTTAACTAATTATAAGAATACATTTTTTTCATTCTTGAAATAAACACATAAAATGTACGCATATTTACCTTCCCCGGACATATTTTATATTTTTAATCGCACAGTAAATAACAAAGATATTGATAAATTAGTTGGAGCTGCCTTTTTTACACTTTCCCATTTTTACTTAGTGCAAAACATAAAAAAAAACTCAACCCGTAAAAAACATAGTTTCTGACTATAAATTCGTTATATATGACCACGCTCTTTTGTCCAATCCTGCCCATATCTTAAAATATGTACACCTAACCAACATGCCCAATTTTGTTTTGATTTGTGTGGGAGGTACCACGCCCCTTTATGCAATCCATATTTTGACAGTTAATAGTTGTCTTGGCCGTTAGTTTGCCTGCGAAGTTTCAACTCGATTGGGTCACGGGAAAAGGGTTAATAATCAATCCAACATTTTTTGGCACGCATTCATGCATGCATGCAGACAGGTAAAGTTAATATAAAGATTTTAAAGACCAACCCGTAAAAAACATAGTTTTTGACTATAAATTCTTTATGTATGACCACGCCCCTTATCCAATCCCGCCCATATTTGCAGCAGATCTTAAAATTTGTACACCTAACCAACATACCCAATTTTGTTCAAATACCATTAACAGGAGCAGAAATAATGGATTTTTAATTTGTGATTTATATGGGAGGTACCACGCCCCTATGTCCAATCCTGCCCATATTTTGACAGTTCATTTTTGTCGTCGCCACTAGTCCAACATCCAACATATTTTTCGGTATGCATGCATACATGCATACAGACAGGTGAAGTTAATATAAAGAATTTAAAAAAAAATTAATGTTTCTTATCCAAAATATCGTACACTTTGTGAAAAGTGACAGTTTTTTCTTGTTTACTCAACATTTCAAAGTGACCGTTTATGTACTGGTCTCCATTGAGCTGCCCCAGTGTGCGTCGTTGAGAAATTAGCTTTATTTATGTAATTAAAATGCAATCGGATTTTTCACTCTTTTTTCTAAGTGAAATAGTTACAATAAACTTAGCGAGGCCACGGACGATCATTTGTATCGATTGGTTACGAAATGCATGGGTTACAGTGGACCACACATAAAGTTGTTCAAAAATTTTGATAATTTCTTCCAATTTTGCTCGCAAAATGTGCTTTTATGACGCCAAGAAAGTAATACTAATTCTATATTTGTAGAGGGCCAGAAAACGTTTTCTTCATTAGGCATACATGTGTAAATCTGCAACGCCTACATTATTACTTGCGTTGACACATTAATATGATAAAATATGAGGAATAACTAAAAAACGTTAGATTAGACAATTTAATAAATATTTGATGGCTTTGAAAACTTCTTAAGGATTTTAAGGTGTCGAGGTATTCGTCAGATAGCCGGTGAGCGGACTTAGCGTCCATGGACGCTACATACACTTTATAGTTAAAGACTTACTGTCATTCCTCTATATCTTCACGTCAACGGTAATATGTAGCCTACTAATTTGATCTGTGGCGGCGGCCACCCCTCTCTGTAACAAGATATTTTGCTAAAGGTATAAGCTTCGATATCGGTGTAGCGTTGTAGGATACTGAATGTTATAATACAAATAACAGCTTCGGCTCGTGGCCAAGTTTGCAGATAATATGTGGTGCAATGCTTAATCTTTGAAGTTGTAGAGTCTACATTCATCTAACTTAGTGATGGCGTCTTATACTAAAAGTGTACAAATAATTACTCAGAAATCGGTGTGACAGTTGGCATAACCCTCCGATATCGTCTGTGGGAAATCTGATATTACGTACAATGCTTCGTACAAATGTTTTACCGATTTTTGGGAAGCAGTCGTTGGAAATTCTGATGGGAAATGTGGCGCATTGTATCGAATTCATACCAATGGTCTTAAGAAATTCGGATATTCTGGACGACGCATCGTATCGATTTCTGACCGACGTCTGAAGTGTTGTCTAAATAATTTCGTATGTTCGTAACCGATGCCTTGTTCCAATTTCTGACGTATGTTTTAACAAGTAAAGCTTAGCTTTATTTGATATTTATAAAAAACTATACTTTTAGCAATATTTTTTAATAGTTCTTTCAATTCGCTTCACGGTGTACTTATAAACAAATAAAACCTATATCAAAACTCGTTTCTTACAAATAATTCTTCACAGAGCAAATGTAGTTAGACAACTGAACCACAATCGCGAATAACTTTGTAAGCGATAATTTTTGTAGAAATAGGTTTTTTTCGCGGATTCCAGTTCGAATTACTATATCAGATTATTTGAATGCAAAAGTAAAGGTATGGTCAGATTGGGCAAATGTTTGATAAAAATATGTTTCATTGCTCAAAATGTTGTCAAATCAATACAGGGTTGATTTTAGTTGTGTTCGTTTACTTTCACAACAATAATTTGCATGATTGTAGTTTGAGAGACTAAGAAAGATTTTACGCTCTTTTTGAAAATTTACAAAAAAAAGTGAACGAACAGCATCCGACAAAAGTTTGCAAGAAAACAGCTGATGAGTTTATATTTGTTTTCTAATTGTGATTAAAAAATGGAAAGGAAGCAATTACTTTTCAAGTGTTCTCCAGGAACTTTTTCAAAAGTTTCACTTGGTAAGTATTCACACAATATATGTAATAAAATGGATATAAATAACGTTTTTTACTTTTTACTTTACTGTCTTTACTTACTTTTCTTTGATAATTATTATATTATAATATATCTTTCATTTACTTTGTTTACAAAACAGCCGATTTTAAATAGCTGTTCTATCTTGCAAATTTTGATTACTTACTTACTTATCCGGTCCCCGACAACTCCGGGGGGTCAGGGACCTTACAAAACGAAGATAACATATTTCGCCAACCAGTTCGATCTTGTGCTTTGTTTCTCCAGTTGACAATACCAAGTGCATGCAGGGATTCGTCAACCTGATCCCTCCAGCGGAGTCTTGGCCTACCTATTTTTCGTCTTAGTTCGAGTTCGGTTTCGAAAACCCTTCGTGCTGGTTCGTCTTCATCCATTCTACTGACATGGCCTAACCAACGCAATCGCGTTATTTTGATCCGCTTAACTATGTCAATGTCAGGATAAAGCTCATACAGCTCATGATTCATGCGTCGCCGATACTCGCCGTTGTGCACGATAGGGCCATACATTTTTCGGAGTATTTTTCTCTCGAAGACTCCTACAGATGTTTCGTCTGCTTGCGATAGGACCCAGGATTCTGCGCCATAAAGCAAGACAGGTTGAATGAGAGTCTGGTACAGCTGGGGTTTTATAACTCGAGAGAGGGTTTTATCTCTAAAGTGCTTGCTTAGCCCAAAATAACATCTATTCGCAAGCACAATTCTCCGCTTGATCTCAAGGCTGACGTTGTTGTTTTTGTTCACGGCAGATCCGAGGTATATAAATTCGTCACTACCTCGAATCTATATCATCAGCATACGCGAGTAGCATGTGACTTTTGCTGCTGATGGTTTTATTCATGTTGACTGAAGCTTTTCTCATAATGATCTCCATTAAGATGTTAAAGAGATCGTACGATAGGGTGTCGCCTTGCCTGAGGCCTCGATTAGTTTCGAAAGGTTCGGTAAGATCCTTACCAACTTTCACTGCGGCTTTGGTGTTCGTCAAGGTCAACCTGCAAAGGCGTATGAGTTTTGCAGGAATACCAAGCTCAGACATTGCTTCATAGAGTTTCTCCCGTATCGGTCTATCGAAGGCCGCTTTACAACCAATAAATAGACCATAGGTGTCGATTTGTCCCCAGTGCGTCTTCTCCAGAATTTGGCGTAGCGTGAAAATCTGGTCAGATGTCGACTTTCCAGGCCTAAAGCCACACTGGTATTGTCCAATCAGGTCAGCGATAATTGGGTTTAGTCTTTCGCACATTATACTTGATAGAACTTATATGCTATGGATAAAAGGCTTATTCCACGGTAGTTGGCACAGATACTCGGGTCACCTTTTTTTAAATATGGGACATAGTACACTGAGACTCCAATCGCCGGGCATGCATTCATCTAACCAAATTTTGCTAATGAGCTGATGCATGCACCTTATCAGCTCATCGCCGCCAGCCTTAAATAGCTCCGCCGGTAATCCATCGGCTTCTGCGGCTTTGTTGTTCTTAAGCCGGGCAATAGCTGTTCTGACCTCGTCTTGGTTAGGAGGGGGCAATCGACGTCGTCGTCCATATTGTGATCGATTGTCCCATCGTCATTGGATATCTCAGGTACTAGTAGCGGAGAAATGCTCTGTCCATATTCCCAACATTGCTCTGCACATTTGCGACGAGATTTCCGTCCTTGTCTTTACAGAAGGGGGCCCTGAACCATGTCCATTAGTTCCGTTTCTAACCTTTCGGTAGAACTTTCGGGCTTCGTTCTTCCTTCTGTATGTCTCAATTTTCTCACTCTCGCGCCTTCTCCACTGCTTCGTCTGCATCTGGTTTCGTACCATTTTCGCTCTACTTAATCCTATGCGAACTTTTGCTGCTACCAGGTAGTTATCAGAATCGATGTTAGCTCCTCTGATCACTCGTACGTCCATTACACTAGATGAGTGCCTTCCATCAATTACCACGTGATCAATTTGGTTCTTAGTTCTTTGATCAGGGGATACCCAAGTAGCCTGACCATGTTTTTTGCCGCGGCAAAGTCAATCAGTCTCATACCGTTGTCGGAACTGTCAGCATGAAGACCGAAATTGCCAATAGTTGGATTAAACACATTCTCCCTTCCTACTTTGGCATTAAAATCTCCTAATGTCATGGCCAGGGCGGCGGTCGTACGTTTCCTCTTGGAGCTCATAGAATAAAATTTATACAACCAAAATTTGCAAACTCTTTAACATCGAACTGTCAAAATTTACGTTCTCTAGCTCTCTTTTGCTGGTTTTTTGGAGTAAACGAATAGAAAACTAGCAACAATTTGGAAGAATTTGCAAAAATTTGCAGGTAAACGAACACACTTTTTGTGTTCACGGTACCCAGATTTAGTTGCCTCTTTTTGTTGATCTTTTGTTTGATAAATTTGCCCTGTGGTCACACTTGAAAAAATATCTTCAACAAATAATTGTTTAATCAACCCGACAGAAAACAGATTTTTGTTTTCTCATAAATTTTAAGGAAGCTGTCAGAAAACAAATTTTTTTTCTGAAAAATTGTAAACAAATTGGCAGAAATACGATTTTGTTTTTCCAAAAGTTTTAAACAAACTGTAAGAAAATATTTTAAATAACTATGATGCAGGAGGATGAATGTTTTCTTATTTTATACTGTGGAGAAGCGACGGAGTTAGTTTTGGAAGAGGAGAAATCTTAAAACCACAGTTGGGCAAGTTTAGTCAAATTAAAGAAAACAAATTAAATGAAATGTTTCGATAACTTTATTAGTTGAAATAATAAAAAAAAATTATTATAATTCGCAAATTAATATTATTATTATTTCTTTTTGAAATTTTCAAAAGTTATCGAATATTTTTTAAATTCTTTTTTGCGGGTTTGACATGCCTGCTCTAAAATCACCTAGCATAATTATAAGGTCTGGTAGAGGAGATTAAAACACCATTTTCAACATAGTCAGCCTCAAAATTCTAAATATTGCCAAATTATCCTTATTATATCATAATTAGTGGATTAACAATGCTAAAACTTTGCCCTTTTTATAACCGTTGAACAAAATTAACAAAATATTTTTAAAAGTGTTTATAATATTTACCATTTCTTCTTTGTAGAATAATGTTGGTCTTTTTCTTCATTTTAATATTTAAGTCGTAAAAGCTGACAACACTGCGTATACCACCTGTTATTTACCATTGTTTGCTTTTACAATTCTTTTGTAAGATCAAATAAATGTTTGCCTAAAAAAGAGAAAACTATTTGCTCTTAAGTGATCACACTTTGGTCACATTGAGCAAATTTTTATTTCAAGGCAAATAATTTTGTTTGACCAAAATCAGCTGTTTTGTTGTTTGCCACACAGAAATATTTTGTGGTCAGACTGTTGCCAAGAAATATTTGACGTTTTTCGTCAAATATTTGCCCAATCTGACCGTCCCTTAAGTAAAACTATCAATTTCTGATATTTTAAATCCCCTTCAAGGTGAAAAGCGTTGTGAATTAAAACGTGTTATCTTCCAGTTTATTTTGGATATAAATCGTTGTTTCATTTGGAAACCCATTAAAATTAAATTTTCTAAAAAACTTAATGTTTTAGTAAATATAATTTTCTGTTTAATGTTAATAAATACAACGTTGAAATACATAAATCCAAATTTAAAATAGACAATCAAAGACTAAGTACCCACTAGTTTACTTATAAATATGTAGTTGTTTGCCTCTGGAGAACAATTTACGTTCAGTGAGTTACAACGATATCCGCGGCTGTGCTTCAACTATCAAAGTGAACATAATCAACAGAATAAATCATAAATGCAGAGCAAGAACAAAAGAACAGGTAGATGTCGTTCCTAAGACACAGCGTTCATAAATTTGTCCGAATTCGTAAAGACATGGCCTAAAAATCAGGCATCCGTGAAGAACAAAACAAGAATTAAAAACAAATCGAAAGTACGACAAAGCGCTAAGGACTCGAAACGAATTCACACAGACCATCAGAAGTTACCGAAAAACTAATCACCAAAAACAAAATAATAATTCATCCAACAAAGAGCACCATTTTCGCTCCGAATCCATTCAGATCTTCCGAAATAAAACGAAAAAATTTCCCTACGCAGAGTCATACATAGATAGTTCTATTCCATATCGGTATAAATTTGTTGAAGAATTCAGACAATGTGCAGACTTGTCGGATATCAGCCAAAGTTGGATCATTTGGTTGGCTGGGGGGGGGGGGGGGGGGGAGTGAGCGTAAAAAGCGACGCATTGGTCAATGCTTGTGGAAAGGTATATAAAAGGATAATAAATTTCAATAGCACGATGAATACTGTGCTTACGTGAAATGGACGAGTGTAATCAAAACTGTGCTATTATTCAAATTCGAAAATTTTTACCACACACTTATTTTAAATTTAATTTAGTCTGTTTCATTTTAATCAATCATCTGTAAATAAGGAAAATGTATACCTGAAAAGCAGATCTTAAGCAATTTAGTACTTAATGTGGCATACTGTTAACACATTCATAATTCTATTGAGCTATTGGGCTCTCTAATTGCAAACCTACCAAAATCTGAAAATCATTCGTAGCTGGTGCAAGACAAACATGAAAGTGTCAACTGAGTCTCTCTGTTGCTGTAATCCTTTGCCATACAAGTGGGACTCACCTTAACCTATCCCAGTTTAAAAATAGTGTAGAATTACAACACAAATTAGTCCCACAGCTTTGTATGAATTCATTGCGAGAGAGCCAACTATCTTGAGCAAAGTAGGTATATACTTAGACATTAGGGTGTACTGAAATCATTATTTTGGAGGGGAGTTCTCAAAAGATTGGAATTGAAGAGCTGATTACGGAACTTTTGACCGGAAAACAAATTGTGTTTTGTGGACAATTTGTTTCTGCGGTCTATATAAAGGACAGTTTTCCTTAAATTTTTGGTAGATTATATTTTATGGAGAAATCCTGGTCATGCATAGGTTGGGTTAGGTTAAGTTGAAGTGGCTGTTACTATCAGCTCAATGAGGACCTGGCGTTAAATAGGGGATCTACGAATTCTTCACTCGATGTCGTTCACCGTGCGTATTGTTCTTTCAGATATAATGTAAGGATCGTCGAGAGGACTTCGTGTAATTCGGTGGCAACAGTCAAATCTATGGTTGCTACAACCTCTTTTCAGACAATACGTTTTGTGAGTGTAGGCTAACTAAAAGCTCATCAATGGGCTTTGATTTGGTCAATAAAGTAAGTACGGACCATTTCAGCCTTACGAACTACCCGGCTTAACCGCTCCTGAATTGATCCTGTGAGGATAGTTGAAGTCAAATATTGAAATTGCAATGGCAGCCACAAAAAACAATATACGACATGAACATCCCAAAACATGGAAAATGCGGGAAAACGAGAACATTGACTCATTCACTCTGGCTGGGACCATTTACGCTACGTACTTTTATATTCCACAACTCAGCAAAACATATTTTCAGGGTTCAAAATAAACGAAGACTCATTTCACAGCACCTAATATGTGATTGGTTTGTATTATTGTTGAAAAGCCTTAAGAAAATTTAAATGATCCACCCTAACTACTGGCCTTTCGCTTTGGTGGTGACTATTTAAGCGATGGTGCAATGGTGGTGTGCGCGCCTGTTGTACATGAGATTCAGGGTTCGAACCCTGCTCTGACCACCTTAAAATATCTTTCGGCCGCGGTCACCTCGCATAGTGACAGCGACACTATCGAGTATATAGCCAAGAAAAAGCTTCTCAAAATACCGTTCGGAATCGGTGTAAAACTGTAGGTCCCAATTAGTGAGTGGAAACTGGACAGCGCATAGCTCAATGATTGTGACTAGCTCTCCCCTGTCCCTTCATGGGATGTAATGGGAAACCATTTATTTTTTTTTTATTTACGCGATATCATATTCGACAAGTCATCACAACAAATTACACGTCTCAAAATAACCGAAAAATAATTCCACAGCAACTAATTTTATTTTTTTATTATCACCAAGAAGTATTAGGAAACTGTAAATGGCCCACCAAGTATCATCTCCCACAGTACCCGCATGAGTAGTCACATCTGTTTTAACTTCACCATTCACAGCTACGTCCCTCTCTACTAAAGTGTGTTTGACATCGACAGTGGACGCTGCATGTGGGCTTGTTAAAGATCTATGGTTCAGGTAGTGAAGTATCTTCCCCCACAGTATTCACAGGGTTAGTCTCGTTCAGCTTCCTGTCTTTCACGCCGCCTAATGACAGTGTAACTTCAACACTCTAAGAATTCGAATTTGACCGATACCATAAGAATCGACGGCTTAAGTTTTTCTGAGAAGTGATTCGGTATTGATGCCAAGCATGGCTTGTCGTCGAAGTCCGTTAGCGACCTCGTTGTCCGGTAGAATGCAATTGTCGTTAACATTTGTTGCGTTATTGGTGGAACGAAGTTCCTTATCGCACGTTGCGGGGTGGGGGCTAGCTGACAAAAATGTTAAACAACTTTTTTTAACCGTATTATGCTATAACCCTGTATACAATCCGGTATTATTTTGCATACTTTTAGGATTTAGGATTTGTATAGTCAGGGACATATACGAGGGTTGATTTCTTCAATGTTGGCTTTGTGATAGTTATGACCATGTGAAGTGTGCTGACTTCAATGGAAGGCATTATGGTATAATTACGGCTAAGGAAAGCGGGCTTCGCTGGAGCTAAGCTATTTAAGGAGGCAAAGAAAGGATTTCAAACTTTCAATACTGATTTTGTGTCTATTAGTTTGAAGCTTAAATCGTTGGAGTATATGTTTGATACTTTTAAATAGCCTGAAGACATCTCGTCCTCTCCAAGACGGAAAAAAGCTTCTAGTGACGTAATTTAATTGTGCCAGTAACTGCTAACTTTGATAATTTGGACAGTCTTGTGTTATCTTCGAAACCGTCGTCGTCTGTTGTTCCTTCATCCACTGAATTCAGAGACCGTAATCATTATGAGTTTTATTATAAAAATTAGAAATTAATGATTATATTATAAGTTTTAAGGATTTTTTTCAATGGTAATGATTAATTTAAGTAATATGCTTTACAAAAATCAGATGTTGTGTTTGTTTGCATTTTTTAGTAATTTTCACAGAATGTAGCTGGTGGTCGGTGGTGAAAATAGGGTACTTGAATTTTTGATATATCAAGTGGACGTGGCCCCGCCCATTGGAGTATATTTTTGAACACGCGATATCTGGAGGACTGTTTCACCAATCGCCTTGAAAGTTTGTGTGGATGCATTTGGCAGCAAAATTCGTGATCCATCAAAAAATGTCCTGGATCGCAATAGTGGACGTGGCATACATCTCGAAACTTTGTACGGCTGTACCTCATGAAGTATCAGAGATATGCATATGATATTTGGTATATAAGTTGTTCGTACAGTACGAATTACAGTCAGGGTGACTGTGCCGTGCCTCCTTATACAAAATTGCTCTGATGACTTCTCTAATAGACCGATTGTTATGAAAATTTCGCAATTAGGTACCGATGCCCTGCTGAAAATATGACTATTAAAAAAGTCAGACTATAAGTGCCTTTTCTTAACCCTGCTGTTAGATCAGAAAAAACTTACGAATCTTAGATTGAGGGACCATTTGGTCCATACTGCAATTTTCATCCAAAATAATAATTTTATCTTATTCTTTGTAAATATTTTGGTTCAAAAATTTCTAAAGCAAGTATTTGACATATCAAAAACATCCGCTAACATATCAAAAACATCTTCTAAATATTTGACATGAATTTACATTCGCTTGGTAATGAAAAAATTTACGAATCTTAGGTTGAGGGACCATTTGGTCCATACTGGAATTTTCATCCAAAATAATAATTTTATCTTATCCTTTGTAACTATTTTGGTTCAATAATTTCTAAAGCAAGTATTTGACATATCAAAAACATCTTCTAAATATTTGACATGAATTTACATTCGCTTGGTAATGAAAAAATGTACTATTGACCAAATGGTCCTCTAACCTAAGATTCGTCATTTTGTATTTTTCTCAGTCCTGAATAAAGTTAGAAAATTTAATTTTCGCACATAACATTGTTTTATTAAAAGACCCCATTAGCAGAAAAATTTAGTCAGTATATATCACCGTTCCAAAGTTACAAGGGAAAACAGAAAAAATTTGGACCAAATGGTCCTAATCTAACAGCAGGGTTAAAAAAGTACATTTTCTCAAAAAATAATACAAAGTTACATATCTTAAAGAAGTACCTTTGCTTAAAGAAAGTACATTTTCTTACAAAATTTACGTTTTCTTACAAAAACGTATTTTTGTTTAAAAGTACCTTTTGTTAAAAAGGTACATTTTCTTACAACAATTGCCTTTATTCTTTAAAGAGTACCTTTTTTGTGAACAAAATAACTTTTCTAGAGATAATTTCTTATAAAAAAAAGTCCAATGAGTGTTCGAACTCACGGGCGATGTGTTAACACCTTTTTGCTACACGGTACCTGTTCGATTTCTATGACCACATTCGTAAATGTTACATTGGAAAATAAAAAACAGCGTTCAATCATATGATGACGTTACAGTTAAATAATATTAATACTTAAAATTATTTAAAGACCCAGTGCAAGCACATGTGTCATTATTTTCTTGCTCAATACTTTTTGTTTTATTCTCACAAAAGTCAAAGAATGCAAAGCAACAGACACTTGTATATACATACATACATTGTTATATTCGTACATACGCTACACAAGTTCACAAAATTGTCGTTGCTCTCTTTCTATCAGGGTCGCCAGCTTTTTTAGGCGAAATCCCCGTATTATTATTTGTAATCCCCGAAAATCCCCAAAAAAAAATTTAAATCCCCGGAAAATCCCCATAGTTTTAAGGAAGTTCTAGAAAGTATTAAGGTTTAAAATAAAAATTTATTTAGAATTCAGTTTAACATAAACATAATAAATTATTATATTATTATTGAATTATAAATATTATATTATTATTATTTTAATAATAATTAGTTATAACAAAAAAAATCCAATGAGTGTTCGAACTCACGGGCGATGTGTTAACACCTTTTTGCTACACGGTACCTGTTCGATTTCTATGAACACATTAGTAAATGTTACATTGGAGAATAAAAAATAATAGTTTTTTTGTATACACCGGGCAATGCTGAACATCAAATGACTCGCTTTGTTTGGCCATAGCAACAACAACG
Organism: Phaonia tiefii; assembly: GCA_963931995.1. Taxonomy (NCBI): domain Eukaryota; kingdom Metazoa; phylum Arthropoda; class Insecta; order Diptera; family Muscidae; genus Phaonia; species Phaonia tiefii. Next base: position 198,574,587 of record OZ008368.1, on the reverse strand, counting down.
AAACAACCAAACACACAACATCACACATGCCTTGTCCGAAGTAGCTGACGTATACGTGTGTCACATAACCACATGTTTGCCATATCAACAGCAACGAAACAGCCAAACACACAGCATCACACATACTTTGTACGAAGTAGCTGACGTATTAGTGTGTCACCATAACCTCGACTGCGCAAGCCCAAGGGCTTGCAAATGAAATTTTGCGTGGCTATACTTTATATCTCCGTTCAACAGCAGCAACAGACACATGTACATACATACATTATTATGTTAATACATACGCCAAAGACACAATTTCGTTTGCCTCACCCCTGCCACACCACTGTTTCATTGCTCTCTCATTTTTGTTTAACACGTCATTATTCTCTTTCGCAGTCGCAGAAAATCTGGTTTTAGCAGCAGCATAAAATCTGGTTTTAGCAGTAGTATAAATTCTGGTTTTCGCAGCAGCATAAAATCTGACTTTGATAGATTTAGTCCCTATACGCCGCTATAGATGTTAACACATCAAAAATAAATTAAGTTAAATCCTGTGGAGAGTCCAAATTTGTATGTTGCTCGCGACTTCTTATTTTGGCAAATATGTAAGCCAAGCGCTTTTCGTCTGTCACCTTACTTGTTGCCTAACTAACAAGTCGCACAAAACGCGCGGTATTTTGAGAATGGCAAGGAAATTCTGTGAAACAAGTACAATTTACAAACAAGTAGAATAAATTACCTGGTATTTCAATAATATGATCAGCCGAATACTGATATTCCACTAATTGCTCATCCGTATAAAAATGCAGACAGAGGGTGGCTCGGTTATTTATAGATTTTCCCAATTTATTACTTCCGTATATATGTATGTCGCATTCGAAATTAATTTCACTTTTTGGTACGTGAATCTCGCGAATCGATGCGGGTGGGTCACATCGAGCATTTCTTATGGTTTCATAACCTCGAAATCGTACTCTTTGGTCCGGGTCAGTGATCATCGCCAACAGAATATTTTCTGGATGAAAATAGTAGCTATTGTGTTCGATTGTTGGGCGAATTACCATTTGAATATACGTTGGTAATTGACGAATCTAAAGTATGTACTTAAATAAATGCCGACTTCCGTGTATGGACTCTGGTTGATTCTTAATAAGAAACCAGAAAGGTGCGTACACTTTTACAACGAATGTCACCAAATCTTTCAAATTTTCTGTCGGTTGACAGTTACCAAGATATCAACATAGTCGCCTACCATATGCACCTATTTTAGGTAAGTAATGTACAGCACTACCGAAATTCAATACGTTTGTTTTTCCATTATATACATCGAAATTCAATTACAAAGTTAAATGAAATACATTATAAGTATAAACTTTATCCGTCGGTACGGGTACCGTAATCAAGTTTTCAAAAGGCATCGTTTGAGACCACCAGTATGTAAAAGTCTAAAAAGTGTATTTCAGTCACCCTAATTTACATAAAAAAATTAACCCCATAGCTGGGCAGGCACTTTACTACTTAACCGAGTACATGAATGGCTACAAAACACGTTGCAGTAGCTTTGCCGGCTAGAAAAAGTAACAGCAGTACAAGTTCGCACATAAAGTGGCATAGACGCTGAAAATAGTAGTTGCGTGTAACAATATTAAAATAATCCCAATGGTAACATTACATCTGAGCAGACGACAATTGGAAACTTGCTGGCAGAGAGTAATATCGAAAGATCCCCAGAGTAGATACCAACAACTGAAAACAACAATGGTTACAACAACAGCAACACTTAATACTCGTAGAGTTGGCCAAAATGTAGTATTGCAGGTCCAAGAAAAACACGAAAAAAACTTTACCAAAATATATAGAAATCTTATTATTGTATCCCAATAGTCTAATCAAAAGCAGAAACAGTGGGAGAAAATTCATGTATGTAAGAGCTAGAACACTCTACATAAATGCCAATTGCAATTGAGAACGTTTAAGTTAAAATTAATATCCTAATGCCACTGAGCTGAAAGTTCACAGTCGATGTTAACGTTAACATACTTATAATAAATCATCAATCTCTCGACAAGTACCAAGACTAATTTAAAATAAATGTTAACGATTTTGCGCCACAATGATTTTGAAGAAATTACTAGGGTGATTTTCCTTTATTCGGTCAGTTTTTTTTAAGACTGAGAACTTTTCCGTTCGTTACCATTACCATTCAATATATAAATTATATAACTTCCGAAATAAGTTTTCTGGCAAACGGTACAATTATTTCGACTTTAGCCACAGATTTTTATCAGCTGTTGTTTGAAATGATGATTTTGGAAAAATCAAACAAAAAACCAATTTCAATGAAAACTCCTTATAATGAACGTTTTCGAAAAATGTCGCCAGCGCAAACACACAAAAAATATTCACAAAATTGTACACATCGTTGTCATGTTCTACGTACAAATTCCCCGGGTATTTTTGCGGGTTGGGGGCTAAATGAAAAAACAAATTAAACACCGTTTTTTTAACACCATTATACTACAGTATTATAAGTATGACCCAGTATTATCAACTATATTTGGTACTTTTGCTTTGATTTGTGCCTGGACTAACATACATATCGTCGTTCCGAAGTTATCTTCACGTATATCACAAAATCAAAAAAATGAGAGAAGACTATTTCCTGAGATATGTTTTTAGATCTATCCATCTCTTTAATCCCCACGTCCCTATCTCTTATGGTTTCTGAGATAATATGGAGCCATTTTTTTGTACATCCACTTTTGGTAAAAATTTAACACGTTATGAGACCGTATGAACCATTATCGTGGATATACATACAATAAAAAGTCTATAACATTACAAAAAAGTAACAAAAAAAATTGCAATTGCAATCGGTTTTTTCAGCTCATGTTCGCGTATGTGCCATAAACAAAAAAAAAATTTCCCCAAAGGTGGCGTATACAACAAAATGTGAAATTTTTTTTTGGAGATAAAAATAGCCATAACATGGAAAATTTCATCAATGACGTTGGATATTTGTACTACAGTCGATGTAGAATTTCACGCACAAAATATTTGACCACTTTTTTCACACCAATTTTTTTTATATATATTGTTGAAACTTTAGAGTCAATTTCCCTACAAAATAAAATTTGGAGATACGTGAAGATAACTTCGGGGCGACGATATGTTGGGAAATTCCTTTTTTAATGGGAAGTTTTCTAGATGGAGACAGTAACCAATATTTAGTATATATTGTGGATTTGAACCCAATAAAAAGTAAGTTTAGAAAAGCCAAAGTGAAAGAAGTTTAACAAAATAAAATTTTCTTAAATAAGTGCCTTTTCTGAAAAAAAAAATTAATTATCCCAAAAAAAAAACCAGTTCATATTCTTAACCAAAGTACCTTAACTTAAAAAATCCCTTATCTTAAAGGAGTACATTTGGTTAGAAAAAGCAGATTTCATACAAAAAGTACCATTTCTAAAAAAAAGGTAATTTTTTTTAAATAAGTACCTTTTCTTAAAAAAGTTAAATTTCTTACAACAAATTGTTTCTTTTTTGTGAAACAAACTAACTTTTCATGAGATAAGTACCTACTCTTAACCTTCGCCTTACGGAACAATTTTGTGTGCATCGTTTACTGAAACCCACCCGGGTGGTCCATATGGAGTGGCACGCTACCAGGATCGTAGGACAAGCACAAGATAAGTCGGCAGCTATAAGAGACGTCTTCGACATGGTGAATTCAAATTTGCTAGATTATTATTGGCCACATGAGTCCATTACAGTAGGTGAGCAGATGTTTGGATACAGGGGCCGTACAAGATTCACTCAATATATGCCAGCCAAGTATGGTATAAAAATCTGGTGGGCTTGTGATTCGGCTACTTTCTACCTACTGCAAGGACAAATTTATACTGGAAAATTTCGTAATGTACGAGATCGTGGTAAAAGAATTAGTTTGTGAATACAAAAACACAGGAAGAAACGTTACAAGGGACAACTTTTTCACAGCACTACCATTGCCCAAAGAGTTGGCCAATTGGGAAATGTCCGTTGTAGGAAGTGTAAAAAATAACATAAGGTATGCCATCATCATCCCGATCGCAAAGAAAGATATTCCTCGAGAGCCTGGGCGAAGAGCTTTGTATTCCACTAATTTTCGAGAGATCCAAAACCCCAAATATTATTGGGTGATTTAGAATTAGATCTTCCATTGAATGAATTTTAGATATGTACTTATTTTCAGACATTTTATTATAAAAACTTATAATGTTTTGTTCTACTCTAGGAAAGCCATTTGACACAACTTGCACGGATGACGATTTTGAAGCGGATGCCATCCCAGAACGGAATACATCTGGCCGCAAAAAACAGAAGGGTAGATGCTATATGTGCTATATGGATAAGCAATGAAGAACACACGTCAAATTTGTACTTATATAAAGTGTAATAGACAATATGCACCGAACATTGCATCTGCCAAACAAAATGTGAAAACTGTTACGTTTGACCATCTACGTCATTACAGAAGTAATACATATTAACAAATATTAATAGAAATATATAGAACATATAGTAATTGCAACAAAAAAACAATTCTTAACGTGTTTGTTTCATTTGCTAAGATTCAATTATATAAATATGGGAGAAGCTGAACAAGGACACCTTCAACCGCGAAGAATAAAATACAAAATTAGAAAAAAAGCATTAAATTACTTGAAAATAACTAATTTGAGTACACCATACAAAAACACTTCACAGCACTGCCGTTGTTCAGTGAGTCGAAACCCTAGTTAGTTTCGATCAAAATACAGGAAGTTATTAAAAAATCAAAATCCCAAAAACCATCCGTTAGGCGGGCATCCGTAAGGCGAAGGTTAAAAATTTACCTATCCTAAAAAGAGTACCACTTCTTCAAATAGTACCTTATCTCAAAAAAAACAATAGCTTTTAATAAAAGAAATACCTTTTTTTAAAAAGGTCCTTTTCGGGAAAATATAATACATATTCTTACAAAAAGGACCTAAAAATAAACTTTTTCAAAAGAAAAAATACATTCTATAAAAATTAATTTTTAAATAAAGTTTATCATTTTACAAAAGTATATTTTTTTAAAGATGTAGTTAAATTATCGTATTTTTCAAAGAGTGCCTTATGCGTGTTGGAACTAGCTAGTACGAAATATATAGAGGGAAAGGATCTTCTTTCCAGCAGGGTGTCCCCTGACACCTCATGAAATTTTATTTATTCGGTCTGTTGTTAAAACTAATAATTTTTAATTTTACTTATTCAAGCTCAATATCATTCTGTATCTCTATTAATAGAGATATGGTTTTCAAAACTTTTGCACAACTTATTTGTCTCACTTTGATTTCACAGAAATATGATTTGTTTTTGTCGTTCACATTTACAAAACAAAATCCTTTGCTATATTGTTGCCATCAAAAATATATTTATATTTTTTTCAATATGTTAGAGATGCCTATGCAAACCATTGTCTCTATTTTCCTTCTGATCTTTCAACCTTATATTTGCCAAATTTTATCATTAGCTTTATATTATTTTCAAAAAGCGCGAATATTTTCCAATGCAGCTTGAGCTACTGTTTCCGAACTTGCCCCGATCTTCAACAGCAGACTTGTTTGGCATGATTTTTGATGACAAGAGAGCATCCGTTTGTTTTGGTTAGTTTTAAAATTTTCAATCTTATAAAAACTGGCAAAAGCAGTAATGTTGTGTTTATATTTTTATAGTCTGATAATAGTTGCGCTATAACAGCCAAGTTAAAATCAAATATAACGCCGTGCCAAAAGCTGGATTAACCAAATTCAGGCTATACATCTTTCAACATATGAAATTGTTCCTCTACTGTGTTGCAACACAGTTTACAAACGGAAAATGTGTACGGCACAAAAGGAAGAAAAGGATAAGTATGCCGGAGAACGTTGGGCAAGTTGCTGACCATCTATATACTTATACAAACATTTGCAAACTAGTTTCACCACTATAACAACAAACAGCCGTGTATTTGTTGTACCCGCTGACATTTGGTCCGGCGGTGACCTTCACTTGTGGGGTGACTGTTGCTTGTGACTGCTTGATCAGTGGGGAACTTACTGCAATGTCCTGGACATCAGGTATTATTATTCGCTTTCGCATGCAAAGTAGAAGCGCATTTTTAAATAGTGTTTTGTAGATAATCAAAATATCAATAGTTTTTTACCTTTATATTGTCTTTACCTCCGCTGTGTTCATATTTTGTTGCATGTTGCGTGTTACACTTGTAGACGGTTGGTCGTATCATATCACTTTTGTGTGAACACACACGGTGTGAATGTGCCAACCAACTTCGATACCTTTAAGGGAGGCGAAAAAACCCAACACCAGCCGTTTAATAATTTCACGTGCGTATCAACGAACAACTGAGTGACACATGCAACATTTTATAACATATTTGTTGTTGTAGATTTTCTTTGTCTATCACATGCATTTATTAAGTTACAAAATATAAAGAGTGGCATTCACAAATATAGGGGGGTTTTACGGGCATGATGGGAGATGTTAGGCCCATACATTTTAAAAAGAACCACTATCTGATATGGTGAGAGTTCAGCGTATTCAATATCTTCAATATAAATATAAATTATACACATTTTAGTCATAAATGCTTAATTTAGTCGTTCATTATTCAATCAACAAAAATTATTCAATTACATTTTAATTTTTAAGAGAGCCAAAGTTGAAGTCAGTGTCTCCCACAGTTTGATAGTTACTACGTAATCGAAGTTTGAGTTAAAACAAACTGGTTAATCAGAAAGAAAACTCTTCGAGGCAGGGCTGAAACATGCTTGTTAATTACTTTTTACTGCAGTTTCATACATCCGAAAATTTTTTCGATGCTGCAGCGAAATTTGTCACAGAAGATTTTTTTTACGTTATTCGTGACATTGCTGCAACATCTGCATTTTCGTTGGTGGAATTAACTGCTCATTTTGGAAACCAATTAGTTAAATCAAACAACCTTATTTGCAAAGAAGCAGTCGTTTATACGGCTAAACACGTTTGCATGGAATTAAGCTATGAAATCGTCGAATACAGCGTTATTTTTACTGCAATAAATTCACTAAGTACTTTTATACAGCCATGCACCATAGAGTAATTGACATCTAGAGGCAATCTAAAGTTCCAATTTACGGACCATCGAAGCTCAAAAATTGGTGTTTTTATTGAATGCCACGAATTTGTCTAATATACACCGTATTACAAAATTAAACACCTTCACGTTCAAAAATAACCATTTTATTAAAAAGATCCAATAAATAAAGTTTTCCCAGATCAACTGATTTATAAATTTTAAAAGCCAGTCACATATTTGCTCATAACTCATAACGACTGAAATAAATTAAAGGACTGTTTTTTGAAATGATATTTAAGCTTAAATTAGGGAAAATGACCTTGGAACCCAATTGTATGTCAATTAAGATGAATTTTAAAATATTTATTAATCCGAAAAGGTGACCAAATTCTGTTATTTACTTTAAAAGATACTTACAACTATATAAGTAAACTTTAGCCAATTCCTTGATTTTTTGAGCCGCCCTCTAGTTGGAGATAGTAGAACCAGAGCCATAGAACTTAGCAATTAATATTTTTTGGTACAATGCTTGTATCGTCACCCAATTCAATCAAATCAAATTTTTGTTGCTATTTCGAAGTAAATTTTGTGCGGTTTCATATGGATATTCCTATGAATATACAACCAGTGGAGGGGATTTGGGTGTCGTTAGTTAGTTCTATCCTAAATAATGGTAACTTAATGCTGTGTAAAGTCCTGGTCAATGCAAAAGGCAAATTAATGGCGGCCCGCAAAGTGAGCCTGGATCGCCAGATTTTTACCAAAATTATGTTCTAAAAATAAGTACATGGTTTCCTACTACATTCCATGAAGGGACAGGGGAGAACTTCTCACAATCACTGAGCTGTGCTCTTTCCAGTTTTCACTCACTGATTGGGACCTACAGCTTTACACCGATTCCGAACGGTATTTTGAGAAGCTTTTTCATAGCTAGATACTCGATAGTGTCGCCGTCATTATGCGAGGTGACCGCCGCCGAAAGAAATTTTAAGGTGGTCAGAGCAGGGTTCGAAACCCTGGATGTCATGTACAAGAGCCGCGCACACTAACCATTGCACCACCGACGGCCACAATTATGTTCTAGGTAAATAAAAGTTCAGATGGTATTTCCAGAATGAATTACTACGAACTGAAGTAGTCATTTACTGTGACGCGCTGTTTTCAAATCAAAGGGCCACAAAGTGCAAATATCGGATTTATGTGGCTTTTCTCTGTTAAATATGAAATGTTGAAACATTTGCACGTCCAAAATTAGTTTTCTGTATAGTGGGCGTGGGATAATGTGGTATGGAGATCCTTAGTAACATGATTTGTAGACCTAATTGGACACCACCTAATTTGGTGAGGTTGGAAAAAACTGCATGAGCCAAAAAATGGGTGGGGAGGCTTCTAATGAAGGGGAGAAATAGACAACAAGCCCCACAACTACCCAGAGTTGCCAATAGAGAGTATGTGTAAAATACCCCTAGGCCAAACGGAATCAGTTGTAATTTTGTAAAGGTTGTGTCAGAAACTTTCTGATTAGATTTACTTGCAGCTCTATTTAAATTAATACAAATTAACAATTAAGAAACTCGTTGTATATACTGCTATTCTTTAATTCGTAATCTATAAAATATCAAGTTCCAACATGAGATTTAAAATCGTTTTTAAAGTAGATTTTCTGCCGTCTAGAAATTCCGTATATTTGTTTAACAATTGTTTCATATAGAAAAAATTTCCGCTATTGTTTTCTATGTTCGCCATATCGGATTCGAAATTTTGATTATATTTATCAAACAAAGATTTTTCTAGAATAATTTTCGTATTAAATGAAAATAAGTAATAGCAATAATAATAATATAAAATAACATCAGCTGTAAGGGGGCACCCTATACCCTATACCCTGTACATTTTGTAGTAGTTAGTTCCAACACGCCTAAGGCGGTCGTTGGAAAATACGATAATTAAAATGGATCTTTAAGAAAAAACACTTTTTGTAAAATGATAAAATTTTTTTAAGACCAATTTTTTTTTAGAATCCATTTTTTTAACAGTATATTTCTAGGCCCTTTTTTAAGAATATTTATTATGTTTTACCGAAAAGAGAGGTACTTTTTTATTAAAAGCTAATGTTTTTTTTAAGAAAATGTACTATTTTTAAGAAGAAGTACTTTCTGGAAGAAAACTCAATAAGAGTATTAGTTTTGTTTTTACAAAGAAGTAATTTTTTAAGAACATGTAATTTTTAAACAAGTGGTAATCTTTTTCGGAAGTTGTTATGTTTTTAAGAAAATTTACTTATTTTCAGAAAGACTGCAAATTTCAAGAAAAGTAAAGAAAAGAAAAGGAATTATTTTATTTTTAAGAAAAGGTACTTTTAAGAAAAAGGATTTTTTTAAGAAAATGTTTTTTTTTTTGAGAGAAGGTATTTTGTTGGAGAAATGGTTTATTTTTAAAGAAATGGGAATTTTTATTAAAAGGGGTCCCTTTTTCAAGACTAGATACAAGAGTACCTACAAGAGTAGGTACTTATCTCAAGAAAAGCTATTTTGTTAAACGACAAAGGTACTCTTTAAAGAAAATGTATTTTTTTAAGAAAAGGCAATTTGTTGTAAGAAAATGTAAATTTTTAAGAAAAGGTACTTATTAAAAAAAATTACTTTTTTTAAGAAAAGCTACTTTTTGTGAGAAAATGTACTTTTTGATGTGTCAACTATATCTGTAGGCACGGGTAGGGCAATCTGTCAAAGTGAACACATGCCAACAACACACAGCGTTAGCATCACATACGTGGTTGTTGATGATGGTATTGATGTAGCGGCAGCGAAAAAACAAGAAGGTCGTCGTCGCCAAAGGGTATTGAATAGTATAGAGAACTCGAAAGCACTGGCAACATCTATCGAATTGTTCAAACCGTATTATTCTCTTTTTGACATAACTTGGTCCATTAATAATCTTGATGTGCAACATTGATGCAATTTGACACATTTATGCTCTTTGTATTGGTTTATGTAATAACAGTTTCGAAATGGTGCATTTACTTATAGATTGAAGTATTCTCTTTTACTCACACTAAATATTTGTTTATTTATTTTAACAGTATTACATCTAATGTAAAAGCAGATGGAAGAAAAAAGAAAGTGCAATAGCAAAAGAGCATTCAGCACAAAAACTATTGTTTTTTTATTTTCGATTGTAACATTTACAGGTACCGTGTAACAAAACGGTGTTAATACATCGCCCGTGAGTTCGAACACTCACTAATATTTTTTAGCAAATGTACTTCTTTAAGATAAGGTATTTTTTTAAGAAAAGAATATGAATAGGTATTTTTTTTTGAGAAAATTTACTTTTTTTAAGAAAAGCCACTCATTTAAGCAAATATTCTTTTTGCAAACTTCTTTCACTTTGGCTTTTCTAAATTTACTTTTTATTGTGTTCAAAACTAAAATATATTCTAAATATTGGTTACAGGCACCACTTAGAAAACTTCCCACTAAGCAAGAAATTCCCAAACATATGTCTAGACACAAACCAAAGCAAATTTACCCAATATAGTTGATAATACTGCATTGTACCATAATAGTGTTAAAAAAAAGTTGTTTAATTTTTTTGTCATTTACCCTCCATACCTCAACGTGCGATAACGAACTTCGTTCGAATAATACTATTGTGATTGTTAGGATCGTCATAGCGTCACATGCTATATTTTTGAATTTTGAAAATTTAATCCAGATTCGGAATCGGCGACTTAAAACCGATTATGAGAGTAATTAATTTCGAAATTGCGAATATTTCGATTTTTAAAAACGGGATTCTAGATTTGGAATCAGCGACGCAAAAAACTATCTACGGAACTAATTAATTTTGTAATTGTAAACATTTGAATTTCCACGTACGCCACATTGGATCATCTATTTTGAATTTTAAAACCCTGGTTTCAGATTCTATATCAGCGTCCCCTAATACCCCTTATGTGCTATAATAAAGTTTTGATCTTAATAGTGGAAACAATCAGGGATACTGGCCCACAGTGCCCCGATATATCAAATTGTGCGTAGAAAGTAAACCGGTTTCTGGACTGGTTGCTGGTGTGGCGATCAAGCATATGTGCTCCGGATAATAATATACTAATCGCTTGAATTGGACTTACTTTACGATGTTGAACAACGTTTCGATTGTAAGCAACAAAGCTCAATGTGGTCCATTTGGCTGACTAAGCGATACCAGACTAGACAAGATATCATGCATGATAAGAGGGCAATGCAAAGAATCAACATTCAAAGCTCGTTTTTGTAATCTTACCGAGTGGAATCCTCCTCTAACAGTTGATGGTTTGTTTATTGAAGAAGTGGAGTCAATCAGATATTTTCGATGCAAGATATTGCAAGAGCAGCACTTGAATCACACACATCTACTTGAACATCGTAGACGAGTAAGACCACCATATATATGGGAGCGATGCTTGGAACGCTAATATAAACTTTGTATTGTTATAGTTTGTTGGAATAAATTACAGACTTATTAAATGAGAAGAAATTATAAAATAGCAACTCAAGAGTTTGATGCCGGAGTTCCTATATAATTCAGATTCGAATGCTTTAGTTGCCGAACCGTGTTTTAACGCCATAAAGAAACTTATGCATCAACATAGTGACGAAACTTTTTGATTTAATGACAACGTTTAAGTTGTGGCAGTGGACCTGTATGCCAGCTCATTTTCTAATAAAATATATCTTTGTCCGATGAACCTTTTCCATTCGGTCGGACCCTGGCTGTGTTTAAATATCTATGACATTTTTGATTTAACGAAACTAAATATATCCTAAAAACAGGACGAAATTTTAAAACAAACTGAATCCCGCAAGTCAAAAATTATTTTGTACCAGCATATATGAACAGTTACTTGTTAAGCTTTTCTTATTCCTATTGTCGTTAAGAAGTTGAAGATACTGTCTGGTATGCTGCCTCTCTGTTAAGCAGCGTTTGCTTTTACTTCACCACAAATGTAAGCGTGTCACAACTAAGAAGCGAGTCAAGGAGCCATCAGAGCACACTAGAGTCGAAGCAACAGCCGCAAGATACGGTCGCTCGGGCGGATTGGCGCCAACATATATGGGTATGTTGACCAAGAATTACATCCCGTAGTTTTTTGGGGGCAATGTGTCTATCAAAGATTAACTTTAAAGGCGAAACAAATTAATGGCGAACACAAGAAATCTCAAGTGTGGTTACGTGTGTGTTTGGAGTGAAGAAACTTTTTAAATAGTTATATCTTCCATCTTTCACGTTACTAAAATTTAGCCCATTCACCTAAATTGTTCGTTTGAAATTGATTTGGTTGAAAAGGTAACGTCACCATAAAACAGACTCCGATTTCGAGAACCTCGAAATCCATTTTTAAAATTAGATCGACATTAGTCAAATACTTGGCAAAACCTGGTCTATAAGCACTCAGTGCTAGGCCCAAACCCTTAATTACCTGCAATTCAGTTGCCCACAATTATCATCACTTTAAAACGGTTTACCCTTTTTGCAGTGGCATTAATATACGGGATATATGTGTATTTTTAAGTTAGTAACATTGCGTGTTTATCTAGTTTCTCAGTTAAAATGTTTTTTACACAAAAACTAAAGTTAAAAGGCGTTAAATAGTCATTTAAACTGGAATTAAATGAAATCTATGATTTTGTTGCTGCTCTCGGATCGGTCTTGAGCAGTCGTACATTTAAATCCTTCATTTATTTTTAACGATGATATGAATGACGCACGCAATCCGAATCCGTCTGTATATACATTTTGTGGAAGCTTTTCGTTTTAATTGATGGACGTTATTGCTCGCAATGTATTTTTAGTTGAGAATGGGAATGAAAAAAACAGAGTAAGATTATCTGAAGTTAAATAAATCTGCAATAAAATTTTGATATTTATTTTATTTAATTATTAAATATAAATACAATTCATTTATAGTCCAAGAACAGATTTTCGCATATTGGTAGTCATGCACTTCATTAAAAAAAAATATATATACAGACGTATATAAACAACAAACAAATGTTCTTATTTACACTCCGGTTCACTTATTTAAAGGCGCTAAAATATCATATTCGGCAGCCTGTATCTTTTGCAATTTGTAACCGATTGCAGACTTATAACATGGAAATGGAAGCTAGACATTTTGAGATATAAAAAATATCATGACAGTTGTGGTTTCTTAACTAAAGAACTTTTTTTGGGCAATTTATAAAAAAAGTCCAAAAATGTGATATTTTTTTTGTTCAGTTGCCTTTATTTTTTTTATAATTTTTAAAGTAAGCAATGATTTTTTGTAGAGAGCGTTTGTTTATTAGAATTTATTACATCTTAATCATTTTACAAGTCAAAATGGCAAAACAAAATTTTTTAAATCTATCGGAAAAAACTGAAATCGATGTTTACCGTTCTGAAGTATTTTCAAACCGCGCAATAGCTAAAAAAAATTGGACGGAGCCCAACAGTTGTCGACAATTACATCAAGGACCCCGAGGGGTATTGACAAAATTCTAAAGCAAGATTTTCATTGTCTTTATCTACGTATGGAAAAGAAAAATCATCAGAAGTGCTTCTAATGCTGCTTTATACTTGAGCTCAAGCTGGAGTGGAAGCAAGCAAGTCATCAGTACGCAGAATAATTAAGAGCGGTGAGTGTCTTAAATATCTGAAATTACAAAAAGAGGCCGTCACTTAATGCTCCTCGTAAGGAAAAGCGGCTTCAATTCGCCAGAGGCTACATGGTATGGGATGTGCAGCCAAGAGGTCATGGAAAGGACTGGAGAACCGTTGTATTAACAGACGAGAAGAAGTTTAATTATTTCCATGCTCTGCGCAAAGAAAAGAGTTTTTTGAACCGACATCACAGCCGAGAGGGCGGCTTTATGGTGTGGGGTGCTATTCCGTACTATGGCACCATCGATCTTGAATTTCAAAGGGCAAAAATCACTGGTGCAAGCTATAAAACGTTATTGGAATCGGCTTTTCCGAAGTTCAGTGAACTATTTGGTCCCATATCTTGGATATTGCAACAGGATAGTTCATTGCACGCCAAAATATTAATATTCTTGACTGGCCACCCTATTCGGCAGATCTAAACATTATCGAAAATGTCTGGGGTTGGTTACCTCGTAAGGTCTATGAAGGAGGTAGACAATTTGATGACAAGCAGTCACTAATTCAGGCAATTAAGGATGCTTGGAATCAAATTTCGTTGGATTACATAAATGCTCTTTATCTTTCAATGAAAACCCGTATATTTGAAGTTATTAAAAACAAAGGGGGTTGTACAGATTACTAATAGTTCTTAACTAAAGTAAAATAAATTAAGAAAAACAAGAAAAGCTGTTTTTCATTAAAATTAGTTAAGGTGCCTATATTCAAGTGAACCAAAGAAAGCACATTTTTGGACTTTGTTTTATAAATTGCCCAAAAAAGTTGTTTAGTTTTTTAGAAGTTCAAGATGTCTAGCTTCCAATTCTATTTTAAAATTCTGCAATCGGTTACAAATTGCAAAAGATGCAGGCTGCTGAATATGGAATTTTTAATGCTCTAAGTAAGTGAACCGAAGTGTATATATATAAACTTTTTGCTCAAAAATGCATTTACACACATACAAAATCTATGTGTTTATCTGATATAGGATTTGTGCTGGAAAGAAGTTGAGTTGGAACTAGTAAATAAGTTTCAGTCGGGTGAACCGACTTAATCATACCCTCACCTTAAGTCATTGATTGCGTGGGAGTTCTGTTAAAAAACGCCCATACCCAAAAGTGACCATATTCAATAGCAGATTGACATTGCGCTGAATATTATTGAATACCCAAATTAGTTATTTTCCCTCCGAATATTTATATGCGAGGTACAAAAATGGGCATCGCAAGTTGTTGCCAAAATTTTGATCAGTACCAAATATTTTTATGATCTGTTTTGATTTATGGGAGTTATCAACTCGGGAAACCGGAAATACGCTCAACTATTGTATTGGAGGTACGAAACTGGGAGTGGCAAAATAGTCAGTTATTATTTACACAGTAGTTTTTAGCAAAATATTACCTAGTATAGAATTTTATTAAGATCGGTGTTAGTTTACGAGAGTTATCGTGTCGATCAACCAGTCATCAGCCCAACTTTTATATGGGAGGTTACAGAATGGGCGTGGCAAAACAGCTCATTTTCTACAGGAGAGTTTTATTTGATTAAATAGTGACTAGTACAAACTTTCATAAAGATTGGTTCGGTTTTTCGGGACTTCTCGTGCCGAACAACCAGACGGCCAACAATTTTTGTATGGGAGGTACCACAATGGATGTGGCAAAATCACCCTTGTTTTAATCGGTGATTGGCGTTTGATAACGTGAAGCCTTATACTTTATTTCATTAAGGTCGCAAGTGTTGTCTAATGTTACTGTCATACTAATGCTAATGGAGGACTAATGCGAGTGTCGAGTGCCATCACGAATTCGTTTGTATCCTACAATAATTGTACTGTATTTCAGGCAGAAGTCATGACAATCGGAAAAGTTGTCCTTTGAATGGGACGATACTTCATCGTGACCCTGGATTTTAACATATACTCTGATTGTTCGGCTGCTCTCAAATCTCTGCAATTTGTATTCCTCTGTTCAAGAACTGTCCACAACTGCCCCCCATCTCTACATGAGATGGCCAAAAACCTAATGCCTTTTGTATGACGAGGAGAAAGTATCTTGGACCGTACTTCATTATTGATGTCACGGACATTCAGGAAGTTAAGCTAACTGAACTCAGGCCATATATGAAGGGTACTCATTGGATCGCCATTAACTAATTTACGCCTATTCTATAGCCACATCATGGAGTACAGGGAAAAGCTTTCATATAGAACATCCCATAGCCATACGTGGTTAATTTACAGGTTCAACGATGATGAAAGCCTGTTCCACCTAACCTAATCAAACCATAAAATTTATAAAAATTTTTTAACAAACTTCCTCTTCTTCAAGACAACGGTATATACCTTATGTTTTACAATACGAAAAACGACTAAAATATTATTAAGGCACAAACTCATAAACCATAAAATATTACTTTTTCGTCCTAAAAAATGTTTTTTTTTTAAATACATTCTATAAAAAAAAATTTTCTAAGATAAAGTTTATAATTTTACTCAAAATGTATCTTCCTAAATTCAAGTTTAATTATCGTATTTTTCAAGGGGCGCCTTAGGTGTGTCGAAATTAACTAGTACATAATATATAGCGAAAGGAACTTCGTTCCAGTGATTTTTATTTTGAAACATATTATTTTAATGTCTATACGTACAAAAATTTTGTTGTAAATCAATTAATAACTGATCCTTTTTGCTCAAAATATTTTGCCAAAGTTTCTTCTGCTCCTTCAAATATTATAGCGCTTATCGAGGACCCCTTTGCTTTGTGACGAGCCATTCCATCAGGTTTAGAAACAAAACATGAATTTTCTGACCAAATGCTTGTTCTATTTTTCAAACTGTCGTTGAAATTGTCCATATGGTGCACCACTATTAGCCACGTGCCAACCAGTTGTCGTTATGCTAATATACCAAAATGACCTACTTCGGTGCTGATCCGAACGGCACTTTTTATATTTCACTTTTTAATTTTTGCTTTTTATAGTGATCAAAAGCTCGTCCACATTGCGGGTGAATAACGCTATGTATTTCTTTAACGTTGTCAGACAGAACCTGTCTTTTAGACATGATTCTCAAACCAATAGTCATGCATCATGATCTAAAATCACCATAAAATGGAACTGTTAAATTACTTTACGTGTAGTGACCTGAGTTGGGCTCCCGAGACTTTCCGATATCTAGAAAATGATACAGTATACAATGCTGAAAGAGCTCAATGTATTGCAATTATCACGAAAGTAGTGGTAATTTTTCGCTCCCGCTTTCCCAGGGGATTCCCTTCCGTGTGCACGGGAATTATTATATTAATTAAAACGTATGTGCAATCTATCTACACTGAAAGAAACGTTTTACGTTTCTGTACTGAAAAATTTCGTACATCCGACAATTTGGTTGTTGCTGCATTGAGAAATTGCATACATTTCTTTAATAATTGCTCGTTTAGTTGCTGCAACAATTGTAACAATTATATTTAATTCGTATTTTGGAAAAAATCAGTGTGTGATTTAGCCTACTCTTAGTTAGTTTCTATCTTACTTTTCCCATAGCTTATTATTGTTATTTGTTTGTTTTGCCAATATTTATAGCTGACGAAACTATTTCGTTGCTGCAACGAATGAGTTCCTAATGGAGCGAAACTAAATTTTAAGAAGATCAAGAGAGTAATGGAATGAAGAGTGATGTTACCGCCACTGGTCTCAACACCTTCAAATGCAACTCTTTAGTTATCTATATTTACGTAAAACCTGAATTAGTTATAGATAAATTATATTCTATATTTTCCTAATTCTACTAAAAATGTAAGAAATTCTGAAGTCATATTATTGAAGTAACTTCCTCTTTCTTTATAAACCAAAAAGTATGTTGTAGAAACCATGAATTGTCGAAAATTAAGTTAATGAAATTATCTATTACCTTTTAAGGAATTTTAACACTAGGTCTTGCCATAAGTCGGCGATAAAGAAATAAATACTTTTCAACAAACTTAACCTGTGTTGTGAATCCAATCAGGCCATCACGAACCAACTGTTGTAAACAATTTTAAAATTATTTTTGCTGGAAAGAATCACAAGATACAATTTCTTTGTGTCAAAATTACTGGAGATTATTTGCTTAGAACCGGACCCAGAGTAAAAAAGTGACGATATCACACCAAACCGAAAGTAACATAACCTCAACCACACGTAAGTACTTGTGCGGACTCTCTCTCACAGCACGGTCAACCACTGAACCCTACTGACGTTTCAACCGAGAACATGGCGCAAATTTGCCAACTCTGCCACGAGCCAATCGTTAGTACCATAATAAATTGCAACGCATGCCAAAAGCCGTACCACGGAACATGTGCCAAAGTCGCAAGCCCTCAGGAGCGGTGGTTGTGCCCATCCTGTGACCCAAATTCAACTTGTTCCGAGCATCCCGCCGCAAGTATTCATTCATTACTTGGTTCAAAAGACTCATGCAATAGGAAAAAAGCTTTACACCTGAAAATGTTGGAAGAGGAGCGCGAATTAGCCAGGCGCCGCGACCAGGAGTATCTCTCCAAAACATATCAAGTATTGCAACAACTTGCGGAAGAAAGTATAAATGTTCAACCTTCCGACATCGGGTATTACCCAAATGGAACCCAATCTCTCCTTTACTCAACTGATTCACGAGACACGAACGTGCCGAACGTCGTTGTCACTGCGTCCAACCTAACCTCACCAAATACACAACCGCGTCCATACGATACTGTAGTCTCCTACAACTTTCCACTTATGTCAGGAGCCGTGTCTAGCCCTCCTTCAAATAATGTATACCATACAACCAACATTAATAGTACGCATCCTTCACAATTTATTAACCAAAACTTTCCTCTTCACTCTACAACCCATCAAAATTATAGCCAAAGACCTTCTGGCGAACCAGCAAACATTAATGTCACACAACAGCAACTGCCATCCATCAATGCCGAACAGTCAGGAGCGTTTCAACCTACTGACGGGTATACACAAGTGATAGGGCCTAGACTCACCGACGACCAGTTGCACGCCCGTCAAACGGTGCCAAAGGATTTACCTATATTTTCAGGCTGCCCAGAAGAGTGGTATCTTTTCAGTTCGACCTACGACTGGTCCACTGCCGTTTGCGGCATAACAGATGCGGAAAATCTGGTATGGCTTCAAGGAGCTCTTCGTGGCGAAGCAGTGGAAGCAGTCAAAAGAATCCTCTTTCACCCCTCTTGTATCCCTCATGCCATTTCCACACTAAGAGTGTTATAGGGTCAGCCAGAAAAAATATTATTCACGCTGAAAAATAAAATAAAATTATTGCCTCAAGTAAATGTCAACAAAATGGAAACCATCACAAACTTTGCCATCTCAATAAAGGGTATCTTATGCACCATTCAGGCTTGTGTTCTCGCAGATGAGTTAAACAACTCATCCCTACTTCAAGAACTCATTTCAAAGCTACCACCGTACTACAAAATTAATTGGGGAATGCAAAAACTCTACCTGGTGCAAAGTAACCGAAAGGCCAACTTACTCGAGTTTTCTAATTGGATGTTCGATATCGCACTATCAGCCAGCACCAGCCCGCGCCATGTAGAAAGTCATATGACGGACGAATCTTCGTGTCACCGTAAACAAAAAAATTAATTTCTTCATACACACGCTGAAAGAAAGGTAAGGAAATGTTATGTTTGCAGCGGCGAGTGTAACAACGCCTCTAATTGTCTGAAATTTGTATCAGCTGATCGCAAAGAGAGATGGAATATTATCAAACAATTAGAGTTGTGTAAGCATTGCTTAAGAAAACACTCCGGCGTATGCTACAACAAAAACAAAATCTGCAATATAGAAGACTGTAAACTAAAACACCACTATCTCCTTCACGGCACGAAAAACAGTGTAAAAACGACCTTTAATTCAAGAAGAGAATCATGCGAAGAGAATTCGGTGGGTACCGATGAAGATAACGACGGGGTTCAGAAACTAAATGCGCACGATATCGGTAAACAAAAGATTCTATTTAAAATCCTCCCAAGAAAAAAGTCGGTAAAAACGGAAAAATAATTTCTACGTACGCATTTTTGGATGAGGGCTCTTCTGTAAGTCTCATTGAAGAGGAAATTTTAAGTCAACTCGATTTAAAAGGAGAATCGGAACAATTCTTTATAGACGTTCGCTCAGTAAATGAATAGTTATTACAAAGGCCAACACTCGACTACGAGTATCTTTGTAGAAAATTTGATTATTTAAAAGGCTTCCCAGTTAGAAATTACACTACAGCAATACCAAAAGTTCTAATTGGATTAGATAATATAAATATGAAAATATCGAGCAAAATAAAGGAAGGAGGCATGAACAAACCAATTGCTGTAAAAACGGCGCTAGGATTGACAGTTTTCGGGCCATGCCTCGGAAATCAGGGGATCCGGTACAATCTGAACATTTGCGAATGCAATGAAACAGACGATACAATCCACCCATTAGTAAAACATTTTTACGAGATCGAAAGTTTGGGTATTAACTGTCAAAATTTACAGGTCAACAAAGACGACGATAGATCATTACAACTTCTAAAAATGTTCACACAACAGCTCAAAGACGGCCGCTATGAAACTTGCTTACTATGGCGTTTCGACGAAATTATATTGCTTGAGAGTTACGAAATGGAAAAAAAGAGACTAATTTGTCTCGAAAATAAATTATTAAAAAACACGGAGCTGTTTGCCATTTTTGCCAAACTCATTGAAGACTACTCCTCTATAGGATATATAAGCAAAATCGATATATCTACGAGAGCCCAAAAGGTGTGGTACCTCCCGACTTTTCCGGTTTTTAACAAAACTAAACCGGGTAAGTGCAGAATTGTGTGGGACGCTGCTGCAAAATCCCGAGGGATATCATTAAATTCTCTCCTGTACTAAGGCCCAGATTTTTTAGCATCTCTTTCGGCTATTCTTTTTAAGTTCAGAGAAATGGCTGTAGCTATATGCGGAGACATTGAACAAATGCTCCACCGCATATTTATACGTGAAGACGATCGACATGTGCAACGCTTTTTATGGCGAAACTGCGACAGTAATATAGAGCCCGATGTTTATATCATGAATGCCATGGTATTCGGCGCTTCATGTGCTCCTTGCATTTCGCAATTCGTGAAAATCCTAAACGCTTCTAAATTTGACAGAGGAAGAATTGAAGATTGAAGTGCTTCCGAAACGTATCTTTTTTAGGAACCTTTAGATAAATCCTCTACTCCGCAGACACAATCGAACAGGCCATAACTATAGCAAAAGAAACTAGTTTTATTCAAAGTCAGGCTGGTTTCAATCTTAGGAATTGGTGCTCGAAGCTGAAGTGGTTCAGGTTCTAGAAGAACCGCAAATAGAAAATGAGAAGGAATTAAATATAGGCCCAGATAGAGAAGCCGAGGAAGTACTAGGTGTCTTTTGGAACACATCAGAGGATATGATCATTTTTAAAGTTTTTCCTCTTATAATGAATAAGTCTTAAAAGTCCTAATGACGGTCTACGATCCTCTTGGATTAATCGGAAATTTTCTTATGTACTTAGAAAGAATTTTGCAAGAAATCTGGAGAAGCGGTGTAGGCTGGGACGAACCGATTAAAAATGAGCAGTCTGTTAAGTGGAATAAATGGTTAAAATACCTCCCAAACTTAGAGAATATTCGCATCCAACGCTGTTATTTCAAATCGATTACAGACTACAACGAAACACAGACTCAATTGCACACATTCGTAGATGCAAGCGAAAATGAGTATGCAGCCGTATCATACCTCCGAATAGTTAGTGGAGTAGCCCCATTTAGGATCACTTCAATACCACGCTTAGAGCTCATGGCCGCTGTCATTGGCTCTCGATTCCCTAACAGCATAATAAAAGACCACTCCATTTCGATAGAAAACAAATATTTCAGGTTCAAAGGACCAGACTTTCTTCTGAGGCCTACAAATGAGTCGCCTTGTAACGACATCGTCTCAGAACCAACCGAGGTTGAGGTAAAACAATACGTACAGTTTCATACCAACGACGAATTTCTCATCGACGTTAGTCGTTTTTCTAAATGGAACAGACTCTTGAGAACATCTGCATACGTGCTACGGTTTGTCCTTCGCTGTAGAAAAATTAATTCTAGAGACGAGTTTTCATCAGAGGAATTATCGAAAGCCGAGTCTTTGGTATTTCGTCTTGCACAACAGAAATCTTTCTCTGAAGAAATTGATATTTTAAAATCAAAAAAGCAACTCAGTAAATCAAGCTCACTGTATAAATCAAACCCAAAACTCGACGAAAATGGCATTTTTCGCGTCGAGAGTCGCTTGGACAAAGCATCCATTCCAGACGACGCAAAGTATTCCATCATTCCACCAAGAGAAAGCCGTATAACCCATCTATTATTTATGCATATCTATGTTAAATTCTTCCACCTAAACCAGGAAAGCGTTATTAACGAAGTTAGGCAGAGATTCTACATTCCGCGACTTAGAGTATTGCAGTGTCAGAAATGCAGAATAAGTAAAGCCGTACCAAACTATCCGCAAATGGCACAGCTTCCCGCTGCTCTTCTGGCCGCGTTCTGCCAACCCTTTACTTACACAGGGGTGGACTATTTTGGGCCAATCATGGTGACAGTCGGTCGTCATACTGAGAAAAGGTATGGAGTTCTTTTCACCTGCCTGACGGTAACGTCAGTCCATATCGAGATCGCTAACACCCTAAATACACCAAATCATTTCTTACTCGGCTCTCCAACGGCATGAAACCACTGGCAATCTATGATGACTGTGCTCTCAGCAGTATGCGGACAGATTCTGACGCAAATGGGTAAAGGAATACTTACCCACTCTAACGTTTAGATCGAAATGGCATGAAAAAACAAAACCATTACAAGTCGGCGATCTGGTTATAGTGGTTGACCCGGTAAGTCCGAGGAACGTGTGGTTAAGGGGTAAAGTTTGGAAACTTGCACAGCTAAGGACGAACAAGTACGCAGTGCAAAAATTATTACATCCGGCGGAATACTAACCCGACCAGCTGCTAAACTGGCCATTTTAGACGTGGCTACCAAGTAAGAGTATGACGTCGAAGGCTTCTTGTCATACTGTGAGGGGGTGTTACCGCCACTGTTCCCAACCCCTTCAAAAGCAACTCTTTCGTTATCTATATTTATGTAAAACCTGAATTAGTTATCGATAAATTATATTCTCTGTATTCCTCATTCTACTAAAAAATGTAAGAAATTCTGAAGTCATATTATTGAAGTAACTTCCTCTTTCTTTATAAAAGTTGGTTGCACCTGCAACACGCATTTAAATTCTAAAGTGAAAAAGTTGATGGTTTGAAACCAAAAAGTATGTTGTAGAAACCATGAATTGTCGAAAACTAAGTTAATGAAATTTTCTATTACCTTTTAAGGAATTTTAACACTAGGTTGTGCCATAAGTCGGCGGTAAAGAAATAAATACTTTTCAACAAACTTAACCTATGTTGTGAATCCAATCAGGCCATCACGAACCAACTGTTCTAAATAAGTGAAAATGAGCGAATTTAGAACAGAGCTCAGCGTACTCACGTACAGATTTTAAATCAGATCATTCCAACAACTGACATTGGCAGACGCCGGAATGATTTAATTAAATATCTAATGTCTTAGTTAAGTAGTTAGTTAGGTTAATAATAAACTTCAGAATTTAGTGGTATTTTAAAAAGCATCGTCATATATTTTAAAATGGAATACAAAGAAAATCGAAAATCAAACACAATGCAAGGAGCAGCATAACAGCAAAGAACGTGACGCATCGAAACGAAAATAACCCCGAAATATGCAATATAATGTGCAAAGATGTATGTTCATGGTAAGTATATATACATATATACTCATATCTAATGTGTTAATATCTATATGCGCGGCTAGGGACTAAATTCACAAAGTGAATACATCCAAAAACAGTTTGTCCGACTGCGATCACAGATTGTTTGGTGTTAAAGTC
This sequence comes from Phaonia tiefii, assembly GCA_963931995.1. Classification (NCBI taxonomy): domain Eukaryota; kingdom Metazoa; phylum Arthropoda; class Insecta; order Diptera; family Muscidae; genus Phaonia; species Phaonia tiefii. The sequence goes on along the minus strand of OZ008368.1, from coordinate 198,550,818 downwards.
CTCCGAAACGGCTGGACCGATTTGTATGAAATTTTGTGTGCAAATCGGGTAGGTCTCAGAATCGACCAACATCTATTTTTCATACCCCTAAATGATAAGGGTGACCCACCCCTATATAGAACAACGATTTGTCCGACTGCGAAACACAGATTGCCAAACTGCGAAAAAAACACACACTGATGTAGCGGCAGCGAATATCCTAGTTGTCTTGGGTGGGTGCGGAACATTCTCAGAGCAAAGAGAATAATGACGTAGTTATACGTATTTATAAATGAGATAGCAAGAGAGAAACAAAATATCGCCCGTGAGTTCGAACACTCATTGGATTTTTTTGTAGGTCCATAATACGATGGACCCATTGACGCACAAACCCTTAACTGCCACACTCTTCTTCCAGACGAGGGCTTATTATTAAAAGTAACTAATTCCATTTACCAACAATGTAATATTTAAATATCAATAAATAAAAAATCCAATGAGTGTTCGAACTCACGGGCGATGTGAACACATTCGTAAATGTTACATTGGAAAATAAAAAACAGCGTTCAATCATATGATGACGTTACAGTTAAATAATATTAATACTTAAAATTATTTAAAGACCCAGTGCAAGCACATGTGTCATTATTTTCTTGCTCAATACTTTTTGTTTTATTCCCACAAAAGTCAAAGAATGCAAAGCAACAGACACTTGTGCATACATACATACATTGTTATATTCGTACGATATAACCGAAGATCAACATAAAATACTTTTTTAATATTACTCCAAATTAATACTCCAAATTAAAACACTTAAATCTCGGCTCGCCGATATCGGATCGCCTTAATTTTTAGCCTAAACTCTTCGTCGAAACCCGCACTAGCTTTTTAATCCAAAAATTAATAAAATCGGCTATGAATTTCCGGAGAAAATCGCGTGGGAAAATTATTTGAAAATCGCCCAATAATCACTTTCAATACCGACTGCCAAGCAACGAACAAACAAACGATGATAAGACAAAACCGAAGATCAACATAAAACACTTTTTTAATATTACTCCAAATTTATACTCCAAATTGAAACACTTAAATCTCGGCTCGCCGATATCGGATCGCCTTAATTTTTGGCCTAAACTCTTCGTCGAAACCCGCACTAGCTTTTTAATCCAAAAATTAATAAAATCGGCTATGAATTTCCGGAGAAAATCGCGTGGGAAAATTATATGAAAATCGCCCAATAATCACTTTCAATACCGACTGCCAAGCAGCGAACAAACAAACGATGATTTACTCTTCCAAACCTAACACTTGTGTGTGTATTAAGTTTATAGTTTACTGCCCTAGAGGCGCGCGTATAGATGTTAACACATCAATAATTTCAAACACTCCACAAAACATTCATTGCTACAGTGAAACAATATCATTGCAGCATTGAAACAAATTCATTGCAGCACTGCAAAAAATTCATTGCAGCAATGAAATAAGTTCATTGTAGCAACAAAACAAATTCTTTGTAATAGTGAAACAAACTCATTACAGCAATGAAACATATTCATATCTGCAAGGAAACAAATTCCTTGCTGCAATGAAACATATTCACTCCAACCTCCACATTGAGAAACAGATTCCGGCTTACTTTCGATGACAACAGTTGTTGGAGCGACGAACATTTTCATTCTTGTGACGAAGCTTTCTGTTCAGTGTATAAATTGAGTAAGCCAACATTCACAATACACTTTACAATTTTACCATTCATGCCCTCTCATTCTTTCTCAAAGTATTTCCAAAATTCAGAATTTTTTGGCCGCGAAGATGAAAATATTTTTTCTAGATACACAGATGTACTGCAGATAGCCAATAATCGAAGCACTCGATTGCTTTAAAATTGTTTCGAAACTGCCAAAGATAACGACGATGAATATGATTTTAGCTCTTCTTCCAATATATCGTTTGAGAATCAACGCAATAAAAAAACAATGAGTGTTCGAACTCACGGGCGAACCTGTTACCTGTTCGATTTCTATGAATACATTAGTAAATGTTACATTCGAAAATAAAAAAGAATAGTTTTTGTGCTGACGGATTTTTTGTTATTGCACTTTCTTTTTTCTTACATCTTCTGTAACAGTAGATGTAATATTCTTAAAATAAATACAGCAGTATTTAGCTCATTGAAAAAATTGTTTTTGTTTTGTCATAAACCGAGCGACGACAAAAAGTATTGAATAGTATAGAGAACTTATTGCCCTCTTTTTCCGATGTCATGTAGGCAGTCTGAGTAAAATAGTATAAACGGGTCTTATTATCTTTATAGAATATTTCAATATAAATGCACAATTTCGATAATGTTATTACATAAAACAATATAAAAAGCATAAATGTTTCAAAAGACGTCAATGTTTCCCATTAAAATTATGAATGGGCCAAGTTATGACAAAATGCGAGTAATACGTTTTGAATCATTCGCCAGATGTCGCTAGTGCTTTTGAGTCATACAATAATTTCAGGAAATGAATGTATACTTTCATAAACCCATCGAATACAATTTCATGGCAAAAAAAAACAAAAAATATTGAGTGTCCGTGGTTGAGTGAGGATTTTAACTGTATAGCATAATATTGGAAATAATATTCTTCTTCCAGACGCCATATTTTTAACTATGCCAGCATAGGTACCACATTAATTGAATTTATTATCCCTCGCATTATAGTGGGTGTAAGTATACAACCCAGATATTCCAATGGATGCCACAAGACTATAGGTACATCTGCGAAGGACCGCGACAGCATATTAAAGTTAATAACATTACTTGCAAATTGGTATCCCTAATAGAAATATGGAAAACCACAAAGTGCCATTACTCGAATATGAGCTAATTTATTCTTATGCCAGGTAATGAACAGAATAGCAAAAAAGCAAATACCTGTTCCTATTGTCATAATTCGAGCCAAAGACTGCTTGGTCGATAACTTTATATCTGGCTGAAGAATTTGAAAGGATATTACGAAAAAATTTGTAAACATGATAGTGATCCGAACAACTTCGACAACACTATGCAATATTTTTGAAGTCATTGAGTGCAAAATCCATCTCGTGTGAAATTTCTCGTAATATTTATTGAAACTAACAAACACTAGCTGCTGTTCGGATTTTATGGCCTCAGGTATATTTTAGTTAAAACTACATTTTTCGAAGAACATGCAATTTACCTAAAGGCTATATATCGGTAACCAATTGGCGTTTTATATTCCTGTCTGCAGCACAACTGTAGCTATAGACTAGGAGAACAAATTTAAAGTTAGTTTAAACCCAAAAGACTGGATCTCTTGTGCATCAATACTACAAAAATGCCGAAAAATTTTAAACACTAATTACTCGTAATTTGCAGGAACTTGAATCCTATCTATTTGAAATAACGCCCAATAAAATAACATCCAAATAAAACTGGAAAACTCCCAACATATTTTCTGTATATTTTTCTGTATATTTTTGTTTGTTATTCCAACTAAAGGAAAATCGGACTAGGAAAAGGAATACTAAGAGACTCGACTATCATGGGACCAACTTAAATTTACTCCCCAGGTACATAAATCAATGGAGAGAATTCGTTGACGCCATATACTTTTCGTGAACCTTTTATTTAAACTTTGTATTGTAATACTGTTTTATATAGTTATATTTTGTTTAAAATAATTAAGAATATACATAAATTCTGCACAAAGACCGTGTTAGACTATTAGTGCAAATGCAACGATTCGCAGAGAGAGATATGGAATAAAACTCTCTTCCATTTGGCAGAAACCATTCTATCATTCTGCTTGCGATTTACACTATCAGTTTTGTAAAATGCAAAGATATCTGTCTGCAATGTGGCAAACAAAATACAACAGTTGTAAAATAAAAGGAGAATACAGAAAATAGTAAATTGTGAACAAAGGGTAAACATATGTAAAAAGTGTTGAAATAAAAGCTTTAATTTGCCGTTTTCTTCTTCGCATTATTTTTTTTTTTGAAAAATCAAAAAATTAGAGAAATATGTCAGATCTGTCAATTGTTCTCCTCCTGTTTACACCATTCCATCTTCTCTCACCAAAAAAAGTTTTGACATATCCAACGATTTTTCTAATAGTCTAACACGTCCTTAAGGAGCATACGCAGAATTAAGTTTCTTCCACATGGGTCATATTTCACTTACAATCCTATTATATCCCTCTTGGGGTTAGGATATAGCGTTTACTTGATTCCAATTTGGTGTTATTTCATACCCTAGTTTTGGGTAATTAAATCAGTTTATTTCTTGCGTTTTTTTATTGGTGTGTTGATTCGGTGGGTGTTTTTTCATTGGAAACTAGTTCCCACACACGGCGACTCGATATCTGTATAGCTGTAGCCAAACCTATAGCTATACTGCGATTTTCATATTGGTTATTTACCATCCACCCCCGAAATGTGTTTGCACTGTGTTGGCTTTTAGTTTCACCTTCAATATATTGAACTTCAGTATATTTTGACCTTAATTTTCAATGACTCATCCCATCCCGATTTCAAACAAATTATGCACCACGATCACGCACGTATTGAATCAAAATCATCACTTTGTATTATCGTAGATACGCATCAAAAGGGTATTCATGCCAATTATTTTATAATTACCCATAAATTTGTAGTTTATTCAAAAACTAACAGAGACTTTAATTTGCCAACGAAACTCGCAAAAAATATATCTAAACAAAAAAGCCACGTTTTAGAATTCATTAAAATGCGATATCTACTAAAAAAAGCCCCCATCAAAAGTTACGCTTATTTTCTGGGAATTCTTGAATGCCTAACATTTGCCAATACAGCACATCAACGTTATTTGCTAGTGATGAATGTACAGGTCCAAAGTTGTATTTTAGCGCGTAGTAGTGAAATGGCTGCTGGCAACGCTGTAATTATGTCAAATATTAGAGATTCTTGTTCTTACTTCTTTGTTTCATTCCCCAACTGAAAAAACTGGACCTTAAAAGCGAGATTGGTTTTCTTGAAGCCGAAAGTGATGATAATGACCTGACTTCATTTCTGGCGTGTCGGTAGTGTCTGCTGAAGTAAAAGTCATACCAGCAGGAGTTCATTTGACGTTCCATTTAATATTGTTGTGATCTGAAGTTACCTGCGATATATTCGCGTTTTTGTTTGCAACAAATATCAGAAATTTGAGCAGTAATCTAAAGTTATAAATAACCAATTTATGGCCGTTTAAAATAAAGAGTGTGAGCAGAGCAAACTATCAATGCTACCGCTACCACCGCTGCTATCGTATATTAAGTGAATTTTCTCCTTACCAAGAATCATCTCGTCTTTCAGGCCTTTTTACGCTACAGAAGTAAAACAAATATGCAGTCGAGGTAGGGGAAATGATGCAGTTAATCGAATTTGTAAATATACCATATGACAAAAACAAGTTCTTATAAAATAGCAATAAGTAGTACATAGTAAATTAACTTAAATAGATTTAGAGCATTAGATGGACAAAAGCATGCAATTTTAGAGTTTGAGGCGTAATGAAGATGTGAGTATGGATATATTTGAAATATTTAAGTATAAAAGTCCAGAATTTCTTTAAGTTGTTGTATCTGTGAAATTATATAATGATTTAGGTAACAAACATTTTTAGGAACGATTGAGATATAGGAATATAAATCGAAACTTTTTTGACCGCAAAACGTACAAAGTAAATAGTATACAGGGTGATTCAGGAAGTTCCGGACAAATTTCTCCAGCGTATGCCTTGGCTCATTTCATGAAGAAAAGTCCACTAGGTCCATATCCGAAAATGCAAGGGTGCGAAATGGCAGCGGGTTCAAAATTCTCGAATTGGTGGTCGGAGGGTAGTAGGGTAAAGTTGCTAACTTCTGACCCAGTGGTCGGGCTTGTTGGAAAGGTCTTTAAGAGGCCTTTCAGAATCAATAAAAAAAGTAGAAAAAATTCAAATCGCCAAGATACAGAGCTTTCACATAACCTCAATTTGCTCAGCCAGATGGCAGGTAACTTATATTTTCTGTTGAAAGATAGCCATACCTCTTACCTTTCCAAAATGACCTGAACGAAGGCCAGAGGTCTTACCGTTCCAAAGTTATGACCATTTTACTGAAATGCAAAAATGTTTGTTTTTGTTTTAGGAAGCGAAATAACAGCACACATTTATATGTTTTTGTAAATTAACACGTTTAAGATTTTATTTTATTGAAATTTTCAAAATCAATTAAAAAAAGTAGAAAAAAGTCAAATCGCCGAGATACAGAGCTTTCGGAAAAAAATGGAAAAAAAATTCACATAACCTCAATTTGCTCAACCAGATGGCAGGTAAATTATGTTTTCTGCTGAAATATAGCCATACCTCTTACCTTTCCAAAATGACCTAAACGAAGGCCAGAGGTCTTACCGTTCCAAAGTTATGACTACTTCTGGAAATTTCAATGAAATAAATCTTAAACGTGTTAATTTAAAAAAAACAAAGAAATGTGTGCTGTTATTTCGCATCCAAAAACAAAAACAAACATTTTTGCATTTCAGTAAAATGGTCATAACTTTGGAACGGTAAGACCTCTGGGCTTCCTTTTCCTAAAACCGGTACAACTTCTTTAAAAAGTACCTGTTTTTAAAAAAAATTCATACTCTTACGGCTTTTTCTTACAAAAATAATTTCTTCTTAAAAATAGTACCTTTTCTTAAAAAACATTAGCTTTTAATAAAAGAAGTGACGCTCTTTAAAAAAGGACCTTTTCGGGAAAATATAGTACATGTTCGTACAAGAAGGGTCTAAAAATATACTTAAAAAAAAATATATTCTATAAAAAAAATTTAAATTATCGCATTTTTCAACGGGCGCTTTAGGCGGGTTGGAACTAACTAGTGCATAATATATAGCGAAAGGAATTTCGATCCAACCGGGTGTTCCCTGACACCTCATGTAATTTTATCATTCCCTGTCTATTAAGGGGTTATTTCTAACAGGCATTGACGAATTTGTTCCACTACCAACATTTTGGAGATAAAAAAAAATTTAAATAATATACTTTTGGATTCGAGTACCCCTGCATTTTGAATATTTTGCTTTTAAATTTGTTATTTGCATATGGATTTAACCCTCTGCAACTGGCGTGCTCTAATTTTAACAATATAAATGAGGTTGGGTCTACCAGACCTCATTTTTAAACTGATTTTCTATGTTGAAGTTTCAGGCTGGCGCCTTCTTGGCCTTATTTATTTGTGAAAAAAAGTTTTCACGGTAACATAGGATTAAGATTTGAAATAAAAAAAAAACTTTTTTATAGGTTTTTTGAAAGGATCGTAACCTCGAATTTTTCGAATGTCCACGAAGTTTTGCTTTGAGGTGTTTGTCAGACCACGACGTCATTTGCAGAGGGTTAAAAAACATAACAATGTTACAAATGTAATATTGAACTGAAGCCAAGTATGCATATTTTTCTTCCTCAAAATAGAGGGTGATTTTATTGGAATAATTTTTATTTTTTCAGTTATAACGCTGAATTCAACATAACCGCCTGATATATACTACATAGATTAGAAATATAATATTGATTTGAAGGATCGCAGGCGTTGTACTTGTAGAATATCGCGCGAATTATTGTGGAAAAAATAATATATTTTAAAAGTAAGTGTAAAATGTAAAAGTTTAAAATGAACAAAACATTGTAAAACATAATTTTGTAGATCAAAATAAACATCTCCCTGAAGAAGCCGGGAAAATCCGGAGTAACGTTGGAGAAAATTGAAATTAACATTGTTTAATTTTCATTGAAAATTGTTGACCAGTACAGCCAAGTTAAAAACATCGAGTAATATATTTTTATCTTCAATATTGCAAAATTTTCGGCAAGGCTTAAATATTTCGTTAACACTAAGTATACTCGTAATTACCTTTTTCAAGTACTAGAAGGAGGAGTTATTATTATTACTAGGTTATTATTGTCGTCGTTCTTATCTTATTTAAAATGTTTGCTGTACCTTTATAAGAAAAATAGTGAAACCACCAATCATAGACTACCCTCGATGTATTTAATATTCAGAGCAATATAGGCAGCAGCATCATCATGCAAACCTCCTGACTTACATAATGCCTGACGGTCATCGTAGGCGCAGAAGCAGTTGCAAAGTATCAGGTTCGGAGTATGGAATTGAATATCCGCTTTAGTGTTTTGTTTAGCACATCATGTTACCAACTAATCAAGAGAACATTTTGCACGTCCTCTTTAGGTTAGTCGAGATACCACAGTACTTGTGTGTGTGGCTCAGAAAGTCGCCACGCAGTCAAGCAACCAGGCAGGCAGCCATTTATTCAGCAGCAAGACCATTGAAATTTTTTTAGTAGCAGAATTGGACGGACCTGAGCTTCGTGCCCGCCTTCCACGGCACAGGAAGAATCGTTTTTGTAGTTTTAATTTCTGTGACTGTTGTCAGCGTGTTTTCATTCAGTTTCACTTAAAAAAATTTTTCATTTGATTGCATGGAATGTTTTTTTATTAATATAATGATCACTGGCATTAAGAACTTCTGCTCTTATTTTCTACCCGAAAGACACAAAACTCCTGCAACCGTTTTGTTCCTTATCCTGCGCCGAGATGTGCACCTAACCATTTGCCGAATGGTTATGGCATTTAATTAAAGAAGGTTGTAATTTTGCGATTTTTATGGAGAATTAATCATTTATGGATACACAAATTAGTGTCATATTAATCCATTTTAAAACGCATATAAACTTCGTACAAATGTATCGTATTACTAAAAAAAAGTTGCATATGTTATAAGAATAGTCGGTAAATCGGTAGAGTGAATTCGTTCATGTGAACTAATGTGGTTGTGGAGTCAAGCGTTGTTTATTTTCCAAAGAAACTTTAAGGATCCTGTCGAATGTGTACAATATAAAAATATTGTTATTTTTCACTGTGTTATGTTAAATAAATAAGACCTCCACTAACCATCGAGGCGTCAATGTATTCCATTAATATGGTTTGGGTCTATTAACTCACGATATTATTTTCGTTTATACGTTTGACAGAAGACATAATTTTTAAATTTTCTAAATATTTACAGAAAAAACCTACATGTGCTTATAGCACTTATGTGTGAACATAAAGTATGTCAAAAATTTTGCAACATCTATAATACCTACAACTGTAATAGCTTTTCTTAACAACCAAAATTAGAAAAATCATTGAGCCTGAGTTTATTTAAAACCCGGCCTTCAGTTCCCCGCTTGAGCGTGGCGAATTCGCCCATATTCAATAGCAGAGCTCCACTGCGTAAAATATTGTTTAACTAGGATCTATATTATTTTTGCTCGCCCAAATTTTGTATGGCATGTACAAAAATTGGAGTAGCATACTTGCAGCATAGTAGCAAGTTTTCAAGAAACCGGTTTTCGGTTTTTAATTTAGGCAAAAACCGGTGGAACCGGGTTTTTTTGTTTTTTTTCTTTAAATTGTAGCACTGATTTAAAAATCAAAATTTCACAACTCTATTTAAATATGACAAATTCGTTTTAATTTTTAATAAAACAATTATGTCATATTACATATTCATAAAATTTTAAAGTTTTGTTAAAACTTACATTAAACTGATCTAAATTCGAAAATCATATTCAAATTTGAAACAGATTTCAAAAAAATTTATTAAGTTAGAACATTTATTTATTTTTTCTTAAATAATTTGTATTTATTTCTTATACAAGAAGTCATTATATAATTTTGAAATTTGATAAAAAAAAATTTTTTGGAAATGTTATTTAGAACTTTTTGAAACATAATTTGAATTTGCCACTTTTGTTGATTTCAAGCAGATTTCAAGAAAATTTGCTTAATTTCCCATACATTTTAACAGACGACAAATCGGGTATTTTTCCTTATTTTTCTAGGAATCAGGAAAAAAATGCCTGCTTTGCTTTATGCAACGCTGTTTTATCTCACACTACGAACGAATAGTATGTTTGTTTACAACCATTTCAATCTTAAATCATGGCGCATTGATATGGTGGTACCACTAAAATTGCCGACTTATTTATTTTTCTCATTTCTTAGGTATTTTTTGGTTCTCAAACACATATTTGTCATACTTTTATGTTCACTTTTATTTTTGGAGTACATTTGCAAAATGCCTATTGCTGTAGGCATACTGTTTTTGTTGCCGTAGTAACACTACCTCGTCAATGCGCTTTGACTTTCAATAAAATCAGGAGAAACCCCAATGAGAACACTTGAGATCTTGTTAGAAAATTTGATACGAAATCAGGAAAATATTTTGAGCTGCGAATGAGCTATAACATCATATTTGAGAATAGAAATCATGTTTCTTAATTCCAAAATTTCATTAAAATTTGAAAATGATATAATTTATTGTTAATTTCTTTAAGGATATGGACACAAATTAAAACCGGCAAACTGGTTAACCGGCGTCAAATAACCGGTTTCCGTTTTTTTTTTTCGAAAATTACGTTTTTTAGTAAACCGGCAAACGTTTAAGAGCAAATAAACCGGTTAACCGGTTTTTCGGTTTCGGTTTTGGACACTACTTCTCTGCCAATTTTTTCTAGATAAGTATACATTTACAGATAATTTCACAAAATATGGGTTGAAAGAAATCACATGTACCAGCAAAAAGGTTTTAGAAGAATATGATTTTGTACTAAGTGTGCCAATATGAATGGGAGGCACCAGAAGGGGCATGGTCGTAACGTAACTTGTCAATTACAATCTGAGTTCGCTGGAATAATAGTTACTAGATTGGTAATGATTTACGGCAGCTATCGTGTTGAACAGGGGATATGGCTCAAAGACCTTGGGTCTAATATGACTCCTTCCATGCATTATATTTATTCCGTCAAATGGTATACACCGCCAAATCTATGGATAAAGGTATAATGAAAATGAAATAAAATTATGCACAAACCAATTAAAATTTCGCTTGCAATATGAAGAAAACCTCGCATAACGGTTCATTTCTCAAGAGACTACCCCATTTAACAAAACAGGCTAAAATACGCTGTACAATGGCAAGAGGGTTATAGGTTGTTAAAGGGGAATTTCTCCTACGATTGTTCATGTATACACGCTGATAAGACTGATAATTATCTATGGCCTTATCATGTGCTGACAGGCGCTGACGAATCCCACCTATTGTGCGCAAATCACAAGGGACATACTCTGCTCACTTTTTCGCAGCCGCATGTTTCGCAAAACATACATCACTAGGCCTCCGAGATGACACAAATAGAATGACAAACCAGCATGTGTCAGCATCATATGGTAAAGGGTATTATTACTGGTATTTCAATATGCTAAGATTTGCATAACGTAATTCCTATCGCAAGAATCAATTCGCGCAAAATAATAATTTAATTTGATTTTATGAGGTTGCCTTTGGGCGATATGACATATTTGTACTTACAGGTTTGGATGATATGCCGAATTTTTGGCATTACGACATTTTCGGTTTTGGGCAGTGGGTCATTGGGCTATATGCCGCAACGCTGAAATAAACAATAATGTGAAATAAACTAATTTACAACATTGGTTGTTATTTCATGATTAAATGAAATAAAGTCAATTGAAATAATCGCAACACAAAATAAAATTATTTTAAATGAAGCAACAAACAATAGAAAAAAATTTAATTCTGTGTCTGCGCAGAATATTTTATAATGATATAAAGCAAAATTAAAAACCTTCCACACAATATTAAAGAAATTCGTTAAAACTAAATTTTCCTAGTATTTAAGTGGGAAGTTAAAAATTTGTTGGTTAGATTTTATTTGTAAAAATATTGGGTTATTTGAAAAATGTCTAAACAGTTCTGATCACGAAAACCTTTGATTTTAATGCAACAGTAAACCTGTCAGCCACAACATTCTGTGGTTACTATGATGTCCTATTCTCATTCCAATTTCTATTGGTTCGTCTTTCATAGTTTTAGAATTGCCAAGAATCTTCTAACAACAGTTAAATAGACACTTAATTGTGGTGTTGTATTTGATCCATCTATGTCGTTATTGTCGCATATTGATTGTATTTTTCCAAACGCTCATGAAATGCTTACACTTCTCCAAAGAAGTTGTTCTGGTTTCACTGCTCCAATACATTTGCACAGCTATTGTTAGGGCGCAGTTAGATTATACTTCTGTTGTTTGGAATCCGCATTGTAACATTCGTATCTTCAGCGAGCATATGAAAATTTTTTTAATTTGTTACTTATCCGGTTTCGAACAACCGCCGGGGTCAGTTAGCTTCCAAAATGAAGAAAACATATTTCGTCAACCAGTTCGATATGTTGCCTTATCTCTCCAGTTGGTAAGACCAAGTGTATCCAGGGATTCTTCGAGCTGATGCCTCCAGCAGAGTCTTGGTCTTCCTATTTTTCGTCTTCCGTCGAGTTCGGCTTCGAAAACCCGTGGTGCTGGTTCGTCTTCATCCATTCTACTGACATGGGCTAGCCAGCATATTCACGTTATTTTGATCCGCTTAACTGTGTCAACGTCGAGATATACCTCATACAGCTCAGTGTTCTTAAGTCACTTATACTCGCCGCTGTGCAATTTAGGTCCATATATTTTTCTGAGTATTTTTCTATCGAAGGCTCATAGAAATGTTTCATGTGCTTGCGATATGGCCCAGTATTCTGCGCCATAGAGCAAGACAGGCCTATTATAGCTGGAAATTTGTTACTCGAGAGAGGGCTTTATCACTAAAGTGCTTGCATAGTACAAAAAAAAAATCCAATGAGTGTTCGAACTCACGGGCGATGTGTTAACACCTTTTTGCTACACGGTACCTGTTCGATTTCTATGAACACATTCGTAAATGTTACATTGGAAAATAAAAAACAGCGTTCAATCATATCGAGCCCTTAGAGCGAAATTATCGTAAGCGCCAATTTTTCGAAATTTGTTTTATTGTTGTAATAAATATTTTAGCAACTGATACATAAATACAAATTGCCAAAAATTTTAAATTGCTAATATTTTTGATAAAAATTTGGGGTGAGATTTTATCGTAAGTCATTGTATACATTTTACAAAAATTTATATTTTATCGTAAGCGACAGTGTGTATGTAAAGGCAGGACCGCAAATGCTTTGTTTTCTGGACGAATATGTAGATTTGACTATGTAAGGAATCTTTTGGGCTGTGTTCAGACAGTTACGTCTAGTTTTTGACCCAAACAAATAATAAAAAAAATTATGACCAGGCCATGTGCCAAATTTTTAAACCCGATGTTGTTTGAAGTATATAAAAAATGTCATCAATTTCGCACAAACCCATATTTTTATTATACGATCCAATAAAATTTGGAATTGGCATAAAGTAAAAAAATAAATACCCTATTGTTCTTTTCCAATGTTGCATTTTTATGTAATAGTTCAAACTGAGCATAGCCAATTCATCACAACTAACTTCACAATAATTTTGGAATGATAACTGTGAAAATTTCTGACTGTTGCTTCCAGGTTTTGAACAACTTAGTGAATAGAAAAATACATTTCCTTAAAAATGGATTGCTTCTCAACAAAGGTCAGACGATTTTATTAATTGTGTTAAAAAAAAGTACTGACATTTATTGTGGTTGCCAGGACAAAGAAAATCTTCAGTTTCCCATGGGAATCTGCAAATTGGTTGATTACTCTGATTCTGAACATGATGAATCAGATGCTGACCATTTTCTGGATGAAACAACTTGCGTTGGGAAACGAGGAAGAAAGAAAAATCGAAAAAAGGATAAAAAATGTTGCATCGTTTCAAAGAATATTAAGCCAAATACTTGTCTTGGTAAAAAATGTCAAAACTCTTGCCCACAAAACTTTTGTGAATCGGATCGGATTAAAATAAATGAATTCTACTGGGGATTGGCAAGTGGACCTCGTCAAAAAGATTGGCTTCTGTCATATATTAAGGAAAAACAAATACGAAGAAGACGGGTATCAAGTGGTAAAAGAAAAGTGACTTATGAGTACTACATAAATATTCGTGGCCAGCATACCCAGGTTTGTCAACAATTTTTATTACAAACACTTGGTATTTCTCAAATGACTTTGCGTCATACCCTATTAAATTCAAAAACTAAAAGCATTGTTCGAAATAGGAAGACAAAAAAGCCGGCACATAATAAGTGCTGCGATTTCAAGATAAGTGTAGTAAAACAGTATATTGAGAATTTACCTGCGGTTCCATCCCACTATTGCCGCAATAAAAGCAATAAGCTCTACTTGCCAGAAGAATTACGCAATGTATCGCATTTGTACAAGCTTTATGTGGAGCATTTGAAGGAAAAACAGCAAGAATCATCAATAGTCTCACTATACAACTTTCGCACAGTTTTCAATAATGATTTCCATTTGGGATTTCATACTCCAAAAAAAGATAAATGCAACACATGTGAAAAAATTAAGAATTTGCAATACACCTTATGGCAAAAGTAAAAGAAAAAGCAATACACCTTAATGCAAAAGTATGAATCTTTTTTACTCCAGAAAATATGCTTACTACAATGAAAGTATATATGAAAGCGGAACCAGATCTGGATATTGTTTTTTGTGGGGCGAATGTGATGACAAACGAGGATGCAATGAAATATGTTCAGTGATTTTTAAATATTTGACCATAGTGGACCAAAGGAAACAACATAGTACTGTGAGTCTATTTTGTGACAGCTGTGCAGGCCAAAACCGGAACCGGGCCATATTGTCAGTTATTCCATTCTGTTTAAAGAGTTCAAGTTGCGTTAAGAAGGTTAACATAACATTTTTGCTGCCCGGTCATACAATGATGCCTGTTGACTCTATACATGCTACAATTGAAACATTTATTAAATAAAGGAAGAACAATTTGGGCCCCTTCTGAGTGGTCGACATTAATTTCTAACTCACGTACGACACCAAAATGTTATGAAAGCACAATACTTAATCATTCAGATTTTAAGGACTGGAAGTCATTTTCTAATGCATTTCTTCCATCAAAAATAAAAATTGAATTTCACAGTTTGAGATCTGCCCATTTTGACAAACTGAACTTAAGCGCACAATTTAAATATGGATACTTTGAGGATAGTAAAGTGAATGAATTGAATATAAATTTAGTAATTCGCTCCAGAAACAGTTCAATGATCGTTGCGAATGGACCGGACCTACTCTACTCACAAAAACTAAAAATATCAGTGGAAAAATTTAGAGATCTTCGAAATTTATGTGAAAAGGAAATAATCCCTCAACGATATCATCAGGAATATTTCAATATGAAAAGTGGGGACCAAATTAAAGACACACTAGCTGAAACTGACAACGAAGACATTGATACATCTCAATATTCTTAAAACACAGTTTAAACCTTTTTATATCTATATAAATATGTATACCTACTTGTTAAATACAATACAGTCTGAATAAATATTTTAAAAATAAATACACACTTTTGATTCTCATTTTGCGTTTCAAAGTACAAAATAACATATGTCGTAAGCGCCACAGTTTTATCACAGTAAGTATATCCAAATAAAAAGTTTTTATCGTAAGCGCCAAAACTACTTCATAGTGCAAACAATTAGCAATTTTTAAACATCAGTTCGGTGAGTGCAACAAAATTAGACATTCTTGCCTCCAAACATATTTGATTTTAGGCAACCATTTTTAAAATAATCAAAAAAAAATTGTTGCCTGTAAAGTCGGTTTTACGGGCGAAGATTTTACGTGACAACGTCTTTTTCTCGGTAGAATATTTATTGATATGAATATAATTAAATTGCACAATAGGAGTGCAATGAACTCACTTGCCCAATGAGTGTTAGAACTCACGGGCGATGTTTTAACATTTATTGAAACTTATGGTTTAGGAAAATAGAAGTAATTTCAACACCATCTAGGTACCTGTGCGATTTCTATGAACACATTATCAAATGTGACATTATAAACAATAAACATATCCTTTATTATAAAATATAAACATTTCTTTTATTATAAAAAATAAACATTTCTTTTATTAAAAACAAAAGAAAATAATTTACTAACCAAAAAGTATTTCAATTCATCATATTCGCATATCGTTTTTAAAGCCGACCGCAGCTCTCTGTTTCGTTTTGGCTACCTAATTCATATGAAAATTTCTACACACAAACATACACTACACATATCATAAAGCCAAAAAACAAAAAACAAAAAATAATACCTTATCCAATGCAGACTGATCTAAATCAATATTCATACACACGCACATATATACGCACATACATGCTTGCTCAGTCGTCATATATATGATGTGCCAAAAAACAGAAACACTCACACCACCGACCAACAGCCACTAGAAGCCAGCAAAGCAAATCGTTTCTGGCACACAAGTAAACACATTGCGTTTACTTGTGTTCGGTGACTCATCGTAACGTTACCGGGCGTTACACTTTTTCATAAGTGACTCCCAGCCGCAACCTAATTTAAGACGTTGTCACGTCAAAAAACCTTCTCCTGTAAAATTTGTGTTTTGCCGCTTACGATAAATTCGCTCTGAGGGCTCGATATGATGACGTTACAGTTAAATAATATTAATACTTAAAATTATTTAAAGACCCAGTGCAAGCACATGTGTCATTATTTTCTTGCTCAATACTTTTTGTTTTATTCCCACAAAAGTCAAAGAATGCAAAGCAACAGACACTTCTACATACATACATACATTGTTATATTCGTACGATATAACCGAAGATCAACATAAAACACTTTTTGATGTGTTAACATCTATACGCGCGCCTCTAGGGCAGTAAACTATAAATTTAATACATACGCAAGTGTTAGGTTTGTAAGAGTAAATCATCGTTTGTTTGTTCGTTGCTTGGCAGTCGGTATTGAAAGTGATTATTGGGCGATTTTCATATAATTTTCCCACGCGATTTTCTCCGGAAATTCATAGCCGATTTTATTAATTTTTGGATTAAAAAGCTAGTGCGGGTTTCGACGAAGAGTTTAGGCCAAAAATTAAGGCGATCCGATATCGGCGAGCCGAGATTTAAGTGTTTTAATTTGGAGTATTAATTTGGAGAAATATTAAAAAAGTATTTTATGTTGATCTTCGGTTATATCGTACGAATATAACAATGTATGTATGTATGTACAAGTGTCTGTTGCTTTGCATTCTTTGACTTTTGTGGGAATAAAACAACAAGTATTGAGCAAGAAAATAATGACACATGTGCTTGCACTGGGTCTTTAAATAATTTTAAGTATTAATATTATTTAACTGTAACGTCATCATATGATTGAACGCTGTTTTCCATTTTCCAATGTAACATTTACGAATGTGTTCATAGAAATCGAACAGGTACCGTGTAGCAAAAAGGTGTTAACACATCGCCCGTGAGTTCGAACACTCATTGGATTTTTTTAATATTACTCCAAATTAATACTCCAAATTAAAACACTTAAATCTCGGCTTGCCGATATCGGATCGCCTTAATTTTTGGCCTAAACTCTTCGTCGAAACCCGCACTAGCTTATTAATCCAAAAATTAATAAAATCGGCTATGAATTTCCGGAGAAAATCGCGTGGGAAAATTATATGAAAATCGCCCAATAATCACTTTCAATACCGACTGCCAAGCAACGAACAAACAAACGATGATTTACTCTTACAAACCTAACACTTGCGTATGTATTAAATTTATAGTTTACTGCCCTAGAGGCGCGCGTATAGATGTTAACACATCAAAAATTTATTCGCAGGCACAATTCTCCTCTTGTTATTTAAATTCGTCCACCACCTCGAAATTATAACGGTTATCAACGTTAATGCTTTGGGCTAATCGCCAAGAGGCCCTGCTCATTGAAATCATTTATTTTGCCTTGTCCTCAATTACTCTCCGACCCAATTTTGCTGGCTCCTTCTCAATTGTCGAAAACACTGTAGTTATTTCTCTCATGATATGACATCTTCTCCAATGATATCTATATCATCAGCATACTTTTAACTTTGCTGCTGATGATTTTATTCATGTTAACTGCAGATTTACTCAAAATGCTCTCCATTCAGAGCCCTCGCTTAGTTTTGAAAGGTTCGGTAAGATCCTTACCAACTTTCACTGCGGATTTGGTTTTCGTCAATGACATCCTGCCAAGGCGTATGAGTTTTGCAGCAAGACCAAGCTCATAGATTGCTTCGCGCAGTTTCTCCCCTATCAGGCTATCGAAAGCGATTTGTTTCTTTGGGCCACCTCCAGGATTTGGCGTAGCGTGAAAATCTGGTCAGTTGTCGATTTTCCAGTCCTAAAGTCACACTGGAATGGTCAAATCGGGTCAGCGATAATTGGTTTTAACCTTTCGCACATTATACTTGATAGAACCTTATATGCTATGGGTTGTTGGCACAGAGACTCGGGTCACCTTATTTCAATAAGGCGCATAGTAGACTGAGACTCCAATCGCCGGGCAAGTATTCATCTAAACAAATTTTGCCTTATACAGCTCCTCAAGTAATCTATCGGCTCCTAAGCCGGGCAGTAGCTGTTTCGACGTCGTGTTGGGTAGGAGGAGGCAATCGACGTCGTCGTCCAAATTGTCTCCCAACCTTTCCATATTCGCATTATGCTCAGCACATCAGTGATGAGATTTCGGTCCCTGTCTTCCACCGAAAAGACAAAACCATGCCCATTTGTTCTGTTTTTGAATTTTTGTTAGAATTTTCCGGCTTCAGTCTTCCGTCTGTATATCTTACTTTTCTCACTTTCGAGCTTTCTCCACTGCCGTTTCTTTCGCCTAAATAAACGGTTTACCTGCTTTCTTTTATATCTGTGCCGCTCAGTCGCAGCATGCGTTCCAATTGACTGAAGCATTGCCACTAGGGACGCCAAACGGGAAATCCCGAAATCCCGGGATTTTTCGGAATTGATGAATCCCGGGATTTACTTATTATTTTATTATTTTCGGGATTACTATTAATTTTGAAAAACATAAAACTAAAAACAATGACAAAAGTTCAGTGTGGTGTTATTTTTGGGAAGATTCGAATGGTGCACCTCAAGCAAAATGCAAATTGTGCAAATTGTGTAACGACCATGTTTTTTGCCGCAGCAAAGCAATCAGTCTCATACCGTAGTCTGAAATTGCCAATTTATAGTTTATTACTGGATATGAATAGTTTAAATTCGTCAAGTCCGTGACGGTAACAAGACTAGAGAAAACAAATTGTCCGATGATAGTCAAAATTTGAGATAATATTCATCTATAAAATTCCACCAAAACATAGAACCACTATTTAAATTTCCACAAGCATAGGCGAGATGCCTATTGATCTTATTATGTTTTGCATTTCTTAACTATGTGTTCATTTAATCATTTTTAAGCGAAGAACAGGAGATTCTATATTATAATTTTCAAAACTCTTCAGGTGGTGTTATGCATAAAAATTGGCTTTCAGGTAATTCTACGCACGATTTGTGTCATCATATACACATCCTGTTAATGGAAAAAAAATTGTGATAATTGTTTTTCTTTTTATCGCCAGGAGTGAATAGCAGGAGTGCAATAGTTAGAATCACACTGATAACTAAAAACTATGGATGAGAGTATAATGTATAGTGTACAGAGAGGACAGAACCATGAGCGATAGCTTAATAGCCACTTAGGGGTTTTAAGATAGCTGAATTCTAGTTCAGTCTTTGATTTTAAGGTATAAAATGGCAATCTCACATGACAATTTAAAATTTGCGCTATTCACTCAATACAATTTCTCCATACCATTTCTTTACTTTCTAGAGTAAACTATTTAGTTATTTAGTTTGAAAAATCACAACTTCAACTTAAAACTATGAATGTTTAAATAAAATGTATTACTATTACTGATAACATAGGCAGAAGCTAGCCTAGAGAGCAGGGGTTCTTCTTGATAACTATTGTGTCAAGTAAATAATATTCATGAAGGCAGCCTGGAGTTAAGTGTCTCCATGTCACCAGCCTAGACGACTACTTTGGGTGACTTTTTTTTGTATATATAACTAGTGAGCAAATTAAATTATTAAAATAGAATCCGATTGAAAGAGGCAACAATTTTTGGTGATAGTTTTCATACTAAAGATTTTGTGGAGCCTATTCAAGACTTTACGGAGCATGTTGAAAATATTGTGTAGTCATTTTACGATTAGTCTACAACAAAATTTAATTTGTTAATTGTTTGTTTTCCAGAAAATTTATGGAGAAACTGCTGGTTATGATACAGCCTTGGGTTTGCGTTTGGGGAAAAAGTTGTAATACTTAAGCTTTATATCTTGTTTAATTGCCTTGTTTAATTACCTTGCTTTAATTACCTGGTTGTCGTGGTGATATTTTATTTTAACATTTGTATAGTGCATCTAATTGCAACGACAAAAAAATTGGGGGCTACATAAAATAAACAAATAAGGCAATTTTATAAAAGTGCAAATGCACCAATAATAGAAAGGAAATTTTGTATCGTCCAAACAGGAATTTGTTTTGGGTACATCAGCCACTCAATCTGCTAAATCAAATTTCTGTCTTATACTGAGGGAATTCATAAGCATTGATTATCGCTTTCTACCGCAGCTATGTAACATTTTAGATTATTTTCGTGACCTGTGACCTAATAATATCTACGCCTCAAAAAATGGGACCAACAACGTTTTTTGTTACAATTTGTCCCTCTTTAGCCAAAAAGTACAAATATTTGCCCACAATTTGTTCGTAACATGTAAGCAGTTTAAATTCGACCTTATATTTATTACCTGACATTTCCCCGACCCTCTTTTCAACCCGTTGCAACGCTTTGTAGTAAGACCACATTGTACCCTACTTTTATGGCTGTATAAATCATTCGTACGTAAAATTACGCTTCTCCTACCTGTACAATTATAGATGCCAAAAGCCTAGGGCAAACAGAGTTGCGTGTGGTCGTCAAATGGTTATATATACAACCATCCTTATATCAAGGGATCTCATAAATTTAGTAATTTTCAAGATAATGAAAAAAACCACAAAATTCCGTAACCGCCGGGATATTGGCGATGGCTTTTCGATGTCTCATCCCGCCTTGAATTTCATTCCCGCGTTTAAAAAAGAAGTCCGGCTTTATGACGCTATTGTCTTTGGAAATAGTAAGCTATAAATTAGCTTGGAAGTTCTATTTTCTTATTATACAATTTTCAACCGTCACAAGCAGGGTTTGAATTCACATTGCCAGGCGATCGTTTCGAAGTTTGTGAAGTTCATCATCAGAGCCTTAGTTGTAGGCAACAGACATCTGTTAAAATGTGTCAATAACTGAAATAATTTGATAGGGGGTTATTGTTGGATTTTTCTTCATATTAGCATGATATATGTAATTTTTTTCCGTCGCTTGGGTCACAAAGTGATTGTTATGGGCAGAATATTTATGCAGATCTGAAACCATACTAATTTAAATCTACACTGGTGGCGCCGCACTAAAAATCAATCCAAAAATTAATAAAATCGGCCACGAACTTCCGGAGAAAATCGCGTAGGAAAATTATATCAAAATGCACGAAAATCACTTTAATACCGAATGCAAAGCAGCAACAAACACAAGGCCAATGTTAAATATTGCAATGTTAAATTTGCATTTAACCCGATTTTGTTATTTTACCTTTTTGTTTAGAATAACGTATTCTACCCCCTTGTGGTTGCTTTTTTTGGAGTGTAAGCCGTAAAATAGACCTGTTCCTTATAAAATTTAAAAATAGAATCCCGAAAAATCCCAAAAACTCGGAAATTCCCGGGATCCGGAAAAATCAATCCCGTTTAGCATCCCTCGTACATTCATACACTGTTATGTTCGTACATACGCTACACAACTTCACACAATTTTCGTTGCTCTCTGGCTATCTGATTTTTATAAACGTATAACCACGCCATTATTCTCTTTGCTCTGAGAGTGCCGTGCACCCACACAAAACGACTATTCGCTGCCGCTACATCGGTGTGTATTTTTTTCGCAGTCTGACAATCTGTGTTTCGCAGTCGGACAAATCTGTGTTCTGTATAGCGGTGGGTCACCCTTATCATTTAGGAGTTGAAAAATAAGATGTTGGCCGATTCTGAAACCTACCCGATATGCACACAAAATTTCATACAAATCGGTCCAGCCATTTCGCAGGAGTTTAACGGCAAACAATGTGTGATCGCAGTCGGACAATCTGTGTGATCGCAGTCTGATAATATGTGTGATCGCAGTCGGACAAACTGTGGTTGGATGAATTCACTTTGTGAATTAAATCTCTACCCGCGCCTATAGATAGATGTTAACACATCAAAAACATTTTGTTTGTAAATATAACAAAATTACATAAAGGTTAAAAATTCGAAAAGTGTATGCTTAGATTTATAAATCTAATTTAAACCATTTAACTTATATATCTTATTTATTTAAGTGTTAACTCATTTGTTAAAAATAAATAATCCGTTTTGGGTCAAAATACCGATTTTCCCATATATTTCAATTTATATCATTATTGTGCGTTTAAAGGCAAGGAAAAAAATATACACACATACAAGAATGCCTACAAACCATGAGTTAGGGTAAGACGATTATATATGTGTGTTTTAATAAATTGTCGTTGATTTACCGTTTATGTTACCATCAAGCGATCGATAATCGCTAGCTTATAACTAGCGAAATCCAAACACACTGACTTCTCAATCATTTTTTAATGACATCTTCAGACTTCATGTTATTCATATGATAAGTGTTGCAACCCCAATAAAGAAGGTGTTTATTACATTCAATTCTACTTCTTACAGATACAAAAATTAACTTCACAGAATACCCAAAAGTAAAATATGCAAAGAGAAACAACAAAACAAATGTGACACTTCTTTTGTTCACAAGTAATAAAGATAAAATGATTGATGTTGCTACATGTCAACTTGTGACATAAATGTCACATATTTTAACATCATTTATCAACATTTTAAACGATAATAATTATCAGTATAAAGTGTTTCAAAGAAAATGTAAAAAACAATGCTTTAAAAGTTCAATGAACAAATTGAATTTTGGTTTAAATTGTTCGTTTTCTTTCAATTTATTTACAGATCTATGGGGGCAGCAGATGAGATTTCTTTGTGTAATTGGGATTTGTCGACCATTATGGCATACTACAACAGACTCATGGCAATATATTACATACTTCGATTTATTCACAGTGACCCTTGTTTTTTTTAATTATTGATGTATTAATGGTTATCTGTTACTACAATATATCATCAATGAATAAAGGATACAAAAACCTTTGAATTATACACTAATTTCGCTTCAAATATGCATTAAATCACAATCTCCGGCACTACAATGATGCCGTTGATGGCGTTGAAACTAATGCTGTTGATGATAGTGGTGATTATGATGATAATGGGTAATTTATTATTGCAATATATACAATTAAAAGCTCAAGTATTTTGGTCAGAAATGACAACGGAGCATTATAGTGGCTATTTAAATATTGCTTTCATTATTTTCTGCAATTACAACATAAGTTTGGGGATAACACAGGGAAGTAGTACTGTTCTTTAAGTGATTGGCGAAATTCTTTAATCGAAGAAGAAGAGGGACATCCTGATGGAGTTCAATTCTGCAATGTTGAACAAAAATTTATATATTTTTTAAGTGTTTATACAGTACAAGTGTAAGAAAAACTATACCACACTAAAAAATTTAATTTTGACGTTATACTTATAAACTCAACCAAATCTCGGGGCGTTTGTTTTTCAGTAATTGAAGCCGAAGCTTCCGCTGCTATATGAATTAAAATGTTTTTTTTTGTTTAATGTATGAGAAATTCGTACTACAAGCTAACAAGTCAGGAAAATTTTTCTAATTGAAAAATGGTTGGTTTTTGTTGGAAATAATAGACAATTCAGTTAAGCTCACTCACTGGCATGACTAGTTTCTAACTTTTGGCGAGTTTTTGACGTTTTTAATTTTGTCAATTTTGACGATTTTATACAACATGCTTTGACGTTTTTATACTTATTCTTACATTTTTAGTTTCCAAAAAATGCTAATCGCGTTGTACCGCTTTTGTCTTAAGAAATTACGATTTTTCCACAAATCAAATCAACAACATTTATGGCATATTTCAATCTGGTAACATTTAACTTCTATTACAAGTCTATTCTATTACATAGAACTTTTAAGGTATTCTCTACACGAAAGATTACTTCAATTTAAGTAAATCCAATTTTTTCGTTATTACTATTGCATCTGATATGTAACAAATGCTCACTTTAAACATATATTCTTAAAATTGCACTTACAATTTCTTCTTAATTCTTTACTTCGAAGTAATATGAAAGCATTGGTCTTCCCAGTGCGTCTATCATTTGCCATGTCCATTAATAAGGCGCAAGGGCAAACGCTTCAAATATGCGGATTAAATTTGGAGGAGCCGTGCTTTTCACATGGCCAGCTATACGTGGCCTGCTCAAGAGTTGGAACTCCAAATTGTTTGTTTGTGCTCGCTTCAAATGGGCAAACGAAAAATATTGTCTATCAAAATGTTTTGGATTGCCTTTAATAATTTTGAAATACAATGCATTCATTTAATAAAAAAAGTCTATAATATTTCATTTCTTTTTTTGGTTGGTTGCAACGAAGTGCAACGGGTCCAGCTATCACAAATTAAAAATCCATTACTTCTGCTCCTTTTGCAGGTATTTCAACAAAATTTGGTTTGTCGGTGCAACGCAACTATCATTCTTCTTCGAAATATCGATCCACAACGACCACACTTTCAATGGAAATAAAATTTGAAGGTAAAACAACGTATGCCGGGTCAGCAAGTAATATATAAAGCAGAAATGTTTGTGACTTTGTTTGTTTGTATGACGGAGCTAATCTTAAGATCTACTCATCCGATTTTCAAAATCCTTTCTCCAGTATAATGCTACGTTATCACTGAGTGCTATAGGCAATCCTACCGGGTGGGGCAAAAAGGGGAAAAGTCTCCCCCTTGACGAATCTTCTGAACTACACATCCGATTTTCAAAATTCTTTCTCCAATATAATGCTTCGTTATCACTGAGTCCTATAGGCAATCCTACTGGGAGGGGCAAAAAGGGGAAAAGTCTCCCCCTTGACGGCTCTTCTAAACTACTCATCCGATTTTCAACATTCTTTCTCCAGTATAATACTACGTTATCACTGAGTGCTATAGGAATTCCTACCGGGATGGGCAAAAAGGGGAAAAGTCTCCCCCTTGACGGATCTTCTACACTACTCATCCGATTTTCAAAATTCTTTCACCAGTATAACGCTACGTTATCAATGAGTGCTATAGGTAATCCTATCGGGAGGGGCAAAAAGGGGAAAAGTCTCCCCCTTGACGGATCGTCTAAATTACTCAACCGATTTTCAAAATTCTTTCACCAGTAGAATGCTACGTCATCACTGAGTGCTATAGGCAATCCCACCGGGAGGGGTAAAAAGGGGAAAAGTCTCCCTCTTGACGGATCTTCTAAACTACTCATCCGATTTTCAAAATCCTTTCTGCAGAATAATGCTACGTCATCACTGAGTGCTATAGGCAATGCTACCGGGAGGGGTCAAAAGGGGAAAAGTCTCCCCCTTGACAGATCTTCTAAACTACTCATCCGATTTTCAAAATTCTTTCTCCAGTGTAATGCTACGTTATCACTGAGTGCTATAGTCAATCCTACCGGGGGGGGGGGGGGGGTAAAAAGGGGAAAAGTCTCCCCCTTGACTGACGGATCTTCTAAACTACTCCGATTTTCAAAATTCTTTCTCCAGTGTAATGCTACGTTATCACTGAGTATATTCTTTCTCCTTTCTCTTATATCCAAATGCGGAAAGGCAGCATTGTAATTCTGAAATTTTAGTGATTAATGCAAGCGTGTTTGACTGATGTTACTCAGTTATATAACTTTTAAATAAAGTCACACAACCAATGAAACGCTTTCGTTGAAATATCTTTATCTTTTAAAAAAAGAAGGAAGGAAATAGTATTACTATCCGCTAACTTTTGCAGGCAGGACGAAGTCTGCCGGGTCAGCTAGTTATGTATATTTAAAGACAAAATTACTCAAACAGCAGCGGTAGGTCCGATCTGTGCTAGTCATGTTATATTATACAATAGACTGTAGACGCTCCCATACAAAGAAAAAAATAAAAATCAATTTCATTTAAAAAATTTGTTTATTTGTTTAATTTTTTAATTGCTTGTGGTGTAATCACGAAAATGATAATATTATTTAAAGGTATTTGTAAATTTGTAAAAAAAACTTCAATTAAAAAATTTGTAAATTTGATTAAAACATTTATTGAGTTTTTTGAAAAATATTGATTAAGAATGTAATTAAGTTAATTAAAAAAATTATTGAGTTTTGATTCGATTTTGAATTGAGTCTATTAAAACCGTTATTAATTTTTTCAGCATGAAACTCCCACCTCCGACGACGACGCTAAAGAAAACTAAAATGTTCTATTTTTAAAGCCATTTTATTCAAGGTTTCGCAGATACACTTGTAGTTATATCAACAAAAAATTAAATTTTTTAGAATTTTTATTCACAATCGGAACCAATGTACCGTTTCACTGTTTCTTGTTTACAAAAATTGTTTATATTAAGGTTTGTTAAGAACATAATATGCATATTTATAATAATTTAGAAAGATTCACAGCAAAAATTCGATAATGCACTCAAAAATTATAAATTTTTAGCGCCGTAGATTTACGCCTTGCCCAACTCTAAGTTCTGTTGTGAACTCAAAAAATAGATTGCAAATATGATTAAAAATTTAATTCATTCAATGAATTTTGAATTGAATTTTTTGAAAAAATTCAATTATATTTTTAATTGAAATTTACAGGCCAACATTTTTTTCTGTGTATAGGGCGGATCAATACGTTCGTGATGTTTTTAATGCAACACAGTTTTTTTTTGTAAAAAAAATTTATTTTTCTACATAATCTCAATACGCTTAGTCCAATGATTCTCCAATTTTTGTATCCCTTTCAAAAAATGAGATTTATCGAGGTTCATAAAATAGGCATTTCTGTGATCAATAATTTTACCGTTGGAGCTAAATCTCTTCCCACCGAGTCATTTCTTTAGGTTTCGAAATAGGAAGTAGTCACTGGGGGCTAAATCCCGAGAATATGGCGGATGAGTTACCAATTCGTAGCTCAATTAAACAACTCCAAAAAATCCTTTGAAGTTGTCACACGATTACGTTTATGGTTAATTGAGAGCAAAGGCGGCTCTCATCTTGCAGACAGCTTTCTTAAACCCAACTGAGCATAGAAAATCGAATCCACACTGTCATATGAAATGCCCATGTCATCAACAATTCGATCGGCCAACAACATATCGTGGATTTTTCCGACAATTTCGGGTGTATTGACCTCAATTGGCCGTCCAGAACGTTCAGCGTCATTTCTATTTGTGCGACCACAATGAAAGTAAGTAAACCACTTGTTTACCACTGAAATCGATGAGGCACAGTCCCCATAGTCTTTATCAAGCCTTATTATGTGTGACATATAGTTTATTCTTTTTTATTGCTGCCCCCATTTAAATCAAGAATTTCAACATCCGTCTTATCAGAAGTTTATAAAACATACAATTGAAGCCCCTGGTGGATGAAGGTGTTAATTCACTTTTTTTCAAAAACAATATTTCGCTTCTGATAACGTTTCCACGGTATCTGATTAAAAAAAAATAAAAACAAAGTTTTTAAATTAATTTTAATAATTTAAATATCAGATGTTGACTTTTTTCTTATCTAACACAAAATCAGATAACATGGAAACATTAAAAGAAATAAAATATTGTTTTTGAAAAAAAGTTAATAAACACCTTCTTGCACCAGGGGCTTTAATTTATACAAAGTACATAGTATTTAGGTATTTACTATTTATACAAATAAATAATCTATATTTTCCGAGCTTGAGGTCAGATTTGTTTTTGTATTTATTTTTCTCGATATTTCGCTACTCCGTTGTATAGCATCATCAGGAGATATAAACAATTAATAACAATTAAAACCAAATAACAATACTGACCAAATAACATATTCCCGAACCATCTTACTAACAGACTGAAAAAGCAATTTGAGGATAAAACACAACCTAACAGGGATACTACAGAGAAGCCGAAAATTTGCAAATCAATAACCTACATACCTGGAATAACTGATAGGTTGGCGAAGTCAAAAATATTTAGCGACAAGAATTATAGGATAGCACACAAAACATATAACACAATAGGTAGAATATTTAGTAAAACAAAGGATAGTTTGGACACATATGATATGTGTAATATAGTATATAAAATACCTTGTAAAGGAAATGGCAACGAGATTTCTAACAAAGTATATGTAGTGACTACAAAAAATAAACTAATGACACGAATTGCTGGACACAAATCCAGGACATTTATACACAGAAAACAGCATTAACATCCCACTGTGCTTGTTTAAATCATTACCCAAAATTTCATGATACATCGGTTTTGAATAAAGGAATCAAGTATAAACGTCCTTATGTATTACAAAAGCTACAAATAATTAATACACCAACACTGAAAAGAATTAACTAAAGGGTTTCTCAACAGAGACGCTACAAAGTAAATCGATAGGGACAGCAAACGACGCCATATTTTTTCCAGCTCTTTTGACATATCTCTTTAGTAAACGAGTCGAAATTATTAAAATTTACTACCGAAATTTGGAGTCAGTTGCCTAAACTTTGATTCGGATTTTCTGAATCAAAATGGCTTAGTCAGAAGCAAAATATGCGTTATTGGTCAGATAGAAATCCATACGTAATCCATGAGTCATCATTGCATCCCGAAAAAATTACGGTTTGGTGCGGTTTATGGGCCGGCGGCGTCATTGGGCCGTACTTCTTCCGTGATGATCAAGACCGGCACATTACTGTGAATGCGAATCGCTACCGTTCAACGATAACCGAAAATTTTTGGCCCCAATTGGATAATATGGACTTGGAGGACATGTGGTTCCAACAGGACGGCGCCACAAGCCACACAGCGAATGCCACAATTAATTTATTGGAAACCAAGTTTGGTGAACGTGTTATCTCACGAAATGGCCCAGTCGATTGGCCGCCTCGGTCGTTGCGATTTGACGCCGTTAGATTATTTCCTGTGGTTCTACGTCAAGTCTATGGTCTATGTCAACTAGCCAGCGACGATTGATGAATTTCGTACAAATATCGAACGTGAAATTGCAGCAGTATCGGCCGATTTATACTTGAAAACCGTCGAAAATTGGGTTTAGCGTCTGGACTTCTGCAAGCGTGCCCGTGGTGGCCATGCAAAAGAATTCGAGTTCCATACATAATGGCATCGAACGTACTTTCACAGGAATAAAGAATTTCATTGGTATCTAAAACCGGGCTTAATTTATTTAAAAAAACTTTCGTAGCGCTCTTATAGAAAAACCCGTTATAAAACAGGTACAGATAATGTAGCCCAAATTTATAGAGATTTAATTGGTAAAATGTAGAACTGTTTAGGCACAAATTGGTTATCGAACTAATATTTTTCTTTGAGTTAATTTACATGAACTTTTTAGGTACATTATTTTTTTTGTGTATGTACGTTTCAGAAAAATTTTGGAAAAGGCGGGTAGTCTTTTTTTAAACATTTTTATTGTGGCACCATTATCTAATTTAGATCTAACAAAAGCGGTGTATAGCAATTTTCGTATGTAAGGGTTCCGAAAGTCTTTACTATTTCTTTTCACAAAAGCAAGGGTGGAGCATTTGTTAGAGTTACATACCTGAATAAATGTGTCATCGTATTTCATTGAAATGCTATTTATAAGCACTATTTCTTTCGAAGTAATACAAAAAATATACCAGTGTACTTCGTTATTTTCTATTGCGCTTATTTTTCAGCAGAAATGTAAATACAAATTGGGTCTGGTGAGACCACATATTTTACGAGGGTGACTATTTACAATTTCATCATGGCGAGATATACGCATGAACAACGTTTACAAACAATTCAATTTTGTTATCAAAGTAATCGCTCTCCAATTGCAGCTTTTCGTACGCTTTTGCCATTTTATGGTGGTAATAATCGTCCACCTGTGCTCGCTATTCGTCGAATGGTTGCAAGTTACGAGCGCACATTTTCTTTACATAACGTTCAAGTGCCAATAAGATAAAGAACCGCTCGAAGTAATGAAAATATTGCTGCCGTTCAGGCAAGTGTTGCTCAATACCCCAATTCTTCGAAATGAAGCTGGTAACACCATAACCGTCAATGGAGATTGGTATTGATCGATGATAACCAACTTTGTATGGCCTAACTTGGAAGGAGTTGATCTTGATAACATCTGGTTCCAACTAGACGGGGCTACGTGCTACATAGCACATGCAACAATCGAATTATTGCGACAAGGGTTTGGAGGCTAGATTATTTCAAGAAATTGTGACATTGAATGGCCTCCAAGAAGTTGTGATTTAACAATATTACACTATCTCTTGTGGGGTTATTTGAAGTCATTGGTCTTTTGCAAAAAACCAGACTCTCTTTAAGCTTTACAAGTCAATATTAAACGTGCTATTCATGACATACAACTCGATTGAGCCGAAAAAGTACTCGAAAATTGGGTTCATCAAATTCGTTCCTGCAATAGAAGACGTGGACGCCATTTGAAAGACGTTTTATTCAGAACTTATATAAAAAGCATTTGAATTTCCTTAACAATTAGTGTGTTTTGTTATTAAAAGAAATCATATTACTCAAATTGGAAATCGCTATATAACATACTTTTTGACTTCAGCGTCTTCTTTTAGAAATAACTTTACAAAAACGAAATCAGTTAAAATATTTAATTATTTTAAAAAATTTTATCTGGTCCATGTGTGTAAATACTCCTTATACGTAAATTGAAGAAGCATTTGTTCACCTCCAAATCCACATGGCCTGCTTAGAATCATTCATCACAAAAGCTAGTATGCCGTACTAGTAATTAGGCAAGCGATTCATTTACCATATTTTAAGAAATCTGTATTTAGTAGAGTATCCCTTATATTCACAAAGTCGTGATTGCATTAAATCTACCAACTTTTGGGACACAGAACTTGGAATTTTCAACCATTTTTCCACAATACTTATACAATTTTTGAGATAATCTCTCATCCTTATCTCCCGTTTTCGTACTTCGCGATCAAGATGATCCTATACGTATTCATCTGGCGATTGAGGAGGAATTTTAAGTGGTTTTGTGTGATGCAACAGCGATTCCTTCACAAAGAGAGACGTATGCTTCGCATCGTCGTCCTGTTGAAATATGAATCTGTTTTCCAGTCCCAATTCTATGACGCTTTCTTTTAAATTGATTTTCAGAATATTGAGGTATGAATACTTGTTTTCAATTCCGTCTATACTGTTTCCAAACTATTAATATTTTTTTCAAGGGATGTTTCAAAGTCAAACTCAGTTTGCATGATGAAATGGCAAACACTGAAAAGTTATTGAAATTTATTACAAAAATTCGGCCTCAGTGAGATACGTTTTTCCCGCACTCGACCATTTTGTGGTGTGCAGCAACGAATGATCAAAGGCAATACAAGGGCAGCTCAAGCAAAATGCACTGTTTATAGACCACCGGAATCACCGGTCCGTATTTCTTTAAATGGGATAGTGGCTATACCGCTATCATCAATGGCGACCGCTATCGTTGGATGAATTCGAGTATTAATGTACATGTGTTAGAAATTATGGTTTTAAATGTGACATAAATGAACAAAGCGTTTTTTGGATGAGTTAAAATTAAACTGTTTGGTATATTTCATAGGACGGGAATTCCAATAGAGGTGAACAAGCAGTCAAGTGTACAGCGTGGCGAACTTCGACTGCTCGACTTGAAATGCTTATAACTCTTGTTTTATTTTTAGGGTTATTTATTTTAATTTTTGCAGGTAATAAACAATTTAATGAAATTTTAAATTAAAATTTTGTATTTAAAATTTTTGTATTAATTTTGGACTTAAATATGCGATATGTGTTGAAAATTCCGACATATATTTTTTTTAAAAAAGGGAATACTCTACTCTGACATTAACCAATTACAAAACATAACGTTTATACATACACACATAATTATTGCCACAGCAGGCAATTTAGGCTTTGCAGCTATTTTGCGACCGTTATAATTACCGGCTCCATGAAATGTGGCCCCAGTGAAAAACTACCCCAAACCCAAAATGAAAAATGTCCCCAATATTTTATACTATCTACAACAACACGTAAGTAAAAGGCCCAAACTTACGTTGTTGTAGGTAGTACAAAATATTGGGGTCATTTTTCATTTTGGGTTTGGGGTAATTTTTCACTGGGGCCACATTTCATGGAGCCATAATTACCATATATTTTATTTATTTATTTTTCGTATATATTTTAAATCAAATAATTAATGAATCAGAGAACAAAATTATTGGCACCCTTACATTTGTATACAATTTCATAATTCTAGCAGAGCTATTGCAAATAACATGTGTTACTAGGTACCATATGAGTTGGAGCTAGTTGTCCATCAAATTTACATTTGGGATGGCCAATTTTTGAAATGCAGGTTGCGCGGATATTACAGCTGTCTGACTTGTCAGAGTCGATTTTGCTAAAATTGAGGTGAATTTCCTCTCCAGCAAGAGTGCGACTCTCGCGTGGCCATAACTTTTCTCTGAAAACATTGCAATGGTCTTGCTAAAGGTCTAGTACCACATTTTTAGAACCGACTCCAAAACCTACTTTCCCATATAGATCAGAGCCATCAGCGTATAAGCATAAATATCTTTGGACAAACATGTGACGGTTTCCCTATTAGAGTGAATACCATGTTGGATTCCCTGTAACTTGTATAAGGGTTCAGGAGCCAGAGAGTCAAAATGTAGTACACAAATAATTCTGATTTAGATAAAATATACCTAAAACTTTCTTTGAACCCCAAACTAGAGGTAGTTTTATTTCAAAAAATTAAAAATTATTATTAATTTTTGTATAAGAGTTATGTCGTACTACACAAGCTTACAAGGACTTTGGCGAGAATGATACTTTCCAAGTTTTAGTGTAATACCAATTATGGATTTTTTATGTGGGGTCGTTGGTTTTTGTTGATAACCCAACAGAGCTATTAAACAACAAGAGCCAACAATTTAATATCCAAAGATATCAATACGAGCGCCCTTTATGTTATTCGCAGACAAATGGTAAACGTGGTAATGTAAAACTTTATGGGTGCAGTTCACAATGTTTCAACAAGCCCACAGATAATGCAGTATAAGGCTATACAGTTTCCCAAAAGTTGTTAGAGATCTGTATGACGTCTTGCCTGTACATATTTACTAAATTAGAAAGACCTCATATAAGTCCATCATTATTTATGATTAACTTGAACACTGTTCAATCTGGTTAGTTTTAACCTTTTAAAGCTTATCCAATACTGTTTCCCTCTGAAATGTGATGCTACAAAAACCTCTGTGACATTTCTGTTGGTTGTGATGACTATAGCGATGACTGATACATTTAGAAATGAAGTAAGCTTTTGGGTATTAAAGGTAGAATCATATTTGGATAATAATTTACACCTTTAAACTGTCATTAGCAAATACTTATATTGAAATGGTAAACATATTGTCTAACATCCTTTTGACAACAACATCGCAAGTCTTTACTCCTCCCTCGGCGAAATAATTTATCATGATTTTGGGTTTGGTACAATTTTATTTGGCTGGTCAACTCACCTCCTCCGTCGTTGTGCATCCAAACAGTACCAAAAGCGAGAACGATTTAAATTTGCTGTGTACAATTATAATTAAGGTGGGGATTACTAGCCAAAAAACAATACAGATGAATCACGCAATATCATAATCTTTACTTCATCCGTCCATTCCAAGTCATGCTATCGTATTCCATCCCATTCCATTTTTCAAGCCAAATGGTTACGGCCAAGTACAATTGAGTTGCGATGACTTTCGGAGAGAATGAACGAAATGTTCATGTACACATGTGATGACAACTATGTGAAATGACCACACACATGTATGTACTTTGCGGTGGTAGGAAATAATGTATGTACGGTGCAGAGCTATATGAGATTTTCTGAATCTGTGTAGAATAGGGTGTTCCTAAGTACCCGTTTCACTAAAAACTATTTAAAATATAATTATTTTGTTTATGTTCAATCCTAAATTTTGGATACAATTTGTTATCAAATTCATTGTTCCTTCAGAATTTTAAATGATAAAACCAGTCCAGTCTGGTCCGAGTGAACTAATTATTACAAGCCCTGTTCACTTTACCCAGTTTAAGATAAAATAAGTAAATTCTGCTAATTTTATGATTAATGCTCGCCTTTTTTTCTTTTGTTATGTTTGTCTTTTAAAGGCCATTAAAGTTTTATCTACATCTCGAAATTTGTGAACTTAAACTTTGTTTGTAGTCATTGTATTAGGTACAGTCCATTCAACGACCTTTTCAAATATTTGCACCGCTCCCTTTGCAATTAGTTTGTGATCCTTTTCTAAAGAACTTCAATCAACTAAAGAAATGTTCGCATTCCACGACAAAAATTGTCACTGAGCTTTGAATAATCTTCCACCCTAAAACATACGTGTTTAATTTATTCCCTACTTAAATATTTCTTCGGTCACTTTATATGGGGAGACGCTAACAATCGCGTAGCACCTCATAGAAACTGGTCGAAAAATGAGTTTAGCCCTTTCCGGACCATGGTGACACCGGTGTCACAAGATGAATTTTTCCGATTATTTAAAAGCTATGCAACAAATCTTTTTAAAGTTGGGCTTATTTGAAAGATATTCTGTTCTTTTATTTGCATTAAAAGACAATTCCAATTACTGCATTGAAGGCGCTATTTTAACCGTTGAAGTAAAAAAATTTCTATTTTTTTTTGCCAATTTTCAATCGCTCTGTATGTCTACAATTTTACATGTTGACCTAAAATTTTTTGGTATGTTGCAGCTAAATATATTATCTAAAACATCGTTTCTCAAATTTTTGAAATTTTGCCTAGTTTTCTTGTAAATTGCAATTTAATATAGTGACACCGGTGTCACCATGGTCCACAAGGGTAACTTTTTTTTTGTTAACATTTGCTATATGAAAAACACGTGTTCAATAATTGTAATGAAAACGAAAGAAAAGGAGAATAGAACAAAAGAAATAAAGCTAAACCCATACATTTTGTTGTAGTATACAATCTATTGATGAACATATGATTAAATTTAAAGGAAGAAACGTAATGAAACAATATATGAAAGCCAAGCCAATAAAGTGGGGCTTCAAAATGTGGTGTCGATGCGATTCCGAATCTGGTTACCTCTTTGAGTGTAATATTTACACCGGGAGAAAAACCAATGCGGAGATTGGACTTGGTGAATCTGTTGTGCTTGAATTGGCAAAAAAAGTTTGTAACCTCGGCGTTGAGGTGTACTTCGATAATTTTTTTTGCAGCATAAATTTACTAATGAAACTCAAGGATATGAATATTCGCGGTTGTGGAACGATACGAACTAACAGAAAGAACCTTCCTAAATTTGAAAGCGATAAAACAATGAAACGCGGAGATATGCAAAGCTTCTTCATCAATGGCGTCTCTGTGGTAAAATGGATGGATAACAGAGCAGTGTTTCTCGCATCAAACTTCATCGATCCTTTCCAGAAAACTGTAGTTAAACGCCGTGTTCAGGGCTCAGCTGAAAAAGTTAGCATACCTTCCCCACTTATGGTTTCAAGTTATAATAAAGGAATGGGTGGCGTGGACCTAATGGACCAAAGAAAGGTAATGTATAAAATGCAAAGTTTTCACCATGTCATTGTTATTAGTTTCTTATAATTTGCAGGTGTATTACGAACACGATCGTAAATCACTGAGGTTCTACCTACGAATATTTTTTGACCTTACTGACTTGGCTGTTACAAATTCCTCTATTATATACAACAAGTTAGCAGCTGAACGAGACCAATCTCCTACAACACTATTCGAGTTTCGAAAGCAACTGTGTACATATTTAGTAAACGAGTTCACCTCTCGCCAAAGGCCTACATATGAGCGTCAAAAGCAAGGAAGTCGTAAAAGAAAACTTCTCGTAGAAGCAGTAGCTCCAGAACATCAAATCAGTCGTCATGAAAAAAGACAACGCTGTAACAATTGCGCACAAAAGAAGAAGGAAGCGAAAACAAATATCAAATGCGAAACATGCAACTTATATTTTTGCTTTGTAAAAGATAGAGATTGTTTCAATGAATACCACACTAAATAAGGAACTATTTTTTTTTTGTATTAAATGTAAGATACTTGAAGTATCTATACATTATTTTTTTAGTATATACGAAAGTAAGAAATGTGCAACTTTTTTTATGTAAGCATACATTATGGAATGTTCATACTTGTAAAAACATTCGTATAAAAATATAACTAAATTACTAAAAAATGCATTGAAAATTAAATAACTTATAACTCTTAAAAATGTGTTGTTTTACTTTTAAAAAATATTGGTTTTTTAATTTAAAAAAATATTACAAAATAAAAATTATTTTCTAAAAAGTTACCCTTGAGGACCATGGTGACACCAGTGTCACATAAAAATTCCAGCACTTGGAGGCAAAATTTTTTAATTTTGATCAAAAATTGTAACAAGAAATAGGGGTCAAGGATCACGAATATGTGCTTGGATTTGCAATAGCTCTTCTAATTTTTCTATGGTCCTGAAAGGGTTAGCAGAAGGTGAAAAAGAGTTCTAATATTTTCCTCAGTGAAGATCGTCTACTTTAAAGGAGCATTTTGGTCCACGTCGTCACTATCTACTGTGCTCATGAAAACGCCCATAATAGGATGCCAGCATTTTTCTTTAATATCTGGCTCTAAAATTTGTCATCCTAACATTAGTAGCAGTTATATTTTCCAACGTTAATCCCTTTACATATTTTTGCGTTTCGACAATAAGGCCAGTTGTTAATGGCTTAGGCTATGAAATCCAGTGTCATTGGTGTATGCCATGAATATGATCCTGGCCTTTTAAGTTTTCCATCCTGAAGATCCTTCCTCTTCACTGGAAACGTATTTCTCTGTTTTTATTCAATCCACAACGCTGCCTGAGATCTTTCTGTCCCTATTATTTTTAGAAAGCTTGTCTTTGCTGGCTTTTAACAGCCGAATTCCATACCGGGCTTTGAGACCTTGGAGCCAGCCAGCGTTTGCATTAGTGCCGAGAGTTTCTTGGCATTCATCATGCAATCCTTACAATCGGTCGAAAAATTAGTTTGGCGTGGGATAGAAATATATGAATAAAACATGAAGTATCTTTCGGAAAACAAAATACATAAAAGGAACAATACTCATAATCCTATATTTTCGAAAGGCTTAATGGGAAATAAAAAAAACAGCAGACAGTTGTCCGAGGTCTTCGGCCACGGACTGTCCCTTCAGGCTGTGTCAGAGACACGGCCATTAAGTTTAACATAGAATACGCCATCCGATAAGACAGAAAACATATATAACAATAAATGGTAAATAACATAGGCAAATGAATTTATTTATTTGATAGTTACTTTTGATAATATACATAAGCTTATGGTAGGAAAAATAGGATAAATATGTTTTTAAATTAAAAGAGTAAGGATAAATCATAAATAACAGACGCAAATCAATTTGATTATTTGAAAGTTACTTTTGATAATGTGGGCTTATGATAGGAAAAATAGGATAAATATGTTTTTAAATTAACATTAAAATTTCTCGCAAAAACTAAGTCAATAGTTTTGAGAGCATCGTTTCGAATATAATCCAAATTAAATGTATCGCTCATATATTTCGCCAATCTGGTATTTGAAGTTATATCTGTGTTAAAATCACCACCAATACGCATACTGACATCTGTATCACCGAAATTTCAATATTTCATCAATCAAAACAACCGCCGAAGGTTTGTGTCCACACTGAAACAGCAGCATAGTTTGTGTTCACGCTACAACCTCAAACACTCAACCAAACACCACACATATGTTTGAGTGTATGTGTTTAAACAATTTTCATTTGAGAAATTTAAATATTAGGATGATATCAACCAATATGAAATGTATATCAAACGAAAGATAACATCTTCATTTACCTACAAAAAAAAATTTAAAAAAAGTTATCTCGCCGTTTCCTCATAATCAATGAAATAAAGATTACAACAATAACAATCTGACATGACTCCCTATACCGTAAGGTAAGACATATTCTACGCCAAAAACATTCCCAATATTTATGGAAACCGACTTAATTTCTGTGACGTCAATTTTCCAAGACCTTGTTGGCGATACGCCCATCTTACGAATAGATAGAATGATATTTGCTTTAAGGGTTTGGGTCAAGTCAGAATTATCTGCAGCGAATCGATCATTAGCGGCATCCATAAAAAAGTCGTTCGTCGTCTAAACGCAAGTACGACTCTGATAACACGATTACCGAAGATAATTTATAAAACATATTTTGTTTGTATGAGATAAAGTACAATCCTGGTGAATTCAAATATCGTCCAAGTTCATATATTTAATTTCCGCCCACAAAAAGTCGGTTATCAGGACTCCGTAAAACGCATCGTCGGCCGAAATGGGGTTCCCAGCAGCATTAGCGAAAAAGGGGTCAATCATACTCATACAATAAAACTCATTCATTCTCGCCCGTACGGTGGAACGTACGCCAATGACAATGGGGTCCCGGAGTGTTATCCACTAGCAATTCAATCTACAGCATACGCGCGGTGTCTTTTTCAGTTTGGGTCAAAACTTATTTACTAAAAATGCACAGTTTTGACAACATCATATTTCCCAACGCTGTTCAAGAATAAAGCGACTCATTTCATTCCGCGGAGGTATAATTGATACTGACTGGCAGTCAAGTCAGAAAAGCTGTCAATGTCAAAATAACATGATTCAAAAAGATAGGTGTATTTCAACCAACCCGTAAAACCGCGAAAACTGATGGTATTAGGGATAAAACAACAATTTTTATCTTGGTTTCTTTGGGGTGGATTTTTATTTTAAAAAAAATTCACTCTAGACAGGCTCGCGTTGTTCACTCTTTAGAGTAACTAATGCAAAAATTGAGTTGTTCATACGAACGAGTAGTTCATTAGACCCAGTGTTCACATCATAGATAAAGGAAATAATACTAGTAGATATAGCGCGTTGTTCACTAGGTGCTGTCCTAGGTGCTGTAGTATCACTTTCACTGATTTCCCATAATTTTCATTGACGTTTATTCAAAATTGTGGTAAATTTTTGTAAAAGTAATTTAAACAAGGGAAAATGTGACAAAATTTAAATGATTTTATCTAATTGCATTTGTTTCTTGTGGCTGTCGGTGGTGCAATCGTTAGTGTGCGCGGCTCTTGTACATGAGATCCTGGTTTCGAAGCCTACTCTGACCACCTTAAAAAAAAAAAAAAATTTCTTTCGGCGGCGGATACCTCGCATAGTGACGGCGACACTATCGAGTATATGGCCATGAAAAAGCTTCCCAAAATACCGTTCGGAATCGGTGTAAAACTGTAGAACCCAATCAGTGAGTTAAAACTGGAAAGCGCCCCTTCATGGGATGTAATGGGAAACCATTTATTTATTTTTTAGAAAACTATTTCAAAGCCATGACGCCGGTGTTGGTATATCTATAAGAGAAAACCCGTAATACCGCCCAAAGATGAACATGCCGGAAGCTGGAAACTTCCCCGCGCAAAAACTGTATCAACTACTGTGGTGGCAGTTGTCGAAACCGCTAGAGTGTCTGATGGCTCTCAACAATGAATGATATCTGAACCGGAGGAAGAACCAATATATTAGGACTTAGTCGGTGGTGTCATGGCTTTGCAATTCGATGTTCATCAGATATTTAATTAACGTATTGTATTCTTGTTTCGAAGTGATATTTTTATTGAAAATAATTTTTTCTTTTGATATGAAATTTTATAATTTGAATGTCATATTTTTTACTTTTTTTTTGGGAACAAAAAATACCTTATTTATTGCTTTCAACGATATCTAGAAAATTACCCATTACACTAAAATTTTCACAACGCTTGTGCTTCATCTATTAGTTTACTTTATCTATGCTTAACATTACCCCGACTGCACTGTACACAGAGGCGGCTCATGCGGGTGGCGGACCTGGCGGCCGCCAGGGGCCCCGCGCTTAAGGGGGAACTGAAAGTACGGAAATTCGATTCTTTGACCAGTTTTACATTAAGCCTTTCACGCGCGTTAAACGGATGAAATTCTCTTTTGAACACCCTTCGAAACGCACGATGTGTTTACATTATGGGGGTAATTTGGCGCGTCTATAATTTGGTTGATTTGTCATTTACTCATGTTGTTGTTGTTGAAAACCGAAAACAAATGAAGCAACACTAGGGCTCGCATTCCGAGGTCATGATGAAAGTCAAAATTCCAATCGAAAAGGGAACTATTTGACATGTTTACAATATCTGAGTGAGTACGACGAATTTTTGAAGTTGCATTTAGAACGATATGGAAACCCAGGGCGAGGAAATGTCAATTATTTGTCCCATAATATTTGTGATGAATTCATAAACATCATCAGTAACGAGGTATCTAAACGCATCGTTGAAGAAATTCAAGCAGCCAATTATTACAGCCTCATACTTGACTCTACCCCCGATGTTTCACATGTGGATCAACTTACATTTATTATCAGATACGTATTGCGTCATGGTGAAATAAAAGAAAAATTTTTGGGATTCATACCAATTAGTCAAGATACAGCATTACATATGCAAGAGAAAGTATTACTTCATCTCACGAAATTAGGCATCAAAATTGAACTTTGTCGAGGACAAACATATGACAATGCTGCAAATATGTCTGGAAAGTGGGGAGGATTACAGGCACGCTTCAAAGAGTGCAGTCCAAGTGCCGTTTGGGCTCCTTGTGGTCCTCACTCTTTGAATTTAGGTTTGAATTTCGCTGCAGAAAGTTCTACCGCTGGATGTCACTATTTCATGTTTGTCCAAAACTTATTCACGTTTTTCTCTGCTTCTACTCATCGGTGGCAACTCTTGCGTCAAAAATTGGAGAAAGGCAAAAAAGTACGGACAGTGAAAAAGTTGTCAGACACGAGGTGGTCAGCTAGGGCTGATGCAGTACTTGCATTGAAACATGGCTATGATTACATCAAAGAAGCTTTAAAAAAATATTACAAAATAAAAATTATTTTCTAAAAAGTTACCCTTGAGGACCATGGTGACACCAGTGTCACATAAAAATTCCAGCACTTGGAGGCAAAATTTTTTAATTTTGATCAAAAATTGTAACAAGAAATAGGGGTCAAGGATCACGAATATGTGCTTGGATTTGCAATAGCTCTTCTAATTTTTCTATGGTCCTGAAAGGGTTAGCAGAAGGTGAAAAAGAGTTCTAATATTTTCCTCAGTGAAGATCGTCTACTTTAAAGGAGCATTTTGGTCCACGTCGTCACTATCTACTGTGCTCATGAAAACGCCCATAATAGGATGCCAGCATTTTTCTTTAATATCTGGCTCTAAAATTTGTCATCCTAACATTAGTAGCAGTTATATTTTCCAACGTTAATCCCTTTACATATTTTTGCGTTTCGACAATAAGGCCAGTTGTTAATGGCTTAGGCTATGAAATCCAGTGTCATTGGTGTATGCCATGAATATGATCCTGGCCTTTTAAGTTTTCCATCCTGAAGATCCTTCCTCTTCACTGGAAACGTATTTCTCTGTGTTTATTCAATCCACAACGCTGCCTGAGATCTTTCTGTCCCTATTATTTTTAGAAAGCTTGTCTTTGCTGGCTTTTAACAGCCGAATTCCATACCGGGCTTTGAGACCTTGGAGCCAGCCAGCGTTTGCATTAGTGCCGAGAGTTTCTTGGCATTCATCATGCAATCCTTACAATCGGTCGAAAAATTAGTTTGGCGTGGGATAGAAATATATGAATAAAACATGAAGTATCTTTCGGAAAACAAAATACATAAAAGGAACAATACTCATAATCCTATATTTTCGAAAGGCTTAATGGGAAATAAAAAAAACAGCAGACAGTTGTCCGAGGTCTTCGGCCACGGACTGTCCCTTCAGGCTGTGTCAGAGACACGGCCATTAAGTTTAACATAGAATACGCCATCCGATAAGACAGAAAACATATATAACAATAAATGGTAAATAACATAGGCAAATGAATTTATTTATTTGATAGTTACTTTTGATAATATACATAAGCTTATGGTAGGAAAAATAGGATAAATATGTTTTTAAATTAAAAGAGTAAGGATAAATCATAAATAACAGACGCAAATCAATTTGATTATTTGAAAGTTACTTTTGATAATGTGGGCTTATGATAGGAAAAATAGGATAAATATGTTTTTAAATTAACATTAAAATTTCTCGCAAAAACTAAGTCAATAGTTTTGAGAGCATCGTTTCGAATATAATCCAAATTAAATGTATCGCTCATATATTTCGCCAATCTGGTATTTGAAGTTATATCTGTGTTAAAATCACCACCAATACGCATACTGACATCTGTATCACCGAAATTTCAATATTTCATCAATCAAAACAACCGCCGAAGGTTTGTGTCCACACTGAAACAGCAGCATAGTTTGTGTTCACGCTACAACCTCAAACACTCAACCAAACACCACACATATGTTTGAGTGTATGTGTTTAAACAATTTTCATTTGAGAAATTTAAATATTAGGATGATATCAACCAATATGAAATGTATATCAAACGAAAGATAACATCTTCATTTACCTACAAAAAAAAATTTAAAAAAAGTTATCTCGCCGTTTCCTCATAATCAATGAAATAAAGATTACAACAATAACAATCTGACATGACTCCCTATACCGTAAGGTAAGACATATTCTACGCCAAAAACATTCCCAATATTTATGGAAACCGACTTAATTTCTGTGACGTCAATTTTCCAAGAC
Source organism: Phaonia tiefii (assembly GCA_963931995.1). Lineage (NCBI taxonomy): Eukaryota > Metazoa > Arthropoda > Insecta > Diptera > Muscidae > Phaonia > Phaonia tiefii. The sequence goes on along the minus strand of OZ008368.1, from coordinate 198,507,803 downwards.
CTTGTTGGCGATACGCCCATCTCACGAATAGATAGAATGATATTTGCTTTAAGGGTTTGGGTCAAGTCAGAATTATCTGCAGCGAATCGATCATTAGCGGCATCCATAAAAAAGTCGTTCGTCGTCTAAACGCAAGTACGACTCTGATAACACGATTACCGAAGATAATTTATAAAACATATTTTGCTTGTATGAGATAAAGTACAATCCTGGTGAATTCAAATATCGTCCAAGTTCATATATTTAATTTCCGCCCACAAAAAGTCGGTTATCAGGACTCCGTAAAACGCATCGTCGGCCGAAATGGGGTTCCCAGCAGCATTAGCGAAAAAGGGGTCAATCATACTCATACAATAAAACTCATTCATTCTCGCCCGTACGGTGGAACGTACGCCAATGACAATGGGGTCCCGGAGTGTTATCCACTAGCAATTCAATCTACAGCATACGCGCGGTGTCTTTTTCAGTTTGGGTCAAAACTTATTTACTAAAAATGCACAGTTTTGACAACATCATATTTCCCAACGCTGTTCAAGAATAAAGCGACTCATTTCATTCCGCGGAGGTATAATTGATACTGACTGGCAGTCAAGTCAGAAAAGCTGTCAATGTCAAAATAACATGACTCAAAAAGATAGGTGTATTTCAACCAACCCGTAAAACCGCGAAAACTGATGGTATTAGGAATAAAACAACAATTTAACTTTTATCTTGGTTTCTTTGGGGTGGATTTTTATTTTAAAAAAAATTCACTCTAGACAGGCTCGCGTTGTTCACTCTTTAGAGTAACTAATGCAAAAATTGAGTTGTTCATACGAACGAGTAGTTCATTAGACCCAGTGTTCACATCATAGATAAAGGAAATAATACTAGTAGATATAGCGCGTTGTTCACTAGGTGCTGTCCTAGGTGCTGTAGTATCACTTTCACTGATTTCCCATAATTTTCATTGACGTTTATTCAAAATTGTGGTAAATTTTTGTAAAAGTAATTTAAACAAGGGAAAATGTGACAAAATTTAAATGATTTTATCTAATTGCATTTGTTTCTTGTGGCTGTCGGTGGTGCAATCGTTAGTGTGCGCGGCTCTTGTACATGAGATCCTGGTTTCGAAGCCTACTCTGACCACCTTAAAAAAAAAAAAAAATTTCTTTCGGCGGCGGATACCTCGCATAGTGACGGCGACACTATCGAGTATATGGCCATGAAAAAGCTTCCCAAAATACCGTTCGGAATCGGTGTAAAACTGTAGAACCCAATCAGTGAGTTAAAACTGGAAAGCGCCCCTTCATGGGATGTAATGGGAAACCATTTATTTATTTTTTAGAAAACTATTTCAAAGCCATGACGCCGGTGTTGGTATATCTATAAGAGAAAACCCGTAATACCGCCCAAAGATGAACATGCCGGAAGCTGGAAACTTCCCCGCGCAAAAACTGTATCAACTACTGTGGTGGCAGTTGTCGAAACCGCTAGAGTGTCTGATGGCTCTCAACAATGAATGATATCTGAACCGGAGGAAGAACCAATATATTAGGACTTAGTCGGTGGTGTCATGGCTTTGCAATTCGATGTTCATCAGATATTTAATTAACGTATTGTATTCTTGTTTCGAAGTGATATTTTTATTGAAAATAATTTTTTCTTTTGATATGAAATTTTATAATTTGAATGTCATATTTTTTACTTTTTTTTTGGGAACAAAAAATACCTTATTTATTGCTTTCAACGATATCTAGAAAATTACCCATTACACTAAAATTTTCACAACGCTATGCTTAACATTACCCCGACTGCACTGTACACAGAGGCGGCTCATGCGGGTGGCGGACCTGGCGGCCGCCAGGGGCCCCGCGCTCAAGGGGGAACTGAAAGTACGGAAATTCGATTCTTTGACCAGTTTTACATTAAGCCTTTCACGCGCGTTAAACGGATGAAATTCTCTTTTGAACACCCTTCGAAACGCACGATGTGTTTACATTATGGGGGTAATTTGGCGCGTCTATAATTTGGTTGATTTGTCATTTACTCATGTTGTTGTTGTTGAAAACCGAAAACAAATGAAGCAACACTAGGGCTCGCATTCCGAGGTCATGATGAAAGTCAAAATTCCAATCGAAAAGGGAACTATTTGACATGTTTACAATATCTGAGTGAGTACGGCGAATTTTTGAAGTTGCATTTAGAACGATATGGAAACCCAGGGCGAGGAAATGTCAATTATTTGTCCCATAATATTTGTGATGAATTCATAAACATCATCAGTAACGAGGTATCTAAACGCATCGTTGAAGAAATTCAAGCAGCCAATTATTACAGCCTCATACTTGACTCTACCCCCGATGTTTCACATGTGGATCAACTTACATTTATTATCAGATACGTATTGTGTCATGGTGAAATAAAAGAAAGATTTTTGGGATTCATACCAATTAGTCAACATACAGCATTACATATGCAAGAGAAAGTATTACTTCATCTCACGAAATTAGGCATCAAAATTGAACTTTGTCGAGGACAAACATATGACAATGCTGCAAATATGTCTGGAAAGTGGGGAGGATTACAGGCACGCTTCAAAGAGTGCAGTCCAAGTGCCGTTTGGGCTCCTTGTGGTCCTCACTCTTTGAATTTAGGTTTGAATTTCGCTGCAGAAAGTTCCACCGCTGGATGTCACTATTTCATGTTTGTCCAAAACTTATTCACGTTTTTCTCTGCTTCTACTCATCGGTGGCAACTCTTGCGTCAAAAATTGGAGAAAGGCAAAAAAGTACTGACAGTGAAAAAGTTGTCAGACACGAGGTGGTCAGCTAGGGCTGATGCAGTACTTGCATTGAAACATGGCTATGATTACATCAAAGAAGCTTTATCAAGTATTTGCAGTTCGAAAACCGAAAAGAAAATATCTATCGCGGAAGCTACAGGTTTATTGAAGAGAATGAATAAATATGAAACAGTGCTTATGACTGTTGTTTGGAACACAATTTTACAAAGAGTAAATGCAACTAGTAAGTCACTGCAATCGACTCAATGTTCACTATTCAGAGGATCAGATCTATTGAAGTCACTGGAGGATTTTATTAGACAGTTTCGTGATGACTTTTCAAGTGCTGAAAAAGAAGCGAGTGAACTGACTTCATTGAACTTTGAGGAGCCGGGTGAAAGACGGACAGCAAAGAAGAAAACTTTTTTCGAGGAGAACGAGAATAAAACCGAATCATTCACACCCCAAGAACAATTCGTTTACGATTCATTCAATGTCATTTGTGACAGTCTGATAGCAGAGCTTGTCCGCAGGCGTAAAGTGTACGATGATATTGTAGATAACTTCAAAGTTTTCTTCGATTTGAGTCTGTCAAGCTCGGAGAAATGCTCCCGTGTAGCTAAATTGAAAGAGATTTATAAGAATGACATAGACATTGTTAATTTTGATGATGAACTGGAGCAATTTCTCCTTTTTTTGAAAGGCGAGACAGATACAGATAAATACAACAGTGTTGGTCATATATACCAGGCTGCAATGGGCATGTCATCAACTTTCCCAAATGTGGAAATCGTTCTACAGATTTTTCTCACCATTCCCATCAGCAATGCCTCAGGAGAAAGATCGTTTTCTATACTGAAACGAGTGAAGAACTACTTGAGGAGTACTATGACAGAAGAAAGGTTAAACAGCCTGGCATTATTATACATTGAACAGGATGTTTTAAAGGATATTAACACTGCAAAGATTATCGAGGATTTCGCCAGGGAGAAATCAAGGAAAAAATTCATCTAGTCGTCTTATTTCATCGTGGATATGTTTTTACGTTTCATAGATTATATGTATTAGTAATATATAAAACTGTTCTCGAAAATTATGCTAATCGTCGAGTTAAGAAATGAGAATAAAGACTTCCAGTGTTTCTAATTTTCGTTATTGTCCATACATTATTTTGTTCAAATATAAATGGTCCCGTGAACTTTTCCGCCAGGGGCCCCGGACACCCTTGATCCGCCTCTGACTGTACATAGAATGGGGAGAAAATTTTCTCATGATTCCCAAATGCTTTCGTTTGCTATTTACTCATTTTATATTGGCAAATTTTAATTATATTAAGTTTGGTGTATAAACGGAAATTCTTAATTAAAATATGTTTTTTTTTGTTAAAACTTTAATTTTTTTTAAAATTGATAATTTCATTTCAAATTAACAATTTCAATTAAAAAAAATTTTTTAATTTGTTTTGTTTATAATTGTTTTTAGAATTTCCCGAGTTTAGTGGAAACTACTAAACAAAATATAGTTATGAAAATATTAAGCACAATATGATAATGTTTTAACGTCAAAACGGGCGTAGCGACTATTTTCTGAATTCCGCTGAAGAAGAGTCACCCTAATACTGATTCACTGGTCGAGAACACATCTTGGCCGTATAATTCCAAACAAAATTTATATACACAAAAAGCTTAAATGTGGTTTTAATTCCATTTTCTGTAGGACCAGAATGACTAACATATGGTTGGGGTCGGGTTATATCGAAGTGATGAAAGCAATGCCGGCTGTACTGGTGGCGGTGATGTAGGATTCCTGATGACATTAGTATTAAACAATTTTATTAATTAATCATACGTTATCTTTTCGTCAGGTTTTCGTCCTGCATTTTGATCCTGTACCATTTGTCAAGTGATAAGGACTTACATTTACACTTTGAATACTAAAGTGTTGGACTTATTTTAGGGTAGAACAACTTCATTAGACGAAGTAAAAAATGTATTATGAAACTGCAGAAGTTAGTTAGGATGCTGTCAAAAATTGTTTTAGAATTTCAATAGGGATTCAATAGAAAATCGACCTAAGACAATGCACAGTGGACCCAAATAAGTTTTTGTTTAGCATAAATGCTAAACGTGCATCTACAGCGTTATTAGTGTGCTCGTTGGATTGCCACACAAAACAAAATAAATGGAAAATATTGTGGACCGATCGCGCCACAACCGCATCCCATGTAATTCATAATTTTTTGATGACATTGGTCGAAAGTTGTACGTAGTACATATTAAAGGTCTGCAGCAAGACATTCATTTATGCGTCTTCGCATTAGTTTTATTTCGTTGTACTCTCTAAAGTTGTAAAAAAGTTGCAAATGTATAATAGAAGAATGAGTATTATAAAAAGGAATCCAAACATAGTATACCACTTGCTATTTGGAAATTAATTGTGTACACTGTTTGCTTCTCTTATTGAAATGTTTTGATGTACTAAAATGTTTTGAAATAGACAAGAGTTTACACCGAGTACAACAAAACATTTGATTTATCAAACGAATTCAAATATACAAGAATATACAACATATACCATGTGCCGACCACGATCGGTATTTCGTCGTGCACAACGCGAACAATTATAGAAATTATAAGAGAGTATGAAATAAATTCAATTCAGTAACTAGTCAGCTTTCAACAAACCACTCAAGCAGCCACTCTAATAACACAAGCATAGTTTTTTTGATGTGTTAACATCTATACGCGCGCCTCTAGGGCAGTAAACTATAAATTTAATACATACGCAAGTGTTAGGTTTGGAAGAGTAAATCATCGTTTGTTTGTTCGTTGCTTGGCAGTCAGTATTGAAAGTGATTGTTGGTCGATTTTCATATAATTTTCCCACGCGATTTTCTCCGGAAATTCATAGCCGATTTTATTAATTTTTGGATTAAAAAGCTAGTGCGGGTTTCGACGAAGAGTTTAGGCCAAAAATTAAGCCGATCCGATATCGGCGAGCCGAGATTGAAGTGTTTTAATTTGGAGTATTTATTTGGAGTAATATTAAAAAAGTATTTTATGTTGATCTACGGTTATATCGTACGAATATAACAATGTATGTATGTATGTACAAGTGTCTGTTGCTTTGCATTCTTTGACTTTTGTGGGAATAAAAAAAAAGTATTGAGCAAGAATATAATGACACATGTGCTTGCACTGGGTCTTTAAATAATTTTAAGTATTAATATTATTTAACTGTAACGTCATCATATGATTGAACGCTGTTTTTTATTTTCCAATGTTACATTTACGAATGTGTTCATAGAAATCGAACAGGTACCGTGTAGCAAAAAGGTGTTAACACATCGCCCGTGAGTTCGAACACTCATTGGATTTTTTACATTCGAAACGACAGTGAGTACTCATTTCAGTATTCTCTGAAAAGTAGTGCTTTTTTTACTTCAAATTGTTTTGACGTATTTGAATGCTTTATGTTTTGGTTCTCATTTATTTTGCAATTTGATTCGAAATGACTGATCTCATAAATACAAGTTTGTTTTGTTAGCAGTGACTGTAGCATTTGACGCATTCACTTTTGAAATGAAGGTCTTGATATGCTATTCAAGAAATTCATTGCAGAGGTTCAGTAAATAAATACATACGTATAAGAGGTGTTTGCTTTCTCAGTTAGAACTTACGACAGGGTTAGCTGTCAAACAAACTCTCACGGTGCGCTCACTTTTTGACATTTACGTTCAGTATAATCGGGCAAATCATCATCAATATATTTGCGCTTGAACAACGGTACCAAATTATTCAAATTTACTTTGAAAGTAAGTCCTCAATTCGCGCATCTTATATACGACATCATGAATTTTATGGAGCAAATAACCATCCATCTAAGCAAGCCATCCCGTCGATTTCATACTATATACTCTCTAAATGATGCAATAACACCAACACGTCAGAGGAATGTGAGTACTGAAGAGAATATCGCCGCTGTAAACGAATGTTTGGAAGAAGATACAAATTTATAAAATCTTAATCGGTCGAAGGAATTGGGGCTCTGTCTGTCGACGACGTGGATAATTTTGCGCAAAAATCTTGGCTTACACCCATATAATATTCAGGTGATACAGGAATTACAGCCACGAGGCCATCATATGCGTCTTTCTTTCGCCAATTGTTCTCTAGTGCAGTTGGAAACTGCCCCGATGTTTTATCACAAAATTGCGTTCACCGATGAGGCTAATTTTTGGCTTAACGGGTTTGTTGATAAACAAAATTGCCACATATGGAGTAAGACCAATCCACAACAGACCCTACATTACGGACAGAAAAATGCACCGTTTGGTGCGGTATACACGCATCGGAGGCTATTACTTCAAAAACTAAGCGAGAGCTCGTGTTAAGAAAATGGAGACCGTTAGCGCACCATGATCAATGATTTTTTGTTTTTAAAATATGGATGACATTGCTTCGGGCAAGATTTGGATTCAACAGGATGGTGCTACGTGCCATGCACCATGGACGGAGAAATTGACCTATCAATTGGCCCCCAAGTTCGTGCGATTTGACATCTCTCGATTGTTTCCTGTAGGCCTACATAAAGTCACTAGTTTATGCTGATAAACCAACCACAATTGACGCCTTGGAGGCCAGAATTGTTCGTGTTATTCGTGACATAGGGCCAGCAATGCTCGAAAAAGTGACCCAAAATTGCACGTCCAGAAAGTGCTTCGTCATGAATAGCCGCGGTAGCCATATACCTGAAACTATTTTAAAATATTATTACCATGTTTTGATCTTTCGAATGAACCATTTTTTTTAGTTGATTAAAATAAAATGTTTTGACATCTATAGTTTATTATTTCCATATATGTACAGCAATTACAAAATTTTGTTAGCACGTTTTTACTATTATAATTTTAAGAACCATTTCAGATATTTTTCCAACTTTAGCTCAAATTTGCTTATGTGGGAACAGAAATGTGCAATTCTCTAATGCAGGAAATTAGAGAATATTTCAGCGAACACTTTGTGTAAATATATCCGTTTAGTATTTTACTCCATGAAACATATGTACATATTTTAGTTTATGTTTCATCAAATTACCACACAACATAAATACAAAATATCGAAGACTAACACGAAGACGTAATAAATATGAATTTAGCATTCGCCTGGTTTCTCCAAACTTTCATAAACTTACGTGGAATCATATACGTATTTGCTGCCAAACATAATACTATTTAGAAAGGAACTATTCTTTGATATCAATATAAATCCACATTTATACATAATTAATACAAAAAATTTAAAGATTTAAAATGCCCCTTTTTACGATTACTTGCATTGAATGCATTGTTGGGTTTTTTATTAAATTGGAGTTTGCTGTTCTTTTGCTTCTCCTTCCTTTCTTAGAGTGTGTGTGTGCGTGGCTTATAGTGGCTGACGGGAGATTTTTATTCATCTGCCTTTCAGTTGCCATCACGCATTGGACACGTGAGGAGATGTCATTTTGTGTTGAAACGTATTTTTCAAATGCGCACTCGATCATTGCAGTGCCTCAGTGGGTGTGTAAACAAACAAAATATGCGGTACTGAAGTGAAACAAACCCCAGAGAACTTCACCAGAGACCTCTGCATTCGGACCGCGTCTCTATGTGGTGCGCCATATCACGGGTAGGCATCATTGACCCTTACTTTTTCCAGGATAACCGTCGTGCCGTAACTGTGAACTCCGAACGGTACTTGACTATGATACATGATTTTTTCAGCTGGCTCTTGAGGCAATGCAATTAGAGGATACATGGTTCCAACAGGATGGTGCCACTGCATACACAGCGAGGGTTTCCATGAATTGTTTGATGCAAATGTTTCCTGGACGGCTTATCTCTTTGAGGGGTGATGTGGACTGGCCGGCACGCTCACCAGACTCAGCCCCATGTAATTTTTTCCTTTGGGGTTACCTGAAGTCGAAGGTGTATATCAACCGCTCCAACAGCTTGCAAGATCTAATTAACAATATCGAGGCTGAAATTGGAAGATACCAGTCGACATGCTTGTTAGAGTTCATGAAAACTTCAGAAAACGTATGCAGCAGTGTGTGGATAGCGAAGGTCGACATTTGTCAGATACATTATTTAGAACCATGTAATTTAAAAATTCCTTTGCTGTTCAATATAATTAAAATATTAAATACATTTTTCTACGGTTCATATTTTTTTATTTCATTCCCAAATAAGCAAATTACCGCGTTCCACCTTGTACTAATCTAGTTCATGCAAGTCAAGCGTGGATTAGTTACTTGTATTTTTTTATTGTACTTATTTCACAAATGTTCCGCCGTTCCGATTTTCTCAGTAACACGTCAGGCTTCAGGTTGTTGCCCTGTTCTCAAATTTGTTTCTCATTTTGGTAGCACACATGCATGTATAAGAAAAACATTTACAAAAACAAAGCAACAGCACAATCCATTTAACCGCCGCAGCCTTCGTTTATTTTTTTTCACTGGTCAAGCGCTTTTGATATACTCTGTCCGATGAACCATTGATGACTGATGAGAAACACTGACTTCAGCTGCAATTTGCACGCACATTCAGGAATATTTACGAATCACTGGCTGAGAGAAAAATGCAAAAGTGCAGATACACGCTTACCATATAGACTCTCTCGTTGTTTCTTTTTTATTCTCTTGCTCTGGAGAGAGCATAAACAGTGCAACAAACAGAGCTCCATTTGTGTTACAAAAACAGACATATTTGAGTTTCAAACACATATATTATAACGTATTAATCATTGCGTTTCAAACATGTAATATTGATAGCAAACACAATGTGTTTTTAGTAATGTTTCACAATTCAGTCGCAACTACAACCAGTGATGTCATTCACAATTTTGTCGACCGTTCGCCGTTGCGCTTCGTCAACAGTAGTAGTTCCATATGACTATGACCGTAGGTGATAACAATTTATATAAGATATCTTCTTGATATGTCAGTAGTTTTTACTTAGGTGATCACGGCTGACAATCTATGTAAGACCGTCCTATTGATTTGTCAGCACTTTGTCATGGCTGACTCTTATTAAGGCCAATGCTGAATGTCGGTTGAGGATGTCTTCGCCATTTGTCAACCGCGAGTCATGTTTTCAAAAATTTCAAACTGAATATTTTTGTATTTATTTGTTGTTATGAAATATATGCCATACGTTTTCAGAATTTATATCAAAATATTTTAAATTTCTTAGAACAATATGTTAATTTTCAAAGCATTATAATTATGTATGTATATCTGACTTTTTGCCATATTATCTTTCAGATTTTATTTAATATCGTGCAACAGAACAGATTACAAATATACACAAAATCCAATAAATAAGTACCTACAAGTTGACTCGAAACACCATATTTAAAGACGTCTTAAGTGACTGACCCTGTGATGAATAGTTACTCAAGACGTCTTGTGTACATATCATATGGTGATCACGACTGTTGACAAACTGTGTAAAATTCCTGCTGACTTTTGAGCAAATGTATGAAAATGGCAGATGGCGTCATGATGTTTTTTGTATGGGAGCGGGTCGAAAAGTCAGCAGTGATTCTGACATGTCAGTTCTTTGCCATTGATGATGTCAATAGGAAATTTTCAACTGAGAAATGTTAACGAATTGAACTATTGCTTTTTAGGTCACCTAATACCTTTTTCAATATTTTATTTACAGTATGTCAAGAATTACTTTACACATTGAAAAAAATTAAATCTAAAAATAAAAATTTGAAAAGAATGAATAAATACACTTTTTATTTTAAAACCTATATTTTTTTATTTATTATAATTAAATATAGTATTTATCAAGTTTTCATGAGAAACAAGAGTAAGTTTAGTGCAAAAGAAGAGAAGGTTGAACAAAAATAATATTATTTCATTTTTAGTAGTGTCAAAAATGTTTTTCATAAATGAGAAGATGTGTATTTTGTTTTAAGTAAACTAACGAGTAACAATATTTTGAACTTCTAATATTTCGTATGACCACCCTTTGCATCTACTACGCATTGTAGCCGCTTTTTCATGGAATGAATTAAATTTGGTACATCATAATTGGTAGGTATTCTCTACCATTCTCCCAATATAGCAATATAGGGCGGTACGGTTTTTTGGTTGCCTCTTAGAGATATTTTTCTTTAACACGACTCGCAAATTTCAATGGGATTTAGGTCAGGTCTTTGGGCAGGCGTATTAATAACTTTTCCGCAGTTGTAGAGAAGCCACATTCGTATATTATGTTCCTTATGCTTGGGGTCGTTTTCCTGATAAAATTTGTATTTCGGCTTATTATCCCTGATAAATCCAAATTTTCCGACACTTTTTACCAAATTGGTTTTTAAAATATTCAAATATTATTGCGCGCCCATAGTAGGCTCCTTTAACTGAGATACACAAATATTTGATACCCAAAAATTATAAAAGTTTCATGAAATAAAAAATAAATTAAACGACATGTGAGGTTTTTTTTATTATTTTTGTTTTTTACAGTTTATACATTTAAGTACCTGGGAAAAATAAGAACAGGTCCCTATCTGCTGCTATTGAAGAAGTGTTTTTCAAAACACTTTTGGTTTCTGCGTAGAATAATAACACAGGTCAACAGTTGAAAAGGTGCCGAAGAACTGCAACTAGTTTTTAGCTAAGGGCCTTGTACTTATTACATAAATAGCAAACATTTTGATTTTCTACGCGTAGTTTTCTAGATTTTTGCATATTTGTTGCCATTGTGTAAGAGGACACACTTAAGGCTTCGCTTACAGCTGTCTATGAAGAGGCGCCATTCATTTGGCTTGTATTCTGGAAGACCCATTGCGAGAATAAGACCTTGTACATCCGAACAAAAAACAATGTCATTTTCTGACTGAAAAAATTGTAGCAAATCTTTCTCTCTTTTACGATAGAACGTGACTTTTGTACCTGACGATAAACATTTTTTTCTTTTAATCTAGAAGCCAATACCTCTGAAGATTCTTTAGGAAGTTCAAGATCCCTTATCAAATCATTTAATTCTTCCTGGATAAAAGTTTCTGGATTTGAAAACGATATTTCGAAATCACTGTCGCTATTCACTTCAGATTTCTTCAGGTGATTGTTCACGTATTGAACGAAATGTTGGAACAGGCACTTCCTCCGAATAGGGTAAAGGTGTTCTAGCAGATTCCAAGTCTGGATAAATCATTTTTTTTTTGTTAATGCCACGCAAACTTACACAGCAGAAGTAACAGTCATTGATATGATTTCTTGGTTCCCTCCATTGCATGGGCACTCCGAACTTCATACGTTTTCTTCCACCACTGACACGCTGTCTCAAGTGTTCATAGCACATTTTGCAAACAATTTGGGGTATCCACGGCTTGTATTCATCCCTAATTTCCATGTTAAAGTATAAAAAATATGATCTTTTTATGAAATCTGATATAGGTTTTCTGAACTTTTTAGCTGTGAATTCGCCACAAATGTAACAAAACCCATTTGGGTCATTGGAACAACTTCTTCGCGATGAGGACATTGTATTAAACTGATTTTATTTATTCAAATAAACCGATTAGACTAAAAACAAGCACTCACAAGTTTTGATTATAGCGAATATTCAAAATTGACGTTAGATCAAAAACTACACGTAGCAAAAAAAAAATTTTAATATTTTCAGTATTGTCAATGAACACCTAATACAAAACCACCAACGGTATCTCGGCACCAAACAGTTTTTCTTAATTTGTTGACCTGTGTAATAATAATCATTTCGGTTTTTATCGGCGGTGGGCGATGGACGTTGTCAATGTTGATGAAGTGATATTTATTGATAAGGTGGCATAGAAATATATTCTTCATGCAATTTTCATGAAATTTGTCGCAATAATAATTTCTTTGTATGGGTGGGGTCAATTTTGTCGATACTTTGAAATTTTCATAATTCTATTATATTAGGGACTCGTGCCAAAGTGTATTACCCTAGGACAACTCCTTCTATTTTTGTCCCATCGATGTGCTGCGACAAAGCACCGCGAGTCATCTTCATTTAATGAAAATATGAAGTTCTCGATAATCCTCTAAAAATCGCCTTTATATTAACAACTGTGAAAAAGTACGTACAAATCACACAATAACAAATATCCAAAATATTCTTGCCGGTATTTGTAAGATGTAACTTTTACACCTGGTGCCAGCACGTTGACGCTTCTTAGTTCCGAAGCTAAAGTCATTGCATTATTTTGAGATAGCTTCAGATTTCGAACGATTCTATCTAAATGTTCCTGCGAAATTAATGATGGATATTGTATAACTGGCTGAAGGCAATCAGAATGAGCATGATGTAATGATGTTGCTGAAGTTTGTGATTGACCCTCATAGTAGGCAGTATCATATTGGAATGTCGATGGATGTACTGGGACAGGCAATTCATCACTGTGTGGACCTGGTACGTGAGGACTTGGACACCTTTGTATATAAAACCGGATGGTTCTATAAGAATAAATTATTGTGTATTCCATATATAGTCTATCTTTGTGAACCTACTGTTTCGATTGAGACCACTTACATCGCTCTTGCACGCGTAGCAATTATCTGTATCATGTTCCCCTGGATCGGTCCATATCATTGGAAGATCAAATGGCATCGAATATCGCCGTAATTTCCACCATTTGTTAAATGTACTAAAACATGTGATGCACGTAAATTCAGGTGCATGATCAACATTTCGCCTTTCTTCAGCGGGGGTAACCAAAAAATACTGATTGTAAGCTTTCAGGGCATCTTCAACCAAATGTTGTCGATGATTTTTCGGTGTAAATTTTCCACACACAAAACAAAACATATTTCATTTATCGCAAAGTGATCTGCATTTTTCTTCACTCATTTTTCTATTCTTTCAAAATGGTCAATAAAATGCTTATATTTTTGATGTGTTAACATCTATAGCGGCGGGTTGGGACTATTCTATTAAAGTGAACACTTTGATATATATGTTGTAGCATCTGTTGGAAATAGGGATGCCAATCCCAAAATCCCGTATCCCAAAATTATTATAATTATTATGGCCCCAAATTGTAAGAGGTAAACTAATTCTGCTTCCAAATAGATGTCTATTATTTCAACGGTTACATTTTGCCGTGAGTTCGAACACTCATTGGATTTTTTTAAATATTAACGGGTTTAAATTTTTTTGAATTAATCAAATAATTTTTTGTGGTGTGGGCCCTTTGCATTGCCGGGCCCTTTGCGATGCGGATTTGGATTATTTATTATTTTGCATGGAGTTGATACAATCAGCAGCAGACAACTAAGGTACGGCATTCGATAAGTATAAGAAAATGCAGAGAATACAATTGGAGAGTGAGAGGGTCAAACTCTGAAGAATAAACTTGACATCCGTATCCTGACTGGCGGCATACGAAGGAATTGAAAGGTTATTGATTTCTGAAACAAACAGATGCACGTCTTTTTAAAAGAAAGCATAAACATTAACAAGGTGACATTAAAATAAATTAATTATCATGCTCATCAAATACTGCGTATCAAATTTTTCCGTTTTCAAATAGGTGTTACCATATCGCCGTTATGTGGAACAGATGGAAAGGTGCCCAAGAAATTTATAATTGAAAATAAAGTAAAAAATCATAGCTTTGTGAAGTAAGTAATTTGACTCCATGCCTTGGATCAATTTTGTGCAACAACGAATTCATCTCCATTTATTGATTCTATTCAATACCATAACCGAATCTACATAACAAATGAAATTCAGTAAGCAAAAAATGTAATATCTTCACATTCCCTTAATTCACAACCAGCTTTTTACAAAAGGGTTTGCAACTACATCTTTAGCTCTTTAATGGTTTTATACAATAATCTAATAAAACCAATGAAACATGCAAAAAATACATTACTTCCATCAAAAAAATGCGAGGTACTCCAACTGCGCAGATATTTGAATTTTTTTAGATATTAAAAAGGGGAAAGCAGATGTTCTGGCTACATTGGCGAAAATATAATAGAGTTGCGTTTTAGCTGCAGCATGGGGATGTTGGCGATGGTTATATGTTGGATGAACGTTGGTTTGTACGCCTGATTGCTTTGATTGAATGTTTCCAATCAAATTGTTACGTGATGGTACTCAATATAAATGTTTTCGGAGATTCTTGAATGTAACAGCAGTGACGGCGATATAATTAGGACTTATAAATTCCAAAACTGCTTAAAGATTTGAGAGTAAAAACGGCCGTAAAGTAAGCCCGGGAGTAAAAAGATTCAAATATCAATGGAATAAATTCTCACAAATTATTAACCCTTCAGACGGCAACTGCTCCAATTTTGATGCGATTTTTGCTTGTTCCAAGAATACTAGAAATAAAAATTACATGAGGTGTCAGGGGACACCCGGTTGAAACGAAGTTCCTTTCGTTGTATATTATGTGTTAGTTTCAACACGCCAGTTGGTTCCAACACGCCTAATTCGCCCGTTGTAAAATACGATAATTTAAATGGATTTTTAAAAAAAGATTTTTTTTGTATAATGATAAACTTTTTTTAAGAAAATTAATTTTTAAAATACAACGTATTATTTAAGAGAATGTACTTTTTGAAGAAAGGGATTTTTTAAGAAATGGGATTTTTTGAACTGGTGGCTTTTTTAAATATGTAAATTTTAAAGAGTACGTACTTATCTCAAAAATAGTTATTTTGTTTCACAAAAAAGGTACTCTTTAAAGAAAAGGTAGTTCTTTAAGAAAAGAAAGTGTGTACTAGAAAGTACATAGAAAGTATTTTTTAATAGTTATTGATCTTAAACCGAACAATTATTAAGGACAAGGCTGTTGTAACGAAATTGACTTTTTTAAGAAAAGGTAATTATTAAAGAAAATACTTTTTTTTAAGAAAAGGTACTATTTGTAAGAAAATTTCCTTTTTTTTAAGCAAAGTCAGTTCTGTAAGATAAAGTAGTTTTTTGACGTGACAACGTCTTAAATTAGGTTGCGGCTGGGAGTCACTTATGAAAAAGTGTAACGCCCGGTAACGTTACGATGAGTCACCGAACGAGAGAGAGGCCCGCCGAATGCCTTGCGTCTCTCTCCCACTCAATAAATAATTCTGTGTGTGCGGATGTGTGTGTTTACTTGTGTGCCAGAAACGATTTGCTTTGCTGGCTTCTAGTGGCTGTTGGTCGGTGGTGTGAGTGTTTTTGTTTTTTGGCACATCATATATATGACGACTGAGCAAGTATGTATGTGCGTATATAAGTGCGTGTGTATGAATATTGATTTAGATCAGTCTGCATTGGATAAGGTATTATTTTTTGTTTTTTTTTGTTTTTTGTTTTTTGGCTTTATGATATGTGTAGTGTATGTTTGTGTGTAGAAATTTTCATATGAATTAGGTAGCCAAAACGAAACAGAGAGCTGCGGTCGGCTTTAAAAACGATATGCGAATATGATGAATTGAAATACTTTTTGGTTAGTAAATTATTTTCTTTTGTTTTTAATAAAAGAAATGTTTATTTTTTATAATAAAAGAAATGTTTATATTTTATAATAAAGGATATGTTTATTGTTTATAATGTCACATTTGATAATGTGTTCATAGAAATCGCACAGGTACCTAGATGGTGTTGAAATTACTTCTATTTTCCTAAACCATAAGTTTCAATAAATGTTAAAACATCGCCCGTGAGTTCTAACACTCATTGGTTTTTTTTTTTATTTTACAAATTTTAATTAATTTCAAATTTATTTAGCAAAAATTTGAACCTTCGATCTGAATAAATGTTTTGATTTTCGAATTGATTCTTTAAAATTACAAATATTAAGAAAAAGTGGCAGATATAAGAAAACTTGATTTAAACTGTGTTGAGCAAGAATTTTAACATCTAATCAATATGAAAATCAAATCAATCTAAACAAAATATATTTCTATAGTTAAAATTTGTGCAATTCTTATTTTCATTCAATTCCTTGTTCCTATTGTGCAATTTAATTATATTCATATCAATAAATATTCTACCGAGAAAAAGACGTTGTCACGTAAAATCTTCGCCCGTAAAACCGACTTTACAGGCAACAATTTTTTCAAAAGCTACTTTATTCCAGAATATGGAGAGGTATTTTTTTGAGAAAATTTACTTTTGTTTACGAAAAGGCACTTATTTAAGAAAATTATCTTTTTTAAACTTCTTTCACTTTGACTTTTCTAAATCTACATTTTATTGGGTTCAAAACTACAAATTCTACTAAATATAGGTTACAGACTCCACCTAGAAAACTTTCCATTAAACAAGAATTTCCCAAAATATGTTAGTATAGACACAAACCAAAGCAAAAGTAACCAATATAGTTGATAATACTGCGTTGTAGCATAAAAGTATTAAAAAAAGTTAAATTTTTTTCCCTCGCACAACAAGCGATAAGGAACTTCGTTCCAATAGCACATTTCTTTGCGTATTTTCTCAATTGTTTATATAAACTACTCTAGTGGTAAAAATGGTAATGAGGCATATCTGCGTCAAATATATTCACATGATTTCGAATCGTTTGTTGAATACCTTATAAATAAATAAATAAATGGTTTCCCGTTGCATCCCATGTAGGGATTAGGGAGAGCTTCTCACAACCAGTGAGCTGTGCGCGTTCTAGTTTTACACTCTCTGATGGAGACCTACAGTTTTACACCGGTTCCGAACGGTATTTTGAGAAGCTTTTTCATGGCTTAATACTCCATAGTGCTGCCATCACTAAGCGAGGTGACCACCGTCGAAAGACATTTTAAGGTGGTCAGAGCAGGGATCGAACCCAGGATCTCATCTTCAAGAGCAGCGCACACTACCATTGCACCACCGACTGTATTTATCGCACTCTGTTTGCGAGAGGCCTAAGTAATTTGTGAACTTGCAACGAAGCATGTTGTTGGACAAATCATGTCAATGCCCTAACTAATCCAGCGACTCATTTGCTTTGGCATATATTCCAACAGTCTCCTTTTACAATTGGCTTCTATTTAATTTTGAAGTCCAGATATTCGTTTCCCTTTTTTGGCTATTGTGTTAATTTTAGTCGAAAATCAGCAGAGTTACGGAGTTTGCTATTTGACCCATTAGCGTTGTTATCACGTATATTCAAAAGCCAAGCATTACTCACTGCAAGATCAAGAAGATGGTGAAAAGCTCTCACTTGCCACCTTGTGCTTCATATGGAAATTTTATATCTTCCTATTATAATGTCGAACAGATCAACACCTCCCATACAAATATTGTATTGTGATACTGCTAACGGACGCTCTATTTGCATATATGTATTCTTGTTTGGCTTTGTCAAATCAGTGGGCAGCGTCCTTAGGGAAAACTCCGGCGTATTTTCATGCCAATGATGCAATTTTATAGTCGACCAATGAAGTGGCCGATATAGAATCATCACCATAATCATCGAGTTTGTACTTCCAGTTAGTTTGTTTCTTATTGTGTCCAAAGCTAAGATTCCACCAGTCGAAATACAGGCCGTAGTTCTGACGGCTTGGTACTGCTCTGAAGGGTTTCAAAACGCAATTGGATGCCGCGCCAAGAACTATTTAAGGTAGCACGATGATGTTTTCCTCGCCTGTCTCAAACTCACATTTTTAGCAAAATTTCTATATACCCTCATAAAGTACATAAATTTTGTATCCCCGTTTATGGGGATTGTAGGGTACGTCACCTATCGTGTGATTTCGGGCTTTGGGGAAGCAAATCTGACCATCTACGAATATGAAATCTTCCATTGTAACTGAAGCAAAATTGTTGTCTAGTTCCTCAACAATCGAAAGGAGACATATTTTTCATTATTGTTCAAGTGCATGTGGCGTCTGATTTTTTCGAACCTTTTTTGCGATATAACGTTCTGAACTGCATGCATTCCAATATTCTTAGACTGTATTTTGTCACCCTCGTCATGTATCCTACCAACATAAAATATATAATGCCACACAATTGGCGGATTTATAATACAGTGAAACGTAGGTTTGTGCCGGGGTCTTTCTGATGGCCTGATAGTGATTTGGAAAATAGAAAGAAAAAATTTGTATTCTTCATTATTTCAGGAGTTAAGGCTGTAGTCGCCAGGAAGGTCATCTGCCGGTCTTTCAATATCAATAACATTGAAACGAATGGGGTTGTTTATATCAGAAGCATCGGGAATCGTTATAATATTTTGAGATTCACTTGAAACTTCTCCCCTACTTTCCGGTTTTTCGTCATCCGTATGACTTTCATAGTCATCATGTGAATTGTATTTACTTTCGTCATCCTTTAAGAAGTCTAATTCATCTCCGCTTTCCAGACAATTGACAATGACAACAATTTTGCATGAAGATTGCCGTTTTGCTGATATTTCTACTACATATAAACGAAATTTACAACAATTTATTACATACATTAATTTCCGAACTATGTAAATTTTATTAAATATATCACCATATTTGTTATTATTTGAAGTTTTGTGATTCAGCCAAAATTTCAAACCACGAAATTGGCGGGAATAGTTTACATACTTTAAGTTGGCCCGAGAGTTTAGTGTTACCAGTGGGGAAAAGTCACAAAAATTACAATGTAGAGTTGCATTGAATACAGCGTGGCCACTTTTGGAATACATACTAAGAAATAGTTAAGTTGAAACGGTATAATATACTTATAATATAATAATATAAAACCCATTTTAGTATATATGGTATTGGTTCTCCGTCTGCAAGAATGTGAACAGAAATATTTTTGCATATATAATGAATTCGGCCATTATATGGATAAAATATTTATGTAATATAATATACATATATAATCTACACTCAAGTTGCGTTGCCAAAAAGATATGATACACAAAAAATGGTGCGCAACAAATACGATGGTATTGAAGTGCGGAACAACTACTACGTCGGCATTTTGTACACATCCCCTATTTAAATTTTCATCATTGCTAACTTGATGCATGAATTTGATTTACTCCCTTCTCGACAAAACATAGATTAGCTACTTATAAACTGAAGAATTTGAAAATAAATCTACATAATCAATGACTACTCAATATATATTTACCCTCTTTTGCGTTGCAAATAAAGCATCGAATCTCAAGGAGTTTAAATGGAAGCAACGTGGACCATTAAACTGAACCGAAAACGAAAGCACACTGAAATAAAATCTGTTAAAAGAGCTCAAAAAGAAAAAAAACTGTTCTCGCTGCAGCATTTTCGTTCGAAATTTCAATTCTTTTTTTGTTTTTGTATCTGTTTGTTACAGTATCAAACGTTCGTACATCAAATCTTGATTAAATTCTTTAGACAATACAAAAGGAAACCATATAATTATCAAGTCATAAACCCCTTACTGGGATAAGGATGTGCAGCACTTCAATTCTGGGAGGCTCATTAAGTATTACGGGTGAAAAAATATAACAATAGAAAATGTACACCCAGTTGTGATGGGAACAAACCAAAAGAAAATGTTAGAGGCATGGTGACATTTTACGAAACTGTTCAGGGGGTAGACGCAAAATAAAACACCCTCTACATTAGCAGCGACAGTGTATCGAAAATTTCACTTTGGAATCAAACAATAATATTTTTTTTAACATCAATTTCGTCGGTAGAGTGATTGTATGAGTTAGTTCCGTTTCCGTTTAGTTTCTCTCACTCTCTGTTTCAAATACTCACGAACACATAGAGACATCATCGCCTCACGTGCACAGTATACGTACGCTTGGCATATTACCGTTTATTGCAACTCGAGCACAAATACATATACCTTCGAGATTCGAATTTTTCTCATCTCTTCCAAAGATACTGGCACAGTGATTTATGTTCCGAAATATCCAATAGGAAATTAGATCAGCACAAAGCGGACAATATTTGTCCTCTGTTAAAATGTATAATATCATTAATAATATCGCAAACGAAATTATATCGAACGTGTTTCGGACATCCAATATAAACGTTTGACGACAACAAAGAAACTTAGTTGAGTCGGCTAAAGTAAGAACGGAAGTTAGTTGCCAATAGCAAATTACTCTGCGTTGAAAAAATTAAAATTCAAAACTTGAATTCCATTACTATTACTATTTCATACATAATTTTGGTTTCTATTTCTCGGAAAATAAAATTAAAAATTAAATCATGAAAGAGCTGAAGATGATGCTTCAGGAACATCGAAAAAATCGTCCAGCAAATGTGATTTCAAATCCTACCTGCAACTGTTTCAGTAACCGAAAACCTCATATGTTAGCTTTCTTTGTAAAAATAACTCGTATCGGAGACAAGGAAAATTGAGAACTAATTTGGTAGAGCCAGACCAAGTACATCGTGTACAGATCCAGTCTGCAATATAACTTTTAAAACTTCGGCACCAGTGTACTTATGTAAGTAGGCAAGCAATGTGTACGTGATGACAAATGTCACTCTACACGAACAAATTTCGGTTAGTGTTAAGTTTATAATACAGTCCGATGGCTAAACGCTGCAGAAGATGAAGCTTCACAAATAGCGAAACAATCGTCCGTTGATAATGAGCTCGAATCCTACATAACCTTAAACGGAGTTGCAACTTCCCACTAATAAATTGTGTCGAAGACAACGAAAATTGAGTTCGTTCTCGGCGTTTTACTACATTTAGCGTCACAATACATGAAGAGATGTTCCGTAGTAAAAGAAAATTGATTTATCTAATTCTCTAAGGGCTCACCAATGAAAACTTTTACGACAATATTGCGATGGCTAGAACGAATCGTTATAGAAATATTCCCAGATTCGGTACCGATATCTCTGAAACTTCACTAATTATAACATTCAGAAAGTAAGGGGTTTCCCCCACAAAATGAGCAGTAGATGAACTCTAAAAGCACTTCAGCGATCAGTCTCTAATAGTTTATCTGCAAATCGTTCGAGGAAAGATCGTCCAAATGTAATGAACAAACGCTGTGGTCAGACGGATAGGAATTATCTGTGATTATTCAGTCGGTATCAACTCATATATTCCATGACGCTACATGAACAAAAGGATAACTTCGAACCAACTGTATTAAGATAGCTTTTGTTATCTGCAAACCACTGTAACATCAGTATGTAACTACTACAGAATATTCCCTTTACTTCTGATGATGAGTTACAATTTGAGTTATTTGGCAGTTGCACGCTTAGAGCGCGTGAAAAGAAAAATGATGCAACATCAGGCAAACAAATACTCGACGTCGAGTGCAAGTACTTAATTTTCCCGGGTTCCTTAATTTAACGACAATTTGGAAAATGGCAATATATTTAGTTTTCAAAATCCAATTGAAAAATGTATTCTGTTGTTCTTTCATTACACTTAAATACACACACATCCCTTATCCTTTATAGCCTCCCCCATATACACAACCACTGTTGCCTGAACTCCGACTGTTGTGTAGAAAATTAATCGTAGTGATTTTTATCACTTTTGTAAATAGGTAATGCAACAATGTTCTTGTTGTTGGCTGCTGTCATTGTCGCCTCATTTCACATTATCATCATCATCCCTTGAAAATGCAACTCTATCTGATTTCTCAAAAGCGAAAAGTGTGTGTTTCCTAATATTTCACATTCAGTCGATATGACCAACAAGCAATTATTGATTACGCAAAAATGTTGTTGAATGTATTAGATTTCGATAATTATTACTTGAATGCGAGTGCTGCACACTGGCATTGTATTGGGTTACATGAAATAACAAAGTATACGTGTGCAAGGAAATCTCTGTGACATGTGCCACTTTGTTAGATGATCTGCTAATCGCAATTCGACGATCCAGTATAGGACAATATTCAACTGAAGAAAATATGCGAAATACATTTGACAACGTGATGCATATATATGTAATCTTTTTCAACTAAAACAAATTTAAAAAATTACTTCTTATCGGGTATATTAACCATACTTTACATTTAATATTTCCAAATTATTTCTTTACAATACGCTGAGGGGTTCAAGTATTTTGCGTTGGAGTTGCCAAATAACACTAATAATCGGCGTCTGATTATCACTCATTAGTGTACAGATTATCACTCGTTTTGTTTGGAGATAGCCATATTAAGCGGCATTTGCAATTACCTCCTCAATATCTATATTATGCGAGTGGAGTGAAATTTTTTTGGACATATCTGTAGAATGTTGCTGTAAGTATAAGCTCACAAACAAAGGTGCAAAAAATTATTTGCCTCATTGGAAGTTAGGAGGTGCCCTTGACCACACAAAGTTTTTGAAGAATTTCCAAAAATCCAAAAAATATTTATTTTTAACTTGCCGAGGGGCAGGTTATCCACAAGGTTATAGAAATACTTACGGGACATTGTCTTGTAGGAAACACGCCCTAAGATTGGGACATCGAATTTCTCAAAGGAAATTATAATTAAATAAAATGACTACTATCGCCCCCGAAGATGCCGTCTTTTAACACAAAGAAACAATACTATACTAAATATATTTTGTACACACAGGGAACGACTAGTAAACCAATTCAGGCATTGGAAATTCCATGATAAAATCTATATTTTGATTAGAATTCATAATTGTCATACATCAGAATTATTTGTCGATGTCATTGATAGATTAAAAATAGGTCCTACTAAATACAAGTTGCTACTACAGAAATTAAGTTGTATTAACCAATTTGAGTATTTCAAAAACCTCATTCATCTGAAATCGAAAGTACAACTAATAAAATGTACAATATTACAATTCGTGTTCAAATATTAGTCACTGTAATCATAATTTAGTTTCTGTTACAAAATCACTTCTTACAAAGTTATATATTCTATTTTTCACAAGAGGCTTTGATGTTAAAGAGAAAGTATATATATATATTGGAATGTTACACCAGGACTTTACAGAAAAACTATTATTGTAAACAGAAAGTCATAAACAAAGTTGTGAAAAAACAATAAAATGGATAGATATCATCCACCGACGAATATGGTAAGTATACATATTCACATTTTACGTCGCATTGACTCAGAATTTGATATGCTTTAGACAAAAACAATCGTAGACATATAATTTTTCATTTTTCATTCAAGTCCATGTATTCGTCAAGACGAATATACCCTGTTGATATATCTCACTACACTAGTTTCTCAATAGCATGTTTATTTTTTTATTGTATTCGTACATATTACCATAAATTGAGGTGAACCATAGAGTAATACTTAAAGAGTTTCCATTACTCTTTTCGATGCCTCTTCATGACGACGAGGTAGTAGGCCATTTCAAAGAGTTTTATTTGCTGCAGTATTTTACCAACTTTACACTTTCGTTGGACATAAAACGGAAAGAAATCAAAGGGAATGCGTATTTTCGTTCGATGCAAACACCATAAAGCATAATTTAGCTGTTATTAGTATCAACAAACACTATTTAAAATTAGTTCCTGTCTCATTCTCCATCAACGGCCTAGTACCTTTTCGATCAACGGTGCCACATATTCCCCCTGGGTGAAGTGACAATTGTACACGTACTCGTTGAATCTGACGCCACTACACATGCAAACAATTGAACACACTTGTCTGGAGGAACTATTATTGTGGATGACACAAATTATCTTAAACATACAGTTTTGATCGAAAATATGAAAAATTTAGAAGAAATATCTACATCTCGAAAACGAAGCGTCCAATCGAAAAAATAAATTTTTTTTACGAATTTCTAAGGTTTTCTCACAAAATGTTCCAATTCGCATGAAATAATTTTTTTTTTCAAAAAATCGCCAAAATAATAAAATCGCTAAAATGAAAAACCAACCCGTAAAAAACATAGTTTCTGACTATAAATTCTTTATATATGACCACGCCCCTTTGTCCAATCCCTCCCACATTTGCAGCAGACCTTAGAATATGTACACCTAACCAACATACCCTATTTTGTTCAAATACCGTTAACAGGAGCAGAAATAATGGATTTTTAATTGGTGATTCGTATGGGAGGTACTAGGCCTCTTAATCCAATCCCGCTAAATATATCGATTGTTTATTTTTGTCATCGCCCTTAGTTTGCCTGCGAAGTTTCGCTATATTGGATCACGGGAAAGGGTTAAAAATCAATCCAAAGTTTCGGTGCGGTGCATACAGACAGGTGAAGTTAATATAAAAAATATAAAAAAATTACTATAACTCGGAAACGGTGCGTCATGTAATAAACAAAAATAATAAATTTTTTACCTCCTGAGGAGGCTTTCACCTATGGATGCCTATGGACCAGTTAAATACATTTTGGAAAAATCGATTGATCTATATTAATTTTGCCTGTTCCTATGCAGTCCCTTAAGTGACGTTTACCAAAATATTTGTGCTTTCAAGTTCCTCAATTTTCACGTTCCGTGCGGTGCCGAAGCTGTCAAATTTAACACCTTCAAAAAAACTGCACTCAGCAAAACTGAACTAAACCAAACATTTCAAAAATCAAATACGTTTGAATTTAACCAGTTCGGACCACGGCGACATGGAAGAAAATAAATGAGATGTTATAATACATAATGGCACGATTTCAATGGCCAGTTCACGTCGCCTCTTCGTGAGGTAACCATGACCTCAAATCGTAAATGCACTTAACCCTTCTGCACAAATTGGGTCAAAACGACCCAATTTTGAAGAACAAACGGCTAAACGCATTCTTAGGATGGCTACGCGTTTATACAACTTTGTCATATCCGCAGTCAGAGCCTTCTGATGGATTGTACGTAAAAAAATTCGGGGCTAGCCAATTTTTTTCATTACATTTTAAATACTTTACCTACGCGTATACAATTTGTGGGTCATTTTGACCACCAATGCTCGCGATTGCCCTATTGGCCGTCTGCGAAAAGAGTTTTGGTAAAGATCCAGGAAGATTTAGTAGCCGACACTCCCAGTTCATCGAAGATCATTCAATTTCAAGATTCTCCCTCATGCTTTTTGGGTAATTGGGAAAAAGGCAAAGATGTTTTTGTTTGTCCACATACCAAAAACTCAAGGAAGCATTCAATCCGTTGAAACACCTGCAAAAATTGTTTATGCAAACAACATATGTGTAAAAGTATAAACAGCCAGAATTAATCTTATTGTCTGAAAATAAATTTTGAATTTGTATATTTTATATTCAAATAATAAGAAAAAAAATCCAATGAGTGTTCGAACTCACGGGCGATGTGTTAACACCTTTTTGCTACACGGTACC
This sequence comes from Phaonia tiefii, assembly GCA_963931995.1. Taxonomy (NCBI): domain Eukaryota; kingdom Metazoa; phylum Arthropoda; class Insecta; order Diptera; family Muscidae; genus Phaonia; species Phaonia tiefii. The sequence continues at coordinate 198,481,846 of OZ008368.1, read as the reverse complement.
TGTTCAATTTCTATGAACACATTCGTAAATGTTACATTGGAAAATAAAAAACAGCGTTCAATCATATGATGACGTTACAGTTAAATAATATTAATACTTAAAATTATTTAAAGACCCAGTGCAAGCACATGTGTCATTATATTCTTGCTCAATACTTTTTGATGTGTTAACATCTATACGCGCGCCTCTAGGGCAGTAAACAATAAATTTAATACATACGCAAGTGTTAGGTTTGTAAGAGTAAATCATCGTTTGGTTGTTCGTTGCTTGGCAGTCGGTATTGAAAGTGATTATTGGGAGATTTTCATATAATTTTCCCACGCGATTTTCTCCGGAAATTCCTAGCCGATTTTATTAATTTTTGGATTAAAAAGTTTAGGCCAAGTTCGACGAAGAGTTTAGGCCAAAAATTAAGGCGATCCGATATCGGCGAGCCGAGATTTAAGTGTTTTAATTTGGAGTATTAATTTGGAGTAATATTAAAAAAAGTGTTTTATGTTGATCTTCGGTTTTGTCTTATCATCGTTTGTTTGTAAGTTGCTTGGCAGTCGGTATTGAAAGTGATTATTGGGCGATTTTCATATAATTTTCCCACGCGATTTTCTCCGGAAATTCCTAGCCGATTTTATTAATTTTTGGATTAAAAAGCTAGTGCGGGTTTCGACGAAGAGTTTAGGCCAAAAATTAAGGCGATCCGATATTGGCGAGCCGAGATTGAAGTGTTTTAATTTGGAGTATTAATTTGGAGTAATATTAAAAAAGTGTTTTATGTTGATCTTCGGTTATATCGTACGAATATAACAATGTATGTATGTATGTACAAGTGTCTGTTGCTTTGCATTCTTTGACTTTTGTGGGAATAAAACAAAAAGTATTGAGCAAGAAAATAATGACACATGTGCTTGTACTGGGTCTTTAAATAATTTTAAGTATTAATATTATTTAACTGTAACGTCATCATATGATTGAACGCTGTTTTTTATTTTCCAATGTAACATTTACGAATGTGTTCATAGAAATCGAACAGGTACCGTGTAGCAAAAAGGTGTTAACACATCGCCCGTGAGTTCGAACACTCATTGGATTTTTTTTTTGATGTGTTAACATCTATACGCGCGCCTCTAGGGCAGTAAACTATAAATTTAATACATACGCAAGTGTTAGGTTTGTAAGAGTAAATCATCGTTTGTTTGTTCGTTGCTTGGCAGTCGGCATTGAAAGTGATTATTGGGCGATTTTCATATAATTTTCCCACGCGATTTTCTCCGGAAATTCATAGCCGATTTTATTAATTTTTGGATTAACAAGCTAGTGCGGGTTTCGACGAAGAGTTTAGGCTAAAAATTAAGGCGATCCGATATCGGCGAGCCGAGATTGAAGTGTTTTAATTTGAAGTATTAATTTGGAGTAGTATTAAAAAAGTATTTTATGTTGATCTTCGGTTATATCGTACGAATATAACAATGTATTTTAGTAAAAATGTGGCAGAAAAATTCATATAAAAATTCATACAAAATATAAAACGCGATGCTAACAGCGATTTTGGTTTTTTTGCGTATAGCTGGCATTTTTCCAAAGAAAATAATCACTTACTTAACAAAATCTGACAACAAATGGCGGACTTATAATTTTTTTGGTAAAACACCGAAATTCCGCTATTTCACGATATTTTGCACAGCTTACCTACCAACGCAAACGAATAAATACATTTGAACTTAATTTAAAATAAACAAGTTAGTCTTAGTATATTATTTTTTAATTTATTTAGAGCACTACATACTCAATGTATGGCACAATTAGAAATGGATGTGCCAGGTTAGCTAAACTAACGAAATTAACCAAATCAACGCCCATAAAAAATGAGTAGAAACAAAGATATAACTGTACATTTTATGCCATGTGGAAAAACAGCTGACTTCTTCTTTGTTTTTTGTATTCGCTGCAATTGGTCTCACGTATTAGGGTCCAAATATAGTCACCCATCATAGCCGTGTCATAGATGCCCTGATAGCGTCGTTCCATAGCCTTCAATTCCTGATGAAAGCGCTCGCCGTGTTCGTCGCTCACGTCTCCTAAATTCTCAGGGAAAAAATCCAAATGAGAATGCAGAAAGTGTATTTTAAGTGACATGTGCACTTCTACCCAAAAATGAAAAAAAAACGAGAATTAAAACGCTATTTAAATTAACATTTGTTTCAAAAAAAACCTACCCATTGCTTCATAGTTCTCTACCAGATCCTCAACTATGTCCTTATAATTATGGCTTTTGTTGTTTCCTAAAAAGTTTTACACAACAAGCCTGAAGGAATTCCATGCTGCGGCTTCGATGGGTGATAACAGCTTCGGGAATGTTTCATCTTTCAACATTTTTTTTATATCGGGTCCTGCGAAGACTCCTTCTTTAATTTTTGCCAGCGAAAGGTAAGGGAAAATTGACCGTAAATAGGCAAAAGCTTCACCTTCTTTGTACAATTTTTTGGCAAAATTTTTTATCAAACCCAATTTTATGTGCAGCGGCGGAAGTATTATATTTTCACGGTTCTATATTAGTGGTTTGCGCTGAACATTCGCTTCTCCAACTACAGGTTTCGTTCGTTCCGGCCATTTTTTTTGAATATAATGCTGATCATCAGCGCGGCTATTCCAAAGGCACAGAAAACAGCAATGTCGCGTATAGCCTCCTTGGAGTCCACACAGAATGGCCACAACTTTGAGGTCGGCGCATATTTTCCAATTATATTTGCTATACTCTATGCATTTCAGCAAAATGTTCATAGTTTCATAGTTCTCCTTTGAATGAACCGCATGAGCAATAGGAAGAGATGGCTTTTCATTCCCATTATGTAAGAGAACTGCCTTCAAGCTCTCTTTGTTGCTGTCAATAAACAACCTCCATTCATTGGGGTTGTGAATTTGGTGAAGCTCTTGGAACAAGCCGGAAATGTCGCTGCAAAAACATATTTGGTCTTTCTTTGTATAAAATTTTGCATACTGCTGGTGACGCTTCCTGTACGCTGTTACTTTCACTTCTGAATCCGCAAATCCACACTGTACCATCCGAGACGCAAAAAGTTCGGATTTCTCCTTAGTGAGACCAAAATCGCGCACCCAATCGTTTAGTTCGGCCTGTGACAGTAATTTTCGCTTTCTGCACGCCCCAAATTCGCTTGCACTTGACTCGGACTCTTGATCTGACGATTCTGCTTTTTGAAGAGATGCACCAGGGCACACTGGATATGGTACATCATTCGAATGTGGTACTGGAAGTGCAAACGATCCCACTTGAGCGTAGTTCCATTTTAAAAATCTCCCTACCCCACTGTTTGTGGTGAGGCAAAAATAACAGTCTGTGGAATGGCATAGCGGCTTTTTCCACATCATTGGTGTATCGAATTTCATATGGCGCCTAAAATTAAAATAAATTACTATATTTGCTTTGCTTAATGTGTTTAAATAAAAATTCTTACCTTCCGCCAGCTGCCTAGTTGGTTAGGATTATATAGCAAAGATCATATAGCGACTTAGGTATCCATGATTCTGTGATATTTGGTGAAATACCAAAATAATTCAAATAGTGCAATTGCACTGCTGGAGTAAACGTGTGTGCGTGATTATTCTTTATAAACTCGCCACAAACATTGCAGAAATTGTCTGGATTGTTCAAACACTCGAACACACGTAGTCTTTTACTCATTGTCTTACTTGTTGGGTAGGTATTATATGCACTTAAATTCAATTTGTTTCACTTTTTACTCGTACTACTCGCGTTCGTAGACACTTGTTGAATGACAAAAAATGATAAATGAACACCTATAAATACTATACCTGGCTATATACCTGATTCAGCAAGTGTGCGTTTCAAATTGTGGAAAAGTTTCCAAATAATGACCACTCACAAATGTGGGGGGAATTTCTGTAAAAAAATCCGATACAGGTAGCCTTCGGGAAAACACACATCAATAAAAAAGTGTAATTCCCTTTAGTTGACTGTGAACGGAGTAGCAGTCATAAAGAAGAGCGTCCACGCACATTCAGAAGCGTATATTACTCTGCCACCACAATCATAAAAATTAAATAACTATTTGTGTATTACTTATTTTTTTTAATTCTGAGAATCATAAAAATTACGTAAACGTTTTTTCCAAACTATTTTGTACATGTAAAGTGGGTTTGCCATTTTGCATTTTCATTATACCATTTTCTTAAAAACATCGACGAAACGTCCCTACGGTATTGTAAATAGGTTTTTTACAATTATGAAATATTTGTGTTATTAATATTAATTTAAAAATTTTATCAAAACTGCTAAGTGCTGTGACATTTGAAAAAAATTTCCAAAAAAAAAATTGCTGATTTCACTAAATTTTTGAAATTTCACGTCCCTTGCCAGAACAGAAGACATTAACCCAGGGTGGTGAAATTTTGAACAGAAGTAACTTATGTATAGGAGCAACTGTTCCGTTCTATTCCAAAAGGATTATAAAAAACTTGCTTTTTCGATCCCTCCTAGTAGGTTAGCTGTGCAAATAATGAAAATCAAAATATCGTGAAATAGCGGAATTTCGGTGTTTTACCAAAAAAATTATAAGTCCGCCAGTTGTTGTCAGATTTTGTTAAGTAAGTGCTTATTTTCTTTGGAAAAATGCCAGCTATACGTAAAAAAACCAAAATCGCTGTTAGCATCGCGTTTTATATTTTATATGAATTTTTATATGAATTTTTCTGTCACATTTTTACTAAAAAAACGCAGTTTTTTAACCTTTTTAAGCCGCCAACATCAAAACTACTGACCCGATTTGAAAATTTTCTGAGAATGAGTTGTAGACGGCTCAATTTGCTTTAATTTGAGTAGTAGTAGGATCAAATACGTCAAAGAAGACGAAAGATATGCTCAAAATTGTAAGTGTACCTCCAAAAATGTAAAAAAAAAAGTTCAAAAATTTGTATCTCGAAAACAAATCAACAGAAAAATTTTTAAAACTCATTTTCGTGTTTAGTAGGTCAAAATCAATGAGAAAAAGTATGCTAGAAACAAATAACAGAGAAAATTTTGTTATTTGTGACCTAGTGTAATCATTGTTTCGAATTTTTCGACCTTTATTTTATTAATTATTCTTGACTAATTATTCGAGCTTAATGTCACTTTTGATTTTATAAAACTTTTTGTGTTTCTCTTTTCTCTCTCGATATTTCGATTTCCTTTGGAAATCTTCTTCAGGAAAGTTTTTAATATTAATAAAACTTTCCTGAAGAAAATTTCCAAAGGAAATCGAAATAGTTAAAGTTTTATTAATATTAAAAACTTTCCTGAAGAAGATTTCCAAAGGAATTCGGAATATCGAGAGTGAAAAGAGAAAAACAAAAAGTTTTATGAAATCAGAAGTGACCTTAAGCTTGAACAATTAGTCAATAATGAGGGGTATAATCTGAATTTGTGCAGAAGGGTTAACGCCGTCCAATTGGAACCACATAACGTTCAAATATCCCAAATCAGTTAATTTTGCGTGTCTCCGAAGTTGCTCGACTCAGTAAATTCCAATGCTCATTTGTTGACTCAAAAATAAAAAGCAAGAAAATTGACAAAACATAAAATAACATAATTGCCTAGAATTTTCACAATCTACGCATTCCTAGTAGAGACTTTTTGATGTGTAAACATCTATACGCTGGGGTTAAAAATCTTTTTCACAATCCAATCACAAATTTAGAGTAAGATATGCGATGTAATCATTAACCAATCGTAAAGCGTTATCAAATCGGTGTGAGCTATGTATGAGTGTATTAGTGTAATCATACGCTGCATAAAATATACTCAACACCATCTAGTGTGCAATAGTAGCGACTAGAGGCTAGCGCGAGATGAATTGATTGAGTTGTCATGTCATGCATGTTGTTACTACTTGGTATACATAGGACTTCGACGGCAATGTTATGTTCGACTCAAGTAAATCAATCCAACGACCACTCATCCAAGACTGAATGGATGACGTTTTGTCGCCCACACTGAATTTATGTTATTCTAACGTTTGATTTTGTAATTGTAATTAAAAAAAGGGAAAATGGAGAATATTGATGTGTATTGATGTGAAGGGAAAATGGAGAATATTGATGTGTCACTTGTTTTCTTAAAATATGTACATTTTCTTTAAAAAAGTATTTTTACTTAACAAAAGTACTTTTTCTTAAAAATTATCTTTTCTTAAAAAACATTCCTATTCCTAAATAATCAGCTATTTATAAAAAAAGTACATTTTCTTAAAAAATTACCTTTCCCTTACTTAAATGTTTTTTTTTTTATTTTTGAAATGAATTTCTTTTTTATGTTGCTACAGTAAATCAACATACATAGATTGCTGGTAGTACAACACGTATCACAACACAGTTCAACCCAATCATTGGGTAGTAATAGCATCGTATGACTCGGCGGTTGCGTCTCAATGACTACTATGAGTGGGTTTACGTGTAGACATGGCATGGATCGAACCGCTGCTGGCGTCGGCCTTACACACACAGCATAACATTTTGCACGATGAATTAAATGAACCGAAACATGCACTCGTGCTAGCCCTTAGTAGCGACTAATTTTCACTAATTGTCGTACATTATGTTATCGTAGGCAAATGAAAACAAATAAATAAAATGAATACAAAAACATTTAATTTTAACAACTTTTAAAAAGATTTTTGATGTGTCAACATCTATACGCTGGGGGTAAAAATCTTTTTCACAATACAATCGCAAATTTCGTTAACCAATCGTTAAGCGTTATCAAATCGGTGTGAGCTATATATGAGTGTATTAGTGTACTAATACGCTGCATACAATATACTCAACACCATCTAGTGTGCAATAGTAGCGACTAATTTGCGCTAAATGTCGTACATTATGTTATCGTAGGCAAATGAAAACAAATAAATAAAATGAATACAAAAACATTTAACTTTAATAACTTTAAAAAGATTTTTTGCACTTTTAATAAAAAATTTACTAAAACAAAGCAAAATAAGGAAAACTAAAAACTTAACTTGTCAAATATAAGGAAAACTAAAAACTAAAAGTTTTCTTCATCTTTGAGATTGTCATTCATACTTAACAGCTGCATATAAGCACCATCTAGTGTGCAATATTAGCTACTAATTTTCGAAAACCATTGCTGTAAAATAACATTACATTTCAGTAAACAGCTGATTAATAACTTGTCAACCGCAACAAATACAAAATAATAAAATATTTTACAAAACACCAAAAAAATTGTAACTCAGAACATAAGACAACACAATGTGTATCAAAGCTGAATGGAGGTAATGTTAATTCTAATAAAATTTCTATTAGACTCCAATATAAATTAAGATTATAACATATCTTCATTACGTACTCTTGCCTTACACTGAAACTGGTGCACGACAATTGGGTAACAATCTCCATCTCATGCCAATTATTATGGGTGGAGATTTTAATACAAATTGTGCAAACCCGCAGTCGCAAGCTTTATCAAAATTTTTATTTGACGTTCTCCACTTGCATATGAGCAATTCTCCACAAACCCCCACAGCTAACCATTCCACTACTATAGATGCAGTTTTCCATAGATTTTTAAACACAATCGAGTCAAAAATTTATATATCTTATTTTAGTTACCATAAGCCAATATTAACTATTTGTACTTAAGGCATTTACCATAGATGGGCACTTTGCAGTACTATTAAAATTTCAGTAAAAATAATTCTTTAACTAGTAAATTTTTACTGATTACTAAAATTTTTGTCAGCAATTTTTATAAAGTGCCTACATGATTACGATGAGGTGCATTGTATTTTCAGTAATCAGTAATGCCCGATTACTGATTATTATGAATACGGCCCTATGATTTGACTGGTAATGGAAATTAAATTTCATTATCAGTAAAAATTTACTGAATTTTTTCAGTAATCAGTAAATTTACTGCTTACTGTAATTTTTAATGCAGCACATATATACTGCAGTGTGCCCATTTACTAACCAAATAAGTTAATTAAAACAAACAAAAACCAGCAAATTCCTACGTATTTACAATATTGAAAGTTTTGATACTTTTAATTGATTAATTAAAAAAATATACTAAAAGCACATTCCAACTTCATTACTAGATGTGTACACATCTCCCCTGTGATCGGACTCACATTAATTTTTTTATGAAACACGCGCATTAGTATCTTACATTTAAACGACTGCACTTGTTCAACCGTTAATATTAAATTTTGCAGCTAAAGATTATGGGTATCCTTTGGTATCATATGCATATTTTATACTACGTGTCCTCTGTGATTTCAAAATTTATTACCTCAGCAAATATTAAATGGGTAACATATATTTTAGTATATATTGGTAGACGTAGATATGACCCTTTGCCTAGGTATAAAATGTTCTACGATCTATTAAATCCATCACTTTTGAGATTGGTTTTTAATCTTTCAACATTAAACCCTCATAACTAGTTAAGCTAGTTAATTGTTGGGAGTTAACTATGACATTATTTCTTTCCAATGTTTCTTTTACAACCGATTAATTTATTTATTTTATACCTGCTTCTCAGAACGCAGAGGAAATTACGAAAATGAATCTCAGTCCTAGTCTCAGTCATCATTTTTCACCAAATCATTTCGCTTGAACTCCTTCTTTGCCCATAAGTTTTAGTATTCATTAATTTTGGAAGATGCAATAGGGTGAAATAAATGTTCTTTCGTGGTTATTTTGAGTACTACAAGGTGGCGCAAAAGTAAACTTCCGATGTTTTTGGGCTGTAATTTAAAAAAAAATATGAAAAACTTTAATTCTTCTTGTGGATTATTTGTATTTGGTCTTTTAATTTTTTTTACATCAAGTCGAGAATATGATGTCATGTAAATGGCCGCCGCCACAGTTGATTGTCATTTGAGCCCTTTTTATGGCATTTTCCATCACTTTGGCCAAAACTTCCGGCGATACGTCCTCACATTCATGACGGATATTGTCTTTAAGAGCTGCAAGAGTCTGAGGCTTGTTGACATAAACCCGCGACTTCAAAAAGCCCACAAAAAGAAGTCTGGAGCGGTCAAATCAGGCGATCTTGCTGGCCAGTGCAAATCGCCAAAACGGGAGATTAGGCGCCCGGGAAATGCATCCTTCAGCATATCGGTTGTGGCACGTGCACTGTGTACCGTTGCACCGTCCTGTTGGAACCACATGTTTTCCAATCCCAATTCATCAAGTTGCGGCAAAAAGAACTCGTCGATCATTGCTCTGTAGCGCTCACGGCGCTTCCATGACATCGACGGCGCTTCCATGACATCCTCGGCTACAGCAGCAATATTCTCTGCAGAACGGCTACTCCGGGGTCTGCCACGCCTGGCATCTCGTGTTGTGCCAGTCTCTTCAAGGCGAGCGGCTAAACGTCGCAGTGTTTCACCAGTAGGCGTTGGACGGCCAGGAAATCTGCGACGAAATTCACGTTGTGCCAAAGTCACCGATTATTGGTCAAATAAATAGTCAGCAATATTCCGCGTTCTGGAGCAGTGTAGCATAACATTGTTTATTACCGTGTATTTCGCATGTGTTTACTACATGTGTGTTTATTAACGTGTATTTCGCATGTGTTTACTACTCAAAACAGAACTGACATTAGGGGCCAATCGCAAAATGTATAGCATTTTCTGATCGGAGGATTACTTTTGCGCCACCTTGTATAAACAATTTAACATTGCGAAACCTGAAGCATTCATTTACCCACCCATCCTGCAATGCATCCACCACAAAGCTCACATTGCTCAGACTTATTTATATACGCTGTGAATCACCACTTGTAACAAAAATCACCCGATGTTGAAGTAGAAGTGAAAATAAATATGCGCTTTTAGCATTTAAATTACCATAAACTAAAATTATAAATTTTCTTGTTATTGTTCATAAATAAGGATTACACTCACAATTGAGCTGTATATTTTATGGATGTTGCTTGGCATTTGTGGTGTGATGTGAAAAGGAAGCAGTGATCCTACTGCCATTATTCATCAGAACCGCTAGATTAAGTGCGAGTACACTTTTAAAATATTAAAAGAGTTGGGACTTCTTACGATAATATAAGAGGGTGATGTTGTTTATAATTCCAAGAACCTAATCCTTTGGCATCTCTTGAAGAGGTTTGAAGATTTGCCTTCAGAAAGTTGCAACAAATTAGGAAAACAGTGTTGTTGCTTCAGACTCACTGATCGGAGTTAACAATTTCGAAATGATATAATTTGAGAAGTCTTTCCGTGGATGATTCCAAAATACGTGGCCGTTATTAAGGGGTGTGAAAGAAAGTCGTCACACGAATTCGAGTATTATTGCACACTACACTAAAAGAAAGATGAATACTTCATCTCAAAGAATGATGAAAAGAAATCTTTTCTTTCAGAAAATAAAGATTTTTGATGTGTTAACATCTACAGGCGCGGGTAGGGACTAAATTCACAAAGTGAATACATTCAAACACAGTTGGTCCGACTGCGATCACATAGATTGTCAGACTGCGATCACACAGATTTTCCGACTGCGATCACAGATTGTTTGATGTTAAACTCCTCCGAAACGGCTGGACCGAATTGTATGAAATTTTGTGAGCATATCGGGTAGGTCTCAGAGTCGGCCAACATCTATTTTTCACACCCACTAAATGATAAGGGTGACCAACCCTATATAGAACACAGATTTGTCCGACTGCGAAACACAGATTGTCAAACTGAGAAAAAACACACACACTGATGTAGCGGCAGCGAATAATTGTCTTGTGTGGGTGCGGAGCACTCTCAAAGCGAAGACAATAATGACGTGGTTATACTCGAACGTATATCAAAATGAGATAGTAAGAGTGCAACGAAAATTGTGTGAACTCATAGAGAAATACTTAAGAGTTTCCATTACTCTCTTCGATGCCTCTTCATGATGACGCGGTAGTAGGCCATTTCATAGAGTTTTATTTCCTGCTGTATTTTACCAATTTTACAATTTCGTTCGACATAAAACGAACAGAAATCAAAGGAAATGCGTATATTGGTTCAATGCAAACAACATAAAACATAATTCAGCAGTCATTAGTATCAATAAACAATATTTAAAATTAGTTCCTGTCTTCTTTGCTCTCTCATTGTCGATCATCGGCCTAGTACCTTTTCGATCAGCTGTGCCATAGATACAGCCTGGTGAACTTGTGTAGCGTATATGCATACGAACATAACAATATATGTATTTACATGTGGCTGTTGCTTTGCATTCTCTTTGTTTTTGTGGGAATAAAACAAAAAGTATTAACTATTAAAGCATATACATGTGCTTTCACTGGTCTTTAAATAATTTTAAGTATTAATATTATTTAAGGGTAGTATTCTAAAAGTCCCGAAAGTGAACGTAAACGCAAAAGCCAACGCGAACGCCAAAGTCAAAAAATTGTAGTCACTTCGTGATTGCGTTTGTCTACGAAAGCTGTCACTGACATATGCGGTTTATAGAGTTGCGCAACTAAAATAAACAATTATAGATAAGAAAAAGTTATCTTGAGTGAAATGATCAGAATGAAAAAGTTAAAAATAATTAGCTCTATTTCAGTAGATCAACAGATTTTAAGATTGCTATCATTTATAATACTTCAAATACCAACAATATTCACATAAAATGTGTAAAAACATATGTTATTTTGGGGTTTAATGTCCAATAAATTTCATCGTCTATATTAAATTAGTTGTCTTTTCAAAATCACGTGCCATTTGGTGGTATGTATTGATTGTAATGTATTGGTTCTTTTGTTTGTTATTGTCAACATCAACTGATGTCTATAATTTTTAAATATATGTATGTATAATAGTTTTGCAACGCATTTTTAATTTCAGTATTGTAAATTAGAATTTCAGTGCGTAAACAATATAATTTTTAATTATTTAAAAATAAAAGTTTGAGCTCTATCCGTCGAATGCATTTCAACCAAAATTGGCAACTACTTATAAGCAATGAAATGCAAAATACTCCCATCTGCCTATCCTCGATCGACAGTTTTCTATAAATTTGTAATTTCTTCAATTAAGGCGAAGAATTGTGGCGTGTTCAATTTGACAGCTGAAGTGATCTAAAATGTTGCGCTGCGTTTTATAAACTACCCATTAAATAACGTAGCCCAATGCAGTTAGTCACCGAACAGCTGTAACGTTTTATAAACACAAAAACGACAAAAGTAACGCGAAGTGACTCATGCACGATAGAGCTGGCAAACTATCGATAGTCACGCCATTCGATATTTTCGATAGTTGTTTGCAAAACTATCGATACTATCGATAGTATCGAATTCTTTTGGGAATGCTACATTTTATTTTTCAATGCATATTGGTCCCGTACTCAAACAACGTCAAAACTCAAAAAGAACTAGTTTTGCAGAAAATGAGTTTAAAGTTTTCATTTTACATACAAATCAGTAGATATATTAAAAAGGTTTCGTCTATCAAGAGGTGAGCTTACACTGCATTTGCATGAAATTTTTAAATAAGATGAAGTACGACATGACGAAGTATTCTGTATTATTAACTCCACAAAAATTAATTTTTTAAGTTATGACGTTATTTAAGTAAATGAGCGGTATGTACTAACATGTATTTTGAATAAAAGAAAACTAATATATTAAACGATCTTAAGTAAAGTTGAGAGTTGTTTTATTAAAAAATGAAGATGACAGAAAAAAACGATATAAAGCGTAAAAAACGAAAAACATTTACAATTCATTTCTTACGACGCATTTTGAGATCAATTTTCTAAAAAAATGTGTACATACACTTTAAATACTATGTACTGGTATATCACATATTTGTGCATATTTAGGCTGCCCAAAGAATTTGTTTATAAACATAACTTTTTATAATTCTTGAGTAACCCAACAATTTTTGTTTACAAAGAGTAGCATATCAACACTTTTGGGCTTTAAGCTAGATTTTCTATCTGAAATAATGACTCCGGCTGAACATTCTTTCGGATTCTGTCGATGTTGTTGATATACATAAGTAACGTAAGGCACATGAATTTGTGAGCGACATTTGATCAGAATATATAACACTGTTTGAATTGCTTACTTAATTAACTACATAATAATACTTTAGAGAAATGGTGGCGTCCAGTTGGTAGGTTGGTAGTTTTCTACAAAATCAAGTCGATTAATTAACAACTGCAGCTAAGACATCGATGCCAGATAGAAGCCTCCGCCACTGTCTCGATAAAGTTGGTAAAACAGTTTTTCAACGATAGTATCGCTATTGAGAAAAAACTATCGATAGTCTAATGGAAACAAAACTATCGATACTATCGATAGTACTATCGATAGTTTGCAAGCTCTAATGCACGACTTATAGAATGCCACCCTAAATGTAACGTCATCATAGTATAATTGAACGCTGTTTTTTATTTTCCAATGTAACATTTACTAATGTGTTCATAGAAATCGAACAGGTTCCGTGTAACAAAAAGGAGTTAACACATCGCCCGTGAGTTCGAACACTCATTGGATTTTTTGTTGTAGCATGCTATCATTGCATCAAAATCAGGGATAATGAGGTCAACTCTTTGTGTTTTCATGTTTCCATTCGACAATGAGTTTTCATACTCGGCAGTTCAGATTAACTAATATGTATGTGCTGTACCCTAATTTGGTGGAATCGCATTCATCAGCACAGTACTTAAAATTCTGCACTACTTTCGATATTATCCAGGTAAATTGACAGTTTGTAAGACATTTACATATATTTTATTTTGTATTTTCGTATTGAACATAATTAAGACATAGTGTCTCCATAAATACTTGCGAAATACGCACACATTTAGTCCCCTGTCAATGCAACGACAAAGAATGATAGCATGTTTGTAGGATATGCTATGGTTGGTAAATGCTGAAACCCGGTATTTTTGTTAGTAGTCTGAATGTTGGAATTGAAATGAATATGAATAAAAAAAGAGGATAAACAAAACTGGACATACAATTTTTTCGACTGTCTAGACAGGCATACAAAATAAAACCGCTTAAGCACAGGAGCAAAGCATACTGCAGCATTATTCGCCCTGGCCAGGCTAATGTTACAATAATGCTTGGCTGCGGAAATCATTTGATTTATGTGTGTCCAGGTTAAACAATTTAATACAGTTTAGCGAATGCCAAAAACACTTTTATATTCATTTGACTGGCGATAGAGCTTGAAATAATAATGATTAATTATGATGGGAAATTCAATGTCTCTGCCCAGAAAAATAGTATTGTAAACCGTTGAATAGTTTAACAAAATGTGTGTATAAATTATGCTTTAAATATGGAATATGGACGTGGGTTTTTAATAACGGCAAAAAAAGCATACTATCTTTTATATTTTTTGCTTAGACGCAATAATAAATCGTGGCAAAATTTGCAAAGTATAATATTTTCAAATTTTGATTTATTCCAGCATTTTAAAGCCTCATGTCTCTTCCCGATATATGAGTGGTTTAGTAGATAGCATTACTAGCTCTCGCGTTCACATACAGTTCCAGTGAAGTGTCAAAAAATTAGTCAATTTTATATGCCATTTCCGAACGTTTTTGAAGCCCGGGTCACCATGTGTCGTGTTGTGTTTCTTAATTTATGTCTTAAATCGTTCTATATAAAGACTATTGCAGCACGTTTCAAACGACCGACCCTAAGAAACCTCAGAACTGTTGACAGCCGCTTGTACTGCACCCTGATAAATCCAGGCACTTTCTGCAAAATAATACGTGTTAACACAAAAACAATAATTACAATACTTTTACTTAAGTTTCTTAATAACCACTACAAACAAAAATCTTGATGTCACCGCACCAGCAATAATTTTATATTCGTTAGCTATGTTAGTCTCACATGGTTTTAGAATTTTAAGCGTCAGGTTTCAAATAAAAATAATTGTCTTGTGGTCACCAAATTGAAAATATTTTCGGATTTACCAACGTAATACGTGAGAAATTCGGTTACAGCAATCGAATTAACTCCAAATTCGGTCGTTGCAACTGGCTTAAGACCAAATTCGGTTATTGGAACCAAATCGATATCAAACTCGACAGTTGGAACCGAATAGATACCGAATTCGGTTGTTGCACCAGATTTCATGCCACATTCGGTCAGTACAACGGAATTTGGTCCTAATTTCAGTTGTTGCATCCGATTTAATTCCAAATTCAGTTGATGCAGCGAAAATAATAATTAAATATACAGTTGCCACAATCTAATCAATTATGAAACGTGGTTGCTTCATCTGAATTTCAGTTGAGGGGACTAAATTCAGTAGCGACATTCTGTATTCGGTGGTGGAGACTTTAATTCGGTGAAATCAACCGAATGTACGGTTACTACACCCTCTTTTCAAACAACTAGTTTCCTGAGTGTAGGGTCTCTATTCAGTTTGTGTGATTGTGTGAAGCTCACCTAATATCCCTAATTGTGATGCAATAGAAGAATAATTATATTCTAAGTAAGTATAATTCTAACCAATCAGATCCGAAGCGACTGCGACAAGGTTCTACGTGCGAGCCTGTCAGCTATTAAAACCACGGCTACTAGATTAGTCTTTCGATCTTATTTGATATTTAATGGCCAAAATAAAACAAAATAAAAAATTACAGCAGACAGTTGTCCGAGGCCTTCGGCCACGGACTGTCCCTGCAGGCTGTGTCAGAGACACGGCCATTAAGTTTAACGTAGAATACGCCATCCGATAAGACAGAAAACATATGTATATAACAATAAAATGATAAATAATATAAGCAAATGAATTTATTGTTATATATGATTTCTGTCTTATCGGATGGCGTATTCTACGTTAAACTTAATGGCCGTGTCTCTGACACAGCCTGCAGGGACAGTCCGTGGCCGAAGGCCTCGGACAACTGTCTGCTGTAATTTTTATATTTTCCAACGGCATTTGATTCAAGTCCGTTTAAAAAAAATAATATTATGTTCAATTTTTTAAACTTAATTTAATTTATGTATTTTAATTAATATTTTTATTGAAATAAGTTCTGCGAATGTTGAGAGGGCCGCCCTAATATTAAAAAAGGTTTACCTTATCGAGTCTTCGCATTAGCATTCGAACGTTGTGTGAAAGCTTTACGCTTTACAATTCAAAATTAATGTTACAACAGCTTTATTGAAGCTTTCGCAAAAAGCTTTCTTACGTTAGCTTACTGTTTGTTTCACTTTTTACTAGATACATGTACATGAATTTGTTTATAAACATAACTTTTTATAATTCTTGAGTAACCCAACAATTTTTGTTTACAAAGAGTAGCATATCAACACTTTTGGGCTTTAAGCTAGATTTTCTATCTGAAATAATGACTCCGGCTGAACATTCTTTCGGATTCTGTCGATGTTGTTGATATACATAAGTAACGTAAGGCACATGAATTTGTGAGCGACATTTGATCAGAATATATAACACTGTTTGAATTGCTTAATTAACTACATAATAATACTTTAGAGAAATGGTGGCGTCCAGTTGGTAGGTTGGTAGTTTTCTACAAAATCAAGTCGATTAATTAACAACTGCAGCTAAGACATCGATGCCAGATAGAAGCCGCCGCCACTGTCTCGATAAAGTTGGTAAAACAGTTTTTCAACGATAGTATCGCTATTGAGAAAAAACCATCGATAGTCTAATGGAAACAAAACTATCGATACTATCGATAGTACTATCGATAGTTTGCCAGCTCTAATGCACGACTTATAGAATGCCACCCTAAATGTAACGTCATCATATAATTGAACGCTGTTTTTTATTTTCCAATGTAACATTTACTAATGTGTTCATAGAAATCGAACAGGTTCCGTGTAACAAAATGGAGTTAACACATTGCCCGTGAGTTCGAACACTCATTGGATTTTTTTGTTGTAGCATGCTATCATTGGATCAAATTCAGGGATAATGAGGTCAACTTTTTGTGTTTTCATGTTTCCATTCGACAATGAGTTTTCATACTCGGCAGTTCAGATTAACTAATATGTATGTGCTGTACCCTAATTTGTTGGAATCGCATTCATCAGCACAGTACTTAAAATTCTGCACTACTTTCGATATTATCCAGGTAAATTGACAGTTTGTAAGACATTTACATATATTTTATTTTGTATTTTCGTATTGAACATAATTAAGACATAGTGTCTCCATAAATACTTGCGAAATACGCACACATTTAGTCCCCTGTCAATGCAACGACAAAGAATGATAGCATGTTTGTAGGATATGCTATGGTTGGTAAATGCTGAAACCCGGTATTTTTGTTAGTAGTCTGAATGTTGGAATTGAAATGAATATGAATAAAAAAAGAGGATAAACAAAACAGGACATACAATTTTTTCGACTGTCTAGACAGGCATACAAAATAAAACCGCTTAAGCACAGGAGCAAAGCATAAAAAAAAAAAAAAAAAAAAATGGTTTCCCATTACATCCCATGAAGGGACCGGGGAGAACTTCTCACAATCACTGAGCTGTGCGCTTTCCAGTTTTCACTCACTGATTGGGACCTACAGTTTTACACCGATTCCGAACGTTATTTTGAGAAGCTTTTTCATGGCTAGATACTCGATAGTGTCGCCGTCACTATGCGAGGTGACCGCCGCCGATAGAAATTTAAGGTGGTCAGAGCAGGGATCGAACCCAGGATCTCAAGTACAAGAGGCGCGCACACTACCCATTGCACCACCGACGGCCACACAGGAGCAAAGCATACTGCAGCATTATTCGCCCTGGCCAGGCTAATGTTACAATAATGCTTGGCTGCGGCCATTAAGTTTAACGTAGAATACGCCATCCGATAAGACAGAAAACATATGTATATAACAATAAATGATAAATAATATAAGCAAATGAATTTATTGTTATATATGATTTCTGTCTTATCGGATGGCGTATTCTACGTTAAACTTAATGGCCGTGTCTCTGACACAGCCTGCAGGGACAGTCCGTGGCCGAAGGCCTCGGACAACTGTCTGCTGTAATTTTTATATTTTCCAACGGCATTTGATTCAAGTCCGTTTAAAAAAAATAATATTATGTTCAATTTTTTAAACTTAATTTAATTTATGTATTTTAATTAATATTTTTATTGAAATAAGTTCTGCGAATGTTGAGAGGGCCGCCCTAATATTAAAAAAGGTTTACCTTATCGAGTCTTCGCATTAGCATTCGAACGTTGTGTGAAAGCTTTACGCTTTACAATTCAAAATTAATGTTACAACAGCTTTATTGAAGCTTTCGCAAAAAGCTTTCTTACGTTAGCTTACTGTTTGTTTCACTTTTTACTAGATACATGTTGCCAAGCAACATTAGCTTGCTGTTCGTTTCACTTTTTACTAGATACATGTTCCTAAGCAATGTTGAGCAACCAAAAACACTCAACCTTACACAATTTTCATTTGAGAAATTAAAATACTAGAAATATATCAACCAATATGAAATGTATATCAAACGAAAGATAACATCTTCATTTACCTACAAAAAAAATTTAAAGAAAAATTCATCTAGCCGTTTCCTCAAATTCAATGAAATAAAGATTACAACAATAAAAACCTGACATGACTCCTCATACCGTAAGGTAAGACGTATCCAACGTCAAAAGTGAATTCATGTACAATTTTGATATAGCCCTACTTATAGTAGAGCGAAGTGGCGAAAATTGTTGAAATCCATACTCTCGAATAAAATAAATCCAAAATAGAACGAGATTACTACTAGAAAAAAAACTGACCTCGAATCTGAGGAAATAGCACTTACCAACAAAAGAAAGAAAAAGAAGAAGCCAGACTCGGTAACTGATAATGACTCTGATTATAATGATAAATTAACGAAACTACAGGAGACAGGTAAACTCCTATCGGAAAAAGTGGAAACTCTGACAAATGAACTAATAAACTCTAGAAATATAATTGACGAACATAAAACCGATTTAATCAATAAGCAAAAGAAAATCGAGGAATACCGTATTATGCTAAAAGCCCCGAGGGGTGAAACTAGTGCATATGAAAGCGAAGCAGAATCTATTATGGATATTGACATCATAGGCTCTACAGATTACGAGTTTAATGAAAATCTAAAAGAAAATCAAAATTAAAATCTAAATTAAAATCTAAATGATAATCAAGATAAATATCAAAATGCTAATGAAAAAGTGTGGTACACGAAGGAGGTGTCGATGCCAATTTCCCACCACTTGAAACACCAAAGGGGCAACAAAGCTATAACAAGAATCAACAGGAGGCAGCTGCACCATCAACCAGCCAACAGGGACGAAGAGTCAATATCAACCAAAGAGAAAAGGATAATAAAGGTAAGACCAGCCCACCCGTCATTAAAATTTATAACTCTAGCGTAAAGAAAATGTCGGTTAACATAAAGGACCAATTGAATCACAATCTATTTTCAATAAGAATTGTTAACCGTAACATGATAGATTTAAAAGTAAGCAATAATGAGGATCATATGAAAGTCTGCAACTTTCTGAAACAGATTAAAGTACATTTTTACACATATACGCCGTCGGAGTTGAAGATCGAGGACGTCAAAAACTACCTCGAGATACTCGAAATTAACTATACAATCAACAGAATACTAAAGCTCAACGGAGACCGCTGGCTCATCCAAGTTAGTCATGACTCTGACTACATTGCCAGGTAAAGGTGGAAATATATAAAAGAGGGGGGTTAGTCCAATGCCGAAATTGTCAACGGTTTGGACACGTATCGACGAACTGCAGTATGCCCTACAGATGCGTCAAATGTAGCTAGAATCATGGCCCGGGAAACTGCAAGGTGCCCAATAAGGAGATGGGCACAGAGGAATTTCTCGTCAAAGACCAGATCACGGGAACGATAATAAAAAGGATTGGATTGCCAGTTAAGTGTGCAAATTGTGAGAAAGAAGGACACGTGGCGAGTTCACTGGCATGTCCTAAAAGAAAGGAAATTAAACGAAGAGGGACGATCGTAAAGCGGTAAGGGCAAGAGCGGACAATGTCCCGGCCCGAATACCCACGTCATTTAGAAAGAATTATATTTCATACTCAAATGTCGCCGGAAACGGGAATGGAAACAGACGTGAAATCCCCAGAAGCACCATGGAAACGACAAGATCTATGAGAGCAGACGAGGTATTTGGAAAAATAGACCCCGATTGTACTCGATACCTAGGTAAAAACCTAGTATCCTGCATGGATAAAATCGGAAATTTTGCTGAAGAATATTACAAGATTACAGACGGAGCGGAAAATACAAGGGTCATATTTGGCCTCTTAATCAGCCTAAGACTGGATGGTTAAGACGATCAAATGTATTTTCATTAATGTCAACTCAGTTGTGTCTAAGTACAAAAGACACAATCTGCAGAATTTCCTAGAGGAAAGTCAACCAGAAATACTAATGATAGCGGAACACAAGCTGGCTACTAGGCATAAATTTGAATTGAAAGGTTACAACGTGCATAGACAGGACAGAGTGAATCGAAAAGGAGGTGGAACAGCAATCTGTGTGATGGAACACATAAAATGCGATAGGATGTCGGTGAAACTGTATGGGATTGTAGGTACAGTAGTCCGTGTGGAAACCCGAAATGGCAGAAGAATAGTTTTGATGGCACTTTACCTAAGGCCACAGGAAAAATTGAACGCCAATGATCTTGATACCTTAATGAATGCTGCGGGAGACGATGAGATTATAATTGGGGCGGATCTCAACGCCATACACCCATCATGGCGTGGAAACTTCGCCAACGTCAGCGGTAAGACTATATACGAGTGGCGTCTCACTTGCCCTACAATGGACATTCGACGAACGACAGGACCGACAAGAGGCGCTTCGTTCATTGATGTATTCATGGCGACTATTGGACTGGTTCCAATAGGCCAAGGACAGGACCTAATCGCAACTCTAGACTATGAATCTGATCATAGGGCCCTGGAGTAGCGGGTCAACATTGACGAAATAACGGAGCTAGACATTAGGGAAATATACGACTTCAACAGATTGAACAGAAAGACGTTTAATGACAACTTACGTACTAGACTTAGGACATTAGATCTGCCGTATAACCGTAACATGACAACTACCGAGATAAACATAGCAGCAAGCATGTTATGCGATGCTTACAGGATGGCAATGGACAACGCAATACCGAAAATCAAGCCATCAAAGGGGACAACGCTACCACTCCCAAGCGAAGTACTTCGACTAATCAACACCAGAAAACTCATAAAAAGAAGACTTCACAGAACTAACGACCCATGTCGAGCGATAACATTAAAGGCTAAAATAAGAATGCTGAAGAGAATAATTGAGGATCGCATAATAATATTCGAGGACGACTATTACAGTGATAAACTTGAGGGGATAACACCTAACCCTATGATGTTTAGGAACATTAGAAGATTTGGCGGAATCACAAATTGACGAAGAATTCCACAACTGACAAATGCTGAAGGGCAAATAGTCCATGATGGGAAAGGAAAGGCGAACATACTAGCAAAAATCGGCACGAGTGGCAAGAGCTAACGACTCCGAAAAATTAGCGGCAATAATAGATTTTAGAAATCACAGTCCGATAACAAATTTTACACAACAAAACAAATCTGATGGATCGTCAAATTCAAATTCCTCAATCACCTTCATAACACCAGAAGAAATCGGAGGGGCTCTGAAGCATATGAACAATAAAAAGAGCAGTGGGCCCGATGGCATCCCAAATTATGTCATAGCAAAAACGGACAATAGACCTGGCCATATTGTTCATCAATTGTATGAACTTGGGGTACTTCCCAGAAGTATGAAAACACTCCAGGACGATACCTATCCTGAAGCCAGGAAAAGACCCAACCGACAAAGCCAGCTACAGACCGATAGCCCTTGTTGCCGAACATGGGAAAGTTCTTGGAAAGGCTTATATTTAATAGAATGGAGAGTCAAGGGAAGGAGGTGAAGTACTAGCTGATTGCCAATTTGGGTTCCGAAGAGGACTATCATCGGGCGGAGTCGAGAGAGGACTCAACCGAAAAAGGGCAACACTGGCGGTGAGCCTAGATTTTGAGAAAGCGTTTGACACTGTTTGGCAGCAGAGCATCATTTTCAAAATGAGATCAACATACAGATTTGATGAACACATCACCAGAATGGTTTGCAACTATCTGGAAACCGGACATTCATGGTTGAGGTGGAAGGAGAGGTATAACAGAACATGATAGTGGAAAATGGAGTACCCCAAGGCTCAATATTAGGCCCGGCTCTCTATTACCTTTACCTTGCGGACATACCCAAACCGCAAAATGGTGAGCAATTATACATATATGCGGATGACATCTTGATTGCGACATCACATGTCAGAGCCAGAGCAGCTGCGAAAATTATCCAATCTTACCTTGAAATTCTAGAAGATTACTTTGAAGAATGGTCGCTGAAATTAAATATTCCTAAATGCATCTGCTCATGGCAAAGGAAAAGGTAAGATCGTATACAAAAAAGACAGAAGATTTGTGCCAAAGATCCGCGTTGGTGGCAATATAATAACAAATAGCAAGACCCTGAAATATCTTGGCGTAAAATATTCAGAGGACATGCAATTTAAGGAACATATTGACATGTTCCTGACGAAAGTAAGAAAGGTCTACTTCTCGTACTCTCGCTTACTGTCAAGAAGAAAAGGACTGAGCGAAAAAGTAAGATTGTTAATATATAAACAGATAATAAGACCGGTCATATCGTACGCCTTCCCCATATGGCATTCCAATTGGGTCTCAGAGCCAAGATTGACAGTCTGGGCAAATGGACTAGCCCCTCTTGTAGGCAAATGTATGGCATGAGCAACATGGCAAAAGTTCAGAGGATTGATGTGTGGATGTCAGAGCTAGGTGTCAATTTCCTGGAGGATTGTGAGCTCAACAATGAAAATGAGTTAACTAATAAGTGCTATATTAATATGGAAGAAGTCGACTCCATATTGCTGTCTAGGGGGCTTTGACTCCGATGGCGTACCTAAAATTGTCGGAAAGGAACATGTTAAAAAATAGTGAAGGAAAAATGATATATTACAATAGAAGATATAATACGTATGACCTGCAGAATCTGGTCTATAACACGGCCCAATGAGCCTATTGACGATACTGGAAAACTCCATATGGAGGATAATGCCAAACTTTGTTATTAAATTTTAATTTTGATTTATAATAACTCTTAAATTATTTATTTTCACCTTTTGTTTTTAGTTTCATTCTTGAGTTTCTTTATTTTATTTTGTTTGTTTTTTGTTCACCTAATCTTAGTGTAGTTTTAAGTTAGTTATAAGTCAAGAAATATCCGGGTTTTATGGTCCTTTTCCCGCGAAAACTCAACTAAATGAGATTAATATATTAACGCAAGAGTGTAAATGGGCTGGTCTTACAGGCATTTAAATTTATATATAAGACATATATTCCCAATATAGTCATAAGACGTTGGGGGAGAAGATAAGATTCTAGAATAACACATGAAAAATTGTAAAACGAACATATGGACAATAAAAATTTAAATTCTAAAAAAAATGCAATGGGAAGTTAACGGGAAGTTAAATTTGTATGTTTGTTCACTCATATCACTAGAATTTGCAACAACGTCTCCAAATTATTCAACTGTATTTCAAAAATTAACGTTCTTCAAAAATGTATTTCGTGCACTTCGGGCACTACATGGCGGCCCATTTCTGTCTAAATGGATACATAAGTTAACAAAGTAGCATCATTTATGATGATGAGTTACCCAATGAAAATCTCGAACTACCGTGACATCAGAAACAATTCCCTGTTTGGTGTGGTTTGTGTTCTAGTGGAATCATGGCTCAACAAAAATGAGACCGCAAAGAAAATAACCGTCAATGGCGGACGCTACCGCACCATGATACCGGGATATTTGTTGCGTGAAATTGAAACCCATGATGCCGGCTTTATTGGGAAATCATTTTGTCAACTAGCCGACAAGATCGTGTGATATCACACCTCTGGAATTTTTGATGTGTTAACATCTATAGCGGCGTATAGGGACTAAATCTATCAAAGTCAACACATGCAAACAACCCACAGACAGGTTTTCTGCTGCTGATAAAACCAGATTTTATGCTGCTGCTAAAACCAGATTTTCTGCGACTGCGAAAGAGAATAATGACGTGTTAAACAAAAATGAGCGAGCAAGAGAGCAATGAAAGAGTGGTGTGGCAGGGGTGGGGCAAACGAAATTGTGTCTATAGCGTATGTATTAACATAATAATGTATGTATGTTCATGTGTCTGTTGCTGTTGTTGAACGGAGATATGAAGCATAGCCACGCAAAATTTCATTTGCAAGGGCTTGTGCAGTCGACGTTATGGTGACACACTAATACGCCAGCTACTTCGTACAAAGTATGTGTGATGTTGTGTGTTTGGCTGTTTCGTTGCTGTTGATATGGCAAACATGTGGTTATGTGACACACGTATACGTCAGCTACTTCGGACAAAGTATGTGTGATGTTGTGTGTTTGGTTGTTTCGTTGTTGTTGCTATGGCCAAACATTTGATGCTCAGCATTGCCCGGTGTATACAAAAACAAGTAGAAACGGTGTTAAGTTCGGCCGGGCCGAAGCTTATATACTCTCCCCCATGACAATTTACACTCCCACTCTCCACTCTTTGCATTCCCTTAACAGGTTTTCTTTTAGGTATTGAGCAAGAAAATAATGACACATGTGCTTGCACTGGGTCTCTAAATAATTTTAAGTATTAATATTATTTAACTGTAACGCCATCATATGATTGAACGCTGTTTTTTATTTTCCAATGTAACATTTACGAATGTGTTCATAGATATCGAACAGGTACCGTGTAGCAAAAAGGTGTTAACACATCGCCCGTGAGTTCGAACACTCATTGGATTTTTTCTTTTGGGTTATGTGAAAGGCAACGTCTTGACTGATAAGCCAGCTACGATTCAAAACTTAGAAGTCAACATTAATTCGCGAGATCCCAGTAGCAATGCTGGAAAGAGTGATCGAAAATTGCAACCTTCGAATGGACCAGTCGCGGATAACATTTGAATGTAATTGTCTTTAAAAAGTAAATATTAGACATTGTTCTTTCGGATCATAAGAAAGATTCTGACATCTAATTCTATTTTCATTTCTGCATCCCCAGCTATTAAATAATATCGTTATGAACTCACATGACCATTAAACTTAATTTCAATTCAACAATTAAACAATACAATTTGTTGGAAAAACCGCAGACGCCTGTAGAGTGCTGATAAAAGTTCAGTGTGGTAGACTCACACTGTTTGACTCCAACCATTGCATGAGTAAAGTCAGTCACATTGTGCGACAGTCCCTCTCCATTCAATTAATGCGAAACAATTCATGGATTTTAAACAAAAGCGAAGCATACAGACAGATGGATAGACCTACAGACATAAAACCCGAACAGAGTATACACATTCATACTGACTATGGCTCCGTTTCCTCTGAGCTCCAGGGCTAAGTTGTTTGCAACAGGCGAGAAGAGGTTATTTGACACTCGAAGCAAAAATATTCCAAATATCATTCAGAGAATGTCACGACACAGCTATGGTATTGTGAGGTGGATGCAAATAAATATTAACAAAACATAAAAAGATTTCACAAATATTTTTCAAAAATTCAAATGGAATTAACAGCGAAAGAATTCTGCAAATATTTTTGCATCCGAGACATGGGGATAACATTTTTAATGTATGGCACCCTTTATAAATCTTTGCACGAAAATTAAATATGGAAACTTATAACATTCTGTTGCAAATTACAACAAAAATCCAGTAGCCGCACCCAAATGGCCAAGTTTTAAGGGACTAGTTAACTATCGGGTTACTTAGTCATAATTAAAATATAAATACAGGTTAACTTTTCATATTGTTTTTCAGTGGTGAGTAGAGTTTTCCAAACCCCGGGATTTTTACAACCCGGTTTTCGGTTTGTCCGAAAACGCAATTTTTAATTTTTTTTATTACACATGTTCCACTTCATATTCGAGTATTCTAGATCATGTTTATAGCTCAAAACTTCATTATTGTATTTAATTTCTACAAAATGTTTCAAAATTAAGCGTCTGGAAAGCGTCTTTAATAACATTTAAAAGTTTTAATCAAACTCACACTACCCTCTTTGAATCAGAAAATAGTTTTCAAATGTAAAAAAGATTTGTATGTGTCGTCTTAAAATAAAAACACCGTTTCCCATTAAATCCCATGGCTGTTCGTGAGGTAGAAATTTCGTTATCGCGATTAGCTAAGAGCCTCTTCTTAATAAGACCTTACAAATAAAAATTAAACCGAAAAATACCAAATATTTAAACTTTATGAAAATGACGTTCAAAACGAAAAATTGCGTCATTGTATTGTACTATGCTGCAATTATTTGATACTGCTTTACAAGGATCCGTCCAAACCTCCGTTATTTTCCTAAAATCCATAGCATCGTAAAGAAATTCCTGTTATTTTACTTTCTTTATATGTGTTCAGCTCACGAACTACCACTGATATATTCGTAATATCTTGGGAAGCAAAATTCCTGCATTTGTGCTGAAAGGTAATCCGAAGGGGTTCAACAGGTTGAATGGTCAGAAGGCACAGCGGACATAAACCCATTTTTTCGTTGGGCCTTAATACAGCTTTCCCGTCGCCCAAAGCGACCATTTTTCTTCTGGGCTTTATGGCCGCTTTTACGTCGGACAGAAAATCAATGAGCTTTTTAGGCCATTTTCAATTCTCGGAGTCACCATGGGAGAATGGATGAAATTATTGCCCCATATAGGGAGACTTTGCGAAAAACTGTCGAGCGGGGTAGGAAAGGTTAGGCGCGTTATGAGGAGTGAGTGGGGTCTGAGTCGTCAAGTAGTTAGGACCGTGTACACTCGCATTTTTGTTGCCATGGCAACATTTGGATTCCCTGGTGCGAAAATGCGAGAAGTGTCTTTGGACAGCGTCGACTACTCTCTGTCCAGAGAGTAATGTTATTGGCTTATATGCTAGTATGTCATACGGTGTCAACAGAGGCCTTACATGTGTTGATTAGTGTCACTCTTCTTGATCTAGAGGCAATACTTCGTATCGCGGACTTGAAAATCAAGAGGGGGAACGCACCGAGTGGGTCAGATTGACTCATTGTTGGAGAAGAGAGCATGAGTAGTAGTTAGCGGCAGGCTCATTTCGATGCGTTAGTCACATCTGAGTGGCAGGGCCGTTGGAATTCCAGAATTCGTCGGGAAGAACCGTGGTTTTAGTTTCAGTTTACTTGGTTTCATACTGACAGGTCATGCGAAGCGCTAATCCAAGATTGACTCCATGTTTTGTGCGAATGTCTCCTTTATGGAATTAGTGTGTCACCAAATCCGGTGGTGAGTGGTGTATGAGTGGTATGGTTCTGTCTCCGCATGTGTTGTGTGTGGCAACGCGGGTTGCCTCTCGAATTTTCGCGAGTCGTCGCGCTAGGACGGTTTAGTTGAAGTATTGGGTGACCGCTGGTCTGTGTCACCATGTCCCTGGACATAGTGGTTAAATGTATTTCGTGATCCGGGCTTTGTCAAGCTTGTTATTCAGATGCGTAGGATCTTGTTGTCGGTGCTGCTGGACCTTGCCAATACATTAACTGCTAGTACCCGGGCGTTGTCGGAGTCGAGTATGGAAGTGGATAAGCCCGAGTTATGTTTGAGTCTTATATCCCATCTTCTCTTCAGAGAAAGAAAACAAAGAAAGAAATAATAATAAATCTGTCTTTATTGATGTGAATCTTAGAACTGACTATGATGTTAATTTTCTTTAACAACGATTGTTTCTGCTTAGTCTAATTTACTACAGTATAAGAGTTCTTGTATATGCAGCGAAAGAACTATGAACAATATATGATCATGTTCACTCTACATACTACATACATATTGAGTTAGAGCAATAACCAGAGTTGGGGTAGTTAGTGGGTACATAACTCATCCCCTCTTGGCAAAGAATACTCCCGGATTCTTTAGTTAAAAATTTTGGAATTGGAATTTTGGAGTGGCCGATTGTTATCTATGTCGTTTTAATCCAAGAAGATTCTTTTATTGTCAAAAATGTTAACCAAAGTAGTTTCCTTAATTTCTACTACAATAATTTGAGTTTTAAATCGATTAACTATCGTATCCAATGTTGGTATAGATTCCCCTAAATATTCCTCTTGAGAATGGACAGTTTGTACCTCGATTGACAACATATCATTATCAACGTCTCCAACGAAAATATTATCAAACATTTTGCCAAGACTGTCGAAAGAGTCAATTTCTTTTATCTCACAGTTATCAATCCTACTCAAAAAATCAGCAATGTTGTTATTTACACCTTTTATATAATTTAGATTGAAATTATGCTCTCCTAAGCAGACTAACCACCTTTGTAATCTAGGGCTGATGTCCCTTAGGGAATATTTTGTCATTAGCCACTTGAGTGGTTGATGGTCACTCTCCAGTTCAAATTTTCTTCCATATATGCTCTCCTAAGCAGACCAACCACCTTTGTAATCTAGGGCTGATGTCCCTTAGGGAATATTTTGTCATTAGCCACTTGAGTGGTTGATGGTCACTCTTCAGTTCAAATTTTCTTCCATAAGGTCTAAAGTACTACAAAGACCAAACTATGGCCAGCAATTCCTTTTCAATTGTTGAATAGTTTGTTTCATGTCTGTTAAGAGTACGAGAAGCGAACGCAATTGGGTGTCCCTCTTGTGTTAAGATGGAGCCAATTGCGAAATTACTTGCGTCTGTAATTATTTTTTGAAATAAATAAATAACACGGGTCACTTATATTAACGGTCTCATCTTTTTTCAAATATCTAGTCATAGGGTAAGCACTCTTGGCATAATCTTTAATAAATTTTCGATAAAAACCCGTAATTCCTAAAAAGGACTTTATCTGCCTAGCAGTTTTCGGTATTCTAAGTTCTCTAATTATCGCAACTTTTTCTGGATTCGGTTTTACACCCTTTGTGGTCAAAACGTGCCCTAAGAATTGAAATTTGCACTTATCTATTTGCACTTTCAGCTTAGCTCTTCTTAAAGCCATGAATATGTTCCGCATATTGGTCAAATGTTCTGTCAATGAAGTGCTAAATATCAAAATGTCGTCCATGTAGACAACGCATATTTTATTTATGAAATCCCCAAGAACTTTATTCATCAGCCTCTGAAAGGTTGAAGGGGCATTTTTTAAACCAAATGGCATTCGAATGAATTCGTAGTGGCCTGAAGGTGTGGAGAAAGCAGTTTTCTTTCTATCCTCTTCTCGAACAGGAATTTGGTAGAAACCTTTTGCCAAATCTAGAGTTGAAAAATATTGAGACTTACCCAACTTGTCGAGCAAACAATTCAGATTAGGTATCGGAAATTTGTCGTCAACTGCGAACTGATTAAGTTTCCGATAATCAATAACCACTCTATACTTTTTAAGTCCCGAATTATCCATCTTTTTTTCGACAACCCATAGTGGACTATTGTAAGGCGAACTACTTTCTCTAATTATATTATTTTTGAGCATTTCGGCTATTTGCTTCCGTATTTCGTTTTCGTATACCTGAGGAAATCTATAAGTTTTCGTATATAAATCATTGTCCACAGTTGTTATGATCTCATGTTCCACTTCGTCTGTTGCCGAGAGAATTTCGCCATCTTTGTTCAGTATATCTTTAAAATCTAGAATGAGTTTGGTCGTCATAGTTCTCTCTTCAGGATTCATGTGATCAAAATTAAAGTTTTCCATTATATTTGCGCTTATAGATTCAAGTGAACAAATACTTTCGATATAACTCGGATAGTTGAAATCCTCAAAATAAAATCTACGTCCCAATAAATCAACGTAGCGTTTTTCATTGTCTATCTTTGCTTTTAATGGTATAAGGAAGTTTTAACCTATAATTGCAGAAAAATTATCATTTGAAAAATCTACTAATTTCCACTGAAGTGTACCTTTACAATCAAACTCTATTGGAAATGGGGTTGTTACAAAAAAATTTATCTCATTTACACCATTGAGTGTTCTGAAAAAACATGTATTTCCTAATTTTTCCTTGGTATATGGCTCTATTAATTTATTGTTCTTCGTAATACTTGTAGTTGAACCAGTGTCAATCAAACATCTAATTTTTTGTTTACCAATAGTAATAAGTACTATTGGTAGTTTACATCTAGAGGCAACGTTAAAAAATTTACTTCATTATCTTCTCCAGCATTAACGTCCATATATCTATCATCTTTAGATTGCTCTTCTTGATCCACACTCATATGTGAAATTCTAGTACGGTTACATGGATTTTGATTTCGATAATTATCATAATTAGAAGAGTATATTTTGTTATTATTTTGCTTATAGTTGTTAGAATCATAAGAATTTTGATTACAGTTAGGTCTGGTGTTGTTGTTATTGGCATTGTTATAGTTTTTCCTGTAATTACTGTTATTAGTTTTATTTTCATTATCGTTAGTAATATTATTTGGATTAGTTTTTGCCGATTTTCATTATAAATTTTCTTTTTGTGCCTATAATCTATAGCTCTATTGTCTTCCAGTAAACCTAGCTTAGAATATTTTGTAATTATATCGATCATTGTTTCGTTTCCTTGTATATGGGCCCTAATAGGTGCATCAATTTTTTCCAACATAAAATGTACTAAGTCTCTATCGACATTTCGTGGGGAATATATTCCAGGTTTATCTTCATCAAAATCATATATTTCGGTTAAGTCAAATTTGGCTTTTTCAAAAATTCTAAACAGTTCATTTAAATTCATCAACTTTACATTACGACAGTAATTAAAAATATCGGAATATGACCTTTTTGGTTGAAGATAATGCTTCAATTTGTCCTTTACTTGATTCCAGGTAGGTTGTGGTCCAAGTTGCCTCATGAGATGCCCAACATCTCCAGAAATTTTCTCATTGCAAACAGTCTGTACTCCATACTCAATAAGGTGGCTATTTTCGTTGCAAATTTTTATTGTGGCTTCAACCGATGCTATGACTTGCATTAGGTATTTACCATCAAATGGTTTCAAGCGGCGAAATTGGTCAATAATGTCTTTCGGCGAAAACAAATTAACCTGCTCGTTGTAAGATTTGCTTGGTAATGAAATTGGTTGTTGTTGTTGAAGTTGGTTTTGATATTGTTGTATTTGTTGCAGTTGTAATTGATTTTGTTGTTGCAGCTGATTAATTACACTTTCTAATTGTCTTATCACTTGCTCCAACTGAATAACTTTCTCAGCTGTCCCAGGGCTTTCCATTTCTTCCATGTTTCTATTTTCATTGAACAATTTTTTCCTTTGATTCATTTGAGTTTGATCACTGACGTTAAGAACTGTATAATTTTGAAACTTCTCAATATCGATTGGAGCTCTAACATCGATGTAAGTTAAGTGGTGACTGTACTTTTTACTGTTTCTTTTTTCTGAGCTAAACCACGACTTGATAAATACTTGTAAAGATTGTCTGAAAGGCCAGTGGAGTAGAGAAAATGGTTTATTTAATTGTTCTTTGAATATTTTTGTTTTTATATTAAAAAGGTGATATTCTTATGCTTAGATTATATTTATATTGTTTCAGTGTATCCATGACTATACTCATAGCATTTTAAAAGTATATTTAATATTTATTTTTCTATGTAGAAAAATTTATTATATACATTTTTGTTTTTTCTTTCTTTTTTTTGTAATAATCACTTTTTTTATTAAAGAAAATTATCAATTTAATTAAATATGTTTTGATTAGTTTATTTTTAACTTTTCCTTTGCAAATCGTGTTGAGTCTTAGTTCGTATGGTTTAATTCTTTAGAATTAAATCCTTTTTCGACTGCGCCAGTTATGTTTGAGTCTTATATCCCATCTTCTCTTCAGAGAAAGAAAACAAAGAAAGAAATAATTTTTTGATCTGTCTTTATTGATGTGAATCTTAGAACTGACTATGATGTTTATTTTCTTTAACAATGACTGTTTCTGCTTAGTCTAATTTACTACGGTATAAGAGTTCTTGTATATGCAGCGAAAGAACTACGAACAATATATGATCATGTTAACTCTACATACTACATACATATTGAGTTAGAGCAATAACCAGAGTTGGGGTAGTTAGTGGGTACGTAACTCCCGTAGGTCTGACCAGAGGCCTTTTTCTGGTACCGTGTGTTATTTGAGAGTAATGCGTGGAAGGTCTCGAACTCGTGCCCTTGCAGTTTGTACCGTATGACCCATGGGGGCATAATCGGACGAAGCCTGAAGATTGGCTGCCGGTCGCTGATATTGATTGGATGAGGTGGATACAGCCTTGCTCTTTTCGGTGAGAAAGCAGCAGTCGACTGTACGTAGTTATTAGCTGATTCAATTCGGCCTTTAAACACCAATGCTCTCGTAAGGTTGTTGCTGATGTTGTTTTGTGTTACCTGTTTCACGATGATACTTTTTTGCCGGGGGTGACAAGTCCCCTACGTAGTACGAAGTAAAAACTGGGAGAAGCTTCACTGCGAAACTCAGACCAGAGAGTATGCCTATCTGATAACACGGGTGTGGTTGGCCTCTTGTGAGAGTATCGTGCTGGCTGTGGTTGCCACCCAAATTGCAGGTAGAGGCTATGTAGTTACTTTGTATATGAGTTACTGTGTAACGAAGTATGCTAGGCTGGTTCATAACCTCGAGACTTGGGATCAGTGGCTCTTATCACGGAAGAGGTCTGGATAGTACCTCACTCCATACCAAGAAGGAGTAGCTCTCGTACAGAGAATTGCTCAATTGGTAGCTCGTGACCGAAAGAAATGAGTCGCGCTGGCGGATATGCGAATACGGGGCGTTCGTTCTCCCATATAATCATCTATACCAATGGTGTAAGTCTTCCTATTCGTGATCTCCTATGTGCCCCTCAATGCGAGGTAACACGGATATCTTACGGGCGGCGCTAACAGTCGTATCAAACATGTTCTTGGTTAAGGACTTCACTTCGAGGACAACATTAAATCACGCGGGCTTTGTCCCCCAAATCAAACGAATGTTTTAATAAATGCAATATATATTCAGGCAAAAAATAAATTTAAAAAATAATTAAATATAAATCAAATGTATATTTCTATGACATGCCCAATATTTTCCCGAACCTTCTTAGTCCTCCATTTGGATTTAATCAAATCAACGACGACAAAGTTTGGCATTCTTGCAAGGTTCCATAATTGTATTTTTCGGATTAATGAAGCAGATTTCACAAATCACTCCCTCAGGTATAGTGCTCAGGAGTAGGTATTTTCAGTAAATGGGTGTTTTGGTAATGGCTGAGGCGAGAGTTTGTTGAGTTTGTTTGTAATTTTTTGTAAAAAAAAACGGTTGGCGATATTTTCTTAGCATTGAACTGATCAGTAATTTTTTTATTTGGTCACCTCGGTCTCTATTTCGCGCTTTCGAAAATATCGTGGATTCCATCAAGTACTTGCTGCATTGCCATTTACTTTCGGCACACTTCTTGCCCTCTTTAATTGAAGAAAATCCCAGAAGCTATATTTGTGTAAATAAATATCTAATATCTATGGCTTAAAAGTAAGCAAAGAAAGATTCAAATATGTTCTTTGATCTACTGCAGCATTTAGTGTCAGTATATGCCTCCTACTTGCATATACTAAATGCATTTGGAATTTCTTGCGGAGCAAGCAGCAATATTATTTTAAAAACTCTCCGTCTTTCGTCCGTGGGTTTACTTCTTTTAGCCAGCTCACTCATTTTCGATTATTTCCTTCTTAGAGACTGGCATAAATGGACCCAACAATACTTCAAAGGTGTTTGTGGAAATATTTTTTTAATCGCATTCTGAAGTCCTTTTTCGAAGTCCGCTGCAAAAGGGTTCGGTTTTAGTTCCAATAAATTGGCACCGGAAAATATGCTTTATGTTTTTGAGTCTTCCTTGTCATAAGTACAAAACTGATAAAATTGGTACACTTTAGTATTTCCTGAATTTATTTTATGGAAATAAATATAAATAAAACATCAAATGAGGTGTAAGGGGACACCCGGTTGGAACGAAGTCCCTTTCGCTATATATAATTTACTAGTTAGTTCCAACACGCCTAAGGCGCCCATTGAAAAATACGATAAGTTAAATATATCTTTAAGAAAAGATACTTCTTGCAAAATGAAGAACTATGTTTAAGAAAAAAAATATTTTTTATAAAATAAATTTTTTTAATAAAAAGTATATTTTTTGAACCTTTTTGTAAAAATATGTATTATATTTTCCCGAAAAGGTTCTTTTGATGTGTAAACATCTATACGCTGGGGGTAAAAATCTTTTTCACAATAGAATCACAAATTTAGAGTAAGATGTGCGATGTAATCGTTAACCAATCGTAAAGCGTTATCAAATCGGTGTGAGCTATGTATGAGTGTATTAGTGTAATCATACGCTGCATACAATATACTCAACACCATCTAGTGTGCAATAGTAGCTACTAATTTTCACTAATTGTCGTACATTATGTTATCGTAGGCAAATGAAAAAACAAATAAATAAAATTAATACAAAAACATTTAATTTTAATAACTTTGAAAAAGATTTTTTGCACTTTTAATAAAAAATTTACTACAACAAAGCAAAATAAGGAAAACTAAAAATTAAACTTGTCAAATATAAGGACGTCTTTGAGATTGTCATTCATACTTAACAGCTGCATATAAGCACCACCTAGTGTGCATAGTAGCTACAAATTTTCGAAAACCATTGCTGTAAAATAACTACATGCATTACATTTCACTAAACAGCTGATTAATAACTTGTCAACCGCAACAAATACAAAATAATAAAATATTTTACAAAACACCAAAAAAGTTATAACTCAGAACATAAAACAACACAAAGTGTATCAAAGCTGAATGGAGGTAATGCTAATTCTAATATAATTTCTAATAGATTCCAATATAAATTAAGATTATAACATATCTTCATTACGTACTGTTGCCTTACACTGAAGCTGGTGCACGACAATTGGGTAACAATCTCCATCTCATGCCAATTATTATGGGTGGAGATTTTAATACAAATTTTGCAAGCTTTATCAAAATTTTTATTTGACGTTTTCCACTTGCATATGAGCAATTCTCCACAAACCCCCACAACTAACAATTCTACTACTAT
This sequence comes from Phaonia tiefii, assembly GCA_963931995.1. Classification (NCBI taxonomy): domain Eukaryota; kingdom Metazoa; phylum Arthropoda; class Insecta; order Diptera; family Muscidae; genus Phaonia; species Phaonia tiefii. The sequence goes on along the minus strand of OZ008368.1, from coordinate 198,446,630 downwards.
AGATGCAGTTTTCCATAGATTTTTAAATACAACCGAGTCAAAAATTTAAATATGTATCTTATTTTAGTTACCATAAGCCAATATTAACTATTTGTACTTAAGGGATTTACCATAGATGGGCACTTTGCAGTACTACTAAAATTTCAGTAAAAATAATTCTATAACTAGTAAATTTTTACTGATTACTAAAATTTTTTTCAGCAATTTTTATAAAGTGCCTACATGATTACGATGAGGTGCATTGTATTTTCAGTAATCAGTAATGCCCGATTACTGATTATTATGAATACGGCCCTATGATTTTACTGGTAATGCAAATTAAATTTCATTATCAGTAAAAATTTACTGAATTTTTTCAGTAATCAGTAAATTTACTGCTTACTGTAATTTTTAATGCAGTACATATATACTGCAGTGTGCCCATTTACTAACCAAATAAGTTAAATAAAAGAAAGAAAAACAACTAAATTCCTATGTATTTACAATATTGAATGTTTTGATACTTTTAATTGATTAATTAAAAAAATATACTAAAAGCATAAGTACTTCCAATTTAAAAAAAAATTTTCATTACTAGATGTTTACACATCTCCCCTGTGATCGGACTCACATTAATTTTTTTTATTAAAAGCTAATGTTTTTTTAAGAATGGGTACTATTTTTAAGAAGAAGTGCTTTTTTTACAAAGAAGTAATTTTTTAAGAAGTGGCTGTCGGTGGTGCAATGGTAGTGAGCGCGGCTCTTGTGCAAGAGTACGTAGGTTCGAATCCCTGCTCACACTACCTTTTCATTCTTTCGACTTAGCCATGAAAAAGATTCTGTAAATTCTGTGTAAAATTGAGAAGCTCTCCCTAATCCCTAATGTACTTTAGTGTCGACCGTATCGAAGGTGAAGTATCAACAGTTGCTTATGATGCCACAACAAAGAATGTGGCATCAACTCAAAAGTGTGGATCATCTTGAGTTACGTTTTTGATAATACTTAGAGTTGGTGAGGAACAAAATATTTGTATTGGGTTTTATATTAGTTTATATTTGCATTGGGTTATATATTTGTAAAACTGTTTATCACATGGTGTATAAACTAGTTCGCAGTTTCGCCGAGCACCTGGTAAAAAAAAAATTCAATATTGTCACTGATTCTGTTCACTGGTTTCAAATCAACTGTAACAAAGCTACGATAAGACACTTCACCCCGATTCATCAAGACAAAAAATAAGAGTACTTAAGAAACTAATTTTACCATTACAGTAGCCCTGTTTCATAAACAATGCTTTGTTTGATAATTTTAGGGAGTACAACTGCAAAAATAATACCACCCCAAGAGCGGACGCAAGACCCAACAAAATTGGAATTTTATGTCCATTCGCGGTTGGGTCTTATGAGCGCTTTAAGGGTGGTCATAAAGCCCACAGGAAATATAATCAATGGGTCTTATGTCCGCTTGGCGTTCTGTCCGGTACCTTTCAACAGCTGTCATTGCATCCAGACAAACCAACGTTTTTGTGTGGTTTATGCGCTGGTAAACTTATCGGCCCATATTTTTTTCCAACAGCAGCAGTTTTGCGCGATGATAACGGAGAACCATATCTTGACGAAATTTGCATCCAACAAGACTTCGCCAATTTCCACACAGCCCGCGGAAAGTTGACATTAATTTGGTGAACTGGTAATTATAAGTTTCGGACCGGTGAGTTTTAGTAGAGATCACGTGATATCATATTTCTAGACCTTTTCCTTTGGGGCTATGTACAGTCAAAAGCCAACATTACTCGCGTCAGCCAAAATTAAAATCTCAGATTGCCCCATATAGCCAAATTTACGACCAACGTTTAACAAAAATAATCCTTAAAAAATTAATATAAAGATACGTTATTTTACATTACGATTTTGCGTTTTGAAACAAAAATCATAATTGTGTATTCGGAAATTGAAAAGTGATAGTAACTTGATTTATTTGTGTAAAATGAAAGCTACATTCCATTTATATTCTTGAAGATAACCAAGGGATGGATGAGGAAAGAGGTTTCCAGCTGTTGACTGAACTATGGCGTCATATTGTAAGTCTAGGTTACTGACAAACGATTGTAGATTGTGTGCAAGGAAATGTACAATTATATCAACTTCATCTCATAATTTTTCTAAATGACTTTACTATGAAGGATTGTATTTAATGCAGCATTGCCGTTGAAAGCTTAAATTATGACATGAACAAAATTCACACATATACAAAGAAAAAATCTTTAGCGAAAAAACTTAATGATAACAGAAACAACGAGAACGTAGTACAACAAAAATACAATGTTAATTTTAAATTAGAAATGTGCTGTACAGTGGATTTTTAGGGAACACATTTTGCAAAAATGTATTAAGTTGGACAAAGCTGAATTTAATTTATTTTTAAATCTGTTTATTTCGTTAAATCTGTTTATTTCGACTATAAAATTAAACGTTTGGTAGTGCTACGTGGCTTTTGTTTATGGCTTTCTTGTATTGAAACTACAAATTTGACGCGATTCCATTGGATCGATACCAAAACATTGAGCAGAAAATCAATGCCGTAAGATGCTAGTGGATAATATAAAGCTCCGTATCAGTTCTTGCGAAATTTTTGTAACACTATTTGTCGTTTATCTCTAATCGGAAAATTTTGTCCCGGAGAGTAACCATCTGTCTTTGAGTTACCTTGCAAATATTTCATTAATTGTTTCTTTTCGTATTTCATTTTATTTTTAACTTATGTAGTATTACTTTAGTCTTTGTTAAAATTATCGAAATATCAAAATTTCGCTCCCAAACATATAACATTGATTTGTTTTCGTACGTAATAACTTCGGCGTAACAACACTTTAACTGATTTTGCTTACGAAATTTTCGCAAAGAGTTGGGTACCAAGCAAATGGATAGTGAGCAAAATATTGGATTCACGAAATTTTATGTTTTATACGCGTACTTATGGCAACAAAAAATTCTGAAGAACTGAATACTGGGCTTGTTTAATGAAATTTTCACAATAATTTTGTTAAAGAAATTGGCAAAGAAAATGCCGAAAGTTAATTCAAGGTAATGGTTCCCACAATGTTCGCAACGATAACGCAGTGAGTGATTTTTTATCTGTGACCCATATAAACACTAGAACTAATTCCTTTTCATGTGCACAGTGTGTTTATAGTTACTGCATTTTTTGTAAAATATTTCCCCCACTATACGATATGCTGATGATGATAACACTTTAAAACTTCCGGATGAGGGTAGTGTTGTTGATGATAATGATAATAAAAACGTTGTTTTTGCTTCTCATTCTATAACCATGCATTCCAACATAGATGCGAACCTAACAGGACATGAAAACACTCATCGGAATCTATGCACATCCTGTTCGTAATGCTCCTACTTACTTTTACTCACTCAGCTCTTGAAGCTATATAATAGTCAATGCTTTTCGGAATGCATTACAAGTGCGTGTGAGAGGCAAGCTCTAGTCAAAAGTAATGCATGGCCTTGAATTTTTGCTTCGTTTACGTCCTTCTCTATAGCAGCATAGCACGAGTGATTTTTTTCTATACGGGTGTCTCTACACACGTCTATCTGCCTCCGCATAAATACATGTGATAATGAATAGAATTTCATAAAAACAGAAAAGAGCGTATGTGTGAATGTGTGTTAGTCAGTATGGCTTAGTGAATATGATATTTTGCACTGAGAGAGTGATGGATAGCTAAGGTGTTCACAAGGATATCTTTGAATGTGTTCGTAGTAGAGTCGATTTCACATTTCTAAAGGATTTAGAATGCATTTGAGAACATTGTTAGATACTAAAGAAAGTTATTGAAATAATTAAAGTGTCTGGCTTACAAAGGATGGAAGTCAGAAAAAAAATATTTTGTCTAATTGTAAAGTAGTAAACTCCATTCATTAAAAACGGGCAAAAAACTTTTTGCTTCAAACATTCGTTCAGCTTATCTTTACTTTTAGTGGGCACGAAACTGAATAAGCAATAATTATTTTTCATGGCTTTAATTTATCAAGTTATGGATTCTAAAGTTTTGACGGTGTTGACATTTGGTTTAGTCTTTTTTTTAAATTATTTTATTCTCCAATATTTTGACGCCCTTTGGATAGCATCGTATGGAAGGTAAACACAATTATTAATTAAAAATTTAATGAATTAATAAACAAACACTTTTCCCTGTCATTTGAAAAAACAACAAAACCAAAGTGAAAAAAGTAAAGAATTAAAGAAATTTTCTTTGTCGTATGAAAAATATTTTAAGGATAAGCCAGAAAAAATTTTGTAGAAATAATTTCTCTAAGTTCGGTCTCGAACTTATCCGAAAAGGCTCTTATTTAAGAAAATGTTCTTTTTTAAACTACTTTCACTTCGCCTTTTCTAAATTTACTATTTGTTGGGTTCAAAACTACAATACATGCTAAATATTGGTTGCAGGCTTTACCTAGAAATCTTCCCATTAAAGAAGAAATTTGTCAACATATGTTAGTCTAGACACAAACCAAAGCAAAATTACCCAATATAGTTGATAATACTGGGATGTAGCATAATACTGTTAAAAAAATTGTTTAATTTTTATTCATGTACCACCCATTCCGCAACGTGTGACAAGGAACTTCGTTAAAAGAAAGGAATAACAGTCATTTTCGTCAAAAGTTGCATTCTTAAAAAACTATTTTCTCAAATTGTGCAAAAACACAAAAGGTAGAATAGTCTAGTTATGAAAAGAACCTCCACACATATTGTGCACATATGTATACAGGGTGTTCCAAAAACTTTCAGAAAAAACTAAACGCGCGGTAGCTTGGAACAATATGAATATTTTTTGTTCTAACACCACTGTTCTAACCCCTACCGTCTTCGAGTTATTTAATCTTGATGCAAGCTATCGCGCATGTAATTTTTTCGAAAATAAATTTTTGGAACACCCTGTATATAACTTATCGAAATAAATAAATCCAAGTCATACACGATTCAAAGTTAATTCAAGTTTAACTTTCAATTTCTAATCAAATGAAAACGCAAAATTTAATTCTTAATGCGAACAATAGTAATTTTTAAACAATGCAAATTAAAATCTAATCTAAATTACAAAATACCATTTCTGCTCCAAGTCGTCCATAACAATATATTGTTTTCCCACCAACGGAAAAACATTAAAAATATGTTCCTGATTTACATAAAATATATTAAACTACATAGCAACATTGGTACCCAAACTCACCATTAGTTGTTGCGAAACCAGAAAATTAACTAACCTGCAGTGAAATAAAAATATGTGTCTTCTGCGCAACCTATTAACACAATTCTATGAGTTAACGCAAATATTATTGCAACTCGTAACACTGTTTTTGTCTCACCGCAATCTACGAATTACCACAGTAAAGTGTGAGACAACACTTTATAACTCTGACGACCATATTAACATGAAAATATGATAAAACGGAACAATTTATAGGAGACAACTAGCGAAAATGGCTTTAACGGTCATACAAAATTAAAACGTATATCTGCAGCAAGACGCAAAAAATAAAGCATTAACAATAGTGTTAAAAACCATTTTAGACGGACATTTGCACATTAAATCGTACAAAACCTTTACCAAAGTCTTACGAAATAGATTAAACTGGTTACTTGGTTGGAAGCCGACAGATCCATTTGATGTTTGGTGTGAAAAACGACATAAAATGCAAATAACTACAAGCAAGTCCTGGTGTAACAAGTCACCTTCCTTGTGGGCATATAACTACACAATTTTCTAAGTGTATCTTTACAAGGATAGTAATGCGTTATAAAGCACAAATTGAGACTAATTGAACAGTAATGCTAACGACACTATATTTGTGACAAAATGATTTTACGAGAAATCAACATATAAATTTGTGAAGATTTTATGATTTTTCATTTGCTTACAAGTTCTTTGACGTTCAACTTATTTGTAATTTTGTGAATAATATACATTAAATATTATCAGGAGCATTAATTTAAACTTTATTATAGAAAAGCAATTTTCCTTATGGTACCGGTTTTAATTAAATATATATATACTTAATGATATTGAAATAAAATATGTGTATTATTAGACCAATTGGATTTAAGTATACACTATGAGGCGGATCAAATGCACAGCAATATTTTGACATTACAATCGACAAACTAGATACTGACTGGTAGATACTGGCTACAACTACCGAAATTCTGTAAATTTGGAACGGCTTTTAACCAGTAGTTAAATGACATAGTTCGGTAAGTCGATATTTAAAGTTACACTCCGGTTCACTTATTTAAAGGCACTAAAAATTCCATATTCCGCAGCCTGTATCTTTTGCAATTTGTAACCGATTGAATAATTTTAAAATGGAAATGGAACCTAGACAGCTTGAGATATAAAACAAATCATGACAATGGTGGTTTCTTAACTAAATAACTTTTTTGGAGGAATTTATTAAAAAAGTCCAAAACTGTGCTATCTTTTTTGATTTTCTTTAATAAAGGCACTTTAACTAATTTTAATAAAACACAGTGTTTCTTGTTTTTTAATTTATTTTACTTTATTTAAGAGCTATTAGTAACGGGTACAACCCCCTTTGTTTTTAATAACTTCAAATATACGGGTTTTCATTGACAGATAAATTTCATTCCAATCATTCTTAATGGCCTGAATTAGTGACTGCTTGTCATCAAATTGTCTATGTCCTTCATAAACCCTACGAAATAACAAGATAGATATTTTCGATAATGTTTAGATCTGGTGGCCATTTAAAAATATAACATTATATAACAATATAACATATTAACATTTTGGCTTGCAATGAACTCCTTTACTACTCTGGCGTTGTGTATATCCAAGATATGGGACCAAATAGTTCACTGGACTTCGGAAAAGCCGAGCCGACTTTGAAATTCAAGATTGATGGTGCCATAGTACGTAATAGCACCCCACACAATAACGCCGCCCTCTCGGCTGTGATGTCGGTTCAAAAACACTGTTATTTGCGCAGATCATGGAAATAATAGTTGAAGCCATCAGGCCCATCCAAATTACAACGGTTCTCCAGTCATTTATATGACCTCTTGGATGCACATCCCATACTATGTAGTCTCTTGCGCATTGAAGCCGCTTTTTCTTACAAAGAGCATTAAGTGGCGGCTTCCACTCCAGCTTGAGCTCTTATTTTTGACAAGGATAAAGCAGAATTAGAAGCAATTCTGATGATTTTTCTTTTCTCATACGTAGATAAAGACAATGAAACCCTTCCTTTAAGACTTTTTCCATGCCCCTCGGGGTCCTTGATGTAATTGTCGACAACTGTTGGGCTCCGTCCAATTTGTTTTAGCTATTGCACGGTTAGAATATTCTTCAGAACGGTAAACAACGATTTTACTTTTTTCCGATAGATATAAAATTTTTTGTTTTGCCATTTTGACTCGTAAAACAATTAAGATTAAGATGTAATAAATTGTAGTAAACAAACGCGCATTCAAAAAATAATAGCTTATTTACTTTAAAAATAATAAAAAAATAATAAAGCGCCTTTATTCAAGTGAACCAAAAAAATATCACATTTTTGGACTGTTTTTTATAAATTGCTCAAAAAAGTTCTTTAGTTAAGAAACCGCTACTGTCATGATGTTTTTATATCTCAAGATGTCTAGCTTCCATTTCCATTTTAAAATTCTACAATCGGTTGCAAATTGCAGAAGATACAGGCTGCTGAATATGGAATTTTTAGTGCCTTTATATAAGTGAACCGGAATGTATATACTTTGTGTATAATTACATATGTTGAAAACAAAAAAGTTATAACAATTAATATTTTTAAAAACATGAAACATAATTAAATTAATTCGCCTACACATAGTACTATTTTGTACACATATTATCAAATTTATATAATAACTTCAGTATAGATTTGCTCAGTCTCTTTGCGGGTACCTTTTGCACTTGAAATTGTTACGAAATCCAGAATTAAATGGGGTATCGAAAGCTATAAACACTTTAAGTCTCCCAGAACCGAAATGGTATCCCTAGTGGAACTTCTTGCTGTCACCGATCTATTGAGCCTCTGGCTGATAAAATTAGACATCGCGTGTATAAACTTCAAATATTCATACCTAGATTGTGGATGGATACAAGAGTGGTGGTTTTTTCTACATTGGACCATGCAGCTCCTAAAGAAATTGGGACACTAAGTTTGTCATCGTTCCCACTAAAGACTGTTATAAGAGAACTTGCAGTCCAGGGTTGACTTACAATTGGTATCTGATGCGCAGCATGCGTAGTGCACGAGGAGATTTCCAGAGCAATGTCTAGTGCGATTGAATTGGTGCTATCGAAACTTAAGGTTAACGTGGATATTATGCTGCTTGTATAGGAGAAGAGTCACGGCCGTATTGAGCACACCGACTTCTACCAGGTATATTAATAGATCAAGGAAGGGCCTTGTCACTACTTCTGTGAAACTTTGTGCTGATTAGAATTGTGATCACACTCGAAAATGCTGTTGCGAAAATTGTTGTTTATGTATCCCAGTACCCTAAGGATATTGTATCTCTAGGGTATCTTACGGACTTCAGCCTACGAAGGAGGGTGGGTGAAAATGGAAAAAAATGCCTTCCCAGAACCTATCACCTTAATCAGTTAGTGTTGCAAATACCTGGGAGTTATTTAGGACTGCAAGGCACAACACAGTGGAATAAATGAAAAATGTGATGGTATAACTAAAGCGTGAACGTTTATAACCGTAATAATTTCGAGGTAGTGGACGAATTTATATACATTGGATCTGCCGTAAACAAAAACAACAACGTTAGACTTGCGATCAAGCGGAGAATTGTGCTTGAGGATAAATGTTATTTTGGACTAAGCAAGCAATTTATGGGCTTTATCTCGACATTGACATAGTTAAGCGAGGAGAATGGATGCCAGGAGAATGGATGAAGACGAACCAGCACGAAGAGTTTTAGAAAGCGAATTCGAAGGAAGACAAAAAATAGGAAGGCCAAGATACCGCTGGAGAGATCAGGTTGAAGAATCCCAGTGGACTGGAGAGATAAAGCAAAAGATCGAACAGGTTGGCGAAATATATTATCTTCGTTTTGTAAGGTAGTAAGTAAGTAAGTAAGTATACATAATTATACACCTGCGAGAGGGATATGTGTGGCAAATGGGGTGCTTGTCCAAGGTTTGGTCACTAGATCTATACAGCGGTAGTGAGACTCACGGGGTCATCGTGTGGTGTAAAGGGCTTGAAAAACCCATTTATTGTTCATTACTTACTACGGTTCAGAGAATTGCGACGTTGTGACTCAGAGGTGCCCTGCGCCCCCATCCTACTGACGCACCGATTATAATGTTATATTTGTTACCGGTGGACACATCAAGTTAAAGCACCTCTCACAATGTCGACTATGGGACCTACGGCAATTACTTCAGATTGGCGTAGACAAGCTCTTCATTATCTTAGAGCTACGTCGGCTAGGTAGTTGTTGCTGTCACTATTGACACACTTAGTTCAATGAGGACTGTTGTAATACCACTGAACGTCATATTAGGTCGCAATATTCCAGGATGTGGCGGAAAAAGAGACTGAATGGTTCCCTAGTAGTGCTAACACTTAATCTAGTTGGCCCTTGTAATCACAATGGACTAATAAGTCGAATCGAGATGTACACCGACTACCACCAGCACTTAACCAACCTTTTCCACCAACAAGTGACACCCTTTCAAATGAATTAAAAATTGTGTGAGGTGTCAGGGGACACCCGGTTGGAAAGAAGTCCCTTTCGCTATATATTATGTACTAGTTAGTTCGAACACGCCTGATCCGCCCGCTGAAAAATACGATAATTTAAATGGATCTTTAAGAATAGATACTTTTTGTAAAATGATAAATTTTTTAAGAAAATTTTTTTTGGAATATATAGTTTTTTAAAAAAAATATATTTTTAGGTCCTTTTTGCAGTAATATGTATTACATTTTCCCGAAAAGTTAATTTTTAAAAGAGAGCTACTATTTTTAGGGAGAAGTACTTTTTGTAACAAAACCATTGAACGAAAATAAACTGATTGCTACGGTAAACGTTCGTTGTGCGAGGGAAATCAATTCGTATGTTATCAATGGTTTTTTTCATGACAACTAATGTTACACGAAACATTTCGCCGCTGTCGAACACCAACCATATGGAACTCATACCGCTCTCGGCAGCGAGTTCGAACGTTTTTGTATAAGTCAGTGGTAGTAACAACAAACAGAAATAAATAACCCCTGGTTGTTTGATGTTATTTTTTTTTTTTGCAAAAGCACAAACAACGTAGAAGTGTGTTTTCGTCGTATAGATTTGTAGCATTATTATTGCACAAATTGATCTCATTTTTGTTTTAAAGTTCAATGCGTCAACATGCCTCGACCAAAAAATTACTGTTTGCGCAATTATTTTTCCCGTAAAGAAAATAATGAAATTATTTGTTTTAATGGCAGCTGTGCTGGAAAAGCTCTCATTCAGGAAATTTAGAAAGGCATATAAAAAATATGTATTCCGATTTATATAGAGCATATTTAAAGAAGAAATCATTACCCAGCAAAAATAAAATTAAGTAGTTCTAGTAGAAGTTAATTTTTGTACATCTTCTGCAACATTATGCGCATTTTTAATGCAATTTTGATTCTGATCAAAAACAACTCCGAAAAGTCTACATTTGCATCACATCCATTATGATGCAAATTTATTAACGAGCTAACGGGATAGTGGACAAGTGGAAAGATGCCTAAATGTATTACAGCAGTTTTCCGATTTAACGAACATTTAACGAACATCGCATTTAACGAACTGACAAATTGTTTCCATTGTGTACCTTATATAGCGAACAAAAAATATTTTTTGTAAAATCAATTGCAAGTGTGTATGTATGTAAATGAAATGATATTTAAGAAGAAAAGCTAATTACATAGAGAGTGAGTAAACATATACCGTTAGTTTCGTCGCTGCGAGGCTGCGCGCTGTCTCTGTTCAGGTGTTTTGTTTTGAAGTTGTGAGTTAGTTTTGTGAATTCTTTCAAAGTGTTAACATCAGAAATGGGAACGAGAAAAAGATTATGCTTAAAAGATAAAATAAAAATTTTCGATGACTATTAAAAGGGTTTGCGTATTAAAGATTTGTGCCATAAATATGGCTTGCAAAAATCCTCAGTGCGTACGATTTTAAATGCAAAAACAAAAATTCTAAGGAATGTAGAACAGAAAAGCATTAACAGATGGTGAATTTCCAAGAATGGAGAGTAAGCTGTATTCATGGTTCCAAAGGCAGCGAAACATCCATACGCCAGCACAAGGCCAAGGAAATTCACAAAAAAGAATACGGTGGTGATTTTAATGCTAGCCACGGATGGCTGACCAGATTCAAAAAAAGGCATGGAATACGGCTTCTAAAACAGTGTGGAGAGAAACTATCGTCTGATTCAGAAGAAGTGGAACCATTCAAAAGAAGGCTACGTCAAATAATTGTGGAAAATAACTTACCAAAAGATGCAATATTCAATGCCGATGAAACTTGTATATTTTGGAAGGCATTGCCTGATAAAATATATGTGCATTCAGGAGAACGATGTGCACTAGGAAGAAAGATGTCAAAAGAAAGAGTGACATGACAGTCCTGGTTTGTAGCAATGCTAGTGGTTCGAAAAAAATTAAGCCCTTACTGATTGGAAAAGCACAAAAACCTCGTGCTTTTCGAAATAAGACTCTACCCGTTGACTACGTCCACTCCAAAAATGCATGGATGGACTCAAAGCCGATGGTTTTAAGGGAGCTTCAGGAATGTGCCATGCAAAAAAAGATTTCCATTCCAAAGAAACAGTCATTGCTAGATCAATTTTTTAAATAGAATTTACTTTTTTTTTATTGAATTATGTTTATTTAAAATTGTTTTTCATAAAATTTGATATGGATTGTTCTTTTTTCATGTTTTTATGAATTATTCTTTTTATATTTAAGTTTTTTTTACCAAAGAATATTTGTAAGAATTATTTTCTTCAATAAAATAAATATTTAAATTATTCTTTGTTTTCTACTAAATTTCAAAGTCGAAAAAACGGATTTTTAGGCTAATACCGGGTATAACGAACTTTTCAGTTTAACGAACCGGCCTGACAACATATAGGTTCGTTAAATCGGAAAACTACTGTACTTGTTTTTAACCCTGCTGTTAGATTAGAAAAAACTTACGAATCTTAGATTGAGGGACCATTTGGTCCATACTGCAATTTTCATCCAAAATAATAATTTTATCTTATTCTTTGTAACTATTTTGGTTCAAAAATTTCTAAAGCAAGTATTTGACATATCAAAAACATCCGCTAACATATCAAAAACATCTTCTAAATATTTGACATGAATTTACATTCGCTTGGTAATGAAAAAACTTACGAATCTTAGATTGAGGGACCATTTGGTCCATACTGGAATTTTCATCCAAAATAATAATTTTATCTTATCCTTTGTAACTATTTTGGTTCAATAATTTCTAAAGCAAGTATTTGACATATCAAAAACATCTTCTAAATATTTGACATGAATTTACATTCGCTTGGTAATGAAAAAATGTACTATTGACCAAATGGTCCTCTAATCTAAGATTCGTCATTTTGTATTTTTCTCAGTCCTGAATAAAGTTAGAAAATTTAATTTTCGCACATAACATTGTTTTATTAAAAGACCCCATTAGCAGAAAAATTTAGTCAGTATATATCACCGTTCCAAAGTTACAAGGGAAAACAGAAAAAATTTGGACCAAATGGTCCTAATCTAACAGCAGGGTTAATTTGTATTTACTTTCTTTCAAATCGCTGTTCATTTCCTTTCTTTTTCACCTGTTGACAGAAGCATTTGGAGTACTAATAAAAGGTCAATTAATAAAATAATTAGCTATATAAAAGGTTTAAAAGTTAAGACCTAAAGTTGTAGGTTAAAGTCATAACTTATTGCCAAGTTTCAAATGACAAGAAATTTAAAAATTGTTGCTCGTTTGCGGACGAAATATAGCATGAAAATGTTAGCATAAAGTGCTCTTCCAAACAGTCAAATAAGAAGTAGTGCTGCGTTGGACAACACCATATTAAAAGAAGTACTTCTGCACCCAAATTAGCACTACATCTTACCAAGTAGTTGTTGTGCAAATTCTACTTCTTGGTATACTCTTTTTTTGCTGGGTAACTAAAGACCGTTCAGATAACGACACAATCAAAATATGTTCTATGTTGTCGGCAAATTTGGGGAGGATAATGAAGAGTTCGTTATAAGCAGTGAAAGCTGGAAACTCATTTCCGAATTTCTGCAAGTTTTTAAGATAGTGCGTGTCGCCACTATAAAATTGCAACATCAGCAGTTGTGCTAAAGCGACTTATGAATTATTATAATGGACACTATGATATAAGTAGAAAGTCTGGCCCCAAGTGGTATCAAAACGTCTCTGGTAGCTGCTCTTAACCAAAGAAAAGGATCACTATTTGAAAACGACTTATTTAACGCCGCTATTTTCTTAGATCCAAGAATTAAAATTACCTTAGATCCTGATCAGCTTGAAAGAGCCAAGAAGTATATTTTATATTTGCATAAAAGAATAACTTCACTAAAAGGTAACATATATTTTTTTCAAAGATAATCATTTTGTAATTTCAATATTTTTTAAGAAAACTTTTACAATACTTATTTAGAACTCTCCACACAAATTGAGGATGGACCATCAACAAGTGCCAGAGAAATTACAATCCCTAGGATCATTGATGAATATTTAAACAATATAGATCCATTAACCAACACGCAAAATTCAGTTGGAATTCCCAAAATTGAAACAGATGTGCTAATTTACGAACGTCACCCGAGATTACCAATTACCGACAACATATTGGAGTTTTGGCAACAGCAGAGAAATACATTGACAGTGATATCAGAATTTGTTTTAGCTAATCCAAGTACCCAAGTTAGTGTAGAAAGACTATTTTAATCAAAATCATTTATTTTACTTATATCTATTTGCTTTCAAACGAAATCCACAAGAGAAATAATAAACACAGGAACATACATCCAAACATAGACATTTCAGCGAACTATTAAAACCGTTTCATTGAGTTTTGTTTGTTGTCCCCCAGCTCGCTTGTTAATGTTATGTGTATAGGTTACACTCATCGATCATTAACTAAATGAAACAAAAATATTATTTTGTGTATGACACAATTCAATCGTATTGATACACAAATGATAGTAACATAAACGAAACGAACGGTTCGTAAAAGTTAATTTTCGTAACCTGAACAAAACACCATAAGAGTACTTTTTTACGAACAGGTACTTTTTGAAGAAGTGGAACTCTTTTCAGGAAAAGGTTATTTTTTAAGAAGGTTTTCTTTTAAGAAATGGGAATTTTTATAGAATGTGTCCGTTTTCAAGAATATGTACATTTTTAAGAGTAGTTACTTTGCTCAAGGAAAGTTATTCTGTTTCACAAAAAAGGCATTCTATAAAAAAGAGGTATATTTTTAAGAAACGGCAAACAGAATAAATTTCCTTTTTACGAAAAGGTGCGTATTTAAAAACATTATTTTTTTTTAAGAAAATATACTTTTTGTAAAATGATTTACTTTTTTTAAGCAAAGGTACTTCTTTAAGATAAGGTTTTTTTTAAAGAAATTTACTTTTTCTAAGAAAAGGCACTTTTTTCCCATTTCCATAACAGTTGCGCCATGTAGAGAATTTCCATTGAGTTTCAAATCCAGCACTTCTCTTTCACCGTCTATGGTTTTTATTAATCTATGCTCCACCTAGAAAACTTTCTATTAAACAAGAAATTTTCCAACATGGCACTATGGGTCAAATGAATGGTTTTTGAGGCAAGAAATCACAGGAAGCAGCTAGAGCTTCAAAATAGACTACAGGTGACTACGATGGGTATCTTCCTGTTCGATAAAAATTTCAAGTCGATCCGCCCTAACCACGCCCACTTCTCGTAACTATATTTGTTTCGCTGGTACCCTTTTGGCTCACCTCTTCGTCTATGTTGGCCGGGAACTGGTACGTCCGACGTGCACTGGATGTAGTTGGTCGGGAATGGCTTCTTCCGACGTTCCGCAGGGGCCACAAATAGACAAAAAAATAACGCACTTTTGGTGTATTTAGTAGTAGTGGGCTCGTCCCACGTACTATACTTTATTTTTACTTTATTTTAATTTTTTTCCTCAACACTTTTAAATTCTTAGGTCTGATGTGCCTGTTGCCGCTTTCTACGATTTTTTTTGATGTATACAAAAGTAAACATCACGGGCCACACATCAAATTCGTGACGCCGTTGAGTAAATGCTTGACAATCACAAGCAACAAGTTCCTTAACGCCGCTGAGTGACATCAACCGCTGATACAATCAGACAGGTAGTGATGGTTGGGCGACAGGCACATCATCAGCGACAGGCGTAAACATCCTGCCCACCTTGCGACATATCGTCTATCCGATGTATCGCAACGATTAATCGTACAGATTTGTCTGTGCCTTTTTTTTCTTTGTTTGTAGTTCAAAAAAATTCAATGTAATTCAATAACAATTATTAATCAATAAGAAAGAAAGGAAAATGATGAAATTTAACAAAACAAATTCAATATACGTGAAAGAAAGGCAAAAAAATTAACAATTTAAATAGATATGTAAGTGATGCCGACTGCTTCCCCTCCTGGCTGAGACACGGTTAGGTTAACTTCAGACGTTCACCTGATAGTGGTCGTTCTCCCCTTCACCAAAGTATGCCGGGCCAAAGACTGTGGGCTGTATAAAGATTTGGCCGGACTTCACTACAGCTGGCCCCTTAAAAACTTTATGGGCTACATCAGCTCCGAGCACCATAAACACGCAATACTGCCTCCACCACCACTGGTCTGCGTGGTGAACACCTTGGAGCAACGGATGCGTGGCTGTCCAATCCCGGTCAATTTGTTTAATTGGTGTGATGGCCAATTCGGTGTCCAGCACAGCACATCGTACTTCGATGGGTGGACGGTCATATTTTCGGTGCTGCAGTTTGACTGTAGTATACCCATGTTTTACTTGGCAATGGTAGCGAGACACGGAGTCCTGAGTGATGCAGGAAACAGCACGGTTGGGGTCAATGAGGACTCGGATTTCCTTCTTCGCTCCCGTCACATCCATATGCACGCGTACAGTCGCAGTCATGGGGAACCAGGTCCTGCCTTCGGCCATCGGGTGCAAGAGGCTGTGGTGCTCGCGCTGGCACAAAACGCAACGGTCCTTGCTCTTGCAACGTTCGCGTAGATGCGATTGTGCAAGGCAATTGCGGCACAACTTGAGGGCCACCACCTTTCGCCGTTTCTCCACAATGGGTAATACCAGAAATTTTGTGCACTCACGCACAGAGTGCAGGCGCTCGCAGATAGGACATGGGTACCTTTCGTTGAATAGCTTATTCGACATTGTTTTTTTTCCTGGAAATATAAACACATTAGTATGGCGTATGGTGAAGGGTTTACGGGAGAGGGACAGGATTAGCAATCATTTAAGAATCACGCGGCAAAAGGACCATCTTATGGATAGGCCTTTTAATAGTGCCGTTCTGCGTTCGCAATTCAGCGACACGGACACGGTTATCAGAACCGCGAAAGACTTTTGTAACACGACCTAGACGCCATTCAGTGGGACACAATGGTTCTTGTCGGATTACAACCAAATCATTCTCCTGGAGATTCTCTTGAGCAACCTTCCATTTAGTACGTTTTTGAAGCTCTCTGAGATACTCTTCTTTCCACCTGAGACACAACTCTTGCTGCATGGCTTTCACCTTTTGCCAACGCTGAATAACACTTTCAGCGGGAACCTTTCCCATCGGTTCGGCGGGGGTTAAAAGGGCAGAGCCTATCAAAAAATGCCCGGGAGTAAGTGCTGAAAAATCATCAGTTTCATTGGACAGCGGACTAAGTGGGCGAGAGTTGAGACACGCTTCTATCGATGCTAACATGGTGGAAAATTCCTCAAAAGTGTATTTGACTTGACCACTGATCTTCTTAAGGTGGGTCTTAAAACTTTTCACCCCAGCCTCCCACAAGCCTCCCATATGAGGCGCGGAGGGGGGAATAAAGTGCCAGGAAAGCTCTTGATGGCCATATTTTAAGACAGCTTCGTCTCGTAGCTCTTTGATATGAGCAACAAAATCAGCGCTAATTTGCCGAGCTGCACCAACAAAGTTTTTCCCGTTGTCGGAGTAAATTCGGCTAGGGCAGCCACGGCGGGAGATGAAGCGCGTCAAGGCGGCTAAAAACGCAGGGGTAGAGAGGTCACTTACGGCTTCCAAATGAATCGCCTTTGTCGAAAAACAGACAAAGAGGCATACATACCCTTTCGTAATACGACAGTATCTACCGGTAAAACTCTTGACCTCAAAGGGGCCGGCGAAATCGACACCTGTCATATTAAAGGGGCGACTAAGGGTGGTTCTCTCTTCAGGCAGATCTGCCATAATTTGTCCCTGGTACTTCTTTCTATAAATGATACATTCTTTACAGTTATTAAGAGCAACTTTTACTAGATTTTTCGCTTTCAAAATCCAACATTCTAAACGGATGGTATTTAGTACGAGACGTGAGCCCCCGTGCAACGTAATTTTGTGGATGAACTCGACATAGAGTCGAGAGAGCCGACTACCATAAGCTAGGATAAGAGGATGTCTTTCATTATAGGACAAACTCTTAGTAGACCCAAGTCTACCGTTCGCTCTGATAAGTTGAGATTTGTCCAGAAAAGGTGTGAGTGTTAGCAACGGGCTATTGGCTGGAAGATTTTTCTTTTGCGTGAGACACGCGTGTTCTGCGGGAAAGTGACGCTGTTGGGATAAGAGAAATAGTCGATTCTTAACAAATGACAACTCTGCAGATGATACACGAATCCCTTCGTCAGCGTTTTCCCTTGCCGTTTTTAGCTTAGTTCGCTTATAGAATCGAAATACATATGCGATGACGTGAAGAGCCCTAGGTAGCGATGAGAAACGATTTAAAATGTCATCATCATCTGGAGAAGATCTAGCAACAAATACCTGAACCCCTTTAGATTCTTCCGACGTCACAAAATCCCGACACGATTTAGGCCACAAATGTTTCTCTTGTGAGAGCCATTTTGGTCCGTGCCACCATAAACTATTGTCTTTAAGTTCAGAAGCGATCATCCCCCGGGTTGCTAGATCGGCAGGATTATCTTGTGACACTACATGAGCCCAATTCCCATTGCCAATTTTTTCCAATATCAGAGCGACTCTATTAGCCACAAACGTTTTCCAACTGCATGGTGGCTTTTTGAGCCACGCCAACACAATTGTCGAATCCGTCCATATATACAGTGATGACGTAGCTGGCACTAATTTTGGTATTAGGCTGCCCACCATTTTGGCCAAAAGCACTGCTCCACATAATTCTAGTCTTGGGAGCGACGGTTTTCTTATAGGAGCAACTTTTGTCTTTGATGTTAAGAGATTTGTGCATATTTTATCCCCCATCTGAATTCTTGAATACAAGGCTACTGCATAAGCCGCCTCTGATGAATCACAAAATGCGTGATACTCTATTAAACATTCTGGTGAATAATTTACCCATCTCGGTATTCTGACTAAATCTATTTCCTGATAATGAGATACAAAATTCTTCCATTTCTGCAGAGCTACGGGTTTTATATCATCGTCCCATCCTGCTTTGTCTAGCCACATGTCCTGCATGATAATTTTTGCCGTAACGACAATTGGTGCCAAAAATCCTATCGGATCGTACAACCGCGCAACAATCGAAAGAACTTCTCTTCTCGTGTATGTATTTTTAATTGGCAGCTTCTCTGTGACGAAGAAAAAGTAATCATCAGCTGCATTCCATTGAAGACCCAATGTCTTTGCGGTACTTGCTCCATCGAAACACAAAAAATTTGAACTTAAAAGATTCTCTTTGGGCAGACCTTTCAGATTTTCCACCGTATTTGCTGCCCATTTCCTTAGCTCAAATCCTCCTGAGTTCAAAATTCCGATCAGCTGTTCTCGAGCCTCTAATGCTTCTGTCACATTATCTGCACCTACTAAAACATCATCCACGTACATTGAGCTACTTATTATCCTCGCTCCTATTGGGAATCGATCTTTTTCATCTTCTGCCAACTTATGTAATGTTCTAATGGCCAAGTATGGGGCACAATTTACGCCAAACGTGACCGTGTCCAACTCATAATCGCCTATTTCCTCCTTGTCCGAGGCACGATAAACCACTCTCTGGTAACACGTTTGATCCGCGCTCAGCCAAATCTGCCTATACATTTTAGCAATATCTGCTGTGAAAACGAATGCAGAGAAACGCCATCTTAACATGAGAGCCACTATGTTTTCTTGCAGAGATGGTCCTATGTAAAGTGCGTCATTTAGACTTTTGCCATTTGAAGTCGGACTTGATGCATTATATACGACTCTCAACTTCGTAGTCGTGCTTTCAGGCTTGAAAACTCCATGATGTGGCAGATAATAACTCGGACCACTTGCAGAAGGCTTTATCTTACGCATGTGGCCCATATTTAAGTACTCTTTCATGACTTCGTCATACTGTTTTTTATATTCGGGCTTTTTCAGCAGAGACTTTTCGTTTCTGAGAAACTGGCGTAGAGCAATGTGTCGATTCGGGCCTAACATGCAAGCATTTTCCTTGAAGGGCAGATTTACTACATATCTTCCATCAGATCTCCTGACGGTCGTTGAGCAATATATCTCCTCACATTTTTTATCATCTTCAGATAAAAATGGCTTTTGAGATATCTCCTCCAACTCCCAAAATTTCGTCAATTGCTCCTCTATGGTTGCTTTCACCAAGTGGCAATATGTGACTGATTTCGTTGGGCCTACAGCATTCGTCGGGCCTGTCACAATCCACCCAAAAACTGTATTCTGAGCCACTAGGGAATCCATAATTCCTCGCTCAAGTCCATCTCTAATTATAAATGGATACAGATTGCCTCCTAAGAGCATATCTATTCGACCACTCTTATAGAATTCTGGGTCGGCATACTCTAGCTCGGGCAACTTCAAGTCGTTGGGAGCCTTTAAAGAATGAGTAGGTATATCTCCAGTTACATGAGACACCACTAATGCATTCATCTCCATTTCAAATTCACCACTTAGCCTTGATGCTATAGTAAAAGTGGACATTTTCTTCGATGTGCTCACTCTTTCTCCACCTAATCCTGTGACCTCAGCCAATACAGGAACGGTGGGCAATTTAAGCATTTTTTGAATCCTTTCAGATATAAAACTTTCATCTGAGCAAGGATCTATCAGGGTTCGAACCTCATATGTGGAACCCAAATGTACAATGTGCACCCAAGCTGTGGCTAACATCACGTTTTTCGATACTGTAATGTGATGAGTCTGAACCACTCTGCTTGTGCTCATATTTTCTGCGGACTGTATATCATTTACTCTTGACAAACTTTGCTGTTTTGAGTTTTGAGGCGCCATATTGGATGTTTGATTGTCCTTCGTTTTTGCAAAATCTCTATGCAGAAGAGTGTGGTGCTTCTTTTGGCATTTAGTGCAGCCATTTGCCTTTGAGCAGCTGGCATACATATGCCCAACCCACAAACAATTGAAGCAAAAGTTAAACTTTTTCAATGTTGCAGCACGATTCTTATTGTCCATACTTAGAAATTTAGGACACGAACTTATTCTGTGTGACCCTTTACACAATTTGCATTGAGCCACTTCAGCTTTAGTGTGATGTGATCTTGACTTATTCACGTTAGAATTCGAGTGCTGATTATTTTGAGAAACCGCTTTAGAGTTATTGACCCATTGTTGATTGGTACCAATTATATCTGAAACACTCTCCAACGTATGAAATCTATCTGTTAAAAATTCATTTAACTCGCCCCACTTCGGTATTTCAGTCTTGTTTTTCACCGACTGTTCCCAGAGATGTAAAGTTTGTTCAGACAATCGTGCTGAACACAGAAACACGAAAATAGGATCCCATGATTTAATATCGATCTTGAACAACTCGAGTACAGACATGCAGTTGTTTATATCGCGTTGAAGTCTCTTAACTTCTTGAGGAGAATCATGTTTGCAGGGAGACATGTTAAACAACAACCGTAGTTGAGTATTCACTAAAACTCTCTTATTCTCATATTGGCTTTTGAGATTTGCCCACGCTATTTCAAAATTTTCAGCCGTTAAAGCAATATTTTGATTTATCTCCCTAGCCTCCCCCTGGGTTTTTTGAAATACATAAAACAGTTTCTCAACAGGGCTAAGTCTGGCGTTATTAATATATATTGCAGTAAACATGTCCCTAAAGGTGGGCCACGTTGTATAATCACCGCGAAAAACACCAGTGTCACAAGGGGGTACATGAACCGAAAAATCTTGCCTTGGAGCCTCTGATTGCGGTGCCACATCTCCCGCATGAGCTTTCTTCGCTTTTGATATAAGGTTTACGCATCTTATATAAGTCTTGTGCACCAAATTATGTTTTGCGTAAACTTTTTTCTTCTCCTTTTCCTCAGTACAGCAATCTTCGTACACGGTCTTGTACTTTACCCAGAGCATCTCTAGCTCGTTTCGTTCGCTCTCAAACCCTTCTATCGAATACTCCGAGAAGTTCTCATCCTTCAGTCTTGTTTCAAATCGTGCCACCTCCTCCACAGCTTCCACAAATTTTTCCATCGCCTCCTGATTTTCTTAATTTCCTTAAATTGGGCCCCAATAACTCTTCAATTGCTTTCCGAAAATTTTTTTTTTTTTTAAACGAGTCACCTTAACGGTTACGTCTAGATGCTCCGTCACAGATTTTCAGCAAATATTCTCCAATTTGCGGCACTCTAATTTTCAGGACTTAAAGCAACGGCGTGTCAAATATTTTTCAATACGAGGCACTCTAATTTTCAATTTTCGAATTTTAGATCTTTAAACCAATATTTCCCAAAATGAGGCACTCTATTTGCAATTTTCAAATTTTAGAAAATCTGTACACAAATATTTCCCAAAACGAGGCACTCTAATTCTCAATTTTCGAATTTTAGAAAATCTTCTCCACAAATATTTTTCAAAATGAGGCACTCTAATTTGCAATTTCTCGAATCTTATGAAATCTTACAAATATTTTTCAAAACGAGGCACTCTAATTCGCAATTTTCGAAAATCTTCTCCACAAATATTTTTCAAAATGAGGCACTCTAATTTGCAATTTCTCGAATCTTATGAAATCTTCTTACAAATATTTTTCAAAATGAGGCACTCTAATTTGCAATTTCTCGAATCTTATGAAATCTTACAAATATTTTTCAAAACGAGGCACTCTAATTCGCAATTTTCGAAAATCTTCTCCACAAATATTTTTCAAAATGAGGCACTCTAATTTGCAATTTCTCGAATCTTATGAAATCTTCTTACAAATATTTTTCAAAACGAGGCACTCTAATTCGCAATTTTCGAAAATCTTCTCCACAAATATTTTTCAAATGAGGCACTCTAATCTTCAACACAACTGATGTAAGACAACTTTCGCAAGAACGAAAATCTCCAAATTTTTAAAAATTTTTTGAAATTTGTGTCTCAATTGGGCATAAAGTTGCTTTAGTGCACTTTTCTTTCACCAAGATTTCCTCACTTTTCTCTTGGGCGATTAAACTCCACCACTGTTGTATTTTCTTCCGAGATGTTTAAAATAACTTTTCCCATGTGAAGAAAAAATAAAAATTTTAACAAAACGGGTCACCTTTTGCGTTTCCAAATAATCCCGCAAACGAGACACTTTAATTTGGAGCAATATTGGTTGACAATTTTAAAATTTCAAAATTAAACTTTTAGTGCGAATTTTATTTTATCGTGCAATCAATTACTGCCACGAAATGTTTCCGCCAAATTTCCTTATTCTTCCTTCTGAAGAATGAAATAAAAATTTTTCCTTATTTTTAGTGGAGTGTCAATCACCGCCCAATGTCAGTCGTTCTTTTGTTGGTACCCTTTACTTAATTTTCGGTACTCAACACACGACAAATATTAAATGCTTCATGCACTATTGGTGGAAACACAATATTGTGCGAGCAAAAGAGATGAGCATACAAGATCTCAAGTGGCGCCAATTCCAAATTACATATATACCCCAACGGTACCTATATGTACTTGCCCTTGAGTATGTCGTGCCCTAGTGACCGCTATTGCCTAACCTTAACTTAACTTTTTAAGGTTACATCCAATAGCCTCATCACTGAGACACGAAATTAACTGATAAGAGACACTGTATACATATGTATAATTATATGAAATACGTACCTCTTTCCTCCTTTGGCCTGGCTGGATTTTTTCTTTTGGGCGAAGGACCAATGCTTCGCTGGTACCCTTTTGGCTCACCTCTTCGTCTATGTTGGCCGGGAACTGGTACGTCCGACGTGCACTGGATGTAGTTGGTCGGGAATGGCTTCTTCCGACGTTCCGCAGGGGCCACAAATAGACAAAAAAATAACGCACTTTTGGTGTATTTAGTAGTAGTGGGCTCGTCCCACGTACTATACTTTATTTTTACTTTATTTTAATTTTTTTCCTCAACACTTTTAAATTCTTAGGTCTGATGTGCCTGTTGCCGCTTTCTACGATTTTTTTTGATGTATACAAAAGTAAACATCACGGGCCACACATCAAATTCGTGACGCCGTTGAGTAAATGCTTGACAATCACAAGCAACAAGTTCCTTAACGCCGCTGAGTGACATCAACCGCTGATACAATCAGACAGGTAGTGATGGTTGGGCGACAGGCACATCATCAGCGACAGGCGTAAACAATATTGTTTACCACGTTAAAATTATTATAATGCACACTTGCATTGACCGGAAAAGTAAGCTTAGCGGTGGTAGAGTTAATAAAAAACACGGCCCTTGGATAATGGAGCATTCTGCTGGAAATAACATTTATTTACTAATAAAATTATTAACATAAAACCAAAATTAAATAAGTGTTCTTTGGGTAGTGATCGGCTTACAAATTAATTTGTGCTTCCAATGCCATCAAGATTTAATTCCACTAAAAAGAGAACATTAAATTTTATAACCGTTAGTATATTATAAATAAGTCTTACTTCAAAATTGTCCGATGTTTCAGGAACTTCTAACTCTATGTTAAAATGAGATAGATCCTCTGCGTCCCATTCGAAATCAGAAAAATTTGCTTTTGCGATAGCACTTGACGTAGTCGGCAGTTGATATTCAGGAATATCTGGAATCTTTAAAAGAGAAATAACTTCTCTTGGAAGCTGCAAATTTTTATTTGTTGAATGACGGTTCTTTGGACAAATACTGGATAAGAATGAGTCAGAAGAATCCATGGCTCTATTAAAAACATCAGATATATTGTATTCTCTAGAGCCTTTTCGTGCATGCTCAATGCGATCCTTTTTATAAAATTTGTTTCTCGCCTCAGAAGCACTTTCTCCAGCGCATCCAAGAAGCACGATTGAGGCTTGTACTATTTGTGAAGAATGTGCTAAAATTGTATG
Organism: Phaonia tiefii; assembly: GCA_963931995.1. NCBI lineage: Eukaryota > Metazoa > Arthropoda > Insecta > Diptera > Muscidae > Phaonia > Phaonia tiefii. The sequence goes on along the minus strand of OZ008368.1, from coordinate 198,422,064 downwards.
TAACGGAGCTGACATTGGGTACCATTCGTAATATTGAAAATATATTTCGGCAGTTCTATTACAAAAACTCTTCAAGTTTTCGACACTTAACTCAAAATTACAAGAAATTGCAATTGGTATGACTCATAAGTGTTTTAAAAACTCGATGTTAACGGTCTTCGCGCCGTAATGCCGTCGCTTGTTGATCCACTTCCATTACTTTTCGGCTTATGGACATGAAGACCCATTTCCTCCCAGAATTATTGTTGAATTTCACTTTTTGTCTGTTGCATTAGTAATTTGTCCTCAGCATTTCGAAGTTGCCATTTTTTAATATGAAGTCTATATGAAAGATTCAGAACAAATTCTAAGCATCGAATCCAAGCGTCTAATGGGCTTATGCCATATTTTAATGAATTTGGTTTTGGCTGAAACACTAATGACCTTAAATCTTTTATTGACGTAAACTGCATCGGATTTCCAACACATATTGGACACGACTGAGAAGACTTTATTTCCGTAAGTACGTTCAAAACTTTTCCATCAATTAAAGTCATTATAAGTTCATACTTTACTGATATTTTTCTACCATTTAAAAAATATTCTACGGGCTCAAGGTTTTTTATTTTCATATCCAGATTGTTTTTTTCTTTCAAAATATGTTCCTTCGTTTCCTTAATAAATTCAATTCTAATTGGTCGGCAAAAACGAACAGATTGAGGTGTTCGATTAATCCATACGGTTTTATGATGCGACGTGATTAATTTTAGAGGTATAATTGATGCCACAAATAGCGAGTTATCTAAACTTTCTGGGGTATTGCTGCTGAATATTTGTTTAAAAGATGTTTGTCCTTTGGAACCGTCGAAACCATAACTTAAAACCAATGTGACATCATTCAGCTCATCTATTTGCATCAAAACTTCTTCTTGGTATCACAAAATTAATTCTCCAAGCTCTGCAGAGGAATTTGTGCTGATGATTCCGTTACCGATAGTTCATCAGGTCGGCATTGCAGTTTGAACTCTCTGGTATGTTTTTGGTAATGTGGATAAATATCACAGTTTCGTGACTTGATCAACTCCCGAATGATTATGTACTGTTGCTTTGTTAAATTATTTTCTATCAAAAATAGTTACGCTTCCTCGGGGGATAGTGGTAATGGTTTTTTGTCATTGGAGGTTAAAACATTTCTCATTTTTGTAGCCCTAGATGGAAATGAAGCTGCTTCCTTTAAAACAAAGTTTAAATCATTTGCGTTTAATGCATAAGCTGATATTGAACCAGCATTAACCAATAGTTTGATATCGTGACCCTGTACGGACGATACTTCGGAAGCAAGTTTTCCTTTTTTGCCACTTTCAGAAATTTTGAATACAGTCACATTTGATAACCATTAACTTTCGTTGTTCTCAAATCTCTTCGCACATCTTTGGTCCTTTTTCCACTTTTGGGTAGCATTTGCACAAAAATTTTTAATTTTCTTTTTGATTGATGCCATACATTCGTCACCCACACTTCTATTAAATTTCATGAAAACCCAGTTGTCAAGAGTTGTAGCATTTCGATTATTGTCTAACCAAAATTTAACTATATCCGTATTTTTAATTTTTACGCAACCTTAAAAGGAACATATAAATAATTTAGAGCAGTTGGGGTACAGTTGAAATTACAACCACATGGAAGTACACATCATTACCTTTCTCCACAACAAATACGTCCCAATAAACAAAGTACTACTCCAAGAAACACGGTCAATAACCAAAACTACACAGAAAATACGACACACTTTGATACAACAAAAAATTTACAACAACAACATTTTTATGAAACTTATTAATAAAATTTTTTTTACATGCCTGAATTAATATTTTTTCATTTTATAAAAATTGTATGCAATTATAATATTTTGTTAAACAATGGATTAAATGTTAGGCACTATAAAGCTGAATGTCAGAGAACAAAACAAACCAAAAAAAATATACAACTTTGACAGCTTGGCTTTAAGACATGGGTTGCCACCTGACGCTCATGTTTGTACTTTTGGGTATTTAAAAATGTTTACTACAAAATTCCATTATCACTTTTTTGAAATAGTACACTTTAAAAATTGATTTCTTGCCTCAAAAACCATTCATTTGACCCATAGTGCATAGTCTAGACAAAAACCAAAGCAAAAGTAGCCAATAGAGTTGATAATACTGGGTTGTAATAAAGTTGTTAATTTTTTTCCATTTATCCCCCATCTCGCAAAGTGCGAAAAGGAACTTCGTTCCAAAAATCATTAATAAGCTTAAATATATAATTTCATATTATCTAATAATTTAAAACTAGTTGGACTTCTGGTGGCGGGTATATAAAATTACATCAGATTTGTCAACTCTAAAATTTCGCTGCCAAACTAAGATATGGCAAATAAATATCTATGGCAAAATGTTATTGTGATCGGTGAATATTTCCGGCAGATATAGTGTTGAACAGTTAGATAGACAGACGGACATGTTCTCAATTATTCTTAGAACTCCTAAAGCTACAATTTTGCTAAATGAGAGTATTATTCAACGTGAGTACAAAATTAATTAACATGTACACTGAACAAAAATGTTTCGAAGATGGAGTCTGGAAAGATGCTCATTGAGAAAGTGATTGTGGGAACGTCAAACCTTTTGACGTAGAATACGTTTTACCTTACGGTATGAGGAGTCATGTCAGATTTTTATTGTTGTAATCTTTATTTCATTGAATTTGAGGAAACGGCTAGATGAATTTTTTTAAAATTTTTTTTTGTAGGTAAATGAAGATGTTATCTTTCGTTTGATATACATTTCATATTGGTTGATATATTTCTAGTATTTTAATTTCTCAAATGAAAATTGTTTAAACACATACACTCAAACATATGTGTGGTGTTTGGTTGCTCAACATTGCTTAGGAACATGTATCTGTGAAACAAACAGTAAGCTAACGTAATAAAGCTTTTTTGCGAAAGCTTCAATAAAGCTGTTGTAACATTAATTTGAATTGTAAAGCGTAAACCTTTTTCAATATTAGGGCGGCCCTCTCAACATTCGCAGAACTTATTTCAATAAAAATATTAACTAAAATACATAAATTAAATTAAGTTTAAAAAAATTGAACATAATATTTTTTTTTAAACGGACTTGAATCAAATGCCGTTGGTAAATATAAAAATTACAGCAGACAGTTGTCCGAGGCCTTCGGCCACGGACTGTCCCTGCAGGCTGTGTCAGAGACACGGCCATTAAGTTTAACGTAGAATACGCCATCCGATAAGACAGAAAACATATATAACAATAAATTAATTTGCTTATATTATTTATCATTTATTGTTATATATGTTTTCTGTCTTATCGGATGGCGTATTCTACGTTAAACTTAATGGCCGTGTCTCTGACACAGCCTGCAGGGACAGTCCGTGGCCGAAGGCCTCGGACAACTGTCTGCTGTATTTTTTATTCGAGGGTACTTGTAGTCCCCTACCGGCCGCTGGAGTTTCAGTTCATGGAATATTTTAACAACAAAAAACTGTATGTTTGGTCAATCTCAAAGGACATATCATGATGAAAAATATATTTTGAAAATGTTGAAGAAGTATTTTTCATCCTGCTTTTTGAAGTCTCGTGCAAGCAAATTTTTTCCGGTTTTTCGAGTATTTGTCAATTTATTTTGTAAATTAGCTTTAAATTATATGTTTGTGCTATTTGGTTTTTGAAAATTGAAGAAAATACACATAATTTGTATAGGTGATCTAAATATTTATTTGGATTGAGAAGCCATTGCTTGCATTTACCTTTTAGAGCTTATATCATGTAAATGTTGCCCACGGCAACGCTACACGTGGACCATTCTGAAAACCCAATTTAATTAATTTAATTTAATTAACACCCCATAACTTCAATTGTGACAACCTCAAATGCAGTTATGACAATCCCCAGGCCGATGTTGACAACCTCCAAACGAGCTGTAACAGCCTTAAATTCGGTTGCCACATCTTCTAATTGGGTTATGAGGGCATCTAGTGTGGTTGTGCCAACATCTAAATTCGGTTTTGGGACCTCTACATTCGGTTTCAGTAAATTAAACTCCTCATACGCCTTGCATTTGTTTGTATGAGCTCCTTCAAACCAATGTATCAACAGAATACTCAATTAAAAATCCATGAATCGTGTTAATTCGAGTTTGACCAGCTTCATTAATTCTTGGATATTTTCACCATCCTGACCGCCTCACAGGATAATAAGTATTGTGATTTCTCCGTATGACTCCCATAGTCCACTGTGGATTATTTTTTCCATTTCATTCTGTAAAGCAGTTGTATTGTCAAAATTTGGCGTCCTCCCGTAGGAGGACATATTTGTCAATTAGTCTGCCTAGTCGCCATTTTCTAAGATCTCATCGTTTCAGGTGTCCATTTGATCCCCAGGCTGTCAACGGTAGAGCATTTGTTGACGTCCTCCCTACAGTGGAGCAGCTATAGCGATATCACTGCTAGCGATTACATCGACTTTATTTATATTTATATATGTATATGCCCGTTATTTGATTAAACATTATATACAAATTTGGGGTCTATCTTGGTGTGGCCAACGCTCTTTGTAGCGATTCCTTTGAGAAATTCGCAAGCAGCTCACTACTTCCGGCAACATTGTTAAGTTTCCCCTGGTAATGTTTCGATCCTCGTCTGATGGTAGCTATAGATGGCGATTGGTTGAGCGACCTTGAATATCATGCTAACGTCAAACCGTATTAGGTAATAATACAACATAAACACTCAGCATAATTGCTGATTCTCAACTTGTATTCCTGCCTAAAGGTTGTATGCAACCCCAGCACTAGGATCAGATGCGGAGGTCTAATAAATCACTCGACTTAAATTTTAATCACTACACAGACTCCAATAAATTCGAAAGAAAAAAAAGGTTTGTTTACTATCGGGAATTCTCCATAAGCCTGTTCAAAGGTGATTTGCGCCACTTTTTAAAAAGGGACGAATCCCTCGCAACACACCAGATGTCAAGCTAATTGGTCACAAATAAAAACGAAGTGGGTCAACAAGATCAAGGCGACAGTATTTTGGAACACATGTATTGCTTCAACAACTATTTTAAGCAAAAGTCTCATATAGTAAAAAAAAAATACCTTCCGGCAACCGCACCGCCTGGTAAGAAATGACAGAATTATGTTCACGTTTGCCCATATCCTGATGCATTGCAGGCCAGATGATAATTTTTAGGGATGTTTAGAAGAATTTCAAGAAACCGATAATATGAACAGATTATTTGTACAACGAAACAGATTGTTTGTACAACTACCACTATTATAAACAAATCCATTGTAATATTATTATTTTTATTTTGGACTTCCTACACAACAAGATTGAATCTTATAATTAAAGTACAGGATTTTATATAGTTAAACAGTTTGATCAGTCCCAAAGTTAGTTGTATAAGAAATTGGAATTATATAATCCAAAAATTTTTAGAGAAAATCAATTATTTATGATAATTACTAAAATTAAATATAATTTAGAGTTGTATTATGACAACGATGGTAAAGAAACAAAAGAAATATAACAAACCAATATTGGGACTACAATTAAAGTTAAAGAAAAAAAAATACAAAAAGAAATAGAAAGTTTAAAGAAATTTTATCTTATATTATTTTTCAAATATTTTTGAAATGATTGAAAATTTGTTTTTTAAATAGGTTAGCGTTACTGATTAAGGTTATGTGGTAGTGAGTTCCAACGACGAATGGAGTGGACGAAGAACTGTCATTTGGAAACGTAAGACCCCTGAGCCATAGGTATCAGGATATTTCCTCTATTAGACCTAGTAAAACGAAGATTGACAAATAAATAAGGTGGGTTTCTAGTGTATATAATTTTATAAAGGAACAAAAGTGATTTTATATTAAGATATGTTTCAAACGATACTCCATAAAGAACATTTTTGAAACGTGATACGGAGTCAAATCTCTTCAACCCGTATAACATTATTAAATACAACATTTAATTTCCTCATACTTTTTGAGTCTGAATAAGAAAAAAGTTCCGAGCCATCAATTAGTCAAGGTAATAAATAAGTTTTTGCCAGCAGTACTCTTATATGGAATGGGGTGAAGGATTGGGTAGACCATAAGGCTCTGAGCTTTCAATACGTTTGTCCGATTGCTATGTTAATGTGGTTCGACCACGTAAGTGTTCTATTGAAAGTTACTCCTAAATTTTTAGCCTGAGACACAATTTCAATTTTTTCGCCATTAATCATAATATTCCAATTAGCGTCAATTGATGATGTTCTATTACGAATAACAAGACATTTTGCCTTCAAGGGATTAAGGCATAGACCGTTTGCAGTTGCCCAGTTATAAACTCTAGCCAGGTCACTGTTCAATCTTACAATGCATTCATCTACAGAATGTAATGATGAGCTTAAGTTTAGCTGTACATCATCAGCATACATGTGTACTCTGCAGTGTACTAAGTGTTGGGGCAGGTCATTTATGTACATGGAAAATAACAGGGGTCCCAGAATGGATCCCTGATGCACTCCTCTTGTAACAGGTAGAACAGTAGATGTGGAATTGGTGGTATGAACAGATTGAGAGCGTCCGGTGAGATACGATTGGATTAGATTGACTGATGTGGAGGATAACCCAAATTGACTTTTGAGTTTCATGCATAAAGTAGAATGTTCGGCGGTGTCAAAGGCTTTGGAGTGATCCAACAGAACCAATAATGAAACATTACGATTTTCCAAATAGCACCTTGTATTTTCTGACACCTCAACTAATGCACTGATGCAACTGTGGTTAGGACGGAACCCTGACTGTTTTCCATATAATAATGCGTGTGATGAAACATATGTGTGTATTTGCCTATGGAGTATCTTCTCAAAACTTTTAGAGAGGAAGCAAAGAATGGCGATTGGTCGGTATTCATTGCCCGATTTAAGCAAAGGGAGCACTTTGGCGTGTTTCCACGGTGTCAGAAAATGGCTAGTAGTTAGTCTTAACTAGCATTTTCAATTCCATACCGTTTACTTAAACGCTAATCACTTGCCCATTAAAACAAAATCTCAATAAGTTTAAACGGTCAAAAACTACATAAATATCTTGTATCTACACAGCTCTATTGTTAATTTTATGTTGGGTGGAGATTCAAATGTCAAACTGACTATCGGGTCAATGTATACCGAGACATTTCCTAGCCGCTACTAATAATATTGATGGAGATAGTGGAAACAGCATTGCCAGTTTCGCCCTTTTAGGGCATTTTTAGCTCTTAGTTTTAGTTGCTGCTATATTTGTTTTTACCTTCCTTTTTAAAGTATTGCCGTTTTTTACACTTATTTACAGGTACTACAAATTCCGTATTCAGCAGCCTGTATCTTTTGCAATTTGTAACCGATTGCAGAATTGCCATTTTGACTCGTAAAATGATGAAGATATAATAAATTGTAATAAACAAATGCTCCCTACAAAAAATCATCGCTTACTTAAAAAAAAATAAAAAAATGATAAAGTGCCTTTATTCAAGTGCATCAAAAAAAAATAGTTAATTTTTTTACTTTTTTTTATAAATTGCACAAAGTTTTTTAGATACGAAACCATGATTTTTATATATCTCAAGATGTCTAGCTTCCATTTTAATTTTAAAAATCTGCAATCGGTTACAAATTACAAAAGATACAGGCTGCTGAATATGGAATTTTTAGTACCTTTAAATAAGTGAACCGGAGTGTACATCAAATGGCGAATAGAAGACGTGAGGTATGCTCTTATTGTTTTATATATTTATTTACATGTTTTTTGAAACATGACTATAGTTACGCGTTGTTTAGGCTCTCTTTGCCTTTTTGTTTGCAAGCATTTGGCACTGTTTTGAATTGTTTACTGTCTCGCGTACAAACTTTCTAACAAATACTGCACAAAAAACAAAGTTCAAATTTGGGATTTCTCTTGTCTATATTTTCAGTAGCCCTGGGGCTAGACAACATTTTGATAAGAAGTACTTACCACACTAACGTCAAAATTGTATTCGATTGAAAATATTTTATTGAATTCGCACACGGCATAAGTATTATTTGCGTAGCGATTAGACAAAAAACACATGAGGTGTCATGGGACACCCGGTTGGAACGAAGTTTCTTTCGCTATATAATATGTACTAGCTATTTCCAGCACGTATAAAGCTCCTGTTGAAAAGTACGATAATTTAAATGGATCTTTAAGAAAATGTACTTTTTGTAAAATAAAATAAACAATTTTTAAGAAATTTTTTTTTGATTCCTTGACGTTTGAACTTACCTCAAAGAGGTCAAAGTTCAGATGTACATATGATACAGGAAGGGAAATAATTTATATAGGTCTGAATAGGCCAAGTAATGCATTACATAATTACTTATTGCCGCATTCTACGTCTCTTACAGTTTGGGAGACATTTGGATTGAAAGTAGTGATATTTTACACAAAAATTCAAATTAAAGCACAGCCGGTTCAAAAAGTTAAAAACGGAACTAATGGACATGGTTCAGGGCCCCCTTCTGTAAAGACAAGGACGGAAATCTCGTCGCAGAAGTGCAGAACATGTTGGGAATATGGAGGGAGCATTTCTCCGCGCTACTAGTATCTGAGATATCCAATGACGATGGGACAATCGATCACAATATGGACGACGACATCGATTGCCCCTCCTAACCAAGACGAGGTCAGAACAGCTATTGCCCTGCCTAAGAACAACAAACCCGCAGGAGCCGATGGATTACTGGCGGAGCTGTTTAAGGCTGGCGGCGATGAGCTGATAAGGTGCATGCATCAGCTCATAAGCAAAATTTGGTTAGATGAACGCATGCCCGGCGATTGGAGTCTCAGTGTATTATGTCCCATATTTCAAAAAGGTGACCCGAGTATCTGTGCCAACTACCGTGGGATAAGCCTTTTATCCATAGCATATAGGGTTCTATCAAGTATAATGTGCGAAAGACTAACACCAATTATCGCTGACCTGATTGGACCATACCAGTGTGGCTTTAGGCCTGGAAAATCGACAACTGACCAGATTTTCACGCTACGCCAAATCCTGGAGAAGACATACGAAAAACAAATCGACACCTATTTTCTATTTATCGATTATAAAGCGGCCTTCGATAGTCCGATACTGGAGAAACTCTATGAAGCAATGTCTGAGCTTGGTATTCCTACAAAACATCATACGCCTTTGCAGAATGACCCTGACGAACACCAAATCTGCAGTAAAAGTTGGTAAGGATCTTACCGAACCTTTTGAAACTAAGCGAGGCCTCAGGCAAGGCGACACCCTATCGTGCGATTTCTTTAACATCTTAATGGAGATCATTATGAGGATAGCTGCAGTCAACATGAATAAAACCATCAGCAGCATAAAAAATCATACACTTGGTATTGCCAACTGGAGAAATAAAGGAAAAGATCGAACTAGTTGGCGAAATATGTCATCTTCTTTTTGTAAGGTCCCTGATCCCCCGGGGTTGTCCGTGACCGGATAAGTAAGTAAGTAGGGTTCAGCAGCAGAATTTTTGATGGTATTTTAGTTTAATGTAGGCCTACTCAAGGTCTATAAAATGATTGTATAAGTCTTTCCATATCTCAACGATTATCTAGACATCGATCACTAAAAGCCAATTCCGATAGCCCTTAGGGTGAACATTTATTTGTTAGTTTTATCAGAAAGTTTTATCAATGGCTCATTCGAATTTTACAATAATCGGGAGAATTTAACCTCTCATTGAGGATAAAAATCTTTTTATACCGAGATATATTTGTTTCCAATCGTAGCTATTACTTGGTTTTTAGTTCTGCCAAAGCCGATGAAAGAATCACATTGAAAATATTACGTCAAACAAATTTAAAAACATCACGTTCTGCAGTCGTGTAGTCAGTGATCTGATAAATCCCAAAGCAGTCAGTCACCAAGCAAATTTTTAAATTCAAAATTTTTTTAAATGTTTAACTATTGTGTGGACAGTAGGGTGACAATCGTTTGTATGGAAAAATGGTTGTTCAAATTGTGAGGGGGCGCGTAGGAATATTGTGATACTAGGTATGAAACTTGAATGCTGAAAATCTTAGCCAAGTCGGACAACGCTTTTGGGACCCGCATCGAGGTCAAAGGTCAGATATATGAAAATTTTACTATTTATATGTATACATATATATGGGAAATGATTTCAAGCTTATAACGATTAATTTTTTTTAACCAATTTGGTTTTTGAAAATTAAGGAAAAGTTAATGAAAACTTTAGTTGGATTTAAAAGCTCAATTTAAAAGCTGACAGAAAATGTTCATATTAAAGGACATTTAAATGACAATCATCGGGCACTTAAAGTACATTTAAATGGAGAAATTTCAACTGTGAAACTGGCCGTAAATAAGTCAATGCCCGTCATTTACTTAAAAAGTCCAATTCTGACAGTCCAATTTTGGTAAAATTTTTCCATCATTTCGGACGATATCTAACCAGTGGCACGTGTATTGTTGCCTTTCAAGCCATCAATCGTCGTAGGCTTGTCCCTATAGATGATACACTGCAGGTGCCTCAAGAAATAATAATCTAGTGGGGTCGTCAAATCGCACGAACGAGGGTTCTAGTAACAAAGTGAGATTAATGGCTCACCAAACTCGTCTCCCAATTGCATCATGGTATCGTGTGCAGTGTAGCATGTGGCACCGTTCCGTTGAAGCCACAGCTCTACCAAGTCCAATTCTTCCCTTTCGAGCAATAAGAAGTCCGTGACCATCGAGCGGTACCTTTCTCCACTGACCATAACGTACCGGCCGTTATCATTTTTGTAGAAGTACGGTCAAATCATGCCGCCGGCTCATATCCCGCACCAACCAGTGCTTATTCCGGTGTGCAATCGCGGCTCTTAAACAGCCTGTGCTGTTCAGACCAAGTTCGACAATCGGGTTTGTTGACGTACCTCGTCGGTGAAGACCACAAAATCGATGTGACTTGCGAAACACAAGATCCACGGAGCACGAAGTTTGATAATAAAACTCAATGATTTGCTGGCGTTAATTAAACATTTCTGGCTTTGACAAATGTGATGAATCATGCGTGAACGGGCAATAAACTTCAGTGAAAACAAATAGCAAAAAAACAAATAGCTGGTCAAATGCGGCCAAAATTCATTTAATATGTTTTTTTTAAATTTAACAAAATGTTGATACCAAGTTCAAGTAAGTGCCGCACGTCATATTATGGAATGATTTTTTTTGTTTTTGATGACATATTCTGCACATGGTATTAATTCAAATTGCAACATTCAGTTTCTTTACAATTAGAGTATGTTGAGCATACGCCATCGCCTTTATTACTACAGGATTCACTTAAACAAATGGAAATGTGTGTTTAATTAAGTGTTCATTCATCATCTTTGGGACGTGTATTATCGTGACATAGTGGAATCATAGTATTCGCTTGAGTTGACATCGAGAAAAAATATTGAGAAAAAAAAAAAACGAAAATGTTACGTAGTTAACAAACGTTTTCGTTCTGTTTTGTTTTTGTCAAATTTAAACTAATATTCATAAATCCTTAGACCGAGAAATTATAATTACAAAACAAAATAATTATTAAAACTATACCCTCGTTCTATTCGTATCACCGCCAACTTTTTGAACAAGCTTTTGCATAAAAGGTGCACTGAATATTGAGCCCAAAATAGGAATTCGACTAAGAAAACTAACGGCCACAGGAAAGAAACCAGTAAATAATACGAAGAACCCAAATGATTCAATGACCATACCAATAATGGGGAACCCGAGGAGAACCACAAAAATGGCACCAAAAAATGCTACAGAACCCTTGATTTTGTGACGCTGAAATAAGAAACGAAATGTGCGTTCCAGACCGATAACACAGCCTGAGCCAGATAAGAACAAAATATTGCCAATGGCCAGTAAACCTTTGTCGAATAGAAATAATACTCCCAGGAATAGGAATGCAATTCCCATACCTGATAAACCAATGCCAATTTTTTGCAGGTCTGTCACTTCAATCATGTCGAATACTTTATGTATTTAATGAGAAATATGAAATTTATTACAGCAATTTTATGCAATATTTAATAAAACTAATGCAATGTTTCGAATTCCACGTAAACTAAAAAAAATAAGTTTTTTACTAACAGCTGGTGTATTTTAAATTTTTGAATGTTGGGAAAAAATCTACATTTATAACAACAAAACAAAGTAGGCCACGTTTTTGTGTTCTTGCGTTGTTGTTGTAAAATTTTACATTTTTAGTAACTGTGATTCCTCTTCATTGCTACACGTGTTTTACTGGTTTGTAGAGTGCAAATTACGAATTTTATCTGTGTTAATTAAAAGTGTGTATATAGTAAGAGCTACAAAATTTTTAGGACTTTTTAGGGGTTGAAATGACAAGGACTCAGAAAAACTAAGCAAAATTAAATCGTCCGATAAAGAGTCTGCGTTGTTTAATGGCGCTTTGGCACTATTTATGGACCTCAACCTTTCGAAAAGTAAATACGAAGATTTAAGACATAATCATTGATGAAACGGGTGCATCTGAGAAAAAAGAATTTTGTTGTCATTGAATGCGTAGTTAAAATAAGCTAATGGAAGTCAACTTGAATTGATTGGAAAGTGGGGAATGGGTGGCTCAACAGGTCAACAAATATTTAATCAAAAATGGCAAAATAAGGAATACATGGGAAATGTTGATGAAAAAGCAGTTTTTATGATTTCATTTGTTCCTCTTCCACTTGTCGCAATAAGATGTGAGAAAGTTATTTGGAAAAATAAAACACCATCGTCTATTCGATATTGCAGACCAATACAATTTGAGTTTGTGAAGGAAAATAAAGAAAATATGGAAAATGAATAAGCAAATATCTGCCAACAAATGAACAATTTATTGCCAACTGAATTGGAATTGGAAAATACATTGCAATTTGTCATTAAGTACAAACTACTATGTACAATGGTTGATCGGAAAGTAGTTAATATTCCAACACATCAGGCATCATCCAGGTGTTGTAACATATGTAAGGCAAAACCAACTAAAATGAATGAACTGGCATATGTTAGATCCATGAGACCAGACGAAACAAATTATAATTTTGGGTTAAGCACTTGGATGCGGTTTATGGAGTATCTTCTTCAAATTTCGTGTAATCTTGATTTTAAGAAGATATCTGTCCAAACGGAAATTAGGAAAAGATTGGGAATATGTGTAGATGCTGTAGGACCTGATAGCGCCACTTCAAAAACTCGGAACGTAGCAAGGACTTTTTTCAAAACTTATGATTTAGTTGCAGAAGTATTAAATTACCGCCCTATATCTTCTGGTCCCTTGATAAGTAGTATACCTATAGCAAAGAAAAAATAAACAAGAGATGACGAGGAAGCCTTTGACTTGATTATTACATTATAAATCGTAATGCTGTAATTTATTGTTAGTTAGTTAGTTAGTTAGTTCGAAAAGAGGGGCGCGGTGTTGATTGTTCAGAAGGAGCACTCTAAACCTTCCCATGTCAGTAAGACATACACTTAAGCCGTTAAGTTCGACCTGTTGTGCGCTCTAGGTTTATCCTACTACTTCACTATATCCCTTATAGGAATTCGGTGCTATTCACGAAATTCCTTAGTTTGTTCCAGTCCATACCCACAAGTTTGGTCATGTCCGGTATCGTACTATCCAAAAGATATCTGGATATAGCTTGTGTGAAGGCCGGGCAGTGGCGTAAGAAGTGCTCCAACGTCTCATCGTCCTCCATGCATGCCCTGCACTCACTGTTCTCCACTAGTCCAATACGGTACAGGTGGACTCGTAACCCCGAATGCCCCGTGTAGACTCCCATCATTTTGCCCATTTCGGCTTTTCCCAGTTTCAGCAAACCTTTTGTCCTCAATCCATCTGGGTCTCCCCATAGGATCTTTGTCATCCTGCCTACTGATTCCCGGTTCCACTGGGCTATATGTGCCGATTCCGCCCATTTAATTAACTCAGCCTTCGTCACCCCAAAGGGTTTCGCTCCATCCAGGCTCACCGTTTGGAGTTACCTGGCTTTCTTTGCCAGGAGGTTCGCTCTCTCGTTGCCGAATACTCCGCTGTGCCCCGGCACCCAGATGATGTTGAGTCTGCCGTGCATAGAGTAGTCGTTTATCACCTTTTTACAGTCAAGGACCGTTCTAGATTTGACAGTTTCTGATGATATTGCCTTTATTGCCATTTGGCTATCCGTGAATATATTTGCCTCGGCTGGGATTGTATTATCGCCGAGCCATTTGATACACTCCGTAATCGCCCGAACTTCCGCCTGAAAGTTCGTATTATGATCCGGGAGGCGTAGGTGGGATTCGGTTGTTGGATTTTCAATAAAGAATCCTAGACCCGTTTTTTCTACTAGCTTTGAGCCATCCGTGTAGCAGTATGTCCCATTTGGCATTGGTGTCAGGGTCCCATTCTGCCAGGCGTCTCTAGTTGGCGTTAGGGTCACGCAGTTCGCCTTAACCCTTATCTCGGGTATTCGGTCAGATTACTCGTATCTTGCGTGTACCCGACTAAGGCCCCAGTTATTCGTTGGTGTTTTGACGTGAGATCCCTGTTGATCCATTCACCTGTAGCTTGTAGGCGTTTTGCCGCAAGGGCAGCCTCGTATTTGATTCTAATCTCGATTGGCTGGATACATAAAATAGTCTCCATGGCTCTTGTCGAGGTTGTCCTTATCGCACCGCTGATACCAATGCAGCACATTCTCTAAACCCTCTGCAGTATTGCGATGTCACATTTCCTCTCAACTGCCGTCCACCATACTACAGAAGCATATGTTAGTGCAGGCCTGATTACGCTTCAGTAGAGCCAGTGTGTCATAGTCGGTTTGAGGCCCCATTTGGACCCTATAGCCCTTCTGCATAGCGACCAGCATCTGTAGGCCTTATTAGCCCTTTCCTCTATGTGGTGCTTCCAATTCAGTTTCCGATCTAAGATTACTCCTAAGTATTTAACCTTATCGGATATTTTAATCGTCTTTCCCAAGAATCGTGGCTCTTCATAATCTGAGATTTTCGTCTTCCTTGTGAAAATACATATTTCCGCTTTGTCAGGGTTTACATTTAAGCCCCTTGGCTGTGCCCATTCATACGCTATACTCAGTGCCCTCTCGGCCTCTCTGCATAATTGGTTTGGGTTCTTTCCCTTAAGAAGTATTATAACGTCATCTGCGTAGCAGATTGGTTTAAGTCCTTCGTCGGTAAGTTTCCGTAGGAGACTGTGTGTGGTGAGGACCCATAGGAGTGGTGATATAATCCCTCCCTGTGGGTTTCCACGTTGTACTCTGTCTCTAATATTTACATCATGGGAACCACAGTTTATCCATCTATTCCTTAGCATATGGTTGATCCAGTCTTTTAATGCCCGGTCCACCCTAAACTGGTCTAAGGATTGGATAAGTGTTTCGGTCCGGACATTATTGAACGCTCCCTCAATGTCTATGCATACAGCGAGTGTGTATAGTTGGTCATTGAGAGATTGCTCTATGTAGTAGGTTACCTCATGAAGTGCGGTATCCACCGATCTGCCTTTGACATATGCGTGTTGTCTAAACTTCAGCATATCGCTCGGTATTCCACTTTTTACCATGTCGTCCACTATTCTCTCCAAGGTTTTGAGTAGAAACGAGGTGAGGCTAATTGGTCTATAAGCCTTTACCGTTGCATAGCTTGCTTTTCCAGGTTTGGGTATGAATACTACCCTGGCCTCCTGCCAGTTTCTCGGTGTGTAGGCGTATTTTAAGCACTCGGTAAAAATTCCTGCCAGATGGGTTGTTATTTGGTCAACCCCATGCTGTAGGATAGCCGGGAAAATACCATCCATTCCCGCCGCTTTATATGGGGAGAAACTCTTTATAGCTTTTTCGACCATTTGGTCCGTAATGATTGACGACTGATGTACTACATTCTCACCTTGTGACCATTCCCCTGTGGGTTCCGCGTTCCCATTTGGAAAGTGTGTATCCATCAGGTGCCTAAGTGTTTGTTTCATTGTATCCATTCTCTTTCCCGTGTCATCTACTAGCGTTTCCGCCTGTACGTGGGTCTTAGAGAGGAATTTTTTCATCTTCGACATGTCGTTGACGCTATCCACCTGTTCACTGAATAGTCTCCAGGAGTTGCGTCTCGCTTTTCTCAATATTGCGTTGTATTCACTGAGACTTCTCTTGTAGTCCTCCCAGTATACTGGTGATTTCTTACGCGTGGCCCTGTTGTAAAGTCTACGGACGTTCTTCCCTAGATTTCGTATTTCCCCTGTAACCCAGGGTTTTTCTTGGGCCGATTTCCTTTCCCGAAGTGGGCACCTGTCCTCGAAAGACTTTACTAGTGCTTGCGTTGTTGAGTATTCAAGCTGAGGGTGAACTAGTCGGTGTTTAAGTAGGTTTCCGAACTTTGTCCAGTCTGTCTTGGTCCTATTTCGGAAGCATATCGGTTTCGGTGGTGGCCGTGTTATCCTGAATCTAATATATCTGTGATCCGAGAATGAGTGCTCATTTGAAACCCTCCATTCTTGAATCTCATCTATAAGGTGTTCAGAACAGATTGTTATATCTAACACCTCCTCCCTAATCTTGTTGACAAAAGTGGCTTTGTTCCCAATATTCAGTGTGAAAAGGTCGTTAGTATTCTAATATTCTACTAGGGCATGACCCCTACGGTTACAGTTAGTACTACCCCACGACGTGTGGTGAGAGTTAGAGTCACTACCTATTAATGCTTCGTTACCTGTCTGTTTGGCCCTCTCTACCAGTCGCTGTAATTCCGACGAAGGTGGTGGTGTCGGCGAATCATATGGCAAGTATACTGATGCCAGGTATATATTCCCATCTCCCTGTTTCAGTATTGTTGCATCCGATGTTGACAACTCTGGGGAGAAGAGAAAACAAAGGTTTTTATGGCAAAAGATACATGTTCTCGGACGGGAATCCGTCTTCGTATAGAATAGTTGGTAATTAATATGATTTAATCCAAGAACCTTGTCTTTAGTGGTCCAAGGTTCTTGTATTAAAGCAATGTGTATTTTACCTTTATTAATTTTATCCTGAGCGTGGGTTGCCGTCTCGCTCCGGTGGAGGTTAATCTGGATGACCTCTAACATTGGTCCTCCAGTAACCGGTCTTCTTGGGAGTTTGTGATGCATTCGGCCACTTCCTCCTTCTTGTTTTGCGGTGTCTGCTCTGCCGAGCCTCCACTCACTTCGTCATGATTCGCATCCTCCGGCCGTGTTCCTCCGGTCGTCATGCCGATTGGCACTTTGCCAACTTTGATGTAGACAGCTTTGGTCACAAAAACACCATACCTTTAGTCTTGGCAAGACCAGCCATGGATGCCGGGTCTATTCCGATCACAAGGAGTGTGCCCTCCTGCCCCTCCTCCCTGTGGAAAACGACCCATTTGTCCACGGGTAATCCTGCGTTTTGCTTGCCAATGACTTTAAGTATGGCGTCCGATGCAAACTTGCTGCCCCATCCTTTTATATATACGCTAGCCTTCGTCAGCCTTGGGATGTCCTTCCTCCTTATGAGGGCTAGCTTACCGCCTTCCCAGGGGGCAGAGATTTCATCCACCAGCTTCTGTAAAGTCTCCGCACAGTGTTTTGAGGCCAGCTGTAAAGTGAGTACCTCCCCTTTGAAGCCGCTACTGACGACTTCTATGGGAGGTCCACTTTCGGCCTTCATTATGTGGTCCATTACCTTCGTGTTGACGAGGTCCTCCACGGTTTGGTGCCGGTTATCCGGTATTGAGCCAGTTGGGTTTCCGCTGTCAATTACTGCGTAGCAGAGATCGTCCAGTAGTTGCCTTCTTGCTACCTTTGCGTAGGATGGCGGTTCTTTGCCTGTGTTCGCATTCAGCTTCCTCTTCCGAGTTGGATAGGGTTCGTGTTTCCGCGCCCTTTCCTTGTCGGTTGATTTGGCTGATGTGCTCGCCTTTCCGGTAATCGCATCGGCTTTGCTCCTATTGTCCCTGGAGCTCTGTTGCATACCCTGGGTAATATGGGGTTTGGGCGTCTCCGAATTACCAGATGACGGGGAACACTTTTTCCTCTTTGCCATTATTTTGACCGTGTTCTGTTCTTCAGGTGATCGGTTTCTCTTCTCAGCCTCTGTTGAGGTCGAGGGAGGCACCGACAGGTCCTTGGGAACGTCCTGTTTTTCGGCTTGTTTGGCTGAACGGTTCCTCTTTGCAATCTTCTTGCGTTGAGCCCCCGAGAGTCGTTTCTTTTGGAGTACCATTCTATTTACCTCGTCATTTTTTGTAGTTGCTAAAATGGTAGTGTTGTTTTCATTATTATCGCTTTGGGAATCAGAGTTGGAGTCACCACCTGTTATTGAAGGCTGAGGGCTTATGCAGCCCCGCTTGGTTTCGTCCGCGTCATCATCTTTGTTTTGTTTGCCATTGGCTTTTTGTGTACTTGCCACAGACTCTACTACAGGGGTCAAGACACCACCCCCTGTAGAACCATGAGTATGATGAACCCGACTATGCGTTTTCATCATCGTCGAAACGATCTCATGGTGTTGTTTCACAGTGGATAGCCTGTGTTCCGTTTCAAATGTCGTATTAGTATCGTTACGTGTATCAGTTTCGTTTGCAGTGCTGTTATCGTTGTTTTGTTTTCCTGTTTTTTGTTTTTTCATAAGTTCTTTGACGGCGTTCAGTGACGGCGTGAGTTGGACCGGGCAACATATTTCATTACTACCGACCCGTGCCCTGGCGTCGGAGGGAGCTGTTAGGAACCAGTTTGTTTCAACACTAACTGGCCATTCTAGGTCCTCGGCACTGCTTCCAACCACCTTGACCTTAAAAGTGTTTTTGCATTCAACGTTGGATATTCTAATGGCGCCAAAATCGCAATAATCGCCATGTCGGGGGAAGCTTCATTGACATTCGTTATTTAAGTAGGCCTGATCAACAGATAGACCTACAACGAGACTCAACTTCCCCCCGGAGTAACCTTTAGTTCGCGCAGCCAAGGCCACACTTAGGCAGCCTCGGCCACACTTACGCCCCCACATCGCGACAAGGTTGTTACCCCAGGTGGAGGTTTATAGTTAGTAATTTATTTAATTGAATTGATAATAAAATGGCAAAAAAAACTATTATTCAAGAAATTTTTTTGGAATTATGTATATGAATACGCGATAATTTTGAGGTAGAGTATTCTTTTAAATGTGTAGAATATAAACACATAAAAAATTCACTATTTGAATATATATCGTAAATAACAGTTCCTGTTTACTGATCTACACTTTATTTCTTTTTGGGAATCAAAAATTAATAAATGCTAGTGTGGGCGTGGCGCATGATAGATCATGCCCACTTGTACAAATGCAATGAAACCAAGTATGTATAATATTATACAGTTGAAACTAATTTCATCAATTCGTGTTAATAAATAAAAAATAACAATAATAATAAATAAATGGCTAAACGCCCATTACATCCAGCTTTTAAAGATACACCGGAAATTTTGAGCTACATCTACGTACAAAATTTCAGCAGTTTCTATTCAGAAATAAAAAAGATACAGATTTTTGGCCGCATTTGACCACCGTGCGTTGGTATAATTTAGTAACGAGTATTTAAAAAATGCCATACGAGGAGCGCCCATTGTAAGCGCCATTGGTAATGGATGAGTGTATTCCGTAACTAATGTTGCTATTGATATATGAACGGAAGAAGTGAATTGGGGATATGTATGTGAGTGTGTGTGTTTGCCCGTGAGCTGTATTTGTGTTTACAGTATTATAGGGCAATCAAATTGCAAAATAATGGATTGATATTGCAATTAGTTTGGCATATTAAATTTCATAAACTCCAATACACCCCATAAACAGCGGACATTGTTTACCCCCCACGATTCCAAAATTGTTGCAAGTATCAACATATTGTCGGATTTAATATTTGCGTAAATTCATATCTTACAAAGTAAGTAAGACATACATATAATTTATAGAGATATATAATTTCAACAAATGGTCGCAATTCATTAAACAGGATGCCAATAGCTTACACGCATTAATAATATTCATATCAGAGTAAACCATTCCTATAGTTGATTCACCATGAGGCCAATACGGTTTTCGTAAATTGTATTTCGATTTGAATTTAACGAGACCATACTCGAAGCAACTAAATTTTTAAGTACAAAATAACCTATGCAAATGGAGACAAACACTGGGTAAAGCCAACAAACCCAGCGGGCAAAAAACCGAGCCTTAGCGAGTGTTACGCTAAATGCTCGCAAACGGGCTCAGAAGCGAGTATTTACCGGACCAAAACCGGGAGAGAAATTAAACTCGCCCAAATATTCGCAAACTGGTTTAAAAACGGGTGCTAAACGGATGAAAAAAGAGAGAGAAACCTTGATGTCGTTGTATCGTGCGCCAAACAGAGGCACACACATGCAGGCACACGACACAAGAACAAAGTTTTGGCTATTGCATTTTTTTTTATTTTTCGTGTTGTTCTCGCAAAAGATATTGCAAAACTCTCGCAAACGAATCTCTTGCAAGACATCGTAAACGAAACTTTTACTGCCACAAACTGAGAGACTGATGATTCATTTTCCGATCGTTTTCGGATCTGTTTTCGAGAGTTTTACCCGAAAATTTCGCGTAACTCTCGTATGAGATATCGTATACGAAGTTTTGGTCCGCTGGGAAGCCATATATACTTCGAATCATTCAAAGGAAGTAAATATGTTCGTGCTTATACACCAGTGCAAAAATGTCGGGCAGGTGAACCGACTTGAACATCCGCTCACCTTAAGCCCCCCGTTTTGGGATAAATTAGGAGCTGATTTCATATTTCTGTACCCTACTATTCTATATGTACTTAATATATACAATATAAAGTAAATATATTCTTAGTGGTCATAAAATGCAAGACCATTTGGCCAATCCGTCTGTCTGACTTAAATACGCTGTTCTTTATACGCTGTTCTTTATATGCAACCGTCCAAACAATTTGAACCAGATGGTTGAAATTTTCCGCAAATTTGTCTTACAAGTAATAATAATCAGTCTGAAAATGTCACAAACGATTTCAGTTCATTTATATGATATCTGACATACTCATTTTATGAGAGCATGTTTATTCTTGTTTTCATATATTCAACATGGGCATATGCTAAATAATATAAACACATTACTTACCACTTTGAGTATATGCTAATGTTAACTGTAGAACTTCTAATAAAGGCACCCTTAGGCATGTGGATAAGCTGCTCGGCTTCAAGTTGACATCAACTTCGATTATTTCACAAAAACTTCGATTTTTCCCTTACACTCAAATTAAAAAAAAACTCTCTTTTCATTTTCTTTAACTATGTATAAATAACACTACAAATCATATTTATTGATGTGTTAACATCTATAGCGGCGTATAGGGACTAAATCTATCAAAGTCAAAATCTGCTAAAACCAGATTTTATGCTGCTGCATAAACCATATTTTCTGCGACTGCGAAAGAGAATAATGACGTGTTAAACAAAAATGAGCGAGAAAGAGAGCAATGAAAGAGTGGTGTGGCAGGGGTGAGGCAAACGAAGTTGTGTCTATAGCGTATGTATTAACATAATAGTGTATGTGTGTACATGTTGTTGAACGGAGATATAAATCATAGCCACGCAAAATTTCATTTGCAAGCGCAGTCGACGTTATGGTGACATACTAATCCGTCAGCTACTTCGTACAAAGTATGTGTGATGTTGTGTGTTTGGCTGTTTTGCTGCTGTTGATATGGCAAACATGTGGTTATGTGACACACGTATACGTCAGCTACTTCGGACAAAGTATGTGTGATGTTGTGTGTTTGGTTGTTTCGTTGTTGTTGCTATGGCCAAACAAAGCGAGTCATTTGATGTTCAGCATTGCCCGGTGTATACAAAAACAAGTAGAAACGGTGTTAAGTTCGGCCGGGCCGAAGTTTATATACCCTCCACCATGACAATTTACACTCACACTCTTCACTCTTTGCATTCCCTTAACAGTTTTTATTTTAGGTACCCCCCCCCCCCCCTACACTCACCCCCAACCAAACACTCCACAACACAGCAAGCACAAATAAATCACCAACATATCAGTACCCAGCGGACCAAAACTTCGTATACGATATCGCATACGAGAGTTACGCGAAACTTTTGCGGGTAAAACTCTCGAAAACAGATCCGAAAACGATCGGAAAATGAATCATCAGTCGCTCAGATTGTGGCAGTAAAAGTTTCGTTTACGATGACTTGCAAGAGATTCGTTTGCGAGACTTTTGCAATATGTTTTGCGACAACAACACGAAAAATAAAACAAAATGCAATTACCAAAACATTATTGTTGTGTCGTGTGCCTGCACGTGTGTGCCTCTGTTTGGCGCACGACACAACGACAACAATGTTTCTCTCTCTTCCGTTCAGCACCCGTTTTTAAACCAGTTTGCGAACATTTGGGCGAGTTTAATTTCTCTCCCGGTTTTGGTCCGGTAAATACTCTTTTCTGAGCCCGTTTGCGAGCATTTAGCCTAACACTCGCTAAGGCTCGGTTTTTTGCCCGCCGGGTAATAGTAGTAGTTGTTGTTGTTGGTATTGTCGTTTTTTTATTATAGTGAAAGGTAAGTCCGATAAAATGTGGGTGCGGATCACTCTCAGAGCAAAGAGAGTAATGACGTATTACACGTATGTATTTGTACACTGTGTCTTTAAATAATTTTAAGTTTTAATATTATTTAACTGTAACGTCATCATATGATTGAACACTGTTTTTTACTTTCCAATGTAACATTTACGAATGTGTTTATAGAAATCGAACAGGTACCGTGTATCAAAAAGGTGTTAACACATCGCCCGTGAGTTCGAACACTCATTGGATTTTTTTAATTTATATTTTACCGATAATGTTTGCGTTATTTATTTTTGGAACGAAGTTCCTTATCGCACGTTGCGGGATGAGGGCTAAATGAAAAAAAAATTAACAAATTTTGTTATCACATTATTATGCTACATCCCAGTATTATCAACACTATTGTTTATTTTTGCTTTGCTTTGTGCCTAGACTGACTAGATGTCTGACATATGTTGGGAAATTTCTTGTTTAATGGCAAGTTTTCTAGGTGGAGCCTGTAATCAATATTTAGAATATATTGTCGTTTTGAACCCAATGAAAAGTAAATTTAGAAAAGCCAAAGTCAGAGACGTTTAAAAACAGCATTTTCTTAAATAAGTGACTTTTCTTAAAAAGAGTAAATTTTCTCAAAAAAATAACTATTCCTATTCTTAAACAAAGTAACTTTTCTAAAAAAAATACCTTATCTTAAAGAAGAACCTTTGCTTAAAAACAGAAAATTTTCTTACAAAAAGTATATTTTCGTAAAAAAAAAAGTAATTTTTTTGAAGTGTTAAAATCTGTAGGCGCGGTTAGGAACTAAATTCACAAAGTGAATACATCCAAACACAGTTTGTCCGACTGTGATCACACTGATTGTCCGACTGCGATCAGACAGATGGTCCGACTGCGATCACACAGATTGTTAAATTTGTTAAATTCCGGAAATTGTGTATGAAATTTTGTGTGCATATCGGGTAGGTCTCAGAATCGCCAAACATCTATTTTTCACACAACTAAATGAAAAGGGTGACCCACCCCTATATAGAATACAGATTTGTCCGACTGCGAAACACAGATTGTCAGACTGCGAAAAAAGCACACACTGATGTAGCGGCAGCGTGTTCTATGTTGGCTCTGAGTTCTTCCAACGTCGTCAGCTTGTTGGCATAGAAAGAAAAGAAAATAATCACATGAGGTGTCGTGTCCCATTGGAACGAAGTTTCTTATGTACTAGTTAGTTCCAGCACGTATAAAGTGCCCGTTGAAAAGTACGATAATTTAAATGGTTCTTTAAGAAAATGTGCGTTTTGTAAAATAAAAAACATTTTTTTTCTGGAATGTATTTTTTAAAAAAAATTTATATTTTTAGGTCCTTTATGTAAGAATATGTATTATATTTTCCGGAATTTGTATAAAGAGAGGTACTTCTTTTATTAAAAGATAATGTTTTTTTAAGAAAAGGTACTATTTTTAAGAAGAAGTACTTTCTGTAAGAATTGGTACTTTTTAAACAAGTGGTACTCTTTTTAGGAAAAGTTTTTATTTTAACAAAATTTACTTATTTTCAGAAAGCCTACTTATCTCAAGAAAAAAAGGCAATATTTTATTTTTAAGAAAATGCACTTTTAAGAAAAGGAATTTTTGTAAGAAAAGGAATTTTTTATAACAAGATATTTTTTTGAAAAAAGGTTTTTTTTTAAGAAATGGTAATTTTTTTACAATTTGTCCTTTTTTCAAGAATAGGTAAATTTTTAAGAGTAGGTAGATAGTAGATATTGTCCTATTAAATGAGACAAAATAAAACCGTAGACAAAATGTAATATTTAAAAATTATAAAATCATAAGCAAATATTGAATTGATGCAACATGGGGTGGGGGAACTTCTATATTAATCAAGAATAACATACAATACTACAGTCACCATAGCAAAAGTAGATATTCGGTTGATGTTTTAGAGACATGCGCCATAAAGATACCCGTTGACTGCGACAACTTTTTAGTTATTACATGTGCGTACAATCCGGCCGGCAATATAAATTCAAAATTCAAATAACTACAATGTACTAGCGGGAGACTTGCACTGCAAGCACACAGAATGGGGCATACGGTTAATAACGCAAAAGGCAATAACCTAAAAGAAAGTCAACATCGAAGTCCTTACACTTCCGATATGTTCAGCGAAGCCCGCTTTCCTTAGCCGTAATTATGTCATAATGTCTTCCATTGAAGCCAGCACACTTCGCATGGCACATGGCCTGACTATCACAAAGCCAACATGAAAGAACACAACCCTCATATACGTCCCTGACTGTACAAATCTAGTAATAATTACCAAATCCTAAAAGTATGCAGAATTATAGTGGGTTGTATTCTGGTTTATAGCAGAATACGGTTAAAAAAAAAGTTGTTTAAAATTTTTTTATTTAGCCCCCATCCCGCAACGTGCGATAAGGAACTTCGTTCCATAAACCTAGAGGCGTTAACTCGCACGAACGAGGCGGCCAATTGATTGGTCCATTTCTTGAGATAACACGCTCACCAAACTTACTCTTCAATAAATCGATTGTAACGTGTGCTGTGTGGCACCGTCCTGTTGAAACCACATGTCGTCCAAGTCCATGTTTTCCAATTCAGGCCAAAAATAATCGGTAATTGGTAAGCGCGATAACGATCGCCATTCACAGTAACGTGACGGTCGTTACTGTCGATGAAAAAATATGGCCCAATGACACTGCCGGCATGCAAACCGCACCAAACAGTTATTTTTTGTGAATGAAGTGGTGATTCATAAAGCACATGTCGATTTTCACTAAGCTTCGTCGCTGACAATGATTTTGCGATGATATTCATCATATTGGCGCATCTTCCCCAGAGCTCAATCGGAGAAAGTACGTCGTGTCAAATGATCCATCGGCTTCAATTCTTGAGTCAGCTTGATCTTGTATGGATGTAAACCAATTTGGATCGTTTGAACGGAAGCTATATTTTAGTCACTTCCACCAACCCGTTGTCTCACTGGCATGGCAGCATCCCACAATGAATATGTAGACTCAAATTTTTGCACTAAACTTGTTATTGGTTGTCTACTAGTGCGAGAATAACGACCAAAGTTGGAGTTAACGCTCTTAAAGTTGCGGTCACCCACTCCGAATTTCGGTACTAAATATTTATAATTTGCATACGTTGCTCGTTCGTGTACTTTACGACGATAAGAATGTTGAGTTTACTGTAAAAAAAAGGAAAGTATCAGTTAGATGATCAGTGAAATAGTGCGTGCACAAATTAAATTCAAAGTTGTCAAGTACCTATCTGAAAACCCATTATAATAACATAAAGGTACTTGGTGTTTTTATGTTAAAGACCGATGTTTTTTGAACTCCATTTCTGTTTGGTTGACAGTTGTCAGTTTGTAACCTTTTTTTTTGAAAATGCTATAAAAAAACTACTGAATATTTTCTCAAATTTCTTTTTTTATTTGAAAGTACAATCCTTCCGGTTAAAAATGAGAAATAATTTCATTCAAATGGCTGCCTCGGCTGGCCATGCAGTAGCCTACACGATCGGTCCAATTTTTAAGCACATTATCGATTGTGTGGAGCTGTATTTCACCAATGGCTTCACGAATATTGTCCTTTAACGCGTCAGTTGTCTCTGGCTTGTCGGCCTAACACTTATCTTTGAGGGCACCCCACAAATAATAATCCAACGGTGTCAAATCACAGCTCTGAGGTGGCCAAACGACATCAGCTCTGCGGCTGATAATGCGATCCTCAAAAACAGGGCGCAAAACATCGAGTGTAGCTTCGGCTGTGTGGCACGTAGCGCCGTCCTGTTGAAACCAAATGTTGCCAATATCCACCTCTTCAATTTTTGTGAACAAAAATTCGTTCAACATGGCCCGATAACGATCGCCATTGACTGTAACAGCCACTCCTTGCTCATTTTCGAAGAAAAATGGCCCAGTTATGCTTCTGGACCAAAATCCGCACCAAACAGTGCCTCGTTTTGGGTTCACCGGCTTTTCAATGTATGCGTGCGGGTTTTCTGTGTCCCAAATGCGATAATTTTGCTTGTTTACATACCCGCCAAGATCAAAATGAACTTCATCTGAAAAGTTGATTTTTTTGGCAAAATCGGCATTGCAACATTATCATGATGTTCAAAGTAATGTCGCAATATTTCCCAGCGTTGTTCAAGCGTATACACAACCATATTCGTTCAGCGGAAGGATACAACTAATTATCTGTCAAATCAGACATGAGGTAAGTGTTACCATTCACGAAATAAGCACTAGTTGAAAAAAAAAAATCCAATGAGTGTTCGAACTCACGGGCGATGTGTTAACACCTTTTTGCTACACGGTACCTGTTCGATTTCTATGAACACATTCGTAAATGTTACATTGGAAAATAAAAAACAGCGTTCAATCATATGATGACGTTACAGTTAAATAATATTAATACTTAAAATTATTTAAAGACCCAGTGCAAGCACATGTGTCATTATATTCTTGCTCAATACTTTTTTTTATTCCCACAAAAGTCAAAGAATGCAAAGCAACAGACACTTGTACATTCATACATACATTGTTATATTCGTACGATATAACCGAAGATCAACATAAAATACTTTTTTAATATTACTCCAAATTAATACTCCAAATTAAAACACTTCATCTCGGCTCGCCGATATCGGATCGCCCTAATTTTTGGCCTAAACTCTTCGTCGAAACCCGCACTAGCTTTTTAATCCAAAAATTAATAAAATCGGCTATGAATTTCCGGAGAAAATCGCGTGGGAAAATTATATGAAAATCGCCCTATAATCACTATCAATACAGACTGCCAAGCATCGAATAAACAACGATGATAAGACAAAACCGAAGATCAACAAAACACTTTTTTAATATTACTCCAAATTAATACTCCAAATTAAAACACTTCAATCTCGGCTCGCCGATATCGGATCGCCTTAATTTTTGGCCTAAACTCTTCGTCGAAACCCGCACTAGCTTTTTAATCCAAAAATTAATAAAATCGGCTATGAATTTCCGGAGAAAATCGCGTGGGAAAATTATATGAAAATCGCCCAATAATCACTTTCAATACCGACTGCCAAGCAACGAACAAACAAACGATGATTTACTCTTACAAACCTAACACTTGCGTATGTATTAAATTTATAGTTTACTGCCCTAGAGGCGCGCGTATAGATGTTGACACATCAAAAAAACGTTAGATGGCGGACCCTTTATTTGACAGTTGTGCAGAGCAGTTGATAACAATTTATTATGGAGCAACTAACGCACCAACAACGTGTTGAAGTTATTAAAACATTTTATCCTAATAATCGTACAATTGTATGGACGCTAAGTATATTGCGGGATTTTTGTTTGATTAAATTCTGAGCAAGTCAAGTATTCAGCGTATTGTAAAGAATTAGAAGAAGTAGAAGTTGATACAGTTTATTAGGCATTCCATTCTAATCTGATTGAATAATTGTGCCGCCTTAATGGGCATCGCAACACATTTTGTAAAGACATAAACTGTTTTCAGATGAAGAGAAGGGTCAGTTATTATTTCATCTTATAATAGTTTAAACGTAAAGATTTTTATCAAAATTGTTTGTGTGTGCCAATAACGAAATAGCAAGTCGAAGTAAAATTACATATTAAAATTGAAATGGAGAAAATATTAAAAAAATTAATAGGCAATAGTGAAGATTCAAATATTAATTGGAACAAAATAACAAAACATATGTGAATTATTAATAATTTTCTTTGTCAAGTATCCATTTTAGAATTTGGAGACGTTCAATAAGGGTAACTGGTGGGTAGGCTCGAGAAGGCCTTCTGATAGGGATTCATTCAAAATGTTTTCTGAAGGCATATATTTTGCAGTCCTTTTTGCAGAAAGGAAGAGATTATTAAAATTCTCATTTGTAATTTGGAAAGCAAGAGGATATTAGTTTGCAATACCCTATGAATGCCAAAGAAGCACTGGCATAAGGCCTTGTTCGAGATTAATTCCACTACACGGCAATTCAAGCAGAGAGGAGCAATTTATGAGGTTGTCCTCCTAGGAGTGTATACTCTCGTTTATATGAAACAATTTTCTTTATTTTCCGCAAAAGACAAATTTTACAATTTTTGGGTCTTTGCTGCAGAATGTGTTATTTTCAACGATTTTGGTTTGTGATATAGGCCGCATTATAAATATACTGAGATATTCAGAACAAAGTTGATATTTCTAAACCTAAAGCCAAACGAAAGTCCAAATCCAAGTTCTTGAACTAATCACTTTTAACTTGCGACAAATCCCATCTACATATCTGGGGCAAGAAACTACATGTTGGTGCGAGTGACCAACGGCTTCACAAATAGTTAGCTATTAGGTCAACTTTGAAACACGTTGATGTACAGTGAAATGATCTAACACCGCAGTATTCACCTCTAAACTAAATTGTTTTCATCCAACCAACAAGTAAAAGTGCAACAAGCAGAGATTCAACCGAAAGTGCATTGGTTTACCACTTTATGTCTTGTCGCATGCTGGCACTATAAAATCCATTGAAGTCAACCACATTGGTGGATAGATGAAAACATAAATGGAAAAGTGAAAATATAATGTGTGTGGTCTTCGAACACCAACAGTTAATTGATCAGTAAAAGCTTCAATTGAAAAACAATAACTGTTTGCCAGTATTGTTTTCTAATAGTCGAGTTTAAAAACTGCTAGTTTTCACAACCCCTGAAGTAATTTCATAAAGCGCATTATTTACCGTGACCTAAACATCACATAAATCCTTCAATGAATTTTCAATACCAACTCCAAATTTTCAGTACCAACTCATTGAAAACCAATTTAACGCAAACAACTTCATGTCGTTCATATCCACATAAATCACTACGGATACTTTATTCAAAATGGCATTAAAATAAAAAATCAAAACATTTATTCGAAATGAAATCAAAACATTTAACAACAACTTTTATTACAAGACCTGTATTTCAATGTTTTGCAATCGTATTGAAATAATTGCAGTTTCGCAAACATTTTCATTGTGGGCCCCAAGGTTGTGTTTCGGGGGAAAGAACACAAATATTGTTAATAGTTTTTTTTTACAGTTCGGCGTCTTTTTTGGTGGACAGAGAAGAATACATTAATTAAAAGCCACCAATGATTATTTCAGCAATGATAATAAACTATGTTATGTGGCAATGTTAACCCAGTAAACACATTTGATGAAGGTGTAACGCATGAAAAAGGATGAGAAAATGCAGCATTCCATAATTGAAACGTCAATTTGAAGATATAGTACACTCCAGTTCACTTATTTAAAGGCACTAAAAATTCCATATTCAGCAGCCTGTATCTTTTGCAATTTGCAACCAATTACAGAATTTTAAAATGGCAATGGAAGCTAGGCATCTTAAGATATTTAAAAAAATTGTGACAACAGTGGTTTCTGAACTAGAGAACTTTTTTTTTAGCAATATATAAAAAAAGTCCAAAAATGTGGTATTTTTTTTGGTTCACTTGAACAAAGGCACTTTATTACTTTTTTTTATTATTTTTAAAGTAAGCGATGATTTTTTGTAGGGAGCGTTTGTTTATTACAATTTGCTACATCTTAATCAATTTACGAGTCAAAATGGCAAAACCAAAAATTTTAAATCTATCGGAAAAAAAAATCGATGTTCATCGTTCTGAGGGTTATTCTAACAGAGCAATAGCTAAACAAATTGGACGGAGCCCAACAGTTGTTGACAATTACATCAAGGACCCTAGGGGTATGGAAAAAATGTTAAAGGAAGGGTTTCATTGCTTTTATCGACGTATGAGAAAAGAAAAATTATCAGAATTGCTTCTAATTCTGTCGTATCCTTGTCCATTCAAAGCTGGAGTGGAAGCGAGAAAGTCATCAGTACGCAGAGTAATTAAGAGCTATGAGTATCTTAAATACCTGAAATTACAAAAAAAAGGCGCCATTTAATGCTCCTCGTACGAAAAAGCGGCTTCAATTCGCAACAGACTACATGGTATGGGATGTGCTGCCAAGAGGTCATGTAAATGACTGGAAAACCATTGTATTATTATTCCATGATTATTATTTCCATGGTCTGCGCAAAAAAAAGCCTAGAGGGCGGCGATATGGTGTGGGGTGCTATTACGTACTATGGCACCATCGATCTTGAATTTCAAAGTGCGAAAATGACTGGTGCTAGGTATAAAACGTTAGTTGGTCCCATATCTTTAATATTGCAACAGAATAATGCCCCTATACACAACGCCAGAGTAGTAAAAGAGTTCATTGCAAGCCAAAATTTTAATATTCTTGACTGGCCACCCTATTCGCCAGATCTAAACTTTATCGAAAATGTCTGGGGTTGGTTATCTCGTAAGGTCACTAATTCAGACCATTAAGGATGCTTGGAATCAATTTTCGTTGGATTACATAAATTCTCTTTATATTTATCTTGAAGTTATTAAAAACATAGGGGGTTGCACCCATTACTAATAGTTATTAAATAAAGTAAAATACATTAAAAAAACAAGAAAAAGTGGTTTTCATTAAAATTAGTTAAAGTGCCTTTATTCAAGTGAATTTTTGTTTTTACCAGAATCAAATAAATTGTATCCCAAATGCATACCTTAATAGTTAATATTATATAGTACTTCTAAATTTACGGCCTTTATTCGTAAGAAGCTGAAATCACAATTTTCAGAACGTAGGTCGTCTTTCAAAATTATTGCACCGGATGATCTATTTGTCAAACTGGTGGATTCGGTATTTTGGCCTCACAGAACATTCGTAAGGGAATTTGAGAATCGGGATAATGGTAGGCGTGATAATTTTGCTAGATTACCGTCTGGAGATAAGGGAGCTCCAAAAAACTAATTGGGAGTTTGAATATGGCGTATCAGAATGTTCGCGGTTTGAATACTAAATTGTCTAGATTATTTGTTGATAGCTTTGGTTTTGAGTTTGATGTCATAGCATTTTCTGAGACATGGCTTAAACCTAATATTTTCATTCTGAGTTGTTCTGCAATAAGTACGTAGTTTATAGAAAAGATCGTGTTGGCAAAATTGGTGGCGGTGTTTTAATCTCAATTGAAAATTCTTTATCTTCTGAGTTGGTTACTGTTGATGATATTGGCGATCCTGAATTTCAGATCCCTACTTTTTACTTCACTAGTTCGCCCTATTCTCGAATATGGGTCTGTTGTTTGGGACCCCCAGTACAATTTGTATGTTAATATGATTGAATCGGTCCAGAAACAGTTTCTCATTTTTTGTCTGAGAAACGTTCAATGGAACCCGAACCATAATATTCCTTCGTATAGCATTGATCAGATTGCCGACTCTTAGTAGTAGACGTACCATGATAAACTCTATTACAGCTTTAAAGATAATTGATGGATGTATATGTTCTGAATTTCTGTTATCTAAGATTTTCATAAATGTCCCATTGAGACCCACGAGGTTCTCTAAACTCATTCACATCGAGTTTCAGCGTTCGAATTATGCGTCCTTTGATCCAGTTAAGAGAATGTGTCGTGACTTTAATGAGCTATATCAGTTTATTGATTTCACTGGTAGTTGGGAAACTACAAAGTCTAGGATAATTTGTCATTTGAACCGATTGCATTAGTGTTATATATTCCTTTACAGTGGTAAATTTACTTTATCTTTACTATCTGTCTGTCTGTCTGATTTATAATTTGGTTTTCGTTTTGCTCGTAATTGTTATACATTATGAAGTCTGTTATATTAATATCTCGTGATGTACTTTTATAACTACTTATTTATGTTAGTGCAATACCAACTGGTGAAGAATTTCTGTAGTTGGTTGCAACGTGTGAACTTATGATCCTTGCTCTCCCGCTATAGACCGGTCTGTAATGTGCACGGTGTTCTCACGTTATGGGGACGTGGCCCTCTCGGTCGGTAGGGGCGGGTAAGAGTGGCGGCGATGGGGTCGCTCAATTAAAAAGGCAATGCCCAAAAATTGGGTTTCCTTACCGGAAAATTCATTTGTTTATAGTTCCATCTGTTAGACTTTGAAATGCATCGCCTAATTACGAGAAGAAACAGTTTTTAAAACAGATTTCTACGATACAAAAATGCGACTTATTTAATTTCATAACTTTATATTTATCTTCATTATTCTTAACTTTCATGACTGTCTAGCCAAATTTAAATTCAAATTAAATTAGATTTAAATCAATTATGTGTCAACAATCTTATAATTTGTTATTGGAACAACAGATCCATATTCGAGCACGTTGCACGATGGGGGCTAAATGAAAAAATTTTAAACAACTCTTTATTAACTAGTTTATTACAACCCATTATTATCAACTATAATGGGTACTTTTGGTTTGGTTTGGTATAATGGGAAGTCTTTTAGGTGGAGCCTGGTTATTACAAGTTGTAGGTTTGAACCCAACAAAAACTAAATTTAGAAATGCAAAAGTGCAAGAATGGCAAATCCATGAAATACAACCCTGAGCATAGAATTACATTTGGCAGCACACTTACTCTTACACTCTAACTTTTGGTTTGGTTTGTGTCTAGACTAGCATATGGGGAGAAATTTCTTGCTTAATGTGAAGTTTTCTAGCTGGAGCCTGTTTAGTACATATTGTAGTTTTGAACCGAATAAAAAGAATATTTAGAAAAGCCAAAGTGAAAGAAGTTTAAAAAAATATAATTTTCTTAAATAAGTGCGTTTTCTTAAAAAAAAAGTAAATTTTCTCAAAAAAAAATATATGTTCATATTCTTAAACAAAGTACTTTTTCGTAAAAACAACACTTATCTAACAAAAGTACCTTTCCTTAAAAAAGTAAATTTTCTTACAAAAAGGAACTTTTCTTAAAGAAAGTAATTGTTTTAAATAAATACTATTACTTAAAAAAGTACATTATTTTACAACAAGTTGCCTCTTCTTAAAAAACTACATTTTCTTTAAAGAGTAAATTTTATGTAAAACAAAATAAATTTTCTAAAATAAGTACCTACTCTTAAAATTATACCTGTTCTTGAACAAAGGACCAATTCTAAAAAATTCCCATTTTTAAAAAAAAAAACCTTTTCTTCAAAAAAAGACCTTCTCTTAAAAAATACCTTTTCTTACAAAAACTCATTTTCATTTTCTTAAAAGTGCCTCTTCTTAAAAATAACCTTTCTTTTCTTTTCTTGAGATAAGTAGCCTTGCTGGAAATATGTAAGTAAAATTTCTTAAAAAATAAGCTTTTCCTAAAAAAGAGTATCACTTCTTGAAAAAGCACCTGTTCTTAAAAAAGTACTTCTTTGTGAAAAAAATGGATATTTCTTACAGAAAGTACTTCTTACTAAAAATTTTACCTTTTCTTAAAAAAAATCCAATGAGTGTTCGAACTCACGGGCGATGTGTTAACACCTTTTTGCTACACGGTACCTGTTCGATTTCTGTGAACACATTCGTAAATGTTACATTGGAAAATAAAAAACAGCGTTCAATCGTATGATGACGTTACAGTTAAATAATATTAATACTTAAAATTATTTAAAGACCCAGTGCAAGCACATGTGTCGTTATTTTCTTGCTCAATACTTTTTGTTTTATGCCCACAAAAGTCAAAGAATGCAAAGCAACAGCCACTTGTATATACATACATACATTGTTATATTCGTACATACGCTACACAAGTTCACAAAATTGTCGTTGCTCTCTTTCTATCTCATTTTTATATACGTATAATACGTCATTACTCTCTTTGCTCTGAGAGTGCTCCGTAGCCACATTTTATTGGGCTTACCTTTCACTATAATAAAAAAAACAACACCAACAACAACAACTACGACAACTACTACTACTACTACTACTGATATGTTGGTGATTTATTTGTGCTTGCTGTGTCGTGGAGTGTTTGTGTGGGTGGTTGGTACCTAAAATAAAAACAACCAAACACACAACATCACACATGCTTTGTCCGAAGTAGCTGACGTATACGTGTGTCACATAACCACATGTTTGCCATATCAACAGCAACGAAACAGCCAAACACACAACATCACACATACTTTGTACGAAGTAGCTGATGTATTAGTATGTCACCATAACGTCGACTGCGATGGTTTTAGCAGCAGCATAAAATCTGGTTTTAGCAGATTTTGACTTTGATAGATTTAGTCCCTATACGCCGCTATAGATGTTAATACATCAAAAAATAGTAGCTTTTAACAGCAGCCGTTTTCGAACCACATTGGACATGTTTAATTAATTTAAATTAATTACCTAAAAATAAAAATTATTCTGAAAGCTCTCTTAAATGGTCGTAGATGGACATATTTTCATGAACTGAACCAAGGAATACGCTGGTGAAATTTGCCCAGTCGTGACTGAACCACCCTGTATAGCGAAAGGAACTTCGTTCTAACCGGGTGTCCCCTGACACCTCATGTAATTTTATTATTATTTTCTTGATTTAATAGATGTGATTATTCCAAAGTGGTTATTAATGACTAGTGCATATGAAATACCGTTTGAAGTATAAATGCAATAATTTCTTATTGTTCTTATACTGTAAAATTCAATAAACTAAACTCCAAATTTGATTTTTATGTTGAACGTTAAACCCTTCTTTAAAACAGCATTCACAATGACATAAATTTTCTTGATTTTGCCGCTTTTCTTGATTTTATGCAGAAATCAAGAAAATTTGCTTGATTTCCCATACGTTTTGACAAACACCAAATCGGGAGTCTTTTCTTATTTGTCTCAGAATCAGGTCACAAATGCTTGATTTGCTTTATGCAACGCTGTTTTATCTCACACTACGCATAAATATTACGCATGTTTACCATTTCAATCGCAGAATATTGATGCGGTGGTACCACTAGAATAGCTGGCTAATTTATTTTTTCCATTTCTTAAGCATTTCTTGATTCTCAAACATATATTTTTTATACTTTTTGTTTATTTTTATTGGAATATATTTGTGCTTTAGTTGATTGCGGAAAAATTTCAGGCAAAGGAAAATGCATATTGTTGTATGGTTGATGTGTTTGTTGTCGTAGTAACACTATCTTTTCAATGCGCCTTGTCTTTCAATCAAATCCGGAAAAAACAATGCAAACACTTCAGATTTTTACGAAATCAAGCACATATTTGCCTGTGCGAATGAGCTATGAGACTATTTTAGCCACAAATACACCCAAAACAATTAGTTTACTTAAAAAATAGAAATAAATGGATTAGGAAGGATTGCGGCATTTAGGAAGGAAGATTATACAGAATATAGGTTAGTAATTAGGTTAGATCCAATTTTTAAATATTTTTAATGAAAGTATTAATTTGTTGTTTACATACTGATGCATTAAATATCAATACATTAAAGTAACAACCATTATCCCGTTTTATATTCGGTTACCCAAAAGTGGAACTCAATTCGAAGTACATTTTTGAAACGTTTTCAAAATTTAAGAAGAAAAAATATTAATTGTTGTCTTTATTTAATTTGTCTTTTCATTAATGTTTAAAATTTTAAAAAAATGTATTGACAAGTTTAAATGAAAATGGTTAACTCGCGTTTTTCGGATATTGATATTCTTGCAGTTACAGCACAAACACTGTGAGAATAACTAAAACAGTGTTGCCAATCAGTATTCTGTTCGCAAGTTAAAATACTCTTCTGAAACATTACTTAAATTTGTAATCAGTTGATTTTGATTTATGTTTGATTTGACTTTAAATACGAATAGAGTTTTTCAGTGCTTTGTCAGCTAATCTTACTACCATGTGGCAACAGTGGTAAATGCAACAAAAAATAACGGGTATTCATACATTAATCGGCTAATCGTTACGATGCATCGAACTAGTGAAATAGTGAAGTGATAAAATACAAAATATTTACTGAAATTGGAGAATATTTCAACTAAGATAGTGATTACAGTTGTTCACTTTAACAATTAAAGTAGCTTTGTGTTTGTTCTTCTTGTTGTTTTCTGTCAAAATCATATGGTCACATGATCATTGTTTAAATGCCCAACTTTGGCTGTTTAAACAGCAATTGGCTATTAACCTATAAAGTTGATTCAGAGTTTAAATTATGTTTGATCGTTGATCAAAGATGATTTTCCGCTCAAAAATTAAGCCTTACTCTTCAAGTTTTGAATAACTGAAAAATGTCTTAGATATAATTTAGTGTTTTTTTAAGAATACGCTAGTATGTGTTTGATTTTTAAGCTAACCCCCTGTCATACAGTGCGGGAAATTATGATTTTGGTTAATTGAAAATATAAACCACAATTCTCTACTGATTTGAAAAATATTTGTTTAATATTTTTTGTTCTTAAAGTCTTTTAGCTACTATGTAATTTTTGGCTGAGGCTGTTTTCTATGAGGCTCTTTTCTAACCATGTAATGTAATGTTCTATTCAAATAGAAATTAATTGTGTCTATCAATTTCGTCGCCAAACTTAAATTTTGTTCGTGCTTTCTTCCATTTTGTTTTATAATTAATCTATAATGATCAGGCGATTAACTGGTTAGTATCCGCATAATCAAGAGATGAACATTTTACTGCAAGCCAGTTACAATTTTCCATGGAACAGATGATAGATTTACTGAATAATGGTTGAATAGCTATAAAAAACTTTTTTATTAAAAAAGTAGGTAAATTATGGGCTACAGCAGCTGTTTCGAGATTATACAACTTATTCAATACATTTTTCTCTACAGTTTGTTGGGTTGCTATCCTCACATTTTTTCAGTTGTAACCAACCCATAATGTGTAATATTATTAAATACAATATGATAACATAATGGCGATTGACTGAATGTTCACTACTCGAACTCGAACTCGAACTTGTAACTTGAGACTCCTTTTTCAGTTAAATATGTGTATCTGTAAATGCTTTCATTGATTTCACTGGAGATCCAGTTTATGCTGCATTGAGTTTAAATGTGCTCCACGCTCCTTCTCCACCTTGCGCCATATTCTGCGACCGCTATTAAACACAATTTATTTAATTTGTTCAGTTTCTTTGCGAGCGCAATGTATTTTGCTGCTCCGACAGGCAACTGGACCTGCGGTTATGTTTACAATTATTTAAGCAATTAATTCCGTTTTCAATTTTGCCACAAAAAAATATATATATATACGATAAACGGAGAGTAAATTAAGTAAATGTACGCCACTGTACGGCGATGCATTTAAATTTATAGCCCAATGTGTTTCATAGTTGTCGTTATTCTCCATTGACTTAGCCAGAGGAGGATAAAAGGAGTAACCTTTTAAATATCCATTTAGTTACTTATAAGCGCGCGAAACCAGTACGTGGCCGTCGATTTGCCAGTTGACATCTCAATGATACTCAACTTAATGTGGAAAGGAGATGTGGCCGATCGACAATGCAGATAAATATTTCATTGATAAAGTAGATAATATTGTTGAAGTAAACTATAACAAATTGCGGCTAAGTTTTGCGCTGGATCTAAAAGATGCTCTTTCTAGGTTTTATTTCGTTAAAATTAATTGGCTTAACTGGTTTTCTTAAAGAAGCTAGTATCTAGTGTTAAGAAAAATGCATAAGCATGAAACGAGGATATATTTAAGATTTAAAAGGAAGAGATTTACCCCATTTTACGTGCGATGCATTGTTGAAGAAATCTAGCTCTGCAAAAATAAGTTTCATTGTTTCAGAGGCAACGGTAAATGTTTATTACCTTCCCCCTAGGGATAAAGATATATGTCACTTGGTACGAAGGAATGTGTAGTCAATTTTCGATGTCTTTGATCCAAGACATTTTAAGAATAATTTAATTTCTCTTTAGCTAACAGATCAGATTTTCGGTTAGTGAAAAATATGTTATGTTAACCGCGGGTAGGATTCGGACTCACATTCGCTGAACGATAGTTCCGATAATTGTGAAGCATAATCTTCAGCAGCGTATATCCCGTTAAGCCTTACGAGTTAATCATTATGATTCTGTTGATCTGTAGAGTGATATTACGTTGCCTTCTACTTACATGCACTTGTGCCCTAAGTAACTTTGGACGAAATTAGTCTTAGGACTTTCAATGGCGATCACGCATGATTCACGCGTGAATGTGAATAGGATCAAATTCTTCTCACGTGAGCGCGCATGAGCATGAGTAGAGTAAC
This sequence comes from Phaonia tiefii, assembly GCA_963931995.1. Lineage (NCBI taxonomy): Eukaryota > Metazoa > Arthropoda > Insecta > Diptera > Muscidae > Phaonia > Phaonia tiefii. The sequence continues at coordinate 198,383,247 of OZ008368.1, read as the reverse complement.
TTTGGGTATTGTGGAGCTCCAATTCCTATTTTTGCGCTATTCGAAAACGTATTAGCAAAAATTCCACCGGATTGATTCCAATATGTTTGTTGATCGATAACCTAAAGGAATGTATTGCAAAAGTTTATTTTCTTAAGATTAAAAAAGATATTTATGAAAAATCTGATGATCCCGTGAGACGTTCATTATGAAAATGTGAAACTCCCTTAGAGGGTAATGTGGAACACCCTGAGTGGGTAACGTCGCTACTGTACCACATTACCAGAAACGCAATATTATTTTTACAAAAATTTTGTAAAGTCGAAATTATGTTATTTGTTTTATTTTGGTGGTTAAATTAATTAAAAATATAAGAGAACTTGTAAGATAAATTAAATTAGTAAATATAGAATATTATTATAACGAACAACTGTTATTTATTAAATAAATTTGTATATATTTAAACATGATTCGCACAAGGAAGTTACCTATTTTTTTGGAAGGCAGTCGTCATTCAATATGAGAAACTCTCTCTTCATGGGATGCAATGGGAAACCATTTATTTTTTATTCGTTGAAGGAAATGTTGCAAAGTATGCATTTGGTATCTCTATTTGCAGGAAGATGTGCGAAAAGTTGGTCTGCATTGGAATGATGTCAAACTAAACTTGTGTCTGAATCGATCGAGGATGGCACTGTGTGCACACGATGTTTCTTGAATTTAGTTTCCTTTTTTACACCTTCCATCTTAGTTGTTGGTAAATTTTCCTTTCGTTTTTTCGATTCGGTTCAAATAGTCGGTTTCGGTTTCCTTCCTCGTTGATGGGCGTTGTATTTCTGGAGCTGACGATGTTAGTGTTATGAAGGTGTTATGCATTTATTTACATTTGAGGGCGGAATGAAGACGAGCCCCAGAAAATAACACCCCAATTGCAAATGAAAATGGGTTACAGGTTATAACATCACGAAATTTTGGGGTGTTATTTCGTACATTTGGGGTCCATTTTCGCTTACACATGGGGTGTTTTTTCATAATGAATGTTGTCGGCGGGCAATTTCGTATGGCTACTATAAAACTTAAGGAAAAAACACCCCATAATAACAAATGAAATTAGGCCCTAAATATTACTAAAAAGCAAATACAAGTACATTTAAATAAACTATATTTTACTGTTTTAGAAAGAAATTAAAAAAAAAATTCCAAAAAACTTCGCTCAATTTTTTGCCTGCGGCCGCTTCAACACACGATCAACAAAAGATTTAATAAACTATATTTTACTGATTTAGATAGAAATGAGAAAAATTGTTCGAAACAAAATCGCGCTTCAACACACGATCAACAACAATTTTAATAAACTATATTTTACTATTTAAAAAAAAAATGAAATGAATGTTTACAAAAAAAGACGTCAAAAAAGGGGCGACAAATATTTGAAATGTTGCATGGAATATGTATGTGTATATGTGTATTGTATATATATGTATGCATATTTTATTGTATAAATTAATCAAATCGACGGATGAAACAAATCCAATTTTTTTCTATTGCGGCCAATTTTCTTAGGGTGCAATTTCTGTTCTTTAAATTACATTTCAAGAAAATACACCCCAAAGAGTCAATTAAATCTGGCCCCAAATTTTATCAGTATTCAACAAATAATTACTTCGGGGTCCTCTTGCGCTTATTGGGGCCTTATTTTTAAACGGTTTAAAACCAAAAAATTAAAGCCGCCCCCACTAAAATATTTGGGTTCGTGCTTCACAATTTTTTGAGGCCCTTCATCATTGCTTGGGAAGTTATTTCAATTTGAAATTTGGGGCCCACCTTCATAATGAAAACAAACTCTAACTTTGGGGGCCATTTTCATCTTGCAATTGGGTTGTTATTTCCTGGGGTACGTCTTCCTGCCGCCACATTTGAGGTATACGATATATTGAAGTTAGCGAAAATGTTTTTACTTCCAATAAAAGAACTATCGACTGCATCAGGAATTTCCTTAATATTTGTTAATGTTTCAACAATTTTTTGTGATAGTTAGGTAACTCTATCTGCTGTTCCGCTAGTAATAAAATCAAAATCATGAAAAATACTGTTCTCGAACTGATCAATACCAGTACATTCAAATCCAGTTATAGGAATTTCAGCTAACTCAACTTTTAAGTAAGCTCTAGTGAATAACGTTGTTACGTCATATTGAGTGACTTTTCTTCAATTCTCACGAGTAAATCTCTTGAGATTGCTGGAGTAAATTGTTAAGGGCCCCATAGAATATTTGTCTAAGGTTTCATTTTGTGACTTGAGTGTGGAGGAAGAGAAATTATTATAGCTTTAATAAATCTTCGTTTGTTGCATCAGCACTTTATCGTTACGATAAAACGGCTGTAGTGTCTATCAAATATGAGCAGCAGATGTGGCTCATCTTTTGTCATTTTAGTGCATTTTAGAAAATGCTGCAAGCATTTTGTAAAAATATCTGTCTGAACCTAACCAGACATATGGCATGCCAAAGTAGAGCCAGGTGGAGCATTTTTCATTAATTGTGGATTCTAATATTTGCGCTAAAATATAAAGAATGGTGGATCATATTAGCCGCCCGAACTAATACAGGTGATTATTGTAATTAAGGAGCCTGGTTCGGCTGATGTCATTGTTCCATATGTTTGCATTCCAGGGCATATTTTACCAAATCGGCTTGCATTTATCTGTTAAAAACTGGATTTCGTTCTACGGGTGTTGGTAAAATATTACATTAGCTTCACTTCCCGCCATTCTATAGAGTGTAGTTCCAGGTATATAGAAGGTGTTTACTGCTAATTTTATACCCATTTCATTATTTTTAACAGCTTGTACGGCAAACTTCATGTCCGCTGGATCCCATTTTCGAATTGAACCTTTCTTTGGCATGTTTCAATATTGTCTATTATAGAATAAACCAGGAATTTAGTTAGCAGGTAATGTGGAGTAGGGTTCCGCAATTCCCTCTTTCAGGTGTTCCACATTAGCCGATTTGCGAATAATTCGAAACAAAACTAATAAAAATTATAAAACATATTAATACAACATACGTACCTATTAGAAGAGGAGATAAGTTCACTATTTGTAATGTCTTATTGAAAAATATGGATAATTGCGCAATATGTGGTGGAATTTAAATCTTCGACTACGCACAGAAAAAAGTCGATTACAAGGGTTTTTATTCCCAGACCAATTGAAAACTAACGGGTACGATCATATTCATAGCCAAGCGAGTGTTGTTAATATTTTTCAGTAAGCAATGTTTTCCAAAGTTCCAAATAGTTGTTAGTTTCCGAAATAAATGAGGGTTCCACATTACCCCCACATTCCATAATATCCGAAGTTACTCCACCGAAAAATCTTCGTGCGTGAATGACCTGTTTTCTTTCGTTAGCGTGCGTGACAGTGATCCAAAGCTTACTTACGTGCCTATCTCTACCACAGTCCCCATTGGAGGCGCACAATATGTGCCCAAATTGTATTAGCTCGGACATAAGGAACATTTTTGACGTTAGCAAACCTTAAATAGTAGGCAAACAGCTGACTACTGTTGGCAACAGCTGTTTTCTTTTCATGTTATGATTTAAGCATTTTGTTTCCTTAAATAATTTGCGGTCTTCCACCAGTTCAGGAAGTAAATGTTTCTCGGCAACTCGGACGACACGAATAGTGATTTCGTTTCCAAAAAAATTATGTCTGAGGTGACATTCCAATATAAAGGCAACACCATTTTTTGTTTTTTCCAAATGTTGTGAGGAATTTCAAGTTGTTATTTTACATTGTATTAGTCCAATCAAAACTAAATACTTTTCAGCAAAAATACTTTGAATACGACTTCTTCAAGGTGAATCAACAAAAATACACTAATTTCTAGTGCGAAATATTTATAAAGGTAAAAAGTTTATTTAAATATTCTAAAAAGTTTCGTAAGACATTTGATCTCCAATATCGCTAATAACTTCTACTAACCATCTTGGTATTGAGTTTATCAACGAACGAATATGCGCAGGATCAGTTATCTTGCATTTTCTGGTATTGCTACTCTTCGATCCTTGACATTCTTCAACTGGAGTCCTGGGTGGTAAACTTGGGTAGGTAAAATAGGCCAGAGGTTCTCGATCGGATAGGATCAGAACTGAGTGCTGGCCAGTCGAGAGGTTATATTGTTTCTGGACTTCAGAAACTTTGGAGTTTTCTTAGACCGATGTACTGTTGCGTTGTCCTGCTGGATGATAAATTCTGGGACACAAATTTGCTCTCCAGAATTAACTAAGACGCCATCAAATAGTCGAATATAATACTCGGAGTCCATTTTTGTGGAAACGAAACATATTGGAGTGGTTCGTCTATAACTCATTCCTGCCTAAACCATAAGGGAGCCACAGCCAAAATTTCGCCGCTGATGCATAATTTTGGAAAAGTCCTTGGAACGCCAATATTTGTCCGAGCCATCAGGTCGATCCAAATTTAATTTTTTCCATCGGAAAATTTCACCGCTCATCCAAAAATGTGTATATTTCGGAGAATTTAAATCTGGATAATTCGTGTATTGACATGAGACCAAATTTTGCATACTTTTTCCCATGTGACAGTTACAAGTCGCGTTTCATTATTTGGTGAACACGACGCAACCCTGCACCCAACCTCAATTCAGCAATGATTAGTGGTGTCCTTCCTGGTCGTTTTGTGTTTCCATATTGGCCACCATATTTTATAAAATTGTTAATGACACATCTAGATCTTTTCAATCGCCTCGAAATTTCCCGATTGGACAGCCCTTCATCGTGATAATCTTCAATTTTTCCCTTTTCTTCTTTACTTAGGTACTTTCCTCCAGGTATGCTCTATAAATTAATTGTTTTCCTTAATTTTAAAACTATAAACTGACAACCAAATAAAACTCTCTTTTGTTTAATTTCCTATTTACTACTGTTTGAATTCGGGTTCTTTTTCATGTTGCCTTTATATATATTTCGCACCAGAAACAGAAAAAACAACGACACACTTCATTTCACTTGTAAAAGAGATCGAACGGTTACATTCTCTGACATAATATACCGAATGACACATATATGCATTAAAATTCTACACCAAAACCCCAGTGCATTGAGAGTACCGAGGAAAAATATATTGCCTGTATAATTATTTCGTTGGGTGTATCAAATGGCAATTACCCATATACATGAGGGCACAAACATAGATTCTATCCTATCAAAATATTGATAAACCTGTGGAAGATCCCAACAATCTTATTATGCTAATACGGCCGTGCTAATTCATGGAAGTCAAATACATGGCGACAGGAAGTCAAATACATGTTCACCAACGATTTTACAAATAAAGATATTCGAAAATATCTTTAGTCTAGCTCCACTTATCGGATAAGTTTTTAGTAGATGCAAATTCTTTTTCTCTACCGTGTCCAATAACCAGCCAAACTTATTATTCGCATTTTGCATACAATGCTATACAACTTGAAACTTCAAAAGTCGACTAAATCGAAACTATGTTTTTTGAGTTGCACGAACTGGGCGATATGTTGCGAATATGTCCTTGTAAAGCCCTATTATATATGATTTTATATTTTAAGATGAGAGTAAAATGCGACTAATCTAAATGAGTAATTATACGATTTTTAACGGCAAATGACACAAACTAATATTGACAGTTGGCCATTAATTCTAACTATTAGACACTGTGTAACATTCCAATGAGCAAACAACCGGAGTTGATAATGTATAGTTATTTCCAACATTCAAAGATAAATCGGCCACGTACAGTTTTTCCCATACTGTTATTACTAGCACCAAATGACAAAAATTAAATGAAGAAATGTAAAAATCGATTAGGTTTGCTTCAACATTAATGTTCACAATCAATAAAGAGCAAATTAAAAAACGACTCTACAGTTTATAAAGAATAAATCTATTTCATTCAAATGTAATATCCAATCATTTTGAACCATTTCGGCAGCATTCCATTGTTCTTCTATTTTTGGTTTCATCTGTTCTACTTAGCACCTCTTCTTTAGGTCGACCAAGTGATTACTCACTGGCCACTCAATGATGTTCATATGCGAAAAAATTTCATGTTGGAATATGAATTGCCACAACTGGTAATATGGTGCTCACTGACCGAGTGAGAAAGTATTAATAGCAAATTGTTACTAAGCTCAAAATGGTCCAACATTATGGGTTGTATCGCTTTTTGGAACAAACTTAACGCTTATTCATTGACTATTTTTAGCAACATGTTTGCTTGTGGGCTTATCATAGAGAATTAGGCAGACTTATTAAAAGTCAATAAAACCCAGGAAATAAAAATTAAATTTTCAATCTGTGAACGATAAATAATATATTTTATGGCGGTCATTATGTCAGTATCCCATCGAGTTATGAATTATATATTTTTATGTTTGATTTTTCCATCTCGTTGCCAACGTAGTATATCACATTAATGTCAAAATTCTAATTTGTGGTTTAGAAAGTCTTGAAAAATATATTTTATCCCTGTCGTCCAACAGTGTCTGAAGTAGAATCCGATATCACCAAACGATTTTTAAAACAGGTGTGTTCGATGGTTTAGAAATTGATATTAATGGGAAGAAGCTTTTAACCGCCAATCGCATATGACTATGACTAAGGGTTTTTAGAAATTTACATTTAAATTAGTGATTTTAAATTAAAGTGAATGTAAGACATATAAAACACTTTTGGGAACATTTGTTTTAGTGCATATGAAAGTTGATTTTGATTATAGCGTACACCACTGAACTGTGATTCATATTCTGCTCGTTGATTTTAAATTAACGCGATAAAAGTGGTTTAATCAGAGATGAGCAATTGAGACTGGTCAAAATATGACGACTCTGACTCCGACATTTAGAAACAACACGACAACACGCCGACTTTAAAACTTTGTAATTACATGACTCTGCGCTGATTCCAATATTAAATATTACCACACAAAATATTTCCAATCAACATCAGATCGGTGTTTGCGGAAAACCTGTCCAAATAGGGGGAATATATGATTTTGAATTAAACATAACATTTCATTGATGACAGGACATTTAAAATGAGGCGATGGTTTTATGTATCGTGGCATGCCTGAAGTTTCAAAAACACTCAATTATGTGCTTCGTTCTGGAAGAACTATTTCTTTATTAATAATAATATTCGGCCCTGTTCTGCATTCAGAATCATTTTGATCAGAATTTTCTTTCAGAATAAAAAGTCTACAACTTTGATATTCTTAAAACATTAAATATTTTTGTTCTGAATTGTTTGTTTTTAAAATCACAAGGTCTTTGCATTCTAATTCAAAACTGATATTTTTCTTCTGAATTGATTGACAGAAACCCAAAAATTCTGAAACGTTTTATGTTTGTCTGGATTCTGTTTACAGAACAGGGCCGATTATATAATATTATAGTTCAGTATAATATTAAACGAATTCACTCCATTTCGTCATTTTAAAATATAGTGCCTGTATATTATAATTGCAAAGAATATGTGTAGTCCAATGTTTATGTTTATTAATTGTAAACGCCAAGCAATTCCCTTCTCTATTTGCAAGTTTAATTCAGTCGTACTGGGGAAAATCTATACTCAGAAAAACTACGCAAAGATTGCTGAAGATCAATGCAAAAATTCATGCTAATGTATTTGGTTAGATTGGATTAGGTTAGGTTGCAATGCAGCCTATAAAATTATATCAGGCTCACTTAGGCTGTGAAGTCCATTGTGATATCACAATGACAGAAAGAAATATGCGGGATTTCCATAGATCCTTCCTTCGAATTAATTTGATTGCATTAAATAGTCCAATATTTGGCTGATTTTCTAACTTTTCTAGCAGATTTTCTAACTCCACAATGAAGCATTGTTCAAAGTATAGTAGTTGTGCCTCATAGCAGTACTGTTTTCTTATCCAGATTGACTGTTGAGGAGATTCGGGGTTGTATAAGATCCAGTCATCCTGATATTGGTGATAATATTGTAATTATTGAATTTAATAAATCTCAGCCGAGGGACATTTGTTCTTTAAAAATGCTAGTTCTGAAGAAATCTTTCGATGACATGGTAAAATGGCCAGTTTTGTCCGATATGGTTTTGGTGCGGGAATTTATTCACAGGAACCGCAATCGTTCTGATGTTTCTCTTCTATTACCCCCATCGATCACCGTCTCAAAAATCGAAGATCTCCTTTATTGGTATTGTATCAGCATGTGAGAGATCTGAACTCTAAGCTAAGGGATATTTCTTTAAATAGGGTAGATTGTGGGTATGTGATTATTTGCTTGCAGGAAACTTGGTTAAATCCTTAAACCACGACACCACTCCGACTTTAGGATTTTGAAATTACATGACTCCGCTCTGATTCCAATATTAACTAAACCTATTTTGTAAGACTCTCTTTTCATTTATAACGAATTAAATCGCAATCTTGACAAACAAAATATTTCCAATCAACATCAGTTCCGTTTTTGAATAGAACCTGTCTAAAATACGGCGAAAATATGATTTTGAATTGGACATAACATTTCATTGTTGACACGACATTTAAAATGAGTCAATAATTTTATTTATTGTGACATGTCTGCAGTTTTAAGAGCACCCAATAATTCATTTCGTTCTAAAACAAATATTTTTGGAATAATGTTCCTTATCGCACGTTAATGGATGGGGTCTAAAGGAAAAAATTATTAAACGACTTTTTTAACACTATTATGCTACAACCATATATAATCACCTATATTGGTTACTTTTGGCATGTTGGCAAATTTCTTGTTTAATGGAAAGTTTTCTAGGTGTAGCCTGTAACCAATATTTAGTATATATTGCAATTTTGAACCCAATAAAAGTAAATTACAAAAGACAAAGTGAAAGAAGTTTAAAAAACAAAATTTTCTTAAATAACTGTATTTTCATATTTATATCTTATTTGTTAAATAATTAAGCTCGAGGTCAATTTTGTTGTACATATTTTAAATTATTTTTCAATATTTTGTCTTTCGTCGAAAGACATCATCAGGAATTCTGAAATATATGATTTGTCGAACATTACATATAGTCGATACAGGACGTTACATATAAACAACAAAAAACTTTCAAGTCTAAGTTACGAAAAAACTTGAGTACAACACAACATGTAAGTAAAGTAGCGCAGCGACAGCTACCCTTCGTCATCGGTTTGTTACTGAACTAATCCATTCTCATTGAACTCTCTTTACTTTTCTTGTTGGAAAGATGTAACTCTGCGCCTAGTTCTCGTCGTCTGTTTTGACGTTGCGTTGTTGGTGTATTGAGTATGTGTCGCACAGCGTTATTATAATATTAACAGATTTATCTGTTTTTCACAGATTTTTAGCTGTTAAACAGATTTCCAGTTTTTTTCTGCTAAAAACAGATTTTGAAAATGTTATCGCAATGCGGTTTTTGATAATTTGTATATAACGTAACAATTATAAAACAATCATGAAATGACGTGAAAGAGAAAAGTTTGAGTGAAACGTATCGTATCGATATAAAGACAGTAACCTCTCGGACGGACCCAAGTATGAATTGCCGAATACAATGACAACATTTCCTTTATTCAAATGCTTCGCCGAAGGGGTAGAGTAGAGTGAATACAGACAATTTGTAACAAAGAGGAGCTGGAGATTTCAAGAACGAAGTTCGTTGGTTTGATCGATGACCACCTCTACAAACCAAAACTCGACATGAGGGATAAGATTTATTTAGGCTCGAGCCAATTTTTGGGGGAAAATAATGATATTATTATCATGAGCGCTGACAGAGGGGGAAATACAGTTGCGATATCAAAGGACGAATATAAGATGTAGATGGGTAGATGAAGATTATTCTGGGCGATATATGCACGTATAGACGACTGGGGAGAGATCCGACGTCAACTGTTCAGGAGAGAAATAACAAACTAGTGCATAAATTATTCAGCGAAAACTCAATTGACGCGCCCTCGATGTGCATTATTATTGGCATTTTGGACCATAGAGGAAAAATTGAGTAAAAATGCTGATTACACGACTATACTACAGGGTATTTTTATGGAATTACTATCGTTTTGTAATAAGGATACACGTTATTTTAAATGAGGACAAATTTTATGAAAAGAGAAAGGGCATGCCTATGGGTTCTCCAGCGTCACCGATAATGGCGGACATTATAATGGAAGGATTACTTGACACGACGCTCAATACATTAACGAGGAGACCGAAAATTAAAACTAAATATGTAGACGATATATTTGTAATCTTTCTGAAATTTTTTCAATCGACAACTTCAATTTATAGTTGAAGAGGAAAGGGGCCAACAATTTTCATACGTTGATTGCATAGTTATAAGAGAAGATGGAAATTTAAAAGTTGACTGGTATCAAAAGCATACAGCGTCAGGACGACTAATAAATTATTATTCTAAGCATCCTAGAGAGACAATATTTAATACGGCCAAGAATTTCGTTACCAGAGTGGTGAAAATAAACGATGTGGAATTTCATGGAGAAAATAAAGAGAAGGTACGAAACAATTTTACAAATGAACAGTTTTCCCCTCAACACGATTGACGACTTGCTAATGCGAACAGATTTGCAACCACTAACACCACAGGATAAGACGAGTCTGGAGAAGATATATAAATCCATAACGTATTTGCCAGGACTCTCGGAAATAATCAAACATTTATGAGAGGGAGAAACACCATTTAGCTCCAAAGTCTAACTTTACCTAAATCGCCATTTTAGTGGGACTAAATCGGGAATCGATACGGATGACAAGCCAAATGTGGTGTACGAAATCAAGTGCTATGGAGGCAAAACCGACATATGCCATCAGTTATATGTTGGTACTACGATGAATAAACAGAAGACGCGAATTACATAACATAAATAGGTCCAAAGGGCACATTATAAGCCTTTAGAGCAAAAGACACCACTCTCAGCCCACTCTACGTTAACTGGACAAAGGCCAAACTTTGACGAAGTGAAAATTCTAACTGAAGAGAAGATTTACTCACGACTTCTCTTCAGGAAATGCTACGTATTATTGGCGTTCCGTCTGAGAAAAGACTCAACTACAAGCGCGATACGGACAAATGTGCACAAGTTTACAAACGTACAATTGACAAATTTAGGCGGAAAAATCAAATTAGTTGACAGTTGACTAGTCTTGACTAGGAAAAATCAAATTAGTTAGTAGTTGACTAGTCGTATACTTTTTGTTATCTCACAATGTAATTATATGCATAAATATTATTGCCATTGCCTACTCAATAATCTCTAACAGACAATATTGTACTTGGAAGAAAAATCTAGTGTTTACTGTTTTCACTAATGTTTTATCTTTGTGTTTTTCTTATATTAGATCCTTGAAAAGGATCAACGAAGTTGATCGAAATATTGTAAACTAAATAAATTGTGATAAAAGGAAATTTATACAACTTCGTTTTCTTTTTTCCATTCCTATACCCTCAAGCCTATACTAAAATTGAAAATCATAATTATAGGAAAGGTCAACTTTACTTTAATATTGCGTAAAAACAGAATTTTTTCATAAAAAAAAAGTTATTTTTTCAAAAATGTACAGATTTTCTTGAAAAAAATATAATAGCACTGGTGTAGCATCTCCAGCGTCAGACGTTTGCTATAATTGTTCACACATTGTAATACTCTCACATTCTCTAAATTAGCATTATGGTTTGACGTCGCACAGAATTACATCTTTGCTTAATTTGTGACCTGCTATTCTTGTTCTCAATTTGTTCTTTGTAGTATTTGTCGCATGGTGAGGTTGCATTTCCGTTGCATTTAATCTTATATATAAGATTTGATTTGTCGAGGGAGTTTATATTCGTCTTTAAGTTGGTAAATACTTTAAAGTGTGTGATTCGTCTTGTGTGCAATTTTGTAGTTGGTATCATCAATAAAATTTGATTTTCCCAATCTTTCAGAAAGTTCCGATATGTATATAATAAAAGCTCCAGATTGGGCTTTTGTTCTCCTTTCCCCAGAAGTCGTTCTATTGTGTGTTTTGGGAATCTATTTTGTTATAATATGTTCATAATTTGCCTTTATTGTCGGGATGAAATTCCGCATCGCTCACAGTGAGTACTCTATAGTTGTTAAAGTTTGCGGCGTGTTCATATTAATTCTCCGCGGATGATTTGAATGGAAATTTACTAATCTTCAAGAGGCCGTATGTTTTTGGTACTATCAATAATCTGTTTCTCCTTCGTATTATTATGGGGTCCAAATAAGGAAGTTTTCCCTGTGTTTCCTTTTCAATAGTGAATTTAATATATTGGTTAAAGCTATTAAATATAGTCAGAATGTCATCTATTGCACTGCTTTTAATTATTCCAAACAGGTCGTCAATATATTTCGTCAGTATCCTAGGTATAATATCACATTTTTCTATGCATTTATCCAGTAGCTCCTCCATGACCATATCGGCAACCACTGGTGATGCCGATGATCCCATCGGGAGACATTTCTTCTGTTGATACATTTTGTCCTTATCATTGAAGTATCGGTTGTCCTTAATGCAAAATTGTAGCGCTTTCATAATTAATGTTCTCATCATATCCGTATATCTGTATCTCTGGCCATGTTTCCTCTATTATCCGTAGGGCGATATCGACAGGAATACTGGGGAATAATGAGACAATATCCAAAGATAACTTAACATTATCTTCCTGTATTTTCGTATTCATTACTATATACCTCTTTGAATTGTACCGAATTTCTCACATTGTATTTCGATGTTTCTGCTATCTACGTCAGAATAGTCGTCAAATACTTACAAAGATTACTAGATGGTGCGTTGATTGAAGAACAGATTGGTCTAAGTGGATAATTATTCTTATAAATTTTAGGGAACCCATAGATACGTGTGGCACTCGCCGTATCCATATGCAATTTTCTTCTCTCCACTTCATTAATTATATTATGGTTGAGATACGAGCTCGTTGTTCCTCCTCTGTAAAGAGCTTGTCGGATCCCTGTTCAGGCGTTTATATGTCATTATGTCATTCACCATTTGGCCCATCCTGTCTTCGTAATCCGACCTCTCCATCGCGACTGTAACATGACCCTTATCTGCGTCAACCACAATTATATTGTCATTAGTCTTTAAAATTTTTTTGGTTTGTTCCACTGCGCGTAATATGTATCTATCTCTGTTCGTCAGTGTGTATTTATTGAGGAAACTCTCTACAATTGACTTGAGTTTCTTCCTCGCGATCTCTTGATCTTCTCTGCCCCTCAAGGTTTTGACACACTCTTTTCTGATCACAATATATTTAAATAAAGAAAATCTTTTCTTGTACGTGGCAGTGCGAATTTCCTTCCATGTGATAACAACCATTGAACATTAGCTGGTATTTCCGTACGTGATTTGTTACAAAACCACTTTTCGTTTAATTTTATGTATAATTCTCCTTTCTGCTAATCCTCTAGTGCCTTAAACTTCTGTCTGTGTTTTGATCGTAAGTCATTCTTCACTTTCTTCTCCAAAAGTCCTTCAATTGAGCAGTTGAGAGCGTATTTTCATAAAAAAGTAAATTTTTTCAAAAAAAATGTCTATTCATATTCTTAAAAAAAGTAAATTTTCTTAAAAAATACCGTATGTTAAAAAAGTACCTTTGCTTAAAACAGTAAATTTTCTTATAAGAAGTACTTCTTAAAAAGTCTTTTTTTTGATATAAGTAACTTTTCTTACAAAAGTACATTTTCTTACGACAACTTGAATGTCTTAAAATTCTACATATTCTGTAAAGAGTGCCCTTTTTGTGAAACAAAATAACTTTTCTTGAGATAAGTACCTACTCTTAAAAATTTACCTCTTCCTAAAAAAAGGATCAATTCTAAAAAAATTCCCATTTCCTTAAAAACCTTTTATTCAAAAAAATACATTCTCTGAACAAAAACTAACTTTATTTCAAATATTCCTTCTCTTAAATGTACCTTTTCTTAAAAATAAAATAGCACCTAGTCGTTTCTTTTCTTGATAAGTAGCCTTGCTGAAAATAAGTAAATTTTCTTAGAAAAATAACGTTTTACAAAATAGAGTACCACTTCTTTAAAATGTACCTGTTCTTAACAAAGTACTTCTTTGAAAAGAAAATAGTGCATATTCTTATGGCTTTTTCTTCCAGAAAGTACTTCATCTTAAACATAGTACTTTTTCTGAAATGAAACATTAGTTTTTAATAAAAGAAGTATCTCTCTTTAAATAAGGGCCTTTTTGGGAAAATCGAATACTTTTTTTTTTAAAAAAAATACATCCAGTAAAGAACAATTGTACTTAAAAAAGTGAATAATTTTACAAAAGGTACCTTCTCGTTAAGATCCATTTCAATTATTGTATTATTCAACGGGCGCCCTAGGCGTGTTGGAACTAACTAGTACATAATATATAGCGAAAAGAACCTCGTTCCAACCGTGTGGCCCTGACACCTCATGTAATTTTTTTATTACAAAGTAAAGGGTTTTGTCAATAAGAGCGCTACAAGTGTTTTTTTAAATAAAACAAAACCGGTTTTAGATACCAATGAAATTCTTTATTCCTGTGAAAGTACGTTCGATGCCATTATGTATGGAACTCGATTTCTTTTGCATGGCCACCACGGGCACGGTTGCAGAAGCCCAGACGCTGAACCAAATTTTCGACGGTTTTCAAGCATAAATCGGCTGATACTGCTGCAATTTCACGTTCGATATTCGTACGAAGTTCATCAATCGTCGCTGTCTTGTTGGCATAGATCATAGACTTGACGTAGCCCCACAGTAAGTAATCTAACGGCGTCAAATCGCACGACCGAGGCGGCCAATCGACTGGGCCATTTCGTGAGATAACACGTTTACCAAACTTGGTTTCCACTAAATTGATTGTGGCATTCGCTGTGTGGCTTGTGGCGCCATCCTGTTGGAACCACATGTCCTCCAATTCCATATTATCCAATTGGGGCCAAAAATATTCGGTTATCATTGAACGGTAGCGATTCGTATTCACAGTAATGTGCCGGTATTGATCATCACGGAAGAAGTACGGCCCAATGACGATTACGTGTGGACCCCAATAACGCATATTTTGCTAATTGACGAAGCCATTTAGCCAGAAATGAGCCTCATCGCTGAAGATGATTTTCCGATGAAAATCCGAATCATTTTCAAGTTGTTGCTCAGCCCAATTCACGAACATACGACGCTTATGGTGGTCAAGTGGCTTCAGTTCTTGCGTGAATTTGATCTTGTAAGGATGTAGGCCAAGATCTTTTCGCAAAATTCGCCACAACGACGTCACAGAGATGCCCAATGCTTGAGAACGACGTGAGAGACACATTTGGGCTTTCTTGAACTGAATCCTCAGCGGCAGCAATATTCTCGACACTACGGGCACTTCTTTGTCTCACTGGCTCGGGAACATTTTGTACTGTGCCTGTGGATTCAACTTTTTCCACTAGACGCTCAATTGTTGATCTGGTAGGACGATTATGACGACCATAAATTGGACGTAGCGCTCTTAAAGTTGAGGCCACTGACTCCAAATTTGGGTAGAAAATTTTAATAATTTCGACTCGTTGTTGGCTCGTATATCTTTCCATGATGAAATGGCAACCCTTACTGAAGAGAAATGTCAAAAGAGCGGGAAAAAATATGGCGTCGTTTGCTGTCCCTATAGATTTACTTTTGTAGCGTCTCTGTTGAAAAACCCGTTAGTTGGACTCTTTTTCAATATAATATTAAACGAACTCACTTTAGTTCGTCCTTTAAATAAAGTACCGGTATTTTGTAATTGCAAAGCGAAGTCCAATTTTTAGATTATTGATTGTATACCCCGAGCAACTCCGTTGTAATTTAGCAAGTTTTATTGATTTGTGATTTGGGAAACATATACCCAGAAAAGTAAGCAAAGGTTACTAAAGATCAATGCAAAAATTGATTATAATGCCGATGGTTGGGTTAGGTAACAATGGCGGCCTATATGACAGGCTCACTTTCCTAGTTTTTCCTAGTTTGATTACTTTAAAAAGCACAAGAGTTGGCTGATGCTAACATCAGTCAGATTTGTTAACTCCAAATGGAGGGGTTGTTCAAAGTTTAGTAGTTGTGCCTACTAGGAGGATGGTGTTCTTATCCAGATTGGCACCACATCCTATTGTTGAGGGGATTTGCGGTTATATAAGATCCAAACACCCTAACACATATATTGTATTGTAGTTATATTGTGATTTTTAAATTTAATTAATCTCAGCCGGGGAATATTTCTTCTTTTAAAATTCTAGTTCCGGGGAAATATTTCGATGGCATGGTAAAAAGACTATTTTGGCCTGATGGAGTTTAGGTGCGGGAATTTGTTCACAGGGATCGAAAACGTTCTGTTGTTTCTGTACAATTACCTCCATCGGTCACTATCTGATAAAGCTAAGTTTTCCTCTTTTGGTATAGTATCAGAATGCGAGAGGTCTCAACTCTAAGCTAAGGGATATATATTTCAATAGTGTAGACTGTGAGTAGACACTGAAAAATGTGTGCAAGCACTGTTTTCATGAACTGAAGATCTGTTGCATTTTTGGTTCTATATTGACTGTCTCGTATTTGTTTTTAGCGGTTTTCAATAAAAAAAAAAAACTCATTTGGGTCTCAAAAACACATATTATAACCTATTAATCATTGTGTCTCAAACATTTTATATTGAATAACAGCGTGTATGCGATTATTTGCTTATCCGAAACTTGGGTTAAACCTGAAGTGTATGACTCTACAATTTTTTGTCTGGATTATCAAGTATTTTGAAAGGATAGATTAGGAACGAAAACAACTGGTGGTTGTGTTGTCAAAGGATTGTGAATTCGAATTCATATATGTGCGTCTGCGTATTGATATGGAATCCATTTTCGTTACCTGTTCGTATATTCCTTCTAATTCAGGAGTTGAGAATTACATGAAACAACTTAGGTTGTTAGGTCTAGCTGTAAGCCAAATGGGTTAAAATTCCGATTTTAATCTGCTCTTAATGTCCTGGATTTCTGTGGATGACACAAATAGATACATATTTACTGTGGTCCTTATTTACTCTGCTCAATAATGGTTATTGTGCAATTAATTTAATTAATTATATTGGTGATGCTAACAACGGAATTCTTGATCCAATATTTTCAAACACTCAGTGTATTTCTTTATGCAGAACTTCTCCTATTGTGAACCCATAGGATAAACATCGTCAAACATTGAGGGTGTCTCTAGACACGTAGTTGAAAAATGCTAGAATGCGTAGGGGTAGGGATTTCTCGTTATCTTTAAATTTTCCAGTGACAAACGTTCTTTATTCGGTGGTTCATGGTATTATGATCGGAACCTTAACGTCAGAGTTGCATCTTTTTGAGAATAGGGCTTTCTGTTGCAATTTCTTCTTAGATGACAAAACTTGAAACTGGGCCCACTTGGTTTACTACGGGACTAAGAAGTCTGCGTAATAAAATTAATAGGTTGAAGCGAAAATATGCTAGTGGCGTTACATTCGCTCATATAGAGGAATATATATTACAAGGAATAAATTGAATATATTGAAATCATGAAAGTTGTTTGGTTTTGTTGGCCTAATAGAGCGTTCAGTAAAGCATCATCATCATACGCTTAGTTACTGTACGTGCATTGATACCATCGGCAGATTATCAATCGTTCAGTCAAAATAAAAATTTCATATTATTAACGTAAGAAGAAAACCAATTAAAATTATTTAAATTACACTACGTTACACACATTCTGTCCTATGAACTAAATATAATTTTTCGTAAAGGGGAGATAAAATAAAAATAGTTCTCTGGTGCCACATAGTGAAACGGCGCCATATAATTGTGAAGAAAAAAAAGAAAGAGTGGTTGGAATATGATAAAATTTAATTTCTAAAACTATAATCATAAGCCGGTTTCTAACTGGGTATCGGTTTTTTTTTGTACCGGTTTCAGTTCGTTAAAAAACCAAATTTTTCTATTAATTTGGTTAATACCTAAATATTTTATGCGGTGATTTCAGAAATGCTTTTTTTTTTGTACCGGTTCACCCGATTTTTTAAAATTAATTTTTTCACTGTAATGAAATTTAAAAACCACGAGGATGGGCCCTTATGAATCTTATTATCTGAGAATAAGCGAACGTTAAAAAGTGTAATCCCTTTAGAAACTAAGGCCTTCTATTTTGGCATTTGTAAGCATTTGTCTCAGTATCGCGACAAATTGACCAGCAGTTTTCGCCAAGCATATTCGTAATATCTTGTCCTTTAAAGCTCTTTTCAATAGCCACAATGTCCTGATAGAACCTTTCGCCATGCTCATCGCTACAAGCTCCTAAATCATCAGAGAAAAATGTCAATGATTGTGAAAAAGAGTTATTAAACAAAAAAATAATAACCTCTTACCTTATCTTAACAGAACGATTCATATATTTAGTCAAAATGTTCCTTGGTTGACATTTCATCAAATTGTACATAAATAATAACGAAACTGTTCATAATTTTAATGAATATATTACTCGCATTTTGTTGTATGAATACGTACATAAACTTGAAGACGGGTTCACTAATAGAATTAAGATCAAGTTAATATTTTATCAAAAGATAAAGGATTAGTCACAAACACTTATCAGCGGTAGCTCGGAATGACGATATTGAAACGATCATCATGTGCAAAATATACTCTGAATTCAAAGAAAATTGATTATTAGGCAAATGTTAAAAAGGGTTGCTGGACGACAGGTCCCAGGAAATAACACCCCAATTGCAAAACGAAAATGGGCCCCAAATTTAGGGTTTGTTTTCATGAAGAAGGTGGGCCCCCAAATTCAAAATGAAATAGCCTCCCAAGCAGTGATGAAGGGCTCCAAAAAATTGGGAAGCACGACACCCAAAAAAGCGCAAGATGACCCCAAAATAATTATTTGTTTTATACTGATGAATTTGGGGCCAGATTTCATTGACGCTTTGGGGTATATTTTCTTAAAATGTAATTTTAAAGAATAGAAATTGCACCCCAGGAAAATGGGCCCCAATAGAAAAAAAATAGTTTTGCTGTATCCGCCGATTTGAATATACAGTACATACATAAAAATATTCCATGAAACATTAAACTAAATCAGATTGAATAAAATAGATATTTCAAATATTTGCCGGCCCTTTTTGCGACGTCTCTGTTTTCTGTTTCAATATCAGTGAAGCGCCGCAGGTAAAAATTTGGAAAATTTTTTTCATTTCTTTTAAAACCGTAAAATATAGTTTATTACAATTTTTGTTGATCGTGTGTTGAAGCGCCGCAGGGAAAATATTTTTCACAAAAAAATCGCGCAATTTGTTCTTCCAAAAATATTTTTAAGTTTTTTCTAAAACAGTAAAATTAATTTATTAAAATTGTTGTTGATCGTGTGCTGACGCGCGATTTTTTTTTTGGGAAAATTGTTTTTCATTTCTTTCTAAAACAGTAAATTTTTTTATTTTATTTTTAGCTGAAGCTTCAAATGGTGCATTTAGAAAAACTATAAAATATTAATACTTACATTATTTTTCAATAGGGTTCATTACTGTCAAGCAGTGAGGGGAAAATTTGCTAACAACAAAGTGCTACTGCAGTATATAAAACTATCTTATCTTATAAGTGTCCTTAATGTCGTGCAGTAGTGCAAGAATATCCTTAATGATTAATTTGCATTTTTAGAAGTGGGCTTATATTTTTTTTAGTAATATTCCTAATTTCACTGGCTTTTATGAGGTGTTTTTTTAATAATTTATTTAGTAGCCATACGAAATTGCACCCCAAAACATGAAGACGGACCAAGTTTGTGTTTGTATTAAAAAACTTAGCGGTTTAATGAACTTGAGTTGAAGGTCATGTAGTTATGAACAACATTATTAAATTTATAGAATTTGGAATTTGATCATAAAATTAATGAAACAAAATTATGATCAGATAATATAATAATTTAAGAATTTTTTTTCCAGTGTAATAATATATACACAGAGGTACAATCTCTAATCTACAATATATACGAACTTGTATCGATCGACGATCCGTAAGAAGGAACTCACACTGAAAAGTAAATTATTCCAACACAAGAACAGAAAGCTGTTTTCATCCAGCTTCCATTGTCGCAGAGTTATGGTTCTTCGGAGTGACTTTAATCTACATATCGTCGTACCGGAGTTATCTACACGTACATCCAAAAAGTTCTTTTTGGGAAATTGAATTTAGAGTTTCAGAAAGGTATATCAAAAAAATGGTATGAAAAAAGTGGTTCAATATTTTTTTAGATATAATGGTGGGGATTTTTCATTGTTGTATGGAATAATATCAATGGTCATGGAGAAAATTTTTCGAGTTATGGCAATTTTTTCCTTCAGAAAAATTTTGTGTTTTAATCGTATACGCCACTTTTTGTGAGAAATTGTTCAAAATGTGGGATATACGTGGCAATGAACTAAAATAAACATGTTAAAAAATGGTTACTTTTTTCATTTGCTTTTTAAAAACACTAAGATTCGTATTTATATTGCTGAAATCAACCCACAGTAGGTATTTAGTATTACTGACGTTACAGTGTTTTGGGTAAGATATGACCCAGTAAGTAGTAGTATCTTACTAAAAATTACTGAATTGATTATTATATTTAAAAAGTTCAGATGTAGAATAATTCAGACATTTTTGATAATATTATTTCAAAAATATGTATTTAAAAACAATTAATAAAAAAAAATTATGAAATATTGCCAAACAATCTTTTTAAAATTGAGTTTGATAATTCAGTCCGAAATTAAATTTCATAAAAAAAAGACATTGAAAGTCTGTATAATTTATCTTCCGGAAGAAGATGTAAAATACTTTTCTAACTTAATATCTGGTTAATAAGAGAAAAAAATGTTTTTTTTATTTTTTTTTTATTATTTATACTCAGCCGAATTTTCATAGTCAAAACTTGTGTTCGAGTGATGCAAATTTGTCTTTATACTTTGATTTCTATAAATATTTTAGTTTATAACAAATATTGTTCTATGGAGTAGTGAAATTGAAATATTAATTAAGTTTATGATTAGAATTCAGTTTTTTTTTAAATTTATACTCGTAATAAAGTCGTTAAAATAATTTTTTATTTGCACATACGTGAAGATATCGATAAGATATTTGAATTCGTACATTTCATATATTTTTCATTGTATATCCACCATATTGTTATATACGATGTTATAACACGTTTTATTTTTTGTTTTTATGGATATACAATTACAAAACGCCTAAATATTTCATAATCTGTAAGAGGTAGCGACCTGGGGACTAGACAGATTTATAGATCTTGAAAAATTACCATTGAAAGTGTTCTTATCTCAATTTTTTGGATTTTGTAATATACGTGCAGATAACTCCGGTACGACGATATGTCAGAGAGTTGAATTTTCTGTGAGTATAACTTTTTTACAGTTTATACAAAGATACACAAAGTGATACGTGATCTGCTTTTCGAATTTGAGCCTGGGGAGGTTTAAGCATCAGTTATTGAAGTTTCGTAAAAACAATTACAAATTTACAATTTATCGAACATATTTCATCATCAGCGACAGACACCAATACAATAGGACTATTTTATGTAGACCATTTTCAGAGATTGTTACATCTGGTATACAAAGCTTAATATAAGGGTATTGGTTTTTTACACAAAATCATCAACACAAAACAGCCACTACACCTCTATAGACGTATTACTTTCTCCCGTTCATGTAGAGGAAGGAAACTTAATTCATTCAAATATAAGACTCACACTTCAGAATGTCAGTTCTTCATAAATGGAATCCGTCTCTGGAACACGCTCCCAAATAATATACAGCTAATAAATAATGTACTGCACTTTAGAAATATTATTACTGATCTGTATTCTTAAGTTTTTGTTTTTTTGGTTTATAATTTTTGTTGAAACTCCTTTGATGGTGATTAATGATTTATGTGGTTTTTTTTTTGACTATTTTCCTTTTCTACGTAATTATAACGGAATTAATTTTCTTTTGTGTTTGTTTTAATAATGATTATTTTTCTTAAATTTGATTATGTTACATGTTTCTATGCTAATTGTTATTATATTTATGTTTTAAAACAAACAAAGTTTTTTTGTTTTCTCTCTTTTATATATTACGACTTATAATTTTTGTTACAGTTATGTCTTTATGTTTTTTCTGTCTTATTTTACACTAGTCGTAATTTGCGTTTTAAATGCCTGTGCTGCAATATAAGACTTATGTCTTGTGTACAGGAACTAATTAATCAATAAATAAATAAATAAAAATAAATAAAAAATAAATAAATAAAATCCATTCGTGAGGCAATTTTTCAAAATCTCTTTTCAATTTTGTTTAAAATTTGATGATTAAAGGAAACGGATTATGAATGATTTTGGAACTTATTAAGCTTACGTAATTTTCCGAAAATCATCGAAGCAGTTTTAGTCATACATATATGTACATATCAAAGAAGGTGCTATATACTTTAGTAAATCACTATCAGATAACTTGGAGCAATTTTCGGAGTAAAAAGTGGAATCAAACTTCCTTTAACTTGAGAGAAATTGCAATCGTGTTTTAATATCCAAAAATGCAAATGCAAAAATATTTGCCTGAAAAGTAACAACCAAAACACAACAGTTATAAAATATAAGTAGAAGAAAGGCAATCGAAATATGAGAGCAATGATGAAGCATTTTATATATAAGATGAACTGCGGATAAAAGTGTGTCACTTAGAAAGAGCCAAATAAGACCCCTAACATTTTTGGACGAAATTAGTTTAAGGACGTTTTAAGACAATTGAACCAAATTCAGCTGTCTGGATGATAAAGAAAAGAATTTATGACACCATGCCTATTTGGCATGCTACAGCGGCCGAAATATGTGTTATAAAAAGACGCTGCACCTATGGCAACGAAACAGTCAGTTACAACACGATAATAATTCTGCTAAAGTGCGGTACAAAAGTCAGAGGAGGAAGGAAACCCCGTTTGGGCGGGAAAAAGTGCCTAATGTATGCATAAAATATTTCCACAGAAAAATAAGTTCGGAGAACGGATCGAATAATGGACTGACCTCCTACAAGGGCGATAATGGGAATCTGGTGAGAGATAATCAGTGTATGCTTAAAATGTGGACATAATATTTCTCATTACTAATCCACTCAGAATATTCAAGGGAAGATCAGAAGGCACTGGTTGTGGAAGACGGTGTAGACTCCCACCCAGCCAAGACGAGATTAGAACGGCAGTCCCTCGGATTAAGAATAATAAAGCAACATGATACCTGCTGACCTTTTTAAGGCTAGTGGAGAGGGACTGTCTTCCCACATGCTTCAACTTAACTGCCGAATATTGTTGGGGGAATCTACGCCCGACGATTGGAGTATGTCCTGTATGTCCTTTACTGAAAAAAGGTGATCCGTGTGTATGTTCCAACTAACGCGGAATCAGTCTTTTATCTATCGCATATAAAGCTAATTGTTGAACAACTAATTTGATGCTAACAGTGTGATTTTAGACCAGGTAAGTCCATGACTGACCAAATACTCACGCAACGCCAAATCCTGAAGAAGACCCACGAAACTCATAAGTACCAAGTGAGGACTTAGACAAGGCAATAAAATTTTGAGCAATCTCTTAAGCAGCTTTATGAAGAGAATAATGAGAAAAGTTGCAGTATATATGAACATAAAAAGCCATGTGTTTCTCGCGTGTGCTGACGACATACGCAATCAGCCTGGAGATACATAGGAGAATCGTGCTTGCATATAGATGCTATTTTGGGCTCAGCAAGCAGTTTAAGAACAAAGCC
Organism: Phaonia tiefii; assembly: GCA_963931995.1. Classification (NCBI taxonomy): domain Eukaryota; kingdom Metazoa; phylum Arthropoda; class Insecta; order Diptera; family Muscidae; genus Phaonia; species Phaonia tiefii. The sequence continues at coordinate 198,359,388 of OZ008368.1, read as the reverse complement.
CTCAGTCGACGGATAAAAGTCCAGCTATACAAGGTTCTCACTTTACCTGTCCTGGTATACGGTTCCGAAACTTAGCTCATATCCTGGGAGTATTCGGGAGAACGATTCTCCGAAAAACATATCAATTGAAAGATCGAATAATATAAACTCAAACTGATGTAAGTAAATAATAAAATTGTTATGTGTTTGACATTCAAATTTTTCATTTGCGGTTACTCATTGACACCATATTGGGATTACTCATTCAGAAATTTCGATAAAAGAGAAAATAATATATAAGTAATGACAAATATGTATAGTAAGTAGTGATTGTGAAATAAAAAAATTTTTAAAATTGTGAATGATGTATTATAAGTATATCACGTAATACAACTGACCAAAATCGACTGTAAATGGACAGTAATAGAATTAAGACTTGTAAATGTTACAAAATTTTTTCTAAGTCCTAACATTATAACTTATCGACCTTATTAATAAAAATTTATGAGAGGTTTGGGAGACGATTTATCACACACAAAACGTCTCTCGAACCTCTCATAACTTTTTACGAATAATAACGGGTCCGCCATCTAACGTTTTTTTCAACTAGTGCTTATTTCGTGAATGGTACCACTTAGCTCATGTCTGATTTGACAGATAATTAGTTTTATCCTTCCGCTGAACGAATATGGTTGTGTATACGCTTGAACAACGCTGGGAAATATTGCGACATTACTTTGAAAATCATGGAAATGTTGCAGAATGTGTGCGAAAATTGCGTACGGATTTTGGAAGAAGAGAAGCACCGTCAGCTCCGTATGTTCATTATCTTGTGAAAAAAGTGAAAGAAACTGGTATATTCATCGATAAACCAAAGCGCGAAAAGCCAAAAATGGTGCGTACACCCGAGAATATTGCTGCTGTGGCAGAAAGTGTGCGTGAAGCGCCATCAACATCTATTCACCGTCGTTCTCAACAGTTGAACATTTCGGAGACATCATTGAGACGGATTTTGCATAAAGACCTTGGTATGACGCCATACAAAGTCCAATTGGTTCAGGAGTTGAAGCCAACCGACCATCCAATGCGTTTTCGCTTCGCTAAGTGTGCCTGCGATCGACTTACAGAAGATGCCGATTTTACCAAAAAAATCATCTTTTCAGATGGAGCTCATTTTGATCTTGGCGGGTATGTAAACAAGCACAATTGTCGCATTTGGGGCACAGAAAACCCGCACGCATATCGAGTCACTGTTTGGTGCGGATTTTGGTCCAGAGGCATAATTGGGCCATTTTTCTTCGAAAATGAGCAAGGAATGGCCGTTACAGTCAATGGCGATCTTTATCGGGCCATGTTAAACGAATTTTTGTTCACAAAAATTGAAGAGGAGGATATTGGCAACAGGACGGCGCTACGTGCGACACAGCCGAAGCTACACTCGATGTTTTGCGCCCTGTTTTTGAAGATCGCATTATCAGCCGCAGAGCTGATGTCGTTTGGCCACCTCGGAGCTGCGATTTGACACCGTTGGACTATTATTTGTGGGGTGACCTCAAAGATAAGTGTTACGTCGACAAGCCAGAGACAATTGACGCTTTAAAGGACAATATTCGTGAAGCCATTGGTGAAATACAGCTGCACACAATCGATAATGTGCTTAAAAATTGGACCGATCGTGTAGGCTACTGTATGGCCAGCCGAGGCAGCCATTTGAATGAAATTCTTTTCCAATATTAACCGGAAGGATTGTACTTTCAAATAAAAAAAGAAATTTGAGATTATTCAGTAGTTTTTTTTTATAGCATTTTCAAAAAAAAAGGTATTTGGCGGACCCTTTACATTTAGTGTTTGCCTTAACTAGATTTCATTAGACTTTATGAAACTTCTCATACATGAAGTCAAACAAATTGTATCAATTTACATAAATTTTTTATACATGAATTATAATTTTATGTGATCTGTGTCCTATCAGTATTCCTTGCAATTGTTGTATACTATCGTATGCAATTTTCACACAAATCACTGGATTTCTCTTAATTATCCGGTATAATTTGTCTTCAGTTGTTTATCTCTGTCTTTGTCCAATATTAATGTTTGCTGTCATTCTATGATAATGTCTTAAAATCTATTTAATTAAATAGCAAATTAGTTTGGCCTTAACAAATTGCCAATGGCAATCTCAGCATGTACACTGGAAAAACGAGAAAGTAAAATATATTGAAGCCATAAATAAAGCTAAGGATAAACCTTAAAATTGTAGTCATTTGAATTCGAAATGAAAAGACACTCACACGAGAGAGAGATAAAGATGGGAGAAACCCCCCAAAAAAATTTTAATTAGTGACAATGAGAACAAGACTCTCGCTAACCTAGAATACTAAGGCGCTGATGAGAAGAGTCACAGACTCCGAAACTATCGTCCGGCAAGGTGAATTCAAATCATAGTTCTTGTAATTGTAGAAATCTCCTGATTTGTTAGCTCAAAGGAAATTGATAATTATCTTTCTAAATGTCGAAATGTTATAAATCAATTTAGACACCAAACATATTTTTTATTCGCATGGAAATTGTTTTTCCTTGCAATCATGATCTTACACACATGATTCTATTTAATATACCCTTTTTTTTAAGTATTAAACATTACTGTGACCATCAGTGGTGCAATGGTAAGCGTGCGCAACTGTTCTGTATAAGAACCCGGGTTCAATTTCCGAACATATCACCTTTAATTTTCTCTGCTGACGGCTACCTCTCATAGTAATGGCGACACCATCGAGTAGTAAATCAATTATTCTCTATTCTCGAAGACCATGATCGACTATCAGTGTAAATAGAACGATTCGCAGTGAGAGAGTTTTGGACAATGAGTGCAAATGAAACGGGAAAAAGCATAAGTATATGAATGTTTGTAAAGTGATAAACAAAATAGCTGTTGGGAAATAATAAAAAACCCAGCCAATAATTTTCAGAGCGCTCAGAAATTCAGAGTCATAGAAAAGTTGATAATATGAGCAATTTCAAAGGGCTCGTAATAATTCGGAGTCATAGAATTCACTTTACCGAAACCTTTTTATGAGGCTTTAATATTTTACGCTCTGAAAATACACATTTAAAAATTGCAAATTTTTATGAATATTTTCTGAGTGCTCAAATAATTCATCAAATTTGTAGGCTCTGATAATGTTCTTACACACAGGGAAAACATTAGTTGGCAATCAATTCAGGCATTGAAAATTCCATGATAAAGTCAATTTTTTGATTAGAATTCATAATTGTCAAATATCAGAATTATTTGTCGATGTTATTGATAGACTAAAAATAGGTTTTACTAAATACAAGTTGCTACTACCGAACTTTAGTTGTATTAACCAATTGGAGTATTTCTAAAACCTCATTCATCTGAAATGGAAGACACAACTAATAAAAAGTACAATTTTAGAATTCGTGTTCAAATATTAGTTACTGTGATCATAATTTAGTTTCTGTTACAAAAACGCTTGTTGCAAAGTTACGAGTGTGTATTCGATTTTTCACAAGAGGCTTTGTTGTTAAAGAGAAACTACGTATAACCTAATATTTTAAACAGGAAGTGATAAAAAAAAGTTGTGAAAAAACAATAAAGTGTATAGATATCAGCCAGCGAATAATATATATTATCAGAAATTGGGGTGAAGTGAGACTTTTAAACATAATTGTTGAATATGACGCCACTATTGACGACTTCACAAAACACATGCAGACAATTGTGGACACTTGGCTGGAGGAACTATTATTGTGGATGACACAAATTAACTTAAACATACATATGATACCCACGGAACCCATCCCCATTTTTGATCAAAAAAATGAAAAATTTAGAAAGCTTGTCGTCAAAAATTCAGGACATGGGGCAGGCAAATTTTTTAAAAATAAACCAAAATTAAAGAAAAGGTAATGAATGTGAGAAAATGGAAAAGTAGCCCTCGCAGGGACCTATGTTGCTCGTACCGTGTGGTAGAACTTTTGGAAAATCGTTAAATTTATATTGCATTAAGTCGCCCGGCCGTCCGGCCGGCCTCAGGCACGGAGGTTAAAATTCCCTCTTAAGTCGATGTGTGGCAAAATTGGAAAAATCACTCGATACTTTAAAAAAAAATTTATTTTTCTGGATGGTTACCATAACCAATCTCATGGTTACTGTACGCACAAAATGTGGACTTATATGGACTTACCGACATCCCACGAAAAAAAGAATGACACCACGAAATTCGAGACACAAATACCTTTCGTTGAAGTACACACACTAAACCATATCCAAATGTCCCTGGGTGTGACTATTGTTTGGACCCTGTGGGCCCCATAGATCCGTGCGACGGCTAGTTTTCAATTTTCTCACATTCTTTAATATTTCTTTAATTTTGGTTTTTTTTTAACATTTTTTTTACCTGCCCCTGGTCCTGAACTTCAGCCAGATTGTCTGTATTTGTTTTTGGATTGGACGCTCCGTTTTCGATATAGAAATTGTTTCATATTTTCTATAAAAAAAGTGGGCACGAAATACGAACCCTGATTACAAATAATAATAATTTTGTTTATAAATATTTAAATATAAAATACACAATTTTAATAAAAAGTAATTTTTTTTTAACTTTTTTTTCAATAAAATTCATGAGGGTTTAAAGCATCACCAAATGGTTGTGATAGCCATCAAATTCAAGTAATTATTTTAGTTGAGCATACCAATATATTATTTGGTACAATCGAATTAGTTTTTAAATTTGTTGTTCATCCAACTAATTGAACATTCACCACTACAGGATAATTTGATTGCTAGAACTAAAACTCGATTGACAGATCACATTTATTTCTTGTTGCTGTGTGTTCAACTAAATATTTCAGTTCTTCCAACCAAAACTGAATTACAAATCAATTGATATGCGCAACATTTGGTGATACTGAACACAGTTATTGGTAATCACAACATAATAACGTGATAGTCCAATGAACCGCCAAATTTTAGTTGGCTGTAAATATAGTAGTGACAACGAGTCTCTTCTCTGTGTGTACTTTACTTTATTTTTATTGGTTATTTTGCAACATCATGAGGTCAGATGCGTACACGTGCTAATGTGCGAGGCTCTTGTAGTTAAGAACGTAAATTGAATTATCGCACGACTATCTTTCATTTCATCCGGCGACTGTCCACAACGGCGACAAATGATTTGTACATTTTAGTATGAAACTTACAACAGAGTTTAAAAAGTAATTCAAGTAACTGGAAAAATTGTTTAAAAACATAAGAAAAAAATACATGACTCAAAATAGAGAAAAATATGCAAGATTAGAAATAAATTCGCATATTTGTGCTTAATAGTATTCATATGTCTGATTCCTCAATGATATCGTATGCAACTGCATAAAAAAAAGAAAAGAGCATGCTTTCCTTGTATATTCCTAGTATAATGACGCTTCAATTCACTCCATCGGTGCCCTATCCTTGCCGATGTCCATTGAAGGAGGGAGATTTTCACTAGTCTTATTACCTGAGTGTGGTCAAAAGCCGGTGTTGTCTGTTGACGCATAAAAACTGCATAGGTTTGACACTATCACATAATTTTATGCAAATTATAGCTACGGAAGAATCAGATGCTCCTAATATTCTGGGCATTATAGTATCACATATTTGACGTGAGGAAAAAAATACTCAGGTACTTGGGGGTTTAAAGCTGTATTTGCACTACGTATATGTATCCTGCCTAATCTGGAACACAACGCACGTATGCGGCATTCCACATCAAACCGGCAAAAAAACACCCAGGGCTACTATTTCTCTGAAATTTTCAGGGAACGTACTTCTTTTTAAAACAGTTTATATCTCTCTTCGAAAATAATCGCAAAAATATTTTGTTCCAGTTATAGGCAATTATAAATTTTTAAAATTTTTTAAATTCTTTTAAAGTGTATATAGATTAAAATCTTTGTATTTCAGAAGTGGCCTGACGGATTTAAGGGTATGATATTTCGCTTTAAAGCTTTTTGAACGTACTTTAAGACCATTCATTTAATCAAGTAGTACTATATTTTTGATGTGTTAACATCTATAGGCAAGGGTAGGCCAAAGTGAACTCATGCAAACAACACACAGCGTTAGCATCACATACGTGGTTGTTGAACAACAATAGTCTCTGCCTGAAAATACGTATGATGTTATTGATGTAGCGGCAGCGAACAAACAAGCAGCTCGTCGCCGCCAAAGAGTATTGAATAGTATAGAGAACTCATGGAACAAATTGTATGACTCAAAAGCACTGGCTACATTTGGCGCATGACTTAAAACGTATTACTCTCTATATATCATAACTTGGTCCATTCATAATTTCGATGTGAAATATTGTTGCCTTTTGAAACATTTATAACTTTTATATTGTTTTATGTAATAACATTGCCGAAATGTCGCATTTATATTGAAATATTCTATAAAGAGAATAAGACTCGTTTATGCCCTCATACTCAGACTCTCTACATGAGAGCGGAAAAAGAGGGCAATAAGTTCTCTATAAAATTCAATACTTTTTGTTATCGTTCTGTTTATGCTAAAACAACATCAATTATTTAATTGAGCTAAATATTGCTTCATATTCAGTTGTATGCCAGCACTCAAACAAGAATGCCCTCGTCGCTCTGTTTATGACAAAACAAAAACAATTATTTCAGTGAGCTAAATATTGCTTTATTTATTTTAACAATGTTACATCTTCTGTTAAAGCAGATGTACGAAAAAATAAAAAAAAACCAATGAGTGCTCGAACTCACGGGCGATGTGTTAACATCTTTTTGCTACACGGTACCTGTTCGATTTCTATGAACACATTCGTAAATGTTACATTGTAAAAAAAAAAATTAATGTGAGTCCGACCACAGGGGAGACGTGTAAACATCTAGTAATGAAGTTGGAAGTACTTATGCTTTTAGTATATTTTTTTAATTAATCAATTAAAACAATCAAAACATAGGAATTTGCTGGTTTTTGTTTATGTACTGCACTATATATATGTACTGCATTAAAAATTACAGTAAGCAGTAAATTTACTGATTACTGAAAAAATTCAGTAAAATTTTACTGATAATGAAATTTAATTTGCATTACCAGTCAAAGCATAGGGCCGTATTCAAAATAATCAGTAATCGGGCATTACTGATTACTGAAAATTCAATGCACCTCATCATAATCATGTAGGCACTTTATAACGATTGCTGAAAAAATGTTAGTAATCTGTAAAAATTTACTAGTTAAAGGATTATTTTTACTGAAATTTTAGTAGTACTGCAAAGTGCCCATCTATTGTAAATGCCTTAAGTACAAATAGTTAATATTGGCTTATGGTAACTAAAATAAGATATATAAATTTTTGCTTCGATTGTATTTAAAAATCTATGGAAAACTGCATCTATAGTAGTGGAATTGTTAGTTGTGGGGGTTTGTGGAGAATTGCTCATATGCAAGTGGAAAACGTCAAATAAAAATTTTGATAAAGCTTGCGACTGTGGGTTTGCACAATTTGTATTAAAATATCCACCCATAATAATTGGCGTGAGGCGGACATTGTTACCCAATTGTCGTGTACCAGCTTCAGTGTAAGGCAACAGTACGTAATGAAGATATGTTATAATCTTAATTTATATTGGAATCTAATAGAAATTTTATTAGAATTAACATTACCTCCATCCAGCTTTGATACACTTTGTGTTGTTTTATGTTCTGAGTTATAATTTTTTTGGTGTTTTGTAAAATATTTTATTATTTTGTATTTGTTGCGGTTGACAAGTTATTAATCAGCTGTTTCCTGAAATGTAACGCATGAGTTATTTTAAAGCAATGGTTTTCGAAAATTAGTAGCTAATATTGCACACTAGATGGTGCTTATATGCAGCTGTTAAGTATGAATGACAATCTCAAAGACGAAGAAGACTTTTAGTTTTTAGTTTTCCTTATATTTGACACGTTTAGTTTTTAGTTTCCCTTATTTTGCATTGTTTTAGTAAATTTCTTATTAAAAGTGCAAAAAATCTTTTTAAAAGTTATTAAAATTAAATGTTTTTGTATTCATTTTATTTATTTGTTTTCATTTGCCTACCATAACATAATGTACCACAATTAGTGAAAATTAGTAGCTACTATTGCACTCTAGATAGTGTTGAGTATACTGTATGCAGCGTATGAGTACACTAATACACTCATACATAGCTCACACCGATTTGATAACGCTTTACGATTGGTTAACGATTACATGGTTAACATCGCACATCTTACTATAAATTTGTGATTGTATTGTGAAAAAGATTTTTACCCCCAGCGTATAGATGTTTACACATCAAAAACAGCGTTGAATCATATGATGACGTTACAGTTAAATAATATTAATACTTAAAATTATTTAAAGACCCAGTTCAAGCACATGTGTCATTATTTTCTTGCTCAATACTTTTTGTTTTGTTCCCACAAAAGTCAAAGAATGCAAAGCAACAGACACTTGTATATACATACATACATTGTTATATTCGTACATACGCTACACAAGTTCACAAAATTGTCGTTTCTGTCTTGCTATCTCATTTTTATATACGTACCTATAATACGTCATTACTGTCTTTGCTCTGAGAGTGCTCCGCACCCACATTTTATTGGACTTACCTTTCAATATAATAAAAAAAAACAACACCAACAACAACTACTACTACTACAACTGATATGGTGGTGATTTATTTGTACTTGCTGTGTCGTGGAGTGTTGGGTGGGTAGTGTGTGTAGGGGGGGGTACCTAAAATAAAAACTGTTAAGGGAATGCAAAGAGTGGTGAGTTTGAGTGTAAATTGTCATGGAGGAGGGTAAATAAGTTGCGTCCCGGCCGAACTTAACACCGTTTCTACTTGTTTTTGTATACACTGGGCATTGCTGAACATCAAATGCCTCGCTTTGTTTGGCCATAGCAACAATAACGAAACAACCAAACACACAACATCACACATACTTTGTCCGAAGTAGCTGACGTATACGTGTGTCACATAACCACATGTTTACCATATCAACAGCAACGAAACAGCGAAACACACAACATCACACATACTTTGTACGAAGTAGCTGACGTATTAGTATGTCACCATACGTCAACTGCGCAAGCCCATGCGCTTGCAAATGAAATTTTGCGTGGCTATGCTTTATATCTCCGTTCAACAACAGCAACAGACACATGTACATACATACATTATTATGTTAATACATACGCTATAGACACAATTTCGTTTGCCTCACCCCTGCCACACCACTCTTTCATTGCTCTCTTGCTCGCTCATTTTTGTTTAACACGTCATTATTCTCTTTCGCAGTCGCAAAAAATCTGGTTTTAGCAGCAGCATAAAATCTGGTTTTAGCAGATTTTGACTTTGATAGATTTAGTCCCTATACGCCGCTATAGATGTTAACACATCAATAAAGTGCAATAGCAAAAGAGCCTTCAGCACAAAAACTATTCTTTTTTTATTTTCCAATGTAACATTTACTTACGTATTTATAAAACATCGCCCGTGAGTTCGAACACACATTGATTTTTTTTGTTTAAATTTTTAATTTAGTTATTTTTAATGATACTTAAAATATTTATTGTGGGAATCGCACGAGTTCTACTTTTTTACAGAGCACAATATGGAAATAGTTACAGAGCACAATATGCAAGCATACAAACCATGGTAAATAAGGAATATTGTCGTAGTAGCTGTTGAAGGCTAGCATTTCGGGGGCAGAATTTGACATAAAAGTATCACAAGATTATGAAAAAGTTCAGATAAGCTGTTCTAGTACGTTATGCAACCATCATGGAACATAATTTTACAGTGATTAGTATCAATCAATATTCAAATATAGTCTGGTTATGGATTTGGTTCTCATTGCTAATCGTTCATTCTACATCCACTCTGTTTTCTTTCAAATTCTAATTACAAGAAGGATAAACAAGATATGTTTTTGACGTAGAATACGTCTTACCTTACGGTATGAGGAGTCATGTCAGGTTTTTATTGTTGTAATCTTTATTTCATTGAATTTGAGGAAACGGCTAGATGAATTTTTTTAAAATTTTTTTTGTAGGTAAATGAAGATGTTATCTTTCGTTTGATATACATTTCATATTGGTTGATATATTTCTAGTATTTTAATTTCTCAAATGAAAGTTGTTTAAACACATACACTCAAACATATGTGTGGTGTTTGGTTGAGTGTTTTTGGTTGCTCAACATTGCTTAGGAACATGTATCTAGTAAAAAGTGAAACGAACAGCAAGCTAATGTTGCTTGGCAACATGTATCTAGTAAAAAGTGAAACAAACAAAAGCTTTTTTTGCGAAAGCTTCAATAAAGCTGTTGTAACATTAATTTTGAATTGTAAAGCGTAAAGCTTTCACACAACGCTCGAATGCTAATGCAAAGGTTTACCTTATACCTTTTTGAAGTAAAACTTCTATACGGAGGGGTAAACATTTTTTAATGCAACGGAACCGGAAGTTTGTAATGTAGCGGAAGCTGTTACGAAGTTCCCCAAAAGTATGCAACGTAAATCATGACAAGGGAGGTGAAGAGTAGAGTTTGACGATTAAAACAAAAAAACAAAAAATTGTAAAATAGCATCAATAGCAACAGATTTATTTTTGGGATGCCAAAATACTGAACAGGAAGCTTTTGTCAAACAGAAATTACACAAAATGGCAGTTATCGATACTGGCGGTTTACCGTACGAAATTGTGTTCGTTCTATACAAATCGTACATTATCACCACAAACATCGATGTATCAGATGGATTGGCAAACGGTGCAGTTGGTAAACTAGTACATATCGAACAAAACCAACAAAATGAAACTACAAGAGTATGGTTAACTTTTGACAATTCTGGAAAAATTGGTAAACAACTTAGACGAAAAGCTGCCGGATACGTTGCCACACATAGTATTGATAAGCATGCCGTCCCAATAGAACGCAGAACATCTGCCATTGCCATGAATAATAATAAAACAATTATTGCAAAACGAAATCATTTTCCTTTAGTATCAGGATGTGCCATGACAATTCACAAATCTCAAGGTGGAACCTTCAATGAAGTGGTTTATGAATACCAAAGGACTCATTCTCTGCCACTACTATATGTTGCTCTATCAAGAGTAACCAGCATTGAAGGATTGTACATAGTGCCAAAAGATAATGATAATAGATTTTATCATGGTCGAAAAAATGATACATCGGTCATATCTTTACAAGATGAATTTCGCCGATTATCGTTGAATACATTGTCAACATTAGGAAGAACGATTCTTGATTTCATGCATGACAGGAAAAAGTTGTCCATGGTTACTTTCAATTGCCAAAGTCTCAGAAAACACGTGGCGGACTTGAGCGATCCCGTAATTGGTTCAAGCAATATTTTGTTTCTATCAGAAACTTGGTCAAATGACGATGATAATGTTGACATCCCGAATTTTGATTGTATTGCAAAATTTAAACGTAAAAATGTTAGATCAGCAGGAGTGGCAATTTATCAGAAATCAAATGATACTTCAAACATTGTAACTTCGAACATGGACATTTTATTAAGACATATTACTGAACTCGATATTGGCCAGTCATCAATTGGTGATATATCTGCTGCTCACTGTGATTTGGACGATGGAACAAACATCATAATGGTAGTTGTTTACATTTCGCCCAATAACACAGTCAATAACATTATAAAGTTTATATATAAAAGACTTATGATTTACGGTCGAGTAGGCTCTGAAGAATTAGGAGAAAATTATCATACGTTGCCACTCATTTTAGCAGGAGATTTCAATGTTAATTTCGCATCCGAAGATGGACAACTCTTCATAAACTTTCTTCGAGATAAATTAGAACTTGAAATCAATAATAACCGAAATGAGCCTACCACACGACATGGAACAACAATCGATGCAGTTTTCTCTAGATTTCTTTCTAATTTTCATTCGAAAACATATGTATCATATTTTTCATACCATAAGCCTATTGTCTCAGTCTTACAATCAACCACAGTAACTACTCATGTATCCGATAATGAAAATAATATAAATAATGATTAAAAATAATAAAACAAATAATAAATAAAAATTCAACTCAAATATGTTTATTTATCAATGGAAACGGAATTTAAATTTAAACATTTGTAGAAAATTATTATATGTCTGTATACATTATACATATAGACATATACAAACATATATATAAACATGTAGATGGAGCTAAAGAAGTTTTACTTCAGTTGTGTGGTCTTAAAGCACACTCTCTTTTTTAATATTAGGGCGGCCCTCTCAACATTCGCAGAACTTATTTCAATAAAAATATTAATTAAAATACATAAATTAAATTAAATTTTTTTTTAAACGGACTTGAATCAAATGCCGTTGGTAAATATAAAAATTACAGCAGACAGTTGTCCGAGGCCTTCGGCCACGGACTGTCCCTGCAGGCTGTGTCAGAGACACGGCCAAAAAAGACAGAAAACATATATAACAATAAATTCATTTGCTTATATTATTTATCATTTATTGTTATATATGTTTTCTGTCTTATCGGATGGCGTATTCTACGTTAAACTTAATGGCCGTGTCTCTGACACAGCCTGCAGGGACAGTCCGTGGCCGAAGGCCTCGGACAACTGTCTGCTGTAATTTTTTTAACTACTTTAGTATCTCCGATTCATCAAAATACGACACGATAGCAGTTTATCTGTTCCAAGGTAGTTTTGTTTATTTTTTGAAAAAAAGTAATGGAGCGGTTAATGGAATTTTGACGTGACAACGTCTTAAATTAGGTTGCGGCTGGGAGTCACTTATGAAAAAGTGTAACGCCCGGTAACGTTACGATGAGTCACCGAACGAGAGAGAGGCCCGCCGAATGCCTTGCGTCTCTCTCCCACTCAATAAATAATTCTGTGTGTGCGGATGTGTGTGTTTACTTGTGTGCCAGAAACGATTTGCTTTGCTGGCTTCTAGTGGCTGTTGGTCGGTGGTGTGAGTGTTTTTGTTTTTTGGCACATCATATATATGACGACTGAGCAAGTATGTATGTGCGTATATATATGCGTGTGTATGAATATTGATTTAGATCAGTCTGCATTGGATAAGGTATTATTTTTTGTTTTTTGTTTTTTGGCTTTATGATATGTGTAGTGTATGTTTGTGTGTAGAATTTTCATATGAATTAGGTAGCCAAAACGAAACAGAGAGCTGCGGTCGGCTTTAAAAACGATATGCGAATATGATGAATTGAAATACTTTTTGGTTAGTAAATTATTTTCTTTTGTTTTTAATAAAAGAAATGTTTATTTTTTATAATAAAAGAAATGTTTATATTTTATAATAAAGGATATGTTTATTGTTTATAATGTCACATTTGATAATGTGTTCATAGAAATCGCACAGGTACCTAGATGGTGTTGAAATTACTTCTATTTTCCTAAACCATAAGTTTCAATAAATGTTAAAACATCGCCCGTGAGTTCTAACACTCATTGGTTTTTTTTTTTATTTTACAAATTTTAATTAATTTCAAATTTATTTAGCAAAAATTTGAACCTTCGATCTGAATAAATGTTTTGATTTTCGAATTGATTCTTTAAAATTACAATTATTAAGAAAAAGTGGCAGATATAAGAAAACTTGATTTAAACTGTGTTGAGCAAGAATTTTAACATCTAATCAATATGAAAATCAAATCAATCTAAACAAAATATATTTCTATAGTTAAAATTTGTGCAATTCTTATTTTCATTCAATTCCTTGTTCCTATTGTGCAATTTAATTATATTCATATCAATAAATATTCTACCGAGAAAAAGACGTTGTCACGTAAAATCTTCGCCCGTAAAACCGACTTTACAGGCAACAATTTTTTACGTTTCGGATGGTTATGCTGCGCAATACAAAAACAACAAAAATGTTGCTGATTATTTTCAAATATGAGCGGAGTAGCATTTTGGAAAAATGTTACACAGTCGGAAGTAGGAGTTGATTTAAACTTCCGGGCGGCTGTTTCGCACATTGTGAGACTTCGTCATCGACGACTGTACGTTCTTGGCTATTGAAGGTTTAGTTCTGTGATTTTATATTTGAATTTTTCCCACCACTTTATCATAGATGTTTATTAAATAGTTGATGAAATCAGACTGATGAGTTAATACAAATCATTTATTTATAAATAACAACTCATTAAATAATTTAGGTAATATTAACAACGAAAATACCAAGCTCTTATAAATATATATTGGCATACATACTTTCCTTTCTTCAACTCTGAAATGAGTTTAAATTGTAATTTTTAATTGACTGTTCAATGTTTCTGTATAAACAAATAAAAGCTTCCCAATCCTTTCATGTTACAGAATCTTTGGCTTTTCCTCCAGTTTGTTTACTAAAACCAAAGAATTCATTTGAATCTGTTTTTCCATTATGTTTATTTAGTAGAACCACAAAATATTGTTGATTTATTCATCATCGCAGAGTTGTTGTTCAATCAAATATGAACAAAAAGCGGAAAGATTAAAGAATTTTTATGAGGCACATACAGTTAAGTTTACACAGTATCAGGAAGGCCAATGCGAACACGATAATGATGATATTTCGTTTCACCAAACATTTGATGATGATTTGTTTTGTTTTGTACATACTTAGATAATGTTGTCACAGCCTGTTGAGATTGTTTGTAGTGATGTAAAGAAACAAGACGAATACCCGAAAAATCGGGATTTTATGTAAGAGTGTATGTACCTGTGTTTATGTTGATTACAATCAACTTGAGTCGTAGAATAATTGAGGCGAATTGTTTTCAAAAATTCAGTTCAACTTAAAATTTTTAAATTAAAATGCTTAAAAATATCATTTTATATAACTATTTGTGTTACTATAAATAACTACTACTCAATTACCTGTTATTTGACCGTCCTCATACCTTGCTATATTTGGTTGTTCATTGAGATTTTGCTTGTAACCACTAACTTATAATTATACTTGGTTGGTTGGTTGAAAGGGTGCAAGACAGCACGCTGTCTAGCATATATAGGCTAAAGAAGCCCATTGTGATACCTGCAGTTTCCTCCATCGCAACTATTGACTAGTCGTCCAGCCAATTTGCCCTTTCAATAAATTTTGTCTATAAGACCTACTGGAATGTCCTGTAGGGCTACGGTGCTAACTAGATGTGTTCCGAATATCCTTCTTCTCAGTCCTGCCAGATCAGGGCAATCCAAGATAGGGTATTTCGTCGTTTCCTCGTCCTCTTCCATGCAGCATCTATACAATGAATAGTTGTGCATTGTGTAATAAACCCGAAACCGGTTATTAACCGATTTCTATGCCTCGGCTTTACCAAAAAACAGTTTCGTGAAAATCGAAATATTCGAAGACAACCGACATTTTTAAAAATCAGGTTTATGAACACATGGAAAGCTTTGTAACAAACGAATCATATCGACACGTTCCCGGAAGAATGTATTAAGCGACAAAATGGAAATTGTTCAGGAAACAAAAAAGAAATTCCTGTAAAGTAGCTGATATGTTTATTTTGTCGGTTATTACCATTTCATTTGCTTAATAACTCATGCATAACTCAACAATGGTTATGCAAGCGACATTCGCTGTATATCGAAACGTGGAGCTTGGTGTAAGTTTTTAGATTATGGAAAAAAAGTCATTGTGGCCAAATATGTCGCTTAATACATTCTGCCGGGAACATGTCGATATTGTATTACAAAAACTCAGACTGTTATATCCTGCCGATTTGTATTTTGTGTGGGAACTTATAAGACTTTGTAGTGGCAGCTGACAATAATTTAGATTTATTATTATCATCCTCTACTGATGAATACTGTGTAAGAAATTGGGACAATTTCCACCAATATTTATTAATAGGTTTGTGTTGCGTTTACCACGGTTCCAACTTATCCCTTTGGTCACTTGCTTTGTCATAAGATAATATAACACAGTCCATTGGATTGGCTTAGTTTTAGGGGGCACATTGCATCAATCAGGGTAATTAATATCTATTTGATAATATAGAAAAGGGCACACTGTAGTATCGATTTACCTCGGCAACCATATCAAAGAGCATTTAATGTTTTCAGAGTGACCATATTACCGTTTACAGATTTTATGAGATACAAGTTTGGAAAGTAAGCTGAAAGGACAATAAACTCAACAGGATGTAATATACATTTTTACTGAGCAACCGGACCAGTTTGTGACATTAACGAAATAGAAACAAAAAAAACAGCAGACAGTTGTCCGAGGCCTTCGGCCACGGACTGTCCCTGCAGGCTGTGTCAGAGACACGGCCATTAAGTTTAACGTAGAATACGCCATCCGTTAAGACAGAAAACATATATAACAATAAATGATAATTTGACAGTTATTTTTGAAAATATACATAAGCTTAAAATTAAATAAAATAAATTTAAATAAAGCTTACTTATTTTTAATTTAACATAAAAATGTATGAATTAATTTTTTCATATATTTTTTATCATTATATATCCATGTTAAATTCAAATTCACATTTAACATTTTGTTTCACTAAAATACATAAGTCAATATGTATACGAAATTTCAATATTTCATCAATCAAAACAACAGCCGAAGGTTTGTGTCCACACTGAAACAGCAGCATAGTTTGTGTTCTCGCTACAAACTCAAACACTCAACCAAACACCACACATATGTTTGAGTGTATGTGTTTAAACAATTTTCATTTGAGAAATTTAAATATTAGGAAGATATCAACCAATATTTGAAATGTATATCAACCGAAAGATAACATCTTCATTTACCTACAAAAAAAAATTTAAAAAAAGTTATCTCGCCGTTTCCTCATAATCAATGAAATAAAGATTACAACAATAACAATCTGACATGACTCCCTATACCGTAAGGTAAGACGTATTCTACGCCAAAAAATTCGGTTCCGGCAATATAGAGCCTTCATGTATTTTGAATTGACACTGCAAAACATTTTTGGCAAATTTTCGCTGCCAAATGAATTTAAAGATGATTATCTCCAATGCGTTTCTTCTACCCCATTTCCACCGTTAGATTTCCCCAGATGGATTGAATGAAATTAATATTAAATTCCCTGAATCCAGATACCAGCAATTCAATTGTATTAATTCGATTATTAACTTTTCCTAACGAAACTAATTGAAAACGTGCTGATTACCAAAGGCAATGTAAACTTTTGCTTTAAATATTGGTGAATTAATAACATGATAATTGAATTAAAGATGTGCGAAAATTACGAAATTACTTTGAGAGTGATAGGCTATTATTACAGGTAAAGAACGAGAGACGCACAGTTAGTTTATTGATCATTTTACGATGTAAATTCACGCGTACGTGATTTGTAAGTTAATAAGGGAAATTCAAATGAATTTTTCATGTGCTAAGGCTCTTAATTGTCAGGATAAGTAAGTAAAATGACTTTAGGGATATTGAACATCTTCATACTGTACATATACTGCTTTCAACTGTTTCAGTATCGAGGAATCACCCTACAAATGTATTTCTAGGTAACATTTCAAGTTAGAAAAAGGTTCTCAGAATTATTAAGCATCATGTTTGTTTACATGGAACTCAGTTGGTACCTACACGCCAAACGGCTAAGATCTGGGATATACCCAAGAAGTGCTGGGGGTCAATCTCTTCTTTGAAAATAGTGGCTACTTAGGTTTTGTGCCAGAATAGAAAATATAAATGTTTTATGTAACTGACTTTGTGCGTCGAAAATAAATTTTCTTTCAATTTACTTCCTCCTCTGCCTGTGTTTAGAGCTAATGTGCTTTATTTCGTAATCTTTACATTGACTTTATTTTACTTGTTTAACTTCCGAAGTCTTCAACTATAGGGTAGTCCAAACTAAAGTACATTTTTAGAAATTAAATAAAATTAACTAAATTTAATGTCTTTTGGTATATTTTGGCTGCCGCGGGTGGCTTCGTAGTAGCTCATTCTGTCAGTCCACGACATTGTTGACGGTTTCTGGTTCTATCTCACGACTGGCACGGACAATATTAGCATTAAAGCTGTGGATCGTTTTCGGGTTATTCGCGTAACGGCACCCATAACAACAAATTTAAAGGGATCAAATCGCAGCTCCGAGGCGAACAATTGACATCGCCAAGACGGCTGATAACACGATTATCGAACATAGTGCCGAAAAGGTCGATAGTTTGATGACCTGTGTGGCATGGTACGCCATCCTTCTGGACCTGAAAATTATCCAAGTGCACATCTTTTACTTTAGACCGCGAAAAGTCCATAATCATGCCTCTGTAATGCTCGGCATTGACTGAAACGGCGTCTTCAGCAGCATATCCGGAAAAATGGGCCAATGTTGCTACGACTCCAAAATCTACCACAAATTGTCGCTCTCTGTGACTGCTCGACAATGTTGTGTGGGTTGACATAACCGCCGAGATGAAAATGCGCCTCTTCAGAAAAGATGATTTTCGGCCAAATTCAATGTCCGATTGGAGTTTCTGTAAGACGCAAACTGAGAAGCCATAACGAAGTGGATAGCCGTTTTCCTTCAATTGCTGGGCCAATTGGACATTGTAAGCTAATTATCCGAGATGTCTGTGCAAAATTCTCTTCACGCTGGTTCGAGAAATGCCGATGTCGCTGATGTTGATGTCGCTAGCGAGTAGCTGTTCTGGGACTGGGTTGCGTCGGCCACAGCAGGCACATTATCGTCGTTACAAACCGTACGAGGATGGGGACCGTGAGTGTTTTCAAATATCAAATCTGTCCAATAACTGACAGTCTCACGAACATTTTGCACAAATTTCATCAGTCTTCAGCTACAATTAATTAATAGTTTAACTAAATGTTTCAGCAGGCCTGTTATAATGTCATGACAGGATGGCAAAAGGTATTATTTTAAGTATTCCAAGTTCCATTATTTAACCGGATAGAATAGTTGCCTATATGGATGCACACTTCTCTTCTCTAGGCTGACCAGTTAGAATAAAGCAATATAGACGCAGTTGTCCAAGAAACGCTACTTGTTCAAATGTTCTACATTATCAAAATCATAAAAAAATCTAATAATTCAAAATAAAAATTGTTAATGCAAAATTGGAAGAAACATAAGTACTTATACTTTGTCAATGAATCTCATCCAGAAGACTAATCAAAACATCATAAATATGGAAATAATTGGCCAATATATTTTCTTATGTTGCTTATGATCTGCTAAATATTTTATTTTGCAGGCTTTCCTAGCATGCCTTCTTTCAGAAGTTGTATTAGTAGCCCACACATTATCAGGCATACCAGGGTCAGATAGAAGGCCTACAAAGAGAAGCGAAATTGGCAGGCATCCCTTTCCCATGACGCCTTGTGTTAATTTTAAATATGGGTTGCTTTCGTAGCGTGGCTCTGCTATCTGCCGTTGGATGCCTGCAAGAAGTAGTGTTACACACACTTATTAATATATGTATGTGCTTTATTTCACGCGGTCGTGCTTGTTTGAACTCTCAAAAACGTCTCATATATTTAGCAGTGTCATCAATGAATCACAATAAATCTGTGAATTTTGGTATGCGGTACATATATGTGAACCCTGGCCAATATTTCCGCACGGACTTTAAGTAACAATTAAGATGCCATTACTTTTGATTTAAAGTTGACTTAAATCTAAATACTTATCAAAGCATACGAAAGTGTGACTATTAAGGAAGGATGCATTTATGTGGAATTGTTGTGGGAAATAATTGTAGATTTTTTTAAAGCTTTCATTTTTAATAAATTAATAGTCAATGA
This sequence comes from Phaonia tiefii, assembly GCA_963931995.1. NCBI lineage: Eukaryota > Metazoa > Arthropoda > Insecta > Diptera > Muscidae > Phaonia > Phaonia tiefii. The sequence continues at coordinate 198,339,565 of OZ008368.1, read as the reverse complement.
CAAACGACAGGGTTTTTTTCAAAACTATTTTGGACTTAAAGAAGAGTTATGATATATTGGGGAAACTTCTTTAGCAATTACAGGATGCCCAAAAGGTATTCTGTCCATCAACAAAGATGATAATGACACTCATGCTTATATATAAAACGCACGCATCTCAGATATGGGATGGTAGTTCGCTTTCGGACTCATTCCCTGTAGATAAAGGTTTGAGACAAGGCTGCCCGCTTAGTCCTATATTGTTTGCGCTATACGTAAACGACCTCGTCGACAAAATGCCGGGCGGTATAACAATAGGAGAAACCAAGGTGAAATTACTAATGTACGCGGACGATGTAGCACTTATTGCCGAATAACCAGAAAACCTTCAAAGTATGATAGACAAACTTTTTGAGTACTGCACTAGTTGGGGTCTCCGTACAAATTTGACAAAATCAAAAATCATAATATTTAGAAAAAGCCCTCGTATTGCAAAGAATTTAAAGTGGTACTACAAGGTGGCGCAAAAGTAAACTTCCGATGTTTTTTGGCTGTAATTTAAAAAAAAATGAAAAACTTTGATTCTCCTTATGGATTATTTTTATTTGGTCTTTTCATTTTTTTTACATCAAGTCGAGAATATGATGTCATGTAAATGGCCGCCGCCACAGTTGATTGTCATTTGAGCCCTTTTTATGGCATTTTCCATCATTTTGGCCAAAACTTCCGGCGATACGTCCTCACATTCTTGACGGATATTGTCTTTAAGAGCTGCAAGAGTCTGAGGCTTGTTGACATAAACCCGCGACTTCAACAAGCCCCACAAAAAGAAGTCTGGAGCGGTCAAATCAGGCGATCTTGCTGGCCAGTGCAAATCGCCAAAACGGGAGATTAGGCGCCCGGGAAATGCATCCTTCAGCATATCGGTTGTGGCACGTGCAGTTTGTGCCGTTGCACCGTCCTATTGGAACCACATGTTTTCCAATCCCAATTCATCAAGTTGCGGCAAAAAGAACTTGTTGATCATTGCTCTGTAGCGTGGCACGTCGTCTGGTCGATGTCGACGGCGCTTCCATGACATCCTCGGCTACAGCAGCAATATTCTCTGCAGAACGGCTACTCCGGGGTCTACCACGCCTGGCAGCATCTCGTGTTGTGCCAGTCTCTTCGAGGCGGGCGGATAAACGTCGCAGTGTTTCACCAGTAGGCGTTGGACGGCCAGGAAATCTGCGACCAAATTCACGTTGTGCCAAAATCACCGACCGATTATTGGTCAAATAAATAGTCAGCAATAGTCCGCGTTCTGGAGCAGTGTAGCGTAACATTGTTTATTAACGTGTATTTCGCATGTGTTTACTACACAAATGTCAAAACAGAACTGACATTAGGGGCCAATCGCAAAATTTATAGCATTTTCTGATAGGAGGATTACTTTTGCGCCACGTTGTATAATGAGGAAGAGGTAGAAATTGTGAACCAATATAAATGTCTTGGGGTCACACTATGCTACAATCTCTCCTTCAATAAGCATTTAGACGAAAGATTAAAAGCTTCCAAGTTTGCAATCTGTTCATCTTGGCTAGGATATATACATAATCCAAAAATAAAAATATCTGGCAAAATGAAGATTTTTACAACCGCTGCTCAATCAATTATGCTTTGCGCAGCTCGATTATTAAGTCTCCCGAATAATACACCGAATTACGCTTTGTATTTAGAAACCCAATCACAACCACAATATTTTTATTCGATGAGATTGCATTTTAACTATTTGCTAAAAGTACTTAACATGCCAAGAAATCGCCTACTACATATCGTTGCTGTTGAAACCATTAATAATAACGTGTATTGGGTTAAGGGATGGAAACAGATCTGCAGCAGATTAAATATACCTGAAATCACAACTAATGATGTATGGTCACCTCAGCTACCTGAAATATTAAATACAGTTATAGAAAAACTCGTGATCTATAAACGAAGAGAATTCATATCAAATGCCAAAAACTCTCAGTTCCACGACGCATACGCAACTTTAGATTATGACAGATCTTCATATTTTATTGATGGCATTTCAACATACGATATAAGTCTGACTTTTAAAGCTAGAATTGGTATGCTAAATATCAATGCGAGAGCATTTAAAAACGATAATCTAGACGCTGTAGAAAATACGTACCATCTTATTGGTGTATGCCCGCTTTTCAGACAATTAAGAAAGCAATTCTTTGGACAATATGAGCTATCCACTTCTCAATTTACAGATATACTAAATAGCGCTGATATTTTTAAATTAGCAAAATACTTAGATTGTGTATTAAGATATAGAAAACTAATCTTCAATGAATTTTTATAACTAAAATATTTAGCATGTATTACCCCAATCCGGCACACAACAAAACGTTACTGCCGTAACTTATTATTATTATATACATCTAAATTAAGGAAAATTGTAATACTGAATTATTGGATAATCAAATACAATACAATACAATACAATACCCAAAAGGTAAGAACTTAAAAGGATTTAATTTTAATACTATTTTTTATAACTGTAAAGTGCTAAAATGCATCCATCAAAATCCAACCTGCTACAAAATATAAAGTTTTGGTTTTGATTGAGCCAGGTCAAACGGATAAATGTAAGCCAAATACAATGTGGGCGATATTGGAGTTTATGTACAAAGGAAACTGCTTTTTACTCAACGAAACTGGGAAACCGTAAAATGTAAGGCTACAAAGTTATGTATTCTAATATAAGTAACTACCGAAACAGAACGTTGAAAATTTTGTCAAAGTTGATTGATATTACCTAGAATTTTTAGGATTTGTTCACATCTGGTTTTCAACTTGCCAATCTCAGCTGAATATTTTAAATATTGAGAACTTTTTAAATACACTATAGTCTCGTAACAACATAAATAGCAAAGCGCTACATTGAAAATATACTTGAAAACGCTAACAACTGCACGTCATAGGTAGGAAATGAATATTCACTGACTTTTATTTAACGGGAAAGAGGGAAGAATAAATAATTTTCCTGGAATTCCCCCTTACTTTATAACTTTTTTCAATATTTTGGGTCAATTTTATGCCCCAAAAGAGGAAAAAACCTAGTTATTTGTATTGAAATGTGTTACTCACTTACTTACTTATCCGGTCTCGAACAACCCCGAGGGGTCAGAGACTTTACAAAACGAAGATAACATATTTCGAGCACCAGTTCGATTTTTGCCTTATCTCTCAAGTTGTTAATACCAAGTACACGCAGGGATTCGTCACCCTGATTTCCCCAGCGAAGTCTTGGTCTTTCTATTTTGCGTATTTTTTCGAGTTCGGTTTCGAAAACTCATCTTTGTGGTTCGTCTTCATCCATTCCACTGACATGGCCTAGCCACCGCAATCGCGTTATTTTGATCCGCTTAACTATGTCAATGTCGGGATATAGCTCATACAGTTCATGGTTCATGCGTCGCCGATACTCGCCATTGTGCACTACAGGGCCATACATTTTCCAGAAATTTTTTTTCTCGAAGACTCCTACGAGGTTTCGCCATAAAGGAAGACAGGTTGTATGAGAGTCTGGTATAGTTGGACTTTTGCTACTCGAGAGAGGGCTTTATACCTAAAGTGCTTGCTTAGCCCAAAATCACATCTATTCGCAACCACAATTCTATGCTTGATCTCAAGTCTGACCTTGTTGATTTTGTTTACGGCAGATCTGAGGAGTATAAATTCGTCCACCACATCGAAATTATAACGGTTATCAACGTTCACGCTTTGGTCTAATCGCATAGAGGCCTTGCACGTTGAAACCTGACTCCTTCGCACTTCTCGAAAACGCTGCAGTAACTTCTCTAACTGTGCGCCCAATGATATCAATATCATCAGCATACGCCAGCAGCATGTGACTTTTGCTGCTGATGGTTTTATTCATGTTGTTTTATGCAATTTGGTACGAAACGTAATATTTGAAGCATCTAATACTGACGAGGATATACTTCTATTTAAAATTTCCAGCCGAATTTCTGTGAAACTTACCTACATTTTACATCAGCCATCTCTAAAACTAACGAATTTTTTATTAAGTACATTGTCACTTTATTTTTTTAATGACATACAATGACATATAAACAACCGACGTTTTGAACTTTGACCGTGTTGTGACACAATTTGAGTTGAAATTATTGGTGTCGACTTCGTACCTAAAGTTCTACAAAGCCTTTATATATAAACGGCCGAATCTCTTCCATTTAATATCGTATCGAAATAATATATATATATAATATTGAAAACATTTTAAAATATTAGCCAGTTGAAGGTCACTTTAAAATTTTAGTTTCAAAAATTACAATGTTTTAGTAAGTATTCAAGATATAAAATGATTTAATTATCATTGATACAATAACTCATTGAAAACTGTTTAAAATACTTTAAAAAAAATACGTAAACCGATTAAAGGCCACTTTAAAATCTAAATTTCAAAAATCACAATGGTTTGGTATCTGCAAAAATCAGACAATAAATTAGTTCTACTTCAAGATATAAAATGATATAGTTAGCCATCAACTACCAGAGATATTAAAGACCAAAATTTAGAGAAAATATGTATATATTTTGTATAAACGCCTTTTATGGGATATTACAAAAATTATAACACTCACTAAAGTACCTCATATTTAAAAAAAAATATGCATTATTCCTCCGTAGGATATTATCTTGAAATAAATTTAATAGTTTTAAATTATTTCTGCGTTTGGCAAAATACAACTTTATATTTTTTGTAAAATTTTGATATAAATCTAAGAGTATTGATTATATATAAGTATAAGAAAAGACACGTGGCAGCAATGGAAATGTTTATATTAATCGGAAAACTTTCGTCACTGTCATGAATCTGTTTTATTACTGTGATGAATATGTTCTATTGTAGCGTTTAATTCATCATTTAAAAAATCATTGATGTAGGAAATTGGTTTGTAATTTGTGTGATGTACAAACATTAATATCAATTACCTTTCTTTTGCCCATATTATAGCATTTTCCACTTTTCTATTTCGTGGCAAAATTAAAATTTGTCAATTTTCTTTGGTAAATAGCGCTACATATAGTCTCTGACAATTTGAATTTTATGTAGTTGGTTTGTTGTCTGATGATTCGCAAAATATTTCGTAGCTAGCATTAGGATCCCGTGCTCTGGACCGTTTTTAAAAAGTTAATTTTTGTAGTTTTTCCAAGAAAGTTGTACTTTAGCTAAAGACAATGTTTACATTATTGGCATCATATTATAGGGTTCTTTATGGCGCGTCCAATGGCATATAAAAGATACGAACTCACGGGCGATGTGTTAACACCTTTTTGTTCCGCGGTACCTGTTCTATTTCTATGAACACATTAGTAAATGTTACATTGGAAAATAAAAAACAGCGTTCAATCATATGATGACGTTTCATTTAAATAATATTAACACTTAAAATTATTTAAAGACTAGTACAAGGTCATTAGTATGGGTCGGTCCCCATACAAAAAAAAAATAAGTTGAGGCGGACACCCCGTACGTTGAAAGCTTATCCAAAGAAAATTTCAAAACACCAAAAATTTTTTTGATTCGTGCACCTACATACCGCCATTTTAGGTTTTATTGTGCTACGCTGTTTTTGGTATCCTATCGAAACGAAACGCATACCGTTGTTCAAGTTTTGTCAATGGCTGCATTTTTTCGTTTGGGCACTTTTGACTCCGAAGTCAATTTTGACTGTTGACTTTCTGTATTTTGTATATGCATATGATGCCTATTTCTCCTAACGTCTGTGAACACTTCTAAAAACTTCTAGACTTCTAAATGTAGTTAAAATTTATGAAAAACTGTGTTTCCCTTATTTGATACAAAAGAGTTCAAATCTCCAAATCTTAAGAATTACATTATTTGCGATGCGTCAACAAAAATGGATTTGATGGAGGAACGCAACATTAAACAGTCAACAAATTTTGTAGAACATGATTTATTGCAGAAACGATACAATCGTCGGGAGTATGCAACCTTTGATTGTAGGAATGTTTGCCAACTACAGAAAATGTCGTAAAAATAAAAAATAAATGGTTTCCCATTACATCCCATGGAGGGACAGGGGAGAGCATCTCACAATCACTGAGCTGTGCGCTTTCCAGTTTTCACTCACTGACTGGGACCTACAGTTTTACACCGATTCCGAACGGTATTTGGAGAAGCTTTTTCATGGCTAAATACTCGATAGTGTCGCCGTCACTATGCGAGGTGACCGCCGCCGAAAGAATTTTTTTTTTTTAAGGTGGTCAGAGCAGGGTTTGAACCCAGGATCTCATGTACAAGAGGCGCGCACACTAACCATTGCACCACCGACGGCACACAGAAAATGTCGTACACCTACGAAAATCGCTTTTATTTCTGTGAATAAAAAATGGTTTCCCGTTACATCCTATTAAGGGATTAGGGAGAGCTTCTCACAAAACAATGAGCTGCGCGTGTTCTAGTTTTACACTCGTTGATTGGGACCTACAGTTTTACTCCGGTTCCGAACGTCATTTTGAGAAGATTTTTCATGGCTAAATACTTGATACTTTCGCCGTTACTAAGTGAGGTGACCGCCGTTTAAGAACTTTAAGGTGGTCAGAGCAGGTATCCAAGCCACGTTCTTATGCACAAGAGCCGCGCACACTACCATTGCACCACCGACGGCCATTTCAGTGAACTGATACTAATATTTTACGAAAATTTAAAACGTATAGAAGAACCTAGTGCCAGAGGAGCTTGCTATATGAATTTTTTTTTCTAAAATATTCCTTTGATTTCATTTGCAAATTTCCGGTATTCCCCGAAGAAATTCCTCGGAATGCGGGAATTGAAAATGCATGAAAACCCTAGTAAATCCAAGAATGCACTCTAGTTATAGGTCTTGTTGGGTACCTTACGCATTAGTCCTCAACTTTTAAAAAATTCTCTCAAAAATATGAGCTACCTGACATAGAAGAATAGAGTTATACGTGTATACTTCTTACATAAATATTGGTAGTGATTTTACCAATGATATCAGATGAGTTTTCTCTTCGTTCTTCAGTTTTTAAAATTAATTTTTTTTTCAATGAACCCACCACAATAACGACATTGGCTTTAAATAACAGTTTCTGTTTGGTATCTCGAATGTAGAACTCTCTTTCTAAAATTTCTAGATTCGAGGTTAAACAGGTTAAGCGCCTACAATGTTCATATTAGTTCATAGCGAAATGTTTTGGCTTAATAGCGACAAAATCCAATCACTACCTGGTCACTGCTTTATATACTCCGGCAATCACATATAACGGGTGGCATATCATAATATTTATAAAGAGTACACTCGGTACTTATGCTACTTTGATGATTACCATGTGCAAGAAGAATTTGTGAAGAATTGAGTGACGACTATCATCATAGTCATGCTCCTCCAGAACATTTGGTGAAAAAGTTTAAAATATTGGACAAAGTAAAAAGTGGATGCAGAATGAAACCGCATTAAAAAGGAAAGGTGTACGGAAAATATTTCACGAAGAATGTAGGGAAGACCGAGAACTTGCCGAGATGGTGTCCTTTCCTAAAATGCATAGGATTCGTAATAGCTGGATGCCCAAAAATCCCAATACTCCCGAAGATATAATATTGATTTTCGAGGACTCTGAGTTTTGTGCAGAATATGGAAATTCTAAGCATATTGACAAATCATTTTACCGCGAAACAGTCATTGAAGAGGGATTTTCTTATAGCGTTTTCATATCTCCATTAATTGCGGCTATAATAAATAACGGGAGACCGTCGGTATTTGATAGACGGCACATTCAAAACTGTACCAAGCTGCGGTCAAAAACAATTGCTGATAATCCATTTTTACTATATGGATCATGGAAGCCGACTTATGTTCTTATAAGGTTACATGCACAGGCTGCTGGTTTCATTATTGTCAAGCATTGCGACGCAAGCCACAAAACATAAAGAGGTTCGGAAGTTTTAGTAAGAGCAACGAAGACTGCAGAAAATGGTATCGCAAGTTTGTTCGCCCGACTTTGGTAAGCCCGAACTCAAAGAGGAAATATTCTTGAATTTGAAAAACGATTTGGGAGATTTCTCTCGGGATCAACGGGAATGCCTTAACGTTTTCGCAATATACTTTGAGAGGCATTGGATGAGGCAGGTAATGTTCAGGTAATGTCAATGCAATTGTGTATAATTTATAATTATACCTATAACCTGTAGTCTATAATCAGCAGCAGATTTTTGTTTATTACCTTTACTTTAACTACATTTCATTATTTTTTTTATTACATCCTCTTTCCACATACTCTTCCCATTTCCTCATCTTGCATTTCATTTTCCTCATCTTGTATTTCACATCATATTTTGAATGAAATGAAGATAATGTAAAGGTAATAAACAAAAATCTGCTGCTGATTATAGACAAGTTATCATTTCCTGTGGCCTTTGTAATGCAAATATTCCTTACTTTGTTATAGATTACACCTTCCGGATTTTCGGCATATCTTGAGCCTGTTAGAACCATGATTGCTTTAGAATGGAGACAGGAAAAGCACGGGCGTTTCTTTAAGCCTCTCCAAATTATCCGCGATGAAGACTTTGATTACTCAGTTTCGCTAGCTCAAACATCTGCTGGGGTCTTGAACGTATTACCCAAAAAACGTAAACCGCATAGCGAAAAGGACAATAAAATTCAACGGCTGAGTAAAGGGGATATTTCGCTAACTGATTTCTTTAATTATATCATTAACACGGAGAATATTATACTTCAAAATAATGAAATAATTGAAGACGAAGGCGAACAAAATGTATCGCAAGTAGAAGATACTGCAGACGACAATGAGATCCATCAAAGTCAGGGGATAGAAGTTTTAAATAGCATAATTTGTATTGCGAAACTCAGGACTATCCTCCTGTAGCCATGCAAGCATTTTAAAATTTCCTCAGGCTGTTTCGAAAAGTTACAAGTTAAATCGAAGGAAAACAAATAGCCCTTACTTTGCCCCTACTGTAGGCAAATTGTAGAAGCTAACTTACACATTTTCCCATAAATTGTTACAAAAATATACTTTTAACATTGCCTCCTTAATTGCTCGTGTCTTAACATGCATGGACGTTAAGACAATTTCTGTTGTGTCAAAATGTCCATAAGTGTAGTGTCTTAACATCCATAGATGATATGACACTTTTCAAATGGCCATAAAGTCCATGGACCTTATGACACTTTGTTTGTGTCTTGAGGCAAATGGATCTTATGACCATGGACGTTATGACATGCCACTCATATAACGATTTTGAGATAAGTTGTTTTGCCATTTATTGCCTCGACTGCAATCGCATTGATACTCTCATTATGTGGTAAATGAAAACAAGTTAGTTAACAACGAAAACGAAACTAATAAGAATTTCTTTCATAAGTCTTTAGCTTGGGGTTTAACGCGAAACAATGACAAGACACGGAAAACATTCTACTGGAAGTCAAGAGTTTAAAGTTTTAAATTTCTAATAATTTCTCTAGGATATCTAATATTACTAAGCATACCATCTTATACAATCCACTTTTCAACACTTCGTGAGTGTCTTATGTGCTGTGTCATTAGAATGTATATTGGCCCATTGTAATAGTACACCAAGTGTCTGATTTTGTTGCCGAAACAAATAACGATAAAAACTTTTCCTAATCAGTGTCCAAAGCATAAAATCTACCAAAAAACCAATTCAACGAGTCCACAATGAATTGTACGCAATATCAAACCAAGCTTCTTAATGTATCGGTCCATGAAAGTGCGGCAATAAAGCCATCCCAAATCCCAAAAACTCCCCAACTTGTCGCGACGCATGTCATATATACCAAGTACAGCAGCATTGCACTTTTCTAAACTGCACTAAGAAACATCGTTAAAACGGAAAATGCCATTTCAAATACGTTTCTACACTCTACACTTTTACAAACATACATACGACAAAAAAGACGAGGAACATATAAGACAAATGGAAAATAATCGAGGATGGTATTCGAATTATAGGGATGGAGAATCAATGGAGATATTTTACGATATTTACGATATTTAGAAATATTTTAGAAATGTCTTAATATAAATAAATACCTAAAATAAAAACTGTTAAGGGGATGCAAAGAGTGGAGAGTGAGGGTGTAAATTGTCATGGTGGAGGGTATACAAGCTTCGGCCCGACCGAACTTAACACCGAATCTACTTGTTTTTGTATACACCGGGCAATGCTGAATATCAAATGACTCGCTTTGTTTGGCCATAGCAACATACGCGAAACAACCAAACACACAACATCACACATACTTTGTCCGAAGTAACTGACGTATACGTGTGTCACATAACCGCATGTTTGCCATATCAACAGCAACGAAACAGCCCAACACACAACATCACACATACTTTGTACGAAGTAGCTGACGTATTAGTATGTCACCATAACGTCGACTGAAATTTTGCGTGGCTATGCTTTATATCTCCGTTCAACAACAGCAACAGACACATGTGCATACATACATTATTATGTTAATACATACGCTATAGGCACAATTTCGATTGCCTCACCCCTGCCACTCCACTCTTTCATTGCTCTCTTGCTCGCTCATTTTTGTTTAACACGTCATTATTCTCTTTCGCAGTCGCAGCAAATCTCATTTTAGCAGCAGCATAAAATCTGGTTTTAGCAGATTTTGATTTTGATAGATTTAGTCCCTATACGCCGCTATAGATGTTAACACATCAATACTACGAGTACCTTGGGATAAAACAGTTTTGGTTGTTGCTTTTAAAGTATCCAGTAATAATTTCTGATAGACTAAGAATGTTGTTACTCTCTTAGTAGAAAATATTACAAAAAATACACAGATGACATCCAGTAAAAACTTCAAAGCAATAAGAACTCTTTTATGTAAACGCTGATTTGCAATGTGTATACATATTTGAAAAGCCAATAATCACAGTTCAAACAAAACACTGCAAATCACAGAAATTGGTAAATTTTTTATAAATAAATAGTTAAGGATTCATGACAGATCATTAGAAATCATTTTTTGTCTAAAGCCGTCAAATTCCAATGTTTCATTTGTTATATTATGTTCTTACTGTGTCCTAAATTTGTATGTTTTGCAAAACTTATGTTTTAAATCATATATTCGAACTAGCAACCTCTTAGTGGCACAAATTTCCGCAGAACTTGTAAGTTTTCTATCATCGAACTGTTAAACTAACCTCTCTCTTGCTCTCTCGTTACTGAATTTTTGGTGTAAACAGACAACATCCTACAAACTGCTTTTAGTACTCAGGCAGACCTATAATAATAATTTACTACGCGCTGAAAAATCAGTCATTTTTTGTTATTTGGGTGAAAATGTAACGTGTGATTGGAACTTGTAACAAGTACAGTATGTTTGTGTCCAAACACAAAGTGGTTGCAATTCAATATTAGATGTTGGAGACACAATGATTAATATGTTATAATATATGTGTTTGTGACCCAAGTGTAGCTGTGTTTGGAATACAAAGCCAGCTGGGTTTTCTGCATTATTTACTCTCTATTGAGAGTAAGAGAATAAAACAGGTACAAGGAGAGATTATCCACACTCACAGTTGTATGTGGCATAGTTGCATTTTTGGATTACTTTTCACTCAGTGATTCATATAAATTCCTAAATGGGCGTGTAAGTTGAAGATATTGAGTATTTCTTACATTTATTCCGTTTTAGTTCCATGTATTCAGGCTTTGATACGACAGAGGATCGCAAATGCGATTGGTTGATTAAGTAAATTTGCTGTGGAAATAATGTATATTACACGCCAAAAAATCTGTCATTTTTTGTTTAGTTTTTCTGTCAATATTGAGTGTTTGAGACAGATTCATTGATTAAAATGTTATAATATAACGTTTTCTGGTCCAAGTATATCTGTGTTTGTGATGCAAACACAGCTGTGGTGGTTTCACTCTTTGTGCCATTGCCTAATTACTACACTAGACTCAACATTTCTCTCAGAAAATTTAAGACATAACGTTGGATGTCGAAAGGAATTGGTTCAAAACAACGAACAAAATAACAACAACTGCATTTCGTTTTGTGTGTTAAAATTATTGTGTTAAACACAACACAAATGTATGCTAACAATAACAGTCCAAAAAAGTGTAAAACGCATTTAAAATTAACTTATTGTAATTCCACCTCGTGTGTGCCACTTTTCGTCAAACATCTCTCTATCGCACCGACCGCATCACGAAGAGTGTGGAAGGAAACGTCAACTGAGTCAAATATTCTCTCTAATAAGATTTACTCTATGGTTTCTGCTCTTTGGAGAGCAAGAGAATAAAAGAGAGAAAACTAAATATTATTCACAGTCTTACTTGTAAGTACGTAACTGCATTTTTCTATTATTCTTTCAGTCAGTTATTCATAAAGTTTCCTGAATGTGTGTGGAAATTGCAGATAATGTGAGTGTTTCTTTTTTTGGCTGATGTATTGCTTCTTAGTTTATTGCATTCAGTTGTAAACGGTTCATCGGATAGAGGATATCAAATGCGCTGGTTTTCGCTTAGTAGAAAATATTTGCGATCAGTCAAAATAATAAAAATTTAGTTGTCTTAGATCCACGTCATATTTAAAGTTGTAATTTCCTTTAAGGCTAAGATATCATGTTTTCTCCGGTTAGTGAAAAAAATGTAAATGCCGCGGGTGGGATTCGAACTCACATTCGCTGGACGATCGTTTCGATGTTTGTGAAGCATCATCTTCAGCAGCGTCTAGTCTGTTAAGGCACTGTGGTGTGTATTTACACCAGTCACTAACCGAAGATATTTATTTTTATTGTCAATCAATCCCGAAAAATCCCGGGATTCGGGATTTCCCGTTTGGCATCCCTAGTAGGTACTAATATCAAGAAACATTATTTTGTTTCTCAAAAAAGTACTCCTTAAAGAAAATGTTGATTTTTAAGAAATTTGAATTTATTTTAAGAAAAATTTCTTTTGTAATAAAGGGTTCTAATTTAAAAAAAAAAAAACTTTTTTAAAAAATGGTAATTTCTGTAAGAAAATGTACAATTTTTTAGCGAAGTACCTAAGGTATTTTTTTATCAAAACGTACTGTGTTTAAGAATATGAACAGGCCTGTTTTTTGAGAAAATTTATTTTCTTTTTAAAATGTAGTTATTTAAGAAAATGTTCTTTTTTAAACTACTTTCACTTTGGCTTTTCTAAATTTACTTTTTATTGGGTTCAAAACTAGAATATATACTAAATATTTGTTATAGTCTCCACCTAGAAAATTTCCCATTATACAAGGAATTTGCCAACATATGTTAGTCTAGACAGAAACCAAAGCAAAAGTACCCGATATAGTTGATAATACTGGGTTGTAGTATAATATTGTTAAAAAAAAATCTGCTTACTTTTTTTTCATTTAGCCCTATGCCGCATCGTGGGATAAGGAACTTCTTTCCAATAACGGCTGGTACGGTTAAATGGTTTGTGATGTTGCTTTGGTTTTGTATATAGCTTTCGTATATATGTGTGCTATCAATGTTATAAACGATTTTGAGGAAAGAAACGAGCAACAACGTGAAGCCATTTTTGTCTGCTCGAGCCTTTACTGCGAAAATCGGACAGGTGAGCCATTTGTGAAATTTAATAAAAACACACGGTGTTTAAGCCGCGCTTGGTTAGCATGAACGCGCTTTGTATACACATTAATATATTGTTTGTGATCCAACGCATAGTGATAATCGTGATTTAAAATATTGCGTTTGACGAGACAAGAAAGAAATAAGAATCAAAAGAGCAGCAGATTCTTATTTCATAAAAAAAAAAACAAATAATGCATTCAGTCAAGTAAATATTAGTAAATAATCTATGTACTATATAGACATATAATGAAATTAAAAACTAATTTGTTTCTATCATGTTTGGGAGGAAATGTGCTCATGTTTCCACGTAAGTATATGGAGGTGTGGGAGGCAACACGCGAATGCTTCCACGAAAATATATGGATACTTGGGATGAAGCACGCATATGTTTCCACGTAAAAGCATTAATGTTTGCCTGTAAACATTCTAGTTTCCATTGAAATACATATGAGTTTTTGAATTTCAAACATTTACATGTTTGGATTGTGTTCCAAACATGTACATGGTTCTTGCTGAATATGTTTGGGAGAATATGTTACAGAGACCGTTTTTTTCAGCGTGTACAACGATTATTTATTGCAGTCCACTCGACAAAATTCTGCTGTGTACGTAAATATTGATATGTTTAAACTATTCACATTTTATCAACATATTGATTGGATTGAAGAAAATTTGGTTCGATTAAATGACCATTTCAGACGTAATGGCTAAATCAATAAGCAAATGTACTGCATTTTTACTGTATAACAACACACAGGGGTTCAAACGGTGTAATTGAATCTACAGGAAATAACAGTTTGGTGTGATTTATGGGCTGGGGTGTAGCATCTTGTTCATATATCTTCAAAAGTGTGGCTTGCCAGAATGTAAGTTCAAATGACGCCCGTTATCACGTTATGGTATCAGACTCTTTTCTGACTGAAATTAAACCCCGTGATTTCGGCAACATTTTGTTCGAACTAGACGACGGTCCTGGAGACATATCGCATGAAATCATGTCATTAATATGATGCACATTCGACGATCACTTAACTTACACTTCGGACCTGTGAATTGAATGCCTAGTTTATACGATATCACAACTATAGACTTATTTGCGTCATTCTCTAAATACCAAGAATGACTGATCCACAGTCAAAATTGCAAACGAACCCCACCAAGCGTTTTTGTATCGGATTGTGTGGTGTGTCACCACTCACATTTCTACTAACATACTTTACAATTGGTTCTATGCCATTAGAATAAATACAAAATCTCATCTTCATAACTGAAATAGTGCTGAGTTATAATTGTTTTAATGCTGTGTTACACGGGCGGGGCCACAATCTAATGAAGGCCAGACGGATCCAGGAAACCATATCCTGAGGAGTAGTTCTCGACAATTAAAATTCCAAGCAAAGCTGCTAAACAATTTGGCCGCTATAAAGTTGCATCTTTTCGGTATAGGACTGTTAGAAAAAAGTACAACCGAAATATCTAATTTGACCAAAAAAATATATAAATAAATAGCTTTACCAAAAAAATAAATAAATAAATAAAAGTGTCGAAAATTCTTTGTACATCAATCGTTTTTCGGCCGAATTTCATCTTCATATCTCAAATTGGGCACGAGATATGGCAATTTTAAGTATTAAATTAATGGACGGTGTAATGCCTCTATGTATGATCTCGACTTTATATAGCCAGAATAGGTTTGGGGCGTGGCACTTCCTTCATACCCAGGAAATAACACCCCAATTGCAAAATGAAAATGGGCCCCAAACCAATACACAGGTTACAACAACACGAAATTTTCGGGTGTTATTTCGTACATTTGGGGTCCATTTTCGCTCAAACTTGGGGTGTTTTTCATAATGAATGTGGGCCGCAATGAAAGTGGTCACCAGTTATTTTTTGGGGAACAATTTCATTTTACTTGGGGACCGTCTTCATATTTTGGGGTGTTATTTCATAACAAAATTGGGGTGTAATTTCTCGGGGTGCTATTTCGTTTGGCTACTATAAAACTTAATGAAAAAACACCCCATAATAACAAATGAAATTAAGCCCCAAATATCACTAAAAAGTAAATTTTAATAAACTATATTTTACTATTGTAGAACGTAATTAAAAAAAATTTCCAAAAAAATTGCGCGGTTTTTTTGGGAACATTTTTTTGCCTGTGGCGCTTCAACACACGTTCAACAAAAATGTTAATAAATTTTTTTATATTGTTTTAGAAAGAAATGACAAAAATTAATCCAAAAAAAAATTGCGCTTCAACACACGATCAACAACAATTTAGTAAACTATATTTTGTTCTTTTAGGAAGAAATGAAAAAAACCGCGTGATTGTTTTGGGATAATTTTTTTTTTGGGAAAAATTTTAATAGACTGTATTTTACTGTTTTAGAAAGAAATGACAAAAATTTTTTGAAAAAAAAATAGCGCGTCAACACACGATCAACAGCAAGTTTAATAAGCTATACTTTGCAGTTTTAGAAAGAAATGAAAAAAAATTTTACAAAAAAAGGGGTGTCAAATATTGGAAATAAATATTTTATTCTATCTTATTTTGTTGAATGTGTCATGGAATATGTGTATTGTATATTCATTCTGAAATTAAGGAAATCGATGGATAAAACAAAACTAATTTTTTTCTATTGGGGCCGATTTTCCTGAGGTGCAATTTCCATTCTTCCAAATTACATTTCAAGAAAATACACCCCAAAGATTGAAGGAAATCTGGCCCCAAATTTTATCAGTATACAACGAATAATTATTTTGGAGTCCTCTTGCGCTTATTTGGGCCCATTTTCATTTTGCAATTGGTGTGTTATTTCCTGGGGCCCGTCTTCCGGCCGACCCGAAAATATAATATGAGACTCTATAGATTAACGTTTTGAATTCTAAGGGGGTTGCCGTGCCACGTTACAAGTACACTCAGAGAAAAATTCGGTTTAGACTACCAAATTAGAGGCGGTCATAACCGCATTAAATATTATCAAACCCGAATAGGGGGATGCCGCAGACGAATTAGAGGTTGTCACAGCAGAATTCGAGGTTGACATAGCTGAATTAGAGGTGGTCATAGCCGAATTACAGTTCGTCAAAACCTAATTAGAGGTTGTCACGAATTTGGATAGCGTTACAACTGAATTTTGAAATTTTTGTCTATTTATTTATACTCCTGTATATTCATAAATAAACTTAAAGCGGGTAAATAATTCATATGGGGTAATCGTTAGGGTAACAAATTAATTATACTTCCACTTCCGATCTTTTTTGATCATGGTCACAGCACGCGTTGTGTCTATCGATTTAGATCCTAAACCGTTCCATAAAAATATGATGGTAGTACATCTATTGATTGGCGTTTGACCTTTCTTTCTTAACACCCACAAAATCACAGCGACCGCAACAATTGTAAATTCTCTTTAACCTTATAATATAATATTTGCTTTTACAATTCTAAACGGAATTATGTTATGCGGTAACTGAATTGAAAATTAATTTGGTTGTCCCAAGATAATCCATGAGAAATCCGTTACAGGTAACAAGCAAACTTGTTACGCAGTTTTTCCGCTATCTAATTTTTTCAAAAATATGTGTGACACCATCCAATTTTTGGATTAATTAAAATTTCTTACATACCAATCGTATATGTAATGAACCTCATCTTCATATCGCAAATATTGTCTGAGATATGATGGTTTTACATCCCATGAAGGGATTGAGGAGAGCTTCTCACAACCAGTGTGTTGTGACTTTCTAGTTTTCATTTCATTTACTATGGTCTATGGATATAATCCTTAGACGCACTGATTGGAACCTACAGTTTTACACCGCCTCCGAACGGTATTTTGAGAAGCCTTTTATGGTTATGGTTATTTTGTTTTATGGTTATAGTGTCGCCGTCACTAAGCGAGGTGACCGCCGCCGAAAGAAATTTTAGGTGGTCGGAGCAGGGATCGCAACTACGTTCCCATGTACAAGAGCCGCGCACACAACCATTGTACCACCTATGCCCATAAGCATAGTAATTTTGCAATATTGCATTGTCATCCAGTTCGAAGCTGCATATGGTTAAAGTTTCAAGTCTCTAGCTCCTCATAAATTCAAGTGTAAAATTTGTACCGAGCACATAAACCGATATACAAGAAAGCGCGGTAATAAAGCGTAGTAAAAGGAAAAAATTACAAAACTATTAAAAATCATATTAGGATGAATAATATTATGCAGCTATGATTATTCATTATTTACATATTTCGAATTCGAACAAGGAATATGTGGTTAATCGAATAACTAAACCACGGATAAATCAAGACCGTGTTTAGTCGGTTAATTAAATATTGGAAAATTTTCATTTATCAAGACAATGACTATAGCCCTATGATGTTATAAAATCGACAACTTTGCTAAACAAGAAACGGCTTAATATCATTGCCTAAACCTTATTTGAAATAATACCCTGTTGGTGCAAGGAATATAAAGTGACAATAGCTAGATCGGTGATTCCGAAGTGAATAGTTTGTGTCAAACAAATATTTGTGATGATGTCCCAGCGGCGGAAGTCGCAATGCCTTCCACAAATAAGGCATGTGGAATGGATGCATTTTTTCATCAGATATAACAAAGAAGATTTTTAAAATTTTGAAAATTTTTTTTCCTAGTTTTTTTCACTCTAATTTAATTTGAAAATTTCTTACAAATTTTATAATTATATTTTTTATTTAATATTTTTCAGGGTATTTTCAAAATTTTCAATTTGAAGTTGGGCGTGGTATAACTTTCTAAGATAGATACAGATACAGATAAATACATACTTATAAACAAATATGTAGAAGTATATAATGATTTTGTGATAAAACAAATTATTTTAATTTTATTTTTGTTTAACAAAAATAAATTAAAGTAATTCCCTTCTAAGGTCTTCCTATTTGCATGCCTTCTAAGGCCTTCTTTAGGCAATGGGCAAGGAAGGCCTTGCCTCCCAATTCCACGCAATGTTAAAAAGAAAGGAGGAGGTAATGTGTAGGGAAGGTCTACCGTACTTTAAAGAGGGCCTATTTGGTTATGATTTCAGGCCTTCAAGGCCATGACTTCGGCCGCTGGGGTAGTGCAAAACTTGACTACCGCATGCATGTATTTTATATAAGAAGCGATTGGTCGAGACCAACAATTTTTTTCTTAAAATGCAAAATTTTGTTTAAATTAATGCAACACCCGCTGATGTTTACTAAGAATCTTCGGTACTTCAATTATTATACCACACCCCTTTACAACATTTTCTAAGTTTCTTATGTATTCGTGTTGCTTCTTGGCCAGTCGCCAAGGTAAAAATAAGTACTGAAATATGTATATTTTCCAACAGTCACACTCGTTCACTGTGCATCAAATGTCAAAAGATTAATTCGTTTATAAAATGGAAAACTATTTTATTCCCATTTTCCTTGTGGTTGCTGTCGGTGCCATGCCAACTTGCTTGCCATTATATTTCTGTGCGACAAATCCGAATCGGCTCAATTCCCGTTAACAAAAAAATAAATAGAATTGTTTTAATTCGATGACATGACATCTGTGTGTCGTCAGTTTTAATGTTTGTGCGAAACACACATAAGTAGTTTAAAAAGGCGAAAAATTGTATTCCGGAATGTTTTTTCTTCTCTGGTGGTGATTTAGGAGAAATAATTATATTTGTGGCAATTTCTGGGCATCAAACCTAAATTAAAGCTACGCTATTCAAGGCCGCTGCTGACTGATTGTTTGAGATGCGATCTAAAATTTGATTCTGAATATTCCTACGAATTTAATATTTCTGAAATGTTTTATATCCAGATCCAAAAATATATTGCATTATGGTTTGCATTCTGCTTGGGGTCAACACAGGTTTTGGTAACTGAGGTTTGAAGGCTCCTTTTACGATTCAGCGTTATCGCGTACCGAATGGTTGGAAGGTTCATTTGGAAAACCTGAATTGTTGAGTGTATTCAATGCACATTACAATCAGTGCACCAGACGTTGTTCGAGCAATCTACTTGGTAATTTAGCAATCTTCTTTAACTTTTCTTCAAAATTGGTTTTTTGTTCTAGGTTTTTAGCAATCTTCCTTGGGAACGGTCGACGAACTTTTTGATTTCTGTTAACATCTATATGCACGGGTAGGGCAATCAATCAAAGTGAACACATGCAAACAACACACAGTGTTAGCACTAGGTTATTGCACAATAATAGTCTCTGCCAGAAAATAAGTATGATGGTATTGATGTAGGTGCAGCGAACAAACAAGCAGGTCGTCGTCGCCAAAGAGAATTGAATGGTATACTATAGAACAGAAACATTGATGCCTTTTGAAACATTTATGCGTTTTGTATTGTTTTATGTAATAACATTGTCGAAATGGTGCACTTATATTGAAATATTCTATAAAGAGGATAAGACTCGTTTATGGTATTTTATTCAGACTCTCTACATGCGAGCGGAAAATGAGTGCAATAAGTTCTCTATACTATTCAATACTTTTTGTCGTCGCTATGTTTATGATAAAACAAAAACAATTATTTCAGTGAACTAAATATTGCTTCATTTATTTTAACAATATTACATCTAATGTTAAAGCAGGTGTAGGATAAAAGAAAGTGCAAAAGCAAAAAAGCCTTCAGCACAAAAACTGTTTTCTTTTGTATTTTCCAATGTAGCATTTACTAATGTGTTCATAGAAATCGAACAGATACCGTGAACATCGACCGTGAGTTCGAACACTCATTGCGATTTTTTCTTTAACGTTGCTTTGATGCCTGATCTGCCACCTTACATTTCATTCGACGACGGTCACCTCATTTAGTGATGGCAACACAATTGAACAATTAGCCATGAAAAGCTTATAAAAACCGTTCGAATTCCGCATACAACTATATGTCCCAATCAGTGAGTACACACGTGAAAAGCGCACAACCCTCTGATTGTGAGAAGCTCATTAGCCTACTCATGGTATTTAGTGGAAAATTATTTATTTATTTTATTTCTAAATTGATTCATTGCCAGCGATTTTAATAAAATTTCGTTAGGATTAAGTATTTTCCTAACATTTCTTTAGAAATAAACGATTCGTTGCAACTTGTGCTCCCCAAGTGATTAGTTGCAATAGATTTTCATCAGTCCTCTTTAGGATTGACAACAGATTTTTCACAAACTTTTGAATAAAAGTCGTCGGAAGCGTTTTTCTACAAATTAAGAGTTAATTATTGCAATTTATGCTTTTCAATCCTAGTTACGGACATATTATCCTATTACAGAAATTGTTGGATATGTCAACATATTCACTTGTAGCCGTCGGTGGTGCAATAGTAGTGTGCGCGGCTCTTGTACATGAGCACGTGCGTTCGATGTCTGCTCCCACCATCTTACATATCTTTCGACGGCGGTCACCTCGGTTAGTAACAGCGACACTATCGAGTATGTAGCCTTGAAAAAGCTTCTCAGCTTTAGCATTGAAACTGTTCGGAACCGGAGTTAAACTGAAGGTCCCAATCAGTGAGTGGAAACTAGAACACGCACAGCTCATTGCTTGTAAGAAGTTCTCCCCAATCCCTTCGTGGTATGTAATGGAAAACGATTTTAATTTTCTTTTTAAGAGCGAATATAATAGTTTAAACTCGAGGAGAATGATTTGAAAAAAGAGTTTGAGAGATCTGGTAGATTTTCCACAAAACATTTTGCTTAGGATTGCAATTTTGATAAAATGAAAAAAATCCAAGAAAGTGGTTATAAAAACTTTTGTTTAGTAAAAAATTTGGGGCAATTTGTACATTTTTCATTCATAAATTCATAAAAATTTTCATTCAAAAAAATTACCCCAAATTTTTATAATTTGAGTAATGAAAAGTTACTCCAAATTTAAAAATATTTCACTTTACAGAACTGACTTTAGAATTGAGTTTTTGAAATTTAATTTCTCAAATATATTTGAGAGTGGGCCCAGAATTGATTACTGATAGTTCAGTTTTTCTAATTTTCTTTAAGAATAAATAATCAATATTGTTCGAGCTTGAGGTCAGATTTGCTGTTGTTATATTTATTTTCCTCGATATTTCGCTACTCCTTTGTGTAGCATCATCAGGAGATATAAACAATATTTAACAATTAAAACAAAACAAAATTAACAATTGTGAAAAAATTATGTCAATTTAAAAATATTCAAACAAATTTTCCCGCCTTTTTTAAAAATTTTCTGAAGTTACACAAACAAAAATAATGTTCGTAAAAAGTTCATATAAATTAACCCAAAGACCTCAAGCTCGAAGAATATTGATTATTTATTGATAAGGAAAAGGTCGAACAACAGAATAAAAATACTTTCTTTAAGAATGATATCAAAGTGTTTCTTGAGCGAATTTTTATTAATCTTTAATTGGAATGATTTCAGAAATAATAATTGCAAGCGATTTTCATAAATTTTCTTTAAAAATGCTTTCAGAGATATTTCTTTGAAATTGATTTGTATTAATCTTCTTTCAGACTTATTGTAGAATAAAGTCACGTTAGTTTCGGTTCCTAAAGGGTTGCTTTCGAATTGTTTCTTTGTATTTAATTTTTTTATTTATCCTTAGACTTGCTTCGTTTCATTTGGGTGTCTCAATCTTAATTGGGGAATGACTTTATAATCGTTCAGTGAAAAAATAATTTATTCGAGCTCCTCTAGGACTGGCTTCAGTAGTGAATCATTGTTATTGGTGTCTTTTACTGATTTTTTGAAATTTATTTATATCAAATTTTTTAAATTAAGTTATATTAGCCTTTTTGAGGGATGCCGTTTGAATCCTTTGGAGTTTTCTTAAGAGTTAAAGTAGTGGCTTTCAATATACTTAACTTCATAAGTCATTATTTTTCATCAAACTTCTCTAAGAATGATTTCACAATTCAATTGTTTACAATTTGCTATCAAATTTCCTTTAGATTGAAATTATAATTAATGCTATACTTGAGATTTAAGACAAATATATTAGAATTGGCTTCATAATTGATTTTTTGAGGACGGCTGTTAGGATTATTCTTCAAATATGTCTGCTGATTTGACTATTTGTTGGCAAACTAATTTTGTTCCATCTTCTCATTGATTGTTCAGGGAATCAATTTTTGGCAACTGATTTACAGGAACTTCGAATGACTTTAAAACTGTTAACAAGTTCCCTCAAGATCGTTTACTTACTTTAATAAAATAAAAACATTTAAATGCATTTTGTTTTATATTTATTATTTCACTTATTTCTTTGAACTTTAAGGTTTTAAGCTGCCACTGTTAAAGCATCCATACATTGAAGTCACCAAAAGAAACAAAGGATATTAAAATATCTTGGGTATAAATTTATATGAATATGATTTAATTTCTGCTTTTAGCTGTTGTCTCATGTTGACGATAAGGACAATGTGTTGACATTAAATGTTGCAAATGTCAACGAAGCTTAGCAAAAGGCACTTTATTTTATTTAGTAAAATGCCAATCCGGCGAGAATATCGTCCACTCAGCATGTCAAATTTAAAATTACATGGAAATGTCCTTAATGCCCTAACTTGTATACTGTAGGGTAGTGTGAATCAAAAACCACGAAATTAAATTAAACAAATTAAGAATTATTTAGAGATATGTCCATAAAAAATTTAGGGAGAAAATAGTTCAAAATGTGATGAGTATGCAGCCATGTCTTCACAACTTTTTACTGGCATGTCTCCTGTGAGGAAACCTACCTAAAACCAGTACAGAAATTTCAGTCGGGTGGGCCGACTTAAACATACACTCACCCGAAGTCATCCAATGCGACCGACTTCTATTGAATATTGGAAAATGTGCCAATATTAAATAGCAAAGTGGCATTTTCCGCCCAATATATGTTAATACAGTATTAAACACAAAATAATTATCGGTGCTTAATTAATGTTTGAGAAATTCATACTACAAGCTTACAAGTCATGAATATTTTTCTAATTGAAAAATGACTAGTTTTTGTTGAAAATAATATTAGTGCCAAATTTAGTTGACATCGGTTGTGGTATACGGGAGATATCGATCCGGCCCGTCGGAAACCAGCCGGCCGCACAACCTATATTGTAGGGCGTGGAAAAATCACCCTTATCTTAATCGATGACTCGCGTTTGATGACATGAACCCTATAACCTAATTGCATTAGGAACGGAAGTGTTCTACGCGACTTATCTCATCCACAACCCGGACGACTACCAAGCTTTTGTATGGAAGGTACCAGAAAAGGTGTGGCAAAATTACCCATTTTCCATAGCGGAGTGGCATTTGACTATATTTTGTCTAGTACCAAATTTCATCACGATTGGTTCGGTTTTGCAGGAGTTATCTTGCCGAACAATCAGCTGGCCGAACAACTTATATATGGGCGTGGCAAAATCACCCTTGTCGTTCTTTGTGACTCGCGTTTGATAATATGAAGCCTATAACCTAATTTCATTAGGATCGGAAGTATTTAACGCGACTTATCGCATAGACAACCCGGACGTCTCATATGGGAGGTATCAGAATAGGCGTGCCAACCTCGCCAATTTTCTCCAGTTAATTAGACATTTAAAGATTATTAACCAATGTTTGAGTTGGAGCTAATCACATCTACCAGAAAAAATTATAGAACAAACTTGATTTTGTACTAATTGTGTCGATTTGTATGGGAGGTGCCAAACGGGGCGTGGAAAAAACGCCCATTTTCAATCCAAAGCTAAGTGTGGACAAATAATGGTCGCTAACAAAATTGCATTGTGATCGGCAATGATTTAAGGGAGTTATCTAGCCCAACAGCCAGCCGGCCGAACAGCTTTTGTATGGGAGTTACCAAAATGGGCGTGGCAAAACCACCGTTGTCGCAATCAGTGACTGGCGTTTATTAACGTGAAGCCTAATACCCAATTTCATTAAGATCGGAAATGTTTCACGTGACTTGTAGCATTGACAACACGGACAACCACCATGCTTTTGCATGGGAGGTACGAGAATGGGCGTGGCGACTTCGCCTATTTTCTTCAATTAAATAGATATTTGCAGAGTATTAACCAATGTGTGATTTGAAGCCAATCACATCTACCAGAAAGAAGTTTTACTAAATGTGTCGATTTGTATTGGAGGTACCAGAAGGGGTGTGGTAAAAACGTTCACTTTCAACCCCAAACTAACCATGGACAAATAATAGTCACAGACACAATTTCGCTGTGATCTCTGCAGGCTTACGGCAGTTATCGTGTTGAGCAGCCGGCCAGCCACCCACACAGACGGACATGGATCAATCGTCTTAAAAAGTCCCAAAACAATTTCGTCCAAAGATACTGAGGGTCTAGTATGGCTACATATATGCGCTACATTTTTTCCGTAATAAGTGATATATATCCCCATCCTACGGGTGTGGGTATAAAAATGATTCCCGTTACATTTCATGAAGAGATTGGGGAAAGCTTCTTAAAACCAGTGAGCTGTGCGCTTTCTAATTTTACACTCACTGATTGGGACCTACAGGTTAACACCGTCACTAAGCGAGGTGACAGCCGACGAAAGAAATTTAGTGAGATCAGAGGAGGGATCGAACCCACATTCTCATGCACAAGAGCCGCGCACACTACCATTGCACCACCGATGGACTGACACCTAACTTCTGTGAGAAAAAATAATAATAATAATGCAAGAATTAAAAAATATAATGATTAATAACAAACTAAATATAACGATATAATATTAACACTTCAACATAAAGTAGAAAATAAATCAGCAATTTTTATTTGCGAAAGTAATATTAAAATTTAATCTAATTTAAACACATTATGGGGTACCAATTCAGGCACAGTGAACAGGTATCTGATGATGAACTTGGCAGGAAGTTGGAAAGTAGTCATGCCAATGAGAGTGCGTTTCTAAATTATCTATTATTCCAACGAAAACTAACCACTTTTCACTCAGAACTATGTATCAGACCTTGAAAGCTTGTAGTATGAACTTCTAACACTCAAATCTAACGAAAATACGAAAATCGAAAAATTATACGAACAATTACGAAAAACTCAAATTATGTAAATATTTATGTATGATAAAATACAAATGTTAATAAAGATGAATTTATAAATTGAAATTGAAACTTAATTGACACCAGCTCGATCACACGAAAAGCTATCTCGCACAAAAATGCAACTGTGTGTTACAGATAAACTAACCTCAAATGAACTGCCACTCAGCGAGAATGTAAAGGAGTAGATAGCACGAAGGAAAAAGCCATCTGCTCTTGCGGTTGGAATAATTGAATCCTTGGTTGAGTTGGAACTGAGGGATTTTCGATTGATATATTTCGCATATGCAAAGTTCGTATATATTCGATTGATGACACCAATTCAGGCCCAATGAGTAGGCATCTGAAGATGAACTTGTCACGGGGTTCGAAACTACTTATGCTAGTGAGTGGGCTTGCCTACATTATGTATTATTTCAACGAAACCCAACCAATTTGCAAATTGAAAAATATTCCATTAATATTCTAAACACATAATATTTGCACCGAGCATGATATTAAATTTAGACTGCAATGCTTGATGCACGTATTTGATGTTCATATTTTTAATTTATTTTCGTTAAAGAATATTTCTCAACTTGCAATTGTTATACATTTTCTAAAGAAGTGTGTTCATTTTCCATAATCCAAATTATCAACGTTGGGGATTCCAACAAATAGAGTGCTGTTACCGATGTATCATGTCACCATATTAAAACGAATATCAAAATCTGTTCAATAATTATGTAAGACAAATTGCGGTTGACCTACATATTGGCGACGTAATTATCAGCAATAACATATATTTATTCGGTTGCTGGCAAATCAGATCTTGACACAACCTTTTAATTTTTTTAATAAACAATAAAAAATATCGTAAATACAGACAATACCGAGAATACCGAGAATAAGCAGCCATGAATCATTTCAATCTTTATGTGTTTCTTTAGAAACAAATGTAAGAAATCTCCATCACTCTGATTTTATATAAACAACAATCTTTTGTCTTCGGATAAATTATTTGCTCTCGTTTTTTATGATATTTAATAATCCAATTTTATTGCAAATTTAATGATCATGATGCGACATTAACTAAACATTATTGCAAAACAACCAATTCCGAGAAATATAAATGATTATGCTCGTAAAAAGATTAATATACACTGAGTTTGTTTGTTATACACTGAGTCAAATTAACGACGGGATATAAATTGCGTTATTTTTAAATAACACCTTAATTATGGCCAATTATTTGCTCTAACATTTAGATTGAGTTACAAATGTTTCATGTTGTATTGTGATAACGTCTTAAATATAGCCTGGGGAATTAATGTAAATTTTTAATGAATGTCATTAGATATTGAAAACTTGTATTAGAGTTGCCTTAGTTTATCCAAGATGTTACTTCTTCTGTTGACTCTGTATGAAGTTAGAATTGAATCTATACACACCGAACAATATTCGTTCTCAAATCAGGGGATTTAGTTAAAACAAATGATGGAACGATAACTGTTAGATTAACATCTATTTACATGCCACTTGGATGATGTCTCTAATAAAATTAATGTCAACTAGAAAGAA
Source organism: Phaonia tiefii (assembly GCA_963931995.1). NCBI lineage: Eukaryota > Metazoa > Arthropoda > Insecta > Diptera > Muscidae > Phaonia > Phaonia tiefii. The sequence goes on along the minus strand of OZ008368.1, from coordinate 198,312,290 downwards.
ACTAGAGGTCGTCGATGGTGCAATGGCTAGTGTTCGTGGCTCTTGTCCATGATAACGAGGGTTCGATCCCTGCTCTGACCACCTTACATTTTGTTCCACGACGGTCACCTCGCTTAGTGACGGCGACACTATCCAGTACATAGCCATGAAAAAGCTTCTCAAAAAACCGTTCGGAACCGGTGTAAAACTGTAGTTCCCAATCAGTGAGTGAAAAATTAGAATTAGTTGTGAGAAGCTCTCCCCAATCCCTTCATGGGATGTAATGGGAAACGTTTTTTTTTTTAGAAAGACTGAAACAATCCTGACAATGAACTCGGTGGTGCAATGGATAGCGTGTTAGGTGCAGTGGATAGCGTCGGTAGTACATTGGAAGTAACTCTTGTGCATAATAACGGGGGTTTATTTCAAGCAAAAGGCAACAATATCTGCCAGCTAGTAATTTGCATAAATTTAAAAAACACGAAAAATAATCAACTGCGGATTTTGTTGTAACATTTCCGAATTTTTCGAAAAGTTAGACTTTATATTTCATTTTTTAGAAGTTCTGTTAAACACAGAAAATATAGAAAATATATAAAATGAAACCCATCTAACAAATCACTCTTTCGTCAACTCAAAAGAACTACGAAACTTATTGCACGAACCATCCAGAGAATAATGCTAGATGTGGTAGCGCAGTAATCATAAAGTCCACAATTAAACAGCGCGAAGAAGCAAACCTCTGCACAAAAGAATTCCTAATAACTACAGTATCCGTAAATCTCCAGGGATCTGTAGTTTTAGTCAGTGCAATCTATAGCCCTCCTAGACATAATATCGACTTCGATATGTACAGAAATATGTTGTCTAATTACAAAGGAAAGTTTATTCCAGGAGGCGATTTTAATGCAAAAAATACTCGCTGGGGGTCTAGATTGACAACTACTAAGGTCGACAACTACTTAAAGCCGCAAATAGCGTAGGTTGTGAAATAATATCAAGAGGCAAACCTACATATTGGCCGACAGACACGAATAAAAAGCCAGACTTAATTGATTTCTTTATAGTTAACCAGGTATGCAAAAGTTTACTGCACATAGAAAAAGGCTTTGATCTGAGCTCTGATCACTGTCCTATATACTTGGAAATAGGCGAAAATGTTGAATATGAAAAAAAACCATGCCACATTACGAACTGTCACACCGACTTTAGTTATTTCAGCTCAGTATTAGGTGACATAATTAATACTTCGAATTATATTACAACAACCGAGGACCTCGAAATAGAAGTTGTTCTCTTCACCAAGCAGCTACAGCAGTGTGCATGGTGTAGCACACCCAAAACTAAAATTAAATTTGGTCGACAAAAATACCCCAAATATATAATAGGTCTTGTCAAATTAAGTATAAATACAAGAAATAAATGGCAACGCCTAATGCAACCAGCTTTGAAGACCGAACTCAACTATGTTGCAAATACTCTGTAGCGAAAAATATGTCAATTTGAAGACAATACCACAAACAACACAATTTCACAACTAACTGCGGATAAAGATACGGATTATTCTCCATTTAAATTTGTTAAAATAAAAAATAAGCCCAGAGAGCATAATTTTCCCCTAAAAACTCGAATGGAGAATGGATTAGGGATGATAAAGGAAAAGCTGAAGCATTCGCAATTCATCTTTCAAATGTTTTTAAACCTATGGATTCAGAAAACTTTTTAATGTTCCCAGACGCTAAACAAAGTCACGAAGCAATACCACATTTCACATCATTAGAGATTCAAAATGAGATTAGTAATGGGTTAAAGCCAAAGAAAAGTCCCGGCTACGACCTTTAAGAAACCTACCACCAATAGCTATTGCAAAAATTCCTGATATATTCAATGCCTGTATCCGTCTTAAATGCATACTAAAATATTGGAAAATATCTGAGTTTATTATGATGTCTAAACCTGGAAAAGATCCGTATAATTTATCTTCTTGTCGGCCGATATCTCTGTTGCCCATGCTGTCAAAGCAATTTGAAAGACTGTTTATTAAACGCTTAAAATTAATCTTTGCAAAGAAACGTGTTATCCCTAACCACCAGGTTGGATTCCGAGAAAAGCATTCTACTTCTATTCTATTCAAGTTTATCGAATAACTGAGGAAGCTCTGGAGGAGAAAAAAAGTGTGCTCAGCTATCTTTCTAGACGTAACACAAGCTCTTCTTTGTTAAGGTAAAAGGTGAAATCTCAGAAATATATCCCATTTATGCAGATGTTCCACAAGGCAGCATACTGGGTCCTCTCTTTTATCTATTGTACACATATGACATGCCTTCTCCAAAGCACTGCACCATGGCAACATTTGCCGATGGTACATGCTTACTGACCACAGGGAGTAACGAAATTGAATCCACACAAAAATTGCAAATTGCCATAAAGGACATTGTTGATTGGACAGTGATATGGAAGATAAACCTAAATGACAAGAAGTCAACGCATATAAACTTTACAAACAGGAAAATAACGAATCTACCAGTATATGTATATATCAAACCGCGTAATTCCATGCACTAACTGTGCAAAATACTTGGGAATGACTCTGGATGCAAAGCTTAAATGGAAAGAGCATGTAAAAAAGAAAATACAAGAATTGAATTTGAAATATAGAAGCTTAAAGTGGCTTATTGGATCGCACTCTAGACTTTCCATTAACAACAAACTCGTTATTTATAACCAAAATATAAATCCAATTTGAACGTATGGTCTGCAGATGTATGGCTGCGCCGGCAACACACAATTTTACTCTATACAAAAGTTCCAAAACAAAGTTATTAGGGATATTGTAAACCCTCCGTGGTACATCCGCAATGACGACCTCCACAAAGAACTTGGCGCAAAAACCATAAAAGAAACCATCAATCAGTATGCAATAAATCACTCCAAAAGATTGCGAGAACACATTAACCCACACGCAGCAGCCCTAACCGATGTCTCAAACAGTATCCGGAGGCTAAAACGAAAAAAACCTCTGATTTATTAAACATTAATCTATAAGTACGATATCAATTACACTCATTTCAGATAAATCTAGACTAATATCACTTGTTAGCTCACTGATAGTTGTAATCTAATTGAAATATTACCAAATAATAAAAACATATTTCAAACAAAAAAAAAAATTAAATAAATAAATAAATAGAAATATTTCATGAATTCAGGAACGAATTGACCCGTCGATCACTTTTTCGTTCAAACCTGAACTAAAATTGTTACGGAAACTATGTTGGCTCAAATGATCAAATCATAGCTAAAGCAAATGCAAATTTAGGTGCCCTTGACAAATCTTCTATTGTAAATAGGAAAAATTTTGGACAAAAGTTTTTTGTACAGAGAAATAAACAGCTTTTTTAAATTCTTTATATTAACTTCACCTGCCTGTATGTATGCATGCATGCCGAAAAACTTTGGATTGGTTTTTAGCCCTTTTCCCGCGATCCAATCGAGGCAAACTAATGGCGACGACAAAAATGAAGAGTCAAAATATGCGCGAGATTGGCCAAAGGGGCGTGGTACCTCGCATACAACTCACAAATTAAAAATCCATTATTTCTGGTCGTGTTACCGGTATTTGAAGAAAATTGGGTATGTTGGTTAGGTGTACATATTCTAGGATCTGCTGCAAATTTGGGCGGGAGTGGAGAAAGGGGCGTGGTGATATATAAAGAATGTATAGTAAAAAACTATGTTCTTACGGGTTGGTTTTTAATTAGTAAAAACAATTGTTCCATGTGCATCACTTTAGTATGCCAAGTTCCGAGACACTTTCTAGGCTAGAAATCATCACATGCGATCCATTGCGATCCAATTTATAGTCAAAAACTATGTTTTTACGGGTTGGTTTTTAATTAGTAAAAACAATTGTTCCATGTGCATCACTTTAGTATGCCAAGTTCCGATACACTTTCTAGGCTAGAAATCAACACATGCGATCCATTGCCGGCAGAATTAATGGTACCGGAAACAGATCCGGGAGTCATGTACCTGAAGCAGTTGCGGGAGTATTCTAGATACATTATTATGTCAATCGGACATGGCACGAAAAGTTTTAGGGTCAAACCCATGTTAAATGGAATGATTTGATATTAAATATAACCCTGATTTAAAATGTTTTATAAATACAGTGCAAGAAACCAATATTCATTATTGTGTTTACATTACTGAAGTGAAAAGATTCGTACATGTCGTTACTTCAACGAAACATGTCAAAAGATATGTTTCCTGCAATGAATACATTAACAGTACAATTTTGAGAAAAAGGGTTAACATTTGTTAAGAATTTAAGATTTTAACTTTTGTCATCTGGGATATAGTATCATGATTTTATCAATATTTTATTTTTATCATGATATTTTATCAAATATGTACAGTTGACTAAAAGAGTTCGTCGCGACAACGAAGTAGAGGATTATATAACTAAATTAATTAATATGGAATTATGCAATGCAATTGTGACATGCAACACTGTTTAAATATTTTCATGTAAATAAATGGCAAAACAAATTGATAGCGCCTCATCATCCATCCAATAGAAATGAGAAATTCATATTCTTCAGTGAAATAAAAAAGGTCAAAAATATTTTCATGTAGGCAAGAGAAGGGCTTGACTTTAAATTGCATGACTCCATTATTTAAATTTTCGACGCACCAATAATACATATTCATTGGAACAATGAAACGGCGAATACGTTTATAAAATATACTGAAATAATTTTTGTTATGGCAAAAAAACATTTCACTAGGGATTGTCAAAGAGAAAACCTTTATTGTTACATTCATATGTCCTTTTATGCAAAATTTTATTTGTCCCGAAAGTGAAAGTAAACGCAAAACCCAACGCGAACGCCAAAGTCAAAAAATGGTAGTTTATATGGCACTTCGCGCTTGCGTTTGTTTAATAAAGCTATTAAACTAGAATAAACAAGAATGAAAAAGATTTAGAAATTTAGCTCTATTTCAGTAGATCAACAGATTTTAAGATTCTTATTATTTATAATACTGCAAATACCAACAATATTCACATAAAATGTGTAAAAAACCTATAATATTTTGGGGTTCAATGTCCAATAAATTTCCCCATCTACATTATATTAGTTGTATTTTCAAAAACACGTGCCATTTGGCGGAATGTGTTGATTGTAATGTATTGGTTCTTTTGTTTATTATTGTCAACATCAACTGATGTCTCTAATTTTTAAACATAATTGTATTAGTTTTGCAACGCATTATTTATTTGAACGTCCCATTTCTAATACAGTATAATTTAGAGTTATTAAAAAAAAAGCTTGAGCTCTGTTCGTCGAATGCATTTCAGCTAAAATTGGTAACTACTTATAAGCAATAAAATGCAAAATACTTCCATCTGCTTATCCTCCATCGACATTTTTCTTTAAATTTGTAATTTCTTCAACTAATGCGAAGAACTGTGGCGTGTTCAATTTGGCAGCTGAAGTCATAAAAAACGTTGCGTTGCGTTTTGTAAACTGCCCATTAAATAACGTATCTCAACGCAGGTAGTCATCGAACAGCTGTAACGTTTTGTAAAGTACCAAGACGACAAAAGTAAGTGGAAGTGACTGATTCACGGCTTTTAAAGGGTTTTTCAACAGAGACGCTACAAAAGTAAATCGATAGGGACAGCAAACGACGCCATATTTTTTCCCGCTCTTGTGACATTTATCTTCAGTAAGGGTTGCCATTTCATCATGGAAATATATACGAGCCAACAACGAGTCGAAATTATTAAAATTTACTACCGAAATTTGGAGTCCGTGGCCTCAACTTTAAGAGCGCTACGTCCAATTTATGGTCCTCATAATCGTCCTACCAGATCAACAATTGAGCATCTAGTGGAAAAATTTCAATCCACAGGCACAGTACAAAATGTTCCCGTGCCAGTGAGACAGAGAAGTGCCCGTAGTGTCGAGAATATTGCTGAAACTGAGGCTTCCGTTGAATAAAGCCCAAATGTGTCTCTCACACGTCGTTCTCAAGCGTTGGGCATCTCTGTGACGTCGTTGTGGCGAATTTTGCGGAAAGATATTGGCCTACATCCACACAAGATCAAATTGATGCAAGAACTGAAGCCGGTTGGCCACCATAAGAGTCGTAGGTTCGTGAATTGGGCTGAGCAACAACTTGAAAATGATTCGGGTTTTCATCGGAAAATCATCTTCAGCGATGAGGCTCCTTTCTGGCTGAACGGCTTCGTCAATAAGCAAAATATGCGTTATTGGTCAGACAGCAATCCACACGTAATCCATGAGTCATCATCGCATCCCGGCGGCGTCATTGGGCCGGCACATTACTGTGAATGCGAATCGCTACCGTTCAATGATAACCGAATATTTTGGACCCCAATTGCATAATATGGACTTGGAGGACATGTGGTTCCAACACGACGGCGCCACAAGCCATACAGCGCATGCCACAATCAATTTATTGGAAACCCAGTTTGGTGAACGTGTTATCTCCCCTCGATTGGCCGCCTCGGTCGTGCGATTTGACGCCGTTAGATTAGTTCCTGTGGGGCTACGACAAGTCTATGGTCTATGCCAACAAGCCAGCGACGATTGATGAACTTCGTACGAATATCGAACGTGAAATTGCAGCAGTATCGGCCGATTTATGTTTGAAAACCGTCGAAAATTGGGTTCAGTAATAAAGAATTTCATTGGTATCTAAGACCGGTTTTGTTTTATTTAAAAAAAGGTTTTGTAGTGCTCTTATTGAAAAACACTTTACATTGTAAATAATTGTAAAAAACTGAAGCAAGTTTGAGCACATAGACCCAGGCTGCTCGATTTTAAATGAATAAAGCTTTCGATCCCTCCTCTAACCTTCTTAAATTTTCTTTCGATGGCGGTCACCTCGCCTAGGTACGGCTACATGGCTAAATATATGAGAAAGATTACCAAAATAGCGTTCAGAACCATAGTAAAACAGTAGATCCCAATCAGTGAGTGTAAAACTGTAAAGCCCACAGCTCACTGGTTGTAGGAAGTTCTCCAAATTTCCTTCATTGGATGTAATGGGAAACCATTTTTTCCTTAGTTCTGCAATGTTGAACTAACAGTAAACGCAAACCCAGTAATATATAATATAAATGTCCCCAGAGAAGATACATGTTGACTTGAACTTGCTTGCGATATGCCATTGCAGATAGACGATTCTCCCAAATTTCTTTGGTATACGGCACCGAAACCTCTGTTATCAGGCAATTAGAGGAATTGGTTGACTGTGTCTTTAGATGAACTGGTCTAAATTGACCGAGAATATTTGCTAATACCCTTCAATATACCAGCTAGACCAAGAGATCGAAAATCTAAACTTTAGAGCAGAGTTTAAAATTACTGCTGTAGTAGTCGTAATTTGCTATAAATTTCATATTTTGATAGCAACGTGCAAGAAATATTCGAACTGTCGCCATAGTATACTATGAAATTAGTTTGTGTGTGCAGTTTGTTTTGATTGTGTGCTGGCACAGCAGCATCAGCATTTTCGTTAACAAATTTTATAGTGCTGTCGTAGTTCATATATTTGGTGCTGTGATAGTAATTTTTACAGTAATTTTTAATACAGTAATATTTCATGCTGTGGCTGCACCATATGAACTTATTAAATAGAAATATTCGTAGGTGTATTGCAAAAATATTATATAAATAAAAAAATTGAAATAAAGGAAACAAAATAAAGAGTAACTAGCAGAACCGGCAAACTTCATTCTGCCTACAAAGTTATAAGTTATTTAAGTTTTTATATATTTTCTTACGTAATTTAGACCACGATTGGGCCAAAATACCAAAGTGCAATCTAACAAAATTAATAAACCTGATTTACAACGACGTTTAATAATTTTCCTACTAAGGCCCTGTGTCTAAGCAAAAGATTTTCCACCTTTACCCTATGGTGAAAAAAACTTGTCTTGTGGTGAGAATATTTGTCCTCTTTGGTGTGCCAAAGCAAAAGTTTTTCCACAGTAATAAAAATATGACAGTTCATAAGAAGAAGGACGCCATTAAAGACGCGTCTGGAAAATAATAGTTTTTATAATGAATATTAGAACAAAATATTTGCCATTGCTTTTAGCAATTCATTTATTTTGATTATCTTTCTACTATTTGTTTGCCTTATTCACGTTTTGTTATCTGTAATTTGTTTTGCATACAAATAAATGCTTAGTACAAACACATACAAGCCGACATACAAATTTCGTGGATAACAGTTTTAAAAACAATATTATATTATTGCAATTTATAAAGTAATGAATGTCAATACGAAAACACTAATAAAAATATATATTAAAATTGATTGAGTCATCATTATCTAAATTACATTGCGAAATATTTCAACGGCGCTTCACCTCAGAAAAAATATCGGCGGCGGCACCAATTCGGTTTCACACTACACCGCTTGTTTGTCCGCTGGTGTTTTCTTGTTGATATATTAAACGTCAAATATTTCCATCCACTTGTCAAAATTTTATCTAGCCCCCTGGGCTAGTGAAATTTTATTCACCACGCAAATGTCATATTTTTACTACTCGGTGGAAAAACTTTTGCTTTGGCACAGGGGCTAACTCCTTTTCTTGAGTGTACTGTTTCCCAAAAAATAACTGGGAAAAAAGAACCACTGCATTCATCGATATATGAGCAATGATATGTTAGTTTTAGACAAGTGTTTCTCGAATAAACATTTAAACAAACGAACGTGTGTTACTTTAAATAAAAAAGTGTAAAAAAATATATATTGAAATGGAAGACATTCTTAAACATTTCGAAAAAACTGATTCAATAAATAAAGTTGAGTGCAAAATGTGCCATAAAATACTTATTTCGACAAGAAGTTTTAACTTAAAGACCCATTTAAAAACCGTGCATAAACTAGAAATAATCTCGAATAAAAACAATCTATCTAGAATTGGAAAACATACGCATATAGTCAAAGCGAGAATAGAAATAAATAAACGTGAGGTTATAAGATCATATATAGGTTTGGTCACAGAAAACGGTGTACCATTTGACCTTTTAAATAGTGAAAATATGAGAAATTTACTAAAGCCGATATGCCATGCTCTTTCTCTTGATGGAAATAAAATGTTCGCACTTAATGCGGATAATGCCAAAAAAATTTTGTCCAATGTGGTTGTTGAGCTAAGAAATTCCATAAAGAATGAATTGAGCAATAATCTTTTCTCAATAAAAATTGATAGTGCAACACGATTGGAGAGGAATATATTTGGAATAAGTGTTCAATACGGAAAGGAATGTGTGATAATTTCTAGAATGATCGGAATGGTGGAGTTGAAAGGAGCAGGTGCAAGTACTGCAAAAAATTTGGCTTTAGAAATTATTAAAACGTTAAACAAATATGATTTAACCTTGAATCAAGTCGTGGCTATCACTTCTGATAATGGAGCCAATATGATCAAAACTACGTCGATATTATCCCATTGTATAACAAAACATGACGATGATGAAACTTATGTTGATAATGATGAGTACGTAAAAGTATTGGATGAAATTAATGGCGATGTCGATCTTAATATCGGAGAAATTAATATTTGCAGATGTGCTGCGCATACTGCCCAACTCGTTGCTATAGATGTAATTAAAAATTACAATGTACAAAGTTTTGTGTTACAATGCCGCAACTTAGTAAAATATTTAAGAAAATCTTCCAACGGATTTCGTGCGCTTTTCGAAACAAACAATTTAACTTTACCCAGAATAGATTGCCCTACACGTTGGGGTTCTACCTTTAGAATGATTAAAGATTTACAGTTAGTAAGTGCTTTAATCGAAAGTGCCATTACGGCATGTGATGTCGACTACAACTTTAGGGATAAGGTGGATGGGTTTCTAATCGTTTTTAGTCCATTAAATGAAATTTTAGTAAAATACCAAGAGGAAGCATTAAACTATGGTGATTTTTACTCTCAGTGGATTAAGTGCAAGTTGTTAATACAGCAAATTGTCCAACAATCACCAGAAGAATCTGTACCAAAAATTCTCGGTGACTCTATTTTAAAAAACATAGCAACGAGATCTGAAAAATTGCTTGCAAATGAGGTTCTAAAAGCTTGTCTCTACATTGATCCAAGGTTTCAGCACACTTTATCTGACTCAGAAAAAAAATTGGCTATTGCATACCTAAAAAGAGTTTGGGACAGATATGTTGGACTGAATAAAGAATATGCTGTAGATTCAAACCAAAATGAAAGTAATAATAACGTTGACGATGATGATGATATTTTAACAGCTTTTTTAAAACAAGATTTAATAGAAGATGAAAGTGTCGTTACAAATGTTCATGTCAAAATCGAAACGCTCAAGCTACCGTTCTTAAAAAGCAGTACATGCGTTCAGAAATATTGGAGGGAAAGACGATCGACTGATCCTGAATTATTTATTTTATGTAATATTGTATTGAGCGTACCGCCAACGCAGGTGAGCCAATATTAAAAAATCGCACATTTAAATTAACTTAAAATAAAAATAATGATTACATTCGAATTAAATCAGTTAAACAAAATTCTGAAAACTTTTCACTAAATGCGTGATTAATAATTTTTCACCTTTGTTAAATTTGTACTTAAAGTTTTTTACACATAACTTTTTTTTTAATTTTGAATTAATATTTTTTATTTTGTATCTTCGTAGGTGACAGTAGAAAGAGCATTTTCATCATTGAGAATAGTTTTGACTGAAACTAGAAACAGATTAAGCCACGAAAATCTTGAAAACATTTTATTAGCAAAATTAAATCCAAATCTTCTTAATGATGCAATTGATGAGATTACAAGACCACAAGAAGATGTTATGAATTGAGTTCTTTTATATTATTGTACCCTTTTTATTATTAGTTATAGACTTGATGAATGCTCAAATGACTCCTTTTATTTCATGAACTTTTGTTAGGTTTTCGTTACATTTTTATTATTTTGTGTTTTTGTACCGTTATTTGTTTAAAGTACCGTTTTATTATAAGTAATAGTGTTGATGAATACTCAAATAACTCCTCTTATTTTATGAACTTTTGTTATGTTTTCGTTATATTTTTATAATTTGGGGTTTTTTTTTAATAACTTAATATTGATGAAATTTTTGTGTTGTCATAGCTTTTTATTTATTCTATTCTCAGAAATAGTCACAGAAAGGGCACGAAAAACAAATAAATTTACCTTTTATTTATGAATTTAATACTTCCGACAGAGGTGATCAAACTAAAAAATTGTCAAATGAATCGTAAACTTATTACTTTTACTTTTCAATTATAACAATCACAAAAAGGCAAAAGGCAATGGTTTACACAGTCACATAATTTTTTGTGACTACTTCTGTGAATAAGCCCGTAAATTTTATTAATTTAATAAAAAATACATAACATATAAAATACCTATGTATATTCATTGTTTTATTTTTATCTGGTAGGGAGAGCTGGAAATATTTAGCTCAATAGTTCAAAGCCACAGTAGCACATCACATCACAGCACTGCTGTCGCAGCAGCGCAGAACAGCGCACTGTACAAACAAAATGCTATGGCTGCTGTGCCAGCACACAACCGTACAAGGTGAACTAATTTCACAGCATGCTGTCGTCACAGCATGCTGTTGGCACAGCATGAATATATCTTGCAAGCAAAAACACAAAAATTATTGTGTTTAATTTATCTAGCTACCAGAAATGCAACAAAAGATTTTCAATTGCTGAATTTTAAACTCTGCTTTAGAGTAAGCTCGAAAATTTATTCAAATATAAACCAAATTCAAAAAAGTGGTCGAAAATGAATTACCAATAGTAAATATGGCAGAAAATATGTTTACCTGTTGATCCTTGTGCCTGCCAAAATTTGCGGCTGCCCAACTGAGCCACTGTCAAAATATCTCTGTTCAATAGTAGTTAATGGGTTTGGGATGCATCACAATTTATTTTGTAAACATCTTATGCCAATTTGTAATCTTACCCATATGTATCAGTCTCATTCGGTTTTTTTAAAACCATTCATTATTCTATGCCACAACAACGCACAATTGTGAGGGTTTGTTGTCTCTTGTAGACCTTAATTAACTCCTGTTCGTTACACAGAAAATATACAACAACTCCCACTCAAATAAGTCAATATTTTTCCCAACTTTACAATAACTGCTGAAATTAAAAATTATTCATTAAAGAGAGAAGAGAGGAAGTACTGCAAATAATAGAACCACAACTGTTTTTACTCAAACATACAAAATAAGTTTTCCATTAAATCTAAATATAATTGCGCAGATAGTTAGACAGGTGTCGCAAGCGTTGCACCATGAAAAAGATATATTGCTGCTAAAAACACACTATTACAAATATTTACATTGACACTGGAAAAGGGTATGCTGCAGGGTGACATTTGGTTAAATGTGAAGCTTAGCAAAGTTGACGGCAACCAATGGATCAACGGAAATTCGAAATTGTTAAACAGTTTGCTATGGTCTAGTAAAAAGTGGTACTGGAGGAACATAAAGTTGAATTATAGCAGAAGGAGGAGGAACATGCATTTTATTTACTTTTTTTAGGAAAACATAAACATCTTTTCATCTCTTTCCTGCAAAGACAGACCAAAGGTAATTAATTTCAGCAGCTATTTAGCGTTCATGCATGGCGAGTGGCATCACATATGATTTCTAGAAAACAGAAATCACAAATACATTAGACCGACAAGCAAAGGGGTGCGTATATTCAGTTCCCAATGCCATGAAGTTACGCTTCAAGTTACGGTGCCCTCTGTCACGCTCCAAACAATCACTTAATGAATTACGACAGGGAACAGTGGGTTTGGAATGACTTAATGTTGAATAGATTTTGGGTTTAGGATAACGGGATATTCAATATATAAGTAACTGATGTAATTGTGTACACCCAATATTTTTAAGATCTAAATAATTCTAATTTGTCATATTGTATCTTCTAGCAAACTACCTTTCATTTATACATGTATGTTGTTATAAATCTTCGTGATATACACAACATACTCCATACTAGTGCAGTTTGGGTAACTGGCAACAGCCCACTTAATTTTTTGTGAATATTTATACTTAGAAGTAATATTTAATTTTAATACCGAAAGGTATGTCTGTGCAAGAGGTTGTGTATTGTAATTGTTTCCACCACAACTACTCTAAACCAGGGATGGAAAAGGAAATTGTTATTTCAGTACAAACCATAATTATTGTGGGTACTATTTTTTTCCTCGGTATACTTAAACTCCAGTATTTATTTATATTGTTTAAATTTGTTAGTTAAAATAACAAGTAAATTTATTTATATACAAATAGTTAATTTCTAGTAACAACTGAAGTAAACTTTGTTGTCAATATGTGCGTTCTCTTGTACCAAAGACGCACGACAAGATCCGTCCATTTTGAGTCCAGTCCCATTGTTGAATGATTATCGTGTTTTGGGCAATACACATCCACACAAGGTCCACCAAAAGCCAATGGATCTGCAGACTGTTAGTTTTTGGTGTGGATTGTAGCACGGTGGCATCATCGGTCTTTACTTCTTTGTAAAGAATGATGGAATTGCTATCACCGTCAATGAAGGCCAAAATTCGATGATACAGAGGAGAATGATATGTAGTTCCAATAAGACGGACCTACGATGCAACACGGCTGATGCCACTGTCGGCATTCAGCACGAGTCGATTTGAGAACATAGTTCTCTCACGCGACGCTTAATGCGAGCAACGCCCGCTTGGCACTTTTTTAAAAACTTCGGCTTTCAAGTTAAAAAGTTTTGAAATATATTTTGTATGTAGTGTAGATAACCTTCTTGGACCTAAACACTTTTGAAAACTTGTGAAATATTTTAAAAACTTTTGAAAATTGTTGAGTAAAAAAATGGATAAATGTCTCTGAAACTTGGCAGAAACTCGAGGAATGATAAGAAGCTAATGCACAACAAAAATTACCCTAATTAGTCTATTTCTACAGGTACCGACTTTGGAACCGAACGGAAAATCACAATTTTGAAATACTTGTCGGAATCATCGCTGGCGCAAAAGCCCGCAAAAATCAGCGCTTCCAACCCCCCGGCAGTTTTCCCGAATAAGTGCCACTAATTTCAAGTAAAAGCTTTTTCCGTATAATTTTCTATGAAATCGCAGTAATCCAAATTCAATATTTTTTTAAAGTTTTTAAAAGAAATAATGAAAAACCCATCTTTAATTTGTTAAAATATGTTATATAATAGCAAACGAGGTGCTTATTGCATTCAATGTTTTTTTATTGAGTGTTGAAAAGTTACACCTAATTGTGCCTCCCACTCAAGGCCTATGTCTCGGGAAGTAAAGGGAGTTTTTGTTGCATTGACCTCCTTGATTATCCCCTACTCATCTGTCGTAAGAAAACATTTTAGACATAGTCACTTTTCAGCCTCATGCGGGAGCTTCTCATATTCTGTGCGAATTGAACTGGCCACTAAGCACATGCGATTTGACACCGTTAGAGTGTTTCTTGTGGGGATCCTTAAGTAGCAGGTAAATGGCAAAAAACGACTGGTTCCCCTAAAATCAACATAACCAGAGCCATGGCAAAAACTCAGCCTGATCTATTCGTTGACATTTTAAACGCAACTTAGTATATCCAATTTTGACCTCTACCCGTCGTTGTTCGTAATTTGGGAAAAAAGCGAACATTATCGAAAAAGACTGCATAATATGGAAAGGCTTATTTTTATTTGGGATTATGGTAAATGATTTTGAATTCACAATAAATGACACTGACGGCAGTTGCGTAGAAGTGTATTGTCTTTTCGATTATCTTGTTTCGTGTAAACGCAGGGTAAGTCATACTTATATAATCTGAAAACAATCACCGCCATAAGATATGGACATACAAAAGTGAGAGAGACAAAATAAATCCATATGCTACAACGATCTTTGGTGATATTAATTGCCACTCCAGTACAAGTGTTAAATTTAACTTCTGCCGCATTTGTGATTTGATTGTCTCGCTCTATTTGTCTCCATTCAGATTTGCTATACAACTGAATGACATTTTTACATAATTTCTTCTGCTACACGGCTGAGCAAACATATGTCTCACATTCTACTTGCATACACCATACATTCGTTTGATGCTCTACTTGAGACTTTTAAATAACAAAGCCTTTTTTTGAGCGCGTGTTGCCCCTTGAACAACAGTATACTAAATCCAAACAAACTAAATGCTATCTTGGAAGCAATTATTTGTGCAATCTTTTCTGTTAGCTTTCTTTGGTTTTTGTGTGTATATTGCTTACGTATGTCTGATAAATTAAACATAATAAGGAAATTCTCCCGTCATTGGCCCCTTGAAATGTCAAATGTTGTAGGAAGTGTGTTTACTTAATCACACCCCTTGAATATAACAGAGGCTTGTGTAATGTTGCAATTCTAAAATATAGGACTTTGGTTTCCAATACATTCAATGAAGGGAACTAACTTGTAGACAATTAGTGGGCTAACTTGTAGACTCACTCTTCAGGTTCTACTCTTTTAGTCCAAAGTCGAACGGTTGTGTAGATACACTTTTTCATGGTTAAATTTTCGCGTCGCCATTACTAAGAAAGATGGCCTTCGCCGAATGAAATGAAAGCTGGTTTGAGTAGGGCTGAAAACACGCTTTGACAAGTTTCTCTTACTTTGTATAGATCGAACAAGGTCTTTTGCTGTTAGAAATGGGGTTCATTGTCAGGATTTCCCTAGATATTAGTGCGTTTACAAATTGAGTTGGGTGTGGGGCACAGTAAAATACTTTGTGGACCTGGAAGTTTATTGAAAACGAAATAGGAAACTAAGTTTCTTTTTGTCAGAAATAAAGAAAGAACAAATTTTTTTAACGAAAGCTTGAATTGAAAAATTGCAAAATATAACGAAAAGGTATATCGTTCGCACTTTTGATATTGCTACGATATCTTCCTGGAAATTGTATTGTGAGGCTGTTGGGATTTACCACTATTGCTTGATACGTTTCTACGGGAATTTAGTGGGCCAGGCTTTGGTTGTTGTGTGGAGCATATTGATACAATAGTGGTGAGGATCGGAGGACATATTTGGAGCACAACCAAAGGCAGCCTCGATATTATCGTGGGCAAATTTGGAGACATCCAAGAACAGGCGCAAAATTGCTGAATATTTTGGCAAGCCAGTTTATATCCAGATAATTATTTGAGGAATTTATTTTAAATCAAGAAAGAGCAGTTATATTCAGCAGCAAAAATATTCGACTACTTCCATGGGCATCAATAAACCAAAACAATGACGAACATTCCTTTTAAATATTTTGCTCATCGACGTTGATTCATTGAGATGACCATTTTTGAATTCACGAAATATTAAATTTTGTCAACCGAGGGATGTAACCACAAACCACAACAACTTGTTTAACTTATACAATTACCTTTTCACGTATTTTGCATTTATTTTAACACCGAAATTCAACACATTTTGTAGCCCTTTCATCTTAACAACATATATCAACATCCTGCTCTTGTCTACAAGCGCTTGTCGGCGAAGGATTCAGAAAATGTCTCTCTGAGTATTAAATAAAACAAATGTTATGGGGGGTTAAAGTGTGTTGAATAGACCATTTATAATATATCATAGTTAGTTTAAGATAATTCGAAGCTTCATTTCCATCGGATTTTAATGACATTTTTGCAACTTTATGATTTGTTTTACACGTTGTTTTTCATGTTTTGTCTGACTATTTAAATTCATCCTTCAATATTTAATACCCTGTAAAGACTCTGTCCCATTTAGTATGACACCCACTTTTCAAGTTTGTTGTTGTATATTTTAGATTTTTTAAATTTAAATGGAACATTAATTCTTACTTATCCATGAAAAGTTAAGGGGACTATCGGTTAGAAGATGTACGTGAGTCATCTACCAATAACAGTTTTGATGGCAGGATGGCCGGGAATTGACAGAACAGAAGAGCTTCCACCTTTTCTTCTAGCTTGTACCTCTGTCAAATATTTATATGCGAAAAATAATTTTTTTTCTTCCCTTCTGAAAACTAATTGTAGTTTAATGTCGACCATATACAATTTTTTCGATAATATCCCTCTCTCTTTATCATATACTTTATTCTCTTTTGGACTTTTTTTGGTAGACCCCTTATCTATGATTATCGCTGTAAGTTTGCAAATCAATAGAAAATAACAACTCTATTTTTCTCGGGTGTTTAGTATAAAATATCGTCCTGTACGTGAGTAAAGTGATCGTTATGAATATATACTAAAAAAATAACAAGACGTAGAATACGTTAGTCATTTTGCAATTAAAATATATGAATTAAATAAACAAACGACAGCAAAGATCTGTAAACTTTCAAGCACACACTTCCTTTATTTTATGTTCCCCTCCAAACCAACTAATAACCGACCGATCCAACAAAACGAAATGTACCCACACACACATTTAAACGCTGGTCGATAAATAAACAAAGCACAGCAAAGCCAAAATCATTTGATTTCACAACAACAACAAAAACAACAGCGGCATTTACAAACCAACAACAACAGCGGCATGTACAAAAAAGTCTAAAATACCATGCTCTTAAATATTCATTTCCTTAACTACATAAAACTTTTATATATAGACATATAATTTTTTTAATGTAATTCGAAACAAAACATATTACCAAAACTGAGTAACATATAAAAATTGCTAAAATATGTTTTAATATTTAAGTAAAAGTGGGTGAAAGTTGACAAACATTTTCTCAAAATTTTGTGCTCCAGATCAGCACCCCTACCTTACCGTATAACGTATTCTACGTTAAAAACGTTTTATTCACAGTTTTGTTTCTAGTTGAACATGCCAAGTGGAAGTGAACTTATGGATGAGGAGCGCGGAAAAAATGTTGGAAGGAGACTTGCAGGTAAAGTAATTAGCGAGATTGCAGCTGCGGTAAATCGGCATCGCAATACAGTTTCGAATTTCCTCAAAGACCCGGAAAACTATGGTTGTATTAAGCGCAGTGGACGCATTCCAACTGTATACCAGAGGACTAAGCGGCGCATTCGGCATTTAGCAGCTAATGAGAATATGAGTTGTAGGGAAAAAAGTGCAATTGGATCTAAGTGTAACGAGACAGCGTGTCCAGCAACTGGTAAAGGACGATATAGGTCTTCGGTACCAAAGCAAAATGGCCAAACCACGCTTAACCCAGCGCCAAAAATATGCGTGTATTGCTTTTGCAGAAAAGTACAAGTACAATTTGAAACCGTTATATTTAGTGATAAGAAAAAGTTTAATTTGGACGGACCAGATGGTCGCCTTAAATATTGGAGATTTACGACATCCTCGGCAAACGTGCTACAAGCGAAACCACGGTGGTGGATCTCTTATGATATGGGTTGCGGCAGTCATAAATATGCTTTGTTCCAACTTAAATGAATGCGGAAGCATACGTTGATCTGTTGGACGATGCTTCACAAACATCGAAATGATCGTCCAGCGAACGTGAGTTCGAATCCCACCCTCGGCATTTACAATTTTTTCACTAAGCGGAGAAAACATGATCTCCTATAGCCTTAAAAAGGAAATTAATTAAAACTTTGGACAGCAATTTAATTAACTTTGCTGGCGAATTATATGGATTTTTTTAAATCCCGAAATATTCCATTACTGGAGTGGCCAGACATACGTCCCGCCCACAACCCAATTGAAGACCTCCAGAGGTGTTTTCAAAGTCGAAGTAGTATACGACGCGTAAAACCCTAAATCTAGCAATATTGGCGGATTGAGAGGAAACTGGCATGTTCACTTTAAGCAACTTAGTAAGTTCTATGCCACGCAGGCTACAACAAGTTCTTATACACAAGGGCAACTCAATATCATATTAAATACATATTTTAATTGGATAAGAATAAGAATTAAATTTAAGTTTCATGTTCAACACTTTTTTTGTTCTAAAAAAGAAATGAAAAAATGATGATCTTTCCAGTTAAGCAGTTACCTAAATTTAAATTTAAGGACGTGACTGGGCCTACTTACTAAGAGAAAGAACGTGCCCCAATTCCGACTGAGGATGTCAGGTTACATAGGTAGCGAGTCTCCGAAGAAATAGAGCCCCTGCGAGTAGTTACGCCATGTGCTGCTTCTGTGAAAATGTATAGGCGTGCAAACATATGTTTGCTCAAGCCTGAGTTCCTTGGGCCTGATTTGACACATTAATCGTGATTGTACAACTTGTATGTTGGATATTTTCGACTTATGTACCCGTGTCAGTCCGGTTGGGACACTTTTCCGCTACACTCACCTGGATTAACCTACTTTTGGTTTTACATCGTGGTAATGCAGATTAGACACTTTGATCAACAAAAACATGATTTGTATATTCAGCCTTATTCCGAATGTCGTTCTCGTATTTATACTACGACAGTTTTGTAAAAGATTAAAGACAAAGTTGGCGTGTCATCTTTTATCTTTTACAAAACTGTCCTAGTCGAAATACGACAACGACATTCGTAATTAGGCTGATTAATCACTTTAATGTTAACCAAGTAACAGCGACGATTTTTTGCTAATCCATATTTCATTTCTCCAACATTAACATACATGACATAGAAAGAAGTGTGAAATATTTACACATACGAGTACACTCCATTTCATAAAGCTGACTTTTCTAGGGGTAAAATAGGAACTTTTGTGCTGTATGGTACCATGAACAAATTAAAACAAAAGATTGGAATTAAATGGACGGTCAGAGTAGCATTTGTGTATCCTTCCACGCGTGCGCATTTTACAGTGCATTATAAATTTAAGAGCCCGGTTAATTTTTACTCGAAATCAGACGTTTTCAACTACTCGAGAAAATGTCTGACACAAATTGTTCGATTAATTGAACAACTATTAATTGATTGGATACCTTAGATGCCACTAAATGAGGGACAAAAACTAACAGTTGTGAACTTTTCTGATGATTTATACTTATACAAGCCTAAGTTGTGTAAAGGTATTTTAATTGTCATATGGAGGTGCATTTGCATGAAGAGTTTCACCTTTTTTTGCGCTTGCACTTCTTCATGCTTGATGATGTCTCATCAAAGAGGGGCTGTTATTAATGGACTATAACTACTTATAAAATCCGTCGGTGGTGCAATGGGTAGTGTGCGCGTCTCTTGTACAGGAGATCCTGGGTTCGATCCCTGCTCCAACCAACGACACTATCGAGTAAATAGCCATGAAAAGCTTCTCAAAATACCGTTCGGAATCGGTGTAAAAGTGTAGGTCCCAATCAGTGAGTGAAAACTGGAAAGCGCACAGCTCAGTGATTGTGAGAAGTTCCCCCGGACCCTTCATGGGATGTAATGGGAAACCATTTATTTATTTTTTTTATAAAATCAAAAAACTTATTTTTCGGTTGAAGTTTATATTATACGATCTTTAAATTGATATGCTCGTTAATAATTGTTCGGTTCAAGATCAGTAACACCTACACGATAAAAAATCGGTCTTTTTTGTTTGTTGGATGCAAATATAACGTTGTAGCGTTGCTATTCAATATTACACGTTGGAGACACAATGATTAATATGTTATAATATATGTGTTTATTACCCAATAGCTGTGTTTGGGATAAAAATATGTTGCACTATTTACTCTCTATTGAGAGCAAGAGATTAAATGAGGTACAAGGACAGATTATTCACAGTCAAAGTTTTATTTTTGAAGATGTATTTTTGTATTATTTTTCAGTCAGTGATTCATAAAAGTTCCTAAATGTGTGTGAAAGTTGAAGATAAAGTGAATATTTCTTATAGCTGTTGCGTTTAAGTTTCATGGACTCAATCGTCAATCGGACAGGGGATGGCAAATGAGATAGGTTGATTAAATAAGCATGTTCGGGAAAAAATATATACTACACGCAAAAAAATCTGTATTTTGTTGTTGTTGGGTTGTTAAGTTTTGGTGTTTGGTAGTCAATATTGCAGATTAGAGGCACAATGTTTACAAAGTTATAATACATGTGTTTGTGACCCAAATATAGCTTTGTTTCTGATACAAAAGACAGGTGTGTTTGTTTCACTGTTTATGCTCGAGAGCAGGAGAATAACTGAGACAAAGAGAGGGTTTTCACAGTCTTATTTGTAAGTGTGTAACTGTATGTGTAAATATTTGTGATCAGTAAAAAAGAATAAATAAGGGATCGGACGGCTAAAAGCCTTGTGATGTTGCTTTGGTGTGCTTTCGCATATATGTGTGCTACCAACGGGATAATCGAGTTTGAGGAAAGAAATTGAAAAGAGCAACAACTTGAAGCCTTTTTTGTTTGCCCGAGCCTTTACAGCAAAAATCGGAGCGGTGTGCCATCTGTGAAATTTAATAAAAAAAGCATACAGTATTGAATCCGCGCCTGGCGGATACCAACGCATAGTGATAATAGTGACAAGTTCATCTTCAGATGCCTAAATACTGTGCCTGAATTGATATCATCGGTTGATGGTCAATCGTATATATAGCAATCTGAATTATTCAATTTACATATGCGAATTGGTATTGATCGAAGAGCCCTAAGTATTAACACACACTGAAATTTTTTCCACCATGTTCTTCTTTTCCTCTTGCATTCTCACATTGTCCCAGTGCTTTGAGGTGAGTTTTTACTACATCACGGAGTTGAATTTTTCTGTGGTAAAGATTTTCGTTCTGATGACCGGACTGGTGCCAGTAACGTTTTTGAATTTGAATTGAATGACCGATTTTGTTAGTTTTAGTTAATATATGAGAAATGCATACTACAAGCTTACAAGGCCATGTTAGGTTTTGTTGGAATAATGGACAATTCAGTTGAGCACACTCACTGGCATGACTAGTTTCGAACTCCACAATTTTAGGCATCTGATGATGAACTTGTCATGGAGTTCAAAACTGGTCATTCCACTGAGTGTGCTTAACTGAATTGTCTATTATTCCAACAAAAAACCAACCTGACCTTGTACGGTTGTAGTCTGCATTTCTCATACATTAACTAAAAAATAATTTGTCTCTATTATGTTTGGGAGGAAATACATGTTTCCACTCAAGTATATGGATGTTTTGGAGGAAAGACGCCAATGCTTCCATGAAAGTATAGGTATATGGATGTTAGGGAGGAAGTACGCATATGTTTCCATGTAAATTCATACATGTTTGCCTGTACATATTCTCATTCAATTTAAATACATATGAGGTTGGGACTTTCAACATATGAATGTTTGTAGTGTATTACAAACATATACATGGTTCGTGTGGAATATATTTGGGAGAATATGTTGTAGAGACCGTTTTTTTCAGGGTGTATTTAAAAGTACCTTTTCAATGAAAAACTAAACTTTATTAGAAAATATTAGAAGTATAAGAAAATAGAAATATGTCAATTTGATTATTATGGTGGATGGTTGGGAGTTAAATAGCTAAGATCCCTACCATGCATTTATTTATATTTATACTTTTATAATTTATAATTTACTTTTTCATAAAAAAATTACTTTTTAAAACTTATTTTACATAACATGACAGAATGTATTTTGTGAAGAACGCATATGAAAATACGTACCTTCTACTTGAGGCAACTCGAATATATGCATATTTCCCCATAAATCACGGGCATGGGTACACGAAAGGTTTCTTTGACTTAGTGGATTGCAAGTTTTCTGTTGAAAAGTGTGTCCATTTATTCAAAAATGAACCAAAAACTCTCTGCAAAGTACGGTGGAATACGCCCCAAAATATATGTTTATATTTGGCAAGTGAAAATTCGAAGTCGTCGATTTTCAGGACCGAAAACAGAAAATGCATTTGTTCAGTCTTTCATATGTTCTTAAAAATTGTATGTTTTGAATTTTTTCATAGCTATAACGAATTTCTTCTTCTTTATTCAGCAATACTTCATACTATATACGAAACAATTGAAATACAATTGAAACAATATTGAAAAGCACTAAAAGCCTTCGTCTTACATTATTCCAAGCAAACGATTAGAAACTTAATGGAAATGTTGTTCTTCTTGTGACCTTGTGTAAATGTGGGACGTCTGCGTTTACAGTAAAACAGTTACACAAAGGAAAACCAGACTTCTTTCAAATTTCAAAAAAATCTTTACAATAATTGAGACAAAAAGCATTACAAGAAGCTTCTTCATAAAATATATAATTTTTTTGTCACAATAGCACCATATATCAGCCTGTGGTCTCATAAGCACTAAGTCAGACGGGCGAGGAGACAGCCATACGATTGCATTTACTTTTTGAGGCCGCACAGATAATTTTTAATTGCCTTGTCGTGCATTTGTTTGGCATATCAAAAACGCATTTAAAATGGAAAGGAATTTTAAACAGCCTGAAAAACGCATAAATTCACTTTACTGTTTAACAACTTCGATGACTTCAGATGTGTTGGTAGGCCAACAGCGTGCCAGACCAAAACAAATAAAAGTGTCATAGACATCTAAAGAAAATTTCTCAATAAGAATTAGGAAACTTCGGTTTATCAAATTGTAATCTTTAAATAAAAATGCAATTTTTAATGGAATGGAAAGTGGGAGCATTTCGTGCGCCTGTGTGTTATGTAGAATTTGGTTGAAAATATATATAAATTCCAGAAGCTACTTTCACTTACTATTATACACGAATGCTATGAATACACACTATACGCTTTAGAATCTTGTAAACGGAATTTCCGAGGTAGCCACTCTTGGCGAAGTGGTGGGCTATCATTATAACCTTATTAAAATGTTGTAGTAGTGAAGCACAAAGTCAAGATAAAGAAAACAGCCACCAATATGTTGAAAGGTTAATAAAAGATGTTAATGAGTAGTACATAAATATAAAGTAAATAAAAATTTTCTTACTACATCTCATGAGAGTACTGGGGAAGCTTCCTACAGTTCCCCACCGGTTCCGAACGTGTTTTTGAGAGTCTGTTTCATGGATTACTCTGTACTAAGCGAAGTAAAAGACGTCGAAAGAAATGTAAGATGACCACAGCAGGGATTGCACCGTCGGTCTCATGCGCAAGAGTTGTGCACACTAAACATTGCACCATCGACGGCGGTAGTAGTAGTATGTATACGGTATTTATATTTCACACGGGTGAATCAATTAAGTTACAGATTAGGTCCGAGTTCTAGTTCAAATGAGGTTTCTTAATTTTTCGGATAATTTTCAAGATGAGAATTTGATTTTTCATTTCTTTCGAATTTCATTAATATCCTTTATGCTTGACGGTAGTCACTGTGTCGACCAACCAGTCAGTCACCCAAGTTTTTAATGAGAGCTACTTATGGGGGGGGCTAACAAAATTTCGCTTAGTTGCTGTCATATTATAAGTTTTTAATAAATCAAAAATTACATACTGTTTGTTATAATCTTACGCTATACCACTCTAATTTTCACTAAAGATCGGTCAAAATGGAGACAAGAAAACGTGAAATTAGTGAAGCAGTGTGCCAACGCAGCAAGGAACTTGGTTTGCTATTCTTTTTGGATTTCGGCGTAAGCTCAAGCCTGTGGAAAAATTTAGTGAATGCCAAACAGCGTTTGGAGTGTATGCGCCATCTCTTGTGACTATTTCAAAGTGGTTCCGGAGACTCCACACCAGTCATTTTTCTGTGAAGGACGAACCCCGCGAAAGCCGTCCAACATCTGCAACTGACGATGTAAGTGTAGCGCTGGTGAAGTCTAAAATTGACGAAGATCCAAGATTGACCCAGAAGATGATTGCTGAAGAACTATGCTTGAATGCCACTTGGATACACGAATAAATCTGCACGTTTGGTTCCTAGAATTTTAACTGAAGCTCAAAAAGAGGCACGTGTGCGTTTTGCTCAATAAGTTCTTGACATATTCAAAAACGGAAAGTCTTCCACTTTTCAGGAAATTGTAACAGGTGATGGAGCATGGTTTTACAAGTACGAGCCCAGAAGGTGCAAATTTAAAAATTTTTAAGACTGTTTTTCAAGGTGGATTTATCGACTTCAAAAATGTATGGAAATAAATGGCGATTACGTTGAAAAAATACAAAGAGGTGAAGAATAAATATATAAAATTAAAACATTTTTTGTTTAGTTTTTTCTACTCTATTAAGCGAACTTTTGTTAGCCCCCTCGTATTTGGCACAATGCCACCCTATGCGTTCAGTTGCCTGGGCCCATTCGTGAAACTTAAAAATAAATAAATGGTTTCCCATTACATCTCTAGAAAAAATCGGGGAGAGCTTTTCACAACCAGTGAGCTGTGCGCTTTCTAGTTTTATATTCACTGATTGTTGCCTACACTTTTACACCGGTTGCGAACGGTATTTTTGAGAAGCATCTTCATGGCTGAATACTTGATAGTGTCCCCTTCACTATCCGAGGTGACCGCCGTGGAAAGAAATTTTAAGGTGGTCAGAGCAGGGATCGAACCCAGGATCTCAAGTACAAGAGTTGCGCAGACTACCCACTGCACCACCGACAGCCACTAAACCTGAAACTTAGGGTCAAATATAAACCATTGTTAATAGGACTCAAACGCGACTGAAATTTGTACACTGGTTTTTAGTTCAGTGCTTGGTCTTACAATTTAAAGAAGATTGAGGGTTGGAATGATAAAGAGTTTGTATTATACGCCGCTATCAAGCATTCTTCCATTTCCATCCTCCGAAAAGATGGTCTATAATGACGCTCGTAAACAATTTGGCCAAGCGTAAAAGGTCTTAGGTGTTTAATGGACAGTCAGTACATACAATTCTAGTTGGTTGGTTCACGTGGTTGCTAAAGATACTATTTAGCTTCAAATGTGTCTTGGGACACCGTTTTACAAACCCCAACCTGCAACCTGTTAATCGGAGATACCTCATTAGATCCCCTAGATCTATCTCGTGTATCTCAGTGAAGTTGTGTAGGAAGGGACGACCTATAGTATATAGGCATCTACTCATTAGAGCCGGGCAATTCCAGAAGAGATATTCCACCGTCTCCTCCTCTTCTTCCAGTGCCCAGTCAGCACGGCGCGCTGTCCCCGATTTTGTCTAATCAGGGAGTTAGGCCGTTGAATGTTATATTCTGGCCTTGTGTTTCTGGATATGCAGCACGTTTATATTATATCCCAAGGTAATGCAGGATAATACCTCGTGTGACCGACCCTATAGGCGTTGCGACTGACACCGTATGCAGTTCGGTGGAAGAGGATCCTGCAATGGCTAGTTCGTTTGCACTTTCGTTCCCAAGGAGACCCTTGTGGCCTGGTATCCAAGTAACAACTACATTGGCCAGTCGGCCTAGCTCGACAAGTCTTTCCCTATTCTCTCTAACGATTTTAGATACAGTGTTGTTAAATTTAAGTGATAGAAGAACCGCCTGGCTATCTACAAATATTCCAATGGGCTCTGTTCTCCGTCGTAGTATAAGTTCGGCGCAGGTTCGTACCTACGCTTGGAAAACACTGCACTTATCTGGGAGTTTGAATGATCAATTAAGGCCATTCCATTATGGATCCGTCGGTAAACACTTTGGTGCCAAAACGTTTCAGTGGTTCCCCTTTATCCCACTGTATTCTTCTGGGAAACCCGACATCGAATAGGTTATCGAACGTCAATTCGGGGGTGCAGTAATCGGGGAATTTACTGAGTTTACTTGGAATTGTCTGTAGTATTCTCGTATGCCCATCTGCGTTCCTCTTCCATATTCCAAGAGCATTTAGACGGGTGGCGCTTCAGACCGCTCTAGCTATTATGTTAAGGTCAATTGGTATAATGTGAAGCATTGCATTAAGGGTTTCAGCTGGACACGTCCTCATTGCCCCAGTTATTCCGATACAAGCTGATCTCATGGTAGGAGAGTATAGGTGTGATTATACTAGTATACATCCATAGCACCATCTTCGGCAGGAGACCCCATCGGCTTCCAAACATTTTCCGACAAGCGTAGTATACGCAATGGTTGCTTTCTGTATGCGGTGCCCTATGTTATGCTTCCAGAATAGTTTAGGGTCTAGAATCACGCCCAAGTACTTAGCGTGAGTTGATAGTAAAATCTCTATACCACTTAGCCGAGGAGGATTGAACTTTGGTAGCTTGGCCCTCGTGGTTTTGACTAGATTCACTCCAAGACCACTCCAATTCATGATTTCGCTCAACACGGATTGGAAAAACCAGATACCATTATTACCACGTCATCCGCATACGCCACGGGTGTGATCGTCATATTGTCCAAATTTAGTAGTATTTTATTGATCACGAGCAATTAAAGTAGGGGAGAGATGACTCCCCTATTCACTCGCTTTGATGACTCGCTGTTGCCCAAAGAGTCGTTGATAATTCTGATCTGAAGCATTGTCACTATCCAACTCTTGAGGATCGTTTCCGCTGATCTCACAATATTGAATGCACCCTTTTTATCCAAGAAGGCCGCGAGGGCATAACTCTTTTGAATCTTCATGTGTCACCGATCTAGATGTCCTGAAATCGTTCGCCCTTGTAAAATCTAATTCAACCGGTTACGTTGGTATGGACCCTCGATTACTCTTGCCCTTTCCCCTACCGTAGTTCAGCCATTTCTTTAATTGCATCCTTACTTCTAGCACATTTCCTAAAATTTGGAAACATTCCAAAATAATACTTTTACCTAAGTCTAAGACTGAATACCGACCAATTGTCATTCTTTGTTTCTTTTAAAAAGTTTTTGAAAAAATTCTGCACATACAAATGATTGAGTATATTGACAATCATTCTATGTTGTCGGAAAGGAAGTCTGGTTTTCGTCCTAAGCATAGTTGTATTACTGCTTTGGCTGAAGTCTCGAAAAATATTAGACTAGATCTCGATGACGGTAAAATTACGTTTCTTGTTCTACTAGATCACTCCAAGGCCTTTGATTGGGTTGATTATTCTGTTCTTAGTGTAAAGCTTGAGCACTTCATAAATTTTTCTCCATCGCCTATACGTCTACATAATTCATACCTCAATGGACGCACACAATCAGTTTACTGCAATAACTTTATCTCAGAAGTTTTGCCGGTCCCTAGAGGTGTCCCTCTAGGTTAAATTTTGGGACCTATGCTATTTTCGATATACGCCAACGACTTGCCAGAACAACTATCATATTGTAGTGTGCACATCTATGCAGACGATGTGCAGATTGTATTGAGCAGCCCCATAAATTCTCTTGGGGGACACGTTGATAAATTAAATGCCGATCTGGCGAGACTACATACAGGGTGAGATGAAAAAACTGCAACCAACTTCAGACTGCTGTCATTTCTAAGCCACTCGTCCGACAGCTGTTAAAATTATTCCAGTGACAGCTGATTATATTGTTTACAAGCGTACAAAAGCATTTTGGTGAGAATTTTCCAGAAAAAAAGTTATTCGTGATGGAATTCAAGCGTGATAGTGTGATTTCTTTATATTTGGCTGGAAAACCACAAGTGGCTATCGTTAGAGCACTCCAGCATTTAAATGTTAATAAATCTTTTGTGTCTCGTACCATCGCTCGTTACCGTGATACTGGTAGCGTAGCCCGACGTCAAGGAAGTGGACGGAAGAAAACAGCAACATCAGCAGAAATGGTTCGAAAAGTAAAGAAGCGACTTGATCGAAATCCGCGTCGCAGTGGCCGAAAAATGGCTCGTGAGCTGAACATATCGCAATATTCCATTCGGCAAATATTGAAAAATGAGCTCGGGGTAAAGCCATTGAAATTCCAAAAAGTGCAAGAACTTACACCGCAACAGAAAGAAAATAGACTCAAAAGAGCCAAAGAGTTGCTTCGCTTGGCCGCAAGTGGTGAACTGGCGAATTTGGTTTTCTCCGATGAGAAAACATTCGTTGTCCAGCAGTTTGTAAACAAACAAAATGATCGTGTTTACTTGCCAAAGAGGTCAGCTGAAAATGTGCACCTTCGGTTGGCCACCAGAACTCAAGCGCCGGCCATGGTGATGGTGTGGGCCGCCATAACAGCCGATGGTCGCTCTCCGCTCGTATTAATCGACTGTGGCATCAGAATAAATGCCGAATATTATCGCGAAAATATTCTGGAGGGTGTATTGAAGCCTTGGGCACGCAAACATTTTGGCCGCAGACCTTGGACATTCCAACAGGACTCAGCACCATCGCACTCAGCACGCGCCACCCAAGAATGGTTACAAAATGAGGTTCCTCGCTTCATTTCCAGCGCACAATGGCCACCGAAATCTCCGGATACCAATCCGTTGGACTATTGTGTCTGGAGTATTTTGGAAAGCAAGGTTGGCACTAAAAAATACCAAAGTGTCGATCACCTCAAGCAAGCGCTTCGCCGGGAATGGGCCAAAATACCGCAGAGCAACATTCGGGCAGCGTGTGACGGTTTCATTGGCCGTTTGAAGGCCATAATTCGTGCCAAAGGTGACCAATTCGAACAAATCTAAACTTATTCTAAAATTTGATGCTATTTCCAACATTTTTTGCTTTCATTCAATAAAATTTAAAAAAAAATGAAAAAATTATGGCGTTTTACTTTGTTGCAGTTTTTTTATCTCACCCTGTAGTTGGGCAGTAGCTAATAGGCTTTGTTTAAATCCCAGGAAATCCAAATGTTTAATTATGCACAAAAGAAGAACAGTACCCACAAATGAATTTAGCATAGTCATAAATCACGAGCGAATTGAAATTGTACCATATGCGAAAAATTTAGGAATTTTTTTTAATAACACGTTAACTTGGTCGACCAATATTAATATTATTGTTGACCAAACTTACTCAAAGCTAAGATCACTTTGGCAAACGCAATCATGAAGATCAGGATTCTTTTGGCCAAATCGTACATAATGTCGGGCTTATTTTATCGGGATTATTTTTAGTAAGCGTAAATTGACTGTAGTATTTTATAACATTATAAGATATGTGCATGGTTTGGAAGGTTTGACTCAATATCACAATTTTCAACTTTGCTGTATGGTGTTTCACTGGAAAAACTTTTGGACATAAAAACGCTTGTGTTTCTCCATAGAATAATTTACACGCGGGAACCCCGTTATCTTTACCGAAAACTACAATTCAGTAGGTCTAATAGAGGGAATAGAATTATACCATTTACAAGACACAGCCTTGTATCCGAATGGCAATTCTTCATTTATGCCGTTCGTCTTTGGAATTCACCCCATACAACTTTCAAATCATCAGTAACGCCAATAAATTTAAGAAAAGTCTCCTCGAAATAATTTAAATAATTTTAATTTTTATTTATATTTTATTATTTTATTCTTTAATATTCATTATTTTTTTTTATCTCTCTCTTAATTTGTTCCAATTTCATATTTAATGTAATTTATTATTGTATTAGAAAAATTTATATTATTTGTGATATTATTTATGTTTTATGTACTTAGGTCCAATGGAATTTTATGTATCATGCATTTCGTTTATATTTGACAGTCAAACGTTATTCTGTAAAATTCGTAATTCCTTTGCTATAATTATAAGATTGTCTCTTGTTGCGCAGGATAGACAAATAAATAAATAAATATGTATAAATATATACTGTTTGCGGTCTAAGGACCTCTCAATAGTTCTGACGACTTCGTGCAGGGCTATATCGGTTGATCCGCCTATTCGATATGTATGACGACTGCATGATATTTTGGGCGATACATCCATGTTCGTGGGGATATGTGCGTCAATTAGCCTTTCAAGCGTATTCAGAAGAAACGATGAGAGGCTGATCGGTCTGCAATCCTTTTCTTTCTCATGACTACATCTTCCCGCCTTGGGAATGAAACCCACTCTTATCTCCATCGATCGAAAGAGCTTTGACCAGGAGCTTATGTTTGAAGGGGCTATTGGTTTCTTATACTCTTTAAGTTTACCCTTGTACTATGGCTGCCAGGATCCACTTATAAAGTTTGCATTGCACCAAGGTGGATAAGCTTTCTTTGAGCGTGACTGAGGACATGACACTTTGAATGCAGTATCCATGGATTTCTCCAACTTGGACACGGCTTTTTCTACGTGTGTAGTGGTACTAATGTGCTGCGCGGACTTAGGAAGCTTACTTTTCAGAATCCTGTTGAACTTGTCCCATTCAGTTCTTTTGGGATTCTGAAAGCACCTGATTTAAGTCGTTTTCCCTGAAATGATAAACAATACGCAATTGTCGTCTGAGAAAGATATCTTTCCCGATACTTCCCGGTTTTCTATCTCTACTATTCCGTTATCTGATATCAGGGTTCATTCAAATGGTCAGGTCATTCAAATGGTATTTGAGGACGATCACATTTTAAATTTCAATTAAATGTCTGATGAAACCTATTTTGACCTAACCCGCAGTGTCAACAAACAAAATTGTCGAATATGGAATATGAATTTTACTCCATGAGATGTAACTGAATCCAGCTCTAGTCAGAGTGTGGCATCCAGTTTCATCAAAATTCATTGTCTAGTCTTCCACTTTCATAGAAAACGGTGGTACTGCTACGGTCAATGGACTCCGTTGCCTAAATACTTTGCAAGAGTTCTCTTTGCAGAACTATGCCGACAGAAAATCGCTTTCAACTCAATGTAGTTTCAACAAGATGTTTCTACCTGTCATATACGAAGACCTGTTGTGGCAGAATTCGAGCGGAAATGTATTAATAAGCAAATGTCCAGAAACTTCACATTCCGTTGACCCCCAGGGTATTCATAGCTTACTTCACTTGATTTTTTCTTGTAAGGTTATTGCAAACAGGAAGTTTACAATACAAAACCTAAAAATATGGATCAACTAAAGCAATACATTCGAACGACAATTGTTGCAATTCCCGCTGCAAATTCCGGGCAGTAGTGGAAAAAAAACCTGTACTCACAGAAAATTCAGCTTCTCAAAATACCGTTCGGAACCGGTGTAAAACTGTAGGTCCCAATGACTGAGTATTAAACTAATTCCTTCATGGGAAGTAATGGGGAACAATTTATTTATTTATTTATATACTTATACATTTATGAAATCTTACGCAGGAAATGACCGAATGCGTTATTTCCAGACATAAAGAACGCAGAAATCGTAGCAAAGCAACTTCGAAATTAAGAATTTTTTCCAGCGAATATGTTATTTTATTTCTTCTTCCAAAACATGTTTTGAAGTTTAAGTCAAAGAGGCATCCTAAAAAAACCAAAATTTAAATCAATTGGATAACATGTAAACCACGTTCTCATGCACAAGAGCCGCGCGCACTACCATTGCACCACCGACGGTGCAAAATAGGGGTACGAGGCAGGTAAAAAATATCCATCAATGACCCGAATAAGGATGCTGGACGGAAATTGGATTTCCCCTCCTAACGAGTCGGCATACCGGTTGATCATAACAGCACAATCCATTCTAAGTTTAGGAAAATGATTATTTATCCGTTTATAACTTACGAGGAGAAGATATTTAGAGATGAGTATCATTCACGTAGTTGTCTGCAAAACATACTGTGATAACAATTGTATTTGTATTCTTAATTAAATTAGCACCTGTTTACCAATAGAAATAGTTGATACTGTGAAAATTTAAATGTTAAGCTGAAATTGTCTTCGAAAATTCTTTAAATTTTTTAAATATTAGTCAAACACCGAATCCTGCGTAGAAGTGTTACAACACCCCAAACCTAAATGGTTGGACATTTCTGGCACATTTTACAATACGGCCATTAAAAAATGCAGCTTCTTGTGTGGAATATTATTTACACATAACCGAACATCAAATATTTGTATGTAAAGTGGATTTAAAAATCAATAAAAATATTTAACACGACATTTTAATTTATCACAACCAAACGAAATGCAGTGAAGTTAAGCCCTAAATTTTAATAGTTCTAAAGTATGCGGACATGTGGACTTAAGTATACGGGAAGTTAAGTTCATCAAAGTTATTATGTCGTTAACATCAAAGTTATTATGAATTTCCTACAAAATGAAAGAGATTTATTTAAAAAAATTAATTTTTCGAATGAAATTGTGAAGGTAGATTTCTAATCATTAAAAAAATAATGATGTATAATTGTTAGGTGTTGGGGAGATAAAGGTTGCAAAGACGACTAATGTTGATAGCAATTAATAATATTATTTTGTGTCTGCTATGGTAGGGGACAATTATATGACCTCATAATGAATAGTAAATTTAAATACAGTCCGAGATTTTCCAATAGGTTCAATAAAATACTCTACAATCCCGAATATATTAACCCGAAATTGTTGCCGGAAGACTTGATTCATAGGGACCTTATATAGAACACTTACAGGTTCCACAGAACCAGTTGTAGAGAATGCTATTTCATTGGTAATTTTTGTTCGATATTGTTACCTCCAGATTTAATTTTAGAAACCAATCAAAGTATAATTCCGAGCTTTACAAACTGTTCTGAATATTCTTCTTAACTACGAGGTTGCTATTTATATTTCGGATCCTGGCAATACTAGTGTTACCAGATGCAACCTGGAACTTCCTTTGGAAAGTTTGAAATGTTCTAGCATAATCATACATACAACGATTGCACTTATTTAGGGAATTCACATGGTCTCCTAAAGTCATAAGTCGTATAGTCATATTTAACAAATTAGTACATATGACTTATGCATGTGAGCAGCATGTTGATGTGCTAAATCATAAGTCATAAACACGTCAAATAAACGTCAAGCAACAAAAGAAAATTATTAAAAAAAATTAAAAAATGCCAACAAGAAACGAAAAAGATAAAATTTTTACGGTTTTGTGTGAAAAGTTTGTGCACAAAAACTTACCGAAGTAGTTTCTTCTCCTTCCATTTGTCCAATTTCCTTTTTTTTTATTATTTTACCAATTAAAATTAATTCTTGAGTTAATGTTGTAGAAAAATGCTAAATTTCTTCAAAACACAACAATATATCTGATTAAATAGTAAACAAAAAAACAGCTGATACTGAACATACAACATAGTACACTGGAAAAACAGACACGCTCAGGTTGTATAGTCGTAAAATATATTTACATGAAGAATACCAACAACATATTTACAACTGTTGTATTATTTTAGCATATACGATAAATACAACACAATAGTACACCATGTGAACTCCCTAATTAGCACTATTTATTGTATTTACAGTGTGATAAAAGATTCATCTCGGTCAAAAAATGAAATTAACCTGTGGAAATTTTCGTGCTATGTTTTTTCTTACGATTTTCGGCGTGGATTATCGAGACAAGAGTGTTCCAATCAAATTGTTTCAGATATGAAGTACCATAAACACCCACTGTAAATCGCAGGTACCAAGAGTTCAGTCTCGGACGCCGTTCGCTCCAGGATGAATTTCGTGAAGGTCGATCAACTTCGGTCGTGTTGCCGGAAACCATCGATGCTGTGCGTGATCTGATACAGCAAGACCGACATAAGATATAGCGTGAGATTCACGCATTCTTGGCCATTAGTATGACAAGCATCAATAGGATACTGCGTATTCGTTTGGCCGTAAAAAGATTTGTTCTCGTTGGATCCCACATAATCTGACGAATTTTCAAAAAAAGGCGACACGAGCCAAAGCAAAGAGCAAAGAAATGTTGAAAAAATCCAACCGCTGTAACTCAAATACAGTGTATAATATCGTCGCAGGTGACGAAACCTGAATCTATGCATATGAGTACGAAACAAAACAGCAATCGACCGTATGGGTCTTTCAAGACGAGATAAATCCAACAAAAGTTGTTCGTGGAAGAAGCACATCGAAGCAAATGATAGCGTTTTTTCGGTATAACCGGTCATGTGGTCACAGTGCCTTTAGGGGGACGTAGGGCGGTCAATTGTGAGTGGTATACTACCTTCTATTTGCAAACAGTGTTCGAAAAAATACGGAAAAACAACAAGAGAAGGCGGATCATTTAGCATCAATACAATGCGAGCTCTCACACATCATCTGAAAAAATGGGCTATTTGAGCACTCAACATGTCGAATTAATGAGTCATCTGCCGTACTGCCCTGACTTGGCACCCAGTGATTTCTTTTCACTGCGTGATCAATGTTTTTAGACGCCCGACGCAGCTGTTGAAGCGTTCAAAAACCATGTTTTGGAGGTGTCTCAATCGGAGTAGAAAAGTGTTCGAAAATTGGTTTCAGCACACCCAAAAGTGTGTTAATCTTCACGGAGAATATTTTGAAAAATAATAAATCCATTTTCAATGATAACTTGTGTATTTTTTATTGCTGGACCCGAAATATAAATAGCAACCCTCGTATGTTGTAAAAGTTGTTTGTAAAACGGTTCTTGAATATTCGCCAGAGGCGTGTGATTTAGCTAGTTTTACAGAAACCATAACTTGTTTTAAGATTACCTATGGAAGAAGCTATTCAGGATTATTTTATTTTAACTGCAATTTCAAAACTGCTCCTCGAAATAGTAGACATAAATTTATTCAGATATAAAGTATAATGTGTAAAAGTTTTTTGTAAAATAGTTGTTAAATAAACGCTGGAAGCGTGTGCTGTAAGTAGTATTCCGGAAACCATAAGTTGTTGTAGTATGTTTTATTTTAGAAGCAACTCCAAAACTGCTTCTGGACCTTATTAAGTACCTCGATTCAGGGGAAATATCTATCGGAACCGGAATATTTATACCATGGATATCGGCTTAGAAAGAACGATTCCCGAAAATCGAATTTAATTCTCAAGTTTCGAAAATGTTTAAATATGTAACTCATTCTCCGGGCAGAAATTTATTCGATTCGTTTGCCATGAGTACTGATTATATTGATTTCCTGTTCAGCAACCACATTCTTCTCCGATTACATAAAAAATGGATCCCATGAACCACTGAGCTGTGCGCATCCAATTTTCACTCATTGATTGGGATCTACAGTTTTACACCGTTTCCGAACGGAATTTTGAGAAGGTTTTTCATGGCTAAACACTCAATGGTGTCGACGCCACTATGCGAAGTGACTGCCGCAGAAAGGAAATTAAGGTGGTCACAGCAGGGTTCGAACCCAGGAACCGCACACTAAACCATTGCACCGCCGACGGTCTCCGATTACAGAACGGTGGTTATTATCCACATTGCAAGATTGTATTTTATGACGAAACGTATTTGTAGAATTGTGTCCTCTACGATGCAAAAAAATCGCTCTATTGATTATCACGCAAAAGAACGTTTAGGTCTCGTTTGGTGAAAGCTGTTTGTTTTCTTCCAAAACTATTCTCAGTCTAAGTGCAACGACGTTTCCTGCAAATGAGCAACCTTTTATCGTAAGTCTTTCATTTGTTGTAAACGAACTTTTATTTATACCACAATGTCCAGAATTTACTTTATCGTAAATAAAATATCCCGTTGATTACACTGTAGAAGTCGAAAAAAGAGACAAGGCGGGAGACACATATAATGCACTGTCTTATTATGTTTCCTTCAACAATCCCCAGCAAGCAAATCTTAATGTTAGGGGTTTCTTCGTATGCGGTGTTAGTGGATAGACTCGAGGACTTGCAGTGATTGGTTCCATCCAAATCCTAGTCAGTGAGTAATTTGCTTGCGTTAAATTAAAACTTAACTTTCCGCAAATATTTTTCGTTTCTTGTAAAAGTTTATTTTGAGTTTGGAGTTAATCCACTCACTTGGGATCAGAAAGAACAGTTAGTAGAAGAGGGTTTCGTTTCTCGTTAATATTTTTACGAGTTTATAGTTCGCATACTTATTAGGGACATAAATATTGTTACTACATTGAACATACCCATTAGAATAGTAAAATTTAAGATACCCTTTTATTATCATAACGTTGTTGAAAGTTAACCTCTTAGCGTTAGTCAGTTACGGGAATTTGAAATTGTGCTAACTTTCACCATAGTGTGGTCAGATAAGGAAAACCATATCGCAGTTATAGCACTTTTTAAGTGTGGAAAGAAAAAAAACGATATTTTCAAAACGCTCTGCCCGCTCGGCAGTAGTAACATGTTTGTCTACAGGTGCATACAATTGTTCGAGGAGACTGGAGATATAAAAGACCGCCCCAAAATGGTCAAAAAAATTAGTATAGAAAACTCCAAATGTGTTTTGGTGAAGTACGCTGATAACTTGCATAGACAAATCTTGTTTACGGATGAAAAAATTTTTACAGTACGAGCATCTAAAGAAGCACCTGTGGTCTTCCCACGGGTCATCTTCCAGCTGCAGTTATGGTTTTGAGGGATGTCTTTTTTATGATAAGGTAACTCAGTTGTATTTTTGTGAACAAGGGGACAAAACATCGGCCAAAGTTTACCAAGAAACCGTTTTGGAAGCAGTTGTGAAGCCACTTAACAATTCCCTCTTCTAAACCCAGCCGTGAACTTTCCAGCAAGATTCAGCACCAGCTCATAAGGCACAAACCTGGATTCGAAACAAGTCGCCAGATTTTATATGCTCTAAAGAATAGCCCCCTGGAAGCCCTGATCTGAGCCCTCTGGAATAAAAATTGTGGACCGTTTTAGAGGACATGGTCTGCCACATTGATTCTCTTAAGACAGCTCTGGTTCGTCCTGTAGCCAATTTTCCAATGCATGAGGTACGTGCAGCTATTGATGATTGGTCAATGCGACTTAAGTCGTGCATGAAGGCCAAGGGCTGACATTTTGAATGAAACTTAGCTTTCTGTATACAATACAGGGTGTTTCAAAAGTGACCACCTTATTGGAAGATGCTCTTATTTTTGCAAATGGCCTCCAATGTCAAATCTGTTTTGACATTTGTCGACTAGACAGATGTAGAATACAAGTAAACATGTCATGGAGCGATACACTTAACAAGAACGCGGAATAATCGTGTCTATGTTTTTGCATAACAATTCGTGTGTGGTTTTGGCGCAGCGCGAATACCGTCGCCGATTCCCCGGCCGTCCGACACCGAATGCGCAAACACTGCGCCGTTTGGCCACTAACCTTTAAGAGTATGGGAACACACGAGACGTTGCCAGGAGTGGACGGTCCCGGAGAGCCCGTTCTGCTGTGAATATCGCCGCTGTTGCCGAGGATGTCGCTGGAAACATCGACCAGACGCCGTGGTTCGCAATTAGCCATCAGCCGGTCGTCCCTGTGGGAGAATTTTGTTCAAAGTTCCTGCGCAGGTTCCAATACGAAGTCCAGTCCGTGCATTAGCTGCTGCCTGTCGACCGCCAAACGCGTGTAACCTACGCCCAAGCCATCCTCAATCTCATGGACGAAGTGGACGATTTTTCCACCAAAATCATAATGAGCGATGAGGCTCATTTCCACCTCAGCGGGTACGTAAACAAGCAAAACTATCGCATCTGGGGCCCCGAAAATCCACGAGTGAGGCACGAGGACTGCATGGTGCGCTGTTCACGCTGGAGGAGTCATCGGGCCATTTTATTTGACAACGCCGCTGTTCAAACGACAACAGTGGACGGTACGCGCTATAGGGACAATGTTAACCGAGTTTTTTCTGAACCAATTCGACGAATTAGGACTGGAGGTCACGTGGTTCCAATACAACGGAGCAACGGCACACACTGCGCGAGCCACAACCGATATTCTAAAGGTGACGATCCGAAGTCAGTCGCTCGAAGTTCACGCCGAAGTGATGAAAAATGCCATAAAACGAGCCCATTTAACCGATATCATATTTTCAACTTAACCAATAAAATTGTAAAGGTTCAAATAAACATAATCAAAAAACAGAATCGAAGTTTTTCGTTTAGAAAAAAAAAATTTGAGCCAAACGACATCGGATGACGTCTTTCGAAACACCTTGTACATATCAACAAATATTTAAAAAAAATTGGTCCAAAACGATCATTAGTTTTGTTTATAACCCAGAATATAAGTAACAGTATTTTTGCCTCTACTAAATATATCGTTTGTTGTTGACGGTTTGCGGTATTTCTTTCCAACGAAATGTCATGGTTACATTTTGAAACCGAAGCTTATTAGGTAGATTACGCTCATAAAACCTAATTCTACAAATATTAAATATTATAAGATTTAATATTTCTTCACATTTTCCTAAATGAACATGTAGGGAACATGAGTTTGTCGTTGAATACTACAATAGTCGCATTCTTATAGAATCTATTAACATATTTACGTAGTGTACAAAAACGCATAGTCATACTAAGGAGTGGAAAAATGTTATGTGAATATTCAGATTTTACCTCGTACCATTCAATTGAACAATTGAACAAAAAAATTCAATAGAACAAGGTCCTGGGAATAGTACTTACTTACTTATCCGGTCTCGGACAACCCCAGGGGGTCAGGGACCTTACAAAACGAAGATAACATATTTCGCCAACCAGTTCGATCTTTTGCTTT
This sequence comes from Phaonia tiefii, assembly GCA_963931995.1. NCBI lineage: Eukaryota > Metazoa > Arthropoda > Insecta > Diptera > Muscidae > Phaonia > Phaonia tiefii. Next base: position 198,273,009 of record OZ008368.1, on the reverse strand, counting down.
ATCTCTCCAGTTGGCAATACCAAGTGTACGCAGGGATTCGTCAACCTGATCCCTCCAGCGGAGTCTTGGTCTTCCTATTTTTCGTCTTCCTTCGAGTTCGGTTTCGAAAAGTCTTCGCGCTGGTTCATCTTCATCCATTCTACTGACATGGCCTAGCCAGCGCAATCGCGTTATCTTGATCCGCTTAACTATGTCAATGTCAGGATAAAGCTCATACAGCTCATGATTCATGCGTCGCCGATACTCGCCGTTGTGCACTATAGGGCCATAAATTTTTCGGAGTATTTTTCTCTCGAAGACTCCTACAGATGTTTCGTCTGCTTGCGATAGGACCCAGGATTCTGCGCCATAAAGCAAGACAGGTTGAATGAGAGTCTGGTACAGCTGGACTTTTGTTACTCGAGAGAGGGCTTTATCTCTAAAGTGCTTGCTTAGCCCAAAATAACATCTATTCGCAAGCACAATTCTCCGTTTGATCTCAAGGCTGACGTTGTTGTTTTTGTTCACGGCAGATCCGAGGTATATAAATTCGTCCACTACCTCGAAGTTATAACGGTTATCAACGTTCACGCTTTGGTCTAATCGCGTGGAGGCCCTGTTCGTTGAAACCATTAATTTTGTCTTGTCCTCATTCACCGTCAGACCCACTTTTGCTGACTCCTTCTCAATTCTCGAAAAAACCGCAGTAACTTCTCTAATTGTGCGCCCAATGATATCTATATCATCAGCATACGCGAGCAGCATGTGACTTTTGCTGCTGATGGTTTTATTCATATTGACTGCAGCTTTTCTCATAATGATCTCCATTAAGATGTTAAAGAGATCGCACGATAGGGTGTCGCCTTGCCTGAGGCCTCGCTTAGTTTCGAAAGGTTCGGTAAGATCCTTACCAACTTTCACTGCGGATTTGGTGTTCGTCAAGGTCATCCTGCAAAGGCGTATGAGTTTTGCAGGAATACCAAGCTCAGACATTGCTTCATAGAGTTTCTCCCGTATCGGACTATCGAAGGCTGCTTTATAATCGATAAATAGATGATAGGTGTCGATTTGTTTTTCATGTGTCTTCTCCAGGATTTGGCGTAGCGTGAAAATCTGGTCAGTTGTCGATTTTCCAGGCCTAAAGCCACACTGGTATGGTCCAATCAGGTCAGCGATAATTGGTTTTAGTCTTTCGCACATTATACTTGATAGAACCTTATATGCTATGGATAAAAGGCTTATTCCACGGTAGTTGGCACAAATACTCGGGTCACCTTTTTTAAATATGGGACATAGTACACTGAGACTCCAATCGCCGGGCATGCATTCATCTAACCAAATTTTGCTAATGAGCTGATGCATGCACCTTATCAGCTCATCGCCGCCAGCCTTAAACAGCTCCGCCGGTAATCCATCGGCTCCTGCGGCTTTGTTGTTCTTAAGCCGGGCAATAGCTGTTCTGACCTCGTCTTGGTTAGGAGGGGGGCAATCGACGTCGTCGTCCATATTGTGATCGATTGTCCCATCGTCATCGGATATCTCAGGTACTAGTAGCGCGGAGAAATGCTCTCTCCATATTCCCAACATGCTCTGCACATCTGCGACGAGATTTCCGTCTTTGTCTTTACAGAAGGGGGGCCCTGAACCATGTCCATTAGTTCCGTTTTTAACTTTTTGGTAGAATTTTCGGGCTTCGTTCTTCCTTCTGTATGTCTCAATTTTCTCACTCTCGCGTTTTCTCCACTGCCGTTTCTTACGCCTAAAGAGACGGTTTACCTCCTTTCTCTTCTCCCTATACCGCTCAGTTGCAGCTCGCGTTGCAATTGACTGAAGCATTACCATACGTGCAGCGTTCTTTTCGTCATTTGCTATGCGACACTCTTCATCGTACCACGGTTTGTTGCGAAGCGGTTTTTCGAAACCAAGTACGGTTGTTGCGGCAGTTTTTATAGAGTCGGAAATGGGTTTCCACTGCGCATCAGGATCGTCATCGGGAGGGGGTGGGTTCTGTGCCAAAAGTTGCGAGAGCTTCCTTGAGTAGGCTGTGGCTACCTCTGGTAATTGCAGCTTTCCGATGTCCAGCTTCCTCTGCGTCTGGTTTCGTACGATTTTCGCTCTACTTAATCTTGTGCGAACCTTTGCTGCTACCAGGTAGTGATCAGAATCGATGTTAGCTCCTCTGATCACTCGTACGTCCATTACACTGGATGAGTGCCTTCCATCAATTACCACGTGATCAATTTGGTTCCTAGTTCTTTGATCAGGGGATACCCAAGTAGCCTTGTGGATGTCTTTATGCTGGAATCTTGTGCCACTGATGACCATGTTTTTTGCCGCGGCAAAGTCAATCAGTCTCATACCGTTGTCGGAACTGTCAGCATGAAGACTGAAATTGCCAATAGTTGGATTAAACACATTCTCCCTTCCTACTTTGGCATTAAAATCTCCTAGTACAATCTTAATGTCATGGCCAGGGCAGCGGTCATACGTTTCCTCTAGGAGCTCATAGAATATGTCTTTGGCATCATCATCTTTCTCTTCTGTCGGGGCATGCACACAAATTAGGGAAATATAAAAATATTTCGCTTTTATGCGGATTGTGGCTATTCGTTCACTCACAGGATTGAACCTAGAGACTAGATGTCGCAGTCTTTTGCCAACTACAAATCCACAACCAAATTCATGTTTTTTTTCATGGCAACTGTAGTATATATCGCAGTTTCTTTTTCTTGTGCAGCCATGTCCTGTCCATCGCATTTCCTGGATAGCGGTAATGTCAGCCTTATAACTTTCGAGGACATCTGCCAGTTGGATACTTGCACCGGATCTATATAGAGTTCTTACATTCCAAGTGCATATCCGTAAATCGTGGTCCTTATAACGTTTGCGGGGGTCGTCAACAAATAGGGGTTTTTTATGTTTTCTGTTTCGTTTTTGTATTTTCACTGCCATTATGAACGGTGGCGGGAGGCAAACCCAGCCCACCGGGTTTTTGCATTTTACCTACTGCCAGGATATTTGATTGCAGCCGCCCATTATGGATCAGACGCTGACCAGGATGCGATATGTTGAACCTGGATTTTCTTCTTTTAGTTTCTATCCGCCGTTGGCCCGTATGTTTGGCTCATCCGCTTTCTAAGGACAAAAGAATATGCCCGATTGTTTGATGAGCTTCAGTGACATCAGTCACCTACTATACCTGATTTGATGCTCATTTGTTTCGCCTTCTCACTCTAGCTAGCTAACGGAGGTTTCCGAAAAGCCATTGCCCAGGACATACTGCGTGGAAGTAGTGAGCTGCTTGGACTGCCCAATGAAGGAATCATTTCTGGCCACTCCCAAGTGAATGGCAATCAGAAACTTTCCACCTCCACGGACAGTCCCATGTCCCTGGAATAGTACACAAAAATTAATTTAAATATACACTCACTTTCCGTTATGGTTGGTAACAGACAACCTCATACCTGGCAGTAGACAGAATGTAATCATCCAGGCCTCTATTGTACCTAATAATTACAATTAAATGGTACCCGAGCGTTATGCTAGAAAGGACTTCATCTTTTTACTGCAACCCTGATCGCACCACATATGTGCTGGTACAAAATTATCACAATAAGCCAAGAAAATATATTTCAAATGACACACTATTTTATTGCAATCTGGATTGGTCCGTATATGAACTGGACCACATTGACAATATCGGGTTCTCCTCCTTGAAATTAAGTCATCCTTTGTTATACATATTATTAATAGCGTTTCATAATTTTATTATTATAATATGTAGAGGTAAAAAAACCAATCAATTCATATACTGTTTCTTATTCTTAAGACTCCTTATTCAATTTAAAAAAAATTTTGATAGAAATTCTTTTTACAACTCTTATTACAAAAATTTGTTCTTTAAAACTCTATTTTGCCTTCACATTTTGTAAACTTTTCAAATCAATATATGTATATTAGTATGTACTTGGATTGAGCAATGTACATTCAATGTTCCTGTAAAAAAGCGCAGCACTACTAATGGATTTTAACTATTCATAGCGCAATTTCCTTCTCCTTTGTAATGCAGAAAATGCCAAATACAAAACAAAAAATCCTTTACTCTGAAGCTTTACCATTGGTGAGTGGTTTTGTCTTGTTTAATTTTGTCAGACGGAAGTAAATATTCGAGCAACGATACAATCATTCGTACATAAATCAATTTAAATTTCTGATTTCAAATAGTCTAGAAAGTTCTGCGTTCCGCTGCCCTTCATCCAGTGAAAAGCAATACAACATACTTTAACGATTTCGAGAGAAAGGGAAATTTTAATGGCCAAGAAAATTGAAAGAACGCATTGTTCAATGTTTAGTAGTAATCGTAGACGTGCATAACAACAAAAATGTAACAGAGGTCCAGTCGTTAGCAATTTATTGTATTGTTTAGAATGCGTTTTTTAAAATTCCTTAAATTAACTTTACCTGTCTGTATGCATTTATTTATGCACCGCACCCAATAAATTTTGGATTGATTTTTAACCCTTTTCCCGTTATCCTATCGAGCTGCAACTTCGGAGGAAAACTAATGGAGACGACAAAAATAAACTATCAAAATATGGGTGGAATTGTATAAAGGGGCGTGGTACCTCCCATACAAATCACAAATTAAAAATCCATTATTTCTGCTCCTGTTAACGGTATTTGAACAAAATTGGGTATGTTGATTAGGTGTATGAACATATTCTAAGATCTGCTGCAAATATGGGCGGGATTGGACAAACGGGCGTGGTCATATATAACGAATTTATAGTAAAAAAAATATGTTTTTTATGGGTTGGTTTTGTTTCCTATTTGACATAGGAAATTTTGTAATCACTATGGAAATAAGTGTATGAATTTAAGAAAAAAACATTTTTAAAACAATATTTGTACTAGAGAACTGAACTAAGAACAAACTTTAAAAATATAATAATAAAATATGCTCGTCATGACCCGCAGGGGTTGTTGAACTCCATATTGTACATAACATATCTTTTTTGTCAAAATACACTAGAATAGGAAACCGTCAACCGTCGCTAGGTGGCAAAGTTTGTCATATAGGTTTGTCAGCTTTTAATGGACATCGTTTGGAAATGCATTTTTAAATACAACCAAAGGTACACCTCACAAACCACACGTTGAAAAATCTGACCTTTTTGTTATTTGTATTCACATATATCGTGTTTGTAGCTTGTCACAAATACAGCTTACTTGTTGCCAAACACCATGTTGGAGACACAATAATCAATAGGTTGAAATATATTATTTTGTGAGCGAAATGTGGCTTTGTTTGTTGAAAACAAAATTGTGCCAGACACCATGGAGGCAAAAATGCAGCAGATCTTCAACTTATGAACACAATGCTTGTAAACATACACATGGTTCCTGCAATATGTTGCTAGGCCGTTATTTTTCAGCGTGCAGGAAACTAAAATCACGATATATTGAATAAGAATATCTCCTAAGTGATCAGTACACAGCTGTCCGAAACTGTTCAAATCGATGTCTTACGTTATTATCCCTGCCAACCGGATATATCATTTCAGAAAGAAAATTTGGCAAAAAATTCGAACAAATTGTAATACTAAGTGGATCGTAACAAGGGTAGCAGTCCAGGTAGGCCAACCATATAACCCTAGGCCATAACACCTTATACAACATCTGGTTAAAAGTTCCCTTCCGAATCGATCATAACGCTGCATTTTTTATATGGACTTAAGTCCGCTTTGAAGGGTGTCAGAATCCTTGCTCATCCATATGTCATCTTGTGGATTTTTGGCATTAAGTATGACCGTTTTGTAGGCAGTACATCATTTTAAATAGATCTATCACCTCCGTTGTGATTTTTAGTTTAATATTTCCCAACAAACAAGTTAATTAAGAATAGAACAAATGCGAAGCTTTTTCGATATTTACATTAAAATCCAATCTCTTAAATATTATTCAGTTACTTTCTTTATTTTACTTCTTCAAAGCAATAAAAACTTGATCGACAAAAGGAAATTGTTCTCGACATTTGCAGAACAGAATCGCTGGAACATTCTTTAGTTTATGATTTGACTTACATGTGTTTAGGCAATATAACATAGGGAGAAATTCAAATAAACGATTTTTCGCCCGCAACCCCATTTCATCATTTGCTGTAAAATATAATGTCTGAGACTATAATTCAGTTTCTTCTTTGATTTTTGATACTTCAAAGCAAAGTTTCGCACAAGGCAGCCACTGCCAATGCAGAGAAGCTGACTCAGGAGAGAAACCCCATAAAAAATACATCGACACATGCCATATCTCTATATATTCTAAGACTGCCTTCGATAGCCCGATGCGGGGAAAACTGTAACAAGCTATTTCGGAGCTTGAAATTCCTGCTAAGCTGACACGCCTTTGTATAATGATACTGACCGACACGAAATTCTCAGTAAAGATTGGTGAAGATCTTAGCGAAACGTTTCGTACGAGGCGAGGCCTCAGTTACGGCGACACCCTACCATGCGATCTAATCAACATATTAGTTGAGTTCATCGTGAGAACAGTGCAGTCAACTCGAATTAAACTATCAGCAGCAAAATTCACCATTTGATGAAATCTGCGAGAAGTTACTGCAGTATTTTCGGGAATTGAGAAGGAATCGACAAAATTGGGTTTGGCAGTAAACCACGACAAGGCATTATTGATGGTTTCGGCAACCAGACCATCCACCCGGTTAGATGAAAGGATGAACGTTAATAGCCGTTATAATTTCGAGGTAGTGGATGAACTTAGTTAACGGCAAAACAGAATCAATAAAGTCAGCCTAGAAATCAAAAGGAAAGTTGTGCTTACAAATGAGTGTAATTTCAGGCTAAGCAAGCACTTCAGAATTAAATCCCTCCTTCTATCAGACTCTCATATAACCTGTCTTGCTTTATGGTGCATAATCCTGGGTAATACCGCATGCTGATGAAACATCACTGGCAGTCTTCGAGAGAAAAATGCTCTGAAAAATATATGGTCCTACAATAGAAAACGCGGAACCACGAGCTGTAAAATCTGTATCCCGACATCGACGTAGTTATGCATATCAAAATGGGGCGTTTACGCTGACTAGGCTATGCTAGTAGAATGTATCAGACAACGACCAAGATATCGCTTGAAAGACCATGTGGGATATTGCCTGAAAGAGCTCGGTGTTACCAACTGGAGGAGAAAAGGTGAAGATCGTGCCGGTTGGGGAAACACGATATCCTAATTTTGTAAGGCCCTGTACTTGAGGTCACCTAAGTAAGTATGTATAAAATAAAAGTTTCCTAGCTACACTTTCTTACGTATTATTATTTGTAGCGTTAAATTATTTATCGTTAATAAAACGACGTTTCATCAAAAGTTTCAATAAAGACAAATAGTACTCCTTGTTCACAAGGTATAAATCTTAATATTTCACAATTATTCGGTATTCAATAATAACGTCCCACACTGTTGCTAATACTTGCTGATGTTAACTACTGTCGGCTTCTTAACGGACTGACTCTACAAATGCCGCCAGCTGTCTATTTATAACAGTAATATCTGTCTATAATCCCCCATCTAGTTCCATAAACACCAACCCTATCCAGAACTCCAGTGGTTAGCGAATGTACCAACTTTCTTGCGAACAAAGTCATAACACCATCTATAACCCTAAATTTATAATCCACCACGTGTATATTCGCATTACAATCCCACAAACTTGACTGTTGATATCGTGTCGTAAACCACAAAAAACGGTCAAAACAATAATATTGCTTCGCTTACATAAAGCACCTTCCAACACAACATTTTCAGGTATTTACTCTAATCACATTTAAGGTATCACTATTTATGGATGTTAGTTTTGCATATCCATTACAAACATTTTCAGGTTACTATCAAATTTATAACATCGTTGATGATGATGGTAGTGCATGGTAACTTTTCCAGTAACTTCTCTAAAACACATTCAATAGTTTTTCTTTATGATGCAATATTTGCAATATGTAAATCTACTAGATTATGAAATTTTCACAAACAAATTAGGTTAAAAGCAATATGACGATGATAATGATGACGATAATGGAAATACCTCATCAAAATGTAGAATGATAATTTAGCTTGTTGTAGCTGTATCTTGCAGGATTGAGGAAAAGTTTTAATATCCCATGCTGTGGTTTTTTTTAGATATAGAAAGAGTTTTGTGCTACTAAGATTAAATCTTCAGATATTTCATATTCAAGTTTTCAAAACAAAATGTGTTGGTATGTTTTCTTGAAGTATACCCACCACTGATTAAAATGATTGCTAATTACATATTTTCAAAAAGTCATTATGACAACTGTCGCTTAAATCTTTTGTTAGTTTTAAATAGAAGCAAATTCTGGCTGTAATCTAATATTTTAGAAACTTTTTATTAGGTTTTATTATTTTGTATGGATAATATATTAAAAGGATAGGGTAAGCAAATTGAAATGATGGATAATAAAATGTTGAAGGATGTTGAACTATTTGCTATGACTGTAGAGGTTTTTTTTCACTATTACTTTTTCGAATTGCTTGGGTGTATTCCGGAATATCAAATTCTGTTTGATATATTCAAACCAAATGTATATTTATTGCTTTGTAATATTACTCTAAATCCGTACTAAAAATTTTAAATACCTCTTTAAACAATATCTAACTGAAGGTAAGACAGCAAAGCCGCAGGAATCAAAAATAAATACTGCAAAAAATTACCTCGACTAAAAAAATTTTCGAAATTTATTTCAAACCTTAGTACCTAATAAAATGTATTTTATTTTCATAATAATTATATAAGGCCTTTTATACCATACTGCAAGGCTGGATTGGCAAACTGTGTCCATTCAGTGCGAATGTTTACCAAGCACCTTAATAGTGATAGTATGAGAAGGGTGCATCGAGGAACAAGTAGACGAATCGCTGCGAAAGCGACTGGAGAGAAAAGGCAAAAGATCGTGCCTATTGGACACATATGTCATCTTCCAATAAAATGAGTTAGCAATTAAGTGGCGCAATGGTTATTGTACACTGAACGGAAAAGCATCGTCACACGGATGAAAACGTTCATCACCCCAACAACTTTTGTCATCGAAAGTGAGCTCACGTAACGTTTCTGTCCCGCTATGAAAATGTGTTCACCAACTGCAAATTGTTCGTTACTGTATGGTTGTTGCTGCAATCATTGCTGCTATGAATTTGTCTCATTAGTGCAATGAATTTGAGTCATTGTTGTAATGAATATGTTTCGTTACTACAATGATTTTGTTTCATTGCTGCAATGAATGTTTTGGAGTGTGTTTAAAATTATTTATTGACAATTGTACATAAATATACTGTTAGTATTACATTGCAGGTGTTTTGATAACAATTTTTTGCATTTTTGTGTTCGAAAATCTATTTTCTAAATAGATTACATTCATTCCATGTTGTAAGACTCGTCTGGAGAAGATTGTGGTAGTCGAGGGGTTGAGTATTGTAGTGGCCGTCATATTCAGGTCGTGCAATTAAAAACATATACGAGGAATTTATTGTTAAGTTGTCTATTTAAGATACGTATGTACATATCTATATCCGTATTTACCATGAATATAAGTTCTACTCCCCTATTCTCTACCCCTTTAACATAGAACCACATCATTGTTTTGTTAAATCATGCAATTGTTTCTGTTTTGAAGGTTTTGATATTCAATTGTAGCGCCAAATGTCTCCGTCAGTAAGCCAGTGATGGCTCTGTAAGCATTTTCTTCAACTGCTCTTTTATTTATTTTAACCAAATTTGTTAAAATTTCTATTGGATTCATTTTACTGTAAGTTGAATTGTTAATTTTTACATTCGTCGTTCTTGAAACACTTTGTTTCTTTCGACTGCCCGCAGAAATGTTTGTATGACTTTCGTTTTCTTCTGAATCCAAATACCAAAGAACGAAACAGGCACGACCAAATTATGATTTAAACACAAAAACACGAACATTTTGTTGCGACTTGTACCGTCACGCGCAAAAGTTCAGTTTCAGAATTTGGGGTAGTTTTTCTGCTATCGATGCGTCACTTTCTTTGCTGTCGTGTTGCTCCTTGCATTCTGTTTCTATAGCTATTTGATTTACAGATTCGCAAGCTACACAAACCATCACAGCAAACACATAAATTCACACAATTTAGTTTTCACAATAAAAGATTATTACTAAGTATAACTAATTAGTCTGTTTTAACAAATATATTTAAGTTATTCCGGCGGCGAAATATTTCTACCCCTTTCGATTGTTGCAATGGAACTGATTTAAAATGTGTACGTGACCCACCACTAATGCTCACCATTTTCTCTTGCTGGACGCTCTTTTACGCTCTCTCATTTTTTCGACTGCTTCTCTCCCTATACCATCATACAAAATTAGTTTCGTTACAGTAACGACATTGTGTCGTCAACTAAAAATTTTGACAAACCTACAAAATAAATAAATAATAAATATAAACTATAAAAAGTAAGAGATAAACCAAATATCACTAGCTTAAAACACATGCCTGTACTTTTTTTAATTTTCAACCCATTTTTTTACAAAATTCTAATTAAATAAAATTGCTGCAGGAACAACAAGTAAGTTGTTGCAGCAACGAAATGAGATATTGTCAAAGAAGTCAAGTATGAATTTTTCGTTGCAGCGACTACCAAATTGTCCGATATACATACGACACTTTTCACTATAAAAACTTAAGAACATTAACGAAAATGTTTCATCCATGCGACGAAGCGTTTTTCTTTCAGTGTAGCTACTCTTAAACATACGATAATACCATATGTTGGATCCCTGCTCCGACCACAGTACAATAAAGGACTGTTTCTCCCTTAGTGAGGGCTATACAACGATATGAAGTTATTAGCCATGAAAGGTCTTCTCAAAAAACGGTCTGCACAACTGTAGACCACAATCATTGAGTGTAAAACTAGAAAGCCCACTTGTCACTGATTGGAAGTATCTCTCCTGTTCCGTCATGGGGAATAATGAAAAGTAAATTGTTGATTTTTATTTCAAAATTATTTCTTTGTTATGGCTTCGAGGTAATAGAAGAATTCGTCTTAACCCTGCTGTTAGATTAGGACCATTTGGTCCAAATTTTTTCTGTTTTCCCTTGTAACTTTGGAACGGTGATATATACTGACTAAATTTTTCTGGTAATGGGGTCTTTTAATAAAACAATGTTATGTGCGAAAATTAAATTTTCTAACTTTATTCAGGACTGAGAAAAATACAAAATGACGAATCTTAGGTTAGAGGACCATTTGGTCAATAGTACATTTTTTCATTACCAAGCGAATGTAAATTCATGTCAAATATTTAGAAGATGTTTTTGATATGTCAAATACTTGCTTTAGAAATTATTGAACCAAAATAGTTACAAAGGATAAGATAAAATTATTATTTTGGATGAAAATTCCAGTATGGACCAAATGGTCCCTCAACCTAAGATTCGTAAATTTTTTCATTACCAAGCGAATGTAAATTCATGTCAAATATTTAGAAGATGTTTTTGATATGTTAGCGGATGTTTTTGATATGTCAAATACTTGCTTTAGAAATTTTTGAACCAAAATAGTTACAAAGAATAAGATAAAATTATTATTTTGGATGAAAATTGCAGTATGGACCAAATGGTCCCTCAATCTAAGATTCGTAAGTTTTTTCTAATCTAACAGCAGGGTTAAAGAAAGACTACCTGGCAACGACCGACATAACGAAGGATTTATGTAACACCTTAACGAGGATATTAATGATAACCTTAGTAAACCAAAGCAAAAATATGTGGTAGAACATTTCATCCGTAGCGGCTCAATACGCAATAATGAGAAAAATGTTCAATCGCAGCCGGAAACATCGTTTTGGTACCAAACGGTAGTTTACACAAGGTGACCTGCTATTTTTGTAACACAATAATGAATGTTACGAAAGTGTTTTAGTTATAATATATTTTGTTTAGATATATACAAATTAAATTTTCTAAGCCCGGAGTAGGAAATACAATATATAGTTAAAACTGAAATCGTTCTTATGACTTATATATGTACATAAGTCACATATACTTTGTCGCAAAGTATAATTGATCTTACCTTTACTGGCAGAAGCCATAAAAAAAACTTGAACTCTTTTAAAAAGTGACCTTACACATTAATGTGTAACTCCGTTTAAGATGACACGTAAATATTGAGTAATATTATTAAGTATTCGAGTTAGCTACCGAAGATTAAGTAAACTTCAAGTTGACATCAACTTATCCATGGTGTAAGGTGAAGTTGGTAGCTTGTACAAACTAGTTAAGTTAAAATGAAAAAGATTTAGACTTTTTGAAGTCGATATCAACTTATCCATCAGTGTACGGAATAGTTGCAACATCTTTCATTCGCATTTCGAACGTTCATGAGGCAACATTATCGGCAAAATACAAAAAATAAACCACAAAATGAATGACATACGCATTATCGGAAAAATATAAACTAAATAATTATCATTTCTAGTATTGTGTCTAATTAAAAGCATAAAAAAATAGTGTATTTTCTTAAAATTTATGATATTTTCATAGTGCGCTCATCACCTTTCATTTCGACATCTGACAAGAAAATAAAGTTGCCTTAACTTGTTTGAGAGAGTTAAGACAAAATCGAAGTTGATGTGAAATAATCGAAGTAGATGTCAACTTGAAGTCGAACAACTTGTCCACAGGTCGAAAGGCCCCTTAACATCAAACTATGGTTCCAGTTGGCAAATATGCTAGGGCCCATGGGATAAGCTAAAGTAGACATCCACAAAATGGATAATTAGTTATTGATAGTATTTCGGAACGAAGTACTAGGTAATCATAGCAGCAATGCTCTAATTGTTCTCGTCAATTATTATATCATTTAAGAAAACCCTAACAAAGTAGTGAAAATATTATCTTAATATAACATATACAAATGTTAGTCCCTTGTACCGTCGTGTTGAGGTCGAGAACTGCTGGACAGATTGATTGCAAATATGGACAATATGGTAGTTTAGTTGGCATGAAAGCTTATTTTAAGTTTAGTCTGTGGGCGGAAGGGCGTAGAAGAAGTGTTTTTTTGGAGCTAGCTGGCTGCGAACTGGTGCATATGCAGGACTATAATACGACGTAAAGATCAATTAGAGCCGGATTTGATTTTTTCAGACTTCGATGCTCGGTTTGGGCAAAACAATGTCCACCATCAAAAACAATTAAAACATGTACATGCATTCAATCCATTTGTAGTTTCCTGGAATAGTTGACCTATGAAAATTTTTTTCGATTGTGAAGTCGTGTTTATGAAATCCGGTATCTCAGCTCTATAATTGTGACCTTATGAATATTTACATTTTGTGTACCATTACTCTTCTCTTGCGGTACCATAACTTCTTTTCAATTACAATAAAATTTCCAACATTCCCCTGAAGCACCCCTGCAAATTAGATATTCAAACATCACAGTTAACTCACCAATTTTTTGCCATTTCATTGTAATCTGATTTCTATTCATTCAAGTGTCCTATGCACGCTCATAGTTCACCCTGTCAAAGAGGGTGGATGCGTTACAGAATTGTGGTGGACACAAAGAAAACCACCACTTTCATTAATTTTTTGACAATTTCAATCCTCTCTTTATGCCATTCAAAAAATATGCTAATAATAGTAATTTCAATAAAATTTTAAAACTATAAGGAAACCGTCGCACTCTAGGACGTAGCCATAGACATGGCAGTGCTCACAGTTATTGTTATGGTGACAGTTGGCGGCTTAATCCCGTGAATAGCCAATGACAGAAATTTGTATATGCAACACATGTTGAAATAAGAGGAAACCACCATCGGAGTTGTTATACTTCCATTGTATATTTTTTTTTTCATTCGTCAGTTCGGGTTGTTTTGGCCTTGCTTTGACTTATTTAGATGAAAGGAGGGAGTTACGTAGAATAATGTTTAAGTGGTATTTTTGTAGCGATTCAAATGGTGTTAAAAAGCTTATTAATGGGTGGTATTTAATTTGACTTCAAACCAAAAAACTAAGCGGGAAAAGTTTACAATGGCTTTATGGAAAATGGAAAGAAATCGAATTAGCATCATTGTTGAGATTGAATAAAATTACACAAATTTCAAAACACGAGAGTTGTTTAACTATCAGCAACAAACACATGTATAAATACACACACTACGTATGAGGTTTTAAGACAACTTTTCTATAAGACAGATTTGTAATATTTGTCATAGATATGCCCAATATATGCTAGTACTCGTAGGTTTCTCATACTTCATATTGTACTACATATCGTCGCTTTGATCACAAGCTGACGGAACTAACAGTTTTAAAATTTTACAGGAGAGCAGTTTTTATATTTTTGAGACCATATTCCCTCTTCTCCGCGCTAAACTGTGTGTGATATCTTTAGTCTACTTTCCTTATTATGTAGATTGAAATGTATTCTTTACTATTATTAAATAAAATTGCCAATAAAATTGGATTGTAATGCAGTTTTTCAATTCCAAAGCAGTTACGACACTTTGTGAACAAAAAATGTAGCCACAATTTTAGTCGTATCTGCGTTATTTAATTATATAATCTGAACTATAAAGTTATTTATTTCATATTATTACATGTGTATATACATATTCATACATGTACAAGGTGGCGCAAAAGTAAACCTCCGATGTTTTTTGGCTGTAATTTAAAAAAAAAATGAAAAACTTTGATTCTTCTTGTGGATTATTTTTATTTGGTCTTTTAATGTTTTTTACATCAAGTCGAGAATATGATGTCATGTAAATGGCCGCCGCCACAGTTGATTGTCATTTGAGCTCTTTTTATGGCATTTTCCATCTCTTTGGCCAAAACTTCCGGCGATAGGTCCTCACATTCTTGACGGATATTGTCTTTAAGAGCTGCAAGAGTCTGAGGCTTGTTGACATAAACCCGCGACTTCAAAAAGCTCCACAAAAATAAGTCTGGAGCGGTCAAATCAGGCGATCTTGCTGGCCACTGCAAATCGCCAAAACGGGAGATTAGGCGCCCGGGAAATGCATCCTTCAGCATATCGGTTGTGGCACGTGCAGTGTGTGCCGTTGCACCGTCCTGTTGGAACCACATGTTTTCCAATCCCAATTCATCAAGTTGCGGCAAAAAGAATTCGTTGATCATTGCTCTGTAGCGCTCACGGCGCTTCCATGACATCGACGGCGCTTCTATGACATCCTCGGCTACAGCAGCAATATTCTTTGCAGAACGGCTACTCCGGGGTTTGCCACGCCTGGCAGCATCTCGTGTTGTGCTAGTCTCTTCGAGGCGAGCGGCTAAACGTCGCAGTGTTTCACCAGTAGGCGTTGGACGGCCAGGAAATCTGTCACGAAATTCACGTTGTGCCAAAGTCACCGACTGATTATTGGTCAAATAAATAGTCAGCAATATTCCGCATTATGGAGCAGTGTAGCGTAACATTGTTTATTAACGTGTATTTTGCATGTGTTTACTACACAAATGTCAAAACAGAACTGACATTAGGGGCCAGTCGCAAAATTTATAGCATTTTCTGAGAGGAGGATTACTTTTGCGCCACCTTGTATATATATACATATATCTAATCAGTCATAAACAAAAATTAAAAGCAAAGAGTTCAATATGAGGTAAATAAAGCAAAAATTAAGAAAAATGTAGCTAATGCGAAAGATATTTGTAAAAATATGCATGTTCTGGCAGCTTGATTACTGGGGTGTCTCCAGTAGTAAGAGACATCAAATCCGTATATGTATTTATTGGAATTTTTGGCGGTATCTCGTTTAATTTTGAAATTTCTCCCTTCAACAAATTTAAAACAGAGCGCTTCAGTGTTAGTGACCTATACATTGTGTCACTATGTTTATTTTTGAAGAATAATTTGTCGGGTTCACTCTTTATGACTCTATATTCTACCATTTCTGTCCAGTTTATAGGCTCTCCTGCATCGTCCTTTCGCACGGATAATAGTTTTAAGTCCACCGACAGTTTTTTAAAGTTCAAAAAATCTGTATATTCCATTGGGACCACTTCATAAGGCTTCTGTTTCCTAGCCAAACGAAATATTGCATTTAGTTGACTGGGGACGTGAACGTCTCCACTTTTTTTCAATGCATACGTGATTGCGCTGTGGGCTGAATCTCCTTCGTTTTGTCCCTGACAAGGCATACTGTTGTACAATGTTAAATTATATACCGCAAGACACCTCTTATAAAATAGAGCGTTTTCCATAGAAATTGGAAGGCTTATCACTTGCTGCATGTCAAACGTTGCGCACAGAATTGTAGAGTTTCTTTTGGCCTCTTCTTTACATCCATTTCGAATTAATCGAAATTTTTTTTTTTCAGCATCGTGTATTTTGAACCGACCAGTTAACTTTTTTTTGGTCTCTTCAGTGCCTTTGTAGTAATTCATACAAAGACTACACTGATCCTTTTTGGGACGATGGAATGACAAATTTTTCGTTTTAAATATCTTTCGATAAGTCCAGTAACTTGCAACTGTTCCTTCTCCAATTTCCTTTACATACATATCATACATTTTTCTTAATGTAAGTTCTCCATTTAGATACTCTCGGGTCGATGTTTTCCGACAGTAATGAGATTCAACTCTAGGAAATCTGTCAAAATGGGTTTCTACTTGCATGGTTTTTAGTCGATCACCATCGATATAATTTTTGCAACGACCTCCTCGTTTATCCTTTTCCACAATTCCTGTTGAGGACACTTTAGCCATCGCGGTCCTGACAACTCATTCTCCAACAGCCAAAGTATTTAAGAAGAAAAGTTGGCAAACTTGTTTATGTACTCCATTTAATGGAATGCAATATTTCAGAGTGAGGTGTCTTCTCGAGAGCGGACCAGCTGTCGTACGTTTAGTTGGAATTTTTTCAATATATCGTACTATATACTCTCGTTGGGACTGTAGTGATCCAAGTTCCCAAAAGTCTTTTAAGATCAAACGACGAGTTTGTGCGGAAAAACGGAAGCAGTTGCGACTTGCGTTTTTACAATATTCCACATTGCATGTGGGGCCCAATTTCCGTTTGGGTACTGTTGTATTATTATATGGGTTCTGATATTCTTTTCCACAATTTTTTAAATCTTTTGCTACTTTCCATTTATTATATTTAGTTGCCTTACATTTTTCACTATGGGATTCGCCGCCTTCTACTTCGTACATTTCTGGACAAGCGCCAGAACTTTCTCTCGAGTTCGAAATTCCAGGCAGAGGGTCATAATGTGTAGTACATGGTGCATCCATTATAAAATGAATTGAACAAAGCAAACAACCGCATTTAAAGCAAGAACTGATAACAATTCTGTTGCATCCAAAAACTTCGCAAGTCGCCTCCGATTCTTCAGGCATTTTCAAACCGCCAACTATAGAAAGACTATATAATTATTTATGACTCCTTTTCAAATATTCCAACATTTTCACTTACCAGGCTATTCTTATACTTTTTGATATACACGTGTACAAAAGAATTTCTGGAGTTTGCAAAATATTTTGTTGTACTTTTATTTTCTTCGTTTTAAAATCAATTGACATTCACTACTGGCAAAGAGAATGATTGAATACTCACTGATTCCTAATAATATGCAAACAGTTCTAAAACAACTGCAATATTAAGTGAAAAATTTCAGTTACGTCTGTTTGTAAACAAATTTGTTTACATTCTGTCATTTACGTCTAAATTGATTTAGCGTTTTTTGCGAAAATGGTAATATATTCGAGCACAAGATTTACACAAAAGCTGTACCATGACTGCAGAAGTCCCCTAGTGGTCTTAACTCAATTTCGGAAAAAATTTCAGTTCCGTCAGTTTGTGATCAAAGCGACGATATGACAGTAAGTTCCCAGTACTCTATACTAACAACGCACTATAACAAAAAACTCTTTGAATATAATCTAGAGTACCGACTAATGGCCGAGTACCAACTAGACATCTGCACAAAATGCTTGAATGTCTATCAAGACATTTGCTTTTTAGTGCTTCGGGGTACTGTCGAAAAAGAATTTGGTGTATGCACAATAACCACTATACGACGTGAAACGAAGTACAAGTATCCTGAAGATTTTATGTTAACCCCTTGTCTCAAGTAGTTAGTTATTTCGACAGCGAAGAGGATGGGTAACTACTTAGTCAGCACTGGCTAAGCAAGAATTTATAATCCGAAAAATTGTTACAGAAGGTAGTAAAATCAAAACAAAAAGATCTTTTGTAGTTGATTATGATCTTTACCACTGTGTACAAAAATGGATGCGGATCCGTTACGACCCTGTTACGAGTCCGTACCAGTCCGGCGCATCCGTTACCCGTCCGCAAAC
The DNA here is from genome assembly GCA_963931995.1 of Phaonia tiefii. Taxonomy (NCBI): domain Eukaryota; kingdom Metazoa; phylum Arthropoda; class Insecta; order Diptera; family Muscidae; genus Phaonia; species Phaonia tiefii. The sequence goes on along the minus strand of OZ008368.1, from coordinate 198,254,647 downwards.
ATAAAAAAGCGAAGCAGTGAAATTCCTATTTGGACGATCCGTTTCGAACCCGGCAGGTGCCCGTAAAAACATAAAAATCGAAATTAAGATTTGCCGGATACTGTCACTAGTCCGTAGAAAAACAAAAACCCGAATCAGTGAAATTACTATCTGGCTGATACGTTTCGAAGCGATTTCGAGCCAGTAAAAACAAGAAAAACATGGTCTTCGGTGTTGAAATAGTAGTGTGCGTGCCGCTTGTACACGAGATCCAGGGTTCGATTCCTGCTCTGACCACCTTTAAAAATAATTCTTTCGGCGGCGACACTATCGAGTATTTAGCCATGAAGAAGCTTCTCAAAATAACGTTCGGAATCGGTTTAAAACTGTAGGTCCCAATCAGTGAGTATAAAACTAGAATGCGCACGTCTCACTGGTTGTGAGAAGTTCTCCCCAATTCCTATACGGGATGTAATGGGAAACCATTTATTTATTTATTTAAAGACACGAAAAAGCAAAATGCGAAATTGGGGAAGGAATTTTGTAATTGCAAACATGTTGTGAGAGATCCAGGCTCGTATTTGGGTCAGGGGTTGCCCGACCCAAAAATATGATGTCGCAGATTCTGAGTTTATAATGCACATAATCTGGAATATGGAATTTTTTAGAAATTAATTTTTTTAGAATAAATTTTTTTTAGCTACAATGTCAGTGTCTAAGCGAGAGCTATTCTTGGTTTAGTATGAGGATAATGATGCTTAAAAAAAGTAATCAGTGTTCGAACTCACGGCCGATGTGTTAACACCTTTTTGTTACGCGGTACCTGTTCGATTTCTATGAACACATTAATAAATGTTACATTGGAAAATAAAAAAGAATAGTATTTGTTAGATTTAATATTATTAAAATAAATAAAGGTATATTTAGCCCACTGAAATAATTGTTTTTGTTTTGTTATGAACAGAGCGACTAAAAAACATATTGAATTGTATAGAGAACTTAATGTACTCTATTTCCGCTCGCATGTAGAGAGTCTGAGTAAAAGAGCATAAACGAGTCTTTTTCTCTTTATGGAATATTTCAATATAAATAACACCGTTTCTACTTGTTTTTGTATACACCGGGCAATGCTGAACATCAAATGACTCGCTTTGTATGGCCATAGCAAAAACAACGAAACAACCAAACACACAACATCACAAATACTTTGTCCGAAGTAGCTGACGTATACGTGTGTCACATAACCACATGTTTGCCATATCAACAGCAACGAAACATCCAAACACACAACATCACACATACTTTGTACGAAGTAGCTGACGTATTAGTGTGTCACCATAACGGCGACTGCAGAAGCCCATGCTTGCTTTATATCTCCTTTCAACTACAGCAACAGACACTTGCACATACATACATAATTATGTTAATATATACGCTAGACACAATTTCGTTTGCCTCACCCCTGCCACAACACTCTTTCATTGCTCTCTTGCTCGCTCATTTTAAAATCTGGTTTTAGCAGCAGCAGATCTGGTTTTAGCAGCAGCAGAAAACCTGTCTGTGTGTTGTGTGCATGTGTTGACTTTGATAGATTTAGTCCCTATACGCCGCTATAGATGTTAACACATCAAAAAATTTTCTCCTGTGGAATCCTATGTTTATGACATCATAGATAGAAGCAAATATAATGATGATCAACGCATAGAAATTTGCAAGAGAGTAAAAAATTTCACCTCAAAAATAGGCATGAAATGGAGAGAAAACCGGGCTCGGATGATTTTCGAGAAATAAAACAAGGTCTGGTTAGATGGTGAAATTTTATTGGTAGACCCAACCCCAAGTACTGGGCGACCCGAAATAACCTTTACTGACTGCCAGGAAAAAAGAAAAGACAAAAACGTATCTGATATCGCCAAAGAAATCCCGTTCGATGAGCTCATGTCTGCGGCCAGCACAAGTATATACAAGGCGGGCAAGAGGAATGCATCCATTGTCGTATCAATGTTGAACTCCGATGAAAATTTGCCAACACGATTGAAATCTGCCATTTTAACCGATGATAAAGAAGTCATACAATACGCAGCAGTGGAAGCGGTAGCATTAAATATTGTTGGCGGCTACACAAAAAAGGTTTACATGGACTTACAGAATGGAACTAAAAAGAGAAAGTATATTAATACTTCCCACTTATGATGTTTTACGGTCTGCGAAAAACTGTTCTATCCTGATGGGCTACAATTTACTGATCATTCTTTTGAGCTACCTTTAAAATGCTTGATTGATCACACAGTGGCCAGAATATTTGCAGCGCATTCCCAAGATTTTAAAAGCTCTGAGAGTAATAACACTCTTAAGAATACTGCTATTTACAAATGGGGTTGTGATGGAAGTAGTAGCCACCCAACTTATCGACAAAATTTTGATATTCTTGACGCTTGTATGATCGACCAACATATGTTTACGGTGTGCTTGGTACCGTTACAAATAGTTTCCGGATCAATCATACTCTGGAAAAATGTCAAGCCTTCATCAACTTGTTATTGCAGGCCACTAAAATTACTATGTCAAAAGCAAACACCCGAAAAAATCCATGGTAAAGTGAACAATATCAAATCTCAAATAGCCAAAATACAGCCAACGACACTTCAAAATTATGAAGTTCATCATTAGTTCCATATGACAATGATAGATGGGAAGGTATTTAGTGTTGTGGCAGAAACATCATCCCTAAAATTTGGAATTTGTGATGCATCACCAAAAAATATGAACAACCCTCAAATAATGAAAAATTTGCCGTGCCAAGAAAACTTATACGAATGTGGATTATCAACTTTACATGCGTGGATTCGCTTATTTGAGTGTATTCTGCATAACGCTTACAGAATTCCAATTCAAAAATGACAGATTCGCAGTTCTAATAAGATGATTGTTGATAAAAAAAAGAGATACAAAAAAATCTGAGAAAGGGAATGGCTATACTCGTTGATATCCCAATGCCTGGATCAGGCACAACTAATAATGGCAACACAGCCAGAAAATTTTTCCAACAACCAAAATTGGCTGCTCAAATAACTGGTGTTAGCAGTTTCTTAATATATCGTTTCAGCGTTATTTTACGCACAATGGCTTCTGGATATGAAATCAATACGGACCCAACTATTTTTGTTGACTTGTATCCCTGGTTTTATATGCCCTCATCTGTCCATAAAATTATAATACATGGTGCAGATATTATTAAACATGCTGGCCTTCCAATAGGTATGATGTCAGAAGAAGCTGTGGAGGCCAAAAATAAAGACCTTAGAAACTATCACCTACATCACGCTCGAAAAAATTCACGGAAAAACACAATGGAAGACTTGGGACATACATTATATGTTTCTTTCGATCCTTTCATTACCATGTTATCGAAAAGTGCATTGCCGTTATTAGTCTTCTTTCTGATACAGATGAAGAAAATAATATGTCATATTATAGCTTATCAGACAGTTAGTAGTGCTCTTTAATCTGAAAATTAAAGAAAAATAAAAAATTAAAAGCTTAGGCTGTTGGGTTCGATTCCTGCTCTGGCTACATTAAAACTACTTCCGACTATGGCCACATCGCTTAGTGACGGCGACACTATCGTGTAATAAGCCATGAAATAAATTCTCAAAAAACTGTTCGGAGCCGGTATAAAACTGTAGATCCCAATCACTTAGAGAAAACTGGAAAGCGCACAGCTAGTAATTGTGAGAAGCTCTCCCCTATCCCTTCATCGGAAGTAGTGGGAAAATATTTATATAATTTTATAAGCTAGTGGTATTCTGGTTTTGTACTCAACAGCTTCACACACATACATGAATGCATTGTTTCAGAAAACTAAAGTATTTGGTTGCTCCAACTTCTATACAGTGCGTGTCTTGAGGTATAAATAAATTTACCATTTACTTTAAAATTAACTAAAAATCTGTCAAAACAAAAAGATAACTTAAATTTCGGAGTCCAAACGATAGTTATCGCAAAACATTACAAAATTAAAAAAATCGTAATATGCTCCTGCTTGGTATTCTTTCAAATCTTAAAGATAATTAAAATGCCATTAGGCAAAATTGCCCTAGATAAGTTTATCCTAGTAAACTGCATTATCACAAAACATGTAGATAGCTCTATAATGGACGAATCTTGTTCGTACTTTTATAAAACAGTTTTAAAATGTGCACGGGTTATAACTAGAAAGTTCAAAACCCCCTTAATTTTGAATAACCGGTAGTCGGTTCCAAAAAATTCCCATTGTTCGTAATGGCAATTAAACAATTTTGAATTTGCATTTGCTCAGGCAATGTAAATGCAGAATGTGGAATCGAATGTCAAATATAACGAAATATGGGAATGATTTTAATTATTTTGAATTTGTTTGACTGTTGGCAATATTGTTTTTAAAGTATTTCATATACCGAGGTTTGTGGCTTCGATAGGTATTGCCTCGTAATACTTTCAGATTCATAAACCTGTACTGAATAAAATATTTGAAAACCAAAACCACCAGAAATTAAGGAAATGCTTTGAAAATAAGTACAATTGCCAATGGTATTTACTTTTTTTGAATTTTCACTTGTAGAGGTAATCATAAAATTAAACGGCGAACAAGAATTTTGTGGAACAATTTGAGAGTGTTTTTTACACTAAAGCTGTGAAATAAATGACTCCATTCATATTTTGGTTTCACTTAAGTCGCTTAAAAACCTTAAATTTAATTAAATAATTTTAATGACATATGTATGTATATGTGTACGTACATCTGTACAACTAATGTTATTTTCTCTTCTTATTAAGAGAACACAATCTGTAGAATCACAATTTATGTGTGAATATGTGTGTATCGTATGAACATGTGTAGAACAGTGATGATAATTAATAATTTTCAAGGGGACTTTTTGTATTCTTCCGAAAGAAAATTTTCCACGTTAGATTACTTTTTATAAAATAATTGAGGGTAGTATTCTAAAAGTCCCGACAGTGAACGTAAACGCAGAAGCGAACGCGAACGCCAAAGTCAAAAATGGTAGTTTATACATCACTTCGCACTTGCGTTCGCTTACGAAAGCTGTCACTGACAATTGTGGTTTATAGAGTTGCCAAATTAAAATAAACAATTATAGATCAGAAAAAGTTATCTTGAGTGGAATGCGCAGAATGAAAAATGTTAACAAATTTAGCTCTATTTCAGTAGATCAACAGATTTTAAGATTGCAATTATTTACAACACTGCAAATACCAACAATATTCACATAAAATGTGTAAAAAACTTATGTTATTTTGGGGTTCAATGTACAATAAATTTCCCCATCTATATTAAATTAGTTGTCTTTTTAAAAACACGTCCCATTTGGCGGTATGTATTGATTGTAATGTATTGGTTCTTTTGTTTATAAATGTCAACATCAACTGATGTCTATAATTTTTAAATATAATTATAATAGTTTTGCAATGCTTTATTTATTTGAACGTTCCATTTCTAATTTTATTATTGTAAATAAGAATTTCAGTGCTTAAACATATCCGTCGAATGCATTTGAGCCAAAATTGGTAACTACTTATAAGCAATGAAATGCAAAATACTTCCATCTGCCTATCCTCCATCGACATTTTTCTTTAAATTTGTAATTTCTTCAACTAACGCGAAGAACTGTGGCGTGTTCAATTGGACAGCTGAAGTGATCAAATACGTTGCGCTGCGTTTTAAAAACAACCCATTAAATAACGTAACTCAACGCAAGTAGTCACCGAACAGCTGTAACGTTTTAGAAACTACCACGACTTATAGAATACCACCCTAAATAAATCTGTACTTGCACCGAAAGATTAACCGGCTCTTTGTAAAAATATAAATGGTTTTCCATTATATTCCATGAAGGAATTGGGGAGAGCTTCTCACAACCAGTGAGCTGTGCGCTTTATAGTTTTATACTCACTGATTGGGACCTACAGTTTTGCACCGGTTCCGAACGGTATTTTGAGAGGTTTTTTCATGGCTAAGTGCTCGATAGTGTCGCCGTCACTAATCGAGATGATGGTCATCGAAAGAAATTTTAAAGTGGTCGGAGCAGGGATCGAAACCACGATCTCCTTTACAAGAGGCGCGCACACTAACCATTGCACCACCGACGGCGACGGGCTCTTTGTAGAACATATAAAAACTGTATTTAGTCTGCGTACGGTTTGTTAATCTTTGGGTGTAAATGCAGCGAAAGCTTTAGTTAGCCTCAGGCAAACACACATTATAACAATCAATAAATCTTGGCAAATTTCGATCAGCTGAGATTGACAAGATCAGCCCTTAATATAAAAACAAAATTCCTCCAATTCTTAATGCTTCTACCTTTCGTATTTTGCCATGTGTTGTATTCAAAAACCTCTTTCATAAAATTTGGTGAGTCAAATCCGAAAGTACTCTTATTAGACCAAAAGGAGTTTGGGGACTTTTTAAAATCGAAAGGAGGTAATAAAGCCCTTATCAACTACAAATATCATCCCTGGTGTATAACTAATGTTTTTTAACGTAGAATACGGTATACGGTAAGGTAGGGGTGTTGATCTGGAGCATAAAATTTTGAGAAAATGTTTGTCACTATCATTATAAGATTTTAATACTTTATGCATGCATTGAAGAAAATTCAAGTATGGTCGTAACATATTTAATATGTCTTCTTTTGATTTGTATTTAAATAATCATATTGCTACATATAATTTTTTTGATTCTATAAGTAAATCAAAATTTAACTCCTTCAAATTTTGTATTAATTTTCATATGCTTTGTATTTTATGTATTATAACATCATGTGTAAGAGCAGTACGATTATCTGTGTGTTCATCACAGAACCAGTGTGAGAAAGAGAAGTATAATGACAATGCATGTTTTATATGAACATTACAGAACCAGTGTTGCCACATGCAGTATTTACACTTGTTTTCAAAAGTGCATCGAAATGATATAAAGTGTACCCAAATTTTGTTAAAAACTATCCTAAATTTTTAACATAAAAATTAAAGATAAATTTGATAGATTTAAATCATTTATCAAAAATTATATTTAATTCATATATTTTAATTGCAAAATGACTAACGTATTCTACGTCTGACCTATGCGCCCGTGTTATCTAACACAGGCTTCATATTTGTTCACTTCTGTGTGAGAAGAGCACAATTTTTAGGTTCATAAGTTTAATGGCATATGTGTGCATGTATGTAATATTATTTTCTAGTATAAGAGAACAGTATATTTCTCTTTTAACGCTCGCACGTCACTTGCTATTGGTAACATTTTAACTCTTTCGGTACAATATTAATTGGTGTGGAGGATATGTTGTAGTGAAGAAAGATTTCTTTGCAATTTATGATCATGTTTTGTTTTATTCTTTTCTATTTATTTGAACTTACACAGGCAACTACAAGTCAGACCACGAAGCCGTACCAAAGTAATTGTCTGCGTCGACTCATCTAAATATTTTATCGTTGGCAGTTATTCCAATGCCAGTTATTGAAAATTGCATGACATCTCGACCTGAATTTTCTAAATTTCGCAAGGTAACCCTAACCCAAAATATGACAGGTCATCAATATGAAATCGAATTTGTAGATTTTCTTTGCAAACTTGGTAAAGGCGAAATGCTAACACACCCTCAAATCGGATAAGATTTAATTGAACTATTGAAGATATTTATAATAACGTTAGCGAAACCATTTCCCATTTGCGGCTTTTGAATTCCGTAATCTTAGGTCCAAAAAACGATGATTGAGGTTTCATAAACAATGAAATCCTTAATCGTATGCCAGGAGGGAAAAAAAACATATTTCAGTTCCGATAAAATAGTTTCTGATGATATTCACGAGCTCAATAATTATCCAAGAGGAGTACAACCTTACAACCTCGCTCTAAAATAAAATTGTAACTTATACGAAAGCGGAATATCTACGAAATTATACGAAACCTTATACGAAACCTGAAAATCATTGGCAAATGGAACATGAATGCGTGTAGGGAGAATACATAGACGTACCTTAGACTGTAAAGTATTGACTGGAAATGCAAAAAAAATACTCGAATTTTAATTTCAAGAAATCGGGTACGTTGTTACAAATTTTATTTAAACGTATTCAGTTTCCAGTCATTCCTGCCTTCGCACTGATAAATAATAAGTCACAGGGACAAACATCGCAAAATTTGGCTATTCTTTTACGAGACCCTGTATTTTCTCACGGTCAACTATACGTTAGTGCAAACAGAGTTCATTCATTTGCCGGACTACGATTTAATTAAATGCTGGTAGAATATATTCTATAAATATCGTGTACATTTAAGTTCTTAATTCCTAAAACAACATGGATGGCATAACATTTCTTTTACATTTCATGTTTAAATTTTTTAACGTAGAATACGTTATACGGTAAGGTAGGGGTGTTGATCTGGAGCACAAAATTTTGAGAAAATGTTTGTCAACTTTCACCCACTTTTACTTAAATATTAAAACATATTTTAGCAATTTTTATATGTTACTCAGTTTTGGTAATATGTTTTGTTTCGAATTACATTAAAAAAATTATATGTCTATATATAAAAGTTTTATGTAGTTAAGGAAATAAATATTTAAGAGCACGATATTTTAGACTTTTTTTGTACATGCCGCTGTTGTTGTTGGTTTGTAAATGCCGCTGTTGTTGTTGTTGTTGTTGTGAAATCAAATGATTTTGGCTTTGCTGTGCTTTGTTTATTTATCGAGCAGCGTGTAAATGTGTGTGTGTGTACATTTCGTTTTGTTGGATCGGTCGGTTATTAGTTCGTTTGGAGGGAACATAAAATGAAGGGAGGGGAGCGTGGACACTTGTGTGTGCTTGAAAGTTTACAGATCTTTGCTGTCGTTTGTTTACTTCTGCGAGCAGCGTGTAAATGTGTGTGTATGTACTTAATACAAAGGATTGGCGATGTATACGCTCCTATATCAATATATCATATATGTTATATCAAAAATTATATTTAATTCATATATTTTAATTGCAAAATGACTAACGTATTCTACGTCTGACCTATGTGCCCGTGTTATCTAACACAGGCTTGTTATTTTTTTCATTTCAAACATAAATAAACTGATCGATTTTCCAATAATTTTAGATGCGCTTTATTTTTACGATTCTAGATTTAAAATTACATTAGAAATGGCACTCGAGTTTGGAGTGCTGGGTTCTGCTAGTTCAAATTAAACTACAAATTATAATTGTCATATAATTAATTTGCCATACATAGACAAATATGAATAAATTTTATTTTTTTGCAAAACTTATGAAATTTAAAACAACATACAATTTCCTCAACTTTTTATTTGGCCCGTGAAAAGAATCATTATTATTCTGAAAATAACACCCGTTAATTCCGCTTTTTGTACCACTTTGATATAAAAACATTTATCAGTCAATATTTTACCTAAATAGATATCATACACGGGCCAATCTATTAAACGACAAATATTTTTCTAATTTTATTTGAATTACCTCTATAATTGCAATGTCGAATATAATTACATGAGGTGTCAGGGGACACCCGGTTGAAACGAAATTCCTTTCGCTATATATTATGTACTAGTTAGTTCCAACACGCCTAAGGCGTCCGTTGAAAAATACGATAATTTAAATGGATCTTTAAGAAAATATACTTTTTGTAAAATGATAAACTTGTTTTAGGAAAAGTTTTTTTATAGAATGTTTTTTTAAGTATATTTTTAAATCCTTTTTGTAAGAATATGTATTATATTTATCCGAAAAGGTCCTTTTTTAACGAGAGGTACGTCATTTATTAAATGCTGATGTTTTTTTTGAAGAAAATTTAATATTCTTAAGAAGAAGTACTTTCTGGAAGAAAAAGCCATTAGATTATGATTTTTGTTTTTACAAAGAAGAATTTTTTTAAGAACAGGTACTTTTTATAGAAGTGGTGCTCTTTTTCGGAAAATGTATTTTTTTTAGAAAATGTGCTTATGTATTTTCAGAAAGGCTACTTGTCTCAAGAAAAGAAAAAGTATTATTTTATTTTTAAGGACGTTACTTTTAAGAAAAAGAATTTTTGTAGAAAAGTTTTTTTAAGAAATGGGATTTTTTTTAGAATTGGTCCTTTTTTCAAGAATATGTACATTTTTAGGAGTATTCACTTATCTCTACACACAAAAAGAAAAATAATATCAGTTTTATTGCCTTTGCAGGCATAGGTAATTTATTTTTCTATAACATTCAATAAAAGACAATAGATAGTTTATGGCGGTTGGTGTATTATACACCTCAGTTGTACCTATGGATTTGTAAATCTATACTATAAATAGTGTTTTCGTTTCGAAAATGAAATTATTCAGTCAATATTGTAAAACAAATTTAATTCAGAAGAAGATAAGAGGATACCCATTTTATGCAATATACAAAATGAATTAATTTATATATTTTCTTTCAGATAATTGCGATTTCACAACAGTGGCACCAACAGTGAAATTAAAGTGAACGAAGAATAATACAGTACTAAGAACTACGCTAATGCCGGTTACAGCACGGCTATAAATTAACCGAAATTCCTTTAAATTCATCCTTCTGAATAAACTTATACGCGATGGGCAGTGACAATATTAGGTTATGATCCGGAAATAAACATAGAATTGGCTGGTTTGGTGTTGGAAATAAGTCGTTCCAGATTGTGAAAGATACGGAAACAATCATCATATAGACTGATCTAATAAAATTTGAACAGCGGTTAATACCCAGGATCGACAAAATTATTTCATGCTGATATCATTGACGCGAACATAAGATGTAGGTCTTATACGACGGTGGTGGCAACGAGTCGTTCTAGATTGTGACTGTATGTTTGACACTCGCAATGACATTTTAATCATTTACTGTACTTTCACGGTTAATAAATGTGTCAAATAAAATTAATTTATTTTTTTTTAAGAAACATTTTCTTTAGATTACTGGTTAATCAATCCAAACAAAAATGGGCTTTCAGCAGTAGAAAATGGTAACTAAGTCAATAATTATTTGTAAATTCACCAAAAGTTATCCGAAAGTTTACGCATTGGATATATGTAAATTTACAATCTATGATAGTCATTTTACCAAAAGTTGTAGGTAGTTTTTCGAACATAAAAATCGCCTATAATTTTTGGTATTAGTACCTACAAAACATAGCAAATGCCATGTTGCCTATGCCAATTGTTGATATTATACAAGATTTATAGGCAACATTACCAACAATATTACAACGCGTGCTGCGAGTTAGCGGTGCAAGAGGCTGAGAAGGGAGGAAAACCAACTATTTAGGCGAAAAAAATGGCAGTGGGAGCAGAGAGAGAGTGAAAGAACCGAAATGTGCAGGATGAATGGTGAATCCAGAGGGTAAGAAGATCGATCAATGGGCCTAATAATGGGCTACCCTCCTGCAGGGACGAGAATGGGAATCTGGTGACTGAGAAGCAGTGTGTGATCAAAATGTGGAGAGACCACTTTTCAGAACTACTCCACTCAGATTCTTCCACTGAAGATCAGGAGGTAATGATAGTGGAAGATAGTATAGATTGCTTCAATCGCTTCAACATCTTAATGGAGATAATAATGAGAAAGGCTACACTAAATACGAACAAGACCATTAACACGAAAAGCCATATGTTGCTGGCGTATGCTGATGACATAGACATCATAGGGCGAAATTTGCGAGAGGTTACTGCAGGATTTTCAAGAATCGAAAAAGAATCAGCGAAGGTGGGTCTTGCTGTTAATGAGGGCAAGACAAAATTGATGGTGTCAACGACTAGAGAAACCTCTCGACTTGGTCCGCACTTGAACGTTGACAACCTATTTAATTTTGAAGTGGTAGATGAATTTGTCTACCTTGGATCCGCCATGAACAAGGACAACAACGTCAGCCTGGAGATAGATAGGAGAATTGTGCTTGCAAATAGATGTTATTTTGGGCTCAGCAAGCAGTTTAGGAACAAAGCGCTCTCTCGACGGACAAAAGTCCAGCTATATCAGACTCTCATTTTACCTGTCTTGACATATGGCTCCGAAACTTGGGTCATATCGCAAGCGGATGAAAAAATAACAAGCCTGTGTTAGATAACACGGGCGCATAGGTCAGACGTAGAATACGTTAGTCATTTTGCAATTATTCACAGAAATGTGTTTAGGAAAAACGCCATTGATATAGTGAGCGTATACATCGCCAATCCTTTGTATTAATGTACATACACACACATTTAAACGCAGCTCGCAGAAGTAAACAAACGACAGCAAAGATCTGTATTCTTTCAAGCACACGCAAGTGTCCACGCTCCCCTCCCTTCATTTTATGTACCCCTCCAAACGAACTAATAACCGACCGATCCAACAAAACGAAATGTACACACACACACATTTACACGCTGCTCGATAAATAAACAAAGCACAGCAAAGCCAAAATCATTTGATTTCACAACAACAACAAAAACAACAGCGGCATTTACAAACCAACAACAACAGCGGCATGTACAAAAAAGTCTAAAATATCATGCTCTTAAATATTTATTTCCTTAACTACATAAAAATTTTATATATAGACATATAATTTTTTTAATGTAATTCGAAACAAAACATATTACCAAAACTGAGTAACACATAAAAATTGCTAAAATATGTTTTAATATTTAAGTAAAAGTGGGTGAAAGTTGACAAATATTTTCTCAAAATTTTGTGCTCCAGATCAACACCCCTACCTTACCGTATAACGTATTCTACGTTAAAACACCTGGGAGTTTTCGAGAGAAAAATTCTCCGTAAAATATATGGTCCTGTTAGGGAAAACGGCGAGTACCGACGCAGAACTATATAATCTCTATTCTGACATGGACATAGCTAGACGAATCAAAGTGTGGCCATGTTATCAGAATGAATGAAGATGAGCCAGCGCGAAAGATTTATGATAACGTGCCCGATTGAAGCAGGAAAAGAGGACGACCAAGACTCCGCTGGAAAGACCAGGCAGAAGAATCCCTCTGTATCCTTGGCATTACCAACTGGCGAGAAAAGGCGAAGGATAGAGCCAGTTGGAAGAATATGTTGAAATTTGTTTAATTTGTTTGTCTAATTAATATGTGTAAGACATCTGACCTCATGAGGTTGTAATATAGTCAATAAAAGTATTACCAACATCTTTGTGTGTAGAAAAGTTGTTTTGTTTCACAAAAAAGGTACTCTTTAAAGAAAAATCAGTTTTTAAGAAAAGGCAATTTGATGTAAGAAAATGTACTTTTGTAAGAAGAGGTTCTGATTTTTAAAAAAGTACTTTGTTTAAGAAAAGGTACTTTTTGTAAGATAATTTACTTTTTTAACGCAAGGTAAGGTAAGGTATTTTTGTAAGAAAAGGTACTTTGTTTAAGAATATAAATAGGTTTTTCTTTTGTGAAAACTTCCTTTTTTTAGAAAAGGCACTTATTTAAGAATATTTTCTTTTTTAAATTCTTTATATTAACTTCCCCTGTCTAGGCACTTATGTGTGCCGAAAAAACTTTGGATTGATTTTTAAGCCTTTCCCGTGATCCAATCGAGCTGAAACTTCCAACTAATGGCAACGGCAAAAATAAACTATCAAAATATGGGCGAAATTGGATAAAGGGGAGTGGTACCTCCAATACAAAACACAAATTAAAAAATCATATGAGGTGTCATAGGGCACCCGGATGGAACGAAGTTCTTTCGCCATATATTATGTACTAGTTAGTTCCAGCACTTTTAGTAAAATATAAAATTTTTTTAAGAACAATTTTCTTTCTGCAATGTATTTTTTAAAACAAAATTTATATTCTTAGGTCCTTTTTGTAGGAATATGTATTATATTTTCCGGAATATGTATTATATAGGCCGTTTTTTAAGAGAGATACTTCTTTTATTAAAATATAATGTTTTTTTAAGAAAAGATTCTATTTTTAAGAAGAAGTAATTTTTGGAAGAAAAAGCCATAAGAGTATGACCTTTTATTACAAAGAAATACTTTTGTAAGAACAGGTACTTTTTAAAGAAGTGGTACTCTTTTTATGGAAAGGTTATTTTTTAACAAAATGTACTTATTTTCAGAAAGGCTACTTATCTCCGGAAAAAAGGTAATATTTTATTTAAAAAAAAGGAATCTTTGTAAGAAAAGGTATTTTTTATAACAAGATATTTTTTTGAAGAAAAGTTGTTTAAAGAAATGGTAATTTTTAATTTTAGATTAACGGTAAAGAGTAGGTAGATAGTAGATATTGTCCTTTTAAATGAGACAAAATTAAACCATAGACACAATGTAATATTTCAAAATTATAAAATCATAAGCAAATATCGAATTGTTGCAACAAGGGTTGGGGGAACTGCTGCATTAATCAAGAATAACATACAAAACTACAGTCACGATAACAAATGTAGATATTCGCTAGATACTTTAGAGACATGCGCCATAAAGATACCCGTTGACTGCGACAACTTTTAAGTTATTACATGTGCGTACTATCCGGCCGGCAATATACATTCAATACGAGCAGACTTGCAAAACCTATTTGATTTTGTGAATTTACCATGTACAATAACTACCAACTACTAGCACGAGACTTGAACTGCAAACACACCGTATGGGCTAATACTGTTAATAACGCAAAAGGCAATAACCTAAAAAAGTCAACATCGAAGTCCTTACCCTTCCAATATGCTCAGCGAAGCCCTCTTTCTTTAGCCGTAATTATGTCATAATATCTTCCATCGAAGCCAGCACTCTTCACAATGGCATGACTATCACAAAGCCAACATGAAAGAATACAACCCTCTTATACGTCCCTGACTGTACAAATCTAGTAATAATTACCAAATCCTAAAAGTATGCAGAAATACTGGGTTGTATACTGGGTTATAACATAATACGGTTAAAAAAAGTTGTTTAAAGTTTTTTCATTTAGCCCCCATTACTCAACGTGGGATAAGGAACTTCGTTCCAAAATTCATTATTTCTGCTCCTGATAACGGTATTTGAACAAAATTGGGTTTGTTGGTCAGGTTTCCATATTCTAGATCTGCTGCAAATATGGCCGGGGTTGGACAAAGGGGCGTGGTACCTCCCGTACAAATCACAAATTAAAAATCCACTATATTTGCTCCTGTTAACGGTATTTGAACAAAATTGGGTATGTTGGTTAGGTGTACATATTCTAGGATCTGCCCCCATTCCGCAACGTGCGATAAGGAACTTCGTTCCAAAATTCATTATTTCTGCTCCTGATAACGGTATTTGAACAAAATTGGGTTTGTTGGTCCATATTGTTGGTCCATATTCTAAGATCTGATGCAAATATGGGCGGGGTTGGACAAAGGGGCGTGGTACCTCCCGTACAAATCACAAATAAAAAATCCACTATATTTGCTCCAGTTAACGGTATTTGAACAAAATTGGGTATGTTGGTTAGGTGTACATATTCTAGGATCTGCTGCAAATATGGCGGGATTGGACAAAGGGGTCTTATATAAGGAATTTATAGTCAAAAATTACGTTTTTTACGGGTTGGTTTTTTGAAACCTCTTTCACTTTCGCTTTTCTAAATTTACTTTTTATTGGGTTCAAAACTACAAAATGTACTACATTTTGGGTACAGGCTCTACCTACAAAACTTTCTATTAAACAATGAATTTCCCACCATGTTATTCTAGACTCAAACCAAAGCAAAAGCACCCAATATAGTTGTCAATAGTGGTTTGTAGGATAATAGTGTTAAAAAAATTGCTAAGGGCGATAAGGAACTTCGGTCCAACAATTTATAAGTCCAATTTTCAAATCATTACGATTTTAAGTTTTGTACTGGCTCGAGCTCAAACAAATAAGAAGGAAACAATGTAGTATGTTTTTCATTTTGTCCCAATAGTCTTCCATCTTTATCCAATATTGCGACCTTAGATTAATACTTATAGTAGATCTACTAGTTCTCCCACCAAATTTATGACATTTGGCCTGGTGTGATATTTACGTTTGATGTTGAAAAGAATTGCTTTACTAATACCAGATAGGGGTAATGGTTCAAAACAACGAACAAAATAATAACAACGGCATTTTGTTTTGTGTGTTAAAATTATTGTGTTAAATACAACACAAATGTATGGTAACAATAACAGTCAATAAAAAAGTTTAAAACACATTTAAATTTCACAGTTTTTCACCAAAATGGCATGAAAAATTAAAGCAAGAAGTTATTGTAATTCCACCTGGTGTATATCACTTTTCGCAAACATCTCTCTATCACACTGACCGCATCCCGAAGAGTGTGAAAGGAAACGTCAGATTAGCCAAATATACTCTCTAGTCTGAGATTACTCTATGATTGCGACCAACATTGCTGATAATTTTGAAAGATCTGCTAGATAACAAAAAGTATACGGACGGTATAAACAAAAGCTTGCCATTGTTTGAATTAAATTGTATTTAACTGAATGGAATTGAATTGAATTGAATTGAATTGAATTGAATTGAATTGAATTGAACTGAACTGAATTGAATTGAACTGAATTGAATTGAATTGAATTGAATTGAAATAAATTGAATCGAATTGAATTGAATTGAAATGAAATGAACTGAATTGAATTGAATTGAATTGAATTGAATTGAATTGATTTGATTTGATTTGAATTGAATTGAACTGAATTGAATTGAATTGAATTGAATTGAACTGAATTGAATTGAATTGAATTGAATTGAATTGAATTGAATTGAAATGAATTGAATTGAATTGAATTGAATTGAATTGAATTGAATTGAATTGGATTGAATTGAATTGAATTGAATTGAATTGAATTGAATTGAACTGAATTGAATTGAATTGAATTGAATTGAACTGAATTGAATTGAATTGAATTGAATTGAATTGAATTGAATTGAATTGAATTGAATTGAATTAAGTTGAATTGAATTGAATTGAATTGAATTGAATTGAATTGAATTGTATTGAACTGAATTGAATTGAATTGAATTGAATTGAATTGAATTGAATTTAATTGAATTCAATTGAATTGAATTGAATTCAATTGAAATGAATTGAGCTGAACTGAACTGAACTGAACTGAACTGAATTGAATTGAATTGAATTGAATTGAATTGAATTGAATTTTTTCAATTATTTTATTTCTTTATTTTTGCTAATTTTGATTTACATTTCTTCTTATTGCTAGTCCCGCGAAGCCTTTTGGCTTGTCTGCAGGTTCTTCAGCTCAGCTGTATATTTACATTTAAACTAAATTAAACAAAAAATTGCAATTTCATAATTCACTATATAAGTATTTATAGTTACACTATATTACATGGTTTTCACAAGTTTGTTAAAAACTATATATTTTTATTAATTCATTTATTCAATTTTCATATATCTTTTCAATAATTTCTAATCCTTTTTATGTAATTTTATTCAATTTCGTTTAAAAAGTGATGTTTAATTAATTTTTTAATAGTCATCTTATTTGATAAATTTAAGAGGTGTGTTGGCAGTTGGTTAAGGGTTGATGGCAGTGTTACTGCTAAAGATCTCTTCCCATAGTCATTTCGGAAGCTCGGTACTGTGTATCTTCCTTGTTCTCGGCTTCTAGTATTTTGGTCGTGGTTGATACGTTGTAGAAGGTTTGTGTGGTTGTAAAATTCGTTTGTTATTGTGGTTTTGTATATCCCATTAATGTTTAGTATTTTAAGTTCCTTGTATATGTTAATACTATTGTTTGACGTTTGCTGATTGTTAGAGTTTATATTGATGTTTTGATTGGCTATATTGTGTATTACGAAATTACTGTTCGAATTTTGGATTCGATTTATTGATTTTGATTTATATTGTTGGTTTCTGTATAATATTTTTAAAAGTCTGTTTTGGGTTTTCTGAAGTGATGTGCAGTAGGTAGCACTACCCCATGCAGTTATACCGTGTCTTATGTATGACTCAGCCAGTGAAAAATACGCTTGCTTTACAACACTATATGGTGCACAGTTGCTTAGGTGGAACAGAGCATATGAAGATTTTCTAAGTTTTTTTTGCAAGTTTTCAATATGGGGTTTCCATTTAAAGTGGTCATCTATATGTACTCCCAAATATTTGTATGTCTTAACTAACTCAATATCAGTCGAGCAAGTATTATGTGTTGAAATCCTGTTGCTATATGTTTGGTGCAAACATTCTGTATTATGAAATATTAGTGTAATTGGAGTAGGTTGGAACCTTCGCGGTCGTATGTGCATGAGTTTGGTTTTTGACGTATTAATTATTAGTCCGCTGTCGTGGCACCATCTGGTTATAATGTCCAGTTCCTTTTGCATTGTTATTGTAGCAGTTTGGATACATTCATGGGCTACAACAATGGCTGTGTCATCCGCGTAAGCAAATGCAGTGCTATTGTGTAGGATATTGATCATTTCATTTGCATAAATAATGTACAGAATAGGTCCAAGTTTTGACCCTTGTGGTACTCCATGCGTTGAGTCTGTATTCCTACTTAGATTATTTTCGATTTTAATTTGAAATTTCCTACACTGAAGGTAGCTTTTGAACCACTCTAAGCACTGGCCACGTATTCCATTCCTGTGAAGTGTTTCTATTAGATTGTCGTGCGACAGTGTGTCGAAAGCTTTGCTAAAATCAATGAAAAGCGCAAGGCAGTTCATATTTTTGCTTAAGTTTTGGTTTATGTGGTCGGAAAATACTCCCAGTAACTTATTTATGTTTCTCCCCTTCTGGAAACCATATTGATTTTGGTTGACTACATTATATTTTATTAAAAAGTGGTTCAATCTCCTGACAATTATTTCCTCGAGCACTTTTTCGACCACAGACAGTATGGAGATTGGTCTATAGTTGTTATAGTCCGATTTGCAACCATTTTTATATATTGGTCGTACTAAAGATGTTTTTAGAAGTTCCGGAATGATTGACTCTCTTATGCTGCTGTTTATTAGTGTCGTTATTATTGGAGCTAATGTGTTCGCATTATTTTTTAGGTCGATAGCCCTTATTCCATCTGCCCCCGGACTTTTTCGAATGTTCAAATTTTTTAGAATATTGTGTATTTCAACCTCATTTGCGTTCTCTAAGTAAATTGTGTTTAGAATAGTAGGTTGTGTATTTTGAATTGTTTTTATTTGGCAGGAGTGAATTATATTTTGAACATTTTGATTAAAATTTTGAGCAAACTCTTCCGTTAGACTCTGAGTAGTTTTGTTTGTAAAATTCTTTTTAATTGTCTCATCAATATTATTAGCCTTTTTGCCAGTTATTTCATTTATTAGCTGCCAAGTTCCTCTGATATTATATCGATTCTGTATAAATTGTTTCATTTTATATGAATTCTTAGCATGGGTGATTTTTTTATTTAATTTATTATTGTAAGTTTTATAGATCGTTTCATTAATTATATTGTTTTTATTTCTTTGCCACTTTTTATGAAGTTTATCCCTTATATCACAGTATGTTATCAACTCATCACTTAGCCAAGGATATGGGTTTCTCTTCTTAGTTGTTTTATTTATATCCTCCTTTGATTTTTCATAAATATCACAAAAAATATCATGTATACTATTAAATAACTCATTTGTATTACTAGATTTACTAATTATTGTATGCCAGTTTATTTCATTAATCAGACGATTGACTTTTGCATTATTTATTTTTGCACTATAATCCGCGCCCTGAAATTTTTTTGTGTGCGTGTCTACTTTGTCTCTTTCTTCAATGCAGCCGAAGAGAGCGTAGTGGTCTGATATTGCAGTTGTTATCACAGCAGCATGTGCAGTCGCTGTCGCTGTGTTACATCGAATAAACATGTGGTCTATACAAGTACTTGTGTTGTTTCGCACATCTTCTCTTGTCGTCTCGGTTATCATGCATTGTAGGCCGTTTGACGAAATCATGTCCAAGTACTTTGTTGTTATTTCATTATTCTTCTTGATGTCGACATTCATATCTCCCACTAATATGGTGTCTTGCTTCTTATTGATGTTGTTGATGCATATTTCTAGCTCCTTTATAAAGATGTTGATGTTTTGACTGGGAGGGCGGTAGACAGGAAGAATGGTGATGGTTTTGTTGTTATTATGTGTGATGTCTACTCTTATCGCTTCGAGAGAGGTTGCGTTTATTTCTATTGTTTCGTGATTTATGCTTTCCTTTACGTATACTGCGATCCCTCCTCCGCGACCGTTCCTGTTCAAAAATGTAGCAGTGTAACCATCTATGCTGTAGAGTAAATTTTCGTCGTCTGATATGTTTGTTTCGGTTAGTATTATAAGGTGTATTTTATTTGTGATGTTATTTATGTGCGTAAGAAAAGATATGAAATTTTTCCTTAGTGATCGAATGTTCATACAAATTAATGATGTGGGATAACTAAGCAGACTTTTTTCGATTTCCCCGAAGTTATTTATTATTTTATTTAAAGAGTTCATTTTTCTTAATAGTTTTTTAATTGTATTTTAATTGTATGGGTTCGTTTTTTTATTTAAAAAAAAGAGTAAAAAATTTATTATGTGTTTTCTTTTCGAATATTTTTATTTTATTTACTTATAACACGAGTATAGGTTAATTTTGATTTACTTGAGTTATTGTTTCGATATGGGCTGCGTTGTAGATGATCATGTGAGCGGAGCTTTCGTTTTTGCGAGCATAAATTTGTCCATTACGGACCCATACAAATTTCCAGTTGCATTCTTTTGCTTTTGTCTTTGCCATCCACAAAAGACGCCTATTGTTTGGCGTGAGCTCATCATTCACATATATGTATTTGTTTGTCGGATTGTTTGTATCCCCGCTAACTACGTTGGCGTCAATTCGGTGTCCCTTCAGCTTAGACATTAGCTCTCTCTTTTTATTTATTGAGAGAAACTCCACAATAATTTTCTTGTTTTTTTTGACGCGATATGATCTTCCCATATCGGCATCAGTGAGTTCGACGCCTACGGACGCTGACACTCTTTGTACAACCGTCGCTGCTTCTATTTCATTGTCGGGTACATTATTTATTTCAATGTTTTTAATTATTGATTGTTGTTCCAATCGCTGTATTCGTTTCTCCATATCACATATTTGTTGCGATTTCTCCTTATCCTTTTCATGCAGGTCATTTATTTGTACAGATAAACTTGACACACTCTCATTTATTTTGGTGAGAGCATTGGTCAGTTGTTCCTGTAAGGCATTGTTAGAGGCATTTAGAGCGCTCATATTCAAAGCAAGTTGTTGCATAGCTGATTTTAGGTCGTTCATACCGGACTTTATCTCTACCACATCGGATTGTTGGAAGTTATGGTTTGCGTTGCTGGTGTTGTTGTTGGATGTGCTAACCGTCGCTGCGTCTTTGAACCGTTTGCTGATGTCGTTCCCCTCATCATCGTCTTCTCTCTGCTGCTTTTGTTGCGTGTTGTTGGGTTGGAACATATTAGGCGATTTGTTTCGTGGTTTACATTGTTGGCACTTCCACTCTGCTTTTTTTGTAGGACCCATGCTACTGTATGTACTCTCTGAGAGCACAGTACACGAGTTGAAGTGATATTTTTTTTTTGCAGTGGTTACACAAAACATAATTTGATGTTGTTATTGGATCATTGCAGCTACTGCAGATCGAGTCGGGCACTTGTAACGAACTCATTATGACTTATTTAGCACTCACTAATATCACCACAATATAAATTCTTTTCGCTGTTATGCGCGGATTAGACTAGCACGACCGTTCGCGATGAAGGCTACAACTGAATTGAATTGAATTGAATTGAATTGAACTGAATTGAATTGAATTGAATTGAATTGAATTGAATTGAATTGAATTGAATTGAACTGAATTGAATTGAATTGCATTGAATTGAATTGAATTGAATTGAATTGAATTGAATTGAACTGAATTGAATTGAATTGAATTGAATTGAATTGAATTGAATTGAATTGAATTGAATTGAATTGAATTGAATTGAATTGAATTGAATTGAATTGAATTGAATTGAATTGAATTGAATTGAATTGAATTGAATTGAATTGAATTGAATTGAATTGAATTGAATTGAATTGAATTGAAATGAATTGAATTGAATTGAATTGCATTGAATTGAACTGAGCTGAATTGAATTGAATTTAATTGACTTCAATTGAGTTGAAGTGAATTAAACTGAACTGAACTGAACTGAACTGAACTGAATTGAATTGAAATGAATTGAATTGAATTGAAATGAACTGAATTGAATTGAATTGAATTGATTTGATTTGAATTGAATTGAATTGAATTTAATTTAATTGAATTGAATTGAATTGAATTGAATTGAATTGAATTGAATTGAATTGAATTGAATTGAATTGAATTGAATTGAATTGAATTGAATTGAATTGAATTGAATTGAATTGAATTGAATAGAATTGAATTGAATTGAATTGAATTGAATTGAATTGAATTGAATTGAATTGAATTGAATTGAATTGAATTGAATTGAATTGAATTGAATTGAATTGAATTGAATTGAATTGAATTGAATTGAATTGAATTGAATTGAATTGAATTGAATTGAATTGAATTGAATTGAATTGAATTGAATTGAATTGAATTGAATTGAATGAGAACGAACCTAGAAGTTGATTGATATTCTTTCCTTTTTGGAACCCGTACTGATTTTTACTTATTATGTTGTATTTAGACAGAAAGTCGTTCAATCTCCTCACCAATATTTCTTCTAGCACCTTTTCCACAACTGGAAGAATTGAAATTGGCCTGTAGTTATTGAAGTCCGATTTGCTTCCATTTTTGTAAATTGGCCGGATAATAGAAGTTTTTAATACCTCTGGGATTTTTGACTCGCTTAGACTGCTGTTAATTAGCTTTGTTATTACTTTGGTTAGACAATTCGCATTACTTTTTAAGTCTATTGCTCTAATTCCATCAGCTCCGGGACTTTTTCTAGCATTTAGATTTTTGAGTATTACATATATTTCCCCTTCAGTAGCATAAGTCAGGTATATTGTGTTTTGTGTATTTGTTTCTGGATTTGTGTTTGTTTTTATATTGCACATGTGTATAATATTTTGCACATTTTCTTTAAATTTTTGTGCGAAACTTTCTGTTAAATTCTGAGTATTTTCATGTGGAAAGTTCCTTTTAATTGTTTTATCTATATTATTGGACTTTTTACCAGTTATATCGTTTACTAGTTGCCAAGTTCCTATTATGTTATTTCTGTTTATTTGAAATTGCCGCATATTGTATGAATTTTTTGCATTTATAATTTTTTTATTTAACTTATTGTTATACGTTTTGTATATTTTTTCATTAATTGTATTGCTTTTATTATTTTGCCACTTTTTATGAAGTTTATCCCGAATATCGCAATATGTTAATAACTCAACGCTAAGCCACGGATATGGTTTTCTTTTTTTAAATTTCACCTTCGGTATTTCTTTTGATTTCTCATAAATTTCGGTAAAAATGTTATGTATATTATCAAAAAGTTCATTTGTGTTGCCTGATCTATTTATAACATCATTCCAGTTTACTTCACTTATTAGACGGTTAACTTTTACATTATTTATTTTTGCACTAAAATCCGTACCCTGCCCATCTTCGATGGTCTTTTCTGTTTCGCTTTCTTCGATGCAGCCAAAAAGAGAATAGTGGTCCGATATTGTTGTTGTGACCACGGCGGGGTGTGCGGTTGCTGTCGCTATGTTACACCGCATAAATATGTGGTCTATACATGTTTGCGTGTTGTTGTTAACATCTTCTCTCGTTGTCTCCGTCACCATGCACAGCATTCCGTGTGACGATAGCATATCCATGTAGTTTGTTGTTATTGCATTATCTCTCTTTATGTCAACATTCATATCTCCCACTAATATTGCGTCTTGCTTCTTGTTGATATTGTCTAACTCATCTATAAAGGTTTTTATGTTTTGATTTGGCGGACGGTAGACGGGTAAGACGGTTCAATTCAATTCAATTCAATTCAATTCAATTCAATTCAATTCAGTTCATTTCAATTCAATTCGATTCAATTCAATTCAATTCAATTCAATTCAATTCAATTCAATTCAATTCAATTCAATTCAATTCAATTCAATTCAATTCAATTCAATTCAATTCAATTCAATTCAATTCAATTCAATTCAATTCAATTCAATTCAATTCAATTCAATTCAAATCAATTCAATTCAATTCAATTCAATTCAATTCAGTTCAATTCAATTCAATTCAATTCAATTCAATTCAATTCAATTCAATTCAATTCAATTCAATTCAATTCAATTCAATTCAATTCAATTCAATTCAATTCAATTCAATTCAATTCAATTCAATTGAATTCAATTCAATTCAATTCAGTTCAACTCAATTCAATTCAATTCAATTCAATTCAATTCAATTCAATTCAATTCAATTCAATTCAATTCAATTCAACTCAATTCAATTCAATTCAATTCAATTCAACTCAATTCAATTCAATCCACTTTTTTAAATAGAGAAGGCAGAGGAGGTGGAATAGCAGTGTACGTGTACGTTAACGAGAACACCAACTACGAAACAATAACAATAAACGCATCATCATTCGAATCTACCCAAATAAATATAAACACGAACAACAACAAAATTGTCACTGAACTGAATTGAATTGAAATGAATTGAATCGAATCGAATTGATTTGAAATGAACTGAATTGAATTGAATTGAATTGAATTGATTTGAATTGAATTGAATTGAATTGAATTGAACTTAATTTAATTTAATTGAATTGAATTGAATTGAATTGAATTGAATTGAATTGAATTGAATTGAATTGTATTGAATTGAATTGAATTCAATTGAATTGAATTGAATTGAATTGAATTGAATTGAATTGAATTGAATTGAATTGAAGTGAATTGAATTGAATTGAATTGAATTGAATTGAATTGAATTGAATTGAATTGAATTGAATTGAATTGAATTGAATTGAATTGAATTGAATTGAATTGAATTGAATTGAATTGAATTGAATTGAATTGAATTGAACCGAATTGAATTGAATTGAATTGAATTGAATTGAATTGAATTGAATTGAATTTAATTGAATTTAATTAAATTGAAATGAATTGAATTGAATAAAAATAATATTAAAAACTTTTCAACTAATGAATAAATAAGTTGAAAATCTTTCAAAAAATTTCTGACAGACCCTACCTTATTTTGGAGGACATACCTTATACAAAGCGGAATACTCGCATTAGTGAGAGAAATATAAATTTAATTACATTTTTTACTTTTTATTTAATCTACCTCCAAAATTACCATTTGCATATTTACTTCCCCTGTCAACGGAATAAAAGTATATAAAACCATAGGGAATGATTTTTTGCCATTTTACACAGAATTATGGCAGAAAGTATGACTTTTATTAAAGCCACAAATATGCAGATACTTGGGCTGAAACAAGAAAGACAGACTGACATCCGACATTTAATGTTTGTCTGCTGTTAGTTTACAAAGTGACACTTTTGTCCTCTGCTCCAACTCCCAGCAGAGTTAATGGAAAAGTACAAGTACTTAAGACAAAAAAATAATATATAAATGGAAATAAATACACAGCAAAAGAATAAAAAAAATAAAAATTATAACAAAAGAGTGCGATTCATGACATTGAAGTGACTTTCTTTAGAAAAAGTATAATTAAAGTTTTTATTACAATTTAATATGATTTCTTAATTCTTTAAAAGAACTACAGTCAACATATGTGATTCATTGGATATTGTTTTCGAAAACTACACTAAGCTTTACATAACTTCAGAAAATTTGTCGTCTCTCTTTGTATTTCACAAAAACGATTACTTTTTATTATTGAATCCCAATCTGGAAAAAGTTTCAAGTTTTATAGTTTTTACGGAAATCAATGCAACTCAATTGCGTTCCAAAAGGGTCTCAGACTTTTAATCATAAATGTTCATTGTCTATTGGTTAGTGTTTCACTCTTGCGATACACTTGTGCCTTTTATGGCCCCTTCATAAAATCACCAATTCAACAAAGACTGAATGTGGCATACACCAATTAGACCCTTTTAGGAGTATTAAAAACTCGATAAAATGGGAAACCCTTTTTAAATGAATTTTAAACAATACTCAAAAAGCGGGTGATTTCAGAGTTGAGTGACATGCAATATGGGGCAATGTTTTATTGATTTTTTTTCCAAACTGAGTTCCAATCAGAATATTGAAGGGAAAGATTTCGTGAAATTGAAAAGTTTGGTATTTTGGTTGATAACATCAGAAAAATATGATAATCGGAGTTGAAGTTTTCAGTCCACATAGGTAATTTGCGTTTTGCAGTTATAAGATATGGGTACACTAAACTCCTTGATTTGTTGGTGCTTCACAGAAATTTAACTGTTGACATTGACCGCATTTTTTCTTTTCAATTACACTCGAAGAATTTCTTCGAATAGAAAATTCAATTACTTTTTGGTGTTCCTTACAAGGCGGCTCCTCGACAACTACCGTAACTAAAATTGAGGTACAGCACACAATTAATTTACTCTTCAATGTAGGAAACTCTTTGCGTGAGTGAACAGTTTATTTTAGTAAAAGATGGATATATATTTAGAGACCGATCGCCATGTTTTGCCAATTCTCTTAGCAATCCCAACCAAAATATTCTCTTTAAATTTTGTACAGCTGTCAGATTCGGCAATTTATCGCTTTAACCACTACATTGTTAATAGTTTCCTATTTAGCCCTTCTTCGTCAACAAAATGCTTCAATTCTGAGGTATCACCTGGTAGGCCCAAAGTTACACTTGATCGAACACAGGATTTCTTTCTTCTCAATTATGATTTCGATGCAAGCAGATTTTTAAAATATGCTGACCATTGTTGTGGTGTTAGGGTGGTGGCGTAGCGTTTTGCTCGTACTAGCGGGAGCACCAACTCGCAGTCACCTTCACTAGCGATTTCGAATACTTTGTCATGAAATTGCTTGTCAGTGTATAACCAGTCACAACCGGTTCAAACCTGTAAGTCCTGAAAACGCGCATATCTCTGACTATGAGAAGCTCTTCACCGATCCCAGCCTGGGGTGTGGTTGAAAATCATACATATATGTATATATAAAATGTCATAACATTAATTTTCGCAAATGTAACAAGATGTCGTGCGGGTACATTTTCGATACCATAACAATTGCGCAAGGCTTTTGCAGAAGTTCACAAGAGAAATGGTTATGCTGGCATTGGTTCCTTAGGCGGTGGGCGCTCTATATCCATAATATGTAATCCGTGGTAGCAACTTGGAAATATTCTATCTTAATATGTACACTTGGCAGGTCCAAATAACAAAAAGTGTAAGCTACACGATTTGACTAACAAAAAATTATACTATGAGCCAAGTAGAATGCGCACAAATTTTCAGGAAAAAACATTAACATTTTACATTTTGGAAAATATTAAAATATATTGGTTACATTTTCAACCTTGTTAAGGTTTTGAAATATGATATTTGTCAAGCAAAGTGCACAAAAGGATTACAAGAAGAAAATATGTTCGAAATGCGGATTTCTTTAAATTTATAAGTACTAAACGTACCTTTTGCTATTGTTGTACATACATTGTTTTTTTATACTTTTTTAATTAACATTTCGTGCCATTAATCCGGTATGTATGAACCCTCATGCGGCTTGCAAGTCAATTGAGGTTTACATATCACTGAGATGAAAGTTTCGTGGTCGTAGAATCCTGAACGTGATTTTAATTTCGCAGAATGAATCAATACGGCTGTTTTGTTTACAGAGTATCAATATATGAAATGCTTTTCATAATTTGTGTAAATAGCTTAAATGAAATGTTCGAGATTTATTATCCGTGTTATTTCTCAAAAAGGCTGCAGTTCAGGCAAGAGCATATTATCAAATGTTATCTTAGAGAATTGACATTTTGTCATAGCATTTTCCAAGTTCAATGCCTTTCTATGTTTGTTGATGATAATTTGCAAGCAAAAAGACATATGGTTATGCAGGAAGGAAAATGTTGCCAGATTTCACTAATAAAATCTCTCTCTCTCTTTCAACAAACGTGTAATGTTTAATGTTTTTTTTCAGTAATTGCTTAAAAAATTTGAAGATTATTACAATTGCGAATAATTGAGGAATACAAAACTAAACGCATAATTTCTTAGTTTAATTTTTGCAAGATATGGTAATAATCTTGATTCGAACATTGACAAATTCAAAATTGGCAAAAAATAGGAAAATTCGACAGGATATTGAAAATGTTTAAGTAATGAGAAACGGTGGTGGGCTTTAATAAATCAAAAGGTTGCTGACATGTTTCTTAAACGGGTAAATTTTTATAACTATTTATTAAAAAATCCCTTCAAATTTTATTTGCATACCAATGTTCCCTTAATTATTGTGGATTTTCTTAAAAAAACTTTAAGGAGATAATTTTCCACCAAGGAATTTGCCGATAGTTTAAAATCATTGACTACTTTGGGAAAGTTATTCACACCATGGCTATGTAGTCTGTCCAAAATTTAACCACTGCGACACCAATATTTTGAAAATACACGAATCCATCCCGACTCCAAATTAACTAAAATCATTTTCTAAAGTTTCTGCGTATAATATGTTATGGTTGGTAGAATAACAAACAAGAATTTATTTTGCTTCTTGAGAACTATTATATAAATTAAAAACTAGTTAAAAAAATTCAAAACAATATGAAACGAATTCACTTTTAACTGTAAACGAAAGTTTGAAGTTAGACAAAAACCATCATCCCATTTTCTTTCGCTGTAACTCTCGTTTAAAGTGAAAACTCATTTGGTTTATAACTAATTACGTTTACTCGCACTTATGAATATTGCTTCAATTAATTATGGAAACTATGTGGGACAAAAAGCTGCCATTGACGTTGATGGAAATTTGGGATCTTTTGATTATATTTTGCATAAATGTGTGCGGCATTTGTGATATCATGTTGTCAATTCCCTCTCGAATATTGTTCAATAACTCCTCCAAGGTTGAGCTTCATGGGGCTTGTTCTCGTACATCAACAACTTTCAATATTACCAGATAAAATATCTGGCTGTCCAAGCCAAATTACCGAAACGCGAGTAGGAAAGGCGACATTTGCCCGTCCTGTTGGAACTACATGCCCTCAAAATCCAGTTCGCCAACTTTCGGTTTGAAAAACTTAGTCAACATGACTCTCTAGCGGTCGCCACTCACCGTAATAGCATTACCGTCGGCTCATTCGAAAAAAATTAGGTCCAACCACCTTTTCCGACCCAACTGTACAGCACCGCTGGGATAAAAATGAGCTTAGTTGCTCATGATCCATTTGATGGAAAACCATCCACTTTTGGGCTCCTCTATCACTTTTTCAACCACTGCTCTCATGTTTTCCCGTGTTGTGTAGCACTCTTCAAATCTCCAGACGTCTAATTGTTTGCGCTGTGGGCGGTTCACGAGTGGTATATTTTCGTCGAAATGCAGGTTATTTTAACACCGCTGACGAAAAAGTGCGCGTAAACATTGTCACAATTACCACGTGTTCTTTATTGGTATAAAGATTCATTATTGTTCACTTTAACTTACGCAAGTATCTACTTCACGAATGTCAAAACCAAACTTACATAAAATGTATTCAAAACCGAAACCGGTTTTCTAAAAACTTATATTTCGGAGAACCGGTTTTACCGGATATTTCAAGGCGATTAACCGGTTTTTACAAAAATGATATAACAGCGCACAATTACAAACCTAAATCCGTTTTCATAGCTCACTATGGTTACTTACTCCATCAGACAGACACATAAGGCTTTGACAATGAATTGTTTCGCCGATACTTTTCTGAAATAAATTGTCCAGGTGAATATAAGTCATATCTGACAACTCCGATTTGTATGTAATTTCGGAATTAATGTCAACGCAGGTAGTATGTTAGCAAAAATTCATAAATAACAATATAATAAATAACAATATAATAACAAATTTTTCGAACACCTGCATTATAGTGAATTCTCAATTCAAATGCGATTTCGTTTGCATTTAGTTTGATGAATTTTTCAATAGCATCATTCCAAACAACTGCTGATGAAGATCTGTGGCTAGATCTTAAATAGCTATACGGTTTGCCAGGAATCATAGGAATACATTTGCAAAACTACTTTTTAATAAACTATATCTCTATTAATAGATATATAGAATGGCCTCGAGCTTGAACAATAAAATTAAAAAGTAAAATAAATAAATAAATAAAGTGTGGGCTATGTAAACCTTGGAATTTGAATTTGAAGTGGCACATTATTAGCAGATGGTTAGAAATTTACAAAATTGGGACTATTCGAAACTGTCTTCCAAAGTTATCAGTGTTAAACTCAAGCTGTAGGAAATCTACGAAATAAATTCGATAAAAATCGAGTGCCATAAACCCAAATTGTGGATCAATTTGTGACGCAAGTTTGCCAATCCGGGTCCTTGTTGAACAAAAGAACTCGTGTACGTAACGCCGCTGTCACTGAATGTGTACTCGAACAGCCATCAACATCAACTCGCCACCGTTCACAGTAATTGACCACTTCTCGCTCTTCTTTGCGCAGAATTTGCATAAAGACGTCGGCTTATAAAGCTTATAAAGTCCAATTAGTAAAAGCTGAAACCACGTCACCATCCGATGCGTTTTCGCTTCGCTGAATGTGCTAAAGTTCGCTTGGCTGAAGGTGAGCATTTTTAGCGAAAAATTATATTTTCTGGCGAAGCAAAATTTCATCTCGCAGCTACGTTAATACACAAAGCTGTCGGATTCTGGACATCTCCGTCGAGGAGAAGCCGATCCATATACAACGAGTGAGTGTTTGAAGCGGTTTTCGGAATGCGGAATCATAGGTCCACTTTTCTACGAAATTGAGCAAATAGACGGCGTTACCGTCAATGGCGAGCTTTAACGTGACATGATAAGCAAATTTTTGTTCTTAAACATTTAAGACGGCGTATACTTTCAACAGGAGGGTGCTTCGTGCCAAACAGCCCACTTTACAATCTATCTTTAGTGCACTGTTTCGAAAACCCCACAATCGAAACTCGGAAGTCCATTGGCCGCCTCACAGCTGCGATTTAACCCCGTTAGTCTATTAGCTATGCAGCGCCGTGAAAGATAAGTGTTATGCATATAATGCCGAGTCCATAGATGTGTTAAATGACGAAGGAGAGGCCCAAACAATCTAAAATGTTCTGAAATGTGGGGTTGATGGAATGAGGTTTTGTATATATATTCGCATTTTTTAAAGCGAAATTAAATCCCAATTTTTACTCGGCCCACACTTTCGTTTTACGTGACATTACACACTCTGATTAGGACCAGTAGCTTTACACCGGTTCCGAACAGTATTTTGACAAGCTTTCTCATGGCTATTTACTCCCAAAATTCAAAAAGACTAAATTAAAAATAAACGATATTTATAACACATACAGCTCTCCATTTTGTCATATAAACCGAAACCGTTGATTAACCTGTTTCTACACCTATCGAAACACGATTTAGTCAAAATCGAAGTATTCAGATAAACCGGAAGCCGATATTTCTGATGACCTGGTTTTTTTAATACAAAAGTCACATACAATTCTTAATACTCCACCTTGGAAATGTCTAGCACTTCCGTGGTATGTTGGCAATAATTTAGATTAAGATATGGTTTGGAACATTTTTAGCGATACCAAAACTTTAATAGTACATCTGCTTTGTTGCGAAATATGACAGATATGACAATGAATATAGCATTTTTCCCCTGAGAAATCAAGAAACCCATGGAAAATCTATTTAGCCTTAAGGCAAACTGATTTTATCTAATACGGCGTTCAAATATACAGTAGCCAAAAAATCGGCCAACAAATTGTTTCATTCGAAAATGTTGACTTTTGATGTAACTGCTAAACTTGGAGTAAGATCGTTCACATTTCTAAGATTCCAACTCCGTCTCCGACTCCAGAAAAATTTGCCAGTCAATTTGATCACATAAAAATTTAAATACCAGCATTATTAAGTTCTTAGATCTATGGTTAACAAGCGTCGCTAAATGTATCAGTTGACATTTACATTCATACGATGGCATTATATTTGAAAAATTTAATGAAAAGCAAATTTAATAAATTTTTTCTGAATTCTTTCAACTCTACTGCAGCATTTATCCTGCAATGTGTTCCATATAGTGTATTCACAACCAAAACCGGTTAACCGAATTTCGGGCGGTGTTTTAAAAATTCCTATTTTCGAAGAAACGTTTCGGCGGTTATTTCAAGTAGATTAACCAGTTTTTTCGATTTTTACACAACTGATATAACAACGCAGAATTACAAACCTAAATCTTTTTTATAGCTCACTATACTTAAGTTACTGACCCCATTAGACTGCCACAAAAGACTTCGCCAACGCTTGAAAAAATTGGGAATTATTAAAAACTTTCATCCATAGTTCCGAGTCTTCAACTCAAACTGTTAGGAATCTACGACATAGATTCGACATCAACGCAGATTGTGCATCAATTCATGAAGGGAGTTCGTCAATCCAGGTCCTGATGTGTCAAAATAACTCTTGGAAGTGCTGATACAGGCGTCAACATTAACTCGCTACAGAATTTTGAGCGTTTTTGCAAAAAAATCATATTGTCCGATGAAGCTCATATTCACCTCGTGGCTACGTTAACAAACAAAATTGTTGCATTTGGGGCACGGAAAATCCACTCGTCGCCGAGGAGAAGCCGATTCATCCACATCGAGTGATTGTTGGGTGCGGTTTTTGACATGGTGACTTCATAGGCCCATTTTTCTTTGAAAATAAGCAGTAACCGTCAATGGCGATTTTTGTTCCCCAAGTTGAAGCCAGGACGGCGCTACGTGCCCCACTTTGTTTGTTGCATTGAGTTCGAAAACCGTTCAGTCCAAAACTTGGAAGTCCATTCGCCACCTCGCAGCTGCGATTTTAACCAATTAGACTAAATAGATAATATTATCTCGGGAGCGGCGTGAAAGATACGTGTTACGCAAACAATCCCGAGACCTTTGAGGCCTTAAAGCACAAAATGGAGGCCCAAACAATCGAAAATGTACTGCAACTTTGAATAGATAGAGTGAGGTACTCTAAGGCAAGTTATGGAAGCCATATGAACGATATTGTGATCATTCATAAATATCATTCAAATGTCTATTAGTATTTTTTTAAAGCGATATTAGATTCCAAATTTAGTTTCCCATTATATCCCATGTAGGCTTACACACTCTGATTGGGACGATCAAGCATTTTCATGACAAGCATTTTCATGGCTATGTACTCGATAGTCGATCTCCAAATTCAAAGAGGCGAATTTAAAATAAACTATGTTTATAAAACGAATAGTTTTTCGTTTTGTTATAAA
Organism: Phaonia tiefii; assembly: GCA_963931995.1. Classification (NCBI taxonomy): domain Eukaryota; kingdom Metazoa; phylum Arthropoda; class Insecta; order Diptera; family Muscidae; genus Phaonia; species Phaonia tiefii. The sequence goes on along the minus strand of OZ008368.1, from coordinate 198,221,243 downwards.
AATCGAAACCGGTTTCTACATATCGGAAAACCGGTTATTCGAAGAAACCGAAAACCGACATATTTGAAAAACCGGTTTATTTGAATACACTAGTTCCATACTTCAGAAGCATACTTTAATATCGATCCACCAAATAATGTGAGTAATAGTTTACGTTTATATGGATCTGTGAATGGCTTAACGTTTCTTCTGATATAAGTTAATACAGAATAAGCTTTTGGCACTAAATAATCCATACGCAAGCCAAAATGCAGCTTATTAACAAATGCTACCCCCGTCCATTATACGAGTAATAGCAATTTTTACAAGCAGGCTTTTATCAATGTAATATCTTGAATCTTCAATATTAAAACACCTAGCAAAGGTTAAATTAATGCATTTTTTAATATCTAACGGTAGATCATTAAGCATATACATAAGACTATATGTCACATATTATCCTGCATCGCCACCGTATCAATAACATTTGTTACTCTGATATAAATTTTAATATCATCGGCATAAAGAAGATAATTCACAAACTTAAAACATTTGTAAATATCATTAATGAATATATTACATAAAAGTGGACCCAATAAACTTCCCTGCGGGATACCCAAAGTCGCAACATAAACCGATGACAGATACAATAACATTACAGCATCTATTGGAAATATATGAATGAATCCAATTCAGAAATGAAGAATGGAATCCCCACGTGTGTAGCTTCATGATTAGTATACCGTGAGATACTTTATCATATGCCTTACAAAAAGTCAAGTAAATTGCATCTACTTGTTCAGAACTTGCAATACAGTAATTAGTAAATGATAAGAGGTTAGTAATCGTTGAAAAATTTCTTATCAAACCATTCTGATGTTCAGACATAAAAGGCTTGACAAAAGCATATCTATATATTTATAGACCAAATGCTCAAAAAATTTTTTACACATTGGATAATTTAGAGATTGGTCTATATTTATCAATTTCAGACTTTTGACCGGCTTTATAAACCGGTGTTATTAAAGACATTTTCCATACATCTAAAATCTTGTCAATTCTTAAAGAATAATTAAAGCTGAATTTTAGAGGCGCACAGAAAGAACTATTGCACGTTTTAAGAAAATGTACAGACACACCATCACCATTAACTTTAGTTGGTTCCATAAAATCACCTAACACTGAATTAATGTCAATCGCTTGATTGATTTTATGAAAATCACTGATTATTTTAGGAACTTCAGCAAAATGATAAAATGATACTACTAATACTATGTGGCAGGTTATGAACATCAGGAAGATTGATTGGATGACCACATATACGATTGTTAACAAACATTAGATCTAATAATCTATGAACATAATTACGAAGCTCTTTAATTTGGATCAAATCCGAACCTAACATACTATCAGCCAAATTAATTTCATGGGCGAAATGTACATTACTTGTATACAGACAATTTAAATCAGGACAAATATTCCAATTAAGCTTAGGAAGATTGAAGTATCCAAGAACAATGAAAGCATCTTATTGTTTTCCGAAACAGTTTTTATTATATTGTCGATATGAGTATCATAAAGGCTTTCTTTCAGTGCTGTTAGGTGGAGTGACGCACACCAATATCAAAACGCACACCAATTTGATAATACATGGAATCACTGTTGGGCAAGTGTAACAAGGTTGCCTTAAAACATTTTTTACGGCAATCAGCACTCCACCTCCAAGGGTAAATCCCGTTTTCTTCAACATCACCATAATCAAAACTCAACAAATTTGATCACCAATTGTGACTTCGTTTTCCACTTCCATTTCAGCATTATTCAGAAGTAGACACAACAAGAAAACATATTTGTGCATCACACATCATTTACTTCGTGCTCCATGTATGGCTTATGTTGATGTTATTGTGGTCGGTCGCTTTTGTGCAGCACGTGCACCATTAAATTGCAGCAGTTTGTGGTTTTGAAAACGACTCAATGCAAACAAATTCTTGTCTTTGAAAAGTCTTCTCCTTTGTATTTGGTTGTGTCAACACGAACAAGTGTAGAGGGAAGACAATTTCTTTGCCTAAAGATTTGTATTCATAGCAGAATAATGGCAGTTTGTTGTTGTTGGCTAAATATGCACTTTAGAAGCTTTTTGTTGTTGTTTTGATGTGTTCAGTTAGGTTTCCAGCCGTGAGTGCCACAAATATGTCGCTGCTGCACCAATCAACCAACTTTCTTCTTTGAAATGTGTATGATCAGTTCTGTTAGCGTTACGAGGAGAAATCACGATGTTGCATCAGATTATTTTGCTACAAAAGGTTTATTGGACTAACATTTTTGAAATTCCTTCACACTTCTGAGAAGAGGAAAAAACACATTCAACGCTTTTGTTACGACTGTTGTCTTACGTTGTTTGTCCATTACACCTAGGTGAGCCCAATTCTATGCTCATGTCTGATTTGCCTGCAACATAAACTTTTCTGCTATATAAACAAATGAAAATTGCTGTTTTGAAGTGATTCTTTGGTGTCTGCAAATGCTCCTCTTTCAGTGATAAGAAATGATTTTTTTTAATGAAAATTGAAGATTTGTAATTTTGCTTTTCACTTAACGAAAAGAGGGAAATGAATTTTTTTATTGTTCAGCATAATGCGGTCTTGACTGTGAGTTAAAGTAATGAAGAAGTAAACAACCTACTGAAAACCCAAATTTAAAGTGCCAAGTTAGGAATTAACTCAAACTCTAAGTTGAGTACTCTACGCTAAGTGATTTATAAGTGATATTATTTTCCTACATCTTCTCTTTTCCTCTTACACCCTTGCAGGGTTGCAGTTGTTCTGAGGTTAGTTTACCTATAACACACAGTTGCATTTCTGTGTGAGATATTTTTAGAATTTCGCAATGACGTTATCTCCGTTAGTTTTTAATTTGTAATACACTAGGTGCTGTTCATCATCGCGCAATATCTGTGATAGTCTGGAGGATTGACGTGTGGACTTGCAATCTTGAGTTTAACTCCTGCTTAGTCAAGTAAGAGTATTGGAAATAACTTGGATTTCAACATTCAAAAATTTAGATTTATTATACATAAGTGTACACGGCCAACCAAAATTAATCCCGTTCGTCGTAATGTAATAACTTTTTTGTTTCCTAAATCAAACAAAATTTTAATGGCGGGTGCAAAAAAAAATTAAACCAATTAAATTTAAAAATATCTCTAATTCTACGGGGATTTGAAACTGGGTCACTCTAGAATTAATCACATAATTCGTTACAGAGTTTTAATACAAACAAGGCTTTACTAAATTTGTATGTGTATGTGCGGTACCAGAATGGAGTACTCATAACTCCTGACATAAAAGTGCTGCGTCGTCTCCCAAAATATGCGATGATAAATGATATCATTATATTTTTAGAACAAGATTCTTCCTTTGGCAGTAGATTGGCTTTGAAAAGATTCACTGACTCTCTCAAAATATTGGAACACATCAGCTTTTATGATGTGTTAGATTAAATTTATGGCATCGACAATCTTGAAGCTCAAGTTCTACATTGTTACGGTTAAGAAACTGCTAATTGAGGTGTTAATTGAATAACATTTTATGATTCATCTTCTGGGACACAATATGAGGCACATGATAACTTCAGTCCCTTTTATATGGTGTCCTTAGTTTAGTTTTTATTTTTGTTTTCAAAATGTCGTCTGATTGAGCTTTTACATTTCGTGTTACATCAGTGACCACGTGCAGCGTCAGGCAAAACCCATTTTGTCGCTTCATATCTAACAAAGTGAGAAGAATAATTTGGAGCCGTGAGAAGGATTTTCACTTGTTTACCACTACATCAACCATTTGAGAACACGAACGAAACTATTACATCTTAAAGTCATCAGGGTGTAGAAAAGAAATGAGAAAGACTTGTTTTTCTCTGAAATACACTACAACAAATTAAGATAGAAAATCTGAATTGCTTTAAATTTTTTTTATTAAAATAACCATTTCTTTTGATATTTTTGCAATATAAAATTATAATTCTGTATACTATTTGCAATTTGATATAAAATTTGTAAATTTTATTTTGAATATTCCGATTTGAATAGGAAATTATAATTTCATTCGGAATTTTACCAATTTTAGTTTACCACGATTGCAACTTGGAAATTTGAACAAAAGCAATAGAACCGTTGGCGGTGTTAATGGCTAAACTGCTGCAGAGATACGTTTAACGTTTGACAGTGATATGGTACTCCTCAGGGGATGGTTCGGCCCAACGGTTTGTCGTGATTGACAAAGGGGTGTGGCACCGCCAATGAAAGAAATAATTTAAACAATAATTATTTTTATTATATTTGCTATATTATACGGCACCAACACTGAAAGGTTATATGAACCGAGATATATGAATATGATACATTACAGTATTCACTATTTACAGTTTCGTATTTATAAATATGTCAGAATTTTGAGACATCTTATCTTGGTTACATTATTTCAATATATTTGTATAAATTTATTTCGGTAAGAAATTTCTTCACATTTTTAAAATTACTTTAATTTGATAAGTTTTCAATACCTTTATACTTTATACTTGTTTCTCTTTTCTTGAAAAAGATTACAATCATTAAAATTATGATGTATTGTTTGTGATTGTCTGCACTGGCATACTGGGGGTGATGTTTCTTAAATAATATATTTATGGGTGAAAACACACTGATCAATTTGTTACATACTTACTTCTCCGGTCTCGAACAACCTCGGGGGGTCAGGGACCTTACAAAACGAGGATAACATATTTCGACAACAAGTTCGTTCTTTTTGCCTTATATCAATACCAAGTGTACGCAGGGATTCGTCAATCTGATATTTTCAGCGAAGTCTTGGTCATCCTATTTTTCGTCTTCCTTCGAGTTCGGTTTCGAAAACCCTTCGTGCTGGTTCGTTTTCATTCATTGTATGCCATTAACTATGCCAATGTCGGGATATAGCACATATATCTCATGGCTCATGCATCGCCGATACTCGCCATTTTGCACTATGGGGCATACATTTTTTCCGACTATTTTTCTCTCGAAGACACATACAGATGTTTCGATTGCCTCCGAAACGACCCAGGATTCTGCGCCATAAAGCAAGATAGGTTCTATAATAGAGTGTGGTACAGCTGGATTTTTGTTACTCGAGAGATGGCTTTATCTCTAAAGTGCTTGCTGAGACCAAAATAACATCTATTCGCAAGCACAGTTCTCCGTTTGATCTCACGGCTGACGTTGTTGTTTATGTTTATAGCAGATCCGAGGTATGTGAATTCGGCCACCACCTTCACGCGTTCACGCTTTAGTCTAATCGCGTGGAGGCCCTATCGTTGAAACCATTATCTTTGTCTCGTCCTCATTTACTGTCAGACCCACTTTTGCTAACTCTTTCTCAATTCTCGAAAACACTACCTCTCTAATTGTGCACCCAATTATATCTATACTCGTATCATCAGCATACGCGAGCAGAATGTGACTTTTGCTGCTGATGGCTTTATTCGTGTTGGCTGCAGGTTTTCTCAGAATGACCTCCATTAAGATGTTAATGAGATCGCACGATTGGGTGTCGTTGGGCGTTGCCTGAGGCCTTGGTTGGTTTCGAAAGGTTCGGTAAGATCCTTACCAACTTTCAGAGTGTTGGTGTTCGTCAAGGTCATCCTGCAAATGCGTGTGCGTTTTCAGGAATACCAAGGTCAGACATTGCTTCGTAGACATTCTCCCGTATCGGTCTATCGAAGGCCGCCTTATAATCGACAAATAGATGATAGGCCTCAATTTGTTTTTCGTGGGTCTTCTTCAGGATTTGGCGTAGCGTGACAATCTTGTCACATGTGGATTTCCAGGCCTAAATCCACACCGGTATGGTCCAATCAGGTCAGCGATAATCGGTTTTAGTCTTTCGCACATTATTCTTAATAGAACCTTATATGCTATGGATAAAAAGTTTATACTATGGTTGTTGACACAGAGACTCGGTTCGATTTTTTTTTAATATGGTACATAGCAGTCCAATCACCGCGGATGCACTCTTCTAACCAAATTTTGCTAATGAGGTGATGAATGCTCCTTATGAGCTCATCGCCGCCAGCCTTAAACAGCTCTGCCGGTAAATCATTGGCTGCTGTGGTCTTGTTGTTCTTAAATTGGGCCATAGCTGTTCTAACCTCATCTTGGTTGGGAGGGGGACAATCGACGTCGTCGTCTAAATTGTGATTGATTGTGTCATCGTCATTTTATATCTCAAGTACCAATAGCGCAGGGAAATGATCTCTTCATATACCCAACATTATCTGCACATCTGCGATAAGACTTCCGTCTTTGCTTTTATAGAAGGACCATTAATTCCGTTTTTGGGTTTTTGGTAGAATTTTCGGGCGTCGTTCTTTCTTCTGTTTTGTCTCAATTTTCTCACCCTCGTGCTTTCTCCACTGCCGTTTCTTACGCCTAAATATACCATTTACCTCCTTTGTTTTTTAACCTATACCGCTCAGCTGCAGCTAGCGTTGAAAGCATTGCCATGCGTGCGGCGTTCTTTTCATAATTTGCAATGCGACACACGTCACCATACCATGGCTTTCGCGGTTGTTGCGGCAGTTCTTATAGAGTCGTTTTAAAGTGATAGGGGGTGGATTCTGTGCCAATAGTTGCGAGAGCTTCCTTGAGTAGCTACCTCTGGTAATTGCAGCTTTCCGATATCTAGTTTAGTACGATTTTCGCTCTACCTAATCTTGTGCGAAACTTTGCTGCTACCAGGTAGTGATTAGAATCGATGTTAGGTACTCTGATCTCTCGTACAACAATGACAATGGCCTTCCGTCCATTATCACGTGATCAATTTGGTTCTTCGTTCATTGATCCGGGAATATCCAAGTAACCTTGTGGATGTCTTTATGCTGGCATCTTGTACCACTAATGGCAATGTCTTCTGCCAAAAGCAATTAGTCTCATACCGTTGCCGAAACTATCACCATGCAGACTGAAATTGCCAATAGTTGGATGAAACACATTTTCCCTAGTTACTTTAGCCTTAAAATCTCCTAGTACCATCTTAATGTCATGGCCAAGGCAGCGGTCATACGTTTCCTCTAGGCTCTCATAGAATATGTCTTTGGCAACATAATCTTTTAATTTGTATCCTGAAAATATAATAGTATCAGTTATGTTCAGATTAAGACAAACTTTTTAAGACAAACTTTGTTTTGGATTTGGAATAATTTCTAATTATTATTATTCATCCATAATTTGCTCGAAAGATTCGATATGTGTCTTCTTAGTGTCACTTAGTAGTCGGTGTATTTATATTGTACCTAGCAGACGGCCTTGTTGATCGCTTCTTTTGCAAATTTGTCTACTTTTTAATCCCCTTTTATATTGAAATGAATTGGAACAAATGTTGCATCCTGATTATATAAATAAATTAGGAGGGATCTTGCTGTATTACGGTATTTTTCGAATAAATGTAACAAAGGTCATCTCAGCTTTTTTTACTGTCAGTAATTATAACCATATTATTGTGTAAAATGGTATTATTGATATTTCCACGTATCTTTTAATTCTGGATACGTTTCGATATTACAACATCTTCCGAAACTACGGCAATGGCAGCCTTTTCTTTTACAACTGATCCATCAGTAATACCAACATGCATAGTCTTTATATACAGTATTAATTTGTTCTAACAATTTATTCTGTATCTTAATTGGTGTAGTAATTTGTTTGCTGCAGTAACCTAGAGATAAGTTACCCTTAAATTTAGATATGTCCATTAGGGGTGTTCTTATTTTTTCAAAGTCGGAATACTTCGCTCTCTTAGGCTAATTTTTTTACTTTACATATGAAAAGGTGATATATGAAATTTGGGACCAATCGGACCACGATTAGTGGGGGCGATTTACGACTGAAGTCTGAAACCCGTCTGCAAATTTTGGGGTTTTTTTTCAATTCTTACCATATAAAACCTAATTTAATTAATGCAAATCGTGAAAGTAGAATTATTTCATACCGTTTCACCTGTAGAACTCAGTATATAGTAATAAAAAAATGGAAACAACACAGGCTTACAGATGTTTAAATATTTTTGTTTATATAAATTTTTGTTTATGCTGAATCCACATTTTTCAACTTTTTTATTTACATTTTATTATTAAAACGTACACTATTTATTGGTAAACAACACGACAACATTATCAAAAGCTTCTGAAAAAAAATTTGTGAACGGTTTTTATTTTGCGTGCACAATTATTAGTTTCATTTGTGTCGCGAAAGCAGTGTGTAGGTACGTTAAATATTTTTGGAAAATTGGAAATAGAACACAGGTTAACAAATTTTTTTATTTTTCTCCCTTTTTAGTGCAAAACCTATAAAAAACAATTAAATTTAAAGCCAAACGAAAACGAAATAAAAACATTTCGGCAATGACAGAAAACGTGAGAAACATAAGTATAAAAACCCGTGATTCTATTGCGCATTTGTGTAATATATACACAATTGGTTCTATTCAGCATCAAATTATCGGCGTACAGCTTCCATCAAATCGACAGGTCTTATAGGTTATGTTTTATAACATGCGAATTGTATGCCGTACAGCACAGGAAGCGTAAAATTTAACAAATAATGCAACTAAAATTTTTTTGGATCCAAGCCCGCATACCAACTCGGAGAAAGGATAAATGCTAACAAATACTTGTTAAGTTATACATACGAAACATCGACGTTGCTTAGAAACCCCCGCGGGATAACGAATCACAATGAAGAAGTGTTTGAAGAAAATCTAGATGACTTGTTTGACATAGCAACCGCGGATGTATTGGAATGAATTAAGATTATAGAGGATAGACATTTTTAGTAATGCAGAAAGAACGCCAAGCTTCTATGGCCGGTGTCGATATGGTTCTAACTATATCAAAGAGATCAAAGAATATTAAATCGACGAGATAAGGAAGGTGCAAGAAAAAGAATATACGATGAGTAAGAATTGAATGGCACTGAAAGTACAGAATTTCATCTTTATTTAGGTTAAAGTAATTTTAACAAAATGTAAGCTTGTAGTAAAATTTTGGATACGGATGATAATGAGTCGAATATAATACCGCAAACGACCGGCAATGATCCCTATATAGAAGCATATTCTTCATCTGCTCGAAAAAGGGGTCGCAAATCAATTATAGACCCCGTTTGACAGCAGCTCTTGACTATGCAAAATTATCCGTTGAAATGGCCACTCACGTTATAATTTCGGTTGCAGAGGCATTTGGAAATAAATTAGATGAACTTGCTATTAATCGCTCCCATTCACCGGAAGCGCACAAAAATGCGCTTAAAGGAATTTGGAGAACTTCAAGCTAATTTTAGTATTGTGGTAATAAGGAAATTAATTAAGATGTTCTAATATAATTTATTATTGGTAAGATACATTGAGTCACTAATAGTTCATTTTGATGGAAAGTTAATGGAAGATATGACCGGATCCTCTCAAGTTGAGAGAAACATATCAGTAGTGCGATTCACTATACTTTTTTAACCACAACTGTTCCCTTTAAAAATGTTAACCACAAAATTAATCATTTTGCTATTCACTAACATTTTAAACGATATCTGCTGACGTTTAAAGTCAGCTGTTAGCTGTTTTTAGCAAGACAAATTGTGGTTTATTAACACCAGCATTTTTGGTGGGGTTTAATCCGTTTAGAAAAGTGTTAATCGTTGTACACAATCGTTGAATATAATGGCTTTGGAGTATTTAGCATACAATTTATTGGAGAATGAGGGAGCAAGTCCCGGGTTATTTATCATAAAGTCAATCATTTGACTTAGCTCCTTGGCAGACACGCGGCTTCTTTTTGCAGAACTACTAGCCATTCTATTTTAGTATCTACAAGCGTTTACTAAATCAATAAAATATTAAAAATGTATAATGTTTTACTTACTCTGCACAAAACTATTTAAAATTTACACATCACAAGGTTTTTGTTTATTCTTCTTTGTTATTTTCTCCTATTTTAAAATTTCGCTTGGCAGAGTTGCCACGTAATATCAATCTGAATACAGAGAAATATAAAACTATTTACCATGGTTAAAAATAAGTTAGTGAGTCATATAGTGGTTAGTGCAAACATAAGAATGTGTGGTTAAAGTTAACACCTGCTTACGTGTTAAAAGTTAGTGAATCGCACTACAGATGTGGTTTATCAAAGGTTGGTTGATTGGGACAATGTTTAAAAAGTGAAAGGCTTGTCGTACGATACAACATGCGTCAATACTAGCATCAAATTAGGAGCAGTTGTAAATTCATGTATGAAATTATCTTACGCAGTGTTTTCGAGGAAAATTTGTGTTCAACCTCCTCACCACAAGTTCGTATTTTCGAGGAATTTGCAAAATCATGGCCAGGCTTAGCTGTCGAATCTTTTAGAAGTGGAATTATGGACGAAATTGTATGTATGAAAGTAAGTCAACCTGATTGAGAAAATTGTATTAAGTTTTGTTTGGAAGAATTGGACAAATCTCACTTTCGAGACGACTATATAGAATTATTACAGTTGACTCATCTTTTCCTTGGTGAAGGTCAATATAACTTTTTCCAACCAGGTGCCACAGGTCATGCTCGCTGGAAGTCAAAGCCCTATATTCGTTTAAAATATTTCTTAAAAAAATTAGACATCATTTATGGTACATATCTGAAGAAGCAGTAGCATTAGCTTTTTCGATTCAAAGATTTCTTTGGAAGAAAAGCGCAGAATGATTAAAAATCCTAACTGTAAACAACAAACAACATTTGAATATGGTGGACTTTTCAAATATAATCTAACCGATTTTGTTTCAGAGAAAAGGAAGGATTTCTTTAGTTCCTTTGGCTTGACATCTGCTTCCTTAGAGATCGATCCTATAGCATGGGAATCCTCCTTTGACTACCAAGAATGTTAGACATTCTGCCAAAACTTATTCGTTGTAAATGACAGCGCTGAGAGAGGCGTTAATTTTATGCAAGACAAAATATTGTATAACGTCAACAAAATATTGACGAGCGATGAGCAGGAAAAACAAGTATTGCTTCAGGTTATTTATCACACTAAGCTTAAAATAAGTATTACATGTAAATAACCTTGTAATTTTTTTAAACGTAAATAATAAAATATAAAAAAATTTTCATTTAAGCATATGTGTATAAATGCGAAAAAAAACTTTATATAAAAAAAATATTTAAAAAATCTATAGGCTTTCATATACAAGCAATAAATATTACTATATACTGATTTCTACAGGTGAAACGGTATGAAATAATTCTACTTTCATGATGTGCATTAATTGAATTAAATTTTATATGGTAAGAATTGCAAAAAACCCCAAAATTTCCCTTTGAAGACGGGTTTCAGACTTCAGTCGAAAATAGCGTCCACTAATCGTGGTCCGATCGGTCTAAAAATTCACATATCACCTTCTCATATGTATAGTAAAAAAAATAGCCTAGGGGAGAAAAAGTGTTCCGACTTTGAAAAAATAAGAACACCCCTAATGTCGATGGAGGTATGGTAGGTGGTGTAGTAATGTCTATGGTCTTACAATCTGTGATATATTTTGATACAACGTTTTGAAATCCCAATGCTGCTTTAGCACAAAGTGCGCGGTAATGTTTCGATTTTCATTTACGTAGTTCCATTTTATTTCCATCAGTAATTTTTTATTAGAAGGAGAAGGTTTTAAAAGAGAGTATTTTTATATTAAACGACAATTTCTGATCAAAAACTACACCAAAAAAACTCATGTTTTTCAACAAATGATACCTGTTTCTCATATAATGGTAACGATAAATTAACAGCTGTGTTTTGCGTTTAGAACATTCTATAGCTCCAGTTTTCTCCTCATTATATCGAAATCCGCTAGAATCGCTCCATTTCTCACGTTTGTACATATTAGTTCTCTGCAATTTATTTATGATTGTCGAAACTTTTTGATGTGTTAACATCTATACGCGCGCCTCTAGGGCAGTAAACTATAAATTTAATACATACGCAAGTGTTAGGTTTGTAAGAGTAAATCATCGTTTGTTTGTTCGTTGCTTGGCAGTCGGTATTGAAAGTGATTATTGGGCGATTTTCATATAATTTTCCCACGCGATTTTCTCCGGAAATTCATAGCCGATTTTATTAATTTTTGGATTAAAAAGCTAGTGCGGGTTTCGACGAAGAGTTTAGGCCAAAAATTACATTTAAATTAAATACAACACTGATCCCATTAAGTACCACCTGTTAATATAAAAAAATAAAAAATGGTTTCCCATTACATCCCATGAAGGGACTGGGGAGAACTTCTCACAATCACTGAGCTGTGAGCTTTCCAGTTTTCACTCACTTATTGGGACCTACAGTTTTACACCGATTCCGAACGGTAATTTTAGAAGCTTTTTCATGGCTAGATACTCGATAGTGTCGCCGTCACTATGCGAGGTGACCGCCGCCGAAAGAAAATTTGAGGGTGGTCAGAGCCGGGTTCGAACCCAGGATCTCATGTACAAGAGCCGCGCACACTACCCATTGCACCACCGACGGCCACCTGTTAATATACTACTGTCAAATTTTGAGCAAGTTCAGTCAGTTACTTTGCGTTTAACTGCTCTCCTAAACAGACAACCTTGGACATTTTTTTAAAAATGGGAAAAGTGAAATTTAAACATTTTTGCTAAAACTACACTGTGGAGACTCCGCACCATCGATTTCGCACAAGTACAAATGACGCTGAATGTTCTGGACGGCCAATTGAGGTCAATACACCACAAAATGTCGAAAAAATCAAAGATAGCTTGTTGGCCGATCGAAGAGTATAAGTGCGTGAAATTGTTGATGCCATAAGCACTTCATATTGCAATGTGGTTTCGATTTTAAATGACCAGATGGGTTTAAGAAAGCTGTCTGCAAGATGGCTGTGCCGCGTGTGCTCTCAATTGACCATAATCGCACGGGTGCACATGTGCGTAGCCTCAATGGCAAAACTCCATTAGTTGGGCTTCGAATTGGTACCTCATCCGTCATATTCTCCGGATTCAGCCCCCAGTGACTATTTCCTATTTCCAAATCTAAAGAAATGGCTCGGTGGAAAGAGATTTAGCTCCAACAATGGAATTATTTATCAAACAAATGCCTATTTTATGAACCTTTTTTGTATGAACACATTAGTAAATGTTACATTGGAATATGAAAAAATAAGGGTTTTTGTGCTGAGGGCATTTTTGCTAATGCACTTTCTTTTTTCTTACATCTGCTTAATCGTTAGATGTAATATTGTTAATTAAAAATTAAAACGTAGTTTCCATATTTAAAAAGAGTTGTGAAATTTTGAGTTGTAAACACGAATAAGTATATGAAATGTTTGCTAAACAACTGCTACAAGTGTGTAACTTAATTTACTGGAAAAAATTCAATGAGCGTTCAAACTCACGGGCGATGTGTTAACCCCTTTTTGTTGCATGGTACCTGTTCGATTTGTATGAACACATTAGTAAATGTTAAATTGTTTTGCTTTTCTGCTGAAGACATTCTTTCTAATGCACTCTCTTGTTTCTTACATCTGCTTAATCATTAGATGTAATATTGTTAAAATAAATATAGCAATATTTAGCTCACTGAAATAATTGTTTTTGTTTTGTCATAAACAGAGCGACGACAAAAAGTATTGACTAGTATAGTAAACATATTGCACTCTTTTTCCGCTCCCATGTAGACAGTCTGAGTAAAAGACCATAAACGAGTCTTATTCCCTTTAGAGAATATTTCTATTTCCATATAAATTCACCATTTTGATAATGCTATCACAAAAAACAGTACCAAAAGTAAAAATTTTTCAAAAGGCTTCAATGTTTCACATGCATATTATGAATGGACCAAGTTATTACACAAAGAGTGTAATACCTTTAAATTCATTCGCCAGATGTCGCCAGCGCTTTTGAGTCAGACAATTCTTTGCATGAGTTCTCTATACTATTCAATACTCTTTGTCGACGACGACCTGCTTGTTTGTTCGCTGCCTCTACATCAATATCATCATACTTATTTTCAGGCAGAGACTATTGTTGTACACAACCACGTATGTATTTATGTATTTATTTATTTTATTTAAGTGTTATCCTTTCCTGGTATTAAAGTATATATATTACTAATACTTTTCTCCAATTATTAGGAAAGACTTGTTTCGTCCAAAATTTGGCTGTACAAATTTAGAAGGTATTGCAATGAGTTGTTATTTAATTTTTGTATCATTTCGCATCTGATGTTATCTGGTCCTGACGAAGTTCCACCATATAAGGTTAAGGAGGATTTGAGTTCTGTTATCGTAAATTTATTATTATAGGGTTCGCCATTGTTGGAATAGTTTGTCAGTAGTACTTATATATTAACATAGTCAGCATATTGTCTAAATTTAGTCGAAAAGTTAGTGCAAGAAGGGACGTTTGAAAAGTTTTGAACTAGACTATTAGCAATGTCTTTTTTGTTGTCGAAATGAGTGTTACATTCCTCTATAATCGATATTTGGAAGAAATTGGTGGATCCATTAAGTGATGGTAAAAATTTATACAAAAATTATTGGTGCAGACAAAAATGTATGTTACATATTTATTTATTTTAATTTTAAAAATATCCACCGTTGCATCCGCTATGCTGTTATGCGGCACTATTGACTGTCGTTGGCAACAGCTCAGAGAATGGTTTCTGGTTATTGAAAGTCGAGATTGTATATGTCCGGGCATGATACCTCCCATAAAAGGTAGTAATTCAACCCATCATATTTCAGGCACTGTATGAGGTACAAAGATGAGATTTGGTTCATAGTCGATAGAAATGATTTTCAATTTGTACGAGAAGTGGGTAGTGTCATTCCTATTTGTGGACAAATAAAAATTGTGGAGTACTATTATTTAGATGACGATTGCCGGTTGTGGCCAAACGGAAAATCGGGTGGGGTAGGGCGCGTATATCACAAAATAAAAGCCCTAAATCGCAAGCAGTATTTTAGTTATGAAGACGAGTTTTGTTTATGTACTACTGACCTAGGATTTAATTGAGAGAAAGCGGTGCCACGCCCATTTATTCAAAATTTGTCTCTCGGTAGAAACTTTGCTCTTGAATTTGTTTCCAACTTTGAGCCATGCAAATAAAGCAGGAGATAGTGACGAAAGCAATAGCCTTGCTTTGGTTACAAGCAAACGATTATCGCTTGGTTAGTTGCAACGGCTATTTGGCGATAAGCAATGTTAATCAAAAATATGGTAACGTTTGAAACAAAAATTTATAAACTTAGCGGGAATGTTTGTTCCGCTAAGTGTTTCCTAAGTGCTCCATACAAATCAGGCGATAATCTAACCAAGCGGAGGAGCTAATATAGTTATACTAATATGGTTATTAGAAAGGTTACAGCTATTGAAAAAGAAGAAGATACTATTAAGGCAGATGAAGATGAAGTTACTGAAAAGGCGATTACAAATGAGCAGTTTCGGAATGTCTGTGATGCCATGAATTTACGGAAGCGAGAATTATTCAACATTTTGTTCGAAGTATTCTTGTTCAAATTAATGGAAGTCTGCGCTGCATCAGCAGGAGTGTCACCTGAGTTGTTGGAGTTTATACACCTATTATTAATTCACAATCACAAATTTTCAGGATTATCTGTATGGGTTAGGAAACACTATTTTATAATTTTTAGTCCGTGGTACATTAAAAGAAATTTGGGTGTCAAACTTTCTGTTTATTTAAATTTATTTTTTTTTTATTTGTACAATATATTAATTTAAACCCTTCAAATTCTGGTCCCAGCGCCTGATTTTAATTTAATATAAAATTTTGTATATGGGTGATTGTTCGAAAATTGTCATTTTCTCGTCCTTTGAATTTTCCCACCCTAAAATGGTCGAATGGTGATTAAATTGCGACATGTTCCCGAAGCTACGATGGTACTCTATTATTTCCATGAAACACATTCCATTCTGAACCGTGTAAGTCGGTTTTAGGGAGAAAAAACTGTTCAAATTGTCACAACCATGGCCTGTCCTCCGTATCGAATTCAGGACTTCAGCAGTAATATCCGTCAAGGACGAGGCTTGAAAGAAGTTACCTGCATATATGTTCTAAAGGACATTTAGATTTACAATTCTACGCAAAAAAAATTGGAGGAATATGCACGCCATGGTTATTGAACGGTCCACGAAGTCTGTCCAACAGTTTTGTCAGAATTTTGTACAATTTGAATTCGACTGTGGTGGCGCCATCTCCGGGGTTTCAATATGACCCACTTGCTGGCATTTTGGAGTGGAGGGGGTAGTGGCAGTATTTACACCGGCAGAAGTCAACACACGCACATGTATACGAAGGGGAATTCAATTCGAAAAATTGAAAAGCTAAGTCACAAAATAATACGTCACAACCGTTCTCTTATGATTCACATATGCCGTACGATATTTAGGCTTGATTCCCGGTTATGAAAGTAATATTTCACTGCCTGAACTTCATTGTCTTTGGAACTTGTCGAATTCCAAACCGGTCTGGAGCACGGTTAGGTTAAACACTGAAAGTCACAACCGTGGCTGTCACAACCGTGTCATATAGTTTCCAATACTGACTAAAATTGATAAATAATGGTTTCTTCACACTGAATGATTAATGTGCAGTAGGCTGTTGCAAAGACCTGACAACACAGTAGGCTTTTGCGAAGACCTGGCAACACAGTAGGCTTTTGCGAAGACCTGGCAAAACGAGAGTGAAGTATTTGACATATCTTGTGGCAATCGTCAGTCGTGTGTAGGTCGTGAAAGGTATTAGTCTATTGGCGAAGTTAACTAAATAAATTAGTTAAAACATTAAAATAGTGCGTTTTATTCAATTTATATATATTAGCGGTCATTACAATTAAGTTTCGTTCAGGCAGTCACTACCGTGGCTGCGGAATACCATCAATGCTCCATAACTTCGATTGCTTTGGTGTTGTAGTATAGTGATCTTCAGATCATACTTTTGGACCATGATAACATTCAGAAACGTAAAAAAATGGTACTGCCGACATATCGAGGTTTGGAAAAATTGCTATCTGAAAAAATAACAATTTCCGAACAATCACCCATATATCTTCATTTCAAATTTAAATTATTTTTTTTATAATTCCAAATAGAATTTCTTAAATTTCTATAGAACTTTCTCAACTTAAAACATGTTTGTTTTTCTTTTCACTGTGCTACATAAATAGTTAAAAGTTTTCCTCATAACGTTCACTAGAAGTACTGCATTCCGTTGTTGATCACCATTTGAATAATGATTCAAATGCGGATTAGCTTTATCACCAACCACAACGTCAAGTTTGAGGAGCAACATATTTCTCTAAAACATGTTAGACTTATGTAGTACATACCTCTGTTTTCTCTTCTCTATTGGGTAATATAGGCCAAGATGATGGACTATCAGTACATTTTGTTTGTTAACAAATTGATCTTGTAAATGTGTTTAGATTAGCTTTGTTTTCTATTGTAGTTTATTTCTTCGTTTGGTGTGCCTGTGTCGTAAAATGTAAATTTTGATTAGTTTTACGCAACATCACACGATCATTTCAAATGGACTATAAAATCGTTTTATGACCTTTCTGCTACATTGTGGACTTAAAGTTTACATCTCGATGTCGCACCTCCCACATGGGTTTTGTTATTTGATATGAAATTTTATTTGAAAACACTTGATTCATCTAAGTTGCCGTTTTTGTGCACTACTACTCAAGTTTATTGCCAAGAGCTGTATACTTGTTTCGACACGTTTTACTTTAACAAGGGAATCAAGTTGCGCTTATAAAAATGTCTCTTTGAACATGGATATATGGTGGATATATTTTGGAAATATGTCTAACTGTGTTGATACAAAGTGGGTTATTATTTATTTTTCCTCACTTCTTCGCATAAGGGTATAGGTCAGAGCTTCTGATAATCAATAAGCAACGCGCCTTATTCTTTTGAGAATCTTTTTCATTGCTGATAACTTTATAGTGTCGGCGTCGTAACGGCGATAGAACAGTCGTTCTCGTGTACATATGTCGCGCATCCTAAAAGTTACAACGCCGACGGTCACTGACAGGCAGGGAGTATATAGGAAATAGTCACACCCAGAACAACTAGGTACTATGACAATGTTGACAGTGTCTGTGTTCATATTGTGCTAAAGTGAGGTGAAAAGTGAAAAATGACTCGACCATCCATTTGTGTATTGCAGTGAAGTGTACAACAGTGAAAATAAAAAGTGAAAACTGGTAGAGAGAATACCTATGGGAAGGCAAGAAGCTGCTACAGTGAATAGACAATTGAGGAGAAAGAGAAAACGTATGGAGTGATTGCCGACGGCAAAAGTATTTTTCATCCAGCGATGGATGAAGTTGATACGGACGTGCTGCAGCAGCGCAGGAGAGAGGAGCCGTATGATGCGGAAGAGAAGAGGGAGCGGTACGATGCGCTCGTTGCAAGGTACGCAAAGCTGGAGGCAATGCTGGAGAAGGCCCTATGCGAAATTGCGAAGCTAAGAAATGAGAATGCCTGGAAGTCTGAGTCCGGGACAGAAGAAGCTGAAGAGGAAGAGCAATCCTCTGAAGACTACTCCACGTCCGATGAGGGAGACAAGGAGAACGAATGCGAGATGGTTTGCGTAGAAACAACAACAAAAAGAAGTGAGGAGTTTGCATCGGTGCGCAAGTTGATGTCGAAACCACTGAACCGAGATTCGGCAGGGCAAGTCGCCACACCTGCCAGGAAGACAGCAGGGCAAGACGCCACACCTGCCTGGACAACAGCAGCAGCAGTCAAGAGGGCCAAAGCGACAACAGATCCAGCAGGGCAAGACGCCACACGGCATCAACATCAGCAGCTGCAAAGAGTGCGGCAGTGAAAACAGGTACAGCAGCAGCTACAATGAGGGCAGCTGCAACCAGAAACAGAACCAGCAAGTCGATCCCGGTCATAACGACCTTCGATATAGATGTCAAATTGATTCTGCGCATCATTAAGAATACTCTTGGCCACGACAACTTTAGTTTAAGTATCTTAGGTAAGAAGTCTACTAATATTTCCGTGAGTACCCTTCAGGACCACAGAAACTCTTAGGTCACTTTTGGAATCTGTTAGTATGAAATTCTGAGAAACTTAGGTCACTTTTGGAATCTGTTAGTATGAAATTTTATACCTACACTCCTCGGAGTGTTAAGCCATTCGTGGTAATTATTCGGCGTCTGTCTGACACGTTTGACGTGGAGGATGTGAAGGAATATTTGGAGGGTCTCCTGGTAATTTCTGATTTTGTGACAGGGGTCTGAACAGAAGGCACGCTGATTTTGCTAAGGCCTTTGATACGGCTTGGCCAGTGGCGATATTGGTGAAGATGAAGGCGGCTAGATTTACTGCTGACATTCTCAGGATGGTTTCTGGTTTCCTAGCGGACAGGTCGTTCGGTGTAAGGGTTGCCGATTCGCTCTCTGAGAAGAAGGTTGTGACGGCGGGTGTGCCACAGGGCTCATTTTTGGGACCTGTGTTGTACAATATTCTTCTTAGCGATAGGCCCCTTCCTCCCGGGGGGGGGGGGGGGATTTATTGCTGGTATATGCGGACGACATTCTTGTTGCATCTTCTGGCCCTAGGGCGTGCACCGTGAATCGTAGGCTGAACACCTACCGTCAGACCCTGAGTGTGTTCTTTTCTAAGTGGGCAATTGGGCTTAACGTGTCCAAGTCAAGAGGGATCATTTTTAAGGGGAAGAGCGGAGATCTGTATCCGAATGCCAGGGGCTACATCCCAAGGCTCAGGGTGGGAGATTCTGATATTGCGATTTCTAGGGCTATTAAGTACCCTGGGGTGATGTTACGTGAGCGGTTTACTTTTGTGAGCCATGTTGACTGTGGCCCGAGTACGAAGGTGCGTCTGCTTGTGTACAAACAGGTTATAAGGCCTGTCTTGGCGTATGCTTTCCCAGATTGATTTCCATATCGTCGAGTCAGATGGAGAGGCTGAGGCAATGGGAGAGAAAGGTACTTAGAACCTGTTTGGGTCTAAGGAGGACACTGATGCCGGATGGATCTTTCTGCATGCCCTCCTGTACGAGGGTATATGATGGTGCCCAAATTGGGAGGATTGACAGGTTCATGGTGGACTCTGCCTTAACTTTCTTGGGGAAAGCGTCGTGTGTGGAGAATGACCTAGTTAGGGCATCCTTTGACATGGCGGATGCGGACAGTCCTCTGTCGCGTTGTTTCTTTAAACCAACGGACCTTCTGGCCCTTAGTAATGGGGGCTTTCTAGGAACGGACGAGGCTCTCTTATTTTACCACAGGAGATTCGGAACACTGGGTATCGATGACACTGTCTATAATACTACTCAGTAGTTGTTTCTGATAGATCAAGGCGAACATTAAATTTATTAATGTACTGACAATGTAATTCAGCTTGCTCGAATTTTGTTCCCTTTTTTATTTAGTTTTTAAGTTTGTTGTTTATTTTTAAGTTCTAATTTTAGGTCGGAAACACAACGAAGGTGTTCCATTTTTTATTAAATTGTTTGGGAAAATAATTTTAACATATAAATACTGTATGAGAATAAGAACGATGTAATAGAATAATCATATAATGTAATATTTATAAGTTTAGAAGATTCCAAAAGGCGCCCAATGGGTGTGGGGAATTAATTTTAACTAATATTAAGTAAAATGTATTTATTGTGTACTCGGTAGTTTGTAAGTTGAATTTGACAATAAAAACCGTACAAAAAAAAGAACCACTAGATAATATTGAGCGAACTTCAGACGGTGATGTTGATTATCGCCCACCCAACGAAGACGAGATCAGAACATGAACTCTTAGCCTATAGGCAACATTTGATTGTATGAAAAGGGCCGTAAGCAAACTGTGTCCAGTATTTATTTTGACTCTAGTGTTATAAGCAAGTGTCTAAGACTACAAAAAAAAAACAGCTCACTATTTTAACAAAAACAATGTATATAACGAGTTTCTCAATTGGCGATCTTGTGAACAAATCTTTCCAATTTTAATATGTGGCAAATATTTTTTTGCAGTTATTGACCACCGATAATATACATATATAAGAGATCGAAGGTTCGTCTAAATTATTAATCACAAAAATTAAGCACAAAAAATTTTTTAAATATTATTTACAATATTAGTTTGCGCTGCTAACTTTGTTCCCAAAACTTAAGAAGAGTTTATCAACTATAAGAAAAATATTATATATAATGATGTGTTCTATGCAGTGTTTGAATTTACTCAAAAAATCACAAACCACGCAGCATTGACAGGCAAATCCATAATTCATGAAGATGAAATCAACAATGGATTTGGGTGATTGCTTTGGTCAGAATTGCATAGGCACAATTTTGAAAATAGATTACAACTTCTGAGCAATATGTGCTAAACAACGTGAGTAAGAGAAATTATTAGCAGACGCAACTATATTGTCTCTGCACAAACACAAGACACATTTGATGACACCCCCCGTGTTCAAGACGATCAACAACCATACGACTGTAGGAAGATGCATATAACTGGTAGAGACGGAAGCGTTAGAACAGCTGATTTAATTTTTTTCTTGTGGTCCGACCATGTCAAATTCAAAAGTATTTTGTTTTTTTACTTTCTGGTTCGGTTTTATTTTTCGCATACACTGTTTTGGATTTGATAGCGTCGGCCATCCAATCAAAATCAAAATGCCTATTACTGTTTCCAACAATTACAACAACACCTACTGCGACTACCTTACTTATTCTACCATGGACTGTAGAAAACTCGCAATCATATTTGGTGTTTTTTTTTTTTGATTGATTTGATGTTTCTTACTCACAATCCCAACGCTATGTCATTCTTTTTGGAGCAAATTCAAAAAAAATAAAAAATACGATATGGATGATCATACAAAGATCAACTCATTTTACTTTCGTGATATTCTCAAACGCTTATGTTCGAATCCAAAAATGTGTGTACCCGAATTCGGAAAAGGTCAAAGATTTCTTTGTTTTGTGTAATCTGCTGTGAGCAAACTCTAACACTGGTTCTATGTACAACTTAAAACAGAAGTCTGCTGACAATTAAGTGCCATTTGAGAATTATTCAATGAAAGTTACATTCAAAAACAAGTTTCACTCCAATGGAATGATTGGTCACAAGCTGTTTTAAATGGAAAGGAAAACAATCTGGTAAGCGTTGGAATAAGGATATTTGTTTTATTGCGTATGAGGTATTTAGCGGGGTATGACGTGTGCTAGGAGTCTGGATATGTGATATATATTAGAAAGGTTTTTTCATGAAGCAAGGGCAGATGGCAAATTTGTTTGGTCATTTTCCCGGCTTTTACTTTTCGGACAGTAAAGACTAGATACAGAGTCGAGCAACACTTGCGATTGATAAAACTTTATTATCCAACCAGGTGTTTTCTTAAGGCAAAAAGGAGCGCGTGGCTCCCATTTTGCGGATAGGCCCACCAATTGTCACCAAAAGGCACTCTTTGGTGTAGATTATAAAGTCATCCGTCATCGGTCCGTACTTCTTCGAAAACTATCAAAGTCAAACAAGAGTCCTTTCGATCAAAGATAAAACAATAGGAAAAACTTTTTTCACTTTGAGACGTATTCCTGACGTCGCAAGCTTGTAGAAAAATTTCCCATACATTTACAAAAGATAATCAATTTCTGTTGGCAAGTGAATGATGTGAATGTGTACGACAAGTAATTCCAATAGAACTGGGGTACGTACCACACACCTGATGTCACCATGGCCATTCCGCACGAGCGATTTGAGAACATGGTTATCTCACCCATATGCGGCGTGAAGTGGGTAACGATCTCTTTTGACTTTTGCTTGTAGGGTTTTCTTAAGTCGTAGGTCCATGCAAATAAGGGGCAATAGACCGGTGCACTCAAAGACCATCGCTTAAATTCAGTCTGATCTTTGCGCCAGAGTCCTCAAAAATTGAGTTCTCGGATGCATGTCGCCCACCGAAGGCTTGGCGGCCCTTTGACCAATGTATTATTATACACATAATGTCACTGATTATTATTAAATAAGTGGGCCGTCGAATATTTTCTAGTGGGGACGTTTTCATTATGCCAAATTAAAAATCTGGGGCGTTTGGAAACGTATATTGTGCCTCAAAAACGCATTAACCATTAAACTGGAAAGTACAGGTACATCATTGTGGAAGTTTTATAACAAAAGAAATCAAGTTAATAAGTAAAACAAGAATTGGAGCGAATCCGTTCGCAGCCCTCGAGTTGCACTCCACGAAACTATATTATATATCACTTCAAATATGCTATCAGAAATGTTAACTACTACAATGTATAAAACTAGAAAAACACACAACAAAAATTATTTATTTTTAGTAAATATATACATTTTACTTTCAATAAAATCTTAAATCTACAAAATTATATGTCAACTGATCAACATTTTAACCAACTAATTATTAGTGAATCAAAAAATACATATTTACAAATTAGCCGCATAATTCTTTAAATTTGACAACTAAATTTCCAAATATTAAATATTAAATATTGTGCGAATATTGAAAGGAAAACTAAAGTAACCCCGTCAAGTTATTCTGCATCGGTAATCTGTCTAATGTAAAATATTTACCGAATTTAAATTAAATTGTGCTAGCTCAGTAATTTCGATCACTGTGCAACGTCGGCAATCCGCCTAGGGCATTCCTTGCAACGGATCATCACCCCATATGGTGATGGGCCAATGGTAATGGATTTGAGGCAATCCAAAATAAAAGCTTCCTATATGACACCCACTTCAACATTTGAGAGAAACTTCGTCAATTATATCCCCGGCATCCAAGATTGGTTGGGGCGCATACCAGGTTTTAGAAAGTTGTAAGGCTTCAACACTGATGACTCTAAACTAGATGGCAAAGTAGGGTTTGAACTCTATTATAAAGAGCTTGGTCCTTACGGAAAGGTCACCAAAGTTGCCCTGTGGCTGGGGTGAAACGTCATCACCTTCTGTCGTGTCACATCTTTTTTGAACGTCAGGCTTCTATAAAATCACTGCCATCTGCATTCCTGGGTACAATGACCCACAACTTCCACGCATATCTAAATGAGATGACCAAACAGTTCTAGACCTATAATTGGCTAGACTTATAATTACTGCAGAAGATGTGGTGAGGAAGTGGGGGAAGAGAGTGTCGAAGATATATCGTTTGTATGAGTAGGAGAAAATACCTATGATCTTACTTCATGTTGGTTCTAACACACATTGAGGAAGTTAAGCTGAATGATCTTAAGGCTTTTCTGCAGAGTACTAATTGGTTCACCGGGAACTAATGTAAGTCTCTTCTTTAGCCAGACCCTTGAAATATCGCGATGAAGTATCATATGGCCTGAACGCCCCATACCCATATCAGTTCAATTTACAGGATCAACGATTGGACGGAATATGGCGTCCCGTAGTATCAGTAACAGCCACTTCTACCTAGCCTCAACCTATGGCTGGTTTCCCAGTTATACTGGTAAGCTTTTTAAGAATGACTAACATCTATCCCGTGCATTCTATGCTGGCCGACAGTTATCAAGCGATCATGTTAACATCAAGTTCATCGTAAATAATACCAGGCTGTAAATCAAAAAAACAATTGAAACAAAAAGAGTAATCACTTTGTTGGGATACAAGAGTCCATGTAAATCAGAGTTTCACCTAACTTGCGAAAAGTTTGGTAAAAATCGCAAAATTAAATGTGAACAGATTTGGTAAGTATATTTTTCGATTTATTGCAACAGATTCTAGCCTCGCTCAAGAAGGATTAATATGTTAATATTGCATTTTTGATGTGTTAGCACCTATAGGCGCGAGTTGGGACTAAAGTCACAAAGTGAATACATCCAAACACATTTTGTCCGACTGCGATCTCACAGATTGTCAGACTGCGATCACACAGATTGTCCGACTGCGATCACAGATTGTTTGCCGTTAAACTCCTCCGAAACGGCTGGACCGATTTGTATGACATGTTGTGTGCATATCGGGTAGGTCTCAAAATCGTCCAACATCTATTTTTCATACCCCTATATAGAACACAGAGTTATCCGACTGCGAAACACAGATTGTCAAGCTGCGAAAAAACACACACCTATGTAGCGGTCACAGATTGTTTGCCGTTAAACTCCTCCGAAACGGCTGGACCGATTTGTATGAAATGTTGTGTGCATATCGGGTAGGTCTCAGAATCGTCCAACATCTATTTTTCATACCCCTATATAGAACACAGAGTTATCCGACTGCGAAACACAGATTGTCAAGCTGCGAAAAAACACACACTTATGTAGCGGCAGCGAATAGTTTTCTTGGGTGGGTGCGGAGCACTCTCAGAGCAAAGAGAATTATGACGTAGTTATACGTATATACAAATCAGAGAGCAACGAAAATTGTGTGAACTTGTGTAGAGTATGTACAAACATAACAATGTATGTATGTTCATGTGTCTGTTGCTTTGCACTCTCTGTTTTTGGGGGAATAAAAAAAGGATTAAGCAAGAAAATAATGACACATGTGTTTGCACTGTTCTTTAAATAATTTTAAGTATTAATATTATTTAAATGTAACGTCATCATATGATTGAATGCTGTTTTTTATTTTCCAATGTAATATTTACTAATGTGTCCTTAGAAATCGATCAGGTACCGTGTAGCCAAAAGGTGTTAACACATCATCGAACACTCATTGGATTTGTTTATGATCATTAGTTTGGGAGAAACCGAGAAAAAAATTAGAAAAAATTATTTTCACCGCAAGTGTGCTTTTTGTTTGATCAGATCCTTTGGAACAAAGAACCGATCATAACTGAATTTAAATGAGGGATTTGGGCTCTCCCATTCTGATGTAAAGTTGGACTTAGACAATGTTCCGCGATTTTATATATATAAATAAGCGATTTTATTTAATATATAAGCGAGTTTGCGACGTACATTCGGGAACTTTCTTGTTTTCAATTTCTGCATCTCAAATTGGAGTAAACATCGGACCCAGTGAGTGACTCAGGATGTGGGAATGAATTATTAGTTCTCTTGACTACAATTTATGCACTGGTTTCTTCCAAGGTTTTTCTTAAAGAGGTTTGACGATTGAAATGCTACGTTGAAAACATTTGTAGGGAATTTTATTCCTTATTTTTATTTATTTATTTATTTACGATATAATAAAACTTATAAAATATGGTTATAGTTTCAGCTAACCATATTTTTAGAAATCAGTTTGTACTTGGGTTATGCCAGGGGGATTCTATGGCACAGCTGATCGAAAAGGTACTAGGCCGATGATGGAGAATGAGAGAGCAAGGCAGACAGGAACTAATTTTAAATAGTCGTTATTGATACTAATGACAGCTAAATTATGCTTTATGTTGTTTGCATTGAACGAAAATACGCATTCCCTTTGATTTCTGTCCGTTTTATGTCCAACGAAAGTGTAAAATTGGTAAAATACAGCAACAAATAAAACTCTATGAAATGGCCTACTACCTCGTCGTCATAAAGAGGCATCGAAGAGAGTAATGGAAACTCTTAATTATTACTCTATGGTTATGCTAAAATGTGGTATACACTCTTTAAAAAAAAACTAATGTATTTACTTAAAATACCGTTTAAAAATCCCTTATCAACAGAATTTTAAAAACATATGGTGATTTGTTTCTAATTTTTCGACCTTTATTTTAATTATTCTTGACTAATTATTCAAGCTTAATGTAACTTCTGATTTTATAAAATTTTTTCTCTTTTCTCTCTCGATATTTCGATTTCCTTTGGAAATCTTCTTCTGGAAAGTTTTTAATATTAATAATAACAGACAAACATCAATACAAAAGAAAATGAAAATTTTTGACAAATTGTGAAAAGTAATACTATTTATACATATTAGTATCTAATGTTCACATAAAGTAGAAATATTAAATCGAACAAAATTTTAAAATATTTTAAGACAATTAAGTTTTTTTATTAACTTATTTGGTTTTATTAATTAAATTTATTAAAAATAAAATCCAAGTTGTAACGTCCTACCGGGAATAGCATCATGGTCCAGTTTCCTTGAGAAATTATATTTCTCCTGAAAATAATGTTCACTAAACTTGTGGCTTTCTAAAACGGTTCCCAGATTCAATCTAAGAATTGTAAACCACAGTTAAATCCTTTCCTCATTCTATGAGATACTCTATAAGTGCTTAAATTCTTTGCAAACATTTCTTGGCCATAATTGTAGGAATTTAAAGTATTTTTCTTTCATACAAATTTTGTTTTAAAAATAAATTTAAGTTGCCAAATTTTATTAACTGTCATATGTTTTTTTTTAAGTTTTTTTGACCCGTTTGTTCTTTTCAACGCCACCTCCAAAATTACCCATCGCACTAAAAATGTTTCTCCACTTGTGCTTATTCTATTTATTTCCTTTGTCTATGGTGTGAACAACGATTTCATAGTAAAATATTCTTATGCTACTAAAACCCGTAGGACATACCAACATTAAGTAAATAGGTATACAATTGTTGTGTACTATGTTCAAAATCAAAGCTGTTACCCAATTTTATTTTATTACAGGTGTATAATCGGGCGCTAGTTGCGTTTCTTACCCTAAAGTTTAAGTTCTGTCTAAAAGAGAGAAATTAATCACAGAAACAAGAGTACATAATTTAATCAAATTATTAGAAGGTGTTTGCCAGCAACTGACACAGGCACTTTGTAACATTGATTGATATTAAAATTGTTTTTCTCATATCCAAAGATGAGTCGACCACCTACAGATCTTTCCCTTTTGGTTGTAACTATTTGAAAATATCGCACAAGAATGCGACAACTTTTAGGACTGCTTCAAAATTAATAAAAAGCAAAATACAAAACGAGAATAAACTTCGCAGAGGAATAAATGTATCCCAATCAAATCTAATTTAAAATCATTTTCATTAATTTCTGCTGCATTCCGTTGTGATTTTCTTTTGGTTTCCATCTGCTCTATTTAGCGCCTACGTACGATGGTATGTTAGGTGGTTGGTGTAAATGTATTTCAATCCATTAATGGTTTACATGTGAGAAATAATTTATGTTGAAACATGTGTTGCCACTAATGTTAATAGGCCATTAACCAACACAAACAAGTTTCAAAGACAAAGTGTTACTTTACCACAAATGGTTTACCATTATGAATGGAGACGGCGAATCTTTATGTTTGTTCTTAGTTGTAACTGGTTTGTTTGTGGCATTCATGCAATAAATTAGTTAGATTTATTAAAAATCAATAAAACTCAGGAAACAAAATGTTCATGCTATGGCCGCCGATTTATGAAAAACAAACTGTATAAACAAAATCTTTTATGGGAGTATGCCAGTATCCCATTGAGTTTTGGGTTATAAATATTTAGTCATGATTTTTCTATTTCATTGGAAACGAAATGTGTCAGCTTATTGTCAAAAGAGGATTTTATGGTTTAGAAAGTGTTGATAAATCTGTGTCGTTTAAGGCATCCACCAGTGTGTCGTGTACATTCTGTTTAAAACAGGTGTGTTGGACATTTTGTAAAGTGATATTAATTTTAAGAAGCTTTTTACCGACGATCGGTTACGATTATTGTTAAGTGGTTTTAGAAATTTACATATTAATTAATATTTCTAAAAGAAAGTGAATACAAATTATTTCATATATTTTGTAGAGTAACATGTTCACTCTAACTTTTTAAAATGTGGTTGCAAAGTGTTCATCAAGTGGTTTTAAGTGTACGTAAAATGACGATAAATAAGAAGAGTGTGTTCTCTATGACCTCCGCTATAAAAATCTGTGTTTATCAAAATCGTATCTATTTTTTTAAGCATTATTGAAAGTTATAATTTGAATAAGCGCGACTGAATCAGTGCCACATATTACCTGTGCATTTGTCAGAAGTTGGGAAAATTGTTTTTTAATTCTGAGTATTTTAAATGTTTTACATCTCCATAATGAATTTTCAACTATGTGGTCCATGTACTTTGTGTACAACTTACTTGGTGTAGTATATAAAATGATTCGATCATTTCATTTGTCAAATTCAACCCTGCAAAATTCCTATCGGTAGTTGAAGAAATTACAAATAGAAAGAAAAATTTCAAATGCGGATGGGAAGGTGCAAGTATTTAGAATTTCACTGCTTATAAGTGGTTGAAAATTTTGGCTAAAATGGAAAAAATAGGACCACGAAACATTAAAAAGAAAATGTGCGGTCGGACCGATGATGCCCGCTGGAGCCAAGAACTTGCCGACGGAAGATTCAAGTATGGACAAGCAAGTGTGGGTACTCAAATGAAAGGTACTACGAACCATCACGAATTCAGTGGTGGTTTTTCCCTTGATGTGTGAGTTCGGTGTGCCAAGATAATCAAAATTTTATCCACACTATAGACGTCGGCACAGAACCCACCCCCTCCCGATGACGATCCTGAAGCGCAGTGGAAACCCATTTCCGACTTTATAAAAACTGCCGCGACAACCGTACTTGGTTTTGAAAACCCGCTTCGCAACAAACCATGGTACGATGAAGAGTGTCGCATTGCAAATGATGAAAAACACTGCTCGCATGGCAATGCTTCAGTCAATTGCAACGCGAGCTGCGACTGAGCGGTAAGAAACGGCAGTGGAGAAAGCGCGAGAGTGAGAAAATTGAGTCATACAGAAGAAAGAACGAAGCCCGAAAATTCTACCAAAAAGTTAAAAACGGAACTAATGGACATGGTTCAGGGCCCCCCTTCTGTAAAGACAAGGACGGAAATCTCGCCGCAGATGTGCAGAGCATGTTGGGAATATGGAGAGAGCATTTCTCCGCGCTACTAGTATCTGAGATATCCCTTGACGATGGGACAGTGGATCACAATATGGACGACGACGTCGATTGCCCCCTCCTAACCAAGACGAGGTCAGAACAGCTATTGCCCGGCTTAAAAACAATAAAGCCGCAGGAGCCGATGCAATACCCGCGGAGCTATTTAAAGCTGGTGGCGATGAGCTGATAAGGTGCATGCATCACCCCATTAGCAAAATTTTGTTAGATGAATGCATGCCCGGCGATTGGAGTCTCAGTGTACTATGTCCCATATTTAAAAAAGGTGACCCGAGTCTCTGTGCCAGCTACCGTGGAATAAGCCTTTTATTCATAGCATATAAAGTGCTACCAAGCATAATGTGCGAAATACGAAAACGTATTATTGCTGACCAGATTGGACCATACCAGTGTGGCTTTAGGCCTGGAAAATCGACAACCGACCAGATTTTCACGCTGCACCAAATCCTGGAAAAGACCCACGAAAAACATATCGACACCTATCATCTATTTGTCAATTATAAGGCGGCCTTCGATAGCCCGATACGGGGGTAACTCTACGAAGCAATGTCTGAGCTTGGTGTTCATACAAAACTCATACACCTTTGCAGGATGACCCTGACGAACACCAAATCCGCAGTGAAAGTTGGTATGGATCTTACCGAACCTTTTGAAATTAAGCGAGGCCTCAGACAAGGCGACACCCTATCGTGCGATCTCCTTAACATCTCAATGGAGATCATTATGAGAAAAGCTGCAGTCAACATGAATAAAACCATCAGCAGCAAAAGTCACATGCTGCTCGCGTATGCTGATGATATAGATATCATTGGACGCACAGTTAGAGAAGTTACGGCGGTGTTTTCGAGAATTGTGAAGGAGTCAGGAAAAGTGTTTCTGACGGTAAATGAGGACAAGACAAAATTAATTGTTTCAACGAGCAGGGCTTCCCCGCGATTATACCAGAGCATGAACGTTGATAACCGTTACAATTTCGAGGTGGTAGACGAATTTATATACCTGGGATCTGCCGTAAACAAAAACAACAACGTCTATATAGACGATGTTATTTTGGGCTAAGCAAGCACTTTAGAGATACAGCCCTCTCTCGAGTAACAACAATCCAACTATACCAGACTCTCATACGACCTGTCTTGCTTTTTGGAACAGAATCCTGGGTCTTATCGCAAGCAGACGAAACATCTGTAGGAGTCTTCGAGAGAAAAATACTCCGAAAAATTTATGGCCCTATAGTACACAACGGCGAGTATCAGCGACGCATGAACCATGAACTGTATGAGCTATATCCCGACATTGACATAGGTAAGCGGATCAAAATAACGCGATTGCGCTGGCTAGGCCATGTCAGTAGAATGAATGAAGACGAACCAGCATGAAGGGTTTTCGAAACCGAACTCGAAGGAAGACGAAAAATAGGAAGACCAAGACTCCGCTGAAGGGTCCAGGTTGATGAAACCCTGCGTGCACTTGGTATTGCCAACTGGAGAGGTAAGGCAATAGATCGAACTGGTTGGCGAAATATGTTGTCTTCGTTTTGTAAGGTCCCTGACCCCTCGGGGTTGTTCGTGACCGGATAAGTAAGTAAGTAATAAACAAGCTGCTGGTAACTTAAAACTTTAATAGTGTCTACTTTTGTGAAGCAACAACTGTGGGCCCAGATAACCGCAATTTAAAAATATCATAGTTAGTCTTGAGAATCAAAAGATTCTAATAACTCAAACCATGTTTATATACACTGCATTTTAGCTCAAGATTTTAATGCTCTGGTTTGAATATTTTGACATTCGAGTGGATTTCGCTATATTTTGACAACTATTTTACAAACACGCTTATATTGTTTATTCACTGACATTATAATTTACAGTAATAAAATTATAAACGGAAAGTTAAATTAAATAAAGTGTAAAATAAAACTAGTATAATTATATTCCAAAAAAAGACATCCGTTCATGTTAAGACGTTATGACACTTGTTTTTTGCAGAGACAACTAATCTATATACAGTAGAAACCCGATTATCCGAATATCGATTATCCGAATATCAGAACTCATTCGTCTCGGCTCTAATTGTCAATTTAAAAATGTTTTGACGGCGCAAAGAGACATGTTACGACAAGTTTATTCCTGCTTCCGTCAGTGTACTCCCGCTCTCATTTATTTTCGACATATTGTTTTTTATTGTTGCATTTGTAATTCATTATCTATCGTTATAGCTCGATTTTTATATATCGTATTATCTAAACGACGCAAGTAAAACCCATTACATACCTATTAAAAATTTATTAAAATTTAGATATTGTTTGAGTTGCTTTGAAATCTATTATCCGGATTATCGATTATACGGAATACACCTGGTTTTATTTGATCCAGACAATCGGGACTCTACTGTATATAAATATGTATGTAAAGAGTTTTTCAATATGAGCGCTACAAAAGTTTTTTTAAATAAAACAAAACCGGTTTTAGATAACAATGCCATTATGTATGGAACTCGATTTCTTTTGCATGGCCACCACGGGCACGCTTGCAGATGTCCAGACGCTGAACCCAATTTTCGACGGGTTTCAAGCATAAATCGGCCGATACTGCTGCAATTTCGCGTTCGATATTCATACGAAGTTCATCAATAGTCGCTGGCTTGTTGGCATAGACCATAGACTTGTCGTAGCCCCACAGGAAATAATCTAACGGCGTCAAATCGCACGACCGAGGGGGCCAATCGACTGGGCCATTTCGTGAGATAACACGTTAACCAAACTTGGTTTCCAATAAATTGATTGTAGCATTCGCTGTGTGGCTTGTGGCGCCGTCCTGTTGGAACCACATGTCCTCCAAGTCCATATAATCCAATTGGGGCCAAAACTATTCGGTTATCATTGAACCGTAGCTATTCGCATTCACAGTAATGTGCCGGTCTTGATCATCACGAAATAAGTACGGCCCAATGGCGCCGCCGTCCCATAAACCGCACCAAACCCTAATATTTTCGGCATGCAATGATGACACATGGATTACGTGTGGATTGCTGTCTGACCAATAACGCATATTACGAAGCCATTCAGCCCAAAAACAAAAAAAATCCGACCAGTGGCTCAGAAGTTAGCAACTTTACCCTACTACCCTCGGACCACCAATCCGAAAATTTTGAACCCGCTGCCATTTCGGACCCTTGCATTTTCGGACATGGTCCTAGTGGACTTTTCTTCATGAAATGAGCCAAGGAATACGCTGGAGAAATTTGTCCGGAACTTCCTGAATCACCCTGTATATGTTGTTGCAACAGTATGAATTACAGCCAGGGTGGAAGAGGGCGGTGCTACGCCCCCTTTGAAAGAAACCGATATAACAGCCGTAATGCCCTTTGGCATTATAGAAACATTGACGGCAAAACGTAGTTTGTCGGGTCCAGCTATTATTTATATGTACTAGAATGATATTTAGAAAAAATATATCTTAAAAACGCTATTGTTATACAAAAGAAAATAAATTAACTTATAAAAAGCGCGGGATGGGTTTTATTTTTCTGGATTACGATTCATATCGTTTATTCCATACCAAACCGAGCGTTTTTCGTAAAAAAATTCATTCACTACTCACAAAAAAAACGATTTGTGGTGAAGGGCTCTTCACCAAATTGATTCAAATAAACTGTTTTCTTTAAATTCACATTATTTCCTTTTTCTAATCTATTGAAGTGCACCAAAAAATAAGCACTTTGATCCGATCGAATAAGATATCAAATATCTAAATCAATACTTTTATAGGCAGGACGAAGTCTGCAGAGTAAAATATAGATTGAAAAATTTATTCGACATTGCACCGTTACATAGCCTAGATTTTTTCCACACTTTATGTACATTTCCTTAACCCAAAAATTTACCCTTATGTTTTTTAAACACGTTTGCTACTTTGAGGTCCAATTAGTAAAGGTTCCAAAATGTTTTAAAATAAAATTCGTTTCAAATTAATAAGATTAAATCTTGCTCTATAAAAAATGCTATCTACAGAAAAGCCCTCAAATTTTATCAAAATTAAAATATGGAGCTTTGATCTGGAGTCCTCATAGTAAGACTAAAATATATCGTTTGGAGAAAATTCAAAGAAATGTTTGAAACATACTCTTCGATCTCTAAATTTTACCCATCCTGTTCCTACATATGAAGCTATAGGCTTATTGTTGGGTATGCAAACTTTATAAGTTAGCCGGAAGTATCAATGTATGCTTTTTGTGTATGATTTGCTGAATGGAAATGTCGACTGCCCAGATTTGTTAGGAAAATAAAACTCAATATTCCTTGTCGTAACTTAAGGCAATTTAACATGTTTCACATTGAATATTATCGGCATAATTATACCTCGAATGGCTCAATTATTAGGGCACTTAGTTATTATAATGAACTAAATCGTGAACACACTGTCGAACTCAGTACATTATTAAATATAAATAATTGTAAAGTTATTAATTGATGTTAAATAAGTACTATTACGAATTGTATGTTATAACTATTAAAGGTCTGTAAAGAATTTTGTATCTGTAGACTTAAATAAATAAATAAAAACTGACGAACAGTATTCACCTAAAAAATCAAAGAACTAAAAATAAATGCGTTTTTGTCATACATCTCACAGACGTGCATTATCTCACTAGGGTTAAATATTGTTGCTTTTTGCAGTATTGCTGCTTTTGCAGTCGTCGGTGGTGCAATGGTTAGTGTGCGCGGCTCTTGTACATGAGATCCTGGGTTCGAACCCTGCTCTGACCACCTTAACATTTCTTTCGGCGGCGGTCACCTCGTATAGTGACGGCGACATTATCGAGTATATAGCCATGAAAAAGCTTCTCAAAATACCGTTCGGAATCGGTGTAAAACTGTAGGTCCCAATCAGTGAGTGAAAACTGGAAAGCGCACAGCCCAGTGATTGGGAGAAGTTCTCCCCTGTCCCTTCATGGGATGTAATGGGAAACCATTTATTTTTTTTTTTTTTTTTTTATAAACAAATACATTAGTAACCATTCTGAACAAATTGGGTCAAAATTACCCAAATTTAATGAAAAACTGGATAAAGTCATGTCTTAGGATGGCTACGGGTTTATAAAACTTTTTCATATGTTCAGTCAGGGCCTTATCGTGGATTTTACGTGAACTTTTTTTTTGGGACTAGCCATTTTTTTTCATTACATTTTAAATATTTTAATCACGCGTATACAGTTTGTGCGTCATGTTGACCACCAATGCTCGCGAATGCCCTATGGTTCTTCTGCGAATGGGTTGTGGCAAAAATCCAGGAAGAAGTAGTAGCCAACACTCCTAGTTCATCGAAGGTCATTCAATCTCAATGTTCTCCCTCATGCTTCTTCGATAATTGGGCAAAAGACAAAGGGTGTTCTTTTGCCCACATACCAAAAACTCAAACACGCTTTCAATTCTTTGCGACAAATGCAAAAATTTTATTGGCCAGAATTACCCAAATTTCTTTAACATAAATTTTGGGTTTGTATACTTTATGTTAAAATAATAAAAAAAACTAAGTTCACCATTATACAGATGTTGGTTTTGGGTTAAATTGACCCACAAATTGTTTAAACGAGGTATAATGTGAATTTGTGCGGAAGGGTTAAAATCTGCTGATCTATTGAAATAGATCTAACTTTTGTGATCTTTTCCACGCTGTGCAGTTCACTCAAGATAACTTTTCTAATCTATTATATTTTATTTTGAGTTGAGCAAGTCTATAAACCACAAATGTCAGTGGCAGCCTTCGTAAGCGAATGCAAGCGCGAAGTGATTTATAAACTAAAATTTTTTGACTTTGGTTTTCGTGTTTGCTCTTGCGTTTACGTTCACTTTCGGGACTTCTAGAATACTACCCTCTATTTAAAACAAAAAGCCACAAAAAAAATTTCCACCGGTTTTTGCCAAAATTAAAACCGAAACCCAATTTCATGAATATCTGATTTTTCGAACAACCCGGCAACTGGGTGATTAGAGTGTCCAAAACCGAAAACCCGGTGAAACCGGTTAACCGAGTTTTTTGCAATTACCGTTTGCCGGTTTTATAAAATCGTAATTTTCGAACAACCTGGAAAGAGGTTATTTGACGTCGGTTAACCAGTTAGGTATTAATGTCCTTAACAACAACAAAATTATTAATAAATGATATGATTTTCGAATTTTAATGAAATTCTATAATTAAGGACCGTGATTTCTATTGATTGATTCTATAAGCTATAGATTTGTATATGCTTCAATAAGTTCTATAGTCAATAAATTGATTTTATGACTTAAATTAGAATTAATTAAAAATTAATTATTTAATCTTTCAAACATTTGTTTTTCAGACTTCTAAATTAAAATTATTTTGTAATTAAATGCTTTAAACATAATAAGACTTTCATACATGACAATCTTTTTCAAATTTGAATATGATTTTCGATTTTAAATTAGTTTAATGCGGGTTTGCATATAACTTTTAAATTTATTAAAAACGCCATCCAAATTGGAATATGATATAGTGTATTTGTATACAGTCTCCCATAGGAACTAGGGTGTATATCATTTAATACGGAAATAAATTTAACGCCTAGAAGGTGTTATATTAGACCCTTAGCATCTTTGTACGAAATTCGTTTTGGAACTTTTTAAGATGATTGAGCCATATCCGACTGTCTGTCTGGCTGGCTGGTCAACACGATTACGTCCGTAAATCTTTACCAATCACTACTACATTTTGTCAGTGACTATTGTTTGTTCAGACTTAGGTTGGGATTGAAAACGGGTGTTTTGACCACGCCCCTTTTGGTAGCTCCCGTACAAATCCACACATTTAGTACAAAATAATTTTCTTGTAAAACTTGTTTCTGGTAGATGTTATTAGCTTCAACTCTAACTTTGGTTAATAATCTGTAAATGTCTATTTAAGTGGAGAAAATGGGCGAGGATGCCACGCCCATTCTGGTACCTCCCATACAAAAGCTTGGTGGTCGTCCGGTTATCAATGCGATAAGTCGCGTGAAACTCTTCCGAGTCACCAAGTAAGACAAGGGAGATTTTGCCACGCCCATGATCGTGACTCCCATACATAACTTGTTCGGTCGGCTGGTTGTTCGGTAAGATAACTCCCGCAAAACCGAACCAATCTTTATGAAATTTGGTACTGGACAAAATTTAGTCAAATACCACTCTTCTCTGGAAAATAAGTGGTTCTGCCACACCCATGCTGTTCCCACCCATATACAAAAGTAACCACCCAACTCGATAAGTCTCGAAGACCACAACCGATCTTAATGAAATCCGGTACTAGGCAATGTTTCCTAAAAATTGAAAATTAACTACTGTACCACACACATTTTCGTACCTCCCATAAAAAAGGTGGACGGCTATCCGATTGGCCGACTTGATACATGTGTCCCGTATACCACAGCCGATCTGAACAACATTTAGTACTGGTGAATATTTTGCCTAAAACTAATATAACTTAATATAACTCTGTCGCAATGGATGTATTAGGGTGAGGGTATGCTTTAGTCGGTTTACCCGACTGAATTTTCACCGGTTTTTACCAAACTTGTAAACCGAAACGCGGTTTCTTGAAAAATTGATTTTTCGAACAAACCGAAAACCGGATTCTGCAAAAATTGATTTTTCGAACAAACCGAAAACTGATTTCTAAAAAATACCGGTTTTTTGAACACTCTACTCCAGATAGAAACCAAAAAGTGCCAAAAGCTATTAGTATGTGTACGGTGTTAATATAGAATAGTTTGTGCTCTGGCTCCCGCTAAATTAAAAGAGGGTACAATAAAACAGTAATGTTGAAACCAAATTTCTCACTATTTTCTAGAGTTGCAGCTAAATATAGAGTCAACAAATGTCCTGAATATAGTTTTGAAATCGGAACATAAGATTAAGTAAAAAATAAATAAATAAAAAATTAAATAAAATGGGTTCCCATTACATCCCATGAAGGGTTTGGGCGGTTCCCTGCCCGCTATAATTATGAGAATATGTCTACGTTGCACAGAGTTGTTGGACTAATTTTAGCAAATGAGGAAAAAATATGGGTTGACGTGTTTCTGAATTGATTTCGATTGTTTGCCGATACAGTTACGTACAGCTTCCTCAAATAATTAGAATAAATGTCTTTGGACAGATAATTAAAGAGACATATTTGCTTTAACTTATAAAACAAAAACTCTAATTTATACTAAATCACATAGCAAAATTTAACTACGAATTTCTGGTATCGGATACACCGAGCAGTGTAGGCGTATGACTCGTAAGCCTTCCTAGCTCAACAATATATATATTTGAAAAATTACACACATGCAAAACTAGAGTTTAATTGAACAAATCATTAGCACGGTCTGACCAAGGACTTTGATGGTCTGACCAAGGACTGAGTCGAGTATGCTGCCCTTAAATTTATTCAGAAATACGAACATGACTGAATGGGTCTCTCTTATCTGTGCATGTTATTTATGAGTATTTCTATATAAAATCGACACTCAGCCCTGTTCCGTAGATGGTCTAGGGTAACAAGCGTACATCCTAATATATAGCTTGGTGAGAAAACACTATGCTACAGCCATTTTGTATGTGAATAATTTTTTTAGTTTGTTTTGGTGTCCTGACAACGAAAAAGAGGTTAAATTAATAAATTCACAATTTTTTTTAGTTGTAGTTTTCGTCGGATTTAACTGTAATATTTCATCAATATTTTTTGGGGAAAACGTCCAAATTATGGATGTTATGCATGACATTCGCGGTAATTATGTGAGCTACAAATGTAGGTAAAAAAATCAAATGAGTGCTCGAACTCACGAGCGATGTGTTAACATCATTTTGTTACTCGGTACCTGTCCGATTTCTATGAACACATTAGTAAATGTTAAATTGGAAAATAAAAAACGGCGATCAATCATATGATGACGTTACAATGAAATAATGTTCATACTTAAAATTATTTAAATACCAGTGCAAACACATGTGTCACTTTCTTGGTTAATACTTTTTGTTTTATTCAAGTTCACAAGTTCACACAATTTTCGTTGCTCTCTTGCTATATCATTTTTATATACGTAATAACCACGTCATTATGCTCTTTGTTCCGCGAGTGCTCCGCACCCGCACAAGAAAACTATCCGCTGCCGCTGCATCAGTGTGTGTTTTTTCGCAGTTTGACAATCTGCTTTTCGCATTCGGACAAATCTGTGTTTTATATAGGGGTGGGTCACCCTTATCATTTAGGGGTATGCAAAATAGATGTTGGCCGATTCTGAGACCTACCCGATATGCACACTGTGGAGTATGCATACAATTAATTACGGTTAATGCAATATTAAATGAATTCCCTTAGTGTTTATTAAACATGCCTGTGTTAGCAAGTACAGATGTTTTTACCCACATATATGTCTGTTTATCAATACATATGATTGCGATTACATATTAGAAATCTACATATATTTATACTTTTGTATCCTCTACTTCATGTATGTAAGCAAATACAAAACTAATATAATGTACTTATTCTGTTTGTGGATCACTCTGTTAGCACAAGGCAATGAAATAAGACCTACTTAAATAAACGCAAAAATACACAAAAAACCTGGTGGATTATAAATTACACACACAAAATTTCATACAAATCTGGCCAGCAGTTTCGGAGGAGTTTAACACTAAACAATCTGTGATCGCAGTAGGACAATCTGTGTGATCGCTGTCGGACAATCTGTGTAATCGCAGTCGGACAAACTGTATTTGGATGTATTCACTTTGTGAATTTAGTCCCTACCCGCGCTTATACATGTTAACACATCAATAATGTGTATGATGAGGAACAGTGGGCAAAAAATATCAAAAAATACCTCTCCAGTTGCACATTCGGAATAACTACCAATACTCAGATGCCCAAATTTAAATAGCAACTTATATACAGAAACATCTTCAAGTTGATCGGAGTACTTGACACGCAACGATTCAAGTTCGAGTCAAAATCAACATCTTCTAACTCAGGCTCAACTGAACGATTTAGTGAAAGATATGGGACTAACCAAAGATAAATGAGAATTACTTGCATCTCGGATGAAACCGCAGATGTTATCGTGCCGTATCACAGAATATGTATATACGACTATGGATTACATAGAATATTGCAAGGATACTGCAGGATTATTCGAGAAACTTCAAAAATTCAAATTCAAATAAGCGTAACTGACACAAGCCTGGTCATCAAAAAAGCTATACCACGGAAAAATAAAACTCTGTGATATAGATTAAAACTGACCTCAAAGCACTGCAACAATGCGAGAACGCATGAGGAAAAGAAGACCATTGTGAAAAAAGCTGTCTGCTCTTGTTTTTGGAATTATAGGTTTTTCAGAGTATGTATGTTTGTACATAGGGATCTTGATCGATACATGTTAATTGCAGAATTGAGTTTGTATATATATATGATACCGATGGTATCAATTCAGGCACAGTAGTTAGGCATCTGATGATGAACTCGGAGTTCGAAACTAGTCATGCCAGTGTGTGTGTGTTGAACTGAATTGTCTATTATTACCTACAAAAACCATAATTTTTCAATTAGAAAAATGTTCCTGACTTGTAAGCTTGGTAGTATGAATTTCTGATACATAATCCAAAAACAAACAAAATCGGTCACAAAAATTCAAATTCAAATAAATTTAAATTTTTTTTAATAAAATAAAACCCCATATCTTCAAATTATTTCTGTAAACATGAGAAGTATTTCTTCCAAAGAGTAATGACGAGTAGCCACCTCTCTCAGTAAACTTGATGATATTTGGTGCGTTGCTGATGGGCGGTTGGATATTGGAAAGTACTCCTTTAATAATACCAGATAGAGGCAATGGCTCAAATCAACCAACAAAAAATCAGCAACGGCATTTCGGTTTGTGCGTTAAAAGTTTTGTGTAAATACACCACAAATATATACTAACAATGAAAGATAACTAATAAGTTAAAAATTAGTTTAAATTTCACAGTTTTTCATCAAAAGGATATACAAAATTTAAGTCAACAGTTTTTGTAATTCCACATGGGGCCAGTCAATTTCCGTCAAATAACTCTCTATTGCACCGACCGCACCACGAATATTATTAATGTCATATGAGAAGAATGGCAGCTCTATGTGATATTACTCTATGATTTCTTCTGTTGCGAAATTCAATAGTTTAAATTTCAACCTGTAGCAAGTGTTATAGTAGGGAATTATGTATAAGGAATAGTTTTCTAGAAGCTGTAACTATATCAACTAATAATGATGTTCGTTGGGCAAAACATGTATTTGAAGTGTCAAAAGATGCATCGAAGTGCCTAGGCTTTTTAAAGCGGTGCAAGAAGTACTTCACTCCATCTGATCTCCTTAATATCTACACCACCTACATCAGGCCGCGAATGGAATATAACTCCCATATATGGGCAGGTGCTCCAAAGTCATCTTTGGAGTTGCTGGACCGCGTACAAAGGAGAGCAAAGGTGTTGATAGGGGACAGTAGGGTGTCCAGCTCAATGGCCTCCCTTGAGCATCGGCGTAATGTGGGTTGCGTGACATGTTCTATCGGTATTTTCACGGTGCGTATTCCTCGGACATCCGTCAACTTATACCAGATGTGAGGACATTTGGCAGAAGTACGCGGCTTTCAAGGAACTCCCATCCGTTTACTATCTATTGGCCAGTCGATCGCACAACACACTACAGAGAAAATTCGTTCTTCAGTCGTACGGTCCGTATGTGGAATAAACTTCCCGCAAGTGTATTTCCCGCCAATTGTGACATACAGCGATTCAAGGCAAATGTAAGCACTACTCCCTCTTTCCACCCTCCTCTACCTAAATTTCCGACGCTAGCACAATGCATTGAATTTATAGGGGGCATCCCCTGAGTACTGGTCTTAAAAAAAAAAAAAAAAAAAAAAAAAAACTTTGATGTTATCATCGCTTTATAGGTCACAGAATTGCGCTGTTTTGTATTTTCATATTTCTTAAAAGAATTGTTAAGCAAATGTGGTAGACAACGTAGTGTCATTTTATTGCATTCCAATACAGAATTTTTTAATCAAATTTTATTAAATATTCTTTCCGAAAACCATTAATCCATTAACTGAATATTTAATTGAAGCTATTTCTAGTGCATCGCAGAATGCAACTGTGGAAGAGTTTTAATAGAAATCCTGTAAATAAGGATTTGAGTCCTTGGGTTAACGGAAAAGGAGAAAGAAAAATTTAAGAATTTATAGTGCAGACTGAAAAGAGTAAACGATGTGATAAGAAAAGACGGTGAATAATTTATCCGTCTACAATTTTCTACAAGACCTGTCACTTTTTGGATGAAAAACTTGTTGGGAAGAATGGAACTCAGAATAGAATAAAAGACACCAACGATGTAATTGTAAGTAATGATGGTTTTAAATGAAGCGAATATAATCGGCATTTCCTAGAAATTCCGAGAGGTTTAAGAAATAAAATTGAGAGTGAGCCTGGAGGTAGTTTTTTTTATTTTCGAACACTAACTTATTGTGGAAAGGGTAATGAAATTCTTTCAGGTTTAGGCTTATGGAAAGGCTGAGGATATCATGGCATGTATATCACCAGAAATTATATTTGAGTGCCGGTATATTATGTCTATATTTGTTTCATAAATTTTTAACAGTATGTTGGATGCTTTAATATATGCAGAAAGCTTGAAAAATGCCAAAGTCGAAACCAAAACCTAAGAAGAAAGATACAAATGATTTAAGGGAATATCGATCAGACGCTTTATTATCTTTAATCGATATTTTTTTTTAGAGAATTCTACATAAGTAGTTGTCGTCTTATTTTGAGAGCAACAATGTGGTAATTATGGTAATTGTGGAGTTGCAGGTATCTTCGATGACTTATAAGGCTCTTGATTTGGCAAATCATAGAATTCTTGTTCAGATCTTATGTGCATGGTGTGTGTGATGTTACGTTACGTATTTTAGACAGTTGTCTGAGAAACTTTTAAGATGAGATTAAAGTAATATTTATTTAATATCTTAGAAGCTCTCCTCTGGTAAAAACACGAATAGAAAATTCGTTAATATTATAAAGATAAAATTTGCTTTTGCCAATTTTAATATCTGTACATATTTTATATACATATTAACATTGGCCATTTTATATAATTTTTTTTGATTTTATACAGTTTTGAATTACAATTAAGCTTACAATAATTTTCCCACTCGCCTCAATAATGTTCAAATGGCGCTGAGGCATATTTCTATATTTGTATTGTATTATAATTTCGAATGAATACAAATCTAAAAGACCAAAAATTAACCAAGATGTTGTCTTCTACTCATACAAATGGCCAGTCTTTCCACCCCTTCTGGAGTAATTATGAGCTGAGATTCCAAGTTTAAACGTGTGTCTGCCCCCTAAATAGTGCCCAGTGATAGGAACAACTATCAACGACTTTTTTCATCGAAAGTGAGCTAACGCACATTTTCATTCCCGCTTCGAAAATGTGTTCATCAAAGCTGAGGTTGTTTCATTGCAGCAACGAGTTTGTTTAATTTCTGTTTTCAAATTTCTTACAGTGCTACAATGAATTTGTTTAATTGTTGCAAAGAATTTGTTTCACTGCTGCAAACATGTTGTTCAATTGCTACAAAGATTTTGTTTTTCGTAATAAATTTTTGTAAT
Source organism: Phaonia tiefii (assembly GCA_963931995.1). NCBI lineage: Eukaryota > Metazoa > Arthropoda > Insecta > Diptera > Muscidae > Phaonia > Phaonia tiefii. The sequence continues at coordinate 198,177,691 of OZ008368.1, read as the reverse complement.
TATTTTGTAATTAATATTTTGTAGTCTATTTGAAATTATTTATTTATTGATATTTATATATTACATTGGTGGTAATTGGAATTATGTATTTTTAATAATAATTATTAATAATACTCTTTAATGATTTTGTAAATTTATTGGTTTCATTAAATATTTATTTAAGTCGCTAAATCCCCTTGTTGAAACTCTCGTCTGGAAGAAGATTGCGGTATATGAGGGTTTGTGTGTTAATATGACCTTCGTATTCCCGTCCAACAAGTAAACACAAATTTATACTGTATTATTAATAAGCTTCCTATTCATATAATATATATCGAAGACATGTGGATATACATGTACTTACCATGAACTTAAGCTCCACTATCATTACGATTTTCATGTAACATAATATAAGATCTCGGTTCAGAACTTCATTTAAATCAGAACTCTTCAATTCATAATTCGTTGTTGTGTTGATGGTTCCTTCATTCAATTCTAGAACCAATTTTCTTCCTGATTGAGCCAGCCATCGCTATGTAAGTGTTTTCTTCAACTGATCAACTTGATTTTTTTATTAACCGAGCTGTGTTGTTGTTATTTTAGTTTGGTCCATTTTACTTGAAACACTTTCGGTTTCTCATCTTTCAAATTATCATCGAATTACTAAAAACATAAACACTGGATATTCCTTGTGGTGACCTGTACTGTCGCGTACACACGCACACAAATGTTCAGTTACAACTGCCTATGAGTTGCACATTTGCTATTGTCTTGCTCCTTGCATTCTAATAATTAACACCATTTATTTTTGTCAATGACCATGCTGTTTAAAATTGCAACAAATTATTTTCGGCAGTTTATTATTATGTTAACTAATTACTTAGCTAAAATATTAGAAATTTAATTAAATCATTCCGGCGGAGAAATACTTCTACCACTGTCGATTGTTGGAAAGGAAATGACGTGAATTTACGTGAAGCATACCATCCATTGTCGATTTTGTTCGACGAACACGGTCTGTTCGACGAACATTTTCCTCGTTGGTGGTAGTGTTCGTGGTCATATTTCGTGTTCGACGTTTTGTTCGACAAAAAATAGAAATGATTCTATCTTTTCTGTGTTCGTCGAACAAAATCGACAATGGATGGCAACTTTGGCACGAACATTATTTGTGAAAAGTTTTTCTTGGGTTAACACGTGTTAAAAATGTCTAAGCAATTTTTGCTAGAATTTATTAATTGCCTGCAAAATGAACCAGCACTGTGGCATGCGAAAAGCGACGCATACAAAAACAAAAATTTGCGAAACAAATCATGGGAAGTGCTCTTAAATAAATTAAAAGATGTAGATGAACAGGCAACCATTGATACTGTAAAAAAAAAAGTGAATTCCTTGCGTGCGGCATACAGGCGCGAGCTTCAAAAAATAAAAAGGAGCGAAAAATCTGGCGCTGGAGCGGACGATATTTATAGGCCAAACATCTGGTATTTCAAGGAACTAGATTTTCTGTGTGACCAGGAGTCCACAGTTGATGGAATCAACACCTTCGATGACGGTTCGGAAATTGAAATAGTAAGTATTTTTAGCATTAAAACAATTTTTTATTGTCAACAAAGTGTAAAGTGCATATCAAGAAGAATATTAAATATTAAATGCGATCATTTTGCCAAGGTACTGCTCCAATTGTGTTGAAATATTCGCGAAACTTTTCACGAATTTGTTTGGCATCTTCGGCACAATTGCCACCTTTCAATGGCTGCAAATCGTCCATTCGCTGGGCAGGCTGCAAAATTTCTCCAGATGTATTGTCGGGATCTGCTGCACCTCGCAAATATACTGTGGCGTTCTTCTTGGCCAAATAATTGTGTAAATAGCAACAACATAAAACGATTATAGAAGCCTTTTCTGGCTGCAAAGATATAGTAGTCAAAAGGATCCTAAATCTGTTGGCTATAATTCCAAAAGCATTTTCTACTATACGCCTAGCTCTTGAAAGGCGGTAATTAAAAATGAGATGTTCTTTTTCCAACTTTTGACGGCTGTAGGGCTTCATTAAATTTGATGACAGAGGAAAGGCGTCGTCCCCTACTAACACATATGGTAGTTCATAGGAAGAATTTTCAATTTGCCGCGGTTGCGGTATGCATAGGGATTGCTCATCGTAGCGTCTTTTGTATTCCGATTGTGCAAATACTCCAGCATCTGATGCCCTTCCGTTTGCTCCGACTTCCAAACAAATAAATTCATAGTTTGCGTTCACTATGGCCATCATAACAATGCTGAACGTTTTTTTATAATTAAAATAAAATGAGCCTGATGTGTGTGGCTTTTTGATATGCACATGCTTTCCGTCAATAGCTCCTATGCAGTTAACGAAATTCCATTGATTTTCGAACTCAGTCGCAATTTCTTTCCATTCGTCCTCATGCGTAGGCATCTGAAAAAATAGAATATTAAATAAATTATCAATAGAAAATTTTATTATTATTTTATTTTCTAGCCAAAGGGCACTAAACGGAAATCTGATGCAGGAGCTGACTTCCTGCAAAAGGCAGTAGCGCACTTGGACAATATTAACACAAAAAAACCAAGAGATGATGCTGAAATTTACGCCGAAGGATGGGCTACCATGTTCAGGCAGTTGTCGAATGAGCAAAGGCTTTTTGCAAAAAAAGGAATTGACGAGCTCCTTATGCAAGGAAGTATGAATATGCTGACATATGCAGGTGTGTCAAGCATTGCAAACTTACACAATACTGTTTATGAGATGCCAGTGCAGACTTATCCGCGTCAACAAATTATTCGTGTGAGCACTCCACTAATAAGTGGCTCTAACACTACATCGTCATATATGTCGCAGCTCTCTGAAGATGGGAATGCACCACATCCACTATTGGTCACACACGATGGCAACGTATCAGGTTCCTCGATTAATGAATTACTTAACAGCACTGAATATGTATAAGATTTAAAATTAATATTTAAATAAAACATTTATTTCTTACCTTAATATATGGCTTCAGCTTTTTAATTAAGACATGACATGTTTCGAGTACTAAGCGCCCAAGACTCTGGGGAGAAATGCCAGTTAAAAATTTTAAATCTTCGTAGCTTTGGCCACTGGCCAAAAAGCGCAAAGTCGCTGAAAGCCTTTCATTTGCGCTTATTGCTGCTCTCATTACACTGTCCTGTCGATGAATTTCTGGAGCAACCAAATTTAATAGTGATTCATATGTTTCACTGTCCATTCTAAGAAAATTCTTCAAATCCACGCGAGAAGTTTGTTTCAGCTCCTTCAAAAGATTAGTATGGGTGAATTTTTGGCGCTTTGCGTACCATTCTTTCATCCACATAGTGTGATTTCTTTTTTGCGCTTCCTTCTTTTTCTTTTCTTTCTCTAAACAAACATGTATAGCCATCAAGGCAATGACTGCATCGTTATCCTCTGACATGTTCACTCGCTTAAAGATATCTACAAATGATGTTTGCAAGCAATGTTCGAACTCGTTGGTGGGCAAATATAATTTTTGTTCGACGAACTGTTCGTCGAACAAAATCGACAATGGATGGTATGCTTGACGCACCACTTGTGCTGACAATTTTGCCCTGCTGGCCTCTTTTTTAAATTCGCTAGTTTTCTCTCTTTTCTCCATTTTTCTCTTGATCTTCATACAAATTAGATTCGCTTTGTGAACAACTCATTATAATACAGTCAAAATAAATATATAATAATAATTAACTATGGATACAGTAAGATATAAACCCAATAACATTAGCCTAAATTTCATACCCTGGCTTTTATATTGATTTTTTGCACATATAATTTTTGTAGAACTGAAAAATTAATTTTTGCAGCAACGAAGCGAGAAATTTTTACTGAAATCAGGTATGCAATTTGTCATTGCAGCAAGAACCATAGATGTCTGATTGACGAAATTTTTCATTATATAATCGTAAACCATTAACGAATATGTTAGATCTGTGTGAGTTTTTCTTTCAGTGTAGCATAGAGTTATCTTGTCTGGGAAAATATATCAAATGTAGCGTACGATTCAGGTCATAAGAGAAGTAATTGCGCACATGCAAATACAAAAAGGCATTTATATTGGCTGATATATATTGATATTGAATAGTATTGTGAAAACATATTGACACTGCTCCTTACCAACAAACTGCAATACCTAAGCCTACAATAGGCACCCACCATTACTAGTAAACCACAGAAGACAAGTGGATAAGCCTCCACATTTTCTGTACCGAAAGAATAATGTTATATTAAAAAGGAATACACGAAACACATTTTCATCTAATGTCTGTAATAAAATCTTTAAATTCCTATCAATAATGCATAATATTTTATGGCATTGTCTAAACATATGCTGTCAAAATCCAAATAAATACCATTTGGGCCTTACTATAGCAGAAAACCTTTTATCATTCCTCAAACAACAGTAAATCGTACAATGTCGTTATCAATTGGATTTTGTCGAAATCGCATCAATAAAAAAATTCTGTAAAGCAATAAAAGAAGAAACATATTCAAAAAAAATCGTGTTTTTAAATTGTAATTTTCTTGGTCAAACAAATGTTCTTGCCTATATGTTTTTCTTGGGACTGGAGACATCCCCAATATGCTGCATAGAGTGGAATATGGTTTTCGACATCTAACGGAACACAAATGTGATATGTTTCTTTGGGAAGGGTGGAAATGTATTACATGAAAGTATTGGAGATGATTGGCATATCTGGCATTATTGCCCGGTATAGAAACTAGGGCAATTATGAAGGTTTTGTGTTGGTATTCATCCTTCAACTTTTTGTTATAATGCGAAAGAGTTTTGTCTGATCCATACAAATTAACATACAACGATTCCCCTTTTTGTGCACTTGTATTGTCGTGCAATTCCCAGTTGATAAATTTAATCTCCAGTTTCTAGAATTTTGTGTTGAAATCGTACAAAAGAGTACTGTTTGCTGATGCTCTATAAATCCTTTCATTTCATTAAAAAGTCATTTCACGAATATTCCCTGGTTGATAAGGAAATGCACGTTGCAAATTATTACGGATTAAGGTGGCCTAAGTTCAAACTTCACATAGTCCTGCCAAATGTTCGGTTGCAAACAATGAGTTGAGGGGAATCTAAAACTGTTCAAAAATCTGTTCTATTCCTGCTTCAAGCATCGAGCGAATGTGTATTCGAACACCACCCATTTATCATTTTTAATTTTTTTACTAACCGGAAAAAAATGATATGATGCCTAAGTGCAATTACAACTTTCTGAAAATAACTCGGATCAAAGATAACTAAAATACAAAAATCATATGGTAGTGCCAGACCCAGAACAGAACAAAAACTACAATTAAAATTGTTGTGTTCTATAAGTAAAACTTTCGAAACTGCGTCACCAGTGCCTGTAAATATGAAAGCAACGTGAAAGAAGTAACAAATATCACTCTACACGACAACAGACTTCGGTTAGAATACACACTGTGGTGGCATAACGGGCTAGACGTTGTTGAAGAAGCTGCTTCACACACATCGTAACTATCGTCCAGCAAATGTGAGTTCGAATACCACCTGCGTCATTTCTATTTTTTCACTTGTCGGAAAAAATCATAACCTGTTAGCATAAAAGGACTTACAACTTCCTAAAAATATATCGGATCAAATAACGGGTTCGCCATTTAAAATTTTTTTTTCAACTACTGCTTATTTCGTGAATGGTAACACTTAGCTCATGTCTGATTTGACAGATAATTAGTTTTATCCTTCCGCTGAACGAATATGGTTGGGTATACGCTTGAACAACGCTGGGAAATATGGGAAAAATGGGCCTGCGATCGACTTACAGAAGATGCCGATTTTGCCAAAAAAAATCATCTTTTCAGATGAAGCTCATTTTGATCTTGGCGGGTATGTAAACAAGCAAAATTGTCGCATTTGGGGCACAGAAAACCCGCACGGATACATTGAAAAGCCGATGCACCTAAAACGAGTCACTGTTTGGTGCGGATTTTGGTCCACAGGCATAATTGGGCCATTTTTCTTCGAAAATGAGCAAGGAGTGGCAGTTACAGTCAATGGCGATCATTATCGGGCCATGTTGAACGAATTGTTGTTCACAACAATTGAAGAGGAGGATCTTTGCAACATTAGGTTTCAACAGGACGGCGCTACGTGCCACACAGCCGAAGCTAAACTCGATGTTTTGCGCCCTATTTTTGAAGATCGCGTTATCAGCCGCAGAGCTGATGTCGTTTGGCCACCTCGGAGCTGGGATTTGACACCGTTGCACTATTATTTGTGGGATGCCCTCAAAGATAAGAGTTACGCCGACAAGAAAGAGACAATTGACGCTTTAAAGGACAATATTCGTGAAGCCATTGGTGAAATACAGCTGCACAGAATCAATAATGTGCTTAAAAATTGGACCGATCGTGTAGGCTACTGCATGGCCAGACGAGGCAGCCATTTGAATCAAATTATTTTCCATTATTAACCAGAAGGATTGCACTTTTAAATAAAAGAAGAAATTTGAGAAAATATTCAGTAGTTTTTTTTTATAGCATTTCAAAAAAAAGTTATTTGGCGGACCCGTTACAACTAAAATTTATTGATATTTTATATATTACATTGTATACTTATGACTAAATTACGAATATAATGTACAACCTCTGATTACTAAGATTTTAAGCTTATATACACACTTTCATTAGGAAGGGGCGATTTTTTTTGTGTACCGCGGTTCAGCAAAAAAAACTTAAAGTTTGGATAATACCGGAAAGTTTTGCCGAAGAGATCAATAACTTTTGATGAACTTTACCCCTCCCAAAAATGCAATATAGATTACAGATTTACAGCCACAAAAAATATAACGTGGTTGTATTAAATCATTTTCTTTTGAAGCTGATACTAAATTTGGAGTCAGATTTGCGCCACCATGGTTCACTGTCAAAATTACGAAAAGCTATGCGACCCGCCAAAAAATTTGTACGACGATTATTTTGTGGTTGCTGACTCCATTTTGTTTATATCAAAATGGCGGCTAGAATATGGCGGGAATATTTTCTAATGTGCTCGCATTGAAGGACATTATTTTAACTGGCACGATAAAAATTCCATATGGAAGATAAAGTTCATGCACTGACCGTGACAAAATATCTCTTTTTATGATTCAGGGTTGTCAACCAGAAGAAAAGGCAACTATTTAAAAGTAAGCACCCCTATGGTAAGTATGGAAGCTTATTCGAAATTAAAAATTACTTTATTTCCTGATTAAATATTTTAAATGTTGTTGTTTGTGACTTGAAAAAACTGTAAGGCGGAAAATTTTACGTTTATAAGAATATAAGTTTATTTTATTGTTTGGCGAGTATTAAGGATACATTTCCAATTTAATTTTTTTATTATTCTTTAACCCGCCAATGGTGACGTACTGGTCTGTGAGACCGGCTGTTTTAAAAAATTCGTATAACTTTATTTTCCGTTATTGTCTTTTGTTGCGATTTCGAGTAGCTGCAGCATTGCACATCTCCCACCATCAGTTAATGACGAAGCTGCTTGGTGAGCACAACTTCTGTATTTTTTTCTAACCTGATGTGTGAGACCGTGAGTCACCGTGTATGTAAGTAAAATAATCGCAACACTTTTGTGTTATATTTTGGAAGGATACCAATTTTTGTTCATTTTATAAAAGTTCCTATTGTCGAAAGACTAATAAACATTATTTTCCTTAATGAATATGTGATTTTTTTATTTTTTCTTAATTTTAAAAAAATGTATTGCTAAAACATTGTTATTTTTAATGCTCTATTTAAAAACATTTGTGAATTTTAATATTGAAATAAAAAAAACTTAAAATGATTATATATCTTTGTTTTATTGTCAAAGTGCATAATTAAAAAAAAAAACATTAACTATTAGCAACACGTTTCGAAAAATCTTCAGTTGAAAACCCCGGTGCATGAGACCGGCGTCACCATTAATCAAAGTCAAATTTGCGTCACCATTGGCGGGTAAAGAATGGTATTTAAAATTTTGCATTGAGCTACTTCTTGTGGTAATTAAAAGATGCATGATCTGTTTTTTATTTTAAATTATCCTCTTCGCCCTAATTTGAATAATTACTAAATGTGCACTAAAATTGGCAGCTAATGGGATAAAGGTAGCACAGCAAATATCGCTAGTGGCTATCACCTAAGACAATTATATGTATTTCAGTGCTTTTGTAGATCTAGGCAAGAAGATACAAACAACAGATAGTAAGTGGTTGAAAAACTTATGCAAATATATTGTGGAAGACATTCCACTGCAGATTTCCGATGACTAGAATACTTCATCTTTATAATACATATGCCGATTTGAAACTTTGATGCCAAACGCACTTCAAAATTGCGTAGTATCCTATCGCCATCTGTTGGCATCCTACATCTAAAGCTAACAACAGTTACAGCTGTCATTTTGTATATAATTTTAAATGCATGACTGTTGGTTAGCTTTAACCAGATAATATAATTTTTTTCTATTAGGGTATCGTTAGCTAAAACGCAAACCAACGAAACAATAATTGTATTATATTTTGCAGGAATAGAAAACGACTCCATAACCTTCCTTTATACTCTAGAAGTCAAAAACTTTGTGGAGATGAGGCTTTCTATAAAATGCGTCATTTCCAAAAAACCCCCCGATATCGAATTTTTTGTTGATTACATCGTTAGCGTTTTAGGTGACGATATATAAAATTGTCTACTGACAGACTGGGTTGGCAGTGTCTGTGCATATTGTGCTAAAGTGAAGGGAAAAGTGAAAAATATAAAAATTTTTAAGCGACTATTGAAAATTGAAAATAAGATTCTCAAAAATTTTCTCAGTGTTAAGCAACTATTTAAGGGACTTGCAGTTTATGAGCGAGTTCACCTAACTGGGAAAATTCTGCTGGGTTACAAAAATAAGCGAGCAATTAAGCGAGTACGCTCTGATTTGTGTGAAAAAGTTTAAATAACTTCGATTGCCCGGTTGACTCAAAATTCAAATTTGGGTGAAACTTTGAAACTTCCGTTGGCACTAAGTTCAACTTGTGCCCTACTACTTAATTTGTGAACTGTTGCAAAATTAAACTCTCATTGATGGAAAATCGTAAAGAGAAAAATAATAAAAAAGAAAGAAAAAGCCTGGATCTGTGTTCGTCAATGTATCAGAGTCTGAAAACCCCCAAGTTGCTTAATACTATAAAAGCTCTCGAAATAAAAGTAGAATATATGCAAAATATGATACTCGAATATCAATGACAAAAACATGATCGTACAAGAGCTAAAAGTCCAGTTAATGAGCCAATTAGTGACTGTGTATTTTCTGAAGATGAAAGCGCTATGGATGCCGAAGCCATAGACCCCATAACCTGTGACCCCATAACCTGTGACGTTTCTATAATTGAAGACGCCAGTGCGCATGGTTCTGAATAGCAAAAGGTTAAGGGAGTTCGAGGAGCCCTAGTCTTCAACCCGTTCGATCAGCCCGTTAAGGGCAGCAACAGCAACAACATCATCATCAGCAGTAATATCAAGAGCAGCAGCAACATCAGCTGAATTAGAATTATTTAAAATTTATAATGTTACCATAAAAGATTTGTCTCTTACATGGAAAACCCTCGTGTGTATACTAAATAAAAACCGTATCAATTTAAAAGTCAATATTATACAGGATCATATTAAAGTCAGCAGTATTTTTGAAATTGAAAAAGTAGAATTCTTAACCTGCAGTCCGAATGATTTAAAGCCATAATCAGAACTGATTGATGGATTATCCGGATCCTACGACATTGAGGTACTTAAGCAGTACCTGGAAGGCCTTGGAATAGACCTAAAAATGATTAGATTGAGAGTGGACTAATGGCTGGTACATGCCTAGAAAAATGTCTAGACTCGGATTTTGCTAGATTGTTCTTTATTCAGTCAATTCTGCACCGCAGAGTACGAGTTCGCTGATTTCGGCAAATTGACCTAATACAGTGCCGTAACTGCCATAGATGTGGGCACATCTTGTCCAAATGCTGAATGCAGTACAGGTGAGTTCAATGCAGCGAATCCCATGGTCCAGGCTATTAGAAAGTCGCAGGGAAAGGGGACAATACGGCTAAAGTTCCTGCCCAAAGATATTCTTAGAAAACTGGACGTGAGGAAGGCCTCTAAGAATGTAAGCGGTCTTGCTGTGGCATAGAGACCCTTGGTAGTTCCCCAATGGATGAAGGTACGGGGACGATGCGGTCTTCAAATGTCCTTGGCAAAAGTGTCTGGGATATGTAGCAGGAAAATTACAGAAAATAGAGTGGATAGTCGCGAAAGCGATATGCAACCAGAAGCAAACCATGCAGCAAAGTGTCTTACTATCTGGCCTACTACCTCGTCATCATCGAGAGAACGTAAAGATAGGAATATACACTCGTGTCTATTTTTCTATGATTGAAAGCTTCCTCAATGGGGAGGACGAGTCGACAAAACAAATGGGAGAAGATTGTTTGACTAGCTCACGTTGAGCCCACATTTCTTTATATTACCCAGACGAGAACCCACGAGAGTTACATTTTCGACCAGATCCTTCATTGATATTTTTATCATTTCAGTCGGGCTAGGGACGACTGGTGACACTGCCACAGGCGGGGGACTACTGACTCACGATTATGAATCGGACCACAGGGCAATTGAACTCATCTTTTTGATTGGGGATTTTGAGAAAGGCGAAAAGGTCAAAATCTATGAGTATTGCACTTTCCAAGTCTTTGTAATTACCAACGACAGGAATATGAGCGCTTGCTAGATCGATGATGCTGTCGATGCAGTTATAAGTGCATATAAATTCACCATGGAGACACTGTATTGACAAAATAACACCTGGCCGGGAAAGTATGGTTAAACTTACAGCGGAAAGCCTTTGCATTATCTCCCAGAAGAAATCACTGCAAAGAAGATGTCACAGACATTTAGAGTCCGACAAGAGGACCTCACTGAGGGTATGTAGTTGAAATTTTTTCAAAGTCTTGAACTGAAGCCTCAGCGGCAGCAATATTCTCGACACTACGGCCACTTCTTTGTCTCACTGGCAAGAGAACATTTTGTACTGTGCCTGTGGATTCAAATTTTTCCACTAGACGCCCAATTGTTGATCTGGTAGGACGATTATGACGACCATAAATTGGACGTAGCGCTCTTAAAGTTGAGGCCACTGACTCCAAATTTCGGTAGTAAATTTTAATAATTGCGACTCGTTGTTGGCTCGTATATCTTTCCATGATAAAATGGCAAACCTTACTGAAGAGAAATGTCAAAAGAGCGGGGAAAAAGATGGCGTCGTTTGCTGTCCCTATCGATTTACTTTTGTAGCGTCTCTGTTGGAGAACCCTTTACGTTTATAGGCGTTTTGCCAGATCTGATCAGATTTTTTTTAGGGCGGGGCAAAGTTTCCGCCCCTCGGAACTTTTGTTCCTTAATTCTGAGGTACAAAATATGTTCAGAAGTTTTATAGAAAAGATTCCGATAAGAATTTTTGTGGAACAAAAAACTCGCAAACCACGGCTCGAAAATTACGGGGGGCGTGTTCAAAATGTTCTACAAAAACTATCGCCATAAAATTTCACTATATGTGTCCGAACACTCTAAAACACAAATCTTAGCCCAATTGCTAGGTAATAAGCAAAAACTAACTGCCTTCTAAGGGTTCATAATGAAATCACATACTGAGAAATAATTTTTTCCTTACTTCAATGTCCCTGGTGCGCATTGGCGAGGAAATTGACACTGTTTATAGTGAACTAGTCCTGATACGCCGAAATACTTATTTCAATTTTTTTTTGTTTTTGTTTCGATACCCTTTTGTTTCATAAATAGTAGTTTTAAGATAGTTTTAAGTTATTTTCAAGTAAAACTCAGTACCACGTTTTGTCGTCCGTTTTTTACAGGCATTAAGTTACAAGCGTGCCATTATCAAAAATAATTCTAAACCCGTCTTAGTATGCATATTTAATAATAATAAATAAACACGCGCTAGGTTGTAACTATGGAAATGGTACCGCTTTTAAAATTATTTTAATTTTTTGTTTCATTAAAAAAACGTTTAGAAATTAAATTTTCAATGAGTTTTGACATTTAAGGTTTTTTACGCCACACAACTCAAACCTAAATTTCATTATGTAATACAAAACAGTATGGAATATCGCAATTTTAAACTTAGGTTTTTATAAAAGAATTCACATCAAAAAATTGTGCAACTTTCGTTGTGATTTCTAAAGAATGGCCTAAGTTCAGAATCAAGAATTTAACCCACTAGAAGGGGTTTAAAGCAAGAACCTAGAATAAATTTTTGCTTAAATAAATCACCAAATTTATTTTACCTTGTTCCTGGCAAATGTTGGACAATTTGAATGAGTTTGAGAGAAGTGGCAACTTTTTGCGGCTTCCATCTAATTGACACTCACAAAAGCTATATTTTGGTTAATACGGGAAACGCAAAGAAACGCACACGAAATAAAATACAATATAAAAAAATGGAAACTGTAAATCCCATTTCAACTCATAATCTCAGTTATAAGCGTCATTGATTTAAGTGTCAAGGATATGCGAACGAAGAAGGAGGATTTTAGTAATGGAAATCAAGTATATTTTTTACATTTCCTCCGTTGATTATACATGTCTTCAGTGAATAATGATGTTAACGTCAATTTCAGGTTTGCCATCCATCAACATGTTTAAGGTGTTCACCATTTCCCATACCACACTTACAATTCAATTATGCAAACGTGAGTTTACGCTTCTGAATTTCGAAAAAGGTTCCTCGTTTCATGCTCCGTTCATGTTCCGTATGTTACACGTTTGTTTAATAACATAAAGTGAATTGCAATGAGTCTGATTGTTTCCTTTGCCCTTGTTATTGGGTTCTTCTTCTTCATTGTAACAATTTCATACACTTCATTTTTTGGTAATTTACCTTGCGATACATTTAACAGCATATGAAGTGTGGATTAAGTTATCGATGTTGCCGGTTTTTAAAACGCACATTAGCTGGAAACATTTATTCAATGGGTCGTACGCTAATTAATATATTTTATGACGATAATTTATCACAGTCATGAATTTACCATCATTGGTTACAGCTCCCTTTCTTGAGATGAAATGTTGTTAAGTGGCCTCATTCTCAGGCAACAAATATATTGGCAATGTAATTGGAGATATGTAATTAATATAAGCAGTAATGTCTTTAAAACAGGTAGGCAGGTGGTAATTTGACGACTCCCTCACAGAACTAATTATTTGAAAAAAGGTTGTAGCAAACGTAAAATCTACTGTAGCCGCCGAATTTCAGTGCCACAACCGAATTGTGTTTGTCAATTGTCAAGGTCGATCGATTAAGATGTTCTGATATACACGCCAAAGGTAATATACTACACCATCTTCGTTATATAGAACACACGAATGGTTGGCTTAAAGGACTAAATCGGCAGAAACAACAAATAATAATAGGCGATGTGACCCATGCAAAAAGGAACGTCGAACAATGGTCTGAAATGGCACGTAAAGTGAATTTGTTTCCTTAAGGATTAACCCATGTAACGTTCATAATTTCCTTCATTTTTAATTATATATGAGAATATAGCAATTTAAATTATCAATGAGCCAATCAAAACGTCTCGCCTAATGCACTTCTAATTACTAGGAGAAAAAAATTCGGCTGGGACAATCTCATTTAAACTTTTTTATCGGTAGCCAGAATTTCAATAAATTTTTTTGGTTGGTTCAATGGTTTCGTTTGTAACAACCTCAAATGTTGCTGTACCAACCTATAATTCGGTAGCGACAATCTCTAATTCAAATGAGATGATCTCTATTGTTAGGCAAATAATTCAATTGTGGCAACCTCTAAGTTCGCTTACGCCTAATTCGGTTGACTGAATCTAATACACAGTGCAACAAAATGCAGGTAATTGCCTAATGGGTGAATGATTCCTGCCTAATGGGTGAATGATTCCCATAGGTCTCACTGTTTTTCTATGGCCCGAAGGAAGTTTTATTTTGAGCCGAAATAGTATTCGAAAAATGTTAAAAAAAACTATGCAGCACATTTGCGAAATAAAATATCTGCAATGAAATTGAATGAAACCCTTTATTGCAGAACATTTCAAGCCCCTACGATTCCTTACCTCTCATTTTCGTCCTTATTTCGAGAAATGTCAAAACAGTACCCTAAAACGGGCGGTTAATTAAATTAAAATTATATATGCATCGGATTTGCAGTAAACAAAAACAACAAGGTCAGCCTTGAGATCAGACAGAGAATTGTGCTTGCGAATGTTATTTTGGACTAAGCAAGCACCTCTCTCGAGTAACAAACGTCCACCTATACCAGACTCTCATACAACCTATCTTGCTTTATGGCGCTGAATCCTGGGTCTTATCGCAAGCAGACGAAACATTTCTAGGACTCTTCGAGTTAAAAATACTGCGACAAATTTATGACCCTATAGTGCACAACGGCGAGTATCGGCGACCCATGAATAATAAGCTGTATGAGCGGATAAAAAAAATGCATTGCGCTGTTATATGTTGTATTTTGTTCAACAGTTATATATCTCTTTCCATACTCGTAAATCATATTCTATGAATTTGGAATTATTCAAAGAGAATGAGTGTCGCTCTCGGAGGAGAAAAGGAACATGTAGAATAGTTAAGTGTAAAATAACTACATATGTACAAATAAGTACGGAACTCTTCACATAAATATACAGACAAATTTTCGGTGCTAGTCCCTCAAAAACTTATGTAAATGTAATTAAAAATCTGAAAACTTTACTAAGTAGCAAAGTTATAGGAACAATCACGGACCGCATTCAAACAAATCGTGGGCCGCACTTTGTGTATGGTGGCTATATGATCCGGCTACTTTGACTGGAAAATTTCTCTTTTGACAAGCCTCTCCGCCCGCAAAATCGAAAATCTAACATTCGGCCTTGAATAGATCTTCCCCATCGTCAGCGATATATAGCCCAATTGTGAATCTAAATACTCCAGAAACCCATGAAAATACACACCAACATTTTTATCAAACGTGGTTTAGCTGTTTTTATTAAATTTCAAAGTAGAAAATATAATCGTTTTCCCGGTTTTGCTCTTTAAAATTGCAACTACACAGTTTTGACAACTTAATATAAATGAGTAAAAGAGAAGAGGTAATTGTCGATATATTACATTATGAATATCCTCTTAAAGTGGTATCACAATCACAGTTAGTACAACGAAGTGCTTGGAATAATTAGGAAAACATTTTTAACGTTGCAACTCGTTAATATTCTTGTTGGTAACTTATAGAATACCAGTGTGCTAAATATTGACTTTGCATAAATTGTAAATTATGATATCGATAGACCTTTGTGTGGAAATTCAATAATGGCCTTCTATAAATAACAAGCAATGAATGACTAGCAACCAACAAAAATTAATTTTCTTTTTCATGAACTTTCATGGCAAAATTTGATATCCTTGATGCGTCATATATTTCATTTATTATAAAATAAAATACATAAATGGATTTCCGTTACATCCCACGTAGGGATTAGAGAGAGGGCATCACAACCACTGATCTGTGCGCGTTCTAGTTTCACACTCACTGATAAGGACCTACAGTTTTACACCGGTTCCGAACGATGTTTTGAGAAATTTTTTTCATGGCTAAATACTCGATACTGACGGCCGTCACTAAGCGAAGTGACCGCCGTCGAAAGAAATTTAAGGTCGTCAGAGAAGTGATCGAACCCTCGTTCTCATGCACAAGAGCCGCGCACACTACCATTGCTACATGGACGGAAACAACTCATTCATTTATTATTATATAACGCCTTAACATTCCGATGCTTTAGATTAAATGGGCAAAAAAAGCAAGGAAGTACACCTTCTACTTTAAAATTTAACGTAAACTGTATTTATTGCCTATTTAAAATGTCTTTCTTCAAACCTTTTGATGCACACACATACCAACAATGACATAGACTATGTTTTACGATCTTAACAATTTTGACATACAACCCAATTATCTTACACTTTTCCAAAATATAAAATGGCATCCCGTCTTTACTTCAAGTGCATAGCGGGAGGTTACATGTTAAGTGTTATTTCTGTAATTGTGTGTGTACCCCAGTCTGTGTATGTTGAGTTAGAGCTTTGAAAACTAAAATTTTTTGGGTTTTTATTTTATATATTAGTTTATATTTATGTGTTCTTTAAAATTATAATAAAACTTATTTTTTCATTTCTTTTTTAAAACAAAAAGAAAGTGTTTGATATATAGTACATCATAGAAAATATGTATTTATATGTAGTATATGCAAAAATGAAACTAAAATTTAATTCTTATTCTTATCCAATTAAAATATGTAATTAATACGATATTGAGTTGCCCACCTATAAGAACTTGTTGTAGCCTGCGTGGCATAGAACTCACTAAGTTGCTTAAAGTGGACATGTCAATTTTCTCCCATTCCGACGATATTGCTAGTTTTAGTTCTTTAAGCGTCGTATACTGCTTCGACTTTGAAAACACTTTGGCGGAAAGTATCCCCCATAGGTCTTCAATTGGGTTAAGGCCGGGACTTATAGCTGCCCACTCCAGAAATGGAATATTTCGGGACTTAAAAAAATCCCTTGTGAGCCGAGCAATGTGGATCGGGGCGTTGTCCAGTTATCTCCATATAGTTCGCTGGAATAATCAATTAAATTACTGTCCAACAGATCAGCGTATGCTTCCGCATTCATTTTAGTTGGGACAAAGCATATTTCTAACTTCCTTCGTGCTCCAAATGCAGCCCATATCATAAGAGATCCACCACCGTGTTTTCGCTTGTAGCACGTCTGCCGAGGATGTCGTAAATCGACTATCAGTTGCGTTCAAATTAAACTTTTTCTCATCACTAAATATAACGGTTTCAAATTCGTCCTCCCAAAACTTGTACTTTTCTGCAAAAGCAATAGCGCATTTTTATTGCGCTGGGTTAAGCGTGGTTTGGCCATTTTGCTTTACTACCGAAGACCTATATCGTCCTTTAGCAGTTGCTGGCCACGCTGTCTCGTTACATTTAGACCCAATTCCACCTTTATTTCCCTCCAACTTATATTCCCATTAGCTGATAAATGCCGAATGCGCCGCTTAGTCCTCTGGTCTACAATTGGGATGCGTCCACTGCGTTTCATAGTTTTCGGGGTCTTTGAGGAAATTCGAAAGTCTATTGCGATGCTGATTTACCGCAGCTGCAATCTCGCCAATTCCTTTACATGCAAGTCTCATTTCAACAATTTTTCCGCGCTCCTCATCCGTAAGTTCACTTCCACGTGGCATGTTCAACTAGAAACAAAACTGTGAATAAAACGGTCCTTAGAATATATTCATAACGATCACTTTACTAGTTTTCGGGGTCTTTGAGGAAATTCGAAACTCTATTGCGATGCTGATTTACCGCAGCTGCAATCTCGCCAATTCCTTTACATGCAAGTCTCATTTCAACAATTTTTCCGCGCTCCTCATCCATAAGTTCACTTCCACTTGGCATGTTCAACTAGAAACAAAACTTTGAATAAAATGTTTCCTAGAATACAACGGGTTTTTCAATAAGAGCTCTACAAATTTTTTTTTTTAAATAACACAAACCCGGTTTTAGATGCCAATGAAATTCTTTATTCCTGTGAAAGTACGTTCGATGCCATTATATATGGAACACGACTTCTTTTGCATGGCCACCACGGGCACGCTTGCAGAAGTCCAGACGCTAAACCCAATTGTCGACGGTTTTCCAGCATAAATCGGCCGATACTGCTGCAATTTCACGTTCGATATTCGTACGAAGTTCATCAATCGTCGCTGGCTTGTTGGCATAGACCATAGACTTGACGTAGCCCCACAGGAAATAATCTAACGGCGTCAAATCGCACGACCGAGGCGACCAATCGACTGGGCCATTTCGTGAGATAACACGTTCACCAAACTTGGTTTCCAACAAATTTATTGTGGCATTCGCTGTGTGACTTGTAGCGCCGTCCTGTTGGAACCACATGTCCTCCAAGTCCATATTATCCAATTGGGGCCAAAAATGTTCGGATATCATTGAACGGTAGCGATTCGCATTAACAGTAATGTGCCGGTCTTGACCATCACAGAAGAAATACGCCCCTATGACGCCGCCGCCCAATAAACCGCACCAAACCGTAATTTTTTCGGGATGAAATGGATTACGAGTGGATTGCTGTCTGACCAATAACGCATATTTTGCTTATTGACGAAGCCGTTCAGCCAAAAATGAGCCTCATCACTGAAGATGATTTTCCGATGAAAATCCGAATCATTTTCAAGTTGTTGCTCAGCCCATTTCACGAACATACGACGCTTATGGCGGTCAAGCGGCTTCAGTTCTTGCGTCAATTTGATCTTGTAAGGCTGTAGGCCAAGTATATACAGATTATGGCGGGTCGATTTAAAATTTGTTCAACGTTTAAGGAAAATCGTATTCTAGGCATCAAAATAAGAAACTTTACTGAAGGAACCATACCTCTAAAGCGAATTCTGATGTCCCGGAATTTGGTTCGAACTTTTGGGTAGGGTCAAATTTTGAAAAATCCCACTTTGACCCATTAAAGTGCCCCAATCGAGTCCAACTGTATGACCGACCCCCACTTACTTTGGGGGCCCGACCCACCCATGCCAGTGGCATACCCCCTGGAACCCCCCCCTGGGGGGTTCCCAAAACAAACATTTACAAAATTACAAATTTTGGCACTTTACATGAAAATATTAGCGAAATGGCTATGTTTTTTTCTTTTTGGAGTTTATTTTTCTCTTTAGAAATTTATGTAGTCGGATCATGTAAAGGAAAAAATTAATTTAAGTTA
Organism: Phaonia tiefii; assembly: GCA_963931995.1. Classification (NCBI taxonomy): domain Eukaryota; kingdom Metazoa; phylum Arthropoda; class Insecta; order Diptera; family Muscidae; genus Phaonia; species Phaonia tiefii. The sequence goes on along the minus strand of OZ008368.1, from coordinate 198,158,796 downwards.
GTAATAGAGAAGAAACAAAAAAAAAATATTGTTTGAAGTGTCTTTTGCTTTCAAGTCTGGGCAATTTCGCACGGCTCTCTAATGTCGTCGCCATTACAGCCTCTACATTTCCCGGTTTAACTCGTTTGGAAACGCTAGCTAGCAATTGAACGTGACGTTCCGTTCCTTGTATGTTTGATGGAATTTTTGGATTAAAAACTGTGGATTATCTTCATTTAAATATTCTTTCAATGTATCGTACGGAATGCTTCGCTTGAATGGTGGTTCAAATACGTTATTTATATCATTCAAATTGATCATTTCCGTGTAACTTGTGCAATTAAAGTGTATATCTGTTTTTTTTTTCAAACTCTAAGTTCCGTTGGGTCGTCAACATCGGTGCGATAGCGCAGAATTTACTTGATAGCACAGTTGCGCTTTTCTTTGCTATCATCAAACAACATTGATAACAAGATATTTTCCGGATGCGCATAGTATGAATTATGTGTAATTATGTACTTGATTGACAATTCTGCGTAAACGAGGTTCTAAAAATCGTGACCAACTAATGAACTTGAAAGATAATGCACTACCGTACACGCCAGAGCTGTAATACTTGATATTAAAGTACATTGGCACATAACATTTAATTATAAATTCAACCAGAATTGTTAAAACTTCATCTAGATTTTCCGTTGCAACATATAATCGCAACAATCTAGCGGCCTTCGTGAGAATGTACAATTTTCCCTGGTTTGATGTTAGCCAGATCCACCGCCGCTAGAAATTGCATGGGCCATGTCGTATAAGTACTTCGAATCGGTGGAAAATTCAATTTTTTTTGGAGCAGGGAGCATATTTTTCAACTGAATTTTCTGAAAGCCATCCACCACCTGAAAATATATAATAATAAAATAATTAAAAACGGTTGACAATTATAATAAATGAGTGATAGCAATAACATACCCGAAGAGTTTCACAAGTTTCGATTTTACGGCTCAGCTTTCCGGTTGCCGATCATGGTCCAGTGCACTGAAATTAGCACTTGACGCTTTGAGTTCTTCACAACGACTTAATTCATTCACAAAAACTGTTGCATTTTGTATGGTCTACGAGAGGAGGTAATAAGAATGAAATGGTAATTTCAATTCAACCTGCTGTGTCTTGTGGTGGCTTAAAAAACTCACACAAGCAATTTTACGACCTGCAATTGTGTCACAGTGATACCTTCATTTTTTAAAAGGGTTGAATAAAAAACCCACACAACTAAATTTACGACATTCAAATGTATCACAGTGATGCCTTTGTTTTAAAAGGGTTGTAAAAAACGCTACTTTCTAATAATTTTTTTTAGTTTCTTTTCTATTACTAAGTTAAATTAATTTTTTCATTTACATATGACTAAATTCATTTACACATGACTAAATAAATTTCATGTAAAGTGCCAAAAATGGTGATTTTTTGAAATGTTTGTATTGCGAACCCCCAGGGGGGTTCCATGGAGTGTGCCACTTGCATGGGTGGGTCGCGGCACCAAATTTAGTGGGGGTCGCTCATGCATTTGGACTCGATTGGGGCACTCTAAATGGGTCAAATTGGGATTTTTAAAAATTTGACTCTACCCAAAAGTTTGACCCAAATTCCGGGACATAAGAATTTGTTTTAGAGGTATGGGTCCTTCGGCAAAGTTTCTTATTTTTATCCCTAGAAATCGATTTTCCTTGTACGTTGAACGATTTTTTGCCTCCATACAAATCGACCCGGCCTAATATCTACCGATGGTATCAAGTTAGGCATCTGATGATGAACTTGTCACGGAGTTCTGAACTAGACAGGCCATGCTTAAATGAATTGTATATTATTCCAACAAAAACCAAAAATTTTTCTCCTAGAAAAATTCTCCTGACCTAGTTAACTTGTAGTATAAAGTTCTCATACATTAACAAAAACTAATAACTAATAATTCAAATTCAAAACAAATTTCATTCTGTTCGGAAATTATTTGCGGCAGTTATCACACATACGGTTATCGCTCAATTCTTTTAACAATTCTTAAAAAAATTTGGTCTACAGTTACATTGGGCCTAAAAGAGAGTATCCAGGTATCTGGTATTTTTTAAAAGCCGGACTTTAGTTTACTTAAAATAATTTGGTTTTCGGTTTTTAGTTTTAGCCAAAACCGATTAAACTGGTTTTGCATTAAATCTGTTTTGTAACCATCTCATATTCTTCTTCTCGTTTAATTCTCAAAATTTCGTAACTGTCTTTCACGTTTAAGTTAGAATATAAATTATAGTAAGTTAAGTACAACTAAATTTGGCAATCATTCAAATAAGGAGCGATTTGAATGTACGCAAATGTTATTAAGTTAATTTCGATTTTCTTGTTACTTTATCAATCTGTAAAAGTTTATAATTTTTCTTCATAATTCGTTTCGTTAGTTTGAGAATTCACTGCTTCTTCTAAAAACTATTTTGTATTGAAAATTATTTTCAATAGTAAAAAAGATCTTGAACCGAATTATGATGAAAAAATATTATTAACTTAATTCAATTTATTTGTAAAATTAGACATTTGCAGAAAATAATTTGAAAAGGTTTATTAATTCTTGTTCACATTAAGTCATTTTGAAATCAAAATTGTCCTGTAAATCTTAATTTGAACATTAATTCGAAAATTGCATTAAAATTTTAAAATCATATATTTTATTATTTAATTATTTAATTTTTTAACGGTATTAGCACAACCCAGGTGGAAAATTTTGGCTTGAAGACAATGTCAGTAGAATATCCTAAGGACCATGTCAGTAGGTGATCAGACTCTATATTAAACATGCCTCTAGTTTTGTCTTAGGTGACATAAATTGTGAATTGTGGCTGAAAATGTATGTCAGATTTTTTAGCACTGTGTCATGAGTGACTCTTACAGAAACTACTGCTGATCCTAGTTAGAAGTCTTTTTCATATGTCTATTGCGAGTCCAAATTTGTACTTTCCACACTCTTCAAACAAAAAAAACAGATATCTGGAAAGTTTATATTTTAAACGTACATATACATATGTCAAAAATTTTGAAAATTTATTTCAAAAATATTTGAAATTAGAGAAAATAATATGCACATTTTCAGGGAATTGCATATGCATATGTAAGTACAGGGTGCGGCAAAAGTCGCGAAGGGATTTGAAAAATTAATAACTTTTCTAATTTATTTTTTTTTTTATTTTTCTTTTTAGGACTTGTAAAATAAATCTGGGAGATTAATTATGGAAGGTTACAACGTTATCCAGCGAACCAAAATCATAGAACTTTATTTTGAACATCATCGATCAATAATTCAAACTCAACGAGCCTATCGTCGTCATTTTAATGTGCGGAATTCACCATCCGAATCAATGATTCGACGCTTAGTGACACGTTTTCAGGAACAAGGCTCAGTGAGGGATCTTCCACGAAGCGGAAGACCACATTCTGTAATTAGTGAAGCAAATATTCAACGCGTTCTGGAGAGTGTTGAGGAGAATCCTGAAACATCAACTCGAAGGCGCTCTGCTGAGCTGCAAATGTCTCGGCGGTCTTTACGCAGAATATTAAAGGGAAATTTACATCTTTTCCCATACAAGGTGCAGTTAGTGCAAGAACTAAAGCCAGGAGATTCCCAAGAACGAATAATTTATGCAGTTCGCTTCCAAGAATTGGAAACCCCTTCGTGACTTTTACCCCACCCTGTACAAACACATGTTGCAATTTTGTATTACGATAAAATGTTTCGTTCAGATTTTAACAATTGTGAGTCATCAAAACTATTCAAATATATTCAAAGATAACCACACTATTGGTCGCCACTGCTGACGATTTGCGGAAGATAACTGCTGACTTTTTACCAAATGTATCAAAAGGCCAATCGGGATGTGAGCAAGGACTCTGACAAGTCACTTCTTAATCACCGATAATGTCATAAGGAAATCTCCCACTGGGAAATAGTGTAAATACAGGTTAACAGCCATCAAATAGCCGATTTTCGCTTTGTTAAAAAATTACGTTATTTAAAAAACCGTCACACGGGTAGTAGCAAAAAGCCGACTAGCCGCTTTCACTGTTTTTTTTATTGGTTTCGGGTTTGGACACTTTAGTCCAAAGGGACACCTTCTATGTATAACATGTTTTTATATCAAATGTAACTTGATAGAATGAACGACCAAACCCACAAAATGACTTAACCCTGCTGTTAGATTAGGACCATTTGGTCCAAATTTTTTCTGTTTTCCCTTGTAACTTTGGAACGGTGATATATACTGACTAAATTTTTCTGCTAATGGGGTCTTTTAATAAAACAATGTTATGTGCGAAAATTAAATTTTCTAACTTTATTCAGGACTGAGAAAAATACAAAATGACGAATCTTAGATTAGAGGACCATTTGGTCAATAGTACATTTTTTCATTACCAAGCGAATGTAAATTCATGTCAAATATTTAGAAGATGTTTTTGATATGTCAAATACTTGCTTTAGAAATTATTGAACCAAAATAGTTACAAAGGATAAGATAAAATTATTATTTTGGATGAAAATTGCAGTATGGACCAAATGGTCCCTCAATCTAAGATTCGTAAGTTTTTTCTAATCTAACAGCAGGGTTAAATGCAAATAGTTGGACAAACTACTTGCATTTAAATATATTCTACAAATGCAGAGGCCAACAAAAAAAAGTTGTGAGACGACCAAAACCAAAAGAATAAATAAACGTGAAATAATCCCTTAGGCTGTAATATTGTTCTGCCCATTTATTTGTAATTCCTACTAGCACAAAGAGCTGATTATCTAGTTTCTAGTTTTCCTTTTGTTGCATCACAATTTGAAACGTAGAGTTCTTGGACGGAGGCATTATTCTAAGACAAACTTTTCCTAAAGGTGATGAAACTCCTTTGTGTTAGAAAAAGTACAAAAAATATATTTATTTGAAGTAAAAGAAGATAAAGTTAAAATATAAATTTTGAACATTTATATTATATGAGGATTTTCCTTCCACATTCTAAAAATATTAATTTTTGTTTTATTTTCCATCAGTTTGAATTTAGACGGAACTGAAGCAGAAACTTTTTGGTAAACGGATGTTATGATTTATATTGGACTTAATTCAAATAAATTCAAAGTTTACACTGTTCTTTCCCGTGATAATCTGTATTTGTTAAATGCTAGAGTTTATAATGTGCAGCATTGCCATACACTCAAGAAAAAATTAAAATGAATTATACTTAGCAACAACTCGCGGGTTAGTATTTATAAGGCGTTTTGTATTTTTCACTTCAGCTGAAAAGTTTGCAAATAAATTCCTAATAAAATACAATCCAGATCGAATACACAAAGCAGAAGTCATATGGTTCAGCCCAACCAAAAATATTTTTAACATAGGTTAATCAGAAACATTAAATTAAATAAGTTACCAATAAAATTTTAAATTACCTACACTATGTCAACATACCTATGCAGTTTGCTCTGCTATTTCTCAACAATCCTAAAGGAAATGACATTAAATTTATTTTCCATATCAAAAATTTTCTTACATTTTGTAGAAAAAGGTTCCAGAATAATCAGGAACTACACACACACTTCCAGTTTCGCACAAATAAAAAAAGGTAATTAAAAAAATTGCTTATGAATAAATTTTGACGGTATTGACAATGAAGTAAGTGTCCTTTTAGTTTTATAAACAAAGTCAACACGACCCCTCTAAAGAGAAACGATAGTGGGTTAAAATGTTTTACTAATATATTTTGAACCAGATTCCACTTAGGGTTGACGGAAATGCATCCAAATGTGAAATTTTCGAATTTAAATGTTATATTATACAGTGCGACAGTCAAAAATACCTGGGAAGTGATATTAGTTTTATTGTAGGTGCTGTCGAGTGAAACAAGAATCTGCTTCTGGAATTTTCCACACACCCCAAAAAATCTTGTAAACCGTATAAAAACCCGGTTTTGCATACCTTTGCGCACTTATAGGGCTGTAAGTTAGTTGATTATCAACCGATGTTCATATTATCATGGGATTTAAAAAGTAGAAACTTAGGCCTTTCAAACGATATACTATACACGTTAAAACATGGGAAGTCTGTTTGTATTTCTCCACCAATCAGATATTTTTTGAAATTTTTTCGCCATTTCTCAATTTTGGTGATGATTTCACACATTATTTTATGAAGAAACCATAATACTCTTGAATTTATTCAAAAGGGACGTTTCCTAGTGAGTAAAACGCAACTTTGTTTTTGAAAATCCGGTATTAATTGACTAAGTTATTAAAGTTTTCATTAAAACAAATATTTTGCAAAAATGCCTGCACAACTTCGTTCGCGTTGATTTTATGCAATTTCACGATTGTGTATGCAATTTCATGAGTGTTCGAACTCACGGGCGACGTGTTAACTAACATCTCTTCGATTTCTGTGAACACATTAGTAATTATTACATTGGAAAATAAAAAAAGAATAGTATTTGACTTGAAGGCTCTTTTGCTATTGCACTTTCTTTTTTCATACATACATCTGGTTTAACATCAGATATAATATTGTTAAAATAAATAAAGCATTATTTAGCTCACTGACTAGTGTATTGAATCACTGAATCACTATTGAATAGTATAGAGAACTTACTGCACACTTTTGCCGCTCTCATGTAGAGAGTCTGAATAAAAGAGCATAAACCAGTCTTATTCTCTTTATAGAATATTTCAATATAAGTGCCCCTTTCGAAAATGTTATTACATAAAACAATACAAAAAGCATAAATGTTTAAAAAATGCATCAATGTTTCTATTCTATACTATACCATTCATTACTCTTTGTCGACGACGACCTGCTTGGTTGTTCGCTGCTGCTACAACAATACCATCATATTTATTTTCAGGAAGAGACTATTGTTGTACAACAACCACGTATGTGATGCTAACGCTGTGTGTTGTTTGCAAGTGTTCAGTTTGATAGATTGCCCTTCCCGTGCTCATAGATGTTAACACATCAACAAAGCATAATAGAAAATCACTGTTATACTAAATCTGTGTTATATTAATCCAAATCACTGTTATACTAGGCCCAAGTTGCAATTACAACAAAATTTGCAATGAGAGCTTAACTCATGTAAAAACATTGTTTTTTGAGGTTTTGTTAATCACTTCTTTATTACTTTGAAACTGTTTACATAAAAAAAGTTTGCAATTTGACAACAATCGTTTACAATGAAAATTAAAACGTGGCACAAACGTAATAAATTTTGCCATTTTAGTCATCGGCATGATTTTAAAAACAATATTGGAGTGGTGTAAGTGCACAAGAAACTCTTCAATCGCTCTTATAATACCAGTCGCTGGTACGAGCCCGAAATTATTTGTGAATATTGCTGTGCAACATTAAAAATTAATGTGAGTCCGATCACAGGGCAGATGTGTAAACATCTAGTAATGATATTTTTTTGATGTGTTAACATCTATACGCGCGCCTCTAGGGCAGTAAACTATAAATTTAATACATACACAAGTGTTAGGTTTGTAAGAGTAAATCATCGTTTGTTTGTTCGTTGCTTGGCAGTCGGTATTGAAAGTGATTATTGGGCGATTTTGATATAATTTTCCCACGCGATTTTCTCCGGAAATTCATAGCCGATTTTATTAATTTTTGGATTAAAAAGCTAGTGCGGGTTTCGACGAAGAGTTTATTCCAAAAATTAAGGCGATCCGATATCGGCGAGCCGAGATTGAAGTGTTTTAATTTGGAGTAATATTAAAAAAGTATTTTATGTTGATCTTCGGTTATATCGTACGAATATAACAATGTATGTATGTATGTACAAGTGTCTGTTGCTTTGCATTCTTTGACTTTTGTGGGAATAAAACAAAAAGTATTGAGCAAGAAAATAATGACACATGTGCTTGCACTGGGTCTTTAAATAATTTTAAGTATTAATATTATTTAAATGTAACGTCATCATATGATTGAACGCTGTTTTTTATTTTCCAATGAAAAATCGAACAGGTACCGTGTAGCAAAAAGGTGTTAACACATCGCCCGTGAGTTCGAACACTCATTGGATTTTTTTTAAATTGGAAGTACTTATGCTTTTAGTATATTTTTTTAATTAATCAATTAAAAGTATCAAAACTTTCAATATTGTAAATACATAGGAATTTGCTGGTTTTTGTTTGGTTAGTAAATGGGCACACTGCAGTATATATGTACTGCAATAAAAATTACAGTAAGCAGTAAATGTACTGATTACTGAAGAAATGCAGTAAATTTTTACTTATAATGAAATTTAATTTGCATTACCAGTAAAATCATAGGGCCGTGTTCATAATAATCGGTAATCGGGCATTACTGATTACTGAAAATTCAATGCACCTCATCATAATCATGTAGGCACTTTATAAAAATGGCTGAAAAAAATTTTAGTAATCAGTAAAAATTTACTAGTTAAAGAATTGTTTTTACTGAAATTTTATTAGTACTGCAAAGTGCCCATCTATGGTAAATGCCTTTAGAACAAATAGTTAATATTGGCTTATGGTAACTAAAATAAAATACATATTTAAATTTTTGACTCGATTGTATTTAAAAATCTATGGAAAACTGGGTCTATAGTAGTGGAATTGTTAGTTGTGCGGGTTTGTGGAGAATTGCTCATACGCAAGTGGAAAACGTCAAATAAAAATTTTGATAAAGCTTGCGACTGTGGGTTTGCAAAATTTGTATTAAAATCTCCACCCATAATAATTGGCATGAGATGGGGATTGTTACCCAATTGTCGTGCACCAGCTTCAGTGTAAGGCAACAGTACGTAATGAAGATATGTTATAATCTTAATTTATATTGAAATCTAATAGAAATTTTATTAGAATTAACATTACCTCCATTCAGCTTTGATACACTTTGTGTTGTTTTATGTTCTGAGTTATAATTTTTTTGGTGTTTTGTAAAATATTTTATTATTTTGTATTTGTTGCGGTTGACAAGTTATTAATCAGCTGTTTACTTAAATGTAATGCATGTAGTTATTTTACAACAATGGTTTTCGAAAATTAGTAGCTACTATTGCACACTAGATGGTGCTTATATGCAGCTGTTAAGTATGAATGACAATCTCAAAGACGAAGAAGACTTATAGTTTGACAAGTTTAGTTTTTAGTTTTCATTATTTTGCTTTGTTTTAATAAATTTCTTATTAAAAGTGCAAAAAATCTTTTTAAAAGTTATTAAAATTAAATGTTTTTGTATTCATTTTATTTATTTGTTTTCATTTGCCTACGATAACATAATTTACGACAATTAGTGAAAATTAGTAGCTACTATTGCACACTAGATGGTGTTGAGTATATTGTATGCAGCGTATGATTACACTAATACACTCATACATAGCTCACACCGATTTGATAACGCTTTACGATTGGTTAACGATTACATCGCACATCTTACTCTAAATTTGTGATTGTATTGTGAAAAAGATTTCTACCCCCAGCGTATAGATGTTTACACATCAAAAATATTAAAGTTCAACCTTAAATTGTTTTGCCTTTTTCTGCGCCTATGACTTGGCATCATCAGTCACATAACAAACGAGATGGTTGCTACTTTTGCCAAACCAATGTGTCAGACCACAGTTTTAAAACGCGCAAAAACATTAAGTACGCAAATGTTGTAACTGTTACGAAAGCAACATCTGGGAATGATAATGTTCCGACAATGAGCAAGTCTGCTGATGTAACTGAAACAGTTTCGGAACAAGAAAAGTTCGATCCATCCAATTCCAAGCCAACGGAACGGTATAATGTTTCAAATACAGATTTCGCCGATTTCGTGCGCTATTTAAAATAAATAAATAGTTTCCCATTACATCCCATAAAGGGACTGGGGAGAACTTCTCACAATCACTGAGCTGTGCGCTTTCCAGTTTTCACTCACTGATTGGGACCTACAGTTTTACACCGATTCCGAACGGCATTTTGAGAAGCTTTTTTTCATGGCTAGATACTCGATAGTGTCGCCGTCACTATGCGAGGTGACCGCCGCCGAAAGAAAATTTGAAGGTGGTCAGAGCCGGGTTCGAACCCAGGATCTCATGTACAAGAGCCGCGCACACTAACCATTGCACCACCGACGGCCACATATTTACATATGTCAAAACGAGATTTTGAAGTTCGCGATTAAAGCAGTGGAATTTAGTGGAAAAAGATTTTCTTATAATATCAGGTGGAGAAAGTGACCCTACTTTGTTACTTGAATAATGATTTAAGACTGATGGCAACGATAAAGATATCGTGTATTGCGTAGATATACCCAAACTTTTTTCGACATTGAATCACAATTCTTCATCGAAGGAAAGGCGACTTTTTATTGATGGTTCATGTAAAAATATGTATTACTGAAGAAATTTGCGATTTTTTACTCCTTTATATGAAATCTGTAACATTATACCTAGGCTTGAAAGCTGTTTTACTGCATAACAACAATGTGCTACCATCAGTTCCATTCGCAGATGTGACTAGCACAAAGGAAACTTACGAAGTGGTGGAAAAAAATACTCCTGTTCGTCAGCTATGCCACGCATAATGAAAAATAGTTTTGACAAGTTTCTTTGTTATGCAAGGTGGTAACACAAAACATCCGTGCTATCTTTGTGAATGGGATAGTCGCGCACCGAATCACTATGATCGCAAAGTTTGGCCATCCTGTGAGTGGCAACAAATAGGCGGGGAGAACATTTTAAACATCCCACTTGTTAAAGCTGACGATATTATTCTGCCACCTCTGCATCTAAAGCTAGGATACATGAAACGATTTGTAAAAAATCTGGATGTAAACGGCGATGCTTTTAGTCATCTTAAAGTGGTGTACCCAAAACTAAGTGAAACCAAAATGAAACGAGGTATTCATTTATTTGTTTCCATTTGTATTACTTTTTCATCGTTTCTATCTATTTTGATGAATTTTAGCTATTTTCATTGGACCTCAAATTCGGAAAATTATGAGAGATGTGAACTTTATGAGCAAGTTAAGATCTGTTGAAAAATGTGCATGGAAGAGTTTTGTTGCACTATGCTATAATTGCCTTTGTAATAATAGAAGTGACGATTATGTCACGGTTATTAGTGAATTATTAAGTGCGTCTGGTGAAATAGACTGCAACATGTCCATACAAATTAATTTTCTCCATTCGCACTTAAACTTCTTCCCAGACAACCTGGGCCAGATAAGTGTTGACCAAGGCGAAAATTTTCACCAAGAAATGGCTACATTTTGGAAAAAGCTTTGCATGAAAAAATAAAATAGATGTGATTGCAGAATATTGCTGGTCACTTCAAAGAGACGCTCATGATGCTGAATTAAAAAAACGGTCATGCAAACATTTTTGTGTTGAATGACCAATACTCCTATTTTGTTTTAATACAAACTTCAATAACTCAGTCAATTAATACCGGATTTTTAAAAACAAAATTGCGTTTTACTCATTAGAGACGTATTGAATAAATTTAAGAGTATTATGGTTTTTTTTACAAAATAATGGGTGAATTCATCGCCGAAGTCGAAAAATTGCGTACAAAATTAAAAATATCTGTTTGCTGGACAAATACACACCGGGTGTTTAACCGGTTTTCAATATATAGGGGGTGTTTAGGAAATTTCTTGTTTCACTCGACAATACCTACAATGAAAATACTGTCACTTACCAGATATTTCTAGTTTAGACTTTTCTGTATCACTATGTACACTCCATGAAATAAATATAGCATACAAAAATGTCTTTGGTATATATTAAGGCTGTTTATTTACTCCGTTAAGCTGTCGCCACTTACGACTTTCCAAATAAAACGATCCACACTTAATACTACGCAAAGTGGCAACATTTTCTGTAAGGGGTGAAAAAAATGCGATACGGCAACTCATTTGTAGCCAGTGCCAACAAATACATAGTAGCAGCTGATGTTGTTGTAATTGTAAGCAGCAACAACATACATTTTATTTTCGTTCAATCGTTTCAGTTGTAAAACTCTACACAGATATATACCACCAGTACAAGAATACAAAAAAGTATAACAACAAACTACATATGATTTTGACAAGTGAAACGAAAAATTACATTGAAAATATGTCATCACCTGTTTGAACGACTATACCTGATAGATAATTCTACCAAGATCAACATGTATAACATTTACCGCGCGTTGTTGTGAACAAGTATTTCCAATTTCCTTTCAATCGGAAATAAAAAATAAAATTCAAATTTAGAGATATAAAACTGTACGCAGTCTTCCATTAATTGGCCCAATTCACACGAGAGTAATTTTTAGTCCGAACAACTTTTGTTTTTTCCAAAACACACGAGACTAATTAATCTGTCTAAAATTGTATACGTATACACAGCTTTGTGTGTGTTAGTATTTTTTTTATTTATTTGACGTTTGTTTTTATTAGTTTTAATGTTTGTTGGCGCGACCAACCACCTTCTGCTTTCAAATTCATGTTTACACGACGATGGACAAATAAAGACTAAAAATTGCTCCGCAAAAAATAAAACACAGAAGCTGTGTTTTCATAAGTGTGCATGTATTAGTTTTGTTCTGCTAATGCGGGGTTGGAGCTGGATGAAAAATTATTCCAACGAAAAACGACTCTCCTCACCGAAAATGCCTACTAGCTGCCATGTTAGACCAGAACAATTAATCCCGTGTGAATTGGGCCAATCAAATAATTTTAATGAACTTAAATTGTGGAAGCCATTTTGCAAATGTCTCTCCTTGATAACATTTTCATTCGCAAGATAACAAGATTTATCTAAGATAACTTTTTGTTGCCATTTCTTGAAATCGAAAATGTGGCAACATTTTCATGGTACAAGTCGGAATTTAAGTGGGAATTTGAAATGCCACTTAATATCGCTTAGGTGTCCCTATAATTAACTTTAGCGGGGTAAAGAAAACACACTTATTATTTTTATCAGTTTTGTAATTTCTCCTCTCTTCTAGTAGATTCCACAGATCATTTGAAGTTTCATTCCTAGATTGTACCGTTATCTTTAAATAACTGGAAAAAGTTATAAATACAGAGCGAAGTAAGCAAAACTTACAAATGTGATAATTTATGTTGACAGTGACAGTTAACATTTCCTTTGGGTTGAACCTATTTTTAAAGTTCTAAGTTTAAAGTTTTCAAATATATATTTAGATTTATGAAAAATAGTGTTAATATCGGGTTTTTTGTAAAGGAAATTCCGCGCGGAACCCATCTATCACTTGAAGTGCGTAGAAGAATGAAATCTTTACGAGAATGTGGCTTAACTATAAGGTTGATTGCAAGAATAATGCAAAAACAATCTTCGCTTTTTAAAAAATCCCGACAATCATGGAACTTCTAAAGGAACAGGACGAAAGCCTCTTGTATGTGATAGGACTAAGCAGCAGGTAAAGCATTTAGCAATAGACACATACGTCTCGCCATCGAATATCAAATAAGAATTTTAAAGAATGATGAAAATTTCAAGTATCGTTTGTTAAACATGTGCCCCAACCTAGGCTACAAAAACGGCATAAAAGTGCTCGATTGCTGTTTGCGGAAAAGCAGAAGTTCTGGGAAGATGAGTGGAGATCCGTGGTATTTGTCGACGAGAAAAAATTTAATCTAGATGGTTCTGATGGACAACAAAAATATTGGAATGATATTCGGCGCGAACAAGAATCCCGATTCAGAAGAAATTTTCAAGGCGGTTCGCTTATGATATGGGCTGCTTTGGGCTAGCGCTATGTTTCATTAGTCATAAAAAGAATGGATATTTCTATTTTACGCTTTTCGACAGGGATTAAATTGATTATTCCGAAAATTGTTCTGACGATCCATGGATTTTTCAACAGGAAAACGCAGCCATCCATAATGCCAAAGCAACTAATAGATTTTTTTCCGGCAGAAACATAAATGAGATGGAATGGCCGCCATCAGTCCTGACGTAAATCCAATAGACACTATATGGGCAATACTATCACAACGACTTTAATCTAACGGACGTCAATTTGAGACTGTAAAAGATTTAAGGACATGCATTGAGCATGAATGGAAGAATATCTATTCCACTGACGACATTCCGTTCTCCGGTCGAATCCGAATGCTGAGGCGCATTAATGCAATAATTATATCGAAAGGTGGTAAAATAAATTATTAGACTTAATGCCATCATGCATTGGACACGTGAGGAGAGGTCATTTTGTATTGAAGCATATTTTTCAAATGCGCACTCGATCATTGCAGTGCAGCGTGCTTTTCGTTTACGATTCGCTGTTCCCCCACGCGGAAGTGTTCCTGGCGTGTGTTAGCAAACAAAATATGCGGTACTGGAGTGAAACAAATCCCAGAGAATTTCACCAGAGACCTCTGAATTCGGGCCGCGTCACTGTGTGGTGCGCCATATCGCGAGTAGCCATCATCGCCCCTTACTTTTTGCAGGATAACAGTCTTGCGGTAACTGTGAACTACGAACGGTACTTGAGTATGATACGGGATTTTTTTCAGCTGGCTCTTGAGGCAATGCAATTAGAGGATACATGGTTCCAACAGGATGGTGCCACTGCATACACAGCGAGGGTTACCATGAATTCTTTGCGGCAAATGTTTCCCCGACGGCTATCTCTTTAAGGGGTGATGTGAACTGGCCGGCACGCTGACCAGACGCAGCCCCATACGATTTTTCCTTGTTACCTGAAGTCGAAGGTGTATATCAACCGTCAAAACACCTTGGAAGGCCTAAGTAACAATATTGAGGCTGAAATTGGCAGAATGCCAGTCGACATGCTTGGTAGAGCTCATGAAAACTTCAGAAAACGTATGCAGTAGTGTGTGGATAGCGAAGGTCGACATTTTCTAGATAGACTATTTAAAAATTCCCTTACTGTTCAATATAATTATGAAAAAATAATTAAAAAAAATTAAGTTTCAGTGTTTTATTTATAAATGCACAAAAACTAGAAAATAATTTTTCTCTTAGCCCCAATAAGTATATTCTTCTTCATGATGGGGTTGTACATTGGTCCGCCTACTTAGCATGTGATTGTTGGCGATATTATCATTCCCAGTTATCTTACTTATTTTGCACATTGGAACATAAGGTTAACGATATTATAATGGCGTTTACTTTGAGGAACGAAGCTACATTATTCCAGAGGATAGATCACTTTACCGCGCCATGTAGTGTTTCAAAATTAGAACAACTACCCCATATCCTGGTTAAGAATACATTACAGGGAAAACTATGTTTCAGCTGATATTGGATCGATATAGCTTATGCCGAATAAAATAACTATGTATAAGTATTATATTATTCGCATGACTTCATCGGCGAACTATACCTTGGAGGGTAGGGAGTCACACCTCTTTCTCTTTCTATAACTTTTTTACTTCGTACCTCCAAAAAGGAAATTATTGTTTACGATTTTTCCCGGCTGCGTAACTTCAGCTCTGAGCTGCCAATAAAAATAATCTCATAAATTAAAAAGGCAAAACATTCTCCAATTAATAAATGTGAACATGTAGTTCGAGCTTTTTTTTGTAAAATTTTCATCAGGGCTTTTGCCGCCCACATACCTTAAGTGTAGTGAGAATTTCGATATCGCACTCACATTCGCTGCAAATATTGTGGCGTATGCGTAGTAACTTTTCCTGTGTGTAGAAAGTGTTTAATTGAAATATTTTTAATTTCCTGCTTGGTACTAATGGGAAGAGATAAAATTTCGTGGCGATAGTATGAATTTGTTATTGAATCCCTTTCCTGCGACATAAACCAAGTTAAATGCAATGGGTAAGGCTGTTTGCGAATCAATTTCAATAGTAACGGAAACATTTAAAAGTTTTAATGTTCATGAAGTTTTATTTTTATATGGTTCAAATATGCTACGTGAGGGAAGTAATAATTCCGGCTATTAATTGGCATTTTAAAAGTTGAGACACAATATTATTGTGAATGCCAAATTATAGACCTTATGAACAAAGCTGCAGTAGAGAGCATTCAGGGACTCTTAAACACAGTGCATTCTTTTTAGACGTGTGTAGAAGGTTAAGTCCGTATGATGCAGAGTTACCCCGTTGAGGAAAGCAAAATTCGCTCTCAAATACGGAAAATCGTAACTTAATGTCCGTGTAATTCTTGATATGTAAAGTAACGGGTTTTTCAATAAGAGCGCTACAAAAGTTTTTTTAAATAAAACAAAACCGGTTTTAGATACCAATGAAATTCTTTATTCCTGTGAAAGTACGTTCGATGCCATTATGTATGGAACTCGATTTCTTTTGCATGGCCGCCACGGGCACGCTTGCAGAAGTCCAGATGCTGAACCCAATTTTCGATGGTTTTCAAGCATAAATCGGCCGATACTGCTGCAATTTCACGTTCAATATTCGTACGAAGTTCATCAATCCTTGTTGGCATAGACCATTGACTTGACGTAGCCCCACAGGAAGTAATCTAACGGCGTCAAATCGCACGACCGAGGCGGCCAATCGACTGGGCCATTTCGTGAGATAATACGTTCACCAAAATTGGTTTCCAATAAATTGATTGTGGCATTCGCTGTGTGGCTTGTGGCGCCGTCCTGTTGGAACCACATGCCCTCCAAGTCCATATAATCCAATTGGGGCCAAAAATATTCGGTTATCATTGAACGGTAGCGATGTCGCATTTACAAGTAAAGTAAATTCTTTCTCATTTTATTTCATTTATTATTAATATGAACGTAGCACAAACATGTAGCAGATATATGAAAAATTGTCTTTCAGAAGTTAAAAATTTAAATTTTTTTGTGATAATTATTTTTTAACGCCGTGATCGGCCAAATTTTATTATATATGTATGATTTATTATTTTTTTGCTTCTCCTTTCATTGTTGTTTCTCAAGATTTTGTTTTCAGAAGGTTTCAGTTATGCATTGGTTATCACGATGAGTTGGTACACAAACAATATATTTATATACAAACCTAGTTCATGCAAGCCAAGCGTGGATTAACTACTTGTTTTTTTTAGTATACTTCATAAAATCTCAGCCGTTCCGATTTTCTCAGTAAAGGCTCAGACAGACAAAGGGCTTCACGCAGCTGCTCTTTCCAGTTTCTTTCCTCAAAATCGTTTCTCACTTGGGTAGCATACATACAAATGTCATTACCTTAATATATAAAAGACACGAGTCATAATTTTTTGGAATCAAAGATTTTACTGATTCTTGTTGAGAACGTCCTGATACACCTTGTATTAAAATCTCCTACAGGTTAGATGAAAACTAAGGAAGTTATAAGCTATAATTGAGCTGTTAGTTATAGTTGTATGTTTATATTATGTCCAGTTTTAACACGGTTTTTCCTTTTCATGAGTTGAGTGTTTTTTATATTAAGGTATCGATATACGACACACATACACAAAAACTAAAGCAACGTCACAAACCATTTAACCGTCCGAGCCTTCACTTATTCGTTTTTCACTGATCTGACACTGATTCATCGTGCAATTTGCACTCATATTCAGGAATAATTATGAATCACTGACTGAGAGAATTATGCAAAAATACAGATACACACTTACAAGAGAGACGCTCTCGTTGTCCCTCTTTTATTCTCTTGCTCTCGAGAGAGTATAAATTGCAACAAACACAGCTGCATTTGTATCACAAACACAGATATATTTGGATTCCAAACACTTATATTATGCCATATTAATCATTGTATCTCAAACATGTAATACTGGAAAGCAAACACAATGTGTTTGGACACAAGTATATTATATTTGCGACAAGCTCCAAACACATTTGCATCCAAACAAATATTTTTCAGCTTGTAGTTAGGTTCTTGGGCGTAAATTAATTTGTGTAAGAATGAACTATGTAAGAATGAACTATGATATGAATAATTTGATATTCTCTCATATCGTTTTCTGTTGAATATATACCTGCCTATCTAGTTATATGTAACTTTTAGTCTTTGGTAATCAGTGCTATCACAGTTCTGATATAATTAATATCCGTCTAAAGAACAGGTATTAAGTCAGCTTTGTCTGAACAGCCAAAGATTTCGTAACATTCCACCAATTTTCCCCCCTGTAGCATTAATCTGGTTTGGCCACGATAGTTGACCTTAGAAAGTTATACCAAGATTCACGGCCGTTGAGACATAGTCAATACGCGACATGTTCAATTCAATTCCATTTTTGATTCTTTTTCAATATTGGAAATATGTTTGTATAACAGGCGCATACATTTTATAGAAAAACTCTACAGCTGATAGTGCAATATCTCGCGAGAGCTACTTTTGAATTCCGCACAGGTTCAAATTGCGAACTGACCGCTTTTCATTTCTTAATGACGTCAATTCTAGTAATTAGCAATGACCCCATTCGTACTCGATGCTAAGAGTAGGTCCCTGTCAGTGAGTCTTGAAATAGAAAGCGTTTTTGGTGTATTCTAAATTAAAATCTACAGTTAAAATATAATAATGAAAATTTATGGACATTTTGTAATATAATCGATTATAACTTTGTAAATGGCTCACAACAAATCTAAAAATTGCTTTACTGACCTGATAGTTAGTGCTAAAAGGGTCTAATACTCGCTGATTACAAATCTAAGATCAATATTTTACAACTCATTATTAGAGATACCAGATGGCGTACAAAGGATCTAGAAGTTAATTGATTAACTTGACACCGCGTCAAAATGTTAAAATTTAAAATGGCGGTTCAAAAAGTAATAACGTCTAGAATTAGAATTTTCAATTCATCCCGAATCAATCAAAGAATAATAGTCAATTTCAACTGTACTTACAATTTTAATATCATTTTTGTTTTTAATGTGGAAGCATACATAGGTAAACATACTCGAGATAATTCAACTGGTCCTTTGGTTTTTTGACTGAATGGTTTGAAACGACTGGATGGTGTAAGCTTTTACAGTGAGACAGAATTTGCGTCGCTGAGGTTGAATAAAAACATATGCAATTGTTACTGTGAACTTGGGAAATGTGTAAATATATGAACATCGTGAATACACAAAATTAAAATTCCAGAATTTCCCGAAAATTTGTTGTAATTGATTCTGACTAATAGCTGTAAATTTAAAGGTTTAAAAATATATTAGTAGTGTCTCTCGTTTTTATTTTGATTTTTTTATTTTTTTTTTCAATTTCAATTTGACAGTCACACTGGACGGAAAACATCATCAGACGGATGAAAATGTTCATCACTCCAACAACTTTTGACATCGAAAGTGAGCTAACGTACAGTTTCATTCACGCTACGGAAATTTGTTCATCAACTGCAAAGTTTTCGTCACTGCGATGAACGTGTGGTTGTTGCTGCAATGAATTTGTTTCATTATTGCAATGAATTTGTTTCATTGTTGCAATGAATAAGTATCGTTCTTGCAACGAAATTATTTCATTGCTGTAATGAATTTGTTTCATTACAGGAATTAAGTTGTTTCCTTAGAGTCATGAAGTTGCTTCGTTACTGCTATGAACTTGTTTCATTGCTGCTATGAACTTGTTTCATTGCTGCAATGATTTTGTTTCATTGCTGCAATGTATGTGTTCAAGTGTGTGTTGAAATTATTTTTTGTGTATTGAACATAAGTACATTGTTAGTATGTATAACATTGCAGGTGGTATGATAGTAATTTTTTGAATTTTTGTTTCGAAAATGATATAAATTTGCTAAATATATTTTATCCATTCCACTCGTCTGGGGAAAGATTATGGCAGTCGAGGGGTTGACTGTTATTGTTGCCGATGTATTAAGGTCCTGCAATTAAAAACGGATATGAGAAATTTATTATTAAGATTAATATTTATTTTAGATACGCACATATCTATGTCTGTACTTACCATGAACATAAGCTCTACTGCCCCATGGGATTCATCACAGCAATTGATCTATGTTCGAAACTGTCTTTATCATAGAACAACATCATTGTTTCTTAAATGATGCAATTGTTGTTGTGTTGAGGGTTCTGATAATCAATTGTAGGGCCAAATCTCCCAGTCGTTAAGCCAATGATCGCTCTGCAATCATTTTCTTCAACTGCTCTTTTATTTATTTTAACCAAATTTGTTAAAATTTCGATTGAACTCACTTCATTGTAGGTTAAATTGGTATTTTTTATGAAACACTTTGTCTCTTTGTCTTCTTCGTACTCATTGACTTCGACTGCCCGCACAAATGTAAGTATGGCTTTCGTTTTTTTCGGAATCCATATACCAACACTACGAAACATCCGCGACCGAGTTATGATTATCGAATACAAACATTGTCACATATTGTCTACTCAATAAAATAATAATAATAATAAAAAAAAAAAAAAAAAAAAAAACACAAAAACACGAAACACGAGCGGTCCCAGCAAACATTTTCAATCGCCTAATGATCGCCCGCGAATCACCGTTTAATTGTGTAAAATCGCGGCGATACATCGCATGCGAGCACGAAACTATGGTCAGGCGATTCGCCAAAACGATCGCCTGTGTGCCTGTTGCGATTCGCGTACGGCGAGTCGCCGGGGATTCGCTTATAAAGAGCCGCGGGCGATTCGCCAATAGCGACTTGCCGACGATTCGCTAGAAATGATCAGCTGGCGATTCGCTAATAATGATCCGTGGGCGATTCGCTAGTAACGAGCCGCGGGTGATTCGCCAATAGCGACTTACCGGCGATTCGCTATAAATGATCCGCGGGCGATTCGCTAGTAATGAGTCGTGGGCGATTCGCCAATAGGGACTTGCCGGCGATTCGCTAATAATGATCCCCCGGCGATTCGCTAGTAATGAGCGCCGCAAAGTGTACTTCATAACGCGTTTTGGCCAAAAAAACTCATTTCCACACCACATTGCGGTAGAGTAAGCGGCGCGTTTTTTTAATGTGGTTTCCCCAATAGGCCTAATCCACATGCAATTCAATATCCTGAAAGATACGGGGTGGCAAAGTCGAAATTCGGAAAAAGCACACAAAATCTATAAAACTACCAATTTTCAAAACTCCCGGAAAACTTTCCAGGTAAAACTACCAAATCACTGTGCTATTAGTGAATAAATGGAATAAAAAAGTGTGTAGTCGAATCTTCTAAACAAATCATTTTTTTTGTAATTAAATCAGAAGAAAAACTTCTAGCCTCGCCTAGTTCCAGGTGGCTTGCACAATAAATATTAAATATTTCGGAAGAAATTGGTTGTTGGAAATAAGGTTTAAGATTTTTTATAATATGACCTTCAAAGAAAGGCATGGATTTTGTTTGATGATTTTACTAATTTTAATAATATTGTTGTCAACTCAACAAAAATTATTTGGTTTTTTTACAGTAAGAGAGAAATGTTCAAGTTTTACACTAGCAAAAGATCCGCTAACAATTTTACCAAAAGAAAATATTGAATTTGTTCTTTTATGAACTGAATCTAGAATTAAACTTTTCTCAACTTGTCTATTATATAGCTGAGATGCTACGTGGCTGCTTTTTTTACACTTTTCTTTACTTTTTGCAAATGGTTTTCATATTTAAAAGCGCTTATACCGTCCAGAGATCCATATAGTTTGGCATCTTCGTGGATGTGTAACAGACAATGAAAATTGCATGTTAAAAAGGAAACATCGTACAGTTGTGGCATATTTTCGACAACATTATAAAGTACATTTTGTGCACACTCATTGTTTGCCGAACTGTCTTTACCATCTAATAAAATTCTTATTGCAATAGATAAATGTAGAAAATGGTGATACCTATCGGGAGACAAAATTTGTTTTAATATAAATGGACCCGTGTATAAAAGGAATTGTCTGAATTCTGTTGCTTTAAATCTGTCAAGTTCTGTGAGTGCACCAAGTTTTCTATTAAATTCACAAGGAATGCATTTTTTTAGGCCAACTAATGAATTGGAAAGCATTTATATTTTCCACGATACAAGTGAATATTGTTCCCCCTTTTCTTTATCCATGAATTTAATAAAGTGCGGGTTACACCAAGACATACAATATGCATATAATCTAAACAAATTTGCCGTACCATGTCTATTTTGAGTTCTTCTATAATTGTACAACTAGTAATATTATGGTGTGCTGGTTGAGCACGACTCCTAAATGACTCATTGGATCTCATTGCGAAGTTTTGCCTTTATGGAAAAACTACTCGATTTTGAATCATTTCACCCTTTTGCGTGCAGCGTATGCAGGAGTAATAACAAGTGTGTCCTTTTGTAAAAATGATGAAAGATCTTGCTGGTGCATGCATTATGAAGGACCTTATTTTTATTATATAAATTTTTTCTTCATAACAAAAGCCTTCAGCAGTCAGCATTTTCAATTCAGAAACAAACTCTGATAAAAATTCTTTTGCACTTTTTGGTTTTGTGTATCCTTCATACGCACCAATCAAGAGGACATCAGAAGTGTTAATAACACTGCATAAAATCGGCCAGACTTGTTTGCTGGAACTTTTACACAAAGGCAAGTCGTCAACATTGAAATCCAGTGCAATTGTTTCCAACTTAAAATCACTTGCACGTAAAAAATCGGTAAGAGCATCTGCGATGCCATAATGAAAATACTTGCCTGACCCCATTGGTCGGGCAACAACGTCTTTTGGCGTTCTTTTCAACGTTCTCACGTCTTTAGGAACACTTATGTTGCATTCTCTAAAAATTTCTAACATTTCGTTAACAGCAACGTTACTGAAGTTGTGCTTTATAGCCCAGCTTTCCAGTCTATTTGTTAATTTATTTAAATTGGATGAAAAGCTAATATTAATATTGGATATCTCTGCATTTAAGTTACAATCAAAATCACTTTCTGAACTTTCCGCATTTAAAACCACATTTTCTTCAACCATATTTATGTCACAATCGGACACATTTTCTACATTTTCCACATTTACATTCGCATTTTGGGGACAACCATTTTCTGAAATATTAACGTTTTCACTCTTTTCCGCACTACTATTTGCAACTGCATTTAAATTACAATTTGTTGCTATTACTTTAGAGGCTTCTCTCTTACTTTTTAACCGCAGTGCTTTGTTAGACAACATTTTTATTAATTTATTACTTTTATATTTATTACTTTTACCACACCTTTCACTGATTCGCTTATTTATTTATTTCTTTTTGATACCTTCACAGATCACTTGCTCAACTGAAATGCCAAATTTGCTAATTGCCATTAAAACGAAATATTGACTTTCCCATTACCTTTAGAAGTGTGCGCGCCTCTTGTACAGGAGATCCTGCGTTCGATCCCTGCTCCCAACCACCTTAAAATTTCTTTCGACGACGGTCACCTCGCTTAGTGACGGCGACACTATCGAGTATATAGCCATGAAAAAGCTTCTCAAAATACCGTTCGGAATCGGTGTAAAACTGTAGGTCCCAATCAGTGAGTGAAAACTGGAAAGCGCACAGCTCAGTGATTGTGAGAAGTTCTACCCGGTCCCTTTATGGGATGTAATGGGAAACCATTTATATATTTTTTTTACCTTTAGAAAACAACAACAAAAAAAGATTCCATCGAAAGTTATGGAAAAACACTGATGACGCAACTCAAAACAATAAAGAATGCAAAACTATTTTGACTGTTGTGAGGAAGATTTCCCGTTACTTGTATACGCTCGCGTATTCATCGCTTAGTTGTAAGGCATAGGCGATGGTTAGCGATTCGTATTCGCTGGGAAGGCTCGCGTAATCATCGCCAAACAAACCATCGCCAAAAAATCTCAAAAATGTTTGCAGGGATTTGTACCGTCACGCGCATACACACACAGAAATGTTCAGTTACATATTTCGGGGTAGTCTTTCTATTATCGATGCGTCAGTTTCTTTGCTGGCATGTTATTCCTTGCATTCTGTTTATTTATCTATTTGATTTATAGATACATAATTTACACAAACGATCACAGAAAACACATAAATTCACACAATTTATTTTTCACAATAAAAGATTATTACTAAGTATAACTAATTAGTCTGTTTTAAAAAATTTATTTAAAATTTTTATAAAAATTCTACCACTTTCGGTTGTTGCAAAGGAACTGATTTAAGATGTCTACGTGGCCCACCACTTACGCTCACCATTTGCTAATGCTGGCCTCTTTGTTACGCCCGCTCATTTTGTCAACTGCTCTTCTCTCTTTATCGTCAAAAAAATTTGTTTCGTTGCAATAACGTAATTGTTTCGTCTACTACAAAAGTTGGCAAAACTCTAAAATAAATAAATAATAAAAAAAAAATCAATGAGTGTTCGAACTCACGGATGATGTGTTAACACCTTTTTGCTACACGGTTCCTGGTCGATTTCTATGAACACATTAGTAAATGTTATATTGGAAAATAAAAAATAATAGTTTTTTTTTATACACCGGGCAATGCTGAACATCAAAATGACTCGATTTGTTTGGCCATAGCAACAACAAAGAAACAACCAAACACACAACATCACACATACTTTGTCCGAAGTATCTGACGTATTCCTGTGTCACCATAACGGCGACTGTGCTTTCAAATTAAATTTTGCGTGGCTATGCTTTATATCTCCGTTCAACAACAGCAACAGACACATGTACATTAGACTGACTCACAAAAAAAAGTGTTTTTGTTCCACCCCCTGAAATGTACCTTGACTTGTTTTTTGATGATTCCCAAAATATTTCGCGTCTAGGATTAAAACCCCGTGAGCTGGACCGTTTTTAAAAAAAGGCTTTTTTTGAGTTTTTCAAAGATTTTTGATAGTTAACTAAAGATAATATGTGCAATATTAGTATCATAGGAAAGCATTTTTAAAGACGCATCCAACGGTATGAAAAACATGCCAACAAATGTTCTGCCAAGGCCTTTTTTCAAAGATATTCTGCAAAAAAAGCCTTTTTTTAAGAACGGTCCAGCTCACGGGGTTTTAATCCTAGACGCGAAATATTTTGCGAATCATAAAAAACAAGTCAAGGAACATTTCAGGGGGTGGAACAAAAACACTTTTTTTGGCCCCATACAAAGTGAGTCGGTTTAATGTACATAGTACATACATTATTATGTTAATAAAGCAGCAGCATAAAATCTGACTTTGATAGATTTAGTCCCTATACGCCGCTATAGATGTTAACACATCAATAAACTATAAAAAGTAAGAGATAACCCAAATATTAATAGATTAACAGCCAAAGTCACGATGTCAAACGTTAACGTTCGCATGCTTTCTATGCGACAAACAGCTGATTTCGAAGTCAGTAACACTCATCAGAACGACAAGTCGAATGAAAATCTATGCGAACGAAACGTAACCATTTCAGTACAAAATCGGTAGCCACTAATTATTTTTGTTGTCATCTGTGCGAACACAAATGTCAAAAACACTCACTTGTGTTTTTGTGTTCGTGTAGTGCCAAAAAAAAACACAATTGAATTTAAAATTTTTATAAAATATTCAACAAAATGGTAAATAAATGGTAAGTAAACGGTTAATCATTTTTGCTTTATTAGAGTAATTTTTGTTTGTACATATGTACACATTTCAGCATACAAAAAGTCAACGTTGCTGCAGCTGCAAACATTTGTGAGATATATGGAGGAGAATCCCGAGTTCGTTAGTGGAACGCCAGTCTTTGGAGGCTCAAAACTGTCCACAGAGGAGCAGTGAAAAAAATGGCAGTATTTTATTAAGAAGCTCATGTCAAATAAATAAAAAACAAAAAAAAAACAAACAAATAACATTTATTGCAAACTTATATCAAAAACACACTCTTAATTACAAAATTTTTGGTTTGTTTGCATATGATTATTTTCTTTGTTTTGCTTTACATTTTGCTATCAGTTTTTTCCAGTTGAGTGGTACAGAGATGTACTTCTTTGTAACTATTTAAAAAACTGTAGCGTTTTTTCACGAATATAGCGATTTTTTTGATATTAACCTTTTTTTTGGAATTTTTGATCTGGTAGCTTTGTCATTTGACAATGTCACGTAAGGACATGCGAACGACAAGTCGAAAGATAGTGACTACCAATTTGAAGCGAAAGTGAGTGCATTGCTGTCGTTCGCTTAGGCTTTCTTTCGACATCGAGACTTTGGCTGTAAATCTTATGCCTTTACCTTTTTTTTGAATTTTTAACCCATTTTTCTAAAAACTTCAAATGAAATAAAATTGTTGCATGAACGAAAAGTAAGTTGTTAGAGCAACGAAATGAAAAATTGGCAAAGAAATCATTTATGAAATTTTTTTACTGCAGCGACTACCAAATGGCTGAATAGACGAAACTTTTCATTGTAGCAACGTAAAAACATTAATGACAATGTTTCATCCATGCGCTGAAGCGTTATTCTTTCAGTGCAGTAACTTCTTTGATAAACTTTCTTTAATAAAGTTGTATCATAAGAGAATGCGTTCCGCCCACACCCGAGTAGTCATAACCTTGAAATTTGGTCATTGTATTGCCACAAAGCCACGAATACTATTTAGATGCGTAGGGAATTTGAAATATTTGTATTAGTGGGTCGTGGCTCTAAATTATATATGGAACTAAAACAATGAAATTTGTACAGAATGTGGGTCTAATATCCAGCTCAAATAATATTTTTCGAAATGCGATTTATGGGTGTTACGAATGGGCGTGGTGATTAATTAAATATTATCATGATCAAGCCGAACATAATCAGTCGCTGGAATGAAAACCTTATATTTATTGATCGTTCCTACGAAGAGAACATACGAAATTATTTTTGTGTGTGTGGGTTGAGGGTAACAAATCTTGGGCGTGGTCGTAAATCATAAATTAATCCGAGCCGGCAAAACGAGTGAAATTACAATCACGAAATTGGCACAACCCATGGGAATTAGGCGGGAGGGAATTTTACAGAATTGGGGATGTAATAATTGGGTATATAATAGAAATGGGCGCAGTCTGGGTAAACTGATAATGTTAGAATGAGAAAAATTGGCTGTGCATTTTTTCGGTTGCTAAATGATAATTTACTATGAGAATTCACTATGGGAATATTAACACCCAACCAATACCTAGGGCTTAAACAAAACAATTAAACACAATTATATTATTTGGCATTGTTGCCAAATACGTTAAGCAACGTGCAATCGGAGGTTCTGTTGCATAAAGTTTAACGGGATCAAATCGAACTATCTCGCTGGCTAGTCCACATAGATAATCATGCCCTCATTTACTTTAGGCCCATTTTTGTACACCTATTTTGTTGCTATTGTTGTTTACAACTACTGTTATCGTGAACAGCTCTAATGATCGCCCTTGCCACCAGACGAGTTGGCGCCGTCAACTTTGAGCGAGTGGCATCGGCGTCTCGCTTACTTCGGTGCTTCTTCTTGTTTTTTATTGTATTAAAAAATCAACAAAGAAAGCAGCCACACACGAACCGGCAAATAAATAATTTTAAAGTCAGTAAAAGTCAGTGTTTGTGTTTTTTTATTCGGTTTTCCCGGGAAATATTGTCTAAGTGGGTGACAAACAAAGTCGTCCATAAGGGCAACCAACCACAACCACCATATCAACAATAACAACCAGTGCGGGTGAAGGAAGTCTGCAACACCCAGGGACACCAGTTGCCGGAACCAGCCCATATCAAGGCAAGGCTACCAGCGAGGTAAACAACTACTACAACACATACTGCGACTACAACCCTGTTCTACCATGGATAAAGATTAGAGCTGTTATTGAAGTATTTGTATAAAATATATATTATTTGTAAGAGTAAACTATTTACTTATGAATTCATATGGGTTCATCAACAACAAATACTCCATCTGCTGTAAAAGTATTGCATTGGTTGAGGTTGTTTATGTGACCTGCACCGCAGAAAGGACCGATTCTGACAGAAAAGTTTGAAAAATCGGCTAGTCACGTCTTCTGGAAACGCCATTTATCCCTAACTTGGGCCTTTTCTTCATTTCAGGTGACAAATAGAGTATACATACGTATATATTTTGAGGACATGTATTTCTTTCTTAATAATTTGTTGACATTGGTGAGAGAACAAATTACAATATTAAATTAGTTAATTTTTGGAACGAAGTTCCTTATTCCACGTTGCGGGTTGGGGGCTACATGAAAAAAATTAACCAACTTTTTTTTAACACTATTATGCTACAATCCAGTATTATCAACTTTATTGGGTATTTTTGCTTTGGTTTGTGTCTAGACTAAAATAAGTTGGGACAGTTCTTGTTTAATGTAAAGTTTTCTAGGTGTTTTGAACCCAATGAAAAGTAAATTTAGACAAGCCAAAGTGAAAGAAGTTTAAAAAGAGCATTTAACTTAAAAAAGTAAAATTCCTCAAAAAAAAATACCTAGTCATATTCTTAAACAAAGTATATTTTCTTAAAAAAAATACCTCATCTTAGAAAAATACCTTTCCTTAAAAAAAGTAAATTTTTGTACAAAAAGTACCATTCCTTAAAATGTTTTTTTTTTAATAAGTGCCTTTTCTTAAAAAATTACAGTTTCTTACAACAAATTGCCTTTTCTTTAAAAACTACCTTTTCTTTAAAGAGTACCTTTTTGGTGAATGAAAATAAATTTTCTTGAGATAAGAACCTACTCTTAAAAATTTACCAATTCTTGAAAAATGTAGCAGTTCTGAAAAAAATCCCATTCCTTAAAAAAAACTTTTTGTTCAAAAAAATACCTTCTCGCAAAAACAATACCCTTACAAAAATTCCTGTTCTTAAAAGTACATTTTCTTAAAAATAAAATAATACATTTCCTTTTCTTTTCCTGAGATAAATAGCCTAAGTACATTTTCTTAAAAAGTAGCCTTTTCCTAACAAGAGTAGCACTTCTTTAAAAAGTACCTGTTGTTAGAAAAAGTATTACTTAGTAAAGAATGCATACTCTTACGGCTTTTGCTTACAGAACGTACTTATTCTTAAGATTATGGAAGTCGAGGGGTTGAGTGTTATTGTGGCCGTTGTACTAAGGTCCTGCAATTAAAAACAAATATGAGGAATTTTTTATTAAGATTTCTATTTAAGATGTGTATATATCTACGTATGTCTGTACTTACCATGAACATAAGCTCTACTCCCGTATGGATTTTATCACAGCAATGGATCTATGTTAACATTTTTTTTAATATGGAACCACATCATTGTTTCTTAAATTATGCAATTGTTGTTGTGTTTAGGATTCTGTCATTCAAATATAAGCCACTGAACGCTCTGTAAGCGTTTTCTCTCAACTGCTCTTTTATTTTTTTTAACTAAATTTGTTAAAAGTTCAATTGGATTTGTTTCATTGTGCAGGGTGACTGATGAATATTGCTACCTTAAGAAACTCAAATAACTTTTCTTTCAGTGAATGGAATTCATTTTTCTTTCAATCATGTTAAAGCTCATTCAATTTTAATAAATATAGTTAATTAGTTTTAAAAATAATGGAATTAAAATGCCTCCCCTGCTCGTTATGTGCCGTATCTTACCAAAAAGTTGTTCATTACTGCTTGGAGAGTTGAGACAGGAATAGCCGCAATTATTTATCGATTAGATTGCTTTAGTTCATTCAGATTTGCTGGGTTTGCTTTATAGACTTCCTGTTTGTGGAGTTTCTGGATATCAGCTTACTCGGAAATTGTTGTCGGAATTCTGTCATAAGAGTAATGGCTATGTGGGGAGTTGTACCATCTTGTCGAAACCACACAGAGTTGAAAGAAATTCTCATTCGGCTTAATTCTGGATAGAAAAACTCTCTCAACATGCTCAAGTAACGGTCTCCAGTAACCGTAACGGTGTGACCGTTTTCTTCGAAGAAGTAGTATCTGTGGATTGGAAGCACTCCATATTCGACAATGTTGTTTGTGTATGTTGCCGTTTAAATCGAAATGGGCCTCGTCAGACATTAAAAGACCGTTCAACATAACTCCGTCCTCTTCCATTATTTGAAGCATCTTCTGACAAACTTCCAAGCGAATCGGGAAGTCTACTGCATTAAGTTTGTTGGCCATTTGAATTTTATATGGGAATAAGTCAAGTCTTTGTTCTTTAATTGACTGCAATGACTGCCTGCTTATATTCATTTGAGCAGATTATCTTCTTGTCGAAACTCTTGGATTATTTTGTATGGCAGCAGCTACAGCAGCGATTGTTTCCTCAATCCAAACTGAAAAGTTTCGATGGTAAAGTCTTCTGTTGACTGTCCCATGTTCGGCAAAGATGTTAACAAGTCTTATTATGGTCCATCTGCTTGGAGGATTGCCGCCAAACGTGCGCCTATACTCTCTTTGGACCGAAACTACGGACTCCTGTGGGTGATAGCGGGGGACAATCCAAATTCTTGTTTCAGTGTCCCTTATCCAATTTTTGTTAAATCTGCAAAATAAAAAAAAATTAACCAGATTCATTAAATAGAAAAAAATTTATTAATTTTCTTTTTGGTAGCGGCTTTCATCAGCCACTCTGTACGTTAAATTGTTACTTTTTATGATCTCGTACTTGAAACACTTTGTTCATTTCACTTCTTCGAATAATTCAGAATCCCTAATATAGCTATAAATATTATCAACATTTTTAGTTAATGGTATTTATGGCTCTGAATAAAATAAAGAAAAAACTGCATTAAAATGCACTTCAATTCCAAATCAAAACAATTTCTATTGTTGTTATTGGCAGCGTTTCATATACGGATTTATTGAGAGAGTGCTCTATTCATGCGATAAAACAAACTAATAATGCAGTTAGAATTTCCCGAAAATACGAATACAAAGCTAACGTCAACAATGACACAAAAAACTTAAATGGAAAAACAGATGTTTGTAAAGGAAAAACCTGACTAAAATCAAATAACAACCATGCGGCTGCTTTCAGGAAAATTGAATATCCTGCGTGCACATAAACTAAAGCTCCAAAACTAAAGTTTGTGCTGACGTAAGAGACACAGACATTAAATTTAAAACAAATTTTCGCTCAATACATTCACTGAAACGCTTTAACGAATAAAATTCTGGGACCAACATTTAAAAACAATTCTTAGCAAAATATCCTCTCACACTCAGGTTGGAGCCTCTCTTACGGGAGTCTGCCTATATTTATAAGTAGTCATTTGGGGGCAATTATATGAGTTTATGTAGCATGAAAATTCATTCTTTATACACTGCTCCTGCATTCGTTCGCGTTTCTATAATTTGTATGTTTGAATTAAAACAAGTGATTCTCAGTCTAACCCTAAAAAACTCACTCATGTGCATTACTGAGAATAGTTTCAAACAAGGGACAGAATTCTTAGTTAAAAAGATCGTAATGCAAAAAAACAGATTGGGGCACCAATAGGGTGTACCGATAATTAGAACTTACTCGAAATGGTTCTCTATTTGCCTTCAACTAATCTCTAAAACTAGAGTGAGAATGCCTCAACCGTTTGTTCAATTTGCATTGTATCTTATTTTCATTCAATGATTCCGACTTTTGTTTGGAATACTCGAAAGTATCAATCCAGCAGCTTAGATAGAATATGTAAAACGTTACGCCAACTTTGACTGATGCAGGCTCGAGACCATTACAAAAATCTAAATGTCATATGTTCCTTCCAACATTGAAGATGACAGTGATATTTGAGTATTAGTTTTGGGAGACTTTGAATTTTTGCTGCACCTCAGAGATTGATACTAATTGAGAACATAAAATGTCCATTTTATTAATATCGAAACCGCATTGCCGTTGCCAGGATAACAACAGTAAACTGAAAGAATATTTTTGAAATTAAGTAGGATATTGAAGTAATGTGGCACAATGGTAGACACTAACCCATTCGTAGTGAGAACATATGCATAGTGTCGTCTTTGCTGCATTAAAAAAAATTGCTCAGGTAATTTAAGGGGCTTAAGAAATGCCAAAGTAAATTTATTAAAAAAAAGCTAAATTGAACCTTGGTGTGCCCAGTTCATCAACCTACAGTTAAAATTCCATTACTGTAAATATTTAAGATGGTATAATACACTGACAGGAAAAGCTTCATCACACAAATAAATCAGTATGGTTATACCTAGAACGCGCACAGCGAACTGGTTGTGATGAGTTCTCCCACTCCCTTCCTATAATCTAATGGAAAGCAATTGCTTGTTTAAGGCGTACTGATACATTAACCACAAAAGTGTATTCACTGTGACGAATATCTGCCATTATTGCAATGGATACGATTTATTAACACGATAAGTATGTTTCGTTGACACGTTACAAACAAAGATTTGGAATCTACATGACCAAAACTTGTATGATGTATGGGCATAAGCATCCACCCCAGCTTTTGTCCATTTTATAAAAATATTTTAATAAATGAGGCTGCATAGAATTTATTCTGTTATTGAAATGTTCGCCAATTTTATATGGTTGCCAAAAGATAACAAGTATATTAAATATTGAACAAAAAGTAGTTACAAGATATATTTAATTTTCAAACACTTTAAAATGCACCATTAATGTATTTGTTGCACCAACGATAACTATGTTGCTGCAGCGAAGCAACGATAAAAAAAGTCTTGTATGAAATATTTGTTTACAGCAAAGGAAACATCATCGAATATTGAAAATTTTTCATAGTACCAAAATAGTGCATTCAAACCCGCATCCGGATAACCGAGTTCCTTTCGGTTAACCGAACTTCGGCTTTGGGAAGATTCATCGGTTTTCGCTTTTTAAAGAAATTGTACCCAACTGATATTAAAACCACTTAAAGCCTGTTCCATTGCTCACTATAGTTACTGAACCCATCAGAAAACGGAAAAATTATTTCGCAGCCTGTTTTCCGACATGAGTTGTCCAATTTCACAACTAACGGTAATACAAGTATCATGAATGCATACAACAATAAACAGTATTCAAACTCATACTCAACGAAGATTTTGCCTGTTTGAAGAAGTTAAATAAGTTAAAATAGTCAATTGAATAATTTTCACCACTAGTTAGCGTCAACCTATTTCGCCTAGGAATACGACCGTTACATCTGATGAGGAAGCTATCGATGAGGCAGAGAAGCATTAAATGGGTCTCGTTCTTTACTTACTTACTGACTCATCCGGTCACGAACAACCCCGAAGATAACATTATTGATTTTTTCAAATACATTACAAAAGGTGTATCAATAAACAAACTTATTCTATAAAAACAATTTTTACACATACAAAATGGTTTCTAAATCCTCAGTATTATTTTTTAAATTATAAAACATCTTAAGGTAAAGGGAAGTTTGCCAAAAAAAGAAAAAAATTTAATTCATTATTGAGAATTTTATAAAAAACTTAAAACTAGGTAAAAATGTTGAACTTAAAGCTAAAAACAAAAAATTTTGGAAAGAAATACGTTAAATTTTTGAAAGTTAGACGAACACCCCTACTGATACAAGTTGTATTACATCGTGTTGTAAATGTCCAGGCTACCATATCGCCTGTGGTAAAAAAGCAAACGCCCGTCCGACACCAGTAGCCCAGCGTCCTCAAGGGCGAGAATATCAGATGACCTCAAATAATTGGGCGAAAAAGAATTTTGCCTGTTCGCGCGGTCGACACAACTCCTCACCAACGCATTATTCGACGTTTGTGCACCCTCCATAAACCTGAGCGCAGAACCCATCATAAAGAGATAAACCCTAGAGAAGGCCAGCTTATCATAGATACCCTGGCAAGACGGCCTGCGAAAAGAGCCATCCGACAACACCACAGTCCGAAGACTCAAACACGAGTAGAGCACTTTACGCTAGAAATGCCTCAGCCTTTCCATCTGGCTGGAAGAGATGGAGAACCATGCCACAAAGACATACGCCAAAATTGTCCTCACCACTTGCCGATATATGAGTAGCCGCACCTCAGTGCTAAGACCACCTCTCACATCGAGCATCCTATAATAGGCCGAAAACACCCGTTTTGCCCTCTGCAAAACGTGATCAACATCGAACGAA
Source organism: Phaonia tiefii (assembly GCA_963931995.1). Taxonomy (NCBI): domain Eukaryota; kingdom Metazoa; phylum Arthropoda; class Insecta; order Diptera; family Muscidae; genus Phaonia; species Phaonia tiefii. Next base: position 198,124,885 of record OZ008368.1, on the reverse strand, counting down.
AGTTGCTCTTTGAAGATCACTCCAATGTACTTAATGTAACGCGAAACCTGTATATCCGAATGGCCAACCTTGAGCCTAGCGACGAATCTCCTGGTGTTCGGGTACAGGTTTCTCCCCTTTCCCTTGAAGATGATCCCCGTCGACTTATCGGCATTTAGGCGAATTGCCCACTTCAGGAAGAACTCACTAAGAGTCTGAAGGTACGCGTTGATGCTCCGATTTTCGGTGCTTGCCCTCACACCAGAAGATGCTACGAACACATCATCCGCATATATAAGCAGCAAGTGGCCGACAAAAAACTGGCCACCATCGTCGTCACGATGCCGTTAAAGCCATACCTCTTCATTTTGCCAAGGATCGCAGCCTGCCAAGCAGTATCGAAAGCCTTGGCAAAATCAAGGCTAGCGGCAATCGTTCCACACCTCTTATTTAAATTGCCCGCAACATAGTTGGCAAGTACCCCTAACGCATGTGACGTCGAAAGACGACCTCAAAAACCAAATTGGTTGGAGTGAAAGATGTTATTCTCGTAAATAAAGTGACGGATGTCTCGGAGCGTAAAAAACTCGAGCAGCTTTCGAAAAGGAGCTATTTCAACTGTAACCAGTCAAGGAGATTCGAAGAACCACACAATTTCACACGAGCGGTAATGAATGAAACATTTTCAAATAATAATTTTAATTTCTTTTAAAAAACAAGAGTGCATGTGTAGGTATATAATTCGTTATTTTGGAAAATATTTTAGAAAAACTCTAGGGTTATGGTGAAGAAAATTAAAAAAAAAAATTGGAAACGTAGTTAGAGCGTTAATACCAGAGCGGTTTGGCATGAATTACTGAAAATCTCTAAATGTATACTACCAATAAATATATACTCCATTACGTAGTCCGTTCCACAGTATCATGTTCTTAACGCCATATATGGCAAAAGAAGGGGGCCGGTACACTCGGCAAACCTTAGTTGATACTATTATATTTATGTAGCTCAAAATCTACAATATTATGAGCAACAATGCTGCACTGCATTCTATATTGGTCATATCTTATTTTTGTTTGTTACATTTTTAGTACGTATCTATGGGTTCCCGTTGCACCCCACGAAGGAATTGCGGGAGAGGCTCTTACAACCATTGAGCTATGCGCTTTCTAGATTTTGCAATCGCTGATTGGAACCTACAGATTTGCACCGGTTCCGAACGGTATTCTGAGAAGCCTTTTGATGGTTAACTACTCGACAGTGTCGCCGTCACTAAGCACGGTGACTGCCGTAAAAAATTTTAAGGTGGTCAGAGCATCGGACTCATGTCATCATGTACAAGGCCCGCGCACACTACCATTGCACCACCAACGGCTATTAAAACAATAGTTTAATATTGTGTTAAACTTAAACTGGACGGAATTTCATTTGTTATCCATATTTTCAATAACATCATCATCATTACTGTAATCACCGCTATCATCGTCTTCATGATCGATAATCAGTCTCATTAGTATCGCTTCCTCTATTATCTTCCTTATTAGATTTGCTATAAAGAATTACTGGTTCTATCGCGGATCGTTGTATTGGGTGCGTTTTTGTTTTTATTTTCATATTTCTTATTTGAACAAATTCTTGAGATTATTAGCTCTTTCTTCCTGGACCTCATCAGATATTAATGATATCAGTAGAAGTGCACGTCTTAAGATGTCTGGACCATGAATTACAAATTTGTGCGTGGTTGAAGACATATTCCTCGTATATGATGTATATTTGTAAACAAACCACGTGACTCTTTTAAACTTCTCAATCTCTGAAACAATTTAACACAGTAGCAGCATTAATGACAAAATGACAAATCTAAAGAAACTATTGTCTTCTGTTAGATGTTTAGAAATCACAATGTGGCAACAGGAGATTTTCACAAAATCTGCATTATCTGAGGTTTGCATTATTTGAAGATATTAAAGCTGAGGTGTTGTAATTTATGACCATTAATATATACATTGTAACATTCACAGTAACACTCAATTGAGTGTGCACAATTACGAGATTTTGACAAATTTAAAGGACATCTACATATAAAGACACACATTTCTTTAGAAAGAATTAAGTTTTATTTCTGGTACATTGCCCGATATTTAAGATTCCAGATTAAAATTTAAAAAAAAAATCCAATGAGATTTCGAACTCACGGGTGATGTGTTCACACCTTTTTGGCGTAGAATACGTCTTACCTTACCATATAGGGAGTCATGTCAGATTTTTATTGTTGTAATCTTTATTTCATTGATTATGAGGAAACGGGGAGATAATTTTTTTTAAAAATTTTTTTGTAGGTAAATGAAGATGTTATCTTTCGTTTGATATACATTTCATATTGGATGATATCTTTCTAATTTTCTCAAATGAAAATTGTTTAAACACATACACTCAAACATATGTGTGGTATTTGGTTGAGTGTTTGAGTTTGTAGCGTGAACACAAACTATGCTGCTGTTTCAGTGTGGACACAAACCTTCGGCGGTTGTTTTGATTGATGAAATATTGAAATTTCGTGTATTTACTGTTATTTATGATTTATCCTTACTCTTTTAATTTAAAAACATATTTATCCTATTTTTCCTACCATAAGCTTATGTATATTATCAAAAGTAACTATCAAATAAATAAACTCATTTGCTTATGTTATTTATCATTTATTGTTATATATGTTTTCTGTCTTATCTACGTTAAACTTAATGGCCGTGTCTCTGACACAGTCTGCAGGGACAGTCCGTGGCCGAAGGCCTCGGACAACTGTCTGCTGTATTTTTTTTTGTTATACGGTACCTGTTCGATTTCTATGAACACATTAGTAAATGTTACATTGGAAAATAAAAAATCACATGAGGTGTCATGGGACACCCGGTTGGAACGAAGTTTCTTTCGCTATATATTATGAACTAGTTAGTTCCAGCACGTATAAAGCGCCCGTTGAAAAGAACGATAATTTAAATGGATCTTTAAGAAAAGGTACTGTAATGTATTTTTTAAAAAAAATTTATATTTTTAGGTAATTTTTGTAAGAATATATATTTTATCTTCCGGAATATGTATTATATGGGTCTTTTTTAAAGAGAAGTACTTCTTTTATTAAAAGATATTATTACTTAATAGTACTTAAAGACACTTCGCTATTTAATATTGTTTCCCAAACATTCTCCAGAAATGTACACCATTTGATTCCAGATTAACAAAACTCAACCATAGTGGTTGTGTATGAGGAGAATTAACGTGGTTTTTCTCATTGGTCATTGTTTTTCTGCGACTTAGAAAATTAGTTATAAATTCCTTAAGATTTTCCTGGTTGCAAAGTTTTGTTATTGCCAAAGTTTGGTTGATTCATGAAAAAAACTTTTTCCCATGTGCAGGAAAATGTATACATATGACATAAGTAAAATCAATGAAACGATAAACTGAAATGCGGACAAAAGCATTTAAGGTAAATTGTATCAATCTACAGCTTTAATTAACAAAGCAATTGTATTTGCTCGTAATACCAGCCCATTCCATCTAATATGCGTATACAACTTCCAGTTTTCGGCAATTTGAATATGAGTGTCTTATCTCGACACATGTAAGACGGTGTAGTGTGATTTAAGCATTTTCACCTTTAGGCTAAATAAGTACAGCGTGTGTTGTCCCTTAGTGTATGAGCCGTGATTCAGTATCTTAACATAATTTATGCTAATATTAGACCATAATTGGGTGTACTTCATATACCCGAGTGAAGTAACTATAATGTCTGCACCCTTAAGCAAATTAAGAGCGAGTATTTGTATTATCAGGTTATAATACGATTGAAGAGTAATTTGTATAGTGAACTTAGAGATGTAAAATGACTAGTTGTGATTTTATTTTCAGTTGCTTCAATTTATTATTATGTCATTCGATCATTCAGATAAATTTATACAAATGTCAATTGTAAATTAAATTCAACAAGTTTGCATGTTGAAAGATCCACTATTTTGCAATGAAAGTCAACAAATTTGAATATAAATAAATTTGCACTGAATTCGTGTAACGATAAAAATAATTAAAAAAATTATTAAATATTGACTACTTATTCCAATGTAAATAATTTATGGGCAATTATAAATGTAATAAATCAAGAATTTCATAAGTTAGCATGATAAATATTTTATTACTAATGAATGAAGTTTCTTATGTGACAGAATATTTTACTAACCGATTACGTGTGGAGGACGGTAGGAGGAATTGTTCATAACCTGACCAAAATACGGAAAAAATTGGTCAGAAGCTGAATATTTTGGCTTACAATAAATATAATTCATGTGTTTAGTTGGGGTGAGAGAAAATAAATCGACTATTTTAAGATTTTCGATTCAAATCGCGATGAGGACAGGAAGGAGTATATATATATATATGGGTTTGGCAGATGCGAAAGGTTTGAAATAACTGAAAAAATAAAATTCTATGCTTATATACAAATGCAATGACATAAAGAAAACATTTTCCTATTACTGAAAATGTTTCACTTTCAAGACGGCGGAGGCGAATTGTTCCTCATTAAGAAAAATGCGGAAGTCCTTGCAACTAACTGAAGTTTTTCATTAGTTGCTTGTGGAAAGTAATACCCAACAATATAAACAGACAACAAGAAATATTAAGTTTTGCCAACTGTCTCTGCCGCACCCTTTCACCACTTCTCTGTGTGTATTGTAGACAAACTAAAGGATACAAATATCCCATGTTGAAACGTATGTAATAAAGTTAAAGGAAATTCATATGTATGAGTGTACGTGTAAGGACACCTGGTCGTATGTGTGATAAAACTTTGGGGGAATCCGCTAGAGGATGCTATAATCACAAGTTTTTGTTAGCCCTTCGAAGGGTAATGTTGGGGTTCTTTATCGCTTGGAGTATAAGGAGCAAATATAATGTGGCTTAAGTTGTTTTCTCTTAAGTGCATGGGCGGACACTTGAACCACTGGCTATTTGTTATTGTTGGTAGCTACCAATTGCACCGACTACTCGTAACGCGCCTTGCTGCACTCTTGATGCAAACTACTGTTTTTTGATATTTTGATCTCTTTTCTCTTCCTTCTTTACTTATGGTATTTATTAGCCATACAGTAAACATTGTTAACAATTTAAGATACTTGAACATCAGCTTCATATATACAAACTGGCCAATAGCAATCATTCCCTTCGCACAATGAATTGAAACGACACAAATTTCCAAAACAAAATTTTAATTGATTTTCGAAAACAGCGAATTGATTGGAATATGATTTGGCCAAATTGATAATAAATATTGGTTATTCCCCAATAAAGCAGAAATTATTCAAAATAATAACAATAGTTTAAAATTTATAACCGACATTAATAATTATTTCAGGAATAAAACTTTATCTTTTGTAGGACGTCACAAGTGTGTCCAGGGTTGAGAGGTTTTGGGTTTGTTGGTATATACTCATAGAACAGACTTAAAAAGATTCAGATTATCACATTCTCCATAGACTAACTATTTCTCATAATACAGGAACAATAGGATTCTTTACACGTTCTTGTTTGAATTCTCGTTTAACATGGGTATAAATAAATTTCATTGTGAAATATCGGAAAAGCATATAAGATAATTTATCTTGAAGTGCATCAACAAGTTACTTCTGTAAATTTCACATCGCTAGCTGGACATTTAACATTGACAGAAATATATCAAAATTAGAAGTTGCGTTCAAATTTAGTTCGCCGTCAAATTTAGTTCGTATGTGATACTAACGCTTTGTGTTGTTTGCATATGTTCACTTTGATAGATTGTCCTACCTATGCCTATGGATGTTAACACATCAAAAATGTTTGCAGCATGTGGTCGAAAACGAAAATTTTTTTACCTGGATAAAGACGCAATCGGTTTAACCTCTCAAATTGAAATAATAACGCAGCATCTCTTTTAATATGAATCTCAGGGCCTCATTACATTTGTAAGAGTAAATTAAGCACACATCGTCCGCAAACATAAACAACTGGCCAGACAATCCAAGATTCTACAAATCATTTAAATATAACGAAAAAGACAAAAGGCTAATCCAAAAGATACTCCACATTCAACATCTCCAATACAGCTTTCCGATGCATTAGTTACCACATACTGCTACTTTTAAAGAGTAGAAGTTCACGTCCTTGAACTCCACAGTTAAACAATTCCTACAGCAGAATATTATGGTCAAATAGCACAAATGTTTTAGAAAAATCCAAAAATACTTCCGCAACTCCATAATAACCGTCATCGAAACCTTAACATACACAGTTCAAAACATCCAATACCTCTTCCTGAGTACCGGAACAATTTCTGAAACCAAATTGGTAATTTACGCACAGCAGAGAATAATGTTGTAAGTGAGAAAATATAAAAGAGACAAAAAACGATTTAAACTAGTCGGCACTTATTCTTTGTTTGTCTATTTAAGATTTGGATTTATTTCCACTTCCACTTTCAACAATAAACAACAAATTATGTTATCTAAAACTTCACGGTTATTTAGAAAATTTAATTCTTAAGGGTTTCAGAATGGAATAAAATTTTATATGCAAAACAAATGGGATGATAAGTCGTTTTAATTTACATCGTTTTATTCACCTTGAAGCGGATTTAAAATGTTAGAAACTGATATTTTCCATTTATAGATTCATATTAGATTATTATTATCAAAATAAGCTTGTAATTATCCACTGCTGAAAGAATTGCAGTTAGGCGATACTTGCTCAGGCAAGTTGCATTGGCTCCTTTATGTATTGGAACTATTATTCTATGCGTGTTTAAAACATCCGGATATACAGACTTGTAAATGATCTTATTGAAAGTAGCAACCAAGATTGGTGTGATCTCGGCGGAACATCCCTTACATAATTTGATGTAAGACCATCAGACACAGGATATATTTGATATTATTTCAAGCATTTTGTGGAATTTCGAAAATACAGCTGGAAACACCTTTCAGTCAACGACGAGCGCTACAGAACCATAATTACGGAAAGAGAAGATATGGTCTGGGAGAATCTGTGGGTACAGCAGGATGGCAACCCATGCCACAAAACTCATCAAATAATCGCTCTTTTACGAACTAGGTTCGGTAATCATCGTCAGAGCCAGATTGGACCAGAAACCGTCAACAAAATCTTGGAGAATTAGACTGACATTATAAGCTACAGCAACGCCAACCGCAGCAGCCAGATGACTGAAATCGTGGACAGTAAATAATCGGAATGTTTGTTATATTTAATAAAGCCATAATTTGCCAAAAGAAATTAAGTTTAGTAAATGTTATTTATTTTTTAATTAAATACATTTACCACCCGTACATCATCCGTTTGTCGCTGCTTGCTCAATATTTGGCAGAGTACAACTCTCTGTACTTGATACAACACTGTATATATGATGTTTGTTGCAGCTCTGTACATATGATACGCCGTCGGATAGTCGTAAACCGTCGCAAAGGGGTGCGCATTTACAACATGATTGTAAGGTAAACAACGGTTTTAAATTAATTACATATCAGGAGGCATCCATTCGCAATGTCTTTCCAGGATATAATTAAGAAGATGCAAATAAATATTTGCATTTTGTAAGCATAAGGTTTTGAAAAAAAAATATCTTTTTAGGGTCACAGCATGGCAAAGCAAATTTATTTTTAGTGTGAGTTGAAAAGACTGGACATAAACAAAACTGTAGAAATACATACATCAGATACTCTCAAGAAATTTGTAAATACATTAAATGGCTTTTGGGTTACTTCTCATCTAAAGTATTATTATTTTTTGTTTTACATAATTTTCTTACCACACAGCTATTTGCATATTGACGTAGATCTAAAAATATCAATATATATTTTGCTAACACCAACTGTCACCCATTAAGTAGTGCTGATTGTAGTTACTTATATATTCTCAATGTCCTTCTTATTTTCTTTACATTAATCTTGAATCACGTGTCACTGGGTTCGTTTTGGGAATGAAATGTGTTAATTTATTAATACTTAATGCAGTACCACTGATTGATAAACCTGCACTTAAGAAATTCAATAAATCTTAAGGTATCCATTGAAATGTTGAGCAGTTGTAGAACTTTACTGAAATAAAGTAATTTATTTTGAACTACAAAAAAGGAAATCAAAAAAAAAATATCTATAGGGTAATACTGAATTATTTTTAACAACCAATTAAAACTGAAATTTAATAGTATACGATATAGTCGTATGAAAATATAAAAACAGAGAAGGCCGAGTACTTGGGTTTCATACATAAGTTTTGTATATGTGTAATTCGTATTTTTGTTTCAAATATTAATAATACGGCTCTCTGATGCAGGCGCCACTAAATTGTTGAAGAAAATACGCAACGTAAATTTGATTTTGACAGAAGCACAATTTAAATTCGAAAAGTGTATTAAATTTTTAGAAGTTTTCGTTAATTTTCGCTAAGTTCATTATCGCACGTTGAGGGAAAGCTAAAGCGGTTGCTAAAAGGAAAAAAATTGAAAAACTTTTTTTTTAACATTATTATCCTACATCCCAGTATTATCGACTACATTGGGTACTTTGCTTTGGTTTGGGCTTAGACTAACATATGTTGGAAAATTTCGAGTTTAATGGGAAGTTTTCTAGATGGAATCTGTCCCCAATATTTAGTAGATACATATCGTGGTTTTGAACCCAATAAAAATAAAATTTAGAAAATCCAAAGTGAAAGATATTGAAAAAATAACCTTTTCTTAAAGAAGTACCTTTTCTTCAAAAAAAGTAAATTTTCTTACAAAAAGTAAATTTTATTAAAAAAATTGAATTTTTTTTACATAAGTACACTTTCTTAAAAAAATTAAATATTCTTACAACAAACTGCCCTTTCTTAAAAAAACACCTTTTCTGTAAAGCGTACCCTATTTTGAAACAAACAACTTTTCTTGAGATATGTACCTACTCTTAAAAATTTACCTATTCTTGAAAAGAACCAATGATAAAAAAATTGTAATTTCTTCAAAAAAATACCTTCTCTAAAAATATACATTTTCTTACAAAAATTCATTTTCTTAAAAGTACATTTGCTGAAAAATAAAATAATACGTTTTACAACAACTTCTTTAAAAAGTGCATGTTCTTAAAAAAAGTAATTCTTTGTCAAAAAAAAATCATACTCTTCTGGCGTACTTCTTCTTAAAAATAGTACCTTTTCTTAACGTTTTTGGGAAAATATAATACATAATCTTACAAAAAGGACCTAAAAATACAACTTAGTAAAAAAACATTCTGAAAAAAAATATTTCTTAAAAAAAGTTTATCATTTTACAAATAGTATGTTTTCTTAAAGATCCATTTCAATTATCGTATTTTTCAGTGGGCGCCTTAGGCGTGTTGGAACTAACTAGAACATAATACTTATATATAGCGAAAGGAACTTCGTTCCAACCGGGTGTCCCCTGACACCTCATGTATTGTTTTTTTTTCAAATATTGTGAATATTTATGCAATTTTATTTTTAATTTTTTAAGTTGGAAGTGAAATTCTCAATTTCATTTATAATTTTCTCAATTGTAATTGTAACTCACAATTTCACATTGCACATCGAATTTTTTTTTAATTTTTAAATGGAATATCTTATATAATCTGTAATTTTCTGAACTTGAAAGTCTCAATACCATTCGAATTCTTCTAGGTTTGAAACTCTTCCCAAATTTAAACAAAAGAAAGCGCCCACGTTTGATTGGGGTTTTTTCAATTTGAAATAAAGTGTTTCAAAATACAAGTTTCAAATAAAATTTTTGAATTTTTGATTTTACTATGTTATCATACAAATAAAGTAAACGAAAAGTTTTAGCTGTCAGTTTGTACGGATTTTACCACATATATCTGTTAGTTAACCCTAACTAGATATTGTCATAATGGCCTTACAAAAGGAAAATTTCAACTTATGATTACGCTTTGCCAACATTAACTGGATTAGTCGAACTTCAATTTTCAGTTCCTTAATATGGATTCTAAAGCCAACATTTGATTTAAAATTTTCGTTAATTCAAACAAAATTGATCGAGATCAACAAATATCGCCTTTTCTGAACCCTATGGGTGAGGGTGTAAAAATACGGTGAAGCCAAAAAATATGCTTACAAATTTTTAATTATGCTAAGCTGGCAACACTAATAATGGCCACTGATTTTCAAATTTCAACAAATGTTATCATTTTTGTGATTTTGTTGCTTTCGACTATGTGAGTTTTGGAACGACGTTCCTTATCGCACGTTGCGGGATGGGGGCTAAATGAAAAAATTTGAAACAACTTTTTTTTAAATACTTCATTACAACCCATTATAATCAACTATATTGGGTACTTTTGGTTTGGCTTGGTTTGGTTTAACAGGAAGTTTTCTAGGTGGATCCTGTTTATTACATATTGTAGTTTTCAACCCAATAAAAAATAAATTTAGAAACGCCAAAGTGCAAGACTGCCGAATCCATGGATACAACCCTGAGCATGGAATTACATTTGGCAGCACACTTACTTTTGATTTGGTTTGTGTCTGGACTGGCAAGAAATTTATTGTTTATTGGGAAGTTCTCTAGGTGGAGCCTGTTCATTACATATTGTAGCTTTGAACCGAATAAAACGTAGATTTAGAAAAGCTAAAGTGAAAGAAGTTTAAAAATATAACATTTTCTTACATAAGTGCGTTTTCTTACAAAAAGTAAATTTTCCAACAAAGATACCTATTCATATTCTTAAACAGAATAGCTTTTCTTAAAAAAATACCTTATCGTAAAGAAGTACATTTGCTTAAACAAGTAAATGTTCTTACAAAACGTACTTTTTCTTAAAAAAATTTTTTTTTTTTAATGAGTACCTTGTCTTAAAGAGTACATTATCTTACAACAAATTGCGTTTTCTAAAAAACTACCTTATCTTTAAAGAGTAACTTTTATGTAAAAATAAAATAACTATTCTTGAGATAAGTACCTACTCTAAAAATTGTACCTGTTCTTGAAAAAAGAACAATTTCTAAAAAAAATTCCCATTTATTAAAAAAAATACTTTTCTGCAAAAAAAAAACCTTCTCTTAAAAAAAATACATTTTCTTACAAAAATTCCTTTTCTTAAAAGTAAATTTTCTTAAAAATTAAATAATAACTTTTCTTGAGATAAGTGCCTTTATGAAAATAAATAAATTTTCAAAAAAAAATAACCTTATCCTAACAAGAGTACCACTTCTTTAAAAAGTACCTGTTCTTAAAAAAAGTACTTCTTTTAAAAAAAAATAATACTCTTAAACTCTTTCTTACAGAAAGTACTTCTTATTAAAAATTTTACTTTTCTTAAAAAAAAAACATTAGATTTTAATAAAAGAATCACCTGTCATTAAAGAAAGGACATTTTCGAGAAAATATAATACATATTCTTTCAAAAAGGACTTAAAAATATACTTTTTTTAAAAAATACATTCAATTTAAAAATTAAATAAAGAAAGTTTATCATTTTATCTTTTCTTAAAGATCCATTTAAATTATAGTATTTTTCAACAGGCGCCTTAGGCGTGTTGGAACTAACCAGTACATAATATATAGCGAAAGGAACGTCGTTCCAACCGGGTGTCCCCTGACACCTCATGTTATTTTTTGGCTATGCCAGGTCGATTTTAAACTGGGAAGTTTTATGTCTTCGTAGTTTCTTTAGAATAGTTTCTGTTGGTTTTCAGAATGCTTATTATTTAGTTTTATTACACTACACATTTTTAAACAGATTATGTGAGAAATTGTGAATGTTATTCATATTATGTTGGCTTTGAATTTTTACTTTTAAATACGTGGTGGGGGAAATCATTTTGAAAAGAATGCATATTTTCGCCCATGGTCTGCATTCCGAATTTGTGTGAAAGTGAAAATTGTTCACAAAAATGGTGTTCTTGAAGTTATTTTCACAAGACATTTTGTGAAAATGTTTCACAACCAAATGTTGTGGTGATAGTCAAAGCAAATACGGAATGTAAGCCGAGTATGTTTTTTCTTAACTTGGATGTTCAAAAGTAAAATTTCTCAAGCATTTATTCGTAAAAAGGCATTAAACAAAATTGTCTAAAAATTCTGATTTTTCCATTCTGTTTTCGTTCCATATTTATACCATATTACGAGTATGCAAATCAGCTGAGTATTAGATGCTCGAAAACCAATGTTGCCAGAGCTATCGATGTAAGAAATTCAGCGATAAGTTTGTTTATTTTCATGTATTTTTATGTAATACAAGAATGAAAACTAGTCTTTCCTAAGTTCTATGATTTGAAATGAGTAAAAATTATTATTATTCGTATTCACACAAAGTCTAAGTGAGTAACAGTGGCAACTCTTTTATACCACATTTTGTTTGGTTTGTTTTTGGCGCACATATTGCATGAAGTTGTATGAAGAAATGTAAGTATTTTAATAAAATTTATGGTTATGAATAATTATTTAAAGTTGTGATTTCCCCTTAGGCTATAAGAAATCATGTTTTCTCCGGTTAGTGAAAAAAGTATAAATGCCACGGGTGGGATTCGAACTCACATTCGCACATTCCAGCGAATGTGAGTTCGAATCCCACCTGCGTCATTTACATTTTGTTCACTAACCGGAGAAAACATGATCTCTTATAGCCTTAAAGGAAATTACAACTTGAAACATAACGAGGATCTAAGACAACTAAAGTTGAATAATTATTTATATTTGATTTGTATTTACAGAGATTCAATAACTGATCTGTTTGTTTTTGTCTTCTTTCATGTTTTGCAATTCAGCTGTGTAAAAACGGCGGCTTAATAAGTAAGTTCGGAAAGTTAAATCTCAGAACACCAAACTCGAATGCTTGTGAATTTAAAACGCTTTGTGAAATAAAAACGAATCATACATTTGTGTTTGTTTTATTTGTGTATTTAGAAAATTAAGCAAATGGAACTGTAAAATGTTTTAGTTACGTTACTTGTTATGGTCCAAACATGTGCAAATTAGTAGTAAATAGTGAAAGTTACTTTGAGAAACTTATTCCAAATCATCAAATATAATCAACAAATCTAGTTGAAAAAGTCACAACATAAACAAATAATTGCTTACGTGCCTGACTGCAATCTTTGCTGAAACTAAATAGATAATTGGATATTACGTTATTATTATCAAAATAAAATTAAAATTGAATATACACTATCCTCTCAAATATGTTATCAAAAAGAATTTGCAATAGGCCGATACTTGCTCAGGCAAGTTGAGAAGGAGTCTTTGTTGGAACGATTCTATGGCGATCCAATCGGATCCATTCTTTTATTACCTGTAACCATTTCACTGCCCAGTATGCTTTGTATCCCTTCTGACTTCAAACAGAATAACTTCACTGTAGTATAAATAATATTGTGGATTGAACATTATCTTCAAGGACAACATTTTTCGTGGGTCAAACGTTGCAACTAGTTCTTGGCCGCTAGTGTTTTGTGATAGATCCTGTTTTGTCCTCGTCAGCTATTGGGCGAAAAGAACGTTCGGATAGCGGTTGAGCAGTGCTAAATACTACTACGAATTTACCACACGACTTATTTTGTGGGATATAACGAAGTAAATATTAAGTGAACGCGATACCTGTCTGTTGGTAGCTTTGTTGGTAATAGCTCTGCGATATATGTCCTTAACAAACGCCTCATGTTTAATCTACTCCCGGAGCTGTGATACCACACCAAATTGTACCACAATAAAATTCAAGTGAAATTGATGTCACAAGTTTCTTATAGAGGGATAGTATTTATGTAAAATTGGTTTGCAGAATGCGTACAGCATTGGCAGATCTAATGAGATAGTACTTCATGGATCCGATAAACTGTGTGACTTAGGGCCATAATTACAACTTGCCTTTAAAGTCAATGTTAGGAAAAGGTAACTTTAGTTGAAGTGAGCAATAAAGTCACTATTAAATGTTTTTCGTAATTACAACTTCCTAGCAAAATAAAATGAATATTTTTGATAAGGTGGCAATACCAAAGAAAACACCGATTACTTTTGACCAAATGATTTATAATAAAAAAAACGTAGTGGCAACGTACTTTTATTTCTTTGTTGACAAGCCAAAAGTGGAAAAGTTAAAAAAATTTGGTTTTGTATGTTTGAGATTTTTTTTTAACAAATGATAAAATGACGACGCCAAACAACTCAACATTGCGAAAACGGGCCAAAAATTCGGCATAGCTAAATTCATTTCTTAACCAAATGAAAGAAAAACATATGAAAAAAAACGTAGTGGCAACGTACTTTTATTCATTTCTTTACAAGCAAACCATAAAAATTTGTAGATTTATGAACAAGAAGTCTGCCGCTGGTTGCAGCATTCCCCTTGCATCGGAAGGGAATTTTATATACTTATTCGACAAAGCAGCAGCTACGAGTTTTCAAAAATAACCTCTAGCTGGTTTTTATGTAACAAATAGGTTCTGCTTTTTTGGTCTTCCATTTTTTACTTTTTGTTTCCATAGCTAAACTAATTTTTTCTTCTGCATAGGTCGGAAAATGTGGCATCTTTAAAAAGATAAACCTTACGTTAAAAGTTAAAGGGAACACTGGGTACCCTTTAACTTACCAGTCACTTTTAGCCGAAAGTTTGCTTATAATAACGAAAATCTAATAATCTGTCCGATTACATCCTAACTTTAGCTATTGGCAAGTTGTAATTATGGCCCTTAGTGTGACATCCTATCAAAACCAAAGTTAATCCATGTTCATATTGTCCATTTCGGCCTACAAAATTCCATAATCAAGTCTCTGTAGCGCTCGTCGTTGGCTTAAATGGCGTTGCCTGCAGCACTTCAAAACAAAAAATTTTCCTATGGTATCACCACTCTAAAACTACAAACCTTCACTCTAAGTGGATGCACGGGCTTTTCGACAATGACATCAAGTTTGGCCCGCGGTGGTATGATACTGACTGACAGCCAATATTTCAAACATAAAAAATCTATCAGTGTCACAACAACACCTGATCTAAAAATATACCTGTATTTGGACCGGCCGTTATAGCTCCCGTCGAACACAACTGATCTTTACGTAATTTTGTATTAGGAAATATTTCCTCAAGCGGCTTGTATGCAAGATATTCAACAAAAATTATAAAAGTTTCAAACTAAATTTAATTATAGATAATATTTTTTATGCCCCCTCAGGTAACTGAAAGAAGTTCAGGTAACTTAAAGAATAGCAAATATATATCAAATATCTCTCAAATTTGTCCCAATGATTTTAAATGGAAATCGGAAAACTTACGGTAAGGGTAGATTTGAGTATTCACCCGACTGAAATTTCTATATTGGTACTATGTATTGTAAACATGGTAGGTGACAGAGAGAGATGTTCGACGAAACATAACTTACACCGGGTGGAGTTGCGATAACTGTTGATTTAACTCTTTCATATCGGTTTGGTAGCGAACCGTGAAATGTAAATAAATCTAGAACTTTTTTGATATCTAACTATTGGTAAACATTTGTGTCGTAATTAACACAACTATTTAGACACACGAACATGCAATGCCGTTGTTGTTAATTTGTTGGATGTCTTGTTCGAATGCCTCTATCTGCTACTATTGTGGCAATACTTATCAACATGCAACGTCCATATGCCACCACACCAAATGTATTAAATCTAATGTGAGAGGCGGTCCATCTGTACCATATTTACTCTATGGTATAACCACTAACAAATCATATAAGTATATAAGGAATTCAACGAAAATTATTATTTTTGCCATTTGACGCACCGTTTCCGAGCCATTTTTTTATTTTGGCGATTTTTTGAAAAAAAAATATTTCATGCGAATTGGAACACTTTGTGAGAAACCTTTAGAAACCCGTAAAATTTTTTTGATTTCTAGATTGAACGCTCCGTTTCCGAGATATAAAAATTTTGTCATTTTTCGATCAAAAATGAGCACGAAATACGAACTCTGGTTATAAAATATAATAATTTTGTTTACATTTAAACATAAAATATACAATTTTAATAAAAACTTATTGTTTTTCCTTTTTTGTCTATAAAATTCATAATGGGTTAAAGCATCACCAAATGATTGTGACAGCCATTAAATTCAAGTACATAATTAGTTGAGCATAACAATATATTATTTGGTACAACCGAATTAGCTTTTAAATTTTTCGTTCCTCTAACTAATAGAATATTCACAGGATAATTGGATTTCTAGAACTAAAACTTGATTGACAGATCACATTTATTTCTTGTTGCTGTGGCTTCAACTAAATATTTCAGTACTTGCAAGCAAAACTTAATTACAAATCAATTGATATGCACAACATTTGGTGACACGAACCACAATTATTGCTAATCACAACTTAATAATGTGATAGTCCAAGGAACCGTCAAATTTTAGTTGGCTGTAAATATAGTTGCGACAACGAATCTCTTCTCTGTGTGTATACTCCCCACGATTGTATCGTTGCTACAATATAGCATGTATGTTTTACAAAATTTTTTGAATGATCATTGTTGCGTTGCTCAAGCAAACTCAATTGTTGTTTCTGCAACGAATACGTCATTTGTCCATTTTGGAGAAAAAAAAGTTTAATAATGTAATTGTTAAGCGTTGCTTTTTTCAATATTTTGTTTGTTGATTACTGTATTTAGTCAAACATTTAAAGTTAAGAAAACGAAACAGTAGTTTCAACGTATTAGTCATTAAAGCGTCGAAAATGATTTGTATCAAATAAGGGCACCTTATTTACTAGATTTTTAGCATGAATGCTCCACTACATAACTCTCAAATTGTCAGAAACTATATACTGCGTCATTTGTCAAAATAAAAATATAAATATAAAATTTTAATTTTAAAGTGGAACACATAAGAAAATTGACAATAATGATGTTAATGTTTGGACATCATTCATATAGGGCTGGCTAAATTTCCAAACCAGCTTCTAACATAAATGAAACATATTAACCGCAACAGTGGAACATATTAATCACAGTAATGAGATATATTCGTACAGTTTCCACCTTAATGTAAACATTTTCGTTACGTTGATGTATATTCGTGTATATCGTATCTAAGCAAAACTTTAAGATTTATATCAAAATTTTACAAAAAAAAAAAATTTGTATTTTGCCAAACTCAGAGATAAATTAAAACTATTTCCAAATCTGGCCTCGAACGCTAAGGCGCTGATGAGAAGAGTCACAAACTTCCAAATAATCGTCCGCCAACTAGAGTTCAAAACCTGTTCCGACATTTTTTCTAATTGCAGAAAAACCCTTGATCTGTATAGCTCAAAGGAAATCGAAAAATATTCTTCTAAGAAATAATTTCAGATCGAGTCATATATAATACAAATTACATTAGGTGTCATGGGACACCCGGTTGGAACGAAGTTCCTTCCGCTATATAATATTAGGTAGTTAGTTCCAACACGCCTAAGGTGCCCGTTGAAAAATTCGATAATTTAAATGGATCTTTAAGAAAAGCTACTTTTTGTAAAATGATAAGAACAATTTTAAGAAATTTTTTTTAATTGAATGAATTTTTTTTTTAAACGATATTTTTAGGTCCTTTTTGTAAGAGAGGTACTTCTTTTATAGAAAGCTAATGTTGTTTTAAGAAAAGGTACTATTTCCAAGACGAAATACTTTTTTTAAGAACTAGTCATAAGAGTATAAATATTTTTGTCAAAAAAGTACTTTTTTTTAAGAACACGAACTTTTTAAAGAAGTGATACTCTTTTTAGGAAAAGGTTATTTTTTTCTAAAAATGTACTTATTTTCAGAAATGCTACTAATCTCAAGAAAAGAAAAGGTATTATTTTATTTTTAATAAAAGGTTATTCTAAGAAACGGAATTTTTGTAAGAAAGTGTATTTAGTTAAGGAAGATATTTTTTTTTTTTGAAGAAAAGTTTTTTTTTTAAAGAAATGGGATTTTTTTTTGATTTGGTTCTTTTTTCAAGAAAAGTTTTTTTGTTTTACAAAAAAGGTATTCTTTGAAGAAAATGTAGTTCTTTAAGAAATGGCTATTTGTTGTAAAAAATAATATTTTTTTATTATTTTAAAAAAATTGCTTTTGTTAATAAACGGTAATGTTTGTAAGAAAAATTACTTTTTAAGCAAAGATACTTCTTTAAAATAAGGTATTTTTTAAGAAAATGTACTTTGTTTAAGAATATGAATACACATTTTATTTATAGAATTTTCGTTTTTTTTTTAGAAAAGGAACTTATTTAAGTAAATGTTTTTTGATGTGTTAACATCTATACGCGCGCCTCTAGGGCAGTAAACTATAAATTTAATACATACGCAAGTGTTAGGTTTGTAAGAGTAAATCATCGTTTGTTTGTTCGTTGCTTGGCAGTCGGTATTGGAAGTGATTATTGGGCGATTTTCATATAATTTTCCCACGCGATTTTCTCCGGAAATTCATAGCCGATTTTATTAATTTTTGGATTAAAAAGCTAGTGCGGGTTTCGACGAAGAGTTTAGGCCAAAAATTAAGGCGATCCGATATCGGCGAGCCGAGATTTAAGTGTTTTAATTTGGAGTATTAATTTGGAGTAATATTAAAAAAGTGTTTTATGTTGATCTTCGGTTTTGTCTTATCATCGTTTGTTTGTTCGTTGCTTGGCAGTCGGTATTGAAAGTGATTATTGGGCGATTTTCATATAATTTTCCCACGCGATTTTCTCCGGAAATTCATAGCCGATTTTATTAATTTTTGGATTAAAAAGCTAGTGCGGGTTTCGACGAAGAGTTTAGGCCAAAAATTAAGGCGATCCGATATCGGCGAACCGAGATTTAAGTGTTTTAATTTGAAGTATTAATTTGGAGTAATATTAAAAAAGTATTTTATGTTGATCTTCGGTTATATCGTACGAATATAACAATGTATGTATGTATGTACAAGTGTCTGTTGCTTTGCATTCTTTGACTTTTGTGGGAATAAAACAAAAAGTATTGAGCAAGAAAATAATGACACATGTGCTTGCACTGGGTCTTTAAATAATTTTAAGTATTAATATTATTTAACTGTAACGTCATCATTGATTGAACGCTGTTTTCTATTTTCCAATGTAACATTTACGAATGTGTTCATAGAAATCGAACAGGTACCGTGTAGCAAAAAGGTGTTAACACATCGCCCGTGAGTTCGAACACTCATTGGATTTTTTTTTTTTAAATTTCTTTCAGTTTTGGGTTCAAAACTGCAATATATAGTAAATATTGGTTACAGGCTCAAACTAGAAAACTTCCCATTAAACACGAAATTTCCCAAAATATGTTATTGTAGATACAAACCAAAGCAAAAGTACACAATATAGTTGATAATACTGGGTTGTAGCATAATAGTGTTAAAAAAAGTTTATTTTTTTTCATTTAGCCCCCAGCCAGGAACATGCGATATGGAACTTCGTTCCAAAAAAAAATCAAATCTTTTCGAACCTCTTTTTAATTCAATGTTATTCGAAGGAAAAATTTTTTTTTAATAAAATTTCACTCTTTAGTTACTTTGCTCAGCATTATAATTTTTAAATTCTTTATATTAACCTATGGAACGCATGCATGCCGGGGAAACTTGGGATTGATTTTTTAAACTTTTCACTTGATCCAATCGAGCTGAAATAAGCGGGATTGAACAAAGGGGCGTTGTGTGGGCGTCCTGTTAACGGTATTTGTTTGTTTTGTTGATTGGGTGTCCATATTCTAAGATCTGCTGCTAATATGGGCGTAATTGGACAAATGGGTGTGGTACCTCAAACACAAATCACAAAAAAAATCCATTATTTCTGCTCCTGTTAACGGTATTTGAACAAAATAAAGTTTGTTGGTTGGGTGTATATATTCTAAGATCTGCTGCAAATATGGGCGGGATTGGACAAAGGGGCGTGGTCATATATAAAGAATTTCTTGTTAAAAACTATGTTTTTTCCGGGCTGCTTTTTTTAGTTTTTATGATAGACGCATGCGCTCATACAAAATACATACATTTATTAAAATATATTTGATTTTTAAAATTTAATATTTGTTGCCGTTAGAGGGTAAATGAATCATGAGGTCTTATCTTATCTTATCTTATCTTATTTCTTATCTGATATATCCATTATAAAGTTTTCAGTGATATACATATATATCATTTCGACAGAATACAAAAAAGCGATACGTCCGATTATATATTCAAGCTTTGTAGAATTTAAACCAAAATTATATGTACGAAAGCGATACCAATAATATCACCTCAGATTGTGTCACAAGGCGGTCAGAGTTCAAAATTAGTTTGTCGTCGTTAACCGATTGTCGGTTGAATATAAACTTTACATGCTGTTTGCCATTCCTTTAGTTTTATCGACATCACATTTAGGTTTAGATATGGTTGGAGTGAATATTAGGTAAGTTTCACAGAAATTGGGCGGCCAAATTTGAAATAGAAGCACATCCTTAGCAGTATTAAGTGCATTAAATATTAGATTTCGCTACACATTGCAATACAGATAGCTACGTTATTTAAGATGTTTGTACTACTCATTCTCTTTTGTGATACAAAATTGACATAAAATGTTCGAAGAACGTTACAAAATTAGGGACTCACATTTCAACCGAGAATTCTGGGGATCCCGGGAAATTTATTTATTTTTTCCGCTTTATCGGGAAACGAAAAAGTCTGGGAATTTGCATTCCGTAAACACAACGTACTTGAAAATTATAGTTTAAAGTTTGCTGTCTCTTTGTATGTAAAATTCACTAGCGTTGATACAGTTTTTCCAAATTATTTTTAGCTTTTTAACTTCTATAATGGCAATGTGGTTTCCTGGACAACAATGTAGTATTGTCTAGGCAAGCTACTCTACTCCTAATGAAATTGAAATAAATCTGATTTTATCCAACTTCTATTTTCTGGAACACTAAAATAATTTGTTTTTATCAATTTCTATTAAATAACAAATCGAATTACATTTCCGTCCTTAAATTATCAAGAATCCTAGAATTTGTCATTCCGCAATTATAAATAAAAAACACATTTTGAGTATTAATTTTGTCATTATCTAAAATTCAATAAAAGTAGTAGAATGTCACAATAACCTCTCTCAACTTGTTCTACCCCAATCCAATACAGCCACATACAATGCTATTGAGTTGTTATTTTTTTGGGACATGAAGCTCTTGTTGGGGAATATGATGACTGACTGCATTTATAGCCTTACCCAGAGTGAGGTAGAGTAGAACAGACCAAAAGCTAGGAACAATATATGTGTGTAGTCTAGCAAAAGTGTTATATTACCCTGGGGATCACTTTACTTTACACGCAAACGTATTGCATTTTCCTTTTTGCCTTTAATTCTTTACTTGGTGGGTAAGGTTTTGTACTCCTTATTTTGTTTTTCTGGATTTTTTTCACATTATAAACGATTGATGCCCATAACAAAAAAAAAAACGGATAATACCCAAAAGGGGCGAAAATGTTCAACAACCACTAAGTCAGTGAATTGTTTTCATGATTTTGTTATCAGTGCTGCAGTTGCCTCGTATTGCCTCATGCAACAATTCTAACTGTAGTGAAAATCATAAAAAAAAATTCAACAAGAGGCATTGCCGACAATGCCAAATCACATAGACGAAATCAGGCAAAAAAAAATTGCAAGAACCCTTTGGGAAATGTTTTAAACTATGTACCTCCATATCTACCTATGTATTTACTCGTAACAACATGATTGCTGAGGACATTTTATGGTACCGGATTTGATTCTGTGCAATTCTCTTTATGGTGAACTTGAAATAAAAACCGATTTAAACAGTTGTGCTGCAAGCAAACCCAAAAAGGAAAAATTGGGAAAAGTATTACAATTCAATTAAAAATTTATGGGTCAATTGTTTTGATAACAGAAAGGCTATAACAATTTGGAATAACAGCAAGAGTCTCAAAAGACCAGACGATGAAACAACAATATCGCATTCAAATTGGAGAGGATAACTGAATTGCATTTTAAATGAGATTTCACCATTTATTTGAGCACATTAATTAGTTTTTTTTTTCTGAAAAGTGTACGCTGATTCAAGCAAACCAAATCGTATCCAAACACATCAAATTTCAAACTGCTAACACCTTTGTTCGAGGTTTTCCAACAGTTATGACATCTATTTGAGTCTACTAATCCCAAAAATTTTACAGTAGAGAGCAAATTAGACCAAAAGGAGAAGACCAAAACAAGAAGTAGTAGATGTTTAAGTGGGGTTAATAATTCCGCTATCAATACGTCCTAAATGACCAGAGGTAAATTAAAAGTGGCAGAGGTCCTGGGCGCTGAACACAAAACTTTGATTCGAAAAAAGCGTTACAAAAATACTGAGTTGGTTTTAATTTAATGTTTTGAGAAATCTCTGTGGAAAGTTAGTTTAGTTTGTCATAAATTCTATACAAATTTGGTGTTGTGTAAGTTTTTACGGTTTTTACATGTTTTGTTTTATTGACTATTTTACAACCTCATGAGGTCAGACGTTTTACACATAGTAATTAAACACACAAATTAAACAAACTTCAACATATTCTTCCAACTAGTGGATACGGAGGGATTCTTCTGCCTGGTCTATCCAGCGGAGTCTTGGTCGTCTTCTTTTCCTGCTTCCGTCGGGTACGCTATCAAAAACCATTCTCGCTGGTTCGTCTTCATCCATTCTGATAACATGGGCTAGCCAACGTAATTGGCCTAATTTGATTCGATTGCTATGTCCACGTCAGAATATAGGCTATATAGCTCTGCGTTCCAGCGACGTCGGTACTCGCCGTTTTCTCTAACAGGACCATATATTTTACGGAGAATTGTTCTCTTGAAAACTCCCAGGTGTTTTCCTCTGCATGCGATATTACCCAAGTTTCGGTGCCATATGTCAAGACAGGTAAAATGAGAGTCTGACATAGCTGGAGTTTTGACCGTCGAGAGAGGGCTTTGTTCCTAAACAGCTTGCTGAGCCCAAAATAGCATCTATTTGCAAGCACAATTCTCCTATCTATCTCCAGGCTGACGTTGTTGTCCTTGTTCACGGCGGATCCAAGGTAGACAAATTCATCTACCACTTCAAAATTAAATCGGTTGTCAACGTTCAAGTGCGGACCAAGTCGAGAGGTTGCTCTAGTCGTTGACACCATCAATGTTGTCTTGCCCTCATTAACAGCAAGACCCACTTTCGCTGATTCCTTTTCGATTCTTAAAAATACTGCAGTAAACTCTCGCAAATTTTCACACAATGATGTCTATGTCGCCAGCATACGCCAGCAACATATGGCTTTTCGTGTTAATGGTCTTGTTCGTATTTACTGCAGCCTTTCTCATTATTATCTCCATTAAGTTGTTGAAGGGGTTGCACGGAAGTGTGTCGCCTTGGCTAAGTCCTCGCTTGGTTAAGAATGGTTCAGTGTGGTTTTTCCCCACTTTCACTGCTGATTTGGTGTTGGTCAGCGTCATTCTACAGAGGCGGATCAGTTTTGCCGGAATACCTATCTATTTTCCACTATCATTGCCTACTGATCTTCAGTGGAAGAATCCGAGTGGAGCAGTGCTGAAAAGTGGTCTCTCCACATTTTGAGCACACACTGCTTCTCAGTAACAATATTTCCATTCTCGTCCTTGCAGGACGGCAGCTCATTATTAGGCCCATTATTCAATCTTCTTACCCTCTGGAAAAACTTTCGGGATTCACAATTCATCCGGCACATTTTGGTTTTTTCAATCTCTCTCTGCTCCCACTGCCATTTTTCCGCCTAAATAGTTGGTTTTCTCCCTTCTCATAATTTTTTTTTTACATATGCATTAAAATTTCTAAAATTCTATTGCTAGGTTAACGGAGAAATGAATCGATCCAAGGAGAAATGAATCGATCGGTGGCAAGCCCTTACGTTAAGGTTAGGTTAGGTGTAGTGCACTCAGGTCAGGTGACCTTGGGGCTAGCGGAAAGTGGAATTTCTGGATATTAATTTGTTTGGGAAGTTTCGATGGAGGTCCCCCACAACCGGTCTGGCTATTTGTGCAGTTGGTCCATCTTTCTGGAAATAAATGCTGTTGAAACTGATAGATTATATTCACTTCATATACGGCAATTTTGCTTGTTGATATTGGCGATTAGATACAAATGGGCTTCTTCGGCCATTTTTTTTAACAATCTTGCAGACGAAGTGGTAAATCAAGAGGGTTTAATTTTCTAAAAGTTTGGATTTTGTACGGAAACAAGTTGCAGTCATTACGAATTATCCTTTGCAATCACCGTCTGCTAACTCCAGTTTGCACCTGCACATTTCGAGGCGAAACGGTGGTATGATGAACCCAAACATAGGGATCTCGATGGTACGGTCTTCGTGAAATGCTTCCAGATTCGGCAAACATGTTTATCCACCTCATAATGATCCACCTACTGGGGGAGTGCCGAAAAAGTCTTGCCTGAATCCCCTTTGGACGGAAAGGAAATTCGGCAATTCATGGTAGTGATGCACAATCCAAATCCTCTTTTCAGTATCCCAAGCATTCATTTTAATAAATCTAAATTGTAGCCTGCAAACAAAAAAAAAACAATGAGTGTTCGACCTCACGGGCGATGTGTTAACACATTTTTGTTACACGGTAAATGAACGATTTCTATGAACACATTAGTAAATGTTAATAAAATAAACAAACGCGTTCAATCATATGATGACGTCTCATGCAAATAATATTATTACTTAAAATTATTTAATGACAAGTGCAAGCACATGTGTCATTATTTTCTTGCTTAATATTTTTGTTTTATTCCCACAAAAAGCAAAAAGAATGCAAAGCAACAGACGCATGTACATACAAGGTGTTATGTTCGTAAGCTTGCGAGTAGCAAGACTTCATCTTTTAAGACAACTATTCGCTGCCGCTACATCAATAACATCATACCTATTTTCAGGAACAGACTATTGTTGTAAAACAACCACATATTATTTTCAATGCTAACGCTGCATAGCTTCCACGTATATAGCGCTGTGTGCTCACGCTGTGTGTTGTTTGCATGTGTTGAGTTTGTTAGATTATACCATGCTCATGCCTATATATGTTAACCCTGCTGTTAGATTAGAAAAAACTTACGAATCTTAGATTGAGGGACCATTTGGTCCATACTGCAATTTTCATCCAAAATAATAATTTTATCTTATCCTTTGTAACTATTTTGGTTCAATAATTTCTAAAGCAAGTATTTGACATATCAAAAACATCTTCTAAATATTTGACATGAATTTACATTCGCTTGGTAATGAAAAAATGTACTATTGACCAAATGGTCCTCTAACCTAAGATTCGTCATTTTGTATTTTTCTCAGTCCTGAATAAAGTTAGAAAATTTAATTTTCGCACATAACATTGTTTTATTAAAAGACCCCATTAGCAGAAAAATTTAGTCAGTATATATCACCGTTCCAAAGTTACAAGGGAAAACAGAAAAAATTTGGACCAAATGGTCCTAATCTAACAGCAGGGTTAAGAGATCAATAAATAAAGCAATATTTAGCTCACTGAAATAATTGTTTTTGTTTTGTCATTGACAGAGCGACGAAAACCTGCTTGTTTTAATAAATAAAAAGCAATATTTAGCTGACTGAAATAATTGTTTCTGTTTTATCATAACAGAGCGACGGAAAAAAGTATTGAATAGTATAGAGAAGTCTATAAAATATTTCAATATAAATTCACCGTTTCGACAACGTTATTACATGAAACAATACAAAAAGCATAAATGTTTCAAATGGCATCAATGTTTCACATCAAAATTATGGATGGAACAAGTTATGGCAAAAAGAAAGTGATACGTTTTGAATCATTTGCTAGATGTCGCCAGTGCTTTTGAGTCATACATGAACAAATAGGGGATGCAGAGATTTACTCCACGATATTTCGACGCAGGCTGATTTCAAGACCAACTCTCGACTCTTGTTGATATCGAAAGTTATATATTTTGCTGGTGGCCATTATAGGTAGCCAGATTGCTTCGACGTGTGTCACCGGGTCTTACAATGGGGCATAGTCGGAGTATCTGCGCTGGAAGGCGCTCTAGAAATTCCTACAGTTTTCGAATACTCGAAAGCGGAACCGCTATTTGATCTTAAATATTAAACTCTTATACCGGAAAGTGATTTCGGAAATAAATGGAGTTCCTGGTTTCATGGAATGTGTTGGCATGACCCTAACGATTTATATCTTTCATGAATATGATAATGTTGGATAGGTGAACGAGGGGCAGAGATTATATACGCACAATCTGGCTGATAATAGATAGGATGAGATCCACCAATCTTCTGTTTTTATTCAATCCCAAGTTGCCAATGCCTGTTTTAGTTCTCACGGGGCACTGTCTGATTAGTAGACATGCGGGAGACTAAAGGTCAGAGAAAATGGATTCTGTATAAACCGTGGTCATGAAGATCTTCTCCTGCGTCCTGCAGGAGGATGTCTACAATGGGATCCTACCTAGTTAAGAGTCAGCAAGAATTATCTCAAATTGGCGCAAACAGGGCCTTGACCTTCTTGGAGCAAACTAAATGCTTCTCTGGTGGGGTGAGCCCTTAATCTAGTAAGCCCGTGATATTACAATGGATCACAAAGTTTACCGGAGTCTATGTCCTCTGCCAGCGACGCCCAACCTAAGCTACCGGATGCATAACGTTACATTTGATTCAAAAACTCCAAAATTGTACCTGGGGTCTGCATGTTAGAAGACTGAATATTGAAATATATGGTGATCTGTGTATTCGAAGCAAATTGTTGATCGAAGAAGTAGTAATAAGGCGGTAGTTACTGTGGACGTAAAGTGATTATTACTGCTAAGTAAAAAATTTGATTTTTAGTATCAACCAACTATCAGGTTTTTCAATAAGGGCGCTACAAAAGTTTTTGTAAATAAAACAAAACCGGTTTTAGATACCAATGAAATTATTTATTCCTGTGAAAGTACGTTCGATGCCATTATGTACGGAACTCGTTTTTTTTGCATGGCTACCACGGGCACGCTTGCAGAAGTCCAGACGCTGAACCCAATATTCGACGGTTTTCAAGCATAAATCGACCGATACTGCTGCAATTTCACGTTCGATATTCGTACGAAGTTCATCAATCGTCGCTGGCTTGTTGGCATAGATCATATACTTGACGTAGCCCCACAGGAAATACTCTAACGGCGTCAAATCGCACGACCGAGGCGGCCAATCGACTGGGCCATTTCGTGAGATAACACGTTCACCAAACTTGCGTTCCAATAAATTGATTGTGGCATTCGCTGTGTGAATTGTGGCGCCGTCCTGTTGGAACCACATGTCCTCCAAGTCCATATTATCCAATTGGGGCCAAAAATATTCGGTTATCATTGAACGGTAGCATTCCCAGTAATGTGCCGGTCTTGATCATCACGGAAGAAGTACGGCCCAATGACGCCGCCGGCCCATAAACCGCACCAAACCGTAATTTTTTCGGGATGCAATAATGATGACTCATGGATTACGTGTGGCTTGCTGTCTGACCAATAACGCATATTTTGCTTATTGACGAAGCCATTCAGCCAGAAATGAGCCTCATCAGACGTAAAAAAAAATTGGACGTAGCGCTCTTAAAGTTGAAGGTAGAAAATTTTAATAATTTCGACTCGTTGTAGGCCCGTATATCTTTCCGTGATGAAATGGCAAACCTTACTGAAGGGAAATGTCAAAAGAGCGGGAAAAAATAAGGCGTCGTTTGCTGTCCCTATCGATTTGCTTTTGTAGCATCTCAGTTGAAAAACCCTTTACAATTCAAGTTATTAGAAACACCATATGCGTTGACAAACTTACTCAAATTATTTATAAATAGTGCACTTTTTTAATTTAAATCCTACATTTGTTTGACTCCACCAGTTGCTCTCATCAATATATTTGTTCCCAGGCTTACTTACTTACTTATGCGGTCTCGGAGTCTTGGTCTTCCAGCGGAGTCTTGGTCTTCCTATTTTTCGTCTTCCTTCGAGTTCGGTTTCGAAACCCCTTCGCGCTGGTTCATCTTCGTCCATTCTACTGACATGGCCTAGCCAGCGCAATCGCGTTATCTTGATCCGCTTAACTATGTCAATGTCAGGATAAAGCTCATGATTCATGCGTCGCCGATACTCGCCGTTGTGCGCTATAGGGCCATAAATTTTTTGGAGTATTTTTCTCTCGAAGACTCCTACAGATGTTTCGTCTGCTTGCGATAGGACCCAGGATTCTACGCCATAAAGCAAGTCAGGTTGAATGAGAGTCTGGTACAGCTGGACTTTTGTTACTCGAGAGAGGGCTTTATCTCTAAAGTGCTTGCTTAGCCCAAAATAACATCTATTCGCAAGCACAATTCTCCGCTTGATCTCAAGGCTGACGTTGTTGTTTTTGTTCACGGCAGATCCGAGGTATATAAATTCGTCCACTACCTCGAAGTTATAACGGTTATCAACGTTCACGCTTTGGTCTAATCGTGTGGAGGCCCTATTCGTTGAAACCATTAATTTTGTCTTGTCCTCAGTTACCGTCAGACCCACTTTTGCTGACTCCTTCTCAATTCTCGAAAAAAAACGCAGTAACTTCTCTAATTGTGCGCCCAATGCTATCTATATCATCAGCATACGCGAGCAGCATGTGACTTTTGCTGCTGATGGTTTTATTCATGTTGACTGCCGCTTTTCTCATAATGATCTCCATTAAGATGTTAAAGAGATCGCACGATAGGGTGTCGCCTTGCCTAAGGCCTCGCATATTTTCGAAAGGTTCGGTAAGATCCTTACCAACTTTCACTGCGGATTTGGTGTTCGTCAAGGTCATCCTGCAAAGGCGTATGAGTTTTGCAGGAATACCAAGCTCAGACATTGCTTCATAGAGTTTCTCCCGTTTCGAACTATCGAAGGCCGCTTTATAATCGATAAATAGATGATAGGTGTCCATTTGTTTTTCGTGTGACTTCTCCAGAATTTAGCGTAGCGTGAAAATCTGGCCAGTTGTCGATGTTTCAGGCCTAAAGTCACACTGGTATAGTCCAATCAGGTCAGTAGGCTGTAACTACCTCTGGTTTTCGTCTTTCGCACATTATACTTGATAGAACCTTATATGCTATGGATAAAAGGCTTATTCCACGGTAGTTGGCACAGATAGTCGGGTCACCTTTTTTAAATATGGGACATAGAACACTGAGACTCCAATCGCCGGGCATGCATTCATCTAACCAAATTTTGCCAATGAGCTGATGCATGCACCTTATCAGCTCATCGCCGCCAGCCTTAAACAGCTCCCCCGGTAATCCATCCATTTTTAACTTTTTGGTAGAATTTTCGGGCTTCGTTCTTCCTTCTGTATGTGTCAATTTTCTCACTCTCGCGCTTTCTCCACTGCCGTTTCTTACGCCTAAAGAGACGGTTTACCTCCTTTCTCCTCTCCCTATACCGCTCAGTTGCAGCTCGCGTTGCAATTGACTGAAGCATTACCATACGTGCAGCGTTCATTTCGACATTTGCTATGCGACACTCTTCATCGTACCACGGTTTATTGCGAAGCGGTTTTCGAGTCGGAAATGGGTTTCCACTACGCATCAGGATCGTCATCGGGAGGGGGTGGGTTCTGCGCCAAAAGGTGCGAGAGCTGGCTTGAGCAGGCTGTGGCTACCTCTGGTAGTTGCAGCTTTCCGATGTCCAGCTTCCTCTGCGTCTGGTTTCGTACGATTGTCGCTCTACTTAATCTTGTGCGAACCTTTGCTGCTACCAGGTAGTGATCAGAATCGATGTTAGCTCCTCTGATCACTCGTACGTCCATTACACTGGTTGAGTGCCTTCCATCAATTACCATGTGATCAATTTGGTTCTTAGTTCTTTGATCAGGGGATACCCAATCTTGTACCACTAATGACCATCTTTTTTGCCGCGGCAAAGTCAATCAGTCGTTTCTTACGCCTAAAATACCGTTGTCGGAACTGTCAGCATGTAGACTGAAATTGCCAATAGTTGGATTAAACACATTCTCCCTTCCTACTTTGGAATTAAAATCTCCTAGTACAATCTTAATGTCATGGCCAGGGCAGCGGTCATACGTTTCCTCTAGGAGCTCATAGAATATGTCTTTGGCATCATCATCTTTCTCTTCTGCCGGGGCATGCACACAAATTAGGGAAATATAAAAATATTTCGCTTTTATGCGGATTGTGGCTTTTCGTTCACTCACAGGATTGAACCTAGAGGCTAGATGTCGCAGTCTTTTGCCAACTACAAATCCGCAACCAAATTCATGTTTTTTTTCATGGCAACTGTAGTATATATCGCAGTTTCTTTTTCTTGTGCAGCCATGTCCTATCCATTGCATTTCGTGGATAGCGGTAATGTCAGCCTTATAACTTTCGAGGACATCTGCCAGTTGGATACTTGCACCGGATCTATATAGAGTTCTTACATTCCAAGTGTATATCCGTAAATCGTGGTCCTTATAACGTTTGCGGGGGTCATCAACAAATAGAGGTTGTTTATGTTTTCTTCCTTGTTCACTGCCATTATGAACGGTGGCGGGAGGCAAACCCAGCCCACCGGGTTTTTGCATTTTACCTACTGCCAGGATATTTGAATGCAGCCGCCTATTATGGATCAGACGCTGACCAGGATGCGGTATGTTGAACCTGGATTTTCTTCTTTTAGTTTCTATCCGCCGTTGGCCCGTATGTTTGGCTCATCCGCCTTCTTAGGACAATCGATTGTTTGATGAGCTTCAGTGACATCAGTCACCTACTAAACCTGATTTGATGCTCATTTGTTTCGCCTTCTCACTCTAGCTAGCTAACGGAGGTTTCCGTAAAGCCATTGCCCAGAACATACTACGTGGAAGTAGTGAGCTGCTTGGACTGCCCAATGAAGGAATCATTTCTGGCCACTCCCAAGTGAATGGCAATCAGAAACTATCCACCTCCACGGACAGTCCAAGGCTATTCATAAAAATTTTGTAAAATTAATCGTCAAATTTATATTTTCTACTTCAATCCGTAAAATCTCTCATACTTCAAGATTCTTTGCTGTGTTATTGCACCTGTCTAGACAGCAGGAATTAAATTCAAATTTTTCCGCCACATGCGAAACAAAACAAAAACAGTTTTAGCCACCACCTTACTACCCATCAAAATTTAACCCATTCCCTTGGATGTGAAGGAAATAATTCTCCATTTATTTCGGCATATTGTCAATGGGTATGTTGACAGGACATACATACATATGTCGTAGTATGTTTGTTGGCTAATGGTAACTAAGCAGAAAAAGGTTAAGTCCATATGTCAGCCATCTATTTTCAAAATACTGCTAAGTATTTACCGTTATTGCCGTCGGTGGTGCAATGGCAGTGTGCATGAGAACGTGGGTTCTATCCCTGCTATGACCACCTTCAAATTTCTTTCGACGGCGGTCACCTCGTTTAGTGACGGCGACACTGTCGAGTATTTAGCCATGAAAATGCTTCTCAAAATACCGTTCGGAACCAGTGTAAAATAGTAGGTCCCAATCGGTGAGTGTAAAACTAGAACGCGCAAAGGTCACTTGTTGTGAGAAGCTCTCCCGAATTACTTCTTGGGATGTAACGGGAATCCATTTTTTAAGTACTAATAACTAGGAGAATTACAGTACTTTTATATACGAGAGTTTCAGAGCGATCATAATTTAAATCCGTTGTAAGAATTTTAAAGATTACAGTTTTACAAAAAATGTTTTCATCGCAAAACATGTTCAACAAACTGTGGTATTGTGACTGTTGCATTTGAAACCCTGGTTAAATACCAGCACCGTCTGGTATTCAATAGGCATCGGCCTTTTCAATGGGCATCGGTTAATTCGAACAACGTTCTAGCCGAGAATTAACTGCTTCACAGAAAGCTATTTTCTACTCAAAATCATTTGTTTATTCAGGCTGCCACTTGATGATACCAGTGATTTGGTGCCAGGAAATAAAAATGTAATTGTTATTATAAAATCAGCTGTTGGTTAGTTAGGTTGAGTTCCTGCGCAGAAGTTGAAGTGGAAACATAAGTGGAAAGTGAAAAAGTGAAAAAAAATAAAAACGGATAAAATTTAATGTTCAAAACTTTAAAAAAAATTTCAGTCTTTTTTAGGATAGAAAATTTTAAAAAAAATTAACAGCCAAAGTCACGATGTCGAACGTTAACGTTCGCATTCTTTCTATGCAACAAACAGCTGATTTGGGAGTCACTAACAAGCGAACGAAAACATATACAATTCAGTACAAAATCGGACCCCACTTATACCCTCTCCAACAAAATACAACCGAACGAAGTCAGTCACTCACATTCGTTTCAAAATGCGGGTCACTATCTTTCGACTTGTCGTTCGCATGGTTTTACGTGTGTTTGTGTGGTTGTTCTTCAAAGCAATAACATAAAGTTGACGTTGGCCATTTAATTTCGGAGCGAGAGAGAAGAGTACGAAGAACCAGTATCTGCAGGTGCCGCTAAGTTGGCGTTTTTGTGCTGAAATGGAAATATATTTTAGTAACAAATTTATTATAATAACAGTATTTTCTGTCCATTGTGATTCTTCCATTGAATTCTATTGAAATTGTTTTTGTTTAAACATTTTATTTGATTTGCAGCTATGCGACAACCAAAAGACAAGTGACTGGTTTTGACATTTTCGTTCGCATAGATGACAGCGAAAATAGTTAGTGGCTTCCGATTTTGCAAACACACAATCACACAATAACAATTAAAGCCTGGAATAAGAACGAAAGTGAGTGACCGGCTTTCGTTCGCTTAGGTTTTCTGTCGAGATCGTGACTTTGGCTGTTAGAGAAAATTTTTTTTCGATTTACTGTCGTCAAAACAAACAACACCAACCAAGGCGATGTCTGATCCCAGCGATGCTGGATTTCCTCCGGTGATGGGAAGAAAGTCCAAGACTAGGGCTAGGGAACTAGGGTCCGACAAAGATTTGGCCAAAAAAAGTGGAGAAAATCAGTCCGACTTAGAAGCCCAATTGACAGCTTTATTGGAGAGGCCGAAGGACCTTCTGTCTGCTGTTAAACCGCAAAAATAAGAAAGACTGAGGCGGACATAATAGATGAAAACCGCCGGCTGCGCGCTGAGAACGAGCAGATGGCAACCGAAGTTGATCGGGCGAGTAAGACCATAGCGAATATGCAAATTCAAATTCGACATTTGGAAAATCTAATGAATGACGCCACGGAGGATGAAGAATCCATGGACGAAGAGGTGTTGCCTAGTTTTAAGGAGGTGTTGCTCGAGCAACAAGCCCATGAGCAATACCGAAAAGAAGTTGGGGCCTGTGCAATGCCGCCACAGAAGATGGCTGAGGCCATGGCAAAAAAAAACTCTACATCAAATCCAGCTATGATGGGAGAGAACAAGAAGAAGACGACAGGGGCCTACCGCAAGAAGAAGACCACGGGGAAGAAAAGCGGAGATAGCAGCAAGATTAAAAATAAAATAATACCAGATATTATTTATCAAGGTCAATTTAGGGACCATAGAAGATTACAACTCCATTAAGGAGATGCTTAGGGTGGCGGGGATGGGTTACTATACCTACACGCCGAGATCGCAGACTCCCTTTGCGGCGGTCATAGTGCGGCTCTCAAATACATTTGAGGAAACAGACCTCAAATTGTATTTGGGAACACTCAAGGTGAACTTATCAGTTCTAAGGATAACAAAGCTCGGGTGGGATAATTGGCTTGTCCACCTGTCAAGAGACCGATATCAACGGGTTTTATGCCCTAAGATATATCTTAAACTGCAGGCTTTCTAGCCGAAAAGATAGAAAACCTGGCTTAACGCAGTGTATGAACTTCCAGCGCTTTGTCCATGTATCGCTTAATTGCGGCATGCCCCATCGTTGCGGCAAATTTGCTAGGTCTCATGGCCCAGGCAAATGTAGTATCCCTGCTAGAAATAGAGTGGATAAGGTTGCATCTGGCCCTGATCCGGTTCCGAGAGAATGTACTCTCGAGCACGAGTAGGCAACCAGATGTGTGAATTGTGCAGTCAAGCTCCTGGGAGTGCCCTCCGGGGCTGAGACTGCTTCGCGAGGAGACCGAAGCCAGGAAACGAAATCCCGTCGTTCCTGAATCGGTCTTCGCCCGAACAGTGGACTTACTCAGGGTGGTATATCTTATTCTGCCGCTGCATGTGGTGGCATACGTGCCCTTACGACTTCTGTGTACAATAGCTATGGCCAATTTGGGTCTATAGACGCCGACTGCCGGCGCATTTCCAGTATGGACCTTATGTCCTGCCGAACGAGAATGCGTGACTACGGTGGGAATGACAGATGACGGAAGCTAGGGCCCAGGCAATCCTGGGTCTCTTTTTTTTTGGCCCTTTTGGCCCTTGGGCTTGTGTAAATAAATGTATATAGTAGTCTTAGTTTTAGTCTTAAATTTTGTTTATGTATGCCATTTTTTAATATTCTTTTCTTGGGCTTTCATTTACCCACTTTCATGATGGGTAAAGCCCGTCATAAAATGATATTACAAGAGAGTTCTGCAAGACCTTACCAGTGTAGGAAATGTTAGTGGATAAGATATACTGGTAAACTATAATATAGTAATCAAAATGTAAAAAGGATATGAATAAATATGAATTGAAATTGAACTGAAGATAAAATCAGCTGTTTAATCTGATTGTCCAACGAACTAAAGCTATGCGCTTAATAAATGAACAACAAGTAATATAAGTAGAACAACCAATAAATTTGTGTCATTCAAGAAGCTTGTTCCTTATAATAAGCTAGGAAAAATGTTAAAGAATTATCCATCATTCTCAGTTTGTATATAGAGAACTGATTCTGTACCACAAGTTGCATTATACTTACTCACTCTGACCCTTGTATTATGCTGATCCACAACTGTTTCAGCTGCTTGTACAATATTATATCCACAACTAATGATAGATTAAATATCAAACACTAAGAAAGCTATGAGCGGAGAATCGTTTATCTTTCAATGTGCAACGACCCATTATTCTGCAGTGTATACGAGCATTAATTCAGAACTAAGGTATATTTCATCGTGTTGACGTGAAACAGTTGTTGATTGAGGATTAGTCATATGTATGGAGTATGTTCAGACATCTACTTTAATTAAACCGTGACTCG
Organism: Phaonia tiefii; assembly: GCA_963931995.1. Classification (NCBI taxonomy): domain Eukaryota; kingdom Metazoa; phylum Arthropoda; class Insecta; order Diptera; family Muscidae; genus Phaonia; species Phaonia tiefii. Next base: position 198,089,725 of record OZ008368.1, on the reverse strand, counting down.
AAACAGAAATTAGTCCCATCAAAAAAATTAAAAAGTCCCAAAACGATTCCACTAGGGTGGAAATTATGTCATTATAGGTGCGAGATATTTCATTTTCATAAAATATATATTTTTATAAATTGAGAGAATTTTTGGTACGGTTTCTAATATTCGGGTAACGACTAATACTGAAATATATGAATACATATTTCATGACTGAACGTTCTGTTTCATGAAACTGAATTAATAATTGGAAAAATTTTTACCTGGAGTGGTAGAATGAAAATTAAATCAATAGAAAATTGTTTTGAAATAGTTGCTGGAGAGCGCAGGAATAGCACACTCCTCTACTATACATTAGAAAATAATCAGTGTCATAACGTCGAAGGTTTTGTCGACCACAGCCACATAAATAAAGAAGATTTATGTAAAAAGTTGCAAGTACTTAATGATCAGAAAAGGGACTGCATACTTCATGTGGAATCCGCGACATATTTTCTAACCGCAAATGCTAGGTAAGTATTAATGAAGACAATTCTTGGAAATTTTTAAACAATACAATTTTTTCGCCGTTTACTTCCTTAATTTTTGGCTCCAGCCATTTTATTTAAAATTCCTAAAAATATTTGCCAATATTTAATTTAATTATAGCAATCGCATAGACACGCCGATTTTAAACATTTCTAAGTAAGTATTATAAATATGAATTAAATAAAAACATAAACTGTTAGGAATTTTAAATATAATTTTAACTTAAAATATCTTTAGAAATCAGAGTGCTTCCAAAAAAATGGACTATTCAAAACCGAATTGAGGGCTTTAGTATTTGGGTGCAAAAGTGTATGAAACGTGTCAAAAACTGTAGCTGATGTCACTGGTGTCACAGGTGTCAGGTATAAAGGTATATGTTTGGACTAACTCTGCATGATGAAGGTATCTGATTTACAGATATTTGCCATTTTCTACGTTATTATGGATAAAACGGCTAAGAAGTGTTATTCACATTTCTAACAATACACAACCGTCTACGAAGCATACGGCTGATGGTTTCACTTCTCGCAAGCTGTACGCCGCCATATAATCACTACAAACAACTCACCATGTACAATCAGCAAAATAAACAAGGTTCACTACACCGAAAAAAATACAACCCTAAAATTTTAACAAAAAATTGGTAAGCGAAGAATATCAACACTCAATTAAAAAAAAAATATTAATCAAATATTGAAATGAAAGTCGGCAACGAATTCCGTAGGAAATTAACCAATATTTAATGAAGTTGTTGTTGATTTCAAAAATACCATAATTCACACACAATTAACCAGGTTAATAAATATATGAATAAATATGTATAGCATGTCTAATAAAGGTTTTGGTTAAAAAAAAATATTTTTTTCCGGTAATTTCTGTAAATATTTATGACGAAACACAAATGTTTGGTTCGTGATAAGTTCAGTTTGATAATATAATGTCTGCATCGACTGAAAACGAAAAAGTTTTTAATAGATAACGTACAAATATTTTCGTAGAAGTGTTAAATGTTACATCGATTTAAAACTTAAATGTTTCCAATGGAGAACCTACAAATACTGTAGCTGATATGTGAATTTTATTGTTATAGGATTTTCAACCAATATTTTGTTTGAGTTTCCCAATTTTTATTGAGTCGGAAAATCATTATTTTTCTGTGTACTAAAACTAAAACTACCGCTAGCTTCTCACGGTTTTGGAGCTTATCTTAATATTAAGAATGATATCAAATGTTTCGATCATTATTTCAAATAACGGGGTTTTCAATAAGAGCGCTACAAAAGTTTTTTTAAATAAAACAAAACTGGTTTTAGATACCAATGAAATTCTTTATTCCTGTGAAAGTACGTTCGATGCCATTATGTATGGAACTCGATTTCTTTTGCATGGCCACCACGGGCACGATTGCAGAAGTCCAGACGCTGAACCCAATTTTCGACGGTTTTCAAGCATAAATCGGCCGATACTTTTGCAATTTTACGTTCGATATTCGTACGAAGTTCATCAAGCATCGCTGCCTTGTTGGTATAGACCATAGACTTGACGTAGACCCACAGGAAATAATCTAACGGCGTCAAATCGCACGACCGAGGCGGCCAATCGACTGGGCCATTTCGTGAGATAACACGTTCACCAAACTTGGTTTCCATTAAATTAATTGTGGCATTCGCTGTGTGGCGCCGTCCTGTTGGAACCACATGTCCTCCAAGTCCATATTATCCAATTGGGGCCAAAAATATTCGGTTATCATTGAACGGTAGCGATTCGCATTCAGAGTAATGTGCCGGTCTTGATCATTACGGAAGAAGTACGGCCCAATGACGCCGCCGGCCCATTAACCGCACCAAGCGTTATTTTTTCGGGATGCAATGATGACTCATGGATTACGTGTGGATTGCTGTCTGACCAAGAACGCATATTTTGCTTATTGACGAAGCCATTCAGCCAGAAATGAGCCTCATCGCTGAAGATGATTTTCCGATGAAAAACCGAATCATTTTCAAGTTGTTGCTCAGTCCAATTCACGAACATACGACGCTTATGGTGGGCAAGCGGCTTCAGTTCTTGAGTCAATTTGATCTTGTAAGGATGTAGGCCAAGATCTTTTCGCAAAATTCGCCACAACGACGTCACAGAGATGCCCAGTGCTTGAGAACGACGTCTGAGAGACACATTTGGGCTTTCTTGAACTGAAGCCTCAGCGGCAGCATTATTCTCGACACTACGGACACTTCTTTGTCTCACTGGCACGGGAACATTTTGTACTGTGCCTGTGGATTCAAATTTTTCCACTAGACGCTCAATTGTTGATCTGGTAGGACGATTATGACGACCATAAATTGGACGTAGCGCTCTTAAAGTTGAGGCCACTGACTCCAAATTTCGGTAGTAAATTTTAATAATTTCGACTCGTTGTTGGCTCGTATATCTTTCCATGATGAAATGGCAAACCTTACTGAAGAGAAATGTCAAAAGAGCGGGAAAAATATGGCGTCGTTTGCTGTCCCGATCGATTTACTTTTGTAGCGTCTCTGTTGAAAAACCCTTTACATACCTACAATTTCTGCAATATTTTTAAAGAGAGTGTCTACAAAAAGTATGTTTATGCTAATAAGCTATACGCAAATTATACAATTCTTTTTTATTCAGATGGAGCCTGAAGGAATTTCAGTCGACCTGTTCTGTAGAAGCCTACAATGGCTTCTTAGGGAAATACATATATCCCAAAATATGAAAATTTCTTTTGATGTACTGATGAAAAATATGAACAAATTGACAATGCAAGTGCTGAATTGCGAATAGGATCCATCACGCGCATTCACTTTCATTAGCCTGTTGGTATTACCGAGAATTGGAACCAGATGGAGATCCGGTTGAAGATATCTCATATTTGGAGGAAGAAGACAAAGATGGAAGCAACGAAACTGATTATGTTATTGTTTCTACAGTAGCTCGAAAGAGAGCTCAACTTATTGGGGTCGTTTTTCTGCTGCGTGAACTGAACATACTTTGCCTCCATGCCAGCATTAAAAAGTTTGCAACGACTGTACCATGAAACAGTCGACAGTAGGCATCGAGTATTGAAAACGATGAAGAGAAGTTTAAGTGCCCAGTTTGTTGATGACACCATGCCAATTTTTTTTGCAAATCTATTTTAATAAAGAGTTGTTAATTGTGTTACGATTTGAGGTTATTGAATTTCGTTTTTAAGAGTTGGTAAATTTTATTTGAGTTATTTAATTTTTCTTTAATTGGGACTTATTACATTTAGTGTACAGTACAGAACTAATTCCATGGGACTTATCTCATGCGAGAGCTATTTTGCGCCGCCGTTTAAATAACAGGTCATAGTTATGAGCCATGTAACAAACTTTCGAACTGCAGCTGAAGTTTTGTATCTATTGTTGACCTACGGCAGTTTCATCTGTTCGAAAAATAACCTTCGGTCCTTCGCCTCATAATTGGTATAATGAAGAAATTTCTACCAGTAATTTTTGACATTATCCATATCCCTTTGTATATTGACCATTGTTCTTGCATTTTAAAACAAGATTTTATAACGTCAAGTAGTTATTGACTCAGACTTTTTATTCTGCGTTGTAACAGGTGGCGCAAAAGTAAACTTCCGATGTCTTTTGGCTGTAATTTAAAAAAAAAATGAAAAACTTTGATTATTCTTGTGGATTATTTTTACTTGGTCTTTTTATTTTTTTTACATCAAGTCGAGAATATGATGTCATGTAAATGGCCACCGCCACATTTGATTGTCATTTGAGCCCTTTTTATGGCATTTTCCATCACTTTGGCCAAAACTTCCGGCGATACGTCCTCACGTTCTTGACGGATATTGTCTTTAAGAGCTGCAAGAGTCTGAGGCTTGTTGACAAAAGCCCCACAAAAAGAAGTCTGGAGCGGTCAAATCAGGCGATCTTGCTGGCCAGTGCAAATCGCCAAAACGGGAGATTAGGCGCCCGGGAAATGCATCCTTCAGCATATCGGTTGTGGCACGTGCAGTGTGTGCCTTTGCACCGTCCTGTTGGAACCACATGTTTTCCCATCCCAATTCATCAAGTTGCGGCAAAAAGAACTCGTTGATCATTGCTCTGTAGCGCTCACCATTCACAGTAACCGTTTGGCCCGCGACGTCTTCGAAGAAAAAAGGTCCGATGACTCCTCCAGCGAAAACAGCACACCATCCAGTAACTTTGAGCGGGTGTAGTGGCTCTTCGTGGGTTACACGCGGATTTTCAGTGCCCCAGAAGCGTAAATTTAGCTTATTTACGTACCCGCTAAGATGGAAATGGGCCTCATCACTCATGATTATTTTTGATGAAAAATCATCTTCCTCTTGGTGGTGATTAAGGATGGCTTGAGCGTATGTTAGACGCGATTGGCGGTCAGCAGCTAACAGCTGATGCACCGTCTGGACTTTGTACGGAAACATCTTCAAATCTTGTACCAAAATTCGCTGTTAAGACCGTCGACTGATACCCATTTGCGTGGCACGTCGTCTGGTCGATGTCGACGGCGCATACATGACATCCTCGGCTACAGCAGCAACATTCTCTGCAGAACGGCTACTCCGGGGTCTGCCACGCCTGGCAGCATCTCGTGTTTTGCCAGTCTCTTCGAGGCGAGCGGCTAAACGTCGCAGTGTTTCACCAGTAGGCGTTGGACGGCCAGGAAATCTGCGACGAAATTCACGTTGTGCCAAAGTCACCGACCGATTATTGGTCAAATAAATAGTCAGCAATATTCCGCGTTCTGGAGCAGTGTAGTGTAACATTTAGGGAGTTCACATGGTGTACTATTGTGTTGTATTTATCGTATATGTTAACCACAAAGTCATTGATTGCCCTAATTATCATTTCCGCATAACATCAACATCATATTACAACAAAGGCAACGACCCAACGTATGTTGCGAAACGCTAAAGCAGCTACACCCAAATCCAAACTGCAAAGTCAACAAACAGTGAACAAAAGCCAATAACCCTAAAGCAGCTAAAACATAAATGCAATGCAATAGCAAAATCAACAATAACCAAATTATGTCGACTAAGTAAGATTAAACCCAAATGTAAAGTATTATTAAGTAAAAAAGAAATAATAAAGTTCAGTTGTTCTTTGGTAGTAAATTAATCTTGTTTAGTTATTTCGAGTCGCGGACTTACAAATAATTAATTGGCGCCCAACGTAAAAAGGTTACACGGTTAAGTAAAATTTCGTGCAACCAAACAAACCCGTAAATACCCAAAAAGGCTATCGGGACTACCCAAGTGAATTATCCGAAGGATAATACCAAGCAACCAGAAGAAGAGGAATAACATCCTAAATAAGCACCAAGGATCCAGTCATCGACGGACCAGCCAATCTGCAGTGGAAGTAACAAGCACCTGAGTACAACAGAAAAGGGACCGAGCTAAACTCCCAGGATTGCTGCTATGCTAATTATAGTGTTGTAAGTAGAGTTAAGAAAATATTGTTTAAAGTGAAATAGTGCCTAAGTGGAAATAGTGTCTAAGTGAAGGAAAAATCATTTGTGGAAAATATAGCAATAAGCAAAAATTAAGATAATTTAAAAGTAATTTTTAAATCTCAATATATTGCTGCGATTCCTACGGGACCCTCCAGTGATAAAAAAAAAGAAAAAAAAAACAACAATACAATACATTTTGATCGAAATTAACAAGAGGAAAATAATTTTGGGAAAACCTGAGAACAAAAATTGAATTTTTTTTTTTTTTAAATAAACAACCAATAAAATAAATATATTTTGTACCAAAAGCCTTATCTCAACGGAATTCTTAAAGAAATAGCAATATGTCAAACCCCGAAAATTTAATCAGACCTCCAGTTCTGAATATTCCAATCCAAGAACCTGTCAATCCAAACAGAAATCAAGTTATTATGGAAGAGACAATTGCTCGTATTTGCGCACAGCAATGCCAGATGGCTATTAGACAATATCTTAATCCAAGTGCCGATATTGCTGGTGTGGATCAATTCATTGATGAAAGATATCGTAATGATCTGGCGGACTTAGATAAAGTGCCTGACGTCGTCAGAAGTCTCCGCGAATTTAACGGAAATGCTGCAGAGTTCAGCTCTTGGAAGAAGAGCGTAGATAGAATTCTAAGACTTTACGAATCTAAGATTGGCACCCCCAAATATTTTGCTATCCTTAATACGATTAGGAACAAAATAACCGGCAATGCTGATGCTGCTCTCGAATCATATAATACCCCACTGAACTGGGAGAGTATTTCAAAGTGCCTTACTCTGCATTATGCAGACAAACGCGATCTTACTACCTTAGAATACCAAATGACAACTTTGGTGCAAGGTAATAAGAGAATTCAAGACTACTACCAAGAAGTCTACTCTCACCTTTCGCTGATTATGAATAAATTGTCCTGCATGGACATAAGCAGGGAATCTCTTGATTTATTAGCACAAACTTATAGAGATAAAGCCTTAGATACTTTTATTCGCGGTCTTAAGGGACACTTATCGATACATCTAGGGATGAAGGAACCAAGGGACCTCCCTCAGGCACTACAATTATGCTTAAAAATGGAAAATCAAATTGCTAGGGCCCATTTTGCGAACTCTCACGGTCAAACTAACAGGACAAACATGCAATCACAATATCCACAATATCCACCAAGACACCCTCAGGTGGCTACACAATTGCACCCTCGTGGGCAATATCACACCAACTCTTCATTCTACCCTCAATTGGCTCCTATGCCACAACCATATTCCAATGGACAACACTTCAAACCTGCTCCTTTCACTCGACCTCAGCATTATTACAGCCAGTTGCCTCAAGGCCAATTCCATCCCAATAATTATGCGCAACCTCCGAGGCCATTAGCACCGAAACCACAACCTCGACCCGAGCCAATGGACATTGACCCATCAACTCGATCAAGAGCGGTCAATTACATGAATAGGCCAGCTCAAAATCAATTTTTTGGCGAAAGACCAAACGATCAACCGGATCAGATCCGAGATCCTAGGAAGATCCAAAGAAATTTCCATTTGGATACAGAAGAAAGTGGAGATTCAAATCCTCAAACTTATGAATCTCAATTGGAAAATTACGAGTCGGAAGAGAAATTTTTGCCTTTAAATGATTACATCGAAAATGAGTACGATGTCCTTGATGATAAAGATCAATTGGATACTCAAGAGTTTGCTGATATCCATTTTTTAGATTAGGGAACTCGTCTCTACCATATTTCGAATGCAGAACGAGTTCGGGCCAAATTTTGAAAATTCTCGTTGACACAGGTTCTACCAAAAACTACATTCAACCCCAGTTAGTGAAAAATCCCATTCCCAACACTGAAAATTTTTACGCAACTTCCATCGCAGGTCAGACTAAAGTCACACACTATACATTTATAAATCTGTTTCATAAAGACTTTGAAGCACAAAAATTTTTTCTTCTTCCATCTCTTAAGTCTTTTCATGCCTTATTAGGAAATGATGGCCTAAAGGAACTATCGGCCGTCATCTATGCGGCAAAGAATTATATGATTGTGGACGGGAAAGTGAAAATAAGATTAAAACAATTGAATTGTCATTCGGTAAATGTGATCAATATCCGAAATGATCACATGACTGAGGATCAGAAAACTAAACTCAATGAAATTGTCAATGTTCATGGCAAGCTATTTAGCGACCCCAATGAAAAACTTACTTACACCACATCAGTTATTGGTGAGATCCATACCAAAGATGATTTACCAATATACTCAAGATACTACCCATATCCAATGCATCTTAAGGATGAGGTAGAGGGTCAAATTCGAGAACTTTTGGATCATGGTATAATACGTCCATCACGGTCACCATATAATTCTCCGATATGGGTAGTACCGAAAAAGGCTGATGCATCGGGGAAACAAAAATATCGAATGGTTATTGACTATAGAAAATTAAATGATGTCACCATACCCGATAAGTATCCGATACCGAACATTAATGACGTATTACCTCAATTATCGAAAAGCAAGCTGTTTTCCGTAATAGACCTAAAGAGTGGATTCCACCAAATTCCTTTAAGAGAACAGGACATGCAAAAAACTGCATTTTCGGTCAATAACGGAAAATATGAGTTTACCAGGCTTCCGTTTGGGCTAAAGAATGCCCCCTCCATTTTCCAACGAGCATTAGATGATATTTTGCGCGAGTACATAGGAAAGATCTGTTTCGTCTACATAGACGATATCATCATATTTGCGGAAAATGAGGAAGATCATTTGCGGAATTTAAATATAGTATTCGAAACATTGGAGCTTGCAAATATGAAAGTCCAGTTGGACAAGTGCGAGTTCCTAAAGAAGGAAGTAGAATTTCTAGGTTTCATAGTATCAGACTCTGGGATCAAGACTAATCCAAAAAGAGTAGAAGCTATTAATAATTTTCCACCTCCAAGAACATTGAAGGAACTTAGATCATTCTTGGGAATGTCCAACTTTTACAGACGATTTATAAGGGACTATGCAAAGATTGCTAAGCCTCTGACCATTCTCTTACGAGGGGAAGGGGGACGAACGTCGAAATACGCTTCAAGTAAAATCAAAATAAACCTCAATGAAGACGCAATAATCGCTTTCAACAATTTGAAAAATGCTCTTACATCCGAAGATGTGATATTAGCATACCCAGATTTCGGAAAAGAATTCCATCTGACCACAGACGCTTCAAACTACGCCCTTGGCGCAGTCTTATCCCAAGACGATAGACCAATTGTGCTACTATCTAGAACCCTACAAAAGTCTGAAGAGCATTACGCGACTAACGAGAAGGAGATGCTTGCCATAATATGGGCACTGAAATCACTCAGAAATTACCTTTACGGTTCGGCCAGAATGAAAATTTTCACTGACCACCTTCCTCTGACTTATTCTTTGAATAACAAAAATTCAAATTATGTAGTTTTGTAGTTAATGCAGTTTACGGACGCTCCGATAAATGTATTCAAGAATCAAATTATTATAACATCAGAGGGAAAAGAAGCCTCATACAAATTTGAAATAGTGTTCCCAACGTATCACAGGCATACGATAAATGAACCTAATATTACTTCGGAGAATCTTACGGAAATCTTTAAAAAGTATCTTAATCCATCTGTAACTAATTGCGTCAAGACAACCTATGCGGTTTTAGGGAAATTACAGGAAATTTTTCGGGACAAATTTTCCCGATATAAAGTTAAATATTCCCAAACTGTAGTGACCGATCTTTTGATGGATGAAGAGCAAGAAAATGTGATCATAAACGAACATAATAGAGCACATAGGAATAGCACAGAGAATAACATCCAAATCCTTTCAAAATACTATTTCCCTCAGATGCATTCAAAGATAAAGAAAATCGTGAAATCATGTAAAGTTTGCAAGGAGAACAAATATGATAGGCATCCAAATAAGATCACATTAAGCGAAACTCCAATACCTCAATTCCCTGGTCAAATTGTCCATGTAGACATCTACTTGACTGAAAAAAAGCCAATACTAACGGCCATTGACAAATTTTCTAAATATGCCCAGGCGAGGATATTAAAATCCAGAGCGACTGTCGATGTCAAGGAAACCCTCAGGGAAATTCTCCTTTCTTTCGGTATGCTGTCGTTATTGATAACGAAAAATCATTTAACTCTAATGCTGTAATTTTCATGCTAGAAAATCAGTATAATGTTAAGGTATTCAAAATTCCTCCTTACAGCAGCAGTGTGAATGGTCAAATAGAGAGGTTTCACTCCACATTAACTGAGATAATGCGCTGCCTGAAAGCCGAGAATATTCATAACACGTTTTCAGAACTTCTACATAGGTCAATTTATGAGTACAACAACTCTGTTCACTCGACCGTTCAGAGAAAACCCGTTGAGGCCTTTTTCGGAAGAAGAATTAGCACCGATCCAAAGGTCATTAAGAAAGAAAAAGAGAATATTCCCAAAGACTTAAAGAAAAACAAACCGAAGACATTGATTACCACAATAGGACGAAGACGACTCCGAAAATTTACGAACCAGGACAGACAATTTTTGTTAAAGAAAATAAAAGACTCGGAACGAAACTAAGTAAGACCTACAGACCAGAAATAGTAAAAGAGAACAAGAATTCTACAGTCATTACCGAATCGGGGAAAATTGTTCATAAAAATAATATAAGGAATTAAATTTGATTTTAACTTTCAGGACACTATTCACCCTGGTCGGGGCTGACGTTAAAATACTGGACTATACCAATTCTCAGATCGTGACCATGGACGCAGGAACGGCAAGACTACAAACCGGCACATTCAAACTAATTCACGTAATCGAAACCGACAGATATCAGGAATTAATCGACAACATGCAAGAGACCGTGAGCAAGAACATAAGTGAATCCCATTTCCTTCGACCTTTTTTAGTCCATGAATTAGTAGAATTGCAAAGTTATCTGGATAGATTAAAGCCACGAGCGAAAAGATCTTTAAATTTTATAGGTTCGGCATGGAAGTGGATCGCAGGAAATCCGGACCATGATGATTTCGAGATTATTAAAAAGAAAACCGACGAGATACTGGCTGACAATAATAAGCAGGTTGTTATAAACAAATTAACCGTTGAAAAAGTAAACGATATCATAGGAAAAACCAATGAAATCCTAAGAACTTTAAATTATGATGAAACTATGAAGGAAAAACTAATAACACACTTAAAATTAAAAATAGACATTTTGAAAGAAGAGATAGTAAATATCCAATATGCCATACATTGGGCGAAAGTTGGAATTGTTAACTCATTCATTTTATCCCCCTCAGAGATAAATATAGTTAAGCAAATATTAAACAATGAACTAATATCTTTTGTAAACCTTGAGCAAGTGTTCGAATTTGCGGAAATAAAAATTGCATCTGATAAAAATTCAATTATTTACATTATAAGCATTCCGACCACGGATAATACCTCCTGTAATAAAATTCTAGTAAAACCCATAAAATTCGAAAAATTTATAAATAAGATAAATTTTCAAGACGCAATTATTTGTAACAAGACTATTTATGGAATAAGAACTAAATGTAAAACATACAATCAGATTACTATTTGTAACAAAAAACAGTTAGAAAATATCAATACAGACACTTGTTTAGCAAATCTCATTAAAAGCAGATCCTCGAACTGCAGCGTCATAGACAACCGACATGTTCCTACAATACAACAGTTGTAAATATGTTGTTGGTATTCTTCATGTAAATATATTTTACGACTATACAACCTGAGCATGTCTGTTTTTCCAGTGTACTATGTAGTATGTTCAGTGTCAGCTGTTTTTTGTTTACTATTTAATCAGCTGTTTTTTATTTTCAATTGAAATAAACAATTTTGTACACTTCTACAACATAAACTAATAATTAATTTTATTTCATAAAATTATCAACTAATTAAACAATTTTATAAAATGGAAGTAGAAGAAACCATTTCGGTAAGTTTTATGTGCACAAAAACAGGAGAAATATAAATTTGCTGCTGTTACAGATTAAACCTAAGCGGGTTAGAAAAAATCCCACCAGGAAGTGGTCTGTGGCCGAAGAAAGTGCTCTTATTGACTTTTTAATGGAGAATGTGGATGTAGAGGTTTGTTACTGCTTATAAATTAGACAAGTGCATATTAAAAACATTTAAATAATACAATTTTTAGAGACCAACGGCACAATCATACTATAAGCGCTTCGCTATGGAAAAAGCTGTTGCTATTGAGTGGACTCTTGTCCGCTCAAAAGTACGGAACATGCGTGGGAGCTATAACAAGGCTAAAGCTTGGGAAGGTTCGACAGGCGCTGGTAGTATAGATGGGGATACGGTCAAAAGTAAGTATTTTAAAATCTATTAATGTTTATGGTCGATGTATTTATTGATGACAACGCGAATTTATTTTTAGATACTCTACATAAAATGTGCAGCTTTTTTGACAGTTTGATGAAGTTTTTGGAAGCAGAATCATTGAAGCAGATATCATTGAAGAAACTTTAGATTCAAACAACAATATTGCAGAGATGTACGACATATATAGAGGTCGAAACGAATAATACCTCAATAGTGTCAGAAAGCTCACCAATTGAGTGCGACATTTTACCGACCACAAGCCGTAAAGGGATATACTCCCGAACCGCCGTGTCTGATATCATGCAGATCCAATCAGAGATGGTAGCAATAAAAAAACAAAAAATGGATCAAGACCGAGAAATAAAGAATAGAGAAATGGATATTAGGGAGAGGGAAGTAATTGTGAAAGAGAAAGAAATGAGATTGAAAGAAAAGGAGATGCTCAGTAATGAAAAGTTAAAAATACTTGAGCTAGAAATGAAAGAGCGACTAGCTATGGAAGAGCTCAAACTTAAGTATAAATGACTTTCTTTCTGCCGACAGTTCCTTTTTTTGTGATTTATTTAGATAAGTTTTTTCTATTTTTTTAATTAGTTTATAAATGACTGCCTTATAGTTTTAACGAAAGTTCCTTTTTTATTTTTAGAATAAGTTTTATTTTAAATTTTATTTATTTTTTTAATTAAATTACAAATGTATGTAACTAAAAGTACGAATTTTAAAATACATAAATGTCTGAATAAATATATAAATACATAAAACTTATTACATGTTTCTCTGATTTTGTATAAAAGTGAGTAAACTATTTCTAGTATTAGTAGATGGAGATAAGTTGGAATTGGGTTGTAAACTTTCAGTAGTACTTTCATCATCTTTTAAACTTTGAAGAATGTTATGGAGTATACAGCACACCATTATCCAATCGTTACATACTTTCTTATTTTTTTTAGTTATCATTCTAAATGAAAGTTGCTTTTGGCTACCGAATTTTTCTTTTAGTAAGCTAAAACAATTTTCAATTCTTACGCGATATTTCGAAAAATACTTGTTGAATTCTTCTCTATCCTCTTTTGTAAGCTCCGTGCTATTTTGTCTAAATGGTGTCAATAAAAATGATTTTAATGGATATGCACTATCTCCGGCAATCCATTGGGAACCAGATAAAAAGCGCTCCGAATGTTTGGCCAGAGGACAGTTCGAAAATATTTTGGCATCATGGACGCTTCCTTTGTACCCAATTGAAAGTTGTCTTATGCGCAGTTTATGGTCACAAACTGCTTGTAGTTTAATAGAGTATTGACGTTTGCGGGACCAATATAACTGATGGCGTTTAGTTGGAGATTCAGCTAAGCTAACTTCTGATCCATCAATATAACCGATGCATCCAGGCATCTCGTGGCTTGTGGCTGAAATTAGATTCAATCTTTCCGTTTCATTAGGCCAGTACAAAAATCTATCCTTCAAATTGAGAATGGCTTTAAAAACCCGACCGGTTACTATTTGTATAGTTCCGCCATCCCCAACCCTAAAAAGAGCTGCTATTTTACGTATAGATATACCTGACGACCCAAGTCGAAAGAGCGTAATTTTGAGCTGTAACTCGATTGGAAGTTGTGCTGAGCTTGGACTTGTGTCAAAAACTTCGTCATCTTTTATTAAATTGAAAATGTAAGCAAACTCTTCTGGGCGTACACGAACCATTTGGTTATATCTATTGCTGTCGTAGTTTCTCAACACCTTTTGCTGCCAGAAGGAAGATTTTGGCAATCCCAAATGAACACTTCTACGATTCAACATCAAGCAGATCATGTTGATCCTAAAATTTTCATAAATACCGTCATCCTCTTCTTCATCACCTAGAAATAAACATTTTTATATGAAAAATAAAAACAAATATTTAAATTCTTACTTGTTTCAACCATAAGTATATCGGAAGCAAACTTTTCACACAAAACCGTAAAAATTTTATCTTTTTCGCTTCTTGTTGGCATTTTTTAATTTTTTTTTAATAATTTTCTTTTGTTGCTTGACGTTTATTTGACATTTTTATGTCTTATGATTTAGCACATACAACATGCTGCTCACATGCATAAGTCATATGTACTAATTTGTTAAATATGACTATACGACTTATGACTTTAGGAGACCATGTGAATTCCCTAATTGTTTATTAAAGTGTATTTCGCATGTGTTTACTACACAAATGTCAAAACAGAACTGACATTAGGGGCCAATCGCAAAATTTATAGCATTTTCTGATAGGAGGATTACTTTTGCGCCACCTTGTACAACAAGAGTTGTACAAAAATCAGATCGTGGCACACAGTATAGTTCACCTTTGTGTAGAGCATCCCATTAATGTTTGACTTGTAGGCATAACATTGTTTCACAACAACATTTTGACGATAAACTGTTCGAGACTCGGTCTACTTCAGCATTTATTCCATACTACATATATATCTCAATTCGTTATTGATCACTCTGGGCCTCTGTCAAATGTATTGAAAATGTACCTCAATACTATACATTTTTGGCGGGGAACCCTTTACTATTAAATAGTTACATTACTTTAATACATCATTGTCATCAATTTGACAACGCGACTTAACACACTTCGCCACTACTACAAACCTCTCCCTGCAGTCAAATGCTTGGCAGTTTACGTTTAACTGAACTAAAGAGCAGATGGCGTCACCAGTAGTGCCAGTTATAGAGACATAGAATTAGACGTTTTATAGTTAAATAGTGTTAACAACATATTTTACGACAAGACGACAATCAACAAAACTGACTAACGAGCATAGAAAGGGATAGGAACAAACAGGACGTCATGTATTACATGAACGTTTTCAAAACTGATGATGTACAAACGACATTATAATAGTTGCGGTAAATGGTATGGTAATCCCTTCTCTGATAAAGGGAACTAAAATTAATTTTAACTATTAGAAACTTTTGGTGTGTAGCAACAGATTTCAGGGGATTTTTACTTACTTAACTTCATTGTAAATATGTGGCAAAGCATTTACATTGATATGGAATAACATACACATTGCAAAGATTATTTCAAGCAATTTTTAATTTTTAATTTGATTTTGAAAAATGAATCACTTCACATAGAAAATTTAATTAAATTAATTAAATTTTTACTGGAAAATTTATAATTTATTATACAAACTACATTTCGCTTCTAAAATTCATATAACTTTTATATTTCCGTTTCAATTCACGAGTTTAATGCTAATCCAATAACGTTAGTTAATAAAGTTTGCAAGTCTTCATATATGTTACCGTTACCACTTCAACTAAGAAAAATTCAAAAGGGATATAATTTCTTTATTTCGTTTCGCTACACGAAGCTCTGAAATTCAAATAATTTTAAAAATAATTAAAAAAAATTAAGTTAAATGCACTAAAATCTAGAAAATAATTTTTCTCTTAGCCTCAATAAGTATATTCTTCTTCATGATGGGGTTGTACAATGGTCCGCCTACTTAGCACTTCAACGACAATGGTCTAGATACTCTTAATAAAGAGCGTAATTAAAATGAATTTGTATTATATTCATATATTGTCATCCAAATCTGACAAGTGTGCAAAATTTTAGTTCGATTGGTCAACTGCAACTGTGTTAAAAATGAGTTACTAGATTTGAACAATACAGACTGAATTGAACAATACAGACAGACAAGAAAGCAAGTTAAATAAAACATTGTAATTAAAATTTTCCAAAAATTTTGGTAAAATTTGGCCCAAATTTGAAACTTTCTATCTCTGTAATATTAAATGCAACCTTGGTTATTGCCATTTATTTTAAAAACATGTTGTCAAATATAACTTTTGAAGTTGGTTTCATAACAATGTTCGGTTTACAGTTTTTTTTAAAAACACTTAGTGGTTACCCAAGTGAAAATATGTGGATTTAAAAGTTTGAGAAAGCATTACCTAAACAAAGTATATCAAACAATATCCCAGGTTTTTTGTGTGTTGTTTGCTAAAGTTAAATTTTATAAAATTTAAAACGGTCCTAGTTATAACTACCCGCATTTCTTCTGCCTGGCTAATAATTAAAAACGAACGTGATGGCATTAACAATATTTTAGGATCTGTGAAAGCTGGATCTTGCTTTGAAATTAACGAAATATTGAGCTCGAAATTCAATTGGAGTTCTTAATTGCATCATCTCAAAATAAATATCGTGCTTGTTACCACTCCAAAGGTTGAATTGAGAAAAAACATAACAACTAGTTGCAGTCATATTTTGATTTTAACAAAGCAAAACTGGTAATTTTTTGAAGTATTTTTGAGTATATTTAAGTATACTGCACTTATTCTAAATAGATGAAAGATAGTGAAACTGTTTCACATGAAAGAAGCAAATTACCACTTGACAATTTTCGTATTTTTTATTCTGTCTCAGACGATGCCCACACGCGCAGGGGAAGGCCTACCACTCGATTTGAGGAAAGTTCGAAACGAAGTAAATATAGGAAAGCTCGTCAGTTGAGGTACATAACCGATCCATGATTATTATTAAGAGCGGCAAAAGGCCATAAGAAAATCAATATGGCAGTTACTGTGGATGAAATAATAGCATTGTGCAATGATTTAAAATTGTCTGTAAATAAATACAATAAGCTCAGAGACTATTTAGACACTGTGCATACCGAATTGCTTCCAAATTACTCCACCATACCGCAGTCGAATGGATGAATCTTCTCAAAATACCGTTCGCAACCGGTGTAAAACTGTAGCTCCCAATCAGAGAGTGTAAAAACTAGAAAGGGCACATCTCACTGATTGTCAGAAGCTCTGTTCAATCCCTTCATGGGGTGTTATCGAACACCATATATTTTTCTTTTAATTCCAAAAGCATCAGCAAATTAGAGAAATATAACAGGTTGTCAAAATGTTATCGTTTAAACCGGGCTTTTACGGATGTATGGTCTTTGCAATTTTCACGAAACCGGCCTTCGGCGAAGCCGATAGGAAAACCCAGGTTTCCTGAAAAATTTTGTATTTAGGGTCTTACGTGTCATGGTCGATAGAGTTATATTTTTGTCATAGGAATTAGGATTGGTTTTTCTATACAATTTGTTATGATTACCTACTTCTAAAGTCAACCGTGTTTAAAATATTTTTGATTTTGGTCGTAGCGAAACTCAAAAATCGTAAAAGAAAAATATGTAGTGAAATTTGTTGCAAAATTAATATTCTAAAAGTGGGAATAAATCCTTAGAACCGAATCAAATATAAATCAATCACTAAAGTATGAAAACAGGTATACCTGTTTTGATTTTTCATTCTTTAGTGCAAAAGTGACCTCCAGAAACAGGAATAATCAAGAGGTATGATGTCGTTTTGCTCACCGCAATTCCACTTTCATCTCAAATGTGATATGATCGCGATCCTAGAAATTTAAAACATACTTAGTATTAGATAAATTGTTGAACTTAAATTACGTAACTTTGAAGTCAAACATCAGTGAGAAATTAATTAATTTATTTATTTATTTATTTGTATTGCTCCATACACAAGCCTAAAAGTCTTATTTTGCAGTATGGAACTGATTATAAGTAAAGTTATAAATCATTAATAACTTAATAACTAATTACAAATCTTTTTTATATAAGACACAAAACAATTTAGATCAGAAGATACAAAAAACAATTTAGATTAACAAAATAAGAAATAGGAGATAATTTAATTTAATCAAAAAACAATTTAGATTGACAATAAACTTAATAACTAATTACAAATTCTCTTTAAGATAAACAATAAAACAATAAAAAATAAAAAAAATTATAATATATACTTTATTAATTAGTACGCAAGAAGTGGGTACATTCGTCCATATAATGTGGTACAATTGTGGGTTCAGTTTCACAAACCCCTTCCTTAGACAGGAGTATATCTGTTGTGTACGATATATTGATCTTCTAAAACAATGCAACTATATTTTACTTTGCTATTGGTAACATAGTAACCTCTGTGTGAATTGAATACCCTATATATGTCGACATATTTCGTTCTGTCAGAAAACTTTGCAAAAATATTTTTCCCGAAATTTATATACCCAAGTTTGCTCCTTAGTAATTAGAATCATAAACCACATACTTTGAGCACATGGAGTACAAAAATTTAAAAAAAGGGTTTTCAATTCACTTCATCAGTCGTACAATGCGAGCATAAATTTGTGCACCTTAGACTTCAGAAACATTTTAATATTTGTCAAGTCTTTGGCTCTCGATATTTCAGAGTATCTCGGCAAAAGTTAATAATAGTTAATTTTTCACCTAATACGACTTGTACCCTAGGACCCCACAAATCCGGTCAAAAAGTAGTCCCAATGTAGATCTTAAAAAGTAAACACATTGGTGAAACCCTTACGATTTCCGTATAACTTTCAGTACTTTTTAAGAAACGGGTACGTTTTACAGTATAAGTAAAATATAGCTATAGTAAATGTAATTAACACCACGTTTCATTTTCGAAACAAATGGTAACTTGATTCCGATTCTTCTAATAAATCAGACATGAAAACTAAACATCTCCCACAAATGACTGCAGTAAATCTACAAAATTCCACACCTTCCCCTTAACCGTATTTTGAACTTCAGCTGTATCTTTTGTCATTTGACTATTATGACACGTACAATTGTCTACTGTTCTCATTCATATTGCGCGACATGAAAAAAATAATTTATTAAGCTCTATCATGGTATATTATTTCCATATTACTATAAATCCTTAGCCTTTTTTACTATTTTGCTACAGATTTCTGATTTTTGTTTTCTCATTTGAACTTTAGGGTTCGTTGCGTGGGAATAAAAATTAATGTCATGTGTATAAGCCCGCATATGCTTCGTCAGATGTTTGCAAGCGCAAATAAAGAATCTGCGACTGCTGGCTGGTATGGGAAGTGTTAAATTTGTTAACAATGTTTGCTAACATTTTTTTAATTTTTTACTTCAAGTTTTATTTACAGTGGGGTATAGTTTTTGAAGGGGGTCTCAAAAGATGCGTCAAACTTGTTTTATTCGAGTGTACTTATAGTCCGCTACCAGCCGTTGAAGTTTGGATTCCTAGTGTATTGACGAACATTATTAGAAAAATATATTTTTAAAATTTTGATAGAGTATATTTTTTCTCGAGAGCATTTTGAAATCTCAATTAACAGACTTTCCTCTGCAAAATAATATAAGAAGAATGTCTACTGGATTGAGTGAAATTCTTGACTTGTAGCTAAAGAGAGGCAGCATTTCAAAAATCCGAGCATATACTAGCATTTGTAGCATTCAAATGGCTATTGATGCCAATAGAAAAATAAGAGACCATACATCATATAAAGACAGTAAGAAAATTTATTGAAGCCGAAAAATTAGGAAACATTTAAATTTATTCAATAGATTGTGGGAGAATAAAAAGAATTTGGAATGTTTTGCACTTCCAGAAAATAAACACGAGCTGTGATTATTGGTGGACGTTACACACAGAATTGCATAATGTTCTAAATAAATAAGTAAATGGTTTAGCATTACATCCCATGAAGGGACAGGGGAGAACTTCTCACAATCACTGAGCTGTGCGCCTTCCAGTTTTCACTCACTGATTGGGCCGTATAGTCTTACACCGATTCCGAACGGTGTTTTGTGAAGCTTTTTCATGGCTATATACTCGATAGTGTCGCCGTCACTATGCGAGGTGACCGCCGCCGAAAGAAGTTTGAAGGTGGTTAGAGCAGGGTTCGAACCCAGGATCTCATGTACAAGAGCCGATTGCACCACCGACGGCCACTGCAATAATAATAATGTTCTATTGATGATTTATTTTCCTTTATTCTCATAAATAATTACAAAGGAAATAATGAACTAACTACTGCCACATTTTTGAAGTCCCGGCCATTAAGAGTCACCGCACCAATTCTATTTATGTATTATGTCTGTCCACTTAGGTCCTACAGTTGAGTATAATGGTGACGGCAATACATTTCAAACGTCCGATCTCGAAAACCTTGAGAACTACTGACACGTCTTTGTACTGTACGCTGATAAATGTGGGCATATTCTGCAAAATATTTTTTGCATTAAACCCATAATTACAATATTTTTACTGAGGTTTCTTAATAACCATATCAAAAATCTTGATAGTATACATTCTTTAAAATTTTCATTATAATATTTGATTTCAGAATTGTAATCGTTAGGTTTGAAATATATCTAATTATGTTGTGGTAACCGAATTAAAAATAAGTTTGGCCGCACTAAAATGTCAACTTGCCAACTTCAGTCGTTGCAACAGACTGAAGGCAACAATTCCGTTATTCCGACCGAATTAATATCAAAGTGGGTATTTGCGACTGAATTTATACCAAATTCGATTCTGGCACGACAAGTGATGCCACATTCGGTTGTTGGGACTGAATTTGGTGGCATTTTCCATTGTTGCGTCGGAATTAATATCAATTCGTTTATTGCAACCGAAATTATGGAAAATTTAGTTGACAGGAGGAATATAATTGAAGAATTAGTTGTCACAACCGAATCAATTATAAAAAGACGTTGTTTCAACCAAAGTAAATTCAGTTGTGACAACCGCAATGCGGTAGTAACACTTTTCAAACAATTAGAGAGTTAGCAAAGTATATTCACACAATTCAATGGTAGTGCGAATCGCACTCCAATCTCATCAAAGGCTATAAGGAACTCTACTGGGATAATTTGTTTATCAAGAAAAAGATTTGGCTAAATGAAAAAATGTTAAACAACTTTTTTAAACTAATTTATTACAATCCATTATTATCAACTATATTGGGTACTTTTGGCTTGGTTTGGTTTAAAGGCAATTTTTCTATGTGGAGCCTGTTTATTACATATTGAAGTTGTCAACCCAATAAAAAGTAAATATAGAAAATCCAAAGTGCAAGATTGGCAAATCCATGAAATACAACTCTGAGCATGGAATTACATTTGGCAGCACACTTACTCTTACACTAGTACTTTTAGTTTGGTTAGTGTCTAGACTAACACATATGTGCAAAAATTTCTTGTTTAATAGGAAGTTCTCTAGGTTGAGCCTGTTTATTTCATACTGTAGCCTTGAACAGAATAAAAAGTAAATTTAGAAAAGCCAAAGTGAAAGAAGTTTAAGAAAATAACATTTTCTTAAATATGTAATTGCGTTTTCTTAAAAAAAGTAAATTTTCAAAAAAAGCAGAGTACCTTCTTAAACAAGGTACCTATACTTAATAAATAACTTTTCTTAAAGAAGAACATTTGCTTAAAAAAGTTAATGTTCTTACAAAACGTACCAATTCTTAAAAAGCTAATTTTTTAAATAAGTACCTTTTCTTAAAAAAGTACATTATCTTACAACAAATTGCCTTTTCTTAAACAACTACCGTTTCGTTAAAGAGTACTTTTATGTAAAACAAAATAACTATTCCTGAGATAAGTACCTACTCTTAAAATTGTACCTGTTCTTGAAAAAAATACCAATTCTAAAAAAATTACCATTTATTAAAGAAACATTTTCTTCAACAAAAAAAAAAACAATCTCTTAAAAAAATACCTTTTCTTACAAAAATTCCTTTTCTTAAAATTATAACAATGACTTTTCTTGAGATAAGTAGCCTTTCTGAAAATACGTAAATTTTCTAAAAAAATATCCTTTTTCTAAAAAAGAGTACCACTTCTTTAAAAAGTACCTGTTCTCAAAAAAAGTACTTCTTTGTAAAAAAAATTCATGCTCTTAGGTTTTTTCTACAGAAGTACTTCTTATTAAAAATTGTAAAAAAAACAATAGCTTTTAATAAAAGAAGTACCTGTCATTAAAGAAAGTGCATTTTCGGGAAAATGTAATACATATTCTTACAAAAAGGACCTAAAAATATAATTTTTTAAAAAAATACATTCAATAAATAAACAAATTTCTTAACAAAAGTTTATCACTTGACAAAAAGTATCTTTTCTTAAAGATCCATTTAAATATTAGTATTTTTCAAGAGGCGCCTTAGGCGTGTTGCAACTAACTAGTACGTAATATATAGCGAATGGAACTTCGTTACAACCGGGCGTCCCCTGACACCTCATGTAACTATTTCCAATATTTGTAATATGTTGGCAAAAAAATTTTTGTTTAAACTTTAGGATTTCTTGTTCTTATTTTTGTTAAGCCGCCACTAACCTTATTTTCTATGATGATAAGGTAATACTTGGACATAGAAATCCCATCGCGTGCTCCAACTTTTTCAAGATGACACAAGTTACAGTGGGTTATATTTAAAAACAAATCACTATGGCTGAAATATTGCTAATGTATGAAAATATTTGTTACATCTTTAATATTTACAAAAAGCGTCGCTAGCTAAATTGGAGCAGACTAGGGGCAGACCATGTGAAAGTAACTCAAATGGTTCTCGACAAATTTGGAAAATATTTTTTGAAAAATGTTCCTCGCTTTAAGGCGGATATTTCAGAAAATCTGGGCTAAATGAAAAGCAATTTCAATTTGCATAAAAGTAGTACTATACCAAGAGCGCAATGTTATTTAAAATTCATTCTTGAAGAAATAGTAGGCATTACAAAGCAAACATCGAAAAAACTCTACATTATGCACGGCTTTTGAAAAATAGCATTGCATTTTTACCAATAGTAAAGTGATTTATTTGAAAATATTGCATTGTTTTGTAAAGGTGACTAATCTTTTATAAATTTTGTTTAACCCGTGCTTTTTTATATTTCAAATGACTTTCTTTAGCGTTTTCGAAATTTTGTAATTTTTAAAAATTATTTATCTTATTTGGTAGTAACGAGTATTATGCATAACGCCACTGCTAAAATTTGGTCGGCAGAAAAAAAATATGTTTAAAAAAATGGTTGACTTAGGGTTGGTTTATGAATAACCTTCTCAACTGAGCAACCCTCCGCCCTGGGTGTTTACATATAGATTGAATCGTGTATGGGCATCGCAACAGTACAACCCGGGTTCAGAACCGTTTGCCTTTAAGAACAAATTTTGCAAAATCACGCGCGCTATTTTTTTTTTTTTAATAATTTGGTATGTTTTGTTAGATTTGATAAACTTGATTTCAAACACAAGGCCCTACTACATACACCCCTCTGCATCTTAATGATTCGTGGTAAATGCTATACCATGTACATACTCGTGTTTCAGTTCTTGAGACGGATCTTCATCACAATTAAGAAGCATGATTTCAGAAATGATTTTATTGCTTGAATAAGTTATGAATAAGACTTGCAAAGAATAATTTTCTTTTCAAACATTTTTGGTTAATTCCACGTGAAGCTTGACATAGAAACCACTTTTAAATTTTCAATTAATTTAAATGTTTTTAATTTTAATTTATTGAGAACATATCAAACCTCTTGAAAATAAGAAAGTAAACATTGCATGTGCAAAAGTAATTTTGTACTGTTAATTTATTTTCAGTACTTCCTTTGAAACAGAATATCGACTTAGTCTACAACAAGTGCTCGTCGTATTCGGTTGCCTTAGTTAAGCCGCTGCGCGCATTGCTCTGTTTCCATCGTTCTAGAACATAACTGTTACATACACTCTCTCTCCCTCTGTTATTATTCTAATACAGTATTTTAATTTTTATTTTTTCGGCCGGACTGGTGAAGCAAAACCATGGCGTCCTCCTCGGGAGGCAACTATTACGCGATCTTAGATCCATCGCCAAAAAGGAAAAAGAATAACAGCAATAACATTCAATTGAACGCGAACAATACTTTCGACTTTCCAACTTTACAAAACAAACAAAATGTCATTAACAATAAAAATCAGTGCCCAAAATTCATAGTATTGAAAAGCAAAACACCAGATAAGCCAATACAAAATTTTAACATATTTCTCGTTTCTAAAGCATTAGAAGGAATCTCAAGTGAGCCAACTCAAAAAATAACATTTACAAGAGATGGAAACCTCCTAATCCTCACAAAAAATGAAGCCCAAGCAAATAGATTCTTAAAAGCAACACAACTTCCAGGAGTTTGTCCAATAGAAAGTTTTTTTCATCCAACTCTAAATATAATAAAAGGCGTCGTATACGCTACAACACTTCGAGATCTTAGTGAGGAAGAAATAAAAGACAGATTAAAGAACCAAGGCGTGGTTGACTGTAAAAAAATTACCAAATTCGTCGATAACACTACGTGTAATCCACCACTACATATCCTCCACTTTAACCTCTATCAGCTACCAAAAGAAATTAAAATCGGCTTTCTTAACTGCAAAATTGAGCCCTATATTCCAAACCCTATTCAATGCAAAAACTGTTTCAAACTAGGACATACAAGAAAATACTGTAATAGCAATGAAATCTGCGACATCTGCGCAGCCATAATTCATGATCCTACACCTTGTACGAAAATACAATGTGTTAATTGTAATAACGAGCATCGTTCCAACAACAAAAACTGCCCTGTAATAAAAAAAAGGCAAGAAATATTAAAAATAAAAACGGTAAACAACTGCTCATACAAAGAAGCCTCACTTCAAATACCAGACACACAAACATATAACATACCTACTGAAAATTTACAAACAGCTATAGAAGAAAGGAAAAAGAAGTTAAACAAAACAATAACACTCAACACCTCTACTGATTCTAATATTACCGAACACGAAACAAAGAATACCCAACAAACAACAACAAACCCAATTTCAGAAAATTTTAAAAATCTATCAACAACAAACACAACTACAGAAAATTTGAAAAATCTATCAACATCAATCAACAACCTCTTAACACAACATCAAAATCTACAAAAAACGCAAGCATTAAATGTAACCAAACCTACAAATGACAAAAGTAGCTCCTTCTCAAAAAATAGTACTAAAACTACAACTAAAATTACTAAAGACAACCCCTCCAGGTCCAGAGATAGCTCTCTTGACAAATCTAAAAAGCCTCAACAACAAACAAATCCTGGCAGAATACTGCACAGACGGAGTGAAATTGATTCACCCACTGAAGACATGGAACACTAAAATAACAACATATATTTACACACTTTTCTTTTTAACCTCTTATGTCAGTCACTATTCTACAGTGGAATATAAACGAATTTTATAACAACCTCCACCAGCTTCAAATCCTAATCTGTGATAACTCGCCCGATATTATTGCACTACAAGAAACTCACCACTCGGATAATACATTACGTCTCAATGGCTATGTTTCGTGCCTATCGGACACCAACGGATCCAGTCGAGGCGGCGCTGCACTTTTCATAAAAAACAACATAAAACATAACTTTATAACGTCGTCCAACAATTTTTCAGTCACAGCCCATGTTTTCGTCGGATTCAAGCTGAAAATAGTATCTATTTACTTAAATCCCTCAGAACGTATTCTAACAACAGAGCTGTCGCCCTTTTTTAAAAACGACAACCAACGTACACTAATTTTAGGTGACTTTAACGCTCACTCTACTATATGGGGTTCACCAACTACTCTATCTAGAGGCCGCATAATTGAAGACCTTCTTAATGAATCTAACATGATACTCCTCAACGACGGAACTGCGACACACTTTTCAACCAGATCTACTTTCACGCACATCGATCTTTCTTTGGTCTCAGCTGACATAGCACCTCTCTCATCCTGGCACATCGATTCACAACTAAACGGAAGTGATCACTTCCCTATATATATCCGTATTGAACAACCGAACCGCACAACCGTTTGCTCTAACCACATACAAACCAGCTTTAACGTCGGTAAAGCAGACTGGAAAAAATTTCATGAAATCCTAAGCAATATACATATGAGAGAACTGTCATATAACATAAACAAAGAAGCTGCTAGGTTGCAAAAAATTATAAAAGCTGCTGCCAATGATACTATTCCAATCTACAAAAATTGTAAAAACAAATACACATACTGGTGGAATACTGAACTTCAGGTCCTCCGAGACTCGAAACAAAAACTATTTAACAAATTTAAAAAACACCCAACAACGGAAAACTTACTAGCATATAAAAAAGCCAACGCCCTATTCAAATTTAAAAGCAAAATAGCCAAGAGGGATTCCTTTTTCGCTTTTACTAGCGAAATAAACCCAACTACCCCAATTTCCATAATCTGGAAAAACATACAAAAACTTAATGGTATTAAAACGTTTAATTTCATTCGCCATATTGAATATAACACCCAGATATTGAATAATCCATATGATATTGCAAACCTATTTGCGAATACATGGTCACAACAGTCTAGCGATGATAACTTCAACGAATCCTTCAAATATAACAAAATTAATATAAATAAAACAATAAACTACCAGCTAAGTAATACAACGAAACTTTTAGAGGAAGATATTACCATATTTGAAATTCAGTCAACGCTAGCTTCGCTTAAGGGAAAAACTCCAGGGTTTGACAAAATATCTTACCCTATGTTAAAAAAATTACCATCTAACATGACCCAATATTTACTCCAGCTTTTTAATTTGATTTTTACCACCGGAAAACGTAGAAACGTTTCCAACAATGGAAAACGTCAACAATTATACCTATTCCAAAACCAAACAAAGATAAAACATCTATAGAGGGATACCGGCCAATATCACTGGTCCCTTGTACTTCAAAATTATTGGAAAAAATTGTTGCAACGAGGATAACATGGATCCTTCTGAAAAATAAACTTTTAAGCACTCACCAAGTTGCCTTCAAGCCTAACAAAGGAACAATCGATGCTCACACATATATGGATCACATCATTGCATCCACTCTATCTCACAAGAATCATTTATCTATTATATCCATAGATTTTGAAAAGGCCTTTGATCGCGTAGGCATACATACAATAATATCGCAATTAAAAGAGTGGAAATTTGGGCAAAAAATAATTAACTTTATATATGCTTTCCTAACAAACAGAAAAATCAGAATCAAAGTGAACAATAATTACTCATTCACAAAGCCTTTACATAACGGGATACCCCAAGGGTCCCCACTATCTGTGGTACTCTTTCAAATAGCAACAGACAGACTTAACAAAATCATCTCCAACAACAACTTCTTCAAACACGTCATCTACGCTGATGATCTATATATTATTACAAAATACTGCAAAAATTCTGACTTACAACAAGAAATTGATGTACTTTTTGTAACCTTGTTAACGGTGTCAAAATATCATATTCCAAAACAAAATGCCTACACATATGTAAAAAACACTCTTGCGTTAACGCAAACATAACCATACAAGGCAACCAAGTAGAAACCGTAGAGTCACTTAGAATTCTTGGGGTAATTTTCAACAAGAACTTCTCATGGTCCTCCCACATAGACTTTTTAAAAAAATCGCTACAATCTCGTTTAAACATAGTAAAATGTCTAGCTGCAAAGAAAAGCAACTCCCACCCAACTACTGTTTTAAGCGCTGCCCGAAGTCTTATTCTTTCAAAATTAGATTATGGATTAGCAATATATGGAAAAGCTCCGATATCTCAACTTAAAAAAATTGAACCCATCTACAACTCATCTATTCGACTTGCGTTTGGTGCTCTTAAGACGACACCAATAAAAAACCTAATGGCTGAGTCTGGTCTACCTACTTTGAAACAAAGATTTGACAGTCTGACTTCAAAACTGGTTTTAAGAGTAATTTTCCCAGCGGAACAACAGCTTCTCAAACGAATTGCGCATATTCCTGCACAACTGCCATTAAAATACCCATCCACCATATGAATAGCTCTTAAACGTGCCAAAGACATGGACATCAACACTAAACCTCAAAAAATATATTTTCCTTCGGAACCACCGTGGAAGCTGAGCAAATACAGTTTCGTAGAAGATCTGATGCGACTACCCAAAAACTCAACACCTACATCGTATACATCCATTTTCAACGAAATTTCCACATCATATACAAATAATAATTGGAAACTACTCTCCACCGACGGGTCAAAAACTGACACTTCAACTTCAATAGCGTTAATAAACGAGCACCAACAAACTGACTTTTTGGCTACCCTTGACCAAAAATCGTCAATTTTTACTGCTGAATCAACAGCTATATATTACGCGTTAAACAAATACAAAAATATTCGCGGCAAATTCTTGATTTGCTCAGACTCTAAATCTACAATAACATCTATACAAAACATTAAAAATAAAAACATAACCATCTCAAAAATCAGAGATATTCTAATAAAATACCACACCAAATTTAAAGTCATGTGGATTCCCAGCCACATTGGGATATTGGGAAACGAATTAGCTGACGAAGCAGCAAAATACGCCACAAACGCTCCGATCATCCAATGTCCATCTTTTAACAAAAATGATATAATTAAAATTATTCATACTACTATAAAACAAACAGAAATTGAAGAGTGGTTCAATTACCAACACCATTACAAAACATTTAACCCCAACAAAATAACACCAACATATCCACCAACATCATCAAGACTACACCTTCAGAAGTACATCAGACTCCGATTAGGCCACACCTACATTACACACCGTCATCTTTTCAACCGCTCAAGTTCAGAGATTTGTCCACTATGCAACACAGAAGTAATAAACATACATCATCTAATCTTCAATTGCACCTCTATAAAAGAAGATCAAATAACCCTCAAATAACTCTTACCAGAGTTGCTTCGCAACATCAACATTGAAAATATAAATACTGTACAAAATATTTTAAAACATTGTAATATATACCACCTAATATAAAACTTCATAAACTGAAGAGAAAAAGCTAGGTCAAAAACCTTAGTTGTTAGCACCTAATAAAATATGTATTTATCCTCATAATTTATTATGATCATAAATTTTATAAATAAATAAATAAAAAAATAAGAATATCAACTATTTTGGTTCAAAGTTTTATATTTACTAAGGGAATTAAAAACTGAAAAATATCATATTTAATATTTTTCTTTGAAGATGCACTTACTCCTTTCTAAAAAACACCAAAATTACCATTAGAAGCTGATATATTTTTTTGTTAGAATTATATTATTGTTATGTTAATGACTTGTCATGTCTGTCACAAAAAGCATATTCTTTTCTAGTTTATAAAATATTTACCTGCAAACAATTTTTAATAGTATATTTTCTCTTTTTTTGTATCGCAAGGAAAAGCTTATGGTGAAAACTTAAAATAAAATCTGAAAATAAACGGAACTGTAAAGATTTTAAATTTGTCATGTCTGTCACATTTGTCATATCTGTCACAGTTGTCATATCGGTCACAATCTGTTTTCTTTCATTTCATATATTTTTCTCCGTATTGATGGCACTGGGTTGCCTTACGGAAAACTTTTAATCCAAGTAGATTTAGTGAAAACTATTCTCACATATATCAGGACGAAATTCAGTCTGCACATTGGCAGAATATATCTTCAACACTGTATACCACTATGGTATACTATCGTGATAATGCCACTGCGACAGAGGTTGGTTCCGAACCTCATGTTGTGATATCTGATTATAACTTTCACGATAAATATGCAGTCATTATGTTTAATAAATTAATTCTTGAAAAGTTTTCAGAAAAACTTACAGAGTTAAAAGTATGAGAAATACAATTTCACTCAGACGGAACCTAACAGCATTTTAAGCAAAAATATACGATTTTCTCGATGGCTTTGAATTTTAGCATTTTTCAGCCACATCTCATAGCAAAGGTTGTATTGATGTTATAGGTGGACTATAATGAATCGTGTATGGGCATCGCAACAGTACAACCCGGGTTCAGAACCGTTTGCCTTTAAGAACAAATTTTGCAAAATCACGCGCGCTATTTTTTTTTTTAAATAATTTGGTATGTTTTGTTAGATTTGATAAACTGGATTTCAAACGCAAGGCCCTACTACATACACCTCTCTGCATCTTAATGATTCGTGGTAAATGCTATACCATGTACATACTCGTATTTCAGTTCTTGAGACGGATCTTCATCACAATTAAGAAGCATGATTTCAGAAATGATTTTATTGCTTGAGTAAGTTATGAATAAGACTTGCAAAGAATAATTTTCTTTTCAAACATTTTTGGTTAATTCCACGTGAAGCTTGACATAGAAACCACTTTTAAGTTTTCAATTAATTTAAATGTTTTTAATTTTAATTTATTGAGAACATATCAAACCTCTTGAAAATAAGAAAGTAAACATTGCATGTGCAAAAGTAATTTTGTACTGCTAATTTATTTTCAGTACTTCCTTTGAAACAGAATATCGACTATTTTGGTTCAAAGTTTTATATTTACTAAAGGAATTAAAAACTGAAAAATATCATATTTAATATTTTTTTTTGAAGATTCACTTACTCCTTTCTAAAATACACCAAAATTACCATTAGAAGCTGATATATTTTTTTGTTAGAATTATATTATTGTTATTTTAATGACTTGTCATGTCTGTCACAAAAAGCATATTCTTTTCTAGTTTATAAAATATCTACCTGCAAAAAATTTTTAATAGTATATTTTCTCTTTTTTTGTATCGCAAGGAAAAGCTTATGGTGAAAACTTAAAATAAAATCTGAAAATAAACGGAACTGTCAAGATTTTAAATTTGTCATGTCTGTCACATTTGTCATATCTGTCACAGTTGTCATATCGGTCACAATCTGTTTTCTTTCATTTCATATATTTTTCTCCGTATTGATGGCACTGGGTTGCCTTACGGAAAACTTTTAATCCAAGTAGATTTAGTGAAAACTATTCTCACATATATCAGGACGAAATTCAGTCTGCACATTGGCAGAATATATCTTCAACACTGTACACCACTATGGTATATTATCGTGATAATGCCACTGCGACAGAGGTTGGTTCCGAACCTCATGTTGTGATATCTGATTATAACTTTCACGATAAATATGCAGTCATTATGTTTAATAAATTAATTCTTGAAAAGTTTTCAGAAAAACTTACAGAGTTAAAAGTATGAGAAATACAATTTCAGTCAGACGGAACCTAACAGCATTTTAAGCAAAAATATACGATTTTCTCGATGGCTTTGAATTATAACATTTTTCAGCCACATCTCATAGCAAAGGTTGTATTGATGTTATAGGTGGACTCGTGCGTCGTGATCGAGAAGTTAGTAAGGCAAGAAAGGCTGATACAAGAACATCACTTGAATTTGCAAATGATGCGAAGACAATTTGCACAGATATAAATATCCTGTATGAATCCGAAAAGAAAACAGAAGCTGCAAAAGCAAAAATGGATGAGATGAGAGTCACTAACGGTCAAGAAATAAAAAGAATGCCAGAATCAAGAAAAGCACACTAATTTCGCTCATACGCATCTGGTATTTTATTTTACAATTTTACATCTAACTGTGAAAAAGGTACGTTGTTTAACGTCAGGTCTGGTGACTGTGTCAAAAATTTCAGGTCTTGTGAATGTGTTCTATGAATAATATGATGCATTATGTAAAAAAAATTTCATTGTACATCATTAATGAAAAATAATGTTAAAATTACCAAAAGAATATGTAAAAAATACAAAAAAAAATAATTAAGTTACAGTGTTTTATTTATAAACGCACTAAAAACTAGTAAATCATTTTTCTCTTAGCCTCAATAAGTATATTTTTCTTCATGATGGGGTTGTACAATGGTCCGTCTACTTAGCACTTCCACAACAATGGTCTAGATACTTTCAATAAAGAGCGTAATTAAAATGAATTAGTTAATTAATTTTCTAGCGATCTCTCAAATAAAACGCTTGCATTTAAATGCATTTAATTTTGACACTTAATTTGACATTTAATTTTGTCACCATTTTTAATTTAAATGCAAGCGTTTTATTTGAGAGATCCCTAGAAAATTTATTAACTAATTCATTTTAATTACGCTCTTTACTGAAAGTATCTAGACCATTGTTGTTGAAGTGCTAAGTAGGCGGACCATTGTACAACCCCAGCACGAAGAAGAATATACTTATTCAGGCTAAGAGAAAAATTATTTACTAGTTTTTAGTGCATTTATAAATAAAATATTGTAACTTAATTTTTTTTAATTATTTTTTTATTTTTAATTTTTTACTAAATAAATTTTTAATGTTTTAATTGTTTTTTTATATTCATGTATTGTCATCCAAATCCGACAAGTGTGCAAAAGATTGAACTAGATTTGAACAATACAGACAGACAACAAAGCAAGTTAAATAAAACACTGTAAAAATTATTCAAATTATTACACATGTCATGTCTGTCACAAATTCTTGTCTGTCTGTCACCCTATTAAATATTTTTTTGTTACACATTTATTTAAATTTCAGAACTTTTTAATATTACATATCAGATGAAAGTTCTGTTTGTGTAAGCTAACATTTCTAATCGTCAAATGTGTCTTAATTTAGAGCAATTGAATGATAATAAAGGATCACTCAAAATCATGTTTGTGTTATGTCATGTCTGTCACGAAGTGTTTTTCCCTTCTAAATGCTAATTACTTTTACGTGGGTTAAAAGATTTGTATTATGTGTAAATATGGAACATAGATACATCAGCATACCAAAATTCATTTAGATTAATTTTTTTTTTTTACTTGAAATTCGACCGGAAAATGGTCAGAAGTCATGTCTGTCACAAATGGAATTAACGTTTTTATCTTAATAAGATTTTCATTCATGAAAATATTAATATGTTCTGGATATGATTTTCAAATGTGAACGAGATTACGAATAATATGTGTTTGAATAAAAGTTGCAATTGTTATATAAACAATAAATTTAAACATGATTACCAAATTTGAATACAGTTATGGAATTTTGGGATTTAAACACGAATAAGAATATGAGACGGTCACTAAATTCACGGATGGTGACGCTGTCGAGTAATTAGTCAAAGCACTTGACTGTAAAGTAGAGGTCCCAATCAGTGATTCAAAACTAGAAAGTGCACAAATAAGTGTTTGCGAAAACTCTCCCATTTCGGCAAAGGTACGGGTTTTAAGTCTCCTTTTTTTTGTGGTGTTTTCTGACACCCTAAAACTAATAAACTTAACTACAGTAATTAATAAAAATTCATGCATGCTATATCTAACTATCCTTCCTACAATTTCTAAGTTTTCAGAAACGTGAAATTAACTCCCGCCATTCCTCTATCGTCACCATTTACAGCTTTACCGCATTTTGAATGTGTCATTGAAATTACTATGTGAAAGTATGTTAAACACCTGTCGCAATAGTTCTAAAACCTATCTTCTTTTTCAATACATTGACCGCCTTTTGTTTGAACCCTGCCTGTGCTCTCTTCAAACGATTTCTGTTTGTAGATAACTTCCGTACTCACACTTTATGTGAATGGATATGACATTAGTAGTCAATAGGCGCATCCGGTTTTAACATTGCTTTAGGTTTAATATCCGCTCATGAGAATCGATTACCGAGCATTTACTACACTTTGTTCGACAGAAGATTTCGGTCGGGAAAAGAAAAAGGAACTGTCGTGACTTACCGTAACACATACCCATCCGAATAAGTGGCCCCATCT
The DNA here is from genome assembly GCA_963931995.1 of Phaonia tiefii. NCBI lineage: Eukaryota > Metazoa > Arthropoda > Insecta > Diptera > Muscidae > Phaonia > Phaonia tiefii. The sequence goes on along the minus strand of OZ008368.1, from coordinate 198,055,833 downwards.
GGCATTGATACCATCCCACATAATATTAACATTTCACACTCGCTTTACTCATTTCCACCCGAATACAAAGAATTTTACATCAACTATGTATGTATGATCAGGCAGTTGGTGAGGGGAGCTAATGTTGCTGACAAACATACAGATATTCGGGTCACTTTTCGTTCTATTTAAACCGCCAACGTTCTCATGTAGATATGGGTACATGTACTTTTGGGTTCTCTGGTATTTAGTTAGTCATAACACGTACTCGATTAAAACAAATTTTGTCACTGTTTTCTTGGCTCTAGAGTACGTTTTTTTTTGGGTTTGAACATGACACGAAACATATTACTTAGAGGAAATTAGAATTTTCCGTTAAAAATAATATAATTAATTGGATTTACCACGAAATCCGCGGACGTTAGAAAGGCAACAGAAATTGTCATTATATGTGGGCTAAAATTTTCTGAAGCGGTAGCTTGAAATGGTAATTTTGTAATCTGCCTGGATACAGTGTTTCCAAAAATGATTCGTTAAGAATTATAGTAAAACAATATCGCCACTAGTTAGGTTCAAACGAGTGATTATGACTTATGTTACTGATACTGAACAGAAGGGGTCAAATCTTATCCCTCCCCCTGATATGTCCGAAGTCAGGTACTATATCTTTAGAGAGTTGTTGCAGTCACAATCCTGTAAAAACGAAGTAATGCCAGAGCAAATGTTTTAGAATTTTGAGATGTCCTCTTTGCACGCCCTACACTAGAAATTTAGTAGAGATTCTGAATATACAATGTTCATAGATAAGAAAAATCAGAAAACTTAAATAATCTGTGGAGAGGTTAAATCCAATTTGAAAATTTTTGGGCACGAAGTACGATATTTTGGAAAATGTGACATTGTTTTATATGAATAGAAAGGAAAAATGATATAATAATAATTTTTAAGTGGTAAAATATAAAAATGTAACATAATTTAATTATAATTACATCAATTTAAACATGTGAAGCATTATATCTAAAAACAGCGCTCAAAAGGTGTTTAGGAAAATCCGGCTGATTCGCAGCAACCTTATTCATTTCCCAGGAAGACTTCAAGAAATCAAACTGTACGGACTCCATCGCCTGCTCCCCAAAAAATGCTAATCCTTCACCGTTTTTTCACAGAACTTTTCTATGTGAAAAAAACTGCATGAGCCTTTGTTGTAACGCTGACACCTAAGTCCATTTAGCTCGTTTTGAAAGCTTCTACACACGCTTTGTAAGTTTGGTCAAGATTATTTTCGAAGCATGCAGAAACATATTAGGCATTGCTAGAATTTAAAACTGACGCAGAAGTCTACTCTATGCAAAAGTGTTTTGCATGCATTTCCTTTAAACCCAGAACATCCTCGTCTGATTTCACGCTCAACATGACAAGTTTTTGCCCATGACAGCGACTCATTTCCACACTCTTTCAACATATGCGTGAAAACAGTGTTAACGACACCAAGCATAAGGTGTAATTCTGGCGGTGGAATAATATCTCGGAATGTTTTGCCCCCAACAGTTGTAATTAGAGGTGGATGAATGCAGTTGAGATAAACTATTGCTATGTTTTTTGACCCTTTTCCTTCATTCAGACATTTTGTACAATACGATGAAACATTTTCGGGGGCTCTCAATTCGCCACAGCTGGCATACCATCCACAGATAATGTAGATGGGTTTATTATTTTATTATTTATTTTTTTATTATTTTTATTATTTTATTATCTTGATCACCCTTAGAATGTTCTTTTACTTTTTCTTTAATCACACGTGCTATGATTTGATCATTCGCTTTTAAAGATCCATCTGATATATGATTTGATAGATTTATTATTCGAGGTTGCAAACCATATTTATGTGGTTTGCCTTTTGTAATCTCACTGAAGCAACGTCGCACCGGTTTGTCGCAGACCGTTGTTTAAACTTGCCTAAAATAATAATTAAAAATATTACAGCAGACAGTTGTCCGAGGCCTTCGGCCACGGACTGTCCCTGCAGGCTGTGTCAGAGACACGGCCATTAAGTTCAACGTAGAATACGCCATCCGATAAGAGCCTGCAGGGACAGTCCGTGGCCGAAGGCCTCGGACAACTGTCTGCTGTAATTTTTATATTTACCAACGGCATTTGATTCAAGTCCGTTAAAAAAAAAAATATTATGTTCAATTTTTTTAAACTTAATTTAATTTATGTATTTTAATTAATATTTTTATTGAAATAAGATCTGCGAATGTTGAGAGGGCCGCCCTAATATTAAAAAAGGTTTACCTTATCGAGTCTTCGCATTACCATTCGAGTGTTGTGTGAAAGCTTTACGCTTTACAATTCAAAATTAATGTTACAACAGCTTTATTGAATCTTTCGCAAAAAAGCTTTATTACGTTAGCTTACTGTTTTTTTTCACTTTTTACTAGATACATGTTGCCAAGCAACATTAGCTTGCTGTTCGTTTCACTTTTTACTAGATACATGTTCCTAAGCAATGTTGAGCAACCAAAAACACTCAACCAAACACCACACATATGTTTGAGTGTATGTGTTTAAACAATCTTCATTTGTGAAATTAAAATACTAGAAATATATCAACCAATATGAAATGTATATCAAACGAAAGATAAGATCTTCATTTACCTACAAAAAAAATTTTAAAAAAATTCATCTATCCGTTTCCTCAAATTCAATGAAATAAAGATTACAACAATAAAAACCTGACATGACTCCTCATACCGTAAGGTAAGACGTATTCAACGTCAAAACAATAAAATCTGAAATTTGAGAACAAACTAACAAAAAAAAATATGATGAGTGTTTCTAGATATATATTTTTGAAGAATTCACCAAAAACATACCAAAAACGTCTGCTGATGAAGATCTTGGCAAGATCCGAAATAGCTATACAGACAGCCTTGGTATCGTTGGAACATTTTTATGCTCGACTTTTTTGAAAGTAGTATAAAGCTAATAAGCTTTATATTATTTAAAAAGGTCTTGAGCTTGAATAAATTTGTAAGTTTTAGAAAACAGACCGAGTAAAAATTCCCGTAAGGGAAATGATGAAAAAAATATATTTTTTACTTTGAAAACTTACGTGGAACTTTTTTTTGCAATTTTGCCACAAATTTTAGCTTTAGACGACATCATTCACTGAACAATTCTAAGACACATTTTAACAGTTTTTAGATACCAAACAATTGATAGATAACACCGGTCGACATGGATAAGAAATTTTTGAGGTTATTAATCGGTTTGACGATCAGCAGTTGGCAGTACTCAGTTCAAAAGTGTATAAAATTGCATTGTTCTCCGGTGGAGCCGTATAGATATATGTAATCAGAGTACGTAACAGCTGTGCTACTTTCACCTAAAAGCTTAAAAGTTGAAAACTTCTTCGGTGAGATTATATTCAGAAGACGAAGTGCACAAAGAGGAAGCTCCAGTAATTTCTCCTATTATCTGGTATATTTGGTATGATTTTGAGCTCAGTTGCAAATTTATGGAAACACAGTCAAGCAACCCTAAAGCTTTCAGTCAGCTATCTCTTATTCCTCCTTAAAATTTCCTCCGCCACAATCTTTCTAACACAATATAAATACATTTAACAAATCTAACACAGCTATAACAAACGTTCACGTGGATTACAGATTTAGAAAATGGATGTAAATGGACAATGTAAACAAAATGTTGATTCATAAATATGAACATTTAATCAAAAATTATTTTGTTTTTTTCTATTTATAAGTAAAAAAAAATTATGCCAGCATTTTTGGAATATCGTACTTCGTGCGCAAAAATGTTCAAAGTGGATTTATTTAAAAATCTCTCCACAGATTATTTTACTTTTTTGATTTTTCTCATCTATGAACATTGTATATTCAGAATCTCTACGAATTCTCTAGGTGTAAGACCTTTTTATTTACTCTTAGTTAAGGCTCACCGTGAAAGCTGTAGACAATAAAGTCAAATCAACCGTTAATACTATACAAGAATCGAGAAAAACGCAAAGTCCTTTTGACCGAAAAGTCAGCTCCTCCTAAATACAATATTCTCCCTCCGAGTTTAAAAAAATTAAAATCTCGGGCGAATTTAATTTTTAAAATTGTTGTTTATTTGAATCGATCCCGACCGAATTTGTTTTTTAGATACTATATGCGGGTAAAATAATAAAAAAATAGGTAAAACATAAATAGATAAAACATAAAATTGATAATAAATATCAATTAAAAAAATCAATGAGTGTTCACGGATGATGTGTTAACACCTTTTTGCTACACGGTACCTGTTCCATTTCTATGAACACATTAGTAAATGTTACATTGGAAAATAAAAAATAATAGTTTATTTTTGTATAAACCGGGCAATGCTGAACATCAAATGTTTCGCTTTGTTTGGCCATAGCAACAACAACGAAACACCCAAACACACAACATCACACATACTTTGTCCGAAGTAGCTGACGTATACGTGTGTCACATAACCACATGTTTGCCATATCAACAGCAACGAAACAGCCAAACACACAACATCACACATACTTTTTACGAAGTAGCTGACGTATTAGTGTGTCACCATAACGTCGACTGCGCAAGCCCATGGGCTTGCAAATGAAATTTTGCGCGGCTATGCTTTATATCTCCGTTCAACAACAGCAACATACACATGTACATACATACATTATTGTGTTAATACATACGTTATATAGACACAATTTCGTTTGCTTCACCCTGCCACACCACTCTTTCATTGCTCTCTTGCTCGCTCGTTTTTGTTTAACACGTCATTATTCTCTTTCGCAGTCGCAGAAAATCTGGTTTTAGCAGCAGCATAAAATCTGGTTTTAGCAGCAGCATAAAATCTGACTTTGATAGATTTAGGTCCTATACGACGCAATAGATGTTAACACATAAAAAATAAAAACTTCAAAATACGAGAAAACTTGATTGGATACGTGCTAACAATAGTGTATGTAGATACAGTGGCGGAAAAATTTAAAAACTTCAAACAATCTTAGTTCTGGAGTATTAAAAATGTGACAAAAAGGGTTAACTTTAAAAAGATAGAAAATCGGGTTTGAGTGGTTTACAACTTGAGACAAATAGTGTCTGTGTGTAAGGAGAGGGGCAAAAAACACGGTACCCGCTAAAAATGAGATAAAAATAGGTATTGATTGAATGGAGTTGGTGGTGTATGCTTTGAATCTAATACCGAGCATGTAGTTTACACTTTTGAACATTATTAGAAAAACACGTGTGTGTGCTTTTAATATCAAAATTTTTAATATACAATTTTCAGGTTTGTATTAAACATTTTAATACAAATTATTATTTCGAATTTTAACGATTTCCCTTTTGAATCTCTACACACTAATTTCGATCTATATTTGTAACACAGTCGCAATCTCCCCCCAGAAATACTATTTTCTTACTGATTCCATATATATTTTTCTCACTTATTGCAGTTTCACGCCTTTTTGTTACTGTGTCCCAAATCTTATTTTTTCAACAATCCCTACCATTGTGAACGTATTTTCGTGAATTTTTAAATTTTACCCCATCATATACTTTTTTAACTCATTCCCAATCTTTTCAACGATTGTTCTCGCATTTAAGCCCTTTCATCCTTTTTATAACCGACGTTCACAATTTTTTCCACAATCCTAATCTTTCCAAACGATTTTTCTCGAATTTTTAAATTTTACCCTTTTCGCCCTCTTTTTTCACATTCATAATTTTTTTCACATTCCTAACCTTTTAAAACGATTATTCTTGCATTTTGAACATTTACCATTTCGCCCACTTTTTTAATGCATTTTGAAGACTTGTGTTCATAATAATTCGATACGACTTTTCTCGCAATTTAGAGTCAAACCCCTATGCCCTTTTTATCACCTTCCCATCCTTTCAAACAATTTTCTACATATCATCAAATTTTACAATTTGTTGCTCGCTTCCCTATACATTTCCTTTACATTTATACATTTCCTATACATTTAATAATTAAAAAAAAAATATTCGAAAATTTTGACTCTCGAATCAGTATTTAACTAAACCGAGAGCGGCCAATATTTTCAAATCATTGAAAATAAAAATTCGTCTCCCGAGCAAAAAATAAAATTCGGGAGTTGAAAAGATTTAAATCTTCGAAGAATTAAATTTTAAACTCCCTTACCGATTTAAATTTTTCGAGCGAATCGAAAATGAATGGTTCACCTTACTCTGATTTTGACGCCTCCTAACTCTCTGGTATACCTGGGTGGGCAAACAGTCGGTGCACTACGAAAACACGCGGTCGGGCTTAATTACTAACCACATCACCTCCCGATAGTGCAAACTACTAAGGTGTGATGATGGATAGAAAACTCAGCTTCAACCCTAAAATTATTGATAAGGTCAGCAATGCCACAGTGACTCTTTATTCGTGGAAAAATGCCATTGGAGGGTGATGGGTTCTAACCCGAAAATAGTTTGTTGGATATATAGAGCTGTTGTCCGCCAGATATTGCTTTACAGCATTGCTGATGTATTCATGTGAGATTTACTACAAATACGATACGACTAGTCTAGGGTTAAGCTTTTTGGAAAATGCAAGAAATCTTACAAAGGCTTTCGATTTTACTTTTATTGACTATTTTACAACCTGATGAGGTCAGACGTCTTACACATATTAATTAAACAAACAAATTAAACAAATTTCAACATATTCTTCCAACTGGCCCTATCCTTCGCCTTTTCTCGCCAGTTGGTAACATCAAGGATACGGAGGGATTCTTCTTTCTGGTCTTTCCAGCGGAGTCTTGGTCGTCCCCTTTTCCTGCTTCCATCGGGTACGTTATCGAAAACCTTTCGCGTTGGCTCATCTTAATTTTTTCTGACAACATGGCCTAGCCAACGCAACTTGCCTAATTTGATTCGCCTAGCTATATCCACGTCAGAATATGGGCTATATAGCTCTGCGTTACATCGACGTCGGTACTCGCCGTTTTCTCTAACAGGACCATATATTCTACGGAGAATTTTTCTCTCGAAAACTACCAGGTGTTTTTCGTGAGCTTGCGATATGACCCAAGTTTCGGAGCCATATGTCAAGACAGGTAAAATGAGAGTCTGATATAGCTGGACTTTTGTCCGTCGAGAGAGGGCTTTGTTCCTAAACTGAGCCCAAAATAGCATCTATTTACAAGCGCAATTCTCCTATCTATCTCCAGGCTGACGTTGTTGTCCTTGTTCCAAGGTGGACAAATTCATCTACCACATCAAAATTAAATCGGTTGTCAACCCTCAAGTGCGGACCAAGTCGAGAGGTTTCTTTAGTCGTTGATACCATCAATTTTGTTTTGCCCTCATTGACAGAAACACCCACCTTCGCTGATTCGTGTTCGATTCTTGAAAATACTGCAGTAACCTCTCGCAAATTTCGCCCAATGATGTCTATGTCGTCAGCATACGCCAGCAAAATATGGCTTTTCGTGTTAACGGTCTTTTCTGTATTTACTGCAGCCTTTCTCATTATTATCTCCATTAAGATGTTGAAGGGATTGCACGAAAGTATGTCGCCTTGTCTAAGTCCTCGCTTGGTACAGAAAGGTCCAGTGAGGTCTTTCCCCACATTCACTGCTGATTTGGTGTTGGTCAGCGTCATTCTACAGAGGCGGAGCAGTTTTGCCGGAATACCAAGTTCAGACATAGCTTCGTACAGTTTTCCCCGTATGGGGCTATCGAAAGCAGCTTTGTAATCGACAAAAAGGTAGTATGTATCGATTTGTTTTTCGTGGGTTTTTCCAGGATCTGGCGGAGCGTGAATATTTGGTCAGTCGTGGACTTGCCTGGTCTAAAACCACACTATAAGGTCCAATCAGGTGTTCAATAATTAGTCTTTCACATAATACAATCGACAAGACCTGATATACGATGGATAAAAGACTGATACCGCGATAGATGGAACAGACACTCGGATCACCCTTTTTGAATGCAGGACATAACACACTGAGTCGGGCATAGGTTCCCCCAGCCATATACCGCATATAAGTTGATGCATGTTCTTCGCTACCTGTCTTACAAAGCTCAGCGGGTAGGCCATCCGCACCAGCGGCTTTATTATTCTTAAGGCGGGTGATCGCCGTAATCACGTCTTAGTTTGTGGGGGGGTGGGGGGGGGGGTACAATCTACACTATTTTCCACTATCATGACCTCCTGATCTTCAGTGAAAGAGTCCGAGTGGAGTAGTGGTGAAAGGTGGTCTCTCCACATTTTGAGCACGCACTGCGTCTCAGTCACCAGATTTCCATTCTCGTCCTTGCAGGAGGGAAGCCCATTATTAGGCCCGTTGGTCGATCTTCTTACCCTCTGGAAAAACTTTCGCGATTCACCATTCATCCTGCACATTTCGGTTCTTTCACTCTCTCTCTGCTCCCACTGCCATTTTTTTCGCCTAAATAATTGGGTTTCCTCCCTTCTCAGCCTCTTGTACCGCTCACTCACAACACGCGTTGTAACTGACGGTTTCGTTGCCATACGTGCAGCGTCTTTTTCATCAGTTGCAATGCGACATTCTTCGTCGTACCATGGCTTATCCTTCTGCGGTTTTTGATAGCCAAGATCAGTCATTGCAGCGATTTCCAAAGAATGGGAGATGTGCTTCCACTGCGCATCTGGGTCTTCGAGAGGGGGGTATTCTGCTCCAGCAGGAGAGAGAGTTTCTGTCGAAAGGACATTCATATCTCCGGTATTCGTAGCTTGTCAATATCCAACTTTTCCTGTGTTCGGCTCCGCACGTTTTTCGCCCTGCTCAATCTCGTGCGAACTTTCGCAGCCACCAGGTAATGATCCGAGTCGATATTGGCACCTCGAATCACACGTACATCCCTTACACTAGAAGAGTGCCTGCCATCTATTACCAAGTGATCAATCTGGTTATTCGTCCGCTGATCAGGATATATCCACGTCGCCTTATGAACGTCCTTATGTTAGAATCGTGTGCTACTAACTACCATGTTCTTTGCAGCGGCGAAGTCATGAATTGTGTTATGTAAAGTAGAGATGTGACGGATAGTGATTTGGCCGGATATCCGGCAAGGTGCGGGCCGGATAGCCGAATATCCGGCGGCCGGATAGTAAATTAAAGATTTCAGTATTTCTAGTTCGGCAGGCAATAAACGACAATAAACGGATGGAGCTTTGTCAGTTATCTTTGGAAAATAATGTACTGCAGTCTGGCAATACTGAAAATCAACAAATTAAAGTCTGGCATTACAACCAAACTACCAATTTCTCGTGGTGGTGAAGGGAAAAAAGCAGGTGCGTAAAAGTAATGTTTTTTTTTGAAATTTATTTAACGAATACAACCTACAAGTTTCGAATCATATACTTATTAATTTTAAATCTCCCCCCAGCCAGAAAAATTCATGAACTTGAATAAAGATAAAAAAAATAACGACGAAGCTACGTCGCTTGCGGAGCCTGTCAACGCTTGTACAAGTTCTTCTTCTACAGGAAGGCAACAGACTTTGTCACAGGCGTGCGATAGAAAACTGCTTTGGGACATAAATAATGCAACTGGGAAAACATACCATTATCTCATAGCAGAAATTATTGCACTGGACCACTTTGTGTCGTTGAAAGAGTTGGATTCGCAAGGTTACTTAAGCAAGCTTTACCACGCTATGAATTGCCAAGCCGAGCCTTTATGACCCAAAAAATAGTTCCCGATATTTACAACCGAATTTGCACAAAAATCCAAACAAGAATTTCAAGTGCTGTCGCAGTTTCTACCACTTCTGACATGTGGACGTGTTTGCGCAATAAGTCCAGCTTTCTGAGTTTCACAGCTCATTGGCTTTCTGCAGAATTTAAACTTCAACACGGAGTTCTAGCTACGAAACCGTTTTCAGGCTCTCACACAGGAGAAAACATAGCAAATGAACTCAATAGTATTGCATCTCGTTGGAATATTGAACAAAGCAAAATACATATTAATGTTAATAACAGTGGGGCAAACATGGTCAAAGGCGTTCGAATGGCGGAGTATAATTCCGCCAGGTGTTCCATTAATTCGCTTCAGAGGGTTGTGCTTGAGTCTTTGAAGTTACAACCTGAAGTAACGGAATTGATTGCCAAAGGTAGACGTATCGCAACTCACTTCAATCATTCAGGTTAAGCAAAAGAAAAATTGCTGGCGCTTCAAAAAGAACTATGTTTACCAGAGCATCAATTGGTGTAAGATATAAACACGAGGCGGAATTCCACTTTCTGTATGGTGGAACGCTTATTGGAACAAAAACGTGTTATCTCCCTTTATGTGTCTGAAAAGACACACTTACTAATCTAACAACTCGTCAGTGGTGTTTGCTGGAGCAGTGTGTACAACTTTTGAAGCCGTTTGAAGAAATAGTGAAAATTACAAGTTCGGGTCTCCCCTGCATATCTGAAGTTATACCGCTTGTAGCTGCATTTAAAAAATTCGTAGACAAGGACGAAACTGTACCGATTTACTTAATATGAGGGCCCTTAAAAGCGCAATTGGCATCTTGTTTTATTTCCTTAAGTGAAGATCCAAAATACCTTATTGCAACTTTTCTGGATCCCAGATTTAAGCCTAACTTTTTAGGAAAAGTTGAAGCTGAAAGAGCTCGACAGACTATTTTATTGGAACACTTAAAAATGACTTGCGACATGTCTTCCATCAGTTGTTGTTCATCGACGTCTTCAACTAGACCTAAACAGTTACGATTAAATGAAACTGATTCAAATGTAGCTCGTGAATCTCACGAAACATTTTGGGATTGTTTTAATGAAGTGGCAGATGAAAACAACATTCAGTCTCGCGATCATGAGAAGAACCCAATTGCTACCGAGATTGAATTCTTCTGGAAGGAAGTTCGAATTGATCGCAGTCAGGATCCTTATGCTGGATGGTCGTTTAACTCCAAAAAATACCCAACTTTAACGTCGCTTGCCAACACGTTACTTTCATCTCCTTGCAGCAGCGTTTATAGCGAAAGACTTTTTTCGGAAGCTGGCTTGGTTTACGAAAACAAGCGAAATCGTCTATTGTCTGCGAACGTTGAAAATTTAGTTTTTATTCACCATAATCTAACTCGTCTTAATTTTGAGTATTAATGTCAATCGTTTTATTAATTGGACGTTTTTTAAGTTTTTAGTTTATACATAAATTTTTCAGGAAAGTGAATATCTCAAAACGTATTTTAAGTTTTTGAAAGATAATTTGTAACTTTTTGTTACTTTGTTACCTTTGAAGTAAAGCTATTGTATTCTTAGTTACTTAATAAAAATTTATTTGCTTAAATTAGTTTGCCGGAGCTACTAGTAAATTTAGGCCGGTTATCCGGTAAACGGGATAGTTGCCGGATATCCGTCACATGTAAAGTGCCGTAACTTAGCTGCTCGTATGGAAGTGGTGCATTCACGTACATTGCTGGCTGTCTCATTCCAAAAAATTGAGAATTATAAGACTTATTTTTACTCCCGATTGGTTGAAGATGGAAGCAAATGTATCAAACTAAAGCTAACTACATTTTTCTAGAGCGCCGCGAAAAAGTTAACTAATTGAGTTTGACGCAAGTCATTGTAATTAGAATACTTTACTTTTTTTTAGTTTATAATAATTTACTTACTGAAATCAATCTGTTTTGCCTCAGCGCCATAAAGCCGTTGGTAAGGCTGTCTATCAAAAATTACATCCAATTTTAGGAAACTTTTTTTTGATGTGTTAACATCTATAGCGGCGTATAGGGACTAAATCTATCAAAGTCAAAATCTGCTAAAACCAGATTTTATTCTGCTGCTAAAACCGGATTTTATGCTGCTGCTAAAACCAGATTTTCTGCGACTGCGAAAGAGAATAATGACGTGTTAAACAAAAATGAGCGAGCAAGAGAGCAATGAAAGAGTGGTATGGCAGGGGTGAGGCAAACGAAATTGTGTCTATAGCGTATGTATTAACATAATAATGTATGTATGTATATGTGTCTGTTGCTGTTGTTGAACGGAGATATAAAACATAGCCACGCAAAATTTCATTTGCAAGCAGTCGACGTTATGGTGACACACTAATACGTCAGCTACTTCGTACAAAGTATGTGTGATGTTGTGTGTTTGGCTGTTTCGTTGCTGTTGATATGGCAAACATGTGGTTATGTGACACACGTATACGTCAGCTACTTCGGACAAAGTATGTGTGATGTTGTGTGTTTGGTTGTCTCGTTGTTGTTGCTATGGCCAAACAAAGCGAGTCATTTGATGTTCAGCATTGCCCGGTGGATACAAAAACAAGTAGAAACGGTGTTAAGTTCGGCCGGGCCGAAGCTTATATACCCTCCCCCATGACAATTTACACTCCCACTCTCCACTCTTTGCATTCCCTTAATGGCCAGTTTTTAAGCGGGTAGTTAACTATCGGATTACTTAATCTTAATTCTAAGTTAATTAGAGCTTAACTTTGCATTTTGTTTTTCAGTGGTGAGTTAAGGTAAGTCGCCATATTGTCAACTAATGTGGCAACCCTTGTATTCTTATTGGAAAAAACGTGTTTTGGGATAAATACCAAAACAACAAAGGGGAACAAACAAAATGGAATTATGTAAAATAGGAAATAGATGCATAAAATCGAAGTAATTTTAACAAAAATGTGTGAAAAACTATACAGGCGCCACCATTTAACGATCTAGACTCAGCGTATGTGTACAAATACGCAAATCTGAAATATATATTTTATACAATCTTCATTTCTCACTTTGACAGTCAGTCATTTGATTGTTAAAATAATATGGTTCTGACTATAAGTTAACCAACCAACATTGGGTGGTTAAATCATAGTTAAACAATGACTAAAAAACACAATTCGATGTTTAACCACAATTTAACTAAGAAACGAAGATCACCACTGACTGAAAAACTGGTCATAACTCTTTTTATTTTAGGTACACGGCAAGCACGAATAAAGTAGTAGTAGTAGAGTTGTTGTTGTTGTTTTTTTATTATTGTGAAAGGTAAGTCCAATAAAATGTGGGTACGGAGCACTCTCAGAGCAAAGAGAGTAATGACGTATTATACATATGTATATAAAAATGAGAAAGCAAGAGAGCAACGACAATTTTGTGAACTTGTGTAGCGTAGCGTATGTACGAATATAACAAATTATGTATGTATATACAAGTGTCTGTTGCTTTGCATTCTTTGACTTTAGTGGGAATAAAACAAAAAGTATTGAGCAAGAAAATAATGACACATGTGCTTGCACTGGGTCTTTAAATAATTTTAAGTATTAATATTATTTAACTGTAACGCCATCATATGATTGAACGCTGTTTTTTATTTTCCAATGTAACATTTACGAATGTGTTCATAGAAATCGAACAGGTACCGTGTAGCAAAAAGGTGTTAGTTAACACATCTCCCGTGAGTTCGAACACTCATTGGATTTTTTTTTACAAATCATTCAACTATTTTTTGTTTTACATACTTTAAATTGAAATACATAAATATATAGTTTTACATAAGTAAGGAAATATTATTTTAGTATTTTGTTTAAAGGAAGGGTTTTCTTTTATTAAAATTAAAGAAGAAAGGTTTAGTGAAATATTCAATGGTTGTAGAAATGCATATAACAGTATCATACCGAAGCTAAAGGAACGACAGTAAAATTATTAAAATCTTAGGGATGAAAAGAAAATGAACGTATTTGGTTAATTTTATGCACTAATGTTTTAAATATGGATTTCGGGTCGGTTAATGTATGGCCATTGGCGTAGCATTATTTGAATTTCGTCCTTCACATAATATAGTTAAACGAAGAAAATTTATAGTTAAACGAAGAAAAAAAAATCAATTTGAAATAGTTGTTTGTGAAAAAACAGTAACTTAATATTAATATTAGTATTTGTTGGCTTATTTTATTTGACTTACCTTTCACAAAAATAAAAACACTTTCAATCATATGATGCCGTTTCATATAAATAATATTAATACCGAATAACACTTAAAAATATTTAAAGACAAGTGTCATTATTTTCTTGCTTAATATTTTTTATTTTACACCCACAAAAAACAAAGAGAATGCAAAACAACAGACACATGTACATACATACATTCTTTGTTATGTTCCTACATACGCTACACATGTTCACACAATTTTCGTTGCTCTCTTGATCTCGTTTATATACACGTATAACCACGTCATTATTCTCCTTGCTCTGAGAGTGCTCCGCACCCACTATTCCACTATTCGCTGCCCATACATCAGTGTGTGGTTTTTTCGCAGTCTGACAATCTGTGTTTCTCAGTCGGACAAATCTGTGTTCCATATAGGGGTGGGTCACCCTTATCATTTAGGGGTATGAAAAATAGATGTTGGCCCATTCTTAGACCTACCCGATATGCACACAAAATTTCATACAAATCGGTCCAGCCGTTTCGAAGGAGTTTAACGCCAATCAATATGTGTGAACGCAGTCGGACAAACCTGTGTGCTTTTTTATTTGGATGTGTTCATTTTGTTAGTTTAGTCCCTACCCGCGCCTATAGATGTTAACACATCAAAAATCAATGAGTTTTCGAACCCACGGGCAATGTGTTAACACCTTTTTGTTACACGGTACTTTCGATTTCTATGAAAATAGTAGTAAATGTTGCATTGGAAAATAAAAAACAGCCTTCAATCATATGATGACGTTTCATTTAAATAGTATTATTATTAATAGTATTAAAATTAGTTAAAGACAAGTGCAATCACATGTGCCATTTTTTTCTTGCTTACTACTTTTTGTTTTATTCTCCACAAAAAATAAAGAGAATGCAAACCAACAGACACTTGTACATACATTGTTTTGTTATCGTATGCTTACGAGTAGCAGGACTCCGCCTTTTAAGACAACCATTCGCTGCCGCTACATCAATACCATTATACTTATTTTCAGGCAGAGACTATTGTTGTAGAACAACCACATATTATTTGCAAGGCTAACGCTGCATAACTTCGAAGTAGATAACGCTGCGTGTTGCTTGCATGTGTTGACCTTGTTAGATTATACCCTACCCATGCCTACAGATGTTAATAAGCAATATTTAGATCACTGAAATAATTGTTTTTGCTGTCATTCAACTGAATAAAATAAATATTAGCTTGTTATAAACCAAACAACGACCAAAAATATTGAATAGTATAATGAACTTATTGCACTCTTTTTCCGCTCTCATGTAGAGAGTCTGGGTAAAAGAGCATAAACGACTCTTATTCTCTTTATAGAATATTTCAATTTCAAAGCACCATTTCGACAATGTTATTACATAAAACAATACAAAATGCATAAATGTTTCAAAAGTCATCAATATTTCACATCAAAATTATGAATGGACCAAGTTATGAACGTTCTACATCGTTCGTCAGGTGTCGCCAGTGCTTTCGAGTCATACAATTCGTTCCATGTGTTCTCTATACTATTTAATACTCTTTGGCGACGACGACCTGCTTGTTTTTTCGCCGCCGCTACATCAATACCATCATACTAATTTTCGGGATGCTAACGCTGTGTGTTGTTTGCATGTGTTCACTTTGGTGGATGTTAACACAGCAAAAACAGAGAATTGTGAAACAGTAAACAGTGAAAACAGTAAACAAAACTTAATTATAATGTTATGTATATAAATATGTATACTTTAAATACATTTAGTTACATTGTGGCTACCGAAGGTATACTCCCAGTCTTTACTGCCAGCTTTGTCAACTGATTTGAGTTTTTCGCATAATTTTGTGAGTTGTATATCTGAAGTCTTGGTCTGTATCGCGGTTATAACTTTAGTCTGTTGAAACGGCAATAATATTTAACATTTTCGGAAAGAGTCGTGAGAAACAAATTATTTAGTAAATTTTCGATTTAGTTAGAATTTTCACTTCGGCAAAGCTCGGTTTGTGTTCGCTTAAAGTACAGTGGGCTGAAATATTTAAACTTTACAAAGAAAATACTAAACTTTCGCGTTTCAGGCCCCCTATACAATTCTGCTGCACAATATATTTGAGGAAGCTATTCACCCACCAGCTTTCAATTTTAGTGCACACCATTTGGAATTGTTTTTAAATACATGGGATTCTCTTCTTCAAGGGCCGCCAGTGAAGCATAATATGCAGTACAAAAAGAACAAAATCACACTTTAAAAATTTAAAGGGATCATCTGAATCATCTCACCGACCGAATCGGTTCATCACAAAACTTAGGAAATAATATTCAGCTTTTATGATTCTAATATGAACGACATCAAAGACGAATATTATTATGATTTTAAATCAGCGGATTACGGAGCATTTAACAATTTTTTCGACTCTATTTTTTGCTGTCGGGTATTTCGTGTACTTGACCTAAAGACCCCTTGTGAAGTATTTAATTGCATTATTAGCGAATGCTTACAGAGTTATGTTCAAGCGAAGAAGAAAAGGAAACAGTATCATCTTCCTTGTTGCAATCACAGGTTGTTAAATTTGAAAAATCGCAGGAATAATGCAAACAAAGTATACAAATACTCTGTATTTCCTTCAGATAGAGCGAACTTTACGAGCCTGCGCCGTGAATTTGACTTTTTATCAAATTTTTTGTACAAACGAGACTTATACACAGCTGAAATGGAATATCGGATAACAAAAAACCCTAAAAGTTATTGGATATTTTTCAACTCAAAGAAATCGTCGCATGCCGAAATGTATTATGATTGGTCAATTATATACGAAGGATGAACAATAAGTTGTAAGTCTTTTTGCGATGTATTTTTCATCAGTTTATGAAGATACAGCTATAATAGATTATTCTAACCATTTTCTTAATGGCATACGTGATATCGTTGACATTGCCGTTATTGCTGTTGGTAGAAGTTCTCGAAGCAATAGTTGGACTCGACGTCACCAAAGCTTCCGGATACGATCTGACTCCGCCTACATTTATTCGCAATTCTGCATGTTCACTTTCATATGCTCTTACTACATTTTTAAACAGTCTCTAGCAGAAAAACAATTTTGAATGAATTGATATGGTGGAGAACTACCATCCCGTTGTAAAATTGCCTATTATTCCCCAACTTTTGGATCAAATCATATGCAGTAGATTATTTGAAACTCTTAAAAATACAATTTGTTCTTAACAATATGGATTCTTCCATGGGACATCAATTGCAAATAATTTTTGTTTATTTACTAATAATAATGTTTATTTGCTAGTAATAATTCAATCGAAAGAGGTATTCAAGTACATGTTCTTTATACAGATTTTAAAAAGTAAATCATTCGCTCCCAATAATTGCTGTTGCACTGTGTAGTTGGCTCCAGAGCTCCCATAACCCTTTTTACTCTTTTTCTTTATGTAGCGAAAACGTTTGGATGTGCAAAGGATTACACGAAGAAAAGCAACGCAAACTGACAATTATACAGCATACCGACATTTCATTTCATGTTTCAATGTTTTAACCACAACCTCAATCATGATGCAAATTAAAACTCTAGAGTAGATTTAAATGTATTAAACTAATACATGAAAGTTGTGCATACATAAATTCTATCGAACTTATTTTATATTTCTCAACTATAGGTGTTTCAACCCAATTGGTCCACATTTTGAAATGACTTTGATTTATGTCGAATGCTTTCCTTAAATTTGTTGCATAGTTGAAATTTATTTAATATAGTCTACATTTAATTAAACACATTTAGTTCAATTCATTTACATTTTCAATTAAAATTATAACTCAAGGATGTGTTCAACCATGATTGTAGAGCAATGTCAGAGACTTTTAGAAGCTACTAAACATTTTGAGAGGGATTTTAATGATAATCAAAGAATACTGCAAACTGCTCAATAATGGTCTTACGTAAAGATTTGTGGGAAAATGATTCGTCAAGGGGTTAAATATTATACTAAACATTATTGCTTAAGTAAGTAAAAATTTTTATTTTGGCGTTTAGTGCGTGTAGTTATTATACTGACCTACTAAGGATAAATGAGAAGACAGAATTTTTCTTTTTGTGTTAGCTCTGGGTTTCAAGCAGAGGTTGGAGCCAATACGTAATGTGCGAAGTGGCTGAACAATAGGGCGTTTATTGTATTGTTTTTATAAAATTTTTGGTTTAAAATTATACTAGATGCTTTATGCGATCAAATGAACGATGACTTAATATGCTAAGAGATGATACTATAGATCCTGACTACTGCCACCATAATGAGAAATAATATTGTCAGCATAATTATTTTAAAAAAATACCGTAATTTCCCACCAAATATCGCGAAACTTATAAGAGATATAAAAACTACCAACTCACTTTTATTTAGTCCATTACCTCGCCTGTCTAACAGCAAATATGTTATTTCCCTACCTCTACCGCACAAACAAGCACTGGTGACAAACCCATGCGAACATTTTGAACCCACGTAAACTTTAACCTCTTTAATGCACTTAATGCACAATTTTTTGTTTCCGATATTATTTTTCTTTCCTTGTAGACTGTCTGGTAATTTGATTACATTTGTTTCCTAATGTCATCGATTTTTGTTACCGTTATAAAATTTAAATAGTAGGGGAAGGTATAATTTTAGGAAGACAAAATAATAGCCACACATTACTAGCTATTTAGGGAATTTAAGAAACTTCGCCAATCTGGCAACTCTTTTTAACAAAACACTTGTTATTATGTACCGTTACTTTCAATCAAGTACTTTTTAGCATTGAAATAAGTTTAAAAAATTTAATTTTTAAATATTGTGTAAAAGTGAGCCGAAAACGAAATGAAACTACGTATTCACAGCGCAAATTAATTGTGCATTTGCATAATCAAGGGAAATCGGTTGCGAGATTAATGGATCGTAGCTGGTTCACCATTCGTACTGTCGTGAATCGTTTCAAAGGGGAAACCAGCTTCGAAAGTGCAAACCGCAGTAACCGGCAGCGCAAGTCATACGGAAAGTGAAACATGGCCCAATTATTACTTCAACTCAGATTGCGGCAGAAGTAAAAAAAAATCTGACAAGGACGTAGATACACTCTAAAACGGTTCGGCGAGTACTGCACAAGGTTGGGTACAACGCATGTGTGGCTAGGCGCAAGCCATCCATTTCGGATGTGAATCAACAGAAACGAATGGTTTATGCAAATTAGTTTCAAAGCAAAGAGTGGAGTTACTGGGAGGAGTTTAACGCCAAACAATCTGTGTGCTCGCAGTCGGACAAACTCTGTTTGGGTGTATTCACTTTGTGAGTTGAGTCCCTACCCGCGCCTATAGATGTTAACAGATCAAAAAACCCATGTATGAATTTTGGAGTATGCTTTGTCCACTAACCTCTATGTAACCAGGGCAATGAGCTAACCTTGGAGGAACAAGGATATGAAAATGCTGATTAGATACAGATTATATAAGAAAGAGTTAAAATATTCAAAGAGGAAGTCTTGGAAGCATTTATTCGAAGGCTTTGAAAACGAGGTGAAGATTCCCAGACTGCGCAAATCTTCACGACGACTCTTACATCTCTATTATGTCTGAAGGATCAAACCGGACAATGGACGACATCGAGTGATGAATCGGCAGACCTCCTGCTTAACGTACACTTTCCTGGAAACACATCCGAAAACATAAGGTCGGACTCACCGAATAACCACGTCATCTCGCAGGTTGCAGGAAATATCGTGAGAAAAGAAACCCCATACTTTATATGAGCTATCCTATATTTCTGTTAGATAAAGGGAATCGAAATTCCGAAAGAGCAGAAATCAGGACATATAGTCCAAGAGCCTTTAGACCAATCAGTCTTCCATCTTTTTTTGTGAAGGCAGTGGAGCGGACGATTGACTCATATTTGGAATCGACCATAGGTACTTTTTAGCCGCCTGAATGCCAACAGTCTTACAATAAGGGAAACTATACGGAAACAGCTCTACATGCTTTAGTGAAATCAAAGTGTGAATAGAGGAACATACAAGCGGATGTTGTATCTCCACTTCAGTGGAATTTAGCACTGGATAGAGTTTTGGTAGGGTGTAGGGATCAAGTTGCAGTGTCTTAGCATTTACTGATGACCTGGAATTTGATGTGTGAAGTAAATATCCTTCCATAAACAGAGATGTTATCCAGGTCTTAGTCAGGAGACTCTTTAAGTTCGCCACGGAGAATGAGCTGGGTGTAAATCCTGAGAAAACTGAGGTCGCACTATTTTGCAGGAATTAGAAGTTTCTGTTAATTCAACCATTTTCTAAATGTCGTAGAGTTTCTTTTGACTAAAGTGGCAAGTTATTCAGGTCTAATTCTGGACAGAAAGATTAGTTTCAAGTCAGACACTACGGATGGTACCAGAATAGGCACAGTGGCTTTATAATTGCGTAAGAGGGCCATCGGAGGAGGAAGAAGTCTATCCCCGAAAATAGTTTACTGTATATATTTAGCTCTTGTCTGCCCGATATTGATTTATGGTATTGTCGTTTGATGGCGGGTAGTGGCCAGAGAATAGCAATGGTGAATATCACTTGCAGCCTTCGTACAACCCCTACCGACGGTTTGGGGGTTATTCTCCACACATAACCCGTAAACTTACTGGAAAGGAAAATAGCTAAAAAGTTGAAAATCAGCCTAAGACATTCTTCGCAATGGATCACCAGCCCATATGGGTACGGAAAGAGTCTAGGGAATTTGCTGCAATCCACAATAGAAGTTTCCTATGACACACACTTCTAGCTGTTTATGCATCTACACACCTGGCTCAAAACTAGAATGCAAAGTAGGTTTTGAAATCTATGCTAAGGAGCTACGTTAAGGCCTCGCACAAAGGCTACCAGGCCATTGTAGTGCTTTTCAGGCAGACCTCATGGCAAACAGAGAAGTTAACGTTTGGCTGGGAGGAAACGTCATCACCGCTCGGGGGTTCTTCATCTACTCTGGCAATCTGTATTCCTGACCTCAAGGCCTAGAGTATATGGCTAAATGGTGAGATCTTGGAATGCATGTTTGTATGTCCGCTCCTTTTTCCGCTTAAAACCGACGCTCTACGACATGCGAATGGTAGATGGTTGGGTTGCACAAAATGCAGGATTACCAGCAAGTATATTGCAAGTATATCATACTCTTAACTTAATATCCATTACCAGCCAAGATATTTATATGCTAGTAGCTGTAATAACTGGGCACTGTTTAATAGGCAGACTCGTGTCTAGGCATGGAACTTCAGCATATGATTACTGAAGAAGTTGTGGGAGTGAAGAAGACACATGCTACTGCCCGGCTTTTTTTATGAGTCGGAGGCAATATCTACGATCTTAATTCACGTTGAATCTGACAGACATTCAGGGAGTTAAGCTGAATGATTTTAGGAACTTCATGCGGAGTAGTACTTGGTTTGACAGGGACTAATAGGACTACCCACATCCTGGAAAATCGGGATGAGGTCTCCTATAGCTTAAACACCCCTTTACAACACAAGGTTAATTTACACGTTCAATGATTTGGACGGAATATTACGTCGCGTATTATCACAACGATCGTCATTGGTCTAAGTGTGTCAATAGCCCTTTCCACCTAAAATAGTTTCACGTATCCTTTAATTTTAGTGATTTAGTATTAAAATATATTTTGATTATTAAGCACGAACATCGACAGATTAATGCGTGAGTATATTGTCGTGTAAATAGGGATCAAGGGCGGTTATACCAAAATTAGAACTTATATAATATATAATTATGTACTTCATGGGGAAGAGCATGTCTTCCTTTTGGCTGACTTACCGATCCCAAAACATGTCTTCATATTCAAACCAGCATATAAAATATCTGTATGTTCCGTAATCTGTCTTCTATGATGGCGAAGACAAAGGCTTGTGAAAATGAGGTCTTGGTACTTCCGTGCAGTAAGTTTGGCCCTTAAAATGCGCTTGTTCCTTCCTGAGAACGTGTAAAGGGTTAAATATTTTTTTTGATGTGTCAACTTCTATATGCGCGGGTACGGCCTAAATTCACAAAGTGAATACATCCAACCACCTTTTGTCCGACTGCGCTCACACATTGATTGCCGTTAAACTCCTCCGAAACGGCTGGACAGATTTGTATGAAATTTTGTGTGCATATCGGACAGGTCTCAGAATCGGCCAACATCTATTTTTCATACCCCTAAATGAGAAGGGTGACCCACCCCTATATAGAACACAGATTTGTCCGACTGCGAAACACAGATTGTCAGACTGCGAAAAAAAACACAAACAGATGTAGCGGTAGCGAATAGTTGTATTGGATGCGTGCGAAGCACTCTCAGAGCAAAGAGAATAATGACGTGGTATACGTAGGTAAAAATGAGATAGAAAGAGAGCAACGAAAATTGTGAACTTGCGTAGCGTATGTACGAACATATGTATGTATGTATGTACATGTGTCTGTTGCGTTGCATTCTCTTTGTTTTTTGTGGGTGTAAAACAAAAATTATTAAGCAAGAAAATAATGACACACGTGCTTGCACTAATCTTTAAATAATTGTAAGTATTAATATTATTTAAATGATTGAAATGATTGAACGCTGTTTTTTATTTTCCAATGTAACATTTACAAATATGTTCATAGAAATCGAACAGGTACCGTGTAGCAAAAAGGTGTTAACACATCGCCCGTGAGTTCGAACACTCATTGGATTTTTTTGTATCTTTATTTGCAATATATTTACAAAGAAAATATTAAGCAAATTTTATCAAACTTAACATACATATGTAACAGAGTTATGGAGCTCCAGTAACCTTAACAAGGAATTAACATTATTTCGTTGTTATTTAAATTTGTATTACTTATATATATATATTTATGTACATATATACATATTGAAAATATGCAAACTTAATTTGATTTTTTAGTTAAATAAAGGTAAATCAAGTACATGGAGGCTTTTGAACCTTCATATTTCATTTCTGTCATCTAAAAGAGTTATAGGTAATACATTTGAATGTTGACTTAATTTATTGAGGTAATTTGAGCTATATTAATAAATTTCTGTTGTTACTTTAGGGACACCGAGATCAGTATGAATATTGTCATTGTTTACAAACCAAGGAGAATTTGTGATAAGTCGAAGGCTCTTGGATTGGTATCTTTGCAGTATTTCCACATTTGAATCACTTGCTGTTCCCCAGAGTTCAATACCGTACGTCCATACTGGTTTTAATATGGACTTGTATGGAATAACTTTATTCTCCAAACTCAATTGGGATTTGGGTCCAATAATTGTAAGTTGTTGTCGTTTTAGTGTGATGTGCTGTTTCCAGGTTAAGGGTTAAATATGAATTAATTATTTTATTTCCCAAAGATAAAACGATATAATTGTTTACAATAACAGTATTTAATTTATGATTTGTAAGAACAGTTTTAATTAAAATGAGGTATAGGTAATAAATTTATTTGTCTAAGTGGTATGTTTATAAGCGATAGATTGAGTATTGAAATACCTGTCTGCATGTGTTACCTTAGTACAATTTTATAAACTAATTAAAGCAAAATATTGCATTTATTATTTATATTTGCGTATACCATTTAAAATTCAATCAATATAAAATTATTTTACGATTTAAGGTGATAGGGATAGGGATAAGTTGAGGTAAATTCTAATAAAAGAGAAGGACAATTCTGATAAGCTATCTAAACTATCGAAAAGTAGAGTTAAACCAAACTGTTTAAATTTTAAATTTGTAAACACCAATAATTATTTATTGCGCCATTACGTACTTGCTCTTATGGTTGTGATAAAACACATAACTTTAAAAAACCTTTTCACTTTAGATTTTTGTTACCTTCATGTAATGCCAAAATTATAATTGTATTGATGGCTGCATATAGAAATTCAAGATATTTTCACAAATTATTACCAAACCCAAAACATTCACTGACTACATAATACCATCGCGCATACACCTCCATTATGCCAAGTGCACATATATTTATACCCAAGCGGGTACTGGAAAATTACTTTTTGTTGGTATTTAAAATAATGTGGAGAAGGACTCAAATGATGAACGTTGACGGACTGATTACGGCAACGCCAAGCGTTTACTTTTGCGAATGTACCTCTGGCCACATACCAACGGTTAAAATTCCTAATTCTAGTGTAATTTGGGATATAATTGTTGTATGCTCAATATGAGGACCAAAAGTTTTAACAGAGAATTTTCGTCATGGTTGCATTTTGAAATCCTGATCATAGTGGAACGAATTTTTACAGTAACAAGTTTTCAAATATATCAAACTTTCTTAAAATTATATTGTTGCAAATTTCGCAAATACTGTTTAAAGGACGATTTTCATCTTTTCAACGTTTTCTGTTTGTTTGCAGACTTGTTTATGATGCTTGCCTAATGGCAACTCTACTCTGATTTAGTATCGTTTTTAGTTGTGTGCCGTGAATTTAACTTTATTTTTGTATTTTAAAAGTTTAAATAAGGGTTTTGCAATAAGGACTTGACAACTTTTTTTTAAATAAAACGCAAACCACTTGAGATATTTCCAAAACGTTTATTTATTTATTTGTTTATTTATTTGTTTATTTGTTAACCCGTACAACAAGATCTAATGCCTTATAATTACAGTACAGGGATGTCTTTATCAAAGAAAAATTTTAAATTATATATTAACTTAAACCAAAAAAAAATATAAAAAATAGAAAAAAACTTGAAACATAAATTAAAAAATAAAAATAAAAAAAAAGTAAACATAAAAATAAAAATTTGAAGGCAAAAAAATTACATTAATACAATTTTTAAGAATTGTGAAACATTTTTGTTACAAATTACGATTATATAGAATCTAAAAATACTTATAAATTATGAGAAATACAACATTAAATAAAAGAGTAGAAACAATAGACATTTTGACAGTGAAAAATTTTTACATAGTTTAAAACAAAAAGAAAGACAAAACTTAACTATGGGGAGACGATTGATTGTAAATAACAAAAATTATACGTTTAAATTTTGCGATATTATGGATATTTCTAACATTGATCGGTAAAGCATTCCACAGACGTATTACACTAATAAAAAATTGACGCTCAGATACAAGAGAATTGTGCTTGAATTGAATACAAATTTTATTTCTAAGGGGCTGGCTGAATTTTAATCGGGTGTACAGATAGTCAGGTTCACGGTATATTACCAGTTTGTGAACAAATATTAAAAATCTAATTTTTAAAAAACCTTCGAATTCTACATTTAATCCTTTTTTTTTTAAAACTGATATATGATCATATTTTCTTAGTCCATAGACATACCTCGTAATGGCGTTAAAAGTCGACTGTAATTTTCGCTTGCTCTGGGTATCACATCTTGCAAAAATTTCACAACCATACGTAAGAGTGGGAACTAAATATGTCCTTGCCAAAAGCATTCTTATATTTAAAGGCGTACAGTGTTTTGTCATCCATAAGGACCTTATCATTGCAAAAGTTTTACGATCGTTATGATCGACTTGGAATACAATGAAAACAATTATGAATGGAACTCGACTTCGTTTATATGGCAAGTAATTACAATCATATTAGTTAAACATTTTTTAATTTTTAACATTACATGCTAATATTTCTTGAACTATACAATGGCCACTACAAATATATTGTTCAGAGTTTTAGGTCAAATCATTTTCAATATTATTGCCACGAACAAACTGGTATAATTTCGATTTCGGCTCAATTTTTAAATTTTTTCAATTTACAGCATCATCTTTATTCAAATTTCGATTATATACATATTTACATAGTTTGAGATATTATTCTATATATTACAACAAATATGTTATTTGATTAAGTTCTGACGTTTTATGTGAAGATTGGATATTTACAAGGAAAAACATTAAAAACCTTATTCTGAATTCTATTCTCATAAGTTTGAAGATTTGCTGTTAAATATTGACCATAATTAGTTGCGCAGCAGATTTTTTGATTTTTTGTTGCTAAAATATAACAAATCTACAAACAAGCAATTCAAGCAAAATAATTCTGTAATTTTACTTTGTGTACATTTTCTGACTTTAATTTTTTCCGGAGTTTCAATAAAAACAAAGTAATATGTCGGAAGCAACACTACACGAACTCCAGCAATTTGAAAATCTACGACTCCGCTCCGACTCTAGCAATATTAAAATCAACGACTCCGCTCCAACTCCAATATTAAAATTTCTAAGTTTTCATTTTCATTAACAACGATGTGATTTCAACTGTCTATACGAGTAATATGTCATTGTTGGCTGTACAACACGCAAAGATTTATTATATTTTAAAATTAATATTTTTTTAAACTAAATCTTTTAAACCTATTCAATATAGTGTAAAGTAGAATAATATAATTCAGTAATATAATTAGTAATAGGAAAAAGTGCCTAATTGAATTGAAAAAATGCTTGAAGGCCGATTTCTAATTTTATTATTGTTATCATTATTTTTATCATTGTAAATGCAAATGTACTTCCCCAGTGTATTTGAAAGTATTATTTAGCTGTGAGTTGAACCAATTTAACGATACCAATAATTTAATAATACATCGTGGATGTGCGGGATGTGAGCGCCATAAATATAGCATTCTCAGCATGGAGAACCAAGATATCACGGAAAGTGCATTTACACCTAATAAAACCTGATTTTCTCGAATAGGGAGGAGAAACCAACCCGTAAAAAACATAGTTTTTGACTATAAATTCTTTATATATGACCACACCCCTTTGGCCAATCCCGTCCATATATGCAGAAGATCTTAGAATATGTACACCTAACCAACATACCCAATTTTGTTCAAATACCGTCAACAGGAGCAGAAATAATGGTTTTTTAATTTGAGATTTGTATGAGAGGTACTACGCCTCTTTGTCCAATCCCGCCTGTATTTAGACAGTTAATTTTTGGCGTCGCCATTAGTTTGCCTGCGAAGTTTCAGCTCTATTGGATCACGGGAAAAGGATTAAAATTAATCCAAACTTTTTTCGGCATGCATGATGCATGCATACATGCAGACAGACAGGTGAAGTTAATATAACGAATTTAAAAATGTATATTCACTGCAAACATCGGTCAACAAATTATTGTTTTCGAAAATTTTGACATCTGATGGAAATAGACTCCGACTCCGAGTCCGGGCAAATTACCAGGCTCCGACTCCACAGCACAGGTTTTGAGGAAAAAAGATCTGGCATTAAGTCAATTTGACAATGCGTAAATCAGTTACGCCACAAACATAAATTTAATCGAACGAAAGCCGAAACCGACCGGCGTTCGCTTTGGTTCTCGTTCGAGATCGAGGATCAGTAATAGTCTTAAAGTTTAATTTTAAATTAGAATTTCAGCATAAAAGGCCAAATAGAAGACAACTAGTAAAGACGTCACAAGTAAGTTAAGCTGAGTACAATTGTTGTAGATATGCAACCTAGTTTATAAGACTATTATGTCACTTCATTAACAATATCTTATGAGCAAATTCAATTAGCTCATATGATAAACCAATCTTTATCTATCTTCAATTGTATGCTTTCTTCCTTTTATTTTTCTTGGCTGTTAGAGAAACGAATTCAAAATTACTTTTGAAATGTAATATATAGTTTGGCCAATGTAACTTGGCCAATAATACAAGACAATTATGTGGCCAAAATGGCTATAGCCCCATATCCATACAATCTCCAGCATCCACTCACGGCTAGATGTGCCCGTATACTTTGAGATAGCACAACGATTTTAATGAGTTGTGCAGGACAACACAATGTGAGAGACGGCGATGAGTATTTGCGAAAGTTGTTACAACTTTTATTTCCATTGTGATTGAATAGATAACATTAGAGAAGACTAAATTGTTTGCAATTTTGGATAAGAATATATAAATGCTGTAGGAATAGACTTTCATCTTCAGGGGTTTCCAATAGTAACGTGCAGATGTTAGAATTTTATAAACTAAGTTGGGTGTGAGGTATCAGTCACATTTTTGTTTTGTTTTTTGATTTGAAATGACATTGTGTGTGAAATAGGATAACGCTCAATGGCCGCGGCGGCTTTTTTGGGTGGCGCGCATCAGAGAGTTGACATTTTCGATGATTCTGGCGCATAGATCAGGATGAATTTCGATGATGGTTAATTTTTCTTTGAGGGCAGCGGTTGTGTGATACTTATTGCAATAGATATGCGATTTAAGGAACACACACAAGAAAATAAGAAAAGTCTGACGTAGTTACGTCGCTCGGTCACGTCGCCTCTAACCATGCAATCAATCGCTCGTGCATAATGCTCAGCCGTAAAATTTAAAGTTTTCAGTATTGGATTCCAATACACAGCAATTTATATTATGATTCGAAATTACTATAAACGTTCTCAATAGATGTACCGCTGCACGTTCGAGTTGTCATGCACTGACAGTTTCTAAAGTTATACAAGTGAAGTAAACTTAGTAGTTATGGTAGCGAAATATGTTGTCCCACATCTATCTTTAAACTTCATTGGAAGCCACTAAAACTTGATTGTTTATATAAAGGGTTTTTCAATAAGAGCGCTACAAAAGTTTTTTGATGTGTTAACATCTATACGCGCGCCTCTAGGGCAGTAAACTATAAATTTAATACATACGCAAGTGTTAGGTTTGTAAAAGTAAATCTTCGTTTGTTTGTTCGTTGCTTGGCGGTCGGTATTGAAAGTGATTATTGGGCGATATTCATATAATTTTCCCACGCGATTTTCTCCGGAAATTCATAGCCGATTTTATTAATTTTTGGATTAAAAAGCTAGTGCGGGTTTCGACGAAGAGTTTAGGCCAAAAATTAAGGCGATCCGATATCGGCGAGCCGAGATATAAGTGTTTTAATTTGGAGTAATATTAAAAAAATGTTTTATGTTGATCTTCGGTTTTGTCTTATCATCGTTTGTTTGTTCGTTGCTTGGCAGTCGGTATTGAAAGTGATTATTGGGCGATTTTCATATAATTTTCCCACGCGATTTTCTCCGGAAATTCATAGCCGATTTTATTAATTTTTGGATTAAAAAGCTAGTGCGGGTTTCGACGAGGAGTTTAGGCCAAAAATTAAGGCGATCCGATATCGGCGAGCCGAGATTGAAGTGTTTTAATTTGGAGTATTAATTTGGAGTAATATTAAAAAAGTATTTTATGTTGATCTTCGGTTATATCGTACGAATATAACAATGTATGTATGTATGTACAAGTGTCTGTTGCTTTGCATTCTTTGACTTTTGTGGGAATAAAACAAAAAGTATTGAGCAAGAAAATAATGACACATGTGCTTGCACTGGGTCTTTAAATAATTTTAAGTATTAGTATTATTTAACTGTAACGTCATCATATGATTGAACGCTGTTTTTTATTTTCCAATGTAACATTTACGAATGTGTTCATAGAAATCGAACAGGTACCGTGTAGCAAAAAGGTGTTAGTTAACACATCGCCCGTGAGTTCGAACACTCATTGGATTTTTGATGTGTTAACATCTATACGCGCGCCTCTAGGGCAGTAAACTATAAATTTAATACATACGCAAGTGTTAGGTTTGTAAGAGTAAATCATCGTTTGTTTGTTCGTTGCTTGGCAGTCGGTATTGAAAGTGATTATTGGGCGATTTTCATATAATTTTCCCACGCAATTTTCTCCGGAAATGCATAGCCGATTTTATTAATTTTTGGATTAAAAAGCTAGTGCGGGTTTCGACGGAGAGTTTAGGCCAAAAATTAAGGCGATCCGATATCGGCGAGCCGAGATTGAAGTGTTTTAATTTGGAGTATTAATTTGGAGTAATATTAAAAAAGTGTTTTATGTTGATCTTCGGTTTTGTCTTATCATCGTTTGTCTGTTCGTTGCTTGGCAGTCGGTATTGAAAGTGATTATTGGGCGATTTTCATATAATTTTCCCACGCGATTTTCTCCGGAAATTCATAGCCGATTTTATTAATTTTTGGATTAAAAAGCTAGTGCGGGTTTCGACGAAGAGTTTAGGCCAAAAATTAAGGCGAGCCGAGATTGAAGTGTTTTAATTTGGAGTAATATTAAAAAAGTATTTTATGTTGATCTTCGGTTATATCCATGGTACAAAGAAATGGTAGAAGCACTAGCCCAGCTGATTTGAACTTTTTTCTGGACTGAGTGTGAGTAAGTTTTTCTCTTATGTCAAAGTTTGTTTACATTTGTTTGTCTGCAACCCCCGTTCGCCGGCAACTGCTGTTTTTGAAATATTTCTCTGCAAAAATTACATAGAAACGTTTTAATTTTCACACTTATACACTTTCAATATATCAAATAACACTCAATCATTTTCTAAATGGCACTTTTTGCAAATTTCTTTACATTTTCATAATTTTTCTATCAGTTGACTTGACACAACACAGACACTGAGCAAAAACAAAATGCCTGTTGTTTTTGGCTTGTTGTATTTGTTGTCGTACTGCATCTACCATTATATTTCTACCATGGTTATATCGTACGAATATAACAATGTATGTATGTATGTACAAGTGACTGTTGCTTTGCATTCTTTGACTTTTGTGGGAATAAAAAAAAAGTATTGAGCAAGAATATAATGACACATGTGCTTGCACTGAGTCTTTAAATAATTTTAAGTATTAATATTATTTAACTGTAACGTCATCATATGATTGAACGCTGTTTTTTATTTTCCAATGTAACATTTACGAATGTGTTCATAGAAATCGAACAGGTACCGTGTAGCAAAAAGGTGTTAACACATCGCCCGTGAGTTCGAACACTCATTGGATTTTTTTAAATAAACCAAAACCGGTTTTAGATACCAATGAAAGTTTTTATTCCTGTGAAAGTACGTTCGATGCCAATATGTATGGAACTCGATTTGTTTTGCATGACCACCACGGGCATGCTTGCAGAAGTCCAGACGATCAACCCAATTTTCGACGGGTTTCAAGCATAAATCGGCCGATACTGCTGCAATTTCACGTTCGATATTCGTACGAAGGTCATCAATCGTCGCTGGCTTGTTGGCATAGACCATAGAATTGTCTTAGCCCCACAGGAAATAATCTAACGGCGTCAAATCGCACGACCGAGGCGGCCAATCGACTGGGCCATTTCGTGAGATAACACGTTCACCAAATTTGGTTTCCAATAAATTGATTGTGGCATTGGCTGTGTGTCTTGTGGCGCCGTCCTGTTGGAACCACATGTCCTCCAAGTCCATATTATCCAATTGGGGCCAAAAATATTCGGTTATCATTGAACGGTAGGGTTTCGCATTCATAGTAATGTGCCGGTCTTGATCATCACGGAAGAAGTACGGCCCAATGGCGCCGCCGGCCCATAAACCGCACCAAACCGTAATTTTTTCAGGATGCAATGATGACTCATGGATTACGTGTGGATTGCTGTCTGACCAATAACGCATATTTTGCTTATTCAGCCAGAAATGAGCCTCATCGCTGATTGTTGAGGCCACTTAAAGTTGGCCTCTTAAAGTTTAGGCCACTGACTCCAAATTTCGGTAGTAAATTTTAATAATTTCGACTCGTTGTTGGCTCGTATATCTTCCCATGATGAAATGGCTAACCTTACTGAAGAGAAATGTGAAAAGAGCGGGAAAAAATGTGACGTCGTTTGCTGTCCCTATCGATTTACTTTTTTGGAATAAGAAATGCTTTCATAATAATTAAAGCAAGTGAACAATAATTGATTTGACATCAAAATGATTTGAAATCATAAAATCTGAGCTCATAAATATTAAAAATAAAGTTATTTGATTCCATATCGCTTTAGATCAAGTAATTTCAAGGTCATATAATTTTTTTGCTGAATAGAGAATTTTAAAGTGAACAATGTTTTGTTCGCGTTCTCTTTCGATAAAAGATAGGAAGTCAAAATGATTGTAATACATATTTTTTACAATATGTACATTAAACCGACTCATTTTGTATGGGGCCAAAAAAAGTGTTTTTGTTCCACCCCCTGAAATGTTCCTTGACTTGTTTTTTTATGATTCGCAAAATATTTCGCGTCTAGAATTAAAACCCCTTGAGCTCGACCGTTTTTAAAAAAAGGATTTTTTTGAGTTTTTCAAAGATTTTTGATACTTGATAGAACATTTGTTGGCATGTTTTTCATACCGTGGGATGCGTCTTTAAAAATGCTTTCCTATGATACTAATAGTGCACATATTATCTTTAGTTAACTATCAAAAATCTTTGAAAAACTCAAAAAAAGGCTTTTTTTAAAAACGGTCCAGCTCACGGGGTTTTAATCCTAGACGCGAAATATTTTGGGAATCATCAAAAAACAAGTCAAGGTACATTTCAGGGGGTGGAACAAAACCACTTTTTTTTGTGAGTCAGTCTAATGTATATATATCTTTGTAGAACATACTAATTCATTAGTGGAGTAAACTATTTTAAAAATCGATGCTAATAAAACAGTCCGTGACCAACAATCCGAATTGTGCGAAACAAAGCGGATCAGCATAATTTTGAAACGCTGAATCTAATGGCATTTACCGTTTTTCTCTGTCACGTCAAAATTTTGAGATATTTGAGAAGTTTGCTGAGATTCAAAAATTGTAAGATTTTTGAGACTAAATGTAGACGACCATTAGAAGATCACAAATTTTAAGTTGTTACCTTAAGTTGTTTTCTTCACTATGACCAAATATAACCTGATAACAAGTATAACTCCTTCAATTTTTGTGCCCTGGATGCCTGGTGACGAACCAATCAATCTGCGTCCCAAAAAAAATTCAATAATAAATAATCAGTAAAGCACAAAGAGATTATTATATGAGTAGAAAATTAAAGATTGCTAATGTGCGACAGGTGTGAATTGCGAACACTTCCTTTCTGAACTTTCATTTGTCTTGTCAATCCTCTCAATTATCTCACTTTTAGTCTTCAGCACTATAGACTAAATTTTTATATTACTAAATGTAATGATTTATCTATGCAATTGTACAGTTTTCCTGCTTGCCATATTTTGATAATAAATTCAAACCCGTCTTTCACTAAGCATCGATGAAATGTGAAAATCTCGAACTAGATTTACTTACATAAACTGTCTGTAACTTCTGTGCCACAGCCACTTACAATAGCAACTGTAGAAAAAATTCCCAACAAAGAATGAACAACTTTCAAAGTTACTTAAAAAACGTATTTTCTTCCAGTTTTTTGTAAACTCCCTCATATTATTGTTAAGCAAATCGTATACTTTTGGGCGGGTAGTGGGGCATCGTTTTAGTATTGGATGGTTAAGAAAAATGTGTTTTTCATGCTAATCATTGACACAGGAATAAGGGAAAAGACAATAAAAAAGGTTTTGCTACCATACCTCTACAAGCAGACATGATGGCATAAAAGCTTAGAAAGGAGTTATGCGTTCACACATTTGTGTTCTTTCCTAAAAGTCGCTAAAGTCTAATAAGAGGAAAGGAATTTTGTTTACAGTGATTTCAGGTGAATATATCAAATCCCAAAACTGAACAATGTGGATATACATTTATCGTTGGTAGTGTATCTTAAATTGATGACATTTCTTTTAGATGGATATGGCAATCTCACCTCACGCCTTCAATCTTTCCTAAAGTTTAACAACGAGTTAGATTGTTAATTGTTAAGTCGATTATATTGTGCTCTAGAGAGGTCAAAAGTTGTATTTGTTTCCCTCGTCACTTTTTTGTTGCCATTGTTTTTTTGGCTTAGGAACAAATGTCTTTGCGTTTGCATCAGAAAGAAAGGTATTGATTGTTTTTGTTTTGTTTTGTTGTTTCATTCTGCAGTAGAGGTAGTAATACCAATCTTTTACATTTTCCTACCCACCCATTGAGGTTGCTTTCTAATGTGTCAGTATTAAAATCAATTTAAGTTTTCTAATCGCATTCGAAAACAGTTTTACTGATTTCCATCATTAACTTCTTTTTAAAATCTATAGCTCTCTGGGGACTCTAAATTCGTTGGAAGCTCCCTCTTCAGTAATTTATTATTTTTTAAAATCCAACACACTTCAAAAGTTATGAGCATCAAGTTGAAAAATAAATGTTAACAATCGATGTCAGCTGCAAATGAAATTGTTAACATTTTGTGAAAGGTTTCCAAGCAGTTAAGAACTCACATAAGTTAAATTTATACTCAAAGCAGCGGATATGTGTTTTCAGCCTGTGAAGAATATGTAAGAGCTAAAAGTCGCAGGAAGTTTATAAACCAAATTATGTCAAACATTTTCCAATTTTTTAATAATATCACCTGCAGAATAAGTCTGAAGATTTTTTGGTATTACATATTATTTTATTATTTTGTATTTTTCTACTCTTTTGATAAACCGGACATGTTCTACTAATTGGAGCTAAAGTATATTTCATAGTGTTCAAAAACACTAACACAAAAATAAACGAGCCAACTAATGAAGAAGTTTTAATTTTTAATTTTTCTTAATTTTTTTGAAACTGCATAACATATCAAAGCGAAAAATTTTGATCTACGAAGAGGCACGTTGGGTTGAGCTTAACAACTTTTCTCAGCATTTTAACTGGAAGCATTGTTTTCTGGTCAATAATATAGATGCTGCTGCTGAAATGATCGAGAAGATAGTTCTGATTCATTCATTCCGACGAAAATTATTTCGGTTAAACCATCGGAAAAAAAATTGGTGTAACCAGACATGCAAAAATGCTGTCAGATCCAAAGAGGATGCTTTCAGAGACTGGCGTTCTAATGAAAATGTTAATACTGAAATGCTACGCAAACACGCAAAATCCAAGTGTGCCAAAATACTTCGATGCGAAAAGTTTCTTCACGAACATCGTATTCGTTCTAAAGTCCTTTCTTTCCCTAAAGGAAGTAAGAGCTTTTGGTCATTTGCAAGAAGAATAAAGGATAGTTCTTCCTCTATCCCAACTCTTCTAAAAGATGGCATAACATTCACTGAACCGGTTGATAAAGCTAACCTCCTGGCTGATATGTTTGCAAGGAACTCTTCCTTGCCGTCTACCAATCAAATACTCCCCGTGATCAAGTACGTATCTTGTTCCATGCCCAAGATATTTTTTCGAACACGAGGAGTTAAAAAGGTTCTTGCGAATCTCGTAGTAAATAAATCCCCGGGCCCGGATCGCATAGCGGAACAGGTCTTGAGTAGGTACTCTTCGACGCTGGCGCGTCCACTGCGCAACCTTTTCAACCTTGCACACCGTGCGGGAGTCTTCCCGGCACGTTGGAAGGTTGCTAATGTCCAGCCAATCCCTAAAAAAAGGTGATGCGAGTGACCCAGCAAATTACCGCCCAATTGCAATTTGTTCTGCGCTTTCGAAGGTTATGGAGAGCATGGTTAACCACCATCTTGTGAAATATTTTGAGTCCAATGACCTTCTTAATGATCGGCAGTATGGCTTCCGTAGAACGAGATCTACTGGAGACTTGATGGCATTCCTTTCGAAACAGGGGAGTCGATCCATCCACCGGTTTGGTGAGAGTTAGGTAGTGGCTCTTGATACTTCCACGGCCTTTGACAGAGTTTGCCACGATGCTCTCTTTTCAAACCTCGCTGCGTTTGGTGTCGGTGGTAACTTCACTCGATTTATATAGAGTTTTCTCAGAGATCGCACTATTCGAGTTGTTGTAGATGGGGTTTCATCCGACGAGCATAAATTGACAGCAGGTTTATTTAATAATAATACTATCTCGGAATAGTAACCAAAGCAGCTGGCGCAAACGGGTTTCAGTATTAGTAGTGTAGGTTTTAATATCTGACTAATTAAAATAAATTTGTTCCCGTTATAGAAGTTCAACCACTAGACTCAGTATTTGATAATATTTGCAGTTTAAGTTTGTTTTTCTCCGGGAAATAGGTTTTTTATAGGAGGTTATTATCATCAGTGTAATGTTGTGCTTGCCCCCATATGGACATAATAATCCAAGTCAGTTTTGGATCATATTTATCTCTTCTTTAATTTTTTAGTATTTTGCTGATTTGAAAACCAGTTAATTTGAAAATGAGTGTTGACAGGTAAAACACAAAACCGAACCGTACGATTGTAACGTCACATTCTATATCATGCATTCTGCTTGGTAACTTATGTTCTGGTACACTGGTTTTTCGTTGAAAAATCTAAGCAACATGTTTTAATAATATTTGTTGTATTATGGTTCGTTAAATATTCAAAACCATACCAGACAAAGAATATTTGAAATAGCCGCTATTTTGTATCCAGCGCGAGCGAAGTCTGGCCGTTAAATCGTAAAATACAGTACCCAGCTAATGCATAGGGAACTTATCCAATTAAGAGATTTCAAATTTGGGTGCTCTAAAATGGACGCAAGTTAATTGTAAAGTATTAGGGTCTGAAGTACCCTATGGCCAATCATCCGTTGAATAAAATTTGGTAAATTGTTTTTTTACCACTCGAGTGTGGTTCTTGCCTTATGGACTGGGGTAGAGTCCTCTTGAAATAATGCGGTATTTAATGGCGTCACAGCCTTTTCTAAAACGTCAGATTGGCACACCCTTGCCGAAGTTTTACCAGCTTTTTTCGCAGAAATGAGGCTTAGCTATCACGACGTGGGCAACTCCCACCATACCATCATAGATGTAGGATGGTAACCTCTTTTAACTCTAGAAATCAGTGACTGAGCATATAATCTATAATTTTGTTTATTGAACGAATCCTCCACACTAACAATTTTCTCTCATCATTAAACAGAATTCTGCTGTGACCGTTATTGGTGTACTGGCGAAGTAATGCTTTTGATTTTTGCTTCAACAACAACTTAAGTAGATGCCCCGTTTGTCTTTTGTAAACTGCAAGGCCCAAGTCATATTTTAGGATGCGAGAAATGGATACCTTCGATATATTGATCTTCCGTGACAACATTTACTGCTTTCGGAGTGGATATCGATGAATTCGATTGTCTACAGCTTTGGGAGCTCGCGAACTGCGCGGACGGCCTGATCCCGGACGATCTGCTACTTCATCAGTAACCCCAAACAGTTTCACAGCACGTTAAAGAAAATTACGAGTGTCCCCGAGCGGATACAACGTTGGAAAAATGTGGCCAGTTTCCATTCCAAATTTGGTTAGTCTAATTACGGCAATACGGTTTTTAATATATCCCCATTTAAAAATTTTGAGTAGCGGACCCCAAAAGCATTTTAGGCGAAAATGAAGCGTTAATGTCAGTTGCCAAAACGCTGTCAAGATAGAGGGAGTATGTTCAGTGGTTTTCGGACAGTATCGGCGATAAATATTGTTCCTGTATTTATGCAAGTAAAAGAATATTCTTGCAATTTATGTTAAAAACATAAGACTAAAATTAAGATTAAAAAATATGACACTTTATTTGTGTTTATTAGCGTATGTGTATTGCATTAACGACGTCAGATAAATGAAAGTATTGATAATACAAATGCCCATTCCCTATGCTAACTCTCATTTTCCTTTTGCTGGACGTCAAATAACGTTTACTATGTAACCTACAACCACACTTGTCATACTACAGTAGCAATAATATTCCATTCCAAACAATTAACAGGAAAATCTTCCCTGCTCTAAATTCGAGTAATCAACTGTAATGAACTTTACCTATACACAGCATTCAGTTGGAAATAATACAATTCATTGAAGCACAAAATGCTGCAAATTACCTCAAATAATTCAAAGCGCACTTTTGATTGCAGTAATATATTTGTGTTTATATTGCTTACTATTGCAGAGTTCAATGAAATTATTGCAAATCCAAGCATACTTTGGGGCTATCCTCACAACAAAAGAATATTCTAGTACTGTTCCAAGGATAAAATATTAAATTAAGTTGTCAAGGTGACAGGTAGAGCAATCAGCAATGAATGCATTTTTTCCCTTTCGCTTAAACTCTAATGTAAATTGAAACGTTCAAAGTTAATAATAAAATCTCCCACTGCTTAGTGAATAACAATGAAAATATTGTGCAGTTTGAACATTGCAATGAAATACCTTGCACCTTCTATGGTTGAATTCAGACGAACAGAGAGTATCTTTACTTGGGATTTAAAAATAAATTAAAACTATTTTTAATAACATATTCATGCAGAAACGTAGAGGAATTGGGTGGGAGATGCGGATTCGAAATGTATACGCACTATAGTAGATGCACCTATGTATACATACCCAGGCTGAAATTGTCGAGGCTAACAGAAGCAGTACTGGCAAGGAACTACCAGATCGGTGCTTAAAAATCACTACTTTACCAGTACTATCTGAACTTTGTTTGTCAGTACAATTCTAGCGAAATATATAACCGCTTAAACAAAACAAAATATTTATATTACAATAACTCTATTATTTTCATTGTATATTTAAAATGTAATTAATTGCGAAAAAGAGTAACTGCCACTGATTTATTGTTGAAAATAGTTGGCCATCCGTGATGCAATGGTAGTGTTCGATCCCTGCTCTGACCACCTTAAATTTCTTTCGACGGCGGTCGCCCCTCGCTTAGTGACGGCGACACTATCGAGTATTTAGCCACGAAAAACCTTCTCAAAATACCGTTCGGAATCGGTGTGAAACTGTAGGTCCCAATCAGTGAGTGTAAAAATAGAACGCGGACACATCACTGATTGTGAGAAGCTCTCTCTAATTCCTACATTTGATGTTGCTAAAATTTTTCATCGATTTCATTAAGAATGTTCCCTTTCACAAACACATCATCGCATTTGTGATTTATATTATTTTTTACTAAAAATTTCTTGAAGTACCATAACAGTTCCATTAAGAAGAGTAAAATCGCCAACAAGAAATATATCCCTCGATTTGGACGTTCCTACCACTCTGCTAAAAGAATATTTTGTATATATTTCTACATAGCGGATATACAAGAGGAATGCTAATTAATAAGTAGTCGCACAGTGGGGCCGACATACACGGTAATAATATCAGAACATTTAGGAGATTGTTCTGATAATTTTAGATTATAACAGACATTTGTAGAGGAGGGGTTAGGATTTTTGAATATTGCATTCAGAGACACCCCATGTCATTATGGTTGGTGCTATAGGGTGTCAAAGTAGACCCCTTTGGTGGTGTTGAAATTTTGATAGCCTGGTACTTTCTCACTTATAAACCTATCTCAAAGATTTTTACTTTTAAGAATTTCCTATGCCAAGACAAGCCAAAAATACGATAATAAACTTTTATTGACTATTTTACAACCTGATGAGGTCAGACGTCTTACACATATTAATTAAACAACCAAATTAAACAAATTTCAACATATTCTTCCACCTGGCTCTATCCTTCGCCTTTTCTCCCCAGGTGGTACCACCATGGATAAGGAGGGATTCTTCTGCCTGGTCTTTCCAGCGGAGTCTTGGTCACCCTCTTTTCCTGCTTCCATCGGGTACGTTATGAAAAACCCTTCGCGCTGGCTCATCTTTATCCATTCTGATAACATGGCCTAGCCAACGCAGTTGGCCCACTTTGATTCGTCTAGCTATGTCCACGTCAGAATAGGTTCCCTAACAGGACCATATATTTTACGGAGAATTTTTCTTTCGAAAACTCCCAGGGGTTTTTCATCCGCTTGCGATATGACCCACGTTTCGAAGTCATATGACAAGACAGTTAAAATGAGAGTCTGATATAGCTGGACTTTTGACCGCCGAGAGAGGGCTTTGTTCCTAAACTGCTTGCTGATCCCAAAATAACATCTATTTGCAAGCACAATTCTCTTATATATCTCCAGGCTGACGTTATTGTCATTGTTTACGGCGGCTCCAAGGTAGACAAATTCATCTACCACTTCAAAATTAAATCGGTTGTCAACGTTCAAGTGCGGACCAAGTCGAAAGGTTTCGCTAATTTCGCCCAATGATGTCTATGTCGTCAGCATACGCCAGCAACATATGGCTTT
Organism: Phaonia tiefii; assembly: GCA_963931995.1. Classification (NCBI taxonomy): domain Eukaryota; kingdom Metazoa; phylum Arthropoda; class Insecta; order Diptera; family Muscidae; genus Phaonia; species Phaonia tiefii. The sequence continues at coordinate 198,015,977 of OZ008368.1, read as the reverse complement.
TCGTGGTAATGGTCTATACTATATTCCACTATCATTATCTCCTGATCTTCAGTGGAAGAATCTGAGTGGAGTAGTGCTGAAACGTGGTCTCTCCACATTTTGAGCACACACTGCTTCTCAGTCACCAGATTACCATTCTCGTCCTTGCAGGAGGGCAGCCCATTATTAGGCCCATCAAACGATCTTCTTACGCTCTGGAAAACCTTTCGGGATTCACCATTCATCCTGCATATTTCCGTTCTTTCACTCTCTCTCTGCTCCCACTGCCATTGCCATTTTCTCCGCCTAAGTAGTTGGTTTTCCTCCCTTCTCAGCTTCTTGTACCGCTCACTCGCAGCACACGTTGTAACTATACGTGCAGCGTCTTTTTCATCAGTGGCAATGCGACATTCGTCGTCGTACCATGGCTTATCCTTCTGCGGTTTTTGATAGCCAAGTTCAGTCCTTGAAGCGGTTCCAAACAATGGGTGATGTGCTTCCACTGCGCATCTGGGTCTTCGGGAGGGGGGGTATTCTGCTCTATCAGGAGAGAGAGTTTCTGTCGATAGGACATTGATATCTCCGGTATTTGTAGTTTGTTAATATCCAGCTTTTCCTGTGTTCGGCTTAATACGTTTTTCGCCCTGCTCAATCTCGTGCGAACTTTCGCAGCCACCAGGTAATGATCCGAGTCGATAATGGTACCTCGAACCACACGTGCATCCATTACACTAGAAGAGTGCCTGCCACCTATTACCCTGTGATCAATCTCGTTCTTCGCCCGTTGATCTGGAGATATCCAGGTCGCCTTATGCATGTCCCTTTTGCTGGAATCGTGTGCTACTAACTACCATGTTCTTTGCAGCGGTGAAGTCTATCAGTCTTATTCCATTATCGGAGGTGGTATCATGTAGACTGTGATTACCGATGGTTGGCTTCCCAATTTGGCATTAAAATCGCCTAGAATAATCTTAATGTCGTGGTTAGGGCAGCGTTCATATACTTCCCCCAGACGCCCATAAAATGTTCCCTTGACCACATCATTTCATCACAAATTAACGAGATGTTGAAATATTTCGCTTTGATGCGAATTGAGGCTATGCGGTCACTCACTGGTCACTCACCTTGAAACTAGGTGTCGCAGTCTCTTGCCTTCTATAAATCCGCACCCAAATTCATGCTTATGATCACGGCAGCTGTAGTAAATACCGAATTTTTTCTTTCTGGTGCAACCATATCCTGTCCATCGCATTTCCTGGATCGCCATGATGTCAGCTTTATATTTTCCGAAGACATCCGCCAGTTGGAAAGTGGCACCAGTCCTGTATAACGTTCGAACATTCCAGGTACATATTCTTAAATCATGGTCCTTATAACGTTTGCGAGGACCGTCAACAGTTGGGGGGTTTCTTTGTTCACTAATTGTATAGTGTATTTTCATTGCCAATATAATGGTGGCGGGAGGCAAACCCAGCCCACCGTCGTTTGCATTTTACCTACTGCCAGGATGATTATGTTTCAGCCGCCCATTATAGATCAGACGCTGACCAGAATACAGTGTGTCGAAACTGGATTTTCCGCCGTTGGCCAGGGGTGTTAGCTCATCCGCCTTCAAAGGACAGAAGAATATGTCCACTACTTCGAAGAGCTTCAGTGACAGGGTCACCAAATAATCCTGAGACGTATCAGTGATCGCATTACCACTCAGGTTGCTCATTCGTTTTCCGGAGGTTTCCGATAAGCTATTGCCGAGGACATACTGCGTGGAAGTGGTGAGCTGCTTGGACTGCCCAATGAAGGAATCATTTCTGGCCACTCCCAAGTGAATAGTTATCAGAAACTTTCCACCTCCAAGGACAGCCCCATGTCGATAACGTTGGGGAATAACTTTTGCGTTATTAAAATATTCTCTATCAAAATTTAAAATTGTAAATTTTTTCGTTGACTTTTTTCAGTGTGTTGTTAATAACTTGGCTACTTGAGGGAAAATAATATTTCTGAACACACCACTAAATTGGCGGCACTACAATAACGAACACACTGATAGCATTTTTAAGCAATCTCAAGGCGGCTGGAAATGCCGGCTTCTCAAAATAAAAATTTTTTTTTAACCTGTTAAAACACAATATTTTTCAGTAAAGGTACCACGATTCATTCAGTATTGTTGTTAGATTTTCCCAAGAAAACTATACAAGTTTTTACATTTTTGAAAGAAAAGGCTTTCCCAAGTACATTTACAGTAAAATTCTGATCATTTGGAAATGCACTTTACAGTCAGCATTCTCTGAATATATGAAATTCTTGAACAAATTTTTCATTTTCGATGTTAGGTAACAATTTGTCTTGGATCTTTTGTCTATTTTTTTGTTTGTATTGTGGCCGTCGGTGGTGCAATGGGTAGTGTGCGCGCCTCTTGTACATGAGATCCTGGGTTCGATCCCTGCTCTGACCACCCTAAAACTTCTTTCGACGGCGGTCACCTCGCATAGTGACGGCGACACTATCGAGTACCTAGATTTTTTTGAGATTAAACGTCTCCAAGTTTCTTTACTACTTGGAAAACAAACTGGCTGGATTTAATTGGCCGTGCATTGTTCTACTATAATTAATAAAAAAGTTAGTAAGATACCTTCAATATGTACTTATATACTTTAAATCAAATTTTTAAAAGATTTTCCAAAAATTATTTATTTTAATACATATTACATAATATTAAATACATTTTTTTAAAGCGGATATTTCTGGAGGGGCAACGAAAAATCGCCCAAAGAAAAATCGCCCAAAAAAATTTATGAAAAATTGCCCAAAAAAATCCCATACAAAAGTGGGCGAAATTTCATATGAAATATCGCCCAGAAAGAGTGGGTCTTATTTCATAAATTGTGGGCAATATTTCATTTTCATCCTGTGGGCGATTTGTCGTACGAAAAATCGCCCAAAATACGTTTGTGAAAAATTGCCCATTTGGATGTTTTTTCATAAAATTAAGTATGAAAAAAGACTCATTGTGGCCCATATTTCATAATTATAAATACGAAAAATGGCCCAAAAATAATCCGGCACAATTCCGAAATTTGTGGGCGATTTTTCGTTTTCTTATTTTATGTAAAACTGATATTGCTATTGAAGCGAGGCTACTCGAAAACGTTACTTACCTAAACGCTCTTAGCAACCACCTACAGTTTGTGTTGTTTACGTTTAGCTGATTCTGTTACTGTGATCATTTCATTCCAAAGCAAGATCATTCTGTACAGTAAGACGACACTGAAAGCATCATATTAAGTGCACGTAGTATTTACAATGGAAAATATGGAATATGAATTTGTTTGCCACACAAAAAATTTTTCGTCTGCGGCGCTTGCACCAATACATTATGAAGGAATTATTTCTCCAAAATTGCCCCATTTTTTGACTGCACCGCTTACTTAAACACAAAATAAAATTCTTTTCGAAAAGAATAGCATGATTTCTTAAAAGTGACTTTACTATAGCGGCGCTCCCTAAAACAAAACATGAAGAATTATTTCGAAAAAATCGCGCGATTTTGGAGCAATAATTTTTCGTCTGCGGCGCTTGCACCAATAAATTATGAAGCAATTATTTCTCCAAAATTGCTTGATTTTTTGACTGCAGCGCTTACTTAAACACAATACAAAATTCTTTTCAAAAATAATAGCATGATTTCTTAAAAGAGACTTCACTGTAGCGGCGCTCGCTAAAACAAAACATGAAAAATTATTTCGGAAAAATCGCGCGATTTTGGAGAAATAATTTTTCGCCTGCGGCGCTTGCACCAATACATTATGAAGCAATTATTTCTCCAAAATTGCCCTATTTTCGGACCGCACCGCTTACTTAAACACAAAATAAAATTCTTTTCGAATAGAATAGCATGATTTCTTAAAAGTGACTTTACTATAGCGGCGCTCCCTAAAACAAAACCGGAAAAATTATTTCGAAAAAATCGCGCGATTTTGGAGAAATAATTTTTCGCCTGCGGCGCTTACTTAAAGACAAAATAAAGTTCTATTCAACAAGAATAGCATGATTTCTTAAAAGAGACTTCACTGTAGCGGCGCTCGCTAAGACAAAACATGAAAAATTATTTCGAAAAAATCGCGCGATTTTGGAGAAATAATTTTTCGCCTGCGGCGCTTGCACCAATACATTATGAAGGAATTATTTCTCCAAAATTGCCCCATTTTTTGACTGCACCGCTTACTTAAACACAAAATAAAATTCTTTTCGAAAAGAATAGCATGATTTCTTAAAAGTGACTTTACTATAGCGGCGCTCCCTAAAACAAAACATGAAGAATTATTTCGAAAAAATCGCGCGATTTTGGAGAAATAATTTTTCGCCTGCGGCGCTTGCACCAATAAATTATGAAGCAATTATTTCTCCAAAATTGCTTGATTTTTTGACTGCAGCGCTTACTTAAACACAATACAAAATTCTTTTCAAAAATAATAGCATGATTTCTTAAAAGAGACTTCACTGTAGCGGCGCTCGCTAAAACAAAACATGAAAAATTATTTCGGAAAAATCGCGCGATTTTGGAGAAATAATTTTTCGTCTGTGGCGCTTGCACCAATACATTATGAAGCAATTATTTCTCCAAAATTGCCCTATTTTCGGACCGCACCGCTTACTTAAACACAAAATAAAATTCTTTTCGAATAGAATAGCAATTTTTCGTCTGCGGCGCTTGCACCAATAAATTATGAAGCAATTATTTCTCCAAAATTACTTGATTTTTTGACTACAGCGCTTACTTAAACACAATACAAAATTCTTTTCAAAAATAATAGCATGATTTCTTAAAAGAGACTTCACTGTAGCGGCGCTCGCTAAAACAAAACATGAAAAATTATTTCGGAAAATTCGCGCGATTTTGGAGAAATAATTTTTCGCCTGCGGCGCTTGCACCAATACATTATGAAGCAATTATTTCTCCAAAATTGCCCTATTTACGGACCGCACCGCTTACTTAAACACAAAATAAAATTCTTTTCGAATAGAATAGCATGATTTCTTAAAAGTGACTTTACTATAGCGGCGCTCCCTAAAACAAAACATGAAAAATTATTTCGGAAAAATCGCGCGATTTTTTCGAAATAATTTTTCGCCTGCGGCGCTTGCACCAATACATTATGAAGCAATTTTTTTTTCAAAATTGCTCGATTTTTTGACTGCAGCGCTTACTTAAAGACAAAATAAAGTTCTATTCAAAATGAATAGCATGATTTCTTAAAAGAGACTTCACTGTAGCGGCGCTCGCTAAGACAAAACATGAAAAATTATTTCGAAAAAATCGCGCGATTGTGGAGAAATAATTTTTCGCCTGCGGCGCTTGCACCAATACATTATGAAGCAATTATTTCTCAAAAATCACGCGATTTTTCGACTACAGCGCTTATTTATACACAATACAAAATGGCTATAAATGGCTGAGATTTAATCTTTTTCAAATATTAAACTTTTGTACTCCTACATGTATTTCTTATTTCATTCTCACTATGATTTTGGGCTATTTTTCATATGAAAATTTTGCACAAAATGGTATTAGATGACCAGTTTTTCAATAAAAAAAATCCAATGAGTGTTCGAACTCACGGGCGATGTGTTAACACCTTTTTGCTACACGGTACCTGTTCGATTTCTATGAACACATTCGTAAATGTTACATTGGAAAATAAAAAACAGCGTTCAATCATATGATGACGTTACAGTTAAATAATATTAATACTTAAAATTATTTAAAGACCCAGTGCAAGCACATGTGTCATTATTTTCTTGCTCAATACTTTTTGTTTTATTCCCACAAAAGTCAAAGAATGCAAAGCAACAGACACTTCTACATACATACATACATTACATACATACATAACCGAAGATCAACATAAAATACTTTTTTAATATTACTCCAAATTAATACTCCAAATTAAAACACTTAAATCTCGGCTCGCCGATATCGGATCGCCTTAATTTTTGGCCTAAACTCTTCGTCGAAACCCGCACTAGCTTTTTAATCCAAAAATTAATAAAATCGGATTTGAATTTCCGGAGAAAATCGCGTGGGAAAATTATATGAAAATCGCCCAATAATCACTTTCGATACCGACTGCCAAGCAACGAACAAACAAACGATGATTTACTCTTAAAACCTAACACTTGCGTATGTATTAGTTTGATAGTTTACTGCCCTAGAGGCGCGCGTATAGATGTTAACACATCAAAAATGGCCCAAATTATTTGGGCTATTTTTCATATGAAAATTTGCCCAAATAATTTGGGCCATTTTTTTTAAGAAAAATTGCCCAATATTTTTGGGCGATTTTTCATTTTTCTTTTGGGTCATTTTGCATATATTTTTGGGGTAAATTCCATATGTAATTTTGGGAAATTTTTCATATTTTGACCCAATTTTAAAAATTGGGCGATTTTTCATAAAATTATTGGGTCATTTTTCTTTTGGGCGATATTTCATGTCGCCATTTCTGGACACAGTTCTGTAAAAGAGGAGCTTGCCTTACCAACGGTATATTACATGTATATGTACGATATTACTACAAGTGTAGGTATCACTCGCAATCCTAACACTTTGACCTGATTTTGCCATTTCTGTACAATGTCGATTATGTCGTTGAGGAGGACAACTACACTATGGCATTGGCAAATACTTCATGGTTTTACATGATGTCGTTATTTTATTTAGCTATGGTATGGGGTCATAAGGTACGTCGAACTTGCCTAATGCCACTACCTTTAGTGGTTTATTCTGTGCACTAGTTTAAAGTGTCCCAAATCTAAACCAATAATTTTTTGTACCTGCGAAATATTCTAAATGCCCAAAGCAATACTATGTTATCACTTCATAACGAAACTACTTTTTGTACCAAAAACACTTAATTTAATGTAGTCTATACATACATGTGGAATGTGACGTGAATTGTGATACTTTCAATTATAGCAATATCATCATGGAAGTCATAATTAAATACAATATTCTTTGTATTGTTAGTTGGGATATCAAGTATTCTTCAGAGAAGTTGAAAATCCTTATTTTTACCATAGACACAATTTATGATATAAGCCTGAACCATAACGCTATCGTGTTAATTACAAACTTTTTCATAAATTTCTAAAAAAAATACTAAGATTGCTTAGTTGGAGCTGTCAATAAAAATTGACAAAATAGTTTCTGATTGTCCAGACAACGAACACGATTATGTCAATGACAAGACAAAGCAGAAGAAACGGGATGCACCAAAAATATATATTGACGGTACTAGTGCAAGAAGTAATCCCTCAATATCTTCTGTTTGGCTGTCGCTGGTGCAATTGTTAGTGTGCACGGCTCTTGTACATGCGAACGTGGGTTCGATCCCTCCTCCGACTTCTGAAATCCTTCTCAAAATACCGGTCGGAACCGGTGAAAACACTGTAGGTCCCAATCAGTGACTATAAAACTAGAAAGCGTACAGTTCACTGGTTGTGAGAAGCTCTCCCTAATCCCTTCATGGGATGTAATGTAATTTTTTTGTATCTTCTTAAAAATATCTTCTATATCAGAATTTTCTACAGAAGAATTTGTCAAATGCGAAAGCTCTGAGCTGCTTTTAACATGTAAATGGGTCTGTGATAAATAATCTGCGTTTGAAGAATAAAAACATGAAAGTAGATCTGATGCATAGTTCTCAACAATTTTTTTGGCGCCACTTGTACCGTTAAGAATGCGCTTATAGTTATATTGGGTCACCAACATATTCAACTGAGTCTTCGCTTCAAGATATATGGATTAATTCAACACTTGGATCCAAGTTTTTAGGCCTTCCAATCCGCTTTGAATATGTAAATGAAGATCGAAATACAACCCAAAGACTGGTGGATGACATCAATGAGCAAATCGCAGCTATGACTCAAATTTATGTAGAAATATGCGGAAGAGCAGCATAAGAGCTATTTCGACTGCATTTGACTGTGAACGAAGGAAGGCAGCCAATGCTATAACTGAGGTAAGGTCGTACTGGGTATGTAATATATGTGAGGAAATATCTCTGAATTTGATGATATTCCTAGTGAAGCCTAAAGTCATAAAGATGCTGTTCAATTTGGGATATCACGATTTCATTCACGAATACGATTTATGGAATATTGCTTGCACTTGGCTTACGATTTTAAATACCGTATAGAACCACGAAATCACTCTGTTCCAGTAAAGGGTAATACAATTCTGTACGATATGAAGAAGTTAGAAAAGGATCGAATATACGGAGAAGATATGATGCTTGGACTGATTATAGCTAAACACCTATATGGATGTGGAAATTCCAACGATGCAAACACTGCAAGGCGCTTCTTTGAAGATCCAGAAACAACTTCCAAAATCACTGGACGTGATTAAAATTTTATTAGACACTTCAAAGTTATATTAACTGTTATTAATAGCTAAAAAAATGTGCTAACAATGCGCAGACTATAATATCTACCAAGAAATTGTTGAAGACAACTGTTATCGTATTTTTTGTTCGCCTTGCATAGTAGATTCTTAAAAGTAAAAAATCATTGAAATCTGTCTTTAAGTGTAGAAGCACCAGGCTTTGAAATTTTCAACAACACCAAACTGGGCAACTTCGGCACCCTGTAGCAACAACTGTGATATCGGTGCTTCAATAGTAACAACATCATCTGCTATGCATATTCAATTATGGATGTTCATTATTTGAAAATAAGGACTGCAGAAGTGTGACATCAACTGCTCAAATGGTTTTAAAGTATTTTTAATATAATGAGCTCTTAATTTGGCTAATGTGATAGGAGAAACAATACAATAAGGAGTATATAAAATCAAAATATCCAATATTTCACTTAGAACAATAACTCCAGCATAAAACAAGAATATTCTTTACTGGTTTACTTTCCAGTTACACAAGTCTATAAAGTTGAAAGGTTTTCGTTGAAATTCTACAGTTATAACTTCAGAAATGAAGTTTGAAGTTTGCTTGTAAATATACGAGTTTGGGTTCATAAAAATCAATTTTTGAATCAAATATTTACTGATTAAAAGAAAAAGCATATAAAACCCACCCAGAAGTACAAACTTTATGAAATTGCAATCGATTGTGTCCAAATTTCTTTTACTAGCTGATGTTGAGGTTTGTCTTTTACTCTGAACGAGTCCATAGTACGTTCTTCAAAATCAATTTCTTTAAAAAACCTTGTATTGATTACAGTTGCTCCTTTTATAAAACGTAACTAGATCATTAGATTTTGATTGGTTGAAATGCACTACACCTTTGTTATACACCTTTGTTATATATTATGTGGGTTTCTGACACAAATTCCGACAGAAATTCCCAAGCAGGATGTGATTTGTAGTGCTTGTAGTATAGGGCACACAAGAATGGCTTTGTAATACAAATTTGTTGAAAGACGTTACCCATGGTGGTCCAACAGCCATTTGGATGGTCCAACAACCAGTCAATGTATAGGAATATTTAGATCAATATAATCCTCTTTATAATTCTTAGAATCTACGACAAGATGATGGTTTGCTTGTATTCCAAAATATTGAAATTTCCCAAAGAGTTGTCAGAAATTTTCATTACCTTAGTTTCACCACAAATATAATTTTTGTATATCCTATGCCTGCACGATATAAAGCACTATAAAGTAAGTTATATCACGACTGGAGAACAGCTGTTACTTTCAAGATGTGTCTAGTATAGGTGGAAGCATTAGAACAGCTCATTTGAACAATATTTCTGTTGTTGTTACCTACAACCACAAGAATACCTTCGGCTACACCAACTCTTGACGGGTTTTGTTTGTGCTTTGTTTTGTTGCCACTTGTGTCTGCGTAGCATGTTATGTTGAACCTAGTATAAATAGAGCGATTGGAAATATCGCGATATGGCCGATATTGCGATGTTCATCGCCGCCGGTGGTGAAATACTTATAGCGCGTGGCTCTTGTACATGGGAAAGGGGGTTCGATCCCCGCTCTGACCATCTTACATTTCTTTCGACGAGGATTAACTCGCTTAGTGATGCCGACACTTTCGAGTATTTAGCCATGAAAAAGCTTCTCCAAATGCTTTCGGAATCGGTGTTAAACTGTAAGTCGCAATCTGTAAGTGTTATAACTAGAAAGCACAAGAATCACTGGTAGTGCTAAGCTCTCCCCAATCCCTTGATGGGTCGAAATGGGAAACTTTTTAAAAAAAAAACCTTTCACAGACTTTCAACTTTTTTGTTGCGTATGATTATTTTGCAATATGTTTTTGAAAATTGGAGAAAACGTTTCAAACATGGTTCGTTTGTAAGTCTTTTGATGATGAAATGCCAAAGCGAAGAAAAAATTTTAGCTTTGACAAAAACCAAATAACAAAAAATAACCAATTTTTAACATGAAATATTGATACATACATATATGAATCCCATGTAGTCGACCACGTCAACAACGTTTGGTGTCTGGTAAATGCCGATGGCAACATAACAAAGTAGTTTCCCATTACATCCCCTAAAGGGATTAGGAAGAGCTTCTCACAACCAGTGAGCTGTGCGCTTTCTAATATTTACTATCACTGGCGACAGTGAGCATACTCAGTATATCACTGAGATTGAATGATGTTTGCATTCCTTTCTTAGGTGAAAGGTGAGATAATGGACTGGTGCTAGTACGCATCGGGTGAATTCACCAACTTCATTGATACTCGTAGTATGTTGGATTTCAGTGCGATCAAAAACACCTTTAACGGATTATGAACAATGTAGTACCCGGCAAGCTGAGACTTTTCTGGTTTACAGGTCATAGTGATGTTGCAGGCAAGATAGAAACGAACTCCCTTACTTGAGCGGGTTGTACTTCTCTGATCAAGGCCCGTTTGCCATTGTTACCTGTGGGGATTGGTTGATCGCTGAATGCGAGCCAGGCTCAATGGCGCATGGTTGGTCAGATTTGGAGGGATATGTGGTCGGCAGAGGACTCGAGTAAACAGTACCGCTTCTGCGACTGGCAAAAATTGAGTTCCTTATTGGTCTTACGGCTTCTCAATGCTTCTCATTGGCAATTTTGTTGACAACTGTCGAGTTTGTGGAAACGAGGAGTAGCTTGAGACCATAATAAATAGTTATCGCCATCTACTATGGAATTATTCTACCGAGATTGCTGAGTGTAACTGGTTCTCAATTTACGATCATTCTAAGGATCTTTGGTTATACTGACGTGTATACTACTAATGAGAACACATACTTCCTGGTGATGCTTGGTTATAATAAGTGGTTAAAGAATACCGTTTCAAATCTGGGTTTAGAAACCGGTTCCACAAGCCATAATGTGAAACTGGTGCGGATAAATAAGATTGAGACACGGTTATCCTTATTCAAACCGGTTTTTAATATTGAAACCATTTTTCTAAAGTTTGACCAGTAAACGACAGCACTTATTTCTATCGGCTCAGCCCCAAGTTTCACATGCATATGTCAGATTTAGACGTGAAGGAAGAAAAAATCTAGCGCGAGGGCGGGAAGAAAATTTTGCAAACATATGAACAGTGGTCATACAAATGTGAGGATTTTGACTGACTGACGAAACTGCAATTAACTTGATATCGTCAAAATATGAAGTCTTGGCGGTACTGTAGTGCAAGGGGGAGGAAAATAAATTATCCATGTTTGGTGGCCATTGATTATACAGAGTTCTGGGTACTACGGCATCTTGCGAAATGAATGGGCAGTAAAACCAGTCAGTATGGGCTTACCATGGATCAGTCAGTATGTACTACACAAGACTCTTTCAGTCAATAAAATTTGAACCTAAATGATGAGCAAGAACAAACCCCACACAAATGTAGAATGAATCAACGAAAGGCTTTGGAGCAAGACCAGAGGTTTTTTGAGGCGAGGCGTTCAAACCAAGTAACCTATTTTAATGATAAAATGCCGTCGAATTGCTGAAGCAAATCGATACAAACAACTGAAAGTATTGTGAGGAGTACACCGAAATGGTGAAACTATTTCTCAGCAATTAATATTTGAGATTAAGGATCCAACACATTTTTAACCTTTCAATATCTATTAGTACAGCGGCGTAAAACAAAGCATATTTTCTTGCAGTTATTTTATGTTTAGTTTACAAAATATTGTTGGTATTATCAGCTGAATTAAAACTATAACATAAGAAGATGATATTAAAAATATGAATCAATAAAATCACAACAAATCTGATTTTTTCAAATGACGAGGGAATTTTGACTGTGACTGAATATGGGGTAAAGTGCTGAAAGCAGTGATTTCATTCTTATCTTTAGAAAACTAGTACAATACTTTTGGGCATTTGACAGCTCATTAACTCGTGTATACCTTAACCAGAAAAAAATAAATACTCATGCAAAAATTACAAAGTGTTTCGTGTTTTCAGAAATTATGTGAAAGAGAGTCAGGGACACACATTTAGAAACTGAATAAACATGTTATTTGTGTAGACTAAAATATTCGAATTAAGTCTAAGCTCTGTTCTCAAACTTATGTTTCATTTGGCTATCATATTAGAAGGTCTATAACTCAATAAAAATTAAAAAAATATATATAAAATATGTTTGAATGCATTATGCACAATTAATTTAGCATACTTCGTGGCATCCATTTAAAACTATGCCATAGTTTCTAAGGTTAGTTTAACAAACTTACTAAAACCAACAAACAGATTTTAAACAAAAACATGACCAACCCCCCCCCCACACTTTTCTCTTTCCCTGTATAAAACTAAAAATTCTAATTTAAACAAAACAAAACTTAATTAACCTACTTTTAACCTTTCACATTCGTGCTCTCTGCATTTTGTTTTTTTCTTCTCTAAAACTATAAGGCCAGACTTTGGCCCTCGTACAGGATTCATATGTAAATATCAAAATATCCAAGATATAATAAAATCCCTTTTTTACTTTAACCAGCATTCTCGATGCCAACTGCAGGCAACATCCGTACAGGTGTATTTTGGATTGAATTATTTAAATAGATTACCTTAACCTTCAGCTTCTGTAAATCCGCCTGAGATAAATTCAGTCAGTTGTGGGTTGGGGATAGAAGATATCACAACCGAGTTTAGAATACAACTTTAATTAAAAATTTTCTGTGTATACACTGCCCCTACAAAGTAAAATATTAAATATTTTATATTAAAAGTCACGTTCTCATAAAATGAAGCTCTCATTGCTATGGCCGACATATCCTTACACAAGTACAGGACCTCTTTTTAACAAGAACATTGGTAGGTACACATGTATATGCGACTGTTTAGTTTGAAAAGATAAAACGCATTTTAAGATGGTGCATAGTTCCAGTTAAACCTTAATGTGTATTATAAATTACAACTGTTGAATTTGTTGCTAATGTGTATAAGAGGTCAAAAAGGTAAAACGTTCATTGGATAAATTTAAATTCTAAGAATAAAGTGAATTGAACAAACTATTAAATAAACTGTAAAAGCATAAAGAGCATCTTGCACCCAGGTAAAACATTTACGCGATATATTAAGGAGTTTCTAAGACACTTTCTAAATTGACGACCCCTTGTTTTATTGCTTCACCAGAAATTTCCGATTTAATAATTTTTTTTCAGGTATTTTTGTATCAGGCTTATGCAAAAGTAGGGGCGTATTCATAATACTTAAGATTCGTTTATTAGACGACTATTGTATGACGATTTCGATTATTAAATGCTTCACAAGTTATTAAAATACCGACCATCACTACCAATTGAACAGTTGTTCGATGATTTGATGCTGTTCGATAGCTGCGGCACTAATTGTCAGCTATTCAAGGAAGCAGGATTATTTCAGTTTATATCGACATAGAGTAGCAGATAGCTGAAAATTAAATTTTCACATACATATAGTAGGTTTATACCTTAGGGAATTTTAGTAACTATTAAAGGCCCAACCCTGAATTTGCATAATGGAAAATTTTAGTTTAAATATTAAATATACAAAACAAAAAAAATTACATTTTTCTGTCTTCTTTCCTGAATTATAATTATACCCTTCTGGTGCAGCTTGAAAACCACCCAATGGACCTGCATCCGTCTTGAAATAAGACATATGGTATCGGTACCTATATACAAAAGACGGTGTTTAACCAGTTCCGCCACATCGGATCAAAAACAGTTTTTAGGTGTTTTTTGAAAATAGACAAAACCAGGTAAATTTTATACAAACATTTAGTTCCATATCTTCAAAAACCTAAAAGTTATAGATTTATGTTAAAAAATTATAAATATTATTCCTGGACATCGACTCGATACTTTAAATAAATAAATGGTTTCCCATTACATCCCATGAAGGGACCGGGGAGAACTTCTCTCAATCACTGAGCTGTGCGCTTTCCAGTTTTCACTCATTGATTGGGACCTACAGTTGTACACCGATTCCGAACGGTATTTTGAGAAGCTTTTTCATGGCTATATACTCGATAGTGTCGCCGTCACTATGCGAGGTGACCGCCGCCGAAAGAAATTTTTTTTTTTAAGGTGGTCAGAGCAGGGTTCGAACCCAGGATCTCATGTACAAGAGCCGCGCACACTAACCATTGCACCACCGACGGACACGACTCGATACTTTGGGACATTTAAATTTTTAATTTTTCGACAGAGGGCACTTAGTTTTCGCAATAAACTTATTACGCATATAAGCTCTGTTCCCGTACAGAGCTTTTACCCGAAAAAGCGTTCACGTACTCAAGAAAATAGTAAAAGTAGTAAGAAAATTTAAGAGAGAACAGAAAAACATGGCGTTCTCTTTTACAACTTTTTACTAGTTTTTACTTGAATAATTGTACCGAGTAAAATAGTCATTCTCTATTGAATTGTCAAAACAAATTGAAAAAAATAATTTAATATCAACAATTCAATTGTTTTTATTTTAAACAGAAACAAAAATACATAATATAATATCGTTGTGGTCGATTACAGCAGTGCGGGGTATTTCCTGTTGGACGTTTCGGATGGGGACAATGTTGTGGACACATTTCTAACATAAGTTTCACCACATTTACTATTTTTTCGTTCCCGTACTTTTCTGAAACTTGGTCTCTCAGAGAGAATTTGTTGTTATTTCTGGTGAAACTTTCTTTTACTAGTTTTACTATTAAAAAAGAACGGGAACAAACCTATAAACACATTAAACATAAAATATGTATCACATATCATCCTCATATTTAAAATAATGTCTGAAATGTGCCGCATTTCTTGATTTGTGTTCTATCGGCGGTGCCAAAATCTCGAGTTTTCATACAAAATTTCATACAAAGTTCATACAAAATTTGTGTACACCGATCTTTGAAGCGTGGAATGTTGTAGCCCCTAATATTCTGACTAACTTTACCGAAGAAGCGTTACAGAAAAAAAAAACATCTGAAACACACCGTTTAAACTTTGGTGCAAATGTGAATTTTTGCAAATAATTTAACCATGTTGTAGTGAATTCGTTTTTAAATTCTTTATATCAACTTCACTTGTGTGTATGCATGTATGCATACGATAACAACTTTGTATTGATTTTTAACTATTTCCCGTGATCCAATCGAGCTGAAAGTCCACAGGCAAACTAACGGTGACGACAAAAATGAACTCTCAAAATATGGGCGGGATTGGACAAAGGCGCGTGGTACCTTCCATACAAATCACAAATTAAAAATCCATTATTTCTGCGCCTGGTAACGGTATTTGAACAAAATTGGGTATGTTGGTTAGGTGTACATTAGGGCGGGTTAATTTTTTTTTTTTGATGAAGCGTATAGCAAAAACGTAATCTATATATGATTTTGAGAAATTTTGTTCAAGAGACCATAGCTCTAAGTCGGATTTGGAGCCCCCCAAACTTTCAAAATAGATATTTTTCCATATATACATAGAATAATGTAATTAAATTCGTCATAAAATCGGATAGAATTATAGTAGATTTCTCAATGTGGGCTTGTATGAAAGGTATTTTTATCACCTTTCAGAATCTGTATTGACACCAATATTTTTTTTTATTTTTAGTAGAGATATTAGGAATTTTTTGTCGAATAATAGCGAAAATTAACTTTTAACTAATAAATCCTGAATTATGATGAAAGTTCAGATAATTTCCAACAACTTTTATTACGATCAATTTTTTTGTTTTCGAACTCCTTTTTGTAGGAAAATCGATCTGAAAAAATCAACATTTTCAAGGTTTCAACAAAAAAACGCTATTAACCCTTTGACGACCAGACATTTTTGGCCGAAGCGATTTTAATTTTTTTTTCTATTTTTTTTTCTATGGCCTATTGGTAGTTGCTTCACAAAAAAATTGGATCCCTAAATCTCCCCCTTGTCTCCAATTTTTGACGGCAAGTATAGTTGCCTGTGGTCAACGACGGAAAATTTTATCCCAAAAAAATCCAATGAGTGTTCGAACTCACGGGCGATGTGTTAACACCTTTTTGCTACACTGTACCTGTTCGATTTCTATGAACACATTCGTAAATATTACATTGGAAAATAAAAAACAGCGTTCAATCATATGATGACGTTACAGTTAAATAATATTAATACTTAAAATTATTTAAAGACCCAGTGCAAGCACATGTGTCATTATTTTCTTGCTCAATACTTTTTGTTTTATTCCCACAAAAGTCAAAGAATGCAAAGCCACAGACACTTGTACATACATACATACATTGTTATATTCGTACGATATAACCGAAGATCAACATAAAATACTTTTGTAATATTACTCAAAATTAAAACACTTCAATCTCGGCTCGCCGATATCGGATCGCCTTAATTTTTGGCCTAAACTCTTCGTCGAAACCCGCACTAGCTTTTTAATCCAAAAATTAATAAAATCGGCTATGAATTTCCGGAGAAAATCGCGTGGGAAAATTATATGAAAATCGCCCAATAATCACTTTCAATACCGACTGCCAAGCAACGAACAAACAAACGATGATAAGACAAAACCGAAGATCAACATAAAACACTTTTTTAATATTACTCCAAATTAATACTCCAAATTAAAACACTTAAATCTCGGCTCGCCGATATCGGATCGCCTTAATTTTTGGCCTAAACTCTTCGTCGAAACCCGCACTAGCTTTTTAATCCAAAAATTAATAAAATCGGCTATGAATTTCCGGAGAAAATCGCGTGGGAAAATTATATGAAAATCGCCCAATAATCACTTTCAATACCGACTGCCAAGCAACGAACAAACAAACGATGATTTACTCTTACAAACCTAACACTTGCGTATGTATTAAATTTATAGTTTACTGCCCTAGAGGCGCGCGTATAGATGTTAACACATCAAAAAATAAATGTACAATAAAGATTTTTATGCATAAGTATATGTTATATTTAAAAAGTTTACAAGAAAAAAATTGTTGCCTGTAAAGTCGGTTTTACGGGCGAAGATTTTACGTGACAACGTCTTTTTCTCGGTAGAATATTTATTGATATGAATATAATTAAATTGCACAATAGGAGTGCAATGAACTCACTTGCCCAATGAGTGTTAGAACTCACGGGCGATGTTTTAACATTTATTGAAACTTATGGTTTAGGAAAATAGAAGTAATTTCAACACCATCTAGGTACCTGTGCGATTTCTATGAACACATTATCAAATGTGACATTATAAACAATAAACATATCCTTTATTATAAAATATAAACATTTCTTTTATTATAAAAAATAAACATTTCTTTTATTAAAAACAAAAGAAAATAATTTACTAACCAAAAAGTATTTCAATTCATCATATTCGCATATCGTTTTTAAAGCCGACCGCAGCTCTCTGTTTCGTTTTGGCTACCTAATTCATATGAAAATTTCTACACACAAACATACACTACACATATCATAAAGCCAAAAAACAAAAAAAAACAAAAAATAATACCTTATCCAATGCAGACTGATCTAAATCAATATTCATACACACGCACATATATACGCACATACATACTTGCTCAGTCGTCATATATATGATGTGCCAAAAAACAAAAACACTCACACCACCGACCAACAGCCACTAGAAGCCAGCAAAGCAAATCGTTTCTGGCACACAAGTAAACACATTGCGTTTACTTGTGTTCGGTGACTCATCGTAACGTTACCGGGCGTTACACTTTTTCATAAGTGACTCCCAGCCGCAACCTAATTTAAGACGTTGTCACGTCAAAAACTATTAATTAATGTTGTGTATGGTAAATTCCAAAGCAGTCGCGGGATGTAGTGAAGCAAAGGAACAAGTTGCATTGGACACAAAATACATTGGTTCGGCTATATTTGCTCTTCGCTGTACAATTCGAACACCGTTTCCATTGGTCGCGCTTTTCCATTTTGTGGAGAGATCGGGGCTTGACTAACTTGTGGTTTCCAATTCTGGAAACTTCTGGAAATGCTCGCGTTCTTGACGTGAAGTCACTGATTAGTTCCTTGGCCAAAGCTGCCCTATATTTAATAGATGTTATGTTTGTCGAAAAGCTGCTGGGTAGTATTAGCTTGTTGTAGACTATATAGCTATTATGGATGCATATTTCGAAGAGATCGATGAACAGACGAATATAGAAACGCCATTTGCTTCTACGATCGTACTCATAATAAACCTTCTTCTGGTCCATAGGGTCAACTCCACCCATTCCCCTGTTGTAGTGTTGGATAACCAAAGGGCAGTTGACATCAACTTTTCCAGCTTGTCCAACAACACGGCGCTTTACTTGAAACACAGCAGTTGGGTCAATAAAATTTGATGCCAGATATACGCCACGATTATCCATCCATTTAACTACAGAAATGCTTATGTCGCCCCGCTTCATTATTTTATCCGCCGGAAAATTCTTTGGCATATGCTTTCTATTGCTCCGAATTGTGCCGCAGGCCATTATTTCGTTTTCCTGGAGAATGTGCATAAGGTTTAGACTAGTGAAGAAGTTGTCGAAATAAACTTCAATGCCTTTTTTTGCGAGGGGTCCACATAGCTGCAAAACAACAGACTCACCAAGGCCGTGTTCCACGAGTTGCTTTTTACCTGTGTAAATGTCAACATTGTATAAGTAGCCAGTTTCCGATTCACACAAGCACCAAAGTTTGAAGCCCCACGAAACAGGCTTATCCTTCATGTACTGCTTCATAGCATTATGACCTTTGAACTTCACCATGTGTTCATCAATTGATAGTTTCTTTGAGTGTACGCTTCCGGCATAGCCTTGTTTAAATGGTTTATAATTGGCCTGATTTTGTAAGCGCGATCGGTTTTATCATCCTGTTCGTTATCGGAAAAGTGAAGATTGGAAGTTATTTCTTCAAATCGATTCCGGGTCATGACATCAGCTACTTGGGCTTGGCGGAAAGTGTTAACTGTAGACCAGTACAGACGAATGTTGGGCAATTTGACAAGGGTCATACGTATAATCAAACCCATATAGGCCTTGAACTCAGTCACCGTAATAGTGAGAATGCGGCCTTTTTGTATGGCGTATAGATTTGACTGTTCAACTATCATGATGCACAATTCTGCAACAAAAAATAAATGAACTGACAAACAACAGTGTTGAACACATCGTATGCTGACGGCATTTCTTCATTTATATGCACATTTGGTTTTACAACCCGAGAGTATTCATATTCACATTCCTCTTGATACCCTGTGAAAGTTGGTTTTTTATAAGCCAATGTCTCTCTAAATCGGAACACCATTTCATTTGGTATGGACAACACTGGAATTTGTGGATCCAGTGCTAGATTTGATGTCGATGGAACTGGGCTTACTGGCGTTGGGATTTGCGTCCGGTGTGATCTCAGTTTTTTAGGTGCAGGAGCTGCATCATTTGCGCCCTCAATGATGACTTCTATATTGCCTTCGCCTTCATTTTCTAAAGCGTCATTTTCAAGAAATGCCATGTCTTCTTCATCCAAGTTTGTGACACCATCATCTTCGTTGTCACTGGTGTCGCAAAGCAAAATCTGCTCGATTTCGTCCGATCGAAGAAAAAACAAACGATCACGCGTTGATGCACTCATTTTCATAAAAATTTGTTTTAGTAACGAATATGGAAAAAACACTGCACAAGAATATCGCACAAACTATAAAAAATCACTTTCAATCAATACGTCTGCTTTCACTCAATTTCAACAAAGACTAAACATAAATAAAGATGCACAGGGAAATAGAAAACAAATCATGCAAAAGCAAACACATGACGAATAAACTAACGGCATTTTTGTACTTTGTTTTTTTATAAGTTTTGCTCCCTCGTCGCCCAGAGGCAAATATATTTGCCTAACCTGTTTTAGGCCCTGTGGTCTCCTTGGAATACACGAAAACTTCTAAACTTAAAATTTTTGAAAGGTAAGGGATGACTCCCAAACATAATGGAGTCTCATTAATGCGCGACATTTTTTCGGCTCTTAGAGGGCTTTAGAATTATAACTTTTTGTTTGTAATATTTTTCAACTTTGGGGGCTTCTCCAGCTCGGGTGAGACCAGGTAGCAATCTACTTCATTCTAAGTTGTTGTTGCCCCAACTCTCCTCTACAAATTACTTGTACCCACATTTACTCTATCTCTTGCCTATACAATTATAAGTTCCAAAAACCGCTGGGCAAGTATACTTGCCTCTGGTGGTCAAAAGGTTAACACTAATATCTATTTCGAAAATTTGGGGAGCTCCAAATCCGACTTAGAGCTATGGCCTCGTGAGCAAAATTTCTCAGAATCACCTATAGATTACGTTTTTGCTATACGCTTCATCAAAAGAAATCGTTCCATACAATTTGACTCGCCCTAGTGTACATATTCTAAGATCTGCTGCAAATATCTGCGGGATTGGGCAAAGGGGCGTGGTCATATACAAAAAATTTATAGTCAAAAACTATGTTTTTTACGGGTTGGTTTTTTGGAAAGTAAACAATATTTACTTGTGATAGTTGATATTACAATACCAATTGTGACAGACTTAGGAATGTAGCCTACTCCGGTTACCTAACATTGAAAGCACTCGATTCACTAATACGGGAAAATCTTAATCAAGAGAGATTTTCAGGAAAGCGGTATTTTACAATGCAGCCACACGTGTAGTAGCACTATATTACAAAAATTTACATATATGTGACCTGGTCTACGGAAAGGGGGCTTAGGTGTCAAAAAATCAATTTTCACTTTTTGGTTGATTCGGATGGAAGATGAGATGCTTTTTCACGTGGTGAAAAGCAGAAAATCCTAACTTGCTTAGAAGTGTACTAAAAATGTAGAGAAAGAAGAGTAAAAATACGACAAAATATAATTTATTGGTAATGAACAAAATACATTGAATTATATGCTATAAAGACATGATTATACAGTAGAAAAACGTATTATGGGCCAAAAATAATAATGCTGAGTAGTTTATGTATTTTTCTTTGTTGTCGTTTTCCTTGAGATCTTTTTACGTGTTGATCCTGAGGAAGATGGACCTGGTTCCTCGTCTGGTTTGAGAACATCTTCACTAGTTTTTGCCTTCCGTTTCTTCGATGGCAAATCTTTCGGCAATGGAGCCACAATATCTACTTTAGATATATCCGAAACTAAGCTGCGAAGATTGTGATAGATGTACCACTGACGTTCCAAAGATAAACCGGCTGGTTGTATAACTTTCGGCATTTCAGGATCGATAGGTTTTAACAGAAGCTTAAAGGACTGCACTTCTTCACTGTCTGCGAATACACTTTCTAGCTTTTCGTTACTCATAATTCCAGCTTCGATGTGACTTAGTATCACTAAATCAAGTTCATTTTTCGACATCTCTAAACAATTGTTCCGCGTACTCTCGATCATTTCCCGTGGTATCAGTGTATGGCATTCATTATTACAACAATCTTTTGACAGAAATTTTGTTACCAGCTCCTCCTACTTTACATCAACAACATACAGGTCTATGTTAACAAAAGTTTGTTCGGCATCATCTTCTGCCTGAGATACACATACTTCGTCTTCATCATCATCACTCTCTTCATAGTTGTCATCATCGTTTTCATCATCCTTTTCATGGAAATATTGTCCGTATACGGCACTGAACTCCTCATCAACACTCATGTTTCATTTCACTCATAATATTCCGACCAACAACAACACTTGCTGGACGTCCGGCGCGGAGAACTATTAACGACATAATGAGAAACTGACGAAACGAGTTGCTTACTTTTAACAGCTTTTTCACAGAAAACTAGTTTTCGCACGTAAGCTCCCTTTTCGTAGACCAGGTCACATATATATCTTTATATATATAATTCTACTGCACATCTGGACCGATTTGAATAAATTTTTTTGTATGCGTTTGGGTGGCGCCCTGGGTGGTTTAGATTTACTATTCGGTCCAATTGGACAAAGGGGCGTGGTACCTCCCATACAAACCACAAATTAAAAATCCATTATTTCTGCTCCTGCTACCGGTATTTGAACAAAATTTGCAGGACAACGTCTGCCGGGACAGCTAGTATATTTATATAACCACAATATATTTTAGTAGATGTAAATGACCCGCCTATTATAACACTGGTCGACATTTTAAATTCTATGGTAAAGCTTTTATTAAAACACTGAATTTGATACATTATTAATTATCATCCGATGAGAAAGAAAATTGTTTCCAATTTTCTGGAAAACAGATGAAGTCTAGATTATAAAGGAATCATTGATAGTTTATTTAGAAAACATTTCAGAAATCGGCAAGGACATATTTCGTTAATCGTGTTTCATTAATATTTTTGTATAACGTGATTATTTTATGTTTCGTGAGTGAACATGACTCTAAGAATATATTTCCTGCTCTCTAATTTTGACTTTTCGGCGCCAAACCTTGGTGATATCAGCAGAAGAACGCTCGGTGAGAGGCAGACACACCAGACAAAAAATTAGTCTTATGACCAGTATCACAGTTGAAAATTCTCCATTTAAATGTAGTTTAAATGCCTGACGCTTGTCATTTAAATGTCATTTAATATGTACTCGCCCTTAATCACTCTTATATTATTTACTAAAGTTATAATTATACATTTTTGCTGGATAGTGCATAGTGTAATAGTTTAGGATAGGATAGTTTTTGGATAGGATTAGCTGAATGAAAAAAACTCGAACTATAATCATACAATTCGACACAAGTGAGAGAATAGTTACAAAGTGTCGTCGGTAGTTAAGGTTATTGCCAAAGCTGCGTTTAGTCGTGAACTACAAAAACAAAGAAAACAGCTTTCTGTTCTTGTGTTGGAATTATGGACCTTTCAGTGTGCATTGGTACTGAAGGATATCCGATCGATACTAATTCACATACTATTTTATGAAGAAGCTTCTTGTAATGTCCCTAATCACAAATTATACTTCTTTGAATATGGCACATGTTTAGATAATCAGAAATTACTTTTCTCAACCCCAATAATAAAATTGGAAAGTGTACACAAAATACGTATTTGCCATTGAATTATATGTAGTCGTTTTGAGACCTGTTCCAATTCTAAGAATTAAAATATTAACAAATTAATTGTTTTGTCCTACTTTAATGATAACTTTGAACCTAACTGCAACCAAATCCCATTCAATTTAATGTATCTTATTGTATCTCAATAATAGTAAAAATTAATATCATTTAATATTGTTCAACTAATTTGGTTTCATTAGGCTTTATGCGAATGAACACAATGGAAAGAATATATTAATAACAGCATTAACATATACAGTATGTTAATATTTACATATACATTTCATAGGCAGATAGACAGTCTTTGTTATATCCTTTAGTTGCTAGTGAAAACAATTTACAGAAGCCAAATAATAATAATACTGCCAACTGATTATATAAAAACGACAAATGCATTAACAACATTTATAATACTTTCTAAACAAATTCAATTTGGTAAACAATTATTTTTCAGAGCAGTTTCGTAATTGAGCAAAATTTGTTTCACAATGTAATTACACACAATTCTAAGTCTAATTAACCAATAATTAATATTTGGGAAATTAATTAAAAGTTTTTGTTTGCTAGATTAAAAACATAGTGATTAGATGGCAAATGGTATTCCATTATTGAAGTTGATTCAGATGCTGGTTTGCGTAAACGGAATTTTAGTTCTGAAACTATGTATACAAAAGAGAAAATTGTGTGGCTGGTAGAAATGATTTCTAGGCGTTGTTTGCCAGGAGTATTCTGTGTTAATGAAAAAATGGAGCGAATTTAAGGGTTTGGCGTTGGCCACTTTTCTGACCAAAGCAATAACACTACAAATATATTTTGAAAAGAGTGGTTTTTGTCCTAGAAAACTTTTGTCAGTGCAAAAACTTAAATAACCGAAAAATCATCAAATCGGAATTAACTACCTGTCTCTCCAGTACAAAGCTGCCGAAATACAGAAAAACTTGTCAAAGGTAGTTATTCCTTACTCTATATATCAAGAAAAATTAATAATACTTTGTAGAATATCATAACCATTTGATACCGATTCCTTAGACATGGCTGCCGTGTGATCATATCAAACCCTTTATAATTATACAACTTACTTTATACAATCACTTTTACATTATCCGTTGTTTAATCGCTGTTGAGCCTAACTATTGTACAATAAAAATTATTTTCATAGTAAACATTTCGAAATCGTTCAGAAATATTAAGAACTAGCAAACCCGGCAGACTTCGTCCTGCCAAAAAAGAGACTTAATTAAAAGATGTATTTAAAAAAGCAAGCAAATTAAATAAAATTTCACCACCAATGTAAATTCACCAGTTCAAATGATGCCACTACCGCCGGTAGATGGAGGGATTAAGGATTAATTAAATCCGGTTTAAATCACTGTTGGAATGAACTTTTGCTAAATTTTAATGCTTAGTGCACCCCTTCAGACCACTACCTTTCCAACGGTGTATCGCACTTGACTGTGCGACCTTTAGTTTAGGAGGAGAAGCGGTTACAATAATTACACTATAAATACCTTAGCGTAATATATATATAGATTCATTCAGAAGTCTCATTCAAAGAATATATAACTAATTCATAGGTATATCCCTAATGTACAAGAACACAGTAGATCAGGGTCAGTTGACAAAGAATTGTGGATGCCGATCTCAAAAACGGACCACACATGTATTTCATATAAGCATATAGCAAAAGGTTTAAGGCTTAGGTACACCGAGATGTATTTTACCCCTGACGTCGATGCCAAAACGTCGTGTACATCTATGCTTATGCAGGCTTTGAATATATAGAATGGAATATTAAATGAGCATCAATCTGGATTTCGTATAAATCGCTCCACAGTCGACAACATTCACAATCTACCGTCAATAACACTGTGTGTAATTTTTTAAGTCATGGCAAAATAACCATATACGGACACCACTACGTGATAAAAGACTAAAAAAAAAAACACCCGTGTCTCCCAATTTTTCCCAAAGTCATGCACCTTTTTTTTTATGGGCCGCCAAAGATTTGGGGCCTCGGTATCATTTTCGTAAAAATGTGATCATTTTCTCAGGCTCATATCTTGCAAACCGTTCAGAATTTCGATTTACTCTCTGAAGCAAAGTTGTAGCTCTTGTCATAAAGAACAAAAACGTAGTTTGATGACTGCAAACGTAGCAAAATAAATCAATATTTTCACACTGCATATTGAAATTGTCAGTTGCCAATGTTGTGTGCGAATTATACTGTAGCACTTTCACTTTATAACTTTCACCGCTGAGCTCTCGTTGACGTCGCGCTGTGTAATGCCTCGATGTGAGCGTCGTGTCGCTCTTATATTGTGTGCTGCGTCTCTTGTTGCGTGTGCTGAGCTTACTGCATTGCCTGTGCTGCTGTTGTCGGGGCATGATCGCGTGATACCTAAGCGCTACCTAAACGGTGTTAACCCTTGGACAAACACATGGTTCTGGCCAGGCATATTTCATTTTTTGCTACCTATGGACCTGAACAGAAGAAAAAGGTAAAAAAATGAAATTAAAAAATTTTCGGCAAATTTTTCACTTTTGCGTGCTACCTAAACAGTTTTAAGAATCATCTCTAGGAAGTTTATATGTTCTAGAAATTTGTTTAGTGAGATCTTAGGTAAATTTTTGTAGTTGATTGTTTCCTTGAATTTTGAACGGTTTGCTACCTATGGACCTGAATACGGGAAAAAAGGTTAAAAAAATCGAATTTTTTTAAGTTTTTTGCGATTTTGATCTGGAAGGTGAAGTTTTTTTGATTTTATATGTTCGCAATTTTTGTTCTTTATGACAAGAGCTACAACTTTGCCTCAGAGAGTAAACGGTTTGCAAGATATGAGCCTGAGAAAATGATCACATTTTTACGAAAATGATACCGAGGCCCCAAATCTTTGGCGGCCCATAAAAAAAAAAGTGCCTGACTTTGGGAAAAATTGGGAGACACAGGTCTTTTTTTTTTTAGTCTTTTATCACGTAGTGGTGTCCGTATATGGTTATTTTTTTTCGTGTTGCACTGTGTAATTCATTTATATACAAAATTCAAATAATAGTCGTATCAACGCAGTTGTTCCTATTTATACAGAATTTGTATAATAATAAAAAGAAGTTCCGTATCCTTTCGAAATAGATACTCAAGTGAAGCAGGGGTGTCTGCTGTCTCATTTACATTTTATTTTATATCCAAACGATCTTCATGACAAGTTGGATGGAGGAATATACTTGGGAAACACGAACAAAAGATATGCCAGCTAGAAAAATAATGTCAAAGTGGAATATTGAAGTCGACATACCCAAGTCCATAATCATGATTTTTAGAAAAGGTGGCAGGATATCAAAAAAGAGAAATGGTTCTCCTATGGAAAGATATTAAAATTGTAAGTGAAAACACTTACGTGGGAGTCACATTGACCCCAAAAATATTCTTTAGTAAACATATTGAAATACGAAACCGAGCAGCAAAACCCGCTGTTATCAAAACTTCGAACAACTTTTTGAAGAAGTGACATATTTTCATTAAACCGATGTGGAAATTACATATATCAAGCAACATATTGAGCGATACAGACGTATGGAGCTCAAGTGTAGGCCTGCAGACATTTTGAAGATGTCAATAAATTACAGCTCTACGTCCGCAAGAAAATTTAAAAACTTCCCAACTTTACACCGACGTATGCTTTGAAGCTTGAAACATGGGTAGTTAACGGATATACGTATACCTTGGCTTAATCTTGAGATATGTGGTCAAACCAATATTTCAAAATAAACAAAATAGGCCACCGTGCAAATTAATCAAATTACTTCTAAAGTACAAAATATTTTGGGTACAGTACAAAATACAGTACACAATATTTTGGGACATCTTATGGTGCAACAAACAATAAAAACTTCTACAAGAACTTCGCACAGAATACTTCCAAGCACTACTCATGAGGGCTAGTCAAACAAGCCGAATTTATAGACATCTATATAATTCGGCTGTGTAAAGATATTCCACAGGCAACTTAAACCAAGGAGAAATGTCGTGGATTATAAGGGCAAGAGCAAGCCTAGTCAAACTCAACGCCAATCGGTTCCAACAACAAACATCTGCACCGGAATGCTGTAATTCTTTTAAAGATAAAAATGGGTAGGTCTTTGTCAGATTCTAAATATATATAAAAATTTGAAAATGAAACATTTTAATATAAAAAATACTTAGGAATCTTCGATCGATACTAATTCGCATATGTAAATTCCATAATTCAGTTTGTATATAAGTACTCGTATATACGACTGATGATTAAACGATGGTATCAATTAGTTAGCCACCTGATGATGAACTAGTCACGGAGTTCGAAACTATTCGTGCCAGTGAGCGTCGTTAACTGAATTGCCTATTACACTGTGCAACAGTAGGTTTCGGGCCTCAACCAAACCAAAAAAATGGGAAAGTACTTGAACGTGGTATCAAAAAACCGCGATCGGTTTTGGCTTTATGCGTAACAATTTTTTTTTACAGACAGAAAAAAATTTTGGATACTTCAATAAATACTAAACTAAACAATAAATACTAAATACTTACTTCAATAAATACTAAACAGCTTGAAATATTGAATTACACCCGTTGACAATATTGTAGCTATATTCCCATTTCAGAATTCTCTCTAATGTATTTCTAAGGAAAGGATCACTGTTAATCGATTATTTCATGAAACGTCATAAAAAATTTCACATATTTTATATGTTTTGACATTTCTTGCCTAACGGTAAATAAACTGCCGTAGCTGTCTTCAAAAGAATTGTAGCTTATAAATTTTTGACAAATTTTCTAAATACACTAATCAGCAAAAATTATATTTAGAGCTCCACAAGTGGTGCAGAAATGCTGCGTTTAACCTTATTCTTTAAATATTATCCTATATGTATTCAATATTAAACAAATTTCAAATTTATATCTTTTAGAAAGTTGTAGTGCTTAATATGCTTGAGAACATTGACAAAACAATAATGAATAAAAATTTAATTTTGGGTTCCAAAACGATTGTACCAATTCAGAAATTTTACATTTTTTTAAATTTTTTATACTATTAACACAGGAATGTATTAATATTCTCCAAAGTTGTTCAACTTAAGGCTTTCGACAAGATTACGAAATACACCAACGTCCTAAAATGTCAGATATGATCTCAAAAGGTCGTATAATACAAAAATATGATTGTTTTTAGCGTTTTTGTTCATAATTGTCATATTTTTAATGCTTTTTCAAGTAATCCCTAAAAAAGGTGATGCAAGTAACCCTGCAAATTACCGCCCAATTGCAATTTGTTCTACGCTCTCGAAGGTTATGGAGAGCATGGTTAACCACCATCTAGTGAAGTATCTTGAGTCCAATGACCTTCTTAACGATCGGCAGTATGGTTTCCGTAGAATGAGATCTACTGGAGACCTGATGGCGTTCCTTTCGGAACAGTGGAGTCGATCCATCCACCGGCTTGGTGAGAGTAAGGTAGTGGCTCTTGATATTTCCAAGGCCTTTGACAGAGTATGGCACGATGCACTCTTGTCAAAGCTCGCTGCTTTTGGTGTCGGTGATAACTTCACTCGATTTATATCGAGTTTTCTCAGAGATCGCACTATACGAGTTGTTGTAGATGGGGTTTCATCCGACGAGCATAAATTGACTGCAGGTGTACCACAGGGCTCTGTTCTTTCTCCTTCTCTTTTTCTTATTTTCATTGACGATCTCCTGGGTCAGACTGTGAATCCAATCTACTCTTTTGCCGATGACAGTAATCTCTGCCATTCTTATTCATTCGATCGTAGGCCAAGTCTTCAAGAGATTGAAGTCAAACGCCGGACGATGAATGAAACACTCGACCGCGATCTGGTATCCATTGTTGAATGGGGTCGAAAGAATAGAGTAGATTTTAATGCGGGTAAGACCCAGTGTTGTTTGTTGTCGCATAAACGTATTGCTGACCCAGGTGTGTCGTCATTGTCTATGGACGGTGTGGATATTGATGAATCAGACGCTCTTGATGTTCTGGGCATGAAAATACAATGTGATGTCCGTTGGGCAAAACATGTATTTGAAGTGTCGAAAGATGCATTCAAGTGTCTAGGCTTTTTAAAGCGGTGCAAGAAATACTTCACTCCCTCTGATCTTCTCAATATCTACACCACCTACATCAGGCCAAAGATGGAGTATAACTCCCATATATGGGCAGGTGCTCCTAGGACTTCTTTGGAGCTTCTCGACCGTGTCCAGAAGAGAGCGACGGTGTTAATAGGGGACAGTAGGGTATCCAACTCTATTGCCTCCCTTGAGCATCGTCGAAATGTGGGTTGCGTGTCACTTTTCTATCGATATTTCCACGGTATGTGTTCCTCGGACATCCGTCAACTTATGCCGGACGTGAGGATATTTAGCCGAAGTACGCGGCTTTCCAGGAACTCTCATCCGTTTTTTATCGAATGGCCGATTGACCGCACTACACACTATAGAGAAAATTCGTTCTTCAGCCGTACAGTCCGTATGTGGAATAAACTTCCGGCTAGTGTATTTCCCACCAATTGTGACATACAAACATTCAAGGCAAATGTCAACAGTCACTACTCCCTCTTTCCACCCTCTACTACCTCAATTTTCCTTCGCCAACACAATGCACTGCATTTATAGGGGGCATCCCCTGAGTGTTGGTTTGATAAAAAAAAAAAAAAAAAAAAAAAAAAAAAAAACCAAAAAAAAAACCGAGTCACCCTATACGATGCCCAAGTAACAGTGTACTTTAAATAAAGTCAGAATTTACATATATACGGGGGTGTTCTACGTTCCACATCCACCATGAGTGGAAACACGGTAGAAATTCTGTCTGTTCTTGTGTTGGAATTATAGACCTTTCAGTGTGTGTTGATACTTAGGGATCTGCGATCGATACTAATTCGCATGTATAAATTGCATAATTCAGTTTATGCATGATCAACCGATGGTACCATTTCAGGCACAGTAGTTAGGCATCTTATGATGAACATGTCACGAAGTTCGAAACTAGTCCTGTCAGTGAGTGTGCTTAACTGAATTGTCTATTATTCAAACAAAAACCTACTATTTTTCAATTAGAAATATGTTCCTGTTATATGAATTTCTCATACATTAACTAAATAAAAATTTATATTTTGTTAAAAATATATTAAATTATGAAGAAGTGAAATAATAAATGACACAATTATTTATTTTAATATAACAATTACAAATATATAGCAGAATGTCGTCTCTCAAATAATGAATTGGGCATAGACGGACGGCTTTTCTGAATAATTTTTCCATGTTCAAATCTATAGTTAATTAAATTATATAAATTGTTAAGTGAAATTTTGAAATAAATAATATAATACTTCTACTACTTGGAGGCTTTCATACCGGAGATTCTTAAAATCGTCGAAATTCATGTAGCGTCCTTAAAACAAACGCAAGTTCCACTATTTTTAAAAACTTACACAAAATACATAGAAAACAATAATTTAAAACGTCAAATATGGAAAAGTATTTGATAAATTGAAAAATATTAAATTTTATAGAAATTTAGGTAAAAGTTTGATAGGCTCAAAAACGGCTTGTTGTGCTAATACTTTCATGTAAATACTTCTGCCTGAAAACTTTTTACCGCTTCAACATGAAAATTAACGCATTGGTGTACACAAGAATAGCAGTGGCGGCAAAGAGAGGGGTGCGTGAAACCTATCTAAAAATAAAATTACCTATAAAATACCGTACCACAGCTTTGCCATTGTGTTAGACATTACGTAAAGTAGATAGCGCAATAACCCAAGTATCCTCAAGATATATCAAGTTGGAAGGAACCCTAACACTTTGGGCGCAATATGATAAAGATAAACAAATTCCTTGAGTACATTCAGCAGCATCAACATTGTGTAAGAGTGCACTATATGTTTTGGTTGTATATTCGACGAATACCCTTACAAACTAGGTAAAGGCTAGTGCATAAAGTTCAGTCGGGTGAACCGACTTAAACATACCCTCACCCTAAGCCATCCATAGCGCCCGAGTTCTGTTAAAAAAAGCCTATATTCACCCTTACGTTAAAAGAATATGATGGCAAATGTGACAATATTCAGTAGCTGATTTGCATTGCGCTAAATATTATTTATTTCCCAACTTAGTTAGGATCCTAATTGGTGTTGAGGAATTTTTGTGACAAATTTTCCGCCCAATTATTATACGTGAGGTATAAAAATAGGCATGGCGGAGTCGTTAATTTTTTATTACAAGTAGATTTTGCCAAAACATTGATCAGTACCAAATTGTATTTAGATCGGTTGTGGTTTACTGGAGATATCGAGTCGGCCAAAAGGAAATACAAACAATTTTGAATAGGTTGTACGAAACTGGGGGTGGCACAGTTGTCAATTATTAACTAAACAGTACCTTTTTTTAACAAAATGTAGCCTAGTACCGAATTTCATTAATATCGGTTGTAGTTTACGAGATTTATCGTGTCGATACACCGGTCATCCGCCCAACTTAGGTATGGGACGTACAAGAATTTCTACAGAATCACTTCTACCAGAAAAAAGTTTTAGGGGAAATATGGTTTTGTACTAAATGTGTTGATTTGTTTGGGAGGTAAAAGAAGGGTATGGTCAAAACGCCGATTTCAATTCCATACTAAGTTCGAACAAGTAATAGTTACTGATAAAGATTTCATTTTGATCGGTAAAGACCAACGGCAGGTATCGTGTTGACCAGCCAGTCAGGCAGACGGACATGGCCCAATCATAATAAAAAGTCCTAAAATGAATTTCGTCTAAAGACACTAAGGGTCGAATATGGCTCCTTCTATGCGTCATAGCCCTAGCGTATTGCGTGTACGCATAACGATATATGGAAAATTAGTAAACGTGGAAAAACGAAAAACTAATATTCTCCGTTGATAAGATGTTTCTAGATTTATCGTACCTGGCTTACTCTTTAAATTTTTTAAAATGTGTAGAATATAGACTTTCTTTAAAATTTGCATAATTTTGCAAATAGTGTGCTGCCAGTTTGAAAGACTAAAAAGACACCCTCTTTACTGGTGACTCCTATTTATTGATCGAAGATTTACACCACAAGATATCCTTCTCAAAATACCTAAATTCCTATTTTGAAATTTTGAAAATTTTATATCAACAAGTTTCTGGACACAAATATGTACAACAGTACTTCAGAGTCAATATCTTTCAAGCATCAAGTACTAAAAATTTAAATAAGTTTAAACAAAAAAGTCGCTTCTAATGCCTAATAAAATTCTGCAAACGTGATTGTCAAAATCGCTATTTGCAAGGAAATCGTATACATATTTGCATTTGTCTAAGGAGTCTAGATATAAAAGGGGTTTTAAAGGCCTTGCGGTGGCCGTCGGTGGTGCAATGGTTAGTGTGCGCGGCTCTTGTATATGAGATCCGGGGTTCGAACCCGGCTCTGACGACCTTCAAATTTTCTTTCGGCGGCGGTCACCTCGCATAGTGACGGCGACGCTATCGAGTATCTAGCTATGAAAAAGCTTCTCAAATTACCGTTCGGAATCGTTGTAAAACTGTAGGTCCCAATCAGTGAGTGAAAACTGGAAAGCGCACAGCTCAGTGATTGTGAGAAGTTCTCCCCAGTCCCTTCATGGGATGTAATGGGAAACCATTTATTTAAGGCCTTGCGCGTGGTGGGTTTTCTTCATCGGGCAGACAAGATATTTTGATGGGATGATATTAACCATGTTGTCTTCTTTGACGAAAAAATTTTAAGACTTACAACTATTATGGTTTATAGAACGAAATTCATTACCACCTATACATCCGGTGTCTATTTCTCCATGGAGAAGGTTGTCATGTTTGAGTTGGTGTGCTATTCAAGTGGTTCAAAATTTATATACAGTTTTGTTGTTAATTACATAAAAATTTACATATATTAAATCAACCGGTGCTGATATTAGGATCGCTCAAATTGGGAGGATTGACAAGTTCTTGGTGAACTCTGCTCTAACTTTCTTGGGAAAATCGTCGGATGTGGAGAATGACTTAGTTAGGGCATGCTTTGACATGACGGATGCGGACAGTCTTCTGTCGCGTTGGTTCTTTAGACCAACGACCTTCTGGCCCTTGGTAATGGGGGCTTTCTAGGAACGGACGAGGTAATAATGTAATAATTTATAAGGTTGGAAGGTTCCGAAGGGCGCCCAATGGGTGTGAGGGAATTAATTTTAAGTAAAATTAAGCAAAATGTATTTATTTATTGTGTACCCAGTAGCATGTAATTTGAATTTTATCAATAAAAACTGTTTGTAAAAAAGAATTTGAATCCCTGTTATTTTTGAAGTAGACGGCCAATTTGACATTTATGAAGAAATAGATTAGTAGTTAAAAGTCAGAAATTTACGAATGTGTCGCTTGAAGCCTGTAGAAAATTGGAAATTTTAGAAACTACTATCGATGTAGTTGACAGCTTGCTCGAGCAGCCATCAATAACAACTCGACACCTTTTGCAGGAATTGACTACTTCTTTATGCAAAATTTTGCATACAGAGTCAAATTAGGCCAGAAACTGAAGCCTCCTGATCATTCGCCCCGTTTTCGCTTCACGGAATGGGCTGAAGATCGCTTGCCCGAAGATGAGAATTTTTACCGAAAAATCATTTTTTCCGATTAAGTTAATTTTCACCTCCGGGGTTACGTTCACAAGCAAAACTGTCGCATTTCGAGCACAGCAGGGCCGGTTGGGAAATATCAAAACTTTGTTCTGATCATTTAGGAATGTACTAGAGATTTGTGGAGAAGGAGTCAGGCATTTAGAGACATCCTGGGCCAATAGAGTTGGTGATACAGGGTGTGAAAGATAACCACCATGGCGCAGTTGCAACTTTCACACTTATACACTTGTAGGCCGATGGTAACTATTTTTTACCTCTGAGAATCTAGTATGCAAGGCAGACCAAAAAAACGCTTAAAGTTGTGGAATATCTTTTATCGTTATTATGATATTCTCTATCAAATTTAAAACTGTCACTTTTGGAACGAACAAACAAACGTTACAAACTTTTAAACAACTTTTTTAACTACTTTATTACAACCAATTATTGTCAACTATATATTGGGTACTTTTGGTTTGGTTTCATGGGAAGTTTTCTAGGTAGTGCCTGTTTATAACATATTGTAGTTTTGAACCCCATAAAAAATAAATTTACAAAAGCCAAAGTGCAAGACTGACAAATCCATGAAACACAACCCTGAGCATGGAATTACATTTGGCAGCACACTTACTCTTACACCTATACTTTTGGTTTGGTTTGTGTCTAGACTATCATATGGGGAGATAGTTCTTGTTTACTGGGAAATTTTCTAGGTAGAGCTTGTTTATTACATATTGTAGTTTTGAACCGAATAAAAGGTAAATTTAGAAAAGCTAAAGTGAAAAAGTATAAAAAAATTAAAGTTTCTTAAATAAGTTAATTATTTTCTTTCTTAAAAAGTTAATTTTCTCAAAAACAATACCTATTCATATTCTTCAACAGAGTACCTTTTCTCAAAAAAAACCCTTATCTGAAAGAAGTACCCTTGTTTAGATAAGTAAATTTTCTTAAAAAAAGTACATTTTCTTAAAAAAAATGTTTTTTAAATAAATACCTTTTCTTAAAAAAGTACATTATCGTACAAAAAATTGCCTTTTCTGAGAAAACTACCTTTGCTTTAAAGAGTACCTTTTATGTAAAACAAAATAAGTTTTCTTGAGATAAGTACCTACTCTTGAAATTGTACCTGTTCTTGAAAAAACGACCAATTCTAAATAAATTCCCATTTCTTAAAAACCTCTTCTTCAAAATAAAACCTTCTCTTAAAAAAAACCTTTTCTTACAAAAATTCCATTTCTTAAAAGTATATTTTCTTAAAAATAAAATAATGCATTTTCTTTACTTTCGTGAGAAAAGTAGAAAATCTAAAAATAAGTAAATATTCTTAAAAATAACCCTTTCCTAAAAAGTGCACCACTTTGTAACTCTTTTACTTCTTAAAAAAAATTCATACTCTTGGGCTTTTTCTTACAGACAGTACTTCTTATTAAAAAAGGTACCTTTTCTTAAAAAACGTTAACTTTTAATAAAAGAAGTACCTCTCATTAAAGAAAGGAAATTTTTGGGAAAATATAATACATATTCTTTCAAAAGTCACCTTAAAATATATATATATATTTTTTTTAAATACATTCAATAAATAAAAAATTTCTAAAGAACGTTTATAATTTTACAAAAAGTATCTTTTCTTAAAAATCCATTTTAATTTTCGTATGTTGCCTTAGAAAAACACATAATCACCGGAAAATCGGATGTGCACTGGCCTACTCGTAGCTGCTATTTGACCCCGTTAGACTATTAAATCTGGGGCGCAGTGAATCCCGGGTCCATTATTATGTACTTTAAACATGAAATCGATGCTCTTGTTCACGAGATGGAGGCTCAAACAATCGTAAATGGTCTAAAAAGTAGGGCAGATCGAATGAGGTACTGTAAAGTAAGTAGTGGAATCCATTGGAACGATTTTTTGTTTCATTCTTAAATGTCAATTTAAAAAAAGGGCTTTAGTAATTTTTTACGCACGGAGTCCATTAAATTATTACAAATTTTGAAAAAACACTGTTGGATTAAATATTAGAATTTAGAGAAAGACTAAAATTTATGAAACAAAAGTCTGTTGCTAATTTTTGATATTGACCCCGCGTGCGCGTTCCACCGTTAACAATTATCAGCAGATTTAACGACGCCTTAGTTCTTTAACTTTAACTGCACATTTTTCTCGAGTTTAATTATTTAACTGACAGAAATCATTAGCAAATAATTAATAAACCAAATATGTAACAGTATGTTTTTCTATTTTATCATACTTCTGTATCCCACTTGTAACGTAGCCCCAATGAGTACTAATTGACGGACTAAACCATTTAGCCGTGCATTACGTCTACTCTTTCACTATCTGTAGTGCATAGACGAGTGGTGTTTAGGTACGCATTTCACAGAGCGATGGCTAGGTATTTTGTGATAACCACAAAATAATTATGGTCATTGTTGATGGGTGTATTCTTTTGAGGTTTAGAGTTTTTGCAATTGATTCACCCTAGAATTAAAAACACTAACATTGATTTGTCGTAATTTATAGGACAAACTATTTAAAAACGAAAATTACAATACCGTTTAAATGTTTAATTCGCCAAACCAACTACTTATCGGTCTCTTTAAAATTATCTGCGAACGGGATTATTTTCGACAGATTAACTAACATTTTATTTTCGACAGATTAACTAACATTTTAGCATCTGCTTTCGAAGTTTGATGAAATGTCGCCACACATCATGACTCATGAAAATCTGTTCCTAATCGATTCTTTTTACCAAAATTTTCTTTCACAAGAAGACGATGTTCTTCTAATCACACATAATACCCTGAAACAGTCCTTGGCTTAAAAAACAGTCGATAATGACAAGCAATTTGTCAATACTTCGTGTTGAAAGTAAATATGTTTCCAAAGATTTAGCAATTTGTGACGTATGGGACCTATGACACGAGCAATGAAGGGCTTTGTCGTTCCAGTTCATAGCCTTGTCATACACACAAATCATTATAACTTAAATAAACAACCGACTGGATATAAACGCGACTTTTTTTCTCGTCCTTTTTTGTCGCTCTCTTTGTCGTAAAATTGTAAGGAGTACTAAGAAAACAATATTGATAGAAAACTTAACACTTGAGCAAAGATTTATCACTGTTTTTATTTTCTCCTCGGTTACTTGGTAAAACAAAAATTTTAAAAAATTTCATGGTATACCACAGTTCTTTAAAACTTGTTTTGGCACATGAAACCATGTAACCTTTCATACCTATGACGTTTAATTTATTGAGAGAATTAATGTGTCTATATTAAATTGGTCTATGGAACATATTAGTAAATGTTACATTGGAAAATAAGAAAAAGAATAGTTTTTGTGCTGAACGCTCTTTTGCGATTCCACTTTCTTATTTCTTACATCTGCTTTAACATTAGATGTAATATTGTTAAAATAAATAGAGCAGTATTTAGATCACTGAAATAACTGTTTGTCATAAACAGATCGACGACAAAAAAGTATTAAATAGTATAGTGAACTTATTGCAATCTTTTTGCGCTCTCATGTAGAGAGTCTGAATAAAAGAGCATAAATGAGTCTTATTCTCTTTATAGAATACTTCAATATAAATGCACCTCTTCGACAATGTTCTTACATAAAACAATACAAAACGCATTAATGTTTCAAAGGCATCAATGTTTCTATTCTATA
This sequence comes from Phaonia tiefii, assembly GCA_963931995.1. Taxonomy (NCBI): domain Eukaryota; kingdom Metazoa; phylum Arthropoda; class Insecta; order Diptera; family Muscidae; genus Phaonia; species Phaonia tiefii. The sequence continues at coordinate 197,978,193 of OZ008368.1, read as the reverse complement.
CTATACTATTCAATACTCTTTGGCGACGACGATCTGGTTGTTTGTTCGCTGCCGCTATAACAATATCATCACACTTATTTTCAGGCAGAGTCTATTGTTGTACAACAACCACGTATGTGATGATCACTTTGATAAATTGCCCTAACCGTGCCTATAGATGTCAACACATCAAACAAACACAGTAATTGTTAAGGAAACTCAAATGTTTTTTTATCTAATATGAAGTAAAATTGACACAATGAAGTTCTGAATAAAATGTCTTTCAAATGGCCTCCAGGTCTTATTTTGCAAGAACGAATTCGATGAACCCAATTTTCGAGCATTTTTTCCAATAAATAATGTCTTACCTTATGAGCAGTACGTTAAATATTGGCTTATAAAGCTTGAAGTGAGTCTGGTTTATAGATAAAGACCAATGACTTCAAATAACCCCACAAGAAATAGTCTACTGGTGTTAAATCACAACTTCTTGGAGGCCATTCAATGTCACAATTTCTTGAAATAATCTAATCTCCAAACTTTTCTCGCACTAATTCGGTTGTTGCACGTTCTGTCTGGCACGTAGTCCCGCCTTGTTGGAACCAGTTGTTAAGACTAACTTCTTCCAATTTCGGCCATAAAAAGTTGGTTATCATAGATCTATACCGCTCTCCATTAACAGTACTGGTGTTACCAGCTTAATTTCGAAAGAAGTACGGACCTAAGATTCCACCTGACCAAAAACCACACGAAACTGTCAATTGAGGTGAATATAATGGTTGTTAATGAATAACTTGTGGATTTTCTTCGAACCAGAATCGACAGTTTTGTTTATTTACTGCACCAATCACATGAAAGTTAGCCTCATCGGAGAAGATGATTTTCTTAAAAAAATAGTTATCGTTTTCAAGTTCTTCCAAGACCAAATCGCCAAATTCATGACGTTTACGGTAGGTAGTCCAATGGCTTCAAATCTTGAATGAAAACTATTTTATACGGCTGCAAGCCCAAATTCTTTCTCGAAATCCGCCTGGTTGTGGTTTCAGACAGTCACAATTGTTGACAACGTCTTGGAATCGATAAATTGCTGTCTTCAGCAATACTTGCCAGAACTGCAGCAATATTTTCATTACTTCGAGCGGTTCTTTGTCTTCTTTGGCATTTGAACATTATGTGAAGAAAATATACGCTCGTACTTTGCAACAATTCGACAAATAGCGAGCACAGATGGACGATTATTACGACCATAAAACGGCAAAAGCAAAAGTTACAATTGGAAAGCGACTATTTTAATAAAATAAATTGATAAAAACAATTAATTTCTAAACGTTTTTCTTGTGTATATCTCTCCGTGATGAAATTGTAAACATTACAGAACACAATGGGAAAAAAATTCCATATTATGACATACTACATATGGCCGAAACGTCACTTAGAAATCATATCACTCAAATTGGAAACCCCTTTACTTGATTTTTTTTCCGCTGGATATAATAACTACTTTTTTTATTTTTTAAACGTATACATGTCTATTCGATAAACATTAATAACACTGTGAGACAGTTAAAATCGGCTTTAATTCTTTCTATCGGGAAAGTTATACGAGTATCAGTCAAAAAAAGTTAGACGTGTCCCGGCGTTTCGTGTAGTAAATATCGTATATGGGAATTTGTCACGTTTGGGGCTCTTTCGTTTGATATATCTCGATAACGACTTGTCTGATTTTGCTGCAGCAAAATTAGAAAACCTAAGAATTACAATTTCTTTAATCTATTGATATACTGTTGCTCTACATAGTCAAAAGTTTTGCAGTTGTACATACATTTATGAAGAAAAAATATGTATTTATATTTTTTTTTGATTGTTTTTGAAAAAACAATTGTATAAACTTGTTGTTTTGAATATATTTAAATGCAGATATTTAAAACATAAATGCATTATATTTTTTTATAAAAACTATAATAGGATAACCGGTTGTACATTAGACATTATTTGAAGTGCTGTTTAGAATATATTCTATTTAGCCAAGCCTTTTTAAAAAAAATTAATATTTATACCTCACTTTTTTGGTATGACCAAGTATCATAATTTGTTAAAACCAAAAAAAAATCATATGAAATTTATTATCCTATTTTTTTAAACACAACAAAATAATATAAAAAATACGCAAAAGATAAATAGAGAATCAATAGATATCAACGACGTTTAATAGTTGCATAAAAATATTTGAAATAAGCATATCAGTTATGTTTGGTGCAATTTGAGTACAAACTAACTTAAGATTTTGTATACAATATTTTGAGTTTTTAGTTTTTTTAGTCTTTCAGTTCAAACGTTTCTTTAAATAATTCAAAATTATATTGTTTACGTACTGAAATTCTTATTTACAATAATAAAATTAGAAATGGAACGTTCAAATAAATAATGCGTTGCAAATCTAGTATAAATGTACTGAAAAATTATACACATCAGTTGATGTTGACAATAATAAACAAAAGAACCAATACAGTACAATCAATACATACCGCCAAATGGCACGTGTTTTTGAAAAGACCACTAATTTAATATAGACCACTAATTTAATATAGACGGGGAAATTTATTGGGCACTGATCCCCAAACTAACATATGTTTTTACACATTTTATGTGAATATTGTTGGTATTTGCAGTATTATGAATAATAGCAATCTTAAAATTTGTTGATCTACTGAAATAGAGCTAAATTTTTTAATTATTTTAATTCTGGGCATTTCACTCAAAATAACTTTTTCAAATCTATAATTGTTTATTTTAGTTGGGCAACTCTATAAACGGAATAAATCACTGACAGTTTTCGTAAACAAACGCAAGCGCGAAGTGATACATAAACTAACATTTTTTGACTTTGTCGTTCGCGTTAGCTTTTGCATTTACTTCGGGACCTTTAGAATACTACAATGCTATAAATGACGAAGATCGTTGCTCAGTTATGAAATTACAAAATTTTGCATCGATCACAGTACATTCAAGAGGGTGACATATTTGCATTTCTTTTTCGAACATTGAAGCTTTCATTTGCAAAATTTTGAATTTTCTCGGAGTAATTTATATATTCTTCTCTAGTATTTGCTGTAGATTATTTTGTAAATTCAAATTTAATGGGTCTACAGTACCTTACAGGAAATGGAACATAATTTTTCCAAACTATACCATATTTTGTAAATGCTAAATGCAGTGGTACATAACATATACGCAAAGTAGAAATATCTGAAAAATCATTATTCATCATTAGCTTATATATTTAAGTAGTATCTTGATCAATTTTATTTGACTACTTTTGTTTAAAAGTTTGTTGTCTATTTTCCACTTAAGACGAAAGAATCATCGTACAGGCTTTGCAGCAATTTTGATTTATATATTGTTTTAGCAGTGTGTTCAAGTAGTGCAAGTTGCAAGTATACTTTGGCACCCCGTTCGATAATATAGAATAATTTAGAACTGTATTTATTCGCAATTAAAATTTTGCTGTACGATCGAAGTGAATAATTTTTACTCCTTGGAAGGTCCATATCGATATACAGCTTTCGACAACTCCTAAGATGAAAAGTTTGACCGCAAATCCTGGATACGTCTCCAATTACTTCTTTCCTTGCCAAGGTCATATCTAGTATTCCGACGACCAACTTTACTGTGAGTACTAATGTGTTCTTAACGATTTATAGATTTTCGTTTCGAACGCAGAGGAAATGATATAAAAACTCAACCATTAATGATGCCTGCATAAGGTCTTTTGATTTTTGTTTAAACCAGTACTGTGATCTTTGTGCGCTTTTCCACCCTCGTTCGTAGCAGGGCATAAAATTGCTATTGAGATTTTCTTTAATATGCTTCAGTGGATTGTTATTTTAATTGCAGTATAATCATATCCAATTTTCGTCATTATAACATACGATTTTCTTTGGGGAGTCACAACCAATTACGAACATCTCGTGTTTAATTTAAGATTCACTGATCAATTTAGGATTTTGCATCTATAGGCACGGGTAGGACAATCTATCACAGTGAACACATGCAAACAACACACAGCGTTAGCATCATATAAAGAGAATAAGACTCGTTAATGGTCTTTTATTACATGAGAGCGGGACAAGAGTGCAATAAGTTCTCTATACTATTCAATAGCTTTTGTCGTCGCTCTGTTTATGATAAAACAAAAACAATTATTTCAGTGAGATAAATATTAAATTTTCTACAGTTGTATAGCAGCATTCAAACAAGCAGGTCGTCGTCGCTTTATTTATGACAAAACATAAACCAATTATTTCAGTGAACTATATATTGTTTTATTTATTTTAACAATATAACATCTAATATTAAAGTAGATGTAAGAAAAAAAATCCAATGAGTGTTCGAACTCACGGGCGATGTGTTAACACCTTTTTGCTACACGGTACCTGTTCGATTTCTATGAACACATTCGTAAATGTTACATTGGAAAATAAAAAACAGCGTTCAATCATATGATGACGTTACAGTTAAATAATATTAATACTTAAAATTATTTAAAGACCCAGTGCAAGCACATGTGTCATTATATTCTTGCTCAATACTTTTTTTTTATTCCCACAAAAGTCAAAGAATGCAAAGCAACATACACTTGTACATACATACATACATTGTTATATTCGTACGATATAACCGAAGATCAACATAAAATACTTTTTTAATATTACTCCAAATTAATACTCCAAATTATAACACTTCAATCTCGGCTCGCCGATATCGGATCGCCTTAATTTTTGGCCTAAACTCTTCGTCGAAACCCGCACTACCTTTTTAATCCAAAAACTAATAAAATCGGCTATGAATTTCCGGAGAAAATCGCGTGGGAAGATTATATGAAAATCGTCCAATAATCACTTTCAATACAGACTGCCAAGCAACGAACAAACAAACGATGATTTACTCTCACAAACCTAACACTTGCGTATGTATTAAATTTATAGTTTACTGCCCTAGAGGCGCGCGTATAGATGTTAACACATCAAAAAGAAAGTGCAATAGTAAAAGGACCTTCAGCACAAAAATAATTCCTTTATTATTTTCCAATGTAACATTTACTAATGTGTTCATAGAAATCGAACAGGTGGCGGTAACAAAAAGGTGTTAACACATCGCCCGTGAGTTCGAGCACTCATTGATTTTTTAAATTTCACAGTAATCTCACAATTCTGAGTAAATAGATACCTTATATACGCATTGAAATTCACTCTGGGCCCCTCGCGTGGCCCCCTTTTTCTGTAATTGCATTTTTCTACGAATTTGCGTCTATTCGATTGGTTCTTAGTTAATATTGATGGACATAAATGCTCCTGTTGTTATACCCGTATAACATAAGTTATAGATGTTATATAGATAAGTTTTACAAAAATACCTGCACAAAGTTTTTCGTGTTCTTTATATGCACTTTCTCTTTACTATAATGCTGGTAAAATTGTATAAAAACAAAGCATAATTCATTTTGTTTTAATAAAAACTTCAATAACTCAGACAATTAATACCGGAGTATTAAAAACAAAGTTGCGTTTTACTCATTGGGAAACGTCCCTCTTGTACAAATTCAAGAGTATTATGGTTTCTTTATAAAATAATGCGTGAAATCATCGCCGAAGTTGAAAAATGGAGAAAACAATTAAAAAATATCTGTTTTCTGGACAAATAGACACATACTTCTCGTATATTCTTAAACCGCGTATATATGGGTAGAAAGGCCCAAGTTTATTCTTTTTAAATCCGGTGAGAAAATGAAAGTCGGTTGATAATCAACTAACATACAGGCTTATAAGTACGCAAAGGTACACAAAACCGGGTTTTAACCGGTTTTCAAGATTTTGGGGGTGTTTTGGGAAATTTCACAAGCAGATGCTTGTTTCACTCGACAGCACCTACAAGAAAGATACTATCACTTCCCAGGTATTTTGGACAATATAACAACGTGTTATTAATAACGATACCTTCCCGTAAGAATGTATTAAGCGACACTTTTTTCGAAAATGACTTTTTGATATGGAACTATACTAGAAGTTAAGCGCCACATTTTGGCCTGGGTTACACTGCCCTGTCATGCATGCAAAGGAAACTAGAGAGAAAATAAAATTGTATCAACCGACAAGTTTTCTCACTGGAATAATGTTGCTCCCTGAAATTTGTATTATCCGCCAAAAAAATTATGCTAAGCGACATTTTTAAAAATCTAATTGTCGTAAGCAACAAAAGGTCCACACGAAATTGCGAAATTATCGCTTAGCACACTCATCCAACTATAATTTGATCCATTTTTGTCGCTTATAACACTCCAGATTACGATGGTCTTCGAGTTTAAATAATTTTTCTATGAAGTGCTGCTTTTTTCCCATTTATTTTGTGTTTTTTTTTTATCTCGTCGGTTGTAAGCGTATTTTTGTATGTAAATACATTTGCACAGATAGCTGTTGATTTTATTTCAAATATTTGAATGAAGTAAGTAGGCTTTGGTTTTGTTTTGAGTTATTTTGTTCCTTTTATTCTCGTCAGTTGTTATCGTACTTTTTTCGGTGAGGAGTTAGTTCATCGTTTCGTGGAATTTTAGTGAAACTATTTATAATTTTACCGTGATTGAAAATTTGCCAAGTCCCTCTGGATGGCAAAAGCCAATTTTGTTTCATTCAAGAGCTAGACAAATGGTTGAATTAGCAAAACAATCTAATGAAGGAATGAACGTAAGTAAATAAGCTCCTTGATTCTTGATTCATGTTTACATTTTGAGGTAGGTGAGATAAATACAATTATGAATTTTGTTTTAGCTTAATCATTTTGAAAAAACGAAATGTACTACGGGCAGAAAGTGTTTGTCTTCACCATCTGAATCTGGATAATGGTCTGAGTGTGATCCGTTCGAAACAGATGGGAGTTCATCTTGGCATAACGATTCCATAGAAAATTCAAGTGCCGATGAAATAGAACAACGCCAAAAAGTAAACAAGAATCCAAAGCCGCAAGTCATGGCCATTGAGGTATGTAACCAGGGGTTGGCCGTAAAATCGAAAAGAGCTCGTGTTGAGAAAAAAAAATCTGTGCAAAGAAGTCCATGCAAGAGATGCCAAAACAAATGTGCAACCAAATTAAGTGAGTCGCAAACGCAAGAAGTTTTTGACTTTTATTGGAAATAGATTGGATTTATCCTGCGTTGATCGTTTTGCTATCAAAAGGCGACAAAGCAAAGAAATTGAAAACAAGACAGAAACAAGAAAATATTTTATAAATTTTGAAGGGAAAAGAATACAAGTATGTATGCAGTTTTTGCTGAAAACCCTTAACATTTCAAGTAGAGTTGTGACATATGCCCTTGAAAAAACAACAGTTTTAAATACATCGGAAACAGACAAAAGGGGTGCAGCAGATACGTTCAATGCTACGTCCGCTGATTTAAAAGAAGCCGTTTGCACTTTCATTGAAAACATACCAAGGGTTCAATCCCACTATTGCCGTTCTAGGGCCAATATAATCCATGTTCCCAAAAAAAGATAAGTGTACCTTTTGCGAATCCTATAAGGACCGTGAACTGGATGAAACACAGAATGTAAAAGTGACAAAATATTCTCAACAGAAAGAGACGAGCCATAAACTGTTTATGGAAGATCAAGAAAAAGCCAAGCCATTTCTTTATGCTAGTTTTGACCTGCAAAAACTTCTAAACGTTCCACATACGCAGAGTATGCTATTTTATTACTCGAGAAAATACTGGTTTTATAACGACACAATTTATGAGAGTGGAACACATAATACGTATGCTTTTGTGTGGGGTGAAGTTGATGGAATACGAGGAGCAAATGAAATTTGTACAATCCTCAATCAGTACTTGAAAATCGTCGATGAGAGAAAAACTGTTACATCCATTTCCTTATACTGTGATAGCTGTCCTGGACAAAATAAAAATCGCCAAATCATAACAATGATTTTTTTGGAAAACAGAAGCGCTTAAATATTTTCCAACACAATGAGTAAAAACCAAGGAGCAAACTAATTTTAAGATTACGGAGTCTAATATTTTAATTTTTTCTAAATCATCCCCTTATATAAAATATTTACAATTTCAAACACCTTCTCCTTCATATGCCCTGGATTTTTGTCGCACGCGCAATCAAGTAAAATACCTTGAAAAATTCAATGAACCAGACATTCTTTATTCTTCAAAACTGGTAATATCAGGCCCGAGACGGAAAGGATTTAGAGAGTCTGCTCAAAAGAAAGTTTATTCCTGAACGATACATAGAAGAATACGAGGGAGGATATTATAAAAAATACATTTGGTGAGAAAGAAGACGAATTTTTGACGTGACAACGTCTTAAATTAGGTTGCGGCTGGGAGTCACTTATGAAAAAGTGTAACGCCCGGTAACGTTACGATGAGTCACCGAACACAAGTAAACGCAATGTGTTTACTTGTGTGCCAGAAACGATTTGCTTTGCTGGCTTCTAGTGGCTGTTGGTCGGTGGTGTGAGTGTTTTTGTTTTTTGGCACATCATATATATGACGACTGAGCAAGTATGTATGTGCGTATATATGTGCGTGTGTATGAATATTGATTTAGATCAGTCTGCATTGGATAAAGTATTATTTTTTGTTTTTTTTTGTTTTTTGTTTTCTGGCTTTATGATATGTGTAGTGTATGTTTGTGTGTAGAAATTTTCATATGAATTAGGTAGCCAAAACGAAACAGAGAGCTGCGGTCGGCTTTAAAAACGATATGCGAATATGATGAATTGAAATACTTTTTGGTTAGTAAATTATTTTCTTTTGTTTTTAATAAAAGAAATGTTTATTTTTTATAATAAAAGAAATGTTTATATTTTATAATAAAGGATATGTTTATTGTTTATAATGTCACATTTGATAATGTGTTCATAGAAATCGCACAGGTACCTAGATGGTGTTGAAATTACTTCTATTTTCCTAAACCATAAGTTTCAATAAATGTTAAAACATCGCCCGTGAGTTCTAACACTCATTGGGCAAGTGAGTTCATTGCACTCCTATTGTGCAATTTAATTATATTCATATCAATAAATATTCTACCGAGAAAAAGACGTTGTCACGTAAAATCTTCGCCCGTAAAACCGACTTTACAGGCAACAATTTTTTTTTATTTTTTTTATATTTTTATTTATTATATTATAACCAATAATCCTAAAGTGTCCTTTTTGCATTTTTGTTTTGAAATAAATGTTTTGTTACTTTTTATATAGATTTTTATTTATTTTATTGTTTAACATAAAAAAATAAAAAATAAATTAAACGACACAATTTATTTCAAACCTCTATTTTTTGTGTCCATGTCAATGTTTTAAGCGCCATTTACCATTGTATCAAGCGCCAATGTCTGGACCACGAAAATGTACTAAGCGACAAAAACTTCTTATCTGATTAAAATTTTGGTTTTGCAAGTTTTGTTTTGTTTCAAGTTTTGTATTCTGAAAATCGCTTTCCAAATATGTTCCTTTCAATAAAATACACAAATAAATAACTAAATGAGACGTTTTTTTCGTTTCCTGAACAATTTTAGAAATACATTCTTATGGGAAGGTATCGATATATTTCTGGTGAATCTTGTAATACTTTTGCATATTTTGAATTTTCCAATAAAAGAAAATATATTCTTAGTTTTAATTTTACTATAAATATAATTGGAAAGTCCAATTAATAATATTTGTGTCTGTGTTGTCAACGCGGCATATATTTTCCATCATAACGTTATCGCACTTGTGTAATATGCATGTATTTAATCATCGGATACTCAACGAGCATTTGAAGACTACACACAAGCCTATGAATTATTACTTATTGAGTAGTACTACGTATATGAATTTTTGTGTAGATCTATGGTAGTTTATGATATGATATTGATATGTATTTTTAAAAAGAAAACTTTATATATTGGATTGAATATTAGTATCTTATAAAGATACCGCATTTGCGTGGAAGTTTTTACTTATAAGTATATCATATCAATAAAAGATTAGAAAAACATTTAGCCTTCCAATCAAATTCCAATCAAATATAGGATCTCCCAATAAAACTGAAGGAGAAATTTTTTTCCTATGCAAGTGAAATTTGACAGCTGTCGTATACGATTGTACCGATTATTAAAAATGGAGTGCTACACAGCATGTTATCGTTATGACAACCCATTACAAAAATAGGGAAAGTTACGCAGATACCGGACGCAAACTTCTCGAAATTTTCGGTCATGAAACGTGTTAACATTTCGAGGAGGGATCACAAAAACTGGGTCGATTAATGAGACTAAGTCTCGTGATCACTCCATAAATGAGAACACATAATTAATAAAACGTGGTCTCGCCAATCCCTTTTTGGGATGATGTTGAAAACACGTTTAATTGGGCCATTCTAACTAAGCTGATTCATCTTGCTGAATGACACCAATAAATCGAACTACCTATCGTTCAGCTGTCGTCTACGATTTTTCCAATTATTAAAAATGGAGCGCCACACAGCATGTTAGCGTTATGAAATCCCATTACAAAAATAGGGAAAGTTACGCAGATACCGGTCGCAAACTTCTCGAAATTTTCGGTCATGAAATGTGTTAACCTTTCGAAGAGGGATCACAAAAACTGGGTCGATTAACGAGACTAAGTCTCATGTGTGGCGACCTACCAGGTAGTCTCGGCAATGAACACCAATTCGCCATCGTTTACAGAAACTTAAAATTTCACGAAGAAATAGCCTTTTCGGAACTTTTATTCCACACTTAATCGGAATATAACAGCCTCGGCTTCGGTGGCAGTGCTTCAAGCGGTTGGTCCAATATTTGATAGTTCGTTATTTGGTACGAATTGGACCTGACGTAGTCCCAGAAATCGAGGGTTACGAAGTCGCATGATCGCGGCGGCCAATAGCTGAACGGTCGCCAAATTTTTCCTTCACAATTGAGTGCGTTTTGTCTATTTTATGGTAGTTAGCGCCATCTTGTTGAAACCATAGTTGGGATATATCGATATGGTCGAGGTCTGGCCACAGAAATAGGTAAATAGTGCTCTATACCGAGGATCACCGACGGTAACGTTGCCCCTTCATAATATCAAAAGAAATAACCTCCGATGAAGCCTCTATGCCATAAACCGCACCAACAAGTAAATTTTTGTGGATGCTGAGTCAAAAATGTGTTCCCTCCGAGAATATGAGTTTTTGACCAAACTCCGGATCTTGGGGCAGCATTTCCAGCGCCCAACTAGCGAGCTCATGGCATTGGTAGTCGCTCGGCATCAATTCTTGCGTCAGCACAATTTAGTGAGAAGGTAGGCTAAAATTCAACCGCAAAATATGCCGAACTGACTCTCTGGAGATGCCCAATTCAGCTTATCGGCGGGGAATCGACAATTTTTGGTCTTCGTCAATATTGACCGCTACGGCAATAATATTTTCTTCACTTTGCACCAATCTCCTGTCTGTCTCGATGTCCAAAAGAGTGTACTTACACTCAAAATTTTTCTACGCACTGAAGACCTAATGACGACCGGCCTAACAACGAAATCCTCATTGCGAATTTACTACTATGCGGGGTTTTCGATAATATTTTGTAATAATTTCTGTTTCAGTTTCTGAAATATACTAATTGGAAAAAGTATGATTACTATCTGGTCACTGTTTAGTATGTTAATGCCAAATAAAATAAATTTTTATAAAGAAACATCTTTTACTGGCTTGAAAATATATTTGAATTCGCTTCAGACACAATATTAACAATCAAAGTTTATGTTATAGTAGGTACATTATAGACAAATAGGCTATATTTGTGTTATCCGATTATATTCTTGGAATCTAATTCACATTCGTCCTATTTGATGTGTTAACATCTACAGGCGCGGGTAGTGTCTAAATTCACAAAGTGAATACATCCAAACACATTTTGTCCGACTGCGATTATAGATTGTTTGGTGTTAAACTCCACCGAAAAGGCTGGACCGATTTGTTTGAAACATTTTGTCCCTTCGAGTAGGTCTCAGAATCGGCCAACATCTATTTTTCATACCCCTACATGAGAAGGGTGACCCACACCTATATAGAACACAGATTTGTCCGACTGCGAAACACAGATTGTCAAACTGCGAAAAAACCACACACTGATGTTGTGGGTTCGGAGCACTCTCAGAGCAATGAGAATAATGACGTGGTTATACGTATAGAAAAATGAGATAGCAAGAGAGCAGCGAAATTTGTGTGAACCTGAGTAGCGAATGTACGCACATAACAATTTATGTGTCAGTTTGCATTCTAATTGTTTTTGTGGGAATAAATCAAAAAGTATTAAGCAAGAAAATAATGACACATGTGCCTGCACTGGTCTTTAAATAATTTTAAGTATTAATACTATTTAAATCTAACATCGTATGATTGGACGCTCTCTTTAAATTCTTTATATTAACTTCACCTGTCTGTATGCATATATGCATACCGAAAAAACTTTGGATTGATTTTTAACCCTTTTCCCGTGATCCAATCGAGCTGAACCTTCGCAGGCAAACTAATGGCGACGACAAAAATTAACCAAATGGCGGGATTGGGCAAAGGGGCGTGGTACCTCCCATATAAATCACAAATTAAAAATCCATTATTTCTGCTCCTGTTAACGGCAATTGGATAAAATTGGGTATTTTGGTTAGGTGTACATATTCTAAGATCTTCTGCAAATATGGGAATGATTGCACAAAGGGGCGTGGTCATATATAAAGAATTTATAGTCAAAAACTTTGTTTTTTACGGCTTCGTTTTTTATTATTGTGAAAGGTAAGTCAAATAAAATGTGGGTGCGGAGCACTTTCAGATCAAAGAGAATACGTAAAATATAAAAATGAGATAGCAAGAGATCAACGAAAACTATGTGATCTTGTGTAGCGTAAGTACGAACATAACAATAATGTATGTATGTTCATGTGTCTGTTGCATTGCATTTTCTGTTTTTTGTGGGAATAGTACAAAAAGTATTAAGCAAGAAAGTAATAACACATATACTTGCACTGGTGTTTAAATAATGTTAAGTATTTTATTTATATGTAACGTCATCATATGATTGAACGCTTTTTTTTTTATTTTCCAGTGTAACATTTATGTACTAATGTTTACATAGAAATCGTACAGGACCGTGTAACAAAAAGTTGTTAACACATCGCCCGAGAGTTCGAACACTCATTGGATTTTTTTAAGTACAAGAATACTTATATAACCCTGTTTTTGCAATTATAAACATATGTACATAAAAAGTGTGTATGTGCATTAATATACTTTAGCCCTAGAAAGATAACCTTTTTTTTCATACAGAAAAGATAACCATACGTCCTAAAGACGTATGCAAGTTTGATGCCTAATTAGTAAAGGTTCCAAAATGTTTTAAACTAAAATTCGTTTCTAATTAATAAGATTAAGCCTTGCTCTATAAAAAAATGTTATCTGAAGAAAACCCATCAAATTTTAAACTGCAAAACCAACGAACAGTATTCCCCTTAAAAATCAAAGAAGTAAATAAATGCTTATTTTTCATACGTGTCAAAGACGTACGATATCTCACTAGGGTTAAATAATATCAAAAAAAATGTTTGGGACAAGTATTTTTTCCAGCATTTTATTAAATATGGTGAATTTTCAGATTTCGAGTTACAGAAATCCAAAATGCGATACTCATATTTCCCAGATATTATCACCGTTTAAACGGCTTTTGTTTTACAAATCTCACATGGTCATTTGGCTTGTTTTAAATGGTTTTTGACTTTCATTCCACGAAGGTCAGTTCCTTTAGTTTGCCATGAAAAAGTCTCTCAAGTAATACCGATTGGAATCGTTATAGCAAGGTAGGTTGCGATCACTCCACAAATGAGAACACATAATTAATATCATATGATCTCGCCAATTCCTGTTTGGGATGAAATTGAAAACACTTCTTATTGGGCCATCCTAACCAAGCTGATTCACCTTTCTGGATGACACCAATAAATCGTACTACCTATCGTTTGGGCCGCATGAAATGGTTTAACATTCCAAATCGCAGATACTGGTAACCCCGAGCGGCTGAGATTGACACTTTATTAAAGTAAATACCCAAATTCCACTACCCTCTATAACTGATGATTAGATGTTTGTTTAAGTCATTCACGTCTGATTAATGTGTACAATTAATATGTTTAAACTCCACACACCGTAAGGTCACTTTAACCGTCTTCGCAGTAGAAAAAATCGTTTCGATTTTTATACATATTGGCACATACAAACATACTTTGGGCATGTGACAAGAGGGAAACCGCACTTGTTAGGACAGCGTATATTTATGCTCTTGTGTATACACATATCCTGGTACAAATGTGTATGTGAACGGCCCTACATGCATTTTTATACAAAATAAACCACGTAAATCAAGAATAGCAAAAGATATTTTATTCTGTGGCAAACTTACGTTCACATCGAAAGCAACGCAATATATACTGTTTTAGGCGAACAAATACAAATATGTTAAATATGATATGACACATAAGGCTATGAATACTAATAGATGGATGAATAGTCAAGTATGTATGTGTGTGGCCAGTAAATCCCTTTAAACGAGGGAAGATTTCAAAATATGATTAAAATCCTTACGCAGGTACATAAGTCAGGAGCCGTCGTCACGTTTTGCACATCGCCTGTGACAGTAAAAGCCCAGCTACTCTTAAATTTTACCCTATTAAATTACTTTTATCGTCTGTTTAGCGATAACAATATTTTGCGACGAATAAAGGTTCTATATTTGGTTCAAAGCTTTTGAATCGCATATTCGTGGAACCTAAATTGTCTCGCAACTTCAAAAATCTGTTGCTAAGCATTTTGGTTAAGCACGACTTTCTTGAATGTCCCTCGTATGAGAATGATAAAAATATCAAAGGTCCACTATCAATGGGGAAATTTTTAAGAATATTCTTATATATATATATTTACGCTTTCAGCCAAAAATCATAAGTGGCTAAACCGCATTAGAGGAGACAATGAATGTAGTCCAAAACCTTGGGGTCAATTTCAATCTATTTAGAATTTACAACACAACGCAACACTTAAAGCATTTCAATGAGATGCTAAACAAGGTCAGCACGGAGTACCATTGCTTGCTCACAAATGGGTTGGAGAGGAGAGGCGAAGTATGCAAGAGATCCCACATAACATATTCTACGAAAACAACAACCTAACCACGTTTGAATGAAATTAAAAATACATGTCCAAAACAGCAAAGTGACATCTAAACAAAGATTTTTCCTAGGTTTTCGGCAATTGTGACTCTTGCTGGGTGTTAACGATAGAGGTCAAATTAGACCATGTATGCGCCAGTGGCCACAAGTCACCCGAAATCTTGAGTTGTTGTCCTGTCATCTGAGGGATGTGAGCATTAGAATGGGGATGTTGGCAATAACATATTGTGGTAGATTTTACACACATTCATAATAGGTGGATATGGTGTTGTTTTGAGTCTATAATGTCCATGTAACGTCAACCACTCTTTTGTCACATATCTATGTAATTTGCTTTTTTATTTTCTTCACTGTCCAGTCAAGTTCAATGATATGTGTACATCAGGTACGCTTGGTATGAATGATCTGTAATATACAATGGCAATTATTATTCTCCTGGCAGCCGAAAACAGATTACAATTCTGTGAGGTGTCCTCAAATGAGTCGTTCCAACGATATGTTAAATAGTTCTTAGATATTATCTTCGCTACAAAAATACCCAACTGCTTTCACAGATTTTAATTCCATCAAGTCATTGTTATCTGATATATTTTTGAATCGCCATACCTACAGCTGGTTTTAGCCCTCTCCTCTTTAATAAATTGATATTTAGATGTTTGTATATAAATTGAACTAGGAATAAGTTAACAAAATTTACCGCGCACCCGGAACTTCTGCAAACCTTGTGCTGCAACTTAGAGAGCTAAAGTCCGTCAGAGACAAATTTTGTGGTTCGCCAGAATAAAGCAGATCACTCTTAAAACGGCAATTTTCAAAATTCTTTTTCTATCTTCCCAAGAAAAAAACCTCCTTAAATAAATTGTAAGGCAATAAGTGATCAAATTTAATTAACAAAATATTATGTTAATTAAAAAAGTAACTGATTCTTGGGGATAATACAAACAAATAAAATTGTTGATCCAATTAAATATATTGACAGGAGATGAAATGATTCTGCACGTGAAGCCTTATCACAGTACATTATATCAGTAAATACTAAAATAATTCATTATTGTCGAGAATTGTACATGGAGGAAATTCATCATATAATGGAAATATTGACCGTCGGCGATACAATTGGTGAGCGTGACCTACTATTGTTAATTTCAATGTGGGTTCAATACCCGCTCTGGCATACATTCATTTCTTTCGTTGAAGGTCAAAGCGAGTAATGATCCACGAAAAAGCTCCTCTAAGTCCGGCTCAAAATCGGTGTTAAATTGTACGTCTCTAACAATGATCCTAAATGTACGTCGAGGTAACCTCACATATTTTGAGCAAAAATGAATATTCCCCAATTTTTCATGCGGCTCACTCACTGAAAATTCGACGCTGTGGCAGGTCAGGCGACTACAGTTCTTTAACAAAGTGTATTACCATTGTGAAATGACCAAGTTGACTGAGCATGTTTCACTTTGACACATGCTACTAATCACAACTGTCAAAAATTCTATACTGATCACCGAAACAGTAATAATGAAAAATTGAATTTTTTCTCTGATGTGTAACTTAGGGAAGGCCCTTTTTAATTTGTTTGGCAACGCTATTCGCATGCTATGGTTTCGATAAAATACTCATCAAAGATATGGATAATTTTTTTATTTGTGATCAAACATTTGACGGCGAATCAGTGTTATTATTTCCATCGTGGAACTTTATTTCCAGGATAGTTTTGGAATGGCTGAACACATTTCAGCTATCGGCTACACAGAATAAGGTAAGACATGATGGCTGCAAAGTCACCGTGGCTATAGGAAATGAAATTGCGGAAAAGTTGGGTTTATTTCGTCGACTATTTTCTTCTTACCCGGCTTTTCAAACTAAACTACATCTACTGTAAGCATAAACTTATAAAATAAGATGTGTGTGTTTTACTGCTGTAAAAGGACCAAAGCGTTTTCGGTTACATCAAGCGTGATCAATAGTTCAATAGCATCATTCGACACAACCGCTGATGAGGGTCTGTGGCACGACACGAAATAGCTATACGGTTCGCCAGGTACCACGGGAAAGCATTTTGTAAACAATTGTCGAAAACTGTATCAGCTGTATTCAATAGAGATGAGTGGGGGTATTGAGCTTGAATAAATGGACATTATCAGTTCCATTAAAATCTACTGAAATGAGTAACACACACAAGTAGACTAAACAATTATAAACTTTCATGTGCCATTTCCGAAATTGATAGTACAAAGTCTTTTAATGTTTAGTATTGAATATTTAAAATAAATCTTCTGCAACTTTGTAATTATATAGATTAATTACGAAAGATCTATGTATTTTGAAATAGTTGTGTTTTTTTGATACAAAATATACAATTTCCATCACAGTGCGTAGGTCCTATAACAACTTTAGGAATAGGATAATTCTGAACGACATTTCCCATTTTGTATTCGCCATGCATGCATGCATATTCTTCTTCCAGCCTACATGCGAACCATTAGCTGCTTGCGAAAGTATGGTAAAGCTATGTATACATATTCGAGACGTCAGAAATAACATCAGTTTGCACAAAATATACTGTTTGACTTATACAGACCCTTGGACCGTAGATTGGAGTAGCATTTGAGATGGGGTTATCATTTGATACAGAAACTAGTACAGAAGTTTCGGGTGCGTGAACTGACTTTAACACAACCTCTTCCATTGGGCCTGAATTCCATTAAAAATTGTATATTTTTTGGTAGCCGACCAAATTTCAGTTATTATTCCCAATTTAATTAATATCTGTACTGTTTTTTGGAATTTACCGTGACTACTAATTGACCATCCAACATTCAAGTAACTTACTAACTTATCCGGTCTCGAACAACCCCGAAGGGTCAGGGACCTTACAAAACGAAAACAACATATCTCGCCAACCAGTTCGATCTTTTGGTTTATTTCTCCAGTTGGTAATACCAATTTTACGCAGAGATTCGTCAACCTGATCCCTCCAGCGGAGTCGTGGTCTTCCTAATTTTCGTCTTCCTTCGAGTTCGGTTTCGAAAACCCTTTGACCTGGTTCGTCTTCATTCATACTACTGATATGGCCTAGCCAGCGCAATCGAGTTATTTTGAACCGTTTAAATATGTCAATGTAGGGATTTAGCTCATACAGCTCATGGCTACTGCGTCGCCAATACTCGTTGTTGTACACTATAGGGTCATACATTTTTCGGGGTATTTTTCTCTCGCAGACTTCTAGAGATATTTCGTCTGCTTCCGATAAGACCCAGGATTCTGTGCCATAAAGCAAGACAGGTTGTATGAGAGTCTGGTATAGCTGGACTTTTGTTACTCGAGAGAGGGCTTTATCTCTAACATCATAACATAACACAACCAAAATGAGCTGACGTTGTCGTTTTTTTTACGTCAGATCCGTGGTATATAAATTCGTCCGCCACCTCAAAATTATATCGGTTATCAATGGTGTACCGCCAATAGTGACGTACTGGTCTGTGAGACCGGCTGTGTTAAAAAATTCGTATAATTTTATTCTCCGTTATTTTTTTTTGTTGCGATTTCGAGTAGCTGCAGCATTGCACATCCCCCACCATCAGTTAATGACGAAGCTGCTTAGTGAGCACAACTTCTGTATTTTTGTTTCTAACTGGTGTGTGAGACCGTAAATCACCGTGAATGTAAGTAAAATAATAGCAACACTTTTGTATTATATTTTGGAAGGATACCAATTTTTGTTCATTCTATAAAAGTTCCTATTGTCGAAAGACTAATAAACATTATTTTCCTTAGTGAATATGTGATTTTTGTATTTTTTCTTAATATTAAAAAATGTATTGCTAAAACATTGTTATTTTTAATGCTCTATTTCAAAACATTTGTGAATTTTAATATTGAAATAAATGAACTTAAAATGATTATATATCTCTGTTTTATTGTCAAAGTGCATAAATAGAAAGAAAACATTAACTATTAGCAACACGTTTCGAAAAATCTTCTGTTGAAAACCACGGTGCATGAGACCGGCGTCACCACTGGCGAATTTCACTTAATTTTACTGTCTCTACACTGGAAAATTTTTTGGATACAACCATTTTGTTTAATTGGGGTTTCAACCAAAGAAATACAGAAAAAATAAAAAAAGTAGAATGGTTGGAAAAAGTACTCTGGCCTACTTTTTGAAGGGTTACGTACAAACAGTACGCCTGGCAAGCCAAAATACATTTTGCATGAAATCGTAATTGTAACTTAAAAGCTAATAATGCAGTTCGATTCCTCGTACCTTAGTTAGGGTAAAACCGTCCCCTCCCGTCTTGTCACATTTTTCGACACCACAAAAAAATCTGTTCGAGTACTTAGCCATGAAAAAAGGTTCTCAAAAATACCGTTCGGAACCGGTGTAAATGTATAGGTCGTGACCTGTGACCTGACCATTGACCCAATCAATCAAACTAGAAGGCGCACAGCACACTGGTTGTGAGAAGCTCTCCCCAATCCCTTCGTGGGTTGTAATGGGAAACCATTTTTTTAGACAATACTAAAAATCTAACTTTACAAATTGGATGACAATGAATATGGTAAATAGCAGTGACACTCATCAACTAATGTACGATACCGATTTCTTGTTGAGTTAAATCTAAAGCGAAGTTTTGCTGGTTAAAGTTAAAGAAGAGTTTATCTTATGATTGGAATGACCCCTTTCAGCTCCCTCCTTTTTGATCCGGATTTTGATTGGCGTTGGACGAGACTCGATATCGACTAAATTTTTCTACCGAAAAGAAAGTGTACGACAGATTCCTCGGCCGATTGTTTAAAAAATAGAACTAAACCCAAAGTATAAGTATGAGATCGAAAACTTAGGGATAAGTGAAATGAGGAGGAATGCCAATGGCGAACTTATCACAGCAAATGGTAATTCTGTACCAGAGTAAATGGCGGTGAAAGTGGAGATGAAATCATAATGTGGACAAAAATCCAGAATTCACTCAAATCATGGCGACCAATATCGGACCGTGTAATAATGGCTCGCTTCCAGAGTAGAATAAGATGTATTGCCATAGTACAGTGCTACGCTACAGCAGAAGATGCTGAATAAACTAAGAAGGATGAATATTAACTAACATTCGCGCTAAATGATCATCCTCGCTCAATCGTCACACTCATGGGTGATTTCAAAGCGGAGATAGGTGGCTATATCACCAGTATCCGCACCACCATGGGAACCCACGGTTCTGGAGTCAAAAACAACAACAGAGACCGGTTAACAGAACTGTGTCAGACATTTAAACTAGTCATTGGTGGCTCCATATTCCCGCATAAGCAGACAAATAAGTATACACCCTCGAGCGGCAATTCACGCAATCAGATCTACCACATGCAATCAGATCTACCAATATCACTCGTGGGACGATATCACAGCAACATATAATCAATTTGCAGTAGAAACACTCTGGGTGCAATGCACCGCCACAGGAAATCGTGGGTATAAGATGACACTTGGAATCTAATTTCTCAAAGAAATTTTCCCAATTTCTACTGAGGACAGCAAAATAGATCAGAGCAGCCCCGCAGAAAATAACTTAAGCATATCGAGCTACCCTCCCAACCTAAATGAGATAAAAGAGGCGATTGGTAAATTAGAAAATAATAGAGCAGCAGGGGAAAATGGATTACCCGCGGAAATTTTACGGGTTGACATCGAAACCACGGCCGAAATTTTACGGGTTGACATCGAAACCACGGATCATCACAGACTGCCTGCAACTTGGAAGAATGACATCATTGAAAAGTTAATGAAAAGTGGTGACTTGAAACATTGCAGCAACTGGAGAGGAATTACTCTGCTTAATACTGCATTGAATGTTTCAAGGCAAAATGGAGAACGTATAACGAGACGAACATGCAGCCTTCCGGTCAAATATAAGCTGCTTAGATCAGGCCAACACTTATCGCATCATTATTGGACAATCTCTAGTATGGCGTACGCCCCTCTATCAACTGTTCGTGGACTTCAGGAAAGCCTTTGACACCATCAGACGGACTGTCATATGGAAAGCATTGAGAAGAAAACGTGTACCCCAGGTAATATTTCGAATAATTAGAGCTAAGTACGAGGATGCAGAAGTTCTTCAGAACGGGAACATTAGTCAACCATTCTTGAGAAAACCAAGAACGCCCACTATCACCTCAGCTATTCACCATCGTGCTGGATGATATAATGAGCAAAGTCTGTTCAAAGAGAAGATAAATAAGATAGAGTCTCTCAAGCCAACTCGAAGATCTGGATTATGCGGATGACATCTGTCTACTCTCGCGTAAGATCTCCAGTATGCAGTTAAAACTGGAAGATTTGGAAAGAATGGCTCGCAATGTTGGACGTGAGATAAATATCAAGAAACCCAAAGCCATGAGAATCAACAATACTACCACAGAAAGTCGAGTATGCAGATATCCTCTACTATCTAGGAAGTACGATATGATGTATACAACCGACGGGGCAGATACAGACGTAACTAATAGGCTCATTCGGGAGACTGCAGTCAGTATGGAGAAGCTCACACATATCCAGACGAACTGAGCTCAGAATATTCAACTCACCTGTAAAATCAACTCTGTTATATGGTAGTTAAACCTAGCTTGTATCTCATAACATCACGCAAACGAGTCAGGTATTTATCAACAAGTGCCTCAGAATTATATTCAAAATATTCTGGCCTGACACCATAAGTAACACAGAACTGTTGAAAATTACCAATGAGGGACCCATACCTAAGCAGATAAAGAATAGGAAATGGAAGTGGAACGGGCGCACCATCCGAAAAAATCCCGACAGTATCACATGGATGAGTGGAATCTACAAAGCTCAAGAAATCGTGATCGAACAAGAAACACCTGGAGACGCACAATAATCCAAGAACTAAGACAGAACATGTTTAGCAGAAAAAAAACAGCGTTGAACCGTGTAAGATGGAAATGGTTTGTGTAACGGAAAATAAAACCACCAAATCGATGAAAAATTATATTTGTGCCCCAAAATGGTAACCGATTGAAACATTTTTCTTCCGGAATATTTTTTGGGGTTGCAACGCAATATAAAAACAATTATTGTTGAAAATCCGCGACAAAGAAAAACTTTGTATAGATATGTTTCTTTAAGTCCATTTAAAAAAATAATATTTTTTAAATCCAAATTAAGATCTAAGTCCTTGCCAAATAAATTTTTTGTTCGTGACACTAAACAACGTTCACATTTTTAGAGTTCCAAAATATCACAGTTGCATTCTCTTTTGGAAACAAAAATTTCATGAAATTTCCTCTTTGGAAAATATTAAAAATTGGGACAAATTTCAGGCCAAAAAATTTTTTTGTTCAACACATGATTTAAATTTTTTCGGATAATAGATTGTAAATAATTTTAAATCGACTTTACAGAGCGGTTCTGATCGAGAAAGGCTTCGTTACAGGGACGAAACATGTTCGTGTGTTTCACGATATTATTATCGCTGCATTGAAACAGTTCGTATAATACTTTGTTGAAAGCTTATCGTTGCATTGTCGTAAAACTCAATTTTCGTTGCTGCAGCCATACATTCATTATCAATTATGAAGAAGAACAAAATGGTTTAAGTATTTTGAAACAATTAAATAAAGTCTGGGTAGTCTCTGTACTCTGGGTGAGTCTGGGAGTCGACAACGGACTATGTACCTCTTTTAAATACTACATATGACATTTGTACTGACGCCCTTGAATGTAGATATAAATTTCTAAAATCCCAGAAGAAATGACTGGCAATAACGAAAATAAAGTCATCTGACTTAAACGGTGTTGTTGTCCATATTGGGTGTGCCATGTTGGACCACAAATTGTTCTTACTACACGCAAAATATTTATATATTTTGGTACAAAAAAGGCTGATATTTCCACTGTACCGCGATGAATATGTACGTTAGCGCACTTTCAATAACAATATATCTTAATTCATTCATGCGACGAAAGTGTTCCTATTAGTATTGTTGGGCGTCTGAGAATGAACTTGTCACGGAGTCCGAAAGCAGTCATGTTAGTAACTGTGATTTTCTAATTTGCTTTTATTCCATTAAATTCCATACTTTAAGAAGAGATAAATATGGTAATATGAACGTCGGATACATTAACACATATTGTTAGATTAATTAACTTTAATACAATACGGCACCAACCAATTTTAGCATATTTCATTGCCACAAGCTTTTGGTGAATATGTCGGCCCTATAATTAATTTCTGTGAACCCATTTCCACAATTATCTTTTGGAAATTGTCGACGTTTTCCATGTTTCCATTTAATATATCCAGATTTGGTAAAGATAAAGTTTACATTGCAGTCTAATCACTTAAAGTAGTATTACCGAAACCTCCTATAATCGGTAGAATCTATTTCTACCGAATTACTTATTGAAACAAAACAATTAAAATGCCCATCAAGAAAAAGCAAACGCAGGCATATCTACATATACGCATACATATACATACATTCATCTTAAAATCGTTACTTCAGCATAAACAAAAATCAAAATAATAAAGCCAATACAAATTTGCTATTATAACCAAAGAGTACCAAACAACAAACAATCAGACTGAATGTCGTACCACTGAATTTGATTTGAAGTTATTGACATTCTTTCGAATTCAATAAAAGATAAAGAGAAACAGGACATTATGTTTCATTTATAGTTTGGGGTCAAATTATCAATTGGGGTCCATTTAGGTCAGTTTTACAGCAACCAAATGTAGAGATTACAATGGGAACAAAGTTGTTTTGTTGTGGCACGAGCTCATAACATATGGAAAATGGTGTAAATTATTTTTTTAAAACCACATTTTGAAACTTTCCGAATCACAAATGAATTTCTAATGATGGGTGTGCAATAGGCCGGGCAGAAAAAAAGTTAAAGGTACAGCATTTGGTTAGCAACAAAATCGTTATGTGTCAAGTCGAATAAACACACAAAATTTTAAAAAACAAACAATTAACCGCTTCATGTTCCGCAATGCACATGAAACATAAATAAGATGCAATTTAAAATGTTGGTAAATTTTAATATAATTTCGATACAATTCCCAAATTGTAAGGTTGGTGAAATGTAACATGCGTCTGTATGTGTATCAAAAGTTTTGAAGAAAGTATACAATAAATGGAATTTACTTCAAATTTTAAAGTTCAAAACGTATTTTTTGTTGGTTTTGTTCTTTAAAACAGCAGCAACACAATTTTGAGACTTTAGAACAAATCGGTTTTATAGACGAAGAAATTGCCAATATAGCGCATCAAAAATATGCTTAAAAATTGTATATGGTGCTTGCATTCGGGTCGGGAACTCAACGGTATCAACTTTTTCATAAGAAAATGCATAAATAAAACCCAAATGTATTTTTTTGTTTGCTCCTACTCATTTATCTTGTTGCTTGTGACTTATAGAAAGTCATTATTGAAGCTCCACATAACCAAATCCTGTACCTTTAACTTTTTTTTGGTCCGGCATAGTGTGCAATAAAAAATAAAATAAAATAAAAATCACAATAGTTGTCAGGGGACACCCGGTTGGAACGAAGATCCTTTGGCTATATATTATGTACTAGTTAGTACCATGATACCTAAGGCGCCCGCTGAAAAATACGATAATTTAAATGGATTTTTAAGGAAAGATACTTTTTGTAAAATAATAAACTTTTTTAGGGAAATTTTTGTTTATAGAATGTATTTTTTTTAAAAAAAGTAAATTTTTAGATAATTTTTGTAAGAATATGTACATATTATATTTTCCCGAAAAGGTAGATTTTTAATGAGATGTATTTCTTTTATTAAAAGCTAATAATTAATAATTAGGGGTATAAATTTTTTACAAAGAATTACTTTTTGGAAAACAGGCACTTTTTAATGAAGTGGACTCTTTTTAGGAAAAGGATATTTTTAAAAGGAAATGGTTATATTTTCAAGAAAAAAAGGTATTATTTTGTGTTCAAAAAAATGTACTTTAAGGAAACGGAATTTTTGTAAGAAATGTTTTTTTAAGACATCGGAATTTATTTTTAAAATTTGTTTTTTTTTCAAGAATAAGTACGGTTTTAAGAGTAGGTACTTAGCTAAAGAAAAGTTATTTTGTTTCGCATAAAGGTACTCTTTAAAGAAAATATAGTTTTTTAAGAAAATACTTTTTTAAGAAAAGGTACTTATTGTAAAAAAAAGAGTTTTAACGTAGAATACGTTATACGGTAAGGTAGGGGTGTTGATCTGGAGCACAAAATCTTGAGAAAATGTTTGTCAACTTTCACCCACTTTTACTCAAATATTAAAACATATTTTAGCAATTTTTATATGTTACTCAGTTTTGGTAATATGTTTTGTTTCGAATTACATTAAAAACATTATATGTCTATATATAAAAGTTTTATGTAGTTAAGGAAATAAATATTTAAGAGCATGATATTTTAGACTTTTTTTGTACATGCCGCTGTTGTTGTTGGTTTGTAAATGCCGCTGTTGTTTTTGTTGTTGTTGTGAAATCAAATGATTTTGGCTTTGCTGTGCGTTGTTTATTTATCGAGCAGCGTGTAAATGTGTGTGTGTGTACATTTCGTTTTGTTGGATCGGTCGGTTATAAGTTGCGCTTGGAGGGGAACATAAAATGAAGGGAGGGGAGCGTGGACACTTGTGTGTGCTTGAAAGTTTACAGATCTTTGCTGTCGGTTGTTTACTTCTGGGTGTATGTCATTAATACAAAGGATTGGCGATGTATACGCTCACTATATCAATATATCATATATAATATATTAAAAATTTTATTTAATTCATATATTTTAATTGCAAAATGACTAACGTATTCTACGTCTGACCTATGCGCCCGTGTTATCTAACATAGGCTTGTTATTTTTTTTTAAGAAATTGTACTTTTTGTATGAAATTTTACTTGTTTTAAGTAAAGGTACTTCTTTAGACTAATTACGCCAATTTTTCGAAAAAATGATCGCTTGGCACGCGTTTTCTTCATTCTAATTGGGCTGAAGTTTCTTGGGCTATCCAGTTTTTCGATAAAAATTCGACGATTCCTTATATGCCAAAAATATTTTCTTATAATAAAAAAATTTTTTTCTAATAAAATTTACTTTTTAACCCTTTTAGGACGAAGATTGAACCGCTCGGTAAAGTTAAAATTTTGTTGTTGATTCATACTCAGATTCATAGCCTATGGAAGAAAAATGTACCTCCATGCTACAAACTGTGAGCAAAACACTGCGCGCACGCTTTTATTACATAACGAAATAAACAAAATGATCCAACATATCGGTTGTTGATCGACAGTCAAGCAGTTATTATCAAGCGATTTGCAATTTTGTAACGAATTACTTATAATCTTTGGAAATGAGCAGATTACGTAGATTTTACAAAACTGAAGATGCAATTGTGCAGGTTTTAGACGCATCTGACAGTGAAGATGATGCAACAATTTTGAATTTAGACGACGAGGATAGAGCTTTCCTTGATGGTTTTGAAGATTTATCATTTGGAGTTGAAATTGAAGACGTTCTGCCCAATGAACCAACATCAATAAGCCAGATAAGACAGTGACAAAAACCAATAAAGGTTTACCAACATTTTCATGGAGGAAGCCAAGGGAAAATTACATCTTGCCTAAATATTTCGATCCAGATTATACATATGGCCATATTTTAGATCCAAATTTACATGATTTAGAGTAGTTCCCATCGGTTTTAGAAGTATTCGATGATAATTTCGACGATCTAATAAGAAAAATTATTTGACAAACAAACATTTACTGCGAACAGAAAGGTGTCGTGTTTGCCATAAGTGAAAACGAGCTAAAAGCACTTTTGGAATTACAATGGTAATGTGTATCCACGGCTTGCCTAAAATTAGGTTGTATTGGTCCACGATGGAAATGTATTCAGTGCCAATTGTATCCAAGACTATGAGTCGCGACCGATTTGAAAAAATCCTTTCCAACCTGAATTTTGCTAACAATGATGAGCAATTAAGCCGGGACAATCCTTCGTATGATCGTGCTTTTAAAATTCGGCCAATAACACTGTAAGACAAAATTAGATTTTTGTCAAAATGATGGAGTTCTGTCAACGTACACAAATATACGTGAATTGGTGTTTTGCCACATCTGATCAGAATTTTGTTTGGGGGTGTCAAAGTTTCTGCCCCACGGAACTTTCCTGGAACATATCGGCATGCAAAATTGTGACGGGAGGCGTGGTCAAAATGTTCTAAAAAATTATCACCATAAAATTTCACTATATGTGTCCGAACACTCCAAAACACAAATCTTAGCCCAAGTGCTAGATAATAAACAAAAACTAACTGCCTTCTAAGGATTAATAATGATTTTGTTATTTTCCTGTTTCCATTAAAAATAGTCCACATAATATAATGAATTTTCATCTTTTATCTGCACTTGGGCTAAGATTTGTGTTATGTAGTGTTCGGACACATATAGTGAAATTCTATACCGATATTTTTTGTAGAAAATTTTGATCACGTCCCCCGTAAATTTGGAGCAGTTTTTCGCGAGTTTTCAAAGAAAAGTAAAAATTATTTTTATACGTGACAGTTAGAGGGTTAACTTGTTCCACAATAATTTTTATCTGAATCTTTTCTATAAAACTTCTGAACATATTTTGTACCTCAGAAGTAAGGAACGCACAATTGTGCATTCCGCTATGTTGCAGGAAAGTTCGGTGGGTCGGAAACTTTGACCCCCCCTTTAAAAAAAGTTTTGATCAGATCTGGCAAATCGCCGATACACGTATATTTTTTTTAGACCTTTCTACCAGAATAAGTGTACAGAACCCCATCATTTTTTCTTGGAGTCGCACAGTGTAATTGATCATTTCAACACAGCATTTGGAAGTGCTATGAGCGAAGGCAAATGCCAGTCGATAGACGAACATATTGGTAAATTTAAGGGCCGTAATATTGTGAAGCAATACATGAACGACAAACCCATAAGATGGGAGTTCAAATTGTGGTGCCGTTGCTTTGGTATCTATGGTCATGTATATAAATTCGATATTTACAAAAAGACAAAAAGGAAAAAAAGAAGTTGGTCTTGGTGAATCGGTGGTTTTAAATATGGTAGCTGGGCTAGAAAATATGGGAGTATAAATTTATTTCCACAACTTTTTTAATAGCCCACTGTTATTGCACAAATTAATGATGAATGGAATAGAGCTTGCGGCACTTTAAGAAAAAATCGTGCACAAATGCCAGAACTTTAATCCAGATAAGAATTTTGAATATGGAGACATTCAAGCATTTCAATCAAACGAAGTTTCTATTTTGAAATGGATGGATGGATGAAAATAATTTCCCAGTACAGTAAAGGAATGGGAGGCGTTGATCTAATAGATGAAGAAAAGGTAGATCTTAGTTGCTTCTTACCAAAAACATTTTTTTCTTTTCAGTCCTACTACGGACATGATCGGAAATCAAAATTAAGTTTTACCTTCGACTATTTTTCGATTTCTTTGATTTGGGTGTTCATAACGCATACGTAGTATATGAGAGGTTATCTGAGAGCGGTGCAGTCAAATGTTCAATAACACATTTATAATTTCGGCTACCTAACTGATAGAAGGTTTCTCAAACCGAAAACTACAAATTAATTCCGTATCCCGAGAAACAAATAGACGTTCAAAACTAGTAGATGCGCCAGAAATATCTGGGCACTACATCAAAAGAATGACAGCAGGCGTAAGAAAACGGTGTGTAGTTTGTACGAGAAATGGAGAAGAAAGTCGAACAAACGCAATATGTTTTGCGTGGAAAAAACCAAAGTGTTTTACATCGGAACGGAATTGTTTTGATATTTACCATTCATTATTTGCATATAATTATATCTATATCAATTTTTGCTTGCATTTTGAATTATTTATTTTTTTTTTTTGTTGATTTTATTGTTGATGTTGTCTTTCCTTTTAAATAATTAAGTTATAGTAAAAAAATCAGAAAATAAATAAATCTCCCTATTTTTTACATTTGGGGACGAATGGAACACATATGTCCCATCATATGATCTACCTCTCTGAAAATGTGTCGTATCAAATCAAAACGTGTGGCCAATTCTGGATACATAAGACATTGTCGCATGCAATATAAAAAGAATATCAATATTTATGAACTAGAACTAAAGGCATGCAAAAAGAAAATTTTCTAAAATAATGTGCAACATTTTTCACTTTGCGTTATCCTTAAACCTAGCTGGGATAATATCAATTCAAAATGTGTACATTTTCAAAAATCGCCGTGTGTTATTTTTATCAGACAACACAAATTTTGTTACAATCGGTTAAAAAATGTTACGGTAAGAGGAGACAACGTAAACGGTACGTATATGTCTCATTCGTCCTCAAAGGGTTAATTAAAAAAGACTTTGTAATAGTACTTGATCTTGAACCTAAAAATTATTAAAGAATATAATACATTAAAGATCGGATATAATAAACTAAAACGGAAATAATACGCAGATGGTTCCTTCCTTCCTTTCTTCTTTTTTTGCATTTCCTGTTAATAAAAGCCTGCGTAGTATACACATTTTGTGCATCAGGGATATTGTATCGGAGGCAAAAAGACGAAATTGTAGCGTCATTATAGGTGCCGATGCCAACACGCACCACACAATATGGACGAGTACCACATTTTTTTCACTCCATTATTAGCGAATCCTTGACTAATGTAATAGAGGCTAGGAACCAACTTTCATAACATCGGTTAGGTTGGAAATACTAGACCTAACTTTACTACTTCCCTACGACTATGTAACTGTATCCAATTGGAGCGTACTTTCTGATCACTCATTTTCTGATCATAGATATCTAAAATTCCACATAAATATCGAACCTCTGAAAAAGGAAGTTTTTAAAAATTATAGGAAAACGGACTGGAACGCCTTTCGTGGGGGCCTAAGGTAACTCTTAGGTTACCCTCCGAATATGCCGACTAATGAGCCAGATCTGGAAGAACTAGTCGGCAAATTTACTGATACGTGCAGCAACACGCTCAATGACTCCTGTAAGACCAGTGGTTATAATGCTGCCAAGGGTAACAAAAAACCCTCATTGGTGGAACGCTGAACTTCAGGATCTAAGATCGTCCTTTAGGCGGCTTTTTAACAAGGCCAAAAAGAGGGGCTACCAAAGGGATTGGGACGTTTACAAGATTAGTCTTAATCTATATAAAGGTGAAATCAAGAAGACCAAACGAAAATCCTGGCGAAACTTCTGTGAATCCATTGAGGGAACCAACCAGACAGCACCGTTAAGATGCGTGCTCGCTAAAAACCCACCGTGTGCGGGGTTCTTATAGAAAGACGATCGAACGTGGACGTATTCGTCTGAAGGGTCCATTGGGATTGGGACAATGACAGGAATGTTGGTCATCAGCCAGAAGTGTTAGGCGGAAACTTACCTAGCATAGAAAAAGTTCACTCAATAGTGAGCAGAAATAATCTGATATGGGCCATTAGATGCTTTAAGTCCTATAAATCAGCCGGGATAATTTCCGCGCAACTACAGGAGGCACTATACCTATCTTGTAGTTAGTTGGTGGCAATTTTTTTTTAAACGGGTTTTATTGTAATAATTCTAAATACATTCTACTGGTACACAATAAATACTTCTTAATATTACCTATAACTATTTCCCTCACACCCATAGGGTGCCCTTCGGAAACTTCCATCCTCATCAAAAATACTACATACATACATCAAGACTTAATAATAAATTAAATACGCTGTAAAAATAATAATTCCCCGAAAAACGGTTGGTGGCAATCTACAGGGGCTGCCTTATGCTGGGAGTCATTTATAGCATTTGGAAGCAAAATAAAGTGATTTTCGTCCCGAAAGCGGGCAAATGCTCTAATGTCAAACCAAAGGACTTTAGACCAATCAGTCTATCATCGTTTGTTCTCAAGACATTTGAAAGGTTACAGGATATTCTTGTTCGAAGTAATCTTCCACAGAATCTACTTCCGAATTCTCAGCATGCTATATCAAGGGCAGGTCAACTGAGACGGCTCTCCACTCTTTAGTCAGCATAATAGAAAACTCTCTTGATAATAAGGTCTGCGATCTGCGGAACTTCATGGACACCGAGGGAGCTTTCAATAACATTCAACCTTCGGCGATACTCAGGGCCTTTTCAACCAACCAACCATTGATGTTTGTCGGAAAATATTTATGTGGATGTTTGTGCACTAATAAGTGTTGAAACAATTCTCGGTAATTTGAGTTTTGTTTATCCCTCTAATGTCTATATCCCTAAATACTTGTGGAGAAGGGAGTTGGTGGTATGCATTGAAATAACATTAATCTCAACCATCTAACATTATAATCAATTTCACAGTATTTCATAAACCCAAACTACCCAACATTTTGAAGATCCTACAATGAGCGATGGCTTGACAAATGATTTGGCCAAGAAGGCTAAGATTTGAGGGTAATGCATATTGTTATCATTTTTTTTTTCACTGTCTTCCTCTAATGCCCATCTTTATCTGAACTCTCTCACCAGATGTTTGTACAAAACTACTAGTCAGGTATTGCATAAAATGGTATTTGAAACCCATGTGCAATATAGTAAATAATTTCCGTTCCAAAATGTATATTTTCCAATAATTTTCCGTACCACGACTATGTACAATAGAGATGGTCGTGTTATATGCAATGCACATTGCACCACTAACGTGTCACGCGAGAATCCCGACTGAGTGAATAAAATGCATCATTGAGTTCAATATACGAGTAAGTTTGCATAATTTTAATAAATCCAATTATATCCTTTTAGTGCTTTAATGACATTTGCAATTGCTGCCCATTTCTTACATTAGTGTAATTCACTTATGATGTAACCATGAACAATACAGAGGAAATACGAAAAAAAATTAAGGCAATTACAGTTGAAGGCGAACATTTTTAGTTCTGATTAAAATTTAAGTGAGTCACGCCTGATTGTGAGTGAAATTTTCTATAATTTCGAACAAAAAAGTAGTTCGTGACTGAGTCATCAGTATTTCCAGTTATCACGTGTGTATGAGTCAAAATTCTGTCACGAGTGAGTCAAAAGTTTCTAATATTGAGAACAGATTTCAAGTATTTGGAACTAAATTAATTGAAAATAAATGCGTCCCATCTCTGTTATGAATCTGAACGTGTGCATATAAATAATCGTGTATGTGTTTAATTGTCTGTACATGAATCTAAAATATGGAATTTTGAATGCAATAAACGTACATGTGTGTGAGTACACCACTGTGTATGGTGTAATAACGTTGCTGGACAATGCTCTGGAAGTTGTAGTTATACTTGTATTTCTGTTATGCTATTTATACACGATGTGATGACTGCTTTCAATTTTTGTTACAGCTATAGTTTCTACTTTGACTTTACTTACCCTAAAGGTCTACTGTCGAGTATTTGTTTGCTGTCTGTGTATTTTAAAGACACAAACCCAATTATACTCAGTCCGACATTATGATTTCATAAGACTTCTGGCCTTATTTGTGGTTATGTATTGGTTGTTTTATTGGTCTGCTGCTTGGTTGGTTGATGCAGTGTCTGTGATCCCAAAGAATTGGTTGTACCCAATTTGTTCAAGTCAATTAACATTCCAATGTACAGAAAGTTTATAATCAATTTAATTAAGAATTTTTGTTATTATTTCCTAAAATTGATTATCGTCGAATGTGTGCACTATATTGGAAGAAAATCACATTTGCAGCGGCGGTGCCCTGGGACAGGAGAGCTCATCAGAAAGTTATTAAAATTTTTGTGGAGATTATTATTGCAAAGTTATATAAAACGTTATTTTGATGATAGTGAAAACTCTAATAGAAATAACAAAGTTTCACTGTCTTCCGCTATCATTACCGCCTGATCTTCAGTGGAAGAATCTGAGTGGAGTAGTGCTGAAATGTGTTCTCTCCACATTTTGAGCACACACTGCTTATCAGTCACCAGATTCCCATTCTCGTCCTTGCAGGAGGGCTGCCCATTAGTAGACCCGTTATTCGATCTTCTTACCCTCCGGAAAAACTTTCAAGATTCACCATTAATCCTGAACATTTCGGTGTTTTCACTCTCCCTCTGCTCCCACTGCCGTTTTTTCCGCCTAAATAGTTGGTTTTCTTCCCTTTTCAGCCTCTTGCACCGCTCACTCGCAGCACGCGTTGTTATTGACTGTTTCGTAGCCATACTTGCAGCGTCTTTTTCATCAGTTGCAATGCGCCATTCCTCGTCGTACCATGGCTTATCCTTTCGCGGTTTTTGATAGCCAAGTTCAGTCATTGCAGCGGTTTCCAAAGAATGGGGGATGTGCTTCCACTGCGCATTTGGGTCCTCAGGAGGGGGGATATTCTGCCCTAGCAGGAGAGAGAGCTTCTGTCGATAGGACATTGATATCTCCGGTATTTGTAGCTTGTCTATATCTAGCTTTTCCTCGGTTCGGCTTCGTACGTTTTTCGCCCTTCTCAGTCTTGTGCGAACTTTCGCATCAACCAGGTAATGATCTGAGTCGATATTGATACCTCAAATCACACGTAGATCCATTACATTAGAAGGGTGTTTACCATCTATTACCAAGTGACCAATCTGGTTCTTCGTCGGCTGATCAGGAGATATGCCGGTCGCCTTATGTAAGTCCTTATGCTGGAATCGTGTGCTACTAACTACCATGTTCTTTGCAGCGGCGAAGTCTATCAGTCTTATTCCATTAACGGAGGTGTTATCATGTAGACTGTAATTACCGATGGTTGGTCGAAAGACACTTTCCTTTCAGAATTTGGCACTAAAATCGCCTAGAATAATCTTAATGTCGTGGTCAGGGCAGCGTTCGTATACTTCCCCCAGACGCTCATAAAATGTTTCTTTGACCTCATCATCTTTTCCCTCTGTCGGTGCCCTGCACACAAATTAACGAGATGTTGAAATATTTCGCTTTGATGCGAATAGTGGCTATGCGTTCACTCAGTGGGTGGAACCTTGAAACAAGGTGTCGCAGTCTCTTGCCCACTATAAATCGGGACCCGAATTCGTGCTTTCACTCGTAGCAGCTGTAGTAAATATCGCAGTTTTTCTTTCTGGTGCAACCATATCCTGTCCATCGCATTTCCTGGATCAGCTTTATATTTTCCGAGGACATCCCCCAGTTGGAAGTGACACCAGTCCTGTATAGAGTTCGCAAATTCCAAGTACATATCCTTAAAGTGTGGTCCTTATAACGTTTGCTAGGGTTTCTTTCTTCATTATTTTTTCTGTGTTATTTCATTACCAAAATATAACGGCGGCGGGAGGCAAACCCAGCCCACCGTGGTTTGAATTTTACAATCTGCCAGGATGATTATGTTTCAGCCGCCCATTATGGTTCAGAATTAAGGAATCCTCTCAACAAGATTCTAACAAGATGACATAATACGATCTTTAAGGTCAGTTCATGGCGTCTCTGCGTGACATAAAAATGCCCTCAAATCTCTCGTACAGAATGCCCATTGCGCCATACCAGCTGTGGGACAGGTAGGGCCGTCTTGAAGGAACCACATGTCGTTCACATCCGTATAATTTAATAGGGGCCAGAAGATATGGGGTATCATCGATCGATAGCGCTCTGTGTTGATAGTAGTGTCAACGCCTTAATCGTTCTCGAATATGTACGTACCGATGATACAGCACATAATCCATACCAACTTTTTGCAGATGCGTTGGCCCTTGGTGGACCCCGCGTGGATTGGTATCGTCGCAAATGTAACAATTATATTTCAATTAAATATTACACTTTGTTTAGTCTTACAACAAATGCCTGGTTCTTGTGCAACACTTCTATACAATATCTCAAACTCCTTATATATTAGCAAATAAAACATAATAATTGTTAAACATTTAATTTCAAAGAAAAATTGTTTTTAATTTTAATTACAATTTAGTTTCAGCAAGACAAACACAAGCCAAAGGATAATTTTGGACGATAGTAAAACTTGCACTCCTCCTACAACTAAACGTCATTCCACATGTAACTGATCTCGCTCAGCATTCATGGTGTTTAGTTCAATACTTCCTACTTCCAATTAGATTAAAAAAAAGACAAAACTCTTGGATCTGTTGCGTTCATTTCAACAATCTGATTTTTATTAAAATTTAAGTGAAACAACAAACTCATAAACGGCCAGTCTTTTGCTTAACTGTTCAACCACGTCTCTCCTCCCCGTTGTCTGTCTGCTTTCCCATTTGTACCAACTTATTTTGCATGCTGCTGTGTCTTTGTTTTCGAACTATTTCAAAGGTTCCACAACAACAGCAATAAGCAGAGAGTATCCAAATCAAACAAAGCTTGATGTTTGAGTTTACATGACTGCTGGTTCTACGCTTGTTACAGCAACACGTTTTGATGGTATGTACATATGTATGTAGGTAGCGCAAATGAGTGACAAATGATATTTAGGGTTACCAGCTCAAACATTGCTCCACCACGATGATGTTCCCATGAACATCTTAAGACTGTTTAGATACCGGAATGAATCTGAAAGGAAATAAATGCTAATGATATTATGGTAACTGGTAAATTCAAAATCATTGGAAATTGTCCTGTATAGGTAATGGGCATATCTTTGCAATAGGTCTCTTTAGTAAACCATTTGGAGTTCTTAAAGTTACGACACGGACCAGGCCATCATCTCCAGGGTGCAATTCTTCAATTCGTGCAAGAGGCCATCGGTTACTAGGATATCTTTCATCCTTAATTAAAACCATGTCATTCGCCCGCAAATTTTGTTCTTTAACCAACCATTTTGGTCGCTGCTGTAAACGGGATAAATATTCCTTTTGCCATTGCTTCCAAAATTGTTGCACCAACCATTGGCAGTGACGCCACCTATCCACTAGATTCATACTTGGCGAATCCATCTCTGGTAATGCGAACGGGACGTCTCCAATTAAGAAATGACCTGGGGTTAATACCATCAAGTCATCTGGGTCAGTCGTTAAAGGGCATAGTGGCCTCGAGTTTAAGCAGGATTCGATTTGTGATAGCACTGTCGTAAATTCTTCGAACGTAAGCCTTCGCTCCCCGATAGTTCGCTTTAAGTGGTATTTGACAGATTTTACTCCCGCTTCCCATAGTCCGCCGAAGTGTGGAGATGCCGGAGGGCTGAAGTGCCACTTTATGCCTCTTTGTGCTAGGGAGGGGAAGATATTTTCATTAATAAATCTTTTATATACATCACGGCAGGCTAGTAGCTTCCTGTTGGCTCCCACGAAATTTGTTCCGCAATCGCTATATATTTCATAGCATAGCCCACGACGCGAAATGAAGCGGTTTAAAGCCCCCAGATAGGAATCAGCAGTGAGATCTCCTACAAGCTCCAGGTGTATAGCTTTTGTCACCAAACAAATAAAAACAGCAACATAACCCTTGACTGAGGTGCGTCCCCTTCCCTTTGACGGCAAAACATTGAATGGCCCAGCGTAGTCAATCCCAGTTGATGTAAATGCTCGAGCAGGACGGACTCGTGCCGATGGTAAATTTCCCATTTGCTGTACAGACGACTTAGGTTTGTTTTTAAAACAGGTTAGACAACGAAATAAAATGGTCCGAACACTTTTACGACCATTTAAAATCCAATACTGCCTCCGGGTATGATTCAAAGTTAGGGATACGCCGCCGTGAAGAGTTGCCAAATGACTGCTGTTAATCACTAAATCAGTTATGTGATGTTTACTTGGTAAGATATGTGGATGCTTTTGGGTCTCCGATAAAAGTGAATTTTTTAGTCTACCTCCAAGCCTTATAGTTTGAGTTGTTTTGTCTAAGAATGGATGTAATGCACATAGCTTACTACCGGCAGTCACATCGTCTCCTCGAGAAAGGGTGCGCCATTCATCTCCAAACATTTCCCTTTGTGCCAACCGTACTAAGCAAATTTGGCTCCATTGAAGTTCTTCAGATGTCAGACACTCAGAATTTCGTTCTTTGTTTCTGCAATTATTGAAAAATCGAATACAATATGCCGTGACTCTTGTCAATTTGAAAAATGATGAAAACCTGCTGACAAAGCTATCTTCAGATATGATTGTAGTATTTACCAGCATCTTTAGTTTACGCTTTTCCATTTCAATCGCCGCGTCCATGCAAGTGTTGAGATTTGATTTCGGCCATTTTTCACAGTGCAATTTCAGAAAGGCAGGACCCTCCCACCAAATACTACAGCCAGCTAGACGAGATGCAGTGACACCACGACTAGATAAGTCTGCCGGATTATTTTCTGAATTTATATGACGCCATTCCGAAACTTTCGAAGAGCTTAAGATTCTGTTGATCCGATTAGATACAAAAGGCTTCCACCTGCCAGGTTCTCCACGGATCCAATGCAAAACTATTGATGAATCAGTCCACATGTATACGCTGTTAAACCGGATGCTAAACTTGACAGATATAAAATTGAGAAGCTTAGTCGCCAAGACAGCGCCACACAATTCAGCTCTCGGTATGGTTAATGAAGGTTTGATGGGGTTTACTTTAGATTTGGCATGTAACAACTTTACTGTGTACTGTTCGTGCTCGTCTAATCCACGAATATACGCTACAGCTGCATGGGCGTCCTTGGAGGCATCGCAAAAAATATGCAATTCACAATTGCTATTAAAATCTATATTAAGGTGTCTACCAACCTTGATAAGAGATATATTTGACAAGTCCTTTGCATATTTCTCCCATTCTGCTTGCAGATTTATTGGCACTACAACGTCCCAACCCCTCTTCAAAGCCCATAGTTTTTGTAGAATAATCTTTGCCGGTACGATTACTGGATTTAACCAACCGAGCGGGTCAAACAAGCGAGCAATAGTTGATAGAATTATGCGCTTCGTTACACCGTACAGCGTTATTTCAAAATTTATGGAAAACGTAAACTCGTCTGTGTTTGGTATCCAATACATACCCAAAGCCTTAATCGTGTTGGAAGATTTAAGCTGAAAACCCTCTTTATCATATCTATGCTCCAGCAATATGTTTTGCAACAAGTCCGTATTGTTACTCGCCCATTTCCGTAGCTCAAAAGATGCACCTTTGAGTATATTTATCAGTTCTTGTTGAATTATTAACGCTTCTTCAACGGTGTCTGCCCCCGAAAGGATATCGTCCACGTACATCTGCTCTCTAAGTATTTTTGCTGCGCGTGGATATAAGTGACCATCATCAAGAGCAAGTTGGTGAATGGTTCTAATTGCTGTGAAGGGCGCTGAAGCGGTCCCAAACATTACCGTCGAGCAATATAGCTCTTGAATTAGTTGTCCGGGCTCCTCTCGCCAAACAATTCGCTGATATTGGGCATCGTCTTCTTGAACATCAATACAACGGAACATTTTCTCTATATCGGTCATGAAAACATATTTAAACGTTCTCCAATTAGTTAGAACCGACGATAGATCACACTGCAATGCTGGGCCGGCTGCGAGAATATCATTTAACGATTTACCGTTGGAACTTTTTGCCGAAGCATCAAATACGATGCGAACTTTTGTGCTAATTGCTTCTTCTTTAACGACCGGGTGATGTGGCAAATAGCAACAGGTTACACGACCTCCATTTCCTAAATCTGAACAATGCTGTTCTTCAATATTTTTTACTGGATGCATCTGACCCAATCGTAGATAATCATTAATCGTATCACAGTATATCCTTTTCAGATTATTATCCCTCTGCAACCGATTCTCTAGATTGAAAAAACGCTTGAGTGCCATAGGTTTAGATTTTGAAAGAAAAACATTAGCTTGGATTTCTGACTTTAGTGGCAGACGAACCATATATTTACCAGTAACTTGTCTTTGGTGGGTTTTGGCGTAAAACTCTTCGCACCACCGGTCTTCCTCGGACACAACTAGAGGTTCTGGAATGGTCTCCATCTCCCAAAAGCGTTTCACAATATTCTCAATTTCAGAATTATCGGTTACAGTGAAGTACGATCTGCGATTGAGTTCTGGGATTTCTACACAGCTTTTCCCTGATACGATGTAGCCAAACTTAGTTTTCTGGGCTATCGGTCCACCCGTCCCTCTGCAAATGTCATCCAAGATACAATCGTCATAAACATCATTACCCAACAGGATATCGATCGCCTGTGGCTCGAAATACTTCGAATCTGCTAAGGGCAAACTATGCAAGTGTTGCTGCTCCGATGTATTAAATTTTCGGGATGGAACAACACCACAAATCTTTGGAAGCACATAGGCCACCACCTCCAACTTCACGTCCTCGTCATATAGCGAACCGACTACCAATCTTACTCGTGAACGACCGCACGTAGTAGCACCCTCGGATAGCCCAGATATATAAACTGAAGATGTTTTTTCCCTTGGTAGTCCCAAAATTTGTGCCGCCCTTTCCGAGATTACGGTTATTTGAGAGCATTGATCCATTAAAGCTCTAAAATGAAACTTCTGGCCCGTTGAAGCCTTAACAGTCACTATTGCGGTTGGTAGAAGCACGTCATAGCTATTTTCAGTTGACGATTGAGATGTAGTATGCATTGTGATAGCATCTGTAGCTGTTGTGTTAGCTCCATCAATCTCGTCCGGATGTATCAGAGTGTGGTGTTTTCTGTTACATTTTGCACATCTTCGTTGGCTGCTGCAATTGGACGCGATATGGTTATACCCAAGACAATTGTAACATAGTTTTAATTTTCCGATTTCTTCCTTCTTTTCGTTCAAACTCATACTAGTAAATTTTGGACACTCTCTTACAGGATGATCGGACTGCAAGCAACATTGACATAAAGCAGAAAGCCTCGAAGTATACATAGTGTGGAAATCTCTTCTACCGCGATTTGGATATTCATGTCCTCTCATTTGATTTGTATTCTGTCGCACTGAAAATTTTTGCGAAGATAGCATCATAGCGTACTGCTCATCCAGGAGATCGCACAGCTCAGAAAACTTTGGTATCGAAGTGTGTTTCCGTAATGACCGCTCCCACTCCGCTCGTATATGATCCGGCAGTTTTTTAACAAGAAAATATACAAGAATTTGGTTTTGTTCGCCCATTTGTACTCCTAGCTTTTCTATAGAACTCACACACGAACGACACGTCTGTGTAAAATGCCTTAAAGCAGCTGTATCATGTTTAGGCACTTCAGGTTGCTGATACAATACATCCATGTAATGCGAAAATAAAATTCGATCGTTATCAAATACGTCACATAACATTTTCCATGCCTGTGCGTAATTCTGACCCACCAAGCTTATATGCTGAATATCTCTCGCCGCATCGCCAGCCAATGACGATTTAAGATAATGAAACCGCTGCAGATCGTTCAAAGATTTATTGTCATGAACACGGTCACAGAAAATTTCTTTAAAACTTGGCCATTCGACAAAATTACCCGAAAACGTGGGCAACGAAACCACAGGCAAAGGTATACCAGCAGACGAAGCCACGCTAGCAGCAGCCGTAGAAATGTTGACAGAGTCATCTCTATTAGCACTGACTTGATTTTTGTTCACTGACTCATCTCTATTTGACGCGACTTTAATTTTGTTCAGCGACTCACGAAGGCAGTCTACTGCCTCTAAGTAGGAGTCTTCAAATTTGTCTTCTAGTTGTATGTCTATATACATCTCCTTTACCTTAGGATTATTCCCTTGACGTATTAGAGCTCGATGATTTTCACGAAATTCTACTCGATACGAACCAAGATTCTCTAAGCGAGACTGGTGATAAGACTCTGTTTTCCTTGCAACCGCATCCTTTTTAAAATTCCTTAATGTTTTTTGCACCGAAGATAAAAGGTTTTGCTGCTCCCCTATTGTCTCGACACATTTCTCTTCCAAGTTTGCTTCCATTTCTTGAGACTTTGTTTCTTTATCTGCATTTACCATGATACCAAATAAACCTTAGCACTTACCCTTTCAGACACAATTACCAGTCCTCTTTTTCCAGATAGAGATGAACAGCACGATTCAGATAAAGATGAAAATTCACGCCCAGTCTCGATGAAAACCACAATGATAAGTTGCCAAAGATGTTGCTGATGTGACTCCCCGCCAGAGATTAGGACCCACGACACACCTTGTTGATTTAATTCTCGAAATATTCCAATAAACGCAATCAGATCCTCACAGGAGGCACCAAATTTCTCACAGGAGGCACCAAATGTTTAGTTCAATACTTCCTACTTCCAATTAGATTAAAAAAAAGACAAAACTCTTGGATCTGTTGCGTTCATTTCAACAATCTGATTTTTATTAAAATTTAAGTGAAACAACAAACTCATAAACGGCCAGTCTTTTGCTTAACTGTTCAACCACGTCTCTCCTCCCCGTTGTCTGTCTGCTTTCCCATTTGTACCAACTTATTTTGCATGCTGCTGTGTCTTTGTTTTCGAACTATTTCAAAGGTTCCACAACAACAGCAATAAGCAGAGAGTATCCAAATCAAACAAAGCTTGATGTTTGAGTTTACATGACTGCTGGTTCTACGCTTGTTACAGCAACACGTTTTGATGGTATGTACATATGTATGTAGGTAGCGCAAATGAGTGACAAATGATATTTAGGGTTACCAGCTCAAACACATGGTATACATTTAATAGTTGGTCTGTCAGCCGCATCTGTGTTCAACATCTGTATGTGCACACGTACGAGGACGTAGGAGCAGTCGACTACACCTAACCGTCTTTATGTCCTTGTATGTTTCACTTGTAATTAGTAGAATGTAGTTAGTGATACTTCATGGAAAATTGTAGTAAATCTTATCTTAACTTAACTTCATTTCTGACTTACGAGGAACGAATACCAGATGAACTCAATATCACGATGGGGCTGAATGAAGGTCTAGCTGAATGGATGGACGGACCATCATGGCACTGTTGTGTTATATGACACAATGATGTCTCAAATCAACTACCAGGGAATTTACACTGAAAAGGAAAGCTGGAGTGAAATTACTCGCCATGCACTCGCGTCGATTGTTATCTAAAGCTCAGATTTAATACGGAATATAAGTTGTTTCATAAGATTAAAATGGCAGATATGTCACACATACTTAAGTTTCATTCTTGCAAAGAACATGGCACATTTTTTTAACGGAAATTATATGTTAAATTGGTGTATTGAATTTGCACTTTATATCACCATATCAAAAACAAATTGTTTGAATTTAATTTGTAATTTTTAGACCTTTCCACGATATTTTTTTTCGGTTGCAGCAAGAAAAATTCATTTGTTGCATATACGAATGTACGGAAATTCCCCTATAAAGAATAGTTTTTCTATCAGTGTAGTTACCGCCGTCCCTTATGTGCTTCAGGAGAACATTAAATTAGTGAAATTACTTCTAACTAGTTTGTCATACGACTAACCAACT
Source organism: Phaonia tiefii (assembly GCA_963931995.1). Lineage (NCBI taxonomy): Eukaryota > Metazoa > Arthropoda > Insecta > Diptera > Muscidae > Phaonia > Phaonia tiefii. The sequence continues at coordinate 197,935,576 of OZ008368.1, read as the reverse complement.
TGTGATAAATGTATGGTGTGTCTGTAAGTGTAAAACGGTATCTTTACCTTGTCCTGGCGAGAAAGCGGTTCTCGATGTGTTGGTAGTAATACGTATACAAAAGTTTGTAATGTAACTACGTGAAAACCGAAAGCGAATGGATCTATTAGAATGCGTAGTTTCTCATTTGTATAAACTGAAAATAAAATATAACAATCATTAAATATAGAGATACCAAACAGTTATAAATTTCAGAAGGCATACAAACTGACAACTAACAGTTAGTCATAACTGTAGAAAAGCCAGATGTGGTGACAGCTGGTTAATTTTCTAAACCATCTAAACCATATTACCAATTGGATCAAACCTAGTCCGTATCAAAAACCATATCAATTTTAGTAGCATCGATCAATGAAAAGAGTTATTCGAAAATTAGGAAATTAAAGCATATACAAAATGGTTATCAAATTCTAACCATTTAGATATTCAAAATTTATAATTGTTCTGCTATTTCTGTAACTGTTGCTGGGAGTGCGAACGAAACTCCAAAAATTTCCAGAAGGTCGGCTTGGCTGGTTTCTGTAACTGTCAAATTGGGAGTGCGAACGAAACTCCAAAAATTTCCAGAAGGTCGGCTTGGCTGGTACGCTGGCGTTGCGCCCTGCTAAGCTCGCCGGATTGGGATAGCCATTACTGTCAACTCTGAACTCTGACGAGTACACAAAAAATATAATAGCAGCTCTTAAAATGAAGTCGAAAGCAATGGGGAAATCCTCAAAATTATTAATTTTAAGCATAGTTTTGGTTAAATATATTGGATAAAGAATAATGTAATTCACATAGTACTCCAAATCTGCAGCTTAGTAACGATAAATTGATGAAATTCGGAAAGTCTGGTAGTTGAACTACAAAATTTTTATCAATAACAAGTTATACAGGTTATTTTCTAGGAATTGCGAAGGATAGGACATTGCTATACAAGGATGGAAAACTGTGATATGTACACAAGCCACCACGAAAATCCCATTAATTTGGATGCGTATTCATCTTTTCTAAACGGGTACGACATCAGGTCTTTCGGTTCAACTCAGTGAGAGAAATTATAGACAATACGCGCTAGAAATGAAATACTTCAACATTTCGTCAATTTGTGTCATTGCCCAATATATGATCGCTGCTCCGGTCACTAAAATTGTTTAAGATTATCTTATTCCCAAGATCGGTAGGGAAGTGTACTACCGTCGGGAAACTCAGACCACATGCCATGCCATTCCGGAAATAAAGTGAGGCTGTTGGATCTCGCAACGGCAAAAAAACATGTTTATCAGTAGCTACTTGGGTATTAGCGTGTCCCGTTAAACAGCGTTTTTGCGATTTCATTGTAGTAATAGCACTTGAACAACGTGTATTAACGACCTTAACAATAATAGTTCAGCATAAAAATTTTTGGAGTTGACCTTCAGTTCCCTACCAGCGATTTAAATTTACGGTTCTAGTACATTCTGTCAAAACAAAAGTTTCGACGATTTTTTTCAAATGCGGCTCAAAAGTTTCGTATTTTAGTCCTTTTTAAGAAAAAATTATTTAAAATTTTTGGTCCACTGGAAGATGTTTTAGTTTTCATCAAGCAAATGTTTTTACAAATCAAATACATTTTTTTTTTTTATTTAATCTTACAATCTTACATTTAATCTTACAATAAATGTTTTGGAAATACAGGTCATATATGAAAAGATTTTGAGTGTTTTAATGCAAAAATTTAAAGAAAATATTGTAAGGAAATTTACTTCACGAAAATTAAAACATCTTCCAGTGGACCAAAATTACTCTACCAAAAATTTTAAATAATTTTTTTCTTAAAAAGGACTAAAATACAAAACTTTTGAGCCACATTTGAAAAAAATCGTCGAAACTTTTTTTTGGCAGAATGTACTAGAACCGCAAATTTAAATCGCTGGTAGGGAACTGAAGATCAACTTAAAAATTTTTGATGCTGAACTTTTGTTGTTCAGGGCGTTAATACGCGTCGTTTGAGTGATATTGGGTATGCGTGGATCCAGGCAATAATATTAACCAGATTGGTTATTTGAAAATTGGTTGGAGACAATGTAATGGGCATACGTGTGATTCGAGGAGAAAATACCGATTCGGATCACCATTTGGTTACGAAAAAGGTTAGTGCAAGTTTAGCGAAAATCGTAAAAAATACAAAAAAAACTGGAACTGGAAAGGCTGCAATTACCAGGGTTAGCCACAGCCTATACCCATTCACTTAAAAGGGAATAAAGCACCATTACCCAACGATTCTGAATTGGCACTGTGTAAAACTGCTGCAAAAAATATGTGCTTGTTTATGATAACCGAAAGTGAGCTGCACGAATGGCAATGATTCAGTCAGCTGAGGATTAAGAATAGTGAAGAGAGGTAGATGGCCCATATAAGTGAAAAATGAGTAGTAAACAAAATTTAAATATACAGAAACCTGGTCAAAGCGCAAAATTTCTATTAAAGGCTTAAAACTCCAATCAATAGCCTTAGGTCAGGATACTAGACACGCAGGTGCACAAGACATATGAAGGGAAGGTTGCGCTTCGATTAGACTTACCTAATCAAAACCAGGACATTTACCAGCGTTAGAATAGCAAAGGCACAACCGGCGACGAACTACGAGATACGAAGAAAGACTAATAACAATGTTACTGGTGAGGCTTTAGACCTGGGAAATACACAACCATCTAGATATTTATAATACCCCAAAATTTCGGAAAAACAACTCTCGAAAAGTTAAAACGAAACTATCTTAAACCAGCTCCTCACTGAAGGTTGATAAAGATCTTAACGAAATAGTTAATATCACAAGAGGATTGATACCAGTCGTGCTATCCCTTTCAATTTTGAAGGGAGACCATAACAAAAACTCAGTAATTAACACAAATAAAACGACAATGAGCAGAAGCCTCATTCTGCTTGAGTACGCTGATAATATCGATATCTTTGGTCGAGAGAATGAGAATGGGGTTGTCAGTAAATAGAGACAACACACATTTAATGGTTTGAACGAACAGAGGGTCCACTAGCTTGAAGCAACACGTGCAAGTTGGTAGATAGCCGGTGTAATATCGAGCTATTGGACGAATTTAATTACCTCGGATCTGCACAGAAACATTTTTTTTGTGATTGATAATACATAACCGTGAGGATAACTAAAGATGCTAATCGAAATATGGGGAATATTTAATAAATGTTGAAAAAATATTCAAATAGATAGTACCTTCATTTTATGACCTCAAGCCAAACTAAATAAAATAAAAGATCTACATTATAAAGTAATAGAAATATTAACACCGGGGAAATGCGTTATAATATGGAGAATTGTGTTAAGTGTTGGTGGCATTCTCGGCTAAGCAAATGCGCTATAGACAAATTCCTCTCTCGGGAAACAAATACTAATCTATATCAAATTTGTTGCTTTATGGAGTATTAGCCTGGGTCATTTCACAAGTAGTGGAAACAGCAGCGGGAAACCTTTTAAAAATATATGGAACTATAAGAGAACAAAATTAGATAATAACGACATCTGGGTCATATCAACAGAATGGATCGAAAGGAACCGAGCCTCGCTGGAAAGATCAGGTAGATGACTCCTTGAGAAAGCTTGGTTTTATTAACTGGAGAGAAAATGAAAAATATCGAGCTGGTTGGAGAAATAGGTTACCTCCAATATGATAGGCCTCTAGCTAAATGGGTCATCAAATGACAATAAAGTACGTAAGAAAATATTCGGAAACACTAAAAAAAATAGGGAATCACTGCTAAATACCTAAACGTAGACAAAATAAGGACTGCACCGAAAAGGAAATGCTCATTTTGAACTTACTGTTTCTCACAATGTATAAGTATAAGTTTGTATTCAATTGTAAAAGTACGGTTAGAGAGTGTGATCGGTATGGTTCCATTAAGCTTTCTTCGTTTTGACAGTCGTATGCTGATTATCACGACGACAAGAATCGAAGAGAACGTGGGTAAACAAATTCTACACAATTTATGCTCCGAAAACAATATTTCGTAAAGAATGTTGGCCAAAAGCTACGTCACAAATATTATAAGTAAGTTTGGAAACACTTGCTGACTCAATGACTTGCCAAAGAGTGGGAGAAAAAAAATGCAAATGACCCAAAACTTGAGTCAAAAATACAAAACTTAATAAACGAAAATCGTCCACTGTCAGGTTGTGGTTTGCCCAAAAAAGCTGCAACGAGTGGCTCTATGATTCAAAGAATAGAGAGAAGACATAACCTTAAGACAAAATATAAAAATTAAGTGAAAACAGGCGAATCTAGGAAATAGGATGCTTCGAAAATTATGCGATCGTTTCAATTAAGACGCTGTTGACTACATTTTGATAGATGACGAAACTTTTTACATCACGGGAAAAGTAGCAGACGCTACGAGTCCGTGTCAACAGTTGGCTTTGAAAAATCTGGAGAGAAAGTGTTGATTTGGCAAGCAACTTTCTTCTGTGGACTTAGAACTTCTCAATTTTTTACAAAATGCACAATATTTGCCGAGAATTAAAAAAAAAAGTGTCACAAGACGAGTCCACAAGAAATATGAAGTACCAAATATTTTTTGACCCGATTTGGCCTCTGCCAGTCGTATACCCTTCTACAAGAAACATAAAGTACCAGTTATTTTTGGACCCGATTTGGCCTTTGCCCACTACGTCCGGTCGACAACTAGCATTGCCAGAAAATAATAATATCAAATATATAGCTAAAGATGAAAGACCTCCAAATGTTCTGGAATTGCGCCCTATTGAAGGATACTGGGCCAGTGTAAAGCGAAATATCTAAAATATTTATCATACTATTCATCGGGATCGGACTTCACTATGATAAGATGATTATTAGTATGCTCCAGATAAATATGCTTCCAAAAACTAAGATCCCTTCATGGAAGAGCCCAGCGATTTAATAAGATCAATATTAATATCAAAAGCACCATTTAAACGCTCTATTTTAAATAGTTGTCAGCAGTTACAGTTGATTGCTCCTATCCAAATCCGATCCAAACCATTCGTAATTTGGCGAACTATTGTCGTAAGTAACAAACAAACGGGGCTTGTACTAATTACCCAGCTTTGAGAAATACGAAACTCAAATGGAACGCTAATAGATAGCATACTCAATCCGATGCTCAGTACTCAATTTCAGGGGATCAACTTCCAAACCGGAGCCTCTAGCCCACGTCGAAAGTTTCCGGAAATCAGGTTGAATCCAGTCACAACTAATAAACTACGATTTCCTCGCAACCAGGGTGAGAATATTAACAGCATTATTCTACGACTCCCCAGTTTAATTGATATTAGAAAGCTGGTGATCACTCATAACTAAAGTAATGGGGAGAGTCCTATTATTTGCCGTGTGCTAATGGTTTCCAGCAATCGCCCCCAGCTTACACCTAATCATACCTTGACCGAGTGTATGGCCAATCCACTACATAAGAAACGAGGGTACGGATGAACCTCGATACATCAAATTGTAAAGGCAAATTCTGTGGTTAAAAAGGTTCCTAAAATAAAGTCCCCAAAATCAAAATTGATCTCAATATAACCAACGACATAGTGCAAGGACTTCCCGTTCACGTGGGCATGGTAGGTGCAACTAAACTGTAGGGGGTTAATTCGATTCGTAAAATAGAAGTCAATGTATCTCTGCAACACTTTAGGATTTTGTATAAAAATCACAAATACTACTAATTTATATCGCATTAGTGCAGGATAACCGGTTCCAAACTGTTTATTTATGCCACATCTAAAGTTCGGATAGAATAATATATTCTAACTCTTACTCACCGCTTCGATTGATAACCCCACTGCCCATCCACCGACACCACTTGGTAGATGCGCGGTGCGCCAATCTGCAAACTGTTCCTCAATGATCCTTAAACGGCAGATTTACGGGTACAAACATTAAGATTTATACCGATTTATCCTTATGCATGCGTTAGTAACATCACCTGGACTGAAATTAGAAGAAAAAAAATCCAATGAGTGTTCGAACTCACGGGCGATGTGTTAACACCTTTTTGTTACACGGTACCTGTTCGATTTCTATGAACACAGACCCACAAACCCGGAGGTAAAGTTAATCTAAAGTATTTAATGAAAAAGAATAGTTTATTGAATTTAATTTTACTTTGTATAATTTATTAATGTTATGTTTTCAACACAGTTAAAATTGGTCTGTGATAGCTAAAATATGAAACATAAACTTTTGATAGTATCCTATCGATATAACGAGAGAAAACAGCGTCAATTGTAGTTCCTTGGATAGTAGTTGGGGACTCTAACGAAGTATTCGTGGTAAGCTTGAATTTATCGTAGAGGAATTCGATAAGAGGTAGTGCTTCTACGGTTGAAAAATTGGTACTAAAGTCACCACCCATTATTATAGGCATTGAAAAATAGTCCTCTTCTATTTCGCGTGAACCATTTTCGGTGTAGGGCAGAAGTGAAAAATGAATAAATTTTATTATATTCTGGACAGACTGGTTTATTGAAATGTAGATGGCAATACATAATATTTTTTTCTGACCTGTAGGTAATTCCAATTGAATGCTACTAATGTCACCAACCGAAGAGGTATTTTCTGAAGTTTGTGGCATGATGAAGTTCAATTGTGGATGTGGTATATAAGTAGAATTTTTTTTTTATATATTGCAACCCCACCAGATCGGCTTTCAGGCCTTTTATATTTCAGACAGCAGTCAAAATCATTTATTACAATATTGTCCGCGTTGGGAAGCCAGGTTTCAGTTAACAATAAAATATCGCAACTTTTGACGACTATATCATTCAAATCCATATAGTGGGCTCTTAGGCTTTGACAATTGAATGTCATGAATGTGATTGAGTCGGTTGCTTGCAAAAATTCCAAAGCATCATCTTGCACAGTCTGCAATGAATTAGACGAAAGCCGTGCGAATTCAACTCGTAAATAATCCAATCCTGTGTTTGACCGTTTCCCATGATGGAATACGTGTACGCCTTCTGGAACAACAATAAAAAGTCCTTCTAATGCAGTAACTCGTGACAGAGCAACATAAACTAGCTGCTGGTCGTGTAATTTATCGTATATATAGACGACTTGTTCGAAAGTTGCGCCTTGGGCCTTATGTATTGTCATTGCACAAGCTGGTACAAGTGGAAAATGAGATCGCTTGACATTGATGGTCTTATTGTTATTCAGATGTGCTGTAGAATTTCTACGGCTAATTGGAATTAAACCTGTGGTAATATTTATTGTAGAGGCATGGAATGCACTTTTTCTTTTTGCTTTTTTGCCAATTTTGTTTCCAGCAAATTTAATCCACAACCGCTTAACTGTGTAATGGTCATGCGACATTTCGGAGCCGTTATGCAAATTCGCTGCATTATTTGGAATATTGCAAAATTCAATAAATGTCAATACTCCAACTGCTCCATTAGCTAAACCATCAGATACGTCAATGTTTGCAGTAATCATATATGGTTTGTTTAGAACAAGAACTAGCTCGTACGGTAGTCCACCAGTATCTATTATTGACATTTTATTAAATTTTTGGCGACAGAATGCCAATTGCTCTGCGTTATTGTAGCCAGAAAATAAATCAGTTGCAACAGATGTAACTTTATTTTGGTGTTCATTTAATACCGAGCGATTATATTCTTGAACATCTTGATTTTTGAAAAAAAGCCTTATTCCACTGGGGCATAATTCGTTAGCAACAGCTGGAGTGAAAATTCTTGATTGAATTAAATTATGTTGACATTCAGTTAGTGTTTCACCATTTCCTATTTTCGTTAGAATCGCTGCAAAGTCGGCATTCGATTGACGTATGACTTCAGAAAGTTCGTAATACTTCAGCGATCTCCACAAAGTCGGGCCTGCTAAACTCTGTCTTGTTTGTTTATAAATTGGAGTAGCTCGTACTGGCGGCAACTGTCTAAGATCTCCAATCAGAAATACGTCCTTAGCGCCATAAATTTCATTATTTGCTGTTATTTGTTTCAAACGGACGTCAATTTTCTCATTAAGCTCCACTGATATCATGCTTATTTCATCGACAATAATAGAAGCAATATTTTTGAGTAGACTACGAAATTGTTTCAAGGTTTCGAATGATAATGTAGAATTGCGAGCAATAGCAATTTTAAAGGCAGTGTGTATTGTTGTGCCGTTAATAGCGACAGCTGCTTTTCCTGTAGGTGCACAAGTCAGGAACGCATTGCAAAAACCTTGAGTGTGAGAAAATCGATTATAGATTTCTTTTAATAAATGTATGACAAAGGTCTTTCCGCATCCAGCAGGACCTGTGATAAAAATTTGAATGGGAGCATCAGCATTATGGTCTATTATATGGGCAATGACATGCAGGAGAAGGCTTAGTGTTAGCAGCTTGCATAAGTCGGTTGAAATCTTCTTTGGCCATAATGTCATCTCTTTTTTTTGCAAGTGATCCCAAACGGCTCAATGAAGCTACTCGTATGTCAGCATTTATTTCGGCGTTTGGATCTTGTAGAAAATCACTAAATCCATTATTTTCAGCAACATTAACCCATAAAAGGTTTACATCCTCTTCAACCAGCACATTAACGTCGTCGTATTCTAAACACATATTCCTGCAGATCTCCAAAGTTTTCGCAATGTCTAAGGAAGATTCAAACTCTTTTCGGCGTTCCATTATTAGAACATCATTTTCGTCATAGAGTTGAAGGTACTTGTGTTCTGCAAGCAAGTCATTTTCTTCATCTCGGAATGCCAAATGTAGAGTTACCATCTCTCGTTTGTAATTATTTTGCTCCTTAGAAACATCGTAATTTCGGAATCTTATAATGCGTGGCTGCTGACGTAATTTTCACTCTCCTTTATGATATGTGTACTTTGATGTAAATTGAGCCAATGAAACACTTTCTAAAGTAACAGGTCTTTTTTGATATTTGTCGAATATATTTTCTTTCCATATATCGCACGATTCTCCATCAATTTCATCTTGGTCTAATTGTGCATTAGTTTTCCTAATTCTTTCACGCTCAGTTGGCCATGAAGTAGGTATATAAATTACTTGTACTGAGCTTTGAGACATCGGTTGCCGTAATAAGTACCAAACACTTTCCTGACTTGTTAATTCAACGCTGTTCAGCAAATTTACTCCAAGATGCCTTGTAATTTCTACAATGTCATATGCCGGATGCTCATCCATAAGTTTAATTATATTTTGCTGCAGGTTACTTATTCCTCTGTTTGTTTTGTTGACATATTCGACAACGTAGGCCGCGTATGAGTATTCCTCTGTGATAAATTGCATATCCATGTTGGATCTTAAAACAGAAAGTATGAGTGGATTGAATGGGTTAATCCACTTTTCAGAAGTTTTACGTTTAAGGATAACCATTGGTCTTGTTATGCCAGCGCGAAGTATGTCTAGATAAGTTTCCTCAGACCGAACATTATGAGCTGCTAAAAAAGTATCAATATTTTCATAGTCATTTTCTTCAAGTGCTTTCCACATACGAAGATATATTTTATGTAAAGTCGACCGTCTTGAATCAGTTAAGGGCATTGGTATTGAAACTTTCGTTGCTTTGCTTGGCATAAATGGAGCTCCAAACCTACAATTCTGACCAGTTGATCTACTGTAATTTTTATTTTTGTTACACGTAAATGTGTGTTATGCGTTTGAAGTTTTTGAATGTCAGAACAGTTTGAAGCATCAACGCTTATTAATTTGCCAATTAAATTGACAGCGTCCGACATATTAGCACCCATAGCATCATTAGGAGCTTCATTAAGCCAGAGTAATATGTGTGCGTGCGGGCTTCCTCTGTGCTGAAATTCTATGCGCTAAAAGTAAAACGTTTATAAATAGCTGTTATGTTGTATTTGACATTTTAAAGTGAACACCTTGAAAAAATGCTTAACATAGTTTTATCCAAAAGGGCTGTAGATTGGTGACTGGAGCAAGGTCATAATAACGTGGACAATTTTGTTGAAATGAATTGCACAGGTCACGGGATCTTCATTCACTAGCGTGGCCTTATCATTAAAATGCATGCTTTGAAGTTCGGTTTCTTGTAGCTCAGTATTATGTTTCAATTTGTATAAAATCTGCATAAGTTTTGGCCAGCCAATTTCATTAGCGCTCATGGTAAGGAAAAGGGTTGGTTTTCCGAGCTGCCTAATCATTGCAAATAAATCGCGCTTTCTTTGCGACCAATAATATATTGAATTTGGAATCGAACGCCAGAATGCTAAATTTTTCGCGATGCAACCATTTAAATAGTGCTCATTTTGTACTTCATTCCTTGTTAATGAAGGATTTGAACCAACGTATTTAAATGCAATGGTTATTGAATACCTTACACGAAGTCGCATGATTTTCATGGCCATATAAAGCAAGTGTGATGGTGTTATTCCTCGTCGATCAGATCTACGTAGCTCACTGCTTGCTATCACAAATGGAGTCACTGTCAAGCCTTCTTTGAAATTCCTAAATTCTCCCAAATAAATTGAGGGAAAGACAATTCTTCACAGTGTTCATCGAATAGAATAGACACAGAAGCGTTATTTTGACCAGGTGCCAAACAGAGGCATTTGTCCTCATTCCAAAGTAGTGTCTGTTGTTGTGCCAATAAACTCTCTTCTATATCAATAACTTCACTTAGGTCTTCTCGCTCTGTTGTTTGTAATTCGATCGATTCATCCATGAAAAATTCGTTGTTGACTTCAATGTTATAAAACTTATACAAAGGTGATTCAATAAGGTATTGTAGCCAAACTTTAATAACGTTTTTCTTAACCAATCCCATAAGATAACTTGACTTATGGATCAATTTTTTTTTATATGCACATTGATAGCAAAATCATCATATATGTTGCGTGGTAAAACTTGGACCATATTATTTATTGACACGGGTACATTTATAATTTGACCAAGTATTCCGTATTGACCTTGGCCATGTCTTAAACGTCGGATTTGCATAAAAGGCAATCTAGGGGACACCAAACGTTCCGTTAAAATATCTAATTGGGGTAAATGGAGTGGCCGGGGCGGATATTTGAAGCCATTAGATGTTGAAAGCTGTGGCATTTTATTGCTTTTTAATGTTAAATAACATGTGCCACACACGCGAGCATTATCGAAATCCAAATCAGGAAATTCAAAGTGAATTAAATTTCTGCATACAAGTGGAATTGAAATCTCCGGAGAACCACAATCTATCACAAACAGCGCACGGATATCCGAAGTGATTGCTATGTTCCATGAAATTAGTGTAAGAAGCAGTTTCCGTATGTTGCTGTTCCTGTGCTTGTTGTTGTGGCTGTTGTTCAATATTTTGTTGTTAAGCAAGAAGCTGTTCTTCCTGATGGGTTGTATGTATTTGCCTTCTTGTTTCTTCAGCAGTCAATGCATTTGATGTAGATGGTAGCATTGGAAATTCAGCAGTTCCGGCATATTGTTGTTGTGCTTGATGCACCTGTAGTTCTTGTTGTTGTGTTGAATGTTGAAGCTGTTGCTGTATAGGATATTGTTGTTGCTGTATTGGATGTTGTTGTTGAGGAAGACGCTGTGCCTGCTCTCTCTTTTTCTTCCGATATTCGTTCATATATTTCCTTTGATATTCCCTATTTCTTTGTATAGCAGTTAATGCAGTTGATGTAGACGGACGTTCTTGTTGCGATGGCTCTTGTGGCTGTTCTTGGTGTGCCTGGTCTCTCTTTTTCTTCCAATATTCGTTCATATATTTCCTTTGATATTCCCTTTTTCTTTGTATAGCAGTTAATGCAGTTGATGTAGATGGACGTTCTTGTTGCGATGGCTCTTGTGGCTGTTCTTGGTGATGTTGAACTAATGAACCCTGCATCGTTTTTATTAAATTTAAAGTTATAATTTTAACATCCAAATAACACCAAATATAATGCATTATACAGGGTGGGCCAAAAGTCACCGGAGGATTTAAAAATATAATAAAAATGTAATAACTTGTGCGTTTATATATTCTTAGATGTTTTTAGTTCTTGCTGTAGAGAGGCAGCGAGATAAAGTTAAAACGAGCCCATCATAGTGAAGATGAAATCGGGGGTCATTTAAGTGATATTAATATTTTCCATACTTTAGTGCAAAAAAATTTCCATTTTGAATATTTTATTATAATCTGGAAAACTAAAAACATCAAAAATATATAAACGCACAAGTTATTACATTCTTATTTCCTATGGTGACTTTTGGCCCACCCTATATAAACGTCTAATGACCATTATACGAAATGTACTTACTTCAATTATACATGGAACTGGCTGACCCGGCGAACGCTCTCGTGCCTCTTGCGATTGTAACTGGGCGTCTACTTCTTGTTATTGTGTTGAATGTTGAAGCTGTTGCTGTTGAGCAAGAAGCTGTGCCTGCTCTCTCTTTTTCCTCCGATATTCTGCCATATATTTTCTTTTTTCTTTTAATACCGACGCACTAAGTAGATGCACTCAAAATTAATAACACCTTTTTGCTACACGGTACCTGTTCGATTTATATGAACACATTCGTAAATGTTACATTGGAAAATAAAAAACAGCGTTCAATCATATGATGACGTTACAGTTAAATAATATTAATACTTAAAATTATTTAAAGACCCAGTGCAAGCACATGTGTCATTATTTTCTTGCTCAATACTTTTTGTTTTATTCCCACAAAAGTCAAAGAATGCAAAGCAACAGACACTTGTACATACATACATACATTGTTATATTCGTACGATATAACCGAAGATCAACATAAAATACTTTTTTAATATTACTCCAAATTAATACTCCAAATTAAAACACTTCAATCTCGGCTCGCCGATATCGGATCGCCTTAATTTTTGGCCTAAACTCTTCGTCGAAACCCGCACTAGCTTTTTATTGCAAAAATTAATAAAATCGGCTATGAATTTCCGGAGAAAATCGCGTGGGAAAATTAGATGAAAATCGCCCAATAATCACTTTCAATACCGACTGCCAAGCAACGAACAAACAAACGATGATTTACTCTTACAAACCTAACACTTGCGTACGTATTAAATTTATAGTTTACTGCCCTAGACGCGCGCTTATAGATGTTAACACATCAAAAAAGATAGAACAACATATTTCTTATCTACGTTACAGAGTCTTACTTTGCCAAATGATTGAACCGCGACGATGTGGAAATCTGCGTTGCACAGATGCTTGAAATTATTATCGCTATCAGTCAATGGCTCCTGGTTCACAATTGTGAACATAATTTTTGGTTTGCACTGTTTTTCCTGAAATTTTGTATTTATCAAAATTTTTCTACGTATGTGTATTTATATGTGCAAACTTAAACTACGTTAAGTAAATTAATCATTTCCTTTAAACGGAAATGCGTTGTAATAATAAATTACATCAGCACCAAACACAACGAGAATACAACAGTACATAACACGAATTTTCGATCCGGGCTTGGTTGCATTGGATGATATAGGATTACAGAGTGATTGTGCATAAATCAAAAACGACTTTTGTACATGAGATTATATAAATGATGTTTATAATGAAAAAGAGTAATCGAGTAATTAAATTGCAAATTCGACTTCTGTAAATATGTAGTAAAAACCATAATATTATATCGACTATATTTTAGGTTGTAGAAAACTTTTAATAAAATCTAGTTACGACGGTCGACATTTAACTAGCATTCCTGCTAAAAGTTGTTTGAATTTTTTCTCGGTCTCTTTTAAACCGTCTTTATTAAAAAGAAAAACTAGCAGATTTTAAGAAAATCGGAAATGGAATATGTGCTAGTTGATGTCGCACAGTGGGGCCTATTATAAAAAAGGGTTCAAAATATCAAAATTTTTATCCTATTTGTCGGAACATTTAAGGATGTACCAGTGATGTGTAGAGGAGGAGCTAAGCTTTTATGATATTACATTTACATACAACCTGTTGCTACTCAGAATTTGATACATATTCTACAATTTTGAGCTGATTTTGAAGATTATTTGGTTAAAGAAATCTTCTAAGGGAAGCAAACAAAAATGCGCTAAAGTATGTGATTGATCACTTATTATTCGAAATGAAAGCGAGGCCCCAGGCAAGGTGCCATTCTGTGGAACGATCTCTTTAACATCTTAATACAAATCATTATGAGAAAAGCTGCAGTCAACATGAATAAAACCATCAGCAGCAAAAGTCACATGCTGCTCGCGTATGCTGATGAAATCGATATCATTGGGCGCATAATTAGAGAAGTTACTGCGGGTTTGTCGAGAATTGACAAGGAGTCAGCAAAAGTGGGTCTGACGGTAAATGAGGACAACACAAATTTAATGGTTTCCACGAACAGGGCCTCCACGCGATTAGACCAAAGCGTAAACGTTGATAACCGTAATAATTTCGAGGTGGTGGTCGCATTTATATACCTCGGATCTGCCGTAAACAAAAACAACAACGTCAGCCTTGAGATCAAGCGGAGAATTGTGCTTGCGAATAGATATTATTTTGGGCTAAGCAAGCACTTTAGAGATAAAGCCCTCTCTCGAGTTACAAAGTTCATTCAACCTGTTTTGCTTTATGGCGCATAATCCGGGGACCTATCGCAATCAGTCGAAACAACTGTAGGAGGCTTCGATAGAAAAATACTCCGGAAAATGTATGACCCTATTGTGCACAATGGTGGGTATCGGCGACGCATCAACCATGAGCTGTATGAGCTTTATCCTGATATTGACATAGTTAAGCGGATCAAAATAACGTGATTGCGCTGGCTAGACCATGTCAGTAGAATGGATAAAGTCGAACCAGCACGAAGGGTTTTGGAAACCGACCTCGAAGGAAGACCAAGACTCCGCTGGAGGGATCAGATTGGCGAATCCCTGCGTACACTTGGTATTGAGAACTGGAGAGATATGGCAAAAGATCGAACTGGTTGGCGAAATATGTTATCTTCGTTTTGTAAGGTCCCTGACCCATCGGGGTTGTTGGTGACCGGATAAGTAAGTAAGTATACGTATACAAAAATTCTGTTTCTATTTTCCAAACTTCCAAACCAATCACTCTGCACACAATCAATAAATGTCTTCAGTTAGTGGCTTGTATAAATACACACCGCAGTGGCTTAACGGGTTAGACACTGGTGAAGATGATGCTCACAAACATCGAAACGATCGTCCAGCGAATGTGAGTTCTGATCCCACCCGCGGCATTTAAATTTTTTTCACTAACCGGGGAAACATGACCCAGGAAATGCGATGGACAGGATATGGTTGCACCAGAAAGAAAAACTTCGATATTTACTACAGCTGCCATGAGCGTGAGCACGAATTTGGGTGCGGATTTATAGTAGGCAAGAGACTGCGACACCTAGTTTCAAGGTTCAACCCAGTGAGTGACCGCATAGCCACAATTCGCATCAAAGCGAAATATTTCAACATCTCGTTAATTTGTGTGCACGCACCGACAGAGAATAAAGATGATGAGGTCAAAGAAACATTTTATGAGCGCCTGGAGGAAGTATATGTACGCTGCCCTGACCACGACATTAAGATTATGCTATGCGATTTTAATGCCAAATTAGGAAGGGAAAGTGTCTTTCGACCAACCATCGGCAATCACAGTCTACATGATACCACCTCCGATAATGGAATAAGACCGATAGACTTCGCCGCTGCAAACAACATGGTAGTTAGTAGCACACGATGCCACCATAAGGACATTCACAAGGCGACCTGGATATCTCCTGATCAACGGAAGAAGAACCAGATTGATCACTTGGTAATAGATGGCAGGCACTCTTCTAGTGTAATGGATGTACGTGTGATTCGAGGTGCCAATATCGACTCGGATCAAGTTCGCACGAGATTGAGCAGGGCGAAAAACGTACGGAGCCGAACACAGGAAAAGTTATTGACAAGCTACGAATACCGGAGATATGAATGTCCTATCGACAGAAACTCTCTCTCCTGCTGGAGCAGAATACCCCCCTCTCGAAGACCAAGATGCGCAGTGGAAGCACATCTCCCATTCTTTGGAAATCGCTGCAATGACTGATCTTGGCTATCAAAAACCGCAGAAGGATAAGCCATGGTACGACGAAGAATGTCGCATTGCAACTGATGAAAAAGACGCTGCACGTATGGCAACGAAATTGTCAGTTACAACGCGTGTTGTGAGTGAGCGGTACAAGAGGCTGAGAAGGGAGGAAAACCAATTATTTAGGCTTAAAAAATGGCAGTGGGAGCAGAGAGAGAGTGAAAGAACCGAAATGTGCAGGATGAATGGTGAATCGCGAAAGTTTTTCCAGAGGGTAAGAAGATCGACCAACGGGCCTAATAATGGGCTTCCCTCCTGCAAGGACGAGAATGGAAATCTGGTGACTGAGAAGCAGTGTGGGAGAGACCACTTTTCAGCACTACTCCACTCAGATTCTTTTCACTGAAGATCAGGAGGTAATGATAGTGGAAAATAGTATAGATTAGATAGTATAGAAAGTGTGCCAATTGCGTTGGCTAGGCCATGTTATCAGAATGGATGAAGATGAGCCAGCGCGAAAGATTTTTGATAACGTACCCGATGGAAGCAGGAAAAGAGGACGACCAAGACTCCGCTGGAAAGACCAGGCAGAAGAATCCCTCCGTATCCTTGGTGTTACCTACTGGCGAGAAAAAGAGAAGGATCGAGTCAGTTGGAAGAATATGTTGAAACTTGTTTAATTTGTTTGTTGAATTAATATGTGTAAGACGTCTGAGCTCATGAGATTGTACTATAGTCAATAAAAGTAAAAGTAAAGTAAAGGAGAAAACATGATCTCTTATAGCCTTAAAGGAAATTACAACTTAAACATAACGAGGATCTAAGACAACTAAATTTGAAAAAAAACTTTATGTTTACTTTGAAAATGTACTGAAGGGACTCAATTAGATGTCGGTAGCAAATCTAAAAAGTATGTTGTGTAGTTGCAGTCAACTTAGTAATTACTGGCTATTACCGTTAATTGTTTGGCATTTTTAAAATCACTCGGTATTGGACAATTACACAATAATTGTCGCGAAACTCCTTTCTATGTCTCATTTATGTCAGCAGATTAATTCTTTAATTAAAATCACATTATTTTTTTGGTAGAACAACGGTTTTCATTTAAGGTACGGTCACAAAACATCAAATCAAATATTTCTTGGCCCCAATCTGGCCACAAAATATTTTTGTGTGGCAAACAACAACAGAGTTGATTTTGGTCAAACAAACTTATTTGCCATCAAATAAAAATGTGCTCAATGTGACCACAGTGTGACCACTAAAGAGCAAACAGTTTTCTCTTTTTTGAGCAAACATTTATTTGATCTTACAAAAGAATTGTAAGATCAAACAAATATCAAACAATGGTAAATAACAGGTGGTATGAGTAGTGTTGTCAGCTTTTACGACTCAAATTATAAAATGAAAAAAAATCACCAACATTAAACTAAAGAAGAATTGGTAAATATTATAAACATTTTTAAAAATATTTTGGTAATTTGGTTCAACAGCTATAAAACTGTGAACATAGTTAAAAGGGCACAGTTTTAGCTTTGTTAATCTGTACTAACTTTTCAAGTCGGATCTAAACAGACTAAGCTGCGACTAATTAGGATAATTTGGCCATATTTAGAATTTTGGAGCTACTGAAAATGGTGTTCTAATCTCCTCCATCAGACATTACAATAATGCTACGCTTGTCAAACTTGCAAAAAAAAATTTAAAAAATAGTCGACAATATTTCGAAATTTCAACGTAGGATATCTCGGCCACATAAATCGCTTAAGGTGGCTCAATCAACATAATATCTTCCCGTATATCCGAACTTTGGAGGCCAATAACTCCGGAAATATGGGCCGTCACCAAAATTGGCATATTGACAATTTTTTGCTTAAAACTATGAGTTCTACGTCAAACCAGTGAGCTTTTTTGACTATGCCAGTGGGAGCTAAACTTACCCAAATTTGCTTTTAAGATTTCTCCTCTCCCAAAGCTAACTCCGTCGCTTCTCCACAGCATAAACTCATCCTAGTTACTTAAAATATTTTCTTGCAATTTGGTTAAAACTTTTCAAAAAGCAAAATTGTATTTACTGCTAATTTCTTTAAAACTTTTCAGAAAACAAATTTTCGTTTTCTGACAGCTTGCTTAAAATTTTTGAGAAAACAAATTTGTATTTTCTGGCAGGTTGTCAAACAATTATTTGTTGCAAATATTTGTTCAAGTGTGACCACAGGGAGAATATATTTGCCCTACTGTTTATTTGATGATATTTGATACCTGTTTGATCAAACAAAAAGAGGCAAATAAATGTGCATAGTGTGAACACAAAATCAACCCTGTATTGATTTGGCATAATTTTGAGCACATATGAAGAAACATATTGTGATCAAATATTTGCCCAATCTGACCGTACCTTTAGTTATAATAGTTATCCCTGCTGTTAGATTAGGACCATTTGGTCCAAATTTTTTCTGTTTTCCCTTGTAACTTTGGAACGGTGATATATACTGACTAAATTTTTCTGCTAATGGGGTCTTTTAATAAAACAATGTTATGTGCGAAAATTAAATTTTCTAACTTTATTCAGGACTGAGAAAAATACAAAATGACGAATCTTAGATTAGAGGACCATTTGGTCAATAGTACATTTTTTCATTACCAAGCGAATGTAAATTCATGTCAAATATTTAGAAGATGTTTTTGATATGTCAAATACTTGCTTTAGAAATTATTGAACCAAAATAGTTACAAAGGATAAGATAAAATTATTATTTTGGATGAAAATTCCAGTATGGACCAAATGGTCCCTCAATCTAAGATTCGTAAGTTTTTTCATTACCAAGCGAATGTAAATTCATGTCAAATATTTAGAAGATGTTTTTGATATGTTAGCGGATGTTTTTGATATGTCAAATACTTGCTTTAGAAATTTTTGAACCAAAATAGTTACAAAGAATAAGATAAAATTATTATTTTGGATGAAAATTGCAGTATGGACCAAATGGTCCCTCAATCTAAGATTCGTAAGTTTTTTCTAATCTAACAGCAGGGTTATATGAGCGTATAGCGTATGATAAATATTTAGTTTTAATTAATATCAATTATAAGTCCCATGTGTTATAGTAATTATCAATCTAATAGACATTTTAAGAGAACGGATGGAAGATGTTGAAGAACGGAAACATGCGTTCACACTTGAATCATCTGGTATCTTCTATCTTTCAATTCCTTGTCAATTGGCAATTAATATCGTCGTAAGCGTTTGTGGGGGTTTGTGGGGGGGGGGGGGGGGGATAGCAACTAAAGAGATTTTAAATATACTATATATAATGTAAATTTATTATCTAAACTGAAGAGTGGCTTTCGTGAAATATATTTTAATTTAATTTCGTATTCATTATATTTATTTTCTTCTATTCAACATTTGTTTTATCAATATGTATTTTGCTCGGTGTTTTTTACAAAAACAGCATGCATTTAAATTTTGATTAGTTGTATCTAACTCTCAAATTCAACTCAAACTTATAGCAACAATACAAGAAAACCAAATATGTACAAAATCAAAATACGTATCTCTTTTAAAGGTTAATTCAGCTGTTGTGTCGCTATCGACTGCTATAAATATGTCTTCTGTCCTGGTTATGTTTTATTTTAATTTTTGGACACTTTCTTTAGTTACGTACTTAAACTTATCGAATAATGTTAGGTGAGCAAAATTAGATAGGAACATTTCCCAAAGATGTTGAACTTCAAAAGTGTGGGAAATGTGGGAAATATAAGTATTACAATTTATGTAAATTTATTGAAAATATTAGATGTGACCTAGAGTGGAAGGGCTATAAGCCTAATGCAGGGAATACACGATACCTCAAATTGATGTGGATAGTTACATGGTGTTAAAAAAATAAAGTTGTATGCTTGCAAACGTACAAGAGAAAAGTGTTAAGCAATCAAAGGAAATCCAAAAATTATTTTGTTATTTCACTGTGTGTAGAGTATTTGCTTCTTAAAGCTCATTTACGTATGCGAAAAATATTTTTTCTCATTATATTTACCTAGTTTACATTTAATTTCGCTTTCGGCAGCAAACTGTATTAATCTGTCTCTTAATGGAACAAAGAAACAATAAGTTTTAACAGCGTAAAACCATAAGTTTAATATTTAACTCAGCCAATCTAAAAAATATTCCATATTATTAATTCGACAGCTGCTCCAAAAAAAATGTACCGTGGTATCTTAGGAGATTTGTCAAATTCCGTCACTATGGATGTTACAAAAATATACTTGTTTGCACAACGACATATGCACACAAAAGCTCAATGTCTCCTTGTGATTAATGAAGGGTTATTATTTAATGACTCAACCAAAGCACCAAATTATGCAAAATATATGAACATAGTATCACAAAACATCGCATTAGTTTACCTAGCAATAGTCTATTCCATTATTTAACAATGTTTTCCAGAACCACCATAGGTACCACACACTACTTCAACAATTTCCAAAATGCCAAACCAAACAAAAAATATCTGTTGTGATCTTAATTCAGAATTGTTTACCAAACGATGTAGATTATTATATAAAATTGTATTTCTTTCTTAATCATCATCAAATAGTCAAATATTTTCATAAATTATAATAACTCTACAAATTCTAGGACAAAAAAATTATATGAACTGCTCACACATTAACTAAAACTAACAAAGTCGGCCATAAAATTAAAAAATAAATAAACATTTTGAAAAATAGTTTAATATTTCTATTGAAAATAATAGAGAAAAAAACGAGGAAAAGTAAAGTTCCCCCTTTATTGCGTCAAAACCAAGACGATTATAATTTTCGTTTTTAAGATTTGACTTTTTAATAACACAAATAAGTCAACTCAGAATCTTGGGGTCAATTGCCAGCAAATATAGATCACACATGGCTAGTCTCTCTACGTCAAAAAACGATTTGCAGTTATGTACTCCGATAACATACGTTCCACCTTACCAACAAACCACGTCCACTCAAGCGTTGCAGCAAATATCGTAACACGAAACTGAGCAATAAGAAACTTTAACCTAAATTTTTGGAGCTACAAAGTAGACTACAGATTTTGGATTTCCGGCTCTTGATGTTGTATACAAGCAGGAATTAACCTATCTAATATTATTAGTATATGGATAAAACAAATCATATTCGTTCAAAAGACTTTAAACCTAATTGTCTTAGATCTTCCCTTCTTACGACATTCGAAATAATGATTGGATCGTATCTGCGTAAAACCATACTTATTTCACAGCTATCCAGGTGTCAACAATTCTACGAAATTGCTCTACACGCTCTTGCCAGCTTCATAGAGAAATCTGTAAGAATATATCTGAGGTAATAAAGTAGATTCTTATCGGTATAGAAGTTGCTTTAAACAACCGGAATCGATCAACTCTGCTCCCTATGTACTGCCTGTAGACAAGAGAGCCGGTGTTTTGATTTCTTGGCAACTTACGCGTAGGCGCACAACTTCGTCTTTCGGCTACAACACGTTAACTAGCAATACGAATTTCGGGACCCCTTGTCTACAAATCTCTAGAATTTTAAACTCGAAAGCATTTTTCTGAAACTAAAGAGGTTACGTGGCAAAGTCGTAGATTGTGCTGATAGCATTGCAGAAAAAAATACCTGTCAACATTCGGTGATTTTCATATAATGCCAAACAACTGATTATATTTATTATTGGGACCCACAGGTTTACACTGGTTCCGAATGGTATTTTGAGAAACTTTTTTCATGGCTAAATACTCAATAGTAGTAAGCATGGGGCCCGTGGACGAAAGAACTGTGCTGTGGGCAGAGCAGAGATCGAACCCACTTTCTTATGTACAAGAGCCGCGCACACGATCATTGTACCACTGACGGCTGCATTCCTTTATATTTACCGAATTATGGATGTTGTCTTCTCTGGTAGCCCTTTTAGGTCAAGGTGAAGAACCACTTTGAATTTATGTGTATACTATCAGAAGCTTGTTCATCAATGTAAATGTAATTCTAATGATATTAAGCTTTTTGTTTACATACTCATGCATTCGAAATATTTTTACTCAGCTAGACTTCGTTAAGGGATTAGAAGTTTGATTAGGATTCAGAAATTTGGCCAGTCTGAACACTGGATATATAATATTTGAGGTTTTTCACTGTTTTTAGAACATAGAATGCAGATAGGGTACAGAAACTTGTATGCGTACGCAATGAAATAATATACAAATAGTTTAGTATTTATTTCCATATTTAAATTAACTAAAATGTCTTTTGAGGTAATGAAATAAAGGTTAAAGCTATCATTAAATACAACTACCTATGTTATGAAATTAAATATAGTTAAATTAATTTCAAATTTACAAGCCTGATTTTGCTGCGCATATATCCGAACTTTGCTTGATTCAATTGAACGACATTTCTAATTATATGAATCAAGTCCTTGATCTAGTGTTAGTGGACGATTCTAACAACTTTGATATTTCCCGAATTGATCCTTTAATTTATCTTGAGGATAGTTATACGTATGATACTATGCAGGTTGGTTGCAATCGCTGTTCGTTCTACGTTGACCTCTGCTTTTCGCGTGCGAACTTTAGTCTTTGGAATAATTATATCGTTGATTATTTTATAATTTATGATAATTTTATAATTTTTAAATTGTACTAGATAAATCCTATAATATTATTAATGGCTATTTATCTAAGCCGGTATCCAAAAACTCTATAATTGGTAATACTGGTCCTCTAGGGTCCTCAATAGCTCTAACCAGTCTCAAGATTGTAAGGAAAAGGTCTTCGAAAAAGTTAAAAAATATGGGCTGCTAGCAGACTATGCTAGTTATATTGGGCCTAGAAGTAGGTATAACTCCAAATATCGTGAGAGTTACAGATTCTATTAGGATAACTTGAAGGCTAATATTAAATCGGACCCAAAATCATTCTATAAATTTGTTAACTTGGAGCGTAATTCGTCGTCCACACCTTGCAGAATTAAATTATTCAGATGAGGAATTTATTGCTTATTGCTTCACCGATTTTCCGCATCTATTGATTCCAGCCAAACCTATGATATTTCCAAGCTATACCCCTACACTGTCCGCTCTACCATCCGTTTAATGCATCTGTCGTAAATTCAAAATTCAAATAAACCTTGTCCTGATGGTACCCCAGACTCTATGTTGAAATACTGCTCAAATTCTCTCAGCTTACCGCTGACTCTCTTATTTAACGCTTCATTGAAGTTCGGTCATTTTCCTGCACAGTAGAAGAGGTCGTATTTAATCTCTCTCCACAAGTCTGACAGTTTAGTAAATGTTGTAAATTATAGGGGAATTGCAAAATTGAGTGGCATTCCTAAACGTTTTGGGAAGTTAGTCATAGAGTTAATTTCTCATCATGTTTCCTCTATATGAGATCCATGTCAACATGTGTTCGGAAGGATAAAAGTGGTGGCGATCGGTTCGCTCGATCAAAAAAAAATAAACATTCGCTTACCTGGTGGATGAGAATTTAAAACGATACTACACATACTTTGGATATTCTCAGGGGAAAATATATAGAAGGGTTTGCAAAAATCTTGTACTTAATGCGGAAAGTTTGGAAAACGCGGTAGTTCTGACTGAAAGTGTATTCAATTGTGTTGTAAAATTGTTATCAAATATTATACAAATCTTTAAGAAACTACTGTTAGAATTAGCTACAGTTGTATCATATTTTGCATGAGTAATACTATTTACGATAAGTTGCCATTAAAAAACTACTTTAATATTGAAGAAATTAAATACATTTTGTCAATTTTTTATATTAAAATATAGAATTTAATTTTGTGCTTCAAACACCAAAACGTATAAAACTAAAACTATATCGCACAATGCAATATATTTATTTTGCTAAAAATTATGATAACAAATAGACAAAATATTGCCAGTCCCTTGGGCTGTTTGTATTTTATTAAATACAAAACAATAAAGTTGCTATAAATTTCTGAACAATAGTATACAAAATGTAAGCATTAAGCTTTTATTATGACTTTTTCCACAAAAAGGATAATAACAGTAGAATGAAAAACGCGTTTTCTGAAAACAAACTAATGAATTTCAATATTAAATTTTATGGTTAAATTAAATCTGATTAAGTTAGTCGCTTTAAATGAATTTGAAATATTATATTAATTTAAATAAACCATACGCTCAGCTTTTCAATTCAAATTTGATGATGTGTCTTTGCGAATATGAGAAATACATACATATTTATGTTATTCTAGTTAGTTATGATGCTACCTGGTATTACTACCCCAATTATTAGAAAAGCAATAACGAGAATTAGGACGATTTTTGTTGTCTGTTTAAAGCAGATGCATATGATTTGCAGGAAACAACAAATTATTTTTTTTTAATAAACTCTTCTAACTTACACGGAAGCTTTTGTTGCTGATTCGGCGTATTGAATTTTATAAACTTCTTGCATTTTTATTTTATATTCTAATTAACTTAGCTCATAATCATTATTGACGATTACTTAATAATATCGATTTTATACTGACAATTTACATACTCATATAATCTGTGGGCCAAGTACACGAATCTTTTTAAATCACATATAATTAAACGCTGGAAGAACATTGGGAAATATTGTAAATATTGCAAACAACATTCGGCCATCGAACTTGGTCGAAATGTCACATTTCCTGACGAGACGCATTTTCATCGCATAGGCGATATCATCTAACAAAATTTGCCGCATCTGGGGATCGGAATCACTGCACGTCGTTGTTGAGAAGCTAATGCATCCACATAGAGTGACAGCTTTTTGTAGAATTTGGAGTGATGGCATCATTGGCCCTTTCTTTAGAATATGCTACTGTAAGCGCGAACTTTCCATGTTGTTGAACCTGTCTGGAATTCAGGTTTAAAATTCGTTTGTAGAATTTAATTAAGTTAATAATTCGGCACAAAATCGAGATATCTGCAAATTTTGTTCAGGATCTTCCCCGTCTTAGGTCAATTAGTTATAAGAAAAATTATGTTAATTGACGCTGTTGACTTGATATAAGTTTTTCTCCAATTTATCTAGGTACATCGCGTTCCGACTTCATCAGAGTCTAACAAAAGTAATTTTCTCAACTCAGTTGTAACGAAATGTGTTTTAAACCTTTTGTAAATAATATCTTTTAGAAGTACGAGTGTAGGCATTTATATTCCCTGCCTAGACTATTTTTAGTGCTGACAGATGCCCCAGGTCTCCCATGTATATAATACTGCATGATCATTTGGCTGTGAAAATAATTTGCTCGCGGTGGTTACCGCAGAACTCGTCTATCGCTCAAAAAGCTAGCGTCGATTGGCGCAACGAAATGTAGAAAATATTTTATGGAGATACTTCAAAGGCTGACCGTAAGATAAGGACAGGCGACAAAAGCATGCAGAGCTTGCAATAGGAAGCCAGATTGAATGTTATTCGCGGAAGTCGCACTGAAAATATGACATTTGAATTTGTCGACATTTTGACATTCGTATGCATCGCTTATTTATCAAAGATTGTACTAGGGATTATTAATGTACAAAATAGGAAATCATAATTGATACACATTTTGTGTTTGAACATAAACATTATAGTTATTTCTGCATTTTTAAATTTAAACTTTAAACTATTTAATCTTTTGAAACAATTTTCAACTCTATAAAACTTTGACCACAAAACATTTCATTAGTAAAATTATTAAATTGAGTATTTCAGAAAACATATTTTCTAACAGCTACATATGTACATGTTAAGCAATTCAAATTTGAATAATGCTTAAAGCCAAACCACATTTCAATTGCTCAATTCTACTAGTCTTTTAGAAGCTGTAGCTGCACAGTAAAATAGTCTAACAGTTTTATTGTTCCGTCATTTAGTCAGAAATTCCTGTGTACTATATCTCAATATCCAATGTGCGGAGACCAGAATACATATAAATATTTATTTCTAATTAAACATTTGCTGTTGTATCTGTATAAAAAAAATTTAGAAAAAATAATTTTCTCTGGGTGTTGATTTTTTTATCATCACTGGTCTACTGCATATACTTGTATTGTCATCATGCACATTTGCTTTGATATCAATTTGCTTGTGTTGCTATCTAATGTAGAACCACTAGGATTTGTGTGTCAGACCGTGGTTTCAGTGGAACCAGTAACTTATAATATAAGTAATAACTATGTATTGCCATTGCTAGAGAAACTTTGAATTTTTTAATCGTTATTACTATGGTTCCTATCAAAAGTCATAACAAGAAACACGAAAAGTTAAAATATGTGACAAATTTCCAAATTCAAATTTATATTGTGAACTTTAGTTGTTGTCAGGAGTAGACTTTGTTGGTCTGAATACAATTAAAGTTGTTAAATTTTCGAGGGAAAAGAAGTTGTGTTCATTTATTTTGATTTTAGTGACAACATTTGGCTAAAGGATGATATAAGCACTTAGTTAATACACTCCGGTTCAATTATTTAAAGGCACTAAAAATTCCATATTCAACAGCCTGTATCTTTTGTAATTTGTTACCGATTGCAGAATTTTAAAATGGAAATACATCTTGAGATATAAAAAAAAGTCATGACAATATTGGTTTCTTAACTAAAGAACTTTTTTTGAGCAATTTGTAAAAAAAGTCAACAAATGTGCTATTTTTTTTTATTCACTTGAATAAAGGCAGTTTAACTAATTTTAATGAAAAACAGTTTTTCTGGTTTTTAATTTATTTTACTTTATTTAAGAACTACTAGTAATGGGTACAACCCCCTTTGTTTTTAATAACTTCAAATATACGGGTTTTAATTGAGAGATAAAGAGAAATTAAATAATCCAAAGAAATTTGAATCTAAGCATCGACAATGGCCTGAATTAGTGACTGCTTGTCATCAAATTGTCTACCTCCTTCATGAACCTTACGAGATAACCAACCCCAGACATTTTCGATAAAGTTTAAATCTGCCGAATATGGTGGCCAGTCAAGAATATTAACATTTTGGTTTGAAATGAACTCCTTTACTACTCTAGCGTTGTGTATAGGGCAGTGAGGCCCACATTTTGAATTCCTTGGCACATGTGCCGGATAGCAAAATTCTGTTCCAGCGCTGTCGACACACATATATTATAAGTTTTGCTTTGTTAACATTTTTTAAATGCAATTCAAATCAGTTGCTGGTCAGCATTTGTTAGAGAAGGGTCTCCCTGCGTAATTGTTTAAAAATACATAAAAAACATTTCGGTTTATTCTGCTTCACACACAGACGCGGTATGTTATAATATGTGTGTGGGCATCACTGGTATGGGAGCATTATCCAGATTCAATATCCAAGACATGGGACTTAATAATTCACTGAACTTCGGAGAAACCGAATCCAATAACGATTTATAGCTTGCACCAATCATTTTTGCACTTTGAAATTAAAGATCGATGGTGCCATAGTACGTAATTGCACCCCACACAATAACGCCGCCTTCTCGGCTGTGATGTCGGTTCAATAAACGCCTTTCTTTGTGCAGATCACGGAAATAATAGCTGTAGCCATCAGGCCCATCCAAATTAAACTTCCTCTCATCCGTAAATACAGCGGTTCTCCAGTCATTTACATGACCGCTTGGCTGCACATCCCATACCATGTAGTCTCTTGCGAATTGAAGCCGCTTTACCGGGGAGCATTAAGTGGTGGCTTTTTTGTAATTTCAGGTGTTTAAGATACTTATAGCTCTTATACTGCGTACTGATGACTTGCTCGCTTCCACTCCAGCTTGAGCTCTTATTTTTGCCAAGAATAAGGCAGAATTAGAAGCAATTCTGATGATTTTTCTTTTCTCATACTTAGATAAAGACAATAAAACCCTTCCTTTAACATTTTTTCCATACCCCCCGGGGTGCTTGATGTAATTGTCGACAACTATTGGGCTCCGTCCAATTTTTATGAATATCCTTCAGGACGGTAAACATGGATTTTAGTTTTTTCCGATAGATTTGAAATTTTTTGTTTTGCCATTTTGACTCGTAAAATGATTAGATGTAATAAGTTGTAATAAACAAACGCTCCCTACAAAAATTCATCGCTTACTTTAAAAAATAATAAAAAAAAATAACAAGCCTGTGTTAGATAACACGGGCGCATAGGTCAGACGTAGAATACGTTAGCGTATACATCGCCAATCCTTTGTACTAATGTACATACACACACATTTACACGCTGCTCGCAGAAGTAAACAAACGACAGCAAAGATCTGTAAACTTTCAAGCACACACAAGTGTCCACGCCTTCCCCTTCATTTATGTTCCCCTTCAAACGAAATAATAACCGACCGATCCAACAAAACGAAATGTACACACACACACATTTACACGCTGCTCGATAAATAAACAAAGCACAGCAAAGCCAAAATCATTTGATTTCACAACAACAACAAAAACAACAGCGGCATGTACAAAAAAAGTCTAAAATATCATGCTCTTAAATATTTATTTCCTTAACTACATAAAACTTTTATATATAGACATATAATTTTTTTTATGTAATTCGAAACAAAA
This sequence comes from Phaonia tiefii, assembly GCA_963931995.1. Classification (NCBI taxonomy): domain Eukaryota; kingdom Metazoa; phylum Arthropoda; class Insecta; order Diptera; family Muscidae; genus Phaonia; species Phaonia tiefii. The sequence goes on along the minus strand of OZ008368.1, from coordinate 197,906,966 downwards.
CATATTACCAAAACTGAGTAACATATAAAAATTGCTAAAATATGTTTTAATATTTAAGTAAAAGTGGGTGAAAGTTGACAAACATTTTCTCAAAATTTTGTGCTCCAGATCAACACCCCTACCTTACCGTATAACGTATTCTACGTTAAAATAATGAAGTGCCTTTATTCAAGTGAAAAAAAAGAATATCACGTTTTTGGATTTTTTTTTATAAATTGCTCAAAAAAGATCTTTAGTTAAGAAATCACTATTGTCATGATTTTTTTTTATATCTCAAGACGTCTAGCTTCCATTTCCATTTTAAAATTCTGAAAAATTTAACAGGACAAAATTCTATAAAATCAAACGAATTTCCGCATACACTCTGTTCATTATCTCAAATCATTGTTCTGAAAAAACAACTTTGCAGTATCCTGATAATACAATTTTATATTGCTGATAACAAGAAAAAAATGCTTTTGAGAAAACTAAGATTCTAACATAAATTTGTTAAGTTAGATTAACTAACCCACAAAAAACTGTACAAAAGAAGAACATGAAAATAACTAGATTGAAATTGCATTCGAAGCTGGTGAGAAAATGCTGAATAATAGTTTAGGGGTGGTTCAATACGAGTACTTGGTTTTTCGAGACAAGAAATGATGGGCAATCAAAAGGTTATATGTGTAAGCGGTTATGATGAATACGTTTTTAGTCTCAAACCCAATTTGTAGTTCAATTACGTGAAAAATACTTACTTTTTCCTGGCTACTAAATACTCAATTTTTAGTAGTATTTACCAGAAATAACCAGTAGTCCACGAATTTCTGTTGGCCCATCAGAGAAAATTTAGTTTAAAATTAAAGAATTGTAACAGGCAAATTTCGAAAAATAGAGAAAATGGTTTCCCAATACATACCATGAAGGGATTGGGGAAAGCTTCTAAGAACCAATCAGTTGGGCGCATTTTGGTTTTATACTCACTGATTGGGACCTACAGTTTTACACTTGTTCCGAACGGTATTTTGACAAGTATTTTGTGTAGAAATAAACAAATTAATATATTCTAGAGTAATAAGACTATGCAACATGACTTTTCAACCAGAAATGCCATCCCAATTATTTGGCGTAGTTTAGCAGCCTTATTAAAAAAACAACAACAACAATTTTTTAATAGTACAGTTATTTTTAAAAATTCAACATCAACAATGTATGTATGTTTTCTGTCTTATCGGATGGCGTATTCTACGTTAAACTTAATGGCCGTGTCTCTGACACAGCCTGCAGGGACAGTCCGTGGCCGAAGGCCTCGGACGAGTGTCTGCTGTTTTTTTTATAAAACTAGATTCTCCGAGCTTGAGGTCAGATTTTCTTTTCTTGTATTTATACGAAATATCGAGGGAAATAAATACAAGAAAAGGAAATCTGACCTCAAGCTCGGAGAATATAGTTATTTATTGATAAAGAAAAGGTCAAACAACAGAATACAAATATTATATTTTTTTATTTAATATTTTTCATTGCACATATTTTTAAAATTCTCAATTTGAAGTTGGGCGTGGTACAACTTTCTAAGATAGATGCACACACACTTATAAATAAATATGTAGAAGTGGATAATGATTTTCTGAAAAAATAAATTATTTTAATTTTATTTTTGTTTAACAAACGTAAATTAAAGTAAATCCCTTCTAAGGCCTTTTTTAGGTAATGGGCAAAGTAGGCCTTGCCTCCCAATCTCACGCAATGTTAAGAAGAAAGGAGGAGGTAATGAGTAGGAAAGGCCTTCCGTATTTTAAAGAAGGCCTGTTTGATCATGATTTCAGGCCTTCTAGGTTATGACTTCCGCCGCTGGGCTGTGTTACGATCTCATGTACAAGAGGCGCGCACACTACTACAATACTAATAACAGCGATTTCAAAATTAGAATTAGAAATATAAAATTTTATATATCGTATAGTTGTCCATTTCGTCATAAAAACCTGTTATTAACAGGTTTCTACTCTCCGCTGTAACCTAAAACCGGTTTCGCCAAAACTGGAATATTCGAAGAAACCGAAAACAGACATTCTTGATTAACCGGATTTATGAATACACATACTGCTATTGTGTATTATACACATACTATAGACAAGACGATATATGCAAAAATTATACGAAAAAACGCAGCAATATATCATATTCTATCCCAAAGTTCGTAAAACGTAAATGTGTTAAAAGATTTTAAACCAACTCTGTGAGCATTCTGTTGATTTATAAAAAGATATGACCTCTTAGTAATGACATCCCTTCCAATATAATACCCCTTTCAATGACAATGTTGAAGGTGTAGCACCCGCCGAAACACTTACGAAATACATGACGTTTTGGTTTAAAGGTGCACCAATGTTGGAGAGGAATCACAAACGGTGACATTTCCAAAAACATATAAACAACTATGGGCCATATTCATGTCAAGCACAGCAGTGTGAATTTTCAGCAGAACTCCTAAAGAGGTGCGAAAAAATTAAATGATATCACGAAGCATTTATGTGTACAGGGTATTTAAAAACAGATTAGCCGCAAAGGAAAAAAAGGGACCAAAGTTTACCATTGTTTTTGTGCTAATTAGTCAACGGATGTAAAACCTTTTTTATTTTTGTTTAAATTAACATATTGTTTCTGTATATGAGACTAGTGACCCGGCAGATTTCGTCCTGCCTACAAAAGCACTTATGACTTCAGATGATAAACAATAATAAAGGGTGAAAATATTGCTGCCGTTCAGGCAAGTCCGTACTTCTTTCAAAATCAATTGATCTTTAACAATAAACCAGATCTTCTTCAGGCTTTACAAGTCAATATAGAACGTGATATTCATGACATACTACTTGATTTAGTGAAAAAGTGCTCGAAAATTGAGTTCAACGAATTCGTTCCTGCTAACGAAGATGTGGATGCCATTTGAAAGACGTTTTATTCGGAACTTAATTGTATCGATTGTACTTAACATCAAATAAAACGCATTTGAATTTCCTTAACAATTAGGGTAGTGTTTTTTTTTAAGAAATCGTATCTACAAATTGGAAAATTTACTTACTTACTTATATGGTCTCGGACAACCCCGGGGGGTCACGGGGCTTTCAAAACGAAGATAACATATTTCGCCAACCAGTTCGATCTTTTGCTTTATTTCTCCAGTTGGCAATACCAAGTGTACGCAGGGATTCGTCAACCTGATCCCTCCAGCGGAGTCTTGGTCTTCCTATTTGGTTCGTGCTGGTTCGTCTTCATCCATTATACTGACATGGCCTAGCCAGCGCAATCGCGTTATCTTGATCCGCTTAACAATGTCAATGTCAGGATAAAGTTCGTACAGCTCATGATTCATGCGTCGCCGATACTCGCCGTTGCGCACTATAGGGACATAAATTTTTCGGAGTATTTTTGGAAATTGGAAAAACCTATATAATAATTATAAAATTGCAAATATTTGGTTAAGGTGTAATAAAAGTTGGCCCATCTTATACGGCTAGATGCTTTTTCCTCTACATATCACACAAGTTTTCTTTGTATTGGTACTTCGCAAGTCGTTGGCGGTCATTAAGATTTACTCCATCTATAATGTATTGCATCAAATTTTTCACGTTTTCGTCCTATTTATTTTCGTGAGGAGTGTAACATATTACTAGAAATCTTGTTTAGCGTTCCGAAAACACATTACTCGTTCTAGGAAAGAATAAATATAAATTTATTACTACGGAGACTAATAGTCGACAAAAATTACTGGCACTTCCACCTAATAGTCTCTGAGAAATGGAGATATCCCAATTTACCCTCCCAATTTTCATTGTTCTAGAACGAAAAACATATTTGCCCCGCCGCTCAGAATGCAAACCGAAAATTTGAAATGATGGTTCAAACTGACCTATCGCGCCTTCAGAAGTATATACATATGTTCCAATTTTCAAACTTCTAGATGTAAAAACTAATTGTGCCAGGCTCCTCCGCCTACAAAGAGAAAATTAAATTCCAGCTTCAATTGGTGGTCCTCATCGTTAGTAATATATACGACATTTCGGCCATCGAAAACCTGAAACGCTGCTTGGTGGTTGTGGTCATGCCACAAATAAAATCCACTTTTGTGCTGATAACGCACGTTGCTATTAAATACATCCACACCAAATTGCAAGCCTTTGGGTAATAGTACTCCAGCTATTAAATTTATATAAATGGAGTCGTTTGGGCATGGCCACACCCATCATTCCGATCGTGCATATTTTTTTTTGGAATACGTATGGTAATCTCAACTACATCTATACCAAATTTTAAGGCGATTCGTTAAATAGACATCCAGAGATTTCGTTTTCAAAAGTAAGGTTCTATCGGCGGGACCACGCCTATCATATTGTATGTCAAATAAAGCATAAAGCTGCATTCTGTCAAAACTTCAAGAAGATCGGTCCAGCCGGTTAGACGTATATACGGAACAAGCAGATCAACAGACAAACATTTATTATTATATATAGTTATACTTACACAGAAGATAGACAGATAGTTGGCTTGCATTTCAAGAATAGAGCTGTTGATACTACACCAAGCACAACTTCAGTTTTTAGTGTAAACAAAAAATGTAAATAACGAGGAATTATTTTAATACGATACAAACTAAAGTAACACAAATGTAGCATACTGTTTTGTTTACATGCATCTTGAATAATCTATATTTATATGACTTCCGAAACGTCATACAAATCAATCTTGACCCAACGGTATGTATCATAACATTGAATACATCTGTGCTGCTTCAAAACTAGTACTAATTAGTACCGGATAGTACCATTAGGTTCATGTACTTCTTTAAGGTACATCATTTACTTATTAAGATAATTCTTAATTTATTATAACACGTTTACGAAATCGTAAACTACAGTACATTCTCAGGCATACCTTCGCTGAAAGGATCACCAAGATGTAACTTATTTAAACCCCCGAACTAAATCGGAAATTGATGATGAAAAACATTGTATATTCCAATATTATATGTTTATAGAATATCGTTAAAATCACGTAAAAGTGATCAAACTACTACTCTAAAAAGTAGTATAAAAGCCTGCCGGTTGATTATAATTCGCATTCCGCATGCGATGAGATTTTACTAAAAATAATCTTAGTAACCCGTCAAGACAGAAATTAGATATATATAAATGATAATACGATAATATTAAATATAATTTCGTGATATATTTGAGCCACTTTGGTTTAACACATTGAGTGCCAAGCGATTTTAACGAAACTCTTCCCCGGAGGCCTAACATGGTTTTTGTTAGAAATGTGTGTATAAGTGGTATATAATTATTTCTGAGACATCTGCGGTTGCTTATTTTTAAATTTGTAACGGTTTTTGTGTGTCGTACGTTTTTAGATGACATTGTCGCTGTCATTCAAAAATGTACGACTGTCTGCTTTTGCGTTCAAATGTTTATTATGGCTTTGTTTAGTTGTATTTCTTATTTTGATTACAATTTTGATTTTGAAATATTATGTCAAAAATGTCATCACTAAAGCTAAAACAAACAGAAATATTATATGCTTTGGATGACAACCTATGACCTATGACAACCCTATGCTTGATATAAATTGGCTGCCGCCTGACTCCGATTCTGACTCTGATCCTGAAATTGATCCTGTGGATAACAGTCACATTTAGAATGCGGCCGGTGATGATGATATACCCGAATTGTCACCCGTGCGAATGTAAATTGGACGTAATTTTCACGACGTCAAAATATACTTTTCAAAATATGCTCTCCCTAATCCCCTCGTGGGATGTAACAGGAAACCATTTTTTATTTTTTAATGTTTTATAAGCAAACTGATTAGAATTAGAAGAAATATGTATATAAGCAAACTGATTAGAATTAGAAGAAACATTCATTTTAATAAAATATTTACTAAAAAATATGACTCATATTGTTTTTATTATAAAACCTAAGAAAATCACGGTAGGGCCCTGAAAATTGGCAAAACATTTTCACTGATTGATAACAAGCTAAAAAACCATAAATAAAGTTAGTAGTGTCGCACAAAACCGAACGACAATGTATTTTGTGAAACAATCCCTGGAGTACGTTGGCGAATGACGTGGCACACCAGGAAGTTTCAGGTGTTGTACAGAAACGTACGAGGTGGCACTCAATGTGTTAACAACTATGAAGAAAACGACCCCACAATTGTTGGTAGAAATAGAAACTTAATTTTAAATCAAGATCTGAACTTCAGCATTCTCAGTGATTTTCATTGGTAATTCAAGCGGCTTTTACATAGTGTTAACATGCTTTGAATCACGACTTAAATTTGGCTTTAATATAGAAGTATGCAATCTGAAAGAGATTATCTTTTCTCGAGTTTTTATTAATTAGTTGCTACCACAATATATTTGCAATTATTCATAAGCACTTCGCTTACAGGGTTCCAAAGGGTTTACATTCTTCCGGAAGAAGCACAATATTGAAAGGATACTATTGATGTGAATGATTTTAAATACAGCACAAACACAGACTATCCCGGAATTACTGATGCAACGAGATTATATTGTCTTTATGCCATTTATTTTTCTTTTCAAATTCAGTGCTGGAAAATAGTAAGCAAAATAGTAAGATCGGTTTAATATTTTTTTTAAGCTAAATGTAAAAAAAAATAAACAACTTTGTTAAAACTCTTATGCTACAACCCAGTATTATCAACTATATTGGGTACTTTTGCTTTGGTTTGTGTCTAGACTAACATATGTTGGGAAATTTCTTGTTTAATGGGAAGCTTTCTAGGTGAAGCCTGTAACCAATATTTAGTATACATTGAAGTTTTGAACCCAAGAAAAAGTAAATTTAGAAAAGCCAAATTGAAAGAAGTTTAAAAAGAAATTTTCTCAAAAATATACCTATTCATATTCTTAAACAATTTAAATTTTCTTCAAAAAAATACCTAGTCTTAAAGAAGCACCTTTGCTTAAAAAAAGTAAATTTTCTTGCAAAAAATACCATTTCTTACAAAAATTAATTTTTTATTAAATAAGTACCTTTTCTTAAAAAAGTAAATTTTCTTACAACAAATTGCCTGTTCTTAAAAAATTACCTTTTCTTTAAAGAGTACATTTTTTGTGAAACAAAATAACATTTTTGAGATAAGTATCTACACTTAAAAATTTACCTATTATTGAAAAATGGACCAATTCTAAAAAAATTCCCATTTCTTAAAAAAAACCTTTTCTTCAAAAAGAATACCTTCTCTTAAAAACTACCTTTCTTACAAAAATTCCTTTTCGTAAAAGTAAATAAATACATTTTCTTCTCTTTTCTTGAGATAAGTAGGCTTTCTGAAAATAAATAAATTTTCTTAAAAAAAAAATAAATTGCCAAAAAGAGTACAACTTCTTTAAAAGTACCTATTCTAAAAAAATACTTCTTTGTAAAAAAAACATACTCTTATGGCTTTTTCTTACAGAAAGTATTTCTTCTTAAAAATATTACCTTTTCTTAAAAATACCATTATTTTTTAATAAAAGAAGTATTTCTCTTTAAATAATTACTTTTTCTGGAAAATATACTACATATTCTTAAGAAAAGGACGTAAAAATATACTTTTTAAAAAAAATTGTATACAAAAAAAACTATTTTAATTGCAATGGTTAGTGTGCGCGGCTCTTGTACATGAGATCCTGGGTTCGAACCCGGCTCTGACCACCTTAAAATTTCTTTCGGCGGCGGTCACCTCGCATAGTGACGGCGACACTATCGAGTATCTAGCCATGAAAAAGCTTTTCAAATTACCGTTCGGAATCGGTGTAAAACTGTAGTTCCCAATCAGTGAGTGAAAACTGGAAAGCGCACAGCTCAGTGATTGTGAGAAGTTCTCCCCAGTCCCTTCATGGGATGTAATGGGAAACCATTTATTTATTTATTTTATATTTACTTAAAGATCTATTTAAATTATCGCATTTTTCAATGGGCGCTTTAGAACTAACTAGTTCGAGTACATAATATATAACGAAAGGAACTTCGTTCCAACCGGGTGTGCTCTGACAACTCAAGTAATTTTTATTTCAGAGATTGGTTTTATAATTTAAGGGATTGTGATAGTAAAACTACAATTTTAACTGTGCATCGCTATCAGAGAGTGCATTCTTCTAGAATATGGACTATAATTAGTCCTGTACACAATTTTGTCAATCACAAGAAAGACTTATCATCATTTCCCTGAGTTCGAACCTATGCAATTGTCATATGGGCATAGACTGCAATTTGACCGAGTTTATCAACGAGTTTAAGTGCTGGTCCAGTATGGCGCTCAGTATGCCATGCGTTTAAGCCGTGCGTAGGGCTCGCCGAACGTAGGGGATATTTCTACTCACCGAGCACAACAACAGTCTGCCTCTGAACAATAAAATACATACTGAGGCTTACACACACACACAATCTTCTTTGACATAAAATAAAAGAATGAAGCCCGAATAATAGTTGCGTCAGAAGTGGACAAGAGGGAGAAAACGCCGAATTAAAAGCCATTACGTGGCTCTGAAGAGAGTCGAGGGCAAAAACTCTACACTAACTCGCGTTATATGTACCGACTGGTGTCTCCGTCGGCTTTGCCCACCCTTACGAAGCCCTTGTAGCTTCACCGTGATACTGCGATCCGAACAGTATCCCATCATCGTAGTTACTGGAGAACTCTCTTACCTTGTTAACTCTAACTTACCATGCTGACCTCTCACTCGGCCATATCAGAAGAGAAAACAAGCGAATTTCTAAAAATCGTTATAAAATTTATTCTCTCTTCACGAGATTAAGCTTAAATATTTAACAACATAAAAAGCCTCCTGGGCGAAGTGCTCCCTCAGCGGATACAAAAATTCCGTGGGGTAAAATTATAACTTTACAAATGCAGCACACAATATTCTGCTTAAGATCTAAGACTTTTATCTTCACAATATTTTTAACTACTAACAATTCAATTTAAAATATATAATCATAATCCAATACTGATTGAGATTATTAAATTTTCTCTATAGAACGATAACAAATTTAAAACAATTGGGGTTCACCAATGGTACTGATATTTGCCCTAGCAGCACCGTTTAACAAAATTCCCGAAATGAAACCTTCCGAAGGCTCACACTCGTAATCCATTACTGTGCCCGAGCACTTATCACGCGACGCTTAGCTTATTTCAATCTCGATGTACTACGGTTCCACACACGAGAGCTACTAGGCCGACCTAGTTTACCGCGCACGAGAGATGTACCCAGAGGCAATTCGCATGGGTGTAAATATATTCAATCACAATTTTGTCTGTCCGATGGATGAGGAAAATCGGACTTACCTTCGGCCGCCAACGAGGCTTACTGTGCTGAGTTGGTGGACGGCTACTCTGCTGGACAACCTTTCGGCTGATGCTGAAGCGGGGCTTAATGTTGTTGATGCCGGCGCTTACGTCTTCCTGGAACACACTGGTGGATGTTTACGATGTCTGGTGAATATGTTGGCGGCGATACCAGGTGCCTAAGGTCGCCTTTGGGCCTACAAATTCCCGGCAGACGAAACACTGCCCGGGGCGAAAGCGGAGTAGGCCAGAAAGGGGCCTTAAGCGTTGACAGCTACCGTGGTGTTGCCGCCTACGATATGGACCTAGTCCTTGTCTGCTGCCGCTTCTGGGTTGCTGCTGTGTTGAATTTGACTTGCGCCTTAGGGTGACGGGTTGCTGATCGTACCGGGTGATGTCCGACTGGTAGTTCCTTTTCCGAATAATTGCCTGGATCTAAGGCTGCTGAGATGCAAAAACTACGTAAATTATCCGGCAGTCTAACTGGGCCGCCAGACTGCACACTTACCCTGTAAATATTTGCTGCGGCCGTCTTCGCGACTGGTAGCTTCTCTCCCAGTCTCTACTGAGTTGGCGGGCGGTTTATTGCTTCATTTCCAAAATCTCCGGAGGTCACTCTGTCGTTATAGGCTTGAGGTTATACTTCCTGGATACACTCCTGTTCGCGGACGCTTCACTTTTTAGAATGGCGTCTAATGGCGATTTCGTCTATGACGCCACTTTTTTTGACGCCGGTATGTTGCACACTCTCACGTTTTCGCGAACTTTCCGCGTACGTGCGTCAAAATGGTGGTCGCGGATAAAATTTTGTGCCGGTGTGCCTTATCAAATGTAAAAATTAACGAAAGTTGTTTAGATTTGTGTAGGTGCATTATTGTAGGTGGTGTTGAGACTTTTGAGCCTGGTTGCAATTACTATAGGTGGTGTCCTGAAAGGTTTTTTTTTGTCGTTAGGTGGCGCTACTGAGCCGCCACACAATTGTCGCTGCTGTAGCTGCAAATTTCACCACGGATCTTAACGGGTATATCAAGACTCGATATTTACAGACAATTCTGCATAAGGATTTAAGTGTATTCTTACTGTTTAATTTTTTTATTCAAGCTCGAGGCCATCTATATCTCTATTAGTAGAGATATAGTTTTTTTAAAAGGACTTTTGCAAATGTATTCCTATGATTCCTGGCAAACAGTATAGCTATTTCAGATCTAGTCACTGATCTTCATCAGCTGTTGTTTGGAATGATGCTATTGCAAAATTGCAGACGAAATCTCATTTGAATTGAGAATTCACTATAATGTAAGTGTTCGAAAAATATCGCAAGCAAAACACACAAGAAAACATTTGCAGAAACTTCTTTCCATCGCCAGAGAACCATCGGTCCTCATTAGACAAGTTTTTTGTTGTTGCCTAAAAGACAACACAATTTTCTTACATACAATTACATACAACATACAATTACATGCAGTTTCGTCGTGCTCCACGTTATTCAAATTCATCAGAGATGATTTTTATTTATTCGGCATTTTTTAGTGGTAATTTTTAATTTTATTATTATCTCTATTAATAGAGACATATGTATGTAGTTTTTTTGATGTGATAACATCTATAGCGGCGTATAGGGACTGAATCTATAATAGTCAACACATGCAAAAAACACACAGACAGGTTTTCTGCTGCTGCTAAAACCAGATTTTATGCTGCTCCTAAAACCAAATTTTCTGCGACTGCGAAAGAGAATAATGACGTGTTAAACAAAAATGAGCGAGCAAGAGAGCAATGAAAGAGAACTGTGGCAGGGGTGAGGCAAACGAAATTGTGTCTAGAGCGTAAGTATTAACATAATAATGTATGTATGTATGTACATGTGGCTGTTGCCGTTGTTGAACGGAGATATAAAGCATAGCCACGCAAAATTTCATTTGCAAGCCACTTGCGCAGCCGACGTTATGGTGACACACTAATACGTCAGCTACTTCGTACAAAGTATGTGTGATGTTGTGTGTTTGGCTGTTTCGTTGCTGTTGATATGGCAAACATGTGGTTATGTGACACACGTATACGTCAGCTACTTCGGACAAAGTATGTGTGATGTTGTGTGTTTGGTTGTTTTTAAATGAAACGTCATCATTTGATTGAACGGCTTTTTAAATTCTTTATATTAACTTCACCGGCCTGTATGTATGTATGCCGAAAAAACTTTGGATTGATTTTTAATCCTTCTCCCGTAATCCAATCGAGCTGAAACGTCGCAGGCAAACTAATGGCGACGACAAAAATGAAATGTCGAAATATGGGCGGGATTGGACTAATGGGCGTGGTACCTCCCATACAAATCACAAATTAAAAATACATTATTTCTGCTCCTGTTAACGGTATTTGCACAAAATCGGGTATGTTGGTTAGGTTTACATATTCTAAGATCTGGTGCAAATATGGGCGGGATTGTACAAAGGGGCGCGGACATATATAAAGAATTTATAGTTAAAAACTGTTTTTTTTTACGGGTTGATTTTTTATTATTGTCAAAGGTAAGTCAAATAAAATGTGGGTGCGGAGCACTGTCAGAGCAAATAGAATAATGACGTATTATACGTATATAAAAATGAGATAACAAGAGAGCAACGAGAATTTTGTGAACTTGAATAGCGTATGTGCGAACATAACAATGTATGTATGTATGTTCATGTGTTTGTTGCTTTGCATTCTCTTTGTTGTTTCTGGGAATAAACCAAAAAGTTTTAAGCAAGAAAATAATGGCACATGTGCTTGCACTGGTCTTTAAATAATTTTAGATATTAATATTTTTAAAATGTAACGTCACCATATGATTGAACGCTGTTTTTATTTTCCCATGTAACATTCACACATGTGTTCATATAAATCGAACAGTTACCGTGTAGAAAAAAGTTGTTAACACATCGCCCGTGAGTTCGAACACTCATTGGATTTTTTTAAAAGGCTCTCAATTAATAGATATATAGAATGTACTCGACCTTGAATAATAAAATTAAAAAGTGCCAAAAAAAGGCCGAATAAATAAATAAATGTAGTCTTTATTAAATTTTAATTACAAGCAAGCTGAAGGCAGCACACTTGCCGATTAACTTGGATTTTTTTTATGTCTGACCACGCACGCCCATCTTTGATCTACACGGCAGTGTTAACAATCAAAATTATCGAATAATCCGCAGATACTCTATGAGGCAGAAGTGCATCCAGCAGGAGTCGCAGTGTGGATCACATTCCGAAGAAATCGATTCGAACAGCCACGGTCAATGGAGACGGTTACGTAAAGTTGTTGAACGAATATTTCTTTCCAAAATATCGACGAAAAGGAATTCTGTGTGGTTCCAACTGATTTTTTCTTCTTGGCTATAGCAAACAGCTAGTTTCCAAGACAAAACCAAAACTGTTGGATCATTCAAAGCAATACATTAGAAAAATAATTTAGGCAATTACCTCTCCAAACTAATGAAATACTTTTTGATAAGATATTAAAAATACATCACCGAGCATGGGGGAATTCATTATCAATTAATTTTAAAAATCATTAAATCGACCTATTAAAATTTATTATTTCTCAAACAAAATAAAGAAAAATAATGTAAAGTATATGAAGTAAAAAATATTAAGGGTGGTATTCTATAAGTCGTGAATCAGTCACTTCGCGTTACTTTTGTCGTTTTGGTAGTTTATAAAACGTTATAGCTGTTCGGTGACTACCTGCGTTGAGTTACATTATTTAATGGGTAGTTTATAAAACTCAGTGCAACGTTTTTGATCACTTCAGCTGTCAAATTGAACATGCCATAGTTCTTCACGTTAGTTGAAGAAATTACAAATTTAAAGAAAATTGTCGATCGAGGATAAGCAGATGGAAGTATTTTGCATTTCATTGTTAATAAGTAGTTGCCAATTTTGGATGATTCAAATTTTTACCATTTACTATTTTATTTCAAAATTTTACTATTTACGCACTGAAATTCTTATTTATAATAATAAAATTAGAAATGGAACGTTCAAATAAATAATGCGTTGTAAAACTATTATAATTATATTTAAAAATTATAGACATCAGTTGATGTTGATAAAAATAAACAAAAGAACCAACAAATTACAATCAATACGTACCGCCTCATGGCACGTGTTTTTGAAAAGACAACTAATTTAATATAGATGGGGAAATTTATTGGACATTGAACCCCAAAATATTATAGGTTTTTTACACATTTTATGTAAATATTGTTGGTATTTGCAGTATTATAAATAACAGCAATCTTAAAATCTGTTGATCTACTGTAATAGAGCTACAGTTTTTAATCTTTTTCATTCTGAGCATTTCACTCAAGATAACTTTTTCTGATCTATAATTGTTTATTTTCGTTTGGCAACTCTATACACCGCATATGTCAGTGACCGCATTCGTAAACAAACGCAAGCGCGAAGTGATATATAAACTACCATTTTTTGACTTTGGCGTTCGCGTTGGCTTTTGCATTTACGTTCACTTTCGGGACTTTTAGAATACTACCCTAAGAGTTCCATATTAGCATCGGCCTCAAGACATGGAAATTAAAACCAAAACAATGTTGTATGATTTCACTTTTATCGTGCATTAGTTTCAAGGATTTGTGAGGAAACTATAAGATCAGCCTATACCGGAAGTGTTTGTCTTTTGTCAACTATCAAAGGTTGCAGTAAGGATTGAGTGTATAATGTATAAGCTCACATATCATTAAAAATTATCCAAAAATGTCATTGAAATATTGATGACTAAGAAAATCATATACATTGTATTATTTTTATTCTCATGACCTCAAACCGATTTTAAACTTTAACACACATCAATTCGAAAAGTCAATTATACATACAACTAACAATTATAAAGAATTATATTTAAGTTCCTTAATGTAACAGTATCCATTATTAGCCACCCTGTGCACATACTTAAATCAAAGAAAACAATGGAAAGTGAAAAAAGTCTGAAATATAAGACCTTAAAAAGTCACTGCACTTCACAAAATACTTTTAATAAATCTTGCTTGTGTGTAACATGTCTGCATTTATAAATATTTGCAAGATTAAAGAACAGCAGCAAGATTTGTTTAAGCAAAGAATAATCAAAATCGGCTCAAAATTCTAGACGTTACAGGTCCACATTAACAGTACCAAAGTGAAACCCTATACAAAATTCTGCGTAACAACAGTGTCCTAAAAGTATGACTCCTTCTCCGCACGTCTTTAGTACTTCCTTAAACAAGACGACAAATTATTTAGAAGTTCTGATATGATTTGCACTTTTTTTTTTTTGCAACCGGTTTACTGTGCAGCATTAAGTCGTTACCGAAAGTGAAGGCAACCAATTGAAGTTTCAAAATTTTCAAGATTATACTTTCAGGGTTTTTTTTGGATTCCATTAGGGGATGGTAAATAATGTCATAGTCTTAATAGAAAGAAATGTTGTCGTGCATGTTACAAATTGGATTTTTCTGCCTCTAATTGCGGAGAATGGATATCTTCATTATGCGAAGTGGTACTATTATTGACTAATTAACAACCTCATGAGGTCAGATGTCTTACACATATTAATTAAACAACCAAATTAAACAAATTTCAAGATATTCTTCCAACTGTCTCTATCCTTCGCATTTGCTCGCCAGTTGGTAACACCAAGGCTACGGAGGGATTCTTCTGCCTGGTCTTTCCAGCGGAGTCTTGGTCGTCCTCTTTTCTTGCTTCGATCGGTTACGTTATCGAAAAGCTTTCGCGCTGGCTCATCTTCACTCATTCCGACAACATGGCCTAGCAAACGCAATTGGCCTAATTTGTCCACGTCAGAATATGTCCACGTCAGAATATATATTATATAGCTCTGCGTTCCAGCGAAGTCGGCACTCGCCGTTTTCCCTAAGAGGACCATATATTTTACGGAGAATTTTTCTCTCGAAAACTCCCAGGTGTTTTTCATCCGCTTGCGATATGACCCAAATTTCGGAGCCATATGTCAAGACAGGTAAGATGAGAGTCTGATATAGCTGGATTTTTGTCCGTCGATAGAGGGCTTTGTTCCTAAACTGCTTGCTGAGCCCAAAATAGCATCTATTTGCAAGCACAATTATCCTATCTATCTCCAGGCTAATGATGTTGTCCTTGTTCACTGCGGATCCAAGGTAGACAAATTCATCCACCTCTTCAAAACTAAATCGGTTGTCAACGTTCAAGTGCGGACCAAGTCGAGAGGTTTCTCCAGTCGTTGACACCATCAATTTTGTCCTGCCCTCATTAGCAGCAAGATCCACTTTCGCTGATTCCTTTTCTATTCTTGAAAATACAGCAGTAACGTCTATGTCGTCAGCATATGCCAGCAACATATGGCTTTTCGTGTTAATGGTCTTGTTCGTATTTACTACAGCCTTTCTCATTATTATCCCCATCAAAAAGTTGAAGAGATTGCACGAAAATGTGTCGCCTTGTCCAAGTCCTCGCTTGGTAAAGAATGGTTCAGTGAGGTCTTCCCCATTTTCACTGCTGATTTGGTGTTCTACAGAGGCGGATCAGTTTTGCCGGAATACCAGGTTCACATATAGCCTCGTACAGTTTTCCCCGTATGGCTATCGAAAGCAGCTTTGCAATCGACAAAAAGGTGGTATGTATCGATTTGCTTTTCGTGGGTCTTTTCCAGGATGTGGCGTAGCATGAATATTTGGTCAGTCATGGACCTGCCTGGTCTAAAACCGCACTGATAAGGTCCAATCACGTTTTCAATAATTGGCTTTAGTCTCTCACATAATGCGCTCGACAAGACCTTACACGCGATGGATAAAAGACTGATACCGCGATAGTCGGAACAGACACACGGATCATCTTTTCCCAATTCAGGACATAATACACTGAGACTCCAATTCATGTTTTATTAATTTTACTTGGATCCGATACATCCTGAGTTCGTGCAAAATTCAAGCCGTGGTGTACAATGTTATTTGGGGTTTTATCAGAAAATATTAACAAGGCATTATAAATATATTAGAATTTATAAAAAGAAAAAACAATTATTTCATATAAAGGCTATTCCAATTTGAGTGATATGATTTCTATGTGACATTTCGGCCATTTGTAGTATGTCATGGAACTATCTTTTTTTAAATTGTATTCAGCATTGTTCATAATTTCATCATGAAGAGATATACGCCAGAACGACCTTTACAAATTATTCAATTTTTTTTTTCGAAATAATCTTCCATCCGTGCTCGCTATTCGTCGAATTGTCAAATTGATTATCAGCGTACATTTTCTTTACATAATGTTCAAGTCCCAATACGACAAACAATCGCTCCAAGTAATACAGTTTTTGGTCTGGTGGAATTATGTCAATGGTGAGCGGTATAGATCGACGATAACCAACTTTTTATGGCCGAAATTATTTCAATTTCGATTATTTCAAGAAATTGTGACATTGAACGGCCTCCAAGAAGTTGTGATTTAACTCCATTAGACTGTTTCTTGTGAGGTTATTTGAAGTCATAGGTCTTTAGCAATAAAGCGGTTCATCGAATTCGTTCCTGCAAAAGAAGACGTGGAGGCCATTTGATTTAATAAGAACTTAATTGTATTGATTGCACTTCATATTTAATAATATACATTTGAATTTCCTTAACTATTAGTGGTTTTTTTTAAAGAAATTATATCACTCAAATTGGAAAACCCTATATAAAAACCAGACGTCCATCTTCAATTTGAATATTATATTGCATTGGTTTTTATTAGTATGAGCTTCATGGAATTAAAGCAACAAACGCGAATTTCGTCAGCATCATGTGCATTCATCAGCCTTTTTTCGTAACTCAATACAGGTGCAACTGCTTACAAAACAAAACGGAAATGCAACCACAAAACTGTTTGCTTTAGCAAACATCAAAACACATCTTCTTCGATGATGCAGTATGATTCCTCTTGTCAGAAAGTTCGACTTCGTTCTCCTTTATCAACTTCATTTCTCCTTTGCAAGTCGTGTAAAGGATACAATGAACTTCTTCATCAACTTGTCTCTTTATGTACATGCTCATGCATTTGTAATTGCAGTGTGCATTTGTTTTTGTAATATTAACTGTCAACTGTTGTTACGTGGTGCAATTTGTATGCAATGTTTATAAATACAAATACCGAGAAAGTCACCCTTCTTCTATGCAGTATATACAATGGTGGAGTTCTTACTTACGTTGCTAGTATAACTTGTCGCTAATATTTAGACAGTATCCATGCAACACAATTTAATATATAACCCATCTGTGTGTGAAAAAGCAACGTGAACTTTTAACCAAAGCTTAAAATAAAACTGGAAATATGAAAATATGTTTTATCATACTTATGCTGGTTTATTGTTGCAAGTGCATTTCTGTCCGTCTGAATGTCCGTCTGGGTAATTGTCTGCGCCATAAATATAGACGGTCTTCTCAAGTACCTTACACTTCAATATTAGGCATACACAGTAAAAAAGGAGAATCTATCGAAGGATAAAAAATACTGCTTTACATGCCTAACATAAATTGAAGCAATTCTTATCTCAGATAAAGGAAATATCTATCTAAGGTGGATTTTAAAAATTATCTCAAATAGTTTCCAATAAATCCGGAATTCGACTCACAGTCAAACTTTTTGAGACCATCTGGAATTAGTTTGATTTCCGTTCAACATATCCTCCTAGTAGTTTGATATGAATATTAAGCAGCTGAACATGATAAAAACAACCAGTATGATTCTAACTTGAAGTAGTTCTACTTAAAGCAAAAGCAGACTGTGACAAACAACATTTTGTGTGCAAAAATAAGTGTTGTGTCAAACGCGTAAAGTATTTTGAAAGCTATTTGATTCAACTAAGTGACGTTGCGCTTTTTGGATGGTTTATTCTAAGGTTTAAGTCAAATATTTTAAATACTAATTCAATTGGTTTCTGGAAATATTTATGACACATAGCTTGGATAACAGACTATTGGTTGGGGACAAATTCAAATGCATCACTTTTAAATCTCTTATTCTTATATTCGATAAAGCGATTTAATGACTTCTCACTATAAAAAAGGAATGACACCAATTGAAGTAAGTTTACTCGAGCTGTAAAAATTTCCACTTGAATAACAAGATTGATTTCAGTGTTAGGCATATTTAAATAAAAACGCAGTGCAGAAATTTCAGTCGGGTAAACGAATTTCCCATATTTTCACCCTGAGTCCTTCACTGGGTCTAATTTCTATTTAAAATGGTTTATAAAAATTCTACGAAGTTTTAAAATACGAAGAGATTCTAAAAAGAACTTCTTGCTGTCTACAAGCTTCCGGAACGGACGCTGCAAATTGGCTCATGTTTTTCGGAGTTTATGTGTCTTTTAACATAGTATTCGGCTAATATATGTGTGGGAGCCAAAAAAAGTCTGCGGGACAAATTCGTCCGATTGTAATGTGAGTGGATTGGTTGACACAATATTTAAAAGTACCGAACTTTACAAAGTTCAATTCAGTTTTACGGAGCTACCGCGAAAACCGAATAGACGTCCGCAGAATTCTTGAGGAGCTAAAAGATGAGAGGGGCAGATGTGGCAATTGATAAAATATTGCCTAACACTAAATTGCACAATGATCGATTGTTTATAGCAGGTATCGAAATGGACGGGCAAAATCACTAATGTTTAGTTCGTGACTTGCGTTTGAAAAATATAGACTTATAGCAAATTCCATTCAGAGTGGTTATATTTTACGAGAAGTTTTATGTCAACCATTTGGCCGGGCAGCCACCCAACTGTCACAGGTACGACAAAGCAGGTGTGTGTCTTCAAAGTTCGAGCTTACTGGTCGGAGTTCAGGAGATTTTCCAAGATTTCTTCACTATTTTTTATTAGTTGGAGTCAATTTCTTTTTAGCGCCCTAGAATAGCCAGATTGATAGCCACCTTCTGATTTCAGAATGCACCGTGTAAATCAATAGTGGATTATTCATATAACGAGTTCTTTTCGACCTTCTTTTAAAATGGGTCTGAATTTTAACTTCGAATTCAAAATGTGTCCTACATCTGAATATTCTTAAACGAATGTTAGATTTTTTAGTTTATCCTCCATTTGAAATTTCAGATTTAGCAAAAATTGTGTAATTAATTACATTCGAAATATTTAACTAACAATGTTTCTTTTTGGTAAACAATTTTTCGTCATTATCAGTTTCCTCCGCCTGGAATATGTGTCTACTACACCAACCAATTTCACGAAGTATTGCCTCTGCGTGCATTTGTGTAGTAGAAAACCGAGGAGAAAATCACCTCCTTCAATTTGAAAATTCAAAACAATTTTAAAAAAATTTTCCACCGCCTATTCTAAAATTCACAGGTAACAAGTTTCTAGAATATTTAAACCCTCAAACTAGGCATTCGAGGTTGCTGTCTAAACAGGACCGGCAAAAGTTGAAGACATCGATTTCTTGTCTTACACAACCCCTACTAACATCTTTTGAGCAATATTTTGGTGGAATGTCTGAATGCCCAAGAATTCCGGTTTAAGGTACTTTTTAGATTGACCATAGTTGGTTTAATTCAAACATAGAAAGATTTTTCTTTATAAAGTCATTTTGAGGAATATCTAAGTAATATAACCCGGTATTGCTAAGTGTGGAGTTCAAATCGATTTATGTAAACATTAGCTGTTATTTTTTAAATTTGAAAAGTAAAATAAATGTGAAAATTTTTTGATCTAAATTCGTATATCCATACGATATTATTTTTAATTTAACCCCCTTTCTCAGAAGCGCAAGTTGTCCTACAGTTAATGCTAAACTGAAAGTTGTAGCCAATTTAAAAATGTTAATTATTACCAACATCTAACAGACTAACAATTAAAATATGCACAAATGATTCATTTCTTCATCATCCAAGGTGTTTGAAAAGTATTTTCAGGTCACAACTTCTTGTTTGTAAAGAGAGGAGGACATAGTTTTGGGAAATTACACTACGAGAGGTTTAATTCGAAATTTTTAGTTTGACGCAATTCTGCTTAGTTTCAACAAACTGACGCGATATGTCTGTTTGCCTAACAAATATTATATACGATTATTGGCTACCTTGACTTATGCTATTTAAAAAAGATAAGAATCACTTAATCCAAATTCTGGGCATATATCAAGTTTTCCTGCGATGCGCTTTTTATAGTCCCGGTAGTGCTGAAATTTTGGTACTACGAACAGCTATCCACAGTTTTCGTATCACAGCGAGCCTGCAAAATATATGTATATGGTATCATTGACAAGGTAGTGGAGTGATAATCTAGCTACAGCGGAACAATATTCGCAGTGTTCGAACATACTGAATGGCCAGACTCTAGTGTGCAGTAGGGCGTTCCATCAATGAAAATGTGTTTTTGCTCAAGCTTTGTTCGAAAACTTATATGGTAAATTATTTTTGAAAATTTTTTCGGATCTTTCGGAAGAGGTTTAAAGGTCGCACTAGTCGAATTAAACCCAAAAATCAGATTTCCCAGACTTTTTTTTGACTTTTGATTAAAACCTGGGCAAAACCCCTTTTTTTGTAGTTTGAAAGTTTACATTTCTAATCCAAAACGTCCAAGTTGTTTTTGTAGTTATATGCAGAAACCAGTAATTTTAGCTACAATTTTGCTCAATAAGGTACCACATATTAATTTGTTCGTAAATTATTCACAAATATAAAAAACTAATGATGCAGATTAAAAGACTGATAACATCTAAACAACTGATTGAAAAAATTTGAATTTGTACATATACATAGCATTGTTTTCATGAATTGAAGCTCTGCGCCATTTTTTTCCTTTGTTCTCTGTTACATTTTTCTTTTGGGTCAGAAAAACGTATATTGTAGGGTATTAGTCATTGCGACTCCAACACGTAATATAGATAAGCAAAGTATTTGGAAACAAGAATACCATATTTGCGACGATCTACAAACACCTTATATTGGCATCCAAACAACAACAAAAAGACCGATTTTCAGCGTGCCGTAAAAGCAAGACATGCTTCAAAATAAACAAACTCATTATTTCATTTGGAAGGCCAGCCTTTCTTTTTTTTTTGAAGCCTACAACATTTGTATTGATTTTTGACAAACAGGCCCTGAAAAATGGGAAACCAACTAAGTATTTCACGAAGCAAAACATAAAGACCAACAATTGCATGTAGTAAATGTTGTCGCAGAACGGAGTGTGGCCTTGGCTAACAGTTACATCAACGTCACAACTTCTGAAACAGATTTTCAGATCCACAGTAAAGGTTTTTTAAACAAATCAAAGTATTTGTATTTTCATGACTTTTCCTTAAGTTGGAATGGCAAACTGCCTAGAGTTTCGGAGGTATGAATTTATATTATACTTGTAACTGAATAATTTTATTTGTAACATCGTCGGTTGATTATTGGTTTGTCGTAAAGGCCAATTGTTTCAAACGCAGACACTAATGTTCGCAGCTATACAACTATTACCAACTAGCAATTTTTTTTACCAACTAGCAATTTCACATTAATGGTAAGATATATCAAAAATCTGACAACAGATTCGGAAAGATAACCCACAAAATCAAGTTTTAAGGTTTAAGTAAATTCCAAAAAGCGTTCGGAAACCCCAATTTTTGCGGGAAATTCGACATGTGCGAACTCTAAACTTCCACCGAAAAATCCAAAAAAAAGTCTCAAATATACTTCCAATTCCAATTAAGCTTGAGCAACGAAGAAAATCGAAAAAGAAAAAAGTTGTTGTGATACCCTAGTATGCACTTCGGACACTCTTGAATCGATTAATTTCGTGTTTGCACAACATTATATATCCTTGGGCCTTCTTCCCAACAGGATCGCCTTACAGTATAGTTCCGGTTTACTTTCAGTTAAGCGTTATTTCCGTTTAAGTTCATATTATTCGATCTTTCAGTTGTTCTGTTATTTAATAATTTTTCGGTTCAAGATCAATAATTATTACAAAGTACTTTTTCTATGAATTTTAAAGCAGAAATATAATATTAAAATTTTAATAGAAATATTAAAAATAAATATGTGGAATAGGTTATTATAGTAGATAGTTGAGAATTTGGCTATATCATCAGCTCCCTTCTGCACAAGTATTTAAGTATATCATCACACATTAAAAGGATAAACAAAATTTAACTTAGCGAGAATTGTGTCAACACTCCTCCTTGTGCGAAAACATCCACAACAAATTCTTTGTCATAACCATCAATGTTCACAACATTTCTTTCTTATGCATGCTTTCATTGTGGCAGTTTATTTTAACAATGGGTCATAATCATAGAATTAAATATGCATTGATCAGTTTTAGCATTTGGTCACCCTATTTTGTATTAGGTAGGAAAATAATTGTTTATGTCATGCGAGACAAATTTATATTTTTCCATATAGCATATCATCTTGCAAATAGTTATTATCCTTTTTGGGTGTAATATAATAATATATATAATTTTCGATATTGTCAAAATATTTTCAACTAATAATAATTCGAGAATTCCGTAAAAACCTTAAACGAAACAAGAAAAACAACCACATAATAAATAATCAATAATGTGTACAATATTTGCATTGTTTAGTAGGAGACTTAAGTCAAATGTCAATGAAAGAAGAGAACAGAAATCTCGAGCTAAGCTGTCAAGTCCAGCACTTCCGCAAGCTCTTTTTTTTGGCAATCGGCGTGGAGTAAAGTTCGCTCATCGAGTAATACGCCAAATTCTTTTACGATTCACATCAAAAGTTATCACAAATATCCTAAAAGAGATTTTAAATTTTTAAATGAAATTCTGGCATACAAAAAGTCAACAGCTATAACTCATAGTCATTTTTATGAACATACCACCTGTATTAAACATATCGCGGCACCGAGAGTCTATGTCGGAGCTGCTTGGAAATGATACCCAGCCAATTTGTGAAGTGCCAAATTCTGTGAGAAGTGCCAGTGTAATTCGCTAAGGATCTATAAATCACAAGGAGAAGTACCCAGATGTCGCTTATCTCATCGTACAACTTCATGATTCCGTTTTGTTGAACCTGCATGTACCCACACTCATCTACAATTTGGTCTCTACAGTTTCCTAATGGATCTTACTGGCCAAACTTCAATATACACATACTATTATTGGATCGAGCTATTTGTCATCAAAAGTAGAAAACAATCTACTTAAATTATTACCTATATGACTGTGTACCATTTTCTCCCACTGTGCTGTAAAACATCGATAAATTACCAAAAGAAAAAAACCAACTGTTTAACTATATCATCTCAATGACGTCACCGACTTAATCTCAATTTAGAAATTTCTCCCCTTCATTACATACTTCTACGTGCATCAACTGACTATGGGATTATTCATCTCTACCATTAACAGCATCCCCATCAGGGAGATCAACATTATAACGTTGCTAACAGTGTCTAAGTGTCACGGAGAGTATTGATCTAGTTAATGATAATTAAATTATTAATTTCTGTTTATTTTTTTAACATTTTTACATTTTTACATTGAAATCTAACTTAACATAATCATTAACATATCAAACATACATATAGGATAAGCATTATTATAAGAGATTTTAAGCTCATAATGAAGTTTGAAATTTAATGAAGTTAGACTAACACTGTAAATAACCAAAAATTTTAACCTTTTGAATTAAGATTCATAAGTAGATTTTCTTAGCATGTTTGAATTTGTATCCAAGGTAAATTCTTTACATTGCTTTTATATATATACCTATGAGTTGTAACTAACACCGTAGTACGTAAAGAATTTACTATCACTTATCACAAATCCTGAGCAATGGACAAGTTTGTTATATATTTTTAATCCCAATTTTCTTAAATTACAGAATCAAGCAACGAAACGCTGGATTGAGCTCAATACATCGTTGGAGTTGAATATCATTTAAAGCAAGGATTTAAGCTTGCAATGATAATTGTCTATTATTTCAAGCCATCATTATCCTTATACAAGGATCTCCAAATGTAAGTGTTTCAAACATGCTATTATAAATATAAAATACACCTACTTAACTTCTATTAATAAATAAAAAAAAAAAAAAGGATTATTTTGTGTTGAAAATACACTTTCGATTAAACCAAAATTATTGGTATAAAACTTACTGAAATAATATTGTATGTTTCCAGCCTATGTATGGCAACACTAGCATAACTTTCGTTCAAATACATGAATTATACAACAATTATAAAAATGGAATAGACAGTTTTTGAATTGGGTATGATTGATTAAAAGGCAGCATGCATCACTGGATCAAGTAAGTTTTTTTTTAACTGCTAAAGGGAAATGTCCAAAATATTTATAATTGGGACACAAGGACATTTAAGAGAAGAAGGGTGGGAGCGTTTTTATAGTGTTCCGCGCAATATAACACCTATTGCCCAATAGATGCAATTTAAGAGTACTCTTATTAGATTTTAACTATATTAATTTTTTTTTGTTTGCAAATTATTGGAATGAAAATCTTTAATCTCATGTTAGCAGTAATTGTTTTGATATGGTCAAAGAACCTCCCAATCCGGCGGGCTCAGCCCTAAAAATTTCTTTAACATTCCAAGCCGACCTATCTAACAAATTAAAGTCAATAATGGAAACATTCTGAAATAGGTGCAACAACATCATCGAAAGCAATTGCATAGATGTGGTTGTTTCAAAAAAAGAAACAAAGATTGCCATGAGATTGGCGTCAGAGTGTACCGTCTTCAAATTATATCCGTTTCATTTTTATTATTCGATCTTTCAGTTGTTATGTTCTTTAATAATTGTTCGGTTCAAGATCAATAACTATTAAAAAGTAGTTTTTCTATGAAAACGTACAATTTTAACATAACATATTGTTGGGTGAGATCGCCCTACATCGATCATAAAATTAATTTGTATTTTTTGATTTTGTTAAATTTGTAAAATATTTAAATTTCGGGCCACCCTAATATTGTTTTCTAATAATTTTGTCGCAACAACAACATACATACTGGTTTTGGTCATTATGTTTTGTACCGTATGTATGTATGTTGTTGCTTGTTGTTTACATTATCGATGCAAAAGAATATACCAACAACAACAACAGCGCTGACGAAGTCATTTGCTTCAGTTTGGTCACTCAGCCGTTGTATTGTTGTTGCTCTTTCTTTTGGATTCTCTATCTGGATTAACTGTCGGTCTATGTACATACATATGTTGATGGATTTGGTGGCCCGCGACAATAAGAAAGTATTATAAGTCAGTTGTCGAAAACACTTAAAAGATTAAACATCAAACCAAAATTAAAATAACTCGCGTTTTATTTAAAATTAAAATAAATAGTTTTCTGCGCGAACATTTTGGCGACCGTGACAGGACGGCCTGTAATAATAGCGATTAACTTTTTAAAAGAGTAAAAACAAAAAAAGTGTTTCAAAGAATCGTGTTTCGTGGAGCAGATAATTATTTCGAGTCTTAGTTGGAGCCACGGATTTTATTTGCATCATTTCGTCGTTGGAATCACATCATTTTCGAAAATTCGTTGCTGCAACGGGGTCTACATCGCTGCTGCTGCTACGGACATTCTTTGGACGTCGCATTAATTACGGCCGTACGTATTTTATTAGTCGGAGAAATCACATTCGGTGATTTCTTTAGCAGAAACATTTAAATTTGTGGTCGAATATCGTCGTTCGGTGGATATGGAGTAATCCCAATTGAAGCTGCAGATTATTTCGTTATCGTCGTTGGATCATCTGCTCATCAATTTGTGGCTGCAATTGGGCTACATACATATCGCTAAATCTAAAATGTTATTGGGTACAACTTTAGTTGTTGCCTCCGAATGAATAATATTTGAAAGGAGTTCAATAGTGAATTCCTTAGCAGAAATCAACTATTTATGTAAACAATATCGTGGATTAAGTTGTTGTGTCATCTGGGACCTGTGGAAAATTTGATTTGCCGTTTCACACACATATTTAACTGGAAGCTATCGAAATTTCGAATTTTTTATGCTGTTGCCCGGTAAGAATTTTTACGGGTTCAATAACTTTGTTGCTGCTGCGTGCAACATACCAACATATTGAGTGCCTAAACGGGGATTTACTGGAATTATTGGATTATATTAATTCTTGATGCTTGTTGGTGTAAGTAAGTCCGCGATTTTTTCTTCCTCTGTGTCTCAAACAGATCGTGTTTTGTGGAGCATGTAATTACTTCGAACCTCAGTTGGAGCCACAGGGTTTTTACATCGTGTTGTCGTTGGAATTACATCATCATCGGGAACTCGCTGCTGCCATTGAGGTATACATCGCTGCTTCGGACGATCTTTGGGCGTCACTTTATTTTTGGCAAAAAATTATCGTTTTTTTGGATATTGGCGAATAAATTTGGCGTAACGGAAATAGTTACGGTATTTGAAGCGTCATCAAATTTTTCGCGGTTTTCAAATTCAAATTCTTGTTGTTCTTTTGGTGAGTGTTTCTCTTGAGTGAAATGTCGACATTTGAAATAGATGTAGTAACTGAGGATACTGCCGCTATTAGCTCTAAAATGGCGTCGCTCATGCAAGAAAGGAATATTATGAAGAGAAACATCTCAAATATTCAGAAGAAAGTTGAGAAAGATGGCGACAAAGCTGATTCCATCATTTTAAAATGTCGTCTGGAAATCTTGGATTCTTATTTCGAGCAATTGTGTCAGATCCAAGGACAAATTGAAATACTTTGCCCCACAGATAATGCCAGAAGCGATTTGGAGGAAATTTTTATTGTCGCAAGAGCAAAAATAATGGTTTTGCTGAAGAAACATCAGGACTCTATTTCGATGGACCATAGTTTTCTCAACGCTTCGATAGTTGGTGTTTCAAATTCGACTCGTCTGGCCTACTCGAACTCAAATGTTAGTCGCAGTATTGATACATTTGCAAACTCAAACTCAAATTGTTCATATTGTAGCTCATGGGAACACAATATATCAGATTGTTCTTCGTTTTCGTCGCTTGTTGTTGTTGAACGCTTTAATTTCGTAAAGCGTAATGGACTGTGCATAAACTGCCTTCGCAATGGTCATCAAGTTTCAAAATGTACATCGCAATCACACCGTATACTATGCCAGCCTCCTCACCATACACTCTTGCACATTTTTAGTGGCCCTAAGCAACTTGGGCCTTCGACATCACATCACTCTCAATCATCATCGGAAAATCACAGCAATCACCTTTCGTTAGTCGTCCGATCTGCCAATAGAGCAATAATTCCAACAGCCGTGGTTCTCATCAACGATTGTTGTGACGCTTATCAGCCAGAAGTTTTTGGCATCGGTGAAACCAGAAACAACATCAAGTTTTTTGTCGACACCACAATAAAATCTCGCATTAGTTCGCTCCAGTGGTCTTCATTTTTTGCTGCGGCGAAGACGATTTCGGCTCAACAACCTGTTGAGTACATCAAAACATCGCCCTTGATCATACCTCGAATTAGAAAATTGGCTGATCCGTGGTATAACAAACCACAACCTGTTGACATGCTTCGCAGTACTGAAGTATTTTTCGATTTGTTGCTCGATGGTCGTATCTCACTGGGAGATGACACACTTTGCCTGACCAATACAGCATTCGATTGGATTGTCAGTGGGACATCCAAATTAACACACAACTCAATTGATTCAAATTTGAGCAATTCCCTCAAAATAGAAGAAACCTCTAACGCCGTCGAAACGTCGCACAATGGTCAAAAATTCGAATCACACTTCGTCAGAAAAAGTTGTTTCGTTATTGGCAATAGAATCCCATTCAAATTGCCTTTAAAAACGTTGTATGCAACGAGGCAACGAGAATGGAACACTTTACTACAACTTATGTTAGACTCCAAGCAGTCTCTTCGTAGTTCGAACTACATCACACGTCATCGCTATCTCAAATCCACATCTGCATGTTCCACAAATTATCAACAATTTCGTGTCGATGAAAACATCACAAAATATCAACTCGTTTGGTGGAGGACCAGGAAAAAAGAATTTGAGGTACAGTACTTGAATATTATAACATATGACTTGGATGCTGCTTGTCTTTTGTCGTTTCGTATTTTGTGTCTCATTACAGAAAAGTGTTGCTCGATGTTTGCCCGTGGTTCTGATCTACTGCGAAAGGACCATAACTTTAGCGAGGTTCCCACACGAGTATTCAAAATCAAAAAAGTTTGGATGCACATCAATGAAATTTTGTCACATATTCCTCATAAAGGTGTACATCGGCACGCTCTCACTTTTCCTGTAATTATTGGTCAACTTCGTCACATCGCTTACGCCTTTCAAATAGTACCTTACGTAAAATGCACCTACAAGTCAACATTATTTTTCGCCACTTCGACAATATACCAATATAAAGCACAGACATTAATTCGCTGTGAATTTTGCACCACCGTTTTGCTCTGGAGAAGGTGGCTCAACTTGAAATTCATCTCATCGCTCTATTTTTTGAACTACAGCATTTTTCTGCAATGGCCCAAACAATATTCTTCAACTTTGAAAGAACTCGTCGAAAGTCGTATCCCACAACTGGTAGAACAATGCAGAAGTATTTGTTGGAGACATATTCCCCCATCAATTCATCCAGCCGATATATTGTTTCGCATTTGCAGTACCAATGAATTGCCGTACACCTTCACAACACTCGTTCGTAGAAATCCAGCAATCAGTAAATATGCTGCATTCACCCTCAAGTCGTTGGACATGATGACGGTACCCCACCGTAACTATCGCTTTCGCTCGAACTTTAAATATACTGTCAACTCTGGACTAGTTCGCTTTACATTGCTGAAATTACAATGTGGCTCTTCCTTGTCCAACATCAAAACCAGCTCTCTCACCATCCTAAATGATTCCTTGAAAGAGAAGCCTTTCAACGGGGGGAGCATGTTGGGTGAGATCGCCCTACATCGATCATAAAATTAATTTGTATTTTTTGATTTTGTTAAATTTGTAAAATATTTAAATTTCGGGCCACCCTAATATTGTTTTCTAATAATTTTGTCGCAACAACAACATACATACTGGTTTTGGTCATTATGTTTTGTACCGTATGTATGTATGTTGTTGCTTGTTGTTTACATTATCGATGCAAAAGAGTATACCAACAACAACAACAGCGCTGACGAAGTCATTTGCTTCAGTTTGGTCACTCAGCCGTTGTATTGTTGTTGCTCTTTCTTTTGGATTCTCTATCTGGATTAACTGTCGGTCTATGTATATACATATGTTGATGGATTTGGTGGCCCGCGACAATAAGAAAGTATTATAAGTCAGTTGTCGAAAACACTTAAAAGATTAAACATCAAACCAAAATTAAAATAACTCGCGTTTTATTTAAAATTAAAATAAATAGTTTTCTGCGCGAACACATATTAAAAAATAAATATGCGTAATTGATTGTTATGGGGTATGATTGGGAATATAGCTCTAAGAAAGGAAAGAGTTAAGCATTAGTTTTGTATATTGATAAAGCTCAACATTAATTTAATCGGACTAAATTTACCGCCCGTTGTTTGGGGCCTATCGTAGCTACCTCAGTTGCCTGTCCGTTCCGCTATATGCTGCATTGCCATAGACCCCATATGATCCCAGGTTGCTAGTACAGGGTGGAAAGCGGTAATTTGCTTCTTTGAACTGCAGGGTGTGGCGGCACTGTTGGTCGGAGAGAGTGGAGAGTGTGCGTGGCTTATACTGGCTGACGCGAGATTTGTGCCATCATGCATTGGACACGTGAGGAGAGGTTATTTTGTGTTGAGGCGTATTTTTCAAATGCGCACTCGATCATTGCAGTACAGCGTGCTTTTCGTTTACGATTCGCTGTTCCCCCACGCGGAAGTGTTCCTGGACGGCAATCAATTGTAAATTGGGTATCTTCATTGAGGACAGCAGGGAATGTGTCATGTGTACGCACTGTGTGGTGCGCCATATCACGAGTAGGCATCATTGACCCTTAGAGGTAATGAAAACTTCAGAAAACGTATGCAGCAGAGTGCGGATTTGCGACATTTGCCAGATACACTATTTAAAACCATGTAATTTACAAATTCCCTTAATGTTCAATATAATTAAAATATAAAATTAATGGTTCATAATTTTTTTATTTCATTCCGAAATAAGCAAATTACCGTGCTCCACCCTGTATAACATATATATACACTGTGTTCAGATTCACAGCCGATTCAAATGATTTGAGAATAATATGTATGCCCAAGATAATTTTGTAGGAGTCCGTTATGTCCAATTCCTAACGAATGTATACTATTCTATATTTCACTGATGAAACATCGTCAGCATTTCCATCATGTACTGTTGAAACGAATTGGATCCATTCTTCTACTACCTGTAGCCCATTGTCACCAACGTAGGCTCGTTCAGCATTGATACCTAAATAGGGTCCAAGGAAACTCTATCTCCATTTCCCTTGTCGTTGTAGTTCTTATCGATCGCTGAACCCAATTAGCACATGGCGTCCCTCAATATTTTTTTAATGTTGCGCTTCTAGTCCATTGAAGGCCACTACACTACCGTTGCGTTATTAAGCTCTTACGCAAAGGCACCAAACTATATCGTCGTCCGAGGGTTTAAGTGCTCCATACGCCATTTTGACAATTTTGAGTTGAGGATGCAATCTTAGGTTTTCGACCTCAAATTTTTCAAATCTTCAATCCGTTTTCAGCTATCTCTTGTCGTTGCTGAGATAAATCGTGTCCATTTTGCCCTATATCTTTCAAAACAGAACTTTTTTGTGCTATTTTGATCTATACGCCATTCAATGGCGTATAGAGCAAAATTTCAGTGCAAAATCTTGAAATTGATTATTGCTGGACATTTTGCTCTACGTGCAGTCATTAGTTGCATTTTTGCTCTATTGCAGTTATATTGTTGAAGAATTATTAAGTGTTGTTCCTTTGATAGAGAATACTTTTGTAGAGTATTCTCTCTCTCTCTCTCTCGCTCTCTCTACTACTTTGCTATTTTGCTACTTTTCTCAATTTTAAAGGTTTATCAAGAATTTTGCTTAGTATTAAGATTTATCAACATTCCATTTAACGTTCATATTTGTTTTCTAATAACAAAATTTTGTTTACCGTTATATTCGAATAAGTATGAATACTTTTGTAGAGTATTCTCTCTCTCTCTCTCTCGCTCTCTCTACTACTTTGCTATTTTGCTACTTTTCTCAATTTTAAAGGTTTATCAAGAATTTTGCTTAGTATTAAGATTTATCAACATTCCATTTAACGTTCATATTTGTTTTCTAATAACAAAATTTTGTTTACCGTTATATTCGAATAAGTATGTATATATAAACGAACACTTCTGAAGTGTGTGAGGAGTTATCGTCGGGAGTTATCGTTTAGAAAGAAAAGAAGTGATCATAGAATAAAAGTAAAGAAATAAATAGTTATTGTTTTATTTACTAAATCAATCGTTAAAGAAAGCTCAACAAGTGTAGTTTAAATTATAAAAAATATAACTCAAACCGACTTATAATGTCCTCTGTCCAAAAAAAATTATCAAAAAAAAGAAAAAGTGATAAAGAAACCTTGAATTTTATAGAATATGTAAATACTTAATTATGTATGTATGTACATAAAATTTTTTTAGACGAAAGTGTTTTTATTGGAAACGGACATAAACGGCCGAGAATAAAGCCAGTTGCAGAAACATCTTCTAAAGCTTCGACAGAAAATTCTGATACCGGATTGGATTTTTCTAGTGGTAATATACGCACATTCGAATATAAATTAAAATAATAATTTTTTATTTTGTGTATCTGCAGATGACTTGCTTAATGATCAAGATTTCGACATAACAAAATATACATCAACCACCAACAATGAATTTATTGCAAACAATACGGAGACATTGGGTAAATAATTAGAGAAATATGTGTGACATGCATTCAATACTATTAATATAAATTTAAATTTACAGCAGAAAACGTAGATTGGAAGCCAACACGAAAAAAACGGCGTCAGCCAGAAACTTGGAAAAAGAACATAGCAAAAATTTGCGCGAGCAAGGGAAGAAATATTGCAGTCAAACAGGAAAAATTTTGGGCACTGACCGATAAGGATAAGCAAACCTTTTATTGTAAGTTTGTCAAAAAGAAAGATTTAAAAAGAAAGCGTGTTATGGAGTCACAGAAAAAGAAAAAAACGTTCTCATATTCCTTGGCCAGCAATGAAAATATTCATAGAGTGTGCAAACTATTTTTTCTTAATACTCTTGACATATCAGCAAAAAGGATCTACTACTGTTTTCAAAATATGGTTGACAAATCTACAGAAATTCCAATGCCTTTGCGAAAAGGCAAAAGCAGATCGAATTTTATCGATGACGAAAGAGTGGCACAAGTGAGACAACATATTACAAGTTTCCCAACAATTGACTCCCATTATTGTCGCGCTTCAACCAGCAGACAATATTTAAGTTCAGATTTATCAATCGCTAAAATGTATGCCCTTTACGTGGAACAACAACCCTCAAACCCCGTGTCAGAAAAATTTTATAGAGATCAGTTTAACCACAATTTTAATTTGTCCTTCAAAAAGCCTAGAAAAGACCAATGCGACCGTTGCGTACAATTTTCAATAAATAATAATCCAACGGAGGATGAGATTAAGGATTTCGATATTCAGAGAAATGAAACGAATGGCCTTAAAGTGGAACGTGACGTAGATCGCCGAAAACAAGACCCTTTTTCTGTTGTTGTATGCTTTGATTTGCAAAGCGTTTTCCACCTTCCTAAAGGTTTTGCATCGCCATTCTATTATAAGCGAAAAATAAATGTTTATAATATGACCGCTACAGTTATTTTTCCCAATAAAGAAAAATTTACTTATTGTTGCGTTTGGGACGAATTTAATAACAGTCGTGGAGGTAACGAAATAAGTAGTTGTATATACAAAATACTAAATACTCTGATGATAGAACATCCAACTATTCAAAATATAGTTATGTGGAGTGATTCGTGCGTTGCCCAAAATAAAAATCAAATGATGTCCACAGCAATTTAAAAATTTTTGTCAGACCATTTACAGGTCAAAAGTATTATTCAGAAATTTTCTGAGCCTGGTCATTCACAAATCCAAGAAGTCGATTGCGTTCACAGTGCTTTAGACAAATATCTGAAACGTTTAGAAATTCATAGCATTTTGTCACTCGTTAATTATTTGAAACATTTTAAAACACATAAAATAAAACTTAAGGTTGTAGAAAGGCAATTATCAGATTTTAAGAATTTTTCTAAGATATCTAACCAATTATATTTTTCTATTCTTCCATTTACTAAAATAAAAGTTCTTGAATATATTCAAAATAACTTGTTCATAATTAAATTTAAAAACTCAATTTTGCAGTCTCATTACCAAACAGTAAATATAATAAAAAAAGGTTACCGGAATCAATTACCAACACCGTTGAATATTTTTGAAACAGAGTTAAGTATTATTAACAGAAAAGGAAAAATTCAAAATGAAAAAATTTCTGATTTAAAATTTTTATTCAATTTTATATCTGAAGCAGACAAAAATTATTACCTAACTCAAATAAATTAAGATTTTAATTTTTTTATTATCATTTTGATATATTCTATAATAACTTTGTGAATAGTTTTTATTTTTGTTTTTCGTAAATAAATATATTTATTGTTTTTTACTAAAATTTGAAAGCGTGTTTTATTACTTTGTTAATGCTACTTTGCTCTACGTGTATGTATTTGCAGGGAAATATGCTTAAGGTGGCGTATAGAGCAACCAGGATTTTTATTACCGTTAGAAAACATCCCGTTGTAGATGTGATCGGGATATAAAAATGTTTCCTTAGAATCATCTTGACATAACAAATATATGGTATAAAAATCACAAAATCCCATTGAGTAGTTTCTTTGAAAAATTATGCTAAATTTCAAACTCGATTTACTCAAAACGCATTTTTGGCACATAGAGCACTTAAACCCTCGGACGACGATATGAGTCGTTTCTACTTAGCACTCAATGTGGTTATCGAAAGTAGTTTTCCTTTTTAAAATGATGGGTAGATTAAAACGAACTTAGGAAATTAGCATAATAAGATTACAAATATTGTTTAGGTAGACGGTTTAAAACATGACATTGCAGTTTTATGCGGCCAAATCCATAAAGAGCGCCCGTAAATGTAAGTGGACGCTTAAAGGACGGTATCCTAAATTTACTTTATTTCTAATTGTGGTTAACAACTAAATTTTTCGTTTGGCCAACCTAGTTAATCTCAATCATTTACCAACTTTTTCTTTAGTTTTAACCACTTTTTTTCATTTTATTTTCCGTTACTGTGGGTTGTTGATTTAATTATGTCATTGCTTTAAATGTGTTCATAAAACTCGTATAATTTTCAAAACCACAGACCAAGCAATCCAAATTAGTTGGGTTGATTTTTCGTCGACTGTAACGACAGTGAATGTTCGTCGATGGGAAGCCTAGCTACGGAACATGAAAACCGTATCCTAAAATGTGTATTACCTGTGTGATAAAATATATTACTGGTTTGCTTAATTCTATGGAAACCATAAAAAGTATTAACTTTTATTTAGTATTAACTTTAAGTATTAACTTTAATTTAGGTAATACAACTAAAAAACAAACTTTTTGAGCACTCGATGTAAATAGTTTAATTCACATGAAGTCCATAAACCGAAATCCATGCTCCTGTCTGTTACGGCGAGTCCCTTCTTTAACTTTTGAAAATAGTAAATAAATAATGTAAATTTTTGCAAAAATATTGGATATATGTCATAAATTACCAGCTGCCGTTTTATTGCCTGACTGACAGTAAATGAAGGGCTTCGCAATACAGAATGACAGCAAACAATTTGCTGAGGGATCGGAGTCGAGTATCAAGAAGAAATTTAAAGAAAACACATGAAATTAAATTTTTTTTAAATTTAGGCTAGAGAGTAAATTGAAGCAATTACATAAAGTTTATCCTTGATAGTTAATCATTTACACATCCAGGTAATTTGATCTATTTTTTTAAATAATATTGCCTCTCGAATATAGGGAATGACCAATCTGGAAATGGATCACCAATAAAACGACATTGCAATTTCTCAGATGTAACCACCGATAGCTAGCGAGTAGCTAGTTGAAAGTCAAACAAAATCAAAATGTAAATTAGCTTAAAAATTTTATTTAATAAGGTTATTAAAATTGAAAAGATTTTTGAATACTGTGCACTTAAAGGATGCGAGTTGAGAATCCTTATTCTTCTACAGTTTCAGTTTACACTGATGTCCACTATCATCGTTAATAATAGCGTTTACGTATTGTCCGTTCTTTCGCCATGAAATCTGACAGACCATTTTAATGAGTCATGCTCCAGATAGGCTATTTTGCTACGGGCAACTCACGAATTTTGTGGTTGCAACCGGAATACCTCATTCAAAACTGGGAATAGGATTTAATTTAGAGTTAGATAATTGGCAATACATATGGAAAAACTACAGTAGTTCTTCAATATCCGAACACAGCTTTAGTTGTAACATGGATACCTCTAATGTTCGAATAGAAAATCCCAGGATAAAAACCCACGTAGCGTCTAATTCGTCACATTCAAGAATTTTAAAGGTTTTAGGAATGCTACATTATGGAGAACTAGTGGATTGGAACGCGCCTATGGCGCCCGTCGAAACATATTTTTTCCCCGTTTTTTTTCGTTTTTTTGCTTTTTTTTGTTTTATTTTGACGTAGAATACGTCTTACCTTACGGTAGTCATGTCAGATTGTTATTGTTGTAATCTGTATTTCATTGATTATGAGAAAACGGCGAGATAACTTTTTTTAAATATTTTTTGTAGGTAAATGAAGATGTTATCTCTCGTTTGATATACATTTCATATTGGTTGATATCTTCCTAATATTTAAATTTCTCAAATGAAAATTGTTTAAACACATACACTCAAACATATGTGTGGTGTTTGGTTGAGTGTTTGAGTTTGTAGCGTGAACACAAACTATGCTGCTGTTTCAGTGTGGACACAAACCTTCGGCTGTTGTTTTGATTGATGAAATATTGAAATTTCGTATATTTACTTATGTATTTAAGTGAAACATAATGTTAAATGTGAATTTGAATTTGACATGGATATATAATTATAAAAAATATATGAAAAAATTAATTCATACATTTTTATATTAAATGAAAGTGCTGCCAAGTAAGCAAAATAACAATGCTGCGTGATGCTGTTGGCAGCAGCTGACAGTTGCCGTTTAGTAAATTAAAATAAAAACTATTCTATTGGACTATTGGATTTCGAATATAATCCAATACATTTAATTTGGATTATATTCGAAACGATGCTTCCACAACTATTGATAACACAACCATTGACTTAGTTTTTGCGAGAAATTTGAATGTTAATTAAAAAACATATTTATCCTATTTTTCCTATCAAAAAATTTTTAAAAAAAGTTATCAAAAGTAACTTTCAAATAATCAAATTGATTTGCGTCTGTTATTTATCATTTATTGTTATATACGTTTTCTGTCTTATTGGATGGCGTATTCTACGTTAAACGTAATGGCCGTGTCTCTGACACAGCCTGCAGGGACAGTCCGTGGCCGGAGGCCTCGGACAACTGTCTGCTGTTTTTTTTTTGTTTTTTCCCCTTTTTTTTCGATTTTTTTGGTTTTTTTTACGTTTTTGTGTGTGTATATATATAAGTGTTCAAAAAGTGTGACAGAGTCAGTGAATCAGCGATGAGTGTAACTCTTTAAGAAGATTATGTAAAATCAAATTGTAAATTGAAAGCAGTACAATGTTATACGATGATATTAGTTTAAGAAAAAAAGTAATTTTGAAAGTTCTAATAAAACTCTTCCATTTGAAAATAGTGTGTAGGTTTGACAAATGTGGTTTTAATTTTCCAGAAGCGAAATATTTCTGTATTTCCCAATTTGTGTGCATGCTGCGACAGAAGGCGACGATGATGATTTCTATGAGCGCCCAGAGGAAACGTGTAACCGCTGCCCTGACCATGCCATTAAGTTTGCAGCTTCAGATTTGAATGCTAAATTAGGCAGGGAAAATGTGTTTCATTCAACTACTGACAATTTGAGTCTACATGCAGACAGTTCCTACAATGGTACGAGACTGATTGACTTTGCCGCGGCAAAAAACATGGTCGGTAGTGGTACAAGGTTCCAACATAAAGACATTCACAAGGCTACTTGGGTATTTCCTGATCAAAGAACGAAAAACCAAAATGTAATGGACGTACGAGTGATCAGAGGAGCTAACATCGATTCTGATCATTACGTGGTAGCAGCAAAGGTTCGCACAAGGTTAAGTAGAGCGAAAATCGTGCGAAACCAGACACAGTCTACTCAAGGAAGCTTTCGCAACTTTTGGGACAGAACACACCCCTCCCAATAACGATCCTGAAGCGCAGTGTAAACCCATTTCCGACTATATAAAAACTGCCTCAACAACCGTACTTGGATTTGAAAAGCAGCTTCGCAATACACTATGCTACGATGAAGACTGTCGCATAGCATATTGTGAAAAGAATGCTTCACGTATGGCAATGCTTCAGTCAATTGCAACGCGAGTTGTGACTGAGCGGTAGGGAAAGAACAAAGGAGGTAAACCGTCTCTTTGGACGTAAGACAGTGGAGAAACCGAGAGAGTGAAAAATTAGAGACATACAGAAGGAAGAACGAAGACCGAAAATTCTACCAAAAAGTAAAAAACGGATTAATGGTCATGGTTCAGGGTCCCCTTCTGTAAGGACAATGACGGATATGTGCTAAGTACAGTGGAGCAAGTCTATTATCCATAGCATATAAGGTTCAACCATATATAATGTGCGAAAGACGAAAACAATTTATCGCTGGCCTAATTGGAAAATACCGAACATCTGCGTTAGGCCGATAACTGACCAGATTTTCACCCTACGCCCAATCCTAGAGAAGACCCAAGAAAAACAAATTGACACCTATCATCTATTTATCGATTATAAGGCGGCCTTCGACAGCCCGATACGGAAGAAACTCTACGAAGCAATGTCTGACCTTGATATACCTGCAAAAGCCATACGCATTTGCAGGAAGGCCTTGATGAAAACCAAAGCAGCAACGAACGTTGGAAAAGGGTCTTACCGAACCTGCAAAAGTCATTTGCGGCTCGTGTATGCTGATGTTATACTTTAGATATCATTGGAAATACAATGAGAGAAGTTACTGCGGTGTGTTCATGCGATTAGACCAAATGTGAACGTTGATCCCCGCTATAATTTTGAGGTGGTGGAAAAATTTATATTCCGCGTATTTTCCATTAACAAAAATAACAACGTCAGCCTTGATATAAAGCGGAGAATTGTGGTTGTGAATTGATGTTAATTTGGGCTAAGCAACCACCTTAGAGACAAAGCCCTCTCTCGAGTAACAAAAGTCCAGCTATACCAGACTCTCATTAAGCCAGTCTGGCTTTATGGCGTATAATCCTGGATCTTATCGTAAGCAAACGAAACATCTGTAGGAGTATTCGAGAGAAATTGATGATGGTCCTATAGTGAGTTCACAACGGCGATTATCGGCGATCTACGAACCTTGAGCTGCATGAGCTGTATCCCGACATTGACATAGTTAAGCGGATCAAATAACCCGATTGTGCTGGCTAGACCATGTTAGTAGAATGCATGAAAACGAACCAGCACGAAGAGTTTTCGAAACCGAACTCGAAGGAAGACGAAAAATAGGAACACAAAGATCAGGCTCAGGTTGACGAATTACCGCGTACACTTGGTAGCACCAAGTGGAGCTCCAAGGTCCTTGAACCCCCGGAATTGTTCGTGACCGGATAAGTAAGTAAAGTAATAAAAATTGATCTGGAACCAACATAACTACAAAATATAACATCTTAAAAAATCGAGTAATATAAACAAAAAAGAACTAATACGAAGTCGGTACATTGTAATGGCAATCTCAATGCAAACACTGTTTCCTGTTGCTGAAACAGCAATATCGATGCACTTCCTTTCAATGAAAGCCTAAGTAGACAAGAAGTTGGGAATACTGATGTTTTGGGAAAAGTATTTTTTTTTGATGTTTTCACACTAGTAGGTGTAAAAGACAATTTTCGCTGAGTTGAGGTTTGTTTATCCCTATAATGTGTGATGGAATACCTAAATACTTGTGGAGGAGGGAGTTGACTAATACAAAACCAGTAAATTTGAAGCAGTAAAACTGCACTCTAATCTAAGATGCGTGTTCACCCTAAGCAATATATATAGCTTTTGGTATTTACATACATCTTCCGGGGTGACATTTCTCGACGTACTTGTAACAATTGCGTTTAAATCCTGATTCCATTGCATACCCTCAACTCTTTTACATCCGGAGTGACTAACCAGCAATTGTAAAACGAAAATTTAATTATGAAAACTTTTAGCAAAATGGTCACAAAAAAATAACACATTCAATAAAAATATAATTCAAAGAAAGGGGTTTTAATTAAAACCACAATGCAATAAAACTTCAGCCAACACGTGCCTTCTTGGTCGGATATCACAAAGCCAAAATCTTTTTACAGTTTTTCCCCCATACAGATCCCACAATCAAAGGCAAAATTAAAATGTTTAATTAAACTGTATGCCATTGAAAACCAAGTGAACGCATCCAAGATGAGGACAAATTCAAATATCAAAAATATGTCAAGTATTTGAATCATCCAAACATTCCTCGCTGTAGTCTACGAATGAAGTTTTTTAGATAAAATCAAAAGGCTAATGAAATGTTCAGTTAGGTAGAAGTGGATGCCAATATTAAATCAAATGAGTGATAACGTATCCACTAGATGAATTTGATAAGGAAACGGAAGTGATCAGATAAAGGAAATGTAGGAGAACGATCTATATGAATTGAAATATAAAGAAAGTTAAATAAAGAGCATAATGAACAGAAAAATTAAAAACCCTTTATATGCTCAAAGCCTTAATGATCGATTTGTATAAAATGTATAACTGAATTGTAAATCTGAGGTGAAATTATTGGTTACTATTTCGTGCATAAAGATGTAGTTTAAATTCTACAAAGCTTGAATATATAATCGGGAATATCTCTCACATTTACAGCCCGATTCTGTGAATTCTTGATAAATTATTTATCAAGATATTTTGTCAAGATTTTTATCAATCAAAAGTTCGGTTGGTATTCTGTGGCAACATTGATAAATAAAAAGCTTTTGAAATTCACCAGTGTGGTGAATTTCTATTGACAGTTGATTTTGTTTATTATTGGCACAAAGCAAAAATATGGATACATAAATTCTGCCTCCGACAACTGAAAAGGATCACTTGAGTCGCGAAATCTTCGTAAGTCACACCTGCGCCTTCTTTTTTCCGCATTTTCTTCGTCTTCACAAATCAGCATTAACACAATTATTTCTTCTTCCATTTTTCTAAAAGGATACGCAAATTTATACATGTATTTTAAAAAAGAATCCATTATGTTGATATTTACCTGAAGCGTGCACTATTTACCGAATTTG
Organism: Phaonia tiefii; assembly: GCA_963931995.1. NCBI lineage: Eukaryota > Metazoa > Arthropoda > Insecta > Diptera > Muscidae > Phaonia > Phaonia tiefii. Next base: position 197,866,076 of record OZ008368.1, on the reverse strand, counting down.
AATACACACACACAATAAATTAGAGTTATCAATACCACAGGAGACTTTGACAAATTATCAACTAAAAAGCTTTTATTTTTTGTAGTAGAATACCAAATCTTGATAAATATTCAAAAGTTGATAAATACTCAATGTGGTGAACTTATCCAGTGCACAGAATCGGACTGTTAGTATCATATCGAAACGATATATATGTATATCATTGAAAACTCATTGAAATATCAAATATAAAATTCCTTGTTAAATACATATAATGATGTTTGGGTAAGTATTTACACAGATCAAATAGGAAGTGAGTCCTATTTCAATACATAAATAATTTTATTTACGATTCAACGGCAAGAGGTATTAAAGTATAAATTTAAATTATGCATGCATGCTAAAGTATTCCCTTGTCTTCTTTTTGAAATTTCCCGGGATTCCCAAATAAAATTCCCGAATAAGCGGGAATTGAAAATTAACGTAATCCCACGCTGGATTTCCTGGGGTGCCATCTCTACTTATTATTGATTCCTTTACTTTGATTCATCATCTCAATATGAAGCGAAAGCAGTGAGCTGTGCGCGTTCTAGTTTTATACTCACTGATTGGGACCTACAGTTTTTACACCGATTCCGAACAGTATTTTGAGAAGCTTTTTCATGGCTAAATACTCGATAATTTAAGGTGGTCAGAGCAGAGATCGAACCTAGGATCTCATGTACAAGAAGCTCGCACATTTACCATTGCACCACAGGAACACAGGAGTCACAGGAACAGACTCGTACGTTCAGAAAATCAACATCTTTTACTTTTGCTAAAAATAATAACCATATCATTGGTTTCATGTTGGTTGATTTTTTTGTGCATTCGAAGGTATTGAATATCTTTCTGCTTTTTGTAATAATTTATCTCTTTTATGGTAACAAAATCTGCTCTATTATTGGCAAACTACAGTCCTAGCAGATTATGTATTATCTGGAAAAGAAAGAAAGAACAAGACAAACGTCGCTTACTGATGGTCACTAATACTTCGTATTCGTCGCGCAGTTGCGTTAACTTTACAACTTGTTATGTAAATGTTTCAGTTGAGTTTTATAACCGCCAAACTATGCAAATGAATCAGAAAAAGGTAAACTCCTATCGGCTAAAATCATTTGGCAGTCTTCTTCTATCTTAAATACGTTTGCGATTAGTATTTATTTAAATACTGGTGTCCTTTTCCTGGGAATTTCTCGAAATCATGAAGATTTATCGTGCTTCTATTTCACTTTCGTAAATTGTGGGTATGAATAGTAATTACTTAAAAAATATTGGGATTATAAAATCTTGCGATTATTTAAAGGGAAATAGTGTGCAGCGCAAGAGCGACACTTTAGAAAAATTTAATTAATGGTGGTTATATATTTCCGTTTTCCTGGTATGATCATTTTGCCCTTTCAAATCGATTAGTCTCCAATCTGTGTTCAGTCGGTTTTCCTATCACCTCGTTTAATGTCTTTGGCTGATTTTTGTTTTGTCTTTGTGGTTATTGCAGTGGTTTTGTATATAGTTTCTATATTTTGCAGTCGCTTTTTAAATATATTGAAAACGAATAAATGAAGCCATTAATTGTTATCGAGAGCTTAAAAATGTTAAGTCTTTGAAAAGGTTTATGTGGTTGAAAGCTCAATAGCAGTAAAATATTTTAACGAAAAACTGGAATTATTACAAATGAATTTAATGATTTATAAAATAAATTGATTTTTGTAAATCAGGGACGTTTAAAATAAACTCGTCTTTAAGTTACAGCAAAAAGTTTTGGAAAGAAGAAAACTTAATGGCATATAATTGCTTCAAATCGGAAAGAATAATCGCAAAAATTATCTATATTATCTAAAAATTATAAAAATATATAAAAATATATATTTATAATAAATCGGTATATTTAGGCATTCTATGCTACAAGCTTAGGCGTAAGTCAAAACTAAAATGAGTTTGTAATTTTGCGCCTCCTCTCAATAAAGACGGTAGCATTGGGTACCAGCTGTGCAAAGAAAGCTGAAGAGAGAACTATAAAACTGAAATAGAAAAAAAACAGGTAAAACACGTGATGTACTGAAACGTAAGAGTGCAACATTTGTACTAGTTCATCTAGTTCACAAGATTGAATCGTTCAACTGAACTAGTTCGTTCGTGAACTAGACACCTCTAAAACAGACTATCCGAAAAGGCGAAAAAAGTAGGACTGAGAATAAATATAAAGAAGTCGAAGCTAAGGCGTATTCGAACCGAACGGACTATTCCACTAATAGCAGGTTCGGTAATTGAAGTCGTGGATTCAACCAACTGTTTAGAATACAATATTAGCAACGGTCGTTGCTCTTCGGCGGATATAAGTGAGCGAATGAATAAGGCCCGTGTTGCATTCCTAAACCTGGAAATAAAACTGGCGCAATAAGAGCATATCGGAATAGACAGAATTGAGAATGTTCAATTGTTGTGTGAAGTCTGCACTGTTGTACGGTTGTACTACTTAGAGCTTGACGAATCTGACACTTAAGAAGGTCCAAACGTTTTCTGAAACAAATAATGAAGTACTCTGGCAACGTATAAGTACTTGTAACAAACAGTCCGATTGAATTGAATATACGTAGAAGAAAATGGACTTGCATCGGCCACATACTCGTACTTAGGCACCAAACAACAAATATCTCTAGAACGATGCTTGAATGAAAACCGCAGTGGCATCGGAGGCCTGGAAGACCACCAAATACATGAAGAGGTGCCTGAAAAAGGAATATGAGCAATGTTGGCTATCATAGAACCATCTTTAATCACTTGCCAGAGAAAGAAGTTGATGGAGAGAATTCGTTGATTTCCTATGTTCTGCGAAAACATTGTATTTAAACTTTGTCTTGTAATAAATATTGTTTTTTATTGTTATCTTGTACAAGGTGACGCAAAAGTAATCCACCTATCAGAAAATGCTATAAATTTTGCGATTGGCCCCTAATGTCAGTTCTGTTTTGACATTTGTGTAGTAAACACATGCTAAATGCACGTTAATAAACAATGTTACGCTACACTGCTCCAGAACGCAGAATATTGGTGACTATTTATTTGACCAATAATCGGTCGGTGACTTTGGCACAACGTGAATTTCGTCGCAGATTTCCTGGCCGTCCAACGCCTACTGGTGAAACACTGCGACGTTTAGCCGCTCGCCTCGAAGAGACTGGCACAACACGAGATGCTGCCAGGCGTGGCAGACCCCGGAGTAGCCGTTCTGCAGAGAATATTGCTGCTGTAGCCGAGGATGTCATGGATGTGCCGTCGACATCGACCAGACGACGTTCCACGCAAATGGGTATCAGTCGAAGGTCTTTACAGCGAATTTTGGTACAAGATTTGAAGATGTATCCGTACAAAGTCCAGACGGTGCATCAGCTGTTAGCTGCTGACCGCCAATCGCGTCAAACATACGCTCAAGCCATCATTAATCACCACCAAGAGGAAGATGATTTTTCATCAAAAATAATCATGAGTGATGAGGCCCATTTCATTCTTAGCGGGTACGTAAATAAGCAAAATTTAGGCTTCTGGGGCACTGAAAATCCGCGTGTAACCCACGAAGAGCCATTACACCCGCTCAAAGTCACTGTATGGTGTGCTGTTTTCGCTGGAGGAGTCATCGGACCTTTTTTCTTCGAAGACGTCGCGGGCCAAACGGTTACTGTGAATGGTGAGCGCTACAGAGCAATGATCAACGAGTTCTTTTTGCCGCAACTTGATGAATTGGGATTGAAAAACACGTGGTTCCAACAGGACAGTGCAATGGCACACACTGCACGTGCCACAATCGATATGCTGAAGGATGCATTTCCCGGGCGCCTAATCTCCCGTTTTGGCGATTTGCACTGGCCAGCAAGATCGCCTGATTTGAACGCTTCAGACTTATTTTTGTGGGGCTTTTTGAAGTCGCGGGTTTATGTCAACAAGCCTCAGACTCTTGCAGCTCTTAAAGACAATATCCGTCAAGAATGTGAGGACGTATCGCCGGAAGTTTTGGCCAAAGTGATGGAAAATGCCATAAAAAGGGCTCAAATGACAATCAAATGTGGCGGTGGCCATTTACATGACATCATATTCTCGACTTGATGTAAAAAAAATTAAATGACCAAATAAAAATAATCCACAATAAGAATCAAAGTTTTTAATTTTTTTTTAAATTACAGCCAGAAAACATCGGAAGTTTACTTTTACGCCACCTTGTATAAATAAATAAAGGTATTTAAATATATATATGAAGGTCCATTGAGATATTTGAATATTTTTAATGAGTTGTGTGTTTTTAGATTTCCGACTCTACTACTTGTATTAAATAAAATGGAATAGAAAGAAACGTAAAGTTCGTAATATCAGTAATGGTACATAAAGGGAAAAAGTAATTTTCAATGTCACACTGATTTGAAAATATCCATTTAATGTTTACTACTAATTAAGTGGTTGTAAGAAGCTTACTCAGAATTTTCCACAAAGCGTTATATTTTAAATATGGGTGATGTCAAATAAAGAAAATAACGGTAAATCATAAGAGTTGGAAATACAAAAAGTTTAAAGACTATCCCTTATGTGGTTGCGCCGTAAGTATGCTGTCGACTGGTACACCCATCCTCATCATACGGAAGTCTAGATTTTGTCGTAAAGAATTCATGCCATTGCTCCCCTTGCTGATGTGATGGTGATATCTCCGTGCCATCATTATCTTTTAACCTTGCAGTACTCCTGATGTTATTACCGCTCAGTTTATTTTTTTTTTGTGGGTACAAAATTCGGAGGTTACATGTATTTGCAGCTTTTTCGGTATCCTTCGCTATACTGTTCAGATATGTAACCCGCGCTATTGCCTATAGTCTAATTTTAACTGCGTCGTTGGTGTCTTAGTTGGTGTATGCATTAATCCAAGGTTTATTCACACATCTTTTCTCGTGTCCATGGCTGATCCTTTCAGCATTCAAACAATGCCTGACTACGTCTCCTTCAGTCGTGGCGTGTTGTATTTTACCATTAACAGCCGCTGGACGGAGACGGAAAATGCCCAATATGAGTTGGTGGCTGCTATCATGATCGGAACAATGTCTAGTTATGATGACCATCAAGTAACCCAAAATCATCTTGCTGTCAAGTATTTGGTTATTAGGTTGAAAGTTTGCCCATCAGCTAATTCCCATGTGTACTTGTTAATATTACTGTGGAGGAATTTCGTTCCGCCGATAAACAGTTGATGGAAAGTACAGAAATCTATGACCCTGTTTCCAATGTCATTCCTCACAGGTACAAGATCATTGCTTCCCATAACTACCTCTGCGTTGTTATTGTCCTTGGCCACTTTGGCGCTGATGGTGCAATGGTTAGTGTGCGCGGCTCTTGTACATGAGATCCTGGGTTCGAACCCGGCTCTGACCACCTTCAAATTTTCTTTCGGCGGCGGTCACCTCGCATAGTGACGGCGACACTATCGAGTATCTAGCCATGAAAAAGCTTCTCAAAATACCGTTCGGAATCGGTGTAAAACTGTAGGTCCCAATCAGTGAGTGAAAACTGGAAAGCGCACAGCTCAGTGATTGTGAGAAGTTCTCCCCAGTCCCTTTATGGGATGTAATGGGAAACTATTTATTTATTTATTCACTTTGGCGCTGAAACCTACGTGAAATATTTTAATATCATCAACTGATAAGGGGATTACAGAAAAATCCAGTTGGCTATATAAATCGTTCTCAACACTGTCCTCATCAGTAGGTGCACATCCTGCGAAATTTCGAATTAAAACTCGCAATGGCGATGCGATCAGATATAGCCTTGTATGATACGAGAGAATTTTTAGCCCTAAGTGAAAGAAGAAGAACGACTCCGTTTATACATTGCATATCATTGCCGAGTGTATATAGAGTAGTGAACAGGTGGTAATTGAGATTTCCCACTATTACGCCAACGAACTTCGCTTATGCACAGGACATTCATATTGTAGATTTCCATAACTCTGTCGAGCCTTGAATTTTCAAACAGCTTTTTGTTTATATTTGTTGACGTTTCTGTAATAAATGAAATTTAAGACGACTGTTGCATTAGACCACCGCATCCAATTCTAGTGCTGGAGCTGCCAACAATCTCTAGGCAGGTACACACACTGTATTACGGGGTTATTTTCATCGACTAACCAGCCTAGATCCGTGATGTTTGGTAAACAGCAGAGGCACCTCGAACAGGATGTGGCTCTGCACCATACACTACAGTCTTGGTATGAACTTTTTACGTTCCTGTGCAATACAAACTTTGCACGTGCCCCTTTTACGTCGACTTATATTTAAGCAGAATATTTGGTATCTTAGGTACAAAATTTTTTACGACATTTTTTTATTTAGTGGTCGTTGAATTTAAAAATTTTACTTCAGAAGATGTTACAGAAATGTATAAATAGGGGGCCAAACTTCAAATAGTTTTGGTGAAAATTTGAATTAACAAGAATTTAATTTCGAGTTTCAAATTTGTTTCATTCTAACACTATTATTTTATAATTTTTAAATTAAACTATAATAATTATAAACAACGTAACGAATTGCTGAAGGCCGGTGGCGCAAATTATCGGATGCCAATAACTCGGAACGACATGGCATAAAGAATAAAATCACGTATTTATGTACTTGAACGTGCTTTAGTGAAATGAATGTGATAAATAATACGAATTGTATAACGATATATAATTGTCTAATTGTATAACAAGAATTGCATAATTTCCTACATTAATTTACAATTTGTGGACCCAGATCATCAGCGCTATTGCCCAAATTTATTGTGCACTCTCGAAAAACTATATTGATTGATACTGTTGTCACGATAGAATAAAAATAAAATGGAAGTAGCTTTACTCTTAATTTTTTTTAAATTTTACACATTTCTGGGAACTATGAAAGTCTATCAAAACAATTCGGGTCGTTAAACACTAGATTGTGCCTTTTAGGCACAATGTACAATTTTCTCCAAACTATAACTGCTGGAGAGCGAAAGGAGACGTAACCTCTTACACTCTAAATAAGGGACCGGCAAAACAAATTCGTCGCTAATTTAAAACAGTTGATAGTTTAGGGGATTTATCCCCAATTTGGAGATTAAGAATTATATATCTGATAGGTATTATATATTTCGTATTTCTTCTAAAAAAATTGCATTTAGTTCTTGTCATTCTTTAAGGCGCCGTATTTTGGCACCAAACAACCAAAATATATCGGGAAATAGATAATTTCAAATATTTATTATTAAATATCCTGAGGCACTTAAAATAAAACAGGATTAAAGAGATAGTTACACCAACAGTCAATTAAAATGTCAAACTCGGTAGGAAAAAATAACATTCATCTCTATAATGCGACTATACTTGTATGTAAATGCCGTATTAATATAGACCGTGTAGTTAACATATTTTTGGGGACGAATAATATATGTTTGGACATTCTCAGGGATAATACACCATTTAAGTTATGCTCACTGATTGGGACCTACAGTTGTTACACCGATTTCGAACGGTATTTTGAGAAGCTTTTTCATGGCGTCGCCGTCACTATGCGAGGTGACCGCTGCCGAAAGAAGTTCAAGGCGGTCTGATCACTGCACCACCGACGACCACAAGATTACGGAACAAATATACTACCTTGTATGCACTTATATTTGAAACAGTATTTTGAACACATATGCCAATGTATGAATATACCAATGTCGATCAAAATTTTCCGAATAATTTTCGATTCAAAAAAATGTAATTCATGTGGGCACGAGAGTGAGTGTGGACCGGTCATCCCAAAAAATTGTGGAATTCGCATATTTGTCATTGTAAACAGACAAAATTAAAAGTCTCTATCTATATTATTCGAATTTATGCAAAAAAAAAACTTGATTTTGGACCAAGGTGTATAGGTAAAAATAATACAAAATATGCAAACTTTTAAAAGGATTGTCCCCTAGATCGCCTCTTAAAGTAAAACACCAAAGCTAACATAATTTGTAGTAACATTCACAATTTCTCATTTAATCTTTTGTAGTGTTTTGTGTATTAACATGATAACATAAACATTCTTAAACCAACAGAGACTATTCGAAAGAAATTAGGAAGACACAATACTATCCAGTTTAAAATAGACCTAGTATCTGCAAACAATTCACATTGCCGAAAAAAAAGTAACAAAAATTACATTTCTTGAAATCTTAAAATTTGTGGTCGTTATTAACCAATAGCGATAACATTGATTTCTAATCCTTGCCGTTTACACCACCCAATTTCAGATTACATTTAAACTACAGGTGGCAACTTTGAGCTTAGACCAATTTAAAGCAACTCCGTGCCGATACCAAATTATCGAAGACGGCTTCACAACTGACAAATTTAATTGGCCGTTCTTGGTTTTACCAGTTTTGTAGAAACTTTGGATGTTCTTGAAATAACTTAGCCTATAAAATTGAATCGCTCATTTTAAACCGATGAAAGGCAATTACATTGGCGACGGCTTGAGTTTCATAGAAATTTTGGTGGCGGCGATGCGTCGGAAAATTGTCGATCGTCTTCCGTCTGCCAAATAGTTGATGTTTCGTGTATGTTTTTATATTGGTTGCATTTTTTGGTAATTAAGTTGAGTTGCAAAAGCTTAATACGAGGATAAAATTAAATTTCAGTTTTTACAGGTTACAATTGTATGAGTAATCTTCTGGGTTAACGTGGAAGCGCATAGCTGGAAACTGGAAGCGCATTGCTCACTAGTCGTGAGAAGCTCTCCAGTATGGGATGAATGGGAAACCATTGAATATGTAGTCATACTTTAAGCCTTTGACATTAACCATCATTATTTTTCGGCCGAAGCGATTTAATTTTTTTTGATTATTTTCGTGATATATAATCTAAAAATGGGACCAAAATTTTTTTTTGCTTGGTACATTTGTTTTTACCTAAAAGGCACACGTACTAGCCAAACATATGTTCGGTCCATGTAAACACTTTGAAATTCGACATTACATTTTTTTAAAGTTAATATCTGAACTCAAACTTAACTGAAGTTTTCCGCACGAGAGCCCTTTTTCCGACTCGTTGCATTCCTTTATGGTAAGACCACTCATAGGAGTCAATTGGGATCAGTTAGAGAATTGCCGTAACCTATACTATAAATGCCTCTACCGTCTTCTATAAATCACAAACAGATATATTGGCTCTATCTCCTACCTGAAATATTGTTTGTGACAAAATCCCTAAGGCAAATATACCTGCCTGTGGTCGTTAACGGGTTAAAGGCCAATTTAGATTTATTGACGATTTTCGACAAAATATGAAGAGCTAAAAATATATTCAGTCTTTCAATTTATTATCCGGAATTGTTTTAATCATAACCACTAAGTCGAAAAACAAGTCGCAAATGCCCCACAAATGACGTGGACCCTTAACTAACGATGTAGAATTAACAGATTCCTGGTAAAGCGTGCAACAATATACCATTTTGTCCAAGAAATACAAGCAATTTTTTTTATATTCTTTTAAAAATACAATTTTACAAACCAACATATAAAATAAAAAAATAAATGGTTTCCCATTACATCCCTTGTAAGGACCGGGGAGAGCTTCTCACAGCCACTGAGCTGTGCGCTTTCCAGTTTTCACTCACTGATTGGGACCTACAGTTTTACACCGATTCCGAACGGTATTTTGAGAAGCTTTTTCATGGCTATATACTCGATAATGCCGTCACTATGCGAGGTGACCGCCGCCGAAAGAAATTTTTTTTTTTTTTTAAGGTGGTCTGAGCAGGTTTCGAACCAAGGATCTCATGTACAAGAGCCGCGCACACTAACCATTGCACCACCGACGGCCACAAACCAACATATAACACATACAAAGTTTAAAGGAATTTTATTTTATATAAAATGTTTCTGGTCTAAGCTGGTCTGGTCTAATTATATCTAATATAGTGTGTAGCCAATATACATCTAAATTCGCATCAATATAAGGCCCCAAATATAAACATGCTTTAAGCACTGAAAAATTATTGAGAAATCCGTGCAAAATCGCTTGACTTCTGTAACGCTTCATTGAAATCATATCGCAAGAAATGCTAATTGTATGTCATTGCTAGATCCTCCAGAGTGTTAGCGATTTGGAAGTGTATTCTGTTTAATTAAAAATAATGTATTAATTAAAATTCTTTTTTTTTGCATGCGTTCATAATCTTCTTCAAATTAAACAATTAAAAAGTTACAAGTTACATATAAATTACTTTCTCATGGTCAAATATATGCAAATTAATATTCTCTATAACAGCGGCAATTAATTTAAAAGAAAATACTAAAGTAACTATTTTTATTAATTCGTTATATATGTTGTTTTTAATTTAGGTCAAAAAATTACACTACGTCGGTGAATTTCAAATTATTTAGATGTTAATGAAAATGATACCTTTGAAAATGGTTTAAATCAATTTGCATCGATCAAGTATGATTCTTACCGGGCCAACGACGAGTTGTGTGAAATGAAACGTCAGATGAACGAAATAATGCCTCCAGATACAAAAAAAATCTAATGACTGTTCGAACTCATGGGCGAGGTGTTAACACATTTTTGTTTCACGGTACCTGTTCGATTTCTATGAACACATTAGTAAATGTTACATTGGAAAATAAAAAACAGCGTTCAATCATATGGTGACGTTACATGTAAATAATATTAATACTTTTTAAAACCAGTGCTAGCACATGTGTCATTATTTTCTTGCTTAACACTTTCTGTTTTATTCCCACAAAAACCAATGAGAATGCAAAGCAGCAGACACATGTACAAACATACATTGTTGTGTTTGTACATACGCTACACAAGGTCACACAATTTTCGTTGCTCTCTTGCTATCTCATTTTTACATCCCTTTGACGACGACGAATTTCCCGCTGGAAATTTTCAAAATTTTATTGCGGATTCTTACTCGAGAACACAATATTTTGAGACTAAAGTGTTGTCAAAATTTAAAAATTTTCGCTCCTTCTACAAGAAAAATCATGTGACATAAGTGTCCCATTCGTCGTCAAAGGTAATAAATTGGGAACAAATGTCCAACGGTTTGCAAGCTGAAATTTGTGCATATTTCCGTGTTCTGTGTTGTGTTTTTTAAACATATTTTCCTTCTAATTATTGTAAACCATATACAAAAGTTTTGTATTTGAAAATGAACACATTGCGTCGGTTTTATAAAACTGAGGATGAAATAGTACAGCTTTTGAACGCATCGGATAGTGAAGATGAAGAAAATGTGTTTGAATTAGACATAGAGGATAGAGCTGTTTTGGGTGATTTTACGGATTTACCGAAAGGATCCGAAATCGAAGAGATTCTGCTGACCGAAGAAAAGGTGGCAAAAGGTGTTCCCAAACCTAAAGATGCCAAAGAACTTTTAGTTAAATTTAGTGTAGAAAGCCAATCAAAATTACGTTTCGCCAGCTTATACATAAATCCAAAGGTAATCGCTGATGAGGAGGTCCCAACTGTTTTAGATCAATGCAGTTTGTTATTTCGACACATTAATTGAGCACATAATTCACCAAACGAAACTTTATTGTGAGCAGAAAGGTATCATATTTTCTGTAAGTAAATAAGAGTTTTGGATGACTATTGCAATGAGTATCCACTGATTGCCAGAAATAATACTGTACTGGTCTACAACGGAAATATATTCAGTACCGTTTATTACCAAAGTTATAATTCAAGATAGTTTGGAAAAATGTTTTCCAGCTTACATTTTCGTAACAATGCTGAACAGCCAAGTCGTGACGATCAATCACACGATCGAGCATTTCGTATTACCGGTTATAAATTATTTCAACTCAGCATTTAGAAAAAATTTGAGCTAATGAAAATGCCCGTCTATTCACGATCATATGGTAAAATATAAAGGCCGGAATATAATGCAACACTACATGAAAATAAAGGGTTTAAATTGTGGTGCCGATGCGATGCTATAAAATTATATAAAACTAATAATATACAGGCAAAAAGGAACAGAGAGAGGTTGGTATTGGCGATTCCGTTATTATAGATATTCCGTTATTATATCTAAATGTAATTCGAAGCCATATTCTATAAAACATCTGGAGTTCCGCACGCCGTTATGTAGCTACACAGTTAATTAACGGCATTTGTAGTCGAAAAGTTGGTATTACCTCGACACCACGAGAATCAGTTACACGGTCAAAACTGGGGGCAGTACCGGATTTAGCTGGACATTATCAAACAAGAACAGAAGTAGGTGTTAGGAAGCGATGTGTTGTTTGCACAAAAAACTGAATCGAAAATGAAACAAACACAATTTGTTTCGCATGTTAAAAACCTAATGTGCTTCACCAGAGATAGAAATTTTTTTATGGAATTTAACAACTAAGTTCGATTTTGATTTAGTTTATATGAACCACCTATGGGATCTCCTAATTTTATATTAATTTTCTAAGTTTTTGTTTATGGTTTTTCTACGTTTTTCACTGAAAGTTTTTTGTTTTCTTTGGTTTTTAATTATAAAATATTAAACAAAAATTAAAAAAATCGTTTGACAACGAATGGGACACATATGTCCCATAATATTATCAGCCGCCTCGTGAAAAGTATGGAACTAGTTAAAAATGGGTTGATCAATAAATATCCATAAGGCAGTTGATCCCAAAGTGTGCGCCGCGGCGCCCTGGTGCGCCGTATAAAGTAAAGAGGGGCGCCGTGGGTCGATCCTCTTATCATTATACGAAACCACAGCAAATTCAAAATCAAACTCAAAAACAATATGTGATGTCGAAGAAATACTGATTTTTTATCGAAAATGCTGCAATTTTTTATCATTTCAGTTTTAGCTTATTTTTTTAAAAATTGCACTTTTTTAGCATGTTTTTGGCAACACTGACATAGATATATACTCGTCGCCGTCGCTCACTCGCCTACGTGCTTGCAAACCGTTGATATCCCCTCCCACGTTTTTACCCACCCGCGACTGCTTGCTCCGTTCACTTCCAAGTCGGTAGTCAAGCTACAAGGCAAAAACACGCACATTCTGAAACTATCGCAGAGAATTGCGGCATTTAGGAGGAAACTGCAGTTGTGGATAAAAAAAAAAAAATTAGTGAAGGCAGCGGTCAATATTGCTTCCCTCAATTGTAAAAATATGCGGTATCTAATGAACTGGTTGTCTCACAAGACCTGATGGCCCTTTTTACGGAACACCTATCGAAGCTCACAGAATGGTTTTCGAAGTACTTTGCAGATGATCATGTTGAAAAATTTGCGGTGGATCCAAGATCCTTTCCCTGCACAAGCTCCACCAGGATTCACAACACAAGAGCGAGAGAGTCTCCTTGAACTCTCTTGGGACAACATCCTCAAAACTAGATTCACCAGTTCCGATTTGGTTCTCGATTCAAAATGAGTATCCAAATTTAACTTCGAAGGCTTTAACAATTTTCATTCCGTTTGCCACATCATACTTACGTGAAGCTGGATTTTTAGCTGTAGCTGTAATCCAGAGCAAATATCGCTCAAAAGTCAATGTGGAGCAAGAAATGAGAGTAGTAGTCTCAACTCTTATTCCCCGCTTTAAAAAACTGTGCGGAAATCATCAAATCAAATCATCATTGATTTGACTGAGTACTATCGTATTATATTTTTTTCTTAAGTCTTTTTTGTTGTTCTCTGTTTCAATTCTGAATTCTTATAAATATAATAAAACTCAATTTTATATTGTGGATGTTTTAATTTTTGTGCGAATCTACTAGAGACTAGCATGAGTATACATTTTCACACATTCAAATACATTCATGTTTTTTGAATGTGTTAATGTTCTCATTCTAGCGATTGGAGTACGATACATACAACCATTCTTCTCAGCGTGTTGCATCGGGTACGAAACACTATGAAACCGAGCATAGAGAGTTCTTATTTGAAGGAGTATTAACTAGATTGAGTAAAAGGTCTTTAGAGACAAGCAGAACTATTCGAATAATGAGATGTATTCATGAGACATATTAAAAGAGCGTAGCTAAAGCAAATGCTATTTTGGTATGATTCGAAGTTCTAATTTCTTTGGAATAAAGAATATGATTAAAATTAAGTCAATTTTAGAAATGTAGGACTTATGCCTCACTAGATTTGATGTCGAAGTTGAATGTTTCAAAATTTGTTGGCAGTTATTGCAACTGACATATTTCTTTTCTTTGCCGTCTCCATTCACAATTAAGGAAATAACTTCCCAAACTTTGCTGCGGCCTTTTTTCTCCTTCAAAACGAGTTCACCCCTTGAAATTCGCGAAACAATACTATTTTCTTCACCCACAGAGGCCGATTGAGTTGATGACTACATATTTTTAATGTTTAATAAATTATTTTTAAAATAATTTACTTCATCAATTTCCATTTACTAATATATATTTTTGCAGTTAAACTCATAAAAAACGAATATTTATTTCTTTAGTCTTCACGCAACGTTGCTGACCTTTTCGTTGACGAGAAAGGAAACGAGACCCATAACCACTCATAATTTACCGTTTTTGCATTCGAATAGTTATTATGTATTCGAATGGTTTTTACATTCACGAACATTTGTTAAGTAAAATGTTGTGTTGTCGTAACAGAATTGTGACGAACAGAGTAGTTAACAGAGCAGAGATTCATACAACATTCATTCCAAGAGCACACAGGAACATATCATTTCATTTCGTTGTTTACACTATTCGGACAGTTGGTATTGGTACAGTGGGATAATGAATGTCTACCTAATATAATTGTAGGTACCTATTGCTTTCGACCACAAAATATATATAGTAAAATTCTATTCCAAATAGTTTACTAAAGTAGGGTGCCGTGACAAAATATTAAACTTGTAAGTGCGCCGCGGGCTGAAAAACATTGGAAACCCCTGCCATAAGGCATTGGCAAATCTAATACTAAAAGTTTACTCAACTGTAGCAATTAGAACCCGAGATATTAGGAAACTAAAATTGCAAAAAAAAATTAAAAATTTCTGACTTTGAGACGCCCTTACACCCAATTGAAACAACAAAACCTTGATTTTAACACTAAACCCAAAGAACACATTTGTATTTTATCGAACAACACCCATTTGGTAAAAATCCGTTAAAAAATGTGCCTCTAATGACAATAAAACCAAATGGGACATATGCGTCCCATTCGTCGTCAAAGGGATATTGTACGCATAACTACGTCTTTATTTTCTTTGCTCTGAGAGTGCTCCGCACCCACATTTTATTACCTTTCACAATAATAAACAAAGGCCTGCAATCATATGATGACGTTTTATTTAAATAATATTAATACTTAATAACACTCAAAAATATTTAAAGACAAGTGTCATTATTTTCGTGCAAAATAATGAAAATAATGAAATAATGAGTGAGAATGCAAAGCAACAGACACATGTACATACATACGTAATTATTACGGTGCGCCAAAAATTTCATCTTTCGATTTGATACAATTTCTTCCCACAGAAATGTTAATATTAGTATCAAAATACACTATGTAATATTTATGGTGATCGCATAAGGGAAAGGGCTGCCTCAAACGCCTTGACAATATGGAAGTATATCACATTTGAGCATCATACAAAAAAAATTCGTAGTGTTTTTTGTTTTAAATTTCACAAAAAAAAATATTTTTAAAAAAAGATTGATGACAACTACTCAGGTACAAAATATTAGCTTTCTGGGATATCGTTAACCTATTTTAGCTTGTTATTAAAAAATGGGCTGTTATTTGTAGGGGTACCTAAAAGTAACATTTTTACATATTTGTAAATTTTATAAAAGAAAGTTTTGAAAAATTATAATCGCTCTCTACTATTTCGTTAAATATATTAAAGATATACAAAATGCAAAATATGTCAAATTAATCTGGTTCTTTTTTTGAGAGCGATTTGAATTTAACGGATTTCAAGGAAATTTAATTTTTGACTGTATTTTATTTAAATTTGAATTTATAACCACGTTTTAGACAAAATTGACTAAAATTGCTCTTTCAAATTATTAGTAAATCATTTTTACTGGACACCATTAACCCATATAAACCTGGGTTAATTTTGTCCCACTTTGAAAATATTACCCTTAATGCGAATATTTTTTTTTTTAATCACGAAATTTACAAACGGAAATTGTTCTAACAAATCATAAGAAATGTTCGTGCGTGAGCATAATGTTTTATTATTAAGCCTGAGTCATAACTCGCTCACGTGCCCTCGCTATCTCTGTATTTCCGGTTAAAAATGATTCTTATCTGTTATCTATTTACAGAAGATTTTGCAGAATTAGAATCCATGTCGGATTCAAGCGATGATAAAATGATTGAAAATATTACGGAAAATCTGCAGATGTACCAGGTCCAAGCAACGCAAATAAGATCAAACAAAGTCCTCAGAATTTTGTAACAACATACACGGAGATACACGATGATTTGTTAGAACTATTCCCAACCATATCCCAATTTTTAAAAATAAATAATATTCTCAATAAGGGTAATATTTTCAAAGTGAGACATAAATGATAAATGACATAAATAAATGTGGTTTATATAGGTTTAAGCTATCCTGCAAAAATTATTTACTAGTAGCTCTTATGATCCAATTAAAATTCAAATTTTAGTCAATTTTGTTTAAACCGTAGTTATAAATTCAAATTTAAATAAAATACCGCCAAACATTAAATTTCCTTGAAATCCGTTAAATTCAAATCGCTCTAAAAAAATAACCACTGAACGGACATCTATAATATTTTGCGTTTTATATACCTATGATATATTTAACAAAATAGGAGAGAGCGATTATAATTTTTCAAAACTTTCTTTTATAAAATTTACAAATATGTAAAAATGTTACTTCTAGGTACCCCTACAAACAACAGCCCATTTTTTAATAACAAGCTAAAATTGGTTAACGATATCCCACAAAGCTAATATTTGTACCTGAGTAGTTGTCATCAACCATTTGTCCAAAATGTTTTTTTTTTTTTGGGAAATTTAAAACTTTTTTATATGATGCTCAAATTTGATATACTTCCTTATTTTCAGGGCGTTTGAGGCAGCCCTTCCCCTTATGCGATCACCATAATTGTTTGCATAGTGTATTTTGATACTAAATCGAATATTTCTAGGGGGAGAAACAATTCACTTTTTTTGGCCCATATAAGTTTGGCGCACTCTAATAGTTATGTTCGCACATACGCTACACAAGTTCACACAATTGCTCTCTTGCTATCTTATTTTGATATACGTATAACCACGTCATTATTCTCGTTGCTCTGAGAGTGCTCCGCACCCACACGTGACAATTATTCGCTGCTGTTACATCAGTGTGTGTTTTTTTCGCAGTCTGACAATCTGTGTGTCGCAGTCGGACAAATCTGTGTTGTATATAGGGGTGGGTAACCCTTATCATTTAGGGTATGAAAAATAGATTTTGGCGGATTCGGAGACCTACCCGATATGCACACAAAATTTCATACAATTCGGCCGTTTCGGAGGAGTTTAACGCCAAACAGTCTGTGTAATCGCACTTGGACAAACCTCTATGTTTTTTTGTTGGGATGTGTTCACTTTTTGAGTTAAGTCCCTACCCGCGCCTATAGATGTTAACAAATCAAAAACAGAATTCTTAGGTTCTTAGAATTAACTCATTATTAAGGAGTAGTCTGAGCGGAATGTGTACGTATATTTCCATTAGACGAAATGATATATACATAAGTAAGAAAATAAGTAACATGGAAACTTTGATCTCCTTCGTAATTATGCAAATTTGTTTAAATATGTTAATCATTTTGAAGAAGCTAAAGCATCCCCCAAACATAATTATTGTTACTTTTTAATTATCGTTTAAAATGTCTAAAATTTCGATATAATAAAAATAAATGCGCTTTACTATTGAATTTTTATTTAGTTTTCAACCTTTTGTTCGAAGAATTAGAGGTAGAGAGTTAGGTTTCTTAATACGTTTCTTATTTTCCTTTTTCAAACTCATATTTTGTTTATTACTGCTCAAATGAATATTATTTCAATTGTTGTACACTTTTTATATTCTCTTCTTTTTCAACACAAACTAATTCAGTTCTAGTTCATAATATAATCTCTTGATACTTTAGCCGCTTTCTCATGTATGACAAAAGGAAAACAAACATTTTTTTTTTTGGATTTTTCTATTTTATTGTTGGTTCTGCATTTTTTTATTATTGTTAGTCAAATGGTAACTAACAGTTTTGTTTATCTTTCATTGTTTGTTTTACTATTTTTTGTGGAAAATTTATTTAATTTTTAAACTTTTGTTAGAGGTAGAAGACATAGAGAAACTCTTTTTCGTCGCTCACACCTACCTGGACGTATTAGGCGTAATATCTTTTCTATTTTTATGCCATTTATTTTCCATTTATATCTTCTTGCTTATGTGAGATCTTCTATTTGCTTTTCCGGTGTTTAGATTTTTCGGTGTTTGTTTATTTTCTGTTTGTGGAAACTTTACTCTGTAGTACTTCTTCTGTTCCCAATCAGTAGCAGTTGGGGAGCAATATTGTTCTCATTCACTGCTTTTAGTTAAAATTTGTGCACGTCATTTTGTAGACAAAGTACAATAAATTCGTAAGACAAAGAAAATGTTTGCATGTTTCTGTTTCAAACAAGTTTGAAGATGATTATTCATTTCAGGTGTGAATTGATTCGATTTGAATATATTTGAGTACTTGATAAATCGGAAGTAAAAGTATGTTCATGCATACCGCATTTCAGCTCAAAAGATTCTAGAATCGCCTTCGAAATCTAAAGTATTCAGTAGTGTGGTGCAAAATAGTTAAGGTCTTACCCCCCAAAAGTGTTCCATATAATTAGCAAAAAAATTGGGTGAATTTTTATTAAAATTGATTAACATCTAGAGGTCGCACCAGGGCTTAAAAGTTTTAGCATATATGGGAAGCCATAGTCTATATGAATTGGAACCTCCTAATAGTCTTTATGAGTCCTATTTCCAGGAGCAGAGGGTAAATATCTATATTTAGAATAAAAAAGGAATCATAATCTCATGTATGTAAAGTAGCAGCAGGAGTTTCCTATGATGCGATCACATTATCTTGCATTTCTAGGGCTCCAATATCCTCCAATAAAAAATGGTCAAACCTGAAAAAACGAATAAATCAGCGAACTCCAGCCCAAGAAGAAAAGGAAAAGGATTTTCAAGATAAACTTAACGATCTGTTTGACATCGCTCACGCCGACCCCATGGAAATGATCAAAATCAGCGAAGATAGGGATTTCCTATTGGCGCAGAGAGAAAAAGGTAAAAGCCACTCCGACAACAGTCACTCTAGACAGGAATACTAATTTTAATCACGAATTTTCATTGATATACTGCTAATTTGGCTTAAAATAATATAAATATAGGAAGACGGGGTTACATGAGTGGAGTTGATTAGGTCCTAGCAAGCCAAGAGGATAGAACAGTAGAACGAGCAGAAGCAGAAGAGCAACGTCGAACGAGATCGATCCACCAAACAAGCAAAATTTGATGAAACCGTTGAGCTAACCGGAAGCTCTAGCTCTAGCCCTGCTGGATTTGTTGATGATTTCCAACCACCGAAATATTTAAAAAGAAATTTTGAAGAACCACTGGAACCAAGGGGAAGAGGAAGAGGATGTGGGATTTTCAGTTCTACTTTGGTCTCTACTTTGGATCGAACTCAACTAAGCGATCGTAAACCGGCACAAGTTATTGCAGCAACGGCTCATGCTCTGGGTCATGACATTGGAGAGCTAACATTAAGCCGAGACAGTCTTCGATGTGCTCGTATGGAGAATATGGCCACAGCTGGAGAAGAACTTAAGGAGCAATTTAAACCAGGTTACAAATTAGTAGTTCTTTGGAATAGTAAATTTTTGCCAGGTCTCTCTCACAATGCACCAGAAGATCGGTTGGCAGTCTATGTCTCGGGCCCTGGAAATACTAAACTTTGGAGTTCCCAAAATCGTTAGCTCAACAGGAGAAGCTCAAGCTGGGGCCACATTTCAACTTTTAAAAGAATGGAACTTTGAAAATCAAATAAGCTTCATGTGCTTTGATACTACAGCGAGCAATACTGGAGTTTACAAAGGCGGTACGAGCAGAAGCCCTCAAGAAAATTAATTGGACTGGGGTGCAGGCACCACGTTTTTGAGCTAATTGTTGCAGCTGCTTGGGATTTAATCATGGGTCCATCGAGTGGCCCAGACATTCCAATTTTCCGTCGCTTTCGAACCAACTGGCAATTCATAGCTGCTGATCAATACGAACCTGGGATCCAGTATTCTACTGTAAAGGAGGGGATTCCAGATGAGGACGCTTTCATTCGGAATATCAAGATTAATTTGGAAACCAAGCACCCAAGATATGATTATCGAGAGATCCTGGAATTGAGCCTGATCTTTCTAGGCAGTGAATCTGAACGAGGAGCAAGGATTATGGCCCCAGGAGCTCTTCATAGGGCAAGATGGATGGCAAAAGTCATTTACAGCATGAAAATATTTATTTTCCGGGTACAGTTCAAACTTACTCCGAAAGAGTTGACGGGGCTTGCCCAATTCTGCGTCTTTGCAATAAGAATTTACCTGCCTAACTGGATAATGGTTCCGATATCTATTGATGCTCCAAGACGTGATCTGAATTTAATTAAAAATCTCATTCGACTCAAAGCAGAACCGATTTTTACAAGAATATCAGAAGTTGCTTTGAAGAGTTTCAAAGGTCATATTTGGTATCTGTCAGAGATATTGTTGAAGCCATGTTCAACACTGGTCCCTGTGACTCAACTTAGGGTTAAGGTTATCTTATATTTACAATACTCCTCATTTTCATGTTTTTGAGTACTGATTTCATTTCAATTCTTATGTTATATTTTTGGCACTCACATTGGAGTTCAACTCAATTTACGTAACGCTAGAAGCGTCATTGAATTCATTTTGCCATTTTTTTGTTAGTTATAAGTAAGAACTCAATAAAGCAAGAAGCTTTTAAATCATCTCCTAGAATTTGAACCCCTTTTATTTTCTGGGAATCTTTAAGAATTTTATATTTAGCCCCTGTAAGGAATCAACATCATTGTATTAATAAAACATATTCATTACAACAATGACTCAAATTCGTTGCAATAATGAAGCAAATTCATTCCAGCAACAACCATACTTTCACCACAGTAACGAACAATTTGCAGTTGATGAACACATTTTCATAGCGGGAATGAAACGTTTCGTTAGCTCACTTTCGGTGACGAAAGTTGTTGGGGTGATGAACATTTTCATCCGTGTGACGATGCTTTTCCGTTCAGTCTATTGTTGGCAAGTTTGTAAAATGCAAAAGTGGCATATAAGATGAAATAATACGCAGTTTCCACTAAGTACCAAAATCAACACATAAAATGCCAAAACTGGTACAATGTTGACACGTACACTCCACTCCATTTTGACTTCAGTTCTTGAAAGTACTTATCGTAAGTAATAAAATGTTAATTGGGATTTTCTGGATTATTTCGTATTCGATTATATCGTATCATGAATATTTTAGCTGAAGCTTGAATTTCATAAATTTTGCAGGGAATTTTGATTTCCTGTCTTCAGCATAATAGTAGCTAGAGGCTACATGAAGAAATATATAAAATAAACTGGTTTGGAACAGCGGCATCTAGTGCTTCGAAATTCATAAATTGTTTACAAATTGCCAAATTTTTGAGACATATTCACAGGACATACTCCGATTTTCTTAACACAGATTTGGAAAAAATTAAACTCATACTACAAGACTAGAGGACTTTGTTGTCTGATCAACAGCTTCTGAGTTATCAAGAAAAACTTGACACAAAAATTATATTTTTTGTCAAAATATAAAATATAATCATAAAAAATCGAAAAGGAGGAAATTTTATTCCTTTATCTTATGAATAACTCTGTTATTAACCATTAGGTATTTTGGAATTGATACGAATTGTGATTATTTATTTGGGTTATGTAGTAGTGAGTAAGTGCTGTCTTTATTTAATTAATTTTTAATTTGCTATTTCTTATTTTTGTTTCAACATTTTAAATTATATATGCTCAGATACTGTGTGCAAAATGGGGAAAATATATTAATAGTCGATAAACGTTGAATGTGTAGTCGATTGTCTCCGATCTTTCATTGGTAGGTCTGATCAAAGGACTGAACCTGCGTAGCCATCTAAAGTCGATAGAACTTCCAAGGGCATATCTTTCTCGGTGATACTCCACGTCTACGACCTCTTCATCAACATATTGGGAAAACTTATGACTCCACTTAAATTAGGCGTGGGATAGTGCACGAGTTTTCGATTTCGATACGAGTCACCTACTAATTTTGTAAGATTTGGGAAAAAAAATTCACACGACAAAAAATGGGGGAGGTGGAGTGGGGGCAAATGGCTGCGCATCATGGTCGAAGGTGGTGGTGAAATGGGAAAAATATACCCAATATCTGCCCCGTAGTCGCCCCTGGAGTGGTGACCAACACCCACTAGTTTTTCCCTCAGTGAACACATCTACCCTCTATCTTTGACCCTTAAGGTGGATCCATATAAATTTGATTTATTTTTTATAATTTTTTTATGACATCGGCGGCTACCGCTCACCTGGTGCCTCCTATTGGGGTCAAGTGTAGAGCCGATCCACTTTTATTTTTCTTTTCCACCATTTTCTCCGAACATACTTACTCACTATCTCTAACCAATAAAGAGGCTCCACTACAAAAATTCCTCACAAACGATCAAACAAAAAAAAAAATTTTTTCCCAAAATAATATTTTTTTTACAATTTTTCCCTTCTAT
This sequence comes from Phaonia tiefii, assembly GCA_963931995.1. Lineage (NCBI taxonomy): Eukaryota > Metazoa > Arthropoda > Insecta > Diptera > Muscidae > Phaonia > Phaonia tiefii. The sequence continues at coordinate 197,843,213 of OZ008368.1, read as the reverse complement.
GGATGATAATAAATTTTCGTTTTTATGCAGCGTAAAAAAAATAATTCGAAAATGTCAAAAAATTAATTTATTTTTATCATGCGGTGGATATTTGTTCCACTTCTATAGTTCTCGATTAATGTTACGCCTCTTTGGGCATTGTCGTTGACAACATGTAACTTACACTATATTTCAGGGCTTGCTGGTAGTCTTCGTGCTCTCCACAGGTTTCTGGATCATTAGTAATGAAATCTGTTGACAATACGAAGCGTGTGAAAAATAGTGCTGTCTTAGTAGTGACGTAATGGCTAAAATCGTTCTTCATGAGTTCTTGATTTACTTGTTTCGATGTCAGGGTAAATCTTATAAATCTTCGAAGCCAACAACCTGTACTGGCGAGCCCGATCTTGCTTCAAATCATCTTCTTCCTGTATATCATGTTCCTCTTCTTTCTCGATGTCATCCGCGTCTTCTACTTTTTCGCAGCCGTGGTCGGACGATTCGACCATATCATCGTCTGATAATTTTTCCTCGTAATCATCATTCTCTTCATCAAATACACGAATTGCATTCGGAATTTTGCGCTATAGGTGTTTATGATTATATTTGATGGCAATATGAAGCGTTGTAGAAAAGTTAAAAAAAACACGGTGCGGTTTCAGTTTCTAAGTGGCTCGAGAATGAGAATGAGACCACAAGGAACAAAATTTAAAATAAAATCATGGGTTTTAAACATTTTCAATATGGAACATTTTAAGGAAAATTGCTTAGGGCTTTAATGGCAAATGCACTCTAATTTAAAAGTCCTTACTATCATATAATTCACCGCAATTTCACACTCAAAAAAACCCTTTTCCCATTACGTTCCATGAAGGCAATGTGGAGAGCCAGAGCTGTGCCCTTTTAATTTTTCACTCACTGATTGGGACCTACAGTTTTACACCGGTTCCAAAAGGTATTATGAGAAGCTTTTTCATGGGTAAGTGTTCGATAGAGTCGCCATCACTAAGCGAGGTAACCGTCGTCGAAGGAAAATTACGGTGGTCACAATAACAATCCATGGAATCTTGATAAATAAATGTAAATGTTACATCCACAGTCAGCTGCATGGTAGTACCCCACGCTATTGTTATAAAAGGCAAAAGTACCAGGTACCAAAAGTGGCATATAAAGTACATACACTCTGTAGCATAAGCAACACATAAAACGCATAAAATTGGTGCAATGTTGAGATTAATAACAATGTGAATCCAGTTTTGACTTCAATTCCCGAAATTACTAATCGAAAGTAAAAACATCAACATGTGGATTTTTCTGGATTACCCCGTGTTCAGATTTTATCGTATCGTGAATATTTTGGTTGAAACTTGATGTTGAGCATTTTCGTAGAAAAAATTTAAGATTTGTGGTCGGATGATTCGTTCATCTCATCGTGAGATAATTCCATTTTCCATTTGATGTGATATGGGTTATTCGGATCAAATAAGGCAGGAGCTACAGATTCGCCAGTAAGATACCAGGGATGTCCACAGAATCTTATCAATTATCAAAATTCAAATCATTAGTTAGAGCTCTGGTGGTACTAACCCAAGCTTTCACGTAAAGTATTACAATGCAAATGGTAACATCGCGTAGTCGATATAAATAGTTTTGTTCAAATTGAGATGTTTTCGGGACAAAATCAATTTTGGGCAGTATAAGTATGCGTTTCGCCATCCATCGAACAGGGCTGAAGGGTTCTGGTGGGCTGAAATGATGATTGGGAATGATGATTTTTATATATATATAGTCGCCTCTTTGTTGTTTTTCGTTCAATTGATCCAAACAAAACGACTTGATCTCAATTTGGACTTGAAGTGGTATTTTGTCTGCGACTCCATCATCTACTATGCCAGGGCTGTATTATTTGTCTTTAATATTTTTCCACTGTTCTTCGAAACGGGCAAACATTGGCACTCCTGGCTCAGACGTTTAGCCGAACTTGGTTTCGAAAACTTCTTCCAATTGTAGTTCACACACATGGCAGATAGACAAGATCTAATACCAGTATTTCCTCAAACAATATTAACGAACCTTGGAATTAACGAACATTGAAAAAAAATATGTTTTTGCCTAAAAAATTTAAATTTTTGATGTGTTAACATCTATCTATAGGCGCGGGTAGGGACTTAACTCACAAAGTGAATATATCCAAACACACTTTGTCCGACTGAGTTTGTCCGACTGCGATCACAGATTGTTTGGCGTTAAACTCCTGCGAAATTAAAATGTAACCATACTCCTATAACGCTTTGCTTACCTATGAGCCAATTGGCATTTTCGAGTGGAACCAATGTTCATATTCAATTATAAATAGGACTAACCTAAGATAACTCTATCTCTTTTTTTGGGCTCTTATTGCAAAGGCAACAACTGTACCTCATACTTTCCCATAACTTATCCTGTGTTTTCTGGCCTGTGGGTGTTTATCTTTACATCCGTCTTTCCTTTTCTCCTGTTTTTCTTCTCTTGTCAAATTCTTCCACACTGCTTGTCATGACATAAAAACACGTCGAACAATTGAAATTCAGCCAGAATAACTAAATAGCAATAAATTAGTTCTCCGGTTACCTTTTCATTTAGTAGCGCGTATCCTAAGGGCTCATATTGAGCATTCATGTGAATGCGGTCGGTGGGTAAGTAGTAGTGGTACAAAAACAACTATGAAGCCATGAATTAATTTGAATTTCCCTTTCATGGATGACCCATTACGAGTACCAATAGCAAAAACGCTACATCCGGAAGCTGATGTAGGAGAGCGAGTGACCTAAGAAATCAGTGTATAAAGGAAAATAATAACAACAACAACAATAAGCACAGACTTCACCCCGAAAATTCTAATAAATCCCACTTATATGTTAAGGAATCTAGTGAAGTTGTTGGGTCTGACGGCTTACAAAACATATGTATGTTTGTCGTGCTAATAGAATTACATCGAAAAGTTTGGAATTTTTTCTAAATGTCCTGCAGCAATTTAGTAATTATGAGTTACAACAACCCCTTAAGGTCTGCTACAATTGGTGTTAACAGAAATCGAAGCACTTTCTACATCCAACTTTTATCTCAATGACACTTTCGTGGCCATGTGATGTATTTTTCAAAAATTTTAAAAATTTCCACATAAAATAATCGAGCAAGTAAAATCAACAAATTTAAAGTCTGCATATATTTCGGAAATACTCTCATTGTTCCTTGTAACATTTAAATATTTACTGTGTAAAAACTCTTAACACATTCTGGATCTTTAATAATTATCCCCAGAAGAATACTTTTCAGCTATAATATTTATGAGCTTTAAAGTCTGCACAACAGTGATCATTAAATTACTGTTTGGAACAAGAGATAGGACAATGGAGTTGTCAACAAGGAACTGCAATAATGGAAACTTATTGATAGTCTTCAAAACTGAACATTTGCTAGTATAAAATTTGCAGTGGAAATGGTTTTTCAAAAAGGTAAGTTGTGCTTTTTTGTCCAGTATACACTATTTCAAGGTGAGCCTGTATGAACTAGACATTTGCGCAAGACGTCTTGAATGGACATTCAAGACATTGTATTTTTTTTAAGACATTTACTGTAGCGAAGATGCGACAATCAAGTACTTCGGGGTATATTCGCAAAGGCATTCATGGAGGTGTGTATGTGTGTGTGCACAAAACTACAATACGATCCCTGCAGTAAACGGAACCAGTTAAGCATTGCCAAATTCATTAGATATTGGAAACTACAATTAATTTTCCACCAACCCACATAGAACATGTGATATGAAACACAAATATAGAGAATTAACACGAAAACTCGTTTTTCACAGTGAACTGTGTCTTTAACTTTATTTTGTGAGAACTTTCTGTCATCTGTCAATTTTTGTCGTCTTAGTGGAAAACTGTGAGAAAATCTGTGGCTGTAAGGTACTCGTTCGAGAAAAAATATTTTAAGTCTCAAATGTATTTCCAAATCAAAACATTGCGTGAAAATTGTTCAATTTTTCGTTTTTATCAGTGTTCGTTTTTCGTAAAACCTCCTATGGAGGTAAAAAACGTATTATTTTTGCGATTGGTCGCACGGTGTTCGAGTTATAGCCATTTGTGAATTTCAGCGATTTTCTTATCTTGGCTATTTTTTGGAAAAAAAAGAACCCTTAGCATCGCTTAAAAAATGTTTATTTTTTGATTGGAGGCTCCGTTTCCAAAATATAGACATGAGCGCGTCTAGCGATTTGTTTTAAAAAGTGATACCTTATTGAAGACATTGATTCGTTGAAGCCTGTAAAAGAGGTAAAAAATTATTTTTTTGCGAATGGATTGGATTATTTTATTGATTTTCCTATTTTGGCGATTTTTTTGAGAACAAAATTCTTCTATACGAATTGTACTACTTTATAAGCAATTGCGTGGGAACCGTCAAATCAATTTTATTTTTGATTTGATATTCCGTTTCCGATATATATACTTTTTTCTATTTTTTTCATTTTTACGATCACGATATTTTTTGTCCACGATCATCGTCGTGGGTAACTACCCATTATTTTCCCAATTATCCTGAGGGTAGTGGGTAATCGTCATGGCAAATTCTCCATCGTTAGCAGCTTCCCATTATTTTCCCCATTACCCTGTGGGTAATGGGTAATTGTGATGGGTCATCCCCTATTTTCGTGGGTAGCTACCCATTATATTCCTCATACTCTGAGGGTAATGGGTAAACGTTCATTACACATTTCCCATGACGATGTATATGGGTTACATATAGGGGGGTAAAAACGAACTCTGGTTTTTATGTACTTACATACGTATGATAAATTATGGTAACACAGAAAATGTAATATCGTCGCAAAATATAGAAAGGAAAGGAAAGTATCTTTCGACCAACTATCGGTAATCACAGTCTACATGATACCACATCCGTTAATGGAATATGACTGATAGACTTCGCCACTGCAAAGAACATTGTAGTTAGTAGCACACGATTCCAGCATAAGGACATTCGTAAGGCAACCTGGATATCTCCTGATCAGCGGACGAAGAACCAGATTGATCACTTGGTAATAGATGGCAGGCACTCTTCTAGTGTAATGGATGTACGATGTACGTGTTATAGCCGAACACAAGAAAAGCTGGATATTGACAAGCTACAAATACCGGAGATATTAATGTCCTATCGACAGAAGCTCTCTCTCTCCTGCTAAAGCAGGATACCCCCCCCCCCCCCTTCCGAAGACCCAAATGCGCAGTGGAAGCACATCTCCTATTCTTTGGAAACCGCTGGAAGGACTGAACTTAGCTATTAAAAACCGCAGAAGGATAAGCCATGGTACGACGAAGAATGTGCATTGCAACTGATGTAAAAGACGCTGCACGTATGGCGTAATTTTGTTGTTTGGGCAGTGGGTACTAAACTAGGATTGTCCCGCATCTTGCAACTGTTTCTTGTTAATGCACAATATATTTCGTCAATCATATACCTCGGCTCTTGACAATGCCGCATTACTAAAATGTAAATGTTGCTACCAGCTGTAGAAAATGAGATGGATTTTCTGTTTTTAAAAGCTTGGTGCATGGCAGAATAAAGACCTCGGCCCATTGAAGCTGGGGGCAGACTTACTCTTGGTGCTTGAGTTATGGCTTATGCCGAAATGAATTTTGTAGCGTGGATTAGTATGAAACAAAGCGGAAAGAAGTATTCTGCTCGCGCTGTACTTGGACCCCATGCCTAGGCTTTGATAAATTTTAATTTTGAAGCACGCTTTTCTCTTTGCCAGATTCTGACTAGTGCAGCAAATGCTTTCGTGTAATTTTTAAGGAGGAAGGAATAAAGGAAAGTTACGCAACTAGTAAATACAATAGCAAAAAATTAAAATTGAGGGTAGGAAAGAAACTTAACACCAGTTATGTTTTCACGGTTGGCCCTTTTATGTGAGTTGTAGCAAAATCAAGCAAAATTCAAAACGCGTAAGCTTCAAGAATAAGCCCTGTGGTGGATGCCTTAAGTAAACCAGACGCAGGAGACGTGGTGTAATTAAAAGCGACAACAACCGGCATATTGTGTTTGTTTGGAGGGTCGACGCTGTCAAACTCAACATCATGACCGCGACAATCACGAAATCAGTGGTGCATTTTCTCGCTTTGAGTTACAGATACGGTTTTTTCTCAGCTGCCTGTGACACATGGAATTATTTGTTTCACACATTCTCGATGTGAGAAGTTTTCACATACGTTACAGAACATGAGTACTGGTCTTATAAAAGTTTGAGTGTATATTTTCTTATGAAGTACAGCTCAGCTAAGGATACATTCTTAAACATGTATTATTGGATGTACTACATTTGTATGGGAGGTTGTAGAATAAAATCGGAAGTTGTAATGTCAATTCTTTCATATGTCGATTTATTTAATGGATAACCCATCTTTGTCGAAAATCTAACGAGCTGACTAGTATTTTTTATAATTGATCAAAGGCTGTAGAGGAGAGTGATGTAAACGTGAAGTAATAGAACAAAGTAGACTGGGAACCATTGATGTGCTAGCTACAGCCAGGCGGAGGTTCATGTCTACGTTGAACTAAAAACACTACAAGCTAGGGCATAAAAATTATTATAGACTCCTGATTTGTAAATCTAACAACACAACTTTACTACAGAAACTACAATGGCAAATGGAACAGATTTTGACCTTAAACTAATATATAGCCAAAGTATTGAAGAAAAGAAAAAACCACTCGGTCGTCGAATATTTTATGAAGATTCCTAGGGGACCACCAGCATCTTAAAGGCTTCCCATTTGTTAAGACTCCCATGACGAATCTCACTCTATCTCTAAGTCTCCACCGTTAGTAAAGAATTCATTCATTTTTAAATCATTTTTATTAAACAACGACTTATTCAATAACACTATGCAACAAAATTTAGGTTTTTACTTTGCGGGTGGACGATTCCTTGGCCGAATGATCACACTTTGTGAGTATAGTCCAGCCCCAAAAATTTAGAAAGCTGTGTAGCTACACCTTTTTTTATGGGCGTGGAAAATTTGCATTTTCTTACCCGATTCTGTCCGAGATAATTTTAAAAATCGAGTATAAATATTGAATTGAGCGTATTCTTGTGATAACATGTCTGCAGTGAAATTTGACATGGATTATTTTTGTAGAATATTTGAACGCGCTATTTCAAAGTTTAAAGGGTCCTTTTCGTCCGTTGTTCGAAAAGTACCGAAAATTTACACTTAAATGACCTGCTAGGTGTTCAGAATGTTTTACGAATTTATTCGCCATTAAATTTCCTTATAGGTTTCTCCATCTTTATTTTCATTCTTTTAAATTTATCTCGGAGAGAATCGGGTAAGGAAATGCAAATTTGCCACACCCATAACAAAAAGATGTAGCTCAACAGCGTTCTAAATTTTTGGGGTTTAATTGTACTCACATAGTGTGATCACGTGGCGTAGGAATCGACCACCCCTAAAACTGGTATTGCACAGTTTAATTCAAAATACACTTATTGATAATGTATGTATTTTTTTTTCGTAGGATTCACATAGCAATAAATAATAGCAGTAGATTGGATTTCAAATTTGTATGAGATACATTAGAATGTGACCTAGAACTTAATGTATTCTGGAGCGACCAATTGCCACTAATAAGTGTTTGACTGAAACAAGAATATACAAATTGGGACTTGAGTTTACGTAGTTTTCACTCAGTTAAAGTATTTAGCCAAAGTGGTGCATACTTTTAGATACATACAACGAACTAACTTCGCCACACTAATTAATTATCGTTTAACCGAAGTATTGAACTGCGTATACTTAAACCAATTGAAATAAAACTTGAAATTACGTTTACCTTTTTATCATGCAATGTATTTTCAGTATGAAATTCCCTTCCTGAAAGAAGTCATGATCCGATTGCTTTTAACTCTTACGAGCCGAATAATCAAAATAGGACTCGGACTATTATATATAGATTCATATGGATGTTATATACGATATATACAAAAAAAATTAGTTAATAATTTAATTTCGATAACATCATTTTATGAAATCATTTGCAAAATGTCGATTTAATGTGGTATATAGTAATTCTTAAAATGCCCTTCATCTAACTGACGTTTAAGTTACATTCAGGCGAGGTCTCCGAGGCCTCGTTGATCGTTCTGGTTACTGATATTTCTTGTAGAGGATAAAATCACAAATTTTGCATATGACTATTTACAAGATTTACTTATCTGTACAGATATGCTACAACATAGGTAATTCATATGTTAATGTTGATATAGGTTTTGGAACATAGGTAGCAGATGCTGATAAAGCTGTTTCGTTCCGTGAGCTTAAGTGCCACAGATCGTTATTATTTTGGTGGTGTCAAGGGGTTTATTGGTTGTAGCAGAACCTGGACAAATATTCGCTGCGTAGGAATCTTCTATCTGAATACTGGTTTTGCAAAGGAGTTTTAAATATAACCGTTGGGCAAAACCCCGATGCGATGATCGGTCAAAATTCCTGCCAGTTTTTTTGGATCGTAGAAGACAAGGCTCGCTGATTTAAATAGTACGTGTTAGAGCTAAGGTGGTCCTTGCACGCCAACAAAAACTAAAATAGATGCCTCGTACCCGCGTTAAATGAGTAAATCCACGGAAACCAGGTCACTATCGAACGTGTATTGGTGCGTACAGAAATTTCAAGCAGCCTTGCAAATCCTAGAGTCCGGGTAAAATGGTAAGGTACGGACTTAAAACAAATTTTAATAATATATTTCCTTGAAAAATTTGATTTTTTACAATTGGCTCGGATTTCTGTAATAAATTCAAATTAAACACAACTTGATTCAGTGCCACTAACTGAACACAATTTCGCTTTCGTTAATTGCCGATAATTATATTCACGGTGGGTTGGGGATGCACTCTCCAAGATTCAGAAACCAAAAGAAGGAAGACAATTGTGTTGAAAACATTATTATATTATATATTATAATAGCGTTAATTACATCATAATATATGACATAAAAATAGACTTCTGGTCCAGCGAAAGAATCCCATTGGTCAGTTTTGATGCTGTAATACTCTCCGTGATAAACCCAAACCAGTTTGGAGAGCAATATCAGTTGGCGATTATCATAGCGATGATAGAAAAGACCAGTTCTATGAAAAGATTGATTTCGCTTTTCGTACGATATAAACACAATTGATAACAACAAAATTTCAATTGGACCATGACTGGGGTGAACCTGTGTTCAATGCAATTCAACTCAACACCGTATCTGCTGAACTAACGAGCAGCTCTCTTGAACTATAATAGTGATTGTACGAGTAACTATGTTTTGCTTTTATCAGTTAATCACAAGCTTGGCTTAAATATTACCCTTACCTGAACCAAACTGTTAATATTTGATTCACATTATTACCAGAGATGAGAGCTGATATCCTAGACATGATATGAATCCGTGGATAATATAGGTTGAACACTTTGATTTTCTCCAAATAAAATATGGATTTGTAAGTCATAATTTTGGAATGAAGTTCCTTATCGCTCGTTGCGGGACACTAACACTATTATACTACAACCCACTATTATCAACTACATATATTGTTTACTTTTGCTTTGGTTTGTGTCTACACTAACGGCCGGCTTGGATCATAGAGAAAGAAATTAACTAGATGTCTCACATATGTTGGGAAATTTCTTGATTAAGCCCCGTATTCAGTTCGTGCGAAATTTTCATAAGAAATTTTGTCATTTATCTCTAAACGGAAAATTTTGTTGAAGAGAGTTACCACATATCTCTGATTTACCTTTCAAATATTTCAACAATAATTCATCGTTGCATCCATTTTATTTTTAACACATGTGGTATTACTTTTGATTGCTCAAATAATCGAAATGTAAAAATTCCGGTCCCAAACAATTATCAGACAATTGTTTTCGTACGAAATAACTTTGGCGTAAGAACCCTGTACTTGATTTTGCCTATGAAATTTTCGCAAAGAGCTGAGTACCAAGCAAATGAAAAGTGAGCGAAATTTTCGGTTCATGAAATTTTCGTTATTTTTTTATACACGTACTTCTTATGGCAACGAAAATTTCATAAACACTGAATACCGGGCTTTAGTGGGAAGTTTTGTACGTGGAGCCTGTAACCAATATTTAGTATGTGTTGTAGTTTGGAACCCAATTAAATGTAAAGTTAAAAAAACCGAAGTACAAGACTGACAGAAAAAGTAAATTTTCTCAAAAAAAAAATACCTATGCATATTCTTAAACAAAGTACATTTTTAAAAAAAAAAGTACTTTATGTTAAAGAAGTACCTCTGCTTAAAAAAGAAAATTTTGTAACAAGAAGAACCTTTTCTTAAACAAGCAATTTTTTTCTATAATAACTACCTTTTCTTAAAAATTAAATTTTCTTACAACAAATTGCCTTTTCTTAAAAAACGGTATTTTCTTTAAATAGTAAATTTTTCATGAAAAAAATAACTTTTTCTTGAGATAAGTACCTATTCTTAAAAATGTACCTTGTCTTGAAAAAAGGACCAATTCTAAAAAAATTCCCATATCTTCTTAAAAATAGTACCTTTTCTTAAAAAAAAACATTATCTTTTAAAACAAGAGGTACCTCTCTTTATAAAATTACCTTTTCATAGAAATATAATACATATTCTTTCACAAAGGACCTACAAATATTGTTTTTTTTTAAATAAAATACATTCTATAAAAAAAACATTACATGAGGTGTCAGGGGACACCCGGTTGGAACGAAGTTCCTTTCGCTATATATTATGTACTAGTTAGTTCCAATGCAGCTAAGGCGCCTGTTGATAAATTCTGTAATTTAATGGATCTTGTAAAATGATAAACTTTTGTTAAGAAATTTTTATTTATTGAATGTATTTTTTTTTTTAAAGTATATTTTTAGGCCCATTTTGTAAGAATATGTATTACATACTCCCGAAAAGATCCTTCCTTTGAAGAGAGGTACATCTTTTATTAAAATAAAGAAAAATGGTTCCCGTTACATCCCGTGAAAGGATTAGGGAGAGCTTCTCACAAACCATTAAGCTGTGCGCGTTCTAGTTTTACACTCACTGATTGGGTCCTACAGTTGTACTTTTTAAAGAGTGGTACTCTTTTTAGGATAAGGTTATTGTTTAAGAAAATTTACTGATTTTCAGGACGGCTACTTAACTCAAGAAAACAAAGAAAAGGTGGTACTTTGTTTTTAAGAAATGGTACTTTTAAGAAAAGGAATTTTTGTAACAAAAGGTAGTGTTTGTAAGAGAATGTTTTTTTTTTTGAAGAAAATCGTTTTTTTTTTATGGAAGAACAGATACAATTTTAAGAGTAGGTACTTATCTCAAGAAACGTTATTTTGTTTTACAAAAAAAAAAGTATTCTTTAAAGAAAATTTTGTTTTTTAAAAAAAGGCAATTTTTTTGTAAGATAATCTACTTTTTTAAGAGAAGGTACATATTTAAAAAATTAATTTTTTAAGAAAAGGTATTTTTGTAAGACAATTTACTTTTTTAAACAGAGGTACTTCTTAAGATGTTATTTTTAAAAACTTCTTTTACTCCGTCTAGAAAATTTCCCATTAACAAGAAATATGTTAGTTTGGACACAAACCAAACGTACGTGTGTTAAAGTGCTGCCAAATATAATTGACGCATTATTCAACTTTTAGGCTCCAAACAAAAAACCGCTTATCCCAGCCGAAAGTACTCGATGAGAGGAGAAAAGTAATTTCTGGATTTTGCTAGATTGGTTGCCGTTCGTTTTTTATGAGCCTCTATAATTTTTTCGCCAATTCGATTTTGAGCACTTTTTTTGCAATTTTCTTCTATTTTTCGCATGGCCATAGCTGGAAAACGGCTGTGAATTTTTTTTGCAGTCTTCAGCAAAGTTGTAGCTCTTGACTCGGCCAACAAAAATGCTGAATATATTAAGTCGGAAAAATTTCATCCTCATGCTCAAAACCCCAAAAATGTTCGACTACAGCTCTTGAACTATTGAAAAGAAATGTAGCCTATAAAATAATGAACAACTTTCTGGTACATACCAACTTCATACGACCACTCGTTGATACGGATTTCGCCATACAAATGTGATTAATTTTCATTTTTTTTTTTCTTTTTATTATTTTTATTGAGCAAAAGTTTTAAAAAGGCACATTATTTTTTTTGCAATATAGTATTAAATTTTCTGATTAAAGTGAAAAACAGGAAAATATGTGAAAGAGTATGAAAAAAGTATAAAAAAAGGCATCAAACGGGTATTAATTTGTACTTTGTTAATCAGTATCGTCGATATCCATTTGGGCTGTCTGGCGCGAAGTTGATGATTTGACAGTTGACGTTCCAGAAGTGGAAGGCCGATATTACTTTGCATCTGGTTCGCTTGATTCGTCGTCTGATTCTGAGCATAAAATAGCCACGGCGATATCTTCTGCGTCATTTCCAGTTTGTGGAGTGAATAACGGTACATCTTCTTCTGTATGTCCTTCTTTATCATCCTCCGTCAACTCGTGCTCGAATCGTGATATCTTTTGAGACCACCAGTATACTTCAGCAATCATTACGTTGATTTTCTTACCTTTGAAACGTCTTTCCATCGGCATGGTTACCTGGTGGAATCGTTCACCCTGCTCGTCTGATTCTGTGCGCAGTTGTTTCAGGAACACGTCTAGATGATGGTGCATAAAACGGACTTTTAATGTCATCGATGCATGAATGGAATCAAAGGCAGTGATCATATTCTTCACCAATTGCGAGGCTTTCTTATTATCCACGAGGTTTTTACCCAAAACATCTTGAATAACTGCTTTTATTGCAATCCAAGCCTCAAGTTTTTTGGCAGACAATACTTGCGTGAAAGCTTCACTTTTAATGAGTTTGCGGATGTCTGGTCCATTTAACACACTTGTATAAAAAATGAGAAAAAGCAACAAGTAACATACATAAAAAACAGTGCGAATATATTAATGCAAAAAAATTAAATACAATACCTGCAGTAATTTTATCATTGCTTAGTTTCGGAAATATTCCTTTCAAGCAATCGAAAATCTGATCGTTGCCTTTGACGGCCACTTCGATAAACTTTTTCACAATGCCCAATTTTATATGTAGTGGTGGTAGCAAAATATTATCAATATTCTCAATTAACGGTTTGTTGAACAAATTCAAATGCTTTTGATTCTTCAGATCTCTTTTCACCCAATGTGTGGCCTTATAGTGGTCATTATAACGCGAATCCCATATGCAGTAGAAGCAGAGGAATTTCGGGAAGCCGCCTTTTTCAATGACACCTTGCAAAATATTTACTACTTTTATGTCGCAGCAGTTATGCTGCGTATATTTGATTTTGTCCAATATATCTGCCATGACTAATAATACGGCCTTCAAACTTGACGTGGAGCCATCTATAAATAATCTCCAGTCGGCAGCATTATATTCCATACCCATTTTGTTCACTAAGGCTTTTATGTCGTTGCAATATGTGAACGTATTCAAATCATTGACGTTGTATAGTATTTGGAACTCAGCTTGGCGTTTACGGTAACCGCTGGCGATAACGTTTTTCTGTGTGAGCTTTCTGCGCTTCATAAATGTAGTGAAAAATTCGGCATCACGCTGCGACAAACGAAATTAGGCCACGGGGAAATCGATTTCATCTTGTGCTAGTGGCTTTGCTGCATCATCTGCGATTTCAGGGAAAAATCCGGATCGAAGTCACCATAGTTGGTGTTTCCACTTTCTGATGACATCATTTTTAAATTTACGCAAGCGTAGCACTTGTCTGGACCATGTACCCCGGACGTATTTCTTACCCACAGCATTGGCTTGACATACCGTAAACATACATTTCTTTGATGCAACCACCCCAAGAGATTGCCGTAACATAATGAACAACCCGTATTTGGCGTATATTCGTCACCACTTGTATCCTCTTCACCGAAATAGAATTTATATGCGAGTTTAAAATCAATAGAAAATAAATTTTTTCGTTCTTGTTTTCCATGTTTTGGCTCTAGTTTACCACAAACGTAACAGAAACTATCTAATTACGAGCATCTTTGCATTTTCAATCACTCACTTCAATCACTTATATAAAAAAAAGTAGAATGACGTAATTAATTTTATTGTAGAAATTGAAATCGTGGCAGTTTTTTTTTATTTTCACTTTACCTATTTATATTTTCGATCCATAAATCTAAAATTTACCATACTTATGCGTTTAATGACAAACGGTTCAAACAAAACAAAATCAAAAATATCAACAACTTCTAGTCCAAAGTCCAACATGTAACAACAACTTGAACAACATTAGTATATACATTTACTTTGTTCTTTCATAAAAAAAAATAACAACAACGATTTTGACAAATATGCATTTATTTTGTTATTTCGTATATAAAAAACGAAAATAAAAAAAAAATGCATAAATGTTTGTCACGGAGTGGTAGTATGAAGTTGGTATTGTTCATAATGTTATAGGCTACATTTCCTCCCGTGATTGTTTGGTAAAATTTTCAATAATTCAAGAGCTGTAGTCGAAAAACAGAAAAAATCGGTGAAAGTTTTTTCGACATTTTTGGGGTTTTGAGCATGAAGATGAAAGTTTTCCGACTTAATATATTCAGCATTTTGGTTGGCCGAGTCAAGAGCTACAACTTTGCTGCATACTGCAAAAAAATTCACAGCCGTTTTCGAGCTATGGCAATGCGAAAAATAGAAGAAAATCGAATTTGGCGAAAAAATTATAGTGGCTCATAAAAAACGAACGGCAACCAATCTATCAAAATCCAGAAATTGCTTTTCTCCTCTCATCGAGTACTTTCGGCTGCGACAAGTGATTTTTTGTTCAGAATTTTTGTGTTGTGTTGCAAAACTTCAATATGTAATACATAGGCTCCGCCTAGAAAACTTCCCTTTAAACCAAACCAAACCAAAAGTACCCAATATAGTTTATAATAATGGGTTGTAATAAAATAGTTAAAAAAAAGTTGCTAAAAATTTTTCATTTAGCCCCCACCCCGCAACGTGCGATAAGGAACTTCGTTCCAAAAATTGTCTTAAAAGAAGTTCATCATTTTCCAAAAGTATATTTTCTTAAAGATCCATTTGAATTATCGTATATTTCAACGGGCACCTTAAGAGTGTTAGAACTGTCTAGTATATAATATATAGCGAAAGGATCTTCGTTACAACCGGATGTCCCCTGACAGCTCATGTGTTTTTTGATATGTTAACATCTACAGGCGCTGGTAGGAACTAAACTCACAAAGTGGACACATCCAAATACAGTTTGTCCGACTGCGATCACAGATTGTTTGGCGTTAAACTCCTCCGAAACGACTGGACCGATTTGTATAAAATTTTGTGTGCATATCGGGTAGGTCTCAGAATCGGCCAACATATAGTTTTCATACCCCTAGATGATAAGGGTGACCCACCCCTATATAGAACACAGATTGTCAAACTGCGAAAAAGAAACACACACTGATATAGGGGCAGCGAATTGTTGTCTTGTGTGGGTGCGGAGCACTCTCAGAGCAAAAAGAATAATGACGTGGTTATACGTATATAAAAATGAGATAGCAAGAGAGCAACCAAAATTGTGTGAACTTGTGTAGTTTTTAGTTTTTTAGCTTTTTAGTTTTTTTTTTACAGGAGAAGGAATAAACGTTATAAATTAAAGACTACTTAAACTTAATATTCAAATTTTAGATTCGAGCTTATAAAAGAAAAGTTGACCCCTGAAATTTGTAATGTTTGCCTCCCCAGCAAACAAATCAAAATGAAATCAACAAATCACCAAGATATTGCAGTTGGGAGTAGTGAAATATTGCGTAGTCACTGGTGGTAAGAATTAATTCTCTATAGTTTTTACTCAATATGTTTTAATATTGGTGAAAATTCAATTTGATACCCCAACTCCTGTCAAATGTATTGAACTCCGAATTCTAAACTCCAACTACGGTTCCACAGTCTTGGTCTGTACGCCAGTCAGAAATAATAAAACAATAACAAGCGATTGGTAACTTTGTCAGAGAGTGATTCAATAGATCGACAGTTGCCTGAAGTTCCGGTGTAGAGGCCATATCGGGCCCAGCAGACTTAAATGGTTCCGGTAACCCATTTAATCCCCGATTAAATAACAGTTTCCCTGATAACTAATGTTCTATGGAAAGTATATTCGCTTACACCGTTCTCCTCGTTCAATGAGTAGTCAGAAAACTGGATACTCATAAAGAGATTGGTAAAATCCCCACTGCAAATAGTACAGTGACCAGAAGAGTCCCTCAGGTACCCTATTGTGACTTATACTTTTACACCGATTACGAACAATTTTTGAGAATATTTTCTATGGCCATATACTA
This sequence comes from Phaonia tiefii, assembly GCA_963931995.1. Classification (NCBI taxonomy): domain Eukaryota; kingdom Metazoa; phylum Arthropoda; class Insecta; order Diptera; family Muscidae; genus Phaonia; species Phaonia tiefii. The sequence goes on along the minus strand of OZ008368.1, from coordinate 197,826,836 downwards.
GATATTGTCGCCACCACTAGATGGAATCATTGCATTATTTTAGGATTTGCATGGTCATAACATGCTTTTGGTATGGCATAATTTGGAAATTCTTTGTAACTATATTGCAAACCTTTGGGCAAAACTGTATAATTAAATATTTGAAATCGAAATTAAAACTGCAAAACTCTACCAAATAATGTGACTTAACTTTAGTAGATGAGAAATCAGATTTAGTTGTCCTATCTTAGGCGATTACATGTTCTCCATTAACTAATCCACTCAAAAAATATATCTGATTGTAAATTTACCAAACTTAGGCCTAATTTTTGAATGGAAAATAATCTTTGATCAACGACCAAATATAATTTATTCTCTGAGTTATTTTATAGTTAGTACTTATAGTTGACCGCTGTTTAAGTGGCTGAATTTGGGCATTTAAACTATGAAAAATTGGCCATATGAATTTGACAGAAAACAAAAATATGAGCAAGCACAAAGCCCCTTGAGTTGTTAGTGTGAAAAACTATAATCAAGGGAAAATTACGATCAGTTGAAATATCAATAAAAACGTACAGTTTAACTCGCAGTGCAGTTACAACTTAATTTCTGCTCAAATATTTGAAATGTAGGATTATTTGGGACAGCACTGAAACACTGTTTTCATATTTTAAGTCAGATTAAACATTAATAAAAATCAACTGATTACGAATTTAAATAAAATTTGAGCCTTAACCTTCGATTACTTTTAGAACAATTCATAAAGGGAAACCAACTATTAACATTTGACTTGATTTAAGACAACAACTGCAACAAAAACGTCATCACTGCCAAGAACAAAAACCTTAAATCAATGCAACATTATTTACAGAAAACAACGCAAATCGAATGTATGAATAGAATAGTATGATATGATGTGGCATGGTGATATTAAGCAAATACAATGCGAGTAGTGAAATAATACGCCAGATCACAATATAGCTTCATGCAGCGGAAATAATACGAATCGCCAAAACATAAAAACTTAAAAATCTAAAAATCATTCTTTACGTTTAAACAACAGAAGATGCATAACATTTCTTTACTAGCCTCATTGTTTGCTTTTTTGTTTTTCCTAATGTCTTTACATGCAGCTTGCGCTGATGCTTCTTCTGCCAAAGCTCTGGCATTGCAGCCATTTCTGTTAAGTTGATAATCATGTAAAAATAAATCACATTTTAGCTACCTTTTTCGAACTACAAAGGCAGAGTCGGCGGTGGTATGACTTTTTGTTGATTCGACTGTGTTTGTGTATGGTTTTTTTTAACATCATCGCCGTCAGCGTCATTATGCTGTGTTGCCTTTACAAGGGACCTCGTTTGCAGTAAGCAACTAGTAAAAAAAACTTTTGCCTGGTTTAAAAACTATGATATAATCTAATATTAAGCTTAAACTGTAAGTATTTTTAAAGCTAATATTGTTTGTAAATGTCCAGCATTAATGTAAGATTTTGCACATCTAATAGAAATAAAAAACTAAACGTGAATTGAAACCACACGTGTAGGTCTAAAAAGCATGTATTATGCACTCATGCATACTTTCAATTAGCGTTATTTGCTTTGGTCAAAGACTATTTCCACCTACAGGCAACAATCCTCTGATATTTTTCGTCGCTTTTCACCCCGACTCCGACGTCTATAGTATGGAGTGCATCTAGCATACTCATAAACACAAATCCCCTAGTATGGCTTAAAGTTGTCTGTGCCAAGAATGTTTTGTATAGTACACAGATAGATACATGGCTCAATAACAGTTTTTAAGTCAATTGTAATAATGAGGGTATCGGTTAGCGGTGAACATCGCAGATATTATCATGGCCAACAGTTCTTCGTTTCAGATGATTGGGGGTTTCTCGATTATTAGAAGGATATAGAAAGTTAAGAATGTATTGTTCGAAATAGAGCAAGCATAATGGTAGGTGTTTCGACAAATGTGCATACTTTATGCGAAATTTTTTACGAACAAATTTTTGGTTATTTGTATTGCTTCTTGATTTGTCGGAAACAAAATAATAAGGAGCTGTCTTTTTAACACTTGGCAAATTATTCTACGGATCCAAATGTTTTGATCATGACAGATACTAAAGAAAAAAAACTGCAGATCTAAAATTCACGTAAACAATGCATGCAAATATGTACATTGGCCCAGCAGTATGTGGCTGGAGCGGTTATTTTTCAGCGTGTCCCCTGAAAAAGTGAGAGAAATTTACAGGAAGATTACAGTCGAAAGGGAGAAACAAAGGGCCTTATTTGGACTTCTTTTGAGTATGCAGCTTCATGACTCCAGGCAACGGAGACATTACTTGCAGATTTTCGAGCATGAGCAAAAATCGCATGTTAGCCTTCTAGGAGAACATAAATTTTAACGTAAGCACAACTTCGAACTTAACGAATACAGGACCTTTAGACATATGAAGTGGTGGTGGGGGTGGTAAGGCCATTTTTATGCATCGGAATATAAAGGGCGAGAGTATTTTGTGGCGATATCGATGGGACGATCGTCCCGATAAGAGACCACGACGAAAACTCTGGCCTATGAGTCAGATTATAAGGTCATAGAGTTAGGAGTGACTACGGACACACTGCACCAAGTGGAAGTTTTTGATCTGAAGAGTATGCATCGAAAGCTCTTTAAGAACAAACAGCATCTCATAGCCTGAAAATGGATTGCCAGTTGACATGAATTAAACCTTGGATGAAATTGGTGGTCAAACTCAACTCGAAGTATTTTCAAAGGTTAGGCGATTTGGTGGAATGACGAAGCGCAGAAGAGTACCAGTTTGCCAGGATGGGCGGCTGATGTAAGATGATGATGGAAAGTCAAATGCCCTTGTTGAAAAGTTCTTTAGTATAAAATCAACTAGAGTGACGGGGTCTTCAGACTCGCCAAGGGTTGCAGCTGTGGCACATAATCAAAATCATACCGCGCTGGTAGAATTTGACGAGCTGAAGAAATCGGATAGATCGACTAACAGTAACACGCCTCTTAGATGAGCGAATGCGGAAGAAATAGGAATAGCAGAAAGAGCAGTGGAGTGGGCAATATTCCGAATTTTATACTGCGAAAGATAGACGGGTGGTCATGGTTGTTCCTTTTTTAACAAGTGCGTGAATGTGGGGTATTTTCCCACAAAGTGGAAGCAAGGAAGGGTAATTATGGTCCTAAATTAAGGAAAAGATCCCACTAGGCCTTACTACTAAAGACCAGTATTACTCCTGCCGAAAATAACAACGATTTTTGAGCGTATCTTGTCAGACAGGGTGAAAGGGGATATCTTCGAGGATAAGGAAGTGTTGGCCTACTTCCAATTTGAATTTATGACCGGATTATCTACAACCCATGGTCCAATATCCTTCGAGGATACTGCCATAAGGGGGTTTGAAGACCAGAAGGCCGACGATAGCGGTCGAGCTTGATTTTGAAAAGGCTTTCGAAACGGTAGGGCAAGAAGGCATTATGTATAAAATGTTTTGCAAGTACCGGAGAACATCTAACGAGAATCATATATGATTACCCGAAGGGGAGAACATTTGCGATTGATGCTGAAGGAGAATATTCGGCTGTAATCTCTACAGGGCTCAATATTGGGCACAATGTTGTACAATTTATAACTCGCGGATTTGCCTCGGCTAGAAAATGGGATAGTATCATTATATATGCTGACAACACATTGTGGACCACCGCACATGCCAATGCAAAAGATACAAACACAAACATGAATCAGTATCTGGAAATATTGAGGGTATGTTTCGGAAAATGGTTTTCAATCTCAATGTACTTAAATGCAAGTGCTTTACAATGAAGGACAAAAAGAGCAACCTCTTCAAGAACGAGAGCATATTTAAATCCACTGTCGGGATTGGGGAGGACATGGTAGAAAATTCTGACTCCACCGTGTATATTGGAGTAACATTCGCATGCTAAGGCAAAGGGGACATTTTCGGTGCTGCCAAAATTGCATATGATAAGGCTTATGATATATAAGCAGATGGTAAGATGACGTATGACGTATGCCTTCCAAATTCAGTTTGACATCTCGTCTAGTCAAATGGAGAGAGTTAGGGTAATGGAGGGACGCTTCATTAGACACTGTCTTAGCATCGGGGCTAGACCAAATGATGATTGGACATACACCCGTCTCCCTAATGAAATAAGAGTGAAGTGGTCAGGATTGATGATTAAATTGTTAAGATGGTCATATATATGCTGAAAAAATTCGCGTACAGCGAGAACAGCCTGCAAAAAACTATCAGATCACCCTTGAAGAGCTTGAGGGGGTATTGCGAACTGCAGGGGTTTTGACTCCGATTTGCCTTTTAGGGCTTCAGGAGAAGCTATTGTTGAATAACCCTGGGGTTAAGTTACTTTTCTATCATAGGAGATATGGATCTTAAAATATCTAAACCACTCAACCAATTGTGCGTTAATTGTTTGGTGTTGTTTTTTAGTAATGAAGTCTGATATCCTATTTTCCCCGCAAAATTAAAATGGTATGAATGGAAAATAATTGTATAAATGGGTTGGCCTTAGGCTTACTTAAGATATAAGTATTAATGTATTATAATCCCCCATCTGTCACTAGACTTGAGGAACACATTGTATGTATATATGTGACAGCGAATAGAGAAGGGGACCTAAGGGTACAAAAATCAATTTTCACTTTTTTTTTTTTTTGATGTGGACAACATCTGAGCATCGAACGAGACCGATGCCATGCCCCAAAAGTGTTGCCTCCCAGAGATATGTGCGTTTTATGAAAGTCAAGTCGACGATCTTTAAAATGGCTCTCCTGAACCAAACCGGTGTTTACCCTTAGGTCCCTTTCTATTTTCCGCGTCACATATATTGAATATAATATGTAAAAATTTTATGAGGGATATGGATAATAGATATGGCCGTCATCGTCGACGATTCCACTATAACAGCACCTGCCCGTAACGCAGCTATTGATCGTTTAAATGGACAACCTGACATCTAAACGCTGCTGAAATTTATTAATATGCCCGCTCCGAGTCCAGATCGAGGAAACTGTTATTATTAATACTAACCTATTTTACCTATTTCTTTAAAATGTTGCAAAACGTTGAACTTGGAGTGTTGTAATTATAGAATGGGGTATTAACTCTTTCGGCGGCATTGGTTTAATTTTTGTACCATATATTTTCCATATTTTTCGCGACGGTGGTACATTTTTCGTACCACATATGTTTTACGTTATCACTTAAGTCTCAAAGGTTTAAAAATTGAACCGCTCTTCATAACGGGACAATAAAGCAATAATGTTCTCAGAGAAATTTTCGTTTTGTGCAAATTGCGTATTTTATGTACATTTTATGGTCAGTGAAGCAACTTTTGTGCAACGCAGTGGATGGTTATTGAAAAAAGTTAAGAAAAAATAGTTTTCTGTAAAATAATTATAAAAATTGATGTTTTCTGGACAGATATATTGCTAAGGTAAGTAATTTCATGTTTTGGAAATAATATTACAACATAATTATTGCTGGTAGTGTATTTTGTTGTGGTACTTATATTGAACCATCACGACGTAAGGTATTTTTTTCATTGGAAATTTTTTTGCTTATTATTTGTAAAGGAAATATGAATCAGCCACATAAACACCTAAATGATGCAGAAATATGTGAACTTCTGGAAGACATGAATGAAAAAACAAATACGAACAGACTGGATTTGCGGAAAATGCAATGTACCGTTGTGTTTATCAAAGAATAAAACATGCTTCCAAGATTACCATAAAAGTAGTTCAAGTGGCTGTGGTCCATAAATTGAACCACTATAAAATATTATTTTTAACAAATATATAAATCATATAAGAATTTTTTCTGAATTTTTTTTAACTTTTGATCATTTTTTATTAAAATAAAAACATTTAATTTAAAAAAAAAAAAAAATTCTCTGCTACATAAGGGGGTAAAATTGTTCTTGAATCTTTGCCGCTGAAAGAGTTAAAGCGAGTTTTTACAAAAAACTGTATTCTATTCCAAATATGTAGGTATTTGTTGGCTTCTGTCCCCAGTAATTAGCTTGGTAGGTAGAGCTCTTTGCTTTGTCATGTTTAAGATTAATGTTTCTTTTTTGTTGATTGTTAAGAAAAACACAATTATTTGTATTCACAAACTATACGAGTTGACAGTTTCTAATGCCTTGAGTTTCATACAAAACACCATTATATGTATCGGTTTCTAAGAGGATTTTTATCAAGTAAAAAGTGACCAATCTTCAATGTATTTTGTTCCCAATTAAATTTTACCTAGATGATTGGTGCTATAACAAACTGTTTCTAATTTATTATAGTCTGGTGATGTATTACGATTGGTTGGGTACCATTGACTTGTTATGTCAAGTTTGATCTATTTTTGTTGATCGTGCGTTAGAGCCACTCCAGAACAGTTAACGAAATTTCCGTATTCATTAGACTACGTTTGCGTGATATATTATAGAAATGCTAAATGTAATGAACTGTTGTCAATCTTTTGAATATTTTAAAATGGTTTTGATTGATCACTTGTTACGGTCCAACATTTTATTAATTTAACCAAAATGGTAAGCAGTTATTTAACAACGGCACACAATGTAGGTAAATTGTGCAATGTCTTCGATTGTTGAGGAAAGTCAAAAAAGTTAACAAAGAAATAATTTATCACCGAAAACAGCGATTGAGTTTTTCGGCAAACAGTTTATTTGTGGGACTTGGCATAAATAAATCGACAAATTCGTTTACAAAATGCTTTCGATACCCAAAAATCAGCAAATATATTAAACAAAAAATCCAACCTATACAGACCCGGTTCCTGACATTTACGGAATTTGCTTTATTTGTTAAGATGGATTGTTTGTTAAAACCACAGTCTATTTACTTATAAAGTTTACAACATTTCAAAGAATGAAATCTTAATATTTTGTTGCGGATCCATTCAACGTGGTTTTCAATTAACACACCCTGAAGATTTTATATAATTTACTTAAATAACTGAAATTGCAATTTCAGAATAATTATTACTTATGAATATTGTATCACATCATCATAGTAACTATGGTTAATTTAAATATCTTCTTCATATATAGGAGTAAATCAAGGATTTTTAAAGTACTTGAAACAAACTTCAACTAAAAAATTCCCTCTTTGTCATTATGACTTAATAAACACGGCTGATACATTCCTGCCGGCAATTAAAAAACTGTGACCAATACTTTATTTTTAAAAGTTATAGCCATTTAAATAGGTGTGCGAAGTTAGCCCCCCATTTTTGGAAATAAATATTTTTGAAGATTGTTCTGAATTGTTCTAGGATTGTTCTACAGTGTTCCAAAACGATGATTTTCTAAAATATAATTTGCACCGGTAAATCGAAAAAAACCAATTTTAAAGTTGCACCCCACTTTTGTAAAAAAATATTTTTTGCGGTTATTCTAGGTTGTTCTAGTTGTTCTAAAATTTGTTCCAAAATAATGATTTTCTAAAATATAATTTGTACCGGTAAATCGAAAAAAACCAATTTGAAAGTTGCGCCCCACTTTGTAAAAAAACATTTTTTGCGGTTGTTCTAGGTTGTTCTAGTTGTTCTAAACATTGTTCCAAAACAATGATTTTCTAAGATATAATTTGTACCGGTAAATCGAAAAAAAACCAATTTTAAAGTTGCACCCCACTTTTGTAAAAAAAAATTTTTTTGCTGTTGTTCTAGGTTGTTCTAGTTGTTCTAAACATTGTTCCAAAACAATGATTTTCTAAAATATAATTTGTACCGGTAAATCGAAAAAAACCAATTATAAAGTTGCACCAGACTTTTGTAAAAAAAAATTTGTTTGCGGTTGTTCTAGGTTGTTCTAGTTGTTCTTAACATTGTTCCAAAACAATGATTTTCTAAAATTAGATATATATTATATTTTAGAAAATCATAGTTTTGGAACAATGTTTAGAACAACTAGAACAACCTAGAACAACCGCAAAAAAATTTTTTTACAAAAGTGGGGCGCAACTTTAAAATTGGTTTTTTTTCGATTTGCCGGTACAAATTATATTTTAGAAAATCATTGTTTTGGAACAATGTTTAGAACAACTAGAACAACCTAGAACAACCGCAAAAAAATTTTTTTTTACAAAAGTGGGGTGCAACTTTAAAACTGGTTTTTTTCGATTTAGCGGTACAAATTATATTTTAGAAAATCATCGTTTTGGAACAATGTTTAGAACAACTAGAACAACCCTGAACAACCGCAAAAATTTCGTTTTTCCAAATATGGGGTGCAAAGTGTAATATTGTTTTTTTTCGATTTACCGGTACAAATTATATTTTAGAAAATCATCGTTTTGGAACATTGTAGAACAATCCTAGAACAATTCAGAACAATCTTCAAAAATATTTATTTCCAAAAATGGGGGGCTAACTTCGCACACCTCATTTAAATACAGAAAATAAAAATGATTGACTTTTTCTTTCAACATTTAAAATTCGCCAAAACCTTTCTGAATTCTGAATCACAATACAACTGAAAGAGACTCACAACATTTGGAAGATAAATTAAGTGTGTAATTGCCATGTTCCATCAATCAATAGAATGTTAAAGAAAATATAATGGAGAAATCAAATTTCTGTACATGTATATTTTTGGCAGTTTATTTACTGTGAATCGTCCTACCCTCATCGCGCTATTTTGAAGTCAAGATTTATTATTCAACGGAACTATCGAAAGCATAAGCGTCGGTTTTCTCAAAGAGCCATTCTTTTCAGAAATAAATAAATAAATGGTTTCCCATTACATCCCATGAACGGACCGGGGAGAACTTCTCACAATCACTGAGCTGTGCGCTTTCCGGGTTTCAGGCACTGATTGGGACCTACAGTTTTACACCGATTCCGAACGGTATTTTGAGAAGCCTTTTCATGGCTATATGGGTGATTGTTCGGAAATTGTTATTTTTCAGATAGCAATTTTTCCAAACCTCGATATGTCTGCAGTACCATTTTTTTACGTTTCTGAATGTTATCATGGTCCACAAGTATGATCTGAAGATCACTATACTTCAACACCAAAGCAATCGAAGTTATGGAGCATTGATGGTATTCCGATGCCACGGTAGTGACTGCCTGAACGAAACTTAATTGTAATGACCGCTAATATATATCAATTGAATAAAACGCACTATTTTAATGTTTTAACTAATTTATTTAGTTAACTTCGCCAATAGACTAATACCTTTCACGACCTACACACGACTGACGATTGCCACAAGATATGTCAAATACTTCACTCTCGTTTTGCCAGGTCTTCGCAAAAGCCTACTGTGTTGCCAGGTCTTCGCAAAAGCCTACTGTGTTGTCAGGTCTTTGCAACAGCCTACTCCACATTAATCATTCAGTGTCAAGAAACCATTATTTATCAATTTTAGTCAGTATTGGAAACTATATGACACGGTTGTGACAGCCGCGGTTGTGACTTTCAGTGTTTAACCTAACCGTGCTCCAGACCGGTTTGGAATTCGACAAGTTCCAAAGACAATGAAGTTCAGGCAATGAAATATTACTTTCATAACCGGGAATCAAGCCTAAATATCGTACGGCATATGTGAATCATAAGAGAACGGTTGTGACGTATTATTTTGTGACTTAGCTTTTCAATTTTTCGAATTGAATTCCCCTTCGTATACATGTGCGTGTGTTGACTTCTGCCGGTGTAAATACTGCCACTACCCCCTCCAGACCAAAATGGCAGCAAGTGGGTCATATTTAAACCCCGGAGATGGCGCCACCACAGTCGAATTCAAATTGTACAAAATTCTGACAAAACTGTTGGACAGACTTCGTGGACCGTTCAATAACCATGGCGTGCATATTCCTAGAATTTTTTGGCGTAGAATTGTAAATCTAAATGTCCCTTAGAACATATATGCAGGTAACTTCTATCAAGCCACGTCCTTGACGGATATTACTGCTGAAGTCCTGAATTCGAAACGGAGGACAGGCCATGGTTGTGACATTTTGAACAGTTTTTTCTCCCTAAAACCGACTTACACGGTTAAGAATGGAATGTGTTTCATGGAAATAATAGAGTACCATCGTAGCTTCGGGAACATGTCGCAATTTAATCACCATTCGACCATTTTAGGGTGGGAAAATGCAAAGGACGAGAAAATGACAATTTCCGAACAATCACCCATATACTCGATAGTGTCGCCGTCACTAAGCCAGGTGACCGTCGTCGAAAGAAATTTTAAGGTGGTTGGAGCAGGGATCGAACCCAGGATCTCCTGTACAAGAAGCGCGCACACTACCCATAGCACCACCGACGGTCATTTAAGAAATGCCCAAATTAAAAATATTTAGAAACTTTTTTTGTAAAATTTCCTTATTTTGCAAACAACGAGAACCTGTAAGCTTCAGATGTTACGGTAGATATAACCCAACAAACTGCCAGAAACGGTCGAATTATGCGGCAACTAATAGCTTTTCCATTAACTAAAAGTCAGTAGAGGTTAAAATCTTTTAAAGACTGTATGAATTGTTGATTTAACAAACTTTTCCTAACCTTCATCGGCAAAATCAGACCCCATCAATTGGCCTATATAGAATTGGTCAAAATATGTCGCCTTGTATTTTCGAGCATCGAGATCAATTTTACATACAATTAGTACCGATGTAACGAAAAGTTGTATACAAAATAAATAATATTAAAATATAAACAGTAGGCAATGGTGTCCGATGATTAAATGACTGTAACCTACAAACTTTTAATGACATTTCATTAATTTGTTCTACAGAACATAGTAATTGTATTGAGTCATCACAAATGGAAAAATATATCAAAAATACTTCTTTATGAGTATCCCAGTATGTATAAAAACTTTAATTATTGTTATACTGAAAGCTCTATTTAAATTAAATGTATGAACACATTTAAATTTTTCTATGATCCACAAAACCTAAACTTTTGGCATTTTTTAAATCTTCACCTTTACACCCCTTAACTTCTACCATGAGCTCACGCAAGAACTGACTTAGTATTCCCAAATTATGGTAAAGTAGTAGAAAATTACGGTAACAGAGTCATTAAAAATTCTTCTAAAAAAGTTTCTATATTTGGGGTGCTGTTAGTAGACGTGTTCTTCTTTGGGACTACACTCAACACCAGTACCGTACCTAAGTTTTTTTCCGAAAGAAAAACTTTCGGGACCCCAACTCTGCATACACGCTGAAAACAACAAACGGCCTTTGTAACATATTCTCCCAAACCTATTCTGCAGGAGCAATGTATATGTTTGGAACACACTTCAAACATTTATATGTTTGCAAATCTTTACTGACAAATATGTATGCTTTTACGTGGAAACATATGCGTGCTTCATCCCAAACATCTATATACTTACGTAGAAGCATTCGTGTGCTTCCCACAAACCTACATATACCTACGTGGAAACATATGCGCATTTTCTCCCAAACATAATAATATTTGGAAACGAATTATTCTTTCTCTCTTTATTTATTATCAATATATATCCACATTTACTTATAGAAATAATTAATAGAAAAAATTATAAGATTTAAATCATTTTTACATTTACTTTCACAGAATGCATTATTTGTTTTGGTTTGAATCTGTTGCTCTGTTATTTCTCCTATCTTTTTTGTCTATCACATTTTTGTCTTTTGAAGGTTTCAACTATCCGTACATGAACAATCTAATTATATACAAATCTAGTTCATGCAAGACAAGAGCAACACATACACCAAAACCAAAGCAACATCAGAGACCATTTAATCGTCCGAGCGATTGTTTAGTCTTCTTTCACTGATCAAGCGCTTTTGATATCCTCTGTCCGATGTCAACTGAATACATGAAATTAAAATGCAGTACATCACGCATATTCCGGAATATTTATGAATCATTCACTCAGAGAATAATGAAAAAATACAGAAACACACTTACAAGATATACACACTCGTTCCCCCTCTATTGTTCTCATGCTCTCGAGAGAGCATAAATAGTGCAACACACGCATTTATTTGTATCACAATCACATATATATTTGGGTCGCAAACACATACGTAATATCATATTAATCATTGTGGCTTAAACATGTAATATGGAATAGCAAACACAACGCGTTTGGGTACAAGTATATTATATTTGCGACAAGCTCCAAACACATGTTATATTTGCATACACAGTGCAACAAACATGTCTGTATTTGTGTCACAAAGCCAGATATATTTGGGTCGAAAACACATATGTTATAACATATTAATCATTGTGTCTCAAACATGTAATATTGAATAGCAAGCATAATGCGTTTGGGCACTAGTATATTATATATGCGACAAGCTCCAAACACATGTTATATTTGAATCCAAACAACAAAAAATGACAGATTTTTAAGCGACAGATTTCATGCTCAATACGACACAATCTTGGTTAAAATCAAAGGTATATTTTTATTTCAACAATGAAGAAAATATTAATATTAATTACATATTACACGGATTAACGATTCGCATGAAAAAGCAGTGTCGTAAATAAAAACAACTTTTTACTGTGCATGAAAAATAACATACATAGCATGACTCCAGACGCTGAGGAAGGCAACAAAGATAGTTCTGCTGGCTGCCAGCAAGCTACACCAACAATAACAAGTAAGAGACAAAAATTGATTTACTTCATATACATCAGCAAATGAAATCTAATACTGGAAATAGTATGTCTCGTCAATGTTCAAGTTATAGATTTAATACCCTATTATCCGATGATACTGGGGAAAAAGATCGACAACAATTACCCAAACCACCACCAATATCCATTTCAATCATCTAAAATATCAATACGATGATAACCAGCATTGTGAGTGTTATTTCTATCTATATAATCTATCAACATCTAACCCAAAAAAGATCTGAAAGTGTAAATCCTACACAAAAATCATCATTTGCGCAAGTTACTGCTCGTAATACTACTGTAACTTTTTTTAAATCGAGCGAACCCATCGCCGCCACTCTTACCACACCTACCGGCAGAGAGGGTCTCGTCTCCATAACGTAAGGACAGCGTACACATTATAAACCGGTCTATAACGGGACAGCAAGGATAATAAGCCAATACGTTGTAACCAACTACAGAAATTTTTACCAGTTGGTGTTACACTAACATAAGTAACGAGATATTAATATGACAAAGACTTCATAATTTAAAGGGTTATCCCTTTCCTGGTTTCAAAAGTATAGGGCTGGAATTCGACATGTGTCAAACTAAGTTGTTAAACCAATTTTTTTTCTTTTCAGTTGAAAGTCTGACATTGACGAAAATGGATCGCTTAACTATCACACAACGCATAAAAATTATTAAAACCTACTACAAAAATGGTGATTCTGGCACAGCTACATACCGCGCTTTAAGTGGAGATTATGGTTTATAAATTGTGAAGAAATTTGAAGAGACTGGAGCGGTTGCAGATATGGTAAGGCCTGTGCATCATCGTTTCGCTCGTTTCGCTGAAAATATAGCTGCTGTAAGTGAAAGTGTTGCCGAAGACCCGAATGTGTCGATTCCTCGTCGTTCTCAGGAATTAGGACTGTCTTATGGCACATTATGGCGTTTTTTGCATATGGATCTACACCTACATTCATATAGAGTCCATCTCACACAACAACTGAAACCAGCTGACCATTCACAACGTCGTAGATACGTGGAATGGGTACTTGAACAACAGGCGGTGGACGGCAATTTTTCGAACAAAATTTTCTTCAGCGATGAAGCACATTTCTTACTCGGTGGGTATGTTAATAAACAAAATTGTCGTATTTGGGGTTCTGAGAATCATCAAGTAATTGAAGAGAGGCCACTACATCCAGAAAAAGTCACTGTTTGGTGCGCTCTTTGGTCCGAAGATGTGATTGGACCTTGCTTCTTCGAAAACGACGATGGAACGACTGTCACCGTCAATTCGGAGCGTTATGGTCACATGATAACAGACTTTTTTTTTGCCTGCTATTGAAGAATACGACTTGGAGAAAATGTGGTTTCAACAAGACGGTGCCACATGCCACACCATTCGAGCGAATATGGCTTTATTTCAAGAGACATTTCCTGGCCGCGTAATTTCTCGTCGTGGCGATATCAATTGTCCACCAAGATCATGCGATTTGACACCATTAGACTTTTTTGTGGGGCTACGCGAAAGACCGTGTTTATGCAGATAAACCTCTAACTCTTGAGCTCTTAAGAAACAACATTTGTCAAGTTGTGACTGAGATACCGCCCAATATGTGTCAAAAACTGGTCGAAAATTACCTCAAAAGAATCAATCCTTGTAACACTTCGCGTGGTGGTCATTTAAATGATGTAGTGTTTCACACATAACACTGTGTGTAATTTTTTAAGTCATGGCAAAATAACCATATACGGACACCACTACGTGATAAAAGACTAAAAAAAAAAGACCCGTGTTTCCCAATTTTTCCCAAAGTCATGCACTTTTTTTTTATGGGCCGCCAAAGATTTGGGGCCTCGGTATCATTTTCGTAAAAATGTGATAATTTTCTCGGGCTTATATCTTGCGAACCGTTCAGAATTTCGATTTACTCTCTGAGGCAAAGTTGTAGCTCATGTCATAAAGAACAAAAATTGCGAACATATAAAATCAAAAAAACTTCACCTTCCAGATCAAAATCGCAAAAACTTAAAAAAATTCGATTTTTTTTTACCTTTTTTCCCGTGTTCAGGTCCATAGGTAGCAAACCGTTTAAAATTCAAGGAAACAATCAACTACAAAAATTTACCTAAGATCTCAATAAACAAATTTCTAGAACATATAAACTTGCTAGAGATGATTCTTAACACTGTTTAGGTAGCACGCAAAAGTGAAAAATTTGCCGAAAATTTTTTAATTTCATTTATTTTACCTTTTTCTCCTGTTCAGGTCCATAGGTAGCAAAAAATGAAATATGCCTGGCCAGAACCATGTGTTTGTCCAAGGGTTAACACCGTTTAGGTAGCGCTTAGGTATCACGCGATCATGCCCCGACAGCAGCAGCACAGGCAATGCAGTAAGCACAGCACACGCAACAAGGGACGCAGCATACAATATAAAAGCGACACGACGCTCACATCGAGGCATTACACAGCGCGACGTCAACGAGAGCTCAGCGGTGAAAGTTATAAAGTGAAAGTGAAAGTAAACAAAGTGAAAGTGCTACAGTATAATTCGCACACAACATTGACAACAGACAATTTCAATATAAAAAAATAAATAAATGGTTTCCCAGGTTTTTTGATTTTATATGTTCGCAATTTTTGTTCTTTATGACAAGAGCTACAACTTTGCCTCAGAGAGTAAATCGAAATTCTGAACGGTTTGCAAGATATGAGCCTGAGAAAATGATCACATTTTACGAAAATGATACCGAGGCCCCAAATCTTTGGCGGCCCATAAAAAAAAATGCATGACTTTGGGAAAAATTGGGAGACAGGGGTCTTTTTGTTTTTAGTCTTTTATCACGTAGTGGTGTCCGTATATGGTTATTTTTTTTCGTGTTGCACTGTGTAATGCAACGTTCAAACTTTATATCAAAACAGAAATATCATGACAAAAAAATATTTTATGTGTCTTTTATTTACGTTTACTTTTGAAACCGCAAAATGGATAACCCTATATAATAATTACGAACAAAACCAAATTATAAATCATACCAGATAGTAAGGAGAAAGTAAATTTACATATGTAAAGGAATATATAACACTAATGCAATCGATTCATATGACAAATTATAAACTGATATAGATCATTATTAATAAACTGATATAGCTCATTAAAGTCACAACACATTCTCCTAACTGGATCAAAGAACGCATAATTCGAACGCTGAAACTCGATGTGAATTAGTTTATAGTACCATTTCTAAAAATCTTACATAACAGAAATTGAGAATATATACATCCATAAATTATCTTCAAAACTGTAATAGAGTTAATCATGGTACGTCGACTACTAAGAGACGGCAATCTGATCAATGCTAGCTATACGAAGGTAGATTATGGTGCGGGTTCCATTGAAGGTTTCTCACATAGAGTAAATATGGGTAGAGAAAATCTTTCACTCACCAAATTTCCGACATTTGTCCTCGTGTGATGTATACGTTTGATGTTGAAAAGAATTGCTTTACTTATACCTGATAGAGGCAATGGTTCAAAACAACGAACAAAATAACAACAACTGCATTTCGTTTTGTGTGTCAAAATTAATGTGTTAAATACAACACAAATGTATGCTAATAATAACAGTCAATAAAAAAGTTTAAAACACATTTAAATTTCACAGTTTTTCACCAAAATGGCATGAAAAATTAAAGCAAGAAGTTATTGTAATTCCACCTGGTGTATATCACTTTTCGTCAAACATCTCTCTATCACACCGACCGCATCACGAAGAGTGTGAAAGGAAATGTCAGATGAGATAAATGGCGGCTCTACTATAAATTTACTCTATGGTTTCTCAGACAAAAATGAGAAACTGTTTCTGGACCGATTCAATCATATTAATATACAAATTTTACTTAGCAAGATGTCACTATAAATGCAAAAGTTGTGTAAATGAATTTTCGAATCACTGTCTAGAATGTCAAAGGGCTTTCAATCCAACTACGGGATATTGAAATATTTCCACAAACTTGAAAATAAGAAATATCGATCTTATCGCTATACGCGATATCGCTATAGCGATCTTATTGCTATCAAATATGAATTATGAAGTATTCGAAGATATCAAAACTTGCTCTATAAAGGCCACATGTATAAAAATAAAGAGTCATTATGATAATATCTCAATATTTTGGATATATTGTCCTTCACGACAGGCAATATCTTGCCACGACTATAACAATTTATTTATAAAACTTGGACCAAAAATTCATAATCGGCGGTGATTTTAATGCGAAACATCCATCCCTGGTGGTTCTACGATTAATAATCCTGGATTAATCCTGGACTATTAACCCAAAAGGAAGAGAGCTATTTGAATTTATTCAAAAATATCACCACATAACTACATCAACTGACACTCTGACTTATTGGCCTAGTGATACAGATACGATTCCTTATCTTGTTGATTTTGATGTTTTTGAAGGCATACCCGGAAACTGTTTGGACATGGTGGATAGCGATGAACTGAGCTCAGACCATTCACCTGTTATTTTGAATTATTTTACCGTTGCAAATTATATTACGAAAATGATGAGTATAATATCTGAAAAGACAGATCTGGATTCGTTAAAGAACTGAATGGACACTCACGTTAGTTTACCGTCCGGAATTCGTACTGAATCTGAATTTGAATATGCGAAGATCTCACTGAACCATTTAGTATAAGGGGAGGCCTCAGGCAGGGTGACTCCCTATCATGCGATCTCTTCAATATATTAATTGACAGTGAATTGACAATTAATTGAATTAATTGTAGTGAACAGGAATAAAACTATCCGCAACAAAAGTTACATGCTGGTCACGTGTGCTGATGATTTATATATCATTGGGCAAAATTTCCGAGAATTTACTGCAGTATTTTCGAGAATTGAGAAGGAATCAGCAAAAGTGGTTTGACAGTAAACGAGGACAAGAAACAAATAATGCTTCGACAAGCACAACATCCATCCGATTAGATGAAAGGGTAAATGTTGATAAGGGTAATCGAAATACTTTGTAGGTAGTGGTCTGATTTATCTACCTCGGGTCTGCCGTGAATTGAAGCAACAACGTCAACCCTAAAATCCAACGGAGAAGCAGGTGATATTTCGTGCTAATCAAGCACTTCTCTTTCTCGAGAAATGAAACCCCAACTATATCAGTTTTTCATTCAACATGTCTTGCTTTATGGCAGAGAATGCTGAGTCATATCGCATACAGATGAACACAATTGGAAGTCTTCGAAACATTAATCGGAGCAACTAGTATATGGTCTTATAACACTGTGAGACAAAATTAAATTTTTTCAAAATGATGGGGTTCTGTCAACGGATTCTGGTAGAAAGGTGTAAAAAAAATATACGTGTATCGGCGTATATATCATTTTTTTGGTGTCGCACAGTTTAATAGAAAGCGCGAGCATCGACGACGGATGAACCACTAGCTGTATGTATCCCAAAATCGACGTAGATATGCAAACGAACTGGCGCGTTTAGGCTGGCTAGCCCAGGTCAGTACAATAGATCAGAATGAACCAGAGCGAAGGGTGTTCGAAAACTTACCCGAAGGGCATCGAAAAATAAGACGTCCTCGACTGGGCTGGAAAGACCAGGTGGAATATAGCTTGCGAGAGCTTGGCGTTACCAACTGGAGGAGAAAAACCGAAGATCAAACCGATTGGAGAAAAATGTTACCCTCATTTTGTAAGGCCAGTAACCCTAACAAATGTCAGTCAGTGGATCGATTTTAAATGTATAATCATCTAGCAATCATTCCGGCAAAATAATGAATGATTTTTAAAACCATCTGAAAATAAACCGAAAACATTTTTTTTGACTGCTAAAGAAAAGTTTGTGAAGAATAAATAAATCCTCATTGTAATTATTAACAAATAATTTTTTGTTAATTCGATTTTAATTCGAAGCATCCCTGGTGGTTCTACGATTAACAATCCTGGACTATTGACCCAAAAGGAAGATATCTGTTTGAATGCATTCAAAAATATCACTACACACCTACATCAACTGACACTCTGACTGATTGGCCTAGTGATACAGATACGATTCCTTATCTTCTTGATTTTGCTGTTTTTGAGGGCATACCCGACGAAGACTGCGCTGGAAAGACCAGGTGGAATATAGCCTGCGAGAGCCTTTCGTTATCAACTGGAGGAGAAAAATCGAAGATCGAACCGGTTGGAGAAACATACTATCCTCATTTTGTAAGGCTCTTGGACCCCAACAAATGTCAGTCAGTGGATCGATTTTAAATGTACATATAATCATCTAGCAATCATTCCGGCAAAATAGTGAATGATTTTTAAACCGATTTGAAAATATACCGAACACATTGTTTTTGTTTTTCGTTTCTTCTAAGGAATAACTAAACCCTTATTGTAATTATTAATAAATTATTTTTTGTTATTTTTTTAGTCAATATTGTATACTTACGATATAGGTGAATCTAACATAGCACGAAGGTCAAGTATTGATTTAACTGTATTTAAAAGATAATCGCCAATGTTAAAACTACAGGATTTACAGATATACAATTCGACATCTGAAAACCTTTCGAAATACCTAAGTACAATTTTGTTAAGGAGCACCATTCGAGAAAATTAGATAAATCGATTTGACGAAACATGATGACAAATCATTAATTCTTACATAAGTTAAACAGCACAGGGCCCAATATTGTTCCAAGCAGTATTCCTCAATATAAGGTCTGGATTCATATCCCTCTGTAAAAAATATGATTTTATCCTACGTAAAAAGTCCAAGTGGAAACCAACTTGTTGGAGCTTTGCAAAAAGAATGTCATGAGACATTCCACTCTGACGTACAGACAAATTCAACTATTTTTAGCGTTTATATTCTACTTAGGTCTTAGCTGATTCATCTGACACCTAATGTTTTCAATTAAATAATAGTTTAGATCCTAGTCTTTAATCCCTAAATGAAACTTTTAAGATACTTTATGAAATGTGGAAGAAAAAAAGGAATCAAACCCCTTAACGTATGGGTCACACTTGACCTTAAATTTATAAAATAAAACTGATCAATAGTTAAATACAGTTTTGTCCAGAGACAAGCTACGTTTTCTGCACTCCAGAATTTTCTCCTTAGTTTTATCAAAAAGTAAGTTTGAAATTCCAGGTATCACATTGCACAGTGGGGCCGATTGGAGAATCCAGGGTAATACTATCACAACTTTTAAAGTATTGTTCTGATCAGTTTGGAATGAATTTATAGAGGAGGAGTCAGGCTTTCAGACCATTCAGAGGTGCCGTATGTTAACATAGTTGGTGCTACAGGTGTGAAAAGTTGAGCACTTTGATGTTGTTGAAATTTGCAAAGCCTGTTACTTCTACACTTATGAACCGATTACAAAGTTTTTTTTACGTTTGAGGATCTACTATGCAAGACAAACAAAAAATGTGCTATATGTTCCGGAATATATTTTAGTGTTATTAAGATATTTTGAATCAAATTTAATAATTTTAAATTTTTTCATTCATTTTCAGATTTTGGTTAATAACTCGGCTATTTGTAGGGAACGAGTATTTCTGGAAACCCCACTAAATTGGAAACACTTCAATAAATACTACACTGTGATAGATTTTAAGATATCTCAAGCCGTTTGAAATGGTGACTCTCAAATTTGGAATTTTTTGTCAATCTGTACAAAACACAATATTTTCCCGAAAAGGTACCATGATTCCTTCAGTATTTGCTTTAGTTTTTACCAAGAAAACTATATAAATTTGTAACTTCTCCTGAGAGAAAACACTTTGCAAAATATATTTAATGTAAAATTATAATCGTTTGGATATGAAACCTACAGTTCGCATTCACTGAATATGTCAAATTTCTGAACAAATTTGTCGATTTCGGTGTCTGGCAAAAATGTCGCTCGGAGTTTTTTTTTTTATTACAGACTGAAATGTTGTTAAATTCATGACAAAACATAATTAGGATCCTAGGCACAAATGAGCTCGGGAGAGCTTAATATTTAAAAAGAGTCAAATTTTCATAGAAGATTTGGTTGGGATTTAAAATAATAGCCTCGTATCTAATTGCTGTTTTCCTGACATTCCTTCCACCTTCGTATTCGTATGTCAATTCAAAATATGCAGCACATACAAATTTGATATTCAATAGAACATCCAACAATCGATCTGAATCGTAGAGAATCAGCCAGTAAGATATGTTCGTATAAACGTTTAATTCCTTTGTGTGATAGTTGTCTTAGCCTAACCATAACCACCAACAGCACAATCGACAACAACATTGATCGAACCGGCCTCAATGTACGTAAGATACTTTTTGGTGTCGTTTGTCTGACTTATACTTCTTGAATTTTAACTTGTTTGATTTCATAGCTTCTTGGGTAGGCAATAAAAAATGTTGTTGTTGCTGTACTTGTATGTTTTTGTCCTTGTTCAGATTCGAATGAATCTTAAAATTTTGAGACCACCTTTGAGCAATTGATATTTAAGATAAATGTTTGTTTAAAAGCCTGTTCCCCTTGCTCCACAGTTTTCTCTTTGAAGTTTTAACGTGCTTTGTTTAGTTTGTAGCAACTGGTTTTGTTGTTGTAATTTTAAAACAAATGTTTACATAAATGTTGGTAGTCGCCTCACTTGAATATTGTTCAAATCAATAACAATGACCTCTTGTTTATGCATTTATGCCTTTTTGGCAGTTAGAGTATCATTCCAAAAGACTGTCTATATTTTAACTTCGATGGTGTGCATACTTTGTTGGCTAGCGGCCACCAAATAGCGCTTTATATTTTTTTTTTGCATTAATACCACCTAACATTGCCTAGTATCTTTGGCATATTTTCACATTTATGGTCAAAATAGTTTAGTTGCAGGCCGAAAACTGTAAAGTTTTCCCCTTCTTCCTGACATAAGAGTTGAGCCATTAAGGTAAATAAAAAAAACATTTGCCCCATTTGTTGCTATTTTTCACTGTTGCTTAGCGTTTGGGTACAAATATTGAGTTTTTTATAAGTTGATTTCAATATTTCATTTCCATTTTTACTCCGTTTGCATTTCTGCTTCAAAACAATTTGGTATAACTTAAGGCGGTATTTTGCTTGAATATCTAAACTATTCAACGCCTTTTATTGTGGTCAGTAAGTGTTAATGAACTTTGGGAAATTTTAAGTTAATTTTTTGGGAGTTGGAGCTAAGAAAACCCCCCTCGAAGCCATAACTGTGGTTTTGTTTTTAAGACGTAGAAAAAAGGTGTTGTATAGAAATTGTTGCAGTTGCGAATTGTTGCGAACAATAAAAAAAAAAACATATTTTAACCACGAGCAACATTTATGAATCTTAATTTGTGATCAACAAAGCAAAGCAATTTCAGAAATTCCCTAAAGCTAGGAAAATATATTTTTCATGTTTAGTTTATATTCCGCTATTTAGATGGAAATTGTTTGAATAGTTTTGAATTGTATACAGTGGAATGCTAAGTCATTAAAGTTACCATTCGTTACAAGGCTAATGATTTACGAATTGAGGATTCAAGGCAATATTGATAAAATTTCACATAAGCTGGTCTGCAGGACGACGTTGAAGGACTATAGGAAATGTACGACTTCACTGCACCTCCCGCATTTTGAAAAATTAAGACTTCAACTGCAATATTTATAAAATCATTCCCTGATTCATTTAACATTTATAATCAAATTTATCAAACAATCAAAAACTAATGTAAAGCAAAAATATAATTGAAATATCGCTACTTAAAAAAACCTAAAAAAAAACATAGAGACAAAGTTCAATTAGTGACAAACTTGAAGAGGCCAGGGCGTAAGCAGCTGAGGAAGAAGCCTCGCAAATTTCAAAACGGTCGTCGAATTTTATTAGCTACTAAATCTTGTTTACACACAAATTAGCCGGCAAATGTCTGGAAATTTTGAATCTCCGTCAGTGCCATTTCGTTGTACGACAAATGTATCATCAATTGTTCAGTTGTATCACTAATGTATCATCAATTGCTCAGTTCTCTCCCACAAGAGTTATTTAATGATACATACTTATAGCACTGGTACTGTAGATTTTGAAGTAATTATATTTATAGGACACACGCCATTTATTTTTTTTGTGTTGTAAAATTTGTTTATATAAGTAATAGTTATTTTCTATACATAGAATCATCAATAAAATCATCAGCATGCATGTTGCCCTATGCTTTTCGCGCGCGAACTTTATTCTTTTGAATAATCTTATCTTTGATACCGATTTGCATAATATACGTCAGTGTGATAATACTTCTGAATTTGAAATCGGCCTGGATGATTTCTATAATATTATTAATGGCTATTATTCTAAGTCTGTATCCAAGAGGCCTATAAAGGGTAATACTGGTCCCCCATGGACCTCAAGGGCTCTAAACAGTCTCAAGAATGTAAGGAATAGATGTTCGAAAAAGTATAAAAAATCTGGACTGCTAGCAGACTATGCTAGGTATATTGTTGCTAGGAGTAGATACAACTCTAAATCTCGTGAGAGTTACAGAATATATTTGAATAAGTTGAAGGCTAAATTTAAACGGAACCCCAAATCATTCTTTAGATTTGTTAACTTGAAGCGTAGTTCGTCTTCCACACCTCGTAGGATCAAAATGAACGGTATTGATTATTCAGATGAGGAGTATGTTGCTAATTGTTTCGCCGATTTTTTCGCATCTATTTATTCCACCCGAGCCTATGATGTTTCCAAATCATACCCGTACACTCTCCGCTCTACCATTCCGTTTGATGCACCTGTCGTAAATTCTTCGTGGTTGCTAGATAACTTAATCAGCTTGAAAGCCTCGAATAAAGCTGGTCCTGACGGTATCCCGGACTCTATGTTGAAATACTGCTCGAATTCTCTCAGCTTACCGTTGACTCTCTTATTTAACTCTTCGTTGAAGTTCGGTCATTTTCCTGCACAGTGGAAGAGCTCTTATATAATCCCTCTCCACAAATCTGGTAGTTTAGTAAATGTTGCAAATTATAGGGGAATTGCAAAATTGAGTGCCATTCCTAAACTTTTTGAGAAGTTTGTCACAGAGGTAATTTCTCATCAGGTTTCCTCTATTTTAGATCCAGGTCAACATGGCTTTCGGAAGGGTCGTTCCACCGTGACTAATTTGCTTCAGTTTTCCTCTTCTATTATCGACGGCTTTATTAATGGAGATCAAAGTGATGTGATTTTTACCGATTTTAGTAAGGCTTTTGATCAAGTTAACCACAATTTGTTATTATATAAACTCGGGGCAATGGGTTTTAATTGTAAAATGCTGAATTGGATCAGTTCTTACTTAATGAACCGAGAACGGATGGTATCATTTGGGCGATCATTCTCAAGATCTATTTTTGTGTCATCTGGGGTGCCTCAGGGCATTCATCTTGGCCCGGTTCTATTCTTGTTATTCATTAACAACTTACCCGCCTCCATAACGCACTCTGAATTGTTAATGTACGATGATGACGTGAAGATCTGTTTTTCTTACAAGGATCCTTGTCAGTATACTTTACTTCAGAGGGATTTGTCTACATTCCAAACGTGGTGCGAAACCAATTTGATAGAGCTTAATTTTGCGAAATGTAAGCATATGCTGTTCTCTAGGTCATCATTCTTTTCGGCAAAATACATTTTAGGTGGCAATGTTCTTGAATCGGTGGATTAATTTGTTGATCTAGGTGTTCTCTTGGACAGAAAATTGAATTTCAACTCCCACATAGTTACGATTGTAAATAAGGCTTATGGCGTTCTGAACTTTATTAAACGTTTGGAAAAGGAAAAATCTTTTCACTTCACTAGTCAATTTGTACAATTTGTATGTTAATATGATTGAATCGGTCCAGAAACAGTTTCTCATTTTTTTATCTGAGAAACCTTCGTATAGCAGTAGACTAGCATTGATCAGATTACAGTTTTGAAGATAGTTGATGGATGTATATGTTCTGAATTTCCGTTATCTAAGATTTTCATAAATGTCCCATTGAGACCCACGAGGTACTATAAACTCATTCACATCGAGTTCCAGCGTTCGAATTATGCGTCCTTTGATCCAGTTAGGAGAATGTGTCGTGACTTTAATAAGCTATATCAGTTTATTAATTTCACTGGTAGTTGGGAAACTACAAATTCTAGGATAATTTGTCATTTGAACCAATTTTCATTAGTGCTATATATTCCTTTACATATGCAAATTTACGTTATCCTTACTATTTGGTCTGATTTATAATTTGCCTTTCGTTTTGTTCGTAATTATTATAAAGGCGATCTTCAAAAACAGGGCGCAAAACATCGAGTGTAGCTACGGCTGTGTGGCACGTAGCGTTCAACAAGGCCCGATAACTATCGCCAATGACTGTAACGGCCACTCCTTGCTCAGTTTTGAAGAAAAATGGCCAATTATGCCTCTGGACCTAAAACTGCAACAAACAGTACTCGTTTTGGGTGCATCGGCTTTTCAATGTATGCGTGCGGGTTTTCTGTGCCCCAAATGCGACAATTTTGCTTGTTTACATACCCACCAAGATCAAAATGAGCTTCATCTGAAAAGATGATTTTTGGCAAAATCGGCATCTTCTGTAAGTCGATCGCAGGCCCATTTTTCCCATATTTCCCAGCGTTGTTCAAGCGTATACACAACCATATTCGTTCAGCGGAAGGATAAAACTAATTATCTGTCAAATCAGACATGAGCTAAGTGTTACCATTCACGAAATAAGTACTAGTTGAAAAAAAACGTTAGTTTATATTATGAAGTCTGTCTCATATTAATATCTCGTGATGTACTTTTATACTTATTTATGTTATTGTAATACCAACTGGTGAAGAATTTCTATAAATGGTTGAAACGTGTGAACTTATGATCCTGGCTCGCCCGTTATAGACCGGTCTATAATGAGAACGCTGTCCTCACATTATGGGGACGTGGCCCTCTCGATCGGTAGAAAAAAAAAAAGACAGCACGCTGTCTAGCACATTTAGGTTAAAGAAGCACATGGTGATACCTGCAGTTTCCTCTATAGCAAACTATTGACTAGTCTAGTCTAGCCAATTTGCCCTTTCAATAAATTTGTCTATAAGACCATTCAGAAGCGTATATTACTCTGCAACCACAATCATAAAAATGAAATAACTATTTGTGTATTACTTATTTTTTTCAATTCTGAGAATCATAAAAATTACGTAAACGGGTTTTCCAAACAATTTTGTACATGTAAAGTGGGTTTGCCAAAATTCGTATCGTAAAATGCACCTGTGTTTCTATGTTCTGCATTTTCATTATACCATTTTCTTAAAAACATCGACGAAACGTCCCTACGGTATTGTAAATAGGTTTTTTACAATTATGAAATATTTGTGTTATTAATATTAATTTAAAAATTTTATCAAAACTGCTAAGTGCTGTGACATTTGAAAAAAATTTCAAAAAAAAAAAATTGCTGATTTCACTAAATTTTTGAAATTTCACGTCCCTTGCCAGAACAGAAGACATTAACCCAGGGTGGTGAAATTTTGAACAGATGTAACTTATGTATAGGAGCAACTGTTCCGTTCTATTCCAAAAGGATTATAAAAAACTTGCTTTTTCGATCCCTCCTAGTAGGTTAGCTGTGCAAATAATGAAAATCAAAATATCGTGAAATAGCGGAATTTCAGTGTTTTACCAAAAAAATTATAAGTCCGCCATTTGTCGTCAGATTTTGTTAAGTATGTGCTTATTTTCTTTAGAAAAATGCCAGCTATACGTAAAAAAACCAAAATCGCTGTTAGCATCGCGTTTTATATTTTATATGAATTTTTATATGAATTTTTCTGCCACATTTTTACTAAAAAAACGCAGTTTTTTAACTTTTTAAGCCGCCAACATCAAAACTCCTCACCCGATTTGAAAATTTTCTGAGAATAGGTTGTAGACGGCTCAATTTGCTTTAATTTGAGTAGTAGTAAGATGAAATACGTCAAAGAACACGAAAGATATGCTCAAAATTGTAAGTGTACCTTACAAAAAAAAAAGTACCAAAATTTAAAAAAAAAAGTTCAAAAATTTGTATCTCGAAAACCAATCAACAGAAAAATTTTTAAAACTCATTTTCGTGTTTAGTAGGTCAAAATCAATGAGAAAAAGTATGCTAGAAACAAATCACAAAACGACTGTTGGCTAGTGTAATAGGTCCTTTACAAAATCCAAAATCCACAAAATGGGACCAACATTTGCTTCTTCTAAAATTGTTCTTCTATAAATGGCGATATTAACTTCAAAGTATTGATAAATGTTCTTCCACGCTATCCCCCTCCCGTAGCACCCATACAAAAGTTGGGTGGCTAGGCAATTGGTAAACACAAAAATTCTCGACAAACACTACAGATCTAAATGAAATTTGGTAGTAGCTTACATTTCGTCAAACACCTGTCGACTTTTTAAAAGGTTGATTTTATCATGCCCATTTTGAAACTTCCCATAATAGAGTTATATGGACAGCTGTTTGATGATCACAATAACTCCAATCAAACACAACCGATCATAATGAACTTTAGTATTAGACAATATTTCTTCAAACCCCACTCAGCTACAAAATTGGTTGATTTTCACACTCCCATATGGTCGATCGATACCGAATAAAATTCGGTAGTGACCAATATCTTGTCAAACGCCAAGGGCGTTTTGTTTCAATAAATGCATTCGATTGAAATTTGTCGCTGAATTAGTGCCTGACCGTGGAGTGTCAGTAATTAAATTGTCAAGTACAATAAATGGTTTTGACTGAAACAAACAAATTTTACATCGTCGTTTTCATGTGAGCGTACAATTTTTAATTCCAAAGTCGAGGAGTGTGCTCGAATTCAGCGACATTAAAAACGTACGTGACAAGTTGTGAACAAACCCTTATAAGTTTTAAGAAATCGTCCTCCATATTTGACTTAAAAAACAGCTACTCGGTTGTTTACTCCAGTTGTTTATCCCTCATTCTTCCGCTCACTCTGCACTCTATAAGGGTCATATTCTACAAGTCCCAAAATTGAAAGTAAACGCAAAAGCCAAAGCGAAACCCAAAGTCAAAAAACTTTTACTTTTTTGTCGTTATTCACTTTTAAAAAACCGGACAAAAATCACTTGTACTTTTCGCGTTTGTAGACACTTGTTGAATGACAAAATTCTATCAATGAATACCTATAAATACTACTTACTTATTTAGGCACTGATGAATGGACTGGAATATGGACTGGAAAATAAAATCTTAAACGTGTTAATTTACAAAAACAAATAAATGTATGCTGTTATTTCGCTTCCAAAAACAAACATTTTTGCATTTCAGTAAAATTGTCATAACTTTGGAACGGTAAGACCTTTGGGCTTCGTTTAGGTAAGAGGTATGGATATCTTTCAACAGAAAAAAAACATAAGTTAACTGCCATCTGGCTGGGAAAATTGAGGTTATGTGATTTTGTTTTCCATTTTTTTTCCGAAAGCTCTGTATCTCGGCGATTTGACTTTTTTCTACTTTTTTTATTGATTCTGAAAGGCATTTTAAAGACCTTTCCAACGAGCCCAAAAAACCGACCACTGGCTCAGAAGTTAGCAACTTTACCCTACTACCCTCCGACCAGCAATCCGAAAATTTTGAACCCGCTGCCATTTCGCACCCTTGCATTTTCGGACATGGTCCTAGTGGACTTTTCTTCACGAAATGAGCCAAGGAATACGCTGGAGAAATTTGTCCGGAACTTCCTGAATCCCCCTGTAGTACTGCAAATGACAGCAATATTTAAGGAAATGCACACAAAGTGTGTAAAAAGCCCAGGTTATTTAGGGTTGCAATGTCGAGTAAACTTTCCTATCAATATTAAATTAGTTGTCATTGCAAAAAAGATATTCGGACACCACTACGTGATAAAAGACCAAAAAAGGACCCGTGTCTCCCAGTTTTGCCCAAAGTCATGCAATTTTTTTTATGGACCCCCAAAGATTTGGGGTCTCGGTGCCATTTCGCGAAATTGCAAAAAAACTTTAAAAAATTCGATTTGTTTTACCTTTTTCCCCCTGTTCTGGTCCATAGGTAGCAAACCGTTCAAAATTCAAGGAAACCATCAACTTCAAAAATGTACCTAAGATCTCAGTAAACAACTTTCTAGAACATATGAACTTCCTAGGAATGATTCTTAACACCGTTTAGGTAACCGCAAAAGTGTAAAATTTCTCGAAAATTTTTTAATTTCATTTGTTTTTTCTTTACTTCAATATTGATATACTACATCAAATAATAAACAAAAATTCGTATTATGTTTATAATGTTGATGGCACTGGACTTGCAAATCGCACTTTCTTAAGTTGTGGATCCAAATCATCGTCCGAATCTGACTCTGATTGAGAACTTATGGCGTCCACAGGCACTCTGCTTCCAGAGTGCCCCCCATCATTAACTTTTTCTTCTTCAAGTACTTCATTAACATCATACAGGGTGATCTTGTGACTCCACCAACATACCTGAAATGAATTAAAAAAGAAATCAATAAAGGAATTCAAAACAATGCATCAATAAAATTGATATTTCGTCTGCAAGCAATGCGTCGAGTTTTTTGCTTTTGTACCGTTTTTCCGTGGGGATTGTGGTTTGGTGAAACCGTTCTCCTCGCTCATCGGATTC
This sequence comes from Phaonia tiefii, assembly GCA_963931995.1. Taxonomy (NCBI): domain Eukaryota; kingdom Metazoa; phylum Arthropoda; class Insecta; order Diptera; family Muscidae; genus Phaonia; species Phaonia tiefii. Next base: position 197,797,472 of record OZ008368.1, on the reverse strand, counting down.
GGTAGGGAGTTGTTTGATAAAAATGCAGCTTTAATGTCATCGATGTGCTGTAGCACTTTCTCTATAACTTTCACTGCTGAGATCTCGTTGACGTAGCTCTGTGTAATGCCTCGATGTGAGCGTCGTGACGCTTTTATATTAGTGGTCTTCATGAAAGCTCGAAAGGACCTCGTAAACTCGAAAACATCGTAAACTTGCACAGCAAACGTCAAAACAAACAAATTGCCCATACACAGCGACTTGCACAAAAGTGGAAAGTTTTCGAGGCAAAATTTCGATCATACCCGGAAAAACAAACGCGAAAACTTTTGGCATTTCAATGTCAATATTTTTGTATTAAAACAAAGAGAGGGTTTTTGATTTCTGTGAAAAAAATCAAATAATGGAATAGGTAAAGCATATTGTACTTTTAATTTTATTTTTTTTTATTTACTTTATCAGCCTTTTTTTGACAATTGCTGCATAGATACACTGAGCAACTTTATTTGTTGTCTCATGAAACGCTTCGGGGCAAACTTACGCTGAGCAAAAGTTCTATGTTTTCTTGCTGAGTGTGCTGAGCTTGAAGAAACCGGTGTTAAGAATCATTCCTAGGAAGTTCATATATTCTAAACAGTTGTTTATTGAGATCTTAGGTACATTCTTGTAGTTGATTGTGAGAGATTGTGAGATTGTGATATGAGACTGACAAAGTGATCACTTTTTTGCAAAAATGACACGGGGCCCCAAATAAAAAAATTAATGTGAGTCCGATCACAGGGGAGATGTGTAAACATCTAGTAATGAAGTTGGAAGTACTTATGCTTTTAGTATATTTTTTTAATTAATCAATTAAAAGTATCAAAACTTTCAATATTGTAAATACATAGGAATTTGCTGGTTTTTGTTTGTTTTATTTAACTTATTTGGTTAGTAAATGGGCACACTGCAGTATATATGTACTGCATTAAAAACTACAGTAAGCAGTAAATTTACTGATTACTGAAAAAATTCAGTAAATTTGTACTGATAATGAAATTTAATTTGCATTACCAGTAAAATGATAGGGCCGTATTCATAATAATCAGTAATCGGGCATTACGATTACTGAAAATTCAATGCACCTCATAATGATCATGTAGGCACTTTATAAAAATTGCTGAAAAAATTTTAGTAATCAGTAACTAGTTGAAGAATTATTTTTACTGAAATTTTGTGCCCATCTATGGTAAATCCCTTAAGTACAAATAGTTAATATTGGCTTGTGGTAACTAAAATAAGATACATATTTAAATTTTTGACTCGATTGTATTTAAAAATCTATGGAAAACTGCATCTATAGTAGTGGAATTGTTAGTTGTGGTGGTTTGTGGAGAATTGCTCATATGCAAGTGGAAAATGTCAAATAAAAATTTTTGCAAAATTTGCAAAATTTGTATTAAACTCTCCACCCATAATAATTGGCATGAGACGGAGATTGTTACCCAATTGTCGTGCACCAGCTTCAGTGTAAGGCAACAGTACGTAATGAAGATATGTTATAATCTTAATTTATATTGGAATCTAATAGAAATTTTATTAGAATTAATATTACCTCCATTCAGCTTTGATACACTTTGTGTTGTTTTATGTTGTGAGTTATAATTTTTTTGGTGTTTTGTAAAATATTTTATTATTTTGTATTTGTTGCGGTTGACAAGTTATTAATCAGCTGTTTACTGAAATGTAATGCATGTAGTTATTTTACAGCAATGGTTTTCGAAAATTAGTAGCTACTATTGGACATTAGATGGTGCTTATATGCAGCTGTTAAGTATGAATGACAATCTCAAAGACAAAGAAGACTTATAGTTTGACAAGTTTAGTTTTAGTTTTCCTTATTTTGCTTTGTTTTAGTAAATTTCTTATTAGAAGGTCAAAAAATCTTTTTAAAAGTTATTAAAAGTAAATTTTTTTGTATTCATTTTATTTATTTGTTTTCATTTGCCTACGATAACATAATGTACGACAATTAGTGAAAATTAGTAGCTACTATTGCACACTAGATGGTGTTGAGTATATTGTATGCAGCGTATGATTACACTAATACACTCATACATAGCGCACACCGATTTGATAACGCTTTACGATTGGTTAACGATTACATCGCACATCTTACTCTAAATTTGTGATTGTATTGTGAAAAAGATTTTTACCCCCAGCGTATAGATGTTTCCACATCAAAAACTCCACGACTTTGGGCAAAACTGGGAGACACGAGTCTTTTTCTTGTCTTTTATCACGTAGTGGTCTCCGTATATGGTTATATTTCCATGTCTTAAAGGATTACACACAGTGAAATTAAAAAAATTTCGGGAAATTTTTCAATTTTGGGGCTAGCTAAACACTACTTAAGTGCTACCTAAATGGTATTAAGAATCATTCCTAGGAAGTTCATATGTTCTAGAAAGTTGTTTACGGATATCTTAGGTACACTCTTGTTGTTGGTTGTTTTCCTGATAAAAAATTAAATTTTTTAAATTTTGTGCGATTTTGAACTTGAAGATGAAGTATTTTGATTTTATATGTTCACAGTTTTTGTTGTTTATGAGAAGAGCTACAACTTTACCCCAGAGATATGCAAGATATGAGACTGACAAAATGATAACTTTTTTGTAAAATTGACACCGCGGCCAAAAATCTTTGGAGGCCCATAAAAAAAGTACATGACTTTAGGCACAACTGGGAGGCACGGTTCAAAAAGTGAACACGTCCATGGACAGTTTGTCCGACTGCGCTCATACAGATTGTCCGACTGCGATCACACATTGTTTGCCGTTAAACTCCTCTGAAACGGCTGGACCGATTTGAATGTAATTTTGTGTGCATATCGGCTAGGTCTCAGAATAGGCCAACATCTATTCTTCATACCCCTAAATGATAAGTGTGACCCAACCCAATATAAAACCCAGATTTGTCCGACTGCGAAACACAGACTGTCAGCCTGCGAAAAAAAAACACACACTGATGTAGCGGCAGCGAATATTTGTATTGTGTGGATGCGGAGCACTCTCAGAGCAAAGAGAATAATGACCTGGTTGTACGTATATAAAAACCAGTACATAAGTTTCAGTCGGGTGTACCGACTTAATAATACCCTCACCCTAAGTCATCCATTGCGTGGGAGTTCTGTTAAAAAACGCCCATACTCAAAGGTGACCATATTCAATAGCAGATTGGCATTGCGCTAAATATTATTCAATACACAAATTAGTTAGTTTCCCTCCGAATATTTATATGCGAGGTACAAAAATGTGCATGGCAAGTTGTTGCCAAAATTTTTATCAGTACCAAATTTTATTAAGATCGGATATGAGTTATTGGACTTATAGAGTCGGCTAACCGGAAATACTCCCAACTTTTTTAGGGGGGGGGGGGGTACGAAATTGAGCGTGGCACAATAGTCAGATATTAAATACACAGTAGCTTTTAGTAAAATATTGCCTAGTATAGAATTTTATTAAGATCGGTTGTAGTTTACAAGAGTTATCGTGTCGATCAACCGGTCATCCGCCTAACTTTTATATGGGAAGTATCAGAATAGGCGTGGGAAAACTGCTCATTTTCTATAGGAGAGTGGTTTTGACTAAATATTGGCTGGTACAAAATTTCATACTGCTTGGTTCGGTTTTGGGGGATTTCTCGTGCCGATCAACCAGACAGCAAAACAACTTTGGTATGGGAGGTACCACAATGGGCCTATCAAAATCACTCTTATTTTAATCGATGACTGTCGTTTGATAATGTCAAACCTTGTACCTAATTTCATTAAGGTCGGAAGTGTTTCACGCGAATTATCGGATTGGCCGCACCGGACGAACTCCCTGTTTTGTATGGGAGGTACCAGAATGGGCCTGACAATCTCGCCCATTTCCTCCAGTTAAGTAGGCATTTATAGATTATTAACCGGTGTGTGAGTTGAAGCTTATAACATTTACCAGAAGAAAGGTTTGAAAGAAATATGATTTTGTGCTAAATGTGTCGATTTGTATGGGAGGTGCCAGAAGGGGCGTGGTCAAAACACCCATTTTCAATCCCAAACTCAATATTGGTAAATAATAGTTACATACAAAATTTGATTGTGATCTGTAAAGATTTATGCCAGTTATCGTGTTGACCAGCCAGACAGACGGAGGGATATGGCTCAAACATCTTAAAAAGTCCCAAAACGAATTACGTCCAAAGATACTAAGGGTCTAATATGGCTCCTTTTGTACTTATTAAGTGATATATACCCCCATCCCTGGGTGAGGGTATAATGAGAGAGCAAGAGAGCAACGAAGATTGTGTGAACTTGTGTAGCGTATGTACGAAAATGACAATGTATATATGTACATGTGTCTGTTGATTTGCATTTTCTTTGTTTTTTTGTGGGTATAAAATAAAAAGTATTAGGCAAGAAAATAATGACACTTGTCTTTATATATTTTTAAGTGTTATTAAATATTAATATTATTTAAATGAAACGTCACCATATGATTGAAATCGTTTTTTATTATTGTGAAAGGCAAGTCAAATAAAATGTGGGTGCGGAGCACTCTCACAGCAAAGAGAATAATGACGTATTATACGTATGTATATAAAACAACAAAAATTGTGTGAACTTGTGTAGGTAGCTATGTACGAACAAAACAATATATGTATGTTCATGTGTCTGTTGCTTTGCATTCTCTTTTTTATGTGGGAATGAAACAAAAAGTATTAAGCAAGAAAATAATGACACAAGTGCTTGCACTGGTCTTTAAATAATTTTAGGTATTAATATTATTTAAATGTAACGTCATAATATGATTGAACGCTGTGTTTTATTTTCCAATGTAACATTTACTAATGTGTTCATAGAAATCGAACAGGTACCGTGTAGCAAAAAGGTGTTAACACATCGCCTGTGAGTTCGAAAACTCATTTGATTTTTTTGGTCTTTTATCACCCAGTGGTGTTCGTATATGGTTATATTTTTTCGTAATTATAATTGTTTTGCAACCAATTATTTATTTGAGCTTTCCATTTCTAATTTTATTATTGTAAATAAGAAACTCAGTGAGTGAACAATACAATTTTTAATTATTTAAAAGAAAAGTTTGAGGTCTGTCCATCGATTACATTTCAGCCAAAACTGGCAACTACTTATAGCAATGAAGTGCAAAATACTTCCATCATCTTTAAATTTTTAATTTCTTCAACTAAAGCGACGAATTGTGGCGTGTTGAATTTGGCAGCTGAAGTGATCAAACACATTGCGCTGTGTTTTATAAACTACACAGTAAACAGCGTTTTAACGTTTTATAAACTACCAAAACGACAAAAGTAACGCGAAGTGGCTGATTCGCGACTTATAGAACAACACCCTACGTTTTCAACTACCTAGTCTACCAGTTGCGTGATTTATATATATAAACTCCTCCGCTATAAATGTCTAGCAAATTCTAAGTCTACGATAATGGTTTAGAAGTTCTAATATTACCACGACTTTTCTTACAATCGGTTACACTATACAATGATAGACACACTTTAGAACGCAACTTTTAAGAAGAACAATAAGAAGAACAATTTTACAATCACACCCCTAGTTGAAATAAGAATAAAACCGTATCATTTAACTTGTAGTGCAGTTAGCACTTTATTTCTGCTCAAAAATTCACCAATTTAATTAAATATTTTGTATTTTTATTGTATTTTATCGTAACGATAGCCGATAAATGTACGAATACCGGATATTTTTCGTAGCATTTTCCACTGTTGCCACATGGTAGTAAGATTATTTGGCAAAGCGCTGAAAAACATTTATCGTATTTAAAGTCAGATCAAACATATATCAAACAAAATCAACTGATTACCATTTTGAATAGCAAGTACAAATTGGGTCTTAGCCTTCTGAACATTTGTCATTTTATTTTCTTGACTTTTAAAATTTGTTTTTGCAATTATTTTTTTAGTTCGTTTATTTATCAGTTCAATAACCTTATGACGCAACGTATAACTTTTCCATGTTGATCCATTTCGATTTCACGGCTCGTACCCTATACAATATCTGAAGATTTTTATTTCTAAATTTAAATAAAAATTTCTTGGCCCTATTTCGTGTACCTAAATTATATCCCATGAAAGCGCTTTCAAAACAGATAGGTATAGATATTTGTCTAAGCTTTTTCGTGGTAAATTACTCCATAGTGATTCCAAACCTAAACGAGGTGGCAGCATCCGCGAGAAATTGAAAGTGCTCTGTGCTCAGCTAAACCCCAGGTTATTACGGACCAACACTGTCTTGTTAGTTTCTAATCCATTTTTTTTATAATTACACAATCTTTGTTAACATTGTTTTTGATGCATTTCTGTTAAAACCTGGAATGACACTTTAAATGAATTTAATCTTTGTCTATCTGTTTTAAATATCTATTGAATTTTATTGACTCTTCTCATATTTATACACTTTCGCTGCTACTACTTCGGCACTGCTTTCTTCCAATGGGATAATGTAGACATAGGCATCTTCTAATATTCCCAATATACAATTAACACTAAATTATCCTGTTTTTTTAAATATCAGTATTCCTTTATTATATTTACTTCACCCAGTGTCTTTGTGAAGAAACTTATTGCAAATCGTTGAAGGCTATGGCAGGGATGTTACGAAAACTCCCTATCCTTTTAGCAACTGCATGAAGTAGCAGCATCGGGCTACAATACTCCCCTCACAACAAGCTTTATATTATGTAAATCAACTCATTAGTGTTACAATTTATCTCGAATTTTTGGAAAAAAAATAGCCTCCAGTATTCAATGGCCATATATTTTATACATAAAATATCAATATTATGCAAAACCTCACTCGCTTGCATCTTAAAAACTCCTTTATTTTGCAGCACATTCGTTTTTGCTTTGGAGATAAAGTCTTTGTTGAAGCAACAAAGAACCACCATAACACAACCAAAATGCATGTAAAGGATATATGTACATATTTTAGTATCAATCGTGCGTACAATAATGCACACACAATCTCGCGGCTGTAGAAACTGCAAGCTGGGAACAGGGAACAGTTTGATTATCAAGGCGGTATCGTTCATTGTACCTGCTGTTTTTTAAGCATAAAAGTTTACTAAACAAGGCTTATTATGCAGACAATGTCAGTACTACTACACAAACCTGGTACAGGGCGATACGCAAAAGAAATCAATTATGCATAGAAAAGAAAATTCTTAAACAAGTTTGGGTCATTTTGGCTATAATGCCGTACAAGAAGTCTTCTGACGGCAGCTACCGAAAATTTTTAAATGTGTGAAGAAGCTAACGAAATGAAGAAACAAAACTGTTGAATGGAATGTGATCGGTATATGTACTTGTAGTTAAGACGAACATGGTCAATACCAAAACCCAGGCTTCCACAAAATGAGGAACAAACATCTGATCTTTGTTAACAAAACTGATCGTACGATAAGCATTTTGGTAGTTAAAATGACAATGTGGTATAGTAAATACCTGATATTTTATAAATAGATAACAAAAAGGTCCAAATACTTTTAAATTTCACAGTTCTCAACCAAGACGACATGAAAAACAGTTCTTGTAACTCCACCTGGCGTAAGCCGAACAGCTCTCTATCACACCAACCTCACCACGAAGAGTGTGAAACTAAACGTCAAAAGTAATCAATAGGTATCATAGCCGGTATTATATGTTGATTCCAGAATACATTAGTGTTAACACAGATGATTCATAGGAAAATAATGAATTATTTTATTGTATGCAGAGAATGCATTATATAATTTGTTCTTTTCAATGCATTATTTGACAGTGTTTTAAGAATGACTTCTATAACTCATTATTTGTAATGCATTATAGTATTTATGTATTTATAATTAGTCATACAATTTATTCCCCTGACATAGATTAAATAATGTATTCTATTTAATGACAAAATAGTCTCATAAAGTTCAATGTTTTTTTCATGAAATAACTTGTTAATTTTAAACTGATAATAAAAAAACACCTTCCAAATAAGGAGAACGAAAATCAAAAGTTCGTGTACAAATGCATACATATAATGAAGAAAACATAAGCATTTCTTTACTGGTAGGCATTGCAACACAAACAAAGTTATTTATGTGTTTCTAAATATGCAAAAATTTGTAACCGACATGAAGGCGGCGACAGACACCGGGATTCCAAAATCCAGAACAATCATCAGAAGAAAAAACAATACATTTCGCCTTCTGCAGATGTAGGAATGTTAGTTGTTAATCAATGTGCAATTATTACGTCGTCGACTCTTTAGAATATCTTATACAGGGTGATTCAGGAAGTTCCGGACAAATTTCTCCAGCGTTTCCTTGGCTCATTTCATGAAGAAAAGTCCACTAGGACCATGTTCGAAAATGCAAGGGTGCAAAATGGCAGCGGGTTAAACATTTTCGGATTTGCGGTCGGAGAGTAGTAGGTAGTAGGAGTAGTAGTAAAGTTGCTAACTTCTGAGCCAGTGGTTCGGATTATTTGTTTTTGGGCTTGTTGGGAAAGGTCTTTAAGAGGCCTTTCAGAAAATTTTGAACCCGCTGCCATTTCGCACCCTTGCATTTTCGGACATGGTCCTAATGGACTTTTCTTCATGAAATGAGCCAAGGAATACGCTGGAGATATTTGTCCAGAACTTCCTGAATCACCCTGTATAATGTGATTCTTATAATTAATTATTTAATTAATTCCCAATGAAATACATTATTCATTTTCCTCTAACCCTCTACTAGGATTAACTAATCCTACAGCTAAAAATTGCAACTTAGAACCACGTATATTTGGACGATGTTCGTTTTAATTTTGACTGAACGATGTCCGTTTGTCTGTCCACAGCAAAAAAATACAAAAAATTTTGGAGCAGCACGTATCTACTGGAGTGGTTCTGAGACATAATAAATATACAGTGAAAAACATCAGAATGTAATAACAACTCTTAGTAATGGAACTATCTTAGACAAAAAACATTTTTCTGCTATCACTAAATCTCTTTTTAGAAACAACTAATATACCCCTTTCTCATGACAGTCTCAAGAGGTTCTAAGTGCAAATTTTGTTTAAACAACAAGCCCTACCATCAACGCTTTGACAAGTGCTTCCATATGGTAAACAGCATTGTTTGCGGATCTATCTGTTGTAACGAACCTGCTGTCGGACTTCATTTCCGGCGTTGCTCAGGATATTTGGTACTGTTTTCGACAGCCAGTTACACAATTTAAAAGGATATAAGTAGTGGCCGTCAGTGGTGCAGTGGTAGTGTGCGCACCTGTTGTGCATTAGGACGTGGATTCGATCCCTATTCCTACCACCAAAAATTTCTTTCGACGGCGGTCTCCTCGCTTACTGACGGCTACACTATCAAGTATTAAGCCATGAAAAACCTTCTCAAAATACCGTTCGGAACCGGTGTAAACCTGTAGATCCCAATAAAAAAAAATAAATGGTTTCCCATTACATCCCATGAAGGGACCGGGGAGAACTAGATCCCAATAAGTGAGTGTAAAAGTGTACAGCTCACTGGTTGTGAGAAGCTCTCCCTAATCCTCTCGTGGGATGTAACGGGAAACCATTTATTTAAGTAGTAAAAACAGAGAAAAGAAAGAATTAGGTAACTAAAAGACTTGTTGGGTTAGGTTTCGGGTTCACCCATTTGAACTCATGTTTCGTCAAAAGAATGGAAGTTTTAGCAATTCATTTAAAAGCAATTAGTATTTATTATTAACAGAACAATTATAGAATATCAAATTGGAAATTACTAAAGGAATTTTAAAAAGTTTCTTTAAATTCAAGTTATCATATACAAATTAGGTAGTGTTAAGCGTCAGAAATAGAGTTAGTTTAAATACAAAGGGTTTTTCAATAAGAGCGCTACAAAAGTTTTTTAAATAAAACAAAACCGGTTTTAGATACCAATGAAATTCTTTATTCCTATGAAAGTACGTTCGATGCCATTATGTATGGAACTCGATTTCTTTTGCATGGACACCACGGGCACGCTTGCAGAAGCCCAGACGCTGAACCCAATTTTCGACGGGTTTCAAGCATAAATCGGCCGATACTGCTGCAATTTCACGTTCGATATTCGTACGAAGTTCATAAATCGATTATGGCCACAGAAAATAATCTAACGGCGTCAAATCGCACGACCGAGGCGGCCAATCGACTGGGCCATTTCGTGAGATAACACGTTCACCAAACTTTGTTTCCAAAAAATTGATTGTGGCATTCGCTGTGTGGCTTGTGGCGCCGTTTCATTCACAGTAATGTGCTGGTCTTTATAATCATGGAAGAAGTACGGTCCAATGACGCCGCCGGCCCATAAACCGCACCAAACCGTAATTTTTTCGGGATGCAATGATGACTCATGGATTACGTGTGGATTGCTGTCTGACCAATAACGCATATTTTGCTTATTGACGAAGCCATTCAGCCACAAAAATGAGCCTCATCGCTGAAGATGATTTTCCGATGAAAATCCGAATCATTTTCAAGTTGTTGCTCAGCCCAATTCACGAACATACGACGCTTATGGTGATCAAGCGGCTTCAGTTCTTGCGTCAATTTGATCTTGTAAGGATGTAGGCCAAGATCTTTTCACAAAATTCGCCACAACGACGTCACAGAGATGCCCAACGCTTGAGAACGACGTGTGAGAGACACATTTGGGCTTTCTTGAGCTGAAGCCTCAGCGGCAGAAATATTCACGACACTACGGGCACTTCTTTGTCTCACTGGCACGGGAATATTTTGTACTGTGTCTGTGGATTCAAATGTTTCCACTAGGCGCTCAATTGTTGATCTGGTAGGACGATTATGACGACCATAAATTGAACGTAGCGCTCTTAAAGTTGGGGCTACTGACTCCAAATTTCGGTAGTAAATTTTAATAATTTCGAGTCGATGTTGGCTCGTATACCTTTCCATGATGAAATGGCAGACCTTACTGAAGAGAAATGTCAAAAGAGCGGGAAAAAATATGGCGTCGTTTGCTGTCCCTATCGATTTACTTTTGTAGCGTCTCTGTTGAAAAACCCTTTAATTGAACAAAAAATACTTACACGTGAATTAGTAGCTATTGAAACGATCGCTGCATCCCTTTGTAGTTCTTTATGTTTGAAGTAGATTTTACGTGTGGTTTAATAATTTTAATTAACTATTCTGCAAAATCATTTTAATTAACTATTCTGTTAAATTATTAAGTAATTTTATTCAAAGATTTATGAAATTATATTTAAGAATTAAAAATTAAAGTTAGTGAAATGAATATGACATTATTAATGCAAATTAAAGATTAAAATCGATGCAAACTGAATGAGGAAAAAGATTTCCTTATAAATCATACAAAAATTTATTGATGATAAAATTTGTAGGTTCGCCATCAAGTGTTAACTGCGCCGGGTTACGAATCAAGTTATAAATACCACTATTGAATATTAGGGATTGGTACGTAGTGTAAATCTTCTTGGGCTTTTCCTTCCCTTCTATATTTGCAAATATGTCTTGAAAATTCAAATGAAATTGTTCTAACTTGTTCTAAGTTCTAAGAATATTGTTCTAATTTTCGAAGCCAAATGATTTTATGCTAATTTAAAACTTTTACCAAAAATTGATTTCCCAGACTTTATATTTTCAAAATTAATTTAATTTATTTTAATGTATTGCTGGCTTGGCTATTTTACGTAGACTGTCATCCACCGAAAAAATACTCAAGTTTTTCAAAACAAAATTTTAAAATCGAATCTATGATATACTAAATTTAAATTCCGTTTCCTCTTAGTTTCCGGTGAATCACAAAGTAAATATTTTACACTCTGCGGAAAACTTTATAACTACAGTAGATCTTCAACAGTCACCATGGAATTTTTTTATTTTTAGTGAAAATGTACTTCGGCTTTAAAAACTAGGAAATCGTAACGCCAAATTTACAAATTTAGTAAAAAAAATACTTTTTCTTCTAAAACAGTTTTAGATATATGCGATTAACTTCAACTTCGATGTTGGTAAATATTCTGCATTTGTTTATTTAACTAGAGAAAATTTGTGAATTTTCCACACCCTTTCTGGTACGGCCCATACAAAAGCTGGTCGCCTGGCAAGCTGGAAGACACAATAACTTCGATTCTGATTGATCGGCTCAATATCACCCGTATAGCGTACAAAAAATCATTTCCCATTGCATCCCGGGAAGGAATTGGGTAGAGCTTCTCACAACCAGTGAGCTGTACATTTTTTAATTTTACACTGACTGATTGGGACCTACAGTTTTACACCGGTTCCCAACTGTATCTAGAAAAGTTTTTTTCATGGCTAAGTACTCGATAGTATCGCCATCACTAGGCCAGGTGACAGTCGCCGAAAGAAATGTAAGCTGGTCAGAGGAGGGATCGAAGCCATGCTCCCACGTACAAAAACCGTGTATTCTCACCATTGCTCCACCGGCGGCCACATAGCGTATAAAGAAAATTGATATAAGGCAATATTTCGCCAAACGCGACTAAATAACTGAAAAACATAAAAAAGTGTGCGGATGCACAGTGGGGCCTTTCTGAGGGAAAATGCGAATAAATCGGCTAATTCTAAACGTTTTACCCATTAAGATGGGCACAGACATAATCATCGTTGAGGCATTATTCCCAAAACTAATATATGTACCTTGTGTGTGACGTGCGAACAATTCAAATCACGGAAGTAGCTGAACTCTAACACGTCACTGAGCCACATCTGGTCGAACCAAACTTAATTTCTTATCATCTATGACATGTGTTTTCTTAGTTAGCAGTACCAAATATGCTTCTTTCTGTAAATGTTGAGGAGTACAATTTTTAAAGATTTACTTTTTGGAAACGCTTATCACTTTTTATAACGCTCTTCTTAAGCGATATACTTGCTATAATGGTCAAACTGGTACGCAGTTTTGCTGTAGAGTAATAAAAGTGAGAAGCTGATTTAACAAAGCCATTCTCTGAGAATATTTATAAGTTGATGCGAAACGTTTCATTAAATTAAATTTTTTTATAAACGTAGGGGAATTTGAAATGAATATATAATTTTAATAGCATTGCATGAACAAAATTTTTGCTTTAATGTTTACAATATGTTCAAAATCTATTTCGCATTTCTTTATGTGTAAAATAAATTTGTTACCTTTTGAAAAATATTTTTTTTTTAATAGAGTCACATATTATAAAATACATAATGTTTGGATTTAAGCATGCACATGCTTACATGTTTGTAGATACATACATCTGCCCGATATTCTGTCTTATGAAGCACGTGCAACGAGGACACGAGCAACTTCAGTAGCATCAAGATGTTGTGGCTGCTCATAGTTAGTGTGGAGGAGATATAAAGCTAAAACTTTGAAGTTGGCCCATAAATTACAAGACAGCCAGAAGAACAACATGGGCTGTCTTTTAGAACAAATGAAAAAATACCACACATACAAATATTCCTGAAGGAAACTGACAGACGGACAACATTTGAGGGAAGGATGGACAAAAGTCGAAGGATGAACGAGTTTGAGCCAGACGGAAATTTATTATTAGCGACCAGACGGGCATTCGATGGTAAGGATAGACAATCATTGTTAGCCTTCCATATTAAGCCAAGAAGATGTTCTCCCATATATTGTACAATTATTTGTTAAAGTGAAATCGGGTACTTGAACAGCAACAAATCGTTTGAGTTTAACGCTTGTGCGTGTTACAACTGCCATATTTCAATTTGTTCAAAGTTCATAGAAATCCACCCCTGTGCGCGAATATTATTCGTAAGTGGCTTATGAAATAAAATTTTTGATGCAGAATTGTAACTCATACGACTTATAATCGAGCAAAACTTTCGGTTTTCTACAGTGTATGTTTTTATAACCCAGTCTTACGAATTGGATTTATTTTTTATCGTATTTAAAACAATATGTTCAAAAATCGATGAAGAAAAAATGAAAAAAAAACTAGTGTTTACATTTTCTGAGCACATATGTAATTGAAAAATCTCAAACAATTCAAAATGATTAAACATTTATTTTAAAAGCGTTTTTTAAGTTGTATGCAAAAATGCTTTTGGGAAATAAACTTTAATTTTTAATAGACACAATTAGAACCGTTTTAATTGTGTTTTCTATTTTCTTTACCATATTGCTTGGAAAAACTCAACTTAGTGTAAGGAAACAGACAAATAAATGTTTATATTAAAGAAGTTAACACTTATACAAATATTATAAGAATTTAATGTAGACATTAATTTTTTTAAATGTAAAATTTTAGAGAAAAATAAATTTGTCGATTGTGTGAATAGAATAGTTCTCACAAAATCGGTCATTGGTGGATGTCCAAAAAAGAAGTGGATCGGTATTCGGGTTTTTGATGATATAGTTTTAAGGTAGGTATGGAATTCCAAGTGCTAACAAAACACTGAAAAAGTGGTGATTTATCCGACCTTTCGTGTTATATTCAGAATTAAAATGAAATATTTATGTATAGTTGACCTGCAATCTTATCGATTGTACTCGGGTGATTAATTCGGCTTAAGGTCATGTATATAAATACAATTTATTCGTTTACTGGATAATCACCTATTCCGATATACGGATTTCAACTAGCATCGCTTTCATTATCAAAGCTCGCTTTGTGAGTGGTGATGTTCAATATACATTATTTATATTAATGTTTTTATTGTAATACTTCTTACATATCCTTGATAATGACTAGCGATACCAGTGGAAATATATCGGAATAGATGATTATCCAGTAAAACGAATAAATTGTTTTTATTTACATGACCTTAAGCCTTAACAGAACAATCGTGAATTAAAATGTTGCAGGTTTTGTCTTTTTTCACATAATTATATTCTCCAATATTTCGCTGCCCTTTGGGTAGCATCGTCAGGAAGATAAACACAATTATCCAAGTTAACATATTGGAGAATAAAAATTATTTGAAAAAACATCAAACGCTCGAGCATTTTAATTCTGAAACACTATACTGCTAAATTTACTTGTTGCAACTGACTACGAATTGGCGCATTGGGGTCGACATGAGTAAGAGTAATAGTTGTTCCCATTTGGCCGGTCATTATACCGTTTGGAAGAAGCTAAAATAATGTTATATAAGTTTAAACAAGAAACCCTATTACAGCTAATTTTACTGCTGTGTATTTCCGGAATTCCCTTTTGTATACCTTTAGGGAATATATATTACTAGATTCGGGAGGAAGTGTAAGGTATAAATGGTGTTAAATGAGACCCTTTGTACGTGGCCATTGGTGTTGCAGTGGTTAGTATACGTAGCTCTTGTACATAAGAAATTGCGGTAGAACCCCACACTGACCTTTCATTTCTTTAAACGATCGTCATCACGCTTAGTCACGGCGACTCTATCGACAATTACCAATAAAAAAAGCTCCTAAAACCCTGTTCGGATTCGGTGTTAAACTGCAGATCCCTATCAATGAATGTAATGAAACTCAGTAGAATTTTATGACTGACAATCATTTGCTTAAACTTAGTTTGTGTTTGAAAATAGTCGTTCTGACCACGCCCTTTCTGGGACCTCCCATTCATATCGACAACTAGGGTACAAAATGTTGTTTCTGCTAAAACCCATTTATTTTGATTCAATACACATAGTTGGTAATTTTCTATAAATTTCCACACCAGCGAAGAAAAGTGGCGAGTTTCCACACACACCCATTATAGTATATGCCATACAAAAACCATCCGGCTTGCCGGCACGACATCTTTCTTAAAATATTTCCTTAATGAAATTTTGCATTCTCTTACATTTCAGCACAAGTAAGGTTGATTTTGTACAACCATTTCGGTAGAAGACAACCAATCGTTATGAAAAGCGTCACTCTTGGCCCATAACATCTGTCGAAAATAACAACCAATCTTAACGGCATTTGACACCGGGCAATGTTTTGCCAAAATCTACTTTGGTTTTAAGAATGTTCTTTGACATTCCCACTTTTGTACCTCCCGTACCAACAACCAACACAGAACCTAATTAAATTGTCCAATACCTACCCAATGTCACTCTGCCATTGAATTCGGGCAAATTACTAAATGGATAACTGCAAAGAACTTAATGGAACTATCATTAAACTGATTACCCATAGGGAAAATTATTTATTTATCCGACTTGTAGGGAAACCCAATTATATGATACTTGGGTTAAAGGCTTAATAAAGCGAATAGGTTTTTTTGCAACCTAATTCGAGTACGCTTAATTCAGTGGTAATAACCGTTTTTCTCTTTATTTCGAGATATTTGAGATCGAAAATTATGGTTCCAAGGACCTAAACATAGACAATTTTCCTCCATATTTATTATAAATCGATGTCTATAGGTGGACAAATCATCTTATCGGTAAACGTGCATACAAAACATAAAAAAAGAAAAAAATAATAAAATCAAAAATATTTAATTTTACAGTGTTTTTACAGTATTTTATTTTACTTGCTTTGTTGTCTGTCTGTATTGTTTAAATCTAGTAACTCATTTTTAACACAGTTGCAGTTGACCAATCGATCTAAAATTTTGCACACTTATCAGATTTGGATGATAGTACATGAGTATGAAAAAAAAATTAAAACAATAAAAATGTATTTACTAAAAAATTAAAAATAAAAAAATAATTAAAAAAATTAAGTTACAGTGTTTTGTTTATAAATGCACTAAAAACTAGAAAATAATTTTTCTCTTAGCCTCAATAAGTATATTCTTCTTCATGATGGGGTTGTACTTAGCACTTCAACAACAATGGTCTAGATACTTTCAATAAAGAGCGTAATTAAAATGAATTAGTTAATTAATTTTCTGGGGATCTCTCAAATAAAACGCTTGCATTTAAATTAAAAATGGTGACAAAATTAAATGTCACATAAAGTGTCAAAATTAAATGTGACCATTTTTAATTTAAATGTCAATTTATACTCCATTGTAAGCGTATAGACTTCTACTGGAAGGCATTAGTATCCGAGGTGAATATTTTTTCATTTAGATACAACTTTCGAGATAAACCCAAAAACCCTAAATTTTAATTTTTTTAAAAAATTTCAAATTTTTTCAAATTAAGAGTTTGAACCCCTAGAGTGGTGGGATTTTAATCAAATTGTCACCCAAATTTTTCAGGTCAAACTAAGTCAATGTGCAATTTGTTATTCAAATGAACTGAGAACTGAAAATTTTCTAGTGTATACAAATGTACACCCAAAATGCCAAAATCCGAAAACTATGGCCACAAGTTGGGCTGGCTTAGAGTTATCCAATAGAGCTCAAATTTTCACTAAGTCAGTTTTATGGCATATGGCATAAGAAATGGCATAAGAATTCGCATGGTATTTATCAATACTCCGAAATTGAATTTTCATTGCCCCCTAACCAACATATTGTGTTGGTTTTTTTTTTTTTGTATTTCTTAGTACCCTATAGACTCGAAAACGACCGGACCAATCTTTTTAAAATTTTCACAGAATGTAGGTCTGTGGTCTGTGGTGAAAACAGGGTACTTGAATTTTTGATATATCAATTGGGCGAGACTTCGCCCATTGGAAATTATTTTTGAAAACGCAATATCTGGAGAACTGCTTCACCACTCGCCTTGAAAATTTGTGTGGATTTATTTGGCCGCAGAATTCGTAATCCAACAAAAAATTAGAGGTATCAGATAATGTATGCGCGTGGCATACAACTTGAAAATGTAGACGGCTGTATCTTATGAACTATTCGATGTATGAAGCTATTTTTTGTATATGTTGTTCCTACAGTTCGAATTACAGCCTGGGTGAAAGGGGCGGTGCCACGGCCTCTTTTGAAAAATCGCTCTGACCTGCTGATAGTCCTTGGCTATACTTAGAAGTGAGTGGATAAAGAGGCGTGGCACCGCCCATACAACTTGAAATTTAAAATGGCTACATTTCATGAACTATCAGAGCTATGACGATGAGATTTGGTATATAAGATGATCGTACAGTTCGAATTACAGCCAGGGGGGAAGTGAGTGGTGCCACGCCGCCTTTTCAAAAATCGCTCTGACGGCTTTACTAATAGACCGCCTGTTATGAAAATTTAACAATGTGGTACTGATGACCTGTCGATAGTCCTTAGCTATTGCCTGGAAGTGATTGCATAAAGGGGGTGGCACCCCTCACACAACTTGAAATTTAAAATGGCTATATCTGATGAACTATCAGAGGTATGAAGATGAGATTTGGTATATGAAGGGTCCGCCATCTAACGTTTTTTTTTCAACTAGTGCAAATTTCGTGAATGGTAACACTTAGCTCATGTCTGATTTAACAGATAATTAGTTGTATCCTTCCGCTGAACGAATATGGTTGTGTATACGCTTGAACAACGCTGGGAAATATGGGAAAAATGGGCCTGAGATCGACTTACAGAAGATGCCGATTTTACCAAAAAAAAATCATCTTTTCAGATGAAGCTCATTTTGATCTTGGTGGGTATGTAAACAAGCAAAATTGTCGCATTTGGGGCACAGAAAACCCGCACGCAAACATTGAAAAGCCGATGCACCCAAAACGAGTCACTGTTTGGTGCGCATTTTGGTCCAGAGGCATAATTGGGCCATTTTTCTTCGAAAATGAGCAAGGAGTGGCCGTTACAGTCAATGGCGATGGTTATCGGGCCATGTTGAACGAATTTTTGTTCACAAAAATTGAAGAGGAGAATATTGGCATCATTTGGTTTCAACAGGACGGCGCTACGTGCCACACAGCCGAAGCCCTGTTTTTGAAGATCGCATTATCAGCCACAGAGCTAATGTCGTTTGGCCACCTCAGAGCTGCGATTTGAGACCGTTGGACTATTATTTGTGGGGTGCCCTCAAAGATACGTGTTACGCCGACAAGCCAAAGATAATTGACGCTTTAAAGGACAATATTCGTGAAGCTATTGGTGAAATAAAGCTGCACACAATCCATAATGTGCTTAAAAATTGGAGCGATCGTGTAGGCTACTGCATGGCCAGCCGAGGCAGCCATTTGAATGAAATTGTTTTTCATTATTAACCGGAAGGATTGTACTTTCAAATAAAAAATGAAATTTGAGAAAATATTCAGTAGTTTTTTTTATAGCATTTTCAAAAAAAAAGTTATTTGGCGGACCCGTTATATTGATTGTACAGTTCGAATTACGGCCACGGAGGAAGTGGGATGTGTCACACCGCTTTTAAAAGAAACCATTATAGCAGTGATAATAATAGTTTAACCGTTCTGAAAAGTTCACAGTATATTACAGTTGGCCTAGAGATATGAACAGGCTATTTGGAACCAAGTTGGCACAAAGGGCTGTATCAAACTGTATCAGTCAATTGCCCGTACACCAGTCACTTTACTGCAAACAGAATGGAACAAAAAAAAGTTGTTCACCCTTTGGTATTACAAAAACTGTGAAGGCAAAACGAAGTTTCCCGGGTCGAGCTAGTACTTATATAAAAAGCTAGTGCATGCATGCAAGGCGCGGTTTAATTACTTGTGATTTTTAATAAATTTCACAAATGGTCCGCCTTTCCGATTTTCTCAGTAACGCCTCGGACAGACAAAGACTTCACGATGTTGCTCTTTTCAGTTTCTTTCCTCAAAGTCGTTTATCACTTTGGTAGCACACATACATATGTATATATAGCAAAAACATACACAAAAACCAAAAGAACATCACAAGCCATTTAGCCGTCCGAGCCTTTGTTTATTCTTGTTTCACTGATCACAAATATTTTCCAGTAATATAACTTTGTTTTCACAGCATACTTACTTAACCGACGAAGCGCTTCCGCTACCATTGAATCCATGAAGCTAAAAC
Source organism: Phaonia tiefii (assembly GCA_963931995.1). Taxonomy (NCBI): domain Eukaryota; kingdom Metazoa; phylum Arthropoda; class Insecta; order Diptera; family Muscidae; genus Phaonia; species Phaonia tiefii. The sequence goes on along the minus strand of OZ008368.1, from coordinate 197,777,628 downwards.
GCAATACGTCAGCCAAAATAAGATACACACATCATCTTTAATGTACATACGCATCCGAGAATATTTATAAATCAGTGACTGAAAGAATAATGCAAAAATACTGTCACACACTTACAAGATAGACTGCAAATAGTCTCCCTTTGTTCCTTTTTTATTCTCTTGCTCTCGGGAGAGCATAAACATAGCTGTATTTGTATCATAAACAAAGATATATTTCGATCACATGCACATATACGAGTACTATAATATATATTAATACTGTCTCCAGCATGTAATATTGAATTGCAAACATGATGTTTTTGGACACAAGTATACTATACTAGCGTCATGCCAACGCTCGTTATATTAACATCCAAACAACATAAATTTTGTTCATTTGGGTAAAAGAAAAATTATTCGTGCAAAATTTCAGTGTAATCAGCTACAATTTAAATGGAAATCATGCATAAACTGGTAGGAGGCCAAAAAATAAATTTTAATGATGCAAAGGTGGACAAATTTTCAAATTTTGTTTAACTTTTATTAGATGCACTTTCTTATCTTGAAATCAAAGAATATTTAATATATTAAATACTACCAGGTGTCATAAGTAATCTTCAGTAAAATCTGTTGATATTACGTGTTGAGTTACTACCTAGGGTAATCTCCAGTGATCTTTTCTAACAAGCCTAAGAAAGCACACAATAGGCTACAAAATTAAATATGCGTTTTCTAATGGAAACCAAAACATGAGATTATGGATGTAGGTTTCCAAAGGGAAATTTTGGATTCCTTTTTGTTTTTGCGAAAAATTAACTTAAACCAGTGGTAACCAACCCATAGCCTCGCAAGGCAGACAATAATCGTATTTTTCTCGTATTTTTCACACACACACGATCGGCAACGCACATGTACACAACAACTATGTTTGATTCGAAGCATCAGTCAATGCCCGGGCGTTTGCGACCGCACACAAGCACATAATACGTTTGTGTGCGTGCGTTCGGTTTTGCCTACCACTGGCTTAAACTAACAACAACAAAATAGGTTACATTGAAAAACAAAATCTGCATAAAAACAACAAAGAAATACCAAAAAAAAGTAACCCTTTCTAACACGTTGTACTGATGGCTGGATGAGTGAATGGTCAATTGTCTAAATTATATCACTCGCGTTGACAGACAGCAACGAAAATTTCGAACAAATCAAAGGGGCCAGACATACAGGCGGATATGATGTCCCTGCCTGCAAGCCTACCAATCATTAACATATCCATAGTTGGTTAAACAAATATACTTTTTTAGTTTCATTCGCTTTAATTTATTATCTGTCTTATAATAAACTTTACTGGTTAGATTATTTGTTTCCGTTTTTTTTTTAACATGTCTATGATTGGACTCAACTTGTTGCTGGTTAAGAGCTTGGATGGACTGGTGTGACGATCATCATTTGGACCTCGCTGTGTGTTGCAAATAAAATTGAAATCTATTAATCATATAAACTTTATATGATACAATCGGTGCTTCCCCCATTGCTGCTGCTTTCAAATTAAGTTCCAGAATTTTTAGAGTTTTTGGGGCGGTCGCATCAACTTTTGTGCATTATATTTTGGAAGACATTTTGCTAGACTGTCATTTCGAATTTGATGGTTTTTCAGTTATTTTTTTTTTTTTTTGCTCAAAAAGATAAAATTTAAGTTCTGGAGATTGATCCTTCAAAGAAATAAGGTGCAAGTACTTGAAAACCGGGTATTGAAAACAGCTCTGAACCCATACAAATGCTATACGTACTTGTTTCCAAACTAACCTGACTGTTTAAAATGCTTATGGGAATTAATTAATTTATAAAATATTTTCACAAAATTGTTTTTGCTGTGTTTGCATCACATAAACAATTTCAAAACAAAACATACACTCAGGATATCCTCACTTTTTTCAGTAATTTTTGGAATTTAGGAATTTAGGAAAATTTTAACGGAAGTTTCAAATGCTTAATGTGAAAAGAATTTGTTTGTATAATGATGTACTAAAGGCAAAAATGCATGGCAATTGATTCAAAAAGTATTTAACGTTCTAAAAGTGCAGATATTATTCGGAGATACAGAGGACATAGGAAACCATTAAAATTAGGAGCAACAAAATCCATCTGACAAAGTTTCATTAGCATAAATTTATCAAGTTACTTGAATTGCTTCAAGAGTAACTACTCAGTTGCTATAAATCAGAGCGGCACCACAGGTACATGCGACAAAAATCACAATTCAATAAATATTTCATATTGTTAACCTAATAAGTCGTCGAATGCGGAAAAAATTCCGAATTTTTAATTCACACAAATGAAATAAAGCCTTTAGTATGAACCGGGCTATAAGTCACTGTTTATGCATAACAGATACCACTCCAAAAGTGAAAAAAGTACTACTTACATATACAAAAGGTTACATTTAGATAACTAAAGGGAATATAACAATATTTATTAAAAAAAAAAGGAAATTAGGTGTCAGGGGACACCCGGTTTGAACGAAGTTCCTTTCGCAATATATTATGTATTACTAAGTTCCAACACGCCTAAGGCGCTCGTTGAAAAATACGATAATTTAAATGGATCTTTAAGAAAAGATACTTTTTGTAAAATGATAAATCTTTTTAAGAAATTTTTTTTGCTTATAGAATGTATATTTTAAAAAAAAAGTATATTTCTAGCTCCTTTTTGTAAGAATATGTATTACATTTTCCCGAAAAGGTCATTTTTTAACGAGATGTAACTACTTCTTTTATTAAAAGCTAATGCTTTTTTAGGAAAATTTACAATTTTTAAAAAGAAGTATTTTATTTAAGAAAAAGCCATAAGAGTATGCATTTTTATTTAAAAGAAGTATTTTCTTACTCTTTTTAGGAAAAGGTATTTTTTTAAGAATACATACTTATTTTCAGAAAGGCTCTTAATCCAAGAAAAGATATGATATTATTTTATTTTTAAAAAAATGTACTTTTAAGAAATAGAGTTTTTGTAAAAAACGGTATTTTTTATGATAAGGCATTGTTTTGCAGAAAAGGTTTATTTTAAGAAATGGGATTTTTTTTTTGAATTGGTCCAGTTTGCAAGAATAGGTACATTTTTAGGAGTAGGTACTTATCGCAAGAAAAGGTATTCTGTTTCACAAAAAAAGTAGTTTTTAAAAAAAATTTGCTTTTTTAAGAAAATGCAATTTGTTGTAAGAAAATTTACTTTTTTTTTAGAAAAGGTACTTAATAAAAAAAAAATATTTTTTTACCGAAGGTATTTTTTGTAAGAAAATTCAATTTTCTGAGCAAAAACACTTCTTCAAGACAAGGAATTTTTTTAAGAAAACTATTATTTTTAAGATAATAAATAGGTATTTTTTATTTTATACATAAAGAAAAGGCACTTTTTTTAAAATAAAGAAAAGTCACTTATTTAGGAAACTGTTATTATTTTAAACTTCTTTTACTTTGGCTTTTCTAAATTTACTTTTTATTGGGTTCAAAACTACAATATATACTAAATATTGGTTACATTCTCACCTAGAAAACTTCCCATTAACCAAGAAATTTCTAAACATATGTTAGTCTAGCCACAAACCAAAGCAAAAGTACCCAATATAGTTGATAATAATGGATTGTAGTATAATAGTGTCCAAAAAGTGTGTTACATTTAGCCCCAATCCCGCTACGTGCGATAACACTAGGTCACAAAAAACAAAATTTTCTCTGTGATTTGTTTCTAGCATACTTTTTCTCATTGATTTTGACCTACTAAACACGAAAATGAGTTTTAAAAATTTTTCTGTTGATTGGTTTTCGAGATACAAATTTTGAAACTTTTTTTTTTAAATTTTTGGAGGTACACTTACAATTTTGAGCATATCTTTCGTCTTCTTTGACGTATTTGATCCTACTACTACTCAAATTAAAGCAAATTGAGCCGTCTACAACTCATTCTCAGAAATCGGGTGAGTAGTTTTGATGTTGGCGGCTTAAAAAGGTTAAAAAACTGCGTTTTTTTAGTAAAAATGTGGCAGAAAAATTCATATAAAATATAAAACGCGATGCTAACAGCGATTTTGGTTTTTCTACGTATAGCTGGCATTTTTCCAAAGAAAATAAGCACTTACTTAACAAAATCTGACAACAAATGGCGGACTTATAATTTTTTTGGTAAAACACCGAAATTCCGCTATTTCACGATATTTTGATTTTCATTATTTGCACAGCTAACCTACTAGGAGGGATCGAAAAAGCAAGTTTTTTATAATCCTTTTGGAATAGAACGGAACAGTTGCTCCTATACATAAGTTACTTCTGTTCAAAATTTCACCACCCTGGGTTAATGTCTTCTGTTCTGGCAAGGGACGTGAAATTTCAAAAATTTAGTGAAATCAGCAATTTTTTTTTTCGAAATTTTTTTCAAATGTCACAGCACTTAGCAGTTTTGATAAAATTTTTAAATTAATATTAATAACACAAATATTTCATAATTGTAAAAAACCTATTTACAATACCGTAGGGACGTTTACAATTTTTAAATTAATATTAATAACACAAATATTTCATAATTGTAAAAAACCTATTTACAATACCGTAGGGACGTTTCGTCGATGTTTTTAAGAAAATGGTATAATGAAAATGCAGAACATAGAAACACAGGTGCATTTTACGATACGAATTTTGGCAAACCCACTTTACATGTACAAAATTGTTTGGAAAAAACGTTTACGTAATTTTTATGATTCTCACAATTAAAAAAAATAAGTAATACACAAATAGTTATTTAATTTTTATGATTGTGGTTGCAGAGTAATATACGCTTCTGAATGTGCGTGGACGCTCTTCGTGTTCCTTTATGACTGCTACTCCGTTCACAGTCAATTAAAGGGAATTACACTTTTTTATTGATGTGTGTTTTCCCGATGGCTACCTGTTCGGATTTTTTTACAGAAATTCCCCCCACATTTGTGAGTGGTCATTATTTGGTGTTATTTATAGGTGTTCATTTATCGTTTTTTGTCATTCAACAAGTGTCTACGAACGCGAGTAGTACGAGTAAAAAGTGAAACAAATTGAATTTAAGTGCATATAATACCTACCCAACAAGTAAGACAATGAGTAAAAGACTACGTGTGTTCGAGTGTTTGAACAATCTAGACAATTTCTGCAATGTTTGTGGCGAGTTTATAAAGAATAGTCACGCACACACGTTTACTCCAGCAGTGCAATTGCACTATTTGAATTATTTTGGTATTTCACCAAATATCACAGAATCATGGACACCTAAGTCGCTATGTGATCTTTGCTATATAATCCTAACCAACTGGGCAGCTGGCGGAAGGTAAGAATTTTTATTTAAACACATTAAGCAAAGCAAATATAGTAATTTATTTTAATTTTAGGCGCCATATGAAATTCGATACACCAATGATGTGGAAAAAGCCGCTATGCCATTCCACAGACTGTTATTTTTGCCTCACCACAAACAGTGGGGTAGGGAGATTTTTAAAATGGAACTACGCTCAAGTGGGATCGTTTGCACTTCCAGTACCACATTCGAATGATGTACCATATCCAGTGTGCCCTGGTGCATCTCTTCAAAAAGCAGAATCGTCAGATCAAGAGTCCGAGTCAAGTGCAAGCGAATTTGGGGCGTGCAGAAAGCGAAAATTACTGTCACAGGCCGAACTAAACGATTGGGTGCGCGATTTTGGTCTCACTAAGGAGAAATCCGAACTTTTTGCGTCTCGGATGGTACAGTGTGGATTTGCGGATTCAGAAGTGAAAGTAACAGCGTACAGGAAGCGTCACCAGCAGTATGCAAAATTTTATACAAAGAAAGACCAAATATGTTTTTGCAGCGACATTTCCGGCTTGTTCCAAGAGCTTCACCAAATTCACAACCCCAATGAATGGAGGTTGTTTATTGACAGCAACAAAGAGAGCTTGAAGGCAGTTCTCTTACATAATGGGAATGAAAAGCCATCTCTTCCTATTGCTCATGCGGTTCATTCAAAGGAGAACTATGAAACTATGAACATTTTGCTGAAATGCATAGAGTATAGCAAATATAATTGGAAAATATGCGCCGACCTCAAAGTTGTGGCCATTCTGTGTGGACTCCAAGGAGGCTATACGCGACATTGCTGTTTTCTGTGCCTTTGGAATAGCCGCGCGGATGATCAGCATTATATTCAAAAAAAATGGCCGGAACGAACGAAACCTGTAGTTGGAGAAGCGAATGTTCAGCGCAAACCACTAATAGAGAACCGTGAAAATATAATACTTCCGCCGCTGCACATAAAATTGGGTTTGATAAAAAATTTTTCCAAAAAATTGGACAAAGAAGGTGAAGCTTTTGCCTATTTACGGTCAATTTTCCCTTACCTTTCGCTGGCAAAAATTTAAGAAGGAGTCTTCGCAGGACCCGATATAAAAAAAATGTTGAAAGATGAAACATTCCCGAAGCTGTTATCACCCATCGAAGCCGCAGCATGGAATTCCTTCAGGCTTGTTGTGGAAAACTTTTTAGGAAACAACAAAAGCCATAATTATAAGGACATAGTTGAGGATCTGGTAAAGAACTATGAAGCAATGGGTAGGTTTTTTTTGAAACAAATGTTAATTTAAATAGCGTTTTAATTCTCGTTTTTTTAATTTTTGGGTAGGAGTGCACATGTCACTTAAAATACACTTTCTGCATTCTCATTTGGATTTTTTCCCTGAGAATTTAGGAGACGTGAGCGACGAACACGGCGAGCGCTTTCATCAGGAATTGAAGGCTATGGAACGACGCTATCAGGGCATCTATGACACGGCTATGATGGGTGACTACATTTGGACCCTAATACGTGAGACCAATTGCAGCGAATACAAAAAACAAAGAAGAAGTCAGCTGTTTTTCCACATGGCATAAAATGTACAGTTATATCTTTGTTTCTACTCATTTTTTATGGGCGTTGATTTGGTTAATTTCGTTAGTTTAGCTAACCTGGCACATCCATTTCTAATTGTGCCATACATTGAGTATGTAGTGCTCTAAATAAATTAAAAAATAATATACTAAGACTAATTTGTTTATTTTAAATTAAGTTCAAATGTATTTATTCGTTTGCGTTGGGTAGGTAAGCTGTGCAAATAATGAAAATCAAAATATCGTGAAATAGCGGAATTTCGGTGTTTTACCAAAAAAATTATAATTTTTAAAACTCATTTTCGTGTTTAGTAGGTCAAAATCAATGAGAAAAAGAATGCTAGAAACAAATCACAAAACGACTGTTGGCTAGTGTAATTAACTTTGTTCCAGAAACATCCTTAAAACCCCATTTCTGTACACTTCACATTGGCTTTATTTGAATGAAATCTTTTGGTTTTTAAGCTGTCCATTTTAAAAATTTAACCTTTTAAATAATATTTTTCTTTAGTTTTTATAAAATTTTAATTTCGTGTTTTAGGATTTGTTTCTATGTTTGCAATACTGCGTTTACATACAACAAGATTATTGGAATGTGGGGTTACAGGTGAGAATTTTTATAGGAAAATATCAGTTCGAATACGTCCGACATAATAGTCCGAAACGTTGGTTACGTCCAGGTTACTTATTTTGTTGGATTTTGTTCAAATTGTTTTTTTAAATAAAGGTAAAATTCTCTGTGTATTCAAGAATAGTCAATTATTCAGCCTCAATTTATCGTGGTAATAGTTAAGTGAAAGTTTATAATTTTGAGTTGTTCGATTAAGTGTTTGGTAACAATTAACTGGGTATTGTAATAACGATTCAGCGAGTGGTTATCCTAGTATTTGCCTTACAAAAGGCTAACAACAATATAAGTGCACCGTTTCAAATAGTGCCTAAACATGATTGGTTAATGCAAAATTCAATAACTCGCGTTCATACTTATCAAGTTTAGTCCCATTTGATCATGGAAGAAGTTTTCTGCCTAAAATGCAGTAATTTTTGCCTATGGATGCATATTAATGTTTGTTGTTGACTCATCGCAATTTTGTTTCTCATGTCAATATATGGAGATTTTGACTATAAACTACAACATACATTTGCAAGTGAATATTGTTTAATATAAACATAAAACTCAGCACAAAACCGATATGAAAAGAGACAATATTATCCTACACAATATGTAGCCCAACAAGCCGGAAGTAGTAGGATGGTCATATACCAATCCCGACAAAATCGGCGAAAAACAGTAAAACAATCATAAAAAATCTTTGTATTGCTAGATTGAATTTATATTGCTATAGTGAATAGAAACAAATCAAACAAACATAAACATAACGCTTGGGAACTGGTTGCGTTTCTTCGGCAGAACTGTTGTGTCTCCTATAAACCAACCATAAAACCAAATAAGAATGACACACAACCAACCTAGAGAGATACAGTCATACATAGGCCGAAAGTTAGTAAGGAAAAGAAAGAAACTCAAAACACAATCGGAGATATTTACATCATATGAACGTGAACATTGTGAATTGTGGTGATGATGTTATCATACAGTGGTTTAGGTTGAATGACAACGGAAGATGATATTGATAACCATCTGTATAACGAATCTTATGAAGATATGATATTAAACTCATAACATTGCTTAAGTTGATACCGATGCGAATTTCGATTTTAATATAATTTAACCTGCGATAATGATAATTTGAATTCAATATTAAGGCTTGCGAATGACACGGAATATGTTGACGAACATTTTGCAGAAGTGTGATGTTGACGCTTCCGTTTCTGATGCTGATGACAATAACGATAAGTTTTGCTATATATTTTATTTATACCAGACTAACAGAATTTCGAAACAGCAAAACTTAATCAGAAATCACAAGATCTGAGTTCTCTACTCTGGTCACTTTATCAAAGCAAATACATCCTTCGTATGATAAATGCGCGAGGTTATTAAACTACCAGTAATCATCCCATCACTACACACTCGATTGCCAGTATATTGCCAGTATGAACTCATACTTAAAAGCAAATATATTTGCTTCACTTTTTGTAAATATCTAAGGTGTTTGGAGTCCTCATTTCTCTACCGAAATTTAAGTATCCAGTTGTGGCACATTTTGCTGTGATCACCGCTAATCTTATTGGGGATAATTTCATATCCCAAGTAGTGTGATCGTGACCAACACAAGTAGATAATTGGACTTCAAGGTATCGATCCTTTCATTCCACCGGATGAGCTTCTGGATGGTACACAGGTGTTAACGATTGGTGAATCCCTAGAGAGTATGGTAACCTTTGCAATACAGCGGCAACGAATTGTGGCCCATTATCTGAGTGGATTCATCTAGGTATACCGTATCTTATCGTGAATTCGTTAAGAAGAATTAGTGCACAATTCAAAGCTGAAGCTATTTTTAATGCAAAAAGCTCCGTCCACTTACTACATATATCTTCCACAATCCTCTGATTACCCTCAGCGGTTCGGGGAAGGGGACCAAACAGATCGATAGCAATGACTTTAAATCTTTTGTTGCTGCGAACTGTTTGCAGTAGACCTGATTTGGAAGGGAAACAATTCGGTCTGATACCCCCGCTAAAGGGTTCCAGAACCATGATTTTAAAGACTGTTGAGTTGTTTCTTGAGTCTGATTCATAATTGTAGATTTGGAAGGGAAACAATTCGGTCTCATACCCCCGGTAAAGGGTTCAGGAATCATTATTTCAAAGTCTATTGAGTTGTTTCTTGAGTTTCATATTTCATACTAATAATGGGGTATTATTCTGTTAATGGTCCTTTCACTACCATAGTGACCAGCTGTTGGACTGTCATGATAGTTACACAGGATGGTTTTCGCATAGCTTGAGGCACAACTAGCTGTCCATTTTCAGTTTCTTCTTCTGAGCAAAAAATGGTAAAGGACGCCGTCGAACATAATGTATGCTCTGTTAGTATATCTTAAGACATCTTCATCATTATTTTCAAAAGATTTTATTATTATTTGTGAGGCACGATCTTCTATGCCTTCCCGATTTCCATGGTTTCCCGATTTTAAAACCCCTTAAATTTTAGATCTGTTTTTAGAACCTTGCATTTAAGAGGGACTAGAAGTAATAAACAAATTTTAGGTAGAAGGATTTCAGCTTCAACGATCATACATCCAAAATGAAATTATCATACGTCCAAAAGGAATCGCTTAATTTTGTTTCATAATGTTAGTGAATACCTACAACAATACTCCAGAACGATTTACTTCTACGTTGACTTAGAGGTTTCCAGTAAAAGCAGGACCACCAACCTTTCACATTCTTGATAACAGTTATACCCTCACACATATAAACTGCTGCGGTAAAAGCAATTAAAATAAGAAAAACGGAGTCATATTAAACCCTAGATATTTTGGCCCATATGTGTGTTAGAACTCTGTAAGACAATTGTGCCATATCCGCCTGCCTGTCTGGCTGGTAGTAAATTTTTACAGTTTCGAAGGAAATTTTGTCAGCGAGGGCCATGCCCCTTCTGAAACCTTCCATACACAAATGTGTAATATTAAGTATTGCTTCTTTTAAAACATTTTTCGACTTGTGTCGTTAATGTCAACACAGGTGTTGATAATATTATGTACATGTACACAGCCTTAGTAATCGCCTGAGTGTACGGCAGTTAACCCAAATTCCACAAATAGGCAAGAACTGACAGCAAGTCCTAGATATGGCGGAAATCCCTCCAAACCCAAAATGACAGAGCCCACTAACATGGATACAAACGAAGCACGACCTGATGTAACGCCCAGCCTTGCCAGTTTTTGGGGAAAATAGGAGGTTCATCTGTAACGAATGCAACGCGACCTCAGGCAAACTCGATTTGTCTGATAAACATAAAGCCTACTAACACGAAATTTAACGATCGTCATAAAACCCTTAGGATAAATAATTGAAAGGATGATGTCAACGAGGAGGCACTCACAGCTAGACAGAGAGATTCAATGAAATTGTCGCGTAATATTATTGAAAATCACGATTACAGCGGCTTCCAAATCAGAACAAGGGGAGAAGATATTTCTCTCACCCGATAAAACCCCACAGTCTAATAGGGATAAAGTGGTCAGTTGATGCAGGAACCACACTTTGTGGCGATTGGAGATCAGCGGTTGGTATATTACTACAGTGAAGTTTTGAAAACAGTGCGTCAGCTTTGGCCAGGAATAGAACTATATGTTATTCAACGGGAGGTCTAGGACACATTCCTGGTTACCACCGGACGCAACTGGCTTAGATACAATTCTGTAAGTTCTCATGTACTATCCATGACATCTTCCCGATCTTCCAATACACAATGGGAAAATCGGTTAACTTTAAGAGGCCGCCTCTGACATGCCCATTTTAAAGAACGAGTCGCTGCCGCTTCTAAATCAATCTGGTGAGGTGCTCTGGGTTTGTTGTGGATAGATACCCGTAGAGATTTATAGAAGAGATCAGGAATTCAGGGCTGTTGCTACAATGCCGACTGTGAACGTGGAAATACCGCTCTATGGAAACGAAATATCGTGGAAGCGTGATCAGGGCCACGAGACAATATAAGACTAATATACCAATGCATGGAGACTAGTTGATGTCCTTAGCAGATTCCGAAGAAGATTGCCTTGTATATGCGCTTCACCACTTTGTTAATAATGACACTGTGAAGAATCTGCTTGGGTGTAACGAACGGGATGTGACGATCAGGTCTGCAACAAACAGTTTTAGTCTTTAGCAAACTGATTAACTACGTATTCTTAAAAAATTGGCAGATATACTCGGACCACCGTTACCAAATACAGGACAGTCGTTGGGAAATGAATTCGTCGGAACAGACTTTGTAAATGAGCTGATGCATGCATGATCCCTCCTCCTCTATGTTACAGAATGTTAATAGTTTTCTTGTGGACGTGCAATGGTTAGTATGCGCGGCTCTTGGACATGAGAATTTGTTTTCGATCCCTGCACAGACCAGACCACCTTAGATTTCTTTCTTGGCCAGTAATTAGCCGTGAAAGGGCTTCTCAAAAAACCGTTCCGAATTGGTGTAAAACTGTAGCTCTCCCCAATCCCTTACTGGGTTCTAAAGGTAAACTATTTTTGTAATTGTTTAATTTGCCTGTGGCTTCTATTATACGAATACCAGCCAAAAAATCACCATCTGCGACACCTAATTTTCCACTGAGTTTTAATGATTTTATTTCTGCTTGGGTTTCCAGTATATGTGACCTGGTCTACGGAAAGGGGGCTTAGGTGTCAAAAAATCAATTTTCACTTTTTGGTTGATTCGGATGGAAGATGAGATGCTTTTTCACGGGTGAAAAGCAGAAAATCCTAACTTGCTTAGAAGTGTACTAACACTCATGTTTCATTTCATGCGAAATGCGAAGACGATAATCAACAGAAACAGTAAACGTCACTTCTTCAGTGTTACTTTTTTAAATGTTCCACACTAGCAACTTACACGATGAACTATAATAATATTCCGACCAATAACAACACTTACTGGACCAACAACAACACTTACTGGACGTCCGGCGCGGAGAACAATTAACGAGATAATGAGAAACTGACGAAACGAGTTGCTTACTTTTAACAGCTTTTTCACAGAAAACTAGTTTTCGCACGTAAGCTCCCTTTTCGTAGACCAGGTCACATATGGTATTCTTGTAGAGTACCAATATTAAGACTATTAGTCAGTATCATACCTACGCGGCCCACTTTAAGCTTGACAGTATTGCCAAATATTGAAACTTTTGCCCAAACTGAATGATGGGTTTCATAAACTTTGCGTTTGGTGGAAAGAAATGTTGGCCGAAATAAAGTACCTACCGCGCGTGCAATTCGCCAGATTGTGCAAAAAGTGCGTGAGACTGGCTTCCTAGTGGACAAAACACATGTTGGTCGTACGGTGCGTACCGACGATAATGTTGGCCTGTTAGGATCTGAGGCGGCTGCGGCTGAAGAAGTTAGATAATCATATTCTCTGACTATGAGCATTTGCATCTCGACGGCTACGTCAACAAATAAAATTGCCGTATCTAGGGATCGGAAAACCCGTATTGTGAAGAAGCCAATGCATCCAAAGAGACTGCCAGTTTCGTGTATAATTTGGAGTGGCGGCATCGTTGGCCCATTTGTTCCGAAAATGCTGCTGGAAACGCCATTTCAGTCAACGGTGAGCGCTACAAAACCATAGCTACGGACTTTTTATGAGCTGAAATGACAGATATGACAGACAGATATGTATGTCGTTGTCGTATTGTGACAACTGTCGTAGTCGAACCAGAATTTACATTTTATTGGTGTTGTATAACAATTTCGACGTGAGTGTTTTTGTAATAGATTGTAGGTGCACATTTTTACGATTTATGTGTCACCCTGCCTGATCAATTGATAGAAAAAATATCAAAGTTAAATAGTTTATATAATCGCGGTCGTGTGTTCCTATAGTAATTTTAAAACAACTAATAAAAAAATGCTAAGTGTGGCTCATTTTTCATCTTCTAATGCACCGTCGGTGGTGCAATGGTTAGTGTGCGCGCCTCTTGTACATGAGATCCTGGGTCGAACCCTGCTCTGACCACCTTAACAAAAATTCTTTCGACGGCGGTCACCTCCCATAGTGACTATGTAGTGACGGCGACACTATCGAGTATATAGCTATGAAAAAGTTTCTCAAAATACTGTTCGGAATCGGTGTAAAACTGTAGGTCCCAATTAGTGACTGAAAACTGGAAAGTGCACAGCTCAGTGATTGGGATGTAATGGGAAACCATTTATTGTTTTTTTTTTAATGAAGACTATGAATGGCAGGGCAGATAACTCATAAATTATCAGATACAATTATGGGTCCGGTCTAGCATATTTACCCTACCACGTTCCATGTAAGTTTATTGTGCATTCATCTGAAAATTAAAATGTAAGAGTTCTTCTTCAGATTTATGACTAACTTTAGATTGAACAAGGGCGCTTTCTGGTACGTGCTAAGAACAATATCACGTAAACTCTCAGAATCATTTACTTTCAGAAGACATTACGACTAGCAGCATCAATACGAATCCTTACTGAAGGAAGTTATCAAAGGGGGCTGGGAACGCTTTCAATGTAGGCCTTGCACTACCTAGTCCTAGAAGAAGGGCCAACAGTACTGAGCTTTCGTTTTAGATCGTTCCATTTTTCTTTAATCTGTCGTCACCGTGTTGTTATGGTATCCCTTTGCCAATGGCTCGAGATGCATCATAGAGTTGACAAGAATTTCAAACTGTTTGGGTGTAGTTTTTGTCATCCTTAAATATGCATTAAAATATTTTTTTTATTATATATCTGATGTAAAGCTAATAATTTAACTTAGATTTTGATACTATTAATTTTTTGTTTCCAAATTTTACGCTCTTTTCAGATTTTTATATTTTTCGACGTTATCAAAATTGTTATAGATCTACGACAGAGCCGAATTTCGACACCGGCGATGCCGTATTGAAAAAACGACAAACATTCGACGTGACTACGACATGCATAATAAGGGTGATTAACTTGGACAACCTTTGGTTTCAGCAGGATGGTGCTTGATTCAGACAACTCATCAATCAATCTATCTTTTTCCCATTAAGTTCGGTAGTCGTGATATCAGCAGTCTTGAGAGTGTCAATTTACCGCCTCGGAGCTCCGATTTGAGCCCTTTATACTTTTCCTTGTTGGGTGCCCTTAAAGACCGATACTATACTATTAATCTAGAAACGGTCCACACCCTTAAGGCAATATCGTCCAACGCATTCGTGAGATAGAACCAGTAGCCGTCAACAGCGTCTTGGAAAATTGGACTCACAGGATGAGCTACTGCGAAGCCAGCCCCGACAACCACATGAACGAAATCCTGCTCCATAAATATAGGTAATATTTCCTATTTTAAATAAAGCCGTAACATTCCGAAAGAACTTCAATTTATTTCATTTTTAACAATATACTTGTTTTGGGACCACCCTAAATGTATATGACTTTGGCTGAAACCGTAAGAAACTTTGCCTTTTTGATTAATAACATGGGAGTAGATATTTCGCCAATCATTATAAATTGTATATTTATTTGATTTCACAGGAAAGCATCTAATTAGGATATAGGAAGATATTTATGTAAGGAGAGGGAAAAAGTAGAGCAGATAGGAAATTTGGGAGTAGTTTGTAAGGAGGAAAAATAATTTATTGATCTTAAAAATAATAGGGGACATCACGAACTATAAAGGCAATAAGTAATTGAATTTAATGAAATGATGAAAATTCCGGGGAGAGGTGAACTACTGCTGATAATATCCCTGGCCTCTGGTTTGTGACAGGTTTCGCGGAGGCGGGGTTTCAACTCGTACCGCTGCTGAATAATATTCTGTGTGTTCAGGCGTTCCAGCTCTTGAATGGCCGCGTTGATAATATCCCTGACCACTGTTTTGAGGGCTACTTTGTGGGATGTATTGCGTCGATACAACGGTTTTAAGCTGCAGCCTCTGATAATTATGTATTCGTTAATTTCTGTATTCGTTAATCTGGTGTTTTTGCCACAGGCATCCACATTGACACTGTCAACCGCCAATTTGGGCTGGGGTTTGTTCCACGTTTGGCCAGAATTGTGTGGTGGTTGGGAGACACATACAGTTTCTTAGCCGGTGCCGCAGTGCCAAACTATCTGGATTAAGTGAACAGGTTGCTGCTATTGGCATGTCAAACATATTGCAAAACCCTTTATTGCTGATACTCTGGAATTGAAAATGAAAATTTAAAAGTGGAATTAGATTTTATGTTCGAAAATATTGTGTGAGATATGAATATATATGGTACAAAAATTACTGTTATTTTAATATGATAAGAGCGACAGTTAGTTTCACTAGCGCAGCGTCAAGATTCTATTTTGAGGTCTAA
Organism: Phaonia tiefii; assembly: GCA_963931995.1. Taxonomy (NCBI): domain Eukaryota; kingdom Metazoa; phylum Arthropoda; class Insecta; order Diptera; family Muscidae; genus Phaonia; species Phaonia tiefii. The sequence goes on along the minus strand of OZ008368.1, from coordinate 197,761,753 downwards.
CCCCTGCTACGCGTTTCAATCCATTCGATCTTTTGTGCACATACACAACTCTAACAAGACTCTGTGGAAACTGCAAGTTATCTTTACTGTTAAACCTGTTATATAAAAGTCGTAGTGTTGTAAACAAAATAAACTTGTATGTGATGAAAATCGTTTCTCAAAGCTAGAACTACTAGTTCAACATTCTTCAGGAATCATCCTTTGGCTTCTCTTAATTTACTATTTCTTTTAAAAATTAAACAGACGTATAAAAAATTAAAGTGAAAGGATTCTGGATTCGCTAACTCCTAATATAATCTCTAACAAGAAGTATTTCTGAAACATTTTCATCCAGAGTCTGACATTCAGCTTACATTGCCTTTTTTCGGCAGCTCAATTCGATTTTTTCCCTCTGCTTCTATAGTAGCTATTATGTAACTATTATCTACTTAACTAAGACATTATTGTTGTGTCCAATTTGATTTTAAACAGAAGCTAAACTAAAAAGTACACCTTATCGTAAAAAATATACATTTTCATCTTTTAAATATAAAATAAATAAATGGTTTCCAGTTACATTCCATCACTAAGCGAGGTGACCGCCGTCGAAGAAATTTAAGGTGGCCAGAACAGGGATCGAACTACCATTTCACCACCGACGGCCTCATCTTTTTATTATTTTTTTAAATTAAAACCCAATTCATATCTTTAATGTTCCATAGCACAATCGTTAAAGAATCAGTCAAGTTTTTCGGTATATTTTGCATTAGATTGCACTTGGCGTCATTGTATAATTTATAGCATATCATGTTCTAACAATTAATAATCAAGTCAAACTTTGAAGATTCTTTAGTCTAATGATACAACTCATCAGATTTGTTTTTCTACCACTTCTTTGTTCTTCTTTCAAGATAGCACTTGCTTGCTCGTTGCTTGTTATTGGGAAGATGTAGGGCGTGTATTGAAAACCAAAAAATATGTATGTAAATAGGCAACATGAACCCAGCATGATTTTACAAAAAATGCAGCTGGACACGAGTATGTGAATATAATATTTGAATAAGTTTGGATTTCATGTGGGAAGAAGAAGTCTTCAATACAAATTGAAATGGAAAATTATGCAAGCTATTAAGACGAGAAAAAGAAAAAAAGAGAGTAAGGAAGAAATGTTTGGTGGGACATGAAAAGCATTTTTGAATTTTTAGAAAGAATGGGGAAACCTCACTGACAAGGAGATTTGTGTCGGTAGGCGAGGGTAGGGTAGTAAGAGTTCATTACCGTCGTCATCGCCACAGTCATTGTCATCATCGTTGTCATCATCATATTTGTTCACTGTGTCCGGCGGTTGTTATACAAATAAGATTCAAAGATGATGCTGACGAGATCCTATGGTCACGTCTGTCAATCTGTCTTTGTCGTTTATTCATGAGAATGAGTATGTATCGTATATTTATTTTGTCTGTTTCATACATATATATTTAGAGATAAACATGACTTGAATATGTCACTTTGTTTATGATGGTTTTTGTGAAACGGAATAATAATAGCTTTCAAAATCTGTGGTTATTTAATTTTGAAGAAACTTTTTATGTTTGTAGTTGTAGCCGAGAAATATTATTATATAAATACTAGCTGAAAAGCCCGATACTTCGTTATCGGTAGTTTTATGAACTTTTTAAACTTTCCCCCCATTTTACTCGCTATTTTTCACAAGTTTCTGGGCTAAACTGCAAATAGTACCATACGAGGGAGTAATGGCATATCCGAATTAACAAATATTGAAAATTTCAGCTTTTTAGCCAAAGGTGTTTGGGCAGGCCGCCATGGGAGAGACTTTTCCGCTTTTTGCCCCTCCCTGTAGGAATTTCCACAAATCCCGACTTAGCGGACGTCAGCGCTAGAGGATGGACCTCCGTGCCAAATTGCAAGTTCCTAGCTTCAGCGGTTAGGGCTGGGTGATTTTGAGTCAGTCAGTGAGTAACGTTATTCTTTTTTATATATAGATTAATTATTTATTACATTTAACTTTATCAGTTTTGTCAGCCAGAACTAAACTATAAATTTAAACAAACTTAACAATTTATGTGATTTCTTAACAGAATCTCTTCAAATCCAATTTTTTTAAATGAAACCACCCACAAGTTAAAACTTGTAATTCTTTATGTTCAAATCTCAAAACTCTAGATTTATATAAAAATATAACTATCTATATTCAGAACTTTAAATACCTTGATTCGCCTTGAGATATTATGAAACTATATCGAAAATCGTATCAATATTCCCGAACTTTGCACAAATGCGTTTTTCTTTTTCTAATAAAGGAACCAAATGCTCAAACAAAACTTTGCTAAGAACCTTTTAAATTAAAACTAATATTGTTTGATATTTTTGCAGTTTATTGCCAAGAAATCTTATATTTTTCTAAGTCTCCTGGCATTTGTAAATGCCAGTTTTGTGATTTAAAAAACATGTTTGCACAAAGTACGCCTTTCGATGTCTGCAGCCATTTTTCCTCTGTTAAGAAATAACTGATAATTTAATTTTCCTTTTCTTTGGGAACTCCGAAGAACGATACATTTACATTGTGTAAATATATTTGCATTTAATTTTGCACATATTATCTTATCTGAGGCGTAACGAAATCTATAATGTGTGTTGTGATTTAGATTGTCCATCATCAATGGGTACACTCACTGGTATATCTGTGTATCCTTCAGTATATCTATCGGACATAAATTATTTATTTAATGTTAGCGTTTTGTGCGCTTATACAACTGTTTCAGTATTTTGGCTGTTTGTTTCTGTTTTATATTTTTTTTTTGTTTTTTAATTTGTAATCTTCTTTAATGAGAATACACTACAAATGCAATAAAAATTTAATTTTTGTTAACATTTTTGGGAAATTTTGGAATGAAGATGAATATTATGTCTTACGTGAAAGGAATTAAGAAAATTGAAAATGGTTTTACATATTAGTAAATTATCCTTTTTTATTAACAATAGAACCCAAATTTTTTTCTTTAAAGGTTGTTAGTTACTCTACTTTAACAATTAATGTGAATAATAAAAACAATTACGATACTTTATTTTAAGTTGAAATAAAGCAGCAAAATAAATTAAGGGATTTCATGAAAAATTAAAATATTTCGACATGTGCGTGTTTTTTTTTTTGATAGTGACAAATACTGAAATCTTTTCTTATACAAATCTTATTCTTATAACGATCTTGTTACGAAAATGTACATTATTCACATATCTGCACCCTCTGCGTGTAGTATGAACTTCTGCTACACTAATTGAAAAATTTATCTGGAATTAGCCCGGCCATAAATTATCCAAACATTTGTATATAGCTCAAGAGTAACGAACATGGAGGAAAAAAGACTTTTACTCTGTTGTTGCTATAAATAACTTTCAGTGTAACTACTAAGGGATATTCTATCCATTTATACTTCGCATATTCAAATGATAGTACCAATTGATGAAAATACTTGGTCGTCTGATGATGAACTTGTCGCGGGAGTTCGAAACCGGACAAGCAAGTGAATATAGTTACTTGAACTCTCTGTTATTCCAAAAAAAAAAACTCATCACTATTCACTTTGAAAAATATCGCTTACCTGTTATGAATTTCTAAACACCAATATGAGAAAATGTATTACATTTTGGATTTTTTGTGCACGACGCGTCATTGTAGTTTTCTATGACTACGAATCAATATTTGGGATAGAAAATCTGTTACAGTGTATTAATTCTCTCAATGGAGGCAATAGCTACGGCGTCTAAAGGTGAAAAATGTACAGCAATAAATTTAAAAAATAGAGGTTTGATTTGATCTTACAAAAGTTTGCATGTGATCATAAGCCATAATAATAACTGACACCACATTTTAATACAGCTTAACAAAATGATTTGAGCCTCGAATTTTTCAAAACTCATAAATTCCAAAAAAATGGGCTTTGAAGCTTTTTCAGGTTAGTACAAATTTGGTTGGTCTGTAACTCGTGCTATTCTCTATGGATTCTTACACCTCGCTGCAATAGCGTTTTGCAATTTATATATAGATTGCTTACTAGTTAGTGCTAAAGCATTTTCTGAGAGCATTACAATAATATTACCTCATTTGTTATTAAAAAATTAATGTGAGTTCGATCACAGGGGAGAAGTGTAAACATCTAGTAATGAAGTTGGAAGTACTTATGCTTTTAGTATATTTTTTTAATTAATCAATTAAAAGTATCAAAACTTTCAATATTGTAAATACATAGGAATTTGCTGGTTTTTGTTTGTTTTATTTAACTTATTTGGTTAGTAAATGGGCACACTGCAGTATATATGTACTGCATTAAAAATTACAGTAAGCGGTAAATTTACTGATTTCTGAAAAAATGCAGTAAATTTTTACTGATAATTAAATTTAATTTGCATTACCAGTCAAATCATAGGGCCGTATTCATAATAATCAGTAATCGGGCATTACTGATTACTGAAAATTCAATGCACCTCATCGTAATCATAAAAAATCGAAAATTATAAAAATTGCTGAAAAAAATTTTAGTAATCAGCAAAAATTTACTAGTTAAAGAATTATTTTTACTGAAATGTTAGTAGTACTGCAAAGTGCCCATCAATGGTAAATGCCTTAAGTACAAATAGTTAATATTGGCTAATGGTAACTCAAATAAGATATATAAATTTTTGACTCGATTGTATTTAAAAATTTATGGAAAACTGCATCTATAGTAGTGGAATTGTTAGTTGTGGGGGATTGCTCACATGCAAGTGGAAAACGTCAAATAAAAATTTTGATAAAGCTTGCGACTGTGGGTTTGCACAATTTGTATTAAAATCTCCACCCATAATAATTGGCATGAGATGGAGATTGTTACCCAATTGTCGTGCACAAGTTTCAGTGTAAGGCAACAGTACGTAATGGAGATATGTTATAATCTTAATTTATATTGGAATCTAATAGAAATTTTATTAGAATTAACATTACCTCCATTCAGCTTTGATACACTTTGTGTTGTTTTATGTTCTGAGTTATAATTTTTTTGGTGTTTTGTAAAATATTTTATTATTTTGTATTTGTTGCGGTTGAAAAGTTATTAATCAGCTGTTCACTGAAATTGAATGTTATTTTACAGCATTGGTTTTCGAAAATTAGTAGCTAATATTGCACACTAGATGGTGCTTATATGCAGCTGTTAAGTATGAATGACAATCTCAAAGATGAAGAAAACTTTTAGTTTTTAGTTTTCCTTATATTTGACAAGTTTAGTTTTTAGTTTTCCTTATTTTGCTTTGTTTTAGTAAATTTCTTATTAAACGTGCAAAAAATCTTTTTAAAAGTTATTAAAATTAAATGTTTTTGTATTCATTTTATTTATTTGTTTTCATTTGCCTACGATAACATAATGTACGACAATTAGTGAAAATTAGTCGCTACTATTGCACTCTAGATGGTGCTGAGTATATTGTATGCAGCGTATGAGTACACTAATACACTCATACATAGCTCACACCGATTTGATAACGCTTTACGATTGGTTAACGATTACATCGCACATCTTACTCTAAATTTGTGATTGTATTGTGAAAAAGATTTTTACCCCCAGTGTATAGATGTTTACACATCAAAAGAAGGTTTTGTCAATATATTGCACAGTATCAAATTTTATTAAGAGCGGTTAAGGTTTATAGGAGATATCGATTCGGCCAAGGTACAAAAATGCGCGTCGCATAATAGTCAATTTTTAATTACACAGGTAACTGAATTTCATTAAGATCGGTTGTGGGTTACGAGAGTTATTCATTTTCCATAGAAGAGTTAAATTTGATAATAAGTAAATATTGTCTAGTACCCAATTTCATAAAAATTCGTTGGGTTTTGCGCGAGCTATCTAGCCGAACAACCAGCCGGATGAACAAATTTTATATGGGAGGCACCAATATGGGGCGGAAATTACATCTTTGTCTTATTCGGTAACTGGCGTTTGGGAACAGGAAGCATAATACCCAATTTGATTAATATTGGAAGCGTTTCACGCTATATAACGAATTGAAAACCCAGACGACCACCAAGTTTTTTATGGGAAGTACCAGAATGGGTACTTCAATCCAGTTAATTCGTCATTTACAGATTATTAAGCTACACATACAAAACAAAAAGTTTTAGAAGAAATATGGGTTTTTGCTAACTGTGTCTATTTATATGGGAGGTACCAGATGAGGCGGCATCAAAAAACCCATTCCGAATCCCAAACTAAGTTTGGACAAATAATAGCCACTTACAGAATTTCATTGTAGGGAACCGGCCACCTAGTCAGCCAACCAGCTAACCTGCCAACCTGCCAGCCAGGCTACCAGGCAGTTAGACATGCGGATATGTCTCCATCGTCTTACAACGATATAAACGAATTACGTCCAAAGACACCATAAGGGTCTAATATAGTTAGGTTATACATATTCAATAATTTTAAAGATGCCGACTTTTAGTTATGATCACTTTTGTAATTTGTTCTCGCGTGTTTTACATTCTGAATTAAACAATTTTAATGAAATGCTTTCAGAAAATATTACATGCCAAAAACAGGTACATATCCCAAACCACTTAAAATGTAACTTGTAACCTGAACAGTTAACATGTTTCAAATTTAGTTGTTGTAGATCCTCGCTATGTTTAAAGTTGTAATTTCTTTAAGGCTGTAGGAGATCATGTTTTCTCCGGTTAGTGAAAAAAATTGTAAATGCCGCGGGTGGGTTTCGAACTCACATTCGCTGGACGATCGTTTCGATGTTTGTGAAGCATAATCTTCAGCAGCGTCTAGCCCGTTAAGCCAATGCGGTGTGTATTTACAGAAGTCACTAACCGAAGACATTTATTGATTTCCATATGTTTCAAATTTAGTTGTTTTAGACCCTCGTTATGTTTAAAGTTTTAATTTCTTTTAACATGTTTCTTTGTACATCGAATGTTAGAAAAACTTAAAAGTTATAATTACAAACTTCAACTTCTAATTTTCCAACAGTAAAATAAACTATTACAGGATGGTAATTTTTGCATTTCAAACCAAATTTAAAAACATTTATCGTCGCGAGTTCTGATATAATTTGTTACAAAGATATCAAAGCCTGCATTGCAAAGAAATGTTGTGAAAATGTATTAATAATTATGGCAATCGTTGTTTATTTTTTGAATCAACAACCTCTACGAAACGGCTTTCAATGAAAGCCTGCGTAGGAAAGAAATATTGTGAATTTCATTTCATTTCATTTCTTACGTCTATGGACAAAAATCCGTACAGACTTGCATTTTAAATTACATATGGATAAGCCCATTGTAACGGGTGTGACCTTGTTACTCAAATGTTGTTAAATAGATTACACTAGGTATTTTAAAAATGTTTACGCTATTCTTAATTGCGGATGCCTTGTAAATCTTAAGACATCTGTAAAAATTAATTTGGCTTACTATTTCAAATATTTTCAATATTATTGAAAACTTAACGTAGCGGGTGTGAGCCTTATAATTTGATACATTGCGTTGACTTACTTTCTCTCTTTTGTTCTACAAAATTTATTTATATTATAACATTGTAATAATTTGTTATATGAAAGACTAGCGTGTACACTTTTACCCCAACCTGCCATTACCGAAACTAGTTAGTAAATGTATTAATTAGATATTATTTAAATTGTAACGGGCGTGAAAGTGTTTTGTAACGGGCGTGATATAGTCTGAATGCAGTAAACAAAAAAACGTATAGGCTTCAAGTTTTTGTGTACGTTTATTAAAGACTAACAACAAATTAAAGAAAAACAATTTCAGTTAAACGTAAATATTTAAAAAACTGGGATTCATCTTCTGTGTCTGAGAAACATCAGTATATAACAACTTATTTCCTTTTGTAGTAAAAATAACTTGTAGCGGTGATTGTGCGGTGAGTCCTCCATGAATAGATGAAGGTTTTTTAATTTCAAAATAATGCATAGATCGAAGATTTTTGATCAATGGAAGGTTTTTTCATCTTTCTTCGAGATGTTTTGTACAGTTATTAATATCAGTTTGGGGAACGTAAAACACAACTATTCCATTCAGTTTAGCATTGCCCAAATAACTGCAGCAATCAACAAGTTTTTTCACTATAATTTTATCAGCCTTTACCGCCGTCCACATATCTCTTTTCACTGCTGCCCCAAGACCGTCAACTGCACCTTTTTCATGACCTATTGGGCAGAAAGACCATGGTATATGAATACCAAAGTCTGCTTTTGCAGTGCATATGTTAGACAGATTATAGCGGTTTTTAAATTGAGCGGTGCAACCATCTGAAAAAATATGCTTTATTTTCAAATGGGGATTTCTCTGAACTAGATCCTTTAAAATAGAGCGGATAAACAGTCACACGCAATATATGCAATGAGTAAGATCAATACTAATGACTACATACGAGAACGATTTTGGTTTTTCATCATTTCTAATCCATGAGCAAGCACTAAATACTGTTGCTTGCTTGTGACGCCAGTGGGCACTTTGAATCTCATTTTGAGCTACGATTGCAAAATTTTAAGCAAAATCAATTTGGAGCACAGCTTCCGAGTAAGGGATATTCTCTTTTTTATTTCGAAAATACGTACTTTGGACATTTTTACCATAAAAATGTGTTTTGAATTTCAGTAGTTGAGAATCCATGCTGTTGGCTATACCCTGCATATCTCCATTATGGAATTTAATCTCGAAACTACCACCATTACTTTCAACATATTTTATGACAGCATCAGAAATTACATAGTGGGGGTTACTATTACTCCGTAGTTGTTTGCTTATTTCAACGGGAGGAACCTCAGCAGCGATTTGACTGTACTGCTATATGTTTTGGAGAGTTTTGGGGGAGGCTCCTTTTAACTTTACTTACAGCCTTTTTTAACGCTTTTTCACATTTATATGATCCGATCGAACGCGTTGCTGTCATACACATTCCTTCTAGATTTTTCAGTTTTTTCCTCTACTGGCATTTTGTTTGTCGGTCTCTATCTTTTTGTTTTGTATTCTATTCTTGTCTCTTAGTCTTTCTTTTTCGAGATGTTCTCGATGCCTTTTAGGGTCTTTTTTTTTGATTATCTCTAAACTTTTGCATTCGGTTATTAAACTTCATGATCTAAAATTTAATAAGGATTTTTGTAATTTTTTTTTGCAAATTCTTGCAGATAGATGATATCACCTTTTCTACGTAACGGGTGTGAGTAATCAAAAACGACTATTTTTTTCTAAGCAAAGAAGTTCGAGAGCTTCTTTTTAGTTAAAATATGAAAATATAACATATAACATACTTTGCGAGAATATGAATATGAAGAAATGACACAAAACGCTTTATCAAGAAGTTTTTGTATTTATAACGTAACGGGTGTGATATTGGAAAGTATCAGTGGATAGCAGTGCTCATGAAGAAAAATAAACAATGTTGTCAATCTTACTGTTTATCAGGACGTTTAGCGTCCTATGTACTGACTGTCATAAGAAATGTTTTTTTGCAAAATATAATGAAACTTTTTTTAAAAACAACAATTAGTTTGGATAATATTAGTAGCCTTATTAAGGATGTTATTCAACATCATTAAAAGTCTTAAGTATTTTTTTTAATTTTAAGTGAGCGACGGTCACTTTACGTAAAACTTCTACATAAATTCATTGAGTTACTTGTACAAAAATTAATATAACACATTATAAATTAATACATTAGTTGAAATAATAATTAATTATAGTATACAACAAATTTCTAAAATTCGATGTAGGAAGACTAAAATCAAGTAATTTGCAATATTTATTATAAAGTCTCATGGCTTTTAGTAGTTGTTCATTAAGTGCATAATTCGTAGAACGTAGACAAACATAAAAATAAGTATAATGCCGTAAAATACGAATCGGAGCAATAATAGAAATCAACACACCCATTGATAATATCATACAAAAATAACAGAATTCCAATATCTCTTCTTAAACTCAGAGAATTTAATGAAATAATTAAGCATCTTCTTTTATACGATGGAATTGGGTTAGAAAAATTCAAAGAAATCAAAGCAAACTTTAAGAATGATTTCTGAACACCTTCAATACGATTAATATGAATATCCGCTGTAGGACTCCAAATAAAGCAGCAATATTCTAACTTTGACCGACAAAATGATGAAAATATTATGAATCTGAAAATTGGGCCGTATTTCTACGTAGAATGTACAAAGTAGAATAAGCTTTTGGAATAATATAGTCCAAAAACTACTCCCAAATCCAAATATTCAAATGCATTAATCAAACCATTAATTAAGTTGATATTGTGAAACAATTATATTTTTTCAACGGTGAAAGTCATTTGAAAATATTTAGATAAATTAATTGGTAAACCATTACCTGTGGAAGTAGCAACAAACCTAGCCAAATCCGCTTGCAGAAGTATAGCATCATTAACTGAACGCACGGTATTTTAAGGACATCAGCCTATAGAAGATGTCTGACATGTAATTTTGATGGTTATGGCAAAGTATTGTAGTGGATATTATCGCACAAGTAGGAGTCTTGAGACAATATATCTGAGGATATACCTAACTACTTGTGGAGAAGGCAGCTGATACTGTGCCTTGGTGGGCATTGGAATACCAATATTCCCAACCATCTACCATAATAGTCAATTTCACATATTTCTTTGTAATATTTTCTATTAAAATGTAATTTTTATTGAAACATTAACTTTTAATAGTTATTTATCTTGAACCAAAATTATCGGGAACACAACAACTTAAAGATCGAATAATATAAATTTAAACAGAGAAAAGTAGTCTAACATACAAGACCATTGAAAAAACTTGCAAAAACTTACAAATTTGCGTATACCATTTGTTAATATGTAATGTTCAATTATGTTTATTTAAGTTGAAATTATTCCCATGTACTAATATTTTTAAATAAAATGATAAACAAACAGCATATATCCAATGAAAAATATCTAACTGAACAGAATGACTAATCTAATACATTTAACATACATATTTAACTTTGTCAAATTTAAAAGATAAAAAGCTACGAATACTTGGAATATCGTCAAAAAAATAAGACTAGTCACACTTTCAACTCTTCGAAATAAAGAAGGTGCATTCTTTATGTTCCGAAGAACCGACAAGCCGCAAATCTGAAGGACTACCCCAATTTTTGTTGATTTATATAAAAAAATTGTTTCTCATTACATCAGTGACTTGTGCGCTTTCTAGTTTTATACACACTTATTAGGACCGACAGCTTTGCACCGATCACGAACGCTTTTGAGAAACATTGCATGGGTAATTTCTCGATTGTGTCGCCGTCACAGAAACATTGCATGGGTAATTTCTCGATTGTGTCGCCGTCACTAACCGTCGTCGAAAGTAATGCTCTGTGGTCGGAGAAGCGATCGAACACACGTTCTCATGTACAACAGCCGCGCACACTAATCAATGCACCACCAAGAGTCGCACATCTATATATCGTTGAAAAGACGTAGTATTGCAGAGCAAACTCTTACTTCTATTTTCAAAGTAAATTTTGTCAAATCTCTCGAAACATATTAAAAATAATGGTTAAAACAAAAAAAAGAAGTAAAATATGTACTTCAATGCTCTCACTTCCTTAACGTTCGTCACTTTTAATCCTTTCTTCCCTTTCTCTTAACTTACCTTATCTTTCTAATAAACCCATTCTTATTGAAGTGCACACACCTTTCAGTCTTCTTTTAAAGAACTCGAGAGACTCGTCAATAAACCTTGAAAAAAGTTAAAATCAAATTCATTTCATAAAAGACAACAAATATCACTTTTATTATAAGAGTTCAGACTATTCATTTCTTATCGTGCATCCACTCGGAAAGAGCCACCAACTTAAAAATGACATAGTATATGACATCATATTGTCATTGGCTATCTCTTAGCTTCGCAGATGGTTAAGTGAAAAGACCACTTAAAATGCGTTAAGATTTTAGATAAAGAAGACGACAAATAATTTAAAGATGCAAAGGTGGATGAGGAAGGGTGTGTCGTCATATTTTTTAGTGCACTTGATGCCAACATAGAAAGGGCTTTACCAGAAAAAAGGGTTAACTAACACCATAAAAAAGACTTAAGGCACTAGCAGCACCATCATCGGCATCGGTCTTTTTAATGAAAAGTATTTTAGGCAAACTTGTTAAAAAGAGGCTTGTTCATTGCCGTAAATATAAAGATTTCTTTTCAACCTTAAATAATCCTAAAAATGTTTTCCAATGGTACTGTTGTTGCCAAAACCTTTACTGAATTTACAACAACAACATTGACATCAAAATCAACAACGCCAACAAATTTGTAATTTAATGCTTTTTAAGATTATCGCCTTAAAATGCACTTGTATACTATTACACGGCAGGGTGTCTTTCCCTTCTGTGCTGTCTCGTCATTTTAGACTAAGTATGTAGTTTGTATGTGTACTGAGTACTAAGTACAAAATGGAAGGGTTTGTGGAACATTTAAACGTACTACAATATTTATGTCTACTTTAGGAAATGTTGAAAAGTGTTGAGGTGTTTGCAGGATAAATGGAAGGTTTTAGCCCCAATGTTTAGATAGCAGATAAAATGGTACGTCTCATTGGTGTCTTTAAAATGTTAGTTTCCAACGACTTGCCATAACGGTCTACTCATAATCAGTGAGTAGGTTTTTCGCCATATAATTTGTTTAAGACTGATATATGTATGTATATAACGCCGGGCCGAAAAAAAAGTTGCAAGTCCAGGATTAGGCTACCAAAAAAAAATGTTCTGGAGTAATTTCCTCACTTTTTTTTTAAATTGTGTATGAGATAAATTTATAAGTCCACCATATTCACCATATTCCAGAGGACCATTTTACATACAAAATAATTTTCAATTTGATCAAAACATTATTGAAAAAATTGCATGAGGTGTCAGGATACACTCGGCTGGAACGAAGTTCCTTTCGCTATATATTATGTACTAGTCGGTCTCAACACGCGTAGGCGCCTGTTGAAAAATACTATAATTTAAATGGATCTTAAAGAAACTATACTTTTTTATAAAATGATAAACTTATCTTAAGAATTGTTGGTGTGTTAATAACATTTATAGCGGAGTATAGGGTCTAAATCTATCAAAGTCAACACATGCAAACAACACAGGTTTTCTGCTGCTGCTAAAGCCAGATTTTATGCTGCTGCTAAAACCAGATTTTCTGCGACTGCGAAAGAGAATAATGACGTGTTAAACAAAAATGAGCGAGCAAGAGAGCAATGAAAGAGTGGTGTGGCAGGGGTGAGGCAAACGAAATTGTGTCTATAGCGTATGTATTAACAAAATAATGTATGTATGTACATGTGTCTGCTGCTGTTGTTGAACGGAGATATAAAGCATAGCCACCCAAAATTTAATTTGCAAGCCCATAGGCTTGCGCAGTCGACGTTATGGTGACACACTAATACATCAGCTACTTCGTACAAAGTATGTGTGATGTTGTGTGTTTGGCTGTTTCGTTGCTGTTGATATGGACAAACAAAGAGAGTCATTTGATGTTCAGCATTGCCCGGTGTATACAAAAACAAGTAGAAACGGTGTTAAGTTCGGCCGGGCCGAAGCTTGTATCCGAGTTTTCAAATACACAATCACACAATAACATTTAAAGCCTGGGATAAGAAAGAAAGTGAGTGACTGGGTTTCGTTCGCTTAGGTTTTCTTTCGAGATCGTGACTTTGGCTGTAAGAGTATGAATTTTTTTCATAGAAGTACACTTTTTAAGAACAGGTACTTTTTAAAGAAGTGGTACCCTTTTTAGGAAAGGATATTTTTTTAAGAAAATTTACTTATTTTCAGAAAGTCTACTTATCTCAAGAAAAGAGAAGAAAAGGTATTTTTTAAGAGAAGGTTTTATTTTTTTGAAGAAAATGTTTTTTTTAAGAAATGGGATTTTTTTAGAATTGGTCTTTTTTCAAGAACAGGTACAATTTTAAGAATAGGTACCTATCTCAAGAAAAGTTATCTTGTTTTACATAAAAGGTACTCTTTACAGAAAAGATAGTTTTTTAAGAAAAAGCAGTTTGTTGTAAGATGATGTACGTTTCTACGAAAACATTCTTATTTAAAAAATTTATTTTTTTTAAGAAAAGGTACTTTTTGTAAGAAAATATACTCTTTTAAGCAAAGGTTCTTTAAGATAAGGTATTTTTTGAAGAAAAGGTACTCTGTTTAAGAATATGAATAGGTTTTTTTTTTAGAAAATTTGCATTTTTAAGGAAACTCACTTATTTAAGAAAATGTTGTTTTTTAAACTTCTTACACTTTGGCTTTTCTATATCTACTTTTTATTCGGTTCAAACCTACAATATGTAATAAACAAGCTCCACCTAGAAAAATTCCCCTGAAACAAGAAATTTCTCCCCTCATCTTAGTCTAGATACAAACCAAACCAAAAGTAAGAGTGTAAGAGTAAGGGTTGCTCAGGGTTGTATTTCATGGATTTGCCAGTCTTGCACTTTTCTAAATTTACGTTTTATTGGGTTCAAAACTGCAATATGTAATAAACAGGCTCCACCTAGAAAACTTCCTTTAAACCAACCCAAACCAAAAGTACCCAATATAGTTGATAATAATGGGTCGTAATAAACTAGTTAAAAAAAAGTTGTTTACATTTTTTCCACTTAGCCCCCATCCCGCAACGTGCGATAAGGAACTTCGTTCCAAAAATTCAATGATGTATATAAACATTCATAATTTGTTTACAGTTATTAGAATTATACATATTACATACGGACATATTTCTCTGTCAAAGCTAGAAATGGATAAAGGACCAAAACCATTTTACACAACTTTTTCAAATAAAGGGTGGGCCATGTATAATGTAGAATTTGAACCCTCCGCTATGCCGAAGCATAAGGTCAATTTGACATTTATGAAGTAACCAATTATTAGTTAAAGGTTGGAAATTTACGAAATGTATCGCTTTATTCGTGAAGAAAATTGGGAAATAATAACAAATTTCTTTCAAAATTCTGAGTTTCAAAGATGAGCATCTTAACTCAAAAACTATTTTACGATGAAGCTCATTTCCACTTTGCGGGCTACGTTGGCAAACAAAATTGTTGTATTTGGGCTCGGAATATAGACACATAGTCCACTGAAGCCTTAAAACACGAAGCGGACGCTGAAGTTTACGAGATAGAGGCGCAAACAATCGAAAATGTACTGAAAAGTTGGGTAGATCGAATGAGGCCATTTGAGCGATGTTGTTATCATTCATACTCCTAAATATCAAAGATGGGCCCTATAATTAAAATAATAATTTTGAGAAAATTGTTATTAGTATTTTTTAGGTCAAATTAAACCAAATGCCAAATTTTACTTGGCCCACCCTTTATTTTTCCCATAACAAACATGTTAAGTCGACTTGGTAAGGCCCATATTGGAAAAAATCAAAGTTTCTTTCAGAAATATTCTGAAGTCGCCAACGTTAAATGGCGGTTGCACAAAAAATTTATTTTAATTTTTTCATTTAAATACTTTACGCAATTATCTCGCTTTGACGGGACGTTTGAGAGAACTTTCTTGAAAAAACAATTTTGCTGGACATTCCAATGACCATTATTATGGAGGTTGCAGTACAACAGTTGAAAGTTCAAAGAATTTATGACACAAAGAACAACTGTGTGAATTCTCAATTTCGAGCCTTTTGTGGAAATTCCCTTGAATGCGTTTAGATTTCCTTTCAACTGTCCTAGATATTTTAAAGTCCTTGCTACTTGCTGTAGGTTGACATTTATTTAGATTTATAGTTAAACTATTATACAACATGTTCCAAACAGCAACGTCTACGATGTGTCTGTCAGTGGTGTTGGCCACAACAAGAGCAATAAAAGCGACAAATATAAAGAACCAAGCCGCGAATTACACTCACACTGTTGTAAACTTCTAAAAAGGAAAAAAACAGAAAATATGCTGGCTCCTAAGACCAAACACCTTTATCGACACAAACACAATTTCTGCCATTCTGTTATAACGTCAACACGATGATACAAATGACAATAACCTGTCTGATGACAACGCTCAAGGTAACACAAGGCATTGCGCAAAGTAACCACGTGACAAGCAGCATGTTATCTAATACCCTACGCCCAAAGTTTGTATTCGAGTATGCCGCTTTAAGTTTGGACATGGTAATGGTATTGGTGCTAATGCTGTTGCTGTTGTGTAGTTCCCATTCAAAATCTTTGCCGCTGTTGGTGCTAATTCTAGTTGGTTCCTTCGCTTTCATTGGCTTTTCTATTTTATTTGAATGATTTGTTTGTGTATCTATTATTTGTATTACACTCGGTCTGGTTGGCTATGCAGGTGCGATACGTTGCTAGATGCCAATATGTAATCGGTCGCTCTCCTGTTCTAAATCCTAAATGGTCAAAAACGCTGCAGTAGCAATAGAACGACAACTATTAATAAGGCCGGCTAGTAGATCCTGTTCGGGTATTTAGATGTTGCCATATTTATATTTCATTTTCAAACCGCGATATAATAATAACTCAAGTAATAATAACTCTCCCCAACTAATTATTCGCACCAACAACACAGTTGATTTACATTAAACAACAGCAGGGACACTTGATAGGCAGCTGTAGACAATAGATTCAAATTGTGTTTTTGTTTATTTCATCAACTCTTAGCCATTTGAAATGAAATGTACCCTGCATCAACTATTCCATTTGGATCTCCTGCATCAATATAATAAACATAACGCATTTCAAACAGACCACAGTAACAAAAATCTAATCAGGAAAATATATAAATGGATCTCATGTCAAATTGTCATAAAGAAAAACATTGATTTTCCAGTCTTTAATCGAAATTATATAAATAGGGATCTATTTTGAAAAATGCAAATAACTATTGTATTTCGCATCTAGATAATATACGATATACATATGTATATTAGGGTGGGTAAAATCCCATACAAAAAAAATTCACTTTTAGGTCATCACAAAAAAATTAAGTTCAGAGTGTTTAATGATTGTTTGCAAAATATTGCGACTCTGGGTTCAGCAAATTGTGAGCTATTTTGCTTTAAAAATACCTCTAATTATCAGGTTTTTTGGGTGTAACTTTTAAGATGTTGCAGATATTTGGAAAATTTATTATAGATGCGTAGATCTTTAGGAGTTCTTGCATTGCACATATTGTTTTTATTTGTATTTTTGAAGTTGATTGAGTTGTAGAAGTTGAAATGACGTTTTTAGGGGATTTTCGTGGAGTCCTAAGAAAAAATCAAAATAACTCCGTCATTTTGATTGATTGATTTTTGATTTTTATTCAGCTAATATCTTAAAATGTATTTATAAGTCATTGTTACAATCAATTTCATCCTAATACCGTTCGTGTCCTGTGGAACATGTAAGGTAGTTCCAATACTCCCCATCTTATTTGTTCTGCCGTGTTCCGGAAACGGGGGCATTCTGGCAAACATATCGTACTGCTGAGCCATTACGGTAAGAGATCTGATACAGTCTGAAGTTGGTATTTATGTCAGACATTGACCACCGTTTGAGCTAGAATATTACATATATTGTGATAATTGCTATGTATTAAATTTAATATTCCTAATTTTAAATTTGTGTTTCTCAATATTAATTTAAGTTCAGTGAATTTTAAACATTCTTCTCTCACCATCCGTTTTTAATGATGCAATACTTAGCTTGCATTTCATAAACCCAATTTTCCATTTCTCTATATTAAAAATACTATTCAAAATGATTATTTTGTTACCTTTTTTTCTTAATATGGAGTTTTCTTCTCACCAATTTAATTTTTCATGATTAACTTAAGCTTACATAAAATTAATTTGTATTTCACAACATAAATTTGAGTTTTCTCTTTTCCAATTTTCGTTTCTTTATTTTAAATTGGGTTTTCTTAAAATATGATTTAGTTTCTCTGTATCAATTTGAGGTTCCTTAATATAAATTTGCATTTCTAACTAGCAATCTATCTTG
Source organism: Phaonia tiefii (assembly GCA_963931995.1). Taxonomy (NCBI): domain Eukaryota; kingdom Metazoa; phylum Arthropoda; class Insecta; order Diptera; family Muscidae; genus Phaonia; species Phaonia tiefii. Next base: position 197,743,734 of record OZ008368.1, on the reverse strand, counting down.
CCTACATTTAAAATTTTAATTGAATTTTCACAAGTTATAAATAAATTTCAGTTTCCTGCACATCAGATACTATTTTTTAATATTACTTGAGGTTTCACAATATAAATTTTATTTTAAATTTAAAATTTGTGAATATCAATATTCATTTCTCAAGACCAACTTGTGTGTTGTAAATATTAAATTTTTTTCTCAATATCGAATTTTCATTTCATAATAATAAGTGTGTTTTTTTTTACCCCGCCAAAGTTAATTATAGCTTAATTTGTACGGGACAGCTAAGCGATATTAAGTGGCATTTCAATTTCCCACGTAAATTCCGACTTAAGCAATGACAATGTTGCCACATTTTCAATTTCAAGAAATGGCAACAAAAAGTTATCTTGGATACATTTTGTTATCATTTCTTGCGAATGAAAATGTTATCAAGGAGGGACTCAAAAGCGGATATTTGCAAAATGGCATAAAAATACACATTTGATAATGTGCTTAAAAATTGGACCGATCGTGTAGGCTACTGCATGGCCAGCCGAGGCACCAATTAGAATGAAATTATTTTCCATTATTAACCGGAAGGATTGTATTTTCAAATAAAAAAAGAAATTTGAGAAAATATTCAGTAGTTTTTTTTTATAGCATTTTCAAAAAAAAAAATTATTTGACGGACCCGTTAGAATTATCTATCTGTTATAGTTGTTTAAACACGTGATGACATTTTGTGTATATGTATTTGTGTAGAGTTTGACAACTGAAACGAATGAACGAAAATAAAATGTTTATTGTTGCTGCTTACAACTACAACAACATCTGCTTCTACCATGTACTTGTTGGCACTGGTTACAAACGAGTTGCCGTATCGAATTTTTTTTACACCCATTACAGCAAATGTTGCCACATTTCGTAGTATTAAGTGTGGATTGTTTTATTTGGAAAGTCGTAAGTGGCGATAGCTTAATGAAATAAAAAACCAGCCTTAATAATTCTTGGTGTTGCCAACTGGTGAGAAAAGGCGACGGGTAGAACCATTTGAGGAATATGTTAAAATTTGTTTAATTTATTTATATGTTTGTTTAATTAATATGTGTAAGGCATCTAACCTCATGAGGTTGCACAATAGCAAATAAAAGAAGAATAATTACACTTTTTTCAATATTAACTCAGTTGAAATTTGTATAACATTAAAGCTAGTACCCTGCATGAATACATTCATTCTCTCACTGTACCTATACTAGCGGTCCGAATAGTGTAAACAATGAAATAAAACGATACCTACTTGTGTGATCTTGGACCGACTGCTATATAAATCTCTACTCTGTTACTTACTCTGTTCGTCTCGAATTTTTTTCAATATTTTACTCAATAAATGTTCGGGAATGTAAAAAGCATTAAATTATGAGTGTTTATGGGTCTCATTTGCTTTCTTGTCAATGAAAATATCAGCAACGATGGATGTGCGAAGACTAAGGAAATAAATATTAGTTCTTTATAAGGTTATCTAGAAAAAGTATATATTAAAAAATATAAATTGATGAAGTAAGTGAAGGAAACAGTATTGTTTAACGTATTTCAAGGAGCGAACTTGTATTTCCCTTAATTCTGAATGGAGACCGCAGAGAAATGATATATGCCAGTTGCAATAACTGCAAAGACATTTTGAAATATTCAACTTCGATATCAAATCTAGTAAGGCATAAGAGCAACATTTCTAAAATTGACTTATGTCGTTTTCGTTTCTAAACGAAAAAAGTGCCTTTTTGTGTTCGTTTGTGAAAAAATTTCAGCACCACTTGAAGGTTTTGTGTTCGTTTCTGAGAACATTGCACCCAGTAATTGCAAAAATGTTGCATTTTCTGCCCTCTCAGCGAGTCAAAGGAACGAATGTTGCCCGATAAAATGGCAAAGTTTCTGTCATTTTGTTTGTGTTATTTATCCTCGCTAAGCTAATTTTTCTACCATTTGTGCGGGGCGCTAAGCTAATTTAAGCGGATCCAGTTAAAATCGCTTAATCAAAGTGGACGATTTTTCAGTTAATCGGGAATAACGAAAAATACAATTGGTTTTGGTAGACATTCGACCAGTTTGTACGAAGAGTCGCTTAACATTGCTTAATATCGCTTAAGTTTCTATATACACTGGTCGAATGTCTTAGTTAAGCGAGGTAATAAAAACATTTTAAAAAACCGAAAGGGAGCATACAGAAAATGCAACATTTCTATGTGCTTTTCTCACCCTAAAAAAGGCACAACTTTGAAGGGGCAATGGCAACATTTTTTAAATATCGCCTCATACAAGGGCAGCATTATTTTTTAGAAACGAAGTCACCATTAATTTTAACACTATTCTTTATTCCAAATAAATTAAAACTTCAAATCATACCAAAACATCATTTGCTTTAGTTACGCTCATCGAAATATGTAGTTTTTTTTTCAATATGAGTTAAAACAAATGAACTCGAGGAAAACAATGACAAAATTTGGTGCGTATGTAGTTCTTAACAAGAAAACAATATATGCCAATTTCTGGATCTCTGACCGTTTTGATTCGCGAACTATGGCACCTTGTAAAATTTGAAAAATCGTAAAAATGTTGAAATGTGTTTCTGAAGAAATATTTATAACTCTGAAACTACTTGTAATAAAAATCTTATTATGATCTTATTTTGTAGGTCTTAAAAGGGTCTTTAAAATGCAATACAACTTACATTTTATTCTTGAAAGGTCAAAGGTAATTTCGCGTGACCTAAAGTTCGGGAAGATATATCTCAGAAAGCGAAATTTTTAAAATTCTACCAAAAAATATATATTTTGGTTTTTAACCGTTTCTTTACGCATATGCAAAGTTTCAAGAGGCCGTTTTTTCAAAGTCCAGAGATATTAAAGAAAATGTGATGCATGTACAACATGTTTATTTATTTTGAATTTTTTACTCCTAAAAAAAAATATTATAAAGTATCACTTTCGATTTTGATGAAATTTGGCGCGTATGTTGTTCTGTGTAAAAAGACAACATGTGCCTATTTATTGTTTTACTTTTATATTTTGGATTCTAAAGTTTCAAAACTCAGTAGTCAGTTGTCTAAAAAATAATACTAAGTTTAAAAATATTTTTAACGGTATTATTATTAATATGAATTTAAGTGTAAATATTTTCAATTAGAAAATCTGTATCCCCGGAGTAAAGTTTTGCGATTAGCCTTTCCTTCTGGAACAAAGCAATGACATTTCTGTGTTCCAGGAATGGTACGTAGTCGAACAAATCTTTGGCGTAGAAATTCTTCTTCATCACTGTGGTCTTTTTATGTTAAAAATTGGAATTTACAATTTGTGAGGATTTCTAGGCACCAATCAAACAAATGCCGTGGAGAAGTCATTTGATCATCCAATGGACGTTGCAAACTGGCTTTCGTGCTTTTGTTTTAACGGTGCCTCCAAGTGCGTCACTAGGACCTTTTCCGTGGCTAGTTGCAAAGAAATGCCACTCAGCGGTACATTAAATATCTGCTTCGTGGTAACGTAAGTTAACAAAGATTTTTTATTTTTAAACTGAGCAGCGGAACCGCCGGAATAATATATAGCTTTGTTTGTCATTTATTTCTATTCGTTTCTTAAAAATGCAATCATATTCCGGTGAAACAAATGGATTGGAAAGGATTTATGTACTACAATATTACAATGTATTACAATATAATTTGTAGGTTCTGTGTTCCCATTTGATTTATAGTATATTGCAATCCGGTATAGGGTTGTTGGGTATTATTCCAATGAAATCCTTGGACTGAATCTTGTACTACAAACGACGCATTTTCAGAAAAACCACATACAGCCAAATATTCATTATCTCTCAACGATGATTTTTTTTTGTACCAGGAACGCAGCCTATTCTTTTGGAAAGAATGAGTGAGGCAGTAGCATTTCTACCTTCTCGCATAATGAATCTAAAAATATATCAGCTTGTTTTATCATTGTTTCCAAACTGTCTCTATTGACAGTTACCCATTGCATGTATGTTATTTCATCTATATCATGTTTTTCCAAAATTTGTTTAAGTTTTTCCTTCAAATATTGTATTCCTGGACACATGCAACATTTACCACGATATCAGTATGGGACTGCATATCATTTTGTTGAAAAATTCTTTATATGTTTCGAGCTTGAAATCATCAGCATTATCAGTTATTTTTTTTTTTCAAATTCATTGCATGTATCATTAATTTAACACTTTGATGTTTTAAACACACACATACATTATGAGAGCCACATGCATTTGCTAAAACAACATTTCGTGGGCGAAGCTCGCAAAATTTTGATAATCCAATTCTTTGTTCTGCATGCCTTTCGTGGAAAAGGCATATATATATATAAAATACATCAAAATCGAAAATGATATTTTATGGTTTTTTTTTTCTAGGAGTAAAAAATTTAAAAAAATAAAAATGTTGTACATAGCATCACATTATCTTTAATGTCTCTGGATTTTGAAAATATGCCCTCTTGAAATTTTGAACACGCGTAAAGAAACGGTTAGGAACCAACGTAAATTTTTGATGAATTTTAAAAAATGTTTTCTGAGATATATCTTTCCGAACATTAGGACATGCGAAATGACCGTTGACCTTTCAAGAATAAAATGTAAGTTGTGTAACACTTTAAATGCCCTTTTAAGACCTACAAAATAAGACCATAATAAGATTTTTATTGCAAGTAGTGTCAGAGTTACAAATATTTCTTCAGAAACACATCTCAACATTGTCACAATTTTTCTCACTTTTCAGAACGCGAATCAATACGGTCACAGGTCCAGAAATTTGCACATCTTATTTTCAATTCATCAAAATCGAAGGGGGTAAAGGAAATTCTTTCGTCGAGTTCATTTGTTTTAACTCATATGTCGCATGAATTCATCTCTTTATTCGAATAGTTGTGCCTGTCTCTAAAGACCTTTTACAGTCCATTAACACGTTCAAAAATACATGAATGTGTCTGAACGTGTACACATGCAGGGCTCTAATTAAAACTCGATTTAACTTTATTAGCACTTCCATGAGCATCACGTGAATAGTTTACCTGAATATCTAGTTGATATGGCAGAGCTAAGAAAATTTTTTGTTCTTAAATTAATGTTTTTTTTTTAGAAAAGCTTTCAAGTAAAGTAATCAACATTTTTAAAGTTCTCAATCTGTTTTGTATTATTAAAAAAAATCTTTTCCTCAAAAACCACGGTTTCATTTTCGCATCCTGCTACAAAGGTGTTCTAACGCTTGTGGCTATAGTTTCGCGCGCTAATACTCCTTCGATCTTTTTTGCACTCTTCCACAAAGTGTTTTGGGTAAACCATTTATATTTGCTTTCCTTTCTGAGTTAGCCTTCTGCTGCTTGTTGCAGGATGCGTAGGTTGAAGTTATGACTTTAAAAATGAAAACCTGATAACAAAAAGAAAGAAACAAATTCTGTTGTATAACCTCGCTGGTAATAAATTGTTTGGTTTTGTATGTTGGTGTATAGCGATTTTTTCTGTGGAAAATTTCCAAATTATTAATTGAAAAGAAAGACAAAGATAACATGTTGCTCGATAAATGGCCTTCAAACATTCGTAGGCTATATCAATATGACACACAAAAATACGTATATCCTGATTCAATAGTGTGATAAGCGAAAAGATTGCAACAAACTAAAATTATGTTGCTTGTATTTGCAGACAAATTCCATGGAATTAAATTGAAATTAAAAAAGAGGTTGTAATCAATAAACATCTGGTACTAACGGCATTTCAATAAGATAATTGGACAAGAAAGAAGATTTAGGAAAATTTAAAAACCAATTTTGGAAACACGGCTTATAATTTCAAAGATCACTGTTTAACCAAATCTTGGCCTTGAAATTGTGAATTGCAAATCCTTTTGTTCAAATATAAGACGTCCACATATCATGTCCATATTTATTTCGACTTTATTTTGTATCCCGTTTATTAAAAAGAGATTTAAATCTAAATCTATAAAAACTGCAATGAGGTTTCACCCAAAAAGAGGGATGTTTCATACAAATCTACATGCAGACATAAAAGGTCTCCAGGGCAACATTTAGATTTTGCCTTTCGCAAAAGAAACAATATAAATCAAAAAATCCGTACTTAAAACAACTGTCGTTGCCCACTCATAGGAAAAAAAAACAAAATAAAAATAAAGTGTAACATTTGTGAAAAAGTTAAACTGTTCTAATGATGCTGCTTGCAGAAGATGCATCATCATGATCATAACACATAGCAAAAGAATATGAACACCCCTATCTGGTGGTAATAATAGCGTCAACCCTTATGAGGAACTGCCCTCTCACGATTCTTTTCCGTGGTAGAATGCCAAGTCATTAGACAAACCCTCGGCTTTTGAATAACCCCCATCACATTTCTTCACCCGTCTTTTCTTCTTTGTAGTACAATGACATTTCTGTTACAGTTAATATTTGTTTGAGTATTTAGTAATTCCCCACGTAATGCCTTGATTTTGATGTTGCAAGTATATACTGAAAATCATTGGAGATTGTATGGGGAAGCGTGTTTGCTACATTTAAGTAAATACTTTCACGTGCGTTACCTCAGTGTGCGTGTTAGACATAGGTCTTTTGTGTCATTTAAAAATGTTTATTTTGAACTTTAGAGGGATTTTGATTTTATATTGTATAGTTTGGACTTCGCATATATCATAAGCGACAGAAAATGATGTGGTGCATAATTTTTTGATTCAACAACACAATGAGAATTTATAGGACAAAGTACTTTCGAAGTCAAAGAGCAATATATTTATTTCAGAAACAAATTTTCGAGCAAATTGGTTAACGGGAGTGCATATTAAACTATCACCTTATGAACTACTTAGAGACCAGCGGCCTTCTTAATGATCAAAAGTATGGCTTCCGTGCGAGTATATATTAATCCACGGGCTATCTGATAGTTTTATTATAGGAAGGAAATGCTGTAGCTCTCTATATTTCCAAGGCTTTCGATAGAGTCTGGCACTGTGCATTTATTTCTGAGTTTAATGATTTTGGGCCAGGTAGTAACTCCACTCGATTATTTTTGAATTTTCTCAAAAGCGACTCTATACTGGTTGTTATAAATGATTTCATCTAACAGGTACCACCTTGCTGCGGGTGTATCTTTCACCTTCCCCTTTTTTTAAATTTATCGAAGACTTATAATGTTGATCTTCAAAACCGATCTTTCCATTTCCTGATGACAGTAATTTGCTGACGCTTTTGAGAGGGGTCGAACGTTTTTGAAGAAACATAAACCGCTGTGCCGCCTACTGGCTCACAATCGATCAACTAACTCTTCACACCCACCTATTTCTATGGGCGGTTTCCATGTTGAGGAACTAGATTCTCTTGATGTTTTGGGCAAGAAAATACAGTGCGTTTTTCGTTGGACTAACCACATTGAAGTGTCGAAAAAACCATTCATATGTCTGAGCTTTTTAAAGCGGGAGGTCCAAGGTCGATGGATTCAAAAGACGTCGATGGCGATGGTAAAAGAGCAGTATTTCCAGATCTTTAGCTATGTGGAACATGATTGTAATGTGAGTTGTATGTTGTGTTTGTATACCGTAATGCGGTGTCTGCAGTTATAATACGTGATTTTATCCCAGAAGTATGACTCTTCAACCGGGCCGCAAGGTTTTTACAGAAATGGATACCAATATTTTGCACAATAATTTATCGAACAACACATTACAGAGAAAATGCGCTCTACAGCCGAACTGAACAACTTTAACCATGAGTAAATTAGGGTCAAATATTAAAAAACAAGAAAAAATTGTGTCCCATAACATCCCATGAAGGGATTGAGGAGAGCTTCTCACAATCAGTGATATGTTCGCATTCTAGTTTTTACACACACTGATTGGGACCTACAGTTTTATACCGGTTCCGAACGGTATTTTGAGAAGCTTTTTTCTTGGCTAAGTACACGATAGTGTCGCCATCACTAAGCGAGGGGACCGTCGTCAAAAAAAATGTAAAGCCGCGGACACTAGCCATTGCACCTCCGACGGCCACAATATTAAAAAACGATACGCCCTCATTTCTTCTACACCCAACCTAATTTCCTGTAAACAATCAAATTCAGGGTACTTTATTCATAGGAGTCATCGCCTGAGTGTTCCAACATCGTCCAAGGCACAGAGAGAAGAGGGATAAATAAGATAAACATGAATCGGATATTTATTGTAGGGTCTTGGTTACATCTGGGTCCAGCAAAAGGATTTAAAATGGCTGGTTGCATCAATTTTTGCATCTTCACCATTTGTTTCCCAGGATGCCGTAATGCCGAGGACCTCGATGGGAGAATTTTGTATATTCATGGAAAATTTGTGTGACACCTTCTTGTACGCGAGGGTTGGTATCAATATCACACTTTGTGACGTTATCGCCTTGATGGCCGCTTGCCTATCAGTAAGCATTTTAAAACTTTTTTATCAACTGCCATTGTGTAGCCACTTCGCACATAATTCGAGAATGCCTTAGTCTCTGCTTGAAAACCATTGATATGGACTGGAAGCGAAAGTCAAGCCTAATATTTTGGATTCCTGTGCCTACACTCTCATTCGTTTTGGATTTGTCAGCATCTTTATTATTAACTCTCGAAGCAGCATAAAAACGTCCGTTTGGTATCGTTACGTTATCACAGAAGAATTTCGATCCAGGAATTAAGTGCCAATATTAATCACGCAGACCATACTCATTTTAATATCTTTCGATGCAGATCTTGGAAGCGACGTAGTTTTTTCCAATCCTCTTAAATCCCCTTTTATGAACACCACCTTGTATGTTCATGATATCTTTTTAAAAATTCTATAAATTGTACTACATTTAACAAGTTTTAGGTCACAAGACAGCCTATAGCAAAATGTGTGTATGGCAATATTTCCATATCATTTTCGACGTAATTTGACTACCATTTTTCTTCTATTTCCTCCGTTACCTCCCAACTTTTACTTAAAGTATTGTTAGTTATGCTCTAGTTATATTATATGCCACGAGGGTACGACTATCCACAAGTTTACACAACGCAAACAGTATAGGAAATGTTATATGTTCTTTTGTGAGGAAGAATGCAAAAAATTGTCTAGAAGCACAATTCCTACAAGTGAAGTTTTTACACTGTAGTTTTGTTTTTGTTTCTCTTTTCTACACAATGATATGTACTTGAAGATAGGCCTGTTGGCTAAAGTTATTTCTTCTATCCTGTTAACTAATAAAAGCTGCTTGGCTTTGCTATCCAAGAGCGCACTTGAGAAATCTGCTAGCCTTATTTTTTCCATCACAGTTACTAAAGACATGTTAGTTTTTTTCTAAATACCTTCCAACGGTGGAAAATAATTTTTAACTACATACCTTAGAGATATTTCTCCTGCTATGTATCTGTAAGATTTTTAATAGGTTACCGTCAATATGTATACATTGTCTTCCGAATAAAAAATAGGGTCAACGATAATACAAAGAGATGCAAGATTCTGTTTTTCATTTCATTGCCCGGGAAGACAAAGTAAGGCCAATCAAATGCAAATAACTTTGGCGTCTTGCCAGAAAACCCCAAAAGCTAAATTAAAAAATTTTCGGGCAGAAAGTTGAATGCAGTTGGTGCAAAAATTAATTAAAATAGCGAAAATGTGCATTTAAATTAAATTAACATAAAGTATTGAATCTACGAAAATGTCACTATTGAGAGAACATGCATTAGGTTGGGTCACTCGGTAAAGGGCGATAGTAGTTGATACCACGTCACGTCCAAATTTTGTAATTTATCTGAAGACAATGTCAGGACAACAAACCTTTTTTTTTGATCCGCGCACCCAGCGAACCCCCGAAATAGTATTAATTATGCAGGATCGTCATTGGATGTCCCATCGAAACGAAACGAATATCGTTATTCATGGCAAGCATGAACAACGATTTAAGTTTTATTTCGTTCGGACAACACCGCACAACAACATTTTGGCAGTGTGTAGATTGAATAACCGATTAAATTTTAAACCTCTATAACGTTTTTGTTTATGAATAAAAATAAATACTTCAAAAGCAGAAGTTTCATGTTTTTTAAGATCTTTACGAATGTTATCATAAATAGGCATCACTAGGGTGTATCAAACGAAATAAAAATATTAGCTGAGGTGCAAGGGGACACCCGGTTGGAACGAAGTTCCTTTCGCTATATATTATGTACTACTTAGTTCCAACACGCCTAAGGCGCCCATTAAATATGATAATTTAAATGGATCTTTAAGAAAATATACTTTTTGTAAAATGATAATTTTTTTTTAGAAAAATTTTTTTTATAGAATTTTTTTTTTAATATACAGGGTGATTCAGGAAGTTCCGGACAAATTTCTCCAGCGTATTCCTTGGCTCATTTGGAAAAAAAATTCACATAAAAAAAGCAGCCACGATCTCCAGATCTCACCCCACTTGATTTCTTTTTGTGGGGCTACATGAAAGATTGTGTGTATTCTGTGCAGATCCACAATCGTGAGCAGTTACTTGCACGCATTGAGGAAGCTGCGGTGAAAGTTCGTGAAAAGATGAGTGAACTAAACGTGGCGGATGTGGTTCGCAAACGACTGCAATTGTGTTTAGTAGAAAATGGGAACCACATTGACAACTTGCTTTAACATTAAATGTTTTTTTTTTCCTTATGTGTTTGATTCTTCAGCCAAAAATTTCAATAAAATAAAATCTTAAACGTGTTAATTTACAAAAAAAAATAATGTGTGCTGTTATTTGGCTTCCAAAAACAAAAACAAACATTTTTGCATTTCAGTAGAATGGTCATAACGGTAAGACCTCTGGGCTTCGTTTAGGTAATTTTGGAAATGTAAGAGGTATGGCTATCTTTCAACATAAATAAACATAAGTTACCTGCCATCTGGCTGAGCAAATTGAGGTTATGTGATTTTTTTTTTCCATTTTTTTCCCGAAAGCTCTGTATTTCGGCGATTTGACTTTTTTCTACTTCTTTTTTAATTAATTCTGAAAGGTCTCTTAAAGACCTTTCCAACAAGTCCAAAAATCCGACCACGGGCTCAGAAGTTAGCAACTTTACCCTATTACCCTCCAACCACCAATCCGAAAATTTTGAACCCGCTGCCATTTCGCACCCTTGCATTTTCGGACATGGTCCTAGTGGACTTTTCTTCATGAAATGAGCCAAGGAATACGAAGGAGAAATTTGTTCGGAACTTCCTGAATCACCCTGTATATTTAGGTCCTTTTTGTAAGAATATGTATTACATTTGCCCGGAAAGATAATTTTTTAAAGAGAGGTACTTCTTTTATTAAAACCTAATTTTTTTAAGAAAAGGTACTATTTTTAAAAAGAAGTACTTTCTGTAAGAAAAAGCCATAATAGTATGAATTTTTTTATAAAGAAGTAATTTGTTTAAGAACAGGTACTTTTTCAAGAAGCCATAATAGTATGAATTTTTTTATAACGAATTAATTTTTTTAAGAACAGGTACTTTTTCAAGAAGTGGTACTCGTTTTAGGAAAAGGTTATTTTTTAAGAAAATTTAATTATTTTGAGAAATGCTACTTATCTCAAGAAACGAAAAGAAAAGGTGCTGTTTTATTTTTAAGAAGTGCAATTTTGGTAACAAAATTAATTTTTTTAAGAGAATGTATTTGTTGAAGAGCAAGTTTTTTTAAGAAATGTGAATTTCTTTTTAAGAATTGGGAAATTTTTTTACAATTGGTCCTTTTTTCAAGAATAGTTAAATTTTTGAGAGTAGGTACTTATCTCAAGAAAAGTTATTTTGTTTCACAAAAAAACGTACTCTTTAAAGAAAATTTAGTTTTTTAAGAAAAGGCAAGTTGTTGTAAGTAAATATACCTTTTCAAGTAAAGCTACTTATTGTAAAAAAAAAAATATTTTTTTTAAGAAAACGTCGTTTCGGTATGAAAATTTACCTTTTCTCTGCAAAGGTACTTCTTTAAGATAAGGTATTTTTTAAGAATAGGTACTTTGTTTAAGAGTATGGATAGGTATTTTTTTTAGAAAATTTACTTTTTGATGTGTTAACATCTACAGGCGCGGGTACGGCCTAAATTCACAAAGTGAATACATCCAAACACAATTTGTCCTACAGCGATCACACCTTGTTTGCCGTTAAACTCCTCCGAAACGGCTGAACCGATTTGTTTGAAATTTTGTGTCCATATCGGGTAGGTCGCAGAATCGGCCAACATTTATTTTTCATACCCCTAAATGATAAGGGTGACCCACCCCTATATAGGAAACAGATTTGTCCGACTGCGAAACACAGATTGTCAGACTGCGAAAAAAACCCACACTGATGTAGCGGCAGCGAATAGCTGTATTGCATGGGTGCGAAGCACTCTCAGAGCAAAGAGAATAATGACGTATTTATACGTATATAAAAATGAGATAGAAAAAGAGCAACGAAGATTGTGAACTTGTGTAGCGTATGTACGAACATAACAATGTATGTATATACAAGGTGGCGCAAAAGTAAATTTCCGATATTTTTTGGCTGTAATTTAAAAAAAAAGTGAAAAACTTTGATTCTTCTTGTGGATTATTTTTATTTGGTCTTTTATTTTTTTTTACATCAAGTCGAGAATATGATGTAAATGGCCGCCGCCACAGTTGATTGTCATTATAGCCCTTTTTATGGCATTTTCCATCACTTTGGCCAAAACTTCCGGCGATAGGTCGTCACATTCTTGACGGATATTGTCTTTAAGAGCTGCAAGAGTTTAAGGCTTGTTGACATAAACCCGCGACTTCAAAAAGCCCCACAAAAAGAAGTCTGGAGCGGTCAAATCAGGCGATCTTGCTGGCCAGTGCAAATCGCCAAAACGGGAGATTAGGCGCCCGGGAAATGCATCCTTCAGCATATCGGTTGTGGCACGTGCAGTGTGTGCCGTTGCACCGTCCTTTTGAAACCACATTTTTCCAACCCCAATTCATCAAGTTGCGGCAAAAAGAACTCGTTGATCATTGCTCTGTAGCGCCCACCATTCACAGTAGCCGTTTGGCCCGCGACGTCTTCGAAGAAAAAAGGTCCGATGACTCCTCCAGCGAAAGCAGCACACCATACAGTGACTTTGAGCGGGTGTAATGGCTCTTCGCGGGTTACACGTGGATTTTTAGTGCCCCAGAAGCGTAAATTTTGCTTATTTACGTACCCGCTAAGATGGAAATGGGCCTCATCACTCATGATTATTTTTGATGAAAAATCATCTTCCTCTTGGTGGTGGAAATAGTCAGCAATATTCCGCGTTCTGGAGCAGTGTAGCGTAACATTGTTTATTAACGTGTATTTCGCATGTGTTTACTACACAAATGTCAAAACAGAACTGACTTTAGGGGCCAATCGCAAAATTTATAGCATTTTCTGATAGGAGGATTAGTTTTGCGTCACCTTGTACATGTGTCTGTTGCTTTGCATTCTTTTTGTTTTTTGTGGGTGTAAAATAAAAAGTATTAAGCAAGAAAATAATGACACACGTGCTTGCACTTGTCTTTAAATAATTGTAAGTATTAACATTATTTAAATGTAACGTCATCGTATGATTGAACGCTGTTTTTTTTTCTAATGTAACATTTACAAATGTGTTCATAGAAATCGAACAGGTACCGTGTAGCAAAAAGGTGTTAACACATCGCCGGTGAGTTCGAACACTCATTGGATTTTTTAAGGAAAGGCACTTATTTAAGAAAATTTTATTTTTTAAAACTTCTTTCACTTTGGCTTTCCTAAATTTACTGTTTATTGGGTTGAAAACTAAAGTATATACTAAATATTGGTTACAGGCTCCACCTAGAGAACTTCCCATTGAACAAGAAATTTCCCAAAATATGTTAGTCTAGACACAAACCAAAGCAAAAGTCATAATATTGGGTTGTAGCATAAGAAGTAAAATAAAAGGTTTCCCATTACATCGCATGAAGGGACATGGGAGAACTTCTCAGAATCACTGAGCTGTGCGTTTTCCAGTTTTCACTCACTGATTGGGACCTACATTTTACACCGATTCCGAACGGTATTTGGAAAAGCTTTTACATGGCTCCGTCACTATGCGAGGTGGCCGCCGCCGAAAGGAATTTAAAGGTGGTCAGAGCAGGGTTCGGAGCCAGGATCCCATGTACAAGAGCCGCGCACACTACCATTGCACCACCGACGGCCACAATAATAATAGTGCTAAAAAAGGTTGTGTAATCTTTTTTCATTTAGCCCCCATCCCGCAATGTGCGATACAAATTTTCATTCCAAAACTAAAATTAACGTCGGAATCAAAAATGTTAAATAGGCGAAATGTAGCCCTTTAACTTATATGCACCTTGTTTCGATCGAACTTCGAAATATTATTTTGGGGTATCGTTGGGTGCACGGATTAAAAAAAAGAATTGGGGTCCTGAAATTGTCGTCGGATAAACGAAAAAATACAGTCTAAGAGTTTCTTAGAGCTCAAATTACATGAGTTGTAAAAACTGTGAGTGCATGAGCTGAGCGAGTGTGTGAAGAAATGAATATCCTAACCATGACACGAATAATTTGAAATGCCTTCTATTAGAAATTGAAATGAAGGCCCCTGCAAGTCACATAGCACTTTAGTCAATGCAAGTCATTAACCCATTAACGCCGGCTCCCTTATTAGTGGGAGAAAAAGGTTGAAACTTAGTGGAGGATGCCATAGGGTCACTCATATTCCGCTCACAAAAATTCAGCCCCCTATCTCCACCCACAGCCCGTGCAGGGGGTGGTGCGTTTTCGCACCCGTCGGCGTTAGTGAGTACAATTTTAGTACTGGCCAGAGTTGTTTGAAAAATTGCATTGTTAAGGAAAACTCATGGACTAACGAACGAACCAGTCTCTTTTCTTCTTTCTTGCAACCAGTCTAGTCACACAAGCAGAGTTTTTTATGATTTGAAATCACAGTGAGTATTGAATGCAGTGTTCTCTGAAACGTAGTACTTTTGTTTTGCTTCAAATTGTTTTGATGTGTTTGATGTTTTCGTTCTCATTTATTTTTCATTTTGTTTCTAAATGAATGATCACATAAATACAAGTTTGTTTTGTTAGCAGTGAATGTAGTATTTGACGCACTCACTTTTGAGGCGAATGTCTTGTTATATCATTCAAGACATTCATTGCAGAGGTTTAATCCAAGCAGCCCTGTGGGCAGGCCGGCTAAGGTAATGCTATAGGGATGCTGTTATTCGTGATAATTTGTCTATCTGTATGTTCGCAATTCGCAGTAAAAAAAATCACAACATTCAGTACCCGAGTAGGTAACACATCCAGCTGCAAGTGCTGATGTCATGTGTTCGAATCCTGAGGCTTACTTACTTACTTATCCAGTCTCGGACAACCCCTGGGGGTCAGGGACCTTACAAAACGAAAATAAGATATTTCGCCACTAGTTCGGCCTTTTGCTTTATTTCTCCAGTTGGCAATACCACGTGTACGCTGGGATCGTTAACCTGATCCCTCCAGCGGAGTCTTGGTCTTCCTATTTTTCGTCTTCCTTTGAATTCGATTTCGAAAACTCTTCGTGCTGGTTCGTCTTCATCCATTCTACTGGCATGGCCTAGCCAGCGCAATCGCGTTATTTTGATCCGTTTAACTGTGTCAATGTCGGGATATAGCTCATGGTTCGTGCGTTGCCGATAATCGCCGTTGTGCACTATAGGGCCATAAATTTTTCGGAGTATTTTTCTCTCGAAGACTCCTACAGACGTTTAGTCTGCTTGCGATAGGACCCATGATTCTGCACCATAAAGCAAGACAGGTTGAAAGAGAGTCTGGTACAGTTGGACTTTTGTTACTCGAGAAAGGCCTTTATCTCTAAAGTGCTGGCTTAGCCCAAAATAACATCTATTCCAAAGCACAGTTCTCCGCTTGATCTCAAGGCTGACGTTGTTGTTTTTGTTCACTGCAGATCCGAGGTATATAAATTCGTCCACTACCTCGAAGTTATAACGGTTATCAACGTTTACGCTTTGGTCTAATCGCGTTGAGGCCCTGTTCGTTGAAACCAATAATTTTGTCTTGTCCTCATTTACCGTCAGACCCATTTTTGCTGACTCCTTCTCAATTCTCGAAAAAATCGCAGTAATTTCTCTAATTGTGCGCCCAATGATATCTATATCATAAGTAAACGCGAGCAGCATGTGCCTTTTGCTGCTGATGGTTTTATTCATGTTGACTGCAGCTTTTCTCATAATGATCGCCATTAAGATGTTAAAGAGATCGCACGATAGGGTGTCGCCTGGCCTGAGGCCTCGCGTTCGGTAAGATCCTTACCAACTTTCACTGCGGATTTGGTGTTTGTCAGGGTCATCCTGCAAAGGCGTATAACTTTTGCAGGAATAGCAAGCTCAGACATTGCTTCGTACAGTTTCTCCCGTATCGGGCTATCGAAGACCGCCTTATAATCGATACATAGATGATAGGCGTCGATTTGTTTTTCGTCAGTTGTCGATTTTCCATTCCTAAAGCCGCCCTGGTATGGTCCAATCAGGTCAGCCATAATTGGTTTTAATCTTTCGCACATTATACTTGATAGAACCTTATATGCTATGGATAAAAGGCTTGTTCCACGGTAGTTGGCACAGATACTCGGGTCACCTTTTTTAAATATGGGACATAGTACACTGAGACTTCAATCGTCGGGCATGCAGTCGTTTAACCAAATTTTGCTAATGAGCTGATGCATGCAGCTCATCCCCGCCAGCCTTAAACAGCTCCGGCGGTAATCCATCGGCTCCTGCGGCTTTGTTGTTCTTAAGCCAGGCAATAGCTATTCTGACCTCGTCTTAGATCTGATTCTTGCCCGAAATTTTGCATAAAAGAGATCGTGAGTGCTTCATTAGCGTTCGCACATACGTATAACCAAAAATATTTTTCTTAGCAAAAATGTACTCATTAGCGCCGACGGGTGCGAAAACGCACAGCATGAACCTGTGCAAAGACGTTTACATGCACAAATTTGAAATTCATATGAGTTAAATATAGGGCAGAGGGCTACCGATCCATATTATTAGATATTTTTTAATTATTTGTTTTCTATCTGTTTTATCTGTATACTAGGGTATTTTTTTCATTTCGAAAAACATGTACTTGGCGATGCGTTTATCATCACGTAGATGGCGTCGTATGAAAAAACAGTTTATGTAAAATATGTAAAGGCATCCATCTTTTATCCATACCAAAAGACAGAAATGCGATATCAATTACGAAACATTTCCTATGAATTTTCAAAAAAAACTATTTTTTTGATGCGTTTTTGCACCCGTCGGCGTTAATGGGTTAAGCACTTATTATCGGTTTCATTGCCGGCTTTTCAGAAGGGTTTTAAAAATAGTCATTTTAGAAGGCAAATAATAGTCATCATTCAAATAAATTCAAAAATTAGGCAACATATTACAGGTACAATATAAATGTTTACAAGCTTTGTGTTCATGAACTGAAGATCTGCTGCTGTTTTCTTTCATTGTTGTCTGGCACGTTCGTGCTCTTAGCAGTTTTCAACAAACAAAACCACAAAATTTTTTCACAAGAACATATATTTTAACCTATCAATCATTGGTAATATTGGATAAGAAACAAAATATGTTTGGACACACGTATACTATATTTGCGACGAGCAACAAACACGTTGATTTCGCATTCAAACAGCAAAAAAAAGAAAGATTTTCCAGTGTGTGCTAAAAAATCCGGCAAAAATGTATTGTATTATTATTATTGAAGATGGTATATGATAAATTTATATTATTAGTTTATATTATTTATTTTATTTATATTACAAAGGTTAGAAAAACAGTTTTACATGCATTCTAAGTGAAGCGACAAACGAACATGTACAGGATCCGTTTCACGTACAAATAATCCTTGTAGAATGATTTCATTCGACATCGTGACCGCATGTATACGGGATTTGAAAAGAAGGTCTTCTAGAGTATTAAACTTATTTTCTACGTGGTTGAGGTAGGCAGCGGCCACTTAAGAAGACAGAAAGAAAACCTCATGGCATTAATTTTTAAAGCAGGGAGAATGAAGCGTTTAGATTCTTTGTTTAGATTCTTTTAATAAGTACAAAATAATTTCGAACTAAGAACATCCTATTGGTTGTTATTCACATTTATATGCATATATGACAAATGCAACTCAGGCTTATTTTGGAAGACCTTACAATACGTATCTTAAAGGCTGGTGTTTCACTGCCCATCTAGGCATCTCATCAGCTCCCTTCTCCACAAGTAGTTGGGTGTATCATCACACCTTATAGGTATAAACACACTATGTGGAAACGATAATTGTTTCAACACCTACTAGTTCGGAAACTTACACAACTTCACCGGACACATCAATATTCACAATTTATTGTCAATGCAGATTTCCATTGAAATCTAGTGCATGGAAGTAGTTGTGTGAAAACAGAAACAACGAGTTCCATGAGATTGGCGTTACAGTGTACTGCCTGCGATTATTTAAAAAAAACGGCGATTAAGGATATTGAACGAAATGGGCAAACTAGCTTTTATATTTTCTGTATTTCTGAAATAAAAATTTAATAAACATTTCATACAAAACAATAATAGAGACTTTTCAATACTTGAAATTTGTATCGAATATCTCAAAATTTATTAATCAATGTATCTTTGTATTAATCAATGCTATGGTATCTGTAATCTTAGTTTAGTGGAATTCTTAGCTGATGCACTATTTTACTTTAACGTGCAATATTTTAATTTCATTTGACATTTTGAAATCACGCTTTTCGCCTACAAATTTATGGTGTTATTCTATAAGTCATGAATCAGTCACTTCGCGTTACTTTTGCCGTTTTGGTAGTTTATGAAACGTTGCAGCTGTTCCATGACTTCCAGCGTTCAGTACATTATTTATTGGGTAGTTCAAAAAACGCAGCTTACAGTTTTCGTTCAATTCAGCTGTCAAGTTCAACACCCCATAATTCCTCGAGTTACTTACTTACTTATCCGGTCTCGGACAACCCCGGGGGGTCAGGGACCTTACAAAACGAAGATAACATATTTCGCCAACCAGTTCGATCTTTTGCTTTATCTCTCCAGTTGGCAATACCAAGTGTACGCAGGGATTCGTCATCCTGATCCCTCCAGCGGAGTCTTGGTCTTCCTATTTTTCGTCTTCCTTCGAGTTCGGTTTCGAAAACCCTTCGCGCTGGTTCATCTTCATCCATTCTACTGACATGGCCTAGCCAGCGCAATCGCGTTATCTTGATCCGCTTAACTATGTCAATGTCAGGATAAAGCTCATACAGCTCATGATTCATGCGTCGCCATAAATTTTTCGGAGTATTTTTCTCTCGAAGACTCCTACAGATGTTTCGTCTGCTTGCGATAGGACCCAGGATTCTGCGCCATAAAGCAAGACAGGTTGAATGAGAGTCTGGTACAGCAAGAGTTTTGTTACTTGAGAGAGGGCTTTATCTCTAAAGTGCTTGCTTAGCCCAAAATAACATCTATTCGCAAGCACAATTCTCCGCTTGATCTCAAGGCTGACGTTGTTGTTTTTGTTCACGGAAGATCCGAGGTATATAAATTCGTCCACTACCTCGAAGTTATAACGGTTATCAACGTTCACGCTTTGGTCTAATCGCGTGGAGGCCCTGTTCGTTGAAACCATTAATTTTGTCTTGTCCTCATTTACCGTCAGACCCACTATTGCTGACTCCTTCTCAATTCTCGAAAAAACCGCAGTAACTTCTCTAATTGTGCGCCCAATGATATCTATATCATGAGCATACGCGAGCAGCAAGTGAATTTTGCTGCTGATGGTTTTATTCATGTTCACTGCAGCTTTTCTCATAATGATATCCATTAAGATGTTAAAGAGATCGCACGATAGGGTGTCGCCTTGCCTGGGGCCTCGCTTAGTTTCGAAAGGTTCGGTAAGATCCTTACCAACTTCCACTGGGGATTTGGTGTTCGTCAAGGTCATCCTGCAAAGGCGTATGAGTTTTGCAGGAATACCAAGCTCAGACATTGCTTCATAGAGTTTCTCCCGTATCGGACTATCGAAGGCCGCTTTATAATCGATAAATAGATGATAGGTGTCGATTTGTTTTTCATGTGTCTTCTCCAGGATTTGGCGTAGCGTGAAAATCTGGTCAGTTGTCGATTTTCCAGGCCTAAAGCAACACTGGTATGGTCGAATCAGGTCATCGATAATTGGTTTTAGTCTTTCGCACATTATACTTGATAGAACCTTATATGCTATGGATAAAAGGCTTATTCCACGGTAGTTGGCACAAATACTCGGGTCACCTTTTTTAAATATGGGACATAGTACACGAGTTAGTTTAAGAAAGCTCAAAACGAAATTTTGTCAGTGACAATTACTTGTTAAAATTTAGTTTGGGATTGCAAATGGGCCCTTTTATCACGCCCCTTCTTGTACCTCCCACACAAATCGACGCATTTAGTACAAGATCATGTTTCTTCGAAAACTCTTTTCTGTCAGATGTTATTAGCTTCAAATCAAATACAGGTTAATAATCTGTAAATGTCTACTTGGTGGTCGTCCGGGTTGTCAGTGCCATAAATCGCGTGAAACACTTCCGATCATAATTAAGGTAGGTATTATGCTTCATGTCATCAAACGCTAGTCACTAATTAAAACAAGGCTGATTTTGCCACGTCCATTTTGGTACCTACCATACAAAAGTTGTTCGGCCGACTGTATGTTCGGCAAGATAAGTCCCGTAAATCTTTACCGATCACAATGATATTTTGTCAGTGGCTACTGTTTGTCCAAACTTTGGCTGGGATTGAAAAATGGGAGCTTTGACCACGCTCAGAATGGAAATGGTATGTACGTACTCTCCCTCCAATTGAATCAATGAAATGTTTCGTTGCACAAAACTTTGTATTACTTGTGTTGTTATTGTTATCCCATACAAATCGGCACATTTAGTACAAGATCATATTTCTTATAAAACATTGATTAGTACACTGTAAATTCCTACTTAACTGGTGAAAATGGGTGAGTTTGTAACGCCCATTCTGGTACTTGTCATAAAAAAGCTGGGTGGTCGTCCTGGTTGTCAATGCGATAAGACGCGTGAAACACATCCCGTCTTAATGAAATTAGGTTATAAGTTTTATGTCATCAAACGCCAGTCACCGATTAAGAGAAGAGTGATTTTGTCACGCCCATGTTGGTGCCTCCCATACATAATTTATTCGGCCCGCTGGTTGTTCAGCAAGATTAGTCCCGCAAAACGGAGCCAATCTTTATGAAATTTGGTACTACAAGACAAAATTTTGTCAAATGCTACTCATCTACGGAAAGAGACTGGTTTTTCCACAACCACTCTGGTCCCTCCCACATAAAAGTTGGGCGGATGACCGTTTGATCGACACGATAACTCCCGTAACCTACAACCGATCTTAATGAAATTCGGTACTAGGCAATGTTTTCTTAAAAATTATAAATCAACTACTGTACCATGCCCATTTTCGTTCCTCCCATATAAAAGTTGGACGGCTTTCCGGTTGGCCGACTCGATATCTGCCATAAACCACAACCGATCCTAATAAAATTTGGTACTGATCAATATTTTGTCAAAAGCTACTGTGTAATAACAAATGAACCAGTTCGCCCATTTTTGTACCTCCCATATAAATCTTTGACGGACAACTGGCTGGTATTCACGATAAATCTCCAAAATCACTTAGGATTCTAATTAAGTTGGGTATTGAAATATATTTGGCGCAATGCTACTCGCCTGTTGAATATTGACACATTTGTCACCCTCATTCATTCAACGTAAGGGTGAATGAATGTGTTTTTTAATAGAACTCGGTCGCAATGGATGACTTAGGCTGAGAGCATCTTTAAGTCGGTTCCCACGACTGCAATTTCTGTACTTGTTTTTATTTCATTAGGAATAAAAAGCAGAGAACAGCTCAGTAATTTGACTTTTTAAAGGCAAGAGATGGACACATATTTAAAACTTGATAAAAACAAAAACCGAAATTAGAGAAAAATATCAGGGTTTATTATACAAATTACATATTAATGATAATATTATGAATTTCAAGGTTTTTATTCAATGGTAATAATTAATTTTGAGTAATATTACAAAAATCAGCAAATTATCATTCTTTGATTAAATAATGATTATGGACTGATTTTTATAATATAACCCCCACGAAATAAAACTCACTTTAAATTTACACCTTTTTTGTGGGGGTTTTGCCAATAACGTCGCACATCCTCACAAAACAAATCCAGAGGAACCAACCAAGGAGAATCGATAATTTACTACCAAAAAGTGTAATCTCTAAAGTGTAAAGAACATTTTCTTCAATTTATTTGCTAGAATGTATTTTTTTCTTGATCTAAGTTCAAGTTCTAGTGATGAAGAACAGAAAAAATATCTTCGCATTCAAAGAAAAATTATACCGTAAAGGTCAGATATATTTAACCTACCAGATGTCAAGTAAGTTTTATGATTTTTATATTTTGAGCCATGATACATGCCATTCATTAAATATATCATTTATCTACAAGTTTCAAAACCATTTTCGGATCAATAAAGCAGCAAATATTTGCTTGATACTAATCAGTACTAATGCTTGATAAAAATCAATCAAAACACAACTGTTTGCATCAAGGCGTTGCAAGTCGTGTAGAAAAGGCGTAACGACCAAAAAAAAGTCGAGTCGACTCAACATGAGTGTAAAAACGCCATTGCGGGTACCAAGTACTCGTCGTCTGCTGTCGATACGACTTCTGAGGTGTCAATATTAACAAGGCGACGCAAGACGTCGACGTTAGCTGTCGACGACGACTTAATAATTTTTTCGCCTCGGTTGGTTCCTCTGGATTGAGAAAAAAAATCATAATTAATTATTATTTTTGAGTTTTATTTTTTTGAAAACAGTATAAATCTAAAATTCCAAAATCATCGAAAATGCAAAGATTGTCCAAAAGTGTTCATTGTACCTGATGTACGTGATTGACTTTATGATTTAAAAAAAGAACAATAATTATTATAATCATTATTTGCGGTCCCTGAAAAATATAAGAACAACAAAAAATGTATGTATGACCTATGGGGCCCTTGTGGGCAAAAAACCGGACAATTTAAAAGAATTACCCACAGCCTACGGTGGGTAATCCAATGAAAGGTATTTTGCCCACATTTAATGGTATCATTATTTTTGTGGAACGACATTTGTGGACAGAGATAACCAAAAATTACCATATTATAGTGGGTCTTGAGAATATAAAAACGCCAACAACAGTTTGACAACTGTTTAGAAACACATTAATTTAATTAAATTTAAAAAATATATACATCGGTTGATATTAAGACATTATTTAAATACGGCCAAATTGCACGTAATTCTTGCACAGAGAACTAATTTAATATAGATTTGAAAATAGGTTGGACACTGCAACCCAAAATAATCTAGGTTATTTACACATTTTATGCCAAAGCCTTAAGTAATGTTGTTATTTCCAGTATTATAAACAATAGCATTGTCCAAATCAGTTGATCTATTGAAATAATGCACCCTATTTCCTTGTGTGCAGTTCACTCGAGATAACTCTTTCCGATTTTTTTTTTATTTTTTAATTTAGTTGGGCAACTGTATAAACCAAAAATATCAGTTACTGAATGTATAAGCTACCATTTTTTTTACGTTGGCGTTCGCATTGGCTTTTGCGTTTATATTCACTTTCGAGACTTTTGGAATACCACAATTAATTGAAATCTTTTAAGAGTGTTCTTTGTTGTATTCTTGAGTTGTAAATCAAAAAACAGTACCTCAAACCAAAACCGAATATATTAAAAATTATTGGGCTAATTATCAAAATTTTTGCCCATACTTAGTTTCCCATACTTCAAACAAAAACATACTCTCATCAAAGCCAGTCAAAAGTTTGGCTCATAAATTTATTTATTTGCGGCTAAACATAAATGGTCGGCATAGTACATACATACATACTTGTGTTTTAACTTACCCTTAAAGACTGCAAGTAGACTTAACTCATATAATCGGCAATTTTACGGGCTACTAAAAACCAGCAATAAAACTGAGAACAGCAATCATGTAAAGCTTGATAGCAGTTGTAAATGTAGTTGATGTGTCAATTGCAAATGATACTTTCTCAGATGCCGCCGTTGTTTTGAGATATTCTGAGATATTGTTTTTGTTGAATTTGTTATTGTCATGTTGATGTCGGCGACAAGAAGATTGTTTCTATATTTACATTCTCCAATCAAATTCGTTAACATATGCATCTTTGGGTTATTTGGGGGTTCGTTGTTGTTTGTCTTGTAACGTCTTCTGAATTGTTGTTTTCCGTAAAACACTCGCAGCCAGGCACACGCACTATTCCCTTACAATTTCTTGGTGACAGCATATTTTTATTTCATGTTCCAAGGTATTTCTATATTGATTTTATAATTTTTTTTTTGAATCTGAAATACACCCGAATTTTTATAAATAGCAACAAATTTGGAAGTGATCATGAATGGGACAGCGGTATGCATTGGCTCATTTGTCGCACTAAATTCCAACAATATAGTTGTATTTCTGTTAACACTTGTATTTAAAACAGTTTTTGTTGGAGCCAAACGATATGTGTTTGAATATTAATGTCATTTATTAATATAATGATTCTCATTAAAGTGAAGAACAAGAGTCTACATCACTCAATATGCTTTTAACAAAATGGGTAACAGTTTATTGATATTTAAATAAATTTTAATTCTGTTACACTTTGTTTGCTTTACCAACGCCAAGTCTGTATTTCACCTACTATTACTGGGTGTTTAAATATATTTTCAGTTTTTTATTTAATATTTTTCTATTTTCAATGTTAAATTTTATTTAACATTTGTTTTTAAATCTCCATGTCTTATTGTATTTACCGGTAAGCCCACATGTAACAATTAATCACTCTTGGTGCGTTCATCAGTTGTTTGGATAATATTCGAAATTATCAGAATTTTGCGAAACGAATGAAACCCTATGCGTTCCCGTTTCATAAGCCTACCAAACAGCCCGGGACTCGTATTACAACTAAATTCATCCACGATTACTCAGTTCGGTAAACAAACCTTACACACACACACACCCAAAACAATATAAAACAACAACATCAATGTTGAAACCCGAACACAATACTATAGTCTGATATTACTCTCTCGGCGGCCAGCCATTTAGCTTGTTTAAATGTGTTGTTTTAGCCTTTGTTCGCTTGGTTTTGGCTTTGCTACTTGTCATAAACGAAGAGTTTCGTTTCGTTTCCGTTGTGTTCTTGCATTGTGTTTGTGGATTATATGTTTTCGTTTCCTCAATGAGCTTCGACCTGCTGTTGCATTCTTTTGTTCGAACATGTGGTGGACTGTATGTTGTACTTGCTCCGTATTATATTTACGTTTGGTTAACTCATTTTTTTTTAAACGTATTTCTGATTACTGTTGGCTGCAACAAAGTGAGAGGGAGAGATATCAAATACGTAATGATATTGAGTTTGAATTAATAGAAGTATTCCAACATTTTCTGTGGAGTTGAAAGATTGGTTGTACACATAAGGCTAAGCAATATGAAGCTAAACAATTATATCAACATTTTCTTTACCTACCACTCAAAATACTATTCATATTCATTAATAAATGTCTACACATGTTGCATAGTTCTATTAACATTTGCTATTTACCGGAGGAATGAATCTAGACACAGAATTAAACAACATGATTGGTAAATTCGAATAAACCTCCAACATGATTATATGTACATTAAATATATACAATTATCTATATTTTATATATATATTTGATTAACTCCTTTTTATTATTCTTTTTTGTGATTACTGTTTGCTGCAATAAAGTAAGATGGAGAGATATCAAATACCTAATGACATTGAGTTTGAATTAATAGAAGTAATTCAACATTTTTTGTTGAATTGAGAGATTCGTTGTACTCATAAGGCTAAGCAATATGAAGCTATTAAATTACGTCAACATTTTCGTTATCTACCCAACGATTAAATATAGACTCATGTTGCAACGGTCTATCAACATTTGTTAAGCTTAAGGAGGAGTGAATCTACACATAGAATTAAAAAAAAAATCCAATGAGTGTTCGAACTCACGGGCGATGTGTTAACACCTTTTTGCTACACGGTACCTGCTCGATTTCTATGAACACATTGGTAAATGTTACATTGGAAAATAAAAAACAGCGTTCAATCATATGATGACGTTACAGTTAAATAATATTAATACTTAAAATTATTTAAAGACCCAGTGCAAGCACATGTGTCATTATTTCCTTGCTCAATACTTTTTGTTTTATTCCCACAAAAGTCAAAGAATGCAAAGCAACAGACACTTGTACATACATACATACATTGTTATATTCGTACGATATAACCGAAGATCAACATAAAATACTTTTTTAATATTACTCCAAATTAATACTCCAAATTAAAACACTTAAATCTCGGCTCGCCGATATCGGATCGCCTTAATTTTTGGCCTAAACTCTTCGTCGAAACCCGCACTAGCTTTTTAATCCAAAAATTAATAAAATCGGCTATGAATTTCCGGAGAAAATCGCGTGGGAAAATTATATGAAAATCGCCCAATAATCACTTTCAATACCGACTGCCAAGCAACGAACAGACAAACGATGATAAGACAAAACCGAAGATCAACATAAAACACTTTTTTAATATTACTCCAAATTAAAACACTTAAATCTCGGCTCGCCGATATCGGATCGCCTTAATTTTTGGCCTAAACTCTTTGTCGAAACCCGCAATAGCTTTTTAATCCAAAAATTAATAAAATCGGCTATGAATTTCCGGAGAAAATCGCGTGGGAAAATTATATGAAAATCGCCCAATAATCAGTTTCAATACCGACTGCCAAGCAACGAACAAACAAACGATGATTTACTCTTACAAACCTAACACTTGCGTATGTATTAAATTTATAGTTTACTGCCCTAGAGGCGCGCGTATAGATGTTAACACATCAAAAACACGGTTGAAAAATTCGAATAATCATCCAACATGATAATATGTATGTACATTAAATATATACAATTATATATAGTTTATATTTACGTTTGGTTAACTCCTTTTTATTAAACTTATTTCTGATTACTGTTTGCTGCAATACAGTGAGAGGGAGAGATATCAAATACCTATTGATCTTGAGTTTGAATTAATATAAGTTTTTCAACATTTTCTGTGGTATTGAGAGATTCGTTGTACACATAAGGCTAAGCAATATGATGCTACTAAATTTACTCAACATTTTCTTTACCTACCCATCAGAATACTATATACATTAATTAATTTATACACATGTTGCAGAGTTCTATCAACATATGTATGTTATTAATCGGAGGAGTGAATCTAGACACAGAATTACAAAAACATGATTCCAAAATTCGAATAATCATCCAACATGATTATATCAATGGCTTAACCCTAGGATGGGCAGTAACTCGAATGGGCAGTTACAGACTTTGTCGTCTGGCCAGACGAAAAATTTTATTGCACAATTACAGGTGAACATTCGGTAGTTGTGTTATTTTTTTTAATGTGTATAATCAGAATATGTATATGTATATATATGTATGCTTGGTATATTTGTGCAATATTTACTATTTGACCTAGAAAATACAGTGCAACAAAAACAATGTTTTGTTGTTTTTAAGTTAAATTTTGATGTGTTAACATCTATACGCGCGCCTCTAGGGCAGTAAACTATAAATTTAATACATACACAAGTGTTAGGTTTGTAAGAGTAAATCATCGTTTGTTTGTTCGTTGCTTGGCAGTCGGTATTGAAAGTGATTATTGGGCGATTTTCATATAATTTTCCCATGCGATTTTCTCCGGAAATTCATAGCCGATTTTATTAATTTTTGGATTAAAAAGCTAGTGCGGGTTTCGACGAAGAGTTTATTCCAAAAATTAAGGCGATCCGATATCGGCGAGCCGAGATTGAAGTTTTTTAATTTGGAGTAATATTAAAAAAGTATTTTATGTTGATCTTCGGTTATATCGTACGAATATAACAATGTATGTATGTATGTACAAGTGTCTGTTGCTTTGCTTTGTGGGAATAAAACAAAAAGTATTGAGCAAGAAAATAATGACACATGTGCTTGCACTGGGTCTTTAAATAATTTTAAGTATTAATATTATTTAACTGTAACGTCATCATATGATTGAACGCTGTTTTTTATTTTCCAATGTAACATTTACGATTGTGTTCATAGAAATCGAACAGGTACCGTGTAGCAACAAGGTGTTAACACATCGCCCGTGAGTTCGAACACTCATTGGATTTTTTTTTGTATAAAACAAGTCATAACTAACCCAAAAAATTATGTAGCATTTTTCGATAAGTCGCTTAGTTATCGAGTTACCGGATGTTTACGTTTTTCAAACTTTTCAAGTTTTTTTAAAATAATTTTTGTTTTTTTGAAAAAACAAATATTCGAAAAATTTTGCGATATTTTTAAAATAATTGTTGTTTTTGTTTGAGAGACGTAAACATCCGATAACTCGATAACTAAGCGACTTGTCGAAAAATGCTATATTATTTTTTGAGTTAGTTATGACTAGTTTTATACAAAAAAGTGATACCAAAGTCGATAATTTTTCTAAATGTCAACATCCGATAACTCGATAACTAAGCGACTTATCAAAAAGTGCTACACCATTTTATGAGTTTGTTTTGAATTGTTTTATACAAAAAACTGATATCAATCCCGGGATTTCGGGATTCGGGATTTCCTGTTTGGCATCCCTAGTAGGTACTAATAATACATTTTCGACGCAAATGAACTTCCACCAGTGGGAGTTACAAGCAGCGAGTGAAGCCGCAATGGCGTGCCACCACCTTCGATTTTTTAAGTTTTGCGCAGCTGCCGGCGAGCAATAAACCGCTGATACTTATGTATCATCTTCTTTAAATCGGCACAAATTTATGCGTGAGTGGTTTTCTGGTCAATAAAAACATAATCGTATCGTCAAATGCTTCATCCAAATCTTGTTTGAACATACTTCACTTTCTAATTAAGCCGCGGATATTCGTGAATTCGAAAAGAAAGATAAAAGAAGCAGCTATCGTGAATACTTCGTGCCGATATCAGACGGGCCGCTGCCGTCTCCACTGTCATTAACTTAAAAGGAATACAGGAGCAAGAGTACGATATTCGCGGCACCTTAATTCCATATATTATTTTTGGAGAACACATCAAAAACAATAACATATTGATAACTGTCTTAAATAAATAAAAATAAATGGTTTCTTTTTTATTTTATTGTTCAAGCTCAAGACCATTTATAGAGATATAGTTGTTTAAAAAAGAAGTTATTTTGCAAATTCATCCTCATGATTCCTGGCAAACCGTATAGCTATTTCAGATCTCGCCACATATCTCCATCAGCGGTTATTTGGAATGCTGCTTTTGAAAAATTCATCAAACTAAATGCAAACGAAAACTCATCTGAATTGAGAATTTTCCAATATGCAAGTGTTCGAAAAATATCGCAAGCAAAACACACAAGAAAAACATTTGCAAACAACTTCTTTCCATCTCCAGAAAACCATCGGTCTCCATTAGAGATGTGTGTTGTTGTTGTCGAAAAGACAACACAATGTTTACAGGCAATTGCTATTGCCGTATAGCTAGGTTTATAAACCGGTTTCTAAAACTCTTTATTGTAACGGTTTGCGCATATAACTTATGTTTTTAGCTCATCTTTTGTAATTTTTATGATTTGACACCCTTATAAGGCCATCTTGGAAACCGTTGAGAGACTATATCGTGTTATACCTTATTATAAGCCCGCAGACTTCTACTAGAAGGCATCGGTATCCGAGTTGAATATTTTGTTTCATTTAGATACAAATTTTGGGAAAAAATGAAATTTAATTTTTTTTCAAAAAATTTTAAATATTTCAAATAAAGAGTATGAACCCGTAGAGTGGTGGGATGATCAATCTAAATCAATGTGCAATTTTTTATCCAAATGAACTGAGAAATGACAATTTTCTAGTGTTTGATTGCCAAAACTATGCCACAAGAAAAAAAACTTTGACCACAAGTCGGGCCGGCTTAGAATTATCCAATTGTTCACAATTGTTTACCACGTTATTTTTAGACTAAATGGCATAAGAATCCTCTTGGTTTTTATTTGATTTTTAATTGCCACCCTCATGTTTATACTAGTATTAATCAAGTGTTGCTTTAATTCAACAATTCTGGTTCAACATGTTTCAAAAATGCAAAAGCAATTAATGGAGTGTTTGTTTACTTCAAAAATTATCACATGCTGATATACAATAATACCAAAATTTTATTTGTTAGCGAAGGAACTATCTTCATAATAATAGCAATATCCTTCTTTCACTTAATCATGTTATTGCACTAATCACAATTATTTTGATTATTGTCTTCTTTAAAACAATGTATTTTTTAAAATAATATTTTTTTAAAATGCTTGTAACAGTTCACTCATGAAAAACATCTGCGATAATCTGTAATAATTCAATCCCATAATCTTATTTGAATGTTTAACTAACATATGTATTTATTTGTTTGCCCAATCTTGTAAGTTACGTAGCATTACGGCGCCTTAATTTGGAACTGAAACTATCATTTATCCGATTTTCGTGAATGAGAGATCTCAATTTTATGTTTTCGGCCAGGGAGAATTTAAAACTGTTGTAATTTTTGTTTTTAACTAAGGTTAACCTCGCTATGTCCTATATCCTCGAACTTTTATAATAGATATCGGGTTTTTCAATACGAGCACAACAAAAGTTTTTTTAAATAAAACAAAGCCGGTTTTATATACCAATGGAATTCTTTATTCCTGTGAAAGTACGTTCGATGCCATTATGTATGGAACTCGATTTCTTTTGCATGGCCCCCACGGGCTCGCTTCCAGAAGTCCAGACGCTGAACCCAATTTTCGACGGTTTTCAAGCATAAATCGGTCGATACTGCTGCAATTTCACGTTCGATATTCCTACGAAGTTCATCAGTCGTCGCTGGCTTGTTGGCATAGACCATAGACTAGACATAGCCCCACAGGAAATAATCTAACGGCGTCAAATCGCACGACCGAGGCGGCCAATCGACTGGGCCATTTCGTGAGATAACACGTTCACCAAACTTGGTTACCAATAAATTTATTGAGGCATTCGCTGTGTGGCTTGTGGCGCCGTCCTTTTGGAACCACATGTCCTCCAAGTCCATATTATCCAATTGGGGCCAAAAATATTCGGTTATCATTGAACGGTAGCGATTCGCATTCACAGTAATGTGTCGGTCTTGATCATCACGGAAGAAGTACAGCCCAATGACGCCGCCGGCCCATAAACCGCACCAAACCGTAATTTTTTCGGGATGCAATGATGATGATGCACGGGAACATTTTGTACTTTGCCTGTGGATTCAAATTTTTCCACTAGACGCTCAATTGTTGATCTGGTAGGACGATTATGACGACCAGAAATTGGACGTAGCGCTCTTAAAGTTGAGGCCACTGACTCCAAATTTCGGTAGTAAATTTTAATATTCGACTCGTTGTTGGCTCATATATCTTTCCATGATGAAATGGCAAACCTTACTGAAGAGAAATGTCAAAAGAGCGGGAAAAATATGGCGTCGTTTGCTGTCCCTATCCATTTACTTTTGTAGCGTCTCTGTTGAAAACCCCTTTCTATAAATTTTTTTACCATAACTCAAACATTTATGTTTTCTGTTTGATCCGGCTTTAACGAACTATTTTCCAATGAATTTATTCTTTTAATATTTCAGTGCATTTATTTCAGTTAAATTTATAACATTATAGTGATTAATTTAAAATGAACCCCTTAGAAAGCGTTTTCAATAAAACTGAAATATATGCAATATTTATCCATTTAAGGGCATAATAACTTTTTATCTACCCTAATATAGAAAAAATATAACATTTATAATATTAATTTCTAAAAATCAGACGCTGCCTTTCCTGCTGATCTCTAAACAATCCCTCTCGCTTACCATGTGTATAGAATCTGTATGATGCTCTGCGACTTGTTTTATACATCATAGGGTTGGTCAAAAGAGGTATTTTCCTGCATTACGTTGAACGAGCGAAGACCTGATGGGATAGGACGAAAACGTGCCGCATTTCCTGAAACGCATGGCCAGAATATAACATTCACCGGACTAACTCCCTGACTAGCCATAATCGGGGAGACATATCTCGGCTAACTGGCGTGCTGACCGGACACTAGCCAATCTGTAATCACGCAAGATGGTTGAAGCTGCTATATAATGACCCCTGCAGTGCCTGCGATGACGCAGAAGAGGAGGAGACGGTGGAGCATCTCCTCTGCAGTTGTCCGGCTCTAATGAATAGACGGCTGAAGACTATGAGCCGTCTATTCATGCATAAGCTCACTGACATAAATACACGAAATTGATCTAGGGGATCTAATGAGGTATCTTCGATTAACAGGCTGGATATATACACTGCACTTTGGACTGCCCGGAGTAATGTGGTATGCAAAACGGTGTCTCAAGCCACTAATTGATGCTACATAGTATCTTTAGCAAACACGAAAATCAACCAACCATACATCACTCAGTAGACTGATTATGACAAAACCACATGGGAACAACCATGGTCGGATCAAAAATTTGTGAATTAGACCCGTCGATAGCTGACATTTGAAAGGCCGCTCGTGCACCAACTCTAACCAATAAATCACATCTATTGCCCGTATGATTTACCTATTAAGACCTACATTTTTACACCGGGCACCGGAACGGTATTATGAGAAGCTTGTTCATGGATAAATACTCCCTCCATAGTATCACCATCACTAAGCGATGTGGCACCGTCAGTAGACCGAACCCACGTTATAATGTCCAAGTGCTGTGCATACTTCCATAGCACCATCGACGACTAATCCGACGATATAGTGTAAGTGAACTCAACCATATGTCAATGTCACAGGCATTTGTGTGATCTACACATGAACTACCTTGCAACTACCTAACTTATTACTTTTTGCCGTTACAGTCGATCGACTGTTTACCAGGTTAACCAGATGTTTTTGTAATTTAGATACTTTTGGACTCTATGATCCTTATTTATACATATATTATTATATCAACATGTTGTATTATTTCTTATTCTTCCTTTTCGATTACGTATGTATATGTTGAATAAAATTCAAAATGCCTCTTTGTTTCAATAATGTTATATTTGAATTTCCTGGGTTGAATGTATACATGCATTGTGTATAACAAAAGGTATATAAACCTTATTGAAATACGTTTATCAAAATGTTTATATCCATAAACATGTATCTAGGAGCAATGTTTAATCAACATGCTTATATGTATTACTTTAACCATTATGTGAATGTTTGAATCCACAGAATCTAAATGCATGTGGCTTAGAATATTTCCAAGAGTTTCTGAATTAAATAATTGTTTGTGTTCGTAGTTATAATAATTAGTAGCAACAAACTTCGTCATTCCAGTTTTTCCTTCCTTCCGAAATGTCAAAATGTATGGAAATGTTTTAAATATAAAATGTATAGGGTGTTTATAACAATGTTGACTATAATGTTTATATCTTATCTTTTATTACTTGAACGTTTGTAACAAGTGTTTGAACACTACACAACTTCCACATATTATTATTTCGCCTAATGTTGCAAGACAATTATACAGATCAAACTAATGTGTTTAAAGCTCAAAAATGCATTTTTATGTAGACAAGTTGCAAACAGGTTGGTTACGCATGCGCCTACGTATATTTTCAGCTTAGTCTGGTGCAATGCAATGACATATCATGAAGAAAAAATTATGAATAACTAAATGCATTTGTGTCGTGAATAAAATCTTAATTAAATGTTGTTTATAGGATTGCAAAAGCGTCTTAGTTGTCGTATAGGCGTAATATTTAAAAATTTGAATTGAGGTAATATCTAATGGAAAAAACTTTAGTAGTGATATATTTTACAATAAAAATCCAAAGTGCTTAGTTATCTTTAGCGGCCTTTCAATGCAATGGAGATTTGGATAATGTATTTTTGAAAGATTTTGTTTAAAAAATTGTCATGATTATATCTATGATGAGTATTAGGGAATAAAGCAATAACATAGTTGCTAAAACTCTACTTGTCTGGTCTAATGAATCACTAGTCTTAAATTTCAATTATTACAGAAACGTTGTCAAATTCAAAGAAAAACATTACCTCTCGATATCGACATTTGGCTTTAAAAAAAGTCTACTATTGGTATGTATTTGAAATCTGCGAAATTTCTCGGAAAACTCCAGCAGGTTACATGCTCTAATATCATGCTCTAATATCATTTGTATAGGCAACTGGAGTTTGCTATAAGCTCCTTGTCAGTTGTTAACATTACAATATTTGTGGGAGAATACAATGAATTCAAAATATCAATAACTTACAGGGTGTGATGGAAAGACGTTGGAACTGTAAGCAATGATAATGGTGTTAGGCTCACAGGTTTCTGTATTTGCCATCGACTGTTTATCGGTGGAATGAAGTTCCCCCATAAAAATTTAAACAAGGTTTCATGGGAAGCAGCCGATGGTCAAACCTTCAATCAAATATACTTGTCAGTGTGATGTTATTGGGCAAATCCCGTGTTCATCCAGCGACTACCAACGGGAATAAGGCAAACTCGAAAAATACAATACAGACCGTTTGCAGTGCCCATCCATATTAGTGATGTGCGATCAAATTGTACGAGCTTGTTTGGCTCAGAACAGTCAAAATATGTGGTCGGCATTGTTCGAATGCTGAAGGAAACTGCCAAGAAGGTACTTGGTGAGAAAAGATGTGTGAGTAAACGTTGGATTAGTGGGGAATACTGGTCCGAAATTCGAAATCGTGAACACCTGCACAACATGGGTATACGATCCCAAGATTGAAAACGCAATTAAAATCGGACTATCGGCAATCAGCATGTGGGGTGGGTTACATGGTTATAGCGGAAAAAACCGGAAAAGCTGCAACTACAGGTAACTTCTACACTGCATACCCTTCAGTAAAGAGATAGCATTACCAGATTGGCGAGTGGCGAGTATATGGTGTGAATACATTACGTCACAGTCTAGACTTCCGGATGATGAAAATCAGTATACTTCTTCGACAGCATACTTACGTCGCAACCCGAGACTTTATATTTCAGCGGAACGCCTTTCGCAAGCAGACATCGAGGAGGTACTCGGACATATGAAGGAACACAAATCTTCTGGTCTCGCACGCTAAAAAATAATGGACCCAGCAACATACTGCAGGAACCATGTACATGTTTGAAAGCATTGTTTTCGTGAATATGATTTTTGATTTTTATTGCCTTTGACGTTTTTGTCTTCAGCAGTTTTCAACAAGAAAAAACACATTTGGGTCACAAATCTATATATTATAACCTTTAAATTATTGTGTCCCAAATATATTATATTGAATAGCAAACAGAATGTGTTTGGACACAAGTATACTATATTCCCGACAAGCTACAAACACGTTACATTTGCATCTAAACAACAAAAAAATACAAACTTTTCAGAGTGTGGTAATATTCCCGCGGAGCTGTTGAAATACGGAGCATCATCGTTAGCAGATATCATTACACCGGCCACCAGAAGTTAATGGATAGACAACAAAAGGAATGGAAAGACTGTGTGGTTATCACTATTCCGACAATGGGTGATATAACGTTGTGCAGGAACTGGAGAGGTATTACATTGTTCAATGCAATAGGCAAAGTAATGACGATGCAGCGCGCTCTCCTGATTGGTAAATTTGAAATTCTCATTACCCCATTTACTGTATAAGACACTCAAACCACAGTGACACGTGATTGCCCCATTGAAAAGACACAGATCGGCTTTCCCCAACTATAGTAGCGATTAGCATCGAACATACTTTCCCAGGAATCGTGCAGGCTACACTAGTCAAACTGGCCGAATTTACTTTGCGGCGTATACAAGTCAGTCAGAACATACAAACAAATAATCGCTGGCCTAACAGAAGCATATAAATACTGACTAGCACTACCGCAATCAATTTTGGCAAGAGAGTCAGCTGCCTCGTTCCCTGCTATATCGCTATAGCTACACAGAAAATAAAAATCTGATTTATTTTCAATTAGGCCGTAGTTTGATTACAAATGAAAAATGATAAATGGATTTGTTGACTCTAACCAAATATTACGTACTCAAAATATGTGTAATTGTTTACAATATATAGTTTACAGTTTCGTGTTTGATTAGGAATACCACATCAAGGGAAAGCGAAAAATCTGCAATAAGTTGGTCGAGTATAAAATTGTTCTAACAGTCTGAATAAACGAATAAACAATAGAAAGAAATGTCTAAAATCAAATAACTTCATAATTGTTTCAATTGTATCAATATAAGTTACCTTAATATTTGATTGGGTCAACGAATATATTTGTTCGAATTATCCTCTATAATTCAAATATTTATTTAGTTGATGTTATATTTTTTTTACTTTTCATTAAATTGATGTCTTACAACTTCTTTAATCGTATCATGCATTTTTTTATCGGTGCAAAACCAAATTCAAATCGCGAATTTGTTAATTGAAATCAATTTTGATTTAACCCATGTATGAACCCTGGAAATTCAGGAACTCGTATTTCTTAAGTTGTTTCAAACCGCACGCTTTTGATTTGATTGCATTAAGCGTCACGTCAGTGAAATATTATAACTTATATTAGAGCAGATAAGCTCAACCAAAGTAACTCCTCTGCCACCTCCTGTTAGTCAGGATTTCAGCTTGGAAGACTCTACTTTCAATCAACTTAAAGAAAAATTGAAATGCACTACTTTGTGGAAATATCGAGAGTAGTGAGATCAATAATTATATTTAAAGCCCTTTGATGCCTAGTTGCCATGGCGACAGATATGCATCTCGTTGAAAATTACTCATTAGTTTCAATTGCTTACTCCAATCTATTGGGCGAACTATTGTCGTAGATAACCAGTAAAGGGTTTTGCACAAACATATACTTTTACTTACATACATATGGGTAATTCCACCAAATATCTACCGTAATAAAGAATTAAAAGTTACTAAAATCACAGTAATGTAATATATTATTATATAAAAATATTGAAATTTTTTCTAAAATTAAAAAATTGCATATGTTTACGAAAAAATATTGCAACATGACAAGTTGTAGTTTTGGATCATTTTCACATTTTTAATTGCACTCCTTTGTTCTAAATTTCATTCTTAAAGATATGCTAATGTAAAAAGGGGTTTATTATAAATAATTTTTCTAAGAGCATAAGTAATCTTAAACAGAAGAGACGAATGAAGAATAACTTTAATTTTTGGCTTAGCTCTACTACAAATTCTATTGTCACGTTCGACACTGTAAAGAAGCATTAGTTACAAGTAGACCAAAAATATTCAAACAAAGTTCATCAAAGTAGTGGTACAAATAGCATTTGAAGTTAATACCAACGTTAAAAAAAATCGGGTTGACAATTTATTTATACAATTTTCTGCACCGGTTTGAAGTTTGTCACGTTCGACAACGTAAGTGTAAATTTTGTTTTGATATGTACGCATAAATAGAGCGATTTCGGAGTTTTTCGAATTTCATCTTCAGACATTGCGTACGGTTAACACCCCAATGAATTCGCAGAAAAAAATTAAAGTATGTAGAGCAGCGTACGCTGTGCCCGAAGTCGAAATCGCTGCACCTTAAACTGTATATTTATATATATATTTATAAACATGTGTACATATATTTATTGTATGCAGATGAGCGAAAGCAGTAATGGGTAGTGGGAAAAAATTATCAATTGAAACTAAAAACCTACCAATTAAAAAACATGGAGAGATTGAAGAAAAATAGAAACAAGTGGAAACAGTTGTTCGCATGCGAACATTTATAAAATTCATTGGTGGTAAAAGTAAATGATAATAGTAAATGATAAAAAAAGTAACTGATAACTGATAAATTAACGCCCGCTTTTGGCCCCCTCACTTTTTTATTTCTTAAGAACTATCTGCGGCAAAATCGGCCCAGCAGTTCTTGCGTGATAATGTTACAAATAATTTGTATAATTTGTGTATATATAACGGGTCCGCCAAATAACTTTTTTTTTTTGAAAATGCTATAAAAAAAAACTACTGAATATTTTCGCAAATTTCTTTTTTTGTTTGAAAGTACAATACTTCCGGTTAATAATGGAAAATAATTTCATTAAAATGGCTGCCTCGGCTGGCCATGCAGTAGCCTACACGATCGGTCCAATTTTTAAGCACATTATCGATTGTGTGCAGCTGAATTTCACAAAATGGCTTCAAGAATACTGTCCTTTAAAGCGTCAATTGTCTCTGGCTTGTCGGCGTAACACTTATCTTTGAGGGCACCCCACAAATAATAGTACAACGGCAGATCCTAGGTGGCCAAACGACATCAGCTCTGCTGCTGATAATGCGATCTTCAAAAACAGATGCAATTTTCGCACACATTCTGCAACATTACCATGATTTTCAAAGTAATGTCGCAATATTTCCCACCGTTGTTCAAGCGTTTGCACACCATATTCGTTCAGCGGAAGGATAAAACTAATTATCTGTCAAATCAGACATGAGCTAAGTGTTACCATTCACGAAATAAGCACTGGTTGAAAAAAAAAAACGTTAGATGGCGGACCCTTTATATATAGAGAGAGATAGTCGTAGAAAAAACGTCACGTTCGAACCAACTTAAAAATTAAATTAAAAAAACTACCCATGATATTTGTATCAAATAATTGTATCAATAAATATTAAAATTTTCATCTATAAAATATTGTATTTGATTTCGCTGAATCTCATGTTTTTAAAGATGTTCACGGAAACTACTTCTGTTTTCTTGGCGTTCTAACCTGTTCTTTTTTTGTTCTTATTTTGTAATCAGTATTTCGCCTGAAAAAGACCAGGATCTATACGATTATGTAAAAGATGAACCTAAAATATGTTTTAATCTGACTTTTTTTTCGCTTCGACACCGTGGAATTGTGTATGTGACTAATGGAAGGCTTTTGTTAATGGCATCAACCAAATTAATAAATTATGAAACTGCATGGACATGGTTTCACAAAATGCCGCTCACTGTTGCTCATCACAATTAATTTTTGCAGTCCAAAGAAAATTTCGGCCGAGACTCAGGGCTCTATTTTAGATTTTACGTCGATAAATCCTAAGTAGCTTGAAATTTGGCCTTCGAAAATTCGACAATATTGCGGCTCTTTCCTCATTTCACAATTTTCTCTTATATAACTGTCGGAAAAAACATTTATTTCTCCATTAAGTGACGAAGAGTCAAACAATATTTATATGATAAATATTTTCTATTTTCCAATTCACGGTGATCATTTCCGTGGTCTAATTAAAATTTTTTCTGATTACTGTGTTTGGAAAATTTGTCAACAAAAAATTGTACGCTACAAGTCCTTCGAAAAAATTAACTCCAATATCTCTTCCTAGACGCAGAAAATGACAAACACATATAATAAAATAGAAATCATATTGGTATATCTATTCTGAAAGGCATATTCGAAAAGATTATGAAATGAAAATTCAATTCAATTCAATTCAATTTTTATTGTCTTCATAGCGTTTACAGAATTTTTATAATTTAGTATGTATATATAAAGAGTTTAAGGAGATTTCCTTTTTCTGCTTAAATATTTGATGTGGTTTCCTAAAGCATTTAGATTCATTATCGCACAGTGCTATCTAAATGCTATGGCTATATAGAACGTCCATGCCCTTCTTCGTCCGATCTTCAGTATTATTTTCCAGTTTAGGCATTGACCCAAGCATAAGAACAAGACTCTTTGACTCAGGGGATAGTAGTATCACTACACCTTCTAGGTTGGTCATCCTAAACTGCTCAGGACCAGCTCCATGATTAGAGTGTTTACTCCCAAATCACAGCCAGTATCACATTACTGATAGCATATACTGAGATCCGGGGATCAGAATGGCGCCATCAGCGTAGGCAGAAAACATGGTAATAATATCACATCTGTTGAAGACTTG
Organism: Phaonia tiefii; assembly: GCA_963931995.1. Lineage (NCBI taxonomy): Eukaryota > Metazoa > Arthropoda > Insecta > Diptera > Muscidae > Phaonia > Phaonia tiefii. Next base: position 197,703,580 of record OZ008368.1, on the reverse strand, counting down.
TGGAAACACAGTTGGTCCTACAGGGTGTCAAAATTTACCACTTCGATTCTGTTGAAATTTCAAATATTGGTACTTCTAGACGTATAAGCCGATTACAAAGATTTTTCGCTAAGTGTTGCGGAATGTCGTTTACCGTTATTAAGATATGCTCTATCAAAATTTAAAATTGCCAATTATTTTATTGACTTTATTCAGACTTTGGTTAATAAAATAACTCAGCATTTGAGGGAAAATAATATTTCTGAAAACACCACTGAATTTTGAACACTACACTAATTTGTGAGTTATCACAATTTTGTAAGTTATCTCAAGCCGTGTGGAAGTGCCGACTACTCATATTTGTAACTTTTTTTAACCTGTAAAAATCAAAATATTTTGCCGAAAGACACCAGTATTCATTTAATATTTTCTTAATTAATTCCAAGAAACATTTCTAAATTTTTCTGAAAGACAAGGGTGTGGAAAATATATTTAATTTAAAATGATGATCATTTGGAATTGCACCCTACAGTCAGAATTCTCTAAATATGTTAATTTTTTTAACAAATTGTTCACTTTCGATATTTGACAACAATTTTGCTTGGGTGTTTTTATATATTTACTTTTATTTTTGTGGTAGTTTAATATATTTTTAAATACACTTCAAACAAAAAATAGGTCCTACACACAAATGAAATAAGAAGAGCTTAATATATATAAAAAGTCGAATTATCATAGAAAATTTTTTTCTGATTAAACATCGCTAAGTCTTTTGTACGGGTTTTCGGTTAGGTTTTCATACTGATCGGAGCATAATTTGTCAAAGCGGAAGAAATTATTTTTCAAATAAAAAATTAAAAAAAATACATACATTCATGCATTTTTATATATTTCATTTAACGTAAATAAATATATTTCAGCATGAGCAAGCCTCTGCTCTTATTGGAGCATACCAATCCTGTTCTAAAACTGCCACCAGACAAGCCAAAGGTCGCCAGCAAAACTATTCCTAAATCAGCGATATATGAAGAAAATCAGCCGATTTCAAAAGTTGACGCAAGAGCAATGGATTTTGAAGACGAGATTCAGGAGTCATCTGACGAAACATACATTTCAGTACGCAATAAGAGGAAACGTTGTATTGATGCAGTAGAGGTAGATTTGTCCATGTTAAACACCTCTAATACACGTAAGCCAGAATCCCAAAATATTTCACAAAACCGTTTCGCGTTATTGGCAGATTTGAATATTGAAGAAGTTTCTACGTCAAATGTATATCGTGAAAAGCTTAGTAATTTCCGCGAGAAGGTTAAATCTAGGACATTCTGTCCACCAATATTCTTATTTAATGTAAATATTGAAAAGTTAGTAGATCAGTTAAATTCAAAAAACGTTTCATACAAAATTGTTAATAAACACAAAAACAAAAGTAAACTTTACTTCGAAGATGCATCTCTTCACACCGAAATGATGCAACTTCTGAAGGAAAATAAGATAGATTCATACTCATATACACCCAAAGAATTAAAACGAATCAGTGTAGTGCTTCGCGGATTGTATTATAAGACCGATGTGGAAACAGTTCAGAAGGAAATTGATAAGGTAGCTCCAACCATTGTTGAATCTGTTACTAAATTTTCTACAAATTTCTCTAGAAAATATAAAATTGATACTGGTTTGTTTCTTGTAACTCTAGTATCAGGAAAATCAGTAAACGATTTGATTAATTTACGTTATATTTTGAATCAGAGAATTTCTTGGGAATCTCCTAAGAGAAATGCTTTGGTAGTCCAATGTTGGCGTTGTCAACAATGGGGCCACATGTCACGTAATTGTAATAAGCCTTATGCATGTGTGAAGTGTGATGAAGGTCACGAACCTGGCCAGTGTAAATTCGTTTCTAACAAAGTGAACTTACCTTTCTGCACTAACTGTCAACAAAAAGGTCATCCATCAATTTACAGAGGTTGTCCCTCATTTGTAAAATACATGGAACTAAAAAAAAACACACGAAGACGACAAAAGAAGTCAAACAGAAAGTTCAAAATAATGATTTTCAAGAAATCGAAAAATCAAGTTTAATTGAACCAGGGAAATCATTTTCAGATCTATTTAATGTAAAACCTCGATCAAAAGAATTTAACCCTGACTTTGGAAATCCATTAATACAAGAATTTGTCAAAATTGCTCGAAGTTTATGTCAACCGGAAGTAATGTCTTTGGAGGACAAAATAAAAAATTCATTATGGAGTATAAATCACTGTCTAAGTCGGAGGCTAAAGAACAATGCACTGGAATTATGAATGAAATTAATAAAGTTTATGGTCCGTAACTCATTAAACCTTTTAACTTTCAATGTAAGATCCCTTATTCAAGTGCATCGGAGAATTGAATTATTAAATACATTAAAATGTAACAACATTGACATTGCGTTCATTCAGGAGACTCACTTGAGGAATAATCATAGGGTAAATCTAGAAAACTATAACTTTGTGCGAGATTACAGTTCGCAGGGTGTTGCGCTTGTAATTAGGAAATCTTTTAAATTTACCAACGTTGATATTCCTAATATTGGCATGCCTCACATTTTCATATGTATTCGTTTTGTATTTAATGGACATGTAAAACAATTCTTATTTGGATCTATCTATATTCCCTGTAATTCGCCTCAATCTCTAATTAATGAAAGTCTTACAAATATATATAGATCATCCCAAAATTTTCATGGAGTTTTCATCGGAGGAGATATGAATGCTAAAAACACATACCTTGAATAATATCAATGGCAATGCGCTATTTGATTGGCTACATAATTGTTCTTCTCACTTTACTCGTCTGTCCGATTCAATACCCTCCTTCCCTAACGGTGCTTCATATCTGGACCACTTTTTATTAAGTTCAAATTTGATCAATCATAATATTCCGAATTATTATGTTTCGAGTCTTCCTTCATTTTCGGATCATTTTCCTATTAAATTAAATACAGAAACTGCAGATTTTGAAATTATTATTAATGCGCCTAATACTTTTACATCATTTAAAAATACAAATTGGAATAATTTCAAAGACGATTTTCTGAACAATTTATTAAATATCTTCCCTGAATCTACAAGAAACTTAACTAATTCGGAAATTGATTAATTAATTTCAAAATTTACAACAGTTTTTAAAACAGTCTATGAGAGGCATTCAGAAGTTGTCCACAGACGCTCACGAAAGTGTCTTGTGTCTGATAAAATTAAATCGTTATTTCAAATAAAATAAAGCAAATCTACCACAGAACACTTAACAGATTTAATTCAGAATACAAACTGATTTCAAAACAAATTCAACTATTAACTATAAGTATTAATAAATTAGTAGAAATTGAGCAATGCCAAATTTTTAGTAAGAAAATAAGATATATTGTCCCCGGCCCAACAGCTCATAAAAACGTTTACAACATTGTAGGTTTCAAAAAGAATAACTGTTTAAATAAACTATCAATAGATGGAAGGATAATTGAGAATGATGATGAATGCTTGGTTAAATTAAAATACCATTTTCATAGTAGCTTCAATGGTTCTTTTACCAATGCAAATACTGAAAATATCGAAAACACTGTGAATAGCGCTATTAACAGTGTAGTTCAGAACTTATACCCCTTCGACGAAAACTTAAATGCTACCAATAATCAAAACAGTTCCCTTCTTGATACGACGGATGAAATTCATCTTATTGCCCTTGACGGTAACAATAAGAAATCTAGCGGTATGGACAATATCTCCAATTTCATTATTAAGAAATTTCCCATAAAAGCATTTGAATTTCTCACAATAATATTTAATAATTGTCTTAGTAATTGTTATTTTCCAATTTCTTGGAAAATTTCTAAAATTATATCTCTACAAAAAAAAAGGAACAACTTCGAGCTAAATAATTTAAACCAATATCATTACTTTCTAACTTAGGCAAATTGTTTGAAAAAGTTATTCGGAAGAAAATGGATATAGGGTTAGATGGAAATTACAAACCTGATTTACAATTTGGTTTCAAAAAAGGGCATTCAACTTCCGATGCATTGTTTAAATTCCATAACGATGTAATCGCTAATCTTCGAAAGAAGCAGTGTACAGTGGCTGTGTCCTTAGATGTTGAAAAAGCATTTGACACTGCTTTTCACTATGGAATTCTCTACAAAATGATGACTATTGGTTTTAATTTTGCAATTATAAAACTGTTTCACAGTTTCTTTACAAATAGGAAATTTTGTGTACTATTTAAAAATAAGCTGTCAGAATTTGGTGAAGTTAGTCGAGGAGTTCCACAGGGCTCTATTTTAGCTCCACATTTATACAATATATTTGTCTATGATTTCCCTCACATTGAAAATCAATCTGTGGGTCTCCTTTACGCTGATGATTCTTTACTTTACGCACATTCTGAATCTCCAATTGATGCTTTGATAAATGTATATTCCCATATATCGAAGGTTAAACAGTTTTATGAAAACTGGGGAATACGTTTAAATGCATCTAAATGTGAAGCAATTTGCATAAGGAACGCATCTGGAAAATGCAAAAAATATGTGGTGCCTGAAAGCAAAACATTACGAAATTTCCTTGATGGAATTGAAGTTCCATTTAAAGGTAATATTAAATATCTTGGCGTTAAATCTGATAAGCTATTAAAATTTAATCAACATGCTAGATGCAACTTGCAAAAAGCGTATAAAATATTTTGTTTATTTTCAAGAATATTTTGGAATAAAAATTTGCTTGAAAAAACTAAACTTTTATTATATAAAACCAGTATTCGGCCAGTAATTTTATATGCCTTTTCTATTTGGTTCAGTATATCACCAACTGTAATGAAGGAAATTGAAATCCTTGAACGCAAAATTATTAGATTTTGTATTGGAAAAAACTTTGAGACCCAAATTAAACGTTACTCAAATCAGTACATATACAGAAAATCAAAAGTTGTCCCCATCGGTCTTTATGTTTGTGATACGTTAGATCGATTTATTACTAGAGTAAGAATGCATGAAAATGGGTTCATTAATAATATTTTTGATGAGCAAAAAAACTTTGGTTGGAGCAACACAATCTATTTATCCCCAGTTGGGTACATAAATGAAACACGCCCGGATTTTTCTTCATACAACCGGCACAGTTTTTATAATAAAACTCTTATAGGCACGCACAGAGGATAATGAATTTAGTTGCACTATCTCTGATTCACTTTGGAACAACATGAATTTACATTTCGGAATTTTATTTGTTATTTATTTTATTTTTTATTTAGTTTTAAGACCATTTATATGAGAAACACTCTCTAGTCATTTTAAGCCCCGGGAGCAAGGGCGTAATGTTTTTTAATTGGTAGAAATTATTTCTATTTTCTCTGATTTGTGACATAGCATGGTGCTTTTTAATTTGTATAGAATATTAAGATATTACATTATAGTCTTAAGTATTCACTTTTTTTTTTGCTGTTAATATATTTTTCTTTCATTGTATTACAAAAAAGGCTCAATAAAACAAAACTTAAACTTAAACTTAAAGTCTTTTGTACTAATTGGGAAAAAAACTTCATTGGATTTAAGTGTCCCAAACCTATACCAATCCTTTAGCGTAATTTGTGCATTCTGTGTACTTCGCGCTATCTGGAAAGCTTGGTACGGCCGTACAAAGTCATCATTCTCTCTTTAAACTACTTTTGTGGTAAAAACAACACCTAATTTTTTATTATCTATGTGGCATATAAATGCTTCAGGAAACTCATTTCTAGCGTTAGTTTTTTTATTTATGCTAGCGAGAAAGACCTCTGTGAAATTTGGTTTATCATGCAAACTCATTGAAAATGATTGGATATCAACAAGTATATGCTGCGAATGGAAAAGTGTTTTGTAAAAAAAATAACATGTCAAAAAATATTCCTATACGAAGTGAGGACGGTGTTGATCGAATGTTACTAGAAGCCACGACGAACAGCCAGTTGAAACACAGAGCGATGATACAAACAAGGGAAGTGGCCGATGATGAAGATAATGATGATGAAGCAAATTATGTATCTCCTTAAGCTGATAATAGAATGTAATTGTGTGATTTATTATAAATTTATTTCTTAAAATTACTAAAAATCAATTTTTCCATAAAATTTCAGATTGTAAAAACTATATTCGTAGTTTAAACGATGAATTTGTATCTATTCTAAGCATAAATATTAGAAGTGTTTCATCAGTAGACAAATTCAATAAATTTAAACCGTTAATAGCAACATTGCCTTCATTGCCGGATGTAATTGCGATACAGGAAACTTGGTTTCGAAATGACATTAAACAAATTTACAGAATACCGGGGTATTCCAACGTTCAGTGTTGTAGAGATGATGGCTACGGGGGTACTTCCCTTTATATTAACGATAAATGGGAATATTTAACCAATGTATGTAAGAGCGTCCAAAACTTAAAGTGGACAACAAACCGTTGAGATTAATTTATTTTTATAGATCGCAGAAATGCAGTGTGAATGACTTTTTGAAAATTATAGAAAACATGTTAATTACTTATGCTTGCAATCCGATTATGGTTGTGGGAGATTCAAATGTTGATATGTATCTGAATCATCATTATGACGAACTAGTATCTATGTTTCTAAACTATGATTGTGAAAGCGATCATAGTTTAATAACTGGGCCTGATTTTAGAACCTGCACCGATCAAGTGTTTAGCAATTTTTCTGACAGACTTTATGTGGATTCCATTGAAATTAAACTATCAGACCATAATCTAATCTGCTGCAAATTTAAACATACAACCAAAAGATTCAATAAAGAATATGTTGAAGTTAGAGAAACTCATCACGATTTTGGAAGTGCAAGGGAGGTCTTACGGAGTGTCTTGCCTGTTAATTTAATGATTCGATAAATCTGACCAGTGAATTATTAACCAGTATGGAAACTGCCATTGAACAGTCTACTGTTATACGAACGACTAGGGAGCAGCTAAGGTTTTAGATAACACCCTGGATAAATAGAAATCTTCAGAAACTGATAGAGTTTGAAGGAAAGTTGTTAGGAAACGACGAAGATCAAGGAGAAAGAACAATGTTGATTCACTGACTTCTTTATTGCATTTCTAAATCTACATACAATTTTAGGCAATGAGAACCATAGCGAAAATCCAATACTTGAATATGGATGCACTATTTGGAGCTCGATGATGATATCAATTAACACTGCCTAAATTTATTGACGTCTGAGGGAAATACTCCATATTTTCTGGCCTAATAAAATCTCTGATGAATACGTCTGGGATCGCATAGCCTATTTGAATTGGATATACATTAAATACCATGGACAAGGATTTCCCCTATAAAGATCTAAATTTGTATTACCATTCTCATCGAGTTTTGTTTCTATTACTTTACTTAACAATACAAAAGTTGTTCTCATTTTTTAGCCCTTAGACATAAGAAAAAGTGGGAGACAACATTTTATATCTGGCTTTACTTTTACCATTTGTTAAAATCTATTCATATTCGTTGACTTCCTTGTCTATGTTCAATGATTTATTAAAACATATTTCATCGTTTTATACTGTAGATGACACTAATCCTATGAAAAATTTATTGTTATTGCCAAAAATATTTCAAAACGGCTTAACTTTGTTTCCTATACTCGTACTGATAAAAAAAAAAACATTTTGAAAGTGTTGGAGCAAATATCTTACAAATATCTTAATTTAAAAGTACACTTTTGTTAGCGAATCTCGTTGCACTTCCCAAACCGATATCAAGTTTAAGCTCATCCCAACACCGAGATACCATAACCCTACAAAATCAAATTTATAATTTAATCATATTCATTGTTGGTTTTTGCTTCATCAGTGCTACTTATTTTTTCCTCTCATACTAGTTGATCTTTTGTGTAGGTAGTTATAATTTAATTTTATTAAAACTAACATATTCTTCACAACACTCTTTATATTCTTCGCATTTTTACCTATTTTTTTATTTGTTTTGGCTTTAGATTTTCCAGTTATTATGAAATCAGTAGGGTGTTAAATTAGGTGTATTCTCTTTGGTGAGTCATCAGAGAGAAAACGCTTTCTTTACCTTAATTGCAAATTATTAATTTTGTGATACGTTTAGAAATTCATGTTAAGAGCCTTAAGATTTTAGCAAAATGTGGGAATTTTCTCTCTCTTCCTTTATGTCTAGTCTTTTGCACTTTTTCATAATCCATTTTTGGAGTAAATTTCAAGTTCTGAGACTTTAGTTTGGCTGTTTGCAAATAAAAGCGGCATGTTTAAAGTGTACACTGAAAACAATTTAAAGTCTTTTACATTACTGAACAATTACCAAGGCGAAATCACTTTGAAATTGGTAAGAATCGGTACATATTTTCGTATAGCCCCCATATAAAAACAGCTGTAAATCCTGGATGCCTATGATCCAGTATTCACACTCATTATTAGAATTGAACGCAATTTTGAACCAGAAATACAAATAGATTTACGTTTTGAGACAGCCACAATACAAGTTGTACCAATCAGAGGTAAAAAAATTATGCTATGTCTATGAGCGTTAGTGAATTCGCTTTTCTTATTAGTCTATATTTTGACACAGCCCAAATACAAATTGTTTGAACCAGGCTTGGTACTATCGGTCCAAGTGGTTACAAATTTTAACCGATTTTATGCTTGTTACGCAACATAAGGTCAAGAGTAATCGATCCACGTTATCATATTGCCGACACCCAAATGTGCCTAGCTATCTTGATATTATAGTTATGTATTTACTATAAACACTGTTACTGAGACAAGGTGATGTAGCATACTACATAGAACGGTTGCTTCCACCCTGTGTATTAATTCCTCATTTTATAAATTGTTTTCAACTTTAAAGTTTAAAGTGACATCTGACTGATCATGATTCTGTTTTATACCTCTTTTGTACCAATATACAAATTGTTGGTAAGTTCCTTTCAAACGTACTGTGCGAAGGAATAATCCCAATTGTTTCAACACTGATCGGAAAATCTACAACCGGCCAGATATTTGCATTATGCCACAACTTGGAATAGACCCACAATTAGCAGACAGACACCTGCCATCTCTATGTTGATTATAAAGGGTTTTCAAATTTGAGTGATATGATTTCTAAGTGACGTTTCAGCCATTTGTAGTATGTCATGACTACCATTCGACTACCGTAAACGTCATGAATTTGCTGATTTTTTCTTGGAACAACTTGAAAACGATAACGATTTTGTTATGAAAATCATCTTCTCCGCTGACGCTCACTTTCATCTGAGTGGTGCGGTAAATAAACAAAATTCTCGATTCTGGTGCGAAGCAAATCCACAAATTATTCATGAGAAACCATTACATTCATCTAAATTTACAGCTTAGTGTGGCTTTTGGTGTGGTGGAATCAACGGTCTGTACTTTTTTCGAAATGAATCTGGTAATACCGTTACTGTCAATGGAGAGCGGTATAGATCGATGATGACCAACTTTTTATGACCGAAATTGCAAGAAGTTTATCTTGACAACATCTGGTTCTAACAAGAAGGGACTACGTGCCACACAGCATGTGCAACAACTGAATTATTGCGAGAAAAGATTGGATATTCGGTTATTTCAGGAAATTGTGACATTGAATGGCCTCCAAGAAGTTGTGATTTAACACCATTGACTATTTCCTGTGGGGTTGTTTGAAGTCATTGGTCTTTAGCAATAAATCAGACTATCTTCTAGCTCTACATGGCAATATTGAACGTGCTATTCATGACATACGACTTGATTTAGTGGAAAAGTCCGCGAAAATTGGGTTCATCGAATTCGTCCTGTCAAAGGAAGATGTGGAGGTCATTTGAAAGACGTTTTATTCAGAACTTAATTGTATCGATTGTACTTCACATTAAATAAAAATTACATGAGGTGTCAGGGGACACCTGATTGGAACGAAATTCCTTTCGCTACATATTATGAACTCGTTTGCCTGTTGTAAAAACTGTAATTTAAATGGATCTTTAAGAAAAGATACTTTTTGTAAAATGATAAACTTTTCTTAAGAAATTTTTTATTTATTGAATGTGTTTTTAAAAATACTTTTTAAATAAGTGGTACTCTTTTGAGGCAAAGGTTACTGTTTTAAGAAAATTTACTTATTTTCGAAAAGGCTACTTATCTCAAGAAAAGAAAAGGCCCCTCTAGGGCAGTAAACTATAAATTTAATACATACGCAAGTGTTAGGTTTGTAAGAGTAAATCATCGTTTGTTTGTTCGTTGCTTGGCAGTCGGTATTGAAAGTGATTATTGGGCGATTTTCATATAATTTTCCCACGCAATTTTCTCCGGAAATTCATAGCCGGTTTTATTAATTTTTGGATTAAAAAGCTAGTGCGGGTTTCGACGAAGAGTTTAGGCCAAAAATTAAGACGATCCGATATCGGCGAGCCGAGATTGAAGTGTTTTAATTTGGAGTAATATTAAAAAAGTATTTCATGTTGATCTTCGGTTATATCGTACGAATATAACAATGTATGTATGTATGTACAAGTGTCTGTTGCTTTGCATTCTTTGACTTTTGTGGGAATAAAACAAAAAGTATTGAGCAAGAAAATAATGACACATGTGCTTGCACTGGATCTTTAAATAATTTTAAGTATTAATATTATTTAAATGAACGTCATCATATGATTGAACGCTGTTTTTTATTTTCCAATGAAACATTTACGAATGTATTCATAGAAATCGAACAGGTACCGTGTAGCAACAAGGTGTTAACACATCGCCCGTGAGTTCGAACACTCATTGGAATTTTTTTTAAGAAACTGTACTTTTAAGAAAAGGAATTTTTGTAAGAAAATGTATTTTTTTTAAGAGAAGGTATATATTTTTGCGATGTACAATTTTAAGAGTAGGTAATTATCTCAAGAAAAGTTATTTTATTTTACAAGAATGGTTCTCTTTAAAGAAAATTTAGTTTTTTAAAAAAAGACAATTTGTTGTAAGATAATAATGTACTGTTTTAAAAAAATGTAGTTATTTAAAAAAAATACTTTTTTTTAAAGAAAAGGTACTTTTTGTAAGAAAATTTACTTTTTTAAGCAAAGGTACTTTTTTAAGATAAGGATTTTTTTTTTAAATTGTTTAAGAATATCAATATGTTTTTTTTTGAGAAAATTTTCTTTTTTAAGAAAACGCACTTACTTAAGAAAATGCAATTTTTTTAACTTCTTTCACTTCAGCTTTTCTAAATTTACTTTTTATTCGGTTCAAAACTACAATATGTAATAAACAGGTTCCACCTAGGAAATTTCCCATTAAACAAAAAATATCCCCCGATATGTTAGTCTAGACACAAACCAAACCAAATGTACGAGGGCAAGAGTGTAAGAGTAAATGTGCTGCCAAATGTAATTTCATGCTCAGGGTTGTATTTCATGGATTTGCAGATCTTGCACTGTGGCTTTTCGAAATTTATCTTTTATTGGGTTCAAAACTACAATATATAATACAAAGGCTCCACCTAGAAAACTTCCCTTTAAACCAAACCAAAAGTACACAATATAGTTGATAATAATGGGTTGTAATAAAGTTGTTTAAAATTTTTTCATTTAGACCCCATCCCGCAACGTGCGATAAGGAACTTCGTTCCAAAACATTTTAATTTCCTTAACAATTAGTGTTTTTTTTATTGTAAAGAAATCATATCACTCAAATTGGAAAACCTTTTAAAACTGTCATTGGTAGCCCAATACGAAACAGCCCTACGAATATATATCTGGACCTGATATGAATTGGTAAGCTGAGACCCATATTCAGAATGACACTGATTATGACCAAATACTCAGTGAAGATCAGTGCATATCTAAAGGTACCAGTTGCCACCAGCCGACGTGTCGGATTAGGCGACTGCCAATTGTTTCACCTCACCAACATCTTAATATAGATAAATATTAGAAAAGCTTTAGTAGACACGAACAACATCATCAGCGTAAAAAGCTACAAGTTGCTCGAGTATTATGATGATAAGTATATAAATTATCGACAGTGGCGGATTAATGATGTTCAGACAGCCATTACCGAGGTGAATCATCCGAATTTCCTTAAAAAGAACAACAAACTCTGTAAAATACTGTCAACACCAACCTATATCTCAAACTGCAAATCCGGATAATTTCATATGCAGAAACTTCTTTCCAGGAACATTCAAATTGGGTGTAACAACTGTAATTGTTAACATATCACTGAAATAAACAAAAAAACACGAATCAGTCTTTATTTTATAGAAGGGAGATAATTCAACGACCACTAACAAATTCAATAAGGTTGGAACTACAACATCAAGCAAGTTTTTATGAGAAACTGCTGTAACAATGAATGTTTGCTTTGATAGCAGCAATGTGGAGACACAAATTTCCGCCAAATCATCATCACTAGAATCAACAACTTCAATTGTTTCAATCCTGTCCTTTTTTATGGATATCGAATATATTTTTGGTTGGACATGACATCTGCATTATGTATGTTTACCGGTGTTGCCATGAGTTGCCTAAATCAAATGCTTACGGTGCATTTCCACGGGATAGTTTGAGGCAATACATTTGAGAATATTTATTTTTTGTCAAAGAGAGACAATTTTTTTGTGTGACTTAGGCTGATAGTGTCGTCTCGTGTAAATTTCGTGCTCGGAATTTGTTTTGGTTTTGTTTACATTTGACTTTTAGTTATACGAAAAGAAGATTTATATGTATTTATTATCGAACAATATTTCAATAAAATACCAAATAATCCAAATAAAAACTAATTTTTCCTAATTTCTGCGCTCTTTTGCCATTGTGTTTAGCCATTTTTCTCCAACTTACAACCTTTCACCATTCTCTCACCGTTTTCAACCCTCATTCATATTTTTCAATAAAATGACTTATCATTGCTAAATTATCATTTTCTTTGCAACTTAACAAGCGACAATCGTTTTCTTTGAACCTACTAACATTTCAGTAAATCGTAGCAAAATCTAAATACAATTTCCCAATTTGTACGGTCTTTGGCGATGTTCGAAAACTCAAACAATGATAATGAACATATTTTCCGAATTTTTATGATAGTTTTTGAGAACCTTTTTCGGTGTTTTTTTTGGGAAACACGGTCAATGTTATGTTGCACGATAATGAAGAGAAAAATTAGGTCCTATCAATTAACTCCTTTGGGAATCTCAGAATGACATTTTATATTGCCTATATCAAATTTTGTTATTTTTGTTTGGCAATTTTGACATTTTCGGAAATTAACGTCACAGTGTCAACGTCACAGTTTATAATTCAATAGATTGGGTCGCCTATTTCCTTTTATTCGCTGTTTAAACTCAGTTTAATATGATACCAGTACCGAAATTTCGGTCAGGAGATCCGAATTAAACATGCCTTCACACAAAGTCATATTAAAAAACAGTCAATATCCCGTTGAGCGAATGGGAGTGGCAATATGGTCATATTCAATAGCGGAGTGGAATTGCGCTCAATATTATCTGATACCCAACTTCATTAGGAACCCAAGTGACTTGAGGATTTATCGTGACTACCTGTCAATTGTTCGAGCAATATTTATATGGGAGGTTCAAATATGAGCATGGCGACGTTATTAATTTGTTACTACACAGTAGCTTTTAACAAAATGTTGCCCAGTAATCAATTTCATTAAGATCGGTTGTGGTTTACGTGAGATATCGATACAGCCAACCAGATATCCGGCCAACTTTTGTATGGGCGGTACCGGAATGGGTGTGGCAAAACCACACAATTTCCGTAGGAGATTGGTATTTGACCAAATATTGTCTAGTGCTAAATAGCATAAATATGGGTTTGGATTTGCGGGGTTTATCTTTCCGAACAACCAGGCGGTCAAATAATTTTATATGGGAGGTAACGACATGGGTGTGACAAATCACCCTTGATTTAGTCGGTGACTGGTGTTTGATGAGATGCAGCTTAATTCGTAATTTCGTTAAGATTGAACGCGTTTCGCGATATTTATCGTATTGACAACCCGGCCACCCACCAAGCTTTTGAATGGGAGGCACCAGAATGGGCATGGCAACCCCCGCAAAACTCTTCAATTTTCTAAGTAGATATTCACAGACTATTAGCCAATATCTGAGTTGAAGCTAATCAAACTTACCAAAACAAAGTTTTAGAAGAAAATTGATGTTGTACAAATGTGTTGATTTGTATGGGAGGTTCAGAAGAGGCATGGCCAAAATGCCCATTTCCAATTCCAAACTAAATTTTAATAAATAATAGTCACAGACAAAATTTCACTGTTATTTACGGCAGTTATCGTGTTGACCATCCAGTCAGATAGACAGACGGGCATTGCTCAATCGTGTTAAGAAGTTATTAAATGTCCTAGGGGTATAATATGTCTCCTTCTATTTTCCCCGTACTACATAAAAATTTTACAGTGTCTGACATTTATTTTTTAAAAAAATTCCATTCAAGTGTTGGTTGTAGGTGGTCCATTTTGGAAGGGCTAATATTTAATCCAAATTGCAGCTTTTTGTAGCGAAAATACAAAATATTCTTATGACAAATAAATAGAAAATAATGGATTCTCTTGAATCAAAGAATGCAAGATTTGTACGAATACAGACGCGCTATTGTCTAGCTTCTAAATTGAAACCGTAAAATATTCTATAAGTAGCATTTAATAAATAGAAAAACTTGTACAATATCGAAATTTCTAAGCAAAATTGAGTTTTACATGCAAATGGGTGTTAGAGTCTTTCGGTTACAAAATAATATATTTTTTCTTAACTAGAGCTTTGAATTGTCAAAATTTTGATTCGGAAGCAACTGTAGTAGAATTTTGGTAAATGCCAGTTTAATGTAGGTTGTTTTCTGAAAGTTGGTATTTTTCATACCGTAGCGTGCCTCGAAGTCCAATTAATCTACAGTTCAACATTCAAACTCCATTTCCTCTACAATATACTTCTTTTAGACAACTCTCTGAAATAGAGTTAATAAAGTTGGTAAAGTATTGTAAAATATAAAACACAATTGCTTACACCACTTATTGTTGCGTCCTGTCATTCAGTAAGAATCAGAAGTCATCATATGCGCGAAGTTGTACACGTGCGCAAATAGAGGTATGGCAGGCATAATACGGTGCACACCTTGAATTTTTTACCTGTCTCATGTTAAATACACACACACAAAAAGCATTCATATGATCTCCCACATGTTATTTATTTTCATAATTCTTTGGGGTGTGTGTTTGTATTTGAGTTGATTTTTCACTTTTTTGTGTCAAACATCAATTCTGTATTTGTAACCAAATTCAATTGAAATGTGTAGCACAAGTCACTTGTATGGACACATGGGGTTATATATTATATTATATGAGATGTTAAAAAACATATATGTTACATACATACATGTAATTGTATACTGCAATAAACAAACAGACACAATACTGAATCCCACGCAAATAGGTTTGGGTTTTACCATTTATTTATTTCGCCCTGTTTATAAATCACAATTACAGACATTACAACGGAATTGAAACACATATTTCCCTAAATGCATTTTCGGTTTTTAAATTGTTGATGATTCTTTGTGGGATTTTAAAACAATGAAAGCAACTCTTTTAATTTTTGATTTATTGCATTTTTAAAGGAAATGCCACGAGCTGCTCGAGTAAATATACGTCGAATTACGCGTCGTACCGTTAAATGCAACGCGACGCACGATCTCGTACTAGATCTGCGGATCCAATTCCAGATCCTAAAAATCAAGCATAGAGACTTCCATGTCGTGCTATAGAAGATATGGAATATGCTTGATTACAGTGTACATGGATTTATCGCTAGAATGACGGCGAGATGTCCACATTTTAATGCAGTCAAATTTCCAGGTGAAATGGCTGGCATGCATTGTGCAACATAAAATTGCCAGTATTTGAATCTCCACCCGATCCACTACATTCATTCAGTTTTGGAACTTCACCAACGTTCAAACAGTTTTTGGCTCATATTCGAGAATACAATACGGCATGTCAAATGACTTCTTTTGATGCGACACAAATTATAAGATATGTTCAAGGCAACCAATACATACAAAATATCTTATGCATATGCATTTTTGTTAAGTTTTCAAAAATTCCGATTCAGCATCTAATTTAATTTCTCACATATCACAGATTCAGGGTCAGATTTATCATTAAGCTGGGTCAAATCGTAATGATTGCACCACAAAGTGGAAAAAATACCAGTTTGATATGTACTCACTTTAACACACTTTAGTTTTATGATTAGATGAGAGAAAAACCAGTAAAGAAATTGCAGTCGGGTGAACCGACTTAAACATATCCTCACCCGAAGTCATCCATTGCGGCCGAGTTCAATTGAATATTGGTAACTGTGTCAATGTTCAAGAGCAGAGTGGCATTGCGCAAAATATTATTCAATACCCAACTTAATTACGATCCTAAGTGATTGTGGAGAGTTTTCATAACTACAATCGAATTGTCCGCCCAATATTTATATGGGATGTACAAAAATGGGCATGGCGAAGTTGTTCATGTGTTTCACACAATATTACACAAAATATTGATCAGCACCAAATTTTGTAAAGATCGGTTGTGGTATATGGGAGATAAGGATGGAAAGAAAGAAAGAGGGAGTGGACAGTAGTTAATCGTTAATTTTTAGGAAAACATTGCCGAGTACTTAATTACATTAAGATCGCTTGTAGTCTACGAGAGTTAACGTGTCGATCAGCCGGTCATCCACCCAACTTTTGTGTGCATTTGACTAAATTTTCTCTAGTACCAAACTTCAGAAAGTCGGGCCACAATTTACCTTGACAAAATTGCCCATGTCTTAATCAGTGATTCGCGTTTGATGACATGAAGCCTAATTTCATTAAGATCGGAAGTGTTTCACGCCACTTATCTCACTAACAATCCGGACTACCACCAAGCCTTTGTATGGGAGGTGCCAAAATGGGCGTGGCAAAATGACTCATTTTCCATGGAAGAGTGGCATTTGGCCAAATGTTGTCTATTACCAAATTTCATAAAGATTGGTTCGGTTTTGAGGGTGTTATCTTTCCGAACAACTTACATATGGGAGGCACCAACATGGGCGTGTCAAAATCACCATTGTCGTACTTGGTGACTTGCGTTGATGACATGAAGCCTATAACCGAATTTCATTAAGATCGGAATTGTTTCACGCGACTTATCGCATTGACAACCCGGACGACCAGCTAGCTTTTATATACCAGAATGGGCGTGGCAACCTCGCCAATTTTCTCCAGTTAACTAGACACTTACAGATTACACTGTGTGTAATTTTGTAAGTCATGGAAATATAACCATATACGGGCACCACCGCGTGATAAAAGACCAAAAAAAAGACCCGTATCTCCCAGTTTTGCCCAAAGTCATGGACTTTTTTTTATAGGCCCCCAAAGATTTGGGGCCTTGGTGTCATTTTTGCAAAAAAGTGATCATTTTGTCAGGCTCATATCTGGCAAAGCATTTGGAATTTTGATTTACTCCTGAGGGAAAGTTGTAGCTCTTGTCACAAAGAACAACTATGTCAACATATGATCTTAATCTTCAAGGTCAAAATGGCACAAAACTTTAAAAATTCGATTTTTTTTACCTTTTTCTCCTATTCAGGTCCATAGGTAGCAAACCGTTCAAAATTAAAGGAAACAATCAACCACAAAAATGTACCTCAATACCTCAAAAATTATCTCGATAAAGTACTTTCTAGAACATATGAACTTCCTAGGAATGATTCTTAACACCGTTTAGGTAGCACTTACGTAGCGTTTAGGTAGACGCAAAAGAGAAAAATTTCCCGAAAGTTTGTTAATTTCATTGTGTGTAATGGGAATGGGCGTGGTGACCTCGCCCATTTTCTCCAATTAAGTAGACAGTTACAGATTATTAACCAATGTTTGAGTTGAAGATAATCACATCTATTAGAAATAAGTTTTAGAAGAAACATGATTTTGTACTAAATTTGTCGATTTGTATGGGAGGTACCAGAAGGAGCGTGCGCAAAACGCCAATTTTCAATCCAAACCTAAGTTTCGGCAAATAATGGTCACTAACAAAATTTCATTGTGATTGGCAAAGATTTACGGGAGTTATCTATCCGAACAGCCAGTCGGCCGTACAACTTTTGTATGGGAGGTACCAAAATGGGCGTGGCGACACCGCACATTTCTTCAATTAATTAGATACTTACAGATTATTAACCAATGTCTGAGTTGAAGATAATCATATCCACCAGAAAAAGGTTTTAGAAGAAACAGTATTTCGTACAAAATATGTCGATTTGTATGGGAAGTACCAGAAGGGGCGTGGCGAAAATGTCCATTTTCAATCACACATTAACCATGGACAAAATAATAGTCACTGATAAAAATTCGCTGTGATCGATAAAGATTTACGGCAGTTGTCATGTTGACCAGCCAGTCAGCCAGACAGACTGACAGACGGACATAGTTCAATCTTTTTAAAAAGTCAGAAAACGAAATTCGTTGAAAGATACTGACGATCTAATATGGCCTAATTTCCGTATTAAATGATATATACCCCCATCCTGTGGGTGAGGGTATAATTATTTGATGGGCAGACACCAACAGACCGCCACGATATAACAGCATGTGTATTTCGACAGAAATTGATTACACTATGGTACAAAATTTAACTTTCCGAAAAATAACACGGTTCTGAAAACGGATTCTGGTAAAGGGGGTAGAACAAAATATACGCGTATCAGAGTTTTGAAAGTTTACGCATGGATTTTCAAATTCCTTGTTTGCTCACGCTTCAGATAGCAAAACGAAGAATGCTGTGGTATCTAAATGTATTGCATTCGAATTAAAATATGACCCAAAAAATTTTGAATTAAAACAAACGACTGACGAATGAAACGAAAAATATCTTGGACTTTTAATTTTTTTACAATAATTGTTTGGTTGTAGTGAAGCACACCGAGGTTCCACTATGATTTAAAAGAGGCAGGATGTAGTCTGCGGGTCAGCTAGTATTTTAATAAAAATCATTCGTCAGGGTCTTAATTTGATGACTTCGAAAACTGGGGTAAATGTTAAAGTCTTAATGATCAGGCCCTTAGTGGCGATAATATTTCACTTCTAACTTTGTCTTCAACGTCAACGCCACTTGAACTAAATGACGCTTCATTGACATGACTTTAGTTGACGAGGACGCAAATGTTTTTAAAGGTAACATTCGTTTCCTACACCAAGTACACAGATAATCGGAATGTTATTAGGGTTCTTTGACCGATTTTTTACATTCAACACGAAAGTATATGAACACGAAAAGTATAAGTCCAAAGTACAATAAATTGAATATAAATGCATATAATGCTTTCGAAATGAGTGATTGTCCAAATATATTGAATTCATTTTACTACGTCGGTGGGAAGCTTACAACTCCATCAAGGATATCCAAATTCATTGAAACATTAAATCAATATTCTTGTCAAAATGAGATAGCTATCTTTACTTAATTGTGAATAAAAGCAAAACGCGTTCATCGGTTTTCATGAACCTTGTCTCATTTTGTTCATAGGTTATGTGAGCTTCCGCGAAGTAATAAGACTTGACACTTTCTGCATTTTGGATTTTTCTTGATTTGTAAACCTTCAAAATTTAATTTTTTTTAAGCAAAAAAAAATTAGTTTTCTTCACAAATTTGTTTATAACCGCGAAATTGTTTACTATTTTAAGAATCCGTGAAGAAGTAGATTAAAGTCATTGTAATTCTTAGTTTTCTAAATTTGCTAGTGAGGTGATCTTGAGTAATAGTGACATATGCATAAACTTGTCACAAAATATTAGCTCTGAGTAAAAAATTTTAAAACAAATATTGTACGAAACCATCATTATAGGTCAAAAAACTAATGATGCAGTTTGATTTGTGTGACCCGAATTATAGTGCATCCGTTGAGTCTCTTTCAATTTTTGTTGTTGTTTTTTTGACTTGCATAGTGTAATTATTTAGTTGGTGCAGTTAAAATAATATTTCGAAATAATCGTTATTTTAGAGTGAGACAAGTAAAATTTAGCGCTTACATTTCAAAAGCCCAATAATATGCAAAAACAATCCAAATTCCGTTGCATTTTCTTACATGCAATACTTTATTCTTTGAATAAATAAGCCCTGCTGTTTAAGATATTACAAACATTTTACGTATTTTTATAATCTTTAGAGTGTTTTACACATAAAGTTTGACATTGATAACATTCAATTAATTTTATTTTGATAATTGAGGAAGCTCTTTTCAAAACTTGACTATTTCATTGTTTGTGTTTTTGCACAATTTGGGAAAAAAATTTTAGGAATGCACCTATGTATGTATTTAGCCCGAAACTTTTTTGCATTATTATAGACGACAAGATTAGTCATTGGTTTGTTCAGGTTTCAGAAATTAAGCAATAATATATTTTGAATAAATCTAAAATTTGAAATGGAATAATCTAGTTTTGACGCGGCTGATTGTAGTAGTCAAGTTTTGTTAGGTGCTCTAGAGGAACAATCATGTTTTGATTCAAATCACTGTGGATTGGACTTGCTTTGCTGAAACTAATTAGGTATCATAAACCTTATTTTGAATTAAAATAACCTGAGGTTCATCTTTAAATAAAGAAAACTAAAAAAACCTGTCACAGTACGTTTTATTTATTTTTAAATTATGGATTAATCACATTTAGTTCCAAAAATATATCTTTAAAATGGGAAATGTAAATTTGAAGAGGAATAATCTACTTTTGACGAAAGATTGGGCCCAATTTTATTTTTGCTGAGTTGTCATTACAATGCTACCAAACCAAAAAAAATTATAAATATCAGTTCTGCCGAAAGTGGAATAGTCAAGTTTTGATAAAGAACCTCTTCAATTCGTCTTTTTTTTTTTTGGTTTCCTCTAATCTGTACTGCAATTCGAGAAAACGTTTCTTAAGTTGTGTTCAACAATTTCGACGCGATTTGAAGGAAAAGATTTTCATTGAATCTATTGCGACCGCCCGCCTACTCTCATTATCAACGCCCCTGTAAGCGAGGCAACAAACAGACAAAAAACTTTCAAAACTAAACATTTTTTTTTATTAATTTTATTGCTATAAAGATTTTAGTCATTTATCGAGCGAAGCTGAGGCGTGAACACAATATTGCCTGACAGAAAAATAACGAATTGCTGGGTGTTAATTGTAAATTCTATATTCGTTTAGATGGAGGAGATAATACCAGCCTTACTGGATTGAATTCAAATAGATGTTTCGATAGTTGGTGTTCTTATTGTTCTCCATATTACTTATAGAAGTAACGCCACTGCACTGTTTTTTATTCGGTTAAATAAAACTAACTCTAGATGTTTCTGTTATAAAAACTTACATATTAAAAAACATTTATTGCTGTGGGTTGTTCACAAATGAATATGACTGTACTTACACTGGAATAATTTAAATTCATGAGAGAATGGTTTAAAGGGCATTTTTTCATTTATTTTTTTAATTCACACTTGACGTTAGATTGAATTACTTGATTTATGCAAATTAATAATGTTGTTATGGAATTCTTATAGGTATTTCAAGAATTGTAAAAAATAATTTGTAACATTAGAGAACGACTTTGCTTCCATTACTCCTTATAACAAAATGCAAAAGAAAACATGAAGATCCCGAATTGTACCACAACTTTTTTTTGTCCCTAATTTCAATTTTTTTTCACATAAATGAAATTCGTGGAGTATAAAGGTTAGGAACATACATCTTTCCCGACAGTCTTTCATTTAGTTTAGGAGAAAATGTATGTGTCCATATGGCTACACGGGTACAAACACTGGCACTTTTCATAAAAGCTAAGTTTATTATAAAGTAACGGTTTTATTTGATTTTCAGGACATTTTTTTTAACGTCTTTTAGATTATATTGGATACAAAACATTTAACGCAAGCAGTCCGACCAACAGATTTGCAATATTCCCACGCACATCGGCGTTTCTTGAATATTGATATAATATAATTACTATTTCCATCAAAACGTAAAGTCGTTTCAACTAAAGTGGAGTTTCGTTCCATTTACGATTTACTGATGGGCCAGGACGTTGAGGTTTTTCACCATAACGCTTACAGTAGTAAACAACAAGTTGTCTTCTGAACTCACGTTGTGATATGCTTGTGTGTTCTGTTCTACGATAGATAGTTGTCAAGCATTCTGAACGCAAACCACGTGAAAATGTTGTATTGCCACCATTTTTCCGTTTATATGTAATTCGATAAAGAGACACATTTTGGTTTATTCGATCTACACCATCCATAAATTTGTTGTAGATTATTATGATAGATGGACGAGGAATGCTGACTTGCATTCTTTTTTCACGGTAATATCGGATTGCATTTGTCATAGGGTGGTTCCCAATAACTATTCGCATCTCCACCATAGTAATAGACGGATTTGTTCGGAATCGAAAAACTCCATATTTGCTCGATTGGTCGACTATAAGTTGCAATATTTCATCATCGAAAAATTTTTCATAGAGCTCGTGCCGTTTGAGGCCACGGCAATCTTCATAATTTGCGTCGGGAAATATGAGAATCATATTATCCTTGCTAGCGTTAACGTTCCATATACGAGAAAATGTCTTACTGTTGACACCTTTGCCTATTCCTAATTTTCGTTTGTTGGCAGTTGATTTGCTAGGTTCTACTTCGGAGACCAGGAATGAAGGATCTGTTAGGTCATTAGTTATATTTGTAATGGAGTTGTCCAGAACATCTTGTAGAAGTTCATCAGCGACTACTACACCATTTTCGAGAGGTTCAATAAAAATCTGACGGAAGTCATAATCACCTTTGGCGCCTTCACCATTTAACACTTCAATGTAGTCCGGAACCTCTTTTAGTGTTGGTGTCCTTTTAATTTGTTAAAAAGATAAAGAAAGCAAACTGATCTGAAAAAGTTTGTGTCTAGCAGCAAAATTTTTACAACGTTAACTTTTAAGATTTTTAAAAACATAAGTCACAACGTAACACAATACTTACTTTTTCATTTGCGAATTTTTCACTTTATTCATCCTTTTTATTTTCACTCTTTTACTGATCCGCTGTTGTCAATAGATATCATTGTCTTAAGCTGCAAAAACAGGTTTCACCGTTATTGTATGAATTTCACGTTTGTATGAATTTCACGTTTGCAGGCTCGTCTAGCAACAGCCTATGGACACACGGGTACAATTCGGGATACATATGCTATGGTTTGAGCAATATTGAAATATGTTAAAAGAGAGTGCAAGAGTCTTTCAGATCCACCAGAAAGTTACTTACAGCTTAAACCATAATTTTAAAGTATAAGTATTACCAAACTCTTATTTCAACTTAGTTTACTTCCATTACTATCGCTCGTTCGCCTACACAATAAATTCTGTATGAAATTTCCAACAACGAAATTGCTCAGTTGTTTGAGAAAATTGGAGAACTTTAGGACGAGGTACGTTCAAGTATTAGGAAATCATATGTGTTTAACAAACAACTTCCAGAAAATTATTTTCCAGTTTAACTGGTGAAAATTTGAAAAAAAAAATGGACAATATTAACATCTAGGCGCCACATGTGAATGTTTTCGGGGTTACTCCTAATTTTCACTAACTAAATAGTAATGACAGTGTACCAATTTTTCATACAACTCCGACGGAAATTGAGTGGCTATATTTAGGCTGATTATTGAGGTAACGCGTCATAACGCCCAGGGACATAACACCCATGGGCGTTATGTCACACCTAAAATGGACATAAAGCCCATGGGCCTTATGTCACAACTGAAATGGACATAAAGCCCATGACCGGTGTGATATAAAGCCCGTGGGCGTTATGACCATTCTAGGTGCGACATAACGTCTCACTACTGCCAGGCCTTGCGGCGAAACTCCGTGAAAGGCCATAAAGTCTGTGGACGTTATGTCACACCTAAGATGGACATAAAGTCCATGACCGGTGTGACACAAAGCCTTTATGTCCATTTTAGGTGCGACATAACGCCATGGGCTTTATGTCCATTTCAGGTGTGACATAGCGCCCATGGGCGTTATGTCCATGGGCGTTATGAAGCGTCACCGATTATTGAACATACATGTTTCCCTAAAACTTTAAATTTGATTTCGATGCCCAATTTTCCCTCAATTATTTAAATTAGCCTCTTACATCAAATTCTACAGGGGACACCCGGATGGAACGAAGTTCCTTTCACTATATATTACGTACTAGTCAGTTCCACCACGCCTAAGGCACCTGTTGAAAAATACTATAATATAAATGGATCTTTATGAAAAGATACGTTTTGTAAAATGATAAACTTTTTTTAAGATTTTTTTTTATTGAATGTATTTTTTTAAAAAAAATTGTATTTTTAGGTCTTATTTTAGGCACTTATTTAAGAAAATTTTATTTTTTTAAACTTCTTTCACTTTGGCTTTTCTAAATTTACTTTTTATTGGGTTCAAAACTACTATTTGTAATAGACAGGCTCCACCTAGAAAACTTCCCTTTTAAACCAAATCAAACCAAAAGTACCCAATATAGTTGATAATAATAGCTTGTAATAAAGTAGTAAAAAAAAGTTCTTTACAATTTTTTCATTCAGCCCCCATCCCACAACGTGCGATAAGGAACTTCGTTCCAAACAAATACAGATTTCCAGAATCCAGAAATTATCAAGGACACATGGAATTTTGTGAATACACCTCTCATCAATATATAAAACATATATATACTTATGATTTTCCTCAAACTGAAAACTGCCACTACGCTTTTTTCCTGATGACCCAGCAATTTTAATTTCTTTTCTGTTTGCACAGATATGTGTGCGTGCCTGCATGCACAACAGATGTACTTATATACACTCCGCAAGCAAAATAAAATAAAAACATAAATGTAATTACAATATTTGATTAACTTGTTTCCAGATTAAAATACCTCCAAAATTTCTTGTTGCCTACACTTGTGCCTATTCCGCGTTTCGTATCACATTTATGATTTATGCTCCTTTTTGTTTCAGTAATTAATTAGCCCTGGTTAGTATTTGTTTTAAAGTGCTGAATACACTATACCAATGTTAGTAGCATTGGAAATTTGTATTCGTTTGAAAATAGATTTGCCCTTTAAACCGGTTATGTTTTTCACAAACTATTTCGATCAAGTTCTCATTTTTTGCCAAAACTTCAATGAACAATCAATCTGCTCTTAAAATATTTCTGCAGAACAGTAGGTATTTTTTTTCATTTAAAGACGACTCGACGACTCACACCTCCCATCTGCATTATAACAAGAGATTTATGATGGGCAACAGGAAGACCCTGTTGCTTTTGTATGTTCAAGAGATATATTTTGCGTTCAAAGACAAGAAAAGTTCAACCAGAATACTATTTAGATAATTAACAACAATACCCCCCTAATTTACGTTTAAATGCCTCACACTCGCTCTTTCCGTCATTTAGGAATTCACTTCAGTATATGTGAATCCACACTCGTACGCACTTAATCAGCTCACAGATTAACTCATTACTCAACACTTTTACCGCGTCGGAAGATGAGGATGAAGATGATGATGATGATGACGGCGATGACAAGACCATGATTCGAATAATGAAGGCGACTATCATTGAATGATTATTGTTTGTCTTCCATGTTGTGATTATGGTTGTGACCACATTGAAATATTTCCCCCCTCTTACTTAGTATTGGGAAGAAATAAGGCACTTAGTTGACGAATGTGTCATTAGTGCCCCAATATTTCAGAGTGGCAAAATATGACGTCGGAAATTCCTTCTGCACGTTAGGTAGCTTTTCAGAGATTTTGTGATGAAAGATTTATTTATCATTGATAGGGTCCATTGACATTGATGTTGTCATGTTTCTGCGGCTTGCATGTCTAGAGCAAATATTTACTTTTTTTTTTGTGGTGAATTAAGTAGAATAGGCAATTTATTACATTGACGGACAGTGGGACAAAATATAGCAAGTTCCAATAATCCACAACTAGTTACGTACAAGGTGGCGCAAAAGTAATCCTCCTATCAGAAAATGCTATAAATTTTACGATTGGCCCCTAATGTCAGTTCTGTTTTGACATTTGTGTAGTAAACACATGCGAAATACACGTTAATAAACAATGTTACGCTACACTGCTCCAGAACGCGGAATATTGCTGACTATTTATTTGACCAATATTCGGTGACTTTGGCTCAACGTGAATTTCGTCGCAGAGTTCCTGGCCGTCCAACGCCTACTAGTGAAACACTGCGAAGTTTAGCCGCTCGCCTCGAAGAGACTGGCACAACACGAGAAGCTGCCAGGCGTGGCAGACCCCGGAGTAGCCGTTCTGCAGAGAATATTGCTGCTGTAGTCGAGGATGTCATGGAAGCGCCGTCGATGCCATGGATGCGCCGTGAAGGCTACAGAGCAATGATCAACGAGTTCTTTTTGCCGCAACTTGATGAATTGGGATTGGAAAACATGTGGTTCCAACAGGATCATGCAACGGCAGACACTGCACGTGCCACAACCGATATGCTGAAGGATGCATTTCCCGGGCGCCTAATCTCCCGTTTTGGCGATTTGCACTGACCAGCAAGATCGCCTGATTTGACCGCTCCAGACTTCTTTTTGTGGGGCTTTTTGAAGTCGCGAGTTTATGTCAACAAGCCTCAGACCCTTGCAGCTCTTAAAGACAATATCCGTTAAGAATGTGAGGACGTATCGCCGGAAGTTTTGGCCAAAGTGATGGAAAATGGCATAAAAAGGGCTCAAATGACAATCAACTGTGGCGGCGGCCATTTACATGACATCATATTCTCGACTTGATGTAAAAAAAATTAAAAGACCAAATAAAAATAATCCACAAGAAGAATCAAAGTTTTTAATTTTTTTGATGTGTAAACATATACGCTGGGGGTAAAAATCTTTTTCACAATACAACCACAAATTTAGAGTAAGATGTGCGATGTAATCGTTAACCAATCGTAAAGCGTTATCAAATCGGTGTGAGCTATGTATGAATGGATTAGTGTAATCATACGCTGCATACAATATACTCAACACCATCTAGTGTGCAATAGTAGCTACTAATTTTCACTAATTGTCGTACATTATGTTATCGTAGGCAAATGAAAACAAATAAATAAAATGAATACAAAAACATTTAATTTTAATAACTTTTAAAAAGATTTTTTGCACTTTTAATAAGAAATTTACTAAAAACAAAGCAAAATAAGGAGAACTAAAAACTAAACTTGTCAAATATAAGGAAAACTAAAAACTAAACTTGTCAAACTAAAAGTTTTCTTCGTCTTTGAGATTGTCATTCATACTTAACAGCTTACATGCACCATCTAGTGTGCAATAGTAGCTACTAATTTCCGAAAACCATTGCTGTAAAATAACTACATGCATTACATTTCAGTAAACAGCTGATTAATAACTTGTCAACCGCAACAAATACAAAATAATAAAATATTTCACAAAACACCAAAAAAATTATAACTCAGAACATAAAACAACACAAAGTGTATCAAATCTGAATGGAGGTAATGTTAATTCTAATAAAATTTCTATTAGATTCCAATATAAATTAAGATTATAACATATCTTCATTACGTACTGTTGCCTTACACTGAAACTGGTGCACGACAATTGGGTAACAATCTCCATCTCATGCCAATTATTATGGGTGGAGATTTTAATACAAATTTTGCAAACCCACAGTCGCAAGCTTTATCAAAATTTTTATTTGACGTTTTCCACTTGCATGTGAGTAATTCTCCACAAACCCCCACAACTAACAATTCCACTACTATAGATGCAGTTTTCCATAGATTTTTAAATACAATCGAGTCAAAAATTTATATATCTTATTTTAGTTACCATAAGCCACTATTAACTATTTGTACTTAAGGGATTTACCATAGATGGGCACTCTGCAGTACTACTATAATTTCAGTAAAAATAATTCTTTAACTAGTAAATTTTTACTGATTACTAAAAAATTTTTCAGCAATTTTTATAAAGTGCCTACATGATTATGATGAGGTGCATTGAATTTTCAGTAATCAGTAATGTCCGATTACTGATTATTATGAATACGGCCTATGCTTTTACTGGTAATGCAAATTAAATTACATTATCAGTAAAAATTTACTGAATTTTTTCAGTAATCAGTAAATTTACTGCTTACTGTAATTTTTAATGCAGTACATATATACAGCAGTGTGCCCATTTACTAACCAAATAAGTTAAATAAAACAAACAAAAACCAGCAAATTCCTATGTATTTACAATATTGAAAGTTTTGATACTTTTAATTGATTAATTAAAAAAATATACTAAAAGCATAAGTACTTCCAACTTCATTACTAGATGTTTACACATCTCCCCTGTGATCGGACTCACATTAATATTTTTTTTAAATTACAGCCAAAAAACATCGGAAGTTTACTTTTGCGCCACCTTTTATATGCTGAGTTAGATTGTTTGTCGTAGCGGTAGCTCTTTCTGACGGCTTATCCTAACCAATCGAAAAGACAGATGGTTAGTATAACTGCAAGTTTTATTCCTCAGAAGTGCTCGCTGAGTTAAAAGTACATAACACATACTTACAATATGGGGCACAAGTAGTGATGATCTACTCAGTCAGATGTTTAAACTCTAAATTATTGAGTCTAACACAAACTTTTATAAGAAGCTCTCCAATACTTTTACGGCAAGTCCTATTTTTGCATAAATAACTGGAGCCGTCGGAGTCTAAAAATTAACAGCCTAAATAAACTGTTACATCCTAACCCACAAGGTCAATTGATAAAAAATCATATTAGATACTAAGTATCATTGGACGAAATTCGATTAAGTACTGCCCGTTTGTCTGGCTGGATGGTTGGTCAGCACGATAGCTGACGTAGACCTTTGCCAATCGCAATGCAATTTCGGCAGATTATTATTTGCTTAAACTTAGGGCTTTAAAATAGGCGTCCAGTCTGGCAAAATCCATTAAATTTGGTACAAAGTTTTTATTTCACAACTTTCTCCTATATATGTAATTACCTTTAACTTAGGGTTTGGTAAACTTACATTTTCCTTTTATAGAAATAAATGGAAATCATTCAACCGATTCTAAAAGGCTAGTCCGATTAAGATGAAATTTCATACGGACATACGTCATACTCTTATACCAGGTGCTGTACTATTCAAGATCCCACATTAGGACGTCACAAGCACCATCAATGCCGCATACTTGTAGCCAAAATTTACTACCTCAGAAATCGGAAAATTGTAAGCCGTTGTTAAACTTTAAATACTATTTTTATTTTTAAGTACAAAGTATCACCCTATTGCCAGTGCAGTGTATGCCAGTTTAGTTTTGACATTCACAAAGTATACAATTGGGAAATTTATAGTGAATAGCAATAATAACAGCGTGCTATACTTCAGACAGTGTTTGTTCGCTTGTGGTATTAAAAAATAAATAAATGGTTTCCCATTACATCCCATGAAGGGACCGGGGAGAACTTCTCACAATCACTGAGATGTGCCGCTTTCCAGTTTTCACTCACTGATTGGGATCTACTGTTTTACACCGATACCGAACGGTATTTTGAGAAGCTTTTTCATGGCTATGTACTCGATAGTGTCGCCGTCACTATGCGAGGTGACCGCCGCCGAAAGAAATTTGAAGGTGGTCAGAGGAGGGTTCGAACCCAGGATCTCATGTACAAGAGCCGTCCACACTAAGCATTGCAAAGCCGACGGCTTGTTGTATTAAGCAACTTTAATTTCGGTGAAAAATTCTCAATTGTGTAGGGCCCACAGCCCAAGCATTTCGACGTCTTGATATTCGTTCGAATTACACTGTGTGTAGTTTTTTAAGTCATGGAAATACCCGTGTCTCCCAGTTTTGCCCAAAGTCATGTACTTTGTTTATGGGCCCCAAAAGAATTAGGGCCTCGGTGTCATTATTGCAAAAAAAAAATTATTTTGTCAGGCTGATTGATATCTTGCAAACCGTTCCGAATTTTGATTTACTTTCTGAGCTCTTGTCATAAAGAACAAAAATTGTGAACATATAGAATCACAAAAACGTCATCTTCAAAGTCAAAATCGCAAAAAACTTTAAAAAATTCGATATTGTTTAACTTTTTTCCCCTGTTCAGGTCCATAGGTAGCAAACCGTTCAAAATTCGAGGCAATAATTAACTATAAGAATAAACCTAAGTCATTGAAATATAACCATAGACGGACACCACTACGTGATAAAAGACCAAAAAAGACCCGTGTCTCCTAGTTTTGCCGCTGTTCAGGTCCATAGGTATCAAACCGTTCAAAATTCAAGGAAACAATCAACTACAAAAATGTACCTAAGAACTCAGTAAACAACTTTCTAAAACATCTGAACTTCCTAGGAATGAGCCTGACAAAATGATCACTTTTTTTAAAAAATTACACCGAGGCCCCAAATCTTTGGGGACCATAAAAGAAGTGCATGACTTTAGTCAAAACTGGGAGACACGGGTCTATTTTTTGGTCTTTTATAACGTAGTGGTGTCCCTATATGGTTTTATATTTTTCGAGTTGCACTGTGTTACTCCCCCCGATTATACTTTATATTAGCAAAACTGAGTAATTAATATGTGTTTCTGGCATTTTAAGTACGTCCCAAAGTGAAAAACGTCGCATGTAAAAGCGAGATATCATCCCATTAGTTTTCAATATAAACCGATATTTCATTGAGAAAATTAAAATTTAATTATTAATTAAAATCAAATTTTCTAAATAATTTGATATTTTAATTAATACAGCTTTCTGTTTAATGGTACTAAAAGTGGAGATTAAACCAAAACTTAAAGAGACAAACAAAAGTAAAAGTAAATAAAAGACATATAAAATATTTTTTTTCATGATATTTCTTTTTTATTATAAAGACTGAACGTTGACACTATGTGTGAAACACTACATCATTTAAATGACCACCACACGAAGTGTTGCAAGCATTGATTCTTTTGAGGTAATTTTCGACCAATTTTTGACACATATTGGGCGGTATCTCAGCCATAACTTGACGAATGTTGGTTCTTAAGTGCTGAAGAGTTAAAAGTTTATCTGTATAAACACGGTCTTTCGCGTAGCTCCACAAAAAGAGTCTAATGGTGTCAAATCGCATGATCTTGGTGGCCAATTGATATCGCCACGATATTACGCGGCCAGGAAATGTCTCTTGCAATAAAGCCATATTCGCTCGAATGGTGTGGCATGTGGCACCGTCTTGTTGAAACCACATATTACCCAAGTCGTATTCTTCAATAGCAGGCAAACAGAAGTCGGTTATCATATGACCATAACGCTCTGAATTGACGGTGACAGTCGTTCCATTGTCGTTTTCGAAGAAGTAAGGTCCAATCACACCTTCGGACCAAAGAGTGCACCAAACAGTGACCATTTCTGGATGTAATGGCCTCTCTTCAATTACTTGAGGATTCTCGGAATCCCAAATACGACAATTTTGTTTATTAACATACCCACCGAGTGAGAAATGTGCTTCATCGCTGAAGAAAATTTTGTTCGACGTTGTGAATGGTCAGCAGGTTTCAGTTGTTGTGTGAGCTGGACTTTATATGGATGTAGGTGTAGATCCAAATGCAAAATACCCCATAATGTGCCGTAGGAGAGTCCTAATTCCTGACAACGACGAGGATAATTCACAGGCCTTACAATATCTGTAACCGCTCCAGTCTTTCTTCACAATTTTGCCAATTGCTTGCGTAGTTGGACAATTATGTAAACCATAATCTCCTCTTAAAGCACGATATGTGGCTGTGCCAGAATCACCATTTTTGTAGTAGGTTTTAATAATTTGTATGCGTTGTGTGATAGTTAAGCGATCCATTTTCGTCAATGTCAGACTTTCAACTGAAAAGAAAAAAAAATTGGTTTAACAACTTAGTTTGACAGATGTCGAACTCCAGCCCTATACTTTTGAAACCACGAAATGGATAACGAAATGTAGTTTAAAACGTTATGTTCCCATACAAAATTCAGTTAGTACAACTGTTCTTAATAAACGACAGTGGCTGTCGTTTCGAATACAACTTTAAGATTTTGGGGCTCGACGACGAGGACGATGGTTTTCATTAAAATTGATCACGAACGACGAAGCTCATTCTTATCTATGTGACTATGTCAATAAGCAAAATTTTGGTTCTGAGGAAGCGGAAATCATAATTCGCAAAGCACCATTATACCCCCTCAAAAACACCGTGTGGTATGGAGCTATGTTGCAAAAGTGATCGGACCTTATTTTTTCGAAGGAGCCGACGGTAACGCTATTACGACGAATGACCACCGCCACAGAGCATTGCTGCGTGAATTTTTCATAACGCAAGTTGACGAGCTGGATTTGTAGGACACGTGGTTCCAACTGGGCAGGTCACTTGTCATACTGCACGCGACACAATGCGTATTTAAACGAGTAATCTCGCGTTTCGGAGATTTGGCTTGGCCAGCCAGATCTCCTGATTTGTCTGTCCCGGACTTCTGCCTTTTCGGATATTTGAAGTCGTTGGTATATGCGAATAAGCCGACGCCTTGGAGAAACTAAAGAACACCATTCGAGCCGAGATTGTTAACAGGACTTGGGATATTCTTTTCCCGTGAAATTTGTTACTCCGGGAAAACGGTATTAATTGTTGGATTTCCCGGGATCCCGGAAGATAAACAAATTAAGAATGAAAATGTATATTTAAATGGTTTCATTAACATAATATAGATATAAATATGTATATTAAAGACTTATTTTTTTTAACTATAAATTTATCTGGAGCTGGTTATAAAAATTTGTTTATATTCCAGCCTACTTTGGAGATTTGTTGAAAATATTGTACAAACAATATTATAGTTTTAATTACAGTTGTTGAAATAAGTGGTTTAAATTCGCATTGATATTTCTTAATTTCCAGAGCTGCAAATCCAACTAAAGCGGCATCTTATTTCTAAGTCCACATTTAGATTGTGCTTTTCAGGCTGCAATTATCACGCTATTCTATTAAAAAAAACCCTTCATAAATCACGATTACATTACATTGTGAGTTTTGGCTTCAATTTTTGATGGTTAATCGCCTGATCTTCCTCATTCGTTGTCTTACATTCGTAAAAATTGTAAAAGTTATGTATTCTCAGTTAATTTATTCAAAAATTAAATTAATAATTAAAATAATTATCAAAATAATAATTTTTATATAGGGTTTTCCAATAGGTACTTTACCATATGGAATTTAATTTGTGAACGGACTATTTCACTGATCATCTAACTGTTACTTTCTTTTTTTTCAGTAAACTCAACATTTTCATCACGGTAAAGTACACGAACGAACAACGTATTATAAATATGTACTACCTATATTCGGAGTCGGTGACCGCAACTTGAAGAGTGTTAACTCCAATTTTCGGTCGTTATTCTCGCCCTAGTGGACAAACAATCCAAAAATTTAAGTCTATAAGTCACCACTTCATCCACAAAAAATAACTGTTTGGTGCGGTTTGCATGCTGACGGCGTCAATAGGCCATATTATCTCGTCAACAATAACGATCGTCACGCTACTGTGAATGGCGATCGTTTTCGTGCCATGAATACCGATTAGTTTTGGGCCGAATTGGAAAACATGGACTTGGACGACATGTGCTTTCAACAGGACGGTGCCACACGCCACACAGCACACGTTACAATCGATTGATTGAAGAGTAAGTTTGGTGAGCGTGTTATCTCAAGAAATGGATGCGTCAATTGGCCTGGCCGCCTCGTTCTTGCGATTTAACGCCTCTAGACTTTTTTCTTTGGGGTTACGCCAAATCATTGGTCTATGCCAACAAGCCGACGGCGGTGGGAGAACTCATAGCCAACATTAAATGCGAAATAGCGGCCGTTACGGCCAAAATATGTGACCGAGTCATCGAAAATTGGGTCCAATAAATTGACCGCTGCCGACCTGCCCGCGGTGGCCATATGAACGGAGCCGAGTTCCATTCATAAATGTTTTGATTGTATTTCAAATCGATCATAAAGTTTTGGTCGATCATAAAGTTTTTTGATCATAAAATATCTCAAATGGTTTGCTTTTTATTTAAAAAAAAGTTGTCAAGGCCTTATTGGAAAACCCGTTATAATTATTCAAAGTATAATCAAAAGTGCCCAAATTTGCATCAACGCTGACGGCAGCAATTTGTCGAACATAATTTTCCACAATTATTTAATTAAAATTAATTAGTGTGAAATAACAAAATCAGTTACAAACCAACTAAGTTTTTACATTAAAAAAAAGTTGTAGTCAAAGAAAATCTCGTGATTTTCAAAAAAAACATTGTGGCGTGTCTAGGTTAACTGACAGGGCCTTCGAGATAGTTAGAACAGAAATTTCGGGGACGCTTTTTTGACAGATATTTCAAAATATCTTGGCGAAATGAAACACAATTTTTTCTTTGAATTTAATTTAAATACAAATTAAAACCAGATTATAGCTGAGATGTATTAATTTGTAAAGAAATAACAAGCACTTGAAGTCAAAGCATTGAATAAATAAATAATAGAGAATAAATAATAGTAATGAAATTATATAATTAATTTTTGCTTGGACTTCAGTATTATACTTTTGACTAAATTAGTTATCAAAGTCAAATACTCCTTGCTTTTTTTTCATCTACTGTTCAAAATATCTAGAGAACCCTAATTGTTAACCCAGATGTCATTATGAGTTTTTTAGTCATTATCAAGTTTTGTTCAACAAAATAAAGAAAACCAACAAAGTAAGTGTAGTGTTTCTTTTTCTTATCCGTTTTTGTGGTTCGATTCGAAAACGAAGATCAACTGTCCGAACGGACGTATTGGTGCGCTTCGCGATAGTGGTGTCATTTCGTCCCCCTCTTTTGTTGCTGGTGCTCCTGTGCAACTTGACTGCAGCAGTGCATCCAACATCGTCGGCAGTGGAACCAACTTCTGTGGCAAATGGAAATCCCCTAGAGTTACCCCAACATTGGCTCACTGGGAACATAAGGTTGGTGTTTGACCCCAACAGTAGGTTTTAGGAAGCGCTACAAAATTATGAAAAGTAACATCATTAAATATATTACTCAAAGTTTGTCAACTTATTCAAAGTTTGTTAATTTGTGTAATGTCCGATTTAGCCACTTCTGGGCTCCCAATTCGTGGCTTGAATGACTTTGGTGCAGGTCCAATGTGGAGGCTTCAATAGTCAAACTCCTTCACTATGCAGTTTGAAATTTTACATAATAATACCCACTGTGAATCGTTTCAGTAGCTGCCATCCGAAGTACCGAACTTCACTAAAGTCGGGAGCAATTGGGACTGCACTACAATTTGTCAAATTCCATTCTATAATATGAGTAGGTGTTATGCAATATTTTGCACTACTCCAAGCCGCTACTTATTTTAAAAAATTTCTTAATATCTAAAACCTTCCTAAAATTTATTTCATTGAACAAATATATTATAGTTTATCACGAATATTATGCTCAGATAAGGGTGTGTAATAGAGTTCTCAATATGGATCTGCTAAATGCCGCTTTGTATTCAAATAAACAGATAGTTCGTGTTGATTATTTTAACTATAGCTCATTTAAGAAGACAACAAATTAAATTCATCACTTTTAACCTCCTTCACTGGTAATCGTTCAAGCTTTCCAACCTATAGGTCTTCATCCTTATTTTATTTAGCATAGTGCGTAACATGAAAAGAAGCCCTTTTAACCACTGTGCTGTCATTATTGTTCAATTTTGTTAATATTTTGGTGTCAAAACTATTCATTGTTAGGTAAATGCCACTTATGGAGCAGCGTCTATTTAAGGATCACCACCTACGACCCATACAACCACCAATGTATGAATGAAGTAAAACATGCATCGGAGCTGTAGTAAATACTGCGAAGTAATACTGCGAAGACGACTGGGCTCGTCGACCATCGCAACTGCTACTCATAATGTGATTACGTTTGAAGTCATTAAGATGACTGTACCAGTTTGTCCGATCTTCTCATTGCATGTCTGTGGGATGATTTGCGGTTGACGCCACGGTATTTCATTTCGAATTGTATCTACATTTTTTGATTTTTATCTGTCTAAAATTCAGCTCACAATAAGCATTAACATTTTTTGATACTTGAAAGTCGTTTAAGTTTAAAATCACTTCAGCTGTAGTTTGAGTTCGCCTTTTAACCCAAGTAGTTTGTACACATTTTTTTACCCAGTTCTTTTAGGGATTTTTCTTGTGTCGGCTTGATTTTGCGTTACGTTTAACTCTCGAATTAAAAACTTTGAATTCAATTAATTAATACGAATTAACAAATAATATCCAAATGAGGAAGAAAGACACAGGCATAACACTTTTATGATTATTTTATATTATTGGTAATAATTTTTATGGTCAAATTTAATAAGGCAACAATCAAGAACATTTTTCGAAAATGGCATGGTCGTCGTCTGTGATGATTAAAAAAAGATGAAGCCTGAAATTGATTGTTGCTAATATATAAATGAGTATCATGAAAAATATGATAGTAATAATAAATATATAAATGGTTGCTAATATATAAATGAATGTCATGTATGACTGTAATAAAATAATATAAAAATTGATACAGTTTTGGAGAAAAGAGAATTTGAAAGTGTAGTCTGGCGTCTTTTAATTTAAATTTAATAACATTTAATTTTTGATGCAACATTTAAGAGGATTATGGTTGGTATGGTTGGCTTGTTTAACAACTAAAATATTAAAATAAGAAAGGTGCTATTTCATATTTGGAAGTGCTATTCAAATTCACTAGAAGTGTGGAGCTTAAAACAAAATTTAATAATTTTTTACTTTTATAACAATTTCTTATTTTGATAAAATGACGAGGAACTTTTCTTAGTCATTTGAATTACTCGTACTACTTTTTTCACTAATTTCCACGGCAAGTAATTCTAAAATATTTAGTTGAGAATATCGCTTGTTTTTGAAATACCGTTACAACTAAAAACCGACTTATCGTGAGCACCCGATTATTGGCAAATTAAAAAAATGTATGATATTTTTTTTCAGGAAAATATCATAATTTTGTATCCATAAAAAACTACTTTTTTAAAAATAATTTGTTAGAAAAAGTTTATACGAGTTTTAAATATAACTGATTTATTGTTATCAAACGCCTAACTTTTTACTTTCCATATTTCTCACCAAGTCCCACCAAATATGTCTTTTTTGTACAAAGTTAAAGTTTGAATCCAAAATAACTAGCACAGTCATCCAGTGGAGACGAGTTCGGTTTTAAATGGTTTAACAAAATTCGGCAATATTCAATAACAGAGCGGAATTTGATAGCATATTATGTACTACGGGAACCAAAATGACCATTTTAAAAATCAGTGTGGGGTTTGACGCAATACTGCATGCTATGGGTTTTTTAACAGAGGCGCGTAGATGCTAAAATGTAATACAACACATTCCGAGTAGGATATAACATGGGCTTCACTGGGAAGTTCGCAACCCAGAGACATAATTTTCGATGACTCTGGAGAATAAATCATTATGGCATCAGCCGTGTGGTACGTAGCACCGTCCTGATGGAACCATATGTCACTCACACACATATAATGCAATTTTGGTCAAAAAAAAATTGGTAGTCAACTATCTGTATCGTTCTCCATTGACTGTGAAAGCAATGCCATTACCGTTTGCAAGGAAGTACGGGCCGATGGTGCCACCGGTCTATAATCCTCACCAAACCGTAACATTACGTGGACGCATTGCTACTTAGGTAACCTCGTGTAGATTACCCAATATATAAGTCATTTTTTTCTTTTTGTGGAAAAGCGTAAAAAGCACTCCTAAAACAGGGCTGTAACAGGTTAACATGTACTATAAAAATATTCCTTATGAAATTGTACTATAAGTTTCTTAACATACTTAAGCTCAAAACTCTACTTTAATGCCAAAAATAAGTCAAAACTTAAAATACATTTAAGGGATAATTTATATAATGTCCCACAAAACTGGATTCTAGGGGGTTGATGTGTATTGGAAAAATATTCTGTGTAAAATTTCAACGTCACTTAAAATTTCAACGTAACAAAAGAAAACTGTAGATTAATATCTATCTATATAAAAAAATCCAATGAGTGTTCGAACTCACGGGCGATGTGTTAACACCTTTTTGCTACACGGTACCTGATCGATTTCTGTGAACACATTAGTAAATGTTACATTGGAAAATAAAAAACAGCGTTCAATCATATGATGACGTTACATTTAAATAATATTAATACTTACAATTATTTAAAGACCAGTGCAAGCACATGTGTCATTATTTTCTTGATCAATACTTTTTTTTTTTTTTTTTAGTCGAGCGAACCCATCGCCGCCACTCTTACCCGCCCTTACCGACCGAGAGGGCCACGTCACCATAACGTGAGGACAGCGTACACATTATTTATTCCCACAAAAATTAAAGAATGCAAAGCAACAGCCACATGTATATACACACATACATACATTGTTATATTCGTACTTACGCTACACAAGTTCAAAAATTGTTGGTGCTCTCTTGCTATCTCATTTGAATATACGTATAATACGCCATTATTCTCTTTGCTCTGAGAGTGCTCCGCATCCACATTTTATTTATTTGACTTACCTTTCACAATAAAATAAAACCAACCCGTAAAAAACATAATTTTTGACTATAAATTCTTTATATATGACCACGCCCCTTTGTCCAATCCCGCCCATATTTGAAGCAGATCTTAGAATATTTAAACCTAACCAACATACCCAATTTTGTTCAAATACCGTTAACAGGAGCAGAAATAATGGATTTTTAATTTGTGACTTGAATATGAGGTACCACGCCCCTTTGTCCAATCCCGCCCATATTCATTTTTGTCGTCGCCATTAATTTGCGTGCGAAGTTTCAGCTCGATTGGATTACGGGAAAAGGGTTAAAAATCAATTCAAAGTTTTTTCGGCATACATACATATGTACATTAGGGTGGGTAAAATCCCATACAAACCAAAAATCACTTTTAGGTCACCACCTAAAAATTAAGTTCAGAGTGTTTAATGACTATTTGCTAAACATTGCGATTTTGGGTTCCGCAAATTGTGAGCTATTTTGCTTTAAAAACACCTCTAATTATGAGGTTTTGTGGGTGTAACTTTTAAGATGTTGCAGATATTTGGAAAATTTATTATAGGTACGTAGACCTTTAGGAGTTATTGCATTGCACATATTGTTTTTATTTGTGTTTTTGAAGTTGATTGAGTTTTAGAAGTTGAAATGCCGTTTTTTAGTGGATTTTCGTGGAGTCTTAAGAAAAAATCACAATAACTCCGTCATTTTTACTCGTATATTAACACTGAAGATGTCATTGAGAAGGTTATAAACTCAGCTTCGTCGCTCGGTATGATTTTTTGGAACGTAACGTTAAATTATACAGCTTATTTTTATTTTTGTCGGTGGTATTTCAAAATTTTTCGAAAGTTATCATTTAAAACTACCTTGATCGCATAAAATGTTGCAAATTTTTACCCGCATTAAAAGGGCTATTTAATGCCTTTGAAATGATATGTAAATTATTTATATCCGAAAAGAAATGGTCGTAATATTTGCATTTTTGTAAAACAACTTTGAAGCTTTCAGGTCTATAAACCAGTTTAATATTGAATGTGAATGCATTAAATGTTTCAAAAAATTCACATAACCTCAATTTGCTCACCCAGATGGCAGGTAACTTATGTTTTTTTGGAACGAAGATCCTTATCACACGTTGCGGGATGAGGGCTAAATGAAAATATTTTAAACAACTTTTTTTTAACCGTATTATGCTATAACCCAGTATACAACCCATTATTATTTTGCATACTTTTAGGATTTGGTAATTATTACTAGATTTGTACACTCAGGGACGTATATGAGGGTTGTGTTCTTTCATATTGGCTTTGTGATAGTCATGCCATTGTGAAGTGTACTGGCTTCAATGGAAGGCATTATGACAAAATAACGGCTAAGGAAAGCGGGCTTCGCTGAATATGTTGGAAGTGTAAGGAATTGGATGTCGCCTTTTTTTAGGTTATTGCCTTTTGATTTATTAACAGTATTACCCCATTCTGTGTGCTTGCAGTTCAAGTCTCCCGCTAGTACATAGTAGTTGTTTCAATTTTGAAGATTCATAAAATCAAATAGTTTTTGCAAGACTGCTCGAATGGAATTTATATTGCCGGCCGGATAGTACGCCCATGTTACAAATAAAAAGTTATCGCAGTCAACGCGTATCTTTATGGCGCATGTCTCTAAATCATCGAGCGAATATCTACTTTTGTTATCGTGAATGTAGTATTGTTTGTTATTCTTGATTAATATAGCAGTTCCCCCACATAGTGTGTAAGGTTTAATTTTCTTAAAAAAACCTTTTCTTCAAAAAAAAATATCTTGCTATAAAAACTACATTTTCTTACGAAAATTCCTTTTCTTAAAAGTACCTTTTCTTAAATAAAAATATTACCTTTTTTTCTTGAGATAAGTAGGCTTTCTGAAAATAAGTAAATTTTGTTACAAAATAACCATTCCTAAAAAGAGTACCACTTCTTTAAAAAGTACCTGTTCTTACAAAAGTACTTCTTTGTAAAAAAAGTCATACTCTTATGGCTTTTCCTTACAGAAAGTACTTCTTCTTAAAAATAGTACCTTTTCTTAAAAAAAACATTATCTTTTCATAAAAGAGGTACCTCTCTTTAAAAAAAGGACCTATGTAATACATTTTCCGGAAAATATACTACATATTCTTACAAAAAGGACCTAAGAATATAATTTGAAAAAAAAATTCATTGCAGAAAAAGAAAATTCTTAAAAAATTTTTTTTTTTCAAAAAGTTAC
Organism: Phaonia tiefii; assembly: GCA_963931995.1. Taxonomy (NCBI): domain Eukaryota; kingdom Metazoa; phylum Arthropoda; class Insecta; order Diptera; family Muscidae; genus Phaonia; species Phaonia tiefii. The sequence goes on along the minus strand of OZ008368.1, from coordinate 197,662,609 downwards.
TTTTCTTAAAGATCCATTTAAATTATAGTATTTGTCAACAGGCGCCTTAGGCGTGCTGGCACTAACTAGTACATAATATGTAGCGAAAGAAACTTCGTTCCAACGGGGTGTCCCATGATACCTCATGTGATAGCCATACCTTTTACCTTTCCAAAATTACCTAAACGAAGGCCAGAGGTCTTACCGTTCCAAAGTTATGAAGTCCCGAAAGTTAATGTAAACGCAGAACACAACGCGAACGCCAAAGTCCAAAATTGGTAGTTTATATATCACTTCGCGCTTGCGTTTGTTTATGAAAGATGTCACTGACATATGCGGTTTATAGAGTTGCCCAACTAAAATAAACAATTATAGATCAGAAAAAGTTATTTTGAGTGAAATTCTCACAATGAAAAAGATTAAAAAATTTATTGGTTTTTTGTTTATTATGGTCAAAATCACGCTGACGAACGTTCCATTTCTAATTTTGTTATTGTAAATATGAATTTCAGTGCGTAAAATATATAATTTTGAATTATTAAACAAAAAAATTGCAGCTCTATCCGTCTAATGCATTTCAGCCAAAATTGCCAACTACTTGTAATCCTCGATAGACATTTCTCTTTAAATTTGTAATTTCTTCAACTAAGGCGAAGAACTGTGGCGTGTTCAATTTGACAGCTGAAGTGATCAAAATTATAAATAAATAATTATATAATAATTATATAATTAAATAACGTAACTCAACGCAGGTATTCACCGAACAGCTGTAACGTTTTCTAAACTACCAAAACGAAAAAAGTAGCTCTAAGTGACTGATTCAGGACTTATAGAATACCACCCTATGTCTGTGAAAATTTACTACAGAAATGTTGTAAAAAAATCAAAACATTGCTTATTTTCAAAGTCTGAAGCTCCCATTTATGACTTAAAATGTTGACTATGAACAGCTTAAAACTTAAAAATGTTAACACAAAATTCCCCAAAAAAAGTTTTAACCCGAACTAAGAACCAACAAATATTTTGATCGAAACATGCTACCAAGCACTGGTCTCCGAAAGCAATATGATATTGGAATCGTCTACCCTCAGGAATAGTGTTTTGCTGTATTATCGTTAAAAACTGGCGAACATAGTGACTAGCACCGGAATTTGGTAACTTTTTAACAATACAAATTGGGACATAAATTATCAGAATTCATAAAATTTCAATGCAAAATTTCCAAATTTTTTCAATTTAAATGCCGATTTTTATTATAAAAATGTAAAGAATTCCGACGTAAGTGTATCGTTTTTATCGGTTCGATCATAACGACACATTTGTACGCGTAATGTACTTCGACTAAGTGAAAATTGAATCAGTATCGGACAGATATTATTGCAAAATTTTTAGACATTTTTGCCATCTAGAATTTGTCGTCTGTGACATTATTTAAAGAACTTAGAAAGTGACAGAAGTAAGTTGCCGAAAAGAAAATATTTTTATTTTTGGTCTAGATTTTGCTGTTCATTTCACTTTTCATTACGCTTTTACAGAGATGATTCACTTGTCCACCAACAGAAAACGAAAACACTGCTTATCGGAACAAATTTATGTGTGCACTATGAATTGAAGTAAACACCACAAGATCACTTTTACGTTTCATTAGTATAAAAAAAATTTTAAGAGCAAAAAAGTGCAAGTACGAAGTCAAAAAGTGCTGAAGCAACATGTCGGCCCACAATGTCTTTACGACAACAAAAAGGATTGTGTTAAATATTTCACTTCAGATACCAGCGGCGACGACCACGACGATGACTGGTGTTTAAATAAAACCAAAATAGCAGAACCTAGAAAATAAAAAAATAAAATCTAATTGGCATTATTCTCAGTATACTTAAAATGTAAAAAACCAAACAAACACAGAATATATGCACAAATATCCAACAAAAATGTGATAATGTATTTTACCTAGAATACACTACGAACGTTTGTTCCATTGCTCTTTGCGATGTTGCTAATGATGCATAATACAGCATGCCAAGTGAAAATTGCTTCAGATTCTGAAGAAAACTATTCTTAATAGAGCGCCACTAATTATTTAAAAATGTGTAACAAGAAATTTATAAGGCGTAGATTTTTTTCGAAAAGAATGTTTAAATTCTTACAATTTCTCAAAAAGAAAAATATAGTATATACATATTATAATAATAACATTAAAGAAAACCAAAATTATGTTTCTAAGAAATTAAATAATTGAGCATTACCAAAAGACTACGAGAGTTCCTCCAAAAAAAAAGAGATTTATCTTCATTAAACTTTCATATGTTAATACTCGTAGTTCTATTGCCGGTAGCACACTAAATATGTGTGCACACAGAAAGAAATCACAATCGACTTTAATTAACAAACCCGCGTTCTCTATTAATTATATTATACAAACTGTAAGATAGTAATAGAATAAAATTCAATAAACAAAATATTATATTTACAAAATAATTAATTTATTCATGGAGGAATTAAGGTTAAGTTAATCCAATTAAGGTTAGGTTAGGTGTTAGTGGCAGTTGATGAACGACCCACTTAGACTTATTAGGCCATTGTGATACCACGACTTCATGATATTAAGCGTTAGCCAACAGAAGAACCACTTAGGTTGCTCCAAGAAGCTAAATATCTTGTCCTTGTCAATTTAAGATAATTCTCCCAGGACCCTAAATAGGTAAGATCCCATTGTAGACAACCTTCTGCCGTCTGTTCAGTGGATTCTTCCACCTCCACATCGTTACATCGCAGATCCACGGAATGTCCCGATTCCAGAAACTTGACGACCGCCGGCCTTTCCATGAAGACAATGACCCCAAAGTCTGCTACATTATTTTCTCTGAACTAATCGGTCAATTGTCTAATAGCGAAAATTTGAGACTGATACACGCCGCAATGATCAGGTAATCTTCGAGAAAGGAACAGCCCTAGTCCCCTGGAGTAGACCCTGGTTTTGGACTTCTTCATTTCCTGAGTAAACACAGTCAATGGCTTCTGTTCCAACGCATGTAGTGACATCAAGATGTCGTACTGGGAGCAAGGCTGATGGTACAGATTTATATACAAACCACTTTCGCTTGTACCTATTCAAATGAAAAATGTTGGCATTTTGACATACATAGCAACTGGTGTTGTCATGTTCACCTGGGTCTAGCCAAAGCAAGGGAATACCAAACTGCATTGATTTTCGGTGACCTACAGCGAAAATTAAAAAATATTTCTAACGTTTTATAAACTAAACCGAAGAATTAAATTACCTTTAGACCACAGCATTAAACCGGTATAACATTCCACAGCTCATCAGGAAAAACGTCCAGTGGAAAATACCTCTTCTAGATGTCTTCTGCTGTGCTGATGAAAAACATAACTCTTTTCTCAGAAATAGTCTGCTTGCCGCTTCACGTAAAATTCCCCCAATAGTCGGCTGGCTGATTTTGAGTTTGGTTTTAATTTTGCTGCTTCATAGTTTTTTGTTGCACGCCAACGGATCTAAGTACAGCTGACAAAATATGGCGCGCCTAATTAGCGCAGTGTGAATAAATTACAATATTTTTTCTTATTTTTTATTTATCGATATTAATCTAAAGCTTTCTTTCGTGCAGAAATATTTTTCCAATATACAGCTATTCCAATATACAGCTACCTCCTAGAATGCAGTTGTGTGGGAAATTTTACCGCCAGCTCGGAATAAGTGCGAAATTAACACTTAAATGGATTTTAATTTTTGGTATTCAAGTTGAGCTTTGGTGTGTTAAAAAACTTATGGTAGAATTTTATGAGGAATATTTTGGGAGTACATTTTAACCCACTACTGGTTAGGGGCGTTTTTGCGCTTCCCCAAAGAAAGAACAAAAAAGACCCATATATTGAGGCGGTAGAGGGTAAAAGTATTCTACAAAAATGTTGATTGCAAATTTGTGCATAAAATTGCTGAACACATGCTATACCTAAAATGTAAGGATAACATAGGAAGCCATGTCATAAGAATGTGTAAAAGGGGAAAAATTCACCACAATTTAAAAAAATTGCAGAGGTAAACTTTCAAAACGCCGATATATGTAAATTTGTTTACCTCCCTATCAGAATTCGTTGCCTGAACCTTGTTATTATTTTTTTTTGGTGTGTTCCACAGTGATATTAAACAACAGAACATAGCCAAATTCTTGTGAAGAAGGGAGCTGATGATATACATTGGTCGGCATTGAAATAGGTATATTCTCAACCATTCACAAGAATAATCAATTTCATATAATACTTTTTAATATATACATTAATTTTAATTTGAATTTAATTTTAATATATAAAAATGTTGAAACTTCGGAAGCTAGTCATTTTCAAAACAAAGTTCTCTGTATTTTTACTGTGCTTATTTCTTGACTGTTGAGCTTCTTCCAAGAGTTGGCCAACTGGGAGTAGTATGCACGACAACAGCACTCCTATTCGGTGGCAATGTAGTGTTTGAAGCGTTACGGGCATTGAATACCATGGTTACGTTTCAACATACAAGTTTCTAGTGTATTTGGCATGGTCTTACAATTTAAAGGCATTTATGCAATACTTGGCCGTCGGTGGTGCAATGGTTAGTGTGTGCGGCTCTTGTACATGTGAACGTAAATCGAATCCCTGCTCAGACCACATTAAAATTCGTTCGAGTACTGTCACATCGCAGAGTGACGACGACGATTTCGAGTACTTTCGAGTTCGGAACCGGTGTAAAGCTGTAGATCCAACTCTGTAATGTTAAACACTAGAAACCGTACAGCCCACTGATTGCGCGAAGCTCTCCTCTATTCCTTCATGGGATGTAATCGGAATCTGTTTATTTTTTTACCACCCAGAATTAAGTGTCTCTATTATAACGTGGTAAAAAACGGGGCTTCTGTGTAAACATATTGGTAGGGGAGAAATGTTAAATCACTGATTACCTTCTCCCATACCCACGGCAAGATTTCAATTTTTCGAGCTCGCTCTTAAATGCGTAAGTTTATGCCAAAATAGGCTCATCATTCGTAGTAGATTTTAAGTGCAGAATACAGAACCTACCGTAACCTTATAGCCATTATTAATGAGGAATTACATTTATATCATTTTTGGAATACGCACATGTAATAACTAAAAAGTTGTCGCAGTCAACGGGTATCTTTATGGCGCATGTCTCTAAAGCACCTAGCTATTGTATGTTATTCTTGATTAATATAGCACTTCCCCCACCCCTTGTTGCATAAATTCGATATTTGCTTATGATTTTATAATTTTTAAATATTACATTGTGTGTATGGTTTAATTTTATCTCATTTAATACGACAATATTTACTATCTGCCTACTCTTAAAAATGTACCTATTCTTTAAAAAGGGACCAATTCTAAAAAAATTACCATTTCTTAAAAAAAAAAACCGTTTCTTAAAAAAAAATATCTTGTTATAAAAAATACCTTTTCTTACAATAAATCCATTTCCTAAAAGTTCCTTATCTTAAAAATAAAATATTGCCTTTCTTTCTTGAGATAAGTGGGATTTCTGAAAAGAAATAAATTTTGTTCAAAAATTCCCTTTTCCTAAAAAGAGTATCACTTCTTTAAAAAGTACCTGTTCTTACAAAAGTACTTTTTTGTAAAATAAAAAGTCATACTCTTTTTTCTTACAGAAAGTACTTCTTCTTAAAAATAGCACATTTTCTTAAAAAACCACTATCTTTTAATAACAGAAGTACCTCTCTTTAAAAAAGGACCTATATAATACATATTCCGGAAAATATAATAAACATTCTTACAAAAAGGACCTAAAAATATAAATTTTTTTTAAAAAAAAAACTGCAGAAAAAAACATTATTCTTACAAAAAGTTTGTTATTTTGCAATAAGTACCTTTCATGAAGATCCATTTAAATTGTCTTACTTTTCAACGGGCGCTTTATACGTTCTGGAACTAACTAGTACATAATATATAGCGAAAGAAAACTTCGTCCCAACTGGGTGTCCCATGACACCTCATGTGTTTTTTTTTAATAAAACATTCAACATTGCTAACATCATTCAACTTTGAAAATATTCTTCAAATCTGGAAATTATCTGACTGGATTCGTAATTCGCTTACAATTCACGATTATTCACATTCATTGTGGTTTTTCTGCGCTACATCCAGCTATGAGGTGATGGATATAAAGGATATAAAATGCACTTTTTCAATGTAGTGTAATTTTGGTTGTTTTGTAAGTGGCAACTCTGAAGATTGGCGGCTGTCACAAATTTTCAAAAAGTCTTTTTCTCCGATGTAGCGCAATGCCATATGAATGGCTTCGCGAATACACAAAATTTTCGATTTTGGGGCTTAGAAAATCCTCATGCAATCCATGAGAAACAAATGCACCCGTAACGAGCAGCTGTCTACTTTTTAGATGATGATGTCTGAATTGCAGTGACTGTGAATTTCATTCGTTACAGGAAAAAATAACGGAGTTCTAGTGGCCTCAACTGGACGCCATGGATCAGGACGGCATGTGGATTCAGCAAGACGGCGCCACCTCCCACACCGCACATTAAACAATCGAGTTATTGCAACAACGATTTTCAGAACTAATTGTCTGCAGAAATTCTGATGTCAGTTGGCCACCAAGATCATGCTATTTAACACCGTGCGATTTCTTTTTTGGGTTTTGTGAAATCCCGAGTTTATGCTAATAAACCACAAACAATTCCCGAACTCAAATACGAGATCCAACTCGTCATCTGTGAGATACAGCCACATATCTGTGAAAAAGCTATGGAAAATTTCTTGAGAATATTTATTAATGGCCTGTGATCAAAGCAGTGGGGGATATTTGCCGGATATTTTATTCCATACTTAATCGGAATATGTCTTCTTCACAATCCAATCAAACAATCACAACAGTCTTAATACCTACGCGTTTTTATTTTAAAATGATAAAGTGCATTGTTACTGAGATACCCTTTATTTGAAATATCTCTTATTTACGAATTCTATGGAATAAACTTGTAAATTATTGTTAGCAAGTTATGGAAATTTTCTCATTTCTTTTAGTGCTTCACCATAACGACTACTGTGAAGCTCTAATATAATTCGCTACAATTTAACCTATTTCGCAAATTTAAAAAACTTTTTACTGGGTTGTTACTAGTGTTACACAAAATCCTACTACGATATCTGCTCTGACGTTTCTGCGTTTTAGAAAAAGTTACGTGCCGTAGTTAGGGCCTCAACGAAACCAAAAAATATGAAAGTCCATTGGCGCGGTATCGGTAAACCCCCCTCGGTTTGGTTCCTGTTCATCACAATTTTTTAATAGGCCAAATAAAACTTAAGCTGTTGATCAAAGCTGTACTTCTGATTATACTTCAATATACAAACATTCAAGACAAATATCAACAGACACTACTCCCTCTTTCCACCCTCTACTACCTCAATTTTCCTTCGCCAACACAATGCACTGCATTTATAAAAAAAAAAAAAAAAAAAAAAACAAAAAAATAAATTCTAATACGTTACATAGTTTTCATTACAACCTTCTAGAAAGTTGTAGCTCTTTCATTTTGTAAAAAAATCACCGCTACTTCGTCAAATGCCGGAACGCCATTTGCAGTTGTTTTTGCAATTTTGTCCATCATTCATTCAAAGAAATGGAGTGAGAACATTAATTAATTTTTAATAAAATCTTATACAGTTTACATTTTCTTTGAACCAAGCCTTCCCGCTGTATGCCATCAAGAAAGAAGTTTGAAGCTAATCGTGGAAAGAACCGTATCCGATACCCTATGTAAAATCATTGTCCAAATAATATGTAAATAACGCATTAACTCTATCGCCGTGTGAAGATTTGATAGATATGAAATAACTTATTATCGCAAATGTATTAGAATTCCACTACAAAATAAAATTATAACAAAGTTGCCAGCCGAAGTCTTATTGGAGCGAGCTATCACACCGCAAAACTTGCACTACTATGTAAAGGTTTAAAGTGAGTTTTTCACTTCGAACAATATTTCACATTAACCTAGCAATATATCCATAACTTTTATTTTTCATAATTTCTTGTGTCCATTTTCGAAACGGTGACATATGTCGAAATTCTTATGTTTGGGATACGTTTTTCCTTTTTGCCATCCAGATTGCCAAAATAACACACTGTGCATTGTTGTCACAATAGCGGTTATGACTCCTTTTTCCATATAACATACGTTTTATTTCGCATAAATATTGTGAAATACCAGTGAAATCATCCAATTAAAACTGCAACAATGAGACAACTCTAAAGAAAAATCTTAAAAACTCCATTCATCGGAAAGAGAAGAATTTAATATATAACTGCGTCTCCTTCTATACGGATGCCATAAAAACGATACCTTTCATCTTTGCATGAAAATAATGCCCTGGAGTCGGCGATGCATCCACAAAGAAATATTATCACTGAAATCATCATCGATAAAACTATGGGGTATCCCTTAATCCACAGCATGAGTTGCATCAATCGTCCCTTCAGCCGTCCCTACATAGGGAAGATAATAAAACCAACTATTGTTGAGTTAGAGGACAACAATGTTGAATGAAGCCTTCGTATTTTTCTTTTGAACAAGCGACAATTTGGTTGTATTTGGAGAGTCGGAAAGGAATCTGTAAATAAATCCTAAAAATTAATAACAGCTCCAACAAAAAAACTAAGTCCTATCAAGATAGACGTCACCATCGCCTTTGCGTTTGCATCATCGCCAGACTTTATGACTTAGTCATTGGATTTTACCTCAGTCACTCGACACTCTGGGTGTCAAGATCAGGGGTATCGCGCTTTAGGCATAAATATTTACATATACTTAAACACAGACATGTTTTCAGACCTAAGTCTGTCACTTTATTATACTTACACATACTTTCGTTGCTTCTTATTCATACATGTACATTGGATGGTTTGTTTAATTTCAAAAGTCATAATTTATACATAATATCTTTCAAATGTTTGCTTATGTTATCGTTAGGCTTGTTGTAAACATTCAGGATTCATACACTTGACACTAGAATACAATTCGTAATAGATGCGATATAGCTTTTAATCTCCTGCATTCAACGAAATAATTATTTTTTAATATGCTATGATTTTATCTTTTAACAACATATTCTATTTCAAAATTGACATCTTTTGTTCGATTTTATTTTCAAGAATAAAACGACAAAACTAAGATATTCTCCGATCTTTTATAGGTTAAGAAATTTTTTCATTAATCGCGATGATGGAATGCCTTTTCTTCTATTGTTAAAATTATAATAAATTTAGTAAACTCTTGAATAACGAACAGAACTCAGCTCTCAAAATTCGAATTCCAATAACCCTGACCGCCATTTTATTATATGATTTTTTTCACATTTGTAATAGAAGTCAAAACTTTTGTTTTAAAAAAATATATATAAATGTTTCATTATTTTAATTATGTATCAAATACCATGACAAGAGAATTTCATAAATACATACTAGTACTAGTTAAGTGGGGCTTGTATTGGGTGGCTAATAGAATATGAATCGGCATCTTTTCTGCGACGGAAATAGAAGCGCAATTAGTGTAAAAAAATACAAAGGGCACATAAAAGTACAAAAGGTGTACCCAAAATTACATAAAGTTCAAGAAAATGGTATAAAATGTATACAAAAGTCCGTAATAAATGAAGCCTATAATAAATGAATATGTGTCAACAAAACTGCATCATTATTTTACACTTTTATTTTATATTATTCAAAAAAAAAAAGGGAAATTTAGAGGTTGCAATTATACATGACAACGTGGGTTCGACCCATGATCTGACCACCCTACATTTGTTTCGACGACGGTCAACTCGCTTAGTGGTGGCAACACTATCGAGTACTAAGCCATTAAAAAGCCATGAAAGCAGTGAGTGTAAAACTAGAAAGTGCAGAGCTCACTGCTTCTGAGAAGTTCTCCCCAGTCCCTTCATGGGATGTTATGGAAAAATATTTATTGCAACGAAGTTCTTTATCGCACGTTGCGGGATAGGGGCTAAATGGGAAAATGGTAAACAACTTTTGATGTGTAAACATCTATACGCTGGGGGTAAAAATCGTTTTCACAATACAATCACAAATTTAGAGTAAGATGTGCGATGTAATCGTTAACCAATCGTAAAGCGTTATCAAATCGGTGTGAGCTATGTATGAGTGTATTAGTGTAATCATACGCTGCATACAATATACTCAACACCATCTAGTGTGCAATAGTAGCTACTAATTTTCACTAGTTGTCGTACATTATGTTATCGTAGGCAAATGAAAACAAATAAATAAAATGAATACAAAAACATTTAATTTTAATAACTTTTAAAAAGATTTTTTGCACTTTTAATAAGAAATTTACTAAAAACAAAGCAAAATAAGGAAAACTAAAAACTAAACTTGTCAAATATAAGGAAAACTAAAAACTAAACTTGTCAAACTAAAAGTTTTCTTCGTCTTTGAGATTGTCATTCATACTTAACAGCTGCATGTAAGCACCATCTAGTGTGTAATAGTAGCTACTAATTTCCAAACCATTGCTGTAAAATAACTACATGCATTACATTTCAGTAAACAGCTGATTAATAACTTGTCAACCGCAACAAATACAAAACAATAAAATATTTTACAAAACACCAAAAAAATTATAACTCAGAACATAAAACAACACAAAGTGTATCAAAGCTGAATGGAGGTAATGTTAATTCTAACCAAAATTTCTATTAGACTCCAATATAAATTAAGATTATAACATATCGTCATTACGTACTGTTGCCTTACACTGAAGTTGGTGCACGACAATTGGGTAACAATCTCCACCTCATGCCTATTATTATGGGTGGAGATTTTAATACAAATTTTGCAAACCTACAATCGCAAGCTTTATCAAAATTTTTATTTGACGTTTCCCACTTGCATATGAGCAATTCTCCACAAACCCCCACAACTAACAATTCCACTACTATAGATGCAGTTTTCCATAGATTTTTAAATACAATCGAGTCAAAAATTTATATACTTATTTTAGTTACCATAAGCCAATATTAACTATTTTTACTTAAGGCATTTACCATAGATGGGCACTCTGCAGTACTACTAAAATTTCAGTAAAAATAATTCTTTAACTAGTAAATTTTTACTGAGTACTAAAAAGTTCTTCAGCAATTTTTATAAAGTGCCTACATGATTATGATGAGGTGCATTGAATTTTCAGTAATCAGTAATGTCCGATTACTGATTATTATGAATGCGGCCTATGATTTTACTGGTAATGCAAATTAAATTTCATTACCAGTAAAAATTTACTGAATTTTTTCAGTAATCAGTAAATTTACTGCTTACTGTAATTTTTAATGCAGTACATATATACTGCAGTGTGCCCATGTACTTATCAAATAAGTTAAATAAAACAAACAAAAACCAGCAAATTCCTATGTATTGACAATGTTGAAAGTTTTGATACTTTTAATTGATTAATTAAAAAAATATACCAAAAAGCATAAGTACTTCCACCTTAAAAAAAATTTTTCATTACTAGATGTTTACACATCTCCCCTGTGATCGGACTCACACTAATTTTTGATGTGTTAACATCTATACGCGCGCCTCTAGGGCAAAAAACCCTGTAGGAAGTCTGGGGACAAGTGTCTCCATGTCAACACTTTTGTCAACTATTATGGTGACATTGTCGACAACTTGTCTACAAATATTTGTCTGGCTTTGATGTGTAGAGAAATTTACGACAAATGGACGTCAATGCTTCTTCTTCTTTTTCATTGTTTCGCTTTGTTTGGTTGTGAAAACACGTGGTGTCGCGTACATTTAGTTGGAAAATAATTTAAAAAGAAAAAGTGAGTTTTAAAAGACTGATAAAATTTTTTTTAATGTAATTTAGATAATAAATATGATTTTAATTTTGAATTTTACGTCTTTTTATTTGGTAAAAAAATCACAAGTGTTGACAAAAATAGCGACAATGGACTACTGATTCACTGGTTCCAATGTCTCCATATGGTTCCAAAAGTACCACCTAGTCAGTAGTTCTTGTGTCAGTAGTTCATTCTCAATGACAACCATATGTTAAATGTCAATAGAATTTTACATTGCCAGGGGTATATTTGGTCAGTAGTACTGGTGACACAGTCAATAGTAAGTCAGTACTGTTTCACTATAGACATTTCCTACAGGGAACTATCAGTTTCAATACATACGCAAGTGTTAGGTATGTAAGAGTAAATCATCGTTTGTTTGCTCGTTGCTTGGCAGTCGGTATTGAAAGTGATTATTGGGCGATTTTCATATAATTTTCCCACGCGATTTTCTCCGGAAATTCATAGTGCGGTTTTCGACGAAGAGTTTAGGCCAAAAATTAAGGCGATCCGATATCGGCGAGCCGAGATTTAAGTGTTTTAATTTGGAATATTAATTTGGAGTAATATTAAAAAAGTGTTTTATGTTGATCTTCGGTTTTGTCTTATGAATAGCAAAGAGAATAGTGACATGGTTATACGTACATATATAAAAATGATATAGCAAGGCAGCAACGTATGTAGCGTATGTACAAACATAACAATGTATGTATGTACATTTGTCTGTTGCTTTGCATTCTCTTTGTTTTTTGTGGGTTTAATATAAAATAAATAAAAAGTATTAAGCAAGAAAATAATGAAATCATTAGCACTTCTGTTTAAGTTTTTTCATTTTGTTTTATTATATGTGGGTGCGGAGCACTCTCAGAGCAAAGAGAGCAATGACGTATTATACGTTTATAAAAATGAGATAGCAAGAGAGAGAGCAACGACAATTTTGTGAACTTGTGTAGCGTATGTACGAATATAACAATGTATGTATGTATATACAAGTGGCTGTTGCTCTGCATTCTTTGACTTTTGGGGGCATAAAACAAAAAGTATTGAGCAAGAAAATAATGACACATGTGCTTGCACTGGGTCTTTAAATAATTTTAAGTATTAATATTATTTAACTGTAACGTCATCATATGATTGAACGCTGTCTTTTATTTTCCAATGTAACATTTACGAATGTGTTCATAGAAATCGAATAGGTACCGTGTAGCAAAAAAGGTGTTAACACATCGCCCGTGAGTTCGAACACTCATTGGATTTTTTTTTTTATTATTTATATTCAGCCGAATTTTCATAATGAAAACTTGTGTTCGAGTGATATAAATTTGTCTTTATATTTTGAATTCTATAAATATTTTAGTTTATAACAATTATTGTTCTATGAAGTATTGAAATTGAAAAATTAATTAAGTTTATGATTAGAATTCAGTTTTTTTTTTAAATTTATAATAAAGTCGTTAAAATAATTGTTTATTTGCACATACGTGGAGATAACGTAACAGTTTTTGAATTCGCAAATTTCATATATTTTTCATTGTCTATCCACTATATTGTTATATACGATGTTATAACGCGTTTTATTTTTTGTTTTTATGGATATCTTGAAAAATTACCATAGAAAGTGTTCTTATCTCAATTTTTTTGATTTTGTGATATACGTGCAGATAACTCCGGTACGACGATATGTAGATCAACTTTCTCTCAGCTTCCGTTTAATTCAGTATTACCACATGCAATTCCTACGTACAATACGTGTATTTTGGGTACACTACGGCGAAAACTCATTAGCTTGCACTTCGTCACTGAGAGACCGAGAGAAGAATGAAACATTTTGGATCTCTTTATGTTTTGAGAAAATATTTATTTGACTCGACAAATACATTGATCAATTTTCTTTTTATGGTAAAACAATGGCTTATTTGAAACTAATTCAGAACTCTACTTTCTGTGTAAGGTTTACGTTTTAATACTTTTTGCCTTGTGTTTTCAATTCAATATTAAAAGTAATACTCTACTAAATCTTTCGGTATCGTTATTTTCTGTTATATTGCGTAAAGGTTTGACGCATTTTAAAAGTTACTTAAATGTACACATATTACCGTGGGTGATGCAATGTGTAGTGTGAGCGGCTCTTGTACATGCGACGGGAGTTCGATCCCTGCTCTGACCACCTTAGATTTCTCTCGACGACGGTCGCCTCGCTTAGTGATGGCTACACCATCGAGTATTTAAATAGATTCTTAAAATACCGTTCGCAACCGGTGTGGAATTGTAGGTAGGTAATCACTGAGTGTAAAACTAGAATGCGCACCGATCATTGGTTGTGAGGAGCTCTCCCCAATCCTTTAATGGTATGTATTGGGAAACAATTGTTGTTGTTTTAACGCATATTTGTAAAAGTGTTAGTACTGTTAATCTTGTATTTAAACCCTTGGTTTGTAATATTGAATTCTGTTCTTTATTGTAGAGTTTTGTAAATATGTTATTGGTTTACACAAATACAGTAAAACGATAAGCTCATTAAATTGTTCAAGCTATTATACTATTTAGCTATAAACCCCCTCAGATTCATAAACTCAGACATACTGACACACTTAGTGGACCCTACTTACTATGTCACTTCTATGTATCACAAAATTGCAAAGTTTCGAATGGCATTATAGGTTGTTACATTCTCTCCCATATCCTCAATCAAAAACAAAATACAAATAAAGGGTTAATCCCTCGCTCAGGGGTTTCACTACAGCAGCAGTTGTCTTGTGTACGATCGTCTATCCCAACCAATAATAGATAATGCATTATTTATGGCATCTGCCTAACACCGTCATCATTGTGCGAATGCGACAACTACTTTGAATATTATCAATGTGTCAACGATAGGAAGTTAATCAAAAGCACTGCTTTAATTGTTATTATTTTTTTGTGTTACATAATGTGCTGTTACACGTCGAGAGACTCGATTAAATAAAGGCATGTTATGTTGCATTTTTGAATATCAACAATTTTCATTTCTCTGCAGGCAATTAATTAATCATATTTATTGTTGTCACTTTTATTGGAGTCGGGCGTTGGAAGACGCAAATGTGCCTAGCTCAAAAATTTCCTGCGTTTTAGGTGAACACTATGCTGTGCTAAATTGATTATTTGTTTTATTATGTATTTGTTTGTTTAACTAACAAAATATAAGTTGTTTTTGACAGGTACAATAATTTCATAGCCGGCACTATTTCATTCACAGGTTGGATAACATAGATAAAAGCCCACACATTACATAAATGTATCTACATACCTACGATCTATATAAACAGTGCACACTTTCGACAAACGCACAAATACTTTCTGGCATTTATGTCTTTTGTCCTATTATTGGGTGATTGATGTGGACGCTTTTGTATACATTTAAAAAAGTCAAGAGAAATAAATCTATCAGTAACAAAGCGATGACACCAAAAATTGTTATCAACACCAACGCATGTACACATTGCAACATAAACCAACAAAAATATTAAAATTTATTCATTCACCAAGTTGAAAGTCATAAAATGTTGTGTACTTCAAATCCAATGATGGGTATCATTTTAAGAAAAAATATACAGACCGACAATATTTGTACAAAGTCGAGACCTTGAGATTAGAATCTACTTTTCTAAAGGATAAGGGTGCACAGAATTCATTTCTGACCCCAGAATATTTTACCACATCAGATTTACGAGATATCTTATCCGCATTGCAAAAAAGGAATCGCGAATTAAGCTTTACTTACAAAATATGTAACATCATCTAAAAGTTACCTTTAGCTTTTCCAATATCTTAGTCCTTCTTTAAGAAGTTTTTTTTTTTTTGGATCTTTATTTGCAATCTATTTACAAAGAAAATAATAAGCAAATTTTATCAAACTTAATATATGTAACAGACTAGTTGAGCTTAACAAGAAATTAACATTATTACGTTGTTATTTAAATGTTTTGTTTTACTTATATGTATATATATTTATGTACATAAATATATATTGAAAATATACAAACTTAATTTGATTTTTTTAGTTACCAAATGGTAAATCAAGTACAGTCTTTTAAGTCTTCTTCTTATTTCGTTATTGAGGTAATTTGAGCTATATCTGCTAAGTTCTGTTTTTACTTTAGGGACACCGAGATCAGTATGAATATTGCCATTGTTTACAAGCCAAGGAGAATTTGTGATAAGTCGACGGCTCTTGGATAGGTATCTTTGCAGTATTTCCACATTTGAATCACTTGCTGTTCCCCAGAGTTCAATACCGTACTTCCATACTGGTTTTAATATGGACTTGTATAGAATAACTTTTTCTCCAAACTCTATTGGGGTTTTTGGTCCAATAAGCCAATACATCCGTTTGGTTTTAATATTAAGTTGTTGTCGTTCTAATGTGTTGTGCTGTTTCCAGGTTAAACGTCTATCCATGTTAAGGCCTAGATATTTTACACAATTAGATGACGGAATAGTAACTCCGTTTAAATCCACTGGAG
The DNA here is from genome assembly GCA_963931995.1 of Phaonia tiefii. NCBI lineage: Eukaryota > Metazoa > Arthropoda > Insecta > Diptera > Muscidae > Phaonia > Phaonia tiefii. The sequence goes on along the minus strand of OZ008368.1, from coordinate 197,646,227 downwards.
GACAATCTTCTTTCCTTAGAGCAAAGGTAACATGCGTCGATTTTTCGGCATTGACTTTAATGTTCCACTTCTTTAGCCATAATTGAGTAAGGTCAGGTTGTTTTTGAATAATGTTGGACGTTTCTGCAGGTGATTGACTAGTAGCTAATAGAGCAGTATCATCCGCATACGTAGCTACAGTTACTTCATCGATTGTTGGAAAGTCGGATATATAAATTGTATATAAAATCGGACCCAACACACAGGGAAAAGATTAGTTGGAAATCAATTCAGGCATTGGAAATTCCATGATAAAGTCTATATTTTGATCAAAATTTGTAATTGTCAAACATCAGAATTACTTGTCGATGTTATTGATAGATTAAAAATCGGTCTTACGAAATACAAGTTGCTACAACAGAATTTTCATTGCATTAACCAATTTGAGTATTTCTAAAATCTAATTCATCTGAAATGGAAGATACAACTAATAAAAAGTACAATATTAGAATTCGTGTTCAAATATTAGTCACTGTAATCATAATTTAGTTGCTGTTATAAAAACACTTGTAACAAAGTTATGTATTCGATTTTTCACAAGAGGCTGTGGTGTTAAAGAGAACTAAACATATTTAAATGTTATACGAGGACTTTACAGAGAAACTAATATTTTAAACAGAAAGTGATGAACAAAGTTGTGAAGAAACAATAAAGTGTATAGATATCAGCCAGCGAAGAATACATATTATCATAAATTGAGGTGAAGTGAAACTTTTAAACATAATCGTTGAATATGACGCCTCTATTGACGCCTTCACAAACACATGCAAACAATTGTGGACATTTAGCTGGAGGAACTACTATTCTGGATGACACAACTTAACTTAAACATACATATGATACCCAGGGTAACCCATCCCCATTTTTGGTCGGAAATATGAAATTTTCAGCAAAACTGTCTGTATCTGGAAAATGAAGCGTCCAATCGAAAAAATAATAATTTTTTACGGTTTCCTAAGGGTTTCTCACTAAGTGTTCCAATTCGCATGAAATAATTTTTTTTCAAAAAATCGCCAAAATAAGAAAATATATCGAAAACGGTGGGCCCAATCGCAAAAATAATAAATTTTTTACCTCCTTAGGAGGCTTTCACCTATGGATGTCTTCAATACGGCATCACTTGATGCCATAATTAGTTGAGCATACCAATATATTATTTGGTACAATCGAATTAGTTTTTACATTTTTCGTTTATCCAACTAATACAATATTCACCACTACAGGATAATTTGATTGCTACAACTAAAACTCGATTAACAGATCACATTTATTTATTGTTGCTGTGGCTTCAACGCAATATTTCAGTTCTTGCAACCAAAACTGAATTATAAATCAATTGATATGCTCAACAATTGGTGACACGAACCACAATTATTGGTAATCACAACTTAATAATGTGATAGTCCAAGGAACCGCCAAATTTTAGTTGGCTGTAAATATAGTTGTGACAACGAATTTCTTCTCTGTGTGAACACATTGCCCTGTGGAACTCCGGATTTTATTTTATCATTAATACTCACAAAAATTTTTTTCTGGCTTAAATATGATCTCATCAGTAGATAAAAAGGTGTGGGTAGAAATGTTTTCAACTTATATAACCAGGCATCGTGGCATACTTGTCAAATGCTTGTTTAACATCTAAAAATACAGCCGAGCAATATTGTTTATTTTCTAAGCATTTTGTAACAGTTCTGACTACCCTACGATATTGTTCTGTTGTTCCATATCCATGTCTAAACCCGAATTGATGATCTGGTAATATCTTCAATGCATCAAGAACAGGGAAAAGCCGTTTCTGAAAAAGTCTTTCGAATACTTTTGAAATAATTGGTAAGAAACTGATGGGTCTATATGAACCGATATCATTTTCTTGTTTATTTAGCTTCAGTATCATAATAATTTGGTATGTCTACACCAAAATAAATAATATTTGAATAAACAAACTCCAAACACCATGTTTACTTTGATTGATTGCAAATCATTTTTGATTTCATTAATATGAATTGCAATAAATTTTTCTAATTCATTTGAATTAATTCAAAATGAATTCAATTCAAATGAATTGGAAATGAATTGCAATTAATTTTTACAATACAAATATGAATTGGAAATGAATTGCAATTCATTTTGCTAATTCATTTGAATTGGAATTGAATTGCAATTCATTTTTGCAATATTCATTTGAATTCAATTCTTGTTTTGGTGAAAAGAATTAATTCAAAGTTTTATTAATTCAGTGCATGAATTATTCGAGAATTAATTCAAAAAAAAATGACTCGTTTACAGCTCTGCCAAATAAAATGTTGGGTTGTTATTTCATATGAACTAACACCAAAAATTTTTGAAATAATTTCGGGATTATTTCGTTTGGTGGTTATTTCCTTGGGGGTATTAAATGGACCCTAGTTGTTATTATGAATGGTTGTAATGGAGATATAGTTTTTTTCATACTTTAGTAGTATAAACCATTTTTTAATAGAGCTTCTCACAATTCCAATTTTTCGTATCTGGAGCCAATTATGAAGTTGGGGAGAAATTATTCAATTTGAATTGTAATTTCCATTTCCAACTGTGGCGACGCATAATTTGCATAAAGCACATATGGAGTACGTATGTCAGAAAACCTAACCCAAAGAAATAATCGATATGTCTACACAAATCTTTAAGTCATCTGATATTACTTGCCAGAGAGAGTGCCCAAACGTATGTCAATTTATTCGTATATTATTCGACGCTAAAAATATGCGAATAGTTTTATACATGTTAACAATATATAGGGCGTTAAATCTAAATCACTTTATTAGCGTATTAATCGTATGTAGTTCAAAGCCGCTGATAGTTCAGTAGAATAGATGTCGAAGATAACCATCTTCCAGTTGATCAAACGTCCCTTTTAAAACCCAACGTAAATTTGTGGTAAATTTAATAAATTTGAAGTAAATCCAATACCATTATACTTATGAATATATGTATGTATCAGAAAGTATAAACGAAGGGTGTGTCCATTAAAGATATAAAATGCTATCATTTAATTTATTTCAATAATCAGTTATTTAGAAAAAAATAAATTAGGAAATACATATATTCTAAAAATCGTTTGCTTTTGTAGATTCTTAGTTATTTATGGGTCCACGATAGAATTATCGTATTTCTACTACGAAATGTTTCTTTATAATGAAAAACCTTACTTTAGTGGACTAAAAAGAAGTCGTCAACAAAAAAATTAATACATGTCCACAAACAAACACTGGAAAAAAACTGATGGAATACTAAACATCAACCCACACTAAGAGAATCAGCCTGTCGATACGTTCATCTGTATTCTTTTTCGTACGGATTTAATAAATTATTATATACTATAACTAAAATACAAAACCGCCACAGCTGGAACGGAATGCACAAGAGAAAGGAAATCAATACCAAAAACATAAACACTCTTGAAAGATAGAACTTTAGCGAAGTCCATATTGGTATATTTCAAAGTATTAAATTTCTTATATTAACACCTGAAAATTTGATACATGCCACAACTTCAGCCGGAGTAGTGGAATGAACTTGGGTAATCACTAATATAAGCGCTCGTATAATTTAGTTTGATTATCTTTTGGGATAACTGTATAGTTAACTTCGTTTTAGATGAGGTAACAATATGGGATGATATGGGTTAGTAGAATAGTTTTCTAAATGGAAAATTAAATATTTTCCCCTGAACATTTATTAAGTATTTGTTAGCCAATGTTATTAAAATAACTCTAGCTATCAGTCTGCATGAGAGACATGGTGGCGCAGGTCTAATTATACACTCTAACAATCAGAAATGAGTGGAGAATGACAATCTGAAACTTCTTCTAAACATTTTAAATAACCTTTGAATTAAAGACACAAATTTATTGAAAATCGCCGTATTGAAACTGGCACGGCCCAAGTGAAAGGCGTGGTTATCTCTCTCTATTCTCTTTTGAAATATTTGTTAAACCACCCGTTAGTTGCAACGATCATTTCAGCTTTGACACGCTACTTCGATTTATTATATATGTATATTGGAAAATTATTTTATTTCTTATTTTTAGATTTTAGATTTTGATGTTTAGTTGTTTAACACCCGTCAAATTGGCCAATACTTTAAGGAAATATCAAAAGCTTAATACATTATTTTCATCAGTTCAACTTTGACACATAACTGAGAATTACATACGAATTCTACTCCTGTACTATTTGTCGGCTCATATTGGAGACATATGGATTTTTGCCCATTTTTCGAAGATGTTTGAAAGACTACCCCTTAAGCGCATGCTGCCCCTTCTTGAAAAAAACAGAATCATCCCTGACCACCAATTCGGCTTTCGTCATAAATATTGAACGCCAGAACAATATCACCGAATAATTAAAACAATAGTTGATTCGTTTGAATATAAAAGGTACTGCTCTGCTGTGGGTGGATTTTTGGATATACATAAATACAACAAGCATTTGACAAAGTTTGGCACAATGGACTCCTTTCAAATTAAAAAATATTCTTCCAGCTCCGTTTTACATGTTTTTCCTGTCATATTTAAGTAACAGGTGCTTTTATGTTAAAGTCAATAATGACGTTTCCAACATTTATAAAATAGAAGCCGGCATTCCACTTGTATACAATATTTACCTATGACATGCCAATTACTGTAGCAACGTAGGCTGATGGCACGGCAATTTTATGCTCTCTCCCATCGCCATCTGAAGCTTCAACAATATTACAACTGCAACTCGACAGTCTATACCACTGGCTCTCAAAGTGGAATATTATAGTGAACACACACAAATCAAACCACATTACATTCACTTTACGGAGAGAGAACTGGCCGCCTGTGCTCCTTAATGGTACGATTATTCCTAGCAAAGATGATGTCAAATATCTAGGACTTCACTTGGACCGAAGACTTACGTGGAAAGTTCATATAAATGCAAAGAGGAAGCAACTTGACAAACAAATGTTTTGGCTATTCGGGTCCAGATCGAAACTCTCTCCGGAAAACAAAGTTTTGCTTCTGAAAACAATACTAAAGCTTATTTGGACCTATGGTATCGAGCTTTGGGGGACTGCAAGCAACTCTAGTATAGAAATTTTGCAAAGATTTCAGTCTAAAGCTTTACGTTCAATTACTGATGCTCCTTTTTATGTAAGAAATAATGCATTACATAAAGACCTTAAAAAACCTTTTGTGAAGTCTGAAATAAAAAAAATTTTAGCAGCAGACACTTAGAAAGACTAAGTAATCACACTAATACATTGGCAATCACAGTGTTAGATGAGACTGATCAAGTTAGAAGACTTAAAAGAAACCATATTCTAGATCTTCCATTCATATAACATAAACTATATACATATTTATATTTAAATCTAACTTATTTTATTTATTAATAATATAGTAATCATCCATATCATCATCGTGTATATCTTATATTGTTGTTTCTGAAGAGAATCGGCAGATCATGTTAACATTTAGAGTTTATCAAATTTGCTTATTATTGTAAAATAGATTGCAAATAAATGGAGAGAAAGAAAAAAAACTTAATATTGGAGACATGTGGATTTTTGTATATACTTTTCGAATCAGTCGCCCAATTTGAATAGGCCAATGTGCTGCTATATATTGCAGATTTCTAAAAACACTTTTCTATAAGTTTGGGTATATATGACTTTAGAGTGTGCTGAGGGTACCAGCAGTTGTTATTCTGGAATTAAAAACTTAAATCCAATCTAAAAATCATCTCTGAAAAAGCGTCATCTTCATAGAATGAAGAATAGAATATCAATAGCATCAACAGCTAAACACCCGAGCGCCACCTACGGGCTTTAATTCAAAGATCTCTAATATGTTAAAACCGCCAAAGTACTACAAATCTCCCAGATCCCAAGTACCACCTGACAAATTCTGGGTGAATTTGGTCCATATTTCCGGAAGTTACAATCAAAAGACATTTGATTTATCTCATGCATAGTTGCAACTTCACAAGGAGTAAAACCTAATTCCACATAAGAGTTAATATTATTTAAATTATCCTGTGGAACAACTGCTTAAGTTAACATAAGTTGATTTTCAAAAAATATATTCTTCTCTTTTTTAAATACCATCTAGTGTGATTAGAAGACGCCATTTAATTAATTTTTGTTAAACAAAAGCAGGTTATGAGACAATCAGGTATCTAAAATACTACTCTTTTTCGAAAAAATCGTTTATCTTATATTTTCAGTTACAGTATATTTATCGGTATATTTAATAATAGAATGGTGTATTCTTAATTAACATGTTAGTGCTTCAGTGCTGCTTGATATATTTTTTTAAATAACTTTAAACTTTTGAAAAAAGTATGAAAAATTCATACAAGTTGTTTTTCCCTTTTGGCGCAGTTATGTAAAACGTATACAAGTCGTTTTATTATTCATCAAAATACAACATTATAAATATATTAGATACTTTAAATTGAGTCCCAATATTTGTTTCCAATGTTCTCTACCTTGGTTCCATTAAGCCTTTCAGACGAAATACCGTTCGGAGTCAGTTGTTTTAGATGTCGCCCTTGATAGTGATGGCACCAACATAATTTTGTTTTCAATCTGGCACTCTTATTTAATATTTCTTTTCACCACTTGAAAGAGAGGTAATTTTATTTTACTTTTAATAAAAAAAAAACTAAGGATTTGCATGTCGTTGAAATCCTTTTCCATCCTTTTCCAGTTGATACACTGGAAAATTTGTGGAATTTGTACTTAATAGCATATAAATACTTTGTATCTCAATCGCGTGTAATGAAAATAAAATTTGATATATAATTGTATATATATTATTTTTTTATTCACAGTTAACTTCAAAATACATGAGGACGACGCTCAATAAACAGTTTTTTATTATAAACATGGCCCATACGATAAGTCAAATTTTTGACTACTTTTTCCAATAAATCTGGCCGTATGGCTTCAACGGTGGTTTGAATTTTGGCTTCCAATATTTCAAGAGTTGCTGGTTTGTTGACATAAACCAATGCCTCAATATATCCACATTAAATGTAATCCAGAGGCGTTAAAACGCACGAACGAGTGGGCTATAAAGTTTTCACCAAATTTATTTTTCAATAAATCGATTGTTAAGCGCGCTGTATGGCAACTTGCGCCGTCTTGTTGGAAGCAAATGTGGTCTATATTTAGCTGATTAATTTTTGGTAATACAAATTCAGTCACCATGGCTCGATAGCGCTTGCCATTCTCCGTAACGGGAGATCCTTTCTCAAGCTCGGCATTCAGTTTTTATGAAAAAAATAACGAATATTTCGATCACTTTCTTTTGCTTGGTACTCACCTCTTTCCGAAAATTCCTTAGGCAAAATCAATGAACTGGTTGTTACGCCAAAGTTATTTCATAATAATGGTTTGGCAGTGGAATTTTGACAGTTCGATAATTTTAACAACCAAAATTAAGTTGAATTAGATTGGAGTGCGTAGAGGAACTATAAGTTAAATATTTAGAAGGTAAGTAACTATCTTTGACTCTCCGCAACAAAATTTTCCGTGTAGAGATAAATGACATAATTTCTTACGAAAATTTCGCAAGCACTGAATACGGGGCTTCATTTCGAATGAAATAAAAACTGCATCAAACGGACAATTTTAATGGATATAATGGTGATTTGTTAAAGGCTTGAGGTTTGTCTTCGCTCCAAATACGGAAATTTTGCTTATTGACGTAGCTACTTAACATTACTTAAAAATGAGTTTCATCGCTAAACACAATTCTATGATAAAAACAAATGCACAAAGTGCTCTATGAACTTCGTGTACAGATTTATTTATTTTTTTTTTCAAAATAAACTGCCACAGTTTTGAAGCGTTGTTACAGCGTTAAACTTACCAAACCTCACTCACTACTCATAGAATTTTTTTAATCTATTGAAATTGAAGTTTAATGTTTAACCTCATTTTAAACTGGTGGTCCTTTTGATGCAACACTGAAAGTTACCAAAAAATGCAACCATAATAATAATATACACAAAATATAAACTGTTTGACAAACGGAAGCCGATCGACAATTCTCCGACGCGTCGCCGCCAGCAACATTTTTTGAAGCTCACCCGGCCGCCGATTTTATCGAATGGCCCGATTTGACGCACGGATCTAATTTTAAAGGTGAAGTTATTTCAAAAACATCCCAAATTTATAAGAAACTGGCAAAGCCAGTATCCGCCAACTTAATTTTTCTATAGTACCGCCGTCTTCGATAAATTTGTTTCGGTGCGGAGTTTGTCTAGGCACGGAGTTGCCACCTGAAATGTCAATTTAATCTCACATTGGGTAGTGTAAACGGCAAATATTAGAGAACAAGGTTATCGCTAACCTGGCCGCAATAAACGGTGGTGCAAATGCGTTATTATGTTGAAATCGTGTGCTACAAACTACCATATATGGCGCAAATTAATTATATGACAATTATATCTTGTAGTTTAATTAGAATTACTTCTGCAAATGCAAATTCAAAAATATAAACAATTGTGCTTGTGTTCAAAGCATTTCTTTCATATCTGCTAGATTTCATTTTCAAATATTTTATATGTGTCGTCCATTACATATAATATAAATGAGACATCAGCTCGATGCGGTTTGATGCAAATTTAATGTATGTTATTCATTGAGAAAATGTTAAGTGCACACTAGTAAAATGAACTCGTGTGCGGATATTTGTGAAATAATTTAACCAATTTTATGAAACTTATGTGTTATTTACATGAAAACTTGTCAAACATTTTAAATAACCTTAACTCAAAGTTTAGGGTACTTCTGCTCCTTTCCTTTTTACTTCAATAGTGGAAGCTTTGAGAACATTATGCTTGGATATCTAATAATCACAATAAACTAAACATAAAAGTACAAAAACAAAATCCATATGAATCCGACAAATTCGGTCCAGAACGACAGGAAAAAATATAATTCAGCTGTTCTAATGCTTCCACTTGGTATTGAATAGCAACCAGAAAGGAAAACCGTTCGGAATTTCAGGCGCCTGCCGCCGCCTCCTACATCTTTTGCCAGGCATAATTGAATAAGCTCCGTAAAGAACGAATAAAGTGTGTCGAACAAACATCGAAACGATCGTCCAGCGAATGTGAGTGCGAATCCCACCCGCGGCATTTACATTTTTTCACAAACCGGAGAAAACATGATATCTTACAGCCTTAAAGGAGATTACAACTTTAAACATAACGAGGATCTAAACAACTAAATTCGAAACATATGGTATGGCCCAACCAAAACAGAACGAGACAACCACAATTAGAATAGTTCGTTCTATAAATAGAACTTTCAAAACTTGTAGGAAGCAGTGTGTAAGTAGCCACAACAATCGCTCTGCACACAATCAATAAATGTCTTCTGTTAGTGACTTCTGTAAATACACACCGCAATGGCTAAACGGGCTAGACGCTGCTGAAGATGATGCTTCACAAACATCGAAACGATCGTCCAGCGAATGTGAGTTCGAATCCCACCCGCGGCATTTACATTTTTTTCACTAACCGGAGAAAACATGATCTCTTACAGCCTTAAAGGAAATTACAATTCGTTAATATAATTTAGACGAGACATAGGGGGCTAAAGACCTAATAGTATAAAAAATTCTAAACAAAATTATCCACATTGTTTAAAAATTAAGTTTAGAGAAATTCATCAAACGTAAAAAAAACATTATCGTTAATTTAAAAAAATTTTAGTTGCGTCAAAGAAATTTTACATCAATTTAGTGTAGGACTATTGATGAAACTTTTTCATTATGCTGATTATCAATCCATTTTCCGAGTAGCAAATACGTCGTTTCCGAGTAGCAAGTATGTTATTTCATTGAACTGGTAGCCACCATTCACCACTTTCTAATAGACTGCTAGAATGTTAAAAATTGCAAATCACAAAGAAGCCAATGCAAAAAATAATTTATAGTCTCCCCCCCTTTCTTACGGCGAAATGCGATCTATTAAAAATATGTAGCATTTCGTCCTTTTTTTGTCTATCACATAATATGAAACCCTCGCTTATAGGGATTATTTAGTGTAGAGAGAGGGTGTTCATATAATGTTACATGCGTTTTCCCACTACCTGAAACTATATATAAATTATAAAAATGGTGCGAAAAATGTGTGCTATCACATTAGAATTTACTGTAACGTTAGTACAATCATCTATAATAGAAAAATAAATCAAAGCCTGTAAGCGTTTGCTGCATATTAAAGATATTATTGTGTGCTGATAGTAAATTATCACCCAAACAGACAGACAGAAAAAGGACAGAGAATGAGATGAATAGCACGCATGATTGAAGTCCTTGAATGTTGTCCGTTTGAACAAAGGATCTATTGTTCGGCTCAAAACTCTCCCTATAGATTTAAATCACCCGAAAATCACGCAGGCAGGCGAAAGTCTAGCTGGGCAGACATAAATGCTCTTGGCAGTAAATTGCCGTATATTGTGTTTCCACAGAGTATAGCATCGTCATTTATCTAAAATAACTATTAAAATTGTAACTCAATGTTCCCTGCGATAAGGGTGAACATTGTTTTCGCAAAATTGTCTATGTAAAACGTAATTGTTAGAGTTCAAAGTTTTTCCACAACATTTGTAATCAATGGTTTTTGGGTTCATACCAGTGTAATAATATGACATTATGAATGTCCTTTTTCAGATTCGTCATCAATCGTTTTTCCAAAAAAAAGAGGGACAAATCGTGTTATTTAATTGTATATAACACGTAAGCAGTTGCATTTGTGTGTGTCTTTTAGCAGACATTTTGAAATAATTTCCAAATATATTTTTCAATATTACAATTTACCTTGAGGACAGTGTGTTCGAAAGCCCTTAACTATTTAATGATTACGTTGTGGTGGTTTTCCTTATTTTAGTCACCTCGACAAGTAGTTTTTTAGTTAGGGTACCTTGTCTTTTCCTTTGGTTTGATGCCGAAACAACACATTTCTGGCAGTTCCAGGATTTCAATATAAATTGTTTGGAGTCATCTGTCATATTTGCATTTACGTCGCCATCTACTTGGGAATCTGTTCTAGGTTTTCCTTACGGCGCTATTTTTAGAGTTAGCGACAAATCCTGGTCTCCGGTTCTAAGATTTAAAGGTAAGCAGGTATTCATCGACACAAATATCTAAAACCAATTTTCAATATAAATTTTACGAAACAAAGACCAACAGCATAATCTGTATTGTGCTCAAGGTTAACTATTAAATTATGTTTGATTTTAAAAGCCTGTTCTCCGCAAAATGTGTTGGTTGTAATGAAAATTAAATGGTAATGTACACATATAGTTTATATCATTCGTAGTTGATGGAGTTTGTCAAGGAATGAGAATAGTTTTAAAGAAACTACTAAATCGAAATAAAACTCGGTGGTTGGAAAATGTATTTGTTAAATAACACTTCGTTAATGCAACATTTTTGGATTTGGTTATTGACGACCGCAGCAAACGTTATGTTACGGATATGGACTTGGCATGCAAGAATATTATGCAAATCCGGTGCCACTATCTGATCAAGATGTGATCAAGAGTTATATAGGGTATAACTATACGAGGAAGAAAACAAGACATACATATTTTACAACTGGCATTAAAAAAGCCTGAATTTAGTTGCGGATTTATTGTAGGTTCGACCCCCTAAAAGAATGTATACATCTGCATAAAGGCGAAATACTTAGGACTATGTTGTGGTAACCGAATTGAAAATGAATTCGTTTGTACCTACATAATTTATGACGCCAAATTTGGTCGTTGCAACCGAATTGAGACTAGATTCGGGGTTTTATGACCGAATTGATACCAAATTCCATAGTTACAACCGAATTGACTCCAAATTCGGTTACTACAACCGAATTGATGCCACATTCGGTTACTCCAACCGAATTTTGTACCAATTTCGGTTGTTGCATCCGAATTAATTTCAAATTCGGTTGTTCTACCGAAATTTTAGAATATTTAATTGACTGCTCGAATATAATTGAAGATTCAGTTGTTACAACCGAAGCAATTATGAAACGAGGTTGCTTCAACCGAATTTCGGTTGTGGGGACTAAATTTGGTCGTAACAACCTCAATTCGGTTGTGGCAACCTCTGTTCGGTGGTAACAACCGAATTTACGATTGCAACAACCTCTTTCCAAACAATTAGTTCTCTGAGTGTAGTGATACGAGATTCCTTCATAAAGACGTATAAGACCATTTAAGTCTATCCAGATCAAAAAACAAAGAACCATATTGTATACTTGGTAATTAAAGGGAGGTACTCGTCGAATGTAATGCACGTAAATATCATTCAAGGTGCTAATTTCGAATCCGTTCATTACATGGGGGCAGCAAAAGGTCACACAAGAATAAGCAAAACAAAAGTACTACGAAATAAGATACAGAGAAAGCTTAACATTGGAAGGCTGTAGTTCCCAGAAGTATCCACAACCTATTCAGGTAAACTAACTCAATTATTCGCGCAGATTGCACACAGTTGATAAAGAAGTTAAGCAAATGAAAATCCTTTCTAATCAGATAGGCGATAGAATAGATATTTCCTGGCTTAGAACCCACAAAGTTATTGAACGTAGGCGGAGACGAGCTAGAAAATTGTATGTATCAGGTTTGAAGTTGAATCTGGTTACACGAAAGTATATGTGCCGATTTTCTTGAAATAAGCTTTTTATCCGAGGTCCTTTAAACTGCAATGTGCGAAAGACTAAACCGAATTGTTGCAGACTAAATCGAATCTTCGCAGTGTGGCATTCAGCGAGGAAAATCTAGAATTGACTACAAGTTCACATAATGTGCAATCCTAGGAAACCCCCACGAAAAGCAATTCGACACATGTCATCTCTTTGTCGAATATAAAGCTGCCTTCTATAGCCCAATAAGTCCATACTTAGTAAACTGATACGCCTGCGGATAATAACACTGACAGACAACAAATCCTCAGTGAATCTTGGAAGAGATTTTATCGAACCATTTTGTACCCGCCGAGACCTGAGACAATTTTTTTTCATCAGCAGCAAAAGGCACATGATGGTATTGGCGGCCTATGTGAGGAGTTACTGCAGTATTTTTGACAATGAATGAATAAGAAAAAGTGGGTTTGGCAATAAATGACGACAATTCAAAGCTAACGGTTACTATGACCGGAGCCTCCACGCATTTGGGACAGAGCGTGAACATTGATAGTCGTTATAACTTTGAGGTTGAATTTATTCGCCTCACATCTGCTGTAAACAAAAAATTGTTACTTCGGGTTAAAAATGTGTTTTAGAGATAAAGCCCTCTCTCGAGTAACAAACATCCAGCATTATTAGGCTCTCCTATAGCCTGTCTTGCTTTATGGCGCCGAATTCTTGGTCATATCGCAAGCATACGAAACCGAACTGCAAATCTTCCGTGACCTATATGAATTGTATCCCTATATCCACATAGTGAATCATACCGCGATTTCTCTGGCCAGGCCATGTCAGTAAACGGACAAGGATGAACCAGCACGAAAGTTTATTGAAAACGATCTTGCAGACAGCCCCAAAAGAGAGACTCCGCTGAAATGTTCAGGAGCACTGTTCATCAAAAAAAATAAAAAATTACAAGGTGCAAAATTGAACAATAATCTGTATTATTTAAACGATCACTTTAGTCCAAGGGTTGGAACAAGTTGTTTGCGTGCTATGTATAAAGATTTTCAAAAGCAATCATCCTTGGACTAATAAATGTTTATGCCTTTATTGGTGGTACAAGTTGGTCAACTGAATAACAAAGTCAGTATTTAAAAGTAATTATCCTTGGCCTAGGCGTAGCCTATGTTTAAGAATGATTTATATTTGTAACTTCTAAAGCTGCTAGTCCTAAGCTTGGTTGGGACGTTTAGATGGGACTACATTAAAACGTGGACTAATGTCGCCCATTTTTAATAAAGTTCTCCCATAACTAAACCGAAAGCTATATACAAATCGTCGTTGAAATAGGCTAGTATTTATGATCTCTACCTTTAATTACAAGAGAATATGTGCGATTAGAAAGCGATTCTAAGCCGATCGGGTTAAAATATATTATTATGGTGAGCATGTACATATTCCGTATATTATATACAACAGCACTACTACCCTAAACAACAGAGTAGTGTCCCCACGTAAGATAATTATATGTGCGAGGCATAAAGTATATTAAATAGTAAAAAAATAAATCTTTTTAAAATTAATTTGCTACATCGAAGTAGTATAAACACCGTCTATTCAGGCAAACTAAAATATATTGCGCAAACTGTTTGTTTATTGCAAAAAAAAATATGAGTCACATTGGTCTGTAGAAAATATTTGTATGTACTAAGTTTGAACTCTTATTTTATCAAATTTAGTATACATAGCTATTAAATATATTTTTCATTTGCTCATCAGTAAGGAAGAGTATTACCCTTATGCAAGTTCACCATAAACATTATACGATGCACAGTTTGAAGTTTGAGGCCAATGCTTTTATTGCCGCAACAGAATTTCCCTTCACTCTACTCAAATTTATATTTTGAGTCATTTTAAATTATCTATTTTCATTTTGATGTGATAACATCTATAGGAACTGGTAGGGACTAAATTCACAAAGTGAATACATCCAAACACAGATTGTCCGACTGCGATCTCACAGATTGTCCGACTGCGATCACACAGATTGTTTGGCGGTAAACTCCTCCGAAACGGCTGGACCGATTTGTATGAAATTTTGTGTGCATATCGGGTAGGTCTCAGAATCACCCAACATTTATTTTTCACACCCGAAAATGATAAGGGTGACCCACCCCTATATAGAACTCAGATTTGTCCGACTGCGAAACATAGATTGTCAGACTGCGCAAAAAACACACACTGATGTAGCGGCAGCGAATAGTAGTTTTGCGCACTCTCAGAGCAAAGAGAATAATAACGTCGTCCCAATTGGCCACGTCTTCACGACATCCTCAAGGGTAGGTGCAAGGCCATATTAATTCGTTGAAGATACGTAGGTGACCGTTCATACAAATCATCGACGATATTTTCATACAAGTGTCCGCCAAGTCGTGCAAATCCTTATGAGCGATGTAATTGTCGCGACGGCAAATAAAACGACGTTTCTGATATATGAAATGATTAAAAAAGGATGGCAAATAAGTTGTTATTGCCTAGGCGGGCATTCTCCTTATTTGCTTCATTCTTTATCCGCCGATAAATTGATCGTAGCTCCTTCTCAAAATCGTGATACGATTTCCCCTTCGTTTCTGTAAAAGCTTCTGTAAAATTAAAGAAAAGTAATTAAGTTTGATTATATAATAAAATACTCACCAATCAAATCAAAAATTATTTCACACTTTAAAAATTACTTTCGCCGCCAATAGAATCTTCCGGCACTGGCTTTATGGAGAAACTGAATGTTTTTCTACCGTTTTTCCTTTTTTTGTCGTTATTGCCCCGTTCCTACGTTTTTTTTTGTTTATTTGTTTTGAAGACGTTTAAAATACATAATGTTCTTTCTTAGAACTTGTTAGATGTGTTCGGTCGAAGAGTACGTTAATGTTTGTTCACCCAGTTGGTACTCAGCGAAGTGTTGTGACGAATGAATACAATTTTTGTCGCCCAGACTGTCGTCGATGGGCTTTTACTAATCACCGGTTAAGTAATTTACAAATTCTTGTATTGAATCATTCCAGATTTTTTCAGCGACATTTGTCGTCAGCGTAATGTCCCAAAGACATCGTTGATGATCAAATCATGTGAGACGATTTGTCCTACTGGGGTTATACGTATATAAAAATCAGATAGCAAGAGAGCAACGAAAATTGTGTGAACTTGTGTAGCGTATGTACGAATATAACAATGTATGTGTGTTCATGTGTCTGTTCCTTTGCATTCTCTTTGTTTTTTGTGGGTCTAAAATAAAAAGTATTAAGCAAGAAAATAATGACACTTGTCTTTAAATATTTATAAGTGTTATTAAGTGTTAATATTGTATAAATGAAACGTCATCATATGATTGAGCGACTTTTTTTATTATTGTGAAAGGTAAGTCAAATAAAATATGGGTGTGGAGCACTCTCAGAGCAAAGAAAACAATGACGTATTATAAGTATATAAAAATGAGATAGCAAGAGAGCAACGAAAATTGTGTGAACTTGTGTAGCACATGTATGTTCACGTGTCTATTGCTTTGCATTCTCTCTGATTTTTTGTGGGAATAAAACAAAAAGTAAATAAATAAATAAATAAATAAATGGTTTCCCATCACATCCCTTGAAGGAATCGGTGAGAGCTTCTCACAAGCAGACCTACGGTTTTACACCGGTTCCGAACTGTAGTTTTGAGAAGCATTTTCATGGCTAAATAGTCAATAGTGTCGCCGTCACTATGCAAGGTGACCGCCGTCGAAAGAAATTTTAAGGTGAGCAGGGATCGAACACAGAATCTCAAGTACAAGAGGCGCGCACACTACCCATTGCACCAGCGACTGCAAAACCACCGAGTCACAAAAAGTATTAAGCAAGAAAATAATGACACATGTGCTTGCACTGGTCTTTTAATAATTGAAATGATTGAACGCTGGTTTTTATTTTCCAATGTAACATTTACTAATGTGTTCATAGAAATCTAACAGGTACCGTTTATCAAAGAGGTGATAACACATCGCCTGTGAGTTCGAACACCCATTGCCTTCTTTTAGGAGAAAGTTTTACCCGATGATACTTCATGGAATTGACGTCAAACTAAAATTATTAATAAATAGATTAAAATTTTTTATTTCCGGCTTTCCAGAAAAGGGATATTTTGTTACTTTAAAAATACGTATACGTATGATACAAGCTCACTCTCCTGCGGATCAATACATGTTTTCACATTAGTTGTGTATGATACATATCATATTATTCAAACACCATTACCTGTTCACCACATTATTAAAGCTAACATCAGGCCTGCCCGGAACTATGCATATATAGTCAATGTTTATGGTGAGCATCAGGGTCGTCCAAATGTATCTTTTGTTTCTCACTAAAAATGTCGCACTCGAATTCGTCTTTCCACAAACTTCAACTCGTCGTAGAATACAATGTGTCGCTGTTTTAGGAGGGATTTTGGTAAGCTTGACTAATAGTTGAGTCCTATATCATGCTACCCTTTCTCTTGCAGTCGTTGCCTAGTGACATCAAAATTCAGACAATTCTTTATTTACCCGCATGTAACTCCTTTATCTGATGGATATGCCGTTTGACCAAATTTTGACATTCAACTCTAGCGATTTGTTAAACCATAACTTTCTGATCTTTTTCAAAAAGTGCAAAACGGTATTTCACTTTTTATTAATTATTGAAATTATTAATTTATAATTATTTTCTGCTGGAGAGCCTCGTTTTAGTACCGTTAATAATACTGTAATTTAATTGTAATGATGAATGCAATACATTGCAAATAGGTGCAATGAATGAACAAAACTGATTTTGCACAAATAAAAATTTAACATGGGTAGAAAATATATAATACTGAGCGTAGATAGACAGTACAGCGTATGGATATATATTTCTTTTATCCTCTATCTCGGAATGGGAACTGCATAACACCTTTTGAATAATATGATCATTGCCCTTTGGTACTTTTGGCCAGCACTGCCGCTATGTGCGTCGCTGGATCAAAGGAAGTTTGTGATAATTTATCGCAAGCGCCTGATTCGCCACATTTCCCACTGGGTTTGAATTTCACCACACAATAAGCTTAATCGATTGCGCTGTATCTAAAACAACACAGTGAACTAAGAATTTTGTCCCGAAAGTTTAAACGTAGATACTCTTGAACACATGAGACAGACCATATTTGTTACGCCGCACAGTGGTTCAGAATCAATTTCCATCGGTCAAAATTCAATATATTTTGATCTAGGAAATACTTCTAAGTTCTGTAAAAAACCGATTGTAGTAAAGAAGTCACGGATTATTGCAATATATCAACATTGAAAATCACACAGTGGGGTATATTTCAGAAATATTTCCAAAATTTATTACTTTTTGCTGTTTTTTCGATTTCAAAACTTTTAATTTTTTCTTTTTGTATTTCTTTTAACATAGTTTGATATAACAAATTGCAATTATTTGCGTACTACAGATATTGGCTGGTTTCGAATTATGAAAATCGAAAAATATTGATTTCTTTTTTTGAGTTCCTTGAACTGTATCTCATTTACTATTGCGATATTGCACTCAGTTATTCCTTATTAATAACTGTGATTGGGTGGTTTTAAAATGGCAGCTAACTTTTGTTTCTACAAAATACAGTTCAGGTTTACTAATTATTTTATAGAAAAAAACTGATTTTGAGCTTCTTTGCTTCAAAACCCTTCAGTGAATACAGTTTCACCCAATTTCACACAACAACATTTGCCGACGGAAGATTGAAAACAGAGAAGATAATGTTAATTTAATGAAAAAATCGAATTTTTTGGTGCATAAAATGTGAATAACAATTGTTTCCTCAAAAACTCAAAAAAGCAAGTACAAAGTAAAAAAGACGAGGAAATTCTGTTTCTACTAATGGTATATTTTATCCTAATAGAATTACGTTTGAGAAGCTTTTTCATGGCTAAATACTCAATAGTGTCGCCGTCACTATGCGAGGTGACCGCCGTCGAAAGAAAATAAAAAAAACGCTTTTTGGGCGATTTTTCGCTCATTTTTTTTAAAGTTTTTCGCGATTTTGACCTTGAAGATGAAGTTTTTTTTTTGATTTTATATGTTTACAATATTTGTTCTTTATGACAAGAGCTACAACTTTGCGTCAGAGAGTAAATCAAAATTCCGAACGGTTTGCAAGATACTAGCTTGAGAAAATGATCACTTTTTTTGCAAAAATGACACCGAGGCCCCACTTCTTTGGGGGCCCAAAAAAAAATCTGGAGGACTTTGGGCAAAACTGGGAGACAGTGGTCTTTTTTTTGGTCTTTTATCACGTAGTGGTGTCCGTATATGGTTATATTTGTTCGTGTTGCACTGTGATATCAATAAAATGCTGCTGATTGGCCCCCAAATCAATGCAGTTACAATTTTAAATGTGTGTGTTTCGTATGAAAAGAACTTTTATTGATGTTGTAGTTAAATGGTTACTTATTAGTAAAATTGAATTAACGGAAACTTAAAATGACTAAGAGACTTAAATGATTAATTCACACAACTTTACTGATAATGTGATTTTACCGATTTCACAGCGACCGATCATTGCCACTTCTATTTTACAACTGTCCCGCTCAATAAATCTGTTCTGTTGAGCCTTTTGGTTATGCACAGGGTTGTAGTAGTCAAATTAGACTGTTGTTTAATTTTTTGACACTTTATACCATTATTTATTTTTAAGGAGCCTACAAATATTTTCCTGATCAAGCGATATTGAATCTTTAGCCGATGCAAATCGATTATATACTACTGTGCGCCGTACAATCATCTAAATATAGTATCTCAATTTTATAATGCACCGAATAAAGTTAGCGATTTAATTCTTAAACTAATTACCCCAAAATGTTGAGTTGAGTAGAATTTGCTCCGTAGTCCCTCGAACGGCATTCTTTATACAGTTTTTGTTTCACTTTGCACAAAATTTATCACTCATTCAAAATCTTAAAAGTGTCTGGGGATAATGACGAATAAAAAACCCACCAGTGTCTAAAAAAAGTATGAAAAAAAACATTCTTTAGTATATGTATGTGTATCAACTTAAAAAGAACTTAGTGAGGCATTGCATTTTGATGGAATTAATGATCATTGTCTTAATTAGCAATAAGTAGAAAAAAACCAAAAAAATTCACAGAGGCAAATGTGAAAAACAAAAATGTTCAACTTGATTAATTTATGGGGTCATAAAAAATTCAACGCCTTTGTCTCGAAATTAAAATTACAGACTACATTTAAAAGTACATTCTTGTAAATGTCAATACGGTCCAAACAAAGTGTGGAGTTTAACAAACCGAAATAAAATTGGAGAGTTTTTCACGCCTATTCTTGTACGTTCCAGAAGAAAGCTTGGCAGTCGACGAGCTAAATCGCGTAAAACGTTTCCGATCTTAGTTAAATTCGGTACCAGCGTTCACTTTGTCAAACACCAAATGCCAAATGGTTATTGTGACACACCCATTTTGATACCTCTATACAAAATTTGTATGGCCGGCTGGTTGGTCGACAAGATAACTTCCAAACAACAGCACCAGTCTTCATAAAATTTGGTAATATTTAGTTTAACGCTACCCTTGAATCGAAAAGGAGTGATTTTGTCACACCCATTCTGGAACTTCTTAAACAAAGTTGGGTGGCTGTCGAGTTGATCGACAGGATATATTTTCCATAAACCAAAGCCGATCTCAGGATTCTAGTTAATTTTTCGTAAATGTCTAAATATATAACTGAAAAAAATTGACGAAGTTACCACTCTTCCATACAAAAGTTTGGCATCCCTCGGGCTTGGCGATCATTTAAAATGTGGAAAACTTCCGCTTTTACTGAACTTAGGTATCTGGCTTCATTTCGTCAAACGGCAGTCGCCCACTTAACCAAGCGTGATTTTAACGCACCCATTTCGATACCTTCATACAAAAGTTCTCTGGCTCGCTTGTCTCGTATATCAGGAACAATTTATATGAAGTTTGGTTTTAGGTACTATTTAGTTTAAAACCACTACTGAAATCGACTGGGGTGATTTCCCCACACCTAGTCTGCTACCTCGCATACAAAAGTTGGTCGACTGTGTCCCGTAAACCTCAACCGATCTTAGTTAAATTTTGTACTAGGCAATACCTTGCCAAAAACTACTGCTTACTTGAAAATGGACAACTTTGTCACGCTTATGTATTTACCTCCAAAAAAATATTTGCCGGGCAATTGGCTGTAGTCCCGTTAAATCCCCCATACCATAAAATATCCTAATTAATTTGGGAGCTAAGTAATAGTTTGCGCAACATCAATCTGCTATTGAATATGGGCGAATAGTCAATGCTATTTCGGGTAAGTGAAGGTTGGTCGGCTGAAAAAAAAACTTGAAAACATCAATGAGTGTTCGAACTCACGTATGATATGTTAACATCTTTTTGCTACACGGTACCTGTTCGATTTCTATGAACACATTAGTAAATGTTACATTGGAGAATAAAAAATAATAGTTTTAGCTGAATATCAAATGACTCGCTTTATTTGGCCATAGCAACAGCAACGAAACAGCCAAACACACAACATCACACATACTTTGTACGAAGTAGCTGACGTATTAGTGTGTCACCATAACGTCGACTGCGCAAGCCCATGGGCTTGCAAATGAAATTTTGCGTGGCTATGCTTTATATCTCCGTTCAACAACAGCCACACATGTACATACATACATTATTATGTTAATACTTACGCTCTAGACACAATTTCGTTTGCCTCACCCCTGCCACTCCACTCTTTCAGTGCTCTCGTGCTCGCTCATTTTTGTTTAACACGTCATTATTCTCTTTCGCAGTCGCAGAAAATCTGGTTTTAGCTGCAGCATAAAATCTGGTTTTAGCAGCAGCATAAAATCTGGTTTTAGTAGCAGCATAAAATCTGGCTTTGATAGATTTAGTCGCTATACGCCGCTATAGATGTTAACACATCAAAAATCAATGAGTGTTCGAACTCACGGCCGATGTTTTCTTTGTTACCCGGTACCTGTTCGACTTCTTTGAACACATTAGTAAATGTTACATTGGAAAATAAAAAAGAATAATTTTTGTGCTGAGGGCTCTTTTGCTATTGTACTTTATTTTTTCTTACATCTAGTTTAAGATTAAATGTAATATTCTTAAAATAAATAAAGTATCGTTATATTTAGCTCACGGAAATAATTATTTTATTTTCTCATAAACACAGTGACGACGACCTCCTAGCATACAACTGCATAAAAGGCAATATTTATAAGAGCTCTCACGTAGATAGTCTGCCTAAAAGAGCATAAACAAGTCTTATTCTCTTTATAGAATATTTAGATATATGTAAGTCACCATTTTGACAATACTATTACATAAAACTATACAAACAAAAAGCATAAATTTTTCAAAAGGCATCACTCTTTGACATCAAAATTATGACTGGGGCAAGGTATGACAAAAAGAAAGTAATACGTTTTGAATCATTTGCTAGATATCGTCAGTGCTTTTGACTCAAACAATTCGTTCCATGAGTTCTCTATAATATTCAATACTCTTTGGCGACGACGATCTGGTTGTTTGTTCGTTGTCGTTACATATATACCATCATACTTATTTTCAGGCAGAGACTATTGTTGTACAACAATCACGTATGTGATGCTAATGCTGTGTGTTGTTTGCATGTGTTCACTTTGATAGATTGCCATACCTGTGCCTAGAGATGTTAACACATCAAAAATAAGCTTTTTAATGACACTCAGATCTAAAGGAAGGCTAAGCGTAAGATGGCTGAGTGATGATAGTGGCCATCGCCAGCAATCACCAAGCGGTGATCAGGTATATGACATCGTAAAGGGTGTGATCGCAAACGGTTGTTATTATTCATTTTGACGTGACAACGTCTTAAATTAGGTTGCGGCTGGGAGTCACTTATGAAAAAGTGTAACGCCCGGTAACGTTACGATGAGTCACCGAACGAGAGAGAGGCCCGCCGAATGCCTTGCGTCTCTCTCCCACTCAATAAATAATTCTGTGTGTGCGGATGTGTGTGTTTACTTGTGTGCCAGAAACGATTTGCTTTGCTGGCTTCTAGTGGCTGTTGGTCGGTGGTGTGAGTGTTTTTGTTTTTTGGCACATCATATATATGACGACTGAGCAAGTATGTATGTGCGTATATATGTGCGTGTGTATGAATATTGATTTAGATCAGTCTGCATTGGATAAGGTATTATTTTTTGTTTTTTTTTGTTTTTTGTTTTTTGGCTTTATGATATGTGTAGTGTATGTTTGTGTGTAGAAATTTTCATATGAATTAGGTAGCCAAAACGAAACAGAGAGCTGCGGTCGGCTTTAAAAACGATATGCGAATATGATGAATTGAAATACTTTTTGGTTAGTAAATTATTTTCTTTTGTTTTTAATAAAAGAAATGTTTATTTTTTATAATAAAAGAAATGTTTATATTTTATAATAAAGGATATGTTTATTGTTTATAATGTCACATTTGATAATGTGTTCATAGAAATCGCACAGGTACCTAGATGGTGTTGAAATTACTTCTATTTTCCTAAACCATAAGTTTCAATAAATGTTAAAACATCGCCCGTGAGTTCTAACACTCATTGGTTTTTTTTTTTATTTTACAAATTTTAATTAATTTCAAATTTATTTACCAAAAATTTGAACCTTCGATCTGAATAAATGTTTTGATTTTCGAATTGATTCTTTAAAATTACAAATATTAAGAAAAAGTGGCAGATATAAGAAAACTTGATTTAAACTGTGTTGAGCAAGAATTTTAACATCTAATCAATATGAAAATCAAATCAATCTAAACAAAATATATTTCTATAGTTAAAATTTGTGCAATTCTTATTTTCATTCAATTCCTTGTTCCTATTGTGCAATTTAATTATATTCATATCAATAAATATTCTACCGAGAAAAAGACGTTGTCACGTAAAATCTTCGCCCGTAAAACCGACTTTACAGGCAACAATTTTTTTTTCATTACAATTAGCATCTGATTCCACAAGCTGCATTTGCATTGCCTGAGCAAATGGAAATTCAAAATGTTTTGTTCGAAATGGTAATTCTTTTGCATTTACATTAGATAAAGTAATGCAAATTAAAATCCAATGCAAATTAAAAAAACCATGTATGATTCTTCAACACAATGCAATAAAAATATGCTTGATTTCATTAAAACTGGAAAGTTTTAGCTGAACTGAGGTGAAGATAATTTAAAATAAATTTTGTAATATTCCCTATTAATTATTCTTATTATATAATATCGTAACGTACGCACGCCCAAATAACTTTATGTCGGGGAAGAACTAAAATATCTGGCTTTGTCTTATATTACAAACTTTTTTCATTTAACCGGAATTCTCCTTCCTTTAAATTCCTTTAAATCTATCTTTCAAAACAACTTGGGATATTTCTTAGAAAACTTTTATGGCAACGACGACAAAAAAAACTACCCAAGACTTAACACGGCCGAGATAAGAAGGTAGCCACGGTCTGAGCACATAGAGCCAAAGTGCTGGATTATTTTATGTACAAGATGGTAAATAATAATACTCCTGAATACTGCATTATATCTCAATAAAAGACTATGATGTAATCAGAGAAGGCTAATCTTGGCAATGCAAAGCCTTTTTAGGTTCAACGTGCGATAAATTGAGCTTGCCATACTCGAACTTTGTCTATTCATGGTTGTTGCAAACTGACACTCTTGTCTGAGGGCATGTCTACATCGAACTAAACCCACCGACTCAAAGGCGTGGCAAAGGATTTCGAAACAATGAAAGATACTATCTGCTCTTACTGCTTTCGCGAAATTATTCCAACCCCTGACCAATGATACAAGACCAATTGCAGAGCATCGCAGGAAAAAATGAGGTAAGCGTTCTATGAAAAAATTTGCTTCGAGTATCACGCATTTTGAAGACTAAGTTACAGATGATCTAGATTTCCTTATATACATACATATATAAAGCAGCAATGCCAAAAATGTAGGTTTAATCCGTCTGCAAAAATAGTTTATGTTTAATTCTCTGAAGACGTTTTCTGTTTTAAACAAAATTTTGGGGGTTAAATCTTTAGGCAAACAATTTTAAAAGGTAGTTTGTGTTACGCCTTTACGAACTTAAGGATGTGCAATCATAGTCATCTCAGTTGTTATTTAAATTTTTGAGATATCACATCATTTAGTTCTCAATTATGTAGGTTAGGTAAAAGGGGTGATACCATTGACAGATTTACTCCAAGAAGGTCCGTTTCAAAATATCACCGCAAGTCATGTTCCGTCACCATATTTAAACCCGTGAATTGACCTGGTATGATTAAGGGACACTCATTCCACATGATACCTCATTACGATGTTGCAGGACCTGGCTATCTGACGACCTAATTTGCGCTTCGCAAAATGATTCAGAGATTCCTTCAGCCTAATCCATCGACTTTCTGTCAGATCCGAAAGGAAGTGGTATCTTAAATGCTGTAACAAACAGCTGGGCATGAGCGAAAAATATGTTCGATGCCTCATTCTCCTCCTTATCACCCATCTTCTACCTGTTATCATCAGTTAAGATTCCAAGCTTAGACGCGTGCCTGTTTATCAAACAGTGTGCAGGGACCACAGCAACTGCTACAGTGTTACCTTGCTGAGGAGAGATTAGTACGATTGCGGTCATAATAGTGCTTGACCATCCCATTTACATATGCGTGTCAGATGCAAACAGTTTCTGAAGTAAGTGATGGAAGTTGCAGAAATTGTATATCAACCTGACAGTCAGAGTAGATTATGATACCCCATGTGTTGATAATATTTTTTCCCAGCCTGAGTGAAACTTCAATTATGTAAAAGAACTTCGACTGTATAAACAAGGCTTGCGAATACCACCAAGTACCATTTCTATTTGCAAAAGTTCCCGGAAAAAGTAGTTCTTTAAATTCAAATGACTTCTTATATCTTTTCTCAAACTACATTGATACGAACTTATGATGTGACTCCATAAAATGTGGAGCTATTAAGCCGCCTTTAAAACCAAACGAAAACCATATAACTTGACGGAATAAATTCAAACAGTTTCAAATCGCTTTAAGAAACGACACAAAAGATGATTAACTCATAAAATGCTCAACATTTATTTGGATCAAGTGGGAATACATCCGTACAATTTAAAACAATTACGTACAACGAAATAAGAAGTCACCACTGACTGGCTCGTTTGTTTAAGGTTTCTTAAGATTTCCTGTTTTATAGTGACACAAATCTCACTGCTGGCTGTCACCAATTACTGAATAAGTGGAAGGATGAATAACTGAAGTGTGTCTTTGTCGTACAGCTCTTATTTGCAGCAATAAAAATAACAATATCACAGGCCAAGAATGAAAATGGAAACAACAAAAATGTCACACAGTCAGTGTAATGTATTGGCGCCAACTGATATATGAGGGTCAATAAATAAGTAACCGTGTGTGAAGACAGGAGGCGTTGCTGGCGATGTTGGCATTACGGTCATGCACTGTCATCTGGCACACGAAACCACTTAAATTTCAGCTTGATTCACCTCCTAAACTTCAGACTGATTCATAGGCTAGTTTTTGTTTTCCAGCCAGTAGTATCACACGAGCTTCGTGTTCCTCGATAAAAATAAGTACAATATCAAAAATGAAATACAATATCGATCCGTAATATATTTTTGGATGGGAAAACATCCGAAGAAATAAAATGGAAGTTGGATCCTGGCTATGGGGACATTTTATAATCAATGGCAACCGTAAGATATTGGTTCAACGAATTTAAACGTGGTCGTATATCCATTTTTGATGAGAAGACCCCAGGCCGAACGGTATAATGGTTACCGCGGAAATCGTTCAAAAAGTCCACGATAAATATTTTACATAATAACCTAAACATGGGATAGGCGTCGGCCCGATGGGTGCCGCGATTACGTACGGTGGACACCAAGCACCAACACAAAAAAAAATTGTCGCGGCCAAATTGCACGGACTGCACTACGAATTGCTACCACACCCATCGTACTCGCCGACTTGGCTTTATGCGAATTCATTCTGTCACCCAATATATAAACGTTACTGGGGAAAACTATTTCACCTCAAACGATGAGGCTATAGTCGAAACAGAAGCGTATTTTGAAGAGTTTGACGAGGTTGAAGAAATTGCAGAAACGTTGGGGAACGCTGTCTTCGTACTGAAAAGAGATAACGTTGACAAAAAAATTATGAAAAATTTGCCTTTTCATTTGTAATATGGGTACTTATTGATCGACCCTCGTACTTATATTATCACTGGCGTCTCAAACACAGACAGTACGGAGAACGTCAAAGGAACAACAGAATGGAATCAAACGGAAAAGTCATATAATCAGTTGTTGTTTTTACTGTCCTGGAACTTAGACGTGTAAGTATACGTTGATAAATACATACACATACCCTCACATTCCGTCTGTAATACAGTCATTAATGTAAATCCAAAAGGAGAAGGACACTTGCCGAGTAAATTTGAGATGGGAATCTACTCACTTAAAGATGCAGAAGGAAAAGACAATGGTTCGATAGATATCCTTACATTTATATATATTTACTTATGTAATAAATGCAACTAAATTATATAAAGGTAAACTGAAATAAATATCGGAAAATCAGCAGCGAAGCAAGATGACGTCAATTGCATAAACAGAGCATTTATTCAATAATGTACAGATATACCACACCCAGAGCTTGAGAGAATGATCAATGTGGAAGAAATATAAACGCTTTAAAAGATCGAGGCAGTTAAGTTTAATCCACATATACAGGCAAGTGGTTTTAAGTAGAATATCCTTTTAACATAAAACCACAGGAATATAAATGGCATATACTGATAAGTGTCCCATTTTCCCGCCAGAATATATTCTTAACAATAATATAAATATTTATGCATGAAAAAGTGAGTGGTTCCTAATGCAGATGTAAAGCTTCCGCAAAGCCTCAACTCACCATGACTTTTTACCTAATTTACAATCAATTAAAAGCCAATTTTCACTTCTCCATTCCTCCGTTGTGAAAACCACTTTTACCTTAAGTGGTTCCCACCAATTTTTGATGCAGCCACCTCCTCTAATTGTAATACTAAAGCATCAAATCAACACATATTCAGCAATCTCTGACGCAGTCCTTAACAAGTGGTAGAGGCGATAATTTCTACCATAAATAATGAGGGGAGTCAAAAGCTTTTAAGAGCAAAATTCGAGAAAGTGCCCCTTACTAAATCTCAAAGATATTGGACTTTTAAAGAACAATAAATAAACTAATATATGTTGTGAAGATGAAAATGAGAGACTAAATATATATGAAAATAACTTATCTTCTTAGACTTTGTTAACATTTTCCAATGATGGCCACACACACTGTAGTCTTACATTATAAAGTCGAATGTAGTGATGGCATTGCAGACTAAGACATTTTAAAAGCTCTTTCGAAAATGACCCATATAAAAACAAACACTTGAATATTATTATGAAACGGAACCCCCTTTTTATTTAACGAGCAACTGAAAAACAAATACAACTACTGCACTTCTATGTTATGGTGTTTTTGATTTAAGAACATGCAATTTGTTGTTTTTTTATACTGAACATAGTTCACATTCTCTTATGAGCACATGAACGAATCTAAACTCCTCTCTAAAAAACAGAATTCACAACATGACATATGAAATTTCCTGTGACGACCAGAAGATAAATGAATTGTTTTTATGTTTTCATAACCATTGATCTGTGACCCAGCTTTGCAAATGATTTTCATAAAACATGTGACCCTGTACTTTGAGTGCATTTGCTATAATTGACTCCTCCCCATTTCAAATAGTAATAAATTAGCCCATTAATTTTCAAAGTATTGCAAAAACTTTTTGGGGTTATTTTGTAAGGGCAACCCATCAACAATTTTAGGTTGAGTTTGAGTTTTAGTTTATTCTCCTCTTATAAAATGGTTCACTTTAACAGAACCTCTTGACACTTAGGCGCATAATACGGATAACCCAGACTGGCATAGTGGTGGACATATAAAGCTATCGATTCCATATGAATTATTTTGCTTCAAACTCAACGCAACCACTTTCGCTGGGATACCCGAAAATTGTTATCACATAATGTATGAGATACATTTGAGAGGGGTGCTAATATATTTATGTTTAAGTAATATTTTTTTAAACAAAATTGTTTACTCAAATATGTGTTTTGTTGTTGCTTGTTAGATGTCTGTACATATGTATATGAATTCTTTCGGTCTCTGTGCTCTTTTAGATTATGTAGCAAAACAAATAGCAGTACAAAGTGTTAATTGACAGTGGCAATTTAAAGATATAATACAACAACTGGGTGCTCCTCTCGATATTTTTACACTTAAAATGTGAACAAATTTTGTTGTTTGTACAATTTCTCGCGGTTTTCCCATCCCTCCATCAACACAATTTAGGCGACAAAGAAGATTGTGTGGCAGCAATAATCATATTGTAGTACCACACAAGGAAATAACTTTCCGCAGTCTAAAATAAAGAGAGAGAAATTTAAAGTTAAAATTGTAATTGTGCATATCATACGGTGTTGATGTTGTTGCATTGTTTATCATTTGTCTTTCATATTGTTTGTTGTTGTATTCTCTTGTATTGTGGGATGTTCCACACATTCGTGTGCAATTACTTCATTTAGCCTGAGTTTCTACTCATTGCACGTTGGAAAATATGTGGACTTCTCGAATCAAAAATCTATAACTTTTTGGTTATGGAAGATATGGGCCTGCATTTTTGTATCAACTACACTTTATTGTACTTATACATTGGCAAGAAAAAAGGTATAGTGTTGTTTGCGAATAAAGCCGCGACAAACAGAGAAGCGAGTGGCGATCCAGTGGTGGATCAGTCACAGCTAAAAGAGAAGGACGAATTGTCCGACAACATCGCTAACTCCCAGGAGGACCGGTTACTAGGAGACCAATGCTAAACGTCATCCAGCTAATCGTCCACTGCAGCGAGACGCAGCGAATATTAATCAAGAGAAGATACACATGGCTTTAATCCAAGAACCTTGGATAACTCCGTACAAAGTTAGTGGATTAAATCACGTTAATTACCAACTATTCTATGCGAAGGCAGGTTCCCGTCCGAGAACATGTAACTTGTGCCATAAAAACCTTTATTTTCTCTTCTCCCCAGAGTTGTTAACGTCGGGCGCAACTGTGCTGAAATAGGGAGACGGCAAGATGTAGCTGGCGGCAGTATACTTGCCATACGAATAGCCGACACCACCAGTTTCGTCGGACTACAACGACTGATTGAGGGGGCCAAGCGAACAGGTACAGAAGTATTAATAAGTACTAATTTTTAATTTCATTGTTCAAGCTCGAGGCCATTCTATATCTCTATCAATAGAAATATATTGTTTTTTAAAAGGAGTTTTGCAAATGTATTCCTATGATTCTCTATTAATAGAGACACAGATTGGCTTCGAGCTTGAACAATAAAATTCAAAAGTACCAATAAAAAGGCCGAATAAATAAAAATCATCCCTGATGAATTTGAATAACGTGAAGCACGACAAAACTGCATGCAATTGTTATTGTATTTAACAAATTGTGCTGTATTTTAGGCTTCTTTCTCTGGAGATGGAAAGAAGATTCTGGAAATGTTTTCTTGTGTGTTTTGCTTGCGATATTTTTCGAACACTTGCATTATAATGAATTCTCAATTCAAATGATATTTCGATTGGATTTAGTTTGATGAATTTTTCAATAGCATCATTCCAACCAACCGCTGATGAAGATCTGTGGCTAGATCTGAACTAGCTATACGGTTTGCTTGGAATCATACGAATACGTTTGCATTCTATATCCTTTTTAGAGATATAGAATGGCCTCGAGGTTGAACAATAAAATTAAAAAGTACCAATAAAAAGGCCGAATAAATAAAAATCATCCCTGATGAATTTGAATAAGTAGTAATAGTAGACCTTTTGACACCGAATACTGGGAACATAGCAAAATTTGCGAAGAAGTATTAATAATTTGTCCCGAAAATCTTATAGATGAGATTCAAAAATGGTGTGATACTGATGAACACTTAGTCTCGGATCACAGATGCATTAGGTTAAAAATACTACGGCCACCGCCAAAACCAATAAGTTTTCGAAACAAGGCTAGGACAACCTCGGCAAAAATTCGGAAGCCTACTTAGAAAACGACAAGATCATCTTCAACTCGACTACTCTAGTAGGCACAAATTAGACGATAAAGTGACAAGGACTACGGGAGCACTGGTAAAGTCATTCGGAGATAGGTGTCAATTTCGAGAAAGGAAATCAGCCCAAGAAAATCCCTGGGTTACTGGAGGAAAAAGTCCGCAGACTGTACAACCAGGGTTATGCGCAAAAAATTTCCAGTATATTGGGAGGACTATAAAAGAAGTCTCAGTGAATACAACACGATATTGAGAAAAGCGAGACGAAACTCCTTGAGACTATTCACTATAAGACTATAAGACCCACATTAAGGCGGAAGCGCTACTGGACGACACAGGGAAGAGGATGAAGACAATGGTACAAACGCTAAGTCACCTGATGGATACCCGCTTTCCGAATGGAACCGTGGAACCCACGGGGGAACAACGACATAACTACAGAACAGAACGACAGAACAAATGGTCAAAAGAGCTTTAACGACCTTTTTCCCACATAAAACGACGGGACCAGATGGGAATGTCCTATAACGTAAGGTTGATCTTATAGCAACTCATTTATTGGGAATCTTCACCGCATGCCTAAAATTTGCCAACACACCATCGAATTGGCAAGAGGCTACGGTAGTATTCATACCCAAACCTGGAAAGAGGAGTTATGCTACCGCAACGGCGTATTGACCATTTAGCATCAGCAGGTTTCTACTCAAGACTTTTGACTGAATAATGGACGACAAGGTGAAAACTAGAGTACCAGACGATATACATATTTGTTACACATCAATACTGAGATCACAGCATGAGTCTACGAAGTAACTACAAATAGCATTCTGAGAAGAAGACACTTACATCCCCTAGGACTCGCACCACCATTTCTAGTATCCACACATTACATCATTTTAATTTCACTAATTTCATAAGTTAATTTCATCACCATCCGAATGAAGCCCGCTGCATCTTCACCCTACACAAATTCCACAGTTACACATGGTCACACACAACCCGGGCTTTATTGTCAGCATCTATAACCAATATCGCTAACAAATATCAGATACAGGCTACAGACATTTAAATAATTATCTCATCCAACAGATATTTAAGTAATAATCATGATCTAGCTTATCAACACATTGTAACATTTATTCTCTAAACCTTTGTTAACAGCAGCCTCCAACATTCGAATTTCTTTGACAGATTGTCTGTAAACGTTTTATTCACTGCTGAAAAAATATTGACATTTAGTATGTGGGTGCACTGAGCTTGTTCTGCAATGCCGTATAATATAAAAGACAATCTCTCTCCTGTAATAAAAATCAACGTATTTTTGAGTTCTGTGAGAGATTATCTGTGGGATATTCTTCACTGTTAACAAATAAGGGCGGGCGCGAAACGTGTTACAAAATCGAAATCTAACAAGTCTTTCCTGTGTGAGCAATGATCAAGGTGCATTGTGGGGTCATATCACTTTAAGGACATCGGTGTAACAGTGACTGTCAATGTCAATATAAAGATGTTTAAGGAGTTTTTTTGATCTGCTAACATCTATAGGCGCGAGTAGGGACTAAATTCACAAAGTGAATTCATCCAAACACATTTTGTCCGACTGTCAGACAGATTGTCCGACTGCGATCACAGATTGTTTGGTATTAAACTCCTCCGAAATGGCTGGGGTAGGTTTCAGAATCGGCCAACATCTATTTTACATACTCCTAAATGATAAGGGTGACCCACCCCTATATTGAACACAGATTTGTCCGATTGCGAAACACAGCTTGTCAAACTGCGAAAAAAACACACACAGATGTAGCGGCAGGGAATAGTTATCTTGGGTGAGTGCAGAGCACTCTCAGAGCAAAGGGAATAACGACGTATTATACGTATATAAAAATACGATAGCAAGAGAGCAACGAAAATTGTGTGAACTTGTGTAGCGTATGCACAAACATAACACTGTATGTATTTTCATGTGTCTGTTGCTTTGCGTTCTCTGTTTTTGGTGGGAATAAAACAAACAGTATTAAGCCAGAAAATAATGACACATGTACTTGCACTGGTCTTTAAATAATTTTAAGTATTAATATTATTTATATGTATCGTCATCACAAGATTGTACGCTGTCTGTATTTTCCAATGTAACATTTACTAATGTGTTCTTAGAAATCGAACAGGTACCGTGTAACAAAAAGTTGTTAACACATCGCCAGTGAGTTCGAGGACTCATTGGATTTTTTTAACCTATCCTTTTCAATAGCATTTGGTTCCAACAAGATGGAGCAACTTAACACACAGCCAGACCGGTTATGGCGGACCTCCAATGAAAATTCCCAAAAATAAATTAATATCCGGGATCTGCACTTTCCGCTTGCCCCCAATGTCTCCTGGCCTGACTGCACCAGACTTTTTTATGAAGTTATGTTAAGCTAGATGTGTACATAACGAAACCATGGAATTTGACTGAACTGAAGCAGTCCATTAAAAAAATAATTGAGGCGATCCCGATTTCAACCCAACAGGCCGTAATGAATAATTTTCAGATCAGGTGTCGCATAAATTTACGGTATATGATCTCCAAAACCAATTAGCTGTATTAAATGAAATTGAATTTTCGACACAATAAAAAAAAAGTTAAATGAAATACATTGATTAGAAAAAAGTTATTTGAACTTATTATTGTAGTACATTTGGTGCGCCACACTGTACCAATGTTTATATTTGTGCACTTCGCAAATACTCTATCATATGCAGTCTACTCCGGTGAAAAAAAAAACCCTTTTCTTATTTTTAAATGTCTATTCTACTGGGCAAGTGTAGGATGCTTAATCTCTCAAATCCATCTAAGAGAATGGACACTAGAAGCTTGATTCGCTTTAATTTTTTATATTTCAATTTCTCAATACACAAAAATTTTTCGACCCATTTAAATAAATATGATATTTTTGTAATGCGAAAGTGGTTAATTAGCAGAAGGACCCGAACCTCCCACCCAACTGCAGCTGGTGGAACAAATGGTAATGCAGTCCTATCTTCTCTTTAAATCGATGGATCCACAAGCATATGAAAACGCATCTATGAAGTTAGAAGTAGCTTCGTAAGCATTACTTATTTATGCAAGTCTGTATAAATTTCAAATTTCATGTTACTTTGAACCGCTTTCAATTCCATAGATATCGTACATCACCCTAATAATTA
This sequence comes from Phaonia tiefii, assembly GCA_963931995.1. Classification (NCBI taxonomy): domain Eukaryota; kingdom Metazoa; phylum Arthropoda; class Insecta; order Diptera; family Muscidae; genus Phaonia; species Phaonia tiefii. Next base: position 197,612,067 of record OZ008368.1, on the reverse strand, counting down.
TAATGTGCTGAACCTGTAATATATTGTCTATACGCACCTATTTAAATAGGGTCTTAATCTCAATTGATTGTGGTTAAACAACAATTTACAAATGCTAGCTTTTCAATATTTTCGATAAATTCTGAAATTTTATTTTCTATGAAAGAACGTTCAAAATTCCTCATCAGATTTAAAATTTGTAGAACAGCTATTTGTAAACTGTAATTTCCTTTAAGGCTGTAAGAGATCGTGTTTTCTCCGGTTAGTGAAAAAAATGTAAATTCCGCGGGTGGGATTCGAACTCTTATTCAACCCCCATCACTTCAGATGAATACACTGTTTAAATAGGTGCGCATATATACTATATTTCAGCTTTATCACATTATAATTATTATGATGCCGTTCGACAGCTGTGCCATTGGCAGCTACTCAAATTAACAGGAAATTTGCAGTTTATATCGTGCGGCCATCGTTATCGCAATAGTAGCGTGAGAGGCTCTTGAACATGAGAACGTTGGTTGAATCCCTGTTCATGTCACCTTACATTTCTCTCGACGCTGGTCACGTCGCTTAAACAGTGACGTTAGGCTAGAAAGCGCAGAACAAACTGGCTGTGAGGTCTGGATGCTTCCTCCAATCCTGAGATGTGTCTGAGCCGGTTAACTGGTTAATCAAATTCTTGCCGGTTAACCGTACATCGATTTTTTTAAAAGTGATATTTTCGGAGAACCGGTTTCACTCGGTTTTTCGGTTTTTACACAACGGATATAACAACGCAGAATTACAAATATAAATCCTTTTCATAGCTCACAATGGTCAGTGACCCCATCAGACACAAAAGACTTTGCCAACGAATTATTTCGCCTCTGTTTTTCTGAAATAAGTTGTCCAAGGCAATAGAAATCATATCTCCCAACTCTAATTTAGATGTAAGTTTCGGAGCTAATGACAATAGAAGGTAGTATGTTAGCAGTAATGAAAAAAACAATAAAGCGTATTCACTATCCAGAAAGTAGTACAAAACGTCCAAAGGAATATTTACTCAACAGTGATTTTGCTCTAACTAAAAAAAAACCGTTTCCCATTACATTCCATGAAGGGATTGGGGACAGCTTCTCACAACCAGTGAGCTGTGTGCCTTTTAATTTTTTACTCACTGATTGGGACCTATAGTTTTACACCGGTTCCGAACGGTATTTTGAGAAGCTTTTTCATGGCTAAATACTCGATAGTGTCGCCTTCACTAACCGAGGTGGTCGTCGTCGAAGGAAGGTGGTCAGAGCAGCGATCGAACCCACGTTCTCATGCAGAAGAGCAGTCACACTGGCCATTGCACCACCGACTGGAGAAGTCCAATATTATAGCAGATAGGTTGAATAAAATAAACAAATAAGGGTTGGCCATTAACAAATTTGGAATTTTAACACCTGTTATATCGAAGCAGATGATCAATTTGATATTTATGAAGTGACAGATTATTAGATAAAGGTTAGAAATGTACGAAATGGGTCGCTTTACGCTTGAAGAAAATTGATAAATATTAAAACCTTTCATCAAATTTTCTGAAATAGATTCCAATAACGCCGATTGTGGATCAATTTGTGAAGCGACTTTGCCAATCCGGGTCCCTATTGAACAAAAGAACTCGTGTACGTGCTCGTTCAGTGCAAAATATTGCCGCTGCAGCAAATTGAATTTGTGTAAAGACCTTGGTACGAAGACTTAAGTTAAAATAGTCCAAGAACCGAAGCCTCGTGGCCATCCGATGCGTTTTCACTCTTTCACATTTCACTTTTCACTTTTCTTTGCCGATGAAGCCCATTTTCACCTCTGGGCTACTTTAACAAGCAAAATTGTCGCATTTGGGGCTCGGAAAATCTACACGTTGTCGAGGAAAATGCGATGCAAACACAACGAGTGACTGTTTGGTGCGGTTTTTGGTATGGTGGCATCATACGCCCATTTTTCTTCGGAAATGAGCAAGGAGCCGCTGTTACCGTCAATGGCGAGCGTTACCGTGTCAGGATCAGCAGGTTTTTGTTCCACAAGGTTGAAGAGGATAACATGGACGCAGTACGGAGTACGCTACGTGTCACACAGCCAACGTTACAATCGATCTTTATCTAAAGGCCTTCATTTATGCCCCTTGAAGGTAATACTTGAATATAAATTTCGTTGTTAAAATGAATTCTTAATAATTGTATAACTTGATATGGTTAGTTATTTCAGATAACAACAGAATAATCCAATACATTTTTTACATTAATTTCACTTTTGTGGCGAAAGTCGCCTTAAGTAACTACCGCCAGATATTAAAACGGCTCTAACACGGTGTATGCAGTTTTATTTATTCAAAACTGTGCCAAAATATTTTGCCATTAAATATGCATTCGATCCCAAATTTACATTACAATATATTGTTGCGGATTAAATAATGGTTGCTGCAAAACAAATTCTCATTAAATTGATAAAAACAAACACCACAATATTATTTCCATTAGCATCGTGTTTCTTTAATATAACTCCATAAAACAAACACCACCACCCAATTAACCTCACCTTTATTCATGACTCTCAACGTCAAAAATATCCAGCAATTGACCATATAAACAGTTCGTCATCAATAAGATCCCAAAAATTAGTTGTCAAATCTTGGCGAGGCAGCAAATGATTCACACATTTTGAAAATGAACCTATAAAATTGTTGGAAATTGTCATTTAAAGTGACAGTATGTATGAGTATACCGTTTTGAAGGTGAAATGTGCTAAGTCACATTTGAATACAAACGCACGATTATGAATAATTTTCTTCCTTAATCGGAAAATTAGATTTGTAGATTGGAAACGTACACTCGTTAAGAAGGTCTAAAGTTCAACTATTCTGAATTTGAATTTTCTGTGCCGTCCATCTTTTGTTAACGACGTATAGGGTATCCAATCAGTTGACCATTGTTCGATTCACCGAACAATTTATGTCGGGTATTTGCTCGAGTATTTTAGAACCACTAATTTCGAGTATTAATTTAAACGAGTAATTTATACCGTTTAATCGAATAAACCGAGCGACAATAAACTAATATAATATAATATAATAATTTCTTAAATGTATAATGCACCTTAATTTATTTAAAATATGTCAAAATTCGAATGCGTGAAACGATACTCCAGTGTTATTTTGCCCATTTGATTCCAATCTTTTTGATACAATTTTTTCGAAACATGGGAAAGTCCATTATGTATGGGTTGGTATTTCCTCTGAAGAACTGTTAACATACAGCAGCAATTTGTCTGTTTCCCCGTAGAAAATTAATCGTTATGAAATGGATTGTATGAGGGTGTGACTATAGAAAACATTTACTTTGTTATATTTATTCCAAGTGAGATAAGTTTGAGGCTAAATTCTTAAATTTTAACTATTTCGCTCAGTGTTATTTGGAGCATTAGGAGTCTCGAAATAAGTAAAGCAATTTGTCATATAAAAATCTGAAGACTTATTTATACGTCTCCTCAAGGTAATCAGCTATTTGGAACTGCTATGATAGGGATGATCTTGATCAACGAATAATAAAAAACAATGGACGTTTTTCAATTGCCGTGTACTGTACATCCCAATCCAAATATTGGTATTTTTTTCTCAATTGCACCAGGTAAAAAAGTATTTAATTTGTAACTATACTATCGTATTAAGTAAGATTTGCTCATAATTATAATGACAAACTAATAATGACAAACTTTAATCTTCAGATTCGTTATGTATAAATGAGCTTAAATACTAGTGGTCAATATAGTTTAATAAACTTATATTCACTGTTAACGTGGTTTGTGATTCTTATTAATAAAATGTTGTGTTATAAAATGTTATATTATACCAGAGAGAGTGTTGCAAAATTGCCAATTTAGGTCAGTTTGCACATTTGCTTGTTATAATACAAATAATAAATGGCAATTAGATTGGTTGACTACCAAATAATTTGCTATAAAATTTTGCGTTTTTTATGATATTAATCAAAAGTTTTATATATCGGATACTTATATTTTTCAAGATACCAGTTTTTGGTTCGCAGAAAACATTTTGCTGATTACAAAAAAGAACCAAAATACTTAAAAAAAGGTTTGTAGAGCCTTTTTTATATTGTTGGTTCAGTTTAAATTCCCAAATTGCATAACTGTATTTATATCTGTGATGTTGTCTTAATTTGAAAACCTATTCCAATATAAAATGCGAGGTTAACAAAAAATTATACATTTGTTAATACACATTTCCATTCAACTCGTTTCCTATTCCCAGTCGAAAGAGTTTTAATATTATTCTAATTAAAATTTACAAAAGAAAAAATAGAAAATCTTATTTAAGGCTCTATGAAACTAGTATTTTACGACTCTTTTCAAGCTCGGATGGATGAGCTCAATAGTGTATAGAAACAACAGTATATTTTACTAGCAAGTGTCTTCACCAATAAGGCAACAAGAGCTACATACTTTTTGTTTGTATTGGAAAAGATCATGTTGCCAAGCTCCCCAGCTCTCCTGGGTGTGTTTCGATGGGTGAAATGTACAGACTGGAATTGGAGAGGACAATGTCGACTACGGACGGTTGGGTTGGAGTAGAATTTTCTCCAAATCGTGTAAAGGAGTAAGGATAGTGAATGAAATAACTCGATTTCATGTGATCATCATATAATATTTTACCCGCAGTGTTGTTCTGTAAACAATTCCCGCTGCTGTGGTGGGCATTAAAATCGCCAAAAATTATGAACTCTTCCGGGCCAGATGTGATTTTCTTTATGTCAGCTAAGAAAGTTGATTTGTATTTTGGACAATAAGAAGAAGTAAGCCTGATTGGTCTATTGTTTATCTGAATAATAATTGAAATATTTTCTATTGTAGATGTGCTGAACTTTGAAATGCGCTGATGAGGGATTGCATTTCTGATTGCTATCAAAACTCCACCTCCATGTGAAGGACGATCTTCTCTGTGTATTTTATAATTTTGAATTTTAATTTTATGAGTGCTGTTTAGAAAAGTCTCGTTAATAAACATGATATCTATTTTGTTTTGGTGTAGAATGTGTTCTAGTTGAAGAATGGCTGCTGTGGTTGTTATGGCTCTAGCATTCCAGAGCATAACATTAAGTCTCGAGATAATTTTTGGATTATATGACATATTTTAACATCATTCCTAAAACTCGCATTTTATCATATTTATTTTTGCACTTTTGTAGAGCATCAAGGGCTTCAAAATAGATTTCGAGAATCTTTTCATTTGACAAATCATCACAATTATTATTTTGAGAAGCTGATTTTGCGATCTTCGCATAGGACTTATTGCTATCATTTTTATTTGGCATAAAGTGCGAAGTACTAGGGGATCCACCATAGGCTTCGATTAAACTTTCGTCATCCGAGAAGAATGCGACGTTTCTGCTGCTGCTTGTCTGCCTAGTTGGAGTTTGTTTATTAGTGACCTTACGTCGAACTTCCAAATATGCTTGTCGGGAAGGACACTTAGGATCATCAGCTCGATTTTTTACATTTTTCATATTCTTTTGAATGCAGTTAAAGCATTTATACAACACGAGTCCAGCATCAGATGATTTATTCAGTTGACAGTTGGCATAATCATGGGGGCCGCCACAACCCAGACAGACCGACACTCTGTGGCAGTTCGTAGATCCGTGACCATACATGGTACATTTTGTACATTGTGTTGGCCCCTTTACACGTCGTAGAGGATTTCGCCAATGAACAACAACACTACACAAATATTTAATTTTGCGTACATCTTTCTTAGAAATTTGGCTTCGATTGAATTCTAGCATATAAAGTGCATCATCTACATTAGACCGTGCAGTCAAAATTTCTTTTATATTTGCAGGCACAATATTATATTCTGATTTAAGTTCATCGGAAATTGAAGTAGGATCCAATTTCGGAAGACCGAAAAGCATTAGCTTAAACCTTTTAGTATCGATAATTGGATGGGTAAAGAATCGCAGTTCCTTTATTTTCAGCTTCTTTATGACTTCTTCATATTCCGCAATGGTGTTTGGTATTACTTTTGTTCCTATAGACATACACTTGTACTTACAATTATAACAATTATCCACCGTAATTGGAGGAATCCTCTCTCTTTGCTGAACGGCTTCAACACTGCAAACACTAGTGTCATAATCATCACAATCCAGATCAGAGAGCGACTGGAATCTATTGCTGCTGGTGGTAGTCACAGGTCGCTGCTTTTTGTATCGAGGGTTGTTTCCCCAAAATATCTTGCGTTTTGAGCTCATAGTAGGCAAAAAAAGAGTACTTGCTAAAGATTACTATGCACAAAACAGCTGATGTTAAACACGTTGCTTCAAGGCGACAACGAGAACTGCGAAGTATATTTTTAGGTCCCTTTTGTAAGAATATGTATTATTTTTTCCCGGAAAGGTCCTTCCTTTGATGAGAGGTACCTCTTTTATTAAAAGCTAATGTTTTTATGCAAGAAAACGCCGATGAGTGTGAATTTTTTTTGAAAGAAATTCTTTTTTTAAGAACACGCGCTTTTTAAAGAAGTGGTATCTACTCTTTTTAGGATAAGGTTATTTTATAAAACAATTTACTTATGTTCAGGAAGGCTACTTATCTCAAGAAAAGAAAAGGTATTGTTTTATACTTTTAAGAAAAGGAATTTTTGTAAAAAAAGGTATTTTTTATGAAAGAACAGGTACAATTTTAAGAGTAGGTACTTATCTCAAGAAAAATTATTTCATTTTGCGAAAAAGGTACTCTATAAAGGAAAAGTAGTTTTTTAAGAAAAGGCAATTTGTTGTCAGGTAGTGTACTTTTTTAAGAGAAGGTACTTTTTGTAAGAAAATTTACTTTTTTCTCTAAGATAAGGTGTTTTAACGTAGAATACGTTATACGGTAAGGAAGGGGTGTTGATCTGGAGCACAAAATTTTGAGAAAATGTTTGTCACTTTCATTATAAGTTTTTAATACTTTATGCATGCATTGCAGAAAATTCAAGTATGGTCGTAACATATTTAATATGTCTTCTTTTGATTTGTATTTAAATAATCATATTGCTACATATAATTTTTTTGATTCTATAAGTAAATCAAAATTTAACTCCTTCAAATTTTGTATTAATTTTCATATGCTTTGTATTTTATGTATTATAACATCATGTGTAAGAGCAGTACGATTATCTGTGTGTTCATCACAGAACCACTGTGAGAAACAGAAGAAGTATAATAACAATGCATGTTTTATGTGAACATTACAGAACCAGTGTTGCCACATGCAGTATTTACACTTGTTTTCAAAAGTGCATCGAATTGATATAAAGTGTACCCAAATTTTGTTAAAAACTATCCTAAATTTTTAACATAAAAATTAAAGATAAATTTGATAGATTTAAATCATTTATCAAAAATTATATTTAATTCATATATTTTAATTGCAAAATGACTAACGTATTCTACGTCTGACCTATGCGCCCGTGTTATCTAACACAGGCTTCATATTTTTTTTTCTTACTCTGTTAAGAATATATATCTATAGGTATTTTCTTTTGAGAAAATTTAGTTTTTTAAGCTAACGCACTTATTTAAGAAAATGTTATTTTTTAAACTTCTTTCACTTTGGCTTTTCTAAATTTTCTTTTTATTCGGTTCAAACTACAATATGTAATAAACATGCTTCACCTAGAAAATGTCCCATTAGACAAGAATTATGTTAGTCTAGACATAAACGAAAAGTACGAGTGTAAGAGTAAATGTGCTGCTAAATGTAATTCCATACTCAGGGTTGTACTTCATGGATTTGCCAGTCTTGCGCTTTGGCTTTTCTAAATGTACTTTTTATTGGGTTCAAAGCTACAATATATAATAAACAGGCTCCACCTAGAAAACTTCCCTTTAAACCAAACCAAACCAAAAGTACCCAATACAGTTGATAATAATGGGTTGTAATAAAGTAGTTAAAAAAAAGTGGTTTAAAATTTTTTCATTTAGCCCCCATCCCGCAACGTGCGATAAGGAACTGCGCTCCAAAAATACGTTAAAATACAATATACGCTTAAATAGGTGATGCACCTGCATTTTGTGCCTAGAATATTAATAGGATTCTCAGCTAATGATTATTGCTGAAGTTTTTGGGACAAGAGAAACAACGACTAATGTTGTATGCAAATACAAGAAAAACTAAGTCGTACTTAAGTTTTGACTTTAGATTTTAGAACATTGTACTTATATACGGAGTGATTTTAATGTAGTTTCGTTTTTGATAGTAGAATTGTTGACAGTTCTCTTGAGGTTCGTTAGCATTGCCGTTTAGTTCGCAGTGTCATTTGTATCGTTGAAAGATTTAAGCTCGAGCAAGGGATATAAATAATTTAATATTGTTCTCAAAATTCGTGCTCTGTACGGAAAGGTTTTTGACCATTTTTGCATGTTCACCGACGAAGCTAATTTGTGTTTGAATGGTTAATAAGCTGAATATTGTCTGCATTTGGTTTTAATACGATGGTTTTACATGCTACGCAGCACCTACACTGATCGGAAAAGCATCGCCACAGGGATGCAAATGTTCATCACTCCAACAACTTCCGTCATCGAAAGTGAGCTAATGTAACGTTTCATTCCCGCTATGAAAATGTGTTCATCAACTGCAAATTGTTCGTTACTGTGGTGATTGTTGCTGCGCTGAATTTGCTTCATTATTGCAACGAATTTGTTTCGTTGCTGCAATGAGCTTGTTTCATTGTTGCAATGAATAAGTATCGTTCATGAAACGAATTTGCTTCATTGTTACAATGAATTTGATCGTTGCTCCTATGAATTTGTTTCATGGGGGCAACAAATTTGACTTAGTGTTGCAATGAATTTGTTTCATTACTGCAATGATTTTGTTTGATTACTGCAATAAATGTTTTGAAGTGTGTTTGAAATTATTTATTGGCAATTCTACATAAATACACTGTTAGTATTACATTGCAGGTGTTTTGATAAAAAAATTTTGAATTTTTGTTTTCGAAAATCTATTTATTAAATAGGTTATATTCATTCCATGTTAAAGCACTCGTCTGGAGAAGATTGTGGTAGTCGAGGGGTTGAGTGTTCTTTTGGCCGTCGTATTCAGGTCCGACAATTAAAAACATATACGAGGAATTTATTGTTAAGATTTGTATTTAAGATATGAACATATGTATGTCTATACTTACCATGAAAACAATCGCTTTTGCCCTATGCTCTACTTCTTTAACGTAGAACCACATCATTGTTTGGTTAAATCTTGTTGTGTTTGGGGTTTTGATATTCAATTGTAGCGCCAAATCTCCCCGTCATTAAGCCAGTGATCGCTCTGTATGCAATTTATTGAAATGCTCTTTTATTTATTTTAACCAAATTTTTTAAAATTTCGATTGAATTGTTACTTTTTATATTCGTCGAACTTGAAACACTTTTTTCCTTTGACTTCTTCGTTTTCATTGACTTCAAGTGCCCGCACAAATGTATGTATGTCAAATATCAACGCCACCGAATTTGATTCAAACACAAACATTTTGTTGCGACTTGTACACACAAATGTTCAGTTATATATTTCGGGGCAGTTTTTCTGCAATCGATGCTTCACTTTCTTTGCTGTCGTGTTGGTCCTTGCATTCTGTTTATTTGTCTATTTGATTTATAGATTCGCAAGTTACAAAAACGATCACAGCAAACAAATAAGTTCACACAATTTAGTTTCTGTTTTAACACATTTATTTAAATTATTCGGGCGGACAAATATGTCTACCACTTTCGGTTGTTGCAATGAAACTGATTTTGGATGTGTACGTGACCCACCATTCATTTTCTCGACTGTTTCTCTCTCTATACCATCATAAAAATTAGTTTCGTTAAATTACAAAATTGTTTCGTCACCTACAAATGTTGACAAACCTACAAAATAAATAAATAATAAATATAAACTACAAAAAGGAAGAGATAAACCAATTATCAGTAGTTAAAATCTCATGCCTTTATTTTTTTTTGTAACTTCAACCCAATTTTCTACAAAATTCGAATTAAATAAAATTGTTGCAGGAACGACATGTAAGTTGTTGCAGCAACGAAATGAAAAATTCTCAATGAAGTCAAGTATGAAATTTGTTTTGAGCAATTTATAAAAAATAGTCCAAAAATGGAGCCTTCCTTTAAAACGTTTTCCGTACCCTCGGGGTCCTTGATGTAATTGTCGACAACTGTTTTTTAGCTATTGCACTGTTAGAATATCCTTCAGAACGGTAAACATCGATTTTAGTTCTTTCCAATAGATTTAAAATTTTTTGTTTTGCCATTTTGACTCGCAAAATGATTAAGATGTAATACATAGTAATAAACAAACGCTCCTTACAAAAAATCATCGCTGACTTTAAAAATAATAAAGTGACTTTATTCAAGTGAACAAAAAAAATTAGCACATTAATGGACATTTTTTTATAAATTGCTCAAAAAAATTTCTTTAGTTAAGAAACCAGTATTGTCATGAGTTTTTTTTTTATATCTCAAGATGTCTAGCTTCCATCTTCATTTTAAAATTCTGCAATCGATTACAAATTGCAAAAGATACAGGCTACTGCATATGGAATTTTTAGTGCCTTTAAATAAGTGAACCGGAGTGTATGTAATGAACTATATTTTCTATCTACTCCACTGAAGTTTTTCACTTGCATTATATATTAATTTTTACAAATAAAGAAATCACAATTTGACTGATGCGCTTTTAATGCTTTTACAGACTCAAATCGCGGTTTCACTGATTCGCTTTTTATACTTTTACGGACTCGTAACTGGTTCGAGACAGATCCGCAAATCGTAATTTCACTGTTTCGCTTTTCTATGCATTTACGGACTAGCACGGAGATCGAAACGGATAAGCCAAATGTCAATTTCACTGATTCACTTTTCTATATATTTACGGACTCGTAATAGGTTCGCGAACTTACATTTCGCTTTTTTATGATTTTACGAACCCGTAACGGGTTCTAATCGGATCCGCATTCGATTTTGTACACATTGGGTAGTTATGAAATAATCTGTCTTAAAATTCGTTGCCTTAGAACCAAATCCAAACAAGCTGTTATTATAAGATAATGAATAAATAAACGCACCCGTTTATTGGATTACTTAAACTCTACTCGCAATTTTTGACTTCACCATACTTAAACTCATTCGTTTGTTAGGTTTGCTAATTTTCGACTTAAAAAAATAAATAAATGGTTTCCCATTACATCCCATGAAGGGACCGGGGAGAACTTCTCACAATCACTGAGCTGTGCGCTTTCCAGTTTTCACTCACTGATTGGGACCTACAGTTTTACACCGATTCCGAACGGTATTTTGAGAAGCTTTTTCATGGCTATATACTCGATAGTGTCGCCGTCACTAAGCGAGGTGACCGTCGTCGAAAGAATATTAAGGTGGTTGGAGCAGGGATCGAACCCAGGATCTCCTGTACAAGAGGCGCGCACACTACCCATTGCACCACCGACGGTCACAATTTTCGACTTAGTCACATTTAAATTCATATCACTGTATTTGCACAAAATATTTGGCAGATATTGCTTTTATTATTCTTAACTAATGAGCTGTATTTGTTTCGCAGAAACGGTAACGCAACAATACCCGTACCTTTTTTAAAGAAGGTGTCGGTAATATTTTGCCGCGTTAATCCCCGGGACAACATTGATTCATCTTGAATTATTTAAAGACACACATTAATTACCGGCTCCACACGTATGAACTTGAGTGGCTTCCCTTTTTGGCGGTGCCTGGCTGCATGTGGTAATTTATGATCTTGTTGTCAGTATTTGTTTTTTTTGTTGGTGGTTAAGAGTAAATAGTTTTTTGGTGTTATTTTTGTTAGTTCTGCTTCTTCTTCTGTGCTGTATAAAATTTTTTGTAAATTTTTCAACAGGTAAATTGAAGCTGACTAATTGTGTGAATTAGGGAAAAATAAAGGGCAAGTAAATGTAGCGTATCATTCTGTTTTAACTTTAGTTAAGCAATCACTACACTGACACCAAAATGCTCCGCGACAGGAATGAAACATGTTCGTTTATATATTTACGAAGCTGCTCATACAAGATTTTCTTCAGCGATCGTCAATGCGTTGCTGCACCAAAAATAATCCGTTTTTTGCAATACATAAATGTATTGAGCAGTTTACTACAAGCGACAAATAATAGGAAAAAGTTTAAACTACTGTTTAAACCTTTTCCTATTATTTTAAAATATTGTTTTAAGATATCTCTTATATTTTCAGTATTTTGTCTACTTATGATTGGCTTTGTCTAAAATTTATATTCAGCAAAATAAATACGTTGCTTTGACGAATCAGTTGTTTCCGCGATAAAATTAATGTTCTGTGCACAAACACATAAACAGAAAATACATTTTATAAAAACTGGTCCATCAAAAAAATTATATATTTTAATTATTCATCAAACTGGAAGAGCAAGACGTCGATAAATTGAGTAGGGATTGAGGTTTATATTCATACGTGCTTTAGCAACATAATGCAAATATAGGCCACACATTTGTAACACTCACACCTACTTCTCTCAAACACTTTCACTATAAAACAGAATACTTTGTAACAACTTCATCCTAACTTGTAATCCTTCCTACGTATCTCGGTTAAACGTTTAAAAATGGCGCATTTTTTGAGCGTTTATTATAACAAAGCGTAAGGATTTCATCAAGTTTGCTTGACTATTCCCATGTAAACTGCTAGGAGTCGGTCATATCTTAATCTTTTTGCTGATTCTTTGATATCTGAATCATAATATATGCAAACATGTATCAGGTTAAAAAAGACATAAAATCAATTTTGGTACCTCCCATGCAAAAGTTGTGGGGACGGCTGGTTGGCCAACAAGATAACTCTCGTAACTATCAACCAATCTTTATAACATTTGGTATTAGGAAATATTTAGTCAAACGACACTCTGGTGTGAAAAATAGCTGATTTGATACTCCCAATCTGGTACCCCTATACAAAAAACTGGGTAGGATTGATGAGCTATGTCCAGTAAACTACACCTGAGATTAAAGAACTTTGGTTGTGGTGTCGTCAAAGGCTCCTTTGAATTTAAGAATTTGCAACTTTACCACGCCCATTTTTTCCTCCCATACAAAAGATGGGTGGTAGTTCGGTTGGTCGGCAAGATATCTCCCATAATTCACAACCGATCTTAATGAAATTTGGTTGTGTGCAACATTGTGACAATAGCTATTTTATAACTAAAAAGATACAACTTTGGTACACTCATTTATGTACCTTCCATACCATTAACGCGATATATTACGTAGAATAAAAAGTTTGGTAAATCCTCTCAAAAATCGAATATACTATAAAGCTGTTGGTCCCAATCAATGAGTATAAAACTAGAAAGCGCAGTGATTGTAGGAAACTTCATGACACTTCACGATATATTATGAAAATATATTTACTTATTTTATATAAAATACTCCAAATCAACCTAACGCTGATATTGGGACAGAAAACAGTGGACTTTCAACAAAGATGGATAGGAATTTTAAATAACAACTCTGTTTACTGTTTACGTGGAGAATGTATATACATTAATTTTTACATCCATTCTAATATTAATCACTTCGATTGTAAAGCGTTTTCCAGTTTGAGTGATATGGTTTCTAAGTGCCGTTTCTGCCACTTATAGTATATCATTATCTGCCATTTTTTTCAGTGTATTCAGTAATTTCATCATGGAGAAATATACGCAACGTTTAAAAATTATTAATTTTTCTTTTATCAAAATAATCGTTCTCCAATTACAACTTTTCGTGCGCTTTTGCCATTTTATAGTCGTAATAATCGTCCGCCTGTGGTCGCTATTCGTCTAATTGTTGCAAATTACGAGCGTACATTTTCTATACAAAATACTCAAGTGCCAATAAGATAAAGAACCGCTCGAAGTAATGAAAATATTTCTGCTGTTGAGCAAGTGTTGCTGAAGACCGCATTTTATCGATTCCAAGACGTTGTCAACAATTGGGACTGTCTCAAAACACAACCTGGCGGATTTTGAGAAAGGAGTTGGGCTTGCATCCGTATAAAATTGTTAGCAATCAAGAACTGGTCCATGGTACTACCCTAAACGTCATAAATTTGCGAATTTTGTCTTGTAACAACTTGAAAACGATAACGATTTTTTTAAGAAAATCGTCTTCTTCGATGAGGCTCACTTTCATCTGTCGCGTCTGGTGCAAAGAAAATCCACAAATTGTTCATGAACAACCATTAAATTCATCTATATTGACAGTTTGGTGTGGTTTTTGGTCTGGTGGAATCATCGGTCCGTACTTCTTTCGAAATGAAGTTGGTAATACCGGTACTGTCAATGGAGAGCGGTATAGATCGATGATAACCACCTTTTTATGACCGAAATTGGAAGAAGTTGATCTTGAAACATCTGGTTTCAACAAGACGGGGCTACGTGCCACACAGCACGTGAAACAACCGAATTATTGCGATACAAGTTTGGAGATTCGATTATTTCAAAAAATTTGTGACATTGAATGGCCTCCAAGAAGTTGTGATTTAACACCATTAGATTATTTCTTGTGGGTTATTTGTAGTCGTTGGTCTTTAGCAATAAACCAGACTATCTTCTAGCTTTACGTGCCAATATTGAGTGCTATTCATGACATACGACTTGATTTAGTGGAAAGTGCAGAATTCGTTTCTGCAAAACAGGAGTGGAACTTAATTGTATCGATTATACTTCACATTAAATAAAAAACATTTTAATTTCCTAAACAGTTAGTGTGGTTTTATTAAAGAAATCACATCAATCAATTTAGAAAATCCTATATTACAAAACCAATATTTTTATAGGGACTCCTTCTGCTGGAAATTGCACTTAAAACGGAAAATTAAATCTGATTATTATTAAAAATTAAATCACCATCATACTGCAACTGAATAACTTGAGGTACTTTTGAACTTGATTTAGATCTATTATAATTTTTTCAAACCAAAATCGAGCCCCTCATAAATACTTGGGGTCGTATTTTAAAATTTTTCATTGTTTGGGGGTTATTTAATTTTGCAATTCGGGACCGACCTTCATACTGAAAACTTTCCTAACATGTAACCTTTCGATTTAAATTTGGGGTTTAATTTCCTTGGGACCGTTTTATTGATCTGCAACTATGAACTCAATTTTATTAGTTGAAATAATTTCTTAAAATATTTTGATTTTTTTCTCGTATACCTTCCTGTATATATGGGATAAGCTGTTAATATATCACACTTTACACAGAGGGTTCGACTGATAAATAGTTACGAATGAGAAATATATGTTTTATGGATGATGCAAAATTGCACATGATTTTTAATACTTATTTATACTTATTTTCTTAATATGACATCTAATTAATAAATCAAAGCTACAATGACAGGGAGTCTTGAAGAAAATTATAAAGTTTTAAATTGTTATATAATATTACATTCTTTCATTCTCTGTTACAGTTACCACATTGCTATTCAACTTAAATCTTTCAAAAATAATTTTATGAAAATACTTTAGTGGTACTTTTTTACTTTTTTTCTCGCAAATGAGCGGTATGTTATAATGCATTTGTGTATTAGATCATATAAAATGTTGAAGCTTTTGCTATGTTACAATATTCACTCTCAATACAACCTTTTGTGTATCAGAAATAGTTTCCTATCGATCCTTCTCACTACGAGCCATTTATAGTTAGTTTTCATCCCTTGAAGTATGATCTTTAAAATTAGCAATAGCTCCGGCAAATTCTGAAATTATAGCATTTGCAAACATTTTCATTAACAGCACCATTAATATTTCCGAAAATGGTCTCAACATCGACCTAATTCTGTAAAAAATACACACTGCTGCTTCGTACGTATATTGTCATAGAAACATCTGTGAGAATTTATGAAAATAATCACCACCTCTTATATGAAAATCAGTGTCTCTAAATTCTAAGACCAGAGCGAATTTCATGCAAAATAATTAAAACAAACAATCACTTATTGCCTGAATGTTGATTTGCATATGTCCAAGCACTGGGTTTTTCGGTTCACAAACGACATCCCAAATGAAGATTAATACCAATGGTTGTAGGGGATAAAACACATGGTAACAATATGCTGAAATCAAATTTAAGGGTGGCGATCCATGGCATTGAGTGTGATTACGGATACGATAGGTGTGACGGTATTCATGCATGATTGCGTAATACTTGTGAGTTCTTAAACGAGTTTTTTTTCGTATACAGGGATTATTAGCGTTCCTGGTATTATTTTTAATTTCATGCAAAATATCGATTTAGAACCCGGAAATACATAAATGACGAAAAATTTTAAGTACCACTTTGAAAATTAGTTGCATTATTTGATGTGATGATTCCTTTTGAAACTCAGAAGTATTTTGTGTATCTTGTGGCAACTCTGGTGGTTATTAATGCATGTCCTTGTTCTTAATTATCATATTAAATGTTTCTATTTGTTCTTTCAGAAAGAAAGTTGATCTATAAATAAAAATCGCACAGCCAACTGCTCTGAAGAACAATAAACTTTGTTTATTTTAAATTTAGTTGTTTTAGATCCTCGTTATGTTTAAAGTTGTAATTTCCTTTAAGGCTGTTAGAGATCATGTTTCTCCGGTTAGTGAAAAAAATGTAAATGCCGCGGATGGGACTCGAACTCACATGCGCTGGACGATCGTTTCGATGTTTGTGAGGCATTATCTTCAGCAGCGTCTAGCCCGTTACACACCGCAGTGGCTTGCATATTTTTCGAACACGATAAAAAAGATGACTACCACTGTTTTAACAAAAAGGTTTATGTACGTTATATCTAACATTTCTATGGTCAAGCAAGACATTTTTGATCGTACTTAGAACGGATTGCTATATGAATTTAAAATTGATTGCTTTAAACATGATGACAAAGTAGGTATAGATTCTACGGCGACCGGTCATAACGCCCAACTGTCAGGCGTTATGACCATTTTTTGTTTCTTTTTAGATTAGAAGGAGTATTAATTCAATATAAGCAAGGGTTAGTAATTCAATATTTGTTATTGATATTTTGAAAATATGGTACAAGACCTATAAGCATCCTGC
The DNA here is from genome assembly GCA_963931995.1 of Phaonia tiefii. NCBI lineage: Eukaryota > Metazoa > Arthropoda > Insecta > Diptera > Muscidae > Phaonia > Phaonia tiefii. Next base: position 197,594,938 of record OZ008368.1, on the reverse strand, counting down.
TTACATATGTCAAACCCCTTAATTATTTTGTCCGCCGGAAAGAAATATTTGTCATACTTCCGCGGTTGATATTACGTTTCCCGCTAGTTCACCCATCTTTGTCAATTTCCGTCTCAGTACCTGGCAATAATGAAACCAGCATCCCTGCACCTGCACTTTTGGAAAAACTTTTAACGAAGAGCTTTTTCGAAGTCGCTAGTAAAGGTCGTAGGCTGAAGTCGAAATATGTTGACATTAATAAACTGCAGAATGTGTTCATATGCCTTTTGCGATTTGTTGGACATCAAGGCAAATGCGAAAGGGAAAACCTAAATACACAAAAATTGTCATTACTATTCCAAAGTGAATGGGCAATGCAATTTGGAAATGAAAGAAATTATGGAGCTGGTGATGATTCGTAATTTCTTCAATTTCTAAATTGCAGTCCCCATTCACTTTTTCAATGTTAGTATTAAGTAGTACAACAATAAGTGAAATGATGAAAGGAATCGCTGAATGGAGCGTGTGATTCTTCTTAGAATTTCACACACTCTGATGATCTGCAGTTTGTTAATATTTTGTATAGATGCCTTACAATTTTCTTGGTAACAAATGTATCTCTCTATATAATCTTTTTCTTTATTTATATGCTTAGATTTCACTTTAAAAAGTTGTTTGTTGTTTGGAGTTTACACCAATTCACAATTTCTTCGAGCACCTCCAACAAATTGAAATTCAACATTGTCACCCATTCTTCTCACTGGTTCATAAACAACTGAATGAATGTTACAATTACATCTATCATCAAACAATACTACTTTTCATCCTTAAGAAACTATTGTACAGTTTCTTTTCGCACAGTAACAAAACTTTTTCCCAAAAACATTCAAATTTACTCATAAGTGGAGAAAAAATATCAAAATAATATTTAGGTATTATTATGCTATATATACATATATACAACTATATATATAACTGTGGAATATGCCCCAAGTACCACCTATCAGATGTGTATATGTGACTCCAATAGAGCCCATTTATACCAATCGTTCTTCCAAGTGATCGGAGGGAAGAAGAAATATAAATTTTAGCATTATCCTTTTTTGACCATATTTGACGGCCTTGTGGAGAAGGACTCTCCAATATATCTATCAGGGCACATACCAAATATTAATACTCGACTCAGATATATTTTGTGTTTAGCGCTTGCCTCATCTAAATGATGGAGGGACACAGAAAACAGTGCTGGCTGTTCGCCCGCAATAGTCACATTTGTGTTAGTAAATATTAATAATAATAATCAAATGCAAATCGCATTTTATTAAAAACATTTTTTTTTGTTAAGATTTAATTATTTTGTGAACAGATTGTTGCTAAAATTGTGAATGTTTAATGTTTTGAAAAATTATTTTCGTTCCACATAGTACATGTTCCACACAATGTTATGAATGAAAAACTGTGGATAACTTCACACACATCATTTTTTTTTGCCAATTTGGCATTTCAAAAGAAGTCATCCGATGTTGTTTGGCTCTCATTTTTTTTTAAATGAAAAACTTCGATTCTGTTTTTGTATTATGTTTATTTGAACCTTTGGAATTTTATTGGTTAAGTTGAGAAGATGATATCGGTTAAATAGGCGCCTTCACAATTGATTACCATATGGGCTCGTTTTATAGCATTTTTCATCACTTCGGCGAGACCTTCGGGTGACAGATTCTCGCACTCATGTCTCGAATGTTGATGTTGGGGGTTTCCAGGGTGTCGGGCTTGTTCACGTAAACACGGGACTTGAAAAAACACCACAAGAAAAGTCTGGGACTGTTAAATCGGGCGATCTTGCGGGCCAGTGCATATCGCCAAAACCTCCAGTCCTAATTCGTCGAATTGCGGCTCGGTTAACATGGCCCTATGGCGCGCACCGTCCACTGTTGTCATTTGACCAGCGGCGTTCTCGAAAAAAATGGCCCGATGACTCCTCCACCGTGAACAGAGCACCATGTAGTCACTTTGAGCGGGTGTAATGGCTCCTCGTGCATCACTCGTCGATTTTCGGTGCCCCAGAAGCGATTGTATTGCTTGTTCACGTACCCGCTGAGGTTTAAATGAGCCTCATCGCTCATTATGATTTTGGTGGAAAAATCGTCCACTTCGTCCACGAGATTGAGGATGGCTTGGGCGTAGGCTACACGCGTTTGACGGTCGACAGGCAGCAGCTGATGCACGGGTTTGACTTTGTATGGGAACATGCGCAGGTCTTTGAACAAAATTCGCCATAGGGACGACCGGCTGTTGGCAAATTACGAGGCACGGCGAATGGTCGATGTTTCCGGCGACAGCTCGACATCCTCGGCCGGCAATAGAGGCGATATTCTCGGCAGAACGGGCGCTCCGGGGCCGGCCACTCCCGACATGTTGCGAGTCGAAACGCCTGGATTTGTCTGTTTTTTGAACCCACACATTGGGATCTGATGGTGCGGTGTTCGTAAGATGCTTCCAGATTCGGCAAACATGTTTACCCACCTCTAAATGATCCATTTACTTGGCGGAGTGCCATAAAACTCCAGCCTGAATTCCCTTTGGACGGAAATTAAGGACTGCAAAGCGTGGTACCGCTGCACTATTCAAGTCCTCTTTACGGTATCCCAAGCATTTATTTTAATAAATCTAAATAGTAAATAGCAAAGTAAATAAAATAAGCCGATTACAGTTACAGATTATTAACCAATATCTGAGTTGAAGCTAGACGCTTACACCAGAAATCGATTGTAAAAGAGAAAATATTTTGTACTAACTGAATCGATTTGTGGGGGAGGTACCAAAAGGAGCGTGTCTATTTTCAATTCTAAACCTAGGTTGGGCAAATAATAGTCAAGGGCAGAATTTCATTGTGATCGGTAAAAATTTACGGAAGTTATCGTCTTGACCAGCCAGACATTCGAAAAATGCATGCGGCGTCTTAGACTCCGGAGGAGTCATCGGGTTTTATTATTTCGAGAACGCCGTTGGTTACACATTTTCTGTGGCTTGTGAGTTATGCAAATTGATAATGTGTTTATGTTTTTGCAAATTGATAAATTGCGACTGGGAAGTGCTATTTATGAATTGGGACCCAGCTCACGAAACAGTGGGCATTTTGATGGATGTGTATCCGGGTCGGCCACTGTCTCGATTTGCAGAGGCCGGCAAGATCCGCCGATTCGACCCTTAATAAACTTTTTATTTTGAAATTAATGACGTCTCGGGCCTATGGCAACAAGCCACAGGCCCTGGAAGCGCACAAAGAGAATACCCGACAAGAGTTCGAGAAATTATAGCCCTGAGCTCTCGCCAGAACGATCGAAATGGGATAAAATGAGACCAAATGTTGATCACCAATAGAGGAGTCCAGTTGAGTAATTTCATCTTGAAAAAGTAATAGAAAGATGACTTAAAGATGCCAATAGGCATTTAAAAATTTCATTCAGTTGGTTAAATATTTTTTTGAAACCCGGTATTTAATAATGATATATTGCTTCTTGTTCTTTAATTTTTAATAAAATTTCAAGTACTTCCGTATTGGTTACCAATATTATGGTTTTAATAAACGCATCACTGCAGAACAAATACGCGTAAACTAATATATATACATCCCCATCCACAAGCATTATAATCCCAACTAATTTATTAAAAATGATATTGAGATCCAAGTCCCATTTTAAACAAATGGGCACAAAGTTTGATTTTACTATCAAATGGTTGAAAACGTAAATCCTCACTATACCCTTTCTTTCATATAAAGTGCAAAAATTGATGATTGGTCGTGCATTCTGTTTATTTTTTAAATACGTCATTTGTTTTTTCCAAAATTTCTTAACAATTTCCACCACGATTCCATTCAATCAACCTTCGTCTGAGATTAACACACCAACACATGAATTTACTGCACTTAACTCATAAAACCTAAAAAGGAATGGGAAAGAAGAAAGCAACGATAGTACTTTAAATCGTATAGTTGTGGACGTAAAACGCAAATCTCTTGTCTCAACAGAAATAAAAACATGAGTTAATAGTGTGTCAAGGATCAACGTTAAAGGATCAACAAGAAATTTACAACAGGGATTACAAACATAAACAAGCCAGTCCTACATTTCGCTTAAAGTTGGTATGAGGGAGACACAGTGAAACATGAAATGACCATTTCTGCAAACAGCATAAAAAATGGGAACAGCAGAAAAAACAAAGTGCCTATTCTTACATGCGATTTATGGTTGGCACGAGTGCTATGGTACATATTACATATTTTAACCATAACCAGTACCAAAACGAGGTATTGCCGGCGAATCGGTTGGGAAGGGGAAATATGAATTGTAGCCTTTGATAATAATGATTATCCCTCTGGAACCAGTACAACAAACGGAAGTGGGTTGAACGAGTAACAGCATGTTACTTGGCCAATACCCACGATATGTAAAAAGATGCTTCTAAATATTTCTCCTACTCAGTTAAAGAGTCCTAGCGCATCGATTTTGAACGTTCATATATGATAATCAATGATGAGATCCATTTGGGTAATCAGTTTCAAATTTCTTGCGTTTTGATTGAAAATTTCATTTTACGTTTTCGGTTGTATTCACAGCAACTGTTTCTCTGCAAATTAAGCATGTTGGTTTTGCATTTTTGTGGTTAGGTAGGATAAAAGAGTAACTGTTTATCCACTTAGGTTAAAACATCACATTTTCTTGAGAAATGATTCTAAGTTTAGAATCCATCAATTAAAACAACTTCGACTTTACGCTGATCATGGGGTAATGTCATATAGATCCGACTCTTTTCTCATCTGTCATTTCCTTTCACACTATTCGTGGAGCGGTCGGTACGATAGAGCGTAATTTGACAAAAATTATACCAGGTGAAATTACAGAAATTGCTGTCTGAAATTTTTCAGGTCATTTTGATGAAAAATTGTAGAATTTAATCGTATTGAGGGCTTTTTTGTTATACACTCCGGTTCACGTATTTAAAGGCACTAAAAATTTCATATTCAGCAGCCTGTATTTTTTGCAATTTGTAACCGATTGCAGAATTTTAAAATGAAGATGGAAGCTAGATATCTTGAGATATAAAAAAATCATGACAATAGTGGTTTCTTAACTAAAGAATTTATAAAAAAATTTCCAAAAATTTGCTATTTTTTGGTTCACTAGTATAAAGGCACTTGCACTAATTCTAATGAAAAACAGGTTTTCCTGTTTTTTTAATTTATTTTACCTTAGTTAAGACCTTTTAGTAATGGGTCCAACCCCGTTTGTCTTTAATAACTTCAAACATATGGTTTTTTATTGAGAGATAAAGAGAATTTTTGTAATCCAACAAAATTTGATTCCAAGCATCCTTAGTGGCCTGAATTAGTGACTGCTTGTCATCAAATTGTCTACCTCCTTCATACACTTTACGATATAACCAACCCCAGATATTTTCGATAATGTTTAGACCTGGCGAATAGGGTGGCCAGTCAAGAATATTAACATTTTGGCTGGCAATGAACTCGTTTACTACTCTGGCGTTGGGGGCATTATCCTGTTTCAATATCCAAGATATGGGACCAAATAGTTCACTGAACTTCGGAAAGCTCTGATGATTTTTCTTTTCTCATACGTAGATAAAGACAGTCAAACCCTTCCTTTAAATTTTTTTCCACATCCCTCGGGGTCCTTGATATAATTGTCGAGAACTGTTGGGCTCCGTCCAATTTTTTTAGCTATTGGGCGGTTAGAATATCCTTCAGAACGGTAAACATCGATTTTAGTTTTTTCCAAAAGATTTAAAATTTTTCGTTTTGTCAATTTGACCCGTAAAATGATTAAGATGTAATAAATTGTAATAAACAAACTCTTCCTACAAAAAATCATCGCTTACTTTAAAAATAATAAAAAAATACATTTTAATAGAAATATTAAAAAAATAAAAATTGTGAAATTGATCATTATGGTGGATAATGATCAATTTCACAATTTTTCTTTTTTTTAATATTTCTATTAAAATGTACTGTTTCCTAGAAAAAGTACTTTTTAATAGTTATTGATCTTGAACCGGACAATTATTGAAAACATAACAACTAACAGATCGAATAATGTAAACGAAAATATTAAAAAAAAAATAATGAAGTGCCTTTATTCAAGTGAACAAAAAAAAAGCAAATTTTTTGACTTTTTTTATAAATTGCTCAAAAAATTCTTTAGTTAAAAAACCATTATTGTCATGATCCTTTTATATCTCAAGATCTCTAGCTTCAATTGCCATTTTAACATTCTGCAATCGGTTACTAATTGCAAAATATACAGGCTGCTGAATATAGAATATTTAGTGCCTTTAAATAAGTGAACCGGAGTGTAGTTCATTGTGTAGTATATATTTGGGGAGAATTTTCACAAAATTGTAACGCCCAAAACGAAATACTGTTGTTGATTTATTGTTGGTTGGTTTGAGAAATTTGCCTCTATCTGGTATTATTAAAGCAATACTTTCCAACAACCAACACCCCATCTGCAACACACCAAATGTCATCAATTTACTCTATGGACACTGATACTGTGAATGATATCTATGCTTTCGTTGCTCATTGCGAGCGAAATAAAAAGTATAGCTGAATGCAGGTACTCGTTAAACCGTATCTGCCTATATGGATAAAAAAAAATATATAAATATTTCCGACTTATTTTAACAGTTATATCGAAACACTATCAAGAGTGAGAAAAATTTATTTTGTGGAAGTGGCAGACTGTTGCAAATATGTGTTTTTACCGTAACTCTACTGTTTTAAGTCCGATTTTTCAGTTTGATATATCATTGAAAAGGGATTCGTGAGGACTATGTTCAACCATTAAAATCTTTGTACTACGACGATATATTCGACTAGTACCCAGGATCACTTTCTGAAATGTGACGTAACATTTTCTGATGTATTTCTGCGCTTGAAATCTATTAAACATTTGCAAAAGAAAAGGGTTCTTCAAAATTTCGGTATAAATGCAAGGCTATAAATTTCAATTGCAGATCGTAAATTGAAACGATTGATTGGAGTAAAGTTCACGTAACCGAACCACCATGTTTACAGTTCTTTTTACAAAGTGAATTATCTGATTATCAATATTCGAATGAAATCATTAAAAGTCCAGGTAATAATTGTGATGAAAAATAATATAATACAATTTTCTCATACTGTCCTAAACAATTGGAATATATTTGCCAAACCATTCACAAAATACTGAGCATCACGTTCATATACTAATTGAATTGGGCCATATGTTTGCCATAATTGATAGCCATCGGCGTTACAACTTACTTGAATCGCGAAAAGAGTTGGTTCATTAATTAATTTCAAATTGAGCAGTTATTGACCCGTGCCGATCAAAAAAAATCCGCAAAGTCTGAGAGAGATAGTATGAGATACCATGTACTAGAACGTTGTGCCAAAAACTACAAAAATGTGGGGTTAATATTCGCCCTTAGATTTAGCGGCCTTAACGGTTTGCCGACACGATAATATTTTTTAACTGTGCAACAATGACCAATATAAGTAGATGAAGTTTGTCTCTTAGTGTAACGTAGAAACTGGTATATTAAGCTTTATTTTCAGGAAATGTAGTAACATAAGTGGTCGGAATGGTCCGTATATTTGTCTCACAGTCGCGAGCAGCTTCAAATTCAAATGAAGAATTTTGGAAAATAGTTCGGCGTTAGTAAGTGGACATTCAAAAATAATCCAAAGTCTGACATATCAAAAAAATTAAAATCGACTTCAATAAACAAATGCACTTTGTCAAATAAATTATTGTTTGATTTTGCACCAATGAGGGAATTGACGTTATCAATTAAATAATTTGCAAGAGAATAATTTTACATTAATATTAATAAATATTATATTAACTAAATAATTAATTGATTAATGTGGAATAATGTAAAAAATATATTTGTTTATACATTTAAACATTTAGTTAATTTGGTCCGCGTCGAGTTACAAATTAATGAATGCTATGAATTTAAAAGTTACTCAAGTATTGCACTAATTGTTGACAAACAATTTAATTGATGCACAACCTGCCCTTTTTTGTCACAATTGGAGACCACGAGAGCAAGGGCCGGGCTTGTAGTAAGACAACATAGGCAGTTGCTGATCTTTTAAATTAAATGAAAAAACTGTTGTTTTATTTTTCGAATATTCTATTGAATAACTTCTACGTGCAACAAACGCGTTCTATCAATTGTAGGAACAACCCCTCAAATCACACTCCAGATGTGATTAACGATGCCAACATTTCGAAAGCTCAACTTTAAGTGGTAGTTTTTCCACATACATATATATGTAAATACAAATTTGTGGCCGTCGGCGGTGCAACTGGTTAATGCCAGTAAGTTGTTGGAAATAAGTAGTACATAATTTATAACGAAAGGATCTTCGTTCCAACCGGGTGTCCCCTGGCACCTCATGTGATTTTTATAGGAGTGAACTTATATTAACCTACCGTAGAAGTTTCGCTTTCTGGTACTTCGGTATTTTGATAAAAAACATTTTGCAGTACACTCTAATGTACAATTTCATGACTGAAATATAAAATTAAATTACAAAAATGTACTATAGACTACATTCGTAAAAGTGAAGTAATTAAACTTTATAATATTGCAAATTGTTGTTTTCAAAATTTTACAAAAAATAATATTTTTGGTTACATTAAAAACAAATTTGTTTTCATAAAATGTAGAACAATAGCTTTGCTAAATTTCTAGCAAAACTTATTGGTTTTTGTATAATATTTAAGTGTGCAGCTATTTTGTTTACTTTCAAGACCAAAATTTTAATAATTTTAAAGATTTTTTGATGTCAGAAAAAATAGGGGAACTTCTCGTTTTCCAGACCAGAACCCAAATATTCACTTCCTTTTTAGTAGGTTTTTGAGATTATCTTGCAGCAAATTGTAATAAGTAGCCAATGAATGACATTCGAAGAAATTTAACTCAATTGAATTTCCTCCTCCCCACTTTGCCATTAATAAAATATCACTTCTGTAGAATCTGTGTGAGATCCCATTTCTATATATCATTTCTGTAAAATCTGGCAACTCTGTGCGAGTAAATAGAGTGGCTACACCAATTACACCAGTTGTATAAGTAGTTGTATGGGATGCATAAGTACATTCAAGAGTAGTTTAGATTCATATCCAGTCTACATCCTATTTATGCAAATGGGCATACATAGAACTAGTATGGATTAGAGGTGCGCATGGATCGATCCATTTCGGCAAATGGATCACATTTTTTTGTTTTTGTGGTTTCGGCTATTTGGGATCAGTTTTGTGATTTGTGATCCTGAGTCATCCTAAAAAACAAAAACAAATTAAAGGCAAAACGTTAGCATGTGTGCGTGCGTGTGTGTGTTCACTTGTGCGACAAAAACCATCGTACTCAACAGCTTTCTAGTGGATGATGTGTGACTTGTGTGAGTATGTGCGTCTGATTTCATGCTTGCCAACATAACACAGCAAACAATTGGAAATTGAGTTATGAGAAAGAAAATTTTAAAAATGAAAGTAGTTAATAAAGTTATTATGAAATAAATTTTATTGTGTTATTTATTAAAATAAAAGCAAACTTTGAATATCAACGTTGTTTCCGTATTTGGCACCAACTGAAACAAAAAACTCTGCAATTTCCAATAAGCCCGCGTCATCGACAACGTTAAACGGTCTGCAATTTCTCACTATCCATTTGGCAAAAACAATAACTCCTTTTTTTTTGTTTCGGCTTCTACTTCTTTGTGAGGTGTTCCTTAAGCATATGCTTGCCGCATTGTCTTTAATTATTAATTATGTCTTTAATTATATCACCGGGGCTGTCCTCAACTTCTCCATAAACATCCCACGCTTTGCTTCTTCCTCTTTTCTGTCTAATTTTAAATTCTCCTTCTTTAATTTTCCTTGCAATTTCTTCATAGCCAGGCACATCTGAGCATATACTTTCTGTAGAAGATTCCTAAATCAAAAATTTTAATTAGCATTTTAAATTTTTGAAAAATAAAGTTTCATTAATAAGATTTAGTAGTAGACTTACGTGATCCATATTTAATTCCGTTAATGTTACTTATTTAGACTTCTGTCTTTGACACGCTTCTTGTGACTGAAAGCACTATTAGCGAAAGTGACATCATCATACATAATTATTTTTTTCATTGTCATTTCCTTTTAAATTCTCCCGCACCTGCATAGCCTACAGTAGCCGCTCAGTAAATTTGAACCACAAGTTCTAATTTCCAAATGTTTTTTTTTTAACAAAAAGCAACATAAAAGTGAACTTTCGTTTAGAAAAAACATAAAAAAAACACTTCAGCATAGATTTTTCAATGTTATTTATATTAAACGAAAACAAAAAATACCAATTCATTAAAAATCATAGCATTTAAAGAAAAAAAAATATTTTGAAAATACAAGCCTAAGCTATAAAGAAAATTCTTTAGTTTTAAAAACAACCAAAAAATAAAAACGAAAAAAGAGGTGCTTCTAATTTTACAAAAATTAAAAATTTCAAGAGGTCTAATTTTCGAGCGTCTACTGTACTTTACGGCACTGTTACGCCATAAGCAAAAATTACCGTTAGATGACGTAGTTGGAGTCAGACGTCTAAAAGAAGTGGGTTGCCAACTCTATGTCTGCCTACTATTAGTTTAGATAGCTAAGATTTCATATGAAAATATGTATGTAATGCAGTGAGTTGGCAACCGTACGTATACATAAACCTTGCTTTAACCTACTGTACTTTTGATGTTGTTTTGATTTTCTTTTAAAATTTTTTTTTGAAAAATTGTGTGTCGTATATAAGGAATTTATAGTCAAAAACTGTGTTTTTTACGGGTTTGATGTTTTTATAACTCATAAATCTTCGCACTTCGAAAATGTTCGCTGGGAATATAATTTGTGTTTACTTGTTGTTGTAGTGTTTTGTTTCGACTCGTCCATAAATTTGCATTTGCCAGAAAGGGATCAAGCAGACATAATTAAAAAACAAAAAAAAAATGTGTTGGGATCACTTGGGATCGATCCATGCGCACCTCTAGTATGGACGAATAGTATGTGAGCTGAACATTAAATTTGTTGTAATCCTTACTGTCTAGCCAATCTCTATAGCAAGATGTACTGTGGTTGTTGCCGGTAGGTGTTGCCACACAAGTAAGCTCCAAATTCCGTTATACCATTCAATGCCATCCAGTAAATGACAAACAACTCGCATATGAATTTGAAAACATAATGCATAAACTATTGTTGTAGCGAGTATGAAGAAAACGTATGACCTATAATGACAAAAATTTACACGTGGGAAAATTGTAACCATAATGATAGCACAGGGATTTGGAAACAATTTGTGAATCCTATACGAAACTCTATACATTTATGAGAATTTAATATTTTGTTTACTGTTAAGTAAATCGATTGAATTCGTATGAAATATGTTTGTACATTTAGTTGGAGCTTTTATGGCAATATAATATACGGACAATATGATAATGTAAATCATACAAACGAAGAAAATATTGAACAATATGTAAAACCGGAATGTAGGAATGCATAAAATAATATTTAGTGTACATATAGTAAGTAATGGAAGGCAGTTTACTAGTGTAATGGACGTACGTGTGATTTGACGAGCTAATATCGACTCAGATCACCACTACCTGGTTGCAGCAAATGTTCGCACAAGGATGAGCAGAGCTAAAGTCGTTCAAAACAGTTGGGCATCGCAAAGCAGAAACTACCGGAGATATCTACGGCCTATGCAGGGAAGCTCACTCAGATACTGGCGCGAAACGAAATTCCGCCTCGTGATCCTGAAGCGCAGTGGAAATACTTTTCCCATTCTACGAAAACTGCTGCAGAAACCCTAGTTGGTTATAAAAAACCGCTTAAAGACAAACCATGGTATGACGAAGATTGTTGCATGCTAAGTGATGGAAAGAACGCTGCATGTATGGCAATGCTTCAGGCTAAAGCAACTCGACCCGTGATAGAGGTATGAGGGGAAGAAGAGAAAGGGAACCCGTTTGTTTAAGAAGATAGAACGCTTGTGGAGAAAGCGCAAGGGTGAGAAAATCGAATCTAACAGAAGGAATCATTAGGCACGGAAATCCTACCAGAAAGTACAAAGCCGAACCAACGGAAAAGGATCAGGACCCGCTCTTGTAGTGATAAGGATGGTAATCTTGTCACCAATGTGCAATGTATGTTGGGAATAAGGAGGGATTACTTTTTCGCTTTACTTGTCCCAGAAAACTTCAATATAGATGAGGGGGCGATGGCGTCGGCTGCCACCCTCCTAGCCAAAGGAAAGTTAGAACTGCAATTACCCGGCATAAGTACAACAAAGCCGCTGGTGCTAAAAGACTTCGGCTAGAGCTGTTAAAATGAATTGGAAAAGTGCTTGTATCGGCTTATATGCAAATTCTGGCTAGACGAATGCATGCCCGACGTTTGGAGTCTTAGCATACTATCTCCTGTTTTAGAAAGAGGCAATCCGTGTATATGTAAAAACTATCGTGGAATACGCCTTTTATCCATTGCATACAAAGTCCTCTAGAGCGTAGTGTGTGCATGTAGGCCTGAAAAGTCCATTATGCACCAGATATTGCCATTATGACAAACCTTGGAAAAAACCCACGAAAGCAAAGCGACACCTACCACCTCCTTGTAGATTATAAGACTGCCTTAGATAGCCCGATACGGGAAAAATTGTACCAAGCTATGTCGGAGCTTGGTATTCCTCCTAGGCTGATACGTCTTTGGAGAATGACAGTGACTGACCCGAAGTCCTCAGTAGATATTTGTAAAGAACAGAAGCAATAACGTCAAACCGATAGTTGTGCTTGAAGTTGTTATTTCGGGCTAAGCAAGCACTTCAGAGATAAGACCCTCTCTCGAAAAACGAAGAGTCAACTATATCAGACTCTCTTTAAAAATATTAAAACCCACAAATATAATTACGATGCAATAACTATACTAACCGACTTTATTGTGTTTCATATTGGAGTCACTCATAACGTTATAGCCACTTTGAAAGGGGTTTATAATGCGCACGTATTTTAAGTGTCTGCTAAACGGTCTCGCAATTGAAAGCACATTTCGAAAGAAAATAATGTAGAAGTATATTCCTGTTTGGAAGTCATCGTTCTAAATTCATGTTATAAGTAACTTTTCAGTTTAGTTTAAAGGTAAAAAAATTAATAAAATTTTTATAAATTTGTTAATTTTGTTTATATTTTCTGATGATGCTACCTAATAGTGTAGCACAATTTCGAAAATACTGACCTCAATCTCGAAGAATTTGAAATATTTATTGACTTGATCTTACTGTTATTGAAATTTCCTCCGCAAATGCACCACCCTGTATATTTGAATTTTCAAACACTTGCTTGATTATCTCCAATATGACTAAATATCAACGTAATGACTCACAATAGGCTGAAAACAGAATTTATGTGGCAAATTATCATGCCTTCAGCCGGTAAACTTTAATTCTAGTCTAGTTCCAAGTTCTCTATAACAGACTCAACCACCAATCTTACCATCTAGCTTGCACCCATCAGTTAGGAGACCCAAATTCAAGGTATTTCCTCGTTTAATCAACTTCGAGTAAAACCTAGCTGGGACATGAATGCATAAGTTTCCCTCAAACGTCAACGTAGCTCGCTTCGTGAAATGAACTTGTTTGCTTGCTCAGCAAAAATCGTGACAACAGTTATAGGATAATTTCCGAACCCTCAATTCTCCTCTGCCATTCTCTGAAACAAAATAGTCAGACTCAGATAAGTGGATTTTCTAGTATGGAACGATGATACCGTCGATCAATATCGGGCAGGCAACTGATGTATATATCCAAGGTAGGTGCAATTTTTAGGTAGATTGTAATATTTAGTGAATCTTAACCCCCAACGTCAAAATATCAATGAAAAGTTCCTCACATATATTGCAAAATAGAGTAATTTTTAGCGAAAATTAAAACAAAGGAGCATCCCAACGGGCTGCCAAAACTGATACCGTGAAAGGGGTTTTCAATATTTTAACCTGAAATAGCCATTACAAATATGTTGTCATTATAAAAAAATATTTGGCAATATTAAACTGCGAGTGAAACAAGTATGGCTTAAAAACTCATGCGAAATTGCCCATAAAATATTCGTTATGAATTGACAAATCAACCCCATAGCCATCTAAACTTTTATACAATATTCAAATTTTTAATTTAAATGCAATATGGTACAATTTTCAAACGCCTTTAAAGAGTTGCCACTTCCAACAAAACTATGGTAAAAATCCTGTGACACAACCTTGGAAAGTACCACAACAGTTGACTGATTTATCATCAACATCGTGGTTACAAGGGGACAACAAAATAACAACCATTGCAAAAAATTAATACATTAAATAAACTTTAGACACCACCACTTATAGCACGGTGTGGCCGAAGCGACTTTGGACAAGTTTTCGAGTTACTCCAATTTTTAAGCGGATTTAGCTTATACACAATGCACGAATGGTACTACAAGCAAAAGAACAAACAAATATTAGTCTCTATTTTTAAAGAGCAAACCATTTTTTTCAATATTTCCACAGAACTTATATACTTATAGAGATGTATTTTATTGTTCCACATTTAACACTTTTTTAAAGGTGAAGGCAATAAAATATCGAAAATTAACTAATACGTTACATTCCAGTTCATTTAGAAGAAACTAAACGTTGTATATGTGTTTAAATCTCTGTAATTTTGTTTAATTTCACATATGGTACGTATTTTACGAAGGTGTCAAGAATATAATGTGACAGATGTGGCTTACTTTAGAAAATACAGTCGTTGTTGTTTTACAGCCATTTGGCATATGTAGGCTAACACGATTATCAATAGTACCACTTTGCCAAAGATGGTGATTATACCCGACCATGTACATTTATGTGTGTATATGAAACTTAAAGAAAACTATTCTGAACGTTCCACCGATTGTTCCGTCTCCAGTGAAAGTTTTGGAACGAAATTCCTAATCGCACGTTGCGGGATGGGAGCTAAATGAAAAAAACATAAACAACTTTTGTTTTAACACTATTATTCTACAACTTACTATTATCAGCTATATTGGGTATTTTTACTTTGGTTTGTGTCTAAACTAACATATGTTGGAAAATTTCTTTTTTAATGGGAAGTTTTATAGGCGGAGCCTGTAACCAATATTTAGTATATATTGTAGTTTTGAAACCAATAAAAAGTAAATGTAGAAAAGTTAAAGTGAAAGAAGTTTAAAAAACGATAATTTTCTTAAATAAGTTCCTTTTCATAAAAAAATAAATTTTCTCAAAAAAAAAAATACCTATTCATATTCTTAAATATAGTAAATTTTCTTAAAAAAATACCTTATCTTAAAGAAGTACCGTTGCTTAACAAAAAGGACATTTCCATACAAAAAGCAATTTTTTTTAAATACGTACCTTTTCTTAAAAAACTAAATTTTTTTTACAACAAATTTCCTTTTCTTAAGAATCAATCTTTTCTTTAAAGAGTACCTTTTTGAGAAACAAAATACTCGTAAACAGTCCTTGAGATAAGTACCTAATCTTAAAAATATACGTATTCTTAAAAAAAGGACTAATTCTTCCATTTTTTATTCCATTTTTTAAAAAAAATCATTTTCTTCGAAAAAATATCTTCTCTTTAAAAAACTAACTTTTCTTACAAAAATTCATTTTCATAAAGGTACCTTTTCTTAACAATAAAATAATGCATTTTCTTTTCTTTTCTTGAGATAAGTAGCCTTTCTGAAAAAAAGTACAGTTTCTTAAAAAATAACCTTTTCCTAAAAAGAGTACCAGTTCTTTAAAAACTAATTGTTATTTAAAATTGTACTTCTTTGTAAAAAAATCATACTCGTATGGCTTTTTATTACAGAAAGTACTTCTTCTTAAAAATAGTACCTTTTCTTTAAAAAATATTAGCTTCTCTTTAAAAAGGGACTTTTTCGGGAAAATATAATACATATTCTTACAATAACGACCTGAGAATGTACTTAAAAAAAAACATTCTATATACAAAATTTTTTAAAAAATACAAAAATATCTTTTCCTAAATATCCATTTAAATTATCGTATTTTTCAACGGGCGCCTTAGGCGTGTTGGAACTAGCTAATAAAGAACATAGTATATAGCGAAAGGATCTTCGTTCCACCCATGTGTCCCCTGACACCTCAAGTAATATTTTTGTTTGTGTCGTTGAGGGAGATGCCAAGAATTCTAATGCTTAAAAATTGGCTTAAGACTGTAATGTAAAATTTGTAGCGGTTTTGGAAATATGAGCGTGAAACTAAATCCGGTGGCACATATTCAGAGGCAAGAAGTATTAGTATTTGGGTGTTGAAAAATATTTATCAGAAACAAAACTGAGACCGGCTTTTTACTACTATAAAATTTTTTGTATTCGTATAGGTTAAGGTCCTAAATAATTTTTCTTCACAAACTTGAATACTGTATTTTATTGATGTGTTAACATCTATAGGCGCGGGTAGGCACTAAATTCACAAAGTGAATACATCCAAACATAGTCTGTCCAATCAGACTGCGATCACACAGATTGTTTGGTGTTAAACTCTCCGGAAAAGGCTGGACCGATTTGTATGAAATTTTGTGTGCATATCTATTTTTCATACCCTTCCATACCGCTAAATGATAATCGTAACCCACCTCTATATAGAACACAGATTTGCCTGACTGCGAAACACAGATTGTCAAACTGCGAAAAAACCACACACTGATGTAGCGGCAGCGACTAATTGTCTTGTGTGGGTGCGGAGCACTCTCAGAGCAAATGGAATAATTACGTATTATACGCACGGTTGCCACAAGGATAATTTTTTAATTACCAGAATTTACCAAAAAAGTTACCAAAAATTACAAAATTTTTAAATTTTTTTATATAGAGCATTAAATGTTTATTTAAACTAATTCATTACAGAAAATCATATTACATACATACATCAATATTAGGATTAAAAAAATCAAAACATAAAATATGCCATAACAAAATATACATCCTGTTTCTCTATCTGGAACAAAAGCTTTCGTTTGTGTTCTAGACAAAAAAAAAGTTGATTTGGGTTTCACAATCTTGTCGTTTCATGTCAAATGACAACATAAAACAATTCAGGTTTCTCTATTTCGAATGTGCTGTCACTTAAGAACAGTCAGCGAACGAAAATTTCGACTTAGAGATACCCAATTTGAGTCGAACGCGAGTGACTGATTTTCTTTTGCTTAGCTTTTCGTTCGAAGTAGAGAAACAGACTATTAATCTTCACTTCCTTTGCATTTTATTGCCTTCAATTGAAGTGCAAAATTATTTAGTGCACAAGTATCCTAACGCTTTTATAATCAGACCAATCAAAGCACAAAGAGTTCGTTAGTGCGAAGGAGACGAATATATTTGGTTATTTAGTGCGAACGACGATAAGCGCGTATTTTGTTACATTTAGATCACATTTCGTCAAATTTTCTAATAGAAGTATGAAATCAAATGATTTTTCTTATACTAATTACTTCATTTCAAAATGTTACCAAAATGACATGTTACCAAGCTGTTTAAATGTTAACAATTTTGGTTGGATATTACCAACCGTGGCAGCCGTGGTTATACGTATATAAAAATAAGATAGCAATCAGTGTTGCCAAGTATTTTCTGTAAAATACCGCCAAATGTATCCGAAAATCCGTTAAAAATTATATTTTTCAAAAATCCGCTTAATTATAAGACGTACGAATTTCATTTATTTTTCCTTAAAAGGAATATAATATAAATATAATTACATATACGTATTGTTTAAAAAGCTTAGAATTAGTTTTTAAATTTATGATGAATCTAGCTATGAGAAAGTAATTAGTTTTCAGTTGCTTCCATTTTAATATGGATAGAGTAAATTATTTAGATAACAATTTACGACCAGTCTTCCGCTGTTTCACTGCTATATGAACTTCATACTAGTAACAACTTTTGTTAGTACATTTGAGGCCATATTTGAAATTTAGAAAACGAGAAAAATATTATTGAAAATATACGTATACGTGTATATTAATTTAGAAACTTACTTGATATTAAGCACAGCATTTACAGTATTTGTTGTTAATCTGTTTCGTAACTTAATTTTAACAATATTTAGTTGACTGAAAACTCGTTCGACCTCTGCATTTGTCCAAGCCAATTCTATGAATGGATTATTTCCCCCAGAGTCTTCAAAATATAAAACTTCAACCCAAAACGAACTTCTTGATGAAATTTCAGTTCATTTAACAGACGATATGTTGGTATACTGACTATATATAACATCGATTGTATCACGGCATGTTACAAATAATTTCAAAAGCGGAGTTATGCCATCTTTGTTTTGTTTTAAAACACTTTCAGCAGAGAGAAGATTAACACTTTCAATCAAATATAATTTTGCTACGAAATAAAAAAAAATTCCAGTTCTAAGCTATTGGACAACGAAATTGGGTAAAATGACAATGATTTTTATCTGTGTACATCACAGGGAATGCTACAAATGAAGTTAAGTCAATTAAAATGTGGGTTCGGAGCACTCTCAGAGCACAGAGAATAATGACGTAGTTATACGTATATAAAAATGAGTTAGCAAGAGAGCAACGAAAATTGTGTGAACTTGTGTGGCGTATGTACGAACATAATAATGTATGTATGTATATGTGTCTGTTGCTCAAATCAAATCAAATTTGCACTCCAAACATCGTTTTCTGTGGGAATAATACAAAAAGCATTAGCAAGAAAATAGTGACATACCAGTGATGCCAATTTAGCTCTTTTGGGGCTAGATCTGCCACTTTTCGACCTTGTAAAACGCGAAAAAAATTCTAGTGGCGCTTTTTTGGAAAAACGCGTAATATGCACGCGTTTTGAATTTTTATTGTTGAATCATGTAGATGCAAGAGAAAAACAAACATGTCAGACAATGCTGGTTCCATCAAATCTGCACTCCATCATCGTTTTCTTCGCTTGACCATCTGAAAGGATTTTCCGAAAGGGAGAGTTACAATTTAATAAAAATAAGTTGCGAGTGAGATACCAATTAATATTCCCTCTTTCAAATGACCGCCGGGGCTTCGGTGGTTGGCGCGAAACCGACAGTTAAATTTTTTGGTAACTGGCACATAGATCAAGCTGAATTCTGGCCTATTGCCATAGATCTGCGACTTATGGAAATCCCACAAGAATATGATTCTAAGGTTGTTTACATCATTGTCTTATAATATTGCGTACACTTAATCAGATTAATAATTGGAGTGACGTGAAAGTTTTTGAAATTTGCCACAACCGCACCGTGACAGAGGGATATGACGATACTACAATGTAATTACTTTTATATTCAAGAAAATCGTTGAGATGCGGCTTGTGTGAAAGGACAAGGGTGACGATGCCGGCGAAGAGCTTAGAAACACCACCCACAATATTTGCAAATGAACATTATGCAGATATTTGTTTAGCATCATAAGTAAAAGTGGCAGGTGGTGAGGGAAAGAGAGCGAGTGAGTGTTGGACGCAATGATGATTAATTTAATTAATGAATATAAAAGATGGGTTGCATTTATTCGTCAGGGGATAACAAATAAAACTCTGAATGAGGCTATTAATGATTGAAGAATGATGACATTATTTGCTTCAAGACAGGGAAATAGGTAGGATCATTCATGGGATTTGTTTCTAATGTTAACGTTTCTGGTTTATGGAAAACTACCGGTTGTATACTAGAGCGGGATTTTTATGGCCGCCTTATGTGATTATTTGAGTCATTGTAAGTACTTTTCGTGAAGAAGGCAAATGCCATAATCCGTTTTCGAGACTGCGAGTTATTAGTTTAAAATTTCTCATGCGTCCATCGGTATAAATGTAGTTCTAAATCGATACAACCACAAAGTGACAAGAGGTATAAGTACTATTAGCCCTATTTAGCACTTGCTTTTGCAAACCAAGTTCCCTCGATGCTTTATTAAATACTCGCAGGTTTTGAAAATATTGACATATATGTATATATGTAGGTCAAGTACACTATGCGACAAATTAATTGGCCTGAACCAAACAACAACATTTTTAAAGTACATGGATGTGGTATCAAAAATCGCCACTCAGTTTTGCCCCTGCTCGTCAGAATTTTTCTTACAGGACAAAGTATATTTCAGCTTAGAAGTGGAAGCGGGGAAGTTTTATAATTTTTCCGAAAAATTTTGAAAAAGTGGTTAAAATAATAGATAATGTTTCGAATTACTTTTCTAACATTGCTCTTTGCATGTCCTTGGAACGAGTTCCTTTATTTATTACATTGGTGATAGTACAAGTGACGTTATGTACACGTTATATTTTTCTCAACAATTCCGAATTATTCGACAATCAATGACTTAACTGACATCCGTTGGCGTCAAAGGAAAAAATACAAAATACTCAAAAATAATTCATTTAGTCGGATGGATATTATCCGGGCTATTTTCATTTCAAAAACTCTGACAAAAGTTATATCCACAAAATTAGGCACTTCACCAAAATGTCAAATTTGTCGGATTGATATCTCGGAATCTACAGCTGATCCATGGAAAGTTATACTATTTTCTTAAATGCTCGGATAAAATTTAATCGAAAAATATTTAAAGGGCATTAGTCTGAAGTTAGCACTAATAAATATGTACTAGAATAGGGAGCGCCAATTGCCAGTAAAGATTTAAAAGTTCCTTCGTATCAAATTAGAGTTCCCCAAAATCAGTACACCATAGTACACATTTGATGTTAAGCATTTTGATTAATTTTGACTTTTGTTCTCATCGATCCCAAAAATATTGTATGGGAAAATTGCATATCGCACAGAAAGACCGGTCTACAGATGCCAACTCTACACAAAAACACATAAAGGGTGCACCGATAAAAATTTATCTGTTCCTGTAATTGTCATATACTAGGGTACAAATACATAATTTTTGATGTGTTAACATCTATCGGCGCGGGTTCGACCTAAATTCACAAAGTGAATACATCCAAAAATAATTTGTCCGACTGCGCTCACACAGATTGTCTGACAGCGATCTCACATTGTTTGCCGTTAAACTCCTCCGAAACGGCTGGACCGATTTATATGAAATTTTGTGTGCATATCGGATAGGTCTCAGAATCGGCCAACATCTATTTTGCATACCCCTAAATGAGAAGGGTGACCCACCCCTATATAGAACACAGATTTGTCCGACTGCGAAACACAGATTGTCAGACTGCGAAAAAAAAACACACACTGATGTAGCGGCAGCGAATATTTCTCTTGTGTGGGTGCGGAGCACTCTCAGAGCAAAGAGAATAATGGTGTGGTTATACGTATATAAAAATGAGATAGAAAGAGAGCAACGAAAATTGTGAACTTGTGTAGCGTATGTACGAACATAACAATGTATGAATGTACATGTGTCTGTTGCTTTGCATTCTCTTTGTGTTTTGTGGGTATAAAACAAAAAGTATTAATCAAGAAAATAATGACACTTGTCTTTAAATATTTTAAAGTGTTATTAAGTATTAATATTTAAATGAAACCTCATCATATGATTGAACGGCTTTTTAAATTCTTTATATTAACTTCACCTGTCCGGTGATCCAATCGAGCTGTAACTTCGCGGGCAAAATAATAGCGACGACAAAAATAAACTGTCAAAATATGGGCGGGATTGGATAAAGGGGTGTGGTACCTCCCACACAAATCACAAATTAAAAATCCATTATTTCTGCTCCTGTTAACGGTATTTGAACAAAGTAGAGTATGTTGGTTAGGACTGCATATTCTAAGATCTGGTGCAAATATGGGCGGGATTGGACAAAGGGGAGGGGCCATTGTAAAGAATTTATAGTCAAAAACTATGTTTTTGCGGGCTGGTTTTTTATTATTGTGAAATGTACGTCAAATAAAATGTGGGTGCGGAGCACTCTCAGAGCAAATAGAATAATGACGTGTTATACGTATATAAAAATGAGATAGCAAGAGAGCAACGAAAATTTTGTGAACTTGTGTAGCGTATGTACGCACATAACAATGTATGTATGCTCATGTGTTTGTTGCTTTCCATCACCTTTGTTTTTTGTGGGAATAAAGCAAAAAGTAGTAAGCAAGAAAATAATGACACATGGTCTTGCACTTGTCTTTAAATAATTGTACGTATTAATATTATTTAAAAGGTAATGTCATCATATGATTGATCGCTGTTTTTTATTTTCCAATGTAATATTTACAAATGTGTCCATAGAAATCGAACAGATATCGTGTAGCAAAAATGTGTTAACACATCGCCCGTGAGTTCGAACACTGATTGGGTTTTTTTTATTCCGGCCCTATTTGTTCCCTATTTGTTCCTGCCCTACTGAAGTTACGTGCCTGCCATGAGGTTATTGCCAAACCCAGTGCTTGAATCCGATGGTCAAATGACTCAAACATATGAAATTTCAATCATTACAGAAAGGTCGGCAAATACAAAAAACAAGTATCACTCATTTGGGTTTAAACAACAGTTTATAGTGCGATCCTGAAATTTAAGAACTCTCTCTAAATTGTCGAGACTTCAGATGTATGATCAAACTCTACGAGCGAATTGGGTGAAGGATAGGGTACAGGTTGTCACGGAGCTCCTTGTTGAGAAAAGGTGTGTGAATAAAACTTGGATTAATACATAAATCTGAACTGAAATTCGGAATCGTTAGTGTCTACATAATATGCGTACCTGATGTAAAATCAGACAGAACAATATTACGGAACTTACCGAATGAGCTGCAAATACCGGTAAGCTCTATATTGAATACTTTCGAATAAAAAAAATCAGTGGCAGAAGTACTGGATCTATAAAGTAGAGAAATGGGGTGAAAATTTTACGACACAGTCTAGACTACCGAATGATGAAAATCAGACATTCCAACAGAAACCCCATCCCAAGACGATATAGAGGCGGAAGTCGGAAATATAAAGTTTCAAAGCCCAGCTGTTGAAATGTGGTGCATAATCGGTAGCAGATGTTATCACGCCGCATCTGTATATGAACTGGGGGGTCATTATATAGCCTAATGGTAATGTTGATCCTTAGTGTCGACCCTTAGTTTCAGGTCTTAACGCCAACCACGTTAATATACTCTATACCTACCTTTCGTAGATTTCGAACAAGTTTTCAACTACGCACATCGAAACGCAATGTGGGTCCGCCTTGACCGGGATACCCCCTACATGTGTTTTAATAGAAAGCAAATCCAAAATTTCACCACATCTGCGGCATTTCGTGAAATTTGTTACATGAAGGCCAAGTTGGACTGAGTAAACAAATAAAGAATACAAAGTACAGAACGTAATAGTCCACTAGCAGTCGATGGGTCGTTTATTGAAGACGTGGAATTAATCAGCTATTCGGAGTACATTATTAATAGTGATAGGGGCAACAGATATAACGGGTTTTTCAACAGATACGCTACAAAAGTAAATCGATAGGGACAGCAAACGACGCCATATTTTTTCCAGCTCTTTTGACATTTCTCTTCAGTAAGGTTTGCCATTTCATCATGGAAAGATATCGAGCCAACAACGAGTCGAAATTATTAAAATTTACTACCGAAATTTGGAGTCAGTGGCCTCAATTTTTAGAGCGCTATGTCCAATTTATGGTCTTCAGCGATGAGGCTCATTTCTGTCTGGATGGCTTCGTCAATAAGCAAAATATGCGTTATTGGTCAAACAGCAATCCACACGTAATCCATGAGTCATCATTGCATCCCGAAAAAATTACGGTTTGGTGCGGTTT
The DNA here is from genome assembly GCA_963931995.1 of Phaonia tiefii. Taxonomy (NCBI): domain Eukaryota; kingdom Metazoa; phylum Arthropoda; class Insecta; order Diptera; family Muscidae; genus Phaonia; species Phaonia tiefii. The sequence continues at coordinate 197,571,088 of OZ008368.1, read as the reverse complement.
ATGGGCCGGGGGCGTCATTGGGCGGTACTTCTTCCGTGATGATCAAGACCGGCACATTACTGAGAATCCGAATCGCTACCGTTCAATGATAACCGAAGATTTTTGGCCCCAATTGGATAATATGGACTTGGAGGACATGTGGTTCCAACAGGACGGCGCCACAAGCCACACAGCGATACCACAATCAATTTATTGGAAACCAAGTTAGGTGAACTTGTTATCTCACGAAATGGCCCAGTAGATTGGCCGCCTCGGTCGTGTGATTTGACGCCGTTAGATTATTTCCTGTGGGGCTACGTCAAGTCTATGGTCTATGCAAACAAACATGCGACGATTGATGAACTTCGTACGAATATCGAACGTGAAATTGCAGCAGTATCGGCCGATTTATGCTTGAAAATCGTCGAAAATTGGGTTCAGCGTCTGGACTTCTGCAAGCGTGCCCGTGGTGGCCATGCAAAAGAATCCGAGTTCCATACATAATGGCATCGAACGTACTTTCACAGGAATAAAGAATTCCTTTGGTATCTAAAACCGGTTTTGTTTTATTTAAAAAAACTTTTGTAGCGCTCTTATTGAAAACCCCTTTAGATGATAGTAGTGGCTAAAATGTGAATATTTAGATTGAGGTATGATATTTATTACTAATTTTTCATATACTTGAACATATTTTATGTCGAAACTTGTTACTTTTGATTTATGAACGTTTGGATTAATGAATTGGAATAATTCTAACCTGCTTCCACCTTGAAGGAAAATAGTTAAATGTTATAATCTTGTTGAAAATAAAAGTTAAATAAGGAATGAGTTGCGGTAGAAGAATTTTAAAAAACGTTGGGTGCATGTTGTCAATCCTACTGTATTTTAATATACTTGAAACCAATATATAACCTACTTGAAATCACGATACCCAAGAACAAACACAGAATCATGTTGATCATGCAATATTAATATGGTAATATTAATATTGACTAATTTCTCGTCTAAAATATCTGTACCTTAAGTTTCTCTCTCGTACTGTGTTCTTGGTTTCTTGCCAATTTCTCGAAGGAAGACCCTTGTTCTTTTAGTGTCTAAAGCATTGAATCATTACCCAAACTTCCACGATGATTCAATTTTAAATGAGGAAAATATCTATAAACGTTGTCATATATTACAAATTCTACTTATAGTTAACACACATATATTAAACGAATTAACTTTAAAACGGATACCGATAATTCAGTTTAGAATTACAGACAGTTAAGTACTAAAGTGTATATCAGTTTGTATGCAAACATTGTTTTTCGCTCGAATATTTATCTTTGTGTAACTTATTTACATATCTTTTTTCAGTGGATTAATTTTATTTGTGTAGCTTAAATAATTTTCGTTTTGACGATTATTTTTAATTTGTTAACTTTGTAACATTTCCTGACGATGCTACCCAGTGGTGTAGCGAAATGTCGGAAACAAAATAGCTTAACTGAATTCAAGTTAAAATAATTTAGATTATTTATTGGTACATACATTAATACTACACTTTCAGCATTTATAGGTTCTGTTTTATTGATTGTTATTATTACTGTTGTCGTACTATGATATAATTTATTGGTTTAAGAATCGGGGTTTCTTACGATATTCGGAAGCCTAAACTGATGTCACATATGATTGTAAAATTACTCGAGATGGTTTTGTGAACACAGGAGTACGTGATTAGTTTTTGCCCAAAATGACTTCAATCATTACTACTTTTATGAGGATTTCCAGATCACACTTTATGAGGGACCAACCAAAGAAGAGTATGGACATATCAAAATCTAAATATTATAGCGAAAAAATATTCACATCGGAATAAACACTTTATTTCTTTTGTTATTTTTCCTGTACTAAGGTGAAGAATTACAAATGTATAATGTAGTTTATTCGTCACTCTTAGAGGAAAAATTTACAATATCCACTGATCTATAATATAAGGCATACTCAATTTCATTCAAATAAAAATTAGAAAATACCCTTATGTTATGAAAATAGTATTTTTGGAACGAAGTTCCTTACCGCACATTGCCTGATGGGGGCTAAATGAAAAAATATTAAACAACTTTTTTTTTAACACTATTATGCTGCAACCCAGTATTATCAACTACATTGGATACTTTTGCTTCGGATTTTATCTAGACTAACATATGTTGGGGAATTTCTTGTTAAATGGGAAGTTTTCTACGCGGAGCCTGTAAGCAACATTTATATTATAGTTTTGAACCCAATAAAAGGTAAATTTAGAAATCCAAAGTGAAAGAAAAAAATTATTTTTCCTTAAATAAGTGCATTTTCTTAAAAAAAGTAAATTTTCTTAAAAGAAATGCCTATTCATATTCTTAAAAAAATTACCTTTTCTTAAAAAAAATACTTGATCTTAAAGACGTACCTTTGCTTAAAAAGTAAATTTTCATACAAAAAGTACCTATTCTTAAAAAAATTATTTTTTTTAAATAAGTACCTTTTCTTAAAAAAGTAAATTTTCTTACAATAAATAGCCTTTTTCTTAAAAAACTACTTTTTCTTTAAAGAGCAACTTTTTTGTTAAATAAAATAAATTTTCTTGGGATAAGTACCAACATACTCTTAAAAAAATACAGATTCTTGGAAAAGCGACCAATTCAGAAACATTCCCATTTCTTAAAAAAAAACTTCCTTTTCTTAAAAGTTCCTTTTCTTAAAAGTATGTAAAATAATAACTTTTCTTTTCTTGAAAATAAGTAAATTATGTTAAAAAAATCACAATTTCCTAAAATGAGTACCACTACTTTAAAAAGTACCTATTCTTAAAAAAAAATTCTTTGTAAAAAAAATTCATACTCTAACGGATTGTTCTAACAGAAAGCTCGTCTTCTTATAAATAGTACCTTTTCCTAAAAAAATAGCTTTTAATAAAAGAAGAAGCTCTCTCTAAAAACGGGCATTTTCGGGAAAATATATCACATATTTTTGCAAAGAGGACCTACAAATAGACATCTAAAAAAAATACATTCTATAAAAAAAAATCTTAAAAAAAGTTTATCATTTTAAAAAAAGTTTATCATTTTAAAAAAAGTTACTTTTGTAAAGATCCATTTAAATTATCGTGTTTTTCAACGGGCGCCTTAGGCTTGTTGAAACTAACTAGTACAAAATGTATAGCGAAAGGAACTTCGTTGCAACGGGGTGTCCCCTGACACCTCATTTAATTTTTTGTCTTCAGTATGAGATTCCACCTATGTGTCATGAAGAGTACAAAATGTTGAACATATTTTCTGTATTTTTGACATTTCAGGAGTAACATTTTCAATTCGCATCATTTAAACCCAACCAGAAAAAGGTGCTAAACAGTGCACCCTAACCTAGAAATAGGAGTCATATATCTGAAAGTAGGAATCTGGTATCTTGACTTCCTCAGAAGAAATCGTGTTTTCAACACACAGACGGGTAAACGGTAATGGCTATATCAACTCAAACATACCACATATGACTAAACTTTTGTAGTTTGAATTTTAATTTTTGTTTTTTTTTGTCTTTTGCGCGTTAAAAATTTACCGCAGTTTTGAGATGTGAACTACAGTACCATATTACCAACTCGTCCCTTGTGTTTAAATATTAGTTCAACTTAGTTCTGATAAAGTTTTCGAAACAATTCTTATACTTTTTATAGAAATGTTCACATCGAACCAGATACTGAAAAAAATTCATAAACTATACCACAATATTTGCCAAATTCCTATCCATGCATTCGTCGTATCCTAACTAATGTTGGAACTACCTTTTTCTTTTTTGTTTTCAATTTTAAAATTCTCTAACGATGAGTTGGACAGCAAATCATTTTCAAAATTAATATAGTGCATTTCATTTGTTTTTTTTAATTTCAGTTTCTTGTCCTTTTACTAAGCAGACTCTTGCATCCTTTTTGAGACCAAATCATAAAGAATCCTGCCGAACAGTTGCGTTTTTAATAGTTGTTGCATGAGTATTATATTATTGAAAAAGTAATTATTTCGAGATGAATATGAACAATGAAGAAACCAAACAAACCACTCGGCAACATGAGGGTGGAATGCTTGCAATGCAACAAGCAGGGAAATATTCCGTATACCCTTCACGTAGTCTTACTACTCGACATAATTACCGACATCAGCAGAGTCAGCAGCAGCAGCCCATTTGGAAGTAAACAAAAGAGGTCGACCTTTTTGTCATTTGTTAACTCTATAAGTATAACTTACACATGATGTTCTGGTGTAGATGCATGTGCAGACCAATAGTTGGACAGGCACCTGACGGCATTGACTACAACTAAATCGTAGCATCGTTTATCGAGGTCTAACAGCTGTTTACTTTTGTTTCATTCGTGTAGTGGATACAGAAAAATAAGGGAAACATTAGTCGTGTTTTGGTTACAAGCAAGCGATTATCGCTTGCTAAATTGTAAAGAAAACGGCATTTTAGCGAGAAGTCATTTTATTCAAAAATATGAAAAATGGTTAAAAACGGTAAAAGATGTCAAAATTTTTTTGTTTTAAACCTAGCGAAAATGAATCTCGTCGCTAAGTTCTCGCTAAGTCTTCGCTAAGTGCTTCATACAAAATAAGCGAATATATAAGCATGCGGTGTAAGCAAAACACGCTTATTACCTTACTTAATTGCTGTGTATTTAGCGTTCATGAGAAATGCTTTTGGTATTTTGCAGGGATTGTAGAAGTAATGTTTAAAAAAATATAACAAGGCCTTTGCCGCCGTGTTGCGGGAAAGAAAATAAACTCAGAAAACCTAAGACTATTTTTAGAGATGTTGTAAACAAAATTTTTCTAGACATTGACGGTATCGCATGGTAATCAACTTTCTGAAAACTACTTCTGTGCCCGATTCGAATAGATTTAGCAATATCCCACATGATAACTTATTTCAGTCCATGGTCGTAAGTAGCCCCAAACCCTTGATTTATACCTTCTATTTTTTCGGACTGAGTTAACCCAAAATTCGGCTTATTTTGAAACCCCTAAGTTAGGATTCACTTTGGTGAAACTCGATAAAAAATAACCCGCTTAGACTTTCTGATACGATCAGCTAACGAAATTCAGCTTTAGACCCACCGGAGAATCATTGAGTGTGCTCCAAGGTGTTCAAAATACTTCGATGCTCAAATAAACCAATTCTTATATGTCCGTAATGAAAGATTCCGTACAGGTATACTGCTGCATGATGGTTCTGGACACGATTATAGAAGATCTTCAATATACTATTCATCTTCCTCAACCTAACAGCTTCGATACAGTAATTTGCCATGAGCTTCAGTCTCGCCAAATGCCTTTCAATCAGACCATGTTCCGTCATGACTGACACAAGCATTTTCATATTGGGCGTAAATAGGGACAAAAGGTTCGTCGATGTCCTCCTATTTCCTACTCTTGTCCACATTAGGCTTGTGGGTCCACAAACTGTTTTTCTCGTCCACCTTCCCTCCATTTTCTAATAGGAGCGTTCCTGCAGCATTTGGCAACAAGTCGCAAAGGACATGCCAACAACCTCCATTTCTTGTGGGGCCTGTAGGTAGTTCCTAGTCTAGCAAGAATATCTGGCGTTTTTCTGAGCCATCACATTTAGAGAACTACGGTAACCCTGAACAGATGTTGAGTGCAGGCATGATGCTCTAGAGACTTGATCATCAATACTACTGAACCATTATCCCTCAGCCAACCGGTTACTTCCCTAATATTCATAATTTCCTGTTAATAAACGCTACACTACTCCACGTGAAAGTGACAACCCTAGTCGGCTAGACTAAATTTCATACCCTATCTCAGCATTCATCATCCCTATAGTTAGAAATTCACATATTAATTTACATCGGGAATTCCATCATTCCAGGAACCCGTTTCCAGTGTAAGAGTTTGATATTTGCGATTGAATATTGGTTAAGCCTTCGCGTAGTCGTAAGTTCAGAACACCTTCCAACACTTTTCCATGACAGTCTTTAACAAAGCCCTATGGTGACAGCTGCCTTAATCTGACAGCAAATGTAGTAGTAATCTGTTTCCCATAATGTTCACTGGCATCAAATGTAACAGCACACTTGTAGTGAGCTGCACAGCTTTGCCTGGTGTCTCCATTTCAGTTATTGCGGGCTTTCCCGATGATTATAAGGTATTGTTATACCCTTAATGTTCGTTTGAAAATACTACGTATATTTACATGAAACTTAAAAAAAATCCAATAGAATTATCTGAAATTTTTATTGGATAGTGTATCGTTCGTATTTCCAATCCATTCATTTATCTTATCCCATTTGAGCTCCCAGTTGTATATTTCTCATGTTATAATCATAATTTAATTGTGAGCTTGAATGTTAAACTACTGTGGTTCAAAATGCAAAATTATGGAATTTCACAGCTCTACAAAGTTCAAATATGGCAGAAATTTTGACTGCAAAAGTAAAATTAATAACTTATGTTAAAGTAACAACAGAAAAAGAAGTTAAGAGGATTTGATTGGTTTTCAAATACTGTGGCGCAGCATTTTGATATAAACTCGATTGTTTACTTCCGAATAAATAGTTTAACTTTAAATTGTAAGACTTCGTGATGCAGAAGGAACACGATAAATTGTTCACATTTAATTAAAGCTGTTAAAGAGTAGGTTGCCACAATTCAATAATTTCGAGACTTCTGTTAAAATATCAGTTCTTGGGTTGATCCAACAACAATATACAAATTTAGGTTTTATATTCGTTAAGCACTTATTATTTGGATTCGCAGATTTGAAAAAAAATCTACATGCGTATGAAAATATTCCTACAACTGCTTCTAATAACTCAACTTATTGCTCAACCTCTAACGTTAATTAATACTGGTCAAGGTTTACACATGAATTTATAGGTATTAAATATAACGATATTAATTTGCGGATCAAAAGTCGTTCAAATCCCATACGATTTTAAACAACAACTTAAACGCTACGCAATGAGCAGACGGAGTTGTATTTCTTTATATCAGATTGTTTACTTGTTAAATAAACAAATCTCACAAATATCCCATATATCATTGTTTGAAGTGTTGCAGCGCAGATGTAGGGAGAAGCTAATAATGCATAGCTATCATGGGATTAACACAAAATGTTTAGGTGGTTATTCGTCCTGTGGAGTATTTAATTGTCAGTGATGAATGATAGCATTGTTTTTAAAGGGTTTGGATTTATTATGAAGCACAAATTGGAGCCGAGTTGAATGATAATAAATTATTGAGTTATTATTGTTTGATTAGGAATGTGCTGAAGTTGCCAAAGGGTAGATACTACAACATTAATAAAACGTTAATATTTGATAGTTGTCAGTGACAAAAAAACATGATCAGGTCGAAACACACTATATTACATTACTTTTCGGGAATCGGGAAAAATCGGCTTCGAATGACCACCAATATGTTCAATTTCAAACTGAGCGATAGTCGAACAATTTGCGAAACCGTATACAGGTATCAGGTGGGGGCAATATTTAAAGTCTTACCTATTTGGAATAAACATTCAGATATAATACCATTTCAGCGATAGTCATTCAGCGAATTAATATCAATTACGTTACAATCTCTTTGCCGACTACAAATTAGCTTCTGACAGAGTAACCTACCTCCTTTCTTAATGGGGTGTCATCGGTCATATTATGTTTTCACTTACAGTTTCACCAATTAGGACAGAACATTCGACGCGCGGTATCAGAGCATTAGTTAATAAAATGGAGAGCAACGTTTTCTAACACTTCAACTATAAAATTCAAATTAAAAAAATTGAGAGAAAAATGTCGAACGTGGATGGGCGGATGGAAGTATTTTGCATTTCATTGCTTGTATGTACTTGCTAATTTTTATTTAATTGAGAAAAAATGCAGAGATGGACACAAAATCTTGGCTGCATTGGCGAATTTCGAGCGAGGCTCAAAACGTTATAAAAACAAAAACCGAAATCAGAGAAAAATATAATAACAGGAAAAAAAATAACCCCTTTAAGGTACAACTGGATAAATTTAGAAAAACTGCCTGTGTCTGAAAAACGAAGCGTCCAATTGAAAAAATAACAATTTTTACGTATTCCTAAGGGTTTCTCACTAAGTGTTCCAATTCGCATGAAATAATTTTTTTTTTCAAAAAATCGTCAAAATAAGAAAATCGCTATAAAAAAATAATGGCTGTATCTCGGAAACGGTGCTTCCAATCACAACAATAATAAATATTTTACCTTCTCAGGAGACCTTCACATGTGGATGTCTTCAATACGGCATCACTTTTTTTTTTTTTTAAAAATCGCTTAAACTAAAATTTCTGGCATCAAAAGTCGCTAAAATTCCCCCATGCCAATATTTCTTAAATGTACGGTCCAATCGAAAATAAAACTATTCTTTACGATTGTCTAAGGATTTTTCAAAAATTGGTCCATCGTATGGAAGATACTTTGTTCAATAAATCATCAAAATATGAAAAACGCTGAAATTAATAATGGCTAGTGAGTAATGTATTATTTAAATGTATTATTTTTGCCATTGGATGCACTGTTTCCGAGTTATAGCCATTTATTTATTTTAGCGATTTCTTATTTTGGCAATTTTTTGAAAAAAAAATTATTTCATGCGACTGGGAACACTTTGTTAGAAACCCTTAGAAACCCGTCAAATCCGAATTACAACCGACTTAGTTTTTAAATTTTTCGTTCATCCAACTAATAGAATATTCACCACTACAGGGTAATTTGATTGCTGCAACTAAAACTCGATTGACAGCTCACATTTATTTATTGTTGCTGTGGCTTCAACAAAATATTTCAGTTCTTGCAACCAAAACTGAATGACAAATCAATTGATATGCACAAAATTTGATGATAAGGAACATCATTATTCGTAATCTCAACTGAATAATGTGAGAGTCCAAGGAACCGTCAAATTTTAGTTGGCTGTAAATATAGTTGTGACAACGAATCTCTTCTCTGTGTGTGGGCATTGAAATGAAAGGTATTTTCCCCACAAATTTAATCAGGGTGACCCTTATATGTTTTTTTAATTTTCCTCAAACATAATGATACTATATGGTTTGTGGTCGGGAATTTATTTTTGGCATTATCACCAATAAGTATATGTACATTTGACATTAATAGTTAGACGTATGACCTTGCCTCAAAGAGGTAAAACCGAGTTTATAACTGGTATGTGTTTAAGTTATACACGAAACAGCGATGTATCGGTGTTTTCTGTATCTCTTAACAGTTTCGGAGAAATTGTTGTGAAAGTAGGGGTATTTTTCAAAATTGTATGCTCTTAAATTTACACATCCTTATAGGTGATAATGCCAAAAATAAAAACCTGAGCGTTCCGTAGGTCCCCAAAGAATCTGTTTAATTTTTTTTTTGAGGGAAATTCAATAAAATACATATAAGCCACACCAAAATGTTAATGTGCATCGAATTACAGCTCCGACAATTGTCGCCGAAATATTATGTGTTTAGGTATACATATCTTAACATTCCAGTATATCTTGCTACATTTTGACATAAAGCTAGGACATTATTTAACAAAAGACAAAATACATTTTAAATTTGTTCAAATCGCACGAGTTCTTTGCAGAGATAACTAATTTAGCAGATCCGGAAAGTTTTATTCTGTAAATTCTATCTATTCTATCGGTATCGGTAAATTCTATCTGAACATAATAACTAAGAGATCGAATAATATAAACTCAAACGGATATAAATTTGGAGACGGTACACTCTGAACGCCAATCTCATGGCAATCTTTGTTTCTTTTTTGAAACAACAACATCTATGCAATGGCTTTCATTGAAAGCATGCATAGGAAAGAAATGTTGTGAATACTGACGATCATAGATAAAATAAACAAATAGATGAAGCACAAGTGTTGGGAAAATTTTAGTGCAGTGGGTTATGGTAAGATGTCGTTGAAAGCAATAAATGGGATTTTTTTTGATCCCAAAACAAAAAGTCAAAAAATATGACAATAAAAATCTAAAATTTCATATCCAAAGAAAAAATAATTTTCAACAAAAATATCAAGAACACGTGAACACAACAAGTTCTTTAAGGTTGAATTTCAAAGCCATGTCACCACCGTATACCATTCCTTGTTGAGCGTCCTCAGACACCAAACAGCATCTGCGACCACAGAAGTTGCTACAGTTTTTGCCGGGGAAGTTTTTAGATTAGGGTTAGGAAAAAATACCAATGTTAGGTTAAGGGACCATTTGGTCCATACTGCAATATTCATGCAGAATATCAATTTAATCGCATTCGTTGTATATATTTTAGATCAATATTCACTAAATATTGTTATTATTATTATCATCTTTGTTTTGAAAATAAATGTAAAGAAAATCAAAGGAAATATACTATGGACTAAATGGTCCCTTAACCTAAGATTCGTATTTTTAACGAATGTTAGCTTAAGAGACCATTTGGTCCATACTACAATTTACAAACAAAATAACCATCTATTCGTATTCTTTGTATCTATCTTGGGTCAACAATACTCAAATATTTTTATTATTATTGTTATTTTATATTTTGAACATAATTGTAAAGAAAATCAAAGAATATATTCTATGGACCAAATGGTCCCGTAATCTGAAATTTGTAATTTCTTATTTGACTCAGTCCTGTTTCTAGTTAGAAAATTTAATTTTTGCTCATGCCATTGGTTTATAAAAAAGATCACGTGACCTGAAAAATGAAGTCAGTATATATCACCGTTCAAAACTTACAAAGAAAACTAGCCATTATTTGGACCAAATGGGCTTAATCTAACAGCAGGGTTAAAAAGGCGTTCCGGGTTGTTCAACTTTGGGCGGTGTTACGGGTTTTCTCCTATTGATAAACCAACACCGGCCACATGGCTTTGAAATAGATTTTTATATAAGAAACAAATGTTATTTTGTAAAATCTCATACATTTTGCCACATTTTCCATTGTTTAAATTACTTTAATAAAAATTTCCCACAATTTTGAATAAACGTCAATGAGAATTATGGGAAACTTCAGTGAAAGTGACAGTAGTACAGAACAGCACCTAGTGAACAAAGTTGACAATGGTCGCGCTATATCTATTATTCCCTTTATCTATGTTGACGATTATGGCAAAGTATTGTTGTGGATGTTTTCGCACAAGTAGGAGTTTAAACAATTCTCGCTTACTTGAGATTTCTTTATCCCTATAATGTGTGATGATATACCTAAATACTTGTGGAGAAGGGAGCTGATGATATGCCTTGGTGGGCATTAAAATAGCTATATTCCCAACCATCCACCATAATGATAAATTTCACACATTTTTTTTAACATTTCTATTAAAATGTACTTTTTCATAGAAAAAGTACTTTTTAATAGTTATTTATCTTGAACCGAACAATTATTAAAAATATAAAACATACATTTATAAATATCGGCATACTGTACACTCAAAACAAATTATGCTGATAAAAAGTATTAAGTTTGATGCATATTTCTTTCATTATTCATTAATTTTAATAACCATCACTTGTATTTATCATACCTTCACCTCAAATTTCCCAGCGATAAATTCTGACAGTAGATATGATGATTTAGTCACGGCTGCGTTGTAGGTGATACAGATATCCAAAGTCCGTTTCTCAACGCCGGTGACAGCTACTGCATTTTATGTGATTAAAAAATTGGAAAATTATGTGAAAGTTATGTGATTCGTTTTATGTGATAACACCTTATGGCCTATTTTTTGAGTGGAAAATCATCTATGATCAGCGGTCAGAAATAATTTAAACTCTGAATTAACACACAAAGTTGGGCATTTAAGCTATGCTAAAGTGACCATATAATTTTAACAGAAAACATGAAGAAGAACAAACACAAAGGTTTTTACAGTGTTTTATTTAACTTGCTTTGTTGTCTGTCAGTCTGTATTGTTCAAATCTAGTAACTCATTTTTAACACAGTTGCAGTTGACCAATCGAACTAAAATTTTGCACACTTGTCAGATTTGGATGACAATACATGAATATGTAAAAAAAAATGGAAACTTTAAAAATTTATTAACTAAAAAATTAAAAAAATATTAAAAAATAATTAAGTTACAGTGTTTTATTTATAAATGCACGAAAAACTAGAGAATAATTTTTCTCTTAGCCTCAATAAGTATATTCTTCCACATGATGGGGTTGTACAATGGTCCGCCTACTTAGCACTTCAACAACAATGGTCTAGATACTTTCAATAAAGAGCGTAATTAAAATGAATTAGTTAATTAATTTTCTAGGGATCTCTCAAATAAAACGCTTGCATTTAAATAAAAAATGGTGACAAAATTAAATGTCAAATTAAGTGTCAAAATTAAATGTCAAATTAAGTGTCAAAATTATTATTTTTATTTTTTTTTTTTTAATGTTTATTTTATTCCAAATTTCTATACTTAGACTATCAATAAACAAACAGTAGATAACAATTCATACTTACTATACACAGTCCCATTTTCGGGCTCTCAAGTATGATGATTATACATACATATATAAACATTATTTAAAACTAAATATTATAAATATACAAAAACATGTACATATATATAACCCGTGTAAAGAAAATTATTTGAAAAACTTTACTTTTCTAGTAGATGCCAAGATAGAATCGAAGCTACAGTCAGGTCATAAAACAAAAAAAAAAAAACAGTTTAGTTACTCTGTTAGCCACCAGTATCTATTCCGATTAAGATTAGGAATAATATTTTTATCTTCTAAGTAAAAGTTGGTATCAAACCTGCTGTTATCACTTGTTAATTGTCTACAACAAATTGTCTTATTATTGGCTCGTCTATATATGTGAAAAAATATAGGAATGCCCATATCATTTTGGATGTATCCTTTACTATCGAGGTATAAAAAGGCCTCCGGTGGTACGTAACCAGTTAGCAACGTAATGGATATATACTCATCATTCGCATAGTATGGTGTCAAAATTAAATTATTTTCCTTGCATTCAAAGCTTTTCAATACATGGTTTCTAATGAGATGAATTATAAAATTATCAATTCTACTTACTTTAGCTGTATTATATAGTTTTTTGTTCGATACATATTTGGTAAAGTGACTATTTGGGGATCTGTAAAGAGATGTACATGCCCTAAGGCATTTTCTCCAAAAACACTCTTAATTTCTCCATATACGAAGGAGAAATGTTAAACCATATTTGGCAACCGTATGTTAATATAGGTCTTATCAGTGATTGACATAAAAGAGTTTTGACCCTTGATTCTATGTGCTTTGAAAAAAATAGATTTTTGTACAAAAAAAGGCCTTTTTGGCTTTAATTATTTGTAAGTCAATGTGCTTATTGAAATATAGGAACTTATCCAAGTGAATACCGAGATATTTAACAACTTGTTTGTTCGGGATATTTACATTATCTTTAGATTTTATACCGAATTCTTTCCAATTTTTCCTAATGTTGTTATTACATCTTCCCACAGGAGGCCTGAAAAGTATAGTTTCGCATTTAATTATATTAATTTTCATATTCCAGTCGTAAGCGTATTTTTCTATAAAACAAAAATCTGTCTGCAGTTTTCGGTTTATTTTCTGTATTTTGTCATCAGCATGATATATAATAATGTCATCGGCAAACCCAATAACGTTATCCATTTTCTTCAATAAATCAAGTATAAATATATTAAATAGGATTGGTGAATTCACAGTTCCTTGTTGTAAACCATTTGCTATTACAAAGCTTTTAGAGCTTGCCTTCTTTTTATTAACTACACAGAAAGTTTTATTGTTTAACATGTTGTGTATGAGGAATATTAAGTGTTGCGGAAATTTATATTGTATCAGCTTATATATCAATCCAGGTATCCAAATACTGTCAAAAGCTTTTTCAAAATCGACTAAACACGCACCTGTATATAATTGTTTATTTAAATTCCAGTTTATATTCGAGACTAGCTGATGGATTGCATGAACTGTTGAGTGTTTGTATTTAAAGCCGAACTGATGGCTATTTATTAAATCTGCTCTTCTACAATGTTTTACAATATTGTCGTTAACACATACTTCAAAAACTTTACTTATATTAGGTAAAAGACTAATAGCACGCAGATTTTTTGGATTACTTGAATTTTTATCCTTTTTGGGCAGTATCACTACTTATGCGTCCTTCCATGCACGAGGAAAATACGAATTGTTGAGAATATTTTTAAAAAGTGTACAATACAATAGAATCATTGCATCAGGGATATTCCTTAAGATAATATTGGGAATATTGTCCACACCTGAAGATAATTTCCGTTTAAGATTATTGAAAATGTAAAATAAAGATTCTTTTGTAGTGAAGTAATCATCGTTATTAGATTCGTTAAATTCATTGGCCAGTTTCGCTGAACTAAATATTGTGATAGTTGATCGATTATGTTCATAAGCAGTTTTCATTTCCATAAAGCTGGAAAAACAATCATCAACAGCAGTGTGTATGGTATTATCAGTGTCAATCTCCTTATAAGAGTGAACAGATTCTAAGTAAGATCCAATAATATTCAAAACTTGTTTTTCATCGCTAATATCTAATAAACTCATTATCGTCACTCTCTAGTTCACTGGATCTATACCCGGCATTTCTGATAAGAAATTCATCTCCTTGTGGAATTTTTAAAACATTAATATTTACATCATTGGCATTTCGAAACTGTTTTCTAGATTCATTAAATATTTTCGAAGGATCCTTAAGTCAATGTTTCTTAGTTTTGTTTGAAAAAATTTATTTGTGGATATAACAAAATTGTCATCTATTAGCTTTCTTATAAGTTTTAATTTATTTTTTTGTATATTCAGTTCGCCTGCAGTAAGAAAACATTCCAATCTATTGTGTTTTTTGATAATAGTTAAAATTTTACTTTTCTGCTGTTGAAATATTTTGATGGTTCTGTTAATAAATTTTTCAGTTGAGTCACAACTTTTGAATTTAGGAACAGAATTTTCTATAGATTGGAGCAAGACATCATTTAATTTGAATAAATAAAAGTCAATTTCGGAGTTTGAGAGATTTCTGTTGTTTGGAATATTCGCAATATTATTCAGTTGATAAAGTATATTATTTTTAAATTTTGTCCAGTTAGTTTTCTTATAATTAAAATCTGGAACTGTAGTTTCCCTAAAAAACGTTAGTGGGTTATCATTTTCGTCCCTCAGAACTTTTATCTGTATTGCATTGTGGTCACTATCATAATCAAGTGTTTTAAGACAATTCATGGAGTTATTTTCCTTTTGTATATGTAAACGAGAGTCGGATATACATAGATCCAAATATGAACCACATCCAGGATAAGAGGATATAACTGAACCATATAAATGACACCTGAAATTTATTTCATTGAGTGATAACCATTCTCGTAACATATTTCCCTTTGTATTATTCGAAGTTTTGCCCCATTCTGTATGCTTACTGTTTAAATCGCCTGCGATTATATAGTAATGATCAACATTTTGTAGGTCTAGCGACTGAAAAAGTTGGCTTAATTCAGTTTTAAAAAGTGTACTAATATTTCCAGAGGGGTAATATACTGATATTATAAAATGGTATTTTTATAATGCATGTTTCTAAATGTGCATTTATTATATTATTGGTATGGTTTTTATATTTCATACCATTTTTTATTAATATAGCAGTTCCGCCACCCCTTGTAGCATTGATTCTATCTTTACGCATTCTATCACTCTTCAAAGTTAATTTTATGTCTACTATTAAGTTTTGTTTCATTGAGTAGGACTACATCAGGTTCGTATTTGTTTATAAAATTAGATAAATCGTATCTTCTACTTAATCGTATTAAATAATTAACATTTATTTCTATTATATTAAGTGCTTTTACAATTGTTTCACCCATTGTTATTGTTTAAGTACCTAGCATAGAGAAAATATGATCTATTCTAGATGTCTTTATTTGGAGTTGTTTTTGCAAATTTAAAATTTGATTTGACAAGGTCTGTAATGAAGTTGTAATATCTCTAAGAGCAGTTTGGATTGTATTTGTATTATCTACGTTCTGTGGTATATTATTCTGCAAGACACTAGCATAGCTTATGTGAGGATTGACATTAATTGCTGCATTTTTTGTCCTATTGTTGATAAAGTTTTGTTGTTTCGCACGAAGCTACTGTTGCATTTCTTTATATTTTTCGCATCCTTTATAGGATGCTGGGTGTCCGTATTTGTTGCAAAGCACACAAAACAGTTAATCTCTTTCATTTTCGGAGACTTTATCCAGTGAGCATTTACCAATATCATGCGACTCTTTACACTTTACACATCTTGGCGGTAAATAGCAATTGGCTGCACTATGAAAAAAGCTTTGACATCTTCTGCATTGTGGAATTTTGATTTTTCTCAATAGTTCCCAACGTACGCAACGATATAGAATTCCTTTTATAGATGTGAGTTCCTGTATTTTACTCTCATTACTTATTTGGACTATATACATCGGTAGATCGTAGCCATTGTTTAGTGATTGTTTAGTTGTGAATCGACTGACTTTAATAAATTTTAAATTTTCATTTTGGATTTTGCATAGTTCATCAAAGGTTTCACTTGGGTCGATATCGGCGCTAAGACCTTTTAGTATGTAAGACTTTGTTTTAATATCTTTTGGTAAAAAATTTTGGTTTTGTTTTCTCTAAATAAGCTTTTATTCTAATATAATCTGTCATTGAAGACATAAATAATGATGTTGTTTTATTACTAAATTCTTTAATTTTAAATTCGTTTATTTTTAATCCATTTTTCAGGAAATCTATTAAAACGTTAGAATCCACATCAAAAATATTTATAGAGTTTTGTGTAGAGTTATTTGATGTATTTGGTCTCACATTTCCTTGTACATGTTTCTCAAATTTCTCTAAGTGCTCTCGATTGCAATGTTCATCATCGTCGAGAATAGCGTAATAGTTATTCTTTAGTTGTTTTGAAATTGTGCCTATTTGTATATTGCTCTTTCTTTTTCTATCATTTTCGGTTGAATTATTTTTTACTGTTGAAGAATTTTTTACACTGTTGTTGTTTATATTGCTGTCATTGATATTGTCACTGGCTATCGATGAGTTTTGATCATTACGCTCACTCATTTGTTTAATAACTATTGTTTTGTTTTTTTGGTTTGTAGAGTCTGTTTCTCTTTTGATGTTTTAAATATAAATTTAGTCGCAACAACGTCTAATGTATACTTTGTCAATAATATATTTAACGCACAAAAATAATGAAAACGATTGATTTTTGCCACACGTCCGTCTACCATGACAGTCACGATCGAACTCCAGTGTCAAAATTAAGTGTCAATATTAAATGTCAAATTAAGTGTCAAAATTAAATGTCAAAATTAAATGTCAAATTAAGTGTCAAAATTAAATGTCAACCCTTGACCGGCTGTTGTTTCTGTCGTTCAACACATGATAATTGTTAAAAAAGTCCAGCTGTTTTATTATTTTTCCTGCCAGTACTTCTCTGGAATTTTCGAAGATATCTTTTTCTTTGGCCAATTAAACACAAACTTATATGACGTAATTTTTTCTGCCATGTTTCCACCTCGGTCATTGGTTTTCGTTCCGATGACTTCTAGAGAACTTTTATAGTTTTTAACAAGACATCTTCAACATTGGTTTGTGTTATCACTGCAGTAGGTAAATTTAAGTTTTTAACTTTAACATCTACCCATTTCCTTATAGCAGTCCAGTTTGCCTTGTTATACTGAGGGACCTGTGCCGGCTTGAGGACAATTGATCCATAAATGGTGCACGTCATTGGCAAATGGCCGGAACTAGAATACCAGGATGGGTTTCAATTTGTGATACCGACAAACGATATTAGCATATCGACCACCGAGAGCAGTGTGGACGTAATTTGTTGTCCAAATCTGAAATCAATGAACAAAAATTAAACAACTTTTTTTAACACTATTAAGCTACAACCCATTATTAGCAACTATATTGGGTTCTTTTGCTTTCGTTTATGTCTAGATTAACATATGTTGGCAAATTTCTTGTTTCATAGGAAGTTCTCTAGGTGGAGCCTGTAACCAATATTTAGTATATATTGTAGTTTTGAACCCACTGAAAAGTAAATTTAGAAAAGCCAAAGTGAACGAAGTTTAACAAAGAAAATTTTCTTAAATAAGTGCATTTTCTTGAAAAAAAGTAAAGTTTTTCAAAATAAATACATATTTATATTCTTTAACAAAATACCTTAAATAAAACCCCCCGTATCTTAAAGAAGTGCCTTTGCTTAAAAAAGTGAATTTATTTGAATTTGAATTTTGTGACCGATTTTTGTTAGATTTTTGGTTAATGTATGAGAAATTCATACTACAAGCTTACAAGTCATAAACATTTTTCTAATTGAAAAATGGTTGGTTTTTGTTGGAAATAATAGACAATTCAGTTCAACACACACTCACTGGCATGACTAGCTCCGAACTCCGTGACAAGTTCATCATCAGATGCCTAACTACTGTGCCTGAATTGATACCATCGGTTGATCATCAATCTTATATATACAAACTCAATTCTGCAATTCACATGTGCGAATTAGTATCGATCGAAAATCCGTAACTATCAACATCACTGAAAGGCCTGTAATTCCAACAACAAGAACTGACAGAATTTTCCCACCATGTTCTTCTTTTCCTCATGCATTCTCGCATTGTTCCAGTGCTTTGAGGTAAGTTTTTTAATCAATATCACAGAGTTGTAATTTTTCGTGGTATAGCAGTTTCGAAGACCGTCTAGTGTCAGTTACGTTTATTTGAATTTGAACTAACTTGTAAGCTTGTAGTATGAATTTCTCCAGAAACCAGAAAAGTGAATTTTCTTACACAAAAGTACATTTTCTTAAAAAATTATTTTTTTTATAAAAATTATAAAGTTTCTTAAAAAATTACGTTTTCTTACAACAAATTGCCTTTTCGTAAAAAAACACTTTCTTTTTGTTGGGAAACAAAATAAATTTTCTTGAGAAAGTACTCTTAAAAACGTATATATTCTTGAAAAAAGGACCAATTTTAAAAAAATTCCAATTTCCTAAAAAAAACCTTTTCTTCAAAAAAAAAACCATCTCTAAAAAAAAATTTTCTAACAAAAAATACTTTTCTTAAAAGTACCTAAAATAATACCTCTTCTTTTCTTTCTTGAGATAAGTAGCTTTTCTGAAAATAAGTGCATTTTCTTCAAAAAATAACCGTTCCCTAAAAAAGTACAACTTCTTTAAAACGTACCTGTTCTTAAAAAAATTACTTTTTTGTAAAAAACAATGCATACTCTTATGGCTTTTTCTTACAAAAGTACTTCTTCTTAAAAATAGTAAATTTTCTTAAACACATTAGCTTTTAATAAAAGAAGTACCTCTCTTTAAAAATTACCTTTTCGGGAAAATACAATACATATTTTTACAAAACGGACCTAAAAAAATTGTTAAAAAAGTTTAGCATTTCTTTCTTAAAGATCCATTTAAATTATCATATTTTTCAACGCCTGCCTTAGGCGTGGTGGAACTTACTAAAGGGGTTTTCAATAAGAGCGCTACAAAAGTTTTTTTTCAAATAAAACAAAACCGGTTTTAGATACCAATGAAATTCTTTATTCCTGTGAAAGTACGTTCGATGCCATTATGTATGGAACTCGATTTATTTTGCACGGCCACCACGGGCACGCTTGCAGAAGTCCAGACGCTGAACCCAATTTTCGACGGTTTTCAAACATAAATCGGCCGATACTGCTGCAATTTCACGTTCGATATTCGTACGAAGTTCATCAATCGTCGCTGACTTGTTGGCATAGACCATAGACTTGACGTAGCCCCACAGGAAATAATCTAACGGCGTCAAATCGCGCGACCGAGGCGGCCAATCGACTGGACCGTTTCGTGAGATAACACGTTCACCAAACTTGGTTTCCAATAAATTGATTGTGGCATTCGATGTGTGGCTTGTGGCGCCGTCCTGTTGGAACCACATGTCCTCCAAGTCCATATTATCCAATTGGGGCCAAAAATATTCAGTTATCATTGAACGGTAGCTATTCGCATTCACAGTAATGTGCCGGTCTTGATCATCATGGAAGAAGTACGGCCCAATGACGCCGCCGGCCCATAAACCGCACCTAACCGTAATTTTTTCGGGATACAATGATGACTCATGGATTACGTGTGGATTGCTGTCTGACCAATAACGCATAGTTTGCTTATTGACGAAGCCATTCAGCCAGAAATGAGCCTCATGGCTGAAGATGATTTTCCAATGAAAATCCGATTCATTTTCAAGTTGTTGCTCAGCCCAATTCACGAAGATACGACGCTTATGGTGGTCAAGCGGCTTCAGTTCTTGCGCCAATTTGATCTTGTAAGGATGTAGGGCAAGATCTTTGCGCAAAATTCGTCACAACGACGTCACAGAGATGCCAAATGCTTGAGAACGACGTGTGAGAGACACATTTGGGTTTTCTTGAACTGAAGCCTCAGCGGCAGCAATATTCTCGACACTACGGGCACTTCTTTGTCTCACTGGCACAGGAACATTTTGTACAGTGCCTGTGGATTCATATTTTTCCACTAGACGCTCAATTGTTGATCTGGTAGGACGATTATGACGACCATAAATTGGACGTAGCGCTCTTAAAGTTGAGGCCACTGACTCCAAATTTGGGTAGTAAATTTTAAAAATTTCGACTCGTTGTTGGCTCGTATATCTTTCCATGATGAAATGGCAAACATTACTGAAGAGAAACGTCAAAAGAGCGGGGGAAAATATGGCGTCGTTTGCTGTCCCTATCGATTTACTTTTGTAGCGTCTCTGTTGAAAAACCCTTTACTACATAATATGTATATAGCGAAAGAAACTTCACTCCAACCGGATATCCCCTGACACCTCATATTAATTACAAAAATTACCCAGGAACAAAAAACAGACTTTGCGTTTGTTTAAGATTCACAGACAAACACTAACTCTATTTAGCAGAAGTCATCGGACAGTAGGCGTGAACACATACGAAATTGTAATTTGTATATAAATATTTATTTTTTCAAATATCTGCTTGTAAAATAAATATGCGCCTATAACAACAGAACGCAGAAATTATAATACATAAATATATTACCATATTTTAGAAAAGTTTGTGTTTTTCGAGATATCTCTTATTAACTTCGTGTTCGACATCAACTAATAAATCTATAGCAATGAAGTCCATCATATAATAATATTACCTGTGAATGTGGACACCAACGAATACTTTATTTTAGCAATTTCCATGTAACCATTTGATTGGTTGGTTGAAAAGGCTGCAAGGCAGCACGCTCTCTAGCACACTTAGGCTAAAGAAGCCCATTGTGATACCTGCACTTTCCTCCGTAGCAACTGTTAGATGTGTTCCGAATATCCTAGTTCTTAGGTCCTCCCAGAGCAGGGCAATCCAAGAGAAGGTGTTTCGTCGTTTTCTCGTCCTCTTCCATGCAGCATCTACTGAGGTTGGAGTTTCTGTGTCCCAATCTTAGGGCGTGTTTTCCTACAAGACAATGTCCCGTAAGTGTTACTATCATTGTGGATAACCTGCCTCTCGGCAAGTTAAGTAGTTGCCTAGTCCACTTCCTGTCCACCTGTGGGGAGAGGACCCTGGCTTGTTTGCAAGTTGAAGTAAGTCTCCACTTTTCCTTGAACATATTATCGGCCCACTGCCTGATTGTCAAACGGCAAGCATAGATTGGCATACTAACACCTTCTTTTGCCGGAAGAACCTGTGTCGTAGTGCCCTGTCTAGCTAACGCATCCGCTACGCAGTTGCCTGGAATGTCGCTGTGTCCCGGTACCCAGATGACCCTGATGTCAAAATACTCTGCCATCACCCTAAGGGATGAGTGGCATTCTTTCACCGTCAGGGACGTAGCAAACATGGCTTCCAGGGATTTTATGGCAGCCTGGCTGTCTGTGTAGATACATATTCTCCGGAGGGTTGTGACACTACTTTTCAGAAGTTCAGCAACCGCCAATATGGCGGTAATTTCCGACTGAAATACACTACAGTGATCAGGCAGCTTGAAGGAGATATTTATATTTAGGTCCGGTGAATGGACCCCATAGCCTACTTGCTCGTCCAACTTTGATCCATCCGTGAAAAATCTGATACTACTGGCATCCCCTTCCAGTGACTTTTCCTAGGTATTCCTGTTCGAAATAGAAGTCCTTAGATTTGTCGCTGGTAGAAGGTAGGGGATATAGTAGTCCGTTTTTACGGAATAGAGTTGATCCGGTTTAGTAATTCAGCGTGTTCGGAATGCCCCAATATCAAAACGCCACAATCCCTGATTCTCACCAGGGATGTAGTGGCTGCGGATTCGACCATGATATCAAGAGTACAGATGTTCAGGATAGCACTAAGTGCAGTACCTGACGTCGTGCCCATTGCCCAACTAACGCTAATCTGTGCTGATCTTTGAATTTTCATCACGGAATTCAGAATATATTTCTTTTGTAGGGCCCTCCACCAAACAACGATGCCATAGAGAAGTATTGGTCTGACTATTGCCATATAGATCCACATGGTGATCTAAGGAGACAGTCCCCAGCGCTTTCCTCTCGCCCCTGTACAGCAGTAAAGAGCAACATACGCCTTTTTCACATTCTCCTCCACATTCGGTTTTTAAGACAGTTGTCTGTCGAGAATTATTCCCAGATACTTGACCTTTTCCGTCAACTGTAATTGCACCCCATTAACTGACGGCACTTCAAACGCGGGTATTTTATATTTCCGGGAGAACAAGATAAGCTCGCGCTTAAGTGGGTCAAGTGATAGTCCGTTGTTAGCGGTCAAGTTCGAAATCAGACTAAGTGGGCTGGTTGTACGAATGCTATTTACCACATAACTATTTACAATACTTGACAGCTTTATTTATATAACAACTGCATCTCGAAATGGAACTCTTACTGACTCGAAAATATAGCGATAGTATTAACAACATGAACATGTGTTACGACTTTATACGAAATCACTTAGTGATTTGAAAATCACGAAATATTCCTCATCAAAACCAATGAATCAGTGCAAGGAACAACAAAATAAAAAGTATATTAAAATGTATTTATTTGAATGTAAAGTAAAAGTAAATATAACTCCCGGATGTATGAAAATATAGGTTAATAGCGAGTGAGTATTTATTTCTCGAGTGAATGTGAAATGGAGATACGCTGTTGATACTTCCTCCATTCATTATTAGGGTAGTGGCATCAGACCTCATTAGGAACAACAAAATATTTAGTAAATTAACAACTTTAGCTAATTCATCGTGGCGGAAACGGCCCACATGCGATTGAAGGTTGACGACCTACATCATCACCATCAAACCCTAGCGAAAAGGTTGTACAGCCTTTTTCATGTAGGGAAATAAAATGTACCGCCTATTATTGCACGACTAAGTACATACATACGACTCATACATCCAGCACCATATGCGTTGTTAGCTGTAGACATTATCCAGACGTTTCAGAAACAATAAAGTAGAAGCTGGAGCAGGAGAATTAAATGAATCTTTAGACAGGGATGAGGATGATGAAGTCGACTTTTCTGAAGAACAACAACCAATTTCATTACAATACTTTGCGTGCAATCCTTAACAAAGATGTTTTTCGACAATTGAAATGATTTTGGGTTTGTAATAAACCACCTCATACTTCAATTACTTCCTTCCACCCTCAGAAGCAACTAAACTGTTTATTGAAAACTTTCAATTTCATACGCTCACATTGTACTATAGTAGAAAGTACTTCAATGTACCCTGTAGTAGAGATTTCTAACATAAGATGTTTTAAGCAAGAAAGGTAAATACAAATTAATAGAAAACGGTGATGACTAACGACTTCGCCGCTCTTAAAACTAATTTGCTTTAAAACTGAATTATTAAAAATAATTTGCTACCACAGAATTTGAACATTTATCAGATTTATACAAAATATTACTAAAAACTTTAAATCGAACCAGTACAGAAATTGCGGTCGGTTGAACGGACTTAAACATACCCTTACTCTAAGTCATCCATTGCGTTTAAGTACCCTCAAACAAATGGTTCATATTTGCTTGATGAGCCACACAGACCGACATTTGATTCAAGATTACCTTATGCGTTACGAATTTTTTTGGTATTAAATAATATATATACACACTCATCCCTATCGGTGCGCGTATACAAATCCGTACCTGACTACGGAAGTGAATATTATTTCCTATAAGGCGAAGGCTGCTAATAATAATTTAAAATTGTAAAAAAGTAATGGCCGTTGGTGGTGCAATGGTTGCTGTGTGCGCCTCTTGAACATGAGGTCCTGGGTTCGATCCGTTCTCTGACCACCTTAAACTTCTGTCGGCGGCGGTCACCCCACCCCGCATAGTGACGGCGACACTATAGAGTATTTAGCCATGAAAAAGCTTCTCAAAATACCGTTCGGTACCGATGAAAAACTGTAGGTACCAATCAGTGAATATAAAACTAGGAAGCGTACAGTCACTGGTTGAAGCTCTCTCCAATTCCTTCCTGGGATGTCGTGCGACACCATTTATTTTATTTATTTAATTTATAGAAAAATGTGTTTAATTCACTGGGAATTACTCGTATAAGAAGTGTATTTTATGATTATGATTTTCCTTAGGCCGACAATTGGTTACGAGTTCATAAATCCAGATAACTTATTTATTACATAATTGACAATAGAAAACTAATTCAGATTAGAGGCCTTACATAACAATGTGTTTGGGGATTGTCGCAAATAAATTATACTTGTGCCCAAACGCAATGTGTTTGCTTTCAATATTACAAGTTTGAGACACCATTTTTAATATGTTATAACATATATGATTGCGACCCAAGTATATCTCAGTTTGTGATATAAATACAGCCGTGTTTGTTGTACTGTTTATGCTCTCTCGAGAGCAAAATAATAAAAGAGGGGCAACGATTGTGTATAACTTGTAAGTGTGTGTCTGTATTTTTGCATTATTCTCTCAGTGAGTGATTCATAAATATTTCTCAATGTGTGTAAATTGCAGATGAAGTCAGTATTTATTATTTTGACTGATGTATTGCGTTTCAATTTCATGTATTCAGTCGTTAATGGTTCATCGGACAGAGGATATCAAAAGCGCTTGATCAGTGAAAAATTAAAAAAACGCTCGGACGGTTAAATGGTTTGTGATGTTGCTTTGGCTTTTGTGTATGTGTTTCGCATATATTTATGTGTGCTACCAAAGTGAGACTCGATTTTGAGGAAAGAAACTGGAGAGGGCAACAACGTGAATCCCTTTTGCTGCCGAGTCACTACTGAAAAAATCGGAATGGCGGACCATTTGTGAAATATAATAAAAAAAAAACACAAGTAATTAATACACTCTTGTCTTGCATGAACTAAATTTGTATATAGTTAAATAAAATTTCGTGACCGTCGGTGGTGCAATAGGTAGTGTGCGCGCCTCTTGTACAGGAGATCCTGGGTTCGATCCCTGCTCCAACCACCTAAAAATTTCTTTCGACGACGGTCACCTCGCTTAGTGACGGCGACACTATCGAGTATATAGCCATGAAAAAGCTTCTCAAAATACCGTTCGGAATCGGTGTAAAACTGTAGGTCCCAATCAGTGAGTGAAAACTGGAAAGCGCACAGCTCAGTGATTGTGAGAAGTTCTCCCCGGTCCCTTCATGGGATGTAATGGGAAACCATTTATTTTTTTTTTTTTTTTAAATAAATTTTTGTGTTCCAAATTATTTATTACTAAATATTAGTTTGTTTGGGAGAAAATACGCATATGTTTCCACGTAAGTATAGGGAGGTTTGGGGGAAACACGCGAATGCTTCCACGTTAGTATAAATATATACGTGTCATCATAGATACGAGTAAGTAAACATGCTAATGTTTTCATTTAAATACACCTGAGTTTAGGACTTGCAAACATATAAATGTTTGCAGTGTGATCCAAACATATACATGGTTCAAGCAGAATGTGTTTGGGAGAACATGTTAAGAGGCCGTTTTGTTCAGCGTGTGCTATTCTGGGATGTGATAGTAATCGAAAAGAGATTAGCATCAAAATTGTGCCGAATTTTTTGCAAATCACATGGCCATTTGTGGACCAAAATTTAGATTTATTTTCCTAGTAGTTAAAAAGTGAAGATTCAGTTTCTTAATAGCAAAACTGTGGACGAGTATATATGTTCCACGGACTGGTAAACGGTTACCGTCATAAAACAGAATCATCCATGAATACAAATGTTTAAAGTCTTTGTAGTTCTCCTTGGCTCACATCAACATTCTCTTCCAGTCTTCCTTTAAGACATTTAAAGGTTATATTTTTATATGCATAAAACACTGTGAATTTCATATATACAGGCTTTGGTATATATAATATTATTTCGCTATAAAAAAGTACAATCAATGACCAAGCAAGCGAAATAACAGGGTAAAACGATGTTTGGTTAATATTCTGGGGGTTGTAAATTAATTAAGTAAGTACTGGTTCATGGTTATAACTCCCTCACAAATGGGAAAGTTGTGTTGTATTCAACCGAATCGCTTCGCATTTTATCAAGCATTGCTTGCAATCAACGCATGTCAAAACGCATGCACACCGCATTGACTTTAACAGCACATTTAGCAGTTCTCATATATTCGTAGATATGATTACGTAGTTATATATAATAAACGATTAATTACAACGAAATCTTTTAACAATAGCGACCCTCCTCATATCCGTTTCATTTCATTTAACATTCTTTATAAACAAATTCAATCAAATTCAGTCAAACAAAAGCCAAATCCATCCCCTATAAACTTTTTGAGTTTTTTTCTGTTAAAAAATAGAAATTGGAACTGAATTTGTTAAACAATAGAAATATCATCACATTCATGACTTCGACGTTATTGTTCCTACCGTTTTAGTTTTGAATTATCTCTTACCCAAACTAAGTTTGGTGAGAGAAAGCGTCAAAAAGGTCCGTGGAAATTATGATTGATTAATTTCATGCCATCATAAACATTTAGATACCGCAGTAGATATAGCATATGACACCTCCATATTCATACATATCACTCATAAACAGTCATTCCCATTTATACCAACAGGGTCATAGCTGGGATAATATACCCTTAACTTGGCTTCTATAATCGATTGAGAATTTTGCACGTCTATCACTAACTGTCTTTTACAATTTTATTACGAAAATTTCGAGTGGTTCAGGTTAAATCAACCGTTAAATCATATGCCAAAAATGCGGGTAACATATTGTTAACAGTGCATGAAAACTACGAGTGACGAATGTGATTTATGTCCGTGTTTTGTGGGAAATTTTAATTGGAAATTCAAGTACTTCGAATAAAAATGATTATTGGGAATTCTAACTCAGATTTGTGCATATAAAGTTGAGAAATGTTGTTTGACTCGCGGAAGAGAATATTACAGTGTTGACAGTGTCTGTGTTCATATTATGCTAAATTGAAGTGAAAAGTGAAAAATGGCTAAATTTTGTCTTTTTTAAGGTTAAATTTGTGGTGATAAAAATTTGAATTTTGACGTCAGCAAAACGAAAAATTGGAAAAAACTGCAAAAATTTAATAAAATCAAAAGTGATTAAAATTCGAAAATAAAAAAATAAAGAGAATTCTGAAGACTAAAGTCGTAAATGACCGGTCGTCGTAATAAGGTCGGTTGGACGCTGTCGCAGAAGATAAGGCAAAACTGCCCTAATATATTCTTGATCCATTTGGGGGCTTTCGTGAGGCAACTCCAAATGAAACAGTCATCTGATTGAGGGGTGAAGAATGTGATTCGATCACAGACAGACAAGCTGGTTCGGTAAATACTCAGTGGCGTGACAAGAGTAATACCCTGTACTGAATATCCCGAATAAAAATCGAAAAACTGAGAGCAATATCCTGAAGGAAAATCGCGAATTAACAGAGGAAAGGGCTAGAATCCTCAAGCTAACGGAGCGAACTGAAAAGGCAGTGGATGATCTACAGGATAAAATAGTGTCCTTACAAAATTTATGAGAAGCTATGACGGATGCTGAGTTCATGATAATCAAATTGTAAAAGGTCAAGAAGCCGTTAGAAGATGTGAAGAAAAGTCTCGCACAGGGCAAGATGCCACACCTGCATGGCCGGATGCGGTAAACACTGCGGGCAATAAGAGGGAAGTAACTTCAACAAAGATAGCTACAACGTCAGAAAATACAGCTATACAGATTGTTGTACTTTTTTTATTCCGGGCGAATCAAAAAAAAAATCCGCGATTCTTCGTTTTGTTTTTGGTTGCCATCTATGGAAACCAAACAACATCGTGAATTTTTTCGACTGTGTACGACGTGCCGACAAAAACAACCAAAGCCTTGTTTTTAGAATTTCAAGTCAAATAAAAGGTAATGCATAGAAGTACGATGTTACACTTATTTTTTCCAGAATATATGGACAGCAAATAATAACATTAATATGTTAATATGTTAATATGTTCTCAGAAATAAAAAACCGAGTAATGACTTTGTTGGGTTAAACAAGAATTTCATCAAACCATACCCTGAGAACCAAAATGTATTATTATTCACTTAGTCTCTCAGAGTCAATGTATGTATGTGGTTTCAAAAGCTAATGAATTCCCTCCTTTGTGTCCGCAAAATTAACGTGCGATACGTAGAATTTGTGTTTGGTATCAGTGGAAAATGTAAGCTGATAGAAAATGCAATGAACACGGTTGATCTGTATATGTAAATCTGTTTTGATTTTGTAGACTTTTGCTGTTGGACACCATAATCGAGTGTTGTCACACCGAGAAAAAAAGAGTAAAGAATTTTCACAAACAGTAAGTACACAGTTGTTTAGAATTTATAGTTTATACTTCAGTATTTGATTAGGAACAATATAAAAATGGTTTTCCAACACATCCCATGAAGATATTGGGGGCAAATTCTTACAACCAGTGAGTTGTGCGCTTTTTAGATTTACACTCACTGATTGAGACCTGCAGTTTTACTCCGGTTCCGAACGGTATTTTGAGATGCATTTTCATGGCGAAAAACTCGATATTGTCGCCGACACTA
Source organism: Phaonia tiefii (assembly GCA_963931995.1). Lineage (NCBI taxonomy): Eukaryota > Metazoa > Arthropoda > Insecta > Diptera > Muscidae > Phaonia > Phaonia tiefii. The sequence goes on along the minus strand of OZ008368.1, from coordinate 197,541,975 downwards.
AGCAATTTATAGATTTATAATTTTGAATGGAAGTTATAATCACTTTAATATAAAATAATTGCTGCTAGGCGAAAGAAATGATTTATTAAAAATGATTTATTATTAAAATATACCTTGAAACATTTAGATTCGATTTACTCCAAACTAAGTTTCTTGAATTGCGACTAGGAAATGCAAATTCCCGGACTTTTTCGTCTCCCGGGAAAATAGATAAGTTTCCTGGGATCCCGAAAATTCCCGGTTGAAATGTGAGTCCCTTATTTTTCGAATGTTTTAGGTCAATTTTGTACCACAAACGAGAAAAAATAGAACAAATATCTTAAATAACGCAAAGTGTTAGGAAATCTTATATTTAAAAAAAAAACGTTTCCCATTAATTTAATGGGAAGTTTAATTATACAAAGCTTAAATGTATAATCTGGTGTAACTTTGACGTTTAGTATCCTATCGAAATGGTATATATATCATTGAAAACTTTAAAATATCTGATTTAAAATCAAAAATTTCTTATTAAACACTACAGAATTTTGGCAAGTATTTGCAAAGATCAAATAAATTATATGAGGTGTCAGGGGACACCCGGTTGGAACGAAGTTCCTTTCGCTATATATTATGTACTAGTTAGTTCCAACGTTGGCCGATGGTTGTGCAATGGTAGTGGCGCGCCTCTTGTACATGAGATCCTGGGTTCGACCCCTGCTCAGACCAAAGTAAAATTTCTTTCGGCGGCGGTCACCTCGCATAGTGACGGCAACACTATCGAGTATTTAGCCATGAAAAAGCTACTCAAAGTACCGTTCGGAATCGGTTTAAAACTGTAGGTCCCAATCAGTGAGTGAAAACTGGAAAGCGCACAGCTCAGTGATTGTGAGAAGCTCTCCCCTGTCCCTTCATGGGATGTAATGGGAAACCATTTATTTATGTTTAGTAAGTAGTTGAAAAATACTGTAATTTAAATGGATCTTTAAGAAAATATACTTTTTGGTAAAATGATAAAGTTTTTTTAAGAATTTTTTTATTTATTAAATGTATTTTTTTAAAAAAAAGTATATTTTTAGGTCCCTTTTGTAAGAATATGTATTATATTTTCCCGAAAAGGTCATTTCTTTAATGAAAGGTACTTCTATTATTAAAAGCTAATGTTTGTTTTACGAAAAGCTACCATTTTTAATACGAAGTGCTTTATGTAAGAAAAAGCCTAAGGAGCCACAGAAAATTGTAAAACATGACTACGAATTAAAATGTGTTTCCAGGTCTGATTTTTTGCATTAATGTATTATACAGATATCATATTTTAGCATACAAGAAAGTTTTTCAATCCATTCAAGTTGTTGGTGTGTTTTTTTTTTAAACAAAAAAGACACAACATTTTCTTTACACTAGTTGAGTACTTGCCACCTTTATTATGTGGTTTTTCTTAATATTTGTAACTACTTATGTAAAATTTACACCAGTTATTAAATGAAACACATTTTACGTCTTGAAAACTCCTATTGGTATTAAAATGTTCCTTTAAACAGTTGAGAAATACCGGGACAAATCAGGTGTTATTTGGTGTCCCGTAAAAACCAACTTTAGTTTATCCATTGTTTTTCTGCCAAACCACCTTAACAGTTTTAATATGTTTTTTCACTTGAAGCTATTTATTAGTGACGTGTTCAGTAATGAAGTATTTGTCAAAATTCGTACAGCTGATACTTGAAAAATTAACCATTTATAATTTGTCCCGTACAAACGAAACATAAAAATTTGTGATTTCTCAGCGATAGTTTTAATTTTGCTAATTTGGATAAATCTAATGAAAGTAAAAATACGCCGCGATATAGAAAATGGAGAAGCGAGAAAGAAAAGAATGATCCGGATTTCAAAAACAACGAAAGAGGACGAGTTAGAGAGTGGAGAAAAGGAAAAGCCAAGGTAATTAAGTCAGACGAATAAGGAAAGCGAAGGAAGTATGAAATAGATCGAAACAAAATTCAAAGAGCTAAAAAATTGTTAGAAAGGCATGACAGTTCTGCTAAATTGGCCTCAAGTATTAATGTGCGTAATGAAAACAGATTTTTGGCGATTGATAAACATTTTCCGTACAAATGTAAGCAAACGTATGCAAAAGCAGTTAAGAAGTGTCTTCAAAGTTTGCCTACATCGCCGACGAAGGAAGCAAAAAGCTGTAGTGGAGGGTGTGGCAGAAAAAATTGGCTTGAAACTTGAGGGCAACCTCAATAAATCTTTGAATGAAACATTAAGAGAAGATGAAACGGCTGCAGCAGTATAATAATTTTATTTTCGTCCAGATGTTGTGTATACATGCCCAGGTAAGAACGATGCAATGACAGTTTGGATAAATGGAAAGAAGATGACACTGCAGAGGCATTATCTCACCATGTTCTTGCGAGAAGCTTTTTATATATTTATATATATTTAGAATAATCAAATAGGGTTTTCTAAATTCTGTGCACTGCGGCCGAGAAATGTTTTACTGCTAAATGACACTCCATCAGAACAGTGCAAATGCATAATATAACTCAAATAACAGAACTCCAACTGCTGGAAAAATAGCAGTGAGGCATGTAAAAGTGAAAAATTGTAAAGCCACCTTATGATCCTGCAAAAATAATTACTTTAAAACAATGGAAAAAAGAAGACTGTTATAGAATCAAAATGCAAACAGAAGAAATAAGTTCAGGTGAATTGCACGAAATCTTAATCTTACAGCTACCAGAAGTTCTGTATCATGGAAATACAAAAACAATAGAAGCAGAAGATTTCCAGACAGACAAAAGTAACACAAATGTGAGAATTCTACAAATTGATTTCGCTATGTCTCATATATGTGAGTACCAGAACGAAGTTCAATCAGCTTTGTGGAACAAAGGAAGTGTTACTCTTTTTACGGCTGCTACATTCTCTACTTCGCAATGTAAAACATTCGTCATTTGCTCTGATACAAAGCACAAGCATAAGGACAGAATTTTTACATTTGTGACATATTTATATGACAAAATTTTTGCCACAAGTAATAACGAATATTTTAAAGAAATCATCTGGAGTAAACCGGTTCATGGTCACGTTATAGATCTTCCTTTCCGAAAAATATAAAAGGCAATTCGAATGGAAATATTTCGCCAATTCTCACGGTAAGGGCGTTACTGACGGAGTCGGTGGCAACGTAAAGCGACTTGTAAGCCAAAAAAAAGCCGAAATCAAGGTAGTGTCACCGTCATTCAAAACGAAAATGATTTCGCTTCTTTAGCAGCCACACTAGTTCCCTCAATAAACATTTCCTGCATTTCGGAGTCTGAAATAACCAAAAAAATTTAACATTATCATCCTTGGGAACATACAAGGCCTGTGCCAGGAATATCAAAATTTCATAATATTATAGCTAATGGACATGAAGTGACATGCAAAAAACAAACTCTAGATAGTGACTACATCAAATTTACTTTTTAAAAGTGGTTCAAAACCAATTTCAACAATTTGTTTTCGTACATGTCCCGTACAAACGCAGGAGTCCCGTACAAACACTTTTATTATAACTTTGCTAATTTATGTGTAATAAATATATTATATATTATTATTGTTTTTTTATTAACTTGGTTCTGGGACAACAAAACTAAATTTTTTTTTAGCAATTCATATTAATTTCGCTACAATTTAACACGGCAGCAAGTATCTACGCATCGTAGTATAAATACACTGTCCCGTACAAACATAAATATTTTATTTAATTTTTCACAAATGTGCGTATAATTGTCAAACAAAAAATTATCTGTTTATAGTATCTAGTCTGACAAATATAATCAACTGGAAGTTTTGCCCCATAATTATTTTTTTTTTTTTTACATTTAATCGTCAGAATTGCGTACGATTTGTCCCGTACCAACCGTGGAATGCTCCCTAAGAGTATGAATTTTTTTACAAAGAAATACTTAAGGAAAAGGTTATTTTTTTAAGAAAATTTCCTTTTTTTACAAAGAAATACTTAAGGAAAAGGTTATTTTTTTAAGAAAATTTCCTTTTTTTCAGAAAGGCTACTTATCTCAAGAAAAGAAAAGGTATTATTTTTTTTAAGAAAATGTACTTTTAAGAAAAGGAATTTTTGTAAGAAATGGTATTTTTTAAGACAAGGTATATTTTTTTTGAAGAAAATCTTTTTTTTTACAAAAGAACATGTACAATTTTGTTTTACAAAAAAGGTACTCTTTAACGAAAATGTAGTATTTTCATAAAAGATAAATTTTTGAAGAAAAATTTACTTTTTTAAGCAAAGGTACTTCTTTAAGATAAGGTTTTTTTTTAAGGAAAGGTAGATTGTCTAAGAATATCAATAGGTCTTATTTTTTGAGAAAATTTACTTGTTTTAAGAAAACGCACTTACTTAAGAAAATTTTATTTTTTAAAATTTCTTTCACTTTTGCTTTTCTAAATTAACTTTTTATTCGGTTCAAAACTACAATATTTAATAAACAGGCTCCACCTAGAAAATTTCCCATTAAACAAAAAATATTCCCATTAATAGTCTAGACACAAACCAAACCAAAAGTACTAGTGTAAGAGTAAGTGTGCTGCCAAATGTAATACCATGCTCAGGGTTGTATTTCATGGATTTTCCAGTCCTGCACTTTGGTTTTCGAAATGTTCTGTTTATTGGGTTCAAAACTACAATATGTAGAACACAGGCTCCACCTAGAAAACTTACCTTTAAACCAAACCAAACCAAAAGTACCCAATATAGTTGATAATAATGGGTTGTAATAATGTAGTTAAAAAAAAATTGTTTAAAATTTTTTAATTTAGCCCCCATCCCGCAACGTGCGATAAGGAACTTCGTTCCAATAAGTAATGATTTATCTTTCAAGATATAAAATGATTTATTTACCCTTTAACCCTTTACCCTATTACAATAATAATATAATAATAATACTAATAAAAATAATATTAACGAAAGTAACTAGATAGTGAACTTTTGTAACAAGTTTACAGTTTTACATGAATTGTTCGATGTTCGAAAAGGTTTGAAAATTGTTTTTTTTTTATATTTGATTCTATCGATTCGATTTCCTTTGAGCTATATAGATCAGAGATTTAGACACAATTTAAATCGGCGGAACCTGGATTTGAACTCATGTTGGTGGACGATGATTCCGTAGATTGTGACTGTTTTCATCAGCGCCTTAGTGCTCTACGCCAGATTTATATTTTTGTAAAATTTGGATATATAACTCAAAAAGTATTACTTAGATGTATCCGAAGATATATCGCCGCAATGAATATGATTTCACTAACTTGAAAACTTTCTTCACGGCTACGAATACTATGATAAATATATTCTCTTGTTGTGATCAATATTTTTCATTGATGTAAGAAGCTTGTTTGGGAATTTAATCACCCATGTGTGAATGATATTATAATAATATTAACATCAGGACCCATTTTTTGCCCATTTTATATTATTTTCCTCTTTGCTATTTCGTGGAAAAATTAAAATGTATTATATTTATTTTGATAAATGAGGCAGAATATATGTATGTAGTTTCGGGCAATTTGTCAGTCATGTGTTTGAGCATTGTTACTAAAAAGGTAGTAAAAATTTTGTAAAAACAGGGTTGTTCTTATTTGAAACGAATCAGTATCGTGGCTTTAATGACTGATACGTTGCAGTAACACATTCATTTTGTAAATTTTAAATGTTTGACTAATTACGGTAACAAACAGATGCAATTTTTAAAAAATCAAAAGTTGCCCAAACCTCAAATATTAACAATCACATTATTAAACTTGTTTTCTCTAAAATTCACAATTGATGTATTCGTTGCAGCAACAATCATTGAGTTGCTGGAGCAACGCAACGATGAACATTAAAAAAATCTTGTACAACATTTATTGCACCAACGATCAACCATCTAACGAAAATATCGCACCCCTACGAATAATCGTTATTAGTTCAGTGAACCGATACTAATATTTTAAGAAAATACAAAAATTTAAAACATATAGAATACTCATGTGCAAGAAGAGCTTACTGGACTACACATTTTTGTGAAAATATTCTATAATATTGTTGTGGGAAGCGGGAACTGAAAATTAACGAAATTCACAGGAAATCCCGGGCGGAAATTCCCGGGATGCATTCTCTAGTTGCGATGGTCTTCCAGGAAATGGGCAATTTATTTTCTCGAACTCGTAATCCGGATGTTGGTATTGGTTTCTAAGTAACATTGGTATCTAAGTAACTGTATTGGTTTCTAAGTAACAATATAAGCATTGACAAGCGCCAAAACAAATTGTCTAACATTTGCAAAAAACTAGCTAAATATGCCGTATAAACATATCGGATGCAATAGTAGGTCATGGCAAGTTAAAGTAGGTATATTATATGATGTTTTTCCTGGACAGTTTTAGTTCAAATTTAATTGTTTACAGATTTTCATATGAGTTAATAGCTTTGACAAGTTAATTTAATTTACTGTTAGAAACACTTTTTTGAGTACGGATACCGACATACATTCCTTGGCTATGGATCCAGCGGTGTGCCGTAAAGAAATATACAAAATTTATTTCCGTTTTAGTTTATATTATTCGAATTGGAATTTGTCTTAAATGTAGTTTATCTATGAAAAACTACAATTTAATAGAATACATTATTAAAGAACTAATTATTACTGTGGTGGATGATTTGGAATATAGCTAGTTCAATGCCTACTATGGTCAGTCATCAGCTCCCTTCTCCACAAGTATTTAGGTATATCTACACGCATTATAGGGATAAACAAAATACGACTTAGTAAGAATTGTGTCAACACCTATATCTGCCAAAAAATCCACAATAATACTTTGACATAATAATCAATATTCACAAAATATATTTCCTGTGCATGTCTTTATTTCGCAAGTTCATCGGGGAGCACCATATTAATATCGAAATAACGACATGGTCCTTAACTCAAGTTTATTTCAATATTTTTGAATACCTACGAAACTGGAATTATGAATTGCAGATAAATATTTTAACCAGAAGTGCATCATTTAGCTACTCAATAGTCTACCATCTCCGTAACAAGTTACGTTGAGTTAGTGCAAATGCGCCGATGATTAAGGGCCCCCGCAGACTGCAGACTTTTTATCGGCCGATAGTTTAGTCGGGTTGGGCTGAAGGTGCACCGAGCCAACTAAACTGTTTTCTTGGTGAACAGGGCGCAGACTATCCAACAGCCGGCCGACTATTCTCGAACTAGTTTGTAACTGACTGTTGAAGCGGTCGCACAATGAAAATATTGTCCAGAAAAATTATTGCTCTCATCATACTCCATCTCATACTCATCTCATCAATTGCGATTTGGGCGACGCCGTATTCAAAATACACGCACACGACGCCAAATCACAGAGCGAACTGAACTATCGGCCGACTAAAGAATCGTCATGTACTTATGCGCAGGCGTGTATGCGCCAATACTGATTAAACAGTCGGCCGATAGTTGGCCGACAGATTAGTTTGAATGTAATCGGGTAGCCTATCAAACTTTTTTATCGGCCGATACTGAATCGCTGTAGTGTGCGCATATGCTTTCCTCTCCATACTGATTAAGAAGCCGACCAAACTATCGGCCTATAAAAAGTCTGCAGTCTGCGAGGGCCCTAAAACAAATCACATTCCTTAAGCTCTTTGAAGGATGGTTGTAGTTAGTATTCATAACGGAGCATACTAAATTAAAGTATAAGATTTATAATTTATAACTAAACAAAATCGTAAATCCAAATTTACAACTCATACAGATTTCCTTAGTTGTTACAAGTGTTTTGAAAAACGAATTACCACCATAAAATATGTACCTAACACTTTCTGTAAACAGCAACTTCAGACACATGTCCACACATTCACCGGATATCAACAACCCGCAGACACGGAGGAAAAAGTTCTAACAATCCAAAATAAAGCTGCGGTCAACGAAAGTAACAATAAAATGTGTTAACAGAGCCACCGATTAAAGTTGTTGGATATTTATGCCACAAACAATCGTATCAAAGAAACGTGCTAGGATTCTATAATTCCTTTTATTAGAATAAGTGTTATGTGAATTGCCAGTTAGGAGAAACATCATGATAGGGACAATGGGAAACATATTTTGTGTGTTTATTTAACTGTCATTAATACAGCAACTGCAAACAACAGCAATACATTCAAGACAATTCTGGGTAACTTTTCAACTGACATGGGTGCCTAAAATATAAGACGAATAGATTTGTTTAAATACCACAATTTGTCGTTAGTAGATATAAGGGAATATGTTCAGAATTTTAATAGGCTAAGTTGAACCAAATTCTATGTGAAAATATAAAAATTTGTTACTCTGATGATAGCTGTTAAAATTATCATAACCCGACGCCTCATGTTACATAAGGGTCATATCATGTGAAGCGGACAATCAAAAAGGCACTTTTTTGATGTGTTAACATCTATACGCGCGCCTCTAGGGCAGTAAACTATAAATTTAATACATACGCAAGTGTTGCGAATAGATGTTATTTTGGGCTAAGCAAGCACTTTAGAGATAAAGCCCTCTCTCGAGTAACAAAAGTCCAGCTGTACCAGACTCTCATTCAACCTGTCTTGCTTTATGGCGCAGAATCCTGGGTCCTATCGCAAGCAGACGAAACATCTGTAGGAGTCTTCGAGAGAAAAATACTCCGAAAAATTTATGGCCCTATAGTGCACAACGGCGAGTATCGGCGACGCATGAACCATGAGCTGTATGAGCTTTATCCTGACATTGACATAGTTAAGCGGATCAAGATAACGCGATTGCGCTGGCTAGGCCATGTCAGTAGAATGGATGAAGATGAACCAGCGCGAAGGCTTTTCGAAACCGAACTCGAAGGAAGACGAAAAATAGGAAGACCAAGACTCCGCTGGAGGGATCAGGTTGACGAATCCCTGCGTACACTTGGTATTGCCAACTGGAGAGATAAAGCAAAAGATCGAACTGGTTGGCGAAATATGTTATCTTCGTTTTGTAAGGTCCCTGACCCCCCGGGGTTGTCCGAGACCGGATAAGCAAGTGTTAGGTTTGTAAGAGTAAATCATCGTTTGTTTGTTCGTAGCTTGGCAGTCGGTATTGAAAGTGATTATTGGGCGATTTTCATATAATTTTCCCACGCGATTTTCTCCGGAAATTCATAGCCGATTTTATTAATTTTTGGATTAAAAAGCTAGTGCGGGTTTCGACGAAGAGTTTAGGTCAAAATTTAAGGCGATCCGATATCGGCGAGCCGAGATTTAAGTGTTTTAATTTGGAGTATTAATTTGGAGTAATATTAAAAAAGTATTTTATGTTGATCTTCGGTTATATCGTACGAATATAACAATGTATGTATGTACAAGTGTCTGTTGCTTTGCATTCTTTGACTTTTGTGGGAATAAAACAAAAAGTATTGAGCAAGAAAATAATGACACATGTGCTTGCACTGGGTCTTTAAATAATTTTAAGTATTAATATTATTTAACTGTAACGTCATCATATGATTGAACGCTGTTTTTTATTTTCCAATGTAACATTTACGAATGTTTTCGTAGAAATCGAACAGGTACCGTGTAGCAAAAAGGTGTTAACACATCGCCCGTGAGTTCGAACACTCATTGGATTTTTTGAACTACTTTCATATTTGGCTTAAATGTATGTATATATGTATTTTGTTTTTCTTTTAATTACTTGTTTATTATAAATTATTTTAACGTAGAATACGTTATACGGTGATCTGGCGCACAAAATTTTGCGAAAATGTTTGTCACTTTCATTATAAGTTTTTAATACTTTATGCATGCATTGAAGAAAATTCAAGTATGGTCGTAACATATTTAATATGTCTTCTTTTGATTTGTATTTAAATAATCATATTGCTACATATAATTTTTTTGATTCTATAAGTAAATTAAAATTTTGTATTAACTTTCATATGCTTTGTATTTTATGTATTATAACATCATGTGTAAGAGCAGTACGATTAGCTGTGTGTTCATCACAGAACCCGTGTGAGAAAGAGAAGAAGTATAATGACAATGCATGTTTTATGTGAACATTACAGAACCAGTGTTGCCACATGCAGTATTTACACTTGTTTTCAAAAGTGCATCGAATTGATATAAAGTGTACCCAAATTTTGTTAAAAACTATCCTAAATTTTTAACATAAAAATTAAAGATAAATTTGATAGATTTAAATCATTTATCAAAAATTATATTTAATTCATATATTTTAATTGCAAAATGACTAACGTATTCTACGTCTGACCTATGCGCCCGTGTTATCTAACACAGGCTTCATATTTTTGTTTTTTTAGTTTTTTTTTTCTGTAATAAGCATACAATTTATTAATTACTGCTTTGTTTTACTAGACTAAAGACTTTTTAAATTTTTAGTTTTTAAGTACAATTTTTAAACTAAGTATTCAACCTCCTGCTCAGAGCTGTAAATGGATCATCATTCTTTTTTGATTTTAATTCATTTCGAATTAGGAAAATTTTGAATTAATTATTTTCACCAAAAAGAAGAATTGAATGGAATATGTATCAATTCAAATGAATTAGGCAAAAATGAATTGCAATTAAGTTTCAATTCAAATGAATTTGGAAAAAGAATTGCAATTCATTTTCAATTCAAATTTGAATTGGCAAAATGAATTACAATTAATTTCTAATTCATTTGAATTGAATTGAGTTTGAATTAATTCAAATGAATTCGAAAAATGAATTGCAATTCATTTCCAATTCATTTGAATTGAATTGATTTTGAATTTATGCAAATGAATTGCAATTCATTTCTAATTCATATGAATTGAATTGATTTTGAAGTGATTCAAATGAATTAGAAAAATTAATTTGCAACTCATATTAATAAAATCAAAAATTATTTGCAATCAATCAATGTGAATCTAGTCATTGGTGTTTGTTTCCTCAACTATTAGTTATTTTGGTTTAGACATACGCTAAACGACAATATCCGCCGTGGTACAAAATAAACTTCCACTATGTATTATATCCTTGATTTTAGCCTTAAAGGTTTCATAACTTGAGTCCATGAGCTGCATTACGGTTGCCCTACACATAACTTTAAATGTCGGATTTGCAAAATCCATCAATTCATTAAATGAATTTGACTCCACAACTGACACATGTAGCATGTTTCTAGCAATAAACTTAAGGACAAGTAAGTCAAATACTGATTGTCTGCTTGCAGTTGTTTTCTTGACTTTAATCATCGACTCGTATTCATAATATTTTCTTTTATGTTGCCTTCGTAGATGGCGAAGAAAATCTGATCTCACATGCAATGTGCCCGACAACACCTTATCGCAATTGTTGCACAGCGGCATGACGGTTTGATTTATTACGTTTAATTTTAGTCTCGTTACTCTGAAGAAATAATGTGATATTTAATAATTTATAATCTGTAATTTTCCAAACAATTTTCAAACCTTTGTTGTAATTGAAAAGAAATGTTCAAAAAGCAAACTCCTAGGCGAGCATTTAGTCGATTCGGGAGTCGAGAGCACCACGGGATTTTTTGGAGGAAGATGGATCATCTTCAGTTGTATCATCACAAGTAAACAATCGCTCTTGCGGTGTTTCTGGAACGAAATATGTAGGATACCTCGACTCACCATCACTTGAACAATCACTTCCTGAGGACATTTTTACACATAATAAACGTTAAAGAAAACAATATTCACTTTTTCATCACACATAAAAACTTTTAACAAAACAATGTGTTTGAACCAGCAGCAAGTCACTCCACCAAACTAATAATACTATGCAACAAAAATTACACTTTTTGTGCAAATTTAATGCCTTTATGATTTTCTGGTGAATTTAGGTCCCAAACAAAAAAATGGAAGAGAAAAAAATTATTAATTCTTTAGTGATTTTTAAAACAATTTTTAACAGTTTTTTTATTATTCCAAAACGCGATGACAGTATGTCATAACAACTTGATTAATACTCAGCCGATTTTCACAAAATAAACATGGAAAAAAGAATAAAATCACCAATAATACGTTCATAAAAGGCATTTCTTTACGTATAGCACTTTCGCAGTTATTGAATTTCTTATTTCCCATTATCAGTTATCTATTCTCATTCTTACGAAATCACTCATTTGTTCTTATTGCATATTCATTTGTTCTTATTGCATGTTCTTATTGCATAAAAACTCAAAAGCATATTAATTATAAGAACGGCTATTTCATGTTGCTCTTGTCGCTGTTGTTGTTGTTGTTTTAGAATTTTCTATGTCTTTGCACGACTATACTAGATGATATGCTAAACGAGAGTAATACTTGCTGTCTTTGATTTAAAAAAATGACTTGGATAACAAGACAAGAGTAATGCTTACTCTAGATTATTTTATTCAAAATCAATTCAATTCAAATGAATTAGAAATGAATTGCAATTCATTTTTCTAATTCATTTGAATTACTTCAAAATCACTTCAATTCAAATGAATTGCAATTCATTTTGCCAATTCAAATTTGAATCGAAAATGAATTGCAATTCTTTTTCCAAATTCATTAGAATTGAAATTGAATTGCAATTCATTTTTGCCTAATTCATTTGAATTGATTCAAATTCCATTCAATTCTTTTTTTTTTTGTGAAAATCATCAATTCATAATCAATTTGCATAATTTCCGTGAACATGAAATAGTATGGAATTTAGAATAGAGAAGATATGCAAATAAATAAGATACTCGAGGCTGATTCTCGCGAATCAGGGTTTATATATACTTTCAGCTTTTTATATTTTATATCTTTTATCCATTAAGTAATAATTCACAATATTTTTGCTTGCACGTAATACACTATTTTACATCGGCGGTTCAACGGTATTGCGCGCGGCTCTTGTACCTGTGTTCGTGGGATCGATTCCTGGTCAGACCACATAACACTTCTTTGGATATTTTTAATACTCTATTTTTGTGTTCCATGACAATTTATACAAAAACAAATGTTGCAAAATCCTCAAATATTCTGAAAAGAGCATGTGCAAAAATAAGAAAGCCTTAATCAATAATGGTTAAATTGCTTATACTACAAAAGTATAAATTATCAAACCATACACAACATGATATCGAACGCAGCACAGGTCAGCCAAATGCTAGAGTAGAAGCAGCAACAATTATATGTAGTTAATCTTTACAAGAAAAATTGCGTATAGTACAAATCTAGCTATTAATAAGCCATGCGATGCAAAACGGTACTTTTATTATTTTTTATTTAGTTTGCATAGGGGTTTCAAAGTGTTACTTCAGAGAAGGAGCTTCTAGCGATACAATTAAAGAAAATAGTTAATCTCCATCCATATCTATTTTGCGTTATATGAGAGATTTGTGGCCATTTGAGCCCTCGTTGCAGAAACTCCACCCCTACTGATCTGCTCCATGTAGTTCTCTGGCGCTCAACATTGTTGCTTCCCTGAGAATTCCATTGCAAACTGGCCTTTGCTATGTGTGCCCAATTCAAGTCCATTTGCGATGATGGATTGTGTGAGCGATGGGGATTTGGTTGTTATTGTTATTCGGTTTATTTTCCGAAAACACTTTTCACAAACACTTGTAGTTTTGACGATATGGACGTTTCACATCCGTAAAGAAGAACTGACTTTACACTGGAATTGAAGATGTTAACTTTATGCTGTTTAGATATCGGCGAAGTATTATCGTTCGTAACATCATCATCAGCCCCGCCACCTTTACTATAATGCTGCTAAGATAGGTGAATTTACTAACATCCTCCATATCGATACCGTTTAGAAGTAGTGGGTTTTATTATTGTCGTGACTATTATGAACGACTTTGTTTTGCAGATGTTTATTTGGAGCCCGACCCGCATTCCGTACCCTTGCAGTCTTTCAAGTTTTTGTTATATGCCTTCTAGAGTATGAGCCATTAAGAATATGTCGTCTGCGAAGTCAAGGTCATGCAGCCGTTGGTTCTGATGCCTTTGAATTCCGTTTGGGGCCGCGATGTTTGTTTGTTGAAGAATTTCGTCCAGAACCAAAAGAAAAAGTACAGGTGAGAGAGTGTAGCCTTCTCTCACGCCTGTGTTGACGTCAAAGGTCCTGCTTTGCTGGCCTTTAAAGCGTATAAAAGGGTATACAGAACCCAATAACCGGGCTTGAAATGGCAGCGCAGTGCAAGCAAATTCTACTGTAGCTTTAGGCGTATAATGCCTACAGGAGAGTCAAACACAATTAGAGCCTTCAAAAGTGTTCATGCAGGTTTTTGTATGTTTTGATGTGTTAACATCTATAGCGGCGTATAGGGCCTAAATCTATCAAAGTCAGATTTTATGCTGCTGCTAAAACCAGATTTTATGCTGCTGCTAAAACCAGATTTTCTGCGACTGCGAAAGAGAATACTGACGTGTTAAACAAAAATGAGAGAGCAAGAGAGCGATGAAGGGGTGGTGTGGCAGGGGTGAGGCAAACGAAATTGTGTCTAAAGCGTATGTATTAACATAATAATGTATGTATGCACATGTGTCTGTTGCTGTTGTTGAACGGAGATATAAAGCATAGCCACGCAAAATTTCATTTGCAAGCTCATGTTTTATTGAATAAACAATATTAAAATATATTCACAATATGGAAGTGTCCTAAGAACGTTAGTGTTCTGTACGGGATTTCAATGCCTATACACGTCCTCTCTTTCTAGGGTATGTCCATTGGGGTGGACTGCAAAAAATTCCTATTGAAAAGTTGATTATGGGAACGTGAAACTTTTTTTATACGAGGGTACATACATAATTTGGAAAAAAATTAGCATTTTTTTACGGCAACGGTTTGAAGTTTCGTTAGGCTTTTTTTTCGATTTTTCTCGTAAATCTCAATGTATTTATTTCACTTTTAATCATATATATACAGATTTGACATATTTGATAGTAGTTTCATGTAGAATTCAAAATAAAGTAAATTGAAAATTTTATTGAAAATTTGGGATGAAGAAATGTGTATAAAACATTGGTCAGCTACTACTGAGGTTTTGGCGGTACTAAGCAAAGATATTTCACTCAGACCTCTGATGAGCGGCTTGAGATCACGTAACCCGTTTACCCTGCTCAGCTCTCGATTTTGCGGAGTTCGTGCACTCCTGTTGCTCCGCCTTCTCCTTTTGGCTACCATCAGACAGGGGTCTGATTGCGTTACCTGGTGATATTTGACCTAGTGCCGGAAGTAGTGACCTGCTTGTGGGAATTTCTCACAGGAATTGCTACGTTGAGATTTGAACACAATGATAAAATGTCACAATGGATTATTACATACATACACTTTTTGGTTTCGGGAACATACATATATTTGTGATTCAAAAATAAAAGGTTATTAATTTTGAATAGAGATAATTCACAAAACATGACCCTGTGTTATTAATAACTTTCTCAACTCTTGAGATATAAATAAGACATATGTAGGCATAAAGACCAGTATAAATTGAAACATTATTGTATGGTTGTCACATAGAGTTTATATATTTTACTTGTATACCTTAGAAAATATAAATCGCATTTTCTATTTCAACATGCAAATTGATTTATCGAAGTCAGACAATAAAACATAAAAGTCAAAATTTTCAAATCAAATTGAATTTGAAGTAACCCTTGCTATGATAGTATTTTAGGTAAAAAATTTTCTTTTTGTTTTGGTTATCGAAATATAGTGACTCAAAATCAATTTGTATCTGGCTAAGCGGTCAAAAGGTGATACCTATATTAGACTCCCTTTTTAGAAATGGATAGACGGTTTGACCCGAAAGGTCGATAGTATTAGCTAAATATTTCAAATCATAAATTTTCTATCAAAAACAAATGGTACTTTACAATGGGTCTAGCCAGATTTCATCCTCATTCAATGGCCGTTGGAAAAATGAAGAAGTGCAAATAGTTAATTATCTAAACTGACGATGGTTTATCAATGAATTATATCTTAAAGACAACAATATAAATAAAACATATACTATGCTAGCATCAAAAATATATTGAATAAAATGATAAACGAAGGAAAATGTGTTATTCCTTGTGCAGATGTTTTAAGGGCAACCATCGATCTTTTTGTTCGGCTGTGTCACTATTGCCGTGATGTGTCGGCCACTTTGAGCGTCATTTCTTTGCGGCATTCCATAACCAGAAGTGTACCCAGTAACTTAACTGTTCAATTCTATACAGAACAAAAAATCATACGCATCTCATTTAGGAATCTTAAAAGGCTGTCTCAAAACAAATTTGAAAAAAATGGGTTACGCAGGTAATATTGTTTCAATATCTATTGTTTTCCGAAAGAGCCTATTACGAGTACACTTTCTGAAACCCACATACATTTGTAAGTTAAAACCACGCGGTTGCTTTAATCACGATAATTATAAATTTTTCAACGAAATATTATACTGACATACATTTTGATATATTTATATTTTTGAGCAGTATTCTATGGATTACATAAAAACCAAATAATTGCATCAATTACACTTTAACAGAATGTGATTAATATTTTTTTGTGTTTGGCAAGAGCTCTGCATACTGACACTATTGCAAGAAATAGTACATTTTTTCTCTAACCCAAGTTGATTCCTTTTTAAAGATTGCAAATCGTCGATTTCGTCATATCATAATCTACACAAATTATCCGCCAAGAGGCTTCCATTGTACTTTTTAAAAACTGTATCTTTCAAATATACGTTACGTTATATTTGCAGAGACATTGATATGTAAATGGATTTGGTTGTGCAGAAATTGTTAGAGAATTTTGATTCTTGATCTATTACTGTTTTGTGAAAACAATATTCTATTTGAGAGACTTCTGCACTGTGCTGATAATCCTTTCATTTTATATCGAATCAAATAATTCAGGAATTTTATATGTTAAAAAATTACGGTGGATATTGTCATTGCACTTCATCCATACATCACATTATTCATTAGACTTAATTTGTATTCTCAGTTCAATTGAATATACGAGTGCGTATTTGTAAGTGTAAAACGATATATATGAGTTCAGGCTACTGCTGAGCCAACAATACAATTTTTTCGAAGAAGGTTTATCGAAAAAGCAAACCAAGTTCAAGTTACAGACAGTCAAACACCTTAAAAGTCAACCTCGAACTATACAAATTTTGGAATAACATTTTGTATGAACCAACAAAAGAATAATGATGAATACTAGATCTAGAGGTATTGTCATAGCTTGTTTTCGGCTTTCGAAGCAGAGTGTCCAAAAATCCGAAATTTTTTGGAAACCGGTTTTCGGTTTGTTCGAAAAATCAATTTTTCAAGAAACCGGTTTTCGGTTTGTTCGAAAAATCAAATTTTCAAGAAACCGGTTTTCGGTTTTTTATTCTGGCGAAAACCACAAATGTAATGTAATTAATTAGTTACGTTTACTATCCATAAAAAGTTATGAGAGGTTTGAGAGACCATTTGCCATAGAAAAATCGACTCTCAAACCTCTGATAACTTGTTATGAATAAAGCCGTGTATATTTAAAATTAAACTGTTCGAGAGTTAGGTGTATTTTAAATTATTTTATTCTTCAATAATTCGCTAACCATTGGGTAGCATCGCCGGGAATATAAACATAATTATTAATTAAAAATTAAATGAAAAAAATAATGAAAGTAAAAATTAAATTAAATTAAAATTAAATTTTTAAGTAATAATTGTACTTACTTTCCTGACTATGCTACCCAATTGGTAGCGAAATATTGAAGAATAAAATAATTAAAAAAAGACCTAACGCTCGGACATTTTAATTTTAAATACCTACTTATATAATACGAAAGGTCGAATAAATCATCACATTTTAAAATCTATATATCATATTCCAATGTGTGTTAATATAAAACTTAAAGTTTTGTTCAAATTCGCTTTAACCTGATTTAAATTCATATTCAAATTTTGAAAAGATTTTCATGTATGAAAATCATATTACGTTTAAAACATTTAATTATCAAATAATTTTAATTTTGAAATTTTATAAAAAAAAAATGTTTGAAAAGCTTAATTAATCCTTAATTAATTTTTAAATAATTATAATTCAAATCCTAAAATCATTTTGGGAAACAAAATTGTTTGGATATGTCATTTAGATCTTATTTCAAAATGGAAATCATGTTTCTTAATTCCAAAATTTCAATAAAAAATTCGAAAATCACATCATTTATTTTTAATTTTTTTAAGGATATTAAGACAAATTAAGTAAAATCCGATTAATCGGTTAACCGACATTTAATAACCGGTTTGCGATTTGTTCGAAAATTACGTTTTTTAAAAACCCGGCACACGGTTAATAGCATATAGACCGGTCAACCGGTTTCCCCGGTTTTTCGGTTTCGGTTTTGGATACTCTATTTCGGAGTGTTACTTTATAACGTTCCGGCATTTCAGCCATCGAAGACTTTGTATTGTTATTAGTAATAGACTTGATATCTGTCATACCCTTTATATGGTCATAAAGTATTTTCAAAACGCAAACATGTAATTATTTTTGAAATGGTGCGCCTATTTTCCGAGTTTTTAAGGATTTTGAATAAAAAATTACTTACTGTATTGACTTCCGTGGAAGGATTTTCCGCGAACATCGGCTGGGTTCTTAACTTTTTGTAGCGAAGGTACGCAGAATATTACACACAGTGAAAAATAAACGAAACCAAATAACTTTGAATCTGCACACCGCAAATCTCCATTAACCAATGGTACCTAAAAATTTCCCTAAAATAATCCATGGCACTATAGAGAATATCGCACGGCAACTGACAAAAATACCACTGAATATATGACAAGACTGTAGTCAATTTAAATGTCGACTGCGATGGAGCGTTATAAGGTGATGAAAAAGCTTCGATAGTTATAAAATGATTAGTTAGTTAGTTTAAATTTAAACTATATTTCATAGAATATTAAAAAAAAAATAATACTAACGAAAGTAACTAACGAGTGAAAGTTTTTCAAAAATTTCCAATTTTACATGAGTTGAAAAGAGGTTCTAAAAGATTTGGAAATTGTTTTTTTTTTTGTATATGATTCAATCTGAAGTTATTTCATAGAAGAATATTTTTCGATTTCCTTTAAGCTGTACAGCTCAGGGGTTTTCTACAATTAGAAAAATAGTAAATAAGCGGAACCAGGATTTGAACTCTTGTTGGCGGACGATGATTCCGAAGTTTGGGACACTCTTTATTAGAGTTCTACTTATCCATATGTCAATGATGTACAAATATTAACATCAAACACTCTTTTGTTATTTTTATTTTGACAAATGACGCAGAATATATGTATGTAGTTTCGGGCTATTTGACTGTTATATGTTTGAGCATTGTTGCTACAAGGTAGTAAAAATTGCTGTAAAAACAGGGTTGCTCTTATTTGAAACAAATCAGTATCGTGGCTTTATTGACTGATACGTTGCAGTAATACATTTATTTTGGAAATTTTAAAGTGTTTGACTAAATACAGTAGTAAACAAATACAACTTTTGAAAAATCAAAAGATGCACATACCTCAAAAACGTTGACTCAAAACTTTACAATCGCATTATTACACTTGTTTTCCCTAAAATCCACAATTGATATATTCATTGCAGTGACCACAATTGAGTTGCTGGAGCAACGCAACGAAGAACATTACGCTAATCTTGGGGAACATGATTTATTGCAGCAACGATAAACCACTAATGACGTATAGTACTGTATAAAAATAAATATAATTATCTGACAAATATGTTTCTTGTTTATGGAAACATTCACGAAATCTCGTAAAAATCCGAAAAATTATTGATGTCGCCGTCAACAAAATAAACCATGGTTTATAACAATAGTATCTTTTAGAATAAACCGAATAGTGGTCTTCGATAAAGTTGAACTGGTTTTAAATACTACATTATTCCAATACCTGATCCTTGACCTCTAAGGTCCTTGGACGAGATTTTTGCAATTTTTCTCAAACGTTCACCAGTTACGCCCAAGACCAAGTATTATACTTCTCAGCCCGGCTGTAAAGAAATTCCAAGGTGCATAATTCGTTGCCATCCTACTGCAATGTGTGAAAATTCTTACCTTTCTTTATCAGCAGAATATAAATTATGACCTCCACCTGGTCATTGCCATTAACGTTGCTGTGTGTTACTAATGTTGTTTAACTTCGATAAAAACCGAGTGTCGCATGTGTGTGGCAGCAATATTTTCGTTACCTCCTTTTTCTAAATAATTCTTTCCTTATGGCATGAACACATCTCTTGATTCCCTGTCCCAGTGTTAAGGCATACCACTCTTATAAATTCAATAAACGTTTTATAAAGCCATAAATACATAAACTGTCGTAGGGTAGAGTCAGTTACTACAGACATGACTACCTACGTTTGTTAGGATGCCCCTTTTTCTATGTTACTTCTCAGCTGAAAATACTAGTTTCTATAATATCTAATCGTAAGCTAAAGTAGCTGTTGTCAGATGTTCTTTCATGAGTTTGTTGCCGATTTCGAGTTTAGATGAAATCAGTGTACAAATGAAATGATATCTGGGCATGTGTTAACGTTTTGTGGCCAACTGTTCAGCGTGTACACGTACCTCAATATTGTGTGAACAATGAAGTGAATAATTATTGTATGAATACGAATATTTGTTGAAGTTATAAATTAAATGTGTTAAAAGTGTAAATTTTATAAAATCATAAATAATTCTAGGCTCAGAAGGATATAATGTAATGCTATAATGTAAAATGATTTGGGAAGTATGTTAATTTAAGCTCTATGTACATTTCCAATTTTCCAATTTTTTCTTCTTGTAAATCCAATTCCTGTAAATCCAATTCTTCAGTTTCCTTTGGGCTAAAAGTTAAGGCGGTAATTAACTGTCGGTTTACTTAACCCTTATTGAAAGTTAACTAGAGGTTAACTTTGCATGTTTTTCTCCAGTGTCGGGTAAAGGTAAGCCGTCATATTTTTTACTACCATGGCACTTCTTGCAATCCTATTTCAAAATAGCATCGGCTTTGGGCTAAATACGAAAACAACAAATATCAACCAAAATTCTATAAAATAACAAATAAATCATAACAAATAAATAATAAATCAACAAAAATTAAATGATCTAGACACAATATATATTATTATATTATTAATATATTATATATATTATCATTATATACAAATATGAAAAATATCAACATGCATTTCTAAAAAAATTACATTTCTTTCTTTGACAATGAGAACGCTGTTGCCAAAATCAGTTGATTCTGACTGCAGGTTATCCAACCAATTATCAGTGATTAAAGCATATACTCTATAAGCTAGTTCAAAGTTTAACCACAATTTAACTAAGAAACGAATTTTACCATTGACCTAAAACCTAACCATTAATGAATATCCTTTCAGATTATTGAAAACTGGTCTCTATATTTATTGAAGCAATTTTTCTCGTCGATTCCGTATAAACGCTTACGAAATTTTGCTGGATTTTGCGCTCCTAGCCTAAGCTACGTGGAAAATAATTTCAAAAGTTTGCTATACCGGACTTACAGAAGCAGGCACATACCAGCAGTTGTTGCCTATACGAAATAAAGTAATCCAGGTCACCATGAGAGAAATAAGATAGCGTTCAAATTGGGAAATCGGGTAGGGTAGCATCTTTTACACAGCTCATAGGATTTGAAACTTACTTTGTGTTAAATTTGTCCGTCAATTTGTGCAGGACAAAGTAACTACATCACATACAAAAATTTTAGTTTCTTTGTTTGCGAATAGTTGGTCATATTTGTTTCCAACTTCGCATATACAACTTGGATTATGTTCAATCTCAACAATCTCAACCGAAAGAGATCTTCGACCAAGCACAACAAACGTGTTTAACTTTCGTCAAAGGCTGAATTGCACGAACAAAAATGTTATGTTGTCCATTTGGTGAGATTTTAACGGAGTTGTTACACTTAAATTCTGACGTCTTTTATCAGCAATTGGCTAACCTTGACGGGTACTGAAAGTAATGTGATCTGAATTGGTAAAGCTTGAAAGAGTCGTTGTCCATCACGCAATGCTCGGCCGTAAAACGAGCATGCCAAACAAAAAAATTAAAAAAATAAACAAAATAAAATTAAAAAAAAATTTAATTTTTACAAATACGAGAGCGGATCAATTAGTCCGTCACTTTTCCAACCTCAAGTATCAAGTACCACCTGTTAATAGACTACTGTAAAATTTTGAGCAAGTTCCGTCATATACTTTGCGTTTAACAGGTATTCAAAACATACAACCTCGTGTTTTTTTTTTTAAAAAATGGAAAAAAGTGAATTTCAAGTTTTCATTAAACATTATTTTTTCCAAAAAAAAAACATCAATCAATCCAAGGAAAAGTTTGATAAATACTATAGGGATTATGCACCATCGATTTCAATAGTAAAAAAGTGCAAATGACGCTGAACGTACAGGACGGCCAATTGAGGTGAATACACCCGAAAATTTCGAAAAATCCGCGATACGATGTCGGCCGATCGAAGACTGAAAGTGCGTGAGATTGTTGGTGCCATAGGCATTTCATATGGCAGTGTGGTTTCGATTTTAAATGATCAGTTGGGTTTAAGAAAGCTGTCTTCAAAATGGGTGCCGCGTTTGCTCTCAATTGCCAATAAACGTAATCGTGTGACAACTTCAAAGGATTGTTTGGAGTTCCATGAATTGTGCTACGAGTTGGTAACTCATCCGCCATATACCCCCGATTTAGCCCCAGTAACTATTTCCTATTTCCAAACCTAAAGAAATGGCTCGGTGGAAAGAGATTTAGCTCCAACGATGAAATTATTGACCAAACAAATGCCTATTTTATGGAACTCGAAAAATTCTATTTTTTTGGAACGGATACAAAACTTGGAGAAACGTTGGACTAATTGCATTGAGCTAAAAGGAGATTGTGTTGAGAAATACTCTTTTTTTGACAAAAAAAAGTGTGTTTCATTAAAAAAATTAAGGACTTATTAATCCGCTGTAGTTTCGTTTTAATGTAGTTTCATAAAATTTTCAGTTTAACTGTAGCAAAAATTTTAATTTTATTTTGTTTTTGTATATTATTTTGGATCTATGTTTATCGATAAGATGTTTGGTCGACCGACGCACATCGATTTATATTCAATAAATGGTAAAAAAAAACTGAGAAAAATGGAATATTGGAACAACAATATCGATCTGAAATATCTCGAAAACAAGAGCGTACCTAGAAAAACGGTTTGCAACACTGAATTCCACTGGGTGTCCTGCTTGTTAAGTTTTTGAACTACCACAGCGTTATTATCCTTGAACCTCAAATGGTGACCTGTATAGCCAGAAATCATTTCCTGGGGAGTGGTAAGACACATTAAAAACTAACACTTTCATTATTGAGTTTCTTTTATCCTAAATGCATAATTAACACATTCGTTACAGCAACGAAAATTGAGCTGTTACAGTAATGCATCGACGAACGGTACAAAATATATTGAGTGCCATGCAGGAATGCAGCAATGAGAAAATTGTTGACTGTACGAAGTTTTTCGCTGCAACTACGTTAACACACTAACGTCCATGTTTATTTCTGAGGCAAGTGTTCCTCTTTCTACATAGACTTACAAACATTTATTTATTTTATTATATTATAATAATATTACATTTTATTTATATTTTATAAAATAATGCATTTTGAAGAATATCCTGCTTATTGAAATTCTGGGATAACCCATCCTTATTTTCCCCTTTCGACTATATTTGACTGTATATTACTTAGCTGTATTTTATCACACAATCATTCTCCTGTCTACTATGGTTTCGATTATTAAAAACGATTGCTACACAGAGGAAGAACGCGCTGCCACTGTGAAAGCTCATTACAAATATGGGAAAGTTACGCTGAGACCGCTCGCAAACTTCGCGGAATTTTCGGTCGCGGAAGTGCACCTAATGTGTCAAAACCGTTGGCCTATGCGAATAAACCACAATAAATGCCTGAGATCAAAACCCCGATAAAACGCGTCAATGTTGAGATAAAGCCACATCTTTGTCAAAATGTCACCGAAAATTTTGTGAAAGAGCAGAGGCCTGTGATCAGAGCCGCGGAGTCATTTGCCGGTTACAAAATTATTTACGTATACTTAATTTGAAAATGTCGACTTTATAATGCAATAAACATGTTACTACTCGGCCAAGAAATATGCATTTACTTTTTTTTTTTTTTTTAGTGCACTTTTATTGGGACACTCTTTATAATCACAGAATAAAGTGAAAATTATATGCTTACTATATACTTGTGTGATTTCTTTAATCGCACAATGAATCAAAGTCTCCCCACAAAAATACAATTTAAGCAATCTTTAACATTCCTGTCACCTATCTGACCAATCCTCTCTGTATGCATATGAATGACATTAATCCAAAAAACGAGAACCTCTTTAACGAAATTCTTAAACGAATTTAAATTATACTTACGAAAAAAAATAAAATCCTTAAGTGGTTGAAAATTGAATTAGTGACACCGTTTGTTTCCTCAAAAATGTGGTACGAACGACATCAAAAACCACCGATGACGTCCACGGTAACTGGCATAAGCGAAACCACTGAAATGTGTGTACAAGATGAGGGGAATTACTTAAGAATACGACGACGGTAACTAACTCAACTTCAAATAGTTTACATTATAATTAAGCATGAAATTGAAAATGTTTCAGAATGAGACAGAGTGACTTAATGCTTGAGGAAGTACGTACGTGGCCAACACTAGATGACAAATATATTTACATATATGGTAGATGGACTTAGGTTGTGGCTTAATATATATCTGAGTAGTAGTATATTTGTCATCCACTCTCAGTAATGTCAACCTCAAATATTGTTATTGGGTTTAAATACTGAACACATTTAAAATATAACATAAGTACCTTGGATGACTTTCATTGTGAAATACGAATTAACATTGTGGTCGTTTTGTCTTCATCGAATGTATAAAGTTGTCACAGTGGATGTCTTACGGACGCATCGCTTAATCAGAAAACGTGGTATGTCGGATCTCGGAATTCAAAAGCGACTGCATTTGTTCCACTTCCGCGAGTCTGTTTTCACTCGAAAATTGTTCTTACGCTTCTTTTGTTAAGTTATTTCTTTAATATTGTTGCTGTAAATTCTACGTTAAAAGTTACCACTTTATTATCATATTGCCGCGTTCAATATCAAAAGTTGTGCAGCAGTGGCAAAATTAAAATTTTCTTGGTTGTTGGAGAAAAACAGTGGGACAAATTGCTTAACTGTCGGTTTCACGTCTCAGTGTTTCCATTTGTCTTTTTAATCTGTTTCTAGTGTTGTTGTTCTACAAAAATTACTCTATTAACATCAAACAATGCAACAACCATCGACTAATCTATGTACATGAATTTGCCAAATTATAATTAAAAAAATGTAAATTGATAATGAGAACTTAACTTGTAAGTGGAAAAATAATTAATGGTAATTATAAACGCAAAACTGATGGGGAAAAAACTAAATTAATACTGAGAAATTAAATAATTTATAATTTATATAGAAAACAAAGAAAGTATGCCATAAATATGAATGGATTAGTGTGTTTGCTCTGAACGAAACTAGTGCTGGTATTCTTCCGGCATTCATTGCGAAATGTATTTATATTCTATAAATAAAACCCAAATAATTAATAATTTAATGCAGGTAAATACAGTAAACTGCTTCATTCAAATAATTAGAAAAAAACAAACCCGTAAAAAACATAGTTTTGACTATAAATTCTTTATATATGACACATGGTATTTTATTTTACACATTACTCTAGACACATACTTTAAATGACAACACTACCATGTGCCTTTTTCCAATCCCGCCCATATCTGCAGCAGATCTTAGAATATGTACACCTAACCAACATACCCAATTTTGTGTAAATACCGTTAACAGGACCAGAAATAATGGATTTTTAATTTTTGATTTGTATGGAAGGTACTACGCCTCTTTGCCCACTCCCGCCCATATTTTGATAGTTTATTTTTGTCAAGATTCAGCTCGATTGGATCACGGGAAAGGGGATACAAATCAATCCAAATATTTTTTCGGCATACATGCTTACAGACAGGTGCAGTTAATATAAAAAAAATAAATTGTTTCCCATTACATCCCATGAAGGGACCGGGGAGAACTTCTCACAATCACTGAGCTGTGCGCTTTCTAGTTTTCACTCACTGATTGGGACCTACAGTTTTACACCGATTCCGAACGGTATTTTGAGAAGCCTATTCATGGCTATATACTCGATAGTGTCGACGTCATTATGCGAGGTGACCGCCGCCGAAAGAAATTTGAAGGTGGTCAGAGCAGGGTTCGAACCCAGGATCTCATGTACAAGAGACGCGCGCACTATCCATGGCACCACCGTCGGTAATATAATAATTTAATATAAATAATTTAAAAAACCAACCCGCAAAAAACATAGTTTTTGACTATAAATTCTTTATATCTGACACATGGTTTTTTATTTTACACATTAGTCTAGAACCAGTTTTTAAATGACAACACTGCCACGCCCCTTTGTTCAATCCTGCCCATATTTGCAGCAGATCTTAGTTCAAATATGGTTAACAGGGGCAGAAATAATGGATTTTTAATCTGTGATTTGTATGGGAGGTACCACGCCCCTTTATCCAATCCCGCCATATTTTGGCGGTTAATTTTTGTCGTCCCCGTTAGTTTGAGTGCGAAGTTTCAGCTCGATGGGATCACGGGAAAAGTGTTAACAATCAGTCCAAAATTTTTTCGGCATGCATGCATACAGACAGGCGAAGTTAATATGAAGAATTTAAAAAGAGTTGTATATAGCGGAAAAAAACTTAAGCTAAATTATGCACTAAGTTAAAAAAACATGTCAGTGCATCAACTTTTCCAAAAAAATGCGTCGTTATAAGTTGATGAGCTAAAAAAAATTAATTTGCCTTTCTCATACGCTGTGTGATACAGGCATGATGTTTTTAGTTTTCGATCTTGTTTTTATAAATATCATTCCAAGCGGCACAAATTCGTTAAAATTTGTTCCATTTTTTTATTTATATCCTCACCCATAGGAATGGGGTTATGTATCATTTAATACGGGGAAAATGTAACGCATTGAAGGAGCCATATTAAACCCTTAGAAACTTTTAACGAAACTCCTTTTAGGACTGTTTAGGACGATTGAACCATATCCTGTCTTTATGTTTGGGAGGCCGAAGTCTTAAATTGGTCGCCCTACTCAGCCGACCTTAACATTATGGTTATTGAAATGTTTGAAGAAAGCATCACGAATGAAACGATGCGCTTATTGAGAAATAAGGAGCAACCAAATATCTTTCCAAGGGTAATTTGGTGGGCTGAATTCGAATCTGTAATTGGTTTTTCCCTATCACGTCAGGTTTTCGAGAAAAAAAATGTTTTTATTCGTTTTTTATATACGTTTCATTTAAAATTTAATGAATTTTCAAAAGTGAAGTGCGGAACACAATTGTGACGCATCGACGTACACCGTACGGCGTTCAGACGTAAAACGTCGTGAAAATACGTCCATACGTCCACCATGCACACAATAGCGGCGTACAACGTAGCAGTGTATTATACATCAACATACATATGTATGTTTACATTTTATAATACATTTTATATGTCCTTACCTCCTCGATAATCTTTTCGTTTAAATTATTTCCGCTCATTTTTTATCAGCAATTGTTGTATTTTATAAATAATTTCAACAAACTTGAATTTTATTTACAAACATCGCCGTCTGTGGCGTAAAAAGTAGAAATAGATATAATTGAAAGTACGACGCAAAAACGCCAATACGTTGTCGTCGTCAATTGTGGGCGAGATCGTTGGAACAAGTGTGTTTTATTTTAGACAGCGTATCATTTTTGACGCCGTACGTCGAAACGTCGCAATTGTGTTCCGCACGTGAATGGCGTTTTTGAACGTCGTTTGTATTTTGTTGGTTCGGATTCACGAACAACATGCTTGAAAATTTCTTTCAATTCTCATTAAATCTTGGTGAGCACGCTCCCCTTGTTCGTCGCTCACCGCACCTAGGTTTTGTTGAAAAAAATCTAAACGCAAATGAAGGAAATGCCTTTTGAGTGACATTCGTGCACCTACCTCCCGATAATTTTTCAATAACTCAGCAACAATTTGTCTGTAGTTTTCACTCTTGTTGTTTCCAAGAAAACTGTCCACGATGCTCTTGAAAGATTTCCAGGCTGCATATTCTTTCTCCAATAAACATTGTGAAAAATTGTCATCATTCAATAACTTTCTGAACAGAGGGCCAACAAATGTGCCTTCTCTGATTTAAGCATATGAAAGTTTAGGAAATTTTGACAAATATTTAAATGCTGCACCATCTTTGTCCAGAGCGTTGATAAAGTTCTTAAAAAGGCCAATTTTATGTGGAAGAAGAACGTCATTTGGATCAATTAATGGTTTGTTTGAAATGTTTTGTTTTGCTGGTGAATACTCAGTTCTTTTTGGTCACTCTGTTCTGACGTAATGATGACATGTAGCGCGACTTTCCCATACGCAAAGGAAACAACAATACTTTGTGACACCTCCTTACATACCAGTCAACAAACCAATGACCTGAAACAGATTAATTAACAGTTATTTAAGATGGTCTATACTATATATATATAAAGAAAATTAATTCACACACCTTAAGGTCACCACAGATCTTCCATTTATTATCGTTGTATTTGAGTAATGTCAAAATTTCAGTCATTGATTCGTAACTTTCCTTTGTATTAATGGCATGAGCAATTGGTACGGATGGTTCTTTATTCCCATTATGCAAAAGAAGAGCCTTTAAACTGTACTTAGAGCCATCAATAAATAATCTCCATTTAGTTTTGTCATATGGTTGGTTCATTTTTTGAAATAAACCATCAACACCAGTACAGTATAGAATAGAGTGTTTCTTTTCAAAATATGCAGCGAATTCCAAGCTTATATCTCTATAGATTGTTACTTCTGTTCCAACTGTAGGATGTTTCCACTTCTGCTTGAGTGAAGCTAGTAATTCTGCGTTTTCCTTCGTTAAATATAAATCCCGAATTAGATCATTCAGCTCAGCTTGAGTCACTAAATGGTGTTCATCATCAGCCTCATACAAACTACCAATGCTGGTGAAAGATGTTTCGGACTCACTGCTCGTAGCATTTGGAATGACTGGTAACGGATCATTTGGTGAACGTTGAACTGGTTTGGAAACCGATGGGACATTCGCGTAAGTAATATTTTTTCGATTTTTCATATTGAATCCAGCAACTTTTGTTAAACAGAAATAACAATCGGTTTGGTGATTACTTGACTCTCTCCAAAGTACTGGAAAAAATCTAAATAGATCTTCTCGCTTTTTGAATACTTGTATAAAACAGTTCTGAATTTATTGCTAAACATTGTCGGTGTCCACGGTTTGTCCAAGTTTCTGACAGCAAAACCAAAATAATGTAAATATGCATATTTTAATGATTCTGATATTGCATATTCTTTTTTCCAACCAAATATTCACCACACACAAAGACAAAATAGCTTGAATTAGTAACACAGGATCTCCCTGACATGCTGAAACGCTGTTAACAATACAAAAACTTGCACGATCGTTTATTTCTAAATACAAAGAACATATAAGTTAAATAGCAAAATAAACTAGAACACAATACTCACCGCAATTTTGCACCTCCTTCTCTGGCGACCGAAATAAAATTAAAACTAATGGCGGTCTTGTAACCGAATTTAGTGCGCCAAACGAAAGAGAACAAAGGATAATGCAAAACGCGTCTTACAATACAAACGTCAAACATAAATATGTAAATTCATAATAAAGCAAACATAATGTAATGAACACGGCCGCAGCTGAAAATTGTAGTGTCAGTGTTGGCTGTTTTACAGTATTACCAGCATGGGATAAAAAATGAAGAAGACGTGATAGCCCAATTCTGATGCCAGATTCGAATTCAGCGCACAGATTAGCTAAAAATCATGATTCGTTTCTGCAGTCAAATTTTCTTTTCAAATTTGTAGACCAGTGTAGTTACAATAAAGTAAATATTTTATATTAACAATGTACCTTTGTTTGATATATAAAATAATTAAGATGTAAATCTATTCTGTTGAACCAAAAAATTATGCAGAAACAATGTTACTACACACAATGAGAGAAAAGTCCCATTATAATTCACGTCGACCTGCTTTTTTGTTATTAAATAGTCAGTAGCAGGGTTTCCCATTTCTCTGGAGAGTTAGAATCAGTATAGTTTATTAAAATTCTTAAATTTAAAATTATATTGGCTCTATCTTAATGAACTATAGTGTATATAAAAGTTTCATAAAAACCTATGAAATCTGCCTGTTTTTGAATTGTCTCTTCTTATGGAATTTTAGTTCATACCAGCATTAGTTCATTTTCTGGGGCCATTCTGTTGTCCATGCAAAGCCGTAATAGGACAAAATTGGTGGAGCCACTCATAGGCCGTACAATTTTAGACGAAAATATCTCAGGACTTGCTCGTGTTCGAATTACTCTATACCATTCAGATTCTACAGGTAGATCTAATTAGAATTTTCCGGATTTTGTCGACCATTGTCGATATTCTTTGTATCGAGAATTGTAACAAAAATAAATGTACCATTTTAAATATCAACAAAATTAATGAAAATCATTCAGTTCAAAAAAATTTTATTGTTAAATATTTATGATAATATTTTTAATTGGATCCATGACGGAGAGAACATAAATTTTGGCCAAGCGTCCTTAATGCCGTTCTTACTTGTTTGTTTTACATAGAGCTTTTTGTTTATAAGTATTAGTTTTTAAACCACTTCTTTCTGTTAATTCGTTTACATTTCGTTAACGCTTTAGTGTTCTTACTCCTCTGCCTGTAGATATACAAACAAAATATTTCCTGGCATGGAATTTTGTCGTCTATACAGTATTTGCCATAAATGTCAAACTGTTAAAGTTATTATGATTATTTTGGGGTTTGTTTAGGTCGTATCGGCCATGCGGACCGTGGAAAACGGAAAAAACAGCACTTACCACCACTCGCTCAAGCGAAGGCTGGGTATGTCAAACGGTTACAATGCCCTAGTGCAACGGGGGAATGCAAACAGAGGGTGGAAAACATGCGCATATTGTTAGAAAGACTTTTTCATTGATCCTTTTTTTGTAAATGCAGCTCAAATTATTGCATTTTAAATGTCCTAAATTTAAATGACTATGCAGGTATAGACAAGCAAACGGCCATAGAGTGTTATAAATATCGTACACCATATTGCTCTCGTCGTTTTGTTTTATTGATTTAATATTTTTAATTCGGTGTCACCTAGTTGTCAAAGATTTATTCGTTTGCACTAAAAATATGATAAAACAAAAATACTAGCTGACATGTCTAAAATTCACAAGCGTAACATTTGTTTAGTCTTTTATACCAGCGTCTGTTAGATAGGGTTGGGTTATGCTAAACGTTATGACAGCACGCTTGATTGTTTCGGTGTGGAAATGACAATTTAATATTTTAGGTGTACAGTAAAGTAATAAATATCTTTTTTAAAAGTGAAGATGAACATATGCATCAAATAAGCTAGCCTATCTACTCCCAATGGAAAGGAATCAGAATGACTGTTAAATTTTATTTTATGGGTGGTGCTGGTCACTAATTGTTTATTATAATATTCACTTTTTGGGGGTGTTAAGGCTGCAATCATATAGACATTGTTAGATATAGATAGACATTGTTAGATATAGATACGACCATTATACTCGTTTGTTGGGACGTAGCATTAAGTGAAAGGATCAGACTTTAGTTATATGTAGGATTGGTCGTTATTCTGAACAGGCGTCGTTATGTTTTAGAATAGAACTGTGTGCTGCCAGACACTTTTCCATTGAAAATACGTTCTTATAAATGGTTTTCCGGAGAAGACGTGCCATTCTAGATACTTTTTTACGGAAATATGTCATTCCACACACTTTTCAAATGGTAATGTGTCTTCCATGAAGTTTCATAATGAAATGATTGTCCCAGGCATTCTCCCTACTAAAATATGTCTTTCCAGAGCACATTACTATGGAAATGTGTTTACAGGTACACAGTAAATATCACACTGTGTCTTCCCAAGCATTTTTCCTTTTTCTTATGGATATATAAGTATTGGTTTCCTACTGAAATTTTGCTTAATGAGTACTTTACCTACGTCCAAAAATTATTGACACAAAATCATATCATAGATGACATAATGCCAATAATAATGTTTAGGCTTTATTCTACCATTTGCCACTGTTTTGGAGGTTTGCGGATTTCACCAATTTCGTACCAACTCTTTCGGGGTCCTGGATGTGCCATGGTTTAGTTTTATGGGGGTACTCTGCAACTATTTTTTATTCAATATTCTTCAACGTACTCTATTGTATATAGGACGCATTCATCAATACTTTATTATACCGTCACGATGATGGGGGTATATAACATTTGATATATCATTTGTAACATCTGGGAAGAGTTTTACCGCCCCGCTGGCGGCCTGTTACGCTGGTCAAATAATATAACTCTTTATCGGTCACAATGAAAATTTCCTAGTTATTATTTGGGATGACAAATTTGCATTATGATAAGGAGAGTGCAAAATTTAGTTTTTTCATAAAAAGCATTTCCTTCAATTTAGTTAGTGATTAATATTGCATAAATTGCTATATAACTGGGAAAAATTTCAATGTTTTCCATACCCGTACAAACCTGGCGCCGCCAGACTGATGAATGCTTTAATTTGCATAAAGCCCTTCTTATTTGAATAAAAGTTGTTATTAAACTAATGAAAGTCACTTATATTAATAAGGTGATTTTATCAATCCCCTCTGATCTCTCCTGCAAAAATCTGTGGCGGCCTTTTATTGGTGGGGCCGAAATGTCCGTAGAGCACATCCTATATTTATTAAGCCTTTGCTGGGCAATAGTGTTTCTAACGCCACTCTGTAGTTGAAAATTAACGATTCTACTTTCCATGCAAATATTGGACGGTTAAGACGGCTGATAGGCACGAAAACTCCAAAAACAATACATCTGATCCCAACTAAATTTGTCATTCAACGATATTTTTTCCAATGCCAATCTGTCATTGACAATAGAAAACTCGCCACGCCCATTGGGGTACTTGTTCACGGCAAATATATATTAGTCAATCAATCAACAACGGATGATCTCCCCAGCAGGTACACACATAAAAGTAATTTAAATAGATATGTAGATAATCTACCAAATATATCATAGCATCTTATTTATTTTTAATTTTAGAAATCAAACACTGTGGGTTTATGACCGCCGCGGCTACCTCGTCCACTGCATAATCAGGTGATACAATTTGCACACACTCTCCGCATTAAATCAGACTGTATTTCGGAAGAAAGCATCGAATGTTTGCTTCCATGGGCTTAGCTGTGTATGGTTTATCGCCGTAGACATGGCGTAAAATCGCACGTGTATGTAATATTAATGCCCTCGAAGTGAGGCTATATTTTTGAAGAAATACGGACCAATGATACATAAAACCAAAGGCCCATACAATATACCAAACTTTAACTTTTCTTGGTGTGATGGTGTTTCGACAATGGCTTGCGGATTACCATCACTCCAAAAGTTTTCTTCATCCCTGAACAACACTTTCAAATGTACTGCCCGATGAGTTTCTAAAATTGAACTATAATTTTAAAAATTAATATGAACAATTTGAAACAATGAACGATAAATGTCAAATTGGTGTTAGAAAACAGTGTTGCCCCCTTAATACGCCCCCAAAAACACCCTGTAAATTACTGCAATGACATATCAATAAAAAGTTATATTTCTTTAAACTCTTTAAAACAAATGAACGAAAAACGTCAAACTTTTCAAGCGAAAAATAGCGAAATGAAACGAATATTGACATTTGTAGTACACAAAAAATGTAAGGCGAGACTCTGCTCTCTGAACTGTATCGAAAAATTACGAAACTTCTCAGCTATGATTTCACACCAGAGGCATTTGAATTTATGTTTTTTTAAGATGTGAAAATAAAATTCCTTTATAATTGTCATGGACCTACCAGCCGAACTTCTTATTGTAAATCAAAACAAAAGTTATCCACCGAACACATATTGCAAGTATCACAAGTTGCGCACAAATCAAAGAAATGTTGAAAAAAAACTGTCTTTCACTCAGTTCACACCATAAATACATATATGTGCACGAGTATATATTTGGCGTCACTGATTCATGCTCCATTTGTTGCAATAATTAGCACAACACTCTATGCCTCTCACGTTAAGAATTGCTTAAGAGATGCTGCTGTGATATCGTTGTCTCGGGTCTGTAACTACTACTGGGGCTTCATTTAGGTTAAGTTGTCAACGCTATTAAGAAGATGAAATCATTTTCTTTTGTATACTTTCCTCGCAGTTGTCCTGCTAAATATGTTAGATATTATTTTTTTTTTGGTATCTGTCGCGTGTTATACATATTTACTGAGACATTATACGTCATAAGAAAATATTTTCTTTTTAATAAAAATTAGTTAGTTGATCATCGGCGAAAGAGGCTGCAGGAGGAAAAATATAAAAATATTTCCAACAAACCACATATTTTTAAATAAAAACGTAATTCAATTTGTACAGATTTGTTCGCTGGTTTTGTTTTTTTGTTAAGTTCGTCCCCGAAAGATAATTGTATTTAATTCCATTTACATTTTTCTTCCTCTGGCGTTGGTCGTTGTGTTGCAAGTACTAGGATCATATAATTTAATTTGTTGAATGTGACTACAAAGTAGAGTATAATACACTATGTGGTTGGTGTTTCAAGTGATATGTTCTGGATGGCATAAACAAATTGCAAAATTTATTTTGTGTTGTCATTTAATTTGCGTCACCATATGTTCAACAGTGCGTAGAAAAACTGACGGAAATCACACCTTAGTACAAGGAGGGCTACAGTATTGTTGAATGTGATACTGTGTTTTCCATGGTTTCTCACATTTTCATTGTAATGCAAATTGTTGGGATACGTAAATAAATATTTGTTTCACTTAAACCAACTCCATTTGATGTGTCACTTGCATTATAATGGCATTCCCTTTCTGTAGCAGATGTTACTAAGATGCACAGAAGCAAAAACAAAACACATTTAGAGCTGGTATCACTCTTTTGCACCAAAAATATTTTGCACCAAAAATATTTCCCATGGTAGACCACCAAAATCTATAGTTTTGCCGCCAATAAAAACATTTGTCATAAAATTCGTTTCACATATTGTAAACTAACTTTCAGTTACCCCTAAATTGGCATAATTCACATTTGCGGCAAATAATGAAACCCGATTATCGTAAACGAGATAGTGTATACAGACACTCAAAGTTGACCACTATCATAAACTGTTTCTCTCTTCTTTGAGCGGCAACAAGTTTGTGCAAACACACCTATGCACTGTACTGTCTATTGACTTAATTACACCTTCATTCAGAAAGATGTTTGGGTCACTTGCGCACAACGTATGAGATTTATCAGTGTATAGGCGCTTGGACTTGAAGTTAATTTAAGGAACAAAAAGTGTGTCACAAGCAGTTTTCGCTTTTCATGAAAGACATTTTAAGTTTAGAGTTACTGTGACTCCTTTGGGGTAAACGAAAAAACAGTTGTTGAAAAACTTTTGATTCTTTTAAAGTTATTGATGTGTTTTTGTTTGTGTCATACATCTACGAAGCTTGCGAATGATTTAAAACATATTACTCTCTTTTTGTCATAACTTGGTCCATTCATAATTTTGATGTGAAACATTGATGCCTTTTGAAATATTTACGTTTGTTGTATGGTTTTATGTGATAACCTTGTCGAAATGGTGCATTTATATTGAAATATTCTACAAAGAGATTAAGACTCCTTTAGGTTATTTTACTGAGACTCTACATGAGAGTACAATAAATTCTCTATACTACTCAATACTTTTTGTCGTCGCTCTGTTTATGACAAAAAAAAAATTAGTGTTCGAACTCACGGATGATGTGTTAACACCTTTTTGCTACACGGTACCTGTTCGATTTCTATGAACACATTAGTAAAAGTTACATTGGAAAATAAAAAATAATAGTTTTTTGTATACACCGGGCAATGCTGAACATCAAATGACTCGCTTGGTTTGGCCATAGCAACAACAACGATACAACCAAACACATAACATCACACATACTTTGTCCGAAATAGCTGACGTATATGTGTGTCACATAACCACATGTTTGCCATATCAACAGCAACGAAACAGCCAAACACACAACATCACACATACTTTGTACGAAGTAGCTGACGTATTAGTGTGTCACCATAACGTCGACTGCGCAAGCCTTGCAAATGAAATTTTGCGTGGCTATGCTTTATATCTCCGTTCAACAACAGCAGCAGACACATGTACATTAGACTGGGTCGGTCCCAGTACTAAAAAAAAAGTTGCGATTTGTACCTCCTGGATTTGAAGATTAGGCAACAACGATTCTAGAACACAAAAAAAAAATTTTTACGCGCACTCTAAAAACGGCCCATTTAGTTTTTTCTGCGCTGTGACGTCATTTGAAGTCCGATCGAGAAAAAAAATACACGGTTGTTTTTGGTTTTACAAAAGCTACATTTCCGCCATAGGTCATTTTTAACTCCGACGTCAAATTTGACCAGTGACTGGTTCTATCTCGATTTCTACCCCTTTTTTTCGGTTATTTTTCAGAACTTTTGTTCGTAAACAAAAAAGTTACAAATGTTTTAAAATACAAAAAAATTCTCAGAAGTCAAATTCGTCTTGTGACTTCGTATCACTCATTCACACCACACACAGTCACACAAAAACTATAAATTTGTATATACTGACGTGTGAAGCAGAGTAAATGAATATATTATTTTAAGTGCAAGTTATACAAAATTTCATATCCAGATTATATATGGTAAATACATAAAAAGCTAAGTTGACACATAAAATAAATTAGTATAGATTTACAATAAACTTCGGATCAAGCTAAATCCTGTCGGGAATCCATTTTGCTATATCGCTCGCGGCTTCTAATTTTTGAAAATATATATCCCATGCGCTTTTCGTCTGTAACCTTAGACGCTGATTCATTAACAACCCGTACAAAACGTTCGGTCGTTTGCGTATGACACGGAAAATCTGTAACATAAATTGTCAAACATATATATAAACGTATATATCAATGTGTTAAATTGTCTGTAAATTGTATATTACATACCTGGAATTTGAATTATTTCATCGGACGAATATTGGTATTGTAACAATTGTTCATCGGTACAGAAACGAAGACATGGTGGCTCGGTTAATTCGATATTGTTCCAATTTATTATCTCCGTATATGTATCGGAATCAAAATCAATTTGATTTTTAGGTACGCGAAACTCGCGAATCTTAGCCGGAGGGTCATCTCGAGCTCTTCTTATGGCTTCATAACCTCTAGAACGTACTGTCTGGTCCAGATCTGTAACCATCGCCAAAAGTATGTTTTCTGGGTGCAAATAGTAACTATTGTGCTCGATAACAGAGCGAATAATCATTTGTATATTGACAGGCAATTTTCGAATCCAAACAATATACTTAAACACATGTCAACTTCCGTGTATGCATTGTGGTTGACTCTTCACTAGAAACCAGAAAGGTGCGTACACTTTTACAATGTATGCCGCTAAAATTCGTAAGTTTTCTGATGGGTTTCTTTTCGATATGTAAAGGCGAAGTATTCGACATGCCGTAGATAACCATCGCGCTGTACTCACTGGTCCCGGTTTCTGGGCAGCTAATAATTGATCGCATGAACCATTGTTGACAGCAACAACCATATTAAATAAATACTTTTGATCGCCACGGATGATCCAATCATCCACGTTGTCTGGCATATGCCCCATAGATATAGCTTCAAAATCACTTGCGACCTGAAAATATATAATCAATCAATAATTAAAATAGTTGTATGTTATAAACTATGC
Organism: Phaonia tiefii; assembly: GCA_963931995.1. NCBI lineage: Eukaryota > Metazoa > Arthropoda > Insecta > Diptera > Muscidae > Phaonia > Phaonia tiefii. The sequence goes on along the minus strand of OZ008368.1, from coordinate 197,503,912 downwards.
TCGTAGTTATATATCTTAAGGCAGGGTGAATGGGTTTTCTTACCGGATATTGTTCACATGTTACAATTTGAGATCCAAATTCTCCAGGCCAAATTCCTGGACCCACCTGTTTCCCATACAAATGAGTTAATAGCGCTTTGAGGGGGAGCTCGTTAAAATGGAATAGGCAAACATTCCATTGCAGTGGGCGTTGCAGAAATCTCTCCATGTATGAATTTACACCAGCCTTGAAACCTGTGTTTACAGCAGTTCCATCGCAATTGATTGCAACTAACTGGTTTAAAGAGTAGCATTCCGAATGCAAAAAGTTAACGATGGCTTTTTGAATTTCTTTTCCACTTCCGTTGACTGGTGTCGCATATCCGACGAATGTTGATTCTGGCTCTTTAACAATTGTTATGTGCTCTTCCGTTATTTCGTGCAGACGTACTTTGTTCTCAACTATATTTTTTTTAAAGTTTTGTCTTTTTTCCCATCATAACTTATGCATTTTAGCATCGTGTCACTATTACTGACGGATATAGATTCTGCTCGAAATTTCTCTCTTTTGATTTTACTCTTATCAATAATAAGGCCGTCTAAGTAATCGCACATTCTGGCACAATCATCTTGACAATCTGGCTTTGATTTTGCAGGTATAGATAGTTTTAAGTCGATTATAAATGTCGTAGCAAGGAAAGATCCATACCGATCTGAGATACCAGTACGATCCAATGCTAAAGAATAATTTTGCAGTGATATGTCTGATGTTTTTAGTTGCTGCTGGATTGGCGACATGACAGCATCTGCAGCTTCGGACTCATACTCTTCGCTTGGAGCGTATTCATCGGTGTAAGTAGAGGGATGAGATGTACCGATACTTGACTCGATGTCGACCATATATACGTCTCTGTCAAAGTCTTCGAGCTGTGGTAAATTTAAGATTCGTGGTCCACTCTGATCGACATAAAAATGTTTTATATTTGGGGGAATTTTGTTAAATCCAGGACAGTTGCATTCCAATTCAAAAGCACACTTGCACTTGGAAATTTTAAATAACATACTCCACTCACTCTCCACATATTTTTTATGTTTTTTTATTATTTCCTGCCGTTTGTCTAAAAGACACTTTAACATGCTTCTGATTGCACGATTTGTAATTATTGGAATTCTTTTTTTTTCCCACAACTCACTTAGTACTTTTATTACTATTTTTAAATAGCTTGATAAATTCAAATTTTTTTTCATAGTTGATGTGCCATTTTTCTTTAAATATAAAAAGTATTCGATTACTTGGTGGTTTGTTGGTAATTTTGTTTTGTCTATATCTCTCGCTTTAAAAACCATTTTTATATCACTTTGTTTAAATTTGTTTAAATAATTTAAGTTTGTTATAAACCGATTGAAAATTATAAATTATTATTTATTTCTAGCTTTTTTTTTTAATTTAATTAAAGCACAACTTTTCTCTTCAGAGGTTTTCAAATGATAAGGAAACTACTTAATAAAAACTTCAGCCCTGCTTTCTACAAAAAACTAGAATGAAAAACAGAAAGAGACTACTATTCATTTTGTCGTAACTGACATATCTGTCATAAAAGTAAAACAATGAAAACATATAATCAATATATTCTCTCTCTCACAGGTCAGTATATACAAATTTATAGTTTTTGTGTGACTGTGTGTGGTGTGAATGAGTGATACGAAGTCACAAGACGAATTTGACTTCTGAGAATTTTTTTGTATTTTAAAACATTTGTAACTTTTTTGTTTACGAACAAAAGTGGGTACTTCGAAAGCAAAAGATTCACAAATTTTTAACATCTTTACGTGGGTTCTGAAAAATAACCAAAAAAAAGGGGTAGAAATCGAGATAGAACCAGTCACTGGTAAAATTTGAGTCAGAAATGACCTATGGAGGAAATGTAGCTTTTGTAAAACCAAAAACAACCGTGTATTTTTTTTCTCGATCGGACTTCAAATGACGTCACAGCGCAGAAAAAACTAAATGGGCCGTTTTTAGAGTGCGCGTAAAAAATTTTTTTTTTGTGTTCTAGAATCGTTGTTGCCTAATCTTCAAATCCAGGAGGTACAAATCGCAACTTTTTTTTTTCGACCCAGTCTAATGTACATACATACATTATTATGTTAATACATACGCTATAGACACAATTTCGTTTGCCTTACCCCTGCCACACCACTCTTTCATTCCTCTCTTGCTCGCTCATTTTTGTTTAACACGTCATCATTCTCTTTCGCAGTCGCAGAAAATCTGGTTTTAGCAGCAGCATAAAATCTGGTTTTAGCAGCAGCATAAAATCTTGTTTTAGCAGCAGCAGAAAACATGTCTGTGTGTTGTTTGCATAAAATCTGACTTTGATAGATTTAGTCCCTATACGCCGCTATAGATATTAACACATCAAAAACAATTATTTCACTGAGCTAAATATTGCTTCTTATTCAGTTGTATGCCAGCACTCAACCAAGCAGGTCGTCGTCGCTCTGTTTATGACAAAACAAAAACAATTATTTCAGTGAGCTAAATATTCCTTTATTTATTTTAACAATATTACATCTAATGTTAAAACAGACGTAAGGACAAAGAAATTGAAATAGAAAAAGAGCCTTCGGCTCAAAAACTATTCCTTTTTTTATTTTCCAATGTAACATTTACTAATAATGTGTTCATATAAATCGAACAGGTACCGTGTAGCAAAAAGGTGAGTGTAAAAACTAGAAAGCGCACAGCTCACAGGTTCTGAGAAGCTCTCCACAATCCATATACAAGATGTAATGGAAACCATTTTTTTCGTTTGACACAAAGTTAATACTCGTATATATGAGGGTTGTTAACGTAACGAAATTGTAGATAGTTAAAAATTATTGAACATTAAAAGAACTTTGAATTTGACTTGCTTCCCTATATAAGTGTTCCAGAAGTAATCTCAGACTACGAGTCAAAAAATGGTGTGTTTTAAGTAATGGCAAGAAACATGATATTTCTTATGAAGCGAAATGCCTGTTGATTAATGTGAACCTGTAACCTAATTGTACATTAAATATAATAAAAGATGACTGACAACTTCACACCAAATTGACAACTTCGCACCCTTTAAATTTTGGCTTAATCGTCGTATCGTCAATATTTTGTTTGGTTCTAGGAACTATTAAATCACTAAAGAACGTCTTGTGACAAACGTGAGGACTGTTATTCATTTGCGTCGTTTATCCTTTAAAATTAGAACAATAATTAAATATTTTTTCCTGTTTTCTAACAATTTCTTTCAGGTAACCAGAGATATCTCACTGCAACCTAATCCGACGATTATCTACCCATAGGAATCCAATTTCCAAACTAACACCTTTGCTAAAAACAATAGGAATACAGAAACCCACAGTGAAATATGATGCCCATCAACTTCAGTAAACAAAAAGAGTACTTAACTTTGTAACAAATAACAGGAACACCATGAGCAAAACACAAGAGATGACACACCACCGAAATTATAACAAATAACATCACTAATCCGGCTATTCAAATACGGACAAAATTAATGCAGCGGTTGCATTGTCTAGGATCGCTAACTAACCCCCATGTTAAATTACACTTCCCTTCAGTATGAGATGAGATGCGAAGAGTATGAGCTGCAGTTTATATTGGGATTTTGTTTAAAATTGTTATCATAAAATACTTCCGGCTATTACAAGAGGATTAACTCAACAACTGTCAAATAGTTGTGGAAAAAAATTGCACACAAAGATTGGAAAAAACCATTATTAGCGTATGTGGTGATAAATATATATGTGTAGAAGAATAAACCGGGTTTGCGTTGCAAACATCCCTAAATTATGAGAGGGATAATGATGGACAAACCATTCAGTATTACAAATTGTACAAAGGAGAAAAGGAAATCATTTTGCATTTTCCATTAAAATGCATTTTAAAAACGTTGGTTAACTTCGTTGTGAAAAACAGAAATATACGGACGTGCGATGTGGAATTATTTTCATTTTATTCTGTTTTCAACTTAAACATTTTGACAACCATAAATTACATTAATAAACCAAAAATTAAATAATACGAGTAACTACAGCTGGATATGCTAGATCTTTATTTATATCCACCCTTTTATCCATATTCCTTTATTGGCTGTTTCATGTGATTGTAACCCAATTTGTTGGAATAAACCAAAGTCTACGAGAGAAAATAAACACGGAAAAATTCATTTTAAATTGCATAAAGTGACAACCAGTATGGTAGCATCGATATCATCAGGTGCAGTACCCTCCGCCATTGCCAGAGAGGACCATCATATCTGTCAGAGTCCAAATCTGAAGTAGTTCAATAAGCAATGGCCATTGGGGAGCTGGCGGGTATCTGCAATTTGTGGTTAATGGTTAAATGGCATCACATGAAAATATTCGAGTGCGTAATTTCAGATCAAGAGAGTGAGATGGCAAAACTTAGTTGCACAGTTAGGGCCGTGAACGAACAGTGTTAGCAACAAGAAAATGTTTGGTAATTACAATTTAGGGAAACACAAATATTTTTCTTGCTCAAACTTAATTTCGTTTATTAAAAACAGATCAAAGTAAAGCTGATTTTAATTCCCTGATTTAAAATCAACGGCCATGGGACGGGGGTAATTTGAGAATGGAGATCTTGTTACAGATAAGCAGAGTGTTTTGATGAAGTGAAGTGTGTTGCAGACTTATCGCTAAGTTGCCGCTCCTAGACGAATTCAATGGAGAAGTTGATGTGGTGCAAATTGAAGAGCATTTATTCTCATCAAACAACTAAGACAAGGTAAGAATTGCACTATCTGTCGTTCGTTGATTGACTGACAGCGGAGCTTTTTAAGGAAGGCGGAGAAGAACAAATAATCGCTAAATAAGAAAAATACTAAAATAAAAAACTTTAGTTTTAGCGATTTTTTAAAAAAAAATGTATGCCATGTTTAAGACATCCATTGGTTAAAGCCTCTTATAGAGGTAAAATTTTTATTTGTTTTTCGATTGGACGCTTCGTTTCCGGGATATGGACATTGGAGAGATTTAGCGATTTTTTTATTTGAAAAATGTTAGTTTTAGCGATTTTCTTAGTTTGGTGATTTTTTGAAAATAAGTTCTTCCATACGAATTGGACTACTTTCTGAAAGACCTTAAGAAACAGTCAAAAATTGGTTAGTTTTTCGATTGGATGCTCCGTTTCCTAGACATAGACATGAGGTCGTTTTACCGATTTTTTTATTTAAAAAATTTTAGATTTAGCGATTTACAAAAAAAGTGGTGCCATATTGAAAACATCCGTTGGTTAAAACCTCATATGGAGGTAAGCATTTTTTTATTTTTCGATTGGACGCACCTTTTCCCAGTTATAGCCACTTTTATATTTTACCGATTTTCTTATTTTGACGATTTTTTAAACAAAAATCTTCCATACGAATTGGGCCACTTTATGAAAAACCCCTAGGAACCGTCAAAAATTTTACATTATTTCGATTTGAAGCTCCCGTTTCTGAGATATAGAAATTTTATCTAATTTGTTATATTTCAGATCAAAAATGTAAATGGGCTATCTTGGGTAACCCATTACCCATCACCGTGGGTAACTACCCATTATTTTCTCCATTACCCTGTGGGTAATGGGTAATTCCTCATCGTCGTGGGAACTACCCACTATTTTCACCTTTATCCTGTAGGTAATGAATGGGCAATCGTTATGGGTAACTCCCCATCGTCGTGGGTAGCTACCCATTATTTTCCCCATTACCCTGTGGGTAATTCCCAATCATCGTGGGAACTACTCATTATTTCACCATTACCCTGTAGGTAATGGGTAATTCCCCATCGTCCGCAATACTAATGGGTTACCCAGGGAATCCCATTAATTGCTAAATACACGGATTAACAGCGCAATTTGTGATCTAAAAAATATTTACTTATATTGTCTATATGGTAATTTTTTTAACATATTGAGTTTGGTGTATTCCTTTTTTAATCAAAAGATTAGGAAGGAATATTCCACTTTAAAGAGTAAAAATTTCATCTCTATAGGAAAAGAATGATAAATCCAGTAGTTAAAGCAATAGTTTTTTGCACAAGAACAGCGCAGCAGACAGATAAATTTTATTGCAATTTATCTAAATGTGGACACACTTTGGAGCGTGTGTTTTTGCTTTGACGCGTACAAACTCCGCATACGTAACGAGTACGCATACACAAGTCATGAACACATTCAATGAGTTTTTGGCAACAAAAACTTCCTTCGAGCGTAGTCAGACGAAACTCACAAATTTTACAGATTTAAAAAAGGCTAATTCTCTTACCGAAGAGCAAGCTGGCATATACTTCGTTACCCAGAATGATATTATATACATATTCAAAAACCTTAGAGGTAAAGTGTCATCAGGCCTTGATGGTATACCTAATATAATTCTGAAAAATTTGCCAGAAAAGACTATGCAAGACTACTGCACTCTGTTCAATAATATGATCAATAATTCATACTTCCCAAATATTTGGAAAAAGGCTAAAGTTGTAGTAATACCCTAAAAAGATAAGGACATTACCAACCCAAGAAATCTTAGACCCATTAGCTTATTACCAAACATAAGTAAAATATTCGAAATGTGTATCAATAACACTATCAATACAACCTGTAAGAATAATGACTTGATAAGCGATAGACAATTCGGTTTCAAACACAGGCATTCCACTGCTAATGCGATAAATTTACTAGTGTCGGACATAAATTGGAATTGGAACAAAAAGTTGTGTACAGGAGCATGTCTAATAGATATGGAAAAGGCATTTGACACTGTCTGGATTCCCGGATTAATACACAAATTAATCAACTTCAAAGTTCCTATGTGTCTAGTCATTCTAATTTACAATATGATAGCAAAAAAAAAATTCACTGTAAATAATAATTGCAAGTTTAGCAGGGATTACGATATGGTCAATGGACTACAACAGGGCACGGTTAATGCTCCTATTTTATTTAACCTTTATATCAAAGATCTAATTGATAACGTTGAAAACATTATTTCGTTCGCGGATGATATCATTATATATCAGCCGGGTGACAAAATAAGTCAAATTAACAACAGCTTACAAGATTCGTTCGATATGGTTGAAAAATTTGCTCAAGATTGGCGTATGAAAATTAACGCAGAAAAGTGCGAAACTATCCTTTTTCGACCCCCTGTTAACAAATGTAACCACAACATAAAAAAGAACTGGAAGTGTTTTGGGATAAAATCCAGGCTGAACAATATACAAATACAGAATAGAGAAGTTGTAAAATATCTCGGAATTTATTTAGATAAGTTTTTGTATTTTAATAACCATGTTGTCAAAGCTATAGAGAAGTCCAAAAAAGCCTTCTTCATGTACAAAACACTATTCTACTCAAAACATTTAACAATGAGAATTAAAATATTAAGGTACCAGTCTTTAATAAGGCCAATACTAACATACGGATGCCCAATCTGGTACAATATATCACCATCTTACATGGAAAGGTTACGCTTATTTGAGCGTAAATGTCTTAGAGCTTGTACCTCTATGTATAGATCCCCACAATCCAACTTCGTAAAATTCTTTTCAAACTCAAAACTTTACAATACGGCAAACGTGAACCGAATCGATAATTTTATAATTAATTTAATTAGAAAGCACATAGTGAGATGTACACTTTGTACAGAATTTAATTTAATAATGGCACCATTCTACACCGATGAAAAATACATAAAAGATTCCATCTTAAAGGGATTTGTGCCACCTGAAGCCTTTTTGTTCCTTGACAGAATAAAATACATTCAAAATGAAAATGGCGTCCCGTTGTTCTTCCACTTATATAGGCGGGCGAATATAAAATACATAGATTACAATAGAGACGACCTAAACAATGTCAGGTATGATACGAGTATTCCTCAAAGAGATAGAATAATTACATCTACGTTGAATAACAAAAAGTTCTGGTGGCTTGGACCACAATAATTTCCTCCCCCTTTTTTTAACCATCTGACAATTAGTTTATTATCACCATAAAATTTATAAAAGTAATGTTTTTGTAATAGTTTTCATTACAAATAATTAATACTAATTTCAAATACGAAATAAAATTTGTTATTGTTAATTAAAAAATAAAAAACAGCTTAGCATAATATAAGAGTATACTAGAGCACCCTTATCCGGGTCGTTGTATATATACATATACCAATCATATAACTATTGTTTATTGTAGTATTAAAATATTTATGATGTAAATAAATAAACAAACAAAAAAAAAATAAAATAAATACATTTTAAAAGTTTAAATTTCTATATTTGACTAAAACGAACTTGGTAGGCCAAATGCCAAAATTTGTTTTCAAAAATTAGAAATTAAGGGAAAATATAAGAACACGAAAAACAAAAACCAAATGTTAGAGGTCGCCACCTTGGAACCGATACTGCCCAAAAATCAGCCCCTCTGAAGGACAGATAGGAACAGACAGAGTGTCGGTAATCAAACTACAGGAATTTTTATCACTGATTTAATAGTGCCTTTACCTTTGCGATGCCAGATCTGTGGGTCAAGATAACCAAATTTGTATCATATTATAGAGGTCTTGGGAATCTGACAATGCAATTACGTACAGTTTTGTAGATTTCGAGTACTTTTTTTTAATTCTCTTTTCTTTAGATTCTATAAAACTAGAAGCAATATAGTATTTCAGTACCTTTAATTGGAGTTTGAGTTTGGAGTTATTTTATTTGTCTCCAAATTGAATGTCCACATGAAGTGAAACAGAAAAATTAAGTTGTAGAGGAAAAGACAGGTGTACAGTTTTGATACATTTTTTTCAACTTACAGTTTAGTTTTTGTTGGAATCAATTTTAACTCAAATTAAATTGGGATAAATGTAACAATACTATAAACTACTAAATCGATTTTTTTTAAGTTTTTTGCGATTTTGATCTGGAAGGTGAAGTTTTTTTGATTTTATATGTTCCTTATGACAAGAGCTACAACTTTGCCTCAGAGAGTAAATCGGAATTCAGAACGGTTTGCAAGATATGAGCCTGAGAAAATGATCACATTTTTACGAAAATGATACCGAGGCCAAATCTTTGGCGGCCCATAAAAAAAAAAGTGCATGACTTTGGGAAAAATTGGGAGACACGGGTCTATTTTTTTATTCTTTCATCACGTAGTGGTGTCCGTATATGGTTATTTTTTTTCGTGTTGCGCTGTGTAATCAATGAATCACAGTGCACCAGCTGATATCTACAATGGTATCGTCTAATTAAACGCACCCATCCCTGAACGTGCATATCCTGATGTTTATAGAATAAATGCGAGTTTTTCTGTCAACATAAGAGCCAAATGTTATAACCAAAACCTCGAACAACGAAAGCTGAAAGGCTAATTTTCTTCAAAACTTAATTTATGGATGTTTTTATTTCTATCATAATTAAATAAATGGACTTTTTTGTAGGGGGAATAAGTATCGAATAATACATTTCTCCTTTGTTCAAAAGAGAAAACAAAGTGTTTAAATAAAATAAACAGAAATGTTTGGGAGGCCTCACAAATTAAATCCACCGAAACTGCAAGGGATCAATTCCAATTTTCAGCTCTCAGACTCACAGTCACGTAGATGTCAATGTGCAATTTTAATTATTAAATTCTGCTTTTTTTTTGCTCCGACTGTAGATATTCGTTACGTTGGTGGAAATATGCCAATATGTAATTGAAATATGTGTGAATCTCGCATATTGACACAATATGTCATTGTGTGGGGCCATTTATATGTCATATTGTTGGTTTGATATCATTTTCAATGTATAGACAGACATCAATACACATAAAACATATTTAGTATACATATTAGGGTGGGTCAATTTGTATGGAACCAAAAAACTTGATAAAGAGTATAAGTAATCTACGGCAAATTCTGAGAAAATGCCATTTTTCACTTGAAAATTTGTATATTATCGTAAATAATCGACCTAAAAGCCGTACTTTTGAAACTTGATACTCTTCAATTTCTATGAAATTTCACGCATATATTCTACTCATTGATGTTGTTACAATGACGTTTATTTCCCACACAGTTCATTTTTTACAGCTATGTAAAGTTGGTCATCTGAAGCGTTTTTGTGAAGAGATACCTGTGTTAATATTAGAATAACTTTTGAATGCGATATCAGATTGTAAAGGTCATGGTATCGCCGGATAGGTTTTATTTAACATTCTCTTTTTCTCTGAGGAATGATAATGAAAATGGCGGATCTGATATTGCCTTCAAAAGTTATTCTAACATTACCACAGGTATCTCTTCCAAAAAATGCTGCAGATGACCAACTTTACTTAGCTGTAAAACATGAACCTTGGGGAGTGTCGCCCTAAAATAAACGTCATTGTAACGGCAGCAATAGGGAGAATATATGTGAGAAAGTTCACGGAAATTGAAGAGAGTCAAGTTCCAAAAGTAAGGCTTTTGGGTCGATTTTTTACGATAATATACAAATTTTCAAGTGAAAAATGGCGGGCTCGGTTTTGATTTTAGAACTATGGTTTCCTGGGAACATTTTCTCAGAATTTGCCGTAGATTACGTATCTGCCATATTCTTGGTCGGCAAAAAAAAATTGACCCACCCTAATACGCATAAAAGATAACTAAAAAAACAAGTAATAATTCGAAGTTATATGTAATAGATGAATTTTTTCGCAACTGTTACAACTTATATAGGTGGTTGAAGTTTCAATTCATGTACATATTTTGAGAGTATACTGTTCAAGCAATATTTTTCTGTTATTAATTGCAATGAGCACAATTTAACCGATAGCGTGTCAGTTGTCTTGTATGGAATATAAGCAAAATGCTACAAAAAACATGCCTATTGTGGCGTAAAATGGGGATATGTTCAAGATAGCATGGTTTGTGATTTGACGATATTCTGAGAATAAATACATCTAGCATGCTATGTCACTTGAACTATCCGTAATCGTGCTGTTTAGTAAGATACATATCTCGGTGTATAAAGTATGCCAAGTTATCAGCCGTGAGGTCACGTATTCCCTTTTTCCTACGGTACAGAAGCAGCTTAAAATAAACAGCAATTTGTCAGTTATATATATTAGGAGAAAAAATTCCCAATATTAATGTGAGCAATAAGTGTAACGTAAATGTTACACGATTTTGTAAATATCTTTGGATATAAAGGAAGCGTATTTCTTGGCGTTTGTTTAAACGTAGTAAAATATTGAGCAATAAGCAGGCTGTAAATGACAGAATTGTATCAATTGTATTGAAAACTTCATGGATAAACGTTAATAAATTACAAAAAGCCCCATAATTCGAACAACTACTTTAGGTAAATTAAAGAAGAACAAATATGTGCAATCTAAAACACCTATAACAAAATTATGAGACAACAAATTAAAATTAAAATGTTACACCCCAAAAAAAAATTGTCAATGACATATTATTTTGCAAATCACTGGAAAGTGATTGACATCCAGAGGCTGAATATTTTGCAACCTTTTTGTATACACTCAGCCATTAGCATGGGTGTATATTTGGGTGGAGCCAAGTTTGTATTTTTACTACGATTTTGGCATAATTCTAAAAAGTTGCTGTGGTAACTCAAAAACAAATATGTAAAATTTTAGTCATCTCATTGGAAGCTAAGAGGTGCCCCCGATAAAACAAATTTTTGTAGCAACTCACAAAATTCAAATATATTGAATTTTTTCTTACAGTAAATGTTAAAGACGACCACTGACTTTTCTTAACGCGACTTATAATTAAACTAAATGACTATTATCATACTAGAAGATGCCGTCATTTAACACAAGCAAAACATTTAATATTTAGTTCCTAATTTGACCACATTTTCCAACAAATGATAATTTTAATATAAAATAAAAATACTTCTAACCAATGTAGAAATTTATTTCCAGGAACAATGTAATATTTTTTGGATACATATATATAGTATTCTAACAGCAGCATGCATTTTTTTAAGTTCGATTACATTGGGGCACCTCAAGACATTATCACACGAGGACAATATTTTTGGGGTTTTCAATTTTTATTGCTATGTCATTACAAAAAAATGACAAACAAAATTGCCATGCATTATTGCTCCACGCTAGTGTATTAATACCCAGAAAATGTAAGGCGTAGAAGGAACCTTATTATATATTTGGTCGAAATTCATTTCAGGATTTTTAAAACGATTTTTAAATCGATCACAATGAAATTTTCTCAGTGACTATTGTTTTCTCATACTGAGTTTGGTTGAAAATGGGCGTTTAGGCCATTCCCTTTCCGGACCTTCCTACACAAATCGACTCGTTTTGAACAAAATCTAATTTCATCTCAAACTGTTTTGGTATGTCAAATCTGACAGTGGTCAATAATAATCTATAAATATCTACTTAACGAGGTTGCCACGCTTATTATGGTACATCCCACAGAAAAGCTTGGCGGTTGTCCGGGTTGACAATATGATATATCGCGTAAAACACTTCCGATTTTAATGAAAACTTATATAAGGCTTCATGCCAGTAAAGTCCATTCACGCCTTAAGCCAGTGGTGATATTAGATACCTCTCATACAAAAGCTGAATGGCCGGCCGGCTTTTCGACAAGATAACACCGACAAAACGGAAACAACCTTTATGAAATTTGGTATTAGACAATATTTAGTCAAATACCACGTTTCTTTGGATAATAAGTGTAATATACCATTCTGGTACCTCCCATTAAAAAGCTTGGCGGATGTCCGGTTGACCGACATGTTAACTCTCGCAAACCACTACCGACCTTAATGAAATTCGGTACTAGGCAATGTTTTGTTACCAAATACTGTGTAATGAAAATTAACGTTTAGAGGAATGATGAATATAAACATTCTTTGATTAGAACTCGGTCTCAATGGATGAGTTAGGGTGAGGATGTATTTAAGTCGGTCCACCCGACTGAAATTTCTGTACTAATTTTTTTCTAAACCGCGGCGCAGCTTACTGTATTACTGTAATTGGCTTTTCTACGAATTTGTTCCTTGGTCCTACTGGTTCTAGTATTAAGAATTTTAAACTAATTGGTGTTAACTGTAAGTGGGTACACTAATTGAAAGGATTAGTCACAGCAATGGATGTGTCATTATTGCATTTAATATGCCTTATTGTTACGATGAATATATTTTATTCCTGCGATGACTATGATTCATTTAAGCGATTAATTTGTTTGTTTGCTGGAATAAATATTTTTGATTATTCTGATTAATACAGTTTTCAACTGCGAAAAAGGTTTCGTTGTACGTTGAACATGTTGCGCTATTGCGATATATATGTTTCATTGTTGTGTTGAACTTGGTTCTTTGATTACCTTAATATATGTATTTAGGGACTGATGTTAATTAAATAGCACAATTTTAATGAATAATTATTAGAATGTCTAGTATTTTTGGAACGAAGTTCCTTATCGCACGTTGCGGGATGGGGGCTAATTGAACAAATTTTAAACAACTTTTTTTTAACCGTATAACCCTGTATACAACCCAGTATTATTTTGCATACTTTTAGGATTTAGGATTTGTACAGTCAGGGATATATATGAGGGTTGATTTCGTCAATGTTGGCTTTGTGATAGTCATGCCCATGTGAAGTGTGCTGGCTTCAATGGAAGACATTATGATATAATTACCGCTAAGGAAAGCGGGATTCGCTGGAGCTAAGCTATTTAAGGAGGCAAATAAAGGGTTTCAAACTTTAAATACTGATTTTGTCTCTATCAGTTTGAAACTTACATCGTTGGAGGATATGTTTGATACTTTTAAATGGTCTGAAAACATCTCATCCTCTCCAAGACGGGGAAAAAGCTTTTAGTGACTTAATTTAATTGTGCCAGTAACTCCTAACTTGGATAATTTGGACAGTCTTCTCTTATCTCCGAAACCGTCGTCGTATGTCGTTCCTTCATCAACTGAAGTCAAGGACCGTAATCATTATGAGTTTTATTAAAAAAATGATATATTAATGATTATATTATGAGTTTTAATGACTTTTTTCAATGGCAATGATAAATTTTGAGTAATACGTATTACAAAAATCAGATGTTGTGTTTCGCATTTTTTAGTACCGTATAGTACCGTAGATGTTGTGTTTCGCATTTTTTAGTACCGTATAGCCTCGAATACGGTTGGACTATTCCTTTTGAAATTTTCACAGAATGTAACTGTGTGGTCGGTGGTAAAAATAGAGTACTTGCCTTGAAATTCCAATTTCAAGGGCAATCGTCTTGAAAATTTGTATGGATGCATTTGCAGCAAAACTCGAGATCCAACAAATATGGGCGGGATCGCAATAGTGGGTGTGACATACATCTAGAAACTTTGTACGGCTGTACCTCGTGAACTATCAGAGGTAGGAATATGATATTTGGTATATAAGTTGATCGTAGAGTACGAAGTACAGTCAGGGTGTAAAAGGGCGGTGCCACGCCATTTGAAAAAAATCGCTCTGATGGCTTTTCACAATAAGGTACCGATGACCTGCTGATGGTCCTTGGCTAAACCGAGAAAAGATTGGATAAAGGGGCGTGGCACCGCCCATACAACTACAAATAATTATATATCATGAACTATCAGAGGTATGAAGATGAGATTTGGTATATAAGTTATTCGTACAGTTCAAATTACAGCTAGGATGAAAGTGAGATGTGCCACCGATAGACCGATTGTTATGAAAATTTTACAATGTGGTACTGCTGACATACTGATGGTTCTTAGTCATACTTGGTAGTGATTGGATAAAGGGGGTGGCACCGCTATATAACTTGGAATTTAAAATGGCTGTATCTCATGAGGTATCAGAGGTATGAAGATACAATTTGATATATATGTTGTTGTACAGTATGAATTACAGCCAGGGTGGAAGTGGGATGTGCCACGCCCCTTTTAAAAGAAACCGTTATATCAGTCATAATAATGGTTTGATCGTCCTGTAAATTTCACAGTATGTTACAATTGGCCTACAGATACGAACAGGCTATTTGGAAGAAAGTTGTCACAAAGGGACGAGGCGCCGCCTACGCACGTCAATATTTCACTATAATATATACTATATCAAACAATTGTCCGTACACCAGGCACTTGTGAACATATTTCAATGTATCGCAAAAAATATATGGCCGACTTAAAAAATATTTGAATCAAATCGGCCATATAGGTTTTGAGATACATTAAAATATGTTCACAACTGGCTGGTATACCGATAATTGTTTGATACAGTGTAGGCATGTGAGGTTCGGTACATATACTACTTATATGATGCAAATTAATTTTTGGGGAAAACCAATGAAAATATGGCTTTTCAAAACGTCAGACTAAGAAGCTAAAAAAGTGACCACAGGTACGAATGAATATGAATATCATTGAGGTCAGTTTCGAGAGCATCCTAAATATCTTTATCCAAATAATGGGTTTTTTAAAAAAATGCAGAATAATCTTATAGAAGCTACTATAATCACTGGAAATTATAATGTAACCGATGCCCTGATTCCACGCATTCACATGATACGTACAGACATGCCCATCGATTTAAAAAGATTTCAGTTTCCGATTCGGTTTCCATTTGCGATGACCATTAATAAAGCGCAAGGGCGGTCACTTCAAGTCTGTGGCTAAATTTGACAAATCCGTATTTTTCCCACGGACAATATATGTTGCATGTTCTCTTGTGAGTAACCTTCAGACTTACATATAATATATTTGCACGAGATGACGAAACTAGATCACTTGAGTGAATAGAAAAAAATAACAAAAATGTGTTTCATTAAAATTAAAATTCAGGGGCAGCGAAGCGCAACGGGATAGTATAATGAGAAGCTTTTTAGACAAATCACACTCGATGGAAATCTAATCAAATTCTTCTAACAAACAGTTATTTTACATTCTTCTTCATAATACTCGTATTCCAGACAACTACAGGTTTATTTGCCCATTGTATTCTTGTTCACACTTTTGGCAAAAACTTTGAAGGCAAAACGAATTTGCCAGGTCCAGCTAATTTAGTATATATTGTAATTTTGAACCCAATAAAAAGTAAATTTTGAAAAGTCAAAGTGAAAGAAGTTTAAAAAAAGAACATTTTCTTAAATATGTGCCTTTTCTTAAAAAAAGTAAATTATCTCAAAACACAATTCAAAGTAAGACATCTTAAGATGTACCTTTGCTTAAAAAAAGTAAATTTTCTTACAAAAAGTACCTTTTCTTAAAAAAATCCAATGAGTGTTCGAACTCACGGGCGATGTGTTAACACCTTTTTGCTACACGGTACCTGTTCGATTTCTATGAACACATTCGTAAATGTTACATTGGAAAATAGAAAACAGCGTTCAATCATATGATGACGTTACAGTTAAATAATATTAATACTTAAAATTATTTAAAGACCCAGTGCAAGCACATGTGTCATTATTTTCTTGCTCAATACTTTTTGTTTTATTCCCACAAAAGTCAAAGAATGCAAAGCAACAGACACTTGTACATACATACATACATTGTTATATTCGTACGATATAACCGAAGATCAACATAAAATACTTTTTTAATATTACTCCAAATTAATACTCCAAATTAAAACACTTAAATCTCGGCTCGCCGATATCGGATTGCCTTAATTTCGAAACCCGCACTAGCTTTTTAATCCAAAAATTAATAAAATCGGCTATGAATTTCCGGAGAAAATCGCGTGGGAAAATTATATGAAAATCGCCCAATAATCACTTTCGATACCGACTGCCAAGCAACGAACAAACAAACGATGATTTACTCTTACAAACCTAACACTTGCGTATGTATTAGTTTGATAGTTTACTGCCCTAGAGGCGCGCGTATAGATGTTAACACATCAAAAAAAGTATTATTTTAAAGTACGTATGTACATTTTCTTACAACAAATTGCCTTTTCTTATAAAGCTACCTTTTCTTTAAAGAGTACCGTTTTGTGAAAAAAAATAACTGTTCTTGAGATGAGTATCTACCCTTAAAAATTTACCTATTCTTGAAAAACGCACCAATTCTAAAAAAATTCCCATTTCTTAAATTAAACACTTCTTAAAAAAATAAATTCTCTTATACAAATTTTATACTCATGGCTTTTCCTTACATAAGTAACTTTTCCTTAAACAGCATTAGCTTTAAAAAAAGAAGTACTTCTCTTTAAAAACGAACCTTTTCGGGAAAATATAATACATATTCTTACAAACAGGACCTAAAAATATACTTAAAAAAAATACATTCTATAAAAAAAACATTTTCCTTAAAAAAAGTTTATCATTTTACAAAATTTGAATTATCATATTTTCCAACGGGCGTATTTTCCTTAGGCGTGTTGGAGCTAACTACTACATAATATATAGCGACAGGAACTTCGTTCCAACCGGGTGTCCCCTGACGCCTCATGTAATTTTTTTTATTAATTAAACGCAAATTCCACTAAAAGTTAATATATTACAAAATTTATTTTTTGGAAAAGTGTTTTATAACGGTAGTTTTATAACGGTGCTGCAAAAATACTATTTTGTCCGTCGTTCGTTTTCTAGTTTCTACTCGTATTCAGTTATCCTATCCTTTCTTTTCTTGAATAAAATAGGGTTGTTTTTTTAGTACTTTTTGGCACTTCCAATTGTTCTACAATTACTTCTCATCCTATGTGTAAACTGAAATTATCAAAATTTTTTTCGCTGCAAGCTATCGATTATCGTTTGCTAAGCTAGTAACTAAAACGTTAAACTATAGATATGTTAATCTAATATATAGAATCGCCTTCCTCTGGCGCATAGTTTGTAGTATTATTGTATAGGTGTATATTATTCTTCTTCTCTTTAAGCTCACAATAACGATATCAAACACTGGTTTCACAATTTTTTTTCATACTGGTAACTTTGTTCTTATTTAAATCGAAAATATATATATTCGCATTGCTGTTGCGCTTGGCTTGTAGTTATTCCCACAAATGTTTATATTCTCCTCAGTATATTTCAATTTAAAAATGGTTTCCTATTATATCTCATGAAGGGATTGGGTAGAGCTTCTTACAGTCAGTGAGCTGAGCGCTTCCTGGTTTTACTCTCACTGATGGGGACCTGCAGTTTTACCCCGGTTCTGAACGCTATTTTGAGAAGGCGTTTCATGGCTCGATAGTGTCGCTACTTGATAGTGTCGCTACCGCTAAGCGAGGTGACCGTCATAAAAATAAATGTAAAATGGTCTGAGCATGGATAGAACCTACGTTCTCATTTAACGGGTTTTTCAACAGAGACGCTACAAAGGTAAATCGATAGGGACATGAAACGACGCCATATTTTTTCCCGCTCTTTTGCCATTTCTCTTCAGTAAGGTTTGCCATTTCATCATGGAAAGATATACGAGCCAACAACGAGTCGAAATTATTAAAATTTGCTACCGAAATTTAGAGTCAGTGGCCTCAACTTTAAGAGCGCTACGTCCAATTTCTGAATTCTGAATTTCATTTCTGGCTGAATGGCTCATTTCTGGCTGAATGTCTTCATCAATAAGCAAAATATGCGTTATTGGTCAGACAACAATCCACACGTAATCCATGAGTCATCATTGCATCCCCAAAAAATTACGGTTTGGTGCGGTTTATGGTCCGGCGGCGTCATTGGGCCGTACTTCGCTACCGTTCAATGATAACCGAATATTTTTGGCCCCAATTGGATAATATGGACTTGGTGGACATGTGGTTCCAACAGGACGGCGTCACAAGCCACACAGCGAATGCTATAACCAATTTATGTGAAACCAAGTTTGGTGAACGTGTAATCTCACGAAATGGTCCAGTCGATTGGCCGCCTCGGTCGTGCGATTTGACGCCGTTAGATTATTTCCTGTGGGGCTACGTCAAGTCTATGGTCTATGCCAACAAGCCAGCGACGATTGATGAACTTCGTACGAATATCGAACGTGAAATTGCAGCAGTATCGTCCGATTTATGCTTGAAAACCGTCGAAAATTGGGTTCAGCGTCTGGAATTCTGCAAGCGTGCCCGTGGTGGCCATGCAAAAGAAATCGAGTTCCATACATAATGGCATCGAACGTACTTTCACAGGCATAAAGAATTTCATTGGTATCTAAAACCGCTTTTGTTTTATTTAAAAAATCCAATGAGTGTTCGAACTCACGGGCGATGTGTTAACACCTTTTTGCTACACGGTACCTGTTCGATTTCAATGAACACATTCGTAAATGTTACATTGGAAAATAAAAAACAGCGTTCAATCATATGATGACGTTACAGTTAAATAATATTAATACTTAAAATTATTTAAAGACCCAGTGCAAGCACATGTGTCATTATTTTCTTGCTCAATACTTTTTGTTTTATTCCCACAAAAGTCAAAGAATGCAAAGCAACAGACACTTGTACATACATACATACATTGTTATATTCGTACGATATAACCGAAGATCAACATAAAATACTTTTTTAATATTACTCCAAATTAAAACACTTCAATCTCGGCTCGCCGATATCGGATGTCCTTAATTTTTGGCCTAGACTCTTCGTCGAAACCCGCACTAGCTTTTTAATCCAAAAATTAATAAAATCGGCTATGAATTTCCGGAGAAAATCGCGTGGGAAAATTATATGAAAATCGCCCAATAATCACTTTCAATACCGACTGCCAAGCAACGAACAAACAAACGATGATTTACTCTTACAAACCTAACACTTGTGTATGTATTAAATTTATAGTTTACTGCCCTAGAGGCGCGCGTATAGATGTTAACACATCAAAAACTTTTGTAGCGCTCTTATTGAAAAACCCGTTACAAGGGCCGCTTTCCTGATTTTTTTAGGATGTGAACTTTATTCTCGCTTAACCCTCTAACAGGCAAGACCGTCAAAAGACGGTCTTCAGTTTTTGGGCTCCAATGCAATATTATAATTCCCCCCAAAATCAAAGTAGAAAAAACTCCAGTCTGGCAACTCTACTTGACATTTTGGCGCATTCCCCAACACATTCTGACAAGTTGTTCGTCAGCTGTGTTCAATCAAAAGTGAGAAGTCAACAAATACGTAGCAACAATTATTTTGTAAATTTGACTTTTAACAATTAAAAAAAAAACGCATTTAGAATAAAGTGATCGTCTTCATAATTTTACCGTAAGTATCTTCCACGGTATATTTGGGTTTTATAATACATTTAAAGTGAAAAAAATAGTAAACTGTGCATGCGAAGCGAAAAAGTGAAGACCGTCTTTAGAAGGTCTTGCCGGTTTGTCCGTAAAAAATGTCCGTGTTTGTTTCAGTGTTTTCCACAGCTTTTGTTTATTGAAATACTATTGTTTCCCTGTTCTGCTATTATTTTCACCGTTTTATTGGATCTTCGTGGTAAAGATGGATCATACAAAACGTGCATATAGGAAAAAAATTAATTTGGGGGTAATGTCTGATGAAGAATTGATGGAGTTCATCGACTCTGTGGAAAGCGAAGATCAATCGTTTGATAGTGATGACAGTATTCCTGATGCAACTTATGTTTTCGATAATATCGAGCCCGATGCATTGCCAGAGGATGATCAGATCATAGCAGAATGCATACACAATATGGATGCAGCTGAGACCACGGATGCATTTCTACAGGACATAAATTTATCAATGGATATCACATCGGCTCCTTCAAGTAGCATTTCGAGGCGATTCGTCCCTTCCATTGGCTGTGGAACAGCTTAAAACACCAATGGAATTCTTCACTTACTTTTTCACTGACGATGTTATTGAATTGATCGTTGTAGAGACAAATCGTTGTGCTACCGAGGAAAATATTAACACAGCCTTTAGCACAAATGCCACTGAATTGAGACATTACATTGGCATAATTTTGTACATGTCAGTTTACCGTTATGCTAATTTAGAAAGCTATTGGGGGAAGAATGCATTCTTGCCAATTCAGAAGTGTATGCCATCGAAACGATTTTTTACCATTAGGAAATATTTATCGTTTCAAGATGAATCACAGCGAAAGAAAAAAGGTGAACCGGGCTATTACCCACTGTTCCGAATCCGAACTTTGGCCAACAAAATAAACGACACATTTGATTCAATCCCAAAAACGGCTAGATTATGCGTCGACGAACAGATGTGCAGCACAAAGACGAAACACCATCTCCGTCAATACATGCCCAATAAGCCGCATAAGTGGGGTGTAAAATTGTTCGTGCTTTGTGATTCAAACGGGTTCGCGTATCGTTTTGAAATCTACAATGGCGCCGGAGATAATATTACCTTACCTGGCACACCTGACCTTGGAGCCACATCAAATGTTGTGATTCGTTTATCACAAACGATTCCTGATTTCGTTCATCACATTCTGTATTTTGATAATTTTTACACATCGTTGCCACTGTTAGTCTATTTAAGAGCCAGAGGAATTTATAGTTTGGGCACAGTGAGAGGTATTTGATTATTTTTTTTTTCCATTTTTTGCTGTTCACTATTTGCTTTTGTATTTATAGCCAACCGTATTCCAGCGTGCAAGCTGCCGACTGACAGCGAAACGAAAAGAGAGGAGAGAGGATTTGCCGTAGAATATATGACGTCAATCAATGGAGTCGATGTAAGCACTGTCTTATGGAAGGATAACAAATGTGTCCGCCTGGCATCGACATATGTCGGTATTGAACGTTTCACAAGAACCAATGCTGATGAACAAACTTCGAAGGCTCCTCGGTATGACAGAAAACAGAAGAAATTCATCGAAATCAACTGTCCTCAAATCATCAGAGAATATAATGCTCACATGGGTGGAGTAGATCTTATGGATGGTCTCATGGGTCGATACCATATTCGAGCTAAGACTCGAAATATAATGATAAAACTGTTTTACCATTTTGTGGATATGGCCACAACAAATGCATATATTTTGTACAAACGTTTGCATGCCGAGAAAGCAAACACTTCCAACAACGATTCCGATGAGCAACTGCAGCTTCTACAGCTTCCAGATTTTCGTGAGGAAATAGCTGCTGGACTTGTTTCTTTAAAAAACAAACGATCTGCAGGACGACCGTCATCTGCTCAAAATGACAGTAGACCAATATCACCACAGCCTGGCATATCAGGTGTTGGGAAAAGAGGTGTTCATCAAGTTGCTGATGCACGGTTCGATGGTGTCGATCATTTTCCCATTTGGGTGGATAGAAAAGAAAAAAAGAGGTGCAAACATTGTAAGAAATCTGACACACAAGTAGTTTGTTCCAAATGACATCTGCATTTATGCGGTCAGATTGATAAAAATTGTTTCTGGGACTATCATCATCGAAAATAATATGTATTACAACTTTGTTTGCTTCCTTTTCTCAATAAACATGTTTTATAGATAAAGTTTACCTGTAATGTTTTTTTAGACCGAACCCGGCAAGACCGTCTAAAGACGGTCTTCACTATTTCTCACCTGACGTCCGTTAACCTTTAGATTTTGTCATGAAAAATAAAACTTAAGCTTCTTTTGACTACATCTACATAAAAAAAAATTATTGGCCTCATGCGATCATTTTTACGGTCTTGCCTGTTAGAGGGTTAAGGCTGAAATGGGAGCGGTAATTTCAAATGCCTTTTAATATCGCATAACTCTCCATACAAACTAAGTAGTAATCTAAACAAGCAGTGTAAGAAAAAACAGCCCATTGTTTTCTTCATTTGCTTTATTGGCCGAACGGCCTGAGTCTTTTCGCACTTGTCCTCATAATATCGATATGTAACGGAACCCTACATATCCAATTCAACATAAAATAGGTCATCATCAATAACTTTCTGACACCATTACCGAACTTATTGTGCAAAAGTGTGATTGGTTATGTGTCTGGTGGAATGTTGTTCAAGTTAAAGTCCTTAATTACTGTTTACAATCTGTCAGTGATCATACCGCTGTTGCACTTTGCTTAACCCAAAGTTGACGTCTTTATCATTAGCGTGTTACAATATATATTTAAAACATTGTTAGATGAAGACATCGATGGTTAACTTATATATATCAATCTTAATTTTAGAATTAATCCTGTGGCTAGAGTATTATTCATCTAATCTGGGTCCGATCGGCATTAGGTCTGTCTGCGTACTGATAATTTGTAACAATTTGTACACGTTGTTATTGGATGTTGTCTGTTTACACCAAAAAGCCAGTAACGATAGAGAAATAGAGATGATAGAGAACTTAAGGTCGAACATATGTTTTAAAACATATGTTTTGTGTAAACAAACAAAATTAGGAAATAGAAAGAACATAAAATCACAAATAAATCATTGGAATTTTATTTTTTAACAGAAAAAAAATATTTTGTTTAATATCTGTAATTAACCTTTCACCAGTTATTTTAAAAAGGATGACAGTTTTGATGATTTGTAATGTTTTGTCCAAACTGCGGTTGTAGGTTCTTCCAATGTTAACATTGCAAATCAGTTGTTTATATACCAAAGTATTATTTCTTGCAAGTTTTTACTAGATGTCGTCTGTGTACTGTTTGTGATATTTTCTAGTGGGAGAGTAAAATCTATCTTACTCTCTCAAAATAGCTACTGGATATATTTTACTGTAAAAGTACGCAGAACCCCCTATTAATAATTTAAGGCAAGTAGTTAATTTTTCTGTGCATTACAATTAAAGTATATAAACTAAATCTACATTTCACACTCAATTAGAAGAGTTAGATCTAAAAAGACATCATCTTCGGATGCACTGGAGAAATTACGATGGTAATTGATTGATTTTGTCTCTCATCTTAATTAGATCACTTGGATTTGTTCGTACGAAATTCTTCGTAAATAGAACAAATTGCATTAAAACGCTAATAAAATCATTTTTAGTCCAAGCAACAATTTCAGAAATAGCATTAACTCTGGTCCATCTATTTTTTTTAAATATCATTATATAGACCAGACATGTGCAAACTGACACAAACGCATTTCAAATCAGTTTTACGAATTTTGCGACTGTGTTAAGTTGAACGGAGCAAGCAGAACAAAAGCAGAGAAAACAAAAGTAGTACACTGAGTAAAAAATTAAAATTAAAAAAATTAAAAATTAAAACTAAATCTTAAAAAAAAATCAAATATCAACATCTCCAATGATTATTTCCATTTATGATTTTTGCCATTTACAAACATAAAAATTTCTTTATATTCGTCCATGGCAATTAAAATTTATTTTTTAAGTGTAGTGTGAATGCAGAACAGCAACTGACTTTGAATCGGTAAACAAGCAGCAAGCTTTCGGACATGTTGGTGTGAAAAAACGATCAAGCTACTATCGGTGTGAAAACACGATGACTCAAAAGAGTACTAGCTGCACATCTATGATATAGACCCATATCATACATTAAAAATTTTCTTGTTTTATATTCAAAATTAAAATATTCGAGCGTTTGGTCGTTTTTTCTAAATAATTTTTGGAACGAAGTTCCATATCGCACGTTGCGGGATGGGGGCTAAATGAAAAAATTTTAAACAACATTTTTTTTTAAACTATTTTACTAGAACCCATTATTTTTAACTATATTGGGTATTTTTGGTTTGGCTAGGTTTAATGGTCAGTTTTCTAGGTGGAGCCTCTGTCTTACATATTGTAGTTTTGAACCCAATAAAAAGTAAATTTCGAAAAGCCAAAGTGCAAGACTGGCAAATCCATGAAATACAACCCTGAGCATGGAATTACATTTGGCAGCACACTTACTCTTACACTCGTACTTTTGGTTTGGTTTGTGTCCAGACTAACATATCGGGGATATTTTTGTTGAATGGGAAATTTTCTAGGTGGAGCATGTTTATTACATATTGTAGTTTTGAACCAAATAAAAAGTAAATTTAGAAAAGCTAAAGTGAAAGAAGTTTAAAAAAATAACATTTTCTTAAGTAAGTGCGTTTCCTTAAAAAAAAGTATATTTTCTCAAAAAAACTACCTATTCATATTCTTAAACAATCTAACTTTTCTTATAAAAAAACTTATCCTAAAAAATACCTTTGTTTAAAAAAGTAAATTTTCTGACAAAAGGTACCTTTTCTTAAAAAGAGTAATATAACATTTTCATAAAAAAGTACATTATCTTACAACAAATTGCCTTTTCCTAAAAATCTAAATTTTCCTTACAGAGTACGTTTTTTGTAAAACAAAATAACTATTCTTGAGATAAGTACCTACTCTTAATATTGTACAGTTCTTTCGCAAAAAGAGGTTTTCTTCCAAAATATATACTTTCTCTTAAAAAAAAATACTTATTCTTACAAAAATTCCTTTCTTAAAAGTACCTTTTCTTAAAAGAAATTATTCGTTTTCTCTTCTTGAGATAAGTAGCCTTTCTGAAAATAAGTACATTTTCTTTATAAATAGAATAACCTTTTCCTAAAAAGAGTACCACTTCTTTAAAATATACCTGTTCTTAAAATAAGTACTTCTTTGTAAAAAAAGTTCATACTCTTAGGCTTTTTCTTACAGTATGCACTTCTTATTAAAAACGGCAGCATTCTTAAAAAACATTAGCTTTTAATAAAAGAACTACCTCTCATTAAAAAAGGGACCTTTTCGGGAAAATATAATACATATTCTTACAAAAGGGACCTAAAAATATACTTTTTTTTTTATAAAATACATTCAATACATAAAAAGTTTCTTTAAAAAAAATGTATTATTTTACAAAAAGCATCTTTTCTTAAAGATCCATTTGAATTACAGTATTTTTCAACAGGCGCCTTAGGCGTGTTGGAACTAACTAGTACATAATAACGGGTTTTTCAATAAGAGCGCTACAAAAGTTTTTTTAAATAAAACAAAACCGGTTTTAGATACCAATGAAATTCTTTATTCCTGTGAAAGTACATTCGATGCCATTATGTATGGAGCTCGATTTCTTTTGCATGGCCACCACGGGCATGCTTGTTGAAGTCCAGACGCTGAACCCAATTTTCGACGGTTTTCAAGCAGAAATCGGCCGATACTGCTGCAATTTCACGTTCGATATTCGTACGAAGTTCATCAATCGTCGGTGGCTTGCTGGCATAGACCATAGACTTGACGTAGCCCCACAGGAAATAATCTAACGGCGTCAAATCGCACGACCGAGGCGGCCAATCGACTGGGCCATTTCGTGAGATAACACGTTTACCAAACTCGGTTTCCAATAATTTGATTGTGGCATTCGCTGTGTGGCTTGTGGTACCGTCCTGTTGGAACCACATGTCCTCCAAGTCCATTTTATCCAATTGGGGCCAAAAATATTCGGTTATCATTGAACGGTAGCGATTCGCATTCACAGTAATGTGCCGGTCTTGATCATGACGGTAGCGAAGTACGGCCCAATGACGCCGCCGGCCCGTAAACCGCACCAAACCGTAATTTTTTCGGGATGCAATGATGACTCATGGATTACATGTGGATTGCTGTCTGACCAATAACGCATATTTTGCTTATTGACGAAGCCATTCAGCCAGAAATGAACCTCATCGCTGAAGATGATTTTCCGATGAAAATCCGAATCATTTTTAAGTTGTTGCTCAGCCCAATTCACGAACATTCGACGCTTATGGTGGTGAAGCGGCTTCAGTTCTTACGTGAATTTGATCTTGTAAGGATGTAGGCCAAGATATTTTCGCAAAATTCGCCACAACGACGTCACATAGATGCCCAACGCTTGATAACGACGTGTGAGAGGCACAGTTGGGCTTTCTTGAACTGAAGTCTCAGCGGCAACAATATTCTCGACACTATGGGCACTTCTTTGTCTCACTGGCATAGGAACATTTTGTACTGTGCCTGTGGATTCAAATTTTTCCACTAGACGCTCAATTGTTGATCTGGTAGGACGATTTTGACGACCATAAATTGGACGTAGCGCTCTTAAAGTTGAGGTCGCTGACTCCAAATTTCGGTAGTAAATTTTAATAATTTCGACTCGCTGTTGGCTCGTATATCTTTCCGTGATGAAATGGCAAATCTTACTGAAGAGAAATGTCAAAAGAGCGGGAAAAATATGGCGTCGTTTGCTGTCCCTATCGATTTACTTTTGTAGCGTCTCTGTTGAAAAACCCGTTATATAGCGAAAATAACTTCGTTCCAACCGGATGTCCCCTGACACCTCATGTATTTTTTTTTTAATATTTCGCTGCCCTTTGGGTACTATCTTCAGGAAGATTGTGTGTGTGTGTGTTTATCTTCCTGACGATGTTACCCAAAGAGCAGCGAAATATTGATAATCTGATAAATCATCACTTTTTCATTTCTTGTTTATTGAAAAAATTTTCCGTAATTCAATAAATGTTGAACACTTATCTAAATACATATACATCTTATGAGTTCCGTCATTTATCATCACATTTAATTAATGAAAATTGTAATGTTGCGAACTGCTTCTAATATACATATATTTCCTTATAATAAAATATTTCCTGACCTCTATTTAAACCACAATTTGCAAACCAAAATCAACTTGTACACAAATATGTTGGTCATTATCGCAGTATGTATGCCCCATATGCAAGAATATAATTTGTTTGGCAATTACTCATAAAATGCTAAAATGATTTCATTAGTGCTTTGCAAAACTGTGTAGTATATCAAAATTAATAGAGTTTTTCTGTTTATTCTGTCTATTCTATTTCGAAGCTAATGGCGCCCACTTGATTTGCAATTAGAGTGCCAATTCATGGGTTATTCATCCCACTGATGCCTGTCTATATGAATTCATTCTGAAAAAGATTGACTGTTAGCCGAGATAGTGGTTGCTGTGTGGGAAGATTTGAACAGGTCCAAATAGAGTTTTATGTCACTGGATTGCAGTGATTGTGTACAAGTACAATTGTGAATTGATACTGTGAAAATCTAAATTGCTCACTGACAGATTTTAAATGCTAAAAATAACTGGCGCCTTAGATATTGTCAACATTAATTTTATTTAGATGTGGATAGTTTTGCATGAATGAACAAAAGATCCACATCGTTGTGTATGATCATTAATTTCATTATCGTTATAAGAGGAGCAATTTTGAACATAGAGCAGAAATTATTAAGTGTCTTAAAAATTTATAAATTCGGGAAGTTACTTCTAAATTTATTATCAATGTTAAATAGTTTGTTCATGATTTATGGTACATATTTTAAAATCTCATTTTTCTCAGGATATTTCCTCGACTATGCCTGGTATTTTAGCATGCTACGCCTCAAATAGTGCGAATTTAATTTATATACAAATTTCATGTGCCACTTTTTACCTTATCGAGCTTGAGTAAAAAATGATAAATGAGTTGGCTTTATTTAGGACGTTTCACTTTATGGAAATGACTTAACGGCCAGTTTTTGACGTATCTTTCAGATGGTTTGGGAGTTATAAAATTTTTATTGGGATTTATTTTATGACATAACAAACCCCAATAAAATAATGCCCAACGATTTTGTTCATTCATATTGTATTAGGATTTGGGTTATATTTAATTCGGATTAATATGTTTGACCAAACAGGTGACAAATTTGCTCTTCTTCTTATTAACATTAACAACAGCAGGGATGGAACATTTTCGATAGTGCATGCACCTTGGTGCAATGAAACATTTCGACAATTCGAAGATATTCTCTTAGTCAACAGTACAAAGTCGCTTTTCGTAGCCATTTTCGTTTCAGCAGGGAAGGAACTTTGTCTGCATCTAGAGATGGGGTTTTTCACATTTTTTTTGCATTAATGTATTTACATGATGTTTATGTTATAACATTATTATAAGCACTTAATACTTTGGATTGTTTATAATTTCTAATTCGGGAAAGAACTAACTAGTCGGCAGAAAAAGAGTGAAACATCACCCAAGCTCGGTGTACATGAATGTGTGCAGAATATACGTGAGACGGGAATATAAACGGAAATAGAAACGGTGTCTGTCCTCACCATTTGCTTCTACATCATTTACCTATTCTTTTAGGGAAATGATGCTGGATTAATGGGAATCCCTAGAAATATATGATAAACGACTTTGTTTTATAAACTTAAATCAACATGGGTTTCAACAAAATAGGACGATTGCGATCTGCAGTGCACTAAGTTCGGTTAACGGGTAGTTAATAATTTCGACAATTTAAAATTGCCACCAGGGAGCTGTGACTGTAGGTAGGTAGTATACGGACAAGTCACAAACGACTCAGTCGGATAAAAATGATATTTTTATGGCATTTCTAAATTGCTACAGTGAAACAATGGCGTTACTTCTTGAGACACTAATTTTTTCGCTAAGAAAATATATTTATTACATCAAAGAAATATAATCATCGCAGGAATTAAAGCTGTTCATTGCATTAATGAATTAGTTAATGCAATAATATATATTCCTCGATGATATTAAACATTTTCTATGTAGTGACACACTTTTGTCATCTAATAAACACATTTTCGTTATGGGAACGAATCTGTGTGTTAACATTCGATGAATATACAACGGGTTTTTCAATAAGAGCGCTACAAAAGTTTTTTTAAATAAAACAAAACCGGTTTTAGATACCAATGAAATTCTTTATTCCTGTGAAAGTACGTTCGATGCCATTATGTATGGAACTCGATTTCTTTTGCATGGTCACCACGGGCACGCTTGCAGAAGTCCAGGCGCTGAACCCAATTTTCGACGGTTTTCAGGCATAAATCGGCCGATACTGCTGCAATTTCACGTTCGATAGTCGTACGAAGTTCATCAATCGTCGCTGGCTTGTTGGCATAGACCATAGACTTGACGTAGCCCACAGGACATAATCTAACGGCGTCAAATCGCACGACCGAGGCGGCCAATCGACTGGGCCATTTCGTGAGATAACACTTTCACCAGACTTGATTTCCAATAAATTGATTGTGGCATTCGCTGTGTGACTTGTGGCGCCGTCCTGTTGGAACCACATGTCCTCCAAGTCCATATTATCCAATTGGGGCCAAAAATATTCGGTTATATACGGCCCAATGACGCCGCCGGCCCATAAACCGCACCAAACCGTAATTTTTTCGGTATGCAATGATGACTCATGGATTACGTGTGGATTGCTGTCTGACCAATAACGCATATTTTGCTTATTGACGAAGCCATTCAGCCAGAAATGAGCCTCATCGCTGAAGAGGATTATGACGACCATAAATTGGACGTAGCGCTCTTAAAGTTGAGGCCACTGACTCCAAATTTCGGTAGCAAATTTTAATAATTTCGACTCGTTGTTGGCTCGTATATCTTTCCATGATGAAATGGCAAACCTGACTGAAGAGAAATGTCAAAAGAGCGGGGAAAAATATGGCGGCGTTTGCTGTCCCTATCGATTTACTTTTGTAGCGTCTCTGTTGAAAAACCTTTTTCTTCTATGCGACCACCAATTAAATCGGTGTGCCAAACTTTTCGTTTCAGCGCATAAGTCGCAATGGCTGAGACGGCATTCTCTGACAAACCTAATGGCGCGAAAAACTTATAATTTTAATCAAATGCGGGCCACCGAAGTATAAGATGCTTGGATGCGCTGAATTTACATCAACAAAAAGAAGTCCATGTTTAGCAAATTAACTTTGTCTGTAAACTATTTATAATGCTTTAAAAAATTTAATAATTTTTTTTCTATTCAATGAATCGGGATAATCTTTTCTTTATTTTGCAGATTGATGGATAAAATTAAAAAAAAAACTGACAACTGGGACTATGAAACAAGAATTTGAATTGTCCGCCGCTTTCACGCACTGGAAATCGTAGTTTCGGTCAAAAGAGAGACTAGTTAACAATTTTGCCGAGCATGGGGCAGTCAATAGAAGACTTCACCATCGAACCCCGTCAGTTCGGACGGAGGAAACAATCGCTGCTGTAGCTGCTGTCATACAAAACAATCCAAGAGTTTCGACCAGAAGCTTATCTGCTCAAGTAGGTATAAGCAGACAGTCATTGCAGCCAATTAGGCACAAAAATTTGGACTTATTCCCATATAAAATTCAAATGGCTAACAAAATGAAAGCAGCAGACTTCCCGATTCGCTTGGAATTTTGCCAGAAGATGCTTCAAATGGTGGAAGAGGAAGGAAACAAATTGAACTATCTTTTCATGTCTGACGAAGCCCACTTCGACATAAACAAACAAAACTGTCGGATATGGAGTACTTCCAACCCACAGATTCTGCATGAGACGGAATTGCATCCACTTCGTGTCACAGTGTGGTGTACAGTTTCATCACGCTGCATTATCGGGCCCTACTTTTTCGAAGAAAACGGTCACACCGTAACGGTTACTGGAGACCGTTACTTGAGCATGTTGAGAGAGTTTTTCTATCTAGAATTACGCCGAATGACAATTTCTTTCAACTCTGTGTGATTTCAGCACGATGGTGCAACTCCTCACATAGCCGGCCTGTTATGACAGAATTGCGAAAAAATTTCTCAGTAAGCTGATATCCAGAAACTATGCATTCCGTTGGCCGCCCCGGTCGCCTGACCTTACTGCACCTGACTTTTTCTTGTGTGGTTATTGGAAATAGTTCTGCCTGCAAAGCAGAACCAACAAATTTAAATGAACTAAACAACAAACAATTGCGGCTATTCCTGTCTCAACTCTCCAAGCAGTAATGCACAACTTTTTGGTAAGATGCGGCACATGCATCAGCCAGCAAGGGGTCGCATTTAAATTCCACCATTTTTAAAACTAACTAAGATATATTTAATAAAATTGAATGAGATTTAACGTGAATAAAAGAAATATTAATTCCTTACACTGCAAAAAATTTATTTGAGTTTCTTAATGTAGCAATATTCATCAGCCACCCTGTATTTGAAACCATTGCAGTCAAAATACCAAATTGTTTAATTATTTTGGTTAAAAGTTGTCACTACTTTGTTACCAATGCTAAAGTACTTTGTTT
The DNA here is from genome assembly GCA_963931995.1 of Phaonia tiefii. Lineage (NCBI taxonomy): Eukaryota > Metazoa > Arthropoda > Insecta > Diptera > Muscidae > Phaonia > Phaonia tiefii. The sequence continues at coordinate 197,472,005 of OZ008368.1, read as the reverse complement.
GAAAATTTGCAAGTAATTTATTTGGTTTTGTAAAGGCAAGTAACAGATCGTTTGTACATTTCATAGAAACCCAGCACTCAGCTTTCTGTTGCGCTTTCGAAATTTTGTAATTTTGTCTAAAATATCCCAAACTCCAAAGCTGCTTCCGCATTTGTGAAACCTACTACTCATATCTGCGTTTCCATTATGCATGGTGAATAATTGTATAGCCTATATATGTATATATAGTTGTAGATATGTACACATATAGAGTATAGTTACATGCCGTGACGGGATAGTGGAGAGCTCCTCACAATCAGTTAATTTACGCTTCCTAGTTATAACACTCACTGATTTCGGTTCCGGACGGAATTTTGAGAAGCTTCTTCATGGCTAAGTACTCGAGACTGTCGCCATCACTACCTCGTTTAGACGTCCTCGACAGAATATGTATTGGGGTCAGAATAGGGTTTGATCGCATGTACAAAAGCCGTGCGCATTAAACATTGCTCCACCTACGGCTAGCTAGTATGGACAGTGCAACTGTTTATACAATTCCGTCAGAAAATGAGTGGCTTTGTTCAACCAAATAGTTGAATTTCTGCGCTCCTTGAATTCCAACAACTACAAAATTCACATACCCCTCTAACATATACTCTTTTTATCACTTTGCCTTAAAGGAAGCCTAGTTTAATGATCCAGTGAGACAATTTTAGATCAAATATGACTTACCGAAAATATAACACTATGACTACGACTTTTTAATTGAACATATAAAAATGCCACCCTGCTAGCACTGAGTACAATTTCCAGCGCAATCTAAAAAAAACAATGAAAGGCCTCTACAATAAAGAACTTCCTTTTTACAACGTCATAAAAAAGTGAATTCAGTGACAGTGACCTCCTGTAGTTTTATGACTCAAACACAGACGACAGTGCAATCCGTTGCAGTCGCAATTAAAATGAAACTACTGCTACGTACGGTATCTTTTGTTCCTTCCGAAAGGGCTTGCATTGTTGTTTACTACGTAAGCTGGTTTTTATTATGATGGTTCATGAAAAGGTTCATGTTCGGTTTTTGTTCTTTTCTAATGAAAATGTTTACTTTCAATTTCAATTATAATTTTTTTTTATAATTCCCGTTTTTTTTTTTGGTTTATTAATTTTTTTTATTTTACTGTTTCAGATAGAATCGTTTTCTAAGAGTGTCATATTTAGTTTTAACTTGTGGCTCAAAAAATTTCATAACTCCAATTGTTTTGTTGGTTCTTTCTCTATTTTCTTGGAGTCATTCCCTAAGGTTGCCAAAGGTTTTATTATTTTGTGATAGGATATTGAAAATGTATTGCTTTTCCAAGAATTTTCTCCAAAAAGTTATATCTACGAATAGTGGCTTTTAGCTTTCATTGTTTTGGGGTAATGCAAATTTCTGTGGATAACTGTAACCCTACTTAGGACATTTGTAATCAAATTATTGTACATGGAGGTTGGGCTTGAGAAGACACTGCCTTCAATTTTGGAAAACAATTGAATTGAGTAGAATTGATTAATTGAATTGATTATTGGCACATCAGATGTTCAATTGGATGCATTGAAGTCATTCGCAGTTAATAGTGTGATAAGCAATGTATCGAAAAACTGAACGAGGTCATAACTTAGTGTCTTATATCTAGGATAAGGATATATCCTCATACAGATGTAATCTTCACTCTAATCAGATTCAGAACTAATTGTTCTTTGTTATATGGTACAATAGTATATTTAGATTTAGGCGTACATGTGTTTGTGATTTAATTTTTATTAGTTTTTCGTTCGCATTGAAATTGTAATTTTAAATTTACTATTTTGTCGGTTTGCATGTGTTTTATAGACTTAATGACAAATATCGATATAAATATTAATTAATATTTCAGGGCGCTTAATTACCACTGATGTCATGGAATATATTTTACTTCTTATCATTATATTAATATTTTTTATAAAAACGTAATAGCTGTTCTCAGTGGAATTGATCGTTTCGAGTTTTCTCATTTAGTGATAGGTCGTTCCATTTAAGAAAAATGTACGATTGGGCTAATGAAACTAGTGGAGTCAAAATAGAGTATAAGCACACAATTGGCGGCACTCCTATGAGCAGATGGACAATAATTTTGCCGAGCGTGGCAACCTTACCATTGAGGCCCCTCAGTTGGGACGCTCGAAACTATTGTTTGTTTGTCTGTTTATTTATTTGCTTATCCTATACAACAAGATTTCAATTTTATAATTATAGTATAGGAATTAAATGTGGAAGTACAATTAAATGGTGAATTGATTAATAACATTTTGAAAATTAAGAGTAAAAAAAAGCAAATAATTTATATTGAGTTTATATCGAAAGCAAGAAGTTAAATAAAATAAAATAAATAATTTCAAACCAGTTATTAATAAAACATTGACATTAGAACATTGAACCTTGAACATTACCAAAACCAAAATTCAGAGAGTTAGTTAAATGAAAATGAATAAAAATAAAAATACAAATTAAAAAAAATAGCAATAGTAATAAATAAATTGTAAGTCAAAATAATAGAAAAACAAAACAATAATAAAAATAACAAAATATAATTAGAGGAAATAAAGACATTGATATTATTAGCGGTGCATGTAATTATTGAATTCTTGCATAATAATCCACTAATAGTGCTTTAAATTGTTTAGCGTTGCTGGTTGTTTGAAACGAGTGCGGTAAAGTATTCCAGAGATGCAAGACATTAGTAAATAATTGTTTTCCTTATATTAATGTTCTGTATCTGAATGTTATCAGCATGTTACCTCTGTTTGACCTTGCAAAACCAAGACGACAGTCAAGGTAAGGGGGTTGTCTTAAATGTAAAGAAACAAGAGAGATTTAATTTAAAAAGGTTGTCAATGAAGATACCATACAGTTGCATAGAGAAATAGGAGATATGATCATATGTACCTGTGCCATAGACAAGATTCCTAACAGAAGAAACAATTTGAATTTTCTGCCTATTGAACATTACATTAACACTAGATTCAGTGATTTTCGTAAACCTATCGTGAATCAAAAGACACTTTGATTTTTGCGGATTCAAAGAAAGACTATTTGCACAAGCCCACAAATATATAGATTCAAGGTCAGAATTTGTCCTACACACAGCTTCGTCAAGCTTATCGATGGGGGTACTAGTGTATAATTGAATGCCATCTGCGTACATGTGTGACTTGCAATAAGATATGCGCGACGGAAGATCATTTATGTACATTGTGAATAATAAAGGCCCTAGTATCGATCCCTGTGGAACCCCTCTAATCAAACAAAGTGGTTTCGATACGGAGTTTTTTGTAAAGACGGATTGACTTCTTTCTTTAAGGTACAACTGCACTAACTTGATCGAGGTTTTGGAAAATTTGAAGAACTAGCGGAGCTTTAAGCCCAGAATGGTGTGATCAACGGTGTCAAATGCCTTAGAATGGTCGAGGACTACAAGGATATTCACATCCTTATGGTCTAAGTTGCGTCTTAGGTCTTCAGCTACATCTATTAAGGTAGTTACACAGCTATGCTTTGACCTAAAACCTGACTGGTTTTCGGCCAGTAACGCTGAATTGTGGATATGCGTACTCATCTGTGCATGCAATTACTTTTCTAGGACTTTTGACAGGTAAGGTAGGATAGCGATTGGCCTGTATTCTTTTCTCGATTTGGGAATTGGAATAATCTTAGCATGACAGCTCTTCCTTGGAAAACAACTAGACATGATTATCGTGTTGAATAAATGTGTAACAAACGGCAATAAATAGGGTAGTAAAGTCTTTACAAATTTCGGCTCTATATTATCACTTGACGTAGCATTCGACTTGACCGCGGAAAAAGCTTTAACTACGTCCTCTTGACTGACACACGAAAACTCAAATAAGTCGCATCTCATATTCTCATCCACTTCATACCCTTCATAAAAATCTGCATTAGGAGAATGCATAGGTATGTTAACAAAAGTTTTGTTCAATTCATCGACATCAGTGATACATTTTTTCCAGCTCCAATTTCCCTTATTGTATTTCATTTCTGCTTTGCAGTTATAGAATAAGTAAAACGGCTTGCATAATATTCAATCTTAGCTCGTTTGATAGCTAAATTTACATCTCTCCTAGCAATTTTGAATTCCTCCCTAAAGTCATTTAATTTATAGCGCTTCCAGCGAGAATACAATAAGTCCCTATATTCTATTAGGTATTTGATATGTAAATTAAACCATGGTCTTGAATTAGAAGTTATTATTCTAGTTTTTATTGTCACAGAAATGTCAAAAAGTTTGATGATATTACCTTCGAGAAAATCAAGTTGGTCGTTAGCTGATTCCATAGTATATATGTCACTCCAATATATTTGTCCTAGATTTTCCCTCAATCAATTATAATCTATGTTCTTAAAATCTCTATATGTCAATGTCGGTTTAGATTCGTCCAAGTTAAAGTCATACGCCATAAATATTAAATCATGGTTTGAGAAACATGACGCTGAGAGTTGGTTGTACAGCAATATCTTAGATGAGTCGTTCACAAAGAATAAGTCGAGTAAAGTATTGCTTGTTACAGTATAATGTGTTGGTATATTAGAATTAACCACAGATAATCCAAGAGACAGCATGTTTCCGATAAGTGAAGAATAAATTAACAAATTTGAATTAAAATCACCCGCGATAAAGACGTTCGGGTATACATTCGCAAGCACCTCCAACCTGGCATTAAAATTATCATAAGAAATCTAACAATGTGGCCTAGATACACATCCAACAAGAAATTGCTCTCAACACAAAGTTTTTGTCGTAAGGACGCATGAGTTTCACTAGAATTGTAGCAGCTGTCGATTGATTGCTGCTGTATCTTCTGCCATACAAGTCAATCCCAGTGTTTCGATACGGAGAATATATATTCAAATGGTCTTACGGTTACGGTACCGGGTTTCTAAAACGTTTAATCCCTACCAAATACATACAACTTTGATGGTTATTGTTGAGTGGTAGTTACTGTTCAGGGGGATCGTAGTCTTTCTAAAGGCAGGAGGAAGAATAGGAGTTTTTTTCTTGTTTTGGACACGAGGCTTGAAGAAGTGTGACGGAGAACTTTTTTTCCCTCCACATAAAATAAAGCAGAAAATTTAAAATTTAATAAATGTTGTGGAATCGCTTTTGCTTAGAAGATTCATGTGATGCTTCGAAAATAATAAAAATATTTCCACAAGCAAATAACACATAACCAAATGTGAAAGTTTAAGAACTTAACAAATTACATAATCTGAACGAAATTAAATTCATGCAAAAAAATAAGAGAAAGAGAAAACTAAAAATGATAAAAATTAATATTCAAAAAAAAAAAAAAAACAGTAAAAGTATAAGAAATATCATTGTTTTACAATGATAAGAAAAAATTTATATATATAAAAATACATATGTACATATAAAAAAAATATCTGACAAGATCTACCATGCCTTACAAACTACACAATAAAATAAAACCAACTCTATATACTTATGCAACATTTAATATTAACCGGTGACTGTTTTATAACAATTACATTAAACAACCATATGGAAAGTTCGTATCACAAAATAAATTACATCCACGATGATACATATGTATGTACATATATTAAACCCGTTGTGAATTATGTATAATAAATGAAAATGAAACGTGAAAGATTATAAGAGTTAACCTCAATTATGTAGAATAGAATGAAATACCTATATATTTAACTTAGAGATTCAATATCAAAATACATACATAAAAATATTAAATAAAAAAATAAATATTATGTACTACTATATGCATATATATACACTAAATATAACGAAAAAGGAATATACATATAACGGGTCCGCCAAATAACTTTTTTTTTGAAAATGTTATAAAAAAAAAACTACTGAATATTTTCTGAAATTTCTTTTTTCATTTGAAAGTAGAATCCTTCGGGTTAATAATGGAAAATAATTTCATTCAAATGGCTGCCTCGGCTGGCCATGCAGTAGCCTACACGATCGGTCCAATTTTTAAGCACATTATCGATTGTGTGCAGCTGTATTTCACCAATGGCTTCACGAAAATTGTCCTTTAAAGCGTCAATTGTCTCCGGCTTGTCGGCGTAACACTTATCTTTGAGGGCACCCCACAAATAATAGTCCAAGGGTGTCAAATCGCAGCTCCGAGGTGGCCACACGACATCAGCTCTGAGGCTGATAATGCGATGTTCAAAAACAGGGCGCAAAACATCGAGTGCAGCTTCGGCTGTGTGGTACGTAGCGCCGTCCTGTTGAACCCACACGTTGCCAATATCCTCCTCTTCAATTTTTGTGAACAAAAATTCGTTCAACATGGCCCCATAACGATCGCCATTGACTGTAACGGCCACTCCTTGCTCATATTCAAAGAAAAATGGCCAATTATGCCTCTGGCCCAAAATCCGCACCAAACAGTGACTCGTTTTGGGTGCATCGGCTTTTCAATGTATGCGTGCGGGTTTTCTGTGCCCCAAATGCGACAATTTTGATTGTTTACATACCCGCCAAGATCAAAATGAGCTGCATCTGAAAATATGATTATTTTGGCAAAATCGGCATCTTCTGTCATTCTGGCATTCTGCAACATGACCATGATTTTCAAAGTAATGTCGCAATATTCCCCACCGTTCTGCAAGCGTATACACAACTATATTCGTTCAGCGGAAGTATAAAACTAATTATCGTGAATGTTACCATTCACGAAATAAGCACTAGTTGAAAAAAAAAACGTTAGATGGCGGACCCTTTATTACTCTCAGTTACATTTTGTAAAGAGAAGTGTAACACCAAGAGTTATGTCTAAAGATAAATCCACAGCTAACTGATAATGATTACACATCAAAACAATATGAAAATTGAAACATAAAATCGTTAAAGAGAAAACTAGGAGTCATTTCTCCGAAAAGAATTTTAACTTTAATAAATTCATCAGGTGAGTGATGACTAAGAGTAGATGGAGTTAATATTGAGCTCGGATCATAATTATATGATTATTGTTATTTTTTTTTTTTGCATAGTTCTTGGTGAGACGGTTCTACAAAAATTGTAATTACTACTCCACTAAATGCATTTAGTATATAATTTGATATTGATAATTTACCAAAATAAGACATGAAGAATTATAGTATTTAAGAATTGTCATTAGATTCTAAATATAATAGGTATATCTTTTATCATCACATGAATTTGAGTTTTTGTGTCCGTTGAAAAAAAAAATATAAAAATAAAAAAAAATTTGATTAGTTTTATTTTCCGTCTTAGGGCAATGTTTGAAGTCCTGTCAGAGTAACTCTCCTCTTTTTGGTCGATGGTGTATGTTGGGTGAAGAAAAAGGTATTTTCGGTATGAAGTGAAGAAAGTCGGACGGACTAAATGGACATGATGACTTAATCGGACCGACAAACTGACTTATATGGGTTTTGTTCAATATTTTTGATGAAGACTTTCAGACTGATTGACGAACTTTTACGGTGAGAATGGAGTTGTATTGTTTGCACTGTGGTATTTCTTTTTTTATTTAAAAAAAAATGATGTCTATGGTTAATGGTGTGTTATGGTGGAAAGAATCCCCCCAAACGCTGACGAGTTGCCGGATAAAGCCACCGTGTCAATCTACCACCATTTTTGAAACGCACCTTGCACGGAAAAACAAACCATAACAATGCGTATCAGCAGACAATAACGGAGACAATTCTGTACAACGCTATAAATTTATTTCAAACTAGCTGGACCCGGCAAACTACGTTTTACCTTTAAAGTTTTTGTAATGCCAAAGGGCGAACAAAATTTGTTGTTCTATTACGTTTCAAACTCTAGTTATGGCTGTTCGGTTTCTTTTAAAGAGGGCGTGGCACGGGCGTACTGTTCCAGCAATATATAAGTTAACACTAAACACGTTGAAACCCCTGAACCACAACTACACCGAATAACACAAACGATAACTGTGTCAATTTGCTGACTCGCCAATTCCCACCAAAGTCCCAGACGCTGACGACAACATTCAGGCACCTCAACTTTACGAATGCTTTACCGCTGAGACAACACACGCAAGCTCATATAACATCAACTGACAATATAAGTTAGGGTAGTTTTAAGTATCTTTGCTCTTTTGTATTTCGAACCTGAATAAAGAAACAAGTTGTCGCAACGGAAGTTGCCGCAACAAATCTTTTTTAAAAACTAAATAAATTTTGTGTAAACTTAATTGGCGCCCGAGCAGGGACCTGTTGGAAAACAGGTTCAACGGTTTCGCGAATACAAGGAGACAAGCCTTTAGAAGGGTGCCTAAGTAACTTAATTGTAAAAAGGAGCGTCGTACAAGTCGCAGCCCCTAAAGCCCGTGGAAACGGTATCGTAGTATTAAATTAGTGATAAGAACATTACCGAGAAACCACGTAACGAGAAATCGAAGATTCAGTGAAATCAAAACAGTGTAAAAAAAGATAAAATACGTTGTGAATGAAACTAGAACAAGTAAAGGTGAATTACTAAAAATATAAAAATAAAGTGAAATAAAACAGTGACTTATAACATTAATCAATGAATAAAAATTAAGAAAGAATTTTTCGAAAATAACTAAAATAAACTTGAGGGAAAGAACCTCAAAGGTGATAAGAAATAGTAAAAATAAATAAGTAAAAATTACAAAAAAACCCCTAAAGGTGACTTGAAAAATTAGAACTGAGAAAATCATCTCAAAGTGAATTAATCGAAAACTAAAGAGGACAATTCTATTTTTGAAGGAAGACTACTCCAGAATCCACAATGTCATCACCAGGAATTATGCTGTTTATTATGTAAGCATAGAATTAAGATATACGAAAACAGTAATTTAAAGCAAATTGAAAAAAAAGGATTTCAAAAAAGAAAAAAATTCTAATAAGTAAATAACTACTGAATAATTATAATAGTTCGAAAAAATAATTTGTGATTCCACCTTTCCCTCAATAATGCCCGACGAAACAGTTGATGACATTACGTCAAGATTAAGTAAATTTAATATGTCCGTGAACACTGCAACCGCAAGCTCTTCCGTACTGAGTGACAGACAACGCAATGAAATAACTCAGATGGTTACGAATATCTTACGCGAAAGAGATCCGATTTTGGACGAGGGTTCCGATGTTGCCATCGGCACCATTCCTACAAAGTTAGAGGAACTAGATAAAGTTCCAGATATTGTGAAATCCTTACGGGAATTTTCCGGAAAACCCGGAGAATTCAATTCCTGGCGTAAGTCAGTCGAAAGGGTGCTGGATCTTTACTCCACACTCCAAGGTACGGGTAAATATTACGCAATCCTTCATACAATCCGAACTAAAATAATCGGCGAAGCCGATACTGCGCTTGAGTCCTACAGGACTCCTCTTGACTGGCCAAGAATCCGTAAATGTCTGATGGTACACTACTCGGACAAAAGGGACATAGGAACGTTAGAATATCAAATGAACATACTGTGCCAAGGGCATAGGACTGTTACAGAATTCTATCAAACCGTCTACCAAATGTTGTCCCTTATCTTAGACAAGGTATCCTGTCTTGATTTAGGTGAAATGACCTTGCGGGCTATGACCGATACGTATCGAGAGAAAGCTCTGGATACTTTCGTAAGAGGCCTAAACGGCGATCTTCCCAAACTTTTGAGTATCAGGGAACCAACTTCTTTGCCACAAGCGCTGCATTTGTGTCTAAAACTGGACAATATGACGTTCAGAAGAGACTATGCTCAAAGGGGTGCCCAAAAGAATGATACTCGATCATCAACGAATACAGGAACCAAACCAAAATTTTACCCGGAGTTGGCAAATATTCCATCTTATGTTAATAAATATTCCGCACCGCCTCAACATAATTATCAGAACGCAAACTATAACACGCAACCTCAGCGCTCTCAAGCCGGAGGACCCTATTCTAATCAACGACCACAATTCGGAGGATCTTATCCAAATAATCGTCCATCAGGCGGACAACAATATCCGCAGCGTAACCAATTCGGGGGGAATCCTTCCAATTTTTCACGCGACCAAATTCGTCCGGAGCCTATGGACGTTGATAGATCTTTACAGTTTGGGCCCCAACAAAACCAAAATATTAAGAGGCCAGCTCATTTCTCTGTGCAGGCTCCTGTGAATAAAATGCAAAGAAATTTCCACGTCAATGTATCTAGCACACCAGGGGATCAAGCAAGTGACTCAGTAGCTGAATATAATGAGGCTATCACTTCAGCCGAACTCATGACTGAGAATGGTGAAGAATATTTTATGGCGACACCAGAAGATGTTGTGCAAGATGAATATCAGGAAAGAGGTCCTGATGACATTCCCTCAAATTTTATAGATATTAATTTTTTAGACTAACCTGTTCTTCGTTGCCATACATTCAGGCCAAAACGAAGGACGGGAAAATATTAGAATTCTTACTAGATACAGGCAGCAGTAAAAATTATATTAAACCAAACCTGGTGGCAAATCCAAAACGAAATGACGAAAAATTTAGCGTAAAATCTGTGGGTGGAGATGTGGAAGTTACTCATCACACACTCTTGAAAATGTTTGATAATATTCCTATTAAATTCTTTCTTTTGCCTGGCCTAAGGTCATTTGATGCCATATTGGGTAACGACAGTTTGAAAGAACTGTCAGCCGTAATTCATACTTCTGATGACTACTTGGTAGTGAAAGGTGGCAGAAAAATATACATAAAACAGAAAGCGTCCAGAAATGTAAATAACCTCGAATTAAAAGCGGATTACTTGTCGGCAAGTCAGAAGAATGCTCTTGATAATATAGCAGGCCAGTACAGAAATCTTTTCGCAGACCCAGACGAGAAACTTACATACACTACTGTTGTAGTTGGGGAAATCCGAACCACTAACGAATCGCCAATATATGCGAAGAGTTACCCTTATCCGATGGCGCTAAAATCAGTAGTGGAGGAAGAAATTGGTCGCCTTCTGAGGGATGGCATAATTAGACCGTCTAGATCCCCCTACAATTCGCCGATCTGGGTGGTACCCAAAAAGGAGGATAGTTTTGGGAATAAGAAATTTAGATTGGTGGTCGATTTTAGGAAACTCAACGCGGTAACAATTCCGGATAAGTACCCGATCCCTGAAGTAACAGAAGTTTTATCGAACCTAGGGGGAAATAAGTATTTTACGGTCATCGATCTTAAGAGTGGTTTCCACCAAATTTCTCTGCGAGAAGAAGATAGAGAGAAGACTGCATTCTCTATCAATAATGGCAAGTACGAATTCACGAGATTGCCTTTTGGCCTAAAAAATGCGCCAGCGATATTCCAACGTGCACTCGACGATATTTTAAGAGAATTAATTGGAAAAATGTGTTTCGTCTACGTGGACGACATCATAATTTTTAGCAAAGATGAGAAGTCGCATTTGGGAAACATTAAAAAAGTTTTTGAGACCCTTGAACTGGCTAACATGAAAATACAGTTAGAAAAGTGCACATTCTTCAAAACGGAAGTCGAGTTTTTGGGACTTGTAGTATCACAAGATGGTATAAGGACAAACCCTAAGAAAGTCGATACAATACTTCAATTTCCGGCTCCCAAAACTCTTAAACAACTCCGATCTTTTCTGGGACTAGCTGGTTACTACCGAAGATTTGTCAAAGGATACGCTGATATTGCTAAACCACTAACAGCTCTTCTTAGAGGGGAGGAAGGACGAATTTCGAAAAATGTTTCTAGTCAAGTACCAGTGGTATTAGACGAGAACGCTAAGAAATCCTTTGAAAATCTTAAAAATGCCTTAGTGTCACAAGAGGTACTATTATCTTACCCGGACTTTTCAGATGATTTCGAACTAACCACTGATGCTTCCAACGTGGCACTTGGAGCAGTTTTAAGCCAGAAGAAGAGACCGATTGCATTCATATCTAGAACTTTAGATAAAACAGAAGAGAACTATGCAACTAACGAGAGGGAGATGTTGGCCATAATTTGGGCCATCACCACATTAAGGAATTATTTGTATGGTTCCAAAAAGGTTATCATTTTTACAGACCATCAGCCTCTTACTTACGCACTAAGTAATAAGAACGGCAATTCCAAGATGAAAGGATGGAAGTGTATTCTAGAGGAATATAATTACGAGCTGAGATATAAGCCAGGAAGACAGAACATTGTAGCTGACGCTTTATCTAGAATAGAGCAGGAGGCAAACTCATTAACACCGACACAGCATAGTGCTGAAAGTTCATCTGAGAATCTTATACCTAGTGTTGAGTCACCCATAAACGTCTTCAAAAATCAATTATTCTTAAGTATTGGAGACGTGTCAACATATCAATTTAAGATAATTTTCCCTGGTTTCCACCGACACTTGATAACCGAACCTCATTATGATGAGCAAAAACTTCAGGACATTCTGAAAAGGTATCTGAACCCCTCGGTGGCAAATGGTATAAAAACCCCAGAGCATGTAATGGGGAAAATTCAAAACTTGTATCCGTCTCATTTCTCGAACTACAAGTGCAGGTTTACTCAAAAGGTCGTGGTAGATATTATTTCGGAAAATGACCAGGAAACCATAGTCATCGAAGAACACAATAGAGCACACCGCAATGAAAAGGAAAATAGGATACAAATATTGGAAAAATTTTATTTCCCAGGAATGTCGAATAAGATAAAAAGAATCGCGAAACTATGTTCTGTATGTAAGAAGGGGAAGTACGAAAGACATCCCAATGTACCTCTATTGGGAGAGACACCGATACCAACATATCCAGGCCATACTGTTCATTTGGACATTTTTTCTACGGACAGGAAGTTAATTTTGACCTCTATAGATAAATTTTCTAAATATGTTAAAGTAAAATTGTTAAGTGGAAGATCTGTGGAGGATGTTAGAAGGCCTCTTAGAGAATTACTGTTTTCCTACGGGGTACCGAAGAATGTTGTGATGGACAATGAACCATCGTTAAATTCTAATACAATTCTCTTCATGCTGAAAGACGAGATGAAGATAAATGTTTTTACTACACCATCTTACAGGAGTGAGGCAAATGGGCAGATTGAACGATTTCATTCCACCCTTGCTGAAATAATGCGCTGCTTAAAATCTGACGGAACCTCGAGAAATTTCGAGGAGTTGTTGGAAAGGGCTGTAAACGAGTATAACCACTCCATTCACTCGACCATTAATATGAGGCCAGTTGACTTATACTTTGGTCGAACAGTCGATTTCTCTCCACAGGACATTGAAACCACGAGACGGAATAACGTTGAAAAACTAAAGCAAAAACAATCTTCAGATTTAGCACTCCACAATAAAAATAAACGGCCCGTAAAGGAATATATTGCAGGACAAATTGTTTACGTAAAGACTAATAAACGTTTAGGCACAAAACTGAGTGATCGGTTTAAAGAAGAAACGATTAAGGAGAACCGCAACACTACTGTTTTAACAGAAAGTGGAAGGGTTATTCACAAAAGCCACATAAGAAATTGATTTAATTCTAAATTTTTCAGATTTCTGTTCGGAAGTGCCCAAGCTGATTTCAATATCCTAGATTACTCAAATGCCAGATTGATTACGATTCAAAATGGAATCGCAAGGATGCAAAATGGAACGTTTAAAATTATTCATTCAATTAATCTTGACAAGTACAGACTAATCATACATCAAATTGAGACCATCCTAAACGATAATATTACAGATAATCATCCGCTCCGTCCGTTTATCAAACAACAACTTGTTGATATCAATGGTCTCCTTTACCGCCTTACACCAAATAGAGTAAGGAAGTCGTTAGATTTCATTGGAAGCGCGTGGAAGTGGATCGCAGGAAATCCGGATAGTCACGATTTCCAGATTTTGGATCAGAAAATTAATAACATTTTGGAAAATAACAACAGGCAGTTAATAATAAATGAACTCATATCAAATAGAGTCTCGGAAATTACGAATATTACAAATGAAATAGTAAAAGTGAGAAGAGAAGGGTGGAACGATGATATAGCGAACAGGATGGAAAGAAAACTAATGTTAATTAATAAAGAATTAGAGAATACTGAATTTGCAATACAATGGGCTAAGGCCAACATAGTTAACTCTTTTATTCTTTCAAAAACTGAAATTGATAACATTAATGAAATACTTAAAGGTTATAATATTCCTGTTTATAATATTGATGAACTATTATCTTTTGGAACTGTGAAAATCGTATCAAATAATAAAGAGATTTTGTATATTCTTACCATACCTATAACTCAGACCGATATTTGTAAAACCTATTTGGCAAAACCTGTAAAATATAGAAATGTAATAGATAAAGTGGAATATAACCATTTACTACAATGTAACCATGACCTGTTCGCAATAAAAAAACAATGTAAGAAACATTATGATTTGACAATATGTAATAAAGAAATGTTAATAGAGCTAAGAGAAAATTCGTGTATAACAAATCTATTTAAGAATAGAGTAGGGAACTGCACCCAAATTAACAATGAGCACGTGCCAACAATTGAAGAAATTGGTCCAGACCTAATCCTACTAAACCAATATCAAGGTGCAATCAACGTCAATGGGGAGAAATTGTTATTAAATGGGACGTATTTGGTAAAATATTTCAACAACACTATTAACATCGATGGGCATGAATATTATTCAAAAGAAATTAGCGGCAACAAACCCCTTCCTGCGTTTTTACAACCGAAGACATTCGACGATAAGATAGAGGAGGTAATTTCCCTGCAACTACTAAAACAACTACATGTGAAAAACATCAAACGTATGGAAGTCTTAGAAAACAGAAACAGTATAACAATGGGAACAGCCGGATTTGCTATAATAACATTAATATCAATAGCTGTCTTGTTACTATACAAAAAACATCAGATAAATTCCGCCACCCACAAAACGGACATAATCTCCACTGAAAATGAAATTGAGTGCCCGGAGGCCGACCCCGCTCCTACATTAAGAGGTCCTAAATCATCAAGCATTTTCAACATCCATTCATTTTAGACAATCGGGACGATTGTATTTAAGAGGGGAGGAGTTAACACTAAACACGTTGAAACCCCTGAACCACAACTACACCGAATAACACAAACGATAACTGTGTCAATTTGCTGACTCGCCAATTCCCACCAAAGTCCCAGACGCTGACGACAACATTCAGGCACCTCAACTTTACGAATGCTTTACCGCTGAGACAACACACGCAAGCTCATATAACATCAACTGACAATATAAGTTAGGGTAGTTTTAAGTATCTTTGCTCTTTTGTATTTCGAACCTGAATAAAGAAACAAGTTGTCGCAACGGAAGTTGCCGCAACAAATCTTTTTTAAAAACTAAATAAATTTTGTGTAAACTTAATTTATATACCAAATCTCATCTTCATATCTATGACAGTTCATGAGATATAGCCATTTTAAATTTCAAATTGTATGGGCGGGGCCACGCGCCATTATCCAATCACAACCAAGTATAACCAAGGAGTATCAGCAGGTCGTCAGTACCACATTGTGAAATTTTCATAACAATCGGTCTATTGGTCTCTTAGAAAAGCCGTCAGAGCGATTTTTGATCAGGGTGCGCGGCATCGCCCACTTTCACCCTGGCTGTATAGCCTATGTCATCCGCTAGATGACTGTGAATATTGTCTGAAAATTTCGTTACAATTGAATATCAAAACCCGCAACACAACAACAATTGCATGATTTAACAAAACAGTGATGTGGCTCTATGTTAAAGGAGTATAGCATAGGGGAGTAGAGCTTATGTTCATGGTAAGTAGTCATAGATATGTACATATCTTAAATAGAAATCTAAACAATAAATTCCTCGTATATGATTTTAATTGCAGGCCTTCAAAAGCTCGGCGGGTAACAAATTCACACCAGCAGGGGGTTTATTATGCTTAAGCCGGAAGATCGCCGTTCTAATCTCGCCTAGGTTGATGGCGAGGGGGGGGGGGTACAATCTACTCTGTCTTCCAGAGTCATTACCTCCTGATCTTGTGTGGAAGAATCTGAGGGGAGTAACGTAGAAAAGTGGTCTCTCCATATTCCTACCACACACTGCTTATCGGTTACCAGATTCCCATTCTCGTCTCTGCAGGAGGGCAGCCCATTATTCGACCCGTTATTCGGTCGTCTAAACCCTCGAAAAAAATTTTCGGGGTTCGTTGTACTTCCTGCACATTTCTGTCTTCTCCCTCTTTCTGCTCCCACTGCCATTTTTCTCCCTAAATAGTTTCGTTTCCTCCCTTCTCAGCCCCTTGTACCGCCCATTGTGTCATATATCTTTTAATTTTAGACGTAGGTAAGACTGAAATATCAGTCCCGCTAATCGCGAACTTTTTTACCCCCATAGGAAAGCTTTAACCTGTGGATGCCGTTAGTACGACATCACTTATTTAAAAAAACAATCATTAACACGTATGTGAGTTTTAGCGATTTTTTATTTGAAACATGTCAGCTTAACAAAAAATTTCTTATTTTTTTTTTTACCGATTTTTTTAAAAGTCGTCCATACGAATGGACCTTATGAAAAACCCGTAGAAACCCGGAACAATTTTTTGTTTTTCGATTGAACGCTCCGTTTCTTAAATATGGACATATAGATAAAATATAAATAATGGCCGTTTTAGCGATTTTTTATTCGAAAAATTTTAGCTTTAGCGATTTGTTTGAAGAAAAAGTGGTGCCGTATTAAATACATACGTCTATTGGTTACAGACTCCTTTGGAGCTAAAAAGTTTATTTCTATTGCGAGTGGACGCACCGTTTTCGAGTTATAGCCATTTGTGTATTTTAGCGATATTCTTATTTTGACAATTAAAAAAAAATGCAATACGAATTGGACCACTTTATGGAAATCCTTTAGAAGGCCGCAAAAGTTAGATATACATATTTTGTATCCGACGTCCAGTTTAGGAAATATGGTCATACTTGCTAATTTGTTCATACAAATAGTAATAATGTTGTTTATATTTAAATATAAAGAACACAATTTTAATAAATAAAGATTTTTGTTATGTTTTTTTTTCTATAAAATTCGTAATGGGATATGGTGTCAACAAATGGTTGTGCCAGCTATTATCTCGAAGTAATTAGTTGTGTATGGCGATATATTATTTGATACAACCGAATTAGGTGTTACATTTTTCGTGGATCCATCAAATATAATATTCACCATTACAGGATAATTTTATTGCTAGAACTAAAACTCGATTGACAATTCACATTTATTTCTTGTTGCTGTGGCTTCAACTAAATATTTCACAATATGCACAACTTTTGGTGGTACGGAATACAATTATTGGTAATCCTCACAACTGAATAATGTGATAGTCCAAGGAACCGCCAAATTTTAGATGGCTGTAAATATAGTTGTGACAACAACTCTCTTCTCTGTGTGTACGCTTTTATTGTTGTTTCCACTAGGATAGTGATTATAATTTTTCACATTAACAATTAAAGAAGCTTCGTGTTTGTTCTCTGTTTTGTTTTCTGCCAAAATCATATGGTCTAAATGCCCAAATTTGTTTTTTTTAAATAGAAATCACTATAAGCCTAAAAACTGAGTTCAGAGTTTAAATTATGTTTGATCGTTGATCGAAGATGATTTTTTCACTCAAGCTTTAGCTTTAATACTCTGTGTAAAGTTCACATTGATAGGCGTCTTTTGTTATATTTTCAAATACTATGTAGACTCTATCTCCCAATCATCACAGCCCAAGAGCATTCTATATATTTGAAATTACAATGTTATTACTCGTATGAAGCTAAAAACGTAAAATAAAAGAATACACCACAAAATTTATTCTCTGTGGTATTTAACTCGAAGAAAACATGCTAGGGCAAAATTTTCCACCTTTCATTCAGGGGTGTAAAAGTTTAAATGAGAGTTTTTCAAATATGTGCGAGAAATTATTTCGCATTTCTGGCTTCAGGTTGAGAAAAGCACTGAAAATATTTTATTAACAACATTATTACAAATATTTTAATTAACCCTTCTTGCCTTTTGGAATGTGTATGTGAACAGTGGTTTAAGTTGAATGGTGGGCAGAAAATAATGAAGAAGTTGAGAAAGAGATGAGTTGTGTTATTTTGGCATGCAAAGTTCTACCGCACTGAAGAAGAAACTTAGCTTAGAAGATATATTTAGCTGTTAGTGCCAAATTATCGTAAGCGAAAAAAGACACATTTTACAGGAAAGGTTTTTTTTCGATTATTTTCAAAAAATTGCTTAAACTTAAATATGTTTTGATGCAGAATCAAAAATTTTTTTTTTAGTTAGTGTATTGGAAACCGATAATTTGTTTAAGTTCTTCGCTAACCATGGGGCTTATGGGAAAAAATTGTTTTGTTTCACCTAATTATAATACCAAACTGTGGCGCTTACGATATACACTCCGGTTCACTTATTTAAAGGCACTAAAAATTCCATATTCAGCAGCCTGGTGCTTTCTCAATTTGTAACCGTTTGCAGAATTTTAAAATAGAAATGGAAGCCAGACATCTTGAGATATAAAAAAATCATAACAATAGTGGTTTCTTAACTAAACAACTTTTTTTGAGCAATTTATAAAAAAAAGTCCAAAAGTGCACTATTTTTTTTTTGGTTCAATTGAATAAAGGCACTTTATTATTTTTAAAGTAAGCGATGTTTTTTTTTAATCATTTTATGAAAAAAAATTTTAAATCTATCGGAAAAAACTAAAATCGATGTTTACCGTTCTGAACGATATTCTAACCCCGCAATAGTTAAAAATAGCCCAACAGTTGTCGACAATTACATCAAGGACCCCGAGTGGTATGGAAATAATTTTAAAGGAAGGATTTTATTGTGTTTATCTACGAATGAGAAAAGAAAAATCATCAGAATTGCTTCTAGTTCTGCCTTATACTTGTGAAAAATATGAACTAAAGCTGGAGTGGAAACGAGCAAGTCATCAGTACGCAGAGTAATTAAGAGCTGTGCGTACCTTAAATACCTGTAATTACAAAAAACCCGCCACTTAATGCTCCTCGTAAGAAAAGGCGGCTTCAATTCGCAAGAGACTACATGGTATGGGATGTGCAGCCAAGACGTCATGTAAATGACTGGAGAACCGTTGTATTTACGGATAAGAAGAAGTTTAGTTTGGATGGGCCTAATGGCTACAAATATTATTTCCATGATCTGCACAAAGAAAAGTGTTTTTTGAACCGACAACACAGCCGAGAGGGAGGCGTTATGGTGTGGGGTTCCATTACGTACTATGGCAGCATCGATCTTGAATTTCAAAGTGCAAAAATGACTGGTGCAAGCTATAAAACGTTATTAGAATCGGCTTTTCCGAAGTTCAATGAACTATTTGGTCCCATATCTTGGATAATGCAACAGGATAATGCACCTATACACAGCTCTAAACATTATCGAAAATGTCTGGGATTGGTTATCCCGTAAGGTCTATGAAGGAGGTAGCCAATTTGATGACAAGCTGTCACTAATTCAGGCTATTAAGGACGCTTGGAATCAAATTTCGTTGGATTACATAAATTCTCTTTATCTCTCAATGCAAACCTGTATATTTGAAGTTATTAAAAACAAAGGGGGTTGTACCCATTACTAATAGTTTTTAAATAAAGTAAAATAAATTAAAAAAAACAAGAAAAACTGTTTTTCATTAAAATTACTTAAAGTGCCTTTATTAAAATGAATCAAAAAAATATTAAATTTTTGGACTTTTTATATAAATTGCTCAAAAAAAGTTCTTTAGTTAATAAACCACTATTGTCGTGATATCTCAAGGTGTCTAGCTTCCATTTCCATTTTAAAGTTCTGTAATCGGTTACAAATTGCAAACGATACTGGCTGCTGAATATGGAATTTTTAGTGCCTATAAATAAGTGAACCGGAGTGTATGTACGTGGTTGTTGTAAATCA
Organism: Phaonia tiefii; assembly: GCA_963931995.1. Taxonomy (NCBI): domain Eukaryota; kingdom Metazoa; phylum Arthropoda; class Insecta; order Diptera; family Muscidae; genus Phaonia; species Phaonia tiefii. The sequence continues at coordinate 197,452,055 of OZ008368.1, read as the reverse complement.
ATAGTCTCTGCCTGAAAATAAGTATGATGGTATTTATGTAGCGGCAGAGAACAAACAAGCAGATTGTCGCCGCCAAAGAGTATTGCAAAGTATAGAGGACTCATGGAACGGATTTTATGACTCAAAGGCGCTGGCGAATGATTCAAAACGTATATTCTCTTTTTGTCATAACTTGGTACATTTATAATTTTGTGTGAAAATTTGATGCCTTTTAAAACGCGTATGCTTTCGGTATTGTTTTATGTAATAACATTGTGAATATGGTGCGCTTATATTGAAATATTTTACAAAGATCATAAGACTCGTTTATGCTATTTTACTCAGACTCTCTACATGAGAACGGAAAAAGAGTGCAATAAGTTCTCTATTCTATTCAATACTTGTTGTCGTTGCTTTGTTTATGACAAAACAAAAACAATTATTTCAGTGAGCTAAATATTGAATTATTTATTCTAACAATATTACATCGCATACTAAAGAAGATATAAGATAAAATAAAATGCAATAGCAAAAGAGCCTTCAGCACAAAAACTCTCCCTTTTATATTTTCCAATGTATCGTAACACTTACTAATGTGTTCATAGAAATCGAACAGGTACCGTGTAAGAAAAAGATGTTAACACATCGCCCGTGAGTTCGAACACTCATTAAATTTTTTGTTTTTCTTTATAGTAATGCTATTTTATTCCAATATTTATTTCATACATTTGCTCTGACCACCTTCAAATTTCTTTCGGCGGCGGTCACCTCGCATAGTGACGGCGACACTATCGAGTATATAGCCATGAAAAAGCTTCTCAAAATACCGTTCGGAATCGGTGTAAAACTGTAGGCCCCAATCAGTGAGTGAAAACTGGAAAGCGCGCAGCTCAGTGATTATGAGAAGTTCTCCACGGACCCTTCACGGGATGTAATGGGAACCCATTTATTTTTATTTTTTGATGTGTTAACATCTATACGCGCGCCTCTAGGGCAGTAAACTATAAATTTAATACATACGCAAGTGTTAGGTTTGTAAGAGTAAATCATCGTTACTTGGTCCGTTGCTTGGCAGTCGGTATTGAAAGTGATTATTGGGCGATTTTCATATAATTTTCCCACGCGATTTTCTCCGGAAGTTCATAGCCGATTTTATTAATTTTTGGATTAAAAAGCTAGTGCGGGTTTCGACAAAGAGTTTAGGCCAAAAATTAAGGCGATCCGATATCGGCGAGCCGAGATTTAAGTGTTTTAATTTGGAGTAATATTAAAAAAGTGTTTTATGTTGATCTTCGGTTTTGTTTATCATCGTTTGTTTGTTCGTTGCTTGGCAGTCGGTATTGAAGGTGATTATTGGGCGATTTTCATGTAATTTTCCCACGCGATTTTCTCCGGAAATTCATAGCCGATTTTATTAATTTTTGGAATAAAAAGCTAGTACGGGTTTCGACGAAGAGTTTAGGCCAAAAATTAAGGCGATCCGATATCGGCGAGCCGAGATTGAAGTGTTTTAATTTGGAGTAATATTAAAAAAGTATTTTATGTTGATCTTCGGTTATATTGTACGAATATAACAATGTATGTATGTATGTACAAGTGTCTGTTGCTTTGCATTCTTTGACTTTTGTGGGAATAAAACAAAAAGTATTGAGCAAGAAAATAATGACACATGTGCTTGCACTGGGTCTTTAAATAATTTTAAGTATTAATATTATTTAACTGTAACGTCACCATATGATTGAACGCTGTTTTTTATTTTCCAATGTAACATTTACGAATGTGTTCATAGAAATCGAACAGGTACCGTGTAGCAAAAAGGTGTTAACACATCGCCCGTGAGTTCGAACACTCATTGGATTTTTTTTATTTCATACATTTATGCCTTAAAGGTGTAACAGTCTTGAAAAGCTAATTCTTAAATATAAAGTCTAACACACATTTGTTAGAACTGTCAAATTCAGAGTGAAAAGAAGGCGTTGTGTGTTAAAACGTGTTATTATCTATATTTCGAAAAGTCCAAAAGTTGGTGGTTGCTAACATCAGCCAGATTTGCTAACTCACCAAAGAAATGTAATCCTAATGCAGTCCGCCACCTTGTGGAAAGAGCAAGGGGAAAAATATATTTGCCTGGGCAAAATTTTTCTAAGCCTGGAGCCTTCTGATGAGATTTCCACATTGCTGCAGAGTTGCATTCAAGATTTATGCTACCATTTTTTACTCTCGCGTGTACTGTTTGAGTCCTTCTTTATATCTAACCCAGTCCTGTAGTGTCCTTGTGGACTTTGCCCTATTAAAGTGCCTTCTATAGTACTTCCTCAGTCTGTGACGACGATCATGGTGACGTCTGTATCCTCTCGGCTTGGTCTTGAGACATGCGGGCTGTATACACGAATGTAGGGCTGATGTGACTCGTTCGACCGTTGTTACTATGCCGCCGTTAGTTTGCACCTTTAGTTCTGGTCTATTTAAATACACCTGTTGAAAGCGTCTCTGAACTGTCCCACTCTGCCTTCCTAATGTTGCGTGGAATGACTATCCAGCTCTCCAATAACTCAAAAATGAATACATCGATGGTCAGAAAAGTCCCGAATGTCCAAAAGTTTCGAATCGGATATTTTATCGCTGTTGATATCAGAGTAATCACACACCTTTTGTCTATATATAGTAATGCAGGAAGGTTCGTGCCCTCTGCTACAAATCACCAGGTTTCTACTTGTAATATATTCCACAAATGTCTCACCTCTTTCGTCATGTCAGTACTTTCAGACATTTGATGATGTGCAACTACCCACCGTTTACACATAGAAGTAAATTGTTGCAAGTTGAGAATACGTATTATCATCGAACATTTCAAAAATGATTGCAAACACAAGCAAATTTTAGTAATGTCTACACGGTCAAGTGTAAGTTTATTTCACAAATGTCGTCGAAGGCAAAAGTCATTGCCAAATTAACTGTACATCACGAAATAGAGAAATTCCAGTATTCCCATGAACTCAAATCTGGAAAAAAGTCGGAGCGTTGGATAGCTGCACACTATCACACCCTTTTTATTTCCTTTCGGTTCTTTCGTTAGTGACTTTAACACACCGGGTTGCGCTCCTGCGTCACGTGCAATATATACCGTGGACAACCAGTATTGCGATATATGTATGTACCAAACTCCAGGCTACACCTTAAAGAGGCAAAGAAAATCTGAGTGCCCATAATGTCTAAAACGTTTTTGGTCTGGAATGAATAATTGGAATTTTGCCACTTACTGCGTTAGTCGATCTATCAGATCTATCTCGTTTCATGAAAAAATTGGTTTCCCATTGCATGACATTGAGAGGGCGTCTTGCCATCAACGACCTTTGCGCGTCCTAGTTTTACACTCACTGATTTAAGTCTGCAGGTTTACATCGGTTCCGAAAGGTATTCTGGAAATGGTAAAATATTCGACAGGTTGGCCGTCACTAAGCAAGGTGACCTCGTGGAAAGAAATGTAGGGTCTTCAGAGCGGGGATTGAACCCATATTCTCATGTACAAGAGCCGTGTACACTACCATTGCACCACCGACACCCACTGCATCATAGATAGGCAAAATGGCATAGATGGCAATAATTTCATTACATATTTTTTGATGTGTTAACATCTATACGCGCGCCTCTAGGGCAGTAAACTATAAATTTAATACATACACAAGTGTTAGGTTTGTGAGAGTAAATCATCGTTTGTTTGTTCGTAGCTTGGCAGTCGGTATTGAAAGTGATTATTGGGCGATTTTCATATAATTTTCCACGCGATTTTCTCCGGAAATTCATAGCCGATTTTATTAATTTTTGGATTAAAAAGCTAGTGCGGGTTTCGACGAAGAGTTTAGGCCAAAAATTAAGGCGATCCGATATCGGCGAGCCGAGATTTAAGTGTTTTAATTTGGAGTATTAATTTGGAGTAATATTAAAAAAGTGTTTTATGTTGATCTTCGGTTTTGTCTTATCATCGTTTGTTTGTTCGTTGCTTGGCAGTCGGTATTGAAAGTGATTATTGGGCGATTTTCATATAATTTTCCCACGCGATTTTCTCCGGAAATTCATAGCCGATTTTATTAATTTTTGGATTAAAACGCTAGTGCGGGTTTCGACGAAGAGTTTATTCCAAAAATTAAGGCGATCCGATATCGGCGAGCCGAGATTGAAGTGTTTTAATTTGGAGTAATATTAAAAAAGTATTTTATGTTGATCTTCGGTTATATCGTACGAATATAACAATGTATGTATGTATGTATCGGGTGTTTTTTTTAGGGGTGTAGAACTTCGAATTAAAATAAAACACAAGAAAATCGTTTTAATGTCCATCAATTTGGCTTTATTGGAAGGATAATTTTATGCCATTAATGTTTAAATATGATTTCGGGCATGTGGCCGCCGCGGCTGGCTCGAATAAAGCCAATTCTACAGGTCCAATTTAGTTTAGTTTAGTTTAGTTTATTGGTTTATTTTCAATGGTAGAACAATAAGAATACAATTCTTTTATAGTTCAATAAGGTATTACAAATGGAAGTCATTATAATTAAATATATATATGCAATTCAAAGTTCGAAGTAAGATTTTTTCTTCTTCTTCTTTATAACATAAATTTTAAGTAGGTACGATACAAGTTTTATTTTTTACCAAGGTTTACATTATTTTCATTAATCACAAAAATTAAATTAACTTAAGTTATGACTAATAATTTCAGAGAAGAAGTGATTCATAAATTAATTGTTTGAGAGAATGAAGTATAGGAATATAATAGAGTAGAATTAGGCAAATAGGAAGAGAATAGGGTTAAATAGAGCTAGTTGATAGAATTTATTAAATCAAGGAGGGCTTTTTTAAAAATGTTTTTTCTTGTTATAGATTTTATTGCTATGGGCAAGGCATTCCAATGCTTAATAGCGTTGACGAAGAACAATCTGCTTGTGTTAAGTAAAGTATGTTTGGGAATTATGAGTGTCATGTTACGTGAGATGCGGCCAAATGTTAGTTTGTCATTTAGATATGAGGGGGTCTTGTCATTAATTAATTTGTGTAAGAAAAGTAAGTTACGCACCCGCAGGTAATCCACTAACTCACAGCCAAGAATCATTTTTCCCCATGTCGACACACTACTGAATCGACTAATGCCAAAGACATAACGCGTAGCACTATTCAGTGATAACAGTAATTTGTGGTATGACTGGGAGTCCAATTTACTATAGACATCCGCAAAGTAATTAATCAATGGTAGTATCAACTGAATTACAAGACGTCTCTTTGTCTGACTTGGGATACAATTAGACGTCATTCTTAAATTTCTGAGAACGAAGTATACATTCTTCACCAAATTGTTAATATGATCTTTGCAAGTCAAAGAGGAGTTAACATAAAAACCTAAATATTTAACCTTGTTAACATATTGCAGAACCGTGTTCCCTAGCTTAATGATAGGCATTTGATTTAAGGTGATCTCAGAGCAACTTATTGGTAGAACCACTTTTTCGAGCATATGGGGCCGTATGTCGGCAATAACGCCACGAATGTTGGCTTCCAATTCCCCTAACGTTTCTGGTTTGTTGGCGTAGACGAGCGACTTCACATATCCCCAAAGAAAATAATCCAATGGTGTCAAATCACACGATCTTGGTGGCCAATTGACAGGTCCATTCCGCGAAATTATGCGCTCATCGAATGTTTCCTTCAATAAATCGATTGTGACGTGCACTGTGTGGCATGTAGCGCCGACTTGTTGGAACCACAACTCATCCACATTCATGCCATCCAATTCGGGAACAAAATAGTCGGTTATCATGGCTCTATACCGCTCTCCATTAACGGTAACTGCCTCTCCAGCATTATTTCGGAATAAGTATAGCCCAATGACTCCACCAGCCCATAGAGCACACCAAACAGTCAGTTTTTGTGGATGGAATGGCGTCTCAAGGGTCTCATGTGGATTCTCTTCACTCCAAATGCGGCAATTTTGCTTGTTGACGTAGCCATTCAACCAAAAATGAGCCTCATCACTGAACAAAATTTTGCGATGAAAATGGACGGAGCTTGCGGTAAACTTCGCGAACTGAACCATTATTTTCGAAATAAATTTGCACGATTTGCAAGCGTTGTTCTTTTGTCAACCTGTTCATGATGAAATGGCAAACCAAACTGAACATAAATGACATTAGAGTTGCCAGATTTGACCACAAAATGCAGTTTTATCTCTATTCGAAAAACAAACCTCTAAAAAAAACACCCGATACAAGTGTCTGTTGCTTTGCATTCTTTGACTTTTGTGGGAATAAAACAAAAAGTATTGAGCAAGAAAATAATGACACATGTGCTTGCACTGGGTCTTTAAATAATTTTAAGTATTAATATTATTTAACTGTAACGTCATCATATGATTGAACGCTGTTTTTTAATTTCCAATGTAACATTTACGAATGTGTTCATAGAAATCGAACAGGTACCGTGTAGCAAAAAGGTGTTAACACATCACCCGTGAGTTCGAACACTCATTGGATTTTTTTAATTTTATGGTATATTTAATATAACAAATTTAAATTCCACCCCACTTGACAGCCCCTACCAACACCACAACAACTACCAGCTTAATACATACCGCTAAAGATTAATAATGTCTTGATGATGTCCAATGCAATGATTCCACGACAATTTCATTCATTTATTTTACTCGCATTCGTACAAGTTTAGTTACGTCTACTTCTTATCTCAATCACAAGGAATCTATACGATTTGGGGAGTTTCTCCTCGTACGTGCGAATGAATATTGTTCTTTAATTTACGTTTTGCATGAGAGTCGGAGAACTTGTGCACCACTGCATCTCGTATTTTTCTCGACGGCACCCAGGCATAAGTCGCCGCGAGGCAATATTCAATTACAGTACTGCTGCTGAGCATTTTACACAGATGATGCACACGACCTTTCAGAAGAGGATAAATTAAATCTATTCCATGCATGAATTTGGGCTTAAAGCTGTGCCTTTACTACATTAACAGCGACAGTCAGTTGGACGGACTTATGGGTGAACAGACGACATCAAAATACTCTGTACACTATGGTCAATAAGATAAAGTAGTTAATGTTGTTGCTGCTGAAGAGGAAGACTAAGATCTAACTAACTCTAACTGTAGCGAAAACTCTAAAATGAATGCAATACACTAAAAGAAAATGCTTCGTCGTAGGAATAAATTATTTTGATTATGTTTTATGAGGGTGTAACGAAAGGTTTCGTGCATCTGACGATGTTGATGTTGCTGTTAGTAAAGTTGCAGATATATCTATTTTCGTTTCGTTGCTATTAGTGGTAATTGTCTATCACTAATAAACTATCGCTGTCGTTTATTCTATTTCTACGGCTGTTTTCTATATTCCAGGCCGATGGGTTTTGACCGCTATTTCTATTTGGTTGACTTTTGTCAATTTGTATTTGAGAGTTGTGCAGAGCAATCGATGACAATTTATTTTGGAGCACCTAACGCACCAACAACGTGATGAAGTTATTAAAACATTTTATGTAAATAATCGTTTGAAAACGCGAAGAATTTTAGGGGATTTTTTGGTTTAAATAATGTACCGAGTAAGTCAACCATTCAGCGTATTATAAAGAATTTTCAAACTTTGTATACACTGGGATACAAAGTGAAGTCTGGCCGAACTCATAGCGTGCGTACGGCACAAAATTATGCTGCAGTGTGAGACAATCTGGTTGAGGCGGCCTTCGATAGTCCAATACGGGAGAAACTCTATGAAGCAATGTCTGAGCTTGGTATTCCTGCAAAAGCGTATGACGAACACCAAATCCGCAGTGAAAGTTTATAAGGATCTTACCGAACCTTTCAAAACTAAGCGAGGCCTCAGGCAAGGCGACACACTATCGTGTGATCTCCTTAACATCTTAATGGAGGTGAGCTCATTGTGAGAAAAGCTGCAGTCAACATGAATGAAACCATCAGCAGCAAAAGTCACAGGCTGCTCTTCTTTTAAACTGATTTTTAGTGTTAGAAAATCAAATTAAATTCTACTAAGTACACAATAAATAGATACATCTTAATTTTTACTTAAAGCTAATTTCCTCACATCCATTGGGCGCCCTTCGGAATCTACCAACCTCATAAAATATTATATAAATACATCATCCTTAATTCTAATAAATTATATGTATGATCAAAAATTATTTTCCTGAGAAATTCAATTAAAAACAGGAACACCTTAGTTGTCGTCGTGACCTAAAAATAAAACTTAAAAAATAAATAACTAACTTAAAAACTTAATAAAAACAAAAAATTCCAGCAAGCCGGATCGCATAAATTAGTACCATAAAAATTTCAAAAAATTTAACTTCGACTTCGGTTACCAGAAAAAACTACTGAGCAGTATTGTACACAGTGTCATCGATACCCAAAGAACCGAATATCCTGTGGTAAAATAATAGAGCCTCGTCCGTTCCTAGAAAGCCCCCATTACTGAGGGTCAGATGGTCCGCTGGTCTAAAGAACCAGCGTGACAGAAGACTGTACGCATCCGTTGTGTCAAAGCATTACCTGACTAGGTCATTCTCAACATCCGACGCTTTTCCCAAGAGGGTTAGAGCAGAGTCCACCATGAACCTGTCAATCCTCCCAATTCGAGCACCATCATACACCCTCCTACAGGAGGGCATGCGGAAAGAGCCATCCGCTATCACCGTCATCCTCAGACCCAAACAGGTCCTGAGTACTTTCCTTTCCCACTGCCTCAACCTCTCCATCTGACTCGACGAGATGGGAAACCAAGCTGGGAAAGCATACACCAAACCAGACAGGCCTTATGACCTGCCTGTACACCAGTAGACGCACCTCCGTACTCAGGCCCTTCGCCCTCCCCAACAGCCTGTAGTATGTAGAGAAGACAAATCTTGCCTTCCGCAAAGCGTAGTCAACATGGCTCACAAAGTTGAACCGCTCATGGAACATCACTCCAAGGTATTTAGTAGCCCTCGAAATCTCGATATCAGCATCTCCCACCTTGAGCCTGGGGATGTAGCCCCTGACATTCCGATACAGATTCCTGCGCTTCCCCTTGGAGATGATCCCTCTTGATTTGGCCACATTAAGCCCAATTGCCCACTTGGGAAGAAGCCACGCAGGGTCTTAAGGTAGGTGTTCAGCCTATGACTCACTTTGCTCGCCCTAGGGCCAGAAGCTGCAACACGGATGTCGTCCGCATACACCAGCAACAAATCCCTCCCCAGAGGAAGGGGCATATCGCTGAAAAGAATATTGTATAACACAGGTCCCAACAATGAGCCCTGCGGTACACCCGCCGTCACCACCTTCTCCTCAGAGAGCGAATCGCCAACCCTCACACGGAACGTGCTGTCCGCTAGGAAACCAGCAACCATCCTGAGTATGTCAGCAGTAAATCCAGCTGCCTTCATCTTCACCAATATCGGCGCCTGCCAAGCCGTATCAAAGGCCTTGGCAAAATCAAGGCTAGCAGCTATCGTTGCGTGCCTTCTGTTCAGACCCTTAGTCACATAGTCAGAAACACCATCAGCGCACCAGACCTTGAGTGCCGCCCTCTAAAACCAAACTGGTTGTCAAGCAAGATGCCGCGCTCAGCCAAATGATCACGAACATGGTCCAGAACAAACAGCTCCAGAAGCTTCCCAAAAGGGGAACGCAGAGAAACTGATTTATATCCACTGACCCTCTTCCGATCCGTCCAAGGCTTGGGAATTGCCACTTTCGCCGCCTTCTTCCAGGCCCGAGGGAAGTAGCCCAAGTTAACACAGTGGTTCAATAGAACCGCCAGAAAGGCCCAAACAAAGGAATCAGTCCTCTTCAAGACAACACCGGGAATGCCGTCCAGTCCAGACGACTTATTAGGTGGACGCCTCCTAAGAGCGCCACCCACATCCGCAGCCCTGATAATCAGGTCATCCACTCGCCCAGCACCAACTTCGCCGTCAGCCATGATCCCCGAATCAAATGCAACACGTGGTATGTGGCTCACCAAATCAGCTGCCTCAGCAGTAATCCGCTCACCAAAGTCACCAGTCCTCAGGTGACCATTCACGCCATGTACCGCAGGAAAACCCGCCGCAAGCAGATTAGCCTTGCCCACTTAATTAATAATAGACACATCCCATCGTCTATTATATCCGGGATTGGATACCTTCGACGCAGTCCGCCAGCCGCCATAACCCTACCAAACGTAGTCTACCCTCATCGCATTGAGCCGATCCGTCCAGAAACCAGCCTCAATTTCAGCAATCGCACCATCAATGATCCGACTCAGTTGCCTTATCTCAGCCCTGAGTGTAGGAATGCGGGAGAAATCACCCGTCCTGCAAAGAGTCCTCCAAAGCCTCTTCTTCTGCCTAATAAGGTCCTTTATCCTGGGAGGGAGGTCAGGCAGCCCACCATTTCCAGTTGGCACCCAATAAATAGCCTATCGAAAAGACTCAGCCATAGATTCCACGCAATCATCAATCTCGCCAATGGTAACATTGCGATCCACAGGAAGAGCGGTAGAGGGAAGAGACCCCCGTAGCAAAGAATTAAACCGATCCACGTTCATCCTTCTAAAGTTGTAAACCACTGGTCGCTCCCGCCGAACCAGCTTGCCACAGTCCTCCCGAATCTTCGCAGCCCTGTGATCCGGCTCATAATCAAGAACCCCCAGCTCCCGAGACACCCGTACGCCCGGAGAAGCCATACAAATATCAATATATGATGCTGCAGTACCAGAAACTCTGGTCGGCTCCACCGCAGAAAAAACATCAAGATCCGGACACCCCAACATGAAATCCCGCAAGCGTCGTCCATTCGCATTAACCACCGATCCACCCCAGTCAGGATGTTTGGCATTTAAATCCCCACCAATCAGCACATCCCCGTCCCTTACCAGCTCACTAAGTGTGAGTAGGTCAGAGCCGGAAAGTACTGCGTGAGGACGCAAATACAAACAAACCAATGAGATGGCGGTGCCAACCGGCCTGCTGATCCTAACAGCAGTGTTCTACATAATACCGGTATCCACGCGAAGCCTTACACAATGAATCCCGTCCCGAACTAGTACCGCCGTTCCCTTGCCGCGTCCAACGACCGAATTACATTTATGGGTCACATAACCCTTGAGATCAAGTCCATGCCGGTCACCCTGCCCATGTTCCGCAATCATAAGCACGTCAGGTCTGTGCTCCGCCAAAAACAGCCCAGACAGTGCCTCCGCTGCGTCGAAACAATGGAGTTCACATTGATGAAAATGCGCTTCAGTCTTCCGTTTATGAATGAAATAGTGATTCCATAAAGGTCGGCATGGCCCGCATTCTCCTCGCTTCATCCCGAATTCCCGGATAACTTCCCGCGAAATCCCGAACCTTCATCATGCAATCAAATATGCCGTCTCCCATCATCCGGCGACAATCTGCATTCAACGCACCAATATCAGCATCAGTCCCTGTCCCAGACCTAGGACCTCCAAAGTTCGCCGCCACAGGAGCCGAAACACGCCCCAAATTTGCACGTAAGTTGGAAGCACCTCCCGCCGCATTTGCAGACGACATTTCGCTGGCCCACTGCTCGGTCCATTCCGCATCGCACGCATCTTTGGCACAATCGCCAGCTTCCTGGGTCAATCCCTTGCACCAGCCGTGCGACCCTCAGCATCGCAGTTTACGCGTTTCACATTGCGTGGGGCCTGCATCGTCACCTCCCCAGTGATCTCGTCCTCCACTGGCAGCTCAGTCACGTCTTCACCCTACTTGGATAAAGCGCACACCTCCGGTTCATGTGGTCCTGCACACTTCACACATCTGGAAGGCATGTTGCAGTTCCTGGCCACGTGTCCAAAACGTTGACACCTGTAGCATTGCATCGGTCCACCCCTCTGAAAGCGCTCAAACCGGATACGACAGTCAGCTCTTGGAAACTGACTAAATCGGAGTCGTTCGACAGCTTTATCAGCCAACGATCGCCACCCATCTTGGTCAATCCCATGATTTCGAGCTTCAGCCCGAGACCCTCCAAATACACCTTCGCATCTTCCACGACAAACGTGTCAGATAGCCGCCGAATTATTACAACGAATGGCTTCACACTCCGAGGAGTTTGGGTGTAAAACTTTACGCTAATTGACTCCAACAGCGCCCTTAATTTCTCGAGATCCTGAAGGGTATTCACGGCAATATTAGAAGACTTCCTACCCAAAATAGTAAGACTAAAATTATCATGGCCCAGCGCATTCTTGATGCTGCGCAAGATCAACTTCACATCAATGTCGAAGGTCGTTATGACCGGGATCGACTTGCCGGTCGTATTCCTGGGTGCATCTGTGCTCTTAGTATCCGCTGCCGTACCTGCTTTCACCGCATTCCTTGCAGTTGCTGTTGTTGAAGCCGCTGCACTCTTTGCAGCTGCCGATGTTGTCGGCTTACCTGCTGCTACCGCATCCTTCGCGGCTGCTGTACTTTTCGCAGCTACTGATGCTTTTGGCGTACCTGCCTTCGCCATCGTCTTCGCCCTCTTGGCTGCTGCCGCTGACATCACTGTTATTCAGGCTGGTATGGCGTCTTGCCCTACCGTATCCTGAGCAGGTGTGGCGTCTTACCCTGCTGCATCCGTCATTGCTTTGACTCTGTTGGCTGCTGTTGTTGTCGTCCAGGCAGGTGTGTCGTCTTGCCCTGCCGTATCCCGAGCAGGTGTGGCGTCTTGCCCTGCTGCAATCTTGTTCCTGGCAGGTGTGGCGACTTGCCCTGCCGGATCTCTCTTCAACGGTTTCGACATCGACTCGCGCAGCGATGGAAACTCTTCATCCTTGGTTGTGGTTTCTATGGAAACCATCTCGCATTCATTTTCGTCATCATCACCGTCATTGGACGTGGAGTAGTCTTCAGAGGATTGTTCTTCTTCTTCATCTTCTTCGGTCCCGGACTCAGACTTCCGGGCATTCTTCCTCAGCTTCGCGATCTCACAGAGGGCCTTCTCAAGCATCGCCTCCAGCTTTGCGCACCTTGCAACAACTGCCTCGTAACGCACCTTCATCTCCTCCGCATCGTAAGATTCTTCTCTCCTACGCTTCCGAATCACCTCCATCTCTGCTTCATCCATCACTGGATGAAAAATATTCTCGCTGTCAGCAATCACAACTGTCTTCTTCTTCTCTTCAATCGTCTTATCCTTTACTGTTGGCAGTCTACTGGCTTTTCGTGGGTTTTTCCGCTACCTGTTTTCACTTTCCGCTTCGCTTCAGCACAATATGCACACAGACACTGTCAACACTGTAATTTCATCACAGGCTGCTCGTGTATTCTGATGATATAGATATCATTCAGCGCACAATTAGAGAAGTTACTGCGGGTTTTTGGAGAATTGAGAACGAGTCAGGAAAAGTGGGTCTGACGGTAAATGAGAACAAGACAAAATTAGTGGTTTCAACGAGCAGGGCCTCCACGCGATTAGACCAAAGCGTGAACGTTGATAACAGTTATAATTTCGAGGTGGTTGACGAATTTATAGCGGAGAATTGTGCTTGCGTATAGATGTTTTTTTGGGCTAAGCAAGCAATTTAGAGATAAAGCCCTCTCTCGAGTAACAAAAGCCCAACTATACCAGACTCTCATACAAACTCTCTTGCTTTATGGCGCAGAATCGTCTGTAGGAATCTTCGAGAAAAATACACCGAAAAATGTATGGCCCTATAGTGCACAACGGCTAGTATCGGCGACGCATGAAAAATGAGCTATATCCCGACATTGACATTGTTAAACGGATCAAAATAAGAATGAATGAAGACGAACCAGCACGAAGGGTTTTCGAAACCGAACTCGAAGGAAGACGAAAAATTGGAAGACCAAGACTCCGCCGGAGGAATCAGGTTGACGAATCACTGCCTAAACTTGGTATTGCCAACTGGATAAATAAAGCAAAAGATCGAACTGGTTGGAGAAATATGTTATCTTCGTTTTGTAAGCTCCCTGACCCCCGGGGTTGTTCGAGGCCGGATAAGTAAGCATGTAAGAGAGACAATGTTAATGAGAGCTCATACATGTCAACTAGACACCGTGCACAAGAATTTCAAATGTCATCGTCAACTTTGTTGAAAATACTCAAAAAAGATTTGCATTTGTACCTGCAGAAAATTCAACTGGCTCAACAACTGATGGAAAATTACTATACTCGCAGGCGGGAGTAGAGAGAAAAGGTTAAAAAAAGAATCGGCCTGTAACATAAAACACCCGTACTTGTTGATTTCAAATTAGTTTCTTCCTGCTTTCCTAAACGAATTTCCCTATTTGATTTAAAATTACTGGATTTTTCCCTTCCTCTCATTGTCACTGCACAATTACTCTTCTTGTCTGGTTAGCTATAAGTTAGCTAAGCTTTTATCTCCACACTCGCATCCCGACAGGCTCTGCTAAGTAATTGTTTCTCTTAAGTGCTTTATATTAACTTCACTTGTCTGTATGCATGCATGATGAAAAATCTTAGGATTGATTTTTAACCCTTTTCTTGAACTAGTTTACATTGCCGGTCAAAAATTCTGTTGACAATAAAATAAAAATTGCTGCAAACAAAAGCCGAAAATGTACCCAGGGACCTGTTACTGCACATAAAAGTTATATTTTACAGCAACTTTCAGTTACTTTGTACTTTGTACTTTTAAACACACTGATTAGGACCAACAGATTACACTGGTTTCGAACGATTCTGGGGGAAAATTATTCGATAGTTTCGCCATCACTAAGCAAAGAGACTCTCGTCGAATAAAAATATAGGGGGTTCAGAACAGGGATCGAACCACGTTTACATTTTCAAGAGCCGCGAGCGAACTTTTGTATTGGGCTTACAAAAATGGGCTTAGCAAATTTGTCCATTTTTAATTACAAAGGTGCTATTAGCAAACAACATTCCCTAGTACCAAAGTTCGATCGCCTGTTGATTACGAGAAATATCGCGTCGATCACCAGAAAATCCGACCAACTATGTGCGGTACAAAATTGAGCGTGGCAAACATCTTAATTTTTAATTGCCAAATACCAAATTTCATTAGGATTGGCTATGTCTTAATCGAGTTATCTTGTGAATCAGCCAGCCGACCAAACAACTTTTGTGTAGGAGATACCAAAATGGGTGTAGCAAAATCTCCCTTGTTTGACAAAATGAAGTCTAGTAACTAATTTCAGTTAGATCAAAAGTGTTTTCATAGATAATACTTAGTATAAGACTCCCAAGTAAGTGGCTTTCAGATACTTTCCACCCCACGGTCAGGCCCATGCGCCAGTTCTCAGGCTTTTTTATATTTCTTATCCATATCATCACTGAAATTTAGGTCATTATTAAAAAATATGAAAAACGTTTCTTACATAGGATTAAGGCAGCCAAAATTTAAAAAGTTTTATGACATCTGCAAAAATATATTTAATTTTATATTAAATGCTTTCTTAAATCACCAGTTGCTAGAGGGACGAAGGAAATATGTTAACATACAAAATGTGTTCAGGCATCTACACTGATGGTCCCAAACTAAACATTTAGATAGTTTTTGGACACTTTTCGAGAGCTGTGTCAAAATCAAACAAAAAAATACAGCAGACAGGTATCCGAGGCCTTCGGCCACGGACTGTCCCTGCAGTCTGTGTCAGAGACACGGCCATTAAGTTTAACGCAGAATACGCCATGCGATAAGACAGAAAACATATATAACAATAAATGATAAATAACATAAGCAAATGAATTTATTTATTTGATAGTTACTTTTGATAAAAGAGTAAGGATAAATGATAAATAACAGACGCAAATCAATTTGATTTATATTTTTTATAATTATATATCCATGTTAAATTCAAATTCACATTTAACATTTTATTTCACTTAAATACATAAATAAGTAAATATACGAAATTTCAATATTTCATCAATCAAAACAACAGACGAAGGTTTGTGTCCACACTGAAACAGCAGCATAGTTTGTGTTCACGCTACAAACTCAAACACTCAACCAAACACCACACATATGTTTGAGTGTATGTGTTTAAGCAATTTTCATTCGAGAAATTTAAATATTAGGAAAATATCAACCAATACGAAATGTATATCAAACGAAAGATAACATCTTTATTTACCTACAAAAAAATGTTAAAAAAAGTTATCTCGCCGTTTCCTCATAATCAATGAAATAAAGATTACAACAATAACAATCTGACATGACTCCCTATACCGTAAGGTAAGACGTATTCTACGCCAAAAGATGACGGATTCAAGTAGTGTTTTGTGGATTGGTGTGACCGAAATGTGATCGCCGCCTTAGATACATATAATTTTGAGGTAGCCTAATTCCAGATGAATATTGCTCATTCTTCCATCCAAGTTGTTCTCCATAAATTTGCAATAAGAAAGGCGCCCAGCTGTATGACCCCTGAAATACTGTAAGTTGCTGGATTGAAATGTGGTAGTTTTTTTAAGTTTATTCTTCTCAACATTAAGTTTCATTTCTGAGCACCTCAGTAGTAAGTTTGTGTACTCAGGATCAATTTGACTTTTTCCAATAAATATTTATATTTCCATAATACGAACTTTGTCAACATATATGATGTTGAAAGTGAATCAGGAACAACAAATAATTGTGAAACAAATGCGCAAGGAACAGCTATAAATTTGTGGTTTATGCTGAGTTAAATGAGGAGACTAGTATAATTACACGTATCAGGAACAAAATAAAATTAAAATAAATTAAAATTACATTATCCAATAAATCATATATATTTAAGAAAGAAAATTAGTAGAATCAACTAAATTCAGATATACAGAAAATGGTGTTAAACAACGGCTAAAATAGTTTTCATTTTAAGGTTTGAACCATTCGTCTTCTTTACATATATTTCTGCAATATTTTTGAGCTGGAATCAACGTAAATCAGAAACCCATGAATATTCGGTAAAGCTTAGTCATATCTCTAAAAATAAAGTTAAATTAAAGGCATAAACAATGTTTACCACGTTTGTTTGCTTTCATCTTTTATGTCCAAAAGTCACCATAAACATAACTGCCGACAAAAAAAAAAATTCTAAATGCAAGACTATTATTTCTGCATCATCATATTCTCTGACAAAAATCTGAGAATACATATAGGATTAAACAAAGTCTTGACTTCTCAAAGCTTTTATTTAAGCTGATATAAATACAGTAACGAATTGTCAATATGGTAACGAATGGATCTATCCATGTGATCATCTCTCACAGATAGATACTTAGTGCAAAGTTCCAGCCCCACCACCACCTTGTGGCTGATATCATCCAATGCGAAAAGAAAACGATATGCATTAGTGTTCGCTGTTGTGTTAGCTAGAGTCTTTCGGCTAGTTCAATTTACAATAATAATAGTACCAAATAAAATGAAGTTTGTGGGGGTAGCTAAACTGTAATAGAATTGCCTGGTAGCTGTGTAATGGACTAATGTAAAATTGCATACAGGGAAATAACTGGAATTATGCGTATAAAATTACACACGTCTTTATGTGCAAAAACTAGGGTTGCCAAATCTGCGGAAATAATATTGTAAAATTCAATTTAAATTAATACCAAGATCAAAAAAGTTTATTTGACTAAAAAAAATTGTTGCCTGTAAAGTCGGTTTTACGGGCGAAGATTTTACGTGACAACGTCTTTTTCTCGGTAGAATATTTATTGATATGAATATAATTAAATTGCACAATAGGAACAAGGAATTGAATGAAAATAAGAATTGCACAAATTTTAACTATAGAAATATATTTTGTTTAGATTGATTTGATTTTCATATTGATTAGATGTTAAAATTCTTGCTCAACACAGTTTAAATCAAGTTTTCTTATATCTGCCACTTTTTCTTAATATTTGTAATTTTAAAGAATCAATTCGAAAATCAAAACATTTATTCAGATCGAAGGTTCAAATTTTTGCTAAATAAATTTGAAATTAATTAAAATTTGTAAAATAAAAAAAAAAACCAATGAGTGTTAGAACTCACGGGCGATGTTTTAACATTTATTGAAACTTATGGTTTAGGAAAATAGAAGTAATTTCAACACCATCTAGGTACCTGTGCGATTTCTATGAACACATTATCAAATGTGACATTATAAACAATAAACATATCCTTTATTATAAAATATAAACATTTCTTTTATTATAAAAAATAAACATTTCTTTTATTAAAAACAAAAGAAAAGTATTTCAATTCATCATATTCGCATATCGTTTTTAAAGCCGACCGCAGCTCTCTGTTTCGTTTTGGCTACCTAATTCATATGAAAATTTCTACACACAAACATACACTACACATATCATAAAGCCAAAAAACAAAAAACAAAAAAAAACAAAAAATAATACCTTATCCAATGCAGACTGATCTAAATCAATATTCATACACACGCACATATATACGCACATACATACTTGCTCAGTCGTCATATATATGATGTGCCAAAAAACAAAAACACTCACACCACCGACCAACAGCCACTAGAAGCCAGCAAAGCAAATCGTTTCTGGCACACAAGTAAACACACACATCAGCACACACAGAATTATTTATTGAGTGGGAGAGAGACGCAAGGCATTCGGCGGGCCTCTCTCTCGTTCGGTGACTCATCGTAACGTTACCGGGCGTTACACTTTTTCATAAGTGACTCCCAGCCGCAACCTAATTTAAGACGTTGTCACGTCAAAAAAATCCAATAAGTGTTCGAACTCACGAGCGATGTGTTAACACCTTTTTGTTACACGGTACCTCGTCGATTTCTATGAACTCATTAGTAAATGTTACATTGGAAAATAAAAAACAGCGTTCAGTCATATGATGACGTTACATTTAAATAATATTAATACTTTAAATTTTTTAAAGACCAGTGCAAGCACATGTGTCATTATTTTCTTGCTTACTACATTTTGTTTTATTCCCACAAACCACAAAGAGAATGAAAGGCAACAGACACATTGTTATCTACGTACATACGCTACACAAGTTCACACAATTTTCTTTGCTCTCTGGCAATCTTATTTTTATATACGTATACTCGTAACCACGTCATTATTCTCCTTGCTCTGAGAGTGCTCTACACCCACATTTTATTTATAATTTATAATAGAAAAAACCAACCCGTAAAAAACATAGTTTTTGACAATAAATTCTTTATATATG
The DNA here is from genome assembly GCA_963931995.1 of Phaonia tiefii. Taxonomy (NCBI): domain Eukaryota; kingdom Metazoa; phylum Arthropoda; class Insecta; order Diptera; family Muscidae; genus Phaonia; species Phaonia tiefii. The sequence continues at coordinate 197,432,890 of OZ008368.1, read as the reverse complement.
TATATGACACACGACCCTTTGCCCAATACCGCCCTAATTTGCAGCAGATCTTTGATCTAACCAACATACCCAATTTTTTTCAAATACCGTTAACAGGAGCAGAAATAATGGATTTTTAATTTGTGATTTGTATGGGAGGTATCACGCCGCTTTGTCCAATCCCGCCCATATTTAGACAGTTAATTTTTTCCATCGTTATTAGTTTGTCTGCGAAGTTCCAGCTCGACTGAATCACGGCAAAAGGTTACAAATTAATCCAAAATTTTTTCTGTATGCACGTATGCATGCAGGTGAAGTTAATATAAAGAATTTAAAAAGCCGTTCAATCATATGATGACAATTCATTAAAATAATATTAATACTTAATAACACTTAACAATAGTTAAAGCCCAGTGTCATTATTTTCTTGCTTAATAGTTTTTATTTTATACCCACAAAAAACAAAGAGAATACAAAGCAACAGACACATTTGCATACATATGTACTTCGTTATGTTCGTACATACGCTACACAAGGTCACACAATGTTTGTTGCTCTCTTGCTATCTCATTTTTATATTGTACGTAATAACTACGTCATTATTCTCGTTGCTCTGAGAGTGCTCCGCACCCACACAAGACAACTATTCTCTGCCGCTACATCAGTGTGTATTTTTTCGCAGTCTGACAATCTTTGTTTCGCAGTCGGACAAATCTGTGTTCTATATGGGGGTGGGTCACCCTTACCATTTAGGGGTATGAAAACTGGATGTTGGCCGATTCTGAGACCTACCCGATATGCACACAAAATTTCATACAAATTGGTCCAGCTGTTTCGGAGGAGTTTAATACCAAACAATCTGTGATCGCAGTCGGACAATCTGTGTGATCGCAGTCTGACAATCTGTGTGCTCCCAGTCGGAAAATATGTGTTTGGCGCCTATATATGTCAAAAAAAACTAATGGCGATTTAGTTTCTCCCAAAAAATTTGCCAGAGAAGTGCCTTTTTGTGTTGGTTTGTGAAAAAAATGCAACCCTACTACAAGGTTTTGTATTCTTTTCTGTGAACGTTGCCCTGAAAAAGATCCCAAAATTGAACTTTCCTGCACTCTTAGCGAATCAAGGTGGAGAATGTTGTCGATAAAATGGTTGACAATCTGTCATGTGGTATGTGCTCTTTGTCCCCGATAAGTTAATTTGTCTACCTTTTGAGGCTGTTTAAGCGGCTGCAGTTAACATCGCTTAACTTCTCAAAAGCAGTGGAAGACCTATAAGTTTCCACGAAATAACAAAACATACCAACTGTTTTGGTACTTTGTCGACCCGTTTGTACGAAGTGTCGTTTAACATCGCTTAGATCTCCATATACACTGGTCGAATATTTTAGATAAGCGACGTAAATAAAACACGCTAAAAAAGCAAAAGGATGAATACAGATTTGAGAAATTGCAACATTTCTATTTACTTTTCTCGCCCCCAAAAAAAATCACAACTTTGATGGAGTGATGGAAACATTTTTCAAATTTCGCCTCACAAAGTGCAAAATTATTTTTTAGAAACGAAATCACTAAAACAAAGTTCAATATTTCGTCGAAATCGCAACTAATAAGAAAATATAAAATGGGTAATGTAAATGGTTGATATTGACAGAAGTAATAATTACGCCTCGTGTTCACAAATATTAGCAGACCATGCTCTTCTACTAAACACCTACTCCACTATTGGTGTTGTAGTATTAGAACAGGAACTTGACCGAAATTGTTTTCAGTAAGACGACCTAATAATCTATATTTTCGGCAATCATTAGTCCATTTGAGTGACGTGTATTGGCCTTCATTTAGCTGCGATGAATTAATTTTGTTACGGGCTGATTTTGTTATTTAACTCACTTTTACAAAGAATTTGTATTGCGCATATCTTATCTTTTCCATTCAGAATATGACCATCAGAATTGTAAAAACAATTCAAGCACATATAATGTGCAAACCTGATCGCTCTTATCCGTATTAGAGATAGGGAGAGAGAAAATATTTATTTTTAAATGAACAGTGATACATATTTGTTAATAATTGAGTAAGTGAATACTTTATAATCCTTAAATTAAAGACAAACATGGCAACTCTCATACCGTTTCCGTTGTCGTTTCTGTGTGACTATTGAAGTCTTTTTTGCATTGTGGCCAACTACAGTCACCAGAAGAAAACACCGCTTCGTTTGTTTAGAGATTATTATCCATCCATTCCGGTCGCTTTACCTCTTACGTTTTTCATGTTGCTTTATTCGCATCAGTTACAGATTTTATATGTTATTTTTAGGCTTACGTTAAACCATCCTCTTCGTTGCTCGTTTTGCCAATTTTGCCTTAAGATTTTGTCTTCCAACTTCTTCTGATTCTTTAGTTACGAATTGTTTGTGCAGGTATTTTGACCAAATGTAGCTATTGCCAACAGTATTAAGCGATGTGATTGCTTTTGGGCGAAGTAAATTTTCCAGATGTCTTTCGGTTGGATAACTGGTAGTTAGGAGTTTTTGCATGATGCTGGGAGGTATGCGGATTTGTTGCTGCAGTATATGGTCTCGAGAATGCGCTAAACAATACAGTTATGTATGTGGCCATTTTGTTAATATGTTCGTACGTTAATTGAACATTTTATCCAAAAAAGATTGATCACCTAACAAGTGAAATTGGATGTGCGTGAATAATTCAAATAAAATAAAGACTTTTAAATAGAACACAAACCCCATAAACGAATGGAAGAACTAGAGATTTAAGTCCAGTTTGGATGATGAATGGGCTTAAGTTAATGTAATGAAGACAAAGATACCAAGGAAATGCGTTATTTTCCGGCTAAAGAAATAAAATCGGGATATTCTTGGGGCTTTGACATTTAAATGGAGAAATTATGTAAATGCAGTTTTATATATATAAAATATTGTAACGAACCCATTGTAAAGTCACAGTTCAGCGAAATGCAGGACTTCGTTGAATTTGTCAAAGGAAGTTGATTATTTAATGGCGTTTTTGTTAAACAAACGATACGTTTAATAAAATCTGCTAAGTTAGAAAGATATTCTACGGCTGTTGAAGAATATTTGACAAGTTCATCCAACGCAAAGTGCTATACAATGCAATTACAGCAACCATTTAAGCACAGTATTAATTTGTTTACTTGGCGCTCCGGACTATAAAATCTATTAATTATCCCTCCAACAGTTCAATATCGTTACAAAAACTGCAGCGACCGCAACATACACCATTAGGAACAAATGCCACATGTTGTTCTCAAACCCGGATTATGTTGATATTACACAACTCGAAAAAATATGACACTATGGCCAGAATCTTTTGTTGGTGTGCGAGAACCAAATTACAGCAACTGAGCCCGAGATTTACTTTAATATTAATCCCTTTTCACTGTATTTTATTTCCTAATCCCAATAATGGAGCTCCTCCACTCCAGAAATGGGCATAAAAACTACACATTTCTGATGTAGCATTTCACGTACCAAAAATAGAATCAATGAAAACCCAACCATTTTGTCACTTAGAAAAATGTTTCTTGCGATTTTTGCTTTTGTCATACTTCAAACAATTCGGTCTTAAAATAAATTCAAAGGTATCCGTCAAAGGCAGTCGGTGGTGCAATGGTAGTGTGCGCGGCTCTTGTGCATAAGAACGTGTGTTCGATCCCTACTCTTACCACCTTAAATTTCTTTCGACGGCGGTCACCTCGCTCAGTGATGGCGGCACTATCGTGTATTAAGCCATGAAAAAGCTTCTCAAAATACCGTTGGGAACCGGTGTAAAACTGTTGGTCCCAATCAATGAGTGTACAACTAGAACGCCCACAGCTCACTGGTTGTGAGGAGCTCTCCCTAATCCACTAGTGGGATGTAACGGGAAACCACTTATTTATTTTTTTTCCGTCAAAATGCAACACTGTGTGGCATAGTAGAAAGTTTACTTCAAATCATTGTAACTTATGCAACGAGGAAAAGAAGACCAAGAAGGAATAAATGAGCTTTTCAAAGTGGATTGATACTTAGGAGATTCCGGTCGATACTAATTCAAATATGTAATTTTGTATATAACTGTGAATATGCTTGTCACGGAGTTCGATACTAGTAATTCTACTGAGTCTTATTTTCTGAATGGTCCGTTATTCGAAGAAAACCAATACTTTTTGACATAAAAAAATGCTTCTGCCTTTTAGCTTTTAGTAGAACTTCTTACACATTAACAACAAATTTAGTTTGCCTATGAAATACTCTTGGTTAACGATTCTTAAGTGCCATAGTTATGGGCTTATTGTCTCCCGATATTATCGTATAAATTCTCAATTTTCTTACTAAGTGTTAAGTATGCCACGACCAAAAACTGCATAATGTTTTACCGGACCTGTACTACCCAACGCTTAGTAAGATATTCCTAGAGGCACCTCACTTATCACAGTATTGATATGGCCACTTGTGTAGCACCAAAAATGACCATATAAAGCTCCATTTTCCAGACACGTATTTGGGTTGCAAAAAACAGAATTGGAGGAAAGAAACTAAATCAGTGTACAGTTTTGCATCACTCTACTGATACAAATCCCTGTGTCTACCTCTACTTCAGAGTCCTGATTACCATATCTTTCAAAACAAGATATAGTAAAAGGACTGCTTGTAATATAATATACTAGCTGACCCGGCAGGCGAAGTCTAGTAGTAGTATTCAATGATGTCATGGCCACAAATGAATTCACACATTTTATATAGGAATCCACGTCATCACAAAAATGTGCGAACGAAGTTATGGGCTAAATGAAAAAAATTAAAAAACTTTTTTTTTATCAACTTTATTACATCCCAGTAGTATTATTACTTTTGCTTTGGTTTGTGTCTAGACTAACATGTGGAGGGAAGTTTCTTGTTTAATAGGAAGTTTCTAGGACCCGGCAAACTTCGTTTTGCCTTCAAAGTTTTTGTAATGCTCAAGGGTAACCAAAATTATTTTGTTCCATTATGTTAGCAGTAAGTGAATATATCTGCTGGCGTTCGGACACGGGATAATGCCACGTTTAGTTGACAATGGGCAAATAAACCTGTACAATGTATAATAACTATTTGTTAGAAGTATTTGTATAGATTTCGATCGTGTGCTGATTTGTGTAAAAAGCTTCTCATTATACTATAATAGCAATACCCGTTGCGCTTCGCTACCCCTGAATTGTAATATTAATGAATCACAATTTTGTTATTTTTTTTCTATTTATTCAAGTGCTCTAGGATATACAATATGTCTAGTTTTGCCATCTGTTGCAAATGTATATTAGTCGAAAGGTTTACTTACACGTGAACATGCAACATATACTGTCCGTGGGAAACAGGGATTTGTCAAATTTAAGCAAATGGCAACAGAATCTAAAACTGGATTCTTTTGAAATTGATGGGCTTGTCTGTAGGTATCATTGGAATGCGTGGAATCAGTACATCAGTTCGTTTATAATTTCCAGTGATTATAGCAGCGTCTTTAAGATTATTCTGAAGTTTTTTTTAAAAAATTCATTATTGGAATTACGATATTTAGGATGCTTTCGAAACTGACCTCAATGATATTCATATTCATTCGTACCTGTGGTCACTTTCTTAGCGTCATAGTCTGACCTTTTTAATAGCCGTATTTTTACTGGTTTTTCCCAAAAAGTAATTTGCATCATATCAGTACTATATGTACAGAACCTCACATTCCTACACTGTATCAAACAACTGTCCTTCGTATTTCAATGTATTTCAATGTATCTCAAAAGATATATTTGAATCATATTTTTTTTAAAGTTAGAAGCATTGAACTTTAACACAAATGATTTAACCCTTATCCTGTATTAATGGGTCAAAATTGCCCAAACCATTTTTGTTTCCTAATAACTTTGGAAGTTCTTAACATTGACTCGCGAAATTTTTTGACAATTATTTTTTTTGCCTAAATTTGTTCTCAAATGCTTCATTATGTTAAAGGCCCTTATTGGGAAGGGCCTACAAGTAAAATTACGGATTCTGTATTTATGGGTCAATATTGCCCAATACAAATATAATACGAAGATTTTTTATTATATTTTGCTATAATAGCTAATTAGGCACGTTTATGTCAAAATATCTTTGCTTTCAATTTCTTCAACAGAGAGCATTAGAGATGTAACGGGAAAATTATGCGAGAAAGTACATTTATTGGGTGTGAGACATGGTATAATTACATGTACATGGTAGTCTTTATTTCCTTAGTTGCCTCATGTAAAATTCATTTAATATAAAAATCATGTAAAAATCATTCTGATACCATAATTACTTGTAAAAACTCTCAAACTACTTAATAAAATTCAAATATTCAATAAAATTTATATTGGGCAAAATTGACCCACAAATACAGTATGCGTCATTTTTTTTAAGTACAGTATAAGGGTTAAATCGAATCGGCCATATATTTTTTGAGATACATTGAAATATGTTGTCAAGTGCCTGGTTTACGGATAATTGTTTGATATAGTATATGTAATAGTCAAATATTGTCGCGTGTGGGCAGCACCTCGGCCCTTTTTGCCAACTTGCTTCCAAATAGCCTGTTCGTATATGTAGGCCAACTGTAATATACTGTGAAATTTGCAGGACAATAAAGCTATTATTATGACTGCTATAACGGTTTATTTTAAAATAGGCCTGGTATATCCCACTACCACTCTGGCTGAATTCATAATGTATCAACAACATATATACCAAATCTCATCTTCATACCTCTGGTAGTTCACGAGATATAGCCATTTTAAATTTCAAATGGTATGGGCGGTGCCACGCTGCTTTATCCAATCACTACCAAGTATAACCAAGGACTATCAGTAGATCATCAGTACCACATTGTGATAACAATCGCTACATTAGAAAAGCCGTCAGTGCGATTTTTGAAAAGGGGGCGTGGCACCGCCTATTTACAGCTTGGCTGTAATTCATACTGTACCAACAACATATGTACAAAATCTCATCTTCTTACCTCTGATAGTTCATGAGATACAACCATTTTAAATTTCAAGTTGTATGGGCGATGCTGTTCCAGGCTGATGTTTTTTTTTGAACCACTCCACTCACGTCTGCGCATATGGGTGATTGTTCGGAAATTGTTATTTTTCAGATAGCAATTTTTCCAAACCTCGATATGGTTGCAGTACCATTTTTTTTTACGTTTCAGAATGTTATCATGGTCCAAAAGTATGATCTGAAAATCACTATACTACAACACCAAAGCAATCGAAGTTATGGAGCAGTGATGGTATTCCGATGCCACGGTAGTGACTGCCTGAACGAAACTTAATTGTAATGACCGCTAATATATATCAATTGAATAAAACGCACTATTTTAATGTTTTAACTAATTTATTTAGTTAACTTCGCCAATAGATTGCCACAAGATATGTCAAATACTTCATTCACTCTCGTTTTGCCAGGTCTTCGCAAAAGCCTACTGTGTTGCCAGGTCTTCGCAAAAGCCTACTGTGTTGCCAGGTCTTTGCAACAGCCTATTCCATATTAATCATTCATTGGCAAGAAACCATTATTTATCAATTTTAGTCAGTATTGGAAACTATATGACACGGTTGTGACAGCCAAGGTTGTGACTTTCAGTGTATAACCTAACCGTGCTCCAGACCGGTTTGGAATTCGACAAGTTCCAAAGACAATGAAGTTCAGGCAATGAAATATTACTTTCATAACCGGGAATCAAGCCTAAATATCGTACGGCATATGTGAATCATAAGAGAACGGTTGTGACGTATTATTTTGTGACTTAGCTTTTAAATTTTTCGAATTGAATTCCCCTTCGTATACATGTGCGTCTGTTGACTTCTGCCGGTGTAAATACTGCCACTACCCCCTCCACTCCAAAATGCCAGCAAGTGGGTCATATTGAAACCCCGGAGATGGCGCCACCACAGTCGAATTCAAATTGTACAAAATTCTGACAAAATTGTTGGACAGACTTCGTGGACCGTTCAATAACCATGGCGTGCATATTCCTCCAATTTTTTTGCGTAGAATTGTAAATCTAAATGTCCCTTAGAACATATATGCAGGTAACTTCTTTCAAGCCACGTCCTTGACGGATATTACTGCTGAAGTCCTGAATTCGATACCGAGGACAGGCCATGGTTGTGACATTTTGAACAGTTTTTTTTTCCCTAAAACCGACTTACACGGTTCAGAATGGAATGTGTGTCATGGAAATAATAGAGTACCATCGTAGCTTCTGGAACATGTCGCAATTTAATCTCCATTCGACCATTTTAGGGTGGGAAAATTCAAAGGACATATATGTCCATATTCAATTAGTTGTTGAGCTAGTTGAATTTTATACGGTCATAAATACAAATCTTTTTTGAGTATTTTGAACAAAGTTGACGATGACATTTGTAATTCTTGTACACGGTGTCTAACTGACATGCCTGGGCTTTCATCACCATTGTCTCTCACTGCAGCAATATATTGTGCTGTATATACACTTCAAGTTCGGCCAGACTTCACTTTATCTCCTAGTGTATAGAAAGTTTCAAATTTGTTTACTATATTATATAAAAAACGTTATTACTATTATATATAAAATTCTTCGCGTTTTTAAAATTGAACGTTTACTTAGATAAAATCTTTTAATAACTTCAACACGTTGTTGGTGCGTTAGATGCTCCATAATAAAGAGTTATCGACTGCTCTGCAGAACTGTCTAATACAAACTGACAAATCCAATGAGTGATCGAACTCACAGGTGGCCATCGGTGGTGCAATGGTTAGTGTGCGCGGCTCTTGTACATGAGATCCTGGGTTCGAACCCGGCTCTGACCACCTTCAAATTTTCTTTCGGCGGCGGTCACCTCGCATAGTGACGGCGACACTATCGAGTATCTAGCCATGAAAAAGCTTCTCAAAATACCGTTCGGAATCGGTGTAAAACTGTAGGTCCCAATCAGTGAGTGAAAACTGGAAAGCGCACAGCTCAGTGATTGTGAGAAGTTCTCCCCAGTCCCTTTATGGGATGTAATGGGAAACTATTTATTTATTTATTTATCGAACTCACAGGCGATGTGTTAACACCGTTTTGTTACACGGTACCTGTTCGATTTCTATGAACACATTAGTAAATGTTACGTTGGAAAATAAAAAACAGCGTTCAATCATATGATGACGTTACATTTAAATAATATTAATACTTAAAATTATTTAAAGACCAGTGCAAGCACATGTGCCATTAGTTTCTTGCTCAATATATTTTTTTTATACCCACAAAAAACAAAGAGAATGCAAAGCAACAGACACATGTACGTACATACAATGTTATGTTCGTACATACGCTACACAAGTTCACACAATTTTCGTTGCTCTCTTGCTATCTCATTTTTGTGTACGTAGAAACACGTCATTATTCTCTTTGCTCTGAGAGTGCTCCGCACCCACACTACATCAATTCAATCATACTTATTTTCAGGCAGGCACTATTGTTGTATACCAACCACATATTATGTTGAATGCTAACGCTGCATAGCTTCGACATAGATAACTCTATGTGCTAACGCTGTGCGTTGTTTGCATGTGCTGACTTTGTTAGATTATACCCTACCCGTGCCTATAGATGTTAACACATCAATAAATAAAACAATATTTAGCTCACTGAAATAATTGTTTTTGTTTCGTCATAAACAGAACTACGACAAAAAGTATTGAATAGTATAGATAACTTATTGCACTCTTTTTCCGCTCTCATGTAGATAGTCTGAGTAAAAGAGCATAAACTAGTCTTATTCTCTTTATGGAAAATAAATAAATGGTTTCCCGTTACAACCCATGAATGGATTGGGGAGAGCTTTTCACAAACCAGTGAGCTGTGCGCGTTCTAGTTTTACACTCTTTGATTGGGACCTACTAATTTACAAAAAAGTATCCAAAAAGCAAACATAATTTCTTCTTTGGGCGTCAGAAAATGTTGACCACAGATGACCCACAAAATCAATGTATACACCCCCACCCATAGGAATGGGGGTATATATCATTTAATACGTAAAAAAATGTAACACATAGAAGGAGCCATATTAGACCCTTAGTATCTTTGGACGAAATTCGCTTTAGGACTTTTTGCCTCCCTCCCATACGAATCGACACATTTAACACAAACTCATATTTCTTTCAAACCTTTCTTCTGGTAGATGTGATTAGCTTCAACTCACACACCGGCTAATAATCTGTTAATGCCTATTTAACTGGAGGAAATGGGCGAGATTTTCACGCCCATTCTGGTACCTCCCATACAAAACATCGTGTTCGTCAGGGTTGTCAATGCGATAAATCGCGTAAGACACTTCCGACCTTAATGAAATTAGGTATAAGGCTTCACGTTATCAAACGCCAATCACCGATTAAAACAAGGGTGGTTTTGCGACGCCCATTGTGGTACCTCCCATACAAAAGTTGTTTGGGCATCTGGCTGTTCGGCAGGAGAAGTCCCGCAAAACCGAACCAATCTTAATGAAAGTTCATAGTAGTCAATATTTAGTCAAATAAAACTCTTCTATAGAAAAAAAGCGCATATAAAAGTAGGACGGATGACCTGTTGATTGGCATGATAACTCTCGTAAACTAACCTCGATCTTAATAAAATTCGGTACTGGGCAATATGTTGCTAAAAGGGAATGTGTAATTAATAACTGACTATTGTGCCACGCCCAGTTTCGCACCTCCCATACAAAAGTTGGGCGTATTAGCGGTTTGCCGGCCCGATGTCTCCAATAAATCATAACCGCCCTTAATAAAATTTGGTACTGATCAAAATTTTGGCAACAACTTGCCATGCCCATTTTTGTACCTCGCCTATTAATATTGGGAGGAAACTAACTAATTTGGGTATTCAATAATATTTAGTGCAATGCCAATCTGTTATTGAATATGGTCACTTTTGAGTATGGGAACTTTTAACAGAATTCCCACGCAATGGATGACTTAGGGTGAGGGTGTTTAAGTAAACTTATGTACTGTTTTTGCTGGTCAAATACGCGTTTGTGAGAGCCGATGGTCTAGAATTTTTGTGATGGAGAATAATTCTTTTCGGGGGTTCGTTTTCTTAATTCACCAAAAACATCTGGTAAACAAATGGTTGTGTGCCATTCACGACTGACCGTCGTACGGTATACTACCGGAGCTGTTGTCTCATGACTGGTTATGGCGAATAAGCAGGCCGTCAGTTAGTTTGAACTGGCAACACTAAAAATTGCGTAGGGTAGAAATGGAAATCTCACACCAAATTGTAATAATTGGTGCCATTTAAATTTGTTTAAATCGGGATTTTTTGCATAAATTTCCTCAGTCAGTTACTTGAGAAATTGGTTCAATTAAAAAGGAATTATACCGTATTTTTGTGCTCAAACAAGGTCTTAATTGATTTACTTAGGCAATAATTTTTGATGTATTATTAGTATGTTAGGAGAAAAGAAAAGTGCAATATCTTGAAAAAACAATTTACTCAATGATGAGTTGGCATATATGGATAAGTTGAATAAACTGTATAAATCCGTCTATACAATTAGCTCTAAATATACTTTCAGCGAAAGTGAATTTTCAATTGCAGGTTACGTTAAATATAAACATAGAAGTCGTTTAAAAGTATTGCACCAAACTGTATTTTATGCTTTATATACTATATACTATATAAGAGTAACTTCAGTATGAACTTTAAGAATGAAATAGTAATTATTCTTTTTTAGTTTCGTTTAAAGATATCGATTTCAAAATAATTTTTCGTATAATTTTTCATTTCTTCCTAAAAACCGAAAGGCGAAATTTTTTATACCGGGTTTTTGAATACACTACTTACAATATAAAACAGTTTGTGGCATAAAATGCTCTCTCCTGCGTCACTACTTATAAATAGAATTTATTACAGTATGGGAAAATCAACCATAAGAATGAGATATTAGAAGATATCGAACTCAACAAGTACTTAAGAATAAAGAACAGTGTGTGTAGATTTGTAGGTTGTACTAAATATATAACTCACTTTTTAATATCATATTAAAAGGATATCTGTGTCAAACGTGTTTAGCCATAGATTATAATCAACAACAGAACAGTGAATATACTTAAGATGATGATGGTGCCGATGCCTCGATGATGGGAAGAAGTTTACGATGGGAGTGTGTGGATGGATGATGTGAAAGAACTCAAACAAAGTATGCCCAGGGTTGTTCATACATATTGAAAGATACCAGTACAAGTGACACTTAAGAATGGATACGAGTATGAGAATGAGAAAGATAAATAGACAATGTGTCAGATGTGATACGGCGGCGACTCAGCCAGCCATTCAGGAAAGCACCAAACATCACATTGCGCCATCACTCTTTTATCGTACAGTCAGTCAGTCATGGTACCTTTCTGCCTCCTTCTCTTGCTCCTTGTGGTTGGGTACACTGTTATGTTTAGAACAAAGTGTTTTCGTGTGTGACACTAAAAACAGATCATCGAATTGAGTGGTATGAATTTTTGAATATTTTCATTGTCGCACTTCACGTTGTCAATTGCCTTGGTCGTTGAAATGTTCCATAGGATTCACATAAAGAGTTAATTGAAAAAGTATGTTCTCTCTTTGTGGGCATTTAATACTTGCAACCCGTGATACCACAAATGTCATTTGTCATCAGCGTTTGGATGGTGAATGATCATTAGTATTATTACTTAGTGCATTAAATTTTTATGTACGTGTAAAATTTTGAAATAGTCATTAAATTGAAATGACCTCAAGGAGAGTAAACGAGTATATGTATTGTATTGATCCAATTTTGTTTTACAATTTTGAAAATCCACTCCATAAAGTTTGAATCTAGTTAGCACTTCATAAAATTACAAAGTCAATAATGTTTTTTTTTATTCTGAGATCACGTAAATAGTGAGAAATTTTTGAACAAAACAATTCTAAAAAATAACAGCAGATTAATTTATACATAGATTTTTCAACTCGCTCATCGGTTTAATGATTGAAGGGAAGCGAACTTGTGTTTGAACGTCAAGAGAAGTAATACAGGAAGACAAACACAGGTGGAATTGTTACTGCGAATCTTCAAAATATGAAACTATATGAACATCGTGAATGCACAAAACTAAAAATGGAGGATTTTGTTCGATGTTGCTGACAGAAGATCGTTTCCTCATTTAAGAAGCGCAAAGATAAACGGCTGATCAATCCTAATTTTAGAAACTGGTCAGTCCTCAATATAGAAAACAGTAACTATTTAAAATATTGAAACTCAGAAAGAGGTTTTAATGTTATATTTAATATTGGTCAGCGGGATCCTGGATTTCTGAAAAAGAGGAGACCGCTCACTACAGTTGGGAGAAAAATCAAGTGAATATACAGTTTCCAATATCACTAACCAGTAGAAAATTATTAACACTACAAAGGTCTTGAATCCTAATTTGCGGCATTTTTATGACTTTTACTCATTTTCGACTACAAAAATAGCCCCTCTACCATAATGAAATTTTGAAGTAGAATTTATACTGAAATTTTGGCATATTCTAAATTAATATCATATTAAAAGGGACGTATGTAGTATAAGCATTAAAAACTGGACAGAAGTAGAGTGAATTTTCCAAAGTGACACTTTATCGCTGAGTAATTCGCAAAACTATTCTAAATGAGCCAGAGTATTAGAATTACAATTTCATATTGCAAATAAATTAAAATCTTTTTTAAAGTTTTGCAATTTGTGTATTTTGCTTAGCATTTTTGATGTGTTAACATCTATAGCGGCGTATAGGGACTAAATCTATCAAAGTCAAAGATTTGATGCTGCTGCTAAAACCGGATTTTATGCTGCTTCTAAAACCAGATTTTATGCTGCTGCTAAAACCAGATTTTCTGCGACTGCGAAAGAGAATAATGACGTGTTACACAAAAATGAGCGAGCAAGAGAGCGATGAAAGAAACCATTATTTCTGCTCCTGTTAACGGTATTTGAACAAAATTGGGTATGTTGGCTAGGTTTACATATTCTAAGATCTGCTGTAAATATGGGCGGGATTGGACAAAGGGGCGTGGTCATACATAAAGAATTTATTGTCAAAAACTATGATATTTACGGGTTGGTTGTTTATTATTGTTAAAGGTAAGTCAAATAAAATGTGGGTGCGGAGCACTCTCAGAGCAAAGAGAATAATGACGTGGTTATACCTATATAAAAATGAGGTAGCAAGAGAGCAATGAAAAATTTGTGAACTTGTGTAGCTTATGTACGAATACAACAATGTATGTATGTATATACAAGTGTCTGTTGCTTTGCATTCTTTGGTTTTTGTGGGAATAACGGCATCATATGTTTGAACGCTGTTTTTTATTTTCCAATGTATCACTTACTAATGTGTCCGTTCATAGAAATCGAACAGGTACCGTGTACCAAAAAGGTGTTAACACATCGCCCGTGAGTTTGAACACTCATTGGATTTTTTTAATAGCAATCAATTCATTTACTCGTACGCGGAGTACGATGTACTTTCATCTGCAGTGTTTGAATTTACCCACAAAATCCAATTTCATATTTATCTTTGTTTGATCATCGATATAGAAATCCAAACTCCACGAAAATCGACTTAGCAATGTATTTGGATTACTTGGATTTCTTATTTATAGATTTTAGAAATTGGATTACCATTTTTGAGTAATATACGAAAACAATGTGAGTTGATCACAGAGAAACCACAGCCAATCGTGTTTTCTTTTCGCACAAGCAAAAGAAAAACTCCAAGTTTGAGACTCCAAGTTTGAGTCAGAAAAAAAAACACAAAATTGAAAATAGTGATGAGAAGAAATTTCGTTTCTTTGATTTTGCGTGGAATAAAAACAATGAAAAACAAATATTGAATCAATCATCTGTACGTATTTCGGCAAACGTTATCCAAGGGATTAAAGTAGTTCCAAAATAAACATTTTCGGAACAAAAAATATGTACATGCTAAGCTTCGCTGGGACTTTTTATAGACAAGAAAATAGTAAATACAAATCAGTGGTGTTAATAACACTGAGCATTGTGCCGGGCCATCTGTGGCGCAATGGTTAGTGTATGCGCCTCTTGTACATGAGATCCTGTGTTCGATCCCTGCTCTAACCACCTTCAATTCATTTCAGCGGCGGTCACCTCGCATTGTGACGGCGACACTATCGAGTATTTAGCCATGACAAAGCTTTTCAAGATACCGTTCGTAACACTGTAGGTCCCAATCAGTGAGTATAAAATTAGAAAGCTCACAGCTCACTGGTTGTGAGAAAGCTCTCCCTAGTTCCTTCATGGTATGTAATGGGAAAGCATTTATTTATTTATTATTATGCCGGGTAAAAAAAAGTTAACGCTGGATGTGGTTAGCATAAATATTGTTCTATGGGTCACACAAAATTTCAGAAAAAACAATTAACCCTTTACCCTTCCGCAATGCGAGTTGAATTTTTACATTGTGTAAACTTTGAATATAAATGGTTTCCCATTTTATGAAGGGATAGGGGACATGTTCTCACAAGAAGTGAGCTGTGCGATTTTAAAACTTTGAATATAATTGGGTTGTACTTTCAATATCATAAAGGTGTTGAAATGAAGAAAATTTTTGATATATGCAATAAATGCAGTTCACTTTCAATTTTTAAGCAGAAAAATTACTTTTTTGCTGCTTTTACTCTTTGAAACTGCAGCAGCGCAATTTTGAAAACTCAGTGAATGGATTACATAAAAGAGGTAATTACCGATTTAAATTTGTCAATTTGTAAAAACCTCTTTATTAACAGTAGAGTTAGTTCATATTTAGTTTAGTTCATAGTTCAGCGAGGTTTGTGACCAAAGATATTAACATTTGTGCATAATCTTTGATCATTTGAAAGGAAAAAAAATAGGGCAATCCTTTACAAAGAAAATCAAATATATTTAGAAAACATGTGTGTATATAAGGTAGGTTTACTATGAAAATAAAGGGTGGAATGTCATAACGTCTATGGATTTTATGACACATTACCTTGCGTCATAAGGTCCACAACCATTGTGACATAAAGTCTATGTACGTTCTGACACTTCTGTTTGTGTCATAAAGTCCACGATTTAACAAAATACACAAATCCACTGAAATAACAACCGTTATTTGCGGTCGAACATAGAAGATCGTGGAGAAGAAGTGATTCAGGGGACTTTCGTTTTTAGTCGGTTGGTAATCTTCCAAGAGAGTAGAAGAATAAAATAACAAGTGTTGAATATTTGTACCTGTGTCGGAAGCAAAACTTTTAAAATGCAAACTTTGCAGTATAATTATGAATTTATGTCAGGATTTTGTAAAAATTCCAAACTTTTCGTGCTGACTCAAAACAAATATTTAAATAAAAATATATTTATAAAGAGTACACTCGGTACATATGCTACTTTGATGATTACCATGTGACTGTAGCTTAGAATAACGATGGTGGTTGTAAACAATCGAGTGACGACTATCATCATAGTCAGGCTCCTCCAGAAGATTTGGTGAAGAAGTTTAAAATATTGGCCAAAGTAAAAAGTGGCTGCAGTAATGAAAAAAAAATAAATGGTTTCCCATTACATCCCATGAAGTGACCGGGGAGAACTTCTCACAATCACTGAGCTGTGCGCTTTCCAGTTTTCACTCACTGATTGGGACCTACAGTTTTACACCGATTCCGAACGGTATTTTGAGAAGCTTTTTTCATGGTTATATACTCGATAGTGTCGCCGTCACTATGCGAGGTGACCGCCGCCGAAAGAAACATTTTTTTGAAGGTGGTCAGAGCAGGGTTCGAACCCAGGATCTCATGTACAAGAGTCGCGCACACTAACCATTGCACCACCGACGGCCACGGATGCAGTAATGAATCCTCATTAAAAAGGAAAGGTGTACGGGAAATATTTGACGTAGAATGTAGGAAAGACCGAGAACTTGCCGAGATGGTGTCCTTTCCCAAAATGAGAAGACAATTGCATAGGACTCGTAATAGCAGGATGCCTGAAAATCCCAATACCCCCGAAGATACATATACAATTGATTTTCGAGGATTCTGAGTTTAGTGCAGAATATGGATATTCTAAGCATATTGACAAACCATTTTACCGGAAACAGTCATTGAAGAGGGATTTTCTTATAGCGTTTTCATATCCCCATGAATAGCGGCTATAATAAAAAAATTCAATGTGTATTCGAACTCACGGGCGATGTGTTAACACATTTTTGTTACACGGTACCTATTCGATTTCTATGAACACATCAGTAAATGTTACATTGGAAAATAAAAAACAGCGTTCAATCATATGATGACGTTACATTTAAATAATATTAATACTTAAAATTATTTAAAGACCAGTGCAAGCACATGTGTCATTATTTTCTTGCTTAATACTTTTTGATTTATTCCCACAAAATCACAGAGAATGCAAAGCAACAGACACATGAACATACATACATACATTGTTATGTTCGTACATACATTACACAAGTTCACACAATTTTCGTTGCTCTCTTGCTATCTCATTTTTACATACTTATAATACGTCATTATTTTCTTTGCTCTGAGAATGCTCCGCACCCACATTTTATTTGACTTAACTTTCACAATAATAAAAAGTGCCGTTCAATCATATGATGACGCTTCATTTAAAAAAATCCAATGAGTGTTCGAACTCACGGGCGATGTGTTAACACCTTTTTGCTACACGGTAACTGTTCGTTTTATATGAACACATGTGTGCATGTTACATGGGAAAATGAAAAACAGCGTTCAATAATATGATGACGTTACATTTAAATAATGTTAATATTTAAAATTATTTAAAGACCAGTGCAAGCACATGTGTCATTATTTTCTTGCTTAAAACTTTTTGTTTTATTCCCAGAAACAACAACGAGAATGCAAAGCAACAGACACATGAACATACATACATACATTGTAATGTTCGCACATACGCTATTCAAGTTCACACAATCTTCGTTGCTCTCTTGCTATCTCATTTTTACGTGCTTATAATACGTCATTATTCTCTTTGCTCTGAGAGTGCTCCGCACCCAAATTTTATTTGACTTACCTTTGACAATAATAAAAAATCAACCAGTAAAAAACACAGTTTTGACTATAAATTCTTTATATATGGCCGCGCCCCTTTGTCCAATCCCGCCCATATTTGCACCAGATCTTAGAATATGTAATCCTAACCAACATACCCGATTTTGTTCAAAGAGAAATAATTGATTTTTAATTTGTTTTTTGTATGGGAGGAACCACGCCCATTAGTCCAATCCCGCCCATATTTCGACATTTTATTTTTGTCGTCGCCATTAGTTTGCCTGCGAAGTTTCAGCTCGATTGGATTACGGGAGAAGGATTAAAAATCAATCCAAAGGTTTTTCGGCATACATACTTACAGGCAGGTGAAGTTAATATAAAGAATTTAAAAAGCCGTTCAATCAAATGATGATGTTTCATTTAAAAACAACCAAACACACAAAATCACACATACTTTGTCCGAAGTAGCTGACGTATCACATAACCACATGTTTGCCATATCAACAGCACCGAAACAGCCAAACACACAACATCACACATACTTTGTACGAAGTAGCTGACGTATTAGTGTGTCACCATAACTTCGACTGCGTAAGCTTGCAAATGAAATTTTGAGTGGCTATGCTTTATATCTCCGTTCAACAACAGCAACAGACCCATGTACATACATACATACATTATTATGTTAATACATACGCTATAGACACAATTTCGTTTGCCTCACCCCTGCCACACCACTCTTTCATTGCTCTCTTGCTCGCTCATTTTTGTTTAACACGCCATTATTCTCTTTCGCAGTCGCAGAAAATCTGGTTTTAGCAGCAGCATAAAATCTGATTTTAGCAGCAGCAGAAAACCTGTCTGTGTGTTGTTTGCATGTGTTGACTTTTATAGATTTAGTCCCTATACGCCGCTATAGATGTTAACACATCAATAATATAAATACTTAGAAGCACTTAAAATTATTTAAAGACCAGTGCAAGCACATGTGTCAGTATTTCCTTGCTTAATACTTTTTGTTTCGTTCCCACAAAAAACAAAGAGAATGCAAACCAACAGACACACGTACATGGTTATGTTCATAGAAACGCCACACAAGTTCACACAATTTTCGTTGCTGTCTTGTTATCGCATTTTCATATACGTATAACCACGTCGTTATTCTCTTTCCTCTGAGAGTGCTCCGCACCCACACAATACAACTATTCGCTGCCGCTACATCAGTGTGTGCTTTTTCGAAGTTTATCAATCTGTGTTTCGCAGTCGGACAAATCTGTGTTCTAATAGGGGTGGGTCACCCTTGTCATTTAGGGGTATAAAAAGTAGATGTTGGCCGATTCTGAGACCTACCCGATATGCCCACAAAATTTCATACAAATGGGTCCAGCCGTTTCGGAGAAGTCAAACAAATCTGTGATCGCAATCCGACAATCTGTGTGATCACAGTCTGACAATCTGTGTGATCGCAGACGGACAAAATGTGTTTGCTTCATCTGTTCTTGCTCCATCTAACTCATCAGTTTCTCCTTCATATGTCCTGCTGCATGTGTTCCTGATTCATTTGCATCCTGCTGTATCTGTTCCTACTTCATCTGTTCCTGCTTCATCTGTCCTGCTTCATCTGTTCCTGCGACACTGTTCTTACTTTATCTGTTCCTGCTTCACCCGTTTCATCAGATTCTGCTTATTCTGTCCTTATTCATCTGTTCCTGCTAATTCTGTTTCTATATCATCTGTTCCCGCTTCATTTGTTCCTGCTTCATCAGCTCCTACTTCATCTGTCCAGCTACATCTGTTCTTGCTCCATCTGTTCCTGCTTTATCTGGTCATGTGTCATCTGTTCTTGCTTCACCTGTTCCTGTTTCTCCTGCATCATATTCCTGCTTCATATGTTCTTACTCTATCTATTCCACCTTCATATGTTCCTGCTTCATCAGTTCCTGCTTCATCTGTCCTTCTTCATCTGTTCCTGCTTAATCTGTTTCCGTGTCATATGTTCCTGCTTCATCTGCTCCTGCCTCACCAATTCCTGCTTCCTCAGTCCTGCTACAACTGTTCCAGCTTCATCTGTTGCTGCTTTATCTGTTCCTATGTCATATGTTTTTAATTCATTTGTTCCTGCTCCACATACTTCACCAGTTCCTACTCTTTCTATCCTGCTGCATCTGTTGCAACTTTATTTGTTACTGTTTTTTTTTGCATTCCTATTCCATTCTAGTCTTCATAGTAGTCTTTTTGTACTTATATAATAATTCTGTTAATATCGTCCATGTTCAATCTATTATCTCCTGCATGAATTTATTACTATTAGTTTTTTAATTTTGTTCCTGATTACTATTTTAATTTAATTATTATACTTTAGTTTTGTATTTAGTTTGTAACTGAAGATATGTAAAATTATATTTTTCCAGCTGTTTTTAGCTGAGTAAATAAATAAAAAATAAAAAAATATATTCACTTTGTGAATTTAGTCCCTACCCGCGCCAATAGATGTTAACACATCAAACCAGGAGACCGTCGGTATTTGATAGACGGCACATTCAAAACTGTACCAAGCTGCGGTCAAAAACAATTGCTTACTATCCATTTTTACTACATGGATCATGTAAGTTGGCTTAAGTTTTTATAAGGTTACATGCACATACCATTTTCCTTTTCTTTGCGGACATTTTCTTTCATTTATGTATTAATGACAAAGACCAGAGAAGCATACGTAAATTTTTTCCTATTTATTAACAGCAATTTTTTTTTCAATTCGAGGCTTCGGCTTTTCATATCGATTATGAAAAGTCTTTAAGTAAAGCCTTGCAAACTGTTTCCCCAACATGGCCTTAAAAGGCTGCTGGTTTCATTATTGTTTTCATTATTGCAACGCAAGACTCGAAACATAAAGAGGTTCGGAAGTTTTATTAAGAGCAACGGATAACTGCAGAAAATGGAGTCGCAAGTTTGTGGACCCTATGACCATGGACGTTATGACATGCCAGCACATAAATTAATGTCAACTACAGCTGTCAGTCTTCTCATCTTCCGTTTCATTTCACACTCTTCGAGGTGCGGTCAGTGCGATAGAGGTTTATTTGACGTAAATTTACTTACACCAGGTGGAATTACAAAAATTGTATTTTTCATATCGATTTCATAAAAAAACTGCGAAATTTAAACGTGTTTTGGACATTTTTGTTATCGTTTATTTTACCCATTGCCTCTATCTGGTATTATAAAAGCAATACTTTCCAACATGCAACGTCCACAGGCACCCACACCAAACTTATTGAATTACTGACACAAATCGACGCTCAATATGTCATTACTGTACGATTATGAATAGTAGTTGCTCATAAATCGGGGTTTTCAATAGGGTTGTAACAATGTCTCGTGTGTATGATTTGATTTTTTCGAATATTTTACCCGCATTACTTAAGAGACTGATAGGCATATCATTATTGGGATTGTATTTGGACTTATTTGGTTTTGAATTATTTGAACAGTATTGGAAAATAATTTAAAATCATACAGCTGTTAAAAAAAATTACCGATAACTTTAAGGCATTTTTGACGGATTTTTAATCCGCAAGTTTGAAACATTATCCAAATCCAAGGCTTTGAACAATTTAATCTGGATAGATTTTTCTTCGAATGATTTATAAAGAATACCATCCGATTGGATTGTACTCTTTATAGTGCTTTGACTTTAGAGCTAACCATTTTGGCAATGGATTGGATATAGTTGGAAGATATACGTTGTGTTGAAAATTTTTCTGGAAATACTTCTGCTTTTTCCTCATTGGTACAGAGTTAGTTGTTGACAAATTCGTCCATATCACATTGCGACTGAAAATGATTTTGTCGGTTATAATTGTGTTTGATAGGTTGACAAATTGGTCATTCTAGTTGGCATCAGTTAGAGTGGTGGATCTTTGACTTTTCCGTTTTAAAGTTCGTTTTGATCTTATCAATTTGATTATGTTCTGTGGGAAGATGTAGTTTTGAGAGGAGTTTAGCTCTAGTGGTAGTTAAATCTTTTGGTTCTAACGGGTTTTTCAACAGAGACGCTACAAAAGTAAATCGATAGGGACAGCAATCGACGCCATATTTGTTCCCGCTCTTTTGATATTTCTCTTCAGTAAGGTTTGCCATTTCATCATGGACAGATGTACGAGCCAACAACGAGTCGAAATTACTAAAATTCGTCGTCATAATCGTCCTACCAGATCAACAATTGAGCGTCTAGTGGAAAAATTTGAATCCACAGGCACAATACAAAATGTTCCCGTGCCAGTGAGACAAAGAAGTGCCCGTAGTGTCGAGAATATAGCTGCCGCTGAGGCTTCAGTTCAAGAAAGCCCAAATGAGTCTCTCACGCGTCGTTCTTAAGCGTTGGGCATCTCTGTGACGTCGTTGTGGCGAATTTTGGGAAATGATATTGGCCTACATTCTTACAAGCTCAAATTGACACAAGAACTGAAGCCGCTTGATCACCATAAGCGTCGTATGTTCGTGAATTGGGCTGAGCAACAACTTGAAAATGATTCGGATTTTCTTCGGAAAATTATCTTCAGCGATGAGCCTCATTTTTGGCAGAATGGCTTTGTCAATAAGCAAAATATGCGTTATTGGTCAGACAGCAATCCACACGTAATCCATGCGTCATCATTACATCCCGAAAAAAATACGGTTTGGTGCGGTTTATGGGCCGGCGGCGTCATTGGGTTTTACTTCTTCCGTGATGATCAAGACCGGCACATTACTGTGAATGCGAATCGCTACCGTTCAATGATAACCGAATATTTTTGGCCCCAATTGGATAATATGGACTTGGAGGATATGTGGTTCCAACAGGACGGCGCCGCCAGCCACACAGCGAATGCCACAATCAATTTATTGGAAACCAAGTTTGGTGAACGTGTTATCTCACGAAATGGCCCAGTCGATTGGCCGCCTCGGTCGTGCGATTTGACGCCGTTAGATTATTTCCTGTTGGGCTACGTCAAGTCTATGGCCTATGCCAGCAAGCCACCGACGATTGATGAACTTCGTACGAATATCGAACGTGAAATTGCAGCAGTATCGGCCGATTTCTGCTTGAAAACCGTCGAAAATTGGGTTCAGCGTCTGGACTTCAACAAGCATGCCCGTGGTGGCCATGCAAAAGAAATCGAGTTCCATACATAATGGCATCGAATGTACTTTCACAGGAATAAAGAATTTCATTGGTATCTAAAACCGGTTTTGTTTTATTTAAAAAAACTTTTGTAGCGCTCTTATTGAAAACCCCGTTATAACTAGATTTAGGAATTTGTTAATTTACTTGTCGATTATTTCTTTGGTGTTTCTTTGTTATACAATTCTGTAGTAATATGGATTCTGTTATCTATAATTCATTTAAAGGACGTCCAAGTGTTAATTTTATCATCATAGTGACTAATATTTATTGTGCTTGTAGATGAATGGTTGATTTAACATAAAACAGGACGATGGTCAGCTGGAATTTAATAGCCGAGTACATTTAAACCTAAACTTAGAGTGGAACTACTAAATTATCCGTCAATTACAGATGAATTGCGATTTCTTTGGTAAGAGTGGGTTCGTTACGGCAGTACAGAAATAAATTACGAGTTTCTTGGAAATTTTAAAGGACACTGCCATTTATATAATTTTATATGCATTGAAATCTCTAAAAGTCAAGAATTCGAAGTTACCTGGTGTTAACTTCAAGATATCATAACATGGTGTCCCATAACATCCCATGAAGGGATTGGATCTTGGATCTAAACTCCGTGAGATGTGCGCTTTGCAGTTTTACACTCACTGATTGGGACCTACAGTTTTACACCGGTTCCGAACGGTATTTTGAGAAGATTTTCCATGGCTAAGTACTCGATAGTGTCGCCGTCGCTAAGCGAGGTGACCGTCGTCTAAAGAAATGTAAGGTGGTCTGAGCAGGGAGCAAGATAGCAGCTCTGCAAAATTTTAAGTAATCGTCTTCGTTTAATCCAAAAGTTCTGTAAATGAGGGCCTGAGAGCGAAAAATTTGACAGTTCAACGTTACCGGTCATTAATACACTCCGTTTTCTTTCTAAATAAAATATTATAAATCTTATTTTGTTCTTATTTCTGCAGTTGTTATTTTATTTTTCATTTTTATATCGTGAAGATTGTGGTTGTCTAAAATTTCTCCAACCAAAATTTGCAAGTTAGAACAGATATTTGAAATCAACTGTTTTATGTAAACAAATAAAAGTGAAAAATAAATTAACAGCGGCAAAAATAAGTACAAATAAGATTTTTAATATTTATAATATTTTTTATAAGAGGCTGAGACGGGAGGAAACCCAGCAATTTAGGAGGAAAAAATGGCAGTGGGGGCAGAGATAGTGAACAGACCGAAATCTGCAGGATGAACAATGAATCCCGAAAATGTTTCAAGAGGGTACGAAAATGGGGCTGCCCTCCTGCAAGGACGAGAATGGGAATCTTGTGATTGATAAGCAGTGTGTACTTAAAATGAGGACAGACCACTTTTCAGCACTACTTCACTCAGATTTTTCCACTGAAGATCAGGAGGTAATGAGTGTGGAAGACAGTGTAGATTCTAAACCGTGTGTGAATGGGCTTCCCGCTGATCAGAGTGAGTTTAGACCAGGCAAGTCCACGTCTGACCAAATATAACGGGCTGCCTTGCAGGACGGGAATGGGAATCTGCTGACAGATAAGCAGTGTGTATTGAAAATGTGAACAGACCACTTCTCAGCACTACTCCACTCAGATTCTTCCATTGAAGATCAGGTGGTAATGAGTGTGGAAGACAGTGTAGAAGCAGAAGTAGGAAAAGAGGAGGCCAATACCCCGATGGAAAGGTCAGGCCGAAGAATCCCTCAGTATCCTTGGTGTTACCAACTGTGGAGAGAAGGCGAAAGATAGAATCGGTTGCAGGTATATGCTAAAATTTTTTGAATTTGTTTGTTTAATTAGTATGTTTAAGAAATCTGACCTCTTGAGGTTGTACAATTTGTAAAACAGTCTATAAAAGTGAAGTAAATATATATTTTACTTAGAAATAAAATGCAAGGTAATAGTGTGCAGTGGCATTCATTAAATCCTTGTTAACTGTCGGTGTCATAATTCGGCATTGGTGGCAGTGGATATGTAAATTACCTTGTAATTTACCTTACCAAAAAGTTTTTGTAGAAAGAAAAATTGGAAGCTGGAAGAACATTAAAGGCGTTCAATGAAAGTTCGCAAAAAACTAAGGCAAGAAGAGCAAAACAAGTCTTGAAGTCAGTAAGTACAGAAGAGCTAAATTTGGCAGCCGAAAAAAAATTGCGGTCAACAGGTAAACGAGATTCTCCAAGTATAGTAAGTGAACTTTTTAATAAATCACCTGAGAGAGGTTCCAATATAAAAAAAGCCAGAATTTCTAATGAAATTGTAAAACGTTTGTCTTCACAAGAAGCACTGGCAATGATGATCGATACAAATTTATCGACAAACGCATATTGTTCAATGAGAAATCATGTGCAACATTTATACCCCAAATTATATCCATGTTATGATTTAGTTCAAAATGCAAATTTATTATGCTACCCAGATAAAATAAATTTTAACGAAATTTCTGCCGAAGTAAGCTTGCAATCTTTACTTGATCATACTCTATCAAGATTATGCTTAGCTCTGGAAGATATTTTGCTTCCCACGTCAAGTTTTAATCAAGAATTTCACTTTTTAGTAAAGTGGGGCTGTGATGGTTCAACTCAGACCCAATGTAAGCAAAAATTTTGTCAAGAAAACCTAAGCGATATGTCATTATTCAATATATCTTTGGTACCACTTCAGTTGTTTTGTACAAAAAATAATTGTAAACGAATTATTCACCAAAATATTGTCGTCCAATTAAACTAATATTTACAAAAGAAACAACAGAAACTATAACAAAAGAGGTGAAAAATATCGATGATCAGATTTTACTACTAACCCCTACTATTATAGAAACGAACAAATTAAAGTTAAGTATCAAGTCCATTCTAATTTTGTCTATGATTGATGGAAAAGTTTGCAACGCACTATCTGGAAACAATTCTGCACAATCTTGTTATATATGCAAAGAAAAACCAAGCAAAATGAATAATGAAAAAGCTTTATCACACAAAATTATTAATCAAAAAGCGCTCTCATTTGGAATTTCTCCACTTCATTCGTGGATAAAGTTCATGGAGTGCGTGTTGCATATATATTACAAGCTGGAGGTAAGGCAGTAGCGCGTCACAGAAACGGATGATAAAATTAAAGTTGAACAAAAAATATGCCTAATTCAAAGTAAATTTAAGTCCGAAACAGGCCTTTTAATTGATATGCCAAGTCCAAAAGGTGGTAATACGAATGATGGTAACACCGCTAGACGCTTTTTTAGAGGCTCTGAAATAACGGCACGGATAACTGGACTCAATTTAGAACTTCTAAAGCGTTTTCACATTTTATTAGAGACTATGGACTCTGGATATTCTATTAATTCTACAGCTTTTCAAGAGTATGCAGATAAAACCAGAAAACTATTTTTGAAAGAATATCCGTGGTACTGTATGCCTGCGACTGTCCGTAAAGTTGTATACCATTCAAAACAAATTATTGACACATGCATCCTTCCCATTGGACAATTGTCGGAGGAGGCCTTAATAAATAAATGGTTTCCCATTACATCCCATGAAGGGACTGGGGAGAACTTCTCACAATCACTGAGCTGTGCGGTTTCCAGATTTTACTCACTGATTGGGACCTACAGTTTTACACCGATTCCCAACGGTAATTTGAAAAGCTTTTTCATGGCTAGATACTCGATAGTGTCGCCGTCACTATGCGAGGTGACCGCCGAAAGAAAATTTGAAGGTGGTCAGAGCCGGGTTCGAACCCAGGATCTCATGTACAAGAGCCGCGCAC
Organism: Phaonia tiefii; assembly: GCA_963931995.1. Lineage (NCBI taxonomy): Eukaryota > Metazoa > Arthropoda > Insecta > Diptera > Muscidae > Phaonia > Phaonia tiefii. The sequence continues at coordinate 197,405,874 of OZ008368.1, read as the reverse complement.
ACTAACCATTGCACCACCGAGGAGGCCTTAGAAGCCAGAAATAAACACCAACGTAACTATCGCGAAGACGTCACTCGGAAAACTTCTAGAACTGACTCTAATTGAAATTTAATGAATAGATTTTTAATAACATCTGATCCATATAGATATAAACAGTTTGAGCAGACCTCCTGTATATAAAAAAGCAGCATTGACCCCTGAAGTACTACATTTATTGGAATCTCCAGAAATACCAGAAGAAAACCATGAATTTTAATATTTTATTCTTACTTTAATTTATATGTATCTTACTTTAATTTAAAATAATTGAAGAAAAATTTAACACTTATTGTTACTTCTACCTCTTTATTATTTATTTTAAACATTCTCATGCGAATAATATCACATATAAATTTTTGAAGTTGTATGGAAGGTGGGCGTGGCAGTGGTCCAATTTCGCCCATTTTTTTGACAATGGTACATATTGGCCTAGTAACACCATGTACCGAAATTCATAAGTCTAGCTTAAATTTTTTCCAAGATATTTAATTTTGTCTTCCTAGAATGGCTAAATCTTACACTGTGCAAAGGTGGAGGGTGTTGTTGGCTGCATGTTGAAAATGTTGTATTGTGGCTCCAACTCCATGGTTTCGTGGTCCAGAAGTTTGAAGGAATATACAACCTTGGGTTCTTCATAACGGTGGATCTTCCCAAGTTCCGTGGTAAGGTCCTGCCCCCGAGAACACATTTGTGTGATGTGTTCTTATTCTTTTGTAATAATTATCATACGCGGCCTAGTTCAATAAAAATAACGTATGAAAATTGCACAAACAAAGTCTATTAGATATATTTTTATTTGTGTTAAAACAATACCGCTTTCGAGTTAGAGAAAAACTGATTATTCAAGGCACCACACTCGCTTGTATATATACGATTGATGATCTACCGGTGGTATCAATTCTGGCACATTAGTTACTCATTTTATGATGAATTTTTCACAGAGTTCGAAACTACTCATGCCAGGGAGTGTGCTTTCCTGAATGGTATGTTGTTCCGACAAAACAAAAATGTTTCTGGCGTTGTAAGCTTCTCATACATTAACACAAAAAATATTAATTGTTGGCTGACATATTTGAGAAAAATGTATTTTGTTTGACTTGTCATTCTTGCTTTAAGGTTTTATTCTTGGTTTCATGTTTGCAGAACAGATTTCAGTGTTTCAAAGGATAGTTTCGACGGCGCTCTAAAAAATATATATAGTCTTAAGAGAACATTGTGAACTACAAATAATTGAAAAATCTAAACTTTGACAAAATTTAAATCGCAACCCTGGTAGTTTCCGGCGCGTGTATTGCAACGGATATTTCGTACTAGACTTTAGAATACGTGTACAAAATTTCACCGAAGTTACAGAGCGGCTTGGTTCTGAAGTTGTAACGTGACGTCATGATCCGTCCGTACATAATACCATACATCCCTGGTCTACCCGTCACTTAAGCATACACAACATCCATCAGTCGCACCAACCACCGCGAACAATCACACTCACTGACAACACACAAGCTCTGTCGACGTTGTGTACATATTAGCAGCGAACTAGTTTTAATGTCCACACGAGAATGAGTGGTTGGATGCAATTCTCATTTGCGCCACTACAGCAATGGTACTTAGTGTTGAGGTTGACTAGACTCAAGTCGTCGCCTCCGAGCGAACAACCAGACAAGATTATAGCATTTTGCCTGGGGCTCTAGTTCTGCAAAGGACAGGAGCACATTTTGGGATCCGTTCTTTAGTAAAGACGGTGAAAATACATTTGCTACACAGGAGTTTCGGCTCACTGTTCCTACACAGGAGTTTCGGCTCACTGTTCCTACCCAGGGGCTTCGGCTCACTGTTCCTACACAGGAGCTTCGGCTCACTGTTCCTAGACAGGGGCTTCGGCTCACTGTTCCTACACAGGAGTTTCGGCTCACTGTTCCTACACAGGAGCTTCGGCTCACTGTTCCTACACAGGAGTTTCGGCTCACTGTTCCAACACAGGAGTTTCCGCTCACTGTTCCTACACAGGAGTTTCGGCTCACTGTTCCTACACAGGAGTTTCGGCTCACTGTTCCTACACAGGAGCTTCGGCTCACTGTTCCTACACAGGAATTTCGGCTCACTGTTCCTACACAGGGGCTTCGGCTCACTGTTCCTACACAGGAGTTTCGGCTCACTGTTCCTACACAGGAGTTTTGGCTCACTGTTCCTACACAGGAGCTTCGGCTCACTGTTCCTACACAGGAGTTTCGGCTCACTGTTCCTACACAGGGGCTTCGGCTCACTGTTCCTACACAGGAGTTTCGGCTCACTGTTCCTACACAGGAGTTTCGGCTCACTGTTCCTACCCAGGGGCTTCGGCTCACTGTTCCTACACAGGAGCTTCGGCTCACTGTTCCTAGACAGGGGCTTCGGCTCACTGTTCCTACACAGGAGTTTCGGCTCACTGTTCCTACACAGGAGCTTCGGCTCACTGTTCCTACACAGGAGTTTCGGCTCACTGTTCAAACACAGGAGTTTCCGCTCACTGTTCCTACACAGGAGTTTCGGCTCACTGTTCCTACACAGGAGTTTCGGCTCACTGTTCCTACACAGGAGCTTCGGCTCACTGTTCCTACACAGGAATTTCGGCTCACTGTTCCTACACAGGGGCTTCGGCTCACTGTTCCTACACAGGAGTTTCGGCTCACTGTTCCTACACAGGAGTTTCGGCTCACTGTTCCTACACAGGAGCTTCGGCTCACTGTTCCTACACAGGAGTTTCGGCTCACTGTTCCTACACAGGGGCTTCGGCTCACTGTTCCTACACAGGAGTTTCGGCTCACTGTTCCTACACAGGAGTTTCGGCTCACTGTTCCTACACAGGGGCTTCGGCTCACTGTTCCTACACAGGAGTTTCGGCTCACTGTTCCTACACAGGGGCTTCGGCTCACTGTTCCTACACAGGAGTTTCGGCTCACTGTTCCTACACAGGAGTTTCGGCTCACTGTTCCTACACAGGAGCTTCGGCTCACTGTTCCTACACAGGAGTTTCGGCTCACTGTTCCAACACAGGAGTTTCGGCTCACTGTTCCTACACAGGAGTTTGGGCTCACTGTTCCTACACAGGGGCTTCGGCTCACTGTTCCTACACAGGAGTTTCGGCTCACTGTTCCTACACAGGAGTTTCGGCTCACTGTTCCTACACAGGAGCTTCGGCTCACTGTTCCTACACAGGAGTTTCGGCTCACTGTTCCTACACAGGGGCTTCGGCTCACTGTTCCTACACAGGAGTTTCGGCTCACTGTTCCTACACAGCAGTTTCGGCTCACTGTTCCTACACAGGAGTTTCGGCTCACTGTTCCTACACAGGAGTTTCGGCTCACTGTTCCAACACAGGAGTTTCGGCTCACTGTTCCTACACAGGAGTTTCGGCTCACTGTTCCAACACAGGAGTTTCGGCTCACTGTTCCTACACAGGAGCTTCGGCTCACTGTTCCTACACAGGAGTTTCGGCTCACTGTTCCAACACAGGAGCTTCGGCTCACTGTTCCTACACAGGAGTTTCGGCTCACTGTTCCTACACAGGGGCTTCGGCTCACTGTTCCTACACAGGAGTTTCGGCTCACTGATCCTACACAGGAGTTTCGGCTCACTGTTCCTACACAGGAGCTTCGGCTCACTGTTCCTACACAGGAGTTTCGGCTCACTGTTCCAACACAGGAGTTTCGGCTCACTGTTCCTACACAGGAGTTTGGGCTCACTGTTCCTACACAGGGGCTTCGGCTCACTGTTCCTACACAGGAGTTTCGGCTCACTGTTCCTACACAGGGGCTTCGGCTCACTGTTCCTATGTAACTCACCCGACGATAACCGATACCGAACTGTTCTAACCGGACATGTAAAGCACATACCGAGCCAGCATCCCGCATATCCGATACCGATCTACGCAACGAATCCGAAAAGTCGTAGGTGCGACGCGAACTTCTAAAGCGTTTTCACATTTTATTAGAGACTATGGACTCTGGATATTCTATTAATTCTACAGCTTTTCAAGAGTATGCAGATAAAACCAGAAAACTATTTTTGAAAGAATATCCGTGGTACTGTATGCCTGCGACTGTCCGTAAAGTTGTATACCATTCAAAACAAATTATTGACACATGCATCCTTCCCATTGGACAATTGTCGGAGGAGGCCTTAATAAATAAATGGTTTCCCATTACATCCCATGAAGGGACTGGGGAGAACTTCTCACAATCACTGAGCTGTGCGGTTTCCAGATTTTACTCACTGATTGGGACCTACAGTTTTACACCGATTCCGAACGGTAATTTGAAAAGCTTTTTCATGGCTAGATACTCGATAGTGTCGCCGTCACTATGCGAGGTGACCGCCGAAAGAAAATTTGAAGGTGGTCAGAGCCGGGTTCGAACCCAGGATCTCATGTACAAGAGCCGCGCACACTAACCATTGCACCACCGAGGAGGCCTTAGAAGCCAGAAATAAACACCAACGTAACTATCGCGAAGACGTCACTCGGAAAACTTCTAGAACTGACTCTAATTGAAATTTAATGAATAGATTTTTAATAGCATCTGATCCATATAGATATAAACAGTTTGAGCAGACCTCCTGTATATAAAAAAGCAGCATTGACCCCTGAAGTACTACATTTATTGGAATCTCCAGAAATACCAGAAGAAAACCATGAATTTTAATATTTTATTCTTACTTTAATTTATATGTATCTTACTTTAATTTAAAATAATTGAAGAAAAATTTAACACTTATTGTTACTTCTACCTCTTTATTATTTATTTTAAACATTCTCATGCGAATAATATCACATATAAATTTTTGAAGTTGTATGGAAGGTGGGCGTGGCAGTGGTCCAATTTCGCCCATTTTTTTGACAATGGTACATATTGGCCTAGTAACACCATGTACCGAAATTCATAAGTCTAGCTTAAATTTTTTCCAAGATATTTAATTTTGTCTTCCTAGAATGGCTAAATCTTACACTGTGCAAAGGTGGAGGGTGTTGTTGGCTGCATGTTGAAAATGTTGTATTGTGGCTCCAACTCCATGGTTTCGTGGTCCAGAAGTTTGAAGGAATATACAACCTTGGGTTCTTCATAACGGTGGATCTTCCCAAGTTCCGTGGTAAGGTCCTGCCCCCGAGAACACATTTGTGTGATGTGTTCTTATTCTTTTGTAATAATTATCATACGCGGCCTAGTTCAATAAAAATAACGTATGAAAATTGCACAAACAAAGTCTATTAGATATATTTTTATTTGTGTTAAAACAATACCGCTTTCGAGTTAGAGAAAAACTGATTATTCAAGGCACCACACTCGCTTGTATATATACGATTGATGATCTACCGGTGGTATCAATTCTGGCACATTAGTTACTCATTTTATGATGAATTTTTCACAGAGTTCGAAACTACTCATGCCAGGGAGTGTGCTTTCCTGAATGGTATGTTGTTCCGACAAAACAAAAATGTTTCTGGCGTTGTAAGCTTCTCATACATTAACACAAAAAATATTAATTGTTGGCTGACATATTTGAGAAAAATGTATTTTGTTTGACTTGTCATTCTTGCTTTAAGGTTTTATTCTTGGTTTCATGTTTGCAGAACAGATTTCAGTGTTTCAAAGGATAGTTTCGACGGCGCTCTAAAAAATATATATAGTCTTAAGAGAACATTGTGAACTACAAATAATTGAAAAATCTAAACTTTGACAAAATTTAAATCGCAACCCTGGTAGTTTCCGGCGCGTGTATTGCAACGGATATTTCGTACTAGACTTTAGAATACGTGTACAAAATTTCACCGAAGTTACAGAGCGGCTTGGTTCTGAAGTTGTAACGTGACGTCATGATCCGTCCGTACATAATACCATACATCCCTGGTCTACCCGTCACTTAAGCATACACAACATCCATCAGTCGCACCAACCACCGCGAACAATCACACTCACTGACAACACACAAGCTCTGTCGACGTTGTGTACATATTAGCAGCGAACTAGTTTTAATGTCCACACGAGAATGAGTGGTTGGATGCAATTCTCATTTGCGCCACTACAGCAATGGTACTTAGTGTTGAGGTTGACTAGACTCAAGTCGTCGCCTCCGAGCGAACAACCAGACAAGATTATAGCATTTTGCCTGGGGCTCTAGTTCTGCAAAGGACAGGAGCACATTTTGGGATCCGTTCTTTAGTAAAGACGGTGAAAATACATTTGCTACACAGGAGTTTCGGCTCACTGTTCCTACACAGGAGTTTCGGCTCACTGTTCCTACCCAGGGGCTTCGGCTCACTGTTCCTACACAGGAGCTTCGGCTCACTGTTCCTAGACAGGGGCTTCGGCTCACTGTTCCTACACAGGAGTTTCGGCTCACTGTTCCTACACAGGAGCTTCGGCTCACTGTTCCTACACAGGAGTTTCGGCTCACTGTTCCAACACAGGAGTTTCCGCTCACTGTTCCTACACAGGAGTTTCGGCTCACTGTTCCTACACAGGAGTTTCGGCTCACTGTTCCTACACAGGAGCTTCGGCTCACTGTTCCTACACAGGAATTTCGGCTCACTGTTCCTACACAGGGGCTTCGGCTCACTGTTCCTACACAGGAGTTTCGGCTCACTGTTCCTACACAGGAGTTTCGGCTCACTGTTCCTACACAGGAGCTTCGGCTCACTGTTCCTTCACAGGAGTTTCGGCTCACTGTTCCTACACAGGGGCTTCGGCTCACTGTTCCTACACAGGAGTTTCGGCTCACTGTTCCTACACAGGAGTTTCGGCTCACTGTTCCTACCCAGGGGCTTCGGCTCACTGTTCCTACACAGGAGCTTCGGCTCACTGTTCCTAGACAGGGGCTTCGGCTCACTGTTCCTACACAGGAGTTTCGGCTCACTGTTCCTACACAGGAGCTTCGGCTCACTGTTCCTACACAGGAGTTTCGGCTCACTGTTCCAACACAGGAGTTTCCGCTCACTGTTCCTACACAGGAGTTTCGGCTCACTGTTCCTACACAGGAGTTTCGGCTCACTGTTCCTACACAGGAGCTTCGGCTCACTGTTCCTACACAGGAATTTCGGCTCACTGTTCCTACACAGGGGCTTCGGCTCACTGTTCCTACACAGGAGTTTCGGCTCACTGTTCCTACACAGGAGTTTCGGCTCACTGTTCCTACACAGGAGCTTCGGCTCACTGTTCCTACACAGGAGTTTCGGCTCACTGTTCCTACACAGGGGCTTCGGCTCACTGTTCCTACACAGGAGTTTCGGCTCACTGTTCCTACACAGGAGTTTCGGCTCACTGTTCCTACACAGGAGCTTCGGCTCACTGTTCCTACACAGGACTTTCGGCTCACTGTTCCAACACAGGAGTTTCGGCTCACTGTTCCTACACAGGAGTTTCGGCTCACTGTTCCAACACAGGAGTTTCGGTTCACTGTTCCTACACAGGAGCTTCGGCTCACTGTTCCTACACAGGAGTTTCGGCTCACTGTTCCTACACAGGGGCTTCGGCTCACTGTTCCTACACAGGAGTTTCGGCTCACTGTTCCTACACAGGGGCTTCGGCTCACTGTTCCTACACAGGAGTTTCGGCTCACTGTTCCTACACAGGAGTTTCGGCTCACTGTTCCTACACAGGAGCTTCGGCTCACTGTTCCTACACAGGAGTTTCGGCTCACTGTTCCAACACAGGAGTTTCGGCTCACTGTTCCTACACAGGAGTTTGGGCTCACTGTTCCTACACAGGGGCTTCGGCTCACTGTTCCTACACAGGAGTTTCGGCTCACTGTTCCTACACAGGAGTTTCGGCTCACTGTTCCTACACAGGAGCTTCGGCTCACTGTTCCTACACAGGAGTTTCGGCTCACTGTTCCTACACAGGGGCTTCGGCTCACTGTTCCAACACAGGAGTTTCGGCTCACTGTTCCTACACAGGAGCTTCGGCTCACTGTTCCTACACAGGAGTTTCGGCTCACTGTTCCTACACAGGGGCTTCGGCTCACTGTTCCTACACAGGAGTTTCGGCTCACTGTTCCTACACAGGGGCTTCGGCTCACTGTTCCTACACAGGAGTTTCGGCTCACTGATCCTACACAGGAGTTTCGGCTCACTGTTCCTACACAGGAGCTTCGGCTCACTGTTCCTACACAGGAGCTTCGGCTCACTGTTCCTACACAGGAGTTTCGGCTCACTGTTCCTACACAGGGGCTTCGGCTCACTGTTCCTACACAGGAGTTTCGGCTCACTGTTCCTACACAGGGGCTTCGGCTCACTGTTCCTACACAGGAGTTTCGGCTCACTGATCCTACACAGGAGTTTCGGCTCACTGTTCCTACACAGGAGCTTCGGCTCACTGTTCCTACACAGGAGTTTCGGCTCACTGTTCCAACACAGGAGTTTCGGCTCACTGTTCCTACACAGGAGTTTGGGCTCACTGTTCCTACACAGGGGCTTCGGCTCACTGTTCCTACACAGGAGTTTCGGCTCACTGTTCCTACACAGGGGCTTCGGCTCACTGTTCCTATGTAACTCACCCGACGATAACCGATACCGAACTGTTCTAACCGGACATGTAAAGCACATACCGAGCCAGCATCCCGCATATCCGATACCGATCTACGCAACGAATCCGAAAAGTCGTAGGTGCGACGCACTAAGTGCCCGATCATCCCGAATCAACCAGCCTGGCCCAGAAGAGTGCTAAGCCAAGATAAGCGCCCCCAGAAGAGTGTTAAGCCAAGATAAGTGCCCCCAGAAGAGTGTTAAGCCAACATAAGTGCCCCCGGAAGACTGTTGTCAATCAAGACGAGTAATTTCAAGCTAAGAGGAGTGTTCCCACCGAGTGAAACAGTTGATGTTATTCCTGTAGATCAAATTACTATGTAAATTAAGTATCAATAAAGAATCTGAATTCGAAACTATTCTGTTCTTATTTCGAAAGGTTTGGTGGATCCTAACGAAAGACTCTGGACATGGCTGAGCTTACCTCAGGCCTAGACAAAACCACGTTACAAATGGCGCCCGAGCAGGGACCAGGCTTGAAGTCGCAAAGCGGAAAAATTACTGTCGCCATCGATGGAGAGTCTGTCCCAGGAACTAACATCAACAATGATACAACCCCACATCTGTCATCTGATTCACTCGGCTGGATATACACATTAAAACGAGAACAGCTACTAGAACAGTGTCGGAAGCATGGAATTCTAACCGAAGGTTATACTGTGGAACATTCAAGGAAACTGTTAAGCGAATTTGTTAGACAGAAACGCACACGAGCGTCTTCTGAGAATTTCCTCCGCGATATAGAAGACGAAATCAGAGCCGAAGAGCGAAAAATTGTGATGAAAGAAACGACACAAATTCCTGTACCCGAAAGACATCTTGGAGTGCAGATACCTAACTCCGAAATCATGAACACCATTACTCAATGGAAGCTAAGATATACCGGCGACGGGGACTTATTAGATTTCCTCGACCGCTTCGAGGAGTTAGCCGAATGTTACCTATTGCCAGTCGACCGAATATTACTCACCTTACCTGGAGTACTGGAAGGGAATGCACTTAAGTGGTATCGGGTAACTAAATCTAAAATAAGCTCATGGCCCTCCTTCAGAAAGGAAGCAGAGAAATTTTTCTTGTCTGCCCATCATTTTGCCCAACTTGAGCGATCGTTTTTTACCCCCAGACAACACAACGGCGAAATAGCCAAAGATTACATTCTAGAAATGCTCACCACCGCACGCCAACACCCAAGTCTCCGTTCAGGAAACCACGTGGACCAAATATATGATGGTCTGCGGCCAGAATATCGACACTGTATCCGAAGGTCCGATTTTGTGTCATTGGATGAAATGATCACACTCGCTAAGGATTTTGAGTTACTCAAAACAGTAGAATCGAGTTTCGGAAAACTTCAAACCTCATATATGGTTTCATGCGTCCTGGAATCCTATACTAGGCGTACCCATTGTTGGCGGTGTAAAAGGAAGGGACATCATCGTTGGAATTGCCCGAACCCTGGTATAATTTTTTGTTCGCACTGTGGGAAGAATGGCATATTATCCAGACATTGTCTCTGCCTGCAAGACAATAGCATCCTTAGCAGACCAAATCAACACAGACCGAATATACCACCTCAGCCCCTCCAGTCCGTCTTTCCCTCAGCTGTTCTTGCATCCAAGGATAACCGAAAACTCAATAGGAATAACCGACAAAACGACATGGTTTTCCAACGTTCTGCTGTGAACCGATCGATTCCTAACCACCGAATAAAATTGAAGCACGATACACCTACCAAGCAACGACTTTTGCCACGTAAACCCACCCTTATCAAGGTGGTGGGCAGAAATTTAAAAACCCGTCATTCCAGTACAACGACCCACCAGCCAATAAGTTCCGTTTCCGTCACCCCCAATAATTCAAATACAATGTGTCCCAAATCCAACCGGTCTGTCTCACTGCCCAGTCTAAGCTCAGGCAAGCTTCGCTTCCCAAAGCAAGGGGGGAATGTAACGTGACGTCATGATCCGTCCGTACATAATACCAAACACTCACCGCCATTCCCACCCGCATACATCCCTGGTCTACCCGTCACTTAAGCATACACAACATCCATCAGTCGCACCAACCAGCGCGAACAATCACACTCACTGACAACACACAAGGTCTGTCGACGTTGTGTACATATTAGCAGCGAACTAGTTTAATGTCCACACGAGAATGAGTGGTTGGATGCAATTCTCATTTGCGTCACTATAGCAATGGTACTTAGTGTTGAGGTTGACTAGACTCAAGTCGTCGCCTCCGAGCGAACAACCAGACAAGATTATAGCATTTTGCCTGGGGCTCTAGTTCTGCAAAGGACAGGAGCACATTTTGGGATCCGTTCTTTAGTAAAGACGGTGAAAATACATTTGCTACACAGGAGTTTCGGCTCACTGTTCCTACACAGGAGTTTCGGCTCACTGTTCCTACACAGGAGTTTCGGCTCACTGTTCCTACACTGGAGCTTCGGCTCACTGGTCCTACACAGGAGTTTCGGCTCACTGTTCCTACACAGGAGTTTCGGCTCACTGTTCGTACACAGGAGTTTCGGCTCACTGTTCCTACACAGGGGCTTCGGCTCACTGTTCCTACACAGGAGTTTCGGCTCACTGTTCCTACACAGGAGCTTCGGCTCACTGTTCCTACGCAGGAGCTTCGGCTCACTGTTCCTACCCAGGGGCTTCGGCTCACTGTTCCTACACAGGAGCTTCGGCTCACTGTTCCTACACAGGGGCTTCGGCTCACTGTTCCTCCACAGGGGCTACGGCTCACTGTTCCTACACAGGGGCTTCGGCTCACTGTTCCTACACAGGAGTTTCGGCTCACTGTTCCTACACAGGAGCTTCGGCTCACTGTTCCTGCACAGGAGTTTCGGCTCACTGTTCCTACACAGGAGTTTCGGCTCACTGTTCCTACACAGGAGTTTCGGCTCACTGTTCCTAGACAGGGGCTTCGGCTCACTGTTCCAACACAGGAGTTTCGGCTCACTGTTCCTACACAGGAGTTTCGGCTCACTGTTCCTACACAGGAGTTTCGGCTCACTGTTCCTACACAGGAGCTTCGGCTCACTGTTCCTACACAGGAGTTTCTGCTCACTGTTCCTACACAGGGGCTTCGGCTCACTGTTCCTACAAAGGAGTTTCGGCTCACTGTTCCTACACAGGAGTTTCGGCTCACTGTTCCTACACAGGAGCTTCGGCTCACTGGTCCTACACAGGAGCTTCGGCTCACTGGTCCTACACAGGAGTTTCGGCTCACTGTTCCTACACAGGAGTTTCGGCTCACTGTTCCTACACAGGAGTTTCGGCTCATTGTTCCTACACAGGAGTTTCGGCTCACTGTTCCAACACAGGAGCTTCGGCTCACTGGTCCTACACAGGAGCATCGGCTCACTGTTCCTACACAGGAGTTTCGGCTCACTGTTCCTACACAGGAGTTTCGGCTCACTGTTCCTACACAGGGGCTTCGGCTCACTGTTCCTACACAGGAGTTTCGGCTCACTGTTCCTACACAGGAGTTTCGGCTCACTGTTCCTACACAGGAGCTTCGGCTCACTGTTCCTACACAGGAGTTTCGGCTCACTGTTCCAACACAGGAGCTTCGGCTCACTGTTCCTACACAGGAGTTTCGGCTCACTGTTCCTACACAGGAGTTTCGGCTCACTGTTCCTACACGGGAGCTTCGGCTCACTGTTCCTACACAGGAGTTTCGGCTCACTGTTCCTACACTGGAGCTTCGGCTCACTGTTCCTACACAGGAGTTTCGGCTCACTGTTCCTACACAGGCGCTTCGGCTCACTGTTCCTACACAGGAGTTTCGGCTCACTGTTCCAACACAGGAGTTTCGGCTCACTGTTCCTACACAGGAGTTTCGGCTCACTGTTCCTACACAGGGGCTTCGGCTCACTGTTCCTACACAGGAGTTTCGGCTCACTGTTCCTACACAGGGGCTTCGGCTCACTGTTCCTATGTAACTCACCCGACGATAACCGATACCGAACTGTTCTAACCGGACATGTAAAGCACATACCGAGCCAGCATCCCGCATATCCGATACCGATCTACGCAACGAATCCGAAAAGTCGTAGGTGCGACGCACTAAGTGCCCGATCATCCCGAATCAACCAGCCTGGCCCAGAAGAGTGCTAAGCCAAGATAAGCGCCCCCAGAAGAGTGTTAAGCCAAGATAAGTGCCCCCAGAAGAGTGTTAAGCCAACATAAGTGCCCCCGGAAGACTGTTGTCAATCAAGACGAGTAATTTCAAGCTAAGAGGAGTGTTCCCACCGAGTGAAACAGTTGATGTTATTCCTGTAGATCAAATTACTTTGTAAATTAAGTATCAATACAGAATCTGAATTTGAAACTATTCTGTTCTTATTTCGAAAGGTTTGGTGGATCCTAACGAAAGACTCTGGACATGGCTGAGCTTACCTCAGGCCTAGACAAAACCACGTTACAAATGGCGCCCGAGCAGGGACCAGGCTTGAAGTCGCAAAGCGGAAAAATTACTGTCGCCATCGATGGAGAGTCTGTCCCAGGAACTAACATCAACAATGATACAACCCCACATCTGTCATCTGATTCACTCGGCTGGATATACACATTAAAACGAGAACAGCTACTAGAACAGTGTCGGAAGCATGGAATTCTAACCGAAGGTTATACTGTGGAACATTCAAGGAAACTGTTAAGCGAATTTGTTAGACAGAAACGCACACGAGCGTCTTCTGAGAATTTCCTCCGCGATATAGAAGACGAAATCAGAGCCGAAGAGCGAAAAATTGTGATGAAAGAAACGACACAAATTCCTGTACCCGAAAGACATCTTGGAGTGCAGATACCTAACTCGGAAATCATGAACACCATTACTCAATGGAAGCTAAGATATACCGGCGACGGGGACTTATTAGATTTCCTCGACCGCTTCGAGGAGTTAGCCGAATGTTACCTATTGCCAGTCGACCGAATATTACACACCTTACCTGGAGTACTGGAAGGGAATGCACTTAAGTGGTATCGGGTAACTAAATCTAAAATAAGCTCATGGCCCTCCTTCAGAAAGGAAGCAGAGAAATTTTTCTTGTCTGCCCATCATTTTGCCCAACTTGAGCGATCGTTTTTTACCCCCAGACAACACAACGGCGAAATAGCCAAAGATTACATTCTAGAAATGCTCACCACCGCACGCCAACACCCTAGTCTCCGTTCAGGAAACCACGTGGACCAAATATATGATGGTCTGCGGCCAGAATATCGACACTATATCCGAAGGTCCGATTTTGTGTCATTGGATGAAATGATCACACTCGCTAAGGATTTTGAGTTACTCAAAACAGAAGAATCGAGTTTCGGAAAACTTCAAACCTCATATATGGTTTCATGCGTCCTGGAATCCTATACTAGGCGTACCCATTGTTGGCGGTGTAAAAGGAAGGGACATCATCGATGGAATTGCCCGAACCCTGGTATAATTTTTTGTTCGCACTGTGGGAAAAATGGCATATTATCCAGACATTGTCTCTGCCTGCAAGACAATAGCATCCTTAGCAGACCAAATCAACACAGACCGAATATACCACCTCAGCCCCTCCAGTCCGTCTTTCCCTCACCTGTTCTTGCATCCAAGGATAACCGAAAACTCAATAGGAATAACCGACACAACGACATGGTTTTCCAACGTTCTGCTGTGAACCGATCGATTCCTAACCACCGAATAGAATTGAAGCACGATACACCTACCAAGCAACGACTTTTGCCACGTAAACCCACCCTTATCAAGGTGGTGGGCAGAAATTTAAAAACCCGTCATTCCAGTACAACGACCCACCAGCCAATAAGTTCCGTTTCCGTCACCCCCAATAATTCAAATACAATGTGTCCCAAATCCAACCGGTCTGTCTCACTGCCCAGTCTAAGCTCAGGCAAGCTTCGCTTCCCAAAGCAAGGGGGGAATGTAACGTGACGTCATGATCCGTCCGTACATAATACCAAACACTCACCGCCATTCCCACCCGCATACATCCCTGGTCTACCCGTCACTTAAGCATACACAACATCCATCAGTCGCACCAACCACCGCGAACAATCACACTCACTGACAACACACAAGCTCTGTCGACGTTGTGTACATATTAGCAGCGAACTAGTTTAATGTCCACACGAGAATGAGTGGTTGGATGCAATTCTCATTTGCGTCACTACAGCAATGGTACTTAGTGTTGAGGTTGACTAGACTCAAGTCGTCGCCTCCGAGCGAACAACCAGACAAGATTATAGCATTTTGCCTGGGGCTCTAGTTCTGCAAAGGACAGGAGCACATTTTGGGATCCGTTCTTTAGTAAAGACGGTGAAAATACATTTGCTACACAGGAGTTTCGGCTCACTGTTCCTACACAGGAGTTTCGGCTCACTGTTCCTACACAGGAGCTTCGGCTCACTGGTCCCACACAGGAGTTTCGGCTCACTGTTCCTACACAGGAGTTTCGGCTCACTGTTCCTACACAGGAGTTTCGGCTCACTGTTCCTACACTGGGGCTTCGGCTCACTGTTCCTACACAGGAGTTTCGGCTCACTGTTCCTACACAGGAGCTTCGGCTCACTGTTCCTACGCAGGAGCTTCGGCTCACTGTTCCTACCCAGGGGCTTCGGCTCACTGTTCCTACACAGGAGCTTCGGCTCACTGTTCCTACACAGGGGCTTCGGCTCACTGTTCCTCCACCGGGGCTTCGGCTCACTGTTCCTACACAGGGGCTTCGGCTCACTGTTCCTACACAGGAGTTTCGGCTCACTGTTCCTACACAGGAGCTTCGGCTCACTGTTCCTACACAGGAGTTTCGGCTCACTGTACCTACACAGGAGTTTCGGCTCACTGTTCCTACACAGGAGTTTCGGCTCACTGTTCCTAGACAGGGGCTTCGGCTCACTGTTCCTACACAGGAGTTTCGGCTCACTGTTCCTACACAGGGGCTTCGGCTCACTGTTCCTATGTAACTCACCCGACGATAACCGATACCGAACTGTTCTAACCGGACATGTAAAGCACATACCGAGCCAGCATCCCGCATATCCGATACCGATCTACGCAACGAATCCGAAAAGTCGTAGGTGCGACGCACTAAGTGCCCGATCATCCCGAATCAACCAGCCTGCCCCAGAAGAGTGCTAAGCCAAGATAAGCGCCCCCAGAAGAGTGTTAAGCCAAGATAAGTGCCCCCAGAAGAGTGTTAAGCCAACATAAGTGCCCCCGGAAGACTGTTGTCAATCAAGAAGAGTCATTTCAAGCTAAGAGGAGTGGTCCCACCGAGTGAAACAGTTGATGTTATTCCTGTAGATCAAATTACTTTGTAAATTAAGTATCAATAAAGAATCTGAATTCTAAACTATTCTGTTCTTATTTCGAAAGGTTCGGTGGATCCTAACTAAAGACTCTGGACATGGCTGAGCTTACCTCAGGCCTAGACAAAACCACGTTACAAAGTGTGGAAAAAAAATGGAATTTATCTAGCACAGAAACGATTCAAATACATATCAAACAATTGGTTGAAAGTGTTTTGTAGATTGTATGAATGGTGGTCATAAAACAGATTGCTATCCTAAAACACTATCGGCGACATCATAAATTACTTGGGGCCTAATTCATAAAAAGCTAAGACAGGTTTGAGAGATGATTTATCATATACAAATCGTGTCCCAAACCTCTCATAACCTTTTAAGAATAAGGCCGCTAAATTTGAAACGTTTAATGAGTAGATATATCTGCAGAAGTTGGTAAATTTACCTGGTTGTCATCTTTATTTAATTTTGTATCATTAAAAATAAAATCAATGGTTCCCATTACACCCCATGAAGGAATTGGGATGAGCTTCTCACAACCAGTGAGCTGTGCGCTATCTAGTGTTTCATTCACTGATTGAGACCTACAGTTTTACCCCGGTTCCGAACGGTAATTTGAGAAGCCTTTTCATGGCTAAATAATCGATAGTGTCGTCGTCACTATGCGAGGTGTTCGCCGCCGAAAAAAAATTTAAGGTGGGCCCAGGATCGCATGTACAAGAGCCGCGCACACTACCATTGCACCACCGGTGGCCATTATATTATATCATAATAAAAGCGCAAAAATGTATGTACAGATATCAGAAGTTATTAAAGATTTAACAAAAAGTTTGACATATATTCCAATAAGAAATCTATTTTCCCGATTTTTTCAAAATTTTCCCGTTGTAGCTTTTGACCTCAGTGAGAACTGATTTTACGGACATTATGAAAGCAGAAAATTTCGTTGTTGGCATCGTGTTTTCGAAAATAAAAATTTTAAAAATTTTGATAATCATCACTCCAACTTACAGTCACAATATGCATGTTTTGGTTGCACTGCTTGCTTATATAATCGCTTGTTTTGTATGAAGGACTTAGCGGAGGCTTAGCGAAGACTTAGCGACACGAATCATTTTCGCTAAGTTTATAATTTTTTTCTTTTTTAACATCTTTCACCAATGCAACCCATTACCATATTTCTGAATAATCTGACTTTTCGCTAAATAACCTTTTTCTTTTCAACTTGAAGCCAAAACATGCCTCAGATAACATGCCCCTTAGGTCTCTAGCTCCTAATTTAATCCCAGCTAATATGCTTAGATTGACATACTCTGCGAACTACATTCACGACAATGCGAGGGATAGAAAAACTGGCAGAAACGGAAGTTGCTTTTCATAAAATTTTACACACTTCCACATAGAAATTGTGTGTTATTCTCTATTTATATCATCCCAATTAAATTACAAAAGTTATCTGCACCATATTAAGCTAAAAATTTGATACTCGTCGAAAAAAAGTCACATTTATCATCATTCGGTAAAGAAACAAATAACAAATGCCCAAGTGAAAGAAATTGTAGGGAACAAATTAACAGAAGGTGTAGCTGCGTATGTATCCCTTCTGTTAGTGAAGAGGTTCCTGAGAGCCTCTCCGATTGTTATGAACACAGCTGTTTCCTTGAAAGTTATAGGCGCTTAATGCTTCGTACAGGAAAAACGTTTGCTTTAAATTCATTGGTATATATTTTGTGCATTTTATATAGTAATAAAATAGCAATCGGAAGCTCTAGGTTGCACCTACATGTGATACCATTGCTATACAGTTAGTTGAAGATCACTAGCGCCTTTTAGCCAATAATATTTAACAAAATAATCTGTCACTTTTAAAAAAATTGGTTGATAATGCTTCCTTTCTATAAAGAGGCTTTCGGATTTGACTGTTCACATTCTTCACCTCAGAACAATAAATAGAAAGAAATGCAAAGTCAGGCAATCTATTTTTACTTAAGATCTGGAACTATATCAAAGGCTCTGCATTTTTACTACTTTATGTAAATAAATTGCTCAATCTTGCCATGTTGTCGACCTCCTACCATAAACTCTACAAAAGTATGTCTTCATATATACTTTAGCAGAAATCAGACACTTTGCAACACAAAATTTTAAAATTTTTAGCTTTTTGTGACACTAAATTCTAACAAACTTATTGTTGCTGTCATCAACACTTGTGGCAATATATTTCCCATCATACACAACGTTCTAAACATTATCGCATTTATGAGTTACAAAAATTGTACGCACTTGAGTACTAATTATTTGATGATATTTTCCCTCATTTGTGATAATAATAATCGTTATTAAAAATGTGTTGATATAATTGCTCGTCATACCACCGAATACTCAGATGATACCATAAAATATGTGTCTGGATGAAACACATGGCAGCCGTGCGATTATTTACAAATGATGATTTGGAAGACTGTCGGGTATTCTGGCATCTTAGTACTTGACTTAATACAGACCATATCATAAACTATCAAACTACTTCTACTGTGCATCCTTATTATGATCATGAAGATTATACGGTTGGCTGGGTAGTACAGAATAATACTGTGTCATCTCCATGTGAGCCACTCCATGCGAAATTGAGCAAAATAAAAAAATAACACCCATGGCCAAGATATTTCTGAAAGCTTCATGAAACATTCTTTACTTGTCAGCACTTTATACTTGTCTTATAAAAAAAATCTTCATAATGTAAATATAGATTAATAAATAAATAAAATAAATGGTTTCCTAGTACACGATGGGACAGGTGAGAGGTTCTCAAAATCAGTGATCTTTGCGCTCCCTAGGTATAAACTCACGGCTTTGGAACTACTTTTTCTCAACCCTTGCGCAAAGTTTTTTAACAGCATTTTCATGACTATTTTCTTGGTAATGCCACCGCACCTAAGCGAGGTGACGGTCGTTGAATGATATATAAATTGGTCAAAGTAGGGAGTAAACCCCCATTCCCGCCAAACTAAATTTTTTGAAAATCATGTAAATTGGTGTATTCTAAAATGGTGAAACATATGTAAATGTTTGAAATCTTGTTTAAAAATTACTTTTTACTGAATTCAAATGTAACACTCCCCCTAGGACTCATGCAGTTTTCGGTTAAACTGAGGTGTAGAAACCGGTTAATATCCGGTTTCGGTTTTTATGACAAAACTGACAACTATGCGATTTATAAACATCGTTTATTTTTAACTCGTCTCTTAAAATTTTGATATCGACTATCGAGTATATGGCCATGAAATTTACTGGATAAGATACCGTTCAGAACCGGTGTAAAACTGCAGGTCCCAATCAAAGTGCGTGAGCTTATTCCTTCATGGGAGGTCATGGGAAACTAAATTTGAAATTTAATTTCGCTTTAAAAAACACTAATAAACATTTTCTTCAAAATTATGATTTTATTGGATATCTATACAATTTGTTTCGCGTTTCAAGCCCTCAAGGGACTCGGAATTGTTTGCGTAACACTTATGTTTCACGGCGCTTCAGAGATAATAGTCTAATGGGTTCAAATCGACAATGGACTTCTAGGTTTCGGCTGATTATGCGGTTTGCATAATCAAAAATCGTTGAGCATGGCACGATAACGCTCGTCATTGACGGTTATGGCGGCTCCTTGCTCATTTTCGAAGAAAATAGGGCCTATGATTCCGCCTGGCCAAAAACCGTGGATGCATCGAATTCTCCTCGACGACTTGTGGATATTCCGACCCTAGTGCGACAATTTTGTTTGGTAACGTAATCCCTGAGATGAAAATGAGCTTCATTGGGAAACATGACTTCTCCGTAATACGCTCAAAATTTTGCGAAAAGGAGTGCGAGAAATGTTCATGATGTTTACGGCTGTTCAAATACACTTTCAGCTAAAGCGGCAATAATTTCCACTGAACGCACGGGACGAGCACGTACACAAGTAGTTTTGTTGATATGTTGACGGCTCTCTATTTCAGTCGAATTTATTTCGTTGATTTCTGGCAGTTTGAGTTGCAGACTCAGAACTTTGGAAGAAAGTTTTTAATAATTCTCAATATATTTTAGAGCGTAAAGCGACCCGTTTTAAAAATATTTAGCCTTTAACAAATAATCTGTCACTTCATAGATTTGAAATGTTTCATCTGCTTCGAAATACCGGGAGGTTCAAGTTCCAAATTTTACATGTCCCACCCCTTCTCATACACATTTGATTATACCACCATGTCCCACCCCTTCTCATACACATTTGATTATAGCATACCACCTGTGTTGTCATTATTATCGGCGAAATAATTCGTTGGCAAAGTCTTTTGTGTCTGTCTGATGGGGCCAGTAATCGTAATGATACATGAAAAAGACTTTAGGTGTGTAATTCTGAGGTGTTATATCAGTTGTGTAAAAACCGAAAAAAAAACGGTTAATCGGTTTATACTGATAATATCAGACCATTAGAGCAGGGGTTCCAAAACGTTTTTCACCGCGGCACCCTTGTTGCGCTAAAAAAAATTCGGGGCACACCTGCTCTTAAAAAGGCAAAAGGAAACCAAGAAAACACAATGCAGTTTAGTGCTCATTTAACTTTAATAGGAAGAATGAAACTGTTTAAATGAATTTTTCATTATTTCCTTTAAGTTGATAGGAAGTTTCGTAAAATTTACCCTTAAATCACTTGACGCTGAAAGTTTGCTCCTGTATCTGTTTTTTATGTAAGAATACGTCGAGAATGCAGACTCACATAGATAAGTTGAAGTAAAACGGACAAGTCTTTTTATTGCAATTTGCTAATAGAATTATTTTCTGTGTATACTTGCATCCAGAACTCTTCTTGGTTCCCATCGTGGTATTTTTGTTTCAGAGTGTTGTCTTCACTGATTTCCAGCAGATTTTTAAAAGTAGCATTTGTCATCCCAATAGGTTTACGTGTTGGGTTGCACGAAAACGGGGTTGTCATCCGGCTGTAGACATCCTCAGAATCAATATCAGAAAATACTCAACAATGGTGTTTCCCAAACCTACCAAATGGGCGGTACCAAACGGGCGATAATTTCGAGAAGTTTGGTTGAAGATGGATCTCATTTGTTTTGACAAATTCTTGTAACCGAAGGAAGTTGGAGATATCTTTGCTCTTAACACACGTGTCAAAAAATATAATTTTTTTGTGCAGTTTTTTAATTTTAGGTAATTGTGCTCCTTCTCTCCCTTGAAGAGATGTGGTGGTTTCATTTAGTTTTTCAAATATATCGGAAACGTATCCCAATTTAAGCAGCCAATCGCCAATCAGTTAATTTTTGAATGGAAAATTACTATGTAATTGTGACCTCCAGTGCATCTTTTAGTTCAAAGAGTCTGGCCAAAGCCTTACCCCCTGAAAGCCACCGCACTTCTGTATGCAGCAAGAGGTGAAAGTCTTCCATACCCATATCTTCGGTGGTAAGTTTTAAAAGGCGTGCTTGAAGTGGGCGGCTCTTATCATGATTAATTATCTTGACAACATCATCCAGTACAACTTTTAGTTCCTGTGGCATCTTTCTTGTCGCCAGAGGATGCCGATGGATAAGACAGTGGCTGCTGGTGGCGTTTGTTGTCACTTGCTTAATCTTTGCCACCGCTCCCTTCGTTTTTCCAACCATTTCGGCCGCTGCTCACTGCAAACATCCACGTACTTGCTCCATTCCAAACAATTTTGAATTGGTTGATAACTTTGAAAATCTCGTCGTCAGTGGTGTAAGTCTCAAGCGCTTCGCTTATCAAAAGTTCCTCTTCTATATATATTCCTTCACATATATGTACAAGAAGTAAAGCAAGTCCCGCTACGTCGGTACTTTCATCAAGCCGTAAACTAAAATATTCACAAGATTTCAATCTTTTTCTAAGTTCGTTCTCGACTGGAATATTCCAATAAAAAGGTCATCAGTGTTGCCTCTTTTCGCATTGATATACAGAAACACTTTTTACTCACAATTCGAGAAACGATGGAATTTTTTGTTTCATGTTTAATGTGAAAACTTTTTCTATTCGAGAACTACAGAAAGGAGGTACAGGTGTCTTTTTTAGTTTGGATGGGACTAAGCAGCCATTAAGTAACCAATTAGCGAGGGTCACATTTTCTTATTTTTCCTCGAATCTCCTTTGAAACATGAATTGCCTTTTCTCGAACTGAAGCAGAACGGTTTGGGCTTAGGCTGTCAAGAAGGCTGCTGCCAGATTTCGTCACATTCGGCGATACTGGTTGTCATTGAATCAGACGTTTCAGAAGCTTCTACAATTTCACCACTTTTTCTTTTCAAAGACCCAATTTTTAGCCAATCGTCCATAATTTTGCAACAAATACGTTCGTAATTACTCCATTAAACGTAAAAAATTACATAATTGCGTACGCAGGCCATAGGTGACTAATTTTACAGCTATTGAACAACAGCGGCATTTGCTTCTTACCATTCATTCAAGCATTGAACATAAGAATATTTTGAGGTTAACCTCAAAATATTTCCTCAACTAAAATTGAATGATTAAATATTATATTATAGTCACCAATATTACCATTTAAACAATTTTTTTTTATAAGAAACAACCAAATAATTCAAACTCTTTTCTATGTTAAAAACCCGTATGTAGCTATTTGTACCTAGTGGACGCGGTATAATAATGGTGTTGCCATATTATAAAATGAAATTAGCGATTTAATAGTGGTATTGCCATATTATAAAATGAAATTCTACTGCTTAATCCCAATTTTATTGTGAAAATTATGGAATGTGTTGGCACGCTGGTATACGCTGGCTGCACCCCTGACTTATGGTAGCGGCACCCCAGGGTGCCGTGGCACCCATTTTGAGAACCCCAGCATTAGAGTTTCCATCCCGCCTTTTGCGTTCGGTTGCAGACTACGAGGTAGTTGGAAATTTCGTCTAGTTGGAATTTCTGTTGTACGTTACATGCCAAAACGTTACTTTTGGGAAAACTTAATTTTTCATATTGATTATTTTATCATTAAAAACCCGGAAATGAACACAATTGAACTCAATGAGCTATCAGGTAGTTCTGGAGAAAGTAATTAAGCCCAATATATTTGTTAGGTGTTATGGCGCTGTGAACTGATCTTACGTCCTTGGCGTGGATAAAGTGTCTGATAACATATTAACCCTGGGTAACCACTGGTAGTCGTTTTGACTACCATTAGTCATTAATCCCTTGCAGACTGAATAAAAGTACCACGTATTCCAAACCAAAATAAATCAAAACCAAACCTAATGTGACTGATTTTTAATTTTTATAAACAAAGCTGATTTGTAATAACTTTTAAATATTTGGCGCCCCAATAGTTTCTTACAATGAGTTTTTAGAGCATGTTAGTCGAATTGACTAAAATTGGTAATAACGGATACAAATATGATTGGTTATGCAGGTTTCAGAACAGTTTTTAGCAAGTTTGGAAAAATATACTAATGTCATCAATTCTAAAAATATGTATAAACCCCAAAACCAACGAAAAGTAAAGGCCCCTATTATTTTCTTGTTTTAGTGAACTTTCGGTGACTTTAAAAACAATACATTAAACTTGCAAGTTTTGGAAAAATATACTAATGTCATCAATTCTAAAAATATGTATAAACCCTAAAACCTACAAAAATTTAGTCAGAGTAAAAGCCCCATTATTTTCTTGTTTTAGTGAACTTTCGGTGACTTTAAAAACAATACATTAAACTATAAACTCCATCCGCGTTTAAAGAATTTTAAAAATTTTTAAGAATTTTAAATGCCTATGCCTCTATAAAAATATTTTGCAGGATAGGTATACAACTATTTTAAAGAGAAGTTATTTTTAAGTTTTCTGAAAATTGGAGCCATGTGGGTATTTGTTTAAAGTTTGCCACGGAATGTCTCATGTATTATTCTTAACTCTGTATTGTATATAACGATTTTATGTTCGTCTGAGCAACAACCATATAATTTGCTCAATTTAGTGTTTCTTCTTCACATTATAAGTCTATCAGTGAAGAATATTATTTTAATTTTGTCAGTTAATAAATTAACCTATAATTTGTCACTTAATTTAAGTCTTCTCTTTATAGTTGGTGAGAACTTACATTAGACATACTCCGTGTAGTGGTTAATTACAGCATTGGATAATTGTTAGAATGTCTCGCAGAGTTTTATGTCTTTTTGTCTGCAAATTATTCTTAGTTGTTAATATCTCCTACACAGTGCAGTCACGATGAAGTTTTCACTAATTTCTACCTGAAGTAATTAAATTTCACAGTCTGTCTTCTTTTCTTCTATTTTATTTTTAAATTGACACTTAACATATTAGTTAATCATTTTGCGAAAAATAGGTTTTGTTTAAAATTCCGTCTTAGAAGTTTGCGAATGATTTATTTTATGTTTAAGAAAAGCATCTTGTGGGAGTATTTTGCTTAATAGTTTAAAGGTAACAGGTAGTTATTTTTAACAAACATCAATTGAAACCAGTAGAAAAATTTCAGTCGTTTGAACTGACTTAAACATACCCTCACCCTAAATCATCCATTGCATTCGTGTTCTGTTAAAACACGTCAATATTCACAATTACACTAAATGAATGGGCGTGGCAAATTCGCCCATATTCAATCTCAGAGTTACACTACGCAAAACATTATCTAATAAGCAACTTAATTACGATATTAAGTGGTTTTGGGAATTTTTGTGACCACCACAATAGCTTTTGCCAAAATATGGATGTGTAACAAATTTTATTAAGATCGGGTGTGGTTTACTGGACATATCGAGGCAGCCAACCGGAAATACGTCCAACTTTTGTATGGGAAGTACGAAAGTGGGGGTGACAGAGTAGTGAATTATTAATTACACAGTAGGTTTAAGCAAAATATTGACTAGTACCGAATTTCATTAAGATTGGTTGTGGTTTACGAGATCAACCGGTCATTCGCGGACTTTTGTATGGGATGTACCAGAATGGGTGTGGCAATCTCCCCATTTTCTACAATTGAGCAGAACATTTACAGATTTTACAGTGTGTGAGTTGCAGCTAATCACCTCTATCAGAAAAAAGTTTTCAAAGAAATATGATTTTGTGCTAAATCTGTCAATTTGTATGGGAGGTACCAGAAGGGGTGTGGTCAAATCGCCCACTTGCAATCCGAAACTAAGTCTGGAAAATTAATAATCAGTGACAAAATTTCATTGTGATAGGTGAAGATTTACGACAGTTTTTGTGTTGACCAACCAGCCAGCCAACAAGACATGACTCAATCGTCTTAAAAACTCCTAACACGAATTTCATCCAAAGTTACTAAGCGTTTAACATGGATCATTGAATGCGTTACATTTTTTTTCGTATTCCCCATGGGTGAGGGTATAAAAGAGGTGA
This sequence comes from Phaonia tiefii, assembly GCA_963931995.1. NCBI lineage: Eukaryota > Metazoa > Arthropoda > Insecta > Diptera > Muscidae > Phaonia > Phaonia tiefii. The sequence goes on along the minus strand of OZ008368.1, from coordinate 197,380,583 downwards.
AGAATAAAAATATTGAGCTATAAAAGTATTAAGTATTTGAGATTTATACTATTGTTACACACAGGGTAAAGATTAGTTGGAAATTAATTCAGGCATTGGAAAATCCATGAGAAAGTCTATATTTTGATTAGAATTCATAATTGTCAAACATCAGAATTATTTGTCGATGTTATTGATAAATTAAAAATAGGTCGTACTAAATACAAGTTGCTACTACCGAACTTTAGTTGTATTAACCAATTTGAGTATTTCTAAAACCTCATTCATCTGAAATGGAAGATACAACTAATAAAAAGTACAATGTTAGAATTCGTGTTCAAATATTAGTCACTGTAATCATAATTTAGTTTATGTCACAAAAACACTTGCTACAAAGTTATGTATTCGATTTTTCACAAGAGGCTTTGCTGTTAAAGAGAAACTACATATATTTGAATATTACACGAGGACTTTATAGAAAAACTATTATTTTAAACAGAACGTGATAAGCAAAGTTGTGAAAAAGCAATAAAGTGTGTAGATACTTTGAGACTTTTAAACACAATCGATGAATCTGACGCCACTTTTGACGCCTTCACAAACACATGCAAGCAATTGTGGACACTTGGCTGGAGGAACTATTATTGTGGATGTGGATCCCCATTATTGACCTTCACAAACATGAAAAATGTGGAAAAACTGGCTATGTCTGGAAAATTTGTTTTAAAAAAGTGATGCCGTAGTAAAGACACCCATTTGTTGTGGCGTCCTATTCATAGCTATGGAGATAAAAATTTATTATTTTTGCGATTGGACGTACCGTTTCCGAGATATAGCCATTATTTTATTTTAGCGATTTTCTTATTTTGGCGATTTTTTGCGGTTTCAAAAGTAAACGTAAAAAAAAGACATATAAAATATTTTCTTTCATGATATTTCTTTTTTATTATAAAGTTTGAACGTTGACATTATGTGTGAAACACTACATCATTTAAATGACCACCACGCGAAGTGTTGCAAGCATTGATTCTTTTGAGCTAATTTTCGATCACTTTTTAACACATATTGGGCGGTATCTCAGCCATAACTTTACGAATGTTGGTTCTTAAGTGCTCATGAGTTAAAGATTTATCTGCACAATCACGATCTTTCGCGTCGTCCTACAAAAAAAAGTCTAAAGGTGTCAAATCGCATGATCTTGGTGGCCAATTGATATCGCCAATTGATGTCGCCACGCGGCCAGGAAATGTCTCTTGCAATAAAGCCATATTCGCCCGAGTTGTGTGGCATGTAGCACCGTCTTGTTGAAACCACATATTCTCCAAGTCGTATTCTTCAATAGCAGGCAAAAAAAAAGTCGGTTATCATATGACCCTAACGCTCCGAATTGACGGTGACAGTCTGTCCATCGTCGTTTTCGAAGAAGTAAGGTCCAAGCACACCTTCGGACCAAAGAGCGCACCAAACAGTGACTTTTTCTGGATGTAATGCCCTCTCTTAAATTACTTGAGGATTCTCAGAACCCCAAATACGACAATTTTGTTTATTAACATACCCACCGAGTGAGAAATATGCTTCATCGCTGAAGAAAATTTTGTTCGAAAAATCGCCGTCCACCGCCTGTTGTTCAAGTTCCCATTCCACGTATCTACGACAATGTGAATGGTCAGCTGGCTTCAGTTGTTGTGTGAGCTTGACTTTATATGGATGTAGGTGTAGGACAGTCCTAATTCCTGAGAACAACTAGGAATCGACACATTCGGGACTTTGGCAACACTTTCACTTACAGCAGCGATATTTTCAGCGGAACTAGCAAAACGATGATGCACAGGCAGGGCCGGTCAAGCTATATGTGCATGATGTGCACTTGCACAGGACGCCTAACAAATAGGGCGCCAATTGATTTGTAATCAGGAACAAGCAAATGCATTCGAAATTGGCTACTGTGCACAAAAAAAGTCTACCCAGAATAAAATCAACACAATATACAATTTGTTTGTGTACCATGAGCGCCTAATGTGCAAATAAAAATGCAGCACAGAATAAAATCAACATAGTATACATACATAAAATATTGCATCACATTTTATATAAGTATATACAAAACTTTGTGTGCATTGTAAGTTTTTTTGGTTGATCCCAATGTGCACAACAACGGATGCGGATCCGTTTCGAACTCGTTACGAGTCTGTAAAATCATAAAAAACGAAATGTGAGTTCTCGAATTCGTTTCGTACCCATTACGAGTCCCTAAAAACATTAAAAAGCGAATCAGTGAAATTGCGATTTTGGGGGATCCATCTCGAACCCGTTACGAGTCCGCAAAAACATAAAGAGGCGAGTCAGTGAAATTGCGATTTGTCGGATCTTGCGCGAATTCATTATATTTCCAAAAAAACGAATCTGAAACGATATCGAATATGAAGTTCGTTACGAGTTCGAGACTGATCCGAAAAAGTACAAAAAACGATTCGCGGTTTCGAGAGGAATTTCACACGAAAACGAATTCGTTATGAGTCCGTAACGGACTTCCGTTTCGGACAAAATGTCCGCAGAAACAGATCCGTCTCGACTTCGTAACGGATTCATATGGCATATTGAGATAGTATGTAAAAAAATGGGCTGCTTGTGTGCACAAAAAAATTTAGCACAGAATAAATTCAACACAATATACATACATACATAAAATGTTGAAGCACAATTATTTTTTTGATACGATACAACAGGTAGCCTCCGAAAGTGTATGCCCAGACAGTTTATTAGATATGATAGACCCGGTAGCGTCTGGGTCAAATGCTATATTACCTTAGTAGACACTCAAGACAATGTTAATACATAGTTTACTTTTGGATTTAACGGATCCCGATAATTGGCCAAATTCGAATTATAACATTATCACTAATTTGGTCTATGAAGGTCGGCCCTTCTTAGGTTGTTGAATTTCCTTTTCCTGAAACTAATAACAGAAAGTTTAGCGTATCGTTTTACAAAAGAATTTTGGCTAACCGGGATATAATTTCACGCTCTTGGTTAATATACTCAATTTCTAAAGATGATGTTTATTGTTTCTGTTGTTGTTTATTTTCCAAAAATAAAGCTAGCCATGTTTGTCCAGTTCAGGAAGCTCAGATTGGAGCCATATTGCTCAAATTCTGAAAAGTCATGAGAACAGTCCATCTCACATGGAAAGCTTTAAGTCATGGAAGATTTTAGAAGTTGGTTTTAAAAAAATCAGACTACAGATTGTGTATTAGAAAGTACAATGAAAGCTGAAGTTAAACATTGGAAGAACGTACTCCGTAGGTTACTTGCTTTAATGAAATTTCTTGGTACCCAGTCTCTAGCCTTTCGCGGCCCTTCGGAGGAATTACTCGATATGAACAACAGTAATTTTTTACAACTTGTGGAAGCAGTTGCAAACTTTGATTTGGTATTAGGAGAGCATTTGAGTCGGATTAACAATTAGGAGACACAGAATAGATATGTATCTTAGTAAAACGATTCAAAATTAACTGATTCATTAAATATCTAATTCTTTTAGAAATAAAATCATTTGTATGATTAAGGCAGTAAAACATTATTCAATTATTGTTGATTCAACTCCTGGGAAAAATCATGTGGAACAAGCAACTTTAGTAGTTTTTCATCAGGAAAATAATATATTTAAAATAATAGAGCATTTTTTAGGATTTTTAGAAAGGAAAAGTTGGACTGGGGAAGAATTGACTGATTTCATTTTAAAAGAATTCGAGAATTTAAATATTTCTATAAGTAATTGTACAGGTCAGGGTTATGATAATGGTTCCAACATGAGAGGTAATAAATCCGGAATGCAAAACAGGATAAGAACTATTGAGGCTAGAGGATTTTTTGTTCCATGTGCCTCGCACACGGTTAATTTGGTAGTAAATGATTCCGTGCATTGCTCGTTATATGTAGTTACTTTGTATGATATTGTCCAACATTTATATGTATCTATTCGTATCTAGGTCAACGAATAGGTGGACTATATATAAACAAATTTTCCAAATTTAACTCTAAAACCTCTTTCTGAAACTCGATGCGAAAGCAGAATTGATGCATTGAAACCATTAAAAAATTACTTGGGTGCTTGAAATTACCGAAGATGGTACTGCAGAAGTAAAAGTCACTGTTGAGTCGTTAGGTGATAAGATCCAAGATTTGAAATTTATTTGTTGTTTATAGATTTGGTTTGATGTGTTAGAAAAAATCAACATAGCTAACAAATATGTTCAAGGTCAAAGCGTCAGCATGTATCCAGGTATTATAATACTTGAAAATACTAGTCAATATATTGCGAAATTGAGAACTGATGAAAAGTTTAACAAATATATTTTTGCAGCTGAAGCAATAGCTTTAGAGTTAGATATACCATCCACATTTCCTGAGCAGTGATCATTACGTTCTCGGCGAAGGAAAATTATGTATATTAAATTCAACTTTTATTGTAAAATTTTAGATTAAGCTATTACTTTCATTAATGAAAGATTTGAACTGTTGAAAGCTCACAATAATTTGTTTCCTTTTTTTACAACATAAATGAAGCTCACAATTAGAACACTTAAAAAATGTATGTAACCAATTAGATCTAGATTAGACCAATTAGATCTAACAATGAATCGGAAGATTTGAATGGAGAAGAATTATACCAGGAGATATTAATTGTATCTCCTTTTGTTAAAGCAGATCAATCTAGTTTAGATGTACTAAATTTTATATTTAAATCTCATTTAGAACAACTATTTCCAAATTCGGTAGTAGCTATTAAAATTGTAAATACTCTACCTGTAACAGTTGCTTCCTGTGAGCGAAGTTTTTCAAAATTGAAACTCATCAAAACTTACTTGCGAACGAGTATAACACAAGATAGATTGCTGGATTTGTCAATTCTATCGATAGAAAAGGAGTTAGTTGAAGCGTTAGAGTACGATGACATGATTGAAGAGTTTGCAAAATTAAAAGCAAGAAAAGTTCAATTTGTATAAAGTTAGTGTTTATCAAGATTTGATTTGTAAAAATATGTAAATAATTTTTTGTATAAATTTAGTGAACTAAAAAATGTAAATGTGAAGGGTTTTCCAATTTGAATGATATGATTTCTAAGCGATATTTCGGCCATTTCTAGTATATCATGATCTGTGGTTTTTCCACTGTATTCAGTAATGTTTACAAATTCATCATGAGGAGATATACGCAAGAACAACGTCTACAAATTAATAAATTTTTTTATCAAAATAATCGTTCTCCAATTGCACTTTTTGTGCGCTTTTTCCAAATTATGGTCGTATATTCGCTATTCGTCGAATTGTGTCAAATTACGGGCGTACATTTTCTTTACATAATGTTCAAGTGCCAATAGGAACCAAGTGCCAAAGAACCGCTCGAAGTAATGAAAATATTGCTGCCGTTCAGGCAAGTGTTGCTGAAGTCCGCAATTTATCGATTCCAAGGCGTGGTCAACAATTAAGACTGTCTCGAACCACAACCTGGCGGATTTTGAGAAAGGATGTGGGCTTGCATCCATATAAAATTGTTATCACTCCAGAACTGAAACCATTGGACCTTTGTCATTGGCAACAACCTAATTATTGCGAGAAAAGTTTTGAGATTTGATAATTTCAAGAAATTGTGACATTAAATGCCCTCCTAGAAGTTGCGCTCTAACTCCATTAGACTATTTCTTGTGGGGTTATTTGAAGTCATTAGTCTTTAGTAATAAACCAGACTCTGTTCAAGCTTTACAAGTCAATATTGAGAGTGGTTTTCATGACATACGGCTGGATTTAGTGGAAAAAGTGCTCGAAAATTGTGTTAATCGTATTCGTTCGTGCAAAAGAAGACGTGAAGTCCATTTGAAAGACGTTTTTATTCAGAACTTAATTGTAACGATTGTACTTCACACTAAATAAAAAACATTTGAATTTCATTAATAATTAGTGAGTTTTTGTTTTAAAAGAAATCATATCACTCAAATTGGAAATCCTTTTATATTTATTTGAGGACCAGGACTACTGGGGATACCTCGTTAAAAAAAGCGCGTTAGTATAGTCTACCTCAATGATGACGTGGAAATGACTTATAACATGCTTGTGGGCGCAGTTTTCAAAATCAGCACAGGGCGCCGAATCAGCTTGAACCGGGCCAGTGTACAGGCCTTACAATATCTGCAACCGCTCCGGTCTCTTCAAATTTCTTCGCAATTTTACCAATTGCTTGCGTAGTGGGACGATCATGATAACCATAATCTACTCTTAAAGCACGATATGTGGCTGTGCCAGAATCACCATTTTTGTAGTAGGTTTTAATAATTTGTATGCGTTGTGTAATAGTTAAGCAATCCATTTTCGTCAATGTCAGAATTTCAACTGAAATGGAAAGAAATTGGTTTAACAACTTAATTTGACAGATGTTGATTTCCAGCCCTATACTTTTGAAACCACGAAATGGATATCCCTTTATTTCATGCGAATTGGAACACTTTGTGAGAAACCCTTAACAATTTTTTATTGTTTCGATTGGACGCTATGTTTCATATTTCGATAAAATTTGGGCACGAAATACGAACCCTGATTATAAATAATAATAATTTTGTTTAAATTTAAATATAAAACACACAATTTGAAAAAAAATTATTTTTTTACTTTTTTTCCATAAAATTCATAATGGGTTAAAGCATCGCCAAATGGTTGTGAAAGCCATCAAATTTAAGTAATTACTTTAGTTTAGCATACCAATATATTATTTGGTACAACCGAAATAGTTTTAATATTTTTCGACCATCAAACTAATAGAATATTCACCACTACATGATAATTTGATTGGTAGAACTAAATCTTGATTGACAGATTACATTTATTTGTTGTTGCTGTGGCTTCAACTAAATAATGCTGTGGCTTCAACTAAGTATATCAATGCTCTTGCAACCAAAACTGAATTACAAATCAATTGATTTTCACAATATTTGGTGATACGGAACACAATTATTACTAACCACAACAAGTAATGTGATAGTCCAAGGAACCGCCAAATGTTAGTTGGTTGTAAATTTAGTTGTGAATACGAATCTTTTCTCTGTGTGTATTTGAGTTTTCTTGAACATTTCAAATACCGCCAAATGGTAGTTGGTTGTAAATTTAGTTGTGAATACGAATCTTTTCTCTGTGTGTATTTGAGTTTTCTTGAACATTTCAAATATTTATACCCTCCCATAGGATGGAGGTATATATGATTTAATACAGAAAAAATGTAACGCATAGAACGAGCCATATTAGACCCTCAGTATCTTTGGACGAAATACGTTTTGGGATTTTTTAAGACGACTGAGTCATGTCCGACTATCTTTCTGGCTGGATGGTCAACACGATAACTGCCGTAAATCTTTATCGATCAGTTTGGGATTGGAAATGGGAGTTTTGGCCGCGCCCCTTTTGGTGCCTCCCATACAAATCGACACAATTATTACGGAATCATATTTTTTCTAACACCTTTTCTGGTAAATGGGATTAGCGTTTTTGTACTCAAGTTTTGTCAATTCTTGATGATGTGTTTCGATGAAAAACGAAATATTCTAAACCAAACTAAAATATATCCAACAGACATGAGCTCGAGCCTAATTATTTAAAAATTAAGATATAATTAGTCAAAAAGGTTGAACAGAAAACTCAAAATAAAATAATTAATAAGACATAGTTTTATATCGTCATAAATAAAAACTCACCCCACAGATGCAGGTCGACTCGTGAACCTCGCCGCTAATTCTTATCATAGGGCTCTCGGGGAACAAATATGAAATTCTATGGGAAGCGCTTACTGAAAAACGTTGGGGATTTTTCCATCCACAAAAGTAATGCAAGCTATCAAAGCCAAAATTTTGAAATTCCTAGCTCTCACTCCCATTTACTTGGAAATATACGAAAGAATAATAATAGTGTCCATTCATTTACAGTTGTCTGCTAACTGACGTAAGGTTGTATTGAATATGCAATATATGTGGGGAAAAATTCGGAATTTTATGAAACCGCAAGTAAGAAAGATGGTCTTTAATTTGGAATATTTATGGAATGTACCGTTATACTTGGCTTACGATCCTTATTACCACACAGAACCACAAAATCAAATTGTTCCTGAAAAGGGTAATACAATTCTGCACAATATGAGAACGGAGAATTTTAAATGCTTCGACTGATTATTGATAAGCCCCTATATGGCTATAGAAACTCCAATGACGGCTATGAAGATACCTTTATACCGCCCCTTTGAAGATACAGAAACAACTTCCAAAATCACTGGTGTTGATCAAAATTTTATTAGATGCTTAAAAGTTATATTAGTTGTTACTAAAATCAAAAAAAAAAAAATATTTATGTTGCAAAAATTTACGAATACACATAAGATATGCAGAATATAATATCTACTTCATATTCATGGAAACCCGTAACACCTATAGTCCACAAAGTTCTGTTATGGCAAAGGAATTTTCGAGAACCGTATACATCCATTAAGCGAACTCACGGAACAAGCCCAAGAATCCAGAAAAAGAGATGTCAAATACTGTATTCAAAGATGTCCCAAAATTCAGATTTATGCGCCATATATTGCTATAATCGGATCCGGCACTATACACAATTAGAACGAAATGGTTACCAAAAATATGCTATGATGAAGACAACGACGAGCCCGAAGCGAAAGAAATTGAAGATCTTTTATCTGTTGACCCTTGTTGATTATTTTGTGGAAAAAGCTTAACTGTGTTTTCTTTGTGAGCATTGAGACAATTACATGAATATTATACAAAATAAAGACCATTTATTTAAAACATACTCAATGCATCGATTTTAATTACACGAATGCTGTATTGTTATACCGAGGCATAATTTGATGAAGTGTTTACAGCGGGTGAAAATCCGGTATAGGATTGGGACACTTAAATCAAGTGCACAGAATGTGCCACTGCAGTTCGAATTCGAAGAGGGCTTCGCAAACATTAGGCAAGTTCGACGTATTTTATGCTGCCAAACCACAGTTTCATAAAATATGACATCCGGTAAATATTAGAAATATTTGCCAATGTTATATGTAGTTATCCTCCTCGTCCTTAGGATTGCGAGTGATACCTACACTTTTAACACTTTTGGAAAATACTAGAAACGTCAAAATAATTAATTATGGAAAAATCTTTTAAAAATATAATTTAAGTTATTTTCTATGAAAATTGGACTTGTTTAATATATTAGGCTCCCCTTATCGCATTTATGCGTAAGATCTATTTAAGATTTGGTGGTTATATAAGAACATTTAAATCTACAATAAAGATACAACAAAACTGTATAAAAATCCTTAGCGAATTTTTTCCCAAACATCGAAATTGAAAATTTTTTTCAGAAATGGAACTAAAAAAAAAACTGAATTACTCATGGTACCTTTTCGGGAAAATATTATCCAACTTTGAGAAGTCCGCATTTCCAAACGGCTTAAGATAACTTAACAATTTTTACAGTGTATTCTTTACTGAAGTATCCCATATTTCGTGGAGTTATTAACAAAATACTGAAAAAAGTCAATGACAAAATTTACAATCTTCCTCTTTGATTGAGAATATCTTAATATCGGTAAAATAAATTCCAGAACACTAAGCGTATTTGTTGTTCTCAAAAGTAAAAAATCTTTGTAATCGCCCTATAAGTGTAGAAGTAGCAGGCTTTGAAAGTTTCAACAGCACCAAAGAGGTCAGCTTTAGCACCCTGTAGCACCAACTGTGTTGACACAGAGTACCACTATTTTCTGAAATCGTGACTCCTCCTCTAAAAATGTCTAGTACATTACAAAATAATCAGAACAATAATTTAAATGTTGTGATATTATTACCGTGATTTTACCAAACTGCCCCACTGTGCAAAGAAACCATGGCAAATATGACGCCACTGACAATGATACCATTGAATGTATGCAAATGATGTGCAATGTTAAGTTTTTTGCTGTCTGACACTCTCAGAGCAATTCATCAAAAAATCAACACTATTATTTAAATACGCCTACTCAAGAGCAATTACAAATGAATAAATTAACTGAGGAAATATATGTTGAAAAATTTACTAGTCTGTGAAAAGAATTGAAAAAATCAGCACGGAAGAATGAAAAGGGCATAAAGGGTAATTTATTAAATTCACTCAGCACAAAGTATGTCTTTTTTGAACAACTGCTTGTTAACCGAATACAACGGAAAACTGTGCGTAGATTGATCTCCATCCATCGTATGCCGAAGAGAAAACGTTTGGAAAATTGAAGGAGTGGTTGACAAGTGTTGAAAGCGAACACGAACAAAAGTCTACACCTCAGATCTAAGTGTTTGAAAAAATGTAGTCGCAACTGCAGAATTGGGTGATGCAACCGAATTGCAGTTGCCACAACCGAATTGAGGTTGTCACCACTGAATTTATTTCCACAAATGGAATTCGGTCGAAGCAAACTCTATTGGTTGTGACGACCCCGTATGCGGTTGGGGGAACCGGTATCTATTTCAGATTTGATAACATTTAATGTGGTTTTAACAATCCCTATATACGGTTACTGCCAACTCGGATATTTTTTCTGTGGGTGTACGCCGGCCAGCAGTTCAAGGATACAAAATGCAAACAACAACAATGAATGAGATTAGTGGAAGTTAACTTGTGGGTGGTTGCCGTTGTACATGGGAAGGTGACGCGTCATAACGCCCAAGGACATAACGCCCATGGGCGTTATGTCACACCTAAAATGGACATAAAGCCCATGGGTGTTATGTCGCACCTAAAATGGACATAAAGCCCATGGGTGTTATGTCGCACCTAAAATGGACATAAAGCCCATGACCGGTGTGACATAAAGCCCGCTGGTTTAACTACTGCCAGGCCTTGCGGCGAAACTCCGTAAAAGGCCATAAAGTCCGTGGACGTTATGTCACACCTAAGATGGACATAAAGTCCACGACCGGTGTGACACAAAGCCCAATTTAGGTGCGACATAACGCCCATGGGCTTTATGTTCATTTTAGGTGTAACATAACGCCCATGGGCGTTATGTCCATGGGCGTTATGACGCGTCACCCATGGGAATTCATAGAGACCAAAAACAACAACACATGCATGTTAGGCTGCAACGATTTTGCGAAATTCTATAATTAAAATTCTACACCACTCGACGCTGGTGGCAATTTATACAAACGAATATGACATGCAACCCTACGGGAAATGAAACCGGTACAGAACCAGTCACGTGATAGGTCCATTAGTGATAGTGACCAGTCCCTGTGTCGTCCCTTGTTTATGAAAAGAACCGATGACTTTAATATGGATTTCTCATTGGAGGTGATAATTGACAATCTTTAGATACCATGTGATTGATATATCAACGTACTGATCTAAAACAACCCGGCACAGAATAAGTCCCAATTGAACCCGTCACTGAATAAGTTCCAATTGTATCCGTTACAGAATAAGCCCCTATTGAACCCGTCACTGAATAAGTTCGAATTGAACCAGTCCCAGAGAAAGCCCCAGTTAACGACTTAAACGAACCTTCAAAATTGGTATGCACCTTGAGAATGATAAAATTGTCTAATAAAGACGCTAGTTTTAATTAATTAATTATGAGTGCCCACTCTGCCTTGTTTCTAGGAAGACCCGATTATTTTCGATCCAGTTGGTCCCGTGGGTCCGATCCATTTAGTCAATCTCCAACTTCCTTTTTTAGTCCCGTCCTACCAACTGCAGTTCAGCACAACTGACTCTTATTTAAGACTTTGGAACCAGTTTGGAGACATATCCCCTTTTCACCCATCTCAGGACAGGTACTTTTAGACAATTTATACCACATTTCCCGTAAGGTTTTACACAAGTATAACTTCGTCGGTGGTGCAATGGTTAGTGTGCGCGCCTCTTGCACATGCGATCCTGGGTTCGAACACTATCAGGTATTTAGCCATAAAAAGGTTACAAAAATACAGTTCGGTACCGGTGTAAAACTGTAGGTCCCAATCAGTGAGTATAAAAGTACTATAAAACGAATAGCTCACTGGTTGTGAGAAGCTCTCCCCAATTTCTTCATGGGATGTAATGGGAAACCATTTAATTTTTATTTTATAACTTCGTCTTAGGGACCCCCAAAGGCTTAACAAATTTGAATAGCCAAGTTAACAAAAATTTTAAATTTTATGTTTAAAATGTTGTTTCCCTGGAAATAGTTTTGTTGTTTTTCAAAATTTTTTCACATTTCCAATTTTCAAAACTCTTTTTCCAATCCGATTGAGACGCCTCCAAAACATGGTTTTTGGCTGCTTCGGGCGTCGAAAAACGTTGACCACGCAGTAAAAGAAGCTATTGGGTGCCAAATCAGGGCCATATGGCGGATAACCTATCAATTCGACGTGTTCAGCGTCCAATTCGACATTGTCCTTATGCAAAATGTTCCGTCTTCTCTTGTTGTTTTTCCATATAACTTCCAAAACTGTTGGCAAACAGATGGACGTATACCACTAAGAATTTACCGTCTTACGTTCCACTGAAGCACTGTGGCCACATGATGTGTTAAACCCAAAAAAATGCGATCATTTGCTTCGATGTGCTTCTTCCACGAACAACTTTTGTTGGAATCAGCTTGTCTTTAAATACCCATACGGTCGTTGGCTGTTTTATTTCGGGCTCATAAACGTAGATCCATAATTCGTCACTTGTGGCGGTGTTATATACTGCATTTGAGTTACCGCGATTGTATTTTTGCAAGATTTCGTTGCTCCAATTGTCACGAGCCTTTTTTTTTTGAGCACTCGTCAAATTATGTGGGATCAATATTGGTCTTGCTTTATCAGTTCACAAACACCATCGATGGTTTCCGGTAAAACGACCAAAGTTGGACGACCTTCACAAAATTCATTCTGGAGCGAAGGGAGTCCGAGACTGAACTCTTGGTACCAGAAATTTACAGTGGTTTTCGATGGTACTCCATCACCAAATTTCGAAACAAGTTGATTGAGGCACTCTTGTCTCTATAATCCACGCCGAAAATTGTAAAAAAAATCATCCCGCGAAAATTTTCAGGGGTTAATTCTATTTTTTGACCCAGATGAATGAAACTGTAAATACAACAATTAGTGCTCGTAAGTGAAAACGTGAAATGGTAAAAAATTTCAAGCTTTCCAATGAAAGTTCCAGTCTTCTACTGGTAACACTAGCACTGTCAGGATCCGAAATATAAATAGCAACCTCGAAATGGCTTTAATAACGCATAATTTATATTTTTTAAATCAAATTTTTGATACTTTTGATGCTTGTCGATGTATCAACAATAATTATTTTTAATATTTTTCTCAATGTATGCATTAAACCTTCGAACCGGCTTCAGGTGGAATCGCTCTAAAATATTATCTGCTTGCATATCATGTACAAAGTTTCCTTTTAGGAGTGGCTTGTGATCTTAATCATCTTTATGAAGGTAATGATGGCAATGATGACACAATTAAATTTTTAAGTTCTGAAGGATATAAAATTAAGTAATGGTAAGAGTGCCAACCGACGTGCATACGCGCCAGCCGACATGCATACACATTCGCTCTGCAGATTTAAAAAAAAATCATATTACACGATTTCTAATTCAAATTTAAAAAATTTAAATTTAATTTTGAAAAATACCAACTTAAATTTGAAAATTTTATTTGTAATTTAAAATACAGACATCAATTGAAATTTATTTTTTATTTGTGTTTTAAATTTCCTAAATTCAATTTTCTTAAATTTCAATTGTTGTATTTATTTTAAATTTCAAATAAAATTTTAATTGACGAATTTCAAATTTCAAATAGAATTTTTAAATTTCAGTTGATTTTTTTAAATTTCGATTGAAAATGACAGTTTAAAGCTTCATTTATCATGATAAAGTCGAGACAATCTTTTCACGGCAAGAAGGTGTTCACATGCATTTTTACTCGAATTCATTTTGACAAAAATTTGTTGAAAAATATAAAGTATTCCTATTTAATTATAGAGGAACGTAACTCTGTTACTAAAGCAAAAGCTCGTTGTTTAATTTACAATTGGAGATCATTTCGTAGTTGAATATTGAGTTTTTTCCAAGTAATTAATTAAACATTTAGCATTCAATAAATACATTTATACAGTATGATAAATAAAATATTTGATATGACGCTTCGTCGCGACCTCCTAAAACTCTCTGAAATAGGTAAGAACAGTGCATTCAAAAATTGCACATAATTACATAAAATAAAAAAAACGAACCCTTAAACAACATAGTTTTTGACAATAAATTCTTTATACATGAACACGTCCCTGTGTCCAATCGCGCCCATATTTTGACAGTTCATTTTAGTCGCCGCCATTAGTTTGGCAGCGAAGTTTCGGCTCGATTGGATCACGGGAAAAGGGTTAAAAATCAATCCAAAGTTTTAGTATAACGAATTTAAAAAGAGATTTAAATAGCGATTTCCAAAAACTTAGGAACATTAGTCTTTCTATTCTGTGATTTATAAAATACTTTGTTTCTAATTTTTCGACCTTTATTTTATTAATTATTCAAGCTTAAGGTCACTTTCGATTTCATAAAACTTTTTTTTTCTCTCGATATTTCGATTTCCTTTGGACACATTGGTGATACGGAAAGGAAATAAATTATTAATAGATTGGTATCAAAAACCAACTTCCTCAGGTAGAATTATAAATTATTTTTCAAAACACCCAAAGAGAATTACTATTATCACAGCCAAAAATCTAATAGATAGAGTATTAAAAATAAGAGATAATAGATTCCATAAGAAAAATAAAGAAATAATTAGAAATATATTAATAGATAATAGTTTTCCTCATAAACTCATTTGCAAATTGATAAGACAATACAATATTAGAAAATCCCGCAATGGGGATGAAATTTTAGAACCAAAAGTTTATAAATCATTAATTTATATACCTGGGTTTTCAGAAAGGATAGAAAACTCAAACATATATAACAAAAGGGAATATAAAATGCACATAAGATAAATAATAATGTTGGAAGATTATTTACAAAAACTAAAGATAGAATAAAAAAATCAGATATGTCAAATTTAGTATATAAAATACAATGTGGTGGTAATGATATTGAACAATGTGAGAAAGTATATGTAGGAACACCAGGGACTAAATAAAAACGAGAATAGCAGGACATAGACATGACCAAAAGTAAAGGAATTGTAATTCAACAACGAAAACAGCGTTATCAACTCACTATAGAGATTTCAATCACCATCCAGATTTCGAAAATACATCTATTGTAAGGTTTTTTTAACAGAGTTTTTTTCCATTTCTTTTGGTTTTTGTGATTATTAGGTAATTTTGTAGCTTGTTTAAAATTTTGTAATTTTTCATTAATTTTCGCAAGCTTTTACCAGTTTTCGCAATTTAATATGAAAGTAGATACGTACAACTTCACTAAAAATTTTAGAATCTTAATTAATAAAACCAAATAGGTTAATAAAATAATTTAATTGTCTTAAAATATTTTAAAATTTTGTTCGGTTTAATATTTCTACTTCCTGTGAATATTACTGCATTATAATATGTATAAGTAGTATTACTTTTCACAATTTGTTAAAAATTTTCATTTTAATTTGTGTCGATGTTTGTCTGTTATTATTAATATTAAAAACTTTCCTGAAGAAGATTTCCAAAGGAAATCAAAATATCGAGAGAAAAAAAAAACAAAACGTTTTATGAAATCGGAAGTGACCTTAAGCTTGAACAATTAACAAGAATAATTTATAAAATACATAAATATAACTTAAAACTAAAATGATACTTCGAACTATGATAAAAACGAAGAATCAATTTATTTACAAGATACACAAAACAAACAAGGCACATTAAATAAAATAGCGAACTCTGAATGTTGAAAAATTAGTACTATGAAGCCCAGGAATGAGTTGTGATTAGCCACTAAACTGCAGCTAATCTAACCGAAGGAGCTCAAAAAGCCAGGCCCGCTTCTTCTCCGCATAAGATCTTACTTGACTATATGCATCATTGAAGGACGCATTCCTTTCCAGCAGGGCAAGAAACCCGCTTCTAAACAATCGCCTACAGACTGCATCCATCCCAGCAAAATTAGACCCAAACTTCTCGTTATCTAGAGCCGGAGTGAATTGCTCATCACGGGACCACGCCACGCAACATTCGGATAAGATATACCGGCTCTGCGCTGATAACCGGTAGGAACATCAACCGGTCCACCTACCTTGACCAACTTTCTTTTCTGCCGCATTTTCTGGACAATCGCCAGGTTCCGAGGACATTTATTAAATCCAATGTGCCCAACTCGGATAGTTGTCACAAAGGAGACCGAATGAGTCACCAGAACCTACTGAACATTCACATTCTTTGCAGATATACTGCATTTGTCCGTATCAAGCGCACTTAACACATCAGAAACGTTGGTATTCAAAACATTGAGTCGGTCCCTTCTTTCGGAACCACCCAAACTGTACTGACCAATACAGCATCAACTTTATCTGATATAAGCCGACGAGATCGGAATACCGAGACAGCTATAACAGCCATCTACCTCCTCCCATCGTCGTCAGCCCCAAAATGGACAAGTTAAGTTCCAAACCTGTCGGAAAACTTCTGACATCTTCGATGTCAAACGACTAAAAAACAGCAAGGGTCGAAGTTTCTCTTGACTACCTTAAATCCCTCAATAAAAATACAATATTCGGAGTTATTCTGAATTACGGTAAAAGCACAAACTAAATTAAATTAATTAATAATTAAATTAACATTCTGAAAAAGTAATTACAATAAAATCAATTTTTTATATTAGCAATGTATGCTTGGTTGATCTAAAACATTTAAAAAGTGACCCTTTTTTTCTGTTGAGCCAACAAAATATATTTCCACAAAAAACAGCACCGCTTTTAATCCACTTCGACCTGCTTTGTTGTTATTACATAGTGAAATGCAGGGTTTTATTATTTCACTGATGAGTTTGAATCTGTATTGTTTCCGCATTCACAATTTATAGATATTTTTTAGTTAAATTTCTATTCGTTGTATCCTGATGTACCACAGTGTATTTCCGAGGATTAACTCATATTTTTGTTTAATTTAAATACTTAGCCATTAAAACAATCTAAACCAGAATTTCATCTCAAATTTGTGAAAATAGTGCCAGAATCTGCACATTAAGATTTGAGAGAAACAGTATTTACTTATAAATTGTAGGCTATCGTCAATTTATATCTGTTCAAACATATTTCATATATTTTCATATATATTTCATATATTTTCATATATATTTTAAAAACCGCGAGAGAATTTTAAAAATTACAGTCTCCACGGCTTAGATTGTTTAATTTAATTCTGGAATTGTCATAACTAGCCGCATTATTCAAAGAATCTAAATAATTTATCAAGTGAGAAAGCGAGATTATTTTGAATTAAGCGCTAAAACATCAATAACAATTGTGCCCAAAAAAAGTATACTGAAAATTTAGACACTGATTGCTCTAAACCACGGTTTGTAGCTTTTATTGCAGTACACACACTTTTGATGTGTTAACATCTATAGGCACCGGTAGGACAATCTATCAAGGTGAGCACATGCAAACAACACAAAGCGTTAGCATCACCTACGTGGTTGTTGTACAACAATAGTATCTTCCTGAAAATAAGTATGATGGTATTGATGTAGCGGCAGCGAACGACGACTTTGTGTGGAGTGCCGCTTAAAATCGCTTAATGCCTCATACAAAATAGTCGAAAAATTTGATTAGCAGGGAGTTAAAAAACAGGCTTAGTATTGAATAGTATAGAGAACAATAATAATTCATAATTTCGATTTGAAACATTGGTTTCGAAAAATTGGTTTATGTAATAATATTGTCCGAATGGTGCATTTGTATTGAAATATTCTATAAAGTGAATAAAGCTCGTTTATGCTCTTTTGTTCAGAGTCTCTACATGAGAGCGGATAAAGAGTGCAATAAGTTCTCTATACTATTCAAACCTTTTTGTCGCCGCTCTGTTTATGACAAAACAAAAACATTTATTTCAGTGGGCTAAATATTGCTTTATATTCAGTTCTAAGCCAGTATTCAAACAAGCAGGTCATCGTCGCTCTGTTTATGACAAAACAAAAATAATTATTTCAGTGAGTTAAATATTGCTTTATTTATTTTAACAAAATTACATCTAATGTTATAGCAGATAGATGTAAGGAAAAATAAAGTGCAATAGCAAAAGAGCCTTCAGCACAAAAACTATTATGATTTTTATTTTCCAATTTAACGCTTGCCAATTTGTTCATAGAACCGAGTAGGTAGTGTGTAACACACCACCCGTAAGTGCGAACACTCATTGCTTTTGTTAATATAAATTAAATTGAAAGAGTGCGTTTAGAAATCATATTGAAAAATGTGGCGTGAATGATACATTCCCTAGCGAATTTTGATGAGGAGTATCAAAATCTATATCCATATTTCATATGCACTCCTTCTTTGTTCTTCAGTGTTATCGTTTGATTTACAAACAAACGAATCAAACTGATGTTATCGTTCTTTGGCTTATAGCTCCACAGAATTTCTTTTGTATATGCATTCCGCATGATGGTGATCAGCATACCTACCAGCGTAAATAAAAAATTAGCATGTTCTCTCGTCATCGTGAGACTGAAAAGATTTTGCTTTATTTTTGCTCAATTTTGGTTTAATTTCTTTTAGACATACAACAAATAAATGAAAAATATAAATGTCTATGGAATTCCTACCGAATGGTACGAAGTATCCGTTCAACTTTTTTTTGCTTCATCTGCTGTCTGTGTTATATCGCGCATCATTTGTATTTAATTTTTCTTAAGTTCCACATACAAAAAATCTTGCATATGGCTGTGTTGCAAAGGACAGTCTCTTTCGGTAGGTGATGTACTCCCTCCTGTATCTGCGAATGTTGACGCTGTATACTATTATATGGACTTTGCCATAATGTATACCAATGTAAGATTGTGTGCTGTAATATGTGCAAGTTCATCATCTTTGGACGGACAGTTATATGGAGGGAGGGAGCACTATAGTACTCGTAGAACTTGTTGTGGACGTTGAGGCCATACGGTAGTGGAAGAAACACTCGTTCGTTCATATATCTCAAGTTGTGAAGAGCGGAAACAAATGTCTTACTAAGTGAATTCATTAAGTTTTCTTTGGCTATATTGGCTGCAGTTCACCAGTTCATTGTAGTATTCTGTATACGACAATATCTAAGTATGTATATGTGTGAACTGACATATGGGCTTTCTTTTCTTTTAAGAGATGTGGCCTTTAGAGAACGACCCTCAACTTGAGTAAAGAAGAAGACTACAAAAATGTTTATTCATGTGCGCTTTTACGAGTGTTTGCACTTATGACATACTTGCGTTGTACAACAAAGCGATGTACAATATTTGGCAAGAATTTAAGGTCCAGGTTTGCAAATCGGTTGCGGCTGATGATACGTCTCGGTGGCCATTATAATAGGCATTTCCAAATCTAGCTTCCATGTAATCAACACATCGTCGATTTATTATTGTTTTTTCGTAACCACCAATTGTTTAAAATGGGGATATCAATATTCATAACTATACCACTATTACCAACTAGCAATTTTTAGGGATATACAAACAAATTAGAGTAAACATCACAGTAATGCAAGATATATCAAAAATTTGTCCACAACTTCGGAAAGAGACCGCACAAAAACCTGTAGACACAATATCAACTCGAAAAATAAATAAATGGCGTATAAGGCTAAACAATAATCAACCGACGAAATTATAAATTAAATAAGTTGTTTTAAACTTATCTCTATTAAAAGTGAAAGCGATAAATTCCCAAATAGGGTTGAAAGTCTCATGGATTTACGAAGACGTTTGTTACGAATATAATTTGATGAATGTTTGAATATGATACAAAAAATAACATCATAAAGAGCGAGAAGGCCCATATATTTTAATAGAAGCGAGGTATTAAAAGCAACCAATATCCCCCGATATATTACGCTGAAGGAATCTTAAAGTAGAAACTTCCCTTCTAGAATCAAGTGACTTTAATTACAGAAGAAGTCATGTGCCATTATAAGTTGAAATTGGTTCTGAAAACATTACTGAGTTTAAAACAATCTAAATATGTAAATGATTTTTTTCTTTTTCGACGCGATTTATGTGCAATTTATCCATTGTTGATTTTCCACTATGAACTTTATGACACAAGAAATTGTCCTAGTATATTTGCACAGTATTTTGCTCGTCACGTCAACCTTCCGAATCCTCATTCATATGGTGCAAGATGCATTAAAAAGGTTTGTATTTTTGAAGCCAACTATATACCATATTCAATAGCAGATTGACTTTGCCCAAAATAGTATTTAATTCCCAAGTTCCCAAGCTAGTACCAAATTTTATTAACCCTGCTACGGGTTGAATTTTATGTTTCGGGATTAGAGCACAAAAACAAATATTAATCATCGAAAATCACTTTACTGTTTTTCAAAATTGTCCCATGAAGATTTATACACTTTTGCATGCGTTTGAACCAATTGTCGAAACACTGTTGCCACTCTGATCGAGGTATCTCCAAAACATGCATTTTGAATGCAGCAACCGCTTCTTCAGGTGTCAAAAAACGTTGACCTCTCAGTTTGTATTTTACGTAGATAAAATAAATAAATGGTTTCCCATTACATCCCATGAAGGGACCGGGGAGAACTTCTCACAATCACTGAGCTGTTCGCTTTCCAGTTTTCACTCACTGATTGGGACCTACAGTTTTACACCGACTCCGAACGGTATTTTGAGAAGCTTTTTCATGGCTATATACTCGATAGTGTCGCCGTCACTATGCGAGGTGACCACCGCCGAAAGAAATTTACGCCGTCGAAAAATACGTACGGAAATAAAAAGAAGTCATTCGGTGCCAAGTCAGGAATATACGGCGGATGACCCATCAAATCGATGTTTTGGGTGCTCAAAAATGTAGTTGTTTCAGCCGATGTGTGAGAGCTCGCATTGTCGTGGTGAAGAGTGATCCGTCTTCGCCGGTTGGGTTTCCTGATTTCTTGGAAGACACTCCACTCAGAATTCACTGTTCTGCGTTGTTCTAGTGGTACGGTTGCGACATGTCCGGGTTTTCCGAAAAAACATGCGAGCATTTGCTTGGAAGTGCTTCGGGCGCGACCAACTTTTGTTGGATTTGGCTCAGCTTGAAACACCCATACAGTTGACTGCTGTTTACTTTCGGGCTCAAACGCATAAATCCCAGATTCATTACCTGTCGCGATGTTATAGACGTGTTTCGAAGCACCTCGATCGTATTTTTGGATCATTTCTTTAGACCGATCGACACGAGCCTTTTTTTGAGCGATTGACAAATTGTGTGGGATTCAACGCGAACAAATTTTTTTGACAGTCAATTGTTTATGCAGTATTGAATGTATGCAGGTCCCACTCATGCCTAAGCTTGTCCCAATCTCACGATATGCCACATGACGATCTTGCAAAATCAGTTCGCGCACAGCGACAATGGTTTTCGGAACAACAGCTGATTTTGGACGACTTTCACGAAATTCGTCTTGGAGAGAACTACGTCCACGATTGAATTCAACATACCATCGATAAACACTGGTCCTTGAAGGAACTTTATCGCCAAAAATTGAATTAAGTCCACGTCGATAGTTGTAAAAATTATCGCACGAAAATGTTCACGATTTAATTCCATTTGTTGGCCGAGATGAATCTTTTAAGTTACTGTACACAACACAAAAAGCGCTCGTATGTCAAAACGTTCTCAAAACTATCCAACTTTACGACAGAGCTGTCAGTTGCCAGATCGCAACACTAGCATTGCCAAATCCCGAAACATAAAATTCGACCCTCTATTAGGTTAAAAAAAATCTTACAAATATTAGATTAAGGGGCCATTTGGTCCATACTGTAATTTTCATACAAAATAACAATTTAGTCCTACTATTTGTATATATTTTGGTGCAATACTTCCCAAATATTATTTCCATTATTATAATTATTTTTCCCTGCAAAGCAAATAAAAGAAACTATACATGGACCAAATGGTCCCAGACCTGAAATTCGCAATTTTTTATTTTTCTCAGTTCTGTTTTGAGTTAGAAAATTCAATGTTTGCACATAACATGGTTATATAAAAATACCACATGAGCTGCAAATTTCAGTCAGTACATATCACCGTTCAAAACTTACAAAGGAATCTACCCAATATCTGGAAAAAATGGGCTTAACCTAACAGCAGGGTTAAGATAGGTTTTCGTTTAAGATATCACACTAATCAACCGAACAGTCACCCTTTTTTTGTATGGGATGTACATAAAGGGTGTCCCAAACTTGTAGCCTTTTAATTCCAAAGTAGCATTTAAAAAATATTGCACAGCGCCAAATTTCATTGAGATAGGTTGTGATTTACGAGAGTTATATTTGCTGCGACCATCCGGTGTCCCGTCTAACTTGTTTATGGGAGGAAAAGAATGGGAGACGTAAAGTTATACATTTTTAACTACAAGACAGATTTTGACGAAATCTTATCCAGACCTACATTTTGTAAACAATGGTAGGGGTTTGAGGGAGATAGCACACCAATCAATAAGGCAGCCACCCTTTTTTAATAAAGTGTTTTCCAATAAGGACTTGACAACTTTTTTTTAATTTAAACGCAAATCATTTGAGATATTTCCAAAACTTTATGATCGACTTGAAATACAATCAAAACATTGATGAATGGAACTATACTTCGTTCATATGGCCACCGCGGGAACGTCGGCAGCGGTCGATTCGTTGGATCCAATTTTCGATGACGGCTATTTCGCTTCAATGTTGGCTCTGAGTTCTTCCAACGTCGTCGGCTTGTTGGCATAGACCAATGATTTGACGTAGCCCCAAAAGAAAAAAGTTTAGAGGCGTTAAATCGCACGAACGAAGCAGGCTATTGACCAATTGACTGAAACTTACTCTTTAATAAATCGATTGCAACATGCGGTGCGCGGCTTGTGGTACCGTCCTGTTGAAACCACATATCGTCCAAGTCCATGTTTTCCAATTCGGGCCAAAAAAAATCGGTAATCATAGCGCCATTCACAGTAACGTGACGATCGTTATTGTCGACGAAAAAATATGGCCCAATGACGCCGCCGGCATGCAAACCGCTCCAAACAGTTATTTTTTGTGGACGAAGTGGTGATTAATGAAGCATATGTGGATTTTCACCAAACCAATAACGCACATTTTGCTTATTAACGAACCCATTGAGCCAAAAATTAAATTCGTCACTGAAGATGATTTTGCGATGAAATTTATCATCTTGGCGCATCTTCTCCAGAGTCCATCGGCTTCAATTCTTGAGTCAGCTTGATCTTGGATGGGAGTAAACCAAGATCTTTCCGCAGAATTCTCCATAAAGTGGTCTTGGCGAAGCCCAGTTTTTGAGAACGCCGTGGAATCGACTCATTTGGATCGTTTGCTATGGACGCCTGAAGGGCAGCGAAATTTTCGTCACTTCAACCAACCAGTTGTCTCACTGGCACGGCAGCATCACACAATGAATATGTGGGCTCAAATTTTTCACTAAACTTGTTATTGCTTGTCTACTTGGAGCTAATTTCATAAAGTTTGGCCGATTGTTACGGGAGTTATCCTTCCAATCAACCAGCCGTCCCACAGATTTCGCAAAGGACGTACCAAAGTGGTTGTACCGTAATAACCTTTGTTTTAGTAGTTGACTTGCCTTTGGTAAAATTAAGTCTAATACCTGATTACATTAAGGGCGGAATTGTTTTACGCGACTGATCGAATCGCCAAAAGGCAACATTTTTTGTGGGAGGTACACGATTGAGGTTGGGAACCTTGTCAATTTTCTCCAGTTCTTCTCTCTGTTGGTAAAATTGGTGGTGGTGTTTTAATCTGAATTGAGAATTCTTTATCTTCTGAGTTGGTTACAGTTGATGACATTGGCGATCTTGAGTTTCTTGTGGTGTCCATTAATTTAGGCGATTTGAAATTGTTTGTCACGTGTTGCTATATTCCGCCATCTTCATGCTTTGAGGTATATCAAGTGCATATTGACGCTATTGCAAAAGTTATTGCGTTAGCCAGTAGAAAGGACCGTATTTTAGTATTGGGTGACTTTAACTTGCCGTCTGTGACATGGGTGTCTTTACCCGATACTAATTCTCTGACTCCATTGACACCATATGATTGGTCATCTGATTTTGTTACGCATATTTCCGAACTTGGGTTGATTCAATTGAACGACATTCCCAATTCTATGAATCGAGTCCTTGATCTAGTTTTAGTGGATGATTCTAACAACTTTGATATTTCTCGAATTGATCCGTTAATTTCTCCTGAGGATAGTTACCATCCAACGCTGGGAATTAATTATACATATGATACCATGCAGGTTGGTTGCAATTGCTCTTCGTCCTATGTTGGCCTATGCTTTTCGCGTGCGAACTTTATACTTTTGAATAATCTTATCTTTGATACCGACTGGCATAGTATATGTCAGTGTGATAATTCTTTTGAATTTGAAATCGCCCTGGATGATTTCTATAATATTATTAATGGCTATATTTCTAACTCTGTACCCAAGAGGCCAATAAGGGGTAATACTGGCCCCCCATGGTCCTCAAGGGCTCTAAATAGTCTCAAGAATGTAAGGAATAGATGTTCGAACAAGTATAAAAAATCTGGACTGCTAGCAGACTATGCTAGGTATATTGTTGCTAGGAGTAGATACAACTCTAAATCTCGTGAGAGTTACAGATTATATTTGGATAGGTTGAAGGCTAATTTTAAACGGAACCCCAAATCATTCTTTAGATTTGTTAACTTGAAGCGTAATTCGTCTTCCACACCTTGTAGGATCAAAATGAACGGTATTGAATATTCAGATGAAGAGTCTATTGCTAATTGTTTCGCCGATTTTTTCGCATCTATTTATTCCACCCGAGCCTATGATGTTTCCAAATCATACCCGTACACTGTCCGCTCTACCATTCCGTTTGATGCACCTGTCGTAAATTCTTCGTGGTTGCTAGATAACTTAATCAGCTTGAAAGCCTCGAATAAAGCTGGTCCTGATGGTATCCCGGACTCTATGTTGAAATACTGCTCGAATTCTCTCAGCTTACCGTTGACTCTCTTATTTAACGCTTCGTTGAAGTTCGGTCATTTTCCTGCAAAGTGGAAGAGCTCTTATATAATCCCTCTCCACAAATCTGGTAGTTTAGTAAATGTTGCAAATTATAGGGGAATTGCAAAATTGAGTGCCATTCCTAAACTTTTTGAGAAGTTAGTCACAGAGGTAATTTCTCATCAGGTTTCCTCTATTTTAGATCCAGGTCAACATGGCTTTCGGAAGGGTCGTTCCACCGTGACTAATTTGCTTCAGTTTTCCTCTTCTATTATCGACGGCTTTATTAATGGAGATCAAAGTGATGTGATTTTTACCGATTTTAGTAAGGCTTTTGATCAAGTTAACCACAATTTGTTATTATATAAACTCGGGACAATGGGTTTTAATTGTAAAATGCTGAATTGGATTAGTTCTTACTTAATGAACCGAGAACGGATGGTATCATTTGGGCGATCATTCTCAAGATCTATTTTTGTGTCATCTGGGGTGCCTCAGGGCATTCATCTTGGCCCGGTTCTATTCTTGTTATTCATTAACAACTTACCCGCCTCCATAACGCACTCTGAATTGTTAATGTACGATGATGACGTGAAGATCTGTTTTTCTTACAAGGATCCTTGTCAGTATACTTTACTTCAGAGGGATTTGTCTACATTCCAAACGTGGTGCGAAACCAATTTGATAGAGCTTAATTTTGCGAAATGTAAGCATATGCTGTTCTCTAGGTCATCATTATTTTCGGCAAAATACATTTTAGGTGGCAATGTTCTTGAATCGGTGGATTCATTTGTTGATCTTGGTGTTCTCTTGGACAGAAAATTGAATTTCAACTCCCACATAATTACGATGGTGAACAAGGCTTATGGCGTTCTGAACTTTATTAAACGTTGGGCAAAGGAATTTTCAGATCCCTACGTTACGAAAAATCTTTTTACTTCACTAGTCCGCCCTATTCTCGAATATGGATCTGTTGTTTGGGACCCCCAGTACAATTTGTATGTTAATATGATTGAATCGGTCCAGAAACAGTTTCTCATTTTTTGTCTGAGAAATCTTCAATGGAACCCGAACCATAATCTTCCTTCGTATAGCAGTAGACTAGCATTGATCAGATTGCCGACTCTTAGTAGTAGACGTACCATGATAAACTCTATTACAGTTTTGAAGATAATTGATGGATGTATATGTTCTGAATTTCTGTTATCTAAGATTTTCATAAATGTCCCATTGAGGCCCACGAGGTACTATAAACTCGTAAACATCGAGTTTCAGCGTTCGAATTATGCGTCCTTTGATCCAGTTAGGAGAATGTGTCGTGACTTTAATGAGCTATATCAGTTTATTGATTTCACAGGTAGTTGGGAAACGACAAAGTCTAGCATAATTTGTCATTTGAACCGATTGCATTAGTGCTGTATATTCGTTGACGTACATATGTAAATTTAATTTACTTTATCCTTACTATCTGGTCTGATTTATGATTTGGTTTTCGTTTTGCTCGTAATTATTATATATTGAAGTATCTTATGTTAATATCTCGTGATGTGCTTTTATACTTATTTATGTTAGTGTAATACCAACTGGTGAAGAATTTCTGTAGTTGGTTGTAACGTGTGAACTTATAATCCTTGCTCTCCCGTTATAGACCGGTCTATAATGTGTACGCTGTCCTCACGTTATGGGGACGTGGCCGTCTCGGTCGGTAGGGGCGGGTAAGAGTGGCGGCGATGGGTTCGCTCGATTTAAAAAAAAAAAAAAAAAAAAAAAAGTAACTCATGTATAAGTTGAAGCTAATCATATATACCAGAAAAATTTTTAGAAGAGACGTGATTTTGTAATATATGTGTCGATTTGTACGGGACGTACCAGAAGTTTCTAAGTTCTAAGTTCATATTACTAGCTGACTGGTAGTGTCTTTTCTAAGGCAAAAATGGGTGGACTTTTCTTCAGTAATGACAATTCAGGGAGCATACACACTGGCATTACTAGCTTTCCAACTCCGTAACAAACTCATAATAAATCAATAACTAATCCTCAATCATCGTCGGTGGTGCAATAGTAGTCTCCGTGGCTCTTATGAAGGAGTACCCTCCTCAGACACATCGCGGCGGTGGGTCACCTCGCGTAGTGACGGCGAACTATCGAGTATTTAGGCATGAAAAAGCTTTTTAAAAAAAACCGTTCGGAACCAAATCCCTACCTGTGATGGAATGGGTTACTATTGTTACTATTAATAATCATTCGCTTATATGAAAACTTGAACTATACAAAGGCGAAATTTTACCGATTGACTATAGCTTTCATAGCCCGGGTAACGTCATAGTTGCACGTTGAAGTTATGATTGCTAGTCCAAAATTTTTATTGTTTTTACACATTACTGCTTAAGTTCCTGCTACACGCTAACTGCTCACAGCCATATTTTGAAGTGAAATTTGGAATTTTAGTTCCGATAGGTCTTTTTGTTTGGGAGTTTTGACAGATATCCTTTCACATATCATTTGTTTTATAGTTCATGCTTAATAACTCTTACGTATGTAAATCACATTCGTTAATTTTTATTGCGAATGCTCAAAATTTGTACCATAAACACATTACATCACGCATCACGTTACAGGATGGAAAATTATGTACATCTGCTTATGTACGTCTGCTTAGGAAAATATAAATGTAAACTTTCTTTATTTATTTAATCCAAATAACAAAATAAGTCAATATTACGATATAAAGCCTGAATAAAAGGTTCACGAAGAACATAGGGCGTCAACAAATTCTCTCCATTGATTTCTATAATTTTTAAGTGGTGTAGTTTGATTCCATGATGGTCCATGTATTTGGTGTTCTTCCTGGCCATCGATACCCCTGCGGGTTCCATTCAAGGGCCGCTCCAGCAAATGCTGATGTTGGGCGCCTAAATATAAGGCCGATCCAAGTCCATGTTCTTCTACAATGCAATTCAATAGAAGTGTTATATTTTCGTTACTTCATTAAGTATTGCTTTGGGCCACTAGTTATGGAGAATTTGTCTCAGACAACGATTAACACACGTTACGATCTATTGCATTTTCAGCTTTTTCAAGCTCCAAGAACTATAATCGTACAGTACAGTACAGTACATGACAGCACAGTACTCTTATTCCGCTAGATTTTGTTCACGGTTTATAATGTTCATGTATTTAATGTATTTACAAGTTCACTTATATCCGTCGCAGACAAGGTAGACGAGCCTTTCGAAACAAATGAAGAGCTAGTGCGGCGATGTGAAGAACGCGTCGCTTAATACCGTGCTATGCAGGAGCAATCAAAGAAGAGGAAGACCGAGGCCTATGTGCTCACTGAACTGAGTCAGCTGAAGGAAGAAAATGCTCGATTGACGAGCGTATTCGAGAAGGCCGTGATGTTGATAAATGACCTGAAAGATCAAATTAAGGATCTGGAAAGGACCATAAACTGTGACGAAGTAGACGACGCCGAGTCTATGGACGAGGGGTTGTAAAGTTTTGGCCAAGTGTTTCTCAAGCAAGAAGCACATGAGAAGTTGGGTCCCGTGCAACGCAGCCGAATACAACCAAGGTGAGGAAGGATGGCCCAAGGATGACATCAGGCGCCAACTATGAGGCGGGTAACCAGCCCTTAGAAGCAGCCGCAATAGAATTAAGGAAATACCTGACCTGTATTTATATAGTACTAATGTGTAACGTCTAACTAATGTGTAACGTCAAAAATTAAAGATGCTTTACAGCACGAGTATTTTAATGTGAGGATTATGGGGCGTTCAATATTGAATGTCAGAACACTGAGTTTGGTGGATTTTGAGGTAGTTAAAAAATTATGTAAGGAGGGGGTATGGCGTAATACACGTATACGCCGAAATATTAGACTCCCTTTGTTGTGGTTGTTGTAGGGATATCTGACTCCTATAAGGAGCAGGATTTGAGGGCATACCTTAATGGGTAGAATATTAATCTTCAGGTGGTGAGGGTTACCAAGCTGGGTGGGGACAAGTGGCTTCTCCACTTGTCCAGGGAATCAGACATCACGGCCTTTTATGCCGTCAAATATATACTATATTGCAATCCGCAAGGATAATAGGACGGGGATTACGCAATGCCGGAATTGCCAACGCTATGGGCACATAGCGCTGAACTGCGGCATGCCCCACCGCTGCTGCAAATGCGCCGGGTCCCACGGCCCGGGCAAATTCACCCTTTCCGCCAAATCAGATGGAGTGGGATAGACCATCGGTCCTGACCCTGTCACTGGACCGCCAGTTCTTCGGCCGGATCACCAGGTCCGCTCCATAAATTGTCTAACCGACGGGCACACAGGTAACGCTAGGGAGTGTCCGTTGCGTTTGAAATTACTTCGCGAGAAAGCTGAAGCCAGGAAGCGACACTTTCTCGTTCCTGGAATCAGCTTCTCTCGCGATAGTGGTGGAATACGTAGCGGTATCTCCTACGCAGTTGCTGCTCGGGGTGCTTCTCGCCCTAGGGCGACTGCGCCATATGGTGGAAATTTCGCTGCAACAGTACCCGGAGGGGTGACGTTGCAGAGCGCAATGGTCCAATTTGGGACAATTGATGGGACTGCCGTCGGATGTTCGGCATGGACTTCACATCCTGCCGCAACAAGCTAGGCTAGTTCGTGCATGATTACGCCAAACTGGATGACGATAACCTGAAGTCTCAGGCAATTTTGGGGCTTTTAATGGCCTTAAGGCCTGTGTGAATAATTTGTATAGTTAGTTTTAGGGAATAGTTTTAAGTTATTTTGTAAGTTGTCGTAGTTCTGCCATTTTTTAATTCCTTTTTCTGGCATTTTTGTTTAAGGTAATTTGTAAATAAATTTTGAAGAACCGGCCTCGCTGGACTTATGGCAACTGCTAAGACATAAGAAATGTAGTTTCCGGAAAATTTATCAATGATAGGAAAAAGTTGTATGTATATATTTTTCAGTCTTTATTTCGATTTTATTTTGTTGTAACTTATTGGAATAAATAAAAATTGAATTGAATTGAATTGAATAAAGTTTGGCTTTCCTTTCCATTAAATCCAACTTTCACGGATCATGGACACTATCTTGTCCTATATCCTCTTTTTGGTCCAGGTGGACCACATTAAGTTAGGGCGACAGTCAGATGCTTGTTCAAAATATATTCGACGTAGATAGAGAGGTTCCTGTTCCTGCATAGCGTTAGATCACCACTTTTTCAGGATAGTGATAACCATTCAGTCTTCCCACTACGTAGGGATGTTGTTGTCCATTTATGAACTTCTGATTACCGTCGTAATGGTATCTGTTAACACTGCAATATTATCAGGACCAGAAGATTTGTGATCCCTAATTTTTCCCAGTGCTTCGTCAATCTCTGTCTGTAACGGGGGTTCCGCTGAAATAACCATTCTCGCGTTGCAACGTGAGTATTCTGCCGAACGTGTACACTGATATTCATCATCCCGAAGTCTATATTGTGTCGTATATAATTCACGTCATCTCTCCCCTTGCTGATCTGGTGATGATATATACGTGCTATCAGCTTTAGTTCAGTACAAAAATCATAGGTTACCCCTATTTGTAGACGTCTCGGTTTCCGCCGCTATATTGTTCAGAAAATGGTCGCTATTGGAACGGAACATGTAACCCAATCTACATGCTGATTACCGATAGTCTGATTTTATTTGCCTCTTCAACGTTGGTGTCCGGTATCGTATAGGCACATAGTGAAGCGTTCACGATCCAGAATTTTGTCAAGTCATACATTAAAGATATTATGGGAAGTCGGAATGGCAACATTGTTCAGTAATTTACTTAGTGATATAAATGATATCAGTATTGTTCCATATCGGTGATACAATTTTAAATCGGGAATAGTTATAGGCACGTGTTCAATATCACTCATGCTTTGGGGAAATTTGTACCTTACTGGACCACCATATCTTGTTAACACTGTTTCCTTATTTGGTTTCAATTATGGCCTGGAAACTTTTTGATATTTATTTTATCTCACATGCAGTCGACACCGAAGCATATTAGACAAAAGGTGAATTAAGCTTAACTGAAACCAAAGGTTTGATTGTCAAAGACTCTTACCGATTCCTCTATGATATTCGCGAACCATTTTAAAAGATAAAATGTTATTAAGTTTCTTTAGCTTTAGCCTGCGTGCTCCCATTTTGCCACTTCTGGAATTATTCTCCACAAGAGTACTGCAACTTACAGTGTCATGGCTTAGTGATGAAGTCTGGCAGACTATTACAATTCAGCCACTTCATTTCATATTCACACTTAAAACACTGAAATGTGAAAGTATGAAAATACACTCTGGAAAAGTCCTTATTTCAATCAAATCAAACACAGCAGATTACGATGCAGGCCGAAACCAAATTGTTAGCAATTTTCTTAAAATGCAGTCACTGATGTTTTATATTGACACGTTAGAAGATCTCAAGATGGTGTTTTATACAAACTGACCACCTAGCATTTAATAAGGCCTTAAGTTACAGTCATGATTTTCCAATTAAAGTGCAACTATGCCTAATAGCATTTGCAAGACACCGATGCTATATGTTGTCTGTTGAGGATGAAGTTAGTATAATGTGTCAATTGGTTCATGTTAATAAAGTTCCATACACCAGGCGCTTTATTTATAACGAGATGTGAGAGATGATTATTGTATGATAAATAAATGAAAACGAAAATTACACCAATAACAATTGGAATTTATGTATAATTTTTCGTAAATGCAAGCACTCTCTAGATACTATTTATGCCAATATCTGGCATAGATCGTAGTGCTTTGCCAATTTATGGAATATACGATGCTTTTGCTCTTGCGAACTTGAATGATGTGAAGTGGATAATTTTAATTGTAGACCTTCATAATTCGAAGCATTCCTCGCATTTTTCCACAGCATTTTTAAATGAACAGTCTATTCTGAATGTGCAGACCACGTTCAATGTATATAACAATAACGTGAATTTGGCGTGGCATAGGCATAGTGAGTCCTATAAATATAGTTAGACTGTGCAACACTCATTCTGGGACGTTGGAAACACAAATGAAAGGAATTTGTTTCGGGCATCAAATATTATATTTATCAAATAAATATTTTATGTTTTGTCTATGTTCTGAAATTTTGAATATCTGTGTTGATGGTTTAGTGATTTATACTGTACTACAGTATTATAATGACCATATTTGTCATTTATATTTTTCAACCTAACTCAAAAGTGAGTCTTAGAAATTATATTTTTTCCAACGTTACCTACGCGTTCACGTTCACTCACCAGACGCATTTTTCGTTATGTAAAATGATACGCCTTAAGATGCGATGTACATTAGAAGTATATTTATATACGTTAATTCTCACTTTATTTAAAGTACATTTTATATAGGTTTGTTACTTGAGCATCATATAGGGTGACGCGATTGTTGTTTTGGTTACTTGAAAAAGCTGTTAGAGATATGACAATTATGGACAAAAACGTTAAAAATTTTCACATTTTTGTGTTATTAGACCATTTGAGATCAATTATAGAATTTAGGACGTTGATGTGTTTGGCAATTTTTGTCGAAAGCCCTAAGTTGTACAACTTTGGAGAACATTATTACATTCCTGTGTTAATAGTATAGAAATTATAAGTGAAAAGTTAAAAAAAAATCGAATTTCTGAATTGGTATCATTTTGAAACCCAGAATGTAATTTTTGTTCATTACTGTAGTTGACAATATTGTTAAGTATATTAAGCACTATAATTTTGTAGAAGATATCAATTTGTACTTTGTTTAATAATGAGTATATATAGGTGAATATTTACAGAATATGGTTAAACGCGGCATTTCTACACCAATTACACTAGTCAACAGTCAAAATGTACTCCGGATGCCATAATTTTTTCTGTGTAGATAACCTTGACATGAGCTCGAAAAACGCAATAAAAATTTTTTTTTTCGTTTGGTTTTTTTTTTGTTTTTTTTTTTAAATTTTAAAAATTTTTTTTTGGTTAATTTGTTTTTGTATGAAAAATTGTTTCAGCAACTAACAAATCTCGCCAAAATATATACCAACTGGATGGTAGTAGACCCCAAAACATAAATAATGTGCGTCTTCATTCATCGGCTAGCTACAGCGGTCGTAATCGGTTGTTGAATAAGGAATTTTACAAAATTTTACCGAAAATTTACAAGTGAAAGCCCTTTAAAGCATTTTAAAAAAATATTAATTCACAGAGTGCATTTTTTTTTTGTATTTTATACGCAATGTGGCAGGTTTTAGAAATCAAACAAGCTACTTTTTAAGAAAATCCATCAATTAATAATGAAGTTGTGAATTTTTTCGCTAAAGCCCTCGAATCTACTTTTTAGTTCGAACATTGCATTTTACCTTTGAAATTATCTCACTAGTCAACCAAATGAAAAAATGTCATGTACTTCTAATGAAGTATTTTTTTCTGTGTAGATAACCTTCAGATGAGCTTGAAAAATACAACAAAAACTTTGTCTATGTCAAAACATATAAAATATCTGCAATTTTTCATGACGTTTCGTGAAATAATCGATTTCCTTATCGATTGTCCTTAGAAATATATTAGAGGGAATTGTGAAATAGGAAATTAGCTACAATATTGTCAAAGGTTATAAAGCAATATTTCCAGCTGTTTAGTATTTATTGAAGTAAAATCTGAAATTGGGCCCTGACCCACCTGCAACATTTTCTTCGTCGTGTAAAAAAAAATTGTTACGTACAGTGGCAAAACCGAGCGGGGTTTTGTGATACCACGTCCAAGTACTTTCACAATTTTTTGGTTTGGTGTTGCAGAGTGTAATTCGTATACCATTTGAATGTGCCATGTTAGTAGAGTAAATAAGCCCAAACATTTCATCGCTGTGTGGATACATTTAGATATTACAGCCTTTTGAAGTTATAATTTTTTCTCAAATTTGTATATAAAAAGTTTCAATAACCCCGGTGACAGATATCTGATCCTAATTTAGTGTAGGGTCTTGTTCTGGGAAATTGTATAGAAATTTCATTTGTATGACACTTTAGTATTTTGCCTTCCGTTTTAGAAGGACATTTAAGTCGTTTTTTCCAAAAAAAAAAAATACAAAAACTATAAGAAAGCGTAAGTTTTGTGAGTTGCAATGTTTGACAAAAATGCTTCTCGCTAAATTTCGATGCTTCAAAAACGCAAATTTCATATGAAAAAGTATAGATATCGACAACTGCGAATTTGTAATTGACTGTTATTGCTGTTTTCCAATTTTTTGTAGTTACGAAAATGAAAATTTCCTTTGAAATTGGAATTCTTAAAGTGAAGTTCACAGGTTTAAAACAAATTAAATTATCTCATATACTTTGTTACTTTTTCATTAAAAATAAATGGTGTCCCATTACATCCCATGAAGAAATTGGGGAGAGCTTCTCACAGCCAGTGAGCTGTGCGGTTTCTAGTTGTATACTCACTGATTGGGGCATACAGGTATACAAGCTTTTTCATGGCCAAATACTTGATAGTGGCGCCGTCATTATGCGAGGTAACCGCCGCCGAAAGGAGTTAAGGTGGTCAGAGCAGCGATCTGACCCAGGATCTAATATAAAAGAGGACCGCACACGATTCACTGCACCACCGACGGAGACGACTCTGTCGTTACTTTTACTGTATTCCTGAGTTAATCGAATAAATATAGTGCTCATTGACTTTTAATCACAGTCAATGCTTTTAATCAGTGTAAAAATATAAATATATCGCACCCTAACTACAAAGGAGTCATAACTCAAAATTTTCAGATTTTAATTTTTTGCTTGAAAACAATAACCAAGGACCATTTCTATACGCTGTAAAAATCTGACGTCGTTTACTCTTCCCTTTAGTCAAAAAAGTCCCGTATGAATATGTCTATAATTCAGTATTTTCATACATATTTCTAGTTAACAACATCAGTTTTTTGGCTCTACTGAAAATTTGAGTTATGACTCTTTTGTAGATAGGGTGCGATATGTTATAAGTTCTAGCACTGCAATTATTTTACAAGTTAAAAATTTAAGATTTTACTATGTTTGTGGTAAGTTTGTCACAAATAAAGTTAAAGGGCCAATGCGTGCACATTCAGACGATCGGACGGTTCCAAAGTATCGCAAAATCTACGTTTTATCAACGGTCGCCTCAACATTCGACTGTCTTGAGAAACCGCTTTACGAAGAGAAGGCTTTGTACGTGTCACGAGAAGGCTTTGTATGTGGAAGTGAAAATGTGCTTTTGGTCATGAACGCGGCAAGGTAATAGTGTGCTAGTCAGTTAAAACGAATATGCAGTTCATTTAGTTTCTATAAATCTGGTGTAGTATCAGTATAAGACAAAATCACTATAATTAGGGATGCCAGAATATAACTCGAAAATGAGAAATAATCCGAGGAATGTGCAAAATCAAATACGGAATATACCAACACATAAATGTAAATGTAAGAAAAATGCAATGAGTGTTCGAACTCACGGTTTATGTGTTAACACCTTTTAGTTACACGGTACCTGTTCGATTTCTATGAACACATTAGTAAATGTTACATTGGAAAAGAAAAAACAGCGTTCCATTTAAATAATATTAATACTTAAAACTATTTAAAGACCAGTGCAAGCACATGTGTTATTTTTTCCTTGCTTAATACTATTTAATTTATACCCACAAAAAAGAAAGAGAATGCAGAACAAAAGTCACACACGCTACACAAGCTCACAAAATTTTCGTTGCTCTGTTGCTACCCTGCAGTATTGGTAATCGACTCTACGTTGTTGAGTTCATCGACTACCACAAACCTTTCGTCGACTACTCGCTAAACTACCAGCAATGCTTTTGAGCGGCGAATTTAACAAGGCGATGTCCGCTTTGGTAATGCCTTACTGTTCGTCGATTACTTCATCGGTAACATTTCGTCGACGCATTTATCGGTAACATTTCGTCGACGCATTTATCGGTAACATTTCGTCGACAGGTTAAGAAAAACAATCGAAAATCTCTGGAGACACTACCTTACAGATTACCACTGAGTACCAATGTAATCGGCGATGTAGTCAATGAAAAATCAATGGCGATGTAGTCGATGAAATGTTGCAATCGGTTGTTGAATAAGGAATTTTACAAAATTTTACCGAAAATTTACAAGTGAAAGCCCTTTAAAGCATTTTAAAAAAATATTAATTCACAGAGTGCATTTTTTTTTGTATTTTATACGCAATGTGGCAGGTTTTAGAAATCAAACAAGCTACTTTTTAAGAAAATCCATCAATTAATAATGAAGTTGTGAATTTTTTCGCTAAAGCCCTCGAATCTACTTTTTAGTTCGAACATTGCATTTTACCTTTGAAATTATCTCACTAGTCAACCAAATGAAAAAATGTCATGTACTTGTAATGAAGTATTTTTTTCTGTGTAGATAACCTTCAGATGAGCTTGAAAAATACAACAAAAACTTTGTCTATGTCAAAACATATAAAATATCTGCAATTTTTCATGACGTTTCGTGCAATAATCGATTAACAGTGTACTTATCCTTAGAAATATATTAGAGGGAATTGTGAAATAGGAAATTAGCTACAATATTGTCAAAGGTTATAAAGCAATATTTCCAGCTGTTTAGTATTTATTGAAGTAAAATCTGAAATTGGGCCCTGACCCACCTGCAACATTTTCTTCGTCGTGTAAAAAAAAATTGTTACGTACAGTGGCAAAACCGAGCGGGGTTTTGTGATACCACGTCCAAGTACTTTCACAATTTTTTGGTTTGGTGTTGCAGAGTGTAATTCGTATACCATTTGAATGTGCCATGTTAGTAGAGTAAATAAGCCCAAACATTTCATCGCTGTGTGGATACATTTAGATATTACAGCCTTTTGAAGTTATAATTTTTTCTCAAATTTGTATATAAAAAGTTTCAATAACCCCGGTGACAGATATCTGATCCTAATTTAGTGTAGGGTCTTGTTCTGGGAAATTGTATAGAAATTTCATTTGTATGACACTTTAGTATTTTGCCTTCCGTTTTAGAAGGACATTTAAGTCGTTTTTTCCAAAAAAAAAAATACAAAAACTATAAGAAAGCGTAAGTTTTGTGAGTTGCAATGTTTGACAAAAATGCTTCTCGCTAAATTTCGATGCTTCAAAAACGCAAATTTCATATGAAAAAGTATAGATATCGACAACTGCGAATTTGTAATTGACTGTTATTGCTGTTTTCCAATTTTTTGTAGTTACGAAAATGAAAATTTCCTTTGAAATTGGAATTCTTAAAGTGAAGTTCACAGGTTTAAAACAAATTAAATTATCTCATATACTTTGTTACTTTTTCATTAAAAATAAATGGTGTCCCATTACATCCCATGAAGAAATTGGGGAGAGCTTCTCACAGCCAGTGAGCTGTGCGGTTTCTAGTTGTATACTCACTGATTGGGGCATACAGGTATACAAGCTTTTTCATGGCCAAATACTTGATAGTGGCGCCGTCATTATGCGAGGTAACCGCCGCCGAAAGGAGTTAAGGTGGTCAGAGCAGCGATCTGACCCAGGATCTAATATAAAAGAGGACCGCACACGATTCACTGCACCACCGACGGAGACGACTCTGTCGTTACTTTTACTGTATTCCTGAGTTAATCGAATAAATATAGTGCTCATTGACTTTTAATCACAGTCAATGCTTTTAATCAGTGTAAAAATATAAATATATCGCACCCTAACTACAAAGGAGTCATAACTCAAAATTTTCAGATTTTAATTTTTTGCTTGAAAACAATAACCAAGGACCATTTCTATACGCTGTAAAAATCTGACGTCGTTTACTCTTCCCTTTAGTCAAAAAAGTCCCGTATGAATATGTCTATAATTCAGTATTTTCATACATATTTCTAGTTAACAACATCAGTTTTTTGGCTCTACTGAAAATTTGAGTTATGACTCTTTTGTAGATAGGGTGCGATATGTTATAAGTTCTAGCACTGCAATTATTTTACAAGTTAAAAATTTAAGATTTTACTATGCTTGTGGTAAGTTTGTCACAAATAAAGTTAAAGGGCCAATGCGTGCACATTCAGACGATCGGACGGTTCCAAAGTATCGCAAAATCTACGTTTTATCAACGGTCGCCTCAACATTCGACTGTCTTGAGAAACCGCTTTACGAAGAGAAGGCTTTGTACGTGTCACGAGAAGGCTTTGTATGTGGAAGTGAAAATGTGCTTTTGGTCATGAACGCGGCAAGGTAATAGTGTGCTAGTCAGTTAAAACGAATATGCAGTTCATTTAGTTTCTATAAATCTGGTGTAGTATCAGTATAAGACAAAATCACTATAATTAGGGATGCCAGAATATAACTCGAAAATGAGAAATAATCCGAGGAATGTGCAAAATCAAATACGGAATATACCAACACATAAATGTAAATGTAAGAAAAATGCAATGAGTGTTCGAACTCACGGTTTATGTGTTAACACCTTTTAGTTACACGGTACCTGTTCGATTTCTATGAACACATTAGTAAATGTTACATTGGAAAAGAAAAAACAGCGTTCCATTTAAATAATATTAATACTTAAAACTATTTAAAGACCAGTGCAAGCACATGTGTTATTTTTTCCTTGCTTAATACTATTTAATTTATACCCACAAAAAAGAAAGAGAATGCAGAACAAAAGTCACACACGCTACACAAGCTCACAAAATTTTCGTTGCTCTGTTGCTACCCTGCAGTATTGGTAATCGACTCTACGTTGTTGAGTTCATCGACTACCACAAACCTTTCGTCGACTACTCGCTAAACTACCAGCAATGCTTTTGAGCGGCGAATTTAACAAGGCGATGTCCGCTTTGGTAATGCCTTACTGTTCGTCGATTACTTCATCGGTAACATTTCGTCGACGCATTTATCGGTAACATTTCGTCGACGCATTTATCGGTAACATTTCGTCGACAGGTTAAGAAAAACAATCGAAAATCTCTGGAGACACTACCTTACAGATTACCACTGAGTACCAATGTAATCGGCGATGTAGTCAATGAAAAATCAATGGCGATGTAGTCGATGAAATGTTGCCAGCCACTACTTGTGAAACTGCAGGGTATCTCATTTTTATACACGTATAACCACGTCATTATTGTCTTTGCTCTGATAGTGCTTAGCACCCACACAAGACAACTATTCGCTGCCGCTACATCAGTGTAAGTTTTTTTAAAAGTATGAAAATCTGTGTTTCGCAGTCGGACAAATCTGTGTTCTATATAGGGGTGTGTCACCCTTATCATTTTGGGGTACCAAAAGTAGATGTTG
This sequence comes from Phaonia tiefii, assembly GCA_963931995.1. Taxonomy (NCBI): domain Eukaryota; kingdom Metazoa; phylum Arthropoda; class Insecta; order Diptera; family Muscidae; genus Phaonia; species Phaonia tiefii. The sequence continues at coordinate 197,341,067 of OZ008368.1, read as the reverse complement.
GCCGATTCTGAGACCTACCCGATATGAACACAACATTTCATACAAATCGGTTCAGCCATTTGGAAGGAGTTTAAAGCCAAACAATCTGTGATCACAGTTGGACAAACTGTATGATAGCAGTCGGACAAATTGTGTATGGATGTGTTCACTTTGTGAGTTAAGTCCCTACCCGTAACTATACGAGTAGATGTTAATACATCAAAAAATATTTTAAATTGTATTACACTTGGCTATATTTTTGTCAAATATCTGGTCCTTGGTAATGAAAAATTTACCAACATTTGTAGCCCAAATATATTTATTTATTTTTTTATTAACCCAGCTGGAAAAATATTAATTTTACGTGTTTTCAGTTAAAAGCTAAATACAGTATTAAAGTACAATAATTAAAATGATAGAACAGGAACAGTAAGAAAACAGCAATCAAGAACAAGATTAAACAACAAATGGTAATAAGTTCGCGCAGGAGATAATAGATGGAACAGGGTCATTGACTACATTGAACGATATTAACAGAATTAACATACAAAAAGGCTAATTAGGAAAATGGGAATGAACTGAATGGATGAGGATAGATAAAGCAGGAGCAAATGAAGCTGCTACAGATGCAGCAGGATAGATAAAGCAGGAAATGATGAAGTAGGTGGAGCCGGAATAGATCAACCAAGAACAGATTATACAGGAACAGATAAAGCAGGCACAGGTGGAGCAGAAACAGATGACAAGGAGACAGATTAAGAAGGAACAGATGAAGAAGGATAGATGAAGCAGGAACTGATGCAGCAGGAACAAATGAAGCAGGAATATAAAGTCGAAACACACGAAGTACGAACTGATGGTGCAGGAGAATCAGGAACAGGTGAAGCCAGAACAGATGACACAGGAACATATGAAACAAGAACAGATAGAGCAGGAATAGATAAAGAAAGAACAAATGGAATAGGAACTGTTGAAACAGGTGAAGCAGGAACATACATAGCAAGAACAGGTGTCACAGGAACAGATAAAGCGGGAGCAGATAAGGCACGTAGAGAATGAAGCAGGAAGAAATGAAGCAGGACATACGAAGCAGGAAATTTAGTTCAGCGAAAATGAACCAAAATTCATTCACATGATTTCTCGAATGAAATCTTAAATCTCCTACCTGGCAATTCTACGCATTATTAATCAAAAAACAAATTAATCTTTCGTTTAATTACTTCAATAAAATCCGATAGAGAGAATAGATGGTGGAACTCATTAACAGTATTGCTCAGAGTAAAATCTGGATTAAAAGACTAGTAGTCAAAAGGAACATTAAAATTCAGTGAAGAGATCACCTACGATGAATTAATTTCTCCATTGATTAGTTTAGTCATGAATCATATACTGCAAGAAAAAACTTCATGAAATTGATGAAGGACTTAACACATAACATAACACTTCCTCATTTTGAAACCTACGTCACCTTTCATTTATTTGATCAACTTTCATCAATATTTCATCAATGGTTTATGTTGACTCAACGACAACGTTACATCAAGTTTACGTACATTTTTCGTCGATCTACTGTGTATTTTTCATTAATTATATCTAAGGTTGTCATCAATTTAATGGAGGTTTGTCATCAATTTGATATAAACTGGTCAAAATTTTGACCTAAATTGTTTGTTAATCTGTAGTCAAATTCTTTGGACTATTTTTCATTGTAAAAAATCCACAACAATAAGGTATAACACCACATAGAAAAAGCTCATAGCATGGATATTGTTTTATGGCCATTGCACTTTTTGGTATTATAGTATTATTATACTATTATTATATTCGGTTGTGCAATGGTAGTGTGCGCGCCTGGTGACGTGACTTAACGCCCATGGACTTAACGCCTAAAAAAAATTTTGGGCGTTATGGCCTCCTTTTTGCCGGACATAACGCCTGAATTAGTTTTTGGCGTTATGACCGCCCCAGAGCCGGTCGAAAGGCCCAACTAATAAGTGGATATAAAATCCAAATTTTGGAAAGAGGACATAACGCCCAAACATTTTATTGCGGTTAATTTTGAATATAGCTTGTTTTTTGATGTTTAGAGGTGTTATGACCGCCCATTTTTTTGGGCGTTAAGTCCATGGGCGTTAAGTCACGTCACCGAGATCCTGGGATCGATCCCTGCTCAGACCACCTTAAAATTTCTTTTGACTGCGGTCACTTCGCATAGTGACGGCGACACTATCGAGTATTTAGCCATGAAAAAGCTTCTCAAAATACAGTTCGGAATCGGTGTAACACTGTAGGTCCCAATCAGTGAGTGAAAATTGGAAAGCGCACAGCTTAGTGATCGTGAGAAGCTCCCCCTGTCCCTTCATGGGATGTAATGGAAAACCATTTATTTTTTTTATATTATAGTATATAACATTATAAAGGTTTATCCATTTTGCGGGTTGAAAAGTAATCGTAAATAAAAGACATATAAAATATTTTTTTCATGATATTTCTTCTTTATTATAAATTTGAACGTTGATATTATGTGTGAAACACTACATCATTTAAATGACCACCACGTGAAGTGTTGAAAGCATTGATTCTTTTGAGGTAAATTTCGACCACTTTTTGACACATATTGGGCGGTATCTCAGCCATAACTTGACGAATGTTGGTTCTTAAGTGCTCACGAGTTAAAGGTATATCTGCATAAACACGCTCTTTCGCGTAGTCCCACAAAAAAAGTCTAATGGTGTCAAATCGCATGATCTTGGTGGCCAGTTAATATCGCCACGACGAGAAATTACGCGGCCAGGAAATGTCTCTTGCAATAAAGCCATATTGGCTCGAATGGTGTGGCATGTGGCACCGTCTTGTTGAAACCACATATTACCCAAGTCGTATTCTTTAATAGCAGGCAAAAATAAGTCGGTTATCATATGACCATAACGCTCTGAATTGACGGTGACAGTCGTTCCATCGTCGTTTTCGAAGTAGTAAGGTCCAATCACACCTTCGGACCAAAGAGCGCACCAAACAGTGACTTTTTCTGGATGTAATGGCCTCTCTTCAATTACTTGAGGATTCTCAGAACCCCATATACGACAATTTTTTTTATTAACATACCCACCGTGTGAGAAATGTGCTTCATCGCTGAAGAAAGTTTTGTTCGGAAAATCGCCGTCTGCCGCCAGTTGTTCAAGCACACATTCCACGTATCTACGACGTTGTGAATGATCAGCTGGCTTCAGTTGTTGTGTGAGCTGGACTTTATATCGATGTAGGTGTAGATCCAAATGCAAAATACGCCATAATGTGCCGTAAGACAGTCCTAATTCCTGACAACGACGAGGAATCGACACATTCGGGTCTTTGCCAACACTTTCACTTACAGTAGCGATATTTTCAGCGGAACGAGCGAACCGATGATGCACAGACCTTACAATATCTGTAACCGCTCCAGTCTCTTCAAATTTTTTCACAATTTTGCCAATTGCTTGCGTAGTGGGACGATCATGATAACCATAATCTCCTCTTAAAGCACGATATGTGGCTGTGCCAGAATCACCATTTTTGTAGTAGGTTTTAATAATTTTATTCGTTGTGTGATAATTAAGCGATCCATTTTCGTCAATGTCAGACTTTCAACTGAAAAGAAAAAAAAATTGGTGAAAGTTTTCTTTTTCTCTTTATTTTTTCAATACTACATACTTATTTTGTATCGATCCCACTAATTACTTCTAAATTCCAATGATGAAGATTGATGTAATAAAGCTCAAAAAAGGAAAAGGTGGACCAACTTCAAATTCAAATTGAAGATCCTTTTCAATGATGAAAATTTTCATCAATTCAATGAAAAAGTATTGATGATTACAGCTGACATTGCCCTACCATGCTCTAAAGAAGGTAAATCAATGAGCTGTAATCTATGAATATAGGAAAAAGGTTTCGAAGATGAACTACTATCAAAATTGCGTAAAGCAAAACGTAAGAACTGTCTCTGATCAAATAATGGTCGTCTACCGCTTAAACGAGAGTCTTGAAAACACACAAAAAAAAATACAGCAGATAGTTGTCCGAGGCCTTCGGCCACGGACTGTCCCTGCAGGCTGTGTCAGAGACACGGCCATTAAGTTTAACGTAGAATACGCCATCCGATAAGACAGAAAACATATATAACAATAAATGATAAATAACATAAGCAATTGAATTTATTTATTTGATAGTTACTTATGGTAGGAAAAATAGGATAAATATGTTTTTAAATTAAAAGAGTAAGGATAAATGATAAATAACAGACGCAAACCAATTTGATTATTTGAAAGTTACTTTTGATAATATGGGCTTATGATAGGAAAAATAGGATAAAAAAAGTTATCTCGCCGGTTCCTCATAATCAATGAAATAAAGATTACAACAATAACAATCTGACATGACTCCCTATACGGTAAGGTAAGACGTATTCTACGCCAAAATGTATGAATTAATTTTTTCATATATTTTTTATAATTATATATCCATGTTAAATTCAAATTCACATTTAACATTTTGTTTCACTTAAATACATAAGTAAATATACAAAATTTCAATATTTCATCAATCAAAACAACAGCCGAAAGTTTGTGTCCACACTGAAACAGCATCATAGTTTGTGTCCACGCTACAAACTCAAACACTCAACCACACACCAGACATATGTTTGAGTGCATGTGTTTAAACAATTTTCATTTGAGAAATTTAAATATTAGGAAGATATCAACCAATATGAAATGTATATCAAACGAAAGATAACATCTTCATTTACCTACAAAACAATTTTTAAAAAAAGTTATCTCGCCGATTCCTCATAATGAATGAAATAAAGATTACAACAATAACAATCTGACATGACTCCCTATACCGTAAGGTAAGACGTATTCTACGCCAAAATTTGCATTAAGTCATCGATCCGTAATGTTGGATGATATCCGTCCTCTAGGGTGACAGAGGAAAATGTTTCGACAGTAAAATGACATCATTTTATTTGGCTGTTTTACTATTAGTTGACCTAATCTCACAAAGCCCTAGGACCCACACTGTGAACGTTCCAATATGCCGTCATAATTATCCCACTCGAGACATACAACAACTCGAGTACAACAGTATACACCTGACCTATTGTTTATAATCGTGACTTATACTAGTGTACTTCTTATTAAGTACTGGTTGCGTGTGCTGCGGCATAATTTTAAAATTATTTTCTTAACATAGAAAAATTTAAATTAGTCATTTGAAGTTTTTTTCCGTTGATTGCATTTCCTACTTTTCTCATTCAAATAAGTTACCTTCTATTATTTCCTGGTGCTAAACATGATGCTTTTCAGTGTTGTCTCTCTGCAATGGATGCGATGGAAGACAACATTCTCTATGTTTAGTTTATATGTCTGTCTAGTGTTGTGTGGTATTGCGTGGTATGTGGACATTTTGAAATGCATGAGATTTATAGGCATCGCTATTGGTGTTGTTTTGCGAAAAAGACGAAGAAAGAATTTAGAGAAGTGATAAAATGTTATTATGGCTCTTGGGTAGGAAAATGGTGGAAAATGACTGTAGTAGTAGTAGTGCTTATAATCTATCACAATACTTACATTGTTAACAAGAAGTTGACACTTTGTGAATCCAAATCGATTTGTAACTGGTGCTGTTGGCTGTCATTTACACTACAATGTTGCAGAAACTACGTGGACAATTGAGAGATTTCTTTTAAGAATCACAGCAAAAACATTTCGTAACAATCATCACAATATACAATATACTTGTTAAGAAATATTTTGTATGGAAATCTTATCATGATCTTACCTTCCTAATGCTTCTTCGTAATAATAAAAAAACAAAAACAAAAACAAATTTCGATGGTTCCTATGGTTATCTCGTAATTTATGAAGATACCCAAGAACTAATCAGCGTACATTCCCCTTCTTGCCTTATGGTACGGATGGACCAATACTATGGGTCAACTGGTGAAGAGAGTAGGGGAAGACAGAATCCAGGTCTGACAAACTCGGACTGGTCACCATCTCACTCAGAGTGGGTGGTTGGTGGGTACATCCTGGCAGCGGATGGGCTAGGCAAGCCTTCCGCCACTGTTTCTGAATGCCAATGAGAATACAAAATGGGAATGGGGAACGTGATACCCCCTATTTGTTGACGATTCCCGCAATAGTTGTAGGTTATGGCTGTACAATGGAGAATAACTGTGACTCATACTACAGCTGCCGTGTTAAAAAGCATGAATTTGGTTCTGGATTTGTAGTTATCAAAATACTGCGAGAACTGGTCTCTAGGTTCGATCCAATGAGTGAACGTATGACCACCATCCGCATAAAAGCGAAGTGCTTTAGCATATCACCAATTTGTGGGTATGCCCTTACAGGAGGAAAAGTCGATGACACCAAGGCTATGTTCTTTGAGCACCTAGAGGAAACATACGGCCGCTGCCCTGGCCATGACATTACAATTGTTCTAGGTGATTTTAATGCTAAAGTCAGTAAGAAAACTATTTTTGAACCAACTATTGTTAAATTTAGTCTACACGCCATCACTGCCAATAACGGAGTGAGACTATTAGGTTTTGGCGCGACGAGATTCTAAAAAGATTCCAAGGCAAGGACATCCACAGGGTTGTTTGGATATCCCCTGATGAACTGACGAAATACCAAGTTGATCACCTGGTAATTGATGGAGGTCACTCTACTAGGATAACGAACGTACTTGCGATTCAAGAACTTAATATTGATTCTCATCACTACTTGGTTGCAGCGAAGGTTCGCATAAGGCTGAGTAGGGGAAGTTATACGAAACCGGAAAGCTGGACATCGGAAAACTGCAATTACCGGAGATGGTCACCGCCTGTGTGGAGAAGCATACTCAGCGACTGACGCAGAACACACAACCGCCACATGATTCTGTAGCGCAATGGGAATACATTTTTCACTCTACGAAAACTGCTGTAGAGACCGTACCTGGTTATGGCGGACAGCTTTAGAACAAACCATGGTATCAGTCAGTCAGTTGTGACTTGAGTAGCGACGGAATGGTATAAAGAGAAGTGAAGAGAAGAAAAGAAATCACTTCACTGCTTTATTTGTCCATATTGAGGGTGATAAACAAATACAGCACGATGGCGTCGACTGACCCACCCTAACCAAGGCGAAGTTGGAAATGCAAATTCCCGACTTTGGAAAAACCACTCCACTCGTACTGATGTTCCACCAGCTGAGCTATTTAAGTCAGGCGGCTATGAGGCTAAGAGTCTGGCTAGACGGCTCTATGTCCTGTTTTTAAAAAAGTCGACCCGAGCGTATGTATCGCATCTTTTACACATTCCAACTACTATTAAAATTAAATACGATTTCTATTAACTTTATTTATTTTTTAAAAAATAAACTGCGGTTTGCAATACGTCTTATTCCTCCAGCAGTTGTCGGGAGAAAGTTAATTTTTTAATATAGTCATGGAAAACATCGTTAACATGGAATGGGCCTTTTATCAAACAAGTACAGGGCGTGATGTGCAAAGGAATTAAGCCGTTGGTTGCCGCCTTTATCGAAGCTTTGCAGTGCGGCTTTAGGCCTGGAAGGTCAGGTGTCAAACACATATTTATATTGCAACAAATCCTGGGGAAATCTACGGAGAACAAACCGACTCCTAACACCTTTTTGTAGATTATAAAGCTGCCTTCGATACCCCGATGCGGGGAAAACTGCACCAAACTATGTCGTAGCTGGGTATTCCTGCTAAACTGACACGCCTTTGTTGAATGACACTGACCGACACGAAACCCTCAGTAAAGGCTGGTAAAGATCCCGCCGAACCACTTGGTACGAGTCGAAGCCTCAGGCAGGGCGACACTCTATCATGCGATTTCTTGAACTTTTTAATTTATATTGTGAGAAAAACAGCAGTCAATGCGATTGAAACTATCAGCAGAAAACTCTGCTCGTATATGCTGATATTTTAACATTATTTGGCTAAATCTGCGAGAAGTTACTGCAGTATTTTCGAGAAATGAGAAGGAGTCAGAAAATATTTGGCAGGTTTGGCAGTGAACGGGGTCAGGTCAAAGTTTCGATAAGTAGAACATCCACCCGATTGGGAAATAGGGTGAAATTTGATAGTGGGTATAATTTCGGGATAGTGGCCGAAGTCATTCATCTTGGATCTGGCTAAACAGAATCAATAACGTCAGCCTAAAAATCAAACGGGGAATTATGCATGCAAGCAGGTGTTATTTTGTGTTAAGCCAATCACGTTAGAGAACATACTATCATCATATTGAAAGGCCCTTCCCCCTCTGGGTTGTTTGAGGCCTACTAAATAAATAAGTGATGCTTTTAGGTAATAATTTAAAAACAATCATAGATTAGTTGCTTAGTAATAGCTTTCTGTTTATTTTTAACTGAGTAATAATGAGTAATTTTCAATTACACTGTGAAACAAAGGAAGGGAATTTGTTTCGGGCCTCAACCAAAACACAAAATTGTGAAAGTGCTTGGACGTGGTATCACAAACCCCCCGCTCGGTTTTTCCCCTTTACGAAATAATTTTTTTTTGCAGGCCGAAGAAATTTTTGAAGGTGGATTAGAGCCCTATTTCAGATTTTACTTCAATAAATCTGAAACAGCTTGAAATATTGTATTACAACCTTTGACATTATTGTAGGTATTTCACAATTTCCTCTAATATATGTCTAAGGTAAAGTGCACATTTAAACGATTATTTCACGAAACCTCGTGAAAAATTTCACATATTTTATATGTTTTGACACTTCTTGCTTAACGGTAAATAAATTACGACAGCTGTCTTCAAAAGAATTGTATCTTATACATTTCTTGATAACTTTCCTAATTACACTAATCAACAAAAATTATATTTAGAGCTCCATACTTGGTGTAGGAATGTTGCGTTTTGCAATATTCTTTAAATATTCACCTATATGTATTCAATATTAAAGAAATTACAAATTAATATCTTCTAGAAAGTTGTAGTGCTTAATATACTTAACAGTATTGGCAAATACACTAACTACTTTCCGTTTCATTTCTGATGTTGATATTCGCCATGTTTTATTGGATTGTTTATATGCAATAAGAGGAGAACCTTCAAAACACTTTATCCACGCTTGTACCGTACACAATCCGTATTTACATTAACATTTCTTCATTGACTCTTCTTTCAAAACTTAATGTCCCGTTCATTTCGGATGGCTTTGCTCGTTAATTACGGTTTCCACTGCTCCATCTATCATAGTTAATTTCATTCTATAATGTACGTTAAGACTTTTATTTTTAGAATTATAAAATTATGTGTCCAATGTTTCAATTTCATATTGCAATTGCTCTCTAAAAGTATTTATGACATTACCATTTCCCTTTGCAAATAATATTTTTATAGGTCTGCATAACCTCCAGGACGATTAGCTATCGGTTTGCCGCATCACTTTTTCATCTCCCATCACATAAAGCCCTATTTACATTCTAGTACTAAATAATTTTTGGTTTGAAAATCAATCATATTTAGAATGGTACTGGTGTCTGATAGCAGATTTATATTTTCAAACTTAAATAAAAAACATAACAATTGACACAAAGTCTCAAAATGGTCCAATTATCTCATGCGTGTATAAGGCACACCAAACATTTACCCTGGGGCAATGCAATGCTTTTTGATGTTTCAATGGAGGATTGCGGGTTCTTGGAGACCAGTAACGGCAGTTCTGCTTATTGAAGTGGCCGTTTAAGTGAAAATGAGCCTCGTCGCTCCAAAAAATGGGATTTACAGTGTCGCGGATTTTCGCGTAAACTGCTTCAACCAGTTCCATGTTTTCGGGAGTCCTTGAAGATCGACTGGGCCCTGACCGTGGGACATTCATAGCCGAATCAGTTGCGTGGAATCTCTGCATCCACGGGCGAATTAAATTACACTCGGTCCATCACGTATTCGTCGAATATCGAACTTTGAACAAAATTGCCGACGAGCAATTACGTAAGAATCATTACTCTTAAAAAATGTACTCGACCACTGCGACATCGTGACTGACAAATCCACACAATCGATAATTCCAACGGCGCCTCCTTTATTACTTTTTGAAATAATCGTATTTAGAAATAGAAATTTGCCACCAGACACCCTGTATGATCTGTTTTATCCAAAATGTTTTGCAATGGAACCTTAGGTGAAGTTTCTGATTCATGAATATATTTCTGGATGAGCTTTTTCCTTGCTTCTGCAATTAAACAATCTTGGTAAACTGTCTTCAGCACCTTTCTTAACATATTGCATTGCCGAATAGGGAGATCCATGCCAATAAACAAAGCTAGTGATATCTCTAGCGATAATTTGTGTTGTCCGTTGAGCTTGAAACCTTTTTAGCCGCTTAAGTTAGAGCTTCAGAAGAAGTTGATGCAACTGGGTCATGGACTCGCCTACGTTCCGTGCGAGTCCGTTCCTCTATCGCCACGTGTACTTGGTGCAAAATAAAAATAGATTATATTGATTTAAAATATCTTACAGAACTCACAACACAAAAATCTTCATTAGATGCTTCCATATCCAGCTAATCACTCAATTCATGTGCAAATCAAACTGTCATTCGGGAGAATTTTGCCCAATAATGAACACATTTTAGAAGAATAAGATTGAGTTTCTTTTGTTCTGTATCCGACAGTGATCTTTGCAACTTATCTTGTGCAAATTCTTTAACATGAAACTTCATTTTACCTCAACTCCAGCCCTAGCTTAAAAATATCACGACTTTGCAGTGCTGCTGTTGAGATTTATGTATTTTAAAATACATAATTATATTAATAAAATATCAAACAATTGGAAAAATAATTTTTAATGGTTTTTTACTAATTGTCTATTAAATATAGTGTTTATTGTGTCTAGACCATGTCTTCTCGCTAACACTATTTCGCATATGATCAATAATTGTAAACAATGACAGCGTTGCAATTGTAATAATTCAATTGCAGTTTGTACCAACTGTTAATAAAAAATTTGAATTTAACCCATTATTATTATCACTATTAACCCACATTTTCCTTACCAAATATTATGTTGCACACAAACCAATATTTTGAGCCACAATAACTCAAGAAACTCTCAATATTTTTTGACAATTATTTTACGTTTTATCTAGTTGTTGTGGTTTTTATTAAATTTTGCAAAATGAGCCGAACATTGTTTCATCATGGTTCCATAAGCCGAACATTGTGTCATCAGTATTTTATCTTTGGGTATTATTTCATTGGGCGTTATTTCGTGGAGTAAAAAAAAACTTTTTATAAGTATACACCGTATATCGCCTTAGCACTAAAATTCGATTATATTTATATGTGATAATTGCACGTAGTAAACTGCCCGATAGTGTGAACTTCCAATTTTAAGGATTCATATCTGTCACTAATTATACCGAATAAAATTCAATACAACCCGCACCATTTTCCAAAAGTCCCTGTGCACAAAATGGGCTTAAGAAGTTAAAATAGGAATTACTGTTCACATTTCTGCTTTAATTATTGCCTATTTTTTTGTAGTTTGTGTACCATTTTGTTCTTTGCAGCCAGAAAAGTCAGCAGGTGGCGTTTTATAAACTCCTCCCTAGTAATGTAAACATTTATGTGCAACCTTGCACATTGTGATTATCCCAGCTAGATACCCCGTCGTCTAGCGTATTTGAATGGATTAGTAGCGACAGAATGTGCGTTGCATCCAGTGGTGCAGTGAAAGAGAGTGAGTCCTTGTGTGTTGGACCAACATATGTTGGCATCAAGCAGAGCCGGCTTGAATAATGTTGGATTAGAAATGAGTATTTATTTGAATTCAAAGAAGTGATTTTTCGTCTGTTGGCGCACCATTACTGGCATTTGGTTGTAGGTTTACCTCAGGTAGATATGGCAAAACGTAATTAAATATTTGTCCTTCAGTTGTGTCGGTTGTCTTCATTTTTAATCAGCAGGATATTACATAACTGGCGGTGGTTTTACTGACAAATAGTGTCAAAAGACAAACATGTAAAATTAATTTTGTTGTAGACTTGAAAATGCTGAGTCAAAAAAAAATTTAAATAACGATTTACGCATATATGACACAAACAAAGCACACAGTTAAAAAGTTCTAGTGAATGTCGTTAGAAAAAGCCGCTGAAGCAAATAACATTTCCCCTACATTTCAAAACATAAAAAAATAATTTAAAAAAAAAATTAAGTTACAGTGTTTTATTTATAAATGCACTAAAAACTAGAAAATAATTTTTCTCTTAGCCTCAATAAGTATATTCTTCTTCATGATGGGGTTGTACAATGGTCCGCCTACTTAGCACTTGAACAACAATGGTCTAGATACTTTCAATAAAGAGCGTAATTAAAATGAATTAGTTAATTAATTTCTAGGGATCTCTCAAATAAAACGCTTGCATTTAAACTAAAAATGGTTACATTTAATGACATTTAATTTTGACATTTAACTTTGACATTCAATTTTGACACTTAATTTGACAGTTAATTTTGACACTTTATTTGACACTTTATTTGACATTTAATTTCGACAGTTAAAGTTGACACTTAATTTGACATTTAATTTTGACATTTAATTTTGACTTCAACTTTGACATCTAATTTTGACACTTTATTTGACATTTAATTTTGACATTTAATTTTGACACTTAATTTGACATTTAATTTTGACACTTAATTTTGACACTTAATTTGACATTTAATTTTGACACTTAATTTGAATTTTGTCACCATTTTTAATTTAAATGCAAGCGTTTTATTTGAGAGATCCCTAGAAAATTAATTAACTAATTCATTTTAATTACGCTCTTTATTGAAAGTATCTAGACCATTGTTGTTGAAGTGCAATGTAGGCGGACCATTGTACAACCCCATCATGAAGTAGAACATACCTATTGAGGCTAAGAGAAAAATTTATTTCTAGTTTTTAGTGCATTTATAAATAAAACACTGTAACTTAATTTTTTTTTTAATTATTTTTTTATTTTTAATTTTTTAGTAAATAAATTTTTAATGTTTTAATTTTTTCCATATTCATGTATTGTCATCCAAATCTGACAAGTGTGCAAAATTTTAGTTCGATTGGTCAACTGCAACTGTGTTAAAAATGAGTTACTAGATTTGAACAATACAAACTGATTTGAACAATACAGACTGACAGACAACAAAGCAAGTTAAATAAAACACTAAAAATAAAAGAGCCCCAAGACAAATATTTTATAATGTAGGACTTACATATATTAAACAAATTTCAATGCTGAATTTGACTTGAGAGAAAATCTTTCTAATTCATAATATGCGTAAACTTCTGACTAGTGTATTCAAAAAATTGGTTTTTGGAAAATGTCGGTTTTCAGTTTCATCGACCATTTCGATTTTGGGCAACCGGTTTTCGGTTAAACCGAGATGTAAATAGTAACCGGTTAATAACCGCTTTCGGTTTTTATAACAAAATGGCCAGCAATGCCCTTTATAAACATTGTTCAGTTTTAAGTCAGTCTTTTGTGAATTTTAAGGTCCACTACATAGTCATAGTCATGAAAAAGCTTGTCAACATACCGGTCAGAATCCGTGTTAAATTGCAGGTCTCAAGGTTGGTAATCCTATGCCTTCATTGGGTGTAATGGGAAACCAAAGTGTGGGCCAGGTACAATTTGGAATTTAATTTCGCTTTTAAAAAATACTAATATAGAAACAGTACCTCACCAGTATGCAAAATGAGTCGAAATCTTATCGAAACTGCATCGATATTTCTAAATACTAAATCGATATCGAATTCGATATCATGTCGAAGAAAGTAGTGGTTTCGTAAAAATTATGCTACTCAAGGAAGCTCTCGCGACTTTTGGCACAGAACCCACCCCCTCCCGATGACGATCCTGATGCGCAGTGGAAACCCATTTCCGACTCTATAAAAACTGCCGCAACAACCGTACTTGGTTTCGAAAAACCGCTTCGCAATAAACCGTGGTACGATGAAGAGTGTCGCATAGCAAATGACGAAAAGAACCCTGCACGTATGGTAATGCTTCAGTCAATTGCAACGCGAGCTGCAACTGAGCGGTATAGGGAGAAGAGAAAGGAAGTAAACCGTCTCTTTAGGCGTAAGAAACGGCAGTGGAGAAAGCGCGAGAGTGAGAAAATTGAGACATACAGAAGGAAGAACGAAGCCCGAAAATTCTACCAAAAAGTTAAAAACGGAATTAATGGACATGGTTCAGGGCCCCCCTTCTGTAAAGACAAGGACGGAAATCTCGTCGCAGATGTGCAGAGCATGTTGGGAATATGGAGAGAGCATTTCTCCGCGCTACTAATACCTGAGATATCCGATGACGATGGGACAATCGATCACAATATGGACGACGACGTCGATTGCCCCCCTCCTAACCAAGACGAGGTCAGAACAGCTATTGCACGGCTTAAGAACAACAAAACCGCAGAAGCCGATGGATTACCGGCGGAGCTGTTTAAGGCTGGCGGCGATGAGCTGATAAGGTGCATGCATCAGCTCATTAGCAAAATTTGGTTAGATGAATGCATGCCCGCCGATTGGAGTCTCAGTGTACTATGTCCCATATTTAAAAAAGGTGACCCGAGTATTTGTGCCAACTACCGTGGAATAAGCCTTTCATCCATAGCATATAAGGTTCTATCAAGTATAATGTGCGAAAGACTAAAACCAATTATCGCTGACCTGATTGGACCATGCCAGTGTGGCTTTAGGCCTGGAAAATCGACAACTGACCAGATTTTCACGCTACGCCAAATCCTGGAGAAGACACACGAAAAACAAATCGACACCTATCATCTATTTATCGATTATAAAGCAGCCTTCGATAGTCCGATACGGGAGAAACTCTATGAAGCAATGTCTGAGCTTTGTATTCCTGCAAAACTCATACGCCTTTGCAGGATGACCTTGACGAACACCATATCCGCAGTGAAAGTTGGCAAGGATCTTACCGAACCTTCCGAAACTAAGCGAGGCCTCAGGCAAGGCGACACCCTATCGTAGATCTCTTTAACATCTTAATGGATATCATTATGAGAAAAGCTGCTCGCGTATGCTGATGATATAGATATCATTGGGCGCACAATTAGAGAAGTTACTGCGGTTCTTTCGAGAATTGAGAAGGAGTCAGCAAAAGTGGGTCTGACGGTGAATGAGGACAAGACAAAATTAATGGTTTCAACGAACAGGGCCTCCACGCGATTTGACCAAAGCGTGAACGTTGATAACCGTTATAACTTCGAGGTAGTGGACGAATTTATATACCTCGGATCTGCCGTGAACAAAAACAACAACGTCAGCCTTGAGATCAAGTGCAGAATTGTGCTTGCTTATAGATGTTATTTTGGGCTAAGCAAGCACTTTAAAGATAAAGCCCTCTCTCGAGTAACAAAAGTCCAGCTGTACCAGACTCTCATTCAACCTGTCTTGCTTTATGGCGCAGAATACTGGGTCCTATCGCAAGCAGACGAAACATCTGTAGGAGTCTTCGAGAGAAAAATTCTCCGAAAAATTTATGGCCCTATAGTGCACAACGGCGAGTATCGGCGACGCATGAATCATGAGCTGTATGAGCTTTATCCTGACATTAACATAGTTAAGCGGATCAAGATAACGCGATTGCGCTGGCTAGGCCATGTCAGTAGAACGGATGAAGATGAACCAGCGCGAAGGGTTTTCGAAACCGAACTCGAAGGAAGACGAAAAATAGGAAGACCAAGACTCCGCTGGAGGGATCAGGTTGACGAATCCCTGCGTACACTTGGTATTGCCAACTGGAGAGATAAAGCAAAAGATCGAACTGGTTGGCGAAATATGTTATCTTCGTTTTGTAAGGTCCCTGACCCCCCGGGGTTGACCGAGACCGGATAAGTAAGTAAGATAAAGAATATAAATGTGGATGATTTACCGACGTGAAATTTAATAGATATACATATGTAATCAATTTAGACTCTAAATAGAAGCGATATCGACTAACTTTCGTCGCGATATCCAGTATAAAAGCTAGTTAAATTGAGATTGTATATTGATTCTCAATATATGCTTCCCACACTTTTACCATATACATTAAAAATTTAATACGAATAATTTTTTAATCATTTACTGTAACGAATAAAAGCATAGGATTCCAAAGCGCAGCAAATTACATAAACGTGTATTGGTTTAGCGTTACTTAAAAAGTATTTCATTTTATCTACATAGGTTATTATTTTGGAAGTACTTTTATATATTTTAACAACAGTGGATAATTATAAGTTCGAAATACACTACCCTTTTCGATTAAATATTAGAATTCAAAATATTTAAACCTGATGTATCGAAAATTATTATTTAATTCGAAAAGTCTAAGAAAATGTATTGTAAAATTTAACTACAAACAATAGACCAGATATAACATCGCAATAGATTATTTTTATCGATTAGATAGTATAACTTACAATTATTAAAAGCATAGACTAAATGTCGTATCGAAAAAGACGACTTTTTCTAATTAAACACTAGAAAATTTCGAAAAATGGAGCCGACTCGAAACATTTCAGACTGGGTCTTTCGCCCAACTTAATTTCGTAATACTTTGTCGATTATTTGGCTATGTATTTCGTGGTCGCTCCAGATATAATAGTCTAGCAGGTTCAAATCGCAGCTTTTCGGATACACTGCAAAAGTTCAATTGAGACGTTGGTTGTGTGACACGCAGCGCCGTCATGTTCAAACCATTCTTCGTCCATGTCATCCTCTTCAACCTTTTTGGAACAAATTCCCGCTCAGCAGGGCACGGTAACGTTCGCTAATGAGACAATTTCTTACTTTTAACTAATAATCTATCACTACCGGCCGTCGTTGGTGCAATGGTTAGTGTGCGTGCCTCTTGTGCATGAGATCCTGGGTTCGATCCCTGCTCTAACCACCTTAAAAAAATTTCTTTAGGCGGCGGTCACCTCGCATAGTGACGGCGACACTATAGAGTATTTAGCCATGAAAAAGATTCTCAAAATACAGTTCAGAATCGGTGTAAAACTGTAGGTAGGCTTAGTATATGCTTCAGTAGTATGGTGTACGGCAGTTTGAATTTGTTTCATTGCAGCTATTAATTTGTTTCATTGGTGCTATGAATTTATTTTATTGCTGCAATGAATTTGTTTCATTGCTTTAATGAATGTGTTAAAGTGTGTTTGAAATAATTTATTGTTTATTGTCCATAAACACACTGCTAGTATTGTTTTGATAAAAAAATTTTGAATTTTTGTTTCAAAAATGGTGTGAATTTTCTAACTATATTATATCCATTCCACTCGTCTGGAGAAAGATTATGGTCGTCGAGGGGTTGAATGTTATTGTGGCCGTCCTATTCAGGTATTGTGGTTCGAGGAAAATCACACAATAACAGAAATCTAACGTTTTTGAAAACTGTTTCCGTAGATATATCCTCCAATGTATACTATTTCATTCCGCCTACACAGACTTGATATAAACAGATTTAGATATTCTTGTATTTCTTTAAGTCGAATTCAACATAAGAAACGAACCATAGAATTAAGCCCTGATACAAACATTAAGTCGTCTTCCTAACGAAGGAAGAGGAATCGGTCGGACATCGATTGCAACAAATAATCAAGGATAACCGTAAACTTGAAACGTTCCCCCCATATCGTAAAAGTCTTGTGTTATTTATTCCAAAATGTTTACAAGTTACTTTAACTGCAAATGCCGAAATCATTTCTGCAAATGTGTCAAACAACACTCAAACATTTTCTCTTTCTTCTACTTCTGTATTTGTCCAGCAAAAACAAACTGTGTAATTAATTTTGAATGAAATTGTACCCTTATAACAGGAACAACTGTTTTAATTGTGAATTCAAATTTATTTTCGTACTTAATCTGTTGCTGAAATGGAGTTGAACCAAGGCATCATGGTTTCAAGTCCGTGCGTGTACACGGTAGCTAACACTGCAATTTCACGAAGATCAACAATACCATAACATAGCAGGCGAAATGTCAGAATGAATCACATATTGTCGCTGCGCCAGCGAAAAAGGTTATGCGTAACTATTTGAAATTTTTTTCATTGCTCAATTGAAAACCATTTGTATTTACATATTCATGCGCTCACGTAGCTCTTTCCTGATATTTGCATCTGCCTCAAAGTATATGGTACTAACAAAGACAAAGTTGTGGAATAAATGTTCCAAGAAAATTTTAGTTTTGTTTTACTTTCCTGAATATTTAACAAAAAACACAAACTTTTTTAGTTGGCGCAGCGACGATATATTTGAATTCACTATTCAATTTATAAAAGTTTTCTCTGTTTCTGTAAAACTCAAATATAACAATTTTGGAGTAAATGAAGGTTCGTTTTCAGCAACATAAATGACGTTTAGGATAGTCGTTCTTTACTTGAAAGTAGAGTGTGGGTCCCGAGATTTCGCGCCCGGGAATTGTCGGAAATTCCACTAATCTTTCGCTACCGCTTTCCCGGCAAATTTTCTTCGTGATTCAAGGGAATTTTTATATATTTTTTACTATGTGGTGTCACCTGTTTATATTTTCAGTGAGGCAATATTCTCAATACAAATTAAAATTTTAACATTCGTGACTTCTCATTCTATCTCAAGCAATTTCATATAGTAACATTTCTTTATTCGTACGGCAATAGTGCTGTTCATGTAAACGCGAAATTTCACAGGCGATGAAAACTTACAGAGCAAACGTCAAAGCAAACTTATTCTGATACAAAACGCTTTGAACAAATGCAGAAAAGTTTCGTGTCAATTTTACTAAGCAAGTATGGAAAAGGTAACATTCGAATTTCGACGCTTCGATATAAGCACTGTAACTCTAACCACAATATTAATCTTTTTTTTGACGTAGACTACGTCTTACCTTACGGTATAGGGAGTCATGTCAGATTGTTATTGTTGTAATCTTTATTTCATTGATTATGAGGAAACGGCGAGATAACTTTTTTTAAAAATTTTTTTGTAGGTAAATGAAGATGTTATCTTTCGTTTGATATACATTTCATATTGGTTGATATCTTCCTAATATTTAAATTTCTCAAATGAAAATTGTTTAAACACATACACTCAAACATATGTGTGGTGTTTGGTTGAGTGTTTGAGTTTGTAGCGTGAACACAAACTATGCTGCTGTTTCAGTGTGGACACAAACCTTCGGCTGTTGTTTTGATTGATGAAATATTGAAATTTCGTATATTTACTTATGTATTTAAGTGAAACAAAATGTTAAATGTGAATTTGACTTTAACATGGATATATAATTATAAAAAATATAAATCAAATTGATTTGCGTCTGTTATTTATCATTTATCCTTACTCTTTTAATTTAAAAACATATTTATCCTATTTTTCCTACCATAAGCTTATGTATGTTATCAAAAGTAACTATCAAATAAGTAAATGCATTTGCTTATGTTATTTATTATTTATTGTTATATATGTTTTCTGTCTTATCGGATGGCGTATTCTACGTTTAACTTAATGGCCGTGTCTCTGACACAGCCTGCAGGGACAGTCCTTGGCCGAAGGCCTCGGACATCTGTCTGCTGTATTTTTTTTTTCGTTACTTGCTCGTTTTAATGGTATTACTCTATCCAACTTTTGAGAGAAATTTGTGTCAGTTTGCTTATAGAATTGAAAAATAGCAAATAGGGCTATTATTTATAGACCGTTTTAGTCTCTAAATGAGCTTTATGTATTTAAACATTTTTATAAATAGTTCGAAATAAATAAATAATTTTTAAAATCAAAAATGTATTTATTGTATTGTAAGACGATTTTAAAAACATTCATCTAATCTTTGTATGTAAAGTTTATATTATTCATAAATTGACCTCAAGCTCCAATAATTTGGTAACTTTTTTGGTACCAAAAAAATCGAAGAACAAAACTTAATAGTTTATCTTATTTGCATTTGTAAAAATAATATTTTAAATAAATTATAAATGAGACACTGATTTTCGAGTTTAGTTTATTTATTTTCCATAATTCCTTGGAAATTTGTGGAAAACCCCTACTTGGGGGAGCGGCTTAAATTTTGGCGACCAACGTTGGATATACATTGCAGACGAAATATTGTTGCAGCAAACGAACTCCAAATGAGTTTCTTGTTGCGTATATACAATACCGTCAAAATCTTGTTGTACTTAACCTGCTTATAATAAAAATCTATAGCGTTAAATTAGGAACGCACAGTTAAATTTCAGCTACTTAAAGTCGGGGATCGATATAGTCCATTTTCCGAAAACTGTCTTCCCTGCTCTTATCTTATCTACCAAGTTCGATTTAATTTTGAATCCCTGCAACCGATAGGTACACACAGAGAAGAGATTCGTTGTCACAACCATATTTACACCCAACTAAAATTTGGCGGCTCCTTGGACTATCACATTATTCTGTTGTGATTACTAATAATTGTGTTCAGTATCCCCAAATGTTGTGCATATCAATTGATTTGTTATTCAGTTTTGATTGCAAGTACTGAAATATTTAGTTGAAGTCACAGCAACCAGAAACAAATGTGATCTGTCAATCGAGTTTTAGTTCTAGCAATCAGATATTATCCTGTAGTGGTGAATATTCTATTAGTTGGATGAACGAAAAATGTAAAAACTAATTCGATTGTACCAAAAAATCAGCTAAAGTAATTACTTGAATTTGATGGCTGTCACAACCAATTGGTGATTCTTTAACCCATTATGAATTTTATAGAAAGAAATAGAAACAAATATTTTTTATTAAAATTGTGTATTTTATATTTAAATATAAACAAAACTATTATTATTTATAACCAGGGTTTGTATTTCGTGCCCATTTTTTATCGAAAATATAAAAACATTTCTATATCTCGAAAACGGAGCGTCAAACCGAAAAACAAATATAGACAGTCTTTCTAAATTTTTCATATTTTCAATCAAAAATGGGAATGGGTACCCTGGGTGTCATATGTATGTTTAAGTTAATTTGTGTTATTCACAATAATAGCTCCTCCAGCCAAGTGTCCACAATTGTTTGCATGTGTTTGTAAAGGCGTCAATAGTGGCGTCAGATTCAACGATTCTGTTTAAAAGTCTCACATCACCTCAACTTATGATAATATGTATTCTTGGCTGGCTGATATCTATACAGTTTATTGTTTTTTCATAACTTTGTTTATCACTTTCTGTTTAAAATAATAGTTTTCTGTAAAGTCTTCGTGTAACATTCAACTATATGTAGTTTCTCTTTAACAGCAGAGCCTCTTGTGAAAAATCGAATACACAACTTTGTAACAAGTGTTTTTGTGACAGAAACTTAATAGTGATTACAGTGACTAACATTTGGACACGAATTCTAATATTGTACTTTTTATTAGTTGTATCTTCCATTTCAGATGAACCAGGTTTTAGAAATACTTAAATTGGTTAATACAACTTAAGTTCGGTAGTAGCAACTTGCATTTAGTAAGACCTATTTCAAATCTATCAATATCATCGACAAATAATTCTGATGTTTGACAATTATGAATTCTAATCAAAATATAGACTTTATCATGGAATTTCCAATGCCTGAATTGATTTCCAACTAATCATTCCCTGTGTGTACCAAGCGAGGTTGAGACAATATGTGCGGTGATTGTTTTACAATGTGGACCAATAGAAACCATTTAAAAACTCGAATACGTACCAAATATCGTTGAAATCAGATTCTTTTAAATATGGACCGTCGTGGCCCAACTTTACAAGCGATTATCATTGGCCTAAGGCACACGTAGTTACTAAACTTCGTTGTAGCTAGTTAAAATTTGCAATATTTAGGGGCGTTTGCTACAATTTGTGAGCGGGATATCAAATCAGTTATTCTGGTTATATATTCTTTATTAATTAGTTTGCGTGCCATATATTAAAATTGAATTTATATGAAAATTGTACCAAATTTGCGGTCCGTAATTTGCTTACAATCTTACATGGAAAGTAGACATAGCTAAACATTTCTGGGTTTTACAAATATTACGAATCTAGCACTAATTGGGAATATACCGTACCGAAGTGGTGACAAAGGTACACAAATCTGCAAAGCCACACCAGCTGTTCTCTACACATAACAAGTTGCAACTCATTTAAAGCAATTACATCAAGTACCAACTGCAAGCGAATGGAAACTTGTATCTCATTCACCCCTTTTTTGTTATGGGATTCATTCAGTTCGACATAATACCATAAATAATTAACATTATTCCAGTCTAGTTAAAGATAGATAAAGATATACAAATGCGAAAATTGGATTCTTTCAAAAACATTATTTGTTAAAGTATTTTGGCTCATTTGTCTATTAGTCGGTACTTTGTTTTCGTTCTGATTTGCAAAAAACTTGCTCTGCAGTTGTTTTTGGCCATAGTCCAACATTCAATATTAAATATATTTTTAGCACTAATGTCTCCGCATTAATATGGCTTTTAAAAGACATCATGTTTCTGTTATCCCGTACTTACATTTGCTATTGTGTGATTCCTGGGACGCCATTCCCTTTGGCGGGGAACCGACAAAAAATTTCGTATAAAATGCCGCCGCGAAAATGGGCTGACATCTTGGAGACAATTTAAGATTCGCTATGTTCACCATAACAACTGAGTTGGGCGAGCGGGAGAAAGTCATTTGTCTAAATTTAAAGTGGTAGGATACTAAGAAATTTGAATGAAAATATTTTTGTAAAACAAATTAAGCTCACTGGTGTAATAGTAGGGAATAGTTTGAAAAAAAGCTGGACTCCTAAATTATTATGTTATCGGAAATCGTATCTTAAATTATTATATTATAAATTATTAATCAAATGTATGAGTTACCCTCTGTTTTCCTTTGCCCACCCAACTTAATGTGTTGACTTAGATCATCATTTCACTATGGCTTTCACGCGCGTGTTCAACGCATGCCTAACGAGTTTTATGGATGAGAGGTGTGGTGCTACCTGCGGGGTAGACTTTCATGCAAGAAAGAACATTTGTGGGGACTTTTGAAGTTTCTATCCCTTCACTTTCGTATATCTGCCATTTTATTTCATATTAATTCTCATGTCGAAGTAAAAGGGTGTAAGCGATCGGCAGTAATATTTCATTTTTAATAAATTAACTGAGAATAAACCACTTTTACTAATATAAGACAATGAACTCAACGCAGAGAATTTCCTTTTTTGATAAATTTAATTAGAATATGTGGGAGCTCAACCGATTAAACGTTAAAATTGCAGGGGTGTTTGCAAACCAAAACACAGAATGTAATCTAATCGTGATTTACGTAGGCTTTTTAAAAGAGAATAGCGTGATAACGGCAGCCTGATAAGCATGTTCTAAATAGTGAGTTAGTCTAATCACACATAACCTCAGCATAATTATGGTCGCCAGAGAAATTGAAATTGTAGGACATGACATAGCTGCTCGACTATGTAGTACGAAATTGATAGGAATCAGAGCAGATAGGCGAGAAAGCGGTAAAAAACAGAAGCAAACCATGCAACAAATAGTGTTTGATTGATACTAATGATAGCCAAATTATGTTTGATGTTGTTTGCATCGAACGAAAATATGCATTCCTTTATACCTCTGCCTTATATCCAACCAAAGAGTAAAATACAACAGCAACTCGAACTCGATGCAATGGCCTACTACGACACCCTTTAGATTATGCGTTTCACCCGCGGATTTCACCCAAGACTTTCCTGTTCGGATGGTGAGAGGTGGGAAAAAGCAAGAGGGGTAGGCAAACACCCACGAGACGAGAATTCGAGAGGATGTTTGATATTTCTCTTTAATCTCTTTCGTATTTCTGCCATGTTGTTTCACACTCTTTCTGCTTTTGAAGGGAGAATATCGTTTGCGTTGATTATTTTCTGATTATTTGTGTAATATGAATAGAAATAATTCGAAAATATTAAATAAAATATGTGAATAAAATAATTCATGAAAATTTGGATTACTAAATAAAGAGGATAAAGATAACGTAAAAAGAGGGAGAGACACTCTTATCTATTGCTCTATGGAAAAACTGACTGTGGTCGGTTTCATTTCACTAACAATTGTTTTGGGTAAACATGATGCCTTTCAGCATAATTTCCTCGAAACTTTTTTAAAATATTCCTTAAAGTTCAGATATTGCACAATTTTGCTTCAACAAATGTTTTAAGTTTTTTTATATTTTACTGTTTAGTAACAAAAAATCGAATCCATAGATTGAAAACAGTCTGGATGTTTTTATTATGATTCGTGAAACAATAATACATTATTTCTTGTGAAATAAGTACATATTTTTAATACATTTTCTTTTCTCATGTCGTTTTTTATTCAGCCATACTGGCCGATATCTCCCGAACAATGAACAAAATTTTAACACTAAGAAGCATTTATTTCTATGCTACTTATTTACACTTTTTACTTACATTTCGTACAAAATTATTATAAGGAATGTGATGAATCTAGGTGCCGAATCCTTTTCAGAATATGGGAAGATGACATTTTTGCACTTTTATAAGGGTTTGTAATCAAAACAATATATTCCGCTAATTTAAGAAAAAAAGTTATAAAAATTTATGTAGCAACATACAATTTAGAAACAGTGTAAGGCATAAAAGCGGTTTTGGGGAATCCCTAATTTAATATGGAATGAAACGCAGTGCAAATCAGGATCTAAATTATTAAAATTGTAAAAGAAATATTTGTCAGTAAAAACTTGAAATGGAAAAAAGTATGCAAATGGCAATGTCGGTTCATATCGTTAGGATTTCACTTTAAACGCGTAAGAAATGGTTTATAGCTTTTCACTAATGCCAAAAACGTGAATATACAGAAAATATAAAATTTTTTAAACATCCTTATCGTAGAGTAATGTTTCCAAATATTTAATATGATAACCACAAACCAGTAAATATGTTTTGCATTGTTTTTGAGCAAGTTTTGGGATTCCGCAGGGATTCAGAGCGCGCTAGGTAATACCGACGCTATGGGGCTCTAGAAAATATCGGTGTTTGAAACCAAGGAAAATTAAAATTCTGATTGCTCCTATTAGTTACAACTTTCAAGAAACATATTTTTCTTGACTAATTCTTAAACTTATTTCTTTATACCTCTTCATTACTGGAATTCCCATTGGAATCGTTTATACTCAGCTTGGTAAATTGACTATTTAAAAGGGAGCTAATGGATAAAAATTAACCATTCTACAGACAAATTATAAGACGTCGACATCACGTAATGAACACTCTTCGCGAACTCCACGAATCAAGCTTCATGTTCCTGGTCAGAATATTGATTACACTTCCTTTTCACTGCTTAAATGTTTCAACTTCGATCATATTTCGAGTAGAATTAGGCAAACGACGCGAGTAATGTCGCAGCCGGCTTTACGCAGCCCAAATGAAAATGCTTGGAGGTGTGATATCATATGATCTAGGCCAGCAATTCACCGGGTAATTGTTCACTGGCTGCTTGGCAAGTAGCGCCGTCTTATTGAAACAAATACACGTATGCGGAAATATCCACCAACCTACCCTTGTTTTGTCTGTGTGTAGTGACAGCGTGTGAACCTCCTCAGGATGCACTTCACCCCAAAGACGGCATTTAACAGTTACAGTAACAGTTACAATTTTTATAATAAAAATCCAACTTTAAGAGTTATTCTTTGACTATTATTTAATTGCTCAAGAAATCAAAGTTATTTTCCATTTATGTTAAATAAATCCGAAATAACAGTTACGTTTTGATATTTAGTTATTTACTCCATTAGTAACAGTTATTTTTGATTTTTCTTTTATTTTGTCTCTGATAACAATTATAAACGACCTTTATTTATAACAACACCAAAAAAAAAATCAGCCACGACTTTTATTTTCAGTGACTGACTTTTATTTTTTCAGTCACAATATTAAAGCCATCTCTATTAAATGCAGTAAAGAGAACAATCGAGCAGACTATATATGGTTATGGTTATTATTATGAAGCCTCTTACTCAATAGATCAATGATTTCCAATCCCGGCCAGACTGCCTTCCATATCTTTCGACGATGGTCACCTCGCTTAGTGCCGGCTGCATTCAAAACTGACAGGTAAGAGAAGAGTATTGAGCTGATATCAAGCTGTTTTTTCAGACGCGACCCTTGCATACTGAACTATATATTTAATATTTCAGACAAACTGCAAGCTTATACAAAAATTAGGTTTCCAAATAGGTGCGACGTCGAACTTTGAATTTTAATATTAAATTAAATATTATTGAAATTATGTAAAAAAAACACATGGTTTGTTCAATTATACGTCTTGAAGTGATCACGAATTTATACACTTTTTGGACTCTTGTGCCTCCTTTACTGCATTTAATAGAAATGATTTTAATATTGTGACTGAAATAATAATAGATACTGACTGATTTGTACTATGACTTTTCATTATTGATTTTATCGATGGTTTTTATAAATAAAAGTCATCAATAACTGTTATCAGCGACAAAATAAAATAAAAATCAAAAATAACTGTTACTAATAGAGTAAATAAATAACAATCACAAATAACTGTAATTGCGGATTTATAAAATTTAACTAAAAAATAATTTTTATTGTTTCTATTTTACCTAAAAATTGCAAGAAAAAAGTTCATTATTAATTTTGACGCTCACTGTGAAAAGAAATTCATTGGCATACAACATGTGGTTGTACAAGATTCATAGAAAGTTATTCAAATCAAAATTTCGTAAATAACTGTTATTTCCGATTCCTGCCAGAAATTAGCCTCATCGCTGGACAAACTTATTGGTCGAAAACAGTGGATTTTCGTCAAGCACTTCAAGTGTCCAAAGACTAAAACGGTGATAATTCGGTATTCTTGCCGGAGTTAAATATTATATGGTTTTGCACCAAGATCAGGCACGTTGTTGCATACTAGAGACCAAGTTGATGAGAACGGCGCCAATATATTCATCACGGTCATCGCGAACGTTTTGGCTAAATTTTCTTTACTACGTTTCTGATCTGGCCAATTTGATCCCAAATTATTCAATAGCCAATAGTTCGTTCGGTAGGCCGACTATGTGGACCATAAATTTATCTATGTGCACTATACACATTCCCCGTAGAACGCTGATTTCCGTAATACAGTTGATTAATTTGTAAACGCTTTTTCGTGCAGTCTTGCCATATCAGAATGTCAATCGATAGAGGTGAAATAAAATAGTGAGCGAGTTGAAAATTGCACTAGATTTGCTCTAGATTTATTAATTAGCGACCGGGCGCAATAAAGCGCTCACCGCACTCTGCGAGTAAATGAAAATTGATTGGAATATCTGCCAGAAATTCGAAAAAAGAATTTGTTCGATTTGAAAACTCGAAATTGGCGATTATCTGAATAAGTCAAAATATGATTAAAAATACAAAATGGCTGATGTCTTTAAAATTTAAAGATGTTTATTAGATCAAAGGATAAAGAATGGAAATTGATTCTGAAACACCTCTGTGCGTCGTGCTGTGCGAACATTTCTAAACTAGTTATCGGCTTAACTTTCTGAATGTCCGCTGCATCCAAAAAGGCCGGGCAGTCACAAGAGATGTTCAACGTTCCCGTTCTTGTTCCCATCTCACGCGCTAAAGTTCCAAGTCTAGACGCGTTTCTGATAGAATGGAAACGTTTTGTATATAAGTAGTAGGGTATAAGAAGTTTGACATAACTTGGCCATAGTAGACTAGTGTTCCTTCATTTTTTGCCACCAGACCATCCGGTATTCACCGGCCTGAGAGCCTTAGTTTTAAATATTCTGTATAGTAGTGGATAAGAAGTTTGTAGAACGATTGGCCATACCAGACTAGTTTTTCTTAATTTTGTGTCACTAGACCTGTCTGAGAGCTTCAGTTTTGAGAATGCAAAAGGGGCATACGCACACTCTATACTCAGTGGAACCACGAATGGGTAGTATTTAGCATTTAGACTATTGCTTTGGTTGTTTTATAACTGTCAATAATTTATAAATTTATTATGGTTTTCGAAACGACTGCGTTGATTTAACAAAGTAGTCCATTTGCAACGAATCTGATCTTTTTTGAAATTTTAATTTGGAATAAATATTATTTGGAATATAATGTTTGCTAATCAAAGAATAATATTGACTAAATGTTCATTTTATTTTAGTCTACAGTAGAGATCAGATTTTGTATGCCGTCAAAAACTTTTTTCACACTGCCCCGCATGCCCTAGAATATGTACTGCCTTACTTAGCAAGGGAAAAATTACTTATTTGTTTGTCTATCCTATATATGTATGTTCGTATATGTTGCCTTTATCTTATGCAGTTAAAAGTGTTGTCCGGTTAAAAACTAGTTGCGTTTTATAACACACAGAACAGTTACACACTAAAAGCCAAAACCATACGTCGATATCAATCATAAACATTTCAAATCAAAAATGAGTAGTTTGTTTCTTCATTAAAAATGTTGACATTTCTAAAATGCTGCCAACAACAATACTAAATGCAATATACGTAGCTAGTTGACTTGTACCACTAAGCCAATTAAGCCTCGTCCCCCACTAAATTCAAAACCGACCTAACAATGAAACAATGATTGAAATTGCTTGAGATCGATGGATGGCTGATTCAAATGTATAATGGAAACAACCCGATTTTGGGTTTCAGCTTATGCGGATGCTTGTAATTGTAACAAACGACCACAAAAAGGATGCACTACATCATAATCGACCAAAATGATTTGGTATCGAAAAAGCCATCTGAGAGAAAAATGCTGGCCGCGGCATACATTGGAAGATATTGGAAAAATATAATGAAATAATGGAGTCACGTTTTAGCCGCTTATCTTCTAACTTTTTGCCCTGATTTTTGAGAAATTTTACAGAAAATAGTAATAACTAATTATTGATATTTAATAAAATTATAATATGTGACCTGCTCCACGAAAAGGGACCTCTGCGCCGAAAACTTTTTTTTTTCTTTTTCAGTGATTCTTATAGGAAAAAAAACGCTCTTTCAAATGCCGCAAACCACAAGTTTCTATGTCTTTTAGTTTTTGATGTGTAAACATCTATACCTTGCGGGTAAAAATCTTTTTCACAATACAATCACAAATTTAGAGTAAGATGTGCGATGTAATCGTTAACCAATCGTAAAGCGTTAGCAAATCGGTGTGAGCTATGTATGTGTGTATTAGTGTACTCATATGCTTCATACAATATACTCAGCACTATCTAGTGTGCAATAGTAGCTACTAATTTTCACTAATTGTCGTACATTATGTTATCGTAGGCAAATGAAAACAAATAAATAAAATGAATACAAAAACATTTAATTTTAATAACTTTTAAAAAGATTTTTTGCACTTTTAAAAAAAAATTTACTAAAACAAAGCAAAATAAGGAAAACTAAAAACTAAACTTGTCAAATATAAGGAAAATTAAAAACTAAAAGTTTTCTTCATCTTTGAGATTGTCATTCATACTTAACAGCTGCATATAAGCACCATCTAGTGTGCAATATTAGCTACTAATGTTCGAAAACCATTGCTGTAAAATAACTACATGCATTACATTTCAGTAAACAGCTGATTAGTAACTTGTCAACCGCAATAAATACAAAATAATAAAATATGTTACAAAACACCAAAACAATTATAACTCAGAACATAAAACAACACAAAGTGTATCAAAGCTGAATGGAGGTAATGTTAATTCTAATAAAATTGTTATTAGATTCCAATATAAATTAAGATTATAACATATCTTCATTACGTACTGTTGCCTTACACTGAAACTGGTGCACGACAATTGGGTAACAATCTCCATCTCATGCCAATTATTATGGGTGGAGATTTTAATACAAATTTTGCAAACCCACAGTCGCAAGCTTTATCAAAATTTCTATTTGACGTTTTCCACTTGCATGTGAGCAATTCTCCACAAACCCCCACAACTAACAATTCCACTACTCCATAGATTTTTAAATACAATCGAGTCAAAAAATTATATATCTTATTTTAGTTACCATAAGCCAATATTAACTATTTGTACTTAAGGCATTTACCATAGATGGGCACTTTGCCGTACTACTACAATTTCAGTAAAAAAATTCTTTAACTAGTAAATTTTTACTGATTACTAAAATTTTTTCAGCAATTTTTATAAAGTGCCTACATGATTACGATGAGGTGCATTGAATTTTCAGTAATCAGTAATGCCCGATTACTGATTATTATGAATACGGCCCTATGATTTTACTGGTAATGCAAATTAAATTTTATTATCAGTAAAAATTTACTGAATTTTTTCAGTAATCAGTAAATTTACTGCTTACTGTAATTTTTAATGCAGTACATACATATATACTGCAGTGTGCCCATTTACTAACCAAATAAGTTAAATAAAACAAACAAAAACCAGAAAATTCCTATGTATTTACAAAATTGAAAGTTTTGATGCTTTTAATTGATTAATTAAAAAAATATACTAAAAGCATAAGTACTTCCAACTTAAAACAAACTTTTCATTACTAGATGTTTACACATCTCCCTTGTGATCGGACTCACATTAATTTTTTTTACAAATCACCTGTAAAGATGAACATAATTAATGAAAAAATTTAAAAATGTGATATAAACAGATAATATATATAGTATTTGAAATTTAAAAAAAGTTCAATATCAAAGGTACAAAATTACAAAAATATCAAAATTTTTACTCTTTTTTTACTCCTAACACGCTTTTTTGGAGGTTCTTCTATATTTTGCTGCTTTTCACCTTTGTCTGATTTTTTTTAGGAAGTTCTTCCAGTTTTTTTTGTTATTTTCATTTCCGATTTATTCACCATTGTAGCACGTTTCTTTATAGATTGTTTATCTCCGTCTTTGTTTCTGGTTTTCACATCAGCTTGAGCTTTTTCAATTGCAGCTGTCTTCTTAGGGAGTTTTTCCACTTTTGCTACCGATTTTTTAGGAGTCTCAGTTTTGTTTTCAGTCAGTTTTTTTGTTCTTATTTTTTTGGTGACTGCCTTGTTTTCGGTTGATGTAAATTCTTCGGATTTCGCTGACTTCTTCTTCATCGGTTTTTGTGGCTTCGGAGCCACATCATCGCACTTTTTCTTATCGAAAACAAGCTTCTTATCGAAAACAAGCGCATAACCATGCGCAAAACACGGAAAAACGAAGCGCTTTTTTAAACGCGTTTTTCTCAATAACTTCTTTTCGGCGCAGAGGTCCCTTTTCGTGGAGCAAGTCACATATTTTAATTATTAAAATTTGTGTATCTCACAATGTGTAGCAGACAAGGTAGTAACTCGAATGCAGCATAGCCTCGGCTAACTGACTACAGCCACATAAAAATTCGGTTGAGTCTCCCGAATTAGCAGTAGCCGACATTGGACGTTGTCACGACCACGATAGAGGTCATCGTAGGCGAATCAGGGGATGCCTCAACCGAAGTAGCGGTTGTGGCAGCTGGTTTTGAGATTGATTGAAATAGAGATTATTGCAGCCGAATTAGAGATTGTCACAACTGAATTTAGAGGGTGTCACAATTGAATTAGAATTTTTTTTTTCTATTAAATACGTGTTTAGTGAGAATTTTTCAATGTTTCATGGATTTTCCGTTTGTACCAACAAAAAATCGGTACCAACAGCCGAATTAGTGCCAAATTCTTTCGATGCAACAGACTTAATGCCAAATTCGGTTATTGCTTCCGAATTGGACCAAATTCGATAGGTGCAACTTAATTGGTGGCAAATTCGGTTGATGCCCCTTAATTGGTGCCACATCCGGGGTTTGCACAGTATTTGGTTGGGCTGTTATGCCCAAAACGCTGTAATTGTTTTAACCCCCTTTGAGCCGCGTAGCAAAAAGTTTTGAATTTTTATTGAAAACGACTTTCTATGGCAATTAGAACTCCGTCGTCAGAATTTCGGGAACTTTTATAGATTCACCTATATCGGCTGTTCGACAAGTTGACCGAGCGGCAGCATCTGCTACTTCAACAAAAAGTTACTTGTAGCTTTTTATTCAAAAGTACTATATTTTTGAAAAATTATTTTCCTTTTAGAAAGTTGGTCTTAATAAAGGGTTTTTAAAAATACCCCCGAGCAGAGAACCAAGCTGATTCAAAATTATCGGCGGCGGCGGCTTGTGATTTTAATGACTATCGCCGGCGGCTTCAGGCGATTTTGACCAGCGGCGGCTGCATTTTCGGCTCAATTTTTTTGACAGTTGGCTTGGTAGCTTATATTTATTAAAGCTAATAATGTATTTTACTTATTATTCATTATTACTTGTAGTCTAATTCAACACCTAATGCACCTA
This sequence comes from Phaonia tiefii, assembly GCA_963931995.1. Lineage (NCBI taxonomy): Eukaryota > Metazoa > Arthropoda > Insecta > Diptera > Muscidae > Phaonia > Phaonia tiefii. Next base: position 197,308,727 of record OZ008368.1, on the reverse strand, counting down.
ATTTAAATAAATTTAACTTACTGGCTTTCACTTATTGTATGCTGAACTCATTGACATAATTTTGAAGAAATTGTATTTATTTCCAGTTTTGACTTTGTATTTATAAGAGAGTAAAGCATAATTTAGATTATAACCTGTGGTATTATTTAAATATTTGTTTGTGTTGTCTTTGCACTAATTTCATTGTCAGGGAATGCCAAAATTTACTGTTAGAGCAATTTATCAAAAATTTTCAAATTACGATTATTTCCATGTTAAGCGAGATTTCGAAGTTTTCGATATTTCAACCTATCAACCATGTTTTGCCGTCCAAAAATCATTGTTGAAATGACATCTCGTAAACAATCTCTTTAGAAAATCTAATTATTCTTGCTTCAGTGTTTCTCTTCTCAAATTCACCTGTATTTTGATTTTGTATTTTAAATTTCATTTATTTCAGTCAATGGAACTATAATTCCATACAGACTATGATTAAAAGTAAAAACATAAAATATGATTGAGAGCATGTCTCATAATAAACAAAAATATGTTACTAAATCCTTCAACGAAAATTACAAATTGTACGTACCTATATAAACGAAAATACTGTTGTGAATCTATCGTCTATGTAAGATAGGAGTTGTATGGCGGCATAACCCAAGACAAAAGACTTATGAATACTATGACGAATAGTATCATCTTGTAAATGATTCCGTTGTGATTCGCCAGGTCAAATGCTTTCGGCAACAGTGCAACAGCTTCGCCTCAGTTAAATCACCACATCGCATTGCAATTTAGTTACCGAATCCAAGTTGAAGTATCATTTTTTAAATTCAAATTGTCAATCTGAGAGAATTAACATTTGTCGTAAGTTATGTCCTTGGGAAAACTGTATCACATTCTTCGTCGCAACAGGGCGCCTGTAGAAAAGTATTCTGAAAGGTTGACTGCAGCTCTACCAATATCTGTCACATTGTAAAATGAAGTGACCAATAGTTTAGAAGTTCCCATATTATTGAAAATGTAGACGCCAACTTCATCAGAAAGTTTGACTGAAATTTGAATGGTAATGTTGAGTCAAGCCTTAAAACCCCTGTGAACACGCAGCCTCAAGTATGCAACGAATTGAAAATTACCACTTTATGAAAATTTGTATCTGTAATAAAAAAATTTCAAACATATACAAACAGATTCACTTCTAAATGAAACTAAATTAACCAAATTTATAACATTCCAGTCTCTTTCATAATTATTGATGTGTTAACATCTATACGCGCGCCTCTAGGGCAGTAAACTATAAATTTAATACATACGCAAGTGTTAGGTTTGCAAGAGTAAATCATCGTTTGTTTGTTCGTTGCTTGCCAGTCGGTATTGAAAGTGATTATTGGGCGATTTTCATATAATTTTCCCACGCGATTTTCTCCGGAAATTCATAGCCGATTTTATTAATTTTTGGATTAAAAAGCTAGTGCGGGTTTCGACGGAGAGTTTAGGCCAAAAATTAAGGCGATCCGATATCGGCGAGCCGAGATTGAAGTGTTTTAATTTGGAGTATTAATTTGGAGTAATATTAAAAAAGTATTTTATGTTGATCTTCGGTTATATCGTACGAATATAACAATGTATGTATGTATGTACAAGTGTCTGTTGCTTTGCATTCTTTGACTTTTGTGGGAATAAAACAAAAAGTATTGAGCAAGAAAATAATGACACATGTGCTTGCACTGCGTCTTAAATAATCTTAAGTATTAATATTATTTAACTGTAACGTCATCATATGATTGAACCTGTTTTTTATTTTCCAATGTAACATTTATGAATGTGTTCATAGAAATCGAACAGGTACCGTGTAGCAAAAAGGTGTTAACACATCGCCCGTGAGTTCGAACACTCATTGGATTTTTTTATGAAATTATTTTATGATTTTCATATCAAAGTTAATACGAGGCTTTTAAATTCCTCAAAATTTATCCAATATTATTACCACTTTTTCTTCTTATAAATCTCTAACCGCTACCTCAATGCTTCGGACAGTTAATAATTTTTACCTGTTTATTCCGGACAATGAGGATGTATATTCATTAAACCATTGCATGGGAACCGTTTCTGGTATCCGAGAACATCGACACACATTCAACAACTTCACTGATCTTACTCAACGTGTTTTAAATATAAACCTGAAGTTCCGCTACTTTCTTGGGTGAGAGCAAATCAGAGCAAAAACAAACACAACCGCACTGAAATGTTTGATTTAAGTGACAAATGACTTGTAAGACAGAAGTAATCGTCAACAAAAGAAAACAGTGTACCCGTTAAACAGTGTACCCGTTAAAGCAGACAGCGAGCGAAGTAACTGAGCACTTTATGGTTGAACAAACAGAACAGAAAAAAATAAATATACATATGTATTTATGTAAATATACCAAGATCAGTATGTGTAACAGTAAATGCAAAGAAAACAAACGAGTTAATATTAATTTAAAAACCATTTAGTTTGAACCGTTTTTCTTTGAAAACAATATTAAAACCTATGATTTCAAACTTTAGCCATAGGTTTTTGTCTACAAAAAATGCAATTGTTGTCTTTCAAAACTCGTTTATATTTACCATTGTACATTGATAATTTAATTTAAATAAAAAAACTGCAATTAAGAGAAATGATTTTAAAATTTTCTTATTAAGCACTTAAATAAATAAATGGTTTCCCATTACATCCCATGAAGGGACTGGGGAGAACTTCTCACAATCACTGAGCTGTGCGCTTTCCAGTTTTCACTCACTGATGGGGACCTACAGTTTTACACCGATTCCGAACGGTAATTTGAGAAGATTTTTCATGGCTAGATACTCGATAGTGTCGCCGTCACTATGCGAGGTGACCGCCGCCGAAAGAATTTTTTTTTGAAGGTGGTCAGAGCCGGGTTTGAACCCAGGATCTCATGTACAAGAGCCGCGCACACTAACCATTGCACCACCGACGGCACTTAACTCTACTTATACTATTCTTTTCTATTCTATTGCAAAGCTAAATTATCAACAATCACATATAACTGTATACCATGTGTGTATGTATACACCGAACAAATTATAACTTCACGAAAACTTGCTCACTTTTCGAATACTTGCTCACTTCTCGAAAACCTGCACACTTCTAGAGATAATTTATCAGCTCTCTGAGTTATCTCTTGGTGTGTATAATATATTCGCTTGAATCAAGAACTTCAATGTAGCGTCGTTGGTGATAATTTGTGTGCGTCACTATACGAACCGCTTTGGGTACTATCACTGACGTTATCGTTTTGTTTTTAACTAATTCTTACTTCAGTGTACCCGTTTATCGAGTGCAGTACTGTACACAGTGTTACAAATGTATTTATGCAATACTTTAATATTCATACATCTATTAACCTTTACTTTTTTAATTTAACTTTCTGTAGTTTGAAGCCGACCAGTTTTTGTAATCTAAACAATTTATCCACGATGTTACTGTGGTATCATTGTAGAATAAAAAACCTGATTTGAACTTTTTCCTTACTTAGGTGATTTTTTTTTAATTCACATGTATTTCGTTTTTGTACGTTCTTGTTTACTTTTATTGCAGATACACACATATAGAAAATTCGACAGGTTAGGAATACGAAACAAAAACAAAATGTCTGTTTTTGTTGCCTAAAATTACAACAATTCCGACTGCGTTTACCTTACTTGCTTTACCATGTGTCACCTAGTACATTAAACATAACGGATTTCGTTTACTACAATGGCTCCAAATTTATCAGCGTTGTCAATATTTGTACTTTACTTACCCAGTTGCATTAAAAGGCACAAAGTGGAATGCGTGGTTTGTCAAATCGGCTCAGCCGAAAATATCGGCGCAACGGAAGTCGTGGGCGGCGTTTTCTGAGCCGATGGCTCAATTTTCGGTCGGCTTGATTCTCTGCCTTAAAGGACCGGGAGTTGAGGATTTGAGCAATATTATTATTTTCCGAAAGCCAACAAAATTTCTTATATCACCGCGTCATTCAGTTTTGTTTCGTAAATTGGAAAAAATTTTGTTCGAAAACTCGAACATGGGGTCAAATTGGATTAAGTTGACAGATCAGTTTTTCGAATTCACATTCGCTGGACGAATGTTTCGATATTTGTGAAGCAGTGTCTGTTCAAACTTACCATTAATTTTAAGTTTTGTTCTCATGTAGAGTGTGGCCGTCGGTGGTGCAATGGGTAGTGTGCTCGCCTGTTGTACTTGAGATCCTGGGTTCGATCCCTGCTCTGACCACCTTAAATTTCTTTCGGCGGCGGTCACCTCGCCATGAAAAAGCTTCTCAAAATACCGTTCGATATCGGTGTAAAATTTTAGGTCCCAATCAGTGAGTGAAAACTTGAAAGCGCACAGCTGAGTGATTGTGAGAATTTCTCCCCGGCCCCTTCATGGGATGTAATGGGAAACCATTTTTTTATTTATTTTCTCATGTAGAGTGGTAATTGGCACTACGTATATGTTACCTTCCCACTTACACGCACTTGTGCCAAACTTTTGCAAGTTACACTTATAGAACGCATTTATTATATTGTGGTTTCTGCTTTTTTTTTTGTCTGGTTCAGCATATGGTTTACCAAATTTCGTTTTCTTCGATTCGAGTTATTTCTAGAAAATTGTTTATACCTTTTAAGGTAACAGATCAGTTTTTGTCCGACAGCCATTGCAAATATATAACCATTTCAACTGGACTAATATTAAGTGAGTGCATTTTAAATTCTCATCAAACATTTATTTTAACGTAAAGACGTTTTTCCGAAAGACTGGAATTATAATAGCATGGTGACTCAGGCTGAAAAGACACCGCAAGTATGTATTGAATGTATTGAAATATTGTTTTGTTTCATCTCTTTATGTTGATTTCCTCCATTATGTGTTACTGCAAACTTCGCATCTGTAAGACTGGCCATATGAGGGAATTGGTATTATTAACTCCTGAAGTTATTACAGAAAAACAATAATTTTGGAAACGAACACAAATTAATCCCAAACTAAAAAAGATAAATTACTGACTTAGTTCTACAAGCGATCAAAATGGTTTCATTGAAATCGATTTTACTTTCAGACAATCTCTTCAAATGTTTCTCCCTGTCATGACTATTGTGACTTTCCCAAACGTTTTTAATTTCCTTTGCCATTTCGAAACAATTTAATTCAGTCATAAATTATAACTAATCAAATTTGATCTTTTTAATATGACCACAACAACAGCAACATAGACAACACTAAACGTTATAGTTACCAATGACCAGAACAGCAGAGTTTTGGTCTCTGATGATAGAAATCGACACACACAGTCACCAGACCGTGGGCCAACATATTTATCATTTGAACGCCACTCATATGGCTAAGGAAGACAAGAGGGTACACCAAATGCCCCCACTTATCTGCAAAGCATCGGTCGTTGTCTTTCTATGTGACAATGAATTCAAACGACATCGGACATTTAATGGATAGTCTGTCGGCCTTAGAGCGTGTGAAAGGCCAAATATAGTTTAGTATCTTTTCACTCTACTATATACGACTACTAGCACTAACAGTGCTCGAATATAGTTGGAACATTGTTATTTATTCAGCATAATGATGCAGTCAGAAAGTCATTTTACGACCACCCACCCAGTATTAAAGTAAAGTTGATAATGTTAAATTTATAATCAACCAAAGAATCTTCGAGAAACTTAACCACACGCACATTAACCTAAAAGTATTGACTATTTTATTATATGTCGTACGTACCCAGTCTCTAGCCATACGTTCGGATTGTGCTCATATGTGCCACATGAAATTATTGGTAATGACCTTCATAAAGATTTAAAAGGAGACAAACTTATGATTGTAGTGAGAGTTATTATGAGCGGTTTAATAAAACGTAGAGTACATAACGTGAAGTGATAGTTCTACTATGTTGCCCAAACATGCTAACCCGAATGCTACATCTTCAAAATGAAACGACATAATTTCATAATTGTTTATTTGAACCGTTATCGCACTTTTGTAGGATATTGTCCTTGAGATATTGTCCAGAGTCTGTGGATTGTTCACATAGACCCGTGCTATCACTAAATTTGATTTGATTTTAATGTTAATATTATTATTAATATTAAAAGACAGTATGTCTTGTATGTACTGCAAGTTCATGTACAGAATTCTCAACAGCAACACCATAATAAGGACGTTCGTTCGATATCGATAAACATAACAATAGTGAAAACGTTGTTTTCAAATGCCAAAAAAAAATATTCGACCTACTCTCTTCTACAGGTACCTGACTATTAGCAATGTCTACAATCAATAATTGATTTTTAATTTTTGTCTCAAATTCGTCCGTGCTGACTACAACTCTTATTGTCGGAATTCATTAATATGAAAATTGTAATCTGCTGATGCACTTTACTCCAAAGGGAGACATTGAACCAATATATTGTGGATACTGTCTAGTTTGTCAGATTAGTGACAAATATAGTGCAAAGGTAAAAGTAAACATTTCAATCTAAAATAAATTCCGACACCATAAGATGCATTCGTATCTTAAAATAATTCAACATTCTTTACCAAAATTCCACATTTCATCTCCATCTCTCATTTACGATAAATTGCAATTGTGGTTATTTATTTTCATTTCGCCCGAAACTGTGGAAATACCATATACATATTTATAAAACAATAATACCCACTTGTTGCTTTGAACTGGACTGAATATACACAATGGATACTCGACCACAATGGAAGATTGCTGGGAGAGAAAAATCGTTTGTATATTATCTTAAATAATTGAATTTCAATCAATTTTATTGCATTTAGCCTGAAGAAATAATAAAACCGAATACATTTCTTATTTCCTTCTAAAAACGAAATGAACCAGTAACAAAACGGAAAACCAGGCAAACCCAAAATGAAATGTAATGCATGTTGAAGTGAGCACTCGATCACACACTTCTGATGTACAGTACAAAATTTTATTTGAACAAGAAAACATCAGAAAATTAAAATCTTGACAAAGAAATAAACGTAATTTTGAATGGGCAATCAGTAACAAACAACTGTGGCTTAAAGGTATTACAATAAAATATACGAAGAAATATTTTGTTCCAAAAAAACAAGAAGAAGCAAAATGAAGGTGCACTTGTAAGAAAAGCCTGCAATCAAATTTGTTGTGAACTCATTCAACAGGTATAAATGGTATTGCTGAACAGTGGAGCAAATTCGAAATCAAATTACAATCTAACCAACCCAAATCTTCTCAATCTTAGAACTTGAGAACATAGGTTCAATAACCGTGGCAACCTAGTGAGTCTACAAATTATAGAGCACAAGCTCAAAGTTTCTGGTTTATCCCATCATCGGACGTAAAGGGTATTAAAACCTTTTTAAGTAGAAAAATTTGAGTTCCTAAACTGAAAAAATGGGAGGATGATAAATGAGGAAATGGATTTGGATGATCAGCTAAAAACTTTACTAGATTGGTAAATTATTTTCTGTCATCAGTTCTCAAGCGAATATAATACTTTCTGGAATGTTCTATGTAAAATACTATATGATTTATATTGGGAGCGAGTGTAAAGTTGGTAGTTCACAGTAGTTGTCGGATTGCATTGTATGGAGATCCTTATTAACAAGATTTGGAGACGCGTTAACACCTAATTTTTTGGGGTTGGGGGAAAAAATTCATGTGGAAAAAATTAATTTTTTATCAAATTTGTACCAAAATATGTTTGCAACCAAAATAGTTTCTCAGAACATATTTATACTCTATCATCAACCGTTAAGATGGTCTCCATACAAATTTTTTTTATTTTTGTATGAAATCGGCGCCTACCAGTCCCATTGTGCTTCTTATGGGGGTGAAATATAGGATCGACACACTTTTATTTCTCTTCACAAACTTGTTTGCGGAATATAGTTATCCTCTATCTCTAACCCATAAAGAGGGTCCAACACGAAATGCACTTAAATATGACCAAAACAAAAAAAAAAACGGCAAAAAGTATTCAACTTCATTACGTTACCCTAAAGCAACATATCTCATAAATAAAATGAGACATGAATCGTGAAAATCGTTGGATGCTTTTCGCTTTTAGCCGAAATTAATTGAAGGTGACTTGAACACGAATTATGATTTTTTGTTTGGTTACTTAATAATGGTATTAATGATTTTATTTGAATTGAATGAATTGTAAAACATTGCATTTTATGGCCCGGATTTGGGAAAAACGCCAATTTACAATACTCATCTAATTTTTCAGAAAAAACGTTTTAAAATTAATAAATGATGGCTGAAGCGATATATTTCAATGTGCACTGGGATGTCAAAATGTCGGCGGACTTGCAAAGCGGCCGAAAATACCTTGATCGACTAATGTATTGCTAATGTATTGCAGAGGCTAATGTATTGCAGAGGTTGTCTACGGGTTTATGCTTGAGTGGAAAATCGGTGACCGCGTTCAAGCTATGTCATTCTACACCACATCAACGAACACTGGCAAATTGCATGGTATGTCACTATTACTTGAGGAAATACAGGAACGGGTTCTATCTCCCATGCAGACGTCATATTTATGAGCTGCTATTTCGAGAAGTGTTCGAAATCATTTTCCAACCATGCAGTCCTGGTATAAAAGGTGATGAAGTTGCAGCCAAAATACCAGTTGAAGTGTAAATTGAGATCAGTTAGCTTTGTTTGGATCAAATGAACGAAGAACAACCAACCTACGCAATCCAATCCTTGGTGACAATATTCCCAATCACCATTTCAGACTACCAGTCATGCTCCGTGGGTTTCGAAAGGGATATACTGCCAAAAAATATTTTTGTTCCGAAAACATATTAGCGGCATTCATGCAAACGTGAAAGCCGAGAACTTTTGCTCAGCGCAAGTTTCCCTCGCACCGTTGCATGAGGCACCAAGTAAAGTTGCTCAGCGTACTTGTGCTCAAAACCATATCAGCTGACCAATATGGATACATAAGGTGGTGGCAGTAGTAATTGCATATATTATGTCTGTGTACTTTTTCTACTGTTCTAGTGCTATCACCTTATTTATCCATCCTAGTTAGCTGACAACGAAATGTCAACAGTTTGCACGTTTCTCCATCCCACGTTTGCGCAGCAAATCTGACTTGAGTCGCTTTGAATGGGAAATTTCTTTGTTTTGATGTTTGCAGCGTAAGTTTGCGAGGTTTACGCATTTTCGAGGCTCTTTCGAGAATTAAATGGACTTAGCGATGTTACCAATACCATAGCAACAGTTTGCGTGAAAGCTTGTTTTCGCACCACCAGAGCAACCAAAGCTCCAAATAATGATATCAATTTTTTTTAAAGCGATTGCTGCTTCTGATTCAACGGGTAAGATTACCACCTCTGGTATCTTTGTGGCGAAGCTGTTGCTCTTTCATTATTTGACGTCATGCGGAAAATGGCGAATGTAGTTCGAGTACTTGAAGACGAGAAAGAGGAATACTAAGAAGAATTACCTGACGATGAGATCGGCAAATCATCCGACGAATACAGCGAGAAAGAAGACGACGTGGGCGATATCGGGGTAGAAGACTTATGAAAAAGATGTCGTGAAAAATAGCGGTGGCAGTTGCAACCAAGGCTCGTCCAGGACATGTTCGTGGCTTCGGAGGTATGAAAACAATTACCTTGGTATCGAAATAAGAGAATCTAGAACTCAATACGAACGACCTGAGCCATTACGTCACACCTTAGACAGCAAACCTTTTCGCAAGCTTCGGATTGTCAACAGATTTCATTATTACCGATCCAAAAACTTGTAAAATCCCCAAGACTATCAGCAAGCCCTAGAAATATTGCGTAAACTAGAGCAAGGGAACAACATGTAACGAGGAGGAAAACATATTTTTGCTTCAGGTCGTTGACGAAAATCGAAAGAAATATCATCCGATAAAAATAAATTAATTTGGGTCACATTTTCGAACCATAATTATTTTTGAATTAAAAAAAATTTACTTTTACCCATAATTAAAACTAAATATTATTATCGTCAATAAAAGCGAATAATTTTAACGACAATTTTATTTTTTGGAGATTTTTGGTACGAAGTTCCTTATCGCACGTTGAGGGATGGGGGCTAAATGAAAAAACTTAAACAACTTTTGCTAACAACTTTATTACATCCCAGTATTTGCAACTATGTTGGGTACTTTTGCATTAGTTTGTGTCTAGACTAACATATGGTGGGAAATTTCTTGTTTAGTGGAAAGTTTTCAAGGTGGAGCGCCTGCAATCAATATCTACCTATATATCTATATACACGGAAAAAACAGAATTGGTAAAATCAAATAAGATAAAATAAAATCAAATACGAGGAAATTTTGTTTTTGACGATAATTAGGGATCTTGGATTGATACTAATTCGCATATGTAAATTGCATAATTCAATTTGAATATATACGATTGATTATCAACCGATGGTATCAATTAGGGCACAGTAGTTAGTCGTCTGATTATGACTTATCACGAACCCATGCCAGTAAGTGTGCTTAACAGAATTATTATTATTCCAACAAAATCAATTAGAGAAATGTGCCAGACATTGAAAGCTTGTAGTATGAATTTCTCAGACATTAACTGAAATCTAAAGCAATCGGTCACAAAGTTCAATTTAAAAATGGCAATATTTACTCAAAAATATTCAAGAACGCAAATTAAGTTTAAATAGTAAATTGTTGTGATTCTATGTATCCACCATCGGTGGTGCAATGGTCGGTGGTGCAATGGCTAGTGTGCGCTGCTCTTGGACCTGAGAACGTGGGTTCGATCCCTGCTCAGAACACCTTACATTTCTTTCGACGGCGGTCACCTCGCTTAGTGATGGCGACACTATCGAGTACTTAGCTATGAAAATGCTTCTCAAAAAACCGTTCGGAACCGCTGTAAAACTGTAGGTCCCAATCTGTGAGTGTAAAACTAGAAAGCGCACATCTCACTGATTGTGAGAATCTCTCCCCAATCCCTTCATGGGATGTTGTGGGACACCATTTTTTTATCCACCAAAATCAATTACACCCTGGATTTTAAAAAATCGCTCTAACGGCTTTTCTAAGACACAGATTGTTATGAAAATTACACAATGAGGTACTGATAACCTGCTGATAGATAGTCTGGGCTATACTTGAAAAAATTTGTACAAAGAGGCGCGGCACCGCCCATTCAACATGAAATTTAAAATGGGTATATATCATGAACTATCAGAGGTATGTAAGTTGTGGGTATAGTTCAAATTACGGCCATGATGAAGGTGGGCGGTGCCACGCCCCTATTAAACGAAACCTTTATAGCAGTCATAACATTAGTTTGATCATCCTCAAAAGTTCACAGTTATGTTAGAGTTGGCCTACAGATACGAACAGGCTATTTGGAAGCAAGTTGACAAAAAGGGTCGAGGCGCCGCCCACACACGTCAATATTTGACTATTAAAGTATATCATATCAAACAATTCTCCGCACACCAGGCACTAGAGAACATACTGCAATATATCACAAAAATATATCGCCTATTCGTTTTAAATAATATTCAAATAAAGTTCAATGATTCTAAATTTAAAAAAAATATTTGAATCAATTCGGCCAAATATATTTTGAGATACACTGAAGTATGTTCACAACTGACTAGTGTACGGAAAGTTATTTCGGAATGTTTCGGAATGTGAGGTTCGGTACACACAGGGAAAAGATTAGTTGGAATTCGTAATTGTCAAACATCAGAATTATTTGTCGATGTTATTGATATATTAGAAGTCGCTCTTACTAAATACAAGTTGCTACTACCGAATTTTAGTTGTATTAACCAATTTGAGTATTTCAAAAACCTGATTCATCTGAAATGGAAGATGCAACTAATAAAAAGTACAATATTAGAATTCGTGTTCAAATATTAGTCACTGTAATCATAATTTAGTTTCTGTTGCAAAAACACTTATTACAAAGTTATGTATTCGATATTTCATAAGAGGCTTTGTTGTTAAAGAGAAACTGCCTATATTGGAATGTTACACAAGGACTCTACAGAAAATCTAACATTTTAAACAGAAAGTGATAAACAAAGTTGTGAAAAAACTATACAGTGTATACTTAAAGATATCAGCCAGCGCAGAATACATATTATCATAAATTGAGGTGAAGTGAGACTTATAAACACGTGCAAAAAATTGTTTTTATATTTTCGATCAAAAATGGGCACGAAATACAAATCTTGGTTATAAATAATAATAACTTTGTTTAAATTTAAATGTAAAATACACAATTTTAATAAAAAATACTTTTTTTACTTTTTTCTATAAAATACATAATGGGTTAAATAATCACCAAAAGGTTGTGGCAGCCATAAAATTCAAGTAATTACTTTAGTTGAGCATACCAATATATTATTTGGTACAACCGAATTAGTTTTTACATTTTTCGTTCATCCAACTTATAGAATATTCACCACTACAGGATAATTTGATTGCTGCAACTAAAACTCGATTGACAGATCACATCTATTTATTGTTGCTGTGGCTTCAACTAAATACTTCAGTTCTTCCAACCAAATCTGAATTACAAATCAATTGATATGCACAACATTTGGTGATACTGAACACAATTATTGGTAATCACAACTGAATAATGTAATAGTCTAAGGAACCGCCAAATTTTAGTTGGCTGTAAATATAGTTGTGACAACGAATCTGTTCTCTGTGTGTACATATACTACTGATATGATTCACATTACTTACTGGGGGAAACCAATGAAAATACGGCTATTAAAAAGGTCAGACTATGAAGCTAAGAAAGTGACGAATGAATATGAATATCTTTATCCCAATAATGAATTTTTTAAAAAAATGCAGAATAATCATATATAGACTACTCTTGACTAATTACCCAAGTTTTTATATGAAAAACTATCCTGAAGAAAATTTCCAAAGGAAATCGATATATCGAGAGAGAAAAGAGAAAAACAAAAAGTTTTATAAAATCAGAAGTGACCTTAAGCTTGGATAGTTAGTCGAGAATAATTAAAATAAAGGTCGAAAAATTAGAAACAAATTATTATAGAGACTACTATAATCACGGGAAATTATAAAGGAACCCATGCCCTGACTACACGCATTTTCTTGATACCTACAAACATGTCCATCCAATTCAAAAGATTGCAGTTTCCGATTCGGTTGGCATTTGCGATGACCATAAATAAAGCGCAGGGGCAGTCGCTTCAAATTTGTGGCTAAAATTTGACAAATCTTGTTTTTCCCACGGACGTTATATGGTGCATGTTCACGTGTGGGTAAACCTTCAAACTTATATATATTTGCACCATATGGCAAAACTAGAAATATTGTATATCCTAGAGCACTTGAATCAGTAGAAAAAATAACAACATTTTGTTTCATTAAATTACAATTCAGGGGTAGCGAAGCGCAACGGATAAAGCTCTTATAGTATAATGAGAATCGTTTTACACAAATCAGCACACGATCGAAATCTAAACAAATACTTCCAAGAAGTAGTTATTTTACATTCTTCTTCATAATATTGCAGTCAACTGCAAGTTTATTGGCCCATTGCCAATTAAACGTGGCATTATCCCGTGTCGGAAAGCCAGCAGATATATTCAGTTACTACAAACATAATGGAACAAAAAAATTTTGTTCACCATTTGGCATTACAAAAACTTTTAAGGCAAAACGAAGTTTGGCTGGTCCAGCCAGTTTAGCATATATTGTAGTTTTGAACCCAATAAAAAGTCAATTTAGAAAATCCAAAGAGAAAGGTGTTTAAAGAAGAACATTTCATTAAATAAGTGCCTTCCTTAAAAAAAAAATATTTGTCCAAAAAAAATTACAAAGTCTTAAAGAACTACATTTGCTTAAACAAAGTAAATTTTCTTATAAGAAGTATTTTTTCTTAAACAAGTTTTTTTTAAAAAAGTACAATTTCTTAAAAAAATAATTTTCTCACACCAAATAGCCTCTTTTTAAAAAACTACCTTTTCTTGAGATAAGTACCTACTCTTAAAAATTAACCTATTCTTGAAAAAAGGTTCAATTCTAAAAACATTATTATTTCTTAAAAAACCCTTTCCTTCAAAAAAATGCATTCTCTTAAAAAAATACCTTTTCTTACAAAAATTTTTTTTAAAAGCTATTTTTCTTAAAAAAAGAATTTTTTTTAATAAAAAATAAACCTTTTCTTAAACAAGTAAATTTTCTTACAATAAATTGTCTCTTCTTAAAAAACTACATCGTCTTTAAAGAGTACCTTTTTGTGAAACAAAATACCTTTTCTTGAGATAAGTACCTTCTCTTAAAAATTTACCTATTCTTGAAAAAAGTTCAATTCTAAAAAAATTCCCTTTTCTTAAAAAAAACATTTCTTTAAAACAATACCTTCTCTTAAAAAAAAACTTCTTCATACAAAAATTAGTTTTCTTAACAATAAAATAATAGCTTTTCTTTTCTCTTATTGAGACAAGTAGCCTTTCGGAAAATAAGTAAAATTTTTTAAAAAAGTAGCCTTTTCCTAAAAGGAGTACCACTTCTTTAAAAAGCACATGTCCTTAAAATAAGTTCTCCTTTGTTAAAAAATTGATACTCTTACGGCTTTCTCTTACAGATAGTACTTCTTCTTAAAAATAATAAAGGATCCGCCAAATAATTGCGATTTGACACCGTTGGACTATTATCTGTGGGGTGCCCTCAAAGATAAGTGTTACGCCGACAAGCCAGAGACAATTGACGCTTTAAACGACAATATTCGTGAAGCCATTGGTGAAATACAGCTGCACACAATCGATAATGTGCTTAAAAATTGGACCGATCGTGTAGGCTACTGCATGGCCAGCCGAGGCAGCCATTTGAATGAAATTATTTTCCGTTATTAACCGGAAGGATTGTACTTTCAAATAAAAAAAGAAATTTGAGAAAATATTCAGCAGTTTTTTTTATAGCATTTTAAAAAAAGAATTTTATTTGGCGGACTCGTTGCCTTTTCTTAAAAAACATTAGTTTTAAAAAAAATCACCTTTCGGGAAAATATAATACATATTCTTACGAAAAGGACCGATATATACCTTTTTAAAAAAAAATACCTTCTATAAAAAAAAATTTCTTTAAAAAAGTTCCTCCTTTTTCAAAAAAGTATCGTTTTATAAAGATCCATTTAAATTATCGTATTTTCAATGGCCGCCTTAATCGTGATGGTACTATCTAGTACATAATATTTAGCGAAAGGAATTTCGTTCCACCCGGGTGTCCCCTAACACCTCATGCATTTTTGTTTGATTTTGGTAGGTTTTAAGTGCATTTTGTGTTGGTCCCTCCTTATGGGTTAGAGATAGAAAGTAAGTATGGTTGGAAAAAATATACTAGAAAGAAAGAAAAATAGGGCGAACCTACATTTCACCCCTCTATAGCTGATACCAAAATCAACTCTAAAAACATAAAATTTGTATGGGGAAGACCTTAATGGATGAAGATAGAGGGTATATACGTTCTGAAAAACTGTTAGGGTTTCAAAAATATTTAGGGTTGGTCATTCATTTGACTCCTGTAAGCGCACTCTTGAGACAGTTAGTTAGAGAGGAGCGACCAAATTTGATAAATATTTATTTTTTGTATGGGAGCTCCCTTAGGAGGTAAAGCTAGGGGGTAGACAAATCAGTTGGGGTCGTTGATACATTTCACCCCTCTAGGAGCGACTACGGGCAAGTTGTGGGGATTGATTTGGCTTTTTCCCCCTTCACCGTCCCCTTTGGTCCCGAATTTTCCCAAGATTTTTTTTTTCCAGATTTCCTGCCAAGACCGTAGTGCTTGGCGAAGAACCACATCGTGCTCGAAGTTACCCTGCTGTTTACTAAACACTACATATCTACGCTGGTAAATCGATAAAAAAATACCCCCTAATACAGGTGGTATACCTGCTTAGATGTTAGTGGCAGCCTCAGCACTAGGATCGAATGCGGTGGTATAATAAACCACTCGTCATAAATTTCAATCATTACAAAAACGTCAAGACGCCCTAAGTTCTTCGTGAACCTTTTATTTAAACTTTGTATTGTATTATTCTTATATTGCCTAAACTTAAAAAAGGGCATATGTATATGTAAATATACATATAAAAGAACAAAATTAAAAAAAATTCAATGAGTGTTCGAACACACGGGCGATGTGTTAACACCTTTTTGTTACACGGTACCTAACCGATTTCTATGAACACATTAGTAAATGTTACATTGGAAAATAAAAAATAGCGTTCAATCATATGCCGATGTTACATTTAAAAAATATTAATATTTAAAATTATTTAAAGACCAGTGCAAGAACATGTGTCATTATTTTCTTGATTAATACTTTTTGTTTTATTCCCACAAAAAACAAAGAGAATGCAAATCATCAGACACATGTCCATCCATACATTGTTACGTTCGTACATACGGTACACAAGTTCACACAATTTTCGTTGCTCTCTTGCTATCTCATTTTTATATACGTATAACCAGGTCATTATTCTCTTTGGGTTGAGAGTGCTCCGCACCCACACAATACAACTATTCGATGCCGCTACATCAGTGTGTGTTTTTTTCGCAGCCACGACAATCTGAGTTTCTCAGTCGGACAAATGGGTGTTCTGTATAGGGGAGGCTAACCCTTATCATTTAGGGGTATGAAAAATAGATGTTGGTCGATTCTGAGAACTACCCGATATGCCCGATATGCACCCGACATGCCCGATATGCATCGCAGTCGGACAATCTGTGTGATCGCAGTCTGACAATCTGTGTGATCGCAGTCTGCAAACTGTATTTGGATGTATTCACTTTGTGAATTTAGGCCGTACCAGCGCCTATAGATGTTATCAGATCAAAAAAATTTGCTTTTATGAAATTTTAATGAAATTCCAAAGAAATACGACGTTTTTTTCCACAGTATAAATAACGAAAATGTAGCAACGGCAGTACAAATAAACAATCACTTATGAAAGATATACGATGACCAAACTAAACTATCCTGCTGCATTTAACGCCTGTTCGGGATGCAACCAACCACCTACAGCAAGTGGAACCAAAAAACACAGCAAATATCAGTACAACATCGTGAAAAATCTTGAACTCGATACTGACCAACAGCAGCATCATGATTTCTTTGGGTTTGGCCGGTTATTTTATGTTCTTATTACTGCAGTTGTTCATTTTGTTTATGATTTGTTATTGTTGTTGTTTCCTGGAAGTTTCGAGCAAGACCACCTATGAATCTGTGTACGTCTGAAGTTATATTTAGTTACCGGTGTTGTTGTTGCTGCTGACGTTTTTGTTATTGCTCCACAGATACTGATTCTATGGTTTACAATATTCGGTTGAATGGTGTGCGTTTGTTTTGCAGTTACCGTATACGGTCACGATATTGTGACAAACAATTTTCTGTTCATAAATGTTTTGTTATAGGTTTAAAACCTATAATTCCCAGCCGCTGTAATTTTTACTTTGATGGGAGTATTTTATTACCGGGCTATCAATAAAGATTTTAATTTTCGTCGCCAACGTGCCCTAGGTTATAATCCATCTTCCGAATACTGTAATCTGAGCCAATGTTTGATGTTGACGATATTTACACATGTTTAGTTTCAATTCCTCTCAGTTATTGTTGGTCCGCTATGGTATGTTTGATTTTCTCGCTTTTTTAATATTTGACTTATAGCATGTAGTTTTTCAAATAAACTCTCCTAACCATGGCATTTTCTTGCTACCTCCTTGAAATACCAAGTCATCATCTTAAATTGAACAATAGACCAAACCAAAGTGGGTATTTATCAAAGCAAACTAACATTAACATAAGCTACTATACACCATCTTTGTACAGGCTATTTTATACAAAACGTAGGAAGCAGTATACCAAGTCAATATACTATACATAGATATGTAGGTACATAGATATGTAGGTACTTATACATAACTACATATATTCTTGTCCGGCTAAATGTTTGAAATAAAAATGAATAACCTGTTGCATATTTGAACAATGATTTATCATCAATGGCTGCGCAAAATGACTGAGACAAGAACATTACCACCGGTACCTTTATGGATACATCATCAATGCCTGGAGCTGCCACAGCATTGGCCACATGATAGTTATTGAAGCCTTATGGCTGAATAACTATGATAATGTTTTACTGGCCTGGAATTTTTGTAACAAAATAAATGTTCGTTCTTATTTCACAGACAATCATTTCATTTTAATAAAGGGGTTTTCACATAATGACTCGAAATTTATAGAATTTATAGAAATATTGTTTCCAAACTTAAATGTCTGTAGGGATCAGTTTCACACTCGTTATTTAAAAGCTTAATTTAAAAACTCACAGAAAATTTCCCTATTAAGTGACATTTAACTGACAATCATCGGGCATTTAAATTTAATTTAAACTGCGAATGCCCAACTATGAAACTGAGCACAAGCAAATTCAAATTTGATATGAATATTGAGTTAAATGCCAGTAAATTCATTATGGTATCACATAGAACCGTTTTTTAGAATTTATTTTTTAGAATTTAAATTTTTATTGTCCATATGTTCGTTTTACAATTTTTCATGTGTTATTCAAGAACATAGCAGCTGTACATCACAAGGATATATATTAGAGTTAGCCCCAGGAAACTCGGTCACATTCAGAATTCAACTCTTTCCCATAGATTTTAAGCGAATTGTCAGCATACTCTATGACCAATTTTAACTGTTGCCAAACCTGAAACTTACGTGGAGATATTACACGGGCTTCATCACGGAGGTATGGGAATAATAAAATAAGAGCCGACCTGTATCTTTTACACAGAAACAAATAAATTTAATATTGGAATACAACAGTCATGGAAATATTGAACTTCCTTTGATGACAACTTTTGCATTATTCTGAACATTTTAACGGAACTATCAATTTAAATTTTTTAGTCAATATCAAAATTTAATGAATAAATAATAAGAATTTATAAATACTAAATCATATTCTTCGGCTGATAAAAAAAAAATTGAAAATTAAAAATAAACAGAATAAACATGATAATTTCAACAAAATGTCTTATTGTATTTTTATTAAATTTCAAAACATATGCGGAAATTTGCAATGAGCTCAATTGCATTGATAATTTTTTATTGCGCAATTATTCGAAAAATGTAGCACCCACCCAACACAAGAAATAATTGGTTTAATTATATTCTTTCCGTTATTTCATATATATTATAAATACACACCGGTTCACTTATTTAAAGGCACTAAAAATTCCATATTCAGCAGTCTGTATCTTTTAAAATTTGTAACCGATTGCAGAATCTTAAAATGGAAATGGAAGCTAGATACCTTGAGATATCAAAAATGATAATAGTGGTTTCTTAACTAAAGAACCAAACATTTTTGCACTTTGAAATTCAAGATCGATGGTGCCATAGTACGTAATAGCACCCCACACCATTACGCCGCCACCTCGGCAGAGATGTCGGTTCAAAAAACGCTTTTCTTTGCGCAGATCATGGAAATAATAGTTGTAGCCACCAGACCCATCCAAATTAAACTTCTCCTCATCCGTAAATACAACGGTACTCTAGTCATTTACATGACCTCTTGGCTGCACATCCCATACCAATTAGTCTCTTGCGAATTGAAGGCGCTTTTCCTTACGAGGAGCATTAAGTGGCGGCTTTTTTTTTGTAATTTCAGGTATTTAAGATACTCACAGCTCTTAATTACTCTGCGTACTGATGACTTGCTGACAAGGATATGGCAGAATTAGAAGCAATTCTGATGATTTTTCTTTTCTCATACGTAGATAAAGACAATGAAAGCCTTCCATTAACATTTTTTCCATAACCCTCAGGGTTCTTGATGTAATTGTCGATAACTGTTGGGCTCCGTCCATTTTTTTAGCTATTGCGCGATTAGAATATCCTTCAGAATGGTAAACATAGATTTTAGTTTTTTCCGATAGATTTAACATTTTTTGTTTTGCCATTTTGACTCGTAAAATGATTAAGATAAATACTCCTGATATCATGGCCGAATCGGCAGCCGCTACATCCCTGGTGAGAATCAAAGATTGTAGCGTCATGATATCGGGGCATTCCGGAAATGAATTACTACACCGGATCAACTCTTTTTCAATAAAAATGGACTACTGTATCCCCTACCTTCTACCAGCGGCAAATCTAAGGACTTCTATTCCGAATAGGAATACCTGGGAAAAGTCACTCAAAGGGGACTGCAGTAGTATCAGATTTTCACGGATGGATCAAAGTTGGACCAGCAAGTATGGTATGGGGTTCATTCACCGGACCTAAATGTAAATATATCCTTCAAGCTGCATGATCACTGTAGTGTATTTCATGCTGAAATTACCGCCATACTGGAGGTTGCTGAACTACCGAAAAGGAGTGTCACAACCCTCCGGAGAATATGTATCTACACAGACAGCCAGGCTGCCATAAAATCCCTGGAAGCCATGTTCGCTACGTCCCTGACGGTGAAAGAATACCACTCATCACTTAGGGTGATGGCAGAGTATTTTGACATCAGGCTCATCTGGGTACCGGGACACAGAGACATTCCAGGCAATTGCGTAGCGGATGCGTTAGCTAGACAGGGTACTACGGAACAGGTTCTTCCGGCAAAAGATGGTGTTAGTATGCCAATCTCTACCTGCCGTTTGCAAATCAGGCAGTGGGCCGATAATGTGTTCAAGGAAAAGTGGAGACTTACTTCAACTTGCAAACAAGCCAGGGTCTCCTGACCACAGTTGGACAGGCAGATGACTAGGCAACTACTTAACTTGCATAGAAGCAGGTTATCCACAATGATAGGAACACTTACGGGACATTGTCTTGTAGGAAAACACGCCCTAAGATTGGGACATAGAAACTCCACTATCTGTAGATGCTGCATAGAAGAGAACGAGGAAATGACGAAACACCTTCTCTTTTATTGCCCTGCTCTGACAGGACTGAGAAGGAGGATATTCGGAACACATTTAGTTAGCACCGTAGCCCTACAGGATATTCCTGTAGGTCTTATAGGCAAATTCATTGAAATGGCTAGACGACTT
Source organism: Phaonia tiefii (assembly GCA_963931995.1). Lineage (NCBI taxonomy): Eukaryota > Metazoa > Arthropoda > Insecta > Diptera > Muscidae > Phaonia > Phaonia tiefii. Next base: position 197,287,617 of record OZ008368.1, on the reverse strand, counting down.
ATAGTTGCTATAGAGGAAACTGCAGGCATCACAATGGGGTTCTTTAGCCTAAGTGTCCTGTCCTGAGCCATTTGGATTTTAATGTAGTACCATTTGTATCACCTTTTACCCCATTTTTGTGCCTTAGAGTACGAATTTCAAAATATCCCTTCTTATCTCGCATATCTACAACAGAAGGAGTATACAGTCCAAATTTCATTATCCTACCGTTAGCCGTTTGACCAGGGCGCATAAATCAGGCACTCAGTAACGCAACAATTTTATATACAGGATGGAGCGCGGTATTTTGCTTTTTGCACTGCAGGCTGTGACGGCACTGTTGGTTGAAGAGAGTGGAGAGCGTGCGTGGCTTATAGTGGCTGACGGGAGATTTGTATTCGTCTGCCTTTCAGTTGCCATCATGCATTGGACACGTGAGGAGCGGTCATTTTGTATTAAAGCGTATTTTTCAAATACGCACTCGATCATTGCAGTGCAGCGTGCTTTTCGTTTACGATTCGCTGTTCCCCCACGGGGAAGTATTCCTGGACGGCAATCAATTGTAAATTGGGTAACTTCATTGAGAACAGCAGGGAATGTGTCATATGTACGCACTGTCTGGTGCGCCATATCACGAGTAGGCATCATTGACCCTTAGAGTTGATGAAAACTTCAGAAAACGTATGCAGCAGTGTGTGGATAGCGAAGGTCGATATTTGCCAGATAAACTATTTAAAACCATGTAGTTTACAAATTCCCTTACTGTTCAATATAATTAAAATATAAAATAAATTTTTCTAAGGTTCATAATTTTTTTTATTTTATTCCCAAATAAGCAAATTATCGTGCTCCACCCTGTATATAAAATTTTTGCGTTGCAGACTGACTGACTTGACTGACTCATTCATCAGCGCCCTGGCCAAACGGTTTGTAGTTAATTAATCCTGGTTTTCTACAGTTCCGTGAATCATATTTATATTTAATTTCCTGATCTCCTACTCTTCGTTTATTTTCCTTTCTCCATTTCTGTAGTAAATTTGATCTGTGGTCGATGCCCGATTATAATAATCGTAACATTTTCTTCTCTTGTTTGAAAAACAACCCACATTGGGGCCGATAGCAAAAAAGTGGTAATAATATCGGAACTTCTATATTGGTCGGATTGTTTTAGATTGTAGTAGAAATTTGTAAGGGAAAATGAACGCTATCAGAATGTTACGAAAAACAAATCAAGCTTGTGAAGTTGTAGTTACCAAAGAGTTCGAAATAATTGAAAACAATTGAGAAGCGCTGCTTTAAATATACTTACTTAAATCGTTCTCTGATGGCATAATATCCCAATAATTTCAATTCCTCTCACTGCTTGCTAATGTACTTGAAACAATTGAACTTAGGCCACTATCCAAATAAGACTAAGGTGCTCATTTTTTGTCGGGTTTGGGCTTAGATCATTATCATAACCACCGGCTTATGTATACTATGCAATAGGCAGGGTCGAAAAAAATGGGATTTGGTTAGCAAACAAATCGTTCTATGGATCAAGCAAAATACACACAAAAAATTTCAGAAACTGTGTTTATTGCATACTTCGAAAATTTTTCTGAAAAACTTTTTATGCACACTCATACCTACCTGCCATATGCTACTTTTCATCATCCCTAAAATTTCGAAATTGTAGCCAAATTATATTAAATTTTGCCAAAATGGGAAATTGCGTCCCATTTTTACTTTCTGTTCGTTGCGAGGTTTGGAGGGGTTAATTATTTTCTTTGAAATTTTTGTACATGTATTCTTCTGGACTCATAGAGAGATTTTTTTGCTAACGAAACCCTGTAGCTTATACTTTTTACAATACGATATACAATACCAAAATTTACTTCTGTCTTCTCAGAGAACAAAATATATTAATAAATTGATTCAACTAATAACTCGACGATACTTAGATGACTTACACCGTTACCTTGAACAAAATGGGTAACTGATACACGCTGTTGAATGAAACTCTGTGAAACCACGTAAATTCCCATTTGCCATTCAATTCCCTTTCATTAAATTGTACCAAATCTGTACTACCCTTACGCGTCACTTCAGTTACGTCCATCTATTTCTCCTTTCCAAGTACTTTCGGTATAGAAAAACAATTAACAATGAATTACCAGGATATCCGTAGAGCATGGGGTACAGCGGCATAGGCACGGCACATGTGTGCTCGCAACAAAGGAGCACACGCGGTTACTTCAAATAGCTTGCGAGTTATAATCATAATTTGTGAATACAAAGCTACTTTCGACTGACCATTTTGTAAGTTCGTGTAACATTTTCCAACGGAATATGCACCCTGATGATTTTGTTTCGCAAAAATTAGTCATGATTATGAGAATTCGCAATACAATTGATGTGTGGCCGGCCAGCGGTGAGGACGGTCGACATTACAATGGTGGTAATTTAAAATTCACTCCAAGCCGGAATTTGAAAACAATGAGATTTATTGAGCATGACAATCGAGTTGTTCTACATATGGGAGAATTTCTTCAAATTGTTTTCAAATTCTATTTAATTACATTTCCAATATAACGTTGGCGAAAATAATTTAACATTGCGACAGAATAGTTACGAAACTGTTTCTAGAAATTTTAAAAAGCGGGGGCATTCTGATTGAGTTCTCAAAGTTTAAATCGAGCTAAATTATATTACCCTGTCCACAGTCTGGTGTAGGGCTCAAAGATGAATTTTTTGTCCTAAAATTAACTAGCACAATCTGGAAGTATCGCATTTTCTTTGAAACAACTTACAAAAATGAAAAGCATTTTTGGTTGATCTAAACCACATTTATACCATAGAATAATGACATATAGAGCTTCCATTGTTCTCATCTGACATTTCCTTTCACACTATTCGTGGTTCGGTTGGTGCGATAGAGAGTTATTTGACGTAAATTGACTTACACCAAGTGGAATTACAAAAATTGTTGACTTAAGTTTTTCATATCGTTTTGGTGAAAAGCTGTGAAATTTAAACCTATTTTTGACTGTGTTTGATATATATTATTGTGGTGTATTTACATAAAAACTTTAACGCACAAAATAAATGCCGTTGCATGATTTATTGTAGGATGGTTTGAGCCATTGCCTCTATCTAGTATTACAAAAGCAATACTGTCCAACATCCAACCGCCCATCTGCAACAAACCAATTTACTGAGAGAGTTGGCGTCATTACACTATGATTTATAGAGTTAATTCAGAGAAAATTTTTGGAAATGTCCGCTCGTGTGTGTAATCAATAGGGTATCCAATCGGTTAACCGTTGCTCGATTAATCGAAGAATTTTTTTAAATTTTTTGTTCGAGTACTTTAAAATAAGTGGTTTCGAGTAAAAAATTAATCGAGTAATTTATACCGGTTAATCGAATAATTCAAGTAATGAATAATTGATTATAATTGCAAAACATTTGTTATGTTACAGGAAAAACGAACTAAGCTGATATATACAAGATATTAAGCATCGATGTTCCTCTTTATCTTGAATGGTACACCACTGTCGTGGCATTTTAAAATGTATGATTTATGGTTTAGAACTGATGATATTAAAATATTGACGGATTTGAGTAATATTTTGAGACCACTTGATGCTCCCAACATAGCAGGATAAAGATTCAGCAACATTAATTGAATTTAAAGGTGTTTCAAAAGTTGTAACTTATAATTTAGTAATGGTAAATAATTCATTTGCAAACGATTTATTGGAACGCCTCAAGTATCAACTTCTTGATCGATGAAAAACAGTTATAAATACACTTATTTTGCATCTTCATTCTGTAAAATTTCCTACTAATATCAACTTCTTGAAGTGAATTTGACAATTAATTTATATACTTTTTTTGAAAGACCTATTAAAGTTTAGAATGATCTCAGTTGAAGTACTTATGAACTTACTTCTTTATGTATTGTTTAAAAACGTTTTATGAATTAAATTGAATTAACGATGTTTTTTAATAATAAAAACGAAACCTACAGATCTGACCTTGTATTTTTATCAAAGCCTTCAAAGATTTAAATCAATATAAACAGATCAAAATTACTCGAATAACTCGAGTAATTTAAAAACTTTATGCAATTGTTCGAGTAAGCCAGAAATCCAATTTTCGAGTTACTCGATTGTTCGAATAATGAAAAAACCCGGATAATTGGATACCCTAGTAATCAAATAAAAATAAAACAAAAATTTATTATCACATGAAATTCAATTCATATTTACATTTCCGGAAATTTATTTCGATTTGGAGCAATTCTGAGTAATTCATTAGTATGATCTGTATTGAACTTTCCTCTCAAATAAACTTTCGTCTAAAGTGGATTGTGGATTGGGATTTTCGGTATTAATTAATCCCGGATTTCGAGGCTTTGTAAAATAATCCTGGCATATCTCGATTTAGCTATTTATACAAATTAATAATTACCAAGGGTTTTCTAAACCTAGTATGGTTTCTCATCGGCAACAAAATTAGATTGAAATTATTTGACTAATCTCTAAGTTGCTTTTTAGCAATTTCAAAAAAATTTTCATAATAGTATTTAAACATAATCGGGACAACCATATCGTTGAAATTACGAGTATGAGATAATTCAAGAGATGGAAGTTAATGATAGTCTGCATCAGCTTCAATAGCATGGTGGTTGTTACAATTGGTCGGTAGCTACACCTAGCATCAAAGAGCATGTTTCTAAAACTCTCATTATGAACCGCGAATTTATTTACGACGAGCTCCGTAAGAATTAAACTAGATACGTTTTCTATCACGGCTACTGGTTGATTGCTTGCAGACAAAGAAGATTTACTTGCAAAGATTGCAGCAAACACGTTAGCTTTGTGATATATGTACTTATATGTGTTCTTTATTTATTTAAACAGAATATAACAATATAAAACAGTGTTGCAATACAAAGTTTAGATAAAAGGTTCATGAAGAACATATTGCGTTAGCGAATTCTCTACATCGATTTCTATCTCTGGCAAGTGGTTTAATTTGGTTCCATAATTTACGTGTATAATAGTAGTTGTGGCCTTCGATACCCCTGCCGGTTCCATTCAAATGCCGTTCTAGCAATATCTGACGTTGGGCTTTATGAACCGGGTCGGTAAATATGTGATCAGTCTTAATAAGAGTTGGAATGGAAGCATAAAAATTACCCATTACGACCAAAAGCTCTTGCCCCCGCTAGGAGGAGCATCAATATTGTCACTGTGAAAATACAGTTTCCAATTGGAATGCTTGGTCCTTTTCGTATAAAAATATGGGGCAATATGATCGTCAATATACCGACATTACAACTAATTGCGGGTCCTTAAAAATTCATCACAATATAACACCCTATTGGATGAACTGATTTTGAACAACCTGTGCCTCGACGTAGTATTTAGACAGTGGCCACTCTGTGCGATATTTCGGTGGAATTGGACCACCTATTTTGGTTCCCACCATACAAAGGTTTCAATGGAATTTCTAAATTAACCACGCTTTAACACACTTCAAGATAGTGTGATTTTCTCAAAACTTTAAGGTCTGTCATCTTTCTGCACAATTTGAATTGCCCTCAAAATTCTCCAAAATTTTTAAAAGATTCTAAAACAGAGCAAATGCATATTAATATGGATATTTGTAATAAAAAAAGAAATCAAGGCAGGCAAATACTGTGCGTTGCAGTGCAGATTGCCTCATCGCGGTGCATCCTGGGTAACTCTAAATGATCTTCTTCCTCTTTGAACTCCTCTCTGGATTCTGCTACGACTCTGGTTCACGATTTTCGTAACGATATGATTTTCTGCTCTAGAGCTGATGTCCTGTGCTCGGCGACCTGAGTAGGAAGAGGTGATATTCTGTCGAAATGGCTCGTGGCTAAGTTACCGTTCGTCTCCGCCTCCTTAAAACCCGGCAAGTCTTGTAGTACGTTCGAAATCCGTCACCGTTAAGATGGTGGTAATGGTGTGGTTGAGATGACTCCCTCTTTGGTTCGGCCTGGCTCTGAACACTCTGTCCCATAAGGCGGAGTGTCAATCCTCGGGTCGAACTGCCTGCTTCATATTCAACCACGGGGCCCCTCTTTTTGAACATATTGCACTTTTACGGACGTAGATAGCGGCTACAAATTGAGGCCCAAACAAAATGAATATTGATAGTAAAAACTCTTCGGCCACAGGAAAACCTGTGACTTTCCCCGAGCCTACGGGCTCTTCCTCGAGCACTAGTGCTCGTAAGTTTTCTGCGGTCACACGCAAGGGGGCCAACTACGGGAAAAACTAAAAATCTCTGCCCCTCCCGGAAGCTGAGAGCTGATCTCCGAATGGCCACTAGATTGGTTAGTCATCTCTCTGCACGAGTAGTCGCCGCACTCACTCCTGCACAGGTAAACACTTTGGAGTGGGCTAAGGGCGTCTGTGGGGACAAAGCCTCCACTAGCTGTTAATAAAAGACAGCGTTCAGAGGCATAAAAGCCACCTAGTGCTCGGCAGGTCCTTTAGCGATGCCGCGAAGGACAGCCTAATCATTGGCGTCTTGGATGAAAGTTCCCAGGATGGACGTATCCCACGGATAAATGGTGCCTTGTAGAAGGATCCCTTCCTACGGTGTTCATGGACATCGTAAATGACAACCCTGGCCCTGTGCAAATCTGCGAAGACGCGGGATGGTTCCAGGGTAGTATTAAACTGATCGGCTGCTCTGATGAACGAGCAGCGTGTTTGTATAAGTCCGCCATGAGTCGAGTAGGTAAGGTTTGGCCGGGGGCCAAACTCAAAGCCGTGGATAGGAAGGATATACCTTCCAGACCAAGGGCTAGGGTTTGGATCCCGTCAACCTCACCTACTGACCCACAGGAGATCCTAAAGATCATCAGCCACTGCAATACCTCCATTCCTGCAAAGGTTGAGGATCCTGTAGGAACCTCCCGGCAGGTAGTTTTGGTCCTGAACCAGGATTCCCTTAAACCCCTTGAGGAGTCCAAAGGCCAAATTCGGTTTGGGTTGATGAGTGTACACCTTAGGGTATACAAAGTGGATACGCTGAGTGGCAAACTGGCCGAGTCGAAGTCGGAAGTCGCAGCTGGAAATGCTGGAAAGCATTCTGAAACGGCGGTAGATGCTGAAGAAGCACTACTGGATGACGACAGTGACAGCATCATTGGCCTATGGGGCCGCTCTGCCTGGCTCCGAGGTTGGTCCATCCCTAGCGAGGGTGAGCACGAGACGACCGTGATCGAGGTGCCCGGAGTTGAGGATCTTCTAGACGATGAAAGTCCTCCAGATAAATCTGCATCGCAGAAAGGCAGCATCTGCCAACCTCATTCCCCATCTTGCGAAGGGTGGAGCCGATGTGGCCCTGATACAAGAACCATGGACGGTCAATGAACGTATATGTGGTATCAGGTCCTATCAACCCCAGGTAGGCCAAGATCTTGCATACTCACTAAAACAAATTTAATGCTCTTTTATTGCAGAATTTTAGTGATAGCGATACAACCGCCATCAGCCTATCAGTTTCATCGTACATGCGCATGACCATACTGAATCAACCCCTCCGAAGTGCGTCAGGGATATTTTATCGGAGGCAAAAAGACGGAATTGTAGCGTCATTATAGGTGCCGACGCCAACGCGCACCACACAATATTGGCGAGTTCCGGCACCAAAGATCGAGGTGAGTCTCTTTTTAATTTCATTATAAGCGAAACCTTGACTATATGTAATCGAGGCGAGGAACCGGCCTTTATACCTTCAGATAGGCGGGAAGTACTAGACCTAACTTTACTACTTGGCTACGACTATGTAACAGTATCCGATTGGAGCGTACTTTCTGATCATAGATATCTACAGTTTCACAAAAATATCGAACCCCTGAAAAAGGAAGTTTTTAAAAATTAGAGGAAAACGGACTGGTACGCCTATCCTGGGCGCCTAAGGAAACTCTTAGGTGACCATCCGAATATTCCGACAATTGTGCCAGAGCTGGAAGAACTAGTTGGCAAATTTACTGAACACGCTTAATGAATCCTCTACGACCAGTGGTTTTAATGCTGCCAAGAGTAACAAAAAACCTCATTGGTTGAGCGCTGGGCTTCAGAATCTAAGATCGTCCATTAGGCGACTTTTTAACAAGGCCAAAAAGAGCGGCGACCAAAGGGTTTGGGACGTTTACAAGATTAATCTTAGTCTATATAAAGGTGAAATCAAGAAGGCCAAACGGAAATCCTGGTGAAACTTCTGTGAATCCATAGAGGGTACCATCCAGACTGCACGCTTAAGATGCGTGCTCGCTAAAAACCCACCGTGTGCGGTGTTCTTAATGAAAGACGATGGAACGTGGACGTATTCGTCTGAAGAGTCTCTTGGGATTCTCAGTCAGAAGAGCTAGGCGGAAACTCACCTAGCTTAGAAACAGTTGGGTCAATAGTGAGCAGAAAGAATCTGATATGGGCCATTAGATGCTTTAGGCCATATAAATCAGCCGGACCTGACGGGATAATTCCCGCGCAACTACAGGAGGCACTATACCTATCTTGTAGTTTGTTGGAGGTAATCTTCAGGGGCTGCCTTAGACTGGGAGTCCTTCCTAGCATTTGGAAGCAAACCAAAGTGGTTTTCCTCCCGAAAGCGGGAAAATGCTCTCATGTCAAACCAAAGGACTTTAGACCAATCAGTCTATCATCCTTTGTTCTTAAGACATTTGAAAGGTTACTGGATATTCACGTTCGAAGTAATCTTCCACAGAATCTACTATCGAGTTCTCAGCATGCCTATATCAAGGGCAGGTCAACTGAGACGGCCCCCACTCTACAGTAAGCATAATAGAGACCTCTCTTGAGAATAAAGTCTTCGCTCTAGAGCCTTCCTGGACATCGAGGGAGCCTTCAATAACATTCAACCTTCGGCGATTCTTAGGTCGTTACAGAAAGTATGAGTTGACAACTTAGTGGCAAGCCTAATTGGGAAGCTTCTGGTGGATAGATCCGTAAAAGCTGAATGGGTGGTGTTACAATTGCTAGGAACGTTAACAGACGGTCACCGCAGGGGGGAGTTATATCTGTGCCTATACCGATGCCGATGATATTGCTATCATCTGTACGGGTAGAAACCTCAATTTAGTTAGCATTCGTACAATCAGCCTACTTAGTTTGATTTCGAACCGGACCGCTCACAGCGGACTATCACTTAACCCACTTAAAACCGGGCTTATATTGTTCTCTCGGAAATATAAAATACCCGCATTTGAACTGCCATCAGGTAATGGTGTGCAATTACAGGAAAAGGTCAAGTATCTGGGAATAATTCTCGACAGAAAACCGAATGTGGAGGAGAGGTTGAAAAAGACGTATGTTGCTCTTTACTGCAGTAAAGGGGCGATAGGAAAGCGCTGGGGACTGTCTCCTAAGATCACCATGTGGATTTATACGGCAATAGTCAGACCAATACTTCCCTATGGCATCGTAGTTTGGTGGACTTCCCTTCAAAAGAAATATATTCTGAATTCCTTGATGAAAATTCAAAGATCAGCACTGATTAGCGTTAGTCGGGCAATGGGCACGTCGTGGGGTACTGCACTTAGTGCTATCCTGAACATCTTTACTCCTGATATTATGGCTGTATCGGCAGCCGCTACATTCCTGGTGAGAATCAGAGATTGTGGCGTTATGATATCGAGGCATTACGGGCACGCTGAATTACTACACCGGATCAACTCTATTCCCGTAAAAACGGACTACTGTATCCCCTACCTTCTACCAGCGACAAATCTAAGGACTTCTATTCCGAACAGGAATACCTGGGAAAAATCACTGGAAGGGGACACCAGTAGTATCAGATTTTTCATGGATGGATCAAAGTTGGACGAACAAGTAAGCTATGGCGTCCATTCACCGGACCTAAATATAAATATCTCCTTCAAGCTGCCTGTATTTCAGGCGGAAATTACCGCCATACTGGAGGTTTCTGAACTACTGAAAAGTAGAGTCACAACCCTTCAGAGAATATGTATCTACGCAGACAGCCAGGCTGTCATAAAATCCCTGGAAGCCATGATTGCTACGCCCCTGACGGCGAAAGAATGTCACTCATCACTTAGAGTATTTTGACATCAGACTCATCTGGGTACCGGGACACAGCGACGTTAGAGGCAATTGCGTAGCGGTTGTGTTAGCTAGACAGGGTACTACGGCACAGGTTTTTTCGGCAAAAGAAGGTGTTATTATGCCAATCACTACCTGTCGGTTGCAGAACAGGCAGTGCGCCGGTAATATGTTCAGGGGCAAGTGGAGACTTACTTCAACTTGCAAACAAGCTAGGGTCCTCTGGCCACAGGTGGACATGAAGAGGACTAGCCAACTACTTAACTTGTCGAGAGGTAGGTTATCCACAATGATAGGAACACTGACGGGACATTGTCTTGTAGGAAAACACCTTCTCTTGGATTGCCCTGCTCACATTTAGTTAGCATCGTAGCCCGATAGGATATTTCTGTAGGTCTTATAGACAAATTCATTGAAAAGGCAAATTGGCTAGACGACTAGTCAATAGTTGCTATAGAGAAAACTGCAGGTATCGCAATGGGCTTCTTTACCCTAAGTGTGCTAGACAGCGTGCTGTCTGGCAGCATTTTCAACTAACCAACCAACCAATCAAATATTGTCCTGTAGTAATTAGTTCGGCTTAATGGCAAATAAAACTAATTTATTCGTGTGGCAAACTGAATGTAAATTACAATGACATCATTTATGACAGCATATAAAATAAATATAAAAAACCACTCATTTGGGTATATTCCTTATCGCACGTTGCGGGATAGGGGCTAAATGAAACAAAAATTAAACAATTAAAAACAACTAACATATTTTGGGAAATTTCCTTTTAATGAGAATTTTTCTAGGTGGAGCCTGTAACCAAATTCAGTATATAAATATAATTTAGATTTGAACACAATGAAAAGTAAATTTATAAAAGCCCAAGTGAAAGAAGTTTAAAAAAATAAAATTTTCTTAAAAAAGTAAATTTTCCCAAAAATTTAATAATAATTAGCCACGGATAATTTTTTAATTACCAGAGTTTTCCAAAATAGTTATCAAAAATTACCATATTTTAAATTTTTTTATTTAGAACATTAAATGTTTATTTAAAATAATTCGTTACAGAAAATCATATTATATACATACATCAAAAAAAAATAAATGGTTTCCCATTCGATCACACGAAGGGATCGGGGAGACCTGCACACAACCAGTGTTACTCGTTATTACAAGTTTCGCCCATAATCATTCAATTCTCCCAAATAGTGTTGCCAGTGCTTCATGTTTTCTTCTGTTTGTACACAGCAAAAATATACATCGGTAATGTTGCCCAGTTTGTGTTTGATGATTTTTTTTTGGTGGCATTATTGCCTAAATCAAAAGGGTAAAACACACTACGAACAGCAATGCTGAATTTACATTCTAATGCTGCCAATTGGAGAATATAAATGTGTGTCCAAACTTTATAGCAAAACGTTTGATAGTTTTATCTCATCTTTAATTAATTTATTCACAGGAAATTTGAGGGAACGTGATTGGAGTCAAAGACAGAAATAAACCAAGGGTGGAACTGTATTTCAGGAGCCTGGCCTTTCTTTATTATAATATTATCGTTTGTTTAAGTGATATTGTAGTAAAAATCTGATTATTCAATAAGTGGTTCTATATTAAAATACAACAAAACTTGTTTCTGTAAATATGGAAAATATGGGCTAAACATTTGCAAAGAAGGCACATTATAAATGAATATAATTCACCTACAACAAATTCTGTAAATTGCCCTTTCGTTTTTGGGTAAATATACAAGCAAATGGCACTATGTTTTCACAAGTTAAAAATACCTACGTTAATTTGTAATATTGCCCAATTAAATAGCTGACCCTATGTGTCCCAAAGCATTGGCTGATATCAGATCATGAATTTGGGTAATTTTACACCAAGTTTTTTTTCTGTGTAAGTAACATTTTAGATCACATTTCGTCAAATTTTCTAATGGAAGTATGAAATCAAATACTTTTTCTAATACTAATTATTTCGTATCAAAAGGTAACCAAAATTAATAAAATGTTACCATGTTACCAAGCCGTTGAAAGTTTACCAATTTTGGTTGGACATTACCAACTGTGGCAACCGTGTTCATACCTTTATGGCTTTTTCTTGCAGAAAGTACCTCAAATTAAAAAAAAAATACCTTTTCTTCGAATGAAATTCGAATGAAATTTGAATAATTTCGCTTCCATTTGTTTAATAATTAACTCTCAGAGCAAAGAGAATAATGACGTATTATACGTATACAAAATGGACAAGAGAGCAACGAAAATTGTGTGAACTTGTGTAGCGTATGAACGAAAATAACAATATATGTATGTTTATTTGTTTGTTGCTTTGCATTCTCTGTTTTTTTTTTTTGTGGGAATAAAGGAAAAAGTATTAAGCAAGGAAATAATGACACATGTGCTTGCACTGGTCTTTAAATAATTGTAAATATTAATATTATTTTAATGTAACGTCATCATATGATTGAACGCTGTTTTTTATTTCCAATGTAACATTTATTAATGTGTTCATAGAATTCGAACAAGTACCGTGTAACAAAAAGGTGTTAACACATCGCCGGTGAGTTCGAGCACTCATTGCATTTTTTTAAATAAGTCTCAAACGGTACAATATTTTACAAATATATTTTATTGCATGAAAGTTTGGTTTATAACAACTATATATGAAATATAACATCGGCAAATGGCGGCCTCTGGCCGCTGCGCAAGTGTGTGCTCTTTTAACAATATTTTACTTAACATTTTGGCGTTTTACGGGTGTTATTGCTCCAATTCTGCAATAATGTTTTTCTTTAGAATCTGAATTGTTTTTTGCCGTACGTATGCTACGAGTTCGGCCAGACTTCACTTTATTTCCCAGTGTATACAAAGCTTAAAAATTCTTTACAATACCCTGAACTGTTGACTTGTAAGGTAAAAGGTTTTGCGTCTTTACAATGGAACGATTATTAAGATAAAATCATATACAAACAAAATAATTAATATCAGTATATCAGTATTTTCATGCAGTAAATATATATTTCTTAATTTTAAGGATAGTCTTCTTATATTAGACGAACAACTGTTTAAATCAAGTAATTCCTCAAATTAAGTACATTACTTCCTCCTCAAATTCCTAAAATCAAGTACGTTAATCCCAAATATGTAGGATTAAAAAGCTTTAAATGAAGAAGTGGTTCATTTAAATTATATTCCTTGTAATATACGGCAACAAACCGCGTTTAGGAAGGTGTGAATTTCCGATACTTGTAAGATAGGCTAGTTGAACTTAGTAAGAATTTAGAATGCCGTCGGTGGTGCAATGGCTAGTGTGCACGGTTCTTCCGCCTCGCTTAGAGCTCTATTACACGATGCCATTTCTTGCGGGCATATTTTTCAGTTCTCTTTTAAAGCTGTTACATAATTCATCGAGCTATTATACGTTGAATTTTTCCAATTTGAAATTATTGAATTATCACAAAAGTAATAACCATGAAATATCAAAATCAGGACAAAAACGGAAACTGCACAAAGAGAAATTGAAAAAAAAATCCCGAAACACAATGCCAGGGCATTTCATGGCATTTTTACCTGGTCTCTTATTTCTCTACCTCTCTTGCCTAAAGCTGGGATCACACGATTTGTACATTTGGCTAAAAATTTGTCATATTCATAGACAAATCGTGTGATCTCTAAATTGCATTTGTCATTTATCAGAAATACCAAATATGTATTTGGCTTCTTGTGACAAATCGGAAACAACAATAAATGCCAAATCGTGTGAACGCAATGCTGCCACAGAAGCCAAATCAAATTTACGAAAATGGTCAAATTTCTGATTTGCCACTTGAAGACAAATGCAAGTGCCAAATAGACAAATATTGTGGACAAGTGTAAGTGTTGCCAATATGTTGATTTTTTCGTACTTGTTATGGTTTCAATTTCTTTGCCATTTTGATTAATAATTTGGCATAACTACACTTTAGTTACTCCTCACCGATTTCGTAGAATTTTTTAAACGATTAAAAATGACCGACAATTTTTTTGGCGGTCGGTCCAACTTTTTGATATATAGGCCTTCAAAGCTTGAGTATATAACCGGCTATATCTCAGGAATGTATTGTCCGATCTTGGTCAAGTGAGTATCATTAGAAAGCCCATACAAGATTCTACATTATGTAACTTTTTTCATTTTTATTAACCCATTGGCGGAAAATTAACAAAACGAAATTTTAACCTCACTTTTTTTATAGAAACCTATTTTTCTCAAAAATGGATGTCGTAAAGTAACAACACTTCAAGCTTTTTTTAAGGTTTAATACTCTCCAGTAACCCTTTAAACACCAGAGATCTGGGTCAAGAGATATCAAAGTTATAAAACTGAAAAAAATTTAGCATGTCACAGTGATCAGTAACATGATAACATTGGACATTGAAAATTGGGGATCTCCGACTTGAGACTCCCTTGTTATTAATTTACTTTGTAAACAAACCGAAAAACCTCTTCCGGCCCGAATTTTGCTATCAAACTTTCTCTCTGTGCATTTAGGCTTTTTGAACGTGAATATCTACGGTCTTTGAAAGGTTAATAAGGAGTACTATACCTTAGAAAAAAATCTTGAAGTGTTGTCTGCTCATTAAATCACTAACTTTACGATATCCATTTTTTGAGAAAAATAAGTTTCTATCAAAAAAGTGAGGTTAAAAATTCGTTTTGTTAATTTTCCGCCAATGGGTTAATAAAAATGAAAAAATTTACATAATGTAGAATTTTGTATGAGCTTTCTAATGATACTCACTTGACCCAGATCGGACCATAAATACTTGAATTTTACAATAAAGTTGCAAAACTATGGTTGACAGCTGATGAGCTGTTTTAGTGTTTATGACCTAATGGTTAAATCGTGTGAATGAACTGGCAAATATTTGTCACTTTACTGCTGTGTACAAATGTGTGACAAATCATTTTGATGTTTAATAGTCAAATCTTCTGACGCAAAACAAGTCATTTGCACATCGATACCCAAATGCACAAATATGTACAAATCTAAATTTGTAATTTTTTGTACAAATGTACAAATCGTGTGATCCCACCTTAACGAAAGTAAAATTCACTAATTTTCTTGCGGGGATAAATTCATTGTGGCCGTCGGTGGTGCAATGGCAGTGTGCGCGCCTCTTTTACAGGATATCCTGGGTTCGATTCCTGCTCCGACCACCTTAAAATTTCTTTCGACGACGGTCACCTCGCTTAGTGACGGCGACACTATCGAGTACTTAGCCATGAAAAAGCTGCTCAAAATACCGTTCGGAACCGGTGGAAAACTGTAGGTCCCAATCAGTGAGTAAAAAACTATAAAGCGCATAGCTTACTGGTTGTGAGAAGTTCTCCCCAATTCATTCATGGGATGTAATGGGAAACCATTTATTTTTTTTAATAGTGCTTTTAGTGATGGCGACACTATCGAGTACTTAGCTATGAAAAAGCTTCTGAAAATACTTTTCGGAACCGGTGGAAAACTGTAGGTCCCAATCAGTTAGTGAAAAATTAGAAAGCGCACAGTTCACTGGTTGTGAGAATCTATCCCCGATCTTTTCATGGGATGTAATGGGAAACGGTTTCTTTAAGAACTTGGAAGATAATATATAAAATCCTCAACAACAAATATAGCAATTTATTGTGCATGAGGTATTACCCCAGGTTGGTAAAAATGTTCTTGAATTTAGTTCATATTTTTTAACGGTCAACATTCTTAATATTAAGAATACTTTAACTCAAATTTATTACACCTGTTCTTTAGAGAATTATATTCTATATATTGGAATTAATATTTGGAATTATGTCCGAAACGAACTTAATATTTTGTCGTTTATGCAATTATTTTTCAGGACTTTGTGAACAGAATTTTTTCTCGAACTAAGCACAATTTTCCTTAAATTCATTGCAATAGTACTAGGGTACCCATTTAATCGGGTTTTTTGATTAATCGGTTAATCGTTAATCGCAAATTTTAATCTGACAGTTAACCGAACAAAACGGAATCAAATTATTCGATTAATCAATTATTCGGATAAATTAAAACAAAAAAAACCAAAACGAAAACAGACTTCAAACATTGTACTAGGCAAATTTACTAAAAGAAAACAAAACGTATCAAAAGGAACTTCATTATATAAAATATATGTAGGTACAATTCACCAACTGTAGTTGCAGAAACATGAAAATTAGTGACTTGGCACCAAGCCAAAATTAAGAAAATCTCAAAGTTTGGACCCAAAAGTGCCACGCCTTCGGGTAGCTCCCATAAGAAGGCTAGGGTGGGCTCTTAAAATATATCACACTATCACACCCTATTGGATTGATTAATTTTGACCAAATTTAGCAAAACGTACTTATCTGACTATTATCCTTTTTGTACACAGTTTGAGCAGAATCGGACCAGGCTTTGTGGTACCAGTAAGTCTTAAAATTTCACCTGACTATTACACTCAATTTTTTTTGATTTATGTCTTTGAGACAAAGTACTATGCGACGCTTTCTCTCAACAAACTTTCAAATCTGTCCGAAATGTGAATAAAGTTATGAAATTTGTTCGCAAATGGTTGTCATATGAGTTGACACATTGTAGGAGTGTTTCAAGACGGACTGCTTACCACAAACACGTACATATATTTTATTAATCGATTAATCGCACTGATTTCTTCGAGTTAATCGTTAATCGAAAAATTAGTTATTGAAATGTTCGGTTAATTTTATAACACGATTAATCGATTAACCGAATAATGATTAATTGAATGGTTACCCTAAATAGTACTCATATGGAGGAAATTTCGTTTATTTAAATTTAAGAAGTTTTTTCATAATTTTGCGTCCATAGTGTTTCTGTGTGCACACTGATTAAGGAAAATTTAGTTCAGTTTCATAATATCATGTACAAATGCACTATTCCAGTGATGATGATAACCAAGTTTAAATTACTTTGACCTAAATATATTCAAAAGTAATTCACCATTTTCTGAATTCGGAAAAAATAAAAATGTTGCGTTTAGTCTTCTCGTTAAACAGTTAACGTGGGTAATACGATTACTATTGGAAATAATTTTTTTAAACCATTTAGGACATACGGATAAATCTTTAATGCCAAATTCAATACGAATACAACACTGTTGATTATTGCAGGAACTACTGAATTTCGTCCAAGGAAAGAATAATAATAGGGCAATATCTACAATCTACCTACTCTTAAAAATTTACCTATTGTTCAAAAAAGGACCAATCCTAAAAAAATTACAATATCTTAAAAAAACCTTTTCATCAAAAAAGTATCTTGTTATAAAAAGTAAATTTTCTTAAAAAAAATTCCTTTCTTAAAAGTACCTTTTCTTAAAAATAAAATATTGAATTTTTTCTTTAGATAAGTAGGCTTTCTGAAAATAAGTATATTTTGTTAAAAAATAACCTTTTCCTAAAAAGAGTACAACTTCTTTAAAAAGTACCTGTTCCTACAAAAGTACTTATTTAAAAAAAAAAGTCTTACTCTTATGGCTTTTTCTTACAGAAAGTACTTCTTCTTAAAAATAGTACCTTTTCTTAAAAAAACAGTATCTTTTAATAAAAGAAGTACCTCTCTTTAAAAAATTACCTATATAATACATATTCCGGAAAATATAATACATATTCATACAAAAAGGACCTAAAAATATAAATGTTCTTTTAACCCTGCTGTTAGATTAGAAAAAACTTACGAATCTTAGATTGAGGGACCATTTGGTCCATACTGGAATTTTCATCCAAAATAATAATTTTATCTTATCCTTTGTAACTATTTTGGTTCAATAATTTCTAAAGCAAGTATTTGACATATCAAAAACATCTTCTAAATATTTGACATGAATTTACATTCGCTTGGTAATGAAAAAATGTACTATTGACCAAATGGTCCTCTAACCTAAGATTCGTCATTTTGTATTTTTCTCAGTCCTGAATAAAGTTAGAAAATTTAATTTTCGCACATAACATTGTTTTATTAAAAGACCCCATTAGCAGAAAAATTTAGTCAGTATATATCACCGTTCCAAAGTTACAAGGGAAAACAGAAAAAATTTGGACCAAATGGTCCTAATCTAACAGCAGGGTTAAAAAAAAAACATTGCAGAAAAAAAAAATTCTTAAAAAAAGTTTTTTATTTTACAAAACGTACCTTTCTCAAAGACCCATTTAAATTATCGTACTTTCAGCGGGCTAAACTAACTAGTACATAATATATAGCGAAAGAAACTTCGTTCCAACTGGGTGTCCCATGACACCTCATGTGATTTTTAATAATTACTTCATTCTGAAAACTAAATATGCCAAAATTGAAACATATCCCTATCCTGGAGGCAGGTAACGAACGTCATGCGTTACAACCCAGTAAATCTTATCCTTCAGCAAAATAGAGAGGCCCCAGTAAAGTAACTGCATTTATCCTGGTAGTAATAAACTCAAATAAAAATTTTATCAGTAGCAATAATCACAATGTTTCGAATTGTTTGCTATTATTGCAAATGTAGTGCCATAACCAAAATTTGTTTGCACTTCTGGTTCAGATTTCATTCTGCTACGTCGCTTACAGAATCACATTTTAACCAATCGAAACTTCATATTATATTTCGATCATTTACAAAAATCAATAATGTACAATTCACATCAATATATCGTATTATTTTACACAATGTCAAAGCAAACGTTTAATAATCCTCGAAAGCAAAAATTTGCTACTAATGGTCAATTTGCAGTTCATAATTAATGATCTGATTAGTTAAGAATGATAAGCCGGTAACAATAGTTTAATTATGTGACCAGTTTTTTAGTGTAATGTGTATAAAAGTGGTTATTAATCCCAAACTTAAAGAGACAAACAACAACTTAGTGCCCACTCTATTGAAAATTACACAAAATATGGAAACAACATATGCCTTTAACCCGAAAACGGAATTTTTGACGATTAGTGAAAAAAAATATTAATTGCCCTCGAGCCTAATTATTTAAAAATTAAGATCTAACTATTCAAAAAGGACGAATATAAAACGAAAATAGAATAATATTAAAAACATTTCAAACAAAAATAGGTAATAATGGTCTGTCTGCGAACTTTTCCAGTAAAAAATATACAGTAACTATTTTTGAGGGGGTAAGATAGATTTTAATGTCCCAATAAAAAATATCATAAAGGAACACAGACGACATCCATTAAAAACCTGCAAGAAATAAAAACTTTTGTATATAAACAGCTGATTTACAAACAGTTTGAACAAAACATTAAAAACCACCAAAATTGTCTTGTTATTTTAAATAAACAGTTAATAGTTCATTACAGATCATTAAGAAATCATTTCTCTGTTAAAAAAATACACAATTTAAAAAGTCACAATTTACGTACAATTACCTTTATATACATTAACACAAATTGTATACTTATTAATGAATTTATGAATGAGTATATCGTCACCTAAAATCCAAAATGACCTAACAACAAAATAAAATTCCAAAATTTTCTTTCTGATTGATTACGATATGATTGACTAAAATTCACGATTTGACAAAATTGTAAAAACCTAAGTTCAAAATCAACGATTTTATTAAATAGATTAAATAAATGAAGTTTTTAATAAATCAAGGTTTTTTCCTAACTGTAATTTTGTATATAATTTCGATTATTGTGCCCCTTACAATTGACTAAACTACATATCTCCACAAATTTTTAGACATCTACGATCCAAAATTTGTGAATAAAATACAAAATTCCGATATTATATCTAACTACTTTTGCCTCTCCTGTAAAGTGATCAAAATATTGTTACGTCTTTTTGGATTTTAGGTGACGATATGTCTATAAGTGAATTTTATGTTTGGACGAGTTTGCCGTTAGTGCTGTTTCGAGGACATTAAACTAATTAAATTGCTTTCTGATGCACGCCACAGAAATCAATGTGCTATTTTTTTTCTTTCATGGTAGAGTTTGCCATTGTTTTACATTATTTGGTTTATGTGGCTATTAGTAAGTACTAAGACCAATCAAATTTTGAGGATTACAGTAAGTACCATTTTTTTTCTATTGGTATATTTATTTTAGCATTTGATATGCTTAGAAAACGGGTTAATATTCAGGCTGAAAAAAAACAACTCCAAACATTCGAGGTAGAAAACAAGAAATGACCGGAGAATGAGAAAAAAATTAATGTGAGTCCGATCACAGGGGAGATGTGTAAACATCTAGTAATGAAGTTGGAAGTACTTATGCTTTTACTAGTACATATATTTTTTTAATTAATCAATTAAAAGTATCAAAACTTTCAATATTGTAAATACATAGGGATTTGCTGGATTTTGTTTGTTTTATTTAACTTATTTGGTTAGTAAATGGGCACACTGCAGTATATATGTACTGCATTAAAAATTACGGTAAGCAGTAAATTTACTGATTACTGAAAAAATTCAGTAAATTTTTACTGATAATGAAATTTAATTTGCATTACCAGTCAAATCATAGGGCCGTATTCATAATAATCAGTAATCGGGCATTACTGAAAATACAATGCACCTTATCGTAATCATGTAGGCACTTTATAAAAATTGCTGAAAAAAATTTTAGTAATCAGTAAAAATTTACTAGTTAAAGAATTATTTTTACTGAAATTGTAGTAGTACTGCAAAGTGTCCATCTATGGTAAATGCCTTAGGTACAAATAGTTAATAGTGGCTTATGGCAACTAAAATAAGATATATAAATTTTTGATTCGTTTGTATTTAAAAATCTATGGAAAACTGCATCTATAGTAGTGGAGTTGTTAGTTGTGGGGGTTTGTGGAGAATTGCTCATATGCAAGTGGAAAACGTCAAATAAAAATTTTGATAAAGCTTGCGACTGTGGGTTTGCACAATTTGTATTAAAATCTCCACCCATAATAATTGGCATGAGATGGAGATTGTTACCCAATTGTCGTGCACCAGTTTCAGTGTAAGGCAACAGTACGTAATGAAGATATGTTATAATATAAATTTATATTGGAATCTAATAGAAATTTTATTGGAATTAACATTACCTCCATTCAGCTTTGGTACAATTTGTGTTGTTTTATGTTCTGAGTTACAATTTTTTTGGTGTTTTGTAAAATATTTTATTATTTTGTATTTGTAGCGGTTGACAAGTTATTAATGAGCTGTTTACTGAAATGTAATGTTATTTTACAGCAATGGTTTTCGAAAATTAGTAGCTACTATTGCACACTAGATGGTGTTGAGTATATTGTATGCAGCGTATGAGTACACTAATACACTCATACATAGCTCATACCGATTTGATAACGCGTTACGATTGGTTAACGATTACATGCACATCTTACTCTAAATTTGTGATTGATTGTGAAAAAGATTTATACCAGTGGTCACCGTCCATAGCCCCCAGGGGCCGAACACGATCGGCTTTTTACACGTACACAGCACGAACGTCAACAAAAAGCATATCAAAGAGCGTATGAGAGAAGAAAATTTCATTCAGTAGCACATTAGCTTTCAACGAAGAATGGTCATGCCGCTTTGTTCTGGATTCAGTACAAATACACCAATACATTCACATTTGATTAGTATTCTCTTTTTGGTGACCATTGATTTATACCCTCAGCGTTATTTTTGTAGGTATCTTACCAATTTTGATGGTTCTCCCGAATAAAACTACAATTAAATACAAAAATCAAGCCAATTCTATATTTAATAATTGTTATTAATAATTCAACCTAGAAATAAACGACGAACTCATCTGTTCGGGTCTAACTCAATTAGTAAATAACATAACGAATTTCCAACAATAGCATGCCTTAATTAACTTATAGTTTTAAGGTAACTTTTTGACTTATACAATTAACTTATATGGTGTTCCACACGTATTTGAAGGAATTTGTAATGACTTAGCAAACTTCATATTAACCAGACATTAAATACCCCGCCTTTTGTAGTTTTTAAAGCTTTTCAGAAATGCTTGTTTATTTATTGCATTTTTGTTTATTGCATATAAATTATGACAATACAATTATTAATTAACCCCATAGATTTGCTGCAACAGCTGTTGCAACATATTTCTTTGTTTCCATTTTGTGCAACGATCTCCTGCGAAATGATACATATGTATATGTACATTCTCAACATCCGCCCTCAACATTCAATTTGTATGTAACAAATTAATTTTATTTAAAGATGCAACACTTTTGATGGTGGTATACATATATCTACGCCAACGCACTT
Organism: Phaonia tiefii; assembly: GCA_963931995.1. Lineage (NCBI taxonomy): Eukaryota > Metazoa > Arthropoda > Insecta > Diptera > Muscidae > Phaonia > Phaonia tiefii. Next base: position 197,265,274 of record OZ008368.1, on the reverse strand, counting down.
TTATGAGGAATTTTGAAAAGCGGATAAGAAGGATTATGGGAAATAAACGAAATGTTAACATGTTGTTCAGATTTGTAGGAAAGCCTAAAGAGGACATCACACAGTGGTTCCAACTGAAATTTTTTTGGAAAAATTCGCTACAGCCCGCACTTATAAACAGATTTCATGGAACATCATAATTGACATAATCGGAAAACTTGTAGAAATGCAGCAAAAGTTGGTAAACAATATGTAGACGATATTGAAGCCGTGGTGGCCAAAACAAATGCAACCAAAATGCATCTTTTACGAAATATTACGTAAAAATTTTCTAAAAATAAAATGAGCAGTTTTTTGTTTTAGATTTTATACTTTATTGCTTTAAATATAAGGAAAAGGGATATACTCCATAGGTATATAGAAAAATGTATGAAAAAACATAAAAATACATATTCATTCTTATTTTTCAGTCACCAAAACATATGCAGCTAATAAAATCAAGCGCAGTTCAATGCAAGTGAATTGAATATTTTCTAGCAAATCCGTTGTTGTCGATTACAGCCTGACATATTCGAGGCATTGATATTATTAGTATGTCAATGTCGCTTGTTGGGATTGATTTCCACGCATCTTTCAGTCGACGAAACAAAATATCAGAACTTCTAAAATTTTCCCACTCAATTCCTTTTTTATGATATCCCACTGTTTCTCGATGGGATTTAAGTCTGGTGACTGTGGTCACCATTCCGTAACCGTAACTCTATTTTCGCCAAACCACGAATGAACCACTTTCGAAGTGTGTTTCGTTGTCTTTCTTGAAGACCCAACAAAATGGCATATCGTACTCGGCATAGGAAGCATTACTCTTTCTAAAAGGTCTTTATACACAACTCGGTCCATAATGCCATCAATTTAATGCAGTGGACCATCACAAGCACCAGAAAAGCAGCCCCACACCATTACACTTCCTCCTCCATGCTTGACCGTCCTTTTGCAGTTAGGTGATTCGTTCTGTTTTCGTACTAGTCGTCGTACGTAGCACATGCCATCGCAACCAATAATATCAAATTTTGATTCGTCACTAAACAAGACAGCCCTTCATTTACTTCCTGGCCACTTTAAATAGTCTTAACCAAACTGCAAACGCTTTTTCTGATTACGCTTTAATATAAGCGGTTCCTTTGTAGGACTTCGTTCGAGTAAAGAGGCCTGCAAAGGACGTCTCAGAATTATTCCAGCAGAAACTGATATTTAAATTTTGCAGTTAATTTGGAGGAAGAGATAACTGGGTCTTATTTCACATGTCTGATGACCAAATTTTCGGTCCGATCACTTGCTTGCGCTATCGACCACCTCGGTGCATAATAAAAATTTCTTAAGTTTTTTTTTAAGTAGCAATAATGCGAGATATTGAACTTTTATGATTATATTTCTCGGCAATGTCTTTCTGTGATATTCCACAAGAATATGCATTCACAATTTTTCCTCTGAGCTCAACCCCGAAATTATCGCGCGTCATTTTAAAACGAACTGTATTTTAGCTGCAGTAGGAAATTATAACAAAATAATACTGAATATTCCTACAAATCCCTTTACACAGGCTTAATAATTAATTATATGAAGAACAGGGATAAAAAGAATAAAACAACGACGTTATTTAAAACAAGATTGGAGAGTTGCATATGTTTTGTCCACACCGATTTTAATTTTTATCGATAAAAATGCCGATAACATGGAAACGTAAACAAAAGTTGTACATTCTGAAATTTTTTTAAAAATCTTAATGCCTCTTATTATTTATTGAAATATCATTGTCTTTTTGTGGTACAATTTTACAAACTTATAGACCCTGTTAAAGGCAGACAGTCTTAGTTGCATATGTTTTGGCCACACAGTAGCGGCATTCATGCAAACGTGAAAGCCGAGAACTTTTGATCAGCGCAAGTTTCCCTCGCACCATTGCATGAGGCACCATGTAAAGTTGCTCAGCGTAGTTGTGCTCAAAACCATATCAGCTGACCAAGATGGATACATAAGGTGGTAGCAGTAGCAATTGCATGTATTATGTATGTGTACTTTTTCTACTGTTCTAGTGCTATCACCTTATTTATCCATCCTAGTCAGATGACAACGAAATGTCAAAAGTTTACACGTTCCTCCATCCCACGTTTGCGCAGCAAATTTGCCTCGAAAACTTTCCACTTTTGAGCAAGTCGCTTTATATGGGAAATTTGTTTGTTTTGACGTTTGCTGTGCAAGTTTACGATGTTTTCGAGTTTACGAGGTTCTTTCGAGCTTTCATGAAGACCACTAGTATATATGTGCAGCGCTGTTGTTTTGTAGGAACTCGCTACAGCCCTCATTTCTCAGCCGAGTTCAAATATGCTTTGAGCGATGTATTCTCGATCAAAATCCCTATAGATCGCTTTAATATAAAATTTGTAAATCTAAAATGTGGTTCAAATTTTTTGTTAAACGCACTATTTGTTCAAGGCCCTTTGCTACCCCTATTTCGTTTCCGTTCGAAAATGTTATTCTAGCATCATATTTTTCAAATACAAATGAAGACTACGTTTGTGCAAAATGTTGTTGGCATATTACTATGTAGTGGTGCACTTCTTGACAAATTCAAATTATCAACTGCATCGCATTGTCTACGTACTTCCGATTCAAAGAGCTGTATAAAAGAATGAGTTCAAATTTCTGTCTGAATTTAAATAACCTTAAATTTAGATACGTTACCCATGCAATTAAACGGAAATTAAGAACATTTCAAATAATGTTAGAAACAGCAAACTTAATTGAGATTTTATATTACATTTTTATTTTGGCGATTTTAAATTAAATTTTTTTTTTCATTTCAATTAGAAATTCGATTTCCATTTGAAAGTGATAAAAGTAAAGTAATGGGAAAAATCTTAAACATTTAAAATTAAATTAAGTTCATAATTTCACAATTCATTTTAAAGATATAGCAGAACAATATGGGGTGAATGGTTTAGGATCACTAAGTATTTACGCAGGGCCTAGCGGGCAACTCTGACACGAATGCAAATATAACCTGTATGTCATTCTTTCTTTAATTCTACATATCCTGTACATATTTTCCGGAAGTGTAGCGTATCATCTGATCCCATTTATTATATATACTTAAGTACCCCTCATTTATAAGTATATGAATATATGTTATTCGCTACGGAACATTACATTCAACAATAATCTCAGTTAATCTATATACTATATAACATTTCTGGGTGACTGACTGGGTGATTCATCAGCCCCCTGACCAAACCACTGTAGGCAGACTGAAATGTGGTGTGGTCGTTGCTCTTACGGAGTCGATATAAGCTGAAAAGGAATTTTTGGAAATTCAAATTTATCAGCGTTCTAGTAAATACTATCGGTTAGAGGCCAGCCTAGTTAGTTGATCGGCAGCAATGAAATGTCTGTATCACGTCAAATTTTTGAAAGAAAATGGATTTTTACCAATTCTCAGGTTTTCTGCACATTTTTTGAAAACAGAAATGTTTCCCCTATTTTCAGCATAACTTGAAGGGACTCCAATTGTTTCACTGACAACATTTAACAGAATTGTAGCCGCTGTAAAGTTGAGCAACTTTTGTGAACACATTAATACAATCTGAACTTGGCGAGGCACCCTAAATATGTAACTCATAAAAACACTTTGTAACTTGGAAATGGTAATTTTTTTGTATATGTCATCATTACTCAAGAACATCGCATCCTGTTTTGTTCAAATAAATCTAAAAAAGTCAAGAATTACAATATCTGTAATTTATTTATTCAGTACTTTCGCATGTTACCAACACTTTCGTAGTTTAAAACAAAATATGGTCATCAAATGTTTTCCTTAAAAAATAAAAATTTTTAATTTCTTTATATTAACTTCACCTGTCTGTATGCCGAAAAAATTTTGGATTGATTTTTAACACATTTCGCGTGATCCAATCTAATTGAAACTTCACAGGCAAACTAATGGCGACAACAAAAATGTACGGCGACAAAAATTTATATTCGCGGCATTGGACAGAGGAGTGTGGTTCCTCCCATACAAATCACAAATTAAAAATCCATTATTTCTCCTCCTGTTAACGGTATTCTAAGGTCTGTTGCAAATATAGGTAGGATTGGATAAAGGGGCGTGGTAGTGTTGTCATTTAAAGTTTTTGTCTAGAGTAATGTATAAAATAAAAAACCATGTGTGATATATATAAAGAATTTATAGTAAAAAATTATGTTTTTACGGGTTTGGGTTTTTTTTTTTAAAATCATTAAACATAATAAACTGTAAAAAGTTTTATTAGTTAATGCTAAAATCACATGATCTATGAACCAAACGGGACCTGGAATTTAGAATTTAGTGAAGGTTTCTCATTTTGTCAAGAATTTAGATTTTTAGTTTGGGCTAATGAGTAATAAATGGTTTCAGCTATACTGAATGAATTGTACAAAATTGCCCCTCGCTGTTAGGTACAAAATTTTTTGAAACAGAAGTTGACGAATTTGTTTATGACTCAGAATTTAAAAAAAAAATAATGAAATAATAAAAATAACACTATATATTCGCATTCTCGAGAAATTCCCACAAAATGGGTGAAACCAAAAAAATATCGTATTGCATCAGGACACAGAAACGTGCAAATGGCACACTTAGCAGATGCGTGTATTCATATGCACTTGTAAGTAAAATTAGGGTTGCAATTTTTTGCGTGTACTTAAAATACGCACACTTAACAGTACCGCCCATTCCTAACTACTTTTAAAGAAAAATTTGCATAAAAGAAATTCCGCGAATAGTATTTTTATACCCTCACCATAGGCCGTCGGTGGTGCAATGGTTAGTGTGCGCGGCTCTTGTACATGAGATCCTGGGTTCGAACCCGGCTCTGACCACCTTCAAAAAAAAAAAAAAAAAAAAAAATAATTCTTTCGGCGGCGGTCACCTCGCATAGTGACGGCGACACTATCGAGTATCTAGCCATGAAAAATCTTCTCAAATTACCGTTCGGAATCGGTGTAAAACTGTAGGTCCCCATCAGTGAGTGAAAACTGGAAAGCGCACAGCTCAGTGATTGTGAGAAGTTCTCCTCAGTCCCTTCATGGGATGTAATGGGAAACCAGAAACCAGAAACCCTCACCATAGGATGGTGGTATATATCACTTAATACGTAAAAAATGTAACAAATAGAAGGAACTAAATTAGACACTTAGTATCTTTGGACGAAATTGGTTTTAGGTCTTTTTAAGACGTTTGAGCCATGTCTGTCTGTCTGTCTGTCTGGCTGGCTGGCTGGCTGGCTGGCTGGCTGGCTGGTCAACACGATAACTGCCGTAAATCTTTACAGATCACAATGACATTTTTTCAGTGACTATGATTTGCCAACATTGAGTTTGAGATTGAAAATGGGCGTTGTGACCACGCCCCTTCTGGTACCTCCCATACAAATCGATACATTTAGCACAAAATCATATTTCTTTCAAACCTTTCTTCTGGTAGATGTGATTAGCCTCAACTCTAACACCGGTTAACAATCTGTAAATGCCTATTTAACTGGAAGAAATGAGCAAGATTGTCACGCCCATTCTGGTACCTCGCATACAAAACAGGATGTTTGTCAGGGTTGTCAATGCGATAAATCGCGTGAAACACTTCGGAACTTAATGAAATTAGGTATAAAGCTTAACGTCATCAAACGCCAATCACCGAGTAAAACAAGGGTGATTTTGCCACGCCCACTGTGGTACCTCCCATACAAAAGTTGTTTGGCCGTCTGGTTGATCAGCACGAGAAGTCCCGCAAAACCAAACCAATCTTTATGAAAGTTTGTACTAGTCAATATTTAGTTAAATAAAACTCTCCTATAGAAAATGAGTATATGAGTATGAGAAATGAGTATATCATAACCTATCTTAATAAAATTTGGTATTGATCAAAATTGTGGCAACAACTTGCCGTGCCCATTTTTGTACCTCCCATATAAATATTCGGAGAGAAACTAACTACTTGGGTATTCAATAATATTTAGCGCAATGTCGTCAATCTGCTGTTGAATATGGTCACTTTTGAGTATTGGCGTTTTTTAACAGAACTCCCACGCAATGGATGAGGTACGGTATGGTGAGGGTATGATTAAGTCGGTTCACCCGACTGAAACTTATGTACTGGTTTTAATTTTTTTCCATTCAACAAGTGTTTACGAAAGGTAAAGCGTGCTATTTTATTAAATTGTGATGACTGATTGCCGACAACACTTTATTAGATTATGTTACATGTGCGGCAGATTCACCACACCGCGGATTCGAAGAGAAATTATTTTAGAAATAGCTGAAAACTATGAATATTGCTTCAACCTTCCAGTGATTCATAATTTAGACTGGGTGCCTAAGTTCGCGTGTATATCACGTGTAATCGCGTTGAGTAATTGGAAGAGGAACCGTAATAATAAAATCCCATATGAAATACCAATGATATGGTCAGAGTCAACCAACAATGCTACGTATGCGTGAATAATGTCTTTGGTTTGAACAGAAAGGGGTCAAGGCGGCACCAATATAAAATCGTTGCATCTGCAAAAACTCAACTGCTTCAGATGGAGTTCCGATTCCAAAACAACAGAGTCCCACTTCAGAATACCTACGAACATCGCCTAATTCTGAGCCACAATCGAGGGTGAGCGACACGTCAACTTAAGCTGTCTCAAACACGGTCCATCATACTTGCCCAACAAGTGAAAGCGGTGAACATCTTGGCACCACGTGTACAAATTTTTGGGGCTCGCGTCCGCCAGCGTGAGTTTTGACGTATTTCTCACGCAACGGAAACAATTCGTTCACGTGTGGCTTGATGTCGGCCATGAATTTTGCTTCCAAACCAGATGTATGGCGGTTGTTTTTAGACGGTTCCAAATCAGTACTCCTATTTTTCAACAAACAAAATATCATGTTGTTATCGCGCTTGCAAAAAACACAAAGGAAACATACGATTCCATGCAGTTGATTCTGGAATTCCGTCAATAGCATTACTTTGTGGTCTTCGAACAGGCTACACCAAAAGTATGTGCTATTTATGCGAATTAAGGCACAGTATCAAAAACAGGACTGGTTACCACGGAAAAACCACACAATCGGGCAAGCGATTGTCAACCAGAGAGAACTTGTCCTGATGGAAAGAGTTATCCTGGCGCAGTGAAACAACTCCCAATGAAATAAGTCCCAAAATAAATGAAATAACTCCCACATCAAAAAATGAAATAAGTTCCAAAATAAATGAAATAATTCCCAAAACAAAAATGACATAAGTCCCAATATTTGGGAGTTATTTCATTATGAAATAATTCCCAAACCAAAAACTGAAATAACTCCCAATGAAATAAAGCCCAAAAAAATTAAATAAATCCCAAAACAAGAAGAAATCAATTTTCCACGGCGAAATTTAACTAACTCAAATGTTCTTTTATCCAATTTCTTTGTTTTCTTACAAAAATACTTGCAGTGTGTCGTCCACATCTTGGCGGCAAACAGGGCACTTGAACTTGTCTACACCTTTTTGGATACTGTCTGCCTGTAGCTTTATGATGCATATATTGCAGACTTTCAAATGCTTGCAGGGCATCATTAACATATTGGGCCGTAATTCTATGCAAACCACGCATAACAAATTCGAATTTGCAGTCCGTACTACCGATGATTCGTTTATGTTGTCACCTTCTTCGTCATATTCTTCTTGCATATACATATTATCCTCAAAAATGTCCTCATCCGGTTCCATTTCCGTAACTGTTCCATTTTTAGGAAACACCATCCGATTAATAAAGGCAATAGCAGTAATAGACCCCGTTTGCAACTCTTTGGTAGCCTTCTCGATCTTCTCCGCTTTGTCAATAAATTGTCGCTTTCTTTTGGATTGTCCAAGAGCTCCACCACTATTGGCCAACAATTCAAATTCTCTGGCCTTACTAAATTCTTGGTTTTGTAAAATTCTTACAAATTTAAAGAAATTGCTCTGCTTTGGGATCATTTTTCACAGTACACCGTTGTACGCTTCTACAGCGGAAGTCGTTCGAGTTGGTGTCCCAAAAACGGATATACCGTCTGGTCCGACCTGTAAACACATTACAAAAAAAGGATCCATTTTACCATGATTATTATATATGTCTGTATTATTAGATTTACCTTGGTCAACCATTGTCTTTCGAAGTATTCCAAAAACGACATAAATTTAAAATTATGGTCAAAGTCTTCAATGTCGTGTTTTATAGTTTGGAATGATCCTAAAATATGATCGCAGGTAACAATGGAAGCGTCAAAAGCTTATGATACTCCAACGAGGCTTTCTTGTTTTGTCGAATGTACGCTGCTAGTTCCTTCTGTTTTGTTGTTATTTGGCGCCGTACCGCTTGACAGAAATGGAACCAACAGCCGTACAATTTTGAATTCGGAAATTCCGTTTTAATTGCCTTACGAAGACCCGCTTCGTAATCCGTGATGAACACCGCACCATTCAAATTGAACACATTGGTGTTTACGTAATTAAAGAAATGTTTGTAGCATTTCATTGACTTTTTGTTCATCAACACGAAAAATAGTGGGAATATCTGTTGCAAATTTTCAAAAATTGATTACATACCCAATAATTAACAACTACGAATATGAAAAGAGGCGTACCGCGGTGCGTCTCGGAGTGCGGCGCGCGCCGTCACGGAACCCGGCGCGAGCCGCACGATGTCACGCCCGCGCCCCCCTTTCTTTCCCGCAACCGGTTACCTACCTTCTTATAATACTCGATGTGCACCAATAGCAATTGTTGAAAACACCCAATTGGTACAATTGAAAATGTTCCGTCAATTAAAATTCTTCGGTTTATGTTGAGCGGAATGTTTTCCTTTGTTAGCCCAATCATTTTGTCTGAGGCAAAAACGCAGTACGAAAAATCCTTTTCGTCGTGGCAAACTTTAAAAAACGGAGTCTGGTCACGACCCTCGCGTAGAGTAAGCCCGAAGATTTTGTAGACCTCCATTTTCTCGAAAGCTTCCATAACATGCGCTGGAGTCGTTGGAGATGTCACAAAAACTTTGGCAGCCAAATATTGCAATCCACGTTTGATTTTTGTGAAGTCGACATTTTTATGGCTTCTTGATTCCTATATCACAAATCATTGATATAAACTTTTAAATAAAACAAGAAAGAAAACCAAATAGAATTCACTAGTTATTCACCTTTTGCTTTCTGTTTCAAAAGATTCCCGAATTCCACTTAAGGCATTTACACCGCCCAAAAGATTTCCGGAATCCAGGCATTCCTTCTTAATTCCATTGAGGACCTTAAGTTCTTCGTACAGCTCCTTTTGGCTTCCGTGATTGTGGTCGGCGAATCCCGCACTATGGACGCACTCGTCATTTGCCAAAATCACACGCGACTTGCAATCTTGTACGTAACAAACGTAATATTTTTTGCCTTTACTTTCGGACTTCTTGATATACAATTGTTCTTGTGAAACAATGTACAGAAGTTTGCTGTTCCTTCTTTTTCCACTAATAATGTCAAAAGTAACACTTGCCATTTTTTACTTTTTTTTTATTTAATCAGTGATGTAAACTCTTCAAAGCTCTAATTTGGACTGCAGCCAAACTTGCATAAATTAATGATCGATACTCATTATTATAGTTGCAATATTAAGAACCGTTATTGAAACTGTAGAAAAATATCAAAAAAATGTGTAGAGTTGAGTTTTTAAGAAAATGAAATAACTCCCAAATAAAATGAAATTACTCCCAACGGCAAAAAAAAATGAAATAACTTCCACTACAGTTTTCGTTGGAAGTTATTTCATTTCAGAATTTTGGGAGTTATCTCATAGTGAAACAACTCCCAAAAAAAAAATTAATTACATCCCAAAAAAAAATGAAATATGTCCCATGGTTTGGGACTTATTTCATTATGCAATAACTCCCAATTTGTATGAAAATTTTTGGGAGTTAATTCATTTTTTTTTTTGGGATTTATTTCATTTGGGAGTTATTTCACTGCGCCAGTTATCCTGTCTCCATTGCAGATTAAACTGGGGATTGTAAATAACTTAATTAAATCCCTGGTAGCACGGAACATGAGCCAACATTTTAACGGTTGCAGTATATTTTTTCTCGTTTGTGTAAAATAAAAATCTCAAGTCAAGTGAATAATTGCATAATATCCAATACATTTTTATTTGACTAAAACTTTATTTTTTTATTTAACGGGCCAGAATCAGAAAATTTATGAAAGACGTTACTTTAAGCGATGTACTTAAAGGCGAAGAACTTCACGCTTAGAACAGTGTATAAGCCGTCATAGTAAATGTACTTGGCATTCATCGAGTAGAAAACTGGCGTGACTATGTGGAGAGTATGATGCCATCCTTTGAAACCATCGGTGTAAATGTTTTTGAAGATTCATTTTTTGCATCATCACCAGGACAAATTTGGTCAGCAATTGCCAAGTGACTCTGGCGAGCACGGCGAGAGATTGCAACACGTTTCAGCGCAGTTAGTATACTTGTACAGTGGCAAAAGATTGGATTCTTTTTTACCGACCTACGCTGGAATCTGAAAATGGAATTGGAAACTGTAATACAAATACAACCATTTATTACTCATCGTTATGCAACCCAAAAAAAAACCAAACTTCTTGACAAAATGAGATACTTCACTAAATTCTTAATAAGAGCGAAACGCGTCCATCCATTTTCATGGTCCGGATCTCATTTGGTTCATACGTTATGTGCCTTTAGCATTAACTAATAAAACTTAACACTTTTTGCCGTTTGTTATGGGTAATGATTTTTAAAAATAAAAAATTTAAATTTTTTAAGCAAACATTTTTTTTCATCATATTTTTTGTTTTAAAATGCGAAACTGTTGGTTACATGCTGAGGTAGTGTAAAAATAAGTTAAAGGTATTGTAATTCTTAACTTTTCTAGATTTATTTGGGCAAAATCGGACACGTCAGTCTTGACATATAACTACAAAAAAGTACCATTTTTAAGTTTCAAAGTGGTTTTTATGAGCTATTTAGGGTGCGTAGACACGTTCAGATTGTATTAATATGTTCACAAAAGTTGTTCAGCTTTACCGTGGGTACAATTCAGCGAAAATATTCGAGTCCCTAGCTGAAAATGGTAAAAAAAAATCAGTTTTTTCAAAAAAAGTTCAGGAAAGTCTTAGATTTGATAAAAATCAATTTCATCATAAATTTGACGTGATACAGACATTTCAGTGGTACCGAACAACTCAGTAGGGACAAAATTATATAAATCACCATAGCAGTGATGTCCGCACCATGAAATTAAGGGAATAGAATAAGAGTATTACAAATTTTAAATATTAAAAATCATCAATATGGAAAAATAATTTACCTTAATTCTAATTGTGGACGGGAAATATGAGCGTGACATGAAATCGGGAACATATATTTTTTTGAAGTATTTTTAACACGAAGACAAGATACCATTGAAACTTTAAAACGATTTTAGCACGGCCATAAAAGTTCTTTGACATATACATGCAGTGATGGGTTTTTCTAAATACTCTTAACATTTCCGTAAGGACCATGTCACGGAATACTATTCATTCGGAGCAATAATGTTGAAATGTTGAAGTTTTGTTTAGTGTAGTTATAAAGAAGACGTCAACTAGGAAACTATTTTGGCGTACAATACGTCTTACCTTACGGTATAGGGAGTCACGTCAGATTGTTATTGTTGTAATCTTTATTTCATTGATTATGAGGAAACGGCGAGATAACTTTTTTTTAAAATTTTTTTGTAGGTAAATGAAGATGTTATCTTTCATTTGATATACATTTCAGATTGGTTGATATCTTCCTAATATTTAAATTTCTCAAATGAAAGTTGTTTAAACACATACACTCAAACATATGTGTGGTGTTTGGTTGAGTGTTTGAGTTTGTAGCGTGAACACACACTACGCTGCTGTTTCAGTGTGGACACAAACCTTCGGCTGTCGTTTTGATTGATGAAATATTGCAATTTCGTATATTTACTTATGTATTTAAGTGAAACAAAATGTTAAATGTGAATTTGAATTTAACATGGATATATAATTATAAAAAATATATGAAAAAATTAATTCATACATTTTTATGTTAAATGAAAGTGCTGCCAAGTAAGCAAAATAACAATGCTGCTTGATGCTGTTTGACAGCAGCTGACAGTTGACGTTTAGTAAATGAAAATAATAAATAAATTCATTTGCTTATGTTATTTATCATTCATTGTTATATATGTTTTCTGTCTTATCGGATGACGTATTCTACGTTAAACTTAATGGCCGTGTCTCTGACACAGCCTGCAGGGACAGTCCGTGGCCGAAGGCCTCGGACAACTGTCTGCTGTTTTTTTTGTAATCATCGAGAAGTTGCGGGATAACAAATTTTGACCAGACATGCCTAAGTAGATGTATGCAAGTAATGTCGACTAAGGAAACATTTTTTGTTTTAGAAATATGACACTTTGTCAGCGAATGACTTTTCAAAGTGAAGACATGTAGATTGTAAATTCTGTGACTTTTAATAGAACAATTTACAATAATGGCGAGAGTTTATTTTTCTCAGATGAGAATTTAATGTGGTAAAATTGTATTAGATATTTATACCCTCACCCATAGGGATGGGGCATATATCAATTAATACCTACAAACTTGTAACGCATAGAAGGCGCCTTCTTAGAACCTCAGTATCTTTGCATGAAATTAGTTTTGGGACTTTTTAAAACGATTGAGCCATGTCCGTTTGTCTGGCTGGTCTACACGATTACTGACTATTATTGACTATTATTTTTCCAAGGTTAGTTTGTGGTTGAAAATGGGCGTTTCGAACACGCCCCCTCTGATACCTCCCATACAAATTAACACATTTAGTACAAAATTATTTTTCTTCTAAAAGATTTTCTGGTTGATGTGATTAGCTTCAACTCAAAATTGGCTAATAATCTGTAAATGTCTACTTAACTGATGCAAATTGTGCGAGGTTTCTACGCCCATTCTGGTACCTTTTATGCCACAGTTCTGGCCGAGCAGATATATCCCTTAAATCTTTGCCGATAACAATGATATTTTATTAGTGACTATTATTTGTCCAAACTTAGGTTGGGATTGAAAATGGACGTTTTAGCCACGCCCATTCTGGTATCTCTCTTACAAAAGCTTGGTGGTCGTCCGGGTTGTCAATGCGATAAGTCGCGTGAAATACTTCCGATCTTAATGAAATTAGGTTATAGGCCTCATGTCGTCAAACGCGAGTAACCAATTAAGATAAGGGTGATTTTGTCACACCCATGTTCGGCCGGCTGGGTGTTCCGCAAGATGACTCCCGCAAAACCGAACCAATCTTCATGAAATTTGGTACTAGACAAAATTTAGTTCAATGCCATTCTTCTGTGAAAAATTAGTGGTTTTGCCACCACCATTCTCGTACCTCTGGTACATTCTGGTAAGTCATTGGTGGTCGTCTGGCTTGTCAATGTGCTAAGTCGCGCGAAACACTTCCGATCTTAATGAAATTTTGTTATAGGTTTCGTGTCGTCAAACGCCTGTCACCGATTAAGACAAAGGTGATTTTGAAACGCCCTATAAACATAAGTTGTCCGGCCGACTGGTTGTGTGGCAAGATAACTCACGCAACACCGAACTAATGTTTTTGAAATTTGGCCAAAAAAATTTAGCCAAATGCTTAAAAAAATTGGGCGGATGACCGGTTGATCAACACGATATCTCTCGTAAACTACAACCGTTCTAAATGAAATTCGGTACTTGGCAATGTTTTCCTAAACATTAAAGATTAGCTACTGTACAATGCCCATTTTCGTACCTCCCATACAAAAGTTTGGCGGCTTTCCGGTTGGGCGGCTCGGTATCTCCCATATACTACAACCGATCGTAACAAAATTTGGTATTGATCAATATTTTCAGTAATACCGTGTAATAACAAATGAACAACATCGCTAGGCCCATTTTTGTACCTCCTATATAAATAATGGGCGGACAATTGGCCGGTAGTCACGACAAATCCCCAGAATCTCCTAGGATCCTGATTAAGTTGGGTATTGAATGATATTCAGCGCAATACCACTCTGCTATTGAATATTGGCACATTTGAGACGCTCATTCGTTCAACGTAAGTGTGAATATATAGTGGTGGCCAAGAAATATGCAACTAAGATTGGCTGCCTTTAACAGGGTCTATAAGTTTATAAAATTGTACCACCAAAAGGACAATGATATTTCAATAAATAATAAAATGCATTAAGACTTTTAAAAAATTTTAGAATGTACAGCTTTTGTTTACATTTCCATGTTATCGGCATTTTTATCGATAAATATTAAAATCTCTGTGGACAAAACATAGGCAACTCTCCAATTTTGTTTCAAAAACCGTCGTTTTTTAATTCTTTTGATCCCTGTTCTTCATATAACTAATTAGAAAGTCTGTGTAAAGAGATTTCTAGGAATATTCAGTATTATTTTCGTATTTTTTTCCTATTGAAGCTAAAATACAGTTCGTTTTAAAATGACGCGCTATAAATTCGGGTTTTGGGCTCAGAGGAAAATTGTGAATGCTTATTCTTGTGGAATATCACAGAAAGTCAATGCCAAGAAATACAATGTTCATAAAAGTTCAATATCTCCATTATTGATATATTAAAAAAACATCTTCAGAATTTTGTATTATACACCGAGGTGGTCGACTACGCAAGACAAGTGATTGGACGGACAATTTGATCATCAGACACCATTTATCTATTCCTCCAAAATTACTGCAAAATTTAAATATCAGTTTCTGCTCGAATAATTCTATGACGTCCTTTGCAGGCCTCTCTACTCAAACGAAGTCCAGCAAAGAAATCGCTTATATCAAATGGTAATCAGAAAATCCGTTTGCAGATTGCTTAAGACTATTTAAGTTAGCCAGGAAGTAAATGGAGCTCTGTCTTGTTTAGTGTCGAATCAAAATTTAATATTATTGGCAGCGATGGCGTGTGTTACATACGACGACTAGTAGGAAAACCGATCGTAGCACGTTACTGCAAAAAGACGGTCAAGTATGGAGGGGGATGTGTAATGGTGTGGGCTGCTTTCCTGGTGTTTGTCCGCTACATAAAACTGATGGCATTATGGACCGATTTTTGTATAAAGACATTTTAGAAAGGGTAATGCTTCCATATGCCGGGTATGATAAGCCATTGTGGTGGGTCAACGACCCCAAACACTCATCGAAAGTGGTTAAATCGCGGTTTGGTGAAATTAGAGTTACGGTTATGGAATGGCCAAAAAAATCACCAGTCTTAAATCCCATCGAGAAACTCTAGGAAATAGTAGGAAAATTGTACATGTTCTGATATTCTGTTTCGACGACTGCAAGATTCGTGGAAATCAATCCCAACAAACGTCATTGACATACTAATAATATCAATGCCTCGAATATGTCAGGCTATAATGGACAACGGATTTGCTAGAAAACATTCAATTCATTTGCATTGACCTGCGCTTGATTTTATTAGTTGCATATGAGTGAATATATATTTTTAGGTTTTTTCATACATGTTTATAAACATCTATGGAGTAGATCCCTTTGCCCTATTTTTAAAGTAATAGAGTGTAAAATTTAAAACAAAAAATTGGTCATTTTATTTTCAGGAAATTATTACGTAATATTTCGTAAAAGATGCATTTTGGATGCATTTATTTTGGCTACCACTGTATATGATTTTTCAATAGAATAGAAATATAACTCGGCGAGGTTATGTTTAAGTCGGTTCGGCCGACTGAAGTGTATGTACTGGTTCTATATATATTTCTGTATAGACACATACAAGGTAGCGGGCATTTCCTAGTATGCCATTCTGTTGTAGCTTTTAATTTGTGAATCAAAGCCACTGCTGACTAGTCGCCACTTTAATTTGTTGCATCCAACCAATCCAACCATATGTCTCAATTCAATCATTTCAACTAGTGAAAACCTTTGTCTCATTCCCCGTCTGCAGCAGTCAAATTAATTTCCAATATTGACTTTATAGCTATTATTAATATTTATATTCTATAAACGCATGATGATGTTAGGTAGGCCGGTGGGTGCTCGACTGTTGACTAAATCTGGCTCACTCTGGTGTATTGCTATACCCTCTGTCAAAGCAGTCGACATCTGACTACGACTGTATTTATTGCGAAGGAGCGTTTCTCGAATCGAAATCCACAACAACTTAATCATTTATAAAGACGGAAATAATTTATATACCCTACATCACACAATGGTAACAATGTATTATAAAATATTGCTGATGAATGCAATATAAGACATAAAAAAAATTGGCGTCCCATAACATCCCATGAAGGGATTGAGGAGAGCTTCCCACAATCAGTGAGATGTGCGCTTTCTAGTTTTACACTCACTGATTGGGACCTACAGTTTTACACCGGTTCCGAACGGTAGAGTGTCGCCATCACTATGCGAGGTGACCATCGTCGAAAGAAATGTAATGTAGTCTGAGCAAGGATCGAACCCACGTTCTCATGTACAAGAGCTGCGCACACTAACCATTGCACCACCGACGGTCAATTTAAGACATAGTCTACTTAACATCGACATCCAATCAGTTTCTAAATTAATTTAGTCATGTCCGTCGATCAATCGGTCCATCTATGTGTTGTTGTGACCAGTGTACAACTCACAAGTATCAACCGAGATCAACGAATGATTTATATATAAATCACCTGTGCTATTTGCGAGCTCTATTAAAAATGGAATACATCGTCCTACTGTTTGAATTAGACCCGGATCAAATACCTAGAAATTAAGAACAATTATCCACAAGCTAATAAAATTACATCTGATAAGTGATTTTTTACTTCGTAGTTTCCTCAGTCGAAAGCAGCAGAGTAGTAAAGTTAGAAAAAAGTGGTTGTTCTTGAAATCATTATATTTTAAGGCCTATTATCACAACGTCTCTCTTATTGATTATTCGCCTTAAATGCAATATTTGTGTTCATTTTCTGCTCGGTTTTCTACTACGCAAATGCACGCAAGTATAGACGAAAACGACTTCTCGCGGCAATACTTGCTTACATTTTTTTGGTGGAGTAGACACACATTCCACGATGAGGATAATGATGCAGACGACTAAAAGAATAATTTAAAATTGGTTTACTATTTTGAACGAAATTATAAATATATATATTTTACCTTAATCTGAAATTTCAGATGGAGGACAAAGTAAGAATATCTTTTAGTTAATGTACGAAACATTCATACTACAAGCTTCACAATTCAGTTAAGCACACTCACTGGCATGACTAGTTTCGAACTCCATGACAAGTTTATCATCAGATGCCTAACTACTGTGTCTGAATTGATACCATCAGTTGATCATCAATATTGGTATTTGAAAAGTTATTTTTTGTGGACTTTATTTTCTACTGTTTGTGCTGTAGCCATATGGCATCGCCAGGGTGCCCAGGCCACTGGTTTACAGTATAATGTTCTTGTTGTGTTAAACAATATTTTTATTTAATTACTATTTACATTCAGCTGTGGTTGATGGTAATAGGAATTAACTTTTTTCGTGTATGTTTTTTTTTTTATTTTGAAAAACCACTCTCTTTGAAAGAAGTATTGAATTTTTTAGAAACACTACGTACAGTAGATGATAACGAAGCTCTATCAAATGTATAGGCGCTCTATATTGAGCCACCCAATATTGACGGAGATTTAAGTGTTGAAAATGCGAAGAAGATTGTGATGATGATGGGGAATACCAGACAACGTATGTCCAGCGCGAAGTAATTTTAGATACCGGTCGACGAATTGAAACAATTGAAGACGAGTGCAGCAGTTCTGAAAGTGGATTCAATTATTATACTCATTCTTCAAATACGAAGGATGACTCTTTGTCAACTCTTTGGCGTATCGGGTGCACCCATCAAAACCTGATCTTCCAATTCCCGCAGCGAACAGGGACAGAAAATTCTCACGAAGCAAACACAATTCAATGGCATTGCTGCCAATTTCCCGTAAACAGATTATGAAGACTGCGTCAATCTAAGACCTTACTAGCTTTTTGAACAATTTTTTTTATCGACCATTTGTTTGAGCACATATGTAAATGTTAAAATTTGTATGCTGCAACGCATCATCAGAAACGCTATGACAAACTAACTGTTAGAGGTATGAACTTGGACTTGTTCCACGTTTTTTATGTTTCTAGTGGATGTGTTTTTTAGAACTGCGTATGTTCATTGGAATTTTGATTGTGACTGACTACAATCCAACTGGTTCTTTTAGAAATATGTGGAGCATCGAAGATGATCTGCGTAACCACAGGGTGAACAAGGCTATGCGAAGAAACCGCTTCGAGGAGATAAATTACATGCTTCATTTCGGGTCAACCTTGTGTAGGCCAGCGGATAGTGTCGACGAAACTGACTAGCTGTGGAAATTTCGTCCACTAACAGGCCATATCAAGGCCAAGATGTTGGAAAACTTCCACCTCGAACAAAATCTCTCACATGACGAAAGCATGATTGCATTCTTCGGCCGCCATGGTTGCAAGCAGCTCGTAAAGGGAAAGCCAACCCGTTTTGGATACAAAGCCTGGTCATTATGCACACCGAGAGGCTACATGATCAACTTTGAAATATATCATGGATAAAGTCCCATGTCAGATCGTAAATACTGAGTATGATAAACGATTTTGCAGAAGATGTAAAAAAACTTCAATTTGGATTTTTGTTCGACAACCTTTTCACAAAAATTCCGCTGCTTTCTTATCTCAGAAGCCGAAGTTACCACGCCACTGGAAAAATTCGAGAAAACCTAAGAGTTGCCTGATTCCACATTAAAATGATTTACGCAAAAATCCACATGGCTTTTACGATAGTGTAAAACTAGAAGAGACTGACATCCACTTGACGTAATGACATCTCGGCATCAGCATCTCGGTGCACAAAAAAGTGATTATTCTTCGTCCTTCCGTTGTTACGGAGTAAAATAAATATATGGCCGGTGTTGATCGACTTGATAAAAATGGAAAGTCGCATAGGGTTTCGTGGCAAGAAATGGTGGCATTGTAGTTTCTCGTGGCTTATTGATGCGAGTATTCAGACCATCTGGTTTCTCTTCCGATGCAGTGGTCAAAATAAGACACTTGTTGAATTCAAGAGGGAAGTTCCAATTTACTACTGTCAACACTACGGAATCGAGCCAACGGTGTTTCACAAAACGTCAGGGCAAGGAAAAAATTCAGTGCAAAATACTATCCGCTATGATCAAACCAGTCACCTGGTAATTCCAATTGAAAACAAGCGACTATGTGCTGGAAATACATGCAAGTCAATCATACGAACAGCTTGCGACAAATGCGATGTTGCATTCTGTTTGCCGTGTTGCCAGCCATTCCCTAAAAGACAAAAAGTAAGCGTATATATGCACTTGTAAACCAGTGCCATAGTCTGTCTGGCGTTGCTATATGGCCGCAGGACATTACGAGGATACTGAGCACAGGATCTAAAATCAAATGATGAAGTTCTTTCACTTAAGCTATAATGGGTATATTTCTGAAAAATCTTTTCGAAATTTGAAAAATAATTTACGTTGGGTGATTCGGGTTAAGGAACTTTTTGACATTTCTCGAAATAATGTCCAAAAGGACACGTAAGGAAGTAAGATAAATAAATTAAATGTCCTACGAAAAAGTTTCATTAAATTTCGCTGAAGACTTCTTACCTCGAAAATGCACTACGGTATTGAGAAACATAGATGTTTGGACATTTTTCAAATAGTATTTTGGCTGAAAATAAAAATTTCATCAGGCCATAAAATATTAGTTAGACTTCAGAGGGGTGTGTCCTTCTGGAATTTTAATATACTCACCTATGACTTTCATGCCGTAAGGGAATCAATCAGTCCCCAGACAGCGCCAGTCAATATGTTCAGTAAGCTGGGTTCTTCAGTTCCAGTGGTTACAAATATTAGCCGATATAAACAAAATCACCTTCAAAAGCTTTTCTTAGGTAAAGGATGTTCGCATTTGAAAAGCACCGCCAATATTGGTTTCCGTTTTGATATATCTCCACTGCAATTATATCAAGCAAGCTTGGTTAAAAATATTAACAGATTTCATTGACATTTTATGTACATAAGCTAAGCTAAGGCTAATCGTTTTTGAAAAATATATAGAGCTGACATAGAAATTAATGTACGAGTATATAACTTTATTCAATGGTCATGTGTTTCAAAACAAACAGATTACGTGCGCACGGTGATATATAGTCGGCCGTGATTGCTTAAATCCTTGGCTTCTCCCACCTTAGCGCCCTTCCTCCTTGGCCACTGCCCATTTGTTTTTAATTTGCGATGATTTGTATTCAGTCAATGCAATATAAATTAATCGTTTAATAATCGTGCAGCGAAGAGCCATCAAAGCTACACGCTGTGTACTCATTCATCATTTCGATGTGATTTGTGCTATATACTCATTGCCTTGATTCAAATTCATCAACCCGCTACCAGCCCTTCTGTCTAACATTTCATCATGCGGAGCAACAATTTACAACTGATAAAAGGGGAAATCGAATATTAATCAAACAAGTGAAATTTATGTATAATTTTATTTATCTTTTCTTTTTTTATATCTTTTTAACTTTCCGACCGAGTTGTTGACGATGGATGAAGGGGCTTGCCAGTGCTTTGACTTTTTTTCTGCTAGTCCCGTAATTTCCATTTAATGATGCAGAACGTGAGCACATGTGAATGAAAACGGCGGCAGTGGCTGATGCAGAGTGCAACGCGTGCAATGCATTGGAATCAATATCAATGTTAGGATTAAGAATGCATTTACGTTCTCAAGTGCTGAAATTTTTGCCCGGAATATATATATCATTCGAATTCTACTATAGAATTTCACTTGTCGGATCTGTCAGATGACTGCAGAGTTTTCAATAGCATGCACATTGGTTAAAGCTGTTGATTTTTTGGAATTTTGTCACCTTTTCCGGTAACAAGCATCTATCTATCATGGTCGTAAAACCGGGTGGCTATCTTCATTCGATATTATGTGCCAGATAGAAAGATGTTGGATAATCTCATGCTAGTGAATTTAAGGTGCTCTAGTTATTTAAGTAAAAGTGTATATTACAAGAATTAATAATACTTCAAAGAAGGTGGCCTTCGATAAAAAATCAATGAGTATTCGAACACACGGGCGATGTGTTAACACCTGTTTTGTACACGGTACTTGTTCGATTTCTATGAACACATTAGTAAATGTTACATTAGTAAATAAAAAATACATTTGATGTACATGGACGTTCTTGTTAGGATTGCTCTTGTGGCTGCTCTTGCTGTTATTGATCTAATGAATTCTGAATCGTTTTTATTAAAAATTAGAATTGTAATAGCAAAATATAATGCATCATATAAACGTTCAATGAGAAAGAAAGAATTTATTGAGGAAACTTATAATATATTGATGAACATTGAAGTATATTGATATGATTATATATTGAAATAGTGCAAAAATATAATATTATAAGGAAAACATCAATATACTTTATTGTGTTTTGACAAATTTCAAGCTCTTTTAAACATTTAAATTCATTTAATAAGTATTGATCAAGGTTTATATGATGCCCAGAATTGCAGTCAATTCCAAGAGTCGTTAGACGAAATGGACGTATGACGTTGTGAATGGTCAGCTGGCTTCAGTTGTTGTGTGGGCTGGACTTTATATGGATGTAGGTGTAGATCCAAATGCAAAATACACCATAATGTGCCGTAAGACAGTCCTAATTCCTGAGAACGACGAGGAATCGACACATTCGGGTCTTCGGCAACACTTTCACTTACAGCTGCGATATTTTCAGCGGAATGAGTGAAACGATGATGCACAGGCCTTACATTATCTGTAACCGCTCATGTCTCTTCAAATTTCTTCACAATTTTGCCAATTGCTTGCGTAGTTGGACAATTATGTAAACCATAATCTCCTCTTAAAGCACGATATGTGGCTGTGCCAGAATCACCATTTTTGTAGTAGGTTTTAATAAGTTTTATGCGTTGTGTGATAGTTAAGCGATCCATTTTCATCAATGTCAGACTTTCAACTGAAAAGAAAAAAAATTGGTTTAACAACTTAGTTTGACAGATGTCGAATTCCAGCCTTATACTTTTGAAATCACGAAATGGATATCCCTTTATAATAACAAAGTTGAAATGTCCCTTTCAATGCATGTAACATAATGGTAATTTTTTAGATACTTCACTACTTCAACATAGGATTTGTTACATATTTCCGTAAACAAATCTTTTATCCCCAAACAAACCGTCTTTATGAGTCGTTTTCGACAACAGTATAGATGCATGAAAACCAATCATCGTCACCATCATAATCCAATAAATTGTTATAAATGGATTACAAACGTAACAATATTTTATAAGATTCCCCTGAATTTACGTTGAGTTCACTTAAGTGATTTCCAACGGTTTGTGTGGGGCAGTCGACATGCCACCCGTACATTTCACGGTTTGATTTGCAACAGAAAGTAACAATAAGTATGTATAAGTAAAGAGCTCCCGTACAACTTTTCAACAGAACTTGTTCCAATAAATTTTGGTATATGACAAGATTTAAGATCCATTCATGATTTTCTTCTTTAGGAAGATATTCATCCATAACTGATTTTGTTAACGACAATCTGGGTTAGCTAGCAACGATTGCATGTGTACCAGAGTGTGACTGTGTCTTATTGAAAATACACAGTCAATTGAATTAGGGTCACTGTGTGAGTGCATGGCTAAGTGTTTGGCATACACGCATGTAACCCTTATTCTATAGGAAATCTATGTTCTCAAGTTGTTGTGATGGTTTTATTTTGTGCACAAAACGGAAATAATATTTCAGTGCAGATCTATGGGTTGGAAACTATCGGAGGGTGGCAAAATAAGAAATTTTTGCTAGTAGTTTAGTAACGGAAATCAGTATTTAATTGTTTGCCAACAATTGTTCGTCTCAACGAAAACTTGTTCCAGAGAGTGTAACGAATGTAATTTTAATGTCTGTTCTTGGAATAGGAAGTCAATTATCATAATTTTTTGTTTAAGGCCGATGCATGCGTGGAAATCATATTAAATTTCATTGCAGAGATTTTAGGTTTTGCAAAATGAATACTCATAGTCAACTTCGTATGGAGAAAAATTATAACTTATTATTCAGAAATAAGTTATTTTATAACTTGAAACACTCTACATCACCTATAAAACATGGAGTCCGCGATTTTACCTAAAGTATATTGAACCAAAAATATAAAAAAAATAGTAAATATACTTGTTACGTATTACACGACTGAAATTAATTTTATTTTTCATTACATTTAGAAACGCTCCTCCCTGTGAGTTTCCTGTTTCTAGACTTCTTATTAGGGATCGATTCTTTTACACTAATTCAAAGCTGAGGTATAAAACCGGGGTTTCCATAACGGGCGGTTATCGGTTTTACGGGATTTAAAATTTTACAATGGAAACGAAGTGACAAAACCGGCGATACCAGGTTTCACCGCAAAAAGTTGTATTTCATACTTCATACTTTATTTATTTATAATCGATAAGCCAAATTGGAAAAACTGATTACATAGAAAACAATAATTCATGACACAGATGTTCATTAACGTGAAAATACTTCAAATATATAAATTCTTATAATTAATTACAGTACTTAATAATAATCAAACATTACCAATAACAATCGCACGAAATTTATTAAACCCTTCTTTCAATAAAGCCTCTCTTAGCAGAAATACTTTTACCATACCAATCCTATATGGGTCATAAGTAAGGATTTGAAATGCGTCGGAGAATATGAAAAACATCTATCATTATACGGAATAATTGCATTCCACAATCTACAAACGCGAACTACAAAATAATTCTGCATAATGAGTAAACAAAACCGGGAACAAATTAAAGAATGAGTTCTGACGGTATTGGAAAAATTAGAATTGGATAGAAGATAACTAGGAACACCACTCTTCATTGCCCTAAAAAAAACATTAAAAGTCCAATATTCACAAAATCCTTGAACGAACAACCTAAGAAATCGAAAACAAACGGGGACACATGATCATGAATGTGTAGACCATAAACAAAACGTACAATTCTGTGAAAACAATATTTAACTTTATTAAAATAAGTAGAAGTTGTTCCTGAAAAACCTCCAATCCATAAACCACAATAATATTTAACGGGAATTTGCATCCAATACAATAAACTCTTTTTAGCATAAAAGAAACTCTGGATATCACAAAATTTATATGGTTTTCAAAGGTTAAACGGTGGGCAATCTGAAACCCTAGAGTTTTAAAATAAGATACAAAAGTAATAGTCTCTATGTGAAAGACAAAATCAGACCTTCTGACCCCAAGATCACCAAAAAATATAATCGTGGTCTTTGAAGAGTGTAAAACGAGATATCACACCATGATTTTCTGTTATCAAGATTTCTGCTCACATTGTTCAACAAGCTATCAGCATCACCCAAATCAGAAGACGTAACGAGTTGTAAATCCGCATATAAATATAAATATATAAATTATATAAATATAAATAATCTTGAGCTCCATCTATGGCATTAAAAATATCGTGAATGTATAGAGAAAACATCAGCGGTCCCAAGATCGAACCCTGAGGTACACCTCTAAACAGGTTCATTAAAGTCGATACATTATCTCCCAGTTTAACAAATTGCTGACGATCCTGAAGAAATGACTGAAGGAACACACACGAATGTCTCGAAAACATATACAGTTTATACAGCTTCATTAATAGAATCTCGAGACAAACTGAACCAAATGCTCTGCTAAAATCAAGAGAGAATACGATTTAGGGTTACGTGTCTTAGGTATTGGGATAACCTTTCCAATTTTCCAAGATGAATGTTTCCAAGAAAATGTAGTTGAAAATATAAACGACTAGCTGGACCCGGCAAACTTCGTTTTGCCTTAAAGATTTTGTAATGCCAAAGGGTGAACAAATATATGATGGGCAAATAAACCTGTAGTTGAGTGGAATATTATGTAGAAGAATGTAAAATAACTATTTGTTAGAAGTATTTGCTTAGATTTCGATCGTGTGCTGATTTTCCTAAAAAGCTTCTTGTTTTTAGTGAAACACAATTTTGTTATTTTTTTCTCCTATTTATTCAAGTGCTCTAGGATATACAATATTTCTAGTTTTGAACTCTGGTGCAAATATATATAAGCCTGAAGGTTTACCCACACGTGACCATGAAACATATATTGTCCGTGCGAAAAATACGGTTTTGTCAAACTTAAGGCACAGACTTCAAGCGACTGCCCGCCCTTGTGCTTTATTAATGGTCATCGCAAATGGCAACCGAATCGGAAACTGCAATCTTTTCAAATAGATGGGCACGTCTGTAGGTATCATGGGAATGCGTGGAATCAGAACATCGATTCCTTTATAATTTCCAACGATTATAGTACAAAAATTATTTTGCATCATATTAGTAGCATATGTACCGAACCTCACATTCCTGCACTGCAATTGGCAAGCAATTGTCTGTACACCAGGCAGTTGTAGACATATTTGATTGTATCTCAAAGGATATATGGTTGATTTGATTCAAATATTTGATTTTATGGTTAGATGAATTGTACTTTAAAAAAAATATTTTAAAACGGATCGGTCATATATTTTTTGAGATACATTGAATTATGTGGTCTAGTGGCTGATGTACGGATAATTGTTTGATATAGATTTCTAGTTATATGGGCGGATGCCGCCCCCTTTCTGTAATCACTACCAAGTATGGGTAATAACTATCAGCAGGTTATCAGTTACACATTGTGAAATTTTCATAACAATCGGTCTATTTGAACAGCCGTCAGAGCGATTTGTGAAATGGGGGCGTGGCACCACCCACTTCCACTCTGGCTATAATTCATTCCGTATCAACACTATATATACCCAATCTCATCTTCTTACCTCTGATAGTTCATGAGATACAGCCGTTTTAAATTTCATGCTTTATGGGCGGTGGTACACCCCTTTATCCAATTGCTTCCAAGTACAGCCAAGGACTAACAATCGGTCTATTAGAAAATCCGTCAGAGCGATTTTTGAAATATTCACCTGGCTGTAATTCATACTGTACCAACAACATATGTATATACCAAATTTCATTTTCATACACCTGATAGTTCCTGAGATATAGCCATTTTAAATTTCAAATTATATGGGCGGTGCCACTCCCCTTTATCCAATCACTACCAAGTATAGCCAGGGACTATCAGAAGGCCATCAGTACCACATTGTGAAATTTTCATAACAATCGGTCTATTAGAAAAGCCGTCAGAGCGATTTTTGAAAAAGGGGCGTAGCATCGCCGACTTACACATGGCTATAATTTGAACTGTACACACAACTTATATAACAAATATCATATTCATACCTCTGATAGTTCATGAGATAGAGCTGTACAAAGTTTCAAGTTGTATGCCATGCCCATTGATCCGATCCAACCCATTTGTTTGTTGGATCACGAATTTTATTACCCTGCATCTATCCATCCAAATTTTCAAGGCGATTGGTGGAACAGTCCTCTAGATATTGCGTTTTCAAAAATAGGATCCAATGTCCGGGCCACACCAACTTCATGTATCAAAAATTCAAGTACCATATTTTCACCACCAGATTGGTTTGAACCTATTTAATGGCTTTTCAAAACAAATATATGCAAAACTACCTAATAAAACCAATAAAAAAAATTTAAGAAAAATCGCAAAATTTATCGGACAAACGCGAAACTACACAGAAACACCACTCACGGTCCATAGAATAGCTGTGTGCAAATGAGCCGGAAGAGAAGGGAAGAAAAAACAACACAGTACTCGTAGTTCCGTGTATCTTATATGTGTTGTTGTAATTGTGAACGCTTCGTATAAGCAATTCCATATGATGCGTGTGTACGCTTAACTCACACATGCGTGGTCCGATTGTAAGCAAACTGCACAAAAACCTTTTCCGTAACACTGTCTACAATGTGTGAAAATTTGGTTGAAATCGGTCCACGCGTTTACGAGATTAGCGAGCACATCACTTTTTGAGGCTTCATTTTTATATATATAGAAGATATGTTTTGCAACAACGTGAAAAACAATTTTCAAAATTTTCAAAGGAATTTCATCCGGACCAATGGCATTTGGCATAATACTATAGATCGCAGACCAAACTTCAGCCTCGTTGGTAGAACATAAGCAAAATTCGTCCTCTCTAACATTGTCCCGTAAATCATACTCCAACAACGGAGCGTCGTCAACAGCATTGCATTCATCCGAACCATCTCCAAAATTATCACTAATCTATCCAACTTTTTTTTACCGGTTTCTATACAATACAAGACGAGCTGTCAGAAAAAAACTTATGGAAATATCGGGTTCGTTGCCTCCGTATTATAGATTTTAAAATGTTCCTGTACTTAGTATAAATCTTTCATTGTTCGGTCGTTTTTCATTCCTGATAAGCCACGAGCGCTAAGTTCCGTAACGCAGTAGCCTGCTCTATAATAGCAGATTTAAACCATTCAGATGAAGCAGTTGTATGCATATATTTCTCGAGAACGTGTTTGTCGTATAAATCAAGGAAAATTTCTTTAAAAGTGGATACCTGCAGCTCAACATTCGTAGTGGAATATATCAAACTAAAGTCAGTGGAAGAAAAATTAAAGAAACATTGATCATAATTAAGATGTTTGTAGTCTCTTACCTCTATATATATTCGTTGTTCTTTCTTCCCGCTGAGTATGAAACGAAAATAGCCGAGTGATGGGAATTAAGTGCCGGAAACTGGAACTGTCCCTTCTTAGCCACCAGATCAATATCAGACACCATAAAATAATCAATTAGGGAAAGTCTGGGTGAGCATAAATTGAAGTGTGTTGGACTTACATTGTGCACCAGTTTAAGCCCTCGCGTTTTTCACAAGAAAAATCGTATTTTCTAAAGAAAAACGTATTGTTTAATTTTTTGTATATGTTTGCAATACTGGCATTGAAATACATTCGTATGATAAAATTTAAACTTATTTTAATTTGTTGGCTTTCAATTTGGCCCTATTATAATACTTCAAGTTATATTTTTCTATTTAAAAAAAAAACACCGCTTAGATATGTATTGTGACTATGCCAATGTCCCGGAACATCGATCTGCAAACATATGTTTGAAATAAACTTGCATATCACGGTAGCAAAATTAATGCTAAAGTTCAGGCCTCAAGCAATGGGATAGGTTTTGTCTGTAACCAGTAGCAAATAAGAAGATTTTTTATTTGGATTTGATTATAGGAAAGTGTAAAGATGGTACAAAACCAGACAGTATACAACAGCCTTCAAAGTTGGATTAAATCTGTTGAAAAATTAATATTTTAATAGTTGGAAAAATATCCAGTTACCTGAGGAATGAAACCCGGCGTATCCAATAATCCGGAATTTGATATGAAGCCAGTTAATCGGTTTCGGTTTGTGATCAAGCAATGACTTAATTGCATTCAAATCAGTTTTATAAATTTGTGTGTAATTTGGTGAAAATTTGGAAACGGAGAGAGAGTAAAAGCGTAGACCAATTATACACAATCTCATGAACACACGAATAATTGTCATTCGCTTAAAATATTTCTTGCAATAAAATTTTTTTAAATTTTTCATGTAATCCCAAGCAATCGTTTAATAGAACATTTTTGCGTTGCAGTTTTCCCTGTGTAATAAAATACTGCTAGACAAACCGCAAAAAAGGGTATATTGAAAGAAAACGACAAACTTATAATGTATGCAAAATTTCACACAATGTACTAAAGGATACCCAGGATATGCGAATTAGTAAAGATAAGACTACAAAAATACAAAGCTAACGATAAAAGTTCCAAAGAAATATCTCCGCAATTCCGCAAACTATACATTGGAGACTCTGGGACAATACTCGTACAATTAGAAGGACTCTAGACTGTAGAAGACTCCGGAAGGATCATTTCCGTGTACAGAAAACATAAACTGGGAAAGAAGTTTTAGTTGGAAAGATGTTAAGTTGCATAGTGCATTCTGTCATAAAAGGGATTGTGGTATGATTTCTATCCGTGTATCCTTGCCGATGTATGCATGTTTCTATTGCTGCTTGTTGTTTAGAGTTGGTTGTCTCTATGGAACCTAAAAACTACAAGCACTTTGGTAAATGTTGTGTTGTATCCGTTAGGCATTATCACTCACACTGTTTATCATTCCTATGAAAATTTACAACTTTCTTTCCTTTAACTCTTTGAATCTGCATACTTCGTAAGAATAATTTGTTCTCTAGGTTGGAGATTGGCGGTTGTTTTCCTTGCCCTGCTTGGTCAACGATTGGGATGAATGCATGTCATCAATTACTAAAGGCCTTTGGCTTTGGTTGCCTAATAACTGTGCACGGAAAGATGACTCTCATACGGCATCACCTAAAATCCGTTAAACTAATATTTTTCAAATAAAAAATCGCTAAAACACACATATGTATGTATGTGTGGCGTTTTTTTTAAGTAAGTGATGTCGTATTAAAGACATTCATTGGTGAAAGCATCTTATAGAGGTAACAAAGTTATTATTTTTGCGATTGGACGCACCGTTTCTGAGTTATAGTCATTTTTTATTTCAGCGATTTTTCATATTTTGACAATTTTTTGAACAAAATTTCTTTTTTACAATTGGACCACTTTATGAAATCCCCTTAGAAACTCGTAAAAAATATTTTTTTTCGATTTAACGGTCCGTTTTCGAGCTATTGGCATAGGGGAGTTTTAGCGATTTTTTATTCCATTAGGTGAAAGCCTGAACGCACTGTTACGGAGATATAGTCATTTTGTTATTTTAGCGATTTTCTTATTTTGTCGATTTTTTGAAATCAAATTATTTCTTGCGAATTAGAACACTTTGTGAGAAACCCTTAGAAACTCGTAAACACTTTTTATTTTTAAGATTGGACGCTTCGTTTTCGAGATATAGAAATAATTTCTAAATTTTTCATATTTTCGACCAAAAATTGGGATGGGTTACCCTGGGTATCATATGTATATTAAAGGTAATTTGTGCCATCCACAATAATATCAAGTATCCACAATTTTTGCTTGTGTTTGTGAAGGGGTCAATAGTGACGTCATATTCAACGACTCTGTTTAAAAGTCTCACTTCAGCTCAATTTATGGTAATAGTAGTAAAAATTAAAAAATACATGCGATTTAGATACTAGTGTGGCAAGATATATCAACTGGGCATATTCGTCTTGTCGAATACATGAACTTTAATGACCTTTTTATTTCGTATGGAAATATATATGATATCCATTGTTTTTGTCCAAAGTATTTGAAATTCTGGGTCTATGCGCCGTAAGATGTGAATATATATAATTACAATATTCTTCGGTGGATGATCAATACACTTTATTATTTGTTCAGATTCTGTTTAAAATAATAGTTTTTCTGTAAAGTCCACGTGTAATATTCAAATATATGTAGTTTATCTTTAACAGGAAAGCCTCTTTTGTGAAAACTTAAATACACAACTTTATATCAAGTGTTTTTGTGACAGAATCTAAATTATGATTAAAGTTACTAAAATTGGAACACTAATTCTAATATTGTACATTTTATTAGAGGTGTCTTCCATTTCAGGTGAATGAGGCTTTTGAAATACTCAAATTGGTTACTTACTTACTTACTTATCCGGTCTAGGACAACCCCGGGGTGCAGGGACCTCACAAAACGAAGATAACATATTTCGCCAACCAGTTCGATCTTTTGCCCTATCTCTCCAGTCGGCAATACCAAGTATACGCAAGGATTCGTCAACCTGATCCCTCCAGCGGAGTCTTGGTCGTCCTATTTTTCGTCTTCCTTCAAGTTCGTTTTCGAAAACCCTTCGTGCTGGTTCGTCTTCATCCATTCTACTGACATGGCCTAGCCAGCGCAATCGCGTTATCTTGATCCGCTTAACTATGTCAATGTCAGGATAAAGCTCATACAGCTCATGATTCATGCGTCGCCGATACTCGCCGTTGTGCACTATAGGGCGATTCATTTTTCGGAGTATTTTTTTCTCGAAGACTCCTACAGATGTTTCGTCTGCTTGCGATAGGACCCAGTATTCTGCGCCATAAAGCAAGACAGGTTGAATGAGAGTCTGCTACAGCTGGACTTTTGCTACTCGAGAGAGGGATTTATCTCTAAAGTGCTTGCTTAGCGACAAATAACGTTGTTGTTTTTGTTTACGGCAGATCCGAGGAATATAAATTCGCCCTATTTGTTGAAACCATTAATTTTGTCTTGTCCCACCCACTGTTGGTGACTCCTTCTCAATTCTCGAAAAAACCGCAGTAACTTCTCTAATTGTGCGCCCAATGATATCTATATCATCAGCATACGCGAGCAGCATGTGACTTTTGCTGCTGATGGTTTTATACATGTTGACTGCAGCTTTTCTCATAATGATCTCCATTAAGATGTAAAAGAGATCACACGATAGGGTGTCGCCTTGCCTGAGGCCTCGTTTAATTTCGAAAGGTTCGGTAAGATCCTTACCAACTTTCACTGTATGAGTTTTGCAGAAATACCACAGCTCAGACATTGTTTCATAGAGTTTCTCCCGTAGCGGACTATCGAAGGCCGCCTTATAATCGATACATAGATGATAAGTGTCGATTTGTTTTTCGTGGGTCTTCTCCAGGATTTGGCGTAGCGTGAAAATCTGGTCAGCTGTCGATTTTCCAGGCCTATAGCGACACTGGTATTGTCCAATCAGGTCAGCCATAATTGGTTTTAGTCTTTGGCACAATATACTTGATAGAACCTTATACGCTACAGATAAAAGACTTATTCCACGGTAGTTGGCACAGATACTCGGGTCACCTTTTTTAAATATGGGACATAGTACACTGAGACTTCAATTTTGCTAATGAACTGGTGCTTGCACCTTATCAGCTCATCGACGCCAGCCTTAAACAACTCCGCCCGTAATCCATCGGCTCCTACGGCTTTGTTGTTCTTACGCCGGGCAATAGCTGTTCTGACCTCATCTTGGGCAATCGACGTGGTTGTCCATATTGTGATCGATTGTCCCATCGTCATTAGATATCTCAGGTAACAGTAGGGCGGAGAAATCATCTCTCCGTATTCCCAACATGCTCTGCACATCTGCTATGAGATTTCCGTCCTTGACTTTACAGAAGGCGGGGTCCCTGAACTATGTCAACTAGTTCTGTTTTTGACTTTTTGGTAGAATTTTCGGGCTTCGTTCTTTCTTCTGTATGTCTCAATTTTTTCACTCTCGCGCTTTCTCCACTGCCATTTCTTACTCCTAAAGAGACGGTTTACCTCCTTTCTTTTCTCCCTATACCGCTCAGTTGCAGCTCGCGTTGCAATTGAGTGATGCATTTCCATACGTGCAGCGTTCTTTTCATCATTTGCAATGCGACACTCTTCATCCTACCATGGTTTATTGCGAAGCGGTTTTCCGAAACCAAGTACAAATTGGTTAATACAACTTAATTTCTGTAGTATCATCTTGCATTTAGTAAGACCTATTTTTAATGTATCAATATCTTCGGCTAATAATTATGATATATGACAATTATGAATTCTAATGAAAATATAGACTCCAGCATGCAATTTTCAGTGCCTGAATTGATATCCAGATAATTTTTCCCTGTGTGTAATTAGAATAAAACTATGGATTTTTATATGAGGTAAACTTCTTCTTTATGCAAAACTTCAAGATTTTTCAACAATATCGAATACCAATGTGAAAGGCCATTGGACGGGTGCGTAAAGAGGTGTAGAAAATTACACAACAAAACTCTAAGGTCAGTGTTAAATTTAGCTGAAGTAAAGGCAACGTTATGGTTAGAATGGGCAGGAGACGCGAGTTTTTCAAATTGCACATAGATTTGACAAATGCATAACTTAGAAAATTTATATTTATAGCGCTTTGTGAGACATATTGAGTAAGTTTGGATATCAATTTTTAGCGAAACGCTTGTAGCAACTCCTTAAATTTCCTTTTTGCATCCATTTTTAATCGAATAAAAATAAACACTTTACCATTAGTTAACGAAAAAAAGAGAAAATTACTGAGAAACTCATTGCTAAGAGTTCATATTCATCGTAAGATTATATCCAATACATTTATCAACTTAAAAACTACCTTACATCTAACATACACACTAAACTTAACCTAAAAAACAAAAATAAATAATAAAGTAAAACAACACCATGCCCTTACATTCATTGGGCTGTGTTGTAGACGGTATTGTTCAGGTCATATGACCCGAACCTCCTGTGGTAAAATCTGAGGCTGCCCATTGGGCGCTCCAGCATGTCATTCTCCTTGAGCTTTAACAAGCACATCGGAGTCAAAGCCTTACCCGTTTCAATGATGTTAAGAAATTCCTCGGACGTTATTTGAGACCTCATTATCATCCCATTATCACTTTCACCGCTTTTTTCCAGGAAACCGATGGCCAGGTCAACCATCCACGAGTCGATCCTCTTAACGTTGCTTTCGCTATAGACTAGTTTACAAGGGGGGGTGGTGAAACTCCCATCCAAATTCCTCCTAGGCCACATCCTCATGCAGTACCTCAGGATTCTCCTTTCCGTTTTTCGGATTCTTTCCATTTGGCAGGATGAAATACTAAACCATATCGGGAATGCGTATGCAATAACAGGTCTTATTATTTGCTTGTACAAGGCTAGTCTCACCTTATCACTTAGGCCACTTTTACCGGTTAGCAGTTTCGAGTACGTTATGAACGCTCCTCTGGCTTTCTGAAGTACGCTGTCGACTTGCCTATTAAATTTCATGTCCTCTGTGAACAATATCCCTAGGTATTTAAGTGTTTTGGTATTTTCCACGTCGTAGCCTCCAATTTTCAACTTGGGTGTATACCTCCTCGCATTTCTATAGAGGTCCTTTTTCTTGCCCTTAACCATTAGGCATTTACACTTGGGTACATTTAGTCTCAAAAACCATTCCTCGAAATAGTCCTCCAGTTTTCGGAGGTAATTTTGAAGTTTCTTCTCCGCAACCTTGGCGTTTGCATGGGTGGTGGTGACCAGTATGTCATCCGCGTAAATAATGATCCGGACTTCTTCCTCGGGCTCGCATATATCCGCGAGGTATAAATTGTATAAAACAGGGCCCAGTATCGAGCCCTGTGGTACGCCTGCGACCGTTGAGTGGACCGCTGAGTGTTCCCTTCCTAATTCCACATAAAATGTTGTACTCGTCAAATAGTGGTATATCCATCTTGCGATGTAACTTGCAAAGCCATACTTTGCGACCATTTTGTATACAATGCCCTCCTGCCAGACGGTGTCGAACGCCTTGGCAAAGTCCAGGCTCACCGCTAATGTCGGCCTTTTGTTGTTAAGTCCTCTAATGACCTGGTCCGAGAATGCCATGAGCGCATGGCTAGTGGACAGGTTAGCCCTGAAGCCGAACTGATACTCCCTTAGTATTTCATTTTCCTCTATGTGCAATCGCACCCTGTCAAACATGAGTCTCTCTATGAGCTTACCTATGTTTGACAAGAGCGCGATTGGTCTATAGCTCTCAGTTTTCGTGGGATCATTTCCTGGTTTTAATACAGGTATCGTTCTTGACTTTTTCCATTTCATAGGGAAGTACCCCAAGTTCATACAGTTATTAAACAGTATAGCTATGTATTCCCATGATCGCTCATCCGTACGTTTCAGGACATAGTTCGGGATGGTGTCCTTCCCACTGCTCTTCTTACTATTAAGTCCCATTATAGCTGCTCCTATTTCGGCAGGCGTGGCTAGTTCAAATGGTGTTCCAGTTCCTGTCATTCCGTTTGCTGTGTTGTTGTCATTGAACAGCATCATCGGTTCATGGCCTTTTAACATATCAACCACTGCAGTTATATTCGAGTTTGGTGGATCCGCCGCTCTGGACTGTTGTACTTCAGCGAATTTTTCTGCAAGCGCATTTGCCTTGCCACTGTCGTCCTCTAACGTTCTCCCTGCAGTGTCGGTTAACCCGGGTATCTTATGGCGTCTAGATACCCCACCGATTTGCCTGATTTTCCTGCACATATTTGCGTCAAACTTTACCATCTGAAGTCTTCTTACTTTATCCTCTTCCTCAAATGTTTCAATTAATTCCGATATAATTCTGCGTAGTAATCATATTTCAGCTTTGATCGTTGCCTCTCTTCGTGGGTCTATAGCTCGGTGAGCTCTACGCTTGAGGCGCTTTTTCTCCGCCATAAGGTTTAAGATGTTGTCAGGGAGCCTACGCATAGACCCAGTCATCGGCTTGATCTTCGGAATTGAGGTCTCCATAGCCATCTCATATGCCTCCGTAAGGGTGCTAACAGCATCTTCAATTTCCTCTATAGTGCAGTTTCGGTTGTACGGCAATTTATTCAGCTCGAGTTTTCCTGCCAGTGTATCATTGAACAGTTTGCGGTCCATTCGTCCGAAGTCATATATTTCAGGTTGGTCCAAAGTTTCGAGTTCGTCTGTAGTCACAGTCATTTGTATCGCCCTATGATCGGACTCGTAATCGTACGTTAGTATATGGTGCTGTCTTAGGTCGCTGTTCATTGGGGCAAGCCCTGCAGTTGTCATAAATAAATCGAGATATGACTCT
The DNA here is from genome assembly GCA_963931995.1 of Phaonia tiefii. Lineage (NCBI taxonomy): Eukaryota > Metazoa > Arthropoda > Insecta > Diptera > Muscidae > Phaonia > Phaonia tiefii. Next base: position 197,229,530 of record OZ008368.1, on the reverse strand, counting down.
CCCCTTGTGGGCTCATTTGTGCGTCTTATGACAATATTGGGCGATGTTAGTATCCATTCACTGAGGACTTTTCCGCTACAGTTTGCATAATTTCCACCCCATGAGGGGTGTCTGGCATTTAGGTCGGCGCCTATAATTAGCTCACTGGGTCCTACGATACTATCAATAGTATCGAGGTCAGTGGCTTTCAGGGTCTCGGATGGTCTTAAATATAGAGCCATCAAAATTATGCTGCCACCGCTGCGGCCTTTAATACGCACGATCGTTCCCTCGATGCTACCAGTATCGACGGTGATGCGCTCTCCCTTAATATCGTCCCGGAGGCAGATAGCGGTACCTCCTCCCTTTCCCCTCGATCTGTTCTGCCTATATGTGGTATAGCCCTTGATGTCAAATTTATGCCGTGACGAAAGCTTGTGCTCCGCTAGTAGAAGTACGTCAGGTTTGTGCTCGTTTACGAAGATTTGTAGATGGTGCCGCTTATATAGCGAAACAACAGAATTTAAATTTATGAAGGTACATTTGAGTGTCTTAGTCATGGAGACGAATGCTCATAAGTAGGCCAAAAAGGGCCCTTGTTTTTTCCCCTTCGTCATGGATTCTGGCATACGACGCCGCAAATTCGCCTACTTTATCAAGGCACGTTAAAAAATCTTTTCCGAGGAGTCTCGAGCAATCCTCGTCAATCCTGTTGTAGGCCGCTTTGGCCCTTACCATTACGTTGGGGTTTCCAGCTGCTCTCTCCGTTGAAGAGGGTCCAAACATGGCCCCGCCTACTACTCCAGCATACGACCTGTTTGTCGTTCTAAATTGTGTTGCAACCCTGGTGGGTACGATGTTTGGTCGAGCTCTGTTGGCTCTGCGCTCGTCAAGTTTTCTCTTAATCATTTGCCTCTTTGGGCATACCTTTGCACTGGCCACATGGCCCTCCATGTCACAATTTATACACCTAACGGGCAATCCCTTTCTTTTCGTGACGACTCCGGTGAGCTGGTCCTGTGTCACGATTTCCTCTATATTGAGTTCCTTAGCTGGTATTCTGCAATTGCCAGGTCCATGCGAGAGCCCGCATTTGACGCATCTATATGGCATGGAGCAATTGGATGATATGTGGCCGTATCTTTGGCAATTTCGGCATTGCACCAGCCCCCCTTGCTTAAACTTCTGAATTGTTATTCTGCAGTGCAGAATGTATTTAATCGAGAATATCGCCTTTATATCCGAGTCGTCGGATATATATAGTCGGATCTCTATGTCCTTAATAAAATGATTTTCAATCCGACCCCCATAGTTTTAAGGAAATCGTCGGTTTTGGATTAACATTTTTCTCCAAAGACTTGAAATGTAGGTTGATAAATAGCACCACATTCAAAAACCAACACCTTAGGATAAAATTTCTCGTCTGCGTATGGCTTGTCCCACAAAAACATCGACAAGTGCCTTTAAATATCCTTATTTTCAGCAACTACATCTTTAAGAAGAAAAGTTACAATCCGTAACCAAACTCCTATATATAAATATTTAATTATTATCTAAATAGAATTAAAAAAACAATGTAAATTATATCATTGAAATTTTTAGTTTCACACAAATAACTTGACCCCAGATAAACGGAAAATTAACACAATTAATAGACATATCGATTCTGCCCTTTTCCCTTCGTATACGGTTCACGTGTTTCGCTATATCAAAACGTAACCATTTTTGGCTGGAAGTTCTGGACGTTTCTCCTTCGTTCATTGTTATCGCAGTTTTTGAGTCGTCGGTTATTCACCGCATGTGTCCAATGGTTTCACATGAAGTACTACATTGAAAAGCAGACACTTTTGGTGATGGCGGTACTTCTTTTTGTGGGACAACAAATGGAAATTCCTTTGACATTTATTTATTAATTAGATGGATTTATTTGATATGCTATACTACGCATCCTTGCAGGGGCATAAACACAGCCCTCGTCAAAGTGGAGCATTATGGAAAGAACCGTATACCAAACCCTTAATATTGATAAGGATAATCAAAATAAATTAGAATTGTAGAGGGGAATAAACCTCGATAAACTTAACTTTGGAGATTATAAGGGTCAGCCCAACAAAACCAAAATTTAGATCAGTCGTATTGCAACTAAACAGTCGTATTCACTGAATACGATTTGCGGTTCTAACTTAGCGAGGCAACCGAGAAGTATGTTACTGTTTACAAATCAATGGATATGTTAAAATACCACCGCAATATCTGTCTGACACAAAAACAGTATGATTTCAAGAAATTTCTTCGCATCTAACAAATACTATTAAGAAAATTAATGACGAATATCTTGTTGTTTTTGGACATTAGTTCGTTACGTTTCTGACGTCTTATCAGACTACAAAGGGCGGAAATACTTTGACATGCTGGATGAATTTGGTTTATCATCATTGATACGATAGTTTGTAGCCTTTGCTCGTATATCATGTGTGGTAAAAAAGATTACGTCTTAATGACGTTAGTTGGCCTTTAGAAGTGATTAATATTTCAGATGCTGAACAATAAGCAACAATAAAGGCTGTTTAACTTACTTTAAGGGCGTGAAATTCGTTACATTGAGGTTCAAAATTAAATTTTTAGTATAATTTTTTAAACTTTTTACTATTGGAAGGATGTCTACGGCTGGAAGTTCGTGGAATATTTACAAAATATTTGTTACTCATCTTTTAAGGGTACTAATTAAAACTATTTACTATATAGCTATGACAAACATCTGTTGACCAACATTCATACTACACTTTCCTGCCGTCGGCATTTCCAAATGATTGTTTACGCAGAACCCAAAATACATGACATGAAGGCATGAATTGGATATCCGAATATGATTTTACCAGTTAAAGTTGTGAAACTTTAGAGTTCTCTGAATCACGGCTAAAAGATGGAGAGGTTTAAAAAATTAAAGATCTGCATTCCTATTTTTCCCCCATCCAGGGCTATATATCAAACTGCGGCATTGTAAGGATCCGATTGATTGTGTGTGTCTGTATGAGCGTGACGGCACAAATCGCAACAAAGTGTTGGTGTTTTATGACCATAAGTAGGTCGCGCTTGTTTCGTTGTATTGGTATTTGGATTCGAAGTCAATGAAAACGAAAAAGTCAAATGAACAAAGTATGTAAGACGATTATAAAAGTAACGAACAATGAAATGAATCCAATCGTAATTTTAACAAATTAGGTTAAAATAAATAAAAGAGCAGTTGAAGAAACTGCTTACAAAGCGATCACTGGCGTAATGACGTGAAGATGTGGCGCTACACTTGAATGACAGAACTCTTAACACAGCAACAATTGCATATCTTAAGAAAACAATAATGTGGTTTTCTGTTAAGGGAAGTTTTGACCATTGATAAATTGCTGTGATGAAACGCATAGGGGAGTAGAGCTTATATTCATGGTAAGTACCGATATATGTAGATATCTACATATATTAAATATAACTCTTAATAATAAATTCCACATATTTGTTTTTAATTGCAGGACCTGACTACAATGACCACAATAACACTCACCCCCCGGCTACCATAATCTTTCTCTAGACGGGTGATATCGATAATATTTTGCAACTTAAGACCATTTTCAAAGAAAAATTCAACAATTTTTTATCAAACCACCTGCAATGTAAACTAAGAGTGTATTTATGTACAATTAACAATACATAATTTCAAACACACTATGAATCTAAATCATAGCAGCAATGAAAAAAGTTCATAGCGGCAATGAAACAAGTTCATAGCAGCAATGAACAAATTCATAGCAGCAATGAATCAGCTTCGTTCCTTTAATGAAACAAATTTATTGCAGCAATGAAATAATTTCATTGAAGGAACGATACCTATTTATTTAATCAATGAAACAAATTCATTGCAGCAATGAAAAAAAATTCGTTGCAGTAGCAACTATACCTTCATCACGGTGACGAAAAACGTTTTCGTAGCGGTAATAAAACTGTACGTCAGCTCATTTTCGATGACAAAAGTTGTTGGGGTGATGACAATTTTCATCCAGAGTGAGGTGACAAGATAAATACATCAGTTCCGAACGACTAAGTTCGTGACAGCTTATTTTTTTATCAATTCTACTGTGTGTGGTGAACACTGCTGAGAGTGTCGCAAGATATGGTGGTGCAAGATAGTACACAGTACACAAATTTGTTTAACAAATGTGAAGTTGTTTTTCTCAGAGCTTTCGAAATAAAAGTGGGCAAAGCTAACCTTGGGAAGTCGTCAAAAAAGAAACAATGCTTAATAGGGCCGACTGTATAATAAACTATGCCATATTGTGTCCTAAATTGTTTATAAACCAAAAAGTACCTACAGAAAATGGAATGTATATACATCTGTCTATATATGCCAAACCCCAAAAGTATGAAACAAGGTACTACACTGGTGTGGCAACTATATTTTCAAAACCGATCATTCTCGGTCTGATCTGATATGCGAAAATGAAATCGGATAATATTCGGGTAGTATCTGTGGAGCCAATAATGCCAAACATAATTTCTATTAGTCCTACATCACAACGCTGACTGATAACTCTCTGACTCTGAAGGGAAAACGCTCCATTGCATGAACGAAATATAGTCTTTAATATTTTTATATTGCTGAAATATTTTCGTTTCTGCAACAATTGTGTTTAATCTGGATTTCGGAGCACAAAAGGATACAAATTAAATGTATGAGAGTTAAACTATTTTTACAAGATTTATCACTTACGTTTTCAATAGTCGAGGAAAGAATTTCGATGCTGCAACTAATCGATTTTTAATGCATGGAAAATTATTTTATGAAGATAATGAGGAAAATGAGGTCAACACGAGAAAATACCATAATCAGCAACCGATAATGGGAACTGTACTTTTATCAACTCATTAGTGTCTCTAGAATTAGACTGTACCCTAGCTTTCAAAAGTTGTTGGGGCGACGAACATTTTAATTTTTGTGACGAAGCTATTCCTTTCAGTGTACATTAGGGTTATGACAAAATTTAAACAACATTTCTTCATCGCACTACGCTATGGGCAATGTTGTACTGATAATAAAAATCATTTTTTATGTCATTTTGGGGAAAAAAGTTCACCCACCGATTGCAATTTCTAAAACTCCCCCAAGATTTTTTTTTTTGGAAATTTTTTTTTTAGTAGTTTTTATTGTTTTTTTTTCATATATGCATATGTATAATACAAAAATATCTTGCGCAATTTTGATAGCGGCTTCCACGCATATATTACTGCGCTGCTGATTTGAAATTGCAAGTAAAAATGAAATCAGTAAGAAAAACAACTAAATTACACTTTTTTTGCTTCAATGAAAAGCTACAATTCAAAACTCCATCGCGATCGGTGGGTGAACTTTTTTAACGATCGCGAAAAAGTAATACATCATTTCTAAATATTTTTTCATGGTCTATACGGCTATGCGATGAAGAATTTTATATTTGCAAAAATTGCAAATAGACATAACCCTAGTGTACATATTATAAATAATCATGATTGGCTTTAGAATATCATATCGTATCGTTCAAATTAAATACAATTGTTTGCCTCTAAAACGAATAGGGCCAAGTTATGGACTATATCAAAATGTGGAATAATATGGCCGACGTGCAACAGCCTAGCTACGCCAATGAGCACTATGATAAATATCTGCTATACACATATATATATTAAAAGTCTTCAGTACTAACCACACGCATGAAATAAAATACATATATATTATTCCTGCTATCTCCAACACACTATCCTTCATCAAAGTTCCTGTTAGTATTTCTTCATCTGAGTTCACCTGTACAAACAAGGAAATAAATGTATACACAATTCCAATCGTTAGAGCGGAACAGTGGAAATCCTCACTAAAAAGAAAAGCTAATAAATAATCAACGGTAGCAGTAAAAACAGTTTGAGAGAATAGCAAAGAAAAAAGGCGGAAGCATTTCGCAAGTGGGATGATACTGGCCTAAGGGCTGAACAGCGGACGTCAACCCATAATCACCCACACAGAAACACTCTCTAGCAAAGGCAGAAAAACTTTGTTAGACAAACAATGGTTAACGACTATCACAACAATGAGGACAACTACAATAACACTAGTAAGGACAACAGCAGTTACATTCCTCAAGCTTGTGTAATAATAGAGCAAAAACTTCAATTGAACTTACTGCCACATACAAGTAAACATACCAACAAAAAAAAAATGGAGTCCCATAACATCCCATGAAGGGATTGAGGAGAGCTTCTCACAATCAGCGAGATGTGCGCTTTCTAGATTTTACACTCACTGAACTAACACACAACTAAAAATTTACTTCACTTGAAAAAAAATTGGACATCGGAAAGAGTTAAAGCTATTTTTCATCAAATAAAGTTCATAAATTTCCATAATTTCCATAATTGTCCGATGTTTGGGACTAAAATAATTATAGAAATTGTGGAATTATATCCAAATTACTGCTTCTTTGCTGATGCTTCGATAACATTTTTATGACTGAATAAATCCTTTCCACTCGCATGTAAATAAATAAATGGTTTCCCATTACATCCCATAAAGGGACCGGGGAGAGCTTCTCACAATCACTGAGCTGTGCGCTTTCCAGTTTTCACTCACTGATTGGGACCTACACTTTTACACCGATTCCGAACGGTAAATTGAGAAGCTTTTTCATGGCCACTCGCATGTATCAGTTCTTATTCCGCGAACTTCGCACTTTTTATTTTCAGTCAAATGTAACAAACTTCAAAGAACATAACGGATTTACATTTCCCGCGTTTAATTCATTCGATATTGATATGGCAAAGGCAATTATAAGACAAAATCTAAACAACTTGATTAACCAATTCTATACGTATGTTTGTGCTTCAGTTATCACCTTTAAAAAATGGTGTCAAATCAAAGATTAACAAATTTAAGATACACCCAAAAAATTGAATAAGTTTTTTTTCGATTTATATTTATCGATACTGTCATTCACTAGATAGAGGTCCAAGCAACATTGGGTAGATGAAATGAGATACTGTAAAGCAAGTTGTAGCATCTATTTGAACGATGTTGTGTTTCGTTCATAAATGTCAATAATGGGCCTTACCAATAAAATCAGAATTTTGAAAAAATTTTCATGAGCGTTTATTTTTTTTTATCAAAATTAACTTAAAATCCAAATCGAACGTGGCCAACTCTTTATTACAAATAATTGCAACATATTTGATTGGAACGCACCCCCGAGATCTTCGGGTTCATGGGCTGCTGTGTATGTTACCTTCCTGAAAGTTATTTCCACTGTAGAGGACGAGATGGTGGAAGAGTTAAGATATATAAAGTTTGCATACATATCGCACCCTAAATACAAAAGCGTCACAACTCAAAATTTCGAGATTTTATTTTTTTGCTTAAAAACAATCACCGAGGACTATTCCTATCTGCTGTGAAAATCTGGGGTCAGTTTCTCTTCCGTTTCGCCAAACAAATCCAGTATTAATATGTCTATGTTTGGGACATTTCATATATCTTTTAACTTTCCACCTCAGTTTTTTGCCTCTACTGAAAATTTGTCAATTTTGAATTGTGACACTTTTGTATTTAGGGCATAGAATAACACATACTATAGAAGAACTTATTCTCTCATCTGACGTTTCATTTCACACTCTCTCGGTAGGTCTGTGGAAATGTTTACATACACCAGGTGGAGTTACAAAATATGTTCACTTAACTATTTCCTGTCGTTTTGGTGTAGAACTGAAAAATTTAAATGTATTTTGCACTTTTTTGTTGACTTTTAACGTTGGTATTCATTTGTATTGTATTTAACACAACTACTTTGCCACAAAAACACGAAATTCGGGTGTAGTTCCTTTGTGGATCGCTGTATACTATTGCCACCATCTGGTATTATTGAACCCATAATTTCCATCGTACCTATGACGTTTAATTTATTGAGCGAATAAAACCTTCTACGTATGTGTTATTCTATGATTTAGGGTTCGATATCTCAAACGAAAAATTTTCAACTGGAAATTGGTCGTTGATATATACATTCCGATAAAATTTAGAAATATATGTATATATTTCGAAAAAGAACGCATTAACGAACATTTTCATCTAAAGTGAGCTAACGTATATATATGTATATCGCCGCTGGTAAAATGATTTCATTAACTGAAAAAGTGCCGTCACTGTGAAGGATATAGTTATGATTAGTGTTACATACATAGATGCAAACTGGTTTAAAATTGGAATCAGTTTTGACCTTGAATGAATAAGAGGACCTAGAACCCGGCCGAAACCCTTTCTTTATTCCAAGTCAGATATGAAAGATGAATGTGACATGCCCACTAATAAATTTGTTGTATCCTATATATCACTTATTATGATTTAATACGAAAAGCGGTGTGACGCATGCAAGGAGTCATGCTAAGCCTAAGGTATCTGTAGTTAATGTTCTTTTTGGGACTGTTTAAGACATTTAAGACATGTCGGGCTATGTGCCAGCCTCTCTGGGTGGTAGTTTGTCTTGTTGGTCTATACCATAACGTGTAATTTTTATAAATTACTTAAAAAACTTCAGATCTTAATGGAATTGCTATTCGGCTTCATTTTGTCAAGCGCCAGTCAACTCCACGTACCTCCCATACAAAAGTTATGTGATGGACAATATACGAGGGCGGATCAATAAGTCCATGACTTTTCGAACTTCCGTCATAGTTATATGGAATTAAACACTGCTCCCATCAAGTACCACCTGTTAGTAGACTACTGTCAAATTTTGAGCAAGTTCCGTCATTTATTTTGAGTTTAACAGCAGTTCAAAACATATAACCTCGAGCATTTTTTTAAAAATGGAAACAATTGAATTTCGAGTTCTCATTAAACATTATTTTTTAAGGAAAAGCTTGATAAATACTATGGGGACTCTGCACCAACGATTTTAATGGTAAAAACGTGGTTCACTGACTTTCGTTGTGGTGGAGAAGTACAATTGACGCTGAAAGTTCTGGACGGCCAATTGGGGTCAATACACCAGAAAAGTTATTCCAAAAGTCACGGACTTATTGATCCGCCCTCGTAACTCTCGTAAAACAGAACTAATCTTTATGACATATGAACGAAACGATATCTCCCGTATACCACATCCGATCTTAATGAAATTTGCTATCAGATAATTTTTTGTTAAAAGCTAAAATGAGTATTATACAGGGTGGAGCGCGGTAATTTGCTTATTTGAGAATGAAATAAAAAAATTATGACCGTTAGAAAACCTTATTTTATATTTTAATTACATTGAACAGAAAGGCAATTTTTAAATTACATGGTTTTAAATAGTGTATCTGGCAAATATCGACCTTCGCTATCCACACATTGCTGCATACGTTTTCTAAAGTTTTCATGAACTCTAACAAGCAGGTCGACTGGTATTCTGCCAATTTCAACCTCAGTATTGTTAATTAGGTCTCCCAAGGTGTTAGAACGGAAGATATACACCTTCGATTTCAGGTAACCGTAAGGGAAAAAACCGCATGGGACTAAGACTGGTGCCTCATCACTAAAAACCACAATTGCGCCACGGGGTATAGGTGCAAGAATGTATTCACAAGAGGTCTGCCGTGTCAAATAGTCCCGTGCTGACAACTGTTGGACCACGCACAGTTTATACGGGTGCAAATTCAGTTCTTTATGAAGAATCTGGTGGAGAGATCGTCTGGAAATACCAAGAGCAAGTGATTGCTTCCGAGCAGGCCGTTTTGCAGGTTGCAGTACTGCTGCTCTAACTCTCTCGATGTTTTGTGGTGTTGTAATCCTTCTCTCAAGTCCCCTTCGTACACATGACACATTCCCTGCTGTTCTCATTGTAGATACCTAATTTACAAATGATTGCGGTCCATAAACACTTCCGTGTGGGGGAACAGCGAATCGTAAACGAAAAGCACGCTGCAATGCAATGATCGAGTGCGTATTTGAAAAATACGCTTCAACACAAAATGACCTCTCCTCACGTGTCCAATGCATAATGGCAACTGAAGGCAGGCGAATACAAATCTTCCATCAGCCGCTATAAGCCACGCACACTCTCCACTGTCTTCGACCAACAGTGCAGTCACAGCCTGCAGTGCAAAAAAGCAAATTACCGCGCTCCACCCTGTATAATACAATTCGGCGGAAAATTGGTTGAAGTCACGATAAATCCCGACAAATTCATCAGATCTTACTTTTCCCAAAATGCCTAATGTCTGCCAAACACTCCCCGCATGACGTACATGCCGTAAATTAAGGCAGAAGTTTATTTACAGTTGGAACTTTGGAGGGACAAAATTCACTGTGTTTTGGCTAAGTCCTACTATTTGCATTTCATAAAGTAAGATATAATATGTTTGGTGTATGATTTGTGTGTTGATTTGGCGGGAGAATATGTTGCGATTTCTGAACTCATATATCTCATCTTCGTAATACTGAATTGCTGACTCTAAAATAGCAAAAACATGAACAATCCTTCAGCCATTTTATATGACAGCACGTTTTATGATGATTATTTGGATCGAAAAGGGGTAAAAGAATTTATTAACCTCCTACTATTCTTAAGAGAAGTAGCTGAGGCTATATTAACCTGCCATAATATTAGATTTTTTTTGCCAATTATCGTGGTTGTTTTTCTAGTTGCTGTGGCAGTAAAGACATTAAAAGTAAACTATTGCGCTGCCACATCCTAAAGCTCTTTTACCAACAATAGAGTTTATCTCCTCTCTATACCCTTCCATGCTGCCGCCAGTTACATATTAGCAACTTGTTATTATTGCCCCCAACTAGTATGTGTAAGTGAGAAAGTTTAAGTAAATTCTTCCATTACGCACTACTATATGTAATTAAACCAAACTAAATGTATTTTTTCACATCAACAGTAGCAGCTCAGCAGCAACAGCAAGAAGAACTATCATGTGTCATCGGAAAAAATGTGTGACTGCCAAGGTACAGATGATGATAATGACGAGTTGAAAATGACAACCAACGTAAAAATGACAACCAAAACATTTTATTAACGCAGACACAAAGTCTAAGGAAAATTGTCATATTTTTCCTGAACATATGAGGTTATTTATTGCTGTTGCTTCCCTATGCTACGTAGTAAATGTGCAAGGTGCACAGTGCGGTCGGAGTGGCCGAAAACGCCACAAATTCAATGTTTAAATGTCCAAAATTATTATAAATTGTACTGCTGCTTTACGCAACGGTTTTCAACATAGTAACGTTCGAATTCTGAACTGTTTATACATTCACTTAAATAAATGCTGGATACGCGTGCGAAAGTTCACGCTACCTTAAGCATTAATTTCATCGAAATGGTGCTAAAATACGTATTCATCGCCACAATGAAAATAATTTCATTAACTGGAAAAGTTTCGTCAGAGCGACAATCATCAGTTACTGTGACGTATGTTTCATTATTGCGGTGAATATATTGCGTTGGTGGGTATATTGCTTCGGTTTGAAAGGCTCTGGGATATGTGACGTTGAAAAGTAGTAACTGCGATAGCCAGAATAGTAATTGCATAAATTTCAAACACATAACACTGATATTTTCAAAATGTACAACTGAATCACCAAATTTGTAAAGGGCTCATGTAGGTTTTTTGAGAAGGAGTCATCTCGGGAGACTGTAATAGCTGTTCATTCAGCAGTCTTATATTATAAAAAATCACACGAGGTGTCATGGGACACCCGGTTGGAACGAAGTTTTTTTCGCTATATATTGTGTACTGGTTAGTACTAGCACGTATAAAGCGCCCGTTGAAAAGTACGATATTTTAACTGGATCTTTAAAAAAAGGTCCCTTTTGTAAAATAAAAAATTTTTTTTTTTAAAGTTTTTTCCTGGAATGTATTTTAAAAAAAAATATATATTTTTAGGTACTTTTCGTAAGAATATGTATTATATTTTCCGGAATATGTATTATATAAGTCCTTTTTTAAAGAGGGGTACTTCTTTTATTAAAAGATAATGTTTTTTTTAAGAAAAGGTACTATTTTTAAGAAGAAGTACTTTCTGTAAGAAAAAGCCATAAGAGTATGACTTTTTTTTTACAAAGAAGTACTTTTGTAAGAACAGGTACTTTTTAATGAAGTGGTACTCTTTGTAGGAAAGGGTTATTTTTTAACAAAATTTAATTATTTTCAGAAAGTCTACTTATCTCAAGAAAAAAAGGTAATATTTTATTTTTAAGAAAAGGTACTTTTAAGAAAAGGAATTTTTGTAAGAAAAGTTATTTTTTATAACAAGATATTTTTTTTGAAGAAAAGGTTTTTTTAACAAATGGGAATTTGTTTTTGTATTGGTCCTTTTTTCAAGAATAGGTAGGTAGCAGATATTGTCCTATTACATGAGACAAAATTAAACCATAAACACAATGTAATATTTAAAAATTATAAAATCATAAGCAAATATCGAATTGATGCAACAAGGGGTGGGGGAACTACTATATTAATCAAGAATAATAACAAAAGTAGATATTCGCTAGATGCTTTAGAGACAATCGCCATAAAGATACCCGTTGACTGCGACAACTTTTTAGTTATTACATGTGCGTATTATCCGGCCGGAAATATAAATTCAATGCGAGCAGATTTCCCAAAAACTATTTGATTCTATAAATCTTCAAAATTCAAATAGCTGCAAGCACACAGAATGCGGTAATTCTGTTAATAACGCAAAAGGCAATAGCCTAAAAGAATGGTTGGTCAGATGCAAGCTTTATGCTTCTGTAGCACCATCCTTTGCTCCACCGGGCTGATACCACGATTTATACATACCGGATTCCAGGCTAAATATTCTGAGGGTCAAAGAAATGTCAAACTGCCTCAAAACATTGGATTACGATAGCGACAACAACGCAGTGGAAGTAATTGTGAAAACTAAGAGTGAGCCGAATGTTATGACAACTTTGAATGAGGGGACAACGTTCAAATTTAACTTTAAAAGGACAAATTCGAAAACGTCAGTTTACAAAATGCTCTTGCCATGATTTATTGTCCATGTTTCTTTTACAATTTTACTCAGTTTTCTTAGGTATATCTATATACATTCATTTTTCTGGCATCGTATGATGGTTCTAGAATACAAATCAATTATTTTTTTTAATTTAAATCGTCCATTTGGCCAGCCCGTATATTTGTTTACAGAATTTCATTTTAAATTGTTTAGATTGCTTGGGATTGCTTGGCATTCAGTTATTTAAATTGGAAAAGGTTTGAGATGGTGGTAATGCAGAAAGTCGAGTTAGAAACAGTTATACCGAACTATCGAAATTTAACGAATGATGAAATAGATGTAAGTATATATAACTTGATTAAATTTTCTAATATCAGAAATTTTAAAAATTTTCTAGCAGCATACTTAAAAAAATTACACTCAGAAAAAATTAAAATATTAACGATGATAAAAAGACATAATAGATTAGAAACAAGGCTTACACTATTGTCATTAAACACCCTAAAAGTAAAACTCAAACTGATTAAAAAACTATTGAATAAACATTTTATATTAATATGTAATAAATAAATTCAGGAAAACCTGGAGAGATTACATCATAGAGATCCAGTAAGAATATTCCACGGTAGGAAAATATTTAAAAAATTCAACCACCACTCAATTGTGCACGAATCTGATAGGAATATACTAAGAAACACGCAAGATCTAGAACAGGATAATTCGGACAACCTAGTAATACGTAACCTAGAGGAAATGAATGATGTAATAGGAGCTTTTCTGGAATCAATACATTCATATAAGGATTTCGATGAAAACAATAATAATCAAACTTGCTGATAAGACAATATCTACTATTAATCAAGGACTTCAAAACTCATTCAACATGGTCGATTGGTATGCCCTTGGTTGGCATTTAAAAATAAACACTAACAATTATGAGACTGTTGTATTTCAGCCACCAGTAGGAAAATGTAATAACGACGTAAAACGAAATTGGAAACAATGGAAAACGGAATTCGAAATCTAATCGAACCTTTCGAATACGAGCATTGCGAGCAAACGCAAAATTAACTATCTACGGGTGTACCTGAACAAATACTTATACTTTAATGCTCATATAAGGGAGAGAGTCTCAAAGGCAAGGAAAGCTTTTTTTCTACAGTATGCAAGCATCTTTTTCATTCTAAACATATAAATTCCCCTGGGAAAACTATTATGTATCAAACGTTAATTTGTCCTGTCATAAAGTATGGTTGTCCTGTCTGGTTCAATGTATCGCCAGCGTTCATGGAAAAATTAAGGATATTCGAAAGGAAATGTTTAAGAGCCTCTACTTCTCTGTACAGAACAGCACAAATTCAGTATACAAAGTATATATCAAACAAGAAATTGTATAAGTATAATAAGGCAAATGTAATTCGAATTGACAATTACATCATAAATTTCATAAGAAACCATACACTACGTTGCACAGCAAACCATGAAAGCAATCTAATAATGTCTCCCTACTATACAAATGCAAATTATTTAAGTGATGCATTACGAAAAGTGTTTGTCCCGCCCGAGGGGTATACATACCTGGGCAAACAAATATATATCGAGGATACAAATGGGATTCCCGTCATATATCATATATACAGACGGGCAAATATTAAAACAGTAAAAAGTACAACGTCGGTGATTTTAGACACAATACTAACATATCGCATAAAGATATTGCACTAACGTCAAAAACCAAAAGATTGAGGTGTCGATATATTTAAATTATTGTTTTATAAAAAAAATTAGATTTAATTGGACCATAGATTTTAGTATATAAATAACACGATATTTATGTAATTCTTTTTTTTTAATTTTTTGTACATTGTTATCTTATATAAGCTTATAAAAGTCAACATCGGATTCCCTACACTTCCAACATGTTCAGCGAAGCCTGCTTTCCTTAGCAGTAATTATGTCATAATGCCTTCCATTGAAGAAAGCACACTTCCCATGGACATGACTATCACAAAGCCAACATATATAGTAATAATTTGCAATTATGTCTAAAGCTATGCAATAAAATAAAATAACAAAACTAATTTGTACAAATTTCAAACACTAAACCACGAAATTTATAGAATAATACGATTAAAAAACATTGTTTAAAATTTTTTCATTTAGCCCCCATCCTGCAATCTGTGATAAAGAACTTCGTTCCAACAATTTAGGTATATAAGGCCCAACAAGTGAACACCTAAGGCCAGAAATAGCAGTTTTCAGGCACAGTGTTTACCGACAATGAGTAGCTAGTTGATGATGAACTTGCCAAGGAGTTCCAAACTAGTTATGCCAGTGAGTGTGCTGTCCTGAATTATCTATTATTACAACGAAAAGCAATAAATTTTTATTTAGAAAAAATATTCAGACTTTGAAACCTTGTAGTAGGAACTTCTCATACCTTAACATTCAAAAATAAAACTTATCGTTTAGCCCATATGCATATTTTATTGGTTAATAAGTTACCGTAAAACAATAAATATTAAAAGCAAAACGCTGAAACGTTTGAGTCTGGCAACTCTTCTTCAATATTTCTAGCTATATTGTCTACCAAATACCATCAGTTTATCAAAATTTCTGCTTTGGGCAGTTTAAGCATTTCTTTTCGAATTTGCCATGGATTTGTAGATTTTTGTCAGTGTTTCAAGGATGCATCTGGGAATACATGGGTTCATATTACCCTTTATGATTTGGCTTACTACGTTCTACGGGAAATATTATTTCTTGAATTTCTCCTTTATTTTCAAAATATTCTTTTGGTGAAAGTTAATATTTTTATCTCTTATAATGGAGTTCGAACAGGGACGGGTAGATGTCTTAATTTTATAACACCAGTTGCGTGTCTGATAGCAAATTTTTGGCTAGATGTGGTATTATGTATGCAATAAGAAATCGTTCAAATGGCAGACGCGGTTTCGCTAGGTGGCGCGCAAACCCAGAAGACCAATTTTTGAAACTGGTTATCTTGACTTTGAGGTCACGGAGGGTTGAGGCTCATTGTCATAGACCTACGACTTAAACAAACCCCAAACGAAAAAGTGGAACAGGGTAAAATCGCCGGATCTGGCCAGTTCAAGTCACCCCTTCGAAACATAACCATGCTCTCATATAGCTCCAGCATAATGTATAATATACACATAAATATCATCCAATTTTGGCAAAAAGTAACTGAATACCATCGATCACTACCGCTCCCCTTTGACGGTGAAGCAATCCCATCATCGTTTTCGAAGAAATTCCGCCGGCCCACAATCCACAAAAATCAGTGACTTTCTGCGGATGAATTGGCACTTGCTAGATATCGTCTGGATTGGTATCATTGCAAATTCGGCAATTTTGGTTAATGATGTACCCGTTCATCCAAAAATGGGTCTCATGGTCAAAAGCGCCCAACGTGCCTACAAGAGGACACACGATTTGATAATAATGTTTTATCAATTACACTGATGCTCGACACTGAAACTTAATTTAATTTATGAAAAACATAAAACTAAAAATGAAACAGAAACAGAAGATAAAACAATATAACCGCTATACACTGTAAAATCTACCCCTCCTTATTAAAAAATAAATATGTTCCCATTACGTCCCATGAAGGGATAAAGGAGAGCTTGTCACAATCACTGAGTTGTGCGCTTTACAGTTTTCACTCACTGATGTGGACGTACAGTTTTACACCGGTTCCGAACGGTTTTTTGAGAAGCTATTTCATGGCTGATTACTCGATAGTGTCGCCGTCACTAAGCGAGGTGGCTGACGTCGAAAGAAGTGTAAGGTGGTCAGACCAGGGATCGTACCCATGTTCTCTCGCACAATGAATGCATTTTGGTTCATTTTCGCCGAGCTAAATTTCCTGTTTCATATGTTCTCCTTCATCTGTTCTTGCTTCATTCTTATCCTGATGTATCTGTTCCTGCCTCACCTGTTCCAACAGTTCCTGCTTCATCAGTTCCGGCTTCATATGTTCCTGCTTAATCTGTTCCTGTGTTGTCTGTTCTCGCTTCATTTATTGCTGCTTCATATGTCCTGCTACATCTGTTACTGCTCCATCTGTTCCTGCTTTATCTGTTCCTGTATCATCTGTTCTTGCTTCATCTGTTCCTGCTTTATATGTCCTGCTTCATCTGCCCTTGCATCGTTCCTTGCCTGCTGCATCTGTTCCTGTAACATCTGTTGTTGCTTTATTTGTTCCTGCTTCATCTGTTTCAACAGTTCCTTCTTCATTTGAGCCTGCTTTATCAATTCTGTTCCTGCTTCTCCTGCATCATCAGTTCCTGCTTCACTTGTTCGTACTTTATCTAATCCTCCTTCATCAGTTCCCGCTTCATCTGTTCCTGTTTTATCTGTTCCTGTGTTATCTGCTCTTGCTTCATCTGTTCCTGCTCGACATACATCATCAGTTCCTGCTTTATCTATCCTGTTGCAGCTTTTTTTTTTTGCTGCTTTATTAATCATATTCTGTTAATATCGTCCAATACAATCCAGGTGCCTGTCCAATTTATTATCTCGTGTATGAATTTATTACTACTTGTTGTTTACTCTTGTTCCTGAACGCTGTTTTACCACTGTTCCTGTTCTTTCTATTTAATTAGTATACTTTAATTTTGTATTTAGTTTAACTGAAATATGTAAAATAATATTTTTCCAGCTGCTTTTAGCTGAGTAAATAAATAAGCAGCCGCGCACACTAACCGTTGTACCACCGACGGCCCCCACTTATTGGAAATACCTAAACATGTAGTGGGTTGCTATATTTTTTTATGGTACTGTTATTTCCGACCAGTAGTGCGTCAAAATATGGAAATTTGCCGTTGCATTCGATCAAGGCAGTGAAGTGAATTGGGTGGTGAGATTTGTGTAACTATTCAAATTTCCTTATCCACACCAAAAAAGACGTAGACTTTTTTTGTTAAAACTGTGGGTTTGCAAACTTCTCATGTCTTGGCATTTCCGTATCAGTCTTTCAAGATCAATGTCAATGTCGAGGTAGATCCGTTTGGATGCACATTATTTTGTAGACATATTCTTCAAATAGTAAAAAATAGCTCCCAACGAATTATCATGTATTTTTCAATTTCAATCTACTTTTTCTTAGGAATTCAAGTACATAATCAACAGGTACAGTGCGAAATACTGGTGCTACATCGATAGAATCCAATCTATCATTCTTAAATATTGTAGAATTAGTTTCCTTTTTCTTTGAATTGTACTGAGTCTATACGTTAAATTCCGAATCGACGAAAATTTGTTTGATGTGTTAACATCTATAGGCACTGGTAGGCAATCTATCAAAGTGAACGCATGCAAACACTACACAGCGTTAGCATACGTGGTTGCTGTACAACAATACTCGCTGCCTGAAAATAAGTATGATGGTATTGATGTAGCGGCAGTGAAAAAACAAGCAGGTCGTAGTCGCCAAAGAGTATTGAATATTATAGAGAACTCATGAACGAATTGTATGACTCAAAAGCACTGGCGACATGCGGCGAATGATTCAAAACGTATTACCCTCTTTTTGTTATAACTTGGTTCAATCATAATTTTGATGTGAAATATTGATGCCTTTTGTAACATTTATGATTTTTGTATTGCTTTATGTAATAACGTTGTCGAAATGGTGCATTTATATTGAATATTCTATAAAGATAATACGACTCGTTTATGATCTTTTACTCTGACTCTTTCTCTACATGAGAGCGGATAAAGAGTGCAATAAGTTCTCTATACTATTGAATACAATTTGTCGTCGCTCTCTTTATGACAAAACTAAAACAATTATTTTAGTGAGCTATATTTTGCTTTATTTCATTTAACAATATTATATCTAATATTAAAGCACCGTCGGTGGTGCAATGGTTAGTGTGCGCGGCTCTTGTACATGAGATCCTGGGTTCGAACCCGGCTCTGACCACCATCAAAAAAAATTTTTTTCGGCGGCGGTCACCTCGCATAGTGACGGCGACACTATCGAGTATCTAGCCATGAAAAAGCTTCTCAAATTACCGTTCGGAATCGGTGTAAAACTGTAGGTCCCAATCAGTGAGTGAAAACTGGAAAGCGCACAGCTCAGTGATTGTGAGAAGTTCTCCCTAGTCCCTTCATGGGATGTAATGGGAAACCATTTATTTATTTAAGAAAAAGAAAGTGCTATAGCAAAAGAGCCTTCAGCACAAAAACTTCTCTTTTTGTTATTTTGCAATATAACATTTACTAATGTGTTCATACAAATCGAACTGTGAGTTCGAACGCTCATCGATTTTTTTAATAGTTTCTGAACAATATGACAGATTCGGAATGTATGGGATGTCGATTTTGACTAAAATATTATATAGATTATGCACAAATATTTACGGGGGAAAATCATGAGCCCCACTTATTTATCTTAGAAGAATGTTCGTTTTCAGTATAAAATATAGAAATTTTAAAATCATTTGATGACATTCGAAATATTAATGACCTTAGAATATCCCTACCTATATTTGTTCACTCTTTCTGTGAATGGGCAACACTGTGCGCCTTCGTTGTTCTCTGAGGTTCTTTACTTAAAAAGTTTTTTAAAGTTTTGGTCAAAACTAAATGCTCAGACGCATAGGAAAAACGAGAATGCACACAAGAGGAAGTGAGCGTACTGACTGGGGGAATATTATTGTATAGAATGTGTCAAAAGTCATAACAGTGAACGATCTGTCACAACAATAGATTAGCAATGTATGTGATGTTGTGACTAGGAATATTAACTCACAAGTACATAAGTATACTACGTACTATATATGTACAATTGTATGTAGTTGTGTGTTCGGTTAATTGTGTGTAATTATGAAAGATGGCGTAAGCTATAAATTAACTAAAACTACTATTAAGAATGTCTATGGCATTTTCTTCCATTGGTTGTCTAGTGCCACACTTAAGTTTTGGATGTTGAAAATATCATTTGTGGGAAAAATTGCTTGATGTGAAGAATTTGACTTAACTGTCAGAATAACTTCTGTGCGGGTATATGCAGTTAGGTGGCAACGATGTTATGCTATCCCATCTGTCTTACGATATCCTATGGACATCACTGAGTACTAAAGACGTGTTGAAAAATATTTAGCATATACTTGTAAAGTACATTGTTGTCGGCTTGTGTATGTACTCAATCGGCAAGAATGATCTATATAGTTTAGAAGCTAAAATTGTGGGGCGACCTGTCTGCGCATTGTTAAACAATGCAATAACATATTGAAAACTTACAATAATCAAATCTTATAACAATTCAACATAATAACTTAAATTTATACCAAAGCAAAGGCGTTTGAGCACGGAAATCAATATATTTTCTTAGCATAATAAAAGTTTAAGTCTGATCTATTTCTATTACTTCTCTACAAAGAAAGTGAAACTGCGTTTGAAAAATCCCATTGTATCACTTAAAATCATGAATTAAATGTAGCATCTTTTAAAACAAAATATTATTCCTTTGGCGCCACGGTCATCAAAACAAATTGATTCAACATTAATCCTGGCATTGAACCGCATCCTTTGATGTATTGATGAAG
Organism: Phaonia tiefii; assembly: GCA_963931995.1. Taxonomy (NCBI): domain Eukaryota; kingdom Metazoa; phylum Arthropoda; class Insecta; order Diptera; family Muscidae; genus Phaonia; species Phaonia tiefii. The sequence goes on along the minus strand of OZ008368.1, from coordinate 197,208,962 downwards.
GCCTCAAAGTGGTCATTAATCATCATCTACCTTTCCTCTTATTTCCTTCCATTTTAGTATGTAAAACTATTAGCAATGATTAATAAATCGTAGATACTTGGAAATGTTTCCAAGGCATTACGTTTTACTGACAAAAGTGAAAATCGATGCCTAACAATATATACTACAAGTCTATGAATAGAAACTAAATGTTGTCTTCGGTATTGAAATTTAATCTTATTAAAACCACCGCAACCAGACCCACTTCAGAAGAGCTGGGACGAATCATGATGGTGAAGGAAATAGCCACACGGGAACACATCATTATTAAGTTTATATTTATATTAAATATTCTGTGATGCTTAAACGAGCATTAAAAATCTGGTAACAAATGTTACCCGCTTTGTGTATTTTTTTTTGGTCTTTTGTTATTGGAGCGACGACAACTATAGCGACAAAAGTTATGGCAACTGAGAAGCGAGCCACATCATGTCCATCAACTGTGCGAACATTTAATATAATTCATCATTGACAACTTGTTTAACATTACCTACGCAATTTACTTTGAGCTATATATTTACAGTCAATCTTTCACAAAGGAATACCAAAAACCTGTAGCCACAGAAAATAACTAAACTGGCTTGTTTCTAGTATCCTGAAAGGAAAATTGTCAGAGTTTTGTGAATGGCTAAGGTGTATTTGTTTCACTATCAAGATGAATAATAGTCCTGTATGGCAACATGCACATGACAACAATTTGTGATAGTAGTAATAGGGAATTACTCACCCTATTAGGTGAGCCTCCAATACACTGAAAGAATTTTCTTGATAATATTAATGAAACATTCGTCATTAAAAATTCTTCATTGCTCCTATAAAGGTTTTCATAGATTTCATAGATCCTACGAAAAAAATGTTATAAATTTTACGAAATTTATGAAACGTGTTCATTAAGGTCGACCTATTTTTCGATTTTCCAAAAAAAACCAATTAGATTTGTGTGGGGTTAGATTATAAAAGTTTTGACAAAAATACGAGAGCTTGATCGGTTGAATCGACGTGCCGTTCGCAATTTGAAGTTTTTGAAAACTAGTCTAAATTTTTTTTAAATGTAAAAAAACAAATTTTTGGTAATGGTTTTGGGGTAGAGCGGAAAAGTTTCCTCTATAAATATGTAACTTCTGTTCCAAATTTCACCACCCTAGGATAATGTCTTCTGTTCTGGCGAGGGACGTGAAATTTCAAAAATTTAGTAAAATCGCAATTTTTTTTTTTATTTCGCAGCACTTTGCGGTAGTCGCAGCACTTTGCGGTAGTGTGCAAAAGTTGCACTTATGCATGGTTAATTACCGTGCAAAATTTGAAGCCCCATTTTAAGTACATTTCATTATTTAAGTACATTTATTAAACATAAACCCGAATTGTCATACACTCTCTTACAATTAGATATAAGAATTAAGAAATAAGTATTCAAAATTAAAATTACGAAAATCTGGTTTTGTCCATGTACTGTTTCTTGCACCTAAATTCTGGCATGGCCTTTCTTGATTTCAGAGTGGTGCGAATAAATCCGTCCCGTTTGTTATGATCACACACTTCTTTGAAGCCGCCGTAACTAATTTTACTGTTCTTTCCACAGCTTGTGGCATGGGCATTGTGTAAAAGTCCAGTTCATTGGTATTGGTTCTTCCAGCATACTTTTCAAATCATCTGTAGTCTTTTATGCTTTTATGACTCTTCGTTTGCCAAGGGCTCTGATATGTGTTCCCTTATCAGTCAGCATCGCGAGCAGAATATTTTCTGGAGATGCGAAGTAAGAATTCCAAGAAATCACTGGGTCGATGACGTTGCGGTTAACTTCATTCGAGTACCTGGATGACTGAATGAAATGGTAAAGATGCCGAGCTCCATCCTTAATTGAATGATGGATTTTTATGCGGAACCAAGATGGCACATACACCCTGATAACGAACTCAACTATGGTACGTTAGTTGTCTGATGGTTCCGTGGTGGAAACATGCAGTCTTAATATCCTGTTGGCTGTAGTCAACCAGCGGGACATGTTTAGGGGACCTGGATCGTGCTTAGCAAGACCTGGAGGACACATGCCTGAGCTAACGGCAAGATAAATATCCATCAGATACTTCTGGTCCGTACTCAAAATGGATATATCAGATTTTCCAATGCAACCGCTATAGGAAGTGGGTGCGAAGGTGGGACCATCGAGGGACTCGAACAAGTCGCGGAGAGGCAATTCGTTGAAATGTAGTTGGCAAACAGCCCATTGCTCAGCTCTCCCGGTCTTCAGCTGAAGACGACGCAGTACCCTATTGTGAACTCCAGTATTTATGACTGTTCCATCACACCCTAGAACAAGAATATGGTTTAAACATCCGTGCACTTGAGCTGTGATATAGTCGTGAATACTTTCAGCAATGGCCAGAAGATGGGGTAACATGACCAACGTAGCTAGATCCTGGTTCTTTCACCAAGGAATAGTATTCCTCTACAATTGTTCTTTGGTGGTATTTATCATCCTCCTTTTCTGTTGACAATGTTTTGTCACGTCGGCCATTAAGTACAGACCTATTAAATAATCATTGTTAATCCCCGAGCTCTCACTTTAAAGTTCTTGCATGGTTCGATACCGTTCTCTAGAAATTTTGTTCTTATCAATCACTAAAGATGTATTCGATTCAGAGACTAGGCCTACGTCGTGCAAAACGCTAGAAGCTATGGCAGCCGTGGCTTGAAGCGATACCCCAAATGTTTGGCTTATTAAGGCGGTATTTGCAAGCTTCCTTCGTATTTGCGAAGAGGATGAATTCGACGACCCCGCATTGTAGTCGTCGTCATCAGGTTCAGGTTCCTCATACATTGCCTCGTCATCTTCTAAGAACGTTGATGTTGATGAGGGCTCATCAGCATTAAGCTGCGATGAGCAGGACGAACTATGAACGAATTCTTTTGTCTTCCTTTCAGCACGTGCTTGGAGGTTTTTGGTCTCTTGCAAATCCAGCGATCCAATGCCCTTTGTTCTCTAATCAGCAAGAAATGGCTGTTAATCACTTAATCTGCTATATCAAAAAGAAATGGTGATTCTTCTTTGGACTTCTCCACCCTTGCTTTAGTCGCCATGCTTTTCTTTATTCTTTTATAATCAGCCTTTATATCGATATAGTTCTTATGATATGCATGAATCATATCAAGGATACGTTTCTTTGAAACTGTCGGAATGGAAGCATTAGGATACAACATTTGCAGTTTTAAACTAACTTGCTCTGCGATGGAAGAAAATGCGGGTTCCTTGTTACCAGTTGTTTCAGATCCACGACGCCACCTAACGTATATGCAAGATTTAATGACATCCCCTTTTGTTGGAAGCATCCTAGCAAAATCTGCCGGTGATCCGAAAATTGGGCAGTCTAATCCTCCTCGTTTTGAAAACTTTGAAGATTTTGCAATGTTTTACTGCTCACTGCTAGCTCAGTTTAGTTTCTGACCTGTAACAAAAAAAAGATTAATAATTAATAATCATTACTTATTGGTAAATAAAATCTGAAAAATCTGCTGCTAAAATAATTGTTAATAAATCATATTTATATCTAAAAGTATATTGAAAAACAGTGTATTTGTCGATTTTGGAGTAATTTCAGGCTCACTGCCAGAACAGAACATATTTGGCCGTCAAATTTTGCACAGCAATTAACCATATATAAATAAGTGCAACTTTTGCACACTACCGTAAAGTTCTGCGACATTTGAAAAAATTTTTTTTTAAATTTCTGAAAATTTTTGAAATTTCACGTCCCCTTCACCACCTAGGGGTGGTGAAATTTTGAACAGAAGTTACAAATTTATACAGGCAACTTTTCCGTTCTACCCCAAAAGCATTATCAAAAATTTGTCTTTTTCAATCTCCCCTAATAAGAAACCCTCTTTATTTTTCTTTCGAAAAATTCACGAAAATTGATTTAAATATGAATAAAAATAGACAATTATTACAATAAATTAAAATGGGTTTACGGATGTTACTAATGGGCGCTGTGCAATAACACCACGTGCACACTTGTGGCAATAATTCACAAGTCGTTCAGAATTAACGCCAAGCGAATTATTGCCATCAATTAACGCCACGTCCATTATGCCATAGAGCTCATATTTTTGTCAATTTTTTTTAGCCTAACCCTTCACAAAACTTACCGGCTTTATTGGAAAACCAAAAAAATTTACACTAGGTTTCACAAACTTCCAACCGCGAGCGGCACATCAGTTTTCCACCGATCGAGCTCATATTTTTGTAAATTTTTGATGTGTTAACATCTATACGCGCGCCTCTAGGGCAGTAAACTATAAATTTAATACATACACAAGTGTTAGGTTTGTAAGAGTAAATCATCGTTTGTTTGTTCGTTGCTTGGCAGTCGGTATTGAAAGTGATTATTGGGCGATTTTCATATAATTTTCCCACGCGATTTTCTCCGGAAATTCATAGCCGATTTTATTAATTTTTGGAATAAAAAGCTAGTGCGGGTTTCGACGAAGAGTTTAGGCCAAAAATTAAGGCGATCCGATATCGGCGAGCCGAGATTTAAGTGTTTTAATTTGGAGTATTAATTTGGAGTAATATTAAAAAAGTGTTTTATGTTGATCTTCGGTTTTGTCTTATCATCGTTTGTTTGTTCGTTGCTTGGCAGTCGGTATTGAAAGTGATTATTGGGCGATTTTCATATAATTTTCCCACGCGATTTTCTCCGGAAATGCATAGCCGATTTTATTAATTTTTGGATTAAAAAGCTAGTGCGGGTTTCGACGAAGAGTTTATTCCAAAAATTAAGGCGATCCGATATCGGCGAGCCGAGATTGAAGTGTTTTAATTTGGAGTAATATTAAAAAAGTATTTTATGTTGATCTTCGGTTATATCGTACGAATATAACAATGTATGTATGTATGTACAAGTGTCTGATGCTTTGCATTCTTTGACTTTTGTGGGAATAAAACAAAAAGTATTGAGCAAGAAAATAATGACACATGTGCTTGCACTGGGTCTTTAAATAATTTTAAATATTAATATTATTTAACTGTAACGTCATCATATGATTGAACGCTGTTTTTTATTTTCCAATGTAACATTTACTAATGTGTTCACAGAAATCGAACAGGTACCGTGTAGCAAAAAGGTGTTAACACATCGCCCGTGAGTTCGAACACTCATTGGATTTTTTTTTTTAGCCTAACCCCACACAAAACTAACCCATTATTTTTTTGAACAGATGAGTTTTCAGTTCCCCTATACATTGAGGGTCAATCTTACAGTTCATAGAAAAATTGCAATAAAAATTTTGGGGTTTGTCAAAAATATGCACGCATTGAAATTGGTGTCAAAGGGGTAAAGAAAATAATTAGGAAGATTTCTAGTATAGTGTTACAACAGAGTTGGCGCCGGCAACATAGAAATTATTATACTTCTACCGTGGTGTTTTACTATGTTTCTGGTCTTTTTGCACGACATAAACGGCAACAACACATATTTTCGTATTTCTCTTTGCGTGATAAAAAATATTAATCGTTACAAAACTCACAGACAATCGTATTTATTCCCCCCCTCTCTATGAAAATGATTCATAGAATCTTTGATACATATTCATAAATTCCATGAAAGATTTCCATAGGTCTTATGCAACTTACTCATAGTTATTATGACAGAGATAAAAAATTTCATAGATTATATGAAGCTAAATCTATGAAAGCTTCATAAAATCTATGCAATTTTTTATAGAATTTATGTAGCAATTTCATACATTTTACGGAGTTTTCATAAAAAATTTCACAAATTTAACTTCATGGAATCTATGATAATCTTTCATAGATTCTATGACATGTTTTTTTGGCTGAAAAATTATCAAACATTTCATAGAATGTTTGAAGAAATTTGTAGGAATTTTGAAGATAATTCTCTCAGTGTAGACCTTGAAACATTTTGGGCTTTAAATGATTTTAATACCAGTAAATGGCGCATTTTTTATTGGCTAAGTTGTTGGAGTTGAAACAGGTATTGTTGAAATATTTAAAATTTTAGCATAATGCGGCATTTACGCCGACAAAGATTAGCGCATTTCGAAGGCTAACGCAGATAACCCAGAAGATTACTCATACAACTTTAGTGTGGGAAACTCAAGATTAATTTTTAACCTAATTTTAAACTGGACTACAGTTAGATGCGACGCTGCTAAGTGTCAAAAAATTAAACCAAGATGAAAACATACATAAAAATTAAATGTTTGAGAGACGGAAGCCGATCGAGAAGTTTCATATGCTTTGCCGCCACCAATAATGTGTTAAAGCACAAGTCGCCGCCGATACATTTGGCTCTCCTCTCAATTTTGAAGATTCAGTTATTTCAAAAACATTCCAAATTTTTTTCTAAACTGGTATAACCCAGAACCACAAATTTAATTTTTCTGCCGTGCGCCGTATTCGATAATTTGGTCTCGGCCCGGAATTGCTTTAAGGTGGTCTATGCACAAAGTTGCCACCTGAAATGCCAATATAATTTAAAACGGAAAATGTTAGACAAACATTTTAACGCTAACCTGGCGGCGATAAACTGTGGTCTAAATTCGATATTATGCTCCGAATGCTTATTAGGCTTGTAGAATAACTGTAGAAGTTGACTGATGAAACGGACACTGTTATATATTAATACGATTATTAGACTACGAAATATAAAGAGAATTCCAAGGTTAAAGTGTATTAATGTTATTAATTTTAGCTATCGGTTTGGCAGCGAATTCTTTTCTAGGTTCTTCAGTGAAATATTTGGTTAACTTATCGTGACTTACAACAATATTACGAGATATGTTTTTGTCGAACTAGACGGGATGAGGTATCAAAATTTGCAAATCGATAATTCGGTGTATAACTCGAAAACCTGATGAAAGTACGAGTCTTTACAATGTTGCATAAAATAATTATCACGACAAATCATTCGAAAACTTGATGAAATACGAATGCTGATAAGAATACATCAAATAGTATTTTATTTACAGCCTCACCTCATCTATCAGATAAATTATTTTTTATGACCGCAATTTGTCTTTAATATCTTCACTCTTCAAACGTCAAACTATTTCCAATGCGAAGCAGTTCAAATCCGACCTTTTGAGTAATTTTCTATAATTAAACTTTTGTCATGTCTTTAGTAGAGCTAGAATCTTAAATATTTTTTTGTTTTACAACTTACCTGTTTCGTTTCAACTGTTTGATTTATCCAAAGTAAGATTCAACAAAGTCTACTCAAATTAAAACTTCCCCAGTCATATAGCGGGTATGAAAGCCTGGAAGGGACGCATACCAGGTTATAGAAGGTGTTAAGGTGTATATAGTGATGGCTTCAAACCAGATGGCAATGTAGTTTATCGTAAAGAGATGAGGATACCAGAGTAGTGTAGTGACTTTCAGGCAGAATGTATGGCTATCGGAGAAGTTGATCTCTGGCTGGGACACACCGCCATCACCGCCTGGTATATCAACTTATACTCTGAGAGGCTGATATAAAATCTCTGTCATCTGTATTCCCGACTTCAAGAACGGTCCGCATCTCTAAATTAAATGGCCAAGCAGTTTGGCTGTGGGTGGTGCAATGGGTAGTGTGCGCGCCTCTTGTATATGAGATCCTGGGTTCGATCCCTGCTCTGACCACCTTAAAAATTTCTTTCGGCGGCGGTCACCTCGCATAGTGACGGCGACACTATCAAGTATTTAGCCATGAAAAAGCTTCTCAAAATACCGTTCGGAACCGGTGTAAAATTGTAGGTTCCAATCAATCAGTGAGTGACAAATTAGAAACCCCACAGCTCACTGGTTGTGAGAAGGTCTCCCCAATCCCTTCATGGGATGTAATGGGAATCGGTTTTTTTTTAGTTTGGTATTCAAAGAACAATACAGGCAGCCATAGAGCGGATGAACTGGTGAGTTTATGGATTACCTTACTTAATGCACTTGATAGGGGGCTCAAGCACATGCTTAAAACAAAGCTTTCAGCTATGTGAATGATAAGTATTCTGGAGGACCAAATTAAGGATCACTTGGCAAATATAGAAGCTGTGATAACGAGGCACTGCTTAGCAGGCACTAGGGTCTACACTTTGTATCTTAGATCATGATTACCGGTGACGATGTGAGGAAACATCTCATATGCAACTGCCTGGTCTGTTGTATTGTGTAATAGACAATATCTACGATCGTACTTAAAGATCTTATCCAGGAAGCTAAGCCGAATGATCTTGGGAACTTTCTGAAACATTTCAATTAACAGGTTCGACAATGAGGGCGCAATACGTTAGAAATAAGCAAACAACATATATTTTCTTTTGTACTCCAAATGTAACTTTAAAAAGAAATAACTTAAGTATTGACTTTAACCAACAAATATTATTATTTTTTTATAGTTTTAATTATCTATCATAATGCATTGTACATGTATACATATTGACATTATTGGTTTTAATTTTATATAAAATACTTTATTGTACAATTTGTTACTTAATCGTTACATTGTTCTGACTAATAATGAAATGAAATTAAATTAAATTTTAAATAATAATATTTTTATAAATTTTTGTAATAACATCGATCTCAAAATTCAAAACGACGACATTCAAACAATAGAGTTTTATAAAACTTTTTGTTTTCTATTCCGTCATAAAAACCAACAAATATTTTTAACCGGTTTTATCCCTCGGTTTAACTGGAAACCGGTTTCATCAAAATTTGGGTATACGAGGAACCCGAAATCCGAAATTTTTTAATTTTGACTACATTAATGATAATATTTGAATCCCGAGTTCGAGAAGGGCTCGTGTCGGTTTTTTTTTAAATTATTCAGCATACGCAAAAAACTTAATTCTCCCAGCCTGTATGGTATTTGAGAGTGTAAACAGTTTTGAAAAATATAACCATTGAACTGCACCAAAAGTACTGAAATGTTTTTCTTTAATATAAGAGTGCTGAAAAAGCAGCAGTTTCAGTTTTCCGACGGCCCTTTTCGAATTGGGTGATTCATTTATTTGTGCGACAAATATTCTCATTCCTGAGAGAACTGCTCAACTGCTGACAAAGGGGAAAAGATCGAGCCTCCCTGGATTGATTGTGATTAAATAAGTGAGTAATTTACTTGCATAGAATTGATTGTGGCGTATTTGTAATAATTATGACCAGCTGAATTTCGCATGACATCTGCGGTGTGACGTCGTACGCGATCGATGTATTTTTCTTAAATTTTTCCTGGCTGTCGGTGGTTCAATGGGTAGTGTGCGCGTCTCTAGTACATGAGATCCTGGGTTCGGTCCCTGTTCTGACCACCTTAAATTTCTTATTTAAATTGTTAGTGGAGGCGACACTATCGAGTATATAGCCATGAAAACGCTTCTCTAAATACCGTTCGGAACCGGTGTAAAACTGAGGGTCCCAATTAGTGAGTATAAAACTAGAAAATGCACAGCTCACTGGTTGTGAGAAGCTATCCCCAATTCCTTTATGGGATGTAATGGGAAACGGTCATCATTTTTAATTTAATCTTGTAATGTATACGAAAATATTTCGTAAAATATATTAGTCTAAAAGTGTTATTGGCAATTTTTCTCTTTTAAATTCTGATACACTGGCTATGTAATACAACAGAGCTGATTTAATTTATTTTCGAAAATGTGGTGCTGCCCGACGCACAGTGGCTCCCGTAGAGCAAACGAGGTTGCAAAAATTAAAATTTGCATGTGCCCCTACGAAATTTTTGAATAAACCCACCTTATAGGAAATTTTTCAGCGATATAAAATATGCTAACCTGAATAATATAAATTTTTTCCGTTCAAAGTTGACCGATTTTAGGTTTTCAAAAAAAAAATATTTTTGGGAATTTTGGACCGATTTCTAGTGCAATATCACGAAAACTTGGTAAGTAATCGTCATTTTCTTCTTTCTATTGATTGATTTATTTATTAAATGGATAATAATAATAAAATCTACAGTTTGCTTTGTGTTTCTCTAGGGAAAATCACTATTTAAAAGCTATAAATTGTTTCACTATTTTTCAACTATGATGGAAAATAAAAAAAATCTGTTTTCTATATTTACCATACTTTCAAAATATGTTCTTTGATTATTAAGACATTAAGATTAAGACATGGTTCCAGAAATTGTATGGCGTGCATCCCTTGCATATTCAAGTTACCTGAGAGCTTGTACCAAACTTTGCTCCCAATATTCTTTTACAGACACAGGATGCACAAAGTACTACTCATTTGAATTAGAAATAAGAAATTACCTCACTTAAAAAGTACTTTGGCGTACAAATAGTCAAGCCTCCATCCACAGAACAATATTGACTTATGGTCCTAACAGACTTTTTTATAAACATCTAATCTAAAGGGTACCTATCAGGTAAAAGATTAGACTATATGTTGGAAAATAAACATAATCCCTGGATTAGTCTACGCCTGAAAGTTGGCTCACCAAGTACTGAAAACATGGCGTTGAATAAATTAAAATTATTTGACCTGTTTAGAAAGTCAACCAGTCCAACGTTTTCCGCGGAAACTGCTTCAGAAGAACTCGGTAGCTCACACGGAAATATTGAGAGAAGCGACAGTATATACAAAATTACGTGAGGACACCCGGTTGGATCGAAGTTCCTTTCGCTATATGTATATTACGTACTAGTTATTCCCAACACACCTAAGGCACCCGTTAAAAAATACGACAATTTAAATGCAACTTTAAGAAAATATACTTTTTGTAAAATAATAAACTTTTTTAAGATAACTCTTTTTGTTATATAATTAGAATATATATTTTTTTTAAAGTATATTTTTTTTAGGTAATTTTTGTAAGAATATGTGTTATATCTTCCCGAAAAGATCCTTTTTTTCAAGAGAGGTACTTGTTTTACTAAAAGCTAAAGTTTTTTGAGAAAATGTACCATTTTTAAGAAGAAATACTTTCTGTAAGAAAAAGCCATAAAAGTGTAATTTTTTTTACAAGAAGTAATTTTTTTAACAACAGGTACTTTTTAAAGAAATGGTGCTCTTTTTAGGAAAAGCTTATTTTTTAAGAAAATTTTCTTATTTTCAGAAAAGCTACTTATCTCAAGAAAAGAAACGAAAGGTTATTATATTATTTTTAAGGAAAGGTACTATTAAGAAAAAAAATTTTTATAAGAACATTTATTTTTTTTTTAAGAGAAGGAAGGTATTTTTTTTTTGAAGAAAAGATGTTTTTTAAGAAATGGGATTTTTTTTAGAAGTGGTCCTTTTTTAAAGAATATGTACCTATAAATTTATAAGAGTTGGGAGAAAATTTACTTTTTTTACGAAAACGTACTTATTTATTTAAAAAAAGTAATTTTTTTAAGAAATGGTAATTTTTGTATGAAAATCTACTTTTTTAAGCAAAGGTACAGCTCTAAGATAAGGTATTTTTTTAAAGAAGTACTTTGTTTGAGAATGTGAATAGGCATTTTTTTTTAGAAAATTTAATTTTTTTTAAAGAAAAGGCACTTATTTATGAAAATGTTCTTTCTTTAAACTTCTTTCACTTTGGCATTTCTAATTTTACTTTTTATTGGGTTCAAAACTACAAAATATAGTAAATATTGGTTACAGGTTCCACCTAGAAAACTTCCCATTAAACAAGAAATGGCCTAACATAGTTAGTCTAGACACAAACTAAAGCAAAGGTACCCAATATAGTTGATAATACTGGGTTGTAGCATAATAGTGTTAAAAAAATTGCTTAATTTTTTTTTAATTTAGCCCCCATCCTCAACGTGCGTTAAGGAACTTCGTTCAAATAACCTTTATCTGATATATGGAAATATTAGGGCAAAATGGATAAAATCCAATCGAAAAATTGGGAAATTCAACTTCAAATACGAGGACTGGCTTAATGACGACACCATCCTGGATATATTGGCAGAAGATAAACCCACTACATCAACCGGAGGAGCAAAAGGAATACCAAAACAAGTATGGAGGAGGGTTCAATTTTCACAAGAAAGAGGAAACTTGCCGGTGCCACCAATGACTGGACCACGCAGCATTTATCGGAAGCGCTGTCTATTAAATATACAAAGGATAATGGAAAAGTTAGGTCGCAGATTACAAAATCTGTTGCTGATGTAAGCGCACTGCGACTAAATGGATTAAGGAAAGCATTCCTACGCTACGAAACGCACATATTATAAAGTATGGTTCCGAAGAAACCTTGGCCTTCTTTATAGACTTCGGACTTTCTAAAGTGAAATATGAGATACTAAGGGGATCTGTTTGCGACACGGGGCTGACATTTTCCCGGATACAAGCTTATTTCGCAAGCAAAAATAAATTCACGACCACAGCACATGGATTTTACGGAAGTATTTGTGAAAACCAATCTGCAGGATCGTATGCGCCTTACAATAAAACGGCTGTTGGAGAGTGATCCTGACACTGAGGTGGAAATTCTACCTAAAAACCTGACATTGATCAGTAAATGGGGCTGCGATGGATCAACCGGACAGAGCGTTAATAAGCAAAGAATATTTTACGATAACGCTACAATATCGGACGGAAATATATGTTCAAAATATATGATTTTTGCAACGAAAAACCTCAAATGGCGTTACTGTGCGACGTTTAGACTTGTGTATAAAATACTATAGTCCCACAATTCTTTTTTTGTTTTCTTTCCATATTTGTTGGAAGATGTTAATAAAATAACATTTTTGCAGCTAAAACTCTGTTTTAGATTAGGAAAATTTTTTACTTATACCTGCTCTGGTATATCCAATGGATTGGACGAATTAGTATCAGTTTTTTAATCAGCTCGTTTTCATTCTTTCATTTTTCGAATCGTAACTGAAACTGGTGAGCTCCAGCATATGGCGAAATAAATCTCACGATTTCCAAATGGCGTGGGATTTGCAAATCGCGCGATTCTCATCACATACCCGGTACTGTCTATCATCTCATTCGCATTATATAGTGAGTTCAGTACCTTGTTTCGAATCGAAAAATTACACCGTTTCTCGATTTGTGAATAAAAAAATATTTCTGTATATCGAATGCGAACTGATGAAGTTTTTATTGGAATATTCCAAGAAAGCTGTCAAGTAATAAAAAAATATAAACGAACAAAATACGAAAAATTAATTGGAATACATAACAAAAAGCTATAATTTGTATTTAGTCCACTTAAACTATAAATTCTTAATTTCTTAAAAACCTTTTTGTAGAAGCAATATCAAAATCTCCCACCGTTTTAATTTCTGATTTTTTAAAAATTTTTAATTTTTCGACTCCCTACCTTTTAGAAAGAGTTTTTCTTGAATTTTTCCAATAGGCGTGAAAAAAACCTATGTGACAAAAAGTTTTTGCAAAACAAATGTTGCAGAAACAGTCACATGTGAGAAGGAATTTTTTTACCCATTCGTAGCATGTTTGTTTCAATTCACATGTTTGAAACATTTTCGATTCGAGAACAACAGAAACAGAAAAATTAATTGTTCAAAATTCTGCTTTCATAGTTTTCGGCCAAATTGCCTGGAAATCTGGCATCCTACATTTCTCTATCTACCACCTATTATTTATATTACCATCGATTTTTGTGTAGAGTATTAAGAAAAGTAGTAAAAAAAAAGTTTTAAATAATTTAGCTTAAGTTCTAAACATGATCACCGCCTATACAATATAAAACAAATGGGAATACAATTTGCATTTGTTAACAATTCCATATGAATTATGGTTGTAACAGCCACCAAAATCAAGTACAACGCAGCAAAAATCTAAAGAAAGCATAATTGATGCAACTTGTAGTTGCACAAGCTACTCGACAGCTGAGTGATCTTCGAGTTTTGAAGAGAAGATGTATATGAATAAATTTAACTTCAACCAGGACTTCACAGTAATATAAAGAGGAGTGAGTTTTTATATCGAAGATGTGCCCAGTTGCTGTCGGCTGTTGTTTCTTTACCCTCAGGCCTGGTACTGTTTGCATCACATTGTTGCCACCGTGGACGGCAACATCGACATTACTGCTGTATGCCTAAATGACAAGAACTAACTTCAAGTGCATTCTGAGAACTTTAGTTTGTTGCTGTCGGTCGGTGTTTCAGCACATTCTGCATTTTACTTTAAAATGCTGCAATTAGAGATGATACAAATGAGATGGATTAAATTGAACTACGGAGAATTTTGTATATAAGTATAGCAAAAGCTGGAATATATTTTACTTTGAATTAGAATTGGGTGCTTTTTATCTTATTTTGAACTATGATGTCATTTAAGCCCTCTGCGCTTTAAAGATGATATATGTTATTGAATACAAAAAAAGCCCCTTGTCAAAAGGTTCCTACATATATACATATATGCGATATATTTCAAAGAATTCGTTATATCAAAAAACTCAGCCTATCTTCTAACGGGCTTCTACGTAATGTGGCAATGATAAATTTATTTATCTCAAAAATGAAACAAAATTATCTTGTACCCTGCGAATCACTTAAAACATGATTTATATTTTCAACATTGATCGTAAATATCAATTAAACTGGATATAGCAGAATTGCGAAATTCATTACGAATAAATGATTTTTTTTTTATTTACAAGTACATATAATAAATTAAATTAATAAGGAATTATTTTATATTGTGTAATGTCCAAAATGATATTCTAGTTTAAAACGTTTTCAACAGATTAATATAGTTACACTAAATAAAAACACGAACTGCGTAATCTCAACAAATTGTCTTAACATTTTGAGTAAGGGATGTGTGGAAGATGGAGTGTTCACAAAAAAGAAGAACTCTGGAGCCGTTGCAGTGCTAGCTTCAGTCGGATGGGGGGGTTCGGTTAAATATTTGAACTGTAACTGTAAATTTGGTGCTGGCCGAAGTTTTGATTTGTCTATATAATACTACAGTCGAAATCGCTTATAACGACATTCATGGGACGGGCGGAATTCAGTCATTATAACCGATTGTCGTTAAAAGCAATGTTATCAAAATTGAGCACGCAGTTTTTTTTTAAATTTTGGATTTTATTTAAATAATAAGCTTAATATCTAAAAAAATAACGACACATGTTCATATGAACTTTAAATTATATGTATGAATGTATGTATGCACATATTTAATTGCTTTTAATTCAACCAACAAAACAATACTAAAATTTATTCAATATTTAGTAAAAAAAAATGGGTGTTAATTAAAATAGTCTGTGATTTTGCTTTGCAATTGTTTTGAATGCAAAAATTTAAAATTCAGTTCAGTTCTTAGCGGTGAAAGGGTATTAAATGTAGTCTCTTTATTTGCAACATCTGAAGCAATAACAAATTTTTGAAGCATCTCAACGGCTAAGCATGCCTGAGAAACGGAAGGAATATCAAAATCTGATACGGCTGTGTCTTCACCAGGTTCATCGACTTCATTCCCAGATACAGATTTGAAAATATTTTCATCGAAAATTCGTTCGTAATACCCAACTTTGTTGCAAACTCATCCGCTTTGCCTCTCAATATTGGAACATTAATAGGAACGTTAAAACTTCGCTGCTGTTTAAACCATTTTTACACACAATCGTCTACGTCTTCCGTAGTTGATTTTCTAATTCTTTTTACTTTTGTTGAATTCTCGTTCAAGCATTTTGTAAGTTTTCTTTGCTTTTAGAAATTGCTGATATGGTAGAATGGCCTACACCAAATTTTTTGACTAAATCACTATTTTTTTCACCACTATCAAGTCGCTGAATAATTTCTAGTTTTTCCGATATTGTAAATTGTTTGCGTTTTGTATCCAACGTGTTAATTGATTCAGTTTGCATACAAATGTAAAACCTACGTTCTGGAAAATAAATCAAACTGTTTAAATTCAAAAACATTCGACTGTGCCGCTACTCACCAGTGTTGTCAGCTTAGCTCTTTTAGGGCATATTTAGCTCTTTTTTAAATTGCTTTATTTTTTGACACCCACTGGCAACACTGCTAACTCACATATCCCTTTCGATGGATGTATGTACATACGTAAAAAAATTCCTCGAATCAATACCATTTTGCCTACTTAGTCATTATGTGCGATAGCAAAATTCAAAACTTTTCAGGAAAATACGACGTTGTAACCAGAATGTCGCTAAATGCGAAGTCGGTGTAAGCAGTATTAATTAGTATAAGATGATATGAGCTTAAATTCGGGATTTCGAAATTTCGTCATTATAACCGGAATGACGTTCTAAACGATGTCGTTATATGTGATTTCGACTGTATTTATGTCCCAACATCTTTTGTTTGCTTTCCAACTATGTTGGAAAATGTTAATGAAATTGCATTTCTGCGTTAAATGTTTTAATTTTGTTTAGGTACGACTACTCTGGTATGTTCAATGGATTGGAAGAATTAACACCTTAGTATTCGTATTTTAGTACACTTTTTCTTATTCCCTTTGGTTCTGTTTGACTGTAGAATCATATGCTTTCCTTTTTCGAATCGTAAAGCCAACCATATACTAATCATTTATGAGCATGGGCTTGGCGATAACTTTTTATCTGGCTGATGAATTTGAAATAATATTACCAAAAAATTTTTTGAACTTGATAGTGATGCCAACAACTTCGATTACATTTTTATTTGCTATCAAGAGGGGCGGTAAAACAACATTCAACAGTAACGATAGCTGATGTTCATGCAAGTCTGTGGCTCCCTTAAGTAAAAGGCGAGAGCTCTAGCACATGGCATTTATCATTCTCTTCAGAATATAACAATTTTAATATGTTAAATGGCGCTACGAAATAATCCCAAAATGAAATAACCCCCAAACAAGAAAATTTCGTAATTTTATTGGGCGTTATAATAAAATTACGAAATATCTTTTGGGGATTATTTAATTTTTTTTTTGGGTGTTATTTCATTCCCACTTTTGGGCATTATTTCATTATGAAATAATCCCCAAACGAAATAACCCCCAGAAAAATTTTGTTTGGGAATTATTTCCTTTTTTGGCTTTTGGGTATTATTACATTTTATTTAGGCGTTATCTCATTTTGTTCAAAAATCAATTTTTGTAAATTTGCTTCAATCAAAACCGCAATGAAAACAGTTAGGATTGAGTGAAACTATAGAGTGAAGTAGTAGAAAAGATATTTGTATTGTCATTCTCAGTTCTCGTTGAAATTTTGTCTAAGGCGCATGAATCCATCTCGATGAAATTTTGTCTAAGGCGCATGAATCCAGAAGATGACTTATTTGAAAACGTCACCTATATGGAGGAAGAATGTGAAGAGTAGGGAGTAGAAACACAGGAACAAACGGCTAATTTAGAAGTGAAACTATGCGTTGTTTGCCAAACACACGTCTAGTACTTTGTAAGTACATGCAAATCTGCAGTGAATGCGATCTGAAGCTGCAGGCAAATGCAATTGCAAAACAACATGAAAGTTCGAATGTCCAGTTTGCCGTCAGGCAGTTATCGACACCATACAAGTTTTCTTGTAATTTGTTTTTATATATTTGGACATGTGAAGCTTGTCTTTAATAAATAACAATTTAAATAATTTAATAGTGACTTAAATTGATTTGGGGCTTATTGCATTTTTTTGGGTTTATTTCATTGGGTGTTATTTCATCATGCTTTTTGGGGGTAATTTCATTATGAAAAAAGCCCGAATTTTGGGGCTTATTTCATTTCTTCTTTGGGGATTGTTGCATTATATTTGGGTTTTATTTCATTTTTTCTCTTGGGTCTTATTTCATATTTTTTGGGCGTTATTTCATTGGGGTTTATTTCATTTTTCGTTAGGGGGCTATTTTATTTGGGGGTTATTGCATATCGCCATGTTAAATTACCTGTATCAATAGTCGTATTTTGGTTACAAGTAAGGGATTATCGCTTGCTAAGTCATATTAATCCATAATACAGAAAAGTGTTAAATATTTCGTACCGTGAAAGAACTTCCTAATGAAATAACTTCCAATGAAATAACTCCCAATTAAATAACTCCCAATAAAAATGAAGCAACTTCCAACTTTTAAAAATTAAATAACTCCCAAAGAGAAAAATGAAATAATCCCCTAAGTAAAGAGAAATAAATAAAGGGAAATATCTCCCAATAAAATAAGTTCCAACAAGGTAAAATAACTCCCAAGTCAAGACTATAATATTTCATTTCAGTTTAAAACTACGGAATGAAAATAATTGAAAAAATGTGAGTAACATTTTGTTGACTTTTTATTCGTCAAAACGAAGAATATTGAGAAAGCCTATTAAAAGATAAAAGAAATTGAGAATCTCGCAATTATATAAAGAAGAGATGCTCGGCGGAAGCGCGAAAAGCGGCGTTCGATTACGCGGCCGACTCGCCGCCGCTGCCACCGAGGTCTTCTTGCCTTTTCCAAATATCCAACATGAACCAAAACTAGTTGTTTAAAGCATCCAAGTGGTACAATTGAAAATGTACCATCGATTAAAATTCGTTTAGAATGTTTTCATTTATGAGGTTGACAATTTTGTTCGACCCAAAGATGCAGTCTACGAAATCCTTACATTCGTGGCAAACTTTTTAAAACGGAGTTTTTTCTGGATCCTCACGCAAAGTGGGACCAACATTTTTAATACTATTTTCCTTTTTAAACATATTTGGAATTTCGGTTGGAGTCTTCGGAGATGCTGCAAACACTTTTGCTGTCAGATATTGCGGAACTCGTTTGACTTTATTAAAATCAATATTTTTTTCTGTATCACAAAAAAGCATTCTTAATCTCTTAATGGAAGTTTGTCATGGACTATTTACTTACCTTACCCAAACGTTCCGAAAATTTTCTTGGATTTCACTTACAGCGTTAGCTGCGCAGAAAGTACTTGCAACATCCAAGCACTGTTCTTTAATTTCAGTAATGGCCTTAAGTTCGTCATACATCTTCTGTTTTTCTCCATGGTTATGCTCGATGAAGTCTGTGGCTTTACGACACTGCCCGTTTTCCAAAATCACTCTCGACTTACAATTTTCCTCAAAACACGTTTACAATTTTCTTACTTAGCTTCCGCCTTTTTTAAATAGAATTGTTTTTCTTCCTTGGAATACAACAGTTTGCTACTTCTCCGTTTACCACTCCTAATTTCATATGTAACGCTGGTCATTGTTTATCACACTGATTGTTTGCACTGATGTAACAAGAACTCAATTATTCAATGTAATCTGACTTGTTACTTGGCTTCTTTTTATTTTGCGACAGTTTTAAGAACCGCTACAAAAATATCAAAATTTATTGAAATATAATTTTTAGTAAAATGAAATAACTCCCAACGCTAATTTTGCATTTTAAACTTAAATGAGTTCCAACAGGAATGAAATAACTTCCAAATACTGAAAAAACAAAAATGAAATAATTTCTAACATAAATTTGTTGGGAATTATATCATTTGGGAGTTACTTCATTATGAAGTAATTGCTAATGAAAAATTATGAAATACGGCCCAACGCATTGGGAATTATTTCATAATGAAACAATATCTAATTTGTATGGACATTTTTTTGGTATTTATTTCACTACATTTTGTCTAAAAAAATTATAAACTTAGCGTCAATGATAAGTGTCGGTAAGTCTTCGCTAAGTGCTTCATACAAAACAAGCCATTATATATAAGCAAGCGGTGTAACCAAAACACGTTAAATATCACCATTCGCCAAAACAAGTTTTACTTATGAAATCCAAAGGACCAGATGTATCTCAAATGTCAGAAAAAATTAAGAGGGGATAAACAGTTGTGTATAGCTATTTGAATAACATCGATAAATATGGGGAAAAATTAAAGGGCGCACTAAAATGGCTACAATGGTTCGAGAAAGCATAAGATTTGCAGACATACCTCCAATTCTACCATGTCGGAGGCAAAAATTCGCAAAGAAAGTGGAGTTAATGCGAGTGTTTGTACAGTACGTAGTCTTTTAATGTCATGTATATTCAGTTTTTGTCGGAAATTGCAAAACTGCCGCTACTTAATGCGAAACATAAAGCTCAACGCCTCCAATTTGCTAATAATTAAATGACATGGTCAAACAAGTGGTCGAATTTTAAGAAAAGAACAACAGACTTTAAGAAAACAACAACAATTTATGTAGCTAATACACAGTAGAAAAGGGAGAGATGTGGTAGGGGGTGTCATATCCTACTACGGCACCATCGATTTAGGTTTCGAAAGCGAAAAAATTACTGGAGCATAGTGCAAGAGGATCACCAACAATAGAATGCTCCATTACATAAAGACAGAGCTGTAAAACATTGCGTTCATGAACAAAATGTGGAACTTTTGCATTGGCAACCATATCCATCCCAGATAAATATAATGGAAAATGTCGGGGGGTGGCTTTTACGAAGTATACGACGAATGAAACTATATGAATACTCCATTTCTTTGAATTATATAGTATCTTTATCAATCAATGCCTGACCGAATTTTTGAAATTATTTCCAATACGAATGGTAACACCTACTACTAAATCGATTTGTTTTATTATTATTAGTCGCAAATTTGACAAAAAAAATTAATTTAATTTATTATCTAATTTTTAATTTTTACATAGCCAAGTGATGCACTCAAAAGCCATTATCTTATTACCTGTGAATATAAACCCCGAATTTATTAAAAAAATAAAAAATATTTTATCCTATTTTGTTTTATATATACATAGTACGACTATAGACTTTGTTCGTAATGAATTTCGTAATTTTCCTATTTCCATTTTAAATGATATTTGCGTTCAAAATTTGGAAAATATAATGGTTTAATTAAGTGATTCGCAAATATATTGACACTTATTTGGTACTGGTGAGGCATAAATAACGTGCATCATAATGAGACTTGATATATTGGAATTATTACGGAACTGAAGTCAATTGAAATGGAACGATATACATAAGTTTTAAAAAGGCATATAAATTGAACATGTTACCTTTTCGTATGGAATCTATTTAGGCCAGGGAAGACACGTACAGGAAGGTGAGAAAATAGACTTTATTTCCCGTAGAAATCTGAACAAATATTAGCCCATTAAGTGTTTGTTAAATAAATAAAGCACCTATGTCTTGATTATATGAATATAATCGACGGTGCGAAGGAGAAAGTGTAAGATCAAAGCACCACAGTTTCAAACCATATCCATTTATCAAAAAATACTCTCTTTAAGACGATCATCTTTCCTTCTTTGAATGACGTATGAAAATAATATATGAAAATAACCAGTCGGGCGATCTCTGCAAACACTGAAAGGAAATGCTAACTCCCATTACTTTGACTAAGGATATCAGAAAATTATACTCAAATCCTGCGATTTGTAGTTTGGTGGGTACCTGCCCAGCGACCGCTCAAACTGATTTCAGAAAGGGCTTCTCATAATATGCGAGAAGGAAAGAGCTTCTCACTATTATACTTTGTCATTATCTGATTAAATCCAACAGTTTTACAATCTTTGCAACTCATTTTGAAAAAATTTCAAATGCACAAATTCATTTGCTAGTTGTAATGTATTAATTTGTGGTACCAAATAATACCAAGTACCAAATTTGTAACCAACTACAATCAATACCATCCCCAGAAGCTGAACAGACATCATCATCAACACCGACACTGTCGTCATCATCTGCGATAAACCCAGAGATATCAGCACAACAGTATTAAAATTAACAAAAACTGATGTGAGCTGTCGATATTTATAATATTCAACGCTCATGATGCCAATGACGTTGTTGATTGTGATCCAGACGCTAATGATGATGCGCCATCTCTTTCGCTATATCATATACTTCGAGAGCACTACTTTGTGAATCTTTCGTTTTTCATTACTGCTTGCAAATTTGCTAGTCATCTTTTGCAGGTTCTTAAGCCGTCTTTGAACATTGTATTCACATTGATACCCTCAATGCTTGTTGTTGGTGCAGATGTAGTTGCCACAGCCGCAGTTGCCACAACCTCAACTTGTTGAATCCACCTTCTGTACGCTTGGTTGGATCATACATCTGATGAGGAGATTTGCATCACTATCGGCTAACGAGTTACTGATTCGTTTTCTTTCATTTCATTTTGTTCATGTTGCCTGTGTTGTTGAAGTGATTTTTCATCACTAATGGTAATCACGTTCTATTTGAATAATTTGATATTTGATGTTAATAATCGTTTTCAAGGACACGCAGATTAAATGAAATCAATCACTTGGCAAAGTCATTTCTTTACAACATTTGTGTAATGCGATACAGTTCCTTGAATTCTAGTTTTGAGATCGATATTAAATAACAAAAAGGAGATAAAGTGTCAATAATGTTTACAATTACGTTTTACGGATATTTATTTTTACCAAAATGTTGTCCAACACTAGAATTAGCAGTGTACGTCAGAAGATTTGAAATTTTTATATTCAAAACTGATTGTTATGCGCCGAAAGATTTATCATTGGTAATCGGTTATCGTTAATGCAATTCAGGTGAAAACGTCCCGTATTCCCAACTTAAAACATTACCAACAAATTATATATGATTTAACTGAAATATACAACACGAAGTATAAAGGTTGTTGTGAACCCTTCATACACTTCATACAAATGCGGCTTATAGTTTTAGATATTTCCTTAATGCTAGTATTCAGTATTTATAAAATATTTTTTAGTGAAAAAATTATCAACCAAAATTGGCCAGAAACCCCACCTCATACTAGTAGGCACTTCTGAATTCACAGTTGATCTTACGACTGAGATAATACTATGCAAGTGTGAGTTTTTACTGACGATATTGTGCTATCATGTGACTGGGTGGATGGCAACTAGATAGGGTCGTTCTCCATGCAACAACAAAAGGTTGTGTCAGTTACTACCTAGATTTACAGATTAAAAAGAAAAGATTTCGAAAGAAATTTAAGGTGGAATCGAACCCAGGATCTCATGTGCAAGAGGCGCGCATACTAACCATTACACCACCGACTGCCACAGATTTAAAGATTAAGCAACAACAATTCCAAAACCATGCACCCTAAACACCGCCATTTTAGTTTTTTTTGCGCTGTGACGTCATTTGAAGTCCGATCGGAAAGAATATATTCTTATGCTGTAAATATAAAGTTGTTTAATTATCTGACATGCAAATATTAACTGGAATATCAATAATTTCACCAGACGAATGTTGGAATAATTTCACCAGACGAATGTTATAGGTTAATTCTATATTGTACCAATTTATTATTTCCATATATAAGTATGTCACAATCGAAATCGCAATTGGTATGTGAAATGTGCGTATCTTAGCCGGTGGGTCATCTCGAGCTCTTCTTATGGTTTCATAGCCTTTAGATCCGGAGGAGTATATTTTCAGGGTGTAAATAGTAACAATTATTAAACTCGATAGATGGGCGGATAATCATTTGTATATTAATAGGTAGTTGGCGGATCGCAATCAATTGCGATGGAGCTCGTGTAAACACAGGTTTCAATGCTGGCGTAAATTCATACATGGAAAGATTCCTGCAACGCTACCAGCTACCACTCAAAACGCTATTGACTCATATTTATGGACAACAAGCTGGTCCTGGAATGTGGCCTGGTGAATTTTGATCTAAAACTCTGACATGTGGCCAATATCATGTAAGTTTGTCAAATAGTACTTTCATATTCATATACATACTCGAACCAGAACTATCCAAGTTATTGGTACTTTCAATATCTTCAGGTTGCAAAAGGTTTTGATCCAATATTTATGAATAGAGTGTCAACTATTTGGCATATTCAGAGAATTTAAAAAAAAACTAATGAACTTTTAATATTTAAAATATGTTTGAAGAGATGAAAATAATCAATAATCATCAATAAAATTGAAGCTGAGTATGAAAGTGTAAAGCAAATGATCGGCAATGATGATCATGAAGTTGAAGAAGATGGAACAAATACTGATATGGAGTCAGTTTTCTGAAAATGAAACAACTATGGATGGCGTTGCCGGAGGCCCCATAAGTAGCGTTGTAATCACCTTGCAAGATGTCGAAATAGGTGAAGGCCAGTGCCAAGTGGTGGCTGGAAGAAACACTCTACAAACAACTTGCAGGGCAAAAAATTATGAATTCCCAACCTTGGGTGCTCAACAAAGAAGGCAAAAATAATTAAATTTCTTAACTTAGAGGCAAAATTATTAACGGAAAAATTACGTACAAAATTATAGAAATATAAATGAGAATATGAAATTATGGAAAATTATAAATGAGAATATGATCAACTTATCATTGTATAGTACGGAAGACCATCAGATGGTAACAAATTATTTAAGAGGGGAGAATGTCTCTTTTTTTACTTACACTCCATCCGAATTAAAACCATATTCCATAATAATAACGGCACAGTCGAGCTCATAGGTTGAGAATCTACAAGCGTAACTTGAAGATCTCAATTTAAAAATCAAAATTAATCGCGTGATTAAATTGAAAGGAGACCGATTTGTTATTCAGGTCACCCATGATTCGGACTTAAGGTCCATTTTAGTAAAAAAAATCTTACAGTAAAAGATCTGCTCATGTGAGCCATGAAGAGGAAGATTGGGTTGTAGGTGACGGCGAAAGACTAACAGCGCCCAACGTAACGTTGTGCCGATTAGGCAACCTATGCCATACAGAAGTCCCGGAACATGCTACGCAAGAGCAGTAGGTGAAGCATCGAGAAGTGGCCAAATTCCCACTAATAGTGGCTCGAATATGATGGGACAGGCGAATGAGGCCTTCAAAACTATTGATGATGACTTCTCAAAATTGCTGGGTAAAGACTTCCTCACTTGTCTTAGTAAAGTGGGTGATTTTGTAGGAGGAAAGGATAGGAACAAACAAAGGGCCTTATTTGAAATTCTTTTCAGCATGCAGCTCCATGACTAGACACCTATCATGTATTTTTATTCCCGTGAATTCCATCGTCACCAGACAACGGAGGCACTACTTTCAGATTTTCGCTGACGGAGCGAAAACCGGATATTATTCTTCATAAACTTTCACCTAGAAATGACTTTGAACTCAACGGATTTACATTTACGTTTAGACAGGGCATGCGGAATGCTAGTGGTGGAGGTGCGGCTATTTGCCTGCCTAGCAATACATTGGGGATATTGAGGGGACGATTGTCCGGATAAGGGATCACAGAGGAGAAGACATATACCTTATATATCTGTATCTGACACCTCAAGTAAATATAAAGGCCACTGACCTCAATACTATATTTAGTATCGTAGGATCCATTGGTGCAATAATAGGGGCGGACCTCAACACCAAAAACCCAGACTGGGGTGGTAATGCTGAAAATCCCAGTGAAAACCCCTTTGGGATTGGCTGTTAACCTACCAAACTGTTGACTTGCGACAAACGACATGACCATCGAGAGGCATTTCGTACATTGATATATTCATGACGATTATTGGACTTGTTCCAATACGTCATGACCAAGGACGACCAACGACTAGAACTCTGGACTATGAATCAGATCATAGGGTCATAGAGCTGATACTGAACGCCGACACACTGTGCAATTACATTTGACGGAAAAGGTCAAGTATCTGGCGATAATTCTCGACAGAAAACTGTCTTTGAAACCGTATGTGGATAAAAGGGTGAAAAAGACGTATATTCCTCTTTACTGCTGTAAACGGGTGATAGGAAAGCGCTGGGGACTGTCTCCTAAGATTACCAGATGGAT
Source organism: Phaonia tiefii (assembly GCA_963931995.1). Classification (NCBI taxonomy): domain Eukaryota; kingdom Metazoa; phylum Arthropoda; class Insecta; order Diptera; family Muscidae; genus Phaonia; species Phaonia tiefii. The sequence goes on along the minus strand of OZ008368.1, from coordinate 197,183,256 downwards.
TTGAACAGCAATAGTTAGACCAATACTTCATAGTTCGGTGGAGGTCCCTCGAAAAGAAATATATTCTGAATTCCTTGATTAACATTCAAAGATCAACACTGATTAGCGTTAGTGGGGCAATGGGCACGACGTCAGGTACTGCACTTAGTGCTATCCTGAACATCTGTACTCCTGATCTGTTCTCCTTTCTTATCAGAAATATCTAGTGGATTTGAATTTATCTATGTTTGTGTATCAGAACTTTTGTGGGACGTACAATATATCATCATCTCTTACAGAGTTAACACATATCGCCGCTCATCTTTCACATACTTGTCACAATAAAACTATAAAATTACGATTACTTGCACGTATAGTAAGTGATCAGTTTATAATTTGGTATTTTGAATGGAAAATAATTCGAAGTGAGAATAACAGTACATTTTATAATAGAAAAATGTTTCTTGGTTTTATTATTATTATTTTTTTATTATAAGTGCCTTCAAACTTTAAATTTAATCAGCATATTATACTTTCATGCTTAAAAATCTGAATTTTTTGATGTGTTAACATCTATACGCGCGCCTCTAGGGCAGTAAACTATCAGTTTAATACATACGCAAGTGTTAGGTATTTAAGAGTAAATCATCGCTTGTTTGTTCGTTGCTTGGCAGTCGGTATTGAAAGTGATTATTGGGCGATTTTCATATAATTTTCCCACGCGATTTTCTCCAGAAATTCATAGCCGATTTTATTAATTTTTGGATTAAAAAGCTAGTGCGGGGTTCGACGAAGAGTTTAGGCCAAAAATTAAGGCGATCCGATATCGGCGAGCCGAGATTGAAGTGTTTTAATTTGGAGTATTAATTTGGAATAATATTAAAAAAGTATTTTATGTTGATCTTCGGTTATATCGTACGAATATAACAATGTATGTATGTATGTACAAGTGTCTGTTGCTTTGCATTCTTTGACTTTTGTGGGAATAAAACAAAGAGTATTGAGCAAGAAAATAATGACCATGTGCTTGCACTGGGTCTTTAAATAATTTTAAGTATTAATATTATTTAACTGTAACGTCAACATATGATTGAACGCTGTTTTTTATTATCCAATGTAACATTTACTAATGTGTTCATAGAAATCGAACAGGTACCGTGTAGCAAAAAGGTGTTAACACATCGCCCGTGAGTTCGAACACTCATTGAATTTTTTTTTTTAATGTTGGGATACAAATATAACATGTTTGTAGCTTTTCGCAAATATACTATTCTTGTGCCCCAATGTGGCTTTGCGTATTGCAAACTGCTAAAACCAAACACGAGACAGACAACAAAGAAACAAAACGGCAGCAGACCTTTAATTCATGAAAACAATGCTTGCAAACATGTATCTGTTTCCTGCAATATGTTGCTGGGGTCGATATTTTTCAGCGTGTGTGTCCGATGCTTTTTACACAGGAGGAGTTTTGTTTTTTATTCCTGATAACATTCTGTTTTACAAATTTGAAACCGATAACACCTAATCCGCAATCATAATTTAAAAAGTTCTAACAATTATATTTTGTTATATAATATTTTTGTAAGTTAAAGTGTTCAACATGGGTGTGTTGTAGGGCACACAACTCATTTTTTTAATAGACTTTTGATCTGTTAGCAACCTGACGCACATTGTCCCTTGTATCAGCTTTATGTAGGAAGGTGCAGGAAGTATTTAAAGTCGAATGCCCTTCGCAACCAAAAAAAAAAATATGTAGTGTATTCTTATAATAACTTCGCTTCCTTATCTAACAACAAATGCTTATGTACTTCGTATCCCATTAAAAATGTCAATCGTAACTTAGCACCTACTTCCTGCACCTACCTACATAAAGCTGATACCAGGGACAATGTGCGTCAAATGGTTTTGAAAGGCATCGTTCAAGTGTTCTTTCAACAAATCCATGTCGTCAATGAAATGTAGAATACCACAGGGCAACTCTATGTACGTACATACATGTTAGCCCACACAAAAAACAGAAGTAAGAAATTGCGAAACAACAACAAGTTGTAAATATATCGGGTGTAATTTTGTAAGACACCAAAAAATGGGTATATTGATTGCAGTGACAACCCAAGAGCAAAGCACCTAAGATAAGGGAAATTGCTTAAGGTGGGGCCGAAAAACCAGTAGTCACAGTTTGGCAGATACCGACAAGAGAATGTACTATTTAATAAAAATGTGTGATTGTGTCAAATGCACAATGACCGGGTGTGACTTTGAAATTTTCTATTTGACCCAATTTCTATGCAGCACTTTTACTGCTGTTTTGTCGTAATAGTATAATGGATACTAGGGAAACATACTGCGACCCTTGAGTCTTCCATCATGTGCTGAAACTATTCGAAGTAATGACAAATGCTGAACGTGTTGCGTTAAAATTGATTGAACAAAGAAATCAAGCAAAGCAATTCCGAACAGAAAGACGGATCACTCAAGTCCAATGAAGTGCGTGTGTTCGTTCGTACATTTGTCATACTTATATGTGTTTTTCACCAGTATTGTAGATTTTATTTTAAAGTTGTCCCATTCACCACTTAATTGATTGACATAGGTCCTGGAACTCCTGTAATTTTCAAGAAAATTTTTAAAAAAATTTCAGGAATCTATTTGTGGCAAATAACGTTGCTTTCTTTCATACGTTTTTATGCCTTTGTTTTTACGGTTTGGAATATTGCAAAACGTTTCGTCTGGGTCCGTAACTGTCTTTAAAAAAATAGTTATTTGTTGTTCATTCAAATTTAGTCCTATTGAAAATATTTACAACACTATTTAAAATCGTATGGCAATGTTTTTATATGATTTAAGATTTAAAATAATGTTTTTATTATGGTTTTAGTGGCGTTTAATAAAAAAATCTGTGGTCGTGTGTGTTTACCTATATACTCACAAATTACTGGACTCATTGTGCAAAAAATTTCACAGCTTTGTTGTTATGACTCGCAGACTAGTATAATTATAGATTTGAACCTAATAAAAGCCAAAGGGAAAGAAGTTTAAAAAAGAACAGTTTCTTAAAGAAGTGCCTTTTCTTAAAAAAAGTAAATGTTCTCACGAAAAATACCTATTCATATTCTTAAACAAAGTTACTTTTCTTAGAAAAATACCTTATCCTAAAGAAGTACCTTTGCTTAAAATTTTCTTACAAAAAGAATATTTTCTTAAAAAAGGTAATTTTTTTTTAAAATAAGTCCCTCTTCTTAAAAAAGTAAATTTTCTTAAAATAAATTGCCTTTTCTTAAAAAAAGTACGTTTTCTTAAAAAAGTATATTTTCTTACAACAAATTGTCTGTGCTTAATAATCTACCTTTTCTTTAAAGAGTATAAAATATCTTTTCTTGAGATAAGTAGCTACTTCTAAAAATATACCTAAAAAAGGACCAATTCTAAAAAAATTCCCATTTCATAAAAAAACCTTTTCGTAAAAAAATAACGTTTCTTAAAAATACCTTTTCTTAAAAATAAAATAATGCCTTTCCGTTTATTTTCTTGAGATAAGTAGCCTTCCTGAAAAAAAGGAAATTTTCTTAAAAAAATCACCTTTTCCTAAAAAGACTACCACTTCTTTAAAAAGTACCTGTTCTTAAAAAAAACACTTCTTTGTAAAAAAATTATATTCTTATGGCTTTTTCTTACAAAAAGTAATTCTTCTTAAACATCGTACCTTTTCTTAAAAAAATATTAGCTTTTAATAAAATAGTACCTGTCTTTAAAAATTACATTTTCTGGAAAGTATAATAACACTGTAAGTAAAATTTTAAGTTTTAAAATGACACACAAAACACCGAGACACCCCAACTAATTTGTGGGTCATAGAATCCAGTGGTATACTCCGTTTTAAAATGTTAGCTCAAAATAACGAGATATTTCGATTTTAAATTTGCAGTAGATTTAAGGTGACTTTTATTTTACTTGAGGGAAAAACCTGTAACAGAACTTTTAAGTCAATTTATATATTTTTTTTTTCGACAAAATGTAACCGTTGAAATAATAGACATCTATTTGGGAGCAGAATTAGTTTACCTATTACAATTTGGGGCCATAATAATTATAATAATTTTGGGATTCGGAATTGGCGTTCCTATTACAAGCAGATGCTAAAGGCACCGTCAGCTCCGTATGTTCATCGATTAACCAAAGCTTGAAAAGCCAAAAATAGTGTGTACAACCGAGAATATTGCTGCTGTGGCAGAAAGTGTGCGTGAAGCGCCATCAACATAAATTCACCGTCATTCTCAACAATTGAGCATTTCGGAGACATCATTGAGACGAATTTTGCATAAAGACCTTGGTATGACGCCATACAAAGTCCTAGTGGTTCAGGGGTTGAAGCCAACTGACCATCCATTTCGTTTTCGCTTTGCTAAGTGGGCCTGCGATCGACTTACAGAAGATGCCGATTTTGCCAAAATAATCATCTTTTCAGATGAAGCTCATTTTGATCTCGGCGGGTATGTAAACAAGCAAAATTGTCGCATTTGGGGCACAGAAAACCCGCTTGCATACATTGAAAAGCCGATGCACCCAAAACGAGTCACTGTTTGGTGCGGATTTTGGGCCAGAGGCATAATTGGCCATTTTTCTTCGAAAATGAGCAGGGAGTGGCCGTTACAGTCAATGGCGATCGTTATCGGGCCATGTTGAACGAATTTTTGTTCACAAAAATTGAAGAGGAGGATATTGACAACGTGTGGGTTCAACAGGACGGCGCTACGTACCACACAGCCGAAGCTGCACTCGATGTTTTGCGCCCTGTTTTTGAACATCGCATTATCAGCCTCAGAGCTGATGTCGTGTGGCCACCTCGGAGCTGCGATTTGACACCCTTGGACTATTATTTGTGGGGTGCCCTCAAAGATAAGTGTTACGCCGACAAGCCGGAGACAATTAACGCTTTAAAGGACAATTTTCGTGAAGCCATTGGTGAAATACAGCTGCACACAATCGATAATGGGCTTAAAAATTGGACCGATCGTGTAGGCTACTGCATGGACAGCCGAGGCAGCCATTTGAATGAAATTATTTTCCATTATTAAATGGAAGGGTTGTACTTTCAAATAAAAAAGAAATTTGAGAACATATTCAGTAGTTTTTTTTTATAGCATTTTCAAAAAAAAAAAATTTATTTGGCGGACCCATTTTAACATGTATATCAAAGTGTTCCCTACCCGCCGCTATAGATGTTAACACATCAAAAATATAAACATTTTATTGACCATTTTGAAAAAATAGAAAAATGAGTGACGAAAAATGCAGATCACATTGCGAAAAATTAAATGTGTTTTGTTTTGTATGTGGAAAATTTATACCGAAAAATCATCGACGAAATTTGGTTGAAGATGCCCTCAAAGCTTACAATCAGTATTTTTTGGTTACCCCAGCTGAAGAAATGCGAAATGTTGATCATGCACCTGAATTTAAGTGCATCACTTGTTTTAGTGCATTAAACAAATGATGAGGAATGCGTGAGTCGTATGATACCATGAAATTAATTCTGGAACGGATCAGTTATGACGAACACAATTGTCGCGTAAATTGTGATTTTAAGGTTCTTTCACTATTGGCTGGAATGCAAACTGGCTATACAAAGTACATGTGTATTTTTTGTAAATGGGACAGCCGTGCAAAATGCAACCAGTACGAAAAGCGAAATTGGCCAACACGCAATTCGAAAGTTGTTGGCGAATTTAATGTAATTCGTCCACCATTGATCCCCCTTCAGAAAATAATGCTTCCGGATCTTCATATCAAGCTGGGAGTTGTAAAGAATTATTTAAAGCGTTTGGCTCGCGTTAACGAAAATGCATTACCATACCTGAAAAACATCGCTTTTCCAAAATTAACAATTGAGAAATTAAAAGAGGGTAACTTTGTGTAACTAAAAGTGTGTGACTGCAATATATTTTATATCAATTTTTTTTTAAAAGGTGTAGTTAACGGTCCAGATATATGGAAATTTTTAACGGATACTAGATTTTCTGAAATGTTAGATGAAATTGAACTAAACGCATGGAAATCAATTCGTGCGGCAATTGAAAACGTTCTTTGCAAAAATCGCTCACCAGAGTACCGCGATTATATTGACAACATGATGAAGTCTTTCGACAAACTTGGCGTTAATATGTCGTTGGAAATCCACATGTTACATGAACATTTCGATTTTTACGAACGACAATTGTTCACAGAAACAGACGAAACTGGCGAAAGATTTCATCAAACCATAATGGCATTCGAAGACCGTTTCGCTGGAAAAAGAATACACTCAATGCTTGCTGATTTCTGCTGGTTTGAATAAATCCAAAAAAAATATAAAATCATCAAAATAAGAGCAAATAAGAGCAAATATAGTTCCTTGTCCGCTTGAAAATGGACGTCCATTATTTCGATATATAAATTTTGACAAATAAATAATAAACAAATTTATTTTAAACAAGTTTGTAAAGTTTTTTCCTTCAAATAAAATCAAAACTCGCCTTAAATCTACTACAAATTTAAAATCGCAATATCTCGTGATTTCGAGCTAACTTTTCAAAACGGAGTACACCATTGGATTCTACGATCCAAAATTAGGTTGTTGACGTGTGTCGGCGTTTTGGTGTGTCATTTTCACCTACTTACAGTGTAATTACATATTCTTACAAAAGAACCTAAAAAAAAATACTTACAAAAGGACTTAAAAAAAATACATTCTATAAAAAAAATTATCTTATAAAAGGTTATCATTTTACAAAAAATGTATTTTCATAAACTTCTATTTAAATTATTGTATTTTTCAACGGATGTCTTAGCAGTAATAACATATTCGATGGTGTTGCGTAGAAAGGGCCAATCTGCTATTTCCAATTGTCTCTAAGATTTTCATAGATCATACCGTAGTAAAGTTATGGTTGGGCTCTTCAAGCAATATAATTGTCTACTTATTTCGCTGCAGATAGACCCAAACAGTTTCGTCCTTTTGACTTGTCGTGACAAGCTAAACAAAACCAGACTGACTCCCGTAAAAAAAATGCAGACTGGCCCTTTTTACGCAACACCATCGATATAGCGAAAGGAATTTTGTTCCAACCGGGTGTCACCGGTATAATTGTTTGTATATAGTGATTGGAATTCAATTTATTAAGTTGTAATTACTAAGACAACATAATACAAGCATTTCCAATATTTCTTAGAGTTCGACCTAGTTGTTAATGGCAAAGATATTGTACCTGTAGGATTATCAAATTTATTTTAAATAATATTTAGATCGCTGACTGTAAAGCCAATGTTAGACCACTGGTGCAAATAAAATGATTCGGGAGAGAGAAACGGAATGTAATTCTCTTCCATTTGTAAAAAATAGTACGACCATTCTACTTTCGATTTACACAATTGTGTTTGGAGAAATGAAAACTATCTGTCTGAAAAGTGACAAACCAAATACAAAAGTTATGAATTAAAAATAGTATAGGAAAAAGGAAATTTGAGATCAAAACACATTTATAACAAGTGACGAAATAATTGAATTCACTCATTTCATGTTCATTTCATTCAAATGCAACCGAGCAAAGTAGAAAAATGAGAGAAATCTGTCAATAAGTGCTAAAGTTTATACTTTTCGATCCCCGCCCACTAAATGACAATTTTGTCATGTCCATTTCCCTAACAGTCTAATACGCCTTTTAGAGTGACTTTCAGCAGTCAGCATTCGTCTAGATTTTTTTTTCATCTAGTTGTCTTATGACTTACAATTTTTACTATGGCTGGATGAAAAGCAGTCATTTAATCAACCTATAATTAATTCTTTTCCTCTCTCTTTCTCCTCTTTTATTAAGGAAACCTTTAGTAATGACTATTTGTTTGGCCGTTCCATACAACAATAGAGCCATATCCTATCAGTTCTTAACCATTTTTTCTTAGCTTTCTTTTTTTTGTTCTTGCTGTCGACCATGTCAAGTAAGTATTTACTCATTTATGATTTAATTTGTATGCTTCTTAGGCCTATGGTACTAATTGATTCAACATGAATCAGAATAAATTAACGTGCTGTGTCTCATTTTGTTACGCTTCTCTTCTAGTGATCTCGTCAGTTTAATTCGACTCCAATCCACGCAATACCACTCCAGAGTCGGAAAACTAAAATGTACTCGACAGCTCAACAGGGCTTGTCGGCGCTGTTGCTTACACATTAATAGATGAATGACGAGTGGCCAGAAAAGGTGTTGGGAAAAAGTGAAATGGAATAAAATTTTAAACTCACCTAATGAGTAACACAGCATGTCGCATTGCATCGAAATTTATGTACTTTTATGGGATTTGATGGTTGAATGCCGTGTGAGGTTGACCACTGTGCTGGCCATAAAATAAACGAATGTTTCTTTTATGGAAAGGGAATCCCCTCCACCCTTGCATTACTTAATTCCATGTGAAAAATTGTCGCTTATTGAATTCAAAATTATCTTAATTATGTTATCATTCAGAAGAGTTTTTTCGTTATCTCGACTACAATGTTCATCACTTCGCTTTAAGTTTTCTTTTTTTATTGAAAGTCAAACATGAATTTTTAATTAAATTAATTTGTTATGGATGAGATTAATGGAATTCATGTTCGATGATAAATAACTATTTGATGATAGCTATAAGTGTATATTATTTGTATGTAGGTGTAGAATACTAATCTTTGGAACGTGGTATCTATGACAGAGCTGATCGACTATGTGGTAAGAAATTGATGGAAAACAGAGTGGATAGCCGAGAGAGCGATAAACAACCGGAAGCAAACCATGCAGTAAACTATGTGGATATAGCGGGTGATTGATACTAATGGGAGCTAAATTATGTATTATGTTGGTTGCATCGAACGAAAATACTCATTCCCTTTTATTTCTGTCCGCTTTATGTCCAACCAAAGAGTAAAATTCAACTGCAACTCGACCTCGATGAAATGGCCTACTACCTCGTCGTCATCGAGAGAACGTAAAGAAACGGATAGAAACTCTTGTCTACTGCTCTATGATTATATTAAGATACTTTATTTCTGTAACAGATTAACCGTGTTGGTGACTCGAATCTTCAGCCATTAGAAATAACTTTAATGGAAATTCTTCATTTTATATTTGATTTGAGTTATATTTAGAATAATATACGCACCGCACCCTCTTTCATCATAACATCGACAAACACACATTACTTTTCTTAACCCAGAAGTTTATATTTTGCGGAGATATAGCATAAGTCCAACGAAAATTGTTCATTCGGGTCATTAATTTCAATTTGATGTTTCATGTTGAAATCCATGATTGGGTCGAACCACTATTTTATTGCTTTAATAACTTCTTATACTTTAAGTTTGTTCCCCTTTTGTTCAAGAACTTCATTTACGTCTTTAAATTTTTTCTGACAATATTTCGCAATGCCCTGCCATTCCATCTGTCAACGGTGTAGTGATGTGAATTCTCTTGATCTTTTCAGTTGCAACTTTGTAGAGGCACAAAACTAATTTCCTAAGGTGCTGGCTTCAAACAGGTTCTAAGTGTCATTGTACAAGATTCCACCAATTTTGGAGGGGGTCGTCAAAATTGTCTGGAATACAAAATTATAAATTTAATTTAATGATACTGGCCCCATAGGGAAGTGTTCATATTTTTTCTAAAATTTGTGTTAAAGATTTAATTTGTTGGTATGGATTTTAGAGAAGTTATCAGCTCAAGCAGACAAAAAAATAACATTATTCTAGGTCATAGCTGTCCAAAATAAAAACATTTGGTATTTGTGAGAGAGACAGACCGCACATAAAGAAATCTAGTGTGTGTTGAAACATGATAATTGAAAAACTCAATAGGAATAAAAGCAAAGGTGTAAATATGAATGTTCAGTAAATATAAATGTTCAGCCATTTCTCTGTGTGCATCCGTCGCTCTTGATATCTACTCAACGACTGAGTAGGAGAGAACAACTGTACGTGTGAATTGAGGGAGCTGTATAGAGCCACTGTTGGACAGCTATGTTCTAGATACACTACGAAAAATGGAACATTAAGCCCAAGCGCTAATATGGGCAGTCAAGTTAAAAATAATGACAACGAGACCTTCACATTTGATACAATATAATTCGATAATCTGAATAGTTTAAATCGGCCCAGACTGCACCCTTGGATCAAGATTTATTTATATATACCCTATACGCTACAGTTGAGTGTTTTTAGACTGCAGCTAAAGTTCCCCCATTAGACTATAACTACTCCGACATAGATTCCCCAACATGAGAGTGCAACTTCGCCGTGAATTCTATATTGCTTTCTACAGTTGCGGCTGTACCAAATGCAAAATGTGAATGCTGATAAACTTCAGAATCAGATAAGACAGATTATGTCAAAATTAGAAATTAGTTTTAAATCTCGCATTTTAATGTCGAGAAAGTCGATTGTTTTTCAACTTCCAATTACAAGATTTGCCTTCACTACCAATTGTCACAAACAAATTTTCCGAAAGTCGAGGGCAAATATTAATACAAATACAACTTAATAAAAATTCTCCTATGTGGTTCGATTGTAACATACAAGACAACTGTGTGTAGATCTCGAGTACGAAATTTATCGTATAGATGCCGCTGACTTACAACATACTATTGTAATGAAGGCCTCATTTAATGCAGTTTCTACCTCTAAAATATAAAAATATTTTTTTCTAGGATTAATGTCCTGTAAAAGAAAAGAACATTTTGTTTTGGAAGTATACAGTTTTATTCAAAACCAAAATAGTTACGTATGACAAGTTATATTTAAACCATTACGCCCGGTATTCAGATTTGATGAAATTTTCGTTGCCATAAGAAAGAAGTTCGAGTATAAAAAATAACGAAAATTTCATGATCGGAAAATTTCGTAGGTAAAATCAAGTCCAGGGTTGTTACGACAAACTGAAAACAATTGTTTGATAATTGTTTCCGACCGGAATTTTGACATTTCGATTATTTTAGTAAACAAGAGTAATACAAAACTGAATTTATTTATTTTGTTTTTATTTATTTATTTATTTCATAGCTAAATTCAGCCTTAAAGTGCCTATCATAATAAAAGATGGATGAACAATGAAAAATCTTTAAATCAGATGCTTGCTGATAGACATAAAAGAATATATCATGAAAAAAAAAAAACAGAATTAGTAGGTTAAAATAGAGGATATAATTATAAAGGTGTAGCGATAAGACAATGACAGACGAACTATGGATAAGTTGAAGATCAGGAACTGTTGTTGAAAAGTTAGCAGGAAACTTAGCAGGTGATGATGTGAATGGATGTGATTTGAGTAAACAGGAATGGCAAAAGTATAGGGATGAAATTGAAGAGCAGGAACTGTTGTTGAAAACATAGCAGGAACATTTAGTGCACTAGAGGACCAGGAACAACAATGACAGGATGTGAGATAATGGCCTTTGAGATACCCGGCGTGCTTCAACCAGATTTGAAAAACATGAATGGCAGAAGTTTCCAAGCCAGTGACAAAAGTATAATGTGGCAAACTTTTGAGAGATAAGTCCCTCAGTAAGAGTAGATTGGCACAGCGTTTGAGATTAGAGAAGGAATGAGCCGACATCATTAAATCAGTGTGCATCAGGATAGCCAGGAACATTATTAGAGACGGATACAGCAAGAGAAACGACTAATTCAATGCCAAGTAGGCAATATAGGCAGAGAACGATTCAATACAGTACAGTAATATTCGTAAAGCGGAGTGTGGCAAACCTTGTAATTGTTACTATTAACTATCTCGTAAATTTAATATTGCACGCTTTATTAAATAAATTGTAGAAACATTAGTTGAACAAACATTAGTTATTGTGTTGAAGTAATCATTGTAAAGCTTAGACAGACGATTAAGCGGATTAAAAGATTCATATTGGTATCTGCAAAAATTTAACTTAATGGCGATAAAGTGTCTCGATGGGCGCATTGGAACATTAAAGTTAATAAGATTTAATAGAAAATGTGAGTCAATACTACCATTACCATATTATGCAAAAAAGTAAATCCTAATATAACTCTTCTTCTCTCAAGTGCCCGCTAATTAATTGAGAGCAGTCCACTGGTATAAGGTGGTAAATCCGTCGAGTTATTCCAACCTAAACCTCTCAATGCAAAAACAGGAACTGTTTCTGGACGGATTCAATTTTCGTCATATCACACTCAAAGCTGGGAAACCATACAACAACCCCATACTCAAGGACAGGTCTAACCAAAGTGGTAAACAGTCTTTTAGCTAAATATGGATCATCAAACTCTCTACTCCATCTTTTAATAAAGCCAAGTAGTGACATTCCTCGAACCACACAAGAGTCAATGTGCAGGTTAAATCTAAGTTTACCATCGAATAACACACCAAGGTCTTTAAAATTTGACACCTCTTTAATTTCATAGTTACCACAGAAGTAACGTGTTGGTAAAAGTGTACTTCGAGTAAATGACATAACCTTGCATTTTTTAAAATTCAAGGACATATCATTTACTTTACACCACTTACTTAATCTGCAGAAATCTTCTTGCAACAATAGGCTATCGTTAATCTTATTCACGGGAAGGAATAATTTTACATCATCCGCATACATCAATATATTCGATTAGCGAACGCAGGAAGGAAGATCACTCAAATATAAAACGAATAGGATTGGACCAACATGACTACCTTGTGGTACTCCCGATGTTACGTTTATCACCCGTGACAGTTTAGAATTAAATTTTACCCTTTGAGTTCGGCCTGCTAACTAGAAAGATAGCCATGATAATAAACGAGTTGGAAAACCGATTAAATCTAGTTTCTGTATAAGAATGCGATGGTTCACCCTATCAAAAGCTTTGCTAAGGTCCGTGTAAATGACATCTGTTTGCAGTTTTAAAGAGAATGTGTGGTAGATAGAAGAAGAAAAATGTAAAAGATTTGTGACTGTAGATCTTGCTTTTACAAAATATTCAGATAAAATTCCACCAATGCACTAGTCTACTTATTACTAATTTCTCAAAAAGTTTAGGGATTGCACTTAATTTAGCAATACCCCTATAGTTCTCTGCATCGAATCGACTGCCGCTTTTATGGAGGGGAGTTATGTAACTCTCTTTCCAAATATCTGGAAAGAATCCTGAACATAGTGAAACGTTAAATAGATCAGTTAGTGGTATATATAAACAGTCGGCACAGGCACGAAGAATTGAAGCAGGAACACCATCAGGACCGGCAGAAAAGTTAGGTTCCAAGGATTTTAGACCATTCAAAACCTCGTCATATGAAAGAGAAATATTCGGAATGCAATTATACTCCTGAATAGCATACGGATAATTTGACGTTACTATGTTACTTGAAGTATAAGTACTTTGAAAGAATTCCGGTAATAAGTCAGCCATTCCAGTATCTGTGGAAGATTCCTTAATGAAATATTTGCAAGGTAAATCAGAGATATGTGATAACTGCCTGTAACAAAATTTTCCGTTTAGAGATAAATGAAAAATTTCTTATGAAGATTTCGCAAGAACTGAATACGTGGCTTTAATATAAATATTTGTCCACTTTTATTGTATTATTACCGTAAATTATTGTCTATATAGCGCTACCGAACAAATAAAAATTATTGCATTCTCTTTAGGGCTACCAACAATTTGTTTAAATATTTGCCTCGGATAATTCATTTTTAATCTAGTTACCATTGTAAGACATGCCTGTCGGATGAGATCGCCATATAAATTTATGTCGTAACAATTACATATATTGAAGTATCAAATAATTATTGTTTTTTGTAACACTCAAATCGAGGGTCACCCATTATAAAGATATTGAAACTAATAACAGTAAAAAAAATATATACATATTTTGGCACTTATTGTCAATTTTCTATGCCATACGCAAAACACTAAACGTTTTGTACGAGTTGTAAGTGGAACAGCGCTTGGAGTCTGTGGTGAAAAACGTCTGAGCCATATTTTTGCAAAACCAGAAACCAAGATTTGCTATAATTATCTTTACTCTTTTTTGTATTCTATTTGTAATAAAATCCAACCAAGATTTTATAGGTTACTAAATTAGAAAATTCGATAATTTAAATGGATCTTTAAGAAAGGTACTTTTTGTAAAATGATAAACTTTCTTTTAGAATTTTTTTTTATGTAATGTATTTTTTTTAAAGTAAATTTTTGGTTCGTTTTGTAAGAATATGTTTTTTATTTTCCCGAAAAAGTAATTTTTTAAAGAGAGGTACTTCTTTTATTGAAAGCTAATATTTTTTTTAAGAAAATTTACTATTTTTAAAAAGAAGTACTTTCTGTAAGAAAATGCCATAGGAGTATGAAATTTTTTACAAAGAAGTACTTTTCGAAGAACAGGTACTTTTTAACGAAGTGGTACTATTTTTAAGAAAATTTAAAGGCTACTTATCCCAGGAAAAGAAGGTACTTTTTTAAGCAAAGGTGCTGCCTTAACATAAGGTATTTTTTAAGAAAAGGTATTTTGTTTAAGAATAAGAATAGGTTGTTTTTTGCGAAAATATACGTTTTGTAAGAAAAGCCTCTTATTTAAGGAAATGATATTTTTTTACACTTCATTCACGTTGGCTTTTCTAAATTTACTCTTTATTGGGTTCAAAGCTACAATATATACCAACTATTGGTTACAGGCTCCACCACCGCCATTAAACAAGGCATTTCTCAACATATGTTAATCTAGAAACAAACCAAAGCAAAAGTAGCCAATATATGTGATAACACTGGGTTGTAGCATAATAATGTTAGACACCATCCCGCAGCGTGCACAAAGAAACTCCTCGCGTATCATAAAACTGCAGCCAATCATTTCCACCTAATTTTGTATATAATATTCCATCATAATAACTAGTACCTTCGATTGTGCAATGCTTGGACAGTGTTCAATATAATATGGGTTCAAACTAGAGATGGGCGCGAGTCACGTGATTGGCGTGATTCACGTGAATGAAACTTGACTGAGATTAATCTCAATCAAATCTATTCAAAAATCCAATCAAATCCAACAAGTGATTTTATGATCCAATGCAAGCGTTGGTATCATCCACTTTGTTTTATAGCGGGTGATCCAAATACAAGACTTTGTTTTAAAACTAAATAATGTTAACTAAACTTAACTTATATTATGGCTTAATTAGAAATGACAAGTGTTCCCATTGTTTATGGAACACGATTTCATTCATGTGGCTGCCGTGGCTGTCTTCGCAGTAGCTCATCCTCTCAGTCCATTCTGCCAAGACTTCTGGTTCTACCTCACATATGGGTTGCACTATATTAGCCCAGCGGCGGAAGTCGTGACCTGGAAGGCCTGAAATCATGACCAAACAGACCTTCTTTAAAATACGGAAGGCCTTCCCTACACATTACGTCCTCCTTTATTTTTAACATTGCGTGAGATTGGAAGGCAAGGCCTTCCTTGCCCATTGCCTAAAGAAGTCCTTAGAAGGCATTTTCTTTAATTTATTTTTGTTAAACAAAAATAAAATTTAAATAATTTATTTTTTCACAAAATCATTATCCACTTCTACATGTTTATTTATAAGGGTGTATGTATCTATCTTAGAAAGTTTTACCATGTCCAACTTGAAATTGAAAATTTTAAAAATACCCTGAAAAATATTAAATAATCAATATAATTTTAAAATTTGTATGAAATTTTCCAATAAAATTACGGTTAAAAAGAATCGGAAAAGAAATTTCTCAAAATTCATGCATTCCGGAGGCCTTATTTTAGGAAGGCATTACAAAATAACCATTCCGAATGCCTTATTTGTGGAAGGCCTTGGGAATTCCGCCGCTGGGAGTCTTCTGGATGTAGATGGTATCACAAAACAAAAAAAATCCAATGAGTGTTCGAACTCACGGGCGATGTGTTAACACCTTTTTCTTGCTCGGTACCTGTTCGATTTCTATGAACACATTAGTAAATGTTACATTGGAAATTAAAAACAGCATTCAATCATATTATATTATTAATACTTAAAATTATTTAAAGACCAGTGCAAGCACATGTGTCATTATTTTCTTGCTTAATACGTTTTGTTTTATTGTTTTATAATTTCATACAAATCGGTTCAGCCGTTTCGGAGGAGTTTAACGGCAAACAATTTGTGATCGCAGTCGGATAATCTGTGTGATCGCAGTCGTACAAATTGAGTTTGGATGTATTCACTTTGTGAATTTAGGCCGTACCCGCGCCCATAGATGTTAACACATCAAAAATTTATAGGAGTCAACTTCCATCCGAGACGGTCAATTGGCATCACCAAGACAGCTGATAATACGACTACCGAACTTAGTGAGCAAAATATCGACTGTTTGATGAGATGTGTGAGATGGGCCACCATTCTGCTGACACTAAACATTATCAAAGTTAATTTTTTCAATTTCAGCCCATGAAAAGTCTAGAATCCTAGCTCTGTAGCTCTCTCTGTTGCCAGGAATGGCGCTTTCAGCAGTATTTTCGAAATAAATTGGCCAATGATGCCACGACTCCAAAGTCCACACCAAACTGTGGATGCATTAGCTTCTCTACAATGGCGGGCTGGTTTTCCGATCCCCAGACACTGCAATTTGTTTTGTTGAAAATCCGCGGAGATGGAAATGCGCTTCGTGAGAAAATATGATTTTTCAGACAAATTCGATACTCGATTCTACACTGAAAGAAAAACCGTCATACCATTAATGAATTCTTAAATTGCATCAATGAAAAGTGTCGTTGTTTTTGAGCCAATGTCGGGCTTCATTAATGCTATGAACAATGTTACATTAAACGAAAAATGTTTCATAGACCTGAAATTAATGTAAACTTTCTAACCGGAATGAAACATTATCATTGTATTAAAGAAAAATGTTACATTGATATTATAAACCGTTTCATTGATGTAATGAAATAAAGTCATTGACGTAATGATGATGCTATGAATCCCTATTTTAGGATTTATGGGCCTCCAAAGTTCGGGCGTTTTGTGGCACGATTTTTTTCGGTGATTGTTAGTTTTCTGGGACGGGGCCAGGGAGAGGAGTATCTCTGTTGCAAATTTTGGATTTCGGAATTTTTTGATTTTTGGGAAATTTTTGGACCTTGTGGGTCCCCATAGGTCCGGCCGACAAAAAAATTTTGGCTTTTGAAAACCCCTTATTTTGCTCGATTTTCGGTTTTTTTTAAATGGCGCGGGATTCTGCATTTCAGCATTTCAGCATTTTATTTTTTCTATTTTATTCCTTATCTCATACTGGCACTCATATATTGTGTCACAACTACTGTACATACATACATAAATACATACATTTTTACAAAGCGTACCTACATATGTACATATTATCCTTTCACCAAATTAATGAGTCGTTCAAAATTATTGAAATTGTACATTTTTAGAAAAAATATTTTAAAATTCAATAAAATGTGTGTAATGTATAGGATGGCCTATTTAATAGATTCTACTTTACAATGTCGATAAAATGTCTGTTCCCATATTTACATGTTCCCATAGCTACATGAATAGTTCCCATATTTACATGAAAAACATACTTCATTCCATCAATGTAAAAGGTTTCTTAGCATTAATGACGGTCCACAAATTCAAAAATTGAAACAATGAAAGAGTTCATTGAGGTAATGTAACATTTCATAGAATCAAAGAAACTTTCCATTGCATCAATGTAAACCCATTAATGTCACCCATTCATTGTACGCACGATATCGTCGGTACACAATATACGACGACAGGCATCATGAGTAAGACAAATGTGGAAGTGTGAACTAAGTTTGGTTGGCGCTGCAATACTTTGACATACAAATGGAACTCAACTTAACCTACCCCAGTTTAAATTTGTTTCGAGTTCCAGCACGAATTAATGCCTCCATTACATATGATCTCCATCCGATTCAGACAATAAGCTCGAGCAAACTAACATCAAAGCAAGACAAATACTGTGCTATGAAACTATGGCTACAACAACACTTTGCAACAGCATTAACGACAAAAAAAGTGACACAGACACCGAAAAGATAATAATTATGTGCAGCAACATTAAAATTATCCCAAGAGTAACATCACAACTTACCATAACAAACGGAAATTGGGATCTTTTATGCAAAAAGCGAAAACGAAAGACCCCAGAGTAGAATCCTAGAACCGAAAATTCAACAACGCTGACAACGAAACTGACAAATTAAGTCTCGTTCACGGAGTAAAATAGTAATAAAGCAGTAATAGGAGGAATTCCAAACCAACATTACCAAGAGAGATAACAATTTTATATTGCCTATGGAAAGTCAAATCATAAGCAGCAACAGGGGAAACAATTACTATTTGGTGGGGAAATATTTGAGATTATAATACTGGGAAAGTTACTTTTTTCAACTTTTTAAATGATATGAACGGACAACGACGGTTCCTAAGAATCGCACTACATCATTAGTTTTTGGTCAATGATTTTTCAGCACAATTAGGGTTCTGTAGTGGATACAAAAAGTCGACTTTTCGATTATTTCGAAAATATGAATTGTCGACCTTTCAATTATTTCAAATATATGAAAAGTCGACTTTTCGACTTTTAATCGAATTTTCCGATTATTTCATTAATATTAAAAGTCGGGATTTCGAATTTTAAACGACTTTTCGATTATTTCAAAAATATGAAAAGGAGACTTATGATTATTTTGATGGATATTTTCTGCATTTTCAAGTTTTACGATTTTTAGCACTTTTTACCCCTTGTTCGTTTTAAGCCACATACACTTTTGTTAACACATTCCAAACATTTTGAAGATTTACTTTTTTATTACCCTACTTTTACCTAACTATTTTAGTATTTTAGTTAATGTATGAGAAATTCATACTACAAGCGTACAAGGACAGGTTGGTTTTTGTTGGAATAATACACAATGTAGTTAAGCACACTCGCTGGCATGACTAGTTTCGAACTCCGTGACAAGTCCGTCATCAGATATATAACCACTGTGCTTGAATTGATACCATTCGTGCACCATCAATCGTATATACACAAATTATACTAACTTAACTAAATTTTACTCAATATACAATTTACATATGCGAGATAGTATCGATCGAAGAACTTTAAAAATCATAATTGCAACACAAGAACAGGCGGCTTTTTTCCACCACGCTCTTCTTTTTCCTCTTGCTTTGAGGTGAGTTTTTTATATCACAGAGTTGAATTTTTCTATGGTATAGATTTTATTGATGACCGGACTAGTGGCAGTCACGTTGTTTGATGTGTTAACACCTATAAGCGAGGGTACGGCCTAAATTCACAAAGTGAATACATCCAAACAAAGTTTGTCCGAAACGGTTGGACCGATTTGTATCAAATTTTGTGTGCATATCGGGTAGGTCTCAGAACCAGCCAACATCTATTTTTCATACCCCTAAATGATAAGGATGACCCACCCCTATATAAAACACAGATTTGTACGACAGCGGAACACAGTTTGTCAAACTGCGAAAGAACACACAGTGATGTCACGGCAGCGAACATAGAGTAAATCTTAGTAGAGAAAATATTTGGCTCATCTTCTGTTTCCGGTCACACTCTTCGTGATGCGGTCGGTGTGATAGAGAGATGTTTGACGAAAAGTGCCATACACCACGTGGAATTACAATAACTTCTTGCTTTAATTCTTCATGTAATTTTGGTGAAAAACTGTGAAATTTAAATGTGTTTTAAACTTTTTTATTGACGTGTATTGTTAGCATACATTTGTGTTGTATTTAACACAATAATTTTAAGACACAAAACGAGATGCCGTTGTTGTTATTTTGTTCGTTGTTTTGTAAAGCAATTCTTGTCAACATCAAACGTAAATATCACACCAGGCCAAATGTCATAAATTTGGTGGGAGAACTATTAGATCTACTATAAGTATTAATCCATGAGTTGTCTTGTGTGGGTGCGAAGCACTCTCAGAGCAAAGAGGATAATGACGTGGTTATCTATGTTTTTTGCGGGTATAAAATAAAAGGTAATAAGCAAGAAAATAACGACACTTGTCTTTAAATATTTTTAAGTGTTATTAAGTAATATTAATATTATTTAAATTAAACGTCATCATATTATTGAACCCCTTTTTTTAGTATTGTGAAAGGTAAGTCAAGTAAAATGTGAGACAGCAAGAGAGCAACGAAAATTGTGTGAACTTGTGTAGCCTGTGTACGAACATAACAATGTATGAATGTTCATGTGTCTTTTGCTTTGCATTCTCCTTGTTTTTTGTGGGAATAAAACAAAATATAAAAGTATTAAGCAAGAAAATAATAGCACATGTGTTTGCACTGGTCTTTAAATAATTTTAAGTGATAACATGATTTAAATGTAACCAATGTAATGTGTTCATAGAATTCGAATAGGTACCGTGTAACCAAAAGGTGTCGCCCGTGAGTTCGAACACTCGTTGGATTTTTTTTTAATTTTGAATTTAATGACCGATTTTATTAATTTTGGTTTTTGTTGGAATAATAGACAATTCAGTTAAGCACATTCAATGGTATAACTAGTTTCGATCTCCGTGGCAAGTAGTATTTTAATCTTTGTTCGAAGTTTTACCTTTTTCGTTCCATTTTAATAATTCTTCCCCCTTTTTAACCACACCCACTTCTTTCAACACCTTTGCAATCATTCTTATATATACCCAATCATCGTCCAGTGCCTTTGGTCTGCTTTTAGACGACCTTATTTCAGTTATTAAACGAACTCTAGGCGCAATCATTCCTAACTAATGCTCTCATGCAACTTTTATATTGAGGAACAGTTTAATTAACAGCGGAATTTTTAACTTCTCTGTTAGAATTATATAGTAGAGTCATCTTTTGTTTGTCAATATTATCGAAATGTCAAACTTTCGTTCACATACAATTATCAAAATATAGTTTTCGGAAGAAAAACAGCTGAGTACCAAGCAAATGAAAGCAAACGTTTCTTATGTATGTTATTATAATCATATAAATAGACGAATAAGAATAACAAATTTAAAAATTGTTGGTGGTAATGTTGTATTCCTACATACAATTTGAGCGAATCACATGTGGTTGGAAATTTCGTGATCAACAACCGGCAAAAATATATTAACCTGTGTGAAGAAATAACAAATTGAACGTTAGACCTTTCAAAACAGTTTGTCTTGTTATCGATGTTATTAAAGTTTCAACTTTATTCTTTGAATAAATATTTTTATTAATTGTATTTTACATCACACACACAGTGCATTATATTCAGAGATGGAAGAACACAACTGTAATGCCTATTTACAAGTCTGGTAATAAAAATTATGTCTCGAATTATAGGCCAATTTCGAAATTGGCGAACATTGCTAAGATTTTTAGGAACATAGTGTATGATAAATTATTTTTTTGCTGAAACCTTATACTAATCCAGCTCAACATGGATTTGTCTCGGGTAGATCAACTACTGCTAACTTAGCAGTTTTTACTCGTTATTGCCTTAATGCCTTTGAAGAAGGTTCCCCAGTTGATGCAGTTTACACTGACCTGACAAAAGCGTTTGATAAAGTTCCTCATAACTTGTTGATATTTAAGTTGTCCAAGATTGGACTACATGGTAATATTTTGAATTGGTTCAGATCATATTTAATTTATAGGAGTTGTATGTATTAATGGGGAATTGTAATCCAACATCCGCACCATTATAATCCAACATCTGGCGTTCCACAGGGAAGTGTTTTGGAGCCCCTTTTGTTAATTTGTTTGTAAATGATATTGCTTTGTGTTTTGTTAATGCTAGGCATCTTATGTATGCTGGTGATCTTAAAATATTCCTATCTGTTCGTTCATTATATAGTAGGAAGTAGTATTACTGCAGGAGGATATTGATAGATTGAGTAAATGGTCGATTAATAATGGGCTACCCATTAATCAATCAAAATGTTTTCTTGTTAAAATAAAATTAAATGGTTTCCCATTACATCCCATTAAGGAATCGGGGAGAGCTTCTCACAACCAGTGAGCTGCGCGCTTTCTAGATTTATAATCAGTAAGTATTATATCCGGTTCCGAACGGTATTTTGATAAGCTTTTTCATGGCTAAACACTCGATAGAGTCGCCGTCATTATGCGAGGTGACCGTCGTCGGAAGCAATTTAAGGTGGTCAGAGCAGGGACCGAACCCAGGATCTCATGTACAAGAGGCGCGCACACTAACCATTGCACCACCGACGGTCGATTTATTGATCCCGCGCACACTAACCATTGCACCACCGGCGGTCGATTTATTGATCCCAGCTTAAAATGTGGTTTTTATGGTGTTTGATCACGACCTATAACTTTAACTTGACAATTTTTTTTTGGTAAATCACCAGAATTACGCGGTAAGAGGTAGTGCACATTTGGTGGCTGCATTGTCGCTTTTTACATTGTGTTGGCCCTGGACGTGTCCTAATTTGGACACTGTTAAGTAGTAGCGCGACGTTGCTGCACAAACATTAGCACGATGATAGCATGTCCGACTAGAAACCGGCAGCTCGTGAAGGTCCTGGGTTCCATTCGTACGAAAGAAATTGCTTTTGCGTTTTGCAATGTTTTCTTGACATTAGTGGCAATTTTTAAAATAAATTGGTAAATGAGGCAAGTAAACGAACAAACATTTAGTTGGCAAAATTTGTGGAATTAAATTGTATTCACCTTAGAGTATTCCATACATATTAAGTGGTGTGTTTAGCAAAAGCTTTATAACTACTACTGTTTCTTTAAAAATTTCGAAACTCAAGCGCTTTGATTGTCAGACGCTCGTTTCACCATCGGGCTATAGAAGACATTGTGCTTCGACGAACAATAATACCGTTGGTGGCATAAAATACTTTTCTTCTGACAAACACCATAATATCTGTAATGCAATTTCGGATTCCTGTATACCGGAAATACGCACATAGTACTTCGTTGGTCGTACGGAAAGGGGTAAACCATTGGAACTACTTCATTATGTTTTTGCTGGGTAGTATATGAAAAATAACCCACTTATCGAAAACAATCAAAAAATCACAAAAAGATACAACATTTGAAGCCTTTTCTTTAGAGTGGTTGATCTTTTCTTTTTATATGTATTATTTTACAACGACTTAATCCGAAAAATATTTGAGACACTCCCTTCCAATAATTTATTTCATTTCTATAAAAGTGTGAAGTAATACGCAGACAGCAAAATATTTTTGAAAAATAGCATTCAATGTTGTTAGTTTATATATGAATTCGTTCATTGGCAGGAATCGAAAATGATTTGATAAACAACGTACAATTATATCCCGAATGTATATTTTGTTTGATAAACGCTCTACTTAGTCATATTTTTTGTTACAGTTTACTCAATCAAACCGTTTACATTTCAACCAAACATTCATGTTGGCTTCTAATTCATAGTCAGCCAACCACTGCTGGAAACAGCAAGACTATCACACTTTAATTATATGGCCTTACATCTGAATGAGACACTTAATGAAGTCTACAAATGGCCCCGCGTAGTTTATGCAAGTGACGTTCTTTACTATAAACTTAAGACCAAAGTAAGCTGGCAGAATATAAATTATTCAGCTAATTTTTACTCTCCAAACCACTGTGCCCCATTTCTTATTATTTTGAACACATTTTTTAACATAATCAAAAACGCTTCCAGACATTTATGCCAGAAAATATCACACCCTGAGCGTAAGAAACTTCAGTCATGGGGTTGGAGCAGAGTGGCAGTGTAGATATAAACAAGAGATGGTTTTATGGTCAT
Source organism: Phaonia tiefii (assembly GCA_963931995.1). Lineage (NCBI taxonomy): Eukaryota > Metazoa > Arthropoda > Insecta > Diptera > Muscidae > Phaonia > Phaonia tiefii. The sequence goes on along the minus strand of OZ008368.1, from coordinate 197,159,492 downwards.
ATACTGCATGATTTTTGATTATTTCAGCTCAATAAATTCGCTTTAGTTAGCTCTGTTCTCTTTTACACCAAAACAACAAATTTTTCGCCTTCAGTCAAATTCTAATATTCAGCACGTGCAGCAAGTGCGAGTGCGAATGCACCACCGCTATGCCACCACTGATGATGTTTGTGGTGGCCTCTATTATCATCGATATGGTCCAGTGGGAGGCGTAACGTCCATGTTGCCTTTTATGTCCTTTGTTTGTGGCAATGGTGTTGATGTTGACGCAATTGCTGTTGATGGTAGTGGTGTTGCCTTAGGTGACAGTGACTGATAGTGTACCAACGACAGGCGTTAGGTTTAAAAAACAATTAGGGTTGTAGACGCTTTAACTTTCTCACCAATGAAATTATCAAGAAAACGTAAAAAGGTTACTTTTATTTTTAGTTACATAGTGCATTTTTCGAAGATGTCAGCAAAGTTAAGGGCTGCAACTTCACGGAAGCTGGAAATTGTAATATCTTGTGAATTAAAGAACGGAAACGAATTACAATCTATGCATCTAAAGAAATTCAGCTATTTTTTCAGATAAAAAAAATGGTTTCCCATTACATCTCATGAAGAAATTGGGGAGAGCTTCTCACAAGCAGTGAACTGTGCGCTTTCTAGTTCTATACTCACTGATTGGGACCTACAGTTTTACTCCGGTTCCGAACGGTATTTTGACAAGCTTTTTCATGGCTAAATACTCGATAGTGTCGAAAGAAATTTTTAGGTGGTCAGAGCAGGGATCGATCCGAGGATATCAAACACAAGAGCCGCGCACACTAGCCATCGCACCACTGACGGATACTCTACAGATACCCTGAATGAAGTCAGAATACTTCTCGTCAGAAATTCGATATGTCGTACATAATTGTTACCTAAATTCTAAAAATTCTTATGTTCGTTTGGTTATATTATCGCCTACTTTAGACATCGGAATTTTTCGAAATATAAAAAGCTCCCTCGAATGCTTTTATATAACTATAAACAAAATCCTGCAGGCAGATTTCTGAAGTCGTTCCGCATTCTTTCTGATATGTTGGAACAAAACACAATCCACTATACGAATTTAAAAATTTAAAAGCGAATATTTGTAAAAAAATAAAAAAAATTACATGAGGTGCCAGGGAAGATCTGGTTGGAACGAAGTTTCTTTCACTATATATTATGTATTAGTTAGATCCAACACGCCTAAGAGGCCCGTTCAAAAATACGATAATATAAATGGATCGTTAAGGAAATATACTTTTTGTAAATGATAAACTTTTTTAATAAGTTTTGTTTTATAGAATGTGTTTTTTTTAAATTTCTTTTAGGTCCTTTTTGTAGGACTATGTATTATATTTTCCCGAAAATGTTCTATTTTAAAGAGAGGTTCTTCCTTTATTAAAAGCTTATATTTTTTTTAAGTAAAGGTACTAATTTTAAGAAGAAGTAAGTAGATTGGACAAATGGTACCACCCCCCTTTGTACAATCTACTTACTTCTTCTTAAAATTTTTTATTAAAAATTTCTTCTTAAAAAATACAAATCAGAAATTCAAAATCCATTATTTCTGCATTATTTCTGAAAACATTTGGAAAAACTTCTTTCCATCTCTAGAGAACCATCGGCTCCCATTAGACATGTTTTTTTGTTGTTGCCTAAAAGACAACACAATTTTGTACATGCAAAAACAATTGCATGCAGTATCGTTGTGCTCCACGTTATTCAAATTCATCAGGGATGATATTTATTTATTCGGTCTTTTCATTGGTACTTTTTAATTTCTTGAGTGTTTTGCTTGCGATATTTTTCGAACACTTGCATACTAGTTTGATGAATGTTTGATGAATTTTTCAATAGCATCATTCCAAACAACTGCTGATGAAGATCTGTGGCTAGATCTGAAATAGCTATACGGTTTGCCAGGAATCATAGGAATACATTTGAAAAACAAATAGAGGTATAGAATGTCCCCGAGCTTAACTAATAAAATTAAAATATATCGTTTTATTGTAAAAAGCGCTCTGGTCAAAAGTGTTTATTTTGCCCGAAAACTATTTCGTTTGAGACATAGTCTCAAGATTGACCCAAATGTTGATTATTTTCTAGCAACCAAAAATTTATTTGCTATAAGTTATTCACGTATATTGTCAAATGTTTGACAGAAAACAACCCAATTGTACTTTTTCGAAATAGCTCGGAAAGTTGTATAGATAACGTATGTATTGACAAAGGTGAAAATCTTTCATACGTATATTATATAATTTCATTCTTTCCCACATATATTGTTGGTCTTATTCAAACATTCTCCCACACTTTGTAGGCGATGATGTTTGTAAATACGAAGGCGCCCATTCCTGAACAAAAATAAAGTGAAGTGGTAAATGAAGATCCCTGCATTATTTGTATACTAGGCACCTATGCTTATACGTATGGTATATACAGTGGCGAGCAGATGTGGATACATTCTAATGACATTTGACTTTGAGTTGCCGTAATACCCATAAAACCATAACAATTCTTATCATGGTTCTTTATTAATATTCTTTATTAATCATAAAACATAACTAGATTTTGCAATATTTAATGCAAAAAAATAATATTTTGAGCTTATGCCGTAAAATTCAATGTATCCACTTATGCCCGTTTTAGTTTTTGGTGTCTGGTAACACTGGCACATGATTCATTGTGAAATTCAACAGAGTAAATACTTTTTGTGCCACCTATGATAGTTTCATTAGCTGGATACTAAATTTTTCGCAAAAATATTCACTTCGTGACAAAATTAAACCGAATCATTGAAATGACAAAAAAACGGTGTTTCAACCCGTAGAATTCCTAAAGAAGTGGGTGTTTGCCATCGCACAGTCCTGCAAGTTAGAACAAGACCTAATGTAGAGCAGCCAGAAGACAGGAAATCGCGACCAAGATTGCTTACCAATAGAGATGCTCGAGCTATGGAACGGGTAATACCGACCATAAACGAACCCGTTAGTGGGTGGAAAGCACGTAGAACGCTTCGGCGAATTAGGCTGACAACGGCAGAAAATCGGAAGAAACCAGCATTATCCGCGAAAAATATATCGCCATGTCTCAAGTTTTCCAAACAGCTCAACAATTGGAGCGTCGACGACCGGAAGACGGTAATATTGTTGGACCAGACCAAAATCAATCGCTTTCAGTCGGTTGGTAAGCAATCTTTCAGGCACCTATGACCAAACAAAATGAGGAATTTAAATGTCTTTGAAAATATGTATTTTCTTTCTGGCATTCGAAACTTAAGCTTGCAACTATTTAGTAGATTCAAGTATTCGAGAGACAAGAAGGATTGCGATAGGAAAACGGTGGAGGTGACTCGGTCGAAGAAGGTGCCTCGCCAATGATCTTTTGTGAATGTGAATCCATAAGAAAATACTGGCGCCAGTCTAGGGAGAATGTAACTGAAGTGCTCTTCAGGGCACTGTACTATCAGCAGTGGGTATTTTCTCGCATTGATGGTGAACATCTTCAGAAAACTTTCCAACGGGATTTTTCTCTCCGAGCGGGTATTTGTGATTTCATTTCTTCATAGGGCATGTTCGTTGGGACTAACTAGATATTTGAATGCTCCGGGAATACATATACAAAGTGTGGCTATTGTTTTGTAGACCTTAGGCCCTAACCCAGAAAGCCTGCCGGAGCATTAGGTTATAACCCCACCGGAGACCGGAGCATTAGGTTATAACCCCATCCGCCTTGGCTTTTGTTATACTACTGGTTAAAGTGACAGATGGCAAATTAGTTGGGGCTCCACTACCGTGTGATTGGGATGTTATGTTCTGGATTTGTATAACTCCCCTCCTACAAATATCTAGTACAGTTTAAAACATCCGACTAATAGTAGTTTAGAGTTCTGCTATTCTGGCTACATCTTTAAACATATTTAATAGGTACATATATGCCTAAGTTGCTTGTCCAACAAGACAGATCACGGACGAGGAAAAAGTAAGAATCGATAATGGTACAGCCCTTAGTTAAATCCTTATCATTGCAGAATTGATACATATATTTGCTTCACCCTCCTCACGACGAAACATTGATAAGCCACTTAAAACCTAAAGAATTTTTAAATAAGTCTACATAATTACTAACTGCACTTAACATTTTCCCTCGTCTGGAGTGGAAATAGTAGAAATCAGTGGTTTCAGTCTGCTTAATTTATTTTTGTAACACATTATCAAACTTTTGTCCATCAAATTATTATTAGATTATTTAAACAATGCCAAAAGAAACCATATTATTGAAGTACAACCACGAATATCGTATCGGGCTTTTCCGTGAATTTTAGTTCGAATTACTCTGACTGATTATTTGAAGGCAAAACTAAGTAAAAAATAGCAGTTCCTGACTTTTTAAAAAAAAACACGTCATTGTGAAACCCATAAAATTATGTATATGTTCTTAACACTTTAAATCTTTAGTCAATATATAAGCAGTTTTCTGTTTAATGGTAATCAAAGTAGAAATGTGTCCAAATCTTAAATAGTAAATTAAAGACTGTCTCTGGTGAACAATTTACATTTTATCACTTACAACGTTATTCGCGGCTCTGCGTCTATTACCGAGCCACAAACCCTATAAGTGCAATGGGATTTTGTGATTTTTGAAAAGGGACTAAAGGACATGTAAACAATAAAGCAATTACATATAGCAATTTATACATATTTGTTTGTTAAAATATTTGTAGAACATAGTGTGTTCCAAATAAACCATTTCTGATTTAATTTTAAGATTTCAAAATTTTAATTTTTAAAAAAGACCTAATGCCTATTTAGCATATTTAAATTCAAACTGAACAATTCTCGTCTGCGAAATGCTCTAGTAACATCTATTCCACAAAAAATTGGTAGAAAATTTGGATATTTTGTGGGTTATTTTGGTGCAGTTTTCTTGACCTTGTTTCAAAAAAGGACAAAAGTGATATCTTAAAATAAAGATAGAGAATTTTTGTCTACGACGACCCATGATGAAATTTCATGAGGAAGAAATTCGTGGAACATTCCGAATCCGTAGCTAGTCATTTTAGTGTAAAGTTGTGGTACTTTCTAAATAAAGGACGAAAAGGACCCTTCAAACTTTGAAATAGAGCATTTGAATATTGTACGAAAATAATCCCTATCAAATTTAACTTAAGATAATGACTGACAAGAATTCGATCAATTGAATATTTATACGCGTACTCGATTTTTAAATTTATCTCGGGCAGTATCGGATAAAAAAAAATCAATAATGTGTAGCTACACAGCGGTCTATATTTTTGGGGTTTGACTATACTTACCTAGTGTGATCATTTGGCGCAGGAATCGTCCACCCCCTAAATTGGTGTTGCACAGTGTTATCCAAATTCATTGAAACAAAAAATCAATATTCTTGTCAAAATGATAATGAGATACACTTAATTGTGAATAAAAGCGAAACGCGTTCATCAATTTTCATGATTTATGTCTTATTTTGTTCACAGGGTATGTGACTTTACGCGAAAGTAATAAGACCGTACGCGATGGAGTGATATTTCGAAAATAGGAAGCTATAAAAACCGTCGGTGGTGCAATGGTTAGTGCGCGCGGCTCTTGTACATGAGATCCTGGGTTCGAAACCTACTCTGACCACCTTCAAAAAAAAAATTCTTTCGGCGGCGGTCACCTTGCATAGTGACGGCGACACTATCGAGTATATAGCCATGAAAAAGCTTCTCAAAATACCGTTCTAAATCGGTGTAAAACTGTAGGTCCCAAGTGAGTAAAAACTGGAAAGCGCACAGCTCAGTGATTGTGACAAGTTCTCACCGGTCCCTTCATGGGATGTAATGGGAAACCATTTATTTTTTATTTTTTTATAAAAACGGAACTTCAGAATGGAAATTATGAAATTCCATGATTCCGATGCTGTAAAAAAAATCTGGCTGTTTTTTTCCAATTCGTTTTCAGAAATAGATTACATAAAAAAACTTTTATTAATGCGTTTAAACCTTGGCAAACACTAATAATAACAAAAATAATCTGTAATTTCGTATCTGTACCTTTCGTCATATCGCAAAACACTGCAGTTCTAAATTTAAGCGCGATGCGCTGAGTTTTGGTATAACATTTTCGATTTTTTTCACAGTTTTTATTCTTTAGGTCCAAAGATATATAAAAGTGGAAAGCGAAGTTAAAAAAATGTAAATATGGGCAGGTCTAATGTACATACATAGTATATTTAGGTAATGTATGAGAAGGTCAAACTAGAAGCGTACTAGGTCGGGGGCATTTTTCTAATTGAAAAATGGTTGGTTTTTAGGTGGAAAAAAGACAACTCAGTTAACAATACTCACTGACATGTCTAGTTTCGAACACCGTGACAAGTTCATCATCAGATGCATAGCTACTGTGCCTGAATTGATACCATCGTTAGATAATCAATCGTATATATATTTATACGAACCCAAATATGCAATTTACATCTGTTAATTAATTTCGACCGCAGATCCCTAAGTACCAACACAGACTGTAAGGTCCATTATTCCAACGCAAGACCAGAAGGATTTTTTCGTCCATGTTCTTCTTTGCCTCTTGCATATTCGCATTGTTGCACTCCTTTGAGGTGAGCTTTTACCATATCACAGACTTGCTTATTTCTGTGGTAATGTTTTTTTGATGACCGAGCTAGTGTCAGTTGCGTTTTTGAATTTAATCAAATTAAATATATACGTTTTACCAAGAAAAAAAAAATTTAAATCCGTGTCACTTTGATACTAACGGTTTATTTGTGACGATTAATATCTACGAAGAATTAACGTTTTTTTAAAATAAGTGCCTTGCAGCTATTTCGTTCGCGAAAATATGACTGAAATTCTAAGGAACAACGCGCGTTTTGGTCAAATTCACACAATATTAACACTAGTAATGAAGGGATAGCATGTATTTGTTATAAACATACTCTTTCATACCATCTGACGCAAAATTATTGCATCAGAAATCATATACATAAATTTTGTTGTTGCTGGTGCAGGAAAGCCTAAACTAATGGGAAAACTTTTTAACACATTCGTCGTTCGCAAATCGATCTGTGTAATCAGATTGCTCTTATTATTCATAGTTTTCGAAATATGAGACATCGCCTTTGTGCTTTACAACACTTTAGTGACAAGCTTCGTAACCTATTGTGTTCTATAAGGAAAAAATGGTGCATATAGAACAAAAATGGAGCAAAAATACGAAATAAAAAATAAATAAATTATTTGGTTCTATATCCAAGTATTTCTTTAATAATACCAGATAGAAGCATTAGTTCACAACAATCAACAAGAAATCAACAACGACGTTTCGTGTTTATGAGATTTAGTTTTTGTGTTACATATAACACAATTGGATACTAACAATAGAAGATATCAAAAAAGTGCAAAATACATTTAAATTTCACAATTCAACAGGTGAAGCACAGTCGCGAATATCATTTTAAGTGACAATCTATAAATTGTGAACCAGAGACAAAAAACTATTTAAACTAGTGGGCATTCTATTAAAATATACTTTTTCATAGAAAAAGTACTTTTTAATACTTATTGATCTTGAACCGAACAATTATTAAAAACTTAACGTTTTATATCCAAAACAAATTTGATGATAATAACAATTTTTAATACACATCGGCTTTTTCACTTTGAATCGGATTTAAAGTGTGAACGGGAAACTGATATATTTTGCTTAGTTTTGCATAGAAATAACCTGGCAGAGTAATTCGAACTGAAATTCACGAAAAAAACACGTTTATTGTCGCTTACAAATGTGCTTCAGTTGTTGTAACACCACTTGTTGTAAGCAGCGATGCCAACCCGAGGGATAAATCCATTTTTTAAAGGACTTCAACAAGGGAGGGACTACAAGATTTGAGGGATACTAACAGAACAATCTTCGAGTTATATAATTTTGTACGGTTTGCTAAAATATGTCAATTGTCCTAACTATACTTTACTTTTATTGACTATTTTACAACCTCATGAGGTCAGACGTCTTACACATATTAATTAAACAAATTTTAACATATTCTTCCAACTGGCTCTATCCTTCGCCTTTTCTGGCCAGTTGGTAACACCAACGATACGGAGGGACTCTTCTACCTGGTCTTTACAGCGGAGTCTTGGTCGTCCTCTTTTCCTGCTTCCATCTGGTACGTTATCGAAAACCTATCGCGCTGGCTGATTTTTATCCTAATTTTAGTGGTAAACAATAAGTGTGTTTTTTTTGCCCCGCTAAAGTTAAATATAGCTTAATTTGTACGTGACTGCTAAGCGATATTAAGTGGCATTTCAATTTCCGACTTAAATTCCGACTTGTGCAATGACATTGTTGCCACATGTTAAATTTCAAGAAATGGCAACAAAAAGTTATCTTAGATAAATTTTGTTATCATTTCTTGCGAATGATAATGTTATCAAGGAGAGACCCAAAAGCAGAAAATTGCAAAATGACTTACACATTTTAAGTTCATTAAAATTATTTTGTTTAATCTATACTTTTACATCTCTAAGTTTGAAGGATAGCCTATTATTTCCGACAGAAAACAAAATTGGAAATTGATTGTACATAACAACGCTCGGTAAATGTTATTCATATTGATCATGGTAGAATTATCTACCAGGTATAGTCGTTTAAACAGGTGATGAAATTTTTTCCATGTCATTTTTTGTTTCACTTGTCAAAATCTTTTGCATTTTGCTTTTATCCTTTTTTGTATTCTTGTATTGTTGTTATATATATGTGTAGAGTTTAACAACTGAAACAAATAAATGAAAATAAAAAGTCTGTTGTTGCTGCTTACAACATCTGCTGCTACCATGTGTTTGTTGGCACTGGCTACGAACGTGTTGCCGTATCGCAATTTTTTCACCCATTACAGGAAATGTTGCCACATTTCGTAGTATTACGTGTCGATCGTTTTATTTGCAATGTCGTAAGTGGCGATAGCTTAAGGGAATAAAAAAACAGCCTTAGTGTTTTTAATTTCGTTTGATACGACTGATAATTTATATAGTATTGTATGAGAAGTTCATACTATAAGCTTACAAGCCCGGAACATTGTTCTGAGTGAAAAATGGATAGTTTTGTTAGAATAAAGAGCAACTTTATAAAGCACACTCACTGACATGACTACTTTCCAAATCCGTGACAAGTTCATCACCAGATTCTCAAACACTTCACCTAAATTCTGTACCAAAAAGTAAAAACGTCTTAAGTGCACTTAGGAAACTATTGATTAAGTGCACTACTATTACCACTAGTGTCTTAATTACCTCCAGGTCAAGATTTTGTTTAATTTCACTTATGTATCAGGAAGTTCTACACCAGATATTGTTTACATATATAATTAAATGTCAGAACTTCTCATGGAAAATACCTCCTAAAAATGCTCATCTAAAAAAGTTGGAAATGTACATAAATCGTTTTTCCTTATCGGCACAGAATTTGTATCATTCCAACAATTGTATAAGTATATACACGCTTAAAAAATATTTTTTTTTTTCGTTCTTTGGATGCAAACTATAACGTGTTGGGCGCAAATGTAGTATACTTGAGTCACCACACATTCTGCTTGCTATTCAATATTACATTTTGGAGACACAATGATTAATGCTTGTGTCACAACACATTCTTTTTGCTATTCAATATTATATGTTGGAGACACAATGATTAATGGTTATAGTATATATTTGTGTAACTCTAATATGGCTTTGCTTGTTGAAAACTGCTGACAATAAAAACGAGAGACACAACGAAGAAACAAGAAAGCAGCAGATTTGTAATTCCCAAAAACAATGCTTGCACGGATGTAAGTATATGAATGTTCCAAACATATGTAAGTATATGAATGTTCCAAACATATGCCTAATAGTACAGGGGCCGTTTTTGCAGCGTGTATAAGTATATAAATTCTCTATGAAATGCACACGATCGAATAAGACCCTATCGAAGGACCCTAATTATCAACTCATCCTCAATGCTCATCTTTCGTCACCAATTCTCTAGAACACACAGTTGCGCATTTGTGTGATCATAGTTTTTAAAGATCGTCTAATGACAGGTACGTTTTGAATTTTATTTTGATATGGCCGCTTTTGTTAGTTACTTGGCAAATACTCGTATATTAGAAGTTTCTGGCCGTGCAAGGTTGAATCAAGACTTCAAAATGCTGCCTGAAAAAATATTCTGTCAACATTTTGAAAATATAATTTTCTAATTATGCTGATCATGACACGTCGTTTGAGCCCCATATTGACAAAAAAATTATTGTTTTTCCCAAATACACTAGATATTGAAACTTCATCGGCCGTTCGGGGACTATAAGTACTCTCGTATACAAAAAAGTTTGACTTTCCCGTCAGTAGTTCTTCAATACGCATCTTTTACTGTATGCGCGTGATTTTTATTGATGATATCAATGACATGTTATTCTTACTTGTAACAATATTAACCTTTGGGTAGCAATGAAATAAAATTGTTTTCCCATTACATGACATGAAGGGATTTTATTAAATACTAAAATTTATTTGCTAAACATTGCATTAAGCAAATATAAAACAATAAAAATTAACGTGATCTTCTATATACATTGACCTTTATTTCGTAAATAAGTGCATATAGAACATGCTTCTTAATCTTAGAAGCGTTCCCAAAGACAGACATTTTTTTGACAGAAAAAACACTATAAACTCCAGACAAGTTTTCGGCTTAGTTTTTTTAATTAACAACTAAATTTTAACAGAGATTTACATTTACATTTTTGTTATATAGGGCACAATAATTTACGAACAACGATATGTTCATGGGTATGTATTTGTAGAAATGCATCCAAACACTTCATGACATTAGGGGTGTGATAGTGCACGACTTTTTGATTTTGATGCTTTATAACTCCTTTCTTTGTGAGGTTCGAATAAAATGCACTTGCCAAATATAGGGGAAAGGGTAAAAATTCACAATAAGACCCACAAGGCATGAACAACTCCCAATCGGTTTCACTCCTCAGCAGTTTCTCAAAAACAACTTCAAAACAACTTCTTCCCTACAAATATTTTATTTTTTGTATTTCTTTATGAAATTACCTCATACCGCTCGACCCACTTTTATTTCTCTCTCACAACACAATTTTCTGACACACTAATCCCTATATCTAACCAAAACTGAGGGTCCACTACACAATGCACGAACAAATTACCAAAACACGCTGAAAAATCGGCGTCTATAACATATTCACCCAAATATATTCTGCAGGAACCATGTATATATTTGGAACACACTTCAAATAGTCATATGTTTGCAAGTCCCAAACTCGCTTGTATTTAAATGCAACCAGTAGCATGTTTACTGATAAACAGGTATGCTTTTACGTGGACACATATGCTTTGTTCATCTCAAACATCCATATACTTACGTGGAAGCATTCGCGTGTTTCAACCAAACGTCCATATACTTACGTAGAAACATATACGCATTTTCCCCTAAACATAATACTATTTAGAAACGAATTATCTTTTGATTTCAATGTATATATATTATTTATTATAATTATTTTTTTCAAAATAAATCCTCATTTATAAATAATTAATACAAAAAATTAAGATTCAAAACGGCCCTTCTTACATTTACTTGTTTTGAATGCATTATTTGTAGCTTTTACGAAATGAGAATCATCTGCTCTTTTGCTCGTCCTTTCTTTGTTGTCTCTTGTTTCAGAACGTTTCAACTACGCAGTGGTTATCACTAAGCGTTGGTACACAAACAATATACTTATATACAAATCTAGTTCATGCAAGCCAAGCGTTTATTAATTACTAGTGTTGTTTTTATTATATTTCACAAATGGTCCGCTTTTCCGATTTTCTCAGTCAAGACTCTGACAGACATAGAGCTTCACGTTCTTGCCCTTTCAAGTTTCATTCCTCAAAATCGGTTCTCACTTTGGTAGCACACATATATATGTACAAAACACTTAAACAAATATCAAAGCAACATCACAAATCATCATTTAACCGTCCGAGCCTCTGCTTATTCTTCTTTCACTGATCGAGCGCTTTTGATTTCCTCTGTCCGATGAACCATTGACGACTGAATTCAAGAAACTAAAACGCAATACATCAACCAAAAGAAAAAATACTGCTTCATCTGCAATTTACACGCTCATTTAGGAATATTTACGAATCAATGCCCGATACAGATACACATTTACAAGATGGACTCTCTTGTCGTCCTTCTGTTATTCTCTTGCTCTCGAGAGAGCATAAACTGTGCGCCAAACAGAGCTGTATTTGTAGCATAAACACAGATGTATGTGGGTTGTAAACACATTTATTATAACATATTACTCATTGTGTCTCAAAAATTTAATATTGAATAGCAAACACAATGTGTTTGGACACAAGTATCTTATATTTGCGACAAACTCCAAACACACTTTATATTTGCATCCCAACAACAAATAACAACAGATTTTTCAGCTTGTAATACTTTCGTTAAAATATTTTTTTTAATCGTGAAAACTGCAGAAAGTATTCAGCTTTACTACGTTATCGTAAAACCACATACACTGCGTATCACTTAAAGAAGGAATGATATTCTGTAAACTTCGAACGTAAATATCGGTTAAGTTAGATATAGGAGAATTACGGAATTTAATTTTAATAAAGTCCATAATCTTACTATTGACGTAGCAAAATAAGAAAAATATAATACGCAACGTCCGCTGTCGTATAATAGTCACGATAAGTACTTTATTAAGATGTATTTAGTTGTCTGGAAAATCTCTGTACTATCACCCTGTATTTCAGAATGGTCCCCATATTTTTTGATGATGAATTACAATGTAAGCTATTTGGTTCTTGCTTGCTCAGAACACGTGACATGAAAACTGATCCATCATTAGGCAAGTGAATACTTGATGATGACAACAAGGACTTAGTTCTCCGTGTACTTTATTTTAAAACTTATTCAGTTTTCCTAAAACCGACTGCAACAAAATATTTCATTATTCTTCTCTTATATTCAAACGTACACATCCCTTATCCACCATTAGCACCCTCACCCCTACAACTGTAGTTGCGAATGAACTACAAAGTAGGTGTTGTGTTGAAATTTAATCCCAGTGAGTTTTACCACTATTGTAAATAAGTATATACATAGATGAAGCGATAAGGTTTTTGTTGATGGCAGCCGCCATTGTTGCCTCATTTTACAGCGTCAACAATCCTTCGATGTGCAACTCTATCGGATTTCACAAAAGCGAAAAGTGTGTTTTGTCTAATTTTTCACTTTCGGTTGATAGTACCATTCAGTCATTGATTATCCAAAAAATGTTGCTGAGCGTATTAGGTCTCGATAATTACTATGTATGGGTACGTGTGCCATATTGCCCTAACTGAAAAATTGTGAATGTACGTCTCTTTGACATGTGCCGTTTTGGTGTATGATCTATTATTCGCTGTTAAGATCTAACATTGGGCAATATGAAATTAGCGAATGAAAATAATCGAACTACGTTAGAGCTTGAAGATCTTCGATATGTCAATAATTAGTCACAAAATATTGAATTATAAATGCATGCACTTATACTACACCTATACCTCTGGACAATACAATATTATTTATTATATTCGCCAAACTTCAACATCAATTCATATTAAAGTTATAAATAGGCTGATCCATGGGAATTGAAAATATAAAAATATTCAGAAATCACCCTCCAATTTTTTTAAAACAATTTTAAATATATATGTATGTATATAAATGTATATATAAGAAAAACATGTTCATAAAATTCCCATTGATATCCGTTTGCAAATAGTGATGTGCTATTTACAACCTCTTAATATAATTTCGTAATTCAAAAATTATTTAAGTTGTAATAAAGTGGGTAGCAATCGTGCTCTTGATATCAGATTTTATATTAGATTTGATATTAGATTCATAAACTACTGTATTCAAGTTTAACAAATATCTAAATCAAACGGGCCAATATTCACAAGCGAGCTTTAGAAAAATTATTACTTCCACTCCCACCCAGTAAAAAACTGAGCTTTTGTGAAAGCAGGTACGTAAAATGGTAAATTTACGCTCAGTTCCCACTTAAATGTGCTAGTATTTGACAAAATCAAAAAGACATATCATTTATAGCTGATTTGCAACATATATGCAGAAACCATGTATATGTTTGCAAGCATTGTTTTCATGAATTTAAGATCTGCTGAATTTTCCTTTCTTTGGTGTTTGTCTCGTTTTGGTTTCCAACAGTTTTCATCAAACGCAGACGCCATTGGGTCACAAAATCATAAATTATAAATCGGTCACGTACACTGGATTTTCTTTCGAAATTTTGGTTGAAACATAGCACTACATTCACCCTGGGACCACCCTGCGTACGTGACGGTTATAAATTATCAATGTTCCTCCAACATATAACATTGAATAACAAACTCAAAATGTTTAGACACAAGTATACTATATTTGCTGCGACAAGCTACAAACATGTTATAGTTTTGCATCCAAACAACAATAAAAGACAGCGTGTACGTGCAGAATTCAGAGCGTTGAAAGTGCATATTTGTAACAGTTTTGGAAGTTAGGAAATCATGTCTTCCAGAGGCTAATTTAGTAATGTATTTAGTTATATTTTAATAATATCTAGTGGACACTATTTCCGTTTGCGCTGCATAACTGGTATTTTCCGCCTTATTTATCCAGCAGCTATCGGGAGACTGAGTGGTTCTCAATTTCGTAATTTCGACATCATTAACTTGCGGATATTGTCCGATTGAATTCCTAGAAGTGTCTCGATTTGAGAATTCTGTACAATAAGCGTTTAATATACAGTTAGTATGTTATTTAAATTTTCATAATATTGAAAACGCACTACTGCGAATCGTGAATTTATGTGCTTAAAATTTAACATGCGCTACATTACCTACAATATGTCATATACGCACCTGATCTCCACAGATGTTATAATCCAAGACTACTCTTACAGGTTTTGTCACAAGTGAACAAGTCAGTCCTCCTCACATTGCGACGGACTACTTCAGGCTGGGTCATGTTCCCGTGCAAATGAAATTCGATGTATTTATGATAACAGTTATCAAGGACATTCCATTACCTTGCCATCTCATGCAGGTCCTCCGTTGCAAAGATGACATCCAGTATCTCTTGACTGGAGTTGGTGATGAAAGTAGAGGGTTTCACCCTTTTCCCAGAATGTTAACCCTTCCAGTACCGTATCTTCGGCCTTTTCTGACCATTTTAAGTTTGAAATTTATATTTTATATTATTTCGTAACAGTTGGTTCAAAACTGTGTTTCATTCCATTGGTATTATAAATTATTTTAACCGTAGAAATAAAAAATTGTTTGGAGGATTAAATACAAGCATACAGAGCAATAATTTTTCACCCAAAGACCATAACCCTCAATTTGTTTGATAGTGGTATAAACGCATTCAAATTCGTATGCACGTGTGCACCGGTGGACGTTAACATCATCTCAGAATAATACACATCTGCCAAAACCTTAACTTAGGCATTGTTCGTTTTGACACTGATTTTTTCGAGCGTGTTTGTTATTCTTTTATATTTTCGTCTATGTTTTTCGCCCAGTGAGCCTAAACTAAAACCGTACACCTCACTGAATGTAAGAATCTCTGCCTTAATCCGTCCATGGTATATGCTGGAAAAATTAGATTTTAACACGTATTTTAAAGGAGCCACTGTTCGATATTTCGAACAGTAATTTTAACTATTTTCTGCGACGGTGTATACGCGATGCAAAACGCAATGATGCAGTGCTGTAGGGTAGTTTGGTTGCTTTCAAAAAATAATTCATTGCTCGTCCGCCTCACCACTATGGGCCCTGGTTGGTTTTGAAGAACAAGCTTATATATAGACCAAATTTCTAAACGGAAAATAAGACACATTAACAGAATAATTTTTTTAAAAATATGTTACTTTTGAAGACATAGCTACAAAAAAGTTTTTGTTGAAATACAAGATGCCTCAGGTCGGCAAACAAAAATTTGGGTCCGTTCAAAGGGTCATTTTGTGGACTTCTCAAACAGCCGTTATCGGTGGAATTGTATGAGATAGCGAAATTCTGACGACGGATTTGAGTTCAGCGGACCCTATATAGTAAATTAAATAAAGTAATTTTCAATAAAAAAAAACACTTTTTCGTTAGATACGTTTACGCTGAACGTAAAATATTTGTATTAAGATATTTTGCGTTCATGAGCGCTCTTTATTGCAACTTTAATCTTTGTCTACACTTATCGTCATTAAAGGTCGTTCGATTTTTATTTGATAACACTGTGTGTAATTTTTTAAGTCATGCCAAAATAACCATATACGGACACCACTACGTGATAAAAGACTAAAAAAAAAGACCCGTGTCTCCCAATTTTTCCCAAAGTCATGCACTTTTTTTTTTATGGGCCGCCAAAGATTTGGGCCACGGTATCATTTTCGTAAAAATGTGATCATTTTCTCAGGCTCATATCATGCAAACCGTTCAGAATTTCGATTTACTCCCTGATATTTCATTTTTTGCTACCTATGGACCTGAACAGGAGAAAAAGGTAAAAAAAATTAAATTAAAAAATTTTCGGCAAATTTTTCACTTTTGCGTGCTACCTAAACAGTGTTAAGAATCATCTCTAGGAAGTTTATATGTTCTAGAAATTTGTTTATTGAGATCTTAGGTAAATTTTTGTAGTTGATTGTTTCCTTGAATTTTGAACGGTTTGCTACCTATGGACCTGAACACGGGAAAAAAGGTAAAAAAATCGAATTTTTTTAAGTTTTTTGCGATTTTGATCTGGAAGGTGAAGTTTTTTTGATTTTATATGTTCGCATGTTCTTTATGACAAGAGCTACAACTTTGCCTCAGAGAGTAAATCGAAATTCTGAACGGTTTGCAAGATATGAGCCTGAGAAAATGATCACATTTTTACGAAAATGATACCGAGGCCCCAAATCTTTCGCGGCCCATAAAAAAAAAAGTGCATGACTTTAGGAAAAATTGGGAGACACGGGTCTTTTTTTTTTAGTCTTTTATCACGTAGTGGTGTCCGTATATGGTTATTTTTTTTCGTGTTGCACTGTGTAATAAAACAATACAATTTGTTGAACAAAAAACCGCAGACGCCTGTAGAATATTGATAAAAGTTTAGTGCGGTATACTTTCTCCATCCAACCTACAGATTGTCTGACTCCAACCATCGCTGAGAGAAAATCAGTCATAATGTACAATAATTCTTCGGCCCTTCAATGAATTCGAAAATTTAAAATTTTTCTATACAAATGATTTAACCAAATCATGGATTATAAAGCACAAACAAAGCATACAGGCGGATGGCCAGACACACAGACCCAATGCTCCAACAGGGTTCACAAAAACGTTCTAACTATAACTCCATTTCAACACTGCTGCTTCTCTAATTTAACTCCTGTAGTTAGGGTATGGTAGTCATTTACAACACGCAACTAAAGGTTGTTTGACATTCACAACAAAAATATTCCAAATCGCATGCAGAGATTGTGACAACAAACCTTGTGGAGTTCTGGAGTACAAATGAATACTAACCAATATGAAATGAATTCCCAAACATTTTTATGGAAATTTAAATCAAATTAACTGCAAAAGAATTCAGCAAATATTTTAAATCGAAGACATCCGGATAAAATGCTTAAAATATAAATGGAAACATAATTTGGTAATAGAGAATATATGACACCCTACCCGAAACTCATTGCAGGACATTAAAGATTTTATAAGATAGCCTTTATCCATCTGATAAATTTTTTCTTTAAGAGCAATTGAGCCATCGTTGTTTCCTTAAGTAGAAAATTAAGAATTCCATTATAAGTATAAATTTTCATAAAATGCATTTTGTGGTTTTGCACTAAATATTAAGCCACGAAGTATGTCGTATTTGCAAAATGTAGAGTGTACTTATGAATGAACACCAAGAGCATCTAAACCATGATTATATTTCCATACGAAATTCATAAAGCTCTATGCTGAAAACGCAAATTTAGTGAATGTATTTGCATGGTGAGTATAGAGTTATTTTTTGTTCTGCAAGGAAATCCTATCGCTGCATGTGCATACATATATATCCTTTAGAAACTGTAAATGATGAAAATTTATCATGCTCCCCGCAGGATATGTATGTGCATGAGTATTCATTTGCACTAGTGTATGCGATATTGTGAATTTGGTGTACAACAGCGTGTAATTTATATGCTATTCATGTGTTGGCGAGTATAGATTACAGACAAAATTATGCTAGTAAATGTGTGTGTGTATCATTATCATCATCGCCATCATTTCTCGCCCTCATCATTTATATGAATGACTTTAGTATAAAGGAATTGCATTTAATTCAATATTGCCGTTCAAAGCTTAAATTACGACATGAATACAACGCACATACACAGGAAAATGCTTTTCATTAGTTTTCTGAAAAATAAGAGCGAAGAAATAAAAGGTTAACAGATACGACGAGAACAAGAGTAACACAATGTTCAGATTTTAATAGAGTACGGAATGCGATGTACAGTAGAAAATTGGGGTAACGTATTTCGATAAAAATTGCAAAAATGGGAAAAATATTAATTTTAAATCTTCTTACAGCGGATGCTTTGTGCAGAAAATTTACTTTGGTCGAGTTTTTAGATTTGTAAATGTTGTTTATGATTCTTGTGCTCCGACTCCGACACCAGCATTTTGAAAATACACGAAAAATAAGAGTTTTATTACTCCGATATTAAATGAAACCATATTCTAGGTTATCATTTTTGATGTGTTAACATCTATAGGCGCTGGTAGGGACTTAACTCACAAAGTGAAGACATAAAACACAGTTTGTCCGACTGCGATCACACAGATTGTCAGACTGCGATCACACAGGTTGTCCGACTGCAATCACACATTGTTTGGCGTTAAACTCCTCCGAAACGGCTGGACCGATTTATATGAAATTTTGTGTGCATATACGGTAGGTTTCAGAATCGGCCAACTTCTACTTTTCATACCCCTAAATGACAAGGGTGACCCACCCCTATATAGAACACAGATTTGTCCGACTGCGAAAAAAACACACACTGATGTAGCGGCAGCGAATAGTTGTATTGTGTGGGTGCGGAGCACTCTCAGAGCAATGAGA
Organism: Phaonia tiefii; assembly: GCA_963931995.1. Lineage (NCBI taxonomy): Eukaryota > Metazoa > Arthropoda > Insecta > Diptera > Muscidae > Phaonia > Phaonia tiefii. The sequence continues at coordinate 197,140,260 of OZ008368.1, read as the reverse complement.
ATAATGACGTGGTTATACGTATATAAAAATGAGATAGCAAGAGAGCAACGAAAATTGTGTAAACTTGTGTAACGTATGGACGAACATAAAAATGTGTGAATTCACATGTGTCTGTTGATTAGTATTCTCTTTGTTTTTTATGTATTAAGTATTAAGCAAGAAAATAACAACACTAATCTTTAAATATTTTTAAGTATTATTAAGTATAAATATTATTGAAATGAAACGTCATCATATGATTGAACGCCTTTTTGTATTATTGTGAACGGTAAGTCAAATAAAATGTGGGCGCGGAGCACTCTCAGAGCAAAGAGAATAATGACGAATTATACGTATAATTATATTATTATAATTATATTATAAAACGAGATAGCGAATTATAAAATGAGATAGCGAAGACAGCAACGCTACGAAATGTAGAGTATGTACAGGGGGTTTCTATGGGACACCTTATCGAAAAGGTACTAGGGAAATGATGTAGTATAGGAGACCAAAGAAGACTGGAACTAATTTTAAATAGTGTTTATTGATACTAAAGACAGCTAAATTACGTTTTATTTTGTTTGCATTGAACGAGAATACGCATTCCCTTCGATTTCTGTCCGTTTTATGTCCAACGAAAGTGTATAATTGGTAAAATACAGCAGCAAATAAAACTCAGTGAAATAGCCTTCTACCTCGTCGTCATTAAGAGGCATCGTAGAGAGTAATGGAAACTCTTAAGTATTACTCTATGGTATGTACAAACATAACAATGTGTGTATGTTAATGTGTCTCTTGCTTTGCAGTTACTTTGTTTTTTGTGGGAAAAACATAAAGTAATAAAACAAAAATTATTAAGCAAGAAAATAATGGCACATGTGCTTGCAATGGTCTTTAAATAATTTTAAGAATTAATTTTATTTAAATGTAACGTCATCATATGATTGAACGCTGTTTTTTATTTTCCAATATAACATTTACTAATCCGTTCATAGAAATCCAACAGGTACCGTGTAACAAAAAGGTGTTAACACATCGCCGTGAATTCGAACACTCATTGGATTGTTTTTAAATCAAACAACTGTTGGTCAAAATTATAGAAATCGCATTCACTTTTCTCGAGTTAAAAACTAAATATTTGAAGTTCGATTTTCAACGATTTACGCTTTTGTTGTCTATTAGGAAATGAAATTAGATGTGAGTTGGAACAGTTTTAACGATACCAAAAATTTACCAATTGCAAGATTTATTACAATTATTAACCCCTCCTCTCTCCATTGTAAGCAAAGCTCTTAAACCCCTAGCCCCCCCCCCCCCCCCACTCATGCTGACGTAATCATTGGTATTTGCAGTTTACTTTCAAGGTATTCTGTTTTTTATTTTATTGATTCATGTGCAGCAGTTATAATTCTAGAAATAAGAAAATAGGCTTAGGAAAGAGGACTAATAATAATATTCATTTAAACAAACATATGTGTTGCCATATGTGTCAAAAAGTAAATAATTACTCATGATGGAATTAGTAAGGTGAACGCATTGCACAGCTGATTTTCTTTTGTTTATATATTTCTGGTTAATTTAAATTTTCAAATGTTGTTCACGTATACATATTTGTTTATTTGTATGTGTTTTTCCACAGTAGCACATAATTGATTTAACAATATAAGTTAACTTTAACAAAAACAAAATGCATGTTGTTCTTGCCCTACAACAGTAACAACAGCTACTGCGCTTCCATCATGCTGACGACCCCTATAGTGCTTACGTAATACTTGAACGGCCCCATGAGGAACAAAGAAAACACACGGCAAATTGATTTAGATCTAAGGCAAATAGATTTTATCCTATACGGTGTGAAAATGTATATTCGGAGTCGTCGAAGTTTTAATGGCTTTAACTCCAGCTCCGGTGGTGCAATGGTTAGTGTGCGCGGCTCTTGTACATGAGATCCTGGGTTCGATCCCTGCTCTGACCACCTTAAAAAAAAAATTCTTTCGGCGGCGGTCACCTCGCATAGTGACGGCGACACTATCGAGTATATAGCCATGAAAAAGCTTCTCAAAATACCGTTCGGAATCGGTGTAAAACTGTAGGTCCCAATCAGTGAGTGAAAACTGGAAAGCGCACAGCTCAGTGATTGTGAGAAGTTCTCCCCGGTCCCTTCATGGGATGTAATGGGAAACCATTTATTTTTTTTTTTTTAACTCCAGCTCCAAGCAAATAAGCCAAACTCCGACTGCCCATGACTTACAATAAATCACGATCCTAAAATCATTTTGGAAATGTCGAAACGAAGTAATGAGATCGCCGTAAGAGTTTTTCGAAGACATTCTCCAAGGAGGCGGAGCTACCTTTAAACAAAAACCGTACAAAGTTAAACTAAAAATTTGTTTGTTATAGGGTAGATGGAAGAATGTCTAGACATCCGAAAAGGCTCAGAAAAAAATACGGTAAAAAATGAATGACTGTTCGAACTCACGGGCGATGTGTTAACACCTATTTGTTACATGGTACCACTGTTCGAAATTTTACATTGGACAAATAAAAAAAAATGCAAGCTCTTTTAAACATTAATAAATTCATTTAATAAGTATTGATCAAGGTTCTTAATATGCCCAGAATGCAGTGAATTCCAAAAGCCATTATACGTAATGTAATTACTTCCATTATACATAAAATTTAGTTTAAAATTGTTTTGTTGTGGTTTGTAATCGTTTTTTTCTTCTGCTGAAGGCTCTTTTACTATTGCACTTTCATTTTTCATACATCTGCTTTAACATTAGACGTAATATTGTTAAAATAAATAAAGCAAAATTTAGCTCACAACAGATCGACACTGACCTGCTTCTTTGAATGCTGGCATACACCTGAATAAAAAGCAATATATTTCAATATAAATGCACCATATCGGCAGTGTTATTACATAAAACAATTCAAAAAGCATAAATGTTTCAAATGACATCAATGTTTCTCATCAAAATTATGAATGGACCAAGTTATGACAAAACGAGTGTCATACGTTATGAATCATTCGCAAGATGTCGCCAGTGCTCTTGAGTCAGACAATTCGTTCCATGAGTTCTCTATACTATTCATTATTTTTTTGGCGACGACGACCTGCTTGTTTGTTTGCTGCCGCTACATCAATACCACTATACTTATTTTCAGGCAGAGAATATTGTTGTACAACAGCCAAGTATGTGATGTTAATGCTGTGTGTTGTTTGCATGTGTTAACTTTGATAGATTGCCCTACCCGTGCCTATAGATGTTAACACATCAAAAAATTTGATTGCACGTATTACAGTGTGCCCCGTTCAATTGTAACAATTTCATTTTGTCATGTATTTCTGCGATTTGTGAATCTACATAAAACTTTTAGATACCAGTTATTGTTGTTTCACAATTTGGGAAATTTTGATTTCTAGATTTTCTAGACATTTATTCACAAGATCAATACTGGTACCCAATGTTAAGAAAATTTCTGCCAAACTGTGAGAATTACGAAAGAGCGGCTCGTAAATGTTAGTTGTTCTAAAGCAGCAGCCGGCTTTTATACTATATGTGCCACCCGTAAATTTCGTAGAACATATATCTCATAATCTTCTGAGCATGTTATAAATTCCCTAATTATTAAAATTGGGTTATTTTGTTTTAATTGTTAAATATTGTTCATATCTCCTGGTGATGCTACACAATGGAGTAGCGAAATATCGTGGAAAATAAATACAAGAACAGCAAATCTGACCTCAAGATCGGAGAATATTGGTTATTTATTGGTACAGAAAAGGTCGAACAACAGAATAAAAATATTTCCAAATTATTCATAAACAAATTTGCTCATTTCCTCCACTGTGTGAAATGTTGCTGCTGATAATAATTTAAAGCAGCATGATGAAAAGGATGCTGTTAATGATGATAATGATAATAAAAATGTTGCTTTCGCATTCCATTCCAACATCATGCATTCTAGCAAAGTGATGCGAAAACAAAACAAGCGGGATATCAAAACACTCATGGGAATTTAAGCACATCCTGTTGGTACTCTTACTTACTTTTACTCATAGAGTACTTGAAGCTCGATAAAAGTCAAAGTTTTTCGAAATGAATTCTAAGTGTGTGTGAGTCGCAAGCATTAGTTGAAAGAAATGCAAGTCCTTGAATTGTTGCTTCGTTTAGATCCTTCTCTAGAGTAGCAGTAAAAGTGATTTTTTCCTGTGTGTCTGTCTCTAGACACGTCTGTCTGTATCCGCATAAATATGATAATGAATAGAATTTCATAAACACATGTAATTGTGTGTGTTTGAACGAGGACTTCTTGGTGAATGTAATATTTTACGCTGTTTTCTCTTTAGAATGTTGAGTGAATTGCAAAGGTGTTCACAAGCATACGTATGAATATACTGGGGCTTAAAGTCGATTTTACATTTCTAAAGGATTTAAACGACTTTAAGATAGAACATTTATGGTTGTGAATGAAAGTTGTAGAAATTACTTCAGTATTTGGTTGGCCCGAGGATGGGAGGCAGAGGACGAAATTATGTTTGTCTGTTTGTACACAACTGCAGTGTTTAAAACGTTTTTTAAACTTGTCTTCTGTAGAACCTTTAAAGACACATAATTCTCACAAGTGACACTCAAAAAAAATATTGAAACTCGCATGCTTTCTTGGAAATACGTTGAAGCAACTACTTTGGAATGGGCTCAGAGTAGTGAAGGTTCACAGATGTAAAAATAAGGCATGCTACCTAAAATGCAAAGTTTAATGCATTTGCTGTTTGTGTATTAGCGGCCCGATAAAAACCGGATTGACGGTGGTAATGAAGACACTACGTAGTTCTCAAATCAGTAACGGTCGATGGATACACTGCAATACTGATGGATTAAATACGGATGGGAGAATATGAATAGAACAATGTAACAAGGGAATGAATATTACACTGATATTTGTCTTTCATGACCAGAAAAATAGGCTTCAAGCATAACTTAAATATCTTGTGATTAAGGCGATATCGTCAGAAGGAGTAAGGTAGCAAAACAGTGACGACTTCAAAAATAAGATGAAGAAGTACTCTGTGGTTGCAACCTGGAGATCTTATGGATCTTTTGCCAAAAATACTCGAAATGTTTCCCGACTCATCGAAAATGTTTGCCATTGGACGCCATAAAACCATCTTAATCGCAGTTTCTGTAAACGTTTGAAAGAAATAATCTTCAAAATAAAAGATATAAGAATGGTTATTTACACCAAAATAGAGATTTCACGAAAAAAATTTAATTTAAATATTTATTTTTTATTTTTAAAAAATGTAACTATAAATTTAACTTAGTTAAATGGATTACAGACTAACAATATGTATTGAAAAATATAATTATTCTAAGATATCAATCGTAAGGAAAATTTTTTTTAAGAAATTTTTTTAATGTAAAGGATGATGACATGTTTGCCTTCGCTCTGTATTTGTTTAAGAGGAAATCTGTCAGGTCTTTCATAAGAAGGAAATAACAATTTCAGATGTTTAATAAAAAAACACTTTCCCCATACCTTCAGTTAGGAAGGCTTTCAATTGGGAATACGTTCGGCAAAAGATAATACTATGTCCTTGAGCCACCAGTATAAATCACTTTGTTATTTAATATACAAATTGTTCAATAATAGTAGATCATATCATTTAGTATGAAATCTCCGAAAATTGGAATGTCCAAAGTTCAATAAAAAACAATCATTAAACACTGAAAATACAAAGGGTCAGCTGACATATTAAACGAAGTTCAATAACTATATAGTCAATATACAATGGATATACACATATCCAGCGACTGACAGGATAACTAAATGATACTTCAGACGGGCAACTGGTGGAGGCAAAACAACAACAGCATCAGCTAGGGGAACGTCGACTGATGAAGCCAAGACACCAGCACTAAGCAGCCCGAAAACAAATAAAGAAATTTCAATTGGGTGAATCATGGTTCTGATCTAGAACGAGTCATACATGTGGTTCGAGTTCCATTAAAAAAAGGTTTATATTTTTTTTGGAGCCCACCAGTCTTCGACAACCCGAACTGGCATAGTAAATTCGCACGTATTCCATAGCAGATTGACGTTAACCAAACTATTATTTATTTCCCCAGTTAAATAGGACCTGTTGTGTTGTTGGTGATATATCGTGACTACCAGCCAATTGTCCGCCTAATATATGTTTGGGAGGGGCGAAAATTGGTCCGTTAAAGTATTAAATTTGTATAACACAGTAGCTTTTGAATACATTTTGGCTAGTTCTAAATGTCATTTAGATCGCTTTGGTTTACAAGCGATTTCCCGCTGATCAACCGTGAATCCGCCCGCAGTATAAAAATGGAGGTGGCAAAGTTGTATATTTTACGGTCACAAGGTAGATTTGACAAAACACTACCCAGTACCAAATTTGTTTAATAATAATCGGTTTAGGTTTCCGAGAGATATCGCATCCTAACAGTCGCCCATTTTGTGTATGGGAGTTACCAAATTTGAAGGAGCAGGTTCAGCAATATTCCACAGCAACTAGGCATTTGATTAAGTATTGCCAAATACAATATTCCTTAAGCTTAGATTAAATGTTACTCGAGTAATATTACCGACCATCCAGCCGGCCACACAATTTTTTGTGGGAGGTACCAAAATGGGTTTGGAAAAATCACACTTGTTTTAGTAATTGCCTGTCCTTTGGGAAAAGGAAGCCTAATGCTTAATACAATTAAGATTGGAAATGTTTTACGCGATATATCATATAGGCAATCCGGACGGCCTCCTGCTTTTGTGTGGTAGGTACCAAACGGGGCGTGGCAACATAGCCAAATTTCTCCACATAAGTAAAATATTTCCAGATATCTGAGACCAGAAAACAGTTGTAGAAGAAACATGATTTTGTACCTAATATGTCGATTTGTATGGGAGGTATCAGAAGGGACGTAGTCAAAATGTATATCTTCAACCACAAACTAAGTTTGGCAAAATAATATTCAGTGAGAGAATGACCAACTGTGAACCTAAGAACCTTCTGTGCGGTTCTTTTGTCCGTGTTAAATGATACTTTATATACCCCTATTCCTATGAGTGAGGGTATAAAGGTATATTTGGATGTTAGGCTGACCCTGCATTTTAAAGTTTGAAATCAGAATATTTAAAAAAATTAAAACTAGGTCAAGTTGACTTAAAATCAACGTAATCTAATTATAAATGTAAAAAATTATGGAAAATATTGAACAAATAATATTAATTAATGAAAGTAAATAGAAATGTTATAAACAAATCTCCATGACCTTCTATTAACTGTTGTATTAAGGCCTAATTCACGCGAACTAAATAATTACTTGATTGTAAACAAACCAAAACAGAACTTTTTCTTGAAAAGGCTTAATGAGGCAGGAAGGCATGAGTATAAAAACTCAATAACTAGAAAGCAACGCCAAAGGACAGTGGCACACCAGGATATAGTTAGTAACCTGCCCAATATTTTTTTTTTTGATTGACAAGCGGGATTTTAGCCCGAAAAACGGGATTTTGCTACTTTTAACAATTGAGTTATCATTTAAATAGTCATTATTTTATATATAATTATATATTGATTAACAAAATATTGTTTATATTATAATTTTCTGATTTTTAAAAAACCAGGCTATAAAATTAGCCAATTACAATTACAAAATTTGAAATTAGTTTGTTTTGAAATCTGTTCACATATTTTGCCCATAACAGCCACATGATTATGGAATCTTTGTGACCCATCATAAATTTAGATATATCATACTAATGGGAAGTAAAATCGACAAAAAAAACCTATCAATTTATTTCAGTTAGTGACCCCTTTCAACAGATGTCAAGAGCCTACAACTCAGCCTCTGAAGGTGAAGTTCACAAACTTCGAAACGATCGTCAGACGATGTGAATGGAACTTCTGCTTGTGACTGTTGAATATTTTATATTTAAAGAATATGACTTTCAAGCTGAATTATACTTTACTAGTTCCAAAGACAAAAACGTCATAAAACGGGACTTCACTGTTAAAAGCGGAATTGAAATCCATGACGGGATGAGACATCGAAAAAGTGAATAATCGCGCTAAAAACGGGATGGTTGGTCAGGATAAGTATACCTGTACTTCTAAATCTTGCCGCTGCCACTATCTCCAAATTTTGACCACCTAATCATTTCATGTATAATCATAATCAAATTTATATACTATACTGTCGACAAATAAAACCGACACTGAAAGAATAACCCTTCGTCTCAAGGATGAAACATTTCCGTTAATGGTTTTTCGTTGCTACAATGAAAAGTCTCGAATATCCGACAATTTTGTAGTCGCTGCAACGAAAAATTTCACAAATGATTTCATTGACAATTTTTCATTTCGTTGCTGCAAGAGCTTACTTTTCATGCCTGCAACAATTTTTGTTTAATTAGAATTTTGTAGAAAAACTAAAAAAAAATAAATTTAAAAAACAGAAGTAAGTAAGTACCGTCGGTGAGATCCTGGGTTCAAACCCTGCTCTGACCACCTTAAAACTTCTTTCAGCGGCGGTCATCTCGCATAGTGACGGCGACACTATCGAGTATATCAAAATACCGTTCGGAATCGGTGTAAAACTGTAGGTCCCAATCAGTGAGTGCAAAGTGGAAAGCGCACAGCTCAGTGATTGTGAGAAGTTCTCCCCTGTCTCTTCATGGGATGTAATGGGAAACCATTTATTTATTTTATAATTGCATGAGATTTAAACTGGTTAAAGTGTACTTGGTTTATCTCTTACTTTTTATAGTTTATTTTTATTATTTATTTATTTTGGAGATTTGCCAACATTTTTAGTTTACGAAACAATTTCGATATTGCAACGAAACTAATTTTTTTGAAGATAAAGAGAGAAATGCAGTCAAAAAATTGAGTGAGCGTAGAAAAGAGGCCAGCAACAGAAAATGGTGAGCGTGGGTCACGTACACATCTTAAATCAGTTCCTTTGCAGCAACCGAATGTGGTAGACATATTTCTCCGCCGGAATAATGCAAATAACTTCGTTAAAACAGACTAATTAGTTATATTTAGTAATAACCTTTTACTGTGACAAATAAATTGCGTGAATTTATATGTTTACTGTGATCGTTTGTGTAAATTGAGTGTCTATAAATCAAATAGATAAATAAAGAGAATGGACGGAGCAACACGCCAGCAAAGAAAGTGACGCATCGATAGCAGAAAATCTACCCAGAAATATGTAGCTGAACAAGTATGTGTGTACATGAGCGTGACGATACAAATCGCTACAAAATGCTGGTGTTTTTGTGTTTTAACCATAATTCGTCGTGTCGAAACAGTCGTGCTTGTTTCGTTGCATTGACATTTGGACTCGAAGTCAACGAAAACGGAGAAGTCAAAGAAACAAAGTGATTCAAGTAATACGAACATAAAAAATAACAGTTTAATGTTCAATGAAATGAATCTAATCGAAAGTTTAACAAATTTTTTTAAAATAAATAAAAGTGCAGTTTAAGGAAATGCTTAAAGAGCGATGTCTGGCTTAATGACGGTAACAATGAAACAAATTCATTGCAGCAATGAAATAATTTCATTGAAAGAACGATACTTATTCGTTGCAACAACGAAACCAATTCATTGCAGCAATGAAACAAATTCATTGCAGCAGCGAAAAAAATTCCTTGTAATAATGAATCAAATTCATTGCAGCAACAACATCATCAAAGTGATGAATAATTTGCAGTTGATGAACACATTTTCGTAGCGGAAATGAAACCGTACGTTAGCTCACTTTCGATTACAAAAGTAGTTGGGGTGATGAAAATATTCATCACTGTGATGATGCTTTTCCGTTCAGTGCATTAAATCTGAAAGAGTATATAAGTAGTATCTCAACTGTTTTTTGTCAAGTTACATGATGTTTACGGTACATTTTCATATATTAAAACTTTTATGCTCTACAAATGTTATCAAAAACTTTTTCGAAACTCACTTATATGTATTCCCTCACCCACACAGAACGTGGGCATAAATAATTTGATACGAAAAAAGGGTACAGTATAGATGGAGTCATATTAGTTCCAAAATCGTTGTGGGGCTTTTTAATACTCTCCAGCCATGTTCATCTGTCTTTCGATATATCTAGCCGGTTGGTCAACACAATAACTGCGGTTAACCTTTATCGATCACAATGCTATTTGTAAGTGTCCCTTATTTTCCCAGACTTAGTTTCGGATTGAAACTAGGTGATATGACCACGCCACTTCTGGCAGCTCCAATAGAAATAGACACATTTAACATAACATTTTGATGCGTTAACATCTATAGCGGCGTATAGGGACTAAATCTATCAAAGTCAAAATCTGCTAAAACCAGATTTTATGCTGCTGCTAAAACCATTTCTGCGACTGCGAAAGAGAATAATGACGTGTTAAGCAAAAATGAGCAAGCAAGAGCGCAATGAAAGAGTGGTGTGGCAGGGGTGAGGCAAACGAAATTGTGTCTATAGCGTATGTATTAACATAATAATGTATGTATGTACATGTGTTTCATTTGCAAGCGCATGGGCTTGCGCAGTCGACGTTATGGTGACATACTAATATGTCAGCTACTTCGTACAAAGTATGTGTGATGTTGTGTGTTTGGCTGTTTCGTTGCTGTTGATATGGCAAACATGTGGTTATGTGACACACGTATACGTCAGCTACTTCGGACAAAGTATGTGTGATGTTGTGTGTTTGGTTGTTTCGTTGTTGTTGCTATGGCCAAACAAAGCGAGTCATTTGATGTTCAGCATTGCCCGGTGTATACAAAAACAAGTAGAAACGGTGTTAAGTTCGGCCGGGCCGAAGCTTATATACCCTCTACCATGACTATTTACACTCACACTCTTCACTCTTTGCATTCCCTTAACAGTTTTTATTTTAGGTACCCCCCCCCCCCTACACCCGCTACCCACCCAAACACTCCTCGACACAGCTAGCACAAATAAATCACCAACATATCAGTAGTAGTAGTAGTAGTTGTTATTGTTGTTGCTGGTGTTGTTGTTTTTTTATTATTGTGAAAGGTAAGTCCAATAAAATGTGGGTTCGGAGCACTCTCAGAGCAAAGAGAGTAATGACGTATTATACGTATATAAAAATGAGATAGCAGGAGAGCAACGAATACTGTGTGAAGTTGTGTAGCGTATGTACGAATATAACAATGTATGTATGTATATACAAGTGTCTGTTGCTTTGCATTCTTTGACTTTTGTGGGAATAAAACAAAAAGTATAGAGCAAGAAAATAATGATTAACTGTAACGTCATCATATGATTGAACGCTGTTTTTTATTTTCCAATGTAACATTTACGAATGTGTTCATAGAAATCGAACAGGTACCGTGAAGCAAAAAGGTGTTAACACATCGCCCGTGAGTCCGAACACTCATTGGATTTTTTTTGTCATAAACCTTTTTTGGTTATATGTTATTATCTTAATTCAGATATAGGATCAAAACCTGTAAATTTGTACTTAAATGGGGGCAATTAGCGGCGTTGTCATGCCCATTGTCGAGCTTGTTGATACTATAAGTCGCGAAAACGCTAAATAAAATGAATGGTTTCCCATTACATCCCAAGAAGGAATTAGGGAGAGCTTCCCACAACCCGTGACCTGTGCGTTTTATAGTTTTATACTCACTAATTGGGACCTACAGTTTTACACAGGTCCGGAACGGTATTTTGAGAAGCTTTTTCATGGCTAAGTACTCGATAGTGTCGCCGTCAGTAAGCGAGGTGACCGTCGTCGAAAGAAATTTTAAGGTGGTCGGAGCAGGAATCGAACCCAGGACCTCCAGTACAAGAGACGCGCACACTACCCATTGCACCACCGACGCCACTACAGATCTTAACACATTGAGTGCCAAGCGGTTTTGACGAAAATCTTTCCAGGTGACCAAACATTTTTTTGTTAAATGAGTGTATTAGTGATAAAAAAACGATTTCTGAGATATCCCTAGTCCATTCTGACCCTTACTTTTTATTTTATATAAGGTTTTTTGTGTCGTACGTTTCTGTACGACGTGGCACAGCACGACGGGTATGCATTTGTAAAAGTCGCTGTCGTACAAAAACGTACGACGCTTTTTTTTCTTGTTTTTTATTTTTGTTTGATTTCGTTTTTCTTTTCTTTTTAGTTAAAATAAAAATATAATAAAATAAAAAGCAAATACCTACAATGTCGAAACGATCGTTAAGAGAAAAGGGAATATTGGAAGTCTTGACGGAGAGTGATGAAGATTTTTCTAATGATGATGATTGTGATTGGATACCGGAGGTTTCGGATTCTGACTCTGAGCCTGACATAGATCCTATGGGAATCGATGACATGTTGTTTGAAGATGGTATCAATACGGAAAACGAAGCTGTCGAAGCTGAAGAAGACAGTTTAACAGCAGGCGCGGAAATGTTGAATACCGAAGTCAATTGGACTGAATTTTCATCACGTCAAAAGACCTTTACATTTACTGGAAAATCTGGTATCATGCAAAATATTTCATCAGACATTTCATCTTTGGATACATATTTGCTATTTGTAGACAATGATATCGTTGCTTTAATTGTCAAAGAAACCAACCAATATGCACAAGAGATTTTGGACAAAACCGCCGGAACTAGATCTTCGAGAAAAAAAACAATGGGTACCGACAACAAACCTTGAAATTAAAAAGTTTGTGGGACTTCTGTTATGGATGGGTTTGGTGAAATTTGGGTCTCTTTCAGATTATTGGTCAAAAAATCACCTATATAACTTTACCATTCCTGGAAAAACAATGTCCCGAAATCGTTTTTAGTTGCTGCTGAGCTTCATGCACTTTGCAGATAATAGTAGCATTATTCCAGGTGATCGACTTGGAAAAATCCAACCATTGTTAGATATGCTCCAGATGCGGTACCAAAAAGTTTATGTATTAGGAGAAAATATCGCTATTGATGAAAAACTGATTCCTTGAAGAGGCAGACTTGTTTTCCGACAATATATTCCCAATAAGGCTCATCCGTATGGAATAAAACTGATTCAACTTTGCTCTATTGAAGTATTTACCTGGTCATTGAAAATATATTGTGGTAAATCAGCTAGTGGGGTAAGGTAAGTTGGTTTAGCAAAAAATGTTTGTGAATATTTAATCACTGAATTGAAAGGAGAAGATCGTACATTATACGTTGACAACTTTTATACCAGCTACGAACTCGCTCGCTCAATGCTAAATAATAAAACCCACCTTGAAGGCACTCTTCGTGCAAACAAGAAATATTTTCCAAAAGAAGTGATGAATTCTGCGCTTAAAAAAGGTGAATTGGTGGCCCAAGAAGATGACAACGGAATAGTAGTACTAAAATGGAAGGATAAGCGAGATGTCAGAATGCTTTCAACAAAGCATGCTCCAGTGATGATATCCGATTCAAATCAAGAAGATGATCCAAATATCCCATCAACTAGTAGAGCAAAAAGACGCAAAAGTATAGTTAAGTCGCAACCGTTAGCTATCATTGAATATAACAAAGGAAAAGCTGGTATAGATTTATCGGACCAAATGATCTCGTATGGTAGCAGCCTATACCAAGGTTTGAAGTGGTATAGGAAATTGGCAATTGAATTATTACATGGCCTGTCAATAGTAAACGCGCATATTGCTTATAAGGAAGCTACAAAGAAAAACATCAACCTACGCAAATTCCGTCAACGTGTAGCTAATGACCTTTTGGATCTAACATCTCTGCAAGCAGTAAACCAAGGCAAACACATTATAACTAAAAGGGTAGATGCCAACAATAAAGCAATTCGACGTTCTTGTGTTTTGTGTTACGCAACTGCAAAAAAAAAAAACAGATGGACCGGAAAACAGCAAGGAATTACTTGAAAAAAACCAGTACTTATTGTCCAAAATGCCCCAATACCCCCCACTTGTGCTTGCAGTGTTTCCCAACATACGCCCATCTAAACTAATAATATGTATACTTACTTTTATCCTCTCAAAAATGAATATAATATTAAATTACTTGTAAATTTAATGTTAATTTCAAAAAAATACATTTCATACATTTTTTACATAATAAAACCTCAAAAAATCATCTTAGACCCATGCATGCTTTTGCAAAAATATTCAGTAAAGGATTCTTTATTTAAAAATCGCAACAAATTTTCTCAGTGAATGCTATGGAAGAGTAACTTACAGTCAGGTGTCCACTTTCCAATTTGAAGACTGTCTGAGCGCGACCTTTACTTTTGCGCCGATATCGAAAGCTTTCACTTTAATTAGCGTTTTTGTGGCAATCAAAAGGTATAGATTGAACCAGCGTTCTTACGTTTATGATAATCGAACCCTAATCGAACCCAATTATTATTTTAGATAATCAGATCTATATTCGGTGGTAAATACAATTTTTGATGTGTAAACATCTATACGCTGGGGGTAAATATCTTTTTCACAATCCAATCACAAATTTAGAGTAAGATGTGCGATGTAATCGTTAACCAATCGTAAAGCGTTATCAAATCGGTGTGAGCTATGAATGACTGTATTAGTGTACTCTTACGCTGTATACAATATACTCAACACCATCTAGTGTGCAACAGTAGCGACTAATTTTCACTAATTGTCGTACATTATGTTATCGTAGGCAAATGAAAACAAATAACTAAAATGAATACAAAAACATTTAATTTTAATAACTTTTAAAACGATTTTTTGCACTTTTAATAAAAAATTTACTATAACAAAGCAAAATAAGGACAACTAAAAACTAAACTAGTCAAATATAAGTTAAACTAAAAACTAAAAGTTTTCTTCATCTTTGAGATTGTCATTCATACTTAACAGCTGCATATAAGTACCATCTAGTGTGCAATATTAGCTACTACTTTTCCAAAACCATTGCTGTAAAATAACTACATGCATTACATTTCAGTAAACAGCTGATTAATAACTTGTTAACCGCAACAAATACAAAATAATAAAATATTTTACAAAACACCAAAAAAATTATAACTCAGAACATAAAACAACACAAAGTGTATCAAAGCTGAATGGAGGTAATGTTAATTCTAATAAAATTTCTATTAGATTCCAATATAAATTAAGATTATAACATATCTTCATTACGTACTGTTGCCTTACACTGAAACTGGTGCACGACAATTGGGTAACAATCTCCATCTCATGCCAATTATTATGGGTGGAGATTTTAATACAAATTGTGCAAACCCACAGTCGCAAGCTTTATCAAAATTTTTATTTGACGTTTTCCACTTGCATATGAACAATTCTCCACAAACACCCACAACTAACAATTCCACTACTATAGATGCAGTTTTCCATAGATATTTAAATACAATCGAGTCAAAAATTTATATACTTATTTTAGTTACCATAAGCCAATATTAACTATTTGTACTTAAGGCATTTACCATAGATGGGCACTTTGCAGTACTACTAAAATTTAAGTAAAAATAATTGTTTAACTAGTAAATTTTTACTGATTACCAAAATTTTTTTCAGCAATTTTTATAAAGTGCCTACATGGTTACGATGAGGTGCATTGAATTTTCAGTGATCAGTAATGCTCGATTACTGATTATTATGAATACGGCCCTATGATTTGGCTGGTAATGCAAATTAAATTTCATTATCAGTAAAAATTTACTGAATTTTTTCAGTAATCAGTAAATTTACTGCTTACTGTAATTTTTAATGCAGTACATATATACTGCAGTGTGCCCATTTACTAACCAAATAAGTTAAATAAAACAAACAAAAACCAGCAAATTCCTAGGTATTTACAATATTGAAAGTTTTGATGCTTTTAATTGATTAATTAAAAAAATATACTAAAAGCATAAGTACTTCCAACTTCATTACTAGATGTTTACACATCTCCCCTGTGATCGGACTCAAATTAATTTTTTTTTGTTATTTGATTCCATCTACCTTTGTTATCTTTCGAGTATTAGCAATATAAAATCTGAAGAAAAATGGGAAGTCCTTCGTAGCATGATCTTACGCTCACCGATATAATAGTACAATTCGTGGAGTTTGCGTTGCTGATGTATTTTACTCTTTGTTAGGATATGAAACAGTCAGAAATAAAACAGTATGGGTTTTTTCGTTCGATGCAACCATCCTTAGTATCAATCAAATACTATTCAAACTTAGTTTGATGCATGGTTTGCTTCTGGTTGCTTATCGCTCTCTCATATATACACTCTGTTTTTTTTATCAATTTCCTACGACATAGTCTACCAGCTGTGTTCTGGCTTAGAGATTTTTGATTTAGGCTTTTTAATTTTGTTAAACTTACGAAGCGGATCAATAAGTCCGTGACTTTTCAGACTTCCCTAGTAGTTATATGAAATGCAACACTGCTCCCATTAAGTTCTAACTATTAATATACTACTGTCAAATTTTGAGCAAGTTATGTCACTTACTTTGCGTTTAACAGCTGTTCAAAATATACAGCCTCGTGCAGTTTATTTAAAATGGGAAAAAAGTGAATTTCGAGTGCTCATTAAACATTATTTTTTGCGAAAAATAACCGTCAATCAAACCAAGACAAAGCTTGATAAATACTATGGGGACTCTGCACCATCGATTTTAATGGTCAAAAAGTGGTTTACTGACTTTTGTTGTGGTCGCACATGTGTAAATGACGCTGAACGTTCTGGACGCCCAATTGAGGTCAATACACCCGAAAATGTCGAAGAAATCCACGATATGGTGTTGGCCGATCGATGAGTAAAAGTGCGTGAGATTGTTCATGCCATAGGCATTTCATATGACAGTGTGGTTTTGATTTTAAATGATCAGTTGGATTTTAGAAAGTTGTTTGCAAGATAAGTGCCGCGTTTGCTCTCAATTGACCATAAACGTAATCGTGTGGCAACTTCAAAGGATTGTTTGGAGTTGATAAATTTTGCTACGAATTGGTACCTCATCCACAATATTCTCCGGATTTAGCCCCCAGTGATTATTTCTAAACCTAAAGAAATGGATCGGTCGAAAGAGATTTAGCTCCAACGACGAAATTATTGATCAAACAAATGTATATTTTGTAAACATCGAAAAATCCTATTTTTTGGAAGGGATACAAAAATTGTAGAAACGTTGGACTAAGTATATTGAGTCAAAAGGAGATTATGTTGAAAAATAATTTTTTTTTGCAAAAAAAAACTGTGTTTCATTCAAAAAGTCACGGACTCTATCCGACCTCTATTCTTTAACCGTTTGTGGTGCGGGCCCATAGGCTGGAGCCAACTCCGCCAATACTTAAATCTGACGCTGACTTTTAATCGGGCACTGACTTTTGAGGTCAATATTTACAGGTTTTGGAATTTTAAGTATTATTTTGTATAAGTATATACTAATACCTCCTCGGTTTCCACAATATTTGCTACCGCTTGTACCTTAAATTATCATACCAATAATGTGAGGAAAATCAACAGTTCTTCGAGTTCCAAGACAGAAGTAGAAAAGTTTTACATTTATAGCAGAAGAACAAAAATAGTTTTTATTAATTTTTGCATATTTACATATTTCTAGATGCAAATAACAATAAACGCGATACTGTTGAAACGATTTTCATATTTAGCCGGAGATTCGACGAATGTTAAGACTTTTCCCCATTCAAACGAGGACATTCCGAAAGCCCGGGGTGAAGCAGTGATCTTTCAGATATAAATGGATTTGCCATCACTTGCGTTCGTCGTACCGTCATTTCGCCCAATGTCATTTCGCCCAAAAACGAAAATGATATATCGCCCAAAAAATTTCAATGTTAGTTGTTGTTGTCCAAAAAAATCGGAATTTTGGGCGTTATAGCATGATTTTTTGGGCAATATGACATTTTCCCAAGCCAACAACGATCCATGACACTTCCCCCAAAAATAATAAAAATGACACAAAACCCAAAAATATGGACACATTTGTAAAAGAAATATATGTACATTTTCTATGTAATTTGTAAATAATACATATTTATTTCAAATTGTTAGCACAAAAATAACATAACGTCCTTGTTCGATCCTGAAAGCCTCTATAACTTCCAGAGGTGTTTTTGGGGATTTTAAAAAAGTTGGCGATGCAAGTCTCTCCAGGGTTCTTTGTACCCGAGAGTAAACCAATTTTCGACTACTTTCCTGATTCCTTCAGAAAAAATTTTATTTAAAGACAATTATTTTATTTGACTCAATACTGTCGAGCCTCGCCGCGTGGGAGGATGGCTCGTGCCCGCGGTGCGAAACGCGCAGGCGCGGCGCGAAACGAGCGGCCGCCGCGGGCACGACTCATCCTCCCACGCGGCGAGGCTAACCCAATTTTTGAGTAGGTTCCTGATTCCTGCAGAAAAAATTGTATTTAAAGACAATTATTTTATTTGACTCAATACTGTTGATTCTCTCACGCGTCGACGCTCAACAGCTACACGACAATGGCAAAAACGACTCAGGAATGCACCAAACATTACTTCTTCAAACAAAAACCCTGCAAATTTACCGCTTAAAATTACAAGCACCCTACTTCATTGGGTTGGTCATTCGTTTTCACACCATAGATTAGTAGCTCATGCCTACAACGCAGGGCCTCTGAGGTGTTTCAAACATAACGACTAACCAGCATGTAGCACCATTATATGATGTAGGGTGCTATTACTGCTATTCCGTTGTGGTAATATTTGTACAACGTAATTCTTTTCGTAAATGACATTTCGCGCAAAATATGTGTACGTCAATGTTTTTGGGCGGTATGTCATTTTATTTTGGGTCTTATGTGAGTGCTATTGGGCGATATGTCATTTTAGTAATTAGGGTTTTGGGCGATTTGACATATTTGGGCGATATGTCATTTTCGTTTTTGGGTGAAATGACATTGGGCGAAATGACGGTACGCCCTTGCGTTCCTCTTCTGTAATTCTTACTCTGCAACTTGTCATTCATTCTTTTAATATCAGAAAATGTTCTTACCTGCAACGAAAGTACTAAAAATCGAAATCAATGTAAATGTAATTCAAATTTATTCGCGGGCAAACCATTAACACACTTCCATGAATTGATGCACATACATATGTTGTAGTATAACCCGCAACTACGCTTTAGTCTCGTTGCGTAGCGCAATTTTCCACAATAAAGTGTTAGTAAACAACATTTACGGCCGTATTAACATAAAAATATGATAAAGTGGTACAGTTTATTGCAGACAACTCGTAAGTGTGTTAAAACTCATATGATACAGACAACCAATCGCAAGCAAATAAAATCGTACAAAGCTGACCAGCGCAGATCAACTGTCAAATAGATAAAACTGGAGAAATCCACTTCTGACTCCTGGTGTAACATAACGCCTTCCTTTTAGCAAAAGGAGATTGTTACCATTTGGTAGACTTATAAACAACTAATTGAGACTCATTGAACGATGATAATGTAGACACTTAATTTGCGTCTGTTGCTCCGTGTGAAAAAATGATTTCATGAGTTTTCTTCATGTAACCTAGCGAAGTTTTTATTATTTCTTAGTTGCATAGTTGAAATGGTTGTCCGCATCCAGTAATTGCGGCACTCAATGAATGCGTGTCTACTTGGCTTCCAAGAGACAAATATAAATAATGACGCTCAAATGTGTGTCCACTTTTCTGGATATTGTACATTATACTTATAATGTTATCTCGATTTTAATTGGAATTTATTACATAAGTACCATTTACTTTATAGAAATGGTTTGAATTGAGATATATACCCCGGCAGAAATATTCGACTTGAAAATATTGGGAAACCACAGGTTCTTTAAAAAATACAGTGCTTTGCCAGTACGTGAATATGGTTTGCCAGTAGTTTATAGATTATTTAGAATATTTAGATTTCAAAAACTATTTGATTTGTACATTGAAAGTCCAATTAATTGTGCAACAGCTAGTGATTTACTGTTAAATATATATGGAATAGATTTTAATTCCATGTTTACATTTATTTGAATAAATATTTAAATCCAAGTTACTAACATTGTACAAAAAATCGTCTACTTCACAACAAATTTTCCTTTCAAAAAGACGTCATCGCATTTTAATTGTATTTTTCTTTACTGAAGACGTCGGGACCTACTGTAATGGTTCCATTAATGCGTAAACATACATTATTCTGCTGAGTGGAACTAGTTTTAAAACCAATAATATTGGCAAAGGAAAAATATCTCCCGATTTTGACGTTTGTACCACTTTGCCTAAATAATATTTTGTATATCTAAAGAGTGTGCCAGTATGATTGCACTTTTTTAATTTAGTGACATTTTTTTGTGCAAGTGATAAGTGTCACTTTTGTGGCAGGTGTCACATATATCTATTCCGATTACTAAAATGGAGCCGTTTACGAAAGAACAACGCATTATAATTGTGAGAACTTCTAATAAAAATTTGGAAAGTTATGCTGAGACCGCTCGCAAACGTCGAGGAATTTTCAGTCGAGTAATTGCGCCTAATGGGTCAACCATTCGAAGAGTGGTCAAACAATTTGAAGAAACTATATCGGTTATGGACAGTAAGATTCCTGTGCGTCAACGTACCGGTCGGTCTCTTGAAAACATGCCTGCTGTAAACGAGAGTGTTAATTCGGATCCTAAGAGCTTTGCGGATTTATTGTGACACCCAATATTTATTTGGGAGGTACAAAAAATGGCATGGCGATGATGTTCACTTATTACACTGTGTGTGACCAAAAATCTGAATTGAGTGAAACATAGCGAACCTGCATTATTTTGATACGCTGAATCTAATGGCATTTTCCGTTTTTCTCTACCACGTAAAAATTTCGAGATATTTGACCCCAAACTTTGCTGGGATGTCAACAACTGTAATATTTTTGAGACTGAATTAGAGGCAGAACGCTTCAAAATTGAAGTTTGATTTCTGAGTAAGAAATATAGAGGACCTTAAGAAGAATACCAACTTCAAGTTTGTACCCCCTCTCCTCCCCCCTTACCACTAATAACTCGCCAAAAACATTATTATTAGGGATAAGGGGGGACTTTCAATATATAAATCAAATAGTTTTTGAAATCTAAATATTCTAAATAATCTATAAACTACTGGCAAACCATATTCACGTACTGGCAAAGCACTGTATTTTTTAAAGAACCTATGGTTTCACAATATTTTCAAGTCGAATATTTCTGCCGGGGTATTAGGATATGACAAAATCATCCTTGCCGTAGTCGGTGTTTGATGATATGAAGCCTAATACCTAAGTTCATTATGATCGGAAGTGTTTCACGAGATTTGAAAGTTATATTAAAAATAACCTAAGCTGTGAATTTCGACTCTATAATTAATTAATTAATAGTTTTAGTAGTACTTACTATAGCTTTTGTTACCTGAAATCAGATGTTGAGAAGATCGTATGATAGGGTGCCGCTGTGGTAGAGGCCTCAACTGGTAGTAGATGGTTCGTGCGAATCATTAAAACCGGCACTGACGAGATGATGGGAATCAGTGTCACTCTGCATAGGTGTATCAGTAGGGTGCGCCTTATTTTTCAACTTGCGAAATTGTACCGTAACTTCCCCTAGAAATGTTATCCTTAGTGAAAAAATATAGTGCGCAAAAAGTTAGTCCGATCAGATAATGGGAAGGCGTGGCTCATCCGCCCTAAAGTTGTTAAAATGAGTTAGACTTGTACATAATTTACGTAAACGTAAATTATGCGGTAAATCTGTCCAACAAACTGTGGTTTTTTGAGGTGGATCTATTGTGCTTTTATGCGCTGAATCCAAATATGTCAATTAAATTGAAGCCCTTGGTGGAAGAAGGTGTTAACTCCTTTTTTTCAAAAACAATATTTTCCTTCTTTTAGGTGTGCATTGCATCTGATTTTGTTTAAAAAAAAGGGTAAAAACTGATAAACTGATAAGTCAATAATATCAGATATTGACTTATTTTTTATCTTAAACAAAATCAGATACCATGGAAAAATTAAAAGAAACAAAATATTGTTTTTGAAAAAAAGTGAGTTAACACCTTCTTCCACCAGGGGCTTATTATCATAACACATTAGGTTTTTAATTATGCTTTTTTTTAAGAAAAAATTAAATCTTGATGACATTTATTAGCAATAAAATTACTTTCGAAAAAGTAACAACTCAAACCAGTTTTTTATGGAAATCAAAGTCTGGCATAAGGTGTATTTATTCAAGTGGGTTACTAACGCTGCTTACTAACTTCAATCGTCAATTTTAATATCAGACTTTTTTTTTCTAAATTTTCATTGCTCTTATTGTTGTCGATTTTTTCCGTTTGGTACTTGCAGTTGCCCAACAAAAAAATGCCGTTGGTGTTGCCTACAATTACAAAAGCATTTACTCCTCTCACTTGAATAAATACACTTTGGTCTGGCAGCTCTAAAACGTGGTAACATTTTCCACAAATCTTACGTTGTCTAAACTACAATAAAGGGGATCTCCCCAAATAAGAGTGAAATCCCTTTGATTGCATCACATTCATTGTGAGTTCTATAAACATATAGTGCGGACGTCTAATAGAATCAGTGAATAATTAAGTGAAAAAGTAAAACATATCAGAATAAATTTATAATTTGTTATAATAAAGGGAATATTGAGTAAAGGAGTTGAAGATATAAAAGAAAAAATGAACACAAGAGGCCAAGAAAAGTTATATCTGCTTGATCATGACGCGATCCAAATTATCGATGCTAAACTGCCATCCAATGCGCAAGTTTTGCTTGTATTATTTTACAATCTGCGCAAAGTAAAACTAGACCTGCGAACAAGTGCTTCCCTTGTCGTGAAGGAAATAGATGTGTTATAGAATAAACCACGAATTCCAACTAGAGCTGTTGACAAGTGCGTTTCAAAAGTTGAGAGTTTATACTGTGAATGGAAGAAGTTACAGAAAAATTGCAAGCGTCGAACATTATTGCAAGAAAAACGCGAGAAGGATTTCTCCGAAAAATTTGATGATTTGTTTGATGTCGCTCATGCCAGTGCCCTAGATATGATGAATATAGAAGAAGACAAAACATTTTTGATAAATCAAAGAAAAAAGGGAAGACTTGTTTCAATGATAGGTACTGACTTTTCCTTAGCAAAAAAAGAAGAAAGAAAAACTTTTCGACAAGAAAATAAACAACGTTTACTGGAAAAATATGAAGCAAGTACTGAAGCTGTTTCGAAAGGTATGTAACAGAATTATAGTGGGCTATGAGTCTCCCAGCTAAACTTTGGCAAACAACTGACATCATTTATAGTAATGGTATATAATTACCAAGAGTGATATGGTATATCCATGTCATTACCTGTAATGATATATTAGAACATCCAATGGCATCGAGTAAAAGTAATTAGTTTAATATTTAAAAGTAACTCGATTTTTTTATCGTTACAACCCGAAAATACTTTTCTTAAAATTTTATGTAAACTTGTTATTTGATTGTGAAAAAAAAATCCAATGAGTGTTCGAACTCACGGGGGATGTGTTAACACATTTTTGCTACACGGTACCTGTTTGATTTCTATGAACACATTCGTAAATGTTACATTGGAAAATAGAAAACAGCGTTCAATCATATGATGACGTTGCAGTTAAATAATATTAATACTCAAAATTATTTAAAGACCCAGTGCAAGCACATGTGTCATTATTTTCTTGCTCAATACTTTTTGTTTTATTCCCACAAAAGTCAAAGAATGCAAAGCAACAGACACTTGTACATACATACATACATTGTTATATTCGTACGATATAACCGAAGATCAACATAAAATACTTTTTTAACATTACTCCAAATTAAAACACCTCAATCTCGGCTCGCCGATATCGGATCGCCTTAATTTTTGGAATAAACTCTTCGTCGAAACCCGCACTAGCTTTTTAATCCAAAAATTAATAAAATCGGCTATGAATTTCCGGAGAAAATCGCGTGGTAAAATTATATGAAAATCGCTCAATAATCACTTTCAATACCGACTGCCAAGCAACGAACAAACAAACGATGATAAGACAAAACCGAAGATCAACATAAAACACTTTTTTAATATTACTCCAAATTAAAACACTTAAATCTCGGCTCGCCTTAATTTTTGGCCTAAACTCTTCGTCGAAACCCGCACTAGCTTTTTAATCCAAAAATTAATAAAATCGGCTATGAATTTCCGGAGAAAATCGCGTGGGAAAATTATATGAATATCGCCCAATAATCACTTTCAATACCGACTGCCAAGCAACGAACAAACAAACGATGATTTACTATTACAAACCTAACACTTGCGTATGTATTAAATTTATAGTTTACTGCCCTAGAGGCGCGCGTATAGATGTTAACACATCAAAAATTGTTTTATCGAAATATTTTCCAAAAACATTTCAGAAGAGTACGAATATTTGAACTCCGAATCAAGTGATGACGAAGTATTTGAAATTCTCGACCTAGATAGAATTCAAAATCCCAAAGAAGAACCGGGTCCAACTAGTTCAACAAAAAAGCGAGGTCGACAAAATTTTATTAAACCTAAACTTGTATCAGTATTAGATAAATGCAAAATAAGTGATCGTGACGCAGTGCGAATCCTTATAGCAACTGCTCAAGCTTTGAAACACAACGTAAGCGATTTAGCGATAGACCAACATCAATCCGCCGATGTCGTACAAAACTTCGATATGAAACAGGCAAAAGAAATCAAGATGCATTTAAAAACAAAAAAATTACAACAGTAACTGTTCATTGGGATGGTAAAATTTTGCCATCGTTGATGGGTAAAGAACACGTCAATCGACTGCCTGTAGTTATATCTTTTAATGGAACTGAGCAGTTACTTGGGATTCCAGCAATTAATGAAGGCACGGGACAGGAACAGGCCATAGCCGTTTTTAACTTGCTTAAAGAATGGGACCTCGAAGAAAGGGTAGAAGCTGTTTGCTGCGACACCACAGCATCCAACTTAGGACGAATAAAAGGCGCATGCGTACTATTAGAGCAAAAATTGGATAAAGAACTCACATACTTTCCGAGTCGCCACCACATATTCGAAATACTTCTACGGAGCGTTTTTGATGAAAAAATCCAAAAGTCATCTGGCCCTAGTGTCACGCTGTTTAATAGATTTAGAAATGACTGGTCTAAAATTAATAAAAATAATTTTAAATCTGGAGTTGAGGATCAGCACGTGAAAACTATACTTGGCGATAGAACAGAAATAATCAACTTTGCATTAAATAGTCTAAAAGAAAAGCAACCACGGGACGATTACAAAGAACCTCTTCAATTGGCTATAGTTTTTCTTGGAAGCTCGGTTCCAAAGTTTACTTTTCGAATGCCAGGAGCCTTTCATCATGCCCGGTGGATGTCCAAGGCAGTATATAGTTTAAAAATATTTTTATTTCGGGAAGAGTTTATTGTAACTGAACCTGAGAAAAATGGTATCAGAGACATATGTATTTTTATAGTAAAAGTATACTTAAAAGCTTGGATAAAAGCGCCAGTTGCTGCAGAAGCTCCTAATCAAGATTTGATTTTATTAAAAAACTTATACGCTTACAGTTTAATTGATGAAAATATAAGTCGAGAACTACTACGGAAATTCTGCAATTATTTATGGTATCTATCACCAGAATCTGCAGCGCTGGCGTTTTTCGATGCTCAAATTTCTTATAAAACCAAAAAACTTATGGTAGCGGCTTTAGATCAACCTAATGAAAGTGACAACAAAAAAAATACAATTCTTCCTCATCTCATAAGCCAATACATCTCTAAAAATATTAACGATTTTATCTCGCAACAATCTTTAAATTTTTTTAAAAGATTTTGTATTCCAACGGATTTTCTACAGAAAGAACCAGAAGAATGGAAGAATGACACCTGTTACAATGTTGGTTTGGGCATAGTTAGTAAACTGAAAGTTGTTAATGACACTGCAGAGCGGGCAGTCAAACTAATGGACGACTTTAATCATGTGACGAAGAAGAAAAACAACTGATAATGCAAATTGTTGCAGATTATAGAAAAAATTACACTGGTAAAGCCAAATCAACTCTATTAAAGTAATATTGAACATTTTATTTAATATGAGCCATATATTTAAAAATAAAAGATATACGTATGTTGGTTGTACGTATTTAGCCCGAATAAAATATATAAATTAGATATATAAATGTTTTTCTTAAGAAGAATGGCTTTAATTTTTTAGGTTTTTACCTTTTCCAGGTTTAAAAAACATACATATTTTCGAAGAAAAAATTGCATAACGAAAAAAGTTAATGTGCTATGATAAATTTACTGACAGATTCAGATTCAGTGCACAATATTACATTATAATCAACCTAAAAATATATTAGCTATTTGCATCGGCATAGAACAAAAGTAACATATGTGTAAATTTTGTACAAATTTAAGGCATTTTAGCAACTTTGGGGCGGATGAGCCACGAATTCCTATTATCTGGTCGGACTAATTTTTTGCACACTGTATTTTTTCAATGAGGAAGACATTTCTAGGGGGAGTTACGATTCAAAACTCCCAAAAAAATATGGCCCATACATATAAGGCGCACCCTAGTGTATCAGCTTAAAAGGGATACAAAGCTCCGATATACATAACTTCGCAGTGTTTTTCCGAATCGGACAATGGGCGACAGAATTATAATCAAGAAAGGTATGGAAAAGGTCGATTTGCTTGTGTAGTGTTTATAGGATTTATCCTTATCCAATCCTTATAAACGATAACTTAAAATTAATAACAATATTTTATTTACAAATATATAATATGCAATATGGTCACAAAACGTTCACTTGTGTAACCATATCTTGTTCAAAAACTGATGAATGCATATTAAGCCGGGATATTTCTGTACTCACCTCGTCCGTACTTAGAATAGCAGGAAATGCAACACACCACAAGTAGTTTATTGGCCTATTTTAAAACTGAAGGAGGACATAAACTCCAATGTCAGTACTAAAATTCCAATATTTGTTTATATATTTTTAATTTTTAGTAAAAACGATAAATTAAGTTACTTATTTATAAAAGAATAGCTCAACTTTTATAGAAAATGAAGTAAAGTTTATTGTAAACTATATTCCAAAGACGCACGCTTTTGTTAATTTTGCGACGAGTACCATTTTTTGATGAACGGGTACATCAACAAGCTATATCATGGCGTTTAGGGCGATACCAGTCCACATGAGAACGATATAAAAACAACAAATTCGTTGTTATCAAAATTTTGTTATTCAATTTGTTGACGTCTACACGCCTCTATTCGTAAACCCTTTCTTTCAAACTAAGACTAGGAGCGTTATTTGTTAGGATACATTTTTCTTGTGAAAGTATTGCTAGTGTATCAAATTTGTCATGGGAGTACTAAGGTACTCTGGTGGACTAAATTATATCAAAAAAAGTACAATTATACCAACTTTTACCAACATTATCTTGGCCACTGTGTGTCACTAAAAAATTTTATTGCAAAATAAGCAAGTTGTGCAAAATGTTATAAAAGATTCCAAAGTTGTGGTTGCTAAATATAATTTGGCTCTTTTAGAATAGCTTTGAGAATGACGGCAACTCAAAACTGCCTTCTTGAGAAAATTCATGTGTGGAGCGCACGTATTACGACCCTGATATAACTTCCTTACCTTGGAGTACCT
The DNA here is from genome assembly GCA_963931995.1 of Phaonia tiefii. Taxonomy (NCBI): domain Eukaryota; kingdom Metazoa; phylum Arthropoda; class Insecta; order Diptera; family Muscidae; genus Phaonia; species Phaonia tiefii. Next base: position 197,112,595 of record OZ008368.1, on the reverse strand, counting down.
CAAACTTTAGAGAAATAGATATGACTTTCCATCCTTTAGTCGGACAGAAATAAAAGGGAATGCGGATAACCAACATAAAATATAATATATCATTAGTTGCAATCAAACACTGTTTAGACTTAGTTTGCTGCATGGCTTGGTTGTAGTGGATTATCGATCGATCTCATATGCACTATATTCGATATCAGATTTTAAATAACCCGTCAAACGTATACCCCCTCGTAGATAATTGCACAGAAAGGCAACTCCTTCCGTCAAAATTTCAATAGGATGTGGGGACCAATATTTTCATCTCCAAAAATTCGCGTATATTTTAAAAACGGTGGAAATGAGGTTAAAATCATGTACAGAACCGTACTCTTTATTGATTATTGATATGGAAATTGTATACGAACTGAATTTATCGTATCTTCCAAGTGTGCGGAGTTTTCTTTCCATTCATAGCGTAAACCTCGAAACAGGTTGACGAATATTAAATAGAGAATAAAAAATATTAACGAATTTTTTAAATTTTCGAATTCTAAATGTCTATGTTTTGTTACCTATTCGTCATTTTAATTAAATCATCAAATTAAAAGAACAATTGGCAGCTGAACTAATGTTCACCTCTATTATTTGAATTTTTGATTTGAATTCATGAATTTATAGTAAGCAACTAACGGGTCCATCCAAAAATTTAATTTTTAGAAAACCGGTGTTTTAAATCGTATCCCATAAAGTGCATTTTTATTAATTATAAGCAGATACGTTTTAATTTAAATGCATTCAAATTAGTGGAATAAACGAAAGCAAAAATTAATGAATACAAATTAAAATCAACTCAAAATGATAGAAGAATTTGCTAAAAAAAAATTGTAATTTTCAAAGAACTAAAAATGCATTTTCAGATTTCGATTCGAAAATTAAAATTTGTATTCAAAAATATAACTTAAAGACAATATATAGTTAAATAAGCAACGGTTTCAACACTTCCTAAAAATTGCCGGCCCGTGAATTCCCAAAGAAAAAAGAATATAGTGGAAAGTAGTGGACTCCGATACTTACATATATGTATTACGTTGTATAAGTATATCATAGGTGATCTAGAATAAGGTATTGACCAAAATTAAATACTCCTACTTATAACCCGCTATGTAACCAATTTTAGAAAAAAATTTACTCTCCAATATACTCTTGCAAAACCAACTGCTATATTAGATATTTTCCTAAAAATATATAAAAGGTTTTAAAGCACTTTAGTTCCCCTTTCAAATAAATCAAATGTAAAAAACAAATATGGAGCGAAATTAGAAGTAATGACTGTTTAAAGATATGTATTTGCGTGATTCTGATATTACAGGCCTATTTGCTGTCCATGTGTATTAAAACTGGGGTAAATAAAGTATATTTTACTATATTTTATACTTTAGAACAAAGCATTATAGGTCCCTTGCAGTCACTTTAATATTTTTTTCAAAACTTTATTGGTTCTTCAAAAAACTGTCTGCCAAAGAGTTTGAACATCATTACCCTGGCTGTCCCTAACACTAGTTTGTTTCTCTCCAATTTTTGGAAATTTGTAACAAAAAAAATTTACATGCTTATTTAATTAAATTAGCGCATATTAAAAATAATATTAAATGAGTTATTTTTTCTATTAATGTTTAATTTTTTTTATGAATTAATATTTTTATGTATGACTATTTTTTGTCCTTGAAGGTACACACCATTTCGCTGTAATCTCTTATATTCGTTAAAATTCTAATTTCCAAAGCATTGTTGATTTGAAATAATCCAAATTTGAAAGAACTTTATATCTACTGCGATTATATGTGGCAGATTTTTCGCCTACTATATTAGTAAAAGGAAATCGGTCGCGTTTTGCCTTTCGTAATGAGCTTTCGCACTTACGCTGGTCATTCTCCTTTGATGTTTAAAAAAAAGAGCAATACATTTTATAATTTTGTGCGTATTTTTTAAGTGTTTTTAGAATATTAACTTCAGATTCAAGCTAATTTTCCAAAGGCAAGTACTTTAATTGACATTTTAGAGAGTTTTGTGAATATTCGTCATTCCCGTGCCAAAATTGCACAAAGGGGAACGACGACTAACAGGGAAATGATAATTTAGCTTAATTTAATGATATGACATAAAGCAAAATCCAAGGAACAGGCATTGACAGAAAAACGAGTGGCAGAAGAAAAATAAATAAAAAAATTAAAGACGATCCAGTTAAGTATGAATAGCAAAAGGAAATATTGATGTATCTTAAGAAATAAGAGAAAAAGCTAGTGAAAACTGGAAAAACGAAGCAAGATATCTTTTAAGAATGTGTGATTTGTGGAAAATTACTTTTAAGGAATTTATTAGCACAGAACCTACTTACTACTTCAAATGGTGATGCACTAAATTTGATATGCGAATCAACCAACACGAAATCTAAACAAAAAAATTTAATTAAATATTTCTAATTCACGACGGTATTAACTTGAATCAATTTAACGGAATCAAAAAATTAAAAATAAATTACTTGAAAGAAAACTTTAAAGAAAACGATGTATTAATCCATATGGACTTTAACGAGAATTATAATCTGAAATATGCAGAAGTCTAAAGCTTTCACTTTGGTAGATCGCGTAAGCAAATAACTTTACACACCGTTGTTGTTTATATTTACAAAACGTGCGAATGGAGCTCCGAAAGTCGAGACTTTTTGTGGATTGTCCGAGTCACTTCTTCACAATATTTTTTTTTGCCATATGGACTCACTTACAGCCAGTATTAGATTGCATAGTTTCGAAAACAAAAGCGACAAATGTACATGAATGTACATGACGGCCTAGCGGCACAGTACCAAAACAAAACTATGTTTTATTTTCTTGCCAACAAGTTTACATGGAACTGCAGTGAATCTGGTCACGGAAAATGCGCTCCCGATGGTATTGTGGAACTACTGAAAGAACCGCTGATCGTCTGGTGGCACAGGGAACTAGAAGAATTGCCCCGGAATTCTGTTTATGGTAATAAAAAATAAAGATATTGAGATATAGTCAAAGGAAATTGAATTCAAAAATATTTTACCATTTCCCGATACTTTAAAAGTTCATCAAATTTGTGGTAATCATCTGTCTAGTCGCGAAGATTGTCATCACTATGAACTAAAGATTGTCGATTAAAGTTTGAACCGTCAAATGTGGAACCTTCAAAACATTGGAGATACGCGGATGTTTACAATTCAAGCGAAGATGAGACCAAAAGCCATCGAAAAGTAAAGAGTCTGAAAGCTGGCACTTTTCATACTTTAGTTTGTTAATGTTCTCAGTAGTTTTAAATAATATCTATTATAATAAAGGGTAATAATTCATGTAGATTAAAATTTTTTTTTACTTTTATAATTATTACAAATGAACTGAATTAAAATGATTAATTTTAAAGGAAATAATTTGATTTTATTTGTTGCCGTCATTCCCCTGCTCAGTATGTCATGAGCCTGGTGGTCATATTTTCAGAATGTCGTATAATTCACTTAAAAATTAAGAAATCGATGTGAAATACTAAATTGTGCCAAAAACGTAAATGGCAAAAATGATATCAAATTGGCCCGTTACCTCAGAATCAACCATTTAATAAAATTTAATACCGCTGGAGAAACCGAAAAATAACAACGGCAAAAAACTAAGTTGCTAAAAGTAGGCATAGGGCTAAAAATCAAAACTATTTTCAATTAAGTAAATACAATTTCAAATTGTTGTTGGTGATAAAAAAAAAAAGTTAGCCAATGATCAATGTGTCCATTAACACTTATTAAATTAATACACGAACGAATTTGCTTGATATCTATATAATTATTTGTTAAATGACAAATAATATGAACCTCATAGTAACCCATTTACTCAAAAAAGGAGTCTTATAGCATATATCGTCACCTAAAACTCAAAAAGACGTAACAACATTTTCATCACTTTACAGGAGAGGAAAAAATAGTTAGATATTGAATCGGAATTTTGTGAATAAAATTGCCATTTTGGACTGTAGATGTCTAAAAGTTTGTGAGGATATGTAGCTTGGTCAATTGTAAGTATATGGACATATAAATTTTATACAAAATAACAGTTCAAAAAAAAAAGGTGGATTTATAAAAAACATCATATATTTAATCCTTTTAATAAAATCGTTGATTTTGAACTTAGGTGTTTGAAACTTTGTCAAATCGTGTATTTTAGTCAAACATATCGCAATGAATCAGAAAGAAAATTTTGGAATTTTGTTGTTACGTTATTTTGAATTTTAGGTGACGATATGTATGTATACGGTATCGGTGTAAAGCTATAGAAAGCATTAAGTGATCGAAAAATTGGAAGTACAGTGCCTACTGATAGTAAGAAGCCTCTCTGAATGCACTCACAGAAAGTTGTATATAAGTTTGCTTTCATTTTAACGAGATAATTGAATTTCTTTTGCACAACACTAGTCTTTTTGAAAAATAAAAATCCTAATCAAGAAAATTGGTATTAAATGTCATAAATTTAAGTTTACTATAAAAAAGAAAATTTTATGGACCAATCCCAGTCCGTGGGAACACAAAAATCTCTAACAACTCTTGATAACTAAGAGGTATATGCACAGCTCTCTTACCATTTTATAGGTGGTTTTATGATAGGTGGAGCTATAGGTGGAGTTTCTAATGCCAACTAGTAACATTGACTCGAAGTAACGGCAAAACGAGTATACATAGGCATCTCCTATTCGCTACTATTGATGCAGAAAAGTCCAACTGTGTGAATTTTGTGTCCTGAAGGTGGGTGTGAGAATGTTTATTCAGTGGTAACCTGATAGTATGTATTTACACCCTGAAAACATTGCAATCACGTCCAAATGCATTTTGGTGTAGCACTCTGATGAGATTGTCTGTCTGATGAGATTGTTTAGGATATGCATCGAAATGTAGTGGACTATCACATACGATGTGTTCGTAGGCGGGCAATAATCAATAGCCCACCAACGTTGTGTTATTTGTGTTGTAAAATGTGTTTACAATAAGCACTAACCCTCCATCGTTTTGGAATCTTAACTATCGTATGTAAAGCTGTAAGTGTTTTAAATATTCTCTGTTTGTACGTGTCAGTCAATCTATTTGTCTGTAAATGTTATTGGGAATTGATGAGTATATTTGGCAAATATTGTTGCTGTCAATATAGCAACATATCATTGTGATTGTGTTTCTGTTTATTGTGTTTTAGGTTCATAAAATTTCAGAATAAAGGATTTATATTGCAATTATTTGGGCATATTAAATTTCGTAAAGATAAATACATCAACACAACAAAACAGAACACAATTGTAATTAGTTCTTACGCTGCGGAATGCGCGGGTGTGTCCAAATTTATTTTTGCCATAATTCAAATCATACATGGAACAAATTCATTATATAACATTTGTAAATTGTAGTACAATTTGTATTACCTATACAAAGGTAAATTCTTATTATAGTTGTTCCATTATTAAAAACGAACACATCATGGCAAATTATTGCCGTAAACACAGTGGGTTGATTCCTGGCTATTTAGGTTTTGATTTGAAAAAGAACGGGAAACAACATATTTGAAATTCAGTATTGCCAGGTACAACTGAAGAGAAATTAAGAACAATGTATTAAAGCACTCTTCACTCCATTACAATTGGCTTCCGATTTCACAACCATGATTTGGTATTGCCTGATCATATGGGAATGCAAAAATGTTGTATTGTAATTGAGTATAGTGATAATTTGTTTTGAACGTGAAGATACACATCATTAAGAGCTCGATTGGCGGAAAAATATAAGAGAAGCCGTTTATCCTAAGATATAAGTGGCTTTTGTTGTAAACGACCTTTCAATCACTACACAACTTATATATAATAAAATATATAATAAATAAAAAAAAAAAATTACAGCAGACAGTTGTCCGAGGCCTTCGGCCACGGACTGTCCCTGCAGGCTGTGTCAGAGACACGGCCATTAAGTTCAACGTAGAATACGCCATCCGATAAGACAGAAAACATATATAACAATAAATTCATTTGCTTATATTATTTATCATTTATTGTTATATATGTTTTCTGTCTTATCCGATGGCGTATTCTACGTTAAACTTAATGGCCGTGTCTCTGACACAGCCTGCAGGGACAGTCCGTGGCCGAAGGCCTCGGGCAACTGTCTGCTGTAATTTTTATATTTACCAACGGCATTTGATTCAAGTCCGTTTAAAAAAAAAAATATTATGTTCAATTTTTTTAAACTTAATTTGATTTATGTATTTTAATTAATATTTTTATTGAAATAAGTTCTGCGAATGTTGAGAGGGCCGCCCTAATATTAAAAAAGGTTTACCTTATCGAGTCTTCGCATTAGCATTCGAGCGTTGTGTGAAAGCTTTACGCTTTCAAAATTAGTGTTACAACAGCTTTATTGAAGCTTTCGCAAAAAAGCTTTATTACGTTAGCTTACTGTTTGTTTCACTTTTTACTAGATACATGTTGCCAAGCAATATTAGCTTGCTGTTCGTTTCACTTTTTACTAGATACATGTTCCTAAGCAATGTTGAGCAACCAAAAAACACTCAACCAAACACCACACATATGTTTGAGTGTATGTGTTTAAACAATTTTCATTTGAGAAATTAAAATACTAGAAATATATCAACCAATATGAAATGTATATCAAACGAAAGATAACATCATCATTTACCTACAAAAAAAATTTTAAAAAAATTCATCTAGCCGTTTCCTCAAATTCAATGAAATAAAGATTACAACAATAAAAACCTGACATGACTCCTCATACCGTAAGGTAAGACGTATTCTACGTCAAAAATAAATTCGATACACAAAATATCCATGATACCCATCATAAAATTCATATTCGAAGAAATATAACTCGTTTGCGTTAAACGGAAAACCCGCTTGTTGCAAACATTATTCTCTTCTCGTATTTTTATTTCGAGTTTGATCTTACTACATCTCATTTAGAGTAATCTTTTTACATTTTAACGCAATTGTGATTCCTTGGTTTAGAGTAGTAATTATTTATCGCAAAGCAAGTGATGTCTGTTGCATTCCCCAAGTAAAGTTTATTAATTTGAGCTTGAATTGCATCCAATTCGCGTCACATTGTGGTGTGCAGTTTCTTCCCGCTGTGTTGTCGGGCCATACTTCTTTGAACAAAACGGACACAGCGTTACCGTTATTAACGTCCGTTACTTGAGCATGCTTAAAGAAGTTTTCTATCCGGAACTACGCCGAAAGAGAATTCCTTTCAAGTCTGTGTGACTTCAACAAAGATGTTACAACTGCACATATAGCCCGGCCGGTTATGGCCGCATTACGCAGAAAATTTCCTAACAGGCTCATTTCAAGAAAATCAACCTTCCGTGTGCCCACCAAGTCACCTGGTCTAACTCTACCAGACTTTTTCTTGTGGAGTTATTGTAAACACGAAGGGTACAAATCAGAACCGACAAATGTGGATGAACTAAAACATTCAATTCGAGCGATAATATCTGCATTTTCAGCATCAACAGAAACAAACTTTTACGAATTCCATGCATTACAAAACAAGTTATTCCAGTTTTTCGATGTAGCAAAATTCAACAACCACCCTGTATTTGCCAAGTTTTGAGGAAATTTGTATGCGACAATTTCCTTACATTGAGCCGGAAAAATGGGGGAAATGTTAAATCATATCATCAGTTTTTTTAAGATGTTAACAAGAATTATTAAATGAGGAAAAAGCTGCAATACAATGAGATTCAGGAAGTTCCGGACAAATTTCTCCAGCGTATTCCTTGGCTCATTTCATGAAGAAAAACCCACTAGGACCATATCCGAAAATGCAAGCGTGCGAAATGGCAGCGGGTTCAAAATTTTCGGATTGGCGGTCGGAGGGTAGTAGGATAAAGTTGCTAACTTCTGAGCCAGTGGTCGGATTTTTTTGTTTTTGGGCTTGTTGGAAAGGCCTTTCAGAATCAACAAAAAAGGCAAAGATTTTATTTTATTGAAATTTTTGGCTGAAAAATCACACACATAAGGAAAAAAAAAACATTTGATGTTAAATGTAGTTTTCAATGTGGTTCCCAATTTCTACTAAACACAATTGCAGCCGTTTGCGAACCACATCCGCCACGTTTAGTTCACCCATCTTTTCACGAACTTTCACCGCAGCTTCCTCAATGCGTGCAAGTAACTGCTGACGATTGTAGGTCTGCACAGAATACACACAATCCTTTATGTAGCCCCACAAAAGAAATCAAGTGGTGTGAGATCTGGAGATCGTGGCGGCCAGGCGATTGGTCCAGCTCGTCCAATCCAACGTCGAAGGAAATTGGTGTTAAGCCAATCCCGCAAGAGGTACTTCCTCTAGGATTTCTGGCATGACTTCTTGCAAAAAATCCAAATAATTTTGCGAATTTAACCTGGGCGGATGTACTTTTGGCCCAATCAATGTGTTGTCGATGATGCCAGCCCAAAAGTTGACGGCAAATCGGTGTTGAAATGCTGTTTCTTTTTTGTTTTGGGGATTGTCATGGGCCCATTCGTGCAAATTATGGAAATTAGTTATGCCGTCTCTCGTGAATTGCGCTTCGTCGGTCCACACAATCGAACGTAAAAACATAAATGCGTGTACATCACGTTGCAACATCTCACGGCAAAAGTTGACGCGTAGTGGCAAATCGGCGGCCAAGAGTTCTTGAACTGGTGTGAAATGGAATGGATCTTTTTTTCTATGGCGCGTCCATACTTTTGATTGTGCCACACCAACTTGGAACGCGATTCGTCTTGTGCTTGTCGTTGGATTCTCGTCTATCGCATCCAAAATTAACTCTTGAACTGCAACGTCGTGTTGTTCATTTCCGGGACGCTCCATTTGTGTAAACAACGTTCCTTCACTAAATCGACGGTGCGTCTCACTGAATGTTGTTCGGTTTGGTGGTCGTCGATTAGGAAAACGTAATGCATTTTCACGCGCAGCAGCTCTTGAATTACCATCGCAGAATCCATACATGTAATGAATGTCACCTAATTGCACTCACAGAAAAATTCGGTTGAGACAGCCGAATTAGCCGTAACCGAATTTAGAGGTTGTCACAACCTCATTAGAGGTTGTCACAACCTCATTAGAGGTTGACACAACCTCATTAGAGGTTGACACAACCTCATTAGAGGTTGACACAACCTCATTAGAGGTTGACACAACCTCATTAGAGGTTGACACAACCTCATTAGAGGTTATCACAACCTCATTAGAGGTTAGCACAACCTCATTAGAGGTTAGCACAACCTCATTGGAGGTTGACACAACCTCATTAGAGGTTATCACAACCTCATTAGAGGTTATCACAACCTCATTAGAGGTTAGCACAACCTCATTAGAGGTTAGCACAACCTCATTAGAGGTTGACACAACCTCATTAGAGGTTGACACAACCTCATTAGAGGTTGGCACAACCTCGTTAGAGGTTAGCACAACCTCATTGGAGGTTGACACAACCTCATTGGAGGTTGACACAACCTCATTGGAGGTTGACACAACCTCATTGGAGGTTGACACAACCTCATTAGAGGTTGACAGAACCTCATTAGAGGTTATCACAACCTCATTAGAGGTTAGCACAACCTCAATGGAGGTTGACACAACCTCAATGGAGGTTGACACAACCTTATTAGAGGTTGACACAACCTTATTAGAGGTTGTCGCAACCTCATTAGAGGTTGTCACAACCGAATTTAGATAGTGGCAAAAATAAATTTTTTCGATTTTTTTTTAATATTAACTAATGATTTATTATCCAGTATTCTTATGAAAAACATTAGCGAGAGAGAAAATAAAGTTATTTACACAGGATAATCTTTAGAAGAACACATTTATTTTACATGTCACTACCGACCTTTTTTGAAGTCCCGGCCATCATGGGTCACCGCACCAATTGTGGTGCATCATTATTGCAGACCGAACTTGGAAAGTTTCAAAACTCTTGATATCGGCTAGGACATTCTCTAAAAAAAAGACGATTTAACACAAAAACCACAATTACAATATTTTTACTTACCTTACCGCCAACAACACCGTGACAAGAACTGTTATTCACTTTTTAACTACTTTTAATATAATATTTGTTTTCATAATTTTAAACGTCAAATTTATAAAATACATAGAATTACGTTGTGGTAACCGAATTGAAAATGAAATTCGGTTCTACCTACAGAATTCATGAGAAATTCAGTTACAGCAACCGAATTGACGCCGAATTCGGTCCTTGCAGCCGACTTAATGATTAATTCGGTTATTGCTACCGAATTGATACCAAATTCGGTAGTTACAACCGAATTCATACCAACTTCGGTAGCTACCACCGAATTGATACCAAATTCGGTAGTGACAACCGAATTGATACCAAATTTGGTAGTTACAACTGAATTGATACCAAATTCGGTAGTTACAACCGAATTGATACCAAATTCGGTTATTCCAACCGAATTTGGTACAAATTTCGGTTGTTGCATCCGAATTAATTTCAAATTCGGTAGTTCCAACCGAAATTTTAGAAAATGTAGTTGGCTGAACGAATATAGTTGAGTATTCAGTTGTCACAACCGAATCAATTATGAAACGAGGTTGCTTCAACAGAGTTTCGGTTGTGGGGACTAAATTCGGTCGTAACAACCTCAATTCGGTTGTGCCAACCTCAATTCGGTGTTAACGGCCGAATTTACGGTTGCTACAACCTCTTTTCATACAATTAGTTCTCTGAGTGTGCTCGTTTGAATAAGTTGCCATTTTTACTAATTCAAAACACAACGTACTCGAAACTGTTGCTGCAGCAGAGATTAGCGTAAACTTTAACTTTTTAGTCGATATTCACTTTTAAAAAACCGGATAAAAATCACTTGTACTTTTCGCGTTCGTAGACACTTGTTGAATGAGAAAATTCTATCAATGAATACCTATAAATACCTATAAATTATAGGCAATACTAGATTACCTATAAATTTTGGCATTGATAAATGGACTGGAAAATGGACTGGAAAATAAAATCTTAAACGTGTTAATTTACAAAAACAAATAAATATGTGCTGTTAGCTCGCTTCCAAAAACAAAAACAAACCTTTTTGCATTTCAGTAAAATGGTCATAACTTTGGAACGGATGGGCTTCGTTTAGGTCATTTTGGAAAGGAAAGAGGTATGGCTATCTTCAAACATAAAACAGAAGATACCTGCCATCTGGCTGAGCAAATTGAGGTTATGTGAATTTTTTTTCCCATTTTTTCCGAAAGCTCTGTTTCTCGGCGATTTGATTGTTTCCTACTTTTTTTTATTGATTCTGAAAGGCCAACAAAGCCAAAAAACCGAAAAATTTGAACCCGCTGCCATTTCGCACCCTTGCGTTTTCGGACATGGCCCTAGTGGACTTTTCTTCGTGAAATACGCTGGAGAAATTTGTCCGAACTTCCTGAATCGCCCTGTATATTCTAAGATTGTAAAACAAAATTACAAACTGCTTTCCATTTATTGAGGTAAAATCGAAAGAGATCCCTGTTACGCAGCTGAAATCTTGACACCGTAACAAAAAACGTATAATGCTTTATTTTATAACCGAAAAAAATCAATGAGTGCTCGAATTCACGGGCGATGTGTTAACACTTTTTTGTTACACGGCACTTTTTCGATTTTTATGAACACACATTAGTAAATAAAAAAAGCGTTCAATCATATGATGACGTTTCATTTAAATAATATTGATACCACTTACAGCCTGTTTCTCAATCTCGAACGAATAGCTAAGCGAACAACAATCAGTCACTCACATTTGACTCAAATTTGGTTTCTCTAAGTCGAAATTTTCGTACGCCTGACTTCATGTTGGTTCCTTAGTGACAGCACATTCGAAATAGAGAAACCAAAATTAGTACTGAAAAATTGTATGTTTTCATTCGACTTGAAACGACAAGATTGTGAAACGCAAACCAACTTTATTTCGTATAGAACACGAACGAAAACTTTCGTTCGAGATAGAGAAACAGGCTGTTAAAAGTATGTAAAGACAAGTGTCATTATTATCTTGCTTAATACTTTTTGTTTTATTCTCACAAAAAAACCCAGAGAATGGTCAGCAACAGACACATGTACAATCATACATTGTTATGTTCGTACATACTGTACACAAGTTCAAACAATTTTCGTTGCTCTCTTAATATCAACTTTGTATATACGCATAACCACGTCATTATTGTCTTTGCTCTGAGAGTGCTCCGCACCCAAACAAGACAACTATTTCGCTGCCGCTACATCAGTGTGTTTTTTTTTCGCAGTCTGACAATCTGTGTTTCGCAGTCGGACAAATCTGTGTTCTATATAGGGATGGGTCACTCTTATCATTTAGGGGTATGAAAAATAGATATTGGCCGATTCTGACACATACCCGATATGCACACAAAATTTCATACAAATCGGTCCAGCCGTATCGGAGGAGTTTAACGCCAATCAATTTGTGATCGCAGTCGGACAAACTGTTTTTGGAGGTGTTCACTTTGTGAATTAAGTCACTACCCGCGCCTATAGATGTTAACACGTAAAAAATAATGCTAAATACATAAACATCAAATATGAGTCATACATTGTAAAGTGCTTACTTATGTCGCAATTTATGAAATTGAAAAAAGCAATTATTTACAAAAGGCTAAAAAGTTCTTGGTTCTTTTTTCTAAAAAAAGGAGCAGCAACTAAAAAATAAGCTAGAAATACCTTCAAAGGGCTAAAGTGACGGGCAATAAGCACTTTCTCATGCCAGTTAGATTTGTATATCAGAGTATAATGTTCTTGGTGGCAAGACGGAGTTGGAAAATTGTACTGCTGTTAGAATTGCCTTTAAATGTACTCAATCTGAAATAAGTCACATGCATGCAAAAACTATCTTGATCTTCTATGACCCCGTTTCTGACGTAGAAACCCGCAATCGAAAACTGCTTATTTATCACTTTTGTATCCAAATTTATGGATATGTACAAAATCCCGTACGGATTACAATTGAATAGCGACGATCACTCTGTTGGATATATTATAAGTTTGTCCTGCAGACACATTTGCTCAGTGCTCTCCAACACATTCCCATGATTTGTCCATAACTAATTATTGTATCATCGGCGAATTGCTCCTTTGATAGAGGGGTAATGACGAAGATGTCCATATCACGCGGTCAGCATTCATTTGTATCGGGATCGTTTAATTCTATGTAGATGTACCGAAAGGTTGCATCGTCCGGTTAGAACACCTGTAAATTGACTAAGTTCGATTTTGTTCAGCTGCATTAACCTTTTGCAAGGTATCTCTTCGGAAGCACTTGCTAATGCGCTTATTGAAGCGCATTTTATTCCAACAACGTTCACACTTAGAAGCAGTCGATTGTGCCGCTAAACGCAATATTATAAATTTCATAAATTTCAGTCAGCTGAACCGACTTAAACATACCCTCACTCGAAGTAATAATTTTTAGGGAAACATTGCTGAGTACCGAAATTCATTAGGATCGCTTCTAGTCTACGAGAGTTATCGTGTCGACCAACCTGTCATCCGCCGAACTTTTGTGTTATTTACTTTTATTGACTATTTTACAACCTCATGAGGTCAGACGTCTTACACATATTAATTAGACAAACAAATTTCAACATATTCTTCCAACTGGCTCTATCCTTCGCCATTTCTCGCCAGTTGGCAACACCAAGGATACAGAGGGATTATTCTGCCTTGTCTTTCCAGCGGAGTCTTGGTCGTCCTCTTTTCCTACTTCCATCGGGTACGTTATCGAAAACCTTTCGCGCTGGCTCATCTTCATCCATTCTGATAATTTGATGCGCATAGCTATCTATGTCCACGTCAGAATATAGATTATATAGCTCTTGTTCCAGCGACGTCGGTGGTTGCTAAAGATACCATTTAGCATCAATTAGTGTCTTGAGACACCGTTTTGCATACCACATCACTCCGGAAGGTCCAAAGTACTGTGTCTATCTATATCCAGCCTGTTAATCCGAGATACCTCATTATATCCCCCCTAGATCTCGTGTATCGCAGTGAGTTTATGCAGGAAGGGACGGCCCATTGTCTTCAGGGGTCTATTCGTCAGAGCCGGACAACTGCAGACGAAATGTTCCACCGTCTCCTCCTCTTCTGCGTCATCGCAGGCACGGCAGTGGTCATTATACGGCAGCTTCAACCGTCTTGCGTGATTTCCGATTGGCCAGTGCCTGGTAAGAACCCCAGTTAGCCCAGATATGTCTCCCCGATTATGGCTGATCAGTGAGTTAGGCCGATGAATGTTTCATTCTGGCCATGTGTTTCTGGATATGCGGCACGTTTCCGTCCTATCCCATATGGTCTTCGCTCGTTCTCTCGTATACTCCCACTTATTTTTCATCCGCTTACAATATGTCCCAAGTTTCGGAGCCATATGTCAAGAGGGCTTTGTTCCTAAACTGCTTGCTGAGCCCAAATTGCATCTACACACAGGGAAAAGATAAGTTGGATATCAATTCAGGCATTGGAAATTCCATGATAAAGTCTATATTTTGATCAGAATTCGCGATTGTCAAACATCAGAATTATTTATCGATGTTATTGATAGATTAAAAATCGGTCTTACTAAATACAAGTTGCTACTACCGAATTTTAGTTGTATTAACCAATTTGAGTATTTCAAAAACATCATTCACTGAAATGGAAGATGCAACTAATAAAAAGTACAATATTAGAATTCGTGTTCAAATATTAGTTACTGTAGTCATAATTTAATTTCTATTACAAAAACACTTGTTACAAAGTTATGTATTCGATTTGTCACAAGAGGCTTTGTTGTTAAAGAGAAACTACGTATACTGGAATGTAACACGAGGTCTTTACAGAAAATTTAATGTTTTAAAGAGAAAGTGATAAACAAATTGTGAACAAACACTAAAGTGTATAGATATCAGCCAGCGAAGAATACATATTATCATAAACTGAGGTGAAGTGAGACATTTAAATATAATCGTTGAATATGACGCCACTATTGACGCCGTCACAAACACATGCAAACACTTGTGGACACTTGGCTGGAGGAACTATTATTCTGGATGACACAAATTAACTTCAATAGCAAAAATAACAAATTTTATTAATTTTGTTTATATTCGTTTGAGTTTATATTATTCGATCTTTTATTTGTTATGTTTTCAATAATTGTCCGGTTCAAGATCAATAACTATTAAAAAGTACTTTCTCTATGAAAAACTAAATTTTAATAGAATTATTAAAAAGAAAAATTGTGAAATTGATCATTATGGCTATATATAGCTATTTCAATGCTATTTCAACTACGAGAACGCATACCCAAGTACAGGTGTAGCCAGTATCAATTTTTTCCGTTTTTCTTTATATTTTCGAAGATAAATAAATTTTTTGTAATGCGATTTTGTAGCTGAATATGTTTACAAGCATTTTAAGTGGTCATAAGAATATAGTGATCGGGATAACCTCAACACCCTATTTTTTCAACATCCTAAAAAGTCAACAATTTTTTAATTGACATTGGGTACTCTAAAATGTCAACCAAATCACGAAGCCCAAAAGTTGCAACTCTGACAAATGCATACGTATTTACATTTGTTATATTCTAACATTTGTACGAACCGAGTGGAAGCCTTACCGTGGACGAGCAGTTGTTTTCCTATCGTGGCCGTCCCGGTTTCACGCAATACGAGTATAAGTACTTCACGGGCAAATATATGCCGGCCAAGATGTTACGTGACGGGAAAGTTATCAGGGTGAACTCTCTTGTTAGGGATTTGGTAAGCCGCTTTCGTGGAAGCGGACGTAATATAAGAATGCACAACTTTTGCACAAACCTCAATTCGTTTCAAAACTAATGGTCGAAGAATTTGACAGCGGTTGGAACTGTGCGAAACAATAAGTCGTTTATACCCAAAGAAATGTTGGCAAATAATGATCGCCCCGTGGAGTCGACAGTCTTCGGTTTTATGCCAACATTTCCATATAAAATAGCAAGGCAGTTCGTTTCATTATAATGAATGCTCGATGACGATGCCATCAGCACTAGTCGCAAACCAGAAATCATTGAATTTTATAATGGAACAATACGAGGAGTGCGCGATATGGACCAATTACTTGGAGAATATACTTTCCATAGACGAACTAAGCGTTGACCTTTATCTCTATATATCTATCTCTTTATATGCTTGTCATTGAAGAGTGGTCAGTTAGTGTGCAAATTCAACACGAAACTTGGCATACCGAGCTTTATAAGTAAGGCTTTACAAGAAAGAGCTGACGCCCCAGGTTGGGAAGATGCAAATTCGTTTGTGTGCGAAATTCGGACAAAATTTATATAATATAAGTTACAATAAATGATTATTATTATATTAATGTTATTATTATTAAAATATAAAAATAGAAACATAAATTTACATTACCGACACAAAAGCATTCTTTGATGATGTAGTCAATTCATAAATTTGCATTAAAATTACACCTGTACTTGGGTAGTCTTGGGAGTCTCGACTTTGGAGGTTCATAGCTCCTCAATGCTTTGAATTAGGACAGTAGCTGAGGTGTTAGTCATTGCAGATTTGCACCATCTTCCTAGATCCGGAGTTTCGGTAAAATTTTTTAAACGGTTTGGTAGGTACATAACTAGGAGATACATACTGGCCGCACCCGCATCCGGGTATAAGGACTAGGGTTAAAGCAACACCAAATGGTTGTGACAGCCACCATATTCAAGTAAATACTTTAGTTGAGCATACAAATATATTATTTGGTACAACCGAAATAGTTTTTACATTTTTCGTTCATACAATTAATAGAATATTTACCATTACAGGATAATTGGATTGCTACAACTAAAACTCAATTGACAGATCACATTTATTTATTGTTGCTGTAGCTTCAACTAAATATTTCAGTTCTTGCGACCAACACTGAATTTCAAATCAATTGATATGCACAACATATGGTGATAAAGATAACAATTATTGGTAATCACAACTGAATAATGTGATAGTCCAAGGACTATCCAACTGAATAATGTCCTGTCCTTGTTCACGGCGGATCCAAGGTAGAAAAAATGCATCTACCACTTCAAAATTAAATCGGTTGTCAACGTTCAAGTGCGGGCAAAGTCGAGAGGTTTCTCTAGTCGTTGACACCAACAATTTTGTCTTGACCTCATTATCAGAAAGACCCACCTTCGCTGATTCCTTTTCGATTCTTGAAAGTACTGCAGTAACCTCTCGCAAATTTCGACCAATAATGTCTATGTCGGCAGCATACACCAGCAACATATGGCTTTTCGTGTTAATGGTCTTGTTCGTATTTACTGCAACTTTTCTCACTTGTCTTGTCCCACTTCCACTGCAGATTGATCATCGTCATTCTACAGAGGGGGATCAGTTTTGCTGGAATCACAAGTTCAGGGATAGTTTCGTACAGATTTCCCCGTATGGGGCTATCGTAAGCAGCTTTGTAATCTACAGAAAGGTGGTATGCATCGATTTTCTTTCCGTGAGTCTTTTCCGGGATTTGGCGTAGCGTGAATACACTATCTACAATATCTTCCACTATTAATACCTCCTGATCTTCACTGGAAGAATCAGAGTGGAGTAGTGCTGAAAAGTGGTCTTCCTCAACATTTTGAGCACACACTGCTTATCAGTCACCAGATACTCATTCTCGTCCGTTACTCGATCTTCTTACCCTCGGGAAAAACTTTCGGGATCCACCATTATCCAGCACATTTTGTTTGTTTTCACTCTCTCTCTGCTTCCACTGGAATCACAAGTTCAGGGATAGTTTCGTACAGATTTCCCCGTATGGGGCTATCGTAAGCAGCTTTGTAATCTACAGAAAGGTGGTATGCATCGATTTTCTTTCCGTGAGTCTTTTCCGGGATTTGGCGTAGCGTGAATACACTATCTACAATATCTTCCACTATTAATACCTCCTGATCTTCACTGGAAGAATCAGAGTGGAGTAGTGCTGAAAAGTGGTCTTCCTCAACATTTTGAGCACACACTGCTTATCAGTCACCAGATACTCATTCTCGTCCGTTACTCGATCTTCTTACCCTCGCGAAAAACTTTCGGGATCCACCATTATCCAGCACATTTTGTTTGTTTTCACTCTCTCTCTGCTTCCACTGCAATATTTTCTGCCTAAATAGTTGGTTTTCCTCCCTCCGTAATCTCTTGTGCCGTCCACTCACAGCACGCATCGCAACTGAATGTTCCGTCGCCATACGTTCAGTGTTTTCTTCATCAGTTTCAATGCGACATTCTTCGTAGTACCATGGCTTATCCTTCAAGTTCAGTTCGATGTAGCGGTTTCCAAAGAATGGGAGATGTGCTTCCATTGCGCATCTGGGTCCTCGGGAGAGGAGGTATTCTGCTCTAGCAGGAAAGAGAGCTTCTGTCGATAGGTCATTGATATCTCCGGTATTTGTAGCTTGTCAATATCCAGCTTTTCCTGTGTCCGACTTCGTAAGTTTTTCGCCCTGCTCAGTCTTGTGCGAACTTTCGCAGCCACCAGGTAATGATCCCAGTCGATATTGGCACCTCGAATCACACGTATGTATATCCATTACACTATAAGAGTGCCTGCCATCTCTTACCAAGTGATCAATCTGGTTCTTCGTCCACTGATCAGAAGATATCCAGGTCGCCTTATGCTGGAATCGTGTGCTACTAACTACCATGTTCTTTGCAGCGGCGAAGTCTATCAGTCTTATTTGACTATCGGAGGTGGTAACATGTAGACGATGGTTGGTCGAAAGATACTAATTAGGCATTAAAATCGCCTAGAATAATCTCAATGTTGTGGTCATGGCAGCGTTCGTATACTTCCTCCAGCTGCTCATAAAATGTTGCTTTGACCTCATCATCTTTATCCTCTGTCGGTGCGTGCACACAAATTAACGAGAAGTTGAAATATTTCGCTTTGATCGGAATTGTGCCCAGAACTTTTGGGGGCATTTGACTAAATTTTGTCTAGTACCAACCTTCATAAACATTGGTTCGGTTTTGCAACTTATGTATGGGAGGCAGAAACATGGGCGTGGTGAAGTCAACCTTGTCTTACTTGGTGACTCGCGTTTGATGACATGAAGCCTATCACCTAATTTCATTAAAACCCGGACGACCATAAATCTTTTGTATGGGAGGTACCAGAATGGGCGTGGTAAAATAAGTCATTTCCATAGAAGAGTGGCATTTGACTAAATTTTATCTAGTACCAAATTCCATAAAGATTGTAGGGGAGGTACCAGAATGGGCGTGACAAAATGACTCACTTCCACAGAAGAGTGGAATTTGACTAGATTTCTTCTAGTACCAAATTTCATAAAGATTGGTTCGGTTTTGCGGGAGTTATCTTGCCGAACAAACAGCTGGCCGAACAAATTATGTATGGGAGGCACCAACATGGGCGTGGCAAAATCACCCTTGTCTTACTTGGTGACTCGCGTTTGATGACATGAAGCCTATACATAGTATAGTATAGACATATAATAGTTACTGACAAAATTTCGCTGTGATCGATAAAGATTTACGGCAGTTATCGTGTTGACCAAACAGCCAGACATCCAGCCATATAGACAAACAGACGGACATGGCTCAATCGTCTTAAAAAGTCCTTTGGAGGACCATATCTCGGGAATCGTGGACTGGGACACTCCATTTTTTCCTCCCCCCCCCCCCCACTAATTAAATCTATAGAGGTGTAAAACCTACTTTTTTTGGCGAGTTGTCGGTGTCTACTTTACCGACAACAAAAAAGTCGGTTTTACACCTCTATAGACATAATTAGGGGGGGTGGGAAGAAAAAAATGGAGTGTCCCAGTCCACGGTTATACTTATATTTACTACTTGATCAAATATACAGTGATAGTTGAAAAAACAATGAGATAGCCTTTGTTAAATAAGCTTTGTTCTTGTACTTACCATTTTGTCTACTTTTACTACATTTCCTAGGTTTACACAAAAAACCCCTTTAAACGAATATCTAGTGACACTAGTAGTCAAATTTATAAGAGTATTAAAATGTACAGTTCACTATTATAATACAGTATAGATAAGTATGCGAACAAAGCTACAATTACACAGTGACACAAAATCGAACTTTCGGAAAGGGAATGGGATGGGACCAACTGCAAATGAAAGCTCACGTTGACCATAACAAAACCTCCAAGGGGTTTTTTTAGTTCAGTGCGAGATTTTTTTTTACACGCATTTGAAGTTTGTGATTTTGGTACGCTGTCTATCAAGGAAAGATCATCGAAAATTTGATAAAATAATGTTTATTTATTTCTATTATCGTAGAAAGTTGTGGTATCTTACTATTTTTGGGGTCGAGGAATTCATTTTTGATATTTATATTTACCTAAAACTCACGCTAGATGGCGGTGTCATACAAATGGTGCTATTTCTTGTAGATTTTCATAGATAAAACGGTGTACCTACTTTTGTTTAGGCTGAAAATCATTTTTTGATGTTGGCATTATTGTAAAACATATTTATAATGATGTGACGAAGTACATTTTATTATTCTCAGTACGTTACTATTGCAAAAATGCTATTTTTATAGAAAAAAATTCGTTTTTTATTGGAAAAAATTATTTGGATCTCATTGTGGATCCGCTTAATCATCATCACTGTCAATTTCCATGTTTGAAATAGCAAAAGCTGCAGAAGTAGTAGGTTTTGAATCTCTGTATGTTTGTGGTTCTTGCTCATCGTCAGTATCCTCTTCATCGGTTGTTCTCTTTAACCACCAGCATAAATCTCCTAGCATAGACTCTAGTCTCTTTCCTCTGTACCTAGTTTCCATGGTTAAAGCTACTTGGTGAAAACGTTCCCCTTGCTCATCAGATTCGGTGGAAAGTTGTTTTTCAAACCAATCCATGTGATGATGGAGAAAATGAATTTTTAGTGACATATTCACACGAAGTTCCTCAAAGGCTTTCAAGAGACGTTTAACTCTTTCTGCACTATCTGCTTCTCGTTTCTTACCAAGAACATTTTCTGTTACGTCTTTAATTGCATTCCATGCAATTAATTGATTTTGATCCAAAGAATTATCAAAATCCTTATTTTTCATTAATCTTCTAATGTCCGGACCATTAAACATACCTGTAAAATTAGAAAAAAATATTGTAAATTAATTTTTTAAAATCATTTATTTTATTTGTATACAATACCTTCTTTAACTTTGCTAGCACTGAGTCGTGGAAATGTAGATCTTAATGTAGTAAAAGCTGGTCCATCTACAGAAAACACTTTTACAAAATTTTTGAAAATACCCAATTTAATATGAAGTGGTGGTAGCAATATTTTATCTGCTGGTACAAGAGGTTCATGGATAACATTAGCTGTTCCAACACGAAAATCGTCTCTGTTTTCCCAGTCACACTTTTGGTATTGATTTCATTGTAACGTGTATTCCACAAGCAAATAAAGCACATGTTTTTGGTATAGCCACCTTGTAGGCCAGAAAGTAAGGCAACCATTTTTAAATCACAGCATAAGCGCCATTTATGCTTTTCATAGTTCACTGATTGCAGTAGATATTTTACTGATTCGTAGGTTTCTTTAGTATTCAAATTGTATGCTATTGGAATGCTTGGTTTTTTGTTATTGTAGTACAATAAAACTGCTTTCATACTGGTTTTTGAAGAATCTATAAATAATCTCCATTTATGAGGAACATAATTCATACCCATTTCTGCCATAAGTGTTTCAATATCATTACAGTAAACGAATGTATTTTCTTCGTTGACAGAGAAATATTGTTGAAATACTGCTTGGCGATTACGATAAGCAGTTATTCTAACACCAGCTTCTAGTAAATTGTTTTCATTAAGTTTACGTGCAACATACTCTGAATCGCGCTTCGACATATTCACGTGTTTTAGTACTTCATCTAACCACTTTTGTGATATTGGTATCATACGGTTGTTAAGCTCAGAAGGCTCGTAAGTAGGATCGTGTCCAATTGTCTCTACAGTATTTGTAGATACTACGGAGGTTACATCTGGACTTGCTGGTTTTGGTATTGGAATAAACTCTGTATGTTGTTTAGGTAATTCTGCATATTTTGTACCAGCATATACCATTCCTCGTCTATTACATCTGTTTCTTCCTTTAATACTATTTAAACACACATAACACTGTGATTTAACGTGTTCACCTGAGAAGGTATTAAAATTAACTATTTTTAAACTAAACTAAACTAAACTAAAATTAATATATTTGATATAATAATATTAATATATATATATTATAATATATTTGATATAAAAAATAAAATTTTAAAAAATTACCTGGATTGTACCATAACATTGGAACACCAAACGGCATTGACTTCTTTCTGTTTTGTGACCATTTAGTTAAAAAACCATTGCAAGTTCTGCACACTTTTTCAGGTACCCAACCTTCATTCTCAATAACCTCTGTTCCAAAATACTGTAAATACAATTGTTTCATGCTCTCATATTTTGGCACCAAATTTTGTTGTCTATTATATTTTCCACAAACATAACAATAATATTTCAAATGCTGCAAACATTCATTCCGGCTTTGCGCCATCTTAAGTGGTTGTCTTAGTAAATTGTCTTGATACACAAATCGAAATAAACGCACTTGGTTCTAATATAAAAACTTAAAATTAATTTATTTATTTTAAGGTCACAACACAATACTTACTTAGAATTTATATTTCTTTATTATAACACAAAAATGTTCCAAGAGACAGGTCACTGTCGAAAGTGATTACAATGTATTTAGCAGCGCGTCGGTCACGATAACTAATTTACTTCTTTTCAAAAACAGTTATATTTTTATGACATTTTGTTCTATGGTAACTTATTTCAATAATGCCAACATCAAAAAATGATTTTCAGCCTAAACAAAAGTAGGTACACCGTTTTATCTATGAAAATCTACAAGAAATAGCACCATTTGTATGACACCGCCATCTAGCGTGAGTTTTAGGTAAATATAAATATCAAAAATGAATTCCTCGACCCCAAAAATAGTAAGATACCACAACTTTCTACGATAATAGAAATAAATAAACATTATTTTATCAAATTTTCGATGATCTTTCCTTGATAGACAGCGTACCAAAATCACAAACTTCAAATGCGTGTAAAAAAAAATCTCGCACTTAACTAAAAAAAACCCCTTGGAGGTTTTGTTATGGTCAATGTCAACTTTCATTTGCAGTTGGTCCCATCCCATTCCCTTTTTGCTTGTTGCACTGTGTTACTAAACGTGTACTATAGCATTTTTATCAGAAAGAATTTAATTCCAAAAGTTCATTTCGCTATATTCACTTCTGACATGCACGTACTTTGATATTCTAGTTTGTGTCTGGTTACTGCATCGAATTATATTTATGAACAGTTACATGATATTGAAATATAGTTACACAAATGGAACATTTAAAGATAACGCAAGAAATCTGGGGGGCAACGCCATCGTGAGAGTGAATAACCCTTTAATTGAACAAGGCAATTTTCCAGATACAATTATCCGTCAAGTAGTTTAAAGTGTACATTGACTGCCGGCGGAGACACAAATAAGGCGCATTAAAGCTATCAAATGTAATTAAAATTTTTAAAATTCAAGAACTTTAAAAATTCGTCTGATATTAAATTGTTTGAAAAGGTGTGCAAAACCCTCAAAGAATCACTCAATAGCTTTTCTGCGTGAAAAAAATCTGTGCAATAGTTTTCCAATATGATAGGGGGTATGAATGCACTTAATGTTTCAAATCGGCTTGATAAGGTCAAGTAAATTAATCTCATTATTATCACGTTCCAAACCATTTCAACCACAACGCTGTGTACGAACTTTCAAGACGATACTGTGTGAACAGTACTCCTACCAAACTCATACTAAGAAACGAACTTCACTGAACACACAAAACACAATTTGAACACACAAAAAAATAATTTAAAAAAATCCAATGAGTGTTCGAACTCACGGGCGATGTGTTAACACCTTGTTGCTACACGGTACCTGTTCGATTTCTATGAACACATTCGTAAATGTTACATTGGAAAATAAAAAACAGCGTTCAATCATATGATGACGTTTCATTTAAATAATATTAATACTTAAAATTATTTATAGACCCAGTGCAAGCACATGTGTCATTATTTTCTTGCTCAATACTTTTTGTTTTATTCCCACAAAAGTCAAAGAATGCAAAGCAACAGACACTTGTACATACATACATACATTGTTATATTCGTACGATATAACCGAAGATCAACATAAAATACTTTTTTAATATTACTCCAAATTAATACTCCAAATTAAAACACTTCAATCTCGGCTCGCCGATATCGGATCGCCTTAATTTTTGGCCTAAACTCTTCGTCGAAACCCGCACTAGCTTTTTAATCCAAAAGTTAATAAAATCGGCTATGAATTTCCGGAGAAAATCGCGTGGGAAAATTATATGAAAATCGCCCAATAATCACTTTCAATACCGACTGCCAAGCAACGAACAGACAAACGATGATAAGACAAAACCGAAGATCAACATAAAACACTTTTTTAATATTACTCCAAATTAATACTCCAAATTAAAACACTTCAATCTCGGCTCGCCGATATCGGATCGCCTTAATTTTTGGCCTAAACTCTTCGTCGAAACCCGCACTAGCTTTTTAATCCAAAAATTAATAAAATCGGCTATGAATTTCCGGAGAAAATCGCGTGGGAAAATTATATGAAAATCGCCCAATAATCACTTTCAATACCGACTGCCAAGCAACGAACAAACAAACGATGATTTACTCTTACAAACCTAACACTTGTGTATGTATTAAATTTATAGTTTACTGCCCTAGAGGCGCGCGTATAGATGTTAACACATCAAAAAATGTATGTCCGGTAAATAAACAAAATGATTTGCTACATTGGTAAGATATCGTGGTCGCATTTTCTGAAAGCAGTATTAAGATCAGAAAGAAGCATAATTTTAAACAAAAATTGGTCCTGAACTTGAATACATTTAAAAAACTAATATTTGGATATACATAGTAGTTCAAAGTTTAAAATTGGCCTACCGGTTAATTCTGAAATGTGGACACAACATTTTTACGGTTCAGTAATGGATTAGGTTAGTTGTAGATGGCAGTCGAAGCACGAGTCTTTTATACATTTTAGACCACTGCGATACCACGGAATTACTAAATTATAAGTCCCACAGGAGAACAGGAATTTTAGCAGCATCGAAATGAGCCAATTTGTCCATGTTCCTAAAGAAGAATTTTCCAATAGTAGGTATTGGAAAGGCAAACAGGCCCAGCTAGTAACATCTACGGGGATTTTGAATAAAAAAATTTAATTTATTTCACAAAGCCTATTATTATTAAAATTCCTAATCAAATAAAGAAACAAATTAGGAATTGAAAAAGGTTATAAAAATATTTACTACAGAGTGGAACCTACTTTTTGGTATGGACACCGCTAGAACTTTTATCCGAATTTTTCTCTTTCCTTAGCACCGCGTATGAGCCAACTTGTAAGTACTAAATGGCGAATACGCGGGGACGCTACTTGACATGTTAAAAAAGCAAGCAAGCGAAGCCTGTTTATTATCCAATTACATGTTCATAAGATCTCAGTATTTTACATGGATCATCTACTATTCCTTTGCGTCTAATGACTGCTCAAGGATCATATAATAAGCCAAAAGGCCAGCCCATTTAACAATTCTTTTAAAGTTCGCTCCTATTAAAGTTTTCTTGTCAAAAAGGATACACAAAACCAATACTCTTGATCTTAAAACTACCTTACATACTAAACTTAAACTAGAAAAACAAAAAATACAAGTAAAAAAATAGTAAAATTCACGCTCATCACACTCACACAATTATTGGGCGGTATTATAAACAGAATTATTGAGGTCGTATGACCCAAACCTCCTGTGATAAAGTATTAGTTTACCCATTGGGTTTTCGAAGATGTTTCCGTCTTTGAGCACTATTAAACACATTACCTTACCTGACTCGATAATGCCTTCGAATTCACTAGTTGTGATCTGTGATCTTACTAGTGGTGGGTAACGCAGCGCTGCGTTGCGCTATTGTGCTGATACCCACGGTTGCGTTACCTGCGCTGATACACTCAGAAAAGTAGTAGTAACGCAATTGCGTTACTATTGCGTCGCAACTCAGTCTCAGCGCAAAGAGCATGCAGCGCAAATAGGTCGCAGCAATTAACCCAGTAACTCAAAGAGAGCATACAGCGCAAAGAAGCCTATAACGCAAAGAGAGCATACAGCGCGAAGAAGCCAATAACGCAAAGAGAGCATAATAAAGAAAAATCAGGGAAGCTCGTGTTTTTTCTTGATTTGATTCATATAAAGAGATAAATTGTTAAGATAAAGATTTCAGACAAAAGATACCTTGTTTAGTTGCGTTTCTTGTTGACTGACAAATCGAATGTATGACATATGTATGGTAAAACCAGATTCGTCGAAACTTTGGGAAATATCAAAAAACTCAATGTCTTTTTTTCTCAAATATTGTGCTTATGTTTACAATCAATACCTAAATCATATAAAATCTGTTATCAATATTGTACTTAATACTACTTAAATAAAAAAATAAATGGTTTCCCATTACATCCCATGAAGGGACCGGGGAGAACTTCTCACAATCACTGAGCTGTGCGCTTTCCAGTTATCACCCACTGATTGGGACCTACAGTTTTACACCGATTCCGAACGGTATTTTGAGAAGCTTTTTTCATGGTTATATACTCGATAGTGTCGCCGTCACTATGCGAGGTGACCGCCGATGAAAGAGCCTGGTTCGAACCCAGGATCTCATGTACAAGAGCCGCGCACACTAACCATTGCACCATCGACGGCCACATACTACTTAAGTAAATGGATAACAAAATTAAAGTAAAAAAATAATGTAAGGAATTCATTCAAAATCACATTAAAGTTTACTAAGCAACTTTTTGGTTTTTATGTTTATTAATTTGACGTTTTTTATTTAAAAGCAGTGGTTAAATCATCTATGCTGGTACTCTAAGTACTCTAAGTATGCTTAACTTACGCTAAGTAAGCCATACTTCGCTATTCTTCGAAGACATTTCAGATCCCCGGGCCCGGATGGCATATCTGCACTGGTCTTGAGTAGGTGCTCCTCGACACTGGCGTGGCCACTGCGCAATCTTTTCAACCTTGCATACCGTGCCGGAGTCTTCCCGGCGCGTTGGAAGATTGCTAATGTCCAGCCAATCCCTAAAAAAGGTGATGCAAGTAACCCTGCAAATTACCGCCCAATTGCAATTTGTTCTGCGCTCTCGAAGGTTATGGAGAGCATGGTTAACCACCATCTAGTGAAGTATCTTGAGTCCAATGACCTTCTTAATGATCGGCAGTATGGGTTCCGTAGAATGAGATCTACTGGAGACCTGATGGCGTTCCTTTCGGAACAGTGGAGTCGATCCATCCACCAGCTTGGTGAGAGTAAGGTAGTGGCTCTTGATATTTCCAAGGCCTTTGACAGAGTATGGCACGATGCACTCTTGTCAAAGATCGCTGCTTTTGGTGTCGGTGATAACTTCACTCGATTTATATCGAGTTTTCTCAGAGATCGCACTATACGAGTTCTTGTAGATGGGGTTTCATCCGACGAGCATAAATTGACTGCAGGTGTACCACAGGGTTCTGTTCTTTCTCCTTCTCTTTTTCTTATTTTCATTGACGATCTCCTGGGTCAGACTGTGAATCCAATCTACTCTTTTGCCGATGACAGTAATCTCTGCCATTCTTATTCATTCGATCGTAGGCCAAGTCTTCACGAGATTGAAGTCAAACGCCGGACAATGAATGAAACGGCTCAGTGAATAAAGGCCTACCGAACTAACGCCTAATTTTTCAAAATGAAAGAATGCCTAAACAAGAACGCCTAAGAAGAAAGTGAAAGAACGTCTAACTTTAAAAATGAAGGAAAGTCTAATTTTAAAAATGAAAGAAAGTCTAAATTGTTAGGGTTTCTTTCATTATGAATTAACACCTAATGAAAGAAAACCTAACAACTAGAATTAAAATGCTGAAAATATATTTTGAAAGGAAAAAATGTATTTTTAAATTATATTTAACTATAAGTTATGTAAATACAGTTAAATTTTCAACAACTATAGCTCTACATAGCGGACATTTGAAAAAATTTTCACCTGCGTTAGCTTTTAGTTCTATTTTCTATTTAACGGAATGTTTACAAGGTAGTGTATGCATTTTGTAAAAGGGAAAATCAATTGTTTTTATAATTTTAAAAACTAATAATTTTCCCTTTTACAGAATGTTTACAAGATAGTGTATGCATTTTGTAAAAGGGAAAATCAATTGCTTTTATAATTTTAAAAACTAATAATTTTCCCTTTTACAGAATGTTTACAAGATAGTGTATGCATTTTGTAAAAGGGAAAATTAATACCATTATTTTAACATTTTGTAAAAGGGAACTTACCTTTCGTAACCATTGCTTTTCATAATAAATCATGAATGGTGTAAATAATTCTTGTATATTTGTATTCATCAATTCTTCTTTTATGTTCCCAAAAACCGCATTTATTTGTGTAGCTGGTAACAGGGGTAGAGCAAGGATTTTATGGTATATCGTAGAGGCATTTTGATCATACTTTTAGAAAAATGAAAAATCGCCTAACATTAATGAAAGAAAGCCTAACAATCAAAAATGAATAAATATCTAATTAGGCGTTTTTTCATTTTTGATTGTTAGGCTTTCTTTCATTATGTAAAATCACCTAACAATTTTAATGAAGGAATGCCTAAAATATTAGACATTCTTTCATAATGAACAACCGCCTAATTCCTATATAATTTTTTGTTGCAATTTTTAGGCATTATTTCATTTTTTTTTAGGCGTTAGTTCGTTAGGCCTTTATTCACTGAGCCGAATGAAACACTCGACCGCGATCTGGTGTCCATTGTTGAATGGGGTCGAAGGAATAGAGTAGATTTTAATGCGAGTAAGACCCAGTGTTGTTTGTTGTCGCATAAACGTATTGCTGACCCAGGTGTGGCGTCATTGTCTATGGACGGTGTGGATATTGATGAATCAGACGCTCTTGATGTTCTGGGCATGAAAATACAATGTGATGTCCGTTGGGCAAAACATGTATTTGAAGTGTCGAAAGATGCATTCAAGTGTCTAGGCTTTTTGAAGCGGTGCAAGAAATACTTCACTCCATCTGATCTTCTCAATATCTACACCACCTACATCAGGCCAAAGATGGAGTATAACTCCCATATATGGGCAGGTGCTCCTAGGACTTCTTTGGAGCTTCTCGACCGTGTCCAGAGGAGAGCGACGGTGTTAATAGGGGACAGTAGGGTATCCAACTCTATTGCCTCCCTTGAGCATCGTCGAAATGTGGGTTGCGTGTCACTGTTCTATCGATATTTCCACGGTATGTGTTCCTCGGACATCCGTCAACTTATGCCGGACGTGAGGATATTTAGCCGAAGTACTCGGCTTTCCAGGAACTCTCATCCGTTTTTTATCGAGTGGCCGATTGACCGCTCTACACACTATAGAGAAAATTTGTTCTTCTGCCGTGGAATAAACTTCCGGCTAGTGTATTTCCCACCAATTGTGACATACAAACATTCAAGGCAAATATCAACAGACACTACTCCCTCTTTCCACCCTCTACTACCTTAATTTTCCTTCGCCAACACAATGCACTGCATTTATAGGGGGCATCCCCTGAGTGTTGGTTTGATAAAAAAAAAAAAAAAAAAAAAAAATTCTAAAATATAAGCATTTACGTTTAAGAATATGCATAATTATAATTTAACATTTTGTCACAAAAACAAACTTACAATTTATTTGTAGCAAAATTTGTTCCTTATTTTTTCATGCTTAGCTGGTTAGAGCTGTTTAGCTTTCTCTGATTTAAGTAAAAACGCACTCTCAGTACACAATGATCCTAGTTTTACTTACTCGATGTGAGCATCGACCGCAGTAGCTTGTTTACGCCTTAGATCTTAAAGCAAGATAAGGATTTTTCTTAACCGTTATGTTTTTGCGTTTAATGCCGGCGTACGACGACAAAACAGTACGGGGTGACCATATTGTTTTACAATTTTAAGTGTTTCAGTAAATTTTCGACTTTTTACTTTAAAAATTGTTAAATTATTGCTTATTAACATTTAAGATAATAATACAAAAAATTAACTATAAAGAAGCTTTTTAGTTGAGTTGTTGTTAATGTTTAATTTGTGAAGTATGGTCACTCTATCAGTTGTTACTCGTATAAAAACAGAAAAATTGATCAATTTGTTTATTTATTTGTGTACTTGCGCCTTAGTGAAAATGGATATTAGTGAAGTGATAATTGAGAACGTTAAGCAACATGAATGCTTACACAATTTATTACACAATATGTTTATTATTTTAACAAGCTTTACAATTCTCTGACTCATATTAGTCAACAAATGCACAAATAGTAAACAAATTCATCAGCTGTTTTATTTTTTCGTCGGTATTGTGTTCTATATGACGCCGCGTAGGGCGATATTCGTCGTACGCGCCAGTTGTGTTCACAGCATAACGATCACAACAACCCACCCTTATATTTGGATTTGCTTTCCGCCTCTAAAGTCGATCAGCGCCAGGCAAGAAATATCATTGAGGGTATCATTGAAGCAATGATACCCAACACTGCGCTTGCATTAGTGTATCAGCGCATCAAAATTGCCTGCGTTACCCACCACTATATCTTACCACTATGCTAAAGCCTATGCCATTATAAGTCTTATATTCACTCTATCGCTCAAACCACGTTTGCCAGTCAATAATCTGGAGTACATTATAAACATTCCTATGACCTTTTCCAATATATTGTCCACCTGCCTGTCGAATCTCATATTTTCAGTGGATAATATTCCCAAATATTTCAGTACAATGGTATTTGTTAAAGATTCGTTAATATTTTATAGTTATTTTACTAGTGAAAATTTTTATAAATATTCAAGTGTTGCCAGATCATCACAAAAAATCAAGAGGATTTCGGAGGTGGCGCTAACAGTAGGTATTATGCGACTGAATAGTGCAGGGCGCAAGCAGATCATATGTTACTTATCTTCATATATTCGGTTTAAGTCATTGAGTCTCGCCGCATGCATACAAAAGACAGTACTCCGTCAAGACTGACACATGCATTGACTCAGAAACAGAGGGTTAATTGATTTATTGCTGTGGATCTCGTCATAGGAGCGTTTATGCTGGATATGCGTACAAGTTACTTGTAACAACGTATTAAAGATTACAGAAAGTATACCAATATCTGTTAAGTGTTCCTTCTTAAATGCAGATGATGTCCACCAAAATGTACGAAAATGTGACCTGAACATATTTGGTTTCTCATATTTGTACCGACAGGTTCTTTTATAAGAACGTACAAATACTACGCTTCAAAAAGTTAAAAAAATTCAATGAGTGTTTGAACTCACGGGCGATGTGTTAACACGTTTTTGTTAAACGGTATCTGTTCGATTTCTATGAACACATTAGTTAATGTTACATTAAAGAATAAAAACCAGCGTTCAATCATATGATGACGTTACATTTAAATAATATTAATACTTAACATTATCTAAAACCAGTGCAAGCATATGTGTCGCTATTTTCTTGCTTAATACTTTTTGTTTTATTCCCACAAAAAACAAAGAGAATGCAAAGCAACACACACTTGTACATACATTGTTAGATTGTGCTACACAAGTTCACACAAATTTCGGTGCTTCTTGTTTTTATATACGTATAACTAAGTCATTATTCTCTTTGCTCTGAGAGTACTCCGCACCCACACAAGACCACTTTTCGCTGCCGCTACATCCGTGGGTGTTTTTTTCGCAGTCTGACAATCTGTGTTTCGCAGTCGGACAAATCCGTGGTCTATATAGGTTGGGCCATCCTTATCATTTAGGAAGCCGTTTCGGAGGAGTTTAATCTGTGTCATCAACGTCAGACAAAATGTGTTTGGATGTATTCACTTTGTGAATTTAGTCCCCACCCGCGTCTATATATGTATGTTAACACATCAAAAATATAAAAAGTACCTAAATATGTCACAGAGTAAACCCTAAAGTACACAGAATATACCAAAGGTCACACGTATACATAAATTAATTATTTAATAAAGTCTACACAAAGTGTATATATTACAAAATATTTGTAAGTTTACATAAATGATTGCAAAAAAATACACACAGCGGAATAAAAGTACAAATACAGATTATATATGTACTTGTATTGCACAATTAACAGATACATTTCCGACAGTGTTCCCAAAATCATTTAATGAATTTAGGAAGGAAGAAAATCTAATATGAAATATAACCTTTTGGTACAATATTCACATTCAGTTATTCGTCAAGGGGAAAAATAATGCAACGTTTGTGCACTTTTTGATAATACGATTGTCGATATAGAAAACAAAAATCTCACATTTAATTAACTTTATTTGTTGCAATAGATTTTTCTGCATTCATCGTGTTCTGGCTATACTGTACATTACTGCCTATATAAATTTAAGAGCTAATATATTTAGTATTTAATTTAAATGTTTACATGCATCACTTAATGTATTTAATTTCCTGAATCTTCATTCAAAATTAATTGATAATTTAAATAAATGTTTAAATACTTAGTTGCCTTTTATAATTTAACATCTCGTTGAGTTCTGGTACATTATACTAACAACAACGATACACAATCCAACGCATGTTGCATGCAATTGTACACACACATAAGAATGTATGTATGTGTTTAATTACATTTGTGTCCTTGCTTGTATTCATATACATACGTACATATTCTGATATTTTGTAAACACTATCAAAAACTTATTAAATATTTAACAATAACATCATTGTACCAGAATAAATCTGTGAATTACAACATCTGCAATAACAACACTTTCGTCTACTCAAGCAACAACAACAACAAAAGGCAGTGTGGAAATTGTGAAGGAATTCCAAAAACAGGCCTCCTTCTCGGCCTTGTAACCGTTTCGATACTTGTTCAGATATGCCCTCTCATAGAAATCATGATAATAGGTCTTCCCTATGCTTTCTAAAAGGCACCATCTTCACTTCCTTAGAATGGTCTGGTAACATTTCGTATTTTGAAAGAACAAACAGAAGGTCAGTTGGGAGAATCTTAGTTTTAATATGAATTCGTTTGTGGCTTCTAAAAGATATAATACTCATTCGATCTCACCTTCTATCAGGAGGTCCGGTACCATGCCGTGTTTTGGATGGTAAAACAAAAGATGCTTACTAGATAGTAGATTATGGGCTCAAACTTTAGCAGTATGTATTCTTTATTTTTCAGTTGCCAAATGAGAAAGTATCTATAATTATTCTGATAACGCTATGCAACACGATCCTTAATGCAGAATTGGTTGGGCCAACTAGGCACCAAAATTAATATAGTTTTATTTCTTATTGTCAGGGATTTTTATTGATATTTTACAATTGTGCGTTTAAATTCTCTAAATTCACAGAGAGCTCTGTAATGTTGACTGCGATACGGCAAATGCCTTAAAGGGACGTTTTTGTATAAAACCTTGTAAATTCCGTTGCACATATAAACAATTGGAAATACATTTACACGAATACTTATTTACTCACAATGACGCAATTATTTGGGAAATAATATACAATTTTTTCAAAACTCTCATTTTAAAACGTGTAATCTATGACAAATGGGAACTTTAAAGCCGTTTAGGAAATTACTTTGACAAATTAAAGAATCGGTTAACCGGAATTCTTTTTTGCTGGAGTTGCGCGAAACATAATTGTGACATAACTCGTATGTGACTAACTATGTATACCGAACCTTTTGAACTGCTGTAACCTAGCGTTGACACAATAGAACAACAACAACAACTGTTGTTGGCGCAATAGAACAACTGATTTTACTTTCTTATGACTCCATCTGTTAAATTCAGTGTATTTTGTTGTTTTACTTTTTTGTTTACTGTGTTCGTTCATATGCATCTGTGTTGAATTTGACGATTAGAGTCATGAAATGCATGTTGTTGGTTCGCACAATTACAACAAATCCTACTGCGTCAACCTCTACTAGTTCAGCCATCGGCCATATCGGTGACGTTTCGTAGTAATTTTCTGAAAAAAGCAAAACATCGCAAACAACTTTACAAATTGGGAAATATATTTGTATTTGAAAATTTTACTAATTTCTATTGAAATATTGTTTGACAATACAAACATGAATACATGTCTAATTTTATAGAGTACATCAGTTCCATTATAATTTGGTGAAGTAAGACAAAACACAATGGCAAAGGGCGAAGAGCGAAGAAACAAAAAATCAGAGCACAAAACTTAACGAAACGACACTGTCGGCGGTTGCTTAAAACTGTACTGTCTTTATAACTGGCTGGACGCGTACGTCACACAAACAATTTTTGTCTTTATGACAACTAATACATATTCTCAACTATCTTGGCTCAAACTATCCCGTGTAAACGCACCGTTAAGCTGGATTAATTGTTTGATTTCAAAACTTTGCAGATTGCGCGATGTCAAACGGATAAATGACCATCCTTATACATAGTAGAAGATATAATCTTGTTCATAAGTAAAGGGTCCACACGTAATCCATGAGTCATCATTGCATCCCGAAAAAATTACGGTTTGGTGCGGTTTATGGGTCGGCGGCGTCATTGGGCCGTACTTCTTCCGTGATGATCAAGACTGGCACATTACTGTGAATGCGAATCGCTACCGTTCAATGATAACCGAATATTTTTGGCCCCAACTGGATAATATGGACTTGGAGGACATGTCGTTCCAACAGGACGGCGCCACAAGCCACACAGCGAATGCCACAATCAATTTATTGGAAACCAAGTTTGGCGAACGTGTTATCTCACGAAATGGCCCAGTCGATTGGCCGCCTCGGTCGTGCGATTTGACGCCGTTAGATTATTTCCTGTGGCGCTACGTCAAGTCTATGGTCTATGCCAACAAGCCGGCGATGATTGATGAACTTCGCACGAATATCGATCGTGAAATTGCAGCAGTATCGGCCGATTTATGCTTGAAACCCGTCGAAAATTGGGTTCAGCGTCTGGACTTCTGCAAGCGTGCCTGTGGTAGCCATGCAAAAGAAATCGAGTTCCATACATAATGGCATCGAACGTACTTTCACAGGAATAAAGAATTTCATTGGTATCTAAAACCGGTTTTGTTTTATTTAAAAAAACTTTTGTAGCGCTCTTATTGAAAAGCCCGATATATAGGCCGTTTTGCAAAGGCTTTCAACTTTAGAAGCTCTAGTTGTTTTTAGGTAATTAAACTATTGTTGTTGTTTTAACGTAGAATACGTTATACGGTAAGGTAGGGGTGTTGATCTGGAGCACAAAATTTTGAGAAAATGTTTGTCACTTTCATTATAAGTTTTTAATACTTTATGCATGCATTGAAGAAAATTCAAGTATGGACGTAACATATTTAATATGTCTTCTTTTGATTTGTATTTAAATAATCATTGCTACATATAATTTTTTTGATTCTATAAGTAAATCAAAATTTAACTCCTTCAAATTTTGTATTAATTTTCATATGCTTTGTATTTTATGTATTATAACATCATGTGTAAGAGCAGTACGATTATCTGTGTGTTCATCACAGAACCAGTGTGAGAAAGAGAAGAAGTATAATGACAATGCATGTTTTATGTGAACATTACAGAACCAGTGTTGCCACATGCAGTATTTACACTTGTTTTCAAAAGTGCATCGAATTGATATAAAGTGTACCCAAATTTTGTTAAAAATTAAATAGATTTAAATCATTTATCAAAAATTATATTTAATTCATATATTTTAATTGAAAAATGACTAACGTATTCTACGTCTGACTTATCTGCCCGTGTTATCTAACACAGGCCTCATATTTTTTTGTTAGCTGGAAATCAAAATGTAACGTAGGGCTTTGCAGTTCTTCTGATGGGGGCTAAATGAAAAAAAAACTTAAACAACTTTATAAACAACCCAGTATTATCAACTATATGGGTTCTTTCGCTTTGGTTTGTGTCTAGACTAACAGATGGTAGCAAATTCCTTGTTGAAAGGGAAGTTTTCTAGGTGGAGCCTTGTAACCAATATTTAGTATATATTGTAGTTTTGAACTAGAATATCATAGTTTTGCTTTAGAATAATTAGAAAAATGTTCCTGATCTTGTAAGTTTGTAGTATGAATTTCTCATACATTAAGTAGAAAAACGAACAAATATTTAGTTTATATTGTAGTCTTGAACCCAATAAAAAGTAAATTTAGAAAAGCCAAAGTGAAAGTAGTTTATAAAATTAACATTTTCTTAAATAAGTGCATTTTCTTAAAAAAAGTAAATTTTTTCAAAAAAAAAATACAAAACACTTTTTCGTAAAAAAAATACCTTATCTTATAGAAGTACATTTGTTTAAAAAAAGTAAATTTCCTTCCAAAAAGTACTTTTTCTTAAAAAAAAATACTTTTAAAAATAAAATAAATTTTTTACAACAAATTGCCTTTTATTTAAAAATTAACTTTTTTGGGACACAAAATAACTTTTCGTGAGAAAAGTACCTACTCTTAAAAATTTACCTATTCTAGAAAAAAGGACCAATTCGAAAAAAAATCCCATTTTCTTAAAAAATAACCATTTCTTCAAAAAAATACCTTTTCTTAAAAAAACACATTTTCGTTTCATTTCTTTTCTTGAGGTAAGTAGCCTTTCTGAAAATAATTAAATTTTCTTAAAAAAAACCAGTTCCTAAAATGAGTACAACTTCTTTAAAAAGTACCTCATGTTAAAAAAGTACTTCTTTGTAAAAAAAATTACACGAGGTGTCAGGGGACACCCGGTTGGAACGCAGTTCCTTTCGACATATATTATGTACTAGTTAGCTCCAACACGCCTAAGGCGCCTGTTGAAAAATACAGTAATTTAAATGGATCGTTAATAAAAGATACTTTTTGTAAAATGATAAACTTTTTTTAAGAAACTTGTTATTTATTGAATGTATGAATTAAAAAAAAAAGTATATCTTTAAGTCCCTTGTGTAAGATTATGTATTATATTTTCCCGATAAAGTCCTTTCTTTGATGAGAGGTACTTCTTTCATTAAAAGCTAATGTTTTTATATAAGAAAAAGCCTAAGAGTGTAATTTTTTTTTTTACAAAGAAATACTTTTTTTAAGGACAGATACTTTTTGAAGATGTTGTTACTCGGTTTAGGATAAGGTTATTTTTTTAAGAAAATTTTCCTATTTTCAGGAAGGCTACTTATCTCAAGAAAAGAAAAGATATTATTTTATTTTTTAAAAAGGGTACTTTTAAGAAAAGGAATTTTTGTAAGAAAAGTTAATTTTGGTAAGAGAAGGATTTTTTTTTTTGAAGAAAATCTACTTTTTAAGAAAGAACAGGCAAAATTTTAAGAGTAGGCACTTATCTCAAGAAAAGTTATTTTGTTTTACAAAAATGGTACTCTTTAAAGAAAACCTAGTTTTTTAAGAAAAGGCAATTTGTTGTAAGATAATGTACTTTTAAGAAAAGGTACTTAGTTAAAAAATTTAATATTTTAAGAAAAGGTAC
Source organism: Phaonia tiefii (assembly GCA_963931995.1). Classification (NCBI taxonomy): domain Eukaryota; kingdom Metazoa; phylum Arthropoda; class Insecta; order Diptera; family Muscidae; genus Phaonia; species Phaonia tiefii. The sequence continues at coordinate 197,074,867 of OZ008368.1, read as the reverse complement.
TTTGTGTAAGAAAATTTACTTTTTTAAGCAAAGGTACTTCTTTAAGATAAGGTATTTTGTTAAGTAAAGGTACTCTGTGTAAGAATATGAATAGGTATTTTTTTGAGAGCAGTTCCTTTTTTTACGAAAACGCATTTATTTAAGAAAATTTTATTTTTTTAAACTCCTTTCACTTTGGCTTTTCTAAATTTACCTTTTATTCGGTTCAAACTGCAATATGTAATAAACAGACACCACCTAGAAAATTTCGCATGAAACAGGAAATATCCTTCCATATGTTATATGTTAGTCTAGACACAAACCAAGCCAAAAGTACGAGTGTAAGAGTAAGTGTGCTTCCAAATGTAATTCCATGGTCATGGTTGTACTTCATGGATTTGCAAGTCTTGTACTTTGGCTTTTCTTAATTTACTTTTTGTTGGGTTCAAAACTGAGACAATATGTTGTAAAGAGGCTCCACCTAGAAAACTTCCCTTTTAACCAAACCAAACCAAAAGTACCCAATATAGTTGATAATAATGGGTTGTAATAAAGTAGTTAAAAAAAATTGTTTAAAATTGTTTCATTTAGCCCCCATCCCCCAACGTGGGATAAGGAACTTCGTTCCAAAAAAATCATACTCTTATATGGCTTCGTTTTACATAAAGTACTGCATCTTAAAAATAGTACCATTTCTTAAAAAAAATATTAGCTTTTAATAAAAGAAGTACCTCTCTTTAAAAAATTACCTTTTCCCGAAAATATTATACATATTCTTTCAAAAGAACCTACAAATATATTTAAAAAATTACAGCAGACAGTTGTCCGAGGCCTTAGGCCACGGACTGGCCCTGCAGGTTGTGTCAGAGACACGGCCATTAAGTTTAACGTAGAATACGCCGTCCGATAAGACAGAAAACATATATAACAATAAATTCATTTGCTTATATTATTTATCATTTATTGTTATATATGTTTTCTGTCTTATCGGATGGCGTATTCTACGTTAAACTTAATGGCCGTGTCTCTGACACAGCCTGCAGGGACAGTCCATGGCCGAAGGCCTCGGACAACTGTCTGCTGTAATTTTTATATTTACCAACGGCATTTGATTCAAGTCCGTTTAAAAAAAAAATATTATGTTCAATTTTTTTAAACTTAATTTAATTTATGTATTTTAATTAATATTTTTATTGAAATAAGTTCTGCGAATGTTGAGAGGGCCGCCCTAATATTAAAAAAGGTTTACCTTATCGAGTCTTCGCATTAGCATTCTAGCGTTGTGTAAAAGCTTTACGCTTTACAATTCAAAATTAATGTTACAACAGCTTTATTGAAGCTTTCGCAAAAAAGCTTTATTACGTTAGCTTACTGTTTGTTTCACTTTTTACTAGATACATGTTGCCAAGCAACATTAGCTTGCTGTTCGTTTCACTTTTTACTAGATACATGTTCCTAAGCAATGTTGAGCAACCAAAAACACTCAACCAAACACCACACATATGTTTGAGTGTATGTGTTTAAACAATTTTCATTTGAGAAATTAAAATACTAGAAATATATCAACCAATATATCAAACGAAAGATAACATCTTCATTTACCTACAAAAAAAATTTTAAAGAAATTCATCTAGCCGTTTCCTCAAATTCAATGAAATAAAGATTACAACAATAAAAACCTGACATGACTCCTCATACCGTAAGGTAAGACGTATTCTACGTCAAAAAATATATTCCACAAAACAAAAAATTTATATAAAAAACAGTTTATCATTTTACAAAATGCGTATTTTCTTAAAGATCCATTTAAATTATCGTATTTTTCAACGGGCGCCTGAGGCGTTTTGGAACTAACTAGTGCATAATATATAGTGAAAGGAGCTTCGTTCCAACCTGGTGTCCCCTGGCACCTGGTGTAATTTTGTTGACTTAATTGTTACTCATAGTTTAGCAATTACAAATGAATTGAAAATAGTCAAACAGTTTCAAACTTTGTTTAGAATCGTTTCCAAGACTATTGGCATAGGAGGATGTTTGGAGATTACTTCCACATTAAAGAAACGGACCCAAGGAAAATCCGAAGACAATGCTTTGATCTAATCTATTTCTAATAAATAAAGTTGAAATCTGGGGGTAAAAGAGTTAGGATATACCCAAACTCTCGGTAGGGGTTATGCGAAGGGCACCCGCGACTAAAACGGTGGCCGTTTTACACGATTATTGGTTCACTTCTTATTCTATCCATATTATTTGACTTGTAGTTAAACTTTCGGCCGAAAACAAGACCTAGATATCCTGCACTATCATTAAGTCTAATTTCTCTACCAGGGATGAATATACGGAACCTACGAGCACGAGCTCGATTTTCTCTGGTTTTGCACCCAGTCCATTGTCCGAGGTTCATTTAGAGAGTCCCTGATTAAGTTCTGGAGCACATCTTTGCAGGTGAGTGAATATTTTCACTGCACTGCAATTGCCAGGTCATGAGTATATTCTATGACTATGCAACCTCCAGTGATAGAAGGACTATGTGCAGTGATAAATTCCAAAGGAGTGGAGATAAGATTCCCCCTTAGGGTGTGGTACTATTCACATTGCGAGTTAGAGTGGTGTTCTCGTAATGCGCCTTCTCGTAAGTATATTCATAGATCAACTTAATGATCCCTGGTCAACACAAAGTGTCGATTGAGCCGATTTTATCAATCCAGGTAAGACGTTGTAAACACACCCTCTATATCAACAAATAAAGTGCATTCCTTTGTACAAATACATTTCTCTATGCAGCTAACTGGAGCATGAAGATCGTTGTCCTCAGACTTACTTTTGGTGTCAGCGTGCTTGCAGCATAGAATGTAGGATATGGTAGCGAAGCCCGTTTAAAGTTTCAAAACCTAGAGAGGTAAATATTTAGTATACTTTGTAATTCCACTGATTTTATGTAGTCAGGGTCAGGTGATTTTTATGGGTTAAAACTAAAAACCTAGCGTAGTGTATCTTCTGGCACCACATTATCCGTAACGTGCGAGACAACGTGGTTGTTCGGTGAGTCCGACCTTATGTCTTTGGACCAGTTTCCCAGAAAGTATGTGTTAAGCGGGAGGTCTAACGATTCTTCATTAGATGACGTCCATCACTCGGTTTGTTTAGAACCTTGATGTTCCTTCAAATATATCTCAAGAAAAGAAAAGAAAAGAAAAGAAAAGAAAAGAAAAGAAAAGAAAAGAAAAGAAAAGAAAAGAAAAGAAAAGAAAAGAAAAGAAAAGAAAAGAAAAGAAAAGAAAAGAAAAGAAAAGAAAAGAAAAGAAAAGAAAAGAAAAGAAAAGAAAAGAAAAGAAAAGAAAAGAAAAGAAAAGAAAAGAAAAGAAAAGAAAAGAAAAGAAAAGAAAAGAAAAGAAAAGAAAAGAAAAGAAAAGAAAAGAAAAGAAAAGAAAAGAAAAGAAAAGAAAAGAAAAGAAAAGGCTTTATTTTCTTTGTAAGAAAAGGTACTTTTAAGAAAAGGAATTTTTGTAATAAAATGTATTTTTTTAAGACAAGATATTTTTTTTTGAAGAAAGGGGTTCTTTTTAAGATGTTGAATTTTTTTTTGAATTGCTCGTTTTTTCAAGAATAGGTAAATTTTTAAGTGTAGGTACTTATCTCAAGAAAAGTGATTTTATTTCTCAAAAAAATACTCTTTAAAGAAAAGGTAGTTTTTTAAGAAAAGACAATTTGTTGTAAGAATATGTACTCTTTTAACAAAATTTATTTATTTAAAAAAATACGTTTTTAAGAAAATTTACCTTTTGTAAGAAAATTTACTTTTTTAAGCAAAGGTACTTCTTTAAGATAATGTATTTTATAAGAAAATGTACTTTGTTTAAGAGTGTGAGTGTGTATTTTTTTTGAGAAAATTTCTTTAGTAAAAGGTACTTGTTTAAGCAAATGTTATTTTTTTAAAATTGTTCACTATGGCTTTTCTAAAAAGGGTTCAAAACAACAATATATATTAAATATTGGTAACTTCCCATAAAATAAGAAATTTCCCTACATATGTTAGTCTAGACACAAACCAAAGCAAATGTACCCAATATAGTTGTTAATACTGTGTTGTAATATAATAGTGTTAAAAAAAAGTTGTTTAATTTTTTTTTCATTTAGCCTCCATCCCCCAACGTGCGATAAGGAACTTCGTTCCAAAACAATCTCAAAATCAGCAAAATAACCAAATAACGTATGTAGAATCACGTATGACAATTGGGTGAAAGTATTACGAATGTGTAAAGTTCTCCTACCTTACTTATCTGATTTTGAGATAAGTGATTTTGTCTCAAATGTATGGACTTATGATTTCTAGAATGCTATGTCTATGTGCGATACTTTTGACTAAATTTATTATTGTACTCGTATTATGTACCGCCGGTGGTGCAAAGAGTAGTGTGCGCAGCAGTTTTGCATGAGAACGTGGGTTCGATCCCAGCTCTGACCACCTTGCATTTCTTTCGACGAGAGTCACCACGCTTAGTGATGGCGACACTATCGAGTACTTAGCCATGAAAAAGCTCCCAAACTACCGTTCGAAACCGGAGGAAAACTGTAGGTCCCAATCAGTAAGTGTGAAACTAGAAATCGAACATCTCACTGATGGTCAGAAGCTCTCTGACCAATCCCTTCATGGGATGTTATGGGACATAATTTTTCTTTTGCTCGTATTAGAAAGGACAAGATGCAATGTTTTATCTAAAATTAACTTAGATGAATAAACTTTCCTCTTGCGTATATCAATTTGTTTATAGTGATTTTGCAATAGTTTTAAGTACAAAAGCTTGCATGGCCATTCTGTTTAAACTCACTTATTTAATTTCCCCCAAATATTTATAGATTTATTGTTTGAAACTCCAACAGAATGCTATTAGTATAATCTAAACATTTTGTTTCATTGTAATTCCATAATCACATTATGTTACAATATTATTTAAATGCTACGCAAAAACTTTTCATGTTTTGTTATCTCATTTAAAACATAATTAGGTTTGGAAATAAATAATTCCCCAAACCAAACCTATCCTTAGTTAACCCGAGCCCAAAAGGTTGGGTGCCATGCCACATTTCATTGTATACTCGTACACAATCGCATTACGCACACATCATGTGATGAATGTAAACAAATTAGTTAACAACGACAGCGAAATATCTAAGTGAATAAGGATTTATTGTTATAACAAATCCTTTTTAATTCTTATCATAAGTCTCTCATGTGGGGTTTCAACGATAGCGTGAAACAACTTATACATGACAAGCAAACTACTGGTATAAAAGCGGAGAGAGGGAGAAATATAAATTTTAATTATAAATATATAATAATTCCGTCAGGGTAACAATAAAACCAAACAGACAAACTTATACAAGATAATGTACAGCACTTTGTGACCATTCGAAGAGTGTCATTATTAGAATGTCTTTTGGTCCATTGCAAATCAACTGCAATTGTCTTCAATTTGGCCAAATAAAAATAATGATATCAACTTTTCGTAATCAATGTCCAAAATACAAAAACTATAAAAGTGAAAGCCATTAAACGAGTCCACAGTGAATTGTAGACAAAAAATAAAGTTTCTTCTTGGTATATAAGAGTGTACTAGATAAAGCCATGCTAAATTGTAAAAAAGCTCCCCCACTTGTTCCGACGCATGTCATTGATACTGGGAGCACGAGAATTACAGTTTTCCATGTGGCACTAAGGAAGCGTCGTTGAAACAGAAAATGCTGCACCAAAACTTGCCTTAAACAACGAGGAGACTGTAAGACAATTGGGAAATAAACGAAGATTGTGTTTGGAACTTGGTTTGAATCAAAACTATTTCATAGAATATAACACGGGCGCTTACCATTGTAGTACCAAGTATTCAAGAAGTTTTATTCAAACGAACAAATTCAACTGTGTAAATTTATCTTAAGTATAATTCCAAATTGTCAACCCAGTCCCGAACTAAGCCACGCTTTAATCTAATTGAAAGTGGACTGCTAAAGTGTAAATGCGAAAGCAATAATTTGACTGAAAGTTTGTGTAATGCTATTAAAAACAGTTTGTTTGACAGAGACTCTATTGCGTTTTTGTATTCGTATTTGAACATAATTTTAATTGCGCTATAAATTGATATTGAATAAATTATATTTTATTTTCTTTTTCAATTGAGGGCAGATGGTTTATCTTTAGACAAAGTTACAAGATAGTATAATATATTCCCTAATGGTGTTTCCGCTGAGGGGTCAGAATTATGTTGTATGACCTCTTGATATTTGAATGTTTCTCACCACGTTGACAGAATAATGTTCTCAAGCAGTAACTGCCACGTATAACCATAATTTTTAGTTTTTTTGAAAACTCGCAAAAAACTGCTCGAAAATGACGGGGGGCGTGGTCAAAATATTGTACAAAAATTATCGCCATAAAATTTCACTATATGTGTCCGAACACTGCAGTACACAAATCTTAGCCCAAGTGCTAGATAAAAGATGAAATATGATAAAATTCATTATATTATGTGGACTATTTTTAATGGAAACAGCAAAATGACAAAATGCATAATTAACCCTTAGAAGGCAGTTAGTTTTTGCTTATTATCTAGCACTTGGGCTAAGATTAGTCTTTTTGAGTGTTCGGACACATATAGTGAAATTTTATGGTGATAATTTTTGTAGAACATTTTGACCACGCCCCTCGTCATTTTGGAGCAGTTTTTTGCGATTTTTCAAAAAAATTAAAATTTTGGTTATACGTGACAGTTAGAAGATTAATTTGTTCCACAAACATGTATACCTGATTTTTTTCTACAAAACTTCTGAACATATTTTGTACCTCAGAAGCAAGTAACACACAATATTGCATGCCCATATGTTGCAGGAAAGTTCCTTGGGGAGGAAACTTTGACCCCCCTAAAAAAAATTCTGATCAGATCTGACAAAACGCCGATACCCGTATGTTTTTTTAGACTATTCTACCAATATCCGTTGACACAACCCCATAATCTTTTTTAGTGTCGCACAGTGTAGTCACTGGAAAGGTTTAAAGGTTTACGATTTTAGGATCATCTTTACCTGGATTTGAAACAACCGACAGATTTTACCATTAGGAGATTTCATGAAATTTATAATTCACAGACCATATTTGCCAGCTTGCTTAATAATACACCTTTTTATAAATTTATATGTTAGGCCGACTGGCATTGTATGGCGGGGGGAAAAGTGTTGTCTGCCCACCCCTCAAAATGTACCTTGGTTTGTTTTCTGATGATTCCCAACATTTTTCATCCCGTCAGCAATTTGTACTTCAGCTAACGAAAAGGTATACATTAAAAGTATCATACGAAAGGCCTTTTTATGGAGGCGTCCAATGGTATATAAAACGTGTTAAAAAAAGTGTTGACTCATCCTTTATTCAGGGATATTCTGCAAAAATGCCCATGTTTAAGATTTTGATACGGAGATTTTACTGATTTAAATCTACACAGGAATATCGACAGCGAAAGCCAGCTAGGCGGGAGCCGATACTATTTTCTGGGTGTTCTCTTATATGGGATAGGATTATTTTTGCCATTAACTTTGCAATAGGTGGCAGAATACAAATACCTTGTCACGTGTTGCAACTTCTCAAATCTCAGTTCTTTGCAATTTTGACCATGATACCATACTTCCATTCTTAGGGGAAGAACACAATTCCCCACGATTCAGTAATGTGTGGGTGGACTAATTCAGCAGTGAGTGTTGGATCGCACTTATATACTTCAGCAGGAACTTGATGAAACTGGGGACCACACATTGACTCGTTCTGGGTGCACTTCCGTTTCATGGAGTACGATATTTCTGGATTAAATTCACTCTATCTACGGACATTTTGGTTATTTATATTGCCGTTTATATCAAAATGGGCCTCGTCAGACATAAATAAGTAATTTATCAAGTTGCTGTATTCTTCTGCCATTTCAATAATTTTTCCATACAATTTCCTAAGAATCCTTGAAACTTCAATTCCTATACCACACCCTTATGTAGCATATTTTAAGATTCGTAAATATTCGTACAGATTCTTGGCCAGTCGCCAAGGTAAAAATAAGAACCGAAAAATATATTTCCCGTTGAGTGCGCACCAAATGTCAAAAGATTAATTCATTTATAAAATGGAAAACTTTTCTATTCCATTTTTTTATTGCATGCTCTCGTTCCCCTGCTAGCTTGCTTGTCATTCTATTTCTGTGCTAAACTCTGAGTCGACTCAATTCTAATCCTTCTAAAAAAAGGATTGTTTTAATACGATGACATAAAATCTCTGTGTCGTCTGTTGGAGTATTTAGGCGTAACTTAAGTAGTTCAATTTGGCTAAAGACGCGTCTTTCATAGTTTTTTCTTCCGCTAAACATTACATTTAAATTGCTGTTATACTATTGAATGGATATGTAGTTTTGGGGCCCGAAAAAATTGCATTTGAATGGGGGGTTTTTTATGACATTTTTTTAGATGGTTTAGTGACCCAATATCTCTAATTTGATTTGAAGTAGGGATTTTGAGATATGAATAGAAGCTATATATTTAAAGTATATATATGTATTAAATTGTTTAACAATTAAAATTGTTACAATTTAAAATACTGACGTATTGTATAACTGATTAAGTAGGTGTCTTTGTAACGAATGAGTTTCAATTTTGGAAATAAATGTGTGGAATGAGATGTGTAGAATGAATTGAATAAATTATATGAGTAATCTACATTTGCAATCTGCTTAGGCGGAAGGATACTTGGCTAACTTAGTTTTGATAGCAACATTTACCATTTGGTGTTACTGCTATTGTTGTCAAGTATGCAGTGGTTAGAAAATTACTCTTTCAGTTTGTATGGTAAACAGTTATTCCTACACCCCTTTTTTTTAGCAATGACTTCATAGCCTCCAAATGTGAGTCTTCAAAATTAATTTGTCAATCATTTCCATAGAAATTGCTCCAGAAGCCATGAGACTTTATAATAAATATTGTCATTTGCTTGGTTTTAGCCTTCCTAAATTCTAGAAATTTGTTATGTACTGTAATTAATTGATATTGCAACTAATGTATTAATTTATAATGTATGATATTAATTAATAAATTTATACAGTAGAATACATGTGTATGTACATAAACCAATATATTTAATATGACAGTCTGTAAGGATTTATATCCACTCGCTGAGAAAAAATGCGTTTGTAACATATTATCCCAAACATATTCTGCAGGAACAATGTATATACTTGGAACACATTTCAAGCATTTATATTTTTGCAAGTCCCCAACTTAGGTGTAATTAAATGCAAACATTTGCATGTTTACTGACAAATATGCAGGCTTTTGCGTGGAAACATATCCGAAACATCCATATACTTACGTGGAAGTATTCGCGGGTTTCCCCCAAACCTCCATATACTTACGTGGAAACATATGCGTATTTTCTCCCAAACATAATAATATTCTTTCTTTCTATAATGATCATAATTAATTTTATCAACATAAAGGGTCCGCCATCTAACGTTTTTTTTCAACTAGTGCTTATTTCGTGAATGGTAACACTTACCTTATGTCTGATTTGACAGATAATTAGTTTTATCCTTCCGCTGAACGAATATGGTTGTGTATACGCTTGAACAACGCTAGGAAATAATGCGTTTTCGCTTCGCTAAGTGGGCCTGCGATCGACTTACAGAAGATGCCGATTTTGCCAAAAAAAAAATCATCTTTTCAGATGAAGCTCATTTTGATCTTGGCGGGTATTTAAACAAGCAAAATTGTCGCATTTAGGGCACAGAAAACCCGCACGCATACATTGAAAAGCCGATACACCCAAAACGAGTCACTGTGTGGTCCCCAGTTTCATCAAGGTCCTGCTGAAGTATATAAGTGTGATCCAACACTCACTGCTGAATTAGTCCACCCACACATTACTGAATCGTGGGGAATTGTGTTCTTCCCCTAAGAATGGAAGTATGGTATCATGGTCAAAATTGCAAAGAACTGAGATTTGAGAAGTTGCAACACGTGACAATGTATTTGTATTCTGCCAACTATTGCAAAGTTAATGGCAAAAATAATCCTATTCCATATAAGAGAACACCCAGAAACTAGTATCGTTGAACGAATTTTTGATCACAAAAATTGAAGAGGAGGATATTGGCAACATTTGGTTTCAACAGAACGGCGCTACGTGCCACACAGCCGAAGCTACACTCTATGTTTTGCGCCCTCTTTTTGAAGATGGAATTATCAGCCGCAGAGCTGATGTTGTTTGGCCACGTCGGAGCTGCGATTTGACACCGGTGGACTATTATTTGTTGGGTGCCCTCAAAGATAAGTGTTACGCCGACAAGCCAGAGACAATTGACGCTTCAAAGCACAATATTCGTGAATCCATTGGTGAAATACAGCTGCACACAATCGATAATGTGCCTAAAAATTGGACCAATCGTGTAGGCTACTGCATGGCCAGCCGAGGCAGTCATTTGAATGAAATTATTTTCCATTATTAACCGGAAGGATTGTACTTTCAAATAAAAAAAGAAATTTGAGAAAATATTCAGTAGTTTTTTTTTATAGCATTTGCAAAAAAAAAGTTATTTGGCGGACCCGTTATATCCACATTTATAAATAGTTAATACAAAAAATTAAAATATTTACATTTTACATTTACTTGCATTGAATACATTACTTCCTTAATGAAATGAGAATCTACTGCTCTTTTGCTTCACATTTCTTTGTGGTCTCTCACATTTTTTCAGAAGGTTTCAACTATGCCTTGGTTATCACTATGCGTTGGTACACAAACAATATACTTATGTACAAATCTATTTCATGAAAGTCGAGAGTGTATACCACAAATGGTCCGCTATTTCGATTTTTTCAGTAGAGGCTCCGGGAGAAAAAGGGATTCACATTGTTGGCCTCTCCAGTTTCTCTAATCAAAATCGTTTCTCACTTTACCAGCCACATAAATACATGCGAAACACATACACAAAACCCAAATCAACATTACAAACCATTTAACCCTCCGAGCGTTTGTTTATTCTTTTTCACTGATCGACTGAATACATGCAACTAAAATGCAATACATCAGCCAAAATAAGAAACACTAACTTCATCGGCAATCTACACGCACATTCAGGAATATTTATGAATCACTCACTGAGAGAATAATGCAAAAATATAGATACACACTTACAAGATATACGTTGCCCCTCTTTTATTCTCTTGCTATCGAGAGAGCATAAACGGTGCAACAAACACGGCTGTATTTATATCACAACCACAGATATATTTGGGTAGCAAACACATATGTTATAACATATTTATCATTGTGTCTCAAACATGTAATATTGAATAGCAAACAAAATGCGTTTGGGCACAAGTATTTTTGGAGCGGCAAGCTCCAAACACATGTTATATTTGCATTCAAACAACAAAAAACGACAGATTTTTCAGTGTGCACAGACGTAATAAATGAAATTAAGTTATACTTTGCAACTGCTATCATTAGTTTTTGTGATTGCCTTCAGTAGTTTTTCTTTGACTGAACATTATTAATCGGTACTAGGAATCGCCTCATATCCACGTTATTGCGAATGATTTTTCAAAATATTATTGGGAACTGAAAAATATTTTACTTGCAGTGTTTTAGGAATCATCATTTGCAATTGTTCTTTGTAATACAGTTTCATTAGTTTGTCCTTGAAAATGAATTTGGGACTAACTCTTAGTAACTTATTTTATTACGCCCCTATTGGAACTGATTTTAGAAACCTTAATGGGGAATTATTTGAGAATTGATTCTTTGGATGTGAAATATATTTATCGCCAAACGATATTTTTAATGATTGCCTTCACAATTCTTCGCAAGCGAATTATCTTAAAATGCGTTAAGAATAACTTCAGAAATTATACATCACCAATTATTATTTGTTTGAGACATTTAAAGTTACTACATTAGATTTTATTTTTATTAATCTTCTTACACATTCCGCAAAACTTCTAACTGAGTTTTTTCAATTTCTTTACCACGGGCTTAATAACCGATTCCCTGCAACTGATTTTGTGGATAATTTCAAACTTGTCTCTATTTGTTGTTCCAATCCCCCTTAAGACCATAGTCTTCGTCATCATCATCATTACCTTCATCCTTTAGTTTAAATGGTATTTCATTTTACTACAATCATTACAATTGTAATTCATCTGAAAACAATTTTAAATGCATTTTGTTTTATATTTATTTCACTTACTTCCTTTAACTTAAAGTGTTCAAATAGGGCATACGTCTGACACTGTAGTCGCGTCCACACAGAGTAGTCACTTGCTGACGGAAACAAAGGGTATTAAAATTACTTCAGCATAAATTTATATGGAAATCGTTTCTTTGCTGCCCTTCTTTTGTTGCCTCATGACGATGATAATGACGATGTGTAGTAAGATGATGACGACGCTGTTGACGTTAAATGTTGCAAATGGCATCGAAGCTTAGCCAAAAGCATTTCATTTCTTTAGTAGAACACCAATCCGGCGAGAATATACGCGCCTCGTCATGTCAAGTTTAAAATTACATGGAAATTAACATAATGCAAAATCTTGTAGCTGGTATTTTGGTTTGCTTAACTTCATCTCTATACAGTAGGGTAGTGTGAATCAGAAACCATGAAATTAAATTAAAATAAATTAAGAATTATTTAAAAGTATGTACATAAAACAACAAAACTAATACAATTTTATGGGACAACCTCGGACCACAAATGAGTGCTTCAAGTTTGTGAGTGTTGTCCCTTACGAAGGAAAATATGTTCAGTATGAATAAAAGGCTAAGTAAGTGTATGTTTCTCAACATGTTTATGTTGGTATTTACTTTTTTAATTGTGTACGTATGTATATAAAATACTTTATTTTAATTGGCATTATCCCAGTCCGTTTTGGCCAATCTTATTCGACATCACAATCGATCGCTATAATTATATAAAATATCAACAAAACCTACAACCTATGTATGATAAATTTAAAATTACTTATGCATAAGGGCACATTGATACTTAAGCCAAACTTGTTTAATTAAATTCTAGCCTAGAAATGGCCACAACAACCAAGCGACCAATAAATAATTAACAATTAAATCTTTCACTAAAACAGAAACGCTTCGCCCTTATTGGAGTTTGAGACACTCCAATCGCAAGACTGATATATGAGTAGAGGATAACATCTCTTCCCAATACTTTTGCCATGATATCTGCTTTGAATAAAATTGGTATAAAGAGAAATACAGCATCACTACAGTAACAGTTTGTGAGTGTGTTGACATTGTTGCAATGCAACTTTACGCACATCCGATGATTTTGCCTTTGCAGCAATGAACCATGTTGTTTATTTTGTTTATTATTAGCAGGGGCGGATTTACGAATTTGCCGCCCGTAGGCAGGCAACAAAGTGCAGCCTTTTTTTCTTCATAAAAATCTCTTTCGTAATTTTAAAAATTGAATAATATGTAATGTAATAAATTAAATCTCCTTTTAATTTTGATTAAGATTTACAAAACAAAAAATACATCTTTTAAATAATCAAGAAGTAAATCACAAGTCATTTAGCGCTTCGTACATTTTTACGGCGGACCTTTTCAACAGCAAATCTATCGATGATTTCGTTCAGATCAATTTTTTGCAAAGTTTCCTCTTCAATACACATTATAGCCAAAGCTTTGAGTCTTTTCTCAGTCATCGTCGAACGCAAATACGATTTGATACGTTTCAAGCACGAAAATTATCGTTCGGCGGTACAATTTGCTGCCGCAGTACAAGTAAAGATTCTAACAGCGATATCGATCATCGGATACACCTGGTGCAAATTTTCTTCGCGCAACCATTTGCCCAGTGAAAGAGGATTGGTTGGTTTTATTTTTGGATCGAGAGTTGCGAAGTGAGACTTCAGATGTAGCAGTTCTGGGACGAGCGTATCCTCTAGATAGATCTTCAGGATAATGTGCACGCAAATATTCACCAGCTTCTTCCAGTTCCAATAGGAACATTCTTTCAAAATCGATGACTGCCTTGAATTTTTCGTTGATCGCAACGTACGCCTCCCTTCTCTTCGTCAATTCCGCACTCAGCTTGTCAATAATCACGAGGTTGGTGTTGTTCCTAAAATTCTCACGACTCGAGAATTCCACTTCGTTGGTCCTAGTTTAATCGTGTTGCAATTTCCTTCTTTTCTTCCTTCGTAGGTCCGATTTGTATGAATCGACCGATGACAATTTCTTCGCCTTTTCTTCAACGTAGTCAAATTCACCCCTGAGTGACGCTATAAGTTAGATGAGAGAGTCGTAAATTCCTACCACGGAACTCAAGTCAATGTCGACACTTTGCAAAATTTTGTTGGACTTATTTAAGCGCTCTAAAATAAATCCCCAGAATACCGTCATGAACGCGGTTTCAAGTGTGTCCAAACTGTTTATTAGTCCTTGCGCCTCAGATCGCGTTATTGGTTTTTGCGTGGGATCTTCTGCAATGGTGTGGAAACCTGCTCAAAACCTGCTCCCAATCATTCATTAGAGCTCGACAAGCGTCATCTCGTGCGGGCCATCTGGTAGCAGACAGACTTTTCAATGTTTGGGATGTATCTTTCTTAAACAGCGAATTCATTAAGACTTCCCACATAGACGTCGACACGCTGAATAATGCGTACACATTTTGGAGGAGTAAGAAATAGTTGCAGGCTTCGCAATAGCACTCCACAGCGGTCGCTCCAACGAGATTTAAGGAGTGAGCCGAACAAAGGGTCCACTCGATTAAATGATTCAATTCCTGCATGCGCGTTTGTAGACCGGTGTAAGCTCCAGACATGTTTGGAGCGTTGTCATATGACTGTCCTCGAGAAATCCGTTTAAAGTTTCAAACAGTTTGAAACATGATTGAAAAAAATAGGGCGGCAAAATTTTGCAAGATTTTGCCGCTCTATTTTTATGCCGCTCTATTTTTTTGCGTATGGTGAAATATGGTGAAATGTCGAAATGACTAAGTGAAAATATTAAATAGTCAGAAAAGGTTTGATTTCCTAATAAATCATCAACCATAACTTTTGTATGCAAAATTTGTTCAGAAAACTATACACAGAAAGAGAGCGCACCTCTATTTGAGTTTAAAAACGAATTTAAATTTAATTCAAGAATGTGCTCAATTTAATTTAAGCACTAAGTATAAGAAAATTGTACTTAATCAGACAACACGGAAGAAGAGTGTTAACTAAAAATTGCACAACAAATGTTGTTATTTGTCCAGAACGCACTTGTTCCACATGAGTACAATTGCACTGAATTTAGGAGAAATTGTACTTAAGTCAATCAAAACCTTGTTAGAATTTAGATTACAAAGTCCTGGGAAATTTGTATGTAGACAAACAGATTTCTTGAGTAAATCATAGTCGTACTTAATTTAAGTACAATATAAGTATATGGGTGTACAAGAGTTAAACTTTGAAAAAATGCGTACTTAATTTTAGATCCTTTGGCTTAACTGAACTAATAATACAAAAGACATTTTTAAATTCATTGTAGAAAATTTTGTAAATTGACTCCCTAATCATCATTTAAGGAATGGGGGCTATCATATACACAGAGTTTGTCGTTCCCACCCTTCGAAAGGACTATATTTTCATGGAAATTAATACTTTATTCAACGAATTATTTCTTAAGTTTAAGTTCGTTATTCCGAAATTTTGATCAGTATCGTAATTGACTTGAGGATATAATTTAATCAATACAAGGATTTTTTTCCTCTCCTTAAAGGAAATGTGAACTTAGTGCATTTACAAATTTGTCTACGTTTAAACAACTGAATGCTTTAATCAAAGAAGAATTTTCTAATTTTAAAACCGTATCTGCTTTATTTAAGTATCGAATGGAAATGATTTGAGGACTCATTTGAATCTCTTATTACCCTTTGAGAAAATACATATGTACTAACTAGAGTGGACAGTATTTCTAAAGTTACGGAAATTTATACTTAATGTTTATTTTTAGATAATTATTTAGTAAATTAATTCATTTTATTTGTAGTTAGTTTTAGGTAATGAAGGATTGTACTTTCAAATAAAAAAAGAAATTTGAGAAAATACTCAGTAGTTTTTTTTTATAGCATTTTCAAAAACAGAATGTTATTTGGCGGACCCGTTATATGGTTGAAAGGTTCCGCCGCAGTAAAATTTTTGTTTTCGTAAAAAAAAAGAGAGCCGTCAGAAGATCGAACTTGTTGACGAAATATGTTATCGTGGTTTTCTAAGGTCGAAACCGGATAAGTAAGTAAGTACTTTAAAGCTATTCTAAAGGGTGATGTTTTAGAAACAACGCTACATTATCGGCCTAATGAACAACCAATTCGTGCAGGTACTAATCGTTTGGAGCGAAGACAATCCCCAAGCCGTTAACGAATCACCATAACATCCATTAAAATTTGCTGTGTTGTGCGGTTTACACGGTGGCGGCATCATCGGTCCTTATTTCTTTCGAAATGACCAAGGAGCTGATTTGGTTCCAATAAGATGGCGGAACTTGGCATATAGCGCGCTTATCAATCGATTTAGTGCATCATCAATTTGGTGACAACATTATTTCCAAAAGACGTCCTGTACACTGGCCCCCGCGTTCAGCCGACTTAACGCCTCTGGATTAATTTTTATGGTTATATGTTAAGGCATTGGTTTATGCAGACAAACCAGCAACTCCTGAAGCATTGGAAGCTAATATTCAAGCCACCATTGACGCCATATGACCATATTTATTGGAAAAGGTAGTCAAAAATTGGACTGATCGAATGAACCATGTCACCCGTAACCGCGACAGATATATGCCGGAAATCATATTAAACAAATAAATGTAATGAAATTGTTTACCCGATTATAATAAAAAAAAATGCATTAGAACAATATTTCTGTCTTGTATTATCATTGTAAGTTGTCATGCAGCTAAAAAAAGCACCCGTTGTACATACGTAACCCACAACGGCGGTAAGTCATAAGTTTAAACAGATAGTCGGCAGTGTATCGAACTGGGCGTTACTGAAGAGAATGCTTTACAAACATCGAAACGATTGTCCAGCGAGTATGAATTCAAATCCTAAAACCGAATGGTTGAAACATATTTCACTACCCAAAAGTGGACCTCTCTGCTTAAAAGAAATTAAAGGTTTCTAAAAAGAACTCAGATCGAATCGTAAATGAAAATTGGCATATTCCTTCTTTTATTCACATAACTATTTGTTTAAAATGAGGATGTAGCAATCAAAATTTGATTGTTGCAACCGAATTCCAACCAAATAAGGTCGCTGCAGCGACATTCAGACGTTAAAACTGAAACTCGGTTGCGATGTTCTTATATTATAACTGATTTGGTTGCGACAACCGATCTTCCTATTATATAATTTGTACCTATAGATTTGTCAGTTATAATAGCTCTAATAACAGAAGTTGCCAGTTGCTCTATTGCATTAAACGCATTTATGAAAAACGTAGTTGCTAGTACCGATGTCCTCCTAACTTTTAAGTAATTCGGTTACACCAACCGAATTATTTTTGCGAATCGTTTGCTAAAACCGACACTATTTCAAAATTCTTCCGCCACAAGAACGTACAGCCATATTTTTATTCATTTTATTACGCACTTGTCTTATGGAAAATTAATTAATAACGCAGTATAAAATCTTCTAAAGCCTTTTATAATGCCAAATAATGTTACATAATTTCGGGTGAAAAGATTGGAAATTTTATTTGTTTTTAATTAACTTTAGTTTTTAAAAAATACGTTAGGCTGGCAACCGAAAACGTTAAAATACATTTCAGCTATGACAACCACAACAAAATGGTTTCCTATTTCATCCCATGAAGGGATTCGGGAGAGCTTCTCACAACCCTTGAGCTGTGCGTTTTCTTGTTTTACACTCACTGATGCTTACCTAATGATTTACATCGTTTGTGAAGAGTATTTTCAGAAGTTTAGTCGTGGCTAAATACTAGATGGTGTCGCCGTCACGAAACGACGTGACCGCCACCGAAAAAAATACATGCACAGTCTTTACACGATGCCATATTTTAACCATGCAATTTGCGATTGCCGATAAGGGGTGTAGAGAAGCAAGAATGGAGGAAAAAATGGCACCATGCGCCCCCGAACTGGGTTTCATGCAATTCTATTGCAATTTTCTTTGTGCTCTTTCCGCATTTTGTTGTGATTTTGACATTTGATGTTATTGTTTCTTTCATTCTAGTTTTTCGTGTGTTGTGCTACATTGTTAGAGGTTACGTAAAATAATTTAACAGAAGTTAAAAAAAAAGAAACAGAAAGTTAAACATAATAATTACTTTAAAATAATAAAGAAAATGTGGACCAGGACAACAACATTTTATTTAAAAAACAATTTATTAGAGTTATGTAGAACAACATTTGACCACTTAGAAAAATTAACAACACATACAAGAACACTCACTAAAGAGAAATGTCAGAAAATATGGCAAGCACTAATATCATGAGATGGCAACGTGTAAAGGCACGAATTTTAAAAGAGAATTGATAAAAATGGCATCGTGTAAAGATGATAATGGTGTTCAGAGCAGCGATCGAGGTCAATATTCTCATGCACAGGAGCCGCGCACGCTGTCGTTGCACGCACAGAATCACCGCAACCGAATGATAAAAAATTAGGATTCAGACTACCGAATTTACAATTACTACAACCGAATCCGTACGGTTGCCACAACCACTATATTCGGTTACGGCTAATTCGGTTGCCTCAATCAAATTTCTAGGGAAGAATTTATGCATAATAATACGCTATTCAGCGCGATTGCTTTGCTTTGTTGACATTAATTAACTCCTATTCATTACAAAAAAAAAGTTATAACTGCTCCCACTCAAATGTGTCAATATTTTCGCTAACTTCAAATAAGCGATGAAAGTAAAAATTACTCCACGATGAGAGAAGTGTTGAAAAAAAAGTAACCACAACTCTTTTTCTACAGACATAAAGAAAAAGTTTCCTATAAACGACAAATAATAACTGTTTAGACAAGTGGCATTTAAGGGATGTTGCAGCATAATGAGAAATTCAGAAGTTTTAACATCCAGCACCATAAGGAAGGATACATTGCTGTTTAAACGAAGCCAATGCAAATACTTATACTAACACAAGGAAAAAAGGGTTTGAAAAGATAACGGCAACAAAGCGAACCGATGACAATTGAAAAGTTTGGAAACTTGTGGCTTTGTTCCGAACGAAAGGCAATAAAATTGAGTTAAAGAGTACGAGATGGGACATGAAATTTATTTAATTTCTTTGGAAGACACAAACAACTTTTCGTATGCTTCCCGGAATCACGGTTGCCACAGTTGGTAATATCCAACCAAAATTGGTAACATTTAAACTTCTTGGTAACATGGTAACATTTTATTCATTTTGGTAACCTTTTGAAATGAAATAATTGGTATACGAAAAAGCATTTGGTTTCATACTTCTATTAGAAAATTTGGCGAAATGTAATCTAAAATGTTACTTACAGACAGAAGAAAACAAGAAGCAGTGCCAGCACTATTTGGGAGAATTGAGTGATTGTGAGCCTAACACCGGGGTTACACTTTCAACTCTTGGTTGAAAGGCGTTTACACATACTGCTTGTCAGAATTCATTAAAACTGCAAGTTGTGACGTAGGATGAACGCAAGAGGTTGTTAAACTTTATTTATATATATATATACATATATTTTAGTTAAAATTCACTTTAAGTTTTGTTTTAAAAAACACACACGGTTTATTTACTTTTCCACCAAACAAAACAAACGTATTTGACACATATGTTCCAAACCAGTTGTTTAGTTGAACATCTGGTTGACACGCTGGTTCAAAGAGAAAATATCAAGCAACAGCCTTTCACATTAAAATGTGTGAGTGTATTAGTGAAAAATTCTGAGTTGAAACCCAGTAAAAACTATTCGGAGTAATCCATAATCGAGCAATAAAGGAGTAATGACTTATTCATCTTTAGTTGTTTTAGATCCTCGTTATGTTTAAAGTTGTAATTTCCTTTAAGGCTGTAAGACATCATGTTTTCTCCGGTTAGTGAAAAAAAAAATTAATGTGAGTCCGATCACAGGGGAGATGTGTAAACATATAGTAATGAAGTTGGAAGTACTTATGCCTTTAGTATATTTTTTTAATTAATCAATTAATAGTATCAAAACTTTCAATATTGTAAATACATAGGAATTTGCTGGTTTTTGATTGTTTTATTTAACTTATTTGGTTAGTAGATGGGCACACTGCAGTATATATGTACTGCATTAAAAATCATAGTAAGCAGTAAATTTACTGATTACTGATAAAATTCAGTAAATTTTTACTGATAATGAAATTTAATTTGCATTACCAGTAAAATCGTAGGGACGTATTCATAATAATCAGTAATCGGGCATTACTGATTACTGAAAATTCAATGCACCTCATCGCAATCATGTAGGCACTTTATTAAAATTGCTGAAAAAAATTTTAGTAATCAGTAAAAATTTACTAGTTAAAGAATTATTTTTACTGATATTGTAGTAGTACTGCAAAGTGCCCATCTATGGTAAATGCCTTAAGTACAAATAGTTAATATTGGCTTATGGTAACTAAAATAAGATACATATTTAAATTTTTGACTCGATTGTATTTAAAAATCTATGGAAAACTGCATCTATAGTAGTGGAATTGTTAGTTGTGGGGGTTTGTGGAGAATTGCTCTTATGCAAGTGGAAAACGTCAAATAAAAATTTTGATAAAGCTTGCGACTGTGGGTTTGCACAATTTGTATTAAAATCTCCACCCATAATAATTGTCATGAGATGGAGATTGTTACCCAATTGTCGTGCACCAGTTTCAGTGTAAGGCAACAGTACGTAATGAAGATTAATTTATATTGGAATCTTATAGAAATTTTATTAGAATTAACACTACTTCCATTCAGCTTTGATACACTTTGTGTTGTTTTATGTTCTGAGTTATAATTTTTTTGGTGTTTTGTAAAATATTTTATTATTTTGTATTTGTTGCGGTTGACAAGTTATTAATCAGCTTTCTACTGAAATGTAATGTTATTTTACAGCAATGGTTTTCGAAAATTAGTAGCTAATATTGCACACTAGATGGTGCTTATATGCAGCTGTTAAGTATGAATGACAATCTCAAACATGAAGAAAACTTTTAGTTTTTAGTTTTCCTTATATTTGACAAGTTTAGTTTTCCTTATTTAGCTTTGTTTTAGTAAATTTCTTATTAAAAGTGCAAAAAATCATTTTAAAAGTTATTAAAATTAAATGTTTTTGTATTCATTTTATTTATTTGTTTTCATTTGCCTACGATAACATAATGTACGACAATTAGTGAAAATTAGTCGCTACTATTGCCCACTAGATGGTGTTGAGTATATTGTATGCAGCGTATGAGTACACTAATCCACTCATACATAGCTCACACCGATTTGATAACGCTTTACGATTGGTCAACGATTACATCGCTCATCTTACTCTAAATTTGTGATTGTATTGTGAAAAAGATTTTTACCCCCAGCGTATAGATGTTTACACATCAAAAATGTAAATGCCGCGGGTGGGATTCGAACTCACATTCGCTGGACGATCGTTTCGATGTTTGTGAAGCATCATATTCAGCAGCGTCTAGCCCGTTAAGCCACTGCGGTGTGTATTTACACAAGTCCCTAACCGAAGACATTTATTGATATATTTGGAGTAATAACACTAGCCAACAGTCGTTTTGTGATTTGTTTCTAGCATACTTTTTCTCATTGATTTTGACCTACTAAACACGAAAATGAGTTTTAAAAATTTTTCTGTTGATTGGTTTTCGAGATACAAATTTTTGAACTTTTTTTTTTAAATTTTTGGAGGTACACTTACAATTTTGAGCATATCTTTCGTCTTCTTTGACGTATTTGATCCTACTACTACTCAAATTAAAGCAAATTGAGCCGTCTACAACTCATTCTCAGAAAATTTTCAAATCGGGTGAGTAGTTTTGATGTTGGCGGCTTAAAAAGGTTAAAAAACTGCGTTTTTTTAGTAAAAATGTGGCAGAAAAATTCATATAAAAATTCATATAAAATATAAAACGCGATGCTAACAGCGATTTTGGTTTTTTTACGTATAGCTGGCATTTTTCCAAAGAAAATAAGCACTTACTTAACAAAATCTGACAACAAATGGCGGACTTATAATTTTTTTTGGTAAAACACCGAAATTCCGCTATTTCACGATATTTTGATTTTCATTATTTGCACAGCTTACCTACCCAACGCAAACGAATAAATACATTTGAACTTAATTTAAAATAAACAAATTAGTCTTAGTATATTATTTTTTAATTTATTTAGAGCACTACATACTCAATGTATGGCACAATTAGAAATGGATGTGCCAGGTTAGCTAAACTAACGAAATTAACCAAATCAACGCCCATAAAAAATGAGTAGAAACAAAGATATAACTGTACATTTTATGCCATGTGGAAAAACAGCTGACTTCTTCTTTGTTTTTTTGTATTCGCTGCAATTGGTCTCACGTATTAGGGTCCAAACGTAATCACCCATCATAGCCGTGTCATAGATGCCCTGATAGCGTCGTTCCATAGCCTTCAATTCCTGATGAAAGCGCTCGCCGTGTTCGTCGCTCACGTCTCCTAAATTCTCAGGGAAAAAATCCAAATGAGAATGCAGAAAGTGTATTTTAAGTGACATGTGCACTCCTACCCAAAAATGAAAAAAAAACGAGAATTAAAACGCTATTTAAATTAACATTTGTTTCAAAAAAACCTACCCATTGCTTCATAGTTCTTTACCAGATCCTCAACTATGTCCTTATAATTATAGCTTTTGTTGTTTCCTAAAAAGTTTTCCACAACAAGCCTGAAGGAATTCCATGCTGCGGCTTCGATGGGTGATAACAGCTTCGGGAATGTTTCATCTTTCAAAATTTTTTTTATATCGGGTCCTGCGAAGACTCCTTCTTTAATTTTTGCCAGCGAAAGGTAAGGGAAAATTGACCGTAAATAGGCAAAAGCTTCACCTTCTTTGTCCAATTTTTTGGCAAAATTTTTTATCAAACCCAATTTTATGTGCAGCGGCGGAAGTATTATATTTTCACGGTTCTCTATTAGTGGTTTGCGCTGAACATTCGCTTCGCCAACTACAGGTTTCGTTCGTTCCGGCCATTTTTTTTTGAATATAATGCTGATCATCAGCGCGGCTATTCCAAAGGCACAGAAAACAGCAATGTCGCGTATAGCCTCCTTGGAGTCCACACAGAATGGCCACAACTTTGAGGTCGGCGCATATTTTCCAATTATATTTGCTATACTCTATGCATTTCAGCAAAATGTTCATAGTTTCATAGTTCTCCTTTGAATGAACCGAATGAGCAATAGGAAGAGATGGCTTTTCATTCCCATTATGTAAGAGAACTGCCTTCAAGCTCTCTTTGTTGCTGTCAATAAACAACCTCCATTCATTGGGATTGTGAATTTGGTGAAGCTCTTGGAACAAGCCGGAAATGTCGCTGCAAAAACATATTTGGTCTTTCTTTGTATAAAATTTTGCATACTGCTGGTGACGCTTCCTGTACGCTGTTACTTTCACTTCTGAATCCGCAAATCCACACTGTACCATCCGAGACGCAAAAAGTTCGGATTTCTCCTTAGTGAGACCAAAATCGCGCACCCAATCGTTTAGTTCGGCCTGTGACAGTAATTTTCGCTTTCTGCACGCCCCAAATTCGCTTGCACTTGACTCGGACTCTTGATCTGACGATTCTGCTTTTTGAAGAGATGCACCAGGGCACACTGGATATGGTACATCATTCGAATGTGGTACTGGAAGTGCAAACGATCCCACTTGAGCGTAGTTCCATTTTAAAAATCTCCCTACCCCACTGTTTGTGGTGAGGCAAAAATAACAGTCTGCGGAATGGCATAGCGGCTTTTTCCACATCATTGGTGTATCGAATTTCATATGGCGCCTAAAATTAAAATAAATTACTATATTTGCTTTGCTTAATGTGTTTAAATAAAAATTCTTACCTTCCGCCAGCTGCCCAGTTGGTTAGGATTATATAGCAAAGATGACATAGCGACTTAGGTGTCCATGATTCTGTGATATTTGGTGAAATACCAAAATAATTCAAATAGTGCAATTGCACTGCTGGAGTAAACGCGTGTGCGTGATTATTCTTTATAAACTCGCCACAAACATTGCAGAAATTGTCTGGATTGTTCAAACACTCGAACACACGTAGTCTTTTACTCATTGTCTTACTTATTGGGTAGGTATTATATGCACTTAAATTCAATTTGTTTCACTTTTTACTCGTACTACTCACGTTCGTAGACACTTGTTGAATGACAAAAAACGATAAATGAACACCTATAAATACTATACCTGGCTATATAGCTGATTCAGCAAGTGTGCGTTTCAAATTGGGGAAAAGTTTCCAAATAATGACCACTCACAAATGTGGGGGGAATTTCTGTAAAAAAATCCGATACAGGTAGCCATCGGGAAAACACACATCAATAAAAAAGTGTAATTCCCTTTAATTGACTGTGAACGGAGTAGCAGTCATAAAGGAACACGAAGAGCGTCCACGCACATTCAGAAGCGTATATTACTCTGCAAATGTGGGGGGAATTTCTGTAAAAAAATCCGATACAGGTAGCCATCGGGAAAACACACATCAATAAAAAAGTGTAATTCCCTTTAATTGACTGTGAACGGAGTAGCAGTCATAAAGGAACACGAAGACCGTCCACGCACATTCAGAAGCGTATATTACTCTGCAAATGTGGGGGGAATTTCTGTAAAAAAATCCGATACAGGTAGCCATCGGGAAAACACACATCAATAAAAAAGTGTAATTCCCTTTAATTGACTGTGAACGGAGTAGCAGTCATAAAGGAACACGAAGAGCGTCCACGCACATTCAGAAGCGTATATTACTCTGCAACCACAATCATAAAAATTAAATAACTATTTGTGTATTACTTATTTTTTTTAATTCTGAGAATCATAAAAATTACGTAAACGTTTTTTCCAAACAATTTTGTACATGTAAAGTGGGTTTGCCAAAATTCGTATCGTAAAATGCACCTGTGTTTCTATGTTCTTCATTTTCATTATACCATTTTCTTAAAAACATCGACGAAACGTCCCTACGGTATTGTAAATAGGTTTTTTACAATTATGAAATATTTGTGTTATTAATATTAATTTAAAAATTTTATCAAAACTGCTAAGTGCTGTGACATTTGAAAAAAATTTCCAAAAACAAAAATTGCTGATTTCACTAAATTTTTGAAATTTCACGTCCCTTGCCAGAACAGAAGACATTAACCCAGGGTGGTGAAATTTTGAACAGAAGTAACTTATGTATAGGAGCAACTGTTCCGTTCTATTCCAAAAGGATTATAAAAAACTTGCTTTTTCGATTCCTCCTAGTAGGTTAGCTGTGCAAATAATGAAAATCAAAATATCGTGAAATAGCGGAATTTCGGTGTTTTACCAAAAAAATTATAAGTCCGCCCTTTGTTGACAGATTTTGTTAAGTAAGTGCTTATTTTCTTTGGAAAAATGCCAGCTATACGTAAAAAAACCAAAATCGCTGTTAGCATCGCGTTTTATATTTTATATGAATTTTTATATGAATTTTTCTGCCACATTTTTACTAAAAAAACGCAGTTTTTTAACCTTTTTAAGCCGCCAACATCAAAACTACTCACCCGATTTGAAAATTTTCTGAGAATGAGTTGTAGACGGCTCAATTTGCTTTAATTTGAGTAGTAGTAGGATCAAATACGTCAAAGAAGACGAAAGATATGCTCAAAATTGTAAGTGTACCTCCAAAAATTTAAAAAAAAAAGTTCAAAAATGTGTATCTCGAAAACCAATCAACAGAAAAATTTTTAAAACTCATTTTCGTGTTTAGTAGGTCAAAATCAATGAGAAAAAGTATGCTAGAAACAAATCACAGAGAAAATTTTGTTATTTGTGACCTAGTGTAAGCGAGCAATCGAAACGCTTCTATTTTGTTTTGCTGTTGATGCCTCGCTTAATATGTACTCCAAATGGATGAATAAGGGACGCATCAATACATGTTTGTTTTTGCATGTGTTTTATTTTGTTTGACATAACTGTTGTTTAACTGATGTTTTCGTCATGTATGAAAAGAAAGTTCATTCCTCGCTTATTACTCCAAATGGATCAATGAGGGATGCATCAATGCATTTTTGATGTGTTTTTTTTCTTTGACATAACTGTTAATTGTTGGTGTTTTCCTGATGTTTGTCTATTTAGTCAGTTTATGTCAGTAATGTATGAAAATTCAGTTTTTATGCGTCCTTTTAGACAACTAGTTAAAAAAGAAATTTATAAATTCTCAAATTGTAATCTTTTAGGGGATAAGAAAGATTACTCTCCTCCTTTCCGAGATCAAATGATCGCCTCTGCGGACATGCAATGTTAAAAAGGAGTACAAAATGCATAAGGCTCGGAGATTTATGGAGTAGAGTAATCCATTGCTCGCAAATTATCGCTCAAAGATTACTTTTTGGATGATCCTATTTTTTACTGGGAAGCAACTAGTTGAAAGTGTAACCCCGGGTAACCAAAATACACGTTTGTCGTCGTTCGCACTAAATAACCAAATATATTCCCCTCATTCGCACTAACGAAATCTTTGTGCTTTGATTGGTCTGAACATAAAAGTGATAGAATACTTGTGCACTAAATAATTTTGCATTCCAATTAAAACGCTATAAAATGCAAAGAAAACGAAGACTATATTTTGTTATGCCATATTTTATGTTTTGCCGTTCGGAACTGCTCAAAATACCGTTCGGAACCGGTGTGAAGCCAATCAGTGAGTATAAAACTCGAAAGGGCACTGCTCACTGGTTGTATGAAGCTCTCCCCGATCCCTTCATGGGATGTAATGGGAAACCATTTATTTATTTATTTATTATTGATGTAACGAATTATTTTAAATAAACATTTATGCCCTATTTCACAGTTGAAAATTCTCCATTTAAATGGAATTTAAATGCCTAGTAATTTTCATTTAATGTGAAAATTTTCTGTGAGTTTTTGAATTGCGAATTTAAATGAAGAGTGTTAAGCTCGCCCTTAATATTCTAAATAAAAAATTTTAAAAATTTGGTAATTTTTTGTAACTTTTTTGGAAAATTCTGGTAATAAAAAAAAATATCCCTGTGGCAACCGTGCCTGCAATGACAAGAGGTAATTATTTTGCTCAGCTATCGTATTTAGCGCTGATTCATGGAGAGTAACTGTTCATATGGCTACTTGAAAACTAAAATCAAAAAGGCATTAGGCCACTCGCTCTCGCTACTATGGCGGACAGTGATTTTCAAATGCCATTGGTTTTGAACTGAGAGGGTTTATAATAAAGGTATACCCTAATAGGTATCAATGACAATACTGTATCTGAGTAACACAAGTACTAATTCAAATTGTTGCATATTTGCAGTGTTGTTGATATTGTTGTCTGATACAACAACTGCATTTTTTATGCGTGTGTTAGGTTTACATTTTGAATTGTCTATTCATTGGAATCTTTACAGAAAGCCCGATTAATTTTCCTTGATTTTTCCTTGATTTTTGATGTAGATCCAAACACAGTTTGTCCGACTGCGATCACACAGATTGTTTGGCGTTAAACTCCTTCGAAATGGCTGGACCGATTTGTATGAAAGTTCCTGTGCATATCGGGTAGGTCTCAGAATCGGCCAACATCTATTTTTCGTACCCCTAAATGATAAGTGTGACCCACACCTATACAGAACACAGATTTGTCCGACTGCGAACACAGATTGTAAGACTGCGAATACCTCACACTTATGTAGCGGCAGCGAATAGTTGTCTCGTGTGGGTATGGGTGTATAAAAATGAGATAGCAAGAGAGCAACGAAAATTGTGTGAACTTGTGTAGCGTATGTACGAACATAACAAGCTATGTATGTACATGTGTCTGTTGCCTGGCATTCTCTTTGTTTTTTGTGGGAATAAAACAAAAAAATATTAAGCAAGAAAATAATGACACATGTTATTGCACTGGTCTTTAAAGATTTTAAGTATTAATATTATTTAAATGTAACGTTATCATATGATTGAACGGTGTTTTTATTTTTCAATGGAACATAAACTAATGCGTTCATAGAAATCGAACAGGTACCGTGTAACAAAAAGGTGTTAACACATCGCCAATGAGTTCAAACACTCATTGGATTTTTTTTCTCGGAAATTTGAAGAGAGTGTCAATAAGTCTATATGTCTCAACAACAGGTGGCGATTACATATAGTTATCAATACGACATTGAGCATACTGACATTAAAATTCAACCTCAGGCTGTTGGGAAAATTAACTGCTTTACTCTATTTTCTACCATAATGATTTCCCATGGAATATAATTTTGCCTTTTCGTTTATTCTCCTTTATATACGGCTGAATAAAAATTTCTCTCACAATGTGGTTGCATGCGGCCGTCAGTCTTTTGAAGCTGCACTTGAGACTTTG
Source organism: Phaonia tiefii (assembly GCA_963931995.1). NCBI lineage: Eukaryota > Metazoa > Arthropoda > Insecta > Diptera > Muscidae > Phaonia > Phaonia tiefii. Next base: position 197,046,256 of record OZ008368.1, on the reverse strand, counting down.
AATTTTAAAGTGTATTTTTGAACGCGTGTTGCCTCTTGATCGATGCTATACTAAAGTCATTGGAACAAATTATATTTTAAAAAATTAAATTTATGCAATTTGTTTTGGTTGTTTATTTCGGTGTTTGTGTGTATATTGCCAACGTGTATCTGTTGACTTAATCATAATAAGGAAATTCACCCGTAATTGGATTCATTGAAATGACAATTTTTGAAACAAGCAAGCGTGCGTATTTAATCGTTCGCCTTGAATATGTGATGTGCTTACTATAGCAACAATTAAATACTGATTAAAAATGTTTAGGTTTAAGTGCTAGAGCTTAATTCCACCCAACATATTCGGCTGATCTTTGTGTTGTAATAGTAAGATTAGTAGTAAGATTATTGAATTCTGTCAAATTCATGAATAAAAATTCGGACTTTACGAGTGGCTTTTCAAGCTGCTATAAAAGTGACACCAATTTAGTATATATCAGAATGTTGGTTATGGTTAATAATAAAGGCTCCCATATTCAGTTTGTGCATTGAGCAGAGCACAAGATGTTCTCATTCAAAATACAAAATGTGACAAAACTATCTTCAATATTTGACCGATAAAGCTTTACTGTACGCCATTTTTATATCAGCGGTTTGTAGCACTAAGTCTTCTTCTAATCTTTTCCGAAGACCTTTTTCCTCTAGGACGAACCATGAGTATGGAAATGAAAGAAGAACATAGAGAAACTATAAATCTTCAAGCAGTTTTTGACAATTATTTATGTTTAAGTGGCTGAAAATGTGGGATTGATAAAAATATCGCACACGTTTTTAAAAATTCGAACTTTTTTAAGTGTATAGGATGCAAATTCATTAATCACATTACTTCGGTTTCTAATAGCTATGACTTCATAATAGGTTGACTTCATGAATTTTAATTTTTTTTTGACTTTTGTCAGAAATGGATTTTCAAGTTTGTGCCGAAACAAGAAAATCGATTGTTTGACAAACGAGGCCTCTTTCTTCATTCCTGATCACGTATGTGGCTTTATACCACATTATTTTTTCTTGAATGTGGTTTCGTTGGGAATTACGCAATTTTGTGGTTAAGTAGTCATCTCATTTCGTTTGAGTTGTATTTCCTTGGGGCTTATTTCACTCTTATTCCACATATTTTACCCTTTCACTTCCTTTTCAAGTTATTTAGTTTTTTGTATAGTGGCTTAATTAATATCATTTCACTGGGACTTATTTCCCTGGGTTTTATTGCACTGTGAACTATTTGACACTCCACGATAGGATATTGTGGTATTGCTTATTTTTCATAACCGACTTAGGATTTTGGGGTTTAGGTATTAGTTTTCTTGTTGCTGGTTTTATATAAGTGTCCTTGTTTGGTTGGTTGATTCAGTGTGAATCGGCAAATACTTTATTTTCCTTAATTTTTTTAAATGTCCATACTTCGTACATTTGTGTATAATTTTTGTACTTTTATTTAAACATTTTAGTGTTGTTGTGTAAAATTTTTTCCTCTTTATACTTTGGTGTACACTTTTTGTTTTTTCGTGTAAGCTTTTTATACTTTTGCGTACTACCCATATTGATATTTTGTGTACAATTTTGTTCATTTGTTTATTGTTTTGGTAGATGTGTGAACACTTTTTTCATCTTTGTGTACGTCTTTTGTACTTCTGTATACATTTTTTCACTTTTGTTTCCACGTATTGTACAGTATGTAATTCTGTATATACCTTGTTTATTTTGTGTACCGCACCGTGTTACCCGAACTACATTTTCAGTAGCCCAACGTGTTATCCCACAAAATTTCAGTTATTCATCCGATCCGGAATTCAAGTTAAAAAACTTAAAAACTACACCACATAAATGTGGATGATTTTGCTGTAGCAAGAGCAAAGTCATATCGAAAACAGACGATAATATTGCCTAGTTTGGTACAAGAATGAGATTTGGGGAATGGGACGCAGGCCCAATTTTTGACTGGTTATTTAAATTGGTAATCAGTTGGTTTTGATTTATGTTTGATCTGAATTTAAATACGTAAAGAGTTTTTCAGTGCTTTGTCAAATACTACTATCATGTGGCAGCAGTGGCAATTGCTACGAAAAACAACCGGTATTCATATATTTATCAGCTAATCGTCACAAGGCATCAAACTGACGCCATTTGCAAAACAAAAGTGAAGAGATAAAATACAAAATATTTAATGCAATTGGAAAATATTTAAGCAGAAATAAAGTTCTAACTGCACAACCAGATAATGATACGTTTTTATTGTTATTTCACCTAGGATGGTGATTATAATTGTTCACATTAACAATTAAAGTATCTTTGTGTTTTTTCTTCTTGTTGTTTTCTGCCAAAATCATATGGTCACTTGATCACAGTTTAAATTCCAACTTTAGCTGTTTAAACAGCAATCAGCTATTAAGCTAAACTTAATTCAGTGTTTAAATATTATTTGATCGTTGATCAAAGATGATTGACCAGTCAAAAATTGGGCCTTAGAGTCACATTTAGCAGATTTCAGACAACTTCAAGGTATTTTCGGCATGTCCGAAAAGTGGGTTGTGCGATTACAAATTTTGATTTATTAATATTTTAGGCCGTTAAATATTTTTAGAAGGTACAAAATTTCAAAACATTGTTTATTACTTTTTTACTAGAGGATTTTAGTTTTACTTTTTACTGTTACATTTTTATTTCTATATCTGTAGTAGAGTCAGGCCACGAGAAATGTGCGGGCAATCGAAGTCAATGAAAACGAACAAGTCAAAGAAACAAAGTGTTTTAAGCACGACGAACATAAAAAGTAACAACTCAACGTACAATCAAATTAATTCAATCGAAATTTTAACTAATTCGAATAAAATAAATAAAATAGCAGCTGAAGAAAATGCTTTCAGAGCGATCTCCGGCTTAATGACGGGGAGATTTGGCGCTACAATTGAATATCAGAACCCTCAACACAACAACAATTGCATGATTTAACAAAACAATGATGTGGTTCTATATTAAAGGTGTAGAGCATAGGGGAATATTGCTTATGTTCATGGTAAGTACAGACGTAGATATGTACATATTTTAGTAAGAAATCTTAATAATAAATTTCTCATATTTGTTTTTAATTGCAGGACCTGAATATGGCGGCCACAATAACACTCAACCCCTCGGCGACCACAATCGTCTCTAGACGACTGTTTCAACAGGGAATGAATATAATCTATTCAGTAAATTGATTTATGTACAATTTTCAATAAATAATTTCAAACACACTACAAAACATTAATTGCAGCATTGAAACAAAATCATTGTAGTAATGAAACAAATTCATTGCAACAATGATTCAAATTCGCTGCACCAATGAAACAAATTCATAGCAGCAATGAATAAATTCATTGCAGCAATGAAGCAAATTCTTTGCAAGAACGATACTTATTCATGGGAACACTGAAACAAATTCATTGCAGCAATGAAACAAATTCGTTACAATAATGAAGAAAATTCATTGCAGCAACAACCATACTTTCACCACAGTAACGAACAATTTGCAGTTGATGAACACATTTTCATAGCGGGAATGAAACGTTACGTTAGCCCACTTTCGATGACAAAAGTTGTTGGGGTGATGAACATTTTCATCTGTGTGACGATGGTTTTCCGTTCAGTGTATGGGTACACCTGGATAAATACTTATACTTTTATGAACACATAATGGGGATAGTGTCAAAGGCAAGGACAGCTTTTTTATAAAGTATACAGGCGTCTTTTTCATTCTAAACATATAAATTTCCGTGTCAAAACTATTATGTATCAAACGTTAATTCGTCCTGTCATAACATCTGGTTGTCCTATCTGGTTCAACGTATCGCCGTCGTTGATGGAAAAATTAAGAATATTCGAAAGGAAACGTTTAAGAGCCTCTACTTCTCTGTACGGAACAGCACAAAGTCAGTACACAAAGTATATATTAAACAAGAAATTGTATAAGTGTAATAAGGCAAATATAATTTGATTTGAGAATAACATCATAAATTTAATAAGAAACCATATACTAAGTTGTACAACAAACTATGAAAACTATGGCTCCCTACTGTACAAACGCATATTACTTAACTGCTGCAGTACGAAAAGAGTTTGTCCCACCCGAGGCGTTTATATACCTGGGCAAGCAAAAATATATCGCGGCTACAAATGGGAATCCCGTCATATATCATATATACAGACGGGCTAATATTAAAGCAGTAAAAAGTAAAGCGTACAATATCGGTGATTTTAGACACAGTATTAACATATCGCATGGCTAACTTAAAAATTTCGTTTTATATAAAAAAAATTGATTTAATTAGAGTTTAGTATATAAATAATACCAAATTTATGTATTTTTTTATTAACGCTTTTTCAGTAGATTCAAACTGTTCCAGCAACATATATACCAAATCTCATCGTCATATCTCTGACAGTTCATGAGATATAGCCATTTTAAAGTTCAAGTTGTATGGGCGGTGCCACGCCGCTTTATCCACTCACAACCAAGTATGTATAGCCAGGGAGTATCAGCAGGTCGTCAGTAACACATTGTGATATTTTCATAACAATCGGTCTTTTGGTCTATTGGAAAATCCGTCAGAGCGATTTTGGAAAAGGGGGCGTGGCACCGCCCACTTTCACCCTGGCTGTATAGCCTATATCACCCGCTAGATGATTCCGAATATTGTCTGGAAATCTAATCAAAACCGGTCTAGCCGTTTTCGAGTCCATTCGTGACATACATACATACATCCATTTTTATATATATAGATGAGTGTTAAATTGATTTCAACAAATTTAATTTATAAAACTGTTCAAATGCAACATAGATGTTTATTAAATATACCCGATCTGGGGACAATTTATAACCAAATATATAACTTATTAAATTGCTGTATTTTATTATGGTACTAAATTTTTTATATTTACATGAATTCAATAAACGTTTTGCAAAAACAAAATTATTATTTATGATTTTTTTTGGTAAAAAATAATAAGTATGGGCTGATTGTTGTAATATTACTCAAAATTAATCTAAACCATTGGAAAAAGTCCTTAAAGTCATAATATAATCATTAACATATAATTTTTATAATAAAACTCCTAATCATTATGGTCCCTGATTTCAGTGGATAAAGGAATAACAGACGTCGACGGTTTCGGAGATAAGAAAAGACTGTCAGAATTATTCAAGTTAGGACTTATTGGTATAATTAAATTACGATTACTAGAAGCTTTTTTCCGTTTTAGAGAGGAGTAGATATCCTCAGCCCATTTAAAAGTACCAAGCGTATCCTCCAACAATTTAAGTTTCGAACTAATAGATACAAAATCAGAATTTAAAGTTTGAAATCCTTACTTGGCCTCCTTAAATAGTTTCATCGAATTCCGTACACTTCCAACATATTCAGCGATGATCGCTCTTCTTAGCCGTAATAATGTCAAAATGGCTTCCATTGAAGCTAGCACACTTCACATGGGCATGACTATCACAAAGCCAACATGAAAGAAATCAACCTTCATATCCGTCCCTGACTGCACAAATCTTTGTCAAATACTCCATTGGCATATTATGTCAAAAGGTATGCAATAAAATAAAATAAAAAACCGAATTGGTAAACACGAAATTCTAAAAGAACGCAGAATAATACTGGGTTGTATACTGGGTTAATACGATTAAAAAAAAGTTGTTTAAAATTTTTTCATTTAGCCGCCATCCCGCATGTGCTATAAAGAACCTCGTTCCGAAATTTGCAACTTTGTCATACCCATTTTGTACCTCCCATATAAATATTGTCCGGACAATTGGTTGGTAGTTACTAGAGTTCCTCACATCCTCTTATGAGCCTAACTAGATTGGGTACTAACTAATATATAGTGCAAGGTCAATCTGCTACTGCATATGGTCACATTTGCCACGCCCTTTCGTTCAACGTGAGGGGTAATATAAGCGTTATTTAACAGAACTCGGACCCAATGGATGATAGTCTGCATTATGTTTCACAGGTTTTGTGTTTCTAATTCACCAGGATATAATTTTCTCTTCGTTGCACGTCATCAACTATGCAGTTTAACTGTGCTCATTTCATTGTCTCTCTGCTTACATTTTCCAGTGTACCAAACATAACTTCTTTTGTGTCATACGCTTATCTTGCAACCGCAAGGGTGAAAATGAATTACCGTTGGTAACCACATTGAGAGAAAAACTATAATTTTTGATTCTCATGTATTCCCACACTGAGAGAATGAGCGAGAGAGAAGAATTGTTGTTGGCTCTCGTGCGTTGTTTTGTAAGTGGGTAGTTAAATATAGGATTACTTAATCCTAATTAAACAATGCATTTTGAAAAATACAAACATGCATTTTACTCAAAGTTTTGTACAAATTTCTTGATTGCACCTCAAAATTAAGGAATTATAAGTCCATCTGTAGGATCCCTAACAGTCAACACTGGCTACAAGAACAATTTTTGTTATAGCAACATAACATATTTACATTTGAATCTCCTGAGAAATTTGTCTTTGAATCTTTCCCTTTGGAAAAACTTAAAACTCTTAATGTTTTTCCAAAAGTTATGTGATAATTCTTAATGATGTAAATTAGTCACTTTTTCACTTACACCAGTTCCGAGTAAAACCCTAGAAGGAAATGCATAAGTATCATTGTTATTGTCACTCTTGAAATGCGCTTTACGCACATAATTCCCTGTGCAGAGCAACGTCCATGCACAAAGATGGAGGGAACCCCACGTCATCCTTGCATTTCGAAGTCAGCTCATTGCATTTACAACAGTAGTTGATAAAATTTCAAGATTAATAGCTGTGCGACATAGCTTAAGATAATTTAAAGATTCCAACGAAAGATATGTGAACTTGAAAATGTGTTACAATCCACACGCTGAGGGGCGCAATACAGAGAAGTCTGATCAGCAGTGGATGCAGCAGGAGCAACAGATGCAACTGAATCAGGCACAACAATTATCGTTTGTGCACGTTTCTGATGACTTATGTGAGCACAACTGGTGTTAAAGGTATTACTCCAATGAAGTGAAGCGGCATGAAGAGTGTCATCTTCTTTCTCGCTCGCACTTATTCTACTTTAGGGCCGTTCCATAGATTCGACAACCACAGGTTTTTTTTTCTAAGTTTTCTATAAAAAATGGGTAACCATCATTATTAAATGCCAAAACTTTGCTCTTTTCTATGGTGTTATTTATATTCAAGTCCAATTGTATCTAGGACCTAAATTGAGTAGTTGAATTGCAGCCTACTAAAAATTCGTACATTTTGAAGTTGTCAAAATTAATCTTTGGATGTAGAATTTCACTCTTAATGATTATTTGTAATTTATTTTTTTATATAGTAACCCATTTCTTATGTATAAATACTAATAAATAACAGTTTAAAACTTATCATTACATCTATTTCCTGCTTACTACTCAACTTCTAATGAATACATAAAATCTCGTTGTCACATACATGATAGAAACTTGCATTTATTGTTGTAGAGGACTCATTATTAAAGCTAATATTTCCTTATCACCAATGCAAAGGTAGTTTGGCTGTATGACTTGAAATAAATATTGACATGTTTTTTACATTTTAAGTTTGTGTGTTCTAGGCTATCATGTTTGTGACAAACGCAATCATGTATGTAACTTACGTATGTGACAATAACAGAAATTAAATTTTGCCTTATTTGCATTTAAAAAAATCTGGTGAATATTATAATAAGAATAAAATCATTATATGGCAACACTAAAATGTCTATTGTGCATCTGGCAACACTAAATTTAGTATTCTTCATCTTGCAATATTTATAGTAGAAATAACATTCTTCTTCCAGTAGGAGTGAAATAGTTATTTCCTAAAGTTTATGAGAAAAATTGTTGTACCAAGCATTGCTGTCGAAAATATGTAAGTTTTTCTTTTGTTTTGATTTTATATAATATAAAATTTGCATGGTTACCATAATAATATTACATTGTATAAACCGTGTGCTTCTCAGCTGCCTTCTTTGTGAAAATGGACTCCACCAAGAAGCAGAGGTTGGCAATATACCAGAAAAAATATTAAAAGAAGAAGTGTGAAGACCCAGAATTCAAGACAGCGGGCCATCACAAAAAATCAAGCTGAAACTTTTTCAGCTTCTGAAAAAAAGAAACAGAGAGAATCAGCCAATGAAGACAGAAGCAGTGTAGAATACGTAAGAAGTTAGGTCTGGGCTCACCCAGTAGTGCAAGTACTACCTCCAACGTTTCTACACTATCTCCTATGCCATAAGGAGTGCGGCAGGCCTATAATAAAGCTCTCGGTAAATCTATGCGATCTCTTCCCAAGTCACCTAGCAAAAAGCTAGCCATCGTGTCAGGGTTGGCTTCACATGTTGGACAAAAAGTGTCTCAGGAAATGAAAATTTAGTTGTTAATAATTTTTTATAATCTGATATTGTGTACACCGCTCCAGGACAAAAACATGAAATGACGATATGGGTGAAGGGAGAAAGGAAACGTGTGCGAAAATATTATTTAACGTTACATGTAAAGGAAGCCCATTTCTTGTTTATAGAACAATATCCTAATTACAAAATTTGCTACTCCAAACATGACAACTTCCAAATGATGTTGGGTGGCTTAAAACTACAATACAATCATAAATTTTTGGGGAAATTCCTGTGTCCAGAGACTACAGACAGTAACCAAGTTTTGCAGTCAGACTGCTTGGAAAATAAGTGGGAAAATTGTCGAGATGGAAAACTACTCACATTGGACAGGGTAGGCCCAAAGTTTAGAGCCGAAACTCGCGTTCATTGGGACCAGTGGGTAAAACACCAGGACGCCAAGACGCTTGAAATCAAATCTCAGGAGGCTTGCGCAGCAGAACTGCTGTATGAAATTAAAAGTGCTATACTCGATTTTCAAGAGCATGTTCGGATTAAGCGAATCCAGGCCTCTGCATTTGAAAGCGACAAAGAGAATAGTTTAGTGCTTCAACTTGACATTGCAATGAACTATTCATGTGAATGGCAAGGGGAATTGCAATCAGCCTTATGGAGTCGTAAAAGCGTAACTTTATTTACAGCAGCACTGTTTGATGCCAAAAATACCAAATGTTTCCTCATAGTATCAGACACAGGAGTTAAAACTAAAAACACTGCTGCTGTGTTTCTTACCAACCTCTTGCACATAATTCAAACGAAAAGTAAATCCAAATTAATAATTAGGACTGATGGCCCATCCAGCGAATTCAAGAATCGGTACATGGCCTACTTCCTGTACCTGTTAAATTCTAAATTCCAAGACAAATTTGAGTCCATATACTGTAAGTACACGGCCACATCACATGGCAAAGGTGTGGTCGACGGTATAGGTGGCTCTGACAAGTCGCGAGTACGTGCAGAAGTAATGGGGCATAGATAAGTTGTGCAAACTGTCCAATGTAACTGTTGTGCCAATTATGCAGGCACACATTGACGCCGAGTCTGAATCGACAGTTTGGTCAAGCGCAATTGAAATCAAAGGAATTCAAAGGGTACATTCAATTATTAATTGTAACTCTGAATTACACTTTTATATTGATTGTAGATTCTTGAAACCAGCTATAGTTAAGAGATATTCTCGAGATAATCTGCTGGAAATTAAAATTACTACAGGAACATTTATTTTGGCAAGAGTTCCAGGGAAAAAACATTCAAAAATTTTGTTTGTCAAGTTTTGAGCATCAGTGAAGGCGAGGACTTAACAATTTCTTACTTAAAAAATATTTCAAGCAATACATTTTCATATGTTGCAAATGCTAAGCAATGTGATCTAGACAGGCATGATATTGTTAAAATACTCCCAACACCTGTAATTTCTAGCAGGCTTGTCATATCCAGTGAAAATATTGATGCAAATGAATAGTATATAAAATATTCAGCATTCTGTTCCTTAGGATTAATTATTTGTTACAAACTCTTTGTAATGTATATTTAATAAAACTAAATCATAAATATTTAACAATATTTGTATTTGGATTTATCATTTACGGAAACAAATGGTATAATAAGCCTTTCAAAAAAATTTCTGTTTTACTCTATCACATACATGATTGCCCTGTCACAAACATGATAGGGAAATAATCTTTTATAAGAGCCTGGATTTCAAATGTATTAATAAAATAAAAATGTTTTCTATACTGTGAGCTTTTGTTTTAACTATTAAAGAAATTAAGCCTAGAAACCATTATACATTAGCTGAAATAAATTTCCAAAGTGTTGAATATGAAAAGCACTTCTCCAAAATGTCACATACATGATAGCTACAAATTAATTTACTATACTTTTAGTTATGATGCAATGTTTTTGGAAAAATTTGTAAATGGCAACAACAGCATCCGTTTACAGTAAAAGTTTAAATTGAAAAATATTATCAGCATTAGTACCTTATAAATATTTATTGGAGGTGAAAAACGAGTAAAAACGTCACATACGTGATCATGGAACTGCCGTTTACATGATGTCTTACCAAAGAGGGACTGATAAGAAGTTACAAACATATAAATAGGACCATAAGTTATATTTAGGATCATGGAATATGCACCTTTTACTTGGGGTACCTGGAATGTGGGGATATTTCCCTTAAATCACGAGAATATACAGATGGAGGGTTTCTAAAACACAGTGGATTGCAAATTTTCTGTTACTTGTTGACAATTTTCAGATGGCTTCTGAAATGAGAAATTAAACTAACGATTTGTAGGTCACTAAATTTTAAAATATAAAGTCCATAGTAAAGGCAGAGACTAACATCAAATGTTTTGGTAATTAATTTGAAAATATTTCGAAAATATTAGTAGGTATATTTAATATTTTATTAATTATTCGGAATGACATTGACAAATTTCATTGGATTAATATCATAAGCCATTCTTAATTTTATGCAAAATTATTTATAACTTATTATTTATAATTTATTAATAATAACTATAGTGTGTTCTTCTTATTAGTCGATGACATTTTGGATTCCATGTCTTCGCCTTAACGCTCTCTCACATAGTGTCACACCACTCATCGTTCAAATTTCAAGAAAATCATTTCCTTAAAAGGGAAGACAAATCCCATTGATACATAGTTTGTTCATAAAATGAATATAAACTTTTTGTTGTCACAGTAGCACTTAACACTCTGTGGTTGCTACAAGCACTAAGTCAGACGGGCAGACGAACGATCTTAGGTTTCCATTTATTCTCAGAAGCAACAAAGAACAATTTTTAATTGCCTAGTCGTGCATTTGTTTGGCATATCGAAAATACATTAAAAATGTAAAAGAATTTTAAATAGCCTGAAAATCGCATTAATTGTTTAACAACATAGATGACAGCAGTTAAGTTGGATGGTCAAAACGGCAGGACCAACTAACACAAGTAAAAGTGTCATAGACATCTAAAAAAAATTCTTAATAATAATTCGAAAAATTTAATTTCATGGAATTTAATCTTTAAATGAAAATTAAATTTTAAATGCAATGAAGATGAATGAGATGAGGGAGTTTTTACGTTGGGTAGGTTGTGGTTGAAATCTAATAAAAATTCCAAAAGTTAATTTAATTAATATAAAATAATCAGGGACCGTAATAATTATGAGTTTTATTATAAAAGTTGCATATTAATGTTTATATTATGAATTTTAAAGACTTTCTACAATGGTAATGATTAATTTTGAGTAATATTACAATAATCAAACCAAAATCATTATTTTCCAGCAAATAAAATGAAAATCATAAATAATTATAATTTTTAAGTTTTATTTTTTGTTGCTCAAAAATAATGATTTTGGGCTTATTTTTGTAATATAACTCGCGCAACATGAAACTCACTTTCAACTGACAACTCCTACAAAAAAGTTTTAAGTTGAAAGTGAGTTTTATTTTGAGCGAAAAAAATAAAAATCATACACACAGGGAAATTATTAGTTGGATATAAATTCAGGCATTAGAAATTCCATGATAAAGTCTATTTTTTGATTAGAATTCATAATTGTCAAACAGCAGAATTATATGTCGATGTTATTGATAGATTAAAAATAGGTCTTACTAAATACAAATAGTTGTATTAACCACTTTGAGTATTTCTAAATCTTTGATACCCTCCACCTTAGTGTTAACCAGCAAAATATTAAATTTTAAAAAGGACCTTTTTCAAGAAAATGTACTTTTTAAAAAAAAATAAAAATAAGTTACTTGTTTAAGAAAAGGTATTTTCTTTATATGAATTTTCATTACATTACATTTCATTACATTTATATGAATTTTGTCACACTTCATCTAAGGTCGCTGTGGCCTGATGGGTAAAGGGTTGCGCGTTGGAGTCTGAGGGTTGTTGGTTCAACAATGAAAGTACATCTAAACATTCTAAAGTACTTACCTATTATAAAGAACAACAAAGATTTTCAACATGGAAATTCACCACACGGCAAAAGCAGTAGTTTAGTATAAAACTACAAAAATTAATGGGAAATTTTATGAGTTTTTTTACGTTTCCAATCATAAAATTTTTTCCAATGGACCAATTTCGCTGATTTTCAATACCAAACTGCTCAAGAATACGTGGAACATTCTAGCGAAAAACCAAACTGCGTTATCGCCGATTGAAGTCGTGAGAATGGTTTCAACAGACGGACAGACGGATAGACGGACATGGCTATATCGACTCCGGTTGTTATAAGGATCAAGAATATGTTTACTTTATGGGGTCGCAAAGCATTATTTCTAAATGTTACAATCAGAATGACAAACTGATATATACCCTCTATCACTTACAGTGGAGGGTATAAAAAGTACAATATTAGAATTCGTGTTCAAATATTAGTTACTGTAATCATAATTTAGTTTCTGTTACAAAAACACTTGTTGCAAACTTACGAGTATGTATTCGATTTTTCACAAGAGGCTTTGTTGTTAAAGAGAAACTACGTATATTGGAATGTTACACGAGGACTTTACAGAAAAAATAATATTTTAAACAGAAAGTGATAAGCAAAGTTGTGAAAAAACAATAAAGTGTATAGAAGCGAAGAATATATATTAACATAAATCGAGGTGAAGTGAGACTGTTAAACATAATCGTTGAATATGACGCCACTATTGACGCCTTCACAAACACATGCAAACACTTGTGGACACTTGGCTGGAGGAACTATTATTGTGGATGACACAAATTAACTTACACATACATATGATACCCAGGGTAACCCCTCCCCATTTTTGATCGAAAATATGAAAGATGTAGAAAGATTGTCTGTATTTGTTTTTCGATTGGACGCTCCGTTTTCGAGATATAGAAATTGTTTCATATTTTCGATAAAAAAAATGGACACGAGATACGAACCCTGATTACAAATAATAATAATTTTGTTTATATTTAAATATAAAATACACAATTTTAATAAAAAGTTATTTTTTTTACTTTTTTTATATAAAATTCATAAGTGTTAAAGCATCACCAAATGGTTGTGACAGCCATCAAATTCAAGTAATTACTTTAGTTGAGCATACCAATATATTATTTGGTACAGCCGAAATAGTTTTTAAAATTTTTGTTCATCCAACTAATTGCATATTCAGCAGGATAATTTGATTGCTAGAACTAAAACTCGATTGACAGATCACGTTTATTTCTTGTTGCTGTGGCTACAACTAAATATTTCAGTTCTTGCAACCAAAACTGAATTACAAATCAATTGATATGCACAACATTTGGTGATACTGAACACAAATAATGTGATAGACCGCCAAATTTTAGTTGGCTGTAAATATAGTTGTGACAACGAAACTCTTCTCTGTGTGTAAATAATTATATTTGAGTATTATGTTTTTGTTCAAAAATAATGATAATTTTCTGATTTGTATAATATTACTCAAAATTAATCATTACCATTGAAGAAAACTGTAAAAATCACGCGGAAATGCAAAACTTGTCCAAAACGGTTCATTATGATGAAATTATATTTCTTTTATGTCTGTTCTAAATCATTGATTTTTTTGGTTTGAAAAAAGAACAATAATCATTATTTACGATCCCTGCAAATAATATTACTATGGTGGTCCTCTATTAAGGATAGTAGGCCACCTTTAAAGCCTTGTACACCTGATCTGACAATGAATCACATAGACAATAAAAAGGAAGCAGCAAGCAGCAAGTTTGTAGAATACGGCCAAAAATAACATAGTACCATATATTTTACGGAGAATTTTTCTCCCGAATACTCCCAGGTGTTTTTCATCCGCTTGCGATACGACACAAGGTTCGGAGCCATATGTCAAGACACTGCTTGCTGAGCCCACAATAGCATATAAAGGGGTTTTCAACAGAGACGCTACAGAAGTAAATCGATAGCGACAGCAAACGACGCCATGTTTTTTCCCGCTCTTTTAACATTTCTCTTCAGTAAGGTTTGCCATTTCATCATAGAAAGATATACGAGCCAACAGCGAGTCGAAATTATTAAAATTTACTACCGAAATTTTGAGTCAGTGGCCTCAACTTTAAGAGCGCTACGTCCAATTGATGGTAGTCATAATCGTCCTACCAGATCAACAATTGAGCGTTTAGTGGAAAAATTTGAATCCATAGGCACAGTACAAAATGTTCCCGTGTAGTGAGACAAAGAAGTGCCGTAGTGGCGAGAATATTGCTGCCGCTGAGGCTTCAGTTCAAGAAAGCCCAAATGTGTCTCTCACACGTCGTTCTCAAGCGTTGGGCATCTCTGTGACGTCGTTGTGGCTAATTTTGCGAAAAGATATTGGCCTACATCCTTACACGATCAAATTGACGCAAGAACTGAAGCCGCTTGACGACCATAAGCGTCGTATGTTCGTGAATTTGGCTGAGCAACAACTTGAAAACGGCTCATTTCTGGCTGAATGGCTTCGTCAATAAGCAAAATATGCGTTATTGGTCAGACAGTAATCCACACGTAATCCATGAGTCATCCATCCCGAAAAAATTACGGTTTGGTGCGGATTATGGGCTGACGGCGTCATTGGGGCGTACTTCTTCCGTGATGACCAAGACCGGCACATTACTGTGAATGCGAATCGCTACCGTTCAATGATAACCGAATATTTTTGGCCCCAATTGGATACTATGGACTTGGAGGACATGTGGTTCCAACAGGACGGCGCCACAAGCCACACTGCGAATGCCACAATCAATTTATTGGAAACCAAGTTTGGTGAACGTCGATTGGCCGCCTCGGTCGTGCGTTTTGACGCCCTTAGATTATTTCCTTTGGGGCTACGTCAAGTCAATGGTCTATGCCAACAAGCCAGCGACGATTGATGAACTTCGTACGAATATCGAACGTGAAATTGCAGCAGTATCGGCCGATTTATGCTTGAAAACCGTCGAAAATTGGGTTCAGCGTCTGAACTTCTGCAAGCGTGCACGTGGTGGCCATGCCAAACAACGTACTTTCACAGGAATAAACATACTTTCGAATCGAACATTCTTTCACAGGAATAAAAATTTCATTGGTATCTAAAACCGGTTTTATTTTATTTAAAAAAAACTTTTGTAGCGCTCTTATTGAAAACCCCGATATTTGCAAGCACAATTCTCCGGTTTATCTCCGGGCTGACTTTGTTGTCCTTGTTGTTCTCCTTCATCTACCACTTCAAAGTTAAATTAATTTTGTCTTGCCCTCATTAACAGCAAGACCCACCTTTGCTGATTCCTTTTCGATTCTTGAAAATACTGCAATAACCTCTCGCAAATTTCGCCCAATGATGTCTATGTCGTCAGCATGCGCCAGCAACATAAGGCTTTTCGTGTTAATGGTTTTCCTCGTATTTAATGCAGCTTTTCTCATTATTGTATCCTTTAAGACGTTGAAGAGATTGCACAGAAGGGTGTCGCCTTGTCTCAGTCCTCGTTTGGTTCAGAATGGTTCGGTGAGGTCTTTCCCCACCTTCACTGCTGATTCAGACATAGCTTTCTAAAATTTTCCCCGCATGGGGCTGCCGAAAGCAGCTTTATAATCGACAAAAATATGGAATGTATCGATTTGCTTTTCGTGGGTTTTCTAGGATTTGGCATAGTGTGAATATTTGGTCAATCGTGTACTTGCCTGGACTAAACCCACACTGGTAAGGTCCAATCAGGTTTTCAACAATTGGCTTTCACATAATACGTTCGACAAGACATTATATGCGATGGATAAAAGACTGATGCGGCGATACTTGCAACAGACACACGGTTCACCCTTTTTGAATACAGGATATAATAAACTGAGACTCCAATCGTCAGGCAGAGATTCCCCCCAATCATAGATCGCATATAAGTCCTTCGCCTCCTGCTTTAAAAAGTTCAGCGGGTAGCCCATCCCCACCATCAAATTTATTATTCTTAAGCCGGGAGATTGCCGTTCTAATCTCGTCTTGGTTGTGGCACTGTTGTTCACATTCATTACCTTTTGATCTTCATTGGAAGAATCTGAGTGGAGTAGTGCTGAAAAGTGGTCTGTCCACATTTAAAACACACAGCGCTTATCAATCACAAGATTCCCATTCTCGTCCTAGCAGGAGAGCAGCCCATTATTATTCATCCTGCACAATTCAGTATTTTCACCCTCCCTCTGTTCCCACTGCCATTCTTTCTACCTAAATACTTTAGTTGGTCTTCCTTCCTTCTCAGCCCCTTATACCGTTCACTTCCAGTACACGTTGGAAGTACACGCTGGTAGTTTCACCTTGTCAATATCTAGCTTTTCCCGTGTTCGGATTCATACATTTTTCGGCCTGCTCAGTCTTGTGAGATCTTTCGAAGCCACCAGGTAATGATCTGAGTCCATATTAGCACCTCGAACCACACACCATCTATTACCAAGTGACCAATCTGGTTTTTCATCCGCTGATCAGGAGATATCCAGGTCACCTTATGTATGTCCTTATGCTGCAATCGTGTGCTACTAACTACCATGCTCTTTGCAGCGGCGAAGTCTATCAGTTTTATTCCATTATCGGAGGTGGTATCATGTAGACTGTGATTATCGATGGTTGGTCGAAAGAAACTTTCCTTTCCTAATTTGGCATTAAAATCGCCTAGAATAATCTTAATGTCGTGGTCAGGGCAGCGTTCATATACTTCGTCCAGACCCTCATAAAATGTTTCTTTGACTTCATAATCTTTATCCTCTGTCGGTGCGAGATGTCATAAATTAACGAGATGTCGAAATATTTCGCTTTGATACGAATTGTGGCTATGCGGTCACTCACTGGGTTGAACCTTGAAACTAGGTGTCGCAGTCTCTTGCCAACTATAAATCCGCGTCTGAATTCTTTGACTCCTGGCAGTTGTAGTAAATAAAGTAGGTTTTCTTTCTAAAACAAGACAATCCACATAAAAAAATCTACCTGTCTTACAAAAATGCTCCGATGTTTATGGCAAATACCTTCTGTGGCAGTACTAGAGGTTTATTTGTTCCATTTATTCAGCTGTCTTTATTTAATATTGAAGTCGGAGTTGTAGTGAAGTCGCATATTCTCAAAATGGTGTGGAATCGGAGGGGATTCAGAGTCGTAGATTTTCGAAATGCAAGAGTTGGAGTTGTCCAATTTTGACCCCACTCTAGAGAATATGTATAATTTATATGTGATGCGATGATAAAATCGAGACGTTTATATCATCCGACCCCGTGAATGACATAACAATTTTCATCATTTTCAGTTTATCAAAAGTGAGTATCAATTCGTCGCGTCAACGTAAATATTCAGTGCAATAATGGAAAGTTTCGTACACCTGATGACCGTGTCGGTGCAGCCATAAATATTTGCAACGCAAAACAATGACTTTATTAGCCCATGCTTTAAAAATTAAAACACTCGGATGTCTGTCCCCTGTGAATCTTAATATAATCACCTAAGACTCTTTTGCTCTCAGAAAATGTTATCAGTGTTATCAAATGAAGAAAGTGAAGTGGTTTTTCTTTTTTTAATGATACTGCAGCAAAGAAACTTGAAAGAGTATTTCTGATAGTACTACATGTGTTGAGTTCAGCTTTACTTATTCTAATTCCAGTGAAGAGATCGTGACTTTCAGCTGTACCAATTCTACCCCATTTTATTCGGCCAAACTTAACTTGATGAACGCCGGCGGGTGATTGGATATTTCGAAATATTTTGCAATACATATCATTCGTTCCAGGAAAGAAAGTTGAAAATAAGCGATTTTCTGAATTCACATCCTCCGATTTTGTTTATATTGACAACAGAGAGACTCTATGGAGCCATTAAGAGAATCCCATTATCAGATATTTGAAATTTAAAAAACTCGCGATTTTATTCGCGTTTTTCATTTTTGAAAAACCTAAAAAAATTAAAAAAGTTGTGAAGTTCGGAGAACTATATTTGTTTAAGTAGATGGACTATTTCAAAAATTTTAAAAGTTTCTGAATGATACGGTTGTCTATTTGTAGAAACCGTACTCTAAAAATGAGGGCTTGATTTCAGAAATGCATTTTTATAGCAACTGCACTTTTTGAATGCATTTTCCACTTCTTTTTCCCCCTATGATTTTAAAAAATTTAACATCATTGCACAATTCAGAATTTTTTATAAAAAAGACAAGTAATCTTTTTTTGCGACAAGGCAGCTTACTATTTGTAATGATTTTTTTAAAAAAAGACTTACTTGATTTTTCATTTAAAAAAAATAAAATTTAATTTTTTTTAGGATTTTGAAAATGTTTGTACAAAATATGAAAGAAATTTATTTGGTATGTAATTTTGAATTGCTATATTTTAAACAGTTTTTGTCGCATTACTATTATTTAAAAAGTTACTGTAAGGTATTGTTGTCATTTAAAGTGTGTTTTTCTAAAATAATGCTGATTGAGACTAATGCGAATGCAATTACTTGTAATATAAATGCTATTTTTGGATGCACTTTGCAAAAAATTCTAATGTACAGAAAAAAATTGTTTTTCTTTTGATTTTTTTGTAAGTAGGCTTACTTTTTGATGCCAAATACTTATTCCTTGGAAACTACATGCTACTAGAATTGGATGATGAAATACTTCTTCCCTATTTCATCATGTATTGTGTTCAGCGTGTATACACACCTTTGTACACATTTGTACATATATGTGTACAATTCTGTGACAAGCAAAAGTAGCAAAGATCGAATCAAACTATTAGTTTTAGCGAGATGACTCGATTTCTTCACATGTTTTTTTTAAAAAATCATTAAAAATAGAAAAATTCTTTGTCCCAGAAAAAGAGAACATTTATTTAAAAAATACTATTCTAAATTTTACAAAAATGTTTTTTTTTTGAAAATCGAGTGGGGAAAACGCACTGCAAAATGCACTTTAAAACTGCATTTGCATACAATTTTTTTTTTCTAGTGGTAACTTTTAAACTGCAAATCATAAAATAGACAAAAACAGCTTTCAGAAACTTTTTAAATCTTTGAAAAATTCGGTCCACTTATGGAAATGTGGCTCTTCAAAGTTCACTACTTTTTCCATTTTTTTAACTTTTTGAAAAATGAAACACGCTAATGAAATCGCGATCTTTAACAATTTTAAAAATCTAAAAACGCAAATGTATATTTGGCTCCATAGAGTCTCTCCGTGCAAAATTTGAAGAAAATCGGAAGACCTTCGGTCAGATTTGTGGCGTTTTCTCATGGAATGAATGATATATATTTAGTTATTCGGTCTCAAAATAGAACGTTAAAATCTTACTTATTGTAGGAAGGTCTTCTTAAAATATACACAGTATGAAATGGGGTATCAAAGTAACATACGTTTATAGCAATACAAATACACGCAAAGCTTTCGATTTTACACTGACGTTTCACAACAATTAACCACAAAAAACTCTGGTTAAATCCCCAGTCTTTGCTTTATATTATTATATATATATAAATGTATATTATGGATTTTTTGATTACTTTTTGAATATATATTATCTCGACATCCAGAACTCTCATATGCATCATTACTTCACTTGACAACGGTATGAAAATTGTAAATCCAACGTGAATAAAATGGGTCTTAATAAGTTCAACAAACCGACCGACACACTCCCAGAAATACAGAGCGACATCGACTTACAGCCGAGAGTTAATGCTTACAAATACACACTTGGTGAAGGGAACTACTGAATCTCCCAGCTGAATTAATGGAAAAGTAATTAATAATAAAATAATATACCAGTGAAAAGAAAAAAGTAAAATATTTTAGGGGGGAAAATCACAGCAAAAATATGTTTAAAATTAAATATTGAAATTATTTTCTTTAGAAAAAGTACATCATAGTTTTTAAAACATTAAAATGGGATTTCTTAATTCTACAAAATTTCTTGATGGTACACAATTGATTCATTGGATTTCCAAAATGGTACTTAAAATAGTACTTAAATTCCCAAAATTGTTGTACTTTTTTCTTCATTTCACCAAACAATTAGCTTTTTATTACTGGAACCCAAAGTGCAAATCCTTTCAAACTTTTCTAAACGAATTTCAAACAAGAATCACTATACAGGTTATTCCAGAGTTGAGCGACATGTAATATGGAACAATTGTTTTTTATTGATTTCTTCCTTAACGGATTTCAAACTAAATCAGATACCTTGAAGAGCTACTTTAAACGTTTCCGTGAAATATAAATTTGTAGAGTATGTAAAAGATAATGTCGGAAAAAGGGGTTTATAAAAGTGGCTGATGCTATAAATTATTGCTGACAGGATGAATATTCGGCAAAGAATATAATTTTTAAAAATGAGCGTCATTATTTGTTAAGTGACAACAGTCCCCAAAGCGGTTAATGACTTACAAAAATCTTGGTGGTTAAAATTAAACTACTAAACTACATTTTTCTTGTCAATTTCAAGCACAGATTTTATTCGAATGATAGATTGAATTATTTTTGTCAAATCACTAGGTACTCTTACCAAAACAACAGTTTTCGATATTCGGTTTTGCATTGGGTGACAGTATTTAAAGGTGTTATTTTTTTAAATTCCTGTACGTTGTTTTGGCCGGCATTCTACTACCGAAAATGTCATCCAAATCTTTGAAAGTCCTACAAAAACTCATTCTTGCTTGAGGCCTGAACATAACTGCTTTTCGTCTTTGCTTATTCTTACAATTTATACACAGATTTTATATGATCCTGTTGAGAAGTTCTATGTCACACCAGTTGGAGTACGCAAGGATTATAACTAGTAATTTTGTTAGTAGGAGTTTCAGTATTATAACTGCTATCTATTTCTATTAAGATTACCGATCAAAGTTAAATTATCCGGTACTGTTAAACATTTTTCAAAGTCGAATAGATGACAAATAAAACTGGAAACCAGCAGAAATATTTTATATATAATATATATATAATAAAATTACTTATCAGAACTTACAGCTTTCTTTTGCTGACTCCAAAGGTTTTGCTCTGAAAATGTTCTGAAATATCCTTAAATATTGTACAAATAAGGTTGCAATTACAGTTTTGAGCAAAACGCTGTTAAAACATAAAAAATGTGTTTTTGGCACTTCTACATTACGTATAAACTCAGCAGTTGAAGATATTTAAACGACATATATCCATTTTAAGAAGTCACTATACTTGATCTAGAAGCATCTAGGACAACAACTCTATGGAGTTATTTCGCACATATGATGCGCTCTTTTTTGTATAAAATTTTGCGTGCATATCGGGTAGGTCGACAATCTGTGTTTCGCAGTCGGACAAATCTGTGTTCTATATAGGGATGGGCACGTTTCTCATTTAGAGGTATGAAAACTAGATGTTGGCCGATTCTGAGACCTACCCGATATGCACACAAAATTTCATACAAATCGGTCCAGTCGTTTCGGAAGAGTTTAACGGCAAACAATGTGTGATCGCTGTCGGACAATCTGTGTGAGCGCAGTCGGACAAATTGTGTTTGGATGTATTCACTTTATGAATTTAGGCCGTACCCGCGCCTATAGATGTTAAAACATCAAAAAAACAGACACTGATGTAGCGGCAGCGAATAGTTGTATTGTGTGAGTGCGGAGCACTCTCAGAGCAAAGAGAAGATAGCCAGAGAGCAACAAAAATTGTGTGAACTTGTGTAGCGTATGTACGAACATAACAATGTATGTATGTACATGTGTCTGTTGCTTAGCATTCGCTTTGTTTATTGTGGGAATAAAACAAAGAGTATTAATCACGAAAATAATGGCACATGTCTTGAAATACTTTTAACTGTTATTAAGTATTAATATTATTTAAATGAAACGTCATCGTACGGTTCAATGCTTTTTTTTATTATTGTGAAAGGTAAGTCAAATAAAATGTGTGTGCGCAGCACTCTCAGTGCAAAGACAATAATAACGTAGTTATACGTATATAAAAATGAAATAGCAAGAGAGCAACGAAAATTGTGTGACCTTGTGTAGCGCATGGACGAACATAACAATGTATGTATGTCCATGTCTCTGGTTCTTTGCGCACTCTTTGCTTTTGTGGGAATAAAACAAAAAACGTTAAGCAAGAAAATAATGACACATTTGGTTGCACTGATTTTTAAATAATTTTAAGTATTAATATTATTTAAATGTAACGTCATCATATGATTGAACGCTGTTTTTTATTTTCCAATGTAACATTTACTAATGTGTTCATAGAAATCGAACAGGTACCGTGTGAGGAAAAGGCCCGTGAGTTCGTACACTCATTGAATTTTTTTTTAAATTTTTCTCTCTTTTTACCCATAGTCAGCACTTTTAACATATTTGCAATTCCAAACGATATTTCTCGGAATTTGAATTCTAACTCTTTTTCGTCAATTTTTGAACCTTTTTATCTTATTGTATAGATATGTAACTTGTCTTCTTTCTGAATGCCTGCCCCAGGTCTCCAATTAAAACTGAAGTAGAATGTGTTGATAAGCCAGCAGTAAAAAAATATTTTTTTTTTCAACCAGTTTTTATTGTAAGACAAATCAAATACATACTACTGGTACACAATAAATACATCTTAATATTACTTATATCTAATTCTCTCGCACCCATTGGGTGCCCTTCGGAATCTTCCATCCTCACCAAAAAACACTACATACATACATCAATCTTAATCATAAATTATATACGCTGTAAAAAATATTTTCCCGAAAAATCCAAGGAAAACGGGAACGCCTGTTGGCGTCGTGACCTAAAAATAAAAACTTAAAACAGCTTAAAAACTAAATAAAAACAAGAATTCCAGCAAGCCGTATCGCATAAGTCATTAGACCAGAAATTCCAAAAAATTTCCAATCTCCACCTCGATTAAAAGAAAAACTACTGAGTAGTATTATACACAGGATCATCGATACCCAATGTACCGAATCTCCTGTGGTACAACAATAAAGCCTCGTCCGTTCCTAGATAGCCCCCATTACTGAGGGCCAGAAGGTCCGTTGGTCCAAGGAACCAGCGGGACAGAAGACTGTCCGCATCCGTTGTGTCGAAACATGTCCTAACCAGGTCATTATCACACCCACCGCTTTTCCCACGAAAGTTACAGCAGAGGCCACCATGAACCTGTCAATCCTCCCAAAACCAGCACCATCATATACCCTCCCACAGGAGGGCATGCGAAAAGAGCCATCCGCCATCACAATCACCCTCAGACCCAGACAGGTCCTGAGTATCCTCCGTTCCCACTGCCTTAGCCTCTCCATCTGACTCGACGAGATGGGAAACCAGGCCGGAAAAAGCATACACCAAAACAGGCCTTATGACCTGCCTGTACACCAGCAGACGCACCTCCGTACACAGGCCATTCGCCCTCGCCAACAGCCTGTAGTATGCAGAAAAGGCAAATCTTGCCTTCCCCAAAGCGTAGTCAACATGGCTCACGAAGGCGAACCGTTCATGAAACATTACCCCAAGGTATTTGATATCCCTCAAAATCCCGATATCAGCATCTCCCACCTCGAGCCTGGGGATGTAGCCCCTGGCGTTCGGATACAGGTTCTTGCGCTTCCCCTTGAAGATGATCCCCATTAAGCCCAATTGCCCACTTGGAGAAGAACCCACTCAGGGTCTCAGGTAGGCGTTCAGCCTATGATTCACGTTGCTGGCCCTAGGGCCTGAAGCTGCAACAAGGATGTCGTCCGCATATACCAGCAACAAATCCCCCACCCCGGGGGAAGGAGAGCCTTCTCCTCAGAGAGCGAATCGCCAACCCTCACACGGAACGTCCTGTCCGCTAGAAAGCCCGCAACCATCCTGACTATGTCAGCAGTAAATCCAGCCGCCTTCATTTTCACCAATACCGCCGCCTGCCAAGCCGTATCAAAGGCCTTGGTAAAATCAAGCTATTGTGGCGTGCCTTCTGTTCAGACCCTTAGTCACGTAGTTAGAAAACACCATCAGCGCATGCGATATTGAGTGCCGCCCTCTAAAACCAAACTGGTTGTCCAGCAAGATGTCGCGCTCAGCCAAATGGTCACGAACATGGTCCAGAACAAACAGCTCCAGAAGCTTTCCAAAAGGGGAAAGCAGTGAAACCGGTCTATATCCACTGACCCTCTTCCGATCCAGTAAAAAAATACTTTGCAAGAACCGTTATAAGAAAAACAAAATGAATGAGTTGAGGGGGAGATGAAGAGTAAAAGATGAAACCAGACCAAGTGTATATTGAAGTCAAAGACTTCTTTGAAGAAGGTAGTGTTTCGAGTCAGTTATTGTAATAATAAAGTGAGCAAAATAACAAGTAAAAGACGAATTACATTGTCTTCCAGGCATGGTAACACGCCTTCATTGACAGGCGTGGAACCAGGTCTTATTTTGTGTATCTGGAAAAACGCCCTCTATGGAAGCAGGTAGTCTCTGGCATGCCTCCAACTACTAGCGATCATGGAACGCCTTGTACGACAATGTCACGCTGTTTTTATTGAAAAAGTGACACGCCTACAGATTTTAAAATAAAGCCTTCATACTAGGGTACCCATTTAATGGGGTTTTTTGATTAATCGGTTAATCGTTAATTGTAAATTTCAATCTGACAATTAACCGAACAAAACGCACTCAAATTATTCGATTATTCGAATAAAACGATTATTATTAAAACAAAACGTAACAAAAGCAACTTCATAATAAAGTATAAAATATATCTAGGTACAATTCACAAATCGTAGTTTCAGCAACATGAAAATTAGTGACTTTTGGTACCAAGCAAAAATTAAAAAATTAAAGTTTGGACCCAAAAGTGGCACGCTTTCCGATACCTCCCATACAAAGGGTAGGGTCGCTCTGAAACTATATTATTGGATTGATTAATTTTTACAAAAATTTTGCAAAACGTAATTTTCTGACTAATATCTTTATTGTATATAGTTTGAGCAGAATCGGACCAGCTATTTTGATACCCCCTATACAAAGTGACCAGTGGGACTTGAAATTTCATCACACTATTACACCCAATTTAATGAACCAATTTGGAGACAAATTTTTTTTATTTATGTCTATGAGCCAAAGCACTGTGGGACGCTTTCTCTCAACAAACTATCAAATCTGTTCGAAATGTGTGTAAAGTTATGGAATTTGTTCGCAAATCGGTGTCATATATGCTGCCACATTGTAGAAGTGTTTCAAGACGGACTGCTTACCAAAAACACGTACTTATATTTTATTAATCGGTTAATCGCTATGTTTTGTTCGAGTTAATCGTTAATCGAAAAACTGTATTATTAAAATGTTCGGTTAATTTTTCAGCATGATTAACCGAATAATGATTAATTGAATGGTTACCCTACTTCATACCCACTACTTTTCCCGTTGGGACGTTACCCTGAGTTTCACTAGCCAAGATAATTAAGAATATGTACGATATTAGTTGCCGAAATTACTGTATGATGAGAGTATTAGTAAAACAATGTGAATGTATTGTTATTGTCTCCGTAAAGTGGTATCGTGTAAACGCCAAGTTAGGTATTTTGAAATAAAAGATTAAAATATTCTTCATCTTAATTTTTTTGATAATTGCATATTAGATTATAACCACATTAAATTTATTTCACTTACGTTGATTTTTCACTTTCATTCCGATAAGTTGTGTTATTTCTTTCCAATCAAACCAATTTCTTTCCAATCAAACCAAAAAAATTAAAGTTTTGAATGCATTTTGTCTTGAGTAGTACAAATCGAGAATTTTACAACGTTTGATATACATACATTGGTATTATTTTTGAATGTTTCCACTGTTACCAAACTCTTTCTTTTAACGAAAATTCGACTTTTTCGACTTTTCCCACAAAAACACCGTTAGTCGATTTGCATATCCCTATCCTGATAGACGGGATTTCAAAAATGGTCGGAAATGGTTGTAAAATGTACTTGTTAGCCTAAAGATTTCCCTATACGAATTATTTCCTCGCTTTGTAATTGTTTATCAGAATACAGGAAACTAAATCACCACTAAATTAATAGGTAACAATTTCAAAATTCAGTGGCGGCACTCTCTACATTCGGTTGTGACAACCTCTAACTCGACTACGATAACTTTTAATTTGGTTATGACAACGTCTAATTCAGATGTGACAACCTCTAATTCGGTTGTGGTAGCCTTTAATGCGGTTGTGACAACCTTTAACTCCTTTGTGACAACATCAAATTCGGCTAAGACAAGCTAAGACAGTGGTGACCTCTAGTGTACAGCTAGCGAAATAACTATAAGTGCATAGGCCGTGTTTCCATGTTAAACTCTCTAAATTTTAATAATGGAACTAAAGGTAAAATTTAAAACCAAAAAGAATGCTGAACGATATGTACAACTTCTTGATTCAGAGCTTACTGAATTTGCAGGTGCATATTATGGCTACAGTTGGGTATTTCAGCAGGACAATGCACCCGTACATAATGCCAGACACACAAAAAACATTTTTGAAGAGAGAAATATTCCGGTATTGAGATGACCTGCGGTCAGTCCGAATTTAAATCCGATCGAAAATTTATGGGGCATATTGTCCAATGCCGTTTATAATAATGGAAGGCAGTTTGACAATATAAAATCGCTTAAAACTGCCATTCAAGAAGAATGGGCTAAACTGGACGAAGATATCCTGCGCCGCCTCATTGATTCAATGCCACGACGGATAACTAGTGTGCAAGTTAACAGAGGTGGTCATACTAACTATTAGCTTAAACAAATAAATAATTGTTTATGCATTTTAGATTTGAAATAAAATTTAATTTTCATTTTGCACATATAATTATTTCTACTGACAATGAAGTATTAACAAATAATACCTGCTGATTACGGCACTATAGAGAAAACAAATTAGAAATATATGAAGACACACTATGCAGAGAATCTGTCAAACATTTTGCGTACTTAAATGCTACTAAAGGGTGTCCCTAAATTTACGCAACATTTAAATTTGCTGCTATCGACGTAGAAAAGAGTTGGCAACCCTAAAAAAAACAGCTGACAGCTGACAGTTTGACAATGGCAAATTACACGATAGAACAGCGTGTCTTCATTATTGGTCAATATTTCAAAAGAAATGAAAGTTTTGCGGTCGCAATTACTGGTGTTCTGGTGTTACTGGTGTTCGATATCGCGACATGATAATACAGTTTTTTTTGCCGAAATTTAACGAAATTGATGTGGCCAATATTTGGTTTCAACAAGATGGTGCCACATGTCTTACAGCTCGAGAAGCTCTTCAATTACTGCAAGAGACATTTCCAGGTCGCGTGATTTCTCGATTTGGTGACCAGAACTGGCCCCCAAGATCGTGTGATCTAAAACCATTAGATTTTTTTTATGGGGTTTTTTAAAATCACAGGTCTATGTTGACAAGCCCACAACCGATCGTGCTTTAAAGGAGGAGATTCATCGTTGCATCAACGAAATTCGACCAGATTTATGCAGAAAAGTCATGGAAAATTTCGACAAACGAATACGTATGTGTATGGAAAGCCGTGGAGGCCATTTGCCAGATGTTTTATTCCATAAAAAACCCTATCCTATGTACTTTACGATTCAATAAAAATATTGCCATAAGAAGAATAAAAACTTTGTTTTCTATTCAATTCAAATGTTACGTGAATTTTGGAACACCCTTTATTAGTTGCTGTATTAAAGTAAGTAGAGTGAAGAAACATGCAAAAACAGATTGTGCACATATAGTTATTTCGCAAGTTGTAGTTATGGCCAACCTCTAAATTCGGTTACGGCTAATTCTGCTACCTCAACCGAATTTCTTTGTGAGTGGACATATTACTTCAAGCATAAGTACTAGTTAAACCCCAAGTCAAAATTCCATAATATCCGAGCAATCCAATGTCTCTAATATATATATGACTTAGGTTCCAATATATTAACACAACCTTCTAAAGATGTACTTTTTCACTTTTTAATAGCGTTTGTCGCGAAAGTGTGACTTGATGGAGAAACGTTCAATTAAAAATTCGTATTCAACGGCAAAAATCTTGTAAGAATCATATACTAAACTTTCTTCCGCACACAAAAAATCACATTTTCTACAACAGTTTTATACTATCGAAATTTTCTCATCGTATGCAGCTTATCGGCACCATTTTTGTGTCGTATATGTTCAAGCAGTTTTAAGATCAAAAAACCTACATAATGCAAGCGACTGTTATCATTAATATTTTAATCCCATTTGTTTCTGCATCATCACCACAACCAAAATTTAACAAATTCTAACCTATAATTGTGACTTCGTTTTTCGTTTCCAATTCAGTATTCTTGAGCCATAGATGCAATCAGAAAACCCTTCTAAACAAACGAGAACAGAATGTTTGTGCTCTATGTATGGTTCATGTTACTGATGCTGCACTTGTTCAGCTCATGCCACACGTCCATCATTAAATTGCATCACTTTGTGGTTTTGAAACCGAGTCAATGCAAACAAATTCTTGTATTGGTTGTCTTTGGAAAGTTTTCCTTTTATTGTTTTACGACATTCAATGGTAGGGGGAAGAACATTTATTTGCTTCGAAATTTGATTTCACAGTAGTATGATGGAATTTCAATTCTTCTTGTTTGAGTATGTACTTCAGAAGCATTTTGTTGTTGTTTTCGTTCAGATTCCTAGACATGTGTACCACACACGTCTCGCTGCTCCATCAATCGTGGCATATATACAATTTGCATTACATGAAGAAATTATAAGATTACGTTAGTTGATTTTGTCAGAAAAGCTTCGTTGTCTTATTGTTTTTAAATTCCTTCACACTTATAAGAAGGAAAAACACATTAAATATAGCTTTTATTACGACTGATGTACTACGTAGTTTCTGCATTAGACTTTGGTAAACCTATTTTGATGCTGACGTGGGATATGAATACATTTTTTTTTTGCCGTATATACAAAAGAACATGGGTTTCGTGTCGATGGGTGAGGAAATTTTGTGATGACCACGTTATCATTTTGAATTCGCTAAACATTTCGAAACAGGAACGGAATAGTTTGTCCTTTTCTGGAATTTGGATTTAGATTATTAATTCCTTCATTGTACTCAAATTAATTTAACTTACAAAAGGAAGTTTTCTAGTAACACTCATTTTGGCTCTTTAAAGAAGACTTGTCTTTGCTTGAGGGCACTTCGTGGGCGGCCTGATTTCAGATGATCGGGAACATGGTGTATAGTGTATTTGATGATTCGGGTTCAGTATGCATCGGTATGAATATTTGGAATTCGGTGTGGTGGCCAGTCAGCCAAAACCACTATGATAGAATAGTCAGACGAAGCCGCTAGGGTAGAATAATCTGCCGAAGCAGTCATGGACAATCAGGCGAAACCGCAATGGTGGACTATGGAGCTGGAGCTGTCGAATTGTAGGACGCCGCTGTGGTAAAAAATAATCCTAAGCCGCTGTAGTTGGGAGTGTCTCCCGTTACTAATATTAAGTGCAATTCTATCATACCGCACTTCTTTAAAAATAATATGTTAAATGCATTTAGCACTTTTTGGAGAATTTTTGGAAAATTTTGATATCTTGAAGAACACCACACTTTTACCATTTTTTTATTTTTTTTATTTTTTTTGAAAACGGTGTTAATAATTAAATTTTTTTTTTTGATGTGTTAATATCTGTAGGCGCGGGTAGGCACTAAATTCACAAAGTGAATACATCCGAACACAGTTTGTCTGACTGCGAACACACAGATTGTCAGACTACGATCACACACATTGTCGGACTGCGATCACAGATTGTTTGGTGTTAAACTCCTCCTAACCGGCTGGACCGATTTGTATGAATTTTTGTGTGCATATCGGGTAGAATCAGGCAACATCTATTTGTCATACCCTTAAATGATAAGGGCGACCCACCCCCATATTTAGAACACAGATTTGTCCGACTGCGAAAAAAACAACCACTGATGTAGCCGCAGAGAATAGTTGTCTTGTGTGGGTGCGGAGCACTCTCAGAGCAAAGAGAATAATGACGTGGTTATGCGAATATAAAAATTACATAGCAAGAGAGCAACGGAAATTGTGTGAACTAGTGTAACGTATATTCGAACATAACAATGTATGTGTGTACATGTGTCTGTTGCTTTGCATTCTTTTTATTTTTGTG
This sequence comes from Phaonia tiefii, assembly GCA_963931995.1. NCBI lineage: Eukaryota > Metazoa > Arthropoda > Insecta > Diptera > Muscidae > Phaonia > Phaonia tiefii. The sequence goes on along the minus strand of OZ008368.1, from coordinate 197,015,670 downwards.
GGAATAAAACAAAAAAGATTAAGCATGAAAATAATGACACATTTATTTTATACATATATACATTTATATATACATATACGAATATACATTTATTATTTAAATGTAACGTCATCATATGATTGCACGCTGTGTTTTATTTTCCAATGTAACATTTACTAATGTGTTCATAGAAATCGAACAAGTACCGTGTAACAAAAACACATCGCCCGTGAGTTCGAACACTCATTGATTTTTTTTAAATATGCAAGGCATCTTTCTAACAGCCTTTGGAAGCGTGTTTGAAATTATGTTTTTTTATACAAAATATCTCGAAAGCGATGATAGTTGAAATTGTAATGTTACTATGTTATTTGTAGGTTGTTGTTGCGTAACAAAAATATAATAAAAAATAATTAAAAAAAATTAAGTTACAGTGTTTTATTTATAAATGCACTAAAAACTAGAAAATAATTTTTCTCTTAGCCTCAATAAGTATATTCTTCGTCATGATGGGGTTGTACAATGGTCCGCCTACTTAGCACTTCAACAACAATGGCTAGATACTTTCAATAAAGAGCGTAATTAAAATGAATTAGTTAATTAATTTTCCAGGGATCTGTCAAATAAAACGCTTGCATTTAAATTAAAAATGGTGACAAAATTAAATGTCAAATTAAGTGTCAATATTAAATGTCACCATTTTTAATTTAAATGCAACCGTTTTATTTGAGAGATCCCTAGAAAATTAATTAACTAATTCATTTTAATTACGCTCTTTATTGAAAATATCTAGACATTTTTGTTGAAGTGCTAAGTAGGCGGAACATTGTACAACCCCATCATGAAGAAGAATATACCTATTGAGGCTAAGAGAAAAATTAATTTCTAGTTTTTAGTGCATTTATAAATAAAACACTGTAACTTAATTTTTTTTTAATTATTTTTTTAGTTTTAATTTTTTAGTAAATAAATTTTTTAATGTTTTAATATTTTTTTCATATTCATGTATTGTCATCCAAATCTGACAAGTGTGCAAAATTTTAGTTCGATTGGTCAACTGCAACTGTGTTAAAAATGAGTTACTATATTTGAACAATACAGACGGACAACGAAGCAAGTTAAATAAAACACTGGAAAAACATATGCATTACAAATAACACATGTATAAAGTTTCAGAACTGTTCAAATTTGAGCGAATCTAAACAAATTTCAATAGGGAAAATTCAATTTTACAATACTTCTGCTATGCCCATGTATAACTACATTTTGATCGAAGCAGCCGTTTAGAACTTGCTAAGATATTTCCATGACGACTTTTCTGTTGCGCGTTGGCGCCGGTGAAACACAGTTGATCTTAATAAAGCCCGCTAATACTACAACACAAATTTCAAATATTGGACGGATAATTGGGTGATCGACATAACCATATTAAATTTGGTGTTAGGCAATATTTTGCCAAATATCACTCCGCTGTTCAATTTGCAGCAACAATATTTTTTTCAAATGTCTGCATCTGTGGAGTCTTCCCAAAATTTGGATCAAATTAAAACTGAGCCCTTTTCTAAATTTGCTAATATACAATTTGAGGCTCTTTTACTTCAAGCCATTTTTCCCAAAAAAAATCACATGAGGTGTCAGGGACACCCGGTTGGAACGAAGTTCCTTTCGCTATATATGTATATATTATGTACTAGTTACTTCCAACACGCCTAAGGCGCCTGAAAAGATACTGTTTGTAAAATGATAAATTTTTTTTGAGAAATTTTTTATTTATTGAATGTATTTTTGTAAAAAAAAGGTATATTTTTAGGTATAAGAATATATATTATTATATTTTCCCGAAGAGGTCCTTTCTTTGATGAGAGGTACTTCTTTTATTAAAAGCTGATGTTTTTATGTAACAAAAAGCCTAAGAGTATGTACTTTTTTTTACAAAGAAATATTTTTTTAAAGAACAGATACTTTTTAAAGAAGTGGTACTCTTTTTAGGATAAGGTTATTTTTATACCCTCACCCATAGGGATGGGGTATATATCATTTAATACTTAAAAAAATGTGACACATAGAAGGAGCCATATTAGACCCTTAGTATCTTTGGACCAAATTCGTTTTAGAACTTTTTAAAACGTTTGAGCCATGTCCGTCTGTCTGTCTGTCGTGCACGATAACTGCCGTAAATCTTTACAGATCACAATAAAATTTTGTCAATGACTATTATTTGCCAATATTGAGTTTGGGATTGAAAATGGGTATAGTGGCCACGCCCCTTCTGGTACCTCCCATACAAATCGACACATTTAGCACAAAATCATATTTCTTTCAAACCTTTGTTTTGGTATATGTGATTAGCTTCAACTCTCACAACGCTTAATAATCTGTAAATGCCCAGTAAACTGGAGAAAATCGGTGAGATTGTCACGCCCATTCTGGTACCTCCCATACAAAACAGGATGTTCTTCCGTGTTGTCAATCCGATAAACCGCGTGAAACACTTCCGACCTTTATGAAATTAGGTATGAGGCTTCACGTTATCAAATTCCAATCACCGAGTAAAACAATTGTGGCTTTGCCACGCCCATTGTGGTACCTCCCATACAAAAGTTGTTTGGCCGTCTGGTTCTTCGGCACGATAAGTCCCGCAAAACCGAACCAATCTTTATGAAAATTTGTACTAGGCAATATTTGGTCAAATAAAACTCTCCCGTAGAAAATTAACTGTTTTTCCACACCCATTCTGGTACCTCCCATATAAAAGTTGATCGGATGACCTGTTGATCGACGCGATAACTCTCGTAAACTACAACCGATCTTAACAATATTCGGTACTGGGCAATATTTTGCTAAACTCTACTGTGTAATTAATAACTGACTATTGTGCCACGCCCAGTTTCGTACCTCCCATACAAAGCTTGGGCGTATTTGCGGTTTGCCGACTCGATATCTCCAATATATCATTACCGATCTTAATAAAATTTGGTAATGATGAAAATTTTGGCAACAACTTGCCATGCCCATTTTTGTACCTGGCATATAAATATTCGGAGGGAAACTAACTAATTTGAATATTCTATAATATTTAGCGCAATGTCAATCTGCTATTTAGCAGAACTCCCACGCTCCCGACTGAAACGTTTCACCCGACTGAAACTTCTGTACTGGTTTTAAGACAATTTACTTATTTTCAAGAAGGCTACTTATCTCAAGAAAAGAAAAGAAAAGGTGTTATTTTATTTTTAAGAAAGGGTACTTTTAAAAGAGGATTTTTTGTTATAAAATGGATTTTTGTAATAGAATGTTTTTTTTTGAAGAAAAGCTTTTTTTTTTATGAAAGAACAGGTACAATTTTAAGAGTAGGTACTTATCCCAAGAAAAGTTATTTTGTTTTACAAAAAAGTACTCTATAAAGAAAAGGTAGTTTTTTAGGAAAATGCAATTTGTTGTAAGATAATGTACTTTTTTCAGAAAAGGTTCTTATTTAAAATAATTACGTTTTTAAAGAATAGGTACATTTTGTAAGAAAATTTACTTTTTTAAGCAAAACACACTTCTTTAAGATAAGGTATTTTGTTAAGTAAAGGTTCTCTCTTTAAGAATATAAATAGGTATTTTTTTGAGAAAATTTATTTTTTTAAGAAAACGCACTTATTTAAGAAAATTTTACTTTTTTAAACTTCTTTCACTTTGGCTTTTCTAAATTTACTTTTTATTCGGTTCAAGCTACAATACGTAATAAACAGGCTCCACCTAGAAAATTTTCCATTAAACAAGAAATATCAGGTGTGCGAAGTTAGCCCCCCATTTTTGGAAATAAATATTTTTGAAGATTGTTCTGAATTGTTCTAGGATTGTTCTACAATGTTCCAAAACGATGATTTTCTAAAATATAATTTGTACCGGTAAATCGAAAAAAACCAATATTAAACTTTGCACCCCATTTTTGGAAAAACGAAATTTTTGCGGTTGTTCTGGGTTGTTATAGTTGTTCTAAACATTGTTCCAAAACGATGATTTTCTAAAATATAATTTGTACCGGTAAATCGAAAAAAAACCAATTTTAAAGTTGCACCCCACTTTTGTAAAAAAATTTTTTTGGGGTTGTTCTAGGTTGTTCTAGTTGTTCTAAACATTGTTCCAAAACAATGATTTTCTAAAATATAATTTGTACCGGTAAATCGAAAAAAACCAATTTTAAAGTTGCACCCCACTTTTGTGAAAAAAAACTTTTTTGCGGTTGTTCTAGTTGTTCTAAACATTGTTCCAAAACAATGATTTTCTAAAATATAATTTGTACCGGTAAATCGAAAAAAACCAATTTTAAATTTGCACCTCACGATTTACCGGTACAAATTATATTTTAGAAAATCATTGTTTTGGAACAATGTTTAGAACAACTAGAACAACCGCAAAAAAATTTTTTTTTTACAAAAGTGGGGTGCAACTTTAAAATTGTTTTTTTTCGATTTACCGGTACAAATTATATTTTAGAAAATCATTGTTTTGGAACAATGTTTAGAACAACCTAGAACAACCGGAAAAAAATTTTTTTTCCAAAAATGGGGTGCAACTTTAAAATTGGTTTTTTTCGATTTACCGGTACAAATTATATTTTAGAAAATCATCGTTTTGGAACAATGTTTAGAACAGCTAGAACAACCCAGAACAACCGCAAAAATTTCGTTTTTCCAAAAATGGGGTGCAAAGTTTAATATTGGTTTTTTTCGATTTACCGGTACAAATTATATTTTAGAAAATCATCGTTTTGGAACATTGTAGAACAATCCTAGAACAATTCAGAACAATCTTCAAAAATATTTATTTCCAAAAATGGGGGGCTAACTTCGCACACCTAGAAATATCGCCCCATGTGTTAGTCTAGACACAAACCACACCAAAAGTACAAGTGTAAGAGTAAGTGTGCTGCCAAATTTAATTCCATGCTCAGGGTTGTACTTCATGGATTTGCCAGTTTTGCACTTTGGTTTTCTACATTTACTTTATATTGGGTTCAAAACTACAATATGTAATAAACAGGCTCCACCTAGAAAACTACCCTTTAAACCAAACCAAAATTATTCAATATAGTGGATAATAATAATAAAATAGTTAAAAAAGTAGTTAAAAATCATTTTCATTTAGCCCTAATCCCTCAACGTGCGATAAGGAACTTCGTTCCAAATATTAAAGTGGTGGAACTAACTATAAGACGCTTAGATATTTATTTTGACCGTGCCAATTGCCAACTAAATCGTTCGGCGGACATCCTTTCAAACAAATTTCTGCATATCACGGTAAAACCTATTACGTCCAATTTTTAACACGGGTTACCCTATAGATTTTTGTATATAAGTGGTTGGGAATTCGAAATTGTAAGTCCAACTTTGCTTTAAAAGTATTTGAATTTGGTCGTATTGAAACCCAAATATCGTAGAAATTCAAACAGCCTACAATATCACTCAAAATATAGATAAATCTGTGGAAAAATTATAATTACAATAGTGTGGAACATATCCCAATAACCGAGACCAGAAAAAGTTAAATGGTGTCATTTTGCATTCACAAGTTGTTACCAAAGATGTGTGAAAAAAATCTTTAAATTGCATTATAATAATTTGTATAACAACATTCTTTCTCTTCACTGCGTTTTTAAGTAACTAGTCTTGGAAAAGTTGCACCCAGTCTCTTTCAACATTGGACCATTCCAGCTTTTATGATATGTTTAATTAATTTTGTAACATCGATGATCATCTTACTCATGGTTCACAACATTACTGTTAATAAACTGGTAATGGATGTACAATTTTATGACTTGCACTTCTGTTGGTGTACAAGATACGTGCAATACGTTACATGTTGTCTTTAGTTTAGTTTTTGTTTTGGAAACTGTATTTTAAAGGATGACAAATTAATCGGATAAGCGTTCACATTACGTGTAATACCAGTGACAACATTGAGTTCCAGACAAACACAATTTTTCAATTAAAATCTATCAGAATGGGAAGAATAATTTGGCGCCATGAAGAAGATTTATAATTTTATAGGCAATAAATCAAATAACTGAATACACCAACGAGTTTATTATCACTTAAAGTCTTCAGAATGTAGAAGAGAAATGCATAGTGGTTGGGAGTCATATTTCCATGTTGAAGCAGCCACCTCAGCATATTTAATTTATAAGTAGGAAATATCAACATCATTTGTAATTCCATCAACTTGAAGCAGAAGAGCTGCATTTCATATAAAATATTAACAATTTCAAATACACGATTACAATTTCATTTGAAATATAACCTCGCAATTGTATTTGGTATTTTCTCAATTTCAAACGAAAGTAACAATTTTATTTGGAATTTTTCCAAATTGAAAAGATAATTCCACACACCAGTTGGAGTCTTTAAAAAAAATAAAAGGTTTCCCATTACATCCCATGAAGGGACAGGGGAGAGCTGCTCATAATCACTGAGCTGTGCGCTTTCCAGTTTTCACTCACTGATTGGGACCTACAGTTTTACACCGATTCCGAACGGTATTTTGAGAAGCTTTTCCATGGCTAAATACTCGATAGTGTCGCCGTCACTATGTGAGGTGACCGCCGCCAAAAGGAATTTTAAGGTGGTCTGAGCAGGGATCGAACCCAGGATCTCATGTACAAGAGACGCGGACACTACCATTGCACCACCTCTGCCACTGGAAATAAATTTTTCTTGATATTTCCGAATTGAATCAATAATTTTAAATTTGACTAAGAATTATCATAAATTCAAAAAAAAATATAAATTCTTATTATGAAATCGAATATACAAACACTGTGTTAAAATGTTTCAATTTGGAATGGAAAAACTCAATTTAGAATGGAATCCCCCTTTTTTGTTATGCTGAAATGCACTTAAATATTTTCCTACTTTGAAATGGGATCATTAAATTATGTCAAGAATTTCCTGAATGTGATTTCAAATCAAATCTCCCAATTACATGTGTTTTATAAATTTAAAACATATTACTATATGTCCACTGTGCAGTAAGCATTGGTAACATAACCGCATCCACAATATTCCATTATTGATCACCATTTGGACTAACGATTCAATTCATATACTGCTTAGCCTTCTTACCAACAAGAACGTCATTTGAATCGAGCGAAATATTTATCTCACAGATGCTTAGTTTATGTAGTACGCACCTCTGTTCTCTCCTGTCTTTGAACAAAACTAAAATAATGGACCATCAGTGAACTAGTTTTGTAACAAATTGATCGTTCTGTTATGTTCAGTTTTTGTATGGCAGTTTGTTTCATTTCATTTCATGTTACAGTGACATAAAATGTGTACGTCATTTGTTCTATGTAACATCAAATGGACTATACAATCGTTTTGTGACGATTTGCTACATTGTGGGTTTAAATTGAAAATTCCTATGGCGTACCTCCCACGCCATACAGTGTTATAACAGATGTACGCCAAGAGATGTAAACTAGTTTCAACCAAAGTTGGCCATTTGGGTAAGTTTTGGCTCGCGCTCAAACATGTGTGCTAGATAGGAAAATAGTCGCTCAAGCACTGTCACGTACGAAGATTGCTGCCATCGTTCGTGCAAGCACTGTCACGTACGAAGATTGCTGCCATCGTTCGTGCACGCTGATGTGATCATATTTTGATCTAACTCACATCCGCACATGAATCACGCATGAGTGGCAACCATATACATTTTACTCTCAAAATTAAAATTGTTTAATTTATGATATATTTGTTTATTTACAAACAAATATTATAAAATAATTTCAAAACATTGTTTGTAAAACCTGTGAGTAATGAAACACATTTTTTTTGGTAAAAAAATTATTTCCCAACATAATCTCCTTTTAGTTCAATACATTTAGTCCAACGTTTCTCCAATTTTTGTATCCCTTCCAAAAAATAGGATTTTTCGAAATCCATAAAATAGGCATTTCGGGCTAAAATCGTTCGAGCTAAATCTCTTTCCACCGAGCCATTTCTTTAGGTTTGAAAATAGGAAACAGTCACTTGGTGCTAAATCAGGAGAATATGCCGCATGAGGTACAAATTCGTAGCCCAATTCATGGGATTTTGCCACTGAGACTACACACATGTTCACCCGTGCATTATCTTGAAGAAAAATAATGTTTTTAAATCCTCGTGAAATCGGTCCAATAAGTTGGCCTAATATTCGCCGTTTTGAAGGTAATCGCTGTGGACTATCCGGCGTGTATCCCAAAAAACTGTTGCCATAACCTTATTGGCAGACAAACTTACCTTAGCCTTATTCGGAGCCGGTGCACCCGGAGAAACCCATTGTTTAGATCCATGATCCATGTTACAAAATCAGATCCACAGTAATTCACAGTTTAAAAACGCCGCAAAATCTCCTTCGAATTGCAGTTAAACAACTCCAAACAATCCTTTGATGTTGTCACACGATTACGTTTATGGTCAGCAAACGCGGCACCCATCTTGCAGAAAGCTTTCTTAAACCCAACTGATCATTTAAAGTCGAAACCACACTGTCATATAAAATGACTATGGCATCAACATTCTCACCCACTTTTACTCTTCGATCGGCCAACACCATATCGTGGATTTTTTCGATATTTTCGGGTGTAGTGACCACAATTGGCCGTCCAGAACGTTCAGCGTCATTTGTACTTGTGCGACCACAATGAAAGTCAGTAAACCACTTTTTTACCGTTGAAATCGATGGTGTAGAGTCCCCATAGTATTTATCAAGCTTTTCCTTGGTTTGATTGCCGGTTTTTTCACAAATAATAATGTTTAATGAGCACTCGAATTTCACTTTTCTCCATTTCAAAAAAATGCACGAGGTTGTATATTTCGAACAACTATTAAACGCAAAGTAAATGACGGAACTTGCTCAAAATTTAGCAGTAGTTTACTAACAGGTGGTACTTGATGGTACCTGATGAGCAGTGTTGCATTTCATATAACTACGAGAGAAGTTCGAAAAGTCACGGACTTATTGATCCGCCCTCGTAATAAATTAAATTAAATTCAGTTTTTTGGTAAATAAAAAATTATTTGTTAAGAATGTTAAATACGACCACACAAACACAAAATCCTGTACGTAATTAAGTCTGTTTTTAATAAGTCTAGAAAATAATCTGAATATGCTAACGCAGGAATAATATTTTCTGAAATGTATCTCAACGAAGTCGACCTTCTATTTTTTCAGACGTAGAAAACGCTCATTCGATTGTAGCTGAACTGTTTGCAATATATAAAATGTGCCATTAGAAGCTTTCCAAAAACACTTTAGGCAACAAAATAGAAATAGAATCGAAATTATATGAAATGAAACATTACGATATTTGCATGAGACACGCGAACTTCGTACACTTTGTCCGTAACGGATATCCGTTACGTTTATCTATTCGGATGTCCTTTGCTCTTCTCTGATTCGCTTTTCTATGATTTTATGGACTTGGAACTGGTTCGAGACGGATCAGCCAAATCGCATTTTCACTGATTCACTTATAATGTTTTAACGGACTCGTAACGTGTTTGAAACGGATCCGGCCGACTAGCTATTTCATTGAATCACTTTTCTATGTTTTTACGAACTCGGGACGGGTTCGAAACGAATCCACCAAACCGCAATTTCACTGATTCGTTTTTTTATGAATTCACGGGCACTGATTCACGTGTTAACCTGTCGTGATTATCGCCCATCACGTGAATGGCTCCAATATTAACAATAAACCAATATCAAATGGTTCTGGATGGAATCAAGTCGTGGTTACAAAAAAGTACAAAGGGCTACTATGTCATGAAATTAAGCGAGCTGAAGCCGCTTATATTGATTAGAGTTCAACTAACAGGAGCGAGAACAAAACATCAAATTGTAAGCTTATGTGCAACATTTGCATATACGAATGAATGCCCATCGATGGGAGCCTAATCGAACTGTGCCTAGTACGATTCAAAACGATGCAACTATTCCGGAATAAGCCTGTTACCTTTTTGCAAAGCCATCCCGAAAGTTTTCGTAAATTTAAAGCTTCACAGGAAAATATATTCCAAATTTTTATGAAAATGTTGGCTTGTAAAATGCGAAAACAGCCCAAAAAAGTGTTCTAGAGTAAAAGGCTAAAGTTAAAAATGATAGTTGTTGGTATATCTGACCTTTCATATTATTATCAGTATAATTTTAGTATCGGCTTGATCTTTTATCACAGTGTGGTTTTATTTGTTATTTCAAACAAATAAAACTAAATTGTGATAAACAGATAATCGTGAAGCATTGTATCTTTTATTTCCATGTCCACGAGCCAATACTAACACTAAACTCAAAAAATTTAAAATAGCAAATCTGAAAGTAACTGCCGTTTAACGAGGTTGAAACTTCATCAGAAATGCACATGATTTTCACAAATTTGATTGCCAATCATGGTCGCAAGTTCCACTTAAGGCCATAACTCTCAATCAGATTTAGTCGTTGGATCTATCAAGAATTGATGACAATTGGGTTGTTTGGGGTTGCAGTTCTAAGTCGGTGGACAGTTCTCGTTATAGTGCCGTTCTAGATTGATTAAGTTCATTATGCTTTGTTCAAGCTGCCGCGAAATTGACAAATTCGGATTGAAATTGTCGAACTGGATTAAAGTCGTTCTTACGTTGCAAATGACAACTGTTTGGTTACAAACATTGCCATGAGTGAAATGTTCGTGCTTGGGCACAATAACCAAAATTTTGTTAGGAAATCAAACAAAGAATACAATAAGTTAATTGAAAGTGCAAGCACTGATTCTACGCAATTTATATTTTCTTCAACTACTCTATGTCGATGAAAGTTTAACATTTCAAAACTTCAAAACTTTAAGTTTGATTAGTGAGGCGGCATAAAATTGTTTTCATTGTTTTTAGCATCCACGTGTTAATTTTTGGCAGCGGTGGAGCAACAAAAATGTAATCGCGGCGGCGACTGAGTTTTGTTAAATTTGGTTTTTTGGCAGCGGCTACTTCTAGCCTCATCTCGTTGGTTTTGTAAAAACTTTAAATTTATTGTTAGTAACTCGGATCATTAAAATCGACTTATCCAATAAAATTGTTTAACATTTTACGCCGATGTAAGCGTAAACTTATAACTATTATCTACGACGCCGACGCAAATAAAAAAAATTCTTTCGGCTTCGCTCTCGTTCATAAAGGGTTTTCCAATTTGAGTGTATAATTTATTTAAAAAAACACAGTAATTGTTAAGGAAATTCAACAGTTTATAAATTCTTTATAATTATTAACTTCACATGTCTGTATGTATGCATTCATACTTACTTACATATCCGGTCCCGGACAACCCCGGGGGGTCAGGGACCTTACAAAACGAAGATAACATATTTCGCCAAACAATTCGATCTTTTGCTTTATTTCTCCAGTTGGCAATACCAAGTGTACGCAGGGATTCGTCAACCTGATCCCTCCAGCGGAGTCTTGGTCTTCCTATTTTTCGTCTTCCTTCGAGTTCGGTTTCGAAAACCCTTCGTGCTGGTTCGTCTTCATCCATTCTACTGACATGGCCTTGCCAGCGCAATCGCGTTATCTTGATCCGCTTAACTATGTCAATGTCAGGATAAAGCTCATACAGCTCATGATTCATGCGTCGGCGATACTCGCCGTTGTGCACTATAGGGCCATACATTTTTCGGAGTATTTTTTTCTCGAAGACTCCTACAGATGTTTCGTCTGCTTGCGATAGGACCCAGGATTCTGCGCCATAAAGCAAGACAGGTTGAGTGAGAGTCTGGTACAGCTGGACTTTTGATACTCGAGAAAGGGCTTTATCTCTAAAGTGTTTGCTTAGCCCAAAATAACATCTATTCGCAAGCACAATTCTCCGCTTGATTTCAAGGCTGACGTTGTTGTTTTTGTTCACGGCAGATCCGAGGTATATAAAATCATCCACTACCTCGTAGTTATAACGGTTATCAACGTTCACGCTTTGGTCTAATCGCGTGGAGGCCCTGTTCGTTGAAAGCATTAATTTTGTCCTGTCCTCATTCACCGTCAGACCCACTTTTGCTGACTCCTTCTCAATTCTCCTCATACCGAGGCAATTTTCCAATCGATCTGAAACTTCGTAGGCGAACTAATGGCGACGACAAAAATTAACTGTCAAAATATGGGCGGGATTGGACAAAGCGGCGTGGTACCTCCCATATAAATCACAAATTAAAAATGCATTATTTCTTTTGAGTAAATAGCCATGAAACAGATTCATAAAAAATGTTTCCAATCGGAGGAGGTCCCAATCAGTGAGTCTAAAAATAGAACGCGTGCAGCTTACCCCAATCCCTCCATGGAGTTAATGCGATTGTAAGGAATAAATCTGAAGCCCAATTTTTATTATCGGTAATATGCGACTAAATATACCACATCCAGCACGTAATGACGAAAAATTCACTGTTTTCGACCAAAATTTTGTTCAGCGATGAGATCCAGTTCAGGCTTCATGACTACGAGAAACAGCTAAATACAACCTGAAGAGGTTCAAAATCTGTAACTACACGCAGAAAACACGAAGGTAATGTGTGGTGTATAGGCTAGTGGAAGGCGGCGCAACTTGCCAAGCAGCCGGAGAACAATTAACTGGTGAATTGACCGCCTAGATCACATGATATCAAACCTCCAGTCTTCTTTATTTGGGGTTACAAAAACCCGGTTACGAAATTAGCCCGTTTAAAAAGCTGAATACAGAGGATATAAGTGCTATTGTCAGAAGTGAAGAGGTATAAAGAAATAAATTGTAAAATCAATTAAGAATAGTATGTTTCTTGGAAGTTGTTAGAAATAGGAGCAATTAGTACCGGTTGAAGTATTTTAGTTTTCCTTGGTTTAACCGATATTTTCTAGGGCCCCGTGGCGTCAATATTGCCAGGGGCCACCTGAAGTCTAAGTCCGGCTCTGGATATATCTGAATAAACGAAAACTGCAAATTCAGGCAACCTACGAAGAATCATAGAGCAATAGACAATAATCTCTATCCCTCTCTTTACGTACATTCTCTCGATGACGACGAGGTAGTAGGTCATTTCATCGAGTTCGACTTGCTGTTGTATTATACTCTTTGGTTGGTCATAAAACGGACAGAAATAAAAGGGACTGCGTATTTTCGTTCGACGCACCCACCATAAAACATAATTTAGCTGTCAGTAGTATCAATCAAACATTACTTAATCATTGTTTCCTGCATGGTTTGCGTCTGCTTCCTTATCGCTCTCTCGCATAACCATCCTGTTTTCTATCAATATCCTACTATAGTCGATCAGCTGTGTCATGAATATCCCTCGGTAGAATGTACTCTTTAATAAAGTATCTAGCGGCAGAAACATCAGAAGTGCTGTGTCCTCAAAAACTAAGAAGTACACAGCAGCTAGCGCAGAGGAATTAGAAGTACTGCGTCTTCAAAAACTAATGAGGGCACAGAGAAACATTACCAGGCCAGCAAGTTGAGAGATGGCGGGAATACCTTATAACACAGTCTACGCTTCCGAATGACGAAAATCAGAGCACTTCTTCGGCAGCATATTCACATCGCAATCCGAGGGAATATATTCCACCGAAACCCCAGTCGTGAACAGAAATCACTTCCTCCCTTGGCGCTAGAAACATTCCAGGAGAGCTGCAGAATTGTGCAGAGGTAATCACAAACTGCACAAGGGCGAACCCTCAGTGTATGAAAACTGGAATACTAAACTAACTGTTTACTATTTGTTAATTACAGACGTGGAATCAAATGGCTATTGGGGATGCAATATTATCAAGGATGCAGGCTTTGCAAGGGATACAGATGATCGGTTATATAGGACCCATGTTATATTCTTAAACCTGCACAAAATATGGTGTATTAAGAAAATCTCACAAAAGATGAAAATGCGAATATTCAACTGAAGTATGTAGTCCACACTGTTATACGTTTTTAGTACGTGGACATTGACGAAGACGACAATAACGAGGACATAAGTATTTATCAATCGTTGTGAAATACACCGTGTTTACTGGCTAATTAAATATACGTAGATGAAAGTAGTCCTAGATCGGCCATATATTTAGGAGTCGAACATCAGATATTGCTAGAACAATACTTGAATGAACCGTCAGGGATAACACAGTACAGGAAGGCCACCAAATACATGCTACGGGTGCGTGAAGGCTAGGTTAGGTTGTACTGGCAGTCTGTATTTCAGTCTCTCTTAGACCTAGTGGTCCTTTGTGATTCATCAGGTCCAAAGTCCAAAGAAGTGAGTTTTCTAGGTCCACCCGTTGAACCAGTTTGGTTGATTCAATAAGCCTATGAGTTGGCAGATGCTATTATCAGCCAGATTGGCTAACAACCCAAAGAACGGCTGGTATCCTGCCGCCTTCTGGAAAGAGCGGGGCCAGATACAGAATGAGTTCTTTTGACTCAATCTCCTCTTCGTCACCACAGCTTCTCACGACTTTCAGTCTCTCTGCGTGTCACCCATGGAGACAGTGACCCGTAATGAGAGACCATATAACTCAGATGTCCGGTGTAGATAATTACGGCAGGGTTTTTGTGGGTTCCAAGTTTAGGCGGAGCCACATCCGCTTTGCATGTACACAGTTCTTTACTAATGAACCACCGTTAGTTGCCGTAAGGGCACAATTCATCAAAAAGAGTTTGCAAGTGGGTAGACACATGCCCACATATTTCAGTTCCAATTTCATCTGCTTTGTAGTTACCTGGTATGTCCGTGGCCCAGCACTCAAATAAGGTGAAAACTAAACTGTTCGGATACATCATTAGGACATGTGCGACAGTTGAGGGCAAGGCAATTCTCGAATTCAGGAGGACAGTTTCCAGAGACTCGATAACAGTTTGGCCTTCCAAGAAAATGTAGGTCAGTCAGAACATTACTTCTCAGCCATTCCAATACTTCACTAATAGCTATCGAATGTGAGTCATGTTTATGATTTTTAAGTGTTTTATTGAACAGACACTAACAAAATATACAACAGTCAGAAATAAATTATGCGGTTGTTTCAAATACGCCTGTTTTGAGCGTTGTTTTGCAATGATATTTCGCGCATCAGGCTGATGGTAAAGTGCTCGTTATGTTATAGCGGGACAACTTGCATTGTTGTTGAAGCAAGAGCCCAATAGTTGAAAACCAAAAAGATATTGAATAGTTGCGCGCCCGAAAATACAATAACAATATATACAGCAATCAGAAATACAGGAGACGCCTGATTTTTGGTTATTATTTGGCTATTATTATAATTTGGTTATTATTATAAGTCAAATCGTGTAGTGAAGTCCTCCAGCAGTTAATAAAAGTGATAATAGTATTAAAAAATAAATAATTAGTAATAAAAATTAATAATAAAAGCGTAATGTCAGCCAAACAATTGAAAAGATTGGCTAAAAAAGAAGCTGAAAAGCTCATTTTCCCAAACAAAAACCAATAAAATCTGAGGAATACAAAAACGACTAAGAAATGACTCGAAAAAGATTCGGAAATTATTATAAAAACGACTAACAAATGACCCAAATAAGACTCGAATATAAGTAGAAAAACGACTGAGAAATGACTCAAAAATGATTACAAAAACTACTAACAAATGACCCAAAAACGACTCATAAATGATTACATGATGACTCGAAAGCGACTCGAAACTGACTAGAATAGCAACTCATAAAAGAGTCTTCAAGAAGAGTCGCGGGTAGGGTACCATTTTCTCCCGACAACACAGTCTTTTATGATCAGAAAATCAGCGCATTTATGCTCGTTTTTATCGCGCATGGGAGTCATAAAAGACTCATATATGATCAAAAAATTCACAAACTGCAAACTGTGGCATCAGTCTATGCCTGTGCGATTGAGGCCGCTCGCAAGCAAATAATAAGTTAGTGTGCGTGCGTTTGGTTTTGCCTACCACTGGTGTAGACAGTCCGCTATTGAATATGGCCGAATTTACTTGAAGGTTTTTTATTTACATATTTTAATCTTCATAAATTTTAGATCAACTACTTTAAATGAAATCGTGAGGAGGTAAATCAGTAGGTTCACCCGAGTGTAAAAACTACGTATATAAAGAACTGAATAAGTTATGCATTATATTCAAAATAAAGGTTAATTTTATATATATTATATTATGGAATTCAATTCAATCGCATGCTGCTTCTTGTGTATTAGGAACATAATTTCTCTGCATGGCAGAGATAAATTTATCAAAGAAATGAGACAAATTTTAAAGAATTATTAGTCGGCCTTTACCCGCAAATGACATAAACAGATATTGATAGTTTTCGTTAATTCTAAGCATCATGCACTTTATAACATTCTATTGAACACAGAAAAGGCGTCCACATAACAAATGTATTGCCAATATCAAACAAAAGAATCAGCCACCAACAGCTCTTTACCATTTAGTTCAAATGTAGCAGAGGAATGAGAAAGAGTTTTAGTTCTGCTTCAAAATTAATGTTCATAATAAATAAAAAGCAACACAAAACGAGGCCAAACTCCACTTAAGAATAAATCTATTCCAATCAAACCTAATTTTCAATCAAATTGACTCATCTTAGACACACTGCGTTGAGCTTTCCTTTCCTGTTTCATCTGCTCTACTTAGCGCCTACGTAGGATGATGCGATTGCTAAGGTTATGGGTTACTTCGGTCAAGACGTGTATTACTCTCCCTTCCTGGTGGTCATGTCAGAAATAATTTGAGTTGAAATATGGGTTGCCACAAATTTTAATTAGGTGGCCATTAACCAAAAGAAAGACTTTCAAAAGCAATGTGTTACTTTATCCCAAATGGTCAATCATTATGGGGAGAGACGCTTTTTGACGTAACATTTACGTTTGTTCTTTGATTATTTGTGGTAACTGGTTTGTTTGTGACATTTGTACAAAAAATTAGTTGGATTTATTAAATATCAATAAAATACAGGAAACAATCATAATGCTTTCAATCTGCCACCAGCTTATGGAAAACAAAACTGAATGAACAATACTCATAAACAACACAACAACTATTATAGGGGTCATTATGTCGGTATCCCATCGAGTTCTGGATTACAGATTTTTTGCTTTGGGGTTTTCCATTTCATAGAAACAAAATCTCTCACATAAATGTCACAATATAATTTTATAGTTTAGAAAGTGTTGATAAATGTGTTTCGTCCAAGGCGCCCCTCAGTGTTTCCAGTACAGTCGGAATCCAGTAAACGTTTTGAAAGCCAGTTATTTGTATTAGTTACTTGTGATTTCATGGAAAGTGATATTAATTTCAAAAAGCTTGTAACCGGCAGTGATGATGCCTAAGTGGGTTTTGAAATGTACATAGAAAATCATCATATTTTTACGAAAAAATTGACACAAAATATTTTGTATTATTAGAGGGAGAATTTAATTGAGGTTTCTCTAGAGACACTATGCAACATAATTGAAGTGTTTTCTTTGAGGTGCATGGCATATTCACCAAATGATTTACAAGGCGCGGATAATCGAACTCCCTAAATTCAGGCCCGTATGTAGCTAAGTTGTGGGTGTCGGTGGTGCAATGGCTAGTGTGCGCGGCTTTTATGCATGAGAACGTGGGTCAGTGATGGCGGCACCATCGAGTATTTAGACATGAAAAAAACTCTCAAAATACCGTTCGGAACCGGTGTAAAACTGTAGGTCTCAATCAGTACATTTAAACCGCTTTTTGTTTCTTAGAAATTAATACTTACACCTGCTAGAATTTGTTTATACTCGCAGTTGACCTTTAACACTATCCAACAAAATTTAGATTTTTTCTTTGGTGCGGAGGATTCCTTCACCATATATTTACACTATGTGCATATTTTTAACTCCAAAAATAGCAGATTGCTCTATAACTGCAATTTCAAAATTTACAATTTTTTGTCATCACATACCCAGTTGGAAATTTCCTTAAGACATATTCCATGACTTCGAAGTGACATGTCAGAATCCCTGCTGACTTGCCGATCCCCTCCCATACAAATATCTTGATAACACCCCCTGATATTTTCATACATGTGGTCAACAGTCAGCAGGAATCTTCCAGAGTATGTCAATACTTGTGACCATCTTATGTCTAATACATCAGGGGGTCAGTTAGTTAAGACATATTTGAATGTGGTGTATGCGGTCATCTTTACTGGACTCAATGTGTATGAATCTGATCGGCTGACCAATAATTAAATAAAATCTGAATGAGATAAGATGATAAAAAGAGGGTATACAGGGTGATTCAGGAAGATCCGGACAAATTCCTTCAGCGTATTCCTTGGCTCATTTCATGAAGAAAAGTCCACTAGGACCATGTCCGAAAATGCAAGGGTGCGAAATGGCAGCGGGTTCAAAATTTTCCGATTGGCGGTCGGAGGGTAGTATGGTAAATATGCTAACTTCTGAGCCAGTGGTCGGATTTTTTGGGCTTGTTGAAAAGGTCAAATCGCCGAGATACAGAGCTTTCGGAAAAAATGGAAAAAAATTCACATAACCATTTTACTGAAATGCAAAAATGTTTGTTTTTGTTTTTGGAAGCGAAATAACAGCACACATTTATTTGTTTTTGTAAATTAACACGTTTACGATTTTATTTTGTTGAAATTTTTGGCTGAAGAATCAAACACATAAGGAAAAAAACAGTTGATGTTACAGGAAGTTTTCAATGTGGTTCCATTTTCTACTAAACACAATTGCAGCCGTTTACGAACTCATCTTTTCACGAACTTTCACCGCAGCTTCCTCAACGCGTGCAAGTAACTGTTCACAATTTTGGATCTGCACAGAATACACACAATCTTTCATGTAGCCCCACAAAACGATATCAAGTGGTGTGAGATATGGAGATCGTGGCGGCCAGGCGATTGGTCCAGCTCGTCCAATCCAACGTCGAGGGAAATCGGTGTTAAGCCAAACCCGCACAATAAGCCCGTAATGCGCTGGAGCACCATCTTGTTGGTAGAAAACATGATTTCGTACCACAAGAGGTACTTCCTCTAGGATTTCTGCCATGACTTGTTGCAAAAAAGCAAAATAATTTTGCGAATTTAACTTGGGCGGAAGTAGTTTTGGCCCAATCAATGTGTTGTCGATGATGCCAGCCCAAACGTTGACAGGCAAATCGGTGTTGAAATGCTGTTTCTTTCTTGTTGTGGGGATTGTCATGGGCCCATTCGTGCAAATTATGGAAATTAGTTATGCTGTCTCTCGTGAATTGTGCTTCGTCGGTCCAAACAATCGATCGTAAAAACATAAATGCGTGAACATCACGTTGCAATATCTCACGGCAAAAGTTGACGCGGAGTGGCAAATCGGCCGCCAAGAGTTCTTGAACCGGTGTGAAATAGAATGGATGTTTTTTTTTCTTTGTGAAGGACGCGCCATACTTTTGATTGTGCCACACCAACTTGGACCGCGATTCGTCTAGTGCTTGTCGTTGGGTTCTCGTCTATCGCATCCAAAATTAACTCTTCAACTGCAACGTCGTGTTGTTCATTTCCGGGACGCTACATTTGTGTAAACAACGTACTTTCACGAAATCGTCTTTGCGTCTCAATGATTATTGTTCGGTTTGGTGGTCGTCGATTAGGAAAACGTAATGCATATTCACGCGCAGCAGCTCTTGCATTACCATCGCAGAATCCATACATGTAATGAATGTCTGCTAATTCTTCGTTTGAATAAGGTGGCATTTTTACTAATTCAAAAAACAAATGTGTGCTATAATTTCGCTTCCAAAAACAAAAACAAAAATTTTTGCATTTCAGTAAAATGTTCATAACTTTGGAACGTAAGACCTCTGGGCTTCGTTTAGGTTATTTGGGAAAGGTAAGAGGTATGGTATGGCTAACATAAGTTACCTGCCATCTGGCTGAGCAAATTGAGGTTATGTGAATTTTTTTTTCCATTTTTCCCGAAAGCTCTGTATCTCGGCGATTTGACTTTTTTCTACGTAATTATTCCGAATGTAAAGAGAGTGTTAGGAGAGACAAACAAAAACATAAAATAAAGCATTTTATTCTCGGTATCTGTTTATGATAGTATGGTTCAAATATATTGAAATGCTCAGCACAGTTTTTTCATATTTTCTATAAATATTGCCCTGCACTATTATGGTATGATTAATAATGATTAAGCTTATCTTCCTGAGTGCAAATCGATTAACGACCACCATTAAAAATAATTTAAAATTTACTTCACTGGCATTTCAAACGTATTTCAATTCTTCTTTAGTTTCAGCAGGATTGCAACATTTACCTAACGATCACATATATCATGGTAAGTAGATATCATTCTTCGCTTTCCTCGAAAACACTACACACCTCACCTGGCCATGTTTGATTATTCTGATAAAATCCTGTTCAACCAATTTTCAGCAGCCGATTTCAGGTCGCTATACATAAGAATCATACGCAACAAAGAGCTTCGAAAAACTCATTTGTCTTACTCTGCCATCTTTTGTGAGAATCAGGACTGTTCACTTGGTAGCTGCTCCATATTCAACTTGACACATTGATTGATGTGGTTAATATGTTTGAATACACAGTGCAACACGAAAAAAAATAACCATATACGGACACCACTACGTGATAAAAGACTAAAAAAAAGACCCGTGTCTCCCAATTTTTCCCAAAGTCATGCACTTTTTTTTTATTTTGGCTTCTTTACTAAAGAACTTTATAAAAAAAGCCAAAAAATGTTTTATTTCTTCTGGTTCACTTGAATAAAGGCACTTTAACTAGTTTTAATGAAAAACAGTTTTTCTTGTTTTTTTAATTTATTTTACTTTATTTAAGAACTATTAGTAATGGGTACAACCCCCTTTGTTTTTAATAACTTCAAATATACAGGTTTTCATTGAGATATAAAGATATTAACAGTCAAGAATATTAACATTTTGGCTTGCAATGAACTCCTTTACTACTCTGGCGTTGTGTATAGGGGCATTATCCTGTTGTACTATCTAAGATATGGGACCAAGTAGTTCACTGAACTTCGGAAAAGCCGATTCCAATAACGTTTTGTAGCTTGCACCAGTCATTTTCGCACTTTTTAATTCAATATCGATGGTGCCATAGTACGCAGATCATGGCAATAATAGTTGTAGCCATCAGGCCCACGCAAATTCAACTTGTTCTCATCCGTAAATATAACGGTTCTCCAGTCATTTACATGACCTTTTGGCTGCACATCCAATGCCATATAGTCTATTGCGAATTGAAGCCGCTTTTCCTTACAGGGACCATTAAGTGGCGGCTTTTTTTGTAATTTCAGTTATTTAAGATACTCACAACTCTTAATTACTCTGCGTACTAATGACTTGCTCGCTTCCACTCCAACTTGAGCTCTTATATTAGACAAGGGTAAGGCAGCATTAGAAGCAATTCTGATGATTTTTCTTTTCTCATACGTAGATAAAGACAATGAAACCCTTCCTTTAAAATTATTGCCATACACCTCGGGATCGCTATTGTGCGGTTAGAATATCCTTAGAATATCCATCGATTCTAGCTTTTTCCGATAGATTTAAAAAATTTTGTTTTGCCATTTTGACTCGTAAAATGATTCAGATGTAATAAACAAACGCTTACTTTAAAAATAATAAAGTGCCTTTATTCCAGTGAACCAAAAAATAGCACATTTTTTGGTCTTGTTTTTATAAATTGCTCAAAAAAAGTTGTTTAGTTAAGAAACTACTATTGTCATGACTTTTTTATATCTAAAGATGTCTAGCTTCTACTTCCATTTTCAAATTCTGCAATCGGTTACAAATTGAAAAAGATACAGGCTGCTGAATATGGAATTTTTAGTGCCTTTAAATAAGTGAACCGGAGTGTATTTTGATTGATTTTTTCAGTTTTACAAAACCCATTTGAAAATGTTTATTATATTTTTGTATTTCATTGTTTCAATTGAGTATTTGATTTTTGTCACAATTGAGTGCCAAAAGTAGAACTATAAGCTGATTCCAAAAATATTTTGCCACATGTGTGGGTTATCTCAAATAGTTTAAGAGATATTTAAGTTATAAGAAAAAACATTTCAAATTGTATGGCGACGTTCGTCCCGTATTTTTAACAGTGCGATGCCATTGTTATTCTGATTGACAAATGGTACATATTGTTGGATTGCTTATAAAATTCTAAAAACTCGGGAGTGGAAATAGTGATGAAATATATTACTTCAAACAAAAGTTAGACATTTTAATCCTTTTTTTTCCAAAAAGGCGACAGCGTTATTACACCCGAAAGAAAGAAAACGCACGGTGTTAAATCGCATGATCTTGATGGCCGGTTGACATCAGAATTTTTTGAGATGAATTGTTCTGGAAATCAGGTGACGCTATCTTGCTGTAACCAAATGGTGTTCAGATCCATGCCGTCCAGTTGAGGCCACATGAAGTCCGTTATCATTTTCCTGTAACGTATGCTTTTTACACTTAATGCAATTTCGACTTCATCTTCAACAAAGTAAGGTCCAATCACGACGCCTGACCAAAATCCGCACAAGACTGGTGCTCGAGGTGGGTGCATTTGTTGATATTATTGCACGAGGATTTTCTGAACCCCAAATTCGACAATTTGATGTATTCAAGAAACCATTCAGATTGAAATGCGTTTCATCGGAGAAGGTAACTTTCTTGGAAAATTGGCATTGACTTCACTTTGCCAATGAACGAATTGCCGGAGCTTTTCATGGTCTGCTGGCTGGAGCTCCTAAGTATGCTGAATTTTGTACGAATGAAGGTGGAGGTCTTTTGCCAAAATTCGCTGCGTAGTCCTTCGTGAAATTTGAAGTCGTTGAGAACGAAGCCGAATTGATTTTTCCGGGTTTCCGACGGCACTCTTGTTTATAGCAGCAATGTTTTCAATAGACCGGCCGGTACGTTTACTTATAGGAGTCTTACTATGCATAACTAACCCTGTTTCTTTAAATATTTTACCACTCTTCGAATGGTTGACACATTAGGTAGACTTTCTCGACTGCAAATTCTTCGAAGTTTGCGAGCGGTCTCAGAATAACTTTCCAAATTTTTGTAATAAGTTTTCACAATTATAAGGCGTTGTTCTTTCGTAAAGCGCTCAATTTTTAATAATCGGAATAAATGTATGCGTCAGCTGACACTAAATTTAAAAAGTGCAGTCTTACTCAGACACCCTTTTTAAATACCAAACGCCCGGCTATTCGGAAGTAAAAAAAAAAATTGTCAATGTTCTATAAATCGAATCCGTGTGCGAACTTCAAGCATGTATTCTAAAATATGGGCTCTTTATGTAAAATGTAGCCTTCGGAAGTAAACTGGGTGTATATACTAGGCCGGGCCGACAAAATTTTGAAGCTACAGGGGTTTATTAGCAAAAACATAATTCTATTGTTCAAGTACAATACACATAAAATTTCAGAAAAAAACCAATTAACCCATTAACCTCCCGCAACGGACATGAAGTAAAATCGTGATGTAATTTTACATTTTGGAAAATTTTAATATATTTCGAGTACATTTTCGAAATTATAAGATTGGTGAAATGTAGCTTAGCGTTGGTTGTTTGATGCGAAATTGGAAAAAAATTTTATTTTAAAAATAAGTAACTTATCTAAATAAAAAAATAGTGACATAAAATAATAATTGAGCGATAATATTGGTAGTTTTGTGGGTCACTTTGACCAAAACAGATACTAGGGTTAATTCTCAAAAAATGTGTTTTACTGTACTGTTTATCAAAATAAAGAATCTACATATTTTCGTAAAGGAATTTCAAAGCTAACGAGATTCAGACCTCTATTTCATATAAACATTAAAATTTGCCTATATCTGGCCTTTCATCTCCATGCGCGTCCCGAAATCGTTGAGCGATTTGCCTCAAATTTTCAGCACTACTGTTTTAGACCGAGTGTCACAATATTTCGACCCGCACAACTTGAAACCAGAAAATCGGCAGTCACACTAGTATACAAATTAGGGTGGCAATGAAATGTATGGAGCAATTATTTTTCTCGAATTTTCACAAATATCAATTGGGTTCCTATGCCATTTGGTCCAAAACTAACGTGGTGAAAATTTGCGCCCAATCGCATAACTCTACGCCGGCCCGACTTGTGATTAAAGTTTTCGGGTTTTGGCATTTTGGGAGTAAATTTATACACACTAGAAAATTTTCATTTCTCAGTTCATTTGAATACAAAATTTAACATTGATTTAGTCTGATCTGAATATAAAGTGGTAAAAACTGGAGAAAAATTCCGCCACTCTAGGGGTTCAACCACTTAATGTGAAAAACTGGTAAACTTTTAAGAAAAATTTAAATTTGGGTTTTTCACAAAAGTTTTATCTAAGTGGTCTATACCCTTACAGTGAAGTATAACACGATATAGTCACTCATCGGTTTCAGGATGATATGGTGCGGCAAAGTAGGCCATCTCGAGGAAAAATTGCCAAGATGGCCTTATAAGGTTGCCAAATCATAAAAATTGCAAAAGATGAGCTAAAAACATAAGTTATATGCCCAAATCGATTCTATAAAATCAGAAATGATAACTGGTTACAATAACCGGTTTCGAACCAGGTTTAAAATCCCGGGTTTACCCCTCGTAATTAAGAGTCACATTGTTTGCAACTGTTAATAAATTCGGACTTGATTATTGGAACCGTCTTTTATTCCAGTATTTGGAATCGGGATTGTCAATAGCGGAATCAAACAGTTGCAAGAGATGAACTGACAATATAATAATGGACTTTCACATGTTTAATTTTAATGTAATTTTATAATTGGTATGCAACTTCACACATACGCATGTTGACATACCTTAAATAAATTAAGGTGCATTCCTTTTTTTTGTAATATTATATTATTTTACTTTTTCTCGAATTATTCGAATAACCGGCATAAATAACACAGTGTGTAATTTTTTAAGTCAAACAATTTAATAAAATTTGTATTCGAAAAACATCAATGAGTGTTCGAACTCACTGTCGGTGTGTTAACACCTTTTTGTTACACGGTACCTGTTCGATTTCTGTGATCGCATTAGTAAATGTTACATTGGAAACTAAAAACAGAACAGTTTTTGTGCTGAAGTCGCTTTTGCTACTGCACTTTCTTTTTTCTTATGTCTGCTTTAACACTAGATGTAATATTGTTAAAATAAATAAAGCATTATTTAGCTCACTGAAATGGCGATATGCAATAACCCCCAATTGAAATAACCCCCAAACGAAAAATGAAATAACGCCCAAAAAAATATGAAATAAGACCCAAGAGCAAAAATTAAATAAAACCCAAATATAATGCAACAATCCCCAAGAAGAAATGAAATAAGCCCCAAAATTTGGTCTTTTTTCAACGAGAACTGAGAATGGCAATACAAATTTCTTTTTCTACTACTTCACTCAATAGTTTCATTCAATCCTAACTGTATTCATTGCGGTGTCTATTGAAGCAAATTTACAAAAATTGATTTTTTAACAAAATGAAATAACGGCCAAATAAAATGAAGTAATCCCCAAAAGCCAAAAGAAGGAAATATTTCCCAAACAAAATTTCTTTCGGGGTTATTTCATTTGGGGATTATTTCATAATGAAATAATGCCCAAAAGTGGGAATGAAATAAAACCCAAAAAATATGAAATAATCCCCAAAAGATTTTTCGTAATTTTCTTGGGCGTTATTTCGTTTTCTTGTTTGGGGGTTATTTCGTGGCGCCCACTGAAATAGTTGTTTTTGTTTTGTCATAAACAGAGCGACGACGACCTGTTTGTTTAAATGCTAGCATACAACTGAATAAAAAACAATATTTAGCTCATGGAAATAATTGCTTTTGTTTTGTCATAAACAGAGCGACTACAAAAATATTGAATAATATAGAGAACTTATTGCACCCTTTTTCTGCTCTCATCTAGGTAGTCTGAGTAAAAGAGCATAAACGAGTCGAATTCTCTTTCTAGAATATTTCAATATAAATGCACCATTTGGCAATGTTATTACATAAAACAATAGAAACCGAAACCGATGAAACGGGTTAACCGCTTTTCTTGCAATTAACCGTGTGCGGGTTTTTATTATAAAACTTAATTTTCCAATAAACTGAAAACCGAGCATTTGAAGTCGGTTACCCGCTGAATCTGGTTTTACCCAATTTGTGTTAAATATCCTTACAAAAATTTAATAATTAAACAAAGAACGATATTATTATCAAAAATTAATGAATTTTTTGAATTAACTAGCATAGTATTCTATTTTAAAATATAGTTTTTTAGATTGAGTAGGATCTACATAAGATTCTAACAAATTTTTTAATTTCGAACCAATTTTATAATTTGAACAACAATTAAATAATTTAAATTAGTGTATATTTTAAATTTGTCCACTTTATTGGATTTTCATATAAAAAAATTTAATTTAATGTGAATATGAATAAAGCTTCAAAATTATATATTAAAAACGCATTGAAAATTGGAATATGATTTACATTTTAATTTAAAAATTAAGCGTTAATGACAAAATTAAATACAAGTGTGAAATTTTGTGACCGACACACCAAAAATAATATTCAAATCAACTCAATTCAATTGAATTCAGTTCAGTTCAATTCAATTCAGTTCCATTCAATTCAATTCAGCTCAAATCAACTCAAATTAATTCAATTCAATTCAATTCAATTCAATTCAATTCAATTCAATTCAGTTCTATTCAATTCAATTCAATTCAATTCAATTCAATTCAATTCAATTCAATTCAATTCAATTCAATTCAATTCAATTCAATTCAATTCAAATCAATTCAATTCAATTCAATTCAATTCGATTCAATTCAATTCAATTCAATTCAATTCAATTCAAATCAATTCAATTCAATTCATTTCAATTCATTCAATTCATTTCAATTGAATGCAATTCAACTCACCTCAATTCACTTCAGTTCAGTTCCATTTAGTTCAATTCAATTCAATTCAATGCAATTCAATTCAATTCAATTTAATTCAATTCAATTTTGTATGCGTTTTCTATATCAGTTTCGTTTAACTCCACATTGACACTCGTTTCACAATATCAGTAGCACTCAGTACATCATTGGTGACATTGTTTATTTCCAAATTTTTTTCTATTAGTTTTTGCTCCAATTTGTTTATTTTTGCATTCATTTCACATCATTTTTGGTCTTTCTCCTTATTATTGTTTTGAAGTTCGATGACTTGATTACTGAGGTTTGACACATTCTCATTTATTTGCATTAGTGTGCTTTGCTGGTTTTGAATCTGCGCACTAATGGACGCTAGCTGCGTTGTTATTTGAGCCATGGTTTGCATCATCATATGCATACCTTTATTTAATTCTATTATTGAGAGTTGTTGGTGTGTGGATGTGTTTACATGCTGTTGCTTCTACATTTCCATAAAAAATGCTTGGTTTTGAGAGGGTTCTGCGTTACCCTCACACACAACGACCGAAAAATAAATTTGAGTGATAATTTTGTGTTTGTGTAATTAGCTATGCGCACAACTGACCACGACCGTTCGCAACGAAGGCTACAAGTGAATTCAATTCAATTCAAATCAATTCAATTCAATTCAATCCAATTCATTTCAATTCATTTCAATTCATTTCAATTCATTTCAATCCATTTCAATTCATTTCAATTCATTTCAATTCATTTCAATTCATTTCAATTCATTTCAATTCATTTCAATTCATTTCAATTCATTTCAATTCATTTCAATTCATTTCAATTCATTCAATTCATTTCAATTCAATGCAATTCAACTCACCTCAATTCACTTCAGTTCAGTTCCATTTAATTCAATTCCATTCAATTCAATTCAATTCAATTCAATTCAATTCAATTCAATTCAATTTAATTCAATTCAATTCAATTCAATTCGTTCAACTCATTTCATTTCAATTCAACTGAACTCAACTCAGTTCAGTTCAGTACAATTCCATTTAATTGAATTCAATTCAATTCAATTCAATTCAATTCAATTCAATTCAATTCAATTCAATTCAATTCAATTCAATTCAATTCAATTCAATTCAATTCAATTCAATTCAATTTAATTCAATTCAATTCAATTCAATTCAATTCAATTCAATTCAATTTAATTTAATTCAATTCAATTCAATTCAAGTCAAGTCAAGTCAAGTCAAGTCAAGTCAAGTCAAGTCAAGTCAAGTCAAGTCAAGTCAATTCCATTAAATTCAATTCAATTCAATTCAATTCAATTCAATTCAATTCAATTCAATTCAATTCAATTCAATTCAATTCAATTCAATTCAATTCAATTCAATTCAATTCAATTCAATTCAATTCAATTCAATTCAATTCAATTCAATTCAATTCAATTCAATTCAATTCAATTCAATTCAATTCAATTCAATTCAATTCAATTCAATTCAATTCAATTCAATTCAATTCAATTCAATTCAATTCAATTCGATTCAATTCAATTCAATTCAATTCAATTCAATTCAATTCAATTCAATGCAATTCAATTCAATTCAGTTCAATTCAATTCAATTCAATTCAGTTCAGTTCAGTTCAATTCAATTCAATTCAATTCAATTCAATTCAATTCAATTCAATTCAATTCAAATCAATTCAATTCAATTCAATGCAATTCAATTCAATTCAGTTCAATTCAATTCAATTCAATTCAATGCAATTCAATTCAATTCAATTCAATTCAATTAGCTGACTATGCCAAATAATTTTATCAGCATGTTAACAGGTGCTAGCAATGCAGGGCTGTCCGTGCTTTTCGCGAACTCACAAAACCTAAGACAACAATAGTGACGCACCTTTGCCAGTGTATGTATGGAAAGAGGATGGTTTGTCTCCGTAGCCAATATATATTGTTTTACTAAAAATAGATAAAAATCAATATTCTGATCAACTGCCAGTAATAAAATCTTTATATTTCATTAAATAATGCATAATGTTTTATGGCACTTTTGTAAACATATGCTGTCGAAATCCAAACCAACACATGGTGGTCCTATTAATAGCAGAAAACCTCTTGGCAATTCTCAAATAACAGTAAATCCCGCATCATCGCTATCAATTGAATTTTTTTCCAAATCGTATGAATAATAAAAGACTATAAAAACCCCCATGAAGAGAAAATGTAAAATAATCGAAGAAAATATAAAAAATATGCAAGGAAATATTATTCCTAAAATGTAATTTGCTCGGCAAAAGAAAAACCTTAGAAACTGCTATCTGCAAAAATATACTGCAGGACATGTATAAAATGTGATACGTTTATGTAAATAAGCATTTGGAGTTTTGGGATTTATGGCAAAACCCGCATTCAGTAAACTTTGGGCAGAAGACGATAATGGAATAGGGTATGCACATTCCCACTTCCCTGGAAAGCAAAATTTTTTTGCCGGAATCCCGTAACCTCCCGTTTTAAATGCTTAGATTTGTTATATCAGAAAGCTCCACATTGACAACCCCAATATGTGTGCAGAAATGCATAGAATATTAGTAACAGTTTACTGAAAGTTATCGACAACGGAAAGTTGTTAATACCTCCTAACACACTATATTTATTAGTTTTCATGCATTAAAACTAGTCCAATTTCTTTTTCATTTTATATTTTGTTAAAATTAATCACAAGTTTTCCAATTGTCAAATTTACATATATTTTATTTGCAGTAATATTGCAAATATGGGACTAAATGACTTTTTTCAACGTATAATTTGACCCCTTTACCCTTCTAAGGCCGGATACATAAAAACATTTTTTAATTGTATGTGTAATTTTTGTTCAGTACTGTTTGACATTTCATCAAAGACAGACATAAGCAAGCTGCCTCGACGAGGCAAAAATGCCGTATGTGGGCTGAAAAGCACTCACATTCGTTCTTCACCTTGCCTTTCGTCTCGCTATAACATAGACTAATGTCACCTAGAATCACCACCTTTCTCATCTAACGTTTCATTTACACTCTTCGTGGTGCGGGCGGTGCGATAGAGTGTTACTTGACGTAAATTGACTTAAGCCAGGTGGAGTTACAAAAATTGTTGACATACATTTTTTTTATCTTTTATTGTCATTGTATTTACACAAAAATTTTACCACACAAAAAGAAATGCCGTTGCTGATTTATTGCTGGTTGTTGCCTCTATCTGGCCCAAGGTCCATATGCAACCACACCAAACTTCGTAAGTACACTGAGGGAAATCGTTACACTAGCTATATGAATTACTTTCTGGGCTTAAAGTTAGTTATTCAGAAAATCGGGGCCCACTAACTCAGTTGTCTTTTGGTTGTCGCATAGCTGGAAAGCAAATAAAAGGAATGAAGAAACACAATGGAAAGAACATTTTCACCTTATAATCAATTTTTTATTAAAATATATCCATTTCAGTATAAAAGCGCCAACTTTGCATCACCTGCAGATACTGACTCTTCGGTTCGGTTTTGAACAACAACCACACAAACACAGGTAAAACCATGCGAACATGGAGTAACTAGAGGGAATATTTTTCTCAACAAATTTTATGGCATTAGGTCTGGTGTGATATGATCGTTGGATGTAGAAAAGTATTGCTTTAATAACAGCAGATAGAGAGATTAGTAAAAACTTACCAACAAAAAACAACAGCGGTATTTCGTGATTCTGAGTTAAAATTGTTCTGTTAAATACAACACAAATAAATGGTAACCAGAACTGTCAACAAAAAAGTGTAAAAAACATGTAAATTTCACAGGTTTTTCATCAAAGCGGCTTGAAAAATTCAAGTCAGATGTTTTCGTCCAACACCTCTATATCACACCGACCTCACCACGAAGTCTGTGAAAGTAATTGTTCCTCTATATATGGAATTATTCTATGATGCGAACGACAAGTTGAAAGATAGGGTGTCACTTTTCGACCCGTTCGTTTAGATCTTCGTTGAGGTCATTGGAGTGGGTGTAAGTGGCGTCTGATTTTGTTCTGAATTGTATACCTGTTTGTTGGCTTGTTAGTGGGCCCGAAATCAGCTATTTTTAGAAAGAACCAATCGTTAACGGATATTGTGGGAAAGGATGTAATTCTAACAATACGCACTACTTGCCACGTAGGATCATTGTGAGCGTGATTTCCTGAACGCAAAAACCAGCCACGGTTTACTTAGGAAAATGTTTCTCACCTTGTAAGCTTGTAGTAAAATTTGTATGTCACTCGAAGAGTTGCACTTATCCCATTTTGAGCCACTGTTTAAGTTTTCGAACAAAAATTTTGCTATTTGCATCATAATTTTTTTTCTTAGATCCAAATCACAAAGATGCAGTGATGTAGCACGTTTTGGTGACTTTGCTCGTTGCATTAACAACTGCTTCGTTCCAGTAAAATATTCGTTTTCATAATTTTATATATTTGATACAGCAGAATAGTAAAAACTTTTAAATTGGAAAATGTGTGAAATAACCCAAATAACAATGCTTTATGCCTCAAACGCTTAGAAATTATATTTAGGAACTTTTTCGTTCCAGCAACAAAAAATTGAATTGTTGCGGCAATGCAGCGAGGAACATTAAAAAAATTCTGTGTACCATATTTCGTTGCAGAAGGAGCAGAATGTCGAATGTACACAAATTTTCATTGCACCCATGAACATGTGTATTTCTGCAATGAATCTTTTTTCGTACTACGAGTAATGCCAATATTAATGAAATTCGAAAAAGGTTAAACAGAAAATTTTTGTGCAACAAGAACTTGACATATTACCTTCTGTTAGTACTAAAAAATACTGGCAACTTATCGCTAGATGCCCGTATAAAATGCTCCGCAAAGCCGGTTTTATGTATGAACAAAATTCACGATAATTCCCCACCAAAAATTTCTGGATTGCAATCTCTACACCGGATATAACATGATTCCCGACATCCAACGCATAACAATTGTGATGTGTTTCTTTGGGAGGAGAACAAATTTCACTGTTGAAGATATGGCAAGTGATTGGCATATCCAGCAGAATTCAACAGTGTTAAAACTAGGTCGTTTATGAAAGTTTTAATTTGTATTTATTCTTAAACTCTTTGTCGTAAAGCAAAAAGGTTTTGTATAATCCATTAAGATTAAAATAAAACTTTTTCTTTCTTTGTATGCTAAAGTTGTAGTGTAATTCCCAATTGATAAATTTAATTTAAAGTTTCTAGGATTTTGAGATGTATGGAGTAGACCTATTGCAAAAGCACACAGTTTTTCTTTCTTTAGCAAACTTTTTTATTTCATTGAAATGCCCATTGAATTTAAGAATGAATCATACGAATAAAGCAAGTGTGATTGACAAAGGCAATGTAGCGAGGGTTTATAATCACATAATAGTAATCAATAAAGGTTGTTTACAATTTAATGCAATGTTGTCCTGATTAAACATTTTCTTGGTTTTTTGTAATGATTTGTAAAAATGTTTAAGAACTACTGAAGGAATATAATTATATGAATTCCCTGTCCTGTCTGTCGATTATTATAGCATACAATTCGAATTGTTTCATTCCAGGTAAGCCATCTTAGAAACTTATCCGATTGTGATAAAAATTTGCAATATTTCTCAGAACCTGTAGCCAACATCCTAAATGCCCGTATACATCCTATGTTGTTCTTTGCGAAAGTATAACTATCACCTAATTTGTTGTTAGTAACTATCACCTAATTTGTTGTTAGATAGAAGAAATAAATCACTAGTACTATTATTGTTCGTTTAATTTCAATGCTTTCAATGATTCAACGAAAGACGTGTGCCTGAAAATCGATGTGATTGCGTTTGAGTCCTTATCGGGGAAAATTTATTAATCCAAAAATTAATAATATTATCACACGCCTTGTATGGGAGCTAGACAGTATTGAAATCTCAATCTTGAAATGGCCTCTTCCATTTCAGTATTAAGCAGACATAAAGTTGAAAAATCAGAAAACCAGTGTTGGGTACCGTTATTGTTAGTTCAAAGGTAAGGGGAAGAAAAATAAACATTTGCAAAAATAACTAAAACCCATGCTTTAGAGTGAGACATTTATATATTTCGGTACATTTTAAACAGACAATAGGTTGCCAGTACGGAAACAACAGAAAGAGGTATTGACTATCGTTTTTGTGACTTCAAAGATATGGAGAGTATTATGAAGATATGCACGAATAACTACATACCATGCGTTAGAGCAAGTCGACTGTATATTTTAATAAATTATCGCTGGTTTGGCGTATTTGGTGACTAGCAAGCAAGAAATATCCAGTACTGTAAGACTCACTTGTTGCTATACTTTCTATAAATATTACGATAATTAGCTATATTCCTGAATAGTGGAAACAACATTTTTCAAGAAATTTTTCAGAAAATAGTAATAAAATAATACAAAGGACGCTTAATAATTTGTAGGGTAGCCCTTATTTTTTATGACATCGGCCAATCTCTGTGGTAGACTTTCTACCAAAGTCGAGCATGGCGAGGATAGTATCGTTTTTGTTTGTAAATGTCGTTTGACTTCTGGATATTAGTTTTCAATTGAATTTAAGTACGATCTTTGTGGTGGCCAGTCGAAAACATTGACATGTGTATCTAGAAACCATTGTATCACAACTCGTGAAGTTTGCTTAGGATAGTTGTCCTGCTCGAAAATATATGTAACTGACATATTTTCTAACCAAACTGGTTCGGTTGCACTTTCCGGAATATTTTGGCGTAGAATACGTCTTACCTTTCGGTATAGGGAGCCATGTCAGATTGTTATTGTTGAAATCTTTATTTCATTGATTATGCGGAAACGGCGAGATAACTTTGTTTAAAAAATTTTTTGTAGGTAAATGAAGATGTTATCTTTCGTTTGATATACATTTCATATTGGTTGATATCTTCCTAATATTTAAATTTTTCAAATGAAAATTGTTTAAACACATACACTCAAACATATGTGTGGTGTTTGGTTGAATGTTTGAGTTTGTAGCGTGAACACGAACTAGGCTGCTGTTTCAGTGTGGACACAAACCTTCGGCTGTTGTGTTTGAGTTTGTAGCGTGAAGACAAACTATGCTGCTGTTTCAGTGTGGACACAAACCTTCGGCTGTTGTTTTGATTGATGAAATATTGAAATTTCGTATATTTAGTTATGTATTTAAGTGAAACAAAATGTTAAATGTGAATTTGAATTTAACATGGATATATAATTATAAAAAATATATGAAAAAATTAATTCATACATTTTTAAAAACATATTTATCCTATTTTTCCTACAATACGCTTATGTATATTATCAAAAGTAACTATCAAATAAATAAATTCATTTGCTTATGTTATTTATCATTTATTGTTATATATGTTTTTTGTCTTATCGGATGGCGTATTCTACGTTAAACTTAATGGCCGTGTCTCTGACACAGCCTGCAGGGACAGTCTGTCTGCTGTTTTTTTTTTATACTGGTGCTGGTCATTTGACCATCTATGCTGTGTATAGGACCAATGCCATACCAACTAAATTCACAAATTCTCCTCCGTTTTTAATGGTCTTTATGAGTATCTAGGATCCAACGAATTGTTTATTGGGCGACTTACGTAAGCTTACATGAGCCTGATATACGTTCCAGTTTTGCGTAAAATAACCTCTTGGTTTTGGGACAAACAAAGAAATATAATCGATGGGAGGAACAGTAGTGGAACTAGTGGACATCGTGTCGCTTGACTTTTGGCGCAAACTCGAAGAAATATATTCGATTGTAAATACAGTGGTGGAACTAGTTGGTTGATAGCATAAAATGTTCCACAATACAGTCTTTGCAATCGTAAATTTTGCTGAGTTGGTGAAGTGTTTCTAAATTATTCCTGTGGGTTATGATATGAGAAACTAATTAACTATTGGCAGAAATTAAAAATTGGTGTTTTTAGAAAATTACACTGGGTTCGCATTTGTTCCCCAGCCAAATTTGACTTTGTTGGCTCATAGCTCGCAAATTTCAAAGATATCATCAGGTTAAAGTATGAGTCCCGACTCTGGTGCCAGCTTGCTAGCATACGGTTTGAATTATGAGGCCTGGCTCAATCAACCACGGGTCAAATTGTGCATTTGAAGCGGCTCCGAGCAAGTTGAAGCTAATAAGATTGAAAAGTTTAGAAAAAATATCGCATAATTAAAAGCATTTCGCCACAGAGTAAATGTTAAGGTTAATTTTGGTTTATATTTTGGTATATTTACTAGTTTTAGAGATTTTTGTCTAAGATGAACCAAATTAATTAGGCAAATGTCGTTGAAATTGTGGATCCTATTATGCAACAAACCGCATATTTCAGCGGTTTCTTTGGAGTTTTGGATAAAGTGTGTTTCGGCAAATCAAAACTCGCAACAGTGCATTCAATCGGCAAAAAATTAAATTTCTGTTATCTGACGGTGGTAAATTTGTCGGAAGCCGCAGGTCGAACTTTTATGAAATTTGTAAAATGCAGTTTTAAGGGGTCTGTTATTTCATATTTTGTTGTTACACTTGTCGGAAATAGGCGCTGAATGTCACGTTATGGAAGTCTTACAATATGGCGGAAAATATTGTAAATTGGCGTCGGAAGAAAATGTAGTAGAAAAAATAAAACGCTCTTAAGTACTCTATCTGAAATTTTTATATGAAATATTATCTCCTGTAGTGGAAGGAAAAAATTTAATTAAATTTGTTGAAGATTGTAGATTTTGGTAGATTCCAAAGTCGTGAATGTACAGATAGGCACTACGAGAACACATTGGTTTAAAAAATCATACAATAATAAAATGAATAGTAAAACTCACACTGAGTTATTTAATTATCTCCAATATTTTTTATGAAACCCCAAACCTTTCCAGTGTTCTGAAAAGCTATGAGCTTCCCATTATTACTCTTTCAGGACTTTTTTAAACAAATGTAGCAATCAAATACAAAAAAATAGCACAGCGAACACTTTTGGGAAGACAAAAATATTTTTTGCTCTGGAAAAAAAAATTATTGCAGATTTTAGTCTCACATAAGTTTAGGGCATTAGTTTTATTGGAAAAAGAATTCCCAGGCATTTTGCCTCACGCCGATGTTCCCTAGTTCAGGTGCAGCAGAGTTAATAGTAACAATTACAAGGTTTGCCACACTCCGCTTTACGAATATTACTGTACTGTTTTGAATCGTTCTCTGCCTTTATTGCCTTCTTGGCACTGAATTAGTCGTATCTCTTGCTGTATCCGTCTCTAATAATGTTCCTAGCTATCCTGATGCACACTGATTTAATGATTTCGGCTCAGCCATTCCCTAATCTCAAACGCTGTGCCAATCAACACTTACTGAGGGACTTATCTCTCAAAAGTTTGCCACATTATACTTTTGTCACTGGCTTGGAAACTTCTGCCATTCATGTTTTTCAAATCTGGTTGAAGCACACCGGGTATCTCAAAGGCCATTATCTCACATCCTGTCATTAGTGTTCCTGGTCCTCTAGTGCTCTAAATGTTCCTGCTATGTTTTCAACAACAGTTCCTCCTCTTCAATTTCATCCCTATACTCTTGCCATTCCTGTTTGCTCAAATCACATACATTCACATCATCATCTGCTAAGTTTCCTGCTAACTTTTCAACAACAGTTCCTGATCTTCAAATTATCCATAGTTCGTTTGTCATTGTCTTATCGCTACACCTTTATAATTATATCCTCTATTTTATCCTACTAATTCTGTCTTTTTTCATGATATATATTTTTATGTCTATCAGCAAGCATCTGACTTAAAGATTTTTCATTGTTCATCCATCTTTTATTATGATAGGCAATTCTAATTGTCATTTATTTAATATTTTAATGTAATTTAAATAATATTATTATATGTATGTATTTATTAATGGCACTTTAAGGCTGAATCTAGCTATGAAACAAATAAATAAAAAAATAAAAATAATGTTACTCACGTTTGCGCGTGTATCGCATCGCGCGTGATATTTAAACCAGTGCATACATTTCAGTCGGGTGAACCATACACTAAGTCAACCATTGGGTCCGATGTATGTAAAAACTCACCTATATTCACCCATACGTTAAACGGACAAGAGTGACCATATTCAATAGTACTTATAGATTTATCTTGCGCTAAATATTATTTAATAACCAGCTAAGTTAATATTCTAAGTGTATTTGTCCAATTTTTGTGACTACCAACCAACTGTCCTCCTAATAATATGGGAGGCACACAAATTGGCATAGCGAAGTTATAAGTTTTTGATGTGTTAACATCTATAGCGGCGTATAGGGACTAAATCTATCAAAGTCAGATTTTTGCTGCTGCTAAAACCAGATTCTATGCTGCTGCTAAAACCACATCTTCTGCGACTGCGAAAGAGAATAATGACGTGTTAAACAAAAATGAGGGAGCAAGAGAGCAATGAAAGAGTGGTGTGGCAGGGGTGAGGCAAACGAAATTGAGTCTATAGCGTATGTATTAACATAATAATGTATGTATGTACATGTGAGTGTTGCTGTTGTTGAACGGAGATATAAAGCATAACCACGAAAAATTTCATTTGCAAGCCCATGGGCTTGCGCAGTCGACGTTATGGTGACACACTAATACGTCAGCTACTTCGTACCAAGTATGTGTGATGTTGTGTGTTTGGCTGTTTCGTTGCTGTTGATATGGCAAACATGTGGTTATGTGACACACGTATACGTCAGCTACTTCGGACAAAGTATGTGAGATGTTGTGTGTTTGGTTGTTTCGTTGTTGTTGCTATGGCCAAACAAAGCGAGTCATTTGGTGTTCAGCATTGCCCGGTGTATACAAAAAAACTATTATTTTATATTTTCCAATGTAACATTTACTAATCTGTTCATAGAAATCGGACAGGTACCGTGTAGCAAAAAGGTGTTAACACGTCATCCGTGAGTTCGAACACTCATTGATTTTTTTGATGTGTAAACATCTATACGCTGGGGGTAAAAATCTTTTTCACAATACAATCACAAATTTTGAGTAAGATGTGCGATGTAATCGCTAACCAATCGTAAAGCGTTATCAATTCGGTGTCAGCTATGTATGAGTGGATTAGTGTACTCATACGCTGCATACAATATACTCAACGCCATCTAGTGTGCAATAGTAGCGACTAATTTTCACTAATTGTCGTACATTATGTTATCGTAGGCAAATGAAAACAAATAAATAAAATGAATACAAAAACATTTAATTTTAATAACTTTTAAAAAGATTTTTTGCACTTTTAATAAAAAATTTACTAAAACAAAGTAAAATAAGGAAAACTAAAAACTAAACTTATCAAATATAAGGAAAACTTAAAACTAAAAGTTTTCTTCATCTTTTAGATTGTCATTCATACTTAACAGCTGCATATATGCACCATCTAGTGTGCAATATTAGCTACTAATTTTCGAATACCATTGCTGTAAAATAACATTACATTTCAGTAAACAGCTGATTAATAACTTGTCAACCGCAACAAATACAAAATAATAAAGTATTTTACAAAACACTAAAAAAATTATAACTCAGAACATAAAACAACACAAAGTGTATCAAAGCTGAATGGAGGTAATGTTAATTCTAAAAAAATTTCTATTAGATTCCAATATAAATTAAGATTATAACATATCTTCATTACGTACTGTTGCCTTACACTGAAGCTGGTGCACGACAATTGGGTAACAATCTCCATCTCATGCCAATTATTATGGGTGGAGATTTTAATACAAATTGTGCAAACCCACAGTCGCAAGCTTTATCAAAATTTGTATTTGACGTTTTCCACTTGCATGTGAGCAATTCTCCACAAACCCCCACAACTAACAATTCCACTACAATAGATGCAGTTTTCCATAGATTTTTAAATACAATCGAGTCAAAAATTTAAATATGTATCTTATTTTAGTTACCATAAGCCAATATTACCTTTTTGTACTTAAGGCATTTACCATAGATGGGCACTTTGCAGTACTACTAAAATTTCAGTAAAAATAATTCTTTAACTAGTAAATTTTTACTGATTACTAAAATTGTTTTCGGCAATTTTTATAAAGTGCCTACATGGTTATGATGAGGTGCATTGAATTTTCAGTAATCAGTAATGCCCGATTAGTGATTATTATGAATCCGGCCCTATAATTTTACTGGTAATGTAAATTAAATTTCATTTCAGTAAAAATTTACTGAATTTTTTCAGTAATCAGAAAATTTACTGCTTACTGTAATTTTTAATGCAGTACATATATACTGCAGTGTGCCCATTTACTAACCAAATAAGTTAAATAAAACAAACAAAAACCAGCAAATTCCTATGTATTTACAATATTGAAAGTTTTGATACTTTTAATTGATTAATTAAAAAAATATACTAAAAGCATAAGTACTTCCAACTTCATTACTAAGTGTTTACACATCTCCCCTGTGATCGGACTCACATTAATTTTTTTTTTATTACACGATAGCTTTTGCCAAAGTATTGATGAGTACCAAATTTTATTAAGATTGGTTATGGCTTACTAGAGATATCGAGTCGGCCAACCAGAAATACGCACAATTTTTGCATGGGAGTTACGAAACTGGGCTTAATTACACAGTAGTCATTATCAAAATATTGAGTAATACCGAATCGTGTCGATCAACCTGTCATCCGCCCAACTTTTTAATGCGAGGTACCAGAATAGGTGTGGAAAACAACTCATTTTACATAGGAGAGTGGTATTTGAATAACTATTGTGTAGAACACAATTTCATAAAGATTGGTTAGGTTTTGCGGGACTTTTAGTGCCGAAAAACCAGACGGCCAAAGAAGTTTTGTATGGGAGGTACCAAAATGGGCGTGGCAAAATCACCTTTGTCTTAATCGGTTATTGGCCTTTGATAACGTGAAGCCTTATACCTAATTGCATTAAGGTCGGAAGTGGTCAATGGCATCATTCCAAATAACCGCTGATGAAGATCTGTGGCTAGATCTTAAATAGCTATACGGTTTACCAAGGACTCATAGGAATACATTTGAAAAACTCCGTTTTGAGAAAACTGTATCTCTATTAATAGAGATATGGAATGGCCTCGAGCGTAAACAAGAAAATTAAAAAGTGCCAATAAAAAGGCCGAAAAAATAAAAATCATCCCTGATGAATTTAAATAACGTGGAGTACGACGGAACTGCATGCAATTGTTATTGTATACAAAAAAAAATTGTGTTGTCTTTTAGGTAACAACAAAAAACCTGACTAATGGGGAACGATGGTTCTCTGGAGATGGAAAGAAGTTTCTGCAAATGTTTTCTTGTGTGTTATGCTTGCGATATTTTTCGAACACTTGCATTATAGTGAATTCTCAATACAAATGCGATTTCGATTGCATTTAGTTTGATGAATTGTTCAATAGCATCATTCCAAACAACTGC
The DNA here is from genome assembly GCA_963931995.1 of Phaonia tiefii. NCBI lineage: Eukaryota > Metazoa > Arthropoda > Insecta > Diptera > Muscidae > Phaonia > Phaonia tiefii. Next base: position 196,975,325 of record OZ008368.1, on the reverse strand, counting down.
TGATGAAGATCTGTTGCTAGATCTGAAATAGCTATACGGTTTACCAAGGAATCATAGGAATACACTTGCAAAACTCATTTAAAAAAAAAAAACTATATCTCTATTAATATAGATATAGAATGGCCTCGAGCTTAAACAATAAAATTAAAAAATACCAATAAAAAGGCCGAAGAAATAAAAATCATCCCTGATGAATCGAAATTTAATTGTCAAATTTAAATGGAGTTGTAAAATTCTGAGTTTTCAACACGAATAAGTATACATATAAGATGGTCCCTAAACAAATGTATTGGAAGTCCTACATGTGTAATTGAATTTTAAACAAAAAAAAAACGAAAAACCCGGGTTCACCGGTTTTTGACAAAATTGAAAACCGAAAACCGGTTTCTTGAAAAACTGAATTTTCGAACAAATCGAAAAACGGTTACTCAACTAAAAGCGAATGAAAAAATCCTCTTCAATACTACAAAGAAAATTAAGAATTTTCCCTTAAAAATTCGCGCGAAAAAATTACCTAACCTTTATTACCCAAAAGGTATATTCCGAAGCATCGAAGCCGGCGGTGGACACTTCCCAGAAGAGAAACCCCCTAAAAAGCCCCCGTAGAAAGCTTTATTACAGAAAATATCTGTTGTGAAGAAGCGGCATATATGTAAAATAATCGGATTCTATAGAAAATAATAAATATTCCTACTTTTTAAATTGTTGTATACGTTTCAAATTATTTGAACTACTATGTATGTTAAATTTCGATATCTCTGTAATTAATCGAGGTTTCGAAAAATTTAATTTCGCCATTTAATAATTTTAATGGCGACTATTTGTAATGAAAACAAGAATTTGTTTCAAATTTTAAATCTCAATAACTAAGCTAGTTATCTAAAAACTATTTTAATTTTTTTCGATTTGCTTTATTAATGGATGAAATACTACTAACACATAATATCAAAAGAAATTATTATCAAACATATGGAGTTATCTAAAATTAATCGAGTTATGTAAAATTGTTATATATTTTTTGGCTTTTTTTTGAGGCCTTCTATATAAAAAGATCATACAACCAGCACCTAGTCCTCGCGACCTCATTGTCCCGTCCTTTAAGAAATTTTAAGTTTTTCGTATTCTAGTATTTTACACTAATTTCGCAGCCTAACTTTGAGCCTCTCCCGAACTCCGGAAATTTTGGCTAAATTTTGTTATACATATGTACGTCGTCATAGATATATTTTTTGAAATATATGCAGTTAAAGAAATATATGCATTTGTCAGAAAAAAAATGCACTAACTAGTCACTGTGAGTTTTCAGCAAATTGTATGATTCGTCAAGATACTATATGTACGAAGGCCGTCCCAAAACTAGCCGACCTAAAAAAGAAAACACAAAGAAGTTGAGAAAAATTGTCTTCATTTTTCAATATAATCTCATATTAGATCGATGCACTTTTTACCGCGATATTCAGTAGCTTCGATACCCTGTTTATAGTATGAACTGTCAAACTCCTTAAAATAACCATCAACCATAGACTCCACTTTTTCACTGTTGGCAAATCTTTTACCACCGAGCCATTTTTTCAAGTTGGGTAACTGAAAATAGTTCGAGGGAGCTAAATCTGGTGAATAAGGTGTGTGATGAAGCAATTCGAACTTTAGTTCAATAATTTTGGCCATCGCAATAGTGGATGTGTGAACTAGAGCATTGTCTTGATGAAACAACACTTTATATTTCGCCAAATGCGGCCTTTTTTCCACAATTTCATTATTTAAACGCTGCAATAAATTAGCATACTATTCGCTGTTGATGGTTTTTCCTCTGTGAAAATAATGAATGAAAGTTATCCCAGGCGCATCCCAAAAAAACACACGCCATGAACCTGCCTGCAGATGGAACCGTCTTCGCCTTCTTTGGAGACGAATTTCCCATTTCATTCCAGTCCAGTGTGATTAGACGCATCGCTTCAGTGATACGAATATGCATTTTAATAATTTTGTTTATGGTTACCACAACATTTTATAAATTTTTGATTAATTAAACCATTTCGGGGATGTGGTCGGCAGTGTTTTTATTTCTTTAATATAATACCAACATTTCAAACTTGTTGGCATTAGACGCAACTTATAAGATATACGCACATTTTTATATTACTGTACCGGTGATCTCGAAATTTTCTTCAGTTTCAAATTTCATCCGTTTTTGGAATGGTGACCAAGAAATGTCGTCGTTTCTGCGACTATATGTGATATGTCATTTAGAAAATATGACCAGGTCAATATTTTTTAACGTTGATAACGAAATTTCGTTCGTTTTCCGCTTAGATGCCCCTTTAGGAGATATGTTATTTTATTACTGTAACTGTGACAACAAATTTATTCGTTGTTACGACTGAATCGGCGTGAAATCAACACCTTTTTCGAGTTTGCGACTAGACGCGCCGTTTAGGAGATATTGTCAGTTTTGTATTATTTTGTCTGATTATTAAATTTTGTCAATTGCATATTTTTCAATGGTGAGCACGGGGTATGAAATCTCAATTTTTTTTTACCTTGATGTAGAGTAGGCGTAATACCGGCCGATCCAAACAGCCGCGATGCGGTTATTTTGAACGACGTCATTTGCAAAAATTGCATTTCTAACCTTATCTTAAAAATTTGATTTTTATTAATTTAAACACTGAGATTTTTATTGTCTACACCCAATACAAATTTCTAAAAGAAATATATATGGGAAATAATAATTTTTTGATAAACATTTTTCAGATTTCCTTTTAGGAGACCACTATTTTTTCTGCGCTCAGTGCTTCAGCCAACCTAAATCTACCCATAGTGTATAACCACTATGGGGGCGATAACGTGGGTATTAAAAATACTTTCTGGACAGACAATCATTTGGCGTTAATATTTTTCATTTATTTGAACGTATTCACAAATCTCAGCAGTTCTTTCTAAATTAGCGTTTTTAAATGCGGAAGGATCAAACTCTGATTCTGATAAATTTTTTAACCAACATAATATGCATGATTTTATTGCAAAACATAGCAAAAATATGTCAAATCAAGTCTATGGAAATAAAAAGGATTCAAATTTCCTATTTAAACATTTTCAACACTTACGTTTTCAACTAGGTTGTTATTCATTTAAACAAAAATCAAAAAAAAAAGCGTTTGCTCCCAATCTCAGAATATGACATTTAATGCAATACCAGGATTTTCAAAAGAACAACTTTACACAAACTTTTTACTTAAATAAATCAAAAACTTTACATTTTCTGTAGATGTCCCATGACATATGTTCGATAATTTGAATAAATTTAAGAGAAGTGTCAACTTTTTAGTGATTCCATCTATTTTATGCTTACAAAGACTTCACTTCGGTCATATAGGGGAAAACCACAAAGAACGCAAATAAAATGAAACATAGAACAAAAAAGAATGAACAACAATTCAAACTGTAAATCCCATGTCAAATCTTAATCTCAGTTCACAGCTTCATTGTTTTACGTGTCAAGGAGATGCGAAAGGAGCAGGAATTTTGTGGGGTTGGGAAATAAAAAATATTGTTTTTTTTTTTGACTCCCACGTTCTGCATTCATTCAATGAAAAATGATGCTAACGCCACTTTCAGGTATGTCATCCATCAAGGTGTCGTTTGAGATTTTCACTTGATCTTGTTTGCCATCGTTTCCATACCATTCGGAAGAATTTCCATGAAATGGCTAGTAAATTTTACAAACTTGAGTTTAAGCTTTTGAACTGCGAAGGAAAGTTATTCGTTTCCTTTTTTGACGTTTGCGTGTGTTGTGGGTTTTCTTTGGAATATAAAGTGAATTTCAATGAAATTTATTGTTTCGTGTACCCTTGTGTTGGTTGTTGTTCTTTAATTTGAAACAATCCAATTCAGTTCCATCCTTGGCAAAAACTGCTCCTGACGATTCATATAACAACAGCTCATGTGTTCATTAAGTTGCCCATGTTGTCGATAGCGAAAACGTAGTATATTCGCTTGAAACATGGCATCGATGGGTAATTAATACATTTAATTACCATAATTTATCACAGACAAGCATTCTTCTCATTCATTTTCCATCTCCACACCAACATCATTTATTACAGCTGTCTGTGAGAAGAATTGTTCTTAAGTAGCCTCATTTCCCAGGGATATAATAATATTGGTCACTGCTTAATTGCGAGTAATTAACATAATATATATTTTTGCAACAAACGCAGAAAGGAATACGTGGATGTATTTAGCGAATACATTCTTATATGAAGCGAAGAGAGGAAAGCTGTTCCGATTATAGAGAACCCTACACTACCCAGCAAAAATTAAAAATTAAAAAATTCTAACGGATATGCTGACTTAAGCTACAGGCGATCAAATGTGCTTATTTAGTAGCAGCTTGGATGTTGTGAAATCAGTCCTATTTTTTGCTTTGTCGACGACCCTCACCCATTGATATTGGGGGTATATATCATTTAATACGGAAAAAATTTAACGCATAGAAGAAGTCAGACGAAATTCATGGTACGACGTTTTAAGACGATCCGTCTGTCCGTCCCGTGGGCTGGTTGGTCAGCATTTTTTGTCCAAACTTACTTTGGGATTGAAAATAGGCACTGTGACCACACCCCTTCCGGTTTCTCCCATACAAATCGACACATTTAGTACAAAATCATATTTCTTCTAAAACTATTTTCTGGTACGAATCATAAGCTTCAACTCACACAACAAATACTAAAATGTAAATGTCTACTTAAATAAAATAAAAAAAATAAATGGTTTCCCAATACATCCCATGAAGGGACCGGGGAGAACTTCTCACAATCACTGAGCTGTGCGCTTTCCACTTTTCACTCATTGATTGGGACCTACAGTTTTACACCGATTCCGATCGGTATTTTGAGAAGCTCATGGCTATATACTCGATAGTGTCGCCGTCACTATGCGAGGTGAACGCCGCCGAAAGTAATTTTTAAGGTGGTCAGAGCAGGGTTCGAACCCAGGACCTCATGTACAATAGCCGCGCACACTAACCATTGTACCACCGAAGTAATTTCTACTTAACTGGGGAAAATGGGAGAGATTGCCCCGCCCATTTTGGTGCCTTCTATAAAAAAGATTGGCAGTCGGCCGGGTTGTCAATCCGATAAATCGCCTGAAACACTTCCGACTTTAATGAAATTAGGTATAAGGCTGCACGTCATCAAACGCTAATCACCGATTCAGACATGGGTGTTTAATTAATAATTGACTGCAGTGCCACGCCCAGTTTTGTACCTCCCATACAAAATTTGAGCGTACTTCCAGCTGGCCGACTCGGCATCTCCAGTAAACCACAACCGATTTTAATAAAATTTGGTACTGATCGATATTTTGGCAAAAGCTGCACTGTAATACAAAATAAACAACTTCGTTATGCCCATATTTATACCCTCCGTAGAAAAATTGGGCGGTAAATTGATCACAAAAATTTCCTAAATCCACTTAGGATTCTGACTAAGTTGGGAATTAAATAATATTTAGCGCAATGCCAATCTGCTATTGAATGTGGTCACATTTGCCACGCCCATTCGTTTAACGTAGGTGTGCATATAGGCCTTTTTTAACAGAAATAAATGCAATGGATGGCTTAGGGTAAGGATATATTTAACTCGGTTCACCCGACTGACATTTAAGTACTGGTTTAATTATAATAACGGATACACTTAATTTACGCAATTTATTATATATGTATTTGAATTTCTCAAATATTATCCTAATCTTTACATAAATGAGCACAGTAAACGCGTTTTTGAGACGGGTTTTCAGGAGAAAAATTCCACACATCCATCTTCTACGAAATCTAAATATCAACTAAATTTAACCAGTGGGATCCATGACACAGCTGGGCGACTATGTAGTAGGAAAATGATAGAGAACAGAGGGGATTTGCGAGAAACCGGTAACCAATCAAAACAAACCATGCAGCAAACTAACTTTAAGTATTGTTTGAATGATACTAACGACAGCTAAATTACCTTTGATGTTGGTTGCATCAAACTCAAGTTCTCATTCCGTTATATTTCTATTCGTTTTATATCAAACCAAAGAGTAAATACAAAAGCAACTCGAACTCGATGAATTGACGTCCCTGCAAACCAACTACCAGAAATCTACCGTGGTATATATCTGGTATTCTAACAGGAAGTCTTATTTGAAAAATACACATGCTCGTGACAATTCTACCCAATGTCTCTGTTACTGGTAGAGTTTCTGGTAGATCTTCCAAATATTTCCCAGAAATGCGGTTAGCATGTGTTAGTAGCGAAGAAAAATTGTTTTAATGTGTTGGTGCTTTCGCATACTTTTTGGTAGACGTGGTTTGCAGGGGTACTACCTCGACGTCATCGAGAGAACGCAAAGAAAGGGATAGAGACTCTTGCCTATTGCCCTATGATTATAGTAAAATATAATAACTGCCTTACAATATCGCCTGCAACGAAACGACATAGTAAGCAGTAAACTTTACTTTCGTCTGAAACTTTCAATAGATGAAACAAAATACATACTCGTACAATGTTGTGCCTTTCCTTATTGCATTTTCGTTTGGAATACATGTAAGGGCTTCCAAGCAAGTGCTTTAGCATGGCGAAAAAAGTTGGTCATCTATCACAAATACTGAAATGACGATGATTGATTAGGAAAATAAGCACTATCGAATCCTAGTTGTATATGACGCCCATATAAATTGTTCCAACCAAAATTATCACTATAATAACGGATTCAAATCAGATTCAAACGTGAGCTAAATATAGCTATGTTTGAAAGACTGCTGAGTTTGTTGCGCTCATTCAAGTAGAGGAGAACGAAAGACAGATTATTCATATTTGTAACTCTGTAATTGTATTTTGTTCATTATTCCTCCACTAAGTACCCAGTGTGCACAAAAACTGATGCGCATCCCCTTTGAAACGGGTTCGTAAAATCATAATCATAAAAGAGCGAAATGTGGGTTCTTGAACCCGTTTCGAACGCGTTACGAGTCCGTCAAAAAACATAAAAAAGCTAATCAGTGAAATTGTGATTTCGTGGATCCGACTCGAACCTGCTACGAGTCCGTAAAAACATGAAAAAGAAAATCAGTGTAATTGTGATTTCGTGGATCCGTCTCGAACCCGTTACGAGTCCTTAAAAATACAAAAAAGCGAATCACTGATATAGCGATTTGGCCGATCAGTAAACAATTAAAAACCGACTCAGTGAAATTGCGATTTGGCGGCTCCGCTTTTAAACATAAAATGCGAAACAGTGAAATATTTAAGATTCATACATGAGTTGATAAAACACAAAAACTGAAAAAAAAATACTAAACGATTTAGCTGAAAATTATTTTTTGTATTTGTAAAAACTATTATACTAAAAGTGTGGCCGTCGGTGGAGCAATGGTAGTGTGCGCGCCTCTTGTACATGAGATCCTGGGTTCGATTCCTGCTCAGACCGCCTTAAAATTTCTTTCGGCGGCGGTCACTTCGCATAGTGACGGCGACACTAGCGAGTATTTAGCCATGAAAAACTTCTCAAAATATCGTTCGAAATCGGTGTAAAACTATAGGTCCCAATCAGTGAGTGAAAACTGGAAAGCGCACAGCTCAGTGATTGTCCCTTCAGTGATTGTCCTTTGTCCCTTCATGGGATGTAATTTGAAACTATTTTTTTTTTTTTATACTTAAAGTACTTTTATATAATGTAAGCGAAAAACTTCAGTAGGATAGAGGTAGAAAATATAGTTGATTACCTATTTGAATTTTAAATATCAGAGCGAATCCTTTTCGAACCTACAAAAATTTATAAAACTGGATCCGCCTCGCATCCGTTTTATTTACAAAAAGCGAACCCGAAACGCATTCCAATATGAAGCTCGATGCAATTTCGAGACGAATCTGAAAAAGTAAAAAGCGATTCGTTTTTTCGAGAGGAATTTCATACGTAAACGGATTAATTATTAGTTCGTAACGGATGTCTGTTTCGGATAAAATGTACAAAGAATCGAATCCGTCTCGAATTTGTAACGGATTCATATGGCACACTGGGTGAGTCATAACTATTCCTGAATACGTGTGTAGATTTCAGATGAAGAGAGTGCTTCTCAATTTGACTGATCCGTTGCATGTTAATTTCATTCATTCAGTTGCCAATCGTTAATCGGAGAGAGGATAACAAATGCGCTGAGTTGATAAAGTAAATAAGCAATGAAAAAAATGTTTATTGGTTGATAATATTTGGGATCAGTGAGTAAATTAATAAATAATTTCTCGGGCGGTGTTGTTATGCTTTTTGTGTGTTATTCGTATATACGTGCATGTGCTTGATGCCCAAAGTGAGGAACGATTTTGAGAAAAGAAATTGAAGAAAGCTGTGTTTGAATAAGTTCACAGCAAATTACTCAAATCAGAGAAATCGTTTATCTTTTCTGGATTCTGATTCACACAGTTTTGGATTCGAACATAAGCGTTTGAGTATATCACGACAATAAAATGAGTAGATCTTTGAATGGTCATCCGAATCCTTTTTTTGGTATTTGTATAGAAAATCAAATAAATCAATCAAATAAAATACAAAAAATGGTACGGAGTTTTCTTTTATAAGCACAGTCCATGGAAGAATACGTAAGGTGGACGCAGTGGGTGTTGTTGTAATTATGGACTACAACAACAGGCATTTTGTTTTTATCTGGAGGGCCGACGCTGTCAAATTCAACGCGATGTATGCCAACAATAAAACCGAACCAAAAAGTAAATTTGAAATTCACCATGAAATGGAAAAATTTGAATCAGCTGTTCTAACGCCCCATTTGCACTAGATACATATATCTTGTTAAAGTCTTTAACCGAGCATTGTCGTAATATTTGTTGTTGTTTGTTCAGAGATAATATATGTAGTTACGATTACTAATGTTTCTCTTACAGCGACTCACATTGGTTAGAAAATATTGCTCAGATGTTGTTATCCATTTTCAAAAGGTTGCATATGCAAATTCTGAGCAGAAACAATCAATCCAAATCCATTGTTGATTTCATTTGCATGCAATTGGGGTTTGCCTGTTGATGCGTGGTTTGAAATTTTTGGATCCAATTCAAACACTGGAAGAAAGCAACAAGACGAAGCCGTTTGTCTGTCCGAGCATTTAGTGAGAAACTCGGAGCTACGGACCAATTATGACCATTTACATTAAATTTGTTTACATTAACTGGCTTCATATTTATTGTTTGTGCACCAACACGTAGTGGTAATCGTGGGGTGAAGTGTTACAGCGTTGGTGACTTTGAAACCTGCTGAAAAAATGAGATACAAAACAATAAAGGACAAACCAAAAAGTATCACAATATCATTTCATGAAAAACAAACAAATACTGTAAATGTTAAATGGTCCGGTTTAAATAGAATTATTTTTTAGAAATACGCCTAAATAACCGCGTGTTTGGGACCAAATACGCATATGCTTCAACTTAAGTATATAGACGGAAGGGAGGAAATACACGAATGCTTCCACGTAAGTATATGGTTGTTTGAGCTGAAACAGGCCCACGGTTCCACGTAAAAGTTTGCAGGTAAACAAACTAATGTTTGTAGTTAAATCAAAGTTAGTATGAGACTGGCAAATGTATGAATATTTGGAGTGTCATGGAATGGCTGCCCAACCCATAATCATTCGAAAATGACGTAAAGCAGTAGGTCCTGACCTGTATGTTTTCAAAATTTTGTAGCATTGCCATAACAGTGAATTCAAATCTACTTGAAGAGATACAAGACTGAATTGGCATCCCCTATAGTCGGATAGTATAACTCGAGCAATAATAATAATGCCTGAAACTATTTAATAATAATTCATATGTGTAGTTCAAAAATTTGCAAATACACAAACAGTGGGATTATGACCTTAGCAGAATAACTAAATACACAGGGTGGCCCAAATACAAGTATATTTTTAAAAATTAAATAAAATTAACTAAACTTAGATTCTTTTGGTATATTGTGGCTTTATTAGAAACAACAAATATTCGCATTATTTATGAAACACGATTTCCTTGATGTGGCTGCCGTGACTGGTTTCGCAGTAACTCATCCTGTCAGTCTAATACTCTTTGTTAAAGGTTTCAGGTTCCATCTCACGAATAGCTCGGACGATATTAGCCTCAAGGGCGAGAATCGTTTATGGATTATTCGCATATCATCTGTCTTCAACGGCGCCCCACAGGAAAAAGTCTAACGAGGTCAAATCGCAGCTCCGTGGCGGACAATTGACATCGTCAAGGTTGCTACAAAAACAGTGTAACCAAGTTCATGTCTTCCATTTCACAATGGGTCAGTGTTTTTAATTCAACAATGACGTGAGGGATTTCTTATCCCCAGGTTCGAAAATTTTGTTTGTGGACATAAACGCCAAGATGAAAATGCGCCTCGTGAGAAAATATGATTTCTCGCCCAAATTCAGTGACCGATTGGTCTAAACTGAGAAGCCGCAGGTAGGGAAGCGTAAAGCGTCTCATTCTGGTTCGGGTAGGTATGATACTGGCTGATGGTCAATATTTTCTACCACAAAAAAAATTATCAGTGCCAAAATACCCTACGATTTATAAATATACCTGTATTTGGACCATCCGTTAGTTTAATAATACATAGAAACTGATGCCCCCAAGTAACCATTTTGAAGCTTAATGTTAGAAATGCAAAACTTATTAATATTATCATATTCAATTCTCCATATGTATCTGCTTCATGTAGTCCAAATCAACAGAATGAGAGAGAAAGAGCTATCAAATCAACCATAATATAAAGTATGCATAAATCCCCTCCTAAGTTATGGCAAATGGTTTCTAAAGAATTTTTAAGGATGAGAAATTTATCAACATGTAATAAAAAATATTCACAAAATGCTTGCATCACGTCTTAAAATATTACTCACAAGGAAAAGGCGAACAAACTGACGAATGATTCAAATGCGTTCTACTTGCTAAAGAGAATAAATACACAGACCAAAACATGGTATGATTTCTCTCCCAAATTCAGTGACCGATTGGTCTAAACTGAGAAGCCGTAAATAGGGAAGCGTAAAGCGTCTCATTCTGGTTCGGGTAGGTATGATACTGGCTGATGGTCAATATTTTCTACCACAAAAAAAATTATCAGTGCCAAAATACCCTACGATTTATAAATATACCTGTATTTGGACCATCCGTTAGTTTAATAATACATAGAAACTGATGCCCTCAAGTAACCATTTTGAAGCTTAATGTTAGAAATCCAAAACTTATTAATATATTCATATTCAATTCTCCATATGTATCTGCTTCATGTAGTCCAAATCAACAGAATGAGAGAGAAAGAGCTATCAAATCAACCATAATATAAAGTATGCATAAATCCCCTCCTAAGTTATGACAAATGGTTTCTAAAGAATTTTTAAGGATGAGAAATTTATCAACATGTAATAAAAAATATTCACAAAATGCTTGCATCACGAGATGAGAGAATAAATACACAGACCAAAACATGGAAGTGTGAACAAAAACTATAGAATAAACTTGAAATAATCTTTTAAACTAAAATATTTCTGTACTCATTTATAATTCTTATTGGCAAATAGAGCTAACTTTTAAGCTTCGAGCAACCAAAACAAAGTGTTGATATGGAAAATTTCAACGTTGGAGTTCATGGGCGAGGACCTTCATGCAAGATATAAAACGAAGTTTTTCTGAAAGGTGGCAATCTTATTTTGCTGCTAAGAGAAAGTACAAAACAATCAATCTAGTTGAAATAAAAGAAGATAAAGTTGAAAAAACGTTCAAAGCATAAGCATTTGTCTGACTTGTATGTCTTCTTCTTCAACATTCCAAAATTGATAAGTTTTGCTTTTTTATTCTTTAAGTTTGTGTTTAGAAGGAAATGAAGGAGAAACTTTCCAGTAAACAGAAGTTATGATTTATATTTGAATCATTTCAACTAAATGTCAAGCTAGCACTACGTGCGTACAGGTGGCGAACATCCGGTCAGCGTCTGTTTATATTATTATTGGCGGCTGGTTATCAATCCGGGGAGTCATGCGTGCCGTGCATACGGATAGCGACATCAGGATGTATTTTAGCGGTGACCTCAAATTCCCTACATCGTGAGACAAAAAACTATGAAAATTATAATTAACGTTCTTTAATAATTTTTCCGGTTCACGATCACGATCAACTTTTATAACAAAAATTTAACTTTCATAGAATGTATTTAGCAATATGTCAAAAACGACTTTTTGCGAAAAAGAACTTTTTTATTGTTGAATATGAATCTTTGGGGAATCAGAAACAATATTTATTCCACGAGTTTTTTTTTAAAAATTAGTTGTATTTCAAAATGTAACACAGTTTAACCATTTTCGTGGGCTTAAAAATTAAAAAATTTAATTAAAAAAAAAAAAAAAAACTGGAATTTTTTAATTTTTTACAATAAACTGGGTTAGTAGCCTTTCATTTAAGATGAATATTTCATTCGTACACTGAGAGAAAAAAAATTATTATAATAATAAGTGGTAAAGGTAGATTTACGACTTTTTCATTTAAAATGGCACAAAAACGGCTAAAGATTTTTGGCCAAAATTTTCTACTTCTCGTTTAGAACCTTAAAATTGTTAATTTTGTTTTGTTTTAATTGTTGAATATTGTTTATATCTCCTGATGATGCTACACAAAGGAGTAGCGAAATATCGAGGAAAATAAATATAACTACAGCAAATCTGACCTCAAGCTCGAAGAATATTGATTATTTATTGATAAGGAAAAGGTCGAACAACAGAATAAAAATACTAAATATATTATTAAAAAAATAATGTGAAATTGATTGTCATGATGGGTGGTTGGGAATATAGCTATGTCAATGCCCACCAAGGTATATCATCAGTTCCCTTCTATACAACTATTTTGGTATATCATCACAAATTGCACGGAAACACACGTCTCAACTAAGCGAGAATTGTCCAAACTCCTACTTGTGCAAAAACCTCCACAAAAATACTTTGCCATAACCGACAATATTCAGAGCATTTCAGAGCAAAAAAATCCTTGAGGTCTTTTATTTTTGGAACGACGTTGTTGTAATATTGTATTATTTTGCTTTGGTTTGTGTCTAGACTAACTAGATGTATCACATATGTAGGGAAATTTCTTGTCTAATGATAAGTTTTCTAGGTGTAGCCTGCAACCAATGTTTAGTATATGTTGTAGTTTTGAACCCAATAAAAAGTAAATTTAGAAGAGCCAAAGTGAAAGAAGTTTAAAAAAATAACATTTTCTTAAATTGGTGCGTTTTGTTAAGAAAAGTAAATTTTCTCAAAAAAAAACCTATTGATATTCTTAAACAATCTACCTTTTCTTAAAAGAATACCTTATCTTAGAGAAGTACCTTTGCTTTCAAAAGTAAATTTCCTTACAAAAAGTACCTTTTCTTTAAAAAAATTTTTTTTTTAATAAGTACCTGTTCTTAAAAGCGTATATTTTCTTTAAAGAGTACCGTTTTTGTAAAACAAAAGAACATTTCTTGAGATAAGTACCTACTCTTAAAATTCTACATGTTCTTTCGTAAAAAACACCTCTTCAAAAATATATACCGTCTCTTAAAAAAAATTAATTTTCTTACAAAAATTCCTTTTCTTAAAATTACATTTTCTGAAAAATAAAATAATACCATTTCTTTGAGCCTTCTGAAAATAAGTGAATTTTCTTAAAAAATAACCTTTTCGTATAAAGAGTACCACTTCCTTAAAAAGTACCTGTTCGTAAAAAAGTAATTCTTTGTAAAAAAAAATTCATACTCTTAGGCTTTTTCTTACAGAAGCCACTTCTTATAAAAATTTTAGCATTTCTTAAAAAAAACATTAGCTTTTAATAAAACAAGTTCCTCTCATTAAAGAAAGGACCTTTTCGGGAAAATATAATACATATTCTTACAAAAATATACTTTTATAATTTTTAAAAAAATACATTCAACAAATAAAAAATTTTTTAAAAAAAATGTATCATACTACAAAAGCTATATTTTCTTATAACGGATCCGCCAACTAAATTTTTTTTTTTGTAAATGCTATAAATAAAAATTCTGAATATATTCTCAAATTTCTTTTTTTATTTGAAAGTATAATCCTTCCGGTTAATAATGGAAAATAATTTCATTCAAATGGCTGCCGCGGCTGGTCCAATTTTTAAGCACATTATCGATTGTGTGCATCTGTATTTCACCAATGGCTTCACGAATATTGTCCTTTAAAGCGTCAATTGTCTCTGGCTTGTCGGCGTAACACTTATCTTTGAGGGCACCTCATAAATAATAGTCCAACAGTGTCAAATCGCAGCTCCGAGGTGGCCAAACGACATCAGCTCTGCGGCTGATAATGCGATCTTCAAAAACAGGGCGCAAAACATCGAGTGTAGCTTCGGCTGTGTGGCACGTAGCGCCGTCCCGTTGAAACCAAGTGTTGCCAATATCCTCCTCTTCAATTTTTGTGAACAAAAATTCGTTCAACATGGCCCGATAACGATCGCCATTGACTGCAACGGCCACTCCTTGCTCATTTTCGAAGAAAAATGGCCCAATTATGCTTCTGGACCCCAAGTCCGCCCCAAACAGAGACTCGGGTGCATCGGCTTTTCAATGTATGCGTGCGGGTTTTCTGTGCCCCTAATGCGACAATTTTGCTTGTTTACATACCCGCCAAGATCAAAATGAGCTTCATCTGAAAAGATGATTTTTTTTGGCAAAATCGGCATCTTCTGTAAGTCGACCGCAAGCCCATTTTTCCAATATTTCCCAGCGTTGTTCAAGCGTATGCACAACCATATTCGTTCAGCGGAAGGACAAAACTAATTATCTGTCAACTCATACATGAGCTAAGTGTTACCATTCACGAAATAAGCACTAGTTGAACTCACAGGCGATGTGTTAACACCTTTTGATGACGTTACAGTTAAATAATATTAATACTTAAAATTATTTAAAGACCCAGTGCAAGCACATGCAAGCACATTCCCACAAAAGTCAAAGAATGCAAAGCAACAGACACCTGTATATCCATACATACATTGTTATATTCGTACATACACTACACAAGTTCACAAAATTGTCGTTGCTCTCTTGCTATCTCATTTTTATATACGTATAATACGTCATTACTCTCTTTGCTCTGAGAGTGCTCCGCACCCACATTTTATTGGACTTACCTTTCACTATAATAAAAAAAAACAACAACACCAACAACAACAACTACAACAACTACTACTACTACTGATATGTTGGTGATTTATTTGTGCTTGCTGTGTCGTGGTGTGTTTGTGTGGGTGGAGGGTGTAGGGGGGTGGTACCTAAAATAAAAACAACCAAACACACAACATCCCACATACTTTGTACGAAGTAGCTGACGTATACGTGTGTCACATAACCACATGTTTGCCATATCAACAGCAACGAAACAGCCAAACACACAACATCACACATACTTTGTACGAAGTAGCTGACGTATTAGTATGTCACCATAACGTCGACTGCGATGGTTTTAGCAGCAGCATAAAATCTGGTTTTAGCAGATTTTGACTTTGATAGATTTAGTCCCTTTACGCCGCTATAGATGTTAACACATCAAAAAAAAACGTTAGATGGCGGACCCGTTAGTTAGAACCATTTAAATTACAGCATTTTTCAACAGGCGCCATAGGCGTGTTGGAACTAACTAGTACATAATATATAGCGAAAGGAATTTCGTTCCAATCGGGTGTCCCCTGACACCTCATGTAATTTTTTCCTGGGATCGCAAAATGTTCACGGACTTGCAAGGCTTCGAGTAGGTCTTGGCGTGCCAAAGATAGCGTCGGGTAAACGAAAAGGCAAGCATATTGTGGATGCACGGGCTTTTACTTGAGTTGAAAACGGCTGACCTCGTTCAAAATATTTCTTTCGACACCACATCAACGAACACCATATTCAGCAAAACGTCTGGGCCAGGAGTGTCAATGTTTTGCCGTTTCAAAGAGCAATAGCGAAATATGAAAGACGAACCATAGTGCCCTTGCATAGAAGATGATGGCGTCGCAGCCAAAATACCAATTCAAGTCAAAATTGAGATCAAATTGGTTTGTTTGGATCAATTGAAAGTAAAACAACCCTGAGACGACTACAAGGAGTTCCTTGAGGTCGTTTTAGTGTTATTTGGCGAAAATATTCCCCATCATCATTTTAGCCTACCAGGACCCATTAGTCATGCACGACGGATGGTGAAAGGCATATACAGCCCAATAATGTTTTTGTTCGAAAACATTTCGATTTGATCAAAAAAGATTTGAATGTACCTCGCGATGTTACC
This sequence comes from Phaonia tiefii, assembly GCA_963931995.1. NCBI lineage: Eukaryota > Metazoa > Arthropoda > Insecta > Diptera > Muscidae > Phaonia > Phaonia tiefii. The sequence continues at coordinate 196,958,962 of OZ008368.1, read as the reverse complement.
ATTTTCATCGTAACACTTTACGTGAAAGCTTGGGAAGCTCCAAAAAGTTATTTGAATTTGTTGAAAGTGATTTCTGTTTATGATTCAATTGATAAGTTTGTATGGCAACAATTGGTGAAGAGATTCTGTGGACGTCTCAGGTGTCTTAGTGGCGAAGCTCTTGGTCTTGCGGAAAATGGCGAATGAAATTCGTGAATTTGAAGAAGATAAAGAGGGATACGAGGAAGAATTATCTGACGATAAGATGGACGAATCCTCAGACGAATACAGCGAGAAAGTATACGACTCGGATGATATCAAGGAAGAAGAAGACGATGATATAGAGGAAGAATATGATACCGGCGGCAATAGTAACCCAGATCGGGGTCGCCCAGGAGATGTTGTTGGTTTGCAAGGTGTAAAAAGAATCAAGATTCGAACCATTTCGTCATACCTGAGACACGCTTCGGATTGTTAACAGATTTCATTATTACCGATCCAGAAACCTGGAAAGAGTGCATAGACTAAAAGCAAGCCCTAGACATATTCGGTAAATGACAAGTTGTCAACGTCACTACCGAAGAGGTGTAAAATAAATAGAATAGACTATAGAAATGTATTGTGTCGTACCGAGGAGGAAACAATAATTTTGTTTCAGGTCGTCGCCGAAAATCGGAAGAAATATTCATCGCAGGATAAAAATAAATTAATTCGAGTCACATTTTCGAACTGTAAATATTTACGAATTTAAAAACGTGTGCTTTTACGCTCAATAAAAACGAAAATTTGTTGTCGTCCGTAAAACGAAAAATTTTTACGAAAATTTTAGTTTGTGGACAATATTTTTTTTAAGTTCTGCTCGTTTTTAAGCGAATTTCGTATTGGACCCTTCTTATGGGTTAGAGAAAGAGAGTAAGTATGTTCGATAAGAATGTTGGGAAAGAGAAGTAAAAGTGGGTCGATCCTACATATGACCCCGTTCGGAGGCTTCATGAGAGTGGTATACTGTTCGTCGGTTTTGCAGTTTAAAATTTGAGGGCTTTTCTTTAGATATCATTTTTTGATGTGTTAACATCTATACGCGCGCCTCTAGGGCAGTAAACTATAAATTTAATACATACGCAAGTGTTAGGTTTGTAAGAGTAAATCTTCTTTTGTTTGTTCGTTGCTTGGCAGTCGATATTGAAAGTGATTATTGGGCGGTTTTCATATAATTTTCCCACGCGATTTTCTCCGGAAATTCATAGCTGATTTTATTAATTTTTGGCTTAAAACGCTAGTGCGGGTTTCGACGAAGAGTTTACGCCAAAAATTAAGGCGATCCGATATCGGCGAGCCGAGATTTAAGTGTTTTAATTTGGAGTAATATTAAAAAAGTGTTTTATGTTGATCTTCGGTTTTGTCTTATCATCGTTTGTTTGTTCGTTGCTTGGCAGTCGGTATTGAAAGTGATTATTGGGCGATTTTCATATAATTTTCCCACGCGATTTTCTCCGGAAATTCATAGCCGATTTTATTAATTTTTGAATTAAAAAGCTAGTGCGGGTTTCGACGAAGAGTTTAGGCGAAAAATTAAGGCGATTCGATTACGGCGAGCCGAGATTGAAGTGTTTTAATTTGGAGTATTAATTTGGAGTAATATTAAAAAAGTATTTTATGTTGATCTTCGGTTATATCGTACGAATATAACAATGTATGTATGTATGTACAAGTGTCTGTTGCTTTGCATTCTTTGACTTTTGTGGGAATAAAACAAAAAGTATTGAGCAAGAAACTAATGACACTTGTGCTTGCACTGGGTCTTTAAATAATTTTAAGTATTAATATTATTTAACTGTAACGTCATCATATGATTGAACGCTGTTTTTTATTTTCCAATGTAACATTTACGAATGTGTTCATAGAAATCGAACAGGTACCGTGTAGAAAAAATGTGTTAACACATCGCCCGTGAGTTCGAACACTCATTGGATTTTTTTTATAGATCAAGACTTAATCTTATTAATTTGAAACCAATTTTACTTTAAAACATTTTGGAACCTTTACTAATTAGACCTCAAACTAGCATACGTCTTTAAGACGTATGGTTATATTTTATGTATGAAAAAATAAGGTTATCTTTCTAGGGTTAAAAATTTTTAAAAAAACAAATTGTATGGGGACAAGCTAAAGGGTTGAACATATAGGTTAGATATGATCTGATAAACTGTTGCAAAAATATTGGGGTCAGTCATACATTTAACTTCTCTAAGGGCAACCTGGAGGCAATTAGAGCTGTGGAAGCGAGTTTTATAAAAATTTGTTTTTTGTGTAGGAACAAACTAGTGGGTACAGTTCACTCCTCTAGGGACTACTCGGGGGCAGCTATGGGTGTTGATGTGAATTGTTTCCCCTTCACCAACACACTTGACCACGATGCGCTGTCATATGCCCAAAATTAGGGTTTGACTCCTATCGAAATCGAAAACTCGTGTACTGTCCCACCCCTAGAGGATCTTGCAAGCTCTAAGTGCCCTTATAGCAGCTAACTTTAGGTGGTCACTAGTAGGAAACGGTCTACATTCCAAGCTGTTATGACTACGCCTAAAATTGCAACCCACTACCGCCTTGCTATCGTTGGATGTTGCGCAGAGAATGTCTTGAAAAATTACTTTGAGAAAGCTGTTATGGTTAAGAGGAGGTGGAGTCAATAATACACCTTTTGTGTCCGTGCCCCGCACTTTCCTAAAGGTGGTAGCTACACCAGGTTCCCATTTCTTTGACGAGTTAGTAAATCTGGTTGGTGTTAGCATCCGCCAACTCTTCAGATTTTTGATGTAATCATTCTGTTTCAACGGGAGGGACCAGAAGAATCTCATATTCTTCCTTTTGGTCCAAACCTAACAAAATTTGTCTATTTATACTTTTGGTAGTAATTGTAACTCTATAAGCCTACTTCAGATTGTTACTGCCATTTATTCCGTTAGCTCGCAGAAGTCCACTCTGACCAGATAGAAACTACGGCAACATCCAGAAAATCCGGTGAAAAAACAGATGTTTCATTCCCTTCTCTTTTTTTGTTTATACTCGTTTGCACTAATTTTTCGGTTTAGAAGTATTCCTGTGATGCGTCCGCGATTGAGGAAGTAAAAATGGAGAAAACGGTAGAAGTAATATGAGTAAAATGGGAAAAAGAAAAAAGACACTATCTATAAATTATTATAAATAAAACTGGTACAAAAATTGCAGCAAAATCAAAGCAAAACAAAAAACAAAATAGAAACAAAAATTTCAACATTTGACTTATGAAACACCGAAAATATCCGCAGTGGGATCCGAAACTGAAAAGATTGGTGGATACAGAAACGGATATTGTGTCATTTTTGATATCAGATTCGGATCTTAAAACGGACATTTCACTCGCAAAATATCGGCTCTTCATTCACCTTCGTACACGTTTGCGGACTTTAATATCAGGTCGTCGCCCGGGGGTTTATGTGCTCCATATGCCATTTCGACAATTTTGAGTTAGGGATGCAACCTTAGGTTTTCGACCTCAAATTTTTAAAATCTGCAATCTGTTTTCGGCTATCTCGTCTTGTTGCTGAGGTAAATCGTGTCCATTTTGCTCTATGTATTTCAAAACACAATTTTTTGGTACCATTTTGCTCTATAAGTCATTCAATGGCGTATAGAGTCAAATTTCAGTACAAAATCTTGAAATTGATTACAGTTTAATATTTGGCTCTACGTTCAGTTAGTATTGTTGGACGCTAATATTTATCAATATATTTTTCTGTTATAAAGAATTATTAAGAGTTCTTCCTTTTATATAGAATACTTTTGTAAAGTATATTCTCTCTTACAACCAAAACTAAATAGGTGCGTCAGGCTTTGCATTAGGCAGTAGAGTAAGTAATTTCTCACTGTAAACGCGCTTATTTAGGTTTAGCTGTTACTCCTTAGCGGGTTTATTGATTTTAACGAAAGTGAAATAGCAACAATGTCTGTATTATTAGAAAAGAAACGAAAGAGTGTTACATAAAAGAAATGCCAAAATTTATCTCCCATGTAGTTGGATTTTACAGCTAAACAATAGAAAATAGTGATACACTAAGTAATCTAAAAAATTGCACGCCGACTGATGGGTTTGTGATGTGAATTAACATATTAAATTAATTACCAATGTGGGCGTCGGTGGTGAAATGGTTAGTAAGCGCGCCTCTTGTACCTGAGATCCTGGGTTCGGTCCCAGCTCTGACCACCTTAAATTTTCTTTCGGCGGTTGCGTTGCATAATGACGGCGACACTATCGAGTAGTTAGCCATGAACAAGCTTCTCAAACTACCGTTCGGAATCGCTGTAAAAATTGTAGGTCCTAATCAGTGAGTATAAAGCTAGAAAGCGCGCAGCTCACTGGTTGTGAGAAGCCCTCCCCAATTCCTTCATGGGATGTAATAGGAAACCATTTATTTATTTATTTACCAATGTGTACAGTTTGGAAGCTTGTGCCAAAAGAAATCTGTGCCAAAAGAACTCTGTGCCAAAAGAAGAAAAATTTAGAAAGAAACTATTGAAGATATTTCAAATGGTAAATTCAAATAATCGACTTTGAATTTTATATAATATGGAAATACCTATTTATATATGTATATTACTTATAATATAACAAAATTTGTAGATGAAATTTTCGTATTGAAAATAGACAGAAATGTCTAAGATGAAATCCAGCTGCTGAGACAGTTTCAAAATCTTCGGCAGAAAATTCTGATACCGGATTGGATTGGACGCACCTATTTAAATCAAAATTATTATTATTTCTTTTGTGTCTCTGCAGATGATTAATTGCATTAATTATTAATTGATTAATTAAATTAATGATTAATGAAATCATGATTAATTGAATTAATTGCAAACGATACGGAGGCATTAGGTAAAAAATAAGATAAATATGTAAGTATGCAATTAATTCTATTAATATAAATTACAATTTTCAGAAGAAAACACAGATATGGAGCCACGACGATAAACCGGCGTCAGCCAGAAACTTGGAAAAAGAACATCGGAAAAAATTGCGCGAGCAATGGAAGAAATATTGCAATCAAATTGAATAATTGTAGAAGCTCGACAAATAAAACCAGTTTGTAATACAGAATATTTCTATGGCTGCACCCAACATTTCTTTGAAACCGACAGAGTGAAAATTTTCCAAAAATTTGGGTACTGACCGATAAGGCTAGGCAATCCTTTTATTGTAAGTTTGGCTTTAAAAAGAAAGAGTTTTACGGAGTCACATAAAAAGCAAAATACGTTTTCATATTCCTTGGCTAGCAATGAAAATATTCATAGAGTGTGTAAACAGTTTTTTCCTAAATACTCTTGGCATATCAGCAAAAAGGATCTACTATTGTTTTAAAAATATGGTCGACAAATCTCCGGACATTCCAATGCCTTTGAGAATAGGCAAAAGTATATAAATTTTGTCGAAGACGGGGGAGTGGAACAAGAGAGCCAACATGTTAGAAGTTTCCCAACAGTTGATTCCCATTATTGTCGCGTATCAACGAGCAGACAATATTTAAGTGCAGATTTATAAATCCCAAAAATGAATGAACCTTACGTGGAACAACAACACTCCAACCCCGTTTCGTAGGGAGTTTATAGAGATCAGTTCAACCACAATTTTAATTTGTTCTTCAAAAATCCAAGAAAAGACGAACGCGACCGGTGCACACAATTTTCAATAAAAAATAATCCAACGGAGGATGAAATTGAAGAGTTCGATATTCACAGAAATTAAACGAATGGCATCAAAGTGGAACGTGACGTAGATCGCCGAAAACAAGACCCTTTTTCTGTTGTTGAATGTTTTGATTTGCAAAGCGTTTTCAACCTTCCTAGAGATTTTGTATCGTCATTTTATTATAAGCAAAACCAATTTTTATAATATGATCGCTACAATTATTTTCCCCAATAAGGAAGGTCGTGGAGGTAACGAAATAAGTATTTGTATATACAAAGTACTAAATACTCTGACGATAGAACATCCAACTATTCAAAATATAGTTATCTGGAGTGATTCGTGCGTTGCCCAAATAAAACTGAAATGATGTCCACAGCAATTTTAAAATCATTGTCAGAACAATTACAGGTCATAAGTACTATCCAGAAATTTTCTGAAATTTTCAAAATTCAAGGAAACAATCAACTACAAAAATTTACCTAAGATCTCAATAAACAAATTTCTAGAACATATAAACTTCCTAGAGATGATTCTTAACACTGTTTAGGTAGCACGTGAATTTTGAACGGTTTGCTACCTATGGACCTGAACACGGGAAAAAAGGTAAAAAAAAATCGATTTTTTTTAAGTTTTTTGCGAGTTTGATCTGGAAGGTGAAGTTTTTTTGATTTTATATGTTCGCAATTTTTGTTCTTTATGACAAGAGCTACAACTTTGCCTCAGAGAGTAAATCGAAATTCTGAACGGTTTGCAAGATATGAGCCTGAGAAAATGATCACATTTTACGAAAATGATACCGAGGCCCCAAATCTTTGGCGGCCCATAAAAAAAAAAGTGCATGACTTTGCGAAAAATTGGGAGACACGGGTCTTTTTTTTTCAGTCTTTTATCACGTAGTGGTGTCCGTATATGGTTATTTTTTTTCGTGTTGCACTGTGTAATATAATTTTAGTTTTTAGTTTTTTGTAAATGAATATATAGTTTTTTTTACCAAAATTTGTAGGTGAGTTGTATTGCTTTGTTAATGCTACTTTTCTCTACGCGTATGTATTTCCAAGAAAATACGCTTAAGGTGGCACATAGAGCAAAAATGATTTCTATTACGGTTAGAAAATATTCCGTTGTAGATGCCATCGGTAGATAAAAATGGCTCCTCAGAATCATGTTTCTAACACAAATATAGGGTACAAAAATCACACAATTCTATCGAGTAGTTTTTTAGAAAAATTATGTTAAAATTCAACATCGATTTACCCAAAATGCATTTTTGGCACGTAGAGCACTTAAACCCCCGGACGACGAGGTGTGTGTTAGCACTCTTAATTCATCATCTAACACTAAGACCACCTACATTAATCGGCCATCTTGAATCAACAATATGCCATTGTGCAACATCATGGTATATATATATCTCTGTTAAATATTTTTACGCTATTCAACATCAGTTCTGATCTATCAATTTATAAATTTTAACATATTCTTCGAACTGTTTTTCGTGAAATTTAGTGAAAACCCGCATACACGATCATATGATGGAAAAATATATACCTTTGATATCAGGCCGTGCGCAGGAATTTATTTCCGGGGGGTTTTAACCACTTTACCAAAAATGAATACAAAAATTTATGGAGCATTTGTAGTAAAAAAAAATGGACGGGGGGTGTTGCGGATTGGGTGTAACCCCCAAACCCCCCCTGGGCACGGCCCTATAAAGTTGTGGTCATCGGGATTAACATGAACAAGGTGGACCATTTAAAACTTGCTAATACTTTTTGGTAACAATAAAAAACAAACACAAATTAGTTAATGTGAAATAATTTTTCGTTTATTTTGAACCCTGTTAATTTAATATGATCACGTGTGGAATATAATATCGCGTAAATGTTCGCCGCTGGAGCTAATGGCGCAATGTGCTCGAATTTCTGCAGTTACCACCACTTTTTGAGGTGTTTCGGGTTATTCATGTCAAATATTGTAGGTCCGTTGCTCGTTGAGATAAAGTTTGGACTTCAAATAAAACGATAGGAAGAAGTATGGAGCGGTTAAGTCGGAAGATGCGGATGGTTTAAATGGCCCACCCGTTACATACCGAACATAATATGACAAAGTATATTAATCTTTACAAAGATAGGTTTATAGTTTATATTGATTATATAATATTGTTTTCTATTACAATTTTTGTCACTTTAAAAAATTGTGATATCTAGAGACTGATTATTAGGTTGTGCCGTCAAACAAAAACTTAAGTAAACTACTTAACAAAATAAGAGGAAACCGTTCTCTTAACCGGCGTTTGAAGTCTTGGTCCCCAGTGTATTTCTTAATTTGTTTCTTTTGACATTTGTTCAAAAATTCTTCCCGTAAGCCGCTAAAGATGATGTTTCACTTCAAAACAATCGTCCGGCAATATGAGTTCAAATCCTATTAGCAACGATTTCAAAATGTTAACTAACATAAAACGGATCTGTCAGCCAAACATAAATATAATTTTTAAATAAAAGTTTGTTTTGCTATCTTCAAAGGCATCAGAAAGCTGGTTAATGTCGCCAGAAGTGGAAAAGTGGAAGCGCCAAAAGTTTAGCCATGGAACGCATAATAGTCTAGTAATGATTTTGACCATGGAGGAAGTTTATCGCGCTGGTTATGAAGACGATGTGGTGATTCTTCTTAGGAGAAAGTATTTAATTAAGTGTACGTTAACTGTATTTTATCTGGACTAGAGGTGGATAGTTCAGTTAGGGTGACCAGACACTACCGTCACGAATATAATGAGCATGCTGCATATAGCAAGTATCGTTGTGGTCGTTATGTCCGGACACCTTAAATGAACGAGTTCGAGAAGTAGTGAATGAGTTTTACTTGAAGCAGAAAGCTGTTTTCATGGTACCTAACTTCCGTGGCAAATCTTTGACCTTCCTGGTCAAAATCATTAGTAGACAAATTATGGTATGCGTTCCATGGCAAAACTTTAGCGCTTCCGCTTTTCCGCTTCGGGCCGTTTAAAACATAATCGAATGGAAACTTCAACGGCAGGTAGGTGAATCTAAGTAGTCCCGTATAAAAAAAAAAATTACGTTCCCTAAGTCAGCTCTTGAATTCACACATTTTGAGAGTGCCCACAATTGAAATTCCCAAAAGCGCGGTTTTCTGTACACCCTACAATTATCCAATAGAGCTAAATAATTAGGAGTAATCCTGGACCAGATATTACTTACCTCATAAATAGTTGAGTCGTAACGACTTACAGATATTGATATCTTTGCAGAAGCGCGGCGGAATGACAGTGGGCGCAAGGAAATAACACCCCAATTGCAAAATGCAAATGGGTCCAAACTAACATACAGGAGACAACAACACGGAAAGCGAACGAATTACATGAAATAGGACAATCGATTCGAGAGAATGCCAAATCGACTCACCAGCATATAATGGAACAGCTGTCGGTATTCTTACCGTAGCAACAGAGAACGGAACGTATTCTAGTGAAATTGGTAACGGTAAATTTCTTTACAACTAAAACACAGATAGTCACGGCCTATCTTGCTAGCCACTGCTACACAAACAGGCCAATGACTGACGTAAGAACGGAAAAGGCCCGGTTATCGAGCACCTATTTATTGGATGTCACTTTCGGCTTCCTGGTCAGAACACAATGTGTTAGGCAGAGCCTAAGTCTATCAACAAATGTAAAAAATTGTTAAACAATGAAGGTGGTCACTAAGAGAGAAGGTGGACATTTAACAATAAGAGAGAAGGGGCGATCAATAACATTTCATCACGTTAGATCAAAAATATGTGAATTTTTTAACTCGCTAAAGCTAGTTATAGCTTTATTTGTGTGGAGGAGCTAAGCCATATTAAGCGTCGTTGCAATTTCCCACGTAAATATCGGCTTAGGCAATTACAATGTTGCCACATGTTAAAGTTTAAAAAAAGCCAACAAGAACTGATTCGTTGTCATTTCTTGTGAACGATAATGCTACCAAGACTCAAAAACCTTCAAAACTAAATATACAAAATCGATCATCATTACATAGGGACAATTATAATTGAGGAAACCATTTTTATATTCAATTGAAAATAAAATTGCAATTAATGATTCACAACAACGCGCGGTAAATGTTACATTTGTTGGCACCAGTGAAGGAGAATGTGGTGCAATTTTTTGGGAAAATTAAAACGGACCAATCCTATCAATCCAAACTCCGACAAAATTGGAAAAAAATCGTCTTATAAAGGGAAGAAAGAGAATGCCAAACTGTGTTGAGATTTCTGTTCAGTAAGGTTTTGCAAATCATCACGAATCGCTTAACGCTGCAACAACGCCTCCAAATTGTGGAAATTTACTTGGAAAAAAATAAGTTCATAGAGCACTTCGTTCATTAGTGGTGAAGCTCATTTCTGGTAAAGTAGCTAAGCAAAATTGCAGTATTTGGAGCCAGGACAATCCTCGAGCCGTTAACGAATCACCGTTACATCCATTAAATTTGAATAGTTTTGTGCCGTTTACACGCTGGCGGCATCATCGGTCCATATTTCTTTCGAAATTACCAATGAGCTGCCATTACGGTGAATGGCGAGAGCTATCGAGCCATGTTGAGGGCGTTTTTGTTTCCAAAATTCAGCTGAACATCAACGACATTGGATTTCAACAAGACGGCGCAACGTGCCATACAGCGCTCTTAACAATTGATTATTACAAATCAATTTAGTGAAAACTTTAGTTCCGGAAGTGGTCCGGTCCGCTGGCCCTCTCGATTTATCGCTCCTGGCGTACTTTTGGTGCTTAGTCTAGGCATAGGTCTAAGCCGACATACCAGCAACTCTTGAAGCATTGGAATTTAACACTTAAGTCACCACTGACGCCTTACGTCCAGATATATTGGAAAAATCAGTCAAACATTGGAGTAGATGAACCGACCATGTAACCCGTAAACGCGGCGGTCATATGCCTGAAATCATATTTAAAACACAAACGTTATGAAATTGTGTACAAGATTATAATAAAAATATTTCATTCCAATAATATTTCTGTCTTGCATTATAATTTTAAGTTCTCATGCAGCTAAAACATCACTTTCTATTTTTTACATGGGAGCCTGTTTTAAAAGGCGAAACCAAAAATTGTTAAGCAATTTTCCGATGTAAGCAGAAATATCCTAGATGTTCATAACGAAAATCAGCTAGCCTTAAATGGTTGAATTAAATAGCATAACGGTTTCATATTTATGACTATTTGAAAGAAAATTCTGTAAAAACAATTAGCACATTTGCTATTGTAGAATACGTTTACTTGATTTGGGAATGGTAGCCATTCGATACTCTTCACCATCTTCTGAATGAGGTTTACAGTTAAAAGTGTTGTCTAAACTGGAATAAAGCGCTACCTATGGCAACAATTCAGTTTACCAGATAACTCTCACCTTTTTTTACCAATGATAGAACTCGTCGCTCCGGGTCCGAGAACTATAAAGAACTCTCCAGGTGCTCCATAATTCCCGAGATACGTTCCCCAGCATTTCAGAAATATTGGGAAATTTATATGAGCGCATGCACCTTTTACAAACAGGCTGGTAATGGCTGATAATATTAACTAACTTGATTCTATTGTTTTAGTTTTTTTCTGTAAAAATATGGCGAATTTAACATTTAACTTTCGGATATGGACGGTTTTTATATTTTGCTTTTGCGCCTATTTTTTCTTCGAGGACCCCAGGAAGAAACGATAAACGTGAGTACGTTGGTGATGTCCATTTTTCACGACTTGAAATAAATACTTTGATATTAGTGATTCAAACAAAATGTATACAATAACTTTGACTGTGCCTAAATTGGCACAATCCGGTTACTTCTGTTGTAATTTACAAATATGTTTTAATATCATGACTGGATGGCACTAGCAACGCACGTGTTGCCGTATCGCATATTTTTCACCCTTTACAGTATATATTGCCATGTTTCGTAGTATTAACTGTGGATCCTTCTTTTAAGTCATAAAAGGCAGTAGCCTAGTAGAATAAAATAACAGCCCTACTATTTAATGGCAATTACAATTAAATTGTAGTACCGTAAATGTGAATTGAATTTTCAAATACTATATAGGCTTAATTAAGTTTTCACTGAAAAATTTCATTTTAAATCAAGGATAGGTAGTTTTTCAGATATTTGTAATTTTTGACTGGATTTTAAGCCAGACTGTTCCGATTAAGTACGGAATAAAACATGTGTCAAATACCTCCACGGCTCTGATGTCAGGCCATTACTCTTTCCATGACTTTCCAACCGAAGTTTTCGAGCAGTCTCAGCAAAACTTTCCAAATTTTTGTAATAATTTTTCACAATTATAACGCGCTTTTCTCTCATAAAACGCTCAATTTTTAATAATCGGAATGAATATATGTGACAAATGCCAATTTTCAGAGGTGTGACTTTGATATGATACTAAATTTAAACAGTGCAATCTTACTGAGGTGACTATTAAAATGGTCGATAATTGAACAGAAGTACAGCTTAAAGTACCCACATTTCTCTGAGTTCAAACACGTTAAAGTTTAAGGCAACAATAAACATTAAGGTAATCAACAATTTTGAGGTGGCATATTCTAACAGCTGAATGAGTTCAGTGAAAACAAAAAAAAAATAAAATATCTTTAACTCACTTTCACAAACTGACAAACTTTAATTATAAATGTGGATCGTATGGAAGCATGAGGATGTCATTGTCTTGCAAAAGCTATATTAGTGTTCTAATAACTTTCTTGATTATAAAAAAAACAACATATTCAACATAAAGTTATTTACAGCACATAATTGAATTAAGAACAGCTCTGCCAGAATTTAATTCTAAGTTTAAAACAAAATTGTTAACTTCATTGTTATTTTTGGCAGCATTTCACAAAAGGATATGTTAGACTCATAGAAAGGAAAATAATTCTCCATGAAGTAAAGCAAACTAAAAATGCAGTTAGAATTCCCCAGAAAATATAAACATGAAAATAACATCAACTATATCACGAACAATTTAAATAGAAAATCTGCAAATTGAAATCGGCAAAAACTGACTAAGACAAAATAATAAATATAATTGAAAACACAATTGATTTTATGCTACGCTATGGGAAACATATAACAAATTTCAAATACATTTTAGCCCAACAAAATTACTGAAATAATTTAAAGAATACAATTCAGGAGGCAAAATGTAAACGATGCTGCTTATCAAAATATTATCTCGCACTTAGTTCGAGCCATCTTTTAAGTGGTAGCCATTTGTAAGCAGACATTTGGGGGAAGCATGAAAATGATTTCTTACTGCACTTCCACTCTCCGTTCACATTCAAATAATTTGCCTTAGATTTGATGCTGTTGCTGTATCGTCGTTTTCTTATAGTTGCACAACACGTACGTGCCAATTGTGCAACTTAATGATGACAAGTGGAACAGCATGGGGGCTTTGATTGTTGCAGGTTCAAAGGCATTAGGCAAATCTTAATATTACGTGCACCTTTCAATAATGATGATGGCACTCACATTAGTTTGCACAAATCTCACTATTGACAATTATTATAAAATGTGGAGTATTAGGGTTTTGAGACTTTTCTTAATGGTGGAGATAAATGCATTCATGTTTCAGGATGGGGATAATGGGGCACAGATAGTAAACTGTTTTGCCAAATTTTTAAAGTACGAATTTATTGGTCGACTCTGGTATATGAACTAATCAGGAGAATAAATATATTCTATTAATATAATAAATTATATTAATATGCAAAAAGCATTTCTGTTTCCTGGAGAACGAAACAACGTGGAATACGGGAAATTACATATTTTGGAACTGTATTAGATTTAAGAGCAATCGAAGATCTTCCCCACTTGGAAGCCGTGTTATTTTCGTTGCATTTAACACACTTAGAAGAAAATCCCTTATTAAGTATTTCCGTATTGCAAAGAATTCACAGAAAACAAAACTATGAATATTAATATTTTTAAAAACAATGAACAAGTAGCAAGTAATGAAGCAAGTAATTTTTCCGCAACAATAACAATTCAACAGAGCTAAAAAAGCTAATTTCTGCTCATGAAATTTTATTTGGCGTTTTTTAAAATATTCTAGGTATAATAAAAGAAATGTTCTTCAAGTTGACGTTTGCGGTGTTGTTCACAAATATGAACATGGCGTAATTTTCATTAATGTAACGAGTTTCGATGCACACATTTTTGATGTATCCACTAAAAAACAGTCGATGACAGTTTTGGCAAGATCTAATACACTGCGGTTCACTTATTTAAAGGCACTAAAAATTCCATATTCAGCAGCATGTTAACCAAACAAATAGCACATTTTTTGACTTTTTTTTTTTATAAATTTCTCAAAAAAGTTCTTTAGTTAAGAAACTACTATTGTCATGATTTGTTTTATATCTCAAGGTATCTAGCTTCTATTTCCATTTTAAAATCTGCAATCGGTTACAAATTGCAAAATATACAGGCTGCTGAATATGGAATTTTTAGTGCCTTTAACCCTGCTGTTAGATTAGGACCATTTGGTCCAAATTTTTTCTGTTTTCCCTTGTAACTTTGGAACGGTGATATATACTGACTAAATTTTTCTGCTAATGGGGTCTTTTAATAAAACAATGTTATGTGCGAAAATTAAATTTTCTAACTTTATTCAGGACTGAGAAAAATACAAAATGACGAATCTTAGATTAGAGGACCATTTGGTCAATAGTACATTTTTTCATTACCAAGCGAATGTAAATTCATGTCAAATATTTAGAAGATGTTTTTGATATGTCAAATACTTGCTTTAGAAATTATTGAACCAAAATAGTTACAAAGGATAAGATAAAATTATTATTTTGGATGAAAATTCCAGTATGGACCAAATGGTCCCTCAATCTAAGATTCGTAAGTTTTTTCATTACCAAGCGAATGTAAATTCATGTCAAATATTTAGAAGATGTTTTTGATATGTTAGCGGATGTTTTTGATATGTCAAATACTTGCTTTAGAAATTTTTGAACCAAAATAGTTACAAAGAATAAGATAAAATTATTATTTTGGATGAAAATTGCAGTATGGACCAAATGGTCCCTCAATCTAAGATTCGTAAGTTTTTTCTAATCTAACAGCAGGGTTAAATAAGTGAAGCAGGAGTGTATCCCTATACAGACAACTTTGTAATAACTTAAATACTTTATGATGCATTTCTTTACATAAAAAAGCATATAATTATGATTTGTATACCCTCACCAAATGGATGGAGGTAATGCTACTTGATGCGGCAACAATTGGTTGAATTCCCAAACAATACCGCATACGCCGACTAAGAAATTCTTGATATTGGCCAAGCGCCACGGCCACTTTTCATATTAGTTTTTTTCGTATTACAAAAATTGGTATCCGAAAACTCACACACTCATCACACTCTGCTCTTACTACCTCTGACAAATATTTATATGTGCAAAATAATTTTTTAACGTAGAATACGTTATACGGTAAGGTAGGGGTGTTGATCTGGAGCACAAAATTTTGAGAAAATGTTTGTCAACTTTCACCCACTTTTACTTAAATATTAAAACATATTTTAGCAATTTTTATGTGTTACTCAGTTTTGGTAATATGTTTTGTTTCGAATTACATTAAAAAAAATTATATGTCTATATATAAAAGTTTTATGTAGTTAAGGAAATAAATATTTAAGAGCATGATATTTTAGACTTTTTTTGTACATGCCGCTGTTGTTGTTGGTTTGTAAATGCCGCTGTTGTTTTTGTTGTGAAATCAAATGATTTTGGCTTTGCTGTGCTTTGTTTATTTATCGAGCAGCGTGTAAATGTGTGTGTGTGTACATTTCGTTTTGTTGGATCGGTCGGTTATTAGTTCGTTTGGAGGGGAACATAAAATGAAGGGAGGGGAGCGTGGACACTTGTGTGTGCTTGAAAGTTTACAGATCTTTGCGTCGTTTGTTTACTTCTGCGAGCAGCGTGTAAATGTGTGTGTATCGTTCGTTCGTTTTGTTGGATCGGTCGGTTATTAGTTCGTTTGGAGGGGAACATAAAATGAAGGGAGGGGAGCGTGGACACTTGTGTGTGCTTGAAAGTTTACAGATCTTTGCGTCGTTTGTTTACTTCTGCGAGCAGCGTGTAAATGTGTGTGTATGTACATTAATACAAAGGATTGGCGATGGATACGCTAACGTATTCTACGTCTGACCTATGCGCCCGTGTTATCTAACACAGGCTTGATGTTTTTTTTTTTCTTTCCTTCTGAAAACTGGCTGTAATTTAATGTCGACCATATACAATTTTTTTAATAATATCCCTCTCTCTTTATCATATACTTTTTTCTATTTTGGACTTTATTTGTAGTCCCTTTATCTATGATTATCTCTGTAACTTTTCAAACTCAATAGAAAATAATTATATATACACTTTAAAGTGAACAACTCTATTTTTCTCGGGTGTTTAGTATAAAATATCTTTCTGTACGTGAGTAAAGTGATCGTTATGAATATATTCTAAGAAACGTTTAATTCACAGTTTTGTTTTTAGTTGAAGATGCCACGTGGAAGTGAACTTACGGATGAGGAGCGCGGAAAAATTGTTGGAATGAGACTTGCAGGTAAAGCAATTGGCGAGATTGCAGCTGCGGTAAATCGGAATCGTAATACAGTTTCGAATTTCCTCAAAGACCCCAGAAACTGTGTGTGTATTAAGCGCAGTGGACGCATCCCAACTATAGACCAGAGGACTAAGCGGCGCATTTGGCATTTAGCAGCTAATGAGAATATGAGTTGCAGGTAAATAAAGGAGGAATTGGGTCTAAATGTAACGAGACAGCGTGTCCAGCAACTGCTAAAGTACGATATAGGTCTTCGGTACCAAAGCAAAATGGCCAGACCACGCTTAAACCAGCTCCATAAAAATGCGCGTATTGCTTTTGCAGAAAAGTACAAGCTTTGGGAGGACGAATTTGAAACCGTTATATTTAGTGATGAGAAAAAGTTTATTTTGGACGGACCTGATGGTCACCATAGATATCGGAGAGATTTACGACATCCTCGTCAAAGGTGCTACAAGCGACACGACGGTGGTGGATCTCTTAGGATATGGGCTACATTTGCAGCACGAGGGAAGTCAGTAATAAGCTTTGTCCCAACTTAAATGAATTCGGAAGCGTACGTTGATCTGTTGGACAGCAATTTAATTGACTTTGCTGTCCAATTATATGGAGATAACTGGACTTTTCAACAAGACAACGCCCCGATCCACATTGCTCGGCTCACAAGGGACGTTTTTAAGTCCCGAAATATTCCATTACTGGAGTGGCCAGCCATAAGTCCCGGCCTCAACCCAATTGGAGATCTCTGGGGGATACTTTCCGCCAAGGTGTTTTCAAAGAGGAAGCAGTATACGACGCCTAAAGAACTAAATCTACCAATATTGGCGGAATGGCAGATAATTGACATGTACACTTTAAGCAACTTAGTGAGTTCTATACCACGCAGGCTACAACAAGTTCTTAAGCACAAGGGCAACTCAATATCATATTAATTACATATTTTAATTGGATAAGAATAAGAATTAAATTTAAGTATCATTTTTGCATATATAAATATTTTCTATGAAGAATATATCAAACACTTTTTTTTTTGTTCTAAAACAGAAATGAAAAAATATGGTTTCTTATAATTTTAAAGAATAATAAAATATAAACTAATATATAAAATAAAAATAAAAAAAATTTTAGTTTTCAAAGCTCCAACTCAAAATGATACATTGCACATATAAATATTTGACAGGGGTATGTCAGTGAGAGTCGCCTCTCTTATATAAGCCTTCACTGTTGAGTAATTACACACTGAAAAATGTGTATTTTCTTATTGTTGTTTGGATGCAAATTGTTTGAAGCTTGTAGCAAATATAGTATACTTGTGTCCAAACACATTGTTTTTGCTATTCAATATAACATGTTTGGGACACAATGATTAATAGGTTATAATATATGTGTTATATGTATATTTTTCAACGGAGGCATTATGCGTGTTGGAACTAACTAGTACATAATACATAGCGAAAGGAACTTCGATCCAACCGGGTGCCCCCTGACACCTTCTGTAATTTTTTTATATGATATTACAAATTATTAATGATAACATACAATGTTAAAAGTTCAAAACTATTTGGTATTCTTCTTAGATATTAATAGATGTTTGTGAATAGATAGATTGATATATTTACAAAATTATAATGGAGGAATAAAATGTCTAAAACCTATTTGAAATCATTTGTTTTACTCTAAAACTAAAACTTAAATACAAAACGAATAATAAAAGATCTTCTATGCTATATGCATATGGATTTAAATAAAACATATTAATCTTACAATACAGAATCTAAATAAAGAAACTTGTTAGGTTGTAGTTGCTTGTCGGTCGTTCTCAGTTCCCTATTAATGTATTCAATCAATTGAAAATTCCAAGAACTCGCATGCCTAAGTTATTATTTAGTTATTCGTCATTGCAATGTTGTATCAAGAGCTCTTTTTTTTATACATAAAATCCATAGCTGTCAAAATACAAAGACACCGTATATATATCGGAGATAAACATTGAAACGGAAGTATACAGACATAACTTCAGAATATGCCTAAACATTAAGAAAGCAAATCAGCTGTAACAATTGCCTAATAGAGACGAGCACTTACATGTGTAACTTACAACACTTACAACATGTAACGAAGGACTAAAAATAAAAACTTTTTGCATATTACTGTCCTGAATGGGGACAAAAGATATGAACCACCAGCAGGAAAAGAAAAAAGTGTCTAAGAAAATCTTAAGAACAGTTACATTGTGAGTAATTTCTTTACTACGTGACAAAAGACCAAAAAAAAGACCCGTGTCTCCCAGTTTTGCCCAAAGTCATGGACTTTTCCTTATGGCCCCCAAATATTTGGGGCCTCGGTGTCATTCTTGCAAAAAAGTGATCATTTTGTCAGGCTCATATCTTGCAAATCGTTCGGAACTTTTAATTACTCTCTGAGGGAAAGTTGTAGCTCTTGTCATAAACATATGAACACATGAATGGTTCTTATCACCGTTTACCGAGGCCCCAAATTTTTGAGGGCCCACTAACAAAAGTGCATGACTTTGGGCAAAACTGGGAGACACGGGTCTTTTTTTTTTGGTCTTTTGTCACGTAGTGGTCTGCGTATATGGTTATATTTTCTCGCGTTGCACTGTGTTATGCAAAAATTTATGAAAGGTATGTCTCTAAACATTGTGTTGTCGTTTAGACGACAAGAGAAATCATTTATAATTGGGACCGATGGTTCTCTGGAGATGGAAAGAAGTTGTTTGCAAATATTTTCTTGTGTGTCGCTATTTTTCGAACACTTGGATAGTTGATGAATTTCATCGTTGGAGCTAAATCTCTTTCCACCCGGCCATTTCTGTAGGGTTGGAAATAGGAAATAGTCACTGGGGGCTAAATCCGGAAAATATGGCGGATGAGGTACCAATTCGTAGCCCAATTAAACAACTCCAAACAATCCTTTGAAGTTGTCGTTCGACCAACACCACATCATGGTTTCTTTTCGATATTTTCGAGTGTATTGACCTCAACTGGCCGTCCAGAACGTTTAGCGTTATTTATACTTGTGCGACCATAACGAAAGTCAGTAAACCACCTTTTTACCATTGAAATCGATGGTGCAGAGTCCCCGTAGTATTTATCAAGCTTTTCCTTGGTTTAATTGACGGTTTTTATCGCAAAAAATAATGTTTAATGGGCTCTCGAAATTCACCTATTTCCATTTTTTAAAAAATGCACGAGGTTCCATGTTTGGAACAGCTGTTAAACATAAAGTAAATGACGGAACTTGCGCAAAATTTGACGTTAGGCTATTTACAGTTGGTACTTCATGGAGCGGTGTTGAATTTCATATAACTGCGAGGGAAGTCCGAAAAGTCACGGTCTTATTGATCCGCCTTCTAGGAATGATGAGGATGCATTTGCAAAACATCTTTTTTTTTTATAAAACTATATCTATATTTATAGAGATATACATAGTCTTGGCCTTGAATAATAAAATAAAGAAGTACCAATAAAAGGCCCGAATAAATAAAAATCATCCATGACAAGTCTTTATGATTAGAAAGCTAAGCTAATTGAAGATATCCTTAGTATTTGTTTATAATTTTGTTTTCTGTTACTAATAGTTCCTGAAGTAACTAGGTGGCGCAATTCACATTATACTGAAAACGTTCATCCCAATTTTGTCATTTTAACCCTAACTCTTATACCCAACTTATACTACGAGAACGTATACCCAAGTACAGGTGTGGCCAGTATCAATTTTTTTCGGTTTTCTTTATATTTTTGAAGAAAAATTAATTTTTTTTAAAGCGATATTGTAGCTGAATATATTTACGAACATTTGAAATTAGGGTGCAACTGAATGAATTAGGGTGCAACTGAATTCGTTGCATGTGATGGCACGGTATGGAGCACGTAGCCAAGGCTATCATGCCAAACCAGACGAAATATTTGAAGACATCGAAGTTGGCCGGTAAAATCTACTGCTATAATATCCATCGAAAATACATTCAAATGTTATATGAATGTGGAAATGGTGAATATAATTACACCCCACACAAACAAAAAAGCAGAAGCTACATACAGATCATATAATGTCAAACATCCGGAGACGCAACCAAAAACTTGGAAGCATGTGACATTGTGCAATATGTATGCTTGTGGTCGGTAGAAAATTTTCCACTTTATGGTGCTGCAATGGGCATTAACAGATTCTAAGCTATATTACGTTTTATGAGGTTTAATGACGTTTTATAAGGTTTGGTAAGATTGATACGCCCAAAAAACTTACAAAACTGCACCAATTTCAGAGTTATGGACAAATTACAATGTCGAACATTTGTACAAACCGAGGGAAAGCCTTACCGTGGACGAGCAGTTGGTTTCCTATAGTGGCCGTACCCGTTTCACGCAAAACTTTCCATCCAAACCGGCAAAGTATGGTATCAAAGTGTGGTGGTTATGTGATGTCAAAAACTCTTACCCACTGCATAGGTAAATATAGACCAAGCTGTTACGTGGCGGAAAGTAATCCGGTTGAACGCGTTGTTAAGGATTTGGTAAGCCGGTTTCGTAGAAGCAGACGTAATATATCAATGGATAACTTTTTTAAAACCTCAATTTATTTTAAAACTTATGGTCGATGAAGTTGCCAGCGGTTGGTACGAAAAAATAAGTCGTTTCTAGCCCAAGAAATGTTGGCACATAAAGATGGCCCCGTGGAGTCATCGGTTTTACGCCCAACATTTCCGTATGCTCATATGTGCCGAAAAAAACAAGGCAGTTGTTTTACTATCGACAATGTATGAGGCTGATGCCATCAGCACAATCGGGAAACCAGCAATCATTGAATTTTATAATGGAACAAAGCGTTATGGACCAATTTCTAGGAGAATATACTTGCCAAAGACATACGAAGCGTTGGCCATTATCTCTATTTTTTATTATGATTGATTCAACGGCTTCCATTATATATTTTTAAAATAATACTTACATAAAGTACAGTAATAAGTTGAAGTGTAAACTCTTTCTCCGCCAGCTCGCCAAGAAGCTTAGAATACCGGCCATTGAAGAGCGGTCAGTTAGTGTTGAGTTAATGCGCAACTTCAACACGAAATTTGGCATAGCGAGCTTTATAAGTAAATGTGGGATCACACGATTTGTACAAATAATTACAAATTTAGATTTGTACACATTTGTGCATTTGGGTATCGATGTGCAAATGATTTGTTTTGCGATCAGACGATTTGGCTAGTAAACACCAAAATGATTTGTCACTCATTTGTACACAGCAGTAAAGTGACAAATATTTGCCAATTCACTCACACTATTTAACCATTTGGTCAAAAACACTAAAACAGCTGATCAGCTGTCAACCATAGTTTTGCATCTTTATTGTAAAATTTAAAGTGAAATAAACGAAAATGATGGTAACGTAAAGGCAAAAGAAACTTGCTGCAGTTACATACATACATTTACTATTATTTAAAACGCGAAAAAGTGTCAAAAATAAAGTTACTCGTAGACATTAAGTAAAATGGTAAAATCAACAGATTCAATGTTTTGCTTTTACTTGTCAAAACACCTGCCGAGTCGCGAGAGGAGACAGTGTTGCCAATATGTTGATTTTTTCGTAATTGTTATGGTTTCAATTTCTTTGTCATTTTGATTGAAATTTTGCTCCTCACCGATTTACACCAAAGTTTGACTATCCATAGAACTTTTTAAATGATTAAAAATGACCGCCAATTCTTTTGGCGGTCGGTCCAACTTTTTGATATATAGGCCTTCAGAGCTTGAGTATATAATCGGCTATATCTCAAGTATTTATCGTCCGATTTGGGTCAAGTGAGTACCATTACAAAGCTCATACAAAATTCTATAAATTTCATTATGTAAATTTTTTCATTTTTATTAACGCATTGGCGAGAAATTAACAAAAAGTTTTTTTAACCTCACTTTTTTGATAGAAACCTATTTTTCTCAAAAAATGGACGTCGTACGTTATGGTTGTTTTTGATTTGTCACAAGAAGCCAAATATTTGGCATTTCTGATAAATGACAAATACAATTTAGAGATCACACGATTTGTCTATGAATATGACAAATTTTTAACTAGTGGGTTTGCGCCATAAAATATTTTTTCAAACGAAAATAGTTATGGATAAAAATTTATAACCGAAGATCCCCTTTATGGCACATTCTGAATATAATTTTTTTTCATTTGAACTTCGCAATCCCTTGTCGGGATATCTCGAAGGGTGCAGTTGGCCCAATAACCTAGGCGGTGGTGTGTAAGTTGTAGAAATTATTTCATTGAAATTGCAAATGTTAACTGAAATTGCAAATCTTTTCTTAAAGTCCTGAGCTATATAACTAGATTTTCCCCATACCGCTCAAATTGCATAAACTTGAGTTATTGGCAAAGTTTGGTTTAAATAAACAGTTTACACATGACGTGATTAAATGATGAAAACGCTTAACTTAAACAGTACATATGCACGTGATCATAACACGTAGTGTGTATGTTGTGTCTTAATTTATTAGCAGTCATATTTATATAACTTATGCTGATATTAGAGAATAGGTATAAGGATCACCTAATGGCCTGAAAAACAATACCTATAGTATTTATAATCATAAACTGACAACATATTCTCCGTAATAACTAGAAATGCTTTACATAGTTTATGAATTCTAGCATTAATTTTACAATAAAGAAACATTTCCCATTAGCGGATGTTCTGTAAGAAAAAAATCATTATATTGCTCGCTAGTACCTAAACATAAGATACTGGAAAATAAAAAAACTCCATTCAATCCACGAAGAAAATTTTATTAATATTTCTAAATACTTTCCGTAAATAGTAACACTTCTATGAAAGTACTTCATAATATCTATGACATTTACGAAAACTTTCACGACAATATTGAAGGTTATACCATAATTACACTGTGGAAGTCGAAAAAGAGTCAAGACGGGTGATGACGGGAGATGAGATAGCAAGAGAGCAAAGATAATTGTGAACTTGTGTAGCGTATTTACCAACATAACAATGTATGTGTATTTGGATTGATTTTTAACCCTTTTCCCATGATCAAATCGAGCTGAAACTTCGCAGGCAAACTAATGGCGATGACAAAAATAAAGTGTCGAAATATGGGCGGGATTGGATAAAGCGGCGTGGTACCTCCCATACAAATCAAAAATTAAAAATCCATTATTTCTGCTCCTGTTAACGGTATTTGAACAAAACTGGGGATGTTGGTTAGGTGTATATATTCTAAGATCTGCTGCAAATATGGGCGGGATTGGACAAAGGGGCGTGGTCACATATAAAGAATTTACTTATAGTCAAAAATATATTTTTTACGGGTTGGTTTTTTATTATTGTGAAAGGGAAGTCAAACAAAATGTGGGTGCAGAGCACTCTCAGAGCAAAGAGAATAATGACGTATTATACGTATATAAAAATGATATAGCAAGAGAGCAACGAAAATTTTGTGAACTTGTGTAGCGTATGTACGAATATAACAATTTTGTGGGAATAAAACAAAAAGTATTGAGCAAGAAACTAATGACACATGTGCTTGCACTGTTCCTTAAATAATTTTAAGTATTAATATTATTTAAATGTAACGTCATCATAAGATTGAACGCTGTTCTTTATTTTCCAATGTAACATTTACTAATGGGTTCACAGAAATCGAACAGTTACCGTGTAGCAAAAAGGTGTTAACACGTCGCCCGTGAGTTCGAACACTCATTGGATTTTTTGTTCGTTATAATGTTTTCAACATAACTCATAAAAAGTTGAGTTTATGTTTTTTCGACCGTTGTACTTTTTTGTAGTTTATTAATGTGGTTGATTGGTCCATACCCCAAGTAAACAAAGTGTTTTTATCAAAAAATTTGTTCAGTGTTGAAAATGTAAAATTAAGTTGAGGAAATAAATATAGTTCTATACAGAAATATTTTCTGTTTTTTGGCGAAAGGATTTGATTACTGAACGGACAACTCAAAGAAAGTCGAAAAATTACTTTTCTGTCGATGTTCTCAATCAAAGACCCCCCCAAAAGCTTTGTTCCCAAACGTTGAAGCGCAAAACGTTTGGAACAACTTTGTTAAAGAAATTTTACAGGTACAGCGAACCAAATATAGGTTAGTGACCGTCACCGCAGTGAAGTTGGCCCATCATGGCTGGCGCACTTTTCTGTACAATGTTAAAATAGACCAAATCGATTGGAATAGTTCTAACGTCAATTCTAGTTACATTATTCAGGATGTTATGTGTAATCTAAAATTCAGGACATTGATATGTGAAGAGATCCTTAAAAAGGATGAAATTTTACATTTTTAATGTACTTTTCAGAAAAAGTCCACAAAGGTTAAAAAAAGATAAAACTTTTGTAATTTATTTATATGGTTTTACTATTACTACAAAATTTAAAAATAAAAACTCAAGGACTATGAAACAAGACAAGATCCTTAAAATCGGTGGAAACGAATTGCCGCGATTTTGGAAAATTTTCACACTTAATATTCACGTATGTTGTTGGTTGGAAACACGATGAAAAAATTTCATAAACAATTTCAAGGACATTGAAGCAGGACTAGGTCCTTAAAATCGAAGAAAACCAATATCCTCCATATATATGAAAACTTCTCAGAAAATTAAAAAAAGTTTGGAAAATGTTCACACTTTAATATTCTGATATGTTATTGCAAATACCAAGTAGATGCAAAAATTTCATAAAAAATTTTAAGGACATTGAAACAGGTCTAGACCCTTCAACTCGAAGAAAACCAATATCTTTCAAATATATGAAAACATTCAGAAAATTAAAAAATGTTTGGAAAATTTACACACTTTAATATTCACACATACCTCTGTCAAATATTTATATGTGCAAAATAATTTTTTTTCTTTTCTTCTGAAAACTAACTGTACTTTAATGTCGACCATATACAACTTTTTCGTTAATATCCCTCTCGCTTTATCATATACTTTTATTCTCTTTTGGATTTTATTTGTAGTTCCGTTATCTATGATAATCACTGTAAGTTTGCAATTCAATAGAAAATAATTATATGTGCATTCGCGTTCTTGATCCTTTACAGTGGACAACTCTATTTTTCGCGGGTGTTTTGTATAAAATAAATTGCTGTACGTGAGTAAAGTGATCGTTACAGAAACGTCTTATTTTCAGTTTTGTTTCTAGTTGAACATGCCACGTGGAAGTGAACTTACGGATGGGGAGCGCGGAAAAATTGTTGGAATGAGACTAGTAGGGAAAAGAATTGGCGAGATTGCAGCTGCGGTAAATCGACATCGCAATACAGTTTCGAATTTCCTCCAAGACCCCGAAAACTATGGTTGTATTAAGCGCAGTTGACGCATCCAACTGTAGACCAGAGGACTAAGCGGCGCATTCGGCATTTAGCTGTTAATGAGAATATGAGCTGTAGGGAAATAAAGGTGGAATTGGGTCTAAATGTAACGAGAAAGCGTGTCCAGCAACTGCTAAAGAACGATATAGGTCTTCGATACCAAAGCAAAATGGCCAAACCACGCTTAACCCAGCGCAATAAAAATGCGCGTATTGCTTTTGCAGAAAAGTACAAGTTTTGGGAGGACAAATTGGAAACCGTTATATATAGTGATGAGAAAAAGTTTAATTTGGACGGACGTTATGGTCACCATAAATATTGGAGAGATTTACGACATCCTCGGCAAATGTGCTACAAGCGAAACCACGGTGGTGGATCTCTTATGATATGGGCTGCATTTGGAGCACGAGGGAGTCAGAAATATGCTTTGACCCAACTAAAATGAATGCGTAAGTATACGTTGATCTGTTGGACAGCAATTTAATTGACTTAGCTGGCGAATTATATGGAGATAACTGGACTTTTCAACAAGACAACGCCCCGATCCACATTTCTCGGCTCACAAGGGATTTTTTAAGTCCAGAAATATTCCATTACTGGAGTGGCCAGCCATAAGTCCCGACCTCAACCCAATTGAAGACCTCTGGGGATACTTTCCGCCAAGGTGTTTCCAAAGTCGAAGCAGTATGCGATGCTTAAAGAACTAAAACTAGCAATATTGGCGGAATGGGAGAAAATTGGCATGTCCACTTTAAGCAACCTAGTGAGTTCTATGCCACGCAGGCTACAACAAGTTCTTATAGACAAGGGCCACTCAATATCATACTAATTAGATATTTTAATTGGATAAGAATAAGAATTAAATTTAAGTTTCATTTTTGCATATATAAATATTTTCTATGAAGAATATATCAAACACTTTTTTTCGTTCTAAAAAATAAATGAAAAAATGTATGTTTTCTTATAATTTTAATGGACACATAAATATAAACTAATATATAAAATAAAAATCAAAAAAAATTAGTTTTCTAAGCTCCAACTCAACATGATACATTGCACATATAAATATTTGACACGGGTATTATTGTAAGTAATAAGTAGAAATTGTAGAAAAAACTCTACTTGGTATGTGCAACAACATAGCAGAATATTAAGGTGTTAAAATTTTCCAAAATTTATTAAATTTTCGGAGAGTTTTCAAATATATGACGGGAATTGGATTTCGTGGATTTTAAGGACCTAGTCCTTTTACAATGTCCTTGACACTTTTTCCAAAAATGTCTTATCATTAACACTAGAGACGTGTATTGAAATAAAGGTGGGAACCTGTTCGATAAAAATATTTTACAATTTAATGAATAATGGCATATATAGGGCAGGATAATTGCATTTAAAGGACCTTGTAAACTTTCGATATCTCCAATGTCTATTTGGAACAATATGACACTATTAATGCCCAGTGCAATGAAATTTATATGCTTGGTTTGATTTAAATACAATGAAATTTGAATGTGGGCCAACTTCACACTACTATATACTACTGTGAAGTTAGCCCACCATCGAAATATGTGGGCTTCGATGGTGGGCAAACTTCAAGCTAGTGTGGCTGTCAAAGTAAGTCAAAATCGTTAAATCAGACAAAAATCCACCCTATTGTCAAAATAAAAAATAAACAAAATCTATGAAACCGGAAATTTAACTCGAAAAACTAATCATGAAGTACGATTCCTCGTACCCGAGTTAGGGTAAAACCGTCCTCTACGGTCTTGTCTACAAAAATGTTTGCCAAAAACTACCACAGTATTCTTGCCCATACCCAATAAAAAATGGTGCTTCGCGGCAAGCAGGTTTGAGAAACGGAACTAGTTTGTTACAAAATAAGTGCAATTTTCATGTTATATTCGTTATAGCAGGAAGAATATCATGAAATAAATAAATGAATAAATATTTTTTATTTACACTCGTATGTAGTTAAATTATTTTATATAAAAAAACACTTTTTTACACCCGTTCACTTTTATTCCTCGTGTTGTTTGCACATATGTAAGCAAATCAATGACTCATCATTATTTTGTTATTACGCCATCAAAACATAACACACGTTCGGCAATGATTCGTGTATATTTTCGTCTGCTTACATCCTGATTCCCCGTAGGGGAATGGGTAAGCTCTTGGAATTTTTTTTCTTACATTTATTTTATTATGAAAAAATTTGTAAAATTAATTACGAAACGCTTACATATGCGCTTCGGTTTTGCCCTGCTTCTGAAAACCTAAAAATTGTTTATTGGGTATTTATAACTTTAATATTTTATAATCTTCCTCGATGCTCCGGAAAAATTGACGACTACATCTGTCATCATTTGGTAACATTAGTGACAAGTAACAATTCAATCACCCCAGCTGCAGTTAATGGAAAGCTCGTGGAAGTCTCAAAAGATTGGGTTTTAAGGCTTCAGAGAAGAAACGGAAACCATTTTGATCACAAAAGGATATAGTATTAAATTCGACACCTTTTAAATAATAAATTTAGAATTAATCCTTGTGTTTGCGGTTATATGGTCTAATAAGACTAAACTCAATCGATTTGGGTCCGATAGTCGTGCTGGGTACTGCACCAAAGATCCAAATACTACCACCGCGAATGCAGTAACACAGATCATAAAACAAAGTGGTGAATCCATCATGGTATGGGGATGCATTACGAAGAATGGAAAAGGCCCTCTGGTTTAGCTATTATAAAAACATACAAAATTCTTTCAATTCTGCAATATCATTTACCAGCTGCTCTAGAAGAAAGGGGTCTTCCTACTGAAACAGTGGTTTTACAGCATAACAAAGATTCAAAACATTCGGACAAAATCGTTAAAAACTGTTTAAACAGTCAACAATTTACATCTATGAAATGGCAAGAGCAGTCACCGAACTTAAATCGGATAAAAAAATTTCGGAGTTACATAAAATCTCAGCTTGCCAAGTACCCCGATGCTCCAAATGGCGTAAATGGCCTGTGGAATAGAGTACACAAAAATGGGTAACGAAACCAGCTGTTTCGGACCTGCATAAAATAGCCGAATACAAGAGTGCAAAATTTTAAAATTTTTATAACTTTACAATGGTTACTGTTCACTTTGTAAAGGGTGTTCCAATTTGAGTGATATGATATCTTTAAAAAATTCGCTAATTGTTAAGAAAATTCAAATGTTTTTTATTTAGTGTGAAGTACAAACGATACCATTAAGTTCTAAATAAAACGTCTCTCAAATGGTCCCCACGTCTTCTTTTGCAGAAACGAACTCAATGAACCCAATTCTCGAGCACATTTTCCAATAAATCAAGTCGTATGTCATGCATATCACGTTCAATATTGACTTATAAAGCTTGAAGAGAGTCTGGTTAATTGCTAAAGACAAATGACTTCAAATAACCCCACAAGAAATAGTCTACCGGTGTTAAATCACAACTTCTTGAGGACCATTCAATGTCACAATTTTTTGAAATAATCGAATATCTAAACTTTTCTCGCAATAATAAGGTTGTTGCATGTGCTGTGTGGCACGTAGCCCCGGCTTGTAGGAACCAGATGTTGTCAATATCAACTTCTTCCAATTTCGGCTATAAAAATTTGGTTATCATCGACCTATACCGCTCTCCATTGACAGTAACGGTATTACCGGCTTTATTTCGAAAGGAGAATGTAACTGTTTATTTAGGTGAATGTAATAGTCGTTCATGAATAATTTGTGGATTTTCTTCGCAGCAGAATCGACAGTGTTGTTTATTTACGGCGCCGCACCACTCAGATGAAAGTGAGCCTCTTCGGAGAAGATGATTTTCATGATTTTCTTAAAAAAATCGTTATCGTTTTCAAGTTGTTCCAAGACAAAATCAGCAAGTTCATGATGTTTACGGTAGTCCAATGGCTTCACTTCTTGAGTGATAACATTTTTATACGGTTTGAGACAGTCCCAAGTGTTGACAACGTCTTGAAATCGATAAATTGCGGTCTTCAGCAACACTTGCCTGAACGGCAGCAATATTTTCATTACTTCGAGGGGTTCTTTGTCTTATTGGCACTTGAACATTATGTAAAGAATATGTAAACTCGTAATTTGCAACAATTCGACGAATATCTAGCACAGGTGGATGATTGGCGCTCGAGAAGTGCAATTGCAGAACGATTATTTTGATAAAAAAAATTGACTAATTTGTAAACGTTGGTCTTGCGTATATCTATTCGTGATGAAATTGTATACATTACTGAATACAATGAAAAAAAAATACAGTCCATAACATACTAAAAATGGCCGAAACGCCACTTATAAATCATATCACCCAAATTGGAACACCCTTTATATACCAACATAGAATTAAAATTGTTTTTGTTATTATTCGCGTGGGAACAATAACTTGATTTAGTGAATTTTGGTTTGTTTAATGAAATATTTTAAATATATAAATTTTTTTCCAAACTGTATCAACTCTGTTGCAATTTGGACCGTCGGTGTAGATTTGAGAGCAAGTATGATAAAGGTTTTAAAGGTTGCAAATGAAAATTTCTATTACGTGTAGTAAGTTGACGAAAGTTTTGGGAATTTAATACACTCTTTGCCTAAAATATTGTTTCATTGCGTAGTTATATTATTCTGTGAAAATTAAAGAAATTATAATTTGCTATCAATTTAATTGTATACTTAATCAACTGAATATATGTTCAAGTGTGCATGACTGTAGAGAAAATCATCGTATATTTGAAAAAATCAATACCTTCAATATACATTGAATTCATGTAATAATGAAGTAACTACAATATTGTTGAATATTTATTACTAATGACGGTAAAAAATCAAAGATGAATGATATATGAGTAATTATAAATGTAATAAATCATGAATGTCGTATGTTAACACGACGAATGTTGGAATAACAATAAATGAGATTAAATATGTGACAGAAGGTCAGACAGAACTGTCAATAGAACGGTTTGATGTACGATTATATGGAGCGCGGGAGAAGATGGGGTTATACAAACATTAAATCGTCATATAAAAATCAATCGTTAAGTTCACTTTAGGTGTTGATGACGTTTCAAGGCTCGGTAAAATACTTACAATTATCTTGAATTTGGTGTTAGTCAGGATCGTTTTGCATAGCAATATCAGCTTATACAGCAAAATAAAAGAATAGGCAAAATTTGAATTTCGCGAGGCAAAAATTGATAATAAAACATTTGTCTCGCAACCATGTTTTGGTAAACATTAGGGTTTTACATACTGCACATAATAATAACATAATTTGATTATTATTTATTTTCATACGCAAGTCAAACCTTACATGAGTTTTATCAAGAATGCCCGTTTTGAATGTCATCAGATCAGAATTAAAGAAATTAGATTAAACTGTCAGATTTGACAGAGGCAATGAATTTGCTGTCAAAAAAATTTGACGACATATTGAAAGGAGTTGCTGAAAACAAAATGAAAGTAGACACAGTTCAGAAAGAAATGAAAGAGTTGACATTTGAAGTGAATACAGTGTAAAACTCTTTAAATATTTGAATGGTCCGATGGTAAATAACAATTGTTTTATAACCGGTATAAGCATAAGGGAAGGATTATGCTGTTGAAGCCGTATTAGATCTGTCAAGCAAAGCAGATGGTGAATTGGAAGCAAATTGTACCACTGATGACTTATTGCCAAGAAAAGAAACCAATCTAATGATAATAACTCGGTAGTTGCCAAGATGCAATAGAATAAACCAAGAAAATATTTGTTATCGACTATTTGAGTAAGGAGATACTAAGACCCAGTTTTTGACTTGGTATTTACGAGTAAATACGCATTTAGTTAATTAGAATTAAATTCAAATGTGACTTTAAATTTGTATTGCGTTTTTTTAGTGGTTAATTAAATCGAAGATTTCTTTGGAGTATAGATATGGGAACATGAGGAAATGCCAAATAGAAATATTGCCATTTGCCAGATTAACATCTTTAAAAAGTCTGCAATACCACTAATATGAAAATGGTTTGGGTTTGTTTGCGTCTTATTTTGAAATCCTGACACGGTTACATCTAATACATTGTACATTTCTGCATCTAATATATCTTTTTCGTCACTCTGTTATTAATTTGTATTACTCTGTTGTAAAACCTTTGCATAACACACTAAGATTTAACATGAAATTTAAAAACCTCTTTATTCTGGACATTAAAATGGAAGCTAATAGAGAAAACAAAGTGTCAAAATTATACGGTCGTTTCTGGTTAAATGAAATACCTTTCAAATTTAGTTGTTTTAGATCCTCGTTATGTTTAAAATTTTAATTTCCTTTAAGGCTGTAAGAGATCATGTTTTCTCCGATTAGTGAAAAAATGTAAATGCCGCTGGGGGGATTCGAACTCACATTCGCTGGACTATCGTTTCGATGTTTGTGAAGCATCATCTTCATCGTCCAGCCATTTAAGTTGAGAAGATGGAATAGTGTAAATTGAGGAGAACTATTTGCAGACAAAATGTTAACAGCTCTAATAGATTTCTCCCATTTTTTTAATTTTGCTCAAAAAATTATGCGACCAGGGTTGCATATTGGATGAAACGAACAACAACAAATAAAACGGCAATGAATGCTTTTATTTCTTAACTTTTTAAAAATGCTTATTCTTTGTTCACATTTTGCTGCTTTCTGTCTTCTATTATTATTTTATAACTATTATATTTTGACTGATAGTTTCCAGGCAGACGCGTTTGCATTCTCCAGAAACTGATGGTGTAAATCACTCGCAGAATGATAGAATTGTTTCTGTTAAATGAAGTTTCATTCCACTTCACCCTCTGCGAATCGTTCCATTTGAATGAATGGTCTATCACGGGACATAGGCCTAAATTTCAAATTAAAAGAACGAAACCTGAGTAAAACAAGTAAAAGTGTTAAATTCGGCTGTGCCGAATCTTTGATACCCTCCACCTTAGTGTTAACCAGCAAAATATTAAATTTTAATAAGGACATTTTTTTAGAAAATTTACTTTTTTAAAAAATATAAAAATAAGCTTAAAAATAAAAAAGCATTTTTTGAAGAACTGTTAAAAAAAAAAAAACAAGCTGGGACGAGAGTTGAACCAACAACCCTCAGACTCCAACGCGCAACCCTTTACCCATCCGGCCACAGCGACCTTGGATGAACTGTGACAAAATTCATATAAATGTATGAACACATGAAGAACTTACCTATTACAAAGAACAACAAAGATTTTCAACATGGAAATTCACCACACGGCAAAATGAGTAGTTTAGTATAAAACTACAAAAATTAATGTGAAAATTTTATGAGTTTTTTTACGTTTCCAATCATAAAATTTTTTCCAATTGACCAATTTCGCTGATTTTCAATACCAAACTGCTCAGGAATACGTGGAACATTCTGGCCAAAAACCAAACCGCGTTATCGCCGATTGAAGTCGTGAGAATGTTTTCAACAGACGGACAGACGGACATGGATATATCGACTCCGGTTGTTATAAGGATCAAGAATATATTTACTTTATGGGGTCGCAAATCCTTATTTCTATATGTTACAATCAGAATGACAAACTGATACACTGTGGTTCACCAGGATAGAACCAACAGAATTTTGAGAAAGAAATCTGCATATGTATCGACTAGGAGAAGCAATATGCATTTTCTCTTTTCAGACACATAGGAGAGACACAATTGAGTAATTAAAATAACAAAACACGAATACCAACACACTGTAACGCTAGTTTTTCTCTCATTGTTTACAATGAACTCAGAAATTCCACTTGTTGTTTGGTTCACCAGAATAAAACCACATGCAGTATTTGCTTCAAACGTCAGTCAGATCTCCAAAACTTTTATAAAAACTTAATTAAAGTTAAAATCTGTGCTTTTGGTAAAACATTTACAAAAATGGGTAGAAAAAGTTGCTTAAGTTCCGCGGAAATGGTAAAAATAGATGTTTACCATTCGCAAGGGTTATCCTATCGGGAAATTGCCAGAAAAATCGAGCGGAGTCATAATGTTGTGATGAATTACATAAAGAATCCTGAAAACTACAAAAAAAAATTATAAAGGTGGAACCTATACAGCATTAACTCCTCAGGACAAACGAAAAATTCTTCGAATAGCCTCGAATTGCGCGCATTCCACATCTAAAATAAAGCATTTGGCAGGAGTAAATGCCAGCAAATCAACAGTTCGCCGTGCTATTTTAAACAGTGAACACTTAAAACTCCGTAAACTCTAAAAAAGCCACCACTTAACGCTGTTCACAAGCAGAAACTCCTCCAATTCGCTAAAGACCACATGACCTGGGATGTTCAAAGACAGTCGAACGATAACGACTGGCGGAAAGTCATTTTTTCGGATGAGAAAAAGTTTAATTTAGATGGTCCTGACGGATATAACTTTTATTTTCATGACATACGAAAGGAGGAAAAATTTCTAAGCCGTCATCACAGCAGGGAAGGTGGAGTTATGGTATGGGCCGCAATTTCATACTATGGAACGATTGATCTTGTGGTACAAAGTGTACGGATGACCGGAAGTAACTACAAAAATCTTCTAGAATTAGTTTTTCCCAAGATTCATGATTTATTTGGTCCTATTAGATGGGTTTATCAACACGACAACGCACCTATACACACGGCACGTGTTGTAAAATCGTGGATTTCTAGCCAAAATGTTGAAGTCTTAGATTGGCCACCCTACTCTCCGGACCTTAACATTATTGAAAACGTTTGGGGTTGGCTAACCCGTGAGGTCTATGCAGGAGGAAAGCAGTACGAAAATAAGGATCAACTAATCGAAGGAATAAAAGCAGCATGGGACAAAATTTCTCTAAACTATTTAAAATCCCTATATGATTCACTTAAAGATCGAATATACGAAGAAATTGTTAATAACGGTAAAAGTACACACTACTAAATCATTATTTAAGAAATATAATTGCAATATGATGCATTTCCTGATTTAAACCTAGTAAACCTCTTTGATTAAAACCATAAAAAGATAGTGGTTTTATTCTGGTGAACCATAAATAATAGAAGAAATAGTCACTGTATTTTAAACACTGTGGCAAAAGTACCGTCACAGTGTATTGGTATTCGTGTTTTGTTATTTTAATTACTCAATTGTGTCTCTCCAATGTGTCTGAAAAGAGAAAATGCATATTGCTTCTCCCAGTCGATACATATGCAGATTTCTTTCTCAAAATTCTGTTGGTTCTATCCTGGTGAACCACAGTGTATATACCCTCTATCACTTACAGTGGAGGGTATAAAAAAAAGTACGACAAATACAGAAAAGATTTACATGAAGTGTCAAGGGACACCCGGTTGGAATGGATGCATTGCACTGCATTGCTTTGAATTGCAGTACATTGCACTGCATTACATTGAATTGCATAGAAGTGGATTGCATTGAATTGAGTTGAATTGAATTTAATTGAATTGAGTTGAATTGAATTGAACTGAAGTGAGTTGAATTGAATTGAATTGAATTGAATTGCATGGAATAGAATGGAATTTAATTGAATTGAATTGAACTGAATTGCATTGAATTGATATGCAGTGTATTGAATTGCATTTAAATGATTTAAAATGAATTGAATGGAATTGAATTGAATTGTATTGAATTCAATTGAAGTGTATTGAGTTGAATTGAATTGCATTGAATTTAATTGAACAGAATATAATTGAATTGGATTTAACTGAATTGAATTGAATTGCATTGTATTGAATTGAATTGAAATTTATTAAATGGACTAGAATTGAATCAAATTGAACAGAATTGAATTGCATCTAATTCAATTGAATTGATTTGAATTGAATTGAAGTGAAATGAATTCAGTTGAAGTAAATTGAATTACATTGATTTGAATTGAATTGCATTGAATAGAATTGAATACAATTGAATTGAATTAAATTCAATAGAATTGAGTTTTGTTTAATAAAATTGAATTGAATTGACTTGGATTGAATTGAACTTAATTGAATTGAATTTTATTTAATTGGATTGATCAAAATTGAATTGAATTGAATTTAATCCAATAGAATTGAATTTGTGTTTTCGTTACTGTTCTTTATTGCATAATAAAATGTAATTTACATTATAAATGCTTATTCCCCCGCGAAGCCGTATGCTTATATGCAGGGTTATACAAATAAGCAGAAGTATATTAAAAAAGTCCAATGAGTGTTCGAACACACTCATGTGTTAACACCTTTTTGCTAAACGGTACCTGTTCGATTTCTATGAACACATTCGTAAATGTTACATTGGAAAATAAAAAAAAAGTGTTCAATCATATGATGACGTTACAGTTAAATAATAATAATACTTAAAATTATTTAAAGACCAGTGCAAGCACATGTGTCATTATTTTCTTGCTCAATACTTTTTGTTTTATTCCCATAAAAATCAAAGAATGCAAAGCAACAGACACTTGTATATACATACATACATTGTTATCTTCGTACATACGCTACACAAGTTCACAAATTTTCGTTGCTCTCTTGCTATTTTATATTTATATACATACGTATAATACGTCATTATTCTCTTTGCTCTGAGAGTGCTCCGCACCCACATTTTATTTGACTTGCCTTTCACAATAATAAAAAAACAACCCGTAAAAAACATAGTTTCTGATTATAAATTCTTTATATATGACCACGCCCCTTTGTCCAATCAGATCTTAGAATATGTAAACCTAACCAACATTCCCAATTTTGTTCAAATTCCGTTAACAGGAGAAGAAGTAATGGATTTTTAATTTGTGATTTGTATGGGAGGTGCCACGCCCCTTTTTGATAGTTTATTTTTGTCGTCCCCATTAGTTTGCCTGCGAAGTTTCAGCTCGATTGGATCAAGGGAGAAGGGTGAAAAATCAATCCAAAATTTTTTCGGCATACATGCATACAGACAAGTGAAGTTAATATGAAGAATTTATAAAGGCGTTCAATCATATGATGACGTTTCATTTAAATAATATTAATACTTAATAACACTTAAAAATATTTAAAGACAAGTGTCATTATTTTCTTACTTTTTGTTTTATTCCCACAAAAAACAAAGAGAATGCTAAGCAACAGACACATGTACATACGTACATTGTGATGTTCGTACATACGCTACACAAGTTCACAATTTTCGTTGCTCTCTTTCTATCTCATTTTTACATACGTATACCACGTCATTATTCTCTTTGCTCTGAGAGTGATTCGCCCCCACAAAATTCAACTATTCGCTGCCGCTACATCAGTGTGTGTGTTTTCGCAGTTTGACAATCGGTGTTTCGCAGTCGGACAAATCTGTGTTCTATATAGGGGTGGGTCACCCTTCTCATTTAGGGGTATGGAGAATAGATGTTGGCCGATTCTGAGACCTACCCGATATGCACACAAAATTTCATACAAATCGGTCCAGCCGTTTCGGAGGAGTTTAACGGCAAACAATGTGCGATAGCTGTCGGGCAATATGTGTGATCGCAGTCGGACAATCTGTGTGAGCGCAGTCGGACAAATTGTGTTTGGTTGTATTCACGTTGTGAATTTAGGCCGTACCCGCGCCTGTATGTAGATGTTAACACATCAAAAAGTTATAATTCAAATTTACAGATCTTATAAAAACTTCTACGTCTGTTAGTTACAATATTCACTCATTTGCGAATTTATTAAATACGATATTTTTAATTCTTAAATTTATTTTGTATGTTTAAAATGTGTACAATATTTATCGGCATTGCATTTAAGATAGTTGGAATCGTAATTGTACATCCAAGGTGCTTCTCCCATGTTTGTTTTTAAATTTTGGTGTTTTGAATTAAGGTTTTGACGTAGAATACGTCTTACCTTACGGTATGAGGAGTCATGTCAGGTTTTTCTTGTTGTAATCTTTATTTCATTGAATTTGAGGAAACGGCTAGATGAATTTTTTTAAAATTTTTTTTGTAGGTAAATGAAGATGTTATCTTTCGTTTGATATACATTTCATATTGGTTGATATATTGCTAGTATTTTAATTTCTCAAATGAAAATTGTTCAAACACATACACTCAAACATATGTGTGGTGTTTGGTTGAGTGTTTTTGGTTGCTCAACATTGCTTAGGAACATGTATCTAGTAAAAAGTGAAACTAACAGCAAGCTAATGTTGCTTGGCAACATGTATCTAGTAAAAAGTGAAACAAACAGTAAGCTAACGTAATAAAGCTTTTTTGCGAAAGCTTCAATAAAGCTGTTGTAACATTAATTTTGAATTGTAAAGCGTAAAGCTTTCATACAACGCTCGAATGCTAATGCGAAGACTCGATAAGGTAAACCTTTTTTAATATTAGGGCGGCCCTCTCAACATTCGCAGAACTTATTTCAATAAAAATATTAATTAAAATACATAAATTAAATTAAGTTTAAAAAAATTGAACATAATATTTTTTTTTAAACGGACTTGAATCAAATGCCGTTGGCAAATATAAAAATTACAGCAGACAGTTGTCCGAGGCCTTCGGCCACGAACTGTCCCTGCAGGCTGTGTCAGAGACACGGCCATTAAATTTAACGTAGAATACGCCATCCGATAAGACAGAAAACATATATAGCAATAAATGATAAATAATATAAGCAAATGAATTTATTGTTATATATGTTTTCTGTCTTATCGGATGGCGTATTCTACGTTAAACTTAATGGCCGTGTCTCTGACACAGCCTGCAGGGACAGTCCGTGGCCGAAGGCCTCGGACAACTGTCTGCTGTATTTTTTATATTTAGTATATTTTGTTGCTGCATGAATAATTTGATTTTAGTTTCTGAATTGTTAGTTATGATTAGTTATTTATTGTTATTATAAATTGAAATTGGACGGTAATTAATGTATTCGTTTTTAGTGACACTTTTACACTCACTGATTGGGACCTACAGTTTTACACCGGTTCTTAACGGTATTTTGAAAAGATTTTTCATTGCTAAATACTGGATAGTGTCACCGTCACTAAGCGAGGTGACCGCCGTCGAAAGTATTTACGGTGGTCAGAGTCGAGATCGAACCCACGTCCTTATGCACAAGAGCCGCGCACACTACCATTGCATTAAGTAATTTAATTAAATTTATTTAATTTAATTTAATTTACTTATCTACTTAACTCAAGAAAAGAAAAGTATTATTTTATTTTTAAGAAAAGGTACTTTTTAGAAAAGGATTTGTTATAAGAAAATTTATTTTTTTTTAAGAGAAGGTATTTTTTTTTCCTTATCTTAAAGGTTTTTTTTAAGAAATGGAATTTTTTTGGAATTGGTCCTTTTTTCAAGAATAGGTAAATTTTTGAGAGTATTTTGTTTCATGAAAGAGGTACTCTTTAAAGAAAAGGTAATTTTTGAAGAAAATTAAATTTTTTGTAAGAAGTTTTAACTTTTTAAGGAAGGAAAAGAAAAAAATATTTCCCTTAAGAACAGTTATTTTTTGTAAGAAAATTTAGTTTTTTTTAGCAAAGGTACTTCTATAAGATAAGGTATATTATACTTTGTTTAAGAATATGAATAGGCATTTTTTTTTGAGAAAATGTACTTTCTTTAAGAAAAGGCACAAAACCAAAGCAAAAGTTCCCAATATAGTTTATAATACTAGTGTTACATAATAGTGTTAAAAAAAGTTAATTTTTTTTCATTTATCCCCCATCCAGCAATGTGCGGTAAGTAACTTCGTTCCAAAAATAATTTGTAAGAAATATACATACACATCGGACATTATATATCATCAATGAAAAATTAGTATTATTTCAATTCTTTCTCAATCTATTATCTTTAATACATATAAATAAGAAGCATCACAATATTCGCGCTTTTTATTTGAAGAAACTGCAAGCGAAGAACTCTGAAAAAACATAATAATTACAACAGTTACTGCTCATTTTATAATATGTCATTTAGTCATATTAAATTCTGTCAGTCAGTCCTTCAGAATAAACTTAATTACAACAGCAAAAAAAAAATTATCAAGTAGGACATCAAAAAGGAAAATAAAAGGTTAAGTTGAAATAAAGATGTCATTCCCAACACAAAAGCAAACGCGTTGGCGTCTATGATGGCGCTGAGTAGACGATCATGATGACCCCTGCCATTTCAAAGGCACGACTTTATTATTACTGTGGATTTGGTAAACAAACTTGGGTATAATTATGGCATAATATTTAAAGGACACTGAAGAAAGGGTTTACTATTCGTCCCTCATGGAATGGTCACTTCAACCGGAAAGCAAAGGACAGCAACGACAGATTTGTGATAGTAAAAAATCTAAGGGCTTAACACGAAACATGAAATATAACAAGTTGTTGGAAGCTGTTTGTATTAAACCTTATCATAATTATTATTAATTTTGTTAGTTGTTTCAAGGACCTCGGAAAACGTAATTATCTGTTGTTTGTGTTTCTAAATTAAATCTGAGCGCCGGAGAATGTGAACAAATAGAATAAATGTTGAATGTTTTACGTACTAAAATATACACTAGGGTATCCGGGAAAGCACATTATTGAAGAAGAAAATTAGAGGTCTATAACGACTTCAAACCCTACGCCTTTTGAAATTTAAACAAAAATTTTTTTGGTAATTGTAAGACTTTGCAGCCGCTATGCTGTCATAGCTTTGGCTGATGTCCGGATGAGTTTGAGTTACAGATGACAAAACTAGCGTAAAACATAATTTAAAAGTCAATATCACCAGCCAAATGTAATTAAAACGCCATTAGTATCAATCGAACATAATTTAAAAGATAATAGTATCAATCAAGTATAATTTAAGTATAATTTCCTTATCGCTCATTCCTTCATCCACTTTCTTTTGCATGGCTGTCCAACTTCAAAGTTGATGGTCTGTGACATAGAAACCCGTGGGTTGTACTATTAGCCTTTTAGAAACTTTATCGTTAGTTTTTATGAAACTCGTGTCTGGAAAATCCCATCCACATACGTGTATAACCACAATTAGGACAATAATGTTGATCAAGGAAATCAACGTACGTTGTCGATGTACATAATCACTTGGCGTCAAAAGTTGCTAGCCTTCATTACATTCTTATTTTTGGTCAATAATGCAATATGCTGTTTACATTTATTTTCTTAAAAAATTTCAAAATAGGTAAATGTGACAGTGTGGTACTTCCGATCGAAGACAGGCTTTCCATTCGAGTAGTCGACCAATGGAGGAATGTTGGGAGAACTCTTCCATGACTCTGACCACGCTCCGTTTTGAGAGTTGCCTTAACCTGTTATCAGACGTGGAAGTAATTTGCCTGAATATAATGTCCGACGGCAAAGAACTACACCATTACATTTAGTGAATTAGTGGGAGTGCTGCGCAGAGCACCCGTGATGTACATGGTCACCATTCTCTGAGCCCTAGTCAGTAGTGCAACCTATAGTGAATATGGCTATAGTCGCCCTTGTCTGGGTCTGAAACTAAGCTTGCTATTCAAAATAACGCCCAAGTATTTGGCACACTCTGCAATGTTCATTTTGGGAATCACTCAACGTGGTAGGTTCCACGATAGGTATTTATACATTTCAGCTAAAAAAATACCAGCTCGGTCGGATTTGCATCGGGCACATTTTTACCCGCCCCCCTGCCCAAAGTTCGTAAGCTACCTTGGAGAATATCCCTCAGGATACTGGGATACTTGCGCCTTATAACTATTATAACTATTATTTTATCACCCGCATAATCGAGAGTGATCAGTTTTCCATTCAAAGCAAGGACCCATATAGTAGTAGTGGGATGTGTCTCAGTTAACCTAAATCGTAGAGGTCGAGGTGCCCAAGTCTGCTATGCCACATCTCCTGGTGCGGCATTTAGTATATAAGTCGCGTCATATTCACGTGATAACGCCAATTCTACCGCATTAGTAGTGGTACTATTGAACGCACCCTCATTGTCCAGCACTGATACTAACGTACACTCCTTAGCAGCCAACGACTTATCTTAGCAGTTCATGCTGTGTTATCTCTAGATTTTCCCTTGCAGTAGTCATGCTGTGCTTCAGATAACAATCATGCATCAAGACGGTATGAACGCGATATGGGTGTCAATATGGTGATTGGGTGAATTACCACTGCAAGTTGTCCACTGTCCAGATGAGTCCATCAAGTTACCTATCGTCGTTTTTCCTCACGCCAGTATTTTTCTCAGCCTCGACACCTCGGATGTCTCTTCATGCGTATCTGATTGCATTCTTATATCACCTTAACTCAACTTTGTAATTATCCGTGTACTGCTTATCTCTCGTAGACTTGGCTCTGTTAAATAGTCGTCTGTATGATATCCGCAGGTTTTCCATTCCACCAGGGAGCCTTTTTCTTCCCCCTAAGTTTCGTTCTTGGGAAAGCATACATATATACCTGAACATGTCCGCTACATTCTTTATGTTGTCTACGCACCGTATATCCACGGATGTCACAGATGCGAAACAACTTTTATAAATATTTTCATAGAGGAACCAGTCAGACTTCCCACATTGCGATGAAGTCATATTGCAGTTCAGCTGGAAAACAATCGGTCGGTGTGCGTGCGTCGAGATGAGTTGAGTCTAAATTCAGTATTTTTAAATAAGCTTACTAGTAAGGACTGTATACATTTGAGGTTCGAATATTATAAAGTAATTATTTGGACCGTTGCTGTCGATGGTGCAATGGTTGCGTGCGCGGCTTTTATGCATGAGACTGTGGGTTCGATCCCTGCTCCGACCACCTTAAATTTCTTTCGACGGCGGTCACCTCGCATAGTGACGGTGACGCTGTCGAGTATTTAGCCATGAAGAAGCAAAACTGCAGGTCCTCTATCAGTGAATGTGAAACTAGAACGCGCAAATCTCACTGGTTATGAGAAGCTTTCCCTAATACCTACATGGGATGTAACGGGAAATTATTATTTTTTAATTCGTTTGGTCCGGTAGGAATTAAAAATGAAACCAACTACTTGGAACTGCATTGATATAATTAATATAAGAAGCGGGGATGGTCTTGTATCTGAAATCCAACAACTAGTATGTAAATAATGCAATGCTTAGTGTACTCGACTATCGTTCGGTATCTGCTCTAAGCACCTTACAGTTTTTGATGTGTAAACATCTATACGCTGGGGGTAAAAATCTTTTTCACAATACAATCACAAATTTAGAGTAAGATGTGCGATGTAATCGTTAACCAATCGTAAAGCGTTATCAAATCGGTGTGAGCTATGTATTAGTGTATTAGTGTACTCATACGCTGCATACAATATACTCAACACCATCTAGTGTGCAATAGTAACGACTAATTTTCACTAATTGTCGTACATTATGTTATCGTAGCCAAATGAAAACAAATAAATAAAATGAATACAAAAAAATATTAATTTTAATAACTTTTAAATAGATTTTTTGCACTTTTAATAAAAAATTTACTAAAACAAAGCAAAATAAGGAAAACTAAAAACTAAACTTGTCAAATATAAGGAAAACTAAAAACTTTGAGATTGTCATTCATACTTAACAGCTGCATATAAGCACCATCTAGTGTGGAATAGTAGCTACTAATTTTCGAAAACCATTGCTGTAAAATAACATTAGATTTCAGTAAACAGCTGATTAATAACTTGTCAACCGCAACAAATACAAAAAAAATCCAATGAGTGTTCGAACTCACGGGCGATGTGTTAACACCTTTTTGCTACTCGGTACCTGTTCGATTTCTATGAACACATTCGTAAATGTTACATTGGAAAATAAAAAACAGCGTTCAATCATATGATGACGTTACAGTTAAATAATATTAATACTTAAAATTATTTAAAGACCCAGTGCAAGCACATGTGTCATTATATTCTTGCTCAATACTTTTTGATGTGTTAACATCTATACGCGCGCCTCTAGGGCAGTAAACTATAAATTTAATACATACACAAGTGTTAGGTTTGGAAGTGTAAATCATCGTTTGTTTGTTCGTTGCTTGGCAGTCGGTATTGAAAGTGATTATTGGGCGATTTTCATATAATTTTCCCACGCGATTTTCTCCGGAAATTCATAGCCGATTTTATTAATTTTTGGATTAAAAAGCTAGTGCGGGTTTCGACGAAGAGTTTATTCCAAAAATTAAGGCGATCCGATATCGGCGACCCGAGATTGAAGTGTTTTAATTTGGAGTAATATTAAAAAAGTATTCTATGTTGATCTTCGGTTATATCTTACGAATATAACAATGTATGTATGTATGTACAAGTGTCTGTTGCTTTGCATTCTTTGACTTTTGTGGGAATAAAACAAAAAGTATTGAGCAAGAAAATAATGACACATGTGCTTGCACTGGGTCTTTAAATAATTTTAAGTATTAATATTATTTAACTGTAACGTCATCATATGATTGAACGCTGTTTTTTATTTTCCAATGTAACATTTACGAATGTGTTCATAGAAATCGAACAGGTACCGTGTAGCAAAAAGGTGTTAACACATCGCCCGTGAGTTCGAACACTCATTGGATTTTTTTTTTATTCCCACAAAAGTCAAAGAATGCACAGCAACAGACACTTGTACATACATACATACATACATTGTTATATTCGTACGATATAACCGAAGATCAACATAAAATACTTTTTTAATATTACTCCAAATTAATACTCCAAATTAAAACACTTAAATCTCGGCTCGCCGATATCGGATCGCCTTAATTTTTGGCCTAAACTCTTCGTCGAAACCCGCACTAGCTTTTTAATCCAAAAATTAATAAAATCGGCTATGAATTTCCGGAGAAAATCGCGTGGGAAAATTATATGAAAATCGCCCAATAATCACTTTCAATACCGACGGCCAAGCAACGAACCAACAAACGATGATTTACTCTTACAAACCTAACACTTGCGTATGTATTAAATTTATAGTTTACTGCCCTTGAGGCGCGCGTATAGATGTTAACACATCAATAAATAAAATGAATACAAAAAAATATTAATTTTAATAACTTTTAAATAGATTTTTTGCACTTTTAATACAAAATTTACTAAAACAAAGCAAAATAAGGAAAACTAAAAACTAAACTTGTCAAATATAAGGAAAACTAAAAACTTTGAGATTGTCATTCATACTTAACAGCTGCATA
Source organism: Phaonia tiefii (assembly GCA_963931995.1). Taxonomy (NCBI): domain Eukaryota; kingdom Metazoa; phylum Arthropoda; class Insecta; order Diptera; family Muscidae; genus Phaonia; species Phaonia tiefii. The sequence continues at coordinate 196,914,128 of OZ008368.1, read as the reverse complement.
TAAGCACCATCTAGTGTGCAATATTAGCTACTAATTTTCGAAAACCATTGCTGTAAAATAACATTACATTTCAGTAAACAGCTGATTAATAACTTGTCAACCGCAACAAATACAAAATAATAAAATATTTTACAAAACACCAAAAAAATTATAACTCAGAACATAAGACAACACAATGTGTAACAAAGCTGAATGGAGGTAATGTTAATTCTAATAAAAATTTCTATTAGATTCCAATATAAATTAAGATTATACATATCTTCATACGTACTCTTGCCTTACACTGAAACTGGTGCACGACAATTGGGTAACAATCTCCATCTCATGCCAATTATTATGGGTGGAGATTTAATACAAATTGTGCAAACCCACAGTCGCAAGCTTTATCAAACTTTTTATTTGGACGTTCTCCACTTGCATATGAGCAATTCTCCACAAACCCCCACAGCTAACCATTCCACTACTATAGATGCAGTTTTCCATAGATTTTTAAACACAATCGAGTCAAAAATTTATATATCTTATTTTAGTTACCATAAGCCAATATTAACTATTTGTCCTTCAGGCATTTACCATAGATGGGCACTTTGCAGTACTACTAAAATTTCAGTAAAAATAATTCTTTAACTAGTACATTTTAATGATTACTAAATTTTTTTCAGCCATTTTATAAAGTGCCTACATGATTAATGAGGTAGTATTGAATTTTCAGTAATCAGTAATGCCCGATTACTGATTATTATGAATACGGCATTATGATTTTACTGGTAATGCAAATTAAATTTCATTATCAGTAAAACTTTACTGAATTTCTTCAGTATCAGTAAATTTCCTGCTTACTGTAATTTTTAATGCAGTACATATGTATAAACTGCAGTGTGCCCATTTACTAACCAAATAAATTAAATAAAACAAACAAAAACCAGCAAATTCCTATGTATTTACAATACTGAAAGTTTTGATCCTTTTAATTGATTAATTAAAAAATATACTAAAAAGCATAAGTACTTCCAACTTCATTACTAGATGTTTACACATCTCCCTGTGATGGGACTCACATTAATTTTTTTTCCACCGACCGTCAATTCGGTTAGTGAAGTCGCCCCTATCGAGTTATTAGCCATGAAGAAGCTTCAGCACGGTGTAAAAGGGTAGAACCCGTCAGTGAGTGCAAAAACTTGAAACCGCACAGCTCACTGATTTATATCATTTGGTAAGGTCGTTTATGTTGTTTTTGTTATGATACGTTATTAAAGCTGCATTAAATTGGCATTTTCTATTAAAATTATTAATTTACAAAGAGTAAAGTTATTCGAATAACTCGAGCAATAACAAAACTTTACCCAGTTGTTTGAGTAAGTCAAAACACAAGTTTTCGAGTTACTTTATTACTCGAACAAAGCAAAAATCCGATTAATTGGATACCTTAGTACTGATGAAAACTAGTCTCTTGCCCTCGGGACATATGTTCGTTGCTCAATTTCTTTCTAATTTTAATTAAACCCATCTTATAGGAAACTTTTTAAAGATGCTACTCTTAATAATATCAGATTTTTAGTTTAGAAGACATAACCGTTCAAAATTGATCGATATTCGCTTTTCAAAAAATACACAATTTTTACTTAATTTGGTGCGATTTCAGGTGTAATATCTCGAAAACAAGGTAACGAATTATCTTTCATTTTCCAATTGATTGATGTATTTATTAAATGTATAATAATAAAAAAAAATACTGTTTGCTTTGTATTTCTCTAGGTAAATCACTATTTAACATAAATTCTTATTTTTCAACTTTGACGGGAAATATAAAAAATTTATATTTTTTTACCTCTGCCATGTTTTCAAAATATGTTCTTTGAGTATTCCTTTACATAACTCAAAAGGTTTCTACAAATAAAAAAGGAAAAAAAGATATGGTTACAGAAATTGTATGGCGTGCATCCCTTCCATGTTTTGACTGACAGTTAGTTTGATCTAATAGTTTAAAAATTGGATTTTAAGTCGGTTGCTTACCTGAGAACCTCTGGCAAAGTCTGCTCCCAAAATTCTGTTAAAGACACAGGATTCACAAAAACTGCTCATTGAAATTAGCAGGTATGCATCTCACTTAAAAATTACTTTGGCGTACAAATGGTCAAGAACAATATTGACTTATGGTCCCTACAGGTAGGCACAAATTTTATTTGGACACGTACATAATATCAAAATTGCATAATTCAGCCTAAATTAATATGTATGCAGGTAACAGGTAAATTTTTACGGATGGTAGCATAAGCCTATATATTGCAAAATAAGCATAATGCCTGCATTAGTCTACGACTGAAAGTTGGCGCAACAAGTACTGAAAACACGGCATTGAAAAATTCTAAATTTTTTAAACTGGTTAGAAAGTCAACCATACCAACGTTTTTAGCGGAAGCTGCTTTAGAAGAACTCGATAGTTTATACGGAAATATTGAGAGAAGCAAAAGTATAAAAAAATCTTTGTATGATATATGAAAACATTATGGCAAAATGGGTGAGATGCAATCGAACCATTCACAACTTCAACTCCATATACGAGAACTGGCTTAATGAAGTCACCATCCTGGATATATTCGCAGTAGATAAACCCACCACATCAACCAGAGGAGCAAAAGGAAGGCCAAAAAAAGTATGGAGGTGTGTTCAATTTTCAATTTTCACAAGAAAGATGCAAGATGGTTGCCGATGCCACCAATGACTTGACCACGAAGCATTTATCGGACGCGCTGTCTGTGACATATACAAAGAATAGTGAGAGAGTTAGGTCGCAGATTACAAAATCTGTTGCTGATGCAAGCCCACTGCGACTAAAAAGAATTAAAGAAAGCATTCCCACGCCCATAAACGCACACATTAAAAAGTATGGTTCCGAAGAAGCCTTGGCCCTAGTTTTAGACTTAGTTAGAAAGAGAAATATAAGAAAGTACGGGCACGCGACACGGGGCTGACGTTTTACCCGGATACAAACATATTACGCAAGCCAAAATAAATTCACGACCACTGCATACGAAGTTTACGGAAGTCTCTGTGAAAGCCAATCTGCAGGATTTTATGGGCCATACAGCAAAACGATTGTAGGAGAGTCTTCCTGAAAATGAGGTGGAAATTCTTCCTGAGAAATTGACATTGGTCAGCAAATGGGGCTGCGATGGATCATCCGGACAAAGCGTTTATAAGCAAAGGATATCTTCCAATGACGCTACAATATCTGACGGAAATATGTTTATGGCATCTGTTGTTCCTTTGCGGCTAAAAACTAATGTTTCCCTACACTGGCAAAAATCCAAGACCGTTATCAGTGCATTATTGCCGACCAATAATGTTTCAGTTTGCAAAGGAATCGGCAGAACTTATAAAGACCACGGTGAAGGACATTGAAGAATAAATAAGCAAGATTAAGCCTACAAAGTTGCAAATTGGACAACGAAAATATAGTGAATGTAGTTACGAGTTCCACCTGACCATGGTTGACGGAAAAGTCGTAAACGAACTGACAGGAACAACCTTAACATTGTCATGCCCGATTTGAAAAAAGTGTCAGAAGAACTTCGGTAATTTAAACGATTCTACAAACGCGGAGAATTACGAATGTGGAATGTCACCATTGCACGCAAGGATGAGGTGTATGGAGTTCTTGCTAAAACTGTCGTATAGCCTACCACAGCAAGATGAAAACATCGATGAAAATATATCAATTAATTAAACAAGTTGGACTAAAAGTAGACTGTCCCACGTGCGGATACGGTAACTCAAACGATGGAAACACTTGTAGGAGATTTTTTGAAAATGATGATTATTTTATTCGGTTCACAAGATATGAGTTTTTGCAACGAAAAACTCAAATGGCGCCACTGTGCGTCGTACGTAATGGGTAACGATCGTCTACCCTTTATAGACATGGTGTTGGGAGAATTATATCTAGTTACCCACAGCGGTACGGAATTACCTATGACGATTACCTATTACCCTCCGACTATCGGGAATTACCCATCACGATTACCCATTACCCACATGGTACGAGTATGCGACTTTTACACGTTACCAACGGCCTTGGGTAACGGAGTATCCCAATTCGATATGGACAAACTGGTAATTGCGGCTATCGACCAGGAAAAGGAATACGGAATTATACCGACGGATAAATTGAAATATATTGCGGACGGATAGGCTGGGTCCTAGGCCGTAGAAAGTTAGTGGCGTTTGGAGATCAGCAGCTGGTAGATAAATATCGCGCAGCTTTGAACATTGTGGGTGAGCTGTGGCCTTGTAACACAGTCCCAGGATACATGGTGGATACCAGCCAGCAAACCTAGCGTCTAGAAAATAGAGTTCATTCTCAAGGATAATAAACCCGAAGTTCCAACGCACAATTGTAATAGCAAACTACTGGAAGAAACAGATGGTGTCCGTAGACACGGGATGTACAGTTGGAACAATAACTTACTTGGGAATTCGGTGGCGCGGGCTCGTTTGATATTAGCAGATAACCCTGAAGATCGATAATCGTGATAAGAAATGCAAGGCTGTTGATGGAATATCAACTGTGATCGATGAAGTACCACAAAATGGAGACATAGATAATGTATCGGACAGAGTCACGCATACTCTAAATAAGTCGCTTGGAATTTCTGGGCCAAGGGTGAAGCCAAGTGGGAAGAAAAGGCCATTATGGTGGAACGGAGAACTTGAGGGTATAAGGAGCTCATGCCGGCAACCATTTAATAGAGCCAAATTTTCGAGAGAGAAAGATTTCATTATTATAAAGTTGGGCTAAAGCTATATAAGAATGCAATCGGATGAGTCAAAATAAACTAATGGAAAAATATTAGGGTCAGGCAATTTGACGATAGGTTACTTGATTGGCTCTTCATAAATCAAAAGTAGGCATTGAAATGATTACTGAATCCAGACTTAAAAGGGCTATCGGCAGCTTCAAACTTTTAAGCTGATAAAATTATACATCGCGCCAAAAAACTTCAGATACGTTCCCAGACTTTCCAGGGTTGTGTTTATTCCCAGAGTGGGAAGTCCTCTCACCTAGAAGCCTATCATCGTTCCTTAAGAAGGTGTCAGTAATAGCACTCCCAATGCAATATAATTTTCGCTATCGCCCCTTAAGTGAAGGTGGATCTTACGTATACAAAATGCTCTCCAGGAGACGTTTCACAGCCGATTTGGGCACCTTGAACTCTACGAGGTATGTTAATAGAGGCACACAGCAAGGAGGAGTCTTCTCCCCGCTGCTATGGAACCTTGCACTGAATCGAATACTAGTCACTCTCACGAATGCGGGTGCGAAAATTAGTGCGTACGCGGGCGATGTGGCAGTATCTATAAGAGGAACATATACCGGAACCTTAAGGGACGATTTAGCTTACGGACTTTGGGCGGGTGAATATGGGCTACGCGTAAGTCCGGGAAAGACCGGATGGGTCCTTTTTATCCGAAGGTATAAAATATATACCGCGAAACCAATAACTTTGATTTAAGGCGTTCAATTTTATTATTAACTGAGGAATCGACGGGCTAAATAAGCTTCGCGACATTTAAAAAGTGTAGATTTCAGTTCATACACATATTTCAAAAATTAACTGCAAGTACTGTTTGGTACTTATCAGTAGGCACTATGTCTGCTATTACAGAAACTGCACTGGATTATCAAAAAAGTTAGTATACGTGGGTCTTTTAATTAAGAACGTGTATTGGATCTACCCCTACTTTGAACGCCTCACACTGCATTCGACGACGTTCTCCACGCTTAGAGATGGCGGCACAGTCGAGTATTTTGCCACGTAAAATTTGTCAGAAACCATTCGGGATCGATGTAAAACGGTAGCTGTTTTTACCTTTAAATTTTCTTGAGTGTAACCATTGCAAATCAAACAAATTCATAAAGATGTTAATTACGATATTTCAAAAACATTTCGAAGTTTAATTATAATTCGGATCCGATTTCACAAACGCCAAGTAAAATATATAATAAGTAACCTCAAGGGAATCACATTTTCAACACTTTCAAAGTAGCAATCGTATGCTTATGAATGTTCATAATCTATTCTCAAACACACGCTTTTTAAAAAATTTAATTAAATGGTGAATTTAGAAATTTAACATATTTCATTTAATAACTTATACAATTTGTTACCTTAATATCTAAAATAGAGAACATTCATCGGTCCCTCTCACCATATTTTAACATTGTGTAATACCAGAATATACTATGCTAATATCTTATTATTTCGTGATTTTGAACCGACCAGAGCCCACATGCAGTGCCTTACCAAACGTGGATTAAAGAGGAACATACCAATAACTGGGAACATCTAACAAAAGTGTTATATTTCCTTGGGGGTCATTTTACTTTACTCGGGAACATTTCAGTTGTCCTCTCGACTTCTAATGTTTTGCTTTTGATGTCATATTTATGGCTGTATGGTGGGTTTGTTTCAGGTTTATAATCCTTGCCTTTTTTTAGATTTTGTTGCACATTGAAAGAACAAACAAAAACTACAAAATCTAGGCGAATAACGTCAACAACCAATAAATTGGAGAAATTGTTTCATGATTTTATTGCCCCTGTTGTTGTTGCCTTGTGTGGGCTCATGCAACTAGAGTGCAAATCATGAAAAATCGTTTCCACAACGTGCAATGTCGTTAGAATCAAATAACATAGGCCAAAATGTGACATACTAAAAGTAGCAAGAATCCTTTGGGACATGTTTCATACTCCCAATGTAATAACGCGATTGTTGCGGGATATATAAGGCAGTGTTTAAAATGCTATCGAAATTTCACCCAAACCTCATATATTATACAATTTCATTAGCATTTGAAATGTAAATATATATTATCCATCTTTCGCTTTACCTAATTCAGCTCCATACATTAATAGGACCAACTAATGCAAACCCTACAGCTACCAAAAGTCGCACAAGCAGCAGGAAAAGCCGCTAGTTGGTTTTTTGTTTCATAAAAAAGCATGTTGATCGATTACGCGCTGCTTTTAATTTTGTCCACCAGCTACTTCTGTTGCTAGAGAAAACAACAAGTAACAACGAAAAAGCAATCGCTGCCGAAACTAAAAGCACACACAAGCTGATATGAAAAAGCGATAGAATGGACATAAAAAAGCTCATGAAATAGCAATCGAATATTTTTTGATTAATTGCTATTTTGAGCTATGGTAGAACAAAGTGTTGTGTTGATAATTTGTTCTCTTAATATTGTTATACATAGTAACTTGTAAAGGGTTGATGTTACTGAAATGAAATGTCCTATGCGGAAGGATTTATTTTAAATATGTTTTGGAATTTTTAACTTCTCTATATTAACTTCGCCTGTCTGTATGAACCTGTCTGTATAACTCTTTTCCCGCGATCCAATCGAACTGAAACTTCGCTGGCAAACTAATGGCGATGAAAAAATAGGCGGGAATGGACAAAGGGGCGTGGTACGTCCCATACAAATCACAAATTAAAAATCCATTAATTCTGTTCCTGTTAACGGTATTTGAACAAAATTGGGTATGTTGGTTAGGTGTACATATTTTTTTTACTTCATATATGTTTATGTTGCATCAACTGGGTGTAAAGTCGGAGTATCGGGGTTTAGGAGCCGGAGTTCAGAAAATTTACCCATGGCAGGAGTTGGAATCGAATTTTTTCATCGCGAATCCGAAACCGTGTTATTTAAAATTTCTGGATGGATGGACCTGGAAACAGGTATAGAAATACAGTACTACCGCGAAGATTTAAATTGTGTAGCATTATTAGTGACATCACTGGCATACACATTGTTTATCTTGATACTACTTTTTGCCAGCGATGTCAGCTTGTGTTAATAAATCAGTTGTGATGGTATTTAAACTGGAAACAGTTTATCAATTATAGCTTTAGGTTTTGAGTCGCCGCGGTCCAGGTAATTTAATTTCAATTGATTCTGGTATAGTGATATTATTAGCGTTATTAGTGGTGTTATATTGCCAATAGGTTCCGAAATTATACAATGTTAGTCCCTGATTGTAATGATTATTGGAAAAAGGACTAGCTTCCATTTAACGATCCATACAAGACAATTAAAGGCTTAGCTGTGAAAAATTATATATCGGTTTAGTAGAATGTATAGATTTTATACTCACGTTAGTCTCCATAATTGGTACGATTAAGGGTCGGATTTCAGAATTGTAGCACTTCGGGTTTGGAATCGTAGTATTCAATATTTAAGAAAATATCTACACACATGCCATGAACAACCTCACATACCATACAATTTTATGTTCGAAGTCACTGTTAGCTATTATAATATAATGGGGGCGGAGCGATCGTTGATGTATAAGTTAACACGGACGTTCACATTGATTTCCCTGAAAATGCTGAGCAAGCTTCATAATTTTTCTCTTCATTATCACCAAAGAACAAAGTATTTTGCAACGTCAAGCCCAGACGTTTGCTCTCCTTTGACTGCAATACTAAGTTGTTGGAGGAGTCAGTTTTACAATAAACAGCTCAGGCGACTCGCTGCCTCTACATTGAACTTTAATAAAATAATTAAACGAACATAGGTTGTGTAAAACCTACTTAAAAAACTTGACTTACATATACAAATTTTTGATTTAGAATAGACATGACAAGGCTGTAGCTTATTACAGGTAAACCCAGGTGTTCACCTCAACTGAAATCTTCCGTTCAATAAGTACTACAAAACATATACCCAAACATATTCTACAGGAACCATGTACATGTTTGGAACACACTTCAAACATTCATATGTTTGCAAGTCCCAAACCTACTTGTATTTAAATGCAAACAGTATCATGTTTACTGACAAACATGTATGCTTTTAAGTGGAAACATATGCGTTCTTCACCCCAAACATCCATATACTTACGTGGAAGCATTCGCGTGTTTCCCCCAAATCTATATATACTTACATGGAAACCTATACGAATTTCCTCCCAAAACAAACATTTATACACAAAATTAATAGATTTAAAACGTCCCTTTTTACATTTTTTTTTCATTGAATCTGCTGCTCTTTTGCTTCTCCGTTTTTTGTTGTCTCTCACTTTTCTTTTTTGTTTTCAGAAAGTTTCAGCTATGCGTTGGTTATCACTATGCATTGGTACACAAACAAGATATTTATATACAAATCAAGTTATGCAAGCCAAGCGTGGATTAATTACTTGTGTGTTTCTATTACACTTATTTCACAAACGGTCCGCCGTTCCGATTTTCTCAGTAATGGCTAGGGACAGACAAAGGGCTTCACGTTGTCTCCCCTTTCAGTTTCTTTCCTCAAAATCGTTTCTCACTTTTGTAGCACACATGCATATATATGTGGAACACATGAACAAAAACCAAAGCAACATCAACAACCATTTAATCGTTCGAGCCTTCGTTTATCCGTCTTTCACTGATCAAGCGCTTTTGGTATCCTCTGTCCAATGAACCATTGACGACTGAATACATAAAACTAAAACGCAATACATCAGGCAAAATAAGGAACATTTTATCTGCAATTTACACACACATTAAGGAATATTTATGACTCACTGACTGAGAGAATATTTCAAAAATACCGATACACACTTAGAAGTTAGACCCTCTCGTTGTCCCTATTTTATTCTCTTGCTCTCGAGAAAGCATAGACAGTGCAACAAACACGGCTGTATTTGTATCACAATCATAAATATATGTGGGTCGCAAACACATATATTATAACATATTAATCATGGTGTGTCAAACATCATGTAATATTGCATTGCAACCACAATGTGTTGGGACACAAGTACATTAAATTTGCGACAAGCTACAAACACACTTTATATTTGCATTCGAACAACAAAAAATACAGATTTTTCAGCGTGTAGACTGCCCAGATGTCTTAGAAAAAATAGAACTTAATATTCCTTGTCGTAACTCAAGGCAGTTTATCATGTTTCACACTGAATGTTATTGGTAAAATTATACATGGAATTGCCCAATTATTTGGCCACTTCGTTATTATAATGAATTAAATCGTGAACATACTGTAGAATTCGGTGAATCAAAAGAAAAATTTAAAATTTTTTTAAGGTTTCATATTAAATATGAATTATTTTTAAGTTATTAAGTGATGTTTGTTTATTACGAATTGTAAGTAACGACTATTAAAGTTTTGTAAAGAATTTTGTTTCTGTAGACTTAAATAAATAAATAAATAAAGCCTCACCCTTGGATACACTGAATTGGTTGTCAGCAAGCGGTAGCCGATTGGAAAGTGAATTGTAAACAATCTATGACATTGAAAGGACCGAGCCGAAGAATTTGGGGCAGCTATACAATTCAGTTTCAGCTATATAATTCCGTTGCGATAGGTTTGCATCGTATTAGTGGTTATGAACTATTTTAGTAAATAACCCAGCAAAACGCTATCCCAATTCGGGAAGCAAGGACAATAATTCATGTGTACAACTGGATATGATGGTGTGATGTCAGGTCAGAACTTAATTCTGACCTAGGTAGGAATTAGGGTAACCATTCAATTAGTCATTATTCGGTTAATCGATTATTCGTGCTGTAAAATTACCCGAACATTTTAATTATTTAAATTTTTCTATTAACGATTAACTCGAACAAATCATAGCCATTAATCGATTAATAAAATATAAGTTCTTGTTTATGGCAAGCAGTCCGTCTTGAAACACTCCTACAATGTGGCAACTCATATGACAACGATTTGCGAACAAATTTTTTAACTTTACACACATTTCGAACAGATTTGATAGTTTGTTGAGAGAAAGCGTCGCACAGTGCTTTGTCTCATAGACATAAATAAAAAAATTGTCTGAAATTGGGTCTAATATGTAAAATTTCAAGACCCACTGGTCACTTTGTACAAGGGGTATCAAAATACCTGGTCCGATTCTGCTCAAACTACATACAATAAGGATAATAGTCAGAAAATTACGTTTTGCAAATTTTTCTTTAAAATTAATCAGTCCAATAGGGTGTTATAGTGTGATATAGTTTCAGAGCAATCCTACCCTTTGTATGGGAGGTACCGGAAAGCGTGGCACTTTTGGGTCCAAACCTTGATATTGTTTTTAATTTTGGCTTGGTACCAAAAGTCACTAATTTTCGTGTTGCTGCAACTACGATTTGTGAATTGTACCTACATATATTTTATACTTTATAATGAAGTTACTTTTGTTACGTTTTAGTACAATGTTTGAACACTGTTTTCTTTTTTTTTTTTGTTTTATTTTATTCGAATAATCGATTAAACGAATATCGGCAACGGCTGCTAAGGGAAAAGACCGACGAAAATGGCAACGGGTGTGGTCTCTAAATGCACTAACCGCGGGCCGCTGGCCGACTTTAATATGGTCCACGAAGAGTGCAAGAGATTTTTTGGTAAAGACCTAATGGCGTGCTTGGGTAAAGTGGGTAATTCCTAACGTGAATACGTACAATTGAGGGGCGGCGCATCCCAGGAGACATTACATGGACCAGTTTCAGTCCAGACACAAGCTGTATCTGTTGCTGGTAGCTGAGCATTTGCTCTCGCACCGCGAACATTGTGACCTTTTCTGACAGTTTTATTTAATCACTGCCTGCATTTGAGCTATTACTGGGTGGCTTGGAAGGAAGCAGTGATAGTTCCTATTCCAAAGAGGATGGGCAGCTTTCGACCCATTTCCCTGTTGTCATCTTTTGGGAAACTTCTGGAAGAGTTTATGCATGCTGATCTCCTGTGCAGAGAGAAGACCCTTTTGTTCAATGGCCAGTTTGGCTTCAGGAGGGGCGACTCTACTTCTCATGCCCTGACGGTGCTTGGCGAGTACATGTCCAGGGGATTTGCCAGGGAGTATGCCACCATCTGTTTGAGCCTGGGCTGGTGGGGAGGCTCCTATTTTATTATCGTAGATATAATACGCTTGCCGTAAGCAACACTGTCTTTAATATGGCCCAATTATTATGCAGACACCTTGTATATATGTACATAATTAGTTTTGGGTTAGTATTTAAGTTATTTTTTTTTAAAGTTCATTATTTCTAGAAAATTTTGATTATTCGCTAGTTTTTACTTATCCTTTTTAGCGAGTTTATATTGAGTATCATTTTGATTTATTAAGATGCGGAGGAAAACCTCGGCATGGTGGGAGATTCGACTTACCCAATACAAATATAGATCTACGCCATTTTTTAAATTTAGATATTTAGTAATCAGGAATATTTTTCCTACAGTTAAGCTTGTTGGTTTTTGAAAGTATATATGGGTGATTCCTTGGAAATAACGTTTTCTCGGATGGTGAAATTATTAGTTTTTAGCATACCTCGGATGTGATTTTTTTTTACAGTTTTTGTTTATATATACTACTATAATGTATACCAACATCTATTGTACTACAACCCCGAAAACATTTATCAATATATTTTTTACTATAATTTTCAGAATTGCCACGATTCTGACATCCACGGTATTGACATTTCATATTTAAATTGACTTCATTCTATGCCAAATTGACGTGAGATAATTTCCTTTGAAAATCACATTTCGATGACTAAATATCGAACAAATTTCGTCACTAGGAGGGCGAGTATTATATTGCGCAATAAAAAAGCGGTACCATGGTATTGACTGCTAATTTTGTGACTTACCCTTCGTAAAGAAAACACTTCACTCCAATCGATTCAATGTGGATAAATCTGTCAGCCATTGATGTAAACATAACATTTGATATACAATGGTCGAGTTCTCACAGCGAAGGCGCCTTTATACCCATCCAACATGGCGCCACAGCGGTAAAACGTAAATGTACGATATTAGGCAAAAATGCGTGGACAAAGTTTAGATCTTGTTAGTCGGGCCTAAATAGGAGATTTATGCTCGGTAAATACATGAAAATATCCTCTATCTAGGCATTTTCAATGACCATAAAAAATATCAATCCATCCTGCGAAATGAAGGAGTGAATATAGTATAAACCTAGATTTTTATGAAATGGACACGCCACGGTTCTGATATTTTCATTAGTTTCTGTATGTTTCTATCGAATAAGCGCGACGCAGGTGAGAATATTGTTGTGGAAAATCTTGTGTACCATAAAAGTATTGAAATTACGCGATTATTTATTTGCCGTCCCTTAATTACATGGAAATAAACGTGATGGACAAAGAAAACGTTATTTCCAAGGAATCACCCATATATTAATAGCTATTTTAAAATTCGTAAAAATCTGAAATGCCATTTTTAATACATGAAAAAATTATAGGATATGTAATGGTTTAAAATGTAATAATATTCCCAAACGTTAATTTGAAATAAAGCCGCAGTCAAAATATGTTGACAATAAAGTCTCGCGATATTTTTTAATATTTTTTTTAAATTTTTTTTTCTGCCATTAAATAATAACATAACACTATTCAAAACTTAACATTATTGACATACAAAAAATATGCCCATACTTATCGCCGTCTGTAGTGCAGTGGTAGTGTGCGCGGCTCTTTTGCATCAGGATGTGGTTTCGATCCCTACTCTGACCACCTTTAGTTACGGCGACACTATCGAGTATGTAGCTTCTCAAAATTACCGTTCGGTGCCGGTGTAAAACTGTAGGTACCAATCAATGAGTGTATAACTAGAACGCGCACATCTCACTGGTTGTGAGTAGCTCTCCCTAATCCCTTCATGGTATGTAACGGGAAACCATTTATTTATTTAGTTACATATCGTATATATAAGTTGTGTAAAGAAAATTATATTCCAAACGTTACTTTGGTATTAGCTGCAAATATAGAATCAAAGCCCCACAGTCAAGGGCTATATAGAGCAGTTAAATTACTCTGTGACCCACCAATATCTATTCAGATTTAGGTTATTAATACTCGTTTTATCTGAAACAAAAGTTCGTATCAAACGTTTTAATAGTTTACAATATATGGGTTATATTGGCTCGTCTATATATGTGGAAAAACATAGCAATGCCGATATCAAGGCTTAAAAAGGCCTCTGGTGTTACAAAACATAGTAGTAACTTATTGGATGTATTCGTCATAGTATGGTGACAAAATTAAATCATTATCCTTGCTTTCGAAGCATGTAAATTATTATATAAATTTCTGTTGGATACAAACTTTATGAACTGACTATTTGGGGATCTGTAAAGAGATGTACATTAGGGTGGAGCCATAATGTATGAGAATTTTTGTTTGTTATTTTATTGTAATGGCAATAAACTGCTGACTATACGTGAGTTAATGCACTTTCACTCAGATACTTTTAATTTTTCCATATATTATGACGGAGAAATGTTAAACCAGACTTGGCAACGGTATGATAACATAGGCCGTATTACTTGGTTATTTGTGAATTTCATTATCCTTAGAAATCATTCCAAAATTTTTCCAATTTTTTTTAATATTATTATTACATTTTCCTAGAGGAGGCTTTCTGCTCCCGGAACGTACAACCCTGGTTTCGTTTTACTTATATTAATTTTCATATTCCAGTTATAAGCATATTTTTCTATGAGTCAGCCTGCAGTTTTTCATTGAGGGTCTGTATTTTAATGTCAACTTGTCATATAATAATATCATTCGGAAACCCGATAACGTTGTCCATCTATTCCAATATATCCGATAAAGAAATGGGTTTTCACACAATCAGTGAGCTGTGCGCGTTCTATTTTTGCACTCATAGATTGGGACTTACGGATTTACACCGAATCCGAACGGTTTTTTTGAGAAGCTCTTCAAGGTTAAATACTCAATAGTGCCACCGTCACTAAGAGAGGTATACCAATACTCCATGAATGAAATTAAATGTTTGAATTAAGGTTATAAATTAAAAGTTTTAAAATTTGTTACTTTTTAAAGTAAACTGTATTCTATGTAAATACTTATATACGATTATATACGATAACAAAAAAGTACCAAAAGAAGTACAGAGGCTAAAAATAAGTACTTTTGGGTATTTCTTTAGGTGCTATGCAGTCAGAAGTACAATTAGTAAAACAAAAATCAATGAGTGTTCGAACTCACGGGCGATATGTTAACACCTTTATGTTACACGGTACCTGTTCGATTTCTCTGAACACATTAGTAAATGTTACGTTGGAAAATAAAAAACAGCGATTAATCATATGATGACGTTTCATTTAAATAATATTAATACTTAATAACACTTACAACCTGTTTCTCTATCTCGAACGAATAGCTAAACGAAGGAAAATCAGTCACTCACATTCGGCACAAATTTGGTTTCTCTAAGTCGAAATTTGCGTTCGCCTGACTTCATGTTTGTTCCTAAGTGACAGCACATTCGAAATAGAAAATCCTAAATTTGTACTGAAAAATTTTGTTTTCATTCGACTTAAAACGACAAGATTGTGAAAACCGAACCAACTTTCTTTCGTATAGAACACGAGCGAAAACTTTCGTTCGAGATAGATAAACAGGCTGTTAAATATATTTAAAGGCAAGTGCCATTATTTTCTTGCTTAATTCTTTTTGTTTTATTCCCACAAAAAAACAAAGAGAATGCAAAGTAACAGACACATGAACATAAACGAGTATGTATACATTGTTCTGTTCGTACATACGCTACACAAGTTCACACAATTTTCGATCCTCTCTTAATATCTCACTTGTATCAGGAGGATTCTATGGCACAGCTGATGGAAAAGGTACTAGGCCGATGATGGAGAATGGGAGAGCAAAGAAGACAGGAACTAATCTTAAATAGTGTTTATTGATACTGACAGCTAAATTATGTTTAATGTTATTTGCATTGAACGAAAATACTCATACCCTTTGATTTCTGTCCGTTTTATGTCCAATGAAGCGTAAAATTGATAAAATACAGCAGCAAATAAAGCTCTATGAAATGTTCTACTACCTCGTCGTCATGAGGGGGCATCGAAGAGAGTAATGGAAACTCTTAATTATTACTCTATGTTTGTATCTACGTATAACCATATCATTATTCTCTTTGCTCTGAGAGTGCTCCGCACCCACACAAGACAACTATTCGCTGCCGCTACATCAGAGTATGTTTTTTTCGCAGTCTGACAAGCTGTGTTTCGAAGTCGGACAAATCTGTGTTCTATATAGATGTGGGTCACCCTTATCATTTAGGGGTATGAAAAATAGATGTTGGCCGATTCTGATACCTACCCGATATGCACATCAAACAATCTGTGTGATAGCAGTCGGACAAACTGTGTTTGGATGTATTCACTTTGTGAGTTAAGTCCCTACCCGCGCCTATATATGATGTTAACACATCAAAAAGTAAGCGTACTGCTGAAAACAGTTCGTCTGGCAACCCTATCTAAACCGTATATTAGTCGTGTTTTGGTTACAAACAAGCGATAATCGCTTGCTAAGTTGCAAAGAAAATGACTTTTTAGCGACAAGTAATTTTATTGAAAAATATGAAAAACGGTTGAAAACGGTAAAAGATGTCAATAAAAAAATTTGTTTAAACTTAGCGAAAATGATTCGCGTCCCTAAGTTCTCGCTAAGTCTTCGCTAAGTGCTTCGTACAAAATAAGCGATTATATAAGCAAGCGGTGTAACCAAACCACATTTATTTTTGCAGACAATTTGTTAGGGCTTAATGTAGAGCCTATCAAGTAACCATTCATTTGATAGTAAATTTATTGTAATAAATTTAATTAGTCAATGGCTACAGCTGAAAAATGGCGCTATTTCGCGAAAAAATTTTATTTTTTAAAACCTCATGGCTCTTTCGGGACGGGACGGGAAAGTCCAATCCAGCTAAGACTTTTGCAATTGTAGTTGTACGCTAAATGGTATAATCCCAGAGGTGAGTACATAAAAATTTCATGAAAGAACAATTCAGTCCTGTTTACTAAAACCTGCTACCTTATGGCAGAATAAACTTACGGACCAATTACCGCGAAAATTGGGTGTCGTTTTAGTCACGACTAGAATAATTTGTAAGTAGGCAAACATATTTCGAATTAATCGCATTTAATTTAATTTTACTAAACTGTGATTTATAACTCAAAATCATTATAAGATTGTGCTTTAGTTAATTGGTCCTATGAGTATAATTTTTATAGAAATGCAGTGGACTTTTTGGTGCAGCCTATTACCGTTTTAAAAATCTTTCATATAAAATTAGTTCGGAATTTTTTAGAAGTTATACAAATATTTATAACATTTTGTTGCAGAAATAATCGAATATTATTAGCTAATGTCTGGGATGAAATCACTGAAATAATCGGAACAGATCTCGTGACCTCAGTAAATATAGTAAATATATGCCAAGTCTAACTTCACATATCGCACCCTAACTACAAAAGACTATAACTCAAAAACTGCTTACATTAATGTTGTTGCTTAAAACCAAAAAACAATAGGCATTTATAACCGCTGTAGAAAAACTCGCCATTTTCTATACCCTTTCATTTATGAATATGTAAATTATATAGGTTTTATAGATTATAGGTTTTAAACTCTACACAAAATTATTAATTCTTGAGTTGTGACTCTTTTGTAGTTATGTTGTGATTAGTTTGCTGCAATTTTGTTCCTGTTGTTTATTTAAGGTATTTTTGTTAAACATAGACCCGATTAAAACTCATAGTAAACTTCAGTAACACAATGTGTTTTTGCATTCTTCCTGACCAATTGTCTAGCCAATTTGGTTTGGCTCCCTCTAACGTAGCAGAAATGGAAAATTCTACAATCTATACAAATGCTTGCCGCATACTCGTGAGCTTTCGTATCCTTCTCATTATCTTCTTTACAACTTCAGGTATATCGTTTGTCATTTTACTATTATTACAAGCAAAACTCCTATCTATTATCATTAATATTGTGCGACATGACAAATATCACTCATTAGATTATATCAGGGTAAACTCTTAACTCCCATACTTCCATAATGTTAAGATTTAGCCTTTTAACGTTCCTTAAGTCAATTTGTACACACATATTTTGTGTTTGTTCCCCATTTGAACTTTAGGGATCGTTGCGAAGGAGACATGTGTGTAAGCCCACATATGTTTAGTCAGATACTTGCAAGTGCATATAATGTATCTGCGACTGCTGGCTAGGATGCCAAGTGTTCAATTTGTCAACAATTGTCTGTTAAAAATTTTTCATTTTTTATTTCCAGTTGTATATGCACGTGTGTAGTCATGCAAAACGTAGTTATTTTCTGTGCAATTCTTAATGGAAAATTGAGGAACAAGTCTGGTGGAATATGCAAACACGATGGAATAAAATATGGCAAAGAGTTTAGAGCGAAGTCTACGGTAAGGTTTAGCTAAAATCTGAAAATAAAATGAATTTTCCAAATAAAATACTTGTCTTTTATTAATATAAATTTTGTTTTCTACGGATTATTCTTTTTTATATGGACAAAATATTTGTGGTCAGACATACTATAACGCATATGTGATATTCATCCCCACCTCTTTAAGCCAATGGTGATGATGAAATAAAATAAATGCTCCCGAACAAGCGCATAAAATCCCCATCGTACTCGTAAACAAAATCCACATATAATATGGAAAAAGCTTAAAATGTCATAAATGTCGAACATAAAATTGTGACAATAAGCGCCAGAAGACGTGCAACAAACATAAAAGGCGAATAACATATAAAATGCGAATCATGGATGATATTTAAGCATTCACACGTAAATGTATGACATTTATGGTTTAGCGATACAAAAAGCGATAAAGGCGAATATGTATCGAAAGCGTAAATCCGAATGATACGCGATTTACAGAATAGACGATCGGGATTCAAATAAAGGGCGTTGTGGAATAAAATATGTGTTGTCAAGTACATACTAATTGGGTGAAACTTACCCTAAGATATTTACTATTTGAAGAGCTGATAACTTGCATGTCAAATTTGTTTCGAGTCATTTGATATTCAGCATTGCCCGGTGTACACAAAAACACTATTATCTTTTATTTTCCAATGCAACATTTACTAATGCGTTCATAGAAATCGGACAGGTACCGTTTAGCAAAAAGGTGTTTACACATCATCCGTGAGTTCGAACACTCATTGATTTTTTTTGTATTTGTTTCTCACTATGATATCTCGTATGACTCACAAGAGCTGGAGAGCTGTGAGATACCAAGTATCCCGCGCATATTTCTTCGTACGGTACTGGTAAAGAGATTACTAGCATATGCTTGAACGCCGATCTCTCTTATACCAAATTTCCAAACCATACTCGTGAACTGAAGAGAAGTTTATACCGAGGTTTGGTAATTCTTGATCACGCAACCAATGTCTATTGTAATATTGCCGGCATCAAGTGAGCAGCAGTGGAGGTGATTAAAGTACAAGTAATAGTAAAGTGAGTGATTATAATTGAAGAGTGATTGAGGTAAATATTCTAGTGCATATTAATTTTCCCTTTATACCGAACTGAATATTTATTTGAGCACTTGGCGAGAACGGTTAAATTATTCTGTTATGCGTAGCGGCTGCAGGATTTAGAGGGTAAATTAAAGAGCACATAATAACCAGGTAATTTAGTAGATTGTGGAGAAAGTTTGTTATAAAGTGACTAACAGTGCGTAATTCCATTAGGAACTAACCGACGGGGTTAATCAATAATTTGACGTCTATCGAGTCCATTTTGGCAGAACTGCCACGAATTTTATTGCCCTTGACCGAGGGACGTAAACTTGGTTAAGGCAGTCCGTCGGTTGGGACAAATTGTCCATTGAAACCTATTGAGGTTATGATGGCAACCTCATCTAGGTTCTTGTCCCAATTGGCTGGAGACGTTCCAATGAACTATTAACACCCAAATACCAGTTTCTACAATTGCAGCTTGCAATATCCGACGCATAACCTTAAATTGTTAACCCTATTTTTTTATATATGTACTTTTTTTATCCAAAATGGAGTCAAACGGTAGAATTGACCAGTTTGAAAATTACTTAAATCAGTTATGGTTATTCTTAATTTCTAATTAAAAGAAATAAGCAAAATTTTTTTTTATTATTTAGCTCAAACTATGAAGCTAATCGAAATTGAAATTTAATTTTCGAAATTCGTTGATGTAATTTTAATTAACAAGAGACAACAAAATAATTATATTCCCTAAACAGGGTTTAGTAAAACTAAACTTCTAGAATTAAGCTAATTTATTTATTAAATCTCTAGCAACATCCATCACAACATTTAAGAAGTATCTCAACATTTTGTCCTTAAAAAGCATCTTCAGACTAGAATATGAATATGAAGCAGTAGATCTTAGTTGTATGTAAAACACAGGGGTGTAGATTTAAAGGTTTGCCAATGGGGGTTTTTCTTGAAAGTTGCCAATAGATTAACCCAACGGATGGGATGGATTTGAGGTCTAGGACATTTACATCTTCGCTCTAAATGAAGTTTTCTGTGAATATGTGGGTTTTCTGTGTTGATGAGGAATTTAATTTATATGTAAAGGGCCATAAAGCGCGCGTGATAAGTTTTGTTTGTATAGGGTAAATTTCGTTAATAGGAACAAGATTGCCGCCCACATCTCCTACACTAAGCAAGTTTGCTGAGCACGCGCGTACTGTTCCTTAAGCGGTTCATAACGTAAACTAAAGTTGTTTGTTTTCTTTTCTTTTATCTTGCCGTCACTAGATCAAATGGATCTTTTGCACATAGTTTTTTTTTTGATGTGTTAACATCTATACGCGCGCCTCTAGGGCAGTAAACTATAAATTTAATACATACGCAAGTGTTAGGTTTGTAAGAGTAAATCATCGTTTGTTTGTTCGTTGCTTGGCAGTCGGTATTGAAAGTGATTATTGGGCGATTTTCATATAATTTTCCCACGCGATTTTCTCCGGAAATTCATAGCCGATATTATTAATTTTTGGATTAAAAAGCTAGTGCGGGTTTCGACGAAGAATTTAGGCCAAAAATTAAGGCGATCCGATATCGGCGAGCCGAGATTGAAGTGGTTTAATTTGGAGTATTAATTTGGAGTAATATTAAATAAGTGTTTTATGTTGATCTTCGGTTTTGTCTTATCATCGTTTGTTTGTTCGTTGCTTGGCAGTCGGTATTGAAAGTGATTATTGGGCGATTTTCATATAATTTTCCCACGCGATTTTCTCCGGAAATTCATAGCCGATTTTATTAATTTTTGGATTAAAAAGCTAGTGCGGGTTTCGACGAAGAGTTTAGGCCAAAAATTAAGGCGATCCGATATCGGCGAGCCGAGATTTAAGTGTTTTAATTTGGAGTATTAATTTGGAGTAATATTAAAAAAGTATTTTATGTTGATCTTCGGTTATATCGTAGGAATATAACAATGTATGTATGTATGTACAAGTGTCTGTTGCTTTGCATTCTTTGACTTTTGTGGGAATAAAACAAAAAGTATTGAGCAAGAAAATAATGACACATGTGCTTGCACTGGGTCTTTAAATAATTTTAAGTATTAATATTATTTAACTGTAACGTCATCATATGATTGAACGCTGTTTTTTATTTTCCAATGTAACATTTACGAATGTGTTCATAGAAATCGAACAGGTACCGTGTAGCAAAAAGGTGTTAACACATCGCCCGTGAGTTCGAACACTCATTGGATTTTTAATTTTTCTGTACTTTTTTTGATTATTTAAAACCCAGCATTACAATCTCTTTGCAGCTGGTGTGTCCAGGTTAATATTTTATCATGGCAATTTAAATGGCTCTAGGGGAAGCGTTTTTGTGTAAAAATGTTCTAGCTGAAATAAAATATTATAATCATGTTTTTATCTTTGTATTAGTCTCTCTCATGAAGAAACAGATTTTCGAAATATGATTGCAGCCGAATTTGATTCTAATAATGCAGACCAATTTGAATGTGCTGAAAGTGAACACGAATATGTTACTGATCAGGATGGCATGAAATCGGATGCTGAATCTATTGCGGAAGAGCCAATTGTGGGTGTAAATTTTGATCATGAATTTAACAACTATGACTGCGAATATGATGGCCTCCGATGACACATTTTGGATAAGTAAAGATGGTACAAAATGGTAAAAAAAAAATAATAATACTTTCGTGCGTGAACGAACTCGAACTTCCTTCTTACCGTGCAACAATGTCTCTTAACAGAACTCAAACATTTTTGCGCTTCGACAACGGTACAACAAAAGCCGATAGACAGGCTGAAGACAACGCAGAACCGATAAGAGATATCTATGAAATGGTAAACTCGAATCTAAAGGCCATTACAGGCCTGCAGAGTCTATAACTGTGGATGAATAGTTATTTAGCTACAGAGGCCGCACAAAATTTACCCAATACATACCGAGTAAACCAGGAAAATATGGTATTAAAATATAGTGGGCATGCGATTCCAAAAAGTTTTATCCTCTAAATGGACATATTTATACTGGACAAATTGGAAATAATAGAGATGTAAAGCAAGGCGAGGGAGTTGTGAAGGACTTAGGTGTTCCCTACAAAAATACAGGCTGCAATATTACAATGGATAATTTCTTCACCACTTTACCGTTGTTAGAAGAACTCGTAAGCCAGAAATTGTCTGTGGTTGAAAAATTAAAAACAAACAAGACTTACGTGCCTGAAGAATTTAAAGCATCAAAAAGACGTGAAGTTTATTCCAGCGAATTAGGGTTTAGTCCCAACGAAACTTTGTGCTCCTACGTACCAGCAAAGGGTAAAGACCCAGAGATTATTTTATTTTACAATAAGACTAAAAGTGGCGTAGATGCCATGGACAAAATGCTTTCCCAGCACTCTACGAAAAGAGCAACAACTCGATGGCCCTTGGCCATGTTTTATAACTTATTGTATGTTTCAGCTCTAGCTGCATATATAATTTACTTCGGTAATAATCCACAGGGAGACGTAAAAATGTCGCGACGAAGAGCATTTATTCAGAGCCTGGGCAAAAATCTTTGCAATCCACATATACGTTCTCGTGCTCAAAGGCCTAGGGTTATAGGCAAATTTGGTATCAGATCGGCCATCGAATGTGTTTTAGGCAGTTTTCAATAATATTTTTAACGGAATATTTTATTATTTTTTACTTTACAGGTGAACCCTATATCTTCAAATAACGATGGTGAAGTCGAAGCCCGAGCGGGATTCTAGTAGTCGTATGAAAGAAAAAGGTGGATGTTTCATGTGCTACGCAGAGTCTAGAAAGAAAAAAAAATTAATGTGAATCCGATCACAGGGGAGATGTGTAAACATCTAGTAATGAAGTTGGAAGTACTTATGCTTTTAGTATATTTTTTTAATTAATCAATTAAAAGTATCAAAACTTTCAATATTGTAAATACATAGGAATTTTCTGGTTTTTGTTTGTTTTATTTAACTTATTTGGTTAGTAAATGGGCACACTGCAGTATATATGTACTGCATTAAAAATTACAGTAAGCAGTAAATTTACTGATTACTGAAAAAATGCAGTAAATTTTTACTGATAATGAAATTTAATTTGCATTACCAGTCAAATCATAGGGCCGTATTCATAATAATCAGTAATCGGGCAGTACTGATTACTGAAAATTCAATGCACCTCATCGTAATCATGTAGGCACTTTATAAAAATTGCTGAAAAATTTTTTATTAATCAGTAAAAATTTACTAGTTAAAGAATTATTTTTACTGAAATTTTAGTAGTACTGCAAAGTGCCCATCTATGGTAAATGCCTTAAGTACAAATAGCTAATATTGGCTTATGGTAACTAAAATAAGATATATAAATTTTTGACTCGATTGTATTTAAAAATCTATGGAAAACTGCATCTATAGCAGTGGAATTGTTAGTTGTGGGGGTTTGTGGAGAATTGCTCTTATGCAAGTGGAAAACGTCAAATAAAAATTTTGATAAAGCTTGCGACTGTGGGTTTGCACAATTTGTATTAAAATCTCCACCCATAATAATTGGCATGAGATGGAGATTGTTACCCAATTGTCGTGCACCAGTTTCAGTGTAAGGCAAGAGTACGTAATGAAGATATGTTATAATCTTAATTTATATTGGAATCTAATAGAAATTTTATTAGAATTAACATTACCTCCATTCAGCTTTGATACACTTTGTGTTGTTTTATGTTCTGAGTTATAATTTTTTTGGTGTTTTGTAAAATATTTTATTATTTTGTATTTGTTGCGGTTGACAAGTTATTAATCAGCTGTTTACTGAAATCTAATGTTATTTTACAGCAATGGTTTTCGAAAATTAGTAGCTAATATTGCACACTAGATGGTGCTTATATGCAGCTGTTAAGTATGAATAACAATCTCAAAGAAGAAAACTTTTAGTTTTTAGTTTTCCTTATTGTGCTTTGTTTTAGTAAATTTTTTATTAAAAGTGCAAAAAATCTTTTTAAAAGTTATTAAAATTAAATGTTTTTGTATTCATTTTATTTATTTGTTTTCATTTGGCTACGATAACATAATGTACGACAATTAGTGAAAATTAGTCGCTACTATTGCACACTAGATGGTGTTGAGTATATTGTATGCAGCGTATGATTACACTAATACACTCATACATAGCTCACACATATTACATTAACGATTACATCGCACATATTACTCTAAACTTGTGATTGTATTGTGAAAAAGATTTTTACCCCCAGCGTATAGATGTTTACACATCAAAAAGCTTCACGGCAAGCACATGTCTCAAGCGAACAGCCTGTATGCGCACAACAAAGCTTTACGCAGAAAAAGTGCGAAAGTTGTCACATGGGTCCGTCTGTACTTACTTACTTATCCGGTCTCGGACAACCCCGGGGGTCGGGGACTTTACAAAACGAAGATAACATATTTCGCCAACCAGTTCGATCTTTTGCTTTATTTCTCCAGTTGGCAATACCAAGTGTACGCAGGGATTCGTCAACCTGATCCCTCCAGCGGAGTCTTGGTCTTCCTATTTTTCGTCTTCCTTCGAGTTCGGTTTCGCAAACCCTTCGCGCTGGTTCATCTTCATCCATTCTACTGACATGGCCTAGCCAGCGCAATCGCGTTATCTTGATCCGCGTAACTATGTCAATGTCAGGATAAAGCTCATACAGCTCATGATTCATGCGTCGGCGATACTCGCCGTTGTGCACTATAGGGCCATACATTTTTCGGAGTATTTAAGTCTATATCAAATCGTAATTTACGCCGATAAATTTAAAATATGTGCTTAAAATTTAGATTTGAAATAAAACACTACACTAATTTTTAATGTGTTTTATTCCTAGCACACCTATTTAAGCTTAATTCATCAAAAAATTTGCATAACATTGGTAATATTAACCGTAATATTCTTTGTATCTACCCGGGTAGATACTATTAAACCGCGTACACAAAGACATAAAACTGAGGGAAAAAACTAAAGAACGTTGTCAAGTTGAATTTTTGTGTCATTTAATGAAATAAATAAGAAAATTAATAACTGAGTTTAAACGATTTCAAAATCGGATGAAAACCCTCAGAGTTACCAAGGAATGAACACAGAAATATCTACCCGGGTAGATACTATTAATGCGAAGGTTAAGGATACAATTTCTTGAAATATTTGTTTCTGCGCAATGAATTAAGGTTAGCATTAACGAAAACAATAGAAGAGTTTCTGAAATGAGAATGAAATTTGGAAATTTGTCTAACGGAAAAATTTTTTAAAATGTCTCTTAAAATAGTTCCAGAATCTCTAAAATAAAAGAAATAGTTGGAAAAATTGCTTTTTTCATTTAACTAAATAAAAATCATTGTAGATTATATTGAGAACACATTTGGGATCTAGATAAAATATATGGGAAACCAACCTTGGAACTTTAGGCGCCTTTAATCAACATTAAATATTTTGAATAAAATTACTGGATTTTTACGACGCTGCAGAAAATTTTGTGAAATATAGAAAAGTTGGCCTTCCACAGGAATGATAGATACAATATTCAAAAGTTCGACCTTTTAAAATAACTAATTTCTGAAAATAAATATTGCGTTTTGTCAAAAATACCGAAAACATTAACAAGAAGCGAAGAAACCTTTTCAAATTGTTCTGTTTTCGAAATATCCCGAGAACCTTATAAGTTACCCAGGCTATGTAACCATTTTCTGAGGCTCTGATGGGGTTTGTGGGGTCTCAATGTAAGAACTTGAATAGTACAACACCTTAACTATGTTCAGCTTAATCGGCCGTGAGCACCAGCTGAATTATTTACATTGTTTTGAGAGGTTGCAAAATGGCATTGCAAAGTAGTGCTATTTTAATTATTGAAAGTATTTTAACGAAATATAGCTTCCAACTTAATTTTATCCTGACCTGTTGTGCTTCACGGGAGTTGTTGTGTCACCCACCAATTGTTGTCGTAACCTATGTTTCGCAAATTCGTAAATTTTCTATTACGCTAATCGGAAAATATTTTTGAAGAAAGAATATTGTGTATGAAATTTGTGGATTTATAAGGAACGTATCAGAAGGGGCTGCGCCATAATGCGCATTTTCAGTGCCAAACAAAGTTTTTATAAATAATACGCACTGCCAATATATCGCTGTGATTGGTGACGACCAACCATCAACGTATATTCAATGTTGAGTTGTTTATTGATTTTTTCCAAGTAATTAATTAAACATTTGCGTTCAATAAACACATACAGGCCGTATAATAACCGACTTAAAAATACTCTCACCCGAAGTCACCCATTCCGACCGAGTTCTATGGTGGCATTGCGCTAAGTATTATTCAATACCCAACTTAATTACGACCCTAAGTGATTATGGGCAGTTATCGTGACCACCAGCCAATTGTCCGCCCAAAATTTATGTAGGAGGTACAAAAATTGGCATGGCGAAATTGTTCAACTGTTTTTACACAGTATTACACAAAATATTGATCAGTACTAAATTTTGTTAATATACGGGCGATATCGAGTCTCCAACTTTTGTATGGGAGGTACGAAAATGGGCGCGGAAAGTAGTTAATCTTTAATTTTTAGAAAAACATTTCCAAGTACCGAATGTCACTAAGATCGCTTGTTGTCTACGACAGTTATCGTGTCGAACAACCGGTCATCCGCCCAACTTTTGTGTACATTTGACTAAATTTTCTCTAGTACCGAACTTCATAACGATTGGTTCGGTTTTGCTTGAGTTATCTTGCCGAACAACCAGCCGGCCGCACAACTTCTCTCGGTGACAGCGGTTTGATGACACGAAGCCTATAACCTAACTTCATTAAGATCGGAAGTGTTTCACACGACTTATCGCAGTGACAACCCGGACAACCACCAGGCTTTTGTATGGGAGGTACCATAATGGGCGTGACGACTTCGCCCATTTTCTCCAATTACGTAGATATTTACAGATTATTACCCAACGTTTGAGTTGAAGCTAATCATATCCACCAGAAAAACGTTTTAGAAGAAACGTGATTTCGTACTAAATGTTTCGATTTGTATGGGAGGTACCAGAAGGGGCGTAACTATAACACCAATTTTCAATCCCAAACTATCCGTGTATAAGTAAAAGTCACTTACTAAATTTCGCTGTGATCGCTAAAGATTTACGGCAGTTATCATGTTGACCAGCCAGCCAGCTAGACAGACAGACGGACATGGCTCAATCGTCTTAAAAAGTTCCAAAACGAATTTCGTCTAAGATACTGATACTTAATACTTCCGTATTAAATGATACATACCCCCATCCTATGGGTGAGGGTATAACCAATACATATGTTCTTCTATGTCAGTTCATTGCGAGAAGTCTCAAAATTCTGTTAATAGAATGCAACCAAAAATTACACATAATTACTTAAAATACTAAAGTGAGTTAAATAGCTATTTACAAAAAATTAGGAGTATTAAAACGGATTCTGTTTATTCTTAGATTAATAAAATACTTAAAAATAACTTAAAACTAAAATAAAAAAGGAAACTCAGTATATTTATGGTACAAATGAAACGAGAAACATTGAGTAGGTGGGAAAAAACTACGTTTTAATTTAAAAAATTAGCATTATTAAGCCCAAATTTAATTATGATAAGCCACCCCAACGGTACCTAATCGCGCCCGAGAGAGCTCAAAAGCCAGTCAAGGCCCGCTTCTTCTATAGATCCGATCTCACTTGCCTATGGGCAACATTAAAGGCCAACAAATCTCCTCCTAATATAGAGCCGGATTTGGGTCCATAGCTTTCGTCATCATGGGACTACGGCCCGCAACACTCGTAAGTGAGATAGAGAGTCGGCAGGAACATTGGGAACAACATTGGTCCACCAAACCTGACCAACTTTATTTTCTCCCGCATTTTCTGGACAGTCTCTAGCTTCTGGGGAAATTTGTTAAACCTGCGGTATGGCTCTCCATATTGCAATTTGCGCACCTCACAATGTGCCCAACTCGTACAGTTGTTATATTTGCCCGTTTCATGGGCCTCAGCGCACTTAACACATCTGGAGGGCATACTGCAGTTAACAGCAGTTAGGCGACTAATCACCACAACGCAGGGCTTCGCATACTTTGGGGTCTACGTAAAAAAGTTAACTTTTGAAAACAATTCTTTAAATTTGGTGTGATCCTGAAGGGAATCCGCGAAGTAGTTTGTAACTCCCTTACCCAACATGCTTGCTGTACATTTTGAATGGCCTAAAGCGTGAGTTGCCTCCCTCATCATCGTGTTGTGGCTTACATCAAACGCAGTTATGGCTGAGACCGTCTTACTCTGCTTGCTAGAAATAGGCATAGCTAAAGCCGACATAGATTTCGCTGCCGACGTCGCAACAGCCTCATCCGATTTCACGGACGCCCGTCCTTGAACATTCTTCTCTCTCGGAGGCCCCTGCCTAACGGGAAATTGATATTACTCGCCGGGCATGACACTTGGCTGGCCACACCGAAATCTTTATTGTCCGTTTCGTCATCGGATAACGCAATATCCTCAAGCCTTGTTTCTTTCTCCGCGACAACCCGCTCATGCTCGGGCATTAGGGTCTCCAGCTTTTCTAGCGCGGACGGGCGGTATTCATAATTTTTCTTTAAGTCTTCATTATCAGCCATAAGCTCGATAACAGTTTGTTGTAGACTGCCAATTAACTCATTAACCGGAAGTTCTTTGTCGTTTTTCGTCGTCTCTAACGAATTTTCACTGGGAGTCGCACTTCCAGAGCTTACCGGCGATACAGTGCCAGAGGTTCCAGCAACAGCAGCTATGCGAAGAAAATCCAAAATTTTCCCCTGGGAAGGGTTCTTCTCTTTACTTTTGGCGGCACCAAACTTGGTGCCCTGGAAGACGGCACAAGTGGCTCTGGCGCCAGACGCTTTCGCGCCAGGAGTTACGCCCTTCTCCATTCGATTTTAGAAATAATCACATCTTAAGTGCTAACGTATATTCAATGGAATTATGCATTGTCTGAGGTCCTCATGTCAAATTTGTTGAGGCCAGTAAAAATAGGGTATGCTCCCCACACACCGATTGATAACCATTTGGCCCTTCCTAATCGTCATCAACCTTGAACCTTGAACCCGCCTTGAATAAGGCTGGTATGTATGCGTTGTCAGAGGTCTTCATTTCAAATTTGTTGAGGCCAGTAAAAACGGAGTATGTTCCCCTCACTGGTTGTTAACCATTTGGCCCATCCTAATCGTCATCAACCTTGAGCTGGAAGCGCCACAACTGTATAATATTAGAGTCTTCAAAATGGATTCGAAATTTCACAATTTTGTCTTCTTGCAGATCTTCTTACATAATACATCTGATTTAGTAATACGAGTACAATACGGGTTCCATTTATCCGATCTTTTATATCCGTAGCGGAGCTGCCATCTTTGTTAATCTTGCATTCATTTTGGATAGTTAATTGATTCAGCAAGCAGTAGAGCGTTTCATTCTGTGCGAAAACGCATAAGCTCTGTACTCTAAATATTCACTGTAAATCCCACCTTTTCCAACTTCTTGGAGACTGTGATTTTTGATATCAAAAATATTTTAAATTTGGAAGTGGATTTTAGGCTAAAGTTTATAGATCGTTTGTTGTGGATTCAATTGTTTAGATTAATCAGAGTTCCTATTAGTTCCCTCCTACCCAAAACAGGCTCTCGGCTCGCGGGTCGCGTGGCACAGTAGAATCTGGGGGCTGGGGACTCGCGATCCAATTTCCAACTTCCAGCAAGGTTCAGTTTTGTTAAAGCGGGGCGAACCAGTTTAAACTGAAAATAATCGGAAAAATTAAAAATATATCTCTATAATACAATATCAAGATAAAGGTAATGCTTCGTAAAATTATTCAGAAAAAACTCTGAAATACAAATATGGCAAAGACAACTTGGAAATGGATTATCCAATCGAAACACGAAACAATTTTAGTGATTTTTCATTTGAGAGATGATTAGATTTAGCGATTTTGTCTAAACAATTTTGCCACTTTATTAAAGACATCGCTTATGTAATGCCTTCGTTGGAGGTCAAGAATTTCATAATTTTGGATTGGACGAAACCTTTCCGGGTCGTAGGCATATTTAAATTTGATCGAAAAACTTCCATCTTAAATTCAACCCTTATAATCGCGCCAAAATTGGTTATATTTTCGACTAGATGCTCCGTTTCATAATTGCCATAATTGCCCGAGATATTTGTCGTTTTTAATTTTCTTCATATCCTACATTTTTCAAAATTATCTGATACCTGAAAAACCGAACTAAGAAAAAGAATTATTAATCTTGCCTAATTTTTGAATTTTGTGAGTTGTTCAAAGTGTTTCCGATTATTTCTCTGTGTTTGTAAGATTTCAAAGTTTTTAGTTTATGGAATTTCAATATGTCGGCTTTCCCAATTTCGGCTATCCCAAATTTGTCTCTTATGAATACTAAAAATTGTACAGTTAGTTAAACTTCTTCTAACAGTTCAGCATCAGTTGCATACGCTAACTGTTTTGATCCAACAATATCCTTAATGCAATACAAATTAATACAAAATTAACAGGGAACAAGACAATTTCCATAAAATATTATTTTTACGTTAAGGTTAATTCGATTGAAATTTATAAGAAGTCGAATGCAAATCAAAAGACACCGCCGAAAATTTAAAAAAATTATGCTGAATCTGAGTGAGTTTTGATATTTAAATTAACTAGATGCTTTTAATAGATGTTGCTGACATTTAAGTTTTGTATTTGATGTTTTTACAGAATTTTGAAAATTTTTGGAATTTTGAACGAAATGTTTAAATTTTAAATAAAATTTTTGGGAATATCAATAAAATCTATTATATTTTTATTGATAGGATTTTAATTTGTACTATTTTGAAAATTAAACGGAATTTTTAACCATTTATTTTTATAATAACCTATGAATGTTATTTCTGTAGCAACTTAAAAATCAATTACATAACTACTACGATGCATGAAAATCAGCACTAATTTTTAACACACACCATAAAGATTTGAAGTTTCACACAAACATGAAATTTACACCCGTTATTCCCCCATCATTATTACCACAGCTTGCCTCTAGTGTTACCACATTTGAAATGCTCTATACATTTATTACCGTACCTATATAAAATTTTGTTTAACACCTGCCGCCCCTTAACAACCAAAGTTGTAAAATATCCTTTTGTAATACTTTCACGGCTTTCTGCTTGCACCTCTTCTTCCCCTTAATCAAACGATTTGTTTTTTTTTTGATATTTTGTATGAATATTGATGACATTTGTAGTCAGTAAGCGTATCCGGGGTTCATATGTCGTTGCCTTAGGTTTAATATCCGTTGTTGAAAATCGATTACCGAACATTTTCTACAAATGTTCCGACAGAATATTTTTGTAGGGGAATATAAAAAGAACCATCGTGACTTACCGTAACACAGACAATCCATATAATTGGCCACATCTGGCATCGATACCCGCCCGTATCACATTAACATTTCACACTCGCTTTTCTCGCTTCCCCACAAATACAAAAGTATTTTACATGAACGATGAATTCAATAACAGGCAGCTTGGGGGGGAAACTTATGTTGCCGACAAACATACAGACTTTCGGGACATTTTTCGTTTTTGGGCTATCGTGTATTTTGATAATCTTAACACGTACTCGATTAAAACGAATTTTGTCACCGTTTACTTGTCTCTAGAACATAGTATTTTACTTTGGTTTTGAACACGACGCAAACCATATGAGCTAGAATAAATTAAAATTTGTTGGTTTAAAACAAAGGTGTAATTATACTTTATAGGCTTGCCACGAAATGCACGAGTATTACAAAGGCAAAAGAAATTAAAATTATATGTGGGTCAAAGCATTTTGACGCGTTAGTTAAAATGAGGGAATTAAGCTGTTATGATACCAAAAATGGTGCGGTATTATCATGGAATAGCGATCACAACAATTAGTTCACGTTAGTGCGCAAACCCTCATATTACGGTAACATGTAGCACTGACAAAAATTGAAATAAAATTTGTGTATAAATCTTGATGAAATTACTATTTTTCAAAAGCTAGCAAACTTCTCATACAAATTTAAGTCTTTCTTTAAGTAGTTGCTTTCAAAGAGGGCGCTGGGGTTGTATGATTTTGGTGTATTTCCTCAAATTGATTTTTATATGCATTTGCAAATAATTTTCGAAAATTTGTTTTTGAAACAAATTGTTTAATTTTTGCCACAGCCATTAACATACTGTTTTGGCAATGAGGGTCAAATACTATGATAATAATAGTGTTGTAGATAATGAAAACTATTTTATTAAAAAAAATCCAATGAGTGTTCGAACTCACGGGCGATGTGTTAACACCTTTTTGCTACACGGTACCTGTTCGATTTCTATGAACACATTCGTAAATGTTACATTGGAAAATAAAAAACAGCGTTCAATCACATGATGACGTTACAGTTAAATAATATTAATACTTAAAATTATTTAAAGACCCAGTGCAAGCACATATGTCATTATTTTCTTGCTCAATACTTTTTGTTTTATTCCCACAAAAGTCAAAGAATGCAAAGCAACAGACAGTTGTACATACAGACATACATTGTTATATTCGTACGATATAACCGAAGATCAACATAAAATACTTTTTTAATATTACTCCAAATTAATACTCCAAATTAAAACACTTCAATCTCTGCTCGCCGATATCGGATCGCCTTAATTTTTGGCCTAAACTCTTCGTCGAAACCCGCACTAGCTTTTTAATCCAAAAATTAATAAAATCGGCTATGAATTTCCGGAGAAAATCGCGTGGGAAAATTATATGAAAATCGCCCAAAAATCACTTTCAATACCGACTGCCAAGCAACGAACAAACAAACGATGATTTACTCTTACAAACCTAACACTTGCGTATGTATTAAATTTATAGTTTACTGCCCTAGAGGCGCGCGTATAGATGTTAACACATCAAAAAAAATTACAGCAGACAGTTGTCCGAGGCCTTTTAGGTCACCACCTTTAGGTCACCACCTAAAAATTATTGACTATTTGCAAAATATTTCGATTCTGGGTTCAGCAAATTCTGAGCTATTTTGCTTTAAAAACACCTCTAATTATCAGGTTTTTTTGGTGTAACTTTTAAGATGTTGCAGATATTTGGAAAATTTATTATGGATACGTAGACCTTTAGGAGCTCTTACATGGGACATATTGTTTTTATTTGTGTTTTTGAAGTTGATTGAGTAGTAGAAGTTTAAATGCCGTTGTTTAGTGGATTTTCGTGGAGTCCTAAGAAAAAATCAAAATACCTCCGTCACTTTTATTCGTATATTAACACTAAAGATGTCATTGAGAATGTTATAAACTCAGCTTCGTAGCTCGGTATGATTCTTTGGAACATAACGTTAAATTATACAGCTTATTTTTAATTTTATCGGTAGTATTTCAAAATTTTTCGAAAGTTATCATTTAAAACTACATTGATCGCAAAAAATGTTGCAAATTTTTACCCGCAGTAAAAACTGTTATTTAATACCTTTGAAATGATATATAATTTATGTATATCCGAAAAGAAATGGTCGTAATAATTGCATTTTTGTAAAACAACTTTGAAGCTTTCAGGTCTATAAAACAGTTTAATATTGAATGTGAATGCATTAAATGCTTCAATAAAATTTTTTTTTTTAATTTTTGGTAAATATTTTTTAAAGAAACGTAATCAATTAAACTACCAATTCATTGTATTTCTCTTATTTTTCCGATTTTATTGAAACATTTAATTCAAAATCGTAAAAATCTGTTTAAATTTCTGTTTAAATTTTTATTAGAATCGTATATTTACTATAAATGCAAAAAAATCGAACTGTTTTCCGAAGCCGGGAAAATAGGTTATTATTGAACTGTGTGAGAAAATTTCCCAATTTTTTGCAAATCTATATTAGAATTTCAAAAATTTATTTTGAGACTTTCTCATATATTATGGAACGGAATGCTAACGGCCTACAGAAATAAATAAATTAATGATAACTTTTGGTAAAAAGAAACTTACATGGAAATCAGAACCTATTCTGTTTATCACACAATTCACCCAAGCATTAATGCCCGAGGTAGGAGCGCAATACCTATCAGCAGCAATATAGGACATTATGAAGAAGGAAAAGTATCAACAGAAGAATTTCAGGCAACTACAATAGTAGTGAGGACAAACAATGGAAATATGTCGATTACGTCAAGGCACAATATAAAAATGGAAATAATTAATAATCATAAATATAAATTCATAATGGATGTAGATTTCAATGCAAAAAAATAGTTTTAGTGGATATCGTGTGAAGACAACAAATGCAGGGATCTCTTTAACGCCTTGTAGAAGACAGGATGTAAATGTGTATCTACAGGTTCTCCTAGAGACCAAAACAAGCATCCAGACTTGATTGATTTCTTCACAACGAACCAAATACCTAAATCGAATCTTGAAGTTAACGAAGGGATAGATTTGAGCTTCGATCACTCGCCAATAGTTCTGGCATACTTCTCAGCACCAATAATTAAAAATCTGAAGCTAACCAATAAAAACGCAGATTGGAGATATTACAAACTACTAGTAACTCCGACAATAGATACTTCAACGCGTGTTACCTATCCCGAGGACCTGGAAAGAGAATCGGAATGTTTTACTACCTTAATTAAGCGGGCATTATGGACCAGCATACCAGAAATAAAATTGACAAAATCGGCGATCAGAATATATTTTAAATTTTATACTCAAGAACTGAATATTTCTACACGAAAAACCATTGAAAATTTTAATACTTACAATACTACAAAATATCTGTCGAACCTAATGCATGATGCAAAAACTGACTATCCTTTGTGGATAGAACTCAATACCTAAAAAGCCCAATTAAACAGAAAACACCGATTAAATCAGCAACAACGTATGTGCCAAAACGAATGGGCCAAAAGAAACTCTCAAAAGACTTATGTTTTTGCAGAATATTTAAGAGAAGTTTTTACTCTAGATATTACGCACAACAGTAATCCGGAAATTATATTTACCAGCGACCAAAGCAATTCTCCAAGCACTTTTGTTAATGAGGCCAAAAAACAGGATAGAATCTAAAAAACCTACTGGGAACTATTTAACTACAACTGATCTAATTAAAATACTACATAATAGAAGCTATGTGAAACTTGCTGCACTGTTTAATGTGGCAATAAATATGAAAAATGTCCCAAGCATCTGGAAATGTGCAGAAGTAATAACGATACCAAAACCAGGTAAAAGTTGCAAGAAGTTACATTATATCGACCAATTTCTTTGCTCCCAGTGGTTGGAAAACTTTTTTTATATCTACAGGCTTAAAATCAATAATCAGTCATGGTATTGAAAAAAATGCTCTGCCATATTTGGGAATGTTTCAAAGGCCTTTGATGGTGTATGGCATACTGGCCTAAGTCGTATGCTTAATTTGCTTCTACCAAAAGAGTATTGCGATTTTCTACAATCTTACCTAGAGCATGGGTAAAAGTACCGAGTTGGAAATATCCCAAAGACATCATAAGTGACTAAGGGTTTACATGGCAGAGTCCTCGATCCACTTCCATACAAAAAACTTCATGACTCCCGCTGACATTTTCATACATTTGGTACAAAGTCAGCAGGAATCGCTCTCAGTTTGTCAATAGTTGTGACCAATAGATGACATGTTCACAAGACGTCCTTAAGTCACTAAGACTGACCGGTCAATACGTCACTAAAGGCTGTGTTTTTCAAAATACTTAGTTTATTTTAATCTAAATGTATTTATTGAGCTGCTGCTTTCCAAAATTTTTGTAATAAATTCTAAAAGTTTACGACAGTTATGAAACGTTATGACTTCTAAATATAAATTTTGCAGGTCAACATTTTTTAAAAACTTCAAATCCCCACAAATGGCTTGCAGATGATAAATGATAAAGTCTTCCTATATAGACACTCAGAATTGGCTTTAGTAAGAGTCAGCCATGAGATAATGCTGACAAATCACTTGGACGGTCTTACATAGATCGTCGGTCACTTCATAATTTAAGCCACCTAAGTCAATACTAGTGACATGTCATGAAGATGTCTTGTATAAATTGTCGTTACCTGCTGACATTTTCCTAAGCAAATACTACTGAAAATGTGTTCATGACAAAATTTCCAACTGGGTAGGAAACTAGAATTCAGAAATTTACAAAATTAACTCAGGAGTACCTACCACCTCTACTCTATCTCCTATATACTTACGATCTCCCACAAAGTCAAAATTGCCTCATGGCCACTTTTGCAGATGAGATGATGACAAACTGAGGTAAATAAGCTTCAGGCAGCTGTAAATGAAGTCCTACAATGGACGAGAAAATGGAACATAAAATTGAACAGCAATAAGTCTGTTTCCAATAGAAAGAAAATAGAAATTTCTCCAATAGAAATACTTGAATTGTAACAGTTTACTTTGTTGGCATTCCTGTGCCATATTTTAACTCAGCCAAATATCTTGGGATGACACTAGAGACTAACATACCTTGGACAGAAAACATTAAAAAGACAAAGTATGAAATACTATATATACGGTCCAAATAAAATCAATGCCTAATAGGTAGAAAATCCAACCCCTCAATACATAATAAGCTTATGCTATCTAATCAAATACTAAAGCCCATTTGGACGAATGGCATTCAAATTTGTGGATGTGCAAAAAAACACTTAACAAACATCATCCAAAGGTTTCAAAATAAAGTTCTACGAAACATTGTAAACGCATCCTGGTACGCGCGAAACAATAACATTTACAGAGACCTAGAATTAAATTTGGCAACCGATGACATAAGATGTCTCACCGTAGCTCACACAAACACAGTTCTCAATCACATTAACACGGAAATGTTGCCCTTATCGAACACTAAAGGATTGCTTAGAAGACTCAGAAGATTTACCCCATGATTTAATTGGACGCTTTACCCAGGATGAAGATGCTTGATTCTATCACCTAACCTGTAACAAAATCAAATATACTAAATCTTGTTGTTGGTCTATATAATAAGACTAGTTGTAGTATGTATTTAAACTGATTTTGTTTTAAATGTTTAAAAAGAAGAAAAAAATAGTAAATTTATTTTTATTTCAAATCAATTTCAAAATAATTAATTGTAAAAGTTATTAATACGATATATACCTTTTACCATAAAGTATTCTCATAAGCCCAAATTGATTGATTTTAAAAATTTATCCCACAATTACTGCCGAAAAATTCACAACTTTTAAATGCTAATTATAAAAATATATTTAAATAAATTAAAACTTTTTCAATATCTATTAGATTAATTTCTATTAGATTGGCCGTCGTTGGTGCAATGGTTAGTATGCGCGTATCTTGTACATGAGCTCCTGGGTTCGATCGCGGATCTGATCACCTTAAATTTCTTTCGGCGGCGGTCACCTCGCATAGTTACGGCGACACTATCGAGTACATAGCCATGAAAAAGCTTCTCAACATATCGTTCGGAGTCGATGTAAAACTGTAGGTCCCAATCAGTGAGTTTAAAACTAGAAAGCTCACTGGTAGTGAGAAGCTCTCCTCAATTCCTTTATGGAATGTAATGGGAAACCATTTTTTTTTATTAGGTTAAAAAAAATTTTTTATTAGAAAAAATCGCCTTATATGCCTAAAATATTTTCGTGGGAAAATTCCCCCAATTTTGGCAAATTTTTATGCAAAATTAAAAAATATGTTAGAACAAACTCGAAATTAAAATGGTCTTCAATTTCTATTAGATAAATACATTTATTTCAACATGAAGAAAAATATGCGCCACTTTTCCCTAAAACTGGGAAAATAAACGCGTAAAATCAAATGATTTTACCAAATGTCTATAGTCAGATACCAAAAGTCGTTGTTCGATTTCTTTCAAAATTTCTACAAACATGACGATAGCAAAAATATTAGGTGGTGCTGAGTTTTGTTCAAACTCAATAATTCAATAGGATGTTATAGTATGACAAGTTATCGAGGCCCATTCAACGCATTGTATGGTGGGTACCAGTATCGGTGGTCCAATTCCACCGAAATATTGCACAGAAGTGACCACTGTCCAACTAGTTTGGTCAAACTCAATGCGTTACAGTGTGATGATCCTTTGCGGCTCCGCAGTCATTTGTATGGGCGGCACCAGAAAGCGTGGTCCAACTGGATTCAAGATTTTAATTTTTGCAACTATGACCAAATACAAAATAAAAATAAGAGTAATTTCTCTGCGACTACTTCTTCTTTTGTCTCATCGGTATATGGCGACCAATCACTGTGAGTGGATATAGTTAAGATAATGGTTGCTAAACAGATAATCGTATCCACATCATTCAGTTCAACGGGATGATTCTGAATTTGTTTCTCTAATTAAAAGTTGTACTCACTTACCCAATGCTTTTGAAATTCAAATTTTACAGAGTTCATTATATGCATAAATCAAAATTTCTTAGTGGTCCATTAACGTGATTTATGATAATTTTATTTTTCCAAGTCAACTAACAAACACTAACAATAGAGCTATGGCGCAATA
The DNA here is from genome assembly GCA_963931995.1 of Phaonia tiefii. NCBI lineage: Eukaryota > Metazoa > Arthropoda > Insecta > Diptera > Muscidae > Phaonia > Phaonia tiefii. The sequence continues at coordinate 196,875,147 of OZ008368.1, read as the reverse complement.
GCACCCCAAATGAATGCAGGCTCGAGAAAAACATGATGTGTCCCCATTTTGAATTGAATCATCATTACATCAACCACCATCTCAAAGTACTTTTACAATAGATGAATTCATGTCCATGAATATTGTATAGAACAACATTGTAATCCATTATATTAACATTGAATAGAAGAGAACAACGTTAACATAAATCGTGGAAGTAAAGCTAAAGGTTAAGGCTCCCCGAAGAAACCAAATTTGAGTTCCCTATTATACTTTGAATAAAGCTAACATAGTTGTTAAGCAAATCTTGTTGTCCCTGACTTTTGCGCCGCCCAAGACCGAAGCAATTCAAAACAGCACCAGTCAAGGACAATTATAATGCTGTACTTTTGTTGTTGTCATCGTTACTGTTGTCACCAAAGCAAAGTTTAACACAATTTCCTTGGAATTAACAAAATAGAATTACACACTATGAAGGAAACCATCATGACACCCTTTTACTAGAATCCTGGTGGCCGTTGGTATTACCAGCCACGCAATTCAATAGCATCTGGTACTATAACAAATTGGTTGTATTCTTTAGACTTCCTATTGCGTAGATGTTTATTGTTCATCTGCTTTTATTGTTCTCGGTTCAGACGGTAATTTCATATTATATTCCAGTATAGGGGTAAAGAAAGTTCGCAGAATAAAGGATAAAAAGTGTAATGTGTCTAATGTAATTTAACAAATGTCTGTTCCTTGACTCGAAAAGTTTTTGAATTTTGACTTATATTTCACAAGGGTCTGCATTTTTTGATATCAATCTTGACCTTTGAGTAAAAGGTGTCAATTAACTAATTATGAAGAAGTTAGTTATTAAATTATAGAATGATATAATAATAGAGATTTTTACATTTTTGGAATGAGAATTTCTATTTAGAGGTCTCACCGATGTCACACTTCCGAGTAATTAGCCAATGAAAAGTATTCTTGGCCCAGAATAAAATTTCGAGGAAAAGGAGTTATACCACGGAATAGTATAGCGTATGTGGTGCATATTGTTTCATTCCATAAACAATAATTATAAAAATATATGTTGATAAATCTTGATGAAATTAGTATTTTTCAAAAGTTACCAATATTTTTTTTTGGACATATGCAAAGTCTTCCTTAAATTCAATTTGTTTTGGCGTCACGAGACGACATTAAATTTGTATGATTTTGGCGAATTTGCTTGCAAGATAAAATCGGTTTTGATAGGTTGATATTTCCAAATAAGTTGTAAAGCAACATTAGAAATAAAAAAGCATCCCAATGATATTACTGAAAAGAAGTACGAAAATGTGATTACAAATATCTTGAAATTTGTGCTAAAATTTGTCTAATGCCAAAAATCCCCAAAAGTTTCATAGAGTAAATATGGAGAAAACTCTCCATTCTTTTCTGGCACACTGATTTTTATTCGGTACGGTGAAAAACTAAACTTTAGCGACCCATCTCCTAAAGTTTACAATAAAAAAAATCAATGAGTGGTAAAACTCACGGGCGATGTGTTACTACCTTTTTGTTAAACGGTACCTGTTTGATTTCTATGAACACATTAGTAAATGCAATTCCTTAGTGCAATGCTTAGTGCAGAATTAGTTGCGGCTAAAATTGTGCATTTGCTAAAGAGTATTATTTCCCCTAAACAACATGGTTTTATAGAAGGTAGATCCACTGTTACTAATTTGTTACAATTTCTGATTTTTCAGCATTTTCTTCGAAACTTCAGACGGATGTGATATATGTATACAGATTTTAGTAAAGCTTTTGATAAGGTTAATCATAATCTTCTTCACTTGAAGCTTGATATGATGGAGTTCTCAACAAAATCTTTGCATTGGTTGTCTTCTATTTAATTGGCAGAACTCAGTCAGTGTTATTTAAAGGGTGTTTATCGCGACAGATTTTTGTTTCTTCTGGTGTTCATCAGGGCAGTCATTTAGGGCCTCTTCTTTTTAACTAATTTTTAAATGAATCTTAATAATTCTAAGATTATAATGTACGCAGATGATGTCAAATTGTATTTGTCTATGAAGTCTGTGAAGTCCTTATTGCAGGAGAATTTGATAAGTTTTGTTAAATGGTGTGATTGTAATTTTATGCTTCTCAACTTGAGTAAATATAAAAAATTTTCGTTTAACAGAAGGATGTGTTGGGAAACTTGTTACAAGATTGGTGATAATGTGTTGGATAATGTGTCTCAGTTTTGCGACTTAGGTGTGACTCTTGATAGTGAACTTACTTTTACGTCACATATTGATACTTTCATAGGTAGAGCATCTTGTTTGTTAGGATTTATAAAATGTTGGTCCAGGGAATTTGATGATCCTTATATGTCAAAGCGGCTGTTTACTAGCCTTGTAAGGCCTATTCTTGAGTACGGTCAATAATTTGGCTTCCACATTATTGGTGCCATATTGATAGAATCGCATCTGTTCAGAAGCAGTTTTTACTTTTCTTGGTTGGAGTTCATCTTCGAACCTACCTCTCTATATTCATAGATAACAACTCATAGACTTACCTACTTTAGAGCATCGTAGGGCAATACTGTCTGTATGTCTTATGGTTAAAATAATCAATGGAGAAATTAGTTCGGCATATTTGGTATCTTTACTGAACTTTAATGTTCCTCTTAGAGCTTCTAGACATTATGTTCCATTTTTTCTACCCGCGCTCAAACAAAACTACGAATCCTTTAATCCAGTTTTTACTCTTTGCAATACTTTCTATTGGATTCGATTGAAGTAAATAAACGAGCAATTATATTTTTTTTAATAACTGTTAATGCTTAGAATTGCCAGATTTAATATTCAAGATTTCAATCGAGAAATCATGTGAATGAATTTTGGTTCCGAACTAAATTTCCTACTTCATTCTCATCCTGATATATCTGTTTATCATGCTTCATCTGTCCTTATTCATCTGTTTCTGCTTAATATGTTTCGGTGTCGTCTGTTCTCTCTTCGTCTGTTCCTGTTTCATAAGCTCCTATTCATATATCCTGGTATATCTGTTCCTGCTCCATCTGTTCCTGCTTCATCTGTTCCTGTGACACTGTTGTTGCTTTATCTGTTCCTGCTTAACCCGTTTCAGCAGATCCTGCTTCTTCTGTCCTTATTCATCTCTTCTTGCTTATTCTGTTGCTGTATCATCTGTTCTCGCTTTATTTGTTCCTGCTTCATCAGTTCCTACTTCATCTGTCCTGCTACATCTGTTCCTGCTCCATCCGTTCCTGCTTTATCTGTTCCTGCATCATCTGTTCTTGCTTCGTCTGCTCCTGCTCCACCTAAATCATCAGCTCCTGCTTTATATACCCTGCTTTATCTGTTCCTGTGTCATCTGTTCTTGCTTCTCCTGTTCCTGATTCTCCTGCATCATCAGTTCCTGCTTCATATGTTCTTACTTTATCTATTCCAACTTCATCAGTTCCTGCTTCATCTGTCCCTCTTCATCTGTCCTTCTTCATCGTTTCCTGCTTAATCTGTTTCCGTGTCATCCTTTAGTGCTTCATCTGTCCCTGCCTCATCAGTTCATGCTTCCTCAGTCCTGCTACAACTGTTCCAGCTCTATCTGTTCCTGCTTTATTGGGACCTGTGTCATATTCACATACTTCAAAAGTTCCTACTCTTTCTATCCTGCTGCATCTGTTGCAGCTTCATTTGCTACTGTTTCATCAACCCTATTCCATTCATGGCATTCTTACCTTCATATTAGTCTTTATGTATTTATATAATAATCCTATTAATATCGTCCATGTTCAATCTATTATCTCCTGCATGAATTTATTACTATTTGTTTTTTAATTTTGTTCCTGATTACTGTTTTAATTTAATTATTATACTTTAGTTTTGTATTTAGTTTGTAACTGAAGATATGAAAATTTTTTTCTAGCTGTTTCTAGCTGAGTAAATAAATAAATAAATAAATACATAAATAAATAAATAAATAAATAAATAAATAAATAAATAAATAAATAAATAAATAAATAAATAAATAAATAAATAAATAAATAAATAAATAAATAAATAAATAAATAAATAAATAAATAAATAAATAAATAAATAAATAAATAAATAAATAAATAAATAAATAAATAAATAAATAAATAAATAAATAAATAAATAAATAAATAAATAAATAAATAAATAAATAAATAAATAAATAAATAAATAAATAAATAAATAAATAAATAAATAAATAAATAAATTAATAAATAAATAAATAAATAAATAAATAAATAAATAAATAAATAAATAAATAAATAAATAAATAAACAAATAAATAAATAAATAAATAAATAAATAAATAAATAAATAAATAAATAAATAAATAAATAAATAAATACATAAATAAATAAATAAATAAATAAATAAATAAATAAATAAATAAATAAATAAATAAATAAATAAATAAATAAATAAATAAATAAATAAATAAATAAATAAATAAATAAATAAATAAATAAATAAATAAATAAATAAATAAATAAAAAAATTGGTGCCTGTAAAGTCGGTTTTACTGGCGAAGATTTTACGTGACAACGTCTTTTTCTCGGTAGAATATTTATTGATATGAATATAATTAAATTGCACAATAGGAGTGCAATGAACTCACTTGCCCAATGAGTGTTAGAACTCACGGGCGATGTTTTAACATTTATTGAAACTTATGGTTTAGGAAAATAGAAGTAATTTCAACACCATCTAGGTACCTGTGCGATTTCTATGAACACATTATCAAATGTGACATTATAAACAATAAACATATCCTTTATTATAAAATATAAACATTTCTTTTATTATAAAAAATAAACATTTCTTTTATTAAAAACAAAAGAAAATAATTTACTAACCAAAAAGTATTTCAATTCATCACATTCGCATATCGTTTTTAAAGCCGACCGCAGCTCTCTGTTTCGTTTTGGCTACCTAATTCATATGAAAATTTCTACACACAAACATACACTACACATATCATAAAGCCAAAAAACAAAAAACAAAAAAAAACAAAAAATAATACCTTATCCAATGCAGACTGATCTAAATCAATATTCATACACACGCACATATATACGCACATACATACTTGCTCAGTCGTCATATATATGATGTGCCAAAAAACAAAAACACTCACACCACCGACCAACAGCCACTAGAAGCCAGCAAAGCAAATCGTTTCTGGCACACAAGTAAACACATTGCGTTTACTTGTGTTCGGTGACTCATCGTAACGTTACCGGGCGTTACACTTTTTCATAAGTGACTCCCAGCCGCAACCTAATTTAAGACGTTGTCACGTCAAAAATAAATAAATAAATAAATAAATAAATAAATAAATAAATAAATAAATAAATAAATAAATAAATAAATAAATAAATAAATAAATAAATAAATAAATAAATAAATAAATAAATAAATAAATAAATAAATAAATAAATAAATAAATAAATAAATAAATAAATAAATAAATAAATAAATAAATAAATAAATAAATAAATAAATAAATAAATAAATAAATAAATAAATAAATAAATAAATAAATAAATAAATAAATAAATAAATAAATAAATAAATAAATAAATAAATAAATAAATAAATAAATAAATAAATAAATATGACTGAATTTGGTATTAGCTAATTAGCGGAATGCTGGAACTGAAACCCTTTTGCTGTAGCCGTAGGTGGAGTGTGGGAATTCCTTGGTTGCTACTCACTTCTATCAGCTAGACGACTTGATGTTGTTGATGTAGATGTCTTTGGTTTGTTCCAACGCGATTAAGTGGACTGTATGTCTGAAGGTTTGGCTCTTTTGAGAAGAGGAGAATACCTACAGCAAACTGTAACTTGAGATAGCTGATGTTTGTATAACGTTTGCAATGGTAATTTCTCGGTTGACAAGAAATTACTTATGCAAATGTTTTATGCAACGTTAGGCAATAGAGATTGGAAATAAAACAAACAATTGAATCAGTTGGAATTCAATGAGTTTATTAGAGATAATGTTGATGCTCACCAATGGGTAGTTGAAAAGGAAGTGACTACAATTTTCTTGGTAACACCCGTCAATGGGTTCAATTTGGCAAAAGTTGTTTATCCGTAAAATTGACAATTCAGAATAGTTTTCACTCAAAAGGCAACGAAGTAAATTTAGGGAATTTCGAAAGTAATACAATTCACAATAGCATAACGATTCGTGGAAACATTTCCGTTAACATTAAATGGATGTAAATTCATAGGTACAATTCATTATTCATTTAAATCGTTAAAAAAAATCATTTTAAAAATATATGGCTGAACTTTACAAGTTTAGACATGCCGCCGGGCCGGAATTGTTGTAGAAAGATTTGGAGTTGCACATAGAACGGTTGCCAGTGATCTGATAGCTTCAGAAAGAATACGCTGGTCTGGCACTAGTTGTTGAGTGGCTGCATCTGCAACTGATGGATTTTGATTGCTGTTAGCTTCGATTGCCAATCTGGACCTTGAAGTTGCTCTGGCTCTTGTGTGAAGTAGTGTGTGGTGGTACTTTTTGCACTTCCTGCATATATTCTTGGACTTGCAATTCCGGAACGTATGACTTTTGGCCAAACAGTTGATACAGTAATGGTGTCTTCGAACCACTTGGTTTCGTTCTTCTGCATTCATTCTTATAAATTTGTCACAAAATCGAATCGAATGGTACCTTTGGCATAACAAGCATTTGTAAACGTTTAAACTATGTTGACGGCTGCCTCGGTATGGTCTATAAAATACAGAATTTGATTAATGCATAGCTTATAAAGTTGTGTAAGGGAAGATGAAAATGATTGAATACGGTTTTGGTGATTTATTTCAGAGTTTATTCGTTTGAAGGGTGTTGATCATTTTGATATGGTAAGTAGCATAGTTTTACAATGGGTCGGGTTATGACTCCATTGCTAGTTCGTACGTCAGCTACACGAACATTTTTGTCGGGTCCATGATAAGTTTTCGCAATTCTGCCTAGACGCCATTCATTGGGGGGTAGCAAATCATCTATTACTACCACTAGATCTCCTATATTGAGATTGGGAGTGGAATTTTTCCACTTATATCGCTTGTGAAGGGATTTAAGGTAATCCTCCTTCCAGCGTATTGCGAATTGGTGATGAAGGGCTTTTAGTTTTATCCATTTATCTATCAACGATAAATTTTGGGATAGCGGCTCTGGTAGGGCTAAAATGGGTGCACCTTTGAGGAAGTGGCCAGGCGTTAATGCAGTTAAATCTGCGGGATCTTCCGACATGGCGGAGATTGGGCGAGAGTTCAAGACACTCTCTATGCGAGCTAAAATAGTAGAAAATTGTTCAAATGAGAATTTTTGAGCTCCAGAGATTCTTTTCAAGTGGTGTTTGAAGCTTTTTACACCGGCTTCCCAGAGACCGCCCATGTGTGGCGCATGAGGTGGTATAAAACTCCATTCAAAACCATGGAGTGAGTATTTATTTGAGATGTCAGTAGATGATGATTTTAGGAACTGAGAATATTCTCTGCGAAGTGATCTGCTTGCTCCAACAAAGTTACGTCCATTGTCCGATACTACCCTTCGGGGTAGTCCTCGCCTCCCAACGAAGCGAGCGAAAGCTGCTTGAAATGCTGCGGATGATAGGTCAGAGCAGACTTCCAAATGAATTGCTTTGGTCGAGAAACATACAAATACAGAGACGTAGCCTTTAAATGTGGGAGATTTGCGGAGGGAGGAACTTTTCAACTCGAAAGGCCCAGCGAAATCTACGCCTGTGACATGAAAAGGTGGTGTGATTGTACACCTATCTGGAGGTAATGGAGCCATGATTTGTGCACATGACTTTTGCTTAAATATAAGACATACCTTGCATTTGTGTATGATGGCTTTTACACGGGGTTTAAGGCGTGAAATGTAGAATTCAGTTTGAACCATTCTACACATTTGGTTGCAATCTGCGTGAGCCAGAAATGTATGTAAATAAAGCAGATATAGATGAGAGAGTCGAGAATTGCCGGGCATTATGATTGGGTATCGCTCATTGTAAGGCAGCGATGAATCCGATAACCTTCCATTTACACGGAGAAGATTAAATGGGTCCATAAATGGATTCAGAGTTTTTAAAGGACTCTTTTCAGGGACATGTTGTGATCTGAGCAGATTATCATATTCTTCATTGTAATGACGTTTTTGGGCTAGAGCTATAAGACGATTTTTAGTAAACTGAATTTCTTTGTGCGAAAGCACTATGGTAGGAAAACGAGTGTTTGCCTTAGTATTGGAATGTGTGCTATGAAAGAAGCGAAAGACGTAAGACAAAACTCTTAGCGCTTTTGCAAAAGACGAGAATCTTGTCAAAACATCAGGTTCATCTAAAGTAACATGCAGAGTTTGAATTTTGGGATGTGTTTCTGGGGTACGCAATGGATTGGACTTCGGCCATACAGACGACGGTTTGGTAAGCCACTTAGGACCGTTCCACCACAAAGTGTTATTCGCGATGTCTTGGGGTTTACAACCACGAGTACCGAGATCCGCAGGATTATCATGCATAAGCACGTGTCTCCAACATGCATTTGGGACGAGAGAATGGATTTGAGCTGTACGGTTCGCAATGTATGTTTCCCACGAACATGGGGGTTTAGACAACCATCCGAGTACTATGGATGAGTCTGTCCACAAAAATGTATCTGTAACTTGAAAGTTCATTGTTGACAACACGTATTTTACTAACTTAGCGAGTAGTACAGCTCCGTTGAGTTCTAGTCTGGGTAAACTTATGGTATTGAGAGGGTCTACCTTGCTTTTAGCAGTTAGTAAATTGGAATTTACCTCAAATTTTGTAGATTGGCATCTAATATAAATGCAAGCACAAAATGCAGATTTTGAAGCATCTGCGAATCCGTGAATTTGGACTGAGTCAGAGGGTGTATATTGGATCCACCTTGGCACGATAATTTTTTCAATTTGAGGTAAATCAGCGAGAATAGTTTCCCATTTTGTTTGGGATTCTTCATTTAGGGCTTCATCCCATGTATTACCTTCCAGCCAGAGTTCCTGCATAAATATTTTTGCTCTTATTACTACAGGTGTCATCCACCCTGCGGGATCGAATAATTGTGCTACTATTGAGAGAACATGTCGCTTTGTTGCGTTTAGAGTTAAGTTGATATTGAAAGAGTAACTAAATGTGTCTACTAAGGCATTCCACTTAATACCCAATGTCTTTGTGCTGCTGGTTTCGTGGAAACGTAAAAATTCGGAGTCGTAAAGATCTTCGGGTGGTAAATGATTGAGAAGTCGTGGATCGTTTGCAGTAACTTTTTTGAGAGGAAATCCTGCAGAATTAAGAATATCTATTAATTCTGCTTGCAACTTGAGAGTTTCATCAATGGAGAACCCACCAGAAAGTATATCGTCAACATAAGTTTCTTTTCTTAATATTGACGCTGCTAAAGGGTATTTTGTTTCTGAGTCGAGAGCTAATTGCAACAACGTACGAATCGCTAGAAACGGGGCACAATTTACACCAAAAGTCACCGTATTGAGCTGATAATCTTTGATTGGGCTATGTGGAGTTGGCTGGTGCAGAATTTTCTGAAATTTTCTGTCGTCAGGGTGTACTAAGATTTGGCGGTACATTTTCTGTATGTCCCCGCTAAAAACATATTTGTATCTTCTCCAATTAAGGATCGTAGAAACTAAGTCATTTTGTAGTGTGGGGCCTGTAAAAAGCACGTCATTGAGAGAAAATCCCGATTTTGACTTGCGTGATGCATTAAATACAACCCTCACTTTAGTGGTCTTGTGCTCCGGGCGCACTACCGCGTGATGTGGGAGATAAAATGACTCAAATTTGCCATCTGAAATTATTTCGAGAGGAGAAGTTTCTTCCATATGCTCTAGAGATATGTATTCATTTAAAACAGAGTTGTATTGAGTTTGTAAGTCGGGGTCCTTTGTCAGAGTTTTCTCCATTCTAGCATATTGACCAAGGGCGATAAATCTAGATGAACCTAGAAAAAGAGTGTCTGGAAATTCTTGTTTGAAAGGTAGTCTTACGACATATCGACCGTTTGAACATCGTGTGGTTGTTTTCATATAGAAATCTTCACAGAATTCGTCATCTGTTGAGATGGGTTTGGATGTTGGAATTTCTTCTTGTTCCCAAAATTTTCGTACTGTGTCACTTATTTGGGAATCTTGCGGGGAAACGACATTTGTCGTGAATGAGTAAACCGAGTCAGATTTAACTGGGCCGCTGAGTACCCAACCGAAGATAGTGTTGTAAGCAGACGTGGAACCACTCAGATTCTTCTTAATACCGTCAATATTCAGAAAATGTTCATAATCGTTGCCTAGTATGAGATCTATTTGAGCCGATTCGTTGAATTTGGGATCTGCTAGATCAATATCTTGAAAATTTTCAGGATGTGAAACATTAAATGATGTTCCCGGTAAGAATTTTGTGACTTTGGGAAGAACTATGGCACTAACAGTGAAACGGAAGTTGTATCTGTATGAGAACAGAACTAGTTCACATTCTTTATTTGCTTCCTGTTTATGTCCCCCGATGCCAATAATTTCAAAGTGAGCTTTTCGAGACGGAATGTTTAAGAGATTTCTAATTCTTTCGGATACGAAGGTTCGCTGAGACCCAGGATCTATTAGCGCTCTTATAGTATATAGCTCGCCTTGATGGTCAATTTGAACTAACGCTGTTCGAAGTAAAATTGTATCACTATTGGACGAGAAATTAGCTTGAACTTGAGGGTAGTGTATTTTGGAGGAAGAAGATGGTTGTTCATTGATATATTTCACATCGGTACTTACATGAGCGGAGTTATGTGAGTCGGAGTGGTTTTCGGGTTGATAGTTATAATTTTGGCTGGCTATATTGCTATTTGGAGGAATTTGGGGCTTCAAATGAAGTAGTGTATGATGCCGTTTTTTGCATGAGAGACACGTGTTCTTACTTTTGCAGTTATTCTTGGTATGAGTGGGGGAAAGGCAATTGTTGCAAATTTTATTCTTATAAACAAAATCTATTCTCTCTTGAACTGAAAAGTTTCGAAATTCGGGACATAAGCGAATGCTGTGATTGGAATCACAGATAGGGCACGAAATGTTCAACTTGTCTTGAGATAAGTAAGTGTGAGTTTTTTGTGCGCTAATGGGAGGAAGACTATGTCGTTCCTTTGTAGACTTGATACTGGATATACGTTCCACAACTTCGTACCTATTGATTAGGAACTCATCCATTTGGGTCCACTTCGGTAAATCTCGATGAGATTTAAGAGATTGTTCCCACAATGAAATTGTCTCATCTGGTAATTTGGTTGAGATTAAGTATATAAGTATTGGATCCCAGTCTTCAATACTCACATCTAAAGTTTTAAGGGTAGACAAACAATCATTCACTGAAGCGTGTATCTTCTGAATAGAGTCACTATTCTCTACAGAGGTCACGGGAATATTAAAAAGATTTTTTAGTTGGTTGTCAACCAGAACTCGTTTGTTCTCATAACGCGCTTTTAATGCGTTCCATGCTAAATCAAAATTTTCATCGCAAAGTGGATATCGTTTCACTATTGCACCAGCATTGTCTTTAGTTTTGTTTCTCAAATGATAAAGTTTTTGAGCTCGAGTAAGTTTTGGGTGGTTAATATAGACCGCCGTGAACATATCACGGAAAGATGGCCATTGCTCGTAGCCTCCTTTGAAAATTTCGGTGTCGCATGGGGGAACTTTTATGCAACCGGAGTTATCGACTTGAGAATTTTGGGCACTGGGTTGCATTTGAGATAACGCAGAAGAAGGAAGACTTAATCGTGAATTGTCAGGCCGAGATTGCGTTACCGCAATTCGTAAAATGTCCAGAATGTGGGATCTAGCAACATAATACGCATCTGAGCAAACATTGAAATTTACTCTAGCATTTTCTTTGAAGTCTCTAGAGTTGTGGGGCTCTGGAGATAGCATGACACATTCATAAGATGTTTGCATTCTCTTCCATCTATTTTCCAGATCTTCCAGTTTGACCTCTAAGATGGAATCAGTTTGATCGTGAATGTCTAACTTTCCGAAATTGGAGCAAAACATTGTTAAGTGATCGCAATCAAATAAAAATTTTTCCAGCGTTGTCGGAGCATGGTTACTTTCGTTGCCCGTACTGGTGGAAGACGACTCATTGGTCATTTTTAATTTGAACGTTTTGTACAACTTGAAAGATTTGAAATTTGAATTTCAGTTTGCTTAGAGCTTAACAAAATTCACTGAGAAATTTTAATTTCACTGCTGATGCGAAACACGGGATTCTCAAAGTGCGTTGAGAATACTTTGTTCGAAAACTGTGAAAATGTTCGCTGATTCAGGATGTTTCCCTGAATCCGCTATGGGTCCTATTTAACGTCCAAACGTATAAGAGGAAATTGTCAAGGATGTATGTATTTTCGAAGAGAAAATTAGTGTAAACCATCAACTTTAATGTAAAAATTTACCATCAGCGTATATTTCGAGTAAAGGTAGCATAAAATCATGAAATGTTATTGTAAAATTTCACGATCAGTGTACTTTGAGCAAAATCAGTATAAATCAAAATGTTATTGTAAATTTCACAATTAGTGTATATTTTAAACAAAATTAGTATAAATCACCAATTGTTATTGTAAATTTCACAATTAGTGTATATTTTAAACAAAATTAGTATAAATCACCAATTGTTATTGTAAAAATTCACAATTAGTGTTTATTTTGAGCAGAATTAGTAGAAATCATCAACTTTGATTGTAAAAGTTGACAATATGATATAATCTTTGAGTAGACTAGTGTAGCTTGCCAACTTTAATTGTAAAAGTTGGCAATATTGTATATTCTCTGAGTAGAATAGTGTAGATCCTACAACTTTAATTGTAAAAGTTGAGGGAATCGTATATTTTCGCGTAGAAATTAAACTATATAATTTTACTAAAGCAGTTATAAAAGTATTAAATTATCAAATATTGTTCAGGATAAATGAAATTTCAGTATCCCACTCGAGCAAAATCAGATGCTCAACTTTCGCCAATGTTAAAAATTTTGTTTAAATGTGTAAAATATTTCTGTGCCAAAATAGTTTTTCGGTTGCCCCTTATATCAAGTGTATTTTATGCAGAAAATTATAGACATGGCTATGTATGTTCACTTTATTCAGTTCAAAATATGCTTAAACTTTTATCGAGACAAAAATTAAGTTCAATGTAACACTCGTTGTCGAAATGCTAACCAAAATTCACTGTAACATTGGATATCATGAAAGGTGGCTAGCTATTATGGAATATTTTATAAATTCTCATAAATAAACTTGATTCCGTAAAACTGTGCTATTTATTGAACTATTTCCCTTCACAGGATGTAACGGGAAACCATTTATTTATTTTTTATTTACTTGAAGTATATTAATAATGCAATTAACATACTTTTGTTCTTCAGTGTATATCAAAATCATCTGTTATTGTATATATTGTTCCATCGCGAATTCTTCTTCTAGTCGCAATTATTATGTAGTAGTGTGTGTGACAGTTGGCAGTCAAAAAAAGAGCAAGAGCAAGTGGTTGCGTTCCTCAAATATCATTATCACTCTTAATTATACACAAGAAATTTCTCTTACACGTCCAGAAATTTATCTAAAATCGCTTTGTATTTGACACTATTGTCTTTTCATCTCTCACATAAATATGTATGTACGTATGAATGTATGTATGGAACTGATTTGCGCATATGAGAAAAGATGGACGAGGAATTGAAAATTGATCTATTTACCTTGTTGTAAAAGCAGCAAGGGGAACTGTATGCGGTTGACCGTTATTACACTTGTAGCTGCACTTTGTTGCACAAATGATTTGCGTATACACATGTATGAACTTTCTTTAATTTGTAATGTTGAATTTGTTGCTTTTCTTCTAGAACGGTGTTGTCGAGAAAGTTTCGATACTTTGTGACCTTAAAGTTGGTTGATTGGTGTAAAAACACAACCCTGATATAAAACTTTCTTTGAAGTAACTTTTCATTTATGTACATAAGTATATCTATTTATATCAAAGTATAAATAAATAAATATGTGCGTAAGTAAATACAGTGAAGGTTGAACATGTACAAGTTGTCAATATATTTTGGACACTAATCAGTTCGTATACATATGTATAGCGGTTATCTTATATATTTTTTCGTTTCTTTTTTACAACTGTACTTATGTGACCGTGCACTGCTCGTCGCCTTTACCGTTTAAACTCAAAAACTTCACTTTTGTATTTCCCTTTTTTCGGATTGAAAATGGCTTCTGAATTATTTAAAGTATGTTGAGGGAACTCGGATAATATGAAAAACTTACTTTTCAATATGCATTTTATCGCGAACTAGATCTGACACTTTGAATTGATATTTTGGCACTTAGGAACGTTTCAAATTATTATATGTTCTTTTTTTTCCCGTTTTATGGGTTTTAGTAAACTTTTCACCTTTTGACTATTCTTCCGATAAGGTAGCTTACCTTCACGAGACCGCACAAGACTAGTTTTGGCAATCTTGCTGCGATTAGAATTACCTCAATGATCTGCTGTTGTTGTTCTCCTTACTTCTCTCTTTGCGAAGGACCATGACTGAATTTGGTATTAGCTAATTAGCGGAATGCTGGAACTGAAACCCTTTTGCTGTAGCCGTAGGTGGAGTGTGGGAATTCCTTGGTTGCTACTCACTTCTATCAGCTAGACGACTTGATGTTGTTGATGTAGATGTCTTTGGTTTGTTCCAACGCGATTAAGTGGACTGTATGTCTGAAGGTTTGGCTCTTTTGAGAAGAGGAGAATACCTACAGCAAACTGTAACTTGAGATAGCTGATGTTTGTATAACGTTTGCAATGGTAATTTCTCGGTTGACAAGAAATTACTTATGCAAATGTTTTATGCAACGTTAGGCAATAGAGATTGGAAATAAAACAAACAATTGAATCAGTTGGAATTCAATGAGTTTATTAGAGATAATGTTGATGCTCACCAATGGGTAGTTGAAAAGGAAGTGACTACAATTTTCTTGGTAACACCCGTCAATGGGTTCAATTTGGCAAAAGTTGTTTATCCGTAAAATTGACAATTCAGAATAGTTTTCACTCAAAAGGCAACGAAGTAAATTTAGGGAATTTCGAAAGTAATACAATTCACAATAGCATAACGATTCGTGGAAACATTTCCGTTAACATTAAATGGATGTAAATTCATAGGTACAATTCATTATTCATTTAAATCGTTAAAAAAAATCATTTTAAAAATATATGGCTGAACTTTACAAGTTTAGACAAAATAAATAAATAAATAAATAAATAAATAAATAAATAAATAAATAAATAAATAAATAAATAAATAAATAAATAAATAAATAAATAAATAAATAAATAAATAAATAAATAAATAAATAAATAAATAAATAAATAAATAAATAAATAAATAAATAAATAAATAAATAAATAAATAAATAAATAAATAAATAAATAAATAAATAAACAAATAAATAAATAAATAAATAAATAAATAAATATATAAATAAATAAATAAATAAATAAATAAATAAATAAATAAATAAATAAATAAATAAATAAATAAATAAATAAATAAATAAATAAATAAATAAATAAATAAATAAATAAATAAATAAATAAATAAACAAATAAATAAATAAATAAATAAATAAATAAATAAATAAATAAATAAATAAATAAATAAATAAATAAATAAATAAATAAATAAATAAATAAATAAATAAATAAATATATAAATAAATAAATAAATAAATAAATAAATAAATAAATAAATATATAAATAAATAAATAAATAAATATATAAATAAATAAATAAATAAATAAAAGTTAAGAAGATCCTAGCGACTTTACTGAAAAAAATTAATCCTTTAGTTGCTGCAAAGCACCTTTTAATACAATTTATTTAAACACAACACTTTACACTTTTAATACAATTTATTTATTAATATAATTTACATAAAACGCGATTGCGACTTCAATGACTCACAGCGGGACTAAGACTGCCTCTTCTCACTCGACTACGTTGGTTCATCAGCTACCTATCACGTTGCACCAACATGCGCGAGCCTCCAGACGCTGATCCAGCAAAATAGCTTTCCCACCGGTTGCTTGTAGATATTTCGTAATTGTGCCGGATACGTGTGCAAGAGTTCGGTGTCGGGTTACGTTGCCAAATTTACTCTGTCGGCAGTGTCGCCAGCAGTTCCCACTACGGTGGTGTTAACTCCTTCCTTAAATGTCTGCGTCCCGCAGACCACATGAACGGGTGGATGATTTGAACCAATTAGTTCTGGCTTGTCTATCACTGGTAGGTTCAATTTTCTTGTTAATTTATACCAAAGGACTCCAATACAAAAAATCGCTAGCATCACGATTGTTGTGTGGGTTCCCAATGAAATGCCCACTTTCCAATCCAGGTGTCGAAGTTTCTGAATATTATCCAAACTGATTTGGTGGACTTGATGGATGTCGAGCGTTATACATTCGTTATTTATGTTTGTTAGTACGGGTGGTAGGGGCTGGAACCTTGTCGATGTGGTGCTGGAGTAGGTTTCGTTGCCAGTTCTCACGCTTTCGTTGAAAAGCTGTATCAGGTAGGTTCCATTTAGCATCTCTGTGCGATCAGGGAGCGTGATGCTGCCCTCGTAGTTGGTTATGTACAATATGTTGTTGTCGATAATGGAGTTTTGGCTTTGTAACACTGAATTCCAATCCGCTGCGTCTGGGTTCCCGGCTATCCACTTCCATGCAGAGCCAATTCAGTCTATTGATCTTCGGCTACGTGCTTTGGTTTGACCGAGCTCCTTCAGCCTCTCCTCTACTTGTGCAAGGTGGTATTTGACTATATCCCTGCCTCCACCAGACGGCATTCGTTTGTCCACTAGAGTCGATATATTCTCCGCAAGTGAAACGTACTGGGCGATGTCAATGGCATGGACTAACTTAAAATTTCCGTTAATGATCCAGGCGTTGCCGGCACGTACAGATACCATGGGAACATCGTAGTGGTAGATTTGAGCCGCGTGTGACATCAGTATAACCTCGCATATCAAGAGAAGTAGAATCATCATGGCTTGGCGTCTGTAAAACACTAATGTCTTATGTTAAAGCAATAATGTGTTAGTACATTTTGTTAATTAACTTATTGTGCTACATGTTAGTATAACTGTTAGTTAGCAATGTTATATGTTTATGGAATAATGTGTTAGTACATTTTGTTAATTAACTTATTTTGCTATATGTTATTATAATCGTTGGCTAGCAAATGTTATTATTACTTTCTCTTTTTTTTTCCTCTTTTTCTTCCTAAAAAAAAAATATTCTTTTTATTCTCTTATATTACTTTATCTTTTTCCTTTTTTTTTTCTTTTTCTTTTTTTTCTTTTTGTTTCCTTGAAGTGTAGTGAAAAGAAGTAAGAGTTTTCTCCTGAGCTTTTAAGGACTCGAGAGTTTTTTCGGACTCTTAATACTAGCCTTATGGATCCTTTTACCACTTATCGTGCAAATTGTTACTTTGTTATCCTTTTCCACTATCTCTTTCCTATAAACTGCTTTATTCTTCGGTTTAATGGTCTTAATTTTCACATATACCACATCCCCCCTCTTAAATTTCTTGGGTGAAAAACGTGCTCTATTAATGCGGTCATTACGGTCTTTAACGTTCTTCTTGATGAGCATTCGTAGGTCTTTATTTACCCTGGAACGAGCTTTTAGCAATTCACCGAAGTCAGACGCTCCATTTCTGTTAAAGAATATGTCCCTGGGTCTTTTCCCGGTAACGGAGTGAATGGTGCTGTTATACCTATCTACCGTAACATAAATTAGTTCCTGCACATTGAGTTCAGGATTCTCCGCTTTGAGGCACCTATACATTTCTAGTAGAGTGGAATGCAGGTGCTCTATCTGTCCGTTTACCTCACTTCGCGTTAGGTAGAGTTTGATATCCAATCTTTCAAGGAAATCTTTGATCACTGGGCTTATAAAGCTACTTTCGTTGTCCGTTACTAGAATTTTGGGAGCCGTAAAATAGTGTAGTATCTTCACTAGTTTTTCCCTAATATTTACGACCGATCTGTCGGTTATGTGAAACAATTTCGCGAACTTAGAAAATTTATCGATGACGGATATAAACTTTCCGCCCTGGATTTCCATTATATCCATGTGTAAAATTTCGCATGGCCTGGAGGGATAGGGCGTTTCCTGTAGTTGCGGTTTTGGAGGCTTCCTATCGTATTTGTTGGTGTTGCAAATATGGCAATTCACTACGTATTTTCTGATCAAAGAGAACATGTGAGGAAAGTAATATTCCTCAAGTATTTGCATTTTATTCTCCTTTGCATTCCTATGAGCCCTACAGTGTTCTTTCGCAATGATTTCATACTGTTGGTCTTCCTGGCCAACGTCAGTGACTACTTTCTGTGCAATCCTAATTTTGTATCTAGAGAAATGGTCAACATATAGATTTTGTATGATGGGTAAATATTGTTCAGGTGCTTTGATTCCGTTTACAATGTTAGGCTGTAAAGTTTTTTTCAGGACATCCAAGAGCTTTTCATAATTCCAATCACGTGAAGAAAAGTAGCTCCTATGAAAATGTTTGTGTGGCTCTTCGCAGGACTGCAACTCAGGCCCGTCTTTAATGATAATTTGATTTTTGAAAACGTTGACCGGAACTTCCATGTGGGGAATAAGATCAGATGCATCCTGGCTTGCACTATGGGCCGTGGAAATGATAGAAATTCCATCATCCTCTCCCATTTCTGACGCCGTTTGGGTTCTATCGGAATCATTTTCTCCGATTTCAGTGGCAGTTCGTGTCGCTTGCGAATCACCTTCCTCTGCTGAAATTGTCGAGGCATCACTTGTATAAATGAGGTTTGTCCTTAGCCTTGAAAGAGCATCCGCAACATAATTAGTTCTACCAGGTCTGTAGAACAATTCGTGGTTATACTCCTCTATTCTGGCTTTCCATCGCTTCCATCGCCCCAACGCAAAAGTGAGCGGTTGATGATCCGTAAAGACTTTCACTTTCTTGGCTCCGTACAAGTAGTTTCTTAGCGTGTCCAAGGCCCAAACAATAGCTAACATTTCTTTCTCGTTCGCGGCATAGTTCTCCTCTGTTTTGTCCAGAACCCGCGATATGTAGGCTATTGGTTTGTCCCTTCCAATTTCGCCCTGTGATAGGACGGCACCGAGAGCATAATTCGATGCATCGGTCGTCAGATTGAATGGCTTACCGAAATCAGGGAATTGCAGTATTTCTGCTGTTGTTAACATCTCTTTCAGTCTCTGAAACGCCATAAGTGCCTTCTCGTCTAATTTCACGGGCACCTTCCTCGATTGTCTAGCCTTGACCTGTGGGTTTTCCCCTCTTGTTAGGTCCGTTAAAGGTTTTGCTACCTTTGCGTAGTCTTTAATAAAGCACCTATAATATCCTGCCATCCCTAAAAAGCTTTTTAGCTCTTTCAGGTTTAACGGCGGCTGTAATTCTTCGACAGCTTTCTCGGGTCGGTTTTTATCCCATCGGAGCTCACTACGTATCCCAAGAACTGTACCTCAGTCTGCATAAAATGTGTTTTCTCTATGTTAACCTTTAGGTTAGCCTCATCCAATTTTTGGAAGATTAATTCAATATTATCCAGTGTCCGTTCTTCGTTCGGCCCGAAAACGATTATGTCATCTATATAGACATAGCAGATTTTCCCTATATATTCCTTTAACACATCGTCAATCATCCTCTGAAATATAGCCGGGGCTTCATTCGAATTTGGTGAAACCCAGAGGTTAAGTCGATTGTCGTGAAAAACTTTGCACCCCTAGACAGGCCAACGTGTAGTTTATATCCGGTATCGGGTATTTGTCCGCGACTGTAACCGCGTTCAACCTTTTGTAGTCGACAACTAGTCGAACTTTTTTGGCACAACCCAAATGGGAGAATTATAGGAACTTTATGACGGGCGTATGATCCCTTCGGACAGTAATTCATTTATTTGTCTGCTTACTTCTTCTTTTGGTGTAGATTGGTGTAGATTGGATCGGACGTTGTAGTGTTTATTTCTGCTGTCACATTAGTAGCAGCGGCTTGGCTGTCATCTAGTGGTTCAAACAACCTTTTGTACCTTTTAATTATCTATTCTATGTTTTGTGGTTTTCGAGACCGCGTCGTCAAGTATGTAATTGAGGCTTGGGGAGATTTTCGCCTTAATCGGTATCCTTATAGAGTCCCTTATTTGTAGGATATTTTCCTTCCGGTTGACTATTGCTCCTAAATCTTTTAGACTGTCGTCACCAATGATCCCACTAAACGTAGTGAGACCAGGCAAAACATAAAACGTGATGGAATCTGATAATCCGTAGGTTTCAAAGAACTTCCCCACGATTTTGCTATTAAGTCTTACCCCAGCAGTATTAACTGAGAGTGGTTTTGCGAGAGGAACACTTCCGGCGGATAACTGGTAACTGCAATAATTCTTGTTCGAGCCGGTGTCGATCAAAAATTCTAATATTTTACCATTGACCGTTTTGTATGGCAGGCTAGATGGCCTCCCCCCATAAAATTTGTCTCGCCCTCTGGACTAACGTTCCCATCATCTTTATTTTCCTCTTCCGAGCCATTTATTTCATGTTGTTCAGTATCCTGGTAAGCGTGATCTAACTCGTCCTCTTGATTCTGCTCCCCCGAATAGTCGTGGAAGTATTCGTCGGGGGCACTTAATGTATAGAGACGTTGTTGCTTCTCCCTATTGTACATCTCTGACCCGCTCCTTTTCTCGGTTTGTCTGGGTCGATTCACATGATCCACTTTTTTTGTTTGTATAGTCCGGTCCACATCCATCGGTTCTTGCTTTACCTGTTGCGTTCTTGGATGCGGTGCGGGCTTATAATTGGGATTATAGTTACTCTGATAATACCTGTTTCCGTTCCTCCATGGGTTATTCGTTGGATTGTTCGTCTGGTTGTCCTGGTTATTGTAGTAGGGTCTACTTGGCCTCATAGGAGGACCTCCCCTTGGATGGGGATGTCGATGTGCGTCGTTCCTAATTGATTCCCTGGGGTGAAAGATATTGTTCCTCAACGTCAGATTTTGGAGTTCGAGGCATGCTGAGTATACCTCCGGCAACGTTCTAGGCCGTTGTATGATTACCATCCTGGACAGCTCAGGGGTGAGGCCCCTTATAAATATGTCCAGTGCCCTGTTCCTATGGGTTTCCACTAGCGCACTTACTGTTTCCTCGCTGTAAGTCCCGGTTTTCAGTTTGTTGATTATCAATGACAACTGCTGGTTCAACGTGGAGTAGAATTCATCAACCTTTGCCGATCCCTGGGAGAGTTGGTTTAATTGGTGCTCCAACGTTTGTACATCTCTTTTGTCCGCGTAATGGAGAGAGAGGATCCTCTTAATCTCCTTCCTATCTGCATCAAATATGTTATAAGACACTAATGCCGCGTATGCCTTATCAACAATTTTCTGCCTAACGCTCTGCATTATTGTGCGATAAATCGGTTTATTTTTAACGATCTCGAAATCCTTAAGGACCATCTCCACCGCATGGACCCATGACACATACTGCAAAGGGTTACCGTCAAATGTGCGTAATTCCATTACACTGTCCGGTATCCTGTATATCGACCTTAGGTCTTCCTCATTCTGGGGAACCTGGAGAGGTGGTTCCGGTGTGTCGGTCAATGTATCGCAGGACCGACTTAGCTCCATTTGAGTTATTCTCTCCGTCAATCTCGAAAAGTCATATCCCTGCTCTATCCGACCTAATCTGCCCTCAAATGCTTTCAATTGTTCTAAAATACAGTTTACCGCCCCGGTAAGAGAAGTTAGACTAGTTTTCATATCCTCCATTTTCACAACTCCTGTAACAATTTAATTTTGGTAAAAGGACTCACCTGGTAGCGCTGGAACTGTGGTTTTTTCCACTCCTTTGTTTTCCTAAACTTTTTACTTCTTTTGCACTTCACTAATATTTTCTTTGTATATCTAGTTTTTTTTTTTTTTTCTTCTCAGCAAATTTTATGCTTTTCTTTTTAATTTCAATATTTTATATATTGCTCAATAGCACGAAACTTTTTATTTGTATTCGCTTTTTTCAGGATTTTTTCTTTCCTTTTTCCTTTTCAATTCCACTTGTGGACTATAATTTCAAATTTTCAACATATTTCCTCGAATTGTGGTTTCAATAATTTTTCTTCTTTTTTATGGCAATGAGAGGTTGCTTATATGCTTTTGTTTTTGAGTCTTAGCCCCACGACGCGACGCGAGCCACTAGAGAACCTCGCGGAAGGTCCGTAAGACTCCGTTTTAGAAATCCGCTTTTAATGTTCACAAGTTACTGATTAATCGCGGTTACTTACTAAGGTACGGATTCTTCACATTCGCTTCGATAACCTTTTGTGCTGCCTTATCTTAAGCACCAGATATATCAAGTTGGCGAAGGAGGTTCTATCAGGACTCTGAATACTTTATTTCTTCAGGGTCCCTGCTCGGGCGCCAGTTAAGGAGATCCTAGCGACTTTACTGAAAAAAATTAATCCTTTAGTCGCTGCAAAGCACCTTTTAATACAATTTATTTAAACACAACACTTTACACTTTTAATACAATTAATTTATTAATATAATTTAGATAAAACGCGATTGCGACTTCAATGATTCACAGCGGGACTAAGACTGCGTCTTCTCACTCGACTACGTTGGTTCATCAGCTACCTATCACGTTGCACCAACATGCGCGAGCCTCCAGACGCTGATCCAGCAAAATAGCTTTCCCACCGGTTGCTTGTAGATATTTCGTAATTGTGCCGGATACGTGTGCAAGAGTTCGGTGTCGGGTTACGTTGCCAAATTTACTCTGTCGCCAGCAGTTCCCACTACGGTGGTGTTAACTTAAATAAATAAATAAATAAATAAATAAATAAATAAATAAATAAATAAATAAATAAATAAATAAATAAATAAATAAATAAATAAATAAATAAATAAATAAATAAATAAATAAATAAATAAATAAATAAATAAATAAATAAATAAATAAATAAATAAATAAATAAATAAATAAATAAATAAATAAATAAATAAATAAATAAATAAATAAATAAATAAATAAATAAATAAATAAATAAATAAATAAATAAATAAATAAATAAATAAATAAATAAATAAATAAATAAATAAATAAATAAATAAATAAATAAATAAATAAATAAATAAATAAATAAATAAAGAAATAAATAGATAAATATTAGATATGTGCAGTTTTGGTAATATGAAAAAAATTGGTGTTGCTCCTCATATTCAACATTTGTTTCAAATAAGAATAAGAATAATAAGATTTTCAACGTTGTATGATAGTATTTGAATTATGTTGGATTGCTATTGTACTAGAGAGGACTTATAGGGCAAGTTATTTATGACGACGACCTCAACAGGTGTTTCAGGTGTTTCAAAAGATGTCATCCGATATTGTTTGGCTCTCGTTTTTTTCTTAATGAAAAACTTGGATTCTGTTTTTTGTTTATGTTTACTGGAACCTTTAGAATATTATTGGTTAAGTTAAGAAGATGATATCGGTTAACGGGGCGCCGTCACAATTGATTACCATACGGGCTCGTTTTATGGCATTTTTCATCACTTCGGCGAGAACTTCGCACTCGTGTCGAATGTTGACATTGAGGGCTTCCAGGGTCTCGGGGTTGCTCACGTAAACACGGGACTTCAAAAAACCCCACAAAAAAAGTCTGGAACGGTTAAATCGGGCGATCTTGCTGGCCAGTGCAAATCGCCAAAACGATAGATGAGGCGACCCGGGAACGCCGCCTTCAGAATATCGGTTGTGGCTCGCGCAGTGTGTGCCGTTGGTCCGTCCTGTTGAAACCACATGTCCTCGAGTCCTAATTCGTTGAATTGCGGCAGAATAAACTCGGTTAACATGACCCTATAGCGCGCACCGCCCATTGTTGTCGTTTGAACAGCGCACCATGCAGTCACTTTGAGCGGATGTAATGGATGTAGTGTAGTGCCCCAGAAGTGATAGTTTTGCTTGTTCACGTACCCGCTGAGGTGGAAATGAGCCTCAACGCTCATTATGATTTTGGTGGCAAAATCGTCCAATTCGTCCACGAGATTGAGGATGGCTTGGGCGTAGGTTACACGCGTTTGGCGGTCGACAGGCAGCAGCTGATGCACGGACTGGACTTTGTATGGAAGCATGCGCAGGTTTTTGACCAAAATTTGCCAGAGGGACGACCGGGTGATGGCTAATTGCGAGGCACGGCGTCTGGTAAATTTTTCCGGCGACAGATCGACAACAGTGGCGATATTCTCGGTAGAACGGGCGCTTCTGGGCCGGCCACTCTTGGCAACGTCTCGCGTGGTCCCATACTCTTCAAGGTTAGTGGCCAAGTGGCGCAGTGTTTGCGCAGCCGGTGTCGGATGGCCGGGGAATCGGCGACGGTATTCGCGCTGCGCCAACACCACAGACCACTGTTACGCAAAAAAGTAGACACGATTATTCCGCGTTCTTGGGGAGTGTGTTTACTTTACCATGGCGTGTTTACTTGTATTCTACATCTGTCTAGTCCACAAATGTCAAAACAAATTTTACATTGGCGGCCATTTGCAAATATAAGATCATATTCCAATAGGGTGGTCACTTTTGAAACACCCTGTATAATGGTAGACCAGCTTTTATTTTAACAACAATTGGTTGAGCTGACTTACATAAACTGGCAAAATAGGTGTATAAACCAAAATAACTTTTTCAAATAATAAAATAACAACCATTTAAAATTTAGTAGCAATAGCAAGCAATGCGGCCGTCGGTGGTGCACTGGTTAGTGTGCGCGGCTCTTGTTCATGAGATCCTGGGTTCGAACCCAGCTCTGTCCACCTTAAAATTTCTTTCGGCGGCGGTCACCTCGCATAGTGACGGCGACACTATCGAGTATCTAGCCATGAAAAGCTTCTCAAATTACCGTTCGGAATCGGTGTAAAACTGTAGGTCCCAATCAGTGAGTGAAAACTGGAAAGCGCACAGCTCAGTGATTGTGAGAAGTTCTCCCCAGTCCCTTCATGGGATGTAATGGGAAACCATTTATTTTTATTTTTTAGCAAGCAATATAAAGCAGGTTACACTGAGCAAAAAAAAATATTTCTTTTATAAAAATTACTTCCTCTCCCGAACCTAATAACCTCAATATTTAACAAACTATTGATGTCCAAATGATATATATTCTAAATTCGATAAAGATTCCCACATTGAATTTGAGTGCAACCATTTTGATGGTCGTTAGAGTTTTAGTACTCGTGTACGCATTTCTATGAAGAAGTACATGTCTCGGCGTCAATCAGCCAACTCTATACTAGAGCAAAATATGTAGCGATATGCTGCGTTTATGCCTTTACTCTGTTAATAAAAATAATTTATTATTCTACCAAAATGTTTACATTTAATTTATTAATCATTACTTCATTGTAGCAGTATAAATAAGAAAGACTAAACCTGTTCAAATTGTTGAAAATCATTAGAATAATAAAAAATTATACCGAAAGAATGCTTTAGATTATTTTATTTTTAAACCCCGTAAATATACTACAAGAACTGCATGATGCAAATCACCTAACATAATGTAATAGAAATTCTTGTGCTTTTATTTCACAATGCCTTTTGAAGCATTACTCTAGTTTAAATTAAATTTAAACTCTAGAGGTCGAAGTATCACGTAAAATAAGGACATCATTTCGAATAATGACACATTGTTTAGAGGTATAAATACCTCTCCGTTTAATTAAATTTCAAATGAAATATATATTTTTGCATATGTATTAATTAGCTTGCTTGAGTTTTCTTTGTCTGCGAAAATGGAAATGATTGCAGAAATTCGTATAATCCAACCGAGACAATATTTGGCACCATGATGATATTTATGAGCAGGAAATTGAATGAACACAGCAGGAAACATTTTTCTATTCCTTTTGACCGAACTCATACAGCTTTGTACAAATTAATTTAAAGGCAGAGAATAATGAAAATTTTTTCTTATAGCAATATGAAATTCCTTTATTGAAAGCTAGAATAGAATAATAATGCGTACACGAGTATTTAACAAGAACTTGGAACAATAGGCAAGAGTAAAATAAACGTTCTACAAAAAGTCGAATAGAGTAACAAACAATAAAAATGGCAACGTGATTAAAGGAATGGTAAATTATTTAGTAGTATTTAGTGTTCTGAACGCAATAGAGGGGTTACCATTATCATTAACTTTTTGGTCTAAGTTTTGTTTTGGTGAAAGTTAGTTTCCAATAAGCAGTAATAGCATCACTAAGAATTTAACAGACAATGAGAATTGAACAGACAATATTATTGTAAAATATTTTTTGTACTTTAGTAAATGGTTATAAATACGATTTACTAACTTCATAGAAGTCCCGTGTATCGTACAATGTTTATGATAAATTTGTTCCTAGTTTAAATAATTTCGAATTTCAAAGAGTTTAAATCATATGTCATATTCGAAATAAATGATCCCATTTGTCTTTTATTTCTGAGTTGGAAAATCTCTTGGATAGCTTATGTAAATCCCATCATCCAACTTTCAACTCAGAAGTATAAATGCCACAGCCACTATGTAACTGCCGACGATATTCTATGCTGATATGGTTGAATTTTTATATTCACTCATTTGTCCCAGAGCAACAAAAAAATTGTTCCACAATAAAACAAAGAGACTGAAGTTTAAGAACAAAAAAACTACTACTAGAAGTGTGCTAAGCCAAGCTGAGTTGGACGGGAAAAGGAAATAAATAGAGAAAATGAAATATCCATTATGGTAGATTGTAGTGTTGGCAACAAAGGTGCCGACCATAAAGGTGAGCATCAACTAAATCACAATTGTTATTCAAAGTGATGTATACCATGGTCAAAAGGAGATAGTATTCGAAGTTAAATGAGAATGTGGATTACGGTTAAATGAGAATGTGGATTACGGTTAATGTGGTTTACATTCTAGTCAGATTTAAAGAGACACAATTTGTTCAACATATAATTGAATCTCTGATTGCAGAAACCCATTATTTTCAAAATGGTCTTTATGCTGTTCTCACATTCAAAAAGGTTTCTTACACTATGTGTGCAGATATGACATGGGTTTAAATGTCCTACGTGAAACAACAGAAACTAGTGTAGAAACCGCATGAGCCAGTGACTTATGTTGTCCCAACCCTCAATTTCAACACTTATTAATTATTGCGTCATGTGGTTTCTGTAATCAGCGACTCAATTCATAAGATAACTCGATATACTACTGGACAAAATGTCGTCGCAAGTATTACCAAACTCTGTATAAACATTTCATTATAATAAATTTTATGGAACGAAAACTTCACAGAATGTCGGAAATTTATGAAACAATAAATAAGGGATGGGGGGTTTATAGTGCAATGAATAGAAAGAGTGTTTTGAGACCCAAGGTATCTTTGACCCAAGCAGGTTTTGCCCGTGCCCGAAAATGGATTAAGGAAACGACAATATTATAATTTATCAGTTTTCTCCCTTTTTAAGTCCAAAGATGTTTTTCTGGTACTCTTAGGAATCAAGCTATGTATACACAGAAACATCAAAAAAGAAAATACAATGAAAATATTACGTTAAAAGATTCAATTTCAATTCAATTTATTTTATTGATGTGTTAACATCTATACGCGCGCCTCTAGGGCAGTAAACTATAAATTTAATACATACACAAGTGTTAGGTTTGTAAGAGTAAATCATCGTTTGTTTGTTCGTTGCTTGGCAGTCGGTATTGAAAGTGATTATTGGGCGATTTTCATATAATTTTCCCACGCGATTTTCTCCGGAAATTCATAGCCGATTTTATTAATTTTTGGATTAAAAAGCTAGTGCGGGTTTCGACGAAGAGTTTATTCCAAAAATTAAGGCGATCCGATATCGGCGAGCCGAGATTGAAGTGTTTTAATTTCGAGTATTAATTTGGAGTAATATTAAAAAAGTATTTTATGTTGATCTTCGGTTATATCGTACGAATATAACAATGTATGTATGTATGTACAAGTGTCTGTTGCTTTGCATTCTTTGACTGTTGTGGGAATAAAACAAAAAGTATTGACCAAGAAAATAATGACACATGTGCTTGCACTGGGTCTTTAAATAATTTCAAGTATTAATATTATTTAACTGTAACGTCATTATATGATTGAACGCTGTTTTTTATTTTCCAATGTAACATTTACGAATGTGTTCATAGAAATCGAACAGGTACCGTGTAGCAAAAAGGTGTTAACACATCGCCCGTGAGTTCGAACACTCATTGGATTTTTTTTTTTGATATTCACATACAACAAGAATAAATTCTTAAAAATTACAGTATATGGTACAATAAACATGGAGGTAAAATTTCAGTTATAATATTTAGTAATTAGAGTATAAACATATTTCAAATTTAAATCTAAAATAAGTGTAGATCAAATGTCTGCACAATTCCATTTGTATATGCAGAGTACACGTGCACTGACGACGTAAGAACATTTATTCGTAGTGTCGCCACAAAAAAGTTACACATTTACTCTGCTGTGGCTGCTGCCAGCGAGTACACATTCCTCTCTGGCTCTCATTCAAGCTTACTCAGAGCGATCATGTCGAGTATGTTGCGATAGCGAAACTGCACTATGTACTACATGTACAACGTTCAGTTTTAAAAATAGTAAGAACAGTTGCTCTGCATTCTATTTCTTTTTATCGGCTTTCGGTGTGCACAATGGCTACGCATGAAGTAAGTATAGAAATTTTATAACAACAGATACTATGTAATAACTACATAATAGCAAATAATTTTATTCTTAATTATAAAGGCATCTACTTCCAATTTATTTTTGATTATTTTGATTTTGATTATTATTGAAAATCGAAAGAGCTGAAAATCTTAATCCATAAATAACATATGTACATATATGTACATACAAATACACATTTTAATACCAGTAAAATTCTAACTCGACTAAAAAAGTCTTTAATGATGACTCATTATAATACATTCAGCTTTGCTTCGCACACACAGGTGTATGTATGTATGTAACAGAGAAATACTCGAGGTACCACGTGAAGTGAACAAAATTCATACAGTACTGGTGCTCTAGTATTTACATTTTTGTATGTTCTCTTTTTTCGGAACACATTTTGCTGCGGCTAATTACTTGTTGGTATTTGACAAACAACTGTTCTCTTCGCTTCACTACTTGCGCTCTGAGAGTGAGAGGAAGTATGTACTAGAATCGACGACGAATTTCATACATGCAGCGAATAGTTATTCGATGCAGCCCTCTAGTGTAGATAATAAGTAGTAAATGATAAATGAAGGATAAAATGTTCTCTTTCAAAACATGAAGAAATTTAAAGAAATGAAAATGGAAAAATTAAAAAAATAAATACATCAGATGATCAGCATAGTGATGCTGTTTTAGAAATGCGAACGAGTTTACGTTTAAGTTTAATAATACAATATTACATATATAATTGGAATAGTGATTTTCATCCATTGCGTGGGAGTTCTGTTAAATAAAAAAACGTCCATAGTCAAAAGTGAACATATTCAATAGCAGAGTGACATTGCGCTAAATATTATTGGATATCCAAATTAGTTAGTTTCTCTCCCAATATGTATATGCGAGGTACAAAAATGGGCATGGCAAGTTGTTGCCAAAATTTTGATCAGTACCAAATTTGATTATGATCAGTTATGATTTATTGGAGATATCGAGTCGGCAAACCGGAAATACGCCCAACTTTTGTATGGGAGGTACGAAACTGGGTGTGGCACAATAGACAGTTATTAATTGCTTGTTTCACTCTATTTGCTTGTGGATCAATTTATTGACTTTCAAGCCGTTTTCACTAATTTGCATTACACTTTATTTGTAAATAATCAAACGAACACATTAAACATTTTAATTTACTCAAGAGTTTTTCTTTCCCAGGGATCTAATTTGTGTTACTTGTTCCAACAATAGGAAAGAAAGGTCTATCTCACCGACAATGCATTGGATTTCCTTCTTAACCATAGCAACTATTTGTGGTTTATTTGCATAGACAAGACATTTTACAAAACTCCACACAAAGAAGGCTTGGTGGCCAGTTGACATCAACATTTCGAGAGGTGCTTCAGTCTGGAAATCGTTGCCCCAAGAAACCGAATATTTAATGGGTTGTGTGAGAAGTACATGGGCTTGTGAGAAGTACAGAGGCTGTTATGGCGACGACATTAGAGAGCCGTGCGAAATTGCCCAGACTCGGGCGAAGTTTCTTATTTTGATCCCAAGTCACTTGAGCGATTTTTTTGCCTTCCTAGAAATCGACCCGCCCTGGTATATACATATATAAGTATAGCACGCGTCAAAAATCATGCAAAAACATTTCAAATACAGCAACCACCAAATTATCGGAAGTACGAAACCTTTCATTGCAGCAACGTTATAACATTACCGAAAATGTCTCATTCAAATTGGTGCTATTTCGGGTTTAGCTAGCAATGCAGAGAATTAGCCGCCATCTTTCAAGAAATCATGGGCTTAATTTATGGGACAAAATCCTGAACCATATATCCAGTAGCCGAGCCATCACTGACTGTGTTTAAGAGGAAAGCACTTCGGAATATTCATATTTGGATCTATAATATAGACAGGGTAGAGTATCTACGTCGTATGAACCACGATGCATGTGTCCTGTGCACTGTCTTGGTCATATTAGTACAATGGAAAGACGTTTAAGTAATACATATAAAATTGTGTTTCATTTTTCGAGAAATAGCTTGCTGCTTCAATGATTTCGATTGATATGCATCACTACGTACACAATAGCTTATTTTAGTTAAAAAAATAATAAAATCGGAACGATTGTCTTTTAAAACCGCAAATTTAAATAAATTACTTCCATGTGTTACATTGCATAAATATTTGGGTATGACACGTGTGCAATGGAAACAGATGCTTTTTGTGAGTATACTTGCGGAAAAATAGATTTAGTGAAGAGTTAAACGATGACAGCCTTAGCGAACGTTTAAGAAGCAATTTTTCGATTGTAAATAAAATTGCTGGTTATCGCAAAAATACTACCTTCTTTAAAGTAGTTTAAAGCTTAAACACATTATAAACACATTAATTCTTCCAATGGTGATTTGCCTTGCATTTCAATAACTGAACTTTTAACTGAATTTTCACGGTTGAAATACATAATGAGCACTAGTGTCAACTGAAGCGTTTCGCACTAGCACTTAATGAAGTGCGCACTGACAATTTCAGCTGGAGGAGGTTATGTGTCTGTGAGTACAAGTACATATGATGTGTTCATATTCTATAACTTGGTTGATTGGCTTCATAATAAAACTACTCTTTGCCACTCCCGACATTGACTAAATATTTTAAATACTCTTCTTTTGTGATCCGTTTGATGCGTTCTTCCACAAGGGAATTGTGAATGTGTTCATATGAAATTAACTTCAAATCAAACCTGCGCAGAGCATACAAACACTTGTATATAACAACACTTCCATTCACATTTCAACATTTTGTCTGCAACTTCAAGAGTACTGCAAAACAAAACTCTAGAGAGTAATTAAATCAATTTAACTAATTTATGAAGAATTTGTGAATATAGAGTTGAAGAGATTTTGCTTTATATCTTTCGACTACAGGTGTTTCAATGCACACAGTCTGAATATTGTTATGACTTTGATTTAAGTCAAATCTAGTTGAAGTGTTATGCTTTCCATTCCATTTGATGCAGTGTTGACATTTATTAAAAATTTTCGGTTTGATATATTTAAATCAAATGAAATCGAATTTAATTTGCTGAATTAAAACAATTGATTTGCAATTTAAATTATAATCGGAATGCCACAATAAAATTCACTTCAGATGCAGCTAAGCACATTGGAAATATACTGAGTAAAGGACAAATATTTGTAGGAATATCTACAATATTTGTAAAACGTGTTAGGACTATAATCGACACGTTTTGACAGAATTTACGTGGCAGTTAAACTCAGGTTCACAAGACGACACCGTCAAAAACGGAACGCTACGTCCCACGATTTTCAAAGAAAGAGCGTTAGGCACAGATTCAAAATAAATTCATTAGCAAAAACAAAAAAATTACAGCACTGTGACGAATGAATTTCACTGCTGCGATGAATATGTTTCATTTTTGCCAAGAATTTGTTTCAGTGATGCTTTAAAGCAGTACAGATATTGCAGTTGGATGAACTGACTTATTCATAGCCTTACTTTAAGTTATTTACTGCTTCTGCAAGTACAAATTTAAAGAATTTAATAAGACATATAAGAAAAGCAGTTGTTATACAGGGTGTTTTTTTGTTTTCCATACCGAGGTATATTTTGGCCTAAATTCACAAAGTGTACATCTAAACACAATTTGTCCGACTGCCCTCACACAGATTGTCCGACAGCGATCACACATTGTTTTCCGTTAAACTCCTCCGAAACGGCTGGACCGATTTGTATGAAATTTTGTGTGCATATCGGGTAGATCTCAGAATCGGCCAACATCTATTTTTCATACCCTAAATGAGAAGGGGACAAACCCCATATAGAACACAGATTTGTCCGACTGCGAAACACAGATTGTCAAACTGCGAAAAAACACACACACTGATGTAGCGGCAGCGAATAGTTGTATAGTGTGGGTGCGGAGCACTCTCAGAGCAAAGAGAATAATGACGTGGTTATGTGTATATAAAAAAGGGATAGAAAGAGAGCAACGAAAATTTTGTGAACTTGTGTAGCGTATGTACGAATATAACAATGTATGATATACAAGTGTCTGTTGCTTTGTGTTCTTTGATTTTTGTGGAATAATATAAAAAGTATTGAGCAAGAAAATAATGACACATGTGCTTGCACTGGTCTTTAAATAATTTTTAATATTATTTAAATATAACGTCATCATATGAGTGAACTTTCCAATGTAACATTTAACATAAATCACGTCCGTGAGTTTGAACACTCATTGGATTTTTTTTAATAAATCTTAAAATACAATATCTTTTAATAATACTTTATTCCATGAAAGTTTGGATTATAGCAATTATGTGTGAAATATTACACCGGCTAAATGACCGTATCTAGCCGCTGCGCAAATGTGTGCTCGTTTAGCCATATTTTGCATAAAATTTTGGCATATTACGGGTGGTATTTCTCCAATTTCTTCAATAAGGTGGTTCTTTCTTTAGCATCCGAATTATAGTTGGCTTGTTGCCGTAGACCTTTTTCTTCAAGTGCCCCCAGAGAAAGTAGTCGGGTGCAGTCATATCAGGAGACAGAGGGGGCCAATCCAAATCTCTTCTTTTTGTCATAATGCGGCCGGGAAAAAGTCCTCGTAAACAGTTTCCATCGTATGTGTGTGATGTGGAACCTTCCTGTTGGAAAAACATATGTTGTAGCCCTAATCGATCTAAGTTGGCACCAAAATGCTTTTCAGCTTATCACGGTATCGATACAGCATTTCCTCTTGCGTCGTCAAGAAAATATGGCCCAATTATGCCGTTTCATACCATACAGTCACTCTACGAGAGTGTAAAGACCGTAAGTGTGCCAACTGCGGATTTTCAGTTCCCCAGTAGCGGCAATTCCGTTTATTAAGAAAGCCAGCCAAGTCAAAATATGCCTCGTCGCTCATAATGATTTTTCGCTAACACTGGGGGATGTCTTTATTGAGCTGCAAAACCTTTTCATTCCAGTCCCGTCTTCGCATATGGTAACAGTCCATTGGTTGTTGAGCCAGTCGAATTTTATACGGGTATAAATACAAAACTTTTTTCAGAATTTTGAGTAAAGTTGACGATGGCATTTGAAATTCTTGTGCACGGTGTCTCACTGACGTGTGTGGGCTTTCATCAATATTGTCTCTCACCGCAGCAATATTTTGTGCCGTACGTACGCTGAGGGTTCGGCCAGACTTCAGTTTATCTTCCACTATATACAGGGTGATTCAGGAAGTTCCGGACAAATTTCTCCAGCTTATTCCTTGGCTCATTTCATGAAGAAAAGTTCACTAGGGCCATGTCCGAAAATGCAAGGGCGCGAAATGGCAGCGGGTTCAAAATTTTCGGATTGGCGGTCGGAGGGTAGTAGGGTAAAGTTTCTAACTTCTGAGCCAGTGGTCGGATTTTTTTGGGTTTGTTGGAAAGGTCTTTAAGAAGTCTCTCAGAATCAATAAAAAAAGTAGAAAAAAGTCAAACCGCCGAGATACAGAGCTTTCGGAAATAAATTGGAAAAAAAATTCACATAACCTCAATTTGCTCAGCCAGGTGGTACGTAAGTTATACGAAAGATAGCCATACCTCTTACCTTTCCAAAATGACCTAAATGAAGCCCAGAGGTCTTACCGTTCCAAAGTTGTTACCATTTTACTGAAAGGCCTCTTAAAGACCTTTCCAACAAGCCCAAAAACAAAAAAATCCGACCACTGGCTCAGAGTTAGCAACTTTACGCTACTACCCTCCGAACGCCAATCCGAAAATGTTGAACCCGCTGCCATTTTGCACCCTTGCATTTTCGGACATGGTCCTAGTGGACTTTTCTTCATGAAATGAGCCAAGGAATACGCTGGAGAAATTTGTCCGGAACTTCCTGAATCACCCTGTGTACAAAGTTTCCAAATTCTTTATAAAAATAGCGCAAAATTCTTCGCGTTTTTACAATTGCACGATTATTTAGATAAAATGTTTTAATATCTTCAACACGTTGTTGGTGCTTTAGATGCTCGATAATAAATTTGTATCCACTGCTCTGTACAACCGTCAAAAACAAACTGACAAATGTCAAATGTCCCGACACTATGCAAATGTTTGAAAAATATCGCAAGCACAACACTCGAGAAAACATTTAGGGAAACGTCTTTCCATCTCCAGAGATCAATCTGTTTCCATTAGACAAGTTATTTGTTACAATATTACATTAAGAACAATTTCCCTCTTAGCAGAAGTTTGAAGTCGGCGACACAAGTGCAATTTCTAAAATATACTACCCATCCGATAGTAGACAAATTAGATATACCACATTAATACGAAGAAAACCAAACAAAAAGCCCCATCAAATTATTTCAATTTGTGATAGATTTGAACAGATGTCAGTAGCCTACAACTAAGCTACTGATGGTGAAATTCACAAACTTCGAAACGATCGTGACATTGTGAATTCAAATCCTGCTTGTGGCTATAACTTCTTAGCTAAATTATGCTTTACTATTTCTTAGGACAGAAACGTCATAAAGCGTGACTTTTCTGTAAAAAGCGAGATTGAAATCGCAGGCGAGATGCGACATCGAAAGGAACAGTAATCCCGCTAAAAGCGGGATGGTTGGTCAGGTTACTCATACCAAAAGCAAGCTACAAAAAATAAGAGCCCTCTCTTTTAACACAATATACGAGTAGTTTATTTTCGAAACAAGAATTTTGAATTTCAAAACATGATTAACAAACTTTTAGTTTAAATCAAAAGTGATATCGTTGACTTTTTTAAACTTTGAAAAGGCAGTAATAATTATGCAAAAAATTTAATTTGTTTTGCGATATCATTAAAATATTCTGGTATGTGATGGAAATCGATAGATTTAAATCGAATACGATTTGACATAATAATGAAGTTTAGTTTTACACATAATGGATATCAATTAATTTATTCCTCATTTTATGCGACTAAATAAACCACAATATTAGGAATTATGTCAATAAAATTCTTCAAATAGTCAAATCGTTCTCGATTTTTGACTCGATCGATATTCATCACATGACGGATTGTATATTAATATAGAATGTATTAATTGGTAATTATATAAATTATTAATTCAATTGATTACTTATTATTTTTATTTTTTTGTAGTATGCAACGTAGAATTAAAAGGTCCGTAAAATATGCAGTTCGGAATTGTGAATAAAGTGCCACAAATATTAGTACTCGCGATAAGAAATACTTCCGATTGCCAATATTTGGCAGATTTCATCCAGCGTCATAGATGCCATTTTTCGAGACATTAGGGGTATACAATATCTTAATACAATTGTACATTGACCAAACCGTAAATGTGTACAACGTGCCATTCGTTATGTGACATTAAAAATACCACAGACTACACTTTATTTAAACGAAATCTGATTAGCGCCTTCGATGTCAAATTGGAAATACTCTGGAGATAAAAATACAAAAATGCAGGCCTAAAGTTGACTGTGATGGTACTTCTGTTTCCTGGATGGTAATTCTTATCATGGACTTATTTACATATCAGTGGTATTAACCTCCGTTAAGTGTCAAAAATTCAAAAATCCTAAAATGAATTTTTTTCAAATTTCTGCATTACGAAAAGATGTGCAATTTATTATTTGTATACGCGCTCTTGATTAGTTATTTGATGTAATGTCAACAAAAACTAGATACATGCTATATACTGGACCACCATGGCCAACATAGCAAATTTTACACGTTAAAAACTGGGGATTCTCGGATAAAAAATAGGACTTTACTCATGCTCCTATAAAAGTGTCTCCAACTTGATATACTTTATATCAAAATGTTGGCAATGGTTAATATTACAATTTGCCACTTCGTCCTAGAAGTTTTTTTTTAATTTGCATTGGATTTTAATTTGCATTTCTTTATCTAATGTAAATGCAAAAGTATTACCATTGTTCGGAATGGCTATTAAAAAATTTTGAATTGTCATTTGCTCAGGCAATTCCAATGCAGGTTGTGGAATCAGATGCCAATTGTAATGATATATGGAAATGCTTTTAATTATTTTGAATTTGTATGACTGTGGGAATTCTGTTTCTAAAATATTTTATATGTAGATATAAATGTATATGCAAGTGCCGAAAATGATATATGGTTTGTAAAAATGGCCAATAGGTAATTTTCAAATAAAATAATTTTCAAGTATAATCTTTTTCTTCCAGTCAGGTTAAATTATTTTCCGTATATCAATAAGTCTCAGACTCCTTAAATCCATATACTGAGTCTTCATTTATACAATTTGTTGTACCAATAGATTTTTGTGTTTCGTTCTTAATGTTGTGGAAATTTTGCACCTACCACCGGAAAGAGATTGATTGGCCATTGGATTGAATGGTTGTGGTAAAATGTGTGTGTCCAATCGAGAGTTTGTGGTCTTTGAAGTCTAACTTGTCGCTTTAAGCGGCGTAGTGTACTTCATCTCTGTAAAATGTTTTTGAGATATATACCAATTTCACCCTTTTTGTTAATGTTCACCGATTAAGAGCCATTAATTCCCTAATAACTCGATATTATACTATACGAACACGATTTTGTTTTAGTTCATTAAGAATTATTTATTATGTGTTTCTCATTTCCAGTAATTTGATATTAAATTACTTATATAAACGCGGTCGACTGCCAAGGATACCTCACCTGGCATCGATTAATTTTTGTTTTAAATCTAATTATTCAACGGATTATGGAGTACATAAGTAGTGTACAGGGGAGATTTTGGCAATACGTTACAAAGAGGGGCACACTTGGTTGTTTTTCAAAATCTTTCAAAAGAATGTCAGGTCTCCCATTTGTCATTACATAAGGAAAGTAATAATATAAACTCTTTTAATATGCATTATGAAGATCTAAATGACTGGACGGACGCCCGATTCTCTATTTCTCTTGATGGAGAAACCAAACAATTGTAATAATCAATTTTAAATTATACTCGAATCTAATTTTCAACCATCCTGATCATATATTTCATTTAATTTCAAAACAGTGCGTTTTAAAAACGTGATAACATTGGCCAATCAGAAGGCCTCTGGAGCCATTTCACATTCTCCTGTGTTTTCTGAAGGGTTAAATATGAGCAAATCCTTTTGTTTCCCAAATAGCCAACAATATTCTTGTTTGCTATACCGATATTTTGTCGTAGATATGAACAGTTTTAATTATAATGAAGTGAGCAATATGCCTATTAAAGCGACTCATGTCGTATGCATAACAACACAAAAATCCCAATTAAAGTTACCCTTGATTTGGTTTCGAAAATATAATAAGACAAATAATTCCAATCAATGGAAAGTTTTTCCAAATTATATGACCCAGATCCAAGGGTGTAGGTCTACACTTTTAATATTTGTGACACTATTCAGCCTTTTTCATGAGTCGCTCTAATGTTTACCAAATATATATTTATATGCGAGACAATATACAAGGTGGCGCAAAAGTAAACTTCCGATGTTTTTTGGCTGTAATTTAAAAATGAAAAACTTTGATTCTTCTTGTGGATTATTTTTATTTGGTCTTTTAATTTTTTTTACATCAAGTCGAGAATATGATGTCATGTAAATGGCCGCCGCCACAGTCGATTGTCATTTGAGCCCTTTTTATGGCATTTTCCATCACTTTGGCCAAAACTTCTGGCGATAGGTCCTCACATTCTTGACGGATATTATCTTTAAGAGCTGCAAGAGTCTGAGGCTTGTTGACATAAACCCGCGACTTCAAAAAGCCCCACAAAAAGAAGTCTGGAGCGGTCAAATCAGGCGATCTTGCTGGCCAGCGGAAATCGCCAAAACGGGAGATTAGGCGTCCGGGATATGCATCCTTCAGCATATCGGTTGTGGCACATGCAGTATGTGCCGTTGCACCGTCCTGTTGGAACCACATGTTTTCCAATCCCAATTCATCAAGTTGCGGCAAAAAGAACTCGTTGATCATTGCTCTGTAGCGCTCACGGCGCTTCCATGACATCGACGGCGCTTCCATGACATTCTCCGCTACAGCAGCAATATTCTCTGCAGAACGGCTACTCCGGGGTCTGCCACGCCTGGCAGCATCTCGTGCTGTGCCAGTCTCTTCGAGGCGAGCGGCTAAACGTCGCTGTGTTTCACCAGTAGGCGTTGGACGGCCAGGAAATCTGCGACGAAATTAACGTTGTGCCAAAGTCACCGACCGATTATTGGTCAAATAAACAGTCAGCAATATTCCGCGTTCTGGAGCAGTGTAGCATAACATTCTTTATTAACGTGTGTTTCGCATGTGTTTACTACACAAATGTCGAAACAGAACTGACATTAGGGGCCAATCGCAAAATTTATAGCATTATTTGATAGGAGGATTACTTTTGCGCCACCTTGTACTTCGGGATATCTCTATTCCTATGTACAATTCTTAAATACTCAGTTACATACTTATTAAAGCAAAACATTAAATTCTATACATTCTTGTAGAAAGGGTTCTATATTTTTGTGAATCATTTTAAATTCAATGAATATTAAATTACCTCATAATTTAACATTGTATAGAATATTTACAGCACGTTAATGAAGAAAGATTGTGTGGAGGTAAAATGAAATTAATTGATATAGTAAATTAAAACAGCCTGCGTGAAACAAATTTCAATTAATTAATTTAAATGTACAAATTTCCAGGCATTATACGTATAATAATTTTGAAATATTCAATATTGAAATCTTGTGTTTCTTTGCATAGTTATTGGCTTCCTCGAAAGAAACATGAAAACAACTGCCAAATAATTCAATTTAAACATACTTTAAGGAATGCAAATATCACATCTAGATAACTGTATGCTTGAAACTCCTACTCCGAATTTGTTAAAGTAAAGCATTGTGAAACCAAAGTATTTTAAAACCGCAAATAATCACCGATCATATGTTATTTATTATGACACGAGCACATATACACAAAGAAAAGAGATTCGTTGTCACAACCATATTTACAGCCAACTAAAGTTTGCCGGTTCTGTTGTGATTACCAATAATTGTGTTCATTATCACCAAATGTTGTGCACATCAACTGAAATATTTAGTTGTATTCACAGCAACAAGAAATAAATGTGATCTGTCAATCGAGTTTTAGTTCTAGCAATCAAATTATCCTGTAGTTCTGAATATTCAATTAGTTGGATGAACAAAAATTGTAAAAACTAATTCGGCTGTACCAAATAATATATCGGTATGCCCATCTAATTATGGACTTGAATTTGATGGCTTTCACAACCATTTGATGATGCTTTACCCCTTATGAATTTTATAGAAACAAAAATGTTGAAAAAAAACTTTTTATGAAAATTGTATATTTTATATTTAAATATAAACAAAATTATTATTATTTATAATCAGGGTTCGTATTTCGTGCCCATTTTTTTTATCGAAAATATGAAAAAATTTCTATATCTCGAAAACGAAGCGTCCAATCGAAAAACAAATATAGGCAATCGTTCTACATTTTTCGTATTTTCGATCAAAAATGGGGATGGGTTTCCCTGGGTATCATACATATGTTTAAGTTAATTTGTCTCATCCAAAATAAAAGTTCCTCCAGCCAAGTGCCCACAATTGTCTGCATGTGTTTGTGAAGGCGTCAATAGTGGCGTCATATTCAACGATATCTATACACTTTATTGTTTTTCACAACTTTGTTTATCACTTTCTGTTTAAAATATTAGTTTTTCTGTAAAATCTTAGTGTAATATTCTAATATACGCAGTTTCTCTTTAACAACAAAGCCTCTTGTGAAAAATCGAATACATACTCGTAACTTTTTAACAGGTGTTTTTGTAACAGAAACCAAATTATGATTACAGTAACTAATATTTATTTGAACACGAATTCTAATATTGTACTTTTTATTAGTTGTATCTTCCATTTCAGTTGAATGAGGTTTTAGAAATTCTCAAATTGGTTAATACAACTAAATTCGGTAGTAGCAACTTGTATTTAGTAAGACCTATTTTTAATCTATCAATAACATCGACAAAGAATTTCCAATGCCTGAATTGATTTCCAACTAATCTTTCCCCGTGTGTATATATTGATATGTAGACTAGGTATATGACCTTTTAAATTTGTTAAGGGAATTAAAAACAAATGGCAGTACATTATGAGAAATGCTGTAAAACTGTTGAAAAAGGAAATTTGGTTAATTTGGTACAAAACGCGAAATCTATCAAAGTATTGGGACTTTAGGACTATGTCGCTTTTTACCAATGTTCTAGGAAATTTTCGATGTTCCTATAATACCCTATATTTTCCTTATAATTGATTAAGTTCAATCAAGTTATTGAAAGTTGAAAAATTTCAAATATCCCACTAACTCCAAGGATTCCAAATACGAGTTTGAAAAATTTGGGTTTTTGTTACAGTTAAATTTCCTGGTTTATAGATTGTATATAAAAAATGTTTAACTTCACTAGAAGTGGTTGCGTCAATAAGCAAAATTATCGTATTTGATGCGAAGACAATCGTATTTGACGGCTTGACCATTTACAACCATTAAAATTGACTGGTTGGTGTGGTTTACACGCTGGCGGAATCATCGGTCCTTATTTTTTTTCGAAATGATCTAAGAGCTGCCGTTACGGTGAATGGCGAGCGCTATGGAGCCATGCTGACTGAATTTTTATTCAGTTAAACATCAACGACAGTTGGTTCCAACAAGACGGTGCAGCTTGCCATACAGCGCGCTTTACAATTGCAAAATCTATTTGGTGACAACTTTATTTCCAGAAGTGGTCCTATTCACTGGCACTCCTGTTCTTGCGATTAAACGCCTCTGGATTACTTTTATGGGGTAATTTTAAGGCATTAGTCTATGCCGACAAACCAGGACCTCATGAAGCTTCGGGAGAAAATACTCAAGCCGCCATTGCCGCCATACGGTCAGATTTATTGCAAAAATGAGCCAAAAATTGGACTGATCGAAAAGAAAATGTAACTCGTAGCTATGGCGGACTGATGCCGAAAATTATAAATGTTACTAAATGTTACGAAATTGTGTAACAGATTGTTTCATTCCAATGGATCTCATCCATCTCAAAAAATACACGATATATAAAAAATAAATTTAAAAAAGTTTCAATATTGCCAATGAAAAAATGAATTTAAATGCATGATTTTCTATAACAATTTATGTATTTCACTGATTTGTATTTTGCATTACAATATACACTCCGGTCCACTTATTTAAAGGCACTAAAAATTCCATATTCAGCAGCCTGTATCTTTTGCAATTTGTAACCGATTGCAGAATTTTGGACTGGAAATGGAAGCTAGACATCTTGAGATATATAAGAAATCATGACAATAATGGTTTCTTAACTAAAGAACTTTTTTTGAGCAATTTGTAAAAAAAGTCAAAAAATGTGCTATTTTTTTAGTTCACTTGAATAAAGGCACTTTAACTAATTTTCATGAAAACAGTTTTTCTTTTTTTTTAATTTATTTTACTTTATGTAAGAACTATATGTAATGTTCTAACCCCCTTTGTTTTTAATAACTTCAAAGCATCCTTAATGGCCTGAATTAGTGACTGCTTGTCATAAAATTGTCTACCTCCTTCATAGACCTTACGAGATAAACAACACCAGACATTTTCGATAATACAGTGCACTCGCGCTAACTTGACTACTCGCAAACTTGAATAGTCGCTAGCTTGAACATATTTTTCTGCCAATGGACTATCTTCTAACTTGAACAAATGCCAATTACACTATAACTTGAACAATTTTTGATGTGTTAACATCTATACGCGCGCCTCTAGGGCAGTAAACTATAAATTTAATACATACGCAAGTGTTAGGTTTGTAAGAGTAAATCATCGTTTGTTTGTTCGTTGCTTGGCGGTCGGTATTGAAAGTGATTATTGGGCGATTTTCATATAATTTTCCCACGAGATTTTCTCCGGAAATTCATAGCCGATTTTATTAAGTTTTGGATTAAAAAGCTAGTGCGGGTTTCGACGAAGAGTTTATTCCAAAAATTAAGGCGATCCGATATCGGCGAGCCGAGATTTAAGTGTTTTAATTTGGAGTATTAATTTGGAGTAATATTAAAAAAGTGTTTTATGTTGATCTTCGGTTTTGTCTTATCATCGTTTGTCTGTTCGTTGCTTGGCAGTCGGTATTGAAAGTGATTATTGGGCGATTTTCATATAATTTTCCCACGCGATTTTCTCCAGAAATTCATAGCCGATTTTATTAATTTTTGGATTAAAAAGCTAGTGCGGGTTTCGACGAAGAGATAAGGCCAAAAATTAAGGCGATCCGATATCGGCGAGCCGAGATTTAAGTGTTTTAATTTGGAGTAATATTAAAAAAGTGTTTTATGTTGATCTTCGGTTTTGTCTTATCATCGTTTGTCTGTTCGTTGCTTGGCAGTCGGTATTGAAAGTGATAATTGGGCGATTTTCATATAATTTTCCCACGCGATTTTCTCCAGAAATTCATAGCCGATTTTATTAATTTTTGATTAAAAAGCTAGTGCGGGTTTCGACGAAGAGTTTAGGCCAAAAATTAAGGCGATCCGATATCGGCGAGCCGAGATTGAAGTGTTTTAATTTGGAGTATTAATTTGGAGTAATATTAAAAAAGTATTTTATGTTGATCTACGGTTATATCGTACGAATATAACAATGTATGTATGTATGTACAAGTGTCTGTTGCTTTGCATTCTTTGACTTTTGTGGGAATAAAACAAAAAGTATTGAGCAAGAAAATAATGACACATGTGCTTGCACTGGGTCTTTAAATAATTTTAAGTATTAATATTATTTAACTGTAACGTCATCATATGATTGAACGCTGTTTTATATTTTCCAATGTAACACTTACGAATGTGTTCATAGAAATCGAACAGGTACCGTGTAGCAAAAAGGTGTTAACACATCGCCCGTGAGTTCGAACACTCATTGGATTTTTTTTGTTCATAAATGCAAAAAAATGTGATACATACATAATTTGTTCGTTATTTTACCGATGGTTTTGATGTTGATAACTTTGCCCCCTCAATTTTTCAAAACAACGTGTCGAGTAAATCAACTTTAAAGATTTTTCTTAGTCCAAAAACAGTAAATTTTGAGTTATAGCAGTCTTCTAGTAAGTGAGCGATATGTTAGGTTAGGCATACCAAAAAAAACCTTTTTTAATATAAAAATATAGCATTCGTAAACTTGAACAAATTCACT
Organism: Phaonia tiefii; assembly: GCA_963931995.1. Taxonomy (NCBI): domain Eukaryota; kingdom Metazoa; phylum Arthropoda; class Insecta; order Diptera; family Muscidae; genus Phaonia; species Phaonia tiefii. The sequence continues at coordinate 196,831,077 of OZ008368.1, read as the reverse complement.
ATCTTGAACTGGCCTGGTTTTAATTAGTTCAAGTTAGCGCGAGTGCACTGTATTTAGATCTAGCGAATAGGGTGGCCAATCAAGAATTTTAACATTTTGGCTTGCAATGAACTCCTTTACTACTCTGGCGTTATGTATAGGGGCATTATCCTGTTGCAATATCCAAGATATGGGACCAAATCGTACACTGAACTTCGGAAAAGCCGATTCCAATAATGTTTTATAGCCTGCACCAGTCATTTTTGCACTTTGAAATTCAAGATCGATGGTGCTATATTACGTCATAGCACCCCACACCATAACGCCGCGCTCTCGACTGTGATGTTGGTTCAAAAAACGCATTTCTTTGCACAAATCATGGAAATAATAGTTGTAGCCATCAGGCCCATCTAAATCACACTTCTTCTCATCAGTAAATACAACGGTTCTCCAGTCATTTACATGACCTCTTGGATGCACATCCCATACCATGTAGTCTCTTGCGAATTGAAGCTCCTTTTCCTTATGAGAAGCATTAAGTGGCGGCGTTTTTTGTAATTTCAAGTATTTAAGATACCCACAGCTCTTAATTACTATGCGTACTGATGACTTGCTCGCTTCTGCTCCAGCTTGAGCTCTTATTTATGACAAGGCTAAGGCAGAATTAGAAGCAGTTCTGATGAGTTTTCTTTTCTTATTCGTAGATAAAGACAATGAAACCCATCCTGTAAAATGTTCTCCATACCCCTCGGGGTCCTTGATGTAATTTTCGACAACGGTTGGGCTTCGCCCAATTTTTTTAGCTATTGCGCGGTTAGAATATCCATCAGAATGGTAAACATCGATTTTAGTTTTTTCCGATAGATTTAAAATTTTTTGTTTTGCCATTTTGACTCGTAAAATGATTAAGTTGTAATAAACAAACGCTCCCTACAAAAAATCATCGCTTACTTTAAAAATAATAAAGTGACTTTATTCACGTGAACCAAAAAAATAGCACATTTTTGGACTTTTTTTATAATTGTAGTCATGATACTTTTTATATCTAAAGATGTCTAACTTCCATTTCCATTTTAAAATTCTGCAATCGGTTACAAATTGCAAAAGATACAGGCTGCTGAATATGGAATTTTTAGTGCGTTAACATAAGTGAACCGGAGTGTATGTAATTCTTTTCAGATCATTAAAATTGATTTTCATTTAGAGATATTCTCAAACAACCACCAGAAAACACGCAACATTAAAAAATAGGGTTTCTCTACATATCTCGGGAACCATACCAGTAAACGTAAACACTATTTTAGAAGGCTTTTACTAGCGCTGCCAATATATATGTAAAAATATTTCCAGTAGAAGCAAAATTCAAACTTTGACAACCGTTAAAATTTTTGTGATAGCCGCTGTTATCAAATTGTTATCAATTGCTCATTGTTATCAAGTGAAAGTTTTGAAAATAATATATTATTTATATTATTGTTATACTTTATATTACATGTTCAGTAACTCTGATAATTTGAACCCATTTGTGACTGACAATAAAACTTCTGAGGAAATACCTTAGAAGAAAAACATTACAATTTGAGCGCAATCATCCAATTAATCTGTTCTTTTTTCCGATTTAAATAACGATTTCTTGCTGGAGATTTGAAAGTTCTAGTTAACTAGGATATTTGACGATTACTTGAGAAAGAACCACTTTGTGTTGTTCGGTTAAATATTTGGCTATGATTAATCGATTGGATACCCTTATGAATACCAACCTCGTATAAGTTATTCCCGAAATAGTATATCACACAGAGACCATTTATAGAGGATGTCAATGACGCATTCATACAAATGTGTGCACCGCAGTAGGTTTTAAAAGTTTTAAGAACTCCACGAGTACAAATCATGCTAATATAAATGTTATATTTTGTATTACAAAATCTCAATAATTTTCAGCCCTACCACGCACTGCATTGTTAAATAAACCGCAAACCATCAATCCGCTCATTTGTAAAATCCGGTACATTATTGAGACACCTTTATTTGCTACACTAATGTTGTCGAGCGAAAAAGATAGGGCTTTCAACAGCAGTGAAAGTAGAGTTGTTGTTCGGAAGTATGTGGTAGCCGAGCGGTTTGTTGAACATTGTAATCCTCTGAGAGAGAGAGGTTAGTGTTAATATTTTATCAATAAACTCCAACGCACTGTGGTTCACAATCCATTTTCATTGGCCAAAATATATTATATTTTAATCTAGTAAACATTTTTAACTTCTGAATTTTTGAAAATATTATAAATTTGACTATTTTTCGAATTTTTAGATTTTAAAGAAACAACAAAAGTCCATGCAACTTCTAAAAGATTTTGCAACAGAAATTTTGTACCTCCCATAAAAATATTGTAAATACAATACAATACAAATATGTATGAGCTGTGCGCTTTCCAACTTTTCTCTCACTGATGGGGGGGACCTACAGTTTTACACCAGTTCCAAACGGTATTTTGAGAAGCTTTTTCATATCTAAGTACTCGATAGTGTCGTCATCACTAAGCGTGGTGGCCGTCGTCGAAGGAAATGTAAGATAGTCAGTACAGGGATCGAACCCACGTCCTCATGCACAAGAGCCACTAGCCAGTGCACTACTGAGGGCCACATTTATGTATCTCCCACAAAAAGTTGGGTAAATCTCCGGTTTATTAATGCGATATCTCCCTAAACCACAACTTACAATAATTAAATTTGATACTGAGTAACGTCGTGTTAAAAGCTACTTTGTAGCTAAAACTGTACGCCTTTGCCATTCATATTGTTTTACTTCCCATACTGGCGGATTTCAGGCTGATCGACATTAAATTTCCCATAAGCCAAAACCGATCGTAATGAAATTTGTTACTTGCCAATATTTTGCTAGAAGCTACTATTTAATACAAATTTAAAACTTTTCCACACCCTGTTCATCCCAGCCACACAAACGTTGGCCGGATAATTGGCTGGTAGTCACGATTAATCGTCAAAAACACAACAGTACCTCGTTCTGTAGTTCTCGAATCAAAAAAGTTTTCACATGAAACATGTGAATTGAAACAAAAACGCTACGAATCGGCACAAAAACTCGCTTCTCACATGTAACTGTTTCTACAACATTTGTTTTGCGAGAACTTTCTGTGACGTACTGGTCTTTTCATGCTAATTGGAAAAATGTGAGAAAAACTGTTTCAAAAAAGTAGAGAGTCGAAAAATTTTAAATTTTAAACGTCAAAAATACTCACAAATAAAAAACGGTTCGAGATTTTGATATTGTTTCTACGAAAGGGCTTTTTAAGAAATTGCAAATTTATACGTTAAGTGGAGAAGATACGAATTATATCCTTTTGTTATGTATTTCAACAAATTTTTCCTAAATATTACAGAAAAATCAAAAAACAACAAGAAACAATAGTTGAATATATGTATGTCAACTAATTTGGAATTTGCAAAAGACAGTTTTGAGGGTTAAATTCCAACACAAATTGTAAGGAGCAGTGGGAATCCCTTAGAACAACTTCTCTTTGTTGTAATTTTTCGACCAACTTATTTTGTTTGTTTATATTTTTTTTATTACTTGACAGCTTTTTTGGAATATTCCAATAAAACCTTGCTTATTTTCGCATTGATATACAGAAACATTTTTTACTCACAAATCGAGAAACGATGGAATTTTTTGTGAAAACTTTTTCGAATCGAGAACTACAGAAACGAGGTACAGGTTCTAATTATCTTGGGAATTAGATAATATTTTGGGCAACGTCAATCTGCTATTGAATGAATTTAAAGGAGTTTGGAGTCAAGGACCAAGGGTATGTTTAAATCGGTTCATTCGAAGGAAATTTCTGTACTGATTTTGTTCTTTTCAATACTTTTACGTGTCTTTATTTGTTGTAGCGAACTTCTTTTAAACTTATTTAGACTCAATTGCGTACAAAAAAATTAAGTTTTTGCGTATTACAGATATTTTTGGAACGAAGTTCCTTATCGCACGTTGCGGGATGGGGGCTAAATGAAAAAATTTTAAACAACTTTTTTTTAAATACTTTATTACAACTCATTATTATCTACTATATTGGGTACTTTTGTTTTGGCTTGGTTTAAAGGTAAGTTTTCTAAGTGGAGCCTCTTTATTACATATTGTAGTTTTGAACCCAATTTAAGAAAAGCCAAAGTACAAGACTGGTAAATCCATGAAGCACAACCATGAGCATGGAATTACATTTGGCAGCACACTTACTCTTAGGCTCGTTCTTTTACTTTGGTTTGTGTCTAGACTAACATATTTTCATGTCATGTTTCCTGATAATTTTTTTAGGTGGAGCCTGTTTATTACATATTGTAGTTTGAACCGAATAAAAAGTAAATTTAGAAAAGCCAAAGTGAAAGAAGTTTATAAAAATAACATTTTCTTAAATAAGTTCGTTTTCTTAAAAAAAGTAAATGTTCTCAAAAAAATACCTATTGATATTCTTAAACAGAGTACCTTTGCTTAACAAAATACCTTATCTTAAAGAAGTACCTTTGATTAAAAAAGTAAATTTTCTTACACAAAGTACATTTTCTAAAAAAATTTCATTTTTTAAATAAGTACCTTTTCTTAAAAAAGTACATTATCTTACAACAAATTGCCTTTTCTTAAAAAACTAGCTTTTCTTTAAAGATTACCATTTTTTTTAAAACCAAATAACTTTTCTTGAGATAAGTACCTACTCTTAAAGTTTTTCCTTTTCTTTCGTCAAAACAAGCTTTTTTCAAAAAAAAAAAAAATACCTTCTCTTACAAAAACTACATTCTCTTACAGAAATTCCCTTTCTTAAAAGTACCCTTTCTTAAAAATAAAATAATACTGTTTATTCTTTTCTTGGGATAAGTATCCTTCCTAAAGATAAGTGAATTTTCTTAAAAAAATAACCTTATCCTAAAAAGAGTACCACCATTTTTCTATAGGCCCCTTAGGCTTGTTGGAACTAACTTTCCTATATAGCGAAAGGAACTTCGTTCCAACCGGGTGTCCCCTGACACTTCATGTAATTTTCGTATTGTTTGACAAAAATTTTAGTTCTCATTGCGAGTTTCTGAAACGGAATCGGATCCAATTTGGCCACATTGCACTCAATTTTCCTATATTAGAAAGAGTGGTTTCTTCGCTGTAATAGGATGGCTAAGTTTTGCTTATACCGAAAATTGTTTACATAACTATACCCAATATATTTTAAAAACATCGTATTTGTATAAAATTGTGACTTTGGAACAAAATAACTTTTCATTCAAGAGCAAGTATTGGCAATATTTTAATGTTGTTTATAACAATAGTTTTTTAATTTTGGCTTATTACCTGCCACGTTTAAAGATTTTGTTTCTTACGTTTTTTTCCCCTGATAACGTTATAAAATAATTTGCTTTTAATTAAAATATTTAATTTGGACTAGTAAATGGAAAATAATTCTTAATTCGTATATTCATTGAAGGATTTAATGTAAAAAGTTAAGTTGATCCAAAATCAAAAAATATTTCTCTGAACCACTGTGCGACGTTCCAACACACAGTTCCTGTAATTTTTGTGCATTGACCGCTAATATTCATCCGGATATGTAATTAGTAATTGCAAATAAATATTCTGTTAATACTAGAGCGTTCACATACTAGACATTTTCAGAAATCCGGGTTACGAGTTATTCGAAAACAGAATTTTCTTCTGAGAGAGCAATAGTACAATATACATGAAATAGTTTCGACGATTATTCGAAATACAAATATTTATTTATACAGAGTTTTAACGTATGGTGACCTTGTATGGTATAGAAACTAACATGCGCGAATCTTGTACTTAAGAGCGGGTGTTCAATCTACGGCCTGACCACTTTTAGTTGTTTTCGGCGCTGTTAACATTGCTTAGTTACGTTGACACTATCGTGTAATGCAATTACTCATAAAAGAGATGTTGAAAGCATAACCGTTAGAGTGTGGTGTACAACTTTCAGTTCTAATCAGTGAATCTACAAATTGGCATGTGAGTATCTCTGTCCTATCCATTACTTGGGATATAATGAGATATTAGGTTTATTTCGTGATTTATTGAGATAATAATCAAATGGGGTTTAGATATAGCCAGATTTCGATATTTTAGCTCAAATAGTATTGAAGAATTATATTTTGTAAGACAAGTGTGTAACCATGTGTCTACTGAGTATCGCACATATAATAGTAGTCATAAGCATCAGTTTAGGTGCAGAATTTTTATTAATTTTCCTTCAGTTTCTAAGAAATTGGATGCAGAAAGTAAACGTCCACATTGCGAGAATATTCCTCCAGATGTCGTCCAATCAATTCTACGACATTTTTGTGAGAAAATAATTTTTCGAGAAACCGGTTAAACCCGCTTTTCAAATATTCGAAAACCTGGCATTTAATTTTACAAATAGAAACCGATTTGTCGGTTTCAGTTTTGAACACTCTAGTTAATACTAAGCTATATTTTTTTCGATCCCATTTTGCCAAATTATTGATGTCATAAATTTTAAGGTCTAAACTTGGAAACCATTTTTATTAAACCAACTAGTTTAACCGCAGACCGATAGAATTACCTTATCAGTGGAGGATAAACATGGGTTGAAATTTCGTTAGCATATGAATTTGTAATTTTTTTTTAAATTCAATAGCTAAAGGCTGCTTATCTTAAGCAATGAAAAAAGGTATTATTTTAAGTTTAAGAAAAGGTAATTTTAAGAAAATGAATTTTTGTAAGAATTTTTTTGTATGAATTTTTTAAGAGAAGGTATTTTTAAGAAGAAAAGGTTTTTTTTTCAAGAAATGGCAATTTTTTTAGAATTGGTCCTTTTTCAAGAATAGGTAAATTTTTAAGAGCAGGTACTTACACTCCGGTTCACTTATTTAAAGGCACTAAAATTCCATATTCAGCAGGAAAGAACTTTGTTTTGAGCAGTTTATAAAAAAAAGTCAAAAAATGTGCTATTTTTTTGGTTCACTTGAATGAAGGCACTTTATTAGTTTTTTATTATTTTTAAAGTAAGCAATGATTTTTTGTATGGAGCGTTTGTTTATTACAATTTATTACATCTTAATTATTTTACGAGTCAAAATGGCAGAACAAAAAATTTTAAATCTATCGGAAAAAACTAAAATCGATGTTTACCGTTCTGAAGAATATTCTAATCGCGCAATAGCTAAAAAAAATTGGACGGAGCCGAACAGTTGTCGACAATTACATCAAGGACCCTCAAGATGTCTATCTTCCATTTCCGTTTTAAAATTCTGCAATCGGTTACAAATTGCAAAAGATACAGGCTGCTGAATATGGAATTTTTAGTGCCTTTAAATAAGTTAACCGGTGTGTATCTCAAGAAAAGTTACTTTGTTTCAAAAAAGGTACTCTTTAAAGTAAAGGTATTTTTTTAAGAAAATGTAATGTGTTGTAAGGAAATGTACTTTTTTAAGAAAATTTATTTATTTTTAAAACCATTTATTTTTTTAAGAAATAATCCTTTTTGTATTATTATATATATCTTATTCTTTAAGATAAGGTATTTTTTAAGAAAAGTTGCTTTGTTTAGTAATACGAATAGGTATAATTTTTTTTTGAGAAAATATACTTTATTTAAAAAAAGGCAATTATTTAAGAAAATTTTCTTTTTTATACTTCGCTCACTTTGGCTTTTCTAAATCTAATTTTTATTGGATTCAAAACTACAATATATACTAAATATTGGTTACAGGCTCAACCTATAAAACTTCCCGTTGAACAAGAAATGTCCCAACAGTTGTTAGTCCAGACACAAGCCAATTCAAAAGTACCCAATATAGTTGATAATACTGGGTTGTAGCAAAATAGTGTTAAAACAAGTTGTTTATTTAATTTCATTTAGCCCCCATCCCGCAACGAGCAGCCAACGCAAGGCATCTTTGATATATTAAAGAAAATACTTTCTACTTCTTCCACCTCAACTCATCACATACTTTGTATATGGTTAACGCTGTCATAAATTTTTATTTTCTCTATATACCTATAGTAATATTTCTGACAATATTTCATTGATTGTTTTAGTTGAGTGTCGATTTATAATTTAGAGTGGGTTAAAACAGCATTAGTCTTGTTACTCTTGTCATCCTGCAACCATTTCGCATTAAACTTTAACTCTTTACAAACTTTGCAAAACGTTAAGTAAAGAAAGCAAATCGATCGCTAATTTGAATAATTTATTTCAAATGTATTCTTTCCTAACAGAAGTAATTTTAGGTGGTCCACATATAAGGAAGCTGCTAAAAAGACGAGAAATTTTAAATATATTTATTAATTCCTTGGAAATAATAAAATTGTGCAGTGTAACCTGAGTAAAACTGTGGAACCCAATCAGTGAATGTAAAACTAGAACTCGAACTGGTTGCGAACTCTGGTTGCGAAAAGCTCTCCCTAATCCATACATGGGATGTAACGGGAAGCCATTTATTTTATATTTTAGCAACTACGCTCAACATTTGCCTGGGCTGCAGGAGATTGGGAGTGACAATGGCATCTATTTTTGACAACACAGTATCTTGTGATAAAATCTTGAATTGTTCCAAATTTCAATAAGATCGGTGGAGGCAACCGGAAACCCGCCCAACTTTTGTAACGGAGATAGACAAATAGGCGTGGTAATGTTGTCATTTTTTAATTATAAAGTAATATTTGAAAAAGAATTGGCCAATACTAAATTTCATTAAGATCGGTTGTTGTTTACGGGTTATACCGGGTCGACCACTGAAATTCCGCTCAAGTTTTGTAAGGGAGGTACACAAACGGACGTGCCAAGTTTGTCCATTTTTAATTGCAAAGTTGATTTTGACAAAATATTGTCCAGTGCAAATATCATTAAGATCGGTTGTTGTTTACGGGAAATATTGTGTTAATCACCCGGAAAGCCACCCAAATTTTTTATGATCGGTGCAAAAATGGGTGCGGCAGTGTTTTCCATTCTTAATTATAAAATTGCTTTAGACAAATCATTGCCCAGTACCAAACTTCATTAAGATCGGCTGTGGTTTTCGTGGTATATCTTATCAATTCTCCGGACAGTCGAAAATTTTTTGTATGGGAGTGGCAAAAGTACTTATTTCACATAGCAGAGTATCATATGACTAACTATTATCTAATGACAAATTTCCTACAGATTTGTTCGGTGTTTCCAGAGCTATGTTGTCCAACAACCAGCCGGTCACATAACTTTTGTATGGGAGAAACCAAAATGGAGGTGGCGAAATTACGCTAATTTTAGTTGGTTACTGGCGTTGGGTTATTGACAACCTGAACGATTAGCCAGCCTTTGTATGGGAGTTGTACGAAGGGGCGTAGAGGAACCGCCAATATTGTTTAATTTAGTACACATTTACAGATTATTAGCCAATGCCTGAGATGAAGTTAATCACACATACCAAAAAAAAGTTTTAGAAGTTTTAACTAAATGTGTCGATTTGTATCGGTGGTACCAGAAGTGGCATGTTCAAGACGCCCCTTTTTAATACCAAACTAAGTTTGGAAAAATAAAGTTATCATGTTGATCAGCCGGTCAGCAAGTCAGACAGAGAGACGGGCTTGGATTAATCCTCTTACAAATTCCTAAAACGAATTTTGTCCAATTATACTAAGGGACTAAAATGGCTCCTTCCATGCGTTACATTTTTCTCCGTATTAAATAATTTATACCCCCATCGCTGTGAGTGCCGTGTACAAAAATGTACCACCATCCGCAAGACATCAGGCTCAAACTCAAACAGATATTGTAGTGTGCAGTAATATCTCCTCACACTAGAGAATCAAGTGTGCCAAATTTTTCTTGTCGCTACTTTGAGATTTATTAAGACATTAATTGCAAACCTTTCCTTATTGGGGATTTTGGAAAATGATTATAAATAAATACAAACAAATATAATAAAACGATTCAGCAATGCGATATGCAGCACGTAATTAACCCCCAATCAGTATGGATAACCTTGTACTTTATATGAGACGCTTTCGGTGTGTAACGGTGTATATACGAACATAACAATGTATGTATGTACATATGTCTGTTCCTTTGCATTCTATTTGTTTTTTGTGGGTATAAATAAACGTAATCATATGATTGAACGCCTTTTTGAAAGGTAAGTCAAATAAAATGTGGGTGAGGAGCAGTCTCAGAGCAACGACAATGATGACGTAGTAAAACGTATATAAAAATGAGATAGCAAGAGAGCAACAAAAATTGTGGGAACTTGGTTAGAGTATGTACGAACATAACAATGTATGCATGTACATGTGTGGTGCTTTGCATTCTCTTTGCTTTTTGTGGGAAGAACACAAAGCAAGAAATAAAAAATTCCACAATTGAGTTTGTATATGTACGATTGATGATCAACCGATGGTATCAATTCAGGCACAGGAGTGGACAAATAATGGGTTGATTTTTAAACAATTATTTACTACATATGGTTTTCCGAAAACAGTTATTCTTGAACGAAATTGTATACACAAAATCATCAGTTGTCCTCCGGTTATCGTACACACACTTAATTATTGATGTTAGGTACATTTTATTTGCCAACACGATTGTTTACCCCCTAACTGAGGCATAAAGAAATATAACAAAAAAAAATAATGCTGTAATAACAATTCCTGATTTCAACTTTTCCAATTGGTCATAAACACGTATAAAATATTTTCAACAGATGAATATGTCTGAGCAATATCAAAAAAATATGAGTGGTCAATGAGTTTGTTTTAAGATAATCATTTAGTTTGACTTGAAATTAACGAAATACGAAAACTTAAAATATAATAGATCGAAAACTAAATGTTCCTAATCTGTTTAATTTTAGGGCGTCATATATTTCGATACCATCAATAAAAAATATATGAAATCGGTTTTACCTTCGAAACAGACATGATTAAGATTGCAGAAGTATACAAATTGACATGTTGGTGTATGTGGTAGCAAAAATTAACATATTTCGCGATCATATAAAACAATATAAAGCTAGACAACACCTTTAATCCACGCGTGTAATAGCAAGCGGATCCAAATATTAGGTATACATATTAATATGTCAGTGAGTGTAAAACTAGAAATAGTACAACTCACTGATACTGAGAAGCTCTATTCTGGAAATGTATGGGTTGTAATGGCAGACTATTTTTATTTTCATTATAAACAGAATTTAATTCGGTGACCAGTAGGGTGGTTAAAACTTGTATGCGATTTCTACACATTGCACGATACTCGTTCCACAAGCCCATATCATTACATTTAGTACCAAGGAACTTATATGCAGAGTTTCAGGGAAATTAATTGTCTCTGGGTTGTTCTAGATCTAGAGATATGTCGGATCAGCTTTAGAGTAACTTTAGTAATGACAGTTTTTATAACTAATACATGCTAGAGAAACGGAAAATACATATATAATTATATGCATATTAGGCCGGGTCGATTTGTATGGAGGCAAAAAAAATCGTTCAACGTACATGGAAAATCGTATTCTAAGGATCACAATAAGAAACTTTACCGAAGGAACCATACCTCAAAAACGAATTCTGATGTCCCGGAATTTGGGTCAAACTTTTGGGTAGGGTCAAATTTTGAAAATCCCACTTTGACCCTTCTACAGTGCCCCAATCGAGTCAAAATGCATGACCGACCCCCACTGACTTTGGAGGGCCGACCCACCCATGCCAGTGGCACACCCAATGGAACCCCCCTGGGCGGTTCCCAATACAAACATTTCAAACAATCACCATTTTTGGCACTTTACATGGAAAAAATCAGCAAAATGGCTATGTTTTTTTCTTTTTGGAGTTTATTTTTCTCTTTAGAAATATATTTAGTCAGATCATATGTAAATGAAAAAATTAATTTAAGTTAGTAATAGAGAGGAAACTAAAACAAATTATTGTTTGAAGTCTTTTTTCTTTCAAGTCTGGGTAATTTCGCATGGCTCTCTAATGTCGTCGACATAACAGCCTCTGCATTTCCCGGTATAACTTATTTGGAAACGTAAGCTAGCAATTGAACGTGTCGTTCCGTTCCTTGTATGTGTGATGGAAATTTTGGGTCAAAAAACGGTGGATCATCTTGATTTAAATATTCTTTCAATCTATCGTACTGAATGTTTGGCGTGAATGGTGGTTCAAATATGTTATTTATATCATTCAAATTGATCATTTCCGTGTAACTTGTGCAATTAAAGTTTATAGTTAATATAGTTGATAATAGTGGGTTTTTGCATAATAATGATAAAACAATAGTTGTTTAATTTTTGTTATATATCCCCCTTTCCGCAACGTGCGATAAGGAACTTCGTTCCAAAACTTATTTTAATAAAATTATTAAACCTTTGTTTAAAATTGTTATTTTCGATAAATAATGTGAAATTAAAACACACAGTGTAGTGATAAGGATAAACTATTTACATTGAAATGTTTTCTGAATTGATCCTCTGGTGTTAAGTGCACTCTAAATATCTAATAGTCAAGCGAAAAACGCCGATATGATAAGACAAATGCACTAAAAGCTAATTTCTCCTAACCTAAATTCGAGCTTCTTGCAGAATTCAATTTGTTCTTTGCTTATTGCCACTTATCAAAGACGGAATATTTAAGAAAAATTTCCTTTATTTTGTTCCTTTTCCACTCAATAATTAATGAGTGCGTCTTAATATAACTTCAGTAACAAACTTTCGAGCGAACTAGAATAACTTAAAAAAATATATCATCCATTTTTATTGTAAATCCCAATATTCGTATGGTTGTCAGTATTATTCTTATACGTGGATAACTGTAAACTGCTAAATCATTTGTTGTTAATTGTTGCATGTTTAATAAGATGGATTTCCAAAATACAATGATTCCTTATGGTGTTTTGTACGATAATTACATGGAAATGTTTTACAAAAAAATTCAAACACTGTTTTCTTCCACGTTAAGGATATGCGTTACAAATCATCCAATAAGATAATTAGTGATTTGCAAAATTCTGGCAGTAAATACAACTGATTTGCAGAGTCCTGATTTTAAATCTGGAGTCATTAAATTGATGACTTGCGAAATGTTTACGGATACAATGAGCTTTCCTTTTGACAACAAGCAATCTAGTACAGTCCTAAAAGTTAAACATGCTTACCTGACATGAAAAATCAAATAAAAAAATGATGTTGAATACTACTGGTAAAATCAAATATAACAAGTTTAACAAACATTTTGAATGACGTCAGCTAAAAGCAGCCTATTTCGAAACATTCGCGATAATCATCTCGAGTTTTGGGGTGTTTTTACCACGTCCCTGTTAGTTCGTCAATAACGTGGGGTATGCCAGCCTGCAATATGTGGTTACTTTGGCTATCAACAGAATTTTCAAAATATTATAATGTTAAGTGGAATAATTTTCAAAGCCTAAAATATTCGTACATTATAAAATCGGCAAAAATTAGGCTAAATTTTTGTACCACATATATAATTCCATTGATTAATAACACTACTCAACAAAATGAAAAAAATTTCATGTACTTCGGATGCGATAATTTTTTCTGTGTAGATAACCTTGACATGAGCTCGAAAAACGCAATAAAATTTTTTTTTTCGTTTGGTTTTTTTTTTTAAATTTTAAAAATTTTTTTTTTGGTTAATTTGTTTCTGTATGAAAAATTGTTTCAGCAACTAACAAATCTCGTCAAAATATATACTAAATGGATGTTAGTAGACCCCAAAACATAAATAATGTGCGTCTTCATTCATCGGCTAGCTACAGCGGTCGTAACCGGTTGTTGAATCAGGAATTTTACAAACTTGTACCGAAAATTTACAAGTGAAAGCCCCTTAAAGCATTTTAAAAAAATATTAATTCACAGAGTGCATTTTTTTTTGTATTTTATACGCAATGTGGCAGGTTTTAGAAATCAAACAAGCTACTTTTTAAGAAAATCCATCAATTAATAATGAAGTTGTGAATTTTTTCACTAAAGCCCTCAGAATCTACTTTTTAGTTCGAACATTGCATTTTACCTTTGAAATTATCTCACTAGTCAACCAAATGAAAAAATGTCATGTACTTCTAATGAAGTATTTTTTTCTGTGTAGATAACCTTCAGATGAGCTTGAAAAATGCAACAAAAACGTTGTCTATGGTAAGGTTTTTTCTTTTTTATTACAAAAAAAATTAAAATTAAATTAAAATTAAAAATAATTATGTGCTTTTGTCTTTCTATTATATTGTTGTGGGTCTGTTTCTCTTATCAGGAACCAGGTTGTCCGGAAAGAAGTCCAAGTGGGAGTGTAGAAAATGTATCTTAAGCGACATATTTGCTCCAATTTTTTTTATAAATATGGAGTAGTTGTTCGACGATCTCTCTGTAATTTGAGCTTTTGTTGTTTCCAAGAAATCCGGAAACAATTTGCTGAAATGAGTTCCAAGCTGTAGCTTCATTTGGTGATAAAATGTGCTCAAACTGTTGGTCTTGCAACAACTTTTTAATTTGCGGGCCGTCGAAAACGCCTTCCTTAATCTTTGCCGACGAAAGGTGGGGAAAAACGGTTTTTAAATAGGCGAACGCTTCACCATCTCTGTTGAGAGCTTTCACGAAGTTTTTTATGAGTCCGAGCTTTATGTGAAGAGGTGGGAGAAAAACATTTTCTCTTTTTTATGAGTGGTGTATATTTCACGTTGTCGCTGCCGGGGATGAAGTTAACTCGTTCTGTCCAACTCCTCCTGGTGTAATGATGTTGACGATCGCGGCTGTCCCAAAGGCAGAGAAAACAACAGTACTTTGTGAATCCACCTTGTAATCCACAAAGGATACCGATAACCTTAAGGTCGGCACAAACTTTCCAATCGTGCCTCTTATAGTTTAGGCACTTTAGTAGATTGTCCATGACTTCGTATGTTTCCTTGGTGTCAACGGCATGAGCAATTGGAATTGGAGGCTCTGCTTGTTGCTGTCGATGGAAAGACGCCACTCTCCTGGATCGTAAGAGTACCCGAGTTCACCAAATAATCCGCGAATGTCCTTACAAAAACAGATGTTGCCTTTTTTTGTGTAGTACCTTGCGTATGGTTCATGACGCTTTCCTGTAGATTGTTGTCACCACACCAGGAGCCAAGAAACCGAACTGTTTCATGCGCGATGCATGCAACTCTGCATCTTCTTTGGAGAGTTTCAGTTCTCTAACCCAATCGTTCAGTTCTGCTTGCGAACATAAGCGTTGACCTCCATGCAATGTATATGTTGACTCGCATTCTGATGTGGTTTCTCCTGTCTCCGGATCTGATGTTGGATCTATCGCCTCATTATTAGATGCCCATCTTGAAACGGACTGTTGCGGGTCCACTGGTTCTTCGGAAAATGGCACTGGAAAAGTCACTGTTGAAACAGCAGCGTAAGTCCATCGTCCATCAGCTAGCTGTACGTAGCATCTTGGACATAGAGCACTTGGTGTCCACCGCTCATCTATGTTTGAGACCTGTAAATTGAAGCTCTCTGCAAATGAATCTCTCAATTTAGGTGAAAAATAACGCTTGTTTTTTTCAGAAACGTATTCTCCGCACATGGGACTGTCCGTGGAGGTGGAAAGTTTCTGATTGCCATTCACTTGGGAGTGGCCAGAAATGATTCCTTCATTGGGCAGTCCAAGCAGCTCACTACTTCCACGCAGTATGTCCTGGGCAATGGCTTTTCGGAAACCTCCGTTAGCTAGCTAGAGTGAGAAGGCGAAACAAATGAGCATCAAATCAGGTATAGTAGGTGACTGATGTCACTGAAGCTCATCAAAAAATCGGGCATATTCTTTTGTCCTTAGAAGGCGGATGAGCCAAACATACGGGCCAACGGCGGATAGAAACTAAAAGAAGAAAATCCAGGTTCAACATATCGCATCCTGGTCAGCGTCTGATCCATAATGGGCGGCTGCAATCAAATATCCGGGCAGTAGGTAAAATGCAAAAACCCGGTGGGCTGGGTTTGCCTCCCGCCACCGTTCATAATGGCAGTGAAAATACAAAAACGAAACAGAAAACATAAACAACCCCTATTTGTTGACGACCCCCGCAAACGTTATAAGGACCACGATTTACGGATATGCACTTGGAATGTAAGAACTCTATATAGATCCGGTGCAAGTATCCAACTGGCAGATGTCCTCGAAAGTTATAAGGCTGACATTACCGCTATCCAGGAAATGCGATGGACAGGACATGGCTGCACAAGAAAAAGAAACTGCGATATATACTACAGTTGCCATGAAAAAAAACATGAATTTGGTTGTGGATTTGTAGTTGGCAAAAGACTGCGACATCTAGTCTCTAGGTTCAATCCTGTGAGTGAACGAATAGCCACAATCCGCATAAAAGCGAAATATTTTTATATTTCCCTAATTTGTGTGCATGCCCCGACAGAAGAGAAAGATGATGATGCCAAAGACATATTCTATGAGCTCCTAGAGGAAACGTATGACCGCTGCCCTGGCCATGACATTAAGATTGTACTAGGAGATTTTAATGCCAAAGTAGGAAGGGAGAATGTGTTTAATCCAACTATTGGCAATTTCAGTCTTCATGCTGACAGTTCCGACAACGGTATGAGACTGATTGACTTTGCCGCGGCAAAAAACATGGTCATCAGTGGCACAAGATTCCAGCATAAAGACATCCACAAGGCTACTTGGGTATCCCCTGATCAAAGAACTAGGAACCAAATTGATCACGTGGTAATTGATGGAAGGCACTCATCCAGTGTAATGGACGTACGAGTGATCAGAGGAGCTAACATCGATTCTGATCACTACCTGGTAGCAGCAAAGGTTCGCACAAGATTAAGTAGAGCGAAAATCGTACGAAACCAGACGCAGAGGAAGCTGGACATCGGAAAGCTGCAATTACCAGAGGTAGCCACAGCCTACTCAAGGAAGCTCTCGCAACTTTTGGCACAGAACCCACCCCCTCCCGATGACGATCCTGATGCGCAGTGGAAACCCATTTCCGACTCTATAAAAACTGCCGCAACAACCGTACTTGGTTTCGAAAAACCGCTTCGCAACAAACCGTGAAACGATGAAGAGTGTCGCATAGCAAATGACGAAAAGAACGCTGCACGTATGGTAATGCTTCAGTCAATTGCAACGCGAGCTGCAACTGAGCGGTATAGGGAGAAGAGAAAGGAGGTAAACCGTCTCTTTAGGCGTAAGAAACGGCAGTGGAGAAAACGCGAGAGTGAGAAAATTGAGACATACAGAAGGAAGAACGAAGCCCGAAAATTCTACCAAAAAGTTAAAAACGGAACTAATGGACATGGTTCAGGGCCCCCCTTCTGTAAAGACAAAGACGGAAATCTCGTCGCAGATGTGCAGAGCATGTTGGGAATATGGAGAGAGCATTTCTCCGCGCTACTAGTACCTGAGATATCCGATGACGATGGGACAATCGATCACAATATGGACGACGACGTCGATTGCCCCCCTCCTAACCAAGACGAGGTCAGAACAGCTATTGCCCGGCTTAAGAACAACAAAGCCGCAGGAGCCGATGGATTACCGGCGGAGCTGTTTAAGGCTGGCGGCGATGAGCTGATAAGGTGCATGCATCAGCTCATTAGCAAAATTTGGTTAGATGAATGCATGCCCGGCGATTGGAGTCTCAGTGTACTATGTCCCATATTTAAAAAAGGTGACCCGAGTATTTGTGCCAACTACCGTGGAATAAGCCTTTTATCCATAGCATATAAGGTTCTATCAAGTATAATGTGCGAAAGACTAAAACCAATTATCGCTGACCTGATTGGACCATACCAGTGTGGCTTTAGGCCTGGAAAATCGACAACTGACCAGATTTTCACGCTACGCCAAATCCTGGAGAAGACACACGAAAAACAAATCGACACCTATCATCTATTTATCGATTATAAAGCAGCCTTCGATAGTCCGATACGGGAGAAACTCTATGAAGCAATGTCTGAGCTTGGTATTCCTGCAAAACTCATACGCCTTTGCAGGATGACCTTGACGAACACCAAATCCGCAGTGAAAGTTGGTAAGGATCTTACCGAACCTTTCGAAACTAAGCGAGGCCTCAGGCAAGGCGACACCCTATCGTGCGATCTCTTTAACATCTTAATGGAGATCATTATGAGAAAAGCTGCAGTCAATATGAATAAAACCATCAGCAGCAAAAGTCACATGCTGCTCGCGTATGCTGATGATATAGATATCATTGGGCGCACAATTAGAGAAGTTACTGCGGTTTTTTCGAGAATTGAGAAGGAGTCAGCAAAAGTGGGTCTGACGGTGAATGAGGACAAGACAAAATTAATGGTTTCAACGAACAGGGCCTCCACGCGATTAGACCAAAGCGTGAACGTTGATAACCGTTATAACTTCGAGGTAGTGGACGAATTTATATACCTCGGATCTGCCGTGAACAAAAACAACAACGTCAGCCTTGAGATCAAACGGAGAATTGTGCTTGCGAATAGATGTTATTTTGGGCTAAGCAAGCACTTTAGAGATAAAGCCCTCTCTCGAGTAACAAAAGTCCAGCTGTACCAGACTCTCATTCAACCTGTCTTGCTTTATGGCGCAGAATCCTGGATCCTATCGCAAGCAGACGAAACGTCTGTAGGAGTCTTCGAGAGAAAAATACTCCGAAAAATTTATGGCCCTATAGTGCACAACGGCGAGTATCGGCGACGCATGAATCATGAGCTGTATGAGCTTTATCCTGACATTGACATAGTTAAGCGGATCAAGATAACGCGATTGCGCTGGCTAGGCCATGTCAGTAGAATGGATGAAGATGAACCAGCGCGAAGACTTTTCGAAACCGAACTCGAAGGAAGACGAAAAATAGGAAGACCAAGACTCCGCTGGAGGGATCAGGTTGACGAATCCCTGCGTACACTTGGTATTGCCAACTGGAGAGATAAAGCAAAAGATCGAACTGGTTGGCGAAATATGTTATCTTCGTTTTGTAAGGTCCCTGACCCCCTGGGGTTGTCCGAGACCGGATAAGTAAAGTAAAGTATTCTCCGCATATGTAACAAAAATTACTTGGATTGGTATTGCATTCAAATCCTCGCGAACGTTTGCTCATTTTGAGGTTACTTGCGAAAGTAAGTGATATTTGGCAATGTTCATCCTTAAATACCTACACTCACAGAAAAATTCGGTTGAGACAGCCGAATTAGCCGTAACCGAATTCGGAGGTTGTCTCAACCGACACAACCTCATTAGAGGTTCACACAACCTCATTAGAGGTTCACACAACCTCATTGGAGGTTGACACAACCTCATTAGAAGTCGACACAACCTCATTGGAGGTTGACACAACCTCATTAGAGGTTGACACAACCTCATTGGAGGTTGACACAACCTCATTAGAGGTTGACACAACCTCATTAGAGGTTGACACAACCTCATTGGAGGTTGACACAACCTCATTAGAGGTTGACACAACCTCATTGGACGTTGACACAACCTCATTGAAGGTTGACACAACCTCACTGGAGGGTGACACAACCTCATTGGAGGTTGACACAACCTCATTGGAGGTTGACACAACCTCATTGGAGGTTGACACAACCTCATTGGAGGTTGACGCAACCTTATTGGAGGTTGACACAACCTCATTCGAGGTTGACACAACCTCATTGGAGGTTGACACAACCTCATTAGAGGTTGACACAACCTTTTTCATCATTTTTTTCATTTGGTTGACTAGTGAGATAATTTCAATGTTAAAATGCAATGCTCGAACTAAAAAGTAGATTCTGAGGGCTTTAGCGAAAAAATTCACAACTTCATTATTAATTGATGGATTTTCTTAAAAAGTAGCTTGTTTGATTTCTAAAACCTGCCACATTGCGTATAAAATACAAAAAAAAAATGCACTCTGTGAATTAATATTTTTTTAAAATGCTTTAAGGGGCTTTCACTTGTAAATTTTCGGTACAATTTTGTAAAATTCCTGATTCAACAACCGATTACGACCGCTGTAGCTAGCCGATGAATGAAGACGCACATTATTTATGTTTTGGGGTCTTCTACCATCCATTTAGTATATATTTTGACTAGATTTGTTAGTTGCTGAAACAATTTTTCATACAAAAACAAATTAACCAAAAAAAAATTTTTAAAATTTAAAAAAAAAAAACAAAAAAAAAACCAAACGAAAAAAAAAATTTTTATTGCGTTTTTCGAGCTCATGTCAAGGTTATCTACACAGAAAAAATTATGGCATCCGGAGTACATTTTGACTGTTGACTAGTGTAATTAATTACAATAGTTAATTTTTAAACGTCTGCAGCCACAAGAATCGAACATACCACAGTTATTATTTAGGATGCCAAACGGGACGGGACGATTCGGGATTTTAAAATTTCCAATTTCGAGATTTCGGCATTTTTCGGCTCATTTTGGGATTTCCGGGGTTTTCACACATTTCATTATTATTGGCTCCAATTTAAGTAAGGTCTTGAAAGTGCTTACGGTCTTAGCATATATAACAATATATGCGGCAGGGTGGATTTAAGGGTCAAGAAAACAAAATGTGCATTTTGTTGCACTACAAAATTTATCGCGTACATTCGTTTTATATTAACAAAAAAAATCAACTCAAACACAGGACTCGCACAAAATAAACGATTTGAATTGAATTTTAATTTTGACCACATTTGTAACAAACAGCTCAAGGAAGATATAGGAAGAAATGTTTGTCCTGCATTACGAATGTCCATTCGTTCCATGATCGCAAACCCAGCTAAGTCTAAGCTTGTGGGGCGCAGTACAATTCAGAACTCGTTCCGAAGTACGCGAATTTTACCTGATGCAATCAGTGCGACAGTGTTGCCAGTTTATTATAAATACCGGCTTCAGCATAATTTTTCTGAAGCATGATGATAAATACTTTTAGCATAATTTTTACGAATTTGATTTATTTCGTCAAATGTTTTGCATAATTTTTTAGACATTGCACAATTCTCGATTAACAAATTTGTCAAGGTTTTTGATATTTTACTTTTAAATAACATATAACAACTACATTTTTGAATAAATATCGAACCTAGACTGAAAACAAATTGGAAGTAATTATTTTGATTCATGAAACAAGAACACATTCACCCTTATGAGTCAATGCACAACAATGGATGAGGAACGAAACATATTTTCAATACATTTTCTTTTCTCATGTGTCAACAACGTTTTGACTGATCCTGTGTTTTCATCTTTATCTACCGAACGATTACACAAATACGCACTTATAAGCCTGTAAGTTAGTTGGTTATCAAGCGCTTTTCAATTTTGTAACCGGATTTCAAAAATTTTGGCCTTTCAAACGATGTAAAGAGACATATTCCCCCATTTTTCAATTCCGGCGATGATTTCACACATTATTTTATAAAGAAACCATAATATTGAAGATAGGATTAAAACAAAATTTTTGCATAATTGCAACTCAAAAATGTTTGCATGGCCGTTTTTTAACTCAGCATCATTAGTTTCTCTTTGAAGAGTCCAGCAATATTTTGAAATAACGTTTGCTTCAAAGTGTTTTTCAATTGTAGCCATTTCTTGGTGAAAATGTTCGCCTTGTTCATCGCAGAACTGGCTTGAAGAAGTCCAAGTCCGAATGGAGAAAATGAATTTTTATGGACATGTTGAAGTTCATTTCCCCATACGCCCTTAAAAATGCATTAACAACCGAGTCACTTCTGGGATTACCAAGGGAATTATCGCTTAGTGCAACAAAACACTTCCATGCACGTTTTTCAACAGAACTTAAATGGCTCATAAACTTCACATCTCTCATAATTTTACGAATTTGAGGTCCAATGAAAATATATAAAAGTAAATCAAAAAGATAAAACCGATGAATCAAAATAGTTATAAACGATGGAGAATTTACTACATATGGAAACAAATAATATCTCCTTTTATTTTGACACTACTTAGTTTTGGGAACACCGTTTTAAGATGACAAAAGCGTCGCCGTTTTCATTGGATTTTTTTACGAATTGTTTCATGTATCCTAGCTTCATATGCAGTTGTGGCAGAATAACGTCCTCAGCTTTAACTAATGGGATGTTTAAAATGGATGGCCATACTTTGCGATCATAGCGATTCGGTGCGCGACTATCCCATTCACAAAGATAGCACTGATGTTTTGTGTTACCACCTTGCATACCAAATAAAATTGCCAAAACTTTTAAATCGGCGTATTTTTTTCTACCACTTCGGAAGTTTAATTTGTGCTAGTGCAGTAAAACAGCTTTCAAGCCTAGGTATAACATTACAGACATCATATAAAGGAGTAAAAAATCACAAATTCTTCAAGAATACTTACTTTTACTTGAAACATTAATGAATAGTCGCCATTCCCTCGATGAATAATTGTGATTCAATGCCGAAAATAGTATGGGTACATCTATGCAATACACGAGATCCCTATCATTACCAATAGTCTTAAAACATTCTTCAAGTAACAAAGTACGGTCATTTTTTCTACCAGATGTTATAAGAAAATCTTTGTCCACCAAATTCCAGTGCTTTAATCGCGACCCGAGAATTTTGAGAATCTCGTTTTGACATATGTAAATGCCGTTCCGTTGACTTGGATTTGGATGGAACGAACCCTTCTTGTTCTGAATCTGTTTCAGTTACATCATTAGATTTACTCGTTGTCGGAACATCTTCACGTCAAAAGTTGTGCAGGCATTTTAGAAAAAATTTTGTTTTAATGAAAACTTCAAAAACTCAGTCAATTAATACCGGCTTTTTAAAAACAAAGTTGCGTTTTATTCATTAGGCAACGGGCCTGTTGATTAAATTCTAGAATAGTATGGTTGTTTTATAAAATAATGTGAGACATCATCGCCGAAGTTGAAAACTGACGAAAACAATGATAAAAATATCTGTCTGCTGGACAAATACACACAGACTTCTCTTATTTTCTTAAATAACCTATATACTGTTTGAAAGGCCTAAGTTTCTTCTTTGTAAATTCGGCGAGGAAATGAAAATGGGTTGATAATCAACTAACTTACAGGCTTATAAGTGCGCACAAATGGGATTTAAACGGTTTTCAAGATTTTGATGGTGTTTGGAAAATTTCACAAGCAGACTGTTGTTTCACTCGACGGCACCTACAAGAAAAATACCATCACTTCTATCTATACTATCACTTACCACTATTTTGGACTTTTGCACCGTGTGAACAAAACTTAAAAACTAAGAAAAATCTATAGTGTGAATAAGCACTTGTTAATAACATTTCGTTCAAATTTGGTTTAAGTATATGACGTCTTGGATGTGATAAGTCTAGGTGCGGAATATCAGTAAAAGATTAATGGTACCTGTTCGCAAAATTTTGCAATTTTCCGAGGTTGAACAAAATCCGTATATTTGATATTTTTCTCTTACTAAAGGTTTGAGATAATTCAAAAATTTTGCTAGTTATTTTTGTTTGTAGAGTTCTCAGTATGTCGGTGTTTTTAAGATTAAGATTTGTATATAAATATAGGAGCTATTAACAAAAAACTAAAGAAAGGCATAGCAAAAACTGCCTTCATTATATTTGATTGTCAATATCTTTTAAATGGTAAGATGTAAATAACTTACTGTAGCATGTTATCGGTTTGGCTCTATGAAAGGATTTCGTCAAGTAAACAAAAATTGGCTCAAAAGTGTCTTTAAAAGCGCCTTTAAAACATGAACAACACCAAAGTGGTCTATTTTAACATCCTGTAGTAAATTTTGCGTAACAACAGGTTATCTCCAAATGCAATAGACTAAAAGCCTAACGCGTCCTAAACACATCTCTAGTACATCCTTAAACGATCTCACAAAATGTTTAGGAGTTCTGATATTATTACCACTTTTATGCATTCGGTCCCACTGTGTGTTGGTGTCATCCTTTGACATACTGCAAAATAAGTATTTACAATATTTTAATCTTTAAATGTAAGAAACATTATTTGAAGTTTCAATTATGTATTCAAATAGCGAGTTGAACAATAGCCAGTGTTACAGTTGTTTGGACAACTTCAATATCATAATTTTCAAACTCCAATCGAAGAACAACGGCTGTTTCTTATTTGTTTATAGCTGATCGCTTTTTACCAACAGCAAATTTGTAAACTGCAAACTGCAAATATATGCGGAATCAAAACTGGCAACAGTTTGGTGTTATATCAGAAAAAATGGCTTCTGACCATTATCAAATACATATATAGCACACTTTCTTCTCTGTATGATTTTGCCTATTTGAAGAGAAATTTTAAAAACTTTAAACATAAATAATCGGTGAATAATGGTAATATAAATTTAATTTGACACACCCGCACCTGCAGATATTTTCCAACACAGCTAAATATTTGCAGACACCATATGTCTATAGCTTTCTCATCCCATCCATATGCACATATGTACAGTCAAATATTTAAGTCATGTAGATGTACACCTACCTCCAGACTACTTTGATGCCGTTGTTCCTGCAAATACTGACAGCACATCTTACCCAATAGATTAGCTATTGTCATATTTTTAAGGTGTAACATCAAGAACATTTTTCCTATCCCACTACAATTCGAACAGCATATCGAACTGAAAACCTGTTAAAGAAGAAACATATGAATATGATGGTGAAAATATTATTTTCATATTATGTAAATTTTGATTGTTTTTACCATAAAAATTCGAAGAATTTCGTTTGAAGCTGCAGACGTGTTGGATTTAAGGATTTACAAACAGTCATCTTGATAAACGGTTCAACGTTTTAGTTATTTTCTCAAACTTTCTTCGCTCGTGCCAATTTATTTAGATGTGTCTATATTTCCCCCTTTGTAGTAAACGTGTGCGATACCATGTGTTTGCCTAAATCGCTATAAATGTGTTAACTGAGTTTTTTTTTTGTTGGTTTCCGATTCCTCTTTTTTAATGTTAGTTACAGAGAAAAGGGGATGGTATTTATATTTGGTAAATAAAAGCAGTGTAATTACATTTAAGTACACCGCAAAATTTGAACTGGTCACTAGGGTTTCTGACCTTTAATACCTCTATTTTAAAACAACGCAGATAAATGAAATAATTTATTTCAAAAAGTCCATTATTAGGATCTACTCTGACAGTAAGGCTGATATAAAATCTTTGCAATCTGTATTCCCTACTTCGACAACTGTCCACAACTGCCATGCATCTCTAAATGAGATGACCAATCAGTTCGGTATTAAAATAACATTCCGGGGTACCGTAGACAAGTTTATGGACTGACTTACTTGTTCCACTTGACATGAGGTGGAAACTCATGCTTAAAACGAAGCTCTCAGATATGCGAATAATAGATATTCCGGAGGAACAAACTTCAGGATCACTTGGCATGTATAGCAGCTGTGATAACTAGGCACCGTTTAACAAGCAGACACTCGTCTAGCCTTGGTATCTAACCTGAAATAAATCATAAGCAACAGCCAGGCCTTTTGAATGAATATGAGACATTGACTAGGATCTTACTTCATGGTAGATCTTACAGACATTCAGGAAGTTAGCGAAATAATCTTAGACACTTTCTGAAATAGGTCAATTTACAGTTCCAACGATAAGGACGGCATATGACACAGATTGAATTAACTGTATGACGTCATCTGCTCATACAGTTTCAAGTTACGTTTAAAAAAATACGAAAGAAACATATATTCTATTTTATGCCTGACTTGTGACTTTAAGAGAAAATAGCTTAAGTATAGCCTTTAACAATATAATTTTATTTTTTTATAGATTCTAATAATAATTTTATAGATTTTAGAATAACATTACTCTCAAAATTCAAAACTACTGAATTAAGATCAATCGATTTTTATAAAACATTTAGTTTTCCATGTCATCATAATTACCCGCTTTTTGCTGCTCGCTTTAAACGGAATGCGGTTTCACCAAAACTATTATATTCAAAGAACCCGAAAACCGAAATTTTTAAAAAAAAACGGTTTTTTGAAACACTATTACTAATATGTCACTGGCAAGGCCTCTATCCTCTTGTAATCTGTACAAACCCGTTTTCAGCACACAACGATCTTGGTATGCTCTTTCTCGAATTTTTCTCCAGAACGCTAAGATCCCACTATCGGCGCCAATATCACAATCTGTACCGGATTTCATCGGGTTAATTCGGTACAAATTTCAAAAATTTCAATTACTGTACAGGGTGATTCAGGAAGTTCCGGACAAATTTCTCCAGCGTATTCCTTGGCTCATTTCATGAAGAAAAGTCCACTAGGACCATGCCCGAAAATGCAAGGGTGCGAAATGGCAGCGGGTTCCAAAAAATTCGTATTGGTTGTCGGAGGGTAGTAGGGTAAAGTTGCTAACTTCTGAGCTAGTGGTCGGATTTATTTGTTTTTGGGTTTTGTTTTTGGAAGCGAAACAACATCACACATTTATTTGTTTTTGTAAATTAACACGTGTGAGATTTTATTTTATTGAAATTTTTGGCTGAAGATTCAAACACATAAGGAAAAAAACATTTGATGTTAAAGGAAGTTTTCAATGTGGTTCCCATTTTCTACTAAACACAATTGCAACCGTTTGCGAACCACATCCGCCACGTTTAGTTCACTAATCTTTTCACGAACTTTCACCGCTGCTTCCTCAATGCGTGCAAGTAACTGCTCACGATTGTGGATCTGCACAGAATACACACAATCTGTCATGTAGCCCCACAAAAAGAAATCAAGTGGTGTGAGATCTGGAGAACGTGGCAGCCAGGCGATTAGAAATTTTCATATATTGGCGGATATTGGTTTTGTTCGATTTTAAGGTCCTAGTCCTGTTTCAAAGTCCTTGAAATTTTTTCTAAAATTTCTACTTAGTCCTTCCAACAACATATGTGAACATTAAAGCGTGAAAATTTTCAAAACTTTTTTTAATTTTCTGTGAAATTTTCATATATATGGCGAAAGTTGGTTTTCTTCGATTTTAAGGACCAAGTCCTGTTTCAATGTCCTTGCCTTTTTTTCAAAAAATGTCTTATCATTAATAATAAAAACGGATATGGAAATAAAAGTGGGAACCTGTTTGATAAAAATATCATACAATGTAATGGATAATGAAATATATAAGGCAGGATAATTGCATTTAAATCACCTTGTATCCTTTCAATATCTTCAATGTTTATTTTGAACATTATGACACTTTATTAATGACTAGTGCAGTGAAATTTAAGTGCTTGTTTTGATTTAGATACAATAAAATTTGGAGGTGGGCCAACTTCACACTACCATATACTACGCTGAAGTTAGCCCAGCATCGAAATATGTGGGCTCCGATGGTGAGCTAACTTCGCGCTAGTGAAGTATTTTGGTGAGAGAGTGGTTAAAAAAGAGAAGGAATATTGGCTATATGAGAGCACTTTAAGCGAATTCCGTAAAGTCGAAAATCAAAATTTCACAAAGGAAATATTTGTAATATATTAATAAATATGTGTCTATTTTGAATAATAAGTTTAAACAAAATTTATTAATTTCTAAGAGAACATACCGCCTGTTGTTTTTCCTTCTACTTCCTTTGTTAAAATGCACTAGTATTCGCAAATATCTGCGCTGATTGGCGACTTTGATCGGTGCCCAACTTTCGGACACAAATCGGCGCATTTTGAACAATTTTATTATTCGACATTGGACAAAGCAGTGTTCACATTCACAAGGTGAAATTTCGATTTCCCGTAGGTGCAAAATTGTGTGCGTTCACACTGTCGATGCATTAAATGTGACTCTGAAATATGAAATGCGATTGTTGGATCTTAGCTTTGCATTAAATTGGTCGGTGATGTTTCGTTTCTTAGTATTAATTAGATTTGAAAATTTCTTAATACGATGAGAGTTTTATAGAATGAATTACGTTAGGTAAGTTAAAATAGAAAAGGATACTGTTCTGTTGTGTCCGAGTAGTTGGCTTCTATTGTGCTGCTACCATAGGGTGTGTGGCATCCCTAAAGTAAAGCTCTAATAGTACAACACCTTAACTATGCCCCTGTGACATCTTAATTGGACAAACCCATTACTATCCCTTGAATTTAATTCAATTTTTTTGGAGACATATTTCACTGGCGGCCGAAATACTTTTGTATTGGAGGTACCAAACCAAATATGAATAAAATATAACTAAAATATAAATAAAAATAAAATAACAATTTATGTTTTGTGTAGTAGAAACCAAATACAATCCACAAATATGTTAATGGCAACCTTGCAACATACTACGTACGGTGACCACAATCTTTCGCTTAATGCACCAGTATTTCGTGGCGAGAATCATTTACACTCGTGTGAAAAGGTTCATATATTCAGTGAGCTTGGAGAATCTCCTGGCGCGAGAGTGCCGCTCTTAATAAGCCAAATTACGGACGCCGAGTGAATTTAAAGGTCAAGATGAATATAACCACCGATACCACCAACCAACTGTTTTATAATAACTTTCAGTCTTGATATATTTGTAGACTAATTTCGATTTGTGTAAATATTCCAAATATGTTATGAAACACAATTGTTGACTACTGTTTCAATACAACTACATGCTGAGCAAACAGTTGATGGCAATCGGAATAAATTTTCTGTGTAGCAATAATTGATGTTCACACACCCTGAAAAATTTGCCTTTTTGTGTTGTTTGGATGCAACTATAACCTGTTTGTAGCTTGTCGCAAATATAGTATAGTTGTGTCCAAACACATTGTGTTTGCTCTTCAATATTACATGTTGGAATAACGATTAATAGGTTGTAATGTATGTTTTTGTGACCCAAATGTGGCTTAGTTTGTTGAAAGTTGCTGCAAACAGTCACGCAGACAACAAAGAAACAGAAAAGCAGCGGTTCAATTCAAGAAAACAATGCTGGCACCCATATACCCGGTTCCAACAATATTTAGCAGGGGGCGTTATTGTTCAGCGTGTAGATTGACAAGCCTTTTTAGTTGAGATCAACACATCACAATGTTTTGAAATTTTCTTAGTCATAGTCTTTTTAACACATCTTAGTTATATAAAAGCAAATCAAATTTTCTCCTTTAATTTTGGTGAACGAAGAAATATTGCTACAATAATTAAATTTTTTTTAATAAAACTATTTATTCAATATTTCCATGGCATAAACAACCATCCTCATTTATTGGAGAATTCAACCAGGCTTCATTCATCGTTTGCAACGATGTATATCCTATCAAGGCAAATCAATATCACTTGTTTTACATTTATGTGTCCTTTTTTACTACGCGATGTAAATCCTCACTCTCTCCATTCTTTTCCAAAAAGTGTATAGATAAATGTTATGAAAATCCCTTGAAAAAAGGCTTCCCATTACATCCCTTAAAGGGATTGGGAAAAGATTCTCAATCCCTTGTTTTTCCCCAATATTGAATGTTTTAGGTTAACCCGGATTAAGATTTATATCGGTGTCATGTATAAAGGTAACCGTATGTGCACACACAAACTCATTTTTACATTGGTAGTAGAAAATGTGAGAAATATATCACTGACATTAGAAGCCATTAAGGTGCCATGTCACGTCAAATATTGTCTTTGTCGCTTTTCATTACTGTGCCACCTATATATTGGCGAATTAGTATTTGTACTCGTTGTGTGTTACATAAATATTTAATATGGTCGTTATGATGATAACGCAGTTAAAATTGTAAGGCATATGTACTTTATATGGAAATGCATTGAACAAAATCGATAACCCTATCAGAAGTCATATTTATGAGCAAATTAGCTATAGAGGAAATAAAAAGTAAAAGAAAAAAGCAAAGTATGTAGTACAATACTGGTGGAATGCAGATCTAGCCGTCTTACCTACACTTATTCTTGGTTTACTTTTGCTACAAACCTCAATCTATCGGCCCCAGCAATATATTGCAGGCACCATGTACATGTTTGCAAACACTATTTTCATAAATTGAAGATCTGCTCCTTTTTTGTTTCTTTGTTGTCTGTCTCGTATTTGATTTTAGATCTTTTCAACAAGAAACCCACGTTTTGGTCTCAAAAACGTATATTAGAACCTATGAATCATTGTGTCTCAAACATTTTATATTGTGTAGTAAACTTAATGTGTTTTCAAAATAAAATTAACTGCTAACTGATGCTTCACTACACCAGATACTAGCTAAGAAAAAAATGGTTAATTCCGATAGTTGATACCTTTGATACTAAATAACAAGCATTTATTGTTAAAAATCTTTCATTTGCTGTAAAAGAACTATAAATTACACCAAAACTGTCGTCATTTAATCTTTCATCACATAAAGAAAGTTGAATATAAACAAAAAGTGATTAGCCACTGAATGGTATCTCTTTCCCATACTTTGGAATCTCTTATTAGTTCTCGAACGCGTTACGAGTTCGAAAACCCATAAAAAAGCGAATCAGTGAAATTGCGATTTGACGAATCCGTTCCGAACTTTTTACGAGGCCGTAAATAAGTCCAAAAGCAAAACAAAAACAAAGTTGAAAATGCAAACATCTCGTGAGGAAAACAAACTCGTAGTTCGGTAAAGAGGTGCCCGATCCACGCACACACCCGCCTCCGAAACAGATTCGAATATGAGCCCGTTTTGGGTTCGTGACGGATCCGAAAAAGTCGAAAAAACGATCCGGTTTTCCGAGAGGACAAAGGAGTGGTCTAGAGGTAAACCAATGCTTCGAGGTAAAAGGGAAGCAATTTTTGGAACGAAGTTCTTTATCGCACGTTGCGGGATCTAAATGAAAAAACTTTAAACAACTTTTTTTTAACCGTATTATGCTATAACCCAGTATACAACCCAGTATTATTTTGCATAGTTTTGGGATTTGGTAATTATTACTTGTTTTGTTTAGTCAGGGACGTATATGAGGGTTGTGTTCTTTCATGTTGGCTTTGTGACAGTCATGCCATTGTGAAGTGTGCTGGCTTCAATGGAAAGCATTATTATCATAATTACGGCTAAGGAAAGCGGACCTCGCTGAACATGTTGGAAGTGTGAGGAATTCGATGTTGATTTTTTTAGGTTATTGCCTTTTGCGTTATTAACAGTATTACCCCATTCTGTGTGTCTGCAGTTCAAGTCTCCCGCTAGTACATAGTAGTTATTTTAATTTTGAAGATTCATAAAATCAAATAGTTTTTGCATGTCTGCTCGTATTGAATTTACGTATATTGCCGGCCGGATAGTACGCACACGTAATAACTAAAAAGTTGTCGAAGTCAACGGGTTTTTGTATTGCGCATGTCTCTAAAGCATCTAGAGAATATCTACTTTTATTATCGTGACTGTAGTATTGTATGGTACTCTTGATTAACATAGCAGTTCCCTCACCCCTTGTTGCATCAATTCGACATTTGCTTATGACTTTATAATTTTTAAAGATTACTTTTTGTGTATGCTTTAAGTTAGTCTCATTTAATAGGACAATATCTACTATCTACCTACTCCTAAAAATTTACTTATTCTTAATAAAGGACCAATTCTAAAAAAATAAAATTTCTTAAAAAAACCTTTTCTTCAAAAAAAATTTTTTTGTTATAAAAAATACATTTTCTTACAAAAAATCCTTTCCTTAAAAGTACCTTTTATTAAAAATAAAATATTACCTTCTATTCTTGAGATAAGTAGGCTTTCTGAAAATAAGTAAATTTTGTTAAAAAATAACCTTTTCCTAAAAAGAGTACCACTTCTTTAAAAATTACCTGTTCTTTCAAAAGTACTTCTTTGTAAAAAAAAGTTTACTCTTATCGCTTATTCTAACAGAAAGTACTTCTTCTTGAAAATAGTACCTTTTCTTATAAAAAACATTACTTTTAATGAATGAAGTACCTCTCTTTAAAAAGGACCTATATAATACATATTCCGGAAAATATAATACATATTCTTGCAAAAAGGACCTAAAAAAAAAATTCTTAAAAAAGTTTTTTATTTTACAAAAAGTACATTTTCTTAAAGATCCATTTAAATTATCGTACTTTTAAACGGGCTCTTTATACGTGCTGGAACTAACTAGTACATAATATATAGCAAGAGAAACTTCGTTCCAACCGGGTGTCCCATGAAACCTCATGTGCTTTTTAATAAGAGGAAACATGGTATTTTTGATGACGCGAAATGCCTGCAAAATAATCTACTAAACATTTTGGAAGACGGCATGTGCCATGTAAGGGCATTCGTTCAAACACAAGTTCGCTCCCTTCAATCATTAAACCGATGAGCGATTTGACAGATCTATGTATAAATTAATATAAGTTGTAGTTAATCCAAGTATGAACTTTGTCGGGGTTTCTCCATTTCGCTGTGAATTGAATTCTGCTGTGGTAGAAGTTGAGTGCTTTCAAGGTAGTATCTACGTCCTTTCTCTTAACTATCTACATATTTGGAAATATGTTTAATTTCCTCGTTTCCCGATGTCAATTCGTTAATTACGGTATCTGGTAGATGGTCTAGAACAATGTCCGCAATAGTGGACGATAAATAGTTTTCCATTGGCATGGTATAGGTTAGATGGTAACAATTGAGGGCATGAGAATTAAAGCAAAAAACTGTTTTCTGAATACCTTGTTTTCATACTCACTGACAATATGGATGTACTTTGATACTCCCTAGAGGCCAAACTAGGAACTATAGAGGTGTGGATGTTATATCAGAGGGTGCGCCTTGGTCTAAAGATCAAGAATATGTGAAAAAACGCATTTCACCAAAAATGGTCTTTACCGAGTTTTAATTCTCATGCCCTCAATTCTCAGCATGCGTTGAGTAATTGCTATCATGCAGGCAAAATTGTAGAAGTTGGAGGAATCTTCGTCTGGTAACTGATGTGTGTTCTTCAATGACTTTCCATTTGCCAAGTATGTTCTTTATGGCCCGGTGCATTGGAATATTCGCAGACGAATATAACACGTCAAAAGATACAATTATCTCATATTTGTCTAAACTGAGATTCTGCATTTTCCCCTTTAGTTGAATGGGGTTTTATATAATATATATGGAGCTAGTATATTTTCCCAATATATTTAGACAGATAACAACTGGGTACTTTTATCGACGATCCGATAGGCCTTAGTGGTATATCTTGCTTATGAATTTTCGACAACCCGTACAGTTCGGGAGCTACCGAAATTCGAAAATCACATTCATTATATTTCCTAAACTTGTCAAAAGTAAGTGTTTGCAAAACGAAAAAAATTTAAATTTGTTTTGCGCTTTGTGAAAATTTACGTTAAAATGTGTAGAGACAAAAATATTAGCATTTTATTTTTTAATCGAAAAAAAATTTATAAAACTTTTGGTTATTTTTTAAATTATACCCAATTATCTGATTGCTAATATTATTACATCCATACCTTAAGTCGATTTTCTACAGAACTCAAAAATGTTTAGTCTACAAGGAGGCAAGTCGTGTCAATATGTCATCGTCTCAAAATTTGGCTTGCTCTAAGTGCTATAAAAACATTAATTTTGGCAGGCAAATTGTTTGCAATATTTGTCATCGCAAGTTTCATAGACTATGTGCGAAAATTGTTCAAGAGGATGCGGTCAATACCCTTTCATCGTTTGGTGAAAAAAATTAGCTTGGTCTCATATGAGATGTAGGAGATGAAATCGATGCATGAGCAGTTAATCCCTTCCGATGATAATTGCCACAATAGCAATACTTCCACTCGTCGGAGTCAGCCTCTACGCAAATCCAGCTTAGATGCCGCAAAGAAATTTCATACCTATTGCTCACTCTTCGCTGATAGTGATATTTCTGTTCGTGATAATCAGCGTACAAATATAACTACACGATCTGCTGTTTGTAATGATGTTGTTGCTGCTACTACTTCTGCTAGCGCCTCTGTTAGTGATGTCGCTGGCATAAATTTGATTGGTGTTGGTGACATCTGTAACTAATAAACAATTTGTTTATTATTCAAATATAACAATTAAGACTTTGAATGAATTAAATGAAATGACAAGTGAAGTTTATGGTAAAACACGATGGTGATTAATTATATATGTATGATAATGGGTGATCATCACATCCCAGATCTGTAATTGGAATAGCATGTTCGATAGCCAAGTTCACCAAATGTTTAGTAATCTATTAGAAGTACATAGCGTGCAAATAGTATGGGGAACTAACCCCTTTAAATCCACCTTCTATAAAAAGTTTATGAATTATGAAGGCGCTGAGGTGGAACTTTAACTCAGATGGATCGGCGGAGCTCTCGTGGTTCACTACTGCTACTAGAATTGTGTTTTACGAATTCAGATTCTTCTGGAACGACATCAGGTGTTAAATTAATGTTGACTTGTGTTGGGCGGATGTTAATGCTGTTTCTACGATGTTGATTCCCAGTATTGTCTTTTACAATATACGCCCGAGAATGAACTTGTGACTTAATTACTCCCGGAGTCTACTGCTTTTGGTTTTTCACTTGGGTAACTACAGTAAAACCACGACTATATTTCACCGAATCGTCTTTAGCAACGCGGTTGGAATATATTTTATGCTTTTCTCTCTCTTCTTTGAGCATGTGTGATGTTGTAAGTAGTTCTTTAGTACCCAATTGTTCTCGAGTCGTAGGTAGCATTCCTCTAATGGCATGGCCATACAGACGTTGGGATGGTGATCCAAGTGTTCCTCTTGATGTATTCATATAATTGCGCAGTCCTAGGTAATGGTCGCAGTTATTGTACGCAAATTTTCTTAACTTATTATTTGGTATTTGTACTGCTTTCTCCGCTACACCGTTTCCACTTGGATGATATCGGTGGTGCAATGGGTAGTGTGCGCGCTTCTTGTACTTGAGATCCTGGGTTCGATCCCTCCTCTGACCAGCTTAAAATTTCTTTCGACGGCGGTCACCTCGCATAGTGACGGTGACATTATCGAGTATTTAGCCATGAAAATGCTACTCAAAAATACCGTTTAGTTTAGTTTGTTTATTTTGGATTTCCTGCACAACACGATTAAATCTTATAATTAAAGTACAGGAATTATTATCGTTAAACAGTTTGCTGAGAAAAAACTTGTATAATAAATAAATAAATTAATAAGTATAATAAATACGTGAATATGTATGTAAATAAAACATTAATGTGATAGTAATAATATAAAATTAACAATAATAATTGGCAATGGATATATCTGAGTAAAAATAAATATAATATAATATATAGTAATATAAACAGAAATATTATAATTGAATTCAAAGTAGAATAAAGATGAAGAAAACTATATTGAAAGAGAGGAAGTAAAGAAATAAAAAATTGGTTATCTCTTTTAGGTTTTAAAATGATCGTAAGTATGTTTTTTAAATAATGTAGCGTTGCTGATTATTTGAATGTTATGTGGCAGTGAATTCCAAAGACGAATGGAATGAACGAAGAATTGCCATTTAGAAACACCACTCCTTTGAGTTATAGGTATCAAGATATTTCCTCTATTAGACCTGGTAAAACGAAGATTATTAAATATGTAAGTTGGCTTACAAGTATAAACAATTTTGTGAAGAAACGAAAGTGTTTTAATATCAAGAAACGATTTAAAGGATACACCATAAAGAACCTTTGTGAAACATGATACGGAGTCGAATCTCTTTAATCCGTCTATGTATCTGACGACATTATTAAGTACAATGTTTAGTTTACGAACACTTTTGACAGTTCCGAACCGAAAACTAATACAGGAAGAAGGTAAGATTTTGCCAGCAGTACCCTAATATGAAATATGAAAGGCGTAATTAATGTGGTTGGTCCATGTTAAAGTTTTATTGAATGTTACCCCTAAATTTTTTGCCTGAGATACTATTTCAATTTTCTCACCATTTATCTCAATATTCCAATCGGGGTCAATTATCGATGTTCTAGTTTGAATAACGAGACATTTTGTTTTCATCGGGTTGAAGCATATACCGTTTTCAGTTGCCCAGGTATGAACTCTATCTAGATCAATATTCAACCTTCTAATGGACTGGTCAATAGAATATAGTGGGCTCCTTAAACTTAGTTGTACATCATCAGCATACATGTGTACTCTACAGTGAAGTAGGTGTCGGGGAAGATCATTTATATACAAATAAAACAAGAGGGGTCCCAGTATGGATCCCTGACGAACTCCTTTCATTACAGGTAGCGCAGTAAATATAGAAGCAGTGGTGTGAACCGATTGTGAACGACCAGTGAGATACGACTGGATTAGCTTGATCGATGTGGTGGAAAATCCAAATTGGTGTTTAAGTTTCCCACACAGCGTAAGGTGGTCAATTGTGTCGAAGGCTTTGGAGTGGTCTAACAGAATTAAAAAAGAAATAATACGGTCTTCCACATTACACCGTATATTCTCTGAGACCTCAATTAACGCACTGATGCAGCTATAGTTATGGCGAAATCCTGACTGTTTTTCGTATATCAACAAGTTTGAAAAATTATATGTGTGTGATCGGAAGCAATGTACAATTGTAGGTCCCAGTCAGTGAGTACAAAACTAAAAAGCGCACAGCTCAATGGTTGTGAGAAGCTCTCCCCGACTCCTTCATGGGATGTAATGGGAAACCATTTATTTGTTTTATAAACCTTTAGAATTTTTGAAAATAATTCCGTCTTCATCCAAAGATAATTGCTCTCTGTAGTTCCAATATTGTCCGACTTCTACTGGCAATTGCTCCTTAAATTTTGGCCAACCATTATTAATAAACTTTGTAATTATCTGGAACTTAGTATCTGCCTTTGCATGGCTTTTTAAATTAGACAGCTCTCCATCGGATATGTAAAGAATAGTTTGAACTTTTAAAGTTACTTCCTTTTCCGTGTTCATCGCGTTCTCACAATCCCGACTAAGTGGTTCGGCTAAATACATTTGTAAAATTTTCCCATTGGGAGCATCTAGACTTTCGTAAATGTGAAATACTGGGTCACACTCAAAGCCCACAGAGCGCAATGATACTGGACTCTTATCATTGCGTCGGAAGTCAGAAAAGGCCTTTAATGTCAGATTACGATCGTACGGTGTATACAATTTAACAATAACCACTGGATTGGTGTTATACACCGTAGTTCTAGAACGAACTAGAAAAATATCCCTGATTCGAGGGGCAAGAAAGTCAATATATCTGCAGGTTTGGTCGAAGATACTTTTCAAATTTTCAGACTCAACAAACGGAATGCACCTTAAAACGTCAATTTCAACTCTCAGTTTGTCGATATTCGGTAAATCTCTTTCGATAGAGGCAACACCATCCTATATTTCACAGTCTATTTTGTCCAGCAATTTTGTCCCGATGGCAGTGAGCGCTGCAGACAATTTATCAAACAGTTGAACAGCATGTTGTCGTAGTATATGCTCCATATCTCTCATCCCTTTGAGAATACTGTCCAAATTAGACAATCCATCATCTATTCTCTGGGATTTTAGAGCGGGCGGGAGTACTTCCCTGTGGATAGTAGAGGGAGATGTAATTTTGCGCTTACTGGGCGAGAGTATTCGCCTGTTGTTGTAAGCGTGGCTGATGTTTTCGCAATTAGTTTTGTGTTATATTCTTCACTTTGGTCAATACTCAGTGTTCGAATTTCATATGATATTCTATTTAAGTATCAAAGCACACCCTATAGTAATGTAAATTTTTCTTATATTACATGATACTGTTGAATGTACTTGTCTTAAAAGTGATTTCAATGTTCATTTATATTCGAAGTAACCGAGAAATATGTGTCTTTACCAGAGCGATATAAATACAT
Organism: Phaonia tiefii; assembly: GCA_963931995.1. Classification (NCBI taxonomy): domain Eukaryota; kingdom Metazoa; phylum Arthropoda; class Insecta; order Diptera; family Muscidae; genus Phaonia; species Phaonia tiefii. Next base: position 196,793,345 of record OZ008368.1, on the reverse strand, counting down.
GTCCGTCCTCTCAGGAATCAAGAAAGATCTTTTTGGTATTTGACTATAGAGCCAACCAATCATAAGCACAACAACGTCAGCTTGTAAATTGTTACTAAATTATTTCTTAAATTATTAAAAAAAAGGTTTCCCATTACATCCCATGAAGGGCTTAGGGAAACCTTCTCACTACCAGTTAACTGTGCCCTTTCTAGTTTTACACTCATTGATACAGTGACCTACAGTTTTATTCCGCTTCCGAACGGTATTTTGACAAGCTTTTTTATGGCTAAGTACTCGATTGTGTGGCCATCACTAAGATAGGTGACCGACGTCGAATGAAATGTAAGGTGGTCAGAGTAGGGATCGAAACCACGTTCTCATGTGTAAGAGCCGCGAACACTAGCCATTGCACCACCGATGGCCACAATTATTCACTACTAATAAAAAGTTCATTGGGCTTAATAAAAGCTTCTGACTATTATCTATTCCAGCAGTTAACGACGGGAAAATTTTTGATGTGTAAACATCTATACGCTGGGGGTATAAATCTTTTTCACAATACAATCACAAATTTAGAGTAAAATGTGCGATGTATTCGTTAACCAATCGTAAAGCGTTATCAAATCGGTGTGAGCTATGTATGAGTGTATTAGTGTAATCATACGCTACATACAATATACTCAACACCATCTAGTGTGCAATAGTAGCTACTAATTTTCACTAATTGTCGTACATTATGTTATCGTAGGCAAATGAAAACAAATAAATAAAGTGAATACAAAAAAATATTAATTTTAATAACTTTTAAGAATATTTTTTGCACTTTTAATAAAAAATTTACTAAAACAAAGCAAAATAAGGAAAACTAAAAACTAAAAGTTTTCTTCATCTTTGAGATTGTCATTCAATTTAACAGCTGCATATAAGCACCATCTAGTGTGCAATATTAGCTACTAATTTTCGAAAACCATTGCTGTAAAATAACATTACATTTCAGTAAACAGCTGATTAATAACTTGTCAACCGCAACAAATACAAAATAATAAAATATTTTACAAAACACCACAAAAATTATAACTCAGAACATAAAACAACACAAAGTGTATCAAAGCTGAATGGAGGTAATGTTAATTCTAATAAAATTTCTATTAGATTCCAATATAAATTAAGATTATAACATATCTTCATTACGTACTGTTGCCTTACACTGAAGCTGGTGCACGAAAATTGGGTAACAATCACCATCTCATGCCAATTATTATGGGTGGAGATTTTAATACAAATTTTGCAAACCCACAGTCGCAAGCTTTATCAAAATTTTTATTTGACGTTTTCCACTTGCATATGAGCAATTCTCCACACACCCCCACAACTAACAATTCCACTACTGTAGATGCAGTTTTCCATAGATTTTTAAATACAATCGAGTCAAAAATTTATATATCTTATTTTAGTTACCATAAGCCAATATTAACTATTTCTACTTAAGGCATTTACCATAGATGGGCACTTTGCAGTCCTACTAAAATTCCAGTAAAAATAATTCTTTAACTAGTAAATTTTTACTGATTACTAAAATTTTTTTCAGCAATTTTTATAAAGTGCCTACATGGTTACGATGAGGTGCATTGAATTTTCAGTAATCAGTAATGTCCGATTACTGATTATTAGGAATACGGCCCTATGATTTGACTGGTAATGCAAATTAAATTTCATTATCAGTAAAAATTTACTGCATTTTTTCAGTAATCAGTAAATTGACTGCTTACTGTAATTTTTAATGCAGTACATATATACTGCAGTGTGCCCAATTACTAATCAAATAAGTTAAATAAAACAAACAAAAACCAGCAAATTCCTATGTATTTACAATATTGAAAGTTTTGATACTTTTAATTGATTAATTAAAAAAATATACTAAAACCATAAGTACTTCCAACCTCATTACTAGATGTTTACACATCTCCCCTGTGATCGGACTCACATTAATTTTTTTTGTTGTAGTTTGTACATAATATGAGAGTAGAATATCTTACCAGATTGTGTTATTTCAAATTTGGCCTATTGTTACACTAGAATCCTAAAAACCCAAATTGCAACGAGCTTGTATAGCTTGTAAACATGAAAAGAGTTAAAACAATTTCCTTTAATAAACTCAAAAATGTAGTATAATCATGCATGGGGCAAATTAATTATATGGCAATTATTGTTTGTTGTTTAATTTAAATTTCCTGTCCAAATGCAACTTCAAAAACTTTCAATACCATTGGCAATTGTACTTGTTTTCAAATCATTTATGAACTACTTTAAAAACAGAATTACCAGCAGCCAAACAAAGTCAAAATAATTAAAATCATTCCCCTATTTCATTACAATTGGCATCTGATCCCACAACCTGCATTTGCATTGACTGAGCAAATGCAAATTCAATATTTTTTAATTGCCATTGCGAACAGTGGTAATTTTTTGCATTTGCATTACATAAAATAATCCAACTTAAAATCCAATGCAAATTAAAAAACCCCATGTATGATTATAATACATTTCAGTTAAATCATTGTTCTTTTAGCGCTTAATACAAAATTTAATTAATACAGTCAAATTTATAAGTTCACCCGAACAAAATATTACTTTAAAATTATTTGAAAAATAAATCCCTTTCGTTTACCGAGTATCTCTCATTGACACGATAGTAATGGTGATGAATATCATTTGCCATTAGTTAATCAATTTGTTTAAATTTTTCGTTGTGAATGAACACAAATGGATAAATATACTGATAGTGAATCTTTGCCCCCTTCCCTTAGCTGGCATACAAGCATTAATAAAACCAAAGCAATTGTTGTTGCTAGGATATGAAAATGATAAAAGGACATTATTTCTGGAAGTGAAAACAAAAAATCTATAGAAAATCCTTTAAATGTAATCGCTACTAACATTTTCAGTGTTTGATAAACAAATTCAATTGGCTAAATAATTATATTGCAGAGCAATTTTGTAATTAATTAAAATGTTTATCCTTTAGCTGTTTCATAGTGTATTTCTAAAAACCTCCGAGGCTAATTTACAAATACATAATTAATATTTCCGAATATAATTAAAAGTTTTTGTTTACTATCTTACTCAAAAAATTTGGCAAATTGTACTTCATTGTATGAAATATATTAAAAGTTGTTTCGCATACATGACATATTTGTTTTGAAATTTTTTGAATAAAAAGTCATCGAATAAAGCGTAAGAGTGAGAAATAGAAAGGATAAAGCAAAGGTACAGAGTTCCCTTACTGTTAACATTATAATGGAAATCGTGCCGCTGATATAATGAAATAATATTCCCTAGGTTGTTTCTCTTCAATTTTGGCAATGCTTTCGAAAAATCCAAATCTAGTCACACCGATGTCAGTGCACGAATATCCCTGTTTAAAGCCCGCAAGACAATAACTCCATTTTGAATTTATCGTAGATATTATTTAATAAAACAATAACTCGTGAGAACGCCCAAGAGCATCGAATTACACAGATTATCCAGATAACCAGGCCATTGAAGCTGCGCGAAGAAGCTGAAAGTCCCGTCAACGCGTAAATGAGCTAATTGTGCTAGTTTCTTAAAGAAGTAGCATCCCATAGTAGTCAATTATTCTGCTGACAAGTGCCTATCGTTACGGCTTCCATAGAAGTTAATTGCCTAACCATATGATTTACTAAACAGTCAAACAGATGTTGCCTAAACAAACTGACAAAAATATTGAGACCTTTTCGAACTCGTAACGAGTCCGTAAAATTATAAAAAAGCGAAATGTGAGTTCTTGAATTCGTTTCGAACCCTTTAAGAGTCAGTAAAAACATAAAAAAGCGAATCAGTGAAACTCTGATTTGGCGAATCCGTCTTGAACTCGTTACGAGTCCGTAAAAACATAAAAAAGCGAATCAGTGAAATTGTAATTTGGTGGATCCGCCTCGAAGTCGTTATGACTCCATAAAAACATAAAAAGCGAATCAGTGAAATTGTGGTTTCCAAAGGTAATATAAGGACCAGCCAATATCAACAGTGGATTACGTCGCTAAGAAGTTTTTCCACTACGCTCATGATCGTATTTCTAAAGGAATCAAATATACCAAATAAAACTTAAATATCCAATAAATTGAATCAAATAGACAGAAATTCCTATTAATGCCAATGGCAACAAAGTTCGAATCCGTTTCGAATGAGCACAAATTGATAAAAGCGAATCCGTCTCGAATTCATTTCATTACCGAAAAACGAATCCGAAACGGATTCGCAAATGAAGTTCGTTACAAATTCGAGGCGGATCCGAAAAAGAACAAAACACGATTCGCGTTTTCGAGAGGAATTTCAAACGAAAACGAATTCGTTACGAGTTTGTAACGAATGTCCTTTTCGGGCACAATGTCCGCATACACCAAATTCGTAGTGGATTTATATAACACAATGGGTATTGACAAAAGGTCCACAATTGTCCTCCTATCCGATGTTGAGCGGGTTTATCTTGTGCAATCTATTCCCCATATCCACATTCCATTCCATTATCGTATATTACTATTCCCGGAGGATATGCTTAGAAGTCACTATGTGCATGACAGTATGCTTTAATTCCTGTGATACCTGCAAACTGGTTCCAGTTCACTATAATGTCCATATACCTTGGCAGTCATATAAGCCATATATCGTTCTGCTGGCTCATCTCGTTAAAAGGTTTGCGGAAGCACTTGAACAGCACTTGATAACCACGTGACTATTTCAGAAAACACTGAACCCTACAACTGCTAGACTGACCTCTAAGATACCAAAATCGCTGCCAAATAAACGCTACTATTATCAGGGAAGTATATTCACATATCCTTCTGAATCAGGAATGAGACTGTGATATATCCGATCAAATATTTTGACTACTGGCCGGAGGGACATTTACAATTCCTGCTCATATTTCTTCATAAAATTTAATTTTAATTGTCACAGAAATTGAAAAACATTTTTCACCTCATACTAATTTTGTTATTAAGCTGGCACCAATGTGACGTCTTGATGCTAGAGAAATATAAATAATTCTACTAATAGTCGTTTGCGCCAGAAACGAAGTTCAATGCCAACTCTTGTTCGTCTTCCATAAGAATTCAGGTAAAAATGTTCAACGCGTACGTTATCGCTCCGATTGTGTTCGTACACTAGCCTTAAATTTGCGGAACACCTTCCAACACTGTTCCATGAGTAACTAATTTTGAAAATGTGTCTGAGCCTCATGCTCTCAATATTTGTAAATGTTGGGGTACGACTTATAATAATTATGCGGTCGAACTAATTTTTTTCCGAAGCCAGTCTTTGGAGCTAGTAAACAAAACTGTAACATAAAACTGTAATCTTATTTTTTTATTTATCCTAGCCAAAATCAATGTTTGCACGAAGTGCATTTTTGTTATCTGAGATTTTGGTGCAAGCTTGAAATTCAATGGCAAATAATTATATATGCACTGGTAAACATTCGCGTTCCTGATGATGAAAACGGAACATATTTTATGTTTAATAGAAAATATACACCTTTAAATGAGTAAATATGGCGTTTCTGGATTTATTTAATTAATATAAAAATGTTACCTGAAAGTGACTGAAATCAATGGCTGAATTAAGCGCAGTGGTCGCATTCCAACCATAGTTCAGAGCACCAAGCGGCATATTTGGCAAATTGCAACTAATGAAAATATGATTTGTAGGCAAATAAAACTGGAATTAAATATAAATGTATCGAGATAGCTTGTCCAGCAACCGCTAAGAGGACCTATTTAAGGGAAATATATATTCCAAACCAAGATTAACCCATCGTCATTAATGTGCGCTGAAAAATTTGAAATAAGAAGAGATTTATGACGTCATCACAAAACTTGCTACAAGCGAAATCACGGTGATTTTTGATGTCTTATATCGTATTATGGGCTGCATCATGAGCGCGGGGAAGGTCAAAAGTATATTTTGTCCGACGTAAAATGGCACCCTTTGCAGAACAATTTAATAGGCTTTACTGGCGAATTATTCGGAATTTGACGTTTCACCAAGAATGCATCGATCCATGTCGCTGGCTTCGCAAATAATTTGTTCACATCACATAACGTACCATTACTGGAGTGTACATAAACCAGTTCAGACCACAACCCAATTGATGACCTCTGGAGGATTCTTTCCGCCAAGATATATTCAAAGTAAAAGCACCGTCGGTGGTGTAATCGTTAGTGTGCGCAACTCTTGTCCATGAGAACGTGGGTTTGATACCTGGTCTGCCCAACTTACATTTCTATCGACGACCTCGCTTAATGACAGCCAAACTATCGAGAATTTAGTCATGAAGAAGCTTCTCAAAATACCGTTCGGAAACTGTATAAAATTGTAGGTCAAAACCAGTGAGTGTTACACCATAAAAACCGCACAGCTTACTGATTGTGAGAAGCTCTCTCCCTTCATGGGATGTAACAGGAAAATATTTATTTATTTATTTAAGGCAGAATTCGACGCTGAACAAACTGAACCATGCATTACTGACAGAATGGGAGAAAATTTATATGACCACCTTAACAAGCCGTGGCCGTCGGTGGTGCTATGGGTAGGGTGCGCGCCTCTTGTACTTGAGATACTGGGTTCGATCCCTGTTCTGACCGCCTTAAAAAAAATTTCTTTCGACGCCGGCCACCTCGCATAGTGACGGCGACACACTATCGAGGTCCCAATCAGTGAGTATAAAACTAGAAACAGCACAGCTCTCTGGTTGTGAGAAGCTCTCCCCGATTCCTTCATGGGATGTAATGGGAAACCCTTTTTTTACCTTAATATGCCTGATGGGTTCTACGCCACGCAGGCTACAGGAAGTTCTTATAAGCAAGCCTAACGTAATTACATTATTAAATTGTTAAAATATAAGAATTAATAAAAAGATTAATTTTGCACATATAATAATTTGTGTGAAATATACGAAACATTTTTTTTTTGGTCCTGAAAATAAATCAAAAAATTTATTTTTACATATTTCTTAGAACACACAAATTCAAACTAAAATATAAAATAAATATAAAAGAAATTAGTTTTCTATGCTTCAACTCAATATGTGTTAGCAATGTGTTAAAAAATAAACAAATAAATGGTTTCCCATTACATCCCATGAAGGAGTTGGGGACAGCTTCTCACAACCAAGTGCGCTGTGCGCTTTCTAGTTTTATACTCACCTTACACCCGTTCGGAACAGTATTTTGAGAAGCTTTTTCATGGCTAAATACTCGACAGTGTCACCATCACTATGCGAGGTGACCGCCGCCGAAAGAAATTTAAGGGATCGAACCCAGGTTCTCATGTACAAGAGGCGCGCACACTGACCATTGCACCACCGTTTTCCACATTAGCAATGTGTTAGCATATATAATTATTTTTCTGAGGTTTTAGGAACTGAAATTCCACATGATTTTGCACTGATAAATTTGTTCTATAAATGGTTCAATAATTCTAGCAGGGTGCCGGTGCAACTGTTGTAGGTCGGTGATTTTGTCACCGCTCTATTTTTAGAAAATAGAGCCACGAATCTTGGAACTTCATTTGTTCTGCTCATAATTCATTCAATTTTGACTTAAGCAACCACGTATTATTGCAAAGCCCTACATAAAAAAATCCTTAACAAAATTCAAGAAAAAGAGTTGCTAAGAGCCGATTTCTATTTCGAAAATATATGACACACAATTTCGACATTTCAATAAATTTTAAAATTTGTATTTATGTTACCAATAAACATTCATAGCCGTTGTGAAATATTAATATTCATACATCCTTTATTTCCATTGCCATCTGCATTCAGGCATTCCTATCTGTACCGCTCACTCCCCTCAATTGATATTTGATTTTATAACCAGAGTTGTTATTGTATTTATATTATAATTCTATAATATTTTTTTGTGCTCGGAAAGCACTTGGTGATTATAGATTTTGCATTTTATATGTATTCTCCATAGAGCCTTGAAATGCTATCTTGTGTAATCAAAATAATTTGAATTAGTTGCAGTTGGTACAAACATATTTGGTTTTATACCAGTAATTCGATACAATAATTGCGTTCAGAATTTTATTTACTTTTTATTTTATGCTTTGGTTGTTCTTCTAAAGGGTTAAGGGTTACATTTCGATAAACTTCGTAAAATTATTTGTTTCTTATGCAATGTGCCTTACACAGTGAATGTAAGATTATGTCTCAGTTGTCTTTTATTTGAGCTTTAAAGTGTTATTGTGCCATAATAAAAGGATTTATATACACGATTTCCTATCAATATTTAAGGATTGAGTATGTTTCACAATTATACATTACAATCTTAGGGTATTATTCATAATACTTTGAGTTAGGCAAATTGAAGGTTTAGTAGGGCTATGACTGAAAATCGTATTCATAATCCAAAATTCGTTCCAAAAGATTACCATTTCTACTGAAGGCTTTACACTTCCATAGGGTTATTTTAGCTGCAAATTTGCATAAAAAAGATTCATTTGCTTACATTTTTCCTCTTGTGTGTGACGATTATAAAATTAATATAGAAAACCAATAAAATATTTAGCAACTGCTTTACACTTCCTTATCCCTGCTCCCATATGTTGTTAATTTTGGATCCAGCATTGAAGCTGCAACTTTTTTTCCGGTTTATATATATCATCGTAAAAGTCACAAAAATTTAAAATGTATTTTCCAATTACACCATGCAACAGCAAAAATTATTTATAATATTGTACATAACATTGTCAATATTGTACACAACGTAACAATATTGTACACGTGGCGGTGCCGCACTAACCATCTACCGGCGGCCGCATAATCTGGCAACCATCTGTTTAATTACACCACCTATAGGAAATGCATCATGAAATTTCTGAAAAACAAAAGTAAACAAGATCGCCAAATTATCTGGCAAAACGGCAACTTTCAATCGAATATTCGAGAAATCACGTAGGAACGGCTGAAAAAAAAGTGAGAAAACGAAACAAGGGCAATCTGGTATGGTTGAAACGGCGTCTTCTTGATAAACCACAGCCATTTTTGAAATTCACTCGTCGTCAAACAGCCAGAGCTAATAAGTGTGGAGGATAAGGAAAACTGAAAATTTGGCAAAACCCTATAGAAATAATCTAACATCGTCGGAAATTTGTCAGCAACCATTTGCGCAGTGCGCTTTTTTATAATTTAGTGAACGTTTGACAGTTTTGAATAGAAAGTTACTAAGGTTTAAGTCCCCGGGAAGAGGGCGTCTTGCATAGACAAGGAAGATACCACAAAGGAATCCCCAGGGAAACCCCTACGCCCGACTAACCTCCAACAGTGGTGAGTTTCAACGTGGGATACCAGCTTTTCCGTGCCTAACAATTTTCTTTTATAACGGAGAGGGAGAGTTCACCAAATTGTGTGCTTTCTTTGTGTGGATTTCGTTTGCACACACGCCGCAAACACCACGTAGTTATTATTGTCGGTAGGACGTTTGTTTGTTTACCCACGGAAGTCACGTGTTCTTGGAGGCTCTGGTAGTACTGCAGAGGTTGTCCCTGTTGGAACAGGCAGTACTGCCGGGGTTACTGCGGGTAATACGCGTCCAGAATTGGGGCTAGGAACGATAACCGGCCAGTCGACATTGGTCACTACGTGTTGCAGTCGTGTACCACGATTAATTCCTCTGCATGCTCATAGCACCTAAACCAGGACACCACCATCACCAACTAGTTACATCATCCCTAGTGGGAACCACCAGAAAACATCCCCCGCCGTACCATCCGTCAGTACCCAAGTGTAGCCGTCTGTCACCGAAATCAACCTTAACACCCGGAAACAACACACTAACATCCCTCAACGTCTGTCAGCGTCAACATAACCTCAGCCCACACGCCATCAGTGGAGCAACAATAGAATAGGTAATAACACAAACACCAACAACAACAGTCCCTTTCCATTGAAGTAATCTGCGGTAAGTCCAGTTTCAATTTCTCGGACGATTTAAAAGCCAGTGGACAGACAGAAATATGTTTCGTTAGGGCATAATTTGTATACCAATATAAAGGCCAACATAATCCAGGGCCCATGAATAATCAACCCGAACATGTCCTAAAGTGAAAATAAAATCCAAAACGAAAATATCTGGATGTTTCCAAATCCACCTCAAAAGATAATAAACCAGTTGTAGTACGCTGCGATGGAAATCTAAAACACATAATTGTGAAAATCAAAATCATCGAAAGTGTTTGAATAGTTTATAAGGAAAATATACGTTCGAATGTATTGACAAACCGGACAGTCAAAACTGTTCGCGAATGAATTTATAAGTAATCAAAGTCATTCAAACGAAAATTAATGAATAATGAACATTAGATAGAGAATAATTTCTAAATGATATTCGGAGTGAAGATCTAAGTGAAAAATTTAAAAATAAAATTTGTTTATAAGCATAATGAAATGTATGAATGAACATACAATTAGAGTAAACCCTTAAGGTAAGCCAGATCTACTTGAGACCTGTTAGTTTGTAAAATTTGGTTAAGAGAAAATAAAAGTGAATTTGAAAGACTAAACTTCTGCAAAATAAAAATAAAAATAAAAACAAAAAGAAGGTTATTAGTAAAAGAAAATAGAATAATAATAATTGCAAAAGTTTAGTCAACTAAAATATATCTAAAGCGTACAAAGATAACTTTATAAATATTATGAATTAAGCATTAAGATGCCTGAATTGTACAAAAAAGGAGAAAAAGAAAATAGGAGCTAGTTAGGTCCCCAAAACTATTTGTTTCGAACGAATCCTAAGGAGATCGAAATGGACTCCGACAAATAAACAGTGGACGCACGAACATTATTGACCTATTGTATATAATTATTATTGATTTGTTTATATTTGGTATTTGAATTTCTAAAGGAATGCTCGGTTTTCATCCGTGTCACGAAATATTTAACGCGTAGCATTAAAGGTGATTGGTGATTTAGGCGACACGGGTCGTAAAATAAACCTAATCTAAAAATTTCGTGTTACCGGTGAAATCGTATTCGGATATCGAAGTCCGTATTCTTTCGGCTTAAAACTCGCGAGACGTACGGTCAAGTTCGGTGCACACTGTCGTGTCCCTATTGTGACATACTTCGAACGTTCAGGCACGAATGTGTTTCTGTTGATCAACCTCTTCTTATTAATTCTCCAGCATGTGCAGGCAGCATGCGATAATAATTTAAGGCAATTTTTTTAACATTTGTTTTTATTAAGTAAATTATAGTGGCCAATAGTTAAAGTGAAACTACCGCATACAGGGTAGCATAAATGGCTCCCGTGAAATTTACATATTGTTTTTAATTGAAAGCTAGAGCTTCGCCCATGGGGCACCCTAATTCCGAATTATCACATTAAGAAAGACAATGTTATTAGTAGATAATTCGTAAGTCGCGTTACGCTTAAAGTAAGAGCTACAGTCAGTAGCAATAAACCGAATTATAACGATTAAGAAAAATCCGTGTGTTGAATATGGTTGTCTGAGCAACCGTGGTGGTAGGGGTATGAGGTGGAGGTAAGATTCTTGGCGCAACGTTACTGTTTTGGGACGCTGAGAAGAGAAACAGCGTCATGCTGAAACAACAGGAAGTTTCAAGCGGGTGGGTAAAGACTGACCATAACATCTGTCAGTCCATGTCAAGCGAGATAAATATTTCCTGTCGACAATAATTTTCTCCGACACGACCACGAATATCCATCTGTTTTGATTAATAATTATCCCTTTTCTTTTGTGTTTACTATTGAAAATATGATTCTGGGTCCGTTTATTTATTTTTATTCCTGAAAATCCCGTGTTTACGTTTCGACTTGGTATGTAATTTTATTGTTCTGAGTCAGATTGTTCGCTCAGTGATTGAGTGGGAAGAACCCCCCCGTCCGGCGATTTACCAGCCCGGTTTAAACGTATGGCAGACCAAGCATGCCGCTCAATCAAAGCAATAACTTGTGAAGTTTTGAATTTTTAAAAGAATAGCAATCTGACCACATGACATACGTAACATTGTCGGAAATTTTGCAAAACTCATGTAAACAAAATAAAAGCAATATGTACCGATTATAATGTATTTCAAACAAAAATGCGAATTTCTTGTCTAAATGGGATAACTCATTCCATTGTGGATACTGATCTTTATTTTATTTTCGGCTTGATATCATAGGTAGCAATATGTCAAAAAAAGTGGTTTTTCCAATTTACAGATATATGTACCAAATTATATGTACTGATTTTTGGATACATTCGGCTATCTGAAATGCTCATTAGGGTGGCCCTCAATTACATGATATGTGAATTATAGGGTGTTCTTGTTGTCTTTGATTTTTCAACTGATTACGAATTTTTTCCTGTAATTTTATTAATATCCGAAAAACTGGAATTTTTTAATTTTTTACAATAAACTGGGTTAGTAGCCTTTCATTTAAGATGAATATTTCATTCGTACACTGAGAGAAAAAAAATTATTATAATAATAAGTGGTAAAGGTAGATTTACGACTTTTTCATTTAAAATGGCACAAAAACGGCTAAAGATTTTGGCCAAAATTTTCTATTTCTCGTTTAGAACCTTAAAATCTAAAATTCCACCAAGGCGCTTCACGTCACAAAGCTTAGTTTGGACGCTATGAGTTGAGGAAGGTAAAAAAGCTAAAAATTTTGGATTGTTTCCATTTTTCTTGAAGTTTTTTCAATTTTTATTCCAAACGAAACATTGTACTGCGAAGCGCCTTGGTAGAATTTAAGATTTTAAGGTTATTGTAAAAAATTAAAAAATTCCAGTTTTTTTTTTTTTTTAATTTAATTTTTTAATTTTTAAGCCCACGAAAATGGTTAAACTGTGTTATATTTTGAAATACAACTAATTTTTTAAAAAAAACTCGTGGAATAAATATTGTTTCTGAGTCCCCAAAGATTCATATTCAACAATAAAAAAGTTCTTTTTCGCAAAAAGTCGTTTTTGACATATTGCTAATCATAGGTAAGAAAATGAAACAATGTTGTGACGCAACCAAAATATACTACCAGTCTTTACTACAAGCTTGTGTTTTCCGCTTAAATTTGTCAAATTTATGTCTGTTGACTTGGACACCGTTGGAACGTCAGTGATATGTAGCATTTCCTGAAGAGACGTAGTGAATTTTCACTTCGTCAAAGTTCTCTTTATGCCCAGTTAACATAAATGTGCTTTTTGAATGTTATTCTAGTCTAGTTTGTTCATTATAGTGCCCATATACACCTTCTGACTCGACCCCGTTGTGCATGATTTCGTATACCACATTTGACTTGTCACCTATGTCGATTCTCAATTTAGTCCTACTAAAAAGACAAAGTTAGTATGCTTGGAATGATAATTGTCATGTTTACTATTGCCATCTTATCTTATAACAATTATATCCAGATATGATAATTAATTATTTTTAAATTAACACACAAAAAAAAAACAAGGTTCTGACAACAGATTCTAGTAGAGGGGTCGCGTATCGGCGTTTTTAATTTTTTTTAAGGTAATATAATATATATAATAATGTAATAATGTAATATATAAGTAAATATTTTCTCCCTTTTGACCCTCGTGAGTGTAAAGATAGAACGCGCTCAGCTATCCCTAATCTCTTCGTGGGATGTAACGCGAAAATATTTATTTATAGCTCACAAGATCATGCACTCCGTTTTCGGTAGACTTACCTTTTCTGTGGGAGTGCTCTTGATTAGACACTACTGTGTTCAACTATCTGGTCGATCACATGTAGGTCCGAAGTTAGTTCTTCGTTCGTATTGTCTCTTGTGCACCCTGAGTTGGATCCTAATCCATCCGTAAGATATACAGCCATCTAACATGAGAGGTGAGGCAGAGACTCGGCATTCAGTATAAAAACTGCAGTCCTGTAGCCGGTTTTTGATCAAATCCTCATGGGATAGTATTGCCGTAATCCATTCGTGGGCCCTGGACCAAAACACAATATCATATTTTTAACAACATCCTGTACCGAACCTGGCCATATTTCCCCCATTTATCTCAGACCACACCGATAACACTAAATAAAGCGCTCATCCTGAAACGCATTAATTTTTTTCGATCTTGATACCAGCGTGCGACGTCACAATCAGGAAATGGATGTACTACGACACTCCATTTGTCCGTAGGGATGTTTCCGTGTACATTCCCACTATTGATGACCGCCAGTAAAAAGCTGTCCTTAGCGACGTCAGCAAAGGATGTTGAACCCACGTTTCCACCTATCACTTGGTCTATTTGAAAGTCACTGTTAAATCAGGCGAGTGCATCCTCGTCATATACTGCTGTGGTTTCATCCTTGACAAAACTCTCAAGAACCCTGCGAGAAAGGCGCCGATCGCTGTACTTCCTCTTTGAAGGACGCAAGTGCTTACATTGAGGAACCGAAATTCCAGGAAACACAACAGTATTGAAAGAACTTGAATCACCTGAAATTTTGTCATTCAAACACAGTCTGCTGTAAAGCTTTATTATTTTTGGTAGGTGTGTTAATTTTGAGTCAGATCCATTTAAGCTTAGCTTCTCAGTTTATCTAGCGTATCTTCCAGCGATTTCTCTGGTCTCAGGCCGCTTACTGAGTATCCGCGGCTAATAGAGAGAGAGAGAGAGCGAGAGTCAACAAAGTATATGTATTTGGGTGGTCATATTTTCAAGACATACTACGAGTATAGGCCGACCGATTATTCGACACATTTCTTTCACCCAAATACCAGAGACGGCCCTAGATGTTGGTTGACAATTTTGTAAACTATTCAAGGTACTAAAAGTAGCAAATTTGAATGCAAAAAAACATAATTTTAGTCTATTTGTTTATTAGACCGGGTCGATCCTAGTGTAAAAAAAAAGTTGTGGCTGTCCCCCCTAGTTGTGAATCTTATGACGGAGGCATCTCAGAGATATGAAACAAAATCCGTGTAAATGTTACCTTTCACCCATATATAAATTTTAGCTCCCAGTTCAATTTTAACTACTGACGTCAGTTGTTTGATTTCATACCCTGGAGTACATGAATTGTTTTTCATTCATATTTGGATTTATTAATGATCTAACAACCATATTAGTCAACCTCAGTTCGTTGTCCTTGTAGCAGTCATTCAGAAAGTCGGGTATGTCGAACCATATGGGAAGTGTAAAGACTTCAGTTAACAGACTGTGTTAGACAGAAGGGTATATTAGTTGATCTAAATGCTTTAACAAAACACTGAAAACATTAAATTTAAATTTTCCAAAAAATACTTTTTAAAGTCAGATTTTGAATCCTTAGAGTTGGTGGAATTTTTTAAGTTTGTTACCTTTTATTACTTCGATTGAAGTAACTTTTTTTGTGGATTCCCCCGCAGTGCGTCGTGGTAATACTTGTACAGTTGACCTAAGAGATATCCTGTATGGTGCCCTACCGAAATCGACCTGGGTGTAAATCATGCCAACTCCAACCTAGTACTTTTTGCCCGAAAATATAAACTCCCCATCATGGGACTCATCTCTCTGAGAGTGCCACATATACTTGTGAGCTAGTGTAGTCTAAGGCCAAACATAGTTGAAAGGGAGAAAATGCCAAGCATAGTCCTCTACTACTGTTTGGCAATGTGAGCTATTCCGTTGAGAGACGACGAAGTGTATCGCGGGTTCTCTACAAACTACGCACACTCATTCATTTAATGTAATGCAGGTTGTCTGCGGGATAACTACGCAGCAGTGTTGGGGTCAGTGGGACATTCAGGCGGCTACCAAGTCCCTAGAATCGGTATTCCTTAACGCAACACTACTTAGGACGCCGCAGATCACCTAACGAGATACCTCAACAGTACGATATTCTGGGTAGAGTACCAGGCCACAGGGACATTCCAGTAAACTGCAGTGCAAGTGAGCTGGCAGGAATAGATACTACGACTAACTTGCAGATTCCATAGGAACTGGAATATGTCGGCATATTCCTAGCGAGTTATAACCAAATCTTACATACACGCTTCAATATAATTATGCAGGAAATGATGATCAATGGCCGACATTGCTTGGGCCAATCTTGATGAGACATTAAGCGTGTTTTGGTTACACCGCTTGCTTATATATTTCCTTGTTTTGTATGAAGCAATTAGCGAAGACATAGCGAGATCTTAGCAACGCGATTCATTTTCGCAAAGTTTTAAAATAAATTTTTTTGACATCTTTTACCGTTTTTAACCATTTTTCAAATTTTTGAATAAAATGGCTTCTCTCTAAAAGCCGTTTTCTTTACAACTTAGCAAGCGATAATCCCATGCTTGTAACCAAAACACGACTATTGTCTGTTTTGCAGGCATGTACCGAGAGATAGCAAAATAAGGTGACCGGTCATAACGCCCAACGGTCATAAGGCCCAAATTTTTTTTTGGGCCTCATGACTGTTCCGAGGGCGGGCATAACACCCAAATTGGTTTTGGGCCTTATGACCGCTCCGAGGGTGGTCATAACGCCCAACAGATGAAAAGACACAAAGCCCAAAGTTCTTGGACTTCTCCTACAGCACTTGTTATATGGGCCTTGTACAAACGGTCATAACGCCCAAATTTTTTTTGGGGCCTTATGACCGCATTTCGGATGGCCGTATGGCCCAAAACCAAAGTAGGCGTTATGGCCACCCTAAGGGCGGACATTAGACCCAAAAAATATTTTGGGCCTTATGACCGTTGGGCGTTATGACCGGTCACCGCAAAATAAAGTGACTCATGTGAATGGCGATAGCATATTGAACTCCTTGGAGCTAACTAAAGGGGTTTTCAACAGAGACGCTACAAAAGTAAATCGATAGGGACAGCAACCGACGCCATATTTTTTCCCGCTCTCTTGACATTTCTCTTCAGTAAGGTTTGCCATTTCATCATGGAAAGACTTACTAGCCAACAACCAGTCGAAATTATTAAAATTTACAACCGAAATTTGGCGTCAGTGGCCTCAACTTTAAGAGCGCTACGTCCAATTTATGGTCGTCATAATCGTCCTACCAGATCAACAATTGAGCGTCTAGTGGAAAAATTTGAATCCACAGGCACAGTACAAAATATTCCCGTGCCAGTGAGACAAAGAGGTGCCCGTAGTGTCGAGTATATTGCTGCCGCTGAGGCTTCAGTTCAAGAAAGCCCACATATGTCTCTCACACGTCGTTCTCAAGCGTTGGGCATCTCTGTGACGTCGTTGTGGCGAATTTTGCGAAAAGCTCTTGGCCTACATCCTAACAAGATCAAATTGACGCAAGAACTGATGCCGCTTGACCACCATAAGCGTCGTATGTTCGTGAATTGGGCTGAGCAACAACTTGAAAATGATTTGGCTGAATTGCTTCGTCAATAAGCAAACTATGTGCGACACTTCACACGTAATCCATGCGTCATCATTGCATCCCGAAAAAAATACGGTTTGGTGCGATTTATGGGCCAGCGGCGTCATTGGGCCGTACTTCTTCCATGATGATCAAGACCGGCACATTACTGTGAATGCCAATCGCTACCGTTTAATGATAACCGAATATTTTTGGCCCCAATTGGATAATATGGACTTGGAGGACATGTGGTTCCAACAGGATGCCACAATCAATTTATTGGAAACCAAGTTTGGTGAACGTGTTATCTCACGAAATGGCCCAGTCGATTGGCCGCCTTGGTCGTGCAATTTCACGCCGTTAGATTATTTCCTGTGGGGCTACGTCAAGTCTATGGTCTATGCCAACTTCGTACGAATATCGAACGTGAAATTGCGGCAGTATCGGCCGATTTATGCTTGAAAACCGTCGAAAATTGGGTTCAGCGTCTGGACTTCTGCAAGCGTGCCCGTGGTGGCCATGCAAAAGAAATCGAGTTCCATACATAATGGCATCGAACGTACTTTCACAGGAATTAAGAATTTCATAGGTATCTAAAACCGGTTTTGTTTTGTTTAAAAAAACTCTTGTAGCGCTCTTCTTGAAAAACCCGTTATAAAATCCTCCGGAGGAACTATCAAGTATTCTTGATGGTTTAGTTTAAATGAGTTGTTTTATCGACCGCCACCAAGAAGTAACTTTAAAAGCGAAATAAAAATTCAAAAATATACAACAATTACAGCATTTTCTTAGGTGTTTGCGATGTTTGTGAAAAACTCTTGAATTCTAATAGGAAAATCCATCTGTTTTGGGCTTAATATCAAGACAACAAAGACCAACAACCAAAATGGAATTATGTGAAGTAAGAAATAAATGCATAAGTTGAAGTAATTTTAACAAAACTGTTTAAGAAACTATTAAAGAGCTATGATTTAATGACCTAGGCTCAAAGCATGTGTAAAAATAGTCAAAACAGATACATGTATTTTATACAACCCACATTTATCATTTTGACAATCAGTATTGTGATTGTCAAAAATATATTTGGTCTAACTACAAGATAACCAACTAACATTATGTGGTTAAAGCATTGTTAGCCATTCGGTGAAAAACACAAGACCAAATTTAAATTACCTAAGAAACGAAGCTGATCACAGAACAAAAAAAATTACATGAGGTGTAATTTGGAACGAAGTTCCTTTCGCTATATATTACGTACTAGTTAGTTCAAACACGCCTAACGCACCTGTTGAAAAATACTGTAATTTAAATGGATCTTTAAGAAAATATACTTTTTGTAAAATGATAAACTTTTTTTAAGAAATTTTTTATTTATTAAATGTATTTTTTTAAAAAAAATTAACTTTTACGTTTCTTTTGTAAGAATATGTAGGTATTATATTTTCCCGAAAGTTCGTTTCGTTAATCAGAGGTACTTCTTTTATTAAGAGTTATTGTTTTTTTTTAAGAGAAGCTACCAGTTGTAATAACAAGTGCTTCCTGTAAGAAAAAACCTAAGCGTATGAATTTTTTTTACAAAGAAATACTTTTTTTAAGACCAGGTACTTTCTAAAGAAGTGGTACTTTTTTTAGGAAAAGGTTATTTTTTAAGAAAATTTACTTGTTTTCAGAAAGGCTACTTATCTTAAGAAAAGAGAATAAAAGAAACTATTTTATTTTTAAGAACGGGTACTTTTAAGAAAAGGAATTTTTGTAAGAAAAGGTATATTTTGTAAGAGAAGTTATTTATTTTCCTGAAGAAAAGCTCTTTTTTACGAAAAAATAGGCAAAATTTTGAGAGTAGGTACTTATCTCAAGAAAAGTTATTTTATTTTACAAAAAATTTACTCTTTAAAGAAAATCTAGTTTTTTAAGAAAAGGCAATTTGTTTTAAGATAATGTACTTTTTTAAGAAAAGGTACTTATTTAAAAAATTGGTTTTTTTTAAGAAAAGGTACTTTATGTAACAAAATTTACTTTTTTAAGCAAAGGTTCTTCTTTAAGATAAGGTATTTTGTTAAGTAAACTTACTCTGTTTAAGAATATGAATAGGTATTATTTTTGAGAAAATTTACTTTTTTAAGAAACCGCACTTATTTAAGAAAATTTAATTTTTTAAACTTCTTTCACTTTGGCTTTTCTAAATTTATTTTTGATGTGTTAACATCTATACGCGCGCCTCTAGGGCAGTAAACTATAAATTTAATACATACGCAAGTGTTAGGTTTGTAAGAGTAAATCATCGTTTGTTTGTTCGTTGCTTGGCAGTCGGTATTGAAAGTGATTTTTGGGCGATTTTCATATAATTTTCCCACGCGATTTTCTCCGGAAATTCATAGCCGATTTTATTAATTTTTGGATTAAAAAGCTAGTGCGGGTTTCGACGAAGAGTTTAGGCCAAAAATTAAGGCGATCCGATATCGGCGAGCCGAGATTTAAGTGTTTTAATTTAGAGTATTAATTTGGAGTAATATTAAAAAAAGTGTTTTGTTGATCTTCGGTTTTGTCTTATCATCGTTTGTTTGTTCGTTGCTTGGCAGTCTGTATTGAAAGTGATTATTGGACGATTTTCATATAATTTTCCCACGCGATTTTCTCCGGAAATTCATAGCCGATTTTATTAATTTTTGGATTAAAAAGCTAGTGCGGGTTTCGACGAAGAGTTTGGGCCAAAAATTAAGGCGATCCGATATCGGCGAGACGAGATTGAAGTGTTTTAATTTGGAGTATTAATTTGGAGTAATATTAAAAAAGTATTTTATGTTGATCTTCGGTTATATCGTACGAATATAACAATGTATGTATGTATGTACAAGTGTCTGTTGCTTTGCATTCTTTGACTTTTGTGGGAATAAAACAAAAAGTATTGAGCAAGAAAATAATGACACATGTGCTTGCACTGGGTCTTTAAATAATTTTAAGTATTAATATTATTTAACTGTAACGTCATCATATGATTGAACGCTGTTTTTTATTTTCCAATGTAACATTTACGAATGTGTTCATAGAAATCGAACAGGTACCGTGTAGCAAAAAGGTGTTAACACATCGCCCGTGAGTTCGAACACTCATTGGATTTTTTTGATGTGTTAACATCTATACGCGCGCCTCTAGGGCAGTAAACTATAAATTTAATACATACGCAAGTGTTAGGTTTGTAAAAGTAAATCATCGTTTGTTTGTTCGTTGCTTGGCAGTCGGTACTGAAAGTATTTATTGGGCGATTTTCATATAATTTTCCCACGCGATTTTCTCCGGAAATTCATAGCCGATTTTATTAATTTTTGGATTAAAAAGCTAGTGCGGATTTCGACGAAGAGTTTAGGCCAAAAATTAAGGCGATCCGATATCGGCGAGCCGAGATTTAAGTGTTTTAATTTGGAGTAATATTAAAAGAGTGTTTTATGTTGATATTCGGTTTTGTCTTATCATCGTTTGTTTGTTCGTTGCTTGGCAGTCGGTATTGAAAGTAATTATTGGGCGATTTTCATATAATTTTCCCACGCGATTTTCTCCGGAAATTCATAGCCGATTTTATTAATTTTTGGATTAAAAAGCTAGTGCGGGTTTCGACGAAGAGTTTAGGCCAAAAATTAAGGCGATCCGATATCGGCGAGACGAGATTGAAGTGTTTTAATTTGGAGTATTAATTTGGAGTAATATTAAAAAAGTATTTTATGTTGATCTTCGGTTATATCGTACGAATATAACAATGTATGTATGTATGTACAAGTGTCTGTTGCTTTGCATTCTTTGACTTTTGTGGGAATAAAACAAAAAGTATTGAGCAAGAAAATAATGACACATGTGCTTGCACTGGGTCTTTAAATAATTTTAAGTATTAATATTATTTAACTGTAACGTCATCATATGATTGAACGCTGTGTTTTGTTTTGCAATGTAACATTTACGAATGTGTTCATAGAAATCGAACAGGTACCGTGTAGCAAAAAGGTGTTAACACATCGCCCGTGAGTTCGAACACTCATTGGATTTTTTTTTTATTCGGTTCAAACTACAATATGCAATAAACAGGCTCCACCTAGAAAATGTCCCATGAAACAAGAATTATAGCCCCATATGTTATATGTTAGTCTTCATGGATTTGCCATCTTGTACTTTGGCTTTTCTAAATTTACATTTTATTGGGTTCAAAACTACAATATGTAATAAAGAGGCTCCACCTAGAAAACTTCCCTTTAAACCAAACCAAACAAAAAGTACCCAATATAGTTGATAATAATGGGTTGTAATAAAGTAGTTAAACAAAAGTTGTTTAAAATGTTTTCATTTAGCCCCCATCCCGCAACGTGCGATAAGGAACTGCGTTCCAAAACTGCGCATAAAAATCAGTCGTTAACAAAAAAAATGTTTCTATTATTTGTTTCACTCAAATATAATGTATCGCTTTTGTAGTGTACTATTACGCCAAATTTGTAAACACTCCCCGTATGTATATCCTCATGTTCTTAAGCTTGATGATACAATATTTATTCAAATTTCAAGAGGATTAAAGCCCAATTTTTGGACAAGTGTGTCGCTTTATTTTTTTTAGTTTTTCTACCAATTCTACATAACAAACAAATGAATCAAAAGGATATATGACCAGAAAATATAGTAGGACTGGTGTCCTTTCAGTTGCGAGGGTATTGCGATGATGACGATGCTTTAACCCAAGATGTATTCATACAGGGTGATAGCAGATGGTGTTGCTGTTGTTTTAGGCAACTGCTAGATTTATTTTGGTTTTGTTTGCATGATTCGAATGGTCAAACTCAACCAAAGTACACCAACCAAAAGTAAACAAAAATCTTCAAAAACAAAATGCATTTGAGTTGGACCGGGAAAAATCATGGACGATGTGGTAAAAATGTACCGTATGATGTTCTAATAACGTCACCTGGTGTAAATACTCCTTACTTTGTGTTTTTGTTAGAAACGCAAAAAGGAGCAATTATTTCGTTTGTTACAGTATTTACTTTATGTTATAAATTTATTCTTTCTTTCTCACGCTGTTTTGTGGACTGAAAGCAAATCCAAATAAAAAAAGACCGTTTATTTTGGTAATTTTTCAAAAAAAAATTTATACATATTGTTTGGTTATTATATATGTAAAGAGAGCTCAAAAGTGTCAGCCCGAATCTGTCGTGGTGGCTGTGGTCTTATTGTTTTGAGGTTAGCGTTCGTGATTTTTACATATTTTTTGCAAAAACGGCGGTCATGGTCTTGTGTATGGTAGCAGTTTGTATGTCTAAAGGATTCCACCGGAAACTCTTATTTATTTGTGTGGTTGCTTAGCAAAATCCTTACAGTATTTTATTTTTACAGGTCTGTTTGGTTTTTTGAATGCGGTTTACTAGATTTAATATTTTACAAAAATAAATGTGGTAACACGCTCTAAATATCTCGCATCCTCTCAATTTTTGCAACAATTCATCTGTCCTTTGAATATTATTCGTTGAAACCACAAAGTTGAATGGTTGCAATGAATAATTTGGAAAGAAGCGATGAATTGGTGCAAAAAATTGAGGGTGAAAAAAATTTATTTTCGAGGATGCAAGGCATTTAGAGCGTGTTACCATAAAACGAATTTGAACAATCGAACAAATCTGAAAAAACTGA
This sequence comes from Phaonia tiefii, assembly GCA_963931995.1. NCBI lineage: Eukaryota > Metazoa > Arthropoda > Insecta > Diptera > Muscidae > Phaonia > Phaonia tiefii. Next base: position 196,770,346 of record OZ008368.1, on the reverse strand, counting down.
GACATTAATAAACAGGACTTCAAGGGTCTAATGAGGTAAAACGTCTTAACGGAGCATTTGAGGAATCAATATTCCAAACAAATAGTATTAAAGTTTAAATTTAGGCCGATTCGTTCGTTCTAATCCGTTTTATGAAAACATGCCATTAATAAAAGTTTGGTCGAGAAAAAGAGTGAGATGGAAACTTAAAATAAATTCATGTAAAATACACTTATTTAAAGGCACTAAAAATTCCATATTCAGCAGCCTGTATCTTTTGCAATTTGTAACCGATTGCAGAATTTTAAAATGGAAATCCTGAGATATAAAAAAAATCATGAAAATAATTATTTCTTAACTAAAGAAATTTTTTGAGCAATTTATAAAAAAAAGCCCAAAATGTGCTATTTTTTTGGTTCACTTGAATAAAGAAAGGCACTTTAACTAAATTTGATGAGAAACTGTTTTTCTTGTGTTTTTAATTTATTTTACTTTCTTTATGCACTGTTAGTAATGGGAACAACCCCCTTTGTGTTTAATAACTTCAAATATACGGGTTTTCATTGAGAGATAAAGAGAATTTATGTAATCCAAGGAAATTTGGTTTACATAGCCTGAATTAGTGACTGCTTGTCATCAAATTGTCTACCTCCTTCATAGGCCTTACGAGATAACCAACACCAGATATTTTCGATAATGTTTAGATATGGCGAATAGGGTGGCCAGTGAAGAATATTAACATTTTGGCTTGCAATGAACTCCTTTACTACTCTGGCGTTGTTTATAGGGGCATTATCCTGTTGATATGGGACCAAATAGTTCACTGATCTTCGGAAAAACCGATTCCAATAGCGTTTTATAGCTTGCACCAGTCATTATAATCAGAGTCAGATTTGGACGATTTGGATCCACAACTTAAGAGAGCGCGATTTGCAAGTCCAGGGCCATCAACATTATAAACATAATACGAATACTTTTTTTTAATATTTTTGTAATAGATAGCATAGTATCTCAATGTTGAAGTAAATAAAAAACAAATTAAATTAAAAAACGGTGTTAAGAATAATTCCCAGGAAGTTTATATGTTCTAGAAATTTGTTTATTGAGATCTTAGGTAAATTTTTGTAGTTGATTGTTTCCTTGAATTTTGAACGGTTTGCTATCTATGGACCTGAACACGGGAAAAAAGGTAAAAAATCGCAATTTTTGTTCTCTATGGCATGAGCTACACCTTTGCCTCAGAGAGTAAATCGAAATTCTGAACGGTTTGCAAGATATGAGCCTGAGCAAATGATCACATTTTTACGAAAATGATACCGAGGTCCCAAATCTTTGGCGGCCCATAAAAAAAAAAGTGCATGACTTTGGGAAAAATTGGGAAACACGGGTCTTTTTTTTTTTTAGTCTTTTATCACGTAGTGGTGTCCGTATATGGTTATTTTTTTTCGTGTTGCACTGTGTTATTGTACTTTAAAATTCAAGATCGATGATGCCATAGTGCGTAATAGCACCCCACACCATAACGCCGCCATCTCGGCTGTGATGTCGGTTCAAAAAACGCTTTTCGTTGGGAAGATCATGGAAATAATAGTTGTAGCCATCAGGCCCATCCAAATTAAACTTCTCTTCGTCCGTAAATACAACTGTTTTCTAGTCATTTACATGACCTCTTGGCTGCACATCCCATACCATGTAGCCTCTTGCGAATTAAAACCGCTTTTCCATACGAGGGCGATCAAGTGACGGATTTTTTTTTGTAATTTTAGGTATTTAAGATACTTACAGCTCTTAATCACTCTGCGTACTGATGTCTTGCTCGCTTCTATTCTAGCTTGAGCTCTTTTTTTGACAAGGGTACCTTCAGAACGGTAAACATAAATTTTAGTTTTTTCCGATAGATTTAAAATTTGTTGTTTTGCCATTTTGACTCGTAAAATGATTAGGATGTAATAAATTGTAATAAACAAACGCTGCCTACAAAAAATCAACGCTTACTTTAAAAATAATAAAGTGCCTTTATTCAAGTGAACCAAAAAAATAGCATATTTTTGACTTTTTTTTTATAAATTGCTCAAAAAAGTTCTTTAGTTATGGAACCACTATTGTCATGTTTTTTTGTTATATCTCCAGATTTCTAGCTTCCATTTTCATTTTAAAAATCTGCAATCGGTGACAAATTGCAAAAGATACAGGCTGCTGAATATGGAATTCGTAGTGCCTTTAAATATGTGAACCGGAGTGTAGATCTGTAGGCGACTTTTGGTGTAAACAAATTGACGCTTAGTCGGCATTCGCTTTTGACACGACACCACCACAATTGCATGGGCGTTTGTGGGCCTCTTAAAAGTTGAGCGATCAAACTAAGCTCATTTTGCTCAAACTTAATAATTTTCTTAATATTATCTTTATCGTCATTCAAAATTACACCAGCATAATTGAATTAGCATTAGTCTGTTCAACTTTTATGAATTATTTCCAATTATTTGTTGATGTCAAGATTGGCCTTTGTAAAGAAAACTCTGCTATCACACGATTTGTCCATAATCTATTTATACATGTAATATTTACAACTTTGATATAGTTGTTCGAATAGTCACTTTCAAATAAAACGGATCGTATGAACGTCAATAATTTTTCCGTTAACCGATATTTTCAGAAAGGTGCCATGAATTATTTGAAATTAATACAATAATTAATATTTGTTTAAGAATTGTATGAGTTATGCAAAAATTTTAAATTAAGTGTATTGCAGCTATACTGAGTCATCTCTACATTGAATTCAACGTTGTACATTAATTTAATTTTTAAATAATAATTTAACTTAGAAACATCTTCTCATAACTTCTTTAAAGATAACAGTTTTAACAAAATCAGAACTATAAAATTATTCAAATCTTAACAATTGTCGTTCACAACTAAACAACTAAAATCTATGGAGAGCCCCAGTGTTAACTAGTGGTACTTATATTTAACTTTACATTGCGAATGAGCGATGAAAGCTATTTCAGCTACAAAATTATTACTTTACATTTCATAAATTTTATTTAATTTCATGAAATGTGTGTATAAACAAATTTAACTTTTTCAGTGTTTTTTTTTAATTTATAACACTATAACAGTAACGCTCAGCACAACTGATTTATTTTGTGAATTTATGAAAACATATAGGAAAACTTTGCCAGTCCCTGGGGCGGAATGTATTTATTTAACTACAAAACAATACAGTCTGTATATTTTCCAGAACAATAGCATATAAAGGCATTAAATTTTAATACGATATTATTTAAACAAAAGGACAATACAACTATAATTTTATAATATAAAGAGAATTTTCGAAAAAAAATAAACTAATACATTTTAATTTTAGTTTTTTCCTCATGTGTTTTGGCGTTAGACCTGTTTAATTACGCATTTAAATCCACATTCCACTCAATACTGTCAGTTTAAATTCAATATAATCTAACATCATAATCAACATCAAACATCAATAATATACATTGTTGGGTGGTGATGTGTTTTCCGGGTAGTATTTTAATATTTATGCCATTCTAATTAGTTTTGAAGCAACTGTGTAGATATATACAGTACATTGATATTTATTCAATAAGCGGGACGATTTTTATTGCATGTTGTCCATGTTCGAATAAGTATTCCTACTATGACTGGCAAGGAATCTACTTGACTGTTACTCGTATCCGTATTTGCCACATTTCATGGTCTAGGGAAGGTTCCAATCCCACGCCTCTGAATTCAATCCTCCTGGTTGTTTGTTGTTCGAAATTTACAAAAATATAATATGCAATTATAGTCAATGTATATATAAAGGGTTTTTCAATAAGAGCGCTACAAAAGTTTTTTTAAATAAAACAAAACCAGTTTTAGATACCAATGAAATTCTTTATTCCTGTGAAAGCACGTTCGATGCCATTATGTATGGAACTCGATTTCTTTTGCATGGTCAAAACGGGCACGCTTGCAGAAGTCCAGACGCTGAACCCAATTTTCAACGGTTTTCAAGCATAAATCGGCCGATAGTGCTGCCATTTCACGTTCGATATTCCTACGAAATTCATCAATCGTCGCTGGCTTGTTGGCATAGACCATAGACTTGACGTAGCCCCACAGGAAATAATCTAACGGCGTGAAGTCGCACGACCGAGGCGGCCAATCGACTGGGCCATTTCGTTCACGAAACTTGGTTTCCAATAAATTGATTGTGGCATTCGTTGTGTGGCTTTTGGCGCCGTCCTGTTGAAACCACATGTCCTCCAAGTTCATATTATTCAATTGGGGCCAAAAATATTCGGTTATCATTGAACGGTAGTGATTCGCATTCACAGTAATGTGCCGGTCTTGATCATCACGGAAGAAGTACGACCCAATGACGCCGCCGGCCCATAAACCGCACCAAACCGTAATTTTTTCGGGATGCAATGATGACTCATGGTTTACGTGTGGATTGCTGTCTGGCCAATAACGCATATTTTGCTTATTGACGAAGCCATTCAGCCAGAAATTATGACGACCATAAATTGGACGTAGCGCTCTTAAAGTTGGGGTAACTGACTCCAAATTTCGGTAGTACATTTTAATAATTTCGACTCGTTGTTGGCTCGTTTATCTTTCCATGATGAAATGGCAAACCTTACTGAAGAGAAATGTCAAAAGAGCGGGAAAAAATATGGCGTCGTTTGCTGTCCCTATCGATTTACTTTTGTAGCGTCTCTGTTGAAAAACCCTTTACATGATATTTTTATTAATTAAACTCATAATTATGATTGAAATTTGCTTAACAATATCGATTTTCCACGTGTACACATATATTATTTAATTTACCCTGAATTCAATATTTAATTGAAATTTGTTGATATTTCATAAACACATCGACGAAATGTAAATGGAGTGGAAAATTTGGTTGCTCAGTACATTGGGAAATCTGTAAAGTTTATCACTGAGTATTGAAGAAAGTGAAACGAATTGTTTACACATGGAGAATTAATATAAATAGTCCATTCAGTACACATTAAAATGGTATTCACTAAGGTTTTGGTAGTACTATTTAAAAAAAATTGTTTCATATTTCATCCCACGAAGAGAGAGAGCTTCACAAAACCACTGATTCGTGTGGTTTCTAGTTTTGCACTCACTGTTTGGCAACTACAGTTTTACACCAGCTCCTAACGGTATTTTGGGAGCATCTTTCATGGCTACATACTCGATAGTGTCGCCGTCACTAAACGAGGTGACCGCACTAGAATGGAATATATGGTGGTTAGAGTAGGGATCCAATCCACATCATCATGCACAATAGCCGCGGATATTACGATTGTGCCACCGACTGCCAGTATTTATGAGTGTTTAATGGTCAAGAATATGTGTTGTGCTTCGGGAATAGAATTTGGCATATAACGGAAATACCGAAACCTCGGACCTTAATGAACCAGATGTGCATAGTCATGAAAATACGAAATTTTTGATTTTAAATTTTGATTTGATGAATTTTTGATTTGAATTTTTGATTTGATGAATTTTTGATTTTAACAGACTTTCTTAATCCGTTAATGTTTCACATGCCTTGTGCTCGTCGGTAAAACAATATAAAAATTATCCTACCTCCCAAGCTGAATTTCTAGAAAGAACGGAATTTCGCGAAATTGTGCTTAAAAATGGACGAAATTTAACGATTATAATAGCAGAACTATAAAAGTGGCATATTTCCAAAAAGGTTCCGCCTGATCGCCAAAAGGACCAAATTTCGTAATCATAAAAAATACTATAAAAGAAGCCACGTTTAGAAAATTATGACTTTTATTCCTAAAAATTTGTCTTTAGTAACAATAGGGGCGGAATATCGTAATTTGACTACCTGAGGGAACATTTGTGTTCAGCATTTCACAAATATACCTATCATACATATATTTTTCCTTTTACATTATTTTTTATCTTACCTATTCATGCACTTGGGACATGGGACTGTGGTGGTGGAAAGTCTCTGATTGCCATTCACTTGGGAGTGGCCAGAAATGATTCCTTCATTGATCAGTCCAAGCAGCTCACTACTTCCACGCAGTATGTCCTGGGCAATGTCTTTTCGGAAACCTCCGTTAGCTAGCTAGAGTGAGAAGGCGAAACAAATGAGCATCGAATCAGGTTTAGTAGGTGACTGATGTCACTGAAGCTCATCAAACAATCGGGCATATTCTTTTGTCCTTAGAAGGCGGATGAGCCAAACATACGGCCAACGGCGGATAGAACCTAAAAGAAGAAAATCCACGTTCAACATATCGCATCCTTGTCAGCGTCTGATCCATAATGGGCGGCTGCAATCAAATATCCTGGCAGTAGGTAAAATGCAAAAACCCGGTAGACTGGGTTTGCCTCCCGCCACCGTTCATAATGGCAGTGAAAATACAAGAACGAAACAGAAAACATAAAAAACCCCTATTTGTTGACGACCCCCGCAAACGTTATAAGGACCACGATTTACGGATATGCACTTGGAATATAAGAACTCTATATAGATCCGGTGCAAGTATCCAACTGGCAGATGTCCTCGAAAGTTATAAGGTTGACATTACCGCTATCCAGGAAATGCGATGGACAGGACATAGCTGCACAAGAAAAAGAAACTGCGATATATGCTACAGTTGCCATGAAAAAAAACATGAATTTGGTTGCGGATTTGTAGTTGGCAAAAGACTGCGACATCTAGTCTTTCAATCCTGTGAGTGAACGAATAGCCACAATCCGCATAAAAGCGAAATATTTTTATATGTCCCTAATTTGTGTGCATGCCCCGACAGAAGAGAAAGGTGATGATGCCAAAGACATATACTATGAGCTCCTAGAGGAAACGTATGACCGCTGCCCTGGCCATGACATTAAGATTGTACTAAGAGATTTTAATGCCAAAGTAGGAAGGGAGAATGTGTTTAAACCAACTATTGGCAATTTCAATCTACATGCTGACAGTTCTGACAACGGTATGAGACTGATTGACTTTGCCGCGGCAAAAAAGATGGTCATTAGTGGTACAAGATTCCAGCATAAAGACGTCCACAAGGCTACTTGGGTATCCCCTGATCAAAGAACTAAGAACCAAATTGATCACGTGGTAATTGATGGAAGGCACTCATCCAGTGTAATGGACGTGCGAGTGATCTGAGGAGCTAACATCGATTCTCATCACTACCTGGTAGCAACAAAGTTTCGCACAAGATTAAGTAGAGCGAAAATCGTACGAAACCAGACGCAGAGGAAGCTGGACATTGGAAAGCTGCAATTACCAGAGGTAGCCACAGCCTACTCAAGGAAGCTCTCGCAACTTTTGGCACAGAACCCACCCCTCCCGATGACGATCCTGATGCGCAGTGGAAACCCATTTCCGACTCTATAAAAACCACCGCAACAACCGTACTTGGTTTCGAAAAACCGCTTCGCAATAAACCGTGGTACGATGAAGAGTGTCGCATTGCAAATGACGAAAAGGACGTTGCACGTATGGTAATGCTTCAGTCAATTGCAACGCGAGCTGCAAGTGAGCGGTATAGGGAGAAAAGAAAGGAGGTAAATCGTCTCTTTAGGCGTAAGAAACGGCAGTGGAGAAAGCGCGAGAGTGAGAAAATTGAGACATACAGAAGGAAGAACGAAGCCCGCAAATTCTACCAAAAAGTTAAAAACGGAACTAATGGACATGGTTCAGGGCCCCCCTTCTGTAAAGACAAGGACGGAAATCTCGTTGCAGATGTGCAGAGCATTTTGGGAATATGGAAAGAGCATTTCTCCACGCTACTAGTACCTGAGATATCCAATGACGATGGGACAATCGATCACAATATGGACGACGACGTCGATTGCCCTCCTCGTAACCAAGACGAGGTTAGAACAGCTATTGCCCGGCTTAAGAACAACAAAGCCGCAGGAGCCGATGGATAACCGGCGGAGCTGTTTAAGGCTGGCGGCGATGAGCTGATAAGGTGCATGCATCAGCTCATTAGCAAAATTTGGTTAGATGAATGCATGCCCGGCGATTGGAGTCTCAGTGTACTATGTCCCATATTTAAAAAAGGTGACCCGAGTATCTGTGCCAACTACCGTGGAATAAGCCTTTTATCCATAGCATATAAGGTTCTATCAAGTATAATGTGCGAAAGACTAAAACCAATTATCGCTGACCTGATTTGACCAAACCAGTGTGGCTTTAGGCCTGGAAAATCGACAACTGACCAGATTTTCACGCTACGCCAAATCCTGGAGAAGATACACGAAAAACAAATCTACACCTATCATCTATTTATCGATTATAAAGCGGCCTTCGATAGTCCGATACGGGAGAAACTCTATGAAGCAATGTCTGAGCTTGGTATTCCTGCATAACTCATACGCGTTAGCAGGATGACCTTGACGAACACCAAATCCGCAGTGAAAGTTGGTAAGGATCTTACCGAACCTTTCGAAACTAAGCGAGGCCTCAGGCAAGGCGACACCCTATCGCGCGATCTCTTTAACATCTTAATGGAGATCATTATGAGAAAAGCTGCAGTCAACATGAATAAAACCATCAGCAGCAAAAGTCACATGCTGCTCGCGTATGCTGATGAAATAGATATCATTGGGCGCACAATTAGAGAAGTTACTGCCGTTTTTTCGGGAATTTAGAAGGAGTCAGCAAAAGTGGGTCTGACGGTAAATGAGGACAAGACAAAATTAATGGTTTCAACGAACAGGGCCTCCACGCGATTAGACCAAAGCGTGAACGTTGTTAACCGTTATAACTTCGAGGTAGTGGACGAATTTATATACCTCGGATCTGCCGTGAACAAAAACAACGACGTCAGCCTTGAGATCAAGCGGAGAATTGTGCTTGCGAATAGATGTAATTTTGGGCTAAGCAAGCACTTCAGAGATAAAGCCCTCTCTCGCGTTACAAAAGTTCAGCTGTACCAGACTCTCATTCAACCTGTCTTGCTTTATGGCGCAGAATCATGGGTCCTATCGCAAGCAGACGAAACATCTGTAGGAGTCTTCGAGAGAAAAATACTCCGAAAAATTTGTAGCCCTATAGTGCACAACGGCGAGTATCGGCGACCCATGAATCATGAGCTGTATGAGCTTTATCCTGACATTGACATAGTTAAGCGGATAAAGATAACGCGATTGCGCTGGCTAGGCCATGTCAGTAGAATGGATGAAGATGAACCAGCGCGAAGGGTTTTCGAAACCGAACTCGAAGGAAGACGAAAAATAGGAAGACCAATACTCCGCTGGAGGGATCAGGTTGACGAATCCTTGCGTACACTTAGTATTGCCAACTGGAGAAATAAAGCAAAAGATCGAACTGGTTGGCGAAATATGTTATCTTAGTTTTGTAAGGTCCCTGACCCCCCGGGGTTGTCCGAGACCGAACAAGTAAGTAAGTAAATATTCATGCACTTTAGCGCGGTTTTATTAAGAAAACAATTAGCTATCCATGTCATATAATTGAGGAGTCGCAGAACCAAACGTGGCTTTTGTATTTTCTTATAAAATGTTTATTTGATGTCTGCATGAATTTTGTTAAGTCCTATTGGAAAAAATCTTATTTGGTTAATTTTTCTCCTCTGCTCATAGAATAGAGATTATAACTAGAGATGGGAAAATGTCGTAATTTTATCGTATAATCGGATGAACAAAATAACCTTGGATTTCCCAAAATTTTTAAATAATCAAAAAAGCACGTTTTCCTCCTCAGTTAGTGTATTCAATCCAAGAGAAACCACAGTTTTCGTATTAATATTAATTAATTAATTTGTATAACTCAGAAGTCATACTATTCTACAAAAGTTACTTGGACCAAAAATCATAGTAAACAAAAAAGTTATAAACACTAAAATACTTCTCTTCGATCGCGAGGGAAATGCTAATCGAACAACATTGGACTCAAATTCGTCAAAATTTCGTTCGATTGACTCTATTTTTGATCCTATGTTCGATCATCACATATATTCACATATATTCATATTGACGGATTCAGTTAGAATTCATGGTCCCTAGGCAATATTAACTCCACGAGTCGCTGGGCATTAATTGCCGGTGGCTAAACCCAAGGAAAAATCAACTGCATCAACATGTATTAGTACTAATTGCAGCTATTGGTTACATCTTTCAAGGAAATATCATTACTCTTAAATTATTCTTTAAGTGCTTCCCTTATTTCTCTTGATTGTTTATTGAATCGTATTTTTTTATTCAGTTTTTTAAATGATCTCTGGAACGATCTTGAAACTTTTCAAGGAAGCGTAGCATGCAGTTTAAATGACAAGTACTGAGTAACCATAATATGACTAAGTTATCAAAAATTAGGTTTGGATTGGGAAACAGTTATTTATAGACCTAATAACTATGAATCATGGCCGTCGGTGGTGCAATGGTAGTGTCCGCGACTCTTGTGCATGAGGATGTGGATTCGATCCCTACTCTGAACACCTTAAATTTCTTTCGACGGCGGTCACCTCGCTTAGTGCCGGCGAAACTATCGAGTATTTAGCCATGAAAAAGCTTCTCACTGGTTGTGAGAAGCTCTCCCTAATACGCTTCATGGGATGTAACGGGAAACCACTTATTTATTTTTAACAACTATGAAACAGTGAAAATGAAGTATGGTCATAAACCTTAGTAAACAATATTCGAACCACCTTTCATTCTTGACATCTTTTATTCTTTCTCAAGAGGATTTTTATATTCATGCATTTTCCATCTTAAACATGGGATTATCCCGATGTCTCACCCCACTTTGGATTTCATTTCTGCCTTTTAAAGAAAAGTCCCGCTTTATAACGTTTTGGCATTTAGAAATAGTACAGTATAATTTAGCTTGGAAGTTATATTTTTTTAACACACAATTTTCAACAGTCACAAGCAGGATTTGAATTCACAATGTCACGATCATTTCGAAGTTTGTGAACTTCATCATCAGAAGCTTAGTTGTAGGCTACTGACATCTGCTAAAATCTGATAAAGCTGAAATAATCTGACTGGACGTTTTGGCAATTTTTCTTCTGATTAATGTGATATATCTAATTTTTTTTACCGTTAGATGGGTCACAATAGTGATGCGATCAAATGTTTGCTGTGAACATAATGTTTAAACGGATATCAAAATAAACTATTTTCATGTTGCACTGGTTTATAGGCGATTATATAGGCGATTTAAATAAAGGTTAATAAATAGAAAACTATATATTTTATTTTTAAATATAAATTAATTATATTTTTATGTATTTAAATGTTAACTCACTTGTTTGAAATATTCAAATCCCCCTTAAAAAAACTGTTTCCCATTAAATCCCATGAAGGAATTGGGAAGACCTTCTCACAACCAGTTAGCTGTGCGCTTTCTAATGTTCCCACTCACTGAGTGGGATCTAAAATTTTACACCGGTTCCGAATGGCATTTTGAGAAGCTTTTTCATGCCGAAGTACTCGATAATGTCGGCATCTCGAAGCGGGGTGGCCGTCGTTGAAGTAAATGTAAGGTGGTCATCGGGTCAAAATCGCGCTTTTCCATCAAAAAACAGTTTTTCAGGTTAGGTATAATTAGAGTGTACAAATTACACGTCTTTTCCAGGAACCGGTATTCGAGTTATTGGAAAATCGTAGTTTTTCCAAAAACCTGTTTTTCGAATAATCGACCGAGATGAAAACCGGTTTAAATTAGAGTTTTTTTAAATTAGAAAAGCTATACTAAATATAAACTATAAACTGAAATGCAAAAACGTTTGTTTTGGAATGTTTGTGTTTGGAACGGTAAGACCTCTGGGCTTCGTTTAGGTCATTTTGGAAAGCTAAGAGGTATGGCTATCTTTCAACAGAAAAAAACATAAGCTACCTGCCATCTGGCTGAGCAAATTGAGGTTATGTGAATCCGAAAGCTCTGTATCTCGGCGATTTGACTTTTTTCTACTTTTTTTATTGATTCTGAAAGGCCCCTTAAAGACCTTTCCAGAAGTTAGCAACTTTACCCTACTACCCTCTGACCACCAATCCGAAAATTTTGTACCCGCTGCCATTTCGCACCCTGGCAGTTTCGGACATGGTCCTAGTGGACTTTTCTTCATGAAATGAGCCAAGGAATACGCTGGAGAATTATTTGTTTTTGTAAATTAACACGTTTAAGATTTTATTTAATTGAAATTTTTGGCTGAAGAATCAAACAGAAGGAAAAAAACATTTGATGTTAAAGGAAGTTTTCAATGTGGTTCCGATTTTCTACTAAACACAATTGCAGCCGTTTGCGAATCACATCCGCCACGTTTAGTTCACTTATCTTTTCAAACTTTCACCGCAGCTTCCTCAATGCGTGCAAGTAACTGTTCAAGGTTGTGGAACGCGCAAGCTCTGTATCTCGGCGATTTGACTTTTTCTACTTTTCTGAAAGGCCTCTTAAAGACCTTTCCAACAAGCCCAAAAACAAAAACATCCGACCACTGGCTCAGAAGTTAGCAACTTTACCCTACTACCCTCCGAAAATATTGAACCCGCTGCCATTTCGCACCCTTGCATTTTCGGACATGGTCCTAGTGGACTTTCCTTCATGAAATGAGTCAAGGAATACGCTGGAGAAATTTGTCCGGAACTTCCTGAATCACCCTGTATATCAAATGAAAGGCCCAAGTTTATTCGTTTTAAATCCGGTGAGAAAGTGAAAATCGGTTGGTAATCAATTAACTTACAGGCTTATAAGTGCGCAAACGTACGACAACCCGGGTTTTTAACCGGTTTTCAAAATTTTGGGGGTGTTAGGAAAATTTCACAAGCAGATTCTTGTCTCACTCGACTACCTACTAGCAAAATACTATCACTTCCCAGGTAATTCTAGTTTAGTAATTTTTCTCGAGCAGTCTTTACCAAACCTTATGTACCTATTGATCCCATAGAGATCCCATTTTGAAATTTGGCTATGATGTGGAGAAAAAGATGGACTTTGTTTTTGGTGGGGAAATCAAAAATTAAAGATACGTTATGCTAAGATATTCAAGAATAAAAGATACTTTGGACTTTTCAAAATCATTGAACCACAACTACATGACTGTTGTACGGATTACTGTTATAGCGGTTTTTGCAGGCTTTAAAATGATATCCAACATTTTGAAATCATTAACGCATTACAAAGTTATGCCATTTTTAAGTCGGGTCCTTTTTTCAGGAAGTGCCATCAATACCTACTTGAACGAACCGTAAAAAAAACTACATTGAATTTTGACTCAATTCTGATGTCAAAGAGTTCGTATGGACGAGGAGAAACTTCAGCCCAAATTTCATACAATTCAATAGGGGTCGGGTCCTGGACTGTGTCGAAATATTTTGTAATTACCCTATATCCTTTTAGTTCTTTTTAGAAGAAATAAATAATCTTAATCTATAAGGGTAGCTTTTGGTTTTAAATGTTCAACACCATTTCACGTTAAAATTTTAAAAAAAGAATAAAGAATATCAATTAAAAAATTTTTAAGTTTGACTTGAAAATCAAAAGATGTCAATTGAAATTTAATATCTAAGTCGTAACGTAAAATTGCAATTTAAAAGACATTAATTGAATTGTAAAGAAATCAACTATTACTTGATAGACATTAATTGACACTTAATATCAATTGATATTCAAAGCGCATTACTTCAAATTTAGAAGACATAAATTTTAATTTAGAATATATCAATTGAAATTTAATTTGTAATTTAAAACTCTTAAATTTTCAGTTCAAGTAATTATCAATTATCAATTGAAATTGAACCATATGAAATTTTAAATTGAACAAACAATTAAATTTTGAAAGGCTTCAATTAAATTAAAAAAAAACAATCCTAATTTATAAAAATTCAATTCAAATTCAATGAATTAAAATTTAATATACATAAATTGTAGTTTACAATTATTTAATTGAATTGAATATTGAATTTAATATTAAAAGACACCAATTGAAATTTAAAATACATCAAATAAAATGTAAATGGCATTAACTGAAATGGGAAAGACATCAATTGAATTTTAGACGACTTCAAGCTACAAAATGAAAAGCGCGGGTAAGTAGTTGTTCATCTTTTTCAGATTTGGATTAATTTTAATTTTTAATAATATTAAACAGAAGCTTTTATAAATTAAACCATTAAATAATAAGCAAGGTTTTATATCCATAACAAGTTGGATGATAACACGTTTTAATAAAAAAAAAAACCGTTTCCCATTACATCCCATGAAGGGATTGGGGAGAGCTTCTCACAACCAGGGAGTTGTGCGCTTTCTAATTTTTCACTCACTGATTGGGACCTACAGTTTTTACACCGATTCCGAAAGGTATTTTGAGAAGCTTTTTCATGGCTAAATACTCGATAGTGTCGCCGTCACTATGCGAAGTGACCGCCGCCCAAAGAAAAATTTTTTTTTAAGGTGGTCAGAGCAGGGATCGGACCCATGATCTCTTGTACAAGAGGCGCGCACACTACCTATTGCACCACCGACGGCCACGTTTTAATACACACCGTTTTTTCCCTTTGACGCGGACCTTAAATATCATAAAAATATGTATTTACTTAGTTTTTCATTCAGATAATCTGGCAGAGTAATTCGAACTGGAATTCACGAAAAAAACACTTTTAGAAAAATTGGCACTAACAACATTATCCGCGAGATGGCTTGAATTGTAATGCAGAAGGCATCATTGAAGTTTAAAGTCATCACTTGAATTTAAAAATACTTGAATTGAAATTTGAAATGATCAATTGAAATTTGAAAAACATTCAAATTTAAAAGACACCAATTGAAATCTAAAAGACATCAGTTGAATTTTAAAAGACATCAATTGAAATTTAACAAATGTCGATTGTAATTTGAAAGACATCATCTGAAATTGAAGGAGGTTTTTGCAGTATTGATTGAGAAGAGTTCAGATAGATACGGGATTCAGTATGCGTTGTACGAAAGTTTATGGTGGGTAATTGAGATGTAATTAATAAGTTAAACAAACTAGAAACCACGGTTTCAATATACCCAACAAACCACAAACAACCGGTTATTCAACAATGTGATTTTTTTTAATAATCTAGATATAATTGTTGAAAATTTGGTGTTATATTGGGTTTATTATACAATTTTGTCTAATGTAGACCAAACATATATTCACCATGCATTACGTAAAGGGTTTTTCAACAGAGACGCTACAAAAGTAAATCGATAGGGACAGCAAACGACGCCACATTTTTTCCCGCTCTTTTGACATTTCTCTTCAGTAAGGTTTGCCATTTCATCGTGGAAAGATATACGAGCCAACAATGAGTCGAAATTATTAAAATTTACTACCGAAATTTGGAGTCAGTGGCCTCAACTTTAATAGGCCTCAACAATCAGCGATGAGGCTCATTTCTGGCTGAATGGCTTCGTCAATAAGCAAAATATGCATTATTGGTCAGACAGCAATCCACACGTAATCCATGAGTCATCATTGCATCTCGAAAAAATTACGGGTTGGTGCGGTTTATGGACCGGCGGCGTCATTGGGCCGTACTACTTCCGTGATGATCAAGACCAGTACGAATCGCTACCGTTCCATAATATTTTTGGCCCCAATTGGATAATATGGACTTGGAGGACATGTGGTTCCAACAGGACGGCACCACAACCCACACAGCGAATGCCACGATCAATTTATTGGAAACCAAGTTTGGTGAACGTGTTATCTCACGAAATGGCCCAGTAGATTGGCTGCCCCGGTCGTGCGATTTGACGCCGTTAGATTATTTCCTGTGGGGCTACGTCAAGTCTATGGTATATGCCAACAATCGTGCCCGTGGTGGCCATGCAAAAGATCTCGAGTTCCATACATAATGGCATCGAACGTACTTTCACAGGAATAAAGAATGTCATTGGTATCTAAAACCGTTTTTGTTTTATTTAAAAAAACTTTTGTAGCGCTCTTCTTGAAAAACCCGTTATTAGTAACCTATAGAAGGAATTAAAGACACACATTCATTTATATTTATTAATTTCAATAGACAGATATATATCATAAACTATAATGATATATAATTCTGCGGCAGTTTTATCGCTCAAGTGAATGTTACTTTAATACGTGAATGTTAATTTGTAAAATACTTTAATAACTTTGTTTTGGCACTGTTTGGTCTGAATTTTCTGTCTAAAAATCATAAATTACAAACTCTATATTCTTTGAGCTCTAACCAGCTTTATCATTGATGATGATTTCGTCAGCAGTTTTTTTATTATTTGCTCCATTTGATGTATGAATTATAATGAATAACGGTGCATAGTCAGCAATACCATCATTTTGATCATGGCATTCGGTCATTACATGACAACCTCTGCATGTTTAAAACGACATGTGGAATTGATTTCTACGAAAATAAAACAAAAACAAGGAATAGTAAAAATATATTCAAATGCAACACAAACAAAAAACATTTGCGAAAACCGTTTGACAAAATTAAAACAAGGAGGTCAACCTGTTCCTAAAAACAAAAACAAAGATCTGTATATGTATGTTGTCAGCATTAATTTTTGTGTAGGCTACAAATTATTTGTTATTTTTGAGGAAAAAGTCCTCCCTCCAATTGATTTTATTTCTAGGCAAAAAAAACAAACATTATCTGTCAATTAAACGGATGTTAAGCCTATGTTACCTATTTAGTTAATAAATATGGCATGACAAGTTTCACAGAAAGACACTTGTATAAAACCAAACGCATTTCCACACACCCACCTAGTTCACGTGTTGCCAACCACAGTTTTAAAAAATATCACCATATTGTCCTGATAAAAAAAAATGCACAGCAGCAAAAACCATACCATTGAGAAAATATAAATTTCGAGTCATTGAAGTCAATTCCATACTCCATACATATTGAATTCCATACTCCTTTATGGTATTCACAATTTCAGTTTTAAGCCCTTCTGCACTACAATCGGCTACTGATATAAACCCCAAAAAGGACTCCAAATTTGTATTTCCTTAGGTTCACGATCATCATTTTCTGTTTTCGAGATGTATCGAAAAACAACAGAAAGTTATTCAATTTTTGACAGGTCTTGTGTTGTATCGAAACTAATAGCCAGAAATGGAGATATTTTAGTTTCTAAAACAATATTTTCAGATTCAGACTCACAATCTCATTTTGAATTTTTGGGCTTAAATAATTAATTTTTCCTGACTTATTAGCATTAATGACAGCCTATTGTGATAGCTATGTGATATTTGACTTATTATCATTAATTCTGAGTCGCCATAAATGGCACCAGTTGTCGACTTTATTTAGGTGGGGTTGTAGGTGTTTGGAAGCGATTACAGGATCCTGATGTGACGAGAGCAGCGCAGTATCATCCGCATACATAGCTATAGTTGTATTTTGACTTGTTGGGATATCAGCTGTGAAAACTGTGTTTAAAGAGGTCCCAAGATACTACCCTGTGGGACGCCTGATCCACATATTTTTAGTTCTGCCTGAACGTCGTTCAACCTTACATAGAAATATCTGTTTAACAGGTATGTACTTCATATTTCGTACAAGGGGTACGGTAAGATATTTTGACGTAGAATACGTCTTACCTTACGGTATGAGGAGTCATGTCAGGTTTTTATTGTTGTAATCTTTATTTCATTGAATTTGAGGAAACGGCTAGATGAATTTTTTTAAAATTTTTTGTAGGTAAATGAAGATGTTATCTTTCGTTTGATATACATTTCATATTGGTTGATATCTTCCTAATATTTAAATTTCTCAAATGAAAATTGTTTAAACACATACACTCAAACATATGTGTGGTGTTTGGTTGAGTGTTTTTGGTTGCTCAACATTGCTTAGGAACATGTATCTAGTAAAAAGTGAAACGAACAGCAAGCTAATGTTGCTTGGCAACATGTATCTAGTAAAAAGTGAAACAAACAGTAAGCTAACGTAATAAAGCTTTTTTGCGAAAGCTTCAATAAAGCTGTTGTAACATTAATTTTGAATTGTAAAGCGTAAAGCTTTCACACAACGCTCGAATGCTAATGCGAAGACTCGATAAGGTAAACCTTTTTTAATATTAGGGCGGCCCTCTCAACATTCGCAGAACTTATTTCAATAAAAATATTAATTAAAATACATAAATTAAATTAAGTTTAAAAAAATTTAACATAATATTTTTTTTTTAAACGGACTTGAATCAAATGCCGTTGGTAAATATAAAAATTACAGCAGACAGTTGTCCGTGGCCGAAGGCCTCGGACAACTGTCTGCTGATATTTTTTTTAGTTTGTACAATAATCCTATATGCCACACTTTGTCAAAGGCTTGACTTACATCTAAAAATTCTGCAGAACAATACTATTTCTTGACAAATGCAGATCTGATTTCTTTTACTATTCTGTGTACTTGTATGTTGCTCTCGAAATCCAAATTGGTGGTCTGGTATGAGTTGTTTTGACTGGAGAATAGGTTTTTAATCTCGGCCTCGGACAACTGTCTGCTGATATTTTTTTTAGTTTGTACAATAATCCTATATGCCACACTTTGTCAAAGGCTTGACTTACATCTAAAAATTCTGCAGAACAATACTATTTCTTGACAAATGCAGATCTGATTTCTTTTACTATTCTGTGTACTTGTATGTTGCTCTCGAAATCCAAATTGGTGGTCTGGTATGAGTTGTTTTGACTGGAGAATAGGTTTTAATCTCATTTGCAGTAGTTTTTCAATGATTTACCCCATAACGCGAAGAAGGCTTATTGGTCTGTATGAGTTTACGTTCTCGGGGAGTTTACCAGGTTTTGGTATCATTATAATTTCCGCTACCTTAAGCTGTACGGAAAAGTAGCCTGTTCTAAATACCGCATTTATAAGATTTCTGAAGTAGGTTATCGCCTTTACAGGTAGTTTCTTCATAATTTGTGTCGTAATTAGGTCAAAGCCGGGGGCTTTCTTCCTGTTCGGTAACTGATTTATTATGCGTGTTAATTCTTTGGTATCTGTGCTCTTTACATGAAAGTTCATTTGCCCTGTAGATGAGAGAAAGTTTAGAATGTGATCATCGTTTCTGGTTGATGGGAAAGGCTTAAAGACATTTGAGAGATGGTTTGAAAATGTATCAGCTTTTTCATTATCCGTTTTTGACCATGTACCACTGGGGGTTTTAATTGGGGGGATTCTGTCTGTTTTAATGTCAAACTTTTGGACGCTTTATATAGATTATAATTGTGGGTTTCAATAGGTGAAAGTTTTGAAATATAGACATCAAATTCTAAATTTTCTTGAGAATTAAATTTTTTCTTTAATTTTTTAATGGCTTTATTGAGGCGACTCTTATCATTGTGATGTCTAGTTGTTTGATAGGCCTTTTTCACGAATTTGTGCTTTAATATCCCAGCTAGTATTATCTATGAGTGGTCTCTTCTTTTTTTGGGTGTTGATTCCAAAGCAGTTTGCTGGATGGAGATTATAAATGTGTGAAATGCTTCCTCTATTTCTTCGCTGTTTCGAAGAGAGATATTTAGATTTATTTTGTTGCAGCAAGCAATCTAAAAACATACCCCAGTTAGTTCTATTTGTGTGCAGTGTGGATTTTAGGACGACCTCGTTTACTTGCGAATGTATTGTCACCATTATTGCAGAATGGTCCGAGGGCAGTTATAAGCAGGAAAAGATATCACACTTCTGTTTGTCTACATTTTTTATGACACAGAAGTCTATTAAGTCTAGAGTTGTCTTGGGATCGGAGGGCCAGTAGGTCGGCTCTCCAGTAGATAAGTGATCGAGCTGTGCAAACATTATACACTTGTAAAGCTCTCTACCTCTGGTATTGTTTAATCGTGAACCCTACAGCTGGTGTTTTGCGTTAAAGTCTCCTCCAACTAAAAACGTTGATCCCAAAGTCTGGAAAATCGTTTGAAGTGTTCTTTAGTAGTGGCCCGCGATGGTGGACAATAAGTGGAAGCTACAACGTTCTATTTCTATGGCAGTGGACTGTAAATTAATTTCTTTGGTGTTATTCATTAGGCTATGATTATTATCCTTTTTAATTATAACGGCACTACCCTCTCGTGCCATTCCCGCAGGATGGTTGGTGGTATAAATGTCGTAATTTGGTATTATGATGTGGGTTTCTTGGGTAAAGTGTGTTTCGGAGATGAGCATAATATCTATTTTATGACTTGACAGAAAGGTTTTTAGTTCGAGGACATGTTGGCTGAGGCCATTAGCATTCCATATAGCTATATTCAAATTAGAAATTCAAAAATTAGTTAAGATTTGTTAAAATTTGGTGTGGCATTATGATCTCATCAAAAGTGGTCGTAATCCCAAACAAAATTGTTTAATTGGCTTCATGTTTTTCCATTCTTTATGATTATGTCCCACTTAAGTGCGGGCATAAGCTCAACTACAATATTTTGGATTATGACCGCTGCGAGGGGATCTTAAGACCAAAATTGAAATTTGGTAATATTGGTACATATTATAGTATATTTTGCTATGTCATGGCTTCGAAATTTAAAACATACGAGAGAAGATTTGTTTTGAAGATTTGATTGTGTAAATGTCTCTGATTCTACGATATCAAACAATGTAGTCATTACTGTGATTTTGTTGTATTCGGCAATGTGAATTTTTTGCATATAGGCTTTTTTTAAACTGGGGTATTTTATTTCTTCGTAGTTTCCTCAACAATACCTTTCGAATAGTTTCTGTATGTTTTAATAACTCTGAAATTTTTACTCTATTTCAGAAAACACGTTAAAACAGAAGAAGTTGTGAATGTTATTACTATTTATTTTGGTTTCGACTTTGTACTTTAAAATTGGAAATAAGGGATAAACTTTTGAAGAGCTTGGGTTTTTTAATTCTTTACCAATAAATTTATAATCTTCTGGAAATGAAATTTTTAAAAATTTATGTCATAGTTGAGTAAAATTTTTATGCAGGAGTCATATGCATCAAATTCGTATACAACAGTGACAATCCCTTCGAAAGACAATACCAAAGAAGTCAATATTTCTATTTATTCCGTATCATTTTTTATTTCATATTCTTAAACAAAATTAAAACAATAAACAATCTAGACTGAAAAACAACACTACTTACAAAAATCACCACTTAAAGAAATTAATTCGGGTGAACCCCGAGCCACCGGGCCTCCACCCTCTGCCTATGTGGTGGTGCAATTAGTCCAAGTCTGGTGACCATCCGATACGTTTTCACTTCACGCAATCTGTCTGAAGCTTATATAGTCCAAGACCTGAAATCTGATGACTATCCGATACGTTTTGACTTCATGGAGTTGACTGAAGCCCGATTTGCTGAACATGAGCTTGTTTACAGAAAAATTATATTTAACGATCAAGCTCATTTTCCGCTAAGGGGTATGTTAACAACCAAAATCTTCACCCAGAAAATACACATGTCGTCGAGGAGAATCCGATGCAATCACCACGAGGGACCGGCATGGCGGCATCATAGACCCATTTCCCTTAGAAATTGAGCAAGGTGCCGCCGTTACCGTCATGGCCAGCATTCACAAAGCCAACATTACGGTCGATATTTTGCGCCTTGTGTTCAAACACGCAGCTGAGATTTGACCCCGTTAGACTTTTATCTCTGGAGCGCCGTGAATGATAAGTGTTACGTAAACAGTCTCGTGTCGAGTCCATTGAGGCCTTAAAATCGAAATCGACACAGTCGTTCACGAGACAAACAATCGAAAATGTAGTGAAATGTTGGGTAGATCGAATTAGGTACTGTAATGCACGTCGTGAAAGCCGTTTGAACGATTTTATGTTTTATTCATAAATATCAGTGATGGGATTGGCCTTACCAATAATATATTAATTTTGAAAAAATGTCTATTATTATTTTTTAAAGCGAAGTTAAATTCAAATTTTGCATGGCCTGCCTCTGTTTTAGTACGTTGTTATAAACAAAACAAACCCATACAAAGTGGTGCGAATTGCAAAAAAGTGGTAATAAGATCAAAACTTCTAAACTCTTTAGTCGTATTTAGAGGCACCCTGACTCAACGTATGTTTGCTACAGGGTGTCAAAATAGATCAGCTTGGTTAAGGTCAAATTGTCTTGGCCTGTATCTTCCCAAGTTGTAAGCCGATTTCACGGATTTTTTATTTCATGCTCAGTTGTGCGTTCTATCTCTAACCGTGACAAAGAGATTTGGAATTAAAAATGTGTACAGGAAATTTTTGCAGTAAACAATTGTCAGCAACAAAAATTGTTTCAAACCCACACCTACATTGGCTAGACTTCACGAAAATCTATATTTGAACACTTTTTAAAGTATCTCAAATGGTTTGGTAACCGTAACTTCACTAAATTTAATTATTTTAAACGGAAAAAACTAAATTTTTTCGAAAAGGTACTGTAAGACAAAAAGTAATGTCTTAACTTTTTGTTAGAAACAAAACCAAGTATGTTGAAAGTCGTTTGATAAAACCTACTAATGGTGCCTAATTAAAACATTTGATATAGATGTGAGAGAAAATGAGTCACTGACGAATTAATCAGTAGTGTTACTTCTTCTTCAAAACTTGCTGGTTTGGCGTAATATCTGAATTAAGCCTTTGGCAATTACATTAGATTTAAAACCAAAGACTCAGAACTTATACAAAGCTTTTCAAAGTTAACATACTACAATTTACATGCATGTGAACATACATTGTAATATTGTTACTTTGGATTCTCTTATCTGCACATGTTAACTCAAAAAAACCTATTTTGTCGTAAATTCAGCCAATTTCCTTAAACAAGACATGTTATTTGCTTCAGGCGACGAGAGTGGTGGGATCAAACCTAACCTGACTACCTGATTGTGTCAAAAAAGCGGGACACAATGTGCAGAAAAGAATAATTTATTGGATTAGAATGAAAGCCGGAAATAAAATATATGCATTTAGATAAAATACGAATAAATATTCAAAACAAAGTGTTTTATTTTGTATATAATATTTTTTTTGGGAACGAAGTTGCTGATCGCACATTGCGGGATGGGAGCTAAATGAAAAAAGATTAAATAACTTTTGTTTTAACACTATTATGCTACAACCCACTATTATGATCTATATTATTTACTTTTACTTTGGTTTGTGTCTAGCCCAACGGCATGGATCAGAGAGAAAGAAATTAACTAGATGTCTCAAATACTATGTTGGGAAATTTATTCTCTTAAACCTTCTCTTAAAAAATACATTTTCATAAAAAAATTTCTTCCATTAAAAGTACCGTTTCATAAAAATAAAATAGTAGATTTTCTTTTCTTGAGATAAGTAGGCTCTCTAAAAATAAGTATATTTTCTAAAAAACAAAACTTTTCCTAAAAAGAGTACCACTTCTTTAAAAAGGACCACTTCTTTAAAACGTACTACTTTGTAAAAATATTCACACTCTTACGACTTTTTCTTACAGAAAGTACTTCTTCTTAATATAGTACCTTTTACTAAAAAAAACATTAGCTTTTAATAAAAGAAGTACTTCTCTTTGAAAAAGGTCCTTTTCGGGAATATATAATTCATATTTATACTTTAAAAGGAATACATTCTATAAAAAAGATGTTCTTAAAAAAAGTTTATAATTTTACAAAAAGTATCTTTTCTTAAAAATTAATTCAAATTGTCGTATTTTTCAACGGGCGCCTTGCCTTAGGCGTGTTGGAACTAACTAGTACATTATATATAGCTATAGCTATAGACTATAGCCAAACTACGCTACAATCCCGCCAAAAACGTCACTGTTATTCAGGTTAATCACACCAAATAATGAAACCTCAAATAGTTTGATAATGTAGTATGAGCAAATAAGTTCAGATTTTTAATATACATCAGAAACTGGAAAGTTTTGACCATCAGAAAGGGATGGTTGTTCAAAAATATAGTAGAATGTAACTATTATTAAATCCTTCACAACGGTATACTCCACATTGAGATCAGGTTTTCATTAGGAAAACAGCGCAAAACAAAATAATTTCGAGCAGATTTTTTGCGGCCCAGTCTATTGACCATATCTGCCCATTTCCGTAGTGTCTAAATTGCTCTGGGTATAGTCTCAGATTTAGGCTGTTATTAACCAAAAAAGAGTTAACACAATGCAGTTAACACAATAAAAAACCAATCCGACAATACTCGAGAGGCAGCACAGTAAAATAAGTGACAATAAAGCTGTGCAAACACCAACACAAATCAACGAAATATCAACATCGATGGGATGTTTCTATACGTGTTTTTTATACAAGTATACATTTTCTGGCTGGGTTTTGTATTAAACTTTTTATTCCCTTTGCGTAGAAAAAGGTTGCAAATAACCTATAAATAACATAGGAATGTGAATCACAAATAAAGCAAAACAGAACAGAAAATTCTAGTGTTTTCCTAAAGAAATTACTTTTTTTGTCATCATGTTTCTACACAAACACTACGATACCCTCACGAGTAGACTGCATTGATGATGAAGATGAAAAATTACAGGTCTGTCTGAACTGGGAACTATTATGATGGGATGCCATCATAAACCATAGAATAATACATACGTAGATAAACGTATTCTCTCATCTGACGTTTCATTTCACACTCTTCATCGTAGGTTTGTGGAAATGAGAGCAATTAAATTTAAAATTATCTTACACCAGGTGGAGTTACAAAATATGTTCACTTAACTTTTTCCTGTCGTTTTGGTGTAGAACTGAAAAATTTAAATATATTTTGCACTTTTTTGTTGACTTTTATCGTTGGTATACATTTGTATTGTATTTAACACAACTAGTTTGCCACAAAAGCACGAAATTCGGTTGTTGTTCCTTTGTGGATCGCTGTATACTATTGCCACCATCTGGTATTATTGAACCCATATTTTCCACCATTCCATGTTTACTTTCCATCGTACCTATGACGTTTAATTTATTGAGCGAATAAAAGCTTCTACGGTATGTATTATTCTATGATCATAAACCGACATCGTACCTTTTGCCCCTCTCTTTGTTTGGTTGAAAGGAAATAAAACAAAAGACACACATAAATAAGCAAATAAAGAAGCATTTTTATTTGTTTGGTTTTGTCCTTTTTGTATCTTTAAATACTCTGTACTTTTTCTGTTTGCCTGTTATTTGCCTGCCATAGAATTTGTGTTTTTATTAAAACGTACACGTACACACATATATGATTTTAGCAAAACAAAAAACAGTACGGAGATTTCAGTCGAGTGAACTGACATTTTCCTAACACCAATGTTAAAACTGTTGTGCGAGAATTGCACATTATAAATTCTGTGCAAAGTAGTGCGAGAAATGTTCAATGGGTAAAAACGGTGGCAACTTGATGTTGGCGGCTGTTCGAGCGTACATTCAGATACAGAGGCAATATTTCTCACTAAAGGTCCAATTAGTCTTGACGGTTGACGGTAAGTGATCAGCTGTTTGAGTTGGGGTTGAATTTTGCATGTATTAGAGGGAGACAACTAAAATTTACTTTTTACGACGGCAGACTTCTGCAGGTTGCAGAATCAACCGTCAGCCGTCAAGACCGATCAGCTATCATTGCTATTGCTTTTACTTCGACATTTTGTGCGCGCCAATACACAATTACACGGCAACCACTATTTTCTTTTTATTTTTGATGTGTTAACATTTATAGAGGCGTATAGGGACTAAATCTTTTAAAGTCAACACATGCAAACAACACACAGACAGGTTTTCTGCTGCTGCTAAAACCAGATTTTATGCTGCTGCTAAAACCAGATTTTCTGCGACTCCGAAAGAAAATAATGGCGAGTTAAACAAAAATGAACAAGCATGAGAGCAATGAAAGAGTGGTGTGGCAGGGGTGAGGCAAACGAAATTGTGTCTATAGCGTATGTATTAACATAATAATGTATGTATGTACATGTGTCTGTTGTTGAACGGAGACATAAAGCATAGCCACGCAAAATTTCATTAGCAAGCCCATGGGCTTGCGCAGTCGACGTTATGCTGACACACTAATACGTCAGCTACTTCGTACAAAGTATGTGTGATGTTGTGTGTTTGGCTGTTTCGTTGCTGTTGATATGGCAAACATGTGGTTATGTGGCACACGTATACGTCGGCTACTTCGGACAAAATTGTGTGATGTTGTGTGTTTGGTTGTTTCGTTGTTATTGCTATGGCCAAACAAAGCTAGTCATTTGATGGTCAGCATTGCCCGGTGTATACA
This sequence comes from Phaonia tiefii, assembly GCA_963931995.1. NCBI lineage: Eukaryota > Metazoa > Arthropoda > Insecta > Diptera > Muscidae > Phaonia > Phaonia tiefii. Next base: position 196,744,166 of record OZ008368.1, on the reverse strand, counting down.
AAACAAGTAATTTAATTCAATAAACTACATGCATGCAAATTATATTTTGTACAAATGGTCTTCGATCAAATGTTTTTGTTTTGTGTTGTCTTTCTACCGTCTAACCGTCATAACTAACTGCGCAATATTGAGTAGAACGTTAACCGTCAAGACTAGTTGGACCTTAAACGCTCTGGACGAGCACGCACATGACTTCGTTTGTCCAATAACGACCCAATCGACGAACTAGCTTCTCATATTCTATTCCGTATCTATCGAATTTATTTCGAAGATTTCTTATAGTTTGAGTTAAAGGCTTCGATGTTTGGAACAAAGATTATAATATTTTACAATTTTCATCAGGCATATAGCGACCTATTTCGAAAATTTAATCTTATGCTAATAATCTGTCACTTTATAAATTTCAAATTAGGCATCTGGTTCGAGATAACGGAGGGTTCAAATTCTAAATTTTACATAGCCCACCCTCTGTATATGCTCAAGAGCGCATTTGTCTATGATTTATATGCATGGGTGTAAATTGAATACAACTGGGACTTTATTAATGTGTTAAAAAAACCGACATTTTCCAATAACCGGTTTTCGGCTTAGTCGAAAAAACACTTTTTGGAAAAACCTGTTTTGAGTTTCAAATAATGGGAAATCCCGCTTAATTTCCGGCGTTACTTACGGTTTCTAATCGGTTTTTTCGTTTTTCGTAAACCAACATGTTTAAATAAAAAAAGCTAATACTAAATAAGCACAAACTAATAATTTCTTGATATTATTATTCAAAAAATATAACACCACTATCAAAATTAGAATGGACTATTGGCGTGTAACGAAAACACAATCTAGCGATTATACCTTGCTTGTTAGTGACCAAAACGCCAAAGTAGCGACAATTTATTGTAATATATAGAACAGTCTGTTCTAACGCTTGGTTTCCGGTTATTCTTACAGGCATCTTCGTGCCTGTTAAAATCGGAAATATATGTGACCTGGTCTACGAAAAGGGAGCTTACGTGCGAAAACTAGTTTTCTGTGAAAAAGCTGTTAAAAGTAAGCAACTCGTTTCGTCAGTTTCTCATTATCTCGTTAATTGTTATCCGCGCCGGACGTCCAATAAGTGTTGTTGTTGGTCCAGTGAGTGTTGTTGTTGGTCGGAATATTATTATAGTTCATCGTGTAAGTTGCTAGTGTGGAACATTTAAAAAAGTAACACTGAAGAAGTGACGTTTACTGTTTCTGTTGATTATCGTCTTCGCATTTCGCATGAAATGAAACATGAGTGTTGATGAGGAGTTCAGTGCCGTATACGGACAATATTTCCATGAAAAGGATGATGAAAACGATGATGAAAACTATGAAGAGAGCGATGATGATGAAGACGAAGTATGTGTATCACCTGCAAACCTACTATAAAGACATTGAAATACTCGTTCTTTTCTGTGACAATTGTGTTGGGCAGAATAAGAATAACACTGTACTATCATATCTGCAATGGTGTTTGGCTCGGGGTCTTAACAAAACTATTTTATTCAATTTACTACTTACCGGGCACACTAAGTTCGCGCCTGATCGTTACTTCGGTATTTTCAAAAGTAAGTATGCCGTCAGTAACATCGACACGTATGCAGATTTACTGCAGTGCATCGAGGCATCATCACCTGGGGGTTATAATAAAGCTGTGTCGGCTGAAAAAGTCGTCTGGTATGAATGGGACAGCTATTTTAAACCACTGTACAAGTCACTTGTTGGAATAACGCAATTCCATCATTTCATAATCTCTACAGATTGTGTAAAAACAAAGAAATTCGCAGACAGTGAAGAAGTGCAGTCCTTTAAGCTTCTGTTAAAACCTATCGATCCTGAAATGCCGAAAGTTATACAACCAGCCGGTTTATCTTTGGAACGTCAGTGGTACATCTATCACAATCTTCGCAGCTTAGTTTCGGATATATCTAAAGTAGATATTGTCGCTCCATTGCCGAAAGATTTGCCATCGAAGAAACGGAAGGCAAAAACTAGTGAAGATGTTCTCAAACCAGACGAGGAACCAGGTCTTTCTTCCTCAGGATCAACACGTAAAAAGATCTCAAGGAAAACGACAACAAAGAAAAATACATAAACTACTCAGCATTATTATTTTTGGCCCATAATACGTTTTTCTACTGTATAATCATGTCTTTATAGCATATAATTCAATGTATTTTGTTCATTACCAATAAATTATATTTTGTCGTATTTTTACTCTTCTTTCTCTACATTTTTAGTACACTTCTAAGCAAGTTAGGATTTTCTGTTTTCCACCATGTGAAAAAGCATCTCATCTTCCATCCGAATCAACCAAAAAGTGAAAATTGATTTTTTGACACCTAAGCCCCCTTTCCGTAGACCAGGTCACATACTAAATACTATAGTATATAGTTTTTTTTTCAAATTGACATCTTTATGTTAGCTTAAGTCTGAAATCGAAGCGGATATTTAGTATGTAAATTTATTCAAACTGGCATCTTTATGTTTGAAGTAGAAGCAGTATTTTCATGTGCAGCTTGTTATCGCTCAACTCTTCATACAATGTAATAGATAACATAGTGCAAAACTTTTTGGAGCGTCAATGATTCCTTTGCAGAATCAAAGCCTAAAGTGAATATATTAAAATCACGGAAGGATGGGCTTCTCCAAGGTCTCATTATTTTTGTATGACCTGATGAAATTTTTATTTTGAGTTGATATAATATTTGAAAAATGTTAAAAAAAAACTATGTAAATAGCATACCGCATTTTTGAACTATAATATCTGCAGTGTACTTGGACCATACTTTTTTTTCGTAGATAATTTCAATCTTCTATCACTATTCGTTAGGTGTCCTTCTCGTCCTTATTTGGAGAAATGACAGAAAAGTACCTTAAATCGTGACTTTTTGACATTCAAATGTTCTACCAAAATGTTGTTCAGTAAATTTTAGTGGGTATTTTGAAATACCAAAAATCATTATCTTCAACCTTGGCCTGTCTTGTTGGTCCTTTTCCAAGCAGTGTTTAGACAGCGACCTTGAGTAGCCACTTTGAGAGTTCAAATATTCTAGAAAATGGTTACTGTTGATTTAAAAATAGCCGGTGGAAAGTAAAAGTAAGATATTTATATTGGTTACGAGCCCATTTCGTCAATTTTTTAAATACTTCCCAATTTTAAATTTAAATGCAAATGCAGGTAGGTCTAGAGAAAAGCGACTTGTTGACGGAGAAGACACATACATATTCGACGCTGAGGAAAGTAATGAAAATTACTAATTTTTTAATGGAGATTACTAAATTATGCATTAAGGAATAATTTGAGTTTGATTTATTATTTGGAACGTAATTAAATACGTAATTTTTCCTATTCTAAAATCTCAGATGGACAACAAATTAAGAGGACAAATTATTAGAACATATTTACCATTTAAAGTTAAAATTAAGAAATATTTAAAAAAAACGATGAAAAGGAACCGTAATGTATAAAAAAAAAATATATATATATATAATATATATATATCCCACTTTTATTTTCCACGACCTAACCTAAAATCAAAGCTTAACCTATTTCTAGAATAATTAAACTCTTAAACTGGCTATTCTAAGTCGCTATCTAAACGCTGCTCTCAAAAAGGTCCACCAGAGACAGCAAAATTCGAAGATATCAATTTCTTGTCTTCGATAACAGCTACTGAAATTTTCTGAGAAACATTTTCGTGGGTCATTTGGATGCCCAAAAGCCCCGTTTTAATGAACTTTTTTGACATTTCTCGCAATAAGGTCGAAAAGGACTCGTCAGGAATCGAAATGGAGGATTAATTGTGCGATAAAAAAATCACATTCCATTTCACTGAAGAAATAGTATCTCGAAAATGCGCTAAATTATTGACGAACATACTAATTCCTCCACCCATAGGGATAGGGGTATATAATCTTTAATATGGATCAAATTTGTTTTGGAACTTTTTAAGACGATTGCGCCATGCCCATCCGGCTGTCTGTCTAGCTGGCTGGCTGGTCGACACGATAACTACCATAAATCTTTACCGATCACTATTATTTGTAGTTTGGAATTGAAAATCTGCGATTTGCCTACTCCCTTAATGGTCTTCCCATACAAATCGGCAGATTTACTAAAAAATCATATTTCTTGTTAAATATTTTCTGGCAAATGCGATAAGCTTCAAATCACACGTTGGTTAATATTCTGCAAATGTCTACTTAACTGGAAAAAATGGGCGAGATTGTCACGCACATTCTGGTACCTCCCATACAAACGTTTACGGGTCGTCCGGATTGTCAATCAGATAAATAGCTTGAAACGCTTCCGACCTAGGGTGCTGTTCCCACGCCTGTTGGTACCTCCCATACAAAATCTGGGATTGTCTGGCACGAGAAGTCCCATAAAATCGAACCAATCTTTATGTCATTTTCTGGCCAATATTTAGTCAAAATGAAATTTGATACTAGCAAATGTTTTCCTAAAAATTAAAAATGAACTACTGTACCACACCCATTTTCGTGCCTTCCATACAAAAGTTGGGTTGGCAAAAGTTGGGTGGACAGCAACTTTATTTGCCGCAGGGATGTGATAATATTTTTTTGAAACGAAGTTAACATATGGGGTTAATTAAATATGGTATACATTTCTAATGGCTGCTTTGCCAATTGAAAATTTTTGAAATTTTTGGTAAAAGGTGTGAAGTATTCTTAGTTATAAAATGTTGTAAATGGTTCAGGAGATATCGGCCTCAAAGGCTCAGTCAAATTGTTTTTGATACATGAATCAAGAAAATGTATTGAAAATATTTTTCGTTTGACTCATAAGAAAGAATGTATTATTGTTTCACGAATCAAACTAAAAACTTCCGGTATGCAATATATGGTCAAAAAATTACATGAGGCGTCAGGGGACACCCGGTTGGAACGAAGTCCTTTTCGCTATATATTATGTACTAGTTAATTCCAACATGTCTAAGACGCCCATTGGAAAATACGATAATTTAAATGGATCTTGAAGAAGATATACTTCTTGTAAAATGATAAACTTTTTTTAAGAAATTTTTTATTTATTGAATGCATTTTTTTAAAAAAAAAGAATATTTGTATGTGCCTTTTGTAAGAATTTGTAGTATATTTTCCCAAAAAGGTAATTTCTTTGATGTGAGGTACGTCTTTTATTAAAAGCTAATGTTTTTATGTACGAAAAAGCCTAAGGGTATGAATTTTTTTACAAAGAAATAATTTTTTTAAGAACAGGACTTTTTAAAGAAGTGGTACTTTTTTAAGGAGAGGGATGTTTTTTCAGAAAATTTACTTCTTTTCAGGAAAGATACTTATATGTTGCCGTCGGTGGTGCAATGGTTAGTGTGCGCGGCTCTTGTAGATGAGATCCTGGGTTCGAACCCTGCTCTGACCCCCTTCAAATTTCTTTCGGCGGCGGTCACCTCGCATAGTGACGGCGATACTATCGAGTACATAGCCATGAAAAAGCTTCTCAAAATACCGTTCGGGATCGGTGTAAAACTGTAGGTCCCAATTAGGGAGTGAAAACTGGAAAGCGCACAGCTCAGTGATTATGAGAAGTTCTCCCCGGTCCCTTCATGGGATGTAATGGGAACCATTTATGTATTTATACTTATCTCAAGAAACGAAAAGGTATTATTTTATTTTTAAGAAAGTGTACTTTTAGGAAAAGAAATTTTTGTAAGAAAAGGTATTTTTTGTAAGAGAATGTATTTTTTTTTTTTGAAGAAAAGCTTTTACAATTAGGTAGGTAGGTAGGTACTTATCTCAAGAAAAGTTATTTTGTTTTACCAAAAAGGTGCTCTTTAACGAAAAGATAGTTTTTTAAGAAAAGGTGATTTGTTGTAAGATAATGTACTTTTTTAAGAAAAGGTACTTATTTAAAAATTACTTTTTTAATAAAAGGCACTTTTTGTAAGAAAATATACTTTTTGAAGCAAAGGTACTTCTTGAAGATAAGGTATTTTGTTAAGTAAAGGTACTCTGTTTAAGAATATGAATAGGTTTTTTTTTGAGAAAATTTACCTTTTTTTTAAGAAAACGCACTTATTTTAAAAAAATTAATGTGAGCCCGATCACAGGGGAGATGTGTAAACATCTAGTAATGAAGTTGGAAGTACTGTTGCTTTTAGTATAATTTTTTTGATTAATCAATTAAAAGTATCAAAACTTTCAATACTTTGTTTGTTTTATTTAACTTATTTGGTTAGTAAATGGGCACACTGCAGTATATATATGTATGTACTGCATTAAAAATTACAGTAAGCAGTAAATTTACTGATTACTGAAAAAATTCAGTAAATTTTTACTGATAATGAAATTTAATTTGCATTACCAGTCAAATCATAGGGCCGTATTCATAATAATCAGTAATCGGGCATTACTGATTCCTGAAAATTCAATGCACCTCATCGTAATCATGTAGGCACTTTATAAAAATTGCTGAAAAAAATTTTAGTAATCAGTAAAAATTTACTAGTTAAAGAATTATTTTTACTGAAATTGTAGTAGTACCGCAAAGTGCCCATCTATTGTAAATGCCTTAAGTACAAATAGTTAATATTGGCTATGGTAACTAAAATAAGATATATAAGTTTTTGATTCGATTGTATTTAAAAATCTATGGAAAACTGCATCTATAGTAGTGGAATTGTTAGCTAAGGGGTTTGTGGAGAATTGCTCATATGCAAGTGGAAAACGTCAAATAAAAATTTTGATAAAGCTTGCGACTGTGTGTTTGCACAATTTGTATTAAAATCTCCACCCGTAATAATTGGCATGAGATGGAGATTGTTACCCAATTGTCGTGCACCAGCTTCAGTGTAAGGCAACAGTACGTAATGAAGATATGTTATAATCCTAATTTATATTGGAATCTAATAGAAATTTTATTAGAATTAACATTACCTCCATTCAGCTTTGATACACTTTGTGTTGTTTTATGTTCTGAGTTATAATTTTTTTGGTGTTTTGTAAAATATTTTATTATTTTGTATTTGTTGCGGTTGACATGTTATTAATCAGCTGTTTACTGAAATGTAATGTTATTTTACAGCAATGGTTTTCGAAAATTAGTAGCTAATATTGCACACTAGATGGTGCTTATATGCAGCTGTTAAGTATGAATGACAATCTCAAAGATGAAGAAAACTTTTAGTTTCTAGTTTTCCTTATATTTGACTAGTTTAGTTTTTAGTTTTCCTTATTTTGCTTTGTTTCAGTAAATTTTTTATTAAAAGTGGAAAAAATCTTTTTAAAAGTTATTAAAATTAAATGTTTTTGTATTCATTTTATTTATTTGTTTTCATTTGCCTACGATAACATAATGTACGACAATTAGTGAAAATTAGTCGCTACTATTGCACACTAGATGATGTTGAGTATATTATATGCAGCGTATGAGGACACTAATACACTCATACATAGCTCACACCGATTTGTTAACGCTTTGCGATTGGTTAACGATTACATCGCACATCTTACTCTAAATTTGTGATTGTATTGTGAAAAAGATTTTTACCCCCAGCGTATAGATGTTTACACATCAAAAAACATATTTCTTTGAATTGCTTTCACAGGTTCCACCTAGAAAATTTTCCGTTAAACAAGAAAAATCCCCACATATGTTAGTCTAGACACAAACCAAACCAATAGTACGCGTATAAGAGTAAGTGTGCTGCCAAATGTAATTCCATGCTTAGGGTTGTACTTCATTGATTTGCCAGTCTTGCACTTTGGCTTTTCTAAATTTACTTTTTATTGGGTTCAAAATTCCAATATGTAATAAACACGAAGCCAAACAAAAATTGGTATAAAATCTTTAATTATTCTAAGTTTGCAATACTGTATGTGTGTGCATTTTGTAGAAAAACATTTTAGATATGCATAAATGCAGATTAGTTAAAATTTTAAAGTACAAAACTTACCTTTTTCCGGTTGTGCTTTTGTAGCCTCAAAATCTGTTAGTCTAAATATCAATATAGAACTATACTTATCCATTCCGGCAACTGGCATGGAACTCCAGTTTACTTAATTGTATAAGCCAATTGAAAGTATCAATATCAAAAAGGATCTGTGATGTAATGACCATCAAATTTGGTAGTAAAAAAGTTCCTAAAATAGATTACTTGAGTTAATAATAATACTTGATGTAATAACAATAATAATGTTTGGAGTAGGAAGTTTTCATGAGGGTTAGTTTGTCATAGGGCCCAGGGTTTCATGCATCGCGCACACGCTGAAAAATTTGTATTTTGTTGTTGTTTGGATGCAGATATAAAGTGTGTTTGGAGCTTGTCGCACGTATAGTATAATATATTTGTGTCCAAACACAATGTGGTTGCTATTCAATATTACATGTTTGAGACACAATGATTATTATGTTATAATATAGGTGTTTCCTAATCCAATATTCTTTCAGCATCCTTATGATGTTAATTAAAAGCGTGGTAACTCTATACATCTGTAGATATTATTTCGTGGAACAATGCAATGGTTTCCATTACATCCCATGAAGGAATTGGGTGAGCTTCTCGCCACTAGTGAGCTGTGCGCTTTATAGTTTTGTACTCACTGATTGGGATCTACAGTTTTACACCGGTTTCGAACGGTATTTTGAGAAGCTTTTACTTAATTACTTAATAATCGTGCGTACCAATTTAGGACTATTTTTACGTTTATGTAGCGAGGTTATACTGATTGATAATTAGTTTACTAATTTAATAGATTTTATTAATTCTGTAAATAAACGTGCATCCCATATTGAAAATAACACATCAGGAGACGGCTTGACGGATTTGGGAGATTATGCGAAAATGTGATCAGTAGACCGACCCTTAAAACGTACCTTGGTTTGTTTTCTGATGGTTCCCAAAATACGTCGTGTCTAGCATTAAGATCCCGTGAGCTTGACCGTTTTTAAAACACGTTTTGTTTAAGTTTTTCAAAGAAATTCGTAATTTAGCTGAAGACAATATCAGTACCATGTGAAAGGAATTATTATGGCTCGTATACAAAACATGTCCTGACAAATCCTTAAAAAAAACCAATTTTTAGTTTTTAGTACGGGGGAAACACTTTCATGCACATCTCTTTTTTATTAGTACTTGGTATTCTTCGAATGTATGTATAAAGGAATTCTCATTAATATGTTGAGTTTTTCTATACATACAGTTTTGATGAGTTCACCGAAGAGCATACCAAAAACCTCTGCCTACGAAGATCTTGGCAAGATCCTTTTTAAAAAATAACATTAATTTATTTATTTATTAAGCTTAATATTAAAAAGGTCTTGAGCTTGAATAAATTTAAAAACTTGATATTTAGAAAAAAAATTCAATGAGTATTCGAACTCACGGGCGATGTGTTAACACCTTTTTGCTACACGGTACCTGTTCGATTTCTACGAACACGTTTTTTGTAAATGTTATATTGGAAAATAAAAAACAGAGGGCAATCATATGATAACGATACATTTAAATAATATTAGTACTTACAATTATTTAAAGCCAAGTGCAAGCACATGTGCCATTATTTTCTTGCTTACTACTTTTTGTTTTATTCAACTTCTACAACTCAATCAACTTCAAAAATACAAATAAAAACAATATGTGCAATGCAAGAACTCATAAAGGTCTGCGTACCATAATAGATTTTCCACATATCTGCAACATCTTAAAAGTTACACCCAAAAAACCTGATAATGAGACGTGTTTTTAAAGCAAAATAGCTCACAATTTGCTGAACCCAGAATCGCAATAATTTGCAAATAGTCATTAAACACTCTGACATTCATTTTTAGCTGGTGAACTAAATGTGATTTTTTTTGTATGGGATTTTACCCACCCTAATGTACATACATACATTACGTACATACATACGCTACACAACTTCACAATTTTCGTTGCTCTCTTTCTATCTCATTTTTATATACGAATAAACACGTCATTATTCTCTTTGCTCTGAGAGTGCTTCGCACCCACACAATACAACTATTCGCTGCTATTCAGTGGGTTTTTTTCGTAGTCTAACAATCTGTTTCGCAGTCGCACAAATCTGTGTTCTATATAGGGTGGGCCACCCTTATCATTTAGGGGTATGAAAAATAGATGTTGGCGGATTCTGAGACCTACCCGATATGCACACAAAATTTCATACAAATCGGTCCAGCCGTTTCGGAGGAGTTTAACGGCAAACAATGTGTGATCGCTGTCGGACAATCTGTGTGAGCGCAGTCGGACAAATTGTATTTGGATATATTCACTTTGTGAATTTAGGCCGTTCCCGCGCCTATAGATGTTAACACATCAAAAACAGACCTACTAAAAACTCCCCCGCAAGGGAAATGATGATATTCAATTTTAGTATCGGCTCGAGGTTATAGGTATGAAAAAAGAAACGAAGTTGTATAATTTTCCTTTTATCACAATTCACTTAGTCTCTAATATTTCGGTCAACTTCGTTGATCATTTTCAAGGATATTGTGAGAGAACAAAAAGTATACGACTAGTCTTTGCTGCAAGCTTGACAAAATTGTGATAAAAGAAATTTAAATAACTTCGTTTTCTTTTTTCATACCTACGACTTCGAGCCGATATTAAAATTGAAAATCACGTATTCAAATGTTAAATTTATAATTTTATTATTCTAATAAATTGGTTATTCTGATACCTTGAAGTTAGGTAGGTGTCGCCACCTATTTTGGAAAGATTTATTTAACTGCAGAAAACTGGCGAACTTGCCACGTCATTTTTAGTATTCACTGCTTTCTGCTGTAGATTAGATAGGAACTGTGACCGATAATACAGTTCCAATGGTTGAATTATGAAATTACGAATTATGAAATTATGAACTTATTGGAAGTTATTATCTGATATTTGAAGGGCTGGGTTCTGCGACTTTGTACACTTTAAAGCAATTGAAACCCATTTGTGGGTTGAATAGTAAAACATTTTAATCAAAACTTAAATAGATTGAATAAGTCTTATGCAATTTGAAACTAAAAAATATAATGCGTACTAAGTTTCGAATCTTATGTAGCTAGATTCTCCGAATTATATGACAGCCCAATAGGAACAAAGTTTTCTGCGTTGACCATAATTATATAAAACAATTTCAGTGAAGCTTGAAGGGCTGTTGCCTCAATAATATCGTTTTAGTTAAATTTATGATTACCTATTTTCATTTGATAAACCTAATCAACCCTTGATAAGTTGATAAACCTAATCAACATTTGATAAGTTTAAATCACTCTAAATTTACCTTCCATTCTTTTACTTGATATACCTCGTAAACTTGTATAATTTTAGCATGAAATGCATAATAATCTTATAAGTTTCTAAACCACCGAAAAATTAGCCTAACTAAATTAATTTAGGTTTCCTTAGCTTCAACGAGGGCGTATGTAAATTGCTATTTGGGTAAGAGAAACCACATTCTTAAGTTTTTATCACTTTGCTGACGACATGTATCACCAACAATTTGCAGTTCTATGTAAAACCACAGTTTCAAAAACTCAGAGATACATGTCTACAAATAGACTTAGTTTTTAATTTCAAGTTAGACCCCACTTATGCTATACTAAGGAACTTTTTGGGCATTTGATACATAGAGCTAAAATAACCTGACATCCATGAACTAAAACTAAGTTCCTGTTTAATGGTTGGAGCGAGTGCCTCCCATTTTGAAAATTGTTAAAGAATTAAGTCAAGGTCCAGCAAAATGTTGCAAACGCATCGTAGTTGACCGCCTACTGTGTTATGTGGTTTCCGGCTAATTGACATTCAGAGAAGGGTTAAGCAAACATCAAACGACCGCAAACGTTTGCAAAGTGACAGACGCAAATGAGTCGGTTTTTGAAGCATAATATCAACAAACAAATATTTACATAAAGTAAAACAAACACAAAAGCAACATTTTCCAATTTTCCACAGGGCTAAGAGGGCAGAGGTAATAGGGCAGACGGGCTGGCGTTTGCGACCATTTGGTTGGTTTGCTATCGAAAACCTTTTGCCTTCATGTAGTGATTTTCGTATGGCCAAAAAATAAATATTTTATATCCGTTGGAACTTATTTTTTGATTCGATTTACTACTCTAAGTTGAGGTTTTAATTAAACCTGGTGATAGTTTTTATCGGCAATACAGAAAACGGCGGGGAAATTCAACATTTAGATACGATAGTCGTCATGTGTAAAAGTAATAGGAAATTAATGTTTGTAAATTTACAAAAAAAAATCAATTCTACAAAATTTTAATTTTTAGTTAAGAATATATTACTTGTTTTGTTTGAATGGTGATAATGATGAATTGCGGTATGAACTATATACATTAGAAGGCGGATATTAAAATATTGGTAAAAATAAAAAAGATACATCGTAAATGCATAACAATATATTTATGAAAATATTTTGTCTAATTTTTGTAAAAAAAAAATTTGCACTACACCGAGAATGTTGAAAGCGTAGCAAAAAAACCGGAAGCTATATTATTTTACAATTCAACAAAGGCCGGCGTTGATACAATGGACCAAATGGTAACGAATTACTCCACAAAATGGTCAACCAGATGTTGGCCATTAGCATTTTTTTGCAACATAATAGACGTCATGGGATTAACCGCTTACATCATGTGCAATGAAAATACAGAAGGAACCAGAAAAGAGAAGCGACGAATGTTCGTGAACACGCTGAGTAAACAATTGATGCTTGCTAATACTGAAAATCGCATGAACAACAACCATATTTTGGGACAACATTCAACCCATTGAATCTTTCTTTGAAAGGCCGTTGAATATTCCCAGCAACATGCTGCCTAACCAACAAAGCGGCCATAGTACACTGAATTCCAGAAAAGATTGCAGAATTTGTGCCACGCTAGACGAAAAGCTTCGTAGGAAGACACGTTTTTACTGCACCAAATGCACTAATCCTGTGTGCCAACAACATTCTAAAGTTGATTATACTTGTTTTTCATGCATTCCACAAAATGAATAAAACAATTTTTACATTTAGGTAGCTACATACATCAACAAACCAAAAAAAAAGTCTAACGACAAAAATAATAAACGAGCATACTTAGAAATTCAAAGATACGGTCCCCTTTTTGCCATACAAACGCATTAAAAGGTATAGGTGCCTGGCCAGGCATATGTGTTTGTTCGAAGGTTTCAGAATATGTGTTTGACGGGGGGTTACATTTACATTTATCAGTCGTCATAAAGCATCCAAAAACTAATTTGGTGTAAAGTTACCAATGTTTTAAAGATAGCTACTGTCAAATATAACTTATTTTATGCGTTAATATTTTTCCAGTATCCAATGATATAAATACCCGTTAGTGTTCCCTAATCTTACTTTTGGTCTCTTACAGGCCATTGCAGTGTCGACTCATAGTGCATTTTGGCAGACATATGAATATATTTTTATCAATTTTTAAAATATTGACCGAGTAGTTTGTATTTTCTTCCCAATTTTTCACTTAAATTTAATTTTAAATTTACTTTGCTTTTAGTATTTTTCATGAAAATAAATATAAATATAAACGCGAATTGGTGAAATACGTAAAGAAATTCGTGGATCAAAATGAGTCTCCCACATTTGTATATTTTACTAAACTAAATTAAACATTACTGTTAGCGTCAAAAAAAAGTGTCACTTTTGTTTAACATGTTTTGAAAATTATGTGAATGAAAAAAAAAATTGTAATTAGCTCAACTTTGTATATACAGTGCCAATCAACTGAATAGGTTTGAAAAATCTTACTTACTTGTTTTCGTCCCTCTTCATTTCTATTGCATTTTTTTTCATGTTCATTGCTTCTTTTGAACCTTCATTTGTTTACTCATGACATACTAGAAAAAAAAACGGGATATATCCAAGGTAAATCAGAATTCCGCTTTAGTCGTGAAATTCGTCACATTTGTGTTTTTTTTTAGCTAACTTGAATAGGTTTGAGAACATTAACTTTAGTTTGTGATCGACTGCGTAAATGTAAAGAGCTCAACTGTTTGGTATTCTAAAATTGAAAGCAATTATTGTAATTTTTTTGTAAGATGGGTCACGGAAAGCCTTTGAGCGATTTTGAAAAATGCCAAATAAAAGGCTACAGTGCATCTGGCCTAAAACACCAATAAATTGCTGACAATATTGGCCGCAGTCAAAATGTTGTATGCAATTTTCTCCGTAATGAAGAAAATTACGGAAAAAATATGAAAGGAGGAAAATTCTCACCTCTCGGCCAGTAAAATCAGGGAAAAATGCGGCGTTAATGCAAGTTTGCCAACTGTAAAGCGTATTATTCGGGGTACCAAACACTTAAAGAGATTAAAACTAAAAAAAAAAACTACCTCTTAATGATGCACGGAAGGCCGCAAGACTTCGATTTGCCCGAGACCATATGACGTGGAATAAGGAGTGGAACACTGTGGTCTTTTCCGATGAAAAAAATTCAATCTCGATGGTCCGGATGGCTACAACTATTACTTCCACGACATACGAAAGGAGGAATGCTTTTTAAGCCGCCATCACTCCTGTCCAGGTGGCGTAATGGTGTGGGGAGCAGTATCGTTGTATGGAACTTGTGAGCTGCAGTTTGTCTCATCAAGGATGAATGCAAATGTGTACAAAGCAGTACTCCAAAAGGCTTTTCCACATTTTCCGGGAGTTTTTGGTCCTATTGCGTGGACGTTCCAGCATGACAACGCTCCCATTCATACTGCCAGGGTTGTGAAACAGTGGACTAACGAGCAAAATGTTAAGTTGCTGGATTGGCCACCATCCTCACCGGATATAAATATAATTGAAAACATTTGGGGACTTTTGTCAAGGAGAGTATATGCAGATGGAACGCAATTTAACGACTCTGAGACATTAGTTGAAGCAATTAAGAAAGCCTGGTCAACAATTTCACTCAGTGAAATTGAAAAATATTACAGGTCTTTACCAAGTCGTTTATTTGAAATTATTAAGAATAAGGGAGGACATACCAAGTACTAAATAATTAAATAATAGTGTCCTTTACTGTTTAACTTACTCAGTGCCTTGAGATTTCGCCTTATTTTCCTTTTTTAAATATTTTTAGTGGCCGAACCTATTCAGATGAGCCAATATTAATAGGCTTTTTTTGTTATGTTTTTGAAAAAAAAATAAAAATCATAGAAAAATGAAATTTACAAACCAGAAACTTTTTTATTTCATAAACAATTGAGTGGTTTACATAGCAAAATTTTTTTCATACAAATCTAAGTTTTTGTTGAAGAGATATACATTTTTAAACTTAAACAAAACCCTATTCAGTTGAGCGGCACTGTATTCTAAACATGGTCCATTATCAATTAATACAAAATAATAACTACAAGAAATAAAAAGCAAAAAAAAAATGCTTTATATTTGTCGAGTCACAAGAAAGTGTGTAATTTGCTGAAAGTTGTATTTGTAGCTCCGTACAGTTATTTTTACCCCTCTTTTTTTGCTTCTATCTCTATATTGCTCGGTAATTGCCTATCATTTACAATAATGGCGAGACAAACGTCACTGGATACGCCTAAACGTGCTATAAAATTTAACAAAGCAGAAACATCGCGTGAAATTGGTTCTGCCATTGGTAGAAGCCACAACACCGTTACAAAATAATTAATATGTGTCGAAAGTTCCAAAATATACACTATACAAGTATACAGCTGAAAGTGTAGTTAACATTCCGATAGATATTTCAGCAACATCTGGAACTGACTTCAGGGCCAGTACAATACGTAGAGTGATACATTAGAGTGCCATTTTTTTGTATGAAATTTTTTTTTTCTTTCTACTCAAGGATTGCCGGGCCGCATATTATGCCACTTGATGAAAAAATGTTATGCTATAAATTTGGGGAAAATTGGACAATGTTAACACGTCGCGCCCGAAGGTCAAAGTTCAAAAATTTTGAAATTATGTTTTTCTAAGTGACAGATTGTTGCAATATACTTATTTTTCGGCAGATTGTTGCGAAACTTGGTGGGTTTGCAACACAGAAGTTACTTTGTATCTGGTAAAAATTTAGGCAACATGGGGCAACGTTAACAAGTAGCGCCTTTAGGTCAAAGTTGAAACATTTTTAATTTATCTATTTCCAATAGACAACTTGCAGAAACATACTAATTTTTATTCGGATTTTTATGAAACTCGGTACAAATGTAACAGTGAAGTTCCTCTTAATCTGGTAAAAATTAGGACAAAATTGGGCGACGTTAACACTTACCTCCTCAAGGTCAAAGTTCAAAAATTGATGAATTATGTATTTCCAATAGTCAGCTTCGAGCAACATACTCATTTTTTACCAGATTTTTACCACAAACTTCGTAGAATTGTATTTATGAACTTGTTGTTTATCTGGTAAAAATAAAAAAAATAAAAAAAAAAAAAAAAAAAAAAAACTTTGACCTAAAGGCGGTGTTTCAAGGAGAAAACCATTAATATCCAAAGTCAACAACCAAAAGCTGCGACTTGAGTTTGCTAATAAGTACAAAAATCAGAACACTTATTTCTTCAAAAAAATAATTTCTAACTGCGAGACCAAATTCGAAATTTCCGGTAAACGAAAGCCCGTCAAAATTTGGAGAAGTACAAACAAAGAATTTCCTGAACAAAATGTAATATCTCCAATAAAGCACGGCAGGGGTTTGGTGATGGTTGGGGTTGCATATCAGCGAGCGGAGTCAATAAACTAGTATTTATCGTGATTAGTATTTATCATTTATTAGCCATTATTGGCGATTATTTCGAGCCCCAATTGACCGAAATGTTGACTGAAGAAAAGTTTATCAACAACATGGCGCCACATGCCATACATCGCCTCAAACAATAGACGTATCAAATCATTTGGTGAATGAGTTGTTTCTCGCCATTTGGCAACCAATTGGTCACCATGATCGTGCGATTTAACGCCTCTAAATTGCCTTAACTGTGGTTACGTGAAGTCGTTGGTTTATCCGAACAAACAGAAATCTTTGGATGCATTGGAAGACGACATTGTGCGAACCACTGCGACCATATAAAGTTAAGTAAAGTAAATGATTAAAAAATTATTACGAGTGCCAAAGAGAGGCACATGATGATCTTTCTTACACTAAGATTAATTATTTGTTATATTTGGTAATAATATTTATAGAGCCCGAAAGCGGGCAAATACTCTCATGTCAAACCAACGCCTTTAGACCAATCAGTCTATCGTCCTTTGTTCTTAAGACATTTGAAAGGTTACTGGACATTCACGTTCGAAGTAAGGACACCGCAGGGGGGGGTTCTGTCTCCACTATTATGGTTAACTTCTGTCAATGAACTTCTTCTTGAATTGGACAGAGCCGAATGCCAGGTCTTTGCCTATACCGATGATATTGCAATCATCTGTACTGTTAGAAACCTCAGTTTACTTAGCATTCGTACAACCAGCCTACTTAGTTTGATTTCGAACTGGACCGCTAACAACGGACTATCACTTAACCCATTTAAAGTCGAGCTTATGTTGTTCTCTCGGAAATATAAAATACCCGCATTTGAACTGCCGTCAGTTAATGGGGTGCAATTACAGTTGACGGAAAAGGTCAAGTATCTGGGAATAATTCTCGAGAGAAAACTGTCTTGGAAACCGAATGTGGAGGAGAGGGTGAAAAAGGCGTCTGTTGCTCTTTGCTGCTGTAAAGAGTCGATAGGAAAACGCTGGCGATTGTCTCCTAAGATCACCATGTGGATTTACACGGCAATAGTCAGACCAATACTTCTCTATGGCACCGTAGTTCGGTGGAGGTCTCTCCAAAAGAAATATATTCTGAATTCCTTGATGAAAATTGATTGATTAACTGATTCGCATTAGTGGGCCAATGGGCACGACGTCAGGCTCTGCACTTAGTTCTATCCTGAACATCTGTACTCCTGACATCATGCCCAAATCGGCAGCCGCTGCATCGCTGGTGGAAATCAGAGATTGTGGCGTTTTGATATCGGGGCATTCCGGACACGCTGAATTACTTCACCGGATCAACTCTATTCCCGTAAAACGGACTACTCTATCCCCTTTCTTTTACCAGCGACAGGAATACCTGGCAAAAGTCACTGGAAGGGGACACCAGTAGTATCAGATTTTTCATGGATGGATCAAAGTTGGACGAGCAAGTAGGCCATGGGGTCCATCCAACGAACCTAAGTATAAATATCTCCCTCAAGCTGCCTGATAATTGTAGTGTATCATCTGGGTATCTGGGCTCATCGTCTCATCTGGGTACCGGCACACAGCGACATTCCAGGCAATTGCGTAGCGGATGCGTTACCTAGACAGGGCACTACGGCACAGGTTCTTCCGGCAAAAGAAGGTGTTAGTATGCCAATCTCTACCTGCCGTTTGCGGATCAGGCAGTGGGCCGATAATATGTTCAAGGACAAGTGGAGACTTACTTCAACTTACAAACAAGCCAGGGTCCTCTAACCACAGGTGGGCAGGAAGAGGACTAGGCAACTACTTAACTTGCCGAGAGGCAGGTTATCCACAATGATAGGAACGCTGACGGGACATTGTCTTGTAGGAAAAAACGGTCTAAGATTGGGACATAGAAGCTCCACTCTCTGTAGATGCTGCAAGGAAGAGGACGAGGAAACGACGAAACACCTTCTCTTGGATTGCCCTGATCTGCCAGAACTGAGAAGTAGGATATTCGGAACACATTTAGTTAGCATCGTAGCCCTACAGGATATTCCTGTAGGTCTTATAGACAAATTCATTGAACGGGCAAATTGGCTAGACGACTAGTCAGTAGTTGCTATAGAGGAAACTGCAGGTATCACAATTGGCTTCTTTAGCCTAAGTGTGCTAGACAGCGTGCTGTCTTGCAGCCTTTTCGACCAACCAACCAATCATAGTATTTTTAAAAGTATGACACAGCGACTAAAAGCTAGAATCTAAGTAAACCGATTAGTTACACAATAAGAGTACTCGTATCAAACTACTTATTTACATTCTGTACAAATTATTTCAAAAAACTAGTTACCCATGGAACACGGATATTGGGCTGACTTTGTCCAAAATGCCTGGGTCGGATATTCTAATTTGAATGTAAAGTGTGAAACACATGGTGTTTGCTATTCAATATTACATGTTGGAGACACAATGATTATGTTGTAATAAATGTGTTTGTGATCCAACTATATCTGTGTCTATGATATAAATACTGCTCTGTTTGTGGCAATGTGTTTGTGATCCTACTATATCCAGCTATATCTGTGTCTATGATACAAATACTGCTCTGTTTGTTGCAATGTCCATGCTCTCTCGGGAGTAAGAGAATAAAAGAGACAATTTGGACAATTTAATAAAAAAAAATTAATGGGTGTTCGAACTCAAGTGCGATGTGTTACACCCTTTTGTTACACGATACCTGTTCGATTTCTATGACCACATTAATAAATGTTACATTGGAAAATAAAAAAAAAATAGTGTTTGTGCTGAAGGGCCTTTTGCTATTGCACTTTATTTTTCCTGCCATCTGCTTTAACATTAGATGTAATATTGTTAAAATAAATAAAGCAATATTTAGCTCACTGAAATAAACAGACCGACGACAAAAAGTATTGAATAGTATAGAGAACATATTACACTCTTTTCCGCTCTCATGAACAGAGTCTGAGTAAAAGAGAATAAGCGAGTCTTATTATCATTATAGAATATTTCAATATAAATGCACCATTTCGACAATGTTATTACATAAAACAATACAAAAAGCATAAATGTTTTAAAAGGCATCAATATCAAAATTATGACAAAAAGAGAATAATAATTTTTGAATCCTTCGCCAGATGTCGCCAGTGCGTTTGCGGTACAAAATTCGTTCCATGAGTTCTCTATACTATACAATACTCTTTGGCGACGACGATCTGCTAGTTTGTTCGCTGCTACTACATCAATACCATCATACTTATTTTCAGGCAGAGACTATTGTTGTACAATAACGAAGTATGTGATGCTAACGCTGTGTTTTGTTTGCATGTGTTCACTTTGACAGATTACTATACCCGTGCATCTAGATGTTAACACTTCAAAAAGTCACAAATATATAAACCGCGTTTGGCTTGCGTGAACTAGCTTTGTTTATAAGTATATCGTTTGTGTACCAACGCATAGTGATAATCACGTTTTAAGTATTGTAGCATTTGGCGAAGTTATAACCTTGTGAAAACAAAAATGTTAGAGACAACAGAGAAAGAGGAAAGTGAAGATCAACAGATTTTCATTATATGAAAATAATGATGAATTCAATGCAAGTAAATGTACAAAGTGCCTCTTTAGTTCTTTTAATTTTGTTATTAATTGCATTTACAATGGTACAATTAATTACAATAAATAATGATTATACTGAAATCAAAAAATAATTCGTTTCTAAATATTTTTATGTTTAGCAGGAAATACACACTTGTTTTCACTTAAGTGTTTGGAATGGAGCACGTATGTTTCCACGCTAAAGCATAAATGGATGTCAGAAAAATGTTTATGTTTGCACTTAAATACAATTGAGTTTGGTGCTAGCAAACATGTGAATGTTTGGAGTGTGTTCCAAACATATACATGGTACCTGCACAATATATTTGGAAGCATATGTTGCATAGGCCGTTTTTCAGCATGTAACGGGTCCGCCACCTAACGTTTTTTTTTCAACTAGTGCTTATTTCGTGAATGGTAACACTTAGCTCATGTCTGATTTGACAGATAATTAGTTTAATCCTTCCGCTGAACGAATATGTTTGTGTATACGCTTGAACAACTCTGGGAAATATGGGAAAAATGGGCCTGCGATCGACTTACAGAAGATGCCGATTTTGCCAAAAAATTATCTTTTCAGATGAAGCTCATTTTGATCTTGGCGGGTACGTAAACAAGCAAAATTGTCGCATTTGGGGCACAGAAATCCCGTACATACATTGAAAAGCCGATGCACCCAAAACGAGTCACTGTTTGGTGCGGATTTTGGTCCAGGGGCATAATTGGGCCATTTTTCTTCGAAAATGAGCAAGGAGTGGCCGTTACAGTCAATGGCGATCGTTATCGGGCCATGTTGAACGAATTTTTGTTCACAAAAATTGAAGAGGAGGATATTGGCAACATTTTGTTTCAACAGGACGGCGCTACGTGCCACACAGCCGAAGCTACACTCGATGTTTTGCGCCCTGTTTTTGAAGATCGCATTCTCAGCCGCAGAGCTGATGTCGTTTGGCCACCTCGGAGCTGCGATTTGACACCGTTGGACTATTATTTGTGAGGTGCCCTCAAAGATAAGTGTTACGCCGACAAGCCAGAGACAATTGACGCTTTAAAGGACAATATTCGTGAAGCCATTGGTGAAATACAGCTGCACACAATCGATAATGTGCTTAAAAATTGGACCGATGGTGTAGGCCACTGCATGGCCTGCCGAGGCAGCCATTTGAATAAAATTATTTTCCATTATTAACCGGAAGGATTGTTCTTTCAAATAAAAAAATAACAAGCCTGTGTTAGATAACACGGGCGCATAGGTCAGACGTAGAATACGTTAGTCATTTTGCAATTAAAATATATGAATTAAATATAATTTTTGATAAATGATTTAAATCTATCTAATATATGTATACGCATACAGCTGATAGCTAGTTATTAAGTTTTTGTAACATAAGTAGGCGTTTTCATGTATTAAAGTTAATTAATTTTAGATAGGGTAAGTTGTGTGTGATAAGTTATTTTACGTATGTACAGTATAATTTTTAGTAAAATAAGACAACAACAAAACTACCAAAATGATGGCGATAACCCAAATAAGTTCGGAAACCACTGATCTAAAGTTAAGATTCTAAACGATTGGAATAGTTTTGAACAAGATTTATTAATTTATGTTTTAGTTTGTGTGCTCGAAGACTGTATGCCATATGTTTAAGGATAAAACTATATCTAGTTTAACGTATTACATTATAGCGACATCTTCATTTGAAGTACAGCTACAGCAATACATTTTATGATATGGCAGCACAATAGATTAGCTGCTTTCCAACTACTTCCCAATGGATTCACAGAAATGTGTTTAGGAAAAACGCCATTGATATAGTGAGCGTATACATCGCCAATCCTTTGTATTAATGTACATACACACACATTTAAACGCTGCTCGCAGAAGTAAACAAACGACAGCAAAGATCTGTAAACTTTCAAGCACACACAAGTGGCCACGCTCCCCTCCCTTCATTTTATGTTCCCATCCAAACGAACTAATAACCGACCGATCCAACAAAACGAAATGTACACACACACACATTTACATGCTGCTCGATAAATAAACAATGCACAGCAAAGCCAAAATCATTTGATTTCACAACAACAACAAAAACAACAGCGGCATTTTCAAACCAACAACAACAGCGGCATGTACAAAAAAAGTCTAAAATATCATGCTCTTAAATATTTATTTCCTTAACTACATAAAACTTTTATATATAGACATAATTTTTTTAATGTAATTCGAAACAAAACATATTACCAAAACTGAGTAACATATAAAAATTGCTAAAATATGTTTTAATATTTAAGTAAAAGTGGGTGAAAGTTGACAAACATTTTCTCAAAATGTTGTGCTCCAGATCAACACCCCTACCTTACCGTATAACGTATTCTACGTTAAAAAGAAATTTGAGAAGATATTCAGTAGTTTTTTTTTCGTAGCATTTTCAAAAAAAAAAAGTTATTTGGCGGACCCTTTATAAATGTAAACATAATTTCAAAGATTTTGTAAGGTGGTCTGAGCAGGGATCGTACTCACGTTCTTATGTACAGGAGCCGCGCATACTGACCACCGCACCACCGATATATCATATTATATTTAATTGTATTTTTAAAAAATTATAATTTTTATGCACTTAATCGAAATTTTATCGCTATCTAGGAGCCTCACTATAAACTTTTGTTTCGCAATTTTTGAATTATTACACTCCTAATACATACAGACACATTGATTTTGCCTTGAGAAGATGAATTTTGCATCACCCTAATGAACATTGCAGTTATAAACAAATTTATTAAATGCAGAGACCACTACATAAACAGACGTACACGAATTTTTCTTTTGAAAAAAAATCAAACAGGACAAGTATGCGTACAAATTATGAGTGTGTTTGCAAAATTATTTAACCGAAATTAAAATTTCACACACTCTGAAAAACTGTATACAAATTGTATATACAATAGTTTTTATAAAATGCCTTTTTATTTTATAAAAAAAATATTTATAAGTATAAACGGAATATAATTGCAATTTATTTGGAATATTTTGTTACTGAAAGCCTAAAAAAAAGGCTGTTAAATAAATATAAGCATATATGTACGTTGTATGTTTGTTCGAATATGTGGTATGACCATATGAAGTGATTATTTTCAATAAAAAGTCATCCAATATTTGTTTTAACTTTTATAAATGGGATGAGAGTCAGGACGAAAAATCTGTGTTGATTTAATTTTTTCGATCAAAAAAAATTCAATGTGTTTTTGTCTTTTGTCGACATATAGGTTTTTTCTCAATAAAAATCGCAGACAATTATCATACATTTGGCGAGCTTTATGACCCCCTTAAATATGAGAAGAACAGCTGAAGTTAAAATTTAAATAAGTCATTTTAGTAATGATAAGTAATTTTAATAGTAATAAGCGTAATATTTTGTTGTCGAAGTAGTTGTTTCGAAATTTTTGGAACGAAGTTCCTTATCGCATGTTGCGGGATGGGGACTAAATGAAAAAATTGTAAACAACTTTTGTTTACTACTTTATTACAACCCATTAATATCAACTATAACGGGTACTTTTGGTTTGGTTTGGTTCAAAGGGAAGTTTTCTAGGTGGAGCCTCTTTATTACATATTGTAGTTTTGAACCCAATAAAAAGTAAATTTAGAAAAGCCAAAGTACAAAACTGGCAAATCCATGAAGTACTACCCTGAGCATGGAATTACATTTGGAAGCACACTTATTCTTGTACTCGTACTTTTGGTTTGGTTTGTGTCTAAACTAATATACAACATATGGGGGGTATTTTTTGTTTCATGGGAAATTTTCTAGGTGGAGCCTGTTTATTACATATTGTAGTTCGAACCAGAGAATGTCGATAAGTACCATTTAGAATACACTTACAAGTATTATTCGCAAAACAAATACAAATACATACAAGTAATAGACGAAACGCATACAATACTCTACATATTTATGCCAACGATAACTTAAGTAGCTACAAGTGCTAACATTCGATGGGTAGTACATAAGTAGAATTGCGAGTTAGGGTTGTTGTTGGGCGCTTGTTAAACGAAAGTAAACGAAAACACTTGTGTGTGTTAGGTTATACAGAAGTATACAAAAACACTTCTGTCTGTTAGGTACTTAATACCCACTGGGTATGAGTAAAAAATTGGTTGCTGTGTAAAGAAACGCTGTTGTACGGTGAAATTATATGGAAATATGTATGTATGTACATATGTATGTATGTATATACATTCACAAAGTGTGAAAAGTGAATAATAGAACTAGAAAATATTAAAAACTAGTGCACTGGTTTTTAATTAACATTTGAATATTGGGGCTTATGCAACAAGACCTGGCAATGCATTATTTTGACGTAGTTTAGTGGCCTTATTAAAAAATCGACAACAAAAATTAATCTCATTCTGGTCCTCAAACAAAATAAAATTTAATAAAAAAATTATTATTTTCGATGGGTTTGGTATTAGGGATTTTATTAAATAATGAATTCATAACTGTATTTAGAAATATTTTTTAATAAAATATAATAAGTTGGCAAAAAATCATCAACTACATTTTACCGTTTCCACAGCACTTGCTGTATACTTATAAGTACTTGTGTGTACCCGACTCTGTATACAAATTATGAAAAAATACTTCAGTAGATGTGTGTACAATCTTCTTTAGATGAATTCTGGCGAAGAGAGCGAATAGGAGTGGATGTGTAGAGAAAATGTTCCTTATAAGTATAGAGTACACACATAAATGATACAAAGCAAATATGTGGTGGTATGTATTCTGCGTGTCATAAATTTGGGTACACACAAGTATGAAAATTCTGTGTACGTACTTGGGTATACCTTTGCAACGAGTACTTATTGTTATTCTCTGGTTCGAACCGAATAAAAAGAAAATTTAGAAAAGCCAAAGTGAAAGAAGTTTAACAAAATATCATTTTCTTGGAACAAGTAAATTTTCTCAAAAAAAATACCTATTCATATGCTTAACAAAATACCTTATCTTAAAGAAGTACCTTTGCTTATAAAAGTAAATGGTCTTACACAAAGTACCTTTTCTTAAAAAAATATATTATCTTACAACAAATTGCATTTTCTTAAAAAAGTAGCTTTTCTGTAAAGAGTATCTTTTTTGTAAAACAAAATAACTTTTCTTGAGATGAGTACCTACTCTTAAAATGTTGCCTGTTCTTTCGTAAAAAAAGAGCTTTTCTTCAAAAAAAAAACCTTCTCTTACGAAAAATACATTTTCTTACAAAATCTCCTATTCTTAAAAGTACCCTTTCTTAAAAATAAAATAATACCTTTTCTTTCATTTTCTTGAGATAAGTAGCCTTCCTGAAAATAAGTAAATTTCCTTAAAAAAATAACCTTATCCTAAAAAGAGTACCACTTCTTTAAAAAGTACTGTTCTTAAAAAAAGTATTTCTTTGTAAAAAAAATGCATACTCTTAGCCTTTTTCATACATAAAATTATTAGCTTGTAATAAAAGAAGTACCTCCCAGCAAAGAATGGACCTTATCTGGAAAGTATAATACCTATTCTTACAACAGGGACGGACCTAAAGACACTTTTTTATTTAAAAATACATTCAATAAATAAAAATGTTCTTAAAAAAACTTTATCATTTTACAAAAGGTATATTTTCTTAAAGATCCATTTAAATTACAGTATTTTTCAACAGGCGCCTTAGACGTGTTGGAACTAACTAGTACATAATATATAGCGAAAGGAACTTCGTTCCAAACGGGTGTCCCCTGACACCTCATGTAATTCTTTATTTTACTATTTTTATTATACTGATAGCGGAATCTGTCTATTTGCAAGTATAATTTGGATATGAGTCGGCTTTGTTAGGAGATATGACGGCCATCAGCATAGCAATCGTCGCATGAGAAACCAAGAAATCCACTTCAAATCGATGTAAGCCCAACGCAAACAGGTTTTTCCGAAATACAGTGTTTCATGGAAATGCTTAGCTTGGAGATGGATTCGTCCAAATACTCTAAATCCTCAGCATTGGTTTTATGTTACTACATAGCTGTTCCTTAAATGGACAGAAATATACGGACATGCGTATTTTCGTTCGATGCATCCAACATAATATTAAAA
Organism: Phaonia tiefii; assembly: GCA_963931995.1. NCBI lineage: Eukaryota > Metazoa > Arthropoda > Insecta > Diptera > Muscidae > Phaonia > Phaonia tiefii. The sequence continues at coordinate 196,717,745 of OZ008368.1, read as the reverse complement.
ATCAGTTGGCTCAATGTTTTGCTTCCAGTTGGTTATCGCTCATATTTAACCTGACTAACTGGTTGCAGCCAAAGAGCGGGGCACGATGGGTAAAAAAGCGGAGTGTAACATAGCGGAATATATAATTTAATAGAACAACGGGTTTCTCAATAAGAGCGCTACAAAAGTTTTTTTAAATAAAACAAAACCGGTTTTATATACCAATGAAATTATTTATTCCTGTGTGTGTGTGTACGTTCGATGCCATTATGTATGGAACTCGATTTCTTTTGCATGGCCACCACGGGCACGCTTGCAGAGGTCCAGACGCTGAACCCAATTTTCGCCGGTTTTCAAGCATAAATCGGCCGATACTGTTGCAATTTCACGTTCGATATTCGTACGAAGTTCATCAATCGTCGCTGGCTTGTTGGCATAGACCATAGACTTGACGTAGCCCCACAAGAAATAATCTAACGGCGTCAAACCGCACGACCGAGGCGGCCAATCGACTGGGCCATTTCGTGAGATAGCACGTTCACCAAACTTGGTTTCCAATAAATTGATTGTGGCATTCGCTGCGTGGCTTGTGGCGCCGTCCTGTTGGAACCACGTCTCCTCCAAGTCCATATTATCCAATTGGGGCCAAAAATATTCGGTTATCATTGAACGGTAGCGTTCGTAAGAACGTGAGTATTATCCCTGCTCTGACCACTTTACATTTCCTTCGACGACGATCATCTCGCTTAATGATGGTGACTGTATTGAGTACATAGCCCTGAAAAGCTACAATACCATTCGGATCGGGTGAAAAACTGTAGGTCCCAATCTGGGAGTGTACAACTAGAAAGTGCACAGGTCGCTGGTTGCGAGAAGCTCTTCCCAATCCCTTCATGGGATGTAGTTGGAAACAATTTTTTCTTAATTGGCATTAATTGCCAAATTAGAGAAATCAAATCTTAAGGCTTTCTGGATAATATCATCGGATTTACTTTTGAATTGGGGCACATTCCAACATACAGGGTGGCGCACTATTTGTGCTACAACAAGAAATTCAAATTCCATTTTTCTGATCAATGTATTTCGTTTTTTTTTGTATGTAAAATTCAATTATATTTTGTACAACTAACACTACGGAAGTCAAAAAACTAGACAGGGCAGAAGAAGACGGTTTTAGGAATCGAACTGCGTCATCAGTTTTTTGAGTTACAATTGCGGTTTCATACAAAATATATGTTGGCTTACCAGACTTACTGTTTTCTACAGTACGCGCAGTTTTTATGGTCGTTGTACTGTCTTCTGCATAACCCATAAAAATTACAGCAGACAATTGTCCATTGACTGGCCCTGCAGGCTGTGTCAGAGACACGGCCATTAAGTTTAACGTAGAATACGCCATCCGATAAGACAGAAAACATATATAACAATAAAGTCATTTGCTTATATTATTTATCATTTATTGTTATATATGTTTTCTGTCTTATCGGATGGCGTATTCTACGTTAAACTTAATGGCCGTGTCTCTGACACAGCCTGCAAGGACAGTCCGTGGCCGAAGGCCTCGTACAACTCTGCTGTAATTTTTATATTTACCAACGGCATTTGATTCAAGTCCGTTTAAAAAAAAAATATTATGTTCAATTTTTTTAAACTTAATTTAATTTATGTATTTTAATTAATATTTTTATTGAAATAAGTTCTGCGAATGTTGTGAAAGCTTTACGCTTTACAATTCAAAATTAATGTTACAACAGCTTTATTGAAGCTTTCGGAAAAAAGCTTTATTACGTTAGCTTACTGTTTGTTTCACTTTTTACTAGATACATGTTGCCAAGCAACATTAGCTTGCTGTTCGTTTCACTTTTTACTAGATACATGTTCCTAAGCAATGTTGAGCAACCAAAAACACTCAACCAAACACCACACATATGTTTGAGTGTATGTGTTTAAACAATTTTCATTTGAGAAATTAAAATACTAGAAATATATCAACCAATATGAAATGTATATCAAACGAAAGATAACATCTTCATTTACCTACAAAAAAAATTTTAAAAAAATTCATCTAGCCGTTTCCTCAAATTCAATGAAATAAAGATTACAACAATAAAAACCGGACATGACTCCTCATACCGTAAGGTAAGACGTATTCTACGTCAAAAAAAGTAAGTAGGCAAAGGTATTTTTTTTTAAACCATTGTAATCTTTAATATATTTTTCTTTGGTTCAAAACCCAATTAAACAATGTGTTTTCATCTACAAAAAATTGTCAGTGTAGGAAAAAGTAGAGTTAAGTTAAACTGATAATTAAGTGGAATTTGATAATTGTAAATAATGATGAGTAAACAAATATAGGTATAAGTATATAGTAAAAGGTTTTCTCTTATTTTAAGAAAATAACTTTTCTGCAGCTATCCTGAACAAAAGAGCCACAAAAACCTGGTTTTAGAGGTAAGCGGTGTTCCCTAAAGGTGAAGCTCCAAACGTTTGGAACAACTTTGTTCAAGGAAGTTTTCCGGTACAACCAACCAAATAGAAGTTAGTGGCTGTCAAAAGCGGGTAAAAATCGAAAAACCAAAAAAAAAATCACTCTGATAGTTTTTGTATGAAACCGTAATTGTAACTCAAAAACTAATGATGCAGTTCGATTTTTCGTACCCGAATTAGGGTAAAACCATTCTCTCCCGTCTTGTCTTGAAAATTTCTTGCCAAAAACTATTACAGGGTTTGGTTTGAAGATGACAGACCATAAATGACCTACATGCTCATCCACGCATATGCGACACCTGATCATAAAATTATTCATTGCGGTCTGAAATCGGGGTCGCCGCAATTATTGTTTTAATGGACTGCTTCAATTTCTTGGTTTCGTTTTGTACACCTCTTGCTTGGCATAACCCCATAAAAAAGTCAGATGCAGTCAGGTCAGGTGACTTTGAGAATCAGCGGAAAGTGGAGTTTCTGGATATTAATTTGTTTGGCAATTTTCGTTGGCCATAACCGGTCCGAGTATGTGTGCAGTTCCTCCATCGTGCTGGCACCAAATACTGTTGAAACGGATACGTCTTCGACCCAGTTTTGGGTAAACAAAATACTTTAACATCTTTAAATATAGGTCCCCATTGGCAGTTACTTTTACACCGTTTCTTCAACGAAGTATGGTCCCACAGTGCACCTTGATGAAACTGCGCACCCGTTCTGGGTGCAGTTTCGTCTCATGGATTATTTCTGGATTAGATTCACTTTATATACGGGAATTGCTTTGCAAGTAATTTATCAATTTGTTGTCTTCTTCTGCTATTTCAATAATTTTTTGGAAAATTATAAGCGAATAGCCAAATCCATAGGGTTTAACTTGCTTGTAATTTCGACTTTGTACAGAAACAAGTTTAAGTCATCCTGAATTATCCGTTGTAATGAGCGTCTGTTAACTCCAATTTTCACCGATAAGTTTCGAGTCGAAACGCTTGGATTTGCCTGACTTGACGATGTGTCTTAAACCCGAACATAGGGATCTCTATGGTATGATCTTCGTGCGATGCTTCCAGATAATGGTCCATCTACCCGGGGAAGTGCCGACAATCTCCCGCCTAAATTTGTAGTTTTCCCAAAAAGGTTGATAAAAATGAAATCAGTCTCAGTTCAGTCTTCAAAGAGACAAATCGTGTCGAAATGTCATGGTCTCAAAGTTTGGTTTGCTCTCAGGGCTATAAAAACATTCATTTTGGCAGTCAAATTGTGTGCAATATTTGCCAGCGCAAGTTTCATAGACTGTGTGCGAGAATTGATCAAGAGGCAGTGGTCAATACTCTTTCATCGTTTGCTAATATTGTTTATAATCGCGACAATTGCCTTCTATGCTCATGTGATATGGTAAAAAAAATTTGTTTGCTCTCATATGAGTTGGAGGAGATGAAATTGATGCTTGCGCAGTTAATCTCTTCCAATTATAATTGCAACAATAGAAATTCTTCTACTCGTCGGAGCCAGCCTCTACGCAAAACCGGCTTAGATGTTGAGATGCCGCAGAGAAATGTCATATATAATGCTCACTCTGCTAATTTGGTGGTGGATAGTGATATTTCTCTATCAGCGTACAAATTTGATACACGATCTGCTGTTTGTGATGATGTTGTTGCTGCTACTACTTCTGCTACTGCCTCTGTTAGTGATGTCGCGGGCATAAATTTGATTGGTGTTGGTGACGTCGATGGTAATGCTGATGCTGTTAGTGTTTCTACACATGGTGGAGTCTCTCTCGAGTGTAGTGTATGCGAGAATGTTACAAGACCTAAATATAAGTAGCGTCGTGTTGTAGTGGGTGAGAGTAACAATGCAGAGCTGGATGTTGTCGTCAAGAAGGAATGAGTGCATTTATCCTCGTTTGAAAATACAGTAACTGAGGATGATATTATTGCTTACGTTAGTAAACATTTAGATATAAGTAGATAAATTACATATATCATGTTACAAATTAGTTAAAAAAGACACTGCAGTGGTAGATTTAAAATTTGTTAATTTTAAGCTTGGTGTTTCATCGTCATTTTATGATAATTTATTGAAACCAAGTCTTTGGATTGCGGATATAAAAGTGCGGCCCTTTGTGGATTTTCCCAAGAAATCCCCTGTACAAGGGAAGTTTGTAGATATTAATAATTTAAAAATTTTTTACCATATGGTCTAAATATCCATTGTTTAGAAATTTTTCTTCACATAACGATATTTTTGTTATAATTGAATCTTGGTTGAATTATGATTTTTTTGATGATGAGTTTTTTATCCTAATTTATACTTTGTTTATCGTAACGATAGGGATATTTTAGCTACGGGACATACTAGAGGCAGAGGAGTATTAATTGCTGTAAAAAAGTGTATAAATTCTTATTGTATTCCATTAAATAATGCCAGTCCATTATTTGACCAAATGTGCGTTTGTGAAAAGATATATATGGGCGCATCTTACATCCCTCCAAAAAGTTCGGATGATTTGTACTTAGGCCACATTCAAAATTGTTTGCACTTCGTTGAATCTATGAATTATGTGGATAAATATTGTTTTTTGGGTGATTTTAACTTCAATAATCTTGTTTGGTCTGAAGTTATTGATTGTGACTATCTTAAACCTAATAATATTAATAATGTGTCTGAAATGAATTTCATCGACTCTTTATTTAGCCTTGATATGCGCCAAATTAATCCAGTTTTTAATAAACTTAATCGAATGTTGGACTTAATTTTTGTTAGTTCTGATTTGAAATGTTCAGTTGTTGATTGCGCTTTTCCAATTTCTCCACCGAATGCTCATCATTCTGCGCTTGTGCTTAATATATCTTTTTATGAATATGATCGTAAATATAATTATCAAGATTTTCAATATAATTATAATTCATGCGATTTTAATTATATTATCTCGTTATTGATTTCTGTAAATTGGTCTAAAATTTTGGACAGTGAAATTGTTTCCATCTGTTATGAGGAATTTTTGAAAATTATTAATGACATTTTCAAATCTAATATAGAGGCATTGCCGCCTAAGGTCTATAAGCTTCCATGGTATACTAGGGGGTTGAAACGACTTAAAAATTTAAGAAATAAATATCATAGCAAATTTAAAGAAAATAATAGGGCTCAGGATGGATATTGGTGTGAGAATTTTACCCGTGAATTCAACTTTTTAAATAAGTTTTTATACAGCCAGTACATTTTAAGTTATGAAGAATCCATTAAGTGTAATCCTAGACGTTTCTGGAAATGTATTCAATCTAGATGTAGTAACTCCTCGGTTCTTACATCTATGAAATTCAATGGTGCTTTATCAAATTCTTTATGTGAAACTGCCAATCTATTTAAGATGTTTTTTCAATCCAATTTTACAAATTATGATATTAATATTGATGATTCTGTTTTTAGTAATATTGTATCCAACGTTGATATTTCGGGGCTCTATATATCGGATGATGATATTTTTTCCGCAATTGATAAACTTTCTTGTACATATAAAATTGATTCAGATGGTGTTTCTTAATTTTTACTAAAAAAAAGGTTTTTCTTCATTATTGTTGCCATTGAAAATGTTATTCTCCAAGTCAATTACTGCTGGATATTTTATTCTGAAATGGAAGACCACAATTGTAATTCCTGTTTATAAATCTGGCAATAAAAATGATGATTCAAATTACAGACCAATTTCGAAACTGTCAAACATTGCTAAACTTTTCGAATAAGTAATATATAATAAATTATTTTTTTCGCTGAAATCTTTTATTAATCCTGATCAGTATGGCTTTGTCTCGGGTAGATCAACTACTAGTAATTTAGCTGTTTTCACACGATATTGTATTAATAATTTTGAACAGGGTTGTCAAGTTGATGCAGTTTACACTGGCATGTCAAAGGCCTTTGATAAAGTTCCTCATAATTTGTTGATATATAAGTTGTCTAAGATAGGACTTCATGCTAGTATTTTAAATTGGTTCCGTTCCTATTTAATGAATATAAGTTGTTTTTTTTGTATTGAAGGAGTATTTTCCGATGAGTATGTCCCTACATCTGGGGTTCCACAAGGGAGTGTGTTGGGACCTCTTTTATTTAATTTGTTTGTAAACGACATTTCTTTTTGTTTTGTTAATGCTAGGCATCTTATGTACGCGGATGATCTAAATATATTCTTAGCCGTCCGTTCATTTAATGATATGAAATTGCTGCAAGAGGATATTTATAGATTTGGTACACCGTCGGCTAATAATGGGCTCCCTATTAATCTGTCTAAATACTTTTACGTTTCTTTTCATAAATGTCGCAACGTAATAATGTCTCAATTTAAAACAGTTAACCGCATTTTAGAGTCGGGTTTAGAAATTCTTGAGTTAGGTGTTATTTTTGATGTTAAGTTTACATTTACACCACACCTTGATTATATTATTCCGAAAGCTTACTCCTCGATGTACTTTATTCGGAGAAACACTGCTCAGTTTACAGATCCTTACGTAAAAATCCAATGAGTGTTCGAACTCACGGGCGATGTGTTAACACCTTTTTGCTACACGGTACCTGTTCGATTTCTATGAACACATTCGTAAATGTTACATTGGAAAATAAAAAACAGCGTTCAAGCATATGATGACGTTACAGTTAAATAATATTAATACTTAAAATTATTTAAAGACCCAGTGCAAGCACATGTGTCATTATTTTCTTGCTCAATACTTTTTGTTTTATTCCCACAAAAGTCAAAGAATGCAAAGCAACAGACACTTGTACATACATACATACATTGTTATATTCGTACGATATAACCGAAGATCAACATAAAATACTTTTTTAATATTACTCCAAATTAAAACACTTCAATCTCGGCTCGCCGATATCGGATCGCCTTAATTTTTGGCCTAAACTCTTCGTCGAAACCCGCACTAGCTTTTTAATCCAAAAATTAATAAAATCGGCTATGAATTTCCGGAGAAAATCGCGTGGGAAAATTATATGAAAATCGCCCAATAATCACTTTCAATACCGACTGCCAAGCAACGAACAGACAAACGATGATAAGACAAAACCGAAGATCAACATAAAACACTTTTTTAATATTACTCCAAATTAATACTTCAAATTAAAACACTTAAATCTCGGCTCGCCGATATCGGATCGCCTTAATTTTTGGCCTAAACTCTTCGTCGAAACCCGCACTAGCTTTTTAATCCAAAAATTAATAAAATCGACTATGAATTTCCGGAGAAAATCGCGTGGGAAAATTATATGAAAATCGCCCAATAATCACTTTCAATACCGACTGCCAAGCAACGAACAATCAAACGATGATTTACTCTTACAAACCTAACACTTGCGTATGTATTAAATTTATAGTTTACTGCCCTAGAGGCGCGCGTATAGATGTTAACACATCAAAAAAGATTGTTTTTTCGTCATTTCCACGCTCCAAGTTGGAATATGCTGCTTTCATATGGAGCCCAACAGCCCACATAAATCGTATTGAAAAAGTTCAAAAGTCGTTTACTAAATTTGCATTAATCTCTTTAAACTTTCCTGGTGCACTTCCATCTTATGAAAGTAGATGTTTGCTCATTTCCATGAAATCTTTAAAATCTAGAAGAGATATTAGCTCTTTAATGTTTCTTCATCGTATTTTGAATTACTATCTTTTATACAGTTTAATGCTCCTTCTCGTTCACTTCGTTATTACTGTTCTTTTAATATTGGTATTCATACTTCTAATTATGCTTTAAATGAACCATTGCTTAGGGTGATGATACTGTATAATTCATTATATAATTCATTAGATTTTACTATTCCCATGAATATGTTTAAACTACTTCTTAATAATTTAATTAAGTAACTATTTATACTTTAACCTGCTAAGTCTGTAAGGAACTCTTGTCCATAGACTGAACAAATAAATGAAATATTTGCATGTAACATGAATCCTGAAGTAAGGGTACATCTGCACCAGTTTTTTAAATTTTTAAACTAATTAAAATACCTGTATTTGACACTTATTTATATGGAAATTTCCTATTGTCATAGCCTTTTCCAAATCGTGCCGAACTAAAGCAAAATTGTCAGTGAATTGTAAACCTGGGGTAATGTAGTTTCGGAAAAATTGAAACTATGTATTCGAGTTCGATATCAAAATATTCATATTGACGATCCCTCATGCGTTAGCCACTTTTATTGCATTGCACATAATTTTAACAGCTACTAATTATGCTTTCCTAAAAAATAATACTTATGCTGTTCCTGTACTGGCTGTGCGTGTAAAGAAAGAGCTTTGCGATTTTGATTGTATACTTATTGCAGTTTTTCTTAAAAAACTCTAAAAATTCTTCAAATTCTTCTACCAAATAAGACCCATATTTTTACCACTAATCCTTGAAGAATTTTAATTTTTACTTGGATTAAAATACACGCAGTCGGCCGAAATGTGTGAATTGTTTTGAAAAATTCAAAATTTCATAAGTTCCAACGGTTTTTCTCGTCTCAGGTATAATTTGTTACCTGTTTGATATGGTGTTATTCTTTAAATCTAATATCGAATCGAAATTCTGCATGAATCCTGTCATCGACGACGGGGTGAAATAAATTTTGGTGAGTTTCTTCATTTAACAGTAAGATGTTCACCGGCTGTGTGTATTAGTGTGGCCCTTATTTGGATGGAGATTTTTTAGCAATGAAAATGTTTTGCTCCCACCCCCCAGTTTTGTTCACTTGGTTCAAACACTGGTGCGTGGAGAATGTTTCCCCGATCGGATAACTCTAACATTTTTAATAACATAGGGTAATATAATTATTCGCGGTTGTGGACCCTCGTGTTTTCTGTATAAAATAGTATCTAACTATAGAGAGAATATGTGTGTAAAATTTGGTGGAGGTTGGAGATCATTACACGTCTATCCGGATAGACATTTGACTCGTAATTTTAATTTCAAGATATTGGAACGAAGTTCCTTATCGCACATTGCGGGACCTTTTTTATCCGTATTATGCTATAACCCAGTATACAACCCAGTATTTTTCTGCATACTTTTAGAATTTGGTAATTATTGCTCGATTTGTACCGTCAGGGACGTATATGAGGGTTGTGTTCTTTCATGTTGGCTTTGTGACAGTCATGCTATTGTGAAGTGTGCTGGCTGCAATGGAAGGCATTATGACATAACTACGGCTAAAGAAAGCGGGCTTCGCTGAACATGTTGGAAGTGTAAGGAATTCGATGTTGACTTTTCTCATTTTATTGCCTTTTGCGTTATTAACAGTATTACCCCTTTCAGTGTGCTTGCAGTTCAAGTCTCCCGCTAGTACATAGTAGTTATTTGAATTTTGAAAATTGATAAAATCAAATAGTTTTTGCAAGTCTGCTCGTATTGAATTTATATTGCCGGCCCGATAGTACGCACATCTAATAACTAAAAAGTTTTTGCAGTCAACGGGTATCTTTATGGCGCATGTCTCTAAAGCATCTAGCGAATATCTACATTTGTTATCGTGACTGTAGTATTGTATGGTACTCTTGATTAACATAGCAGTTCCCTCACCCCTTGTTGCATCAATTCGGCATTTGCTTATGACTTTATAATTTTTAAATATTACATTGTGTCTATGGTTCAATTTTGTCTCATTTAAATACTCTTAAAAATTTACCTATTCTTGAAAAAAGGACCAATTCTAAAAAAAATTCCATTTCTTAAAAAAAGCCTTTTCTTCAAATAAAATATCTTGTTATACAAATTTCTTTTCTTAAAAGTACCTTTTCTTAAAAATAAAATATTAAATTTTTTTCTGGAGATAAGTAGGCTTTCTGAAAATAAGTAAATTTTGTTAAAAAATAACCTTTTCCTAAAAAGAGTACCACTTCTTTAAAAAGTACCTGTTCTTACAAAAGTACTTCTTTGTAAAAACAAGTCATACTCTTACGGCTTTTTCTTACAGAATGTACTTCTTCTTAAAAATAGTACCTTTTCTTAAAACAAAACATTATCTTTTAAACATCCTCTCTATATAATACATATTCCGGAAAATATAATACATATTCTTACAAAAAAGACCTAAAAATATTATTTCTTTTTGAAAAATACATTGCAGAAAAATTTTTCTTAAAAACAGTTTTTTATTTTACAAAACGTACCTTTTCTTATAGATCCATTTAAACTATCGTACTTTTCAACGGGCGCTTTATACGTGCTGGAACTAACTAGTACTTAATATATAACGAAAGAAACTGCGTTCCAACCGGGTGTCCCATGACACTTCATGTGATTTTTTTATAATATTTTAGAAACTTGATAGGTATCTATGACGGATATGTTAAGTTTCTATGATCATTTTTGACTGGTCATATACCTGTGGTAGGCCCTTCGCCCACATGCACTACAATTTGTCTAAATTTTACACAACCGCCTCAATCCTTGATTGACGTTTTCTTCATAAATGAGACATTAAAGGTACTTCCAAATTACTATGCCTAATTAAACTAGTTACAACCTAAAACAAACCAACGTACATTTTATGGGGTTGACAAAAGGATCTTTTCTTTGTGAGTCAGTCTAATGTATATGTATGTCAAGATTCGCGTTGCTAAAATATACCATTTATTTTAATCGGCGTTTTAGTTCCAAAATTTAAGACAAGCCGTGATATTTTTGTTGATAAGAAATGCGTTGTCGTCAAACTGTGGTGTTAATATAGATGTAACCAAACATTGATATTGATATCAGTTTCAATATTGTTGGAAATAACATCTCAAATATTTGTTGAAAAAGATAAATACATCTTTTACTTCATTTGGATTCTCACATTTTAAAAGTGTTAATCTCTGTGCAGGATTGATTAAAAGTGTCACAGAATTAGTAAATTGTAAGTAATGTTTAACTTGTCTCAAAGCCGGGCATTTGGAAAGCAGTGTTAAATATTATTTGTTCCTCTATTTATCGGCATTTATATCTGAAATTATAAGTTCCGTGCAGGTTTCGCTAATAGCTTCTGACAATCAATGGGATTCTGAGGTACGGTAATCTGCATCTTTAGAAACACAGTAGCGGTATTCATGCAAACAAGAAAACCTAGAACTTTTGCTCAGCGTAAGTTTGCCCCGAAGCGTTTCATGAGGTACCAAATAAAGTTGCTCAGTGTATCTATGCACCAATTGTCAAAAACAGCCTGATAAAGTAAATAAACAAAGTAAAATTAAAAGAATATGCTTTACCTATTCCATTATTTTATTTTTTTCACATAAATCCAAAAGCCCTATTTTTTTTCAATACAAAAATATTGACATTGAAATATCAAATGTTTTCACGTTTCTTTTTCCAGGTTTGCTCAGCAAATTTGCCTCGAAAACTTTCCACTTTTGTGCAAGTCGCTTTGTATGGGAAATTTGTTTGTTTTGACATTTGCTGAGCAAGTTTACGATGTTTTCGAGTTTACGAGGTTCTTTCGAGCTTTCATGAAGACCACTAGTGTGTAAGTCATGGCAATAATTACGGTAATCTGCATCTTTAAAAACACAGTGTGTAAGTCATGGCAATAATTTTTTAAGTCATGGCAAAATAACCAAAAAAAGACCCCTGTCTCCCAGTTTTGCCCAAAGTCCTCCAGGTTTTCTTTTATGGGCCCCCAAAGAAGTGGGGCGTCGGTGTAATTTTTGCAAAAAAGTGATCATTTTCTCAAGCTCATATCTTGCAAACCGTTCGTAATTTTGATTTACTATCTAAGGCAAAGTTATAGCTCTTGTCATAAAGAACAAAAATTTTAAACATATAAAATCAAAAAAAAACTTCATATTCAAAGTCAAAATCGCAAAAAACTTTAAAAAATTGTATTTTTTTTTACCTTTTTTCCGCTGTTCAGGTCCATAGGTAGCAAACCGTTCAAAATTCAAAGAAACAATCAACAACAAGAATGATCCTAGGATCTCAGTAAAGAACTTTCTAGAACATATGAACTTCCTAGGAATGATTTTTAACACCGAAAATTTTTTAATTTCATTTCGAAAATTTTGTAATTTCATTTGTTTTTTCTTTACTTCAACATTGATATACTATAAAGCCTTCTGCCGTAAGTGAAAAGGCATGTTGCAGGTTTCATTGTTATACTATTACTGATTTTATTAATCTTAGTCCTTAGGTGGTATGGGTTGACATTTAGAGTTAGGGTTGTAACAAGGAGTAGTAGCATGGATATTTAGTAATAATGATTCAGTGTTGTAGGGATTAGTAGTCTCAGCAGGGATGGCACTACAATACTGTGCTATCTATTATGTTTATAATGCTGATGCCGTGGACTTGTAAATCGCACTCTCTTAAGTTGTGGGTCCAAATCGTCCGAATCTGACTCTGATTCAGAACTTATGGTGTCCACATGCACGTTACTTCCAGACTGTCCTCCATCATCAGCTTTTTCTTTTTCAGATACTTCATTAACATCATACAGGGTGATCTTGTGACTCAAGCAACATACCTGAAATGAATTAGAAAAGAAATTAAAAAAAGAATGCAAAACAATGCATCAATAAAATTAATATTACCTCTGCAAGCAATGCGTCGAGTTGTTTGCCTTTGTACCGTATTTCCATGGGCATTGTGGTTTGGCGAAACCGTTCTCCTTGCTCATAGGATTCGGTAGGGAGTTGTTTGATAAAATCGTCAAAATGAAAATGAAGAAAATGCAGCTTTAATGTCATCGATGTGCCGATTTTCTAAAAATAATACAATATTTCTTTCACCCATTCTCTTGCTTCCGGTTCAGCGTCTCGATCCCTTCCCAAGACTGGTGCATACACGCTGAAGGTAAATCCATGCCATTGAATGATTAGAATCATGAAGCCATGATTCAAAGTTGCTCTTGAATAGCTTTCTAATGTCAGGGCCATTATGTACGCCTGTTAAATGAAGACAACAAATAAAGACAGAAAAGAAAACATTAACAAAGTGAAAATAGTAGAATGTGGTGAACAAAAATTCGTTTTAAATTTACTACAGTACCTTTTATAATTTTGCCACCGCTACGCTTTGGGAAAACGCTTTTCAAATAGTCGAATGCGTTTGGGCAATTTACAACGGCCACTTCGATGAATTTTTTAACAATTCCCAATTTTATGTGGAGCGGTGGCAGCAAGATGTCTTAAGTATTGTCTATTAAAGGTGCATTCCTCAGTTTATGTTGTTTCATTTGTTTCTCCACACTTCCTCTTGGTCTCCACGAATTACATTGGTATTGATTCAGAGGTGAGCGCGAATCCCAATTACATAGAAAACAAAATAATTTTGGAAAGCCGCCCTTATCGATGATCCCTTGCAAAATGTTGATGACCTTCAAATCGCAGCAAATCTTCCATTTATTTTCGTAGTATTTGATTTTTTCCATTATATCTTTCAATGTTTCATAGCTTTCTTTCATGTTAATACCCATTGCTAGCGGAATGGAAGGTTTTCCGTTCGACACATGCAACAACACTGCTTTCACGCTCGAAACAGAACCATCAATAGATAATCTCCACTCACTAGCGATGTAGTTCATTCCCATTTTTAACACCAAAGCTTTTATATCGTTGCAGTAAGGGAACGAATTGTCATCATTTAGAGCGTAGAGGCCCTGAAATTCAGCTTGCTGTTTGCAGCTTGCTGTTTGCGTAGAGTTCACATTACCTTGCGTGAGTTTTCTTTGCTTTAAAAACGCTGTCAAAAATATGGCAAGTCGCTGCGATAGTCCCAATATGGCCACAATGAAATCCATTTCCATTTGTGTTATTAGTTGTGGTCCATCTATCTCTTCCCTGTTGGGGCTCATAATCGGTATCAAATGGATCTTCATAAGTAACACCACTTGCTCTAGTCATTCCTCTACATTCTGTACTACGATCTGGAGTTGGTGGCCTTGGTGATACAAAATTTTCAGGTGCAAGCACTGGTAGTGTGGCTGTTACAGTTGCTTTATAACTTTTGTTCATCTCAGCATATCGATTTAGACCACATGTGTAATTTACGCATGCATAGCAACTGGTTTCATCATGATCACCTTGGAGATTAATCCAGTTTACCGGTTTACAATAATTCATACTATGTTTGCCTCCACTCAACCATGCCATGAGATTGTTATAACATTAGCGACACACTGTATTCGGTGTGTAATTTTCACAGGGCAAAAACAACTTTTTTGTTTTCTTCAATGCACTAGTTAAAAGATTACTATTTCACTTTTGTAATGTTGTAGAACTATTTTTTCTGATTTAATGACAGCAAAAGTAGCAAAATAAATCAATATTTTCACACTGCATATTGAAATTGTCAGTTGCCAATGTTGTGTGCGAATTATGCTGTAGCCCTTTCACTTTTTTTCACTTTCACTTTATAACTTTCACCGCTGATCTCTCGTTGATGTTGCTATGTGTAATGCCTCGTTGTGAGCGTCGATTCGCCTTTATATTGTGTGCTGCGTCCCTTTTGAATTCAATGCAGATGTTTGCTTCCAGTTAGTTTGTGATAGAAGTTTTTTTGATTTTATATGTTCACAATTTCATCTTTATGACAAGAGCTCCAATGGGTTTCCGGGGTTTTTTTATATATCTTGGATTGTTTTTATGTGAATTCAATGCAGATGTTTGCTTTCAGGTAGTTGTTTGATAGTTTGGGCACGGGAACTCACCCTCCAGCTTGAGAATTTTTATTAGAATCCACTACAGTGCACTCACACACTCGGCCTCCTCACTGGCAATTATTTACGTTTAAATGTTTGGAAATCAACATTTTGTTTTAGAAATCACTTATTTTCTTACACTTCAATTGTTTTTAAGCGAAATTTTGGCTCCCAGAAATTACTTTTGTTAGAACAACCTCAGTATCACTTTTGTTACAACAACCTCATTGTCTGTCTGAGAAGGGTTAATGCGGAGTATTATACCTTAAAAAAAAGCTTGAAGTGTTATCTTTTACTGAGTCTAGGAAGAAGTAAGTTTACTAGAGCTGATTTTGGGGAAAACAAGATTTTTATTAAAAAAGTGAGCTTCAAAAATCTTTTGTTTTTTTTAATTTGCCCCAATGAGTTAATAAAAATTAACATATTTGTATACAGATTTATGGCGTTTTCAAAGGCCTTCTCAATGATACCCATCAGATCGGATAAGAAATGGGTGAGATATAAGTGATTATATACTCAATTTATAAAGGCCTATATCTCAAGAAGTTGGATCGGCCTCCTTAAAAAAACTTTCGGGATTTATTCAGCGCTGTAAGTCCTACCAGGTCAAAGAAAATTGGCGCATTTTTCATAAAGTAAATTTGTTCGTAAAAGCGGAAAATAAAAAAAACGCTTTTTGGGCGATTTTTTGCTAATTTTTTAAAGTTTTTCGCGATTTTGACCTTGTGGATGAAGTTTTTTGATTTGTATGTTTACAATTGTTCTTTATGACAAGAACTACAACTTTGCCTTAGAGAGTAAATCAAAATTCCGAACGGTTTGCAAGATATGAGCTTGAGAAAATGATCACTTTTTTGCAAAAATGACACCGAGGCCCCCACTTCTTTGGGGGCCCATAAAAAAAACGTGGAGGACTTTGGGCAAAACTGGGAGACAGGGGGTTTTTTTTTTGGTCTTTTGTCACGTAGTGGTCCATATATGGTTATATTTTTTCGTGTTGCACTGCTTCCAAAATGATGCATCATTTGAGACTTTATAATGCAAAGAGGTTTTCCGGGAAAATGATAGTCTCAAATGATGCTTCATTTTGGAAGCAGTACAAGAATTGAGCCTTTATTATGGAATCTTGAAAATTATTAGAGTTCTGTTGGTAGTTTTTATGACGTTTGTATTAATAAAATCGTTCCACATTTAACGAAACGTTTGCTATGAGAAAATCGAAAAAACTTTATTTTTGTACTAAAAATACTGTACGTTCGCGGATATTAATTACATTGGTGTTAGAAATCGACAATAACATTCGCAATAATACATTTTGCTGGTGATCGCTCAAATAATATAAAAACTAAACATTTTTACAGGCACAAAATGTTTGCAATTAGAAAATAGGTCTTTAAGTAACGAAATGCTATATTAAAATTGCATAAGAATAACCTACCTGCACTTGCTGACAATAAAGGGCATTGGAATATTTACGTAAGCTTTTTGTGCTTCATACAATTTCATATGATCTGTTTCTCCTTGTTTTCTTAATTTTTTGATGAATTTTGAAAGAAACATTACTTCAGTTGTTGTATATTTTCATTTATCGACCCTTATGCACCTCTGGTGGTTCAGCATGTTTGAAAAGGGAAACTTGGAAATTTTCTTTGAATTCCTCTATTTGTTGGGTTGTTCTGTTAACCGACCGAAAGTTTTATTTATCTTTCGTTGATGCTTTCCTTAACTTTTTTTCGAAGGTATATTCCAAATTTTATCTCTCGTTGACCAACCATCAAACAGTACATCGAGCAGAAGATGTAGAGGGACAGTTTTGTTCGTCGGTCACACCTGTCTGGACGTATCGGTGGCGAACTTTTGTGTATGCGACTATTATGTTCATTTTATTTGTTTTCTGTTTGTATTTTCGCTCTAGCTTTTGGTTTTTGTGTGGTTTTCTAGTGTTTAACTTTGTAATTCTTTCACTTCCAATCACTTGCAAGTTGTAGCTACTAAGAAATTTCTTTCTCATTTGCTGGTGTTGCTTAAAAATGTTGTACATAATTATGTAGATACATTTATGTACATTTCAAAATATTTATTCAGAACTTGTGAGTTTACGAATAGTTTTCATGTTTCTGTTTCCCAAAACTATCAAGTTGATTGTTTGTTTTCAGCTAAATATAAAATAAGAAAAATTTAAAACTTAAAAGTTAATGTAAAATTAATTTGGCGCAGCGAAAATATTTGATACCACAATTTGCTCAAATTCTGATCCTGCCATTCCTAGTTTACATTATAACGTTTTACTATCTTATAGTTAAAGAATTTAATAAGTTTTAAGTATTTAGGTTGTAAGTAGTACTATATTTCTAGTGCCAATTTAATGATAAAAGTCTAATTTTGTAATGCCTAAACGTTAAAAAAGTTAGTAAATTCTCATTCTAATAATAGATAAATCGAATTATATATCGCACACAGGTAGCACTGTAATTCATTTATGAACCAACTTTGGAATTGTGTTAATGTTTTTATACCTGAATATCAATAAATTGCAGCTAATTTTCCCTCAAATCGAAAAACGGATCAAAAATTTTTCAATTTTCAAAATTCGAAAAGAGCGAATACCTGTAATACGAAAAAAAATATGTTGTATTTTTTTCTTGGAAAGCGAAAAAACCGAAACGTTGTCAACATTGGACAGTTTTCTGAAATATACCCCGCTGTGCTATTTTGAGTGTTGATTTATCGCAATAATCCTTGACTCCTTGCAATCTGGTTTTTACAGAACTTAGAAATGTTTACTAAATCAAAAGACATTAAATTTTGGCCCATGGAAATCGATTCTGAACCCCTGGGCGTCGTTGAAAATTGGGGAATGCTCTAGAGTCCATTCCAACCTTAACAACACTCCTCACAGATCGAAAGTTAATCTTTTCGCCACCAATATATCTGACTACATTAAACTCTATGTGTCAAAATATATTCAATTCTGGTCACCGGCTATACATTGTTGCACTACTTCTATGTACATTTTTCATAAAGAATGAATATGGATGTTTGGGAACCAAAAATGGGCAAAAGAATGAATTGTACATATCATCGCCACATTTTTGTTTCTGTAATGCCGAGTGTAATTGCAGCACAAAACCCTCAGTGATACTGTTGTCAATGTTTTTGCATCATATAGTATTAGAACCTACAGCGGCACATGCATCATCACCAGGAGCAGAGGCAACGAATCAACAACAGCATCATCATTTTCATTTTTACTTTTAGACACGCAACACTTTTCCGTATGGCTGCAAATTATACATTTGTGATTTTGGCATCATTACTAGTGTATTCAAAACCGAAACCGGTTAATCGAATTCCGGCCTGTTAACGGTACCTCGGTTTTTTAAAAATTTATACTTTCGAAGAACCGGTGTCACCGGTTATTTCAAGTCGATTAACCGGGTTTTTCGGTTTTTAAATACTGATATATCAACGCAGAATATACAAACCAAAAATCCTCATTCATAGCACATTATCGTTACTAACCCAATCAGACACAAAAGACTTTGTCAAAGAATTATTTCGCCGATGATTGTTGAAATGAGTTGTTCCAGGCAATAGAAGACATATCTGCCACCTCCGAAGTACACGTACTTATGTATATATACATAATTGCGCAAAACAATGGACAGTAGTCAAAATTCAAGAAGAAGTGAAAAACCTACAGAGGAATACTTACTCGACGATAGTTTTGCCTACTTGTCCAAGCCAAATATTAGAACAGATAGGTTGAATAAATAGGTTTAATAAAAGGACTGTCCGTGTATGTGGAAAGTTTCTGGCCCGAAATGATTCCTTCATTGGGCAGTCCAAGTAGCTCACTACTTCCACGTAGTATGTCCTGGCCAATGGCTTTATCTGAAGCCACCGTTAGCTAGCTAGAGTCAGAAGGTGAAACAAAAGAGCAGCCTAATTGGTATGCGATCACTGATATGTCTCAGAGTTAGTAGGTGACTGCTGTCACTAAAGCCCATCAAGCTATCGGGTATAATGTCATTGCACGACCGATGAACCAAACAAAAACCTTGTTCGGATTCAAGGGCGTTGTGTTAACACCATTTTGTTACACGGCACCTGTTCGATTTCTATGAACACATTAGTAAATGTTATATTGGAATATAAAAAAAAGAATAGTTTTTGTGCTGAAGGCTCTTTTACTATTGCACTTTCTTTTTTCTTACATCTGCTTTAACATTAGATGTAATATTGTTCAAATACTTAAAGCAAAATTTAGGTGACTGAAATAATTGTTTTTGTTTTTAAATAAATAGAGCGACGACGACCTGATTGTTTGAATGCAGGCACACAACTGAATAAAAACCAATATTTAGCTCACTGAAATAAATGTTTTTAGTTTTGTTATAAACGGAGCGACAACAAAAAGTATTGAATAGTAAACTGCCGTTTTATCGCAAAATTACGAAACATCTGTAGGAGTCTTCGAAAGAAAAATACTCCGAAAAGTGTATGGCCCTATAGTGCACAACGGCGAGTATCGGTGACGAATCCACCATGAGCCATATCCCGACACTGACATAGATAAGCGGATCAAAATACCCCGATTGCGCTGGCTAGGCCATGTTAGTAAAAGGGTTTTCGAAACCGAACTCGATGGATGACAAAAAATTGGAATACCAAAACTCCACTGGAGGGTTCACGTTGACGACTCTCTGCGTACACTTGGTATTGCCAACTGGAGAGATAAGGCAAAATACCGAACTGGTTGGCGAAATATGTCATCTTCGTTTTGTATGTTCCCTGACCCCCCGGGGTTGTTCGAGACCGGATAAGTAAGTAAGGTTGAATAAAATACATAAACAAATAAAGGGTTAAATTTTGGATTTTGAACACCCCGTTATTTCGAAACAGAGGACAATTTGACAATTACGAGGTAACAGGTTAGTAGTTAAAGCATCGAGGTTTATGAATTACGCTTAAAGAAAATTGGGAAATATTAAAAACTTTTTTCCAAAGTTCAGAGTTCTTATTGGATACAATTATCGCTGTAGCTGAAAGTGTGTTCGAACAGCCATCAACATCAATTTGCCACAGTTCACAGGAACATTTCTCTCACCTTTTTGCGCAGAATTTTACATAAGGTCCTCGGTATGTGATCTTACAAAGTCCAATTAGTACAAGAACTGAAGCTTCGAGACCATTCGTTCGTTTTCGCTTCGTTGAATGGGCTGAAGATCGCTTGGCTGAAGATGGGCATTTTTTTTTTTTACCGAAAACCCATATTTTCCGATTATGCTCATTTTCACCTCGTGGGATACGTTGTCGTCGAGGAGAAACCGATGTATCCACAACGAGTAAATGTGTGGTGCGGTTTTTGGCATGGCTGCATCATATACACATTTTAGTACCCATTTCTACTCCTCGGTGTAACCGAAAACCGGTTTCGCCCAAATCGGAATATTCGAAGAAACGGAAAACCGACACTTTTGAAACCCCGGGTTTTTGAATACACTAATCATTACGTATACCCTCTTTTCATCTAAATGAGGGTACAGTTGCTGATGTGGGTGATACTGTGGTAATACTGGTAAAATATCACAATATCACATATGTTCTTTTATTAAGAGATCCGCTGTTCATGACACTGTTTTCGATTGTTTCAGACTCTTCTTCGATTGTGGCAATAACATTGAATCGCATAAGAAATTACAAAAAAAGCCTTTATTGAATTTGATTCTACAAACGTTGTCGAATAATACAATTACGATATTTTTTTTGCCAGAATTCATTGAAATATGTTACTTTCGACCAATTTCATTTATGAAAGCATTTATTATGTCCACTAGTAACTATAATGCATTTAAGTAACTTATATTCGTGGTAAGACCAATTCTTCCAAAAGAAAAAAGAAAACCAGTACAATCCTATCCGCTACTAAAAGTGTTATTTATTTGTAGCCACATTATGTTGCTAGAGTTCTGTTGCCTATGATGGTTACATTGTGAGAGAGGCACCAAGATCTTGTAATGTTTCCTGGGTTATTGAAATGTTTGATGCACACAAATATTTTTATAGATATGTAAATCCTATTATTAAGAGTCATGGAATGAGACTCACGTAATGGCACAGAGAGAAATTTAGAAAAATACATTCAACGTTCGGATAAAAAGTGAACGTTTCCGCCAAAATCATATAATTTAGTTATTAACGTAGAATACGTTATACGGTAAGGTAGGGGTGTTGATCTGGAGCACAAAATTTTGAGAAAATGTTTGTCAACTTTCACCCACTTTTACTTAAATATTAAAACATATTTTCGCAATTTTTATATGTTACTCAGTTTTGGTAATATGTTTTGTTTCGAATTACATTAAAAAAATTATGTCTATATATAAAAGTTTTATGTAGTTAAGGAAATAAATATTTAAGAGCATGATCTTTTAGACTTTTTTTGTACATGCCGCTGTTGTTGTTGGTTTGTAAATGCCGCTGTTGTTTTTGTTGTTGTTGTGAAATCAAATGATTTTGGCTTTGCTGTGCTTTATTTATTTATCGAGCAGCGTGTAAATGTGTGTGTGTGTACATTTCGTTTTGTTGGATCGGTCGGTTATTAGTTCGTTTGGAGGGGAACATAAAATGAAGGGACGGGAACGTGGACACTTGTGTGTGCTTGAAAGTTTAAAAATCTTTGCTGTCGTTTGTTTACTTCTGCGTGCAGCGTGTAAATGTGTGTGTATGTACATTAATACAAAGGATTGGCGATATATACGCTCACTATATCAATGGCGTTTTTCCTAAACACATTTCTGTGAATACATTGGGAAGTAGTTGGAAAGCAGCTAATCTATTGTGCTGCCATATCATAAAATGTATTGCTGTAGCTGTACTTCAAATGAAGATGTCGCTATAAAGTAATACGTTAAACTAGATATAGTTTCATCCTTAAACATATGGCATACAGTCTTCGAGCACACAAACTAAAAAATAAATTAATAAAACTAAAAATAAATTAATAAAACTATTCCAATCGTTTAGATCAGTGGTTTCCAAACTTATTTGGGTTATCGCCACATTGTAGCGATATCTTTATTAGATGTACAGCAATAGGAATTACTTTTGTGATATGGCAGCACAATAGATTAGCTGCTTTCCAACTACTTCCCAATGTATTCACAGAAATGTGTTTAGGAAAAACGCCATTGATATAGTGAGCAGAAAATAAAAGAGGAAATTTTGATGGCGTTAATTAATGTGTTGGTTGGAGAGAGATGCGACGGCATTTTGTAAATATGCACTTTCTTAGATTCACTAAAGCAAGCAGTGTCTTTATATGCGCAAGTTGCTTTCTGGGAATACATTGGGAAGTAGTTGGAAAGTTCAAACAACAATAACCCACTATTTTCCAGATTCGGTTTAAATACTATGCCAATCATTTTAGCAGGAGACTTCAACCTGGACATTATGAAACATGAAAACAGACCATTTTTGGAATTTATGGATACTACCTTCAATTTACAATTAAAATCGTCCATCGCACCCACAACTATCAGGAACACATGTATTGATGTGGTTTTCAGCAGAAATATTGATATTAATTGTCACACATACATATCGTACTTTTCATACCATAAACCAATCATTGTAAATATAAAAGAATAAATTTTAATTTCATATAAAAAATACCCTATAAAATAATTGTCTTTCATTTTGGTAGTTTTGTTGTTGTCTTATTTTACTAAAAATTATACTGTACATACATAAAATAACTTATCACACATAACTTATCCTATCTAAAATTAATTAACTTTAATACATGCAAACGCCTACTTATGTTACAAAAACTTAATAACTAGCTATCAGCTGTATGCGTGTATATTAGATAGATTTAAATCATTTATCAAAAATTATATTTAATTCATATATTTTAATTGCAAAATGACTAACGTATTCTACGTCTGACCTATGCGCCCGTGTTATCTAACACAGGCTTGTTATTTTTTTAATATTAGAATTGGTTGACATTTGGTACGTGGGGACAGAATAATTATTATTATTAAAAACGAAGATATATTGCACTTTCTTTTTTATGTGTTAACATCTATAGGCACGTATAGGACAATCTATCAAAGTGAACACATGCAAACAACACAGAGCGTTACCATCACATACGTGATTGTTGTACAACAATAGTCTCTGCCTGAAATAAGTATGATAGTATTGATATAGCGAACAAACAAGCAGGTCGTCGTCGCCAAAGAGTAGTGAATAGTATAGACAACTCATGGAGCGAATTGTATGACTCAAAAGCACTGTCGACATCTGACGAATGATTCAAACCGCATTACTCTCTTTCTGTCATAACTTGGTCAATTCATAATTTGAAACATTGATGCCTGTTGAAACATTTATGCTTTTTGTATTGTTTTATGTAATAATGCTGTCGAAATGGTACATTAATATTGAAATATTCTATAAAGAGAATAAGACTCGTTTATGCTCTTTTACTCAGACTCTCTACATGAGAGCAGAAAAAGAATGCATTAAGTTCTCCTTACTATTCAATACTTTTTGTCGTCGCTCTGTTTATGACAAAACAAAATCAATTATTTCAGTCAGCTAAATATAGTTTTTTATTCTGTTGCATGCCATCATTCAAACAAGCAGGTCGTTGTCGATCTGTTTATGACAAAACGAAACAAAATATTTCAGTAAGCTAAATATTGATTTTATTTATTGTAATAATATTACAGCTAATATTAAAGCAGATGTAAGAAAAAAGAAAGTGCAATAGCAAAGGAGCCTTCAGCACAAAAACTATTCTTTTTGTAACATTTACTAATATGTTCATAGAAATCGAACGTAACATATCGCCCGTGAGTTCGAACACCAATTGATTTTTTCTAACATATGCTTTACTAGATTGCTCTACCCGTGCCTATAGATATAGAACACCTCAAAAATATGAAAAAGCTGATATCTGTAGTAGGTACTCTAGTGTTATATGTTAAATTAGGTTCGCTGTCCATGTTGAATTCTATGGCCTTCATTGTGGCCCTTTTATAATAATTGTAGACAATTGGAATTTCTGTATAAAATTTCCGCTGTCTAGGTATACGAACGTTTCCGGCGGTACAAATCACTTTTGAATAGAATTTTCTATATATGACTTTTTGGTATAATAAGGGGACATTGAAACATACGGGCCAACGGCGGATAGAAACTAAAGGAAGAAAATCCAGGTTCAACATATCGCATCCTGGTCAGCGTCTGATCCATAATGGGCGGCTGCAATCAAATATCCTGGCAGTAGGTAAAATGCAAAAACCCGGTGGGCTGGGTTTGCCTCCCGCCACCGTTCATAATGGCAGTGAAAATACAAAAACGAAACAGAAAACATAAACAACCCCTATTTGTTGACGACCCCCGCAAACGTTATAAGGACCACGATTTACGGATATGCACTTGGAATGTAAGAACTCTATATAGATC
This sequence comes from Phaonia tiefii, assembly GCA_963931995.1. Lineage (NCBI taxonomy): Eukaryota > Metazoa > Arthropoda > Insecta > Diptera > Muscidae > Phaonia > Phaonia tiefii. Next base: position 196,693,139 of record OZ008368.1, on the reverse strand, counting down.
CGGTGCAAGTATCCAACTGGCAGATGTCCTCGAAAGTTATAAGGCTGACATTACCGCTATCCAGGAAATGCGATGGACAGGACATGGCTGCACAAGAAAAAGAAACTGCGATATATACTACAGTTGCCATGAAAAAAAACATGAATTTGGTTGTGGATTTGTAGTTGGCAAAAGACTGCGACATCTAGTCTCTAGGTTCAATCCTGTGAGTGAACGAATAGCCACAATCCGCATAAAAGCGAAATATTTTTATATTTCCCTAATTTGTGTGCATGCCCCGACAGAAGAGAAAGATGATGTTGCCAAAGACATATTCTATGAGCTCCTAGAGGAAACGTATGACCGCTGCCCTGGCCATGACATTAAGATTGTACTAGGAGATTTTAATGCCAAAGTAGGAAGGGAGAATGTGTTTAATCCAACTATTGGCAATTTCAGTCTACATGCTGACAGTTCCGACAACGGTATGAGACTGATTGACTTTGCCGCGGCAAAAAACATGGTCATCAGTGGCACAAGATTCCAGCATAAAGACATCCACAAGGCTACTTGGGTATCCCCTGATCAAAGAACTAGGAACCAAATTGATCACGTGGTAATTGATGGAAGGCACTCATCCAGTGTAATGGACGTACGAGTGATCAGAGGAGCTAACATCGATTCTGATCACTACCTGGTAGCAGCAAAGGTTCGCACAAGATTAAGTAGAGCGAAAATCGTACGAAACCAGACGCAGAGGAAGCTGGACATCGGAAAGCTGCAATTACCAGAGGTAGCCACAGCCTACTCAAGGAAGCTCTCGCAACTTTTGGCACAGAACCCACCCCCTCCCGATGACGATCCTGATGCGCAGTGGAAACCCATTTCCGACTCTATAAAAACTGCCGCAACAACCGTACTTGGTTTCGAAAAACCGCTTCGCAACAAACCGTGGTACGATGAAGAGTGTCGCATAGCAAATGACGAAAAGAACGCTGCACGTATGGTAATGCTTCAGTCAATTGCAACGCGAGCTGCAACTGAGCGGTATAGGGAGAAGAGAAAGGAGGTAAACCGTCTCTTTAGGCGTAAGAAACGGCAGTGGAGAAAACGCGAGAGTGAGAAAATTGAGACATACAGAAGGAAGAACGAAGCCCGAAAATTCTACCAAAAAGTTAAAAACGGAACTAATGGACATGGTTCAGGGCCCCCCTTCTGTAAAGACAAAGACGGAAATCTCGTCGCAGATGTGCAGAGCATGTTGGGAATATGGAGAGAGCATTTCTCCGCGCTACTAGTACCTGAGATATCCGATGACGATGGGACAATCGATCACAATATGGACGACGACGTCGATTGCCCCCCTCCTAACCAAGACGAGGTCAGAACAGCTATTGCCCGGCTTAAGAACAACAAAGCCGCAGGAGCCGATGGATTACCGGCGGAGCTGTTTAAGGCTGGCGGCGATGAGCTGATAAGGTGCATGCATCAGCTCATTAGCAAAATTTGGTTAGATGAATGCATGCCCGGCGATTGGAGTCTCAGTGTACTATGTCCCATATTTAAAAAAGGTGACCCGAGTATTTGTGCCAACTACCGTGGAATAAGCCTTTTATCCATAGCATATAAGGTTCTATCAAGTATAATGTGCGAAAGACTAAAAGCAATTATCGCTGACCTGATTGGACCATACCAGTGTGGCTTTAGGCCTGGAAAATCGACAACTGACCAGATTTTCACGCTACGCCAAATCCTGGAGAAGACACACGAAAAACAAATCGACACCTATCATCTATTTATCGATTATAAAGCAGCCTTCGATAGTCCGATACGGGAGAAACTCTATGAAGCAATGTCTGAGCTTGGTATTCCTGCAAAACTCATACGCCTTTGCAGGATGACCTTGACGAACACCAAATCCGCAGTGAAAGTTGGTAAGGATCTTACCGAACCTTTCGAAACTAAGCGAGGCCTCAGGCAAGGCGACACCCTATCGTGCGATCTCTTTAACATCTTAATGGAGATCATTATGCGAAAAGCTGCAGTCAATATGAATAAAACCATCAGCAGCAAAAGTCACATGCTGCTCGCGTATGCTGATGATATAGATATCATTGGGCGCACAATTAGAGAAGTTACTGCGGTTTTTTCGAGAATTGAGAAGGAGTCAGCAAAAGTGGGTCTGACGGTGAATGAGGACAAGACAAAATTAATGGTTTCAACGAACAGGGCCTCCACGCGATTAGACCAAAGCGTGAACGTTGATAACCGTTATAACTTCGAGGTAGTGGACGAATTTATATACCTCGGATCTGCCGTGAACAAAAACAACAACGTCAGCCTTGAGATCAAACGGAGAATTGTGCTTGCGAATAGATGTTATTTTGGGCTAAGCAAGCACTTTAGAGATAAAGCCCTCTCTCGAGTAACAAAAGTCCAGCTGTACCAGACTCTCATTCAACCTGTCTTGCTTTATGGCGCAGAATCCTGGGTCCTATCGCAAGCAGACGAAACATCTGTAGGAGTCTTCGAGAGAAAAATACTCCGAAAAATTTATGGCCCTATAGTGCACAACGGCGAGTATCGGCGACGCATGAATCATGAGCTGTATGAGCTTTATCCTGACATTGACATAGTTAAGCGGATCAAGATAACGCGATTGCGCTGGCTAGGCCATGTCAGTAGAATGGATGAAGATGAACCAGCGCGAAGGCTTTTCGAAACCGAACTCGAAGGAAGACGAAAAATAGGAAGACCAAGACTCCGCTGGAGGGATCAGGTTGACGAATCCCTGCGTACACTTGGTATTGCCAACTGGAGAGATAAAGCAAAAGATCGAACTGGTTGGCGAAATATGTTATCTTCGTTTTGTAAGGTCCCTGACCCCCCGGGGTTGTCCGAGACCGGATAAGTAAGTAAGTAAGTAAGGGGACATTATGAGTTTATATTCTGAGCATTGGGTACATATATGATGGCCTTGCGATCTTGCTACGGTGTCTAGAGTGCAGATAAATGTACTATGGTCAGAAAAGGAGTAGTTATCCGACAGCCTCCAATACTTTACAATCAATTCCTCAGAAGATAGGGTTATGTCAATGACACTCGCATTCAATTTATTACGAAAGGTGATCCCCTATTGTTTATCTCAGCGTTGCCCCACTGTGTATAGTGAGCATTTGCATCACAGCCCACAATATGTCTTCGCCCTTTAGCAGGTGTCTGGTGCACCAATTCAAGAATTGTTTATCTCAGCGTTGCCCCACTGTGTATAGTGAGCATTTGCATCACAGCCCACAATATGTCTTCGCCCTTTAGCAGGTGTCTGGTGCACCAATTCAAGAACTGTTCCACCAGGCGGGCCATACTCCTCATACGGCAAGTACACAGGCGCAAAAATCTAATTTGATCCAGTCCCAATCCATTCACATCATTGCCACATCGCCTACACTAAAGTTAAAGGAAACGATAACAACTTGTCGCTAACAACTACATATTATTAGTATGTTGTAATTTTATCACCACAAATTCATCAGAATTACAACAGGATATGTTAATTGTATGTGTGCGTAAGTGACTTTCGTCTTATTGTTACAGATGGCAGCTTCTTTATAATAGTTTACAACAAAAGAGGATTAGTGTATGACAGCCACAAAAAGCTTACTTATTTAGTAAAATAACATGTAGAAATTATACAGGGAAACAACTGATGTGAAAGCAATTTAAAATAATGTGATAGCACTAGAAAGAATTTGGTGAAATATTTCGAGATATTAAGCCAAGTATCGAAATTCGAAAACCGTTATATTATTTATAACCATTATTCGGATTTCTTAATTTTCAATACTTTATAAAATTAAAATGCAAATAGAATTACATTTCTATTTGCTCATATCGGATGCCGATCAGATATGCAAATCGATCAGATATGCATATTTGTTTAACAAAAAAACAGTTTCAGACTTGGATTTTGAACCGGATAATGGGCGAATCGAATCAGTCAATTCAGAAAGCACCCGCAAGAGTACATTTTCATAAAGTTCTACCTCTGGGGTTGAATTTGAATTAAGTAAGAAGTTATATTTAGGACGAAATTTAACAGTGGGGGATTTGGGAGAGCTTCTCACAATGCTCACTCACTCACTCATTGGGGTCTCCAGTTTTACAACATTTCCGAATGGTATATTTGAGAAGCTATATACTATATAGTGTCGCTGTTACTTAGCGACGTCACCGCCGTCGTTAGAAATGTAGAGTGGTGTGAGCAGGGATCGAACCCACGAACTCATATTCAAGAGCCGCCACATTACCATTGCAACACCGATGACCAATAGTCATACGAACAAAGGCCCAAATAATGTGAACATTATTTTGTGAAGAATTGTATTACTCATCATACACTGAAAAAATAAAATTCATAAAAGTTCATATTATCTGTTCATAAACGATTTGCCATTAAGTTTATGAAAAAATTCCATAAACTTCTGAATAGTTCTGCAAATTTAATGAATATGTTCACAATTATATAATGATGGATTCATTGAATATTTTTATAAATCCATTAATTTCCAGTCTTACTGGTCCTATTTTTAGGCTGAATGCTCATAGTAGTAGTTGATAGATATAAGTTATGTATAATCGATAGGCAAGCGGCTTAGCTGAAGACTTTATAAGTAAATATATAGATAGTTGATTGGATAGTTCTTAGAATATTTTTAATGTTAGAAATAAGTTTGTAATTAGTTTTAACTGTATTTGTGATGTGTCGACATCTATAGGCGCGGCTAGGGACTAAACTCACAAAGTGAGCACATCCGAACAAAAAAGCACACAGATTTGTCCGACTGCGATCACGCAGACTCTTTGGTGTTAAACTCCTCCGAAACGGCTGGACCGATTTGTATAAAATTTTGTGTGCATATCGGGTAGGTCTCAAAATCGGCCAACATCTATTTTCATACGCGTAAATGATAAGAGTGACCCACCACTATATAGAATACAGATTTGTCCGACTGCGAAAAACAAACCGATGTAGCGGTAGCGAATAGATGCCTTGTGTGGGTGCGGAGCACTCTCACAGCAAAGAGTATACAAAAATGAGATAGCAAGAGAGCAACGAAAATTGTGTGAACTTGTGTAGCGTATGTACGAACATAACAATGTATGTATATACATGTCTCTTTATTTTTTGAGGGAACAAAACAAAAAGTATTAAGTAAGAAAATAATGATACATGTGCTTGCACTGGTCATTAAGTAATTATAATTATTAATATTATTTAAATGTAACGTCAGCATATGATTGAACGCTGTTTTTTATTTTCCAATGTACCGTGTAACAAAAAGGTGTTAACACATCGCCCGTGAGTGTGAACTCTCATTGAACTTTTTTTAAATGCGTATCTCTCTCTGTTTAGGTTTAAAGGACAATAAATATGAAATGAAATTAATAGCATCATTCCGAACTACCGCTGATTAAGGTTGGAATCCAGCTCCTAAATGGAGTGATTCATTAAATTTGAGGAACAAAATATTAAAATATTAAGTTAACATAAAGCTAATTCTATTAGTAATTACTTCATAGTAATTAAGTGACACAAATTCATTAAAATTATGAAAAGGCAAAAATAACAGTTTCATTAAATGTATGAATATTTCCATTACGCTTTGTGAAAATTTCATAGAATTTCTTTTTCGTTTCCTAATGAATAATTTTTATAAAAGTGAGGTATTATGCAACATGATTAATAATTTTAATGAATTCTTATTAATAATATGTACCTTTTATTTTGAGTGTATGCAACCCAAATAAAAAACGCAATTCTTGACAAAATAACATACTTTTACTAAATTGTAAATAAGAGCGAAACGCGTCCATCCATATGTATGATCTACGTCTCATTTTATTCAAAGGTCATGTGACATTAGGATAAACTAATGAAATATAACACTTTTTCCCCCGTTTCTTATGTTCCTTGTTTTTACTAATAATAAACTTGAATTTTTTAAGCAAAATACTATTGATGTGTTAACATCTATACGCGCGCCTCTAGGGCAGTAAACTATAAATTTAAGAAATACGCAAGTGTTAGGATTGTAAGAGTAAATCATCGTTTGTTTGTTCGTTGCTTGGCAGTCGGTATTGAAAGTGATTATTGGGCGATTTTCATATAATTTTCCCACGCGATTTTCTCCGGAAATTCATAGCCGATTTTATTAATTTTTGGATTAAAAAGCTAGTGCGGGTTTCGACGAAGAGTTTAGGCCAAAAATTAAGGCGATCCGATATCGGCGAGCCGAGATTTAAGTGTTTTAATTTGGAGTAATATTAAAAAAGTATTTTATGTTGATCTTCGGTTATATCGTACGAATATAACAATGTATGTATGTATGTACAAGTGTCTGTTGCTTTGCATTCTTTGACTTTTGTGGGAATAAAACAAAAAGTATTGAGCAAGAAAATAATGACACATGTGCTTGCACTGGGTCTTTAAATAATTTTAAGTATTAATATTATTTAACTGTAACGTCATCATATGATTGAACGCTGTTTTCTATTTTCCAATGTAACATTTACGAATGTGTTCATAGAAATCGAACAGGTACCGTGTAGCAAAAAGGTGTTAACACATCGCCCGTGAGTTCGAACACTCATTGGATTTTTTATTTTCCAATGTAACATTTACGAATGTGTTCATAGAAATCGAACAGGTACCGTGTAGCAAAAAGGTTTTAACACATCGCCCGTGAGTTCGAACACTCATTGGATTTTTGATGTGTTAACATCTATACGCGCGCCTCTAGGGCAGTAAACTATAAATTTAATACATACACAAGTGTTAGGTTTGTAAGAGTAAATCATCGTTTGTTTGTTCGTTGCTTGGCAGTCGGTATTGAAAGTGATTATTGGTCGATTTTCATATAATTTTCCCACGCAATTTTCTCCGGAAATTCATAGCCGATTTTATTAATTTTTGGATTAAAAAGCTAGTGCGGGTTTCGACGGAGAGCTTAGGCCAAAAATTAAGGCGATCCGATATCGGCGAGCCGAGATTTAAGTGTTTTAATTTGGAGTATTAATTTGGAGTAATATTAAAAAAGTGTTTTATGTTGATCTTCGGTTTTGTCTTATCATCGTTTGTCTGTTCGTTGCTTGGCAGTCGGTATTGAAAGTGATTATTGGGCGATTTTCATATAATTTTCCCACGCGATTTTCTCCGGAAATTCATAACCGATTTTATTAATTTTTGGATTAAAAAGCTAGTGCGGGTTTCGACGAAGAGTTTAGGCTAAAAATTAAGGCGAGCCGAGATTGAAGTGTTTTAATTTGGAGTAATATTAAAAAAGTATTTTATGTTGATCTTCGGTTATATCCATGGTACAAAGAAATGGTAGAAGCACTAGCCCAGCTGATTTGAACTTTTTTCTGGACTGAGTGTGAGTAAGTTTTTCTCTTATGTCAAAGTTTGTTTACATTTGTTTGTCTGCAACCCCCGTTCGCCGGCAACTGCTGTTTTTGAAATATTTCTCTGCAAAAATTACATAGAAACGTTTTAATTTTCACACTTATACACTTTCAATATATCAAATAACACTCAATCATTTTCTAAATGGCACTTTATGCAAATTTCTTTACATTTTCATAATTTTTCTATCAGCTGACTTGACACAACACAGACACTGAGCAAAAACAAAATGCCTGTTGTTTTTGGCTTGTTGTATTTGTTGTCGTACTGCATCTACCATTATATTTCTACCATGGTTATATCGTACGAATATAACAATGTATGTATGTATGTACAAGTGACTGTTGCTTTGCATTCTTTGACTTTTGTGGGAATAAAAAAAAGTATTGAGCAAGAATATAATGACACATGTGCTTGCATTGGGTCTTTAAATAATTTTAAGTATTAATATTATTTAACTGTAACGTCATCATATGATTGAACGCTGTTTTTTATTTTCCAATGTAACATTTACGAATGTGTTCATAGAAATCGAACAGGTACCGTGTAGCAAAAAGGTGTTAACACATCGCCCGTGAGTTCGAACACTCATTGGATTTTTTTTTTTTACAAAATTATATTTCTTATACATATGAAAGTGTTGATTACATTGAGAAATGGACTAGAAATAGGTTAAAGGTATTATAATTCTAAATTTTTCTCAATTTATTCGGACAAAATCGGACAAGTCGTTCTCGAGTACCTAATGATTAAATTTTTAAGATATACAGTGATCCTTATGAGATATTTAGGGTGACTAGACACGTTCAAACTGCAATAGTAACTTCACAAAACATGGCTACAATTTTGCCAAATATAGTGAGTGCAAAATTTGGAGTCCCTTGAAGTTATGCTGAAAAAAGTGATTTTTTTCCAAAAAAGTCCAGGAAAGTTTAAGGATTGGTAAAAATCGATTGTTTCAAAAATTTGACTTGATACAGATAACAGATAACCCATACAATTTACTAGAATGCTGACAAAAAATGTCATGCCTGCTACAACAGTGATATTGCACATGGTTTAAATTTACGAAATAGGTCGCATTACACTTGAAAGAAATTGGGGAAATAGTAAAAACTTTCTTTTCCTTCAATCCGGTTCATTTTACAAAACCAATATCAACTTTCATTTCATGCACTGCTTTGCTCACAATTTTGAATAAATACCTCTGAATAAAGCTTTATAACGTCCAGTTAGTCAAAGAACTGAAGCCCCGTGACCATCGGCTGCGTTATCGCTTCTCTGAATGGCCTGAAGGTGAACATGTTTACCGAAAAATTGTCTCTTCCGATGTAGCTTACGAGTATTTTCACCTCAGAGACTACGTTAACCCTTTCGGTACATGTTTTTAGATTTAGACCGTTAAAATCAAATTTTCTTATTATTTGGGCTTTAATATTTTTAATAAGATTAATTTTTTTGCCAAAATTTGACTCCAAAGTGGTTTTTTGGAATGATGCCATATGGCATCAATTGTACTAGTTGGTGTAAAAAACATGATTTTTTAATATAATGTTACATTCTGTAGGGTTAATTTCTGTTTTTATAATGCCATATTGCATCAATATGTACCAGAATGTTAGCTTTTGTAAATTAAATTGATGCCATATGGCATCATAAAAATTTAAAGAAATTACCACAACTTTATCAGATTTTTTTTCGATTCAATAATAGACACAGTTAATAAATTATGCTGTTCTTCAAACTTTTAAAATTTTATAATTTCATTAGGCAATGCAGTAAAATATTTGGTCTTAAAATTCACCTTTTTCCAGCGGAAAAGTCAATATTTTAGTAATGTTTTAAAACTGCAGAGTTTCACTCCAGAGCGGTAAAAATTTATATGTATTTTTAAATATTACTTTGAAACATCAAAATACAATATTGCATTAAAAAAATGGTTTTAAACGAGTCTAAGTAAAAATTGAAGCCTTGAAAACCCACCCGCCATATGGCACCATGATACCGAAAGGGTTAACAAACAAAATTCTTGCATTTTGGGCCCGTCGTCGTGGAGCTACCGATATCATAGGCTCATTTTTCGTTGAAAATTCGGGGTTTGTTCCCACAAGCTGGAGGGGATGACATGGATGACATGCAGCATGGCGTTATGTGCCACACATCCAAAGTAACTATCCATCATTTACGCACTATGTTCGAAACCCCCATAATTATCAGAAACTCGGAATTCCATTGGCCGCCACGCACCTGCGATGTGACACCGTTATACTAACATCTATGGGGCATCGTGAATGGTAAGTGTTTCGCAAACTACTTCGAGTCCATTGAGACTTTAAAACACGAAATCGGCGCTATTGTTCACAAGATCGAGGCCCAAAGAATTGAAATTGTACTGATCATTTGGGTAGATCGAATGAGGTATTGTGAAGCAAGTCGTGCACTGAAAGAATAACGCTTCATCGCATGCATGAAACATTTTCATTAATGTTTTTTCATTGCTACAATGAAAAGTCTCGTATATCCGACAATTTGGTAGTCGCTGCAACGAAATATTTCATACATGATTTCTTTGACAATTTTTCATTTCGTTGCTGCAAGAACTTACATTTCATTCCTGCAACAAGCTTATTTAATTTGAATTTTGTAGAAAAATGGGTTAAAAATTAAAAAAAAACGTAAGTGCATGGGATTTAAACTATTGATATTTGATTTATATCTTCCTTTTTTAGTTTATTTTTATTATTTTTTTATTTCGGAGGTTTGCAAACATTTATAGTTGACGAAACAATTTCGTTATTGCAACGAAACTATTTTTTTTAAGGTAAAGAGCGGCCAGCAAGAAAAAATGCTGAGCGTGAGTGGTGGGTCACGTACACATCTTAAATCAGTTCCATTGCAGTAACCGAAAGTAGTAGACATATTTTTCCGCCGGAATACTTTAAATAAATTTGTTAAAACAGACTAATTTGTTATACTTTGTAATAATCTTTTATTGTGAAAACTAAATTGCGTGCATTTATTTGTTTGCTGTGACCGTTTGTGTAACTTGCGAATCTATAAATCAAATAGATAAATAAACAGAATGCAAAGAGCCACACGCCCACAAAGAAAGTGACTCATCGATAGCAGAAAAACTACCCCGAAATATGTAGCTGATCATTTGTGTGGGGGTCTGTGCGTGACGATACAAATCGCAACAACTTGTTGGTGTTTTTGTGTTTTACCCATAATTCGGTCGCGGTTGTTTCGTTGCATTGACATTTTGGATTCGAAGTCAATGAAAACGAAGAAGTCAAAAAAACAAAATGTTTCAAGTAAGACGAACAGAAAAAATAAGAATTTAGCCTACAATGTGAATAAGCCCGTCACGGCTTAGCTTAAGGGTAGATGAGTGGACTGTATGGAAATGTAACTTTTAGGGATTTATACGAGTTCTCCGCAGAGAGATCGTATATGACGATTGCGTGTAAAAGAGGAAGAAAGTTACAGAGAAGAATTAGCGTTAGGGTTTAAATGAGAGAGAGCACCAATGGATGAATATTACCTTCGTCAGGGATATCGCTGATGATTAGTTGGTTGCGAGGAATAAAAACACGGTGCGGTTTTAAAAACGTTATAATATTCCGTGTATTAAACAAATATTCAAGTATTGTGTAGGTTTCAAGACTTAGGTTAAAATTTAGGTTAAGATGTAAGTACTTTAAGGTTTTAATTCAAAGTTTAGCTTTAAATGTAAACTGTAGATGTGTACGGTGAAAAGGCAACTGAAGCAAAAAACCTTTTGTGCAATTAGCCGCACTTCTGCTTACGCATTCTTATGTAGCTAACTTATAACTTATATGTGTACTTATGTTAACAATTCAGCATACTTAACGATAGCAAAAGACAATTCACAATATGCTTGTTTTTAACCCTATGCAGGTGCAAATTAATATAAAAAAAAAAATTGGAATTTATAAATTTGAATATAAATTTATCGGATTTCCAGTTGCCATTAAGTATAAACTACGAGTTTATACACAATGAAATAAATCCAATCGAACGTTTAACTAATTTGTTTAAAATAAATAAAACAGCAGTTGAATGAAATGCTTACAGAGCGATCACTGGCTTAATGACGGGAAAATGCGGCGATACAATTGAACGACAGAACCCTCAACACAACAATTGCATAATTTAAAAAGTCGTGAACATGGATCAATTGCTATGATGAAACCCATAGGGGAGTAGAGCTTATTTTCGTGGTAAGTACAGACATATCTTAAATATAAATCGTAATAATAAAATCCTAATATTTTTTTTAATTGCAGCACCTGAATACAACGGCCACAATAACACTCAACCCGTCAACTACCATAATATTTCTCCAGACGAGTGGAATGGATATAATATATTTACCAAACTAAGACCATTTTGGAAACAAAAATTCAAATTTTTTTTATCAAAACACCTGCAATGTAATACTAACAGTGTACTTATATACAATTGACAATAAATAATTTCAAACACACATTCATTGCAGCAATGAACCATAATGACTGCAGCAATGGATAAAATCAAAGCGGCAATGAAACAAGTTTATAGCCGCAGTCAAGCAACTTCATTGATGTAATGAAACAAATTCATTGCAGCAATATATTAATTTCATTGGACGAACTGCACTTATTCGTTGCAACAACGAAAACAAATCATTACAGCAATCAAACCAATTCATTGCAGCACCGAAACAAATTTGTTGCAATCAAAAATCAACTGCATTTCAGCAACAACATACTTTCATCACATTGATGAACAATTTGCAGTTGATGAACACATTTTCGTAGCGGTGATGAAACTGTACGTTAGGTCACTTTCGACGACAAAAGTTCAGTGTGGAAGCCATTTGAACGATGTTGTGTTTGATTCATAAATGACAATGAATAAAATCCTAATTTTGAAAAACTGTCTATTAGTATTTTGTTAAAGTGAAATGAAATTTCAAATGCTACATGGCCCACCCTTTACTTGGAATAGTATTACTAAAGAATTACCTTTCTATTACGCTTGGTTATTAGAAACAACAGTAATATTGTGTCTTACTTCAGCTATCGGGCAATTGATAACACTATACAAGTGAAACAAAAAAAATCAACGGATTTACGCAATTACAATACCTTTCATCCATTTCCATACTTTGTTTTTATTTGTACATGCGTAACAGTTATCAGTACTATGGGTTTGTGGATCTATCATCGATTTACATGATCCATGTCTCATTTTGTTCCCAGGTTATGTGACTTTACGTGAAAGTAATAAAACGGGCCAAATTTTCAAAATTCATAATTTTTTATATTACAACCTGCTGAATTGTATCCGAAATGGGTAAGGTTTAGAATTATGTTGTTGTTTTACTGCATTACAGCCTACTATGCGGTAAGGGATATTTTGGAAATGTCTTTGTTTTTCGAATTCTGCACAACAAAATTTTAATTTATTGTTAGCAAGTTAATGATTTTAAACCGCGAACGTAAGCGCTTACAATTTAACTTGCTTCTACAAATTGAACAACTTTTTACTGCGAAGGATAATGTCTTCTCTCGTAATTATCGTTAATTTTATAACCGCCGGCTATATGACTCAATAGCCAGACACTGGTTTGTTTTTAGGTTTCATTCATTTTTAGAGTTTTCTTGTTCCAGATTTTGTCATATTTTTCTAGTCAGCTCCGTCACAACATAAAAAAGCAAGAGAAATCAAGCAAAAAAAACTGAATAGAAATGAATTGTGTTTGATGTCATCTTCATTTAGTTGTGTACACCTTAAGGGCTGATATTGGTCGTACAAGTGCATGTGGTGGGAAAAAAGTAGTAGAACAACAAAAACCATAACACAGCGACACTATGTTTATAAAAAAAAATCCAATGAGTGTTCGAACTCACGGGCGATGTGTTAACACCTTTTTGCTACACGGTACCTGTTCGGTTTCTATGAACACATTCGTAAATGTTACATTGGAAAATAAAAAACAGCGTTCAATCATATGATGACGTTACAGTTAAATAATATTAATACTTAAAATTATTTAAAGACCCAGTGCAAGCACATGTGTCATTATTTTCTTGCTCAATACTTTTTGTTTTATTCCCACAAAAGTCAAAGAATGCAAAGCAACAGACACTTGTACATACATACATACATTGTTATATTCGTACGATATAACCGAAGATCAACATAAAATACTTTTTTAATATTACTCCAAATTAATACTCCAAATTAAAACACTTAAATCTCGGCTCGCCGATATCGGATCGCCTTAATTTTTGGCCTAAACTCTTCGTCGAAACCCGCACTAGGTTTTTAATCCAAAAATTAATAAAATCGGATATGAATTTCCGGAGAAAATCGCGTGGGAAAATTATATGAAAATCGCCCAATAATCACTTTCGATACCGACTGCCAAGCAACGAACAAACAAACGATGATTTACTCTTAAAACCTAACACTTGCGTATGTATTAGTTTGATAGTTTACTGCCCTAGAGGCGCGCGTATAGATGTTAACACATCAAAAAGAAGCAATGAATTAATTTTCCTTCCGCTTTAAGTCCCACTTCCTTTACGAACAACTGGAAAACAAAGAGGAGATATCAGTGAAAGGGACGACATTTGGATTCGAAGTCAATGAACAAGAAGAAGTCAAATGAACAAAGTGTTTCAAGTAAGACGATCATCAAAAGTAACAATTTTGCAAAGAAAATTAAATGCATTCAATCGGAATTGTAACAAGTTTGATTAAAATGTATAAAAGAGTAGTTGAAGAAGATGTTTACAGCGCGATTACTGGTTTACTGACGTGATGATGTGGCGCTACAATTGCGTCCTTCGACATAAAAACAATTGCATATCTTAAGAAAACAAACATATGGTTCTCTGTTAAAGGAAGTTTTGAACATAGATCAATTGCTGTGATGAAACTCATGTCGCAGTAGAGCTTATATTCATGGTAAGTACAGACAGAAGTAGATATGTACATATTTTAAACATAAATTTGAATAATATATTCCTCATATTTGTTTTAATTGCAGGACCTGACTACAACGTCCACAATAACACTCAACGCCTAATCTTTCTCCAGACGAGTGTTTCACCATAGAATGGCTCTAATATATATTTAGCAATTTAAGACCATTTTTGAAACAAAAATTCAAAAAATTGTTATCAAAACACTTCCAATGTTATACTAACTGTGTATTTATTTATGCACAATTAACAATAAGCAATTTCAAACACAGCTCAAAACATTCTATGCAGCAATGAAATAAAATCATAGCAGCAATGAAACAAGTTCATAGCAGCAACTAAGCAACTTAATTTCTGTAATGAAACAAATTCATTGCAACAAAGAAATAATTTCATTGCAGGAACGATACTTATTCATTTCAGCAATGAAACAGATTCATTGTGGCAATGAAATAAATTCATTGCAGCAACGAAACAAATTCGTTGCAATAATGAATCACATTCATTTCAGCAACAACTATACTCTAATCACAGTGACGGACAATTTGCAGTTGATGAACACATTTTCGTAGCGGAAATGAAACTGTACGTTAGCTCACTTTCGATGACAAAAGTTGTTGGGGTGATGAACATTTTCACCCCTGTGACGATGCTTTTCCCTTCAGTGTATCAAGGTTGGACACTGTAGGAGATAGTGTTCAGAGGTTTTCGCCATTAGGTCGTCGTTGCAAAGATATCCATTGTTGTCAGAAAATCGGTTATTTTACCGTCATTTCAGGGCCAATATGCTAATCATGCGACAGGTAGTGAGTTCAGCCGAGGTTTTGTGTGTTTCGTGGTACAAGTGGGTATCAATGACGTTAAATTCCAATCTTAGAGGTTTTACAACATCGCTTGTCTATGCTTATTTCAACTGAAATCTTTCCTGGCTTCTTAGCGCCTTCGCTTCTGACTTTTCCGTATGACCCTGAAGCCACACTAGGTACATTTTTGTCGTAGCGCCCATCACGTCCACAAAACTTTTTTAGACCATTTTTCCCTACAGCCGTAGTAGGCCCTTTCTAAACTCTGTCTTCAATGCTAAGTTTCCAACTGAGTTTTGGATCGAAAATTACACCCAGATACTTCGCCCTATTCGACAACTCTAGACCTTTGCCATTGAATGAGGGTAGCCGATATTGTAGAGTAGCACGCCTAGTCATTAATAGTAGCACAATAGTTTTATCCGAGTTTACAAGTAGACCACAGCCTGGGGTCAAGTGCTGATATCTGCCAAGATATTCTCCATGACTTCACTTATTACGGAGACAAACGGACCTGCTACCATCACCCGGAACACCATCCCCATTTGTGCCTACCCTTATCCTCCAAAAGCCATGTTCACCAGTCGTGATTATAAACAATTGCCATAGTAGTGGTGACCCATTAGAATATATCTCACTACACTGAATGCTTATCTATCTGGTTCGCGGCACTGAGTCTATAAAACTCACAATTCCTCTATTGATATTCAACCGTTTTACGGCTTGACCTTAAAGCGTTCGTATATCCAGGAAGGCTGTCTTTGTATGTTGTTTATAGAAAAGCCACCTTTTGGCTGACTTTTCTTTCATATATACATGCAGGCTGTTTGATAGCCCGCTTTTATTCAGTAGCGATCTGATATGTTCGGTCAAGATTCTTTCTAGGGTCTTGAGAATAAATGATGAGAGGCTTATTGGTCTGAAATCATTCACAGATTCATGTCCGTTTTTCCCAGCTTTGGGGATGATTATGACTTTCATCTTTATCCGACTTATGTGATTTAGTCGTAGCCTAGCCATCAATAATGCAGTGAGACAGGTGGAAAATAACGATATAACCTCTGTAACAGTATCGGAAGTATTTCATCAGGGCCTGTCGATTTTTATGGCGAAAAACCATTCATAGCCAAAAAATGTTGTTAATATTAATCAGTGTATTGTTCAATTTGTCACAGTCGATGAGTACGTAGTTCGTAACCAAAAATTCTCGGGTATTTATCCAAGTTGCGGTTTCTCGGGTTGTGAAAGACCTTCGGGTTGGTAAGGCTTGGCGAAATATAGAAGAGAATTAGTGTCTGATCGGAGAAATTACATTTATCAGATACTCTTTAATTCTTTACGTCACACCGACTTCGTGGTGATGAACAGGACTTCTATCCACACTTTGGGTAAAGAAAGTGTAGGTTAGTTAGCGATGTTACATAGTAGAATGATAGTAGACACAATACAATCTAAAAGAGACTTTTACTGTTTTCTTATTGTTTTGTGTCTTTTTTGTGTCTTCCAGGGAATGGTCATCCTTGGCCACATCCGGATCGGTTCTCCTCGGCTTCTTTTCGTGATTTGGTCTCTTAGCCGAGCATGCTGTGCTGGTATTATCTAGAGTTTGGTCCCCTGCACTACTCTCTTACATTCCATCTCGTCTTTCTCAATATTTTATTTGGCTCTAATTATAGTTGTGACAACGAATCTCTTCGCTGTGTGTGAATCAAATTTGCAGCTGGAGGATTTTGATTTCAGAAAATTTTCAGTTTAGTACGTAACTGATTGTTAGTAACATACTATGGAACATTTGAGATTTTCCGGAGAGGTTTTGATTGAACCCGCTGTATAATTTCTATAGCATATTTCCATATCTCCGTATCGATTTGATAATACATTTTTATTTTACTAGTTTGTTTTGAGCGATAGTGAAGAGAGCGAGAAGTGGTGAGTTAATGAGAGAATTTTTATTTATTCAATTGTATGTCGTGATTCTTCATTTTTTCTAAATGAAATATTTTCTCAATGTCAGTCGTTTGTCAACATGTCTTCCGAGATATTTTACTTCCACTGTCTTTGGTATTTCTGCTTCATTTAGGGTTATGTGGGGTAAGTTTCTCGTTGGAGAGTAAACGTGACTTGAACGGATTTTGTTCATTTAATTTTATCTTCCAAACATTTAGCCAAGATGAGATATTCTCGATACGTTTTTGAAGGGAAATACTTCTCTCGGGCCTTCATTGACGGCTAAAGTAAAAGTTCCAATTTCAACTCCGTATGTTAGTGGGAGAGCTGAGGTGAAAGGAAATGAAGTGTTGGGCCCAATGCGCCGCCTTGTGCTACACCTGATTTATTTCAATAAATTGAATTCATCATTTCTTTCATCTTTGATATAGTATATATGAGTATATATGAGTTGAGAATGAGATAATAGCTTATGGAAAGGATTTGCTTTAATTTGAACAGCAAGTCATCCCAAGCGCTATCAATAGCTTGAGAGAGATCGAGAAATGCTGCAGTGCACATCTATTCTTTTTCAAAAGATTGTTTATCATTTCCACGAGCTTCTGAAGTTGTTAAATCCTAACCCTGAATTGGTGGTGAGGAAACAGGATTTTATTTTATATAACGTGCATAAATCTTTTCAGAAAGAGGCACTCCAGGACTTTACCGAGAATTGGTAGTAAACTGATTGGGCGGTATGAGGATATCTATATGGGAGAATTTACCGGTTTGCGAATGGAATGGTGGTCGAAACAAAGCAACAAGAGAGACAGGCGTTATAAAAAAATCCAATGAGTGTTCGAACTCACGGGCGATGTGTTAACACCTTTTTGCTACACGGTACCTGTTCGATTTCTATGAACACATTCGTAAATGTTACATTGGAAAATAAAAAACAGCGTTCAATCATATGATGACGTTACAGTTAAATAATATTAATACTTAAAATTATTTAAAGACCCAGTGCAAGCACATGTGTCATTATTTTCTTGCTCAATACTTTTTGTTTTATTCCCACAAAAGTCAAAGAATGCAAAGCAACAGACACTTGTACATACATACATACATTGTTATATTCGTACGATATAACCGAAGATCAACATAAAATACTTTTTTAATATTACTCCAAATTAAAACACTTCAATCTCGGCTCGCCGATATCGGATCGCCTTAATTTTTGGAATAAACTCTTCGTCGAAACCCGCACTAACTTTTTAATCCAAAAATTAATAAAATCGGCTATGAATTTCCGGAGAAAATCGCGTGGGAAAATTATATGAAAATCGCCCAATAATCACTTTCAATACCGACTGCCAAGCAACGAACAAACAAACGATGATAAGACAAAACCGAAGATCAACATAAAACACTTTTTTAATATTACTCCAAATTAATACTCCAAATTAAAACACTTAAATCTCGGCTCGCCGATATCGGATCGCCTTAATTTTTGGCCTAAACTCTTCGTCGAAACCCGCACTAGCTTTTTAATCCGAAAATTAATAAAATCGGCTATGAATTTCCGGAGAAAATCGCGTGGGAAAATTATATGAAAATCGCCCAATAATCACTTTCAATACCGACTGCCAAGCAACGAACAAACAAACGATGATTTACTCTTACAAACCTAACACTTGTGTATGTATTAAATTTATAGTTTACTGCCCTAGAGGCGCGCGTATAGATGTTAACACATCAAAAATAATTTAAGAGAACATACCTTCTTTGGCAAGTTATTTTATGCCCTTATCACCTCACTTACCACTTTGGACATCACATACTAAATAAACGAAATACTTGACGTAAGATTGTCTTCAATATTTATGTAAAACTCAACACAAACAATAAATACAAACAAAGGTTAGGTAACACGTCTTTTACTTCGGATGTTGAGAGTTTTCATATGGGAAAATCAAGTTGACTCAAGAGGACATACATATATCTTTGGTCCCAAACAATAACAGCCTAACTAGAGTTAGGACAAAATTGAAAAATTTTTTCTGAGAAGTCACCGTGCTCAAATAAGCAACTCTTTTTTGTTAAGAAGTAAGTAAAAGAATTCGCTTCCTTGTTATCTGTAACAAAGTTATCCCAAAGTTATAACAAAGTTATCGCAAAGTTATCCGACTCCTGATTTCCAGTAAAGATATTAAACTTTAAACTGCTCTCCCTGAAAAATTTTAGAATCAACTTAGGCTGTTATTCTATGTGACCACAGATATTTGAGATTAGATTACGGCGTTGTTGAGCCCAAATTCATTTCGAGTAAATACCTTTTCCATGTATTCAGAGATCCAGGAGTTATCATTTTTCTTATAAGGTGAATCATTTTCATTTTGTAGGGTGTTTCTTTCATTTTACCTGTCTTTTTCCGTAGAGTATAATTTCTTCCTTCCGAGAGGTCGAGGTTTAATATGTCAGATTCATAATGCGAGTTTTCTTCCTGTTGTAAAGTATTTGTGTGTTCAGAATTAAGTGCGGTGAGAGCACGTTTCCTCCTTAACAATATCCCTATCGCATGTTGCGGGATAGGGGCTAACTGAAAAAAAATTATAGAACTTTAAAAATTAAAGAACACTATTATGCTACTACCCAGCATTATCAACTATATTGATAACTTTTGCATTGGTTTGTGTCTAGACTAACATATGTTGGACAATTTCTTGTTTAATGCGAAGTTTTTTAGGTGGAGCCTGTAACCAATATTTAGTATATACTGCAGTTTTGAACCCAATAAAATATACATTTGAAAAAGTCAACATGAAAAAAGTTTAAAAAACGAAAATTTTCATAAATAAATGCCTTTTCTTAAAAAAAGTAAATTTTCTCAAAAAAAAAACTATTCATATTCTTAAAAAAAGTACCTTTTCTTAAAAAAAAAACCTTATCTTAAAGAAGTACCATTGCATAAAAAAGGTAAATTTTCTTATAAAAAGTACCTTTTCTTAAAAAGGTAATTTTTTAAATAAGTACATTTTGTTTAAAAAGTGAATTTTCGTACAACAAATTGCCATTTCTTCAAAAACTACCTTTACTTTAACGTAAATTTTTTGTGAAACAGAATAACTTACCTTGAGATAAGTAGTTACTCTTAACAATTTATCTATTCGTGAAAAAGGGTCAATTCTAAAAATTCCCATTATTTAAAAACCCTTTCTTCAAACAATAACTTCTCTTAAAAAATACTTTTACTTACAAATATTCCTTTTATTAAAGGTACCGTTTCTTAAAAATAAAATAATACCTTTTCAATTATATACAGCATTTCCTGGAAGAGGCGTCTCGAGTAATTTTTCTCTTCAGTCAGAATTTCCACTTCGTCAAAATTTTGCTTGTGTCCAGTTAAAGTACGGTGGGCTGCGAGTGCTGTCTTTTGTTCTATCGGCTTATAATGATCTTTTTGGTCCGACTTATGAGCAGATATTCTAGTTTTCAATTTATTCATTGTAGTGCCAACATATACTTTCTTGCATATGCTGGACTTGTCACCATTACATGGAATTTTGTACACAACGTTTGGGTTGTCATTTTTGTCTATAATAGACTTTGTCCTACTAAATAAACTATTCACGGTTAAATTCGACTTCAACGCCAATTCATATTTTCCGTTGTCATATATATTGGAATGTTTCAATCTTTCAGAGAAACCTGGAACATACGTTGTGGTTTTATCAATTCTGTCAGAAGAGAAAAATTACTCGAGACGCCTCTTCCAGGAAATGCTGCATATAATTGACGTTCCATCGGAGAAAAGGCTGAATTTCAAACGAGATACAGGTCAATGTGAGCATGTGTATAGGCACACAATTGACAAAGTCAAGAGAAGGACAAATCAGTTGACATAAGCCTGCGGAAAAACTTGGACGCGCTCTGTGTTATCTCAAAATGTAATTAAAATTAATCCTTCTCCGTTTGGGGAAAATAATATATATTTTTATGTTGATTCTTGTTTGAACTGTTCAATAATGTTTATGAATACTTTTGTTTGTTCTAGTTTTATCAGATCCTTGAAAATGATCAACGAAGTTGGTCGAAATATTGGAAAATATTAATAAAATTGTAAGAAGACATACTTGAAGACTTCTTTTCTTAAAACCAGTTTATCATTTTACAAAAAGTATCTTTTCTTAAAGATCCATTTAAATTATCGTATGTTTCGGCAGGCGCCTTTGTATCAGACGCCTGATACAAAAATTTAATGCCAAAAACTGTAACAGTGTAACTTACAGAAACAGCAAGGCGATGATGAGCTTAAAGATGACGACGCTGATGCTCATTTTCATTCCTTTTACCAGGGTTCGCATTTCGTGGGTAATGAGTTACCCTGGGTTATCTAAAATATCAAAAAATTAGGAAAAATCTCTATATCTCGGAAACGGAGCGTCCAATCGAAAAATTAACCAATTTTTCCATGTTTCTAAAGGGTTTTCATAAAGTGTTCCAATTCGTTTGAAAGTTTGTTTTTGAAAAATCGCCAAAATAAGAAATTCGCTAAAATAAAAAAAAAAACGGTGCATCCAATCGAAAAAATAATAAAAATTTTACCTCCAACGGAGGCCTTAACCAATGGGTGTCCCGCTAAAAAAAATCGCTAAAAATAAAATTTTTCAAACAAAAAATCGGTAAAATGCCCTGATGTTTATATCTCGGAACGGTGCGTCCTATCGCAAAAATAATAAATTTTTGGCGGTTTCTAAGGGGTTTTCATAAAGTGGTCCAATTCGTATAAATCGAAAAAAAAAGTGATGCCATACAATTTTTATTATTTTTTCGATTGGACGCACCGTTTTCGAGTTATAGCCACTTTTTTATTTTAGCGATTTTCTTATTTTGGCGATTTTTAGAAAATAATTCTTCCATTCGAATTGGACCACTTTATGAAAACCCCTTAGAAAGCAGCAAAAATTGGTTATTTTTTTGATTGGACGCAACGTTTCCGAGATATAAACTTGAGGGCGTTTTAGCGATTGTTTGTTTGAAAAATTTTATATTTAGTGTATTAAAAAAAAAAAAATTATGACATATTGGAGACACCCATTGGTTAAAGCCTCCTTTGCAGGTAAAATTTTTATTAGTTTTTCGATTGGACGCACCGTTTTCGAGTTATATATAGCCACTTTTTTATTTTAGCGATTTTCTTATTTTGGCGATTTTTTGAAAAAAAAATTCTTCCATACGAATTGGAACCCATCGTCGTGGGTAGCTATCCATTATTTTCCCCAATTCCCTGAGGGTAATGAGTAATCGTGATGAGTAATTCCCCATTGTCGTTGGTAGCTACCAATTATTTCCCCATTGCCCTGAGGGTAATGGGTAATCGTGATTGATAATTCCCCATTTCGTGGGTAGCTACTCATTATTTTCACCATTGCCCTGAGGGTAATGGGTAAACGTTCGTTACACATTCCCCACGTCGATGTGTATGGGTTACACATGGGGGGTAAATACGAACTCTGCCTTTTACACATAATAATACATAATTATGCTTAGTTTATTGGCAATGCTTTTACAATTATGCCGGTGACATTGCCGCCGATAAGTATGAGTTTGGTTATGTTTGATTAACAGAACTTCGAGACAACAAAAACAATAGCAGAAACTGAATACTCTGAGATCTGTAGTCTGCTTACTTTACACAAAGCACGTGTCGAACGGTAAGGGACCAGCAAGTCCAACATTTTACGCTAATTTGTCCCTGCATTTTGCTCCCGTATCAATGTAATGTCATTTGAATCATTTTATTTATTTATTTGGAATTGTTAAAGGTGCTTTGTGATAAAAGCAAACAGAGCAGAGCAAAATTAGTACGCAAGTGGACTTAAAAGCATTTGCCACTTTAGCCGCAAATGAAAAAGGAAAAAATGGCAGTTCATGTTGTTTACAGAAAACGTGTTTATTCTTTTTAACTGCTCCCAGTTCATTCCTACAGAAGCAGTTCAAAACAAGAAGCAATAGGAAATTAATATGTTACTTCGCGATAATTTTTTCTAAAGCGGTTAGTAGATGGGACAGGATTATGTAGGCCAGTCAAATTGTCTTTTTAAACGAGTGACCGGTTTTACAGATTAAGATACCAAAAGCTTAATAAAACATATGAAGTTAAAATGATTAAGTTACTCAAGGAATTCATTGAGGTGGTTGATGTTACTGTTTAAATATGCAGATGATCTGGCGTTTCATACAATTCTTCTATAGACCGCGTTGAATTTGACAGCAGTAGCTCTCTACATATTTGCAGTGTCCTTTTTTTAATTGGTATGCGATATTTCTTATCTTAACTATGAAGTTCACAATTTTCTTGCTTCCAACTGTTTCCTATACATTCGATTAATTTAAACTTAGGAGTACATAAATATTCTGCAAATATTCTGCAAATGTTTATGTAACTATAGAAATTTGTAAAATTTTCCCCACCCCTTCTGGTAGGTCCTATACAAAATTGACCAGTAAAACATGACTGTATTCAATCTGGTATTAGCCTACATTCATGTTAGGACCAATATACAATAAAATAGCCCAAATACAGTAAACCACAGCCGATCATGTTTAGATTTGAAGTAGGTAAAATTAACTAATTTTGCTATTTTGCAGCTCCCATTCAGGTACTTCACATGTAGATTAGTATTCATATATTCTAATCAGTGTTAATCCAATTATTGTTAACTATATTCAAGCGGGCCTTTGTATCATTGCGGTTGGTATTTCTTGGTTGGTTATAGTGTTGGGAAATCTCTCCCATGTAGACGGGTTGAACTTGATGTTATTCTTAGATTTCTTGAAGGAGTTTTTGTATATTGTGAAAGATTTTTTTGGTGAATTGGTGAAATGTGGGCAATGACTGTTTGTCGGAAGGAATTGGGCAACATCCAAAAATTTAGCACAGTAATTCTCCGTTAATTGAAACGTTATGTTAATCTCGATGGTCAGACGGCTTGCTGTTGTAGTGTACTAAGACCATCCCCAGAAGCCACGTTTATGGTTAGGCATGCAATTATGGTACGAGTTAAAACCCTTAATGTTTAATAGAAAACTCTTTCAAAGATTTTTGATACTCAAGGTAATAAGCTTTTAGGTTTATAAGACGATGGTATCTTTCTGGGCTTTGATACCATCTTCACTAAGGAAATTTTCAACACTTTAGGGAAATAATTCAGTTGTATTATGTGATTGAACACATTCAACAGAAATTTTACACCTACGGGTAAGAGTTCAGAGATCATTTGATGTGTTATGTTTTGCAGTTTCCTTTATAATGACAACGACTTCGTTTATCGTTATCTGTTCCATGGAATTGCGGAAAACTCTTCATTGCGTACTATGTTCGTGGGATTAAAACTGTTAGTACATGGGTTGGGACGAAAAACTTGTATTATCTGGTTTGACTTTTTCCTCATCCTTTTAATTTTGCTAGTGGAAGTTCGCCACAACGGGCACACTTATATTTCGAATGGCCACTGATAGGGGAAAATTGGTCGAATTTGTTGGAGATAACCCGTCAACGGGGCTGGGAGCGGCTCTTAGCATGTTCGTCGCAATGGTAAGTCAAGGACTTGCAGTTGGTGATCTGTAACATTGCCAATCCCGCCGACAGCGACACGTAAGACACCGTTTACCAGATATCAAGTTTCCCTATACATGATCTTCCCATTCGTCCGGAGATGGCGTTGTGTGGCTAGCTGCTTCCTCAAAAACAAATTTAAATTAGTGACATGGTTCTCAACATCAAGCTAATTGACGATTCTTTTGTAATATTTCATCTAATTTGTATTTTTGTATTAATCGAAAATATGAATAGTCCGAAGACAGTCCAAGGCAGGTAGTCGCGGAGACAGTTTTCTTAATTTTACCGAAACCGAAAATTTTATCACGCTGTTTGTTCCGATCATGCTGCCAGTACGTTGGCTGGCAGGTAATACCTAATCGACGTAATAGGTAATCGACGTAATACGTAATTCATCCAGACATGATGCAATAGTACAACTGTGTAGTTCACGAGACAGGAGCCCCAATGAGTATGTTTCGAATTGTTGTTGTTTCGAATTGTTGTTCTAACCTACCTTCTATGACATCACGCCGCATTCAGTGGCATATAAGAATACTTGTGCATTGATGTGCCTTACTATGTGTATAATGCGTGCGATATAACTTCTAATTGGGAATACTAAACTTATACCCATCTGTAAGCTGAGTGTCCGATAAGAGGATTATATCTATATCCGCATGAGCAAGATAATTAACTATTTCAAGTCTGTGTTTATTAACGCCTTCGTGTTCAATGCACCGGTTTAAATTGCACGGAATCAACTGACAATACTTAGAAAAGGTTGATAAAGACCTCATCGAACCATTTAGTATAAGGCGAGGCTTCAGGAAGGGCGCCTATCGCTATCATGCGATCTGTTAAACATATTATTTGATATCCTCGTGAAAAAACTAGCAAGCTACACGACTAAACCTATACGCACCAAAAGTCACATGCTTCTCGCGTATGCTGATTATTTGCGCATCACCATCATCACCAGTACTTGAGAGAATTGGGAAGAAATCAGGAAAAGTGGTTTGAATGATTGGATGAAAGGATGAACTGTGAAACGGAAAGGATGAAATAGTGGACGAAATCATATACCACGGATCTGGCATCAACAGTTGCAGTAATGTCAGCCTAGAAATCAGACGGAAATTTTGCTCGCAAACAGGTTGTATTGCGGCCTAAGCAAGCGCTTTACAGATAAGACCCACTCTCGAGAAACGGAGATCCAACTATATCAGACTCTCATAAAACCTCTTTTACTTTATGGTGCAGAATACTGGCCACTGCAAATGCTGATGCAACATCACTGGGGATCTTCGAGAGAAAAGCACTCCGAAAAATATATGGTTCTATAATAGAAAACGGCAAATATCGAAGACGGTTGAACCACGAGCTGTATAATCTGCTTCCTGACATCGACGGAGTTAAAACACCACGTCCACGCAGGCTAGGCCATGTTAGTAGAATGGGTCAGAAGGAACCAGCGTGAAAGGTATTCGAACCCCTACTCGCAGAGCAAATAGGACAATTAAAACTTCGCTGGAAAGACCAGGTGTTACCAACTGGGGGAGAAAAGCTTAAGATCGAGCCGGTTGGAGAAACATCCTATCCTCTGGGCTGTTTGAGGTCACCAGAGTTAGTTTTTGTTTGAGCGACAGGATTTTCTAGGGTCAGTGATGCATAATCACGGACAAAACTATTTTCAACTTTTCATCAAATTTGGTCTTAATAATCCTAGTATTATGCAACTCTTTTAGTTCGCGGTATTGTTTTCACCACAATTTCTAATTTTTTTTCTCAGATTTGTGTTTACCGAACAGTCAGGCGATTGGAGAATGTCACCCCATTCTACACAAACTGTTTGTAAAACACAATATTTACGGACATTCCTGGCAATTTGACACTGAATAATTATTTGGCTCGTACACAGAAAATCGTCGATAATTAGGATCAACGTCATTTTGCTTCAATATTCGTGCGTCCCTCTCCAGATTGACGTTAGAAATATGGACAATAGACCGAATACTCCAGAGCATCTTTAATTCCCATAACTACAACCGTTAATTTAATTTTCACAGTCATTTTCACGGCGGTCTCTTTCCTAGTTATTGTATTCTGTCCTAGTTATCACATTAAAAATTTCGCCAATAGTCGTGTTCAATAATAGTTTAGCCTAGCCGCATAGAATGTGGAGAATATTTCTCTCAATTATTGGTTTAGTTTTGGTAGTTTTGAGATGGTTATGGAGGATTTTTTTAAAAATTGTATTGTAGGATATTTTACGTTATGCGGTTACACAAACACAAGCTGTCAATTATTTCGCACAAATAAAAGCAATTTTTAAAAATTTTAAACTTCATTATTGCTTATGATTTATGAGCGGATTCTGCTTAATTTATATCGGAATAATTTTCCAAAGGTCGCAAAACGTACAGTGATATTGACCTCAGTTGAATTCGACCTTAAACTGTAATACTTCATGCTTTTTGCCATAGACTGCTCAAAATGTCTCGAGAACCATTATAGTTAACCTACATATGTCAAATTGTATTTAAAAATAATATTTAAAGATTAAATCAGTTTGAGGTTACCAGAGTTGGGCTCCCACTGTATGCCGCTAATATGGAACTTCAGCACAGTATCTCAGTTATATAAATGCGGAGTTACTTCTCGATCGGGCGAGGCATTTAGAAACGGTTGTATTAATTTTTCGAGAAATTCCACATTGTGGAACAATCAACCCGTTTGTTTCCCTCAAAGACAGCCGATCTTAATGAAATTCGGTACTCGGCAATTTTTCAAGCGCTGATCTGTAGTGTTAAAAAAAATTATTTTGCCACACCAGTTTTGGTACTACCAATATAAATCGGAAAAACACAACAGATACTACTAAATTTGGTAAAAAAAAAACCTGAGGGTTGGTCCTCACCGAACGTTCTTTTTGGAAAATTGTCTGCAATGGGTGAAATGAAAATCGGATCGAATGGCTGACTTAGGATGTAAATAAGTCGGTTCTTCGGACAAAAATTTCGGTACTGGATTTAATATGTTTTGCCACTCATAGCTGTACCTATGTACATGTTTGCTTCACACAAAGTCAATGAAAAACCAACGACGAATATTTAAGCGCCACCCATGTGCCATAAGAATCCTTTACGAATTCGAGACAGATCCGTTTCTTCGAACATTTTGTCCGAAACGGACATCCGCTACGAACTTATATTCCTCTCGAAACCGCGAATCTTGTTTTGTATTTTTAGGGATCCGTCTCGAACTCGGAACGAATTTCATATTCTAATCCGTTTCGGATTCGTTTTTTGGTAGTAAAATGAATTCAAGATTTGCGGATTCCAAACGAATTTGCACTCCTCTTGATGTCGCTATTCGTTTTTTGAACTTTTGCGGATTCGTCTCGAACTCGTAACGAACTTCATATTCGAATCCGTGTACGATTCGTTTTTTGGAATAAAGAAAATTGAAAAAAATTTTTTTTTTTTTAATCAAATTTATAAGAGAATGGTGGAAGCAAATAAATGAAATTGAAAAAAAAAAACTTTTTGTAATCAAATTTATAAGATAATTGTGGAAGCAAGTTTAAATAGTATTAATATGAATTCAAACTATCAAGTTCATGAACTCAAAGTTGGTAAATTCAATAATTTTTTTTTTTCAATATTTTATTTTGCGATCTATTGTAGTACAATAATAACGTATGTTTTGAACTCCACTGAGTTCAAAACGTATAAACATTGAAAAAGTTTTTTTTTTCAAATACCAATTACATTAATTATGTTGTCATTTATTTTATTTCTATTTACGAAAAGGCAGATCTAATATATGAAAGCGTTTTAATCTATGAATTTCCTCACTATCGTCAAGTAAAGAAATAGCTAATGCATTGGGATGGTTACTAAGTCTATCTAAATAGTTTGCACTAAATCGACTTATCTCGTTTTTAATTTTAGCAATTCCTAGATCTTTATGAATGTTATCATTGGAAACGAACCAGGGAGCGTTCACAATCATTCTTATCGTCTTTGATTGATATCGTTGAAGAATCTCAATGTTCGAGTTGCTCGCTGTACCCCAGAGTTGGATACCGTATGTCCAAATTGGTTTCAGCATAGTTTTATAAAGTAGAACTTTATTTTCAAGGCCTAACTTTGATGTTGGACCAATTAACCAGTACATGCGTTGAGTTTGGATTTTCAATTGGTTTCTTTTCATTCTTATATGGTCTTTCCATGTTAATCTTCTGTCAATGTGCATTTCAAGATACTTAACACATACGGATGAAGTAATTGCCTCGCCATTTAAAAATTCTGTTGGACACGTTCCTTTTCTTAATGCAAAAGTTGCATGTGCTGATTTATCAGCGTTAACACAAATGTTCCATTTTTTTAGCCATTTGGCTACGCAGTCGAGATGGTTTTGCAAATATTTGAAGCATTAATAGGAGACTCGTTTGAAGCCAAGAACGCAGTATCATCTGCGTAAGTTGTTGTAATAACTTCATCACTCACAGGTAGATCAGACGTGTATATTGTGTACAATACTGGTCCTAAAACGTTGCCCTGAGGAATGCCTGCGCCTTCAAAGTTAATATCTGAAGTTTCCTCATTTACTCGAACATAAAAAGAACGTTCCTCTAGAAATGATTTTAGTACTAAATAGTAAGGTGCAGGTAAAACCATTTTTAGTTTGTAGAGGAGACCAGGATGCCAAACTCTATCGAATGCCTGTTTGACGTCCAAAAAAACAGCGGAACAGTACTGTTTGGTTTCAAGCGCATTTCTAATAACATTTACAACGCGATGACATTGTTCTGGCGTTCCGTGTTGATGTCGAAATCCAAATTGATGCTCAGGTATAATGTTTTTAATATATAAAATTGGTTGTAACCTGGCTAGAAACAGCCGTTCAAATACTTTCGTAAAGGTTGATAAAAGGCTTATTGGCCTGTGTGATTTGGTTAGGTTTTCCGGTTTGTTGGGCTTAGGAACCATAACTGTCTCTGCACGCTTCCATAGATGTGGGAAATACTGCAATCTAAGCATTGAGTTAAATATTAGCGTTAGTAATAAAATAGCCTTTTTTGGTAACAGTTTTAAAGTTGTTGCATCGATTCTATCATGTCCGGGGGATTTTTTTTTATTTAGTTTTGAGATTTCTTTTTCCACTTTTTTGGGTGTGAAATGCTTTATCGGCAATTCCATTGCACATGCAGCATCTAGAAATTCCATCACCATATTTTTGTCATCAGTGGTATTCGTAGAGAAGGGCTTGAAAATGTCGCTCAAGTACGTAGAGAAAGCCTTAGATTTGGCCTTGTCCGACCTATGCCATTCGTTATTTTCGTCTTTAAGTGGCACTTTTCTTTTTACTGGCCTTTTTAAATATTTTGTTGCTCTGAACAAATTGTATTCATTGGATTTCGAAGCATCAAGGTTTATCAGGTAATCGCCTACTTGGTCATATCCTTCCTTAATAAGCAAATTTTTTAATCTACGCTCTGCTCTGTTTAAGCTAGTTTTATCTTAAGGTGCTCTAGTTCTTTTCCATTTTCTTCTCAATTGTCGTTTATGTCTTACCATATTTTTAATTTTCTTTGAGGTGTGAACTTTTACTCCATTTGCCAAATCTTGATCAGGCGGCGTTGATAAAAATGCTGCTTCATGAATTATGTTAGTAAAGTTTTGAACTATGTTATCCAGCTCTATTTTATCGCTTATTCTTACTTCAAACAAAAAATTATTACTTTTCATTGAAACACGTAATGTTTGCAATTTCAAATTTGCTTTTCCAAATTGCCATTTCGCTTGTTTATGTTTCTACGGGCTCGTAATGGATCCGCCAAATAGCAATTCCTCTGATTTGACTTGTATGTTTTTACGGACTCGTAGAGGTTTCGACACTGATCCGCCATATCGGAATTTCACTGATTCGCTTTTGTAAGTTTTTACGAACTCGAAGTGAGTTCGAGTCGGATCCGCCAAATCGCAATTTAACTGATTCGCTTTTTTATGTTTTTACGGACTCGTAACGGGTTCGAATCGAATTCGAGAACTCACATTTCGATTTTTATGATTTTACGGACTCGATACGAATTCGAAACGGATTCGCATCCGTTTTTGTGCACATTGGGCACGTATTAATCTAATACATGTAGTTGGTTCACATAGATTGGTTACACTAATCCATTGTTTCGATTGGCCGAAGACCACTCTTCTCTACCTCTAGTTTGTAGTTTCTTTAGTGCTGTTGTGCGGTCTATAAATTAACAACGAAACGGGATTTGGATATGTGTCGCTCATAACATTCGACACGGAAAAAAGTGCAAACCATAGAAGGAGCCATATTAGATCCCATATATATTAGGATAAAATTCGGTTAAGGACTTTTTAAGATGAAGGAGTCATATCTGTCTGGCTGGCTGGATTGTACGCACGATATTCCCATAGATTTTAACCGATCACAATACAATTTCGGCAGTGATTATTATTTGCCAAAACTTAGTGACTTAGGATGAGGGTTGGCTTAACTCGGTTCACACGACTGAAGTTTTTAAATATGTTTGACAGAGCAAACTGTTCTTTGAATTTTTCAATTAAACTAGAAATGATACAAAATTCTTATGATTATTAATCATTTTGTCGGCGTGAAATCATGCGAATAAACTGGTTCCAAATTTTTAAATAATAAAATAAAAATAAATGGTTTCCCATTACATTCTGTGAAGGAATTAGGGAGAGCTAGGGAGAGCTTCTAACAACCAGTGAACTGTGCGCTTTCTAGTTATTATACTCACTGATTGTAACCTACAGTTTTACACCGGTTCCGAACGATATTTTGAGAAGCTTTTTCATGGCTAAATACTCGATACTGTCGCCGTCACTATGTGAGGTGATCGCCGCCGAAAGAAATTTAAGGTGGTCAGAGCAGGAATCGAACAAAAAGATCTCATGTAAAAGAGGAGCGCACACTAACCATTGTACCACCCACGGCCATATTGTTCTTATATTTTAAAGATTTAAATAAGGCAAAACATTTAGTTATTTATTTTGGATGATACAAAGATTTTAAATAATAATGGGTTTTTTCTTTTAGAAATTTATAAAAATAAACGTTGAAACTTTTACTTAGCTGTATACCTCAGAATCTTCATACCTTAGTCTTTACCACCAACGAAGTGGTCCTTGAGACCCATAGAGCTACATTTATATAATAATAATATATAAAATGATAGTGATGCTATATTAGAGTTGTAATAATTTACAACATATCAATAGATTTATTTCACCATAAGCGGCATTTCATCATTCATTTCATCATTTGCACCATCAGCGCCACATGATTTCGTATTGGTCAGTCTGGAACCTGCTTAGGACATTGCCATCTTGATTAAAAGCACGGAAATGTATTTTTTTAGTAAAAGTTATAAAATCTGATTTTATTTTATTGAAACTGTAGTTAGGGGAGTATATAGATTGAGACAAAAAAAGTGAACAGCTTAAACTAAGGAGAATAATGATATTTACAGAAGTGGAAGAGGCGTTAGGGAGTAACGGATAAGGAGGAAATATAAATCAACGATCGTAAAACATTCGACGGAAAACGAAGAAAATAACTAAGTTTTAAGAAAAATTTTAATGAGATATGAAAACATTAAAAATGTTAGACAATTATTAACACATTTGACCGCAACTGTGCATAAAGGAAAATTATTAATTGCTGAATTTCGGGAGTGCTGTTGCGGTGCAGAACGACGAAGGTTTCTGTCTCTTACGGCTTCTGTAAAAAGATCCTTCACTTTTTGTTGTGCTCTCAAATGATAACTTTGAAACCTATCGGTTTGTCACTTGCTGCACCGATACCAATATCCGCACTGGCAGTAAATATTCGTTGCGTGCTGCTGAACGGGTTTGTTGTAGGAATACTGCCGCTGCGCTGAACGACAACGTTTTCAAGCTATAGCCGCTGCTGTACCTAAACAACATTCCTAAACGTCAGCCAATAATCCTTATGGAGTTTTGTTCCACGTGCACGCATCTGTGATCTTCCCCCACTTTTCGACAATTAGTGAGAGGTAGTCATTTAGCTGACTCGCCAGGGCCAAGCGGACTGGTGATTGCACTTCAAATATACTTGTAAATACTTCATTGCTGGGATACTGGAAAGGAGATTGGGAAAAGAAAAAAAAAAGAGAATTAGATTTTTTTGGAAATATTGTATAAAAGTCTGAAAACATAGGCAAAATGTGAGATACGGATATATAATTTGTAACCCTTAAATGCATATTGTTGCCAATTGTCTACATTCCAGTTCACACACAATTTTTCACAATTTTTTCAAAATAAATACCCTAAACTATTACCTAGATTTTTTTTCACAATTTTTCAAAATTTTTTCAAAATAAATACCTTAAACTATTACCTAGATTTTTTTCACAATTTTTCAAAATTTTTCAAAATAAATACCTTAAACTATTACCTAGATTTTTTCCTTATTTTTTACGTAATCTACATCTAAATTTCTATAGAAAAACATTTTTTACAATTAAAAATAAAAAATCATGCATTTAAGGGGTAAACTGTCTTATCGATTTCGATAATATTTTAGTAATTTCTAAGCATTAATTCTAGTAGTCTGTGAGCGAAATAATAACCTTTTGGCCGACGTGGTGTTGTTTTGCCAGATCCCAATTTTAAGTCTTTTCCGATATATAATTACGACCTTATTCATGAAAAATAAACAATAAATTAGCACTAAAACATTCTTCAGTTATTGAAAGCTTTTCGATTTCCGTATTCATAATGAGTATTCTACCTAGGGAACATACAACTGACTGACAACCCTACTTTATGTATTCGCATAGGGTTTCTGATGTAACCACAAGATAAATAATACACGATAGACCGAATTCAAAAAAATATATGAATGCGTCAATGGATTTTTGGAAAATTTTAAATATTATGAAAAGAAATATTCAATAAATAAAACAATTAGTATTTTTTTTTTCTTAAATTTGGAAGAGGTTACAAAAACTAATATCGATTTGGATTTAATTTTTGAGTAGTCGAATATAAAATCAAATAATGGGTTGTTGCATAGACGAATACATACAATGATACATTTATTCTCTCAATAAATTAAACGTCATAGGTACAGTGGAAAGGAAAACATGGGCTCAATAACACCATATAGAGGCAATAGTAAACAACCTCCAACAAAGGAACAACAACCCAATTTCGTGTTTTTGTGACAAACTAGTTGTGTTAAATACAATGCAAATGTATACCAACGCTAAAAGTCAACAAAAAAGTGCCAAATACATTTAAATTTTTCAGTTTTACACCAAAACGACATGACAAAGTTAAGCGAATGTGAGTTCGAATCCCACCCGCGGCATTTACATTTTTTTCACTAACCGCAGAGAATATGATCTCTTAGCCTAAAGGAAATAACAACTTTAAAATAACGAGGATTTAAGACAACTTAATTTGAATCATATGGTAGGGCCAGACCAGAACAGAACGAGACAACTACAATTAGAATAGTGCGTTCTATAAATAGTACTTTCAAAACTTCGGCATCAGTGCGTGTAAGTAGGAAAGCAAATTGTAAGTAGCGACAAACAATCACTCTGCACGATCAATAAATGTCACATTCGCTGGACGATCGTTTCGAAGTTTGTGAAGCATCGTCTTCAGCAGCGTCTAGACCGTTAAGCCACTGCGGTGTGTATTTGCACAAGTCTCTAACCGAAGACATTTATTGATTGTGCAGAGTGATTGTTTGTCGTTATATCTCTGCACAATCAATAAATGTCTTCGGTTAGAGACTTGTGTAAATACACACCGCAATGGCTTAACGGGCTAGACGCTGCTGAAGATGATGCTTCACAAACTTCGAAACGATCGTCCAGCGAATGTGAGTTCGAATCCCACCCGCGGCATTTACATTTTTTTCATTAACCGGGGAGAATATGATCTCTTAGCCTAAAGGAAATTACAACTTTAAAACTTATATTGTTTACGCAATGAAATTCTTGTTAACAATAATAAAATTAGAAATGGAACATTGAAATAAATAATGCGTTGCACAAGTATTATAATTACATTTAAAAATTATAGACATCAGTTGATGTTGTTGAGATTTTAAGTACTAAAAATATTATGATATCCAAATTAGAAATATATACATATATATATACACAAATTTTACTATATTTAAAAATGTGCAAATTTGATGTTTTAAAATTGTTTTTTAAACGACTCAGAAAGGTTCAGAATCCATTTCCGTCAGCCAAAATGCAATATATTTGGATGTAGTTAACATTTGTAAGTTCTGCAGAAACACGATTTTAGGCGAAGAGTCGATGATTATTGCGATATATCACATTAAGAATCGCTCAGGGAAAAATTTCCAACATTAACTAGTTTTTGTTTTTTTTCGATTTTTCGAAGAAAACAA
The DNA here is from genome assembly GCA_963931995.1 of Phaonia tiefii. Lineage (NCBI taxonomy): Eukaryota > Metazoa > Arthropoda > Insecta > Diptera > Muscidae > Phaonia > Phaonia tiefii. The sequence continues at coordinate 196,657,907 of OZ008368.1, read as the reverse complement.
AAATTTACATTTTTTTATATCCGTTTGAGTATATATTATTCGATCTTTTAGTTGTTATGTTGTTTTGAATTTTTAAATATTTTTTAACATAATACGCAAAACAAATTTTTTCCGAATTACAGCTATTCGCTTTTCTGAATTTGGAAACGCGATAAATTTGATCCTTTTTTTGAATTTCTTGAATTGTATCTCACTTAATTTTAAAGATATTGCACTTAATTGAAAACAATGATTAATTGGCTTGAATAAGACGGCTAAGTTTTGTTTCTATCAAATAAAGTTCGGATGTACTAAATATTTAAAAAATTTCGTTTTCGAAAAAATTTGGATTTTCGACCATCATAACTTCTTTGCTTCAAAACCTTTCAATGAATTTGATACACACTTGGAAAGGTTTGTCTGTTTCCCAATGATTTGGGGTAACTTATTACAGTTATTCACTTTTCTGAATTTGGAAACGCGAATAAATTTGATCCATTTTTCGAATTTCTTGAACTGTATCTCGCTTAGTATTAAAGATATTGCACTCAATTAAAAACACTGATTAATTGGCATGAATAAGACGGCTAAGTTTTGTTTATATCAAATACAGTTCGGCAGTACTAAATATTTTAAAAAAAAATAGTTTTCGAAAAAATTTGGATTTTCGACCAATAAAACTTCTTTGCTTCAAAACCTTTTAATGAACATGAAACAAAGTTGGAAGGGTTGATCTGTTTCCTAATGATTTGGGGTAACTTTTGCTGCTGCCCGATTGAATAAAAAGAATGTGGTACTTTAGTATTCATGAGCTACTTTAAATTCAGTGCTACTTTAACGTGAAAGTCTGATTTATTAGTGCTAAACGTTAATAACTATTTTTTTCTCAACAACTATAAGAAAGTAAGTACGCAGTCAAAAATGTGATAAAATTCTTTTTCTCATTTTCGTACTTTCTACACTAATCGGAGTTCATTTTCGGGGTTATGTCAGAAACGTCCCTGCCAATACAAGATTCATCGTATAAATCAAATTACTGCCGTTGAATTGCAATTCAAAACTCATCAAAAACTTTCTAAACTAGTATGTCATAATATATTATGTCATAATATATATAAAAAATATTTGTCATCTTTGGAAATTTTTTGAAATATCCCCTACTGTCCTTGCCTATACTCTTTTTTTGCAGCACTTAAAAATTTGTACTGTAGCAAAAGATATTGAATTTTGGCTAATTCTGAGCCACTGTGTGGCGGTTAATTTTAAACTTTTGGAGCTTAATAAACTGGTGCGAAGCCGATATACTTTTCAAATTTTTGGCAATATAATGTATGTTTTTATACAGTAATTTAAATAGAAAATAAAAATACAAATTTTTTAGTGTGACTAAATGGCATACGTATGTATCGGGATTGCAGTACTGGTCTAACCAATGACTGTGATTATGAAAGCGCCAAGCGTCTCCTAACAATGAAGGTCGAGCCTCCAAAGTGTACAAGAATAACTCACAGAAGATTATGGATCTCATCAGCCGGGAACAGAAAGGCACAGATCCTGTAAGATGACCAGGATCAGAAGAGTACCAAACAATACCCAGTTTGGGATTCATCAGTGAAATGGGTTGGAGAACACAATTACAATTCAGGGAACTATGAAGAGTACACAGAAGGCAACCTAAACCGACCTAATCCTCAGGGAAAGTCATTAAATAAGTTAAAATACCATTTGGTACCAGGTGAGACTTCAGAAAAAGTAATCTCTCCGCCATCTTAATTGAAGTAATAATGTGACAAATTATGTAATCATAGGGTTAATTATGGAATAGCTCATCAGGTTTTGCACATAAGCACTCTTTTGCTTGCATGCATGTGTCTGAATTTCACTGATACAGAGCTCAATTTCCTCCTTAAATTCGTGGGTGATCTTGAGCTTATTTAATAACCTTAGATTTCAAAAAAAAAAAAACCAACCCAAATAGTCTCACTACTTTAAATCGCATAATCTGGGCGTCCAATTCTTATCAACAAAACGAGAAGTTACGCGATCCAGAAATAACTCATGCAGTAGTTGAATTGTTTTTCGGCCTACATAACATTTGAAACCATCTTGTTGAGAGCAGATGTTGTTCACAGCCACATCTTTCAATTTAGACACGAATAACTCGCATATCTAGACGCGGTAATAAGCACCATTAACTGTTATTGCCCGGACGGCTGCATTTTTTAAGAAATCCGATCCGATGATGCCTCCACCTCAAAATCCGCACCAAGCAATGGCACATTGTGTATGCATTTATTTCTCAACAATTACATGAGGATTTTCCGGAACTAAAATGTTACAATTTGGTCAACTACCACGCCATCTAGATGAACATGAGCCTTAACGCTAAAGATGAAAATTGTGCACTGTCGCCGTCAAACCTCCACTATATAAAATATTCCTGAACAATGAAAACTCGTTGTTTTTTCATGTAGCGCTCCATTTGTACTAACCCTGAAGTGTCACCTGTCAACAGTGTTGCTAATTTAGCTTATTTCCCGCTAGCATTATTTTAACGTGCTTAGAGGGAGAAAATGGAATTTAGCTTTAAGCTTTTTTTCTGGCTTTTTTCAAAGATTTTCAGATTTTTTTTAGCTCTTAATACTTTTGACACTTATTACAACAAATATTACACCAATAACGACGAAGAAATTCAGTTTCTTAAGAAAAAGGTACTGGACGATCCTAACATTGATGTTTTTTCTGAAGACTTTGAAGCCTATCTATTTCGTTTAATTGTTATCTTGGCTTTGAATTTGAAAATTTCGTCAACAAATTGAAAGAGTCAGGCAAATTAAGTTCCAGTAGTGAACAACATATTATAAACAAATGCTCAGACTTTATTGTTGGATTAATGAATCAATTGAAACAAAAGTATGAGTTTGATTTCATATGAATATATTATATTCTAACTTGCGTTAATGTTTCATTAATTTTAGATTACCTGAAATATAAAAACACTGAAAACATTAACCTGTTTTCTATACAAACATTTTAAGTTACCGATAAAGAAGTTGTAAGTTTAATTTTAAAGTTATTTAAAATGCAAGAGTGAACTAGTGGTAGACCAGAACTTTAATACCCAATTTATGAAATGAAAGAACACGAATAATACTACAAAGTTTTGGGCTGAAGTATTTGAATATAGATATACCGCTGGAAACAAAAAATTTGAAGAAATATCCGACTTTGTTCTGAGGCTGTTATGCCTTCCCTTAGTCCAATGCAGAAGTAGAACGAGTTTTTAGTAACATAGATCTTCTGAAGACAAATGTACGTAATCGAATACAACTTCGGACTATAAACTCTATATTGGCAATTAGATAACTTCTCGTTATATCTGTGCCCACAAGGAATAACACCTAAAATCGATTTCGGTCAATGTTCAACAGAGGATTTAAAAAAATTTAAATCGTTGTCTAAAATTAGGGAATTTTGATTAAACTAATATTTATAAGTTCTATGTTAGCAATTTTATAATATTTAAATCTGAAATTCAATTTATGATGAAGAAACAATTAACTTGAGAGTAGTAAACAAAACAAAATCAACTTTGTCCTAATTCGACTTTAGCTGTCATTCCTTGTGGGCACAGAATATCTGGCAGTAACTATAATTTTACATATGTAGGTACTAACATTACCATTTAATTTGTATTAGGAAAAGAAGCGAAAAATACTGTTTTCAGTATGAAGTTCCAATAAGACTTTTTAAAATGATGGGATTAAACGAAAGTTATGGACGAATGCAACAAATACGATGAATATGATGGTGATTGGAATTTTTGAAATTTTCGCATAAATGCGCTTAGTTAAAGAAAAGCACTCGTCAAATATTAACTACTAACGACTAAAGATATCATTTACCAGCTTTTGTTACTTATAATATGAAACAAAAATTAATTCGTTTTACTTTTTGTTACAAAACTACACTGTTCTTTAAATGAAAAATTTACCTTTTTTAGATTTTGATTTTGGCTTTTTGTACCGAGTTTTCTCATAAAATTTGTCTTTAAAAAAACAAAAATTCTGGCAACGCTGCCTGTCAAGCTGTAATTGGTACAAAATTCAAATATCGAGTAAATTTTGGGACACGCTTTATAAACCTCAAAGTATATCAGTACTCTTCATTCTAAGTTTGTGAGAATATACAGTAGGGTGATGCAAAATTCTAGACGTTGGAATTTTTCAGCCCCTCAAGTCTAAATCAATGTGTCTACATATTTGAAGTGTAATAAATCTAAAATTACTGAACAAAAGTTTTCATCTTAAAGTCCCTAAATAGCGACACATTTGCGACTATAGTGTATAAAAATTTTAATTCTTTAAAAATAAAATTAAATATACTAATTTACATCAAACACGATACTTCAAGTCTATATAATATTTTCCAGATTTTTACAAATACTAATTAAACATTTTACATAATATAGTGGTTTCCGCGGTTTTAAGAATATTTAAAAAAAATTAAGAAAAAATACAACTGTTAAATTTTTCTTTTAAAAATGTTTGTTGTTCAGTGTCTTTTATTATGAAACTTTTACTTTAAGTATTTTTCAATCTAATAAAAACCGCTATCTATGTAAAGTCTTTTTCAAAAATGGGTGTAAATTAAAAACTTGGACCATTAATAAGCAATATATTAAGGGAAAGGTAAAATAAGTCATATTTTATGAAAAGTTCTCAGGAGTACTTTATCTTTAATGGTTAAGGAAAGAGGATTTAAATTTTATAGTGATATACATATATCTACTTTCATGAACACTGCCTCTCAAAGTAACAAATTCAAAAAAAAATTCTCAAAATCATAAAAAACCCAAATACCATATAAACCGTAAAAAATTTCATAAAAGTTTGTTCTACATTCTTAAAGGTTTTAAAATTCCAATTCAGAATTTATTCAGAAGTTTAAAGAGTATAGTTTGAGATCTTATTAATCTGGGTTTAAGACTTTTTTTAATTTGTATGTAAATTTCCATACAAAGTGTTAGAAAATAATGCATTTTTTAGGGACCTTAACACACGTCATTCAATTTCGCTGCAATTTTGCACAGATGTTGGTGTGGTCACCACGCAATAGTCCATGCTTAAGGAGAACATATAGGACTACGTCTAGATTTTCCCATACGATTTTGAATCACCCTAATATACAGCTATATGACATGCCTGAATTTTAAATGGATAGGTCTTGTGTGGACTCCTGGGGGTTGAGTCTTTATATGCACCAACATTTCGGTGCTGTGATATAATTCAAAAGGACATAACCCTAGCTTTAATATTTGAACTTAATATTGTATTTGGGAAGACGTATGTGAATGAGAAGACAATTAAATGTTTGATTATACCTCCTAGAAAACGGTCAGAATCCCACGAAATATTGTAACAAAATTGAGAGCGTTTTAGACAAAATTATTGATTTATGTATATTTCCCAAATTGCTGGAATTTTACAGGTGCTCTCTATGGCGAGTTAAAAGCATGTGTAGACGCAATACGCTACTAGTACCTGAGATATCCAATGGCGATGGGACAATCCATTACAATATGGACGACGACGTCGATTGCCCCCCTCCTAACCAAGACGAGGTCAGAACAGCTATTGCCCGGCTTAAGAACAACAAAGCCACAGGAACCGATGGATTACCGGCGGAGCTGTTTAAGGTTGGCGGCGATGAGCTGATACGGTGCTCGCATCAGCTCATTAGTAAAATTTGGTTAGATGAATCCATGCCCGGCGATTGGAGTCTCAGTGTGCTATGTCCCATATTTAAAAAAGGTCACCCGAGTATCTGTACCAACTACCGTGGATTGAGCCTGTCATCCATAGCATATAAGGTTTAATCGAGTATAATGTGCTAAAGACTAAAACCAATTATCGCTGACCTGATTGGACCATACCAGTGCGGCTTTGGGCCAAGAAAATCGACAACTGACCAGATTATCACGCTATGCCAAATCCTGGAGAAGACACACGAAAAAAAAATCGACACCTATCATCTATTTATCGATTATAAGGCGACCTTCGATAGTCCGATACGGGAGAAACTCTACGAAGCTATGTCTGAGGTTGATATTCCTGCAAAACTCATACGCCTTTGCAGGATGACCTTGACGAACGCCAAATCCGCAGTGAAAGTTGGTAAGGATCTTACAGAACCTTTCGAAACTAAGCGAAGCCTCAGGCAAGGCGACACCCTATCGCGCGATCTCTCTAACATCTTAATGGAGATCATTATGAGAAAAGCTGCAGTCAACATGAATAAAACCGTCAGCAGCAAAAGTCACATGCTGCTCGCATATGCTGATGAAATAGATATCATTGGGCGCACAATTAGAGAAATTACTGCGGTTTGTTCGAGAATTGAGAATGAGCCAGCAAAAGTGGGTCTGACGATAAATGAGGACAAGACAAAGTAAATGGTTTCAACGAACAGGGCCTCCACGCGATTAGACCAAAGCGTGAACGTTGATAACCGTTACAACTTCGAGGTGGTGGACGAATTAATATACCTCGGATCTGCTGTAAACGAAAACAACAACGTCAGCCTTGAGATCAAGCAGAGAATTGTGCTTGCGAATAGATGTTATTTTGGGCTAAGCAAGCACTTTAGAGATAAAGCCCTCTCTCGAGTAACAAAAGTCCAGTTTTACCAGACTCTCATTCAACCTGTCTTGCTTTATGACGCAGAATCATGGGTCCTATCGCAAGCAGACGAAACATATGTAGCAGTCTTCGAGAGAAAAATACTCCGAAAAATGTATGGCCCTATAGTGCACAACGGCGAGTGTCGGCGACGCATGAATCGTGATATTTATCCTGACATTGACATAGTTAAGCAGATCAAAATAACGCGATTGCGCTGGCTAGGCCATGTCAGTAGAATGGATGAAGACAAACCAGCACGAAGGGATTTCGAAACCGAACTCGAAGGAAGACGAAAAATAGTAAGACCAAGACTCCGCTGGAAGGAGCAGGTTGACGAATCCCTGCGTACACTTGGTATTGCCAACTGGAGAGATAATGCAGAAGATGGAACTGGTTGGCGAAATACGTTATCTTCGTTTTGTAAGGTCCCTGAAACCTCGGGGTTGTCCGAGACCGGATAAGTAACTAAATAAGAAGCAATAAATATGATGGGAAATACATTTTTTTGTCGTATTTAAACTTTTTTGTCTTGTGTTTTAAATATGCACGTATGGGAAAAAAGTTGCTCACGATCAGTTGTACGCTTTCCAATTTGCAGATTTACTGATCGGGAGTTGAACATTTACAGTGATTCCTACTTTTTGTGACCATCACAAAGACCAGCCTGAATCCGCGTTCTTGAATTCGCTTCACGATAAAAATTGCCCAGTTATATTTACTCAATTACAATATTTTCTTACAACAATTATATTTTCATGAAGATATAGATATATTTTCAACATGTGAAGAAGAATGTGGGTATGCTTGGAAGGATTATCCCAATATGCTACGTGTTCACAAATATAGACCTGCTTTATAATCGACAAATATTACGAGACAAGCCGCGATATTTTCGCAAGCTGTAAACGACTGAAAGTAAAATGCTGAAGAAGTGCTACCTCCGTAGAGCAAACACCTTAACCGACACAAACACATTTTTAGTCTTGTTGTTACAACTTCAACACAGTTTCTTAAATTGCAATTTTCTTAAATGGCAATAACTTGTCCGATGACAACGGGCAAGGTAATACAAGGCAAGCGACAAAGCAACAAATGAGGTAAATATTGTGGGTTAGCCTATATGGAAGTGTTTGGGTGTATTACTGTTTGTGTTGCTAATACCACTTTTGGCGAAAATTTTAGTTGTTGTCTACGTTTTCATTGGGCCTCCTACTTTATTTTATTGTCTTGTTTGTGTGTCTATTATTTGTATTACACTCTGGCTGGGTATACTATACAGGTGCTTCTTGCCACTTAAGTGTGCGTTGCTTTGCGAAATGCCATTGGAAGCGGTCTCCTTTTTGCAACACCGTAAAACTTCTACAAACTTTAGCAGCTAAACACGCTACTGCTAATGCGACTGATAATAAGATCCTGTTCGTATGTTTATATATTGCCATATTTAAATTTAATTATTAAAGCGTGACATTCGAAGTCAGGTAATGATAACAGTCTAAAACTAAACGCACCACCTACAGTTGCTTTAAATTTAACAGCATCAGTGACAACTGCCGCAGAAGCAGTGAACGATTGATTGAAACAAGATTTTTGATTTCAACATTAACTCTCAGTAATTTCATATGGTTTCCCTACCCTGCCACAACTTTTCCCATCTCCTTCATCATCATGCTCAACATCAGACCAAATCTGCCGTTGATTTTCCTATGGATTTGATTGCTTGACCTTAGAGGACGCAACTGCGTGGAGAATATATTAACAAAATATTGCTAATATCTTTTTTGGGCAAAACATTTTATGATTTTTGAACACATGTAACACAGTGATTTTGACGAGATGTTTAGTCAAACCAAGCTCATACCCAAAATTGTATTTCCCATTTAATTTCTGATAATTTAAAAAGTGTTGCGTTGCTACTGTGGAAATACAAATTGAGAAACTAAATCTGAAATTCAAAAAAATAAAATAAAAACTCGGACTAGCTATATAGCAAAATACTGATATTCATAAAATACATATTGATTACACTTAGTTTCAGAACATAGAAATTGATACTGAAGAATATAAACGGATACTAAGAAACACAAATATAATTTCATTATAGGCAATTATCACAATATGTAGTTATTTTAGTTAGTTTTACCTGTAAGATAACTGAAGACGGTGACAATGGAGATAAGAAATAAAAGTTCTCCATTTTTTGTCTCCTTTAATCAATATTACTAAATACAGCTTAGAATTAATTTCTCTTAAAATCAGTTTGATTTATATTTATAACCTATACTTATAAAATTGGGTATGAATTTCTCATTTCTCAACAATAATTGGTATCTTTCCAATACCAATTGTAGTTACTTCAGATTTAGTTTAATTTCCCTACATATGCGGCTGGAACAAGCATAGCAATCATGAAAATAGGGTGAAACTTCTTCGAAATTGTCTAGGTATTTTAAGATTGCAATTAACTGGATTCTTGAAATATTATTAATACCTCAAAGTGTGAGCAAAATGGTTGCTTAAGTTTTTTAAAGTCTGTACAAATTTAGAATCCGCATAATAACGTACAAATAGAATGACTAGTTCCATCAAAACCGATCGTGAAAAAATGGAATGTTTTTTTTTCCAATTTTGATGAATATTGGTACAAACAAAATTTATCTTAAATTTAATTTCAGGACTTGCTACCGACATAATAGCTACAAAATATAATAAAATAGATGATTTTAAATATACTTTTTTGGGATTTAAATTTAAATTTTGAATGTGAAAAAATATTTCAAACAAAATTTGATAATTTTTTAATACTATTTTTGATGTGTTAATATCTACAGGCGCGGGACGGCCTAAATTCACAAAGTCAATACATCCAAAACAATTTGTCCGACTGCGATCACACAGATTGACCGACAGCAATCACACATTGTTTGCCGTTAAACTCCTCCGAAACGGCTGGACCGATTTGTATGAAATTTTGTGTGCATATCGGGTAGATCTCAGAATCGGCCAACATCTATTTTTCATACCCCTAAATGATAAGAGTGACCCACCCCTATATAGGAAACAGATTTGTCCGACTGCGAAACACAGATTGTCAGACTGCGAAAGAAACACACACTGATGTAGCGGCAGCGAATAGTTGTATTGCATGGGTGCGAAGCACTCTCAATAATTTGTGCCGTTTTGGCATATTATTTTGGGTTTGGCACTTTTTTTTGAAAAATTATGCCAAGTGCCGTTTACGACAATTTCCTCAACATTTTTCCAATTTTTTTAATTTTTGTTAAATTTTTTAGCACAATCGTTTTGCAAACGGCACAATTTTTCGTACTGAGAGTCTCTCGCTTTAATTTATCTGAACCTGTTACATCATATTTATCGGTATAGAAGGTCACATTTTTAGGTTACTGGGTAACAACGGAACTCCACAGGCGTAAAAGCAAAAAATTAATTCATGAAATATTAGAAATAGGTTGGCCATTTAAAAAATTCCATATATAGATAAATGACAAAATTCCTTATAAATTTATTACCAGGGATGCCATAATGCACTCCTCAACTCAGGAGTGAAGTGAAAACTTGTTGTAAAACGTACTTTTTTACCTGGAATAAAAATATACTTAAAATTAATCGTATTGGACAGTAGTTCCTTTAATATCAAGATGTGACTTTTGTAAAATGGTCTAAATCCGACGGAAGTTCTTCTGGAAACTCCAGATATAAACTCCAGGGAAAATCTCCGTGTTCATTGTGAGAGAAATATTCTACACAGAAAATTTCGAAGTTCTGACGATTGACCACTGAAAAGAAATTATCCAAAACTTATGAAATTTTATTCTAAGATGATTGAAAGAAATTGTTAAAAACAAAACAAAATAATAAATTCTTTTTTTAAGTTTTATTTAAAAAATGTAATACTTATTAGAGCTGAAAAATCACTCTTAGTATGTCTTTCGTTATTGTTGTAGAATTTATAGTCAAAAGTTGTTTTCTACGGGTTGGTTTTTTATTAGTGTGAACGGTAAGTCAAATTAAATGTGGGTGCGGAGCACTCTCAGAGAAAAGAGAATAACGATAAAAATGAGATAGCAAGAGAGCAACGAAAACTTCTGTAGCGTATGTAAGAACATAACAATGTATGTATGGTCATGTGTCTGTTGCTTTCCATTCTCTTTGTTTTTTGTGGGAATAAAACAAAAAGTATTAAGCAAGAAAATAATGACACACGTACTTGCATTTGTCTTTAAATAATTGTATGTATTAATATTACTTAAATATAACGTCATCATATGATTGAACGCTATTGGTTATTTTCCAATGTAACATTTACAAATGTGTTCATAGAAATCGAACAGGTACCGTGTAGCAAAAAGGTGTCAACACATCGCCCGTGAGTTCGAACACTCCAGTTACTCACATATATGGAATATATCTGTTTGGTAGCCTTTACTCAGTCAACGGATGTAATTAGCATTTATACATTTTCCGAAATATCTATTCATTCTTGAAAAGATGTCTTGTTTTTCATAATTTTTATTAATAATTGTAGTTTTGTTTTTAATTACATACTAACCAATTGAATAAAATTGTACATACGCCTTTTAAAGAATACTAATATTATAAATTATTTGCAGAATGCCGATTTTTTTGTAAAACAAAGTTGAATGAATGAAATATCCCCAAAATTTTAAAAATAAAATAAAACCCAAATGTAATTATATTAAAAAATTAAATAACCCCCACGATACTAACCGTTTGGCGTGTTTTACAATGATTATTAATATTTGATAATTAAATTTATCGAAACTAACTAAAACATATTTAGTATTTTCTACTTTAGCTGCTGTTCGGATTGTATTTTATTTGATGGCATCATGTATAAAAATAAATGGATTCCCATTACATCCCATGAAGGGACATGGGGGAGCTTCTCACAATCACTGAGCTGTGCGCTTTCCAGTTTTCAATCACTGATTGGTCCTACAGTTTTACCCCGATTCCGAACGGTATTTTGGGAAGCCTTTTCATGGCTAAATACTCGATAGTGTCGCCGTCACTATGCGAGGTGACCGCCGCCGAAAGAAATTTGAAGGTGGACAGAGCAGGGTTCGAGCCCAGGATCTCATGTACAAGAGGCGCGCACACTAATCATTGTACCACCGACGGCCACCAACCAAAATATACAAAACCCAAATAGGGTGTTGTTAGTTTCGAAAAGGTGACCGGTCATAACGCCCAACGGTCATAAGGCCCAAAATATTTTTTGGGTCTAATGTCCGCCCTTAGGGTGGCCATAACGCCTACTTTGGTTTTGGGCCATACGGCCATCCGAAATGCGGTCATAAGGCCCCAAAAAAAATTTGGGCGTTATGACCGTTTGTACAAGGCCCATATAACAAGTGCTGTAGGAGAAGTCCAAGAACTTTGGGCTTTGTGTCTTTTCATCTGTTGGGCGTTATGACCACCCTCGGAGTTGTCATAAGGCCCAAAACCAATTTGGGTGTTATGCCCGCCCTCGGAACAGTCATAAGGCCCAAAAAAAAATTTGGGCCTTATGACCGTTGGGCGTTATGACCGGTCACCTTTCGAAAAGTACTTAGAGAAATTTTACACGACAAGGAGTTTGCGGTGTATGTGTTGCACTGTGTTTTATGTGTTATTCTATAACTAACTATAAGATTTATGCAGAAATTTAAAAATAAAAATACACGAAACTAAAGAACATGGAGGACACACCAATAAATTTATTTTGAAATATCAACCAAAAATGTACAGAGACATTTTTGGAGTCACTCAGCATAATTTTAATGAACCACAACTTATTTAAATAGTTTATTCAAAGCGACACCTGCACAAACCACTGTTCCTTGTTGACATCCTTCCACAAAAGTGATCTAACTCTTATGGTTATCGGTACTCGCGGTGATGGTCTTTCTCTTCTCTACAGTCCCAAAGATCTTACCGTGTTAGCATTTTGTTGTTTGTTTCAGGATGCGTAGGTGTAAATTATGCCTTAAAATTAAAGGCTCATAGAAAACCAAATATACACCAAAGTGGTAAAAACGTTCCCGGTAATACTTTGCTTTATAGTGGCGTTTAGCATAAACATGTTCAGTATCAATGTTAGTGCTATCTGATGGTTGCTAGCGATGTTTTATGTGAAAAATTAGCCTGTCGCAAAAAAAAGACGAACTTGTTGTTGGCGAAGATAAGATTTTTGTTGGTCATAAAAGATGCGTACGCTTTAATAACATTAAACAAATTATACATAGTTAGAATCTCAATAAGATGATACGTGCAATAAGCTAAAACAATGTTGCACAGAAACCTCCCTGCTTCAGCCAGGTATTCGTTTTTTATGAAATTTGCATTGCCATAAGAAGTACGTGATAAGAAATAACGAACATTTCGGCCACTTTCCATTGGTTTATACTCATCTCGTAGGCAAAATCAAGTACAAGGTTGTTACGCCAAACTTATTTCGTACGAAAACAATTGTTTGGGACCGGAAATTTTACATTTCGATTATTTATCGATTATTTTAGTAAAAAAAAAGTTATACCACGTTCGTTACAAATAAAATTTAGCAAATATAAGAATTCTTAATGAAATGTTTGCAAGGTAAATAAGAGATATGTGGTAAGTCTTTCCGTTTAGAGATAAATACTAAATTTCTTACGAAAATTTCCCAAGAACTGAATCCGGGGCTTTAAGAACAACAAAGCCGCGGATGCTGATTGACTACCCGTTTGAGAGAGATCTTTGAGTTCAAGTCGGCGGCAACGACTTTGAAAGGCGTCTGCATCAGATCATAATCTGGTTAGACAAATGTATTCCCGACGAGTGAAGCGTTAACATATTGTGTCCCGTTTTCAAAAATCTGACCCGAGTGCATCTACGAGGTATCGTCGAATAAGGATTTCCATCGTTTAAAAGATAATATCGAGCGTAATGTGCGAAAGATTTAATCCCAAAATGTAAAGACTAAATGTAGCACACTATATCGGACCGCAGAAATGTGGCATTATACCCGGAAAGTCAACTATAGTCACACTAAGCCAAATACTGCGGAGAAAACACGGAAGCAAATTAGCACGAGATTGGTATTTCTGCTAAGCTGACACGCCTTTGTAGAATGATAGTGACCGGCACGAAATCCTCAGCAAAGATTGGTAAAGAACTCACTGAACCATTTAGTACGAGGCGAGGCCTCAGGGAGTGCGACACCATATCGTGCCATCTCATCAACATGTTAATAGGGATCATTGTGAGAAAAGCTGCAGTCAACACGAACAAAACTATCAACAATAAAATCCTAATGCTGCTCCAATATGCTGATGATGTAGACATCACTGGGCGAAGTCTATGCGAAGTTATTTTCCAGAATCGAGGGCACATCAGTAAAATTGGATATGGCAGTAAATGAGGACGCACGAAAGATATTAGTTTATACAAGTAGAACATTTGAACACTGCTTGGAAAAAAAAACAATGTTGGTAACCATTATAGTTTCGAGGTACTTAACGAATTTATTTACCTCGGATCTACAGTAAACAAATACAGTAACATCAGCCTAGAAATTAAACAAGAAATTGTGATTGCAAACAGGTGTTATTTCGAGCTAAGCAAGCACTTTAGATATCTTTGACGTTTGGGAATAAGGTCTTAAGTCAAAAAAATTCATTTTGGGTTTTTGATTGGGTTTAACTCAATTTTTTTTTCTCTTTCGTTTGGTATTAATAACTTAAATCTAGCACAACTGCATCCAATCGTAATCATTTGATCTTTAGGCAATAAGTCAGAAAAATTCATATATAAATAATTTTCAATTTAACATTACGAAAAACTACAGTTTCTGACTTAAGACCTTATTCCCAAACGTCAAAGATATAATATCCCCTCTCGATAAAAAAAAAATAAAAAATATCAAACTCAATAATCGTACGTACGCTGGGGAAACATCATTTTGAGTCTTCGAGAGAAAAATACGCCGAAAAATAAATGGTCGTATAATAGAGAACGGCGAAAATCGACGGAGTATGAACCCCGACTTGTATAATTGTATATTCCGACATCGACGTACGATAGTTATGCGACTCAAAATAACGAATTTACGCTGGGTAGACCATGCCAGTGGTGGTGCAATGGTTAGTGTGCGCGGCTCTTGTACATGAGATCCTGGGTTCGAACCCGGCTCTGACCACCTTCAAATTTTCTTTCGGCGGCGGTCACCTCGCATAGTGACGGCGACACTATCGAGTATCTAGCCATGAAAAAGCTTCTCAAAATACCGTTCGGAATCGGTGTAAAACTGTAGGTCCCAATCAGTGAGTGAAAACTGGAAAGCGCACAGCTCAGTGATTGTGAGAAGTTCTCCCCAGTCCCTTTATGGGATGTAATGGGAAACTATTTATTTATTTATTTTAGACCATGTCAGTAGAATGGATCATAATGAATCAGTGCGAAAGGTATTCGTAAACATATTCGATGGACATCGACAAATATGACGACCCAGACTGAATTAGAAGGACGAGGTGGAAGAATGCCTACAAAATCTTAGTGTTACCAACTGGAAGAGAAAATCTGAGGACCGGGCCGGTTGGTGAAACGAGTTATCTTGTTTTGTGAGGCACTTGACCCCTCTGGCTTGTTTCAGGCCACCTTAGGTTAGGAAGTCAGTCAATAGATGAAAACAAATATCGATGAAAACAAATTGGAATAAATATGTAGCATTTGCGTGTTCTTGATCTGAGGTGAGAATTGTAATAGTTAATTGCAATAATTTAGACCGACCAATATAAAGAAAAAAACACAGGAAATTTAAATTGAATGGGGAATGTTTATTATCATTTGAAAGAACATTCTTTAGCAGTTATTTTTTGAAGATTAGGTCCTTAAAATGTTGGCCGCGGCTACGTCTCAGATGGTCCATCAATCCAATCGAATCTAAGTATAACGTGAAAAAGTCTGACGGTGTGATATCACACGATCTTGGTGGCTGCTCACCGAAGTGTTCTCTCAATAAATCCATTGACTGATGCGATGTGTGGGAAGTGGCGCCGCCGTCTTGTTGAAAGCAAATGTCGCCGAGATCACGAGCTTCAATTTCAGTCATCAAATAGTCGGTTATGATGGCACGATAACGGTCGCCACTGACGGTTACGTTCTCACCGGCATCATTTTTGAAGAAATACGGACACCGGCCCACAAGCCACACCAAACCGTTATTTTTTCTGGATAAAGTGGCAGCTGTTGGATCTCTTCAGGTTGCTCTTCGTCCCAAATGCGGCAATTTTGCTTGTTTACATACTCATTGAGCCAGAAATGGGCCTCATCGCTGAACAAAATTTGGCTCGAAAACGTCGGATATTCTTGGAACTTTTCAAGAGCCCATAGAGCGAAGCGATGTCGCTTGGGAAGGTCGGGCGGCTTCAGTTCTTGCACACGCTGTATTTTGTACGCTTTCAATTTAAGATTTCGACGTCAAATGCGCCAAGTCGTTCCATACGTCAGTCCGAGATGCTGCGAACGGCGCCGAATCGACTCTCCACGGTCTACGTGTACACAGCTACGGCCGCTATATTTTCTTCACTGCGTGCTGGACGTGGTCTATTCGCTCGAATATTTTCCAATAATGAAGGCTGGGTCTCAAGATGGGTGATGGTGTTGCGAATAGTACGCTCAGTAGGCCGATTATGTTGACCATAAGTTGAGCGAAGTGCACGGAACAAATTCCTCACAGAACGTGAATTTTCGTAATAAAGTTGAACGATTTGTAAACGTTGCTCAGGCGTAAGTCTTTCCATGATGAAATGCCAAACAATACAAAAAAAAATAATATGACAGCATGACACGACTCACACGTGATCTGTCAAAAAAAGGCTATTGAAAAACGTATGTCTACTTGGATCTCCCGTTATATATCACAGTGCAACACGAAAAAAAATAACCATATACGGACACCACTACGTGATAAAAGACTAAAAAAAAAAGACCAGTGTCTCCCAATTTTTCCCAAAGTCATGTACTTTTTTTTTTATGGGCCGCCAACGATTTGGGGCCTCGGTATCATTTTCGTAAAATGTGATCATTTTCTCAGGCTCATATCTTGCAAACCGTTCAGAATTTCGATTTCGATCTCTGAGGCAAAGTTGTAGCTCTTGTCATAAAGAACAAAAATTGCGAACATATAAAATCAAAAAAACTTCACCTTCCAGATCAAAATTGCAAAAAACTTAAAAAAATTCGATTTTTTTTTACCTTTTTTCCCGTGTTCAGGTCCATAGGTAGCAAACCGTTCAAAATTCAAGGAAACAATCAACTAAAAAAACAATGAGTGTTCGAACTCACGGGCGATGTGTTAACACCTTTTTGCTACACGGTACCTGTTCGATTTCTATGAACACATTCGTAAATGTTACATTGGAAAATAAAAAACAGCGTTCAATCATATGATGACGTTACAGTTAAATAATATTAATACTTAAAATTATTTAAAGACCCAGTGCAAGCACATGTGTCATTATTTTCTTGCTCAATACTTTTTGTTTTATTCCCACAAAAGTCAAAGAATGCAAAGCAACAGACACTTGTACATACATACATACATTGTTATATTCGTACGATATAACCGAAGATCAACATAAAATACTTTTTTAATATTACTCCAAATTAATACTC
Source organism: Phaonia tiefii (assembly GCA_963931995.1). Lineage (NCBI taxonomy): Eukaryota > Metazoa > Arthropoda > Insecta > Diptera > Muscidae > Phaonia > Phaonia tiefii. The sequence continues at coordinate 196,640,571 of OZ008368.1, read as the reverse complement.
CAAATTAAAACACTTCAATCTCGGCTCGCCGATATCGGATCGCCTTAATTTTTGGCCTAAACTCTTCTTCGAAACCCGCACTAGCATTTTAATCCAAAAATTAATAAAATCGGCTATGAATTTCCGGAGAAAATCGCGTGGGAAAATGATATGAAAATCGCCCAATAATCACTTTCAATACCGACTGCCAAGCAACGAACAAACAAACGATGATAAGACAAAACCGAAGATCAACATAAAACACTTTTTTAATATTACTCCAAACTAATACTCCAAATTAAAACACTTAAATCTCGGCTCGCCGATATCGGATCGCCTTAATTTTTGGCCTAAACTCTTCTTCGAAACCCGCACTAGCATTTTAATCCAAAAATTAATAAAATCGGCTATGAATTTCCGGAGAAAATCGCGTGGGAAAATGATATGAAAATCGCCCAATAATCACTTTCAATACCGACTGCCAAGCAACGAACACACAAACGATGATTTACTCTTAAAAACCTAACACTTGCGTATGTATTAAATTTATAGTTTACTGCCCTAGAGGCGCGCGTATAGATGTTAACACATCAAAAATTTACCTAAGATCTCAATAAACAAATTTCTAGAACATATAAACTTCCTAGAGATGATTCTTAACACTGTTTAGGTAGCACGCAAAAGTGAAAAATTTGCCGAAAATTTTTTAATTTCATTTTTTTTACCTTTTTCTCCTGTTCAGGTTCATAGGTAGCAAAAAATGAAATATGCCTGGCCACAACCATGTGTTTGTCCAGTAAGCTCAGCACACGCAACAAGGGACGCAGCACACAATATAAAAGCGACACGACGCTCCCATCGAGGCATTACACAGCACGACGTCAACGAGAGCTCAGCGGTGAAAGTTATAAAGTGAAAGTGAAAGTAAAAAAAGTGAAAGTGCTACAGTATAATTCGCACACAACATTGGCAACTGACAATTTCAATATGCAGTGTGAAAATATTGATTTATTTTGCTACGTTTGCCGTCATCAAACCAGAAAAAAAAACATCTACAAGATTTCAGAAGGAAAAGAATCTTTTAACTAGTGAATTCAAAAGAGCATATACAGTGGACTTGACCGGTGAAAATTACACACCTAATACAGTGTGTCGCCAATGTTATAACAATCTCATGGCATGGTTGAGTGGAGGCAGAGGTACTATGAAGTATTGTAAGCCGGTAAACTGGATTAATCGCCCAGGTGATCATGATGCAACCAGTTGCTATGCATGCGTAAATTACACATGTCGTCTAAATCGACATTCTGAGAAGAACAAAATTTAGAAAGAACTGCAACAGCCACACTACCAGTGCTTGCACCTGAAAATTTTAATCACCAAGGCCGCCAACTCCAGATCGTACTACAGAATTTACAGCAATGAATACATCAAGTGGTGTTACTTATGAAGATCCATTTGATACCGATTATGAGCCCCAACAGAGAAGAGATGGACCTCAACTAATAACACAAATGGAAATGGATTTCATTGTGGCCATATTGGGATTATCGCAGCGACTTGCAATATTTTTGACAGCTTTTTTAAAGCAAAGAAAACTCACACATGCTAATGTTAACTCTACACTCTAAATGATGACAAATCGTTCGCTTACTGCAACGATATAAAAGCTTTGGTGGTAAAAATGGGAATGAACTACATCGCTAGTGAGTGGAGATTATTTATTGATGGTTCTGTTTCAAGCTTGAAAGCAGTGTTCCATTCCGCTAGCAATGGGTATCAACAGGAAAGAAAGCTATGAAACATTGAAAGATATAATGGAAAAAATCAAATATTACGAAAATAAATGGAAGATTTGCTGTGATTTGAAGGTCATCAACATTTTGCAAGGGATCATCGATAAGGGCGGCTTCCCAAAATTCTTTTGTTTTCTCTGTAATTGGGATTCACGCTCACCTCTGAATCAATTCCAATGTAACTCATGGAGGCCAAGAGGAAGTGTGGATGAACAAATACAACAACATAGACTGAAGAATGCACATGGTTCTGGCGAGGCATATTTCATTTTTTGCTACCTATGGACCTGAACAGGAGAAAAAGGTAAAAAAAATGAAATTAAAAAATTTTCGGCAAATTTTTCACTTTTGCGTGCTACCTAAACAGTGTTAAGAATTATCTCTAGGAAGTTTATATGTTCTAGAAATTTGTTTATGGAGATCTTAGGTAAATTTTTGTAGTTGATTGTTTCCTTGAATTTTGAACGGTTTGCTACCTATGGACCTGAACACGGGAAAAAAGGTAAAAAAAAATCGAATTTTTTTAATTTTTTTGCAATATTGATCTGGAAGGTGAAGTTTTTTTGATTTTATATGTTCGCAATTTTTGTTCTTTATGACAAGAGCTACAACTTTGCCTCAGAGAGAAATTCTGAACGGTTTGCAAGATATGAGCCTGAGAAAATGATCACATTTTCACGAAAATGATACCGAGGCCCCAAATCTTTGGCGGCCCATAAAAAAAAAGTGCATGACTTTGGGAAAAATTGGGAAACACGGGTCTTTTTGTTTTAGTCTTTTATCACGTAGTGGTGTCCGTATATGGGTATTTTGCCATGACTTAAAAAATTACACACAGTGTATTTATACAAATTTATACCATCGTTCTGAATTATTTCCAAATCAGAAGAATTTTACACTAAAATTTCTGCATTTCAATATTATTCCTCTGAATATAGAACTTCAGTATCATAATTTAAGTTTTTTCAAATCATTAAAATCCTAAAAGATTTTCCAGCCAAAAAGGGGCATATTATGCAAAAATACATGCCGAACTAAAAAGTTCCCCGGGCAACAATTTAAATGCCCTTGCCTCCCACAAATTTATTCTGCGGGAACCGCTAAAATAAAGTGTAACATTTGTTAAAATGTTCGATAACCATAACACACGGTAAATGAACATGATCACCCTTAACTGGTAGCAATAATAGCAACAACCCTCATGAAATACTACTCTCTCACGACCGTTTTCCGTATCAAAACATTCTGGCTTTTGAGACACTACCCGTCATTTTTCCTTCTTTCCCATTGTTAAAAAAAAGTTTTTTGTTAATATTTCCTGTGAGTAATTAGTAATTTCTCGTGAAAGACCGTGATTTCTATCTTGTTTGTTGCAAGTTTATGCATCATTGGGTAAGTAATTACTTGAAGTGTGCATATTAAATACAGCATGTTTTGTAGGATTCTAATCTTGAACTTTAGCGGGTACTTTTTTTGTACTTAGAATACTGGATAAGAACGTCGCTGATTTTTTTTTTTAGATTTTAAAATAAAATGTTAACTGGTTTGAGAAAAATCATCTTGTGGAGTGACAATCACAGCAGCAGCCGATTTCAACGATTTAAAATAATAAATCAATGAATGTTCGAACTCATGGATGATGTGTTAACACCTTTTTGCTACACGGTACCTGTTCGATTTCTATGAACACATTAGTAAATGTTACATTGGAAAATAAAAAATAATAGTTTTTTTGTATACACCGGGCAATGCTGCACATCAAATGACTCGCTTTGTTTGGCCATAGCAACAAGAACGAAACAACCAAACCCACAACATCACACATACTTTGTCCGAAGTAGCTGACGTTTACGTGTGTCACATAACAACATGTTTGCCATATCAACAGCAACGAAACAGCCAAACACACAACATCACACATAATTTGTACGAAGTAGCTGACGTATTAGTGTGTCATCATAATGGGCTTGCAAATGAAATTTTGCGTGGCTATGCAACAGCAACAGAAAATGTACATACATACATTATTATGTTAATACATACGCTATAGACACAATTTTGTTTGCCTCACCCCTGCCACACGACTCTCTCATTGCTCTCTTGCTCGCTCATTTTTGTTTAACACGTCATTATTCTCTTTCGCAGTCGCAGAAAATCTGGTTTTAGCAGCAGCATAAAATCTGGTTTTAGCAGCAGCATAAAACCTGACGTTGATAGATTTAGTCCCTATACGCCGCTATAGATGTTAACACATCAATAAAGTTGTAAGGTATTTTAAAACTTATAAGTATTTTTTGGGTTTTATATGGATTACTGATTGATTGACTTATGAAGTTTGTAAAGAAAAAGATAGTTGCAAATAAAGTATCATAACAAATCCCGAAGGACCACGGAACAAATAAATGGATTGATGAATAATTCAGTTCAGTCCGTGAAATATAAAGTTTCCTACCTACTGCTCATATCAAAGACAAAAACGTCAGTCTCAGAAAATATTAGAAAATACAAATATTCTGCATTTTTCCCTCATGAAAATTCTTACCATTATTCAACTTATGATATGCTGCAATATAAAAACAGAATACTATATTTATTAGGGATTTCACGATAGAGTTAGGAGATATTTCGGTCCGCTTAAAAGTGTCCCAATGTGAAATGTCTCCCTCTGCCAATAACACAATGCATAGGAAAAAAATTGACCACAGAGAAACTTTGTATCCTTATTTTACTTGACTCGAAACAAGAGTAAAAACCGAGTTTACCGCAGAGTAAACAAGAACATGTATGAAAAGAGAGAACAGGTTTTGACATTTCTAATGTCGCAAAAATAAATTTGAATTTTCGTAATGAATTTAATTTCGTTAGTTTTTGAATTTTAATGCATGTGAAGTTTCAAGGTCTGAAATATTTTTCTAAGTGAGAAATAGAAGGTTTTCGTTGGAATAATAATAACTCACTGACAAGACCAGTTTCGAACCCGTGATAAGTTCATCACTAGATTCCTGCATCGTATATAGCAACTGTTTATGCAATTTACATGAGCTCATTGGCATGGATCGAAAATCCGTCAGTACTAATTCAACCAGAAAATGAATTATTATATCAATATGAACAGAAAGATTTTTTCCTCCATGTTCTCTTTTCCTCTTATATTCTCGCAAACGAATATGTCTAAAGGAGAGATATTACATAATCTAGGCGGCCAATTCACACTCCTTTCCATGACGAAATGTCAATACAATACCGTACAAAAATACGAGCTCTGTCATAAAATGCCTACTTGGAAAAGTACCTCTAAATAAATCACCTGCAATTTCCGTTCCAAGATTCATGAAAAACACATTGTATTATCTTGATGCGATTAGTCTTTTAGCATATTAAAATAACAGTGGTATTTTCATAGCTATAGATCACAATACAGCTATTGGTGATTTCTTTTTGAAAGCACGGAATGTGATTGTTTCCATATCATTTTCCAAAGAATTTGACTTCTATTGTATTTTCCACTTCTATTTCTTCGCCTTCCTATTCAACTGCTACCTAATATGTTGTTATTTATGCTCCATTTCCAGGAAACTTTTTATAAAGGTGGTATACGTTCACTGTTGTAAAACGTCTCACATAGTATTTTGAATGAAACACAATTCCTACAAGTATTCAAAAATCATTGTAGTTGTTTTTGTATTTACTTTCTTTCTAGGCCTGGTTGCTAGAGCCTTCACCTTCTCTCCAACGCACTTATAATAGCTTTATCATTTTGTTTTCCAAAACCACAGTTAATAAACCTATTAGTCTTATTCTCTCCTCATAGTCACCGAACAAGGTTTTCCTTGTAAATGTTTTTCAACTCCAGAAAATAATTTTCGTCTACATACATTAGAGTAAATATTGCTTCTATTTCTCTTTAGGTTTGTAGGCGTATGCATAAATTGTCTTTCGTATGTAAAATAGAATAAAGCAAAAGATATGAGAGCAGACACAGATATTTAATAACTGCGTTAGCGTTACACAAAAAAGAAATAACACAAAACCCCATATTATAAAATTTCTGGACATAAAATCAAATCGAATGCAGTTGGTGCAATAAAATAGATTAAACCAGTGAAATGTTACAATAGCAACTTCCCTACAGGGAAATCAGCCACTACCTAATTAGGCCATGGTTTATCAGGACCAGTCCAAGCAGTTTCACAAACATACGAAGGAAACCGTTAACTTCAGCAAGGCGTTGGCAGTGAAGGGATGAATCAACGCATCTAAGAAACCTTGTGACATGTATGGCATTACAGCTTGATACACCTGACCTCTTATGACTATTTAGTAATAGTCGTAGAACCAACCTAATAAGAACAGGTCGCACGTAGAACCCAGCAGAACTTGATATAGGATGAACTCTAACATACAATTGCAAAAAATTTTACTTTATATGTACATATTGCGAATAGCTCAGTGATACACTTCCTTTGCACCTACCTCCGGAAAAATATTTTTGGAGTATTTGTCCTTCCGTTCTCGTAAGGTTACTGTAAAATAATTTTTAGTCTGATTGAGCTCTACTTCCTCCTCTGCGCTCTTTCGTTAACACGTAATCCGGTATAGTACTGTGCAATTACTAATCAATTCTCGTAGACTTATTTGATCTTTCTGCACCGGAAGTCTGTAACTTTTTAACGATCAACGTCGGTAGTTAAGTTGAAAAATTCGGAAATTTTATATTGAAATTTTGTACATGTTGACAATTTAACGACCTACTGGTACTTATATAGTTAAAAAGTTACAGAATTCCGGTGCTGGTATCACCGTCTACCGAGCCTAAGCCCTAATCATTCGGATAACTTTTTAGTTTGATTTAAGAAGCTCAAAGTTGTAGCAATGCCTTGAGGAGACAAACAGCTAACGTCGATGTATTATCACATAATATAACGCCTAGTACTGGCCACTGCTGGACATGGGCGGGGAAGAAGATCAGTTGTTTTCCACGCCGTTACAGCGACCACAAAAATCATATAATCCAACCTTCAGACTCACCGCATGTTTGTCAACCTGACATTGTTTCATTGACGCTCATGCGAGCATAGATACCTTGACCTTAGATAGATAAAGAAGGTTCATAGATCTCCATCTATTCAGTGTTGCTCAAATCGGTCCCGTGCGAATATAATTTGTGCCCCTCAGACGTGATTGTTGAATTACAATATAGGAGCGTTGGCATGGGATTTGTTCACAAGAGCAATAACAACACGTTTCAATATCTGTGGAATTTCACAGCCTTGGAAGCTCATCCGGAAAATCCTTGTGCCTTGGCAACTAAAAAGGTACATATTTTCCAATTGCAATTACAAAACATGTAATATTTTCCAATTACATGAATGATTTGCGTAGAACTTCTCACTCGCAGATCGGAGCCGACAGGTTTACACCGCAGATTTTTCTCGGCTTATTGCTTGATGTTGCCTTCGTTACTAACCGCGGGTTAGCCGTCATCGAAAAAAATATAAGGCGGTTAGAGCAGCGATCAAACCTACATTCTCGTGTATAAGGGATGTACACATGAACAGGTAAATTTCATACTACTGAAGCACCTCCTTAATAGATCTGTGATAATCCTGGGCTGATGTTGTGACTATGAAGACGGGGAATTCCAGCGTTTTCATTGCCACTTGCCTGTAGAGACCAAATTGTTTGAGAAATGGTTGTAGCAAGCGTAAATTCTGCTGTTACCACTGAATTGCAGTTGCCACAACGGAAATGAGGTTAACACGATCTAATCTAGTCCCTACAACTGAAATTCCGTTGAAGCAATTTCGTTTCCTAATTGATTCGGTTGGGACTTGGGACTGTCCGTGGAGGTGGAAAGTTTCTGATTGCCATTCAATTGCGAGTGGCCAGAAATGATTCCTTCATTGGGCAGTCCAAGCAGCTCACTACTTCCACGCACTATGTCCTGGGCAATGGCTTTTCGGAAACCTCCGTTAGCTAGCTAGATTGAGAAGGCGAAACAAATAAGCATCAAATCAGGTTTAGTAGGTGACTGATGTCACTGAAGCTAATCAAACAATCGGGCATATTCTTTTGTCCTTAGAAGGCGGATGAGCCAAACATACGGGCCAACGGCGGATAGAAGCTTAAAGAAGAAAATCCAGGTTCAACATATCGCATCCTGGTCAGCGTCTGCTCCATAATGGGCGGCTGCAATCAAATATTCTGGCACCACCGTTCATAATGGCAGTGAAAATACGTAAACAGACAAGAAAACATTAACAACCCCTATTTGTTGACGACCCCCGCAAACGTTATAAGGACCACGATTTACGGATATGCACTTGGAATATAAGTACTCTATACAGATCCGGTGCAAGTATCCAACTGGCAGATGTCCTCGAAAGATATAAGGCTGACATTACCGCTATCCAGGAAATGCGATGGACAGGACATGGCTGCACAAGAAAAAGAAACTGCGATATATACTACAGTTGCCATGAGCAAAAAAATGAATTTGGTTGCGGATTTGTAGTTGGCAAAAGACTGAGACAGCTAGTCTCTAGGTTCAATCCTGTGAGTGAACGTATAGCTACAATGCGCATAAAAGCGAAATATTTTAATATTTCCCTAATTTGTCTGCATGCCCCGACAGAATAGAAAGATTATGATGCCAAAGACATATTCTATGTGCTCCTAGACGAAGCGTATGACCGCTGCCCTGGCCATGACATTAAGATTGTACTAGGAGATTTTAATGCCAAAGTAGGCAGGGAGATTGTGTTCCATCCAACTATTGGCAATTTCAGTCTACATGCTGACAGTTCCGCAAACGGCAAGAGACTGATTGACTTTGCCGCGGCAAAAAACATGGTCATTAGTGGTACGAGATTCCAGCATAAAGACATCCACAAAGGTACTTGGGTATCACCTGATCAAAGAACTAAGAAGATTACCGGCGGAGCTGTTTAAGGCTGGCGGCGATGAGCTGATAAGGTGCATGCATCAGCTCATTAGCAAAATTTGGTTAGATGAATGCATGCCCGGCGATTGGAGTCTCAGTGTACTGTGTCCCATATTTTTTTTTTTTTTTTTTTTTTTTTTTTTTTAATCGGGCGAACCCATCGCCGCCACTCTTACCCGCCCCTACCGACCGAGAGGGCCACGTCCCCATAACGTGAGGACAGCGTACACATTATAGACCGGTCTATAACGGGAGAGCAAGGATTATAAGTTCACACGTTACAACCAACTACAGAAATTCTTCACCAGTTGGTATTACACTAACATAAATAAGTATAAAAGCACATCACGAGATATTAACATAAGATACTTCAATATATAATAATTACGAGCAAAACGAAAACCAAATCATAAATCAGACCAGATAGTAAGGATAAAGTAAATTAAATTTACATATGTACGTCAACGAATATACAGCACTAATGCAATCGGTTCAAATGACAAATTATGCTAGACTTTGTCGTTTCCCAACTACCTGTGAAATCAATAAACTGATATAGCTCATTCAAGTCACGACACATTCTCCTAACTGGATCAAAGGACGCATAATTCGAACGCTGAAACTCGATGTTTACGAGTTTATAGTACCTCGTGGGTCTCAATGGGACATTTATGAAAATCTTAGATAACAGAAATTCAGAACATATACATCCATCAATTATCTTCAAAACTGTAATAGAGTTTATCATGGTACGTCTACTACTAAGAGTCGGCAATCTGATCAATGCTAGTCTACTGCTATACGAAGGAAGATTATGGTTCGGGTTCCATTGAAGATTTCTCAGACAAAAAATGAGAAACTGTTTCTGGACCGATTCAATCATATTAACATACAAATTGTACTGGGGGTCCCAAACAACTGATCCATATTCGAGAATAGGGCGGACTAGTGAAGTAAAAAGATTTTTCGTAACGTAGGGATCTGAAAATTCCTTTGCCCAACGTTTAATAAAGTTCAGAACGCCAGAAGCCTTGTTCACCATCGTAATTATGTGGGAGTTGAAATTCAATTTTCTGTCCAAGAGAACACCAAGATCAACAAATGAATCCACCGATTCAAGAACATTGCCACCTAAAATGTATTTTGCCGAAAATAATGATGACCTAGAGAACAGCATATGCTTACATTTCGTAAAATTAAGTTCCATCAAATTGGTCTCGCACCACGTCTGGAAAGTAGACAAATCCCTCTGAAGTAAAGTATATTGACAAGGATCCTTGTAAGATAAATAGATCTTCACGTCATCAGCGTACATTACATTTAAAAAAGGTGACCCGAGTATCTGTGCCAACTACCGTGGAATAAGCCTTTTATCCATAGCATATAAGGTTCTATCAGGTATAATGTGCGAAAGACTAAAACCAATTATCGCTAACCTGATTGGACCATACCAGTGTGTCTTTAGGCCTGGAAATCGACAACTGACCAGATTTTCAAGCTGCGCTAAATCCTGGAGAAGACACACAAAAAACAAATCGACACCTATCATCTATTTATCGATTATAAAGCGGCCTTCGATAGTCCGATACGGGAGAAACTCTATGAAGCAATGTCTGAGCTTGGTATTCTTGCAAAACTCATACGCCTTTGCAGGATGACCTTGACGAACACCAAATCCGCAGTGAAAGTTGGTAAGGATCTTACCGAACCTTTCGAAATTAAGCGAGGCCTCAGGCACCCTATCGTGCGATCTCTTTAACATCTTAATGGAGATCATTATGAGAAAAGCTGCAGTCAACATGAATAAAACCATCAGCAGTAAAAGTCACATGCTGCTCGCGTATGCTGATCATATAGATATCATTGGGCGCACAATTAGAGAAGTTACTGCGGTTTTTTCGAGAATTGAGAAGGAGTCAGCAAAAGTGGGTCTGACGGTAAATGAGGACAAGACAAAACTAATGGTTTCAACGAACAGGGCCTCCACGCGATTAGACCAAAGCGTGAACGTTGATAACCGTTATAACTTCGAGGTAGTGGACGAATTTATATCGGATCTGCCGTGAACAAAAACATCAACGTCAGCCTTGAGATCAAGCGGAGAATTGTGCTTGCGAATATATGTTATTTTGGGTTAAGCAAGCAAAAGCCCTCTCTCGAGTAACAAAAGTCCAGCTGTACCAGACTCTCATTCAACCTGTCTTGCTTTATGGCGCAGAATCAGGGGTCCTATCGCAAGCAGACGAAACATATGTAGGAGTCTTCGAGAGAAAAATACTCCGAAAAATTTATGGCCCTATAGTGCACAACGGCGAGTATCAGCGACGCATGAATCATGAGATGTATGAGCTTTATCCTGACATTGACATAGTTAAGCGGATCAAGATAACGCGATTGCGCTGGCTAGGCCATGTCAGTAGAATGGATGAAGACGAACCAGCACGAAGGGTTTTCGAAACCGAACTCGAAGGAAGACGAAAAATAGAAAGACCAAGACTCCACTGGAGAGATCAGTTTGACGAATCCCTGCGTACATTTGGTATTGCCAACTGGAGAAAGAAAGCAAAAGATCGAACTGGTTGGCGAAATATGCTATCTTCGTTTTGTAAGGTCCCTGACCCCCCGGGGTTGTCCGAGACCGGATAAGTAAGTAATTGATTCGGTTGCGACAGCTGAATCTTCAATTATATTCGTTCTGTCAACTTAATTGTCTAAAATTTTGGAATTAATTCGGATGCAACATCAATTTGGTTGCAGGTATCGAATTTGGTATCAATTCGGTCGCAATAATCAAATTTAGCTTTAAGTCGGTTGCAGCGACCGAATTGGTCGTCAGTTCTGTAGGTACAACCGAATTCATTTTCAATTCAGTTGCCACTATACAGTTCTATGTATTTCAAACCTGACGTTTAATCTAGAAAAAATTTTGAAGAATGTATAATTGCTGCTTTCGCGGCAATATCAAGATTTGATTATGGTTTTGGAGATAGGAAGGTGACAATTTTGTGCTTATGGGTTTTGTATGGTTTTGTATGTAAATAGTTTCCCATTACATTCCATGAAGGGATTGGGGAGAGCTTATCACAAGCAATGAGCTGAGCGTTTTCTAGTTTTATACTCACAGTTTTACATCGGTTCGGAATGATATCCTAAAATTAAAAAAATTGTTTTCAAAAAGTTCTGATCATTTGTCAGAATTTTTTTGAGTAATTTTTAAGACCCTTTTCATTTTGGGTTGGTATAGTATAGCTACACTAGTTAGTTAGTAGTTAGTAGTAAGTCCTGAAATTTCAATCTTTGAGGTCCGTAACTTGTTGAGAAACAATGTGAAACAATTCGTGCATTATTTTTATGCAGTGGTACCGCGAGCTAGTTTTCTTTGATTGCACAGCGCAACATACAAATTGTGCACTCCGATTTGATATTACTCAAAATCTCTTGGAACACATAATCACTGTATATGTAATTATTAAACGGTTATCACCATACATTCACCTCCAACCCAAACTGAAATATTTAAACACATATTCGGCTCTATGATACTCAATTTTCTTCCTTAAACCAGTCATATTAGTTAAATTTATGCAAAGCTATTTATAATTATAATTTCCGTCAAAGCTATTTATAAAATCTGAGTAATATACAGGTATTCATAGTAGATTATACAAATTTAGTTTAACTCACCCTTAATGAATGCAACTACTCGTACGCATAATGCATTTCGGTATTATGAACCACATCAACGGTATTGACACTAAAGAATTACGTCTCGCAGCCGATGTAGGCACTAATGCCGTTGTAAATGTCGTTGCCGCCGCTCTGCTAATGACGCATTAGTTGCGTTTAACGTAGGTGCACTAGAAATGTTCTTCTATCCGATTTTTTGATTTCTTGGGAATTCTAAATGTTCTTGTATGTGATGTTGTAGAATTTCTTATTGTCATGTTCATCTCAGCAACATGAGGGTTATTTCTGCACGTAAATGTTTCAAGTGAATGAATTAACATATGATTCTTTAGTTTTTGTTGGTTTCCGTTAAAGTCCTGTAACTTATTTATAATTTTGAATCCACGAATCATGGGTATTGTAAATTCAAATGTTATTTGTTTTTTTGTTGCTCTACAAAACATCGCATGACATTTAAATGTCGATATTTTAGATTTTTATAGAATCTTAAAGATGCCTTGATTGACTGAATTGATATAATCTATTTTAGTTACAGGCAACATTTAAATGTTGGCGCGATTTAAAGTGGGGTAAATTGACTTCTTTGCGACCATAAATTCGGACAAATGTGTTGTATGTCTATTAACACTTTTATTTAAAACATTTTTAATTGGAACTCAAACAAATGTGTTTATTTTAAATTTAAAAGGAGAGGAAATGATTGTTATTGCGATCAATACCAAATATCCTTAATATGGAATTAGATAATTGGGCACCAGACCAATTGATATAGTAAACAGTTTATTGAGATTTCAAGAAATTAAAATTGTATCGTATTTTTTAAACAGTCTTGGTTTGCTATTTGTAGTTTTAACATATTTTTTTGTGTGTTGCATTCATTTCATTCTAAACTTTTTTAGTGTTACTTAGTCATGGTTAATACCATTTTTTAAGTTTCACTTTCGATTTTAAATGTACGTGTTTTATCGCATTCACTGTTAATTGCATGTGACATGTACTCGCTTTGTTGTGTTCATCTGTTATTGGAATAATATCATAACTTACGTATCTGGATTTTTTAAAACAAACGCGAAGTTTGCGTTCTCCTTTTATAAATTTACCAACCCGCTCGGCAATTGTATTACAACTAAATTCATCCACTATTACACAGTTCGGTGAGCAAACCATACGCACGCAACCAACAAAAATTGCAACAAACACACTAGTGTCGCATACGGAACAACATACTAAATTCAAAAGTTGCTCTCCTGGCCACCAGCCACTTAGGGTACTTGCATGTTGTTATTGTTTTAGCCTGTGCTCGTTTGGGTTTGCTTTGACTACTTGTCGCAACTGAAAAGTTTGTTTTGTGTTTGTTTCATTTCCGTTACGTACGTTGTGTTTGTGGATTGTGAGTTTTCACTTTCTCAATACGTTTCGAATTGCTGTAGCATGTCTCTTGTTCGAACATGTGGTGGATTGTATTTGATGCATTTCTGTTTTTGTTCCAGTTTTTTGTTTTTACTTTTTTCCGCATCCATGAGAGCCATACTAAATAGTACGCTGTGCTCATTCTCTCAGACAAAAGAGACAGAGAATTCATATTCTCAGTTGATAAATAGGAACATGTGAATTTACAATGTATAAGAATTGTTGCTAGTCTAAGTTGATGATAAAGTTGACAAGATAGGTTAAAATTATATACATATCTTTTTACAACTAGTCTCGGGTATTTACATATTTGTTTGTGTTGATTACAATTTTAATAGTACCTACAATTTTACAAAATTTTATTTTTACTAAAATTTTAATGAATTGTTGCCGCTGAATTAGTAGTATTTAGGTCAAAACCGGTAAGTTCTGAGTTGTGACGGTCTTGCACGAAACGTTAAATATGTGTTTAAAATCATATAAAATTATCACAACATTTCCCACGCCAATATACGATAATAATAATGAATCTAGTTACATATGTAGCGTTTGAAATTATATCAAAATTTATATGTCTATATAATATTTATCAACATGTTGCCGGAATATAGAAAATTAAAGCCAATAAATAAATAATGATACTGAATAAAAGCATCAAATTCGATCCATTGCATCTTGTATCTAAACAAGTTGCATGTTAAATCTAAACATATATTTATTGTTAGAGATATTAAACAATTTAAGAAACGTTTTGCGTGTGTTTAATGATAAAAACATTTGTAATGTTTCTGGCTTATTCTTGTTTCTAAACATTAGTAAAGCATTTGAAGAAACATTCAGTGGGTTTTTCGTAAAGAAACATGTGTAAATTTGGAATCCCTTTTAATGTATATAAACATCAGAACATTTAATTTTGAATTATATTGAAGAAATATGTGCATTTTGCTGTTCTGTTCCCAGCAAAAAATATTGAAAGTATTTCCATGGGAATTAGTTTTGCACTAGTTCCAGAAATTAGGTATAAACGATTTATCTAACTCCAAAGAATGCATTTTAAACTATTTCCAAAAAGTTGTTATGAAAATGTTTTTCAACAAAACTTATACTTTCCGAAGATGCAGTAAAACCATATTTTCCACTTCCGAAGGTGTCGCCATACGAAATAAAGTTGTAATTAAATATTTGCCTCATCTGAATATTTGAGTAGGATCCAAAATTTAAAACCATGTTTTGTTCTAAAAAATAGAACCGCCAATTTTGTTTTTCGTACAACATACATATTCCTTTTTTTTTACCAATACCACGTTAAAGAAATCTCAACGTTATTACTTAGTGATATCTAGAAAATATTTGTGTTCAGTTACATAAGTGTCCCCTTCCTGCCTTCTAAACAAACCTCATGTTTAATTCCACTGGTTTGATACAGTTTCTCAAATTATGAGAATTTTGTACCTCATTGAAGGCAATATTTTTTTGCTAGGAAGTTTATAAACAAATCTTTGGGCCTTCTGCGTATTATACCTATTATTAAGCGGACCACACATTTGTCAATCGTAAGTATAAGCTATGGTTAGCGTTGAGATTTATTAGTGTATACAGTATTATTATTTATTGAAATCAGGGACTGAAAAAAGTTATTACTGATTTAGTTTTCAAGTAAAAAAGATTAATGTAAATCCGATCACAGGGGAGATGTGTAAACATCTAGTAGTGAAAAATTGTTTTAAAGTTGGAAGTACTTATGCTTTCAGTATATTTTTTTAATTAATCAATTAAAAGTATCAAAACTTTCAATATTGCAAATACATAAGAATTTGCTGGTTTTTGTTTGTTTTATTTAACTTATTTGGTTAGTAAATGGGCACACTGCAGTATATATGTACTGCACTAAAAATTACAGTAAGCAGTAAATTTACTGATTACTGAAAAAATTCAGTAAATTTTTAATGATAATGAAATTTAATTTGCATTACCAGTAAAATTATAGGGCCGTATTCATAATAATCAGTAATCAGTTCACACAGTTCCTCCACACATTTTGTGAAATTAAAATTAATCTATAGCAATTTGTGACAACAATTGCTGACACGTGGGTTCTGTGTTAAGATATATGGATGCACATTTCTTCTAACCACGAATAGAAACCACGCGAATTGGCTTATAGAGCACAGAGGTTCTAGTCTTTTAAAAGGCTGCATTTACTTTGACGGTGTCCAGTTATTTTGGAACAGGGCTTAAAAAGTTAATTTCAATGCCCTAGCGCCAGTTGGCTGCCTATCAGACCAATCTAAATTTTCCTTTAAACAGTTGTATAAAATATACTAACTCAGAATTTTTTCTTTATGATTGAATCTGGATACGTAATAGTACTTACAACAAGCTGCTTCCAGTCCAGCTCATTACTCTCAATTTATAAAATGTTAAGTTAAATGCGGATTTGTTTAAATATTGGCAGATAAATTGAAGTAAATTAAAAAAAATCCAATGAGTGTTCGAACTCACGGGCGATGTGTTAACACCTTTTTGCTACACGGTACCTGTTCGATTTCTATGAACACATTCGTAAATGTTACATTGGAAAATAAAAAACAGCGTTCAATCATATGATGACGTTACAGTTAAATAATATTAATACTTAAAATTATTTAAAGACCCAGTGCAAGCACATGTGTCATTATTTTCTTGCTCAATACTTTTTGTTTTATTCCCACAAAAGTCAAAGAATGCAAAGCAACAGACACTTGTACATACATACATACATTGTTATATTCGTACGATATAACCGAAGATCAACATAAAATACTTTTTTAATATTACTCCAAATTAAAACACTTCAATCTCGGCTCGCCGATATCGGATCGCCTTAATTTTTGGCCTAAACTCTTCGTCGAAACCCGCACTAGCTTTTTAATCCACAAATTAATAAAATCGGCTAGCAATTTCCGGAGAAAATCGCGTGGGAAAAATATATGAAAATCGCCCAATAATCACTTTGAATACCGACTGCCAAGCAACGAACAAACAAACGATGATTTACTCTTACAAACCTAACACTTGCGTATGTATTAGTTTGATAGTTTACTGCCCTAGAGGCGCGCGTATAGATGTTAACACATCAAAAAGAGGTGTCCTATAACATCCCATTAAGGGATTGGGAAGAGCTTCTCACAATCAGTGAGATGTGTGCTTTCTACTTTTACACTCACTGATAAGGACTCACAGTTTTACACCAGTTCCGATCGGAATTTTGAGAAGCTTTTCCACGGTTTAGTATTTCATAGTGTCTCCATCAATAAGCGAGGTGACCGTCGTCGAAAGAAATGTAAGGTGGTGTGAGCAGGGATTGAACGCCCGTTCTCATGTACAAGAGCCGCGCACACTACCTACCATTGCACCACCGACGTCCTTATTTGAAGGAAATTAATCATGTTTAAAATACATATACCCAGCAACATTTTCGGGCAACAAATGAATCTAAACTTATATCGAAAAATATATAATTAATTTGTTTACGCCTGTCAACATATAATTAGATACTTTGAATCAACAAATGTATATGTACATATATCTACATAAATATAATCCCCTAACGCAGGCTAGAAGGATGATTGGATAATTTTTACATACATTTCCATTTTGTCTAGAATTCATTACTTTGTATGCATTGAATTTATAAAAAGTGTACATAAACATAGAATACTTCCTAAAATAAATATTGCCCCTTGGATAAAAAGTTATTTGGCGGACCCTTAATAACTTTTTTTTCTGAAAATACTATAAAAAAAAACTACTGAATATTTGCTCAACTTAATAATGAAAAATAATTTCATTCAAATGGCTGCCTCGGCTGGCCATGCAGTAGCCTACACGATTGGTCCAATTTTTAAGCACATTCTCGATTGTGTGCAGCTGTATTTCACCAATGGCTTCACGAAGATTGTCCTTTAAAGCGTCAATTGTCTCTGGCTTGTCGGCGTAACACTTATCGTTCCGAGCTTGTACCAACTCAGTATTGACAAATTTTGTACCGTCCACCATCCTTGAAAATGCCTATTAGTTGATTGATTGACCAGCAAAGTGTCAACGGTTAGTGGTTCTGTACTAATACTAGTACTTATCAGCTTTGTGACAATCTCCCACTTCGAATTTTCGATCGACAGATCTGTTGGAATATTATCAGGTCCAGATAATTTGTGATCCTTAAAATTTTTAGTGTCGCGTCGATTTGTGTTCGCGACGGGGGCTCCGTTAGAATATCTCTACTGCCTCGGCTGCGGCGTGAGTATGCTGCCGAAGAAGTACTCTGATTTGCATCATTCGGAAGTCTAGATTGTGTCGAGAAGTATTCACGCAATCTCTCTACATGTTGGTTTGCTGACGTTACCTCTATTTTGACTTTTCTGTGCAAACTCAGCTCGCAGGCGAGCAGATAAGAGACGATCTGAATAGAATTTGACAATATTGCTTCTAACATCGTTGACAGCTGCTGGACAGATTTGACGTCCGACAGAGACCCAAACACCTCTTGCTGGCAAGTATACGGCCAATTTGATTCAATAATTGTCACAACCAGAATAAATTATTGGAAATTTTTTCGAACTTCATAATTTAACTCTTTTTTGTGTTAAATTTAATTACGAAAAATAAATTCATTTCACACGCCTTAGATAACTCAGGGCCAAAAGTAGCAGAACAACATTCTGTTGCTTCGACTCATTCAAATTTAATTTGTTTAAATTTATGCAAATTTCTCGGTGACTTTTTTTATTCTTTTGCATGTCATTAAAACATTTTCCATCGTTCCACATCACAAACGACAGAGTATCAAAAATGTATTATTATTGTCAATGTTTTTTAAAAAACACTTAAGTTTTCTATTCTCGGACTCGTAGAAGACAATATGGAAAGTGTTGAAGTTAATGATTTACCATTAATAATCTCTTTAAATGAGGGCTTTGTAAGTAAACCGTTTCGTCATTCCAATTTCCATTTCATTTTCACATGTTGGAATCTACATAATCGGGCAATTTAATAGCGTCTTATGTTGATGTTTTGTCTCACCAGTGCTACTTATTGTCATGCCTCGTAGTAGTCGGATCTTATATTCAAATAGTTATTACTTAATAATTTTTCAATCCAAATATATTCTCCCGTAAGTCTTTTTATATTATTTATACGATATGCATTCTTATCTTTACATCTTATTGTTTTTGTAGCTCGTCTTTCCACTCATTATGCAATCAGTTCTGTTTATCCTCTTTAGTGGGGCGTTATGCTCTAAGAGATATCGCTTTCTTTACTTTAATATTTTATATTAACTGTGATACTTTTCGAGGTTTTTTATTGAGAGATGTTTTTGCCAAATTTATCGTGTACAGAGAGTAGAGCCGTCCCGATGTTATCGGAGACGGGGCACAGTGCTTTGTCCGACAGTCAAAAATCCAAAAAAAGACCTTGCTAAAACTAGTATTTTTATATTTTCCATACAAATGTAAAAGTTTTCGCGGAATTTAATTTGCTTTGGCACCACTTCTAAAATTTGTTTCTAAATCTAATTAAAAAAAAACAACTTTCATCACTTCCCTTGCGGGAGTTTTTACTCGGTCTTGAATAAATTTAGAAAATTGTACAAAAAAAAACAACTTTAAAACTTGTCTCAATATCCAAATTTTTTCAAAAGTCTCCATGACACTAACAAATTACAGCAGACAGTTGTCCGAGGCCTTCGGCCACGGACTGTCCCTGCAGGCTGTGTCAGAGACACGGCCATTAAGTTTAACGTAGAATACGCCATCCGATAAGACACAAAACATATATAACAATAAATTCATTTGCTTATATTATTTATCATTTATTGTTATATATGTTTTCTGTCTTATCGGATGGCGTATTCTACGTTAAACTTAATGGCCGTGTCTCTGACACAGCCTGCAGGGACAGTCCGTGGCCGAAGTCCTCGGACAAGTGTCTGCTATAATTTTTATATTTACCAACGGCATTTGATTCAAGTCCGTTTAAAAAAAAATATTATGTTCAATTTTTTTAAACTTAATTTAATTTATGTATTTTAATTAATATTTTTAGTTCGCGTATGTTGAGAGGGCCGCCCTAATATTAAAAAAGGTTTACCTTATCGAGTCTTCGCATTAGCATTCGAGCGTTGTGTGAAAGCTTTACGCTTTACAATTCAAAATTAATGTTACAACAGCTTTATTGAAGCTTTCGCAAAAAAGCTTTATTACGTTAGCTTACTGTTTGTTTCACTTTTTACTATATACATGTTGCCAAGCAACATTAGCTTGCTGTTCGTGTCACTTTTTACTAGATGCATGTTCCTAAGCAATGTTGAGCAACCAAAAACACTCAACCAAACACCACACATATGTTTGAGTGAATGTGTTTAAACAATTTTCATTTGAGAAATTAAAATACTAGAAATATATCAACCAATATGAAATGTATATCAAACGAAAGATAACATCTTCATTTACCTTAAAAAAATTCATCTAGCCGTTTCCTCAAATTCAACGAAATAAAGATTACAACAGTAAAAACCTGCCATGACTCCTCATACCGTAAGGTAAGACGTATTCTACGTCAAAAAAAATTTATTTCTAAAGATTTTTTTCATTTTCTGTCAGCTTTGCTTGTATTTTACGCGATCAAAAAAAATCGCGCCCCATTTCCTCAAAAAATATATAGAAAAAGAATTAAACGTCAAAATTCATCATATTTCTCAGAAATTTACGACAAGTATGCTCATTTAAATATAAAATCTTTATTTATATTTCAAAATCTCAGATTTATTGTTCAGTAATAAAGGGTTTTTCAACAGAGACGCTACAAAAGTAAATCGATAGGGACAGCAAACGACGCCATATTTTTCCCCGCTCTTTTGACATTTCTCTTCAGTAAGGTTTGCCATTTCATCATGGAAAGATATACGAGCCAACAACGAGTCGAAATTATTAAAATTTACTACCGAAATTTGGAGTCAGTGGCCTCAACTGTAAGAACGCTACGTCCAATTTATGATGAGGCTCATTTCTGGCTGAATGGCCTCGTCAATAAGTAAAATATGCGTTATTGGTCAGACAGCAATCCATACGTAATCCATGAGTCATCATTGAATCCCGAAAAAATTACGGTTTGGTGCTGTTTATGGGCCGGCGGCGTCATTGGGCCGTACTTCTTCAGTGATGATCAAGACCGGCACATTAATGTGAATGCGAATTGCTACCGTTCAATGATAACCGAATATTTTTGGACCCAATTGGATAATATGGACTTGGAGGACATGTGGTTCCAACAGGACGGCGCCACAAGCCACACAGCGAATACCACAATCAATTTATTGGAAACCAAGTTTGGTGAACGTGTTATCTCACGAAATGGCCCAGTCGATTGGCCGCCTCGGTCGTGCGATTTGACGCCGTTAGATTATTTCCTGTGGGGCTACGCTAAGTCTTAGGTCTATGCCAACAAGCCAGCGACGATTGATGAACTTCGTACGAATATCGAACGTGAAATTGCAGCAGTATCGGCCGATTTATGCTTGAAAACCGTCGAAAATTGGGTTCAGCGTCTGGACTTCTGCAAGCGTGCCCGTGGTGGCCATGCAAAAGGAATCGAGTTCCAAACATAATGGCATCGAACGTACTTTCACAGGAATGAAGAATTTCATTGGTATCTAAAACCGGTTTTGTTTTATTTAAAAAAGTTTTGTAGCGCTCTTATTGAAAAACCCGTTATGTTAAAATAAAATAAAGTATTTTCAGTTTCTGCTAGATAAATATATAACTTAACATTGAAAAAAAGAGCGACATTTTCCTGAAAGTGAAAATATATATCATTTTGAAGTTGTTAATCGAATATACTCGTATTTGATTAAACTAAATATTTGATTCCGCTTATTATATCCAACCGATTAACCGTTATTCGGTTCATCGAACAATTTGTGTCGAGTTATTTAAACCACTGACTTCGAGTAACAAATTAATTTAGCAATTTATGCCGATTAATCGATTAAATCGAAAAAATTATAATTGAATATAATATAATAACAATGGAGCTCTTAAATTTATAAACGAGGAGGCTCCATAACATGTCTACATATTTACCACTTAAGAAAGTACCTTAAAATAAGTATTACAGAGGATGTGCTACAGGCAACATCTATATGTCTAGCAGCTAATGGAATAGGTTTTATCAAATCCAACCAAGGCAATGAAGAACAAACCGATAATGTTGTGTACAAGAAGTGTCAAAGTGTACCTGGGAAGCCAAAGATACAACTATGAGTAAGTTCGCAAGAAACCGAAACTTAAATACAAAGTTAAACTATGCTTTGTTCTATTAATTTACAGTTGCTGAATTTGCACAATCCTGTTTGTTGGCAGGTTGATAGCTCCGTCGGTGCAATGGCTAGCGTGCGCGGTTCTTATGCATTAGAACGTGGGTTCCATCCCTGCTCTGACCATCTGACATATCCTTGGACGAAGGTCACCTCGCTTAGTGATGGCCACACTATCGAGTACTTAACCATGAAACAGCATCTCAAAATACCGCTTGCATCCGGTGTACCGTTTGGATCCGGTTAGAAAGCGCATAGCTCACTGGTAGTGAGAAGCTCACCCCAATCCCTTCACGGGATGTAATGTGAAAATGGATTTACTCGGATACATTGCGTTACTATCAAATTTAACACTCAACATAGCGGTTACAATATGGCGAAGAATATTTGCTAAATTTCCCTTTGGGAAAGTGGGTATATAGGTCATTGCTTTAGCTGGTTCATTCAAAAATTCATAATGGAGATAAATCCATGTGCTCACCTTGAAAACTATCCCTTGTAATGGTCCAGCGTTGCCAACCATAACAAATTGAACCCCTATAAATATATGGCAACTCTAGGATATTTAATTACTTTTTCGGACTTACGTTGTGGTACCAACATAGGCAGATATAGTACTTAATAGGCTATCCAATCGAATAGCCGTTGTTCGATTAATCGAATAATTTGCATCACAAGTTTACTCGAACTGTAAAATTCCTGATTTCGAGTAATAAATTAATCGAGTAATTTATATCGGTTAATCGAAGAAATCGAGAAAGTGAATATAATACTCTCAGTTAATATAGTATTTCCACATAGCTGTTCATAAATTTATAAAATAGCAGGTTTCACAACGTCTTTTCTTATTTTCCGCTCATGTCATTAACGCGGATGTGTTGCATACCACATACACCTAGGAGATGATTTAATGTCCTTTACGGCAATTTAAGTACTCAATATATATTTATATGTCACAGTGTGCATGTGTCAAAGAATAATCATAACGTGTAAGAATAAAAAGCAGAAGTGAAATTTTAAATCAAATGTTATTTCGGCAGTCTATTTAGTTCCGCCCATTTCTTTTAAAACTTGGGAGAGTCCTGTCTGTAAGGAATGTACATGTGTGTAATAGTGGGAATTGTAATAGTGGGAAATGTAAGACTTAATCAAATAGAAATGAAGAACTGTTAAACTATAGCAAGAATATAGCAATGGAATGGTGATATTTGTTACAAGTAAGATGGTGTTGAGTTTAATTCCTTAATTTGTAAATAAGTTTACTGTCCCAGCCAGCGAAATTCGGAGTGCTCCAAAAAGGTAGCATGTAGGGACTCCCACTGCCCTCCTCAAAGCAGTGATTGCCGAGTGCACTTATAAAGAGCATCCGAAAAAGCTCCGCATGGGATTGTTTTAGCAGATTTGAATCATGAGAAACTCCTAGAGAAATACCGCAAGAAATATTAGAAAATTCTGTAAAAATATACTTATATACTTCATATTTAAAAAAAAATTTAATTATGTTTTTAACGAATTATAGCATATTAGCATTTGGGAAAAGCAATACGAGGCTGATTTTGGGAGTCCTTTTTCAAAAATACAGGCGAAAAAGGAGTCCGTCCGGAGTCTTGACGGGTTATCTGAATGAGGGTTCTGGGACTCCAAAAACTCTTATTTATACGATCCCACACGGAGTCCAAGCGGGTTATCTAAGTGAGCGTGTAGGGACTCCAAAAACACGCATTTAAGGAGTACTTAGGCTGCACTTTTTCATGTATTTTTAGCGTGCTGTTTTCTCCGGAGTATCTACTCCTTTAAGACTCCTTTCGGAGCCTGTGAAAAATAGTAATACCCAGTCAGAGAGTGTAGAGGGATGTAATGGAAAAATATTTATTTGTATAAGGTAACGGACACTTGCAATTACCGTTGACTGAAGTAGCCCTCACAATCCTAATATGAGTAATTAAAATTTGATGATTTGCTGTCATACTATTGAGCAACGATTGCCTATAATTTAAAGGTATTACTCCTTTACTCCCCAGATATGTTATGTAATCAGGTGACTGAATACCAATATAAAATATGATCAGATCTTCATGATTCTTTCCTAACTATCTTGACCCATGCCCAATCTAAGGTCTGATTTACGGCAGTCATGCAAACGTGAAAGCCGAGAACTTTTGCTCAGCGCAAGTTTCCCTCGCACCGTTGCATGAGGCACCAGGTAAAGTTGCTCAGCGTAGTTGTGCTCAAAACCATATCAGCTGACTAAGATGGATACATAAGGTGGTAGCAGTAGCAATTGCATGTATTATGTATGTGTACTTTTTCTACTGTTCTAGTGCTATCACCTTATTTATCCATCCTAGTCAGATGATAACGAAATGTCAAAAGTTTCTCCATCCCACGTTTGCGCAGCAAATTTGCCTCGAAAACTTTCCACTTTTGAGCAAGTCGCTTTGTATGGGATTGTGTGTTTTGACGTTTGCTGTGCAAGTTTACGATGTTTTCGAGTTTACGAGGTTCTTTCGAGCTTTCATGAAGACCACTATTGTTTCTTAACGTCGTTTATGTGGTTCCTGTTAATGATAAATTTATTAGTTTCAAAATAGTGAAATTACTGGAATAACTCGAGAAATTGCAAAAGTTGTCTCTGTTATTCGAGTAAGTCAAAAAACTTATTATCGAGTTATTTGATTACTCGATCAAAGTAAAAACCCGAATAATTGGATACCCTAGTACTTAATAAACACTTGTTCTTATTTGCCTAAAAAAAATGAATAACATTTTAAATTTGATTACAATTTCACTTCACTTTGAATTAGATGATATTCAATTTTAATGGTATTTGTACTATGAGTATATAGTACAAATTTAATATATAGTACAAAATTTAATGAAAAACGTTTAGGGTTGATGGAAATAAAGTAGGCAATCCTAGACCAAAATTTGGCAACTCTTTAACATATAGTTGTGGCTAAACTTGCCGTACCTTTTTTGGAGTTGGCATTAATTCTTTTAGGCAACCATGGACCACAAAATGGGATGTTTTTTTCGAGGTCAGTCCATGAGTTATATCTCCTACATGCATTTTTGAAAGAACCAGTTAAGGTAATGACCTATATTTCCCCAAGGGGTCCGCATTTATAGATTTGATAGTAACGAAATGGAAATACATTTATATATTGTCACTTACAACGATATTCGCCTAAATGTTTCAATTACTCGCTTTCACAAAACAAATTCTAAATGCCATAATTGCTTAATTCAATTACATATAATAATGTCGTCTTTACAAGTTTAGCTTAAATTTCAAAATATGGATTGTTTTACAAAAGATAAATACAGCTACACTACTCTAAGCATTTAACGTTTTGTGACTACCCAGGAAAGGATACTGTATCCGTAGAATCAGGTTGTTGAACCATATTATCTTCAACAGAATTGATTGACCGTAATAGCTCGTAAACTCGACTCCTAAATTTTCTTATTTACTTAGTCAGTTTGAGTAAACAGATGTGGAAGCACAGCAAATATTGTAATTTGCTGATGCGGATGAAACGTTTTTAATAATATTTTCGTGCTACTCACACTTTTACGCACGCTCAGTTTTTAGGCGGAGCAAGAAAGAAGAAATTACAGAACACGACGATTTTTTAAAGCCAGAAATACATATTAAAATGTTTATACATGGGCCAAAGTCAAATTTTTTTTAATCTCATAGAGTGTACGTAAAGCCTTCATTATTTTATAACTGGTAGTATCTGAAATAGTGCGATTAATGAATTTCCATCCATACACTTACTGGAGTTAGAATGCATAAAGATTTTGACCATATTTTTATTACTTCCCACGTTTGCAAAAACTCAAAGTTACAAAATGACAAACAACTGTTCGAAGATTTCTAAGTTTTTATGATCTTCTTTCAGTTGCATACGCGAGGTTAGATTTATATAAACGTAGTCTTCGGAAAAGATATTGATTAATCTTAGTGATACAAACCTCTATTACAGACAAATAGTGTACAGTCAAGTTTTATTGGCCGCCAAAAATTGAAGATGGGTTTTGGCACTGTTAGTATTTTTGATGGGAAAATGGTGGTGATGGTAGTGTGTAGTACAAACCATTACCAACATTTTAATATATACCAAGTTTGTGTCGCTTTTATATGAGCTTGGAAAATTAGCTGTAAAGTCCTAATTTTGATTAGTGACTTTGACACCAACCCCACTTTTTCGCGTGTAAAATTCGCGATGTTGTCTAGTAGTAGTACCAAATAATCAAGAGCGCGTTAAAAAATAATAAAATGTAATTTTACAACCATATTAAGATAATTTGTACGGCGGCCGAAAGACGGGCCTTAGGAAAAAATACACCAATTGCAAAATGAAAATGGCCCTCAAATTTCAAAATGAAATAGCCTCCATAGCAATGATTAGGGTCCCCAAAAAATTGTGAAGCACGACCCTAACTATTTTAGTGGGGGCGGCTTTAATTTTTTTTAAACCGTTTAAAAATAAGGCCCCAATAAGCGCAAGAGGACCCCAAAATAACTATTTTTTTTCTGATAAAATTTTGGGCCAGATTTCATTGACTCTTTCTTTGGGGTGTATTTTCTTGAAATTTAATTTTAAAGAATATAAATTACACTCCAGGAAAATCGGCCATTTTTATTAATAACACTGCGCAAGTCGAAAAAACCAGAAGTGAACTCAACGGATTTACACTAATTCGGGTCCTACGAATAGAACTGCATCATTACTTATTGCCCTATAATGTCATTCAAACCAAGAGGTATCACGTGCTAATAAATCATAGCTCATTTTCCTGTCTACTTCTTTTAAACTTTATTAGACAAATTATTAAAAATTAATAATATTTTTTATGATTTTCTCAATAGCTATTGTGATAAAATATATACTGCCAACATTCAAAACGTTTATTTGTAAAATTTAGGGGTTATATTTTCTATACTTTTTTAATTATCTGTTACCCATTAATTGTGAGAAATGGTGAAGGAACCGGAAGCTAGGAAGGAAAAAATCCGCCACACAATTAAGAAGTACTACAACTTGGTTGTCACTTGTATACTGGGCTTAAAAGCCTCACAATTGTAAAAATTTACTCTCCCCTCTCACTTGTTTTACGTTGCATTTCGCTCGTTTGAACAGGATGGTGTTTGTGGATTTATTCATTTCTCTTTTTTAATTTGTTCTTATCGTTGCTACTCCTGCTTTTTCTATTCTGCTGATGAAGTGAAGGTATTGAACCTAGAAATTCCTTTTGTTTTATGACTTTATTTTGGTTAAAGTGGGACTTTTCGTTGTTCTCTTCATTCCTTTTACTATAAAGTATTCATTCTTTTTTTTCATTCTCAAACAGACAAAATTCGGAATTCCTTTTGAACTCTTAGTCTCGTAAATACGCAGGATAGCCAAGGGAATCTATAGGTATTATGTATTTACTTTCTAAATGAAACCCGTAGAAACAAATATCAAAATCAATATTGGTAAAATGAGATAGTTGAGAGAGTTTGGTTTTAAATATTTAAGGGCATCTTAATGGAAAACACCCATATGAATTTATATGTTGGATTTGCAGAATTATAAATGTGACAAAATGCATGAAAAATTGGTGAAGGTTTATCCGCACTAAGTTCGGTATAGAATAAAATCAAAATGTTATGTATTTAATACTCGTACATTCAAATAAATCAGTATATATAGATGGATTTAGATATTTCTTACAATCTTGAAATGTTTGACATTACTCTGAATTTTGGATAAGGCAATGGAAAAACTATACCCAGTCCCCTAGGTGACTCCTATCGATATGTAAAATGTATCGTTCTCTACGTATCATGACTTATAATACTAGACTGGCATGGTATTTAGTAATTGCAGCAGTACAAACAAGGTTTGTTTGATCCCTTATTTACTGTTAAAAGCTCTAACACAAAATATGACCATTTTGAAAAATTTTGAAAAAGTTTATATTTTTTTTGCAAATGGAAATTTTAAGATTCCTCTTGACACGACATTGTTAAAAAAGAAGACACCGAGTACACTGGATCATTCAGAATGACTCTTTGATATAACCCCCAATCAATTGCCTAAATCCTAAGAAATCATTAATTAGATTTCTCTGTGCTTTTGGAAATCGACTAATGTGCGCAGACGAAGGACAAGATATTACGTTCAAAAATATGTTTTTCACAAATTGTTTAGTAAACGTGTTTCACTTTCAAATCCTCACCAAATATGTATAAGTATAAGTAAATATGTTTTCAATACATAATAATTTTACTAAAGGAATTGACCTATTGTTTATAAAACTCACCAACACATACCAACAATATTGTAGATCCATCATTTTTGGTTAACAATTCTTCACGTTTAATATTATCATATTGTTGAAATTTTGCCAGTTCTTTCTTCTAACTTTAAAGTCTTCATTTATTTATTGTTTTAAGTAATTTTCTGCAGGTTAACAACCATTTAGATTTACCGTTTTCCCTGTTTGTAAAGGGTTTTTCAACAGAGACGCTACAAAAGTAAATCGATAGCGACAGCAAACGACGCCATATTTTTTCCCGCTCTTTTGACATTTCTCTTCAGTAAGGTTTGCCATTTCATCATGGAAAGATATACGAGCCAACAACGAGTCGAAATTATTAAAATTTACTACCGAAATTTGGAGTCAGTGGCCTCAACTTTAAGAGCGCTACGTCCAATTTATGATGAGGCTCATTTCTGGCTGAATGGCCTCGTCAATAAGCAAAATATGCGTTATTGGTCAGACAGCAATCCACACGTAATCCATGAGTCATCATTGCATCCCGAAAAAATTACGGTTTGGTGCGGTCTATGGGCCGGCGGCGTCATTGGGTCGTACTTCTTCAGTGATGATCAAGACCGGCACATTAATGTGAATGCGAATAGCTACCGTTCATTGATATCCGAATATTTTTGGCCCGAGTTGGATAATATGGACTTGGAGGACATGTGGTTCCAACAGGCCGGCGCCACAAGCCACACAGCGAATGCCACAATCAATTTATTGGAAACCAAGTTTGGTGAACGTGTTATCTCACGAAATGGCCCAATCGAGTGGCCGCCTCGGTCATGCTATTTGACGCCGTTAGATTATTTCCTGTAGGGCGACGTCACTTCTATGGTCTATGCCAATAAGCCAGCGACGATTGATGAACTACGTACGAACATTGAACGTGAAATTGCAGCAGTATCGGCCGATTTATGCTTGAAACCCGTCGAAAATTGGGTTCAGCGTCTGGACGTCTGCAAGCGTGCTCGTGGTGGCCATGCGAAAAAAATCGAGTTCCATGCATAATGGCATCGAACGTACTTTCACAGGAATAAAGAATTTCATTGGTATCTAAAATCGGTTTTGTTTTATTTAAAAAAAACTCTTGTAGCGGTCTTATTGAAAAACCCGATATTTGATGTTTGTTAGGTACATATTTTTTAAGTACCATTTTAATATCTTCAAATCCCCAACTAAGACATATTTGAAACACTTTACTTGGCATTTGTCTAAACTCTACAATCAAGCTGTATTGATTACCCATTTAGTCTACACAAGCTGAGAAACTGGCACATCAAATTACAGTGGATGAATGTACAATTTTTAAAGATTATCTGAACAATTTTTCGATGGTTGTTAAATTAAGCTACAGCCAGCTATTGTATGCCTATTGGCAATGGCGATCCAATGGAAAATTTGAATAAAAAAAATTCTATTTTAATATTCCACAGTTTATATAGTCATGTCACAAAATAATTGCACTTATAAGAACACAGAAGGTAACTCTTATAATTCAGTAGTCAGGCACACTTTATAGTTACGTTTTTTTGAAGTGTTAACATCTATAGGCGAGGGTAGGGACCCAATTCACAAAGTGGACACATCGAAACACAGTTTGTCCGACTGCGAACACACAGATTGTCCGACTGCGATCACAGAATGTTTGGTATTAAACTCCTCCGAAACGTCTGGACCGATTTGTATGAAATTTTGTGTGCATATCGGGTAGGTCTCAGAATCGGCCAACATCTATTTTTCATACCCCTAAATGATATGGGTGACCCACCCTTATATAGAACACAGATTTGCCCGACTGCGAAACACAGATTGTTAAACTGCAAAAAAAAAATACCCTCTGATGTAGCGGCAGCGAATAGATGTCTTGTGTGCTTGCGCAGCACTCTCAGAGCAAAGTGAATAATGAGGTATATACAAATGAGATAGCAAGAGAGCAACGAAAATTGTGGGAACTTGTGTAGCGTATGTACGAACATAACAATGTATGTATGTTCATGAGTCTGTTGCTTTGCATTCTCTTTGTTTTTTTTTGGGAATAAAACAAAAAGTATTAAGCAAGAAAATAATGACACATGTGCTTGCACTGGTCTATAAATAATTTTAAGTATTAATATTATTTAAATGTAACGTCATCATATGATTGAACGCTGTTTTTTATTTTCCAATGTAACATTTACTAATGTGTTCATAGAAATCGAACAGGTACCGTGTAACGAATAGGTGTTAACACATCGCCCGTGAGTTCGAACACTCATTGGATTTTTTTTTCATATATGCAATGAGTTTGAATAAGCCGTAAATAATTTTGATGTGGGCATTTAGATTTAGACTTTAATATGACCAGGCTAGCTAAGTAACGTTAAGTGTAGTAAGTAGTCAGATAAATCAGTAAAGTCAATTAGTTTATACAAAATCACAGATATTCCCACGAATTGATTAGTTTTCCACTCAAAGCAATTTTTATAGAATAAGTGGAATATCAGCAAATTATTACCAAACCAAATTAAATTCGTAGGTATCCGTTTTACACATTTTCCATTGCGTTGTATTTCGGTGCTGGGGTTAAAAAAATAAACTATGGGATAGCATCTGCCTATGTGTGAGATTTTCACAAACAAGAGATGAGAACATCAATATTTTTCATCAAGTTGGACCTGGTCACAAGATCTGAATATAATGGTAAATGTATGGGGGTAGATATCAAGTATTTTGAATCAAACCAGGCCTTAAAAGATTCTACAAATGTAGCCTGTACTTCGATATCCGCAAATTATTTGAAGTTATTGGACCGGTTTATGCCCAACTGCATTTTTGAAGTCATTTCCATCAATGAAGAATGTTCCAAATATTAAATGAAATTTTCTTGCTTTTATTAGCTTCTCATTTAAATAGCTGTTTATTTAGTTTTCTATTTCAAATATTAGTTTTTCGTTTTCTTTAATGATTCCTTTTTCAAATAATGCATATACAATTGTTATTTTATGGCACATTAAAAAAAATATTTTTAGTTTAAAAATAGAAAAGACTTGTGTTTTTTATATTGTCGATTGTTATATTGATGATTGTTATTATTCGTGTGACCATTCGTGGCTGCGTTGAAGTTACCACTACATAAAAGATCGTTGCTGCGACATAAATATATTTGCATTTGGAAAAAAGTTAAATAATACTAAATATAAAGTGATATTAAAAAAACAAATGTAAATAACACACTTTTAAACATTTAATTTAGTATAAGCTTTTTATTGTACACCAATTCTATGAAATAATGGCATTTTATCCATGGAATCAAATTCAATCTAGGAATCTATTCGCAGCAATGCAACATGTTCTACGCAATGAATATGAAAGATATTCCTGAAAACAGTGTCACATATTCATCGCAACAATGTAACACATTAATAGTATGAATGAAATAAATACGACACAGTGCCGACGCATTTTTTTTGTTAAATCGCTGCACTATAGGTAGCTAGCTCTCTCTCAGTTAAAATACTCCACGAGGCGATACACAATTTAATTTGCTGGATAAAGGTTCCTTTATTTTTGTTAAA
Organism: Phaonia tiefii; assembly: GCA_963931995.1. Classification (NCBI taxonomy): domain Eukaryota; kingdom Metazoa; phylum Arthropoda; class Insecta; order Diptera; family Muscidae; genus Phaonia; species Phaonia tiefii. The sequence continues at coordinate 196,608,528 of OZ008368.1, read as the reverse complement.
TTGGTGAACTATAATTGGTTAGCTCGCTCTCAGTAAACATATTCCACGACGCGACGCACAGTCTCATTTGCTGGATACATGTTTGCTTTCAGTGAATATTTAAGTTACACGTACATACGTACTTCGAAAAGAGTCGCCTGGTGTCACCAAATTGAGAGATTCTTCTGGTTTGGCTAAGTGGCGTTGAATCAAGTTGATGTAACTGCATCAGAAGTAATTGGAATACAACTACTACGCTACAGAATAGCTATGTTATTACTGTGGCATTGCGAATATTCAACGATACCACTCCAGGTGGAACAAGGTAATACAAATTATAATACCAATTACAATTTATATCTAATTAATTGACCCCATTCTGTATGCTTACCAAAGGAATTTATGCGAGACAAATGTGGTTGATTAAGGAGAGGCAAAGGGACAAAGTATTACAATGTAGCCAGAGAAATAATGGCAGTCTTGCAGACAAAACATCATCATTCAATGACAATCGCCTTCATCATTTGAGCCATGATCTCCCCAACACCGCCATCTCCACCTACTTCAGACGTGGTAAAAGTATTGAGTGATGAGTTAATCTTCGGGGTGATTAAGTGATTATGCGTGTGGATGAGTGTGTGGACTGACTGACTGTGTGAACGAGTGGTAGGCATTTAAATACATATGTTAAATATTGTGGGCATTGTTGTTAATAAATTAAATACGCATTCTCGCAAAACATATCGCTTCAACATAGAAGAGTAGCAGAGATTTTCTGTTTGACTTTCATAAATCTCATCTGGTTTTGGGCTGTGGAAGGTTGAGACAGTTCGGGCCGTCTGAAGATGAAACGATAGCTAGAGACAAGATTTTTAATTTTGAGCTACGGCAACAAATGGTTATAAGATTGAAATTATTTGTTAAAAATACAGACATTTTAAATGGAAAACGTCTTCTTGATAGGTAAATAAAGAAACCGTAAATGCTATGCAAAGTGGTAGAAGAAATTCACAATGTACATACTTGTGTGTTGTAAATGACCAAGGAAATGATTTTATTTTGTATTTAACAGTAATTGTTTTAATTTAAATTGGGGCGGAAAATCCAACTCTGAGTATTATTATTTTACTATGTTGACTTATTTCGACCTGGTGCCACCAAATTGAAATACCACCGGATTTGAATCATCCTCAAGGTTTTGCGTCGCGTTGTAATAGCATGTTTATCACAAAACACTGATAATAATAACGTAGTATAAGTCACAAAGCAAAGTACTCCTACCATGGTTGAACTAGAGGAGTGTGCAGCACTAGAACAGCTGATTTTGCTTTCTTATGACCCCAACTGTCAAATTCAGTGTATAAGTATTTTGTTATTGAACCTTTACTTTTTTGGTTGAATTTAACCATTAGAGTCAAGAAACAAAAACAAAATGCGAGTTATTGGTGCCCACAATTACAAAAAATCCCTCCGATGCAACCTCTACTAGTTCCGCCATGACTCCTACTTAATATGCCAGCTTTCGGCACCTAAAGTTCTTCTTCCAGTGGTTGTTTATTATGTATCGTTATATTTAGCGCATCGGTAAAGTTCGTCCTTGTAATTGAGTCTTTCTCTGAGGAGTTGTCTATTTTGTGCACAATTTCGAGAGTAAGTCGTCGTGAGTAATTGTTATTATTTTATTTTAAACCTACAATGTAATTTAATCAATAACTAAAATTTACATTATTTGAAGTTTTTTTTTTCGATCAAACAACTAATAAGAAGATTTTAAACTGGAGGTCTCACAAACCATTGAATGCGCGTGTATCTGCATTGAGCAAATGTGGTCTGCAAAATCATGGTTTATATACTCCTGATAGAATTAAATTAAAACTGCTAACATTTTGTGGTTGTAAGCGATTTAGAACTACAATGTTTCCGGCGGACGGAAGAACTTTCAACATGAACTGAAAATTCGCAGACTCAAACCTGGATTCAGATAAATGGTTTCTTCACGATAGAATCTCGCTTTATCACCATTTTGGCATCCGATACAAATCAACCCGCCCGGCATAATATATGGAATTACACGAATATATAAACGTCGGCAACAGAAAAAATTTATATCCTATCAACCACGAACACTTGGATTGAAATCCCCGGCAAATTTAAAGGAAGCCGTATGATAATACTTCCAAGATTTCGGTAAAAGGATTAAGTATATTAATCCCTACGAAAACTTGATATCAATAATTTTAGTAATGAAAATCAGCACGTTTAGAAACCTCTGACCAAAACAAACTGTATATGATTAATTCTCTTGAGTTAAATACTCATTGTTTATTTCTGCATTGAAATTTGACGTTGCAGCGATGAATTTTGTACATTAGATCACTTGTGATAAAAGTAGTCATTGTGGTGACGATTTGGTTTAGGTTACGGCAGATGTGACAGCCTTTAGTAGAGTGGTAACCGTGCTTGACTTTTGTACATCAACATATGCAAATTTGAATGTTGTCGCAAGCTTAGGACTAGAGGTGAGTGAATTTCGCACACTATCACGGGCGCTCACGAGGTCAAAAAAATTTCACGCACGACAACTTTTCAGCCTTTTATGATCAGCTCACGAGACGAGATAAAATATCACACACACGCATTTAAATACCAAAAATTATTTCCAAAATCATATTTATTTTTAAACATTGTTAATTTTTATTGCTAAGAAAAATTGTTTCTCATTACATCCCATGAAGGGATTGGCGAGAGCTGCTCACAACGAGTGAGTTGTGCGCTTTATAGATTTAAGGTCACTACTTGGGATTTACACTTTTACACCGGTTCCGAATGGAATTGTAATTAGCTTTTTCGTGGCTAAATAATCGATAGTGTCGCCAGCACTGAACGGGGGTACCACCGTTAGCCACTAATTGTTAAAACCTACTTGTACTTCGTTTGTGACGAAACTGGTACGCATGTTTGTAAAGCGTTATCCATTTTGCGGTTTCAAAAGTAGACGTAAATAAAAGACATACAAAATATTTTTGTTCATGATATTTATTTTTATTATAAAGTTTGCACGTTGACATTATGTGCGAAGCACTACATCATTTAAATGACGCGAAGTGTTGCAAGCATTGATTCTTTTGAGGTAATTTTCGACCACTTTTTGACACATATTGGGCGGTATCTCAGCCATAACTTGACGAATGTTGGTTCTTAAGTGCTCAAGAGTTAAAGGTTTATCTGCATAAACGCGGTGTTCGCGTAGCCCTACAAAAAAAGTTTAATGGTGTCAAATCGTATGATCTTGGTCGCCAGTTGATATCGCTACGACGAGAAATTACGCGGCCAGGAAATGTCTCTTGGAATAAAGCCATATTCGATCGAGTTGTGTGGCATGTGGCACCATCTTGTTGAAACCATATATTCTCCAAGTCGTATCCTTCAAAAGCAGGCAAAAAAAAAGTCGGTTATCATATGACCATAACGCTCCGACTTGACGGTGACAGTCGTTTCATCGTCGTTTTCCAAGAAGTAAGGTCCAATCATACCTTCGGACCAAAGATCGCACCAACCACTGACTTTTTCTGGATGTAACAGCCTCTCTTCAATTACTTGATGATTCTCAGAACTCCAAATACGACAATTTTGTTTATTAACATACCCACCGAGTGAGAAATGTGCTTCTGCGCCGAAGAAAATTTTGTTCGAAAAATCGCCGTCCACCGCCTGTTGTTCAAGCACCCATTCCACGTATCTACGACGTTGTGAATGGTCATATGGATTAAGTTGTTGTGTGAGCTGGACTTTATATGGATGTAGGTGTAGATCCAAATGCAAAATACGCCATACTGAGCCGTAAGACAGTCCTAATTCCTGAGAACGACGAGGAATCGACGCATTCGGGTCTTCAGCAACACTTTCACTTACAGCAGCGACATTTCCAGCGGAACGAGCGAAACGATGATGCAGAGCTCTTACAATATCTGTAACCGCTCCATTCTCTTCAAATTTCTTCACCATTTTGTCAATTGCTTGCGTAGTTGGACGATTATGTAAACCATAATCTCCTCTTAAAGCACGATATGTGGCTGTGCCAGAATCACAATTTTTGTAGTAGGTTTTAATAATTTTTATGCGTTGTGTGATAGTTAAGCGATCCATTTTCGTCAATGTCAGCCTTTCAACTGAAAAGAAAAAAAAATTGGTTTAACAACTTAGTTTGACAGATGTCGAATTCCAGCCCAATACTTTTGAAACCACGAAATGGATAACCCTTATAGTAGCCGGAAATATCAATCATAATGTAAATATGTTTGATCACGGGAAGCCAAATTATGTAGATGTTGTTGAAAGCGTGATTCGTGAGTGGGATTCGTGAGTATAATTCGTTAGCGTGAATTCCAAAAATTTCAGTTATGTAAGATAATGCACGCGGTTGAAATTGTGAATCACGTGCACTCACGACTAAGTTGAGTGTTAATTACGAATCACTCGTGACACGACAAATTCGTGTCACTCGCGCACCTTAACTGATGACTTATTAACATACAGTCCTCGTCAATAGATTAGAAGCACCTATCATTCATTCCATGTCAAACCGGACGATTTTCTGAAAAAATTTACATCGATGATTCCTATTTTTTTGAAACTTGGCAATATTGCACTACTATTAGCACTGTTTAATTTTTGATTGTCAGAAAAAAAAAAATAATTTTTTTTAAGGAGTTATATGCTTTTTAAAATGTTCAAAATCATGAAAAATGTGCCGAGGTGGCTATATTGAAACGGGTGTAGGATCAAAACGCGACGGTGCATAATTCTACATCGATTCTAAACAAACGCTAAAAATTTTAGCTTGGAGAAATAATGTTTCCCTAAAATAAATAATATTTTTGGACCGCTGATATAGAATTTGCAGCAGAATAATTAACGAATACACAAGGCACGCATTGTGAAATCCTTCATATCAAGTCAGAACGTGTAGCAGTTGGACTGGACACCATATTCTCCAGACCTTAACGTAATTTAAAAAGCTTGGGACTGGGTAACACGAAAGGTGTCATTAATTGAAGCTATAATGTCCTCTTGGGCCGAAATCTCTCCTTGATTATCAACTTATAGCCAGTGTAACGCATTTTAAAAAGCAACTTTACAACTTTTTGTGTAGTCTTAACCATTCTATCAAAGAGTACGACTAAAACATTTGACAACTTGAAGTGATAACAGTTTGGCAAGTTGCTGCTACAAATGAAAACAATTAATATTCCAGCATTTCCTCTTATAATAGTATTAAATCTCCATTAATGTTATCTTTGCAATCTTATTTAATTTGGTTGTGGCCGTTAAATTACAATTACAAATTACTTACAGAATGATAAATTCGTTCTTGAAATTTCCTCTTTCGATACTCTCACCCATAGGATGGGATTATATATCATTTAATACGAAAAAAATGTAACGCATAGAAGAAGCCATATTAGACCCTTAGTATCTTTGGACGAAATTCGTTTTTGGACTTTCTAAGACGATTGACCAATGTCCGCCCTTCTGCCTGTCTGGTTGGCTGGTCAACACGATAACTGCCGTAAATCTATATCCATCACAGCGAATTTTTGTCAGTTACTAGTATTTGTCCAATGTAAGTCTGGGATTGAAAATGAGCGTTTTGGCCACGCCAATTCTGGTACCTCATATACAAATCGACGCATTTAGTACGAAATCATGTTTCTTTTAAAAACATTTTCTGGTTGATGTGATTAGCATCAACTCTAGCTTTGGTTAATAATCTGTAAATATCTACTTTATTGCTGTTTGTTTTACACTATTTGTACATATGTAACTACAATGCTTCATTTCTCAGGTCTGTCATTTGTATTACTTTTTCATACGTAATATCTTTTTGTTGGACCCATTGAAAGCATTTGTGTAAACATGTAAGTGCTTCAGCATTAGATATTTTACCGACATTTTCAACCTGAATTTCAGCTTCATCGTCTTCGGACAACGTGAGAGTCTCACTTTCATTATCAGTATTGTAGTTTTCTTCAATCCATTCATTTAAATTATCATTGGTTAAATTTATGTGTATAGTGTTCTGAACAAGTTCCCTAATATAATCTACTGTAATGTTTTCTTTCTTCTGGTCTTTCTATAGAATTTATATTTTGTCGAAGGATAGCCAATGGTATATCATCTTCAGAGAGAGAGAGAGAGATCGTCAGATATTTTTGACCAGCAAGTTTTAATAACTTGCTCCCGAGTGTTTCCCAAGACACGGTGCGTTATCTATTATGAGCAGGGCGGTTTGGTCCAGATTGTTTTCAGATTGGTACGCCTTTACTTGTGGAACGAAAGAATTGTGAAACCATTCCGAAAATATAAATGAAATCATCCAACCATTCTTAGATGCATAGTATTCTACTGGAGGAACATTTTTAAATGAAAGCGGCTTCCTCGATTTTCCTACAACCGTAATACGCAATTTATGATATCCAGATTTATTAGCACAGCAGAGAAAAGCTACTCGTTCTTTGGACATTTTTCTTCCTGGACCACATCTTTCTTTAGCATGTACCAAATTTTGACTAGGAAGTAATTTCCAAAAAAGTGCAGACTTATCTGCATTATAAATTTGTGAGTCGCATAAGCCTTCTGTATATTGTAATTCTTTTAACTTCGGAATGAATTGAGGTACTAAATGAGCTTGGCTTGATAGTTTTAAATAACAAAATTTTAAATAACGAAGGTTGAATCTTGTCTGGAATTTTTGATACCATCCATATGAAGCATTAAATGTTTTGTCACTACCATACAAATCTTTAAACATCTTTTTGGCTTTTTCGCAAACGATTTCACGCGAAAAAATCTTCCCGCTGCTTTAAAAACCAAGAGTACATGCTGTTAACGAATTCAATGCTTCACACTTCTGACATTCAATGCGTCGAAATAAATTGTTGAACTTCGGAAGTGCTTCTTCCAATATCCCCCTCCTTCATTTTGTTTCAAATACTAAATCGATGGTACCGTCAGAAGATATTGACTGCATCTTCCCTGCCATGATTTCTGTCTAGATACACTTATTCTTTTCTTAAACCCTCGAAATAAAAGTTATATTCATCTGGTTCACCGAGATGATCTAATTTTTCGCAAAACACAACTTAGTGTTATTTTTTTGCCGATACTAATCGCTGTAACTTTCCATTGGCATTAAGTCAGGATTTTTCTGGAATTTCCGACGAACGTGGTTCCAACTGGACTTTAAAATGCGATGTACTATACAGACGCTGACATTAACACAACTTTTTTCCGAATTTTTTAAGCAGATATCGACGAATTTGAAGCAGTTACTCTCTTTTCCATGTTATTTGTATAATTTTATACAACTGTTCTATTTGAACAGCAATCCCAAATAAATTTTAAATTTAGGATTTTTTTCTTTTCGGAGGTATAACTAGCTTTTATCCGAACCAAGTTGTTAGACATTTGTAACAGAACTATTTAGTTTTTGTTGTTATAGACTATTGTTTTTATTGTCTCAGTATTCAGTCAGTATTATTAAGTGATTTACTTCTTAGAAAAACAAACTCATAAAATGTAAAGTCGAAGGGAAAATAGTTCATTTTAACCGTTTTGTATGCTCTTTATTTATGGCCGTCTAAGGTTTTGTTATTCATCCTTACTTTGCTGTTAAACCTACCTATAATATATATATCATGTTAAACTGATGGTAGGTAGAGAATTCAACACCAAAACCCAGAAAACCAATTTTATTTGTTTTATGTTAAAATCGTCTAGCTGGATTTCTAAATATGTTTCGATTAAACGGTTATTTCCCCGATTTTGGAATACTAATTTCTCCACAGTTATAACTTAATTTTGAAGATTGAAACATCGGGTTTTCGGAATTCGGGATTTCGGAAGTTTCACGAGAACTTGTTTCGGTGAAACTCACGTAGTAGAACCGGTGGAACCAGATTTACCCGCGGGGTATAAAATTCAATTATTCCCCTCAAAAAAATTCATTTGTATACCCTCACCTCTCCCATAGGTATACATCAATTAATACGGGAAAAAATTCAACGCGTAGATGGACCGGTCTTAGACTCTTAGAATTTTTGCCGATCAGTATCAATATTTATGGCGATCTCGATTCTGAGAAAAAATTCAAACTTTTTTCTGCCCTTTGCCCTAAAAGTGCCTGTTTGTGTTCGTTTGTGAAAAATGTGCAACCCCACTTGAAGGGTTTGTGTTCGTTTCTGAGAAGTGCAAAAATTGCAGCATTTTCTGCCCTTTCAGCCCGAAAAAATGGCAAATTTTCTGTAATTTTGTTTGTGTTATTTGTTCTCGCTAAGCTAATTTTTCTACCTTTGTAGGGTCGCAGGGGTAATTGAAACAGCTTCAGTTAAAGCGGTCGAATTTTTTGTTAAGGGGGAATAACAACAAAAAACCATTTCTATTGTAGCCTATCGACCAGAATGTATGTCGAGTCGCTTAAAATTACTGAATATTGTTTAGATTTGCATCTACACTGGACGAATAACATAGTTAAGCGAGGTAATAAAGACATGCTAAAAAGCATACAGCTGTGAGAAAATGCATTTTTTCTATGTTCGTTTCTCACCCTAAAAAAGCACAACTTTAAAGGGGTGATGCCAAAATTTTTTAAATATCGCCTCATACACGGGCAGTATTATATTTTAGAAACAAAATCACCATTAGTCAAATTGAGAGGTTTTGCCACACCCATCCATACAGGACCTCCCACACAAAACTTGGGCGGATAACCTATTGATCGACAAGATAGCTCTCGTAAACCACTACCGACGTTAATGAAATTCGGTACAAGGCAATATTGCCAATGTGTAAGCTACACTTTGCTTTAAATATTTTTGTATTTTTGGTGTTGAAAAACTCCGAGATTCATAAATAATTTAAATTCAAACTGACCACAATAACTTTAGAAATTATTTTCGATCTGGGAAATATAAGTATTCCAAAAGTAGGGAAAATAACCGGTTAATAGGAGTCTTAAAACAATGTAACCGGCGTATTGAACAACATCAGGATGGTCTGGGTATAAAAGCGGTTATACGGTTTTTTAGTTTCAGGTTTGAATTCCTTGTTATTGGGAGCTGTCTGAATTTCCAAAACTTTAGAGTTTTGCTTTGCTGCAATTCAGAAACATTTAAAGCAAAGTTCATCTTTAAAATTGGCAGTTCTTTGAGCTAAAATTTAGCCATATATTTTACTGGGACTCCACAATTTTTACTTCCTAAATAAGTTCCTAGAACGACTTCAGCGCTCTAAACAAGAGAAGGAAGAAACTGATTGCACATTGTCACATTTAAAAATGAATAAATGTTATTAAACAAATCTAAATGATCGTTGGTATTCCAAACTTTTTCATGTGCGGAAGTGAAATTTTGAATTATTCGTGGAAACACCGTTTTATCACGTCGGATTCAGAAAAATACGGTTTCAAAAAAATTCCAAAAGCAAAATTGCGTTGTTTGAATTTCGTAATCGTAAGTGATAAGGTTTCAATTTAAGCTGTGCAAAAAACAAGGTTTTAACGTAAAACTAAAATTTTTTTTAACATCATTTCCGTCAGGGGTTGATATAATAGAACAGAAACACTCTCCGACCACTGTTCTGCCAGTTTTGTTGTCTTATTTTTAATTCTGGTCTCTAAACTGTTCAGTGTTAAGTTGATGTCGTATATGGAGCCGCTGCATGTTTGAGAGTCTGCAATCACCGCACAATATCGTACATCCATCCATGTTTGTATTAAGTTAAAACATTAAACGGAAGCTGTGTCATTTCTCCCTTGGCTTCTAGACTACTGCAACTTCTTCTAATAATGCAAGTATGTCTTATGTCGTTAATTGAGACGGTCTATGGGATGAATTGCGCTTAATGTCATGATCTTTAATTGTGAGTATTATCTATTTATAATTGTTGTCTGTAATAAGCACTTGATGTGAATTAAAATTGTTCATGTTTGAAACGTCATTTGAGTTTTAGTCTCTGTTGTCTGAGGGTTTTTTGACCAATGTGGTTTAAAAATATGTTGTTGACCTACTTTGAAGACCCTTGAGACTAACTGTTTGTTGGTTCTTCGTTCCACGGTTCATTGGGTGGAATATTTTCTGAATTACCCACCATATCCATTTCTATAGTGTCCACACCTACAGCTTCCAGTGCCAGATGATGCCCGAAAATTTCGTCTAACAAATCCAAGTGTTCAGACGCTAGCGTTTTCGCTCAACTTTTATTGTTCTTTCTCTTGGCTTTGTAGAAATCAGATTTCAGGCTTTTAAATTTGTTACAGATTTGCACATCGCTTTAGAATTTCACGGCCGCTCCAAACATCGCGCTTCTAATTTTCCACTTTTTTTACAGTTTTATTTTTCGCAATTTGAGAAATTTTCAACCGGCATATCAAACGAACATAGGGTTACCTATGTACATTAGTCTAATGTGTTTGGTTATATTTGAGTCAGTTACTATTCAGCTGAATAGAATGTCGACTTTAAAAATGTTCTCAGCGTCGTAGTCAGCTATTGTCAAAAACTGTAATCGCGATTTGATTTTTTAATTTTATATTTATAATCCAATAAGAAGTTAATGTTTCTTGACTAAGACTAAGTAAACCAAGATTTAATAAAATTTTGGAAGAAATACACTGGCTACAATTTGCCCATTTTTCAATAAAAAAGGATCAAAAAAATGTTCCTCTCTGCCCAACTTCTTGAGATACGGGCCTATAAATCTTGAGTATATAATCATACCTCAGGTATTTTTGCTCCGATCTTGTTCTTCTGAACAGCATTCCAAAGGTAATTATAAACACTATTAAGGCGTTAAAAAAAGATGTTATTTTTATTAACCCATTGGGGGCAAATTAAAAACTTTAGATCTTCTAACCTCACTTGTTTGATAAAAATGTGTTTTCTCAAAAAACAACCCTAGTAAAGTTTTGTTTTCTGTGCGTGGACAAACGACAACACTGCAAGCTTTTTTCAATGGTATAATACTGTGCAGTGCAGAGATCTTTACGTCCAACAAAATTATTTTAAAAAACTCGGGCGGTATTCTCTTAATTTCATTTAAACATGGATGAATAGAATTTGTAACTATCTCTGTAATGGTGTTCACCCGAACCAGATCGGAGCATAAATAACGGGTCCGCCAAATAACTTTTTTTTTTGAAAATGCTATAAAAAAAACTACTGAATATTTTCTCAAATTTCTTTTTTTATTTGAAAGTACAATCGTTCCAGGTAATAATGGAATATAATTTCATTCAAATGGCCATGCAGTAGCCTACACGATCGGTCCAATTTTTATGCACATTCTCGATTGTGTGCAGCTGTATTTCACCAATGGCTTCACGAATATTGTCCTTTAAAGCGTCAATTGTCTCTGCCTTGTCGGCGTAACACTTATCTTTGAGGGCACCCCACAAATAATAGTCCAACCGTATCAAATCGCAGCTCCGAGGTGGCCAAACGACATCAGCTCTGCGGCTGATAATGCGATCTTCAAAAACAGGGCGCAAAACATCGAGTGTAGCTTCGGCTGTGTGGCACGTAGCGCCGTCCTGTTGAAACCAAATGTTGCCCATATCCTCCTCTTCAATTTTTGTGAACAACAATTCGTACAACATGGCCCGATAACGATCGCCATTGACTGTAACGGCCACTCCTTGCTCATTTTCGAAGAAAAATGGCAGAATTATGCCCCTGGACCAAAGTCCGCCCCAAACAGTGACTCGTTTTGGGTGCATCGGCTTTTCAATGTATGCGTGCGGGTTTTCAGTGCCCCAAATGCGACAATTTTGCTTGTTGACATACACGCCAAGATCAAAATGAGCTTAATCTGAAAAGATGATTTTTTTTGGCAAAATCGGCATCTTCTGTAAGTCGATCGCAGGCCCATTTTTCCCATATTTCCCAGGGTTGTTCAAGCGTATACACAACCATATTCGTTCAGCGGAAGGATAAAACTAATTATCTGTCACATCAGACATGAGCTAAGTGTTACCATTCACGAAATAAGCACTAGTTGAAAAAAACAACGTTAGATGGCGGACCCTTACCTGAGATATGACCGATTATATACTCAAGTTATAAATGTCCATATCTGAAATAAAAAATGATTGTGTAGACCAGAGTGTTGTACCTAATCCGTATTTGTGCCAAAATTTTAATTAAATAAAAAAGTCTATGAACTTCATGGTTCGTAATCTGAAGTCTGCGCTTAAAAGTTTTTCATATTGGCTACCCCTAGGATACAAAAATCAGCTGTTAACAAGTGAGTGGTATTCGTTAACTCTCATTTAAAACTCGGTTCTCGGTAATTTTTTGAACACGGTGCGGCATGTGTTTATACGTGCATATCAAACCAAACCGACTCGAATTAACTCGTGTGAGAGAGTCGTATAAACAAGGTATCAGATATGAATTTGCGACATTTAACTTTGTTGGTCAAATATGTGCCTTCAAATGCTGGAGCGTGGGGGGGGGGGGGCGTGGGGGGCATCCGTTGACCAAACTGCGACCATGGACCTCTCACGAAATGTTAGCAACTTCAAATTTGCTTCCCCAAACTCGCATTTCGCTTTTTCGTGATTTTACGGACTCGTAACGGGTTCGAAATGGATCCGCCACATTGTTATTTCACTGATACAATTTTTATGGGTTTATAGGCTTGTAAGGGGTTTTAAAAGTATCCGCCACATCGCGAATTCACTGATTGCCCTTTTATGTTTTATCGGACTCGAAACGGGTTCGACTACTCACATTCGGTTATTTTATGCTTTTCAACGGATCCGCAACCATTTTTGTGCACCTTTATTCATTTACTGTTTGACCCCATGCGCCAATTTTGAAAAACGATACAAATATTAAGTGAAATATTGAGAAATTGTTTAGAATTGGTAATATATATTTTCGTATTATATTGGGATTACTAAACTACTGGAAAACGGTGAAAGATCTACAATAAATTGTAGAAATGCTGTGAAAATCGTCTGTTAGTTGAGGGTATGATACAGAGAGAAAATTGTATACACTGCGAGTTAGAAATAAACTAATTGTGACACTTACACCCCTATTCCGTGTATGTGATAACAATCAAAATGTAAGCATAAAATTGTTACAAAGTTGCCAGCATTGTTTGTATCTGGTATTCTGGCAACACGGTCACAACGAAAAATTCACCTCGTAACAAATAATTCACCTCACAATAATAGGTTGTCAAAAGCAGGGACAACAAAACCAAAACATATGGTTTTCTGCATAAAATGAACGCGGCAAAAAAGGAAAAGTAAGTATGTAATATATTTGTGTTTTATTGAATTATAATTAATACATTGGAACTTAGAGAATTTGAGCGCACCGCAAAGGAACAGCTGGAATACTATATTGCCTTTCTTAAGGAATACCGAGAGATGCAAAACGGAAAGAATACACCTGCGCATCCGCACCAAATAGAGGAAGATATTTACATTAGCCCCAACTCTCTGAGCTACATCAAAATTTCACCACCAACAAAAGCTTCTGCGCTGAGATCAAAAACTTTGCTTGCCCCCCCGCGGTCCGTCCAAAGTCTTGAGATACAGGCCTTTAAAGCTTGAGTATATAATCGCTTGTGGCTCCGGTATTTATAATCCGATCTGGTTTAAATGGATATCATTACAAACTTCTTTCTAAGCTCTATAAATTTATTTATACAGGGTGTTCCCTAAACTTTTGTCTAGACTTAAACACGTGATAGCTGAGAACAAAAGCTACAATGTTTGTTCTTACGCCAATTGCCTAGGTGGCTTCGTTTTCGAGATATTCGTGTTTAAAATAATTGCATTTTCGAATGCATTTTCAATAAATGCATAACATACTTTTTAAATGAAAAAGAAATATCATTGAAAATTGCTTCAAAATTGATTTTAAATAATTTATTTTTTCGTTTGAAATGAAAACGAATTTTTTTTTAAATGTTTTCAATTAACGAAAATTTTCAAAATGAGAGCCTTGTTGCGTTATGCACTTAGATATGCGGTCTCTTATTTCAGTTGTAGTTGTATTAATAGTCATTTCCTGTCGCATTTGATTTAAAAATTATACTAAAATTTTGCAAAATTTTAAAGTGCATCTCGTGTTTGCTTCAAGTGCACTACGGGATATAATTGTGTGTTTCTGAAATTTTGTGTGTGTATCCTACCTGACCCATAGAACGATTTTTTTGCTAGCCAAATCCTATAGCTTAATTTTTTTTTCGGGCCGGCCTTATGTACACTATTTCTAATAAACGTTTTGGCTCCATTAAAAAATAAATAAATTTTATTTTCCATTATTTCGATAAATATGATACGTGCGGCCAAATATCTGCAGTTAGTGATAAGTTTGAACAGGCAGTCGGTGGTGTAACGAGCTAGGCGCTGCTGAAGGTGATGCTTCGCAAACATGGAAACGATCGTGCAGCTACTGTGAGTTCGAATCCTTCCGCAGCTGTGTTAATTTTTTTTAACCAAACAACTTTTCTAAAAGTAGCTCGGAATACTGCCAAAACATTTGTTAGTACGTGGAAGAAATCGGCTGAAAAGGAAAATATATTTGATAAATAACATACAAACATTTTCGTAGATGTGTGAAAGTTTACTTTGATTAAAAACTAATATTATTCTTATGAACAACCTACAAATATTGTTGCTGATTAGTTGAATTTTGTTATTAAAGTATTTTCTATTAATATTTGGTTTCAGTTTTCGAAAATTTTAATTGAATTTGAAAATTGTTTTTTCTGTCTATGGGAAAAGATGCGCTCCATTACGATTTTACTAATTATTTAAAAAACAATGATTTGGTTGGTAATGAATATATACATAATATATGCCTGAATATGTACACAAAAAATCAATTTCTTGTCATCGTTGTGTTTGTTTTCTAAATTTATAAATTAAATTCTTTGTTAAAATGATGTGTAATATTTGATAAACTTATTAACTCATTTCAAAATATTTTAAACCCACACGAACTAAATTCTCTGAAAGTTTAATGGGATCAACAAATGTATATGTTAGAATTAGGCCCTATAAATCATTTAATAATGTAGTTTTTTTGTTGAATTTTATTCAATTAATGTCTTACCTATCCCGACCTATTTATCCCTTGATTCAGATTCATACCCAAGGGTGGAGGGATTCAGGAGTGTTGGTAATTCCAAAATCGGGGACGATTTGGAAGGACTTTAGGACTATAAATTAAGAACGGCTGATAGACGGCACGTAAAGTTGGTATCTGGTGGTAACATGCGCATTGCAAGTGCAGACCTACAGAGACAGTCTAGCACGAACTAGTGGGTCGCACAGACTAATCGTTAACTACTAATCGTTAACTGTGTTAGACTACTATAGAGAGATCAATGGACTTAGTTTCAGACCCAACGTATTGGAAAGGGCACAAAATAAACGTTTGTCTTGACATATCTCCACTCCACAGTTGCTCCTTAACTTCATCGCCGATTATTTGTCTAAAAATAAAATAAATGGTTTCCCATTACATCCCATGAAGGGACTCTTACAATCACTGAGCTGTGCGCTTTCCAGTTTTCACTCACTGATTGGGACCTACAGTTTTACACCGATTCCGAACTGTATTTTGAGACGCTTTATCATGGCTATATACTCGATAGTGTCGCCGCCACTATGCGAGGTGACCGCCGCCGAAAGAAATTTTTTTTTGAAGGTGGTCAGAGCAGGGTTCGAACCCAGGATCTCATGTACAAGAGCCGCGCACACTAACCATTGCACCACCGATTATTTGTCTGCTCTTGTCGAATTCCGCTACTAGCTCGTGTTGTAGCATCTCCACAATATGGCTGTTTATTTCAGATCGAAGCTTAACGCCAAACATCACCTCAAATGGTGAAAACTTAGTTGAACTATGCACGCTGGAGTTAATGGGCTTTTGTAGTTGCCCCACGAACTTGTAACATTTCCAGAAGTATCGGAAGATAGATGACAAAATCGATCTATTTACTCGTTCAATTTGGCCATTGCCGCGAGCAACGCCGGTTGTTATTTTCACGTCATCAATGTTGTTTAACGCGAAGACATGCCCAGTAAACCATCGCTAACCAATCTCTACGAATAAACAAATATGGCTGCCTATTCTTTCAGTTTGCGGATTACTTCGTCGGATCCAGTTGCCTTTGTAGGAAATAGCCTAGGAAATTTCATTGTAGGAAAATGCATGTCCATTTCCTTCTCTGCACAATATTTCTCCCTTCAGTTTGTAGTTATCATACAGGTGATCTTTTATAATCTCTGTGACGGCTCGAATGTGGCCGTCATTTTGCTCAGGCTTCTTTAGTCTGTGCATCAGCTCAGACGAAATAATCATCACTTCGGCTACTGGATATCGCCTTAAACTATCCACACGTCGCATTCGTCTTCCCCTTCGATGTTCGATTATGTAATCATAGTCTTGAAGATACAATATCCATTGATACACAGCACGGGGAACGTCAATATTTGAAGTTGTCTGTTTGAACGCATCACAATCGGACACCAGCTTGAATTTGACTCCCAGTAAATAATGCCGGAACTTCTTCATTGTAAGGTAAGCAGCTTTAACTTTGAGAATGTAGCTGTGCTGCCTAGACCCTTGTGAGGACGGTCTTTTGCTCCAGTAGTATACGGGATGCAAATTTCCTTCAAATCTCTGGAACAGGGTAGCTCCAAATCCATCTTTTGAAGCGTCTGAATGTAGGTCGGCCGGAATGAGGTCCGGCCAGCTGCGCATATGCTTGCTCTGATTTTGTCCTTTGGAGATGTGCCCGTTTTTACCACATTTAAAAAACTTCATTTCGGCTTTGCAATCTGCTCTTTTGTGATCTAATGAACCGCATTTACAACAATGATCTTTACCGGCATTTAGTTTGCGGACACCCCACGTGATAAAAGACCAAAAACAAAAAAGACCCGTGTCTCCCAGTTTTGCCCAAAGACATGTACTTTTTTTATTGGCCCCAAAGATTTGGGGCCTCGGTGTCATTTTTGAAAAAAGTGATAGTTTTGTCAGGCTCATATCTTGCAATTCGTTCGGAATTTTGATTTACTCTCTGTGGGAAAGTTGTAGCTCTTATGATAGGAAATAAAAACACGGCGAGTAAGCGGAAACTTAATGTTATTTTTAATAATGTCATTCGATATGTTTACGGTCTCAAAAGATATGGTAATGTATCGCAATTTTCATCTCTGCTTTATGGCGTTTCTTTAGATAGGCTTTTGAATATCAGAACTCTCGTATTTCTTCATAAAATTAAATATTCCCGAAAATCTTACTACCTATTTGAGAAGCTTAGTTTTAATAGGAGTAATAGGACGAGAAATATTATACCTCTTCAACGCCGCAGCCTTGTTTCGGAATGCAAATCTTTTATACATGCTGTTCGTCTTTGGAACACACTACCCCACAATATCAATATCAGTGATGCAATATCGTTTAAGAAAAGTCGTTTCGAAACCAATTAGTGCATTTTATATTGTAACATTTAAAAATAATAAATAAAATAAATTTAAAATAAAATTTTATTTTTAATAAAATTTATTTATTTTAAATAAAATTTTATTTATAAAGTAAAAATTATATTGCTTTATATTATATTAAAAATTTTAGACTAATTTTATGGTTTTATTCCATAACTGTTTTCATACTATAATGCTTTTTTTTATCTCCTAATAGTTTGATTTATATAATGTGTAATATATCATAAGTAATATCACTTTTGTAATGTAAATTATTTCGATAAATAACCTATATTTCCGACAATAATTCCTGTACTATAATTATATGATTTAATTCTTGTTGTACAGGATAATCACAGTAAATAAATACAAATACAAAGTGGACAATTTTCTCCCATTCGGCCAATATTGCTAGTTTTAGTTCTTTAAGCGTCGTATACTGCTTCGACTTTGAAAACACCTTGGGGGGGAAAGTATCCCCCAGAGGGGATAGGGTTTGAAGTTGGGACTTATGGCTGGCCACTCCAGTAATGGAATATTTCGGGACTTAAAAAATCCCTTGTGAGCCGAGCAATGTGGATCGGGGCGTTGTCTTGTTGAAAAGTCCAGTTATCTCCATATAATTCGCCAGCAAAGTCAATTAAATTGCTGTCCAACAGATCATCGTATGCTTCCGCATTTATTTTAGTTGGGACACAGCATATTTCTGACTTCCCTCATGCTGCAAATGAAGCCCATATCATAAGAGATCCACCACCGTGGTTTCGCTTGTAGCACGTTTGCCGAGGATTTCGCAAATCTCCCCAATATTTATGGTGGTCCGTCCAAATTAAACTTTTTCTCATCACTAAATATAACGGTTTCAAACTCGTCCTCCCAAAACTTGTACTTTTCTGCAAAAGCAATACGCGCATATTTATAGCGCTGGGTTAAACATGGTTTGGCCATTTCGCTTTGGTACCGAAGATCTATATCGTCCTTTAGCAGTTGCTGGACACGCTGTCTCGTTACATTTAGACCCAATTCCTCCTTTATTTCCCTGCAACTCATATTCTCCTTAGCTGCTAAATGCCGAATGCGCCGCATATTCCTCTGGTCTACAGTTGGTATGCGCCCACTGCGCTTAATACAACCATAGTTTTCGGGGTCTTTGAGGAAATTCGAAACTGTTTTGCGATGCCGATTTACCACAGCTGCAGTCTCGCGAATTCCTTTACCTGCAAGTCTCATACCAAAAATTTTTCCGCGCTCCTCATTCGTAAGTTCACTTCCCCGTGGCATGTTCAACTAGAAACAAAACTGTGAATATACCATTTCTTAAGATACGGTCAGAATGGGCAAATATTTGACGAAAAACGTCAAATATTTCTTGGCCCCACTCCGACTACTAAATATTTTTGTATGACGTACAGATAAACAGCTGTTTTTGGTCAAACAAAATTATTTGCATTCAAATACACATTTGCTCAATGTGACCAAATGTGACCACTAAAGGGCAAATATTTTCCTCTTTTTTGGGCAAACATTTATTTGATCTTACAAATGAATTGTAAGAGTAAACTATGGTAAATAACAGATCGTATAAGCAGTTTTGTCAACTTTTACGCCTCAAATTTTAAATATAAAAAAGTCACCAAAATTATAGTAAAAAGGTGAAATGGTAAATATTATAAAAAGTTTTAAAAACTGTGTACATATTGTTAGGAATTTCCTTATTCGTCCTTTTTGCGTTGTTTTATTCCCAATAATAAAACAAGGTTCGTTTTAAATTATGATAATTAGAACGGTTTAACTTCCTTTTATTTTACTTATATAGTACAACAGTTTACTTTATTCACTATACGGGGTTTAATCACAAACTGAACTCTCCATTCCAAAGACCTCCGCTATTTATACCAACTCAACATACCCAAATGAAGGTAGGTCTAGCGAATTCAAGAACCTTCTAGACATTGTTGTTGTTGTTTATCTTTGTAGAACAATCTCGAATGGCGGAGTGTTATCTTTACTAAGGTGAATTCATGCTACTATTTCAGCGAGCTGGTACGTTGTTACAATGCATACTATCAGGCGCAGCACTAACCGCCTGTTATTTACATACTATTAGTAGAGTCATTAACAGCACGCAAAAGCTTTACTTATTCGTAACAATATAGTGTGTACTAGCGTGTCCCGTTAAACAGCGTTTTTGCGATTTCGTTGTGGTAATAGCACTCGAACAACGCGTATTAACGCCCTTAACAATAATAGTTCAGCATAAAAATTTTTTGGAGTTGATCTTCAGTTCCCTACCAGCGATTTAAATTTGCGGTTCTAGTACATTCTGCCAAAAAAAAGTTTCGACGATTTTTTTCAAATGTGGCTCAAAAGTTTCGTATTTTAGTCCTTTTTAAGAAAAAAATTATTTAAAATTTTTGGTAGAGTAATTTTGGTCCACTGGAAGATGTTTTAGTTTTCATCAAGCAAATTTTCTTACAAATCAAACAAATTATTTTTTTTTATTTAATCTTACAATCTTACATTTAATCTTACAATAAATGTTTTGGAAATACAGGTCATATATGAAAAGATTTTGAGTGTTTTAATGCAAAAATTTAAAGAAAATATTGTAAGGAAATTTACTTCACGAAAATTAAAACATCTTCCAGTGGACCAAAATTACTCTACCAAAAATTTTAAATAATTTTTTTCTTAAAAAGGACTAAAATACGAAACTTTTGAGCCACATTTCAAAAAAATCGTCGAAACTTTTTTTTTGGCAAAATGTACTAGAACCGCAAATTTAAATCGCTGGTAGGGAACTGAAGATCAACTTCAAAATTTTTGATGCTGAACTTTTATTGTTCAGGGCGTTAATACGCGTCGTTTGAGTGCTATTACCGAAAAATTTTTTCTATCGGGACACGCTACTGTGTACATACGGCTATAAAACTGTGTACATATTTAAAAAGAGCAAAGCTTTAGTTTGTTAATCAGTACTAACTTTTCAAATCGTCTTAACGCCGACTAAGCTGCGACTAATTAGGATATATAAGTAATAAGGATAATTTGGCCATATTTAAAATGTTGAGGCTACTGAACATGTTGAAAATGGTTTTTTAATCTGCAATTATGCTAGATGATTTTAGAGCAAACTCGCAAAAAAGAAAAAAATTAAAACTATTCGATGATGTTTCACAATTTCAACATAGGATATCTCGAGTTATCGAAAAATGTCATTTAGTTTTATTTTCTTTATTTTGACTTCGTTTATAACAAAAATGTATTTGAGGTCACTTAGATCGCTTAAGGTGGCTCAGTCAACATAATATCTTCCCGTATATCCGAACTTTGGAGGCCCATAACTCCGTAAATAAGGTCCGCCACCAAGTTTGAAATTTAATATGTTTTACTGGAAACAATCTACGTCAAATCAGTGAGTTTTTTGGCTAGGCCAGTGGGAGCTAAATTAGGTTTAAGCCTTTTTTAGATTTCTCCTCCTCTTCCAAAACTAACAACATCGCTGCTTCACAGCATAAAGCAAGAAAACATTCATCCTCCTGCATACATATTTAAAATATTTTCTTCCAGTTTGTTTAAAACTTTTGGAAAACAAAATCGTATTTACTGCCAATTTGTTTAAAAGTTTTCAGAAAACAAATTTGTTTTTCTGGCAGGTTGATCAAACAATTATTTGTTGCAGATATTTGTTCAAGTGTGATCACATGGCAAATGTATTTTCACTACTGTTTATTTGACTCTATTTGATACCTGTTTGATCAAGAAAAAAGAGGCAAATAAATGTGCATAGTGTGAACACAAAATCAAGCCTGTACTGATTTTACAATATTTTGAGCAAATTAGATGAAAGATATTTTGATCAAATATTTGCCCAATCTGACCGCACCTTTAGAATATATTCACAACGATCACTTTACTCACGTACAGAAATATATTTTATACTAAACACCCGAGAAAAATAGAGTTGTTAACTTTAATGTGTCAGGAACGCGACTGCACATATAATTATTTTCTATTGAAATGCAAACTTACAGAGATAATCATAAATAAAGGGACTACAAATAAAGTCTAAAAGAGAAAAAAGTGTATGACAAAGATAGAGGGATATTATCGAAAAAATTGTATATGGTCGACAATAAATTAGTTAATTTTCAGAAGGAAAGAAAAAAAATTATTTTGCACATATAAATATTTGACAGAGGTAATTTATAAATATTTCTGAATGCGTGTGTAAATGAATTGAGTGACTGATCTATTGCAGTTTAGTTTAATGCATTTAGTCGGAAATAGTTCATATGAAAGGAAACACGATGCTTTGGTGCAAGTATATGGTTGTTTGGTATGAAACACGCATATGGGGCTCCTCGTAAAAGTATACATCTTTGGAAGGGAACATGCTACATATGTTACAGAGGCCATTTTTTCAGCGTGTGGTAATTATGCAGCAACACTAAAGGTCAAGGCAAATACCTTATGAATAAGCTATAACGCTGAATACGTCATTTTCCCATGTCCAGCACTATCCAGCAGGAGGATTTATATTATGGGATCCTACTTCTTTAGGGACTTGGGGCAATTATCCTATTTTACCTGCAATATGTTCTTCTGCGAGCAAACTAAATGGTACTACTAAATGGTCACTTAATCTCATAATTCCATGCTATGACTATGGAACCAAAAGTCTCAGTTGAACAATGTATTAAATGTATTAAATGATGTGTGTTCCACTTTCAATTACGTTTTTATCAAGATGATTCACATTTTTGGCATTCGGCAAATACTGATCGTGCCAACAATTTCATAAGATTAATGTAAAAAAATGTATTCCATCATGGTATGTAATGGGAAACTATTTATTTCTTCTTTAATGTAAAACTAAACCCAAAAGTACTTCTACAATTCAATAGCAGAAAATATTAACATGAAATAAAGTGGAAGTAAAAAGCCTCAAAATACAGTTGTGTCTGATGGTGGCACGCGGTGAAAGCACCACATCGGCCAACAACATGTTATCGATGACAAAAAACATTGGGCCATTTGAAGACGACGACCACTACGAATGCGAGCTGGTATTTAAATAAAACTAAAATAGAAGATCTTAGGAAGAGAAGCAAAAAACAATGCATATATAACAAGTAATTGGCAGTATTCTCACTATACTGAAAAATGTAAAGACAAACAAATAGCCAAGAAAAATGTGGTGCATTATTTTATTTCGAATTTACGAATCTTTGATTCCTTGTGCATCAACAACGCAACTTGAAAATAAATAATTCAAATACAGCGCCACTAATTATTTTGAAATATGTAGCATGACATTTAGAAGGCGTAGTTTTTATTCTGACTATAATATATACTTTAGTATGTATAATAAAAATCTCAAAAAGACGTTGAGAGAAAAGTTTTATAAAAGTAAACATTGTTTGCAATTTTTTCTGAGCAATTTCATATATTTGTATTTGTCACCTGACACCGATGATATAGTACCAGTGGAGTTACAACATGGACTACACATGTGGTATCCCTGGCTCAGAACCTCCAAGTGGTAGAAGGAAAGTCGGCTCATGTTAGTTCAAAGTATCATAGATCAATCAGTCTCCCACCTCTCCTTCTGATGAAATTGGAAAGCTTCACTACTATCTATGATCCAGTACATATTCAGCAAGGACAAAACTACGGTAGCCCATTGTACAGTATCCTGTATTGTGACTTTCATAGAGAAATCTATACATCTCAGTCGGTACGCATATGTCTATACCATAGACAAGGTGTGCGTTTAACAACGATTTCCCGGGATCTATAAAATCAGCTCATGAGACACTATGTGTTGGCCAGGGGTTCATTTATTTGATCAATGGACTATTTGCACCTCGACGAATAACTTCGTTCCTAATCCACACTATCTTAACTAGTAATGTAAATTTAGGAACCCTTCAAGGGCAGTTTCTACTTCTCTGGAATTTCGCACTGGAAAGCATTTCACTTGAGCTATTCGCATCAAGTCGCATATGCCAAGTAACATCAATCGTGGCATATGCCAACGACCTGAAAATTGCAGTAGAGGGGGAATTCCCTTCCACACGCATAGATGAGCTCCAGGACACATTCTAAGTGAACCAAGGAGAATGAGTTGAGGGTAACTTCAAAGAAATTCGATCTCGTGATATTTTCTAGGCACTAGAATGTTCCGTGTATTGAGTTATTGTCTCTAGGTGGAACGGAAATTTGCCTTACTGATAACCTAATATATTGGGGTGTAATTCTCGATGGAAACCTCGGTTTCAAGCCAAATAGTATGAGTAGGATAGGTAATACGACCGAGGCCGTATTCTCTCGGATAAATCCCATCTGAGTGCTATGAGGCCTCAGTAGTTTACTGTTGTCCATCCGATATTAGGTTAGATTGCCTAAAGGCTGTTGATAAAGGCAAAAAGATTGACAATGGTGTGTATTATAGACGCCTTTCGTACAACTTCTACCGGGGGATTTGGGTTATACTTCACATATTACAATTAGATTTGCTGGGAGGTAAATGGCGATTACGTCCGCAAACCACCAGAGACATATTTTGGGTGGCATCAGCAGTCCCCATGGTCACGAAATGATCGTTAGAGATCTACGGTAAACGGCATTAGAACCACAATACATGTCACTCGCGACCACATTTGACAGAAACTTCTCCAGTCAAATGGGGCACATTCAAGATAATATAAGATAATTTATAATTTTATGCTGATGGCTCCCAACTGGATGGCAATTTAGTTTCTGGAGTCCATTATCAAAAGTAGGATCAAAATCATAATCTTTGATACGGCTTAAAATACAATCATTCCAAAATGAAATTGCAATGAGCTTCGTTTAGAGGTGCTTCATTTGAGAAAATTAAGGAATTGATATTATAAAGTACTTACACGTACCGAATATTTTAATTGGGATCAAATCAAAGGCCTAACGCATACAAATTTTCCATGGTTATATACAATGATTTATTTTCAATACATCTCCATATTTATTCTCGATTTTTGTCCGGAAACTATAGTGTGTATAGTTACTTTTCTAAAGACAGTGCTTTGTTTTCTTTCGCATTGGCAAATGATTTCCGTCAAAGGTCAAAATTAAAATTAAACTAAGGCACGCAAACATTACAAAAGTCCAATAAAACCAACCAAATAATATGACAATGGAGCAACTGACAGCAATAATTTTTGTGAAACTGAATACAATGAAAAGATACGCATTTGATGTGCATGGAGTAATTCATCTATAGAAAGTAATGTGGTCTCATCTGAAGTTTGCTTTCGTACTCTTCGTGGTGAGGTCGGTGTGATAGAGAGCTGTTTCGCTTACTCCAAGTGGAGTAATAAGAACTGTTGACTTAAACTTTTCATGTCCTTTTGGTTGTGAACTGTGTAATTAAACATATTGTGGACTTTTTTGTTGTCTTTTATTGTTAGTGAACATTTGTGTTTTATATAGCACAATAATTTTAACACACAAAACTAACTGCCGCTGTTGTTTTATTGTTAATTGTTTTGAACCATTGCCTCTTTCCACTATTATTCATTTCAATATCCAACGTTCATATCACACCAAGCCAAATTTCTTAAATTTTGATGAGAGAAATGTTAACTCTAGATAAATGAATTACTCTATGTTGCTGTGTAACTTTTTTGTGTCCACTTCCTTCGAGAGAAGAACTTAAGTGCGGAACTCACAGAGAGAGATCATCATTGAAATCATCAACAAAAAAAACCATAGGGTGTCACTTAATCCTCACCATGAGTTCCAGCAATCGCACGTTGTCTTTGCCCCCTCTACGCACCGAAGATAATAAAACCAACTATTTATTGTTGCGTTGGTTAAAGAACAATCATGTTGAATGAAATCATAGTGTTTGTTTCTATATTTTTTTTTTAAATAAAATGGGCAGTTTGGGTTTCTTGTTAAAGTCTCCAAAAGAATTTGTGAAACAAATCCTAAAAAATTGTTTATAAATTTTGATTGTGTTGATGTTTTCAGTTTAGTTTTTAAAAGCGTTGACCCTTCGTACATTTCTAAGTCATATTATAAAAGTTGTAGTTACTTACATATTATTTACGTCCGTTTCACCATTTCTAGTTATCCTATAGTAGTTAAAGCTAATCTACAGTTTAAAACTGTTGCTATGGCCAAATTTTCAGGTCATAATTTTTTGTCTCATTAGCTAATTATGATAAAATGTTATTAAGAGGTAATTAAGAGGTTAATAAGAGGCGAGGTTTTCTGTGGTCTTGTTAAGTACTCAATCATTTGTACTACTGATATCTCAACAACGGCAAATACCGGAAAATAAAATAGGAATACAGCTGATTCGAAAGAAGAATTAGTTAACAAAACAAATCAAATGTTCAATCCAAATGAGAAAATAACTTTTATTACAAAAGAAACTGAGGATAAAATATATGTACGTAAAGACAATATAAGAATCAGTGATGAGATATCAATTGTACAATATAAAAATAAATGGTTTCCCATTACATCCCATGAAGGAATCGGGGAGAGCTTCTAACAACCAGTGAGCTGTGCGCTTTGTAGTTTTTATACTCACTGTTTGGGACCTACAGTTTTACACCGGTTCCGAACGGTATTTTGAGAAATAGAATATTCATGGCTAAATACTCGATAGTGTCGCCGTCACTATGCGAGGTGACCGCCGTCGAAAGAAATTTTAAGGTGGTCAGAGCAGGGATCGAACCCAGGATATCAAGTACAAGAGGCGCGCACACTAACTATTGCACCACCGACAGCCAAGTTATACAATATACAATATTAATATATACATTAATTGTACACCTCGGTGATAGAACTAATGTATGAATTGATGACTGACCTGACCGCTAAAATTTTGTTCTTGTAAAACAACTCACAATCAAGGACGAAAATTAAATGAAAATTTTGTACAACTCGCTCAGTTATTGATAATCGAATATTTGGTAACTATTTTATGCGAGCAATTATTAAAAAAAAAACTTTTGTTACAAAATCTCCAAGGAACACGATTGTAACAAATTATGTAAATTCAAATTTGTTGTCGGTATTTAGCGAATCATATTCAAATACTGACAAAGTATTAATCCGAAGTCTACACATTATTTTAGTTTAGACAACATTTTTAGCTTGAGGAATCGGTAATATTCCTTAACCAATAAAACAAAAATAGATACACTTAATCCCTTTGTATGGATTGTGGATTAAAAAAGTCACAAATATTATATTGTAACACATACTTAATACAACCTTTTAAGCAATAGGGCACTTTTCGTTATTAACATCTTGCACATTTCTATTTTCATAGGGTAACAGCTTGAAAATAAATTGTTCCGTACCAAATCGCACCAAAGCAGTTGTAATTGTACCAAAACTAGTACCACATTTCCCATCACTGATACATATTGTTAACAGCTGCATACTTAACAATTGAAGCCTTCTCACGAATGACGTTGTGCGATATTTATATTAAACATATTTTTATTAAATATTTTTTCATTGATTCCGTTTGAGTTATTCCCCCAGATTGTTTAAATTCAAACACTGCAAAAAAATCAGTCTTGACGTTTTTTATCGGTCTCCAACTGAAAATCGCTTCATGTAAAGGCGTGATATCATAAAATTGGTTTTTATTATATGACGTTATTTCATGGTGAAAACAATAAAACGTCGCTCTCAAGCGTTGGGCATCTTGGCCTACATCCTTACATCGTATGTTCCTGAATTGGGCTGAGCAACAACTTGAAAATGATTCGGATTTTCATCGCAAAATCATCTTCAGCGACGAGGCTCCTTTCTGGCTCCTTCGTCAAGAAGCAAAATATTCACGTAATCCATGAGTCATCATTGCATCCCGAAAAAATTACGGTTTGGTGCGGTTTATGGGCCGGCGGCGTCATTGGGCCGTACTTCTTCCGTGATGATCAAGACAGGCACATTACTGTGAATGCGCATCGCTACCGTTCAATGATAACCGAATATTTTTGGCCGAAATTGGATAATATGGACTTGGAGGACATGTGGTTCCAACAGGACGGCGCCACAAGCCACACAGCGAATGCCACAATCAATTTATTGGAAACCAAGTTTGGTGAACGTGTTATATCACGAAACGGCCCAGTCGATTGGCGGCCTCGGTTGTGCGATTTGACCCCGTTAGATTATTTCCTATGGGGCTACGTCAAGTCTATGGTCTATGCCAACAAGCCAGCGACGATTTATGAACTTCGTACGAATATCGAACGTGA
This sequence comes from Phaonia tiefii, assembly GCA_963931995.1. NCBI lineage: Eukaryota > Metazoa > Arthropoda > Insecta > Diptera > Muscidae > Phaonia > Phaonia tiefii. Next base: position 196,580,760 of record OZ008368.1, on the reverse strand, counting down.
AATTCCAGCAGTATCGGCCGATTTATGCTTGAAACCCGTCGAAAATTGGGTTCACCGTCTCGACTTTTGCAATCGTGCCCGTGGTGGCCATGCAAAAGAAATCGAGTTCCATACATAATGGCATCGAACGTACTTTCAAAGGAATAAAGCATTTCATTGGTATCTAAAATCGGTTTTGTTTTATTTAAAAAAAACTTTTGTAGCGCTCTTATTGAAAAACCCGTTATGTATCTATCTTAGAAAGTTTTACCACGCACAACTTCAAATTGAAATTTTTAAAAATACCCTGAAATATATAATAAATGAATAAAATAATTTTAAAATTTGTATGCAAATTTCCAATTCAACTACGGTTAAAAAGAATCGGAAAAGAAATTTCCCAAAATTGTAAAAAATATGAAAAATTTAGAAAGACTGTCCATATTTATTTTTCAAATGGACGCTCCGTGTTTGAGATATAGAAATTTTTTCAGATTTTCGATAAAATATGCCCACGAAATACGAAACCTTGTTATAAATAATAATAATTTTGTTTACATTAAAATACATTAAAATACACACAATTATATTATATATAACACAATTTTAATAAAATAAATATTTCTTTACTTTTTTTTTATAAAATTCATAAGGTTTAAAGCATCACCAAATGGTTGTGACAGCCATCAAATTCAAGTACATAATTAGTTGAGCATACCGATATATTACTTGGTACAACCGAACTAGTTTTTATATATTTCGTTCATTCAACTAATAGAATATTCACCACTACAGAATAATTTGATTGCTAGAACCAAAACTCGATTGACAGATCACATATATTTCTTGTTGCTGTGGCTTCAACTAAATATTTCAATTCTTGCAAGCAAAACTGAATTACAAATCAATTGATATGCACAGCCTTTGGTGATACATAACCTAATTATTGGTAATGACAACTGAATAATGTGATAGTCCAAGGAACCACCAAATTTTAGTTGGCTGTAAATATAGTTGTGACAACGAATCTCTTCTCTGTGTGTACCATACTGGGAGTGGCAATTTTCAGTAAAATAGCGTCAGTTATCACAATTTTGTCGAATACTCAATTTTATATCGATTGGATTGTTTTGAGGGCGTTCTGTTGCACCATTTACATTTGCAGACTATTATCCAATGTTTGAGTTAAATCTAATACCACATGCCATGATTTTATACTAAAATGTGTCGATTTGTATGGGATGAACAAAACTAAGCTTGGTAGAATGAAGGAGAATGGAGGTGGGTGATTTGGTCGAGGATGTGTGCATCTTAACTGAGTGGGTAAGTCAAATCTGACATGCTCAAATATAAAAATATGTTTTCTGTCTTATCGGATTGCGTATTCTACGTTAAACTTAATGACCGTGTCTCTGACACAGCCGAAGGCCTCGGACAACTGTCTGCTGTAATTTTTATATTTACCAACGGCATTTGATTCAAGTCCGTTTAAAAAAAAATATTATGTTCAATTTTTTTAAACTTAATTTAATTTATGTATTTTAATTAATATTTTTATTGAAATAAGTTCTGCGAATGTTGAGAGGGCCGCCCTAATATTAAAAAAGGTTTACCTTATCGAGTCTTAGCATTAGCATTCGAGCGTTGTGTGAAAGCTTTACGCTTTACAATTCAAAATTAATGTTACAACAGCTTTATTGAAGCTTTCGCAAAAAAGCTTTATTACGTTAGCTTAGTGTTTGTTTCACTTTTTACTAGATACATGTTGCCAAGCAACATTAGCTTGCTGTTCGTTTCACTTTTTACTAGATACATGTTCCTAAGCAATGTTGAGCAACCAAAAACACTCAACTAAACACCACACATATGTTTGAGTGTATGTGTTTAAACAATTTTCATTTGAGAAATTAAAATACTAGAAATATATCAACCAATAAAAATAAAATAAATGGTTTCCCATTACATCCCATGAAGGGACCGGGGAGAACTTCTAACAAACACTGAGCTGTGCGCTTTCCTGTTTTCACTCTCTGATTGGGACCTATAGTTTTACACCGATTCCGAACGGTATTTTGAGAAGCTTTTTCATGGCTATATACTCGATAGTGTCGCCGTCACTAAGCGAGGTGACCGTCGTCGAAAGAAATTTTAAGGTGGTTGGAGCAGGGATCGAACCCAGGATCTCCTGTACAAGAGGCGCGCACACTACCCATTGCACCACCGACAACCAATATGAAATGTATATCAAACGAAAGATAACATCTTCATTTACCTACAAAAAAATTTTTACAAAAATTCATCTAGCCGTTTCCTCAAATTTAATGAAATAAAGATTACAACAATAAAAACCTGACATGACTCCTCATACCGTAAGGTAAGACGTATTCTACGTCAAAAGCTATTACCGCGAAGGGTTCAACAATTACTCACACTTGACCAGAGGCACAACCTTGTGACTATTTCAAAGGAGTGTTGACGATGTACAGCCCCAATTCCAAAGAGCTTTCGCGCCGTTTTGTAATCTTGGACGAAACATGAATCCATCACAACAACCAAAATACCACGGAACCTAAAAGGCAGTGGACTTCTCGGGGTGAATGTGTACCAACGGATCTGTATGTATGTATGTCTTCAATAATGGTTCGGGATAAACGATCACCAGCGAATATTATTCACAGATGTTGGACATACTCGACATTGATAACAAGCAGAAACAACCACAGATGTGTATTGGCCATTATAAAAATGCATAAATTGGACTACGAATTGCTACCTCATGCTCCACATTCTCCAGATTCAGGCCCTAGTGACTGACCTGAAGAAATGGCTTGTAAGTAAGAGTTTTGGATCGAATAAAGAAGACATCACTGAAACAAACACATATGTTGAGGACCTTGAGAAAAATTATTATTTGGAAGGAACCGTGTCAGCTAAAAGAAGACTTTGGTGAGAAATAAAACATCGTCTTTTTGCCGAAAGAAATATATTTTTTTCAAAAAGTCACCGAGTTAGTAAACAGCACCTAACGCCATCGTCACTCGATCTGCTAGGGATAATATGCATGCGAAACAACTCTTGGAGCATTATCGATGGAATACCGACATCATGTTAACCAAGCACACTTCTTGAATTATTACTATTTTGCTGTGTACCAAAAGTCTTCATATATGTCAACCGTTTCATTAAAAAAAAATAATTTTAGATTTCCCTTTTGGTTACTGAGGTTTTTATTTATTTGCAGATTATTAATCATATTTATTTGTGATTTTTGTCACCTTTATTAAAGTTGGAGGTGTGGAAGAGAAATTGAAGTGACGAATATAAAGCTTATGCATTCCTTAGGGTTTTTGTAAGCACTAAATGTTGTTAAATCGTGTATTTGCTTAACTCTGTGTTTGGTGGTTTGTTTAACTGACAAAATATACGTTATTTTTGACACCCATTATAAGCATTCTCACCTACTGTATAAGCGTTCCTAGACCTTCTACAAGCGTGCACATTATATAACTCTACATATCTACATATTTATATCTATATAACAGTTGTACATTTTCTTTGTTACTTTTTGACATTTGTGATTTACTTCCCCATGTTTGGGCAAGCGGCTCTCGATAATATCTAATAAAGTCAAGATAAATAGATATTTTCGAAACCAAATGATGACACCGAAATATTTGTTAGCAGCATTGAAATATAACCCAAAAAAAAAGATACTATGAATTTATTTATTTACCAGGAAAGAAGGCATACAATTTTTACTTTCAAAGCACGAAACTATTTTAATAGACTAATACGTGGATGTGTCAGTTGCCAACACGATCAACTCCATAAAAATCTGTTGAAACGGAACTGTCAGGTGTGGTTTAAAATTGCACATTCATTATAAATTCAGACTAACATTATATATTATTCCCCAATAGCTGTATCTACTATATAGTTAAATTCACAATGTACTGTGTACTTAATTAACCCACAACCAAAATTGTGGGAAAGTATAGTTAGCCTGTTTGGCTTTTGAATGCATCACATAGCTACATGAAAAGCATGACATATGATGCAGTTTCTATCAACTTCAGCAAACAAATTGTTTCAGATTGGGTTTAACCTTGCAGTATAGTCAGCAGCAACAAATCATAAAACAAAATCTTTTAAAATTCGAAATAGAGAAGAAGAGGGCGTTCTGGTAAATATCGCCGTATATTCTTAACTGCAACTTTTGAACGAAAAACGTCCCTAATTCCTATAATTAATATTGGTAGATATTCGAATGGACTGTATAGAAAATCCTTTTCTTTTAAAACATTTCAAACATATTCAAAAATTGGAAAGAGGAAATAAATATTTAAATTAATATATGTATCTCAAAACCTTTGATCCTTTTCAACAATTTTATTTTTAAGTATCATATTTATTCTTTAAAATAAAATTTAACTTAAAAAAAAATACCAGACAGCAAGTATTTTTTTTTATTTTCGAGAAATATATATTTGTAATGTGCCGCACGAGGGATTTAGCTCATGTTTCATTGTCTTCATATGTCTTCTATTAAATAAACTACATTGCTCATTTGTGTACGACCTTTTGTCAGAGAAGAATTTTAAAATTTTAGTTTGTCTAAATTATAACTACATATTGGGGTTATTATGGTCATTTAAGAAACACGCCGACTTCGCATGTAACTATTTGTAACACGAAATATTTTGGGAATTCTCAATAAACAAACCATGGTCCATTTTGAGGGGTGAAGAAAATTTATTTTTTTCTGTGAGTCGGTCTAGTATCGTATACATATATTCTAGACGATTGATCGTTTTACATTATATCTAAAGTTCATATTGACTTTGTCAGTCTGATCTTACTGAAATATAGCTTGCATAGGTTTGTTTCTCCTCGATTTAGATAAATTTTAACGATGCTGAATAAGTTTTTGATGCCAACTTCTTCAGTATGATATACGCCATCTTTGGTATTCATTTTGAATAAATGAAACAAATTATAGATCCACCTTTCCTCAGTTGTTTTTATTTGTCAATCTACCAAACATCTTTTTAAAGAATTCGATAAAAGTCTCTTAATTTCATGCAGATGTTGAACGCACCGTTCAAGCAGATTCCCACTATCTTTATTATGATTAATCTATTATAACATATGTATAATTTTATAATTCTCTTTTCTGTTATCTGAATATTGCTCATTTGCATAACTTTTAAAATTTCTATGTAAAATGACGCACTTTAAAAGACGGATAAATTCCAATCAATTTTGTAAAAAAAAATGTTGAATTGCAGTTTCTGTTCCAGAGTTATATAATTTTTAAGATTTGTACCCATTGAATCAAACTAATAAACGGCCCCAGCAACATAACACTTCCGACCTTAATGAAATAAGGCATAAAGCTTCACGTTGTCAAACGATAATCACCGATTAAGACTTGGGTAATTTTTTCACGCCCAGTTTGGTACCTCCCATACAAAAGATGGTTAGCCGTCTGGTTGTTCGGCACGAGAAGTCCCGCAAAACCGAACCATGGAAATTGAGCGGGTTTGCCACACCCATTCTGATACCGCCCGCATAAAAGTTTGGCGGATGCCTGGTTGATCGACACGAAAAGTCTTATAAACTTCAACCGATAGTAATGAAATTTGGTACTAGGCAATATTTTGCTAAAACCTACTGTATTAATAATAAATGACTACCGTGCCGTGCCCAGTTTCGTAAATCCCATACAAAAGATTGACGTATTTCCGGTTGGCCGACTCAATACCTTCAGTAGACCACAACCGATCCTAATAAAATTTGGCACTCTGATCTATATTTTGGCAAAAAAATTAACAACTTCGCCGAGCCCATGTCTGTGCCTGTCGTGTAAATATTGGGCGGACAATTCAATGGTAGACAAAAAATCGTCAAAACCACTTAGGATTCTAACTAAGTTGGCTATTAAATAATATTCAGCGCAATGCCAATCTGCTATTGAAAATGGTCTCAATAGGAACGGAACTCGGACGCACCCGACTGAAATTTGTGTACTGGAATTAAACCCTAATGTACATGCAAATAAATTTGGGGTGGTCCATCTTCCATTTTTTTTATCACTTCAAAATTTTCGAGAAAAGGACATCACGAAAACTACTTCTTGGATATCTTTTGCATTTACTGCGATATAACATTTGACTATGAAATAGGTGTCAAATATATTTGATTTGTTCAACAGTTTAGGTAAAAAATCCTTTTAAAAATTGAGCAATTCAGAAGATTTTAGAATTAAGTTCCCTTCACAGCACAAGGAAGCGTGTTTTCGTCTCTAGGCATAAACATAAGTTGGTGCCAATGTTTCTTGAGTGGATAAAAATAAATAAATACATGGTTTCCTATTAAGTCCCATGACGGTGGTGCAATGGTAGTGTGCGCGGCTATTGTGCTTGAGGACGTGGGTTCAATCCCTACTCTGACCACCTCAAATTTCTTTCGACGGCGGTCACCTCGCTTAGTGACGGCGACACTATCGAGTATTTAGCCATGAAAAAGCTTCTCAAAATACCGTTCGGAACCGGTGGAAAACTGTAGGTCCCAATCAGTGAGTGTAGAACTAGAACGCGCACAGCTCTCTGGTTGTGAGAAGCTCTCCCTAATCCCCTCGTGGGATGTAGTCCAATGAAGGAAATGGGGAGAGCTATGCGATTTATAGTTTTATACTCACTGATTGGAACCTACAGTTTTACACCGGTTCCGAACGATGTTTTGGGAAGCTAAATACTCGATAGTGTCGCCGTCACTATGCGAGGTGACCGCCGCCGAAAGAAAGTTAGGGTGGTCAAAACAGGGATCGAACCCAGGATTTGTAATTGTAGACAAAAAGAATTCTTATTGCAATAAGTCTGTTTGTATTTAGCTTGATGAATTTTTCAACAGCATCATTCAAAAAACCGCCGATGACGGTATGTGGCTAGACCTGAAATAGGTGCGTAGTTTGTCGGTAATCATGGCAATGCATTTAAAAAAATGGCGGGGTCTTGAGCTTGAATAAATAAAATTTATCAGTTTTTGTGGAGACTTAAGTTTTTCGAAATTTATTTTCAAAGATGATATCGTTGATGTTAACTTGGGATATTTTACCGCACTTTTAATCTTTATGACGGGAACGTTGGTGGACAAGTTCATGTCGTATAGTCTCTCTGAGCACTTCCACAGTTTGTGACTTGTTACATAGAGCCGAGACTTTTAAAAAGCCCTAAGAGAAAAGCCTGGATCGGTCAAGCCGTTAGAACCTGCCACGGCAACACAATGCATTAGGCGACCGAGAAACGCATGCTTTAAAATTACCATAGGTGCAGTTGCAGCATCGTGTGCATCTATTTGCGGCAATAAAATTTCGTTGATCATGTTTTTGTACCGCATACCAGTCATAGAGTCCGTCCTCGAAAAAATAAACCCCGATGACATTTCGGGCGTAAATGGCGCACCACTGCTCAACTTTTTGGCGATGTGATGCCTCTTCGTGTATTATACGTTGATTCTCAGTGCCCCAGAATCCCAAATTTTGTTTGTTTACGTATCCGTACCGATGAAAATGGTAACTATCCTATCAACTCATGAAAAATATCGACCGAAAACCGTTCACTGCGTCGTTGAGGTTCAGGAGAGCGTGCTTTATTCGCGATTGACGGTCTCCACGCATTAGCTGATATACCGTCTGCCCTTCGACTTCAGAGTCGAACGTGTAATTGCGAGTTGTGGGGCACGTCGCAAAGTGGTTCAGAATCAATTTCCATCGGTCAAAAGACTGTATCTTTTGACCTAGAACACATTTTTGAGTTCTGCAAAAAATTGATTGCAGACAAGGCATATCACCATTAAAAATCGAACAGTGGAGTATATTTTAAAAAAATTTCCAAAGATGACTACTTTTAATTTTTTTCAATTTGCAAGAAAACAAAAATTTTAATATTTTTGTGGTTATGTTTTTTTAAGATCTCTCTATTGACGCATTTGAACATAGCGCGCACAAAAAATATTTTTTTTTCGTTTTACAAATATTAGGTTAATAATATTAGGTTTAAATATTAGGATTTTGAAATTCAGATTCACTTTTTTAAACTGTATCTCGAACAGTTTTAGAGCTATGGCACGCAATTTTGTCGTGTTGGAAAACTTGGTTTTATGGCTTTAATACGACATCTAACTCTTTTTTCTCCTAGATACAGCTAAGTTGTAATAATTATTTTCAAAAATATCGATTTTGAAATAACAATTGAGTTTGGAGAGAAAATTCTCTTTCACCAGATGGTACATTTTATATCGACAGGACTTCATTTGCCTGTGTTATGTCCAAAAAAAAACTCCTTATAATGTCAATCCAATTACTGCACGTTAATTGCACACATGTAGTGCTGCAATGCAATAAACAGCAAACATTGGCATTATTTTAATATCGTTATAAGTTAGGTAATAATGAGTAATAAATATTTTCATTTGAATGAAATGAATTGCAAAACTTTTCCCCGATGTTATGTACAAAACTTAATATTGAAAATGCAGAACATAGTAACGCACCTACATTTTATGACACGGAATTTGGCAAAACCCTATTTATAATACTAGGATCAGAAACAACATTGAAAATTGATGACCGTCTTTTATAATTCTTAGAACACAACGGCAGAAACCCAAATGATTGTATTGTATCAGGAAGCTGAAGCATATAGATATTTACGATTAATATATTGGTATTTAAAGTTATTGAAAGGGCACTGTTTAGCATGTTTTCCTAAATTTATGCAGCATCTTCAAAATGTTGTGCTTTTTATTACAAAACATTTAATCTTTGATAAAAACATCACGTAGTTCTCCTACCTGCAAGGTGTTCTAAATATGCATGTTCAATAATTATATAGCCTAACCATATACATTTTCTCATGGCTAAAGACTCGATAAAGTCTCCGTCACTATGCGAAGTAACCGCCGCCGAAAGAGATTGTAAGGTGGTCAGAGCAGAGATCGAACCCAGGATCGCATGTACAAGAGGCGCAGAGACTAACCATTCCACCACCGACGGCCACAATTAAGTAAATATTTTACCATAATGGACACTCCCAGGGGGACACTCCCAGGAGGGGAGCCTGCGGCTATCCCATCAGCATCTGTCTTCACGTTAGGGGCGGCTATTAACCCAATGCAAGTCCCAAAATAAAATTTTGTTTTTTTTTCCACTACTGCTTTTATATAATTGTCATACATGGGTATTTTTAATTTGCATTGGATTTTAATTTGCATTACTTTATCTAATGCAAATGCAAAAGAATTACCATTGTTCGCAATGGCAATTACAAAATTTTGAATTTGCATTTGCTCAGGGAATTCAAATGCAGGTTGTGGAATCGGATGCCAATTGTAATGAATTGTAGGAATACTTTTAATTGTTTTGAATTTGTTTGACTGCTGGCAATTCTATTTTTAAAGTATTTAATATGGAGGGGTTTGTGGCTTCAATAGGTATTGCCTCGTAGACTTTCAAATTCATAAACCTGTACTGTGTAAAATATTTGAAAACCACAGCTGCCAGATATGAAGGAAATGCTTTGAAAATTAGTACAATTGCCAATGGAACTGAAATTTTTTTGAATTTGCATTTGGACAGGTAATTCAAATTAAACTACTAATTATAATTGTCATATAATTTATTTGCCCAATGTATGATAATTGTAGAGCTACGAGTGCAAATTTGTCAGAACGCGTTTCTATAAAAATTTAAGGCGGTACTTCCGTGGTGTTTACTTTTTTGTTACATTTTACAAGGTTGTTCTTCAAGGTCATAGCAAGAAAAATGTTGAGGCAAAAGCTTACATTGCCCAATATTGAGTAGTTGTAATTTTACTTAACAAATTTTTCGACTATTTTGTAGGCGGAGCTTATCGATTCTGAGAAGCTCCCGATACAAATTGTTCAAACAATTATTTAGAGGGAGATTAAGGAACACGACTACTATAAATTAGTCATGTTAAAATATACAAGCACTTAGAGCTCTTCGATCGATACAATACTGCGCATAGGCAAGTTCCATTAGAAGCGTATATAAGATAATTGACCCATTAATTTATGCGCAATAGTTGGAGATCTGACGCTAAATTTGTCACGAAACTAGTTTAAAAGTTTTGTAAGATTTCCCTTTTTAAAGTGCACCACATCTCACTGCCAACTGTCACCGTTTTCTGAGCGAGCGAAAGGATGGATGGCTTAACTGTGTGTTTGATATCACAAGCCAAGAAAGAAACTAAAAAACCAAAAATTGCATGGTCAGAGAAATTGTTTGCCGCAAAATTATGTCCTATCACTGGCATCTGAAACGAGCAGGGAGACCATCGAAGGAATCAACAACCACAATATCGTCATCATCAACATTAATATCGCCGCCATAATCCAATAATAGAACGGTTTCGTAAGTAATCCATCCATTCGACACATAAATTGAATTCTATACTATCACGGGTCTTGAATGAGTTCCCGTCGTAGCCTTAGTAATATCGCGAATGCGGCACTAAAAAAATGAGAAGGGGGATAGACTACTGTGTCGAAAATGCACTGAAATTACACTTGCACAAGAACGAAGGGAGAATAAGAAGATGACAATCTACTCACGTAAAGATGCAACCCAAGAGGTATCTTTAAAAAGATGCATTCAATATTATATAAATAGGTAAAGGTAATAGGTAAGACAACTCTCAAGTGTTTAATTGTTCAAGTGCATTCTGAGCTAAAGATAAAAACAATAACGAGCCACGAAACTACATTTGCTTAACCATAAAATTCGTTTTTAAAGGTGAGCAATTAAAAACATTGATGTCTGTTTCGCAAACCCCCCCCCCCCCCCTCTCCAGCCCTCTCCATTATCTAATTTCGTTTCACTGAAAAGCCAACTTCTAAAGCTCCAATCCTCCGCCCGAAACATTTTCACCAGAAGTGGTTACAACAAATTTTTGGGGCACCCACCACCTCCCAATGCAAATGCTAAAATAACATATCAATAAATGCTTAACACATATGATAAGCAATGTTCGATGCCGTCTTTAAAAGTGTATAATAATGTATAACACAAACAATGTGGGGTCCAAGGCTTTTAAAAGCACAATTTGTAAATTCTTAAAAGTGCCACTTAAAAACTGACAAAATATTTGACTTTTCGAGAGATAATGACATTACATGTAAATGATGTGAAGACGAAAATATGTAAACGACAAAATAGAGAAAAATTGTTGTCTCCTTGGGTTTTGGTAACCAGACCACTGATGACCACACACAGTTTTATCTGACGTCACAAAGACCAAGATCCAAGTAAAGATGTTGCAGCCGAAGATAAATAAGATGAAAACGTTTCAAAAGCTCTTAACAAAATGATCCATATACTGTATTCAATCTCTTAAGATACAAGGAAATAAACGCCCCCTTTATTAAAAAAAAAATTATGATTTCATTCTTTCAATTTAATGATATGGAATTTGCTGTCTGTTTGTATATGTGAAAATCTAAACACCTCTCTATACCACCACATGCAATGTGAAACTCCTGAGGCCGTTATGAACACAAATGAATTGCTTTTATGGTTTTATAACCATTGATCTGTGGCCCAGCGCTGCGAAAGATTACAATATAACACTCGACATAATGTTTCGAATGCATTGAATATAATTGCTTCTCCCTATTTAAATTAATATCAAATTAACTCATTAATTTCCAAATAGCTTTGAAAAATTTGTTTGTGGTATTTAGTCTTCTTTGCAGAATGGAGGGAAAACCCAGCGATACTTTTACTGACAAATTGAAATATGGTTTATGATCTCTTCTTATAAAGGGGGTAAATTTTACGGACAGGCTTGTCGGTTGGGCACGGGCATGATATACAGAATCCACCACACCTCGCGCAGTGGCGGGTGGTGCTATATTGATTAATTTCTCTACCAAAACTACATCTAAAAGTCATCGCAACAGTTTTAACTGGATAACACATTAAGCGACACCAGTTGATCTATAGGATATATTTTAAAGGGGTGTTGAAATATCTATTTTTAACTAATATTCTTTCAAACAAATTTGATTTCGTTTAATCAACTATATATTTTTGTTCGCAAGGCGCATTGCATCGCGTAGTAAGCAGATTGCAACAACAAATAGCAGAACAAAGTGTTAATTGTAAGTGTCAATTTAAAGATATGGCACAACAACTGCTTTTCATCTCGGTGCTTCTCTCGATATTTTTACACTTGAACTGCACTCGAATGTAGAATTTTTGAAAAGTGTTTTGTTTGTGTTTTTAGTACGTCTCCCCCAGCAAAGTGGTACCATCTCCACCCATAATCATATTGTCCCAGCGTAAATAAAAAATTTTTGCTGCTGACTAAAATAAGAAGAGAGAATTTTGTTTCAGAATTTTAATTGTGCATATCTTAATACGTGGTTGGTGGTGCTGATATTGTGTATCTTCTGTCGTTTTTATTGTATTTTGTTACTATTGTCATATAATGTGGCATGTTCCACGCATGGGAGGACGACTTACGTATTCAAGCCGAATGTCTACTTCTTGCACCGATTGTCATGTGTTTGCGTATGAAGCCTGCATGTCTTGTGGTATGAATGTTGCCAAGGGTGTTTTACAACTATGTTTCAGTTGGTCATCAATGCGTTGTCGTAAACTGTTCTTCAATTTGAGCGACTATGTACTATAATGTTGTGGCCGTCGGTGGTGCAATGGTTAGTGTGCGCGCCTCTTGTGCAGGAGATCCTGGGTTCGATCCCTGCTCCGACCACCTTAAAATTTCTTTCGACGACGGTCACCTCGCTTAGTGACGGCGACACTATCGAGTACTTAGCCATGAAAAAAGCTTCTCAAAATACCGTTCGGAACCGGTGTAAAACTGTAGGTCCCAATCAGTGAATATAAAACTTTAAAGCGCACAGCTCACTGGTTGTGAGAAGCTCTCCCCAATTCCTTCGTGGGGATATTTTTTATTTATTTATGTACTATAATGTTCACGAATTTTTTATAGAAGCACTTTGGAAATTGAATTTTAAAAAAAGTTTTTGCCACATTCAGGCGATTTTCATGAACTATATGGAATTGAAAAAAATATAAATTTTATATGTATTTGACAGTTCAAATTTTGGAATCTACATTTGCTAATTCCCACTTCGGCTTTTCGTGCCGAAAGAGCTCTGAAGTTTAAAAGAATTGCAGTTCTTGACGAATTATCGTAACATATCTGCTTTAGCTGATGCCTGATTAAATTTTTTAGAATCAACTTTCTATCAAATAAAAGGTTTCTCTCTTAACTTTATATTTAATTCTGACACAGTTGCTTGAAAAATATACGGTTTGGGCGCTGTTAAATCTAACGGATCGAGTTCGGTTCAGGTGCCTCTAGTATGCTTGAATTGAACACAGGAAAACAAGAAATTAAAAAATTACATGAGGTGTCAGGGGACGCCCAGTTGGAACGAAGTTCCTTTCTCCATATACTATTTACTAGTTAGTTCCAACACTACTTTTTGTAAAATGATAAACTTTTTTCAAGAAAAATTTTTGGAACGAAGTGAAAAAATTTTAAACAACTTTTTTTTAACCGTATTATGCTATAACCCAGTATTATTTTGCATACTTTTAGGATTTGGTAATTATTACTTGTTTTGTTTAGTCAGGGACGTATATGAGGGTTGTGTTCTTTCATGTTGGCTTTGTGATAATCATGCCATTGTGAAGTGTGTTGGCTTCAATGGAAAGCATTATGACATAATTACGGCTAAGGAAAGCGGACCTCGCTGAACATGTTGGAAGTGTGAGGAATTCGATGTTGACTTTTTTAGGTTATTGCCTTTTGCGTTATTAACAGTATTACCACATTCTGTGTGTCTGCAGTTCAAGTCTCCCGCTAGTACATAGTAGGTATTTGAATTTTGTAGATGCATAAAATCAAATAGTTTTTGAAAGTCAGCTCGTATTGAATTTATATTGCCGGCCGGATAGTACGAACATGTAACAACTAAAAAGTTGTCGCAGTCAACGGGTATCTTTATGGCGCATGTCTCTAAAGCAGACATGTGCAAACTGACACAAACGCATTTCAAATCAGTTTTACGAATTTTGCGACTGTGTTAAGTTGAACGGAGCAAGCAGAACAAAAGCAGAGAAAACAAAAGTAGTACACTGAGTAAAAAATTAAAATTAAAAAAATTAAAAATTAAAACTAAATCTTAAAAAAAAAATCAAATATCAACATCTCCAATGATTATTTCCATTTATGATTTTTGCCATTTACAAACATAAAAATTTCTTTATATTCGTCCATGGCAATTAAAATTTATTTTTTAAGTGTAGCGTTTTTATTACAAATAATTTTGCTTGCAGAGCGATACGGTGTTGCTTGGTCAAATGCAGAACAGCAACTGACTTTGAATCGGTAAACAAGCAGCAAGCTTTCGGACATGTTGGTGTGAAAAAACGATCAAGCTACTATCGGTGTGAAAACACGATGACTCAAAAGAGTACTAGCTGCACATCTATGCTCTAAAGCATCTAGCGAATATCTACATTTGTTATCGTGACTGTAGTATTGTATGTTATTCTTGATTAATATAGCAGTTCCCCCACCCCTTGTTGCAACAATTCAATATTTGCTTATGGTTTTCTAATTTTTAAATGTTACAATGTGTGTATGGTGTAATTGTGTCCCATTTAATAGGACAATATCTACTAACGACCTACTCTTAAAAATTTACCTATTCCTGAAAAAAGGACCAATTCTAAAAAAATTACCATATCTTAAAAAAACTTTTCATAGGAAAAATATCTTGTTATAAAAAGTACCTTTTCTTACAAAAATTCCTTTTCCTAAAAGTAAATTTTCTTAAAAATAAAATATTACCTTTTTTTCTTGAGATAAGTAGGCTTTGGGAAAATAAGTAAATTTTGTTAAAAAATTACCTTTTCCTAAAAAAAGTACCACTTCTTTAAAAATTACCTGTTCTTTCAAAAGTACTTTTTTGTAAAAAAAGTCATATTCTTATGGTTTTTTCTTACAGAAAGTACTTCTTCTTAAAAATAGTACCTTTATATAATACATATTCCGGCAAATATAATACATATTCTTACAAAAGGATAAATTTTCTTAATGAAAGTTTTTTATTTTACAAAAAGTGCCTTTTCTTAAAGAACCATTTAAATTATCGTACTTTCGAACGGGCGCTTTATACGTGCTGGAACTAACTAAGTTAACTAAAAACTTTGTTCCAACCGGGTGTCCCACGACACCTCATGTGAGTTTTTTTTTATAGAATGTATTTTTTTAAACAAAAACTATATTTTTAGGTCCTTTTTGTGAGAATATATATTACATTTTCCCGAAAATGTCCTATTTATTAAAGAGAGGTACTTCTTTTATTAAAAGCTAAAGTTATTTTTTAAGAACATGTACTATATTTAAGTGAAGTACTTTGTGTAAGAAAAATAATTTTTTTAACAAAGAAGTACTTTTTTAAGAACAGGTACTTTTTAAAGAAGCGCTACTCTTTTTAGGAAAAGGTTACTTTTTAAAAAAATTTACTTATTTTCAGAAGGGCTACTTAGCTTAAGATAAAAAACGTATTATTTTATTTTTAAGAAAATGCATTTTTAAGAAAAGGTATTTTTTTGAAGAGAAGGTATTTTTTTTAAGAAAATATTTTTTTTAAGAAATGGGAATTTTTTTAGAATTGGTCCTTTTTTCAAATATAGGTAAATTTTTAAGAGTAGGTACTTATCTCAAGAAAAGTTATTTTGTTTCACAAAAAAGGAAAGTTATTTTGTTTCAAAACAAAGAAAATGTAGCTTTCAAGAAAAGGCAATTTGTTGTACGAAAATTTACTTTTTTAAGAAAAGGTACTCATTTAAATAAAAAATACTTTTTTTAGGAAAAGGTACTTTTGTAAGAAAATTTACTTTTATTAACCAAAGGTACTTCTTTAAGATAAGGTTTTTCTTAAGAAAGGTACATTGTTTAAGAATATGAATAAGTATTTTTTTTTTAAGAAAATTTTCTTTTTTTATACTTCTTTCACTTTAGCTTTTCTAAATTTACTTGTTATTGGGTTTATAACTACAATATATAACAAATATTGGTCACAGGCACCACCTAAAAACTTCCCGTTAAACAAGAAATTTCCCAACATATGTTTGACGAGACACAAACCAAAGCAAAAGTACCCAATATACATGGTGGCCAAAAGTATTTTGACAAAAAAAATATTTTTTTAATTTGTTTGTATATTTTTATTTATTCATTAAAAAATTACATAAAAAATGGGGGAAATAAAAGGCATATAATACTTCTTAAAACAACATAAAAAAAATTTTAATTCAATACGATAGAGATTAGTTTGATTGAAAATTAATATATAATTCAAATTTTTAGCTGGCCAAAAGTATTTTGACAAAATTAAAATTACGTTAAAAAAGCAAAAGTAATAACTTTTAAAAACAAAAAATGTCGTTTAATGATAGATACATCCTCCTTTAACTTCAATGACCCTTTGCCAACGCCGAGGAATTGATTTTACCAAATTTTGAATGGTTTCCAATGAAATGTCCTTCCATAGTCCTTCAGTCTCATTAATAGTCTTCTCGCGTGTTCTAGTTAAACATGGGCTCCGTTTTCCTTTTATATAAGACCAAACATTCTCAATTATGTTTAAATCAGGGCTTTGGGGGGCCAATCTAAAGTATTTACACCAATATCTCTTAAAAAATCAGTTATAAGTCTAGCTTTGTGACATGGAGCATTGTCCTGTTGCAACATAAAGGACTCCCCGATGAGCGTATCACCTGATATAAAAGCGTAATTGTTCAATATGTTTAAATATTTGTCTTTATTCATCGTGCCATCTATTGGAACCAAGTTTCCTAACCCACTGTTACACACGCATCCCCAGAACATTACCGAACCACCGCCATGGGGTACGCGTTCATTAACGGGGGCATGTTTTTGCCTTAATTTTTCAGGTAGTCGACAGAGTTGCTTCTTTTTAGAACCATGGTACTTGAAAGTACTTTCATCAGTCCATAAAACTTGCTCCCAAAACGATATAGGCTTGTTGACATATTGTTTAGCAAACTCCAAACGTTTAATCTTGTTCTTTGGAGATATATAGGGCACATTTTTGACTACATAGGTCCTAAAGTTGGATGCCTTTAATCTCCTTTGGACAGTTTTTCTGCTGACTGCTATATTATAGTCCTGATTCAGTGAAATCGATGCAGCTTTTGGTGTTAACAGTAGATTGTTTCTAACACTTGCTATGATTTTGCGATCCTGTTTAAGAGTTGTTACACGTGGGCGACCAGATCTGGGTATGTTGTCGAATGAATTGTTTTCCTTATATTTATTTATTTGGTAATAAATAGTTTGACGAGAGATATTATATAATTTGCTTTGGTATTCTACAGAAATACCAGCATTATACTTCGTAACCACATCCATACGAATATTTTGGCTTAACTCCTGAATTTTGACCATTATTTCAATTATTATTTTTTTTATTAAACAATTATCACACAAAGAATACAATTGAATTTATTTTAAACCGGTTTGGTACAATTCGTAGATCAAACTAATTAAAACAGTGCAATGTGAAAATACTTTTGTCCACGTGTTATTGCTTCGATTCTCACTTAAAGCTTTACAAAAAAATAGCGCATGTAAAACTGCCGTTATTTTGTGCTCTCTGAGTAATTCAAAGAAACATCTCCTCATAAAAGTTAAAAAATTTGTTGTTACTCTAAAAAGTAATTAACAATAAACGTTTAAAAGTAGCTCATACTTTTGTCAAAATACTTTTGGCCACCATGTACTACTTAGTTGATAATACTGGGTTGAAGCATAATAGTGTTGGTATTTAATTTGTTTAATTATTTTTTCATTTAGCCCCCATCCTGCAACGTGCTATATATAATTAAATTCGATCCAAAAACATTTTAATTATGTTAGATATTTTTTTGCTTTTTTCATGAACTGTTACAATATTAAACAAAAAGGTATGACGAATGTCAGAATTCATATTTCAAAATATAATTACTTAAATAGAAATTCATACTTAAATATTCATACTGATATGTGGGCAAAGACAAAAACTTTTAGAATTCATGAAGTCGACCTGAACCCACCATAATCTCATAACTGGTAGTAGATATATGAAATAAGCTTAATGCATTTCCAACTTGTATACTTACAGAAGTTATAATGTATAGGTATACAAGTTTGGCCACATATTTATTACTTCCCACATTTACAGCAAACCAAAGTTAAAAAAATGTAAAAATATTTTTTTATGATTTTCTTGCATTTGCATACTCGTGGTTCGTCCTAGAGAAAAGTGATCTTCGGAAAAGATAGAGATTACGTTTAGTGCTACAGTCCTCTTATAACAAAAATGACCACAAGTTTTAGTGGCCGTCAAAAATTGCAGATAGTTTTTTGGCACTTTTTATATTTTGGGCGGGAAAAGCGTGTGCCTTCGCCACTCTAGTAGTTTGTATCTCTTACTATTGCCAACAATTTGATATATGCCAAGTTGGTGTCACTTTTCTAGACGCTTGTAAAATCACTCGTAAAGGCCTAATTTTGAACATTTCGAGAATTGTATAGAAAAACCACATTTTCCAGTACAAAATTTGTGATGTTGGCCATGGTGGTCCAATATATCGCATAAATCTAATTTTTTCAGACATTACATAAAATAAACAAGAGAGCGTTTGAAAATAATAAAATGCACATAACTTTTTCGTACTGAAGATATTTGAAACAACTGCAGCGCAAAAGTTTTACATTTTTGACACTTGATGAAAATCAATATCAATAATATGTAAATCAATAGGAACTCTGTGATAAAAATTAACATCCAGGAAAATAAGTCTCATCACAGTCCACTTTAGGCGGGTATTTTGCCACTTTTATCGCTTTTAGCGCTGATCAAATATCTTTGATACAAAGTGTAATCTGTGGTATTTTTGAAGCCACATAACAATATCTATGGCAGGTTATAAACATTTAAAGGTTGGTAATTTTACAACCATTTAAGAAAATTTTATACAATGTTAATGTGTGTCAAAGGGAATTCCAAGGCGCTTCCAAATACACAGCACACAATATTTTTGGCACATTAATAATAAATGAGAAGTGCATACTTTACAGACCTTTTAAATCTTCGTTGCATAAAATGGAAATAAATTAATTTTTTTTTAAATGGTTTTTATTGTCAAAATGCAAATTACAAACTACTGAGTACATTTTGCTTAATATTACTTAAAATTAATTCCCTCACACCCATTAGGCGCCTTTTGCAATATTCTAACCTTATAAATATTACATTATATGCTTATTCTATTACATCGTCACAGGCATACGTTAAAAAAAAGTTTCCAAAAAAATTTAATAAAAAATGGAACACCTTCGTTGTCTTTCCCACCTAAAACTAGAACTTAAAAAATAAATAACAATCTTAAAAACTAAATAAAAAAGGGAAAATAATTCCAGTAAGCTGGATTACATCGATTAGTACATTAAAAAATTTAACGTTCGCCTTGATTCATCAGAAAAAACTACTGAGTACAATTGTAGACAATGTCATCGATACCCAGTCTACCGAATCTCCTGTGGTAAAATAAGAGAGCCTCGTCAGTTCCTAGAAAGCCCCCATTACTAAGGGCCAGAAAGTCCGTTAGTTTGAAGAACCAACGCGACAGAAGACTGTCCGCATCCGTCATGTCAAAGCATGCCCGAACTATTTCATTCTCCACATCCGACGCTTGGAAATAAATATAGTAATAAATTATATTCATAAATAAAATAATTACTAATTAATACATTAGCGTTAATAAATGCACAGCATTTTAAAGGAATGAATAAAAAGTCTACGATATCGGCTATGCGAATAATCGCCCAAAACCCAAAAATGAACAATCGCCCAAAAAATATGGGGAAAAAAATTGGGCGATTTTTCATCATGTTTGAGCGTTTTGGTATTTTTGATTTTTTGGATGTTTGTTCATGATGAATGATCGCCCAAATTTTTAAAAATGTAAATTCGCAAAAAATATTTTTTTGGGCGATTGGTCACTTATCTTATTTTTGTTGAACAAATCATTTTTGTTCTTAAGTTAACTGTTGTAACTGTATTATCATGTAAAAGGCCCAAAGTGTTGCGGATAGCCAAAATAATTATACCTGTCCTACTTGTCGTGAAGAAGTCGAAGATTCCATGCAAGTGTTTTCAAATATATAACAAAAATACAAAAATCGTTTTCTTCCAGTTGTGTTTTTACTTAATTGGGCGGTTGTTCGCTACAGTCTTGGGCGATTTATCATTATGAATAATCACCACAAAATAGTGGGTGTTCATAAGAGTTCATAAGAGTGTTCATAAATTGGATTTATATTTCTGGGCGAATGTTCTTAAATTGGAAAATGGAAATGAAGCTAGATATCTTGAGATATAAAAAAAATCATGACAATAGTGGTTTCTTTACTAAAGATTTTGAGCAATTTATAAAAAAAGTACAAAGTTCGTGTTTTTTAAAATTTATTTTACTTTATTTAAGAACTAGTAGTAACATACTATATATATATACATTGAGAGATATAGAGAATTTATGTAATCCAAAGAAATTTGATTCCAAGCATCTTTAATGGCCTGAATTAATGACTGCTTGTCATCAAATTGACTACCTCCTTCATAGAACTTACGAGATAACCAACCCCAAACTTTTCGGTAATGTTTAGATCTGGCGAATAGGGTGGCCATTCAAGAATATTAACGTTGTGGTTTACAATGAACTCTTTTACTATTCTGCCGTTGTGCATAGGGCCATTTGCCTGTAGCAATATCCAAAATATGGAACCAATAGTTCACTGAACTTAGCAAAAGCCGACTATAATAACGTTTTATAGCTTGCACCAGTCATTTTTTACTTTGAAATTAAAGATCGACAACGCCGCCCTCTCGGCTGTGATGTCGGTTCAAAAAACGCTTTTCTTTGCGAAGATCGTGGAAATAATAGTTCTAGCCATCAGGCCCATCCAAATTAAATTTCTTCTCATCCGTAAATACAACGGTTCTCCTCTTGGCTGCACATCCCATACCATGTAACCTCTTGCGAATTGAAGCCGCTTTTTCTTACGAGGAGCATTAAGTGGCGGCTTTTTTGTAATATCAGGTATTTAAGATACTCACAGCTCTTAATTACTCTGCGTGCTGATGACTTGCTCGCTTCCACTCCAGATTGAGCTCTTATTTTTGACAAAGGATAAGGCAGAATTCGAAGCAATTCTAATGATTTTATTTCTCATACGTAGATATAGACAATGAAACCCTTCCTTTAACATTTTTTCCATACCCCTAGGGGTCCTTGATGTAATTGCCTACCACTGTCCAATTTTATTAGCTATTGCGCTATTAGAATATCCTTCAGAATAGGTAAACATCGATTATTAGTTTATCCGATAGATTTAAAATTTTTGTTTTGCCATTTTGACTCGTAAAATGATTAAGATGTAATATATTGTGAAACGCTTCCTACAAAAAATCATCGCTTACTTTAAAAAGAATAAAAAAACAATAAATAAAGAGCACATTTTTGGTCTTTTTTTAATAAATTGCTCAAAAAAATCCTTTAGTTAAGAAACCACTATTATCATGATTTTTTCATATATCAAAATGTTTAGCTTCCATTTTTACAATTCTGCAATCGGTTATAAATTGCAAAGATACAGGCGGCTGAATATGGAGATTTTAGTGCCTTTAAAGAAGTGAACCGGAGTGTACATAAAACATTATGCGAAATTAAAAAAAGTGCCAACTCTTACATGCGAGTTATATGTAGCACGAGTATAATATTACATAGTGGTCTAGTTTTTGTATAGCTTCTGCGACTGATTAAAGAGTTTTGCCTTCACATACTCAGCAAACACTAAAATAAGGGTTGCCAGGAAATATACTGTGAACGAGGAAATTTAAATTCTAACCATGAATGATAATGACTAGCCTGCTGAAAGTAATATTTGACAACGGGGGTTTGTTACAGTAAATTTTTTTTGTATATCTATTCATTTTTATTCAGGAACTTCTATAACTAATCAAGAATAGTTTTCGATTTTTGTTTCTTATTCACATATTAAATTTAAGAGCGTCAAATTTTTATTTATTTTTGATGTGTAAACATCTATACGCTGGGGGTAAAAATCTTTTTCACAATACAAACGCAAATTTAGAGTAAGATGTGCGATGTAATCGTTAACCAATCGTAAAGCGTTATCAAATCGCTGTGAGCTATGTATGAGTGTATTAGTGTACTCATACGTGGCATACAATATACTCAACACCATCTAGTGTGCAATAGTAGCGACTAATTTTCACTAATTGTCGTACATTATGTTATCGTAGCCAAATGAAAACAAATAACTAAAATGAATACAAAAACATTTAAATTTTATAACTTTCAAAAAGATTTTTTGCACTTTTAATAAGAAATTTACTAAAACAAAGCAAAATAAGGAAAACTAAAAACTGAACTTGTCAAATATAAGGAAAACTAAAAACTAAGCTTGTCAAACTATAAGTCTTCTTCGTCTTTGAGATTGTCATTCATACTTAACAGCTGCATATAAGCACCATCTAGTGTGCAATAGTAGCTACTACTTTTCGCAAGCCATTGCTGTAAAATAACTACATGCATTACATTTCAGTAAACAGCTGATTAATAACTTGTCAACCGCAACAAATACAAAATAATAAAATATTTTACAAAACACCAAAAAAATTATAACTCAGAACATAAAACAACAACAAGTGTATCAAAGCTGAATGGAGGTAATGTTAATTCTAATAAAATTTCTATTAGATTCCAATATAAATTAAGATTATAACTTATCTTCATTACGTACTGTTGCCTTACACTGAAGCTGGTGCACGACAATTGGGTAACAATCTCCATCTCATGCCAATTATTATGGGTGGAGATTTTAATACAAATTTTGCAAACCCACAGTCGCAAGCTTTATCAAAATTTTTAGTTGACGTTTTCCACTTGCATATGAGCAATTCTCCACAAACCCCCACGACTAACAATTCCACTACTATAGATGCAGTTTTCCATAGATTTTTGAATACAATCGAGTCAAAAATTTATATATGTATCTTATTTTAGTTACCATAATCCAATATTAACTATTTGTACTTAAGGCATTTACCATAGACGGGCACTTTGCAGTACTACTAAAATTTCAGTAAAAATAATTCTTTAACTAGTAAATTTTTACTAATTACTAAAAATTTTTTCAGCAATTTTTATAAAGTGCCTACATGATTATGATGAGGTGCATTGAATTTTCAGTAATCATTAATGCCCGATTACTGATTATTATGAATACGGCCCTATGATTTGACTGGTAATTCAAATTAAATTTCATTAGCAGTAAAAATTTACTGAATTTTTTCAGTAATCAGTAAATTTACTGCTTACTGTAATTTTTAATGCAGTACATATATACTGCAGTGTGCCCATTTACTAACCAAATAAGTTAAATAAAACAAACAAAAACCAGCAAATTCCTATGTATTTACAATATTGAAATTTTTGATACTTTTAATTGATTAATTAAAAAAATATACTAAAAGCATAAGTACTTCCAACTAAAAAAAAATTTTTCATTACTAGATGTTTACATCTCCCTTGTGATCGGACTCATATTAATTTTATTTTTTTGTTTCTCTCTTTCGGTTATACTGTATTTGCTTAATAATAAATTCTTTATAAACTCGCCACAAACATTGCAGAAATTGTCTGGATTGTTCAAACACTCGAACACACGTAGTCTTTTACTCATTGTCTTACTTGTTGGGTAGGTATTATATGCACTTAAATTCAATTTGTTTCACTTTTTACTCGTACTACTCGCGTTCGTAGACACTTGTTGAATGACAAAAAACGATAAATGAACACCTATAAATAAGACCAAATAATGACCACTCACAAATGTGGGGGGAATTTCTGTAAAAAAAACCGATACAGGTAGCCATCGGGAAAACACACATCAATAAAAAAGTGTAATTCCCTTTAATTGACTGTGAACGGAGTAGCAGTCATAAAGGAACACGAAGACCGTCCACGCACATTCAGAAGCGTATATTACTCTGCAACCACAATCATAAAAATTAAATAACTATTTGTGTATTACTTATTTTTTTTAATTCTGAGAATCATAAAAATTACGTAAACGTTTTTTCCAAACAATTTTGTACATGTAAAGTGGGTTTGCCAAAATTCGTATCGTAAAATGCACCTGTGTTTCTATGTTCTGCATTTTCATTATACCATTTTCTTAAAAACATCGACGAAACGTCCCTACGGTATTGTAAATAGGTTTTTTACAATTATGAAATATTTGTGTTATTAATATTAATTTAAAAATTTTATCAAAACTGCTAAGTGCTGTGACATTTGAAAAAAATTTCCAAAAAAAAAAATTGCTGATTTCACAAAATTTTTGAAATTTCACGTCCCTTGCCAGAACAGAAGACATTAACCCAGGGTGGTGAAATTTTGAACAGAAGTAACGTATGTATAGGAGCAACTGTTCCGTTCTATTCCAAAAGGATTATAAAAAACTTGCTTTTTCGATCCCTCCTAGTAGGGTAGCTGTGCAAATAATGAAAATCAAAATATCGTGAAATAGCGGAATTTCGGTGTTTTACCAAAAACATTATAAGTCCGCCATTTGTTGTCAGATTTTGTTAAGTAAGTGCTTATTTTCTTTGGAAAAATGCCAGCTATACGTAAAAAAACCAAAACCGCTGTTAGCATCGCGTTTTATATTTTATATGAATTTTTATATGAATTTTTCTACCACATTTTTACTAAAAAAACACAGTTTTTTAACCTTTTTAAGCCGCCAACATCAAAACTACTCACCCGATTTGAAAATTGAATGAGAATGAGTTGTAGACGGCTCAATTTGCTTTAATTTGAGTAGTAGTAGGATCAAATACGTCAAAGAAGACGAAAGATATGCTCAAAATTGTAAGTGTACCTCCAAAAATTTAAAAAAAAAATCCAATGAGTGTTCGAACTCACGGGCGATGTGTTAACACCTTTTTGCTACACGGTACCTGTTCGATTTGTATGAACACATTCGTAAATGTTACATTGGAAAATAAAAAACAGCGTTCAATCATATGATGGCGTTACAGTTAAATAATATTAATACTTAAAATTATTTAAAGACCCAGTGCAAGCACATGTGTCATTATATTCTTGCTCAATACTTTTTTTTTTATTCCCACAAAAGTCAAAGAATGCAAAGCAACAGTCACTTGTACATACATACATACATACATTGTTATATTCGTACGATATAACCGAAGATCAACATAAAATACTTTTTTAATATTACTCCAAATTAATACTCCAAATTAAAACAATTCAATCTCTGCTCGCCGATATCGGATCGCCTTAATTTTTGGCCTAAACTCTAAAAATTAATAAAATCGGCTATGAATTTCCGGAGAAAATCGCGTGGGAAAATTATATGAAAATCGCCCAATAATCACTTTCAATACCGACTGCCAAGCAACGAACAAACAAACGATGATAAGACAATACCGAAGATCAACATAAAACACTTTTTTAATATTACTCCAAATTAATACTCCAAATTAAAACACTTAAATCTCGGCTCGCCGATATCGGATCGCCTTAATTTTTGGCCTAAACTCTTCGTCGAAACCCGCACTAGCTTTTTAATCCAAAAATTAATAAAATCGGCTATGAATTTCCGGAGAAAATCGCGTGGGAAAATTTTATGAAAATCGCCCAATAATCACTTTCAATACCGACTGCCAAGCAGCGAACAAACAAACGATGATTTACTCTTACAAACCTAACACTTGTGCATGTATTAAATTTATAGTTTACTGCCCTAGAGGCGCGCGTATAGATGTTAACACATCAAAAAAAGTTCAAAAATTTGTATCTCGAAAACCAATCAACAGAAAAATTTTTAAAACTCATTTTCGTGTTTAGTATCAATGAGAAAAAGTATGCTAGAAACAAATAACAGAGAAAATTTTGTTACTTGTGACCTAGTGTAATCAGCTGAGCTCAGATAAACAATCAGAAATACTTTATAATTTCTCGTTTGACTCAGATGGCAACAAAATTTTCACATTAAACATTTCGAAATATCTAGTAAATTAAAATTTTATAGTACACCACAAGCAATCCGTAATTATATACTTTATACCGCAATAAGGTTTATTATTATTTATTTTTTATATCATTAGATGATATTATCTTATATTTTATTTAAATGTATTTTACATAATTACATTTAATCTAGCTCTATCGGTAATCGCTGTTTTGCACGGAAATAAATAGTAAAATTTGGCACGGGTCCCTCATATAATAGAATTAAGAAAATTTCAAAGTACCGACAAAATTGACCACGCCCAACCCCAAATACAAACCGAAATTATTATTGGCTGTACAAATCTAACTATTGCGACAAATTTCATGAAAATTGCGTGAAGAACATATTTATATGCCACCTTATCAAAAAATAGCATTTCATCAATTGAAATTATTATTATTATTCTACGCATAAACCAAAAGTGTTTTCAAAAACATTTCTCCAATAGCAACAGATAGGAACTTATTTTTATTTTCCCCTGGTAGATATATGTATAGACTGTAAAAAACAAAAATAATAAAAAGAACCTCATATTTCGTATTATTTTTTTCATTTCATGAAACTTTTATAATTTTTGCCGCAAAATAGTAAGATTTTATATATTTATTTTTAAAGTAATATTTTTTGTTTATTATGTATATAAAAAACCAATAAAAACGACGAAACTTTAGCCAATTCAGATAAAAATTAATTTTTGTAATTTTTAAATCACGAAAGACTTCGAAAAAAATTTTTTTTCCTTATTTGTTGGATTGATGAGGACCCATTCTTTGTTGGATCTGTAAGACAGAAGACCGTAACATCCTATCGGCGAAAACATTTTAACTAAAATTTTCCATGTATAAGATTTCCAATGCAGAAAATTGTATGCAAAATTTGAAGGAAATCGGATAACGAATTCTGGTAACTCCCATACAAATTGTAAAAATCTCGAAAATTTGTAATTTGTAGTCGTCTGGATGCAAATATAACGTGCGTTTGGAGCTTGCCGCAAATATAATATACTTGTGTCCAAACACATTGTGTTTGCTATTCAATATTGCATGTTTGAGACACAATGATTAATATGTCATAACATATGTGTTTTCTCGTACCAAATATATCTATGGTTGTTTGCCGGGTTTTTTTGCATTCTCTATCCTCTCTTGAGAGTAAGAGAAATAAAGAGGGACAACGAGAGAGTCTATCTCGTAAGTATGAATAAGTACTTTTGCATTATTCTCTCCGTCAGTGATTCATAAATATTCCTGAATGTGCGTGTAAATTGAAGAAGTCAATGATTCTTATTTTAGCTGATGTATTACGTTTCAGTTTCAGTCGTCAATGGTTCATCGGACAGGGGAAGCGCTTGATATTTGCAAATATTTATTAACTAATTATTAACTAATTTATTAACTAATTGAAGTAAAAAATCTCCTACAAAATAATTCATATTTGACTAACAAGTGAAAAAGAAATTTTAAGTACTGTTTAAAAGCTTAAATATAAAAGAAGGGGAACAAAGCGGAGAAGATTTAGCATTTTTCTAATAGACTTAAGTTTAAACTAATTTATAATGAAAAAATATTTCACCGAATTTTATGATTTTTTTTTCCATGAAAAAATGAGAATTTTTCAAATATACATTTTGCAAAAGTCAATTTTACAAATCAATTATTTTTTTTTATATTAAACGAAATAAAAAAAAAACAAAATTGATACCGCTTTTTACCTATCCAAAAAATATAACATAATTTAATTACTTCCACAAATGTATTTTTGAACAATATTTTCCTTCAACTACCATCGAACGAATCTAAAATATCAAATTATTTAGCACACAAATCGCTCACTTTGAATTGTCCTGGAGGACAAAAAATATATTTCTATGAAAAAATCTTTGCTGATTTTTTTTAACTACGCTTTTACCTTTAAAACGATACCAAACAAATGCAATTCCAACCAAGTCAGATTTCTGGTTTTTATCCATGAAACGGAGCAGTGGGCGACGTGTCACGGAGAGCGCATAATGAACAAATTATTTTTAAACTGTGGGCAGAGTATCTATTCCAAAATTGTAGTTCTAAAACAACGTTGGACCATTTCTTAGGATTTTCCCTTCATAGTTTGAAAATTCAAAATTTTAAGTTAAAATACAAGTGATATAATAATGATAATAATGATTTAATTTATATAAGTAACCTATATGCCACAAAATAAATTTGAATTCTATAACACCCATTTATATACATTTTATTATAAGTAAGGGAACAAAATAATATTACAAATTTTAAATCTTGATTTCTACTCGTACTTTAATGCGTTGTCTAAATAATTAGATTTAAGTTAATTCGTACATTAGTCTACACATTACAAAGGCGTACTCCGTCAGATGAAAACGCCTAGGTAAAATGAGTTGGTAATAAGTTGGAAATCACTCTGATTTTTGTTCTACTTTAATTTAAATCATTTAAGGGATATTTGGAAATTTAACACAATTTTTGAAAACAGAAAGAGAATTTGCTATTAATGCTGAATTTCAAAAATGCAGCCGTGGAAAAATTATTCATCAAAAATTTAAAAGTCTTGGTTAATTTATATTATATGTCCGCCATGACATTCCATTGAACCTTATGTTGAACATAAAAGAAATATTTTGTATGCAAAAATATACTAGACGTATCCTTGCAAATAGAAAAGGTTTGAAATTCCTTTAATTAATTTCTCATTTTGACACTTCCTGATTTGAAAGTCCAAAACACAATTTTTCAGTACATCCTAATGTTTGAGTATATGCAGTACATATTTCCTTTTCCCAATCCCCTACCGACCACAGCAAAATGACTATGGTCGACGTCTTAGCATTATTCGCATTTGAGTGGGAATTGTTGGGTTTAACATCTATAATCTCCTACAAATTGCTTTAGACACTTTGTTGTGAGTTAGGCATTGCACTTTGTGTATTCTTCGTAATACCCTTTAAAATGTTCAGTGCCTACGACACAGTAGGTGGTAGTAATACTAATCCGCTTTTGAATAGTAGTTTAATGCAGCTGGTAAATTGTGTTCAAACACATACGAATGTATATGTTACTGCTAAAATATTTTTGCTTTGCTTTATTCTACTACACCTACATTTACGATTGGCGTAAAGGTATACCAATAAATGCCCAGTTCGCCAAACCGTCGTAGATGGAGTTGCCCCCGACAATACCAATGTAAATAATTTTCAATTTACCGTTCACGACTCCTGTAGCTGGAATTGTCTTTAACGACGATGTAATTCCTTAATCTTCCTTAACAATCAGCTGTAAGCCACAGTTTTTGACTGACCATGTAAATATATAAACAAACGGGACATAATAAAATTGAATAAAGGGACACAGTTGATGCTCAATACGAAGGTTCTTAAATCTGGTAAGTTTCCGAAAGCGATAATTACCCTAATAACCATAAATATAAATTCGAAGAAGCCACAGAAATAGGTTATTATTCACACACGACTATCCAAAGCACTGCACTCATATTGGCAAAATCTCATCAACATTGTTGTCAGTGATAACATAGGCAAAATTGTCACCAGGTATGGTCGTACTCGATTTGCGGATACTTGAATCGAAACTTTGTCGACGAGTTGGATCGTTGACGATTTACTTTGGTCGTGCACTCGTTGACTAAGATATATTGAGGAAATGGTACGTATATATATCTAACATGTAACTGGGTACGTATATATATCTAACATGTAACTGGTTGTAAATATAGTTTTCAGGTTCATTGATAGGTGGAAAAGGTGGCGTTGTATGATAGAAACTGATGATCAATGCTCTATTGTTAATAAAGATTTGTTAATATGTACGCTGGGGCAAAATGTAGAGCTTATCTTCCTGCAACTATGTATAAAGAAAATTAACTTTTGAAGCTTATGAGTGAACAGGATTTAATTGGTTTTATTCCAGTTAATGCTTTGTATATTGAACACATTTAACTAATATTATTACTTAAAATTATTTAAAGGCCAGTACATGTACATGTGCCATTATTTTCTTGCTTAATAATTTTCGTTTTAATCCCACAAAAAACAGAATGCAAAGCAACATAAAAACATTAGCTTTTAATAAAAGAAGTACCTCTCATCAAAGAAAGGACCTTCACGAGAAAATATAATACATATTCTTACGAAAGGGACCTAAAGATATACTTTTTTTAAAAGTTTATCATTTGACAAAAAGTATCTTTACTTAAAGATCCATTTAAATTACAGTAATTTTCAACAGGCGCCTTAGGCGTGTTGGAACCAACTACTACTTAATATATAGCGAAAGGAACTTCGTTCCAACCGGCTGTCCTCTGACATCTCATGTAATTTTTTTTATTTTTGGCTTGTTGTCGTACAGCATCTACCATTATATTTCTACCATGAATAGTATGGAGGACTTATTGCACTCTTTTTCCGCTCTCATGTAGAAAGTCTGAGTAAAAGAACATGAACGAGTCTTATTCTCTTTATAGAATATTGCAATATAAATACACCATTTCAACATTGTTATTACATAAAACAATACAAAAAGCATAAGTGTTTCAAAAAGCATCAATATTTCTGTTCTATACTATACTATTCCATACTCTTTGGGTACG
The DNA here is from genome assembly GCA_963931995.1 of Phaonia tiefii. NCBI lineage: Eukaryota > Metazoa > Arthropoda > Insecta > Diptera > Muscidae > Phaonia > Phaonia tiefii. The sequence goes on along the minus strand of OZ008368.1, from coordinate 196,549,906 downwards.
ACGACCTGCGCAGTAAGTCTATTCAGTATGAAATGGCAAACCAACCTGAGCACAAATCAAGTGACGGCTGTCAAAAAGACCAACTACGAAAGATTGAAAACCACGCGCCTAAAAAACGCCCGTTATGTATTTGTCTTTTTGGACCAACAGTTCCTTATCGCATTTTGCGGGATGAGGGTTAAATTAAAAAAAGTTAAACAACATATGTGGCCGTCGGTGGTGCAATGGTTAGTGTGCGCGGCTCTTGTACATGAGATCCTGGGTTCGAACCCGGCTCTGACCACCTTCAAATTTTCTTTCGGCGGCGGTCACCTCGCATAGTGACGGCGACACTATCGAGTATCTAGCCATGAAAAAGCTTCTCAAATTACCGTTCGGAATCGGTGTAAAACTGTAGGTCCCAATCAGTGAGTGAAAACTGGAAAGCGCACAGCTCAGTGATTGTGAGAAGTTCTCCCCAGTCCCTTCATGGGATGTAATGGGAAACCATTCTTTTTTTTTTTAAACAACATTTTTTGAACACTATTATGCTACAACCCATTATTATCAACTATATTGGGTAGTTTTGCTTTGGTTTGTGTATAGAATAACATATGTAGGGAAATTTCTCGTTTAATGCGAAGTTTTCTAGGTGGAGCCTGTAACCAATATTTAGTATAAATATTAGTTTTTAACCCAATAAACGTTTAGTTTAGAAAAACCAAATTGAAAGAAGTTTCAGGTTGTACCGTCTCGTTGAAAGAAAAAGAAGATTTTACTATATAAGTGCCCTTTCTTAAAAAACGTAAATTTTCACAGAAGAATACCTATTCATATTCTTAAACAAAGTACATTTTCTAAAAAATAGCTTATATTAAAGAAGTACCTTTGGTTATAAAAAGTAAACTTTCATACAAAAATACCTTTTCAAAAAAAATATATTTTTTTAAATAACTACCTTTTTTAAAAAAGTAAATTTTCTTACAACGGATTGCCTTTTCTTAAAAAGCTATATTTTCTCTAAAGAGTACCTTTATTGTGAAGCAAAATAACTTTCTTGAGATAAGTAAGTATATATTATTAAAAATGTACCTATTGTTGAAAAAAGGACCAATTCTAAAAAAATTCCGATTTATTAAAAAAAGCCTTTTCTTCAAAAAAAATCATTCATTCAAAAAACATAAATTTTCTTATTTAAAAGTACCTTTGCTTAAAAATAAATAATACCTTTTCGTTTCTTTTCTTGAGATAAGTAGCCTATAAGTGAATTTTCTTAAAAAAATAACCTTTTCCTAAAAAGAGTACCACTTCTTCAAATAGTATCTGTTCTTAAAAAAGTACTTCTGTGTAAGAAAAATCATACTAACATGGCTTTTTCTTTCAGAAAGTACTTATTCTAAAAAAACATTAGCCTTCTATAAATAAAGTACCTCTCTTTAAAAAATAACTTTTTTTTACAAAAATACGTTCTATAAAAAAAGTATATTTTCCTGCCGGTTTCCGATCCTGCCATTTCTCTTTATAACTTCTTAAACTCCTATAATTAAAGTATTTTATAAGTTGTAAGTATTTAGGTTTTTGTATTAATGGTTTCCTATTACATCCCATGTAAGAATTGGGGAGAGCTTCTCACAACCAATGAGGTGTTCGCTTTCTAGTTTTTATACTCAATGATTGGCACCTATAGTTTTACACCGGTGCCGAACGGTATTTTGAGAAGCCTCTTCATGGCTAAGTACTCGATAGTGTCGCCGTCACTATGCGACGTCTCGTAGCTCTGCAATTCATTCAAGAGCAAACATTGGCATTATACTAATGCTTTTTTACTTGAATATGAATAAAATGCACCTCATTGATCCTTAAATCGAGAAAAGGGGTCAAAATATTTCGATTTTCAAAATCCGAAAAACGCGAATATCTGTAATACGAAATAATTTTAATTTTTGTTTTCCTGAAAATCAAGAAAACCAAAACGTAGTCATCTTTTCTGAAATATAGTCCATTAGGCGATTTTAAATGTTGATAAATCGCAATTATCATCGACTCCTTACAATCCGTGTTTTAGAGAACTTAAAATGGTTTACTAGATTAAAAGGTATTGAATTTTGTCCTATGCAAATAGATTATGTGCCACTGTGCGTCGTTGAAAATTGCGGAATGTTCCTGAGTCCATTCCAAACCTAAACAACACTCTTTACAGATCGGACAGTTATCCTTTTCGCTACCAACATCCCTGACTACATTAAACTTTATTTATCAATTTTCAATTCTGTTCGCTCTCTATACATTGTTGCACTACTCTATATACATTTTTCATAAAGGATGAATATTGATGTTTGGCAACCAAAAATCCGTAAAACAACGAATTGTACCTACATGTCATTGCATGTCAATAAACGAAAGTCACTGATTAAGACACCCCCTTTTTGGTACATACACACAGAGAAGAGATTCGTTGTCACAACTATATTTACAGCCAATTAAAATTTGGCGGTTCCTTGTACTATCACATTATTCAATTGTGATTACCCATAATTGTATCACCAAATGTTGGACATATCAATTGAATTGTAATTCAGTTTTGGTTACAAGAACCACATCAACAAGAAACAAATGTGATCTGTCAATCAAGTTTTAGTTCTAGCAATCAAATTATCAAGCATTGGTGAATTTTATATTAGTTGGAAGAACGAAAAATATAAAAACTAATTCGGTTGTACCAAATAATGTATTATGTATGCTCAACTAAAGTAATTACTTGAATTTAATGGCTGTCACAACCAATTGGTGATGCTTTAATCCATTATGAATTTTATAGAAAAAAAAGTAAAAAAAAAAAATTTTTTTTTTGAAAACTGATTTCTCACAAAGTGTTGTTATTCGCATGAAATAATTTACTTTAAAAACATCGCCAAAATAAGAAAATCGCTAAAATACAAAATTACTATAACTCGGAAACGGTGCGTCCAATCGCAAAAATAATAATTTTTTTACCTCCAAAGGAGAATGTAACTAGTGAATGCCTCTCATACGGCATCACTTAAACTAACAATAAACAAACAATCCGTTAAATTAACATTTTTCAAACAAAAAATCGCTAAAAGTCACATATGTATGTATGTATATCCGAGTTATAGGCATTTTTTATTTCAGTGTTTTTCATATTATGATGTCTTTTGAACAAAATATCTTCCATACGATCGACCACTTTATGAAAAATCCTTAGAAACTCGTACAAAATAAGTTTGTTTTCGATATTGGCATAGAGGCGTTTTAGCGATTTTTAATGCCAGAAATTTTAGTTTTCGCGATTTTTTAAAAAAAGTAGTGATGCCGTATCGAAGACATCCATAGGTGAAAGCCTCCTAAGGAGGTAAAAAATTTATTATTTTTGCGATTGGACGCACCCGTTTCCGAAATATAGTAATTTTTTTATTTTGGCGATATTTTGAAAAAAAAATTATTTCATGCGAATTGTAACACTTTGTGAGAAACCCTTAGGAACCCGTAAAAAATCTTTATTTTTTCGATTGGACGCTTCGTTTTCCAGATACAAACAGTTTTTTAAATTTTTCATATTTTCGACTTTGTGTCATCCAGAATAATTAAGTTGGGAATTGAATAATATTTAGCGCAATGCCACCCTGCACATTTGCCAATATGCAATAGAACTCGGTTGCAATGGATGACTTCGGGTGAGGGTATGTTTAAAATTTCTGTACTTGTTTGAAGATGTTTCTATAAACCTTTTCCAATTTTATTTATGAAATCATTTATTATATCCCCTCGTAACTACGATAACTTATATTCGTGGTAAGACCAATTCTTCCTAAGAAAGAATAAGAAAGTCTTTGCAATCCTGTTAACAAATTAAAGTTGAAACAACCTGATGTTTTAGGTTGTACCGTCTCATCCAAGATTTTAATAAAATAACTCTTGAAAGTGTATTTTACAATAGAGTGAAAACATGTCAACTCGGTCAAAAATATGGTATTTTCGGATTTACCATCTCCGATTTTAATGAAATTCACCGTGACTATAGTACCCGGCAAGAACAAAAAAAAGCATAAAGCCTCTCAGTTTCCGATATATGACGTCACGAAAATTGAAAAAAACGTCAAAATTTAATTAAAGTATCATTACATATTGGACTGTAACTTTTAAACCATACAAGTTAAAACATTTGCGTTGATCTTATTTTTTAAGTTAGAATATTTCCTTTAAAATCATATGCATATCGATTTTTTTTCATGGAGTGGTCAAAGGTCATTTTTTAGGGTCCTTGGTTGAAATGCCTATATCTCAAAAAGGCCTGAATTTAAAATTCTGAAAAAAAATATATAGTTTTTACTGAACTCTCATCTGCATATCTTGAAAAAAGTAGGATGACGTTCGGCCTAGTTTCTGAGTTGTAGCCTAAAAAGTGACTTAGTATATGAGTCGCCCTATTTTATTTCAGTTAAATTAAACATTTGATAATATTATAAATACATTAACTCTAACACTTACCTTAAAAATCTTAATATGAAATGAAATTACTTGTTATATCAAATTTAAATACAAAATAATACTTTTATATTATATAAAAAAATTTAATTTTTTTAAATAATTATCAAAATAATGTTATAAAAAAAATTTAAATAAAGAATTCAGTACTTAGAGCTTTGTTTAACTTAGAGCTCCCAATTCATTAAAATAAACACAGAATTAATAAAATTAATTATTAAACAAAAATAAAAAACGTTTAAATGGTTAAAATATAAACTATTAATAAATAATAATCAAAAATTATTTTTAAATATTTTCAATACACTGAAGATAACACTATGCAACATGACTTTTCAACCAGAAATGCCAACCCAATTTTTTGACGTAGTTTAGCAGCCTTATTAAAATATCTTATAGTATCAGGACTAAAATGGCTATAACTCTTGTATTTCTGTATGGAATTCTTTGGTATCTTAATTTTTGAAGAACAGTCCAGTGTATTATATAGGAAAAAAGAAAAAAAATATATTTTGATTTGAAATGTTAAATTCAATAAGTTCTCAACCAAGCATTCTGATTTGAAATATTTTCACTCATTTCAAAGCTATTTTTATGAACATTGTTTTCAGATAAATTTCCAGAAAATCGATGAAGGGAATCCTTAGAAAATGCAATTAAAATTAACGTACCATTTTGAAAAACAAGAAATTTTTTAAAATTATTTTTAAAATTTGTTGTAAATTTTTGTTGGTCAACTTTTTTCATTTTGTTGCATAATGTAATTAGACTGACAGTGTACGCCACCTCTCAAATACCACTAAGTATAATAGTACTGCGGTCGCATTCTTTAGTTGTGCGGGTTGTGTAATGTTGGATCTAAAATCGTATTCTCATCTTGTCACTAACAACTAATTACATATTATTAGTAGTTTGTACCACTTTTATCATCATGAATTCATCACAATTACAACAATGGGATATTTAAATTGTATGTGTACGTAAATGATTTCGGTTTATTTTATAGATGGTAACTTCTTTGTAATGGCTTAGAATAATGCAGGATTAATATATTAAAGGCATCCAATGCTTTACTAGTTTAGTAAGATATATACGATAGGGAAGCAAATGAGGTGAGTATGTAATTTTAAATAAAGCGATGCCATAATGTGGTGAACTATTTTACGGTATTAAATCAAGTATCGAAATTTGAAAAATTTTACATTATTTATTATTCGAATGCAAAATTAATTACATTACCATTTACGCTCATATTGTAAAAAACTTTTATCCTTTTTAGTAACTCGGACCTTCAAATTCGGCTCGACTAACATTGTAAGCCGATGTGGGCCTTAAACGACGACGGCGTGAACTTTCAAAAATAATCTACGATGACAGCGCACCGGCCAATTTAAAAAAAGTACCAAGTTAATGAGAAGAGCTTCCGTTCCCTTCCCCTCTCTCCCCTATAAACTCAAGACTTCCCGAGTCACTTAGATCAAGTAACCGAGTGGAAAAATTATAGCGTCGCAACACCTTTGACAATAACATCATTGATAAAAACATCATTTAAGTAATATCATTCACGTTTAACAATAAAAACAGACGAATTGAAAGTATTGCACTTAGAAATTATTTTTAAATGTAATATTAAATACTTTAATTGAACGCCACTGTTTGATTTTGCTTACCACCGCAGGTCGTTTTTCACATACCAGCGTCAAAATCAAGTTTATTTTTAAGGAAACATACAAACAATTTAAATCTTTTATTAATCTTTTTAAAGAAAGATGAATGTACAAGTTTTCAGATAATGACCCATGTGTGCCGTCTGCCCCCACAATCAGAGTTGCCAATTTGGTGGTTTTCCCGATATTTGTGGTGATTTTTGACATCAAAAAACCTCTGTTTTCAAGATGTAGCGATTTCTTTATTAAATCGCTACAGTAGCAACATTGACTGCTTCAGCGTAGCGCCTGTAGCGATTTTTGCACACGTTCCATTGTCATCACTTTTGAAGGAAATATAATTGAGTAACCGACTTTTCCATATTTGCTTTTATATAGGAAGCCGTGGGAAGTGGAAGTGCAAAATAGTTGAATTAATTATCACCGATGAGGCTATGTCTACAAAAAATTCAATGAGTGTTCGAACTCACGGGCGATGTGTTAACACCTTTTTGCTATGTACACATTCGTAAATGTTACATTGGAAAATAAAAAACAGCGTTCAATCATATGATGACGTTACAGTTAAATAATATTAAAACTTAAAATTATTTAAAGACCCAGTGCAAGCACATGTGTCATTATTTTCTTGCTCAATACTTTTTGTTTTATTCCCACAAAATTCAAAGAATTCAAAGCAACAGACACTTGTACATACATACCTACATTGTTATATTCATACGATATAACCGAAGATCAACATAAAATACTTTTTTAATATTACTCCAAATTAAAACACTTCAATCTCGGCTCGCCTTAATTTTTGGCCTAAACTCTTCGTCGAAACCCGCACTAGCTTTTTAATCGAAAAATTAATAAAATCGGCTATGAATTTCCGGAGAAAATCGCGTGGGAAAATTATATGCAAATCGCCCAATAATCACTTTCAATACCGACTGCCAAGCAGCGACAAACAAACGATGATTTACTCCTACAAACCTAACACTTGCGTATGTATTAGTTTGATAGTTTACTGCCCTAGAGGCGCGCGTATAGATGTTAACACATCAATAAAAAAATCATGTGATGACGTTACAGTTAAATAATATTAATACTTAAAATTATTTAAAGACCCAGTGCAAGCACATGTGTCATTATTTTCTTGCTCAATACTTTTTGTTTTATTCCCACAAAAGTCAAAGAATGCAAAGCAACAGACACTTGTACATACATACATACATTGTTATATTCGTACGATATAACCGAAGATCAACATAAACTACTTTTTTAATATTACTCCAAATTAATACTCCAAATTAAAACACCTAAATCTCGGCTCGCCGATATCGGATCGCCTTAATTTTTGGCCTAAACTCTTCGTCGAAACCCGCACTAGCTTTTTAATCCAAAAATTAATAAAATCGGCTATGAATTTCCGGAGAAAACCGCGTGGGAAAATTATATGAAAATCGCCCAATAATCACTTTCGATACCGACTGCCAAGCAACGAACAAACAAACGATGATTTACTCTTACAAACCTAACACTTGCGTATGGATTAGTTTGATAGTTTACTGCCCTAGAGGCGCGCGTATAGATGTTAACACATCAGTACTACTATTTTTTAGAGGTTTTTTGTAGTGATCTTTAGTCTTCTTCAGTAGAGGTTTTTGGTGGTTTTCAATGTTCTGTTTTGTAGCGATTTTTGGCTCTGAAGAGTTGGCAACACTGCCCACAAAAGAGCCGTCTGCTTCATAGCCTCGTGATGATTTTATAATGGCAAATCTGCACAGGAAGTCACAAAGAGGCACACAATACAGATTTTATTTTGTCGATATTCTCTAAACCAGTACTGTCAAAAGAAAGATAACACTCACAAAGAAAATGAAAGTACTAGTTTTGAAAATGTCTCACTAATTTGCGACAGAGGAAATCTTCCTCAGTGCGATCCTATTTATTTTTTTTTTGTGATGAATAGATAACTTTGTAAAAAAAAATCCTAAGTGGTTATTAATACATACATATGATAAGTTTCAACCCTAGAAAAGTTTCCAGTAACTCTTTGTATGTATTTTATCGATTATCATACTTGGGTTCATTTACCAAGAATATTAATTAGCCAAATACCTGTGTCTTTAAATTGTCCCCTTAATTGTAGATAGAGTGATTAAACTACATACCCGTAGTACGAACAACGTAAATAAAATTTACGACGTTGAATGCATTCCTTAATGATTTCAAAATCTTGAAAAATCATCCCCAGAAACATTAAAACAGAAAACAATAAAACAAAGAAATTCAACTTAAACTTAAATGTAAACCCATTCGTGATAACTCAACAAAAGTAGGTGAGTAGTGAGTGAGTATTTATTTCTGGGGTTGCTGCAAAATGGGGTTACACAGTTGATACTCCATTGTGTGATACTCAAACCATGAATGATTAGGGCAGTAATTTCGGAACTCTTTAGTAATAACAAAATATTTAGCAAATTAGCAACCTTAGCTCATTTATGTTGGAGGAAAAGGAACTCATGTGATTGAAATTTTACAACCACCGTCTGATGATAAGGTTGTACAGCCTTTTACGTGTAGAGAAATAAACAGTGCCGCCTAGAATTGCAGAAGTAAGTAGTATTTATAAAATCCTCATGCGTCTCATACATTCTGCACCACATGAGTAGTTAGTTGTAGATGTTATCGGAACATAGCAATAAAGCGAAGTCGTCGGCGGAGCAGGAGCAGATCCAGTAGACTGAAAACTGTAATAATGATGTCGAGTATTCTGAAGTAGAAGTTTTTATTAAAATATTTTGCGTGCAATCCTAAGTAAAGACATTTATCGAAAGTCAAACTGATTGTGGGGTTGATGTTAACCAACCTATACGAGTACTTAAATTTCATTCATCCTCCCCCGTTAGATTAAATGTGTATTCGAGGATTGTGCGTATATTGAAAACTTTCAATTTCATTCGCTTACAATGTAGCAGAGTAGAAAGTTACCACAAGAACTTCGGAGTACGCTATGGTAATCTAAAAATTTCTGAAGGGAAGTTTTGTAACACAATATTTAATAAGATAGACAATTTAAATCTAATAGGAGGCATAATTGACAAAATTTCACAAATACTTGATTATTTGCTTGCCATGAACCTCCAAAGTCAGAGTTATCCGTATGAATTGGCATAATTAAATTTAAGCCGTCCTACAATGTTAAGAAAACGTTATTCCCCAAAACCGAATTGGGGAGAGCATCTCACAAATTTTAGGCTATTGTACGTTTCCCATTTTTGACTTTCCATTTGACTTACATTTTATGGTAACTTCTAAAAAAATCATAAAAATATAAATAAATTGCTATACAATAGGAACAGCCAAATTTTGATAATTCAAGGCGGTTATGTCGTTCTACGATTTCTTAATTTTCTTCTTTTTTATTTTCAGTTAATAAAGACAAATCACTAAATCACGACAAGCTACATTCATTGATTAACAGGTAAGACGACAACAAGTAAAATTGCCGGATTTGATACCAATACTGCTACCGTACTTCTTCGAAGTGCTACCGATCGATGATAGCCAATTTCTTTTAGCCAGAATCATATGATATATATGTAAACGATATGTGGTTCAAAAAGGCAATATATCTGATGCCACGATGGGTATTCTGTAAGAGCGATGTAAGAATATGGTTACCTCACGCGAAGGCGAAGTGATAAATAAAGCCACAGAGATCGTGCGATTTGACCCCGTTCGGGTTTTTTGGGGGAGTTTCCTTAAATTAGTGGTCTATACTAATAAGCATTGGTCAATTTTGGCCTGATCTATGCCCAGAGCCAGACATTTAGAAAGCGCGCCAATTGGAGAAGCCGCGGCACCCATATGATCGATGACATATTAAAATTGATAATACCCCCCTCCCAACGTCTAGCATAAATTTCTAGAATTGGGCATAAATCGCCTGATATTCTGATGAATCACTCTGAATCTGAATCAATCATAACATTGTACTATGTCTTCAAATCTTTGTGTGATAGAAAATAAGATGTAAATGTTTTCGCGGATTTAAGCTACCCAACAGGAATAGACCTGAAGACTTAAGGCGATTTCGTTTCTGAGAAAATGTGAAATATTTTTGTTGCCTACCTAGAGATTTTGTGTTCTTTTCTGAGAGTCTTGCACAAAGTATTGTACAAAACTTTTTCGTTTTATGCTCTCTGAACGTGTCCCGACGGAGAATGTTGCTCGGCTAACTTTCAGCTAGGTGGTATGTGTTATTTGTCCTCGCAAATCTAACATTCCTACCCTTATGTGTGGGAGATTAGTGATTTTAAGCGGTTTCAGTTAAAATCCCTTAACTCCCCATACAAAGTGGTCGAAATTTTAGTAAAGAGATTACAACGAAAACATACATACCAACGATTTTCGTCTCAGACTGTACTTTTTCGATGACCTTGTACGAATAGTCGCTAAGTACCGCTTAGGTCCCTATACAATCTGGTCAATAATATTAGTTAAGCAGGGTAACATGAAAAATCAAAAATGCAATATTATAAAAAAAATAAATGGTTTCCCACCATTACATCCCTTGAAGGAATCGGGGAGAGCTTCTCACAACCAGTGAGCTGTGCGCTTTCTAGTTTTTATACTCACTGATTGGGACCTACACTTTTACACCGGTTCCGAACGGTATTTTTGAGAAGCATTTTCATGGCTAAATACTCGATAGTGTCGCCTTCACTATGCGAGGTGACCGCCGTCGGAAGAAATTTTTTTTTTTTAAGGTGGTCAGAGCAGGGATCGAACCCAGGATCTCAAGTACAAGAGGCGTGCACACTACCCATTGCACCACCGACGGCAAAAATGCAATATTGCTATGTTCTTTTCTCACACCGAAAATAGTAAAACTATGAAGGGGTGAAAGAATAATTTTTCAAATGTTACTAATTCTAGTACAACATTAATTTTAGAAACGAATCACAATAAGAAACTAAATCACCCTTAGAGTCGGGAAATCAATTGTCTAAAGATGCCGGTTGCTCCATCTATTATTAAAGTAGTGTATCGCTAAAATCGATATATACTTTATGTTCGTTTTGTGTAACAAGTGATAACTGAGATTCCGAGCCTCGGAAATCTTAAATGATTTTGATGCTTTCAATATTCCAATCCTGTTTCCATATCTAAGTCTGAGGGTGTTGAATTTAGTTTGAAGGTGCTGAATTCATTCAAGTCACACAGTTTCTTTACTTTTCAAAAGGGGTGGACAAAAATGGAAAGAGTTGTCGTACGTCAAAGGAATTATGCGCAGGTACTTCACCCACACTTCCCATATATGCTCAAATAATTTCAACAGGTACCAAACTTGGGAGAATTTGTTTCAAAACTGCTTCAAATCACGACATAATCTTCTGGTGCTAGGATTCACTCATGTCCTTAAAACACCCCTTTCAAAAAAGCACTCATAAAGTATGAATATATTGCGCGAATACTTTGAAATTCACTATGTTACATATTATTAATATATTATTCAAATTTAACAAAACGCAGAATAATCTAATACTTAAAAATGTATTTCTAAGTTTTACAAACTTTTTCGATAAAATCTCTATATTGGATGCAGGTTTACATCATAAAAGGGAAATACCCAGTATCCATATGTCGATAACAAGCTATATTCCTGAAAATTGGAAACTACATTTTCTTATAGATTTCTAAAAGTCGATGGTCATGTAATATTTTGTTCCCAATTTTATAGAAAAATATAATAAAAATATTCAAACGGCGCTTATTACTTTGTATGGCAGCCCTTATTTTTTATGATTTCGGTCAATGTCCGTGGTATACTTTCTCTCAAAGTCCAGCATGGCGAGGATGGTACCGATTCCCCAAACAACCATCATATTTCGAAAATGTTCATCACTATTTTTTGGGGTTTTTGTTTTTAAATGTAGTTCGACATCTGCGCATTAGTTTTCAATTGAATTTAAGTCCGAAATTTGTGGTGGCCAGACGAAAACATTTGTATGCGTATCCATAAACCGTTGCTACACAACTCAGGAAGTATACTTGGGACTGTTGTCCTGCAGGCAAATATATGTAACTGTCATATTTTCGAAACGGTTCAGTTGCATTTCCCCGAATATTTTATATTGGTGTTGGTATATACGAGCAATCTCATACCAACTAAATTCACCCCATACCATCGCATTTCCTCCTCCATGTTTAATGGAATTTACGGTGTAAAATGGTTCAGTTGCATTTCCCAGAATATTTTATATTGGTGTTGGTCTATACGAGCAATGTCATACCAACTAAATTCACCCCATACCATCGTATTTCCTCCTCCATGTTTAAAATGGAATTTACTGTGTAACTAGGATCCAACGATTTGTTAAATGGAAAAATTACTCCATTTACACAAAGAAGTGGTCAAATCGGTCCCACAAGAAATTTGGCAACTCTACTCTCGTTTAGTTCGTTTTTTAGTTGTGCTCCGTGAATTTACTTTATTTTCGTATTTTAAAAGTTTAAATAGTGCTTGTTGTGTTAATAGTGCGAAGATAAGTTAAATTACATTACTTGATATAATTGTGTGTTCAGTGCAGTGCTTGTTTATACAGTTTTTGTATTATTGTGTGCAATTGAAATTCTGTTGATCGTGTAAAACACAAACAACAACAATAATATTTGTTTGTCATTGTTGAGAACGTCTAACGTTGTAGTTGTTTGATTTTTGTTTTTCTTTCATTCTCTTTGTTTCGTTATTTGTGTGTCAGAGTTGCCAGCTGGTTTTGGGAATTAATATCAAAGGGATAATAAGTTCATACGTTTTTGGGAATTTTGTCGATTTTGGAATTCTGTTTTTAGTATTTGTTTCTTATTTATTTATTTATTTTTATTTATTTATTTTTTTTTTTTTTTTTTTTTTTTTACTCTGAATTAATTATGATGATGACTTGCATGAACAAAGACTGTAAGGTTAGATCGGATACCGATACTCTTATTTCGTGTTGGTTGTGTGATGGCTTGATACATGTCAAATGTGTTGGCCTTTATGCAAGAGTGGCGGACAATCTTAGTGATGACAAGGGTCTGCGTTGGTGTTGCGTGGATTGTAGAAAATTGGATGTGGAGTTCTACAAATTTTTCAGGAGCATGAAGTCCGAGTTTTCTGAGATGGAAAAGGAGCTTTCGGCTTTATCTGGTCGATTTTCCAAGTTTATTGGGATGTTTAATAAATATCCGGGATTGGAAAAGAGAGCGGGTTCACCGAAAGCTTCCTCGCCGAAAAGGAAGAAGACGGCTAAGAAGGCCCCTCCATTGTTGGTAATTCCTTCCTCGCCGAATTTAATGGACGTTAATTCTCCAGTTACAGTTTCAAGTCCAATGAAATCTTCTGCCCCTCCTACTTTTGCTGAAGTCGTTTCTGTAGTTACTATAGCTTCCACGGACAGCGATAAGTCGTCTCCTCCGATAAGTCGTAATCCCGCCCCAGTGCCAGGACCGGGACCAAGAACGTTGACTGTCGTACCGGCAAGGAAGACAGTTTTTGTGTCTAGACTTTCCCCCGACACGACCGAAGAGGATATACGACTTTACATATCGTCTAAATTAGTCGGGAATAATTCTAACGATTCCATACAGTGCTTCAAGCTGAAGTCACAATTTTCGGAACGTAGGTCGTCTTTCAAAATTATTGCACCGGATGATCTATTTGTCAAACTGGTGGATTCGGAATTTTGGCCCCACAGAACATTCGTAAGGGAATTTGAGTATCGGGATAATGGTAGGCGTGATAATTTTGCTAGATTACCGTCTGGAGATAAGCCAGCTCCAAAAAACTAATTGGGAGTTTGAATTTGGCGTATCAGAATGTTCGCGGTTTGAATACTAAATTGTCCAGATTATTTGTTGATAGCTTTGGTTTTGAGTTTGATGTCATTGCATTTTCTGAGACATGGCTTAAACCTAATGTTTTTAATTCTGAGTTGTTCTGCGATAAGTACGTAGTTTATAGAAAAGATCGTGTTGGTAAAATTGGTGGTGGTGTTTTAATCTCAATTGAGAATTCTTTATCTTCTGAGTTGGTTACAGTTGATGACATTGGCGATCTTGAGTTTCTTGTGGTGTCCATTAATTTAGGCGATTTGAAATTGTTTGTCACGTGTTCCTATATTCCGCCATCATAATGCTTTGAGGTATATCAAGTGCATATTGACGCTATTGCAAAAGTTATTGCGTTAGCCAGTAGAAAGGACCGTATTTTAGTATTGGGTGACTTTAACTTGCCGTCTGTGACATGGGTGTCTTTACCCGATACTAATTCTCTGACTCCATTGACACCATATGATTGGTCATCTGATTTTGTTACGCATATTTCCGAACTTGGGTTGATTCAATTGAACGACATTCCCAATTCTATGAATCGAGTCCTTGATCTAGTTTTAGTGGATGATTCTAACAACTTTGATATTTCTCGAATTGATCCGTTAATTTCTCCTGAGGATAGTTACCATCCAACGCTGGGAATTAATTATACATATGATACCATGCAGGTTGGTTGCAATTGCTCTTCGTCCTATGTTGGCCTATGCTTTTCGCGTGCGAACTTTATACTTTTGAATAATCTTATCTTTGATACCGACTGGCATAGTATATGTCAGTGTGATAATTCTTTTGAATTTGAAATCGCCCTGGATGATTTCTATAATATTATTAATGGCTATATTTCTAAGTCTGTACCCAAGAGGCCAATAAGGGGTAATACTGGCCCCCCATGGTCCTCAAGGGCTCTAAATAGTCTCAAGAATGTAAGGAATAGATGTTCGAACAAGTATAAAAAATCTGGACTGCTAGCAGACTATGCTAGGTATATTGTTGCTAGGAGTAGATACAACTCTAAATCTCGTGAGAGTTACAGATTATATTTGGATAGGTTGAAGGCTAATTTTAAACGGAACCCCAAATCATTCTTTAGATTTGTTAACTTGAAGCGTAATTCGTCTTCCACACCTTGTAGGATCAAAATGAACGGTATTGAATATTCAGATGAAGAGTCTATTGCTAATTGTTTCGCCGATTTTTTCGCATCTATTTATTCCACCCGAGCCTATGATGTTTCCAAATCATACCCGTACACTGTCCGCTCTACCATTCCGTTTGATGCACCTGTCGTAAATTCTTCGTGGTTGCTAGATAACTTAATCAGCTTGAAAGCCTCGAATAAAGCTGGTCCTGATGGTATCCCGGACTCTATGTTGAAATACTGCTCGAATTCTCTCAGCTTACCGTTGACTCTCTTATTTAACGCTTCGTTGAAGTTCGGCCATTTTCCTGCAAAGTGGAAGAGCTCTTATATAATCCCTCTCCACAAATCTGGTAGTTTAGTAAATGTTGCAAATTATAGGGGAATTGCAAAATTGAGTGCCATTCCTAAACTTTTTGAGAAGTTAGTCACAGAGGTAATTTCTCATCAGGTTTCCTCTATTTTAGATCCATGTCAACATGGCTTTCGGAAGGGTCGTTCCACCGTGACTAATTTGCTTCAGTTTTCCTCTTCTATTATTGACGGCTTTATTAATGGAGATCAAACTGATGTGATTTTTACCGATTTTAGTAAGGCTTTTGATAAAGTTAACCACAATTTGTTATTATATAAATTAGGGGCAATGGGTTTTAATTGCAACATGCTGAATTGGATTAGTTCTTATTTAATGAACAGAGAACAGATGGTATCATTTGGTCGATCATTCTCAAGATCTATTTTTGTGTCATCTGGGGTGCCTCAGGGCAGTCATCTTGGGCCGGTTCTATTTTTGTTATTCATTAACGACTTACCCGCCTCCATAATGCACTCTAAATTGTTAATGTACGCTGATGACGTGAAGATCTATTTTTCTTACAAGGATCCTTGTCAATATACTTTACTTCAGAGGGATTTGTCTACTTTCCAGACGTGGTGCGAGACCAATTTGATGGAGCTTAATTTTACGAAATGTAAGCATATGCTGTTCTCTAGGTCATCATTATTTTCGGCAAAATACATTTTAGGTGGCAATGTTCTTGAATCGGTGGATTCATTTGTTGATCTTGGTGTTCTCTTGGACAGAAAATTGAATTTCAACTCCCACATAATTACGATGGTGAACAAGGCTTATGGCGTTCTGAACTTTATTAAACGTTGGGCAAAGGAATTTTCAGATCCCTACGTTACGAAAAATCTTTTTACTTCACTAGTCCGCCCTATTCTCGAATATGGATCAGTTGTTTGGGACCCCCAGTACAATTTGTATGTTAATATGATTGAATCGGTCCAGAAACAGTTTCTCATTTTTTGTCTGAGAAATCTTCAATGGAACCCGAACCATAATCTTCCTTCGTATAGCAGTAGACTAGCATTGATCAGATTGCCGACTCTTAGTAGTAGACGTACCATGATAAACTCTATTACAGTTTTGAAGATAATTGATGGATGTATATGTTCTGAATTTCTGTTATCTAAGATTTTCATAAATGTCCCATTGAGGCCCACGAGGTACTATAAACTCGTAAACATCGAGTTTCAGCGTTCGAATTATGCGTCCTTTGATCCAGTTAGGAGAATATGTCGTGACTTTAATGAGCTATATCAGTTTATTGATTTCACAGGTAGTTGGGAAACGACAAAGTCTAGCATAATTTGTCATTTGAACCGATTGCATTAGTGCTGTATATTCGTTGACGTACATATGTAAATTTAATTTACTTTATCCTTACTATCTGGTCTGATTTATGATTTGGTTTTCGTTTTGCTCGTAATTATTATATATTGAAGTATCTTATGTTAATATCTCGTGATGTGCTTTTATACTTATTTATGTTAGTGTAATACCAACTGGTGAAGAATTTCTGTAGTTGGTTGTAACGTGTGAACTTATAATCCTTGCTCTCCCGTTATAGACCGGTCTATAATGTGTACGCTGTCCTCACGTTATGGGGACGTGGCCCTCTCGGTCGGTAGGGGCGGGTAAGAGTGGCGGCGATGGGTTCGCTCGATTTAAAAAAAAAAAAAAAAAAAGACGGCTCCACACTCGTAATACCATCCCGTATGCCCGAACTTTGAAGGCCCGTAACTCCCAAAATAGGGGTTCCCCCCATTTTTTTATTTGCCTTTTTTTACTTAAAATAACGTTCCCTACACCCAAAAAAAAGCAACAAAAATTGGACGTGACGATCTATACTAGGTCTGTTCCATAATTTTTTTTAACAGCAAATCGGTTTACTATGGCTCAACTTGATAGCTCTTCATTTTGATAGCAGCGCACGTGCGTAGTGCTTGAGTGCATGACATTTTTTGCCACATATACATATGTACTGAATTTAATTGTATATTAGTAAAATGTTGGTTAAAAATTAACAAAAAATAACTTACGTTGAAAATTACTTAAATTTCCACTGTTTACGAATGCGTTTCTAATTATCTGTCGACCCTCGTAAACACTTGTCGCTACAGTTTTCGCAATTGTTCAAAATTTATTGTTGATATTTATACATCCAACAATGTATGTCTTGAACTACAGTGAGAATATAACAGGAGAGACCAAAATGAGAGACACTTTATAAGTTGGTAAAAGAAATGTTACTTTGAATAAATCGTTTCTAATGACCTCCACTGTATTTTAAAATAACTTTCTTGTCGCTAAAACTCATAAAACAACTTGGTTTATATATCCTTATATTTGGATTTTGCAGACGAATTAAAACATTGATTTTATTAAACATGTGTTTCTTCTTGTACACATAAAGTCTCCTAGTGGTACATTGGATATGAGTAACATAAGTGTCCCAAAACAGTGTTTACACGCTGAAAAAAAATTTTGTGTAACATATTCTACCAAAAATTTTCTGCAAGAACCATGCATATGTTTGGAACAAACTTCAAACATTCATATGTTTGCAAGTTCCAAACTCACTTGTATTTAAATGCAAACAGTAGCATGTTTACTGGGAAACATGTATGCTTTTACGTGGATACATATGCGTTCTTCATCCCATACATCCATATACTTACGTGGAAGCATTCGCATCATTCCCCTAAACCTCCATATACTCCATATAAACATATGTTAACATTTTTTTTGTCTTTAACGTTACAGTCGTACGCATTCCTTGCTCATACACCGAAAAGGTTCAGTTAAACCACAATTTTTTTAATGAACAATAAAGAGGTAGTAGGTCTTAAGGCAACTACATTTCATGTAAACAAACTTTATTTTTATTTTTGTTGTTTCGAAGATATTGCAAATTGTATGTGGTCTTTAACGTTACATTTTTTTGGAAGAGAGTTTCAAGGTACCTCTACATTTTAAAAAAATTGCGAAATAGGCCATGGGATAACCTAAAGTTAAGCACTATTTCGAAGATGAAGGATCAAATAAAAGAGTACATACATACAAATTTAAAAAAATATTTATCTTCCACTTCAAGGAGCAAAAATGTCCGGTCTTTAACGTTACACCAAAAGGTCTGTAACGTTACCTATCGATTTTTTTTTGAGAAACGAACAAATATGGTTGTTTATTTTTCACTGGTTGCCAAAATATAGCTTTGTAGTGCTAATTAATAACATATTTCGTTATTTCGGTATGTCAGTATATTTTTTGTAAGATTTTTTTTATGTATGTGGACGTATCAAAAGAAATAGTTTTTCCATTTTTTTGATGTGCTGAAGCAATGTCTCGGACATTTAAAGCCGATGCAAATACACCCAACGAGTCCAATGAATCGTTGATTTGTTGAAACTCTGTTTTGGTCACCCAATCAACTGTAATTTTTGATTGTGTGCGACCAAAATTACAACAAAATCAGCAGCACAGTTAACGATAGATTCATGAGCTCTGACAAGTTTTCGTACAATCGCTTTTTTTGTCGCACCAATACAAGAAACGCAACCCTTGCCATGTGAAGTCGCAAAATAGTTCCAGTATATCTTCAAACTGATTTCAGTCTTTGGTAGAGGAATTATTGCTGCGATATAATTGTTTTTGAATTGTGACAAAGGTCCATCGCTCAAGATTTTCAAAATCTTCAACTATTTTGGCAATTCCTTGGGCAATTTGCAGATGTATGGAACAATTGTTTCTTTGGCATGTACTAAGCTGTCAAAAACAAATACTTTTGGCTTAAACAATTCATTGAAATGTAAAGTGGTGATGAAAAATGACAATTGGCGTTGAATCCAATGTGCGGATTGAACTTCGTTCTGAGCTTTACACACAAAGTTCTCGGCAAAATCCACTTGCAATGTTCCTTCATGACCATATTGACTCTTCTTACTCATTCACGCACCGCCGCACGACGTTTTTTGATGGCACTGACACCTTCATCGTCTGTCAGTTTGCTTTCTTTCATTTTTATTTCATTTCAGGTTTTTTTCACGGATGCTGCAATTTTTTTTGTTATAATCGTCATATTTTGTATTCTTCTTTAACTTGTCGATGTAGTTTACGTTTATTTGTGACCGGCTCAATGGTTTCTGAAAACAAAAAATTATGTTTTTATTTCGAGTCACAATTTTCAATTTTTTCAACGAAATTTGTCTTTAACGTTACACAAGTTAGATGGTCAATACAGAGAAAAATTAATTTTTTTTTTAAAATTCCAATGTATCGGGCGTTTCAATAAGAGCAATACAAAAGTTTTCTTAAATAAATCAGCACCGGTTTTAGATGCCAATGAAATTCTTTATTCGTATGAAAGTACGTTCGGTGCATTTAAGTATGGAACTCGATTTCTTTTGCATGGCCACCACGGGCACGCTTGCAGAAGTCCAGACGCTGAACCCAATTTTCGACGGGTTTTAAGCATAAATCGGCCGATACTGCCTCAATTTCACGTTAGATACTCTTACCAAGTTCATCAATCGTCGCTGGCTTGTTGGCATAGACCATACACTTGACGTAGCCCCACAGGAAATAATCTAGCGGCGTCAAATCGCCCGACCGAGGCGGCCAATCGACTGGGTCATTTCGTGAGATAACACGTTCAGCAAACTTGGTTTCCAATAAATTGATTGTGGCTTTCGCTGTATGGCTTGTGGCGCTGTCCTGTTGGAACCACATGTCCTCCAAGTCCATATTATCCAATTGGGGCCAAAAATATTCGGTTATCATTGAACGGTACCGATTCGCATTCACAGTAATGTGCCGGTCTTGATCATCACGGAAGAAGTACGGCCCAATGGCGCCGCCGGCCCATATGCCGCACCAAACCGTAATTTTTTCGGGATGCAATGATGACTCATGGATTACGTGTGGATTGCTGTTTGACCAATAACGCATATTTTGCTTATTGACGAAGCCATTCAGCCAGAAATGAGCCAGTGCCAACAAATAAATGGTAGCAGCAGATGTTGTTGTAGTTGTAAGCAGCAGCAACATATATTATATTTTCGTTCATTCGTTTCAGTTGTCAAACTCTACACCAACTATACAAGAATACAAAAAAGTATAAAAACAAAATACATATAATTTTGACAAGTTAAACGAAAAAGGCACGGGAAAAATCACCTTTTTAAACGACTATACCTGATAGATAATTCACGCATGATCAATATGTATAACATTTACCGCACTGTGTTGAGTTTTCATTTACAACAAATGATATAAAAATTTATCTAAAATAACTTTTTGTTGACATTTGCAACCTTGCCATTGCTCAAGTCGGAATTCAAATGGGAAATTGAAATGACGCTTAATTTCGCTTAGCAGGCACATACTAATTCAGCTATAATTAAATTTAACGCGCCAAAAAACACACTAATTATGTATTATAAAAGTACGCAAAAAATGCATAAATATTAATTTAAGTTGTTATAAAATTATATAAATTATATAATTATATAAATTATATAAATTTATAATTTCAATTATAGTTGCGAGAGAAAAAACTTTGAGTTATAAACAACTTAATTTTTCATATTCAATATAAATGTATTCACACACAAGAAATAAACAAAAACTTTGCATACTTTGTTTTTGTATTTTTTGTTTATTTCTTGTGTGTGAATACATTTATATTGAATATGTTTTGTTTTTCTTATAACACAATGTTGTTCTTATAACAGCAGATGTATCATGATATATAGAATTAAATTCTAACCGTTTTTTTTTATATTAAATAACATTCAATTTCTATTTGTAATTGAATTTGGTATATAGTAAGATACCGATCAATTCGGCTTTTTGTGAAGAAACTGTTAGAACCCAGTTTTTGAGAAAAGTCCTACAATGGAGCAGGCTATTATATAGATATCATTGCCATGCCCTATGTAAAAATTCCTAGATTAGTATTTCGAAAATTGTAGAACACTATTAACATTTATTTGTAACTGGTTGTTTAAAGTGATCCAATATTACAAGTACTCTTTAGAAATGTCTATTTGATTTCCTTTTTTTTGTAGTTTAAAATTAATGACATTATTTCAGTACAATTCTAAATTTTCTCAACATTTCCATAAATAACTTAAGATTTATTAAACTTCTTAAGTGCAGGTATTGCATTGGCCGTTAATCAATTTACACTTTTCATTCCGAAAACGAAATCAACTGGCACGTGATTCAAGATTAATGTAAAACAAATACAAAAAAAAAACATTGAGAAAATAAAAGTACCTACAAGCAGGAGTACTTAATGGTTGAGCGTCCGCATAAGAACTGATGTTAGTAAAGAAATATAAGGTTAATTTACAATCTTCATCAAAGTGATTAATTGACATTGGCATACAAAATAATACTCAAATAGCTGTGTAGTAAGAAAATGATGTAAAAGAATATAAAATTTAAAACAACCTTAGATGAAAAGTAAACTAAAACAACTTAATATATTTAAACATTTCTTGAGATTATTTGATACATGTATATACTGTTGATTATGTCCTGTCTTTTCAACTAAATATAATTTTTTTACAGAACCGTATACAATGCAAAGATAGTCAAATATGTATTTGCACCTTCTAATTTATGTATATTCTGGAAAGACATTGCAGATAGGTGGATTGCAATGGGAGGTTGGTCAACGCGGTGCCAGCCGTACATACATTCCGATAACAGTCAGACGTTGGCACTTGTTATTATTTCACATTGGCATAGCTGAGATGTTCTTCTATTGAAGTTGTTACATTGGGTCCCAATAGATCACGTTGTGTGCGTAGAATAGGAGTTCAAATTTGGTTACATCGACTATCGAACAAATTCCAACCGTCGTCAAACTTTATATATTATATTTAAAATGCTTATTTTAGGTACGGTAATAAAAGCCGACAGAAGTCATCCTGATACGTCCAGTTAAACTCCAATGATTTCCGAGATATTTGGGGGAAAATGTTCCTCGCCTAGGGCCAGCATTTCAAAAATACTTTGCATTTTCTTGACCTTAAAACGAGAACAAATAAAACCCCGAATGTCGATTTTACCTACATTTTCATCACACCTATTGACACTTCAAGCCAATTGTTTATGCAAGAAATTGTGGGATATGGTCTGGGGTGTGGGGATTACCTTGAACAAATGAGAGCTCAATATGAAGGCATTTATCATAGTTTTTCATTTCTATGTCGAAATTGTATTTTATCGCTAAATGGAAGAGAGACATTTTTTGGCCAATGGTAAGATATCATTTTAAATATTATTTCAAAATTTAACAAAGGACCCACGAACAAAATATTTAAATTTGTTCTTGTATTGGAGATAACGTTTCTGTGGTTTATGTGATTAGTCTAAACGCAGGTATTGGTTAATAACACTGTGATAGTCGAAAAAATGAACTTCGATGAATCCTTTTCGAACTATTAGGGGGGAGTCCCCTGAGTGCGAAAGTACATTTGGAAAGGTGTCAGATTGGCTCCAGTTTTTGAAAAATCGGTATATATGGATATAGCCAAGTCTGCGCTATTTAAACAAATTTTACCGGCAATAGGCCAATTTTTTCTTTGGCCTAAAAGGGCTTAAAAAGCTTATTAAAATAGAAAAAACAAATGTTTGCGCTCGGTCCAACTTCTTGAGATATGCGCCTTTAAAGCTTGAGTATATAATTGGCCATATCTCACATATTTATGGTCCTATCTGGTTCCGGTGAATATCATTACAAAGCCCATTAAAAACTATTTAAATCTGCATATAAATATATTACATTTTATTAACCCATTGGGGACAAACTTAAAAAATACGATTTTTTAACCTCACTTTTTTGCTAAAAATCTGATTTTCTCAAAAAACAGCCCTAGTAAACCTATTTTCTACCTACACTCAGGTTGTAGGCAACACTTCAGGCTTTGTTTTAAGGTATAATGCTTCGCATTAACCTTTCTAAGACCGAAGATATTTATGTTCAAAGTTTGAAATACAAGAAAAAATTAAATTTTTCCAAATTCTTCCAAAATTTTTCCAAAAAATATATAAAAGTCCAATATTTTGATTTTGAAGCTTAACTTGAGGCCTATGCTAGGAAAATAAATAAAATTTTGGAAAAAATTAAAAAAACTTTAATTTCTTCTTGTATTTCAAACTTTGAACATAAATATCTCCGGTTTTAGAAGGGTTAATACGAAGTATTATACCTTAAAACAAAGCCTGAAGTGTTGCCTACAATCTGAGTGTAGGTAGAAAATAGGTTTACTAGGGCTGTTTTTTGAGAAAATCAGATTTTTAGCAAAAAAGTGAGGTTAAAAAATCGTATTTTTTTAATTTGTCCCCAATGGGTTAATAAAATGTAATATATTTATATGCAGATTTAAAGAGTTTTTAATGGTCTTTGTAATGATACTCACCGGAACCAGATGGGAACATAAATGTGTGAGATACGGCCAATTATATACTCAAGCTTTAAAGGCGCATATCTCAAGAAGTTGGACCGAGCG
Organism: Phaonia tiefii; assembly: GCA_963931995.1. Lineage (NCBI taxonomy): Eukaryota > Metazoa > Arthropoda > Insecta > Diptera > Muscidae > Phaonia > Phaonia tiefii. The sequence goes on along the minus strand of OZ008368.1, from coordinate 196,525,882 downwards.
CAAACATTTGTTTTTTCTATTTTAATAAGCTTTTTAAGCCCTTTTAGGCCAAAGAAAAAATTGGCCTATTGCCGGTAAAATTTGTTTAAATAGCGCAGACTTGGCTATATCCATATATACCGATTTCTCAAAAACTGGAGCCAATCTGACACTTCCAAATGTACTTTCGCACTCAGGGGACTCCCCACTAATAGTTCGAAAAGGATTCATCAAAGTTCATTTTTTTTCGGGTCAAAAACTATCACAGTGTAATCTGTAATATTTGACGTAACTAGGGAAAATGGATGAAGTCTATTCTGGTACCCCATAAAAGGGCCATCCGGTTTGCTTATACTATAAATCGCGTAAGGCATTTCCGATCTTAATGATCTTAGTTATTGGGACTCATTTTAAGGTGATTTTGTCACCCCCATTTTGGTACTTCCCATAAAAAAGTTGTGTGGTCTGCTGGTTGGTCGACAAGATAGCTCTCGGAACATATTACCACCCTGTACGAAATTTGGTGTTACGCACTATTTAATCAAACGTCAGTCTGCTTTGGAAGGTGTATGAACTTAACACTCCCAGTCTGGTACTTCCCATATTTGGTACTTCTCCACAATCAATATTAATGAGATTTGGTACTGGGTAAGTTTTTCTCAAAAGCTACCATGGAACAAGAAAATAGAAAATGCCACGGGGATTGATGCGTTATCTCCCGTAGACCACAACCCATGTTAATTAAATTGGGTACTAAGCAATATGGTATCAAAAGCCTTATCCATGTTGGTAGTATTAGGAAATAGCAGGAGGATTTTTATGTATTATTATTTGCAAAGTCAGCTGATATTTTAATTACTTCTTTATTTTATATTTGTAAATACAACTTTTTTGTAATAAGCAAAATTGTTATGTTGCAAATTGAATTTCTTGAAATGTTTTCTAGAATTTTTTACAACACATCAACTGTGTACATGTGATATACGGTGTCTGCCAATATTCTCTCAAATGCCACGCTGTAATTAAAAACAGAAAATATTTTGTCATATCCATTTTGGTATATATTGTAGACACGATATATCCTGAAAATACAACAGAAACTTTTAACAAAATGAGAAATAAACCAAAACTTTTCAATCGATTTTAATAAAACGTGATTCTAAATATGGAAACTTGTATGTAATTTACCTGGGGGTTTTCGGTTTTTTTACTTAACGAAATCGGATAAATTGTTCGTGAGTTTGCTGAAATATGTTGAGAAAGCTCCTTGATTTTTAAAGCAGTCGTTTATCGCGAGATTCGTAGCCAATTCAACCAATGTAAATTATAGGATTTGAACATCGTTATCCCATGTACCTAAATTGATTCCAAAAATTACGCAGCAGAAACAAATTCAATTTGGCTCCTTTTTTCTTAATGAAAGAGATAAAACTACAATTTGCTTAGAGATTAATTTCGAACGTTCCAATTTCCCAGAAATTAATTTTGAAAAAATTTTGTGAAATCACATTCATAACAATTCAAATTAATTTGAGTTCACAGGCTATGGGTTAGGGGTTTAAATTTGTTGGAAATATAATATTTTAAGGCGAATTTGGTTGCAGTTGTTTTTTATTATTGTAATAATGAAACTAAAAGACTGCGAGGAATACAGATAGATAGACAAAAATCTTTAAAATTAATTTAATTCTGTGGAAAATTTAGTATTCCAAAATGGGGAAAATAACCCGTTAACCATGGAACGAAACAGTATAATGAGATAATCGTAATATCAACGGAAAATAGATTTTGCCTATATTGACCTCACGTGGGAATTATATTATACTGTATATTACATTATACTATAGTATATTACATAGATATACTAATTATATTACATTGCACTTTTTTAAGAGCATTTTTGTGAAACCTGGCAATTTTAGTTTTCACGAATTTTATATTTACAGGTTCAAGATTAATAAGCAATCCAAGGCAACTGCAATCACGGCTACAAATTTGTAACCATATAATATTTTATAAACAGAATTGCCAAAAATAAAACAAAGTTAAAAAATTCAAAACAGAAGCTCTTTTCACGTACTTACTATTTTAAAGTTTCTTATATACTATTGTTTAGTATTCCTATTGGAAATTGACAAAAATTTCTTTCAAATTTGTATGTGTAGTAAAAGCCGAACAAAATTAATAAAATATCATAAACATTGGTCTATTTAACTGCAAATAGCGTCTGAATTTAGAAGCATTCCTTTGCATTACACTGTTTGTAATTTTTTAAGTAATGGAAATATAACCATATACGGACACCACTAAGTGATAAAAGACCAAACAAAAGACCCGTGTCTCCGAGTTTTGCCCAAAGTCATGCACTTTTTTTATGGGCCCCCAAAGATTTGCAAAAAAATGGTCGTTTTGCCAGGATCATATCTTGCAATTTGTTCGGAATTTTGACTCACTCTCCAAGGGAAAGTTGCAGCTCTTGTCATAAAAAATAAAAATTTTCAACAAATAAAATCAAACAAACTTCAGCCTCACTGTCAAAATCCCAAAAACTTTAAAAAAAAATCGAATTGTTTTACCTTTTTCCCTGTTCAGATCCATAGGTAGCAAACCGTTCAAAATTCAAGGAAAGAATCCACCACAAAAATGTACCTAAAATCTCAACATATGAACTTCCTAGGTATGATTCTTAACACCGTTTAGGTAGCGTTTAGGTAGACGCAATAGTGAAAAATTTCCCAAAAATTTTTTAATTTCACTGTGTGTAATTTTTTAAGCCATGGAAATATAACCATATATAGACACCACTACGTGATAAAAGGCCAAAAAAAGAAAGACCCGTGTCCCCCAGTTTTGCCCAAAGTAATGGATTTTTTTATGGGCCCTCAAAGATTTGGGGCCTCGGTATCATTTTTGCAAAAAAGTGATCATTTTGTCAGGCTCATATCTTGCAATTCGTTCGGAATTTTGATTTACATCGTTCATGCCTAGGAGGTTCCTATGTTCTAGAAAGTTGTTTATTGAGATCTTAGGTACATTTTGCAGTTAATTTTTCCCTTGAATATTGAACGGTTTGCTACCTATGGACCTGAACAGGGAAAAGAGGTAAAAAAATCGAATTTTTTTAAGTTTTTTGCGATTTTGACCTTGAAGATGAATTTCTTTGTTTTATATATTGACAATTTTTATTCTCTATGACAAGGGCTACAACTTTCCCTCAGAGAGAAAATCATAATTCCAAACAAATTGCAAGATATGAGCCTGACAAAGCCATCACTGACACCGAGGCCCCAAATCTTTGCGGGCCCATAAAAAAAAGTTCATGACTTTGGGCAAAATTTGGAGACACGGGTCTTGTTTTTGGTCTTTTATCACGTAGTGGTGTCCGTATATGGTTATATTTCAATGACTTAAAAAATTACACACAGTGAACTTAAACAATTTTCGGGAAATTTTTAATTTTTGAGGCTACTTAACGCTACCTAAAAGGTGTTATGGTTAGTGTCCGCGGCTCTTGTACATGAGATCCTGGGACCCTGACCACCTTCAAATTTTCTTTCGGCGGCGGTCACCTCGCATAGTGACGGCGACACTATCGAGTATCTAGCCATGAAAAAGCTTCTCAAATTACCGTTCGGAATCGGTATAAAACTGTAGGTCCCAATCAGCGAGTGAAAACTGGAAAGCGCACAGCTCAGTGATTGTGAGAAGTTCTTCCCAGTCCCTTCATGGGATGTAATGGGAAACCATTTATTTATTTTATTTTATTTCCAAGGTGTTAAGAATAATTCCTAGGAAGTTCATATGCTCTAGAAAGTTGTTTACAGGGATTTTAGGTACATTCGTTTAGTTAATTATTTCCCTGAATTTTGAACGGTTTGCTTCCTATGGACCTGAACAGGGGAAAAAAGTAAACAAAAATCGAATTTTATTAAGATTTTTGCGATTTTGAAGATGAAGTTTATATGTTCACAATTTTTGTTCTCCAACACAAGAGCTATAAATGTCCCTCAGAAAATAAACCAAAATTCCAAAAGGTTTGCAAGATATGAGCCTGGCAAAATTATCACTTTTCTGCAAGAATGACACCGAGCCCCCAAATCTTTGGGAACCCATAAAAAAATTCGCTTAGTTTAACAAAACGGTTTTCCAAATCTGCCAATAATTTTTGTCTTAAATGCTCAAAAATCGAGTGTGCCCCACTCGGTTCTACTAGACTTGTCCGTTCCGTACCCAAGATAGTTTAGCGATCAGCCCTTAGTTTCGAAGGTTAGTGTCAATACGTCCTATGGATTCCTCCTAAAAAACAAAGTTGCGATCATAAGGTGTAACATTTATAGAATTTTTCAATAGTCTATTGGTAGATGTTGCACACATGTTACCCTCATCACTCACCATGCTATTCATTTTCTTTAAGACATTAATAACTAAATATAACACAACAACAGAACATCAGATTACAAGAAGAAAATAAACAACACGAAGAATGCAATCACAAACAATCCTACCTCTCACCCTTTCATACGTTGAGAAGTCTAAACGTGCAACATTCTTGAACTTTTTGAGTGCATCAAACAGAAAATTAAACCCTTTCATGGATCTATTTTTTTACAACTGAGTATAATAATAAACTTATAGGGAACAAATTGCAAAATTGTTTATCACAATGGAAATGGTATATATTGTCAATTGACAATATTGAGTCCCACTCATAATGTCCATTTTGAGGGAGATGTAATATTTGACTAGCGACTGAAAATGAGAGGTTAAATTCGAGTAGTTAATTTAGTTTTGGTTAGAGTGAATGTGAGTTCCTGCCAAGTAAGCTCACTTAATTAGCAGTTATGCCGTTTGAATAGCAACGATAAACTGAAAAGAAAATAAAGAAAAGAGTGCGCCAGTAATAAACCGAGGTTACCCACTCCCACCAAATAATTACTGTTAATTTATTTTAAAAGTAGACTGAGTTCAATACTCCCCATATCCTGTATTCCGTCAAAAACGGGCTTCCCAAAGTTGTGCTCCTTATATTTGCTAAAGGCTGGGCACTGTAGAAGACAGTGTTCAGGGGTTTTCGCCATAACTGCGTCGTCGCATCTACGACAGTAACTCGTGTGTTGTATACCTATGTATGTTAGCAGCGGGTCTACCTATTGTCCAGTGACCGGTTATACCACCGGCTATTGAATTCGGGTTCTAGAAATTACTTCTTATTATATTTCTTTATAGGACTGTGAGCAATTTGCTTAATAAATTTTCAATAATTCCAATACACACAATTAACGCGCCACCGGCAGAAGCAAACGGCCTGCTTATTAAAACCAGTCACAGTTCTTAACATCTTGAAGGGAGCCACTTAAATATTCATTACACCACCTATTGAATTAAAATATAAGATTTATAAAAACTGTTTTGCAGAATTTACAACCGCACAAAATCGTTCACAAATAAATCCAAAAATATAAATCATACAGATTTCCTTAATTGCTACAAGTGCCATGAAAACGAATTACTACCTTAAAATATGTATCCACCTTTTTTGGTAAAACAACAACTTAAGGCACATGTATCAACCAGGTGTCAACAACCCGCAGACATGATGGTAAAAGTTTTACCAACCCCAAAATAAAACATTGTGAAAGAGAGAAACACGAAAAGGTGTTAACAGAGTCATCAGTTTAAGTTGTTGGCTGTTTGGACTTTTTTGTTTATGCCACAAACAATTGTATAAACGAAACGTGTTAGGATTATACAATTTCCTTTATTAGAATTTTTCTTATGTGAATTGCCCACCAGGAGAAATTCCAGGATGGGGGCAAAGGAAAACATATTTTGTATGTTAATACAAGTGTCATTAGCAATAACAACTGCAATACACAAACGTCGAAGCAATACTGGGTGACATTTCAACCGGCACGATTAACAAACAACGGCCAAGCTGGCCGAAAACTTCAGACAGTAATTTCGATTAAGTTTTATGTTTGAAACCCAACAATGTTTCGTTAGAAGATATTATAGAATACGTTAAGAATATTAATAAGGTAAACTCAAAACGCAATTCTGTTAAATAAAAATTCAAGGAGAATGAAACAATTAGCTTCGCCGTGAAACAGGTGCCTAAGTGTTCACCACTCGGCGACACAAAACACATTCCATAACTCACTCAGAACTCTTTAACTTCCTTTGAATTAATTTCTTAAAGTTTTCCTCAAACTCTTCAACTCATGTTACGACATTGAGTGGAAATTGCTTATATAGACATTTCCATCATGTCGTTTCTCTAGATTATGTAATGATGTATAATACTATTAAGTATTAAGTAATTAAATAATGTACACTTTGCAGATAAAATCAACTCAGGAAATGATAGACTTCTTCCCCAATCTTTCACCGTGGATGTATTGAATATTTTACACTAGAAATGCATTACAAATCATGATTACTGTTCAAGAAATACTCTAAGATTTCCAATCTGCAACATCTCAACATTTGCCAATGCCAAAGTAAACATCTATTGGCTGACGACTGCCGAACTGGTCTAGTCTTCACCAGTGACCTGGAATGAATGCTCATTAGAAAGCTAAAACTGGATTTTGATGGAATCTGTTTTTCACATGGCCAACCAACAACTTTAGCTACATAAAATATTTGGCAGAAAAACAACATTTAACGCATAAACATGGTTTTTATACAGGCTCAAATTGTTGTCTACACATACATGTCTGTTCCAAGGTAGACAAATACGACCATGAAATGCGTAGTGCATAAATTATGTGTGCTGATTTCGGAAAATGAGTCAAAATTTCTTCTACAAAATTTTTTTTCCTAATTTCGATAAAACTCAACAAAATTTTCTACGCCCTGTTGCAGTTCTCTGCATCTTTCTATGACTTTCTGAAAATTCAATAACAATTTCACACCATACTAATATATTATAACGTAAATGCAGCACATGACACCGAGCAAAGGTGTGTAGCTATGTAGGTAGGTATTAAATACTTACAGCATGGAGTTAGAGTTTATATTAATGAAACCATCGTAACCAGTTTCGTATCCTCTTACTTAGATAATTTTATCATTTTCATGGATAGAAATTAACGACGAGATGGGGTTTTATTTTCCGCCTTTAGACAAATGGACGTAAGCTATCAGACCGTATTTGGATTTAGAGAAGACGATAAAATCATCAAAAGGATTTCACTCCTCTTACTTTCTCTTAGGCAACAACAATTAGTGCAAAACAAATTTAAAGAGTTAACAGATTTCAGAGAAATTCTGTGCATAGACACCGTTAAGTCTAAATGTGGTCAAATAGTATATCACACGCTGGATGTACACATATGTATATAGTAAATGTGTGTAGATTGGAATCACACGCTATGGATAAAATAAGAAAATGATTGGATATTGCATACAACGATGGACTTACCTTACCAGGTTAATGAGTTTCATATAAACAAAAATATTTGGTCAAATTTGTTTTTGAAGTAGGTAATATGTGTTAACACAAAATATGTGGAAAACATTAAATTCAGTAAAATTCTTATGAATTATTGGTTTTAATAAATTATTTAAATTGCAAATAACTGGCAAAATTTTTCATTCTCATATTATCTGCATTATTATTTGGCGTTATCTGAAATTTGTACATCCAGGAGTTCCCATTACTTACTTATTACTTATCCGGTCACGAACAACCCGGAGGGGTCAGGGACCTTACAAAACGAAGATAACATATTTCACCAACCAGTTCGATCATTTGCCTTACCTGTCCAATTGGCAATACCAAGTGTACGCAGGGACTCGTCAACCGGATCCCTCCAGCGGAGTCTTGGCCTTCCTATTTTCGTCTTCCTTCGAGTTCGGTTTCTAAAACCCTTTGTGCTGGTTCGTCTTCATCCCTTCTACTGACATGGCCTAGCCAGCGCAATCGCAATATTTTGATCCCCTTAACTTTGTCAATGTCGGGATATACTCGTAGCTAATACAGCTCATGGTTCATGCGTCGCCGATACTCGCCGTTGTGCACTATAGGGCCATAAATTTTTCGGAGTATTTTTCTCTCGAAGACTCCTACAGGTGTTTCATCTGCTTGCGCTTAGACCCAGGATTGTTCGCCATAAAGCAAGACAGGTTGTATGAGAGTCTGGTATAGTCGGACTTTTGTTACTCGAGAGAGGGCTTTATCTTTAAAGTGCTTGCTTAGCCCAAAATAACATCTATTCGCAAGCACAATTCTCCGCTTCATCTCAAGGCTGACCTTGTTGTTTTTGTTCACGGCAGATCCGAGGTATATAAATTCGTCTACCACCTCGAAATTATAACGGTTATCAACGTTCACGCTTTGGTCTAATCGCGTGGAGGCCCTGTTCGTTGAAACCGTTAATTTTGTCTTGTCCTCATTTACCGTCAGACCCACTTTACCTGACCCCTCCTAAATTCTCGAAAACATCGCAGAAACTTCTCTAATTGTGCGTCCAATGATATCTATATCATCAGCATACACGAGCAGTATGTGACTTTTGCTGCTGATGGTTTTATTCGTGTTGGCAGCAGCTTTTGTCAGAATAATCTCTATTAAGATGTTAAAGAGATCGCACGGTAGGTTGTCACCTAGTCTGAATTTTGAAAGGTTCGGTAAGATCCGTACCAACTTTCACTGCGGATTTGGTGTTCGTCCGGGTCATCCTGCAAAGGCGTATGAGTTTTGCAGAAATATCAACCTCAGACATAGCTTCGCTCTAGAGTTTCCCCCGTATCAGGCTATCGAAGGCCGCCTTATAATCGACAAATAGATGATAGGTGTCGATTTGTTTTTCGTGGCTCTTCTCCAGGATTTGCCATAGCGTGAAAATCTGGCAGGTTTTTGACTTTCCAGGCCTAAAGCCACACTGGTATGGTCCAATCAGGTGAGCGATAATTGGTTTTAGTCTTTCACACAGTATGCTTGATGGAACTTTATATGCTACTAGCCGACCCGGGCAAACGTTGTTTTGCCTTCAAATTTTAGTTTCACTGCAAGTCTTGTTCCGCTAATAAAATTAAATAAGTGTGTTTGAAAAAATAGAACATTTTTTTTTTTATTTATTAACTTCTTTATCTTAATGCTAGCGGATAAACAATATTTTGAGTTTTTTGGGTAGGTGTGTAAACATAAAGATTTTTTGGCGTTCCAACTCTAGAGCAAGCAACATATAATTGGCCGTGCGAAAAACAGGAATTTTCTAAGTTCAAACCAGCAACACTTAGCGATTGGCCTTGAGCCTTATTGATGGTTATGGCGAAAGCAAGACGCACTGGAAACTGTAATCGCTTGAAATCGAATGGTAAATCTGTTGAAATCATAGGAATTCGTGGTATCAGCACTTCTTCTCCTTTACATTTGCCGCTAATGATTGTGGCTTCGATTAAATTTGGAGATAGTTTTTTAACTGCAAGCCTTGTATTTTATCGGCTCTTATAATGACTATATAATCATCAGATGGCATTCGATCCAAGGTGACTTTGAATAGTTGAACCAAATGATTATGCTGGTGAAATAAACGTTGCAAATTAGAAATAATTTCGCGTTTTGTTCCGTTGATAGCAGCGCAACGTTGATCAACTTCTTCTTCTTCATCTCCTGTGAAATAAATTTGCAAAAACTTGGCATCTTCATCTAGCGTTGGAAGAAGCGAACCGTTTTTGTGGTAAACTTGTCCTTGCACTTTAAATGTTGGCATAAAACCTGGGAAAATAATTGCTTAAATGTATTTTTTATGTAAAAAAAACCAAAAAAGGAGACAAACCTGTATTGCTAACAATGTTTGTAGCTCCAAACGAAGTCATTTGAAAGCTCGAATTGTATTTCCGAATGCTTTTCAAAAAATGTTTGGACAATGCTGTGGTGCCAGAAACGTAGCTTTTAAGTGGTTCAGGTGGCTCAACCAGCGGTGACAACTGAACTTTACCATTCGAACAACACATGCCCGGTGATTCCTTTTTAAATTTCAATGCTTGGCAGTACAAACAAAGAGTGTTCATTGACCCAATCACAACATACGGATGATTACTGTAGTCACAGTTTTTGTCATAATTGAATGCCGCCAACTGCAAATCCATTCTTTGCCTCGATTGTGCATCTCTTGATGTACTTGCTCTGGTTCGAAGTTGTTCTAGCCGTGCTGTATGTTGTTCTGGTGTTTCTTCTGCTCTTGACTGTTGAACTCTAAGACGGCTTGATTCTAAACGCACTTCACGGTTTTCGGGCGTTTCGGCAGCTCTTGATGAACTTGCTCTGGTTCGAAGTTGTTCTAGCCGTGCTGTATGTTGTTCTGGTGTTTCTTCTGCTCTTGACTGTTGAACTCTAAGACGGCTTGATTCTAAACGCGCTTCACGGTTTTCGGGCGTTTCGGCTGCCCTTCTTTCTGTTTTGCGTTGTGCACCTGTTGTAAACCTTCCAATTGAAGCTCTTTTCGGTGGCATTTTTGATCAAAATTGTTGATATACACTGAAATATTAAAAGTAATATGCAAAATGATGCACAGCGCAATTAAAATAAAATGGAATTGAAAAAAATATAAATACTTTCACGTTCTTTATTTTCTTATTTTTAACTATATTAGTTTTTTCACTATTTTCGCTATTTTCAATATTTTAACAATTACACACTTTATAACTTTTCACTATCACTTAAAAAATAACAATGGCAAACGAATGTTAAAAAACAGAATTATATATTTGTTGTATTACCAATACGTTTATAGCTTTATAGTTCGCTGTTTCTCCTTTTCTTACTTAGTGACCGCGCTGCTCCTCCAACTCATCTAACACCTTTTTCTTCGTTATCTGTCTTCTCATGACAGCTTGTCTGTCACCTCGATTTAATATTTACAATACAGTGTTGCCCATTAAGAAGAGTAAAGCGCCATCTATTGACAAATGTTAACAAATAATCAATGTGTACACATTTCTAAGATGCGCCATCTGTCGGACGAACTACACAGAAACACTCCTCACGCCCCATAGAGCATGTATATAAACTTTGGTCAAAATCGGTGCAGTTGTTCTTGAGTTACGGTGCAAAAACACAAAAAAACTAAATATTGCGCCATCTGTCGGACGAACTTCAAACTACACGTAAACACTCCTCACTCCCCATAGAGCATGTATATAAAATTTGGTCAACATCGGTCCAGTAGTTCTTGAGTTACGGTGCAAAAACACAAAAAAACTAAATATTGCGCCATCTGTCGGACGAACTTCAAACTACACAGAAACACTCCTCACGCCCGGTAGAGCATGTATATAAAATTTGGTCAAAATCGGTCCAGTAGTTTTAGAGTCTATAGAGGACAAACATACAAACATACTATTGTATTTTATATATATAGATATATAGATGGATAAAAGGCTTATTCCACGGTAGTTGGCACAGAGACTCGGGTCACCTCTTTTAAATATGGGACATAGTACTCCAATCGCCGGACATGCATTCATCTAACCAAATTTTGCTAATGAGCTGATGCACGCACCTTATCAGCTCATCGCCGCCAGCCTTAAACAGCTCCGCCGGTAATCCGTCGGCTCCTGCGGATTTGTTGTTCTTAAGCAGGCCAATAGCTGTTCTGTCCTCGTCTTGGTTAGGAGGGGGGCAATCGACGTCGTCGTCCAAATTTTGATCGATTGTCGCGTCATTGGATATCTCAGGTACCAATAGCGCAGAGAAATGATCTCTCCATATTCCCTACATACTCTGCGATGAGATTTCCGTCTTTGTCTTTACCCCCTGAACCCTGTCCATAAGTTCCGTTTTTGAATTTTTGGTAGAATTTTCGGGCTTCGTTCTTCCTGCTGTATAACTCAATTTTCTCACACTCGCGCTTTCTCCACTGCCGTTTATTACGCCTAAAGCGACGATTTACATCCATTATTTTCTCCCTATACCGCTCAGTCGCAGTTCGCGTTGCAATTGACTGAAGCATTGCCATGCGTGCAGCGTTTTTCCCATCATTTGCAATGCAGTACTCTTCATCGTACCATGGTTTGCTGCGAAGCGGTTTTTCAAATCCAAGTTCGGTTGTTGCGGCAGTTTTAGTAGAGTCGAATATGGGTTTCCACTGCGCTTCAGGATCGTCATCAGTGGTGGGTTCTGTGCGAGAAGCTTCCTTAAGTAGGCTTTGGCTACCTCTCGTAATTGCAGCTTTCCAATATCTAGCTTCCTCTGCGTCGGATTTCATACGATTTTGGCTCTACTTAATTTTGTGCGAACCTTTGCTGCTACCAGGTAGTGATCAGAATCGATGTTCGCTCCTCTGATCTCTCGTACGTCCATTACACTGGATAAGTGGTTCTTCGTTCTTTGATCATTCTTAGATCTTTATTCTGGAATCTTGTACCACTAATGACCTTGGTTTTTGCCCCGGCAAAGTCTCATACCGTTTTCGGAACTGTCAGCATGTAGACTGAAATTGCCAATAATTGGATGAAGCACACTCTCCCTGCCTACTTTAGCATTAAAATCTCCTAGTACAATCATAATGTCATGGCCAGGGCAGCGGTCATACGTTTCCTCTAGGAGCCCATAGAATATGTCTTTGTCATCATCATCTTTCTCCTCTGTCGGGGCATCCACACAAATTAGGGAAATATAAAAATATTTCGCTTTTATGCGTATTGTCGCAATACGTTCACTCACAGGATTGAACCTAGAGACTAGATTTCGCAGTCTTTTGCCAACTACAAATCCGCAACCACATTCATGTGTTTTCTTACCCGAAAGGTTCACAATAATAGTTCAAACTTACAACGCATTAATTTAATATTATTTGACAGCCTCTTAAATCAACAGCAATCGGTGATTTGTTTATGCTCAGTTCCTCTGCATTATGTTGCTGTGGGGAATGTTAAGAAGGGAAAATGATTAATTACTTGAACCGGCGATTGTCTATCAATGAATTATATCTTAAAGATACCAACACAATAATATAAACGTTGCGTAGAAATATCAACAACCTGAAAATCTAATTTAATCATTTGGTGTTTCCGTTGTAATCTGTTCCAAATAATAAAATAAGATAAATGTGGTGTTCCTGGCACACATACTTAACGAGCAATTACCCAGTTATTTTCTTGCTTGGTTCCTGTATAATGCCGATTCTTAAATTTCATTGCATCATTGAAATATCTGCCTCAGTCAGCGTAATTACCTGTTGGCATTCCATGGCTAGAACTTTACCTAACACTTTAAGTGTTAATTTATGTACAGAAGAATAAAATCTCAAACATATCTCATTCAGAAAACTTGGAATCCTATCACAAAGGGCAGTAAAAAGAAAGAAAGAAAGGATGGCATAAATAAACCGTGTATTGAGCTTCATCTTAAACATAGCAGTGATTTTTGGAGCTTCACATAAGTTAACGGGTTCGAACTAATAAGCAGTAATGATCATGTTGGAGTTATATTTACACATTTGAAAAGTATGCTAAAGTTTAGCTATAAAAATACTGACTGCCAAAGCATGATTTCTTGGCTTTTGTTTTAAAGAGATCCTAATTTAACACATATTTTAAGCAGATTCAAATGTGCATAGTGTCTAAAATTTTTGGGCGTCTTACCACTCCGAGAATATTACGGTTTAATTAACTTTGCAAAAGGCCCGGTTCCATCATATTTAAATATCTAACACTTCCACTTCCTTTTCGTTTGCACTTTTCATAGCCTTACTACTTAATATTGTCTGTTTTATTTATCGTCAAAATATAAATTATGACCAGAACCTAATCATTGTCAGTAACTTTTTTTGTGTGCTGATACTGGCGTGTTCCTTCAATGTACCTAAGTGTCACATGTGTGTGGCTGCAACCAATTTTGTTTTTGGCTCCAATTCTGCAATCACTCTTTCCTAATGCCTTTTACTCACCACTCGAATCAGCTAAGTGTTAAGGCGTGTCACTTTCCCAAATTCATATTTCCTATAGTGATTCAGATACAATGAAAGTGTGTTGTATTCTCTAACAAATATCTTCCTGTACTTGTCACGAGTCCTTTTCTTCTTTGAGGTTACATCGCATTTGTAAATGTGCGTTTCTGTAATGCCTAATTGTAAGCTAAAATAGCAGTTGTCGGATGTTATTTCGTGAATGTGTGTACGTGTTTTTTGTGCGTTTCCAGTTTAGACCACATTCTCCCTCACCCATGGGACTGTCGGTATATTTATATCATTTGAAATGGGAAAAATGTAATTCATAGAAAGAGCTGCAGTATTAGTCCGTCTGCCTCTTGCTAGGTTGTGCTTCAACTTTATAACTCCCTATCAATGATAACGACATCTTTACAGTATTTACTATTTGCCAAAATGTAATTTAGGACTGAAAATGGGAGTTGCGGTCACGCACATTCTGGTACCTGCAATAAAAACCGATAAATATATAAGTAGTAATTTTAGTTTTTTTTAAACATTTTTCGCTTTCATGCGATTAACATTTAGTAAAAATATTAATTGATAAAATACAAAAATTTAAAAAATTTACCACACCAATTTTGGTATTTCGCATACAAATGTTTGACGTGATTACTTTCGTAAAACCCTACCGATCGCCAACCACTTACTGAAAAGGAGATTTGAGACAGTCTTGTAGATGGAGGCGATAACTCGCGTAAACCACAGCCGAAGTGCACGCAATTTGGTTCTGTCTAATGCTTTGTCTAGCGATACACGTAGTAGAATTGAACAATTTTCCTACGCCCATTTTGGTACCTCTCATACAAACATTGGACGGACAATTATCTTGTAGGCACGAAAAATCTCGGAAGACCTAATTAATCTTTGTCTTTGACAAAAAAAAAATTCCGATCTGTATATATGCTAAGATATCTGTGTAACTGCAAAAAATGTATAAAACAAGTAAAACCGGCGTTGCTTTCACAGGAACGAAATTTTGTATAGCCTTTACTAGGGATCCATTCCAAACAGTTTTAAATAATACGGTTATGTATAATATAATTTGTTTTATTACATTTCAGACAGTAGTCATGGTAACCGGAGAAGTGTGATCCTGGCTCGGACGACACGTCACCACCAAGTGGAGTATTAACTTTTCTAGTATAAAATTTCTACAATTTGTCTGCCTGACTTAAGGAGCGATCCACAAATGATTCGCATTTCTAATCGAGACGATTGATATACACCTTAGGCGAGTTCCGGGTCGCAGGAATATTTCAGGGAGCTATAGATGGGATGACTTAGCTATATTATGGACTAACTTCCCTAACTGGAAATGCCATGATTAAAACCGAAGCTCTCAATCAGATATGCAACTGATAGATCCTACGCTTAACACATTATACAGTCCCAGGCAAAATATATCACTGGAAGACACGAATCTTGGTTTGGAATCTCAGCTCATAACTTCAGCAGAAGCTGTGGGGAGGAAGAAGAGGACGAGAGTATCGAACATTTGCTACACTACTATCTGGCCTTTCGTGTGTTTTGGAGACGACAATATATATCATCATAATTTATGAGTTTAACTGAAGGATGTGATCAGGGGGTAATACTGTTTGTCTGTTGTTCTGCCACAACCTGGAATAACGAAATTTGGCATGCTAGAACGCCTCATAACCATGCCGGGTGTATTTATAGTTTTATTAATGGGGACGGAATATGAAGTCATTCTCATTGTATAAAGTGTGTCAATAGAGATAGCCATTTCCACCTAACCTAACCCCTCCTAGCTTTTTAATGATTTAAAATTTTTTTTTCTTGTAAAACATATTTCATTCTTCATTAATAATATAAAAACCAAATGCCACAGTCATGAGGAGTACCTACAGTATATACTTAATTGTTCCCAATTAAGTGTTCCCACAACCATGCGCACTTATAGGGCAATGCAATAGAAATAAAATTATATTCGCATATCTCCTTGATGGGTGTATCAAAACAATAATAAACATATATTTTATAATTACCTGTGTAATTTTTGAAGAGGTTGGTATACTCCATGTATGGACGCTAGCGTGTTTGCTACAATCAGATAGACGGGCAAGGCCATCGCGGCCATACATTATATTGCGATCAGCAATTAAAGCCTTCCCGCGAATGACGTTGTATGCTAAATTAGTTGTAAAATGTTTTTTTTTGAGGATTCCCATTTGAATTACATTCCCGGATTATTTAAGTGCAAATGTGGGTCAAAGAATCAGTTTCGGTTATTTTAATTGCGTCTTTTCATACAATTTATATCTCAGGATGGGACCAACCAGAAACGACAACTAGTGAGCTATGCACTTTCTGGTTTTGCACTCACTGATTGGGAGCTACAGTTTTACACCGGTTCCAAACGGAATTTTGATAAGATCGATAGTACGCCGTCACTAAGCGAGTTGACCGCCGTCGAAATAAATGTAAGGTTGCCAGAGCAGGGCTCGGACCCACGTTAATTTATCTTGGATATAAAACGCTACAAACGACATCTATAAAGGTTACATTTTGACAATAGTTTAGAGTCTTTTTATTAATAAATTAAAAATGTTTGCAAATATATTTACAGTTTCAATTAATATACTTTAAGTTATAGGCACATTGTATAATGCAGTGTATAAAACAAATTATGGAACGAGTGATTGTTCCTCAGTGACTTTTGAAAAATGATGTTTCGACACTGTTTTATTATCTCGATCCAAAACCACTCCATTGTAATTTTACAGTGTGTACTTAAAGTATTAAATTTATTTAAATTTTTTTTTATTTTAAAGTTGCTTTTAATGTTGTGAAAGTTAAGCACCTATTGCAAATTGATTTTAAAATTTTTATTAATATATCCACTGAAGTAGGTATCATTATCGACCAAAGGTTATTAACTTTAATGCAAGGATATCAAATATACAGAAACATTTGTTCCGATACCCATTAATAAACCTGTTCACATTTTTCTGGGCTTTATTGAAGTAACTATGAAGCACATTTATGTGGAATTTTGAATAAAAAACATAACTTGAAAAATTGCCCAATTTTTCATTGTCGGTAACTAAATGGAGATGGTTCTGAACAAAAAATGCCTTACTAATAAAGAGATTGAAATCGTATTAAAAATCACGCTATGTTGCATCTTCGTTATTTAATTCATTAACTTCAATACTCAATACATATCAAACTTTCATATTAAAAATACATTGGAAATTTTCGCTGGCGGCGTTGCAGTGTTACTTAAAAACTGAAACGGAAATGACAATCAGCATCAAGGAAATAAATTTTTGCGAAATTTTAAAAATGTTTGCCTGCGGCGCACAAATCTACAGTTTATGTTCAGAATATTAACATGTCCAAATAATAAATGCATTGAAATTTTTTTCTTGTATATTTCGTACGAAATAGCTCCCATAAAATGGGATCACATTTCTCATCTCTTTATGCAA
The DNA here is from genome assembly GCA_963931995.1 of Phaonia tiefii. Taxonomy (NCBI): domain Eukaryota; kingdom Metazoa; phylum Arthropoda; class Insecta; order Diptera; family Muscidae; genus Phaonia; species Phaonia tiefii. Next base: position 196,508,508 of record OZ008368.1, on the reverse strand, counting down.
TTGTTCTTTTGTCCGTTTTTTCATAATGAAACAATTTCCTAAAAATGTAAATTGAATATCAACCCTACATAAAAAATAGCTCAAAAACGAGTAATGCAAACTTTTTCCATTTTCGATTTTCGTTTTTGGTATACAAAGCAGGATTTCAATTCACATCGTCTTAAGACCGTTTCGAAGTTTGTGAACTTCATCATCAGAGGCTAGTTGTAGGCTATTGACCACTGCACAGTAGGTTCAGATATAGGTAAAGTGGGGATTAATTCAGGGAAGCCCATTATTATTGATATTTATATTTGTTTGGAATAACTATACATTATTTAGTTAAAAAAAATGGTTTTGAATTTTTTGAATTTTTGAATTTTTTTTCTATTAGTTTTACTCATGCTGGTAATGAATGGATCTGAAGTAAGCAGAAATCTAATAAATATGTCTTCATTAGTTTTTTCCAGGCTGGAGTTACGAGCAAAGTATTCCCTATAGTTTTTAAAATCTTTGTTTCTAGCCTCTTGTGCTTCCTGTGAAAGCTCACCAATCGGCAAAAGGGCATTAGATATTATTTCCGGTCCATGAATAAAAAATTTATGATGGGTAGTTGACATTTTATACCCTGGATATTTTTCAACAAAATGCCTGGCAGTATTGTGAGCAAAGTCTCTAATCTTTTCACTATTTACATCGTGGCCACATGACACGCCAATAAGTATTATGTGCATTCTGTTAATTAACTCTAGATCATGTTTTATTATTTCTGAGGAAACTTCTCCATTCTTAAAAAACCTTCTCGCGGTATTGCCATCATTTGTGTTGCCAAAGCCTGGTTTTGGTTGGCCAATGATCAATCCAGTTCTTTCTCTGAAATCTTTTTGAATTCTCGTTTTTGTGTCTTTAACAACTTGTTTGTCATTATCTGATCTAGCTTGCCACTTTTTAAGTGGTAATTTATATGCCGCATGGAGAAGACACTCAAAAAACCTAATCCAGCCGTGGAGAATAGATAATCCGAACTGATACGTATCCTTGTTTACACTTCTGGTAATCATTTCATCAATACAGTTAAAATCTTTGCTCGTAGCACCACAAACGTAACATTTTTGTGTGGATGTTGTTTCGGTAATAGCACAATAAAACACTTTGCCATCAAGCATCACTAACATTAGTTTGTGATTTATTTTCATTGATTTATCACCGACTAATACAACGGATTCCTTGAGAGCTTTTATTTCATCATCTACTCTTTCTTTTTCAAGTTTTGAAGTACTTACTGTTTCTTTCAAAAATTCAATTTTTCTGGGTCTGCAAAATCTAGTAGAAGAAGGTCGAGGATTTTGCCAAATGGTTTTATTCATACAGACAATTTTTAATGGCACTAAAGATGTAATAAATACAGCAGTATCACTAGCGTCAGAGCCGTGAAATGCTTGTTTATAAGAGCTATGACCGGAACTTCCATCAAAGCCCCACTTAGAGTACAAAGTCATTTGTGATAGTTCCTCGGCGTTGAACGAATCCAACAAAGAATTCTGTACCAAAGATAGACGCTCAGTGGTATGATCTAAGAGTCCTTGTAGACTGACTTGCGCTGATGTTTCAGAAAAGTTCATATGTTCTTGTTCTGGATAACATTTTTTCTTAGCTTCTTGGACTTTTATATATGACGGAAATTTATCAGGCACGGCCTTTCTAATGACATTATATTGGTCAGCACTTAATTGTTGTGTTGGTACCTGTTTGAAACTTTTTCTATATTTTGTTGCTCTTGTTGGAGATGATATTAATTCCTTAACTATTTTTGACGCATCAGTTTTACCAGAAGCTCTCAAGCTCATTTGTGTGGCATAAGCCAAAACGGGCAAAGGAATATTCTCTCTTAACTCCTTACATTTCTTAGCTTTGGTGTTTTCTTTACACTCCTCAAATGAGAGATCTTTGCGTCCTCGTTTTATTAATAGTGTTGGTGGTGGAACAAACGAGATAGAGGCATCTAGCCAATTCTTATTATTGTTTAAAAAAAATTGTTCTTTCCTGTGGCATTTTTCCCACCGAAGCTTATATTCTGAGCAGAAATAATTAAATCTTTTGATAAAATCGACCATATGTGCAGGGTTGACACGTTTGATTACTTCCCATCTCAGAAGCTTAAATTTATCTTTAAGGAATTGAGCTTCTGTATTTTCCACGAAATTTTGTAGTTCACGACGAGAAATTAAAGTGGTTTTCAGAGTTGTTCCTAAAAAAGTAAGATTTATTGTTTAAAACTTGCAAAATTTTATTCGTTTTCCCTTGTACCAAATAACGAATATGTACTTTACAATTACACAACACTTCAAATAAAAAACATCGCAGTAAATCACAGTAAACAAAACAGACACAATCAATACAAAATACAAATACACCAAACAATTATATAGATGGAAACCATACTCATATGTTCACATGTTTATGACCAAATTTTTTATGTAAGGTACAATAATCAATAACAATATAAATATATGGAACCGTGACGCGATTTATACAGTGTTCGTGATTAACATAATATTTTATCGCGAAATTCATAACGTAAGTTCATGACAAATTTGTGCGTTGTTACGTATTTAAATGAGGTAAAGAGGCGATTAAAATAAAATTTAAATATTGTGTTGGTGAAAATGAAAACTCGATATTTAGTTTAAATTTCATTTAACTATTGTTGGCAATATGGGCCCTAAGTGTTTCGGTGATAATTCCGTGCACTTTAAACTACTGACGCCATTATAGCATGGACATATGTGAAAATTTTTATTGGTTGTAATTAAAACATAACTTTTTTTTCATAAGTGAGCGTGAGTCAAAACTAACTCACGCACCCATCTCTAATAGAAACCAAACTCATTAACAACAATAACTTTAATACCGAAAATAAAGACAAAAGAGAGTAAGAAACAAACAAGGTGAATTTTTGTATGTTTTTTTCAGCATATGTTTTTAGCAACTGGAGTTCATTCACAATAACTTAAATAAGTAAAAAAACGCAGTAAACTCGCAAGATTTTTTTTGGATATATAAGCCGAAACTTGTTAAAACTCAATGTATATATCGAAAATACCACATATATGGAGCACTTTAAAAAAAAAATTAAAAATATTTGCAAAACATTTATCTAAACAAAATATATTTAATTATATACCCAAATACCTGAAGTTGATCGTTCCATTGTAATATTTTTACTTTTAGAAGACTTAATAAAAATTAGAAGTAGTCGAAATATCTCAATTTTCTATTTTAGCCACTTCACGCAAAATTTGTAAAAATTGTTTAACTTTGACCGCTCACTGCCAATAAAGTAAGTTACTCAGAGCAGTAATTTTAGCAATTAGTGATGTAGAATTTTATTCCCTTTCAACCAATACCACATACGTCTGTGCAAGATAAACTTCAGCCTTTGAATTAATCCTCACTTTTGGTACATCTGAACCCTATGTGCACTGTTCAAATGTGTTACTAACTGAAATAATTTTTTTTCTGTTGAAAGATAGCCACACCTCTGACCTTTCCAAAATGACCTAAACGAAGCCCAGAGGTCTTACCGTTCTAAAGTTATGACCAATCCGACCACTGGCTCAGAAGTTAGCAACTTTACCCTACTACCCTCCAACCGCAATCCGAAAATTTTGAACCCGCTGCCATTTCGCACCCTTGCATTTTTGGACATGGTCCTGGTGGACTTTTCTTCATGGAACTTCCTGAATCACCCTGTATACATAATGGTAAATTCAAAAAGTAACATCTTAAAAAATTCAAAATATTACCTAATGACAAATTCAATGAAACAACAAACAATTTTTGGTGAAATGTTCTACATTTTACCAATTAAATGTCTATAATTCTGTGCTACATTATCCGTATCTGCATTAAACATTATTCTCTTCGCTTTGGAGTCCTTATTATCTGTAACATTTCCAACGAAAATCGATGTTTGAAGGTTTGGAAAATGATTTAAGTTTGCACAGTGTGATGATAATGCTGTTTTTGTGTTGAGATGTGTCTATAGTTTTGGTCTGATTTGTGTCCTGCAATTCTAGTCTTAAGTTTTGGTTGTATCTACATATATCATACTGCAACGTTCACTATCATTTCCTCCACAAGGTATTTTATATACTATATTAGATCTGTCAAATTTACCTACTCTATCTTTGGTTTGACTAAACAATCTAGTGTGTGTGTTGTTTTATGGGTCATTTTGTAATTATTAGTATCATATGTTTTTAGGTTTTCCAATCTCTCAGAAAATCCTGACACATAAGATAATGATTTAAACTTTTTCGATTCCACCGTTTGATTTTGGGTATCTTGCCCCTCATTTTCATATTGATTTGTTAATCTATTCAGTAACCCTATTGGAAAATTGTTGTCCATTAATATATTTCTAATTTTATCCTTATTCTTTTTGTGAAAATTTCCCTCACTTATCTTCGATGACGAGGAAATCGACACTGAATATGATTTGGTCCAAATGAATTAGAGAGCAGCCGAATTGGTTGAACGTGATGGCACGGTATGGAGCACGTAGCCAAGACTAGCATGCCAAACCAGACAAAATATTTGAAGACATCGAAGTGGACCAGAAAACTCTACAGCTACAATATCCATCGAAAATACATTTAAAGGTCGTATGAATGGGGAAATGGTGAATATAATTACACGTTGCACAAACAAAAAAGCAGAAGCTACATACGGGGCATACAATGTCGAACATTCGGAGGCGCAACCAAAAACTTGGAAGCGTGTGACATTGTGCGAAATGTATTCTTGTGGTCGGTAGAAAATTCCACTTTATTGTGCTGCAATGGGCATCAACAGATTCCAAGCTATATTACGTTTTAAAAGGGTTGATGATTCAAACACAAGAGAGATACGCCAACAAACTGACAAAGCTGCACCAATTTCTGAGTTATGGACAATGATGAATTACAATTTCGAACATTTGTACAAACCGAGTGAAAGCCTTACCGTAGACCAGCAGTTGTTTCCCTATCGTGGCCGTACCCATTTCACGCTAAACATTCCATTCAAACTGGCAAACTGTGGTATCAAAGTGCGGTGGTTATGTGAGGCCAAAAACTGTTATCCACTGCATAGACCAAGCTGTTACGGGGCGGGAAAGTAATCCGGGTGAACGCGTTCGTGGAATTTTTTTCAAAACTAATGGTCGATGAAGTTGTCAGCGGTTGGAACTGTACGAAAAAATAAGTCGTTTATACCCAAAGAAATGTTGGCACATACAGATCGCTCCTTGGAGTCAACAGTCTTCGGTTTTATGCCCAACATTTCCATATGCTCATACGTGCCGAAAAATAAAGGCAGTTGTTTTATTATCATCAATCAAGAAATCATTGAATTTTATAATGGAACAAACAAAAGGAGTAAACGTTATGGACAACTTTATTAAATAATATACTTGCCAAAGACATACGAAGCGTTGGCCATTATCTCTATTTTTTATTGTGATTTATTCGACGCCATTGGCAACGGACATTATATATTTTGAAAATAATACTAATATAACATACAGGAAGTTGAAGTGTAAACTCTTCCTTCGCCAGCTCGCCAAGTAGCTTTGTATACCGGTCATTGAAGAGCGGTCAGTTAGTGTTCAGGTAATGCGCAACTTCAACACGAAATTTGGCTTTAAGGCTTTAGAAGAAAGTGCTGACGCTTTACCATCAACGTCTGCAGATGCTGATGGGTAGGAAAAGAGACCCCAGGTTGGTTGCTACATGTGTTATATTCGCGAAGAACGCGGAAGAAGCATCCGTAACATAAGCTTTTTATGTAAACGGTAAATATGTTTGCAGCATTCAAGCAATTCGTTTTTGTGCGAAATTTTCAATACGGAGGACAAGATTTAAATAATTTAAGTTATAATGAATAATTATTATAATATAATGTTATTATTAGTATAATATAAAAATTAAAACACAAATTTACATTTCCAACACAAAAACATTATTTGACTATGTTGTCAACTCATGAATTTGCATTAAAATTACACCAAGGACACCTGTACTTGGGTAAACGTCCTTGGGGGTCTCGACTTTGGAGGCCCATACATCCTCAAACCCTTGACAGTAGTTGAGGTGTCAATCGTCGCAGATTTGCACCATCTTCCTAGATCCGGAGTTTCAGCAAAAATTCTTAAGAACCGGATCTGACGAGTCCGGTTCCGAGAAGGTCCGGGTATTTGGACCTATTCCGGTTCTAAGCAAATTGCTGTCTCAAAAAGGCTTAAATACAATATCTTATTATTAAAAGAATATAAATTTGATAAAAAATACACACTTTCGTACCCTCACCCAATGGTTAACACGAGTCCTGTTATTCCGGAATCGTTTTAGGATTCTCTTCAACCCATTTTTCAGTTCCTGGAAAATCGTTTTTCGGTCTTTTCGGTGAACCCAATTTTTGGTCCTTAAATAACCATTTTCGTCGTTCGGTTCTTGTAAGCCCCGGTCCGGTCGGTTCCTATAAAGAACCGGTTCCTTGATTTTGTGTATCAATAATAGATACCATCGTATTCCCTTAATTGTTTTGTATGCTAATGAAATAATCGATTTTTAATATGAACGGTTTATTGGTTTCAATATATTTTTGACGAATTTTCATATTTTACGTGGGTTTTTTTCATTAGTTTGTTAGCAAAATTTCGATTTTCTCTTTGGGTATATTTTCGTATATTTTCAGTGATGAGTTTTGGCGTTTTTTAATGCTGCCCATTTATTTCCTCGAAAAAATTCTTATAATTATTCCTGATTTACCTTCCATATATTGACAATTCAGCTGTTTTCGAATATTTGTTTATTAATATTATATAATTACTTTTATGTCTCAAATAGACCCAACATTTCAGCTGAGAGAGCAATAAGTATTTACCAATATTAAAATTCTTCTTAGGTTAATACAGCTATATATATTGATGTATTGGCCTACGTATACCTTATCCCGAAATAGTATTATCCTTTTTTTGAAATGATTTATGCAATTATTTACTTTTGGATTTTCTCCCAATTTTGAAGTTTGTTGCAAAATTACAACTTCTTATTTTTCTTTGGATGGACGAAGCCAGAGAATGCTTTATATATAGATTTGTTATCCGTCCCATCTTACGCTTCAACGAGGAAACGAACTTCTGTCAGCTGTTTTGCTGTTTAATTACAACAATTTGGGCGAACATCGAACAAAATACTCAATTTTTGTAGTTTTGTGCATTCACGATGTTCATATATTTACCTACTATGAACATTCACAGTAACAATTCAGCTATGTTTGTCAAACCTCACCGACAGAACTGAAGTTCCTCAAGTTCGCTACCCTTCAATCATTAAAACGATGAGCGAGTTGACAGATATATGTATAAATTAATCTATGGATGAGGCAGCATTCGATTTACTCTGATATTTATCCCTCTGAAGTTTTCGTCTACATGTTTGTGTATGGTTACAGAAAAAGTACAAGTGCATTTATTGAAGTAAAAACGGGATTGCTTACAACAATTTCATGGCTTAATACATCATAAATAACACTGTGGAGCTTCAACAAGGTTCTGACAACGGATTAAGGTAGAGGGGTTAAAAAATGGTTTAGGTGTATCGGCGTTTTGAAAGTTTACATATAGTGGTAATTAAATGGTGGTTAAAATTTTCCTCCTCTTGTACATTCTTATGCAGCCCAATTCTCAATAGCAATTCCCTGGGAGTTTTTTCCCTATTCCCTGTTCCCCTATTCTTAATAAAATCTCCCTGGGAGTTTTTTCCCTATTCCCTTTTCCCTTATTCTAAACGAACTTCGAAAAAGGGAAATTTTTCCCCGGGGAAAAAGTAGGTATTCTAAATGTCAATAAAATGGAGAATGTGAAAACAACTTTTGGGAGTAATTCAGCCAACAAATTACTAGGGAGTGCTCCGCAAAAATGTAAGTATTTAATATTTTCTATAAAAAATTAAATAATGACTTTTATTTTCATCAATATTATGGCATTATTCTACGGAATAAATTTAGTTTAGCACCAACTCTCAGATCTACACCAAAATGTCACCACCGAGAAAAGCGTCTGCACTGAGTTCAAAAGTTTTAAAAGAGGTTATCAAAGTTAGTAGAAATGAGTATCATTACAAAGGTCTTTCTATATTCTATAAATCTGTTTATGCACATATTTATTTTTATTAATCCATTGGGCGTTAATTAAAAAACAATATTTGTTAACCTCCCTTTTTTAATAAAAATTTATTATTTCAAAAAATTGGCAGTTTTTTGGTAGACTCCGATAATAGACAAGACTTTTGCCTTTTTTAATGTATAATTCTCACCAATAACCCTTCAAGGACCGGAGACATTTAAGTTGAAACTTTTGAATACATTTGCCACTTTTTGCACCAAAATTAAAAAATTATTTACAAAAAATCACGCGATTTAGCACAAAAATACTATGCCAAAGCCACGAATCGGGTGTTGGACTCGCACTCGCACCAATTGGTTAATATAGATAAAAATGTTTATACACAGATTTATAGGGTTTAAAAATGCCTTTGTAATGGTATTGATCGGATAATAAATGGCTGACTTATGCCCGATTAAATATTCAAGCTTTGGAGGTCTATATTTCGGGAAATATGAACCAGCGCCCTTTTTTGAATCTCTTTTCCGTAACGTTGAAATGGAAATAAATTTTTGAAAATCGTTAAATTTATATTTCACCTTGGCTCAGGCAGGGGGTACAAATTCCCTCTGTACCCTAGGACGATGTGTGGCAAAATCAGTAAAATCGCGCGATTGTTTTAAAATAATTTTTGATATTTTTTTGAAAACAGTTCCTCATATTATGTTGAAAGTTTGATAACAAAATTTGAACTTTTTATATCCCCGGTCATTCAAGGGCTACTGAGCCGTATTATACCTTGAAAGAAAGCCTGAAATCTTCTCTATTACCGGTATGTAGAAAAAATGTAGCAACACTACGGTTTTTTTTTGAAAAAGAATGATTTTAAAGAAAAAAGTGAGGTTATAAAATCTTCTTTTTTAAATTATTCCACAATGGGTTAATAAAACGTAAAATATTTTTAACCGCATTTGTGGAGTTTAAAAAGGCCTTTCTAATGACATAAATTTCAACAACGTCGGAAAAGTAGTTTCAGAGATTTAGCCGACTATACACTCAAGCTTTGCAAGCCCATATCTCAAGAAGATGGGCCGATCGGTCAAAAAAATATATATATTTCAGCTCATCTTAAAAATCTATATTGATGATAAAATTTTCATTCCATTCCAAGAAATGCCCCTGAACTAGAGTTTAGCCAAGTAAATATGTATGTTCCCATATTTACTTACAAAGTTTGGGGCAGCTCCAGTGAACTCGTCGCATCGCGTAACTATCTCCTTGCAAACGTTTGTTGTTGCTTCTCCTGCTCCCGGTCGTTCTTCTGCTGCCATTCTCAAGGCTGTTGTGTACATTTTCACTTATTTTGATTGTTAATTAAGTTTTATTTGCTTAAAATGATTTGCATTTAACAACCAAAACCAAACGTCATAAAGCAAAACAGCTGACTTCGAAAATTCGCAATTCTCTCTCCCATATTATTCTATTCCCCGTCTGTTTAGAATAGGAGGATTTTATTCCCGGGAAAAAATAATTCCCCGGGAATTATCTCCCGGGGAGTATTCAGAATCGGGCTGATGATGAATCGACATAGAAAACCATCTGATCCTTACATTTTACGTATAGGAAGTGTTCAGCAATTTTGTGTACAATTTTACGAGAAATGTTTTTGTGGAACATTTTATCCCTCTAGCTCCTCATTATATGGAACTTTTATGCCCCTTTTGCGGAAAGGGTAGACAACACCCCAAAAATAGGGGCGTAACGGGTTAGAATGTAAAACAAAAACATTTGTCGTTAAATTCTACTATAAGTCCCTGAATACAACAAAACTCTAAACTCACCTAAATGCCAGAAATAAGTCAAAACTAAAAATGTCTTTTCTGGGCTAATTTCATACTTATTCTGAATTGGTGCTAAAATGTCTCAAAAATTGAATTTTAAAGAGATGGTGTGTATGGAAAAAATATTCTACACAAAATTTCACTATTAGTCATTGAACAAAAGAAAGACGTAGATATAAAATCTGTAGATATATAAGCTCTAGATGTAATATCTAAAAAAATAGTACAAGTTTGGGTATTTAAACAAGAATTTATTTATTACATTTGTCTTTTAGCTTTTGACAATTCTAGACCGTTATCAAACAATGTCCAGCATATGTCAGAACCTTTTCATTTTCGAAAAAGTTTAATTTTATTCCAGAGTTTAAATAAATACAATTTAGAAATCGTTTAAGATACCCCAAAATTACACACATCAATTACCTGACACTTGACAACTTTCACTATACATTTTCCTTAAAATTTACAATAAACTTATACATCGCAGCAACAACAATCGAGTTGATAAAGAAATGACTGCGTGTGAAATATCTGGTATGAATTGTTTGGCTATAACAATGATAAAATCGTTCAATGTAACCACACTAACAAACATCTTCGTCCCTACGACTAAAATTAAAATACAAACAATATTTTTGCCTCATGTTATCCATCTAACCAACTCCCCAACTCCCATCTAAGTCCTCCCTATGTGCGCAACTCCCTATTCTCAAACGATAAGAACATTGTACTTAAAAATACAAAACAAAAAAATAGAGAAAATATTAAATGATTGAAAATTGAAATTAGTAGCACTTCTTGTTTCCTCATGCTGCTGATACGGGCGACATTAACAACCTCTGAAGTGACAGACGTCCGACAAAAGTGACTAGATGAAAATCACCGAAACGATTGTTCAAGATGAGGGGTATTACATAAAGAGATTGCGACGAAAAATAATTCAGCCCAGAATGCGTGCTTTACAACATAATTAAGCATGCAATTGAAAATGTTTTGGGATTAGACTGTGAACTACTTTGTGCTCAAAAAAGTTTGAACATGGACTGCATTATATGACAAATACATTAGTATGGTAGATGGACTTAGGTTAAAGGATATAATATATTCATGGGGAGGAATATTTCATTGCACTGCTAATACGACTAATCACCGAACTCAACATCAAATTTGTTGGTTGAAATGTTGAACACATTTAAAATTTAACATAATTACTTTGGATGACTCCGCTGCTACTCATCACGTCACACTTTGGTCGTTTTGGTTCGGGTAAATTTATAAAGACGTCACGGGGGATGTCTTACAGACGGACGGAAAAGTTGAGGCTGGACATTAGGAGTAGAATGCCTCTAAGTACTATGCCGTAGTATACATATATTTTGAAGTGTTGTATACAATCTGTCACCATTCCAAGGGAATGACTTCACGACTTTGCTTTTCCTCCGCAGACGCCGTGCTATGTCAAAGTTCATTGGTTCCACTTCCGTGAGTTTGTTTTCCTTTTCGCTCGAAAATGGTTCTTACGTTTGTTTTGCTAAGCACTTTTTGATGTTTAATGTTGTTTTTGTAGTATTAAGTATTATAACTAATAATTATTAAAAATTATATTATTATCAGCAGCAGCGACATTCGTGGTTCACGCAAAAATTTGATTAATTGATTGACTGTCGGATTTGGTAAAGGTTGTCTCCATTTTTAGTGACATAGTTTCTCTTAAAAAATCTCCCTATTGAGCTTGCTTAGTCTCAAAACAAGCGATTGCAAGATTCTCTAGAGAAAGGCATTTCTAAATCTTCAAATATTTCTTGAGATTATACTTTTGCATATTCGGCCAAAGTCATATTATTTTAAAATCTAGGGTTGAACAAATTGTGCAATTTTATTTTTGAGTGACATCGATTATGTTTTGATGATTTTTTACATACCAATTCTGTTCGCGTGACCAATTCTGTCTAAGGCACGCGGAAAATACAGCGGTTTCTTTATTTTCCTTTTTAAAAAAATTCAAGAAATTATACTTTAGCGTTGATTTGTAAAAGTGTGGTATAGAATCGTAGTGCTATTACCAAAATGTTTGATCCATCTAAGGGATTTACTGAAATAAACTGAAAAAGATGAGGAGAAACTTCCCCTTACCACAATCAAGCTATATAAAATAAATACACTCGCTTTTAATACAATATATTTTATTTTCGTAGCGAAAATTTAGAATTTAGGAACATGATTAACAAATGTTACTGATCTGTTAACATCTATAGCGGCGTATAGGGACTAAATCTATCAAAGTCAAAATCTGCTAAAACCAGATTTTATGCTGCTGCTAAAACCAGATTTTCTGCGACTGCGAAAGAGAATAATGACGTGTTAAACAAAAATGAGCGAGCAAGAGATCAAAGAAAGAGTGGTGTGGCAGGGGTGAGGCAAACGAAATTGTGTCTATAGCATATGTATTAACATAATAATGTATGTATGTACATGTATCTGTTGGTGTTGTGGAAGGGAGATATAAAGCATAGCCACGCAAAATTTCATTTGCAAGCGCATGGTCTTGCGCAGTCGACTTTATGGTGACATACTAATACGTCAGCTACTTCGTACAAAGTATGTGTGATGTTGTGTGTTTGGCTGTTTCGTTGCTGTTGATATGGAAAACATGTGGTTATGTGACACACGTATACGTCAGCTACTTCGGACAAAGTACATATGTGTGATGTTGTGTGTTTGGTTGTTGTTGCTATGGCCAAACAAAGCGAGTCATTTGATGTTCAGCATTGCCCGGTGTATACAAAAACAAGTAGAAACGGTGTTAAGTTCGGCAGGGCCGAAGCTTATATACCCTCCCCCATGACAATTTACACTCACACTCTCCACTCTTTGCATTCCCTTAACAGTTTTTATTTTAGGTGCCCCCCCTACGCCCACCACCCACACAAACACTCCAGCAAGCACAAATAAATCACCAACATATCAGTAGTAGTAGGAGAAGTAGTTGTTGTTGTTGTTGGTGTTGTTGTTTTTTTATTATAGTGAAAGGTAAGTCCAATAAAATGTGAGTGCGGAGCACTCTCAGAGCAAAGAGAGTAATTATGTATTATACGCAGGGTTCGGACTTTACTGCAATTGCAGTAGATCTACTGCGCTTTTTACCAAAATTTAATTTTCTACTGCGGCACTGCGGTTTTTTCAAATCTACTGCGATTTTTTCGCAACGACCATTTTTATGGTCGTTTCTAGTACGTAGAAGCAACAAGAAGCACGCTCAACTTTTTACGTTGTGTTAAGTCAAGAATCACTGAAACTTAAGTAGTACATGAAATACTCGAAAGATGGCAGCATAGATGTGAAATTAATAGTCAAATGGAACCACATCGTCTTTCATGTGATGGGGTTCAGTGTTGCCACAATCATTTTCTATTTCAAATCTGCCAAAAACTACAAACTACACTTTAATTTTCTTAGTAAAAATGGTTCGTGCCTTTACTCATTTGAAATAAAATTTAATGACATTTTTATTTGCATGAACGATAAGTATTATCATAATTAAAGCATTTTCGTTCCAAATTCTATTTTTTCTTAAGACATCTTCGCACGATCATTCTTGAATGCAAACATTGTATCATACAAACGTATGATATGAAAAATGTGTTTGCGTTCACACGTTCGAACTTGATTTCATTTTTCATTTTTTTCTCACTTTTAACGAGTGAAATGGCTCGCGAACTCGTAGCAGGTCTAGTTATTAACGAAATTTTAGATGGTGACAAAACATGTATGTCCATAGAAATAGTTTTGAAATTACATAAACCAATTTGAAAATGTGGAACAACAAGTTTGCATTTAATTTAAAACTAATTTTATATTGCGTTTTTTTTGCATTCTTTGTAATTTTTATTCAGAAGCAATTAGAGGTATTGAACCCTAATCTGTTTTATTTAGGCTGCACGTGCCATTCCCTCAATCTTTGCTCAAAAGTAGCATCTAAGCAAATGCCTTGTGAAATAGAAGCTTTAATCAAAAAAATGTTTAACTTCTTTACGCATAGTTCTAAGCGTCAAAGTGATTTTAAACAGCTTCAAAAGCACTTTGATGTGAGCGAACACAAAATATTAAATATAAGCTCTACTCGCTGGTTATCGACCCAAGCTGCTGTTGACAGGGTTTTAGAACAATGGACTGCTTTACAGCATTATTTTTTGCTTTTAAATTTTGAGGAAAAAAGAGAGAATAATATCATTACAATTGTTGGAGAGTTAAACGATGTAAACAAATGCTAATTATTATTTTTATCTTATTTTCTACAAAAAGTTTATAAAATTAACAAAATCTTTCAATATGAAAAAACTATGATACATTGCCTTTTCCCTTTAACAGAAGAATTCTTCAAAACAATTTTAATAAATTTCATTAAAAACCAATATGTAAGCATTGATGTTGACTATAAAAATTTAGAATTTCAAAGGCCCATAACAGCTGTATACTAGGGTGGACCTTGTGTCGATATTTTGGTAGATGAGGGCTCTATTCCGTGCCTTTTTGAAAAAAAATGACAATGCCGAAAAAAAAGTTAAAAAAAAAAAACATTAGGGGTTGCGCACGAGCCGAGAAAAAGTTCCACTTTGCCAAAATTAGGGGGGAAATTGCCATAGGTCATCAGGGGTCACCCGTAGGGGGGAAGAATGTATGGCCGACCCCCATTAACTTTTTACCGCCAACATTTTCCCCCAAGACACCCACCCCCTATCTCCTCCCCTTAGGGGTGTCACCATACAAAAATGGAGGTTGCTCAGTATTTTCGAAAAACACCATAGGTCATCAGGGGTCACCCCTAGGGGGGCAAAATATATGACCGACCCCCATTAACTTTTCATCCCCAACATCTTCTCCGAACAAACTTACCCTCTATCTCCACTCCTTGAGGGACTCCCCATACAAAAATAAAAGAAGCTGTAATTGAGTAGTACTACTAAGCACTCTTAATATAATATAGTCAAATTAACATATTTTTGTTCGCTGATGGGTATTTCTTACGGTAAGAATCGATAACATGTAGTAAATACTGTTTCTCTTCTTCGCCTTGACACAGTAGATATTCTATTATAATCTTGTATCATTTTTACTCCTCTTTCGGCAGTGTCGTTCACAACGCGCAAGTTATTTACAATTCTACGACCTTCTTGATAGTCTGCGCGAGATTTCCAGGTTGCTGGATTTGCAAGAATGAAATCTTGCGATATTCCAAATCGTACAAATAAATTTTTGGTATTATGAGAGACGAAGTTGCTCAAGTTTTTAGCCAAGAATTCCTCATTCACATCTTTGAATTTCACCTCGATTTTTTTAACGCTGGTGCTTTTGATTACGACGCGAGGAGCTGGGGGAACCGGGTCGTCTTCTTCATCTTCTTCACCTTCTTCGTCTTCTTCATCTTCTTCACCTTCTTCGCCTTCTTCATCTTCTTCACCTTTTTCGTCTTCTTCATCTTCTTCACCTTCGTCATTCTCATTTTCTAGCAATGGTTGGGCCATTTTGGCCTTCAACTCATTTGAAACCTTGTCATCGAAAAAGGCAAGGGCTATGTGCTCATCGGCGAGATACCATAGGTGACCGATAAATTTCTTTATCATTACCCGAGATAAATCCTGGTCAACGGACTTGTACTCGACGATGTCCTTCAAAATCTTCCAATCTTGATTGAGCTGCTCGAGAAGAACCAAACCATGCCTTGACGTAAAGTCGCACCACAAAAATACAAACGTGTCGAATACCAATCAATTCACATACAGATAAGTGAAAAGTTCTCCGAAACAAAAACATCTTGAGGCTGTAAATGGCTTTTGCCATCCATCGAGCATGGGAAACGGGTCCTGGAGGTCGGAAATGGTAATTCTCAAGTTTTTCACCCAGAAACAAAAGAATTAATTGTAGCATTTCTTTGTAGTCATCGCGAGGGTGTTTCTCCTTCAATTGATCTAAGCAAAACTTCTTTATTGCCACAGGAAATTTTCTGACGACTTGATCGTCTATCAAGCCAGAATGGAATGGTTTAACCTTTACAGCGTCCCATTCCTGTTTGAAACGGTCAAAGCAAGGAACGCCTGGTGCACTGGTCTTTCCCATTTTTGTCTCAAAAACTTCCCTTAGCACCAGTTCGTATACGTGGTGTCTGCAAGGTAAATATAAGATTTCTCTCGCCAACAGCCGCTCAAGAGCAACTGCGGCTCCGGAGAATGGGCCACTGTTCGTTGATGTCGTGTCGAAAGAAAGTCCTTGTATTCGATGTGTCATATGCCAAGATGCCAACAGTTGATAAACGGCATGTGCTATTCTCCGGCCTTTTCCTTTCCCATCTTCTACTTTGGGAACTCCAAGAAGTTGTTATTTTTCTCCGTACGAGACAATTACCGGTAGATGGTCCACCTTCTTTGTACCCACAAAATCCGAAAGCATTTTGCCATCCCAATGGACTACGAAGGATTTAGCTGCGACAAGCTGGAGATGAATGAAACGCGTTGAAGAATAAGAATTCTGAATGAGAGCAAATAAATCTATGCGATCTTACTTCTGGATTGTCTTTCACATAACTCAGCATGTTCTCTCGATTTGAACGCCGACATCTCCGAAGCGACGTACGGTTTATTGTGTATTGTTGAGGATCGCGTCCAAATGCTTCTGCCGCCGCTATCATAATGCCGACCGCTTCTCGGTCAGTCACTTTGCACTTGTCCAAAGCTGATAGGACTCGTTCAGTAAAACATTGTTTGTAACCTCTTCTGTCACCAACATTTTACGGGCCAGCTTCTGCCGGGAAGTTTTCGTCCTGTCTCCCATTATCATCGCTTGAATCACTGCTTGAAAATTTAACCACTGCAATTGAACGAATTTCATTTGAATATAAACATTGGACGAACACACAAAGCGCGAAATAGCTTACCGCCTTTAGCGAACCGATCTCTACTAGATTCCGTTGCACGTTTGCGTCGCAACTCTTCTTGTTCTTCGCGCTCAGCTTTTCTTTTCCTCGTTCGAGTATCAGTAGCGTCCACACCTCCCATAGTTCCTGGCCGGCCATCTTCTCTTTGCTTTAGCAGAAACTCAATGTCTTCGGTATTTGTCATTTTCTCAAGGGCGTTGGCGTGTGCGCTGTCGAAAAGATTATCCAAGCTATCAGAAAACGTATTCTCTTTTTCTCTAGTGGACTCAGTCTTTCTGTGAGATGACTTTCTTAAAGCATCCCACTCATCGTGCAGCGCAGCTATTTTTCTTGTAATATCTCCTCTGGCTTTCGTCGGAATAGCTGCTTGGCGCCAAAAAATCATCACTGCGTCCGCGACTATAACCGCACTATTTTTCTTCGACATGTTTCGTTTGCGAATGTTGAAGAAATGCATTCTTAGCACTTGCTTCTTCGACGGTAATTTGTTCCCCGTAATATTCATGCTTGGATAACCAATCAGAAAAATATCGTCGCGCGATCTAAGTCGTGTTGTCATCTTAATTTTTAAAAACAGGAGGAAAAACAAATTACTTTTCGCGGTCGTCGGCACTTGTTGAATGACAACAATCGAGAATGAATGAACTGCTATTATAACTACTACGTATTTTGCAATATTTTACTGCCAGGTACTGATGAATGGGGGCATCTGCTAAGGGTGCCTATGTACCTGATTCAGCACGTGTGCGTTTCAAATTTTTCAAGACTTTCCAAACAATGACCACTCTTGAATATTGGTGGAATTTCTGTAAAAAAATCCAAAAAAATAAAAAAAAACTCGCTATTGTGCAACTGTAAATACAAAGATTTTCAGTATTTTTGTATGGGGAGTCCCTCAAGGAGTGGAGATAGAGGGTAAGTTTGTTCGGAAAAGATGTTGGGGATGAAAAGTTAATGGGGGTCGGTCATATATTTTGCCCCCCTAGGGGTGACCCCTGATGACCTATGGTGTTTTTCGAAAATACTGAGCAACCTCCATTTTTGTATGGTGACCCCCCTAAGGGGAGGAGATAGGGGGTGGGTGTCTTGGGGGAAAATATTGGCGGTAAAAAGTTAATGGGGGTCGGCCATACATTCTTCCCCCCTACGGGTGACCCCTGATGACCTATGGCAATTTCCCCCCTAATTTTGGCAAAGTGGACCTTTTTCTCGGCTCGTGCGCAACCCCTAATGTTTTTTTTTTTTAATTTTTTTTTTCGGCATTGTCATTTTTTTCCAAAAAGGCACGGAATAGAGCCCTCATCTACCAAAATATCGCAAAAATTTCATTTCAAGGTCCACCTTACTGTATACTGTGGTTTAGGCTTTGAAACAGAAGAAAGTAATCTGTCGGACGAAGCTCTCATTGCAATAAAAAAAAATATTTTGAACTTTTACATAACTTTTTGCGACCAAATTAAGCAAAGATTTTCTTTTGAAGACCGTGAAATGTTTTTACTTCAACACATAGATCCGAAAAAAATACAGGAAGGTGATTTGCAATCAGTTTCGAAAATCGCTAAAGCTTTTCCTTTCAATGAATGCTCTATCGAAGTTTTAAATGAAGAGTGGAGATCATTCATAAATGTTGATATCAGCAACATAAACAAAGAAGATGTTGCAGATTTCTGGCATTCCATTTTGGATAAAACCAATATATTAGAAGAACTAATGTTTAAAAATTTGGCAGATTATATGCTAAATTTATGTGTTTTACCCCACAGCAGCGCTGCTGCAGAAACAAAATTTTACTGCCATTTTCAATTGTTCAAGTCGGAACCCTGATTATACGTATATAAAAATGAGATAGCAAGAGAGCAACGACAATTTTGTGAACTTGTGTAGCGTATGTTCGAATATAACAATGTATGTATGTATATACAAGTGTCTGTTGCTTTGAATTCTTTGACTTTTGTGGGAATAAAACAAAAAGTATTGAGCAAGAAAATAATGACACATGTGCTTGCACTGGGTCTTTAAATAATTTTAAGTATTAATATTATTTAACTGTAACGTCATCATATGATTGAACGCTGTTTTTTATTTTCCAATGTAACATTTACTAATGTGTTCATAGAAATCGAACAGGTACCGTGTAGCAAAAAGGTGTTAACACATCGCCCGTGAGTTCGAACACTCATTGGATTTTTTTTTAAATTAAAAGTGATATCGATAATATGGTAATAATGCCAGGGTAATTATGCAAAAAATAGAATTTGTTGTGTGGTGTATTTAAAATATTGGGAATTCTTTAAAATCAATGTATTAATTAGTAATACTTTACTTCTTCTATTAATAATACTTAGTAATACTTTACTTCTATTTCCATTTTAAGCGGTGAAGAGTTAAAAG
The DNA here is from genome assembly GCA_963931995.1 of Phaonia tiefii. Taxonomy (NCBI): domain Eukaryota; kingdom Metazoa; phylum Arthropoda; class Insecta; order Diptera; family Muscidae; genus Phaonia; species Phaonia tiefii. The sequence goes on along the minus strand of OZ008368.1, from coordinate 196,489,220 downwards.
TTCAGTCATTTATACAGTTACAATTTGTGATTAGCGTGCCAAAAATATTTGGATTCGCGATAATAAATCCTCTCGATTGCCCGATATTTGCACGGAGTTTATTCAGGGCATTGGATGTCATTTAGGACATTAGGAGTATAGAATATATTAAAGTCGATGTTAAATGACCAAACTTTAAACGTGTAGAAAGCGCCATCGATATTGTTATGCGGGATTAAAAATACCACAGATTACACTTTATTTCAACGTAATTTGGTCAGCCCCTTCGATGTAAAATTTTAAATACTCTGGATATACAAGTACCAAAATTCCCGACTAAAGTGGACTATGATGACACTTCTTCTTCCTAGATGATAATTCTTATCACAGACTTTCTACTGATTTACATTTCATTGATATTAACCTCGGACAAGTGTCAAATAGGCAAAAATCTTGCGATGCAGTTTTTTCAAATTTCTGTATTACGAAAAATCGGTGTAAATTGTTTACTTTAAAACGCGCTCTGGATTATTTGACGTATTGCCGAAAAAAGCTAGATTCACGCGGCATACTGGACCATTATGGCCAACATCGCTAAATTTACACGGGAAGATTGGGTTTTCTGACAAATTCACGAATCAAACTTGGGACTTTACGAGTGATTTTACCGCTCCTATAAAAGTGACACCAACTTAGTATATATCAAAAGGTCTAAAACCCGATATTCAACTTCAATGACGGCCCATAAAACTTTACTTTCTGTACGTGGTTTTTATGTTAGGTGTTTGTAGCATTTTTTTTTTGTATTTTTCGAAGACCACTTTTCTGTAGAACGAACCATGCGTATGCAAATGAAAGGAGATCACAGCAAATGAGACATCTTCAAGCAATTTTCTAACTTTTTTGTGGCTTAAAACTTGGAAAGTAATAAAAATATTGCTAAAATCTTTATACATTCTAAATTCTGTAAGGGTAAAAATGCATTAATCACATTATGTCAGATCCTATGATCCTGACCTATTAGGAAATAATGGAGGGTGTAGGTCGACTTCATGAGTTTCAAAAGTTGCGATTTCTGTTCATATACTACTATATACGGTATACGAATATACGGAAAGAAATATTGTTAGAGCCTTCATCCTAAGACCTGCATAAAAATTTAAAGCCGTAGATAATATGAAAAAGTTGGAAAACAATATTAACAGAGAATGTGTATATCACATTTCTTACATTTCGTATTAAATGCCCTCAAAAGCCGATATGAACGAGTATTAGAAACAATTGCAATACTTTTTAATTTAACATTATTTGTTTATTACTGACCGTCTTGCCATTTAATAATCTGTATACGCCACTTGGTGGTTCTTTGAGCTGCATTCTGTCAAACGCATGAACTCCATGCATCTTCTATTTCATTACAAACTCTACTAGTTAATTAATCCACTAACATTATATACAAATACCTTTTGTAAGATATCTTATGTATTTTGTCTTAATTATTGAAATTGTGATTCTTAAGCCACAAAAAATAACAAACCAATTTCTGCCACATCTTTGCTTATCATTTGCGATATATACCTCTAAATTATACATGAATTCCAATAAAAGTTCAAGATAAATATCAGAAAAGTCCTGTAGCTAACACACACAATGACTTTCTGCACGTGAAAGAATTTATGCAAATGACACAAACGTACACAATGCATGCCAACCAGCATACACCTACAACCTGCATCATGCCATCCCAGTAAACATTTTTGTTGGATATCAACTTGAGGTACATTTGAGATCAAATACCTTTCTCAAATCTCCAACGTTAATTCTCAAATGCACCTCAACAGTCCGATTATAGTCTTCTCAATTTAAAAAAAATTCCAATGAGTGTTCGAACTCACGGGCGATGTGTTAACACCTTTTTGCTACACGGTACCTGTTCGATTTCTATGAACACATTCGTAAATGTTACATTGGAAAATAAAAAACAGCGTTCAATCATATGATGACGTTACAGTTAAATAATATTAATACTTAAAATTATTTAAAGACCCAGTGCAAGCACATGTGTCATTATTTTCTTGCTCAATACTTTTTGTTTTATTCCCACAAAAGTCAAAGAATGCAAAGTAACAGACACTTGTACATACATACATACATTGTTATATTCGTACGATATAACCGAAGATCAACATAAAATACTTTTTTAATATTACTCCAAATTAATACTCCAAATTAAAACACTTCAATCTCGACTCGCCGATATCGGATCGTCTTAATTTTTCGCCTAAACTCTTCGCCGAAACCCGCACTGGCTTTTTCATCCAAAAATTAATAAAATCGGCTATGAATTTCCGGAGAAAATCGCGTGGGAAAATTATATGAAAATCGCCCAATAATCACTTTCAATACCGACTGCCAAGCAACGAACAAACAAACGATGATTTACTCTTACAAACCTAACACTTTCGTATGTATTAAACTGATAGTTTACTGCCCTAGAGGCGCGCATATAGATGTTAACACATCAAAAATTATTTATATATATTTAAGAAATAAAATCAATGTACTACTTTTTTTTGAATTTTTTATTTTAAAGTGTTATTTATTATATGTGCGATCCTCCAGAACCTTTAACTTGAGCTAATTGGAAAATGAAATTTCAAGTTGATAGCACAACTGTGCAACGATGTTTTCAATGTTTCTTACTTCATAAATAAATGTTTTCTGATGTAGAACATTAAAACATTCAATGGGCATATTTTTTTTATAAAAACAAAATTTTTTTTCAGTAAGTTGAATAATTTTTTAAAATTTCATGAATATTGCATAGGATTTCTACATTGCGCTGTCTTTCAAGGACAGTCTTCGTCTGAACTTCTGTGACTTCTACAATGAAGGAAAACTTCGTGGGATTTTCTAATAAATTTTTTAATGAAAAATCAATAAATTTCAACTAATGTGTAATTTGCGGTTAATATTTGTTAAGTTTACATCGTAAGCCTTTTGTCCCGCCTTTGTTGATTAGTTTTTTTCTTTTATGCAATTTCAACTTAACGTTTTTCACGCATTTGTTCTCTTTTCTTTCGTTTAACTTCATTGTCGTCCATTTTTCTAAGTATCACTGCGTAGAATCGAGTGGTTGAAAAGGCAACAAAAACAACAACATAAAAACCAAAACGTACAACTTAAAAATTCTGGACCTTAACTCAAATCGAATTCAAGTTGAAAAAATGTTTGGTCTCAAGTGGAGAAAAGTGTTGGATATCCAATTGGGAATTAAAATATTTCTCAAAGATTGGAAAAAATTTTAATTCTCAACTTGATATCAACTTGAAAGCAAATAAGGACAAAAATGTTTCACGTCAAGTTGAGAATTACATTGGAAATCAACTTGAGAACTAAGCTTTTCTCCAACATTAGAGAAATAATTTTTCAATGCATATTGGGATATAACAATCTCGACACGATATGAGAAATTATCAATTAGTCAGAACAAATATTAACTGGAAAATAAATGTTACAGTATAACAGAAAAACAACTAAAACAGGGAAGTTGTTTCAAAAGCGGGGACTTAATGACACAGAAACAGCGTGGTAAGAAATTATTATTTCATAAGAGGTGATGTTATTATAATCGTCTAGCAGCACCAGCAAAAGTAAAACTTTTTGATAAATGTTGTACATTATTTTAGTGGTTTTCAGAACTTAAGGTAGAGGGAGGCAAAGGCATTTGTTTAAGCAGGGACTTTTGTGTTTTAAATTTTATTCTTTTACATTTAGCATTTTAACAATTTTAACATTGTTTTTAAATTGTTTAACTTTGAGTGACTGAAAACCTGGGAAGTAATACAAACACCTCCAAAATCGTTATACATTCTAACTTCTGTAAGTGGACAATATGTAAATGCATTAATTACATTATTTCAGATACCACCAGTTATGAAATAATGGAGGGTGTAGGTCGACTTCATGCGTTTTAAAAGTTGTAGACTTTGGCCCATGTATAGGTTGGCATTGAGAATTGAAGCTTGAAAAAACGACTGGAGATTGACCCATGTGAAGTTGATGAGAATAAAAAACTATATTGAGGCAATAAATGTGTGAACAATTTTACACGGCCATTTTTGTCCGCGAGGCCGTTAAGTCTACCAAGTTTTTGCTCAATACTGGCGGTGTTGAGAATACGGCGGTTTCCATTTGTAGGTCGGATAGGTCCACCCTTTCGGTGGTGTGTTTGTATGTGAGTCCCTCCACTGTGTTCTCCGACTCTGATCTTGCTTCGGTTGCGGAGATGGCTAGGCGAGGAAACGTCCTCCCAGGGGGGGGGCCTTAATGCTAGGCATCCCGATTGGGGTGGTTCCTTCGTCAATACAAATGGTCGTCGGTTACGTAACTTTCTCACGGATTACCCTGATCTGGACATTGTTCCGACGGCAGAGCCGACCAGGGTTTCTGGTTCTTCGGCTTCCTTTATTGACATTTTTGTGATTTCCCCTGCTCTTCGGCTGATTGACCCCGTAAGAGGTTGGGATTTCGAGTCCGATCATAAGGCTATCGAGGCACAGATCAGTGCTGGGGACTTTCTGGTGTATCAGCAACCACCCCTCTACGATTTTCGGCGAATTAACGTCACGCGTCTTAATACGCTTCTTCAGCGGTCGTTACTTCCTTCCACCCTCCCGGTTGACCGAAATGTCACCGTGGAGGAATTTAACTGCTGTGTGCACTCGCTGTCTGAGTCCTTCCAGGGAGCTTTGGAGGCCTCAGTTCCGAAAATGCCAGTTAGAGCGGGTAGGCTGCCCGAACTTCCACCTTATATTTTAAGCCTAATTGCGCAGACGAAGAGGCTCCGAAGGACTCTGGAAAGGACTGGCTCAATGGGTGGTCTTACTCGTAGTACTGAGGTGCGGCTGCTCATTTATCAGCAAGTAGTGAGGCCAATTTTGGCGTATGCATTTGTGGCATGGTTTTCCATATCTTCCAGCCAGATGGCGTTTCGAGCGTAAAGTGCTCTGTGCCTGTTTGGGTCTTCGGACAAATCTTGACAGACAATCTTGCCAGAGTATTTATGATACGGTGTCCTTCTCTAGGGTTGATCTCTTTATGATGATTAAGACTATCAGATCTTCTCGCTCTTGAGGACGCTGGGCTACGGTTGTCGGACGGGCGTTTGCTTTTTTACCACAGGCGATATGGTAGAATGGACATTTACAACACGGTGTACAATCTGGCTCAGTAGAGGTGTGCGAGTAACTTCAAAATTTAATGTTTTTCTGGCCAAAGTTTTTTTGTATGTAGTTTTAAGTTCCACTTTTGGCGTAGAATACGTCTTACCTTATGGTATAGGGAGTCATGTCAGATTGTTATTGTTGTAATCTTTATTTCATTGATTATGAGGAAACGGCGAGATAACTTTTTTTAAAAATTTTTTTGTAGGTAAATGAAGATGTTATCTTTCGTTTGATATACATTTCATATTGGTTGATATCTTCCTAATATTTAAATTTCTCAAATGAAAATTGTTTAAACACAAACACTCACACATATGTGGTGTTTGGTTGAGTGTTTGAGTTTGTAGCGTGAACACAAACTATGCTGCTGTTTCAGTGTGAACACAAACCTTAGGCTGTTGTTTTGATTGATGAAATATTGAAATTTCGTATATTTACTTATGTATTACAGTGAAACAAAATGTTAAATGTGAATTTGAATTTAACATGGATATATAATTATAAAAAATATATGAAAAAATTAATTCATACATTTTTATGTTAAATGAAAGTGCTGCCAAGTAAGCAAAATAACAATGCTGATTGATGCTGTTTGACAGCAGCTGACAGTTGACGTTTAGTAAATTAAAATAAAAACTACTAATCAAAATGGCACCTACACGAAATACAAGAAAGCAACGAGTGGTTGTTATGCAGAGAAATAAATACTCAGGTAAGTTTTGTGTTCCCTTGTTTATATATATTTTTATTAAAAATGTTAATTAATTTGTAGGCGCAACATCAACCACGTATATATGTCTACTGTCTTATCGGATGGCGTATTCTACGTTAAACTTAATGGCCGTGTCTCTGACACCGCCTGCAGGGACAGTCCGTGGCCGAAGGCCTCGGACAACTGTCTGCTGTTTTTTTACCTAGTTTTAAGTTAGTTTTAAGTTTTTTATAAAATTCCAAATAATGAATTAATTTTTTTTCTTTTTTGGGAAACTTCACGTTACCTTTGTCTTTAGGTTCAACATTTGACCATAACTGTCAATCTGTTAACGTTGTTATGGTTACATTAAATTTTTTCAGTACGTATCGGCCCGGTTGGCCGAGAAAATCTCAAACGAGCAAGTACATTCCACTCTTTCAAGTATTAGCTGGGCATGTCAAATGACCATGATGTCCTCGTACGAAGGGAATAGGAACAGGGAAAACTAAACTGAAAACCATTGACTTTTGGAGTTTCAAAATTTAATAGTTATGCAGCTATACCCAAACAAACGACAGTGCTGTTGCATTTATCGCAAGCCGTGTTGTTCCCATCTTTTATAGTTTTATTAAGTTAATCATATTTGTTTCGGTATCGTTTAGTTGTCAAAAAATTATCCATTTTCATAAAAAAATAATAGATATTTTTATAAATTTGTTGAAAAAGGTAGTGGCATAGCAAAAGTGCCTGTAAAGACTTATTTCTAAAGGATACATGTGACTTCTCTGAGGAAATATGTCGTCGCAGACACTTTTACTATGCCAATGATTATTTTCAGGCAATTTCCCTATAGAAATGGTGCTTCTCGAATACTTTGTTAATGAAAATTTGTAGATATCTGACTTTTTGAGCACTTTTCTGATTAAAACTTGTCTATCAGATGTTTGTTCTTTCAATCTGTGTCTTGTTGTTTAATTAAATTCTTATGGTATCAATCTCACTTCCCTTTTTATAGAAATGCCATTTACCGAACTGGGTTCCTAGGAAAATGTGTCTGTTCTGACACTTTCTCACTAGAAGAATAACCTAAAACTGGTAATTTTAAATTTTTTATGGAAGCTCAATACCATAAATTTCTCTATTAGTGCAGATACAGGTTATAGTAAAGAAGTTTTGTCGCAAACTGCATCGTCTTGTTTCCTGGCAAGCCGTATACCTATTTCAAATCTAGCCAAAGATCTTCTTCAGCGGTTGGCTGAAACGATACCATAAATATGCATCAAACTAAACATAAACGGATTGAGAATCCTTTACTTGGATTGGAAATTCGTTACATCTTAATTTTCGAAAAATATCACAAGCACAAAAACACAAGAAACATTAGGTCTCTCTTTTATTTCACTAAGCTATTGCCGCTTAAGACAATAAAAAACAATTATCCACACTTAATATAACGAAACGTGCCAGTGTTTGCTGTAATGCATGGAAAATGTGCAATACGGCATCACGTTTACTACCAGTACCAAAAAATGTAACATTTACCTCCGTTGTTAGAAACATTAATTGAAATTTTATTTTCAATCGAAAATAAAAATGTATCCTTCAAATTTAGAGGTGCGAAAATTCCCCCTTTTGCACATTCTTATGGTGAATCGGCATAGGAAACCATGTTAGCCTTATATTTTAGGTATAGGATGAGTTCAGAAATTTTATTTAAATTTACGAGAAGCTTTTTTCTGGAATACTTTAACCCTCTACTTCCTCAATATATGTATATGCAAAATGTACTTCAATATATGGTCCTTTTCTTCTTTTTCGAGAATTGTAAAAACACCCCTAAAACAAGGGCAAAACGGTTTTAAATGTACTATAAATAAAATATTCCTCATAAAATTCTACTATAAGTTTCTTAACAAACTAAAACTCAAAACTCAACTAGAATGGAAAAAAGACAAAACTGAAAACCCATTTAAAGGTTAATTTTGAATTTATTCCAAGTTGGCGTAAAATGCCCCATAACTGCTTTTTGAAAAAATATTCCGTACACTTAAGTCACCGAACAAAAAAGCTGTCGATATAATAAAAAATAAGAGAAAATGATTTAATTTAATCACATTGCGCTAATTAGGTGCTCCATACCTTGTCAGCTGCAGATAGGAACTGTGAAGAAGCTAAATAAAAACAGAACACAAAATCAGCCAGCTGACTACTGACTCAAGTACCTGTTCGAATTCCATTAAATGAGGGGCATTTCGCGTGAAGCGGCCACCAAAATAATGTTTTTGCTCAAATTTATAGGCGAAAGAGTTATATGTATAAACCAGTACCATCAGCCTTGCTCCTTGAACAGAAGCCATTTGCAGCGTTTGCTCAGGATATGAAGCAGCCTCAAACCCAATATTAATGTTGGCTCTGAGGCTGAGTCTTTCTGAAAAGAAATCAGAAATATTAGCTGCAGACTTGAAGACATTTTTCTGCATACTTTTCAGTTATCGAATCCAACACGTTTACTAATTGCAACGATATTGAAGGCTTAAAGGCGGAAATGAATATCGAATATAACCCCGAGGACTGGCGTATCTTTATCAATTCACCCAAGAAAAGTTTTAAAGCTGTACTACTTCATTACGTTAATTCCAAGCTTCCTATTCCAATTGCATTTGTAGTTGACAGGAAGGAAAATTATGATTCGATAAAATTTATATTGGATGCAGTAAAGTATGCAGATCACAAATGACGGGTCTGTTGTGACTAAAAAGTCTTTAGCTTCTCTCGGGTATGCAAGCTGGATACGTTAAAATAGATGATTTTTAGATGATTTACCAATATTAAAAAAAATTGTAGCCAAGTGTTGAAGGGACATTGGATAGACATAAACTTTCAAAAATCCGATACACGTGTATCTTTTTTCAACCGCTCTACCACAATCCGTTGTCAGAACCTTATTCACAGTCTAATTTTCTTGTCCATTTCCCGTTTGTTGGTTGTGTGCCCATTTGAGCTTCAATTTTCTTCACGGTAATAATTCAGTAAGTGATGTAATTTGTAATAAAATATTTTCAGCAATTTTTTCTGTTTATGGCACTCATATTTGTGTAATACTAAGTAAAAAAAAAATTAAATGAGTGTTCGAACTCACGGGCGATGTGTTAACACCTTTTTGCTACACGGTACCTGTTCGATTTCTGTGAACACATTCGTAAATGTTACATTGGAAAATAAAAGACAGCGTTCAATCATATGATGACGTTACAGTTAAATAATATTAATACTTAATATTATATTCGTACATACGCTACACAAGTTCACAAAATTGTCGTTGCTCTCTTGCTACCTCGTTTATTGATTATTATCATTATTCTCTTTGCTCTGAGAGTACTCCGCACCCACATTTTATTTGACTTCCCTTTCACAATAATAAAAAACCAACCCGTAAAAAAAACATAGTTTTTGACTATAAATTCTTAATATATGACCACGACCCTTTCTCCCATCCCGCGCATATATGTAGCAGATCTTATAATATATACACCTAACCAACATACCCAATTTTGTTCAAATACCGTTAACAGGAGCAGAAATAATGGATTTTTAATTTGTGATTTGTATTGAGGGTACCACACCCCTTTATGCATTTACGCCCATATTTATAGTTTATTTTTGTCGTCGCCATTAGTTTGTCTGCGAAGTTTCAGCTCGATTGGATCACGGAAAAAGGGTTAAAAATCAATCAAAAATGTTTTCGGCATACATGCATACTTGCATACAGACAGCTCAATGTGCACAAAAACGGACAAAAAATCCGTTTTTGGATCCGGTGTTTTGGGAGGAGTTTCTCCCGCTTGCGGATCCGAAACTGATCTGTAACGGATTCCGCTACTAATACGTTTCATTAAATTACGCGGGTCCGCAACGGATCCTAATATGATGTCCGTAACGAGTTCGTAACGGATCCGAAAAACGGACATAAAAGCCGTTTTTGAATCCGTTTTTTGGAGAGGAATTTCTCCCGCTTGCGGATCCGAAACTGATCCGTAACGGATCCCGGTACGTATACGTTTTATTAAAATACACGGGTCCGCAACGGATCCTAATATGATGTCCGTAACGAGTATCGAGTAGTAATGAAACGGATCCGAAACTGCTTCCGTTACGGATAGAAAGTACGAAGAAGTGGATCCGTTACCGATCCGAAACGGATCCCTTTGGCACACTGGGAGGTGAAGTTAATATAAAGAATTTAAAAAGTCGTTGAATCATATCATAAATAATATTAATACTTATACCACTTAAAAATATTTAAAGAGAAATGTCATTATTTTCTTGATTAATACTTTTTGTTTTACTCTCTCAAAAAAAAAAAAGAGAATGCTAAGCAACAGACACATGCAAATACATACATACATTGTTATGTTCGTACATTCGCTACACAAGTTCACATAATTTTCATTGCTCTCTTGCTGTCTCATTTTTATATACGTATAACCACCTCATTATTCTCTTTGCCCTGAGACTGCTTCGCACCCACACAATACAACTATTCGCTGCCCCTGCATCAGTGTGTGTGTTTTTTTTTCGCAGTTTGACAATCTGTGTTTCGCAGTCGGACAAATCTGAGTTCTATATTCGGCGTCTCATTTAGGGGTATGACGATATTTAAATAATATTGATGATATTTAAATAATATTAATACTTAAAATTATATAAAGTGCCATTATTTTCTTGATTAATACTTTTTGTTCTATTCCCACAAAAAACACAGAGAATGCAAAGCAACAGACACATGTCGATACATACATACATTGTTATGTTCCTAAATACGCTACACAAGTTCACACAATTTTCGTTCTCATTTATATATACGTATAGCCACGGCATTATTCTTTTTGCTCTGAGAGTTCTCTGCACCCACACAAGACAACTAGTTACATCAGTGTGCGTTTTTTCGCAGTTTGACAATATGTGTTTCGCAGTCGGACAAATCTATGTTCTAAATAGGGGTGGGTCACCCTTATCATTTGGGGGGTATGAAAAATAGATGTTAGCCGATTCTGAGACCCGATATGCACACAAAATTTCATACAAATCGGTCCAGCCGTTTCGGAGGAGTTTAACGGCAAACAATGTGTGATCGCTGTCGGACAATCTGTGTGATCGCTTTCGGACAATCTGTGTGAGCGCAGTCGGACAAATTGTGTTTGGATGTATTCAGTTTCAGAATTTAGGCCGTACCCGAGCCTATATATGTTAACACATCAATAATAATAATATATGTCCTTAACATGGGTTAAAGCCAGCCTGTTCTGCTCGCATTGCCCTTGGCATATTTATGTGCTAGCAACAAAGGTATTGAAATTTTTATGATTTGGAATAGTTTTTTGATGCTGGGGATAAAAATCTTTTTCACAATACAATCACAAATTTAGAGTAAGATGTGCGATGTAATCGTTAACCAATCGTACAGCGTTATCAAATCGGTGTGAGCTATGTACTCATACGCTGCATACAATATACTCACCACCATCTAGTGTGCAATAGTAGCTACTAATTTTCATTAATTGTCGAACATTATGTTATCGTAGGCAAATGAAAACAAATAAATAAAATGAATACAAAAACATTTAATTTTAATAACTTTTAAAAAGATTTTTTGCACTTTTAATAAGAAATTTACTAAAACAAAACAAAATAAGGAAAACTAAAACCTAAACTTGTCAAACTATAAGACTTCTTCGTCTTTGAGATTGTCATTCATACTTAACAGCTGCATATAAGCACCATCTAGTGTGCAATAGTAGCTACTAATTTTCGAAAACCATTACTGTAAAATAACTACATGCATTACATTTCAGTAAACAGCTGATTAATAACTTGTCAACAGCAACAAATACAAAATAATAAAATATTTTACAAAACACCAAAAAAATTATAACTCAGAACATAAAACAACACAAAGTGTATCAAAGCTGAATGGAGGTAATGTTAATTCTAATAAAATTTCTATTAGATTTAGGGTTGCCAGACGTACTGTTTTCAGCAGTACGCGTACTTTTTTTACTAATTGTACTTCTGACTGCATAGCACCTAAAGAAGTACGGACAAGTACTTCTTCTTAGCCTCGGTACTTCTTTTTATACTTTTTTTGTTATGCCAACAATAAATACGAAAATGTTACTTCATATTCATACCAACAGTCGTATATAAGTATTTACACAGAATACCGTTTTCCTTTAATAAATAACAAATTTAAAAAACTTAGCGTTTTTAACCTTAGTTCCAACATTTCATATCATTCATGACGTAATTGAATTATATTCAATCAAATAAACTGGCTTGGATCAACCCTTTGACGAAAGAGTTGTTGTACAACTTAAGGTTTTCGACAAAATTGTCGAATACGTCAATGTCCTAAAATGTCATATATAATCTCAAAACATAAAAAATATGTGCAATTTTTCTTGACGTTTCGTGAAATAATTGAATAACAGTATACTTTTCCATAGAAATACATTAGACGGAATTGTGATATAGGATAATAGCTACAATATTGTCAAATGTTGTAATGCAATATTTCAAGCTGTTTAGGAGTCATTGAAGTAAAATCTGAAATAGGGCCCTGGCTCACATCCAAAATTTTCTTCGGCCTGTAAAAAAAATTGTTACGTATAGAGGCAAAAACCGTCGGGGTTTTGTGATACCTCGTGCAAGTACTTTCACAATTGTTTGGTTTGGTTGAGGCCTGAAACAAATTCCTTTCATTTGTGTCCCAGTGTTATTAAATAATTAAAACAAGAAGGTTATATTCCGTATTAAAAAAATTTAATATAGAATAGTTTACACTCTTTTTACTTTTAAAAATAAAATGTGAAACACCTGACTAGTTTTTATTTAAAAATATATTTGTGGTCTCTTAGTTCCTTAATTTATAAAATGTTACTGTTATGTACTGATTTCTTAACTTAAAATGTTATTTTTCTGTACTAAACTTTATGTTTTGTTAATAACAGAAAGTGTACTTTTATTTTCTTAATTGTACTGCCTTTTTTTCCTCGATGTACTTTTTTTGTTGATTTCAAATCTGGCATCCCTAATTAGATTCCAATATAAATTAAGATTATAACATATCTTCATTACGTACTGTTGCCTTACACTGAAGCTGGTGCACGACAATTGGGTAACAATCTCCATCTCACGCCAATTATAATGGGTCGAGATTTTAATAAAAATTTTGCAAACCCACAGTCGCAAGCTTTATCAAAATTTTATTTGACATTTTCCACTTGCATATGAGCAATTCTCCACAAACCCCCACAACTAACAATTCCACTACTATAGATGCTGTTTTCCATAGATTTTTAAATACAATCGAGTCAAAAATTTTAAATATGTATCTTATTTTAGTTACCACAAGCCAATATTAACTATTTGTACTTAAGGCATTTACCATAGATGGGCACTTTGCAGTACTACTAAAATTTCAGTAAAAATAATTCTTTAACTAGTAAAGTTTTACTGATTACTAAAATTTTTTTCAGCAATTTTTATAAAGTGCCTACGTGATTATGATGAGGTGGTGCATTGAATTTTCAGTAATCAGTAATGCCCGATTACTTATTATTATGAACCTTCACCTGGGGTAACAACCTTGTCGCGATGTGGGGGCTTAAGTGTGGCCGAGGCTGCCTAAGTGTGGCCTTGGCTGCGCGAACTAAAGGTTACTCCGGGGGGAAGTTGAGTCTCGTTGTAGGTCTATCTGTTGATCAGGCCTACTTAAATAACGAATGTCAATGAAGCTTCCCCCGACATGGCGATCCTTGCGATTTTGGCGCCATTAGAATATCCAACGTTGAATGCAAAAACACTTTTAAGGTCAAGGTGGTTGGAAGCAGTGCCGAGGACCTAGAATGGCCAGTTAGTGTTTAAACAAACTGGTTCCTAACAGCTCCCTCCGACGCCAGGGCACGGGTCGGTAGTAATGAAATATGTCGCCCGGTTCAACTCACGCCGTCACTGGGGTGGACTGTATTATATTTACTGGCATACTCGTGGGACTAACATGAACAAAAAAGAACTAATGAAAAAACTAAAAACAGGAAAACAAAACAATGATAACAACACTGCAAACGAAACTGATACACGAAACGATACTAATACGACATTTGAAACGGAACACAGGCTAATCCACGATAGCATTGTGAAACAACACCATGAGATCGCTTCGATGATGATGAAAACGCAGAGTCGGATTCATCATACTCATGGTTCTACAGGGGGTGGTGTCTTGACCCCTGTAGTAGAGTCTGTGGCAAGCACACAAAAAGCCAATGGCAACCAAAACAAGGATGATGACGCGGACGAAACCAAGCGGGGCTGCATAAGCCCTCAGCCTTCAATAACAGGTGGTGACTCCAACTCTGATTCCCAAAGTGATAATAATGATAACAACATTACCATTTTAGCAACTCCAAAAAATGACGAGGTAAATAGAATGGTCGATGAAGTAAGCGAGAGCATAGCGAAGCTATCAATACAAAAGAAACGACTCTCGGGGGCTCAACGCAGGAAGATTGCAAAGAGGAACCGTTCAGCCAAACAAGCCGAAAAACAGGATGTTCCTAAGGACCTGTCGGTGCCTCCCTCGACCTCAACAGAGGCTGAGAAGAGAAACCGATCACCGGAAGAACAGAACACTGTCAAATTAATGGCAAAGAGGAAAAAGTGTTCCCCGTCATCTGGTAATTCGGAGACGCCCAAACCCCATATTACCCAGGGGATGCAACAGAGCTCCAGGGACAATAGGAGCAAAGCCGATGCGATTACCGGAAAGACGAGCACATCAGCCAAATCAACCGACAAGGAAAGGGCGCGTAAACACGAACCCTATCCAACTCGGAAGAGGAAGCTGAATGCGAACACGGGCAAGGAACCGCCATCCTACGCAAAGGTAGCGAGAAGGCAACAACTGGACGATCTCTGCTATGCAGTAATTGACAGCGGTAACCCAACTGGCTCAATACCGGATAACCAACACCAAATCGTGGAGGACCTCGTCAACACGAAGGTAATGGACCACATAATGAAGGCCGAAAGTGGACCTCCCATAGAAGTTGTCAGTAGCGGCTTCAAAGGGGAGGTACTCACTTTACAGCTGGCCTCACAACGCTGTGCGGAGACTTTAAAGAAGCTGGTGGATGAAATCTCTGCCCCCTGGGAAGGCGGTAAGCTAGCCCTCGTAAGGAAGAAGGACATCCCAAGGCTGACGAAGGCTACTGTATATATTAAAGGATGGGGCAGCAAGTTTGCATCGGACGCCATACTTAAAGTCATTGGCAAGCAAAACGCAGGACTATCCGTGGACAAATGGGTCGTTTTCCACAGGGAGGAGGGGCAGGAGGGCACACTCCTTGTGATCGGAATAGACCCATATTAATTACCAACTATTCTATACGAAGACGGATTCCCGTCCGAGAACATGTATCTTATGCCATAAAAACCTTTGTTTTCTCTTCTCCCCAGAGTTGTCAACATCGGATGCAACAGTACTGAAACAGGGAGATGGGAATATATACCTGGCATCAGTATACTTGCCATATGATTCGCCGACACCACCACCTTCGTCGGAATTACAGCGACTGGTAGAGAGGGCCAAACAGACAGGTAACGAAGTATTAATAGGTAGTGACTCTAACTCTCACCACACGTCGTGGGGTAGTACTAACTGTAACCGTAGGGGGCATGCCCTAGTAGAATATTTGAATACTAACGACCTTTTCACACTGAATATTGGGAACAAAGCAACTTTTGTCAACAAGATTAGGGAGGAGGTGTTAGATATAACAATATGTTCTGAACACCTTATAGATGAAATTCAAGAATGGAGGGTTTTAAATGAGCACTCATTCTCGGATCACAGATATATTAGATTCAGGATAACACGGCCACCACCGAAACCGATATGCTTCCGAAATAGGACCAAGACAGACTGGACAAAGTTCGGAAGCCTACTTAAGAATCGACTAGTTCACCCTCAACTCGAATACTCTAGCAGGGACGAACTAGACGACATAGTGACAAAGACAACGCAAGCACTAGTAAAGTCTTTCGAGGACAGCTGCCCACTTCGGGAAAGAAAATCGGCCCAAGAAAAACCCTGGGTAACAGGGGAAATACGAAATCTAGGGAAGAACGTCCGTAGACTTTACAACAGGGCCACGCGTAAGAAATCACCAGTATACTGGGAGGACTACAAGAGAAGTCTCAGTGAATACAACGCAATATTGAGAAAAGCGAGACGCAACTCCTGGAGACTATTCAGTGAACAGGTGGATAGCGTCAACGATATGTCGAAGATGAAAAAATTCCTCTCTAAGACCCACGTACAGGCGGAAACGCTAGTAGATGACACGGGAAAGAGAATGGATACAATGGAACAAACACTTAGGCACCTGATGGATACACACTTTCCAAATGGGAACGCGGAACCCACATGGGAGTGGCACAAGATGAGAATGTGGTACATCAGTCGCCAATCATTACGGACCAAATGGTCCAAAAAGCTATAAAGAGTTTCTCCCCATATAAAGCGGCGGGACCGGATGGTATTTTCCCGGCTATCCTACAGCATGGGGTTGACCAAATAACAACCCATCTGGCAGGAATTTTTTCCGCATGCTTAAAATACGCCTACACACCGAGAAACTGGCAAGAGGCCAGGGTAGTATTTATACCCAAACCTGGAAAAGCAAGCTATGCAACGGCAAAGGCTTATAGACCAATTAGCCTCACCTCGTTTCTACTCAAAACCTTGGAGAGAATAGTGGACGACATGGTAAAAAGTGGAATACCGAGCGATATGCTGAAGTTTAGACAACACGCCTATGTCAAAGGCAGATCAGTGGACACCGCACTTCATGAGGTAACCTACTACATAGAGCAATCTCTCAATGACAAACTATACACACTCGCTGTATGCATAGACATTGAGGGAGCGTTCAATAATGTCCGGACCGAAACACTTATCCAATCCTTAGACCAGTTTATGGTGGACCGGGCATTAATAGACTGGATCAACCATATGCTAAGGAATAGATGGATAAGCTGTGGTTCCCATGATGTAAATATTAGAGACAGAGTACAACGTGGAACCCCACAGGGAGGGATTATATCACCACTCCTATGGGTCCTCACTATACACAGTCTCCTAAGGAAACTTACCGACGAGGGACTTAAACCAATCTGCTACGCAGATGACGTTATAATACTTCTTAAGGGAAAGAACCCAAACCAATTATGCAGAGAGGCCGAGAGGGCACTGAGTATAGCGTATGAATGGGCACAGCCAAGGGGCTTAAATGTAAACCCGGACAAAACGGAAATATGTCTATTCACAAGGAAGACGAAAATCTCAGATTATGAAGAGCCACGATTCTTGGGAAAGACGATTAAAATATCCGATAAGGTTAAATACTTAGGAGTAATCCTAGATCGGAAACTGAATTGGAAGCACCACATAGAGGAAAGGGCTAATAAGGCCTACAGATGCTGGTCGCTATGCAGAAGGGCTATAGGGTCCAAATGGGGCCTCAAACCGACTATGACACACTGGCTCTACAGAAGCGTAATCAGGCCTGTACTAACATATGCTTCTGTAGTATGGTGGACGGCAGTTGAGAGGAAATGTAACATCGCAACACTGCAGAGGGTTCAGAGAATGTGCTGCATTGGTATCAGCGGTGCAATAAGGACAACCTCGACAAGAGCCATGGAGACTATTTTATGTATCCAGCCAATCGAGATTAGAATCAAATACGAGGCTGCCCTTGCGGCAAAACGCCTACAAGCTACAGGTGAATGGATCAACAGGGATCTCACGTCAAAACACCAACGGATAAATGGGGCCTTAGTCGGGTACACTCAGGATACGTGTGAATCTGACCGAATACCCGAGATAAGGGTTAAGGCGAACTGCGTGACCCTAACGCCAACTAGAGACGCCTGGCAGAATGGGACCCTGACACCAATGCCAAATGGGACTTACTGCTACACGGATGGCTCAAAGCTAGGAGAAAAAACGGGTCTAGGATTCTTTATTGAAAATCCAGCAACCGAATCCCACCTACGGCTCCCGGATCATAATACGAACTTTCAGGCGGAAGTTCGGGCGATTACGGAGTGTATCAAATGGCTCGGCGATAATACAATCCCAGCCGAGGCAAATATATTCACGGATAGCCAAATGGCAATAAAGGCAATATCATCAGAAACGGTAAAATCTAGAACGGTCCTTGACTGTAAGAAGGTGATAAACGACTACTCTATGCACGGCAGACTCAATATCATCTGGGTGCCGGGGCACAGCGGGGTATTCGGCAACGAGAAAGCGAACCTCCTGGCAAAGAAAGCCAGGGAACTCCAAACGGTAAGCCTAGATGGAGCGAAACCCTTTGGGGTGACGAAGGCTGAGTTAAATAAATGGGCGGAGTCGGCACATATAGCCCAGTGGAACCGGGAATCAGTAGGCAGGATGACAAAGATCCTATGGGGAGACCCAGATGAATCGAGAACAAAAGGTTTGCTGAAACTGGGAAAAGCCGAAATGGGCAAAATGATGGGAGTCTTAACGGGGCATTCGGGATTACGAGCCCACCTATACCGTATTGGACTAGTGGCGAACAGTGAGTGCAGGGCATGCATGGAGGACGATGAGACGTTGGAGCACTTCTTATGCCACTGCCCGCCTTCACACAAGCTAGATCCAGATATCTTTCGGATAGTACGATACCGGACATGACCAAACTTATGGGTATGGACTGGAATAAACTAAGGAATTTCGTGAATAGCACCGAATTCCTATAAGGGACATAGTGAAGTGAAGTAGTAGGATAATCTTAGAGCGCACAACAGGTCGAACTTAGCGGCTTAAGTGTATGTCTTTACTGACATGGGAAGGTTTAGAGTGCTCCTTCTGAACACTCAACACCACGCCCCTCTTTTCGAACTAACTAACTAACTAACTATTATTATGAATACGGCCCTATGATTTTACTGGTAATGCAAATTAAATTTCATTATCAGTAAAAATTTACTGCATTTTTTCAGTAATCAGTAAATTTACTGCTTACTTTAATTTTTAATGCAGTACATATATACTGCAGTGTGCCCATTTACTAACCAAATAAGTTAAATAAAACAAACAAAAACCAGCAAATTTCTATGTATTTACAATATTGAAAGTTTTGATGCTTTTAATTGATTAATTAAAAAATATACTAAAAGCATAAGTACTTCCAACTTAAAAAAAATTTTTCATTACTAGATGTTTACACATCTCCCATGTGATTGGACTCACATTAATTTTTTTTCCTATGTACGTATTTGTATTATACTTCAAAACTATTGTAAATCATGTACATGGTAACATTTCCATTTACAACAATTGACAACTAAATATATCTGGCGGCACTTTGTTATTGACAGTTTTGATATTTAAAATGTTGTATGTGAAAGTTTAGTGTGAGCGGCTCTCGTACTTGAGATCCTGGGTTCGATCTCTGCTCTGACCACCTAAAATTTCTTTGACGGCGACACTATCGAGTATTTAGGTTCTCAAAATATCGTTCGGAACCGGTATAAAACTGTAGGTCCCAATCAGTGAGTGTACAACTAGAAAGCGCCCAGCTCACTGGTTGTGAGAAGCTCTCTCCAATTTCTTCATGAGATATAATGGGAAACCATTTTTTTTTTTGTTTAAAGATTGTCATTTAAATTTAATGCTCTTGATCTGCAAATTGACTCAAAATACTTAAATGAGTGGTGTCTGTTGAATAACTTTCTCTGGAATCTCAGTAAACGTGTAAATGTTTCCTATTTTAGGTATTATTATCCAATTCAATTTGATTTCAAAATAGATAACTATATTTTAAAGTCTGTAAAATCTACCCTTGATCTTGGTATTGTTTTTGACTCATCCTTGTCTTTCATTCAGCATATACATTATATTATTCCTAAAATATACAGAGCGCTTGGATTCTTCAGAAGAAATAGTTCTCAATTTTCCGATCCTAACACACTTAAATTGATATATGCCTAATTTGTCAGATTGACGATAGAATATGTGTCTGCGATTTGCTGTCCAAATAGTGGCATTCATGTTGCTCGTGTGGAGAAGGTTCAGAAAAAATTTATGAAATTCTTTGTTTCTTTAATACGAAAGGTAAATTCATTATATACTTATGAAATAAAATGGTTGGAGTTGGCTTCTTTAAAATTTCGGGGTAAATTCCAGTCTTTTACGCTTACTTTTGATATAATTAATGGCGGCATTGACTACCCAGATCTGCTTTCTGTAATTCCATTTAATATTCCTCCTAGAAGACTTCGATATAATGAAATTTTTAATATACCCTGCCACGATACTAATTATGGGTTTAATAGTGCATTGTCACGAGCTGTAATCTATCTTAATGCTATTAATGTTAATCAACCGAAGGAACCAAACACACAAATAATGTTCTGCATATGCAAATATTGTTTCAAACAACGTTTGCTTAAAATTCTAGAATGAATTTTTATTACAAATTATTTATCGTAATACATTGTAAAAACATAGATATGGGCATTATTGGTTTTAATTTAATATAAAATACTTTGTTGTACTATTTGTTACTAAATCGTAGTCTGTAATGAATTTTTATTTCCATTGACTAATAAATGAAATGAAATGAAATTTAAATTGCCTGTAATATTGCTTGGCTATTCTAAAGATGTCTATTCATGTCGAGGGAAAACCCAACACATTCCATAAGGCAATAAAATTGCTTGCAGCTTGGTCTTATGTAATGGGAGCCGAGACAATTACATGAGAAGAAGTTTGCGAATGTTTCTTGTATTTATTATAGTATTTCTCATAGATCTTAGGAACTGACCTTCGAAGAACAGAAAACTTTTTAATGTACCACAACACAAAAGATCTCGGTCGACGGAAACATACTGAACGTTTAAACTGTCGCGCGGAAATCACTGAAATGATAATCAAGAAGTGTCACTCATTCAGTTCACAGCACAAATGATGTGCGAGAACATGTTTAATTTACTTCATGCAACATTTGTTGCAATAATTAGCAGAAACGTTTATGCCCCCACATTAACAATTTATTCTGAGGTTCATCAAAGTGCTGAGACAACGGCGTCTTGGGTCTGTAACTACTGGAATGTCTTCCCCAAAATTTCGGCTTTAGGATAAACATGTGTTTACTATCGCCCAAGTTGTCAACCGTATTAGGATGAAGGCGATGCGAGGTCGTGTTGTTTTGTTATATTCCTGAGATTTTCTTGTACAATATTTTTAAATATATTTGTTTAAATTTTTCTGGTGTCTGTGGAATGATAGCATCTTTTTCTCAGAAATAATACGAGATCAGAAAATATTATCATAAAAACAGAAATAAGTCATTGGTGTGATTGTAAAGGAGGATGAGAGAGGAAAAATGCGAAAAAGTTTGCCTCAAAATAATTCAATTTATAGAACTCTCTCGTTGTTTGTTCCCGAAATATGTTTTTATTTAATTCCGCTAAATGTGTTTCTTCCCATGGCGCTGCTCTTTGTGCTGCAAAATACGAATGCCATTATATTGTTGGCTTTGTATATATAATTGTATTTGCTGAATGTGAGTACATAATAATAATATTGTCGTTGTTTCAAGTGATATGTTCAGAATGACATTAACAAATTGCAAATTTATTTTGAGCTGTCATTTCATTTGTGACACCATATGTTCAACGACGCTAAGCAAAGCTGACAGAAATCAGACTTTACTGCAGAGAGAAACAAATGTGATATGGGTACGTGTGACTTCCCTGTTTTGCAAATTGTTGAAGAATTTCTTTAAATAAGTATTTACATACTGCGGATGTATGCAAATACACTTTGTTGCATTTACATTATGTTAAGTTCACAATGCTTTTAGCATCACCGAGATTCTTTATTTCGTAATCTTTTAATCTCTCGTTGTGATTGGCTTTAGCCATTACACATACGATTTTAAATCTTACTTATACGCACTTGTACTGAAATTGTATTTTATTTTTAGGACTTTGATTATTATCCTTTCTATAATATTATCAAAAAAAAAATCAAAATTAATATTTTATATTCTCGATTTTTTCATTCCAGTGGTTTCATTTCGAACAGAACTTTAATTATGTCCTAGATAAAACGTCCTTACGACGCAGCTTGGGAGGGGAAATTGTATGCGGGCTATATGAAACCAGCGTTATGGTCCAATTGCCGTAGGGTTCGTCCCTGGCCTATTTAAATGAAGTAAATCTCCACAGATGGAAAGAAAATGTTCACCAATTTGATGAAGCCGGTTCATAAGAAGTTTGTATGAAGGAATTTGCTAAGATCGGAAATTTTTTCCTAACAACATTAAGATCGGAAATTTTTTCGGGAAGCCGGACCGCTGCCTAGCTGTTTGGGAGGTACCAGAACGGGCGCGACAACGGGTCCGTCAAACTGCGGTTTGGTGGTTCCGTTTCGGACCCGTTACAATCCAGTACAAACAAATTCGATATTGCAAACATCTCGTGAGGAAACCAACCTCGTAGTTCGGTAAAGAGGTGCCCAACCCTAAGTTAAGCACATGTACCACAAAACATAACAAGAAACGTGATTTTGCACTAACCCATTGTGCACAAAAACGGATGCGGATCAGTTTTGACCCCGTTACGGTTCCGAAGATTAACAAAAATGTGAAATGTGAGTTCTCTAGCCCGTTTTGAACCCATTGCGAGTTCGTATAAACATTGTACTTATGGCTCCTCTAGCAAACCGCGTTTTTAAATTCCAGTGCGTACAGCATGAAATTACATGAGGAGAGCACACGGTGTGTGGAAAAATTCATTGTTAGTATATGTGGCAAAAATATTACATATTCTCGTTTCAAATAACCCTTAATATGAGAGCAGTAACGGCGAACACCATATAAGAGGAAGGATACCATTCAGCACATTCCATTAAAGTACATTTTAATTATGTCCATTAACTTTGTTATGAAAACGATAATTGTAGGGGCGTCCGTAATTTTGCTTCCAACTTTAAAATGTTTCCCAGCCGTAAATTGCATTAATAAACCACAAATCAAATAATTCGAGAAACTGTGACTGCAACAGTACCTGCTGAAGTTTTCATTCATTCGCATATTGTTTACCATACTATCATCATCCATACCCATTTATAAGCCACTTCAAATGATTTTAACTCAATTTATCGGATATCAGAAGTGTATTACGTACAGTGAAAAGAATAAAAATGGATTTCAAATTACTGTAAGATAGACCCTTGTCTGGCCAGCTTATCTGATCTTCAGTGCCCAGGAATGCCCCTGTATCTCGGCAACAAAATAAGGTGATTATCCTTAAGAGATCTGTGACAGCCCTGTGCAGATGTTGCATTCAGGAGTACTGATTGCACGGTATTGATGACCGCCCGAAATTCCGAGTAGATATTGACCGCAATGAGTACTGGACTATTACCCATAACCAATCGGTCACTTATCTAGTGGCACTACAATAATCAGGCAGTCTGCGAGAAAAAGGACAACCCTAGTTCCATAGAGTAGGCCCCACAGCATATCTGATCATTAATTTTCGACCCGTCCGTGTAGAAATTCAAATATTTCTCTATACCACAAGATCTCTTTGTTCCAGAAATCCTCTTTCGGTATGAGAGTGTTGTATTTCCGATCGAATAGTGGTTCCGTTTACGAGTAGTCGACAAATTCAGGAATGTTGGGACTACCTTTCAGCACTATTCAACCACCGAATCCTACCATGCCCTAATGTGAGAGATATGTTCCTTAACATGATGACAGATGTGACAGCAATCCGGCTGCCTGTAATGGCAACCGTCAACAAAAATAACATTACATTCAGTACATGAGTGGGAATGGTGGGCAGACCTCCCGTGATCCATATCATCACTATTCTATTAATACTCGTCGGTAGTGCATCGTAGGTGAGTTTCTCAAGCACCTGCCACCATACGGTAAACCATAGAGCATTTTCGGGCTCTCCACACTGTATATGTCCAGGGTACAATGTTTGGAGAGAGTCTCCATTTATAACCTATAGTCCTCCTGCAAGTGCATGTGGTTACCGTCGCCTTTTTCGCCCTTTCTACTATTGGGTTTGAAAAAATGCTGCTGTCCTAAATAACACCCATATACTTGGCGAATCCTGCATGCTTAATTTTTATTCAACGTGATGGGTTCCACGATAGGTATTTGACACTTTCATCTAAAAAAGACTAGCTCGAAAAAGTCCGTAAGCTACCTTGGAGAATGTCCCTTGGAATACTGGGATACATATCCATGATAGCTATTGCAACGACATCCGCACAAGCAACAATTTTCGCGTCCTTATTTTCGATATTTACCAATATTCCATTCAGCATAAGTTTCCACAGAAGTAGAGATAGACCCTTCCTTTAGGTGTGCCTCTGCTAACATACCTCGTAGAAGTCTAGATTCCCAATTCAATTGTGACACGACTCCTTCCGAGTATTTGGTATAGAAACCCTATAAAAGCGACGTTCACTTAGCTGCCAATGATTTCCCTATACAGGGTGATTCAGGAAGTTTCGGACAAATTTCTCCAGTGTATTCCTTGGCTCATTTCATGAAGAAAAGTCCACTAGGACCATGTCCGAAAATGCAAGGGTGCGAAATGGCAGCGGGTTAAAAATTTTCGGATGGCTGGTCAGAGGGTAGTAGGGTAAAGTTGCTAACTTCTGAGCCAGTGGTCGGATTTTTTTATTTTTGGGCGTGTTCGAAAGGTCTTTAAGAGGCCTTTCAGAATCAATAAAAACAAAAGTAGAAACAAGTCAAATCGCCGAGATACAAACAAAAATTCACATAACCTAAATTTGCTCCGCCAGATGGCAGGTAACTTATGTATGTAACTATACCTCTTACCTTTCCAAAATGATCTAACCGAAGCCCAGAGGTCTTACCGTTCCAAAGTCATGACCATTTTACTGAAATGCAAAAATGGTTGTTTTTGTTTTTGGAAGCGAAATAACAGCACACATTTATTTGTTTTTGTAAATTAGCTCATTTGGAAAGGTAAAAGCTCATTTTGGAAAGGTAAAAGGTATCGCCAAAAACATAAGTTACCTACCATCTGGCTGAGCAAATTGAGGTTATGTGAATTTTTTTTTTCCATTTTTTTCCGAAAGCTCTGTATCTCGGCGATTTGACTTTTTTCTACCTTGCATTATTGATTCTGAAAGGCCTCTTAAAGACCTTTTCAACAAGCCCAAAACACACAAAAAAATCCGACCACTGGCTCAGAAGTTAGCAACTTTTCCCTACTACCCTCCGACCACCAATCCGAAAATTTTGAACCCGCTGCCATTTCGCAGCCTTGCATTTTCGGACATGGTCCTGGTGGACTTTTCTTCATGAAATGAGCCAAGGAATACGTTGGAAAAATTTGTCCGGAACTTTCTGAATCACCCTGTATATCCTACCAATTCGAGCAGTGCTATCTCTATAGATTTCCACTTACAGTACGCAATGCTGTGCAGATGATAACAATCTTAAATCAATACTCACCCGCAAGTGTGCATCTAGCAGCCGCTCCCAACATCTTTGGGGTATTGTCAGACACTTTTCCTGCTTTGGCAAAAATACGACTTGTGTAATAGAGTGGTTCGATTTTCGACTTTTTTAGAATTCAATGCTCTACCACACCATAAGCTCTGGAGGACATATAATAGAGCCCAAAAAACCATAGAAACAGTAATATTAGCGAAATTTCACTTTTCGCCAGAGCCTCACAATTTTTCAAAAATGTCCAAAAATAGGCAAAATTTCGACGATTTTAATGTCACGTTTTCTGAATGGGCAAGCGATATACAATATCTCTTATATCGGTTGAGCAGTGTACATCTCTAATAGATTCTCTATTAAAGAAAGTACCGTTTGTTCTTATAAGAAACCATCTCTCATTATCATGTTGCTGCAGGTTTGTGATTCAGTCGCATTGTTAAGTGATAATACAAACATCGAATTTATTATTGGTCTAATTTCTCAACAATGGCTCGTAAAACACGATCAGCAAATACAGATAACATTTTGGGAATTTGTTCTGAATTAAATTCAAATCAATTGCCTACAAACGCAGATGTTTTGAAAAATTATTTGTATTTCCGAAGAGATGATAACAAGTTTCAAAACAATAAAAAGTACATGCAAGACACAGCAGACACAGTTCAAAATATATGGATGAAAACAAAAATTCCCAATATTGATCGATATTCAATCATCATAAAAGTTGAAAAACTTTACAAAAGTTATGTAAAAGTGACCAAAATGCAAAACAAACCGAATTTACATTCCATGGCAAGTGAATTTCGAAACAAAGTAGAGTCAGAACTGTTCGATATATCAATTTGCAAATGCAACAGTGATTGTAAATGTTCGTATGAACTGAAGGTACCACTGAAAGAACGCGAATTTGTGTTTGATCAAAGAAACTCTCGGCAAATGATTTTGCTTCCTTGAAACCAACACGAAAATATATCCGTGAGTCAATATTCATCGCAAATTCCATCACCTGTTTTGTCACCATATCCAAAAGAAAAAAAAAATAATGAAACAGCATTACGAAAACCGATAGAAAGACTCAAACCATCAATCTTGCAAACTGAATCAATCCTTACAAAACATGTGAATCTATCAAACGTAGTTAGAGAAAGTCAACGATGCTCGTGCGACGGCAACCATTCTTAACGCGTTTGTAAAAGATTTGGATATTCCAAACAAAGACAATATTATTGATAGAAACAAAATAATACGTCAAACGTGAAAATATAATACTTTGTGTGAGAAAACCCACATGAACAATATTATTGATTCATTAAATCAAATCCATATTTTGGGTTATTCTTTGATGGCAAAAAATCCAAGACAAGTGTATTTTTAAGGAACGAAAATACATCACAAAATCATTTACGCTCCAAAATAGAAGAGCATTATTCTTTAGTGCTACAACCGGATAATTTATTTTATGCTCATGTGTCACCACCGGACGGAACAGCAAAGAGCATTGCACAAACAATTCATGAACAAGTAGTAAGCGATAAGATTAGTTTGAATAAAATGATGTTCATAGGATGTGACGGAACAAACGTTAACGTTGGACATAATAACGGTGCAATATACCAGATCGAACGGAAAATTGGCCACGCAGTTCACAGTTCACGCTATGAAGTACCCTGGAACTATGGTTCATTCGGGATTCCTAACTACGGCTAATCCAATTCTTCGATACTATGTATCTGTCAGTATTGCTTCGGTGAAGCTCACTACGTTAGTAAATTTCATAATTAAAGTTTATGGGGCCAAAGCATATTTTTAAATTCATTGGACTAGTTCGTAACAATGTCGAGTCCAAACTGCGTGAGAAAATCTTCAATGTTATTGCAAGAAATGGATATTTTGCACATGCCGAAAATATTCTCTTGTCGATGTTAACGGATGATGATTTAAATATTAGAAAAAATGCTGTTGAATCCATTTTACAAAAGATTCCGCAAAAAACGCACATGAAATTCGTAAATTCACGAAACCAAAAATTGACTTCAAAGCAGCTGCATGCTTTGAAATGGTTGATATATGGAATACAGTTCCACCCATCGCACAGTTTTTATCGACGGAACAGCTGAAAAATTGCATTGAGAATATAGATAATTGGCTAAATAACGCAGTAAAAGGCATTCCAAATCACACACAAGCCGTCGAGAGATCTATTAAATTAGTCAGCTCAGTATCTTCACATGTTGTTGGTGAAAGTAACCGTAATCAAAAAATCTATTCAACAATAGCATCGAGAGCTCTTTTACCAAAAGCAAACAGCAAAAAAGATTACGATAAATACATGAAAGATTGATTGAAATCGAACAAACATCATTAAATTTTTCACTGAAAATCATCTTTTTTTACCACTTTTTTGTAAAGAATTTTTATGGCTTGTCGGCAGGTTTCGACTAAAATAAAGATTTATTTTGTTTCAAATATGAATTTTATGTAGTTTTATACTTGTTTTGATATTGTATATCGCTTGCCCATTCAGAAAACGTGACATTAAAATCATCGAAATTTTGCCTATTTTTTGACAGTTTTGAAAAATTGTGAGGCTCTGGCGAAAAGTGAAATTTCGCTAATAGTACTGTTTCTATGGTTTTTTGGGCTCTATTATATGTCCTCCAGAGGTTATGGTATGGTAGAGCATTGAATTCTAAAAAAGTCGAAAATCGAACCACTCTATTGTGTAACCCTCCATCCTGTATGTATATACCCGAAGTTTCTACACGTGTATGTAATTTTAATAATAACGTTTAAATTCTAAGTTAAAATATTTCAATTGGAAATGCATGTTTAAAATAAAAACTAAACTTTTTATTCAAATTAATATTATAAATATAAATTTCAAAATCATATTCAATTTTTAACGAGATTTTCATGAAAGTGTCATTAAGTTTGAAAAATGTATTTAAATACTAATTTAAATTATGAAATTTTAAGAGAAGTTGTTTGAAAAGTTTATTTAATTTTTATTCAAATTATAAAATCATACTGAGATAAACAATTGATAGAAAATTATATTTGGAATTATTTTTGAAATCGATATAATTTTTCTAATTATTGGGTTGGCAAGGAGGCAGTTTCGGTTTTTTTGTTCAAAGTAATTTCCAATTATTTTTTTCAAATAATGAATTTCAATCTATAATATAGGTGACATTTTGTTTAGTGGCCTTCTGCCGTCTTTCAGGTAACTTTATCATCCCAGATTCATGGAATGACTGGTCCGTTCGTCAAAAATATTCGACCAACTCGGGTTGTAGCTCCAATTCTGAATTGAAGGATTTTCCATTCAAAACGTTTTGCAGATTCCGGCATAAAAACTCCGAATGAACCTGATCTGGTGGATGTGGCATCACTTCCCTTCCAAGCTCCAATATTTTTTTCCGAGTCTGCAAATATGTGAAAGGTGATGGAAACCACGCCTTTGTGATTAACAATTTAGGTTGTGTTTCTTTCAGTGGCTCATCAAGGTTCGCCAATTGCTGACAACAGACGATACAATTTATGGTTTGGTTTGTAGGAAGCAATTTAAATTAATTTACTCTCTTAAAATCCATCATAACTTTTTTCGTACAGTTCAGGCTTTGATGAAGTTTGTGCGCATTGATCGTGATTGGACCAGGATCTCATTCGGTTGACATTGATGTAAAGAACCCACTTTTCATCTCCTGGGACAATGCTTTTCAAAAATGGATAATTTTTGTTGTAAATGAGTAATAAATCGCAGGTGCTAATCTGCTTTGTTAAGTGGATTTCCTTAAGCTAGTTCGGTACCCAAATATCAAACTAGTTGACACGCACAAGTCGATTCAAATGCTTCAGTGGTCGTGTTGGGCACCTTCAGCTTGCCTGCAACTTTGATTTCGTCCTCACCAAACTCATTTGGACAGTGACATTTCCAGGTCGAAATTTTTTTAATCAGCTTTGACATGTGCGTTCGGCTAGCATCCAAGCCATACACGTTACAAATATTCTGGTGTAATTCCGCGCTTTTTTTGCCTTTTCGGAAATAGAAGATCAAAATTTTACGAAAATGTTCAGTTTGATCATCCATATTCACTACACGATTTAAATGGAAATTGACCACTGCCAATAATGTGGCCTATCACAAATTTAAGCTTGAAAAGTCAGCTCTGTAACTGTAGAACAAAGAATTTAGTCAGTTGATCAAAAGCATTTTCAAAATATGAGAAAACAATAGAATTAAAAATTTCATAATTTTTTATTGAATTTGAAAAAATTTTAAGGATATTTTAAACAAATTGAGTAATGCCCGCTTAACCAGCGTCAAATAACCGGATTTCGGTTTGTTCGAAACTTACGTTTTTTAAAAAACCTACACACAGTTATACGAAAAATCTTGTTAAACGGATTCACGAGTTTTCAGATTTGGACACCAGTATCAATTCAATCAATTCATAGAAAATTTTAATTCCTTTTAAGCTAACAGATCATGGCTTTTTGGGTTAATAAAAAAATTAAATGCCTCGGGTGGGATTCGAACTCACATTCGCTGGACGACCGTGTCGATGCTTGTGAAGCATCATCTGCAGCAGCGTCTAGCCCGTTAAGCCACCGCAGTGTGTATTCACACTTGTCACTAACCAATTCATGTTCAGCAAAATGAGAATACTTACGGCCTTATTCATAAAAAGTTATGATAGGTTTGAGAGATGATTAACCACACAAAAATCGTCCCTCAACCCTCTCATAACTTTTTATGAATAAGTCAGTAACGGCAATAGCATTGAAATTGTGTTCTTACATGTTAGATTTTCTATCACAAATTGTACTTCCATGCAGTAAAAAGAATACTGCAGAACGATCAAAATTGTATACTTTAAACAAAATTTAATGAAATACTTTGTACCAATGGGAGCATAGTTGATTACCGATATCTATTGGAATTAGGTTCAGCGTTTTGATACCGTTGGATGAAGAACTGCTTTTACTCTATTACCCCCACGTTTGTTTGATCAAATACTATACCACAGCCGTCTATTTTTTGAGAAAATGTGATTCCCATCCAAAAACATCTCCTAGGTTAGGCCTACACCATTTGACATCTTTTAACTTCGCGACATATTGGAAATAAAATAGTTTTTTGTTTGCAAATTGGAGCAGCCCGGAAGCAATAGAGGAACAATGTCACTTTTTTCAATTTCCTACTCTGCAGAGTTAGAAAATCTCGAAAACTGCATCGAGAATTTTCTTAGCTATATTTAAAGATTATAAATTTCCTTTATCAGCTGCCGAAACCTATAAATTTAACTTTTTATTATATTTGTCCATCCTTGAGCGACCTTATAATCTGATATGAGTTGTTATATCCATCTAAGTACAGAAGCAAACAAATAATTTTGTCATACCAAGTTCCATATGCTCGAAGTTCAAAACTGCAATTGTATACGAGTAACATCTGAATACCTTTAACTAAGAACATGGATGACGATTTAGACCTTCCGTATACATTTTGGCAATAATTAGAAACAGACACAGTTTTATGGGTGTGAAACGATTTTTAGTTTATTTTGAACCGTGCGAATTTGATTTGATCACTTGTGGAATAGGATATCACATAAATGGTAGCCGCCAGAGCGAATGAAGTAATTTGCCATCACTTTTCGTAGTGTTTCGTGCTCTTCGTGTCGAAAATGGTAATTTTATTCACAACTTGCCTATAGTTATAGTCTCACCAATAGGAATGGGGGCATATATCATTTAATACTAAAAAAAAGTAACGCATACAAGGAGCCGTATTAGACTCTTTGTAACTATGGACGAAATTCGTTGTACGACTTTCTAAAACGATTGAGCCTTGCCCGTCTGTTTGTCTCTCTGGCTGGTCAACACGATAATTACCGTACATCTTGCCGATCACAATGAAATTTTGTCAGTGACTCTTATTTTCACAAACTTAATTTGGGATTGAAAATAGGCATTATAACTACGCGCCTTCTGGTATCTGCCATACAAATCGACACATTTATTACAAAACCACGTATCTTCTAAAATTTTTTTTTGGTATTTGTGATTAGCTTCAACTCACACATCGGTTAATAATTGTTAAATGCCTACTTGGCTGATGAAAATTTACGAGGTTGCCATGCGAGTTCTGACACCTCCCCTACAAAAACTGGGACGGCCGGTTTGTCGATACTATAAGTCGCGTAAAACAATTCCGATTCGATTGAAAGTATTATTCTTCTAAAACACTACTAAAACAAGGGTGAGTTTGCTACATCCATTTTGGTACCTCCCATACAAAATCTGTGAGGCCGGCTAGTTGGCCGACAAGATAAATCCCGTACCATACTTCTTCCCCTGTAAAAGTAAATCACAACCGATATTAACAAAATTTGGTTCTGGTAAATATTTTGTCAAAAGCTATTTTGAAGCTATCTCCTTTAAATCACAACCGATCTTAATGAAGTGATGCTGGGCAATATCTTGTCGAAAGCTACTTTGTAATTAAAAACGCACGGCTTTGTCACACCCTCTTGTGTACCTCCCAGACAATAAATGGGCGACTCTCCGGTAGATAAATGCGATGCGAAGCCAAAATGTTGTCAAAAGCTATTGTGTAATAAAAACTTACTATTACATGGGTAAAAACATGTTAATTTTTTACGTCCCATACAAAAATGTTGGGTGATAAGTAGAGTTTTCAAATACTCGACATTTTCAGAAAACCGGGTTTCGAGTTATTGGAAAATATAAGTAACAACCATCATACGTTTTTTTTCGATTTTATGTTTAATTTTTAGAATTTCAACCTTAACAAAACGTATTAAATGTAGGTTGTTTTAATACCTGTTAATTTTTTTTGATGTGCTAACATCTATAGGCGCGGGTACGGCCTAAATTCACAAAATGAATACATCCAAACACAGCTTGTCCGACTGCGATCACACATTGTTTTTTCGTTAAACTCCACCGAAACGGCTGAACCGATTTGTATGAAATTTTGTGTAGATATCAGGTAGGTCTCAGAATCGGCCAGCATCTATTTTTCATACCCCTAAATGATAAGGGTGACCCACCCCTATATACAACACAGATTTGTCCGACTGCGAAACACAGATTGTAAGGTGGCGAAAAAAACACACTGATGTGGCGGCAGCGAATAGTTGTCTTGTGTGGCTGCGGAGCAATCTCAGAGCAAAGAGAATTACAACGTATCATACGTATATAAATACTAAATAGCGAGAGAGCAACGAAAATTGTGTGAACTTGTGTAGCGTATGTACGAACATAACAATGGACGTATGTTCATGTGTCTGTTGCATTGCATTCTCTTCGTTTTTTGTGTGAATAAAACAAAAAGTATTAACCAAGAAAATAGTGACAATTGCCTTTAAAAATTTTTAACAGCCTGTTTCTCTATCTCGAACGAAAGTTTTCGTTCGTGTTTCTATACAAAAGAAAGTTGGTTTGGCTTTCACAATCTTGCCGTTTCAAGTCGAATGAAAACGTAAAATTTTTCAGTACAAAGTTTGGCTTCACTATTTCGAATGTGCTGTCACTTAGGAACAAACATGAAGTCAGGCGAACAAAAATAACGACTTGAAGAAACTCAATTTGAGTGAGCGACTAATTTTCGTTCGCTTAGCTATTTTTTATTTTCCAATGTAACATTTACTATAGTGTTCATAGAAATCAAACAGGTACCGTGTAAAAAAATGGATTTTTAGTAGCCTGTCGGGAGTTAAGAAATTCCATTGCACCGTAGCGATCATATTGAAAATCACAACTTTTTCAAAATAGTGGCTATTGAAGTGAGAAATCACCACAAGTATTGGTTAAACCACCGGGTCAGTTGGCTATGTTTATGCGATTGTCCAAAACTGCAAAATCAATTTTTTTTAATAATTCTGTAAGTTTTGAAGAGAGTAAGCTATCGTTATACTTAGAGCAGAGCAAATTTTGGAAATCTAGTTGGTATGGGGCCTACTGAACAACCCTCTAAAATTGGTCACCTCGGGCGGGCATGCCAAATTTGTAATTCAATGTCAAAATTACAATTTGGGGTGATAGAAAAGATATTTGGCATGGTGATAGTGCCTGAGATACTAGTGCGATAGTACCTACAAAAACATGCTTACATGTGGGTGTTATCTCAAGTTTAAGATATGTATATTAAAGTTGTAAGAAATAAATTTCATATATTTTGCCGAGGTTGGTTCCGTGATTTCAACGCTGCGTTTTACAAATAATTTATATCGTTTGGTTGTGGAAAGACTGATGCAAATATATTACTTCAAACCTAAGTTATACCCTTCTGAAAACAAAACTTCCAAAAAAGCTCAAATTTTTATAGTTTTGTCCTCAAAAAGGCGACAACATTATTTCGCTTGTAATTTTTTTCTACCTGTAGGTACAAAGTTTTTTATGTTTCAAAAAGTAGATGCATTTAGTGCTCTCGTTGCGTCATTTTCGTCAACGGGCCTTCCCGGTAGGTCCTTTCGAAAATTCGCCATACTAAAATCGTGCCTTCGGGTACCTTAGCGGTGATTTCTGATTTTCACTTACAAACCTGCTTCAACAGAAGTTGCAATTTTTACTGGATAATGACAAAAGTATGAGAGTTACGAAACTTTTCATTACGGTAATAATTCTTTCCTACTAGTATCCGTTGTTCTTTCAGTGCACAAAAACATGGACTACAACAAACAACTTTGAATCGGTATCGTTAGAAATAATTTAAAATTAATATGAAAATTTAAATATAAAGTTAAATTTGTTAAATATTTAATGAATTGTTTTGAATGCCCCTCTACTTATTTAAATATTAAATCGAAGAAGATGGTCAAATTGGTACTGCCACCCCAACCAAGCGACACATATTGCGATGGGATAAGAGGTTTTAAAAGCTAATGTTAATGCATCCACCACTGTGAGATTGTTAAATAAATAATAACAGAGATTGACATGTATGACTTTTGTATTGTAATTAAAAAATAATATAATTAAAAACCAATCCCAAAATAATACAACATGTTTTTCATCTTCATATTTTACGACATCAATGAAACCAATAAAACAATATTTTGGATTGCATACATTTGCCTCTTCATAAAAATGCCATTGGCATCCGAACTTGAGACCATTCGTAAGATTTGTTTAATTGCACATTCGTTTTCTAAAGTGGTCCTTAGCATTTTTAGATGCCGGTGTGACTCTTTTTATAGCCTATAGGCTTCATTCTTCAGCAGCTAAGTACTTGTTGTTATTTAGCATCGGCCCAATATGTACGAATTTGTCATTCAGCGAAATCAAAGAATTGATGTGATTTACTGGGTGGGTGATTGTCGTCTGAGATCTGAAGAAAGAAGACCATTTTTCCACATACTTGATGTCTCAAGTATCCATAAGTTCGGTTTCAACTTGCACAATTTGTTGAGGGCTGCTTCTCAGATTTTTTCTTGTGTGATGAAATTCTTACGCTTAATGGTGTTTTTATCACTTCTCGCAAATTAATTCGAATTTTTTAATATTTCGTGTATGTATGCATGGTATTCAGTTGATCCATTATAAATAGAATATATTGAAATACATGTTTATTTATAATTCATATGTAAAGAGCAAACAAAAAAATACATTGTATTTTTGGTATCAGTTCAGACATATATGTAGTTGAACATCTGATGACGGACTTGTTATGGAGTTCGCATCTAGTATTGCAACAAATTCAACCAATCTAGTAAACTGATTCTGACCTTGCAAGCTTGTAGTATGAGCTTCTGATACATTAATATGTAAACTATCAAAATACATTATTCAATATACAGCGTGCGGCAAAAGCAAACTACACCATGTAAAAATAGTTAAATTGTTTGTTTGCGAATATTTAATCTTCTATTTTCTATCTCACAGACAAAAAGTGGCACACATTATTTCGAAATGAACTAATAATACTAAATATTCTTACAGGAGATTTTTCAAAAAAGTGCAAAAAAGACTCGGGGTAATAAGGCTGGTTTGAAGTAGCCGCAGAAGATGAAGGCGAAACCGCCTAAATATATATCTGATCCAACTTGTTGGCCTGTGTGACGCAACTCCAGAGGAAATAGCCATACGTTTTAGGAGTAAAGAATGTGTTTCAATCACATGCAGTCGAACTATTTCGTTGCAGAATCAAGGGTCGTCCGAAGGGGAATCTCCTAACAGTGTCTCCCGGATAAAAAATTAAATACTGAGTTCGAAATCCTGGAGGAAAATCGCCAATTATGAAAGGAAAATGACAGAATCCTGAAGTTACTGGTGCGAACAGAAAAACAATAAATGATCTGCAGGAGAGAATTCACGTGAAGATATGACGGATGTTGAGTTCATGGATGAGATGATGGGCGATGAAGAGAAGAAACCGTTAGAAGATGTGAAAACAAATCGCGCGTAGGCCAATCGCCACACCTGCAAGGCCGGATGCAGCAAACACTGCAACCAATAAGAGCTAAACAATTACAACAAAGACGGCTTCAACACCAGCTTAGAAGCCA
Source organism: Phaonia tiefii (assembly GCA_963931995.1). NCBI lineage: Eukaryota > Metazoa > Arthropoda > Insecta > Diptera > Muscidae > Phaonia > Phaonia tiefii. Next base: position 196,453,174 of record OZ008368.1, on the reverse strand, counting down.
GGAAAATCAATACCTAAATTTGGCACGCGTACCAATAAACGTCTGTCTGACATTTACGCCGTTGATGCCGTCGGAGGATATCTGGAGAATTTGGTTCTGGAATTGTCCATTTTAAGGCTGACTAAGATGGGAGGAAATTGATGGTTGCTCAGACTGTCTAAGAAATCCGATCAGGCCAGGGTATTTAGAGTAATGTACGTTTTACATTGAATGACAAAAAACACTTTGGAAATGCCTGTGGCTGGTGTCGTGACACTTAAAACTGTCCTAATTACAACGCATAATAGTTACTAAAATGCGTGAGTGGCAAAACACGAACAAGGTCAAGGTAAAATGCCCAAGTCGACACGAAGCGTCAGAAAAAGAAAACTCAAGAACAGTCGCATGCGGTGTATGGGCAAAATTGATTGACTTCCTACGATAAGTCTCGCCCCCCCCTAAAATGTGCCAATGGACTAAAAAATGAGATTGGGAAAGTTTGAGCTCAATCCGATAACCATACACCTGGCGCAATGAGGGTAAAGTTTGCGAAAAAGTTGATTTTTTAGAGAAAATTTTAGTTTTTTGACCATAACTTCAAATTTATTGATTGTAGAAGCCTGATTCAATTTTTATACGGTAGCTAGTGTAATTTTTATCAATATCAATTTTATACATTTTTCTTCTATGTCTGATAGTTAAAGTAGTATTTAGCATTTATTAGGTTAGGGTCAAATGTATTGGCCCAAATGTGAATTTCAATGCGATGGTCCAAAAAATTCAAATAATCGCATATGCAAGGTTCGAGTGTTTAATCACTTGACTTTTTCAGGAATCCAGTTTTCGAGTATTTCGGAGTTCTACATTTTTTCAAAAACCGGGTTACGAATAATCGAACTGTTAGAAAGCCATTTTTTAATACTCGAAATTCGTTTTTACACAAACTCGGTTTTCAGTTTCGGTTTTGAACACACTATTTGTGGCTCTTTAGAGCGGTTGATTTTAAAGTAGGTTGACATTAATTACAACATATGTGTCTGCTCTCTGGACGATGAGCTCCATGACATCAGCTGATATTTACAACGATTCGCGGCTCTTCATGGTAATTGGCAATTATTTTAAGTAAAAATAAGTGAAAACAAAACAAATCAGGATTTACAAAATTTATAAAAAGAAGTAATATAAAAAATATCTAAATAAATAACGTTAAACCCCTAAACAAAAGGCAGTCTTTAAGGTGGAGACACATACACCGATCCCAACTAAAAAACAACAAAAGGAGAAAGCAATCAAAAGCTTCACAGCTCCAGAGAAATATTCACGGTAATTAAATCATTTTAATCTATAGTTCAGTGTTAATTTGGCTATAAAAACCAAATCGCGTTCTACATTTTATATAGAATTTGAAAAAAAATATGGATCGACCGACAACTTCTAGAGCATCAATGGGCATGATGACGAGGGAAGCCGATAAAATTTATTTAATTGGCCACATGTCTCATCAAATCACTGGCAATAAATTGCCTTCTAATTGCCAAGTGTTACGTGTCTTATTTTATAATATGCGTCAAGTGAAGTTAATGAAACGAGAAGCAGCAAGCCTTACAATAAGGGAGGTTCTTCTGTTTTGGGAGAAAGCTAAGATACCAACCAGGGCTATTCAGCATTGTGTCGCAAAGCTGGAAAAACTTTATGACGTGTGAAAGAAGCTACAAAAAAGTGTTTCAAGATCAACAAACGCATCACAAATTGAAAAAGAGGGAGATTTTAAATCAAGTTTTGACGACTTATTTGACATTGCTCATCAGGATGCTCTCGCCAAAATATCTGAAGAAGACAAACAATTTTTGTTGAATCAGAGAAAAAAAGGTCGTCCTGGCTGTATGGCAGCAAGAGACAAAATTCAAGCAATGTGCTTTGATACCACTTCTGTAAATTCTGGGTGCCGAAGAGGAACTTGCATTCTCCTAGAGCAGTTGTTTGAAAAAGACTTTCTTTATTTAGCATGTCGCCACCATATTCTAGAACTTGATTTAAAAGAAGTCTTCAATTGTAAAATGGGTAGAACTTCTGCTCCTCAACCAGATATATTTCAAAAATTCCGGGATGAGTGGTCAAACATCGACAAAACAAAATACAAAACGGTTTTAGAAGATGAACCCATTAGAAATAAATTAAGAGACGCAGACCATATTGCAATTTTTTCTATTTGAAGAATTAAAAAATGTGCAGCCTAGAGATGACTACAAAGAATTTATTCATCTATGTCTGATTTATTTAGGATACTTGCAAACGGAAACAATTAGTTTTAGATTACCAGGAGCTATACATCATGCCAGGTGGATGACTAAATCAATTTACTGCCTTAAAATGTATCTTTTCAGAGATCAGTTTCCACTTACTGAAGAAGAGAAAAATGGAATTGAAGATATATGTTTATTTATAGTCAGTATTTATGTTAAAGCATTGTTTAATTCCCACAAGCCAATCCTAGCCCCTAATCAAGATCTTCAGTTACTAAAAACGTTAGTTGGATATAGACTTATTGACAAAGAAATTGCAGATAAGGCATTGAGTAAAATAATTAATCATCTGTGGTATCTCAACTCCGAGCAAGTTGCATTTTCATTTTTCGACGATAATTTGGGAAAAAGCATCAAAACTAGCATGGCTAAAAATTTAACATCAGCAGTGGATACCGATTCATATAGAATTGATGATAGGGATGTAAAAGCAAAAATTAAGTTTGAAGAAGTTCATAATTTTTTAGACAAGGAAGTCGTTTATTTTGTTTCTCCACGGACTTTGAATTTTTTTAAAAGATTTGAAATAGATACATCGTTTTTAAACACTGATCCCGATGTATGGGTGGAAAATCAATGTTATCTATATGCCAAAAAAGTTGTAAATGGCTTAAGAGTTGTAAATGATACAGCGGAGAGAGGAGTAAAGTTAATACAAGACTATAATCTATGCTTGACCAAAGACGACGAACAACGTCAGTTTATTTTACAAGTTGTAGCCGAATGCAGGCAAATTTACCCGGGCTCTTCAAAAGCTACTTTATCTATGCCTTTACCGAATTAATTTCTAATTCTGTATAGCTGTAATATTAAGGTATATGTTTTACATATTGTAATAAATGATATATATTTAAAATAGAAGCAGCCTCTTTTTTTAATGTTTTCAACCATCGCATTGAAATTCACATTTGGGCCAATACATTTGACCCTAACCTAATAAATGCTAAATACTACTTTAACTATAAGACATAGAAGAAAAATGTATAAAATTGATATTGATAAAAATTACACTAGCTATCGTATAAATCAGATCGTATAAATCAGACTTCTACAATCAATAAATTTGAAGTTATGGTCAAAAAACTAAAATTTTCTCTAAAAAATCAACTTTTTCGCAAACTTTACCCTCATTGCGCCAGGTGTATGGTTATCGGATTGAGCTCAAACTTTCCCAATCTCATTTTTTAGTCCATTGGCACATTTTAGGGGGGGTGAGACAATGGGAAATATAAAATCATTTTCTTGTAACCACCCTAATGCGACAATAGTATCGTATAAATACTGTCTACGATGACTTTGATGTTATCGCTGTCCATGATGTTATCGCTCTCAAATCGCATGATCTCGGTGTCCAGTTCACGTCGCCTCTGCTTCATATACCGCTCGTATATAAAGTCTATTCTGGCATTAGCTAGGTGGCAAGTAGCGCCGTCTTGTTGGAATCACATGTCGTTTGCCTCTGTATCATCAATTTGGTAGCTCTCTCAATCCGGTATTCAAAACTAGGTCTCGTCGAAAAAAGGCGCAGCGTTCGTCTTTACCACAAGAGAATACGCATAGGATGCTTGACGCAATATCTTGTCTGAAACAAAAAAAAAATAACAGAGAAAAAAATTCAACAACATAGCTGTCATGAAATGAGAGGTCCTATTGGAAAATTGGAAGTTAGTTTTGCCCACTCTGTACAACATTCGTCGCCCCACTCAAAGTCAACAATTTTATAAATTTAAAAATGGGTTATGGGAAATGTTTTTCGTTTTTATTAGCTCAGTAGATACTTCTTCGTATGTCAAACTTATTAAAGGCCTGGGACTTGTGAATGGAAAACAATGTAGCAAAAAAAATCCAATAAGTGTTCGAACTCGCGGGCGATGTGTTATCACCTTTTTGTTACACGGTACCTGTTCGATTTCTATGAACACATTAGTAAATGTTGCATTGGAAAATAAAAAATAATAGTTTTTTTGTATACACCGGGCAATGCTGAACATCAAATGACTCGCTTTGTTTGGCCATAGCAACAACAACGAAACACACAACATCGCACATACTTTGTCCGAAGTAGCTGACCATGGTAAAATAAGTAAGGTAAACGCACTAGGAATTGTTACAACAAACACAAGCATTTTGTTTTTGTTTGGTGTCCATAATCTGTCAAATTTTCTTCACGTGTGTATCTACTGCAAAAGTAAACAAAACGGTACAAAAACAAAATACATGTAAATTTGACATAAGAGAGACACCTAAGCAAGAAATCAGCTGTTCTAACGAGTTTACCTTACTTATTTTACCATGTAGCTGACGTATACGTGTGTCACATAACCATATGTTTGCCATATCAACAGCAACGAAACAGCCAAACACACAACATCACACATAGTTTGTACGAAGAAGCTGACGTATTAGTGTGTCACCATAACGTCGACTACGCAAGTCGCGCTGGCTTGCAAATGAAATTTTGCGTGGCTATGCTTTATATCTCCGTTCAACAACAGCAACAGACACATGTACATACATACATTATTATGTTAATAGTTCGAACACTCATTGATTTTTTTTCCCACCCTAATGTACATACGTACATTGTTATGTTCCTACATACGCTACACAAATTCTCATCAATTTTCGTTGCTCTCTTAATATCTCATTTGCATACATACATATATGTATAACCACGTCATTATTCTCATTGGCCTGCGAGTGCTCCGAACCTGCACAAGACAACTATTCGCTGCCGCTACATCAGTGTGTTTTTTTTTGTGCAGTTTAACAATCTGTGTTTCAAGTCGGACATATCTGTGTTCTATATAGGGGTGGGTCACCCTTATAATTTAGTGGAATGAAAAATAGATATTGGCAGATTCTGAGACCAACCCGATATGCACACAAAAGTTCATACAAATCGTTCTAGCCGTTTCGGAGAAGTTTAACACCAAACAATCTCTGATCGCAGTCTAATTTTGGCACTAATTTTGGTTTCTCTATTGCGAATGTGCTGTCACTTAGGAACATAGATGCCCAAGGTAGTAGTAATGGTGACAGTGACGAAATATCACTCGAAGAAAACAATTTGCTATTCATGTTACTTAGTCGTCAACGAGATTGCGACGAAAGCACATGTGTGGCGGGTGTTGTAATTTTTTTCTGTTTCTTTGTTTAACAAAAGGGAAATGTAAAATTAATGAATGTACAGATTTTAGTAATACTCTTGATGAATGTATTTATTTTAGTAATACTCTTGATGAATGTATTGATAGATATATATATATCTATAATACAGACATATATAATTTATATATGCAGACATCTGGATAGTATGATGATTTCGAAATAAAAAGATTCTTCGAAGTGTTTATAAATTTTCCCTCAATTAATCATTGTTCAATTTGCAATTAAAAAGTAATGAAATCTTCTATGTTGATACTCTTATTGCAGTTACGCAATAAAAGTATATTTCTCAAACTAGAAGAATTCAGCTTATTGCGTTTTTTTAGCAAATATGAATCAAATCTGAAAATATTTGTTCGCAAAGATTCGTTGAGAGAAATAAAGATAAACACTTCAATGAAATCTTCTTTATTTCAGGATATATTGTACCATCCAGATTTTTCCAGAATTCAATATTGATAAAATTATCCGGGAAATCTAATTCACTTCGAAGTATAAGTTCTGTTTAGATTAGAAATTCGTACTTTAATTTATCGCATTTAAAAGGGTTTTGAAAAATATCCAGTAAATGCTGAATATTTTCAAAATCCTTAAACCTGTCATTAAAGTAACTAAAACGCGTTTCTCATATTTCCGAAACTTCAAACTTTTTCAAGATTTTCTCCTTGTCGTAAATAACAGAAGTTTTCGGAAAGTCCGAAAAGTCTTCAGAAGCAATTTGAGCTGCAAGTAAAAATAGCTGAGTTTTAAAATCTGAAAGAATTTTAAACATATCAGAAATATTATTATCTTTTCCCTTCAGCTTTAATTCAACTCATTCAACATGTTACAAATGTCTGTTAAAAACGCCATGTCTAAAATAAATTGATAATCTTTTAAATATTCTTTTTCGGTTATTTCGATATTTTCAGCTTCTAAAAATTCAAATACTTCATTTCTAAGCTCAAACAATCTATTAATACTATTACCTCGGCTTAACCAACGTACCTCAGTAAACATTAAGAGATCGTGGTGAGAAGCATTTGAATTTTTTAGAAATGTCACAAATTTTCTATGAGTCAGTGAGTTATGGCCGCCCCTTATCCTATTAATTATCCGCTTAGTAGCCTTCATGACCGGATGCTTGGATATAAATTTAGAAGCAAGAGCAGCCTGGTGTATTATACAATGCAAGGTATAAACCTCAATTTCATTTTTTTGTCATCTGGCCTACAAATCCATCACGTTTGCCTGTCATAGTGTTCGCACCATCCGTACAAACACCGTCTAATTTGTTAGAATCAACAACGGAAAGAAGTTTTTCGTTGACGACTTCGAACAATAATTTGCCGGATACATTGTCATAAAATGTTTCAACAGAATATATTGACTCGAAAACATTGTAATCTGAATCAACGCATCGAATGCAGATTACAGAATGAAAAAAATTCGCAATTTTTTAATTTTCCCTTAATGCCGATTCCAGAATATCACCCAAATAAAGAGAACGCCGGGTTATACTATTGCGGGACAAAGGTAATTTTTCAATAAAATTAGTTTTATAATGAAGTTTTCCAAAAACTTTACTCAATATATTTTTGACAAATGGCCCATCTGAAAATGGCCTTCCCTTTTTAACAATATCTAAACTTATTAAGTTAGATAAATCCATTTTTAAATTCTCCTCCACCATATCTTCATCATTTTCTTTAGATTGATTTACCCATTCCTTCAACTTTTCAATAAAAATTTTCTTATAAATTTTAAATTGCTTTTCTTTTTCTTCCCCCTGCAAATAATACATGGCTTTGTGAACATCTTCAAAATGTTTTTTTAAATTATATTTCTTAGTTTTTTTAAATGTCTTATGACAAATAAGACATTGCATGTCATTAAAAGCATTTTGTAACATAAAATACTTTTCGGCTGACATCATTAATATATCGCAATAATTTCAATTTATGTGTTCACTGACAGCAGTCTCGATGACGATTAAAATGTAAAATAAGAAACAGAAGTTCTGCAAGTGTAGTTTGTCTCTCCCACTCAACGTGCCGATTTCCTATTGGTTGATTGACGATCAAACAAAAGAGCGTAAGTATACGTGTGTGTGACTGATTTTCGTTCGCTTAGCTATTCATTAGAGATACATAAATAAATAGGCTGTAAGTGTTATTAAGTATTAATATTATTTAAATGAAACGTCATCATATGATTGCACGCTGTTTGTTATTTTCCAATGAAACATTTCCTAATGTGTTCATAGAAATCGAACAGATACCGTGTAACAAAAAGGTGTTAACACATCGCCCGTGAGTTCGAACATTCATTGATTTTTTTTTAATAAATCGAACAAAAAATACCAAATTTTAAAATATTTCTCATCTTTTGTGCGAAATTCCACTGATGCTGCACATGTCATTTCAAAAGACAAATAAATCCACTCCATCCATTGAAATGAGGCTTAAAGCTGCGCTTCCACTACAAGAGCAGCGACAAGCGGACACATGGATGGATTTATTGTTGGCCAGACAACAAAATAATACTATGCAAAAAAGTTGTAATATCCTTGGAGATGGTGATGCTAAAGCAGTAGAATAATCTCTAGGCTAGAAATGTAACGTAACGTAAGCAGAAAAACGAAATGGTGAATAACAGTGAAGAGCTAACATTTCGTAATGCATAATAAATGCAACCCTAATCGCCAACAATGTTCATTCAAAATGAAATAAAAATGACGACCGGCATGAATAGGATAAAAGTAGAAGCAGTAGAAAAATTCACTAGCCTGATTTCTATTATGTATCTTTGAATTTACGAACCGGCATTAGTATTTGGGCATTAGATTCGTAACACAGATAAGGGCAGTTAAAGCTAGTCAACACATCACCACCTATTTTGATTTGGTGGTAATTATTATATATTAACTCTTCAACTAAATTTATAATCAACCATGTTGAAATAGTAACGCGCACGGAGAAAAAAAATGCCTCTCTAACATATGTTCCAAACATATTTTGCAGCAAACATATATATGTTTGCAACAGTCCCTAACATCACATATGCTTGGGTCCTGCAAATAAATATATGCTTGGATGCAAGTAAATAGTTACTTTGCTGCAAGCATATATTTGCTTGGATGTAAGTAAATATATGCTTGGATGTAAGTAAATATATGCTTGGATCTAAGTAAATATGTGCTTGGGTGCATTTGTATACTTACGGTAGATATAATTCTATGATTAAGGAAAAACGAATTTGTAAATGAATTGGTAATATACAAATTTTATTTCATAAAAAAATTCACTGTAATAAAAGTATATATTATAATATAATATTAAAATGGATAACAATAATATATACATATTATAGATATATATATTAAAGCCAATTTATAAATAATTTGTTTTCAGTATTTAAATATAAGTATGATGTGACTTTTGTCTGCAGTGAATCCACTGGAAGTTTAAAAAAAATCCAATGAGTGTTCAAACTCACGGGCGATGTGTTAACACCTTTTTGTTACACGTTACCCGTTCGATTTCTATGAACACATTAGTAAATGTTACATTGGAAAATAAAAAACAGCGTTCAATCATATGATGACGTTACAGTTAAATAATATTAATACTTAAAATTATTTAAAGACCCAGTGCAAGCACATGTGTCATTATTTTCTTGCTCAATACTTTTTGTTTTATTCCCACAAAAGTCAAAGAATGCAAAGCAACAGACACTTGTACATACATACATACATTGTTATATTCGTACGATATAACCGAAGATCAACATAAAATACTTTTTTAATATTACTCCAAATTAAAACACTTAAATCTCGGCTCGCCGATATCGGATCGCCTTCATTTTTGGCCTAAACTCTTCGTCGAAACCCGCACTAGCTTTTTAATCCAAAAATTAATAAAATCGGCTATGAATTTCCGGAGAAAATCGCGTGGGAAAATTATATGAAAATCGCCCAATAATCACTTTCAATACCGACAGCCAAGCAACGAACAAACAAACGATGATTTACTCTTCCAAACCTAACACTTGCGTATGTATTAAATTTATAGTTTACTGCCCTAGAGGCGCGCGTATAGATGTTAACACATCAGAAAAATCATTGAGTTCTACTCGAAAGGCAAAAAAATGGGTATCAAATCCATGATTTAATATTTCTTGCAGACAAAAAATTGGTTGTGGTTGATTACAAATATGTAAAATAAGTGCGAATTCCGGCAGTTGGTCTTCACTGTACCCTATATGTACAACCATTTTGTTTTTGTACAAAATGTCATTAATAACACTGTGCTCGAATCTGCACCCTTTTTTTTGTAACAAGCGGGGCACCCATCTAGTAAACCTACTTCTAGTACGCTGAATCCAGTGGTGCAAACCATTTTTTTAGGTTAGGTCTTGTTTAGAAAATAAACACGATTGAAAATTTTGGTTAAAAGTAGATAAAAAACACAATTATTGGGCGAAATACATAATTCAAGGCCCGGGCCCAAAACAAAAACCAAAAATCGAGAAAGATATGGGTATTTCAAAAAGCTTTTGATGTGTAAACATCTATACGCTGGGGGTAAAAATCTTTTTCACAATACAATCACAAATTTAGAGTAAGATGTGCGATGTAATCGTTAACCAATCGTAAAGCGTTATCAAATCGGTGTGAGCTATGTATGAGTGTATTAGTGTATTCATACGCTGCATATAATATACTCAACACCATCTAGTGTGCAAAAGTAATTGTCGTACATTATTCGCTAATTGTCGTACATTATGTTATCGTAGGCAAATGAAAACAAATAAATAAAATGAATACAAAAACATTTAATTTTAATAACTTTTAAAAAGGTTTTTTGCACTTTTAATAAGAAATTTATTAAAACAAAACAAAATAAGGAAAACTAAAAACTAAACTTGTCAAACTATAAGTCTTCTTCGTCTTTGAGATTGTCATTCATACTTAACAGCTGCATATAAGCACCATCTAGTGTGCAATAGTAGCTACTACTTTTCGAAAACCATTGCTGTAAAATAATATTACATTTCAGTAAACAGTTGATTAATAACTTGTCAACCGCAACAAATACAAAATAATAAAATATTTTACAAAACACCAAAAAAATTATAACTCAGAACATAAAACAACACAAAGTGTATCAACGCTGAATGGAGGTAATGTTACTTCTAATAACATTTCTATTAGATTCCAATATAAATTAAGATTATAACATATCTGCATTAGGTACTGTTGCCTTACACTGAAACTGGTGCACGACAATTAGGTAAAAATCTCCATCTCGTGCCAATTGGGTGGAGATTTTAATGCAAATTGTGCAAACCCACAGTCGCAAGATTTATCAAAATTTTTATTTGACGTTTTCCACTTGCATATGAGCAATTCTCTACAAACCCCCACAACTAACAATACCACTACCATAGATGCAGTTTTCCATAGCTTTTTAAATACAATCGAGTCAAAAATTTAAATATGTATCTTATTTTAGTTACCATAAGCCAATATTAACTATTTGTACTTAAGGCATTTGCCATAGATGGGCACTTTGCAGTACTACTACAATTTCAGTAAAAATAATTCTTTAACTAGTAAATTTTTACTGATTACTAAAATTTTTTTCACCAATTTTTATAAAGTGCCTACATGATTACGATGAGGTGCATTGAATTTGTGATTAATTAAAAAAATATACTAAAAGCATAAGTACTTCCAACTTCATTACTAGATGTTTACACATCTCCCCTGTGATCGGACTCACATTAATTTTTTTTTTCGATCGGAGCTATGGGGACCAATGGGGCCTACAGGGTCCAAAAATAGGCTCCCCCTAGGGACCGTTGGGTATGGGGGCAAGTGTGGGTACTTAAACGAAAGGTATTGATCTAACGAATTCAGCGCTACCATTATTTTTTTCAGTGCACATGCGTAAGCTGGGTTAAACTCAACCAAAGAAGCCACACTTACTCCTAAAATGCAAACACCCATATTTTGCTTGATATAGCGATTTATGTTTATATACAGTGCATTTATTTACATTCCATTTACACTCCATTTCATTATTTTTTCAATTTTCATTTTCTGATTCTTCTAAATCATCTTCTTCTTGCAAATTCCAGCAAATATCACCCAGAAGTGAATGTATCTTTTTGCCACTATACCAGTGCTCGAGTCTGGCAGTCACTTGGTGAAAACGCTCGCCGTGTTCATCGGATTCTGTTGGTGATTGTTCAGGGAATTTTTCTACATGGTGATGCAAAAAATGAATTTTTAAAGACATTTTAACATTTAAATTGTGAAAAGCCTTGAGCATGTCTTTAATTAGTATACGCCAATTCTCTGATCGATGAATTCCGAGAACATTGGCTATGACCGCTTTTACGCAATCCCATGCTACAAATTCAACAGCACTGAGTGCATTATTAAATGCTTGATCCTTCATTAGCCGACGAATATCCGGAACATTAAGAATTCCTTTAAAACAACCAGAAAATAAAACGTTATATAAAATTTTTTTTAAACGAGGGAAAATACGACGCAACTCATTGAATGCATTTCCGTCTGGGTCCAATGCTTTTAGAAAATTTTTCACAATTCCTAGCTTGATGTGGAGAGGTGGAAGCAACACCTTTTCGATTGGAACAAGTGGAATCTCAATAATATTGTTTCGCCGTACTAAGATTTCATCACGTGATGGCCAACTGTGTGCATTATATTGGTCGCCAGTAAAACGGGTATCCCATAGACACATAAAACACATATTTTTGGTGTAGCCCAATTGCATTCCTCGTAAAAGAGCCACCACTTTTAAGTCAGCGCAGATTTTCCACTTATGGTCCTCATATTTTACCAACTCTAGAATTTTTTTTAGTGATGAGTATGTCTCTTTTGTATTGGTGCTCAGCGCAATTGGAACGGAATTTTTTGAATTAGTGATGTGTAGCAGAACCGCTTTAAAACTGCTTTTGGATGAATAGATAAACAATCGCCAATCTTCAGATTTATATCCATTTTGTATCGTCAAAATCAATCCGCGAATATCAATACAATAGGCTAGTGAATTATTCTCAATCGATCTGAAAAAATTCGTAAACCGGCGCTGACGATTGATTGCTCCGTAAACACAAACATCTGGTGCCAAAATGTTTGTTTTTTTTAAATCCTTTGCCAAAAGAATACATTGTCGTTGCGATAGTTTTAAGCGTGTAACATAATATCCAAACGATTTTGCGTGATTTCAATGTGGTTACATGGCGCAGTGGCATTTGATGGCTGATATTCCGACAACAGATTTCCATCAACAGATTCAAATATTGATGATTCATGTTCATTGGTAGGGATTGGTTTTTCCGGAACAGGAATTTCATCTGAGTGCAGCAGTGGCAATTGGGAATATTTTGTTCCAATGTATGAAAACGATGCACTTTTTAATCTGTTCATACCAAAGACATTATTCACACACGCATAACATTCAGCTGAATCATGAACTTCAGAATCTATCCAAATCATTGGAACACCAAATGGCATGACGGCACCAGAAATTTTCAATTTATTCAGATAGACAATGCACGACGTACAAACGACAGATGGTGCCCAAGGCACACAACTATGAACACATTGTGCAAAATAGTCTTGATACGATTTCTGAATTTCCGAACTAATTTTACAGCGACTGGGCATAATTGTGAATCTTCCACACACATAACAAAATAAATTTAATCTGCGGCACATATCCGTTTCTAAAATTAATTAACCGATTGCCGAAACATATTAATATGAAATACTTACCGATTATAACTAAAGATAAATTATAAATAAATTAGATAAATTAGAGAAATGAGGCAAGTCTTAACTCGAACGAATCCAAAAAACGAGAGGACGGGAAAAGGTGAAGTAGGTTGCAGTATTCTTAAATGGCGACGACCAGTCTTGCCAGATGTCCATATGATCAGCTGTAAGCTAAAGACAGCCCTGATTACTTGGTAACAGTGATACCAAGTTATAGTTGATAGTTTAAATGTTTACGACGTTAACTTATACAAAAATAAATCGCTTAACAAGCTTATATCAAGCAAAATATGGGTGTTTGAATTTTAGGAGTAAGTGTGGCTTCTTTCGTTGAGTTTAACCCAGCTTACGCATGTGCACTGAAAAAAATAATGGTAGCGCTGAATTCGTTAGATCAATACCTTTCGTTTAAGTACCCACACTTGCCCCCATACCCAACGGTCCCTAGGGGGAGCCTATTTTTGGACCCTGTAGGCCCCATTCGTCCCCATAGGTCCGATCGAAAAAAAAACCTTATCTTTCTCGATTTTTGGTTATTGTTTTTTTTTTGGGCCCGGGCCTTGAATTATGTATTTCGCCCAATAATTGTGTTTTTTATCTACTTTTAACCAAAATTTTCAATCGTGTTTATTTTCTAAACAAGAGCTAACCTAAAAAAATGGTTTGCACCACTGGATTCAGCGTACTCGAATTAGGTTTACTAGATGGGTGCCCCGCTTGTTACATTTTTGAACTAGCACTGTGTAATTAGGTGGCTTGTAATCGATATGGGAATTTGTAATTTAAATTTCTTTACAATTCTTTTTTTGTCGCATTCTACAATTCTTCCTACTTCAATTTTTTTAGAATAAAACTCTTCGAAATTTATTAAAGTATTGGCGATGTTTAGCTGGTACTTTGTGAATAATGTTTTAATTAAATTAACTCTAGAACTGGTGGAAGTTGCACATTTTTTGAAAGGCTGGTGGAACGCTTCAAATCGAATTGATGACAAATGTTTAAGTGGACCAACTTCATTCATAATTCTTCCATAATGGGTCATATTATGATATTTTGGTTTCAATGTTGAATTTGAGAGTTTCAAGTATAAATTGTGGTGCTCAGTTATTAAGTTCTTTAGTAACACGTTAGATTCAAACTGTAAGACATCAGAACTACAACATATGCTTAGAATTTCTCTTAGCAATAAATACAAGGTCCATTCTTCGCAATCTGGGACTAGGTCGCCAATTATTAAAGTCAGATTAAAGGAAAATGTTTTCATTTCTGATGCAGACAATTTCAACTTAAGTTTCAGAAGGGCATCGCTATTTAAAATGGGTGGTTTGTTCTTACAATTAGGGCCATAATTAAATACTAAAATCCGATAATTTAACTGTTGTAAAGTGACAAAAATATATTTTGTAATAAATGAATTTAAAATAAACATCAAATCGTAATGGCAAACACCCTCCAGGAAATCGCGCATAACATCAACAGCAAAATTGTTAAGAACATTAAAATGTTTCAATTTATTCCAAAAGCATGTTTCTTTTATACCTGTTTGCTTAACGTTTGATGCTCCTACATCGCCCTCATAATTAATGTCATTTCTCAACAAACTTAAGTTTTCTTCACATTATTTCTGCGTATCATAACGTTTCATTTTACAAAATCTACAAAAGAAATTGCTCTGAAAACTCTCCGAAAATCCAAGTATAGAATTCAACCCCAAATTATCGCCTAGAACTAACACAGGAACAAGTTTTACAACTTTATATCCTTCTATTTCTGAATCTAAAAATATTCCCTCACTTTCTAGGGTATTCAGACAATTAATGAATGGTGTAAATACACGGGAATTTCCAAATTGTTTCCTATCTTCACTAAAGAGAAGCATTCCTGCATAAATATTTTGCAATTTAGAAGCCATGTGCTCTGGCAGACACGCAAATTTTAAGTACACACCACAAATTTTTTGGATGCCGGCGTGCGAACCTAGCGCGTTATTCGGTTCGAAGTCATCACTGAAAATAAATAAAGGCAAATAAAATATTTCGTTAGATGCTGGATATTTAGATATTATTTTTTTCCAGTGATTACTTTGAACGTAATTTTTTATTGTGCCGTTATTTTGCTCTGCCAACAAAATTTGATAATATAATATAATGTCGCGAAGAAAAGGGGTTGAGTTGAAAAGAACACTAAAAAATATTTTTAAAGGGAACATTCCTACAGTATAATTTATTTTTGTTAAAATTACTGAGTTGTCCACGTCCATACATTCATTAATTTCATCTTGGATATGGGTAAAAACATATGAAATCAACCGAAAATATTAACATTTCTGACCTCATCACCTCCAAATTTGATAAGATTTTGTACACACGATCTATGGATCGGCACAATAATATTTGCCAACTTTCAGACATATAGCCTTTCAACTTTCAGAATTATGGCCATTCCAAGTTGGCAAAAATCAATAAAAATGCACTCAGATGCCTTAACACAATTTTTAATATCTCGAAAAGTATTCATTGTACGTTAATAATCAAGGGCTCATTTTACAGACAAAAACATGCGCCATTCAAAAAAATTTTTTTTTTTAATTTTCGATCAAGGATAATGCAAATAAAAAAAGGACTAAAATTTCCAAAGGATATATCTCGAAAATCAATATTTTTAAAAATTTCAAAAAAATATATGTTAATTCTTATTATGTTTTGTACAAGTCTGCCAAATTTCAATGTGGAGTCTTTATTACAACATGAGTTATTAAGAAAAAAGCAGGCGAAGGTTTATGTATTTCATGAAATGTACCAAAATACAAAAAGGTGACAAATTACAAAAAGAAGGACAAATCAAATGTAACGGAACTTTTTCGACTTTTCTTTGCTTAAACTCTTTTTCTCCATTGCTAAACCTTTAATAAAAAGTACAACATAATGTATTATCATTATTAAACACTTTATTACAGCATATTTATTTATTTCTGAAGGATTTCAATTAAAAAATCTGCATCTGCCGAGTAACGCTTGACTTTAATTTTTTTTATCTACAGGTTCAATAGAATGCAGCTTTTGAGTTCCAGGAATAGTACGCAAATCTTTAAAACAAATTTGAAGGAACCGTGCTTCTTCTTCGTGGTCTTTTAGAGTTAAAAACTCGAAACTACAGTTCAAAAGATTTTGCAGGCACCATTCATATAATTGTTTTGGAGTAGTTATTTGACCTTGTAATGGACGCTGTAAACTAGCTCGATGTGCCTCTCTCTTTACGGTACCTCCAAGACCGTCACTTGGGCCTTTTCCATGGCTTGTTGCAAAAAAATGCCACTCAGCATTACATCAAAAATCTTCCATATGATAACAAAAATTGATAAAGTTCTTTTTATTTTTAAACTGGGCAGCACTACCGTCTTCGGGGTTGTTTTAAACTTTTTTCTCAAAAATACATTCAGGTGGCGATGGAACAGGTGAACAGCTACAGAATCGTGTACAAGACAATCAGATATTATTATGAAGTTTGTATGTTGTGTTTTTCCATCTGATTTAAAATAAATAGCAATTGGGTATAAAGTGGCCTGAGAGATGTTCCAGTGAAATCCCTGGACTGCATCCTGAATAGTAAAAGAAGCATTTTCTGAAAAATCGCAAACTGCTATGTACTCATTTTCTTCCAAATTTGATTTTCTTTCGCTCAGATATGCTGCCTGCTGTTTTGCAATAAATGAATGAGGTAATAGAATTTCAAGCTTTTCACATAGGGAATCCACAAAAACGTCGGCTTGGCCAATCATGGTCTCCAAATTATCCCTATCTACACTTACCCATTGTTTATATGTTATTTCATCAATATCATTTTGCTCTAGTAATTGAATTAGTTTTGCTTTTAAATTTTCAATTCCTGGACACTTGTTACATTTACGTAGGTGACACTTTGAAGAAGATTGAATGCATGTCATTTGTTTCAAACAATCTTTGTAACATTCAAGCTGATAATTCGGAACACCAGCAGTTAATTTTTTTAAATTTATAGCATCAATCATCAGCTTCACATTTTGATGCTTTGTACAAACACACACGTTATGATATCCACTTGCATTTGCTAGAATTATATTCCTCGGACGAAGTTGGCAAAACTTGGAAATACCTATTTTTATTCCATCATGTCGTTCCTTGAATAAGGCGTACATTTCTCTTAAGTTTCCAAGCAAAAGTCTTTTATTTTTCCTGACTTTTGTACCATTTTCAAAAACAGACACGAAATCTTTCTGTCCGGGCATACACCAGCTGACGTCATCGGATTCATAAAAGGATTTTACTAAACTGTTTGTCACTGGTGAAATTGGACTTCCCAGTTTTGGGTTAGGCGTACTCATCACACCCTTTGTTTCAACCAAATGCTTGACTTTTCGCGCGATATAGTTTGTAACCAGGAATTCTTCCTCAATTTTATGTATTGTCCAGCTTTTTGGTAAAATTGTTAGCAGTTGGATTTTCTCACTATTTTTTGTTAATATTTTAAACTTTTCTTTTAATTGTTCTATTATTTCGGATTGCGGGCACATATGCGAAGTTGATTGTGCTGAACCGTGGAAAATTTTGTCTTGAATCGAATCACTTATTTTCCTGAATTTTGCATCTCTGTACCGTTTTTGATGTAACTTCTTCTTTTTTATCGGAGATTGTTCCAGATACGGTAAAGATTGGTTTAATTTTGTAATAGCAACGTCTTCCGTGCCTGACGCAATGTCATCGAAAGTATCTACATTTTCGTTTATGTCTGAAGCTTCTTCCAAATTAGATTTATTAGATTTTTTCAGATGCGAAAATTTTATTCTACATGTCCCACAAATTTTATTTGAGATCGTAATGTTTTTATCCTTAGTATACTGTAGCATCCATTCTAGGACTTGTCTTAAACTTTTATTGCACCCAGTGTGACCGGATTTTTTAAAAGGATTACAGCAAAATGTTGAATTGAATGGCATATTTTTTATTTAAATACCGACTGAATAGTGCACGACTTTTTTGTATTGAGAATAATTATAATTTATTTAAATATTTAGTCTCTTTTTTTTGCTTTTTCAAACGATCACTTATGAAATCTAGTATTCAACTGAAGTTTGACTTAGAGTCTCTGAACTATTTATACTGTTTTTTTTGGTACAACAAATAGAAAAAGAGTTTAAGCAAAGAAAAGTCGAAAAAGTACCGTTACATTTGATTTGTCCATCTTTTTGTAATTTGTCACCTTTTTGTATTTTGGTACATTTCATGAAATACATAAACCTTCGCCTGCTTTTTTCTTAATAACTCATGTTGTAATAAAGACTCCACATTGAAATTTGGCAGACTTGTACAAAACATAATAAGAATTAACATATATTTTTTTGAAATTTTTAAAAATATTGATTTTCGAGATATATCCTTTGGAAATTTTAGTCCTTTTTTATTTACATTATCCTTGATCGAAAATTTAAAAAAAAAAAATTTTTTGAATGGCGCATGTCTTTGTCTGTAAAATGAGCCCTTGATTATTAATGTACAATGAATACTTTTCGAGATATTAAAAATTGTGTTAAGGCATCTGAGTGCATTTTTATTGATTTTTGCCAACTTGGAATGACCATAATTCTGAAAGTACGAGAGCTAGGACACTGAAAGTTGGCAAACGCTATTATTATGTTTAACTTTCCCTTCGTACCAAATTTCATCCAATTCGAAATCGGTGCGGTCAACTCATTGGTTGATTTCATATGTTTTTACCCATATTATAATATTCAATATCGAAAAATAATTTACTACGTTTTAGT
This sequence comes from Phaonia tiefii, assembly GCA_963931995.1. Lineage (NCBI taxonomy): Eukaryota > Metazoa > Arthropoda > Insecta > Diptera > Muscidae > Phaonia > Phaonia tiefii. The sequence continues at coordinate 196,434,135 of OZ008368.1, read as the reverse complement.
TCTGAAATAATTTTGTATTCGGAATCTAATTGGCTTGCTTCTATTAAATTACACACAGATAGAATTACTTCGTTTTTCTTGTCATTGTCGTCCCATATTGAAAGCAGAAACTGCGAATGGATTTTCTCAAGGTATTTTTTGTAAAACAACATTATTTGCTGAGTATTTGTTATTGCTGATTTTCGTGATATTGTATTGTTACTGTATATTTTAATAAAAACTTTCAGAAATTCCATTCGGGTTTGTTCTATTTTTGTGGTCAACAAATTGCTAGATGTGACAACGTGATTGTCCACAGACTCTGACAATATTTGTAAATATTCGTTTGTTTGAGGTTGAATATCTAGTTCTTGACAAACTAATGGTTGATGTTCAATTAATTTTTCTCTAAATTCAACAGATAAATGTGTTTTCAAATGGGATCTAAATGATTCTAAATTTGTGAATTTGCGACTACAAACCAGACATTCAAAAAATTTGCAACTTCTGTGTTCTTTCCTACTGTGTTTTATGAAATCTTTAAGAATATTAAAATTTGATTTACAGAAGTGACAAGTTAATATTGCCATCATAAAGTAACGGTAGACTACCGGTAAACTGAATTAAAATAAAATAGTTTAAATCAAGTGTGTTAGAATGCATAAAATACAAAATTATTCAAATAAGTCTTTGATTATAGTTTCGATATTCGGTACCTTTTCGTGCGGTAGTTTACTTCTGAAAATTGATAGTTGGATAAATTGCCATACGTGTTTGCACATTCGTGGGTATGCAACATCTAAGGCCATGACATACATAAATCCTACATTTACAGCTTCAAGAAGATCGGTGCATTTAAAGGTGAACCCTGCGATATTAAACTCCGCATAGGTGATGGCATGACCAAATTTTACAAATTTAATTTGTAAGTCGGTAATCGCATCCTCCTTCAATTGTACAATTGACTGTAAAAATATAAATAGAATTATTATTGGTAATAAGAATTGCAGTATTAAAATATTTTTCAATTTGCTTACCTCATATTCCTTTATAAAACGCTCCTGAATTTCAAATTTACTGGCGTTACCATCTTTCGTTTCATGCCTTTTTCCACAGTGCGGTAAGATATATGGTATTAAAAGGAGGGTCAGTTCCTAAAAAATATTTTTTATTTATTATCTGAACACAAACAAAATATTTGGAATAGCTTTAAACAATAAGTGAATCAGTATTGGGTTTTAATCGTAATTGTGCGATGTAATGAACTTATACCATATTTGAACTAATTAATGTTTTAAAATTTTTGACACTTACGTTCTTCGATGGAATCATCGATCTCCGTAATTATATAACAGGCTGTTTTGTCCCGAAGAGTACGTGCGTGATTCAGAACTTTTGGGTACAGCTTCAGCCAATTTTCAACAGGTTCTGTTGGTGAATACAATAATTCCACGTCCAGAGCAGTTAGCTTGATACCGTTGTTACCTTGTAGCACTGGGTACTTCGAGATATAATCAAATGTAGAAATACTTCCTTTTAATTCATTTTGGCGATATGCATGAGTTTCTTTATACTTCAAAATAATTATAGACAAATCCGAGGTATTCTCACAGAGGTACTGAATACTTTCTGCTTCAGCTGATAAAAAAATCGCAGTTTTAATTTTCAAGAAGTCCAGGTATGCTCCAATATTTCGAGATTTTGTAAATTCATAATACCCTTACTACCTGGTGGTGTAGGGTATAACCCAATAACTTATTTGCGAAAGGCGCATTTAGTTTACGCTTCAGGTCCTTTCGAGGTCTTCGACTAATGATTCCATCAGCATTTAAAGCTGTCTTTTTGTTGTTGTACGCACTCCACAACTTTCCTCGAGCAATACAGCCTTTCACAGAGGGGATGAAGTATGCAGATTTTAATTCAGTATTAAAAATTTGGACAATCAGTTCTGCCAGAACTTCAAAATCATCACGTTTAATAGCTTATTCACATTTACCGCGTTTCAGCTGAAATGCCGGCGTTTCGCTCTCTTGAAATCATTTTGAAACCATGGTGTTCACATTATGCTTTTTTATACTACTGTGGTTTCATGTGACATTTCTCATTTCTGTTTTGTGTTTTCTGTATTGAGTGTAAACAACACAAACGCACATTTGTGAATAAAGAAATATAAAATAACATTGATACATACATATGAGACATACATTGATAATAACATTGATACATACATACATAAATCACATTGCAATAAGTACTTACCACCACAAAGCAAACTAGAAATGTAAACAAACAGATTTGTTTTCCCCCATTTTTCTGACATTTGCTTTGAACCAGCAATGGAAATTTTTTCATTTTACTCCTTTTTTTTAACTATTATTGGAGTACAACACTGTGCTCTCTCTCATTTTTACTGTGGTTTCAAACAAACTACAGTAAAAAGAGCATAATGTTTGCGTTTTTTTTGTATGGAAATAAGTGCCAATTAAAGTGTGTTTCGCTGAAATCGTCGAAAGAGAGCGAAACGCCGGCGTTTCAGCTGAAACGCGGTAAATGTGAAAAGGGTATAAGTCTGAAAGATTTTAGAAAGAGTTAATTAGTAATGAAACAGTATTTTAATAATAGTACAATAAAATTCTTACATTTTGGTAGGGTTTTCTTTTAAACATTCGTTTATGATGGCCTTTGAGATATTCACTCTATCTTTATTTTGCAAGCGTTTTTCCTTAATAAAAGTTTTCCATATTTTGCTGACAGCCGGAATTGATTTAATAAATTCTATATTGTAAGTTAAAGGTGAAATTAGAGATGTTTTTGGGGTAAGCTCCTCAGAACCTGCTAAAGATTCGCTTTCCGACAAAGCACCACTGACTGTGGATGCTGATGCCACAGATCGTACAGAATCTATATGAAAATAAAATATTTAAATACATTATTCAAAAAAAGTAATAAATGCAGTATTCTTACCTCCAATTTGCAACTCAATTTGGAATGTTGGTGTTGACATATACTGCAAAACAATACTTCCGAGTTGGTCTTTTCTTACTTTTGCACCAAACACTGAGGCCGTTATATTTTCTGAGGTATAAATTTGAAATACCGATTTAGCTGCTTCAATAAATTTCTTTAATTCATAAGGCTCAGAGATTTCGACAAATAATTTGTCCTCTCTAAATACAGTTAGTATCAACATCTTAATTTAAAAACGTTTACATTTGTTGTAATCTCCTAACAATTTTAATTGAATAAGATGAAATATTTGCCACAGATTAAATATTTAAATAGTCCAAATGAAATAATGAGAATAAATGCAAACGCAACAATAGTGATACAGCAGCGAACACTTATAGTTGAAAAAACCAAAACGGTTTCGTTTCTGTCTTGTTATTGTATTTGCTTTGTTGTTGCATTTGCATGGCGATGGAAAGAAGAAATCACCACAAATTGACTCGACTGTGAATGGCAAAAAAGGGCTGCTTCTGGAATAATACGTCGCAACAACAAAGAACAAAACACATACGTTTCTTCGACCGAATACACACAACATGCACAGGCGAGCCAAGTTCTTTTTGGTTGTTTTGTTGTTGCTGTTGCGACGATTTCTTCTTTCTATCGCCATGCAAATGCAACAACAAAGTAATTAATACAACAGCGTTCCTTTCGCTGCCGTATCAAAATTTTTGCGTTTGCATTATTTCAATTGTTATTGATTTACAAATTTAATAACTTTATTTTGTCACTCAATACATTTATATTTAACACTTTAAATCAAAATTTAACACTTTTTATTGATGTGTTAACATATATACGCGCGCCTCTAGGGCAGTAAACTATTAGTTTAATACATACGCAAGTGTTAGGTTTGTAAGAGTAAATCATCGTTTGTTTGTTCGTTGCTTGGCAGTCGGTATTGAAAGTGATTATTGGGCGATTTTCATATAATTTTCCCACGCGATTTTCTCCGGAAATTCATAGCCGATTTTATTAATTTTTGGATTAAAAAGCTAGTGCGGGTTCCGACGAAGAGTTTAGGCCAAAAATTAAGGCGAGCCGAGATTTAAGTGTTTTAATTTGGAGTATTAATTTGGAGTAATATTAAAAAAGTGTTTTATGTTGACCTTCGGTTATATCGTACGAATATAACAATGTATGTATGTATGTACAAGTGTCTGTTGCTTTGCATTCTTTGACTTTTGTGGGAATAAAACAAAAAGTATTGAGCAAGAAAATAATGACACATGTGCATGCACTGGGTCTTTAAATAATTTTAAGTATTAATATTATTTAACTGTAACGTCATCATATGATTGAACGCTCTTTTTTATTTTCCAATGTAACATTTACGAATGTGTTCATAGAAATCGAACAGGTACCGTGAACTCGCCCGTGAGTTCGAACACTCATTGGATTTTTTTCCAAATAACACTTATATTTCCAAATACTTACCAATTCGTTCCGCGCGCTCCGATCGTGACCGACTCGAACAATGAAGGCGTAAATATGATTTTACTTGTGGCAGCGGCGGTTTACAAATTTCTGGCTGCCAGCTGATTTAAATTTTAATCATAATTAAAAAATAATAATTGCAAATAACTAGTAATTAATCATAATCAAAATTTAACAACTATGGTTTTATTTGGCAATTACAAATGCACCAGGCAATATTACGAATGTGCCACGGCGGTTTGTCGGCGGCAGTGTACTTTTGAAGCATAACTTTGAAATTTAAACATTGAACAGAAGCAACAAAGTTGCATTTACAGTTACATTTGAAAGAGCACAAAAAATGGTTTCGCTTCTGCTTTGTTGTTGTATTTGCTTCGCATTGGCAATGGAAATATAAATGGAAGAATAAATCGCAACATCAACAACAAATAACGAAACACAAGTGTTTGGCCGCATACACCACCAAAGCAAAAACAAACTTTTGCACCCTCCCGTCGTCTCTTCTGCGACACCTATTGCACTATTCACTCAGCCCTTTGTTATAAAGTAAGTGAGAGCCCTGTTGTTACGCTCTCTGGCAAAAATCCTCTCTCAACCTATAAAAAATATGTTTTAACATAAAAAATATGCTGGTACCCAAACAATTACAATTGAGATATGTTACAAAAATATATATACTTGGACCCAAGCATAATATATTTGCATCCAATTATATATTTGTTTGCAACCAGTCCCAAATATATATATACTTGGATCCAAACATATTTCTAACATATATTTTCCTGCGTGCAGCAGTATGAACTTTGTTATGAAATACAAATTCCTTACAGACTACGATTTAGGAACAGAGTGTACAATAAAGTATTCTTATATATATAAAAATGGTGTGAAAATTGTATAGTAATTCATGAACTGAGAACGGCTAGAGCGATTTGGCTCAAATTTTTTTCAGATCTTCGTAATTGCCAGGAGAAGGTTTTTGCGAAAGAAAATTGTTGAAAAGCCCTGCGGAAAAGTCAGCAAATTTGGAAAATGGAAAATTGATTTTTAGTATAGAATTTTGTGTGCAATTGTTCCAGAATGGCTTTTCGAATGGCAAAATAGAAAACTTTTAATGGAAAACTCGGAAAATTCCGGAAAAACATGAACATTTTTAATTATCTTCGACGAAATTTTGCATTTTATCGCAAAATCAAAATACTTTGTGAAGCATGGAAAATTTCGGATAATTGTGAAATTCATTGTGATAACATACATTTTGCATGAATTTTGGGTGCAGAAGTTAACGAGATAAATAACAGATGGCGCTGTGCTGTGATCAATGCCAAAACCCCATAGATGGCGTTATACGTTGACTTAGACTGAGCGTAATTTGAGAGGTGCACTTTTCGCATGTCATCAAGGAAGAATTCGGAAAACTGCTGACTACAAACCAGACTTAGGCTGAGCACAATTTGACAGGTGCACTTTTCGTATTGTCATGTTCTATTAAACAACTGTGCTATTTTCTTGCTACAATTGATTCGAGTTTTCCATATAAGTACACTGATTTCGGATAGTCATATATCGCGTATCACATCCATTGCGATATTTATCAATTCGATCATTTTTTAAGAAAATAAGTTTGCGTTTAAAAACTGAGGCGTATTTCGGGCATTTATTGCGATACATTCATTCCGTAAGTATTTTTTTTGGAAAATAATTTAATTAGTCAAAAACGACTTTATTGATTTTAGCGAGAGTTATTTGCTTGACTAATGCCTCCTATTAGACGATCAAACCTTGGACGACGTACACCTTGTGCAATAATTAGTCAGAATGTCCGAGATATTCAAACGCAAGAGGAACGTGCAGAAGAAAATGAATGGAGACGTGCCCATATTGCACAAGTTCGCGCTGCACAATCACAACCTCAAATTCGACAAACTGTTACTAGAAGAAGACCAGTCATAAATGTAGGCTTGCATCGTGCTGCTTTCGAATAGGATTCCGCATTCGCCTACAAAGATTTTCGCTGCGTTAATATCGGCTCATTGTCTGTCGTATGCCAGCGTTAAGCAGAAGGTTTTTGGCATAATCCGTTGTTGGATGTACTCGGTTGAATGGCAGAAGCGTGGGTTACCACATGCACACATTCTGCTTTGGATGCTGGACAAGATCGAGGCAATTTGACGGCTGTTTTCATTTCCGATTCATGAACGTCACCCGACTGTCGTACATTTGCCAGTTCACTTGGAGAACATTTGCCAGTTCACTAGCAGCGCAAAGAGCAGAACAACCACCAGCTACAACGTTGGCAAATTTCTTTTCGGCATGCGAAAGCGATTCGTACGCAAGGACTTTACTCTATTCGGAAATGCCACGATATTATACATGGAACGCTGCATCGAAGAGGTTTCAACGCCGGAAAAAGGGTGATGTTGTTGCTGGCTTCGCTGATGTCTATTCAACCGATGCTCTAGGACGAATATACACAGTTCATCCACGCCAAGACGAATGCTTCTATCTTCGCTTTCTTTTGGTGATCATCAGAGGCCCTACATCCTTCAATTCCCTGCGTACTGTGGATGGTGTGCCACTTTTCGGGAGGCTTGCCAACGTTTGAATTTGCTTGAAAACGATACACATTCGGACTCCACTCTCGCCGATGCAACTGTTTCTGCGCCAGCGAAACAAATTCGTAGACTGTTTGCGATCATCATAGCCACATGTCAACCATCGAACCCGACCGCATTGTGGGACAAATATAAGGCCGAGATAGCTGACGACATTTTACACAGAGTTCGCATGACAACTTCGAATTTCGGTCTTCAGATTAACGACGAGATGCGCAACGAAGCGTTAGTTCTGATCGAAGACATGTGCGTGCTCATGTGCGGCTGTCTGGTGTTGACATTGGGAATGCCAGCGTCAAATCGTTAGATGAACGATGCATTCAATCGGGAACTACAACGGGAGCAAGACTATGATCGAGATGAGCTGGCCGAATAAGTCCGAACAAATGTGGCGCTGTAGAATGCCGAGCAGAAGAACGTGTACGATTCGCTGATGAAGGTTGTTGACGATGGAGTGGGAGGCATTTACTTTCTCGATGCTCCCGGTGGGACGGGAAAGACATTCGTCATTTCGTTGATTCTGGCAACAATTTGGTGAAGATCTCAAATTGCGTTGGCTGTTGCTTCCTCTGGCATTGCTGCCACATTGTTGGAGGCAGTTGACCCAACGATGAAGGATTTACGAGGTGATTGGAGACAATTTGGTGGGACTATAATATTGCTATCCGGAGATTTTCGTCAAACGCTACTTGTCATCCCAAAATCTACTGCAGCCGATGAACTTAATGCTAGCCTGAAACCGTCGTCTTTGTTGGGGCATGTCAAGAAGTTGAAATTGACCACGAATATGAGAGTCGCGTTGCAGAACGACTCATCGGCTTTTGAATTCTCGAGACAACTGCTGGCGCTTGGCAATGGCCAAATTTCTGTTGATGTTTCCACTGGATTGATATCGTTCCCGGCAAATTTTTGGGAGTTCACATCATCGAAGGAGGAACTCATCACGAAAGTGTTGCCCGGTATTGCACAAAATTATAAAAATCTCGATTGGATTAGTGAACGGGCAAAACTAGCAGCGAAGAATAAGGATGTCGATAGCTTGAATTTGATTATTCAAAGTCAAATAGCTGGTGAACTGCATTCGTACAAATCCGTTGACAGCGTGCCCGACGAGGATGAAGCGACAAACTATCCGACGGAATTTTTGAACTCACTTGATGTGCCAGGAACTCATAATTTACAGCTGAATGTGGGATCGATCATAATCATGGTGCGGAATATGAATCATCCGAAATTGTGCAACGGTACGTGGTTGTCCGCCAAGAAACTGATGAACAATGTGATTCAACCGACGATCATCAAGGGCAAATTCAAAGAAGAGGAAGTCCTTATCCCACGAATTCCGATTATTACATCTGACCTTCCATTCTAATTCAAGCGGATTCAGTTCCCCGTTCGATTGGCGTTTGCGATGACAATCAATAAATCGCAAGGCCAATCGTTGGAAGTTTGTGGGATTAATTACAAATTTCCCTGTTTTTCGCACAGTCAGCATTACGTTGCCTGTTCGCGTGTTGGGCAATCGTCTTCGTTGTTTGTTTTTGCGCCGGAAAACAAATGATAAAACATTGTTCATCATATCGGTCTCTACTGATTTGGATTCCATTCAAATAAATAACATTGAAATTTGATCTATCTGTGTTTTATTCTCACTGGAGTTTATCTGAAGGCGTTAAATTGGGGCGAGTCGAAGAACGCCGGGTCCGCTAGTTTTATACAAAATTAAAACCAATAATGTCAATATGGCTGTATATACTTATACAATGTATTGTTATAAAAATTCAATCTAAAATTTGAAGCAAACGTTTTTTGAAACAATATTTGGATATGCAGAACTCTATTTGTGGTTTTGATTTCTTTTCTTCTGTTGATTAACATTAATAGCATTAAGATATATTAAAGCTCGTGAAAATTTACTATTAAGCCCATAATTAGTATGGTGGCAAGGCACATTAAAAATTTCATTATATCTAAGACTTCCAGGAGGAACATTAAATGGAATTAAAGAGAGAAGATCTGGGCAGTCAATACCGCCATTAATAATACCAAACACAGCATAACAGACTGGAATTTCCTCCGAAATTCTAAAGAAGCCACCCCCAACCATGAACATTTTATTTCTTAAGTATGTAATGGATTTACCATCCGTACTAAAGAAATAACAAACTGCATAAATTTTTTCTGAACCTTTTCCACACGAGCAACATGAATGCCGCTATGTGGACACCAAATCACAGAAGCATATTCTAACTTCAATCCGACAAATGAGGCATACATCAATTTGAGTGTGCTAGGATCGGAAAATTCAGAACAATTTCTTCTGTATGCTTTGGGAATGATGTAATCTTTATGCTGAATGAAAGATAAGGATGAGTCAAAAACAACACCAAGATCAAGGGTATATTTTACAGATTTCAAGATATAGTTACCTATTTTGACATCAAACTGAATTGGATAATGAGACCTAAAATAAGAAACATGTACACATTTAGAGAGATTTAAATGAAGATCATTCAAAAGACACCACTCATTTAAGTGTTCCAAGTCAATTTGCAGATCAAGAGCATTCCGCAGTGAGTCCGTTTTTTAGAAATATTTTTAAATCATCAGGAACAAAAGATGTTTGCAAATATGGAGTAGATTGAAACCCTGAAACAGACCCTACCAGGCGAATATGACTTTAACCATAATAACAAGAAAACCCATATGCTCTAGCTTAGAAAAGAGAATACTGTGGGACACTTTGTCGAAAGCTTTAGCAAAATCCGTGTAGATTGCCTCTACTTGGCTTCCTTGTTCAAAGGCCGAAATACAATATACAGTAAATATTGTTAAATTTGTTAAAGTTGATCCACCAGTAAAAACCCCATGCTGATTCGGGGAACTAAATGACTTTGTGACAAAATATAAACGTTTATAAATAACTTGCTCAAAATTTTGGACACACAGGTGATTTTTGAGATCGGTCTGTAACAAGTTACATCATCCCTTTTAAATAAATAAATATAAATATTTTCCAATTACATCCCATGAAGGGATAGGGGAGTGATTCTCACAATCACTGAGCTGTGCCCTTTCCAGTTTTCCCTCACTGATTGGGACCTACAATTTTACACCGGTTCCGAACGGTTTTTGAGAAGCTATTTCATGGCTTATTACTCGATAGTGTCGCCGTCACTAAGCGAGGTGGCAGTCGTCGAAAGAAGTGTAATTTGCACCACTGCACCACGGACGGCCCTTCTCCCATCCTTAAAAATTGGTGTGATTGTAGCAGACTTCACTAAAGGATAAATTAAAAATATACGTGAGTGCCGCCGTAATATAAGATGCGCACTTTTTCAACAAATATGCATATAGACCCTTTTTGACTTGCATTCTTCCATCAAAAACCTCGTCCACCATAATACCTATGTATGTCAAGTATGGTGAATGATTCAGAAAAATTTAATGCACTACCCGTTGAAGCTGGACTTAAAAATGTTTGCAAACATATTCCCAGCTTCATTACAAGAGTTCGAAATGTCATCACAATATTTAAGAACAGACGGGATATCCGATACCTGTTTTTTAGACTTGATAAAGGACCAAATTGTTGTAGGGTTGTTTTATATTTCATCCTCTTTTTCAATCATAAATTGCTTGTGCAGAAATTTATTTAAAAAATTTCATTCACGCTGATAATGAATAAATTTAGCCTCGTCTTCAGGATTACCAGATTCAAGAAAAAGGTTATGAAATTTATTTAGCAGATTTTTTAATGTCTTCAGACCTTTTGAATACCAAGGGTTCTTATAAACTTTGACGTGTTTGTATGGAAAATTTTCTCTGCAGATACTTAGGACAGTGTTTAGAAACTCACCATAACACAGCGATGTTATTTTTCCTTTAAAAATTTAGTTCCAATCAACACTTCCCAATATAGAGTTTAGCATATCAAAATTGCATGAAGTGAAGTTACATTACATTACAGACATTTTTAAACAATTTGTTTATTTGGAGGCTATGACTCCGTCCGACTAAAGCATTTAAAAAATACACGACCCCATTCCAATTCCAATATTATATTAATTAAACCCATTTTTTATGGTATAATTTTCACTAATAAGGAAATGTGTACGTGGTGTGTCCCATCAATAATTTTTGTGCTCAAGCATTATTTGAAAGCCTATAGGGTAAAGTATTTTTGAGAAGTTTTTTCAGATTTTTTGACAGAGGTCTAGAGGTCGTGCAAGTTGAATTTCCCCCAAAAATCGGGTATGCCGGATGTTTTTTGAATAATAATTAAAACTCGGTCAATAACCACGATTTTCTTAGTTTGTAAGTCAACATTTTTAAAGCAAAACGTCCAAGCTTTTATTGTGTATGCATAAATCACCAGTTTTGGCAATGAATTTGCTCAATAAGGTACCATATAAAGGGGTTTTCAACAGATACGCTACAAAATAAATCGATAGAGACAGAAAACGACGCCTTATTTTTTCCCGCTCTTTTGACATTTCTCTTCAGTAAGGTTTGCCATTTCATCATGGAAAGATATACGAGCCAACAACCAACCGAAATTATTAAAATTTACTACCGAAATTTGGAGTCAGTGGCCTCAACTTTAAGAGCGCTACGTCCAATTTCTGAATTTCATTTCTGGCTGAAAGGCTTCGTCAATAAGCAAAATATGCGTTATTGGTCAGACAGCAATCCACACGTAATCCATGAGTCATCTTTGCATCACGAAAAAATTACGGTTTGGTGCGGTTTATGGGCCGGCGGCGTCATTGGGCCGTACTTCTTCCGTTATGATCAAGACCGGCACATTACTGTGAAGGCGAATCGCTACCGTTCAATGATAACCGAATATTTTTGGCCCCAATTGGATAATATGAACTTGGAGGACATGTGGTTCCAACAGGACGGTGCCACAATCCACACAGCGAATGCCACAATCAGTTTATTGGAAACAAGTTTGGTGAACGTGTTATCTAACGAAATGACCCAGTCGATTGGCCGCCTCGGTCGTGCGATTTGACGCCGTTAGATTATTTCCTGTGGGGCTACGTCAAGTCTATGGTCTATGCCAACAAGCCAGCGACGATTGATGAACTTCGTACGAATATCGAACCTGAAATTGCAGCAGTATCGGCCGATTTATGCTTGAAAACCGTCGAAAATTGGGTTGAGCGTCTGCAAGCGTGCCCCATGGTGGCCATGCAAAAGAAATCGAGTTCCATATATAATGGCATCGAACGTACTTTCACAGGAATAAAGAATTTCATTGGTATCTAAAACCGGTTTCTTAAAATATTTAATTTTTTAAATAAGTACCTTTTCTTAAAAAGCACATTATCTTACAACAAATTGCCTCTTCTTAAAAAACTAGCTTTTCTTTAAAGAGTACCATTTTTAAAAAAGAAAATAACTTTTCTTGAGATAAGTAGCTAATTTTGCCTGTTCTTTTGTAAAAAGGAGCTTTTCTTCAAAAATAATACCTTCTCTTACAAAAAATGCCTTTTCTTACAAAAATTCCTTTTCATAAAGGTACCCTTTCTTAGAAATAAAATAATACCTTCTCTTTTCTTTTCTTGAGATAAGTAGCCTTCCTGAAAATAGGAAAATTTTCTTAAAAAAATAACCTTATCCTAAAACGAGTAACAACATCTTCAAAAAGTATCTGTTCTTAAAAAAGTATTTCTTTGTAAAAAAAATCATTTTCTTAGGCTATTTAGCATTAGCTTTAGCTTTTAATGTAAGAAGCACCTCTCAGCAAAGAAAGGACCTTATCGGGAAAATATATATATATATATTCTTACCAAAGGGACCTAAAGATATATATATTTTTTTTTAAATACATTCAATAAATAACAAATTTCTTAAAAAAAGTTTATCATTTTACAAAAAGTATCTTTTATTAAAGATCTATTTAAATTACAGTAGTTTACAACAGGCGCCTTAGGCGTGTTGGAACTAACTAGTACATAATAACTATATAGTTAAAGGAACTGTGTTCCAAACGGGTGTCCGGGTGTCCCCTGACACCTCATGTAATTTTTTTTTACAAAGAAGTACTTTTTTACGAAGAGGTACTTTTTAAAAAAGTTGTACTCTTTTTAGGAAATGGGTTTTTTAAAGAAAATTTAATTATTTTCAGAAAGGCTACTTACTTACCTCAAGAAAAGAAATGAAACGAAAATGTGTTTTTTAAGAAAAGCTATTTTTTTGATGAAATGTATGAGAAATTCATACTACAAGTTTGCAAGATCAGGAACTTCTAATTATTCTAAAGCAAAACTATGATATTCTAGTCAAAACTACAATATATACTAAATATTGGTTACAAGGCTCCACCTAGAAAACTTCCCTTTCAACAAGAAATTTGCTACCATATGTTAGTCTAGACACAAACCCAAGCGAAACTACCCATATAGTTGATAATACTGGGTTGTAATAAAGTTGTTTAAGTTTTTTTCATTTAGCCCCCATCCCGCAATGTGCGATAAGGGACTTCGTTCCAAAAGCCAACAGGAAATGCGAAAAAGAAATAGGAAGTAATTTTCTAACTGCGCAGTTGGTTTTGCTTACGCAGCCAAAGAGTTCACATGGCAAAGAATGTACAATATTTGTTCACTTTTTGAGAGCAAATTTTGCAGAAGTACCGCAAAGCCCTTCGTTACATTTTAATTTCAAGCTAACAAAAAACAACAACAATAATTTATTTACCTAAAAACAACTAGAGCTTCTAAAGTTGAAAGCCTTTGCAAAGGGGTCTATATACTTATGAACAAGATTATATATTCTACTTTGTGAAAGGATGGTCATTTATCCGTTTGACATCGCGCTATCTGCAAAGTTTTGAAATCAAACAATTAATCCAGCTTAACGATGCGTTTACACGGGACAGTTTGAGCCAAGATAGTTGAGAATATGTATTAGTTGTCACAAAGACAAAAATTGTTTATGTGACGTACGCGTCCAGCCAGTTATAAAGACAGTACAGCTTTAAGCAACCGCCGACAGTGTCGTTTCATTAAATTTTGTGCTCTGATTTTTTGTTTCTTCGCTCTTTGCCAATGTGTTTTGTCTTACTTCTCCAAATTACAATGGAATTGATGTACTCTGTAAAATTAGACATGTATTCATGTTTGTATTGTCAAACAATATTTCAATAAAAATTAGGAAAATTTTCAAATACAAATATATTTCCCAATTTGTAAAGTTGTTTGCGATGTTTTGCTTTTTTCTCAAATTACTACGAAACGTCACCGAAATGGCCGATAGCGGAACTAGTAGAGGTTGACGCAGTAGGATTTGTTGTAATTGTGTGAACCAACAACATGCATTTAGTTTTTGTTTCATGATTCTAATCGTCAAATTCAACACAGATGCATATGAACGAACACAGTAAACAAAAAAGTACAACAACAAAATACACTGAATTTAACAGATGGAGTCATAAGAAAGTAAAATCTGTTGTTCTATTGCGCCAACCTTTACTAGTTCAGCCATGATCTGGCCGCTTATGTCAAATCTCTTGCCGAAGTTACTGTTGTTGAAAAATAAGAGACAGTGGCGAGGCAAGTGAGAGAAGTGTAAGTGTGTAGTAAAAATGTGTGAATGTATTACTACTGTCAGAGCAAAACTATTCCGTGTAAACGCCAGGTTACAGCAGTTCAAAAGGTTCGGTATACACAGTGAATCACGTACGAGTTATGTTACAATACTGTTTCGTGCAACTCCAGCAAAAAAGAATTCCGCTTAACCGATTCTTTAATTTGTCAAAGTAATTTCCTAAACGGCTTTAAAGTTCCCATTTGTAATAGATTAAACGTTTTAAAATAAGAGTTTTGCAAAAATTTTATATTATTTCCCAAATAATTGCGTCATTGTGAGTAAATAAGTATTCGTGTAAATGTATTTTCAATTGTTTATATGTGCAACGGAATTCACAAGATTTTATACAAAAATGTCCCTTTAAGGCATTTGCCGTATAGCAGTCATCATTACAGAGCTCTCTGTGAATTTAGAGAATTTACAGAATTTAAACGCACATAAAAATCCCTGACAATAAGAAATAAAACTATATTAATTTTGGTGCCTAGTTGGCCCAACCAATTCTGCATTAAGGATCGTGTTGCATTGCGTTATCAGAATAATTATAAAGGGTTTTTCAACAGAGACGCTACAAAATAAATCGATAGGGACAGCAAACGACGCCATATTTTTTCCCGCTCTTTTGACATTTCTCTTCAGTAAGGTTTGCCATTTCATCATGGAAAGATATACGAGCCAACAACGAGTCGAAATTATTAAAATTTACTACCGCAATTTGGATTAAGTGGCCTCAACTTTAAGAGCGCTACGTCCAATTTCTGAATTTCATTTCTGGCTGAATGGCTTCGTCAATAAGCAAAATATGCATTATTGGTCAGACAGCAATCCACACGTAATCCATGAGTCATCCTTGCATCCCGAAAAAATTACAGTTTGGTGCGGTTTATGGGCCGGCGGCGTTATTGGGCCGTACTTCTTCCGTGATGAGCAAGACCGGCACATTACTGTGAATGCGAATCGCTACCGTTCAATGATAACCGAATATTTTTGGCCCCAATTGGATAATATGGACTTGGAGGACATGTGGTTCCAACAGGACGGCGCCACAATCCACACAGCGAATGCCACAATCAGTTTATTGGAAACCAAGTTTGGTGAACGTGTTATCTCACGAAATGACCCAGTCTATTGGCCGCCTCGGTCGTGCGATTTGACGCCGTTAGATTATTTCCTGTGGGGCTACGTCAAGTCTATGGTCTATGCCAACAAGCCAGCGACGATGGATGAACTTCGTACGAATATCGAACGTGAAATTGCAGCAGCATCGACCGATTTATGCTTGAAAACTGTCGAAAATTGGGTTGAGCGTCTGCAAGCGTGCCCCATGGTGGCCATGCAAAAGAAATCGAGTTCCATACATAATGTCATCGAACGTACTTTCACAGGAATAAAGAAATTTATTGGTATCTAAAACCGGTTTTGTTTTAGTTAAAAACACTTTTGTAGCGCTCTTATTGAAAAACCCTTTATTAAATTTTTTCGGTAATTTTGTAAATAACGCTTTATAACTCTCAAAATATCTAAGAAAAATTACAAATCTAATGATGCACTTTAAAAGATAGATAAATTCCAAACAAATTTGGAAAATAAAATTTTAATTTTCAGTTACTGTTCCAGAGTTATACTATTTTAAAGCTTTTTACCCATTGTACTAAACTAATAATATTATAAACTGTTTGCCATTTTTGCATCGGATTTACTCTAAACATTGCATTAATGAAAAAATCTACTTGCGCTAAATAACGACAAAGAATTACATGCAGACAAAACTGCCCCAGCTACAGATTGCAGGAACCATATATATGTTTGCAAGCATAGTTTTCATGAATTATTATTAGTTTCAATTTATTTCGTCTTTAAAAGTGCATCACTGGATATGTAAAATTTCATAGAAATTTGAAAAATTATAAAGCGTTATTTACAAAATTTGGCCAAAATTTGCGAAAATATCTTATTGAGCAAAATTATTGCCAAAGCTGGTGGTTTTTGCATATACGATAAAAGTTTATACGTTTTGCTTTAAAAATGTTGAATTAGAAACTAAGAAATTCGTCGTTATTGACCGAGTTTTAAGTAAAATTCAAAAACCGTCCGGAATACCCAATTTTTGACGGAAATTCAACTAGCGCGACCTCTAGACCTCTTCCGAAAAATTTCAAAAATACTTTACCACATAAGCTTTCAAATGAAGTTTGAGGAAGCATGAAAATCGAAAAAGACAAATTTTTTGGGACACCCTAGTGTACAGTTTAATATTATTATATTAATTTTAAAATTAACTCACATTAGAAAAGGCGAGGTTTGTATATGCCGAAATTTCTCTCATGATTCTCAAAATTTTAATAGCTTGGAATTGATTACATCTACTCGCCCTGGTCATTAAAAGCTGGCACAGTTTAAAAAGTTGTCAACCCGTCACCATTGTCGTAGTTTCGGTATCATATGAATGCTCAAACAATTGGACTTATTTGCCCATATGTATTTCTACAATTTTAACTTAGGAACAACAGAGTCGCAAAGTCCATACCCGCTGACAAAAAAGATCTATTGGAATTCATCCAATAGGTACAAACTTATTAGGTACGTCATCATGGTGACTGACCAAACTAAGATCATACTTCCCATAATATGTACAATCCTTGCAAGCAAAAATCTATTTTCTTTTTTGCAACCAATGCCTTTTTATTGTTATTCAAGTTGTTCTAAATACTGTTGCGAATTTTCAATATGGTAACGAATGGATCTAACCATGTGATCATCATTAACAGAGAAGGACGCAGGTAAAATAAATTCCACATGCATACTGGAAAATCACCAGCTCAAGTCTACCACCGACATTTATTTGATATCATCCAGTGCACACGAAAAACGTTAACCATTAGTGCTGCTGTTGTTTTAAAGGTCTGATAGTATGTATGGACCACTTGGAGTCAGTCGGCATCATGAATTTAGTGGATATTGTTTACAAAAAAATAAAAAAATACTTGTACCAACGAAACTGCACTTTGCGAGGAAACGCAATTGCAATTGCAGTGGCTGGTTGCGGTATAGTAGACTAATGGAAAATTGTATACAAAGGAAACCTGAAACTATGCCTATAGAATTTGAAGTTGTTTTTAGTGTGATCAACAGTGTTGCCATATATATGGGAAATACTAAGTACAAATGAGTGCTGAAAAAAATATTGATTTGACTAACATATTCGAAAACTTCAACTTAAAATTTTAAAAAAGCACTAAGATCTGTTAATCTCAAATAAAACATTTGACAAAAGAAACAGTCTAAGTGCGCAATTTTAAGTTGATTGATGTTTAGTTTGACATGTATGACATTGAAGTAACAATTAATAAACAAATTTAATATATTCTCGCGGTTTGTGTTGTTTATTTCATATGAACTGTAATTTAGACACAACCAAAAAATATTCCTAGAGTATTCCAAAAACAGGTCAATCCACGAACTGGGTTTCAATTATTTCGAAAGGTTTAACTTGTGAATAACTTTGTTGGTTGTAAAACAACCTATCCTGGAAATACTTCGGCATGTAATAAGATCGAACGACCCGCTCAGACGGTCAAGGTGTTGTTCCATTCCCCATAGGATACATGCAATCTGCTTAATGCCTATCAAATTACAAGATAGTCAAATGGGAGTTATGTCCTTATCTCATGAGGTGCAGTTGTTCCCTACCCGATCACTACTGAAATAGTACGCCTATGACGACAGTCGCACCCGTTTATTTAGACAATTGTCCCTTAAAAATATCAGTTATTTATTTATTCATATTGGTATGCATTCACTTTATTCGAGATTAAAAGAGAATTCATTATTTAATTTTATATTAATTCATTTTACGTATTTAGAGCAATTAGATTTTTCACTTTTCCCATAACTTTTCCCTTGTCGATCCCCAACAGACACATGTAAATATATACATTGTTATGTTCTTACATACGCTACACAAGTTCACACAATTTTCGTTGCCCTCTTGGTATCTCATTTTTATATACGTATAACAGGGATGATATTTTTAGTGGATAAGAACTTTTTTTACCTCCTTTCGATTTAAAAACTCCCCAACTTCTTTTGGTCCAATAAGAGTACTTTCGGTTTACAACACATCGTCAGCTGAGAATTATTTTGGCGTACTTAGTTTGGTTCATTTTCGTGGTTGCTAAAAATACTATTAAGCATCAATTGGTGTCTTGAGACACCGTTTTGAATACCACATTACACCGGAAGGCCCAAAGTACCGTGTCCAGCCTGTTAATCGGATATACCTCACTAGATCTATCTCGTGTATCTCGGTTGGGCTATGCAGGAAGGGATGGCCCATAGTCTTCAGGCGTCTATTCATCAGAGCCGGACAACTGCAGAGGAGATGCTCTGCCGTCTCCTCCTCTTCTGCGTCATCACAGTGGTCACGGCAGTGGTCATTATATGGCAGCTTCAACCATCTTGCGTGATTACCGATTGGCCAGTGCCCAGTCAGCACGCCAGTTAGCCTAGATATGCCTCCCCGATTATGGCTGATCAGGGAGTTAGTCCGGTGAATGTTATATTTTGGCCATATGTATCTGGATATGCGGCACGTTTCTGGTCTGGTCTTCGCTCGTTCAAGGTAATGCAGGAAAATACCTCTTTTGACCAACCCTATAGGCGTTGCGATTGACACCATATGGAGTTCGGTGGAAGAGGGTCCTGCCCTAGCTAGTTCGTCTGCCTTTTCGTTCCCTAGGAGACCCTTTTGGCCTGGTATCCAAGTAAGAACCACATTGGCCAGCCGACATAGCTCGGCAAGTTTTACCCTACATTCACTAACGAGTTTAGATGCAGTGTTGTAAGATTTAAGTGATTGGAGAGCCGTTTGGATATCTACAAATATTCCAATGCGTTCTGTTCTTCGCTGTACTTAAAGTCCGACGCAGGCTCCTTTGCTGGCCAGTATCTCCGGTTGGAAAACGCTGCACTTGTCTGGGAGTTGGAATGATAAATTGAGGCCTGCCTCTTCGGAGAGCCGTTTCCACATTCCATTTTAGGTCCATCCGTAAATACTTTGGTGTGACATCGAATAGGTTATTGAACGTCAATGAGGGGGTGCAGTAATCGGTGGTTATATTGAGTTCTCTTGGGATTGTCTGTAGTACACTCGCATGTCCATATGCGTTGCTCTTCCAGAGTCCAAGATCGTTTAGTTGGGTGGCACTCCAGGCCGCACTAACTGTGATGTGAAGGTCGATTGGTATGATATGAAGCATTGCATTAAGGGCTTCAGCTGGACCCGTCCTCATTGCCCCTGTTATGCCGATGCAAGCTGATCTCTGTACTCAATACAATAGTTTCATGGTGGACGTCTTCCCTGCGCAAGCCACCATACCATTGCTTCATGGGAGAGTATTGGTCTGATTATGCTAGTGTATATCGATAGCACCATTTTCGGTCGGAGACCCCACCGGCTTCCGAAACTTTTCCGACAAGCGTAGTACGCAACGGTTGCATTCTGTGCGCGGTGCTCTATGTTACGCTTCCAGGAAAGTTTAGGGTCTAGACTCACGCCCATGTACTTGGCGTGAGTTGACAGTGGAATCTCTAATCCACTTAGCCGAGGAGGATTAAACTTTGGTATCTTGGACTTCGTGGTAAAAAGCATGACCTCAGTTTTCCCTGGATTTACTCCAAGACCACTTCCAGTGGCCAAATCGTTAAGTGATTTCAAGGCCCCATTCATGATTTCGATCAACACGGATGGGAACAAACCAGACACCATAATTACCACGTCATCCGCATACGCCACGGTTTTGATCCTCATATTGGCCAGTTTCAGTAGTATTTTGTTTATCACGAGTACCCAAAGTAGGGGAGAGATGACTCCACCCTGGGGTGTTCCCCTATTCACTCGCTTTGATGACTCGCTGTTTCCCACAGAAGCGTTGATAATCCTGCTCTGTAGCATTGTTACTATCCATCTCGAATGTTTCCACGCCTAGATCTTCAAGTGATTCTTCTATAGCCGCTGAGCTCACGTTATTGAAAGCACCCTCTATATCCAAGCAGGGAGCGAGGGTATATTGTCTATGTTCCAAGTACTTGGCTATAGATTCACAATTTTTCTTATCTAAAAGTATTCTAATTGCAATGGAAAGTTTAAGGAAATGAATATATCTCTCTTGTGATACACCATAATTTAAAATAAATGGACCATAATATAAAAGGAAATGACGAAGCTCAGTTGCCTTCCATCTTTCTAGATCATCTAATGAACGCGGCTTCTTGCAAATTCATTAGGAATACAGTTTTTAAGATTAAGTAACTGGCTAGAAATATGGGAAATTTGCCATGACGCTAGAGAAAAATGTTCTCCCTTTTTCCTCGCCCAAGCTTTTAAAAGTGTTTTCATTACTCCGAGACAAATAACATGCATGTAGTCCAATCCAATTTGAAATACCATATCAATCGGAAGTTTTTCTATAACTGTTGAACTCTGTTGATTATGGTGCTCTGGTTGAGATCGGTTTCTAAAAGATTCATCATTCCGCAACTGAGACAATTCAAAACTGGAAAACACAACACGATTTTTAAACATCTCTCCTCTTTGTAAACAACGCGTGCAAGAGAAATAACCGGCGTGACCCTTTATTCCCAAAACAAATGCTCTTGCTGGTGCATCCATTATAAAACAGCGGATTTTTACATTAAACAATTTATTTTTAAATTGAAGCCCATTTTGGATCAGGTTGTTTAATTCATCAATAAATTCCGACAAGAACTCATTACAATCTTTTGGCTTGGAATAACCTTCGAAAACGCCGACTAAAAGTACCTCACAAAAGACAGGGACATTGCAAAGAATTGGCCACACTTGTTTCTTTGAACTTCTTTCACATATTGGAAGCCCATCAATATTGAAATCAAGTTCAATAACATCTGATTCGTATTTGTTAGCAAATAAAAAGTCGGTAAGTGCGTCTTTTAGGCCATAATGACTATAAAAATCGCCATCGTCACCCATTCTACGGGCTATAGTTTCAGTTGGGGTCTTTTTTAGAGTTCTGCAGTCTTTGGGTACACATGTTATTGTCCCTCAGAATTCCCAACAATTCATTTAGCGCACTATTACAAATATTGTTTTTAACAGACCATTGCATTAAACTTTCCACAAACACTACATTTATATCACGGTCTTCATCTGCATCACTCACATCGTCAGTCTCACTGTCTTCTGAACTATTCACTGGACTATTACTACATAAACACAACTTTCGCTAATTCCAGCATTATTAACTTCAACATTGCATTTATCTACATTTTTTAAACAATTATCGGGATTATATTTCTCTTTCCCCACATTTGTATTGCCGGCAGATCATAGTGTAATAATATAAGTGGAAGCATAAGCCCAGCTGATCAGGCATTTTGTTATCGGGTTGTTTCTTTTTATCATTCTTTGTTTACGTAATACACTCGAAGTGTCAAACTTGTCGCATCATTTGTTTTGAATCTTCCTTGCCCTCTTTGCTTACGCTGGTCGTTTCACCGCCTGTAGTTTTTTTGATGGCTAAAAATTTATAGAAGAAGTAACTAAAATTACCTACATACATATGTATGGACTTACTGATGGATACTTACCAATTTGGATCTTAAATGCGTTCCAACTTTCTGCCTATTACTTTTTTTTAATACATGTAATTCTATGCATGTGATTATTTACTTTGGCGTTTTTCCTTTGCCTCTCTTCGTATATAAAATGATTTTGACATATCGAGTGTATTGTCATAACAATAGTACAACAAATTTCTGTCAAAATCGTTTACTATTACAACAACACGCCACGCGTCGACTTATATTATTAGACTATGCGGCAGATGAACTTTGAAATATTTTTTCAATCAGTTTGGCTGCCTCTCTTATTCCTCATTTTTAATGTTTTTTCTGACACCGCACTCATTTTTGCCTTGTCGGGTTTAATTTCACAAAATGTATAAAAACACAAATCACAAAAAACAAATATTTATTTTTTGTATTATAAAAAAAAACTATTTTTTTTTTTTTCTAATTACAATAAAAAATATTATGCACTCTCAGCCCCAACAGTTCACAACAGAAATTACGAAGTAACTGACCAGCACATTTTTTTTATTCTTTTTGTTTTCGCGTTTCTTATATTCACATTTCAAGTAACTGTAAACTCTCTTCCTAACGCACTTCTGGAAGTTAAAAAAGCGACTATAATGTAAATTGTTGTTATAAAATTTGATTCTATCTGCACACGAACTTCTAGAAGTGACTAAGAAGTGACGTCTTAAAATGGACGATAGATATACACTTCCAATTGTTTGCAGGGCCATATCAACAGCAACGAAACAGCCAAACACACAACATCACACATACTTTGTACGAAGTAGGTGACGTATTAGTATGTCACCATAACGTCGACTGCGCAAGCAAATGCAAATGAAATTTTGCGTGGCTATGCTTTATAATAGACACATGTACATACATACATCATTAAGTTAATACATACGCTATAGACACAATTTCGTTTGCCTCACCCCTGCCAGACCAGTTTTTCATTGCTCTCTTGCTCGCTCATTTTTGTTTATTTGTTTAACACGTCATTATTCTCTTTCGCAGTCGCAGAAAATCTGGTTTTAGCAGCAGCATAAAATCTGGTTTCAGTCCCTATACGCCGCTATGGATGTTAACACGTCAAAATAAACACACACAGATGTAGCGGCAGCGAATAGTTGTATTGTGTGGGTGCGAAGCATTTTCAGAGCAAAGAGAATAATGACGTCTTTATACGTATATACAAATGAGATACAAAGAGAGCAACGAAAATTGTGAACTTGTGTAGCGTATATACGAACATAACAATGTATGTATGTATGTACATGTGTCTGTTGCTTTGCATTCTCTTTTTTTTTTGTGAGTATAAAATAAAAGGTAGTAAGCAAGAAAATAATGACACTTGTCTTTAAATATTTTTAAGTGTTATTAAGTATTAATATTATTTTAATGAAAAGTCATCATATGATTGAACGCCTGTTTTAAATGCTTTATATTAACTTCACCTGTCTGTATGCATGTACATACATATGTATGCTGAAAAAACTTTGGATTGATTTTTAACCCTTTTCCCGTGATCCAATCGAGCTGAATCTTTGCAGGCAAACTAATGGCGACGATAAAAATGAACTATAAAAATATTAGAGGGATTGGACAAATGGGCGTGGTACCTCCCATAAAAATCACAAATTAAAAATCCATTACTTCTGCTCCTGTTAACGGTATTTAAACAAAATTGAGTATGTTTGTTAGGTGTACATATTCTAAGATCTGCTGCAAGTATGGGCGGGATTGGACAAAGGGGCGTGGTCATATATAAACAATTTATAGTCAAAAACTATGTTTTTTACAGGTTGGTTTTTTATTATTATGAAAAGTTAGTCAAATAAAATGTGGGTGCGCAGCACTCTCAGAGCAAAGAGAATAATGACGTGGTTATACGTCAGTGATGATATTTGATAATTTTCGAGGGGACTTTTAGTATACTTCCGAAAGTACTTTCTCCGATGTAAGAGTACTTTTTATAAAATAACATCAATGTGTATTTTTTTTCGCAGTCTGACAATTTGTGTTTCGCAGTCGGACAAATTTTTGTTCGATATAGGGGTGGGTCACCCTTATCATTTAGGGGTATGAAAAATAGATGTTAGCCGATTCTGAGACCCGATATGCACACAAAATTTCATACAAATCGGTCCAGCCCTTTCGGATGAGTTTAAGCCAAACAATCTGTGATCGCAGTCGGACAAACTGTGTTTGAATGCATTCATTTTGTGAGTTTAGTCCCTACCCGCGCCTATAGATGTTAACGCATCAAAAAATTATAGGTGTATACAATTCCCAGACGCGCTGTCACAACCTATACGGTGTCCCAACTTATACGCGTTTCCTCCATCAATTTGCAACCTGCCATTTCTAAAAAACACTTTGCCTGGCTTTTCCGTGCACAATCCGTCAAATCTAAAATTCGTCGTCAGTAGTATCACGTACCATTTTTCAGCCTTATAAGTCTAAAACCTAGATTAAAACTAGTACAGAAATTTCAGTCGGGTGAACTCACTTAAACATACACCCACCTTAAGTTATACAGTGTGAGCGAGTTCTATTAAAAACCGGATATACTCAATCTTACGTTGCACGAATGAGGGTGGCAAATGTGCCAATATTAAAAAGCAGAGTGGCATTGCGCTATATATTATTCAGTACCTAACTTATATATGATCCTACGTGATTACGGGGGGTTATCGTGACTACCACCCAATTGTCCGCCCAATATATATATGGGAGATATAACAATGGGCATGGCGAAAATATTGATCAGTACCAAATTTTGTTAAGATCGGTTATGGTAGACGGAAGATATCGAGTCGGCCAACCGGAAAGCCGCCTATCTTTTGTATGTGAGGTACGAAAATGAGCGTGGTACAGTAGTTAATCATTAGCTTTTAGGAAAACATTGCCGAGTACCGAACATCATTAAAATCGCTTGTAGTTTACGAGAGTTCATTTGACTGAATGTTGCCTAGTACAAAATTTCGTAAAAATTCGTTCCGTTTTTATTTTTTGGCGCAAAATCACCCTTGTCTTAATCGGTGACTGGTGTTTGATGACACGAAATCTATAACCTAATTTCATTAACATCGGAAGTGTTTCACGGGAAAAACCACTCATTTTCCATAGAAGTGTGGCATTTGACTAAATTTTGTCTAGAACCAACTTGATAAAGATTGGTTCGGTTTTGCGGGAGTTATCTGGCCCAACAACCAGCCGGCCGAACAACTTATGTACGGGAGGCACCACCATGAGCGTAACCACGGCCATTTTCTCCAGGTATGTAGATATTTACAGATTATTAACCAATTTTTGAGTTGAAGGTAATCAAATCTACCAGAAAATGGTTATAGAATAAACATGATTTCGTACTAAATGTGTCGATTTGTATGGAAAGGTATCAGAATGGCCGTGGTCAAAAAGCCCATTTTCAATCCCAAACTAACCTTGGACAAATATTAGTCACTGGCAAAATTTCGGTGTGAGCGATAAAGATTTACGGCAGTTATTGTGTTGACCAGTCGGCCAGCCAGACAGAAGGACATTGCTCAATCGTTTTAAAAAGTCGCAAAACGAATTTCGTTCAAAGATACTGAGGGTCTAATATGGCTCTTTCTATGAGTTAAATTTTGTTCCGTATTAAAAGATATATACCCCCATCCCTATGGGTGGGGGTATAAAATCGGTAGAGCGGCAGTAGAAAACCGTTTGTTCGAAAATTCAAACTTTATGAAAAGTGTTAGAGTGTCCAAAACAAAAACATTATTTGTTAAAACCCGCCTTTAGGTTTGTTCGAAATATCAACTTTACACGATACCAGAGATTGGGAGTTAATTTTGGTAAAACTAGGGTAAACCCGGTTTATTTGTTTTTTTTTTTTAATTAAATTTCACACGTGCCACACAACAAATTTGGTTTATCTACCGTTGCATATTCTTTTTCAAGTTTACATTTCAAAATTTTATATTCATATTAATTTACATTTGAAAATAATAATAAAACTTTGAAGAGATTGTCATGTACGAAAATCATATTAATTTTAAAAATTTATTTATATAATATAGATTAAAATTTTAAAATTGTAAGGAATGGTTGTCAAATTTTACTTAGATGTTATTGGAATTATAGAATCATTTTGAAATTTAAAAATAACGTATTGTTATACAGTTTTATTTAAATCTTACTCAAGCTATTACAGTTTATTTGATAAGAGAAATCTTGTCCTTAATTCGGAAATTTCACTAAAAGTTCAAAATCATGACTTTTTATTTAATTTTTAAAATTGATATAATATTGAACA
Organism: Phaonia tiefii; assembly: GCA_963931995.1. NCBI lineage: Eukaryota > Metazoa > Arthropoda > Insecta > Diptera > Muscidae > Phaonia > Phaonia tiefii. The sequence goes on along the minus strand of OZ008368.1, from coordinate 196,407,582 downwards.
CGAATTACCATTTGTGGTTTGTTCGAATTTTTATTTTAAATCCGCCAAGCGGTTAGAGGCTAAACAACCTCTTAACCGGCTGCAAAGTTTCATTAGTTTAGGTTTTGCACACTCTAATTGATGTAGAGTCTTTAAATAAAAACGGATTTGTCGGGTTCGCTATTGAATACTCTACCCAACCAAGGCGAGCTCCGAACAGCATTTTTCCGGCATAAAATAGCTCGCTTTTATATAAGTTTTGATTTGGCGAAAGAATTCCTTACGTTTGGAGCCTGAGATTAACGTATAATATTTTGAAATATATGAATCTTATGTAACTACTGTTGCAGAATAAGCCTTAATACTTTGCATCGAAGGGCTCTCAAGTGTAATGTGCGATGTGTTTACAAAAACAAATGTGTAAAACCTTATCCGACATTGTCTGTCTGGCTATAGACATAGTACATCAAAAACCGAACAGTATTAATGTAATGCCAAGCTATTACTGTCACGGATTTGAGAGATAATCCGAAAAACTGTAGTATCATCGTAGTAGTAGTCCTTTATGGACGTGTTATCAATAACGGCGAGTATCGAACGATGTCGTATGAATAATCTTACCAACTGGTTGTGACCAACAAAGGGGACAAAATGGGGAAAAAAAGGAAATTATTTGATTATTAAAATAAATGTAGTTCTAAGATATAAACGAAAACGTTTTATTTTGCACACAATAAATTTATTGGTTTGAGATTAATGTCGGTATGAGACACTAAAACCCGGGGTATTTCCCAAGGTTGCGTATGGACTAGGGATGCCAAACGGGAACTCCCAAAATCCAGTAATTTTTCGGGAATGATGAATTTACTTATTAAAATCCCTCGATTTTTCGGGATTATTATTAATTTTGAAAAACACAAAACTAAAAACAAGGGCAAAAGTTCAGTTTGGTGTTATTTTTTGGAAGAGTCGAAATGTGCACCTCAAGCAAAATGCAAATTGTGCAAAAAGGGTTTAAAACCAATGGCGGCTCCACAAAAGATTTAATAACACATCTTAATTTTTGCATATGTATGTCCATTATACGGCTTACTCTCCAAAAATTACAAAATTTATTGCGTGTTCTATCATGTTATTTTAGTCAAAGAAAAATCGGGGCAAATGCATAGTTTCGGAGTTATGGACCCCGACATTTTGGATACGTTTTCCAGTAACGTACCGTGTAAAGCCACTGATATCACTTTTTTGTATAAAACAAGACATAACAAACTCAAAAAATTATGTAGCATTTTTCGATAAGTCGCTTAGTTATCGAGTTATCTGATGTTTTGCGTTCCTCAAACAAAAATTTTTTAAATTAATTTTTGATTTTGTTTGAAAGACAAATATTCGAAAAATCGTGCGATGTTTTTAAAATAATTTTTGTTTGAGAAAAGAAAAAAAATCGATAATTTTTCTAAATGTCAACATCCGATAACTCGATACCTAAACGACTTATCAAAAAGTGCAACATTATTTTATGACTTTGTTTTGAATTGTTTTATACAAATAACTGATATCAATGACTTTACACGGTGCATTAATGCCATAACCCTCTCACATATCCGTAATTTCGGGGCCCATAAATCCGAAACTATGCATTTGCCCCGATTTTGTTATTTAACTTTTTTGCTTAGAATAACGTATTATACCCCCTTGTGGAGGTTTTTTTTCGAGTGTAAGCACTAAAATATACCTGTTCCCAAAATAAAATTAAAAATAGAATCCCGAAATCCCGGAATTTTCGGGATTGGGATTTCGAATATTCCGAACCCCGGGATTTTTTTTAAATCAAACCCGTTTAGCATCCCTAGTATGGTCCATAAGCTGTACGATTTTTAACCCGAAAGTGACGTATTTAATCAAATCAAAATAAAAACCTGGCAACCCCCAGCCGTTCCCGTTGCTATTTGTGTGGGACTATTATAGTTATTTTTGCCTTGTGGCCTCCACCAGCAACCACATCACCAGAAAAAAATGCCGGTTAGGTTTTGTGGAGATGATTATCCATCCATTCCCGCTGCATTATCATATTGATATTTTGCGCAGTTTAGTGTTCTTCTCTCGTCTTTATTGTTTTTTTGGTATTGCTTCCATTATTTTTTTTTCGTTTTGCTACCTTTTCAAATCAGTTACAGATTTTAGATTTTACATTTCATGTTGCTTGTTTCTCCCAATATTCTGCTTTAGATTTTGTCTTTCCACTTCTTGAGATTATTTTAGTTAAGAATTTTTTGTTTGCAAATTTTGACCAAATATAGTTTTAGACCAACAATATTAAACTATGTGATTGTTTGCGGACAAAATAAATAAATACATTTTCAGTTGTTCCTTGGTCTGGTAGTTAGACTGTTTTGCACGATGCTTAGAAGAAGTAGGTGTTGCTGCATGAGGCATAGCGGACGAATGCTGGGTGCATGTATTTATTTTATATATTTGAACGTTAATTGACTATTTTAACCATAAAAAGTTGATCGTATAAAGTAGCAAGTGAATTTGAAAGTGCGTGAATTATTCAAATAATGTAAATACTAGCAAATGGCAGTAAAAAGTCATAATCGGACGAAGAAATACAGATTTAAGTCAAGTTTGGATAATAAAAAGCTTTAAGATAAAGTATTGGAGCCTATGTGGCGTGTAAAGAGATATTTTTTTTTTCAACTGGTCTTTATTGTAATAAATTATAAATATATACTACTGGTACACAATAAATACATCTTAATATTACCTATATCTCTTTCCCTCACACCCATAGGGTGCCCTTCAGAAACTTCCATCCTCATCAAAAAATCACTACATACATACATCAAATATTAATAATAAATTATATGCGCTGTAAAGAAAATAATATTTCCCCGAAAAGTCGATGCAAAACGGGAACGCCTTGTTTGTCGTCTTGACCTAAAAATAAAAGAAACTTAAAAACCAAATAACAACTTAAAAACTAAATAAAAACAAAAAATCCAGCAAGCCGGATCGCATAAATCAATAGACCAGAAATTCCGAAAAATTTCCAGTCTCCACCTCGGTTAGAAGAAATACTACTGAGTAGTATTATACACAGGATCATCGATACCCAATGTACCGAATCTCCTGTGGTAAAACAACAAAGCCTCGTCCGTTCCTAGATAGCCCCCATTACTGAGGGCCAGAAGGTCCATTGGTCCAAAGAACTAGCGTGGTAGAAGACTGTCCGCATCCGTCGTGTCGAAACATGCCCTAACCAGGTCATTATCCACACCCGCCGCTTTTCCCAGGAAAGATAGAGCAGAGTTCACCATGAACCTGTCAATCCTTCCAAAACCAGCAACATCATACACCCTCCTGCAGGAGGGCATGCGGAAAGAGCCATCAGCCATCACAGTCACCCTCAGACCCAGACAGATTCTGAGTATTTTCCGCTCCCATTGCCTTAGCCTCTCCATCTGACTCGACGAGATGCGAAACCAGGCCGGGAAAGCATACGCCAAAACAGGTCTTATGACCTGCCTGTACACCAGCAGACGCACCTCCGTACTCATACCATTCGCCCTCGCCAACAGCCTTTAGTATGCAGAAAAGGCAAATCTAGCCTTCCGCAAAGCGTAATCCACATGGCTCACGAAGGTGAACCGTTCATGGAACATTACCCCAAGGTACTTGATATCCCTCGAAATCCCGATATCCGCATCTCCCACCTTGAGCCTGGGGATGTAGCCCCTGGCGTTCGGGTACAGGTTCTTGCGCTTCCCCTTGAAGATGATCCCCCTCGATTTGGCCACATTAAGCCCAATTGCCCACTTGGAGAAGAAACCACTCAGGGTCTCTAGGTAAGTATTCAGCCTCCGATTCACGTTGCTGGCCCTAGAGCCAGAAGCTGCAACAAGGATGTCATCCGCATAAATCAGCAACAAATCGCCCCCCGGGGGGGGGGGGGGGGGGAAGAAGGATGTTGTACAATACAGGTCCCAATAGCGAGCCCTGCGGTAAACCCGCCGTCACCATCTTCTCCTCAGAGACCGAGTCACCAACCCTCACACGGAACGTCCTGTCCGCTAGAAAGCCCGCAACCATCCTGAGTATGTCAGCAGCAAATCCAGCCGCCTTCATCTTCACCAATATCGCCGCCTGCCACGCCGTATCAAAGGCCTTGGCAACATCCAGGCTAGCAGCTATCGTGGCGTGTCTCCTGTTCAGACCCTTAGTCACGTAGTCAGAAAACACCATCAGCGCATGCGATGTCGAGTGCCGCCCTCTAAAACCAAACTGGTTGTCCAGCCAGATGCCGCGCTCAGCCAAATGGTCTCGAACATGGGTCCAGAACAAACAGCTCCAGAAGCTTTCCAAAAGGGGAAAGCAGTGAAACTGGTCTATATCCACTGACCCTCTTCTGATCCGTCCCAGTCTTGGGAGTAAGCACTACCGCCGCCCTCTTAAAGGCTCGAGGGAAGTAGCCCAAGTTGATGCAATGGTTCAAAAGAACCGCTAGAAAGGTTCAAACGAAGGAATCAGGCCTCTTCAAAGCAACGACTTTTTAGGTGGTCGCCTCCTAAGAGCGCCACCAACATCCGCAACCCTGATAACCAGGTCATCCACAAGCCCAGCGCCAACTGCGCCGTCAGCCATGATCCCCGATCCAAAAGCAACACGTGGTATGTGGCTCACCAAATCAGCTGCCTCAGCAGCAATCCGTCCACCAAAGTCACCAGTCCTCAGGTGACCATTCACGCCATGCACCGCAGAAAAACCCGCCGCAAGGAGATTAGCCTTGTCCACCTCCTCAACAATGGGCACATCGCCCTCGTCCAACATATCCGGGGTAGGATCCTTTCGACGCAGTCCGCCAGCCGCCTTCACTTTAGCAAATGTAGTGCTGTCCACCTTTATAGCATTGAGCCGATCCGTCCAGAATCCAGCCTCAAATTCAGCAATCGCACCATCGATGATCCGACTCAGCTGCCTTATCTCAGCCCTGAGAGTAGGAATGCGGGAGAAATCCCCCGTCCTGCAAAGAGTCCTCCGAAGTCTCTTCTTTTGTCCAATCAGGTCCTTTATCCTGGGAGGGAGGTCAGGCAGTCCACCATTCCCAATTGTCATCTTCGGCACAGCACCATCAACAGCCTGTCGAAAAGACTCAGCCATAGTCTCCACGCAGTCATCAATTTCGCCAATGGTAACATTGCGATCCACCGGAAGAGCAGCAGAGGGAAGAGACCCTCGTAGCAATGAATTGAACCGATCCACGTTCATCCTCCCAAAGTTGTAAATTACTGGTCGCTCCCTCCGAACCAGCTCGCCACAGTCCACTCGAATCTCCACAGCCCTGTGACCCGACTCATAATCCAGAACCCTCAGTTCCGAGACACCCGTATGCCTGGAGAAGCCATAAAAATATCGATGTACGATGCTGCAGTACCAGAAACCCTGGTCGGCTCCCTCGCAGAAAAGACATCTAAATCCGGACACCCCAACAGGAAATTCTGCAAGCGCCGTCCATTCGCATTCACCATCGATCCACCCCAGTCAGGATGTTTAGCATTTAAATCCCCGCCAATCAGCATATCCCCGTCTCTCACCAGCTCACTAAGTGTGAGTAGGTCAGAGTCGGAAAGCACTGCGCTAGGACGCAAATACAAACAAACTAATGAGATGGCGGTGCCACCCGGCCTGCTGATCCTGACAGCAGCGTTCTGCATAATTCCGGTATCCACTTCAAGCCTGATGCAATGAATTCCGTCCCGAACCAGTATCGCCGTCCCCTTACCGCGACCTCCGCCCGAATTACACTTGTGGGTCACATAACCCCTGACATCCAGTCCATGCCGGTCACCAAGTCCATGTTCCGCCATCATAAGCACGTCTGGTCTGTGCTCCGCTAAAAACAGCTCCAGATAGTGCCTCCGCTGCCTTGAAACGATGGAGTTCACGTTGATAAAGATACACTTCAGTCGTCTGTTCATGAAAGAAACAGATTCCATAAAGGCCGCCATGGCCCGCATCTTTCCAACTTCATCCCGGATTCCCGCATAGCCTCCTGCGAAATCCCGGACCTTCATCATGCAGTCGAAAATGCTGCCCCCCATCATCCGGCGACAATCTGCATTCAACGCCCCAACATCCGCATCAGTCACTGTCCCAGACCTAGGACCTCCAAAATTAGCCGCCATAGGAGCCGCAACACGGCCCGAATTTGCACATACACTGGGAGCACCACCTGCCGCATTCGCATGTGATAATCCCGGTCTTCTCATCATTGTAACCCGAGCACTCGCTGGTCCACTGACCCTCGGTCCATTCCGCACTGCACGCATCTTTGACGCAATCGCCATCTTCTTCGGACAATCCCTTGCCCCGGCCGTGTGTCCCTCAGCATCACAGTTCACGCATTTCACCTTGCGTGGGGCCTGCATCGTCACCTCCCCGGTGAGCTCATCCTCCACTGGCACCTCCTTCACGATTTCACCCTTATTGGGTAAAACACACGCCTCCGATTCGTGCGGTCCTGCACACTTCACACATCTGGAAGGCATGTTGCAGTTCCTGGCCACATGTCCAAACCGCTAGCACCTGTAGCCGACGCAGTGCGGCACCCCTCTTAAACCGCTCAAATCTGACACGGCAGTTTAGAATGCTCGTCAGTTCATGGAAACTGACCAAATCGGATTCGTTCGATAGCTTTATCAGCCAACGTTCGCCACCCATTTTAGTCAGCCCCATGATCTCGAGCTTCAGCCCGAGACCCTCCAAGTATCCCCTTACAACTTCCACGTCAAACGTGTCAGACAGCCGCCGAATAATGACCATGAATGGCTTCACACTCCGAGGAGTGTGGGTGTAAAATTTGACACTAATCGCTTCTAACAGCGCCCTTAATTTTTCGTGATCCTGAAGGGAATTCACTGAAATGTTGGTAGACTTTCTACCCAAAATGCTAAGGCTGAAGTTGTCATGCCCCAGCGTATTCTTGATGCTACGCTGGATTAGCTTGACATCTATATCGAAGGTCGTTATGACCGGGATCGACTTTCCTGTCCTCTTCTTGGTTGCAGCTGCCCTCACGTTAGCCGCTGCCGTACCTGCTCTCGCAGTTGTTGTTGCCGCAGTTGCTGTACCTGCTCTCGCAGTTGATGTCACTGTTGCTGCCCTCTTTGCAGCTGCCGATGTTGACGGTCTATCAGCAGCCACCGCACCCTTTGCGGCAACTGTACTCGCTGCTGTTGAAAATGGCGTACCTACCTTCGCCATCGTTTTTGCCCTCTTGGCCGCTGCTGCCGACACCACCGTTGTCAGGCAGGTGTGGCGTCTTGCCCTGCCGTATTCTGAGCTGGTGCGGCGTCTTGCCCTGCTGCATCACTTGTTGTCTTGACCCTCTTGGCTGCTGCTGTTGTCCAGGTAGGTGTGGCGTCTTGCCCTACCGTATCCAGAGCAGGTGTGGCGTCTTGCCCTGCTGCATCCTTATTTCTGGCAGGTGTGGCGACTTGACCTGCCGAATCCCTCTTCACTGGTCGCATTCCTCACCGATGTCATCTCCCTCATCGGACGTGGAGTAGTCCTCAGAGGACTGCTCTTCTTCTTCGTCTTCTTCTTCAGTGCCGGACTCAGATTTCCGGCCAATTTTCCTCAGTCTGGCGACTTCATACAACGCTTTTTCAAGCATCGGCTCCAGCTTCTCAATTTTCGCAACACTCGCCTCGTATCGCACCTTCAAATAATCAGCATCATAGGACTCCTCTATCCTACGCTTCCGCATCACCTCTTCCATCGTGTCATCCATTACTGGATGAGAATTTCCCACGCTGTCGGCTATCACCACGGTCTTCTTCTTGTCCTCAATCGTCTCCTCTGTAACTGTTAGCAGTCTACTTACTGCCTTTTATCGGGTTTTTCCGCTACCTGCTTTTTCACTTTCCGCTTCGCTTCAGCACAATGTGAACACAGACACTGTCAACCAATTCCATTCGGCGAATAAAGAGAAAACTAAATAAAGGATTTAGCACGGGCTGTTAACTTCAATACTTTTATTTTTCAATGAACACTGAAAGAAAAACGCTTAGTCGCATGGACGAAACAGTTTCGTTAATATTTTTACGTTAGTTTAGTAATTTAGTAGTCGCTGCAACGAAAAAATGCATATATGATTTCTTTGAGAGTTTTTCATTTCGTTGCTGCAACAACTTACTTTTCTTTCCTGCAACAATTTTATTTATTTTGAATTTTGTAGAAAAATGGGTTAAAAATTACATAAACAGTAAAGACATGATTTTGAAATACTGATATTTGGCTTATTTTTACTTTTCATAGTTTATATATGTTACTCGTAGTTGTTTATTTTGGAGGTTTGCCAACATTTTTAGTTGACGAAACAATTTCGTTATTGTAACGAAACTACTTTTTAGGAAGGTTTATAGAGAAGAACAGTCGAAAAAATGAGCGAGCCTAAAAAAGAGGCCAGCAAGAGAAAATGGTCAGCGGGATGGTGGGTCACGTACACATCTTAAATCAGTTTCTGTGTAACAATTGACAGTGGTATACATATTCTGATAAATAAACAGAATGCAAGGAGCAACACAACAGCAAAAAAGGTGACGCATCGATAGCAGAGAAACTGCCCCGAAATATGTAAATGAACATTTGTGTATATATGCACGTGACGGTACACATCGCAACAAAATGTTTGTGTTTTAATCATGATTCTCTCTTGTTTCGTTGTATTGGTATTTGGAATCTGAAAAACACATACATTTTGTAGGCAGTCGAAGTCAATGAAAACGAAGAGTCAAAGGAAAAAAGTGTTTTAACAAAGACGAACAAAGGTTTAACGAATATTCAAATGAATCAATCGAAATTTTAACAAATTTGGTTTAAGTAAATAAAAAAGCACTTGAAGAACAAGCTTGCAGAGCGACCACTGGCTTAATGACGGGGAGATTTGACGCTACACTTGAATGACAGTACCGCCCACACAACAACAATTGCATGATTTAAGAAAACAAGGATGCGGTTCTATGTTAAAAGAGTAGAACTTATGTTCATGGTAAGTACAGATATACATATGTATGTACAGATCTGAAATAGAAATCTTGATAATGAATTCCTCATATTTGGTTTTAATTGCAGAACCTGAATTCGACGGCCACAATAACACTCAACCCCTCGACTACGACAATCTTTTCCAGATGAGTGTTTCAACATGGAATGGATTTAATATATTTATATAATTGGGACCATTTTCGAATCAAAAATTCTTAAAAATTGTTATTAAAACACTTGCAATGTAATACTAACAGTGTATTTATGTACAATTGTCAATAAATAATTTCAGTCACACTTCAAAACATTCTGCATTCAGCAATGAAATAAATTCATTACAGCAATGATATGAATTCATTGCAAGAACGACACTTATTCGTTGCAATAATGAAGCAAAGTCATTGCAGCAACATCCATACTTTCACCACAGTAACGAACAATTTGCAGTTGATGAACTCACTTTCGATGTCAAAAGATGTAGGGTGATAAACATTTTAATCCCGGTGACGATGCTTTTCCGTTCAGTGAGGAAACTCTGTAAAATGCTGCTGCAACTATACTGCAGGCGATATGTCTTGTACAGAGTGATTCAATTGTAATGCACACCTTTGACTACAATTGTTTGTGGTAGATTAATATAATTTCCCATTTTTTTCCAGAAAAATCCTACTACAGGCCTAGGCAAACTTAGCGATGGAGCGAAACTCAGTTGAACAACACCCAAAAGTGATCCAGTCGTTTTATGAAAATATACGTGCCTTTAGCATAGTGCACTATTTTTTCGGCAAAGTCAGCCGAGTCAACAATCAGCCGTTTGATGCAGAATCGGTACAAACCGTGACAACACCGCTGAGTCTTCGTACAAGTCATTTGACCGAAAATATTGCAGCTGTGGACCAGGCTGCGACAACCTCAATTCGTCGTCGTGCATCGCAATTGAACTTTACCTAAAGCACCGTTGAGCGAAAAATACCCACTTTTAAATGCATACAAAGTTCAACTGACACAGGAACTGAAGCTAAAGACACTTGCCACACAGTGCATGAGAAAATTACCCAATTGCGAACGATGGATGTTACCAGGATCTCAACGATGTCAAATGGCCGCCGATATCTTGCGATTTGACACCTTTGGGTTTCCTTCTCAGGGGCTATGCGAACAGTATGGTTTATTCTAATAATTCGGAGAGGATTTTAGAGCTGATGAACGAAACTATTCGCATTATAAATGCCATGCAGTCCGAACTGTCATCGAACATTTTAATACGAGCATCATGTGTCGCCAGAGGAGGCGTGGTGGGCATTCAACGGATGTAGTGTTTCATACATAAAGGACATAGAGTAGAAATCAAAAAAAAATATTTGGACAATATTTGGTTGAATCACATATAGTAGAAATTCAAAAGTGTTCAGATTTTTTGTGAAAATTTCTAAATAATGAATCATGTATTATCCACATAGTCATAAAAATTTTTTTAATACCATAGGAGGTTTGTGTTTCCAAACTATGAATGTTTTACCTCAATTTCAATTAAAAATATCTCAAAAACACATTGTTTTTTTTTTAATTGTCTCACTTGCCTTCCATTTTTTTTTCACAGAACACTCTTCGCCAAATTGCATTTCCAAAATTCAGAGATTTTATTTTAATCCCACGAATCAACATCTCATTTGACGGGAAGAGGCTTAAGGGACAGCGGGGTTAATTGACAAAAATATCAATTAAAACTTTGTTCAAAAACAAAAATCCTATTCAATTACATTTTAATGTAGTAAATTGCTCGAGTTCTTGACTAAACAAATACGCGCAAACGTCGGTATATATATAAATACAATTGGCACCAATTTCCATTCCACTTGAACTTTAAATTCCTAAATTATTGATTTAATAGACTTCAAAGCAAATTTAGCAAGAAACTATTTGGCAAAATTTTTTTACTAGTGTGTGTTGAAACAATTCCCATTAAGATGAGGTTTGTTTATCCCCATGAGGCTTAAAAATATACCCAATTACTTCGGGAAACGTCAGCTGATGAGATGGCCTTGTGACCATAGAAATAGTGAAACAAATACTGAATTGTAATTGCCATCATAATCATGTTGATTATGAATGTAATTGAAAATATATATAAAATGTTGATTAATTTCGTACTCAAGTTGATTACGCATCTCATTGAAATAATGTATTTTATGTTTACTAATTTCGTACTTTAGTTGATTACGAACATCGCGACCGTACAACAACAAGGCTCTAACTGACAATTTTTATTATAATGATCTGAATATTGCGTCATACTAAATTGAGTATCTTCTTTGGATTACTGCTATCGCCATAAAGATATCCCTTGTCGTTTACCAGATATCCAATGCAACAAAGTTTGAACTACATTTTTGATGTGTTAACATCTAAAGCGGCGTATAGGGTCTAAATCTATCAAAGTCAAAATCTGCTAAAACCAGATTTTATGGTGCTGCTAAAACCATCGCAGTCGACGTTATGGTGACACACTAATACGTCAGCTACTTCGTACAAAGTATGTGTGATGTTGTGTGTTTGGCTGTTTCGTTGCTGTTGATATGGCAAACATGTGGTTATGTGACACACGTATACGTCAGCTACTTCGGACAAAGTATGTGTGATGTTGTGTGTTTGGTTGTTTTTATTTTAGAGCAAAGAGAGTAATGACGTATTATACGTATATAAAAATGAGATAGCAAGAGAGCAACGACAATTTTGTGAACTTGTGTAGCGTATGTACGAATAAAACAAAATATGTATGGATATACAAGTGTCTGTTGCTTTGCATTCTTTGACTTTTGTGGGAATAAAACAAAAAGTATTGAGCAAGAAAATAATGACATATGTGCGTGCAGTGGGTCTTTAAATAATTTTAAGTATTAATATTACATATTTAACTGTAAGGTCATCATATGATTGAACGCTGTTTTTTATTTTCCAATGTAACATTTACGAATGTGTTCATAGAAATCGAACTGGTACCGTGTAGCAAGAAGGTGTTAACACATCGCCCGTGAGTTCGAACACTCATAGGATTTTTTTCTATAATAATTTGGTTAACAAAGTTCTAACAACCAAACAGAACCTTGTGTTTGTTTACCAAAATATTGATGATATAACTTTGTTGCACAGCATTCTTTCGTTGCATTAGTCAAATAGAACTTTGTTGATTAGCATTGTCCCGTTTGCATTTAGGCCTGTCAGCAAGTTCTGAAATTGAGCGACGGTAGATAACACTGATCATATCTTCCTTCAATTTGATTAGTCGGTCCATTTTTCGTAGCAACATTAAAGTTTTGCTCAATGAATATTGCGTGAAAATTTGTTATTTTTTTTTTCAACTGGTTTTTGTTGTAAGACAAATCAAATACATACTACTGGTACACAATAACTACATCTTAATATTACTTACATCTAATCTTCCATCCTCACCAAAAAACACTACATACATACATCAATCTTTACCAAAAATTACATACGCTGTAAAAAATATATTCTCCCGAAAAATTCAAGCAAAACGGGAACGCCTCATTTGTCGTCGTGACCTAAAAATAAGAACTTAAAAAACAAATAACAACTTAAAAACTAAATAAAAACAAGAATTCCAGCAAGCCGGATGGCATAAGTCATTGGACCAGAAATTCCAAAAAATTTCCAATCTCCACCTCTATTAAAAGAAAAACTACTGAGTAGTATTATACACAGGATCATCGATACCCAATGTACCGAATCTCCTGTGGTAAAACAATAAAGCCTCGTCCGTTCTTAGATAGCCCCCATTACTGAGGGCCAGAAGGTCTGTTGGTCCAAGGAACCAGCGTGACAGAAGACTGTCCGCATCCGTCGTGTCGAAACATGCCCTAACCAGGTCATTATCCACACCCGCCGCTTTTCCCAGGAAAGTTAGAGCAGAGTCCACCATGAACCTGTCAATCCTCGCAAAACCAGCACCATCATATACCCTCCTACAGGAGGGCATGCGGAAAGAGCCATCCGCCATCACAATCAACCTCAGACCCAGACAGGTCCTGAGTAAAAGGCAAATCTTGCCTTCCGGAAAGCGTAGTCAACATGGCTCACGAAGGTGAACCGTTCGTGGAACATTACCCCAAGGTATTTGATATCCCTCGAAATCCCGATATCCGCATCTCCCACCTTGAGCCTGGGGATGTAGTCCCTGGCGTTCGGGTACAGGTTCATGCGCTTCCCCTAGAAGATGATCCCTCTTGACTTGGCCACATTAAGCCCAATTGGCCACTTGGAGAAGAACCCACTCAGGGTCTCAAGGTAGGCGTGCAGCCTATGATTCACGTTGCTGGTCCTAGGGTCAGAAGCTGCAACAAGGATGTCGTCCGCATATACCAGCAAAAAATCCCCCCGGAGGAAGGAGCATATCTGCGGTACACCCGCCGTCACCACCTTCTCTTCAGAGAGCGAATCGCCAACCCTCACCCGGAACGTACAGACCGCTAGGAAGCCAGCAATCATCCTGAGTATGTCAGCAGTAAATCCAGCCGCCTTCAGTTTCACCAATTTCGCCGCCTACCAAGCAGTATCAAAGGCCTTGGCAAAATCAAGGCAAGCAGCTATCGTGGCGTGTCTTCTGTTCAGACCCTTAGTTATGTAGTCAGAAAACACCATCAGCGCATGCGATGTTGAGTCTCGCCCCCTAAACCCAAACTGGTTGTCCAGGAAGATGCCGCGCTCAGCTAGCGTGAAAAACTTAGTACAGGGTGTTTTATAAGTTCCAGGCCGATCGTTTTGACCCTCCATTTCTGTTTGGTTGACATTTGTCAGTCTGTATTTAACAGTTGTGTCAAGCAGTCGATAACAATGTATTTATTAAGGAGCATCTCACGTACCAATAACGTGCTGAAGTTATTAAAACATTTTATTTAAATAATCGTTCAATTGTAAAAACGCGAAGAATTTTGCAGAATTTTTGGTTTAAATCAGAGTGAAAAATGAGGAATTCCCATCACGATTACCCATTGCCCTCACGGCAATGAGGAAAATAATAGGTAGCTACCCACGACAATGGGGAATTGCTCATCACGATTTCCCATTACCCTCAGGGAAATGGGGAAAATAATGGGTAGCTAACCACGTCGATGGGCAATGGGTTACCCAGGGTAACTCATTCCCATTTTTGATCGATAATATGAAAAAATTTCTATATCTCGGAAACGGAGCGTCCGATTGAAAAAATAAGCAATTTTTGTGCGTTTCTAAGGGGTTTTCATAAAGTGGTCCAATTTGTATGGAAGAATTTTTTTTCGAAAAATCGCAAAATAAAAAAATCGCTAAAATAAAAAAGTGGCTATAACTCGAAAACGGTGCGTCCAATCGAAAAAATAATAAAAAATTTACCTCCAAAGGAAGCTTTAACCGATGGGTGTCTCCAATATGGCATCACTTTTTTTTTTAAAAAAATCGCTAAAAATAAAATTTTTTATACAAAAAATCGCTAAAACGCCCTCAAAAAATAAAAATTTTTGGGGGTTTTCATAAAGTTTCGTTTGGAAGAATTTTTTTTTCCAAAAATTGCCAAAATAAAAAATCGCTAAAATAAAAGGTAGCTATAAATCGAAATCGATGCCATATTGGAGACACCCATTGGTTAAACGTCCTGTGGAGGTAAAAATTTTATTATTTTTTCGATTGGACGCACCGTTTTCGAGTTATAGCCACTTTTTTTTTGCGATTTTTTTATTTTGGCGATTTTTCGGAAAAAAATTCTTCCATACGAATTGGACCACTTTATGAAAACCCCTTAGAAACTCACAAAATTGGTTATTTTTTCAATTGGGCGCTCCGTTTCCGAGATATAGACATTTTTTCTAATTTTTTCTAAATGAGTTACCCTGGGTGACCCATTGGGGTAGCTACCTATTATTTTCCCCATTTCCCTGAGGGTAATGGGAAATCGTGATGAGTAATTCCCCATTGTCGTGGGTAGCTACCCATTATTTTCCCCATTGCCCTGAGGGTAATGGGTAATCGTGATGGGTAATTCCCCATGGGTAGCCCAGGGTAACTCATTACCCACTCAGCGTATTGTAAAGAATTTTGAAACTTTGTATACACTGAGATATAAAGTGAGCGCTGACCGAACTCGTAGCGTACCTACGACATAGAATATTACTACCGTGAAAGACAATGTTGCTTAAAGCCCAAACACGGCAGATTGACACTTTGTACAAGAATTTCAAATATCATCTTCAACTTTGTTCAAAATACTCAAAAAATATTTGCATTTATACGCGTATAAAATTCAACTGGCTCAACAACTAATTTAAAATTCCCATATGCGCAGACGGGAGTGGAGTGGTTCAAAAAAAAAAACATCAGCATGAAAGAACAATCTGAACTACACGTGCGGAAAAATTTCTTCGATTTTCTGCAGGCATCTTTTTGTATGGAGTTTTGTAAAATTTCCAGCGAGAGATTTGGATTATTGACAGTTAAATGATGGATATCTTACGCTTCACGCCTACAATTCTCCTATAATATGTAACCTGTACATCGTTTATGTAGTTCTCGAATCGTAAAAGTTTTCACTTAAGCTGTGATATTGTATAAGTAAAATCAGGACAAACATTTTTAAATTTGTAATTTATTTTGAATATAAAAATAGTACAATCGTGTATAATTTTGTAGCTATTTTAGCATAATTTGTAGTTTATTTTTCAATGAACATGCTCAACGATTTATTTTAAATATTGTGCTATATATTGTTCAATGTTTTTTTCGTTTGCATTGAGTGGCTTCTTGCTTCAGAAAACATAAGAATTACAAATGGTATCCAAGTACAATGGAAGTGCCTTTTAAGTATTTATTCTTGTTGCTCTTCAAAAATATCTTCATCTGCCTTTGTATCCGTTCCGTATATCACATGGAACTAACGTATTACCATTATTACAATGCATTTTTGCATATATTTTTTGCTATGTAACCTTTCCCAGCTTTTTGTGATCTGCGCTATTGTTTTCTTACATAATTTATACTGTAAAAGGCAACGATGAATTCATAGATATTGCAAGTTTTCCTAAAGACAATTCAATTCTTTCGATTCCATTTTGGGGCTCTGTAAAGTAAAATGGACTTAAATACATTTTAACGAAATTCAGAAAAAAACTAAATTTATTTCGTTTTGCATTGAAATTTTGTATTATAGATTGTGTACTATATTTATAAATGTTGCATGCACCACATATGTATGCACATGTGATGAAATTGCACTCATAAATGTTAAGGGCGGCTGACTATTCGACTACTACTTCCGCATTTTTGGGTTGAGAAAGAAATTTTTCTACATTGCTGAAGAGTACCAGATTATCGGTTAAATATATGCCGTCATAAGTATTTACATAAAGATAATATTGAATCAGTTCTTTCCTCAACAGGAAATCACAAAGTGGTGAAATGTCTATATACTTTTGTAGTAACGAGTTACTTGTTATTACATCCAATAATATAGTTACGTTACCCCTTTACCTACATGTTTTGATGACTTTAGAGGAAAAAATCATTCTTTTTAGTTTTGAAATACCTGATTTTGTAGATTTGTAGCTTTAGTAATGTAGTGTCAATTATAAATACAAATGCTTTCTATGTATTTAGCAACAATTTTTGCAGTAATAGAGCGGTTGAAAGCTCTTGGTCACGGTACACATCGATTTTTGCTATTTCGGTGGCACTTAGTTATGGTTTTTTTGCCTATATTTGTGCTTTTCTATTACAAACTGTTTTTTCAAAAACAATTATTCGAAAAATGGTCCAAGCCCATGTGTAAATCAATTAATATTTGAAACATGTACACCGAGGCTAATCTAAGTTAACATTCAATATCACATGTTTTCACAATCGTTTACGAAAATTGTAGCGAAAATACCGTTTACTTCAACTGAGTCCACAGGTTTCGTTGTTATTACAAAAACAGAATACGCTCTCTCCAATGGCAGGAATAAATTTTTGGTGGCATTTGA
Source organism: Phaonia tiefii (assembly GCA_963931995.1). NCBI lineage: Eukaryota > Metazoa > Arthropoda > Insecta > Diptera > Muscidae > Phaonia > Phaonia tiefii. The sequence continues at coordinate 196,390,549 of OZ008368.1, read as the reverse complement.
AGGAAAATCATCATGCGGAAATTAATTTTTAATTTCAGGTGAGGCTTTCCTATATTAACAGAGTGTAAATATTATCAAAAGTATATATTAAATGCGTACACCTAATTTCGACTTCATTTCTTAGTATAATATCATCTGCTTGTGAATTCCGTTGAAATTATTTTTGAAACCCCAATTCTTCAAAAAACCACATGGGTCTGTTGTAACTAGAGAGTATCCAAAAATCCGGCATTCTTTTAAAAGGTTTTTAGGTTTGTTCAAAAATCAGTTCTTCAAAAAACCGGTTTATGGGTTTTTAATTTTTTTTTTTTCAATTCATTTCAATTTATTGATAATCGATAAGCCAAAGAAGGCCAAATTGATTGCATAGTTACTTACATATAAATTATGGCAATAATTTATGGCAATGACAAAAAGCGGCATAACCGGATATTTATTTTTTGTAAAAAACACTTACAGAAATGGTTGGTACAAATACAGGCATTTTAAATGGTATGTTCATTTGACAATGAAAGGTTTCTTCTGTTCGAAATATTGACTATCAGTCATACCTCCGCGGACCAAAGTGAGTCACTTTACGCTTGAATAACGTTGGGAAATATTGTAAACTTATTTTCAAAGTGGGTGCTGTGTTGCGAAAAGTGTGCTTTTGTTGAAAGACTTTTTGGCCCGAAATGAACAACTCACAGCGCTGGCTGAACACAAGTTTGTGCTAAAAGTTTGTGAGACTGGCTTGCCAGTTGATAACTCTTATGGTACCCGACGTCGTACCGTGCGAGCCGACGATAATGTGGCTGCTATGACCGAAAGTGTGCAACTCAAATCAAGAGCAACGACTCAACATCGATCTCAACAACTCGGCATTTCACGCACCAGCATGATGAGAATTTTGCACAATCGCTTTCTAGGTCCAGTTGACTAAGCACTTGAACGCAAACCACAATCCACTATGTCAAAAGCAAACTATGTCAAAAACCAACTTGCGGCATCCAATGATCAAGAAACCAACACTTTCACAAAGAGTTTGATGTGGATTTTGGAGTGGTGGCACCATTTGCCCATTTTTTCGAAAATGCAGCTGGAAACACCATTTCATGCAACGACAACCACTACAGAGCCATTATTGCAGACTTTTTATTTGCTGTAATGGATGATATGAACTTGGATACTCTTGGTTTCAGCAGGATGGCGCACCATGTCACACAGCTCATCACACAGTTAATCTTTTGCGCACTAAGTTCGATGATCGTGTTATCTACCACCTTGGCCGTGTCCGTTGGACGGATCGGAGTTGCGATTTGGCCCCTTTCGATTTTTTCTTGTGGGGTGCCGTTGAGGGCCGATGCTATGCGAATAATCCAGGAACGATCCACACAGTTAAGGCCATTACCGTTCCAGCGTTTTGTCAGATAGAACCAGAAACTGTCAACAACGTCTTTGAAAATTTGACTGTAGGTTTAACTCCCACAAAGCCAGCCGCGAAAGCCATATGAATGAAATCGTGTTTCGTAACCAATGGAAATATTTTTAACTTCGAATAAAGTCATATTATACAGAAAGCAATTACGTTTAGTTCATTTCATTTAATTTTAAAAAATATACTTGTTTTAGATAACCCTGGACATTTGTTTAGCGGCTGTTTCAAACTTTATTCGGGTATTTAATTAAAATTTTTAATTTAAAGTTAAACAGTGTTCGTGTTTGTTCAAATACAAATCAAATTCAATTAAGTTTAAAAATCATGTTCGAATTTGAAAAAGGTTTGCAGATATGAAAATAGTATTAAACTTAAAAATTTTATGCATACGTATGTATGATTTAAGTTTAGAAATTTAAAAAAAATTTAATTTGAATGTTTGTGGTAACTGATTTTGATAGTTTTAGGTAATATAAGCATATGAAAAGTTCATAGTGCACGTTTAAAAGGAAAGTGTTTGTTTATTTTGTTTAAAGTTTATTTAAAATATTTATTAAGGTGTTCAAATTCTAAAATCATTTTGAAATTTGGAACCAAATTATTTGAAAATTTTATTTTGAACATAATCCAATAGAAAAAATTATTGAAACATAAATGAAAAAAGAAAAAATTTCTCAAGAATTTGCAAATTATATCTTCATAATACAATTTTTACTCTTTTTCAGGATATTTAACTCAATTTGAGTAAAACTCAGTTAATCGACGTCTTCACGCTGAAAAAACACGGCTTCAGCAACATATTTCAGCAACGGATTTGCATTGTATGGTGGGGAAAACAGATTTTTTTTCCACCCCTCAAAATGAGCCTTGGCTTGTTTTGTGATGATTTCCAAAATATTTCGCATCTAGCACTAAAATCCCGTGAAGTAGAACGTTTTTAAAAATGGTATTTTTTTTGGTTTCCCAAAGAAATTTGTATTTTGGCTAAAAACAAGGTGTTGAGTATTAGAGTCATATGGCGTGGCGTGTCTAACGGTATATAAAACATTTCAAAACATATCCTTTTATCACGAATATACTGAAAAAAGTTAATATATAAGTTTTTAAAAACAGATTTCTGATTTAAATATCACATTGGAGTAATTCTAAATATTCAAAATTTGGCCCAGAGCAGTCCAGAATATGTATTAAAAAATAAACAAACTATGTATCTATATAACAATGGTCTCCTTGTCCAAAAAAAAAGGTTTAGGGTAGTATTCTAAAATTCCCGAAAGTGAACGTAAACGCAGAAGCCAACGCGAACGCCAAAGTCAAAAAAAATAGTTTTGCGTTTGTTTACGAAAGCTGTCACTGACATATGCGGTTTATAGAGTTGCCAAACTAAAATAAACAATTATTGATCAGAAAAAGTTATTTTGAGTGAAATGCTCAGAATGAAAAAGATCACAAAATTTAGCTCTATTTCAGTAGTTCGACATATTTTAAGATTGCTATTATTTATAATACTGCAAATACCAACAATATTCACATAAAATGTGTAAAAAACCTATGTTATTTTGGGGTTCAATGTCCAATAAATTTCCCCATCTATATTAAATTAGTTGTCTTTTCAAAAACACGTGCCATTTGGCGGTATGTATTGATTGTAATGTGTTGGTCCTTTTGTTTATTATTGTCAACATCAACTGATGTTTATAATTTTTAAATATAATTATAATAGTTTTGCAACGCATTATTTATTCTAATGTTATTATTAAAAATAAGAATTTCAGTGAGTAAACGGCATAATTTTGAATTATTAAAAAAAAAGCTTATTTATTTTATTTATTTATTTATTTGCTTTTTCACTTCTACAACAAAACATTCGTCTTAAAAAGTAGAATTATTATAGTGTTATAAGGTAAACTAAGACAAGTAAAATAACAATTACATACAAAATAGTCGAATATTCATAAATTAACTAAATAAAGAAAGGACAACAAAATGGTTAACAATTAATAAACAGTTAATAGATTACACAAACATTTATTTACGAGAAAAATTCAAACAATTTTTTCTTAAATTCTGAGGCGTTGCTGATCGCCCTAATTGCTGAAGGAATAATATTATTCCAAAGACGTATTGCAGTTATGTAGAATTGCCATTCTGATATCAAAGAAGAATGTCTAATTTGTATTATATTTCTATTTCTTCTGAGTTGACTAAAATTCAATCGATTGAACAGGTGACATGGCTCACGGGTGGTTATATTTTTATGTAGAAATATAAGAATTCGTATTTTCAGAAGGTTTTCGAACTGTACGCCAAATAGTTTGACAGAGTAAGGAGTTATACTCACATAATTACCATTAGTGACATAATTTCTGACCCCATAAACGTATGATCCTTGTGGAACCCCCCTTATAACGGGAAGAAAAGTTGAGGTTGTTAACTTCCTAGTTTCTACACACTGCACTCGTCCACTTAGGTATGACTCAATTAATTTGGTCGATGTAGGTGAAAAGTTCATCATTTTCCCCAGCTTTTGAATTAATATAGTGTGGTCAACGGTGTCAAAGGTCTTTGAATGATCCAACAACACCAGCATTGCCACACAACCATCATCAATTGACTTCCTTAGATCCTCGGCCACATCTGTGAGAGCAGTAATGTAACTATGTTTGGCCCGAAAGCCAGACTGTCTATCAGTTAACAAATTATACTGCATAATATAATCAGTTATCTGTATATGTAAAAGTTTTTCGAAAACTTTTGACATATAGGGCAATATAACTATAGGGCGATACGCAGTGGTTGATTTTGGTATTGGAAAAATTTTCGTCTGTTTCCACCTAAGTGGGTAAGTGCATGTCATGATTATAGTGTTAAATATATGTGTGTTTATTCGTAAAAGCGGCGGAAGAATTATCTTTAAGAAGGCTGGGTGAATGCCATCAATACCTATAGCGTTTGATTTTAAGGATAGACAGATTCTGAGTACATCACACTGGTTGACACTATCAAAATTGAATTGATTCTGCGGTAGATTGGCCGCATCATAGTTACAATAATGGCTACGATCAGCTTCTGACATGGATATATTAAGAAAGCTTTTATTTATATCGTCTGGGTCTGATATGATACTATCTTGTTTTGTTCTATTATTCATTATTCCAATTTCCCTAATAGTTTTCCATGTATTTTTTGAACCAATTGATTTAGAAAATTTCTTAGCATAGTATTTTGACTTTTCGGTTGGCGTTTCGTATGGCCTTGGTTACAATTTTTCTCGCGTTGCGAAAAGCATTATGTAGATCGTCGGTTCTAAAACGTTTCCATCGAGAGTAGGCATGGTCACGTTATGCAATAAGAAGTTTAATTTCTGCCGTAAACCACGGTTTCTGACGGTTACTCAGCTCCTTCGTTTGAATTGGTACTATTGTATTATATAACGTTGGTAAGTTTTGTTCCAAGAAGGCCAACTGATCATTTACAGATAACATATAATAAATGCAACACCAGTCAATTTTATCAAACTCTTCTTTTAGATTGAGATAATTGATACGTTTAAAATTGCGAAATTGTATTGTGTTAGTAGAGGTTTGAAGAGGAATGGCATAAATCATGAATATAAGGTCGTGCCTAGAAAAACATGATGCAGATAACTGATCATATATTAATATTTTTTCCTCATTGGAGACAAAAAATAAATCAAGTCAAGTAAAGAATTATTTGATGATGTGAAATGTGTAGGCATTTCAGAATTCGCTGAAATGAGATCAAATGATTTCATATTATTAGTTAAACTTGTTTCAGTCAGCAAATTTGAGTTGAAATCCCCAGCTATTATAACATCATTATAGAAAACTGTGACACACTCAACACTGTAAGGAAATGAGTGAAGTCAATATTACTTCCAGGCCTATAAACACAACCAATAATAAATTTTCCTCCCTAGCCACATGCCTCAAGAAATAGATATTCAACTTTATTATTAGGGTTTATTAACTCATCACTTTTACTCTTTACCGTACAGACCAATCCTTTTTTGACATAGATTGCCACTCCGCCATAGCCTTCAGATCTGTCATTTCTATACAAATCATACCCACTCATTGATACCAGATCATCCTTAATAGATTTATCAAACCATGTCTCGGACACACAAATTACATTCAAGCCAGACTTTTCAAAAATAAGTCTAAATGCATCTATTTTGTTTGTTAGACTTTGTGCATTAATATGACAAATTTTCAGGCCACTTCTCTGTTTAGCAAGAATTTTTATCATGTTTGCCGTTACATCTTGGGAATAAATTCTATTGCCTCCAATTAAAGCAATGTTTAAATAATATAAAATCCCTACTAGCAACGCCAATCAAATATATAATCAGTATAATTTCTTAAATTTTAATTAGATTAATTGTTCTGGAATAATGTTTATCAATATAAAAGTAGGCAGTTATATTAAAAAAATTTATGATTGTGTGATAGAAAATATAGTTAATAAAAAGTTTACAAAATACTTCTAAAATAGTAGAGTTTATATAATCATCATAGCAGGTTACAATTTTGAGGACTGACACAAGTATTGGATTAGTTGAGAAAAAACTGATTAAGATCATCTAAAAATTTAACTAGTATTGGATCCTCAGAATTAAATTTTTTTATGTATACTAGCCCACGACGAGAATAAGCTGTTTTTATCTTCTTCTCAGTTTTCATTTTCAATGCAGATTGAAGGATTTTGTGGTTGTGAGGTGTTAAATTTTCATTTACGTAAAACGGTTCAGTACTATTAAGGCCAGCATTTTGTAGACGTAGAGGGTTTTTGTTATCACGTCTATATTTAGCAATTGATTTTAATAAGAAATTCTTTGCATATGCAGAATGTAAATTAACTATTACCACTTCATTATCATTCGGAGAGTAAGGTTTATTTGCTTTGTAAATTTTCTTAAGTCTATATATATATTCGACTTGAGGCGTTGATATATTTAAATTTTTGCATATGTAGTCGAAGATTGCATAAAGATCTTCGTTATCGTAATAGGGTATACCGTTTATTCGTATACTACCGGCCACTACAGAGTTATCATGTTTTAGTTGCTTTCTTTTGAGCTAAAGAATTTCCTTTTTCAAATGTTTTAATTCAGAATTCTCTGTCTCTAGTTTATTTACACTCTCTTTAATTTCACCAATTGCCACAGTTTCTAAATATGACACTCTTTCAATAACGATATTTATATCTTTGCGCATTAAATCAAGTCTCTTATCTAGCTCGCTTAAGAGTTCATCTTTGTACTCTTTAAATTTCGTTTGCATCACATTTAATATTTGCTCTGCTAGTTTATCAAAGCGTTTATCCACAATCCCTGCAGTATTGGTAATCGACTCTACGCTGATGAGTTCATCTACTACCACAAACCTTTCGTCGACTACTCGCTAAACTACCAGCAATGCTTTTGAGCGGCGAATTTAACAAGGCGATGTCCGCTTTGGTAATGCCTTACTGTTCGTCGATTACTTCATCGGTAACACTTCGTCGACGCATTTATCGGTAACATTTCGTCGACGCATTTATCGGTAACATTTCGTCGACAGGTTAAGAAAAACAATAGAAAATCTCTGGAGACACTACCTTACAGATTACCACTGAGTACCAATGTAATCGGCGATGTAGTCAATGAAAAATCAATGGCGATGTAGTCGATGAAATGTTGCCAGCCACTACTTGTGAAACTGCAGGGATGTTAATAAACTTAAGAGGTGAATCTGTATTGGTGAGACGCGGGGTTCCTGTCACATTGCCTAACTGAGAGTTTTGTAGAACTCTTAAACGTTTTTGCGCGGCTCTAGTTATTGTCATTGCTTCTGGGGATGTTTGTTCTGTATTGTTGTCGTATCGTTTTGACATGTTGGTGGATATTTTTTCCTTTCTCTTTTCCTCGCTTGTTTTCTTTATAATTAATATTATTATTATTATCTCCTCTCTTTATATTCTTTTTGCTTATGGATTTGTGAACGATAGTTTGGTGTTTTTTCGTTTGTGTTGTACTCTTCTGTGCTTTTTTTTTTGTTTTTTTATTTTTGTTTGTGTTGTTATTTGTGAGGGAATCACTTGTTTAATGTCTTTTTCTGTTTGTTGTATTAATATTTATTTATGTTTTAATGGATATGAAGTGAAATCAAATTACGTTGTTTAGAGTTGTATGTAATTTAGTTTTATTTATTTAAAATATCTTGAGCTCTATCGGATGAGCTCTATCCGTCGCATGCATTTTAGCCAAAATTGGCAACTATTTATAAGCAATGAAATGCAAAATACTACCATCTGCCGATCCTCGATCGACATTTTTCTTTAAATTTGTAATTTCTGCAACTACCGCGAAGAACTGTGGCGTGTTCAACTTGACAGCTGAAGTGATCAAAAACGTTGCGCTGCGTTTTATAAACTACTCATTAAGTAACGTAACTCAACGCAGGTAGTCACCGAACTTCTGTAACGTTTAATAAACTACCAAAACGACAAAATTAACGCGAAGTGACTGATTCACGACTTATAGAATACCACCCTTAATACCCATTTTCAATTTCATTTAAACTTTTGGTAATTTTGAATTGGTGCGAATTTCAAAAAAAGCTGAAATATTTCAACTTGACATTTAAATCAGAAAAATGTCCATACTAAAAACTTATAAATGCTATTTTTCAGAATATCCCTGACGCTGGATGAGCCTTAAAAAAAGCTTTTATATGATACTAATACTGTGCGGATTGTGTTTAAATAAATTAAAAAATTCATTGAAAAACTAAAAAATCCAGCTCACGGAATCTTAATTGTAGACACGAAATATTTTGGGAATTATCATAAACCAGGTGCTGTGACATAACCCCAACGGTCATAACCCCCGAAATCGAAAATTCCATTGGAGGTTATGTCCACGAAGCTGAACGGATATAACCGTCAATGGGGGATATGACCGGTTTTTGGTTTTAGAAAACATTTTGACAATAAAAAACAATTAAAGTTATGGTTTTTTTATATTCGAGTACGCCTGCATTTAACATCCTTAAATGCTTAAGAAAACCTGTACAAAAGTTACAAGTGTTCAAATTCAAACAGTTTCTTGAGTACAACGCAATTTTTATTGTAAATAGTTTTAATTTTTTAATTGAATTTAAATTCAGGGTTTTAAAAAAAAAGTTTTGTATTTAAACAAAACATAACAATGTTACAATACAAGGTCTAAAGAAAAGGTTCCTGCAGAACACAGACTGGAAATATAATAAAATACTCTTATAACATTGAAATGTAATGTTGAACTGAAGCAACGCAGCAAAAATAGCATGATTTTTTTTCAATAATTTTTTTTTTTTTAGTTGGTTATAACGCTGGATCCAACAAATCCTCCTGTTATATACATAGATTTTAAATATAATATTGATTTGAAGCATCATAGGCTTTGCACTTGTACAATATCGTGCTACATATTTTGGGAAAAAATTAATAAATTTTAGTTGGTTTTTAAATTTGGATTCAAAAAACTGTTTCTTGTTCATATAGAGTAGTAATAGAATGTTTAGCCCACACGCTGCACACTGGTCTAAAATCAAGTTTTTTTTGGCATAAATTAAAAAAAAATTTAATAGTTTTTAAAAAAATGGATACATTTTAAAAAACCTGACACTCTGGACGATATAGAAATCATTAACAAAAAGCTGTTCTTGAAATAGTATTTCAATGAAGCATCAGGGAAATCAAGCATTTTTTCACAAACTTCTCCATAATTTATACGTGCTTAAAGCATGTTTATATTTGCGGCTCTAGATTAATGCGAATTTAGAAGTAAATTGGCTAAATGTTATATGATAAATTACGTTCAAGGGACTTAGAACAAACCCATTTTATTAAAAATAAAATTTCTTTATCCTTTGTATTTATTATATTGTAGTTTGTTATACAGCATTTTTAAATAATAAATTCTAAAATTGCTTATATTTCACGGAGTAAAGATATATTTGTGCATGCTTGTGCATGAACCTGTGAATGCAAGATTGCTTATTAAGGGATCCCCTAACATGTTTTATATGCGCCGTTTGCAAGTTTTTGCGGGTTTTCGCAATTGCCTATTGTTTGTCGGAAAACCCCAAAACAAAAACCAAATGTATGTGCATTTCATCTCTTTCTTATAATAATATAATTTGAATTTGCATTGATATTTTTAAGTTTTAAAACGAAATTTGATCTAGTTGTGATTGGTATAATAGTGTTTCGAAAAAATTGTTGCTGGAGTAGAATTTCACTTGAATAAAAAAAAAATAAAGGTCACTACATGAAATAGCATAAGTGAGAATAAGAGGGCTTGAATTACAAAATTCTTGGTTACATTCTAAATACGACTTTACATGCACCGTAATATTATATGCTGCTGACAATACTGTTTTCAACAGGTAAGGTTTTCGATTACACGTTTTCAAGTGTTTTATTGCGTTCATTCCTATAAAATATTTGTGAATTTGAATTGAGCTTTTAACAGTGGAAATACGGCGTGTAATGTGGAAAATATTTTGGAAGGTATTTGAATAGAATTCGTTGTTGGAAACAGATATTTATTGGAACTTTTTCATTGTTTTTTTTATTTTGTGTTTAATTTGGTGTGATATTTTTTAAAATCCTAAACTCAAAGTACTTGTGTTCGGTGGATGTTCAATCAATTTAAACATTGGCTAGTGTGCGAAGTTATCAATACTTCTTAAAGTGCTCTTAATATAATAGATTATCTTTTTGGTAATTATTCTGCATTCTCCTAAAAATTTTGATTCGGGCAATATAACTGATGTCTTTAATAGATATGTATATTGATTCTTCGTAATCACTTTTGTTTAATTTATTTATCTCTAAAAGAAAACATTAGAACAAACAAAATTCATTTCCAAGTTGTAATTTCCTTTAAGGCTAAGAGATCATGTTTTCTCCTGTTAGTAAACAAAATGTAAATGCCGCGGGTGGGATTCGAACTCACATTCGCTGGACGATCGTTTCGATGTTTGTGAAGCATCATCTTCAGCAGCGTCTAGCCCGTTAAGCCACCAAAAGTAATAAATCTTTTAAAACCATCAGCCATCCAATTAGACCAATGGCCAACAAATATTTGTTTTATATTTAGATGATGAGGATAGTGCCTCTGATTCTGACGAAGTAGAAAATTTATACCCGTACTGTATTAAATTGAAACTAGAAGAAGACTGATAAAAATAGTTCTTCAGTAAAACAGTGTTTAATAAAAGTTTTAAACAAACCCAAAAAAATTTCTTTATTTTGTATGGAAAAAAATTCCTTCCTCTGAATTCCAAAACTTGAAGCTACAATTCCAATTAGCTCCAAATTCGTTCTATATGTTGATCTATTTGTATAGAAAATCGGCATTAAAACTAAATTGGCCATTGAAGTATGACTACGGAGCAAATATTTCAAATTTCATGCACTTTTTTCAACGCGGCGTTGCGAGAGCTTTCGTAGAAGTATACACAATCAAATGGGACGGAACACACTGGCGTTTTTTTAACGCAGGATTTCGGCGTTTACACAACGCCGCGTTTTTTAAAGCTCACTCTCACACTCATTTAGCGATTCTCTCTTATTTTACAATTGTTGTTGTAATTTAGCATTCGTTATTATTGTAACAACTGTTTTCTAGTGATATTTGGTTTCAGTTTTGTTTATTACAATTTGTACACAGTAGTTTAGTACCAAGATGGATGCTGAGTTAATTATAAGTGAAGTGGAGAAAAGGCAAATCCTATGGGATGCAAGTTCATTAGAATATAAAGATAAGGTAAAAAAAATAATGCCTGGATTTATTCAATTATGGAATTAATTCAAAGAATGAAGAACAGAAAAAGTACAGACATTAATGAAATTGTTGATAACATTTTAAATAGTTAGAAAATAATATATATAAGCATATTGCAAATGTGTTTACTTTTTGTTATTTCAAGTGAATTTGAATAAAATATTAATTTTGTTACGGAACTCAAATAAAATACGTATAGGTTTTTTTACATTATATACTTAAATATAAGTCTTTTTTATACATACCTGAGGGTTATAGCCAACATTTCTTCAGGGGGAATAGATTCTCTAAATTGTGTATTTTCACTTTTTATAAAATCACTTAGATTTACTAACAACTCGTCAAAAGTGGTTATAGACATACGAAAATAATTAAAGAATTTTAATTCATCTTGTCTCAGTGTTTGGTACAAGGTGTAATATGCACCATGTAAATATCTGGCATTATTTATGGGGTGTACCCAATACTATCTATTACACTTCTTTTGTTTTATGTATTTGCTCACAAGCGCACAAAAAATAGCAACGTCTGTTTCTTCCATTGTCTTTAACAACACTATACGAAAAGAATCAATTTACTGTTCTTGAAACCACTATACAAAAAAAGGATCACGGTTCGAAAACGCGCGTTGACACAACGCTAGTGTGGCACCCCCAAGCATACGCGGCGTTGAGCTTTTTTTTGGCGTTAGTGTGGCCCTACCCTTAAACAGCGCCACCTACTGCAAATAAATAAAACAATACTTTGATCTTTGCACATATTATATTGAACAAATATACTGATATCGTATAAAGTTTTACAAATGATTTTTGAGTCAAACTTATACATATACATACTTTGACTTGTAACTCCTGTGAGCGTGGCTCGATATTCCCAAAAATTTCAGCATGCCCTACAAACAAAAGTACAAGTCTCTATGTGCATTATTCGAATTTATGCCAAAAAAAATTCATTTTGGACCAGTGTGCGCTGTATCTGAAAAAGCTTTTAAAATTTACCGTTTTTAGTTGATTACACTACTCAACAAAATGAAAAAAATTTCATGTACTCCGGATGCGATAATAATAGAGCCCTGCATGAAGATTTTCTGTTTGTTATTTTACTGCTGTACATGCTGTACCGGCACCTTGTGAACGAAGAAATGTAAACAACAACACGAATAACAAAGAGAAGCACAGCATACCGGTACGGTCAGATCATCGTACTCGCTCCGATTCACATACGCTGGTTCTCGGTATTCGGTAATAGAGAAGAGAGCTTTGTTCGTATTCTGTAAGCGAGATTGTGATAAAATACTACGAGGCAGAGCAAACTACACCGAATACGTAGAATATACCGTAAGTTTGTTTAATTTATTTTCTTTGCAATGCTCAGTGTGTTTTAGTGAAGCGAGCAGTAAAAACACTTTTTTTGCACTCCAGCATAAATTAAATCATAAAATTATTAATACGAGTATTAAGGCGAAAATGGAAGTTGAGGAAGTAAGTAACATTAAATATCAATGTATATGAAGTATACCTGTATCGTTAAACTAAATAATTCGTTTAGAATTCAAACCAATCATCAATAAAAATGTGTGAATCACAGGCAATAGCGGAGAACATTTCAAGCGGTGAAATGACCTTGTGCGAAACAAAGGGTAAAAGCAAGGTCTGGGTCGCAAAAATAATAAAAATAATGGAGCAAGACGGGTCGCCGGTGAAAAACTTCGTCAGCTGCAGACACTGCAAAAAGCTTATTAAATACAGCAACTACTCAACATCAAATCTTGTGAAGCACAAATGCTACCTGGTAAAAAGCAGATCTGAGAGTTGTCAAAAAGTCGAAGTTGATCAAGCTACGAAAAATAATATTACAAAACTAATGACGGAATGGGTAATAAAAAATTGCAGACCATTTAATTTGGTGAAAGACGATGGTCTACAAGCAGTCTTAAAAGAATTTACATTGATTGGAGCAAAATATGGTACAAATGTGGATACAGAAAAGGCGCTTCCACATCCCACAACAATTTCGAGGAATGTTGCAACTATTTACGAACTGTGTTTTTCGAAAATGAAAGCGGAAATCGCTTTAATCGAACGAAATGGCTTTGGCTTAACGACCGATGTTTGGACCGATGACTTCTTAAAGAGAAGCTACATTGCTCTCACAATTCATTTTGTAAAGGAAGGAGTTTTGTCGGTTCGTTTACTGGGGCTGAAGTCAATGGAAGGTGAAAGGTGCACCAGTAAGTATTTCAAGTTTTACATGAACTTCTATTTTTTCCACCCAAAACTGTTACTACATATTCCGTATTATATTACTTTGGTAATTACAGGTGAAAATATATTCAACAAAGTTGAAAAGATTTTAATGGAGTTCGGTTGCAAATTCAATAACAAGGTAGTTATTGTAACTGATAGAGGCTCGAACATGATGAAAGCTTTTCGAAACACGCAACATTTCGCTTGCATGAGCCATCTACTCAACAATACGCTGCACAAATCCATGGAAGAAGTCGCCGAGGTAGCGGAATTAAGAAATCATAGTGCAAAATTAGTTAAATACTTTAAAAAGTCGGGCCTTAACGCGAAGTCAAGTGTTTCATTATAAAGTTTTTGTCCAACTCGCTGGAACACAACTTTTTATATGCTAACATCTATTGAACAAAACTGGGGAGAAATTAATCAATTGCTGCAAAGCAAAAACCAGCTTAGTAGAATTGATTATGTAAATATAAATTATTTGAAAGCTGTAACAAAAATCCTACAGCCGTTTGAAGAAGCAAGCAAACATTTAGAAGGGGAAAATTACTCTACTTTACATTTGGCCCCTATATATCTGCATCAACTTAAAGTAGAATGTAAACCAGACTCCTCCGATATGGATTTTATGCGGAGTTTCAAGGAGAAATCGGTGCATTATTTAGAAATAATAGTGATGTCCCATGTAACAATTCTGCATAATGTAGCTCTGTTTTTGTTTCCTCCAACGAACAAGCTATTGCAGTTTTCTGACGTTGAGAAGCAATCCATTAAGGATGAATGCGTTCGTCTTTTGAAAGGCTTCCCAAACCAAGGACAAACACTTCAGGTAGAAGTTCCGGGTACTTCATCGCCAATGTCCAAATATAAAAAACTTTTTTCTGGTTTTGTAGAAGATGAAAGGCCCAGCGACTGTGATGAAATGATTTTGCAAGAAATTAAATTTTATAAAAATACGAGAGTTGTAAATGTTGAAGATTTTAATGTTTTTAATTGGTGGGAACTCCAAAAAAATAATTTCCCATTTCTTTATAAATTAAGCTGCATAGTCTAAGCAACTCCTGCAACAAGTGTTATGGAAAACTATATTTGTTAAATTAAACAGTAAAAAGCAACTTTTAAACAAATATAAAACAACAATATATTGTCAGAACCATACAAAATAATAAAAATCTACAAAAGGTATTTAATTTTAATTATTTTACTTATGATCTATCTTAACACACCAATTTCTAAATATGACGTTTCCCCATATTCACCTCGATATTAACCGAATATTACTCTTATATTCGCTTCATGTACACAAGTTGCCGGCAACTTTTCCTTCGGTTTACCCGGCGATTACGAATGCGAATACGTCAGTGTACTTTTGTTGTTATCTTCTCGTACCTATTCATACTGCAAAGCGTCGGTACGGGGGTGTACCTCTCTTCGCACACACAACTGAAGTGAAGTAGTGTGTGTATATTAAACACGAATGTTTTTGTTTATGCGAAAATGTGTGCCGTTGCAGGGCTCTAGTAGATAACCTTGAGATGAGCTCGAAAAACGCAATAAAAATTTTTTTTTTCGTTTGGTTTTTTTTTTGTTTTTTTTTTTAAATTTTAAAAATTTTTTTTTGGTTAATTTGTTTTTGTATGAAAAATTGTTTCAGCAACTAACAAATCTCGTCAAAATATATACTAAATGGATGGTAGTAGACCCCAAAACATAAATAATGTGCGTCTTCATTCATCGGCTAGCTACAGCGGTCGTAATCGGTTGTTGAATCAGGAATTTTACAAAATTTTACCGAAAATTTACAAGTGAAAGTCCCTTAAAGCATTTTAAAAAAATATTAATTCACAGAGTGCATTTTTTGTGTATTTTATACGCAATGTGGCAGGTTTTAGAAATCAAACAAGCTACTTTTTAAGAAAATTCATCAATTAATAACGCTGTGTGTAATTTTTTAAGTCATGGCAAAATAACCATATACGGACACCACTACGTGATAAAAGACTACAAAAAAAAGACCCGTGTTTCCCAATTTTTCCCAAAGTCATGCACTTTTTTTTTATGGGCCGCCAAAGATTTGGAGCCTCGGTATCATTTTCGTAAAAATGTGATCATTTTCTCAGGCTCATATCTTGCAAACCGTTCAGAATTTCGATTTACTCTCTGAGGCAAAGTTGTAGCTCTTGTCATAAAGAACAAAAATTGCGAACATATAAAATCAAAATCACCTTCCAGATCAAAATCGCAAAAAACTTAAAAAAATTCGATTTTTTTTACCTTTTTTCCAGTGTTCAGGTCCATAGGTAGCAAACCGTTCAAAATTCAAGGAAACAATCAACTACAAAAATTTACCTAAGATCTCAATAAACAAATTTCTAGAACATATAAATTCTGAACGGTTTGCAAGATATGAGAATGAGAAAATGATCACATTTTTACGAAAATGGTACCGAGGCCCCAAATCTTTGGCGGCCCATAAAAAAAAGTGCATGACTTTGGGAAAAATTGGGAGACACGGGTCTTTTTTTTTTTAGTCTTTTATCACGTAGTGGTGTCCGTATATGGTCATTTTTTTCGTGTTGCACTGTGTAATGAAGTTGTGAATTTTTTCGCTAAAGCCCTCGAATCTACTTTTTATTACGAACATTGCATTTTACCTTTGAAATTATCTCACTAGTCAACCAAATGAAAAAATGTCATGTACTTCTAATGAAGTATTTTTTTCTGTGTAGATAACCTTCAGATGAGCTTGAAAAATACAACAAAAACTTTGTCTATGGTAGGGTTTTTTCTTTTTTATTACAAAAAAAATTAAAATTTGTTGGGTGACAAAAATATCGTGAATTTTTTCGCTAAAGCCCTCAGAATCACTTGGATTGGTATTGCATTCAGAAACGTATTCTCCGCATATGTAACAAAAATTACTTGGATTGGTAGTGCATTCAAATCCTTTGCTCATTTTGAGGTTACTTGCGAAAGTAAGTGATATTTGGCAATACCTAAAACACCTAAAATAAAATCAGGCACAACAGGTAGTGGTTAAGGTAGTTGCAGAGGTAGCAGAGTGACCAACAAAACGCATTGTTGCGTAGTGATATTACTACCTTCGGTTATTATTTTGTAAACATACCCATGTGCAATATCTATAAGTGATACATACCAGCAAAGGTACGCATACTTTGAGCCATCCCTTACTGCGATTGTTGCATTTTTCAAGCTCATCTGAAGGTTATCTACGCAGAAAAAAATACTTCATTAGAAGTACATGACATTTTTTCATTTGGTTGACTAGTGAGATAATTTCAAAGGTAAAATGCAATGTTCGAACTAAAAAGTAGATTCTGAGGGCTTTAGCGAAAAAATTCACAACTTCATTATTAATTGATGGATTTTCTTAAAAAGTAGCTTGTTTGATTTCTAAAACAGTATAAAATACAAAAAAATGCACTCTGTGAATTAATATTTTTTTAAAATGCTTTAAAGGGCTTTCACTTGTAAATTTTCGGTAAAATTTTGTAAAATTCCTGATTCAACAACCGATTACAACCGCTGTAGCTAGCCGATGAATGAAGACGCACATTATTTATGTTTTGGGGTCTACTACCATCCACTTAGTATATATTTTGGCGAGATTTGTTAGTTGCTGAAACAATTTTTCAAACAAAAACAAATTAACCAAAAAAAAATTTTTTAAATTTAAAAAAAAAAAACCAAAGGAAAAAAAAAATTATTATTGCGTTTTTCGAGCTCATGTCAAGGTTATCTACACAGAAAAAATTATGGCATCCGGAGTACATTTTGACTGTTGACTAGTGTTATTAACGCTTGATTCAAGATGTTTATTTGGCATTGATTTTTTTGAAAAAATTTTATTTATTTTTTAGTTTGTTATAAACGGTGGATTGCAAATAGTTGATTGTTATTTACAAAGAGGTGAAATGTACACTGAAAGAAAATCTTTACATCAATTCGATAATAAATGTTCATTAATTGTTCTTCATTGAATTGATGACATATTTCATTAACTTAACGAAACGGTTCCTCGGTTTGAAGATTACGTTTCTTCACATTTTTCAGCTTCATTGAATTGATGATATTTTCAACATCAATCTTCATCATTGGAATTTAGAAATAATTAGTGGGATCTACTCAAAATATGGACGTAGTATTGAATAAATAAAGGAAAAAGATAAAACTAGTAGAAAATTTAAAATAAATACATAATAGATAATAGTGCAATGGACATAAATCAATATCCACGCTATGAAAATTTTGTATGTGGTCTTATACCCTGTTCTTGTGAATTTTTAAAAATTAAGAATATGTAGTTCAAAGAGTTTGTGGCTACACATTAACAACCAATTTACATCAAATTTATGACCAATTTATATCAAATTGATCACCACTTTACATCAAATTGATGAACAATTTACATCAGATTGATGACAAACTTACATCAAATTGATGATAAACTTACATCTAATTGGCGAAAACTTTACAGCAAATTAATGAACAATTTACATCAAAATGGTGAAAAATTTACTTTAACTTGATGAGAAACTTACATCAACTTGATTTAAAATTGTCGTTGAATCAACATAAACTATTGATGAAATATGGATGAAAGATTGACGAAATGTTTTTCATCAATTCAATGAAATGTGTCGTAGGTTGGTAAATGAGGAAATGTTTCATCACACTGATGAAGGAATTCATAAAATTGATGAAGCTTTTTCTTTCAGTGTAATGTGGAACTGAAGCGCCAGAGGCGAAATAATGTCCTCAATATCGCGCGTTTTTTTTTGGATCGGTGTATGCTGATAATTAGGGATCTGCGATCGATACTAGTTCCAACATGTGAATTGCCGAATTGAGTTTGTATATATACGATTGATGATCAACCGATGGTATCAATCCAGGCATAGTAGTTAGGGATCTGATGATGAACTTGTCAAGGAGTTCGAAACTAGTCATGCCGGTGGGCGTGTGCTTTACTGAATTGCCTATTATTTCCAACAAAAAACCTACCATTTTTCAATTAGAAAAATGTTCATGACTTGTAAGCTTGTAGTATGAATTTCTCATACATTAACCAAAAATTAACGAAAATCGGTCATAAAAATCCAAATGCAGGAAATGTTAATTTTTTTTTTGATTGGTTATAAACGGTGGCTTTAAAAAGATTGTTAATTACAATGAGTTAAAACCTAATATTGAACTGATGTGATGTATTCAAAAAGTTTCTTGGTTTTTTTCCATGACGATGAAAGACTCGTATATTCTTGTTATTTTCATAGGGATGAAATATATTTACCTGCAGTCTAAAATTTTTTCCCAAAAAAGCCCGTAATTCTTTTAAAAAAAATGTTCTGCTTTTAGTTGGCTATATTAGCCGAATTCTAAAAAGGTGTTTGTTATTTACATACAGTTGAAATGTGATTTTAAAATAAAGCGCCATAGGCGAAAATTTTTTCAAAAATTTGCGTGCTTTTTTTTGGAAAAGTTTTAATTTTTCTTAATTGGTTATTAGCAGCTGGATTCAAAAAGGTTGTTTGCTATTTAAATACTGTTGAAATATAATATAGAATAACGAAAATTTGTTTACCAAAAGTCTGGTAAATTTCTAATTTTTTCTTAATTTATTGCAAATGTATCGAATTGAACAAATTTCGTATTCTGAGTTTAAACACTTGTGACACGCGAATGACAAAAATTCAACTTCTTAGTTTGTAACCGTAAAATATTACACTTGACTAACTATGGAAGAAAATTATATTTTTGAAAAATATTTTCAAATGCAGTTATTTGGAGGATCATTCAAAAACTATTTTTGGGGCTCGTATCCAAGATACAAGCATATGAGCGTCTTAGCTAAGGCGATTTTTAATAAACCCCATAGGGACTGCCAAACATTGATCATTTTTTTTGTTGGAAGCTTCGAATCCGAGATACCACATTGCTTAGTTATAGCCTCGCTTTGAGGTTAAGAATATGGATATTTTTACGATGGGACCTATTCCCCGGATCCGAGTTTCGTATTTTTTCGATATTTTCAAAAAAACTTAGAGCTCTATTCAAAAGCATTAGAAATTTTTTTAAATATTTCAATTGGGCTCCGTTTTCAATATATAGACATTTTTTTCATATTTTCAATTAGAAATGGGGAGGGTAACCTTGTACCCTATTTTACTACTTATTTTTGTTTACCATTTCGACGACTTGTGAGGGTTGTAACTTAAAAAAAATTCAACTTTCCATCTCTGATATTTGGGAACATTTTGTTCAGTGTAAAAGTATCAGATGTTTTATACTGCGATGAGCTTGTTCCCATTTGAATATTCCGGTGAGCAGTGAAACGAAACAACGGTTGTAATACAGCATAGAAGGGTCCGAGGGAAAGAATCACGATTATCTTGGTTTAGGGTATTGTTAAGAAGATTAATACCTTTTTTTAATAATTAACCATCAACCGGAAAGTACACGTTGGTAAAATAAAAATCAAACTTTAGTTAACCTTCAATTTATTGAAAGAGAAAACGTTCAAAATTTATCGATTTTATTATAATAATTGTGGTAGTAATGTTTACGAAAATTTGTGCACGCATATTTGCATAATTGACTTAGTAATTACGGATGTGCTACGAATAATTAAAACAAAAGTGAAAAAATCTTCGTCGCCGCCATTTTCGTCAAATGGACATGCAAATAATGAGAAATTAAGATATTCTGCAAGGTGACAGTTATTCCATCTCTTCCATTGTCTCGACCACACTAACCAGCACGTTCTATACTATCACAGCCATTATCTTTATTAGACACAACATTGTCATTGAGGAAATATCCTGGTGCAATATTGACCACATCTTTCACTGGTTCGGCAGCTGTACCTGTAAAGATAAATTTTAGCCTACACTCGTATGGACCACCACTGGACAACAACTTCCTAAGCCACCATTTCGGGTATGAGGCATCGACTAAACCACAGAAGGGGCGCCATCTGAAATTGATCACCTCGGTATTTGTGTATGTTAATTATTAGACAATTATTTAAATAATTTAATTAATAATATCTATAATATTGTTTTTCTCAAAATCGCAATGGATTATAGATCGTAAATAGTTGAAATTGAGAACATAAAAACAATTTTAATTTGTTGACGAAACGTAGGTTCCAAGGGCAGTAGGGTAAAGGTAATTCAATTGGGCTAGTATTCCAACTTCATACTAGCAATGGCGGGCAGGTAAAGACAGGAGGGATAATTAACATCTTCCTTCTCTCATAATTCTTTTGACATTGAAATTTTCCTTTATTTTCTACCTATACTTCCCTGCCATCTGTTAAACTTTCTTGTCTGCACACTTTTTTTACTATTGTGTAACTCTGTATTCCGAATAGTCTATACTAAGATTCCACCCCAATTTCCCTGAGCTAGATCCGTAGCATAGCAAGGTACGCAGCCTCTGGGTAGACGGATCGAAATCTTTTTTTTTTTGAGAAAAACTTAAGTTGTTCGTTAGAGATTGTTTCTTCAACGTCTATTTAACATAAAATAATATACAAAATTTGTAATCAGTGCAAATATAAAACACACACATAGCTTTCCATAAACAAGACAACACAATTATAAATCGAAGTATTTTAATTATTGGCGTTTTAACAAAACCTTGGTATTGTCTTTATTTTATTGTTTTCGCTTTATAGTGCGAAAGCGTTATGCTGAGAGTCTGGAAAAGAATGGAACTGGCACGGCAACCTGATCGAACTACACGAGCGAATTAGTTCTATTAGTTTTGCTGAACTAAAATGATCAATCTTCCAAGTGAACAAAAATCGTCATCTCTAGGAATCACTATATTTATTAACCTATCAGAGTTTAACTTTGGGAAGTATCAAAGAACACTGGAATTCTGTAAATTCTGTAAAAAGAAAGCTGAAAAATATCATTGCTGCTGTCATCAACATTGGCTGGCCATTACTTCCCATTATAGCCTCTGTAGTTTTGTGTTGCCCGTATCGATGATGTCGGTGCTAGTGTTTTCGCATTTACGATTTAGAAGAATCGTACCCCAATGTGTGTGTTAATTATTTTATGACATTTTTATCTTACTTCTTATAATAATAATCATAATATTTAGTAATGTGTTGACATGATTGCCCCTCCAAACATATAATATGCTTTACTTCATATGTCGGAATGTAATACATGCAATTCTAACGCTTATTTCCAAATGATGACGAGCAGACCGTCTGGTGTTCTGGCATCTTAGTATTCGTCCTTAACTTAATGCGACCAATGACTATACTACTCCAATACCATGATGATTATATGCATGACTTGGCAATATAGAATAATTTTCTGTTTTGTCTATGGAGCCGTAACTCTGAATAACATATAACATTTACATTTTTGTCTGGGAATTATCGATACAACTTGTTCGTCTACTATTTATACATAATAGAAAATGTAGAGTTCTTCCTTCCATTAGTCTAATAGAGAATGAAGGGCTTTCAATTTTGCTAGTTAATAAATTGACTTTTAATTCTGCCATTTTAGTTCGGTCCCGTTTCTATATATATATGTAGTTGGTGTGCATTTCGCCTAGACAAACTCATTTTAGTTGATAATTTCAGTAATTGTGAATTGTTCAAATGTCTTTATGTCTGCAAAAAGTTCTTAGTTTTTAATATCTTCGTTTCCACTCTTCCTTCATGGTGTTTTTACTATTTCTTGCTCAAGTAATTAATCACTTGTATGTAACATATGATAACCAACGGCGACCAGTACAACGGATATTATTTAGTGCACACTTAGTCTTTCCGCTGTTTTTCTGACACATTTTTAAGTTGACACTAATTATTTTAGTTCGTCATTTGGCATAGAAAGTATACAAAAAAGAAAAATGTTTTTAAGATTTTGTTTGAAACCCTGTCGTTGGAGAATGCGAATGATTTATTATATATTCTATGAAACTTCTTATGGGAGAATTTTATTTAAAACGTAAGTAAACATAACAAAAATATATGTTTTTAACAAAGTTTTAAAGTTTGAATGTTTTAGGCGAAAAAACTCATTTATTATCGCTAACCTTGGGTGTGTACACTGAAAGCTTTTATTAGTTAATTTTTCTACTATTCGTAGATTCTAAGAAATGAATATATACAAGGTGGCGCAAAAGTAAACTTCCGACGTTTTTTGGCTGTAATTTAAAAAAAAAATTAAAAACTTTGATTCTTCTTGTGGATTATTTTTATTTGGTCTTTTAGTTTTTTTTACATCAAGTCGAGAATATGATGTCATGTAAATGGACGCCGCCACAGTTGATTGTCCTTTGAGCACTTTTTATGGCATTTTCCATCACTTTGGCCAAAACTTCCGGCGAAACGTCCTCACATTATTGACGGATATTAACTTTAAGAGCTGCAAGAGTCTGAGGCTTGTTGACATAAACCCGCGACTTCAAAAAGCCCCACAAACAAAAGTCTGGAGCGGTCAAATCAGGCGATCTTGCTGGCTAGTGCAAATCGCCAAAACGGGAGATTAGGCGCCCGGGAAATGCATCCTTCAGCATATCGGTTGTGGCACGTGCAGTGTGTGCCGTTGCACCGTCCTGTTGGAATCACATGTTCCCAATTCATCAAGTTGCATAACCGTTCCCAATTCATCAAGTCACAGTAACCGTTTGGCCCGTGACGTCTTCGAAGATAAAGGTCCGATGACTCCTCCAGCGAAAACAGCACACCATACAGTGACTTTGATCGGGTGTAATGGCTCTTCGTGAGTTACACGCGGATTTTCAGTGCCCCAGAAGCTTAAATTTTCCTTATTTACGTACCCGTTAAGATGGAAATGGGCCTCATCTATCATGATTATTTTTGATGAAAAATCATCTTCCCCTTGGTGGTGATTAAGGATGGATTGAGCGTATGATAGACGCGATTGGCGGTCAGCAGCTACCAGCTGATGCATCGTCTGGACATTGTACGGAAACATCTTCAAATCTTGTACCAAAATTCGCTGTAAAGACCGTCGACTGATACCCATTTGCGTGGCACGTCGTCTGGTCGATGTCGACGGCGCATCCATGACATCCTCGGCTACAGCAGCAACATTCTCTGCAGAACGGCTACTCCGGGGTCTGCCACGCCTGGCAGCATCTCGTGTTGTGCCAGTCTCTTCGAGGCGAGCGGCTAAACGTCGCAGTGTTTCACCAGTAGGCGTTGGACGGCCAGGAAATCTGCGACGAAATTCACGTAGTGCCAAAGTCACCGACCGATTATTGGTCAAATAAATAGTCAGCAATATTCCGCGTTCTGGAGCAGTGTAGCGTAACATTGTTTATTAACGTGTATTTCGATTGTGTTTACTACACAAATGTCAAAACAGAACTGACATTAGGGGCCAATCGCAAAATCTATAGCATTTTCTGATAGGAGGATTACTTTTGCGCCACTTTGTATTTAAAAGGTATACAGATTTTTCAGAAATTCATTTCATAAACCAAAGTTAAATTCTAAATGTTATTAATGTTTTAAATTATATTGCAAATCTTGCACATTGATTTGGCAACTTATTTAAGAGTTTACAACTTCCACCTTATAAAGTGAAATATTTTGATTGATTTTATAAAACCTGGTCTTCGAAATTAATAGGAAATCCAGCATAAATATTATGAATTAAATGCATGATTTTTTATTTTTAATTGTAAAAAATGTTTTTCTATAGAAATTTAAATGTAGATTACGTAAAAAATAAGGAAAAAAATCTAGGTAATAGTTTTAGGTATTTATTTTGCAAAAATTTTGAAAAATTGTGTGTGAACTGGAATGTAGACAATTGGCAACAATATGCATTTAAGGGACTTTCAGCAAAAAAGCATATCATTCAGACGATAGAACCATACAAATTACCTCTTCAAATTCATCATACAACTAATGAAATTTGCTAATAAGAACTAATATACCATCTTGCCACTATTAAGTTGGACGGGGATCTTATAGAGTTTCTTGACGAAATGTTAATTATGCACCTCGACTTCTAAAACAGTTACCATTTAAATAAAAAGAGTTACCATTTAAATAAATCAAAAATAAAATTTAGCGATAGGTAAATTATATAGAAAAAAAAATAAAATATATTATTTTCCGATTTATTAACATTTGTTTCGATTGGCAGTTTATTGTATATATTTTTATATTGTTTTATTTTTATTTTTATCTAAATTAGCTAGCAATAATTCGCACAAATTCCGTCCAAACCGACGTTTGATGCCGTTGACACCAGTGTCCTTTGAAAATAATTTATTTTGATACATGGAAAAAACAGAATTGGTAAAATACAATTTCAATTAGAATATTTATTCCTTTAAATTGAAGAAAACATTCTTGAAATCACAGCATTTTATTTTCTAAATTGTCACATTCAAATTATTTGATTTCAAAAAAACATTTTGTACCTTAATCATCTAAATGTTTCACAGTTAGTTCAAGTAAAATATTTCGTTAATATATACTTCGTCAGAGTTATATGCTTCCCTTTATATAAACGTGAATAAACGCAATTTGCATTAAGGTATGACTCTGCGTTTTGACGTCAAAAATATTGGTTACCGGAATTGTACAAAAAGTGAAAAAATTTAAGTGACAAAAATTGGAAAAAGTTTTATTAATTATTTTTAATAAAGGTCATATATGTTTAAATTTTATTTATTTATTCCTTTCAATCTATTGGGCTGAGCACTTACAGATCCATTCTTACAACTATTTACTTAATTCTAACAATAGTAATAAATAATTAACTAAATTCTATCTAAGGCAATATATTCGAAAAGCGCCTTTTTAAAAACTGAGCGACTCATAAAAAAAATATCTAAATGATTGCATTCATAGTTACTTAAAATCAGACTTCTCGACACAACTTCATTCAAAACCGTAATGAAATCTATGAAGATATTCATAAAAAAATGTACGGCTTCTCAAACATTAAAAGGTATTAGTTGCAAAAACTCGGCGGAGTCTATTCTACTGTCTATAACATCCTTGATAAATATAATAACGGGTGGTTAAATGTTAAGGGCCGATGTTGAATGTGAACCGTACCTAATCGTCAAGTTTTTTTCTGCATTTCATTTGACATTTCTCAATTTCAGACTCACTCAATTTGAACCATGGGAAGAGTTAATTAAAGTTATTCAGGCTTATTATGGAAATGGGCCTTCGATAGTCCGATACGGGAGAAACTCTATGAAGCAATGTCTGAGCTTGGTATTCCTGCAAAACTCATACGCCTTTGCAGGATGACCTTGATGAACACCAAAACTGCAGTGAAAGTTGGTAAGGATCTTACCGAACCTTTCGAAACTAAGCGAGGCATCAGGCAAGGCGACACCCTATCGTGCGATCTCTTTAACATCTTAATGGAGATCATAATGAGAAAAGCTGCAGTCAACATGAATAAAACAATCAGCAGCAAAAGTCACCTGCTGCTCGCGTATGCTGATGATATAGATACCATTGGGCGCACAATTAGAGAAGTTACTGAGGTGCTTTCGAGAATTGAGAAGGAGTCAGCAAAAGTGGGTCTGACGGTAAATGAGGACAAGACAAAATTAATGGTTTCAACGAACAGGTCCTCCACGCGATTATACCAAAGCGTGAACGTTGATAACCGTTATAACTTTGAGGTAGTGGACGAATTTATATACCTAGGATCTGCCGTGAACAAAAACAACAACGTCAGCCTAGAGATCAAGCGGGGAATTGTGCTTGCGAATAGATGTTATTTTGGGCTAAGCAAGCACTTTAGAGATAAAGCCCTCTCTCGAGCAACAAAAGTCCAGCTATGCCAGACTCTCATTCAACCTGTCTTGCTTTATGGCGCAGAATCCTGGGTCCTATCGCAAGCAGACGAAACGTCTGTGGGAGTCTTCGAGAGAAAAATACTCTGAAAAATGTATAGCCCTATAGTATCGCATGAATCATGAGCTGTATGAGCTTTATCCTGGCATTGACATAGTTAAGCGGATCAAGATAATGCGATAATGGCTAGGCCATGTCAGTAGAATGGATGAAGACGAACCAGCGCGAAGGGTTTTCGAAACCGAACTCGAAGGACGACGAAAAATAGGAAGACCAACACTCCGCTGGAGGGATCAGGTTGACGAATCCCTGCGTACACCCTGCGTTAGCAATAACTGGAGAAATAAAGCAAAAGATCGAACTGGTTGGCGAAATATGTTATCTTCGTTTTGTAAGATCCCTGACCCCCTGGGATGGTCCGAGACCGGAAAAAAAAATAAAATTATGGAAATCGGCGTTCAAATCAAAATGCATATCGTGCACTTCGTGATTTTTTCGGTCAATTTAATCGTCGAAATGTGAGATGATAACTAACTTTTTATGGCCCGAATTGGCAGGTATGGATGTGGTTTGAACAGGACGGTGCCACTTGCCACACAGCTAACGAAACAATGGCTCTTTTGCGCGACAAATTCAATGGCCGTGTTATCTCACGTGGTGCCCATGTCAATTGCCCGCCAAGATCGTGTGATTTGACACCGTTGGACTTCTTCCTTCGGGGTTATTTGAAAGAAAAGGTGTACGTCGATAAACCAGCAACAATTCAAGAGCTAAAGGATGAGATAATTGGGCACATTAACGGCATAAAACCTCAATAATGCCTCAGCGTCATCGAAAATTTGGACAATCGGATGGAGGTGTGATGCCGAGGTCGCGGCGTCCATTTGGCCGATCCCTACATTATTAAACCATAATAAAAAGAAATGATAAATATTTTCTAACTAATATGTGTTTTATTCAAAATCAACCTAGGCCCTTAAAATTTAACCACCCATTATTATGTGCGATTCTTCGCTGCGTTAGAGTATTCACATTGAGTAACTGGCAACGAGTCTCGTACTCGGGCATGATATCGTACCCATATATGTGACGTAAGGCAAACTTAAAAAATCTCCTTTGAACTCTTTCGATCCGATTTTTATGAATGTCGTAACTCGGATTCCATATAATATCGTAATATTCTAATTGCGATCGAACAAATACAAAATACAATATCCTTAATGTGAACGGGTCATTGAAATCTCTGGCATTTCGTTTAAAGAAACCCAACTGAGAATTTGCTCTGCTGACACTCTATTCTAAATGGGGAATAAATGAAAGTTGAGAATCTATATAAACTCAAAGGTCCATTACTACCATTACCCTATCATATATATTATTACAAAATTTATAATTATTCACTAATGGGATGGGTAATTGTTAACATTTTACACTTAGATAAATTTAACTCCATGCCATTATAATCACACCAAAGCAAAAAACTATCAAAATCATTTTGAAATAACATGCAATCATTTAGATTTTGAACAACAGTTTATACCTACAAATCGTCATCATATAACAAAACATTACCAAATTTAAACACTGAAGGAATATCGTTAATAAATACTAAAAACGAAAGTGGACCAAGATGGCTACCCTGTGGTACACCTGACTTTGCTTCAATAGGATCAGAAATTAAGTTATGTATCTTTAGGGTAACCATTCAATTAATCATTGTTCGGTTAATCGATCAATCGTGCTATAAAATTAACCGAACATTTTAATAATTAAATTTTTCGATTAACGATTAACTCGGACAAATCATAGCGATTAATCGATTAATAAAATACAAGTACGTCCACCTTGAAACACTCCTACAATGTGGCAACTCATATGACAACGATTTGCGAACAAATTTCATAACTTTTTTCGAACAGATTTGATAGTTTGTTGAGAGAAAGCGTCGCACAGTGCTGTGGCTCATAGACATATAGTCTGATGAAATTTCTAGATCCACTGGTCACTTTGTATAGGGGTACCAAAATACCTGGTCCGATTCTGCTCAAACTATATACAATAAATGGGGTGTTATAGTGTGATATAGTTTCAGAGCGACCCTACCCTTTGTATGGAAGGTACTGGAAAGCGTGGCACTTTTGGGTCCAAACTTTGAGATTTTTTTTAATTTTGGCTTGATTGGCCACTAATTTTCATGTTGCCGCAACTACGATTTGTGAATTGTACCTACATATATTTTATACTTTATAATGAAGGTCCTTTTGTTACGTTTTGTTTTAATAAATGTGCCTAGTACAATGTTTGAACACTGTTTTCTTTGTTTTTTTTTTTATTTTATTCGAATAATCGATTAATCGAATTATTTGATTGCGTTTTGTTCGGTTAGTTGTCAGATTGAAATTTACGATTAACGATTAACCGACTAACCAAAAAACCCGATTAAATGGGTACCCTACTATCTTTACAAATAGAATCCTGTTGGACAAATAAGACCTTAACCAACTTAACATATTTGAATGAAACCCTAACATTTTTAGTTTAAAAATTAATACATCATGATTAAGTTCATCAAACGCTTTTATGAAGTCTGTATATAATACATCCGTCTGAAACCCACTTTCTAAAGCAGTGATGCAATAATTACAAAAAATGCCTAAATTTGTCGTTGTGGATCTACCATTGTAAAAGCCGTATTGGTGTGTATTTATGCTATTTTTTACAATAGAGAATAATTTTTTATTGACCAATTTATGCATTAATTTTGGTACACCAGATAATTTAACAATAGGTCTATAACTAGTGATAAAGCCCTTTTGACCCGACTTAAATATAGGTGAAATGAATGACATCTTCCATTCTTGTACAAAAAAAAACTCGTGTCGACAACGATCTATTAAATATTATTGTAATAGGTATCGACAACGCCGCTGCACACTCCCTTAAGAATAATGGAGAAAGTTTATCATAGCCCTCACTCTTAGAGCTATCTAAATTTCGCGCAGCCTCAAATACGTCACTTACATCAAACTCCATTGGCCAACGTTAAACAGTTCATGTATATGTGAAAAATTATGAATATTATACTTAGGATTAATGTTGGTAACTGAAGAGAAAAAATTAGCGAAAGTATTACAAATAGATTGGGTACCGTTGATGGTTGCCCCATCATACTCCATACAGTTCGGAAGCCCATTTGACTTCCGTTTCAAATTATTCATTCGGATGCGTCTCGGATCAAATCGGATGCGTCTTTGTTCGTTATCATAGAATTTTGTTTTCTGTGTATCTGTTTAAATATTACGCCCGCAACAAGCATGTGATTAAGTCACTATGAGACCCATCCGACGGATATATCACCTCCGAAATAGATATATCACATGAATAGGAAGAAAATCAACAAAAAGCCCTAATAGATTATTTCAGTTAGTGACAGATTTGAACAGATGTCAGAGGCTTACAACTAAGCCGCTGATGGTGAAGTTCGCAAACTTCGAAACGATCGTGACATTTTAAATTCAAATACTGCTTGTGATTGTTGAAAATTGTATGTTAAAATATATAACATCGAAGCTAAATTATACATTACTATTTCTATTGTGTAAAGGCGCCTATTGTGTAAAAGGCGGGATTCAAAAGCATACCACAAGAACGGAATACCACTTGTATGGAACTGATTACTTTTCACTCTCGAAAGTGCGGGTTTGAAAGCAGTCGCTATGAAGTCTACGTGGCAATAGCAGGACATTCTTCGGTTTATATGACGCATGGATGGGCGGGTGAAAATGGGCAAAGTGTATACCCGGACAATACTGGGCTGACCCGTTTCCTCGAAGATAAAAAAAAAATTACATGAGGTTTCAGGGCACACCCGGTTAGAATGAAGTTCCTTTCGCTATATATTATGTACTAGGTAGTTCCAACACGCCTAAGACGCCCGTTGAGAAATACTATAATTTAAATGGATCTTTAAAGAAAGCTACTTTTTGTAAAATGATAAAATTTTATAGAATGTATTTTTTTTAAGTATAATTTTAGGTCGTTTTTGTAAGAATATATATTATATTTTCCCGAAAAGGCAATTTTTAAAGAGAGGTACTTCTTTTATTAAAAGCTAATACTTTTTTAAGAAAATGTACTATTTTTACGAAGAAGTACTTTCTGTACGGAAAAGACCCAAGAGTATGCATTTTTTTTACAAAGAAGTACTTTTTAAAGAACAGGTACTTTTTTAAAAAGTGGAACTCTTTTTTTTAGAAAATTTACTTATTTTCAGGAAGGCTACTTATCTCAAGAAACGCAAAGAAAAGATATAATTTGATTGTTAAGAAAAGGTACTTTTAAGAAAATAAATTTTTTTAAGAGAAGGTATTTTTTTGAAGAAAGGGTTTTTTTTAAGAAATGGGATTTTTTAGAATTGGTCCTTTTGTCCAGAATTGGTACATTTTTAAGCGTAGGTACTTATCTAAAAAAAAGTTATTTTGTTTCACAAAAAATGTACTCTTTAAAGAAAAGGTAGTTTTTTAAGAAAGGGTAATTTGTTGTAAGAAAATGTACTGTTTTAAGAAAATGTTCTGTTTTAAGAAAACGAACGTTTTGTAAGAAGTACTTTTTTAAGCAAAGGTACTTCTTTAATATAAGGTTTTGTTAAGAAAAGGTAACTTTTTTGACAAAATTTACTTTTTTTAAGAAATGGCAATTATTTAAGAACATTTTCTTTTTATAGACTGCTTTCACTTTGGATTTTCTAAATTTAGTTTTTATTGGGTTTAAAACTACAATATTTTAGTCTAGACAGAAACCAAAGCAAACATAGTTGATAATACTGGGTTGTAGCATAATAGTGTTAATAAAGTTGCTTAATTTTTTTTTCATTTAGCCCCCATCCCGCAACATGCGATAAGGAACTTGGTTCCGATAAAGAGCTTAGAACTTATGATATTAAATGGGTCTAAACCTAGGCTTGCGGAGAGTACGACATACGCTGGTGTTAGTTTGGACAATACCCTTAATTTCAGCCTCAACATAGTAGAAAGGGCGAAGACACGATGAGCCCTCTACACATGCAAGAGGACAAAAGGTTGCAAATGCGCACATTATCACTGAATTTGGTTAGCCGATCTATATATAACAGTGGTCAGATCGATAAATCTCTATGGAGTTGTGTCATGGGTACTCTGCGCAACACTCTCACTGAAACATTAAATGGAATATTCGATTTGTTATCTATGGAATATATCTACATTCTATGGAATACTTCTGTAAGTAATGTGTATCAAAACTAAAGCATTTTTCTCATTTGGGATGATGTAGTAACATGTGTGTAAAAATACAGTTGCCATTATTTGATACAAATCACTTTCGTCGCGTTAATAACTGACACGTTGCAGTAACACATTCGCTTTATTAATTTTAAAAGTTTGACTTAACACAGGAATTAACAAATAAATTATTGAAAAAAGCTAGATGACCAAATAAGTACAGTTTAATCCTTATAAACTTCAGAATTACATTACTAAAAAAATTGTCTTTTCTCCAAAATGCACAAATGATGTATTCGCTGAAGGAACTAAAATGGAGTGACTAGATCAACGATATATCGTCTGGAGTATACAACTTTTAACTAAAACAACGAATCCTTTCGAATAACTGATTTTATTTCAGTAAACCGATACCAATATTTTACGAAAATACAAAAATTTAGCGCAAGAAGAGGTTGCTATATTATAGTTGTTTTACTAAAATACCCGAACAAAAATTCCCGGGTAAGCGGGAATTGAAAATGAACGAAATTCCTGACAAATCCCGGACGGGACTTCCGAAAAGCATTCTCTAGCCGACAATGAGTGATCAGATAGAGTACTCAGGTTCAGATTGAGTGCGTGGTAGACAACCAGGAGATTAAATAGCCTTCTGTCTCAGGTCGGGCTAACAATTTTCTCTGCTCGTCTACTATGGGATCCGATTTATTTCGGGATCTGGGAATTATCTCAATTAAATCTCATTAGCCTGTGGTAACACAATGGACTAAATATCCTAAGAGAAAAATTCATCGATTGTTACCAGTACCTAACTTAAACTATCTGTGAAGCATTTTCATACATTTTATGAAACCTTTCATTGAACTAAGAATCCTCTTTATGATTTTGTCCAGCTGTATAACTCTTTCCAATCCAGCTATACTTTGTCAACGACAATCGTTCTGCATGATTATATTAAACTTAATTAGTTAATATACAAATTATCTACAAACTACCGCAAGCATCCAAAAAAATAATTCGCAAAAATATCTTAATTTCTTTATAAATTATCTAAAGTAGTTAATAAAACAGTAAACTTTGTCTCTACGTGCACGAAGAGGACATTAGAAAATTGTTAAGAAAAACTGAAGGACGATAGTGAATACTTTTATCAATAATTTTTTTTTACCAAGCTGTTTGACTATATCCTCATTCATTTAATACGGAAAATATTTAACGCATAGGTGGAGCCATATTATACCCTTAGTATCTTTGGACGTAAATCATTTTAGAACGTTTTAAGACACTTGAGCCTTGTCCGTCTGTCTGGCTGGCTAGCTGCATGTCTGGTCAACACGATAACTGTCGAAAATCTTTACCGATCACAATAAATTTTGCGACTGACTATTATTTGTCCAAACTTAGTTTAGGATGAAAAATGGGCGTTCTGACCACGCCCATTCTGGTACCTACTATACAAAAGCTTGGTCGTCGTCCGGGTTGTCAATCTGCTACTTACCGTACAACTCTTCCGACCTTAATGAAAGTAGGTATAAGGCTTCTGGTCAGTAACCGCCAATCACTGATTAAGATAAGGGTGATTTTTTACACGCCCATTTTGGCACCTCCCATACAAAAGCTGTTTGGCCGTGGACACGACCCGCAATACTGATCCAATATTAATGAAAATTTGTACAAGATAACATTAGTTAAATGTCACTCTCCTATGAAGAATGAGCGGTTTACCACACCCATTCTGGTACCTCCGATTAAAAAGTTTAGCGGATGACAGGTTGATCGACACGATTACTCTCGTAAACAACAACCGATCTTAATATAATTCAGAACTAGGCAATACTTTGCTAAAAACTACGGTCTAATTAATACTTGATAACTGTGTCACTCCCCGTTTCGTACCTCCCATACAAAAGTTCGGCGTATTTCTGTTTGGCCGATTCGATATCTCCAGTAAACCACAACCGCTTCTAATAAAATTTGATACTGATTAATATTTTGGCAAACGCTACTGTGTAATAAATAATTAACAACTTTTCCATGCCCAATTTTCAGTTCCGATATAAACATTTGACGGACAGGTGGTTGGTAGTCAAAAAAATTCCCCAAATCCAATTAGAATCATAACTAAGATGGGTAGAAAATAATATTTAACGCAATATCAATATGCTGTTGAATATGTTCACATTTGCTACACCCTCGAACGCAATGCATGACTTAGAGTGAGGGTATAAGTCGGTTCCCCAACGGTAATTTATGTACTGGATTTTTTTTCATCATATTAACGAAGTTCTCGAAAACTTAATTGGAATTTGTAATGAAAAATATTTCCAAAAAATTACGAAGAATATTTCTTTAGTGTGAATTTTCGTGTACTAATTATAATGGAATATAAATTTCCTTTCCGTACATTTTCAATTGTAATGAAGAAAATTAATATTGAATCTGAGATAAAATTAGTAATGGCAGACAACAATCGATAACCAAAAATTCGATTTATAAAAAATTTATATATTGCTTCATAAATTGCTTTTAACGTTTTTGCGTTTTGTTGAATCTTTCGTCGCTTTAATAACTGACACGTTGCAGTAATACATTCGTTTTGATTGAATATGAAAATTGAAATCTGAGATAAAATCCGAAAATTTAAATATGAGATAAAAATAATTTTTCCATTTTGTTGAATCTCTTTCAAATTGTAAGATACGAACGAAAAGAATATACACATATGCTATTGCGACGATGCATATGACGATTGTTTCTGCCAATGTTGGGACATAGATAATATTACGGGCGATTTCGTTTCTGAGAAATAATGAAACATTTTTTCTGCCCTTTGCCGGAAAAGTGCCAGTTTGTGTTCGTTTGTGAAAAACGTGAAACCCTACTTCAAGTTTTTGTCTTCGTTTCTGAGAATGCTACACTCAAAAAGTGAAAAACAATTTAATTTTCTGCCCTCTCAGCAAGTCATGGGGAGAATGTTGCCCGATAAAATGGTTGACAATCTGGTTTTTTTTGTATGTGTTATTTGTCCTTGCTAAGGTAATTTTTCTACTTTTTGTGTGGGGTGCTAGGCTAATTTAAGCGGCTTCAATTAAAATCGCTTACCTTCTCATACCAAGTGGTCGAACTATTAGTTAAGTGATAATAACAAAAAATACTAATTGTGTTGGTACTTTGTGAACCAGTTTGTATGGGGATTCGCTTAAACTGGCTTAATTAAAAGTCTCCAAATATACTGCTCAAATATTTTAGATAAGCGAGGTAAATAAAACATGCTACAAAGCAAACGGAATAAAAGAGTTGTGCGAAAATTAAACATTTGTATACTCTTTTCTCACCCCAAAAATGCACAACTTCGACAGAGGGATCGTAACATTTTTAAATGTCACCCTATACAAGAGCATCACTTTTTTTCGAAACAGAATCACCATAAGTTAATGGTTGATGTGATTTTTTTTTCAAACCGTCGCTTAAAGTTTCCAAAAATAATCCAAGCTTGTTAGATTTTTCCTTTTTAAGGTAACTGTTCTAAATTTTACCGTATATACAATTGTCTCTATTTTTTTGGCGCTGATTTTAAGTCGGATTTAATTCCGTTCAATTAGCAGCAAACCCGGCACCCATCTAGCGTAAATATCTTTTATACAAAAGTGATCATGCTAACAATTGTAATGAAATGTCAATATCGTCAATAATCCTTCACAGTTATATTCTAATATCGACGAAAACTTCATCATAGAATTGCGCAGATTTTTTGAGCTCACTGCCTCAACATAATTCAGTAAATGGATCCACATGCAAACTGTGATTTTCCTTCTTGTTATTACCAATAATTTTCGCAAGTGTTATCGCAGATTATTCTGTCATTTGGTATATAACTTACATGGTCGATTTGCAAAACATGCTGCAAATTAATTTAGTTCCATCTTGATATTAAATGGTAAAAGTTTGTTAGGAATCTAATGACTCTACGGATTCCAACTTGAAACACTGGTCCAATTTTAAACGCTGGCTGGTTTTTGGACAATATATGAAATCCATAATTTTTTATTTGATTTTTCAGGAAAATTTATTTATATGAAAAAGGTATTAAACTAGCATACACATAATTGCCATTTAGCATTTAGCTTCCAACAATATATAACACGCTATACTCTCTCAACGTTATCATGACATGCACATCGATGATAAATTAATCCATTACAAATTCAAATGTTTATAAACTCGGATTTTACAATTGGTTACAATAACCAGTTTCAAACTCCAGGTAAAAAACCGGTGTCAAAACCCGTAGGTCAAAATTGGCTTTAATAAACATGTGCGCCAGCCGTTTCTCTTTACTGAACTGGGTTTAAGCCGGGTGTTAGTTTTAATTTTTAATAGAAACATGCAAATTATAGGAGATATTTTTTACTTTGGACAACAGTCCTCAATATATTTGTTGATTGTTAGCAGAGATAAACATTATTGATATTTTAGTTTAACTGGTGGTTTCATCTCTTAAACCCGACATTATTTAAAACTTTATATACTATAAACAAAAGTGATTTTTTTTTCAAACCGATAAAAAATAGGCTGCCCAATTTTTTTTGAAAATCTTATAAAAAAAGAAAAACACGGTTACCCATTATATCCCATGAAGGAATTGAAGAGAGCTTCTCACAACCAGTGAGCTATGAGCTTGCTAGTTTTATACTCACTGATTGCGACCTACAGTTTTTACACTGATTCCGAATGGTATTTTTGAGAATTCCGAATTCCGATTGGTATTTTTGAGAATTCTCGATACCGTCGCCGTCACTATGCGAAGTGACTGCCGCAGAAAGAAATGTAAGGTGGTCAGAGCAGGAATCGAACCCAGGATCTCATGAACAAGAGGCACGCACACTAGCATTGCACCGCCGATGTCCGAAATACGTTATATTAAAATGTATGCTATTTACAGAAATAACACTTACGAAAGTTGTTGTCCAAGATCTGCCATATTTTTCATATTTATAATACAAATAGAAATTTAAAAGGGGCCACCTAACTAAAATCTTGTTCTGAAAACAAATTAGCGGAATTAAGACCCGTTTTCAATAACCCAAACCAGTTTCAGTTAACTGAACCGTTTGCTGGACATGTTTAACGAAACCAAATGTTAAACGGAACTACTCAAGACGATGGGAAATTACCCTGCACACATGTACACTTGGGGAATGGGTAACCGGCTTTTACCCATTACCCACGGCGATAGGTAATGGGTTATCCAGGGTAACCCATCAACATGTTTCATGGAAAATATGAAAAATTTAGAAAAAGTGTCTATATCTCGAAAACGGAGCGTACAATCGAAAACATAACACATTTTTACGGGTGTCTAAGGGTTTCTCACAAAGTTTTCAAAAAATCGCCAATATAAGAAAACCGCTAAAATAAAAAAATGGCTATAACTCCAAAACGGCGCGTCGAATAGCAAAAATAATAATTTTTTTACTAAAAAAAGCTAACATTTCTGGAATCAAAAATCTCTAAAACGCCATTATGCTAATATTTCCGAATCGAAGAGTCCAATCGATAAAAATAACTGTTTTTGATGTGCAAACATCTATACGCTGGGAGTAAAAATCTTTTTCACAATGCA
This sequence comes from Phaonia tiefii, assembly GCA_963931995.1. NCBI lineage: Eukaryota > Metazoa > Arthropoda > Insecta > Diptera > Muscidae > Phaonia > Phaonia tiefii. The sequence continues at coordinate 196,353,314 of OZ008368.1, read as the reverse complement.
ATCACAAATTTAGAGTAAGATGTGCGATATAATCGTTAACCAATCGTAAAGCGTTATCAAATCGGTGTGAGCTATGTATGAGTGTATTAGTGTAATCATACGTTGCATACAATATACTCAACACCATCTAGTGTGCAATAGTAGCTACTAATTTTCACTAATTGTCGTACATTATGTTATCGTAGGCAAATGAAAACAAATAAATAAAATGAATACAAAAACATTTAATTTTAATAACTTTTAAAAAGATTTTTTGCACTTTTAATAACAAATTACTAAAACAAAGCAAAATAAGGAAAACTAAAAACTGAACTTGTCAAATATAAGGAAAACTAAAAACTAAAAGTCTTCTTCGTCTTTGAGATTGTCATTCATACTTAACAGCTGCATATAAGCACCATCTAGTGTGCAATAGTAGCTACTAATTTGCGAAAACCATTGCTGTAAAATAACTACATGCATTACATTTCAGTAAACAGCTGATTAATAACTTGCCAACCGCAACAAATACAAAATAATAAAATATGTTACAAAACACCAAAAAAATTATAACTCAGAACATAAAACAAGACAAAGTGTATCAAAGCTGAATGGAGGTAATGTTAACTCTAATAAAATTTCTATTAGATTCCAATATAAATTAAGATTATAAAATATATTCATTACGTACTGTTGCCTTACACTGAAGCTGGTGCACGACAATTGGGTAACAATCTCTATCTCATGTCAATTATTATGGGTGGAGATTTTAATACAAATTATGCAAACCCACAGTCGCAAGCTTTATCAATATTTTTGTTTAACGTTTTCCACTTGCAAAACCCCCACAACTAACAATTCCACTACTATAGATGCAGTTTTCCATAGATTTTTAAATACAATCGAGTCAAAAAATTATATATCTTATTTTAGTTACCATAAGCCAATATTAACTATTTGTACTTAAGGCATTTACCATAGATGGGCACTTTTCAGTACTACTAAAATTTTAGTAAAAATAATTCTTTAACTAGTAAATTTTTACTGATTACTAAAATTGTTTTCAGCAATTTTTATAAAGTGCCTACTTGATTACGATGAGGTGCATTGAATTTTCAGTAATCAGTAATGCCCGATTACTGATTATTATGAATACGGCCCTATGATTTGACTGGTAATGCAAATTAAATTTCATTATCACTAAAAATTTACTGAATTTTTTCAGTAACCAGTAAATTTACTGCTTACTGTAATTTTTAATGCCGTACATATATACTGCAGTGTGCCCATTTACTAACCAAATAAGTTAAATAAAACAAACAAAAACCAGCAAATTCCTATGTTTTGATACTTTTAATTGATTAATTAAAAAAATATACTAAAATCATAAGTACTTCCAACTTCATTACTAGATGTTTACACATCTCCCCTGTGATCGGACTCACATTAATTTTTTTTTACTAGTTTCTAAGGGTTTGCCATAAAGTGGTCTGTCCAATAAAATGGTAAAAATGTTGTTCCAAAAATATGATACTCGGTATAATAAAAACTTACATGAGCTGTCAGGGGAGACCCGGTTGGAACGAAGTTCCTTGCGCTGTATATTATGTACTAGTTAGTTCCAACACGCCAATGGCGCCCGTTGAAAAAGATGACAATTTAAATGGATCTTTAAGAAAATGATAAACTTTAAAAAAAAAAGGTTTTATACAAAGAATTTTTTTAAATAAAGGTACTATTTTTATTCTTTATTTTTTACAAGAACAGGTACTTTTTAAAGAATTGGCACTCATTGTAGTAAAAGGTTATTTTTTGAAGAAATTGCACTTATTATCAGAAATTTTTCAAGTAGTCTCAATAAGAGAAAAGAAAAGGCATTATTTTATTTAGAAGAAAATGGACTTCAAACAAAGGAATTTTTGTAAGAAAAGGTTTTCTTTTTAAGAGAAGGTATTGTTTTGTCGAAATGTATTTTTTTTAAGAATAGGTAAAGTTTTAAGAGAAGGTACTTATCCCAAGGAAAGTTATTTTGCTTCACAAATAAATTTAGTCTTGAAAGAAAAATCAGTTTTTTAAGAGAAGGCAATTTGTTGTAAGAAAATGTATTTTTTAAGTAAAAAAATTTAAAAAAAATTTACTTTTTGTAAGAAATTTACTTATTTACGCAAAGGTACTTCTATAAGATAAGGTATTTTTTAAGAAAAGGTACTTTGTATTTATTTTGAAAAAATCGACTTTTTTTTTAAGAAAAATCACTTGTTTAAGAAAATTTTCTTTTTAAACTTCTTTCACTTTGACTTTTGTCAATTTACTTTTTATTGGGTTCAAAACAACAATATATACTAAACTAGCTGGACCCAGCAAACACGTTTTAATTAATGCCAAAGGGTGGAGAAAATTATTTTGTTCCATTATGTTTGCAGTAACTGAATTGACCTGCAGGCGTTCCGACACGGGATAATGCCACGTTTAATTGAAAATGGGCAAACATACCTGTAGGTGACTGGAATCTTATGAAAAAGAATGCAAAATAACTATTTGTTAGAAGTATCGTAATTGTTTAGATTTCGATCGTGTGCTGATTTGTTTAAAAAGTTTCTCATTATACAATAATAGCTGTACCCGTTGCGCTTCGCTACTCCTGAATTGCAATTTTAATGAAACACAATTTTGTTATTTTTTTTCTATTTATTGAAGTGCTTTAGTTTTGTCATCTGGTGCAAATATATGTAAGTCTGAAGGTTTACCCACACGTGAACATGCAACATATATTGTTATACTATTATATATTTTTATATTATATATCCGTTTGAGTTTATATTATTCGATCTTTAATTTTTTGTTCGGTTCAAGATCAATATCTATTAAAAAGTACTTTTTCTATTAAAAAGTTCATTCTAATAAAAATATTACAAAAGAAGAATGTGAAATTGAAATTGATTGACCTAAATACTTGTGGAGAAGGGAGCTGATCATATGCCTTGGTGGGCATTGAAATAGATATATTCCCATCCATCCACCATAATAATCAACTTCACATTTTGCTTTTGTAATATTTCTATTAAATTGTACTTTGTCAGAGAAAAAGTTATTTTTAGTAGATATTGATCTTGAACCGAACAATTATTAAAAATATTGTTATATTATATATTGACATATTAAAAATAATTTCATTAATTCCATGTCAACAATTGCATCGGTGGCGGACGGACCAAAGTCATAACCAAAGTTGTCTGATGTTGAGACAAAATAGAACGTTATGACGTTAGGGTGGCGCTATAGGTTGTGTTTTTAAATAATAATAAAATAATATGATGAATTAATATCGAATTAATGAAATTATTTATAATAAATAAAATAAATAATTAAAAAAGTGGTTTTTGTAATAAAAAAATAATTTTTTCCAATAAAAAAACACAATGTTTTTCCATAAAAATTAAATTTTTGTAATAGTGCCGTACTGAGAATAATAAAATGTTCTTCGTAATATCACTAGAAATATGTTTTACAATGAAGCCAACATCAAAAATTGATTTTCAGCTTTATGAAAATGTAAATACACCATTTTTGTCTATGAAAATCTACAAGAAATACCACCGTTTGTATGACAGCGCCATCTAGAGCAATGGTTCCCAACCTTTTGGGGTAATCGTACCCTTTGGTAACAATTTGGAATCTTACGTTCCCCCTAATTTTTTTTTTGTTACTTATATGCAGTAAAAAACAATAATATATAAAGAAAAAATATTTATTCACATTATATTCAAAAGTAATTAATTAAAAATTACAAATAAAAAATTAAATTTAGTGGGGTCGTTGTTGCTGTTTACCGTCAACCAATTGTTGTATTCGTGGTAGAGTGTTTGCAAGAGACAACCGCATGTCATGTTCAGCCTTTATCTTGTTCCTTAATTCTGTTTTTATGGACACAAGCACTGAAAATCCAGATTCAAAATGGTAAGTAGTGACAAACGGAATAAGAGCTTGCAACGCCCGTTTGACCAAAACAGAATACATCCAACGTCATTGTTTCAAAGTCACTGCTTAATTTTTTGTTATTACGCAGTTCAATGAGTTCATCTTTTGCGTCATCAGCATCACTAATTTCATCCAATGAAACGGTGAAAGGGTTTCTTATCCACTTATCTACTACAAATGTGCGAGGAATAATTCCATCAAAAGTAACTTGAAGATTTTCCAGATGCATTTTAATACAGTCAGAACCTTGACATCAATTTCACGTTTAACTTGCAAGGAAACTATTTCATCAAAAAGCGACAAATTGGCATAATTTTCACTTTTAACTCTTCTGCCATAGAGAGCCAATTTTTCTTGAAATGATGTATCTAAAATATTCATACCTCTACCTTGGAGTGATATATTTAAGGAGTTTAGATGGCTAAATATATCGGCAAGGTAAGCTAAAGAGAGCACGAAGCTGGTATTTGTAAAGTGCAGCAAAAGAGTCGATTCTTTGTCACGTAAAAATTTCACAATTTGAGATCTTAGTTAAAAACCCCGGCTAAGAACTTTTCCTCTCGACAACCAACGTACTTCTGTATGCAAAAGAAGTGTGGTAAGTGTGTACCCAACTTCTTCACAAAACACTTTAAATATGCGGTGATTTAATGCCCTTGATCTGATAAAGTTTACGGTTTTTACTGCAATATCCAAGACGTCTTTGAAATAAGAAGGAAGAGTCTTGGATGCCAAAGCATGACGATGAAGAACGCAATGACTAGAAAAAACATTTGGGTTTATCTGTTTCACAAGAGCAGATTCTAGAGTGTCAGGTAAACTTAAATATCAAAACTGAATTCCTTGACCCCAACAACAGTAAGATACCATAACTTTCCAGGATAATAAAAATAAATAAGGATTATTTTATCAAATTTTCAATGATCTTTCCTTGTTAGACAGCGTTCCAAATCACCAACTTCAAATGCGTGTAAAAAAAATCTCGCACTGAACTAAAAAAACCCTTGAAGGGTTTGATATGGATGATATAAGCTTTCATTTGCAATTGGTCTCATCCCATTCCCATTCAGAAAGTTCGATTTTGTATCAGTGTGTTATTATTAAGAAGATTTATTAATATTTTTAAAATATTCTACATTACTTAAATTAATTTCTGTATATTTTCGTCATAATCCTTATAGATCAGAAGTTGCCATTTAAATTGTCAGCGTAGGGTCTTTCGTCTATAGTGTAGCAAAGTACGGTACCTACCGGAATATCTATTGGAATAAACAACTAACTACATATGTTCCTGCCGTCGGTGGTGCAATGGTTAGTGTGCACGGCTCTTGTACATGAGATCCTGGGTTCGAACCCGGCACTGACCACCTTCAAATTTTCTTTCGGCGGCGGTCACCTCGCATAGTGACGGCGACACTATCGAGTATCTAGCCATGAAAAAGCTTCTCAAATTACCGTTCGGAATCGGTGTAAAACTGTAGGTCCCACTCAGTGAGTGAAAACTGGAAAGCGCACAGCTCAGCGATTGTGAGAAGTTTCTCCCCAGTCCCTTCATGGGATGTAATGGGAAACCATTTATTTTTATTTTTTACATATGTTCCTGCAGTTATTTGGTTAAAAAAGTGCATTCAAGCTGGTTCTTCTCAAAAATTACGTGGTGCACTTAGAACCTTGTTGTTCTAAAGAAAACATACACCTGACATAATGCCCGCCGTATCATGCCACACCGTCGTCATCTGTATAAACTGGTGGTTGATGCTCTTCTCGTCCAGTCCAAGAGCTTTTTGCGTGTGCTGCCGCATAAATTTCAAATTATTTTCTAAACACAAAAAAATTTAAATTACTCATTTAAGTTTTTTGTCTACATTCGAAGTTAAATTTTTTCTATTTAGTTGCATATCTTACATTTCTCTCCCAAAGAAGATGTCTTCTTAAATTTCCTGGTGCTAAGCATGGTTCTGTCTTGAATACGGTGTCGGTTATTCGTGTCGCCCATCTTCATGTAGATAGAACAGCAAAAACGATTTCGTCTTGTTTATGAGCGTCTTTGTTAAACGTCTGTTAATTTTAACTCAATTACTATGTCCAATGTTGTATGGCATCATTTTGTGGTCATTTCAAACTGCGTGTGATTTATGTGGCATCGCTTGCGCAGAACAACTTTAGAGAAGTGATAAAATGTTAATGTGTCTTTTGTTTAGAAAAATGGTCTTACATTACTATAGTGGTGTGCTTAGAATCTATAGCAATACATACATTGTAAGCGAGAAATTGACACTTTGGCATTAGTAATGGGAAACCTTAGGATTTGAAACTGATGTCATTGTCTGCCATTTGCAATGCCATGGTGCAAATACTTTTGTAACAATAAGATATTTTTAGTTAGAAAAAAAAAATTGGCATGTAAAGGCTTGTCTATGTTTGGTCTAAAATATTAAGCATCTTCTTAAGTGTTTTTTTTTTGAGTGTTTGACTGTAAACGTAAACGTATTTTGTAGTTATAAATAAATAAATTGTTTCCCATTACATCCCATGAAGGGATCGGGGAGAACTTTTCACAATCACTGAGCTGTGCGCTTTCCAGTTTTCACTCACTGATTGGGACCTACAGTTTTACACCGATTCCGAACGGTATTTTGAGAAGCTTTTTTCATGGCTATATACTCGATAGTGTCGCCATCACTATGGGAGGTGACCGCCGGCGAAAGAAATTTGAAGGTGGTCAGAGCAGTGTTCGAACCCAGGATGTCATGTACAAGAGCCGCGCACACTAACCATTGCACCACCGACGGTGCATATATAGTTACTAAATATATTTTTTCACGTTTTTGATATCACGTGATATCACGTGCTAAATGACTGACTATGATCCCGAATCTGACGCCGGTCCGGGTTTCCACCAGATGTAAATTAAACTAGTACAGAAATTTCAGTTGGATGGACCAACTTAATCATACCTTCAGCCTTAGACATCCAGTGGGTGAACAAAATTTTTTAATTTTTTGCATACGAATGGGCGTGGCAAATTCGCCCATGTTATTCTCAATTTAGTTAAGATCTGTTGAGTTTTTGGACACATATCGTAATTGTCAACCAATTTTTCCCCACTATTTGTATGCGAGGTGAGAAAATAAGCGTGGCAAAGTTGGCTGTTTAATTCTATAGTAATTTTTGACAAAATATTTCCCAGAACCAACATTTCTTAAGATCGGCTGTAATTTACGAGGGATATAGCATCAATCCACCTAATGGTCTCACTTTCTTGTATGAGACGTAACAGAGGAAAACTAACAAAATCACAAATTTTCAGAATTGTCTGCAGAGAGGGGTTTCCCTATAATTTACGGGAGTTATATTACCGCCCTTCGGTGGTGCAATGGTTATGGTGCGCGGCTCTTGTCTAGAGGTAAGTGTGTTCGATCCCTGCTCTGACCACCTTACAATTATTTCAACGAAGGTCACCTCGCTTAGTGACGGCGATACTATCGAGTAATTAGCCTTGAGAAAGCTTCTAAAAACCTTTCGGAAACCAAGGTAAAATTGTAGGTTATACCCAGTGACTTTAAAACTAGAAAGACCACAGCTCACTGACTTCAGAAATACTTCTCTGTCCCTCCCTAGCATGTAATGCGAAACTAATTTATTTTATCTCGTCGACCACCAGCCGATCACATTATCTTTTATGTGTATGGGAGGTACCAAAAAAATACCTATTTCATTAAGACCGGAAATTAATTGTGTGATATATTCTTTCGACAAGCCGGACGGCCGACCACTTTTCTACGGGAATTATCATTATGGGCGTCTCAACCCACCAAATGTTCTCTTGTTTAGTAAAAATTTACAGATAATTTTCCAGTATCTGAGTTGAAAATTGCTATATATATGAGTTGTACTACTCATGGCTTTGTACTAAATGTGTCGATTTGTGTGGGACGTACCAGGAGTGGAGTAGTCACGATGCCCATTTTCCATCCCAGACTAAGTTTTGAGCATATAACACTGTGCAACACCACTTTTGGGGGTGGACGATTCGTTCGCCAAATGATCACACTAGGTGAGTATAGTCAAACCCCAAAAATATAGACCGGTTTTTTTTATGGGCGTGGCAAGTTTGAATTTTCTTATCCGATAATTTCCGAGACAAATTTAAAAATTGAGTATAAATATTGGATTTAGCGAACTCTTGTGTTAACATGTCTTCAGTGAAATTTGACAAAGATTATTTACCTAGAACATTTAGTCTATTTCCTAGTATAAAGTGTCATTTGCGTCCATTGTTCAAAAAGTACAAAAAATTAACACTAAAATTACCAGATACGGATTCAGAATGTTTTACGAATTTATTCCTCATTAATTTTCATTATAGGTCGTCATACAAGAAAATTTCCTATCCTTATTTTCAGACGTCCCTTTTGTCCATTTTTGAAACAAGTTTAAGAAAATTGCACCAAAATAACTGGCAAAGTTTCCAAATGTAACAACTAGATGAGGTTCTTTAACCATCCTTGGATGCAACTTCTCATCAATTTTTTCTACAGTTAGAGCATCATTTTTCCTGCCGTCGGATGAAAATGATATCAAATTCGAGCCATCATACCGCTTACGAAGTGCGTCTTGTCTCCATTTTTCTCTTTCTCTACGAAGTTTACTTTTATCCATGATGACAAGATTGTCATGAGCATCTTTTACGCCCAGGTCTTCCATCAGAGCTGTTGCCATTGCTGATCCCATTCTATCATGCACACCAAATCTGTCACACATCACTGCAAAGTTTTTAGTATTGTATCTGGGAGTGTATGTTTGTGGTGGTAGAACTAATTCTGAACCTCCTCTCACATCAACTTCCATTTCGTCATAATGTGGTTCGTATGTAGGATCTTTGCTCACTGGGATTGTTGGTATAGTCGTTGGTATCGTCTCTTCACTTCCACTATCGTGTTCCGGTATCGTTTGTATTCTGTCATTATATTGATCGCGCATGAAATCTTTTAAGTTTTCTGGGATAGATCCACATGAGCAGTCCGTTTCTTTCAATGTTGCATTTACATTTTCCAATGTTGAATAATTGGTTTGTTGATTCGACGAATTTTTTGAATTCTGTTGCGCGTTTTACTCGTTGTTTATCTGCATTACTATACGCGTCAAGCAAATTATTCAATTTTCTAATGATGCTACCTTTGAGTATAAGTTCAATATTAAGTTGATTCCAAATTTCTAACAATCTGTCTGCTACTTGGGGAGTAAATGTTTTATACGAAATCATTTTGCTTTGGGCTTTTGAACGTTCAGCCAAGAAAAAAAGTACTTCAATATATCTCGTTTAGTTGACAGATTAATATCAGGTAATTCACAGGCCACGCCAAAAGAAAAAACATCATGAGAGACCAAATTTTGCAAACTACTGCGTTGGGTATCTGTTGGATTTTGCGATGAACCTGGCTCTGAATCCATTTTTTAAACCGTCACTGAAAGAATTAAATATGTTTTTCATAGAATAATAATATAACTATTAACTATAATAGTTAGCAATGTTTTTACACTTACCTTTAAATCTTTTCTAAATTTCAAAATAGTTTGATTATTTGTTAGTTATTTCAAGTAACACTTCACTGAAATGACGCTCAAACAAAACTAGCATACACTGGAATATTATAAACAAACAAAAATAAAGAAGTCTATAAAGAAACTAAAAACAAAAAGAAATAAACAAACATAACACAGGGTGTGCACAGTCGTAACGTAAGGTTCGTAAGCTTCGTAAGTCAAAAAAATTGAGCTGGCCATGAAAGTAATATTCTTGGACAAAATCATGAAAAAAATGGAAAAGTGCTCCAAAATTTGGACAAAAATGGCCGTAACTTTTGAACCGTTGGACCAATGTTGGAGATATTTTTTTCATGGAATAACCCATAGAATACGGAAATCATAGGGAAATTGTCGAAAAATAAATCGACCCGCCCTATTATACATATACCATGTTAAAATTTTGATTATCATTCCCATTACAAAGTATTTGATATACTACATGAGACATATCAAATTCATCTATCCTATTCTTCGGTATTTGTAGGCAAAAAGTGATATCTACATATACATATCTAATTGGGAGAAACTTTATATGAAATGCATCTACATGACTGTATATCGTGTAATCTGGAACCATCAAATTTTGCATCGATCGGAACTCGAACCCCCTAAATCTTGTAATCTCAAATTTGAATCTATGAAGGAAAAATTTAGTAATTTGCTCAAATTTGTACCGAGGACGAAACCAAGCAAAAATGGTAGCAATCGGTACATGTTCTGATATAGCGCCCATATAAATGGACCATACACATTTTTGTTTTGCAAGGAGCAATGGAAATATTGCAAAAAAATAAGTAGAACGCAAATGGACAAAATTTTGATAAAACTCACATATTAACAGTAAAACCAGCATCTATCTGCAGTGGATTTTACATATCAAAGCCAATTTCAAAAACATATGGCACGTAAGTCGTATCGGCCTAAATTTAGGTATAAAAAAAATAAATGGTTTTCCATTCCATGAAGGAACCGGGGAGAACTCACAATCACTGGGCTGTGCGCTTTCCAGTTTTCACTCACTGATTGGGACCTACAGTTTTACACCGATTCCGAAATGTATTTTGAGAAGCTTTTTCATGGCTATATACTCGATAGTGTCGCCGTCACCATGCGAGGTGACCGCCGCCGATAGAAATTCCTCATGTGCAAGAGCCGCGCCCACTAACCATTACACCACCGACGGTGCAAAGTTTAGAAATCGTTACCAAGCTTAACAAAATTTGGATCACAAGATTCTCTTACACCAGGAATGGTATCCATTCTTACAAAACTGCAACCGATATCTACAATTCAAACTTGATTCGCATGGTAACTTCCCATCCATGAATGGGAACAAAAAAATTGGAAAACATCAAAGGTCAAATATGTGAAAGCATTAAACTTGTAATTCCTATCTAACTTGTAATTATAATACCAAACCCATCGGTTTGAATAATTTAAGACAGTTGTCAAACTGTGCAATTTTAGTTTACATCACCAAGATTGGCTAATTGAATAAAGAATAAATTTTACATCATTATCTGGTGAATGTCTTAGGACAAAAATATACAATTTCCTACCACAGTTACCCAAAGTTTTGATTTTAATCATGTAATATTTTGGGTCATTGTTATTGGGTAGAAAGAAGCACAACAAATTTCTATATATTTTTTGCGCTGCGACGGTTAAGCGTTACCCCCACAACACAACTACAGCCCTCATCCCATACACAAACCTCATCAAGTAAAATGCTTTAGAAGCCATATTATTTGAATTTGAATTATATGACCAATTTGAGTAGTTTTTAGCTAATGTATGATAAATTCATACTACAAGCTTACAAGGTCAAGAACATGTTTCTAATTGAAAAATGGTTGGTTTTGTTGGAAATAATAGACAATTCAGTTAAGAACACTCAGTGGCATGACTAGATTCGAACCCCATGACAACTACTACATGTCTAACTACTGTGTGTACCCTGCAGTTTCAAAAGTAGCTAGTGGCTCTATGTAGCCAGTTATTTCGTTAGCGAAAAGCCTGACTAGCTACTTGAGTGGCTACAGGTAATGCTAGAGTTCACCTTTAGATTATCATAAGTATGAAAACAAGGGAAAAAACAATGCATTGAACCGTTATCCCGTTATGATTTGTTGGTTGCTTTGTTATTTTTGTGTGTAGGCGTCAGTTGCTATTAAACGTTCGTAGAAGTATAAAAAAATACATTTTAATATTTAGAAAGGTAAAATGACTAGCAAGAGGCAAATGAAACGCTTATTGTCCAAAAGTTTGAAAATGTAGAAAAAGAATGTGGTGAATATATTGAAAAAGATTTATTCATAGCATTAGTTCATTATGGTCCGGCGTATTCATCAATTCATCATTGTCCTAGCTAGTACAATGTTATTAGATATTTCGTCAATTCCATGTAACTAGCGATCTGCATGGTACATGGTAGTGCAAAGGGTAGCCACTGACTACCGTCAATGACATCCCCATGTTAAATTCGTCAGTGTAAAGCATTGCTGGTAGTCTGGCGGGTAGTTAATGGTAATTATTGGTAGTTAGGGAAATAACTAAAAATTCATTAGCTACGTCGACTGCAGGGTACTGATACTAACCCTGTCACTGTGGTATAGGTGATACTAGCCCGGTCATCAAAAAGCTATACCGCAGATAAATACAACTCCGTGATATAGATTAAACTACATTAACTTAAAACTAACTAAATCGGTCATATAATTAAAATTCAAATAACGATAAAAACATTTGAGTCTTTTAAGTGTTAAAAAAACGTTCTTTGCCGATAACTTCTCTTTTGTAACACCGTATAATTGGGCAACTAAAACTTAAACTTTTCGACTAAGGATTAACTGGAATAATCTTAGTCAATTAACCGAGTAATCGTTAACATAATATGTACATATCAATAACATATTTATAGATTCATCTGTAGAAATATCCTTCTTTCAAACTTTAGTCGTAGTAATACGCATACAAAATTTTGGACGATTTATTATTTTTAGGTGTATTTAGAAAAATGTAATAACCCTTCAATACAGGTTTGATAACACTGTGCGACAGAGGACCTATACCAATATAGTGAAGATATCTCATTTTGTCAACAATTGTGATTTTTTGTTTGGATTGCATATGATGAGTAACATAATTCTCGACTAAATGAGATACCATTACTAATTTATGAATAACAGCGAAATTTTACCACCGATTTTTATGTTATGTATCTTATACTTAAGATGCAAAATGGATTTTATATGGTATTTAGGGTGACTACTCACCTTCAGATTATATTAATATGTTCACAAAAGTTCCTCATCTGCACCATGGCTATAATTTTGCCAAATATTGTGAGTGGGAAATTTGGAGTCCCTTTAAGTTGTGCTGAAAAAAGTTAAAAAATATCTTTTTTTTTTAAAAAAAAAGTGCAAGTAAATCTGAGAAATGGTAAAAATCAGTTTGTTTTTCCAAAAATCTGACGTTCTACAAACATTTCATGGTTTCCGATCACCTCAGTAGACTTGCATCTAACCGATACAACTTACAAGAAGGTTGATACATTTGTCGACTACAATAGTGATATTTACTAACATCTTGGTAGCAAATCAACTTCAAAAATAGAGCTCATCAATTTCCAAACTTTACAAAACACGGGTTTTAAAATATTACAAAATTATTGATAATATTTTGTTGCTAAATATTCATAATTTTCTTGCTTTGCACCAGTTTCGTTCTTACATGTTCTGCTTTAATTGTTTGCCCTAGCTTTTATCTTTCCCTCTGCTGCGAACAAACTCAGCAGGTGATGTTTTATGAACTCCGCCTTAATAATGTAAACCTTTATGTGAAACCTAGCACATTATGATTATCCTATCTTGGAACTATCTCCTACATACATATATCATATGTGGATGCAAGAGTGAGAGAGAGTTATTTTGTTTTCTATCGGCTTATGTTGGCATCAAGCTGAGTCGGCTTGGACAAGGCTGGATTTAGAAATGAGTGTTTATTTGTACTTCATTTTATCAATTTTTTTTCGCGCACTTGCTTGGGGTTCATCCAAGGCACATTTTGCAAAATCTAATTACGTTTTGCCCTACAGCGGCTTAGGTTGTATTCATATGTAAACAGCAGGATATGTAATAAAATATAGTGCTAGAAAAACCAAAACGAGATGACAAACAAACTTCAAAAGTTATTTGGTAACTGTGAGCAACAAAAAAGACAACATAATATGCAGAAGTTATTAATGATACAAAGCATACATGAGGGCGAAGAGGGATGTTAAATTATAGTTGAGCAGGTTAAGACAAAAAGCCTTCCTCGTTTACTATCAAATAAAGAAAACAGACAGACAGTCCCAAGATTTATGAATTGTTAATAATTCGCATATATTAAATATATGTCAACGTTGAATACCATGTATAGGGAAATATTTCGATATCATCATATGCGTAAACCACAGATCAATTTAAATTTGTAATCCACATCGAAACAATCCACTTTACTTTCTGTACTCCAGAGGGAGAGTTTAAATCGAGATGTCGTGGGTTATCCACATCCGGATGAAAAACGACGTTAACGCCATTTTCAGGTATATCATCAATCAACATTTCTACTGTTTTCGTGTTGGAATGTTGGTGATTGGATAACACAATTCGTTACGAAGTTGGTTTCCATTACAATCTCTGGTGTTTACAGCACCACTACTGTTCCTCGGTACTCTTGGGGATCTGGCATTCATCTATTCAAATTGCTCACAGCAATGGAAATCACTTTCACTGTGTTGTTGTCTAAACAATGATTTATTTTTACTCCTTTACAAAGTAAACGGGAAAAAAATGTAAATTGCATATTGACAGTTTACATTGAATTCGCATTTTGTGTTTTTAAATAAATTGATACTTTGCATCTGGGGTTTTTGTTGTTGGGTTCCGTTGGAGTTGTTTATCAAAACACAAGGTTTTTATTTCAAAAAAACTTTTGTTGAAATATTTTTCGAATTAATTACAAGCAGTGTTTTTTTCTCGTCTTGTATTAAATTGACTCATCTTACATTAATGCGACACGCTGGAAAAAGTGATAAAGGAACTCTACGTACATAAATATTTCCGAAAATATAACGGCTCTAGGGAACGCCTTCGTTGGGCTAACCAGTCTTTAAAACAATTCTAAAAATTCCAACATATACACCAAAACAGGGTCACACATATTGAAAATACCCAAGGCCTTTGGATCTACATCATTAAATTTGGAAAGTTTTTTGTTGAATCAATGAATTTAAAACTAAAAATATCTAAACATTTTGATCGCACAAAAAGATATACCTTTTTCTACACGCTGAAATATATCGGCTTTTCTAACATATTCTGCAGGAACCATGTATATGTTCCGAACACACTTCAAGCATTCATATGTTTGCAACTCCCAAACTCACTTGTATTTAACTGTAAATAGTATCATGCCGGTGGTGCAATGGTAGCATGCGCAGCTCTTCGTCATGAGGACGTAGGTTCGATCCGTACTCTGACCACCTTACATTTCATTCGACGGCGGTCACCCCGCTTAGTGACGGCGACACTATCGAGTAATTACCCTGTAGGAAGTCAAACACATTTTTAAGTAACTTCAAACTGGTTTTTTAATAACCACATCTAGTTGATTAATTGACTATTTTCCTTGTCGCCGACTCACTATTCTAACATGGGCATGTCATAGGCGATAGTCAATTGGCCATATCTGCATGACTTTTACTACTAATTACTTATTTTTCAACAAATTTATAGTTAATTAGTAAATTATTATTTAAAAACCACTTTGTTTTAAATCATTAGTAAACAGTTTTCATTCAGTCAAATTCATTTTTGTCCAAAAATGTATACTTATAAATCTAAATATATTATACATATTTATAAACAGAAATAATTTATACAATTTCATTTTCATTAAATAAAAATTACATTACATTTTATGTTTATGCATTGTTTTTTTCCTTGCACTTTTTCCACAATTCTCTTTTCTTAATTTTTGTTCATATTTTTGATTTACTGTACATTTTTTTATTTCCATTTTTAATTAATTATTTTATATTATACCAATATCACTTTTACTAATTTTATTATAATCTTTCATTATTTATTTATTTCTTTAGAATACAATTCTTTACAGACCAGAAAATATCTTATCAAATAGTTCTTATATCTAGTTGTAAATTAAATCTAACATATTACTAAATTTACCAATAGGCATTGCAAAATCCAAATCATATTTCATATTGATTAAATTAAATTCCTTTAAAGCTCTTGTGATGGGTTCAAACATAGCATAATTTGTTCTATGAACTGATACATTAAAAAATTCTTTAAATCTAAGACGTCTAAAAGGAACATTGAAGCCAATTATACTAAGAAGAGATGGACAATCAATTTGACCAGCTATCAATTTATATACAAGCAGTATTAATCTCTTAGATCTACGGTTAATAAGCGTATCTAAATGTATCAACTTACATCTAGATTCATACGATGGCATAGCATCTGTAAAATTTAATGAAAATAAGGCAAATTTTATAAACTTTTTTTGAATCCTTTCAATTCTATTGCAATATTTATCCTGATATGGATTCCATACTTCAGAAGCATATTCCAATTTCGACCTCAGAAATGACGTGTATAACAGTTTACGTATATATGGGTCTGTAAATGACTTACAATTTCTTCTTATATAAGCAAGAACAGAATAAGCTTTTGGGATTATATAATCAATATGCAAATCAAAATAAAGCTTTGTGTCAAAAACTACACCCAAGTCCAATATATGATCAATTTTTATCAGCAGGCTTTTGTCAATGTAATACGTGGAATTTATAATATTAAGACATCTAGCATAGGTTAAATGATTGCACTTTTTAATATTTAATGGAAGATCATTAAGGAAACACCATGAAACAACATGACACAGATCAATCTGCACCGCCACTGCATCGTCAAAATTGGCAATCCTGCTATAAATTTTAATGTCATCAGCATAAAGCAGATAATTCACAAACTTAAAACATTTACAAATATCATTAACGAATATATTAAACAAAATCGGACCCAATACGCTTCCTTGTGGAATACCTGACGTCGCAACATAAACAGATGACTTACAGTTGTCTACACTTACATAACAGCATCTATTAGAAATATATGAAAGAATCCAATTCAGAAAAGAAGAATGGAAACCCCACTTACGTAGCTTCATCATTAGTATACCATGAGGCACTTTATCAAATGCCTTACAAAAATCCAAATAAATTGCATCTACTTGACGGCCTTGTTCAAAACTTTCAATACAGTAGTTAGTAAATAACAAAAGATTAGTGCTAGTAGAACGATTTCTTAAAAACCCATGTTGACGGTCTGTTATAAAAGGGTTGACAGAAGCGTATATATATTTATATACCAAATGCTCGAAAAGTTTTGACACATTAGATAATTTAGAGATTGGTCTATAATTCTCTATTTTACTCTTTTGACCAGCTTTAAAAACTGGTGTTATTGAAGACATTTTCCAAACATCCAAAAATTTACCAATTCTTAAAGAATAATTAAAAATGAATTCTAAAGGAGTACATAAAGAACTACTGCACCTTTTAAGAAAATGTGCAGAGATGCCATCTTCGTCAACTTTAGTTGATTCCTTCAAATTAATTAACGCTGAAATAACATCAAGTTCAGAAACCTGTAAAGACCCAAAGTCAACAACAGATTCCACGTTGTCTAAAAGCTTACTATCACCTCCATGAGTAGAATTAAATGATTGGAAATTTGACTTAAAAAACTCTGCGAACAAATTCGCTTGTTCAGATTTTGAATTTGCTATTTTCTCTCCAAAAACCATTACGGAAGGAAAATTACTATGCGTTTTCTTTGACGCTATGAAGCTCCAAAATGACTTAGGATTAGTGTGAATTTTGTCTTCAAATGCCATTATATATTGATTGTATAAAAATCGATTTAAAAAATCAAATTCCCTTGCATAATGCTTATACTTATTCATATGTTCCACAGAATATTGACTCTCGCTTAAGTTTTTAAATTTATTTCTTAGATTTTTTAGCTTCTTCAGCCCTGTTGTATACCACGGTTTTTTGTAAACTTTCGGCTTCAATTTTCTTATATAAAATTGACATATTAATTTAATTTGTTCAGTAAATAAAAAATAACATTCCTCTAAAGACTTATTGGCAAATATTCTCATCCAATCAATTGCTAGTATTGCTTCATTGATTATTTGAAAATCGCAACTTTTATAGTCATACTTTAAATCACTCATTTCATTAGTAACACCAGAAAAATTATAAAATGCAACTCCCAATACTATGGGTAAGTGATGAACACCAGGAGGATTGATTGGATGATCACATCTACTAATAGTGAAATTAATATTTTTGCTAACAAAAATTAGATCAAGTAGTCTATGAAGCGAATTATGAAACTTATTAATTTGAATCAAATCTGAACCCATCATACTATCAACCATATTAATTTCATGGGATAAATTTACATTACTTGCATATAAATAATTTGAATCAGGAAAAATACTCCAATTAAGCTTAGGAATATTGAAGTCACCAAGCACAATGCAACCATCTACATTGTTTTCTGGAACTGTTTTTATTATATTGTCTATATGAGCATCATAGAGGCTATCAGTACTGTTAGGTGGTATGTAGGACACTATTATGAACAGAGCACCAACCAAACCATCAAGACGCACACCAATTTGATCAAAAAGGGAATCATTGCTGGCCAATTGTAACAAAGTTGCTTTGAAACATTTTTTTACTGCAATCAACACTCCACCTCCACGGGTACATCCCGTTTTAGCAAAATCGCGATCTTTGCGGAATACATTGTACAAATGCAGATTAAAAAACTCGCCATCAAAAAAATCTTGAGTGAGCCAAGTCTCAACGAAGACAATGACATCATAATCTGCCTCCGATGTTACCATATAGATATAGTCAGCTTTAGTTCGCATACCAGACATGTTTTGGTAATATATGCGAAAATTTTGAAATTTATTTCGATTATTTAAGTTTGCATCAACTTCTGCGGGCCCCTTTGAAAATTTTGAAACGGGCGAACTTTAACATGCGATGGCCATATTGACGGATTAAACAATTCATTATAAAATTCAGGCGAAATTCCAAGTTTGAAATTTATACTCCTTAAATTCACTAAATAAGCATATTTTTTAACTAATTTATAACATGCCATATGACTCTTAGCAATGTCAATACGTTTTTCCACATAATCAATGAGTTGGTCCTCAGTGACTGTCGGCTTAAATGAAGATAAGTGTATCCATTTCTTCTTAACCACTACATCAAGATCAGTATTATCATTAACACCAAAAACAGCAACTTTCTTTCGAGGTTTCCTTCGATTCACAACCACCCATTCAGAATTGTTCGTTGGGTTATGCGCCTCCTCACGATGAGAGCCAGAGAGGGGAGCAGCATGCGCATTATTACACCAAAGAGAATTATTGACTGCAGCCTTAGCCACAACCACACTGTTAACATCAGGTACATCAACAGAAGCATCAACAACCATATCAGAAGAGACTGCAATCACATCCACAACCTCATGCGCAGCAGCAGCAGTAGCACCAGAAGCAGCACCAGAAGCAGCACCAGCACCAACGCCGTTATGTTTGAAATTATTAGCATTGTTTTTAATATGATGAGATGAAGAGCATAATTGAGTCGATTTGTTAGAGCAAGGTTGGTTGCAATTGCTCTTCGTCCTATGTTGGCCTATGCTTTTCGCGTGCGAACTTTATACTTTTGAATAATCTTATCTTTGATACCGACTGGCATAGTATATGTCAGTGTGATAATTCTTTTGAATTTGAAATCGCCCTGGATGATTTCTATAATATTATTAATGGCTATATTTCTAAGTCTGTACCCAAGAGGCCAATAAGGGGTAATACTGGTCCCCCATGGTCCTCAAGGGCTCTAAATAGTCTCAAGAATGTAAGGAATAGATGTTCGAACAAGTATAAAAAATCTGGGCTGCTAGCAGACTATGCTAGGTATATTGTTGCTAGGAGTAGATACAACTCTAAATCTCGTGAGAGTTACAGATTATATTTGGATAGGTTGAAGGCTAATTTTAAACGGAACCCCAAATCATTCTTTAGATTTGTTAACTTGAAGCGTAATTCGTCTTCCACACCTTGTAGGATCAAAATGAACGGTATTGAATATTCAGATGAAGAGTCTATTGCTAATTGTTTCGCCGATTTTTTCGCATCTATTTATTCCACCCGAGCCTATGATGTTTCCAAATCATACCCGTACACTGTCCGCTCTACCATTCCGTTTGATGCACCTGTCGTAAATTCTTCGTGGTTGCTAGATAACTTAATCAGCTTGAAAGCCTCGAATAAAGCTGGTCCTGATGGTATCCCGGACTCTATGTTGAAATACTGCTCGAATTCTCTCAGCTTACCGTTGACTCTCTTATTTAACGCTTCGTTGAAGTTCGGCCATTTTCCTGCAAAGTGGAAGAGCTCTTATATAATCCCTCTCCACAAATCTGGTAGTTTAGTAAATGTTGCAAATTATAGGGGAATTGCAAAATTGAGTGCCATTCCTAAACTTTTTGAGAAGTTAGTCACAGAGGTAATTTCTCATCAGGTTTCCTCTATTTTAGATCCATGTCAACATGGCTTTCGGAAGGGTCGTTCCACCGTGACTAATTTGCTTCAGTTTTCCTCTTCTATTATTGACGGCTTTATTAATGGAGATCAAACTGATGTGATTTTTACCGATTTTAGTAAGGCTTTTGATAAAGTTAACCACAATTTGTTATTATATAAATTAGGGGCAATGGGTTTTAATTGTAAAATGCTGAATTGGATTAGTTCTTATTTAATGAACAGAGAACAGATGGTATCATTTGGTCGATCATTCTCAAGATCTATTTTTGTGTCATCTGGGGTGCCTCAGGGTAGTCATCTTGGGCCGGTTCTATTTTTGTTATTCATTAACGACTTACCCGCCTCCATAATGCACTCTAAATTGTTAATGTACGCTGATGACGTGAAGATCTATTTTTCTTACAAGGATCCTTGTCAATATACTTTACTTCAGAGGGATTTGTCTACTTTCCAGACGTGGTGCGAGACCAATTTGATGGAGCTTAATTTTACGAAATGTAAGCATATGCTGTTCTCTAGGTCATCATTATTTTCGGCAAAATACATTTTAGGTGGCAATGTTCTTGAATCGGTGGATTCATTTGTTGATCTTGGTGTTCTCTTGGACAGAAAATTGAATTTCAACTCCCACATAATTACGATGGTGAACAAGGCTTATGGCGTTCTGAACTTTATTAAACGTTGGCAAAGGAATTTTCAGATCCCTACGTTACGAAAAATCTTTTTACTTCACTAGTCCGCCCTATTCTCGAATATGGATCAGTTGTTTGGGACCCCCAGTACAATTTGTATGTTAATATGATTGAATCGGTCCAGAAACAGTTTCTCATTTTTTGTCTGAGAAATCTTCAATGGAACCCGAACCATAATCTTCCTTCGTATAGCAGTAGACTAGCATTGATCAGATTGCCGACTCTTAGTAGTAGACGTACCATGATAAACTCTATTACAGTTTTGAAGATAATTGATGGATGTATATGTTCTGAATTTCTGTTATCTAAGATTTTCATAAATGTCCCATTGAGACCCACGAGGTACTATAAACTCGTAAACATCGAGTTTCAGCGTTCGAATTATGCGTCCTTTGATCCAGTTAGGAGAATGTGTCGTGACTTTAATGAGCTATATCAGTTTATTGATTTCACAGGTAGTTGGGAAACGACAAAGTCTAGCATAATTTGTCATTTGAACCTTATTTATGTTAGTGTAATACCAACTGGTGAAGAATTTCTGTAGTTGGTTGTAACGTGTGAACTTATAATCCTTGCTCTCCCGTTATAGACCGGTCTATAATGTGTACGCTGTCCTCACGTTATGGGGACGTGGCCCTCTCGGTCGGTAGGGGCGGGTAAGAGTGGCGGCGATGGGTTCGCTCGATTTAAAAAAAAAAAAAAAAAAAAAAAAAAAAAGCGGCAATTCGTTACTCATTTCAACCGAATTGGGCATAATCCGCGCATTTACCACACTCTTGTCACCAACAAGAAACTTTGTGAGCATATTTTTTATCTCTCTCACCTCAAGAGATAGCAATGATACTGACGCTACAACATCTTTCGAAACAGAAATGCAATCATTGCAGTTATAGAATATATTATTTGAAGATTTCACAACTGTAAGCGAATTTGTGTCTATTACGCCCGAGCAAAAGTAATGATATTTGCCATTGCACAAGCTGCACTTAATATACTTTTCTGATTGCAATGTTTTGAAACACTTCGCGCACAATGTTTTTGGAGGTGCGTCTGCCATTACGTATGTACGTCTACTCAGAACAATAGTCACGAGATTTCTCACTTGATTAATATTGGGCACTATTTACCTCTAAGTCCTCGCTTGCTTTGATTGACATGTGACATTTGAATTGATGACATGCTTCTTTTGTTTTCTTATTTTCTTTTCATTTACATATTTTGCTTTTATTTATTTCTTACGTTTGTTTCTTTGCAATATGTTTGGTTGATATCTGCATGAGATTTAAACCCATTTGTAGTCATTTGCAAAATAGTTAATTTATAGTTAATGTTTTTATCAACCGATTATTTTATTTACTACAGGGTAGCCTTGAAAAACCTTCTCATGTTTACCGGAAAACATGTATGCTTTTAAGTGGAAACATGCATATTTTTCCAAAACCTGCATATAGTTACTTATGTTGAACCTTATGCGTATATCCCCACAAACATAATAATATTTAGAAAGGAATTACTCTTTGATTTCAATATATTTGTATTATTGATGTGTTAACATCTATAGCGGCGTATAGGGACGAAATCTATCAAAGTCAAAATCTGCTAAAACCAGATTTTATGCTGCTGCTAAAGCCATCGCAGTCGTCGTTATGGTCACATACTAATACGTCAGCTACTTCGTACAAAGTATGTGTGATGTTGTGTGTTTGGCTGTTTCGTTGCTGTTGATATGGCAAACATGTGGTTATGTGACACACGTATCCATCAGCGACTTTGGACAAAGTATGTGTGATGTTGTGTGTTTCTTTGTTTTTGTTTTAGGTACCCCCCCGTACACCCACCACCCACACAAACACTCCACGACACAGCAAGCACAAATAAATCACCAACATATCAGTAGTAGTAGTAGTTGTTGTTGTTGGTGTTGTTGTTTTTTTATTATAGTGAAAAGTAAGTCCAATAAAATGTTGGTGCGGAGCACTCTCAGAGCAAAGAGAGTAATGACGTATTATACGTATATAAAAATGAGATAGCAAGGGAGCAACGACAATTTTGTGAACTTGTGTAGCGTATGTACGAATATAACAATGTATGTATGTATATACAAGTGTCTGTTGCTTTGCATTCGTTGACTTTTGTGGGAATAAAACAAAAAGTATTGAGCAAGAAGATAATGGCACATGTGCTTGCACTGGGTCTTTAAATAATTTTAAGTATTAATATTATTTAACTGTAACGTCATCATATGATTGAACGCTGTTTTTTATTTTCCAATGTAACATTTACGAATGTGTTCATAGAAATCGAACAGGTACCGTGTAGCAAAAAGGTGATAAGACATCGCCCGTGAGTTCGAACACTCATTGGATTTTTTTTCTTTTGCTACTCCTCTCTTTGTTGTCTCTCACGTTTTTGGTTTCAGATGGTTTCGGTTATACGTTGGTTATCACTGTAGGTTGGTACATAAAAAATATATTTATATACAAATCTACTTCATGCAAGCCAAGCGTGGATTAATTACTTGTATTCTTTTATTATATCCGAAGTTCCGATTTTCTCCGTAAAGGCTCAGGCAGACAAAGGGATTCACGTTGTTGCCCTCTCCAGTTTCTTTCCGAAGCGAAACATATACACAACAACCAAAGCAACATCACAAACCATTTAACCATCCTAGACGATGGTTATTATTTTTTCACTGATCAAGCGCTTGTGATACCCTCTGCCCGATGAACCATTGACGACATCAGCCAATATAAGAAACACTGACTTCATCTGCAATTTAGACATTCAGGCATATTTATGAATCACTGACTGAGTGAATAATGCAAAAATACAGATAAACACTTACAAGATGCCCACTCTCATTGTCCCTTTTATTCTCTTGCTCTCAGGAGAGCATAAACAGTGCAACAAACACAGCTGTATTTGTGTCACAAACTCAGACATATTTGGGTCGCAAACACATATCTTATAACATATTAATCATTGTGTCTAAAACATGTAATATTGGATAGCAAACAAAATGTGTTTGGACACAAGTACATATATATTTTATTTGGGACAAGCTCCAAACACATTTCATATTTTCATCCAACCAACAACAAAATACAGATTTTTCAGCGTATATAAAAATTATAGTAAATATAAATCTTATTGCATACGACTTTTCAGAAGAAATCCTTAAAAAAAAAATTTCAATGAGTTTTGGAACTCGCGGGAGATCTGTTAACAACTTTTTGTTACACGGTACCTGTTCGATTTCTATAAACACATTAGTGAATATAACATTGGAAAATAAAAAAAGAATAGTTTTTGTGCTGAAGCCTCTAGTGCTATTGCACTTTCTTTTTTCTTACACGTGCTTTAACATTAGATGTAATACTGTTAAAATAAATAAAGCAATATTTATCTCACTGAAATAATTGTTTTTGTTTTGTCATAAACAGAGTGACCACAAAAAGTATTGAATAGTGTAGTCTGAGTAAAAGAGCATAACCGAGTCTAATCCTCTTTATAGAATGTTTCAATATAAATGCACTATTTCGAGAATGTTTTTACATAAAACAATACAAAACGCATAAATGTTTCAATAATGTTTCACATCAAAATTATGAATTGCATTATAAATGTCGCCAGTGCTTTTGAGCCATACAAAAAATTTTTGCGGTTGTTCTAGTTGTTCTAAACATTGTTCCAAAACAATGATTTTCTAAAATATAATTTGTAGCGGTAAATCGAAAAAAACCAATTTTAAATTTGCACCCCACTTTTGGAAAAACAAATTTTTTGCGGTTGTTCTAGGTTGTTCTAGTTGTTCTAAACTTTGTTCCAAAACAATGATTTTCTAAAATATAATTTGTACCGGTAAATCGGAAAAAACCAATTTTAAATTTGCACCCCACTTTTGGAAAAACAAATTTTTTGCGGTTGTTCTAGGTTGTTCTAGTTGTTCTAAACATTGTTTCAAAACAATGATTTTCTAAAATATAATTTGTACCGGTAAATCGGAAAAAACCAATTTTAAATTTGCACCTCACTTTTGGAAAATTTTTTTTGCGGTTGTTCTAGGTAGTTCTAGGTTGTTATAGTTGTTCTAAACATTGTTCCAAAACAATGATTTCCTAAAATATAATTTGTACCGGTAAATCGAAAAAAAACCAATTTTAAGTTTGCACCTCACTTTTGTAAAAAAATTTTTTTGCGGTTGTTCTAGGTTGTTCTAGTTGTTCTAAACATTGTTCCAAAACAATGATTTTCTAAAATATAATTTGTAGCGGTAAATCGAAAAAAACCAATTTTAAATTTGCACCTCACAATTTTGGATGTTTTTAACAGCTTCCACTCCAGTATTAAATTTACAATGGAGAAAGAGTCAAATTCAAAACTTCCCTATTTGGACACATTGGTGGTCAGGAGAGGGGAAAATTTATCAATTAATTGGTATCAGAAACCAACGTCTTCAGGAAGAATAATCAACTTCTACTCGAAACATCAAAAACGTGTGATTATAAATACGGCGAAAAATTTAATAAACCGCGTTTTGACTATAAGTGATGTAGAATTCCACAAGGTCAATAAGGAAAGGATAAGGAACATTCTCAAGGATAACAACTTCCCGAACCATCTTACCAACAGACTGATAAGGCAATTTGAGGATAAACGACAACCGAACAGGGTTACTACAGATGAGCCAAAAATTTATAAGTCAATAACGTATATACCTGGAATAACAGGTAGGTTGGCGAAGTCAAAAATATTTGACGACAAGAATTATAGGATAGCACACAAAACATATAACACAATAGGCAGAATATTTAGTAAAACAAAGGATAGTTTGGACAAATTTGATATGAGTAATATAGTATATAAAATACCATGTAAAGGAAATGACAACGAGGTTTGTAACAAAGTATATGTAGGGACTACAAAAAATAAACTAAAGACACGAATTGCAGGACACAAATCAGATCAGAAATATAGGCACATTTCTACACAGAAAACAGCATTAACATCCCATTGTGCTAGATTAAATCATTACCCAAACTTTCAGGATACAGCGGTTTTAAATAAAGAAAACAATTATAAACGTCGTTATATGTTAGAAATGCTACAGATAATTAATACACCAACATTGAAAAGAATTAACTATAAAACAGATACAGATAATGTAGCCCAAATTTACAGACATTTAATTAGTAAAAAGTAGAACCATTTAAGCAAGAATTATTTATCATATCAATCTAATATTTTTCTTTGGGTTAATTTATATGAACTTTTTACGAACATTATTTTTGTTTGTGTAACTTCAGAAAATTTTGAAAAAAGGCGGGAAAATTTGTTTGAATATTTTTGAATTGACATAATTTTTTCACAATTGTTATTTTTGTTTTGTTTTAATTGTTAAATATTGTTTAAATCTCCTGATGATGCTACACAAAGGAGTAGCGAAATATCGAGGAAAATAAATATAACAACAACAAATCTGACCTCAAGCTCGAAGAATATTGATTATTTATTTAATAAAAAGTTATATTTACTAATTATAATAAAAAATGTATATGGTTAGTACGAAAGGAATTATATTTTCAACTTTTTATAATTTATAGGTGGGTGACAAGCGAACTTTGTTTAAAAATTTTCAAAAGATTTTTTGACACACTTATATCAAAAGTTCACCATCACTAAACTAGAACAACCCGAAACCAAGCTTTATATGGCCGGAACAGAAAATTTCGATCAAATGTGTCTTCCATTCAACTCTTTTCGAACTTTTGCTGGAAACAAAAATGGACGTCGTTGGTTGTTCTTGGTTTATTGACGATTGTACTAGATTTGTATTAGAATCGGTTGGTCACGAATACGTTGAAAGTTGAAAAAACATTGAATAAACTCGGCTGGAAGTTTTTATTCGAGCGATATCAAATTATGTTCTAAGATTTAAAATTCGTTTTTTTTCGATTTACCGGTAGAAATTATATTTTAGAAAAATCATTGTTTTGGAACAATGTTTAGAACAACTAGAACAACCGCAAAATTTTTGTTTTTTTCCAAAAGTGATGTGTAAATTTAAAATTGGTTTTATTCGATTTACCGCTACAAATTATATTTTAGAAAATCATTGTTTTGGAACAATGTTTAGAACAACTAGAACAACGTAGAACAACCTAGAACAACCGCAAAAAAAATTTTTTCTAAAAGTGAGGTGCAAATTTAAAATTGGTATTTTTCGAGTTATCGGTACAAATTATATTTTAGAAAAATCATTGTTTTGGAACAATGTTTAGAACAACTAGAACAACCGCAAAATTTTTTTTTCCCAAAAGTGAGGTGCAAATTTAAAATTGTTTTTTTTCGATTTACCGGTACCAATTATATTTTAGAAAATCATTGTTTTGGAACAATGTTTAGAACAACTAGAACAACCTAGAACAACAGGAAAAAAAATTTTTTTCCAAAAATGGGGTGCAACTTTAAAATTGGTTTTTTTTTTCGATTTACCGGTACAAATTATATTTTAGAAAATCATCGTTTTGGAACATTGTAGAACATTCATAGAACAATTCAGAACAATCTTCAAAAATATTTATTTCTAAAAATGGGGGGCTAACTTCGCACACCTAGATTATCTCCCAAAAAATTAGTGATGCTCAAATTTCAGAATGAGAATTTTTAAGGTGTGTTTGCCATATGCTTTTGCAGTGCAGTTACATAATAGTCACGCTAATAGAATGAAAACAATCGTATGTTACAGTTTATGTAATTAAACGAACTATTTTGTAAAAAAGCTAGCTAAAGAAACATACACAGAGGGGGCTCTATTCAAGTGAGGCAAATTAATTTTTAAAGTGTTTGTTATTGTTGAGAGATGATAAATTCGCATAAAAAAAGAAAATAAAAGATTTTACAAAGGGTCATCTACAGGGTAACAAATATGATTTACATGCCACTTGCTACCTTTTTAAAGTCCCGGCCATCATGGATCACCGCACCAATTCTGGCCTGTTAATTTAGGTCCTACACCGTTCTATATAAAAACTTGGAAAACTTCAAATCTGTTCTTAACTGCACGGAAATTTTCTGCACAGTAAGACGTTTTAATTCAAAAACCATAATTACAATATTTGTACTTACCTTTCTTAATAACCACAAAAACAGTTGTACATTCTTTGACTTTTATAATATAATATTTGGTTTTAGTATTTTAAACGTCACGTTTGAAATACATAGAATTACTTTGGGGTAACTGTTGCTGCGACCGAGTTGATGCCAAAGCCGTTAGTTACAACCAAATTGATACCAAATTTGGTTGTAGCAACTGAATTGATGCCACATTCGGTTACTTCAACCGAATTTAGTACCACTTTTGGTTGTTGCGCCCGTATTAATTATACAGTCTGTTGGTCCAACCGAAATTTTAAAAAATGTACTTGACCAAACAAATAGTAGTTGTAGTTGACAGAACACCAGGTTGGTTCAACCGAATTTCAGTAGTGGGGACTAAATACGGTCGTGAAAACCTCAATTTGGTAACCGCAATTCGATGATAACAGCCGAATTTGCTGTTGCTACAACCTATTGTCAAACAATTATTTCTCTGGGTGTATTATTACATGTTTCTTCTAAATTGTGTGCCAACTTATTTAACTTTGAAACTTTATTCCGATGTAAGACCACGATTGAAATGGATCGCAGCGACAAGACTGTGCTAGCCGCTGCTCGATTATTCGGTATTTTTTTTGAAGACAACTCAAAAAAACCAGATCGTTTGAAATAAAATTTGTCGATAACTCCCTTAGTTATCGATATATCTGGCGTTGTACGACTAGATATATTTTTGTATAACTACACATGATATTTGTGTATTACTTCACAAAATATTCTGCGCATAATAAGGGGTAGAAAAACAAATTCTATATCGTTGTTTAGGAATTGCTTAATCCCATAACCATTTAAGCACGAAAGCTTTCAGCGAGGGCGGGCTTAGCCATCTTCTCTTATGAGGTAAATCATAATCATCATCATCATAATCATAGTCATAATCATAATAAAAGCGAATCAGTGAAATTGCGATTTGTCCGATCCGTCGTCAATTTATTTTATTTCCAAAAAACGAATCCGAAAGGGATTCGAATATGAAGTTCAAGACGGGTCCGAAAAAGTACAAAAAACGATTCGCGGCTTCGGACAAAATGTCCGCAGAGATTGATCCGTCTCGAATTCGTAACGGACTCATATGGCACATTTGGTGTTCAATAATAATATAGAGACAGACATAAATAAGCATTTACATCTATAAAGCGCCAAAGCTTGGGATATCGCAAACAGAAGTTAAATTTTCTTAAAGTTTTTAAAATGGCAATTCGACGTAAACTGAACGAAAATATAATCTTAGGCTTTTCAGAGTCTTCTCTGTGGAAAAAACCTGAATACCGCAGTCATTTCATCACCAACGGTCACTCGTTTGCAAGCAACTTTCTTGGGCAGCAATATTTTTGCTCTGAGAATTCACTGCACAGCAAAACTTTACTAAAATTTCTTGAATGGAGAAATCACAATTTATATCCCGTTCATTCATTAAATATTCCTATTTTTTAATTTATCCCTTTAGTTCTATATAATACCATAACTAATTAATATTATTCTAGTCTAGTCTAAGGTACAGTGGTCCAATAAAGTCTACATACGGTCATACAAAAAAAAACTTTTATTGAAACTACCGGAGTTTGCTTTGTGGTTTAAACCATTTCGATAAATATATAATATATATAATAAAATATAATATGTGACCTGCTCCACGAAAAGACGTTATTGAGAAAAGAAGTTATTGAAGCCGAAAAGAAGTTATTGAGAAAAACGCGTTTAAAAAAAGCGCTTCGTTCATTTTTTCATATATTTCATTAATTATGTTCATCTTTACAGGTGATTTGTAAAAAAACTAAAAGACATAGAAACTTGCGGTTTGCGGCATTTGAAAGAGCGTTTTTTTCCTATAAGAACCACTCAAAAAGTAAAAAAAAAATTTTTCGGCGCAGAGGTCCCTTTTCGTGGAGCAGGCACATATGTATATATAATAATATATATAAATGCCCCATAAATATGCGGTAAAATTGGAAATATGTATATTGTTTTAGTGTTCAAAAAGTAGAGTCCAAAAGTAATACTATTAATGCACAATACTACAATTCCCAAAAAATAACATTGATAACATTTGCTTGGTTAGTTTCTACGAAATCGACAAAAATTGTTCGTGACCAATATAAATACATCATTAAATCTAAGCACCATAGTATCCATATTTCATATAAAACACTTTCAGAGCAATCGATTTATATAGCCGAATTTCAACATCATCCACTTTGAGTTTGCAAACCGCCACAATATTAATATTGGATTTAATTTTTTACTAAATGTGACTTCTTTCAGTTGGTATGTCTAACTACATTTAATACTAAAACTTATTCTCACTATATGCAGACTTTGTTGTGTCATTGTAGATAAAGATACACAAATAAGCAGATGCGCAAATTGGTCTCATTCAGAAACGCTATTTGTTAAGGGATTTTAGCTCATTTGTCTATTAGACAGTGTTTTGTTTTTCATTCTGATTTACAAACAACTTCTGCTAAGTTTGTTTTTGGACATAGTCCCACATTCATTATAAACATATTTTTATCGTTAATGTCTGCGAATTAATATGGCTTTTAGGAGACATCATGTTTTTGTTAGCCCTCATTCCAATTTGTTTTGATGTGATTGCCGCGTCGCCGTTCTTAGCGCAAAATCGAAATAAAATTGCGCTTATAATGCCTCAACGAAAATGAGACGACATCCCGTAGACACTTTTAATTCCCAGCGTGTACCATAAAAAATGGGATGAGTGGGGTACACTAAAAATTTCTAAATTTAAATTGATAGGATAAAAAGCAAAAAATTTTATTTTAATCGAGTATTAGAAAGATCTAATTTTGTGGCTGATGATGTGGTGCTCTTTTGGTTGGGTTCTTTTTGCACAGTGGTAAAAAGCGTAAAACTGGAGGAAGAAGTTATAAAAAGGTAGGTATGACTTCTGACTTTTTTTGTTTATATCTTACCAATGCTCAGAAGATGCCGCCTATAAATGCGTAGCATTCTGTTTAATTGAAGTTGGGGAATGAGAAAATATTGTGTTTATATTTACATTTGTGAGAAGTGTACACTGAACGGAAAAGCATCGTCACACGGATGAAAATGTTCATCACCCCAACAACTTTTGTCATCGAAGGTGAGCTAACGTAACGTTTCGTTCCCGCTATGAAAATGTGTTCATCAACTGCGAATTGGTCGTTACTGTGGTGAAAGATGGTTGTTGCTGCAATGAATCTGCTTCATTATTGCAACGAATTTGTTTCGTTGCTGCAATGAATTTATTTCATTGTTGCAATGAATTGGTATCGTTCTTGCAAGGAATTTCCTTCATTGTTGCTATGAATTTTTTCATTGCTGCTTTGAATTTGTTTCATTAGTGCAACGAATTTGAGTCATTGTTGTAATGTATATGTTTCATTACTATAATGATTTTGGTTCATTGCTGCAATGAATATTTTGAAGTGTGTTTGAAATTATTTATTGACAATTGTACATAAGTATACTGTTAGTACTACATTGCAGGTGTTTTGATAAATTATTTTTGAATTATTGTTTTCGAAAATCTATTTGATAAATAGATTATATTCATTGCATGTTGAAACACTCGTCTGGAGAAGATTGTGGTAGCCGAGGGGTTGAGTGTTATTGTGGCCATCATATTTAGGTCCTGCATATTTCTATTTAAGATATGTACATATATATGTATGTACTTACCATGAATATAAGCTCTATTTTAACCAAATTGTTTGAAGTTTCGATTGCATTCATTTGACTGTACGTTGAATTTTTATATTTTGTGTTCGTCGTACTTAAAACACTTCTTCGTATGTGTTGTATATATGTTTTCGTTTTTTCTGAATCCAAATACCAACACAACGAAACAGGCGCGACCGACTTATCCCAGCGGCCAGAAAACCGAGCCTTAGCGAGTGTTACGCTAAATGCTCGCAAACGTGCTCGGAAAAGAGTATTTACCGGACCAAAACCGGGGCAGAAATTAAACTCGCCCAAATGTTCGCAAACTGGTTTAAAAACGGGTGCTGAACGGACGAAAAAATAGAGAGAAACATTGTTGTCGTTTTGTCGTGCGCCAAACAGAGGCACACACGTGCAGGCACACGACACAACAATAATGTTTTGGCAATTGAATTTTGTTTTATTTTTCGGGTTGTTCTCGCAAACCATATTGCAAAAGTCTCGCAAACGAATCTCTTGCAACACATCGTAAACGAAACTTTTACTGCCACAAACTGAGCGACTGATGGTTCATTTTCCGATCGTTTTCGGATCTGTTTTCGAGAGTTTTACCCGTAAAAGTTTCGCGTAACTCTCGTATGCGATATCGTATACGAAGTTTTGGTCCGCTGGGTATGATTCACGCGCATACACACACACAAATTTTTAGATACATATTTTGGTGTAGTTTTTCTGCTATCGATGCGTTACTTTCTTTGCTGTCGTGTTGCTCTCTGCATTCTGCTTATTTATCTATTTGATTTATAGATTCTCAAGTTATACAAACGATCACAGCGAACACATAAATTCACACAATTTTGTTTTCACAATAAAAGATTGTTACTAAGTATAACTAATTAGTCTGTTTTAACAAATTTATTTAAATTATTCCGGCGGAGAATCTTATTATATCTACTATATCTATTATATCTACCACTTTCGATTGTTGCAATGGAACGGATTTAATATGTGTACGTGACCCACCCCTCACACTCACCATATTCTCTTGCTGGTTTCTTTTTTACGCTCGCTCATTTTTTCGACTGCTTCTCTCTCTATACCTTCATAAAAATTAGTTTCGTTACAATAACGAAATTGTTTCGTCAACTAAAAATGTTGACAAACCTTCAAAATAACTAAATAATAAATATAAACTAAAATAAGTAAGAGATAAACCAAATATCAGTAGTTTAAAACTCATGCCTTTACTTTTTTTTTAATTTTCAACCCATTTTTGTACAATATTCAAATTAAATAAATTTGTTGCAGGAACAACAAGTAAGTTGTTGCAGCAGCGAAATGAAAAATTGTCAAAGAAGTAAATTATGAGAAATATTTCGTTGCAGCGACTACCAAATTGTCGGATATACGACACTTTTCACAACGTAAAAACACTAACGAAAATGTTTCATCCATGCGACGCAGCGTTTTTCTTTCAGTGTACGTGGGAAGATCGACCTCAGTGTTTAGCGAATTGTATATACGAGTGTCTCTGCCAAGGAAAGAGTTTTCTTTATAGTGTGTTGTATGAATGTCGGCATTTCCATAAAAGACGGATGAAGAGTATTTCAGCCGAATATTATAGGTCGAGGGATGAGATCACATGTCTCCAAAGGATAATAAATGTGATGATATACATAGAATTTGCATTGCGATGGTGTTTAAAGGGGGCAATTGTTTGGATGTTTATAATTAGCACCCCAGCTCTTCCTTGAACTTGTTCAAGTACTTATAGGGAATATCAATAGACAAGAGTCTCAATCCCTCTCTTTGCGTTTTCTCAATGACTACGAGGTAGTAGGCCATTTTAACGAGTTCGAGTTGCTGTTGTATTTTACTCTTCGGTTGGACATTAATAAAAGGCAATCCGTATTTTCGTATGAGGCAACCAATATAAACCACAATTTGGCTGTCATTAGTATCAATGAAACACTAATTAAATTTTGGTTGCTTCTGGTTGATTATCGGTCTCTCGCCTTTCACTTTGTTTTCTATCAGGAGGTATCCATGACACAGCTGATGGGCTATGGAGTAGTAAAATTATAGAAAACGGAGTGGATAGGCGAGAGGGTGGTAAGCAACCAGAAACAAACCATGCAGCAAACTAAATTTAAGTAGTGCTTGATTGATACTAGGGTATCGGGTTTTTCTATAAGAGCGTTACAAAAGTTTTTTTAAATAAAATACCAATGATACCAATGAAATTCTTTAATCCTGTGAAAGTACGTTCGATGCCAATATGTATGGAACTCGATTTCTTTTGCACGGCCACCATGGGCACGCTTGCATATTCGTACGAAGTTCATCAATCGTCGCTGGCTTGTTGGCATAGACCATAGACTTGACGTAGCCCCACGGGAAATAATCTAACGGCGTCAAATCGCACGACCGAGGCGGCCAATCGACTGGGCCATTTTGTGAGATAACACGTTCACCAAACTTGGTTTGCAATAAATTGATTGTGGCATTCGCTGTGTGGCTTGTGGCACCGTCCTGTTGGAACCACATGTCCTACAAGTCCATATTATCCAATTGGGGCCAAAAATATTCGGTTATCATTGAACGGGAGGGATTCGCATTCACAGTAATGTGCTGGTCTTGATCCTCACGGAAGAAGTACGGCCCAATGACGCCGCCGGCCCATAAACCGCACCAAACCGTAATTTTTTCGGGATGCAAGGATGACTCATGGATTACGTGTGGATTGGTGTCTGACTACTAACGTATATTTTGCTTATTAACGAAGCCATTCAGCCAGAAATGAGCCTCATCGCTGAGGATGATTTTCCGATGAAAATCCGAATCATTTTCAAGTTGTTGCTCAGCCCAATTCACGAACATACGACGCTTATGGTGGTCAGCGGCTTCAGACCAGTTCACGTAGCATCTGCGTGAGATAATTCGTCGTGCAGAATCTCCATTGTGGCATTGGCTGCGTTGCATGTAGCGACGTCCTGATGGAACCACAGATCGGTAACGCTCTCAGTTGACGGTGGTAGCAATGCCATCGTCGTCTTCAAAGAAGTACGGACTGATGATGTCGCCGGACTACAATCCAGGCCAAACAATGACATTCTGTTGATGTACTTGTTGCTGTTAATGTACATCATGCTTGCTGATGTACCCATTTATTCCAAAATGGGTGTCGTCGCAAAACGAGAGCACAGCGCGCAGCGTTGCCAGAAGATAACAATCATTTTGATAATAATGTTTTATCATTCGCACCTGTTGCTCGACCCTGCAACTTGCCATGGTGATTTGTCCCTATTGTCGTAAATATAATTAACAGTAAAGTTAAAAAAATAAATAAATAATATAACCTACTAGAACTGTTAAAATCTGTCTGTACTTTTGAGATTTTTCTGGTTGTTTTCGTTATTTGGCGCGTGTTAGCACTTTTTGGGTACTTCGACGGCGCGTTTCGTTCCTGCAGAGTTGACATCACTGACTAGGGGCGTGTTTTCTGTTTGAACACAGAGCAATACTAAAGAGCCTCCATTACTATCTTCGATGCCTCTTCATGACGACGAATTTGGCATAATACGGACAGAAATAAAAGGGAATGCGTATTTTCGATTGATGAAAACATAATTTAGCTGTCATTAGTTTGCTGCATAGTCTCGAATCTGTATGTCATCTTTGGTCTCTCATTCTACATAATTTTCGATCAGCTGTGCCATAGAAACCACCTGGTTTGTATCAGAACCTGGTATTACAAAAAACCGTGTTGGATAATCAGTCCAAATAGAACAATTCGCGGAGAATGAAATGGAATGAAACTCTTTTCCATTTAAAAAAAATCGTACGGTCATTCTACTTTCGATTTACACTATAATTTTTACAGAATGCACATTGACAAACAACATAGTACAGTTATAAAATATAAAAGCATTGGAAAAAAGCAACAAAGTAAAACTGATTATTCTGGTTTCTCTAATTTTGTTCGATTCATTCAGAATACAACACTGATCGCATAATTCAAAAAGGATGTACAAGTAGAGAAGAAAAAACCGGCCCAATTTGGCAACCGTAGTAGAAGAGAACCAAAAATGTCGAAACGATTCACGCAAACGCATTTCTCTCTCGCGTCGTAACTTGATTATTTCATACTTTTTACGTACTTTATGTAATTTTAATAAACATAGTTGGAATTTCTATAGTTCTATAGTATTGAAATATTCAATGAAGAGAGTAAGAGAGAGAACAGAGGAACAAGGCGCTTCACTCGTTTTCTTTGTTGGCATTCCACTCCATGAGTAAATTTTCTTCCCTATTTAAAATTATTTACATAATTAAAATGAAAATTTTGGGAAACCCAGCGATTTATCTAATAGTCTAATAAGATCTTAAACTATATCGACAGAATCACAGAATTTATCAATATATATTGAAATTGTAATCTTCTAACGCCTTTTGTTTCAAGCGGGTGATTTCAGAATTGTTGTTAATTATTCGTAATTTCAGGTAGAATGCATAACATTCTAATTCAGGTAGAATGCATAACACAAATTTTTTCCTTCATACTTCATTCAACTGTTATTACCTTATGAATACAACTTTCTTTCATAAAAATTTGCAGTCATCACCCGAATCAAAGGTATTCATCATATTAGATAACTGTTGAAATGCCATATATTTAACAACAATAATACCCACTAGTTGCTATGGACTGGATCGAATACATACAGTGGATGCTGAATACTCTACCACAATTCAAAATAGCTGGGAAAATAGAGCGTTTGTATATATAAATAATTGAATTTTAATAATTTTTATTGCATTTAGCCTGAAGGTATAATAAAACAAAATATTTTTGTGAGTTATTTACCAAACCGAAAGGATGTAGAAACAAACTCAATTTAAATAAACTGTACTTTTAAGTGCACTTTATCAATGTATACTGCAAAATTGTTGCTGCTTGAGAATAGCCAAAACAAATATGTATAGTTATATACTATATTTAACATCAGCCACAATATACAAATATGACCAAAAAATATTACGAAAAACATGAAGAAGAAATATTTGTTTCCAAAAAACTCACAAAAATGTGTACTGGAATGTGTAGGTACTTGCAAGGAAAGTCAAAAAATTAATTCGATGTGATGTAAATTGGTGCAACAAGTATATATTTATGTTTCTGCTGTACAGTGAGACAAACTGGAAAAGTGAAATCTAAGTCGTACCAGTGCAAAGAGAAATATGTAAGAGCCACTACCTCTCTCTTCACGTTTTTTCACGTTCTATTGATGACGCCGATGTAGTAGGCCATTTCCTCGAGTTCGTGTTGCTATTGTAACTTACTCTTTTGTAATACGTACAGAAACAAAAGGGAATGCGTATTCTCGGGCGATGCAAACAACATTAACACAAACAAGCTGTCGCTAGTATCAATCAAACACTATTTAAACTTAGTTTGCTACATGGTCCTTAATCTCTATGTCTCTAATTCTACATCATTTCCCTACTACATTTTCGATCAGCTGTGCTATAGAAACCCCCTGATCAGTGATACTAAAGAGAACAACTGAGCATATGTATTTCATATGAATCTGTTGATTTCATAAATATTCGCATAATTAAAATTCCCGTAGCATTATAAAACAATATATGGTTTCTCATTTTAAATTTAAATTCAAAGAATATAATAATGGGGGTGTTTTTTTCGTAACCTATATAAGTTAACATCAACTGTTACGAAAAAACGCATACACGTTGAGTAAAATCGACTTGGCTTCATCAGATAATTATTTATTTTTATTTGTCAATTTGTTTATTTAAAAGTGAAAGAGAAAATAAAATTCTAAAGAATACAGTGTAATGTATGAGGTGGATATACTATATCGACACTACAATAGACTTTTATCATTTGCATTGAAAATAGATATTTGGTTAAACGAAATCTCCAAACCCGAGGTTACGATTGCGTGACTCGAGAGGACATGCAAAAATAAATCAAACAAAGCACGCGACCTCGAGCTGGCTGCGTGCGTTCTCTTCTTTATATAGGCTTCTTCGCCCTCTTTTAGGTTCTAAATGAGTAAAACGAGGATCTCGGGGACAGATCTCGTACCCCAAGCGAGATACAAAAAGCTTTTGTGTAGTGGTATGAGAAATTGGTTCCAGGTAATGAATGTGGATCGGATTATTCGCCATAACTTGTTCGAAAAGTACATAAAATTTACCACAAAGTATGTCAAATGTACCAGAAACTACATACTTATATAATATTTATTTAACGTAGTATGCTCCTCTAAAGTGCATAAATTGTACCATAAAATACATATGAAAGTTTACCACAAAATGTACCAGAAGTACAAAAAAGTCAATTTTACTAAAACTTCACCAAAAGTACTTAAAGTGTAGTAAAAGAAATACGGGTACCAAAAAGTGCATAAAGTATATCATAAAATTGCATAATGTACAGTAAGCAGACATAACCGAAGGCCTTCTTGCGAGTCATGGGAAGATATCGGTTAAAGTAGATATATTTTGAGAATCGTCGTATTCCACAGCTTTCTTTGTACACTTCACTTCCTTGTGGTTTTGCCTTAGAATTTGTTTGTCTCCACTATTGTCTTGGAATTATACTTCTTGAAGAGGAAAAAATCAATAATATTTTATTCAACTTTTTAAAATTTTTATGAAAACATTAACTACCCCTAATATTTACATCATAATTTTCGAAACGTGGAAATATATGAAATCGAATGACACAAATTTTGTATTTTATATACAACACATCCGAACTTGGTAACTTGGTATCGGGGTTATTCTCAACTTCTAAAACTATATATGTTAACGTGCAGGTTGTCATTTTGTATGACTTAACGTGTATAAGTTATGAAAAAAACGCCGCTAATATAAGAGAAAACACAATGATAAAAAACACTCTATTTTTTGATACAGAATTTTGTAAAATAATCCTTCATAGAGAAAACATTTCACAAACTGACACCAATTTTCTAATTAATAGTCTTCTATTTCTGTACTGATTGGAAACTATCATTTCCGTTCGATGGAACTATTTCATCTCCGCACACAAAACCATAGAAATTAACATTAACATACTTTATTGTTAACTCTCTGCTACGTAGCTACCAGGCGGGATCGAATCAAAAACCATTTGTACCATTTTACGAAAGAGTTCGAAAATCATATCGGATATAGATAGAAAGGAATATGGAGAATTGTTGGTATTAAAATTTGACGTATGTCAACATAATTGGTTACTGCAAGAAAATACAATTTTGAAATCAGAAGTTGTTGCAATATTATTTGGTTTCAGTACCCATACATATAGTCCACTTTCTAAAAAAGTTACGAACAAGGTTTTCGGTTGCAAAGAACTAGTTGCGAAACATCTGCCACTGTCCAGCAGCTTATTACCTTCCCTCTTCTACTATCGGTTGTATTTGCTCGAGCGTGTCCCGCGAGCAACAAGTTATATTAAGCAAGTCTAGAATATATATCAGTTGTCACAATGGTAGCATGTAAACTACAAAGCGGACCGAATGCGTAGAAACTGATCGTAAGACAAGACACCAATGCTTCGACTCCTCTTCCTAACTTAACCTTACATACATAGGTTCATCAGTGTAAGGCCTAAAGATTTAGGGTCGTTTTGTTTTTCTCATTCCCAGCTATTTTTCAATAAAATTCAATTAAATTAAAACAAACGAAAACCTATCGGAACCAAAGTAGAGGAATTGCGTACAACTTCGGATAAGTTAAAGCCACAATGAAAGTAATTTTCTGAGCTGCTCCTTCGGACGCGATTAGGTATCGTTTAGGTGGTTAATCACAATTAATTTTGGGATTAATAGGGCTAATTTTTCAAAATTCAAAGTTAGTTTTTCTTACTCTATGTGTCTCATAAATTTTATAAATCTTAGAATAGAAAGACTTTGTTAATATTCCTAACTTTTTGCAAGATTTCTATTTTAATTCACTTTAGTATTTTAAGTAATTATGTGCAATTCCTGGCTGCACCCTTCTAACATAATTTTTGAGAGTTCTAGAAGGTAACGATGAAGCGAAGTAGAAAATATTGTTATCATATCGTACTATCAAAATGTATTTTTTGAATGCAAATGTTTAAAAGGATTACTTGAAAAAAATCAATAATCAACCCAAACATCATTTTCGGAGCTCCCTTAGCCTTAGACAAAGAAAGTATTATACCCCTACGGTAAACTCAAGCGGACCAAGTCTGTCGACTGAACAAGTCAGATAGAAATGGTCAAATCTGAGAAAACCAAACCAACTACAAGGCAATTTGAATGAAATTCTTAAAAAATGCGACAACATTTTCCACAGTAGGAATCAAGTTTAGAATTTCTTTTGGAAAACAAAACAATGCCAGTGAAAATAAACAGTCACGCATGAACAATATCACATTGAGAAAATAAACTGTCCTTCTGCATTCAACACCAGTGCAACCTACTACTGCAAATGGAACCCCAAAACCACAACAAAAAACTATACAAGCTCGGAAAAAGTCTTCGACTTGTGACAGACCAATAACATCATTCATTTCTTCGCTTTCAGATGGTTATTTAATGTTGTTTTACTCTTGTTGTTCGTATTGTTTATTGTGCGTTCTTATATGTAGTTGTTGTATAAACGTTACAACAGGACCACCTGGGAAAATGCGTACATTGGCCTTGTATACTGTAGTTGGATTTAGCTACCGCTTTGCTTGTGCTGCCGCCCCTGAAGCTCTTGCTTTGCACAGGCACTGTTCATTGTTGACTTTGAAATATGTTACACTCCTTCAGCATGGATTGATTTTTCCAGTTGGATAATGCATTAATTGAAATCGCCCATGTGCGACAAGACGGCCATAACTCAAAAAACATGGTTTCGAGTAAAAACGTTTTTCATAGACCATACTATATCTCTATTATCGTTATAGAGCTATTGGTATAGTTTTCACACAGAAGGTTTGCAAACTTAGATCTAGCTACAGATCTTCATTAGCCGCTGTTTGGTATGATTCTTGAGCTTGAATTAAAAAATTATGTATTACAAAGTGATACAAAAAAGAATTATGTGGAAATACCTGAGTAGTGATACTATCTGTCTTCTACGTGTTGTCGAGTAAAACAAGAATCAGTTTGTTAAAGTTCCCAAACACCTCCAAAATCTTGACTTACCGGTTGCTCGTACCTTTTGTCGTTATAAAGCTGTAACTTTAGTAAGTATCAAAAGATTTTTAGTTTCTCAGAGGGTTTAGAAAAAATTAAGAAATCTGTGTGTATTTGTTCAAGAAACACATATAACACATTTTGACTAAAACCCACATTGACGACGGAGTAAAGCGCAAAAGCAACGCAATCCAAAAATCCGTTAGTAATTGGCTTAGTTATTGAAATTTTCCTTAAAACTAAATTTTTACTAAAATTACAAAACTCCAATGTGAGCTTAAATCATGCAAAAATATTGTTTGTTTACGTTTTGGTAATAATTTCTTTGTCACTGTGAAATGATCTACATAAAACAGTCTTAGCAATTTGATAAAAATCGTGTACAATGAATATTAATATGTATTAAAAGTAACATATTTTCGTATCATAAACGAGACAATTGCTACTTTTGCCAAACCAATGTGCCATTCAACACTTTTAAAATGCTCAAAAATATTAAGTACAGAAATGTTGTAACGATTACTTTACTTTTATTGACTAGTACAACCCCATGCGGTCAGAGTAATTAAACAAACAAATTTCTACATATTATCTGCCTGGACTTTCCAGCGGAGTCTGGGTCCTCCTCTTTTCCTGCTTCCATCGGGTACGTTATCGAAAACCTTTCGCGCTGGCTCATCTTCATCCATTCTGATAACATGGCCTAGCCAAAATAGTAAGCCTGTGTTAGACAACACGGGCGCATAGGTCAGACGTAGAATACGTTAGTCATGCAATTAAAATATATGAATTAAATATAATTTTTGATAAATGATTTAAATCTATCAAATTTATCTTTAATTTTTATGTTAAAAATTTAGGATAGTGTTTAACAAAATTTGGGTACACTTTATATCAATTCGATGCACTTTTGAAAACAAGTGTAAATACTGCATGTGGCAACACTGGTTCTGTAATGTTCACATAAACCATGCATTGTCATTATACTTCTTCTCTTTCTCACACTGGTTCTGTGATGAACACACAGATAATCGTACTGCTCTTACACATGATGTTATAATACATAAAATCCAAAGCATATGAAAATTAATACAAAATTTGAAGGAGTTAAATTTTGATTTACTTATAGAATCAAAAAAATTATATGTAGCAATATGATTATTTAAATACAAATCAAAAGAAGACATATTAAATATGTTACGACCATACTTGAATTTTCTTCAATGCATGCATAAAGTATTAAAAATTTATAATGAAAGTGACAAACATTTTCTCAAAATTTTGTGCTCCAGATCAACACCCCTACCTTACCGTATAACGTATTCTACGTTAAAAATTCACATAACCTCAATTTGCTCAGCCAGATGGCAGGTAACTTATGAATCTTTTGAAAGATAGCCATACCTATTAGCTTTCCAAAATGACCTAAACGAAGCCCAGAGGACTTACCGTT
This sequence comes from Phaonia tiefii, assembly GCA_963931995.1. Lineage (NCBI taxonomy): Eukaryota > Metazoa > Arthropoda > Insecta > Diptera > Muscidae > Phaonia > Phaonia tiefii. Next base: position 196,310,904 of record OZ008368.1, on the reverse strand, counting down.
CCAAAGTTATGACCATTTCTGAAAATTTCAATAAAATAAAATCTTAAACCACTGGCTCAGAAGTTGGCAACTTTACCCTACTACCCTCCGACCAAAAATCCGAAAATTTTGAACCCGCTGCCATTTCGCACCCTTGCATTTTCGTACATGGTCCTAGTGGACTTTTCTTCATGAAATGAGCCAAGGAATATGCTGGAGAAATTTGTCCGGAACTTCCTAATATGTTACGATTTAAGAAAAATCGTATCAATCTGATCATATGTTGAAGACCCTTACCAAATGCTTTATTTATTGCGATTTTTTGTGTGGATGACCACAAAACTTTAATTGATTAAGAAGCAGTAAATGTTGTTCATACTGTTGGGCGTAGTACACAAATTGAACTTGTTTGGAATTTCGGATCCAATATGACAGTGATAAGTGAGAATTAACCGCCGTTGTGTATGACAGTGTTAAGCACAGTTGTTGACCAATATTTTATATATTGGAATAAGATGAAACTGGGACTGAATGGGCAATTAATCGTTTTTCAACTAAGCCTTAATCTTTAGTAGTTATAAGATCTTCTGGGATTTTTGTGTATGTCGATGAGAAAATATAAAGCACAACAATACATGATGCATATGCTTTGTCGAACTCTGATTTATACCCGAAAAATCCACGACCGACTAGATAATCACCTAATGATAGATACTGTAGAAATTCCTCGAAAACTAAAACAAAACCTATCATATCTCTGTTGATTATAAAGCCGTCTTCGATTACCCTATTTGGGGAAATTATTAACAACCCACCCATGTACGAGCTTGGTGCTCCTTCTAAGCAGACACGAACATGAACAAAAACAACAACGCCAGCCTTGAAACAAAATAGAGAATTGCGCTTACGAATAAATGAGAGACGCGAACCTCTAACGGAGAAAAAAAATCCAACTTGATGTGTCTCTTATAAAGTAACGGGTCCGCCAAATAACTTTTTTTTTTAAAAAAAAAACTACTGAATATTTTCTCAAATTTCTTTTTTTATTTGAAAGCTCAATACTTCCGGTTTATAATCGAAAATAATTTCATTAAAATGGCTGTCTCGGCTGACCATGCAGTAGCCTACACGATCGGTCCAAGTTTTAAGCACATTATCGATTGTGTGCAGCTGTATTTCACCAATGGCTTCACGAATATTCTCCTTTAAAGCGCCAATTGTCTCTGGCTTGTCGGCGTAACACTTATCTTTGAGGGCACCCTACAAATAATAGTCCAACGGTGTCAAATCGCAGCTCCGAGGTGGCCAAAGGACATCAGCTCTGCGGCTGATAATGCGATCTTCAAAAACAGGGCGCAAAACATCGAGTGTGGCTTCGGCTGCGTGGCACGTAGCGCCGTCCTGTTGAAACCAAATGTTACCAATATCCTCCTCTTCAATTTTTGTGAACAAAAATTCGTTCAACATGGCCTGATAACGATCGCCATTGACTGTAACGGCCACTCCTGGCTCATTTTCGAAGAAAAATGGCCCAATTATGCCTCTGGACCAAAATCCGCACCAAGCAGTGACTCGTTATGTGAACATCGGTTTTTCAATGTATGCGTGCGGGTTTTCTGTGCCCCAAATGCGACAATTTTGCTTGTTTACATACCCGCCAAGATCAAAATGAGCTTCATCTGAAAAGATGATTTTTTTGGCAAAATCGGCATCTTCTGTTTTCTGATTTTCAAAGTAATGTCACAATATTTCCCAGCGTTGTTCAAGCGTATACACAACCATATTCGTTCAGCGGAAGGATAAAACTAAATCAGACATGAGCTAATTGTTACCATTCACGAAATAAGCACTAGTTGAAAAAAAAAAACGTTAGATGGCGGTCCCTTTATTATGTTGGCAATCCTTAGACCACAACAAATCTTCCTTTTGTGTACATTGTATTAGATTTTTTTCTAAATGTCGCCCAATGTTTCATACGTTTCCTTCATAGTTGTGCTGAATCCCAATGGAATGCACGGTTTTTTAAGTTGTTTTGTGCAACAGCACAGCCTTCAAACTTGAAACTGAACCAACGATGAATAAACGCCAGTCGCCTACGATATAATCCATTCCCAATTTTTGTCACTACACCTGGGATATCAAGGCAGTAGGTGAACGTATTTGCTTCGTCTACAGAAGAAAATTTCTGAAAATTATCTTGGCGTTTTCGGTATAATGTTGCGTTGACATTTTGCTGTGTGACTTTTCTACGCTTCAATAATTATGTCAACATTTCGGAATTTTGTTGTGATAGTCCCATCTTAGCCACAATGTAATCCATTTCGATTTGTGTTAACGGTTGTGTCATCAATCAATCTGCATCCTTCACATTGGTCGGATTGGCGAAAACAGTTTCGGCTTGCAGGGACACAGTATCCAGACTCGGAGGTGTATGTGGATCGGTAACATCAGCGGGTTGTATTGGAAGTGTGGCAGTAAAAGCGGGAATGTATAGTTTGTTTCAATTTGTTTTGTTCAATCCATATCAAGAATTTATGGATTCTTCGTGTCCAGTGAGGTCTTCCACCCAAATTACTGGCTTCATCAAAGAAAACTGTACTCTTTTTCCATATATCCACACTATAAGGATATTATAACAAGTTCTGCACACTGTGTTCGGCGTAAAATTTGCACCACTTAAATCTGGTTCATCACAATAATGACAATACGCTGTTTTGAATTTCTCATTAACAACGTTTTTTCGATCCTGTTTGGCTATTTTTGGACGATATGACAACTAACGCAACAAAAATCATCCAATTTTGGGCACTTGTTATTTTCCATAGTGAAATATACATATATTTAATGTTCTTCTGGTTTTAAAATGTAATTTACTCTGAACAAAAAAAACACTTTTCTCTACGGTTATAAAACGAATAACATTTATTTAGATTCTTTTACACATTTATATACTTCATTTTCAGTTTTACAATATCTTCTGATATCTTCTTTCTGATATCGACCTTTCGTCGTCATGAGTCGGAACTACCAATAACCCTGCGTTAGACAGACATCTGTTCATTAGCAGCCTGGGATTTAACCCAAGTCATAAACCAATATATTTCTGACCATTTGGGACTAATTGCGAGGTTTCCAAACATACCTCATTGTAAAAGGAGACATTTTTTTATTAGATGCGAATTACTATTCACTGTCTTTACAACATTGAGCACTTTTCATTGTGTATACAACTGTTGGTGTATTTGCTTATATTATTTATCATTTATTGTTATATATGGTTTCTGTCTTATCGGATGGCGTATTCTACGTTAAACTTAATGGCCGTGTCTCTGACACAGCCTGCAGGGACAGTCCGTGGCCGAAGGCCTCGGACAACTGTCTGCTGTAATTTTTATATTTACCAACGGCATTTGATTCAAGCCCTTAACTTAATTTAATTTATGTATTTTAATTAATATTTTTATTGAAATAAGTTCTGCAAATGTTGAGAGGGCCGCCCTAATATTAAAAAAGGTTTACCTTATCGAGTCTTCGCATTAGCATTCGAGCGTTGTGTGAAAGCTTTACGCTTTACAAATCAAAATTAATGTTACAACAGCTTTATTGAAGCTTTCGCAAAAAAGCTTTATTACGTTAGCTTACTGTTTGTTTCACTTTTTACTAGATACATGTTGCCAAGCAACATTAGCTTGCTGTTCGTTTCACTTTTTACTAGATACATGTTCCTAAGCCATGTTGAGCAACCAAAAACACTCAACCAACCACCACACATATGTTTGAGTGTATGTGTTTAAACAATTTTCATTTGAGAAATTAAAATACTAGAAATATATCAACCAATATGAAATGTATATCAAACGAAAGATAACATCTTCATTTACCTACAAAAAAAAATTTTAAAAAAATTCATCTAGCCGTTTCCTCAAATTCAATGAAATAATGATTACAACAATAAAAACCTGACATGACTCCTCATACCGTAAGGTAAAACGTATTCTACGTCAAAAATTCAAAAATTGTATGGTGACCACCTTAAGACAGATATGTTCTAAGAAACTGTTGGTATTGGAAAAATATTGGAGTCTGTGATACATTTGACTCTTTTAGCGGCACCCTTGGGGCAGTTTGAGCGGTGAGAGGAAATTTTTTAAAAATTTTATTTGGGTGTGGGTGTAACCTTAGGGGGTGAAGATAGGGCTTAGGTATGTTTGAAGCAAATATAGGGAGGGACAAATTTGTGGGGTCCGTCATGCATTTCACCCCCTAGTGTGACTCCGGAAGAGTTGTGGGGCTTGTTGTGTCCCATGCTTTATGCTTGTATAATCTTCTGTGATCAATAAAAGGTGTTTTGTCTTCATAAGTTGTGCGAGATATTTTAAGGTTTTCTACCACATCACTACTTTGTTAGTCAAAAACAGTTCAGACCTATTGTTTGGAATATCTATTATTATATATCGAACCCTAACTTCAAAACCGTCATAACTCAAAAATTCCACGATTTTAGATTTTTGCGTAAAAACAATAAGTAAGGATTATTTCTTTACTTTTTTACTTTTCTTGACTATTTTACAACCTCACGAGGTCAGACGTCTTACACATATTAAATAAACAAACAAATTAAACAAATTTCAACATATTCTTCCAACTGGCTCTATCCTTCGCCTTTTCTCGCCAGTTGGTAACACCAAGGATACGGAGGGATTCTTCTGCCTGGACTTTCCAGCGGAGTCTTGGTCGTCCTCTTTTCCTGCTGCCATCGGGTACATTATCGAAAACCTTTCGCGCTGGCTCATCTTCATCCGTTCTGATAACATGGCCTAGCCAACGCAATTGACCAACTTTGATTCGTCTAGCTATGTCCACGTCAGAATATAGATTATATAGCTCTGCGTTCCAGCGACGTCGGTACTCGCCGTTTTCCCTAACAGGAGCATATAATTTACGGATAATTTTTCTCTCGAAAACTCCCAGGTGTTTTTCATCCGCTTGCGATATGACCCAAGTTTCGGCGCCATATGTCGAGACAGGTAAAATAAGAGTCTGATATAGCTGGACTTTTGTCCGCCGAGAGAGGGCTTGTTCCTAAACTGCTTGCTGAGCCCAAAATAGCATCTATTTGCAAGCACAATTCTCCTATCTATCTCCAGGCTGACGTTGTTGTCCTTGTTCACGGCGGATCCAAGGTAGACAAATTCATCTACCACTTCAAAATTAAATCGGTTGTCAACGTTCAAGTGCGAACCAAGTCGAGAGGTTTCTCTAGTCGTTGACACCATCAATTTTGTCTTGCACTCACTAACAGTAAGACCCACCTTCGCTGATTCCTTTTCAATTCTTGAAAATACTACAGTAACCTCTGGCAAATTTCGCCCAATGATGCCCATATCATCAGCATACGCCAGCAACATATGGATTTTCGTGTTAATGGTCTTGTTCGTATTTTCATTATTATCTCATTATTATCTCCATTAAGATGTTGAAGAGATTGCACGAAAGTGTGTCGGTTCAGTGAGGTCGTTTCATTCTCTCGCGACTGTTGTTCTGAGTAGACGTACATACGTAATGGCAGACGCACCTCCAAAAACATTGTGCGCGAAGTGTTTCAAAACATTGCAATCAGAAAAGTATATTAAGTGCAGCTTGTGCAATGGCAAATATCATTACTTTTGCTCGGGCGTAATAGACACAAATTCGCTTACAGTTGTGAAATCTTCAAATAATATATTCTATAACTGCAATGATTGCATTTCTGTTTCGAAAGATGTTGTAGCGTCAGTATCATTGCTATCTCTTGAGGTGAGAGAGATAAAAAATATGCTCACAAAATTTCTTGTTGGTGACAAGAGTGTGGTAAATGCGCGGATTATGCCCAATTCGGTTGAAATGAGTAACGAATTGCCGCCTTGCTCTAACAAATCGACTCAATTATGCTCTTCATCTCATCATATTAAAAACAATGCTAATAATTTCAAACATAACGGCGTTGCTGCTGGTGCTGGTGCTGCTTCTGGTGTTGCTTCTGGTGCTACTGCTGCTGCTGCGCATGAGGTTGTGGATGTGATTGCAGTCTCTTCTGATATGGTTGTTGATGCTTCTGTTGATGTACCTGATGTTAACAGTGTGGTTGTGGCTAAGGCTGCAGTCAATAATTCTCTTTGGTGTAATAATGCGCATGCTGCTCCCCTCTCTGGCTCTCATCGTGAGGAGGCGCATAACCCAACGAACAATTCTGAATGGGTGGTTGTGAATCGAAGGAAACCTCGAAAGAAAGTTGCTGTTTTTGGTGTTAATGATAATACTGATCTTGATGTAGTGGTTAAGAAGAAATGGATACACTTATCTTCATTTAAGCCGACAGTCACTGAGGACCAACTCATTGATTATGTGGAAAAACGTATTGACATTGCTAAGAGTCATATGGCATGTTATAAATTAGTTAAAAAAGATGCTTATTTAGTGAATTTAAGGAGTATAAACTTCAAACTTGGAATTTCGCCTGAATTTTATAATGAATTGTTTAATCCGTCAATATGGCCATCGCATGTTAAAGTTCGCCCGTTTCAAAATTTTCAAAGGGGCCCGCAGAAGTTGATGCAAACTTAAATAATCGAAATAAATTTCAAAATCTTCGCATATATTACCAAAACATGTCGGGTATGCGAACTAAAGCTGACTATATCTATATGGTAACATCGGAGGCAGATTATGATGTCATTGTCTTCGTTGAGACTTGGCTCACTCAAGATTTTTTTGATGGCGAGTTTTTTAATCTGCATTTGTACAATGTATTCCGCAAAGATCGCGATTTTGCTAAAACGGGATGTACCCGTGGAGGTGGAGTGTTGATTGCAGTAAAAAAATGTTTCAAAGCAACTTTGTTACAATTGGCCAGCAATGATTCCCTTTTTGATCAAATTGGTGTGCGTCTTGATGGTTTGGTTGGTGCTCTGTTCATAATAGTGTCCTACATACCACCTAACAGTACTGATAGCCTCTATGATGCTCATATAGACAATATAATAAAAACAGTTCCAGAAAACAATGTAGATGGTTGCATTGTGCTTGGTGACTTCAATATTCCTAAGCTTAATTGGAGTATTTTTCCTGATTCAAATTATTTATATGCAAGTAATGTAAATTTATCCCATGAAATTAATATGGTTGATAGTATGATGGGTTCAGATTTGATTCAAATTAATAAGTTTCATAATTCGCTTCATAGATTACTTGATCTAATTTTTGTTAGCAAAAATCTTAATTTCACTATTAGTAGATGTGATCATCCAATCAATCCTCCTGGTGTTCATCACTTACCCATAGTATTGGGAGTTGCATTTTATAATTTTTCTGGTGTTACTAATGAAATGAGTGATTTAAAGTATGACTATAAAAGTTGCGATTTTCAAATAATCAATGAAGCAATACTAGCAATTGATTGGATGAGAATATTTGCCAATAAGTCTTTAGAGGAATGTTATTTTTTATTTACTGAACAAATTAAATTAATATGTCAATTTTATATAAGAAAATTGAAGCCGAAAGTTTACAAAAAACCGTGGTATACAACAGGGCTGAAGAAGCTAAAAAATCTAAGAAATAAATTTAAAAACTTAAGCGAGAGTCAATATTCTGTGGAACATATGAATAAGTATAAGCATTATGCAAGGGAATTTGATTTTTTAAATCGATTTTTATACAATCAATATATAATGGCATTTGAAGACAAAATTCACACTAATCCTAAGTCATTTTGGAGCTTCATAGCGTCAAAGAAAACGCATAGTAATTTTCCTTCCGTAATGGTTTTTGGAGAGAAAATAGCAAATTCAAAATCTGAACAAGCGAATTTGTTCGCAGAGTTTTTTAAGTCAAATTTCCAATCATTTAATTCTACTCATGGAGGTGATAGTAAGCTTTTAGACAACGTGGAATCTGTTGTTGACTTTGGGTCTTTACAGGTTTCTGAACTTGATGTTATTTCAGCGTTAATTAATTTGAAGGAATCAACTAAAGTTGACGAAGATGGCATCTCTGCACATTTTCTTAAAAGGTGCAGTAGTTCTTTATGTACTCCTTTAGAATTCATTTTTAATTATTCTTTAAGAATTGGTAAATTTTTGGATGTTTGGAAAATGTCTTCAATAACACCAGTTTTTAAAGCTGGTCAAAAGAGTAAAATAGAGAATTATAGACCAATCTCTAAATTATCTAATGTGTCAAAACTTTTTGAGCATTTGGTATATAAATATATATACGCTTCTGTCAACCCTTTTATAACAGACCGTCAACATGGGTTTTTAAGAAATCGTTCTACTAGCACTAATCTTTTGTTATTTACTAACTACTGTATTGAAAGTTTTGAACAAGGCCGTCAAGTAGATGCAATTTATTTGGATTTTTGTAAGGCATTTGATAAAGTGCCTCATGGTATACTAATGATGAAGCTACGTAAGTGGGGTTTCCATTCTTCTTTTCTGAATTGGATTCTTTCATATATTTCTAATAGATGCTGTTATGTAAGTGTAGACAACTGTAAGTCATCTGTTTATGTTGCGACGTCAGGTATTCCACAAGGAAGCGTATTGGGTCCGATTTTGTTTAATATATTCGTTAATGATATTTGTAAATGTTTTAAGTTTGTGAATTATCTGCTTTATGCTGATGACATTAAAATTTATAGCAGGATTGCCAATTTTGATGATGCAGTGGCGGTGCAGATTGATCTGTGTCATGTTGTTTCATGGTGTTTCCTTAATGATCTTCCATTAAATATTAAAAAGTGCAATCATTTAACCTATGCTAGATGTCTTAATATTATAAATTCCACGTATTACATTGACAAAAGCCTGCTGGTAAAAATTGATCATATATTGGACTTGGGTGTAGTTTTTGACACAAAGCTTTATTTTGATTTGCATATTGATTATATAATCCCAAAAGCTTATTCTGTTCTTGCTTATATAAGAAGAAATTGTAAGTCATTTACAGACCCATATATACGTAAACTGTTATACACGTCATTTGTGAGGTCGAAATTGGAATATGCTTCTGAAGTATGGAATCCATATCAGGATAAATATTGCAATAGAATTGAAAGGATTCAAAAAAAGTTTATAAAATTTGCCTTATTTTCATTAAATTTTACAGATACTATGCCATCGTATGAATCTAGATGTAAGTTGATACATTTAGATACGCTTATTAACCGTAGATCTAAGAGATTAATACTGCTTGTATATAAATTGATAGCTGGTCAAATTGATTGTCCATCTCTTCTTAGTATAATTGGCTTCAATGTTCCTTTTAGACGTCTTAGATTTAAAGAATTTTTTAATGTATCAGTTCATAGAACAAATTATGCTATGTTTGAACCCATCACAAGAGCTTTAAAGGAATTTAATTTAATCAATATGAAATATGATTTGGATTTTGCAATGCCTATTGGTAAATTTAGTAATATGTTAGATTTAATTTACAACTAGATATAAGAATTATTTGATAAGATATTTTCTGGTCTGTAAAGAATTGTATTCTAAAGACTGAATAAAGAAATAAATAAATAAATAAAAGGCTGATACTGCGATAGTTGGAACAGACACATGGATCACCCTTTACAGGACATAATACACTGAGACCCCAATCGTCGAACATAGATTCTCCCAGCCATATACCGCATATCAGTTGATGCATGTGGGCTTCGTCACCTGCCTTAAAAAGTTCAGCGGGTAGGCCATCCGCACCAGCGGCTTTATTATTCTTCAGGCTGGAGATCACCGTTCTAAACTCGTCTTAGTTGGGGGGGTACAATCTGCACTATCTTCCACTATCATTACCTCCTGATCTTCAGTGGAAGAGTCTGAGTGGAGTAGTGCTGAAAAGTGGTGTCTCCACATTTTGAGCACACACTGCTTCTCAGTCACCAGATTCCCATTCTCGTCCTTGCAGGAGGGCAGCTATTCGATCTTCTTACACTCTGGAAAAACTTTCGGATTTCACCATTCATCCTGCACATTTCGGTTCTTTCACTCTCTCTCTGCTCCCACTGCCATTTTTCTGCCTAAATTGTTGGTTTTCCTCCCTTCTCAGCTTCTTGTAGCGCTCACTCGCAGCAAGCGTTGTAACTGACTGTTTCGTTGCCAAACGTGCAGCGTCTTTTTCATCAGTTTCAATGCGACATTCTTCGTCGTACCATGGCTTATCCTTCTGCGGTTTTTGATAGCGAAGTTCAGTCATTGCAGCGGTTTCCAAAGAATGGGAGATGTGCGTCCACTGCGCATCCGGGCCTTCCGGAGGGCGGTAGTCTGCTCTAGCAGGAGAGAGAGTTTCTTTCGATAGGAGATGGATATCTCCGGTATTTGTAGCTTACCAATATCCAGCTCTTCCTGTCTTCGGCTTCGTACGTTTTTCGCCCTGCTCAATCTCGTGCGAACTTTCACACCCGCCAGTTAATTATCCGAGTCAATATTGGCACCTCGAATCACAAGTACATCCATTACACAAGAAGAGTGCCTGTCATCTATTACCAAGTGATCAATCTGGTTTTTCGTCCGCTGATCAGGAGATATCCAGGCCGCCTTATGAATGTCCTTATGCTGGAATCATGTGCTACTAAACTACCATGTTCGGCGAAGTCTATCAGTCTTATTCCATTAATTCTAAGGCTTATTTCTATCCGCTAAAAATTTGTCTTCCGTTTCGTCAAAAAAATCCAGTATCAATATGTCTGTTATTGAGGACTTTCGTACATTTATTAACTTTGCAAAACCCAGTTTTTTGTCTCTACTGAACATTTTTAAATTTTGAGTCATGAATGTTTAATAGTAGATACGTGTGGGATATGTCCATTCTTTATTTAAATAAAATAAAACAATATAAAATAATATTACAATAGACAGTGAATGTTTACAGGATTTAATTGCAATTATGAAGACATAGTGCGCGGTCGCATTACCTACTGGTGTTATAAACTGAATGACAAATCGAATATTGTGGATGGTATACCAATTATGTATTCGTACGTAAACGGGCCACGCTTAGGAGTACAAAAAATTGCAAATTACTAGAAATTAAAACAGAGATGAGCCGAGGGTTTGGGAATGGAATCAATATTGCTCCTGTTCTACGAATATACAAATTATCTGACAAATATCATATTTCTCTGAATTGAGCTAGCCATTCCTGTCTAGATTACTATTTTCATCAGCAATTGACATCTTAATCGACTTGTTTGAATACTCGTAATTATCTAAAAACAGATCACCTTAATAGATGACAATGATAATTGGATTGTTGTAGCATCGAAATGGTGGACGGTTAGAAATAGGTCCGTTATGATCTATATTGTTACGGCAATGGTACAACTATCGGATGATCGAAGATTTTTATTGAAGCCACGTAAACAAGCCAATGAATAAATCTCTTTTAAAATTTTAAGGTTGTCAACAAACCCAGTTGGAAATTCCTTATGGGCATTAGCAGTGACTCAGAAGCGATATGCCAGAGTCCGTGCTAACTACGTACAAAACAATACCATACAAAAAACTTAATGACGTCCAATGACAATTTCCTACATTTGATAAAATTTTCAACAGGAATCTTAAACTGTTTGTCAATAGTACCGATCGCCTTATGACATGTACATAAAACGTCCTTAAGTCAAAGTTAGTCAAGACATCTCTAAATATGGTGATATTGTGTCATCTTTAATATATTTCGTCTTCAGTGAATTACATTTGGAATGAATGAGTTTAAAAAAATATTCTTCAAAAAATATTTTGAATACCATAAGGGTAATATTTGGTATATATTTGTCTTTACAAGTGCTAAAAGTGTATAAAAAATATTTCCAGAGAAGTAGAAAAATAGTACAACATTTCAGAGACGTCTATATGATGTTTCATGTAGATATGTAACAAAGTGGACCACAAGTGAATGAGCGGTGCTACTTTGTTAACTGTATCATACCTCCCGTGATTTGCAGTTTTTTGTTTGTTATTGTTTTGACGGATTTTACAAGGGGGTCTCCATAACACAGCCGATCGACTGTAGTAGGAAAATGATAGAAACAGGGTGGATAGGCGAGAGAGCGATAACCAACCAGATGCAAACCGTTCGTCAAACTAAGTTTAAATAGTGTCAGCTAAATTATGTTTTATGTTGAGTGCATCCAATGAAAATACGCATTACCATTTATTTCTATCCGTTTTATGCCCGATCAAGGAGTAAACTACAGAGACAACTCGAACTCGATGAAATTGCCTACTACCTCGTCGTCATCGAGAAAACGTAAAGAGAGGGATAGAGACTCGTGTATATTTCTCTATCATTGTACACGGATGTGAGCCCCACTCCTTTCTACACTCAGTATAAGCGAAATGATCGAAAAGATAATTTTGAATGGTATGAATTCATTTATCCCGACGAAAATTATTTCGGATAAAACATCGGAAAAAATTGGTGTAACCAGACATTCAAGAACGCAGTCAGATCCAAAGAGGACGCGTTCAGAGACTGGCGTTCTAACAAAATCGTTAATACTGAACTGCTGCGCAAACAGGCAAGATCCAAGTGTGTCAAAGTACTTCGACGCGAAAAGTTTCTTTACGAACAGCATATTCGTGTTAAAGTCCTCTCATTTGCAAGAAGAATAAGAGATAGTTCTTCCTCTATCCCAACTCTTCATAAAGATGACATAACATTCGCTGAACCGGTTGATAAAGCTAACCTCTTGACTGAAATGTTTGCAAGGAACTCTTCCTTGCCGGATAGCAATGAACCACTCCCCGTGAACAATTACGTATCTTGTTCATTGCCCAATATATTTTTTCGAACGCGAGGAGTTAAAAAGGTTCTTGCGAATCTCGTAGTAGGCAAATCCCCGGGCATGGATTGCATATCAGCACTGGTCTTGAGTGGGTGCTCTTTGACACTGGTACGTCCACTGCGCAACCTTTTCCACCTTGCATAACGTACGAGAGTCTTCCCGGCGCGTTGGAAGGTTGCTAATGTCCAGCCAATCCATAAAAAATGTGATGCAAGTAACCCTGCAAATTACCGCCCAATTGCAATTTGTTCTTCGCTCTCGAGGGTTATGGAGAGCATGGTTAACCACCATCTTGTGAAATATCTTGAGTCCAATGACCTTGTAAATGATTGGCAGTATGGGTTCCGTAGAATGAGATCTACTGGAGACCTGATGACGTTCCTTTCGGAACAGTGGAGTTGATCCATCCACCGGTTTGGTGAGAGTAAGGTAGTGGCTCATGATATATCCAAGGCCTTTGACAGAGTATGGCACGATGCACTCTTGTCAAAGGTCGCTGCTTTTGGTGTCGGTGATAACTTCTCTCGATTTATACCGAGATTTCTCAGAGATCGCACTATACGAGTTGTTGTAGATGGGGTTTCATCCGACGAGCATAAAGTTACTGCAGGTGTACCACAGCGCTCTGTTCTTTCTCCTTCTCCTTCTCTTTTTCTTATTTTCATTGACGATCTCCTGGGTCAGACTATGAATACAATCTACTATTTTGCGGATGACAGTAATCTCTGTCATTCTTATTCATTCGACCAAGTCCAAGTCCAAATCTACCTCCCTTCAGCATCGTCGAAATGTGGGTTGCGTGTCGATGTTCTATCGACATTTTCACGGTATGTGTTCCTCGGTTTCGCGGCTTTCCAGAAACTCTCATCCGTTTTCTATCGAGTGGCCGGTTGACCGCACTACACACTGTAGAGAAAATTCGTTCTTCAGCCGTACAGTCCGTATGTGGAATAAACTTCCGGCTAGTGTATTTCCCACCAATTGTGACACACACAGATTCAAGGCAAATGTCAACAGACACTACTGCCTCTTTCCATCCTCCACTACCTCAATTTTCCTTCGCCAACACAATGCACTGCATTTATAGGGGGATACCCTGAGGGTTGGCTTGATAAAAAAAGAGTTCGACGCAAATTAAGTTTATTCACTGTTTTCAACTTTTTCATTTCACACCTCAGAAAAATTCATCAGTTATATTTTTGGGATGGATATCTTTTGGGTTAGAATATCACAATTTAGAAGACCATTTGTTTATTTGGATTGTTTAAAAAGGTTTTCGAAATTTTGTGTAGGTTCTGTTTAGTGTTTTCTGTTTATTTTATTAGTAATTTTAAATAACCCGATAAAATTTCTACAAATTTTGAATATCAATAATCTCTTCATTTATTAAACTTTTTTCCGCAACATGATTTGGATTTGTACTTGACTTTTGGGACTCATCTGTATATGCTTTTGATTGATGGCGAGTGATGGAAATGATTGATTATGCGACAGAAAAAACACTTACAGGAAAATGTAGCCTACCACCTACCAATCGTTTTAAAATTGTTTGTAGGAAGTGGCGGTTCCCGTTGTTAACATCCCATATACATGACTTGTTTTGGATGTCGACCCGTTTCGGAAATAAGGAAAATCGTCCTATGTCAACACTATATTTTACAACCAGATTCACACGATTATTATCGCTTTTCTCGGTATTGATGAGTTTGAGGATATTTCATAAGGGTTGTTTGTCTTCCCACTTCAACGTAATTTTTTTATCTGCAAGGGTCTGTTTCTATATCGGGTGTTGTCTTTACTTGTTCTCTTTGGTTATGTCGTTTGACACCGTTCGATCATTTATTTTAATTAGCAACAGTGTTAATGGTATTTTATAAGCCTTTGTTTGTTGTCATTTCCTGACGAAACGATTTATTTTGTTGCACAGTGGTAAGAAGAAAATTTTATTTATACAGTTGATTATTCCGATTGTTGAAGCGGTTTTTGCGACCGAGTTGTATTACGGATCTCGGTCCAACCGACCGCTCTGACCTCATTTTAATTCACTGAGCCTCGAAAGTTTATCACAAGTTAACTAGCGTACGAAAATCCATTCCAGTAATGAACTGTTTATTACATCCATTTTGTCGTTGCTGCTTTAAATATTGATGTAGGGACGTCGAGTGTACACCCTGGGGTATTCGATGACCGACTCATTTTGACGCCACGGTCTGAGATTAAACTCTAGACCACCGAAGAAACATGAATTTACACAAAGAACTCTAAGATCGTGTCTACGCCTATTTGAGATAATTCTCGCAGGTGATAAATTAGTATGATCCCAAAATAGATCCCAAATAGTACTGGACATATGCAGGGAAGATGTTTTGTGCATTTTCCTCTTCCTCGTCGTTACAGCTTCTACAGAAGTCATTTGATCTGACCATTACTTTCGCAGTATGTTCAATACTCAGAGCGTGTCCCATGAAAATTGTTTGAATTTATTAGAAAAAATTTTAAAATCACAGGTAATTTTTATAAAAAAAAAATGGTAAAATTACTTTAAATTGACTCCATTTTTTCTAATGATATGTAAAATGTAATTTCTAAGAGAAAACTATTATTGCATTCCATGGTCTCGTACAGACAAATTGAAAAATTTTTAGTGTATATATTAAACGTAGTTCTTAACTGATTCATCAGAGTTATAATTTTTTTCCATAATTTAACAAACTACTTCATAGTCTTTAATCCTACATAGAAACTGTTTAGACAATTCTTGAAATACGTAAGAAGTAAACAAATCTCGTCAAATTCGGGACGGGTCCAGGCAACCTTCCGCTTTATTTGCCTATTTTTCTAAAGTTGAATAGTAAGCCGTATAGCTCACTTGTGTCTCGAAACTGAAATGTTTTCAGTTAGTTCACCATTAACAACTACACGTGTAGACTGGTTCCAGTAGAGATTTTGTATACATAGTTTTACCTAGTCCTCTATACCCATGGATGATAAAATTGCAATTAGCTAACAGTGTTGAACCGCGTCAACCTTTTTCATAATCAATAGAACACATGAAGGCACTTCTGTATTAACACCTGAACACGAAGAAGTGCTTTTCGAGTTCCCATTTCTTCCTTAAAACCAAATTGTGGTTACCCCATTGAGACTCCACAGTTTTTAGGGCGTGGCACATTAGGCTAACCAGTCTATAATCGCATCATTTTTTGGCGTTTAATTTCTTTGATATGGTGAAAAATTTTGATTTTCGTCATTCGCGTGGATATTGTCCTGTGTTAAATAGTTTTACCAGCAATTCCGTATTGTAATCGTCTATTAATTTAAAACTTTGGAAAGGATTTCGCTGGTCCTGCAGCTTTTTTGTCCTTTAAGTAGTTCACCGCATAACACACTTCTTCCTTAGTGATAGGTGTTCCGGTCATATGCGTCTCCACGCTATATACATACCATTTTGACACATACTTTGACTAAGTTTGGCTTACTTCCGTCTCAAAAATGGCTTGATTATTGTAGTCAAACAGAATTGCTGGAGATGTTTTTCTGTATATGCCAGCAGCTTATTTTAGTTTCCCGTGAAAGTTAAACCCATCATCGTTATTGAAGTGTTAACATCTATAGGCACTGGTAGGGCAATCTATCAAAGTGAACACATGCAAACAACACACAGCGTTAGCATCACATACGTGGTTGTTGTATTACAATAATCTCTACCGGAAAATAAATATGAAGGTATTGATGTAGCGCCAGCGAACAAACAAGCATGTTGTCGTCGCCAGAGAGTATTGAATAGTATAGAGAAGTCATGGAACGAATTGAATGATTCAAAATGACTTGATGTGAAACATTGATGCCTCTTGAAACATTTATGCTTTTTCCATTGTTTTATGTAATAACATTGTAGAAATGGTACATTTCTATTGAAATATTCTACAAAGAGAAGAAGACTCGTTTATGCTCTTTTACTCAGACTCTCTACATGAGAGCGAAAAAAGAGTGCGATAAGTTCTCTATACTATTCAATACGTTTTGTCGTCTCTCTGTTTATGACAAACCAAAAACAACTATTTCAGTGAGCTAAATATAGGTTTTTATTTAGTTGTATGCCAGCATTCAAACAAGCAGGTCGTCGTCGCTCTGTTTATGAAAAAACAAAAACAATTATTTCAGTGAGCTAAATATTGCTTTATTTATTTTAACAATATTCCATATAATGTTAAAGCAGACGTAAGAAAAAAGAAAGTGCAATAGCAAAAGAGCCTTCAGCAAAAAAACTATTCCTTTTTTATTTTCCAAAATGTCACATTTACTAACATGTTCATAGAAGTCGAACAGGTACCGTGTAACAAGAAGGTGTTAACACATAGGGGGCCATCCATAAATGATGTCACACTAAATTAGTCAATTTTTCACCCCTCCCCACCCTTGTGTCACAGGCTGTCACATGAGATCGACCCCCCCGTCTAAAATGATGTCACATTCAACCGAGCCCACTAAAAAAACACTATAGACAAAAAATTTAATAAAATACTCTATTTTATTTTAACAAAAAATAATCTTCGATTGAATTATATGAAACAAATGTACGCAGAGAACAAATTGAGATCACAACTTGCACTGGTCTGTGTGGACACTGCTTTTTTGTTGTTTGTGTTTTACGTTTTTTCGAGCTTTTCGAAGATAATACGTATTCTCTACTTGCAACTTACAACTATCATGTCTAAACGCACCGTTGCTTGTGTTTTGTCAATTTGTATTGAGCATATTTTGCGAGCTCTGATATTAAGCAAAATTAATTGAAAAATTGTGACATCAGAAGTTTCTGTAAGCCTCCGCCTCACACGTTGTCATGGATAGTTGCACCCCCTCCCCCCTTTGAGTGTGACATCATTTATGGATGGCCCCTAGCCTGTGAGTTCGACAATCCTCGTTTTTTTTTTTGTATAATTTCAATTTATTTACATTTACGGTGTACTCGTAACAGCGCATTCTGCTGCTCGAGTTGGTGTCCGTATCTCTATGTCGATTTCGCATTATTTTTCGTATTCTATGTTTTTTATTTTCTTCGGTCTGTTTGAAGCTCCCGCATCTCTTCCGTCATCAATTCTTCTTGCCTTGGTGCTGAGTCGATTCCTAACTTATTCTTCATAGCTTTATATTTTCCGTTATATTTCCGTCGATTTCTCCTAATTCATCTTTGATTATTTCCTTAGTCTGTCTCCTAATTACGGATTTAATATTTGGTTCTTGGCAGACACTATTTGTTTCGTATTAAAGTCAGTTTCGTGCGGGCATTCGTCTTTAAGAATCTACTCCTCGGTAGGTTGACAAATATCATTATTTTCTTGCTTAATACTTTTGATTTTATACCCACAAAAAACAAAGAGAATGCAATGTAACAGACACATGTTCATACATACATTGTTATGTTCGTGATACGCTACACAAGTTCGCACAATTTTCGATGCTTTCTTGCTATCTCATTTTTATAAACGTAGAACCACGTCATTATTCTCTTTGCTCTTAGAGTGCTCCGCACCCACACAAGACAACTGTTCGCCGCCGCTACATCAGTGTGTTTTTTTAACGTAGAATACGTTATACGGTAAGGTAGGGGTGTTGATCTGGAGCACAAAATTTTGAGAAAATGTTTGTCAACTTTCACCCACTTTTACTTACATATTAAAACATATTTTAGCAATTTTTATATGTTACTCAGTTTTGGTAATATGTTTTGTTTCGAATTACATTAAAAAAATTATATGTCTGTATATAAAAGTTTTATGTAGTTAAGGAAATAAATATTTAAGAGCATGATATTTTAGACTTTTTTTGTACATGCCGCTGTTGTTGTTGGTTTGTAAATGCCGCTGTTGTTTTTGTTGTTGTTGTGAAATCAAATGATTTTGGCTTTGCTGTGCTTTGTTTATTTATCGAGCAGCGTGTAAATGTGTGTGTGTGTGTGTACATTTCGTTTTGTTGGATCGGTCGGTTATTAGTTCGGTTGGAGGGGAACATAAAATGAAGGGAGGGGAGCGTGGACACTTGTGTGTGCTTGAAAGTTTACAGATCTTTGCTGTCGTTTGTTTACTTCTGCGAGCAGCGTGTAAATGTGTGTATATGTACATTAATACAAAGGATTGGCGATGTATACGCTCACTATATCAATGGCGTTTTTCCTAAACACATTTCTGTGAATACATTGGGAAGTAGTTGGAAAGCAGCTAATCTATTGTGCTGCCATATCATAAAATGTATTGCTGTAGCTGTACTTCAAATGAAGATGTCGCTATAATGTAATACGTTAAACTAGATATAGTTTCATCCTTAAACATAGCACACATACTAAAAAATAAATTAATAAATCTTGTTCAAAACTATTCCAATCGTTTAGATCAGTGGTTTCCAAACTTATTTGGGTTATCGCCATCATTTTGGTAGTTTTGTTGTTGTCTTATTTTACTAAAAATTATACTGTACATACATAAAATAACTTATCACACACAACTTATCCTATCTAAAATTAATTAACTTTAATACATGCAAACGCCTACTTATGTTACAAAAACTTAACAACTAGCTATCAGCTGTATGCGTATATATTAGATAGATTTAAATCATTTATCAAAAATTATATTTAATTCATATATTTTAATTGCAAAATGACTAACGTATTCTACGTCTGACCTATGCGCCCGTGTTATCTAACACAGGCTTGTTATTTTTTTTCGTAGTTTGACAATCTGTTACCTCGTTTATACGACACTTATCGCAATATCAATCATATCGTGATATCCCCATGTTCCTGTTTATACGATATTCAACACAGCATGATATAAACAGCCATGTGATGCTAGGTGGCAACTCACAAATTGATTATCGTGATATGAAGGGAAATCGTAGTAAACTTTCGTGACAAACTTTATATCGCGCTAAAGCGTTTATACGTGTATTTTTTTTGACGTATCGTGATATGATATCGCGATATAGGCCACCGTATAAACGTAGTATATGTTTCGTAGTCGGACAAATATGTGTTCGATATAGGGGTGGGTCACCCTTATCATTTAGGGGTATGAAAAATAGATGTTGGACGATTCAGAGACGTACCCAATATGCACACAAAATTTCATACAAATCGGTACAGCCGTTTCGTAGGAGTTTAACGACAAACAATCGCAGTGATTGATCGCAGTCCGGCATACTGTGTTTGGATGTGTTCACTTTGTGAGTTTAGTCCCTACCCGCGCCTATAGATGTTAACACATCAAAAATCTCTTGTTGTTCAATCCCTTATTATTTTAAACATTTTCAAAAAAATGTCATTTTGCACACATTATCTTGATACAGTGTAGTTGAACTTATCTCTATAAAATCAATGCTAATCAATAGTAAAATACAGTGTTATCTAGGAATTAACTATGTTTTATGCACTCCACAACTTTCTCTTCAGTTTTAATAAAATGTTAGCTTGAAATGCCAAGTATCGTGTTGCTATTTTCCCATGACGATGTGGACCTAACTTTGTTCACAAATTGCGTAAAAACTTATAAAATAATATAACCAAATGTGAGTACTTAAAAAAACCCCATGCACATCTGACAATTTTTAAAAATTATTATAGATAAAAATATAATCTTGCTAATTTATGAAGAATTGTATATAAAAAATCAATATTTAGAAATGGCTTTGAATTCCACTTTTCATGGAATGCTCCAATGCTTGAAATATTTTTCCATAAAAAAAAATTATAAATATAAATTAAAAATATATATTAACAAAAATATTATAGAAAATATGTATACAAACAGTGACAATTGTTTAAGATTTTTCAGATTTGTTCTCATTAAATTAAAAGATATTTATATAATATGCATTAAGTCCACATTTAATTTTAAATGTGAGTTATTATAATTTACTAATATCGGTTTTACATGATTAAAATAAAAAGAGACTATGTTACAAAACTCAAAATCAGTGAAACCGGGTTTCAAAAATTTAAAAAATCGAGATCCAGATATCTTGGAAGGCCTTCTTTTTCGAGTTTCCTGAAATAGCATGGAAACCACATTTTTGGAGACTCCAGACTCAAAGTAAGTTGATGAATTCATCTATTCACTCCACTGTGTCACATATTTCTTGTGGTACGTATCTTTTATATTATGATGATAGGGTTCCATCAATATCACGGGTATCAGCATCATCAGTACAACGTCCTTGTCGAAATTACATATTCCACTGTTGTTCTTTGTCTTTCTTTTTCCCCTTCTAAGACTTATTTGTCCTTGTGTTTTTGTAAAGCGATACAAGATGTATATGTTTATAACGTGTGACGAATTTTTCTATATTTACACATCGGTTGTTGTTTCTGTTAAAGTTACAATATCCTGCTGCTCTTGACACTTTATTAATAGAAATATTTCCTTTTTCGTGCTTGCTTTATTCATTTTGATTCCTCTTACATTGACGTAATTCCTGTAGGATGTGGTGTTGTTGGCTGTAAAACGTATAAGTCATTTCGTAAGTAGATACTTGAGCGTGTAATGAAGTTTAGGTTACACAAAAGGATGCAACTTGTAACTGTCTCCTACACAGATTGTCTCCTAGACTCTTGAGACAGAAAATTTAGTGACCGTCATTGATATCACTCTGAATTTATTAAGGGAGTAGAGCACGAAAATATTGGCACGGAAGGTTCCTTGTACAGGAACCATTTTTATCATTATCCTACGACTTCATAAATGTATAAGTATATAAAAAAAATAATTAATGTGAGTCCGATCACAGGGGAGATGTGTAAACATCTAGTAATGGACAATTTTTTTTAAGTTGGAAGTTTTATGCTTTTAGTATATTTTTTTAATTAATCAATTAAAAGTATCAAAACTTTCAATATTGTAAATACATAGGAATTTGCTGGTTTTGTTTGTTTTATTTAACTTATTTGGTTAGTAAATGGGCACACTGCAGTATATATGTACTGCATTAAAAATTTTTACTGATAATGAAATTTAATTTGCATTACCAGTAAAATCATAGGGCCGTATTCATAATAATCAGTAATCGGGCATTACGGATTACTGAAAATTCAATGCACCTCATCATAATCATGTAGGCACTTTATAAAAATGGCTGAAAAAATTTTTAGTAATCAGTAAAAATTTACTAGTTAAAGAATTATTTTTACTGAAATTTTAGTAGTACTGGTAAAAGCCTTAAGTACAAATAGTTAATATTGGCTTATGGTCACTAGAATAAGATACATATTTAATTTTTTGACTCGATTGTATTTAAAAATCTATGGAAAACTGCATCTATAGTAGTGGAATTGTTAGTTGTGGGGGTTTGTGGAGAATTGCTCATATGCAAGTGGAAAACGTCAAACAAAAATTTTGATAAAGCTTGCGACTGTGGGTTTGCATAATTTGTATTAAAATCTCCACCCATAATAATTGGCATGAGATGGAGATTGTTACCCAATTGTCGTGCACCAACTTCAGTGCAAGGCAACAGTACGTAATGAAGATATGTTATAATCTTAATATATATTGGAATCTAATAGAAATTATATTAGAATTAACATTACCTCCATTCAGCTTTGATACACTTTGTGTTGTTTTATGTTCTGAGTTATAATTTTTTTATGTTTTGTAAAATATTTTATTATTTTGTATTTGATGCGGTTGACAAGTTATTAATCAGCTGTTTACTGAAATGTAATGCATGTAGTTATTTTACAGCAATGGTTTTCGCAAATTAGTAGCTACTATTGCACACTAGATGGTGCTTATATGCAGCTGTTAAGTATGAATGACAATCTCAAAGACGAAGAAGACTTATAGTTTGACAAGTTTAGTTTTTAGTTTTCCTTATTTTGCTTTGTTTTAGTAAATTTATTATTAAAAGTGCAAAAAATCTTTTTAAAAGATATTAAAATTAAATGTTTTTGTATTCATTTTATTTATTTGTTTTCATTTGCCTACGATAACATAATGTACGACAATTAGTGAAAATTAGTAGCTACTATTGCACACTAGATGATGTTGAGTATATTGTATTACACTACTACACTCATACATAGCTCACACCGATTTGATAAAGCTTTACGATTGGTTAACGATTATATCGCACATCTTACTCTAAATATGTGATTGTATTGTGAAAAAGATTTTTACCCCCAGCGTATAGATGTTTACACATCAATAATTAAAAAAAAATTAAGTTACAGTGTTTTATTTATAAATGCACTAAAAACTAGAAAATAATTTTTCTCTTAGCCTCAATAAGTATATGCTTCTTCATGATGGGGTTGTACAATGGTCCGCCTACTTACCACTCCAACAACAATGGTCTAGATACTTTCAATAAAGAGCGCAATTAAAATGAATTAGTTAATCAATTTTCTAGGGATCTCTCAAATAAAACGCGTGCATTTAAATTAAAAATGGTGACATATAATTTTGACACTTAATTTGACATTTAATTTCGTTAGAAGTTAAATGTTTTTAGAAAATATTTCTTTGACTTGGCGCCGAGGTAAGACGTTAAATACTGTATTGATCATTCTTCCAATCTGGTATAACAAAAGTTATATAAGTCATATAGAAGTCATTTTAAAATGAGCATTTACTTGTCATAGTGTATAATTCGCAGCATCCCAGTGTGCCATATGAATCCGTTTCGAGTTCCAGACGCTTTTTCGCTTCTACGTACATTTTGTCCGAATC
Organism: Phaonia tiefii; assembly: GCA_963931995.1. Lineage (NCBI taxonomy): Eukaryota > Metazoa > Arthropoda > Insecta > Diptera > Muscidae > Phaonia > Phaonia tiefii. The sequence goes on along the minus strand of OZ008368.1, from coordinate 196,287,381 downwards.
GAAAATCAGTTACGGAAACATAACGAATACGTTTACGTATGAAATTCCTTTAGAAAAAGCGCGTCGTTTTTTCTAGTTTTTGAGATCCCTGTTGAAGCCGCAGCGTATGTCACATTCTAATTCAGGTTGGTGGTTTAAATACAATGGATTCAGAGTTATAAAGTTTTGAGGATTCGAAACGGATTTGTTCTAATTTTCGTAGTCGGCCAATATATGTTTCAGTTTTTGCATTCTAGCAACTCATTCTACGTTTATACGAGAGCTTGTATTGTGATATCATATCGCGATATGTCAATAATCGTGTCAGTAACACGTACCTGTTTGACATATTGCGATATGACATCAAAATATAAGCCCTCGTATAAACATAGTATCAGATATAAATCTACGTGGTTAAATTTGTTGACCAGCAATATCTGTGTGGTTGGAGGGACGTGATTCGGTTATCCCTTAATATAATTACGAGCTTGGTTCCTTCATGAGATATTTTCAGTATCAAATTTACTTCCCAATCGCGCATTTTGTTTATCATGTTTTTAAGCCTAATCGCAGTTTCACTGATTCGCTTTTCTATGCTTTTACGGACTCGTAACGGGTTCGAATTGAATTTATTAAAATTTCAATTCCACTTATTCCAATTTTTGTCTTTACAGCAACGTAATAGTTTAAAAACTGGTTGCAAAACTCACATTTCGCATTTTCATACTTTTACGGTCTCGTAAGGGGGTCGAAAAGGATCCCCATTTTTTGTGTACATTGGTACCCATTATATGTAAATGCCACAATTTCACCTTTTAAGATTAACTAATGTCATCGTTCATTGTGATCGTTAAAAATTTGCTGCAGTAATCGTGTTGCTTGTTAACCTAACGGATATTGATGGTTCAATTGGCTTAGAAGGCCTTAAAGCGAATTTGGTCAAAAGATTCCCTGAGGCTTATATAGCGCGTTACACATATACTCGTATCAAGTGATATGTACTCCCAACCATATGAACGAGGGTATAATGCAGATTTCTTCATCCGATCATCAGCTGATCGAATATGTAGTAGGAAAATGACTGAAAACAGAGTGGATAGGCGAGAGAGCGATAAACAACCAGAAGCAAACCATACATCAAACAAACTAAGTTTAAATAGTGTCTGATTGATACTAATGACAGTTAAACTCTGTTCTATGTTGGTTGCATCGAACGAAAATTTGCATTCTCTTTTATTTTCGTTTTATACTAACATGCAATAGCAACTCGAACTCGATGAAATGACCACAACCCCGTCGTCACCAAGAGAACATTAAGAGAGGGCAGGCGACTCTTATCTATTGCTCTATGTTAAAATATAAATTGTTTAATGGTAAACAGCTATTAAGTAAATATAAACTTATTTAGCAATAACTTCTAAAACAAAAATTAAGAAAATATTTATAGATGGTTTACGAGCTGTGAGCCAGAAATGGTAAAAATAGTTTGAAAAAATTTTAAGTTTTTAACATTTTACGATTTAAGGGCACTAGATGCTATTTTTCAAACCAGATCCTTCAATATTTTTTTCTATTCTATACCTACAATTATGCTGCAGCCAGGAAAACAAAAACCGAATCCATTAACTAGTTATAGCCATGTGAAAAATTGCATTTTATTTGAAAAAATTCTCAAAATCAAGTTCCAGGAGAAATAGTCACCATACAATAATATCGGAATACCAGCTAATCCAAAACAATTCAAGTGCGATTATCTTACTTTCGATAAATACTTTCAGAAACTGAAGTCAAATCGGAGTTCTAATTTCATGTGTTGCACTGCACAGTGTTATCGAAAACAATATGAATTTATATATTCCTCTATATAAATTATGTATTATTTATACATGAAATGAGTCGAAAAATAATCAAAAAATATAAATAATTTAAAATAAGTAGAATATTTTAAACATATTTAAAATATTGCAAAATATGAATACTTTGTTTCGTTTTTTTTTTTAAAAACAATCTATAGCTATGACCAATGGATGTACTATTTCGATGCCTGTACACGTTCCCGTGAATAAATTGTCACGGTGCATGGAGAACGAGGCATTTACATCTCTACACATTTTGGCCGGGCTGCTTAGAGACGGTCAGAAGAAGTATCAATCAAAAGCTTTAACATTGAATTATTTAAAACTCAGAGGGTTATTGCAATATTGTGAAGATTGAATGAGTCTGTACTGAAAAAATGCCACTATCCTCAAAATAAGTTCAAGGCATCATCCTAGGCACTGTATATATATTATGTATTTGCCTCTTCAGTAAGGTTTGCCATTTCATCATGGAAAGATATACGAGCCAACAACGAGTCGAAATTATTAAAATTTACTACCGAAATTTGGAGTCAGTGGCCTCAACTTTAAGAGCGCTACATTCAATTTATGGTCGTCATAATCGTCCTACCAGATCAACAATTGAGCGTTTAGTGGAAAAATTTGAATCCACAGGCACAGTACAAAATGTTCGAAAATTGAGTTCAGCGTCTGGACTTCTGCAAGCGTGCCTGTGGTGGCCATGCAAAAGAAATCGGGTTGCATACATAATGGCATCGAACGTACTTTCACAGGAACAAAACCGGTTTTGTTTTATTTAAAAAAACTTTTGTTGCGCTCTTATTGAAATCCCGTTAGTTAGATAATTTTATCCGTTGTTGCCACCGAATCAATGATAATTCGGTTGCGGGAACAAAAATAATCAAAACTTTTATTTATGCAATGTAAATAATAAGAAATTAATTTCCTACAACATAGTCGCTTATTAAATGACGTTGTTGCAATGGAACTTCAGTTCTAACGATTGTATTCGGTTGTCGCAACGGAATTTATGATTCGTACAACCTCTTTCCAAACAAATAGTTCTGCCGGTGTGTAGAACTAATCGATTGTTAATACTTAATACACTTCTAGTTTGAAGTGGGTTTTAAATTGCCAATTTTAATAATGATTTTCAAACAACCTCTGGCCGACTATACCACATTCGTATTGTGAAATTTCATAATCATTATTAAATTTTGCCAATGTAAAATCCAAGGGCTGCTCCTTGGTTTGGGAAAAGCATCCCTTCTCAAATTACGTGCGCTAACAAAAAGGTCAGTCGCACTACCTTTGTATTCGCAAACTATGATTACAACTGGCAAGCCATTAGAAGACACGCGTCCTTTGTTGCGAGCATAGATGTGCCATGCTGATGCTGCTGCACATCATGCAATACGGATATCCTGGTAATTCATTGTTCATTGTTTTCTTATACGTCTAGTACTTGAAAACTCATAAATATTTGGATGTAACTGAAGTGGTTACTACGTAGGGGTGGTACAGATATGGTTCAATTTAGAAAAAGTGAATTGTTCGGTAAATGGATATTTGCATGGTTTCGCAGAGTAAATCTTTCAATGACGTGTATGAGTTAAACAATTTTGGTGAAGTTAATGACGCAAATCATTAGTGAATGTACGAGTTAATTAAAAAATCCATTTTTATTGGATTTCCTTTCAAAGAAAACATAGCAGAGGTCAATAATTTATTGAGATATCAAGAAGAGTTCAGTATTTTGTCGGTACACGAAGTAATAACCAATTTGACATGAGTAATAGTGAAGCACGAGATAACTTTCTGCCAAACTTTGGACCAAAAAAAAACTATTTTAGAAAACAGCTTACTAAAATAAAGTTCGAGCATGCAAATTTTACGTAACATATTGTAACATTGCTACCAGTATTAAGATAACGAAATACAGCAATTAGATAGAAGGATCTTGAATTTACTTAAGATAACTCCATCAGACTATGGTGAGTTTGTATAAATAGTTGATACGAGTTAGTTTGTGATTAAATATAGACAATTGTGAATGTTTAGCTGTATATAGTACAAAGGCCTGCACAACGCTCTTTGATTTTCAAAGCCAGCTTGAAATCTACTGTCATTTAAAACAAATTCCTGTAAAACACAACGCCAAGTGTGTCAATGTGTGCAATGCAAACAAAGCGAGTTAACTGCAAAGCCATGGCTTGTATGCCTTGCATGTGTGATGACTCATCGTCATCGCCACATCTACGACTTGTATGTATGTAATATTATTTATGTATGGATATAATTAGTTTTTTTGTTTCTACATAACAGACATAGTAAAGGGTATTTTTGTAGAGTGACACAAGTTTAAATCATAATAAAACCATAAACCGTGGCAGCCACATGGCAGAAATCATATTTAAACATTAATTTCATAAAGCCCGTTTCACTGATAGTAAAAATATATTTCCTGGTTTTATTATGATTTAAACTTGTGTCACTCTACAAAAAAAAACCCTTTACTATGTCTGTTATGGAGAAAAAAAAAATAATTACATCCATACATAAATAATATTACATACATTCAAGCCGTAGATGCCCAACAAACCAAATGTTCCGCAAAATTCTGATGTCAGAAATTTCTGAACAAAATCGGAGCTCTTACGAAAATTGTTGCAGAGTTCGTAACGAATTCTGAACGAAAACTCTGGGGAAATTTCTAAAACATGCTTTCCGAAATTCTTAAGAATTTCTGAACATTTTCTGAACCAACAAATTGAGGACTTTTGTTTTTTTTTTACTCTTGGTGCTCATTTGTTTTTGTAAATTCTTATGGCTGCACATTTTACTACGTACATACAGCGATTCGTAAGAAATACGCAAAAAAATTTGTCTACACAAAGTAAAAAGCAACAACACTTTCATTTGAACAGAAAATGAGGGAACAAGAAGAATATCTCTTTCTCTCTCTGTTGGTACACCTTGCATAAAGTTATTATAACGTTGACGTTTTTGCTATTTTTTTAATGATTTCGTGGAAGTAGAAAAACTTCAAAGAATTAGTTTTCGTTTATCATATTTCTCAGTTGTTGCGAAGAATTTGAGACAGAAGGTCGACTGTTAAAAATAAATTCCATTTAAATTTTTACAGAATTCTTTTGGAATTTGGTCCGTGTTATGTCAGTGTTTAACACGAACAAATGCTGATTTCTGTTAGAATTCTAAAAGAACTCTTTTAAAATTCGGTTCGAATTTGATCAGAATGCTTTCAGAATTCTTTCCGAATTCAGTTAGAAATCTGACAGCATTCGGTAGGATTTTAAATTTCCTTTCAGAATTCCCTCCGATTCTACATAAGAATTCTGTCAGAATTCGTTACGAAACATCGTTAAATGCATCAGAATTCCCTCCGCTGTTCGTTACGAATTCGTGTCAACCCTTTCATACGTTTTACGTTACGAACACAGACCGAATTCGGATCCGAATTCGGCAAATGTGTCAGAATTTCGTTAAGAATTCGGTCCGAATTCTGAACATTTGGTTTGTTGGGTGTGGCGATGACGATGAGTTTTTCTCTGATGTTTGTTTTCTCATTTTCTCTCTCATTCCCATACTGTCGACACTAAGAATGGACAGTAACTGAATTTGCTGCTACGCTGGAATGGACCAACAGGCTTTGTTTGCTTATTTGGCGTTGACAGCGTTGACATTGAAAAAACTACTATGGCTTGAAATTCAATTTTTATGGCTTTGTGCAGGCCTTTAATATAGTATAGAGTGATCTGTTGTACTGTAAAAGTAGAATAAAAGAACTAAATCTGTTGCACTTATCATAATTTAAACAAAAACCTAGTTTTACTAACGGGAAATAAAACAGCGCTAAAATGGATGGTTAGGAAGTTCGTAACAATATTCAAGATACGGAGTGTTAGCTATAGCCCTCTTTTATCTAAGACTAATGTTTATAAGGATGTAATGCATATTCTCAGGAATCTATCGCATTCAAATGGATCCATATTGAAAGTAAATTATACAGTACATAATGATTATATTCATCTGTTTTAACATTAAACATTAAATTATAACAATAAAATTATTAATTCTGTTTCATCAACTTCAACTAAGTGCTACTTGTTTGCCTGTCTTTTTCTCTCTCTCTCTCTCTCATCGTTTCCAAACAACGATCTTCGGCAAAATTATGATAAATCCCGTGCACTTTGTGTGAGGGATTTTTAGAAACAGAAATAAGGATTATGGGAAATGCCCGAATTGTTGAATAGATGAGTTACGTGAATATATAACGGGTGGTCCAAATATAGGTATCTTTAAAATCATATGTTATTTTATCACTGATAGATTTTGGTGTTCAGTCCGTATCATACAAAAATAAGACGAAGATGAATGGCTTCACAGAAAAAAATATCGCTCCTCCTTTTTTGATAAAGCCCTTTGCTGTTTTCAAAAATAAATTCAATGTCCAAGACAATTGATTCAATAAAATGTTATTTGAATATACAACTACTAAAAAGTTTTATATATGTATTTTCAATTATGGGGTTAATTGTTCCAATTATTATTTTAATTGAAACAATTATCATTGTGGTTATTTCAATTATTGTTATAATTGGTGTTGATAGAGAGGAACATGGGGCTGTCCGTGGAGATAGAAAGTTTCAGATAGCCATTCACTTGGGAGTGGCCAGAAATGATTCCTTCATTGGGCAGTCCAAGCAGCTCACTACTTCCACGCAGTTTGTCCTGGGCAATGGCTTTATCGGAAACCTCCGTTAGCTAGGTAGATTGAGAAGGCGAAAATAAATGAACAGCCTAATTGGTTATGCGATCACTGATGTGTCTCAGGCTCAGTAGGTGAAAGCTGTCGGGCATATTCTTTTGTCGTTTAGAAGGCGGGTAAGCCAAACATATTGGCCAACGGCGGATATAAACCTCCATCCCACTTATATTGTATGTTAGTGGTATCCAGTATGAAGAAGAAATTTAGATTGAAATAGTAGCATATAATAGAGAATCCCAACGAACAACTGCAAGTAAAGTAGTGAGAATTTATCTCACTATCGAATAGTCGTTCCATATTCGTGGTGTCCGCAAATACAGGAATGTTGGGAACACCTTAGACGACTGTTCCATGATCGACGCCGTTCATCTTATGGTGTATGTATCAGAAGTGTGATTGCATTTAACAACAGCAAATGTAAAACTACATTCAACGCACAGGGAAGTTGCGGGCGGATCATACTTGATCTTCTTCTTAAGCACTTCCCACAATACGATATCCCGGAGGTCATTATCGGTCTCAGCACATCTGAAGAGACGCAGTGAATAATCAGCAGTGAAATTCCTCATTTAAGCTGGGTACCGTGCTGACTTCTCATAGTGAACTCCATATATACAAATGGTCGAGAGAGTTTTCCACCAGATTTTATGATTTTTCCTTAAAATCGGTTATCTTAAGAATAATTTCTATTGTTGTGAATGAACTTTCATTTCATAAACTTTTGCAAATATACCTACCCATGCTTATTTATTAAGAGAATTAGACGAAAGGCATTGATTTTGTATTATTGGTTAGGGGAAAGAAAATTTATGGCGCCAATTGTGCAACAAACGTTTTTTCTTTGCGACTTTATTTTTACTTTAGCAGCAATCTTTGTGTAAATTTGGCACTGTTGGTTTGGCGCATAATCCTGCCTCAAACAGGTCAAAGTTCACACTTGCCTTTAGAATGAGGTTATCGCCTGTAGATTTTTAAAGGTTAAGGAAAATAAATTATATGGATAGGTGACAGCAGTCTGATGGTTTGAATTATAAACGTTTAATGGTCAGTTAATAATCTCTTTAATGGTAGGGGTGATCGGATATTTTCAGCCGAAGATAAGAGCGAAAGAGTGGAGCGACTTCCAGAATTAAATTGCTTATTCTTCAAAAATCCTTGACATGGCAGATATATCATAATATTTTAGTTTTTTTGTCCAATATACATTTAAACATTAATAACTTTTTTCCAATTTTATATTCAGTATTATTCGCGATTCGAGAATGGTTATAAATGCGATTTATAAATGTGAGTCCATGCCTGACCGACCCATTGCTTATTTTCCTGCCGGGCACCATCTGGTACGTTTTACTCTGGATACTCTCAACGTTTGTAGCGTTTATTTTCGTTTCGCAACATTACATACAGGAATAATAATTTCAATTACTATGCCATATAATGTTTCTGTCGATTTATGCATCAAGTTTTTGTTTGCATGCCTGGCTCTTGATACAATCGAACCATATGTCTCAACTCAATCATTGCAAAGACTGCAATTTTATGATTTATTCCCCTATATCAATTTTAATTTCAATATAGACGTTGTAGCAATTAATATTTACACGCGCGAAAATGTTCGGTTGGCAGTAGTTGGTCTGCTGCTGGCGATTAAAGAATAAATATGGGTGAGTATTACTGCCAAAGCGGCCGACATCTAACAACAATAGTATTTACGACAACGAACATCATCATTTATAGATACGGGAATAATTTGCTTAATTTTCGCCGATTTGTATTCAGTCCATATAGTATAAACTGTACGTTTAATAATCGCGCTGCTCAGAGTCAACGAAGCAACAACACAACGTTCCCATTCATCATTTCGATACGATTTGTGGTGTATAGCCTTTGCTTTCATTCGAAGCCACCTTCCCGTCCGTGCAATCCTTAGTCAATTTGTTTGTCACTCATTAAGTGGTTCAACAATTTAATGCAAAAGGGGAAATCGAGTATAAATCAAACACCAAGAAGTTTATGTTTTATTTTATTTATATTTGTTTTTTTATATCTTTTAAACTTCCTTGTTGACCGACTGGCGAGAATTTATATTGACTTATTTCTTCTGTCCACTCATAATATTGATTTAATGTTAAAGAACATGAGCATATTTTTTATTTATAAAATTTATTATTGGAACGAAGTTCCTTAACGCACGTTGCGGGATGGGGGCTAAATGAAAAAATCGTAAACAAAATTTATTTAACTACTTTATTACAACCTATTATTATCAACTATATTGGGTACTTTTGGTTTGGTTTAAAGTAGCGTTCGGACGAAACAATTGTGCGAAACATGTGTGCAAAAACAGAGTTTTATGTTGAGCTGGTGTGTTGTGTGGACACCGTATGATCGAGTGTGTGATCATGGGTGTAGTTCAATCATATGGTTCTGTTACAAAGCTCTCAGTGTCATATTTTGGATTGGTATTGTGTTATATTTTTCTATTAATTTTAATTTATAATATTTATCATATTTTATTACATACATTTTATTTATTTCTGATGTATAGTATTTATGTTTAACTTATCTATTAAAAACCACTCACTTAAAGGTTAATATTCAACAGGTTACCATATAAGTAGATAACATTCAAATAAATTTTTATAAAATTCTTTAAAAAAAAAAATAACTAAATAGAATACACTTCAGTAGTTAAAATAAAAAAAAATATTCTTAATAGAATCCATAGACGTCCAACAGTGGCACAATTGTGCGCGCTCATGTATTGTATTGTTTTCTCTCTTATTCAGTCGTTGAGAAGTCATCAAGAGCGTCGGCTGCACACATAGAAATGAATAAATATTGTAAACAATTAAATATGACTATGTGTCATTAATGTCGAAACACTGCACCGAACAGTGTTGTTCATACTTGTGTGCACGATTAGGTGTTATGTCCGAACCGTCGATCGAACACAAGCGACCGTGTATGTCACAAACTTGTGCACGGTTTCGTGTTTGAAATTAGTGTTGCACGCTGATGAGAGTTCTATTATGTGTGCTGCACTGACATGTGTGCACACGAAAGTATTTTGTTTTTGTGTTCTCTATGTGCAAGTGTTTTCGTTTTTGAAACACTTGTGTTGTGTGTCCATTAGCAACACTGTATCTCCACATAGAATGTGCGGTGTCGAGCGTTTTGGTGCCATTCTGAACGCTGGTTTAAAGGGAAGTTTTCTATGTGGAGCCTGTGTATTACATATTGTAGTTTTGAACCCAATAAAAAGTAAATTTAGAAAGTCCAAGGCCGGCAAATCCATAAAATACAACCCTGAGCATGGAGTTACATTAGGCAGCATACTTACTCTTAAGCTGAGTACAGACACATAAAATTCACGTCAAACATTGTGAGTCAGTTTGACGTCGAATACAGACATATCAAACATGAAGTTTCAAACATTAATTTTTACGCGGATTTTCTAATGTAAAGACGTGTGCGGTATTATGAGGGATGATTGTTTCTTTGCTGTAGCAGTAGCGGTAGCTGTAAGAAAGAAGAACAAAACATCCCAAGATACGGGTGTGGATGAAGGAATGGCTAAAAAAATTAGTGAATTTATCCATTTCATCCTTAATTTTATCAAAAAGAAACAAATTCTACCGATGATGATAACACTTCGGTGGCAACGTAAAAATGATGTTTGAACCACAGCTATACACACAAGTCAAAAACCTTCAAACATGGCCTCTTGTTTGATCGAAAATCACTATAATTTGATTGTACTTCAAACTTGACACCGATATATACGCGTGCCGTTTTACACTCATCCACTCTCAATGTTTGACGACAATTTGATGTGTCATTACGTAGCTTTACACTCGTACTTTTGGTTTGGTTTGTGTCTATACTAACATATGGGATGATACTTCTTGTTTTTTCCGAAGGGCACCCTATGGGTGTGAGGGAAATAGAATAGGTAATGTTAAGTAGTATGTATTGTATGCCAGTAGAATGTGTAGAAATATTACAATAAAACCAGTTTAAAAAAAAAAAAAAAAAAAATACTTCTTGTTTAATGGGAAATTTTCTAAGTAGAGCCTGTTTATTACATTTTGTAATTTTGAACCGAATAAAAAGTAAATTTAGAAAAGCCAAAGTGAAAGAAGTTTAAAAAAACAAAGTTTTATTAAGTAAGTGCGTTTTCATTAAAAAAAGTAATAAGTTTCTTAGGAAGAAAAAAATACCTATTAATATTCCTAAACAATGTACCATTTCTTGAAAAATACCTTATCTTAAAGAAGTACCTTTGCTTAAATCAGTAAATTTTCTTACAAAAAGTACCTTTTCTTAAAAAAAATTAATTTTTTTAAATATGTACCTTTTCTTAAAATAGTACATTATCTTACAACAATTTAAAAAAAAAACCTACCATTTCTTTAAAGAGTACATTTTTTGTAAAACAAAATAACTTTTCTTGAGATAAGTACCTACTCTTAAAATTGTACATGTTCTTTCGTAAACAAAAGATTTTCTTCAAAAAAAATACCTTCTCGTAAAAACATACCTCTTATTACAAAAATTCCTTTCCCTAAAAGTACCTTTTCTTAAAAATAAAATAATACCTTTTCTTTTCTTGAGATAAGTAGCCTTTCTGAAATTAAGTAAATTTTCTTAAAAAAATAAACTTTACCTAAAAGGAGTACCAGTTCTTTAAAAAGTACCTGTTCTTAAAAGCTTTTTATTACAGAAAGCACTTCTTATTACAAATGGTAGCTTTTCTTAAAAACAACATTAGCTTTTAATAAAAGTAGTACCTCTCACTAAAGAAATTTCCTTTTCGGGAAAATATAGTACATATTCTTACATACATATTCATATAAATACTTTTTTTTAAAAAAATACATTCAATAAATAAAAAAAATCCAATGAGCGTTCGAACTCACGGGCGATGTGTTAACACCTTTTTGCTACACGGTACCTGTTCGATTTCCATGAACACATTCGTAAATGTTACATTGGAAAATAAAAAAAAAACAGCGTTCAATCATATGATGACGTTACAGTTAAATAATATTAATACTTAAAATTATTTAAAGAGGCGCCACGAAATTATGCCCCACGAAAATACAGCCCAAAGTGGATATGAAATTAGGCCCCAAAAAAATATATAGAAAACAACAACAATAAATTTTATGGTTTTTTGAGGCCTAATTTCATATTTTTACTGGGGCTTATTTTCATTTTGAAATTAGACCCCAAATTTCAGTGCGAAAATAAGCCCCATTTAATTTTTGGGGCTTATTTTCATACAATTTTTGGGGCGTATTTTCACATCTTGGGACATAATTTCCTATTTGGAATTTTCCCCATCCATTAATAACAATCTTGACTTTACATCCTGAAAAGCCGCGCATATTAAGGATGGAGGGAGCAAAGGTAGTGCCATTAATTTCTTATACTCCTTCATTGCTGATTTTGTAGTTCGTATGTACTGCAATAAAATACGATTCTTTGCTACATATCGCCTTAGAGCTTGGCAGTATTGAAACCTAAATGGAAAAAACCAACGATCTTTCACATTAGAAACATGTACGCGTAAAGATAATAAGTTATAACAGGAATCTAACATCGCGCGATTTTTTTGAAACTTAATTTTTAAGTTTTACCCCATATTTATATATGTATCTGCATATGAGTGTTAGATTCCTGTTATAACTTATTATCTTTACTTTACGTCTACATATTTCTAACGTTAAAGAACGTCTACAGTTTACTTACCAGCAACCAACCAGTTTAACTTGGGGGAACTGTTTTTGGACAGCAGTTCTCATTGCTTGCTCATAATCAGTAATGAACGTATTCGGCTCCATTTGAAATATGTTGTCATTTATATAATGCAGTAAATGAGCATATGCCGCATAGGTTTTTTTATTCATTAGGATGAAAAAAACGGGGAATATCTTAAAGAGGAAAAATATTTAAAGTATATTAACAAAAGCAACATTATTCAGTTTTACCTCATCGAATTGTTGGATGTATATTATCAAGTGTTGTTTGAAACAACCTTGAGGCACACTGCTAAAGGTTGCACATATGGTGTCTTCAGCGAATAGCTTGTTGCGTTACTACACGTTTTGGGGCCTATTTGCGTGTTTTATTTTTACATACTTATTGTAATATATAAACGGAAATTATACCCCAAAACCCATGCATGAAAATAGGCCCCAACTTTGCATAGAGAACAACAAGATGATGTATTGGGGAATATTTTCCTTTTTGGGGTGTATTTTCACACCTTCAAAAACCGATAATGCAATTAGGCCCCAATACAATTTTTGGGGTCTATTTTCGTTTTATGTTTGAGGTGTAATTTCCTGGGGTATATTTTCGTAATGCAATTAAACCCCAAAAATGGGGCCTAATTTCATATTCACTTTGGGGTGTGTTTTCGTGGGGCCTAATTTCGTGGCGCCATTTAAAGACCCAGTGCAAGGACATGTGTCATTATGTTCTTGCTCCATACGTTTTGTTTTATTCCCACAAAAGTCAAAGAATGCAAAGCAACAGACACTTGTATATACATATATACATTGTTATATTCGTACATACGCTACACACAGTGTTGCCAGAAGTGATGATTTATCGTCATTTTGACGATTTTTAGTCACAAAAACATAAAATGACGATTTGACGATTTCAGCTTCTGGAATGACGATTTTTAGTCTATTCCAAAATTGAAATTGTTGGTAACGCAAGAACGACAGCTATATATATTTAAACATAAACTTTAACTCATCAAGGGATATTGGGTAGAAAAATTCCCCACAAATGGAACCATTTCTGAAATAATAGAATTATCGAGATTTCATTTTTGTAGTCGGGCTGGGGAAGTATAGAACTATTAAAAGCTTACGATATTAATGTATAAAACATACCGTGTCAATAATATACATATGTATGTAAATACCCTAAATATTATCTGTGTGACGTTTAATCAAATTCACACAATTGAATAGGGGGTCAGCCAATTACGGGTTAATGAAAATTATTCATGAAGGATGAAAACTGCATCGACTCTTCTTTTTTACCCTATAAAATATAAATTTACAATTCCTGTTCACATTTCTTTCAGAAGTTTTAAATAATTTAATTTTAATTGTCAGAAAAATAGAAAAACGTTTTTCAACACATACCCATTTTTGTATTACGCCGCCAACATTCTGCGTCTTGACGCCAGGGAAATAAAAAGAATTCTAATTTTTGTCGTTTACGCCAGAAGCGACGTCAAATGCCAGCTTTTGTTTTTCTTCCATAAGAATACGTGTAAAAATTTGCACCGCCTACGTTATCGCTCGGATTGTGTTCGTACACATATTTTTCAACTCTGTTCGTTGGTTGTTTGACCAATAGTTGAAGAGATTTCGGAATAGAGTTTAAATAAAGATATATGAATTTTAAAAATATTACCATAACATATTGATTTAATTGCTTTGTTTTACTGTTTTCCCCCCACAAAAATATTGAAATTAGGTACAGCAATTGCGGTTTTGGCGTAGAATACGTCTTACCTTACGGTATAGGGAGTCATGTCAGATTGTTATTGTTGTAATCTTTATTTCATTGATTATGAGGAAACGGCGAGATAACTTTTTTTAAAAATTTTTTTGTAGGTAAATGAAGATGTTATCTTTCGTTTGATATACATTTCATATTGGTTGATATCTTCCTAATATTTAAATTTCTTAAATGAAAATTGTTTAAACACATACACTCAAACATATGTGTGGTGTTTGGTTGAGTGTTTGAGTTTGTAGCGTGAACACAAACTATGCTGCTGTTTCAGTGTGGACACAAACCTTCGGGTGTTGTTTTGATTGATGAAATATTGAAATTTCGTATATTTACTTATGTATTTAAGTGAAACAAAATGTTAAATGTGAATTTGAATTTAACATGGATATATAATTATAAAAAATATAAATCAAATTGATTTGCGTTTGTTATTTATCATTTATCCTTACTCTTTTAATTTAAAAACTTATTTATCCTATTTTTCCTACCATAAGCTTATGTATATTATCAAAAGTAACTATCAAATAAATAAATTCATTTGCTTATGTTATTTATCATTTATTGTTTTATATGTTTTCTGTCTTATCGGATGGCGTAGTCTACGTTAAACTTAATGGCCGTGTCTGTGACACAGTCTGCAGGACAGTCCGTGGCCGAAGGCCTCGGACAACTGTCTGCTGTATTTTTTTTAATGTTGGCGATTTTTTGACGATTTCGAAAAATTATTTTGACGATTTCTGCACATCCAATTTGACGATTTGTGACCGACTTTATCTGGCAACACTGGCTACACAAGTTAACAAAATTGTCGTTGCTCTCTTGCTATCTCATTTTTATATACGTATAATACGTCATTACTCTCTTTGCTCTGAGAGTGCTCCGCACCAGTGATGCCAACCCAAAGCGTGGTAGAATCCCACAAAACACACCAAAAAAATCCCTTTAATTGGAATAAAATACCATATTTTTTAAGTATGTATTTTATATTAATATTACATACGGAAAAGAGGTAAAAAAATAAATAAAAGTTTCATAAGGCACAAAGTATTTAAAAATAAAAAAAAGTACTGACAGGTTTTATTTATATTTATAGTACATATCGGCTATGTGTAGTTCAAATATAGTTTATCGATCGCTTTTCCTTTTACTTGAGTCAGCCAATTCTTAAACGTGGCTAATGCTCCCATTTTTTTACAATATTTCTGTTGGCCCTCGGTTTTAATGCCAGATGAAGCTTCATCGCTTGAATTTGAGGAATCTAAAAAAAATCCTTTTAGAACATAGTTTTAACTTTTATAATAATTAATAACAGTTACCCAATCCTCTCCTTAATATTAAATAATATCAGTTTTTTTCGATATCTGGAGTATAATTCCATACGCTGTGCTGATGTTTACATTCGCAATTTTTCTATTCTGCAGCAAAATGGATGTCTGCAATGATCATCGTTGCATATTTGCGTCTCAAATGAAAAAATATAATAATCTTTACCAATAATCCTTACCAAATTAGAGCGCATGCGTACGCAAAGACATGGCGCCGTACGTCGAAAGAGTTACCAAAGTGTATTTTTACCAAAATGCTATTTCAAGGGGTTTGTCTGTGCAATTTTTAGAAAAATTGCATAACAAACTATTTTCATACATAACATTAGAACAATAGAAATGTTTTGAGAATACATCAAAAAGTTCGTAACGCTAATTTTTCGCCAAATATCCCACACATTTTTGTTTTTTGTATCCCTCCCTTTATCCCTTTTCTGTTTGAAAATCCCAAAAAATGGGATTTATCCCTCGGGTTGGCATCGCTGCTCCGCACCCACATTTTATTTGACTTACCTTTAACAATAATAAAATAATGTGAGTCCGATCACAGGGGATATGTGTAAACAACTAGTAATGAACAATTTTTTTTAAGTTGGAAGTACTTATGCTTTTAGTATATTTTTTTAATTAATCAATTAAAAGTATCAAAACTTTCAATATTGTAAATACATAGGAATTTGCTGGTTTTTGTTTGTTTTATTTAAATTATTTGGTTAGTAAATGGGCACACTGCAGTATATATGTACTGCATTAAAAATTACAGTAAGCAGTAAATGTACTGATTACTGAAAAATTCAGTAAATTTTTACTGATAATGAAATTTAATTTGCATTACCAGTAAAATCATAGGGCCGTATTCATAATAATCAGTAATCGGGCATTACTGATTACTAAAAATTCAATGCACCTCATCATAATCATGTAGGCATTTCATAAAAATTGCTGAAAAAAATTTTAGTAACCAGTAAAAATTTACTAGTTAAAGAATTATTTTTACTGAAATTTTAGTAGTACTGGTAAAAGCCTTAAGTACAAATAGTTAATATTGGCTTATGGTAACTAGAATAAGATACATATTTAAATTTTTGACTCGATTGTATTTAAAAATCTATGGAAAACTGCATCTATAGTAGTGGAATTGTTAGTTGGGGGGGTTTGTGGAGAATTGCTCATATGCAAGTGGAAAACGTCAAACAAAAATTTTGATAAAGCTTGCGACTGTGGGTTTGCATAATTTGTATTAAAATCTCCACCCATAATAAATGGCATGAGACGGAGATTGTTACCCAATTGTCGTGCACCAGCTTCAGTGTAAGGCAACAGTACGTTATGAAGATATGTTATAATCTTAATTTATATTGGAATCTAATAGAAATTTTATTAGAATTAACATTACCTCCATTCAGCTTTGATACACTTTGTGTTGTTTTATGTTCTGAGTTATAATTTTTTTGGTGTTTTGTAAAATATTTTATTATTTTGTATTTATTGCGGTTGACAAGTTATTAATCAGCTGTTTACTGAAATGTAATGCATGTAGTTATTTTACAGCAATGGTTTTCGAAAATTAGTAGCTACTATTGCACACTAGATGGTGCGCAGCTGTTAAGTATGAATTGCAATCTCAAAGACGAAGAAGACTTTTAGTTTGACAAGTTTAGTTTTTAGTTTTCCTTATATTTGACAACTTTAGTTTTCCGTATTTTGCTTTGTTTTAGTAAATTTCTTATTAAAAGTGCAAAAAAACTTTTTAAAAGTTTTTAAAATTAAATGTTTTTGTATTCATTTTATTTATTTGTTTTCATTTGCCTACGATAACATAATGTACGACAATTAGTGAAAATTAGTACCTACTATTGCACACTAGATGGTGTTGAGTATATTGTATGCAACGTATGATTACACTAATACACTCATACATAGCTCACACCGATTTGATAACGCGTTACGATTGGTTAACGATTGCATCGCACATCTTACTCTAAATTTGTGATTGTATTGTGAAAAAGATTTTTACTCCCTGCGTATAGATGTTTACACATCAAAAATTTCTACTTAAGCATATTTTGTTAAAGATCCATTTAAATTATTGTATTTTTTAACGGGCGCCTTAGGCGTGTTGGAACTAACTAGTACATAATATATAGCGAAAGGAACTTCGTTCCAACCGGGTGTCCCCGAACACCTCATGTAATTTTATTAATTACATTTCTCTTCTGAAACGGGTTCTCCGGAGAAAAATTCCGTACAACCACCGTCTCCAATATATAAGTATCAACTAAATTGAACTTTGCACACTGATTGCGCAATGTCGTGGGAGATCGGTAGCTATTCTTCAGAAACCGTGAGATCATGTCCATTACCTAACTTTACTGCATCTTAGTATGACGGAAACACATAATCAATGCCTTACAATATCGCCTACAAGGAAGCGACATGGTAAGCAGTAAACAATAGTTTCGTTTAAAACTTTCAATATATTGAAATATTATGTAAAATTGTACGCCTTTCTTGTTTGTATTTTCGTTAAAGACAACCAAGTAAGCGCTTTAGTGTGGCAAAAAATATTGGTCATGCTCCTCATGTACTTAAGATTTGTTGGTGTGTACAGGCCTATTCTAATATAGCACTGTTTCAATATCACTCACTGTTTGAAATCATTCAGACAATTTATAAGTTTTCTGCAGATCACCCAATTTGAACGATTTCGGCGGGATTTTGGGTTCCCGATATCACTGGGAGTCAGCTGATTTGTTTGCGCATGCAAACAGATGCTGTTAACTTATTTGTAAATCTTAATGGAAGAAACTTCGGACTAAGCGTGTAATGAAGATGACTGTCTGAAACACCGAAGGGTAACAACACATGGGTCATCTCTAGGCGAACGTTCATCAATTTGCCGCCGCGATCATACGACTTGACCCCTCGATTATCTGCTTTGCGGCTACGTCAAGTCCTTAGTCTACGCTAACAACTCCACCTCTATGGACGAGCTCGAGGCCAATATAGTTGATAATACTGGGTTGTAGCATAATAGTGTTAAAAAAGTTGTATAATTTTGTTTCATTTAGACCCCATCCCGCAACGTGCTATAAGGAACTACGTTCCAAAATAATGTTTACGCAAAATTGAACATGGGTCTGCAGCCCACGTAGTTCATAATGCTATGAATAACATTGGGAAAATTTATTCATTCTTCTATATCTGCAGGCTTGGGTAGAAATTCTGAAAGAATTCAGTGTTCCACCTACTCAGAGTATAAGCAACTACTCGGCTACAGTAAAACAAGTTGACTTGCTTCAATGAAGGCGCTTGAGAGAATTTTGAATATAATTTTGTAGCGTATATACGAATATAACAATGTATGTATGTACATACATATGTCTGTTGCTTTCCATTCGCTTTGTTTTTTGTGGGTATAAAATAAAAGGTATTAAACAAGAAAATAATGACACTTGTCTTTAAATATTTTTAAGTGTTATTAAGTATTAATATTATTTAAATGAAACGTCATCATATGATTGAACGCCTTTTTAAATTCTTTATATTTATGTATTAACTTCACTTGTCTGTATGCATGTATGTATGCCGAAAAAAATTTGGATTGATTTTTAATTCTTTTCCCGTGATCCAATCGAGCTGAAACTTCGCAGGCAAACTAAAGGCAACGACAAAAATGAACTATCAAAATATGGTGGGATTGGACAAAGGGGCGTGGTCATATATAAAGAATTTATAGTCAAAAACTATGGGTTTTGCGGGTAGGTTTTTTATTATTGTGAAAGGAAAGTCAAACAAAATGTGGGTGCGGAGCACTCTCAGAGTAAAGAGAATATTAACGTATTATACGTATATAAAAATGAGATAGCAAGAGAGCATCGACAATTTGTGAACTTGTCGAGCGTATGTATGAACATAACAATGTATGTATGTTCATGTGTCTGTTGCTTTCCATTCTCTTTGTTTTTTGTGGGAATGAAACAAAAAGTATTAAGCAGGAATGTGCTTGCACTAGAGGTTGACGCCGCCGAGCCACGCCGCCGCCGCCGCCGTTTTTTGCTGCGCCACCGCTTGATTACCTGGAAACCGGCGCGGCAGCGTGGTTCAGCGGCATTTAACATTTTATTTAATCTTTCATATAATCGATCAAATAATTGCATTGTTCTGATTTACAACACACTAACTATAAACTATACACAACCACATTCAGAATATTTCCTAATTATAGTCAGCTTAATTTCCTTGCAATGCTGTACGTATTTATTCGGCACGGCATGCTACAGCAAGGTTATGTTTGATTCAAGTCAAACGTATTGTATGGTGCCGGCCTTGATTGGAAACGCCGGTCTTGCCGCCGCCGCCGCCATGTTAGCCGACCAAGCCGCCGCCGCCGGTTTGCCAAGGTCACTACGCCGCCGCCGAAGCAGGAACAATCGGCGTAAACCTCTAGCTTGCACTTGTCTTTAAATAACACTGAGCAACAACGATTTTGTCCTAAGAACGCCACAATATTTTTCGGATGTAGTTTGGGCTGAAATATGAAAAAAAAAATTAAAAAAATATCTGTCACACCACTCAATTATAAAGGGCTAAAATCCAATTTACGCTTGTTTGTTTACTCTTTAGCCCATATCTTGTGAACGGATGCTCCGAATATTTAGTTTAAGGTAGCAACGGAAAGATTATTAAATACCTATAATAATTTTCTAGTACATCTCTTCACTTGATCAAACCGTTTGAGCACAATTTAGAAAAATAATCAACTTTTCGGAAAAATTTAAAATTTCTTCGACATTCAAAAATCACGGAAAAATAGCAAAATCGACTTTAAAAATCTACAAAAACATTACGTACGTGTGCTATACTCCAACGAATTTTTTGAGACACAAATGGAGAAAAGCGGTGTATAAATGTGGATTTTACTACAATTTTATTGAATTTACCCATATATGCAGTTTTCCTCACTTACGATACTAAACCGTATATAAATAAATGTTTCCCACTACATTCCATGAAGGAACTGGGGAGAGCTTCTCACAATCGGTGAGTTGTGCGCTTTCTATTTTTAAGACTCACTGATTAAGACCTACAGTTTTACACCGGTTCCGAACGGATTATTAATAGAAGAGAAGCTTTTCCATGGCTGATTACTCAACAGTGTCACCGGCACTATGCGAGGTGACTGCCTTCGAAGTAAATCTTAGGTGGTCACAGCAGGGATCGAACCCATGATCTCTTGTACAAGAAGCGCGCACGCTACCCATTGTACTACCGACGGCCACAAAACCGCATATAGAAAATTGATATTTTTGACTTAGTTAGTAATACAACCATTGAAAACTGTGAAAAGGCTCCTAAATAAAGCAGTTACAATGAACAAATTAACTATGTTTTTGAATATGATTTAAATGGACGTATTAAGATTAAGATTTATTACTTTCTTTATATATGATAAATTTTTTTGCCTTTTTGGTTTTATTCCAAATGAAATATACATAACAGAAACCTAGATGGCGCCTGAAGTCGAATCACATTTGAAATAAATACATTTAAACGAAAAATAATATAATTCGTGAAAAGATTTAATTTAAACTATAATTTTTGTAGATATTATGAAATGCCACTAGTTTTTATATCTGAACATTTTAGTAATATTCAAACTACTACACGGTATATATCACTCGCAGTGTACACATGTAAAATGAGTCAAAAATATCAATTTTGTAACCACCAAGCTACAGCTTACCACACTATACAATATATACGGTTTTGTATCGTAAGTGAGGAAAACTGCATATATGGGTAAATTCAATAAAATTGTAGTAAAATCCGCATTTATACACCGCTTTTCTCCATTTATGTCTCAAAAATTTCGTCGGAGTACAGCACACGTACATAATATTTTGGTACATTTTTAAAGTCAATTTTACTAATTTTCCGTGATTTTTGAATGTCGAAGAAATTTTACATTTTTCCGAAAAGTTGATTATTTTTCTAAATTGTGCTCAACCGGTTTGATCAAGTGAAGAGATGTACTAGTAAATTATTATGGGTATTTCATAATCTTTCGATTGCTACCTTAAACTAAATATTCGGAGCATCCGTTCATAAGATATGGGCTAAAGAGTAAACACACTATCGCAAATTGGATTTTAACCCTTTAAAATTCAGTGGCGTGACAGATATTTGTTTAATATTTTTTTTTCATGTTTTAGACCAAACTACATCCGAAAAACATAGTGGCGTTCGTAGGACAAAAGATTTTTTTTATTTGTTGCTCAGTGTAATTGTAAGTATTAATATTATTTAAATGTAACGTTATCATATGATTGAACGCTGTTTTTATTTTCCAATGTAACATTTACAAAAGTGTTCATAGAAATCGAACAGGTGTAGCGAAAAGGTGTTAGCACATCGCCCGTGAGTTTGAACACTCATTGGATTTTTTTGCACACACACTCAGCGACTTTTCATCAAACCGTGTTGAAAATCGAGGAACAAAATGTGTACCCAATACAGTCTGGGAATGAAGTTAATCGTCACCGAGATAACTTAAAACTTATAGAGAATTCGATTTTTCTTCCTCATACGGTCCACAATCTACTGGTAAAATTACAAGAAACTAACGTTGCTGTGATTATTATGGCAGCCGATTTTTATAAAACAAGAAAAGAATACTTGGAACTGTGGTGCCAGTTCAATGCACAACTTGCAGTATTTGAATGGTAAAATTTGACAAAAGTCCCTACTTGGGAAGACGTACAGAATGTGAGGGATTTGCTGATCACCCAATATTTCTTAGCAGTAGCCAAGATACGGAGGTGTTAGATGAGATTTCGCTTATTTTCAGTTATGAATGTTATGAAAAGTTGAAAATATCAAAAGCTGGAACGATGAGAATGTTGTGGCTGAAGACCGTTGGGTGTAGCTGTTAAAACACTTCCGTGCTAATAATCTCAACTATACAAGCACAATTATTGAGTATGTTTTATGTCCGAGTATGCATGTAAGTAACGGAATTGTCGAAACAGTTTTTTCCTAATGAATAAAATATGGACAAGTGAAAAAACACAGTGAAGTGTGAGAGTTCTGAAAGCTATTTTAATTATAAGTACTAAGACTAACATCAACAAACAATGTAATCAGCTCCATTCCTACTTGAAAACTAGACTCGATATTTTAAAACTAATATGCTCTGCCGACAAATATAAAATAACTGCTTCGACGTAAGATTAATTTCATAAATTAGATTTATACGTGTTGTCTTCGTTCTTGAATAAAAAATTTACTTAATGCAAATAATATCTTTTTTACCAAATTCCACAAGCGTCCCGCTCTGACGAAAAATATAAATGGTGCATGTCAATTTATATAAGACAGGTTTGTTTGAACCCCTATTGAACTTTGATTGACATTTTCCATATACTGTTAGTTAAAATTTGTTGCATTTTTTCCAGCTGAAGAAATTATAGTTCAAATTATAAATAATTTTCTTGATATCTCGGAACAATTACTAATATTTTGATGTTATGAAAAGTTTCCTTTCAATCTTTGAAACAGAATGGAATCCTTTTTGGAAGTTCGCACATACTTTATTGGTGTAAAAAAAATCCTTACAAAACAAACTATCACAAAAATCAGTTCCACTTAGTTCTGAATCTTTTTCAACAACAGCATCGACGCATTATCGTCACGGAATAATAAATTGTTATAAATGGATTATGAACGTAAAAATATTTTATAAGATTTTCTTGAATTGTAGTTCAGTTTACTTTTGAGTTTTTCTAAGGTTTGTCTGTGACAGCCGGTATGTCTGTCACCAGCACTTTTCACGGTCTTATTTGCAGCACAGACTGACTAAACAACTCCCTTACAACTCTTCAAAACACATTTTTCTCATAAATTTTGTACAGAAAAAGAATTAAGGCCAACTCAATGTGATTATCTTACTCAAGAAGAAAGTCAGCCGACAATTTTGGTTTGCAATCGACCATCAATTTGGCGTGTGTGAGTGTGACTAGACTTCCAGAAAACAATGACGGTCACAATACTACACATTTGTAACCCCTATTCAATAAGATTTTAAAGTTCTATAGGTCGTAGACCATCTGAGGGTAGTTCAATTTGAAATTCTCTATAGTCGACTTTTGTACGTCTCATTTAGTCCAATTTGTAGCAGAGAGAAGAAAGTGTCGCAATTTTCGTATGTTCGTGGACTTTGAAGTCAATAATCAAATATTTGGGTTTTAGGAAGGTGTATGGGGTTTTTGCGAAATCATAGTGAATTTAGTTTTAACAACTAATGTCTTTAGCTGAAGGAAACACGAAACCGTAACATCCTATGATGCGGAAATGTCACGACGGATTTCTGATCGACATTATGAAATTAAATGTGTTGATTTTGATTAAACCTGCAGCACTTGTGCGCATTTGTATTCTGAGCTTAAGTTAAAGTTTCACTGGCACAAATATGAGAAAAATATAATAATCTTGGTTCCTATTATATTCCAGTAAGGGACTTTGGAGAGTTTCTTACAATCAATAAGTATTGTTCAAATAAATAAAGCAATATTTAGCTCACTGAAATAATTGTCTTTGTTTTGTCATGAACAGAGCGACGACAAAAGGTAGTGAATAGTATAGAGAGCTTGTTGCACTCTTCTTCCGCTCTCATGTAGAGAGTCTGAGTAAAAGAGCATAAACGTGTATTATTATCTTTATAGAATATTTCAATATAAATGCACCGTTTCGGCAATGCTATTACATAAAACAATACAAAAAGCTTAAATGTTTAAAAGGTATAATTGTTTCTATTCTATACTATACTATTCAATACTCTTTGGCGACGACGAGCTGCTTGTTTGTTCGTTGCCGCTACATCAATACCATCGTAGTTAGACTATTTTTGTACAACAACCACGTATGTGATTCTAACGCTGTGTGGTGTTTGCATGTGTTCACTTTGATAGATTGTCTTACCCGTGCCTATAGATGTTAACACATCAAAAAAGGTATGGAAGGTCTTTATTTGTAATCACACAAAACCGCTATAAAGTACGACTGGTTCCGTTTGAGTCTGATAATGCTTAATATTTGGTCCTCATGGGAGGGCCCAACGTCTGCAGCGGTTGCTTAGCTCAAAATGTTTGATCTCTAGCCTGTCGTTGTTGCTTTTAGTCACGACAAAACTTAGGTAAACTCTTACTGATAACGATTTTGTTTAACAATTTTATTCACCAATATTTCGCTGCACTTTGGGTAGCATCGTCAGGAAGATAAACACAAATATTAACTAAAAATTTAAATTATTTTAAACCGACTTAAACATACATACATCCATTGCGACCGCTAAACTAGTACATTGCGCTAAATATTATTCAATATGCAACTTTATTACGATCATAAGTGATTATGGGGGTTATCGTGACTACCAGCAAGTTGTCGACCCAATATTTATATGGGAGGTATAAAAATGGGCACGGCGAAGTTGTTCATCAGTTTGTTCACAGTATTACACAAACTATTGATCAGTACTAAACTTTGTTATGATCGGTTGTGGTATACGGGAGATATCAAGTCGGCCAGCCGGAAAGCCGCCTAACTTTTGTATGAGAGGTACGAAAATGGGCGTGGACAGTAGTTAATCTTTAATTTTTAGGAAAACTTTGCCGAGTACCGAATTTCATTAAGATCGCTTGTAATCCGCCCGCCTTTTGTGTGCATTTGAGTAGATTTTGTTTAGTACCAAACTTCATAAAGATTGGTTCGCTTATGCGGCAGTTATCTTGCAGCCAGCCGGCCGTACAACATATCTTGGTAGGGCGTGGCAAAATCACCCTTATCTTGATGACACGAAGCCTATAACCTAATTTCATTAAGATCGGAAGTGTTTCACGCGACTTATCTTATTGCCAGCTCCGACGACCACCAAGCATTTGTAAGGGAGGTACCAGAATGGGCGTGGAAAAACGACTAAAGAAGAGTGGCATTTGACTAAATTTTGTCTTGTACAAAATTTCATAAAGATTGGTTGGGTTTTGCGGGAGTAATTTTGCCGAACAACTTAAGTATGCGAGGCACCATCATGGGCGTGGAGACTTCGCCCTTTTTCTCCAATTAAGTAAATATTTACAGATTATTAACCAATGATTGAGCTGAAGCTAATCACATCTACCAGAAAAAGGTTTTAGAAGAAATATGGTTTTGTACTAAATTTGTATGGAAGATACCAGAAGGGGTATGGTCAAAACGCCCATTTGCAATCCCAATCTAACCTTGGACAAATAATAGTCATTGACAAAATTTCGCTGTGATCAATAATGATTTACGGCAGTAATCGCGTGGACCAGCCAGTCAGACAGGTAGACAGACGGACATGGCTCAATCGTCTTAAAAAGTCCTAAAATGAATTTCGTCCAGAGATACTGAGGATCTAATATGACTCCTTCTATCTGTTACATGTTTCCCCGTATTAAATGATACCACCATCTTATGGCTATGAACATTTGAATTTTGAATATAATACGAAAGGTCGTCATAACTTTTCGAAATTAAAAATATTTCATAAGAACTTAATTTCCGCCGAGAGAACCGACATAGACATAAGTTGTCGATTCGTACTTCAGTTACACAAATTAGCGTGGCTAATGTTCCCATATTCTAAACACTACCCGGTACCAAATTTCATTAAGATCAGTTGTGATTCACGACAGATATCGTATCGACCAGCCGTAAAACTATCTAACTTTTGAATGCGAGGTACCAGAATGGGTGTGGCACAACCTCTTATTTCCCGTAGAAGAGTGAAAATGGTCGAATACCCAATTTCATAAAGATTTTCGGTTTTGCGGGAGATACAACCATACGAATTTTGTATGGGAGGTTCTAATAATTTGAACTATAATTTCTTCTACAAAACTAATATATAATTTCATTAATATTGGAAGTGTTTTACGCCATATATAATTTTTACAACCTGGACGACCACCCAGCTTTTATACTAGAGGTACCCGAATGGGCGTGGTACCCTCGTCAATTTTCTCCAGTTAAGTACATATTTTCAGATTATTAGCAAATATCTGAGATGAAGCCAATCAAATATACCAGAAAAAAGTTTTGTGCCAAATGTGTCGTTTTGTATGGGGAGTATCAATTGCAACCCCAAACTAAACACTGAGAAAAATATATTGTGATTGTTAAAGGTTTACGCCAGCTATCGTCCTGACCAGAAGCAGTCAGGCAGACAGGCAAACATACGGAAAGGCTCAATCGTCTTAAATAGTTTTAAATCAAATTTTGTCCAAAGCTACTAAGGGTGTAATACTGCTCCATCTATGCGTTACATTTTTACTCATATTAACTGAATATCCCCTCCCTGTGGGTGAGGCTGTAACGAGCGTTAAATTCATATTGATGCGTTTCCTAATTTGAAGTGGAAGCAATTATAACCGCAAACTGAGAATTCCAATTAAGAAGTTTCAATAAAAATTTAAAAATTCCAAGAAAATTTTGGAAAAATTCTATAAAATATATGCTATTATTTGTCGTTGGGAAACTTCATATAAATTTATAACAACAGCATATAGTACAGGGTCACTTTACTTAAAATCAGGAAAACACCAAATGAGGTTCGAATTTTTCATCTGATATCAACACAACTTTTACTGAGGTTTTCCATTTCAGATAAGGAGAAATTCAGCCAAAATGGGGAATTGAAATTAAAAGAAACTCTAATAATATCCAATTCTAATAATTAGAAAATCAAAACAGAGTTCAGAGATACGTATATTGCGATTACTTTACATGAGCACAAACCAGAAATAATTATAGTACTTGAAATCTGATATCAACACAACTTTTACTGAGGCTTTCCATTTCAGATAAGGAGAAATTAAGCCAAAATGGGGAATTTAAATTAAAAGAAACTCCAAAAATATCCAATTCTAATAATTAGAAAATCAAAACAGAGTTCAGAGATACGTATACTGCGATTACTTTACGTGAGCACAAACCAGAAATAATTATAGTACTTGAAATTTTAGTTTCCCCTTTTATTTTTTGACTTATTTTAAAATAAAACTGCTGTCCTTATGCACTTAAATCTAACATTCAAAACCAGAGAATGTAAAAATGTAGCTTGAAACTTGGAAACAATTCAGCAGTACCGTGAAAGAGATTACATTCAACACGTGGGATATAAATACAGTATATAAATAAATTCCTAATCGCTACTTAATAAGAAGTTATAGGCGTTTCAAAATTGAATCAGAATTTTAGTAATTTTCCTAATTTCTGCGACTTTTAAGGTAGAAATTTTTTCTTTACTTTCTGAAACGAAAATTTGATAATGAATTCAGAGGCAATGGAACTGTTGACAGTTGCATACCCCTTAATTTAATGGCGAATTACCAGAGTTGCGGTGCTAGAACTTCAGCAATTTATGGAATTGGCCTGAAAATTTTCAAAGAGCTAGTTCTTCGCTGACGTGTTGTATAACACCATTCTAAATGTGCAAAAGTGTAGAGTGCGCTAAGAGCCTTCTGATTTGGAATCGCCGCAACAAGGGCGAGTCTTTACATAAAGCTGCCAACTTTTTTAAAATATTGTAAAATATATAGATCTTGTTTTGGCTTTTTTTTTTAACAGCAATCAACAGTCAATATTGATGTTATGACCCCTTCATGTACAGCTGCTATTCCCATACCCGACCCCGTGAAGATATTGTACTTTTAGTCACGTTACGTAAGAAACAGGACGCCATACAAAGCAGTGCATAGATACGATCAAAATAAATATCAGGAATTTAACCATTGTGTTATTGTTCATATACAAGTTTGCTAGCCTCAAAACGCATTGCAGTCACTATCCAAAGCGCAGCAAAAAAATGGTCAGTTTTTGTATCAATCAGTAGCTTGTAATGCATTTATATAAAATTTTACATTTTGTATCCTTCGTGGGAAAAATATATCAAAAGAAAACTTTTCTATCAGTGCATACTAAATATGTAACAAACTAAATATGTAATGCATACTAAATATGTAACAAACAATTTTAAATGTTAACAGCCTATGATCACGTATAAAGTTTCCTACGATCTTGCGAACCAAATTTTGTGAGATTTGTTTCAAAATTTTAAAATTACCTCCATTACATTTGACCCCGTTGAAAAATCTAATGTATTTGCCCAATTTTTTTTTTAAAGTTTGAAGTATAAAGCTCGTAGTGGCCTGTGTGAAAGCCTTCAGTGATCCAATCGAGCTGATTTTTTGCAGGCAGACTCGTGGAAATGTCTGTATCACGTCAAATTTTTTAAAAAATAGATTTTTATCAATTCTCAGATTTTCCTAAATTTTTTTTTTTTAAATGGTTATCGTTTTTTTTTAAGGTTTCAGTTCGTTAAAAAACAATTTTTTTTTATTACTTTTGTTTTATAAAAATAAAGAATTGTTACATTAAAAATTTTAATGTTTTTAGAGAAATTTAGGCCTTTTATTTTTGCGGTTGTAAGCATTTGCTTTAGTATCGCGACAAATAGACCAACAGTATTCGCCAAGCATATGCGGAATGTCTTTGCCTTTAAAGCGCTTTTCAATAGCCGCAATGTCCTGATGGAACCTTTCACCATGTTCATCGCTACAAGCTCCTAAATCATCAGGGAAAAAATCTAAATGATTGTGAAGAAAATGGATCTTTAGTGACATTAATATGCCCATTTCGCCATATGCCGAAACCATTTCTGCTACAATATTTCTATAATTGGCAGCTCGTTTGTTGCCAAGAAACTGCTCAATAACGGCAACTGTACCTTTCCATGCACGTTGTTCGATAGCATTTAATTTTGATGAAAATTCAGAACTTGCAATTATTTTTTCATCTGCGGACCATTGAAAACACCTTAAATCAAAAAAATCATTAAAAAACATAAAGTTATTGAATGACTTCTTAAAAAAAATACCTGCATGAATCTTTGCGCCGCTCAATTTCGGAAAAATTTTGCGCAAAGTTGCAATGGCCTCGCCATCACGATCCAGTTTTTTAACAAAATTTGATACGAGACCGAGCTTAATGTGTAGTGGAGGCAAAATGATTTGAGTCGGCTGCACCAATGGTAGATTCTCTATACTTTCTACGCCTACTTTGTAGCATGTTCGCGGCTTCCACTTAAATTCAGTGTAATGCTCATCTCTTTTTCGACCTTCCCATGTACACAAAAAGCACTGGTGGGTTGGAAATCCACGCTTAACACCCATGAGTAAACCGACCACTTTCAGATCGCAGCATATTTTCCAATTATGCTCTTTGTACTTTATCAGCTGTAATATTAATTCCATGCCTTCCTATGTTTCCTTGAGGTTTGTGGCATAGGCGATCGGGACAGATGGCTGTATGTTACCGATATGAAGCAGCACGACTTTAAGGCTGTTGACCGATGCATCGATGAAAAGTCGCCACTCCTCTGAAATATGAGGGTAACCAATTTTTGCAAACATCAAATCAATATCATAACAATAAGCTAGGTTTTTTTTCCCGATCTTCGTGCAATTTAAAAAATTCGTCATATGGAATAGTGGTACCTCGACCACGAGCGGCTGTTATTTTAAAATCAGCCGCCACAATATTCCACTGCTTAAAGCGTGATGCAAAGAGTTCTGCTGTTCTCCTCGACAAATTTCCGTCTCGTACGAGGTCATTGAAGTCGGCTTGCGTTATTAAATGCGGCATTGCAGTCCCAATTTCACTGGATGTTGCCACAAATTCCGATACTTGTGGACTCTCGCATTCGATGCAAGAAAAGTTGATAGCAGTGTTGGTACAACTGTTGATTCTCCATCGCTTATTTCGGGAACATTATCAAAAATCTCCACTGAAGCCGCTACACGCCCTTCTGGTGAGTATAAAACTGCTGGAATTACCGATTCTACATTAGCGTAGCGAATTTTGTTGCGGTGAATGTATTGGTACCCTTTTGTTTGAGCAAAAGTTACACAAAAGTAGCACAATTCATTGCAGTGCTCCGTGCGTGGTAGCCAAATTGTTGGTACAGCGTACTTTATTGTTGACCTTCCATCAGTAAACTTTCTATATCAATAGTCGCACACGACTTCCGGTGTATACCACAAGTAAGGAACATAAGCAGTCTTAAATATTTTCTGAAACGAATTCACCACTGTTTTAGTAATATTTTTCAAATTTTTACTTGGTGCGAATAAGCCACAAACGTAACAAAAGTTATTTCGCGTCGGACACTGCATTTTTTTCAGATGAAATATATACAAATACGTTTTCGCACAACAGAACTTAAAACAATTTTGCAATTCCTTATATCATCTGTTAGACCAGTTGTAAGTGTTGTAAAAGTCAAAAACTGTTTAGTGTTAGAAGGTTACTATTGATTAACTACAACTATATCGAGTAGGATGGGTCAAAAAACATCTCTTTTTTCGTAACGCTTAAGTAGTTTAAAAATTTGGAGTCCCTTCAAGTTATGCTAAGAAAAGTGAAAAAAATATTTTTTTTTCAAAAATAATAAAGATTGGGGAAAATCTGAGAATTGATAAAAATTGTTTTTAAAAAATTTGACGTGATACAGTCATTTCCACGAGTCTGCCTGCAAAAAATCAGCTCGATTGGATCACTGAAAAAGGGTTAAAAATCGGTCCAAAGGCTTTCACACAGGCCACTACGAGCTTTATACTTCAAACTTAAAAAAAAAAATTCTGACGTGTACATGAAAATCGACGATACACGTGTATTTTTATTTTTTCCCCTCTTTCCGAATATGTGCATTTGGTTCATAGGACAGAAAAAAATCTATTTTTTGTAACACCGTGTTATGTACTAGTTAGTTCCAAAACGCCTGAGGCGCCATTGGCAAATACGATAATTTAAATGGATCGTTAAGGAAATATACTTTCTGTACAATGATAAGCTATTTTTAAGAAATTTTTTTTTAATATGTAATTTTGAACAAAATTTGTAAGTCCGTTTTGTAAGAATATGTATTACATTTTCTCGAAAAGGGTATTTTTTAATGAGAGGTACTTCTTTTATTAATGTTAATGTTTTTTTTTAAAGAAAATGTACTATATTTAAGAAGAATTACATTCTGTAAGAAAAAGCCGTAAGAGTATTTTCTTTTTCAAAGAAGTGCTTTTTCTCGGAACAGGTACTTTTTAAAGAAGTGGTACTCTTTTTAGGAAACGGTTATTTTTTTTAAGAAAATTTACTTAATTTACTGTTCCACAAACATCGGATTTCTCACGATAATATAAGTAACAACCAAAGAGACAATTAAATATTCGTGGTTGCAAACCCAATGACAACAGCTCAATAAATGCATTTGCAGATACAAATTTCACATATCCACAATGCAATTTATTTAAACACTAAGACACAAAATACAAAAAGGAGAAAATTAAAGAAAAACACAAACATTAAAAGTCTGAAATTTTCACACAATGTACAAAAGTATTTCCAGGATATTCAAATAACTTTAACACTAGAGAAATACAAAGCTAGCCATGGAAAAGTTTCATAAAATTTTCTACGCATTTCCGCAAAAGTATGCACCAGAGACACTAGCATAGATACGAGCAACACAATCCAAAGAGCACTACACTCTGGAAGAATCCGGAAGAATAATTTCCTTTAAGGCAAATACAAAACAAAAAACTAATAGGGAAAGAAGTTGAAGATGCATAGTGCATTCCATCACAAAAGGATTGTATTTTTACAATGAGATGTATTTAAAATAAACATTTCGACTACATGTAAATAGGAGGAAAAGGCAAACAATTGTCCTTTCGTTTGTGTGGGGGGTTAAATTATTTGAATACGGACACGTATGCGATTCATTCTTTCTTAAGGATATCACAAAATTACACGTGTTACTGTGTTTGTGTATGCGAAAGGCTCCTTTAGTTATTTAATGTTCTTTGGGTTGTGTTATGTTTTCCTTCCTTGTATGCTTTCGAATTCATGATGATGTTGTTGCTTCTTGTTGCCTAAAGTTCATGTTGCTTGTTTGCACATAACACTACAACGACAGACATTTTTAAAAATGTTTTGTTGTATTTGTTAAACTCCAACGCCAACACTAAGACCCTTACGCATTCTTATGGAAATTTATAACTTTATTCCTTTTAACTCTTTGAATCTACACCATTTCCATAGTTCGTTAGGATATTTCGTCCTCTTACGTGAATTCTCTCGGCTGTTGTCCTTGCTTCTCCTTGCTTAGGAGTTCGGTGGGATGAAATCAACAATTGTGTTGGAAAACATGTTATCAATTACTGAATGGTTTAAACATCCGTTGTCTCGATGTGGTTAAATGACGTTACCCATAGTTCGTGAGGATTTTAAACCGCAAATAAGACATATCAAGTGTAGACTTGGAGCAGCAGCGTAGAAGATGTATGAGTTTGAACTTAATTTTCAGTGCACTATAATCCAATGTTATGTCTGGTTGGCTATCTTATATGGTACCGTGAGTCTAGCCTCGGACTGAAGACATTTGATTTCATTCAGCAATGATAACTCGCCGTTATAGACGAGAACACTATAAAGTGATGAGTTATCCTCTAGTATAATTTTAAGCATACATTTCATTTTATAAATCATTTTATGAGAAATTTGGAAGAATAATAAAAATTGTAAATTAAAGAGAACTTAAGGCTATAATGTGATCCCTTAAAGCACCGTACAATACTCAGCACGGCGCATTAACATTAATTTCATAGTACTACACTCAAAGAAAACCCAACGTATTCTAAATGTAATCTGCCATGGATTTCATGACAAGTGTCATTGATTTTGACGCCATGAGACACGTGATTGACCTCATGTCAACCGTTACATATCCCGGACATAGTATTCATGTCCGTTCTATCTTCTATGCAATGACACTTACCATTGATGTTATGTAAATGTAGGATAAATCATATGACACCTTTTGGTAAACGCAATGAAAAATTGTATTTCCATTTCCGTGCTTTTAATTCATTTCAATAAAGAAAATCATTTACGTCAACAACGAAATACGCGACGCGATTATTACGTGTATTCCAGTAGGTTATCAATACAGAATTAACCTAACACAAACCGAACCCAATAGATTTTTTTAAGCTCCTCTCTCCATTTCTACCCATTTTTTGTTGCAGTGACTGCCGTATAAGGTGTTGTTGTTAAAAATAAATAAATGGGATCCCGTTACATCCCGTGGAGGGATTAGGAAGAGCTTCACACAATCAGTGAGCTGTGCGCTTTCTAGTTTTATACTCTCTGATTGGGACCTACAGTTGCCATTTGGAAGTGCCATTTGGAAGTTTGTCATTAATACAATGACGTACTTTTCTTTGAGTGTGCTTATCAAATATTGGTTTCCGGGGATAAAAAATGATCCATGCATTCCACCAATTCGACAGGCAAGAATACTACATCAGAATAACTTTTACGGCCGTTTGATCAACTTTATCGGGTATAAATCGATAGCAAAATACAATTACCTTTACGTAACCAAGTAGGGTAAAGGTCAAAGACGATAAGGTCAAAAAATCTTGTTATGAGCGTCTAGAGAAAGTTTTCGAAAGCTGTCCTGACCACGACATTAAGATTATTCTAGGCGATTTTAATGCCAAAATGGGAACGGAAAGTGTATTTCGACCAACCATCATTAATCACAATCTACGCTAGACTTCCAGCATTGGGACATACATAAGGCGACCTGTAAATCTCCTGATCAGAGAACGAATATCGACTCGAAACATTACCTGGTGGCTGCGAAAGTTTGCACAGGATTGGGCAGGGCGAAAAACGTATGAACCCGAATACGAGAAAGCTAGATATGGACAAGCTGCAAATACCGGAGATATAAAAGTCCTATCAAAGAAAGCTCACTCTCCTGCTAGAGCAGAATACTACCCCTCCTGAGGACCCAGAACCGCTACAACGAACTGAACTTAGCTATCAAAATCCGCAGTAGGATAAGCTATAGGAAAAATTTCTAAAAATATCTCATTACAACTGGTGAAAAAGAGACTGTACGTATGGAAACGAAACAGACAGTTTCAATCAGCGATACAATAGGCTGGGAGGGAGGAAAACAAATTATACAGGACGAAATTCCAGTGGGACCAAGAGAGGGGGAAAGACCGAAATGTGCAGGATGAACAATGAATCCCGTAAATTTTAAGAACATCGAATAACGGGCCTGCGAGGCCGAGAATAGTAATCTGGATAGAAATACGCAGTATGTGCTTAAAACGAGGAGATACCACTTGCCAGCACTACTCCACTCAGATTCTTCCACTGAAGAGCAGTAGATAATGATTGTAGAAGACAATGTACACTTAACCCTCCCGCAGCCGCTGTTGTGGATGGTCTACCCGCTAAGCTTTTAAAAGCCGGTGGCGAAGGACTGCTAGCCTACAATCATCAACTTATATGCGGTAAATGGTTAGGGGTATCTATGCCTGACGATTGAAATCTCAGTGTATTATGTTCTGATTTCAAAAAAGGTGATCCGTGTGTATATTCCAACTATCGCGGTATCAGTCTTTTATCCATCTTGTATAAGGTCTTGTCGAGCAATTTATGTTGTAGACTAATGTCAATTGTTGAAATCCTGATTGGACCTTTTCAGTGTGGGTTAAGACCAGGCAAGTCCACGACTGACCAAAAATTCACGCTACGCCAAATCCTGATAAAAAAAAGACCAACGAAAAGGAAATCGATACATACCATCCTTTTGTCGACTACAAAGCTGCTTTAGATAGCCCCTTAAGGGGAAAATTTTACGAAGCTCTCTCTGAACTTGGGATTCAGGCAAAAATTATTCCCCTCTGTTGAATGAAGCTGACCAACACCAAATCCGCAGTAAAGGTGGGGAAAGACCTCTCCGAAGTATTCAGTCGCAAGCGAGGACTGAAACAAGGCGATACATTTTCGTGCAATCTCTTCAACATCTGAATGGAGATAGTAGC
This sequence comes from Phaonia tiefii, assembly GCA_963931995.1. Taxonomy (NCBI): domain Eukaryota; kingdom Metazoa; phylum Arthropoda; class Insecta; order Diptera; family Muscidae; genus Phaonia; species Phaonia tiefii. Next base: position 196,251,920 of record OZ008368.1, on the reverse strand, counting down.
GAGGAAAGCTGCAGTAAATGTGAACAAGACCGTCAACACGAAAAGCCAAATGTTGCTGGCGAATACTGATGAAATAGACATCATTGACAAAATTTGCGAGACGTTACTGCAGTATTTTCAAGAATGGAAAAAGAATCAGAGAAAGGGATCTTGCTGGTAATGAGGGCAAGACAAAATTTATGGTGTCAACCGCTGGACAAACCTCTTGACTTGGTCCGCACTTAAACGTTGACAACCGATTTGATTTCGAAGTGTTAGTTGAATATACAATATACACATGTGAATTGCAGAATTGAGTTTGTATATATACGATTGATGATCAACCGATGGTATCTATTCAGGCACAGTAGTTAGGCATCTGATGATAAACTTGTCACGGAGTTCGAAACTAAGCATGCCAGTGAGTGTGTGTTGAACTGAATTGTCTATTATTTCCAACAAAAACTAACCATTTTTCAATTAGAAAAATGTTCATGACTTGTAATCTTGTAGTATGAATTTCTCATACATTAACCAAAAACAATATCGACCTTGGATCCGCCATGAACAATGGCAACAACGTCGGCCTGGAGATAAATAGCAGAATTGTGCTTGGAAATAGATGATATTTTTGGCTCCGCAAATAGTTTAAGAACAAAGCCATCTCTCGACAGGCAAACTGCCAGCTATACCAGACTCTCATTTTACCAGTCCTGGTATAAAACTCCGAAACTTGGGTCATATTGCATGTGGATGGAAAACACCTAGGACTATTCAAGAGAAAAATTATCGGTAAAATATATGGTCCTGTTAAAGACAAAGGCGAGTAACAACGTCGTTGGAACCATGCCCTAATTTGTATTCGACTGGGACATTGGTAGGCGAATCAAATTAGGCCAATTGAGTTGGCTAGGCCATGTAATCAGAATGGATGAAGAGCAGGCAGTGCTAAAGGTTTTCCATAACGTACCCGATGGAAACAGGAAAGAGGACGCCCAAGACTCCGATGGAAAGACCAGACCGAATAAACCCTCAGTAGCTTTGGTGTTACCAACTGGCGAGAAAATACGAAGGATATTACTCGTTGGAGAAATAAGTTAAAAAAAATCCAATGAGTGTTCGAACTCACGGGCGATGTGTTAACACCTTTTTGCTACACGGTACCTGTTCGATTTCTATGAACACATTCGTAAATGTTTCATTGGAAAATAAAAAACAGCGTTCAATCATATGATGACGTTACAGTTAAATAATATTAATACTTAAAATTGTTTAAAGACCCAGTGCAAGCACATGTGTCATTATATTCTTGCTCAATACTTTTTTTTTATTCCCACAAAAGTCAAAGAATGCAAAGCAACAGACACTTGTACATACATACATACATACATTGTTATATTCGTACGATATAACCGAAGATCAACTTAAATACTTTTTTAATATTACTCCAAGTTAATACTCCAAATTAAAACACTTCAATCTCGGCTCGCCGATATCGGATCGCCTTAATTTTTGGCCTAAACTCTTCATCGAAACCCGCACTAGCTTTTTAATCCAAAAATTAATAAAATCGGCTATGAATTTCCGGAGAAAATCGCGTGGGAAAATTATATGAAAATCGCCCAATAATCACTTTCAATACCGACTGCCAAGCAACGAACAAAGAAACGATGATAAGACAAAACCGAAGATCAACAAAACACTTTTTTAATATTACTCCAAATTAATACTCCAAATTAAAACACTTAAATCTCGGCTCGCCGACATCGGATCGCCTTAATTTTTGGCCTAAACTCTTCGTCGAAACCCGCACTAGCTTTTTAATCCAAAAATTAATAAAATCGGCTATGAATTTCCGGAGAAAATCGCGTGGGAAAATTATATGAAAATCGCCCAATAATCACTTTCAATACCGACTGCCAAGCAACGAACAAAGAAACGATGATTTACTCTTACAAACCTAACACTTGCGTATGTATTAAATTTATAGTTTACTGCCCTAGAGGCGCGCGTATAGATGTTAACACATCAAAAATTTTAATTTGTATTTTTGTTTGGTTAGTTAATGTGTATGTGTAAGACATCTAACCTCATGAGGTTGTAAAATCAGCAATAAAAGTAGAGTAACCAAGTGTAGGGTGTCTCAAAAAGGACACAATATCATCGCATATAAATAGGAAACTCAAGCAGAAAATTAAGACACACAGAAGTAAAACAGTTAACGTGGCAAATTTGTGTGGCAAACGCTACTCATGCCACTCACTATAAGTTCCTAGCACAAAGAATGAATGTGTTGTATGTATTTTAAGGGTGCTAATAGACACATTGTCTATGTCACAATATGCCACTGGCTCGCAAACAAAAATGATTTCACATATATACCGGCTCTGTTCCGGAATTCTTAAGATTTATGGTAGACTTTCATTAACAGAACTGAAAACATCACGAGAAAATGCCACGAAGTTTAGTTGATGGTAACATGTTGTGAAGTTAAAATATCATTTATTATCTTTTTTCAGAATATGAGACAGAGAGTAAATTGGGAGTCTCGATGTCACACTTCTTATCAGGAAAATGTTGTAACAGAAATGATGTTGTTGATAACTACTTAAGTTGTCATTTTGGACAATCCTTAAATGGTTTTATGACCACGGCTGACAGTTATAAACAGTTGTCATATATAATTTAGTCAGTGGAAGTAAAAGGATATCTTAAGCATTGAAACCAGAATGTGAAACTGAAACTAAATGTGACGTTAAAAATTCCTGAGATACTTGAGTTGTATTTCAGATCCTCATACTAAGGTTTGGAAAATTGAAGTGAAAGTCACTCTCATACTTGTTGCAATATTAGAGCTGACATCGAAATATATAAACATTTAAATATTTACTACTAAGTACAATTAATTATTAAATTAATCGCGCAAAAATGTATTAATATTTAAAAATGCTGCACTTTTAACGGTTACAACTCCAAATTTACTCCTTCCCATATCATCGTACATACTCCGATAAAATGAGTGCTAAAAATTTGGAAAATTTTTTGTTTCTATGGCAAACATTTTGCCAAAACATTTCACCAAAGTGATAAAGTTATCACATTAAAACTAAAGTGATAAATACGAAAAACTTCCGTTGTCTAGTAGAAAACCGCAAAAGCGGAAACTCTAAGCAAATCGAAAGAGATAAGCCAACACTAGGGATTTGCGTCTATGCATGTGTACTAGTAGAACAATACAGATTGCATAAACGACCGGAAGTTATAAACAAAAGTAGAAAAGATTCTAAAACCGATATATTATAAGAACACCACAGATTTGTTGGGGAATGAGTAAATGTTAGGGGGAATTTGGTGAGATTTAAATTTAGAGAGCAGACAATACAAATTAAAGCATATTTATTCATACCTTTGGAGGGTGAAAATGTTTCCATTCTGTGGCATGTTTGATTCTTTACCACACGCGAATACGGTAAAGATGCGACGACGTTTCCTTTCGACTTGGCATCGACACATAGAAGAGTATGGTTATATGAAACTGGAATAATCCATTGTAGTTGGACTACTGCAAATATTACAGTCTACGATTTATATTGAAATTTCAAAAAATATTTACCTAAATACAAAAATTCAAATTGAAACTTGTAAATGCCAAATTTAAGAAATATAAAAGAATTGATATATATTTTGCGAATTAAAACGAAAATATTTATTTATTTATATGAAACCAAGTATTTGGAATACATCCACATTTTTAATGTAAATATTTAAATATTTGAATTAAAATTGTTATGTCCGATTTTTGCTAGTTTTTGGTTGATGTGTGAGAAATTTATACTACAAGCTTACAACATTTTTCTAATTGAAATTGTTGGAAATAATAGACAATTCAGTTAAGCACACACTCACCACTGTCATGGCTAATTTAGAACTCCGTGCCAAATGCATCATCAGATGCCATATATATAAAAACTCAATACTGCAATTCACATGTGCGTAAGTATCAACATCACTGAAAGGTCTATAATTCCAACAACAAGAACACACAGAATTTCTTCTTCTTCTTTTCCTCAATCGTTCTCGCATTGTTGCAGTGATTTGAGGTGAGTTTTAATCTATATCCCAGAGTTGTATTTTTCCGTGGTATAGCATTTTATCAAGACCGTGCTAGGGTCAGTTACGTTTATTTGAATTTGAATTTTTATGACCGATTTTTGTTACTTTTCGTTAATGTATGAGAAATTCATACTACAAGCTTACAACATTTTGCTGATTGAAAATTGGTTGGTTTTTGTTGGAAATAATAGAAAATTCAGATAAGCACACAGTCACTGGCATGACTAGTTTCGAACTCCGTGACAAGTTTACCATCAGATACCTAACTACTGTGCCTGAATTGATACCATCGGATGATCATCAATCGTATAATACAAACTCAATTCAATTCTACAATTCACATGTGCCAATTTAGTATCGGCCAAAGATCCCAAAGTATCAACATCACTGAAAGGCCTATAATTTCAACAACAAGAACATACAGAATTTTTCCACCATGTCCTTCTTTTCCTCATTCGTTCTCGCATTGTTGCAGTGCTTTGAGGTGAGTTTTAATCTATATCACAGAGTTGTATTTTCCCGGGGTATAGCATTTTTGATGACCGCGCTAGTGTCAGTTACGTTTATTTGAATTTAATGTTAGTTTTTGGTTAATGTATGAGAAATTCATACTACAAGCTTACAAGTCATGAAAATTTTTCCAATTAAAAATGATTGGTTTTTGTTGGAAATAATAGACAATTCAGTTCAACACACAAACACAAAGGATTTTGGCAAACCCCTATGTAAAATACTGATCATGTTCTTCGGGGAACAAAATGGAAATTGCATAATGTTGATTTACGATCCGTGGGATTAATCGTACGTAAATGTAGTAATAAACACAAACTTAAACTAGACAAAGGGTTAAACCCAAATTATAAAATGATATCAGAAAACTGAAACCACACTGACAGATAGATATACCTTAGTTAAAAAATACGTAGTATTTTTAAGTGTTTATTCAGCCTTTTTTGCCATCCAAGAAGTGTTTGAGAAAGCGGAAATATAATTTTTTGCCTACATAAAGAAAAGGGTCATTCTGCTTACAAGTTAAAGATAAAAATTTTGATATAGTAATAAAAATTAGCAAGATAGTCAGAAACGTCATATGTAAAACAACACGTACTCCTTTAGTTATGTATGCTGCCAATATATCACCGAGAAACAAGGTTCATTGCGAAGGTCGTATCAAGATTACTATAATATGTATCCGGACAATTTTAACCAGCATTGGACTCCGAGTACTATATGCCTTTCATGTCTGTCAAATTTAAGCGCGAGATCTTTCAACGAAAAGTAAGTACAGGGTAATAGATTTTGAATACATTATTTTCGCAATGCCACAATATCAGGCTTTACGGACGATACATGAAACTTTGCAGCTTATGCGTCGAAGAGAAACAGCAAGCCATGAAGTTCGTTGCTGATCCATATTTTGATTACACTACATATAATAAAGATCGGGGTGCAAGCTTTCGTCAAGTGGTTTAATCTTCGCCAGGACATTCAACCTCAAGTATGTGTTACGAATCAGATAGTTCGGAACAATCAATACCATCTACATCTAAAGTACAAATAACGAGTTCATCCCAGACAAAGATTTCGTAATGGAAATAAATTTGGGTTCTTGCCGATCCCACATTCAACCAAACTAAAAGTATAATACTCTGGAACAGCATGTGGCCGTCGGTGGTGCAATGGTTAGTGTGCGCGCCTGTTGCACATGAGATCATGGGTTCGAACCCTGCTCTGACCACCTTAAAATTTCTTTCGGCGGCGGTCACCTCGCATAGCGACGGCGGCACTAACGAGTATATAGCCATGAAAATGCTGCTCAAAATACCGTCCGGAATCGGTGTAACACTGTAGGTCCCAATCAGTGAGTGAAAACTGGAAAGCGCACCGCTCAGTGATTGTGAGAAGCTCTCCCCTGTCCCTTCATGGGATGTAATTTGAAACCATTTATTTTTTTTAAGTATTATCACTCTTATATCATCTTGTACCTGAAAATAAAATAAAATTTTACTTTCAAAGTAAAAATAGTGGCTGGATGTCTACAATGTACCTACAAATGTAAACATTTGGTTCGTGGTACTTTTTTCAAAATTAAACTTTATATTTAAAATTATTTCTTAACACTGACTCAAAAATGCGTTTCTTAAATCTGGTGATAAAATACAATATCGACGTAGAAATGAAAAATAGCATAAATATATTTTCATAGAGCGCTCATTTGGTGGCGGTATTTCCCACCCCCAGATCAAGCAATTTCTTGCATATTGTTTTGTTGTATATTGTTTTATCTTCGACTTGGTTGTTCATGTTGTTGCTATAGAAAATTTTATGACCTAATATCTCGGAAACCATAAGAGTTAATTGAGACCTATCGGCATAACTTGTGTGGGCTTTTATTAGCGTACCTAAAGTTCATACATATATAGCCATTTAAATATATAACAAAACCATCTTCTTAAAGAGTTACGATCATCGCTGATTCACTGACTCTGTCACACTTTTTGAACACTTATGAAAAAAAGAAAAAAAACGAAATAAAAACAAAAAAAAACAAACAAAAAAAAATAAAAAAAACGGAAAAAAACGAAAAAACACGAAAAATCGAAAAAAAAACGAAAAAACGACAAAAAAAGACAAAAAAAACAAAAAATTTCATAGATTGTTGTGCCACTCTTAGTTGGAGCTCCTTATTCTCTGTACATGAATACATAAACGGTCCGCCAAATAACTTTTTTTTTTGAAAATGCTATAAAAAAAAACTACTGAATATTTTCTCAAATTTCTTTTTTTTATTTGAAAGTACAATCCTTCCGGTTAATAATGGAAAATAATTTCATTCAAATGGCTGCCTCGGCTGTCCATGCAGTAGCCTACACGATCATACCAATTTTTAAGCACATTATCGATTGTGTGCAGCTGTATTTCACCAATGGCTTCACGAATATTGCCCTTTAAAGCGTCAATTGTCTCTGGCTTGTCGGCGTAACACTTAGCTTTGAGGAGACCCCACAAATAATAGTCCAATGGTGTCAAATCGCAGCTCCGAGGTGGCCAAACGATATCAACTCTGCGGCTGATAATGCGATATTCAAAAACAGGGCGCAAAACATCGAGTGTAGCTTCGGCTGTGTGCCACGTAGCGTCGTCCTGTTGAAACCAAATGTTGCCAATATCCTCCTCTTCAATTTTTGTGAACAAAAATTCGTTCAACATGGCCCGATAACGATCACCATTGACTGTAACGGCCACTCCTTGCTCATTTTGGGAGAAAAATTGCCCAATTATGCCTCTGGACCAAAATCCGCATCGTTTTTGGTGCATCGGCTTTTCAATGTATGCGCGCGGGTTTTCTATGCCCCAAATGCGACAATTTTGCTTGTTTACATACCCGCCAAGATCAAAATGAGCTTCATCTGAAAAGACGATTTTTTTGGCAAAATCGGCATCTTCTGTAAGTCGATCGCAGGCCCATTTTTCCCATATTTCCCAGCGTTGTTCAAGCGTATACACAACCATATTCGTTCAGCGGAAGGATAAAACTAATTATCTGTCAAATCAGACATGAGCTAAGTGTTACCATTCACGAAATAAGCACTTGTTGAAAACAAAAACGTTAGATGGCGGACCCGTGACATATAAGGTACAAGCTGACAAACGTGTAAATCGTTTATTTTTTTTTAAATCGATTAAAATTAAAAAAATGTTTCGACGGGCGCCATAGGCGCGTTCCAATCCACTAGTTTAATGTAATATCTAAAATTTGACAACTGTTAAATTTGTTTTCATAATGGATGCAAACATATTTGAGCTCATATTCGGTGCTATGTTATAGGGAGTCCCAATGTAACAACTCCTATACTAGAAAACCTCAACTACGCCAATTATACATAATAAATTAATGCAAAGGTTCGGTAGAAGATCGCAGTGTATCTACGACTGTCATTGTGTTGATCCACCACCCAGCCAGACAGAAAAACGGACAAGCCTCACTCGCCTTAAAAATTTATAAAACCAATTTCCCCCAAAATATACTTAGGGTAATATGACTATTACGGTTATGACTATTTACAATTTTTGCAAATATAAAATTCTTCATCGCATAGCCGCATTGATCATGAAAAAATATTAAGAAATGATGTATTACTTTTTCGCGATCGTTAAAAAAGTTCACCCACCGATCACGATTAAGTTTTGAATTGTACCTTTCCTTTGAAGCAAAAAAAAAGTGTAATTTAGTTGTTTTTCTTACTGATTTCATTTTTACTTGCAATTCCAAATCAGCTATCAAAATTGCGCAAGATATTTTTGTATTATCTAAAACTAGTCGAACTTTGAACTTGAAAATCAGTTCATTCATCCCAAAACCACAGTTATTTATCAGTATTATATTACTATTTATTTAAAATATATAAAATATGTAACATATATGTATATACCATAAAAGTACCATATACTTTAATATACATTGTATGTATATGCATATATGAAAACAAACAATAAAAAATATTTTAAAAAAAATTTCCAAAAAAAAAAAAATCTTGGGGGAGTTTTAGAAATTGCAATCGGTGGGTGAACTTTTTTCACCAAAATGACATAAAAAAATGATTTTTATTATCAGTACAACATTGCCCATAGCGTGGTGCGATGAAGAAATGTTGTTAAAATTTTGTCATAACCCTAATGACTATATTGATGCGTTACACTTTCCTCTAAATTAAATTATATATTCCATCATCCCTTTGGCGCTGCTTGTTCAATGTTTGACAGGCTACAACTCAGTATATTTGATACACTTCTGTGTATTTGATTTTTGTCACAACTCTGTATATTTCAGTCCTAAATATTCCCAAAGGGGTGTGAGTATAAAGCTTATTTACAATGTGATTGTAAGGCAAACATCGTTTTGGAAATAATTATATATCAGGATTCAGCCATTTCCAATGTATTTACCAGAATAATTATGACGACGCAAAAAAAAAATGTGACCATCTTACCATTGTAATGGGGTTTTCAATAAGAGCGCTACAAAAGGTTTTTTAAATAAAACAAAACCTGTTTTAGATACCAATGAAATTCTTTATTCGTGTGAAAGTACGTTCGATGCCATGAACCCAATTTTCGACTGTTTTCAAGCATAAATCGGCCGATACTGCTGCAATTTCACGTTCGATATTCGTACGAAGTTCATCAATCGTCGCTGGCTTGTTGGCATAGACCATAGACTTGACGTAGCTCCACAGGAAATAATCTAACGGTGTCAAATCGCACGACCGAGGCGGCGAATCGACTGGGCCATTTCGTGAGATAACACGTTCACCAAACTTGGTTTCCAATAAATTGATTGTGGCATTCGGTGTGTGGCTTGTGGCGCCGTCCTGTTGGAACCACATGTCCTCCAAGTCCATATTATCCAATTGGGGCCAAAAATATTCGGTTATCATTAAACACAGCAATGTGCCGGTCTTGATCATCACGGAAGAAGTACGGCCCAATGACGCCGCCGGCCCATAAACCGCACCAAACAGTAATTTTTTCGGGATGCGATGATGACTCATGGATTACGCGTGGATTTCTGTCTGACCAATAATGCATATTTTGCTTATTGACGAAGCCATTCAGCCAGAAATGAGCCTCATCGCTGAAGATGATTGAGGCCACTGAAGTTGAGGCCACTGACTCCAAATTTCGGTAGTAAATTTTAATAATTTCGACTCGTTGTTGGCTCGTATATCTTTCCATGATGAAATGGCAAACCTTACTGAAGAGAAATGTCAAAAGAGCGGGAAAAAATATGACGTCCTTTGCTGTCCCTATCGATTTACGTTTGTAGCGTCTCTGTTGAAAAACCCTTTACAAGTTTAGCGAAAAGGAACTCTTTTTAGGTCCACCGCATGGAAAAGTAAATTTACTTTAATGTGAGTAGAAAAGACAGAACATAACCGAAGTATAGAAGTGTATCTTATAATCTCCAGAAATGCTTAAATGTATTGAGATATTTTTTGGTTACTTTTCATCTAAGGTTGTTGTCCATTTTCTATTGTTTTACATAATTTTCTTACTACGCAGCAATTTTATTATTACTTTGTATGCCAATGTCAATTAATCACTTTGTCGTAGATTTAGAAATAACCTTATATTTTTTTACTAACGCAAACTCTTATTCGGGCCTTCACTCATAAAGTATTCCAGATTGTAGTTAGTTTAGATGTAGTTACTTTATTTGCTCAATATTTTTTCCCCCTTTACATTAGTCTTGAATCACGTGCCACTTTATTTCATTTTAGGAATGATAAATTGATTAACACTCAGTGCAGAACCGCTGATTGTTAAACCTGCACTTACGAATTTCAATAAATCTTCAGGAATCCATTGAAATGTAGGGAAAATTTAGTATTGTATTGAAAGAAATTCAATAATTTTGAAACTCAACAGAAGGAAATCATACATTTTGTTGCATACAATTCATCAATCAATCAAATTTGCAGCAACGCAAATCTGCGAATTCCTAAATAGGGGGGCTTCCTTATTCAGAGCTTATATGGCTATCAAATTCCAATGATGGCTACTTAATGGAGTGGTTTTATTCGACTTTTTCACAACCGGCTTAGAAATATTAGATAATATGAACGGAAAAACCCTGATTGTTTTTGTGAAAACCACAAAAAAACTGAATTTACCGGTTTTTTTACTATATACCAAACCCAATTACAAATTGAATTTTCTATTTTATTCTTGATTAGAGGTTTACGCCAATTGTTTCTGTTTCGGCGGCGGCGTAGGGACATGGGAAAACCGGCGGTGACGGCTTGGTCAGCTAACTTGGCGGCGGCTAATTGTGGCTATTCCTAGTTATTAGAAAATTGACCCGGCTGGTGTTGGGCAGGGTTCAATTTTTAGAAAATATGTCCTGCTGTGGATATAGTTGTAACGTGTGCTGCAACCTGTTAAGGTCACCTTAGACCTGCGAACCAGTAGGCCGACTTTTGTGTCGGGCATTATTTCGCCTTACACCCACCGAATTTCCGGCTGACTTTCTGAAAATTAAACTAGTTTTGATTTTTGCCCGACTAGTCTGCCGACTGCCCGACTTCACCTTACACTGGGAGATGAGTCGGGCCGACTTTCTGGTCGCTGGTCTAAGGTGCCGCTGGTCTAAGGTGCCGTTAGGTCTAAGGTGTAGCGTGTGGAATTTCACCTGGCTGCTGTTATGAAAAATTGCAGATTGTCATTTAACTCCATAAGTTAATTCCTGGGAAATTAAGCTGCATGTTATTGGGAAATATTCTGATTGTGGTTGTGTGTAGTTTAAAGTTTGCAGTTTTTTGCATGTTGTGGTTGCAACGTGTAAATCAAGACAATGATATTAATTTATCGATTATACAGAATATTAAACAAAATGTTATACGCCGGCGAACCACGCTGCCGCCCCCGCAGCCCGAGTTCTACGTAATAAGGCGCCAGCGCAGTAAAAAAAAGTGATAGCAGAGTGACAGCAGAAGAAATGTTTTTGATGTGTTAACATCTATAGCGGCGTATAGGGACTAAATGTATCAAAGTCAGATTTTATGCTGCTGCTAAAACCAGATTTTATGCTGCTGCTAAAACCAGATTTTATGCTGCTGCTAAAACCAGATTTTCTGCGACTGCCATAGAGAATAATGACGTGTTAAACAGAAATGAGCGACCAAGAGAGCAATGAAAGAGTGGTGTGGCAGGGGTGAGGCAAACGAAATTGTGTCTATAGCGTATGTATTAACATAATAATGTATGTATGTACATATGTCTGTTGCTGTTGTTGAACGGAGATATAAAGCATAGCCACGCAAAATTTCATTTGCAAGCCCATGGGCTTTGTGTTACATTGGGATGGCAAACTACTTCCTGCAATGGCTGGAAAGGAAAAATTTGACCGTCTAGCTATTGTTTTAACGGCAGAAAATATAGAGAAATTGATTGCCATTCCAATTATTGAAGTTGGATCTGGTGCAGCAACCGCCCAATGAATATATAATTATTTAGAGAAAATGAATATGATGAATTCGTTGGAAATGGTGTGCTTTGACACGACTGCTTCAAACACTGGTCAACATAATGGTACTGGAATGTTGCTGGAACGAAAATTGGAGCGAAGCTTGTTGTTGTTGCCATGCAGGCATCATATTGCAGAGATCATACTACGAGCTGTATTTGAAATATATTTTGGAAAATCCAGCGGCCCCGAAGTTGTCATATTTGAACGTTTTTCACGGAACTGGAACACTTTTAATTTGAAAGATTTTAAAATCGGAATCATGGATGAAGAAGTGCAACGTGCTGTTAGTCTTGATGAATGCCAATCCAGCAAAGAGTTTTGCATCGAGAGTTTGGCAAAAGACCACATTCGGCATGACTACAAAGAGTTATTACAACTCACTTTCATTTTTCTTGGTGGCATCATTCCCAATTTTTCATTTCGTGCTCCTGGAGCAACGTCGCATGCTAGGTTTATGTCAGAAGCGATATATGCTCTAAAAATGTTTGCTTCGCATAAACAATTTAAAATGTCTTCCAGCCTGTTGAATGGCATCCGTAATGTGTGTATTTTTTTGATACGCCCTTATGTTCCATACTGGATCAGAACCACTAATGCAGTTGAAGCACCAAATAGGGGTTTGCAGCTGATTAAAAATATTGCCTGTTACAACGACCGCAAAAAATATCCTTGCCTTTATTACACAAAATGCGAAACCACTTGTGGTATTTATCGGAGGAAGCAGTTGCTCTCGCCTTTTTGATTCCAACGTGGACATTAATATGAAAAAACTATGGTTGCGGCACTTGGACTAGAAAATGAGACTGAAAGTAATGAAGATATTGACGTTTCACTGCCTAAAAAGGTCTGTGCGAGCATTGAACTAATGAAAGAATTCACATGTAAAGATTTAAGCTATTTTGTAACACAAAGAACTAAAAAGTTCTTTTCACGAATGGAAATAGACATGGATTTTTTAAATTTTGATTCGTCGAATTGGAGCGAAAGAGCAGAATACATAAGAGGCGTTCAAATACGCAAAAACGTTACTGTTTTTAATGATCCTGCTGAGAGAAAAGTAAACCTAACAACAGATTTTAACAAGTCTTGAACGCATAACGAAGAAGACAGACAATACTTGCTTCATATTGTTGAGAACTTCTGACCAAAATTCCCGTCATATACTAAATTTTCGCTTTTGTAAAATTTTGGAGTTACTATACTTAAATTACTCAAATACAAATTAAAAAAAATTAAGTCAATTGCATTTTTTCTAAATAAAGTCAAAAAAGTTGTGTTTTTTCTATATTTGATCTTTGACCTCATTTTAGCACAGGTTGGCATACTCTGATCGACTTGAAAATTTGCCACATGAATTTTGACATCAAATGTCATATTTAACCAATCCACGCAATAAAAATTCCAAAAAAAATCCAATGAGTGTTCGAACTCACGGGCGATGTGTTAACACCTTTTTGCTACACGGTACCTGTTCGATTTCTATGAACACATTCGTAAATGTTACATTGCAAAATAAAAAACAGCGTTCAATCATATGATGACTTTACAGTTAAATAATATTATTACTTAAAATTATTTAAAGACCCAGTGCAAGCACATGTGTCATTATTTTCCTGCTCAATACTTTTTATTTTAGTCCCACAAAAGTCAAAGAACGCAAAGCAACAGACACTTGTATCGGGTTTTTCAATAAGAGCGCTACAAAAGTTTTTTTAAATAAAACAAAACCGGTTTTAGATACCAATGAAATTCTTTATTCCTGTGAAAGTACGTTCGATGCCATTATGTACGGAACTCGATTTCTTTTGCATGGCCACCACGGGCACGCTTGAAGAAGTCCAGACGCTGAACCCAATTTTCGACGATTTTCAAGCATAAATCGGCCGATACTGCTGCAATTTCACGTTCGATAGTTGTACGAAGCTCATCAATCGTCGCTGGCTTGTTGGCATAGACCATAGACTTGACGTAGCCCCACAGGAAATCATCTAACGGCGTCAAATCGCACGACCGAGGTGTCCAATCGACTTGGCCGTTTCGTGAGATAACACGTTCACCAAACTTGGTTTCCAATAAATTGATTGTGGCATTCGCTGTGTGGCTTGTGGCGCCGTCCTGTTGGAACCACATGTCCTCCAAGTCCATATTATCCAATTGGGGCCAAAAATATTCTGTTATCATTGAACGGTAGCGATTCGCATTCACAGTAATGTGCCGATCTTGATCATCACGGAAGAAGTACGACCCAATGACGCCGCCGGCCCATAAACCGCACCAAACCATCATTTTTTCGGGATGCAATGATGACTCGTGGATTACGTGTGGATTGCTGTCTGACCAATAGCGCATATTTTGCTTATTGACGAAGCCATTCAGCCAGAAATGAGCCTCATCGCTGAAGATGATTGAGGCCACTGACTCCAAATTTCGGTAGTAAATTTTAATAGTTTCGACTCGTTGTTGGCTCGTATATCTTTCCATGACGAAATGGCAAACCTTACGGAAGAGGAATGTCAAACGAGCGGGAAAAAATATAGCGTCGTTTGCTGTCCCTATCGATTTACCTTTGTAGCGTCTCTGTTGAAAAACCCTTTATATACATTCATACATTGTTATATTCGTACATACGCTACACAAGTTCACAAAATTGTCGTTGGTCTCTTGCTATCTTATTTTTATATACGTATAATACGTCATTACTCTCTTTGCTCTGAGAGTGCTCCGCACCCACATTTTATTGGACTTACCTTTCACTATAATAAAAAAACAACTACACCAACAACAACTACTACTACTACTACTCAAGAATGATAGAAACAAGATTACGCATTGCGCAGGTCCGTTATTTCTCTCTCAGCAATCAGCAATTTTTATGACGTCACTTGTGGCTTATTTTGTAAGCACAACAATGATTTAATATGGAAAAGTGTAAACATTTCAATTTAACAAGGAATTTAATGCTTTGAGAATCGTAAAATACCTATAATAAATAATTAAAACATATATACTTATTTATGTTTTATTTTTTTGAATGATTAAATATATGTATATGTTTTAATTATTTATTATAGGTATTTTACGATTCTCAAAGCATTAAATTCCTTGTTAAATTGAAATGTTTACACTTTTCCATATTAAATCATTGTTGTGCTTACAAAATAAGCCACAAGTGACGTCATGCGCAGAGAGAGGCAATTTTTGCACAGCCTACCGCGTAATCTTGTTTCTATCATTCTTGACTACTACTGATATGTTGGTGATTTATTTGTGCTTCCTGTGTCGGGAGTGTTTGTGTGGGGGGTTGGGGTTGTGGGGGGCGGTACCTAAAAGAAAAACTGTTAAGGGAATGCAAAGAGTGGAGAGTGTGAGTGTAAATTGTCATGGTGGAGGGTATATAAGCTTCGGCCCGGCCGAAGCTTAACACCGTTTCTACTTGTTTTTGTATACACCGGGCAATGCTGAACATCAAATGACTCGCTTTGTTTGGCCATAGCAACAACAACGAAACAACCAAACACACAACATCACACATACTTTGTCCGAAGTAGCTGACGTATACGTGTGTCACATAACCACATGTTTGCCATATCAACAGCAACGAAACAGCCAAACACACAGCATCACACATACTTTGTACGAAGTAGCTGACGTATTAGTATGTCACCATAACGTCGACTGCGCAAGCCCATGCGCTTGCAAATGAATGGTTTTAGCAGCAGCATGAAATCTGGTTTTAGCAGATTTTGACTTTGATAGATTTAGTCCCTATACGCCGCTATAGTTGTTAACACATAAAAAAAATTTAAGGACAGGTCTAATGTTCATTTATAAATACTTCAGTTTGGATTTGAAAATGGCAACTCTACTCTCCATGCACTATTAAAGTTTCACAATGCTGTTGTTCAGAAATTGAGAAATCTGGAAAAGCATTTGTTGGGGCTTATCAAGATGGAATATTATTTGTAATGGATAAAATTATTTTCTCACATTCTATCATTAAACTTTTCGAGACCGATTTTACCGGCAGGAACTTTTGCGTGCTTCTCATAAAACACTCATATTTAGAATATCCTCATAATTATCAAGATCCAAAACTAACACTTTATAAAATGATTGGTTGTGTCGAGATTTCTCACTAGTAATGCCCAAAAATAGAACGAGTTGTCGTAGTTCAGCAAAATTTTTCACAAGTCATTTTTGGAAGCAAAAACCGAAAAGAATTAAGTTTTATGCAAATCTGTCAGAGGACACGTTCACCTCCCATATTCTGTCAAAATTGGCATTTCTTAAGAGAAATGAAAGAACATAGTTAGCCTGGATGAGGCCAAAGATGTAAATTTTCACTGTCTGAATCCACGCCCTTTGATAAGCCCTCCTGGAAGGCACCAATGATGTCAAAACCACACTGGTAGGAAGAAATGTTATGCTGAAGAGAATTTAGATTTGACTACGATCAATGGTATTTCATTGAACAAATCAAAGCTGATTGAAGAATTGTCAGAAAGCCTACTGGAAGTCACCAACTGCGAAGCCAGCAACGCAGTGGTGGAGAGGGACGCTTCTACAGATAAACCTCCACCACTCCAAAGATACTTCCGCAGCTCTCCTGCCCCATATACAAAAATATGGTTCCGATGTCGTCTTTATCCAAGAACCCTGAACAAATCATGGTAGTATATGCGGAGTGAAGAATTCAAGCTTCCCCTTTTCTAAGCCATAGGCACGACGAGAACGTGTGTACTTGCAAAAAATATTTGAATGTACATCTCGTATCTCACTGTCGTGATAGAGACATTACCGCGTACTAGTCTGGAGACGCAGAAGGTCAACATCTGGTTAGCGTCAGCTTACATTCCTAATTCCCTACCGCTTCTGCTGCGGAAGCTGATTGAGGAGGCGGGTAAGGATAAAAAGAGTATTGCTCTTTGTGCGGACGTCAATACGCATCATACAATTTGGGAAGTACCAACATAAATGATTGTGGTGAAACATTTCTAAATTATGTTTTGTCCACCAACCTTTATTTTTGTAACAAGAGCATTGAGACAACCTTAATTGCTGCAGATAAACAAGAGTTCCATGATGTCACCTTTCACAGGATACCCTTGAGTTGATCAAAGCATGGAAGGTGTCGAGTGGGCATTCCATTTCCGACCATCGTTACGTAGAGTTTTCTCTCACGCAGAACATCACCGTTCTGTCTGTTCCAAGAAACGTTGGACAAAGTACAAACAAATTCTGAACGGTTTCATTAAAGTCAATCCTCTCTCCCAACCAGATAATACCGCTGAGGCTGACGGTCTGACTGATGTCAAAACCACACTGGTAGGAAGAAATGTTATGCTGAAGAGAATTTAGATTTGACTACGATCAATGGTATTTCATTGAACAAATCAAAGCTGATTGAAGAATTGTCAGAAAGCCTACTGGAAGTCACCAACTGCGAAGCCAGCAACGCAGTGGTGGAGAGGGACGCTTCTACAGATAAACCTCCACCACTCCAAAGATACTTCCGTAGCTCTCCTGCCCCATATACAAAAATATGGTTCCGATGTCGTCTTTATCCAAGAACCCTGAACAAATCATGGTAGTA
Organism: Phaonia tiefii; assembly: GCA_963931995.1. Classification (NCBI taxonomy): domain Eukaryota; kingdom Metazoa; phylum Arthropoda; class Insecta; order Diptera; family Muscidae; genus Phaonia; species Phaonia tiefii. The sequence goes on along the minus strand of OZ008368.1, from coordinate 196,234,206 downwards.
TATGCGGAGTGAAGAATTCAAGCTTCCCCTTTTCTATGCTATAGGCACGACGAGAACGTGTGTACTTGCAAAAAATATTTGAATGTACATCTCGTATCTCACTGTCGTGATAGAGACATTACCGCGTACTAGTCTGGAGACGCAGAAGGTCAACATCTGGTTAGCGTCAGCTTACATTCCTAATTCCCTACCGCTTCTGCTGCGGAAGCTGATTGAGGAGGCGGGTAAGGATAAAAAGAGTATTGCTCTTTGTGCGGACGTCAATACGCATCATACAATTTGGGAAGTACCAACATAAATGATTGTGGTGAAACATTTCTAAATTATGTTTTGTCCACCAACCTTTATTTTTGTAACAAGAGCATTGAGACAACCTTAATTGCTGCAGATAAACAAGAGTTCCATGATGTCACCTTTCACAGGATACCCTTGAGTTGATCAAAGCATGGAAGGTGTCGAGTGGGCATTCCATTTCCGACCATCGTTACGTAGAGTTTTCTCTCACGCAGAACATCACCGTTCTGGCTGTTCCAAGAAACGTTGGACAAAGTACAAACAAATTCTGAACGGTTTCATTAAAGTCAATCCTCTCTCCCAACCAGATAATACCGCTGAGGCTGACGGTCTGACTGATGCTCTCACCTCAGATCTTAACCGATCACTTAAATCTGCACATCCCACCGGTTCGTATGGAGGTACGAAGAAACCTCCATGTTGCAACAAGGATCTGCCAATCCTCAGCAAGTATGGCAGAACGATTTCTAATAGGGCAAAGGATGGATCGAACCTGAAATATCCAGAAAAAATATAAGAAAGAGTAAAGATCTTCAAAGAGAAGGTTTTGGAGACATTTCTGCTCAGGAATTGAAACCCGTCTGAGGCTGTCAGACTGCCAAAAATCTTTTCCATGACTCCCACCTCTCTGGAATATCTTATGAAAAAAAAACGGGCGATGAACACCATCGAGTGAAGAATCATTGGACCTCCCGCTTAAAACAGTCTTTCGTGGAAATAACGTGACCCACCACGTTACGTTTTGTTTTTGTACCACGAGTCGAGCGCCACCAAGTAAAATATTTGGTCGGAATTTTTCCATGCTTAGCAATCCTTGGCTAACTTAAATTACAATTAGAAATCTTCTAGCCACATCGTATTTAATAACATTATACTCTACATTCACAGTTTAAAGAGATAAGGCCATATATCTTCTTTTTCTAATCTGCTTTTCGGTATGAGTTTCGATAACTTGCTGAAGACAGTAGATCTAACTTCATTACACAAAATTATTCATATTATATATTTATATATTTCTTGGAGTTAACTTAAAACTAACTTAGAGAATATATTAATGTATAACCGTAGGTTGACAACTATGTATACAAATTGTTAGGTGTCAAGATATTAAAATCATTTGTCACTAAAAAGGTGTATTTAGTTTTAAAAATATGTCTAAATTTATAATTCCAGAACACCTAGGAAGAACCCAATAGTTCAAACGAATTTTCCAACTCAGTTATCCATCATCTATGACATCAATACATTAACATAATTAATAGCTATTTTCCTCCATCATTATTCCTTTGTATTCCTTTCGCATTATAAGCAATATCAAAATCTACTAATCTTCACCTTTAATTAAACTTTACTTTGTGCAGTTTTCCTTTGTTCCTTCGAGTAGATTTGTTATCACAATTTTTGGGTTTATAGTTATTCATCACATTTCTTCGTTGGCAGATATTAGACACATTTGGTGACGTAGCGGTTTTTGTATGTCCAACAAACCGAGAATCTTTTGGCATTTATTTATTAATTAGTTAGATTTGTTACGCACAGCCAAGTGCCCCAGCAGGAGGATAAAACATCCTTCAGCAAATTTAAATTATATGGAATGAAATCTTAGATTTGCTAAGGTATACATCGCAGTAAACGAGAAATGCAGAGAATACCCATAACTTCTGAGATTATAGGGGTCAGTCTGATGAAGAAAAGTGGACTTTGGAAAAAAATTCGAATACAATGAATGACAACGAGTAAACCTACCAGCAAGAAATTTGCTACAAATCTTCATACATAAACAATAAGATTTCAAGGAATTCCCCGTGAATCGAAAAAATCTTTTAAGAAAATTAATGCCGAATAACTTGCTGGTTTTGGACTAACATTCTTTTCAAAGTTGTAATAGGATTACGAAGGTCGTGTGCAGGGGACACAAAAAAGGAAATACTTTGGCATGCAGTGAAAGCAACGAAGAGGGAAGATTTTATATGATTTGTTGTAACTTTCGCTCGTGTAGGATTTGGTAAAAAGATTATTTCCTAATGACATTTGTGTGCTTTTAAAATTGATTAATTATTAAGGGATAGAGAGGTTACACATATCTCGACAAAAACCCTAAGTTATCTTTCCCGCCGAGAGTAGAAAAGAGTAATTTACATGTAACTTAAGGTTTGATTGACAATATGTTGAAGTTCATATCTTTAATAAAGGCAATACTAATGACTCTAAAAGCGTTACATAGAGAACAAGGTGAAGATTAGTAGAACAAGAAATGTCTTACGGATATGATAGGGAAAGTCTTGCTTCGTTTAACAAGCGATTTTCAAATCAATACATACATGAAATGGCATATATAACTCCAGTACCAGAGTAGATATGCACTTGAGCAGCTAAGTCGATTTGCGGAAAGACTTAAGAATTCTGATAGTTTAGATATTTTTAAATGAAATGCAGGAGATCCTGAATTCTTAGTTGGCGTTTAGTTGGACGAATACCAACTATTTCTCGCCCATTGGCATCTTGGGAGAGCAATTTGAAGTTTCTCGACAATCGTTTTTCGTAGCTACTAGCCCTGGAATACATCGGGATTAATTGTTGGAACGAAGTTCCTTAACGCAAGTTGCGGGTTGGGGGTTAAATGAAGAATTTTAAACAACTTTTTTTTAACTACTTTATTACAACCCATTATTATCAACTATCTTGGGTACTTCTGTTTTGGTTTAAAGAGAAGTTGTCTAGGTGGAGCCTCTTTATTACATATTGTAGTTTTAAACCCAATAAAAAGTAAATTAAAAAAAGCCAAAGTACAAGACTGGCAAATCCATGAAGTACAACCCTGAGCATGGAATTAATTTGGCATCACTTTTACTCTTACACTCGTACCTTTGGCTAAGTTTGTGTCTAGACTAACATATAACATATGGGAGGATATTTCTTGTTTTATGGGAAATTTTCTAGGTGGAACCTGATTACATATTACATATTGTAGTTTGAACTGAATGAAAAGTAAATTTAGAAAAGCTGAAGTGAAAGAAGTTTAAAAAAATAAAGTTTTCTTAAATAAGTGTGTCTTCTTAAAAAAAGTAAATTTTCTCAAATAAAAACTACCTATTCATATTCATAAACAGAGTACCTTTACTTAACAAAATGCCTTATCTTAAAGAAGTACCTTTGCTTAAAAAAGTAATTTTTCGTACACAAAGTACTTTTTCTTAAAAAAAATAAATTTTTAAATAAGTACCTTTTCTTAAAAAAGTACATTATCTTACAACAAATTGCCTTTTCTTAAAAAAACTAAACTAATACCTTTTTTTGTAAAACAAAATAACTTTCCTTGAGATAAGTACCTACTCTTAAAATTTTGCCTGTTCTTTCGTAAAAAAGAGCTTTTCTTAAAAAAAATACCTTCTCTTACAAAAAATACATTTTCTTACAAACTTTCCTTTTCTTAAAAGTACCCTTTCTTAAAAATATAATAATACCTTTCCCTTTATTTTTTTGAGATAAGTAGTCTTCCTGAAAATAAGTAAATTTTCTTAAAAAATAAACTTATCCTAATAGGAGTACCACTTCTTTAAAAAGTACATGTTCTTAAGAAAAGTATTTCTTTGTAAAAAAAAAAATCGTGCTCTTAGGCTTTTTCTTACATAAAAACATTGGCTTTTTATAAAAGAGGTACCTCTCATCAAAGAAAGGACCTTATCGGGAAAATATAATACATATTCTTACAAAAGGGACCTAAAGATATACTGTTTTTTAAAATACATTCAATAAATAGAAAATTTCTTAAAAAAAGTTGATCATTTTACAAAAAGGATCTTTTCTTAAAGATCTCTTTAAATTACAGTACTTTTCAACGGGCGGCGCCGTAAGCGTGTTGGAACTAACGTGTACATAATATATAGCGAAAGGAACTTCGTTCCAACCGGGTGTCCACTGACACCTCATGTAATTTTGTATTTGCTTTTTGTTTCATATTGTACTCTTTTGATTATTATTTTTATTATTCTTTTGTTTTTTTTTTCAAGTTTTTAGGTTTTAAGTAGTTTGTAAATTGATATAGATTTAGATCTATATATTAGCGAAAGTGTCGTGAGCAAGCACTGTTATCAATTTCTTTTTTTTTTGTCACTTAGTGATTTTCTCATTTTATGTTTGCGTTCGCTTAACTGGATCTGTAATGTTAAAAAATTTAAAATAATACTCTATAGTTTTAAGTTTTCTTAAAAACATTGCGAATAAACAAAATATTTAATGGTATATTTCATGGAAGTCTCAATAGATGAAATAATAAAATAAAAAATCATATGGTGAAAACATATTAATCTGTAATCATCTATGGTGATAAGATTTTTTTGTCGTCATCACCGTAGTTTGCTGATTTGACTAAAGTGATTTGCTACGATCGAAATTCAATCGACGTTTCAAAGTTGACAATTTAAAACTAACGAGCGCTCACATAATATACATATAGCTAGAAACATATGAATTGTATTGATAGAAACGTAGCGTTCACGGTTTTTTTTTAATTTGAAGTGGATTTTAATTTGCATTACTTTATCTAATGTAAATGCAAAAAAAATTACCATTGTTCGCAATGTAAATTAAAAAATTGTATTGAAAGTTTTTTGAATTTGCATTTGGACAGGAAATCCAAAGTAAAAATCAAATTTAATTCTCATATAATTAATTTGGCCCATGTATGGTCTTTAGAATCCATTGAAATGCACGGAAGGAAATATAACCTGACCAATTGGGTGTAACCAAAAGCGGGTCACAATGTCTAAAAGAGGAGAATTTTTTTTATTTTAAAATAAAAAATTAAATTAAATTACATGTATTTAGTTAAAACGAATCTAAATATATAAATTAAAGCGTCTTATTATACACTCACCCATAGACATAGGGGTATATATCATTAAACACGGGGAAAAATTTATCGCATAAAAGGAGCAATATTAGATACTTAGTATCTTTGAACGAAATTTAATTTAGGACTTTTTAAGACGATTGAGCTCCTAGCATAAAACCTGCTTACCATTCAGCAGGTTTGTAAAGGAAACCCGATGTAGGTAGAGCTTATTATAGGCATGAATGCATTATTGATTTTTGCAAGGAATATTCTACTAAAATGCGCATTTTCTACTGATCCAGAAACCGCTTCATTCATCGCAACATAAATACCTTTCTGCGTCTAATTAGCCTCAAAAATCATGGCATTTTTGACTTCCCACCAACAATTCTGGTCAAATATCTCAATATTTTGATGGTGTTTATTTGCTTTGTTTCACTTAATTCCCATTTTTAAAGTACAAAAATCACACACAGTGTAATTTTATTTTACTTCGTCGCTAAAAGACTTATTGCGACTTTATTGAATAATACAAAAATATATTTAATTTTAAGATAAATTTTAACAGTTTTAACTAAATACACGTACGAGAATTCAATTGCGATGGTTGAGGAAGTTAACCTTAGAAAGATAACCTTATTTTTTTACACATAAAAGATAACCATACGTCTTAAAGACGTATGATAGATTGAGGTCTAATTAGTAAAGGTTCCAAAATGTTTTAAAATAATTTTAGTTTCAAATTAATAAGATTAAGTCTTGCTCTATAAAGAAATGTTATCTACAGAAAAGCCCTCAACTTTTAAACTGCAAAACCGACTAACAGTATTTCCCTTAAAAATCAAAGAAATAAATAAATGCTTATTTGTCATACGTCTCAGAGACGCACCTTATCTCACTAGGGATAATGTCATATTGGGGTAAAACACGATTTAATAATAAACCAAGCATCATTGTGAGATGTAAAAACAAAGCCGACATATACGAATCGAGAGCTATGAAAAAAATACAACAAAAGTGCAGGCGTCCACGAACAAGCCCCATGCGTTTCTTTATACACATTTCCGCCTATGAAATTCCAAGTGAAACCTTAAATGTTATTCTGTGCAAAGGTAAGAGAAAATGGCGTCAAATAATGAATGTGGCATCAATAATGAATACCTCAAAAAAGGAATGTTTCCTCACAACATGCGTTAGATATACCAGAAGCTATATTCAAGATTTATATATACCTAGAAGTGCATTTCATTTACCACAAACTACATATCATGTTCCATAAAGTACATAAACTCCACCAGAAACTACGTAAGTTTCGTCACAAATTTTCAAAAATTTCACAAAATGTACCAAAAAAACTTAAACAACAGTACCAACAAAATACCCCAATTGTACCATTGTGGTTTTGCATTAGTTGTTGTTGGTATCAAGTATTGGTTTGGAATTCTTCTTGAAGAAGAATAAATCAACAATATTTGTTTAAACTTTTTAAATATTTTGATAAAAAGAAATAACTACTCCTTAAATTTCCATCATAATTTTCCAAACGTTGTGGAAATATGAGAAATGGAATGACATACATTTTATATTTTTCATACAAATATTCTTACTTGGTATCACTTTAATCGGGGTTATTCTCAACTTCCAAAATTATACATGTTAACGTGCAGGTTGTCATTTTGTATGAGTTAACATGTGATGAAAACTTAGTAAAAATAATAGTTTGTTTCAAAAATGTTAGTGTATTAGTACTGAACAACTTCGTTTTGTACAGCTGGTTGATCTTAGACCGAAAAAACTTGTTGAGCTCTTCTTCAGAATCCATTCGCACAGCTGTGTCATCAGCAGGGCGAACAATTTTCAGTATTTAATTCAACTTATTCAATCTATTTTCCTGATTTTATATAAATAAAATAACAACTGCAAAGTAAATCAGAGATATTTACGGGCGATGTGTTAATACCGTTTTGGTACACGGTGCCCGTTGGGTTTCTATGAAAAAATTAGTAAATGCTACATTGGAAAAAGAAAAAAAAATAGTTTTTGTGCTGAAGGCTCTTTTGATATTGCACTTCCTTTTTTCTTACATCTGTTTTACCATTAGATTTACTATTGTTAGCTGACTGAAATAATTGTTTTGTCATAAACAGAGCGACGACGACCTGCTTGTTTGAATGCTGGCATACAACTGAAAAAACTATATTTAGCTCACTGAAATAATTGTTTTTGTTGTGTCATAAACAGAGCGACGTCAAAAAGTATTTAATTGTATACAGAACTTATTGCACTCTTTTTCCGCCCTCATGTAGAGAGCCTGAGAAAAAGAGCATAAACGAGTCTTATCCTCTTATAGAATATTTCAATATAAATTCACCATTTCGACGATGTTAGTACATAAAACAATGAAAAAGGTAAAAAGGTTTCAAAAAGGTTCAATATTGCCCATCAGAATTATGAATGGACCAAGTTTTGACAAAAACAGAGAAATACCATACTATTCAATACTCTTTAGCGACGACGACCTGCTTGTTTGTTCGCTGCCGCTACATCAATACCATCATACTGATTCTCAGGCAGATACTATTGTTGTACAATAATCACGTATGTGATGCTAACGCTGTGTATTTTTTGCATGTGTTAACTTTGATAGATTGCCCTACCCGTACCTAGAGATGTCAACACATTAAAAATATAGCAAGAATCCTGTTTTTATCGATAGCTGAGATGGCTTGTATTTGATCTTGTAGTTGTGTCTTTCACGCTTAGATTGTTAGGTGGTAGAGTTTTTGTGACACTTTCAAAACAAATTAAGTGAGTTTCTCGAAGCCTTATGTTCTGCGCCACACACTGCAGTAATGCAATGCAATGGTTTTTTAAGTTTCAATCGAGGGTTGCGGGTTCTTGGAGACCAGTAACGGCAGTTTTGCTTGTTGACGTCGCCGTTTAAGTGAAAATGAGCCTCGTCGCTCCAAAAAATGGGATTTACAGTGCGAAAACGCTCCAACATCGCTTCGCAAAAATTTTTGCGTAAATAAAATTTACTTTCTTTCAGTTTTTGAACGATGTGAATTTTAAAAGGGTGGAACTTCAGCTGCTTTTTTAAAATTTCATGAATAATTGCTCTTGAAATTCCCAGTGAGGCTGCTCTTTTCCGTATTGATAGTTACCAGTTGATTTTCACGAAAACTGCTTTTAATCTGTTCAATGTCTTCGGGAGTCATTGAAGGTCGCTGGGCCCTGGCCGTGGGATATTCATTGCCGAAGCAGTTGCGCGGAATCTCTGCACCCACGAACGAATTAAATTTACACTCGGTCCATCACTTATTCACCGAATACCGAACTTTTAACAAAATAGTCGACGAGCAATTACGTAAGAACCATTACTCTTAAAAAATGTGAACGCACGATGCTCACTCGACCACTGCTACATCGTGACTGACAAATCTGCACAATCGACAATTCCAACGGCGCCACCCTCCCACCGCACCAATTATTACTTTTTGAAATAATCGTATTTAAAAATATAAATTTGCCACCAGACACCCTGTATATTGCTGCCCTCGGAATGGACGGAAGTATCGTATTCTATGTTTATTGTAATATAAAAATTAATAACACTAGGCTGTCAATATAAAGCAACAGGCTGTGCTCTACAAAACACGAAGGTGCTTTAAATAGACGGGAAAACAGCCTTGCTCACTCTCGGAAAGGTCTAACAAGAAATTGTCGCGAAAGCATCATTAATTCTTTTCGTAAGGATATTTGTACAGCATTTATGGAAGCACATATTCCATTGAGAAAAATCAATGAGTTATCGCACTCACGGGCGATGTGTTAACACCTTTTTGTTACACAGTAACTGTTCGATTTCTATGAACACATTAGTAATTGTTACATTGGAAAATAATAAAGAATAGTGTTTGTGCTGAAGGCTCTTTTGCTATTGCACTTTCTTTGTTCTTACATCTGCTTTAACATTAGATGTAATATTGTTAAAGTAAATAAATCAATATTTAGCTCACTGAAATAACTGATTTGTTCTGTCATAAACAGAACAACGAAAAAAAGTAATGAATAATATAGAGAACTTATTGCTCACGTGATGAGAGTCTAAGTAAAACAGCATAATGGAGTCTTATTCTCTTTATAGAATATTACTAACTGCACCATTTAGACAATGTTATTACAGAAAACAATACAAAAAGCATGAATATTTCAAAAGCTATAAATGATTCACATCAAAATTGTGAATGGATCAAGTTGTGACAAAAAAGAATAATACGTTTTGAATCATTCGCCAGATGTCACCAGTGCTTTTGAGTCACACAATTCGCTCCATGAATTCTCTATACAATTGAATACTGTTTGGCGGCGACGACCTGCTTGCTTGGTAGCTACCGCAACCTATTGTTGTACAGCAACCACGTATGTGATGCTAACGCTGTGTGTTGTTTGCTTGTGTTCACGTTGATAGATGTTAAAACATCAAAAATACAAGTCATATATTATGTAAGTACAATTTATGAATAAATACTCGAAAACCGAAATTCCGTATTTTCTAAATGCTATTAGAGAATATGTTTCGATGAGTTATGCAGAAAAAAATCGAAGATATGCGCATTAAGAGGAAAATATATACATTTGGACCTCATTGGATGAGACTACCGATTCGGAGCAGAGCTCTATAGCAAATGTTATTTTCGGAATCCCAGATGGCACCCATGAAAAGAAAAACATATGCTATTTGTAGAACATCGTGCAACTTGAAGAAGTAAATTCAAGAGCCATTACAGCATTTTATGCGACATCACTTCAACTATTGTGGCAATAATAGTACAATAAAGTGTTACTGGTAGTAACCGATGCAGCATCTTGTATGTGTCGACTATCGTAGCCCTTAAAGTACTCATCCCAAAAATGCTTGCTTTGCCTTCATTGGATTCCTGAAATTATGCGTTCCGAGTTTACATTAGTACACAATCATATTAGCACCAATTATATTGCAAAACGGTAAATCATTTTACAACTTACCGGAAGCAAAAATTTAAACCGATTATGCCAATTGTGTGACACCACGTTCAGCGGAAGGCAGCGGAATATTATTGTAATTATTTGAAAGAGAGAAGGAGAGTAATTGAAGAGTTGAATGAAAATGATTATGAAGCAGTGCGAGAATGCAAATAGCTTATATTTTATGAAAATGTAATTTTCCATTAAAAGTAACTTTGAATGCATCCGGAATGCTATCACAAGACTTGAGTCACGCAGATTAGCGATAAATGACAAAATGGAATCAGTACAGTCCATTTCGTACGCTCTAAAAGAACCGAGTGGAAAAACTTATTTAAAAAATTAAGGCCGTATTTGCGAGAAATCCTGGTTTTGTTGAAATTATTAAAATTTAAAAAATTATTTCCAATAATTCCAAATCAACAATTTTTTTTATCCGTAAATTATCACCTGGTGAATGGACAATGTACGCTCCCGTTTCATCGTGTAACGTGGAACGTGCTTTTTATATATATGAAATTGTTTTAACAAATCAATGGAGAAGTTTTACCATGGAAGTTTCAAAAATGCACTTAGTGGTTAATTGTAACCGTCATATCGAACAACATAATCCAACTACAAAATAAATTTTTTGGTGTTAAAATTGCATTCTATTTATGTATGTATACCCGACTGAATAATGTGGTTAATTTAATTATTAATTTGTTATGAATTCTTGTTTTTGATTTGAAATATATTAAATATCTTTTGTTTTTTCAATAAATATTTCAGGGGGTTTCGTGCTTATTTAGGCGCTTAAAACGGTTTTTTTGTGCTGAAAATTATTCGCTCTAGTCATCAGCAAACCACTTCAAAGCCACTAAATGTAAATGTAGTTGACACACATTTCATTCTCTTTAGCCTTAACTCCGCCTGAAGTATTTTAGAATTATGGCTTGTGAGATCTTCGTTTAGGAGGAGCCAGGAGAAAAAATGTTCAACGTTAGCAGAGTTTTACTATCACGTTTATATTTAGAAATAGAGAGAAGAATGTCATTTCTATCTTGTGATGAGAATAACTTCACTAAAATTACACCATAAGCTGCCGTTTAAAATGCGATGGATAGATTTAATATTAGGTAATATTAATATTAGGTTCAGAAAGGAACATATTTTGCCGAAAATTTCAATTAGGTTTCATTTTAATTTTAGAGTATCCCCCATAGACGTAGGTTTGCTGAAAGACTAACATTTTCTTGGTGTTTAATTGCTGTTTTCAAATTCGTTATACTAACATCACCTGTCTGTATGCACGCATGCATGCATGCATGTCGAAAAAAAAATTGAATTGATTTGTAAACCTTTTCCCGTGATCCAATTCGCAGGCAAACTAATGGCGATGACAAAAATTAACTGTCAAAATATAGGCGGGATTGGACGAAGGGGCATGGGTACCTCCCATATAAATCACAAATTAAAAATCCATTATTTCTGCTCCTGTTAACGGTATTTGAACAAAATTGGGTATGTTGTACATATTCTAAGATCTGCTAGCAAATATGGGCGGGATTGGTCAAAGAGGCGTGGTCATATATAAAGAATTTATAGTCAAAAATTATGTTTTTTACGGGTTGGTTTTTTAATGTGTTTGTTTCATTTGTCATTCCATTTATATGGGACACTGACAGTTCAATGCTGGCAATCCTCTAAGAGGGATTTTGTAGAATTTGAATATATTTTTGTAGTTTTCCTTCCAAGACTGACAGTGCATCACTGACACTCTTCTTTACACACTTCTCTGTTTGAGCCATCATAATTTGGTTCTGTTTTTGCATATTTTTGCTCAATTAACTGAAGAATTTTTGGGGATTTATGGTTGCGAGAGATTGGAGTATATGTCCCACCAATGCATGTCATCCAATTACTTCTCCTTTTCCACAACTATTTGAGTATATCATCCCAAATTACAGGAATAAACAAAGCTCAACTTAGCATTGTCTCAACTCCCACTTGTGCGAAAAAGTCCTCAATACTTTGCCATAACAATCAATATTTACAAAATTTATATCCTGTGCAGGACTTCATTCAAAGCCATTGCATTTTTGTTTCAGCAGTCCGCGCATTATTTCCATTTAATCTTATGATGTTCATTAATAATTTTCGGTTCAAGATCAATTACTTTTAAAAATTTACTATTTATATTCCACTATTTCTAAAGAGCTACCTTAAGAATTTTAGTTTATATTGTATTATCCCAAAAAATAACTTACTTTACCTACAGCACGATATGTAAATCAAGCTCATACGTTTAGACTGAAATATTGCTGCATTGTTTGTCCTTCTTAGGAAACCAAAAGAAACCCATTTTAATTTGAAATGTATTTAAATAAAGATTATTCAGATTTCATCTGTCTTCAGTAGAAATAAACATAAGACCAGGAAAACGACTGCGACTAACCAAAAAAAATAAAAGGGTTGGAATAATAAATCCTCCGGAAATACATGAATAAATTTGAATTTAAAAACATTAGTATAAAACAAAAAACTTGCATTGCTAAAGGAGAACTCCGTGCTAACCTTTATGTTACAATACCTGAACAACGGCGAAAGGACCCTTAAAAAATAAACGGAAGTGAAATGTGCAACATAAATCTACTTGAAACTCGACCAAAAATGTACTCATGTTCACATTGTTGGCGTTCAGCGGCAACACCGAAATAACAGAGCAGAAAATACAACTTAAAACTGCATAAAACATCAAACTCTCCAAAGTTTTTCTTTTTATTTCGGCGGACTGCAAAAAAAACAGTTCTAATATATTCGTAACTCAGAACGGATCAACTTGTCCTTCCACCTTCACACCTCATTCGCCCACGCCTCTTCCTGTTTCATCGTGCGAGTAGTTTAACTAAAAGTGCACTTGAAACTTTAAGCAGCCATGGGAACATTATAAAACCATGTATTTTTCCTATTTGTTTTTCGAACAAAAAAGGCAGAACAATAATTCATAACTTAAGCAGCAACAATAAATTTAGCTGTTGTAGTTTCGTATCCTTCAGAAGGTGTTTTCTCTATATATTACAATAATTGTAGGTGTTGTTCAAGTGACGTACAAAGTATATACATTGTATGTGGGAACTAGAAGCTTAAATGGTAATGGAAAACTTAAATTAGATTCGAGTGCTAACAGCGACAAATGTATTTATAAATATATTTTTTAATTCATTTTAATTATGTAATACATGCTTAAATTGAACTTAAAGCTTCAGCGTCTTTATTAGAAAAATTGAAATAGATGAATAGAGAAATATATTACTCAATATTGTCAAGGAGGTAGATCTTCAATAGACGTTTGAATGTTGAGCTCCTGTGATTATTCTTAATTGTGTGTGGTAAAGTATTATATTCGCGACATCGTATATATTCAAGTCGTTGCTTCCAAGCCTACATCTTACTACTCGGACGTCGGTTGCATTTCTTGTATTCCGAGTAGCAGGAAGGCATTTTAAAACATATATTTAGTAGCACATAATGTAAACAATGGTAGAACACAGTGGAATTTATGTCGGTTCAGCGAAACCGTGGGATAAATTTGTAGTGGTTTTTGTAGTTGTTGTATGATGATTACAGAAATGTTCTCTGCTTACACTCCAGTACTCTGACATTCCTTTTGTCTTGCATATTCTTTCTTGCAGAAATTCTCGCTGGTCCGGCAAGCAAGTTTCAGGGTGACTTCCCTGGCAAATAACGGTATCATAGAATGTTGCAATTGATGATCGATTTAAGTTGTGAAATTTGTCAAGTGTTCAGTCATATAAACGGTTTCAAGCACGGAAGAAGTGTCGCGCAAATTATTGTAAAATAAACATATTTATCATTGGAAACGGTAAGTAGTGGTTTTTGTTTGTGAGTACAAGAGTGCTAATGCCAAGAGCAGGAAAGAATAATTATTGACAATAAATTATTCTTTCAACAGCAAAATCCTCTGCAGGCATTGATATAACTCACTGCACATGGGCGCTGGGGGCTTTGTGGAAAGTTTAAGGCGAAAGTACACCAACACAGGCACCTTCAAAGCGCTGGTAGTTGAAAGAGAAGGCTGGAATCCAGGGAAAACTTCTCCAGCAAAACTTGGGACAAACTTCTTGCGCCTGAAATAATGTCAGCTGCCGATAATTTGTCTGAAAGACCTAAAGCCCGCAGTAATTCGCAATAACCAGCAAATGTGGAGCTGAGTGTGGCACATACCTGTGAAGTTCACGCAATATACCGTATGCCCAACAACAGCTGTGGCTCTACTACATAACCTTCAAGAACACCAGCAGCAATTTGACTAATCTCGTGGAACTTGAATGGACCAGCAAAACTGTTTCATTTCATTTACATTTTTATAGCGAATTATTACAAACGTACAATTTATTGTAGTCAACGCGTCCGGCTTTATAACTGCACTTTATGCAAGTATGTTGAATACTCAGGGTAGCCATACTGTGTATAAGGTGGAAGTTGTAAACTCTTAAATAAGTTGCCAAATCAATGTGCAAGATTTGCAATATAATTTAAAACATTAATAACATTTAGAATTTAACTTTGGTTTATGAAATGAATTTCTGAAAAATCTGTATACCTTTTAAATACAAAGTGGCGCAAAAGTAATCCTCCTATCAGAAAATGCTATAAATTTTGCGATTGGCCCCTAATGTCAGTTCTGTTTTGACATTTGTGTAGTAAACACATGCGAAATACACGTTAATAAACAATGTTACGCTACACTGCTCCAGAACGCGGAATATTGCTGACTATTTATTTGACCAATAATCGGTCGGTGACTTTGGCACAACGTGAATTTCGTCGCAGATTTCCTGGCCGTCCAACGCCTACTGGTGAAACACTGCGACGTTTAGCCGCTCGCCTTGAAGAGACTGGCACAACACGAGATGCTGCCAGGCGTGGCAGACCCCGGAGTAGCCGTTCTGCAGAGAATATTGCTGCTGTAGCCGAGGATGTCATGGATGCGCCGTTGACATCGACCAGACGACGTGCCACGCAAATGGGTATCAGTCGACGGTCTTTACAGCGAATTTTGGTACAAGATTAGAAGATGTTTCCGTACAAAGTCCAGACGGTGCATCAGCTGTTAGCTGCTGACCGCCAATCGCGTCTAACATACGCTCAAGCGATCCTTAATCACCACCAAGAGGAAGATGATTTTTCATCAAAAATAATCATGAGTGATGAGGCCCATTTCCATCTTAGCGGGTACGTAAATAAGCAAAATTTACGCTTCTGGGGCACTGCAAATCCGCGTGTAACCCACGAAGAGCCATTACACCCGATCAAAGTCACTGTATGGTGTGCTGTTTTCGCTGGAGGAGTCATCGGACCTTTTTTCTTCGAAGACGTCGCGGGCCAAACGGTTACTGTGAATGGTGAGCGCTACAGAGCAATGATCAACGAGTTCTTTTTGTCGCAACTTGATGAATTGGGATTGGAAAACATGTGGTTCCAATAGGACGGTGCAGCGGCACACACTGCACGTGCCACAACCGATATGCTGAAGGATGCATTTCCCGGGCGCCTAATCTCCCGTTTTGGCGATTTGCACTGGCCAGCAAGATCGCCTGATTTGACCGCTCCAGACTTCTTTTTGTGGGGCTTGTTGAAGTCGCGGGTTTATGTCAACAAGCCTCAGACTCTTGCAGCTCTTAAAGATAATATTCGTCAAGAATGTGAGGACGTATCGCCGGAAGTTTTGGCCAAAGTGATGGAAAATGTCATAAAAAGGGCTCAAATGACAATCAACTGTGGCGGCGGCCATTTACATGACATCATATTCTCGACTTGATGTAAAAAAAATTAAAAGACCAAATAAAAATAATCCACAAGAATAATCAAAGTTTTTCATTTTTTTTTTTAATTACAACCTGTTATTATAATCAATTTCTTTTTTTATACATTCCCAGTGGAGAAGCCACCACAGTCAATCAATAATTTGGAACGATAAATAACCAGATCAGAGTACGATGATTTTGAGCGCTCAACATCGGCCGAAAACACCACTGTTTGCCCATAAAACAATACAATCCTGACCGGATAAAATTGTTGC
Source organism: Phaonia tiefii (assembly GCA_963931995.1). NCBI lineage: Eukaryota > Metazoa > Arthropoda > Insecta > Diptera > Muscidae > Phaonia > Phaonia tiefii. The sequence goes on along the minus strand of OZ008368.1, from coordinate 196,217,986 downwards.
CATCATCCTTTCAATAAGGATCAAAAATCGTAAGTTATAAAATACTGATAATAAATAATGTTGATGTGGTGAACCTCTCAATGGAAAGTGAGTGGAATTTTTAAGAAAGCGAATGATTTGTATTTATATATTTTATTGTAAATTTTATATATTATCATCATTTCCCTTACGGGAATTTTTACTCCGTCTGCTTTCTAAAACTTACAAATTTATTCAAGCTCAAGACCTTTTTAAATATTATAAAGCTTATTAGCTTTATATTACTTTCAAAAAAGTCGAGCATAAAAATGTTCCAATGATACCAAGGCTGTCTGTATAGCTATTTCGGATCTTGCCAAGATCTTCGTCAGCAGACGTTTTTGGTGAATTCTTCAAAAATATATATCTGGAAGCACTCATCATATTATTGAGAATTCGTTTATATACACGTTTGAAGAATACCAAGCACTACCATTGGACCACTTTCATGCACAACTCTAGTGCTAATAAGCTTTATATTATTTAAAAAGGTCTTGAGCTTGAAATTTGTAAGTATTATATATTATATTATATAATATTTCTTTTGCAAGAGGATCTTAGAATCTATAGAATTTACAAATCTTAAATATCTATTTAACAAAATCTAATGAATGGAACAAAACTGATTATATTGTGTAAATGAATTATATGGAAAATTAAATAATTTACTTAATTTGGGACGGATGCGCGAGAACTCATATGCAGCATAGTCAGGGAGGAACAGATACGTTTAGGGGTTATTGCAATCACGGTCACGCAATAACCATTGATAAGCAACATGCTTATGAGGGGCGAGTACGACCAAGGATACTGTCTCCATAAATCCTGGAAGTGAAGTGGTCCTGTCAGATGTCATTGTGTAAGAACACCTGGAAAATAAAAGTTTTGTTTATGGTCCTGTAGATGGATAAACCCACGTGCCGAGCCAACTTAAAGGCAACCTAACATCATACGCCTTTTCTCTTTCCACACGCCTCTGGCCAATGGATGACCACAGGGCAGTAACAAATTATCGAAAGGTTATCAACCACTTTCAGGACTTTGACCTCTATTCTGTGTAAACATTTAAGTTCGCCACTTTGCTTGAAATTGTATGTAATGGGCAGGTCCTTATTGAAGTTATTTTTATATTTGTACAATAGGCCAAGGGTAAAAGATGATCTAGCTTGTAAGATACTGATGTGTTTATCGCATTCAAGTGAACTTTGAAAGTGTAATCCTAAATATTTGAGCAAATTTACTTCCAGAACCTTCTCTACAACATCAGTTTCGATTGCAAAGTCGGCTTGATCATAGTGTGGATTAAACTAAATTAGTTGAGACTTATTGGCATTTAAAATTAACTTGATCAATCCAGCAAACTCTGATAGTACAGCTGCATCGTATTCCATGTAAACTTTAACAACTGTCTAAGGATTATGTGGATATTAGAGACATACATATATCGTCTACGTAAACAACAATTTTACCAAACAAACCCCAGTTAAATATATTATTTCGAAAAATTTTAAATAGCAGCGGTCCAAATGCACTGCCCTGTGGAACCCCATGCGACACTGTGTGAAGTGAACTAGTATCCCTATTGATGTAAACGAACTGTTTACAGTTACGTAAGTAGTGCTGTACCTCGTTTCTGTTGTTTTCAAATACACATTAAGCATGAAACAGAAAATTCCATCGTTTCTCGAATTGTGAGTAAATCCAGGCTCACTGCAAGTGCTGCCCACCTTCAGTTGTGCCCTCTCACGACAGTACTTTTCTGAACCCGAATTGGCAATCACTTAACACTTTACCTCCTTCCGAGTGAGCCTCCATTCTATTAAATATCAATCTCTCTAGTAGTATTCCCATGTTCGGCAACAGGGCTATTGGTCTATGACTGACTTTGTCGGTTGGGTCTTTTCCCGGCTTCAGGATTGGTATTGTCGGCGAGTATTTCCGCACATCTGGAAGTACCCCAAGTTCAAACAGTTGTTAAACAATATGGCCAGGAATTTCCAGCTCCTATTGTCCGTTCTGTTTATGACATAATTCGGGATACCATCAAGCTCACTGCTCTTTTTATTATTGCGACTTTTCAGCGCCACACCAATTTCCTCTGGTGTTACGAGGGTGATGGAAGAATTTGAATTAGATGATCCGTCAGCTCTATTCTGTTAGGGAAAATTCATTATTGGCCTGTGATGTTCCTGGTCCATTATAGCCCCTAATTTATCAGAGTAGTTAGTCGTTTCCCAGCGGTACATGTCAGTAGTCATTCATTGGATACTTCCTACTGAAGTAGCAACCAGCGGTACTTTCCAACAATTATACCATCTCACTTCTTTTTTCTGATCAATGTCATTAGAGCGAAGTAGTTTCATTTCGCTTACGAATTCATAAGCTTGAGCGTAGTTTCCCCACACCTACTTTCTACTAGCCATGTAGGTACCTACCCTGCTATTACATATTCAAGAAGTTCGAAGTACTTACAATATAGCTACTTTCTACTAGCTATGTAGGTACCTACCCTGCTATTACAAATTCAAGAACTTGGAAGTACTTACAGTATAGCTACTTCCTACTAGCTATGTAGGTACCTACAAATTCCCTACTTTTAACGCACAAAATAACCAAATATTTAATTTTACTTCATTTATTATTATGTATATGTGTGTTTTTTAATTGTAATTTTTTGGTATTTTGCTTTTTAAGCAATTAGTCTTATGTTGGCGGTTTTTTGCTAATTTCAATGCCTGTCGCACGTCCTTTATAAAATCGGCATGACAATATCCGTCCTTTCGCGAAGCCTCTGGATTCAAAAGAATTATATATTAGTAAAGGCAATTTTTTTTTCTTCAAAAATTCACGTACCATACAAACAGTCCATTAGTCCCTTACATTCTTTGAGTGCAAATTTGGAATGGATACCATCATAATTGATGTCGACAATGAGACTCCTCTCGAAAATACCCTCAATTGATATGACAATTCCCGATTTGCCTATAATATTTTTTATGATCTTTATCTAGAGAAAAAAAGTGAATAATGTAATATCGAAACTGGACTGGATTATATATGTAACTTACATAGCTTTCACTGGACCCCGCCAAAATTTCTTCGTTTAGTGCTTTTAAAGCCTCTAAAGTATTCAATGGGAACACACTTCTATTTTTAAAGGAGCCCACATCTTTATGTAATAGCTGTTTCAGGATCGCCAACGTTTCTGCTTGTTGTTTTTTTTACAACTTTAATTTTACAACTGCACAGCATGATTCAGTAAATTCTTCGCCATGGCGAATTTGCAAATTCCCGTTACTTTTTATACGTATACGAACATAAGTATTTCAACACATTAAATAACAACAACAAAAATCTGTACAAGCATACGATTCACTGAAATCGTAAGCAGGTTGGTAATGGGATTGATATAACTCACCAAACAATACAACGCTCCTTCGTAATTGGCCTACCACCAATTTACGAAGTAACTTCTTACTTTTTCCATAGTCAGACTACTACTTTCAGAACTCATGCAATCGTAACCAATTTCGCTAAGTTCCACTGGGTTGCCTTTCCCCTTCCATCATGGACTACTCGCCCGTTAACATCTGTTAGTTGTGGAATTCTCGTTCTGTTTGTGATTCCGCCGAATCTTTTAACAATCCTAAACATCATTGGGTTGGGTGTTATCCCCTCAAGTATTTCGGTATAATAGTCGTCTTCAAATAGTATTATGCGATCCCCAATAATCTTTTTCAGCATTCTGATCTCGGCTTTTAATGTTATTTCTCGCCACGGGTCGTTTGTGCTGTGGACTCTTCTCTTTAAGCGTTTTTTGATGTTAATTAATCTAAGTATATCGCGTGGGAGTGGTAGTGGTGTCCGCTTAGAAGGCCTAATTGTAGGTATTGCCTTATCCATTGCTGTCCTGTAGGCATCGCATAACATACCTGCTGCTTTATTTACTTTGAGAGTAGTCAGGTTTCGATTTTGCGGTAGATCTAGGTTCCTCAGTCCAGTACGTAAATTGTCGTTAAATGTCTTCCTGTTCATTCTGTTATAGTCATAGATTTCCGTAATGTCCTGTTCCGTAAGTTCGGCAATGTCGACCCGCAACTCAGATTCATAGTCTAGAGTTGCGATTTGGTCCTGTCCTTGGTCTATTGGAACCAGTCCAATAGCCGTCAAGAATACATCAATGAACGAAGCGCCTCTTGTCGGTCCTGTCGTACGTCGTAAGTCCATTGTGAGGCAAGTGCGTAACCATTCATGGAGAATTTTCCTGCTGGCGTTGGTGAAATTTACCACCCCATGATGGGCGTCTGGTGTTCTGGACCGCTCCAATTTTAATTTAATTTAACGTAGTGTTCCCCATTTTAAGTTCATTCTAAATTTATATATGCAATTACCTTGATTTGGTAATTTTGATAGAATCAGTTAAATATGTAATTGATAAATTTGATTTGAATTTACTTGCGAGAAATAGTTCTAATTATTAATTAATTATTATTACTTTTGAAAGAAAATCTTTCTCCAAATGAACTAATATGAACTTATTGCAAGAACTAGGTTTTCTGTAGTTTGAGTCCAATTGGAATTAAATTTAGTTCTCTTTTATTTGAGTGCATGTATTTCCACTCGCTAATGACTTTCTGCACCACCCATAGTTAAGAATGACGCCATCAACGAAGAGGAAAAAATCACACAGATATTCTTGAGTAATCATAATAATAGTTCTAGTTAATTAATGGTTTTGGCTGTCTCTCATTTTTACCTACAATTACCCAAACACACGCACACAGAACTAAATTCAATATATAAATAATTTTTATGTAGTTGTCTGAGTAAATACTTCTTGTCATAACATCACATAAGTTGTTGATATATTTTTATGACAGAGCATCAACTGTCATCACTTTTGACACATTCCATGCAATATCATCTCTTTATATCTCTTTCCTTCCTTATGTCTGTCATTTACGTCAAAAACTGAAAAAAAATCTGGTAATTTTGCTGACACTAATGTAAGAAAAAACCACAGGGTACATCTACATTAGAGTGGCATTTTCTTTCTGTATGGTGCAAAAATTGTAATTTTCTAGAAGCTATTTGTTAAAATTATATGAGTTCGTAATATTTGAAATTTTCCTCGAAACGAACTGTCTTATAGTTGTCCAATTTCCGCCAAATATTCAGTACAAAATTTGTACGTCAAGTGCCATACTATTCCGCCGGAATAACAAAAAACTATCACTCTAATCTCTATATTGTGGCCTAGAGAAGCGGCAGCAATCATCAACTTCAGAAAACACATGAATTTTTCTTAAACTTTGTGTCTGTTTTAATAAAATGTTTTTTTCTCTTTAGATGCCATTTTCAAGCAAACTCCGTTTTTTCTGCGTCATCAGCATCATCCGCTTTTTGGCAGACGTCTAGTATGTGTCTGCTATTATTTCCCGATGACGGTCCAGTGTTCTTATTGCGACTACTACTGTTGTTACAAACGTCTTTCAGTTTGGCTTAATTACATTTAATGATGCGTAATGTGCCACTAAAAGCAACAATTTACTTCAATTCCATCATTTTCACATACGAGTTAAAAGGCAACAATAAATTCTTGGTAGTAACTGGTGGCAGCAACATCGCAAAATTGGGAGGAGGTGGTCATTACTGTTGCTAATATAGCTTAAGGTTATGACAGCGTAATAGTTAATGTCATTACATCCACAGCATCTACAAAAACAACCACTAAAATTGTCAAGGAAGAAAGCCAACATTATGACAGGATAATTGAGACTGCTGTTAAGCAGTTAACAGAGGCGGTTGATAAAATCTTATAACCATTTTGGAAAAAAAAACAAAACTTAAGTATGCTGTTCTTTTTATTGTGTTATTCTTTGAGTGGTAACATTCCATTAAGTTAAAGATGAAAAATATGAAGGAAAACTTTAATATGAATGGAATTCTTCTTCTTCTTGGAAAAGAATTCCAAGCGCTTCGGTCTCATTAGATAGTTCATCATAACAAGTTTTGATATTATCTCGTTAACCTAGTCCATCCAACGAAGTTGTGGTCGTACAACATGTTTCACTCAGCGCATTCGTTCTCCTTGGACGCGCTAGACTATGTCGATTTCGTTATACAGCTCATGGTTGATAATACTCCCAGAATATATTGATCCGCTTGTGGCATTACCCACGATTCTGCAAAAAAAAGTTGGATCTTAGTTTGTTAAGAAAGAGCTTTGTCATTAAATTGCTTGCCTCGTGCATAGTAGTGTAATTTTGTAATTTTTAAGTTACGGAAATATAACCATATACGGACACCACTACGTGATGAAAGACAAAAAAAAGGCCATCGTCTCCCAGTTTTGCCCAAAGTCATGCACTTTTTTTAAGGCCCCTATAGATTTGGGGCCTCGGTGTAATTTTTGCAAAAAATTTATCATTTTGTCAGGTTGATATCTTGCAAACCGTTCGGAATTTTGATTTACTCTCTGAGGGAAAATTGTAGCTCTTGTCAAAACAGCTAGCTAGCTCTTGTAGCTTTAAATTGTGAGCATATAAAATCAAAAAAAAAATCGTTTTTAAGATCAAAAGCGCAACAAACTTAAAAAAATTCGATTTTTTTACCTTTTTTCCCTTGTTCAGGTCCATAGGTAGCAACCCGATCAAAATTCAAGGAAACAATCAACTACAAAATGTACCTAAGATCTCTATAAACAACTTTCTAGAACTTAATGAATGAAGGAATGATTAAAGGAATGATTCTTAACACCATTTACTTCAATATTGGGATGCTATGCTATCTCCCCAACCGCAGCAGCAAGGGCAAAGCAGTAAGCTCAGCACACGCAACAAGGGACGCAGCACACAATGTAAAAGCGACACGACGCTCACATCGAGGCATTACACACCCCAACGTCAACGAGAGCTCAGCGGTGAAAGTTATAGAGATAGTGCTACAGCATAATTCGCACACAACATTGGCAACTGACAATTTCACTATACAAATTTCACAGTACAAATATTGATTTATTTTGCTACGTCTGAGTTCATGAAACCAGAAAAAAAGGTCTACATGATTTCGAAAGGAAAAAAATCTTTTAAGTAGTGAATTCAAGAGAGTATATAAGTTGTTTTTCGACGAAGTAGACTTGACCGGTGAAAATTACAACAGTGTGTCGCCAATGTTATAACAATCTCATTGCATGGTTGAGTGGAGGCAAACATAGTATGAAGTATCGCACAGGTGGTCATGAGGAAACCAGTTGCTGTGCATGTGTAAATTACACATGTCGTCTAAATCGACATGCTGATAAGAACAAAATTTATAAAGAAACTGTAACAGCCACACTACCAGTGCTTGCACCTGAAAATTTTGTATCACCAAGGCCGCCAACTCCAGATCGTAGAACAGAATTTATAGGAATGACTAGAGCCAGTGGTGCTACTTATGAAGATCCATTTTATAAGGATACGAATTCTTGCTCCCTTACGACAACACAAACGCCGATCAGGGCTAGACGAAGATAAGCGCGGAAGTAAACGGACAGTCACGAAAGAGTTGTGCTGATGAATAGACGTGCGCGGATCATCCTCAATTAAATCGACAAATACATACACACATTAATTTTCCTTTTATGTTTTAAATTGAATTAAATAACTACTTGCACAATTATAAAATCAGAAGTGTGGCCTAATTCTTTATTGAGTCCCTATAATTTGATACCGATTATGAGCCCCAACAGGGAAGAGATGGACCACAACTAATAACACAAACGGAAATGAATTTCATTGTGGCCATATTGGGACTATCGCAGCGACTTGCCATGTTTTTGACAGCGTTTTTAAAGCAAAGAAAACTCACACATGGTAATGTGAACTCTACGGCGTACCGCAAACGGCAAGCTGAATTTCAGAGCATTATGACAATTCGTTCGCTTACTGCGACGATGTAAAAGTTTTGGTGGTAAAACTGGGAATGAACTACATCGCTAGTGAGTGGAGATTATTTATTGATGGTTATGTTTCAAGCTCGAAAGCAGTGTTGTTGCATGTGTCGAACCGAAAACCTTCCATTCCGCTAGCAATGGGTATTAACATGAAAGAAAGCTATGAAATATTGAAAGATATAATGGAAAAATCAAAGACTACGAAAATAAATGGAAGATTTCCTGTTATTTGAAGGTCATTAACATTGTGCAAGGGATCATCGATAAGGGCGGCTTCCCAAAATTCTTTTGTTTTCTTTGTAACTGGGATTCGCACTCACCTCTGAATCAATACCAATGTAATTCGTGGAGACCAAGCGGAAGTGTGGAGGAACAAATGAAACAACATAAACTGAGGAATGCACCTTTAATAGACAATACTCAAGGCATCTTGCTGCCACCGCTCCACATAAAATTGGGAATTGTTAAAAAATTCATCGAAGTGGCCGTTGTAAATTGCCCAAACGCATTCGACTATTTGAAAAGCGTTTTACCAAAGCGAAGCGATGACAAAATGAAGAAAGGTAGTATAGCAAATTTAAAACGAATTTTTGTTCACCTCATTGTACTATTTTCACTTTGTTAATGTTTTCTTCTCTGTCTTTATTTTTTGTCTTCATTTAACAAGCGTACTTAATGGCCCTGACATTAGAAAGCTATTCAAGAGCAACTTTGAATCATCGCTTCATGATCATAATCATTCAATGGCATGGATTTACCTTCAGCGTGTATGCACCAGAGTCTTGGTGGCTGATCGAGACGCGAAACCGGAAGCAAGAGAATGGGTGAAAGAAATGCTGTATTATTTTAAGAAAATCAGCACATCGATGACATTAAAGCAACATTTTCTTTATTTTCATTTTGACGATTTTATCAAACAACTCCCTACCGAATCCAATGAGCAAGGAAACGGTTTCACCAAACCACAAAAAACTCGCCGCATTGCTTGCAGAAGTAATATGAATTTTATTGATGCATTGTTTTGCATTCCTTTTTTGATTTCTGTTCTAATTAATTTCAGGTATGTTGGTGCAGTCACAAGATCACCCTGTATGATGTTAATGAAGTATCTGAAAAAGAAAAAGCTGATGATGGAGGGCAGTCTGGAAGTAACGTGCCTGTGGACACCATAAGTTCTGAATCAGAGTCAGATTCGGACGACGATTTGGATCCACAACTTAAGAGAGTGCGATTTGCAAGTCCAGGGCCATCAACATTATAAACTTAATACGAATATTTTTTTTTATAATTTTTGTAATAGATAGCATAGTATTGTAGTGCCATCCCTGCTGAGACTACTAATCCCTACAACACTGAATCATTATTACTAAATATCCATGCTACTACTCTTTGTGTCAACCCATACCACCTAAGGACTAAGATTAATAAAATCAGTAATAGTATAACAATGAAACCTGCCATATTCCTTTTCACTTACGGGAGAAGGCTTTATAGTATCTCAATGTTGAAGTAAAGAAAAAACAAATTAAATTAAAAAATTTTTGGGAAATTTTTCACTTTTGCGGCTATCTAAGGGCTACCTAAACGGTGTTAAGAATCATTCCTAGGAAGTTCATAAGTTCCAGTTTATTGAGATCTTAGGATCATTCTTGTAGTTGATTGTTCCCTTGAATTGAACGGTTTGCTACCAGAGGAAAAAATGTACAAAAAAATTGAATTTCTTAACGTTTTTTGCGATTTTGACTTTGAAGATGAATTATTTTTGATTTTATATGTTTAAAATTTTTGTTCTACAACTTTGCCTCAGAGAATAAATCAAAATTCTGAACGGTTTGCAAGACATGAGCTTGAGAAAATGATCACTTTTTTGCAAAAATGACACCGAGGCCCCACTTCTTTGGGGCCCATAAAAAAAAACCTTGAGGACTTTGGGCAAATCTGGGACACAGGGGTCTTTTTTGTTTTGGTCTTTTATTACGTAGTGGTGTCCGTATATGGTTATTTTGCCATGACTTAAAAATTACAGACTGTGTTCTTATCAATGCAATCAAAATTGATAACCCATTGTGTATCTGCAGCAACGTTTGCGAATTATGATATCAAATTAAGATATAAATGTGTCGATAAGATGTGTCGATTACAACTCAGTTACGAATTGAACTACGAACTCAACTACGAATTGACTTTAGAGGTTGTTGCAATAAACTATTAAATAAGCAGATTATTACCTATTACTATAAATTTCAAAATAGGGTCCATATTCGCCTTTATTCCGTGAATGTAACATTCCTAATTATATCGTATTTTGCGAACAACTTAATCACCATTGTAAATATAAAATGTATAAATCATATAAAATATAAATTTTTTTGTGGGAATAAAACAAAAAGTATTAAGCACGAAAATAATGACACATGCACTAGTCTTTAAATAATTTTACGTATTAATATTATTTAAATGTAACGTCTTCACATGATTGAACGCTGTTTTTTATTTTCCAATGTAACATTTACTAATGTGTTCATAGACAGGTACCGAGATGTTAAAGAGTTTAAAACCAAATTCGGTAGTTTCATTTTTGATTTTAAGACCCGATGGTCCAAATCCAATAGACATGATGACCGCTTTTGCAGGGAAACCCAAAATTGATTAGACACTTTCATTTCATTGGTAAATCACTCGACAAATAAAAGAGGTCGCAAAGAAATGGAATTTGATGAATGTTCCATAAAAACAAAAAAATGCAAAGTTTTAAGAGATAATCATCGCTGTCTGTATTAAGTCATGCCACTCAAATGATTTTGCGAGCTTCTGACTAAATAGAAGCATCAAAATGGTGAAAGATGTCCTCATCTAGAGCGGAAATATATAAAACAAGTTTAACGTCCCAAGAACAGGCATAACAACCTAGTGCTGAAGCAGCACTGAAAGTCCTGGTAGAAGCAAAGCTATCACGCAGTCAGTATAATGTGATAAGATAAGCTGCTCCGGAGAAGTTCCCTTCTTACAAAGTCATTCAGAAAGCGAAAAAAGACTGTTACCCTAAAAGCGAGGCAATACAAGTATCGGAAATGGCAGCCCAAGTAAGCCTACTAGCTCTTCTTAATCACACCGTGGAGCGTTTGATTATACTTCAAAAAGATATTATTGCCACCTTAAGTGATGAAGAATTGTCAAAAATTATTCTTTATACCAAATGGGGATTTGACCGAAGCTTCGGGAACAGCTCATACAAATAAGCTTTCCACGGCCAAGGTGCTAGTGCCGCAGCTGTATTCATAACATCTACTGTTCACCTAAGAATGGTGTGTCAAAGAAAGAACATTTGGCAAAATCCTCGCCCATCATCAACAAGATTTTGCAGGCCATTAAAAAATGAGTTTATTAGAGATTCTTTGAGTATATCCACATGATAAAAAGAAGAGTTGAAGAAGAAATAAATGTCCTGAAAAATTCTCGAGCGTATACAGCTAATGTTAGTAATGGTAAACGGAAAAGTTTGCACACGCACTGACAGACACCAAATCAACTCAGAAGTGCTATTTATATGGATGATAGCGAAGCAGGTTAAAACCGGTACATTGCAGTTGGGTTTATCTCTACTGCATGGTTGGATTCGTTTTTATGAATGTCTTCTTCACTTGTCGTATAACTTACCAATTAAAAAATTGCGAGCTAGAACCAACTCCGGCAAAGTAATTGTAGCTGGAAAAAAACCCGCATTCAAACGGAATTTAGGAATAAAACTGGACTAATTACAGATCAACCAAAACCCGGTTTCGGTAATTAGAATAATGGCAAGACAGCTTGAAGATTTTTTGAATACGCTTAAATATTACGAAAGTAGATTTAGAACTGCTTACAAACATGCACACAATATTGATTGTTGTATCGTCTGGTCATGACATCAATGTTGAAAAATTCAGAGAATTTTCTTATAATACAGCCCGACTTATTGTCAAGAAATATCCTTGGTTTAACATGTCTCCTTCGTTGCAAAAGTTTTTGATACTTGGCCCGGAAATCATTTTACATTAATATCCAATAAAGATATTCTAAATAGGTTCCTACTAAGCCCAGACCCAATTATGTAATAGTGGAATCGACCAAGAATCGACTATTTATTTCCTTAAGAAAGTTATACAATTACAAGTTTTCAATTGTTTAATATCTCTTCCTAGTATACTTTGTATTAATCTAGGATGTAAAACTATTATAATGTTCAAATAAAGAGCATGATCAGCCCAGATGACCTTTAAGTGTTATGTATGACAATGTCACCTTTAAGATTAAATTTTCCGGAAAAAATTTAAAAAAAAACGGAGTAATTTTTTTGCCTAAACTACTTAAAACTACCATTTACATAAAAAGGGCGAACATAAAAATAACAGAAAAATAAAACTTAAAACTACTACGAGTATTTACAAGAAAATGGGAAACTAAACAAAAACTGAAATAAAAGTTAAAATAAACAATTCATCGGTATTGCACCGTGTCGTATACTAGACCGTCAAAATTGTAAGTTCTTTACCGTCAATGGCACAGCAGTAATTCCCCATTTGCAGAATATATTTCCTCCCCAACGTGCATAAGACACATTGGTGTAATAGAACCTTTTTTCCCTAAGATGTCTTATAAATTGCCACCTTCACGGATGGGCTAAGTCCCTTATCACCCTTCAACAATGTCCCGTACACGGCAAAGGCGCTTTTACATTTGGTCAAAATGTAGTTAATATGACTGATGAAGTTATAGTTTTCGTGGAAAATCACACCCAGGTATTTAAGAGTTGTAATGTTGGCGATTCTCACTCCTTTTATGTACACCAACGGGGTGTATTGCCTAGGATTATCTGCTCCCTAAAGATAATTGTGCTGTACTTAGGCACATTAAGTTTTAGTCTCCATTTGGATAAATATTCCGCCAGATTGTCCAGGAATTCATTTAAGTTTTTATTTGCTCTTTTAGCCAAGGCATGTGTGGACGCTATTAGTATGTCATCAGCATAAACGAGCATAAGTTGGTTATTGGGTGGCTGCGGCAGGTCGGAGAGATATAGATTGTAAAACACTGGTCCCAGGATGGAGCCCTGTGGGACTCCAGTCTTTACCTCGCGTATGTCAGAATTGGGTTGTTCAATTTGAACGGAGAATGTCCTGTCCCTTAGGAAGTTAAGAATAATTCTGGATATCTACGCTGAATTTATGTACTGCAGTCATTTTCTGTATTATAGCCTCTTGCCAGACTGTATCACAGATTATTTGGCGTTAAACTCCTCCGAAACGGCTGGACCGATTTGTGTGAAGTTTGCATTTGCATTTGAAATGTGCATATCGGATAGGTCTCAGAATCGGCCAACATCTCTTTTTCACACCCCTAAATATATAGAACACAGATTTGTCCGAATGCGAACACAGATTTTCAGACTGCGAAAAAACACACTGATGTAGCGGCAGCGAATAGTTGTTTTGTGTGGGTGCGGAGCACTCTCAGAACAAAGAGAATAATTACGTGCTTATACGTATATAAAAACGAGATGGCAAGAGAGCAACGAAATTTGTGTGAACTTGTGTAACGTATCCACGAACATAACAATGTATGTATGTACATGTGTCTGTTGCTTTGCATGCTCTTTGTTTTTTTGTGGGTATAAACCAAAAAGTATTTAGCAAGAAAAAAATGACAGACGTGCTTGCAATGGACTTTACGTAAGTTTCAGTATTAATATTATTTAAATGTAACGTCATCATATGATTGAACGCTGTTTCTTATTTTCCAAAGTAACATTTACTAACGTGTTCATAGAAATCGAACAGGTACCGGGTAACAAAAAGGTGTTAACACATCGCTCGTGATTTCGAACACTCATTGGATTTTGTTTTTTTTTTTTGAGAAAATTTACTTATTTCAGAAAGGTTACTTATCTCAAGAAAGAAAAAAATATATATTAGTATAGTTTTAAGAAAAGGAATGCTTGTAATAAAATGCATTTTTTAGAAAGAAAAGATTTTTTTAAGAAATGGGATTTTTTTTTTGAATTGGTACTTTTTTCAACAATGGGTAAATTTTTAAGAGTAGGTTCTTACGTCAAGAAAAGTTATTTTTTTCACAAAAAAGGTACTCTTTGAAGAAAAGGTAGTTTTTTAAGACAAGAAAATTTGTTGTAAGAAAATTTACATTTAAGAAAATGTTCTTTTTTTAAACTTCTTTCATTTTGGCTTTTCTAAATTTAATATTGGTTTCAAATGTACAATATATGTATACTAAATATTGGTTACAGGCTCCACTTTCCCTTTAAACAAGAAATTTCCCAACATATATTAGTCGATACACAAACCAAAGACAAAGTACCCAATATAGTTGAGAATACTGGGTTGTAGCATAATAGTGTTAAAAAAAAGTTGTTTAATTTTTTCATTTAGCCCACATCGTGCAACGTCTGATAAGGAACTTTGTTCGAAAAATATAAGTGTATCGGTGTTTTGAAAGTTTGGGTGTGATCTTTTTTAAAGGGGGCTGAAATTTTCCCCCTTTTGCACATTCTTATGATGAATCGCCATAGAAAACCATGTTTTCCTTTCATTTTAAGTTCACAAATTTTATGTAAAAATTTACGAGAAACATTTTTGTGGAATACTTTTAACCCTCTTTTTTGTTCGTTTTGTGGAAAAGGGTAAGAAACACATATAACAGTGGAGCAGCGGGTTAAAATGTACTACAAAACTATTCCTCACAAAATTCTACTATCTTAACACACCAAAGCTCAAAAGTCAATTTGAATGCCAAAAATAAGTCAAAACTGAAAATCCATATAAGGGTTAATTTCGTACTTATTCCGAGTTGTCCTACAAAACTGCATTTCAGGGAGTTGGGAGTGAACAAAAGAAAGCTGTACATTTAATATATATGTAAATAAAAGATCAGTTATAAATTTGGGTATTTAAGCAAAAATTAATTTATTACATTTTTCTTTTACCTCTCGGTAATTCTATGCCGTTATCAAACAATATCCACCATATGTCAGCTGTAAGAGAATGAATACTCTATTCTTTCTAGCGTTCTTCAATAAGTGCACAAGTTTTACAAAATCGTTCACCATGTTAATGGACTTGTTTCGAACTGATGCTCAAAATAATCCATATGAGATTTCAAAACGATTTGAATATGAACACCATGTTTCTCAAAAGCAGTTTGCGTGGTGTCGACGTATAGCCGAGCAGTGGGAGGACGATTTTTGCGAAGAAAGTTGTAAATGACTTCCTTAGTGCTTCTGAATGAGGCAAGTTTGTGTGGTGAGAGTATTTGCTAAATTTAGCGTGTTGCTTAAGTTTGCGTATGTCCGGGTCAACAAAAACACCTGTTGCAATGAAAATACACAATTTATAAAATTTACTTTGTATGAAACCAATGGAAAAAATTAAAGTTTAACGCATTCATCTTTGCTTCGCTAAATTTAGAAAGCAATATCTTCAGAAAATTTGATGGTTCTACAAGTGTATGTAAACATTTAACAACGTTTTTTGCAAAGTTTTATATGCAATGGTGGTAATAGAATTTTTTCAGTTGGAACCAGCGGTGGGTGTAGGATGTTGTGCTTGCCTAATGTCCCTTCAACTATTGACCCCCATTGGTTTTTGAAATATTGGTTCCCCTTCCATTTGCTTTCCCATTTGCATAAAAAATCCAATGAGTGTTAACGCTTTTTTGCTACACGATACCTGTTCGGAAAATAAATATACTTAAAATTATTTAAAGACCAGTGCAAGCACATGTGTCATTATTTTCTTGCTCAATACTTTTTGTTTTATTCCCTCCATACATTGTTATTGTTATATTCGTACATACGCTACACAAGTTCACAAAATTTCCGTTGCTCTCATGCTAACTCATCTTTATATACGTATAATACGCCATTATTCTATTTGCTCTGAAAGCGCTCCGCACCCACATTTTATTTGACTTACCTTTCACAATAATAAAAAACCAACCCGTAAAAAACATAGTTTTTGACTATAAATTCTTTATACATTACCACGCCCCTTTGGCCAATCCCGCCCATATTTGCAGCAGATCTTAGAATGTATACACCTACCCTACATACCCAATTTTGTTCTTATACCGTTAACCCCTCCCATATTTTGGTAGTTAATTTTTGTCGTCGCCATTAGTTTGCCTGCGAAGTTTCAGCTCGATTAGATGACGGGAAAAGGGTTAAAAATCAATACAAAGTTTTTTCGATTCGCATGAATACATGCATACATGAAACCATCCAGATAGGTGAAGTTAATATAATGAATTTAAAAAGGCGTTCAATCATATGATGACGTTTCATTTAAATACTATTAACACTTAATAAGACTTAAAAATATTTAAAGACAAGTGCCATTATTTTCTTGATTAATACTTTTTGTTTTATTCCCACAAAAAACAAAGTGAATGCTCTGCAACTATAACATGCCAATATATACATTATTATGTTCGTACATACGGTACACAAGATCACTATTTTCGTTTGTCTCTTTCTATCTCATTTTTATATACATACGTATAACCACGTCATTATTCTCTTTGCTCTGAGAGTGCTTCGCACCCAAACAATACAACTATTCGCTGCCGCTACACCAGTGTGTGTTTTTTTTCACAGTCTGACAATTTGTGTTTCGCAGTCGGACAAATCTGTTTCCTACATAGGTGTGGGTCACCCTTATCATTTAGGTGTATGAAAAATATATGTTGGCCGATTCTGCGACCTACCCGATATGCACACAAAATTTCAAACAAAGTGGTCCAGCCGTTTCGGAAGAGTTTAACGGCAAACAATGTGTGATCGCTGTCGGACAATCTGTGTGAGCGCAGTCGGACAAATTGTATTTGGATGTATAGATGTTAACACATCAAAAATCATCCATATACCTATGTCAACTCCATACACAATTGGAACAGGAATCTTGGAATTATCGCAATAAAGGAGTACAGCTTTAAAACTTTTTTTGGAGGAATCTATAAAGATACGCCAGTTCTTTCGATTATTCTTTATATTCGATATTTCTTTCCGGCATTAAGCCTTCTGTTGGGTGAGATCGCCCTACTTCGATCATAAAACTATTTTGTATTTTTGATTTTGTTAAATTTTATAAAATATTGTAATTGCGGGCCACCCTAATATTCTTGTCTAATAATTTTGTCGCAACAACAACATTCATACTGGTTTTGGTCATTATGTTTTATACCGTATGTATGTATGTTGTTGCTTGTTGTTTACATTATCGATGCAAAAGAATATAACAACAACAACAACAGCGCTGACGAAGACAGTTGCTCAGTTTGGTCATTCAGCCGTTCCACTGTTGTTATTTCTTTTGGATTCTCTATCTGGATTTACTGTCGTTCTATGTTTATGGATTTGGTGGCCCGCGACAATAAGAAAAAATTGTAAGTCAGTAGTCAAAATGAAAGTGAACAATAAAGTTCAACCATCTATGTACACCGTTTCCAGTGGAAATTAAATTGTCTTTAATTTCAAAAAAATAAAAAGGTTCTGTTCAACATTTTGGCGACCGTGACAGGACACAGTGTTTCGTGGAGCAGATCTTAATTTTCGAGTCGTAATTGGAGCTACGGAGTTTTTCATCGTTTCGTCGTTGGATCATCATACCACAGGAAATTCCGTGCTACAATTGGGGACACTTTGCTGCTGCTGCTACGAACAGTGTGTCATTATTTTAGTCAATTTTTAGTGGGAGAAATCATACAGTGACAGTGATTTCTTTAACAGAATCCTTTTTAGATTGAAATTCGAGCTTCGTTCTATCGTGGCACATACGTATGTGGATCGATATACATACATGTATACAGTGCCGTAGCGGAAAATCGAAAAATTTGACGCGTCAGACCGTGTTTTCGCGCATTTTTTCCGAACGGAATAAATATATTTTTGTCATTTGGTGAGTGTGGTTCTTGCGTGAAAATGTCTAAGGACGGTGGCGATGCAGTCACTGAGGATGTTGCAGCTAACGTTTCAGAATTGGCGTCGCTCAAACAACAAAGGTCCACAATGAAGAGGAATATCACCAACATGCAGAAAAAGGTGGAAAAAGATGGCGACAATGTTGACGCCACCATTTTGGAATGTAGACTACAGATATTGGAGTCTTACTTCAAGCAAATTTGTCATATCCAAGGACAAATTGAACAACTTTGCCCCACAGACAATGCCAGAAGCGATTTGGAGGACATTTTCATTGCCGCAAAGGGAAAAATAATGGTTTCGTTGAAAAAAATCGTGGTTCATGGACCACAGATTTCTTAACACTTCGATAGCTGGTGCTTCTAATACAACTCATCTGCCTTCGTTGAAGTTGCCCAACTTTGATGGAAAGTATGCCGATTACAAAAGGTTCATTACTACCTTTAACAATATGGTTCACGAAAATTTGTCGTTAACTGGCGTTGACAAATTTAACTATTTACTGAATTGTCTGTCGGGACCAGCGTTAGCAGTAGTGGAGCCGTACCAGGTGACGGTGGAAAATTATCCAAAGGCACTGAAGAGTTTAGAAGATCGGTTCGACAACAAGGTATTAATCTTTTTGGAGCATATAAATAGTTTGTTTAATATTTCGGAAATGTGTAAGGATGATAGTGTCTCACTACGAAACATCATTGACACTGTGTCGGCCGTTCGTGGCTCATTATTGTCGCTCGGGTCGGAGATGGACATTATGAATTCAATTCTGATTCATATGGTGTTGTCTAAAGTCGATAATGACACGAAGGAGAAGTACAACGAGAAGCAGCAATTTAAAGCACTTCCTTCGTGGGCCACATGGTACAACGTTTTAAGTCATCGTTGTCAATTTTTGGAAAGTCATCGCAAAAATTTAGGCGTACCTGAAAAGTCGAAAGCTTCCAACTCAAAGTCAAATTTTAGTAGCTCTTCTTACACAATTGCAACCTCAAACTCAAATTGTTCGTATTGTAGTTCATCGGAACACAATATATCTGCTTGTTCTTCGTTTTCGTCGCTTGTTGTTGCTGAACGCTTTAATTTTGTAAAACGAAATGGAATGTGCATAAACTGCCTTCGCAATGGCCATCAAGTTTCACGATGCACATCACAATATCACTGTAAAGTTTGCCAGTCTTCTCACCATACCTTGCTTCACATTTTTAGTAGTCCTGAACAACCTGGGCCTTCCACATCATTTGACACTCAATCATCTTCGGAGAATCACAGCCATCCTGTTACGCTAGTTGCTCGCTTGTTCAAGAGAGCAATAATTCCAACAGCTGTGATTTTAATCAAAGATTATTGTGGCGTTTATCAGCCGGTAAGAGCTCTTCTAGATTCGTGTTCCGAAATTAATTTCATTTCAGAAGAAATTGCTAAGACGCTGAAACTGCAGTTCCGGCCATATTCGCAGGAAGTTTTTGGTATTGGTGAAGCCCGGACTAACATCAAGTTTTCTGTAGAAGCCACAATAAGGTCTCGAATAAGTTCATCCCAGTGGTTCTCCAGTTTCGCTGTCACAAAGACAATTTCGGCCCCACAGCCTGGTGAGTACATCAAAACCTCACACTGGAAAATACCTCAGGCTATAAAATTGGCTGCTCCATTGTTCAACAAACTACAACCGGTTGGCATGCTGCTAAGTACGGAAGTATTTTTCGATTTATTACTCGATGGTCGAATCTCACTGGGAGATGGCATGCCTTGCCTGACCAATACAGTCCTAGGTTGGATTGTCGGTGGGACATGCAAATCAACACATAACATGTCCGCACTCTCGTGTAAACTCGCAGTCGCTCAAAAAAGAGTCCAGCGTTAATTTGATTTCAAAAAATAATGCAAACGATAATGCATTTGAACGTCCTATGACGAGACTTGAATGCGAACAAGATTTCATTGGAAATTTTTATTTTAATGCTCAGGCCAGAAATTCATGCAAAGTACATTTTACGAAATCGCCCGACTATCTTGATTATTCGTTTGCAATGCCTCCTAAATGTTGTTCGTCGTGTCAGAGGCAACTCGGTTCGAACTCATCACCACAATTTATGTCTTACTCTAAGCAGTCTCTTCGTGGTCCAAAATCCATCACACATCATCAATCTCTAAAAGCCGCAGCTGAGTCCTCAAAACTGTATCGAAAATTACGTGTCGATGAAAGGATCAAAAAATATCAACTCGTTTGGTGGAGGATCAGGAAAAAAAACTTGAGGTACAGTACTGTAATATGATAATATATGATTTGGGTACTGCTTGCCTTTTGTCGTTTCGTATTTTGTGTCTCATTGCAGAAAAGTGTTTGCTAAATCTTTTCACGTTGTTCTGATCTACGAGAGTACAGCCACTTCGAAGTACCCACACGAATTCAAACGATCAAAACAGTTTGGATACATTTTGTCGAAGATTTGTCATATATGTCTGGATGTACTATCACGTCTCGGAAAGATAGTCCTAACTATAGTCTCGATGCCCAAGGGCCACTTAAATCAGTCTTATTGCTCGCCACTTCAGAAGTTCAAATTGGTGATCTGTCGATAACTCGATAAATTACGACACCATTTTGTTCTGGGGACAGTGACTCAAAATAACAGTAATTGTTTGGAACGTCGTCTCATATGCTTATTTAGGAACCGACGCAAAATTTTTCCTGCACTGGCTGAAATTATATTCATCAATTTTTAGTGGTATCGTTGCAAATCGTATCCCAATACATGTGACCGATTACAGGAGTATTTGTTGGAAACACCCTAAATGTAATCCAGCCGATATAGTGTCTCGTGTTTGCAGTACCTACGAATTGCCATACACCATAACTACACTCGTTCGTAAAAGTGCAGCTATCTTTAATTCTGCTCTATTCACTCGCAAGTCGTTGCCCATTATGGCATCACCCCACAGCAACACTTGGCTGGAGCTGCAAATATATTGTCGACCCTGGACTATGTCAGTAGTCAAAATGAAAGTGAGCAATAAAGTTCAACCATCTATATACACCGTTTCCAGTGGAAATTAAATTGTCTTTAATTTCAAAAAAATAAAAAGGTTCTGTGCAACACCTTCAATATCGTTACTCTTAGTAAACGTGTTGGATTCGTTAACTGAAAAGTATGGCAGAAAAATGCCTTGGCGTTTACGAAAACAAGTATGTAACATTAACACCAGGCTCAAGCAGATGAATACTTTTCAAGTCTGCAGTTAATATTTCTTATTTCTTTTTGACAGACTCAGCTTCCGTGCAAATGCATTTAAATGCTCTTGCAACATTAATTTTGGGGTTGGGGTTGCTTTATTTCCTGAGTAAACACTGCCAACGGCTTCTGTTCCAATACATGTAGTGTTGACACTGCGCCTTCATTCTTATTGCCCTGTCTCGTAGTACTTGTGCAGGGTGGAGCGCGGTATTTTGTGTTTTTGCACTGCAGGCTGTGGTGGCACTGTTGGTCGAACAGAGTGGAGAGTGTGCGTGACTTGTAGTGGCTGACGAGAGATTTGTATTCGTCCACCCCTCAGTTGCGGAGAGGTCATTTTGTGGTCAAGCGTATTTTTCAATTACGCACTCGATCATTGCAGTGCAGCGTGCTTTTGGTTTACGATTCGCTGTTTCACCTCAGTGGGTGTGTAAACAAACAAAATATGCGGTACTGGAGTGAAACAAACCCCAGAGAACTTCACGAGAGACCTCTGCATTCGGACCGCGTCACTGTGTGGTGCGCCATATCACGAGTAGGCATCCTTGACCATTACTTTTTCCAGGATAACCGGCTTGCCGTAAATGTGACAGGATTTTTTTCAACCGGCTCTTGAGGCAAATGCAATTAGAGGATACATGGTTCCAACAGGATGGTGCCACTGCACACACAGCGAGGGTTACCATAAATTGTTTGAGGCAAATGTTTACTGGACGGCATATCTCTTTGAAGGGTGATGTGAACTGGACAGACTTAGCCCCATGCGATTTTTTCCTTTGGGGTTACCTGAAGTCGAAGGTGTATATCAACCGTCCCAACACCTTGGAAGACCTAATTAACAATATTGAGGCTGAAATTGGCAGAATACCAGTCGACATGCTAGTTAGAGTTCATGAAAACTTCAGAAAACGTGTGCAGCAGTGTGTGGATAGCGAAGGTCGACATTTGCCAGATACACTATTGAAAACCAGGTAATTTAAAAATTCCCTTACTATTCAATATAACTAAAATATAAAATAAATTTTGCTAAGCATTATTATTTTTTTTAATTCATTCCCAAAAAAGAAATTTACCGCGCTCCACCCTGTATAACGCAACAGTTTTTGTGAATGGATTGATTCGATGTGAAGAACATTCATACCTGCTACAAGTGCAGTTAAGCCAAATATGAACAAATTTGAGAAAAAACATTTTGTGGGTGGCCGCTTCACGTGAAATGCCTCAAGAGTAATGCTATTCGAGCAGGTAATTGAGTCAGTAGTCGGCTGGCTGATTTTGACTCTTGTTTTGATTTTGCTTCATCATAGTTTTTGTTTCTGGCCGACGGATCTTATCAGCCAAAGTGCAGCTGACAAAGTATGGCGCCCCTAATTACGTTTTTTTATTACCTGTTTTTACCATTTTCCACAAAAAGAACAAAAAAAGACCAATATATTGAGGCGGTAGAGGGTTACATTATTCCATAAAAATATTTCTCGTAAATTGCTGAATAGAAAGATAAAGGAAAATTTTACCCCCTTAAAAAAAAATTGTGATTTATACTTTCAAAACGCCATACACGTACATTTTTTAACCCTCTACCAGAACCTTGTTATTTTTTTTTGTGTTCCAGAGTGTTATTTGCGAACAAGGACAATATAGGTACCGCATTAGCTGCACAAATGTTTGTAAATAGTTTTAATGTTTTTAAAATAGTTTGGTCGAAGTAGCCACATCAAGAGTTGATTATGTTTAAAATATTTTGTTGTGCAGTAGTGCAGCTACCGCCACACGTCTACGGTCTTTGGTCGAAAATAAGGAACAACCGTAATCTTATATAGCGGGTTTTTCAATAAGAGCGCTACAAGAGTTTTTTAAATAAAACAAAACTGGTTTTAGATTCCAATGAAATTCTCTATTCTCTATATTATGTATGGAACTCGATTTATTTTGCATGGCCACCACGGGCACGCTTGCAGAAGTCCAGACGCTGAACCCAATTTTCGACGGTTTTCAAGCATAAATCGGCCGATACTGCTGCAATTTCACGTTCGATATTCGTACGAAGTTCATCAATCGTCGCTGGCTTGTTGGCATAGACCATAGACTTGACGTAGCCCCACAGGAAATAATCTAACGGCGTCAAATCGCACAACCGAGGCGGCCAATCGACTGGACCATTTCGTGAGATAACACGGTCACCAAACTTGGTTTCCAATAAATTGATTGTGGCAGTCGCTGTGTGGCTTGTGGCGCCGTCCTGTTGGAACCACACGTCCTCCAAGTCCATATTATCCAATTGGGGCCAAAAATATTCGGTTATCATTGAACGGGAGGGATTCGCATTAACAGTAATGTGCCGGTCTTGATCATCACGGAAGAAGTACGGCCCAATGACGCCGCCGGCCCATAAACCGCACCAAACCGTAATTTTTTCGGGATGCAATGATGACTCATGGACTACGTGTGGATTGCTGTCTGACCAATAACGCATATTTTGTTTATTGACGAAGCTATTCAGCCAGAAATGAGCCTCATCGCTGAAGATAATTTTCCGATGAAAATCCGAATCATTTTCAAGTTGTTGCTCAGCCCAATTCACGAACATACGACGCTTATGGTGGTCAAGCGGCTTCAGTTCTTGCGCCAATTTGATCTTGTAAGCATGTAGGCCAAGATCTTTTCGCAAAATTCGCCACAGCGATGCCCAACGCTTGAGAACGACGTGTGAGAGACACATTTGGGCTTTCTTGAACTGAAGCCTCAGCGGCAGCAATATTCTCGACACTACGGGCACTTCTTTGTCTCACTGGCACGGGAACATTTTGTACTGTGCCTGTGGATTCAAATTTTTCCACTATACGCTCAATTGTTGATCTGGTAGGACGATTATGACGACCATAAATTGGACGAAGCGCTCTTATAGTTGAGGCCACTGACTCCAAATTTCGGTAATATATTTTAATAATTTCGACTCGTTATTGGTTCGTATATCTTTCCATGATGAAATGGCAAACCTTACTGAAAAGAAATGTCAAAAGAGCGGGAAAAAATATGGCGTCGTTTGCTGTCCCTATCGATTTACTTTTGTAGCGTCTCTGTTGAAAAACCCTTTACATATAAGCTGATGTTATTAATATTTGAGCGTCCTTATCTTTTTTCCCTGCCTTTGATTTTTCAAAGAAAACTTCATGATTTTCTTACCGACTGTTTATCAACAAACAATCCGCTATATAGAAAGACATAATACTTTTTTGACAAAAGAAACGTCGATATCGAGAGATAATTTTTTTTAACAATATTAATGGTTTTGCATTTTGCTGTGTTGAAACTAGTTTCAGAAATTTGTAGTGAAAACGAATATAACCACAAATACGATGATGGGTTTTTAAAGGCAAATTTTTTAATAAAATAGACAACTTTTTCATTTATCCACTTCCATTACGTGAAATTCTTTGTTAGCAACTTGGATAAAAAAGTTATTCAAATAAATTAACGCATGGTGGAATTGGATTGTGTTCTAACTATTCTTCAAAATAAATCACTGGCGTTTCCAACTTTGCGCAATTAACTGTACTTTCAATATATAAATAAAATAATAAAGTTAGTGAAATCTAAATATTTCGTCAGAACTATTGGTAAACCATATTCAAGTAGTATTGAAAAAGCACTGTTTTTTTCAAGAACCAGTGGCTTGCCAGCACAGTATACTTGTTCCGCCGATAATTTCTGTCTGCCTGAACTGCTGTATTTTACCGTTTTAAATTTGGCAATCAAGCACTATTGAAGTTTCAGATGAATACATTTTATTTAATCCCTTTATATGGAAATGTACGTGTCTCGCAAGGAAATCGCTCACCTGATTTTTAAAAATCTGCAAATAATGCGAACAATTTTCACATAAGTATAAACATACTGGAATAGTATAAGATATTAAACAACTAATTTTTACAATCGAATTTTTAGATGGGTATGAACTAGGGTAACCATTCAATTAATCATTATTCGGTTAATAGATAAATCGCGTTATAAAATTAACCGAACATTTTAATAACTACATTTTTCGATTAACTCGAACAAATCAGTGCGATTAACAAAATATAGGAACGTGTTTGTGGCAGGCAGTCCAAATTGAAACAATCTTACAATGTGGCAACTCATATGACAACGATTTGCGAACAAATTTCGTAACTTTGCACATATTTCGAACAGATTTGATAGTTTGTTGCGACAAAGCATTGCACAGTGCATTGGCTCATAGCTATAAATAAAAAAAAAATTACAGCAGACAGTTGTCCGAGGCCTTCGGCCACGGACTGTCCCTGCAGGCTGTGTCAGAGACACGGCCATTAAGTTTAACGTAGAATACGCCATCCGATAAGACAGAAAACATATATAACAATAAATTCATTTGCTTATATTATTTATCATTTATTGTTATAAATGTTTTCTGTCTTATCGGATGGCGTATTCTACGTTAAACTTAATGGCCGTGTCTCTGACACAGCCTGCAGGGACAGTCCGTGGCCGAAGGCCTCGGACAACTGTCTGCTGTAATTTTTATATTTACCAACGGCATTTGATTCAAGTCCGTTTAAAAAAAAAATATTATGTTCAATTTTTTTAAACTTAATTTAATTTATGTATTTTAATTAATATTTTTATTGAAATAAGTTCTGCGAATGTTGAGAGGGCCGCCCTAATATTGAAAAAGTCTCGAGTCGAGTCTTCGCATTAGCATTCGAGCGTTGTGTGAAAGCTTTACGCTTTACAATTCAAAATTAATGTTACAACAGCTTTATTGAAGCTTTCGCAAAAAAGCTTTATTACGTTAGCTTACGTTTTTACTAGATACATGTTGCCAAGCAACATTAGCTTGCTGTTCGTTTCACTTTTTACTAGATACATATTCCTAAGCAATGTTGAGCAACCAAAAACACTCAACCAAACACCACACATATGTTTGAGTGTATGTGTTTAAACAATTTTCATTTGAGAAATTAAAATACTAGAAATATATCAACCAATATGAAATGTATATCAAACGAAAGATAACATCTTCATTTAAATACAAAAAAAATTTTAAAAAAATTCATCTAGCCGTTTCCTCAAATTCAATGAAATAAAGATTACAACAATAAAAACCTGACATGACTCCTCATACCGTAAGGTAAGACGTATTCTACGTCAAAAAAATTGTCTAAAAATTGGTTCATTAAATAGGGTGTATAGGTGATGAAATTTCAAGACCCACTGGTCACTTTGTACGGGGGGTATCTGGTCAATAAGGATACAATACAATAAAGATAATAGTCAGAAAATTACGTTTTGCAAAACTTTTATAAAAATGTATTAATCCAATAGGGTATTATAGGGTAATATAGTTTCACAGCGACCCTACCCTTTGTATGGGAGGTACCCGAAGGAGTGTCACTTTGAGATTTTTTTAATTTTGGCTTGGTAACACATGCCACTTATTTTCATTGTACCTACTTATATTTTATACTTTATAATGAAGTTGCTTTTGTTACGTTTTGTTTTCTTTTAATAAATGTGCCTAGTACAATGTTTGAAAAGTGTCTCCTTTTTTTATTTTATTTTATTCGGATAATTTGATTGCGTTTTGTTCGGTTAATTGTCAGATTGAAATTTACGATTATCGGTTAACCGATTAATCAAAAAAGCCGATTAAATGGGTACCCTAGTAGGAACTAAAGCATAGAACGAGTCAGCTTGATTTCTTAACAAACAAAACATTTCAAAATACGTACAGTACTTGTAAACATTTTTTACTACACATCTTCCCTAAAACATAACAACAGCCAAAGCAACCCAAAATTGACGAATGATTACTCGTTTTTGAGGGAATGTTACGAAGTTGTTGATTCACAGCAAATCATCAACTCACAAGTGTATCAAACTAACATCTATGTTATAGTGCTCATGTTGTTTATGCATGGTCTATCCTCGCGCTACAAGCTATAATAACATGAACACTGTTCTATTGCACTTGCTGCCTTCTGTGTCAGTGTGGCAATGAAACATTGAAGGAACGCGGATAGCAAAACATCGCTCTCTGTGTAGTAATTGATGTGCCTGTGTATGTATTAATTTTTATACGTTTTTTAAATGTTTATATGCTATTTCATAGAACTTTCTTTCCTTTTATAATATTTTAAGTCTATTTTATGGATAAATGAATTGAAAATGTGATATACATATGTACTTATATATTAATTTTTGTATTTAATACCAGATCTACGTGAATTGTTTTGATTAGTTTTTTATTGGTACTATTTTTCTTTTGAAGTATTCCAAGTTTGTTTTAAGTTTAAAGATGTTTGTAGTTAACCACATTAAATAATAAATTAATATTTATATTACATCTACATTAAAGAAATCTTTTTTTCCATTATGTTTACTACATCAAAATAGCTTAATAACTTTGCAAAGAATATACATATGTTTGTATATAACAGCAGAAATGTTGTATAATGCTTAATTTAAAACAACACAACAGTTGCTATTGCTTTCCACAATATTCTACTACTTGTGCTTTGTTACTGTGATACACATAGTATGTTATCTGCAAGCGCTACAAGCTATCATAACATTGATAATATTCTACTGCACTCGCTGCCAACTGACAGTGTGGCGCTGAAACGATGAAGGAAAGAAAGAGCGCAATGCCACACAAGCATGCTCTCGAATGATTCGATTACACTTCTCTCAACGCAGCATGTGGTTGATCGTTGTATACCGCGTGTTTTGTAGTTTTTTTTGTTGCTTTGATTGAAGTTCTACGTTGTATGTTCAAATCGTTCCTCAGCAGTAACTGCTTAAACATTAGTTGTGAATGTTAGGCAGCACTTGAAATGGGAACGAGTCATTTGAAACTGATTCAACTCAGCTTGTTTCAGATGTTTAGTAGGAACTAACTATGTTAAGTCCAATACGAACTTGGTGTTTTATTATACATTTTTATTCAATAGTTTGCGAAACAAAAGTTAAAAATTCGTTGCGTGAATTAAGAATAATTTTCCTGAATTTCGGTACAATTGTATTCATCTGGGGACATTTATTGTAGAAATATTTTGGAAATTCGTTTTCTTCTTATAAATCGATATTCTTTTTACAAGTACTCAGATTAAGCAAAATGAATCAGATTTGGTTAAATTTCCTAATTTAAAGTACAAATTAGCTTCAATTGGTTGAAATTTATTTAAACAATACTTCATTCAAAATTAATCAGATTTAGTTGAATTACCTAATTTAAAGTACAAATAGACTTCAATTGGGTTAATTTGCTTAAATGCGTTTAAGGAAATTTTAAGCTGAAATTAAGGAAATATTTCTTTCAATATTCCGCAGATTTAGTTCAATCCAAATCCAATACTATTTAAAGTACAAATTGAATTCAATTGGGTTAATATTCTTAATTACGTTTGAGAAAATTTTGAGCTGAAATCAAGGAAATATTTTTTTTATGGTGACCGTCTTGTGCAGGCTCTCGATCCCTGCTTTGACCACCTTACATTTCTTTCGACGACGGTCACCTCGCTTAGGGATGGCGACACTATCGGTGCTTAGTCATGACAAAATCTTCTCAAAATACCGTTCCGATCCGGAGCAAAACTGTTGGTGCCAATCAGTGAGTGAAACGTTAGAAAGCGCACAACTCACTGGTTGTGAGAAGCTCTCCCCAATACCAATCCAAGGATGGGATGTAATGGGAAACGGTTTTTTTATTATTTCATTTTATGAGTGTATCTGAAGAAGATGGTTTTACTAAAAGAAGGTTTCGTTGAGGGAAATAAATTTAATTATTTGACTACGTTTGTCGCTTTAATATTTGTTTTGTTGTAATATTTATTCTAGAAATTTGTCTAAAATCACATTAATAAAGAATTTAAAGTATCCCATTGTAGCTCTTTATATCATATTGCTTGAATTGAAATATTATTCTATTGAAACCTCGAACATCAAAACTAATTCATTCAAGATTATTCTTGTCAATATTATGTATCTTAACTTATTGAACCGCATCCTTTGATGTATTGATACATGTAACATCCATCAATCATCATCTATTTGCCTTTTCTTTTATACTTTGTGTCCTTTCATTTCTTTATGTAAAACTAT
This sequence comes from Phaonia tiefii, assembly GCA_963931995.1. Classification (NCBI taxonomy): domain Eukaryota; kingdom Metazoa; phylum Arthropoda; class Insecta; order Diptera; family Muscidae; genus Phaonia; species Phaonia tiefii. Next base: position 196,188,714 of record OZ008368.1, on the reverse strand, counting down.
TAGCAAAGCTAAATAAAGCGTAAATAAATGGAAACGGTACCAAGAAATTTCCATCAACTGGCAAAAAGTAAAACCGAATCCTTTGTGTATATTTTACAAAATCTATGTATAGATAGGAACAACAATTAGTCATCGGTATTCATATTTAATCTTATTATAAAGTCAACGCAGCAAGAGCCGAGGTGAGAAGAGCTGGAAAGTCTGTTGATGCAATAGCCACACACCAATTAGCTACATTATGTTTAACATCATCATTAAGTTTATATTTATGAAAAATCTTGTGAAACGCTTATATATACATTTACGATCTGGTAACAAATTTTACCTGCTCTTCTTTGCTTGCATGGGCGTGCAACAATTGCGACAAGCGGCGGCAGGAACTTCGACAATAACTAAGTCAACACATACGGCTACAGGCACCAACATGCAACTGGTGCGAAAATATCAAATAATTATAATCATTAACAACTTGTTTAACATTACGTACGCAGTTTACTTTGAGGTAGAATAATTTAATAATCCGCAATGAACAAAGAAAATATGAACACAGAAAATATTTTAAATGTTGTATATTTAAGATTTCAGACTTGGTAAGACGAGTATTTACCACTGGCAAAATTAATATCAATAGTTTGCTGCAACATAATTTTTGGGACAGTGTGCGGGTTCAAAGTTTCGTGCGGAATTTCCCCATAATCCACTAATCACTACATTAACATAACATTACCACCGATTGTTAACTAGAGTATTGTACCACCGATCCTTTATAGAGTAGATGAACAAAAACAAATGCTTTAAATACCTGAAGTTCCAAACATGATCACCTCAACTATAATAAAGTATAAAAAAATGTGAAAAAAATTAAATTTTTTAACAATTTTATATTAGTTATGGCTGCAAGGCAACTCTACAATCTGAAATGAAGCATCATTGGTTTATCTCCCAGCAACAAAATTGAGCTTGATGAATGTGAAACATAAAACGACAGGTGAATGATCTTTAACTTCAGCTTTAACTTTATCCAACACTTTATAACAGGTACAAGGAGTAAGCAAGTACTCATATCACTAACATAACCGGTTGCTGCCGGTTGGTATATTTAGCCATCTCATCTTTGACGATTGGTTTCTTACTGAGAACGTTTGTTTGTTGCAGTTGATTTTCTTTGAAGGTATTCTTATTTTTATGTGAAATACACTACAGTGATCAGGCAGCTTGAAGGATATATTTATATTTAGGTGCGGTGAATGGACCCCATAGCCTACTTGGTCGTCCAACTTTGATCCATCCGTGAAAAATCGGATACTACGGGTATCCCCTTCCAGTGACTTTCCCAGGTATTCCTGTTCGAAATAGAAGTCCTTAGATTTGGCGCTGGTAGAAGGTAGGGGATACAGTAGTCCGTTTTTACTGGAATAGAGTTGATCCGGTGTAGTAATTCAGCGTCTCCGGAATGCCCCGATATCAAAACGCCACAATCTCTGATTGTCAGGATAGCACTAATGGTCAGTTTTTCAGAGCGAGTTTAAACCGCGGATTACTAAAACTGAGATTAGATTTAATCTTAGTTTAACTGTCCATTCTGTTTTTCAGTGCACAGTTAAATACATCCAAATTTTTTTACTCTGTCATGGCAACCTTGTGCAAATGTCAAATATATCAACAGTTGTTTGTTGTTATTTGTCTTTTTTGTTTTGGTAATTGTTCTATGTGGTTGCAGCTTCTTTTCTTCAACTGAGGTAAGTAATTTGCATTAATATAAATTCATTTGAAATGGGTGTAATAAAATATAACTTTGTGTTGTGTTGCATATGAGGCCCAATCAAATCTAGAACTGCATATGCAGATGCTTTTGTTAGACGGAATCTTACATAGAAGTCATTATCGCCAAGCAAATTGAAGTGATTTGTCCGGGTCATTATTGTGCGTTGTTTTCTTGTAACCTCATAACAAAATTCTTCGCACCTTTCTTGGTCACTAATGTCTTCTAGATCCGAGGAAAACCTCATTTTCAAAACTCCAAACAATATCAACAAAATGTTTTATTGCTTACATACACAAAATTCTTCTTCTTGTTTTTCATTGTTGCTGTCAAAAGCCAACACAATCTAAACTTAGTTTAACTCGCACAGATTGGAGAGTTAAACGTAGTTTTACCTTTGACTGAAAAAATTAAAATCTGGTTTAAACGTATCCGAAGATGATCTCCGAGTGAAAAACTGGCCATAAGTGCAGTACCTGACGTCGTGCCCATCGCTAATCATTGCTGATCCTTGAATTTTCATCAAGGAATTCAGAATATATTTCTTTTGGAGGGACATCCACCAAACTTCGATGCCATAGCGAAGTATTGGAATGACTATTGCCGTATAAATTCACATGGTGACCTTAGGGGACAGTCCCCAGAGCTTTCCTATCGCCCCTTTATAGCAGTAATGAGTAACAAACGCCTTTTTCACCCTCCCCACCACATTCGGCTTCCAAGGCCGTTTTCTGTCGAGAATTATCCCCAGATACTTGACCTTTTCCGTCAACTGTAATTGCACCCCATTAACTGACGGTAGTTCAAATGCGAGTATTTTATATTTCCGAGAGAACAAGATAAGCTCGGTTTTAAGTGGGTTAAGTGATAGTCCGTTGTTAGCGGTCCAGTTCGAAATCAGATTAAGTAGGCTGGTTGTACGAATGCTAAGTAAATTAAGGTTTCTATCCGTACAGATGATAGCGGCATAGGCAAAGACCTGGCATTCGGCCCTGTCCAATTCAAAAAGCAGTTCCTTGACAGAAGTTAACCTTAATAGTGGAGACAGAGCTCGTCCATGCGGCGTCCCTCTGTTAACTAGCATTTGTAACACCATCCCATTCAGCTTTGACGGATCTATCCACCCGAAGCTTCCCACTTAGGCGTGTCACTAATCTGTCAACTCCTAGCTTCGGTAACGACCTCTACAGGTTGAATGTTATTGAAGGCTCCCTCGAGGACCAGGAAGATCCCTAGAGCGAAGAACTTATTCTCAAGAGAGTTCTCTATTGTGCTGACTAAAGAGTGGAGAGCCGTCTCAGTTGACCTGCACTGGATATAGCCATACTGAGAACTCGATAGTAGATCCTGTGGAATATTACTTCGAACGTGAATGTCCAGTAACCTTTCAAATGAGTCCGTAAAAACATAAAAAAATTACAGCAGACAGTTGTCCGAGGCCTTCGGCCACGGACTGTGCCTGCAGCCTGTGTCAGAGACACGGCCATTAAGTTTAACGTAGAATACGCCATCCGATAAGACAGAAAACATATATAACAATAAATTCATTTGCTTATATTATTTATCATTTATTGTTATATATGTTTTCTGTCTTATCGGATGGCGTATTCTACGTTAAACTTAATGGCCGTGTCTATGACACAGCCTGCAAGGACAGTCCGTGGCCGACGGCCTCGGACAATTGTCTGCTGTTTTTTACGTACGATCTTTACGTCGAGGCATTGAAGTCCTTTGGCAATTAATTTACTTTTGATGATAGCGGGGTCCTGAGTTTCAAGACCGAATAACAACGCTTTAAAGGCTTTTCATCTATCGTAGCATACGTGAAAAATTTGTATTTATCGGTGAGTCCATTACATATACGATCGAAATCAAGTTTTGGATTACAAAAAACTTTATGTCCGATTGAAATTTTTCTGATAGCATAATCATTTACTTTCAAAAGTTTGCAGGTTTCACGAATTTCTTCAATCGTGCACTTCAGTATTGTTATTGGTGGAATATGTATTTTAACTTCACTTGTTTTTTCATTTTCAATGTCATCATCATCGTCGATGGTTTGCAACGGCGAGAAATAATTGTTGTTACTCGCATTCGGCGCGGTATTATGGTTTTTGGGTTTCTTCCCTTTCATAGTTACAAGATGTGCATGCACATCATCACTTTCAAACGTTCGCTTTATAGTGTTTTGTTGGAATGCTTATTGTTTTTTTTATTTCTTTTATTTTATTGTTGTAATATGTAAGTTTGTTTCGAACACAGTATTTATGTTGATTTGAAAACAATGTTTATGATGATTTGTAGCTAATGAGAGCGGACACGTCAGGCGTGAGCAAGAAATGATCATTGACTGGCGAGTGCAAGCACATGTGTCATTAATTTGTTGCTTAATACTTCTTTTCCCCACAAAAAGCAAAGAGAATGCAAAGCAACAGACACATGTCCATACATACATTGTTATGTCCGAACATACACTACACAAGTTCACACAATTTTCGTTGCTCTCTTGCTATCTCATTTATACATACGTATAAATATATCAGTATTCTCTTTGCTATGAGAGTGCTCCGCACCCAGATTTTATTTGACTTACCTTTCACAATAATAAAAAATTACAGCAGACAGTTGTCCGAGGCCTTCGGCCACGGACTGTCCCTGCTGGCTGTGTCAGAGACACGGCCATTAAGTTTAACGTAGAATACGCCATCCGATAAGACAGAAAACATATATAACAATAAATTCATTTGCTTATATTATTTATCATTTGTTGTTATATATGTTTTCTGTCTTATCGGATGGCATATTCTAAGTTAAATTTAATGGCCGTGTCTCTGACACAGCCTGCAGGGACAGTCCGTGGCCGAAGGCCTCGGACAACTGTCTGCTGTAATTTTTATATTTACCAACGGCATTTGATTCAAGTCCGTTTAAAAAAAAAAATATTGTGTTCAATTTTTTTAAACTTAATTTAGTTTATGTATTTTAATTAATACTTTTATTGAAATAAGTTGTGCGAATGTTGAGAGGGCCGCCCTAATATTAAAAAAGGTTTACCTTATCGAGTCTTCGCATTAGCATTCGAGCGTTGTGTGAAAGCTTTACGCTTTACAATTCAAAATTAATATTACAACAGCTTTATTGAAGCTTTCGCAAAAAAGCTTTATTACGTTAGCTTACTGTTTGTTCCACTTTTTACTAGATACATGTTGCCAAGCAACATTAGCTTGCTGTTCGTTTCACTTTTTACTAGATACATGTTCCTAAGCAATGTTGAGCAACCAAAAACACTCAACCAAACACCACACATATGTTTGAGTGTATGTGTTTAAACAATTTGCATTGACTCCTCATACCGTAAGGTAAGACGTATTCTACGTCAAAAAATATCATGTCAATGGTGGTTTCTTAACTAAAGAACTTTTTTGAGCAATTTATAAAAAAAGTCAAAAAATGTGCTATTTTTTTGGTTCACTTGACTTTTTTTTGGTTTTAATGAAAAACAGTTTTTACTTTATTTAAGAAAAACAGTATTTTACTATATTTAGGAACTATTAGTAATGGAAACAACCCCCTTTGTTTTTAATAACTCCAATATACGTGTTTTCATTGATAGATAAAGAGAATTTATGTAATCCAACGAAATTTGATTCCAAGCATCCTTAATGGCCTGAATTAGTGTCTGCTTGTCATCAAATTGGCTACCTCCATCATAGACCTTATGAGATAACCAACCCCAGATATTGTCGATAATGTTTAGATCAAGTCATTCAAGAATATTAACATTTTAGCTTGCAATGAACTCCTTTACTACTCTGGCGTTGTGTATAGGGGCATTATCCTGTTGCAATTTCCAAGATATTGGACCAAATAGTTCACTGAACTTCGGAAAAGCCGATTCCAATAACGTTTTATAGCTTGCACCAGTCATTTTCTCACTTTGAAATTCAAGATCGATGGTGCCATAGTACGGATTAGCACCCCACACCATAACGCCGCCCTCTCGGCTGTGATGTCGGTTCAAAAAACCCTTTTCTTTGCGCATATCATGCAAATATGCAAATAATAGTTGTAGCCATCAGGCCCATCCAAGTTAAACTACTTCTCATCCGCCTTTTCGCTGCACATCCCATACCATGTAGTCTCTTGCGAATTGAAGCCGCTTTGCCTTACAAGGAGCATTAAGTGGCGGTTTTTTTTTTATTTCAGGTATTTTAAATACTCACAGCTCTTAACTACTCTGCGTACTGATAACTTTCTCGCTTCCACTTCAGCTTGAGCTCTTATTTTTAACAAGAATAAGACAGAATTAGCACAAGATTCCAGCATAAAGACATCCACAAGGCTACTTGGGTATCCCCTGATCAAAGAACTAAGAACCAAATTGATCACGTGGTAATTGATGGAAGGAACTCATCCAGTGTAATGGACGTACGAGTGATCAGAGGAGCTAACATCGATTCTGATCACTACCTGGTAGCAGCAAAGGTTCGCACAAGATTGAGTAGAGCGAAAATCGTACGAAACCAGACGAAGAGGAAGCTGGACATCGGAAAGCTGCAATTACCAGAGGTAGCCACAGCCTACTCAAGGAAGCTCTCGCAACTTTTGGCACAGAACCCACCCCCTCCCGATGACGATCCTGATGCGCAGTGGAAACCCATTTCCGACTCTATAAAAACTACCGCAACAACCGTACTTGGTTTCGCAAAACCGCTTCGCAATAAACGATGGTACGATGAAGAGTGTCGCATAGCAAATGACGAAAAGAACGTTGCACGTATGGTAATGCTTCAGTCAATTGCAACGCGAGCTGCAACTGAGCGGTATAGGGAGAAGAGAAAGGAGGTAAACCGTCTCTTTAGGCGTAAGAAACGGCAGTGGAGAAAACGCGAGAGTGAGAAAATTGAGACATACAGAAGGAAGAACGAAGCCCGAAAATTCTACCAAAAAGTTAAAAACGGAAATAATGGACATGGTTCAGGGCCCCCCTTCTGTAAAGACAAGGACGGAAATCTCGTCGCAGATGTGCAGAGCATGTTGGGAATATGGAGAGAGCATTTCTCCGCGCTACTAGTACCTGAGATATCCGATTACGATGGGACAATCGATCACAATATGGTCGACGATATCGATTGCCCCCCTCCTTACCAAGACGAGGTCAGAACAGCTATTGCCCGGCTTAAGAACAACAAAGCCGCAGGAGCCGATGGATTACCGGCAGAGCTGTTTAAGGTTGGCGGCGATGAGCTGATAAGGTGCATGCATCAGCTCATTAGCAAAACTTGGTTAGATGAATGCATGCCCGGCGATTGGAGTCTCAGTGTACTATGTCCCATATTTAAAAAAGTGACCCGAGTATCTGTGCCAACTACCGTGGAATAAGCCTTTTATCCATAGCATATAAGGTTCTATCAAGTATAATGTGCGAAAGACTAAAACCAATTATCGCTGACCTGATTGGACCATACCAGTGTGGCTTTAAGCCTGGAAAATCGACAACTGACCAGATTTTCACGCTGCGCCAAATCCTGGAGAAGACACACGAAAAACAAATCGACACCTCTCATCTATTTATCGATTATAAAGCAGCCTTCGATAGTCCGATACGGCAGAAACTCTATGAAGCAATGTCTGAGCTTGGTATTCCTGCAAAACTCATACGCCTTTGCAGGATGACCTTGACGAACACCAAATCCGCAGTGAAAGTTGGTAAGGATCTTACCGAACCTTTCGAAACTAAGCGAGGCCTCAGGCAAGGCGACACCCTATCGTGCGATCTCTTTAACATCTTAATGGAGATCATTATGTGAAAAGCTGCAGTCAATATGAATAAAACCATCAGCAGCAAAAGTCATATGCTGCTCGCGTATGCTGATGATATAGATATCATTGGGCGCACAATTAGAGAAGTTACTGCGGTTTTTTTGAGAATTGAGAAGGAGTCAGCAAAAGTGGGTCTGACGATGAATGAGGACAAGACAAAATTAATGGTTTCAACGAACAGGGCCTCCACGCGATTAGACCAAAGCGTGAACGTTCATAGCCGTTATAACTTCGAGGTAGTGGACGAATTTATATACCTCGGATCTGCCGTGAACAAAAACAACAACGTCCGCCTTGAGATCAAACGGAGAATTGTGCTTGCGAATAGATGTTATTTTGGGCTAAGCAAGCACTTTAGAGATAAAGCCCTCTCTCGAGTAACAAAAGTCCAGCTGTACCAGACTCTCATTCAACCTGTCTTGCTTTATGGCGCAGAATCCTGGGTCCTATCGCAAGCAGACGAAACATCTGTAGGCGTCTTCGAGAGAAAAATACTCCGAAAAATTTATGGCCCTATAGTGCACAACGGCGAGTATCGGCGACGCATGAATCATGGGCTGTATGAGCTTTATCCTGACATTGACATAGTTAAGCGGATCAAGATAACGCGATTGCGCTGGCTAGGCCATGTCAGTAGAATGGATGAAGATGAACCAGCGCGAAGGCTTTTCGAAACCGAACTCGAAGGAAGACGAAAAATAGGAAGACCAAGACTCCGCTGGAGGGATCAGGTTGACGAATCCCTGCGTACACTTGGTATTGCCAACTGGAGAGATAAAGCAAAAGATCGAACTGGTTGGCGAAATATGTTATCTTCGTTTTGTAAGGTCCCTGACCCCCCGGGGTTGTCCGAGACCGGATAAGTAAGTAAGTAATGCAGAATTAGAAGCACTTCTAATGATTTTTCTTTTCTCATACGTAGATAAAGACAATGAAACCCTTCCTTTAAAATTTTGTCCTTACCACTCGGGGTCCTTGATGTAATTGTCGACAACTGTTGGGCTCCGTCCAATTTGTTTAGCTATTGCGCGGTTAAAATATGCTTCAGAACGGTAAACATCGATTTTAGTTTTTTCCTTTAGATTTAAAATTTTTTGTTTTGCCATTTTGACTCATAAAATGATTAAGGTGTAATAACTTGTAATAAAAAAATGCTCCCTACAAAAAATCATCGCTTACTTTAAAAATAATAAAAAAATAAGAAAGTGCCTTTATTCAAGTGAACCAAAAAAAATAGCACATTTTTTGAATTTTTTAATAAATTGCTCAACAAATTCTTTAGTTAAGAAACCACCATTGTCGTGATTTTTTTTATATCTTTCTTTTTAATATCTCAAGATGTCTAGCTTCGATTTCCATTTTAAAATTCTGCAATCGGTTACAAATTGCAAACGATACAGGCTGCTGAATACGGAATTGTTAGTGCCTTTAAATATTTGAACCGGAGTGTATATCTAAAATTTCGTAAAAATTACCTCTTTGAAATTAATTATTGAACCAAATCTATCCTTGATTGCAGTAGGCTGTAACGCTGACGGCTATTGTACATTGAAATGATCGATTAGAGTAAAGCCCACAGAACAGAACTGCCATGTTTACAGTTATTTTTACAAAATGGATTGTCGGCTCATCAATGAAATCAATAAAATTCCAGGTAACAGTTATGCTGTAAAAAATTATAATACAATTTTTCTCATACTGTGAGAAGCGATTACAACAGATTTTCTGTTCTAAAAATATATTTCTATACACTACTGAGCGATACGTTCCTGTTGTAAGTGAATATGCTAGCGTGGTTACGGATGGATGGAACGGCAATAAAACTCCTATTAATTTTTTGTGTGCGCATAAAAAAAATCAAATATTGAAAAACAAGCATGAACTAAACAAAGATTTTTAAGGATACTGCGCGAAATTTTTGAGAATTAAATTAAGCGTCTGCAAAGTAGAGCTTTCTCCTGCATTCTAGTATTCGTTTTCAATAAGGAACATGCGTTTTGGCACCAAAGGCAAATTTTTTTCACTATCATCTGTGAAAAATTGTCATTCGATTATATTTTATTTCCTTTAATTATTTTTACTCTGACAATTTCAAATATGACACACTTTGGCAAAGCTACTTAAGTTTGGCATAGTACTCAAATTTCCTGATGTTTGTTTTTACTGAAGCCGTCGGTTGTGCAATGGTTAATGTGCGCGCCTCTTGTACATGAGATCCTGGATTCGATCCCTGCTCTGACCACCTTCAAATTTCTTTCGGCGGCGGTCACCTCGCATAGTGGCGGCGACACTATCGAGTATTTAGCCATGAAAAAGCTTATCAAAATACAGTTCGGAATCGGTGTAAAACTGTAGGTCCCAATCAGTGAGTGAAAACTGGAAAGCGCAGAGCTCACGGTTTGTGAAAAGCTCTCCCCAGTCCCTTCATGGGATGTAATGGGAAACCATTAATTTATCTTTTAAGTCAACATATTGCGTAGTCTTTAAAACTCGTACTGAGTCTTTGGATCTGTCAGGACTATCGATTCCCAAATTTAGATACTGATTTTGACAGATGCAAGTCAAATCGTTGTAGTTGCTAGCACAGTCTGTCAACAATTTTCACCATTTGCAAGGATATAATTGGAGTATCACCACTGAAGATTTTCCATTTCTTCTAGATATGAAGGCAACCTGACTGGCGAAACTAAATATGCCTAACCAATTCAACACACTACAATTTTATTTTGTCTCGTCTATCTCCCACTTAATAGGAAAACCCGTTGTAAAAACAAAGAACCTTTTCAATTAACCGCTTCGTTCAACAAACGGGTTTCCTAGTCTTGGCTGCTGGGCATGTCAAGTATTTATTGTCTTATGATTTAATTTTTGTTCTTTAAAGCCTTCATTACTAATTGCTTCAACATGAATTACGGTGGTGCCCCACATTGTGCGTTGTTGTGATTCTCCTACAGAAATCTCCGCAACTCAATTCAACTCCACTCAACTTCATACCACTCCAGAGTCGGGAATCGCAAAAGCTCTTGTCGGCGATGTTGTTTACACATTAATAGATGGATGTCGAGCGGCCAGCAAAAAAGGTAGGGCAAAGTGGAATTGAATATGAGCTGAAAATCATCTGATGAGCATCGCAGCATGTTGAAACGCGTACAATATAGATTGATGTATTTTTATGGGTTTTGATGTTTGGACTCCTAGTGGCGTTAAAGGTTGTGGTGCGGTTGCTGGTATTTGTAATGGTGTTAGTACAGATCAATCTAGAATTCATTGTTTTTTTTTTCAAGGACGAAAACCCGCATTCTTTGCTTCGTGCAATGTCGCTTATTGAATTTGATTTAATTTAATTATGTTATCATTCGACTGCAGGGATTTCTCGTTTATTCTTCTAAAGTTCTAAGACAATCGTTCATCGGGTTTCTTTCTTGATTGCAAACCAAACATGAGTTAATTCGTTATGAAAGAGTTTAATGGAATCGTTTTTGGGGGTTAATGGCAGACATAATCCCCAAATTCCATTGGGCGTTACGTTCGCGATGATGGGCAGACATAACCGCCAAAAAAAGCTGAATTTCACAGTGACTGCTTGTGGAACATAATTTGAGCTTAGACTATAACTAAAATATTACTGGATTTTATTTCTCTAGCAGGTTAGGGGTAACTGTGAGTAGAATCTCCAACTGTGTCAAAAGGGTTATCAAATTTTTAGCTGTAAATACCAATCTGGGTCTTATAGTATCGGCGAAAGTTCTTGTATACCTGCCGGTAACATTAGACTCCCGTCACGCACTACTTTTGTATTTTCATCCACAAATGTTTCAATTCCTATTTGAGTGGGACTTAAATATTTTGTGGACTGAACATATTTTTTTGGTATCCGTAAGTTAATTTTAAAAATATATTTCACATTTTCTGATCGTTTTTAATTTGTGCGTGTCCTCGCTTTTATGTTTGGTTATATTCAAGAATGAAGTTTACTTTTACTTCCAATAAATACATATGTCCTTTATTTATTCAAACAAAACATACCAACACAAAAAATGTCCACGAAGAACATACGTATTCTTAACATCAACGTATTCTTCCCATCAATATGAAATGATTTAGCTTGATTCCGTTGTAGACGAGTTTGGTTACGATCCTATTCATGGTTTGCCATAATCTAGCAATGTCTGATAGTGGACCGCTCAGTGTATGATCGATCCACCAATTACATAAGTCTTCATTAAAAATTTTATTAGATTAGTAAACACTCAGTATTTGCCCAAGACTTACTTACTTACATATTTCCTAAATTGCTTACAACAACCCTAAGGGGTTAGGGGCCTAGGAAGACGAAGATAATATTTTGCTCCAACCGGCCTAAAAGTTTGGCTCGTCTCTCTAGTCCAAGCTTTCGACACCAAGCTTTCGCAACTATTCCCACGGAGTCTTGGTTGTCGTATTTTACAGTTTTCGAAAACATTTTGCGCTGCTTATCATTCTATATTCTACTGACATGGCTTAGTTGTGTAACTTTTCAATATCTATAGCGATTATCTGAATATCAGGTTTTGAATAATGAAATTTTAACTTGAAATTAACTTAATTTTATCAGACAGCATATTGAGTCATCTTTCGAATGATATTAAAACTCTACGAATGGAGAATTGCGGAGATAATTAATTTTATACAGAAATATGTAACTATTCGTATCACTTAGTTTTTTGTGGCCGTTGGTGTTGCAATGGCTAGTGTGTGCGGCTCTTGTCCATGAGAACATGGGTTCGATCCCTGCTCTGACAATCTTACATTTCTTTCGACGATGGTTACCTCGCTTAGTGATGACGATACTATCGAGTACTTAACCATGAAAAAAGCTTCTCAAAATAACGTCCGGAATCGGTGTAAAACTATACATCCCAATCGGCGAGGCTAAAACTAGAAAGCGCATAGCTTACTGATTGTAAGAAGCTCTTCATGGGATGATATGGCCAATCTTTTTTTATTTTTGTTGTGTTAACATCTATTGGCACGGGTAGGGCGATATATCAAAGGGAACACATGCAAACTACACACAGCGTTAGCATCACATACGTGGTTGTTGTACAACAATAGTCTGTGCCTCAAAATAAGTATGATGGTACTGATGTAGCGGCAGCGAACAAACAATCAGGTCGTCGTCGCCAAAGAGTATTGAATAGTATAGTGAACTCGTGGAACGAATTGTATTACTCAAAAGCACTGGCGACATCTGGCGAATGATTCAAAACGTATTGCTCTCTTTTTGCTGTCCATGTTGCATTTGTCATAACTTGGTCCATTCATAATTTTGATATGAAACAATGACGCTTTTTGAAACATTTATGCTTTTTGTATTGTTTTATGTAATAACATTGTCGAAATGGTGCATTTATATTATTCTCTTATATTGGTGCATTTATTAAGAGAATAAGACTCGTTTATGCTCTTGTACTTAGACTCTCTATATGATAGTGCAATAAGTTCTATATAATATTCAATACTTTTTGTCGTTGCTCTGTTTAAGACAAATCAAAAACAATTATTGCAGTGAGCTAAATATTACTTTATTTATTTTAACAATATTACATGTAATATTAGAGCAGATGTAAGAAAAAGGAAGTGCAATAGCAAAATAGCCTGCAGTACAAAAAAAAAACGATTTCAGACCAAAATGAAAAAGTTGTAATCTAAATTTTGGGTATAAGGGTAAAGGTAAAGCTAAAGGTAAAAATAAATAAATGGTTTCCCATTACATCCCATGAAGGGACAGGGGAGAGCTTCTCACAATCACTGAGCTGTGCGCTTTCCAGTTTTCACTCACTGATTGGGACCTACAGTTTTACACCGATTCCGAACGGTATTTTGAGAAGCTTTTTCTTATCTAAATACGCGATAGTGTCGCCGTCACTATGCGAGGTGACCGCCGCCGAAAGAAATTTTAAGGTGGTCTGAGCAGGGATCGAACCCAGGATCTCATGTACAAGAGACGCGCACACTACCATTGCACCACCGACGGCCACAAGGGAAGTAAGTACATTTCGTATAATGGCTTTTGAAATTGGCAGCATTCTGGGCATCATATAGACCTTGATCAATGGTTATTAAATGAAGGCCTTTAAATTTTTTTTTACTTTCCAATGTAATATTTATTAATTTGTTCATAGAAATCGAACAGGTGCCGTGTAACCAAAAGGTGTTAACATATCGCCCATAGTTTAAGTCTCTCAAATTCGAGTCCAAAAAGTTGTTTCTGTGCTGACAGTAGTTGAAGGACAAACATTGACAACATTATGACAAATAAATTTGAATCGGAATATAAAATAAACAAAACGATGTATTTATACAAAAAATGGAATTTATCCTCGATGGAACATTACCTACTTACGATTCTGGTGTCATTCGAAAGAGTCCTCAATATTCCTTTTGATGGAATAAACAGAACAAGAATTCAAGTCAAAATACAATGTTCAAGGCTCGATATCTCCATAATGGTTAGAGATATGGAAAAAGTTGTATAGAAATTTTATAGATTCTGACATAATGTACCTTAAGTGAAAAAACATCAAATACTTCTGGTACATAATTTTGTGCTAAATTATTCTTGTTCCTACCTGGAAACGTATAAGTGTTGTAGAAAAGAATAAACACATTATTATTTAGAGCTATACCACACTTATCTAATGGAATGTACAATATTTCTCTACCAATAAGCGGTAAACCACCAACGGTAATAAACTCTTCTTGAATACAAATGGTAACTTTGGTCTCTTTGAGACAATTCCAAATTTATTAATTTCAAATTTACACATATATATTGATGATGAAGTCATAACCAAAACCTTGGGAGTTCCCGTGGTCCCACAACGCATCTAGTATACGTTTTTAACGACAATTACAAAAACCATATAAGGTATTCCCGAATGCAAGTCCTGCGGCACAAATGTGAAAGTGACAAATACGTACTGCTCGTGCTGTCATGACTGGGAACTCAAATTAAACTTATTTGAATTCTACTTAACCTACCCCAGTAAAAAAAGTCGTGTCGAATTACAATACAAGGTAGTCCTATCATTGTTTATAATTTCCACACAACGTGGGCAATAAGCCAAATACATACAACACTAACCCCTAATATAGTCAAATACTTTACTACTTAACTGAATACATGAATGGCTACAACACGTTGCAACAGCAGTAGATGCAAAAGTAGTAACAGCAGTAAAAGTTCACACCAAACTGACAAAGGCACTGGATGTGTACAATTGCGTGTAACGAAATTGAAGTGATCCCAAGGGTAACATTACACCTTAGCTGAAGGCAATCAGAAAATTATTGGCTGAGAGAGAGAAAGAGAAATCGAGACGTCCCTAGAGCAGAAACCTACAACGTAAAAGGCAAATGTGGTGTCAGAAACACTAACAACTAAATACTTGTCCACGGGGTTAAAATGAATTGTATCAGTTTCAAGGGGAACATCAACACAACTTTAACAAAAGTTATGCAAATGTTCCTCACAGTAGAAGAAAGTCATTATTTTGTAGCGGAGATTCTTTACGCATTATTTTAAATATTATAGGGGCGTTTTTTTCGTAACACGTTAACTCATACAAAATGACAACCTGCACGTTAACATGTATAATTTTAGAAGTTTAGAATAACCCCGATAAAAATGCTACCAAGTTAGAGTCTATTGTATGAAAAACATAATCTTAATATCATTCCATTTCTTTGATTTCGACGACGTTTCGAAAATTAGTATGGCTAGAGAAAAGGTAAGTAATTTTTCAAACGAAATAACTGAAAAGTTTTCAAAATATTATATTTCTTTCAGCAAACACACAGAGATTTTCAAGCATTGTCATGCAAGTGTGATGATGATGCCGAATATGAAGAAAGCAAAAGAAGAAGCTCCTCTCGAAGTAGATGTAGTGCCAGAAGGTGTGGAAGAAGCTTCAGATGAAGACTCACCAGAGTGTAGAAATCCAGAAGAAATATATCAACTACTAAAGACCCTGAAAATCTAGATGAAAAAAATAAAATAAATAAATGGTTACCCATTACATCACATGAAGGGACCGGGGAGAACTTCTCACAATCACTGAGCTGTGCGCTTTCCAGTTTTCACTCACTACAGTTTTGAGAAGCATTATCAGAAGCTTTATCATGGCTATAGACTCCATAGTGTCGCCGTCACTATGCGAGGTGACCGCCGCCGAAAAAAATTTTTTTTGAAGGTGGTCAGAGCATGGTTCGAACCCAGGATCTCATGTACAAGAGCCGCGCACACTAACCATTGCACCACTAGTTGACCTGCCAATAAATTACTGGGCGAATAACGATGATGTAATCCACGTTCTCCTAACTCTCTCTCTCTCTCGATATACAGAAAGACTTGTAGCAGTCTATAAATAAACTTGTAGCTGTAATAACGGGAGGATTATCTGAAGCGCATGATGATTTTGGGATTATACATTTTTTTTTAGATGTATGCCGCACATGAAATAAAATTTTAAATTCATCCAGCTTAATGTACATAGTATTTTGTATTTTATACTTCTAAAATCAGGTTTTTTTTTATTTTCTTTGAGAACAATTGATTAATGGTTGTGATGTTCAACCATTGATAGGATCATAAAAGGATAGAAGACAAGTCAAACTAAGGTCAGCTGTAAGTTTATACTGCCTTGCATCGCTTTCACAGAACCTACATACATATCCTCTTCTTGATTATAGGTACTTTGCTTCTATTTTACAGGTCCATATCGTACTTTTTTGCATTTATCCATTCCAATATTTCCCAAATCATACACGTGCTCAAATATGTGGCCTGCTCCATGTTTGATCTATGGTTTGTTTTGGTAACTAATCGCGTATCAATTTTGCTCATCTTTTACAGCAATAGTTAATATTTGATCAAGACTAACTCAGCTTCCAATGCTGCCTGGATAACTTCATAGCCTAGCAAAATATGTGGAAAATACCGAACACGTTGTAAAAAATATTTTTTAGAGAATGATTGCTCTTATTTGGGAGTTTTGGGGTCGTTACGACGAGGATTTATAAAATAGTTGTTGTTGTTCTGGATTTTACGTCATGCTGTTAAATAACTCCACAAATGTATTTCTCATACCTCGATCCCTGCTAAAGGGGTTTCAAATAAGGACTTGACCACTTTTTCAAATAAATCGCAAACTATTTGAGATATTTCCAAAACTGTATGATCGACTTGAAATACAATCAAGACATTTATGAGATAACACGCTCACCAACCTTACTCTTCAATAATTCGATTGTAACGAGTGTTGTGTGCCTTGTGGCACCGTCTTGTTGAAACCACATGTCGTCCAAGTCCATGGTAATCATGGCGCGATCATAGTAACGTGACGATCGTTATTGTCGACGAAAAAATATGGCCCAATGACGCCGCCGGCATGCAAACCGCACCAAACAGTTATTTTTTGTGGATGAAGTGGTGACTCATGAAGCACATGAGGATTTTCACCAAACCAATAACGCATATTTTGCATATTGACGAACCCATTGAGCCAAAAATGAGCTTCGTCACTGAAGATGATTTTGCGGTGAAATTCATCATCTTGGCGCATCTTCTCCAGTGCCCAATCGGAGAACGTACGTCGCGTCAAATGGTCCATCAGCTTCAATTCTTGAGTCAGCTTGATCTTGTATGGGTGTAAACCAAGATCTTTACGCAATATTCGTCATAAACTGGTCTTGGCGACGCCCAGTTCTTGAGAACGCCGTGGAATCGACTGATTTGGATCGTTTGCGACGGACGCCTGAACGGCAGCGATATTTTCGTCACTTCAACCAACCCGTTGGAAGGGGACACAATGAATTCGTTGACTCAAATTTTTGCACTAAACTTGTTATTGTTTGTCTACTAAGGCGAGAATAACGTCCGAAAATTGGAGTTAACGCTCTTAAAGTTGCCTTCACCGACTCCGAATTTCGGTAGTACATTTTATAATTTGCATACGTTGTTCGTTCGTGTACTTTACCGTGATGAAAATGTTGAGTTTACTGAAAAAAAGGAAAGTAGCAGTTAGATGATCAGTGAAATAGTGCGTTCACAAATTAAATTCAAAGTTGCCAAGTACCTAGCGGAAAACCCTTTAGTTGCAATTTACAAAAATATCATTGACTTAATGAAGAATTTTCAATAAAGAACGTCTTGTAAATAAAACGAAGAAATTGTTCTTTGTGCGTGCTTCGAATATATATTGGCGGCAATGGTTTTTATTAATTGATATTGTTGGCGTACATACACCTACTTAACATAGGATATCCTCACATACATATTTTATAAAGTTGTAGAAATTTTGAGCTTTCCACGATTTATTTCCAAAATATGAAAACGATTCCAGTAGGTCTGTACTGTATTTAATAACTGACGAAAATACAAAATGCATCAGTTTAAATTAATATCATTTTCCAAGTGTTGTGCAAAGGGTATCAAAACGAGTGTTTTTATACCCTCACCCATAGGGATGGGGGTATATAT
Source organism: Phaonia tiefii (assembly GCA_963931995.1). Taxonomy (NCBI): domain Eukaryota; kingdom Metazoa; phylum Arthropoda; class Insecta; order Diptera; family Muscidae; genus Phaonia; species Phaonia tiefii. The sequence continues at coordinate 196,170,607 of OZ008368.1, read as the reverse complement.
CATTTAATACGTAAACAATTGTAACACATAGAAGGAGCCACATTAGACCCTTAGTGTCTTTGGACGAAATTCGTTTTAGAGCTTTTTAAGACGTTTGAGCCATGCCCGTCTGTCTGCCTGTCTGTCTGTCTGGGTGGCTGGCTGGCTGGCTGGTCAACACGATAACTGCCGTAAATCTTTACAGATCACAATGAAATTTTGTCAGTGACTATTATTGGCCAATATTGAGTTTGGGAATGAAAATGGACGTTTTGACCACGCCCTTTCTGGTACCTCCCATACAAATCGACACATTTACCACAAAATCATATTTCTTTAAAACCTTTCTTCTGGTAGTTGTGATAAACTTCAACTCTCACACCGGTTAATAATCTATAAATACCTACTTAAATGGAGGAAATGGGTGAGATTGTCACGCCCATTCTGGTACCTCCCATACAAAACAGGGTGTTCGTCCGGCTTGTCAATCCGATAAATCGCGTGAAACACTTCCGACCTTAATGAAATTAGGTATAAGGCCTCACGTTATCAAGCGCTAATCACCGAGTTAAACAAGGGTGAGTTTGTGGTACCTCCCATTGAAAAGTTGTTGACGTCTGGTTGCTCGGTACGAGTAGTCCCGCAAACCCGAACTAATCTTTATGAAAGTTTGTACTAGTCAATATTTAGTCAAATAAAGGTCTCCTATAGAAAATGAGCTGTTTTGCTACACCCATTCTGGTACCTCCCATATAAAAGTTGGGCGGAGGACCGGTTGATCGACACGATAACTTTCGTAAACTACAACCGATCTTAATAAAATTCGGTACTAGGCAATATTTTGCTAAAAGCTACTGTGTAATTAATAACTGACTATAGGCCACGCACAGTTTCATACCTCCCATACAAAAGTTGGGCCTTTTTTGGGTTTTCCGACTCGATATCTCCAACGTGTCATAACCGATCTTAACAAAATTTGGAACTGCTCAAAATTTTGGCAACAACTTGCTATGCCCATTTTTGTACCTCGCATATAAATAGTGGGAGGGAAACTAACTAATTTGGGTATTCAATAATATTTAGCGCAAAGTCAATCTGCTATTGAATATGGTCCCTTTTGAGTATGGGCGTGTTTACTTAACAGAACTCCCACGCAATGGGTGACTTAGGGTGAGGGTATGAGTGAGTCGGTTCACCAGACTGAATATTATGTACTGGTTTTTATGTTAACTTACATTAGCCTCACACCATTTAAAACAAATAAAACGCAAATTTTATATTTTGTTTTAACTAGTTTCATTTATATTAAAATTTTAATATTGTTTAACAGTATTTAATATTTTGTATGGCCTGGCCTCCCTTGTTTGAAATAACTTCGAAAATTCGAGTTTGAATCGAATCGTAGACAGATTTCATGTAATTTAACGAAATTCCAGACCAGGCCGATTTGATTGCATCGACTAGCTCCTCATTTGTAGAGAGCTCCCTTCACCCTTCATCACAAAAGCTTCCAATGATGTTTGAGTCCGGAGAATATGACGGCCACGATAATATTTCAACGCCATGATCCTGAAGCCAGCTCTTTATAACACAAGCAGTATGGATGGGGCGAAACTGGCAGCGACATAATACGTTAAAGCGCCCCAGACCATTACGCCACCCTCTCTGCTATGGTGACGAATTGTTTCTCCTTCCTGATATCGTGGAAATAATATTTATATCCGTCTGGACCATCGGTATGAAAACTCTTTTCGTCGTATAAAATTACTCGTTTCCAATCGTTCGTTTGATGACACTGTTGCACTATCCACTTCATATGGTCATTCCCAAATTCCCATCTATGCTGCTTATGTGCGGCTTTCAGTGGCGGATTTTTGATGTGTTAGCGTCTATAGGCACGGGTAGGGCAATCTATCAAAGTGAAGACATGCAGACAACGTACAGCGTTTGCAACACATACGTGGTTGTTGTACAGCAATAGTCTCTGCCTGAAAAAAAGTATGATGGTATTCATGTAGCGGCAGCGAACAAATAAGCAGGTCGTCATCGCCGAAGTGTATTGAATAGTATAGAGAACTTATGGAACGAATTGTACGACTCAAAAGCACTGGCGACATCTGGCGAATGATCTCCTTTTGTTATAACTTGGTCCATTCATAATTTTGATGTGATACATTGATGCCTTTGGAAACATTTATGCTTTTTGTATTGCTTTATGTAATAACATTGTCGAAATGGTGCATTTATATAGAAATACTCTATAAGGAGAATAGGACTCGTTTATGGTCTTTTACTCACTCAAACTCTCTACACGAGAGCGGAAAAAGAGTGTAGTACGTTCTCTATACTATTCAATACTTTTTGTCCTTGCTCTGTTTATGAAAAAACAAAAATAATTATTTCAGTGATCTAAATATTGCTTTTTATTCAGTTGTGTGCCAGCATTCAAACAAGCAGGTCGTTGTCGCTCTGTTTATGACAAAACAAAAACAAATTATTTCAGTGAGCTTAATATTGCTGTATTTTTTTTAACAATATTACATCTAATGTGAAAGCAGATGTAAGAAAAAAGAAAGTGCAATAGCAAAAGAACCTTCAGCACAAAAAAATTTTTATTTTATTTTCCAAGGAAATGTTTACTAATGTGTTCATAGAAATCGAACAGGTACCGTGTAACAAAAAGGTTTTAATACATCGTCCGTGAGTTCGAACACTCATTGATTATTTTTAAGTTTTCGACGCTTCAGGTACCCCGGGCTTTAATTACATTGTCAATCGTTATTTTACTGTTTGTGACTCTGCCAGCAGCTCCAATTTTACTTAAACTCATAGAATCCATTTGGAGAATTTTGAGTCCATATCGAGATAAAACCTTTTTGACATTATTGCTGCTTCTTACGAAAACAGTTATGAAAGCCTCGTTAACTTTTTCTGACCAATTTGGAATTGTTGTCAATATAACAACAGAGTACCCTCTTGCCAACGACATTAATATACATTTGCTAGTTATTAAGAAAACACCTAAAATTGTTACTTTTCTTTAAAATTTTAAGTGAGGCTATTCTATGTTTACGGAGTGTAGATGTATATCAAATTGCCTACGACTGGTTTAAGAACATACTTACGAGTATATTGCCTCTTTCAGCCGGCATACCATTTTCCTCCACTGTGTTCAAACAACTTCAAACATGAAAGAAGTCCGTGGCAAAAATCCCAGCGTAGGACGTGTACGCCGACAAATTTTGTGCACGTCTGTATGGATTTACATATTCGTTTCAGCTCATTTAGCAAGAAACATCCGCGTTCTAGTTTTCCTCACTTCAATTGGTCCAGCAGATGACCTTCACTGTTGTTGACTGGTGTTTGCCACTGATGGAGCCGTGAAATTTAGCATCACGTCCTGAATATCACGTATTATTTCTGCTGAGTTTCGTATGCAAATCAGTATCGCATTTTTAAATAGTATTTTTAGATAATAAAATAATGTAAGTTATGTTGTTACATTGTGTTAAGCCTTTCCTCTTTTCTTCGTCTCCGTTTGTTCTTAAATCTATTGTTGCATGTTGCGTGCTACAATTGTAGACATTGGACGTATCATATCACTTTCTGTGTGGCGCGCACGCGGTGAGAATGCACCAACCGATGGAAGAAGTAATTGTAGTTGTTAAATAACTTCACGTGCGTATCATTGGGAACTGGGTGACACATGCAACACTTTATATTATTTGTGTTGTTTTGCAAATTCATTTGTGAAAATTCAAAGCATTAAGAGTGTTGCTCGCACATAAAGGGTGTCATTTTATGGGTGTGGTGGCAGTTTGTTGCACTTTTAATCAAACATATTTTGAACAGAAACATGACTTATACAATGTTGTGGAGCCAGAGTTTAAGAAACTTACTGGATGTATTATTATATTAGTAAGACGTTACGGCGAGAGTTCGGGCAAGGTAGTAGTTTGGTGGTATTAAGAGAGCTTGGTAAACAAAGGTGCTGTTCTGCAATACTTTCTTCCGCTTCAAGCAAGTTGTAAATTCCTTTGGGTGGCCCATCGTCAAAAGGACTGAAGGATTATATTGAATAATAAGTCTATCTTATTGATTTTTGTCCTTGATGAAGACTTCTGAATTTGCGCTTATTGATGTGTTAACATCTATAGGCGCGGGTACGGCCTAAATTCACAAAGTGAATACATCCAAACACAATTTGTCCGACTGCGCTCACACAGATTGTCCGACAGCGATCACACATTGTTTGCCGTTAAACACCTCCGAAACGGCTGGACCGATTTGTATGAAATTTTGTGCGAATATCGGGTAGGTCTCAGAATCGGCCAACATATATTTTTCATACCCCTAAATGAGAAGGGTGACCCACCCCTATATAGAACACAGATTTGTCCGACTGCGAAACACAGTTTGTCAAACTGCGAAAAAAACACACACACTGATGTAGCGGCAGCGAATAGTTGTATTGTGTGGGTTCGAAGCACTCTCAGAGCATAGAGAATAACGACGTGGTTATACTTAGATAAAACTGAGATAGAAAGAGAGCAACGACTATTGTGAACTTGTGTAGCGTATGTACGAATATATCAATGTATGTATGTATGTATGCACATGTGTTATTAAGTATTAATATTATTTAAATGCAACGTCATCATATGATTGAACGAACGCCTTTTTAAATTCTTTATATTAACTTCACCTGGCTGTATGCATGTATGCCGAAAAAATGTTGTATTGATTTTAACCCTTTTCCCGTTATCCAATCGAGCTGAAACTTCGCAGGCAAACTAATGGCAACGACAAAAATTAAATAAATAAATATGGCGGGATTGGCTAAAGGGGTGTGGTACCTCCCATACAAATCACAAATTAAAAATCCATTATTTCTGCAGTATTTGAACAAAATTGGGTTTGTTGGTTAGATGTACATATTCTAAGATCTGCTACATATATGCGTGGGATTGGACAAAGGGGCGTGGTCATATATAAAGAATTTATATTTTTTTTTACGTGTTGGTGTTTTATTATTGTGAAAGGGAAGTCAAATAAAATGTGGGTGTCGAGCACTCTCTGACCTATGAGAATAATGACGTATTATACCTATATAAAAATTAGATAGCAAGAGAGCAACAAAAATTTTGTGAACTTGTGTAGCGTATGTACGAATATAACAATATGTGTATGTATATACAAGTGTCTGTTGCTTTGCATTCTTTGATTTTTGTGGGAATAAAACAAAAAGTATTGAGCAAGAAAATAATGACACATGTGCTTGCACTGGTCTTTAAATAATTTTAATATTATTTAAATTTAACATTAAATTAATATTATTTAAATGTAACGTCATCATATGATTGAACGCTGTTTTCTATTTTCTAGTGTAACACTTACTAATGTGTTCACAGATATCGGAGAGGTACCGTGATCAAAAAGGTGTTCACACATCGCCCGTGAGTTCGAACACTCATGGGATTTTTTTTCGAGAACCGATTTTTTATTTTCCTATTTACACACTAGGCCGAAATAAATATTTGATAAAGTATATTTTATTATTATATTTATTTAACGCAAAATGTTAGTGAAAAACCTCAAATACAACTTGTGCTGAGACTAAACCGAATCTCAAATTTTGTTATTGTATGAGTCTTATTTTTTTAAAATTTGTGTTTTATCTAGGTCTGATATCTCGCAAGTCTTACGCTGTGGTCCCAAAATGCAGACTATTTTAACGTAATAACACGAAGTAGTTTAATTCCGTGATGAAATTGCTTACCCTCAATAAAACGTCTCTTACTTTGTTGCATAGTACTCTAGGAGCTATATATTTGACTATCCCTTCCGAAACTGTTCACCCTTTTGCAACGACAATTAATTTACAGGTATATATGAACTTTTGAAAAATTTCCGTTGCGTGTTTATTCACTTCTTCATTTAAAACCACGTTTATCCTTTGTTCCACAGAAAATGAAGTTAAAATCTGTTAATTAGGAAATTAAACTGTAATCGAATGAAATCTATGGGTTTCTTGTTGCTCTTGGTTGGGCGTTGATTGGGTCATCGTACATTTAAATCCTTAATGTTTTTTAAACTGTGATATAAACGAATCACGCAACCCGACATCATATAGAAGATTTTCGTTGATGGACGTTTTAGTTCGCGATGCAGTTTTCATTGAGTTGCGATCCGAAAAAAACCAGAGAATAGACGATAAATGGACAATTAAAACTGTTGAAATTAATTTTCTATAAATTACATCAAGGTTTTCTTTTAAATTAAAGATTTTCAATTATTTAAAGATTTTTAGTTAAGGGTAATGGTTAGATAAATTACAAGTGGCCGTCGCTTGTTGACATATTTAGTCCAATTAGGACCGTTGTTAAAGCACGGAGCTTCATGTTCCGTCCCCATCAGTGATCCTGTAAATTGACCTGATGCGGTTAAGGTCGTTCACCTTATATGATATATTAGCACCTGAAGAACCAATTTGTGGTCCGGAAAATATTCTTAACACCGAGAATATACGTTAGATCCAAAAACGAATAACACACTAACAAGTCTCTTTTTCTGTCAGATGATCCACCCTCTTGTCCTTCTCCTGAAGGACTCGGCTTTAAGCATGAGCTTATATTTAGAAAGGAGCATTCCCAAGAAACAAGTAACGTAGTCCCTAATCGCGCACCCGTTATACAAACCACTTCCATTCTTTGATCCTTTGTCAACAGACTTAGGTCAGCGGATTTCTCCACCAGCGGTCTTCATGCGACAATTTTGTTAAGCAATATGTACTGTATATATCAAACAAACTCTTTCCGGGGATAGGTCCCATCGACACCCGATAACCTTTTTGCACGAAAAGAGTCACAAACTTCGGAATTATCGTCCGCCAACAAGAGTTAAAATTCTGGTTTCGATTATTTACTTTTTTCTATAAGTAACTGCAGAAAAACCCTGATCTGTACATTTTTACAACATTTTAAGACGATTGAGCCATGTCCGTCTGTCTGTCTCTCTGTCTAGGTGGTCAACACGATATTCTAGTAAATATTTAAAGATCACAATGAAATTTTGTCAATATTGAGTTTGGGATTGAAAATGGGCGTTTTGACCACGCCCCTTCTGGTACCTCCCATACAAATCGACACATTTAGCACAAAGTCATATTTCTTTCAAATCTTTCTTCTGGTAGATGTGATTAGCTTCAACTCTCATACCGGTTAATAATCTGTAAATGCCTACTTAACTGGAGGTACCTCCCATACAAAAGTTGTTTGGCCGTCTGATTGTTCGGCAAGAGAAGTCACGCAAAACCGAACCAATCTTAATGAAAGTTTGTACTAGTCAATATTTAGTCAAATAAAACTGTCCTATAGAAAATCAGCTGATTTGCCACACCCACTCTGGTATGTCCCATATAAAAATTGGGCGGATGACCGGTTGATCGACGCGATAACTCTCGTAAACTACAACCGATCTTAATAAAATTCAGTACTAGGCAATATTTTGCTAAAAGCTACTATATAATTAATACCTGACTATTGTGCCGTGCTCAGTTTCGTACCTCTCATACAAAAGTTGGGCGTATTTCCGGTTTGCCGACTCGAAACTCCAATAAATCAAAACCGATCTTAATAAAATTTGGTACTGATCAAAATCATTCGAGGTTGACAGAATCTCATTAGATGTTGACACGACCTCATTAGAGGTTGACACAACCTCAGTAGATGTCCATACGACCTCATTAGAGGTTGACACAACCTCATTAGAAGTTGGTACAACCTCGATAGTGGTTCTCACAACCGAATCTAGATAGTGTCACAAATGAATTTTTAAAGCTTATTTCTTACTAAGTAATGATTTATTTGCCTTCCTTCTTTTTAAAAAAAGTATAATTTTTACGGTAACACATTAGTTTACCTTTTTGGAAATCCTGGCCATCATGGGTAACCGCTCCAAGTTTGGCATGTTGTAGGTCCTAAACCGTTTCACACACAATGATATTTCGCGCATCAGGTTGATGGTAAAGTGCTCGTTATGTTATAGCGGGACAACTTGCATTGTTATTCAAGCAAGAGTCCAATAGTTGAAAACCAAAAAGATATTGAATTGTTGCGTACCCGAAAATACAATAACAGTATGTACAGCAATCAGAAATACAGGAGACGGCCGATTTTTAATAATTATATGGTTATTATTATAAGTCGAATCGTATAGAGAAGTGCTGCTGCAGTTACTAAAAATGATAATAGTATTTAAAAATAAATAATTAATAATAAAAATTAATAATAAAAGACTAATGTCAGCCAAACAATTGAAAAGATTGGCTAAACAAAGAACTTGAAAAGCTAATGTGCCCAAACAAATATCCAATAAATTCTGATGAATACAAAAACGACTAAGAAATAATTTCCGACTCGAAAAAGAGTCGGAAATTATTATAAAAACGACTAACAATTGAGTACAAAAACGACTGAGAAATGACTCGAAAATGATTACAAAAACGACTAACAAATGACCCAAAAACGACTCATAAATGATTACATGATGACTCGAAAGCGACTCGAAAGCGACTTACCAGAATAGTGACTCATAAAAGATTCTTCAAGAAGAGTCGCGGGTAGGGTACCATTTTCTTCCGACAAAGCAGTATTTTGTGCTCAGAGCGCAGGGGAGTCATAAAAGACTCACAATTAAAAAAAAATTTCATAAAATTCTAACTGGGTAACCACAAAAAAATTGTAATGTCGCGTCGAAAGGAACAATTAAACATTCTTTAACTACTTTTAATATAATATTTGTTTTTATAATTCGCCAAAATTCGTAAAACGTCAAGTTGAAAATGAACTTCGGTTGTACCAACAGACTTCATGAGAAATTCGGTTAAATCAACAGCATTGACGCCGAATTCGGTGGTTGTAACCGACTTCAGGGTTAAGTCGTTTATTGCGACCGAATTGATACCAAATTATGTAGTTACAAACGAATTGATACCAAATACGGTAGTTACAGCCGAATTGATACTAAATTCGGTGGTGACATCTGAATGGATACCAAATTCGATTGTTGCACCTGAATTGATGCCACATTCGATTACTCCAACCGAATTTGGTAGCAATTTCGGTGGCTGTATGGGAATTATTTGCAATTTCGGTTGTACCAACCGAATCCATTAAGAAACGAGGTTGCTTCAACCGAATTTCAGTTGTGAGGACTAAATTCAACTAACAAAATTTTCAACAAATTAGTTCTCTGAGTGTAGGCGTTACCAAAAAGAACGTGGCAAAATCACTATTTTTAGTACGTCTTACGAGATACAGCTGAACGAAAAATGTTATTATGGTGTTTTACCGCAGTTATAGGTATATATTGTTGTACAGCAGATAGGCTCCCCAGCTTTTGTCTGGGAGGTGTCAAAATGACCGTGAAAAATTCGTCACTGATCTCCAGCTAATTAACAATTTATAGAATTTCTACCAATCGCTTAGGTTTATATTTATATTTATTTATATTACAGGAGTTACGAACTGTTCAAAAAACTTTTTACAATTAACTTAAATGTAGAAACTAAAATCATAAATTACGTTGTACAGAATAATAATAAAGGCTCATTTAGACTACTGACAGATTTTGACACTTGTCAAAAGTTTTTGACACAACATTTTGAACTAGTGTATACACATGTCAAAATATTTTGTCAGAAAACCTTGTCGGTATTTTGTCAGTATTTTCTGACCGCATTTTTTAAAGTTTCATCAGAATATTTAGAAAGCCGTTTGTTTACACTACTGACATATTCTGTTTGTGTTTACTGACCAAATTCTAACAATTGTTCACAGCTGTTTTTCATTTGCTTTATCCACACATGATAGCAAGTTATTGTGTTTATAAAAATAAAAATAAAGTTAAAAGTTATTGTTAAAGGTAATGGATCCCGACGTGGCTGCTATAATAGCTGCAACATTGCTTATTGAAGAGGAAGAGGAGGAAATTCCACAGCGGACAAAGAAATGTAGAAATCAGAGAGGTTGTTGGGTGCGCCCACTTTTTCTTGAGAAAAATGGTTTCTTCTCTTGTTTTCGAGCAAAATTAGTGGCCAATGACGCAGAATTATTTCTAAATTTTGTGAGAATGAATGAGGATGACTTTAAACTGTTATTGAATCGTGTCACACCATTAATTGAAAAGAAAAACACATGCATGCACACTCCGCATGGCAGTATACAAATATTTATTGAAACAGTTTACCCAGTTTTCCTAACTTTTTGTAATATGATTTGTATGTCCTTATATTTCACAACTTTAATCTTCAATATCTCCGGACTTTGCAGGTTTAATGCGGAGTGTTATACCACCAAATAAAGGTTGAAGCCTTGTCTATGATTCGAATGTAGCAAAAAAATTCATTAGTTTATTTTTTGGAGAAAAACAAGTTTTTATAAAAGAAGTGAGGTAAAAAAATCGTTGATTTATTGTTAGCCCCTAATGGGTTAATACAACCAAATATTTTCAGATGCAGACTTACAGATTTTTAAAGTACCTTTCGAATGACATCCATTTGAACAGGATCTGTTTATATATGGCCGACTTATGTGCGACTATATGTTCAAGCTTTGGAGGCATATATCTTGCGCAATAACGTCGACCAATAATATGTTAAAATCTATCGGAAAAAGTATTCATTCTATTAAGTTTTAATTACAAATAAACTAAATTAATTTGATTCAACGATGTCTGGGGTCTAATATGATTCATTCTCTGTGGTGTCCTTTTTTCCGTGTTAAGTGATACGCTCACCTTTCCCGATGAGCGAGGGTATGAAAATAACGTCGACGAATTATTTTTTATATTATTAAAGTCTACCGAAAAAGTATGCATTCCGTTTATTTTAAACGACGCATAAATTTTTATATTATTAAGGGATTTTATTTTACCAGTAACAAATTTAAAAATTATTAATTAAACAGTTATTAAAATTCTAAACTTCATCTAAATCTCCGCTCATTTTCTAGAAATTTTTGATAAAAAAAAACACAAAATTCCCCACAAAACCATGTCGAAGTTATTTGTTAACGACCTAGTGGAGCTGCCCATCCTTACGCTGTAGAATGATGTTAATGCTGGCACTGTGGCCTCTCTGGCTTGCTTTTTTCAACGCTATAATTATTTCATATATTAGAGATGCTGTTTATTTTTTCTTTCGATTCACTTCTCAACAAAAAAAAAATAAAAAGGAAACGTGATCATCGGAAGCGAAATGAGTGTTATGGATGATAATGACTGTCGTCATGTCTGTCTTTCCGTTGATGTTCGCCGAAACAAAAGTACTACCAGCAAGGAGTGCATTTAACGTAGCTCAGAATTTCGCTTTGATGTGAAGTTCCCCTCTATATTTTGTTCGCGTTTTTGCTATATATTTCAAGGGTTCAAATTTAAAAATTATCAGAAATTTGAACAATAAACTAGAGCGTTAAATAATTAATTTATGGCCATTTAAATATTGAAATACCAGTGCCACTGCCACTGGATATGAAAACCACTTTTGTGGAGCTGCTGCCTACCAGAAGATTTTCGTGTTTTTTGACCGCTAGAAACTTTGGAAGTGAAAGGACCTGAAAACGACGGCGGGCAAATGAAGCGGTTGAATGCTGAAATGTCGACACTTTACTTATATGAAAGCTCTAATTAAAAGTGTAAATATGAAGTATAGGTTATTTCACAATAGGAATCAATGCTGCAAAAGTATCAATCACCAAAATATCGAAAGAAATATATGAATATATCAAAATATTGTAATCAAAACTAATTTATAGATATAACAAGTATTAAAGAGTCCGCCAAATAACTTTTTTTTTTGAAAGTGCTGTAAAAAAAAACTACTGAATATTTTCTCAAATTTCTTTTTTAATTGAAAGTACAATCCTTCCGGTTAATAATGGAAAATAATTTCATTCAAATGGCTGCCTCGGCTGACCATGCAGTAGCCTACACGATCGGTCCAATTTTTAAGCACTTATCGATTGTGTGCAGCTGTATTTCACAAATGGCTTCACGAATATTGTCCTTTAAAGCGTCAATTATCTCTGGCTTGTCGGCGTAACACTTATCTTTGAGGGCACCCCACAAATAATAGTCCAACGGTGTCAAATCGCAGCTCCGAAGTGGCTGATAATGCGGCTGATAATGCGATCTTCAAAAACAGGGCGCAAAACATCGAGTGTAGCTTCGGCTGTGTGGCACGTAGCGCCATCCTGTTGAAACCAAATGTTGCCAATATCCTCCTCTTCAATTTTTGTGAACCAAAATTCGTTCAACATGGCCCGATAACGATAGCCATTGACTTTAACGGCCACTCCTTGCTCATTTTCGAAGAAAAATGGCCCAATTATGCCCCTGGACCAAAGTCCGCACCAAACAGTGACTCGTTTTGGGTGCATCGTCTTTTCAATGTATGCGTGCGGGTTTTCTGTACCCCAAATGCGACAATTTTGCTTGTTTATATACCCGCCAAGATCAAAATGATCTTCATCTGAAAATATGTTTTTTTTTTGGCATTACCGGCATCTTCTGTAAGTCGATCGCAGGCCCATTTTTCCCATATTTCCCAGCGTTGTTCAAGCGTATACACAACCATATTCGTTCAGCGGAAGGATAAAACTAATTATCTGTCAAATCATACATGAGCTAAGTGTTACCATTCACGAAATAAACACTAGTTGAAAAAAAAACGTTAGATGGCGGACCCGTTATTATAAATTATAAGAAAACAAAAAATTACGACGCTATGTTTTCAAGAAAAAACTGAACGGATGAAAGTTCGTACAAAACATTAAATAATAAAAAGTTATTAAAATATTCTAGATGTCAAATATCCATCAATACATAAATTACACATGGACCAAATTGAAGGTTTATGATTAGGGCCTTGACCAAAAAAAAAAAATATGAAAGCTCATAAACCTGGTATCACAAAACTCTCCTAGATTATGTCTTTGCCAATTAATTTTTTTAAACAGACCAAAGAAGACTTCGGCTGGGGATCTGGTCTCTGTTTCAGATTTTACTTTTACAGTTTTGAAATTTTGCGTGGCAACCGTTGACGATGTTGTAGCTCTTTCAGCACTTAAGTCGCATGAATGGATTGGGGAGATCGCTCCTGTACAACAGCCTGGCACACTAACCATGGCTCAACCGAGGGCCACTTTTCAGAAAACACACAGTAATACTGTATATACTTGCATCACGTCAAAGAAAATTTCAAATATTTTATATTTTTTTTTATAGTCCAGTTCTATAAAATATCCAATATCTAGGTGCACCTCCCTATGAGCGAATTTTCGACGACTACAATATACTCTAGTCAACAGACACTACATTATGATCTTCAAAATCGGTGCAGAAATTCAAAATTTTAAATCTAATTTTAATTCTTTGTAACAATTCAAATTTTTTTTTTAATTTCTTGCTAACAATTAATTAATTAATTATTCAATTCTAAGCGATAACAAAAGGGATGTTAAAATATTCTAATGGGACTCGATATAATTTTCGAATGTACAGGGTGGAGCGCGGTATTTTGCTTATTTTGAAATGAAATGAAAAAATTATGAACCTTAGAAAAATTTATTTTGTATTTTAATTCTACATATTCAACAGTAAGGGAATTTTTAAATTAAATGGTGTCAAATAGTGTATCTGGCAAATGTCGACATTCGCTATCCACACACTGCTGCATACGTTTTCTGAAGTTTTCATGAACTCTAACAAGCATGTCGACTGGACTTCTGCCAATTTCAGGCTCAATTTTGTTAATTAGGTGTTCCAAGGTGTTGGGACGGTTGATATACACCTTCGACTTCAGGTAACCCCATAGGAAAAAATCGCATGGGGCTAAGTCTGGTGAGCGTTCCAGCCAGTTCACATCACCCCTCAAAGAGATACGCTGTCCACGAAACATTTGCCTCAAATAATTCACGGTAACCCTCGCTGTGTGTGGAGTGGCACCATCCTGTTGGAACCGTTCGGAGTATCGTTCGGAGTCCACAGTTACGGCAAAACGGTTATCCTGGAAAAAGGAAGGGGCAATGATGCTTACCACACAGTGACGCGGTCCGAATGCAGAGGTATCTGGTGTAGTTCTCTGGGGTTTGTTTCACTCCAGTACCCAGGTGAAAACTCCAGGTGAAAATGTGCGCATGTGAGGATCGGGTGCGCATTTGAAAAATACGCTTCAACACAAAATGACCTCTCCTCACGTGTCCAATGCATGATGGCAACTGAAAGGCAGACGAATACAAATCTCCAGTCAGCTACTATAAGCCACGCACACTCTCTACTCTCTTCGACCAACAGTGCCGCTACAGCTGCAGTGCAACAAAGCAAATTACCGCGCTCCACCCTGTACTTTATAAATAACACAGGTATACACACATTTTGCTGCCGCTACTTTTTGAACTGATCTTCAGTAAATTCGACCTCTTGAATACGAATCTGCAATCGGTTTTTGCCTAGCAGCTCGACTTTTCGCGATATACCGTTATTTCCAAAGTTAAGGCACTTCCACTACATAGATTGGAATAACTTGAAAAGGGTTCACCATATTCAGTTAAAAAAAAATTAAAACTCGTCAACAAAATTATCTTTAATCCGTGCCTACGCTGTTTTTAATTTATCCTAGTAGTTTCAGAGATATCGTTGAAGTTTAAAAAAAAAATACCAATTTTTTAGTAAAAACAAAAAAAAATTTGGTTTTAAAAATTCATAAAAAATAAACATTCAACAAAAATCACAGTTTTGGTGTAAGCACATTTAGCTAAACATATTTCGAATGAAATGAGCTTTATTTCATTGTAATCGGTGGACAACTTTGGATTTTATTTAAAATTTACTGAGAAAACTTAATTTTGTGAAAATAAGAAATATATTTTTCACTGCTTATTTGATGTACTAGAACCCAAGAAGCTTCGTTTTTTGGTTAATCTGCAATGCGGTTTTTTCGGAAAATCACTTTGCAGATTCCAACAGCAATCTGCCATCATATGAGTATCCCACTTGCCCTGGTATCGTTCTTCCATTGTCCTTATATCCTGGTGAAATCGTTCACCTTGCTCTTCACACAAGTCTCCCAAGTTTTCAGGAAACCGGTCCAAATGGATTTGCAAGTAATGCACCTTGATGATCATGTTGCTTCCAAGCTCACGAAAACCAGTCAGCATGTTCTGAACTAAATCCTTATAGTTTGAAGCCTTCTTGTTGCCTAGAAACTTTTCGACAACTGATACAAATGATGTCCACGCTATTTGCTCTTTTTCATTCATAGATTCAACAAATTTGGTGTCCTTCATTAACTGTCTGATTTGAGGGCCATCGAATATGCCAGCTTTTATTTTTTCATCGCTTAAACCTTGCATCTTTGTAGATATGAATTTATAACATGATGAATCTGTATGTAGAGCCTTAACAAATTGCTTCATTAAGCCAAGTTTTATATGAAGTGGAGGTAGGATTATTTTATTCCGATCAACCAAAGGCTCATTAATAACATTTTTCTCTCCAACAACCATGTTCTCTCTTTCAGGCCAATCTTTTTTTACCCAGTGATCTCGTTTAGCTCTGCTATCCCAAAGGCATACGAAGCAAGGATATTTTGTGTATCCACCTTGCTGTCCAAGGTGGAAGTTAACCATTTTCAAGTCAACACAAATGACCCATCCATGTTCGTGATCTTTTCCAAGACTATGGCTATATTCTTGTAGTCTTCTTTCATTTTGGTTGAACTTCGCTTGGAACTGTCAATAAACAGACGCCAACGATCTGGATCATACTCGGGAAGGCCGATTTTTGATAGGAGACCTTTCACATCGTGACAGAAAATGCGGTCTTCTTCCTAAGAATAGAACGTAACCAACTCTGCTTCCCTTCTACGATAGAACGTTATTTGTGTTCCTTTATTAAGTAGATTTTTTTATTTTAGCCGGGATGCCAGTAACTCAGAAGATTGTTTTGAGTGATTAAGATCCCTGTTGAGATCACTTAACTCACTTTGGTTAAATCGTTGGGGACTTGATGTATTTTCCTCATATTCACTGTCTTCATTTGTGTAGCAGTTGGATATTTCATCCTCCGAAAAATGTGGTAGCTGATGAAATGTTGGTCGAGCAGAGTCTAAATCAGGATACGTCCACTTGCTTCGATTTTTACTATTGATACCTCTGATATTCACTAGACAGAAATAACAGTCGTAGTGATTTTTTGGTTCTCTCCAAAGCATAGGCACACCACCTCCTTTTCCCATTAGTCCACTGACGAAGATGTTCAGTACATGTTTTGCAAACTACATGTGGTGCCCAAGATTTATCTTGAATACCAAGTTTGAAACCAAAATGCTTTCTTCACAAATTCAGTAATGGATTCTCTGTTATCAATTCTCGTCATGTTTTCACCACATATATAACAAAATTTCTCGGGGAGATTTACACAGATTCTGCGGCTAGATAACATGTTTGAAAATTAGCTTTCAATTAAAATTATCACTGTTATATCTTGATGTTCTATTCAAACCCTGAATGATTGCAACGTGTACTGGATAAAGGTTTCTTATCGATATTTATTTAGCGAGTGTTAATTCAAGACTCAAGAATAATAATAACAAACAAACTAGGGAATGACATTTATATAAATACAATGTTCCCAACGTAATACATACGTTTGTTGCGTTTATATCAGAAGGGTATGTGCATTTTTTAAATAAATAGAAGGGTAAATTGAATAGTTTTGTAACTCGAGAACTAGAGCTGCTAAGCAAAAATGGTTTTCAGTTTTGAAATCAGCGTTAAAAGTACAAATAAAATCAGCTGCAAAACTCAAGGCACCAACAATTTTTTTTCATTTTGTAGACCTGTGTAATATATACATTTTGAACCTCAAAATCGGAGAAGAATGCAAAAAATTAGACCTACAAAATGGGTGTGACATTATTGTGCAAAGTTGTAGTATCAAGCGCTACAAATATACAGCATATAATATTCACAATCATTTGCTTCAAATTGATGAAAATTTATAACAAATTGTGAAATGTTTGGGCAAGTAAATTTAATTTGTGTTTAGCAGTGTATTTGCAAAGTTGTCAGGAAATTTGTATTTGGAAGACAGTTACCCCAACTTCTCTGCAATGAACCAGAAAATGAGACAATATATAAAATATTTAAAATTTGCTTTGACTTTGGGTTATTTTACAGAGTATTTGTATGTCTTTTATGGATGACATATTAGAAGCAATTATGCAATGACGAAAGAGCTACAATATCGTGGAAAATTTTAAGCTGATTAAGATATATTCAAATAAAATCGGAAATAAATCGTTCGACATGAGCAGAGAAATTCTTTGGCTTGTATATAAAAATTATGATAATCGGGGCCAAAACTGAGCGGGGTTTTAGGATATAACTTCCATGTAAAAAAATCCGTTTCCCAGTACATCAATTTTCTAATTTTTCACTCACTGATTGACCGTCGGTGGTGCAATGGTTAGTGTTCGCTACTCTTGTACATGAGATCCTGGGTTCGATCCCTGCTTTGTCCACCTTAAATTTCTTTCGGGGGCGGTTACCTCGCATTGTGACGGCAACACTATCGAGTACTTAGCCATGAAAAAGCTTCTCAAAATACCGTTCGGAATCGGTGTAAAACTGTAGGTCCCAATCAGTGAGTTTAAAACTAGAAAGCGCACAGCTCATTGGTTGTGAGAAGCTCTCCACAATTCCTTCATTGAATGTACTGGGAAACCATATATATATATATATGATTGGGATCTACCAGTTTTACACCGGTTCCGAACAGTAATTTGAGAAGATTTTTCATGGCTAAGTTCTTGATAGTATCGTTATCACTAACCGAGGTGGTCATCGTCGAAGGAAATATAGGGTGGTCAAAGAATTGATATATACTATGTACCAGTCAATTTCAACATGCCTAAGGCACCTCTTGAAAAATAAAATAATTTAAATGGATCTTTGAGAAAAGATACGTTTTGTAAAACGATAAATTTTTTAAGAAATTTTGTATTTATTGAATGTATTTTTTGACAAAATGTACATATATTTTTAGGTCCTTTTTGTAAGAATATGTATTATGTATTTTGTAAGAATATGTTTTTTAATGAGAGGTACTTCTTTTATTAAAAGCTAATGATTTTTGTAAGAAAAGGTACCATTTTTAATAGGAAGTACTTTCTGTAAGAAAAAGCCTAAGAGTATGAATTTGGTTTACAAAGAAGTACTTTTTTTAAGAACAGGTACTTTTTAAAGAAGTGGTACTCTTTTTTGGAAAAAGTTAGTTTTCAAGAAAATTTTCTTATTTTCAGACAGGCTACTTATCTCAAGAAAAGAAGGCTACTTATTTTATTTCTAAGAAAAGGAAATGGCAGCGGTCTGAAAATGGTCGGATTGATGGTCGGAGGGAAGTAGGGTCAGACTTTTTTGTTTTTGGGCATGTTTTAAAGGTCTTTGGGAGACCTTTCAGAATCATTTAAAAAAATTTTTAAAAGAGACATATAAGACTATAATACTTGTACAATAATATATAATACATATCCTCAATTTGTTCAGGCAGCTGGCAGGTAACTTATGGTTTTTTATCTTAAAAGATAGCCCTACTGCTTACTTTTCCAAAATGCCCTAAACGCATCCCAGAGATCTTACCGTTTCCGTTACCAATTTTACCCGAGTACCCTCCGGCCACCTATAAGAAAATTTTCAAACCGCTGCCATTTCGCTCCCTTGCATTTTCGATGATGGTCGTAGATGGACATATTTTCATGAAATGAGCCAAGGAATACGCTGGTGAAATTTGTCCAGTCGTATAATACTTTTGGATATATAAAGTAGTCATAGGATGCAATTTTTATTAAGTTAGATTCAGGGGACATCTAAACTCACAAACACGCTGAAACAATTTGTATTTTGTTATTATTTGGATGGAAATACAACCTGTTTGTAGCTTGACGCAAATATAGTATACTTGTGTCCAAATACATTGTGATTGCTACTCAATATAACATGTTTTGGACACAACGATTAATACCCTAGAAAATATATATTTGTGATCCAAAGGTGGGGTTGTTTCTTGAAAACCACTGAAAACAAAAACGAGATAGAAAATAAAGAAACAAAAAGCAACAGGTCTTCAATTCACGGAAACAATGCTTATAAATATGTACATGGTTTGTGCAATATGTAGATGGGGCCGTTATTTGTCAGCGTGTATAATGAGCATTTTATTGCTATTCCATTACAAAACAATAATCGTGTTTTGATTATACCGCTTGATTATATATTCGCTTGTTTTTTATGAAACACTTAGCGAGAACTTAGCGATGGGAATCATTTTCGCTAAGTTTAAAAAATAAATTTTTGACATCTTTTAACGTTTTCAACCTTAATTCATATTTCTGAATAAAACGACTTATCGCTAAATTGCCATTTTCTTTGCAACTTAGCAAGTGACAATCGCTTGCTTGTAACCAAAACACGACTAATAACAGACAAAATTCTCATGCATTACCGCTCAAATCTGACGAATGCGTGTTTCACTTTAATCTTACTTATCTGCATTGGTGGAGGTTTCTTAGTAAGTTATAGGTAATCTTTCATTCTATTTATTCAAGCTCAATGCCATGCTATGTCTCTAGTAAAATAGATATGGCTAAATGTACCCTCATAATTCCTGACAAACCATATAGTATTTCAGATCTAGCAACAGATCTGCACCAGCATTTTTTTGGAATAATCCACTGACAAATTCAGAAAATTAAATGCAAACGAAAACGCAATACCAGTCAGATTTTTATACAATCCATGTGTTCAAAAAATATAGCAAGCACAATGACACAACAAACATTCGA
The DNA here is from genome assembly GCA_963931995.1 of Phaonia tiefii. Taxonomy (NCBI): domain Eukaryota; kingdom Metazoa; phylum Arthropoda; class Insecta; order Diptera; family Muscidae; genus Phaonia; species Phaonia tiefii. The sequence goes on along the minus strand of OZ008368.1, from coordinate 196,150,728 downwards.
AAACTATATCTCTATTACTTAAGAAATATAAATATAAATATATTACTTAATAATATAAAATGATAATTAGGTAATTAGGTGCTTTTTTCCATTTCCAACCAATAAAATATATGCCATTGTATTTCTTCATATTCCTGAGTTACTTTTAATGCGGATCTCATTTCATTTAATTGCCATTGACTTTACTGCATAACTCAACCATACATCGTATACCATCCTCGTTCACACACATGTTTCGTGCAATATGAGAGGTATCGTCATGCTAAATTCTTGTTTCGCAAAATGCCTGAAATTGAACGTATACATAGAGAAGAGTAGAGATGTGTCCAGAAGAAGTTGCAAAGTATCCGATTCGCAGTAAGGAATTGAGTTTCCATTGTAGTGTTGTTTTATCACATCGTTCTTGCAACTAATTTAGAAACTTATTAAACGTTCGCTTTTTTAAAGGAACTCACAGTTAGGAGACATCGCCATTTTTGTGGGTGCCGTTGCAAGTAGCTACATAGCCCGGCAAGTCATTCATTCCACAGTTAGACCATGTGACTTGTTCAGTGAGTAAAATAGTCGGACTATTCTGTTATTCAGTAAGTTATTCAGCTTGCATATGAAGAATCACGTTTGGAGACTTAGTTTGCGTTTTCATCCAAAGATGTCTGATTCGGTTTCTAAAATTCACTTTTTGGTTTAAATGGTAGGAAAACTTGGTTATTAATATAATGAACATGGGACATGGGACATGGGACTGTCCGTGGAGGTGGAAAGTTTCTGATTGCCATTCATTTGGGAGTGGCCAGAAATGATTGGGCAGTCCAAGCAGCTCACTACTTACACGCAGTATGTCCTGGGCAATGGCTTTTCGGAAACCTCCGTTAGCTAGCTAGAGTGAGAAGGCCAAACAAATGAGCAACAAATCAGGTTTAGCGGGTGACTGATGTCACTGAAGTAAACTGCGATGTATTCTACAGTTGCCATGAGAAAAAACACGAATTTGGTTGCGGATTTGTAGTTGGCAAAAGACTGTGACATCTAGTCTCTAGGTTCAATCCTGTGAGTGAACGAATAGCCACAATCCGCATAAAAGCGAAATATTTTTATATTTCCCTAATTTGTGCGCATGCCCCGACAGAAGAGAAAGATAATAATGCCAAAGACATATTCATTGAGCTCCTAGAGGAAACGTATGACCGCTGCCCTGGCCATGACATTAAGATTGTACTAGGAGATTTTAATGCCAAAATAGGAAGGGAGAATGTGTTTAATCCAACTATTGGCAATTTCAGTCTACATGCTGACAGTTCCGACAACTGTATGAGACTGATTGACTTTGCCGCGGCAAAAACATGGTCATTAGTGGTACAAGATTCCAGCATAAAGACATCCCCAAGGCTACTTGGGTATCCCCTGATCAAAGAACTGGGGACCAAATTGATCACGTGGTAATTGATGGAAGGCACTCATACAGTGTAATGGACGTACGAGTGATCAGAGGAGCTAACATCGATTCTGATTACTACCCGGTAGCAGCAAAAGTTCGCACAAGATTGAGTAGAGCGAAAATCGTACGAAACCAGACGCAGGGGAAGCTGGACATCGGAAAGCTGCAATTATCAAAGGTAGCCACAGCCTACTCAAGGAGGCTCTCACAACTTTTGGCACAGAACCCACCCCCTCCCGATGACGATCCTGATGCGCAGTGGAAACCCATTTCCGACTCTATAAAAACTGCCGCGACAACCCTACTTGGTTTCGAAGAACCGCTTCGCAATAAACCGTGGTACGATGAAGAGTGCCGCATAGCAAATGACGAAAAGAACGCTGCACGTATGGTAATGCTTCAGTCAATTGCACCGCGATCTGCAAGTGAGCGGTATAGGGAGAGGGGAAAGAAGGTAAACCGTCTCTTTGGGCGTAAGAAACGGCAGTGGAGAAAGAGCGAGAGTGAGAACTAATGGACATGGTTCAGGGCCCCCCTTCTCTAAGGACAAGGACGGAAATCTTGTCGCAGATGTGCGGAGCATGTTGGGAATATGGAGAGAGCAATTCTACGCACTACTAGTACCTGAGTTATCCGACGACGATGGGACAATCGATCACAGTATGGACGACGACGTCGATTGCCCCCCTCCTAACCAAGACGAGGTCAGAACAGCTATTGCCCGGCTTGAGGACAACAAAGCCGCAGGAGCCGATGGATTATCGGCGGAGCTGTTTAAGGCTGGCGGCGATGAGCTGATAAGGTGCATGCATCAGCTCATTAGCAAAATTTGGTTAGATAAATGCATGCCCGGCGATTGGAGTCTCAGTGTACTATGTCCCATATTTGGATAAGGTGACCCGAGTATCTGTGCCAACTACCGTGGAATAAGCCTTTTATCCATAGCATATAAGGTTCTATCACGTATAATGTGCGAAAGACTAGGACCAATTATCGATGACCTGATTGGACCATACCAGTGTGGGTTTAGGCCTGGAAAAACGATAACTGACCAGATTTTCACGCTACGCCAAATCCTGGAGAAGACGCACGAAAAACAAATCGACACCTATCATCTATTTATCGATTATAAAGCGGCCTTCGATAGTCCGATACGGGAGAAACTCTATGAAGCAATGTCTGAGCTTGGTATTCCTGCATAACTCATACGCGTTTGCAGGATGACCTTGACGAACACCAAATCCGCAGTGAAAGTTGGTAAGGATCTTACCGAACCTTTCGAAACTAAGCGAGGCCTCAGGAAAGGCGACACCCTATCGTGCGATCTCTTTAACATCTTAATGGAGATCATTATGAGAAAAGCTGCAGTCAACATGAATAAAACCATCAGCAGCAAAAGTCACATGCTGCTCGCGTATGCTGATGATATGGATATCATTGGACGCACAGTTAGAGAAGTTACAACAACGTCAGCCTTGAGATCAAGCGGAGAATTGTGCTTGCGAATAGATGTTATTTTGGGTTAAGCAAGCACTTTAGAGATAAAGCCCTCTCTCGAGTAACAAAAGTCCAGCTGTACCAGACTCTCATTCAACCTGTCTTGCTTTATGGCGCAGAATCCTGGGTCCTATCGCAAGCAGACGAAACATCTGTAGGAGTCTTCGAGAGAAAAATACTCCGAAAAATTTATGGCCCGGTGCACAACGGCGAGTATCGGCGACGCATGAATCATGAGCTGTATGAGCTTTATCCTGACATTGACATAGCTAAGCGGATCAAGATAACGCGATTGCGCAGGCTAGGCCATGTCAGTAGAATGGATGAAGATGAACCAGCGCGAAGTGTTATCTAAACCGAACTCGAAGGAAAACGAAAAATAGGAAGACCAAGACTCCGCTGGAGGGATCAGGTGACGAATCCCTGCATACACTTGGTATTGCCAACTGGAGAGATAAAGCAAAAGATCGAACTGGTTGGCGAAATATGTTATCTTCGTTTTGTAAGGTCCCTGACCCCCCGGGGTTGTCCGAGACCGGATAAGTAAGTAAGTAAGTAAGTATAATGATCATTGACGATCACAACCTTTGCTTTTCCATTCCATTTGAAAGCCATAAAATTTCTGCACAAGGGCGTAGCCAGGATATGAAATAGGGTGGTGCCACGAAAATTATGATTTTTTATGATTATGATTTTTTATGATTATTAAAATTTCGATCTATTTGAGGATAATCTGCGTGGATCTTCTGAAAATTTTTCTACAATTTTTTCCAAAAATTCGTCCTTCTTCTCGGTTACCAAATTTCGGTGAACGCTTAGCATACATAGTCCGGCAATATATATATACTTATTTTTTGATAATAAATAAAATTGCATATTATTTAACCGTTTAAACGAGCTTCAGTCATTGTGGAGCGCAACCATGTTTTTACTCGCGTTAAAGTGCTAAATGACGCTCAACAGTTGCAGTAGTGCACGGCTGTGACAATGAAATTAATAACGCCTTCCTTATATTTGGATAAAATAATCTGGCATCTTTTAAAATACTCGCCCGCTCTAAGTCGGCTAATTCGTCTTTACCCATTTTTTTTTTGTTGCCAAGAATTATACCAAAGCTCAATTTCTCCTTCCAAATCATCCAACTCATAAAAATGCTCAAACGTTTTTGTGGCATCTTTAAGATCTTCCAGCTTCAACGAAATCATGTTTAACGGGTGCAAACAATGATTTGCAAACGCTGGCCTATTCTCTTCATTAAATCTTCTGTCCAGTGATGAAATTAAAGAATCTATATAAGGAATGTATATAGATCGCTTCCAGTATTCAGCAGGTGATGAAAATGGGGGATTTGAACGGTGCGTTTGACGAGAGACTCTAGACATCTCTATTCCTAAATTAGCTGTGTCTTTTATTAAAAAAATTTAAAATAAAAATTGGTTTTAAGTTTCTTTTCAATAAATTTGCTTATAAATAAGACTTATTTGGCGATATTTTAAAAAACATTGAAATTTAATTCTTATTTCATAACTTTTTTTAGGACAAAAAAAAAGATTTTAAATTAATTTATTTTGACCTTTGTAATTTTATTCGTTTAAATATGTTTCGGCTTTGAGGTCATAAATAAAAAGACAGTGGACAAAGTCTTACAGCAAGTGTCGGTATAGCATAAGTACTATTGTTATCTCAAATCCTTGAAAATGATCAACGAAGTTGATCGAAATATTGGAGAAATAAAAGTGATATAAACCACACCGACGTATAACTCTCACTAATACACTCACCATGTTTGTCCAACCGTTTGAGCGTCTATACCGCCTGTGACTATTTGCAGTCTCACACAAAATTGAGTAAGTCAATTTGCAAACACATCAACTCCTACAAAAAAAATTCCGTTATTCTTTTTCGTTTGCTTCAAAAGTAATGGCAATAAATAATGTTGCGTAAAAATCCACCGTTCATAATGGCAGTGAAAATACAAAAACGAAACAGAAAACATAAACAACCCCTATTTGTTGACGACCCCCGCAAACGTTATAAGGACCACGATTTACGGATATGCACTTGGAATATAAGAACTCTATATAGATCCGGTGCAAGTATCCAACTGGCAGATGTCCTCGAAAGTTATAAGGCTGACATTACCGCTATCCAGGAAATGCGATGGACAGGACATGGCTGCACAAGAAAAAGAAACTGCGATATATACTACAGTTGCCATGAAAAAAAACATGAATTTGGTTGTGGATTTGTAGTTGGCAAAAGACTGCGACATCTAGTCTCTAGGTTCAATCCTGTGAGTGAACGAATAGCCACAATCCGCATAAAAGCGAAATATTTTTATATTTCCCTAATTTGTGTGCATGCCCCGACAGAAGAGAAAGATGATGATGCCAAAGACATATTCTATGAGCTCCTAGAGGAAACGTATGACCGCTGCCCTGGCCATGACATTAAGATTGTACTAGGAGATTTTAATGCCAAAGTAGGAAGGGAGAATGTGTTTAATCCAACTATTGGCAATTTCAGTCTTCATGCTGACAGTTCCGACAACGGTATGAGACTGATTGACTTTGCCGCGGCAAAAAACATGGTCATCAGTGGCACAAGATTCCAGCATAAAGACATCCACAAGGCTACTTGGGTATCCCCTGATCAAAGAACTAGGAACCAAATTGATCACGTGGTAGTTGATGGAAGGCACTCATCCAGTGTAATGGACGTACGAGTGATCAGAGGAGCTAACATCGATTCTGATCACTACCTGGTAGCAGCAAAGGTTCGCACAAGATTAAGTAGAGCGAAAATCGTACGAAACCAGACGCAGAGGAAGCTGGACATCGGAAAGCTGCAATTAAAAAGAGGTAGCCACAGCCTACTCAAGGAAGCTCTCGCAACTTTTGGCACAGAACCCACCCCCTCCCGATGACGATCCTGATGCGCAGTGGAAACCCATTTCCGACTCTATAAAAACTGCCGCAACAACCGTACTTGGTTTCGAAAAACCGCTTCGCAACAAACCGTGGTACGATGAAGAGTGTCGCATAGCAAATGACGAAAAGAACGCTGCACGTATGGTAATGCTTCAGTCAATTGCAACGCGAGCTGCAACTGAGCTGTATAGGGAGAAGAGAAAGGAGGTAAACCGTCTCTTTAGGCGTAAGAAACGGCAGTGGAGAAAACGCGAGAGTGAGAAAATTGAGACATACAGAAGGAAGAACGAAGCCCGAAAATTCTACCAAAAAGTTAAAAACGGAACTAATGGACATGGTTCAGGGCCCCCCTTCTGTAAAGACAAAGACGGAAATCTCGTCGCAGATGTGCAGAGCATGTTGGGAATATGGAGAGAGCATTTCTCCGCGCTACTAGTACCTGAGATATCCGATGACGATGGGACAATCGATCACAATATGGACGACGACGTCGATTGCCCCCCTCCTAACCAAGACGAGGTCAGAACAGCTATTGCCCGGCTTAAGAACAACAAAGCCGCAGGAGCCGATGGATTACCGGCGGAGCTGTTTAAGGCTGGCGGCGATGAGCTGATAAGGTGCATGCATCAGCTCATTAGCAAAATTTGGTTAGATGAATGCATGCCCGGCGATTGGAGTCTCAGTGTACTATGTCCCATATTTAAAAAAGGTGACCCGAGTATTTGTGCCAACTACCGTGGAATAAGCCTTTTATCCATAGCATATAAGGTTCTATCAAGTATAATGTGCGAAAGACTAAAACCAATTATCGCTGACCTGATTGGACCATACCAGTGTGGCTTTAGGCCTGGAAAATCGACAACTGACCAGATTTTCACGCTACGCCAAATCCTGGAGAAGACACACGAAAAACAAATCGACACCTATCATCTATTTATCGATTATAAAGCAGCCTTCGATAGTCCGATACGGGAGAAACTCTATGAAGCAATGTCTGAGCTTGGTATTCCTGCAAAACTCATACGCCTTTGCAGGATGACCTTGACGAACACCAAATCCGCAGTGAAAGTTGGTAAGGATCTTACCGAACCTTTCGAAACTAAGCGAGGCCTCAGGCAAGGCGACACCCTATCGTGCGATCTCTTTAACATCTTAATGGAGATCATTATGAGAAAAGCTGCAGTCAATATGAATAAAACCATCAGCAGCAAAAGTCACATGCTGCTCGCGTATGCTGATGATATAGATATCATTGGGCGCACAATTAGAGAAGTTACTGCGGTTTTTTCGAGAATTGAGAAGGAGTCAGCAAAAGTGGGTCTGACGGTGAATGAGGACAAGACAAAATTAATGGTTTCAACGAACAGGGCCTCCACGCGATTAGACCAAAGCGTGAACGTTGATAACCGTTATAACTTCGAGGTAGTGGACGAATTTATATACCTCGGATCTGCCGTGAACAAAAACAACAACGTCAGCCTTGAGATCAAACGGAGAATTGTGCTTGCGAATAGATGTTATTTTGGGCTAAGCAAGCACTTTAGAGATAAAGCCCTCTCTCGAGTAACAAAAGTCCAGCTGTACCAGACTCTCATTCAACCTGTCTTGCTTTATGGCGCAGAATCCTGGGTCCTATCGCAAGCAGACGAAACATCTGTAGGAGTCTTCGAGAGAAAAATACTCCGAAAAATTTATGGCCCTATAGTGCACAACGGCGAGTATCGGCGACGCATGAATCATGAGCTGTATGAGCTTTATCCTGACATTGACATAGTTAAGCGGATCAAGATAACGCGATTGCGCTGGCTAGGCCATGTCAGTAGAATGGATGAAGATGAACCAGCGCGAAGACTTTTCGAAACCGAACTCGAAGGAAGACGAAAAATAGGAAGACCAAGACTCCGCTGGAGGGATCAGGTTGACGAATCCCTGCGTACACTTGGTATTGCCAACTGGAGAGATAAAGCAAAAGATCGAACTGGTTGGCGAAATATGTTATCTTCGTTTTGTAAGGTCCCTGACCCCCTCGGGTTGTCCGAGACCGGATAAGTAAGTAAGTAAGTAAGTAAAAATCGCTACAGCCGCTACCTTAAAAGAGCGAAAATCGCCACTGTAGCGATTTAAAAAAAATCGCTACAATTCGAAAACAGTGGTTTTTGTGTGTCAAAAATCACCACAAGTAGCGGGAAAACCACCAAGTTGGAATCCCTGGAAACAATGTCTTCGTACTCTTTAATAATAACTATGTATATTTCCTTCAATTGAATAGTACCTTCAGTGGATTTTTAATAATTTTATATTGTATGCATGTAAAAAAAAAAAGAAATTATTATAGAATTAGGTGGGTGCCACGTCCATCTAGGCCCATACCTGGCTACGCCCAAGTTTCTGCAAATGTTTTGTTCTGTATACTGTGCCGATGGGTTAACTCACAATTTTTAATTTTTTGCAAATGTTTATGAGATTTAATTAAAGAACGTTATAATTTTGTGATTTTTATGGAGCATTACAAATTTACGTATACACAAATTTATGTCACATTAGTCCGTTTTAAGAGTTTAAGTTCCAACGAAACTATGGACATGGTAGGATTCTATACATTTTGCGTAGTGAGGGCATAAATGAAAGAACTGTATCGTAGTCCAAAATTTAACTTCCGGAAAAAATTCAGAACAATCATTCCGTATAGAAAAGAGTGGTGGAACCACTCACCGTTGCAGGATGTTGACGTAGACATTCCTACGTGTGGATCTAAGACGGATAGTACAGTGGGAGCTGGGGTTTCTTAACTTTACTGTGCATATCACATCCAATTGGTTTTGCCAGTATCCACCAAGCGTAAGTAGTGGCAAAATTGGAGGGGTGTCATTAGTTGCGAAATCACGCTATAATAGGGAAGAGTGTGCAAATCTTCTCGTATTGCCAAACGCTGATAAGGGCTCTATCCTCAGTCGAGGAGATTCGTCCTCCACAGACAAATGACCGGTGTGGAATCTCCGGAACCACTTTGAAATAGACACAAGGGATGGCGCATACACTCCAAACGCTGTTTGGCATTCACTAAGTATTTCCACAGGCATGAGCTTACGCCGAAATCCAAAAAGAATAGCAAACTGAATTTCTTGCCGCGTTGGCACAGGGATATCCAATGGCACTGCTTCACTAATTTTACGTTTTCTTGTCTCCATTTTGACCGATCTTTCTGAAAATTAGAGTGATATATCGTAAGATTATAACAAATAGTATGTAATAAGTGATGATTTATCCGACCTTTCGTATTGTATTCAAAAAATAAATTGTCCGAGCGTTGGGTTATGTTTATTAATTAATTATAGTTTTCGATATTTCGCTACCCTTTGGATAGCATCGTCAGGAAGATGTATTATTAATTAAAAATGAAAAACAATTGATAAACAAAATTTTTTCATGTCATTTGAAAAAACAATAACAACAAAAAATTAAACAATTGAAGAAATTTTCTTGTCATATGAAACATGTTCTGTTACAGCCAGACAAATTTTTGTGTAGAAATAGTTTATCTAATTTACAGCCAGAAACCTAATTTGGTTGATAGAAATACGTACATAATGGTAAATTCAACAAGTTACATCCGGATATATTAAAAATGTTACCTAGTGACAAATTCAATGATACATCAAACAATTTTCGGTGAAATATTCTACATTTTACCAATTAAATGTCTATAATTCTTTGCTACATTATCCGTATCTGCTTTAAACTTTATTCTCTTCGCTATTGGAGTCCTTATTATCGGTAACATTTCTAACATAAAACGACGTTTATAATTATTTTCCCTATTCAAAAATGATTTAAGCTTGCACAGTGTGATGATAATGCTGTTTTTTGTGTTGAGATGTGTCTATATTTTTGATCTGACATATATCCTGCAATTCTAGTCTCAAGTTTATTTTTAGTTGTACCTACATATACCATATTACAACTTTCACTATTATTTCCTCCACAAGGTATTTTGTATACTATATTAGATATATCAAATTTATCTATTTTATCTTTGGTTTTACTAAACGATCTACCTAGTGTATATTTTGTTTTGGGCCATTTTGTAATTATTAGTATCAAATATTTTTGATTTTTCTAATCTCTCAGAAAATCCTGGGACATAAGATAATGATTTGAACTTTTTCGGTTCCACCGTTGGGTTTTGGGTATCTTGCCCCTTATGTTCACATTGCCTTATCAATCTATTGAGTAACCCTATTGGGAAATTGTTGTCCAATAATATAGTTGCAATCTTCTCCTTATTCTTTTTGTGAAAATTCCCGTTGCTTATCTTCAAAACTCTCTCTATGAGTTTTCTTGCCGTATTGACAACGATTAATTTCGTGTGTTTGGAGTGGTAATTGATAACCCTTCCAGAAGCAGTTGGTTTTTGGTACCAATCCACTAATAAATTCTCCCCATTTCTTATTTCCATAGTATACGAGTATGGGAACCTTGATCCACACTCTTCTTCAATTGTAAACCTAATATTAGGATGAAAATTATTAAATGTTGTCAAAATATATTTATTATTATTATTATTATATTATTATTATTATTATTATATTATTATTATTATCCATTATAATCTATTATCTATATTATCTATAGCATATTTGAAAAATTTAATTCAAAATCATTATATAGAAACAGTGTTTCAAGCATTCCATCGTCACGTACAGAAGATTTGAACTAGTTGTATGTAATTATATTACATCTAGTTCTAAATGCATTCCTTGGCTATCTATTCTCTTTAATTTAATTGCTTAAATACACAGTTTTTATACCAAAAATTATATTCATATTTATTCTATATTAAAATATAATTTATAATAATCAGAGTTTGTCACTAATTCTCCTTTATTTATTTAAAACAATTTAAAATTTATAATTCCTGTACTGTAAACATAAAATATACTCTTGTTGTACAGGATTTCAAACAGAAAAGTGTTGTATGGGTGCGTTTGACGTATTTAGACACATAAGTATGTATATCAAACTCAATCAGTTTTGTTCATCGATCAAAAATTTACTAAGCAGAAAATTTATTTTTGTTAAGGGAAGGTATTTTTTGAAGAAAAGTTTTTTTTTAAGAAATGCGAATTTTGTAGAATTGATCTTTTTTAAAGAATATGTAAATTTTTAAGAGTACGTACTTATCACAAGAAAAGCTGTTTTGTTTCACAAAAAACGTACTCTTTAAAGAAAATTTAGTTTTTTAAGAAAATGCAATAAATGCAATACCTTCTTTAACATAAGGTATTTTTTTTAAGAAAAGTTACTTTGTTTAAGAATATGAATAGGTATTTTTTTTTTGAGAAAATTTACTTTTTTTTAAGAAATTTTCTTTTTCTAAATACCTTTCACGGTGGCTTTTCTAAATTTACTTTTTATTCTCTTCAAAACTACAATATATACTAAATATTAGTTACAGGCACCACCTAGAAAACTTCCCATTAAACAAGAAACTTCCCAGTATATGTGAGACATCGAGTTAGTCTAGACACAAACCAAAGCAAAATTACACAACATAGTTGATAATAGTGGGTTGTAGCATAATAGTGTTAAAACAAAAGATTTTTAATTTTTTTTTCACTTAGCCCCCATCCCGCAACCTGCGGTAAGGAACTTCGTTCCAATAAAAGTTCCTAAATAGAAAGAGCACTCTCCAGTCCCTTAGAAGGTAATGGGAAGAAAATAAGCTTTTTTTAATCTAAATTCCTTAATATTTGTTAATATATTTCCATAATTTTAATTGCATTGCCAAAAAGAGGGTATTGCTCTCGCCTGCCCTTTTTATTCTTATACCATCTATTAAAAGAATACCTTTTATCTGATTGCAGAGTCGCCATCAACCTTTACTGTACAGGGTTACAATTTTGGGCATCATATTAATTTTAAAAAACAGATGAATTTATGACTTCGCGCGTATACCACTAATCGTCCTTTTTCAGACTGGTTTCTCACCATTGTAATTTTAGTTCCAAGTTTCTTCCCATTAATTATTTATTGCAACTGATTGTAGTTTCGCTATATGTACCGGCACTTTTTAATTAGTCGATCTGCTAGACCCGTAACCGATTGCAGATTTTTAAAATGGAAATGGAACCTAGACTTCTTGAGATATAAAAAAAATCACGACAATAGTGGTTTCTTAACTAAAGAAATTTTTCTGAGCAATTTATAAAAAAAGTCCAAAAATGTGCTATTTTTTTTGGTTCATTTGAATAAAGGCACTTTATTATTTGTTTTATTATTTTTAAAGTAAGCGATGATTTTTTGTAGGGAGCGTTTGTTTATTACAATTTAATACGTCTAAATAATTAACGAGCCAAAATGGCAAAACAAAAAATTTTAAATCTGTCGGAAAAAGCTAAAATCGATGTTTACCGTTCTGAAGGATATTCTAACCGCGCAATAGCTAAAAAAATTGGACGGAACCCAACAGTTGTCGACAATTACATCAAGGACCCCGAGAGGTGTGAAAAAAATGTTAAAGGAAGGGTTTCATTGTCTGTAGAAAAGAGCTCCAGCTGGAGTGGAAGCGAGCAAGTCATCAGTACGCAGAGTAGTTTAGAGAAGTGAGTATCTTAAATACCTGAAATTACAAACAAAGCCTCTTAAGGAAAAGCGACTTGAATTCGCCAGAGACTACATCGTATGGGATGACTGAGAAGAAGTTTACTTTGGATAGGCCTGATGGCTACAACTATTATTTCCATGCTCTGCTCAAAGAAAAGGGTTTTATGAACCGACATCACAGCCGAGAGGGCGGCGTTATGGTGTGGGGTGAGATTACAAACTATGGCACCATCGATCTTGAATGTAAAAGTGCAAAAATGACTTGTGCAAGTTATAAAACTATACACAACGCCAGAGTAGAAAAGGAGTTCATTGCCAGCCAAAATGTTAATATTCTTGACTGGCCGCCCTATTCGTCAGATCTACACATTATCGAAAATGTCTGGGGTTGGTTATCTCGTAAGGTCTATGAAGGAGGTAGACAATTTGATTACAAGCAGTCAATAATTCAGGCCATTAAGAATGCTTGGAATCAAATTTCGTTGGATTACATAAATTCTCTTTATCTCTCAATGAAAACACGTATATTTGAAGTTATTAAAAACAAAGGGGGTATAACCCCCTTTATTTAATAGTTCTTAAATAAAGTAAAATAAATTAAAATGATAGAAAAACTGTTTTGCATTAAAATTAGTTAAAGTACCTTTATTCAAGTGAACTACAAAAATAGTAAATTTTTTGGCTTTTTTTTTATAAATTGCTCAAAAACAGTTCTTTAGTTAGGAAACCACTACTGTCATGATTTTGGCTATATCTCAATATGTCTAGTTTCCATTGCCATTTTAAAATTCTGCAATCGGTTACAGATTGCAAAAGATACAGACTCCTGAATATGGATTTTTTGAGCCTTTAAATATGTGAACCGGAGCTTTGTACTATATTTTGCTATAGATTTAAAAATATATAATTTCATATTTGTACATATATTTCTTTGTTTCACATACTAATCATGCGGGATTCCTATAGGGAGCAATAAATCATTGCCAGATGGCGCTATTAATTATTACTACTAATTATTTTCGAATCGCCCCATCTCAAAAATGGTGACAGAAGATGAGACGCGATCGACTAATTTTTCCAGGATGCTGTTACTGACGGAGTATGTAGACATCTACAAACCGCGGATTTTGCGGGATCGCTTTTCACATTCGACTGACACAGATTGCAAATCAGCCCATGCGTAGCCGTATTCTATTGTTGGCCACTCAACCAATATCATTATCCAAAAATTAGTAAACTAAATGTAACTTTTTTTACGGCCTTATTGATAAAAAATTATGAGAGGTTTGACTTTTTGTGCATAAGTCTGTATCATTTCGACTCAACGTTTTTGCAAATAGTCATGATACCTTTTTGTTAATGTTGCACACGAAACTTGAATGTCGTTAAGGTAAAGGTTTTTCAAAATGCATAAATAGCTTAAATCACTTCACATTTTCTATGACCATTAAACTTTTATTTTTAACCATTTTGCGTTTATAGTTGAAAGTCTTTAAGTAGCCTTATCTCTATTATACAATAACGAAATTCCTTTGTTATCGTAACACTAATATTTATAAATGATCAAAGGATTGTATTTTCTGAAAGTTTCATAAACAAACCATCCGGAACACTCCGCATTCATACGATAAATTGTAAATAAGTATGAACTTAGCTGCTGCAGACGCGTGTGCATTATTCCCCATTCATAATCACAACAAACAGTGGAACGTTTGATTTCAATTTCTTTCTATCCCTTCCTACTCCATTTGACTTTACTCCGCCACGTTTACTTTGGTCGTATGTCGATGCGATTATATTGGGAATTAGTTCAAGTCAATTGCAATTTTACACAATTTTTCATCATTTCGCTGGAGCGAATGACGGCGCGTGTGATAAAAACACAACATTAAGTTTATTTCCTTTTTGAGGCCGGATTTACGTTTCTTTAAAGGTGACGTAAAAGAACCAGGGAGGATGTTCCTATAACAACAATCAACTTGATAACTGTGGTTTCCCAGCAAAAAATTATTAGAAATTAGAAGCAGTTGGAGTGTTTAAAAGCTCTTTACTGCTTCTTGCTTCTTGAACGAGTATGCGAGTATGTTACACTGAAGTGCTTCTCGGAATTGATTTTTAAGCGCTTCTTGTAATTTTTAAAAAGATGTAATCTTGAATACTTGACACCTCATTAAATAAATAGGGAATTTTATTGAGCTTTAAACCATTTTAAAATTTAAAAATGTGAATGAAATTTAAAGTACGGAGACATTTAATATTTCAGATGTATATAAATTTTATATAGTATATCAGTAGATATACTATATATAGTGTGACGATTTACAGCAACCACACCACAGTTCAGGCACAAATTTTTCTATCTAATTAACTATCGTTTAACTTAATATATTCTGAAAAATTTGGAGCTTTAATTTTGCTATATACATTAACACTCCGGTTTAACACTACCGAAGTGAAGAACTTGTGTTTTGTTTTAAGTATAAACTGTACCTAGAAAAATGTTCGTCCACTTCAAACAAAATAAATATGAAACACATGGACATTAAAAACTCAAAGTTTCCTAATATCATAACGAAGTAATAAATATGACAAAAATCTGATGACAACAACGGGAATAAAGCCGATTGATGTTTACAAAAAATTCGGCTAATTTTTTTTAACATAGGTTTTGGTCGAATCATGGCTCAGCCTTATTCTAGTGCTTCTTATAAGCAATAAATGAAATATTTTTATATTTTTTTGTGGTCATTAGAAAAAAAATTTAATTTTTGTGAGAGACAACAAATCAAAACTTTTGCTTATTAGAAGGGCTGAATGCGATACATAACTTTAGCCATTCTTTTAAACTGCTTACTGAGCCGTAAAATGATCACATGAAAAAAATAGCGTTTTTTCTGCAAACACAGAAGAGCTTCTTGAAAGCAATGAGTATGTTACTTTAATTTGGCACTATCGAGAGCTTCTAAGTGGGAACTTTGTTCGAAAATAATGCGCATCTATCAGCGCATTATCTAGTGCTTCTAAAGAATTTCTGCTTCCATTAGTGCTTTTAGCGTGCATAATTTTTTTCTGGGTTCTGATTACTATTCTTTATATGAATTAACCTTAAAAATAAAAGTTTTGTGTTGATGAATGTTGTGTTAACGGTTACATGACAGCGTGCGTTCGATCACTGGCTCTGACCACCTTTCGTTTCTCTTGATGATGGTCACCTCGCTTAGGATCGAGGACATTATGGATTAGTTGTATGAGAAAGCTTTTCAAGTTGCCGTTCGGAATCGGTGTAAAACTATAAAGGGCCTAGCTCACTGATTGCGTGAATCTCTCTCTGCTATTCCTGCACGGGATGTATTGGAAACCATTTTTTTATTTTAATTTGCGGGATACACAGGTTTAACGGTTGTAATATTTAGAGAGAATTATTTAACTCCATTTTAGAACATAAGGAAAGTCAACATATTTTTTTTACTGTCGGATAGATTTCGTTTTTCTTAAAGGGCTATTACGCTCAACTTTGAAATTATGTTCAAACTCTTTTTCACAAGTTCTCCATTTTACTCAATATTTCAGACTGGTGTACCATAATCGTGTCGCATTTAGGACCATTCCCAATTTCAAATATTCTATACAAAAACGACACCCAGAAGTACTCAGACTGTTAAATGACATTGGCCATGAATTTGTAATAAAGAAATTTTTTTAAGTGTTAATGTATGAGATGCCAGCTGCTTCAGAGACATTTTTCAAAATGAGAATTAGCCGACTTTTGTTAGAATAAAAGATACTTCAAGAAAGCCCACCCACTCTCAGGGCTACCGGGTCCAACTACGGTTCGCGAAGTTATAATATTATGTACTTATACTTGTGTGGACATAAGTTGTTGTTCTACAGGAGGTTTAAAATAATACTTAATCCAACGTGAGATAGGCTGTTATTTTTTGTGAAATAGTGACTAGTTTCTATCAATGAAATCACCGTTGAAGTCTTAAACCAAATTCGGCCTTAGAGCACTTAAGTCATTTTTCCTTTGGCACTGACATATGCGAAGTGTAAGATGGCTAAGTTGCAACACTGAAAGTCAGTTGTTCCAACAACATGTCTTCAAATTAAATTGTACTTTAAACGCCCGAACATAAGTTTCAGTTGGATGAACCGACTTAATCATACCCTCACCCTAAGTCATCCATTGCGTGGGAGATCTGTTAAAAAACGCCCATAGCCAAAAGTGACCATATTCAATAGCAGATTGACATTGAACTAAATATTATTGAATATCCAAATTAGTCAAATTCCCTCCGATTATTTATATGCAAGGTGCAAAAATGGGCATGGCAAATTCTTGCCAAAATTTTGATCAGTGCCAAATTTTATTAGGATCGGTTACGATTTAATGGAGATATCGAGTCGGCAAACCGCAAATACGCCCAACTTTTGTATGGGAGGTACGAAACTGGGCGTGGCACAATAGTCAGTTATTAATTACGCAGTAGCTTTTAGCAATATATTGCCTAGTACCGAGTTTTATTAAAATCGGTTGTAGTTCAAGGGAGTTATCGTGTCGATCAACCGTTCATCCGCCCAACTTTTATATGGGAGGTACCAGAATGGATGTGGCAAAACAGCTTATTTTCTATTGGAGAGTTTTGTTTGGCTAAATATTTAACAGTACAAACTTTAATAAAGATCGGTTCGGTTTTGCCGGACTTCTCGTGCCGAACAACCAGAAGGCCAAACAACTTTTGTATGGGAGCTACAACAATGGGCGTGGCAAAATCACCCTTGATTGGCGTTTGATAACGTGTAGCATTATACCTAATTTCATTAAGGTTTCACGTGATTTATCGGATTGACAACCCGGACGAACGCCCTGTTTTGTATGGCGTGACACTCTCGCCCATTTCCGCCAGTTAAGTGGGCATTTACAAATTATTAACCGGTGTGTGAGTTGAAGCCAATCACATCTGCCAGAAGAAAGGTTTGAAAGAAATATGATTTTGAGCTACATGTGTCGATTTGTATGGAAGGTACCAGAGGGGGAGTGGTCAAAACGCCCATTTTCAATTCCAAACCCAGTATTCCAAGCTCAGTATTGAGATTTACGGCAGTTATAGCGTTGACCAGCCAGACAGACAGACGGACATGGCTCAAACGTCTTTAAAAGTCATAAAATGAATTCCGTCCAAAGATACCAAGGGTCTAATATGGCTCCTTCTATGTGTTACATTTGTTTACGTATTAAATGATATATACCCCAATCTCTATGGGTGAGGGTATAATAATGTTTTAATTTTTAGTATTCAATTATTTTACTTTAAGATGTTACCAATTACAGAAGCAATACACATTATTTGAAACAACAATTTAATTCCTCATTTTGATTTTTAATATATTTTGTGGCTTACATGTATGACATATTTAAAAATCAACTTGGTAATACCAAACATTTTTGTAAATGGATAAAGATATTTCGGCATGGTAGTTGTAGTAAGTCATTTTATTAAGTCCATTTGCCTATTTAAACTGGATATACCAAAATGTTATGACAGCAGACAACGTCTGGTTTCGTTGGAATGTATCACACCGAGAGATAGGCGGTGGGGTAACAATCCTAATTATTCATTCATTACATTAAAATACCAAAGACGAGCAATCTGAATGGAAAACTTGTAACTGAATACATTTCCCCAAACCACTGTGCACCATTTATTAATAGTTTCGACATATTTGCAAGCATAATCATAAACGCTTCCAGACAGTTTTGCCGTAAGATTTCACACTCTTTTAGGTCCGTCTGAAACACAAAAGTGAGCGGGAGATGTGGAGAAAAAGTAAGTGGGGTTACAAGGTCATACATGGCATGAGTTTTGATTATTTTGAGTCTGTACGAGTATATGCGCTTTAGCTCCCGTTGTTCTATTTTACGACAACGACAATAAACTTTTCGCCTTCAGCCATAAACTAATGTACAACACGTGCGACAAGTGCGAGTGCGAGTGCAACCGCTATGCCATCGCTGATAATGTTATGCTGTTCCTGGCGGCATCTATTATCATTGACATGGTCCAGTGGGTGGCGCAATGTCGATGTTGGTTTTTATGTCCTTTCTTTGTGGTAGTGGTGTTGATGTTGATGACATTACTGTTGATGGCAGTGGTGTTGCCCTAAATGTCAGTGTCGACTGATAGTGTAAGTACGGCAGGCATTAAGTGTAAAAAACCATTGTGGTGGTAAAGGAAATTGTTTTTTTTTTGAAGTTTCAGCTTTTGCAATATTGCAATTTGTCAAAATGTGATTTTTTGAAGTCATGTGTACAGGGGGAAGAAGTTTTTTGATGACCTAAAATGTAAGAGAGGGAAAAATTTAACGTATTTGGAATTGGAAGTGAGGTATATTGTAAACAAAAGAAAACAAAAATTCAAACATTTTGATGATTTGAACATGTAAAACTTTGTTGTTGTTGCCCGTTGGTGGTGCAATGGTTAGTGTGCGCGGCTCTTGTTCATGAGATCCTGGGTTCGAACCCTGCTCTGACCACCTTAAAAAAATTTCTTTCGGCGGCGGTCACCTCGCGTAGTGACGGCGACACTACGAGTACATAGCCATGAAAAAGCTTCTCAAAATACCGCTCGGAATCGGTGTAAAACTGTAGCTCCCAATCAGTGAGTGAAAACTGGAAAGCGCACAACTCAGTGATTGTGAGAAGTTCTCCCCTGTCCCTTCATGGGATGTAATGGGAAACCATTTATTTTTTTATTTTTAGAACTTTGTTGAGGACGCATGTATTGCAAGGGGTTTTTATAGATACATATATGTACATCCCACCTCTGCAGTTCATGTTTTCTAAACTGATAGAATTTTGTCATTACAGTTTTAAGCAATACTATAGGTTTTACAATTCATCAAAATATTACAATTTTGTTTTACCCTTAAGAAAATCCTAGGTGATATTTTTATTTTAAACCAGTGAAAATTTCCAAACCACAAATCTGCACAAAATCGTAAGTAATAAGAAGATCTCACAGAGGACTACATTGCGAGTATTCAACTGCAATGTGAAGTCTGTATTTCCATATGGAAGTAAGTATAAAGGAGGTTCAAACGTTTATCAATCGGTGTCTGAGGCAATTACTCCGTATTTACTCGTACTACCCTAATAAAATTTCTAATGAATACATCTGGTAACGTACAAGTAACAGCCCCATTGAATTGGATGTAGACGTAAGAAACTGCAGTTGGCTACATACTTAGGCGTTCAACAAGAGATATTGTTGGATCAACACTTACATGGAAGAGGAGCACAGTGCATCGCACAGTTCGTCGTTCCATAGACAAAAATCAAAATAAATTGTTTGTCTTTAATATTGATAAAATATATATTTTTTGAAAGATTATAAACCAACTAATATTGACATGAATTTTTTTTTTTGGTTTGACTTTTTTAACCCGCCAGAGGGCGCTAAACTCAGAGAATTGTAAGTGAAACTGGTTTTACAAAAAATCCCTTTAATGTTGTTTCACGAAAAAAAATACTAAAAAGTCTTTTTCTTAGACTTGAACTTTTTTTTATTTTTCTAATACATAAGTAATTACAAAAGTTTCATCAAATAAAAAAAAAAAAAAAAAACTGGGCTATTTTTTATTTTTGTTTTTCACAGTGTATACATCTGTCTACCAGGGAAAAATCAGAACAGGTCCCTATCGAACCATTAAATGACAAAAAAATTGTTTATTGAAAAGTCTTTTTCGAGATTTAGCAAAATCTTATTTCGAGTAGTTTCACGAAAAAATTAAAAAAATGCATTTTTATCGGAATGACTTAACTTTTCTTGTTTTCGTTTGTCTATTACATACGTAATAAATAAAAAATATTACTTTAAACAAAGATATTTAAAATGTTTTGCGGCTTAAAAAATCATAAATTTTTTATTTGATACGTAAAAATTACAACGTTTTCATGAAATAAACAAAAAAAAATTGGTTATTTTTTATTTTTGTTTTCACAGTTTATACAGCTGTCTATCAGCGAAAAATCAAAACAGGGATCAGGAACCATTAAATAACGAAAAAAATGTTTTTTAAAAATGTAGTTTTCCATGATTTTTACTAGCATTAAAAACTTTATCAACGAATATTGTGCTGACATTAAGAGATAGAGGTGAGAAGAACGGAACGGGGGAAAATGTTTTAAGTGTATCTTCATTTATTTTCATTCGCAATGAAGTAGGCTACCGATTAATTTGACGTTTTTCTTATGTTGGTTTTTCTTAGCGGAATGGTGTTTCATTGGATAGTGTAATAACAGAGTGAGAGCGTAAGGAAATTGTCAAAAAGTTTTTTATCGGTGTTTGTTTTGATCGCACCCACCTTATGTCAAACTGTTTGTTTTGTTTTGTATTCCACTCTTTCTCTCTCACTCTTCTTTGCCTCTTGACAACTCGTTACGCTCTCACTCTGTTATTACACTATGATTGGATGGTTAATACATTTTTATTACAACACGTGGTAATTTCTAGATATGGCTTCAATTTTAAAAAATTCAGATTTAATTGATTGCTGGATTTCAGCACCTTCAAATAACAAAATATCAGTCATATACAAATTTATACAACTCAAGATTGGTGATTCATACTTTGATAAGAATAATTTAGTGAAAAGTTTAAATATTTTGAATTCTTATATGAAGAAATATTGGAAAGAAAGTTACTATTGTAGAAGTGTGTATTGTAGAACGAGTATACTGCCAGTAACAAAATCAGCCACAATAAATGAAGAGCACCAGAAGTAGCAACAATAGACAGAGAATCACCAACAGCAATTCAAACAGAAACAAAAAGAAAACGCGGCAGACCAAAAAAATACTTTTGTATGTCTTCATCCAAATCTAAAAATCGAAAAGTTAGTAAGCTTATTGAAGCCAATTCGCTTGAGGAAATAGAATATGCTGCCAATAAATTGAAAAGAAGATCAAACTCTAATTCTGAAAGCCAACATAATCTAAAATGTTTACCAGTTTCAAAAGCTTTGGCCCTCTATATGGATTTAGATTTATCAGAGAGAAAATACGTCGCTTTACGGCAAACAATTAATGAAATACATCCAAATTGTTTACCATCTTTGTATGCGTTACGAAGAGAAAAACATAAATTGGTACCACCCATAACAGCAACTGAAGTTTCAGCAGAAGTGGATTTAAAAACTGTTATGCGTAGAACTGCAGAACGTGTAGTTGAGCTTTGTGACGCACAAGGTGGAAAAAGTAAATTATCACTGGAATGCAAGTGGGGCATGGATGGTAGCTCTGGCCATAGCCGCTACAAACAACAATTTAAGAGTGACAATCATAAATTCATGTTTTTCATAGCTTTTGTGCCACTTAGGTAAGTAAATGACGAATCATTTTTTTCGATCTTAATTTTTAATATTGACTTAAATTTTAAAGAATGGTTAACTTGACTACAAACAAAGTTATATGGATAAATAAAACACCATCATCTCCGAAGTTTTGCAGACCAATTAAATATGTACTAGAAAAGGAAACACCAAATTTAGTTCTGAAAGCCTTCCATGAATTTGATGATATAATAAAAAATCTTGAGTGCGATGTCATTCAAATTAACGGTACAATTGTTGAAGTTTCATATGATATGCATTGTACAATGATTGATGGTGCAGTTGCAAATGTTTTGAGCGGTACAAATTTGGCAAATAGATGTTTTATTTGCAAAGCTTCTCCAACAGAAATGAACAAAATCAGCTTTTCAAGAACCTCAATTGTTTACAACTATAAATATGGACTTTCAACACTTCATTGCTGGATCAAGTTTTTCGAATGCTTGCAACATATCGCTTACCGCCTTCCTTTAAAAGTTTGGAGGGTTAGTAAAGACAATAAACAGTTCTTAGAGAATAAAGCAAGGATACAAAATGAATTCGGAACGAGAACAGGACTAATAATTGATTAAGTTAAGCCTGGAAGCGGCAATACCAATGACGGCAATACAGCTCGCAGATTTTTTAACGACAGTGACTTAGCGGCCGAAATTACTGGAATTGATAAATGTCTTATTGAAAATTTTACAACAATATTAAGGGTGTTATCTTGTGGAATGCCAATTGACGTAAAAACCTTTCAGGACCTACTAACAACAACAAGGAATATGTATTTAATACATTACGGGTGGTATTACATGCCTAGTAGCGTACATAAAATTTGGATACATGGATGTGACGTTATTCAATTTGCCAATAGGTAGTATTTATTAAGGGCCTTCACAGGACGTCTTGAATGGCAATTCAAGACACTTGCCTTTTTTTAAGACATTCACTGTAGTCAAAATGCTACAAACAAATACTACAGTGCAGTGTCACCGTTTCATTCGTGTGTGTGTGTGATGGGGGGTATGTGAGAACCGCCAAAACAATTTGTTAGCTCTCCAAAAACGCTTTACTTTGTGTAGTAGCGTGGCCCTTATTTGTATGAAGATTTTAGCGATGAAAATGTTTTGCTCCCACCCACCAGTTTTGTTCATTTGTTCCAAAAACTTGTGTGTGCAAAATATTCGCCCGATCGAATAACCCCAAGGCGTGCAGCAAACGCCCTGAAGATCTCGCAAGCGACACTCTTAGATATTTTTTCGTATCATTGTTTTTTTGTATAAAATAATATCTAGCTATAGGGAGATACTGCGTGTAAAATTTGGTGGAAATCGGAGATCATTAGATGTCCATCCGAAGTCATTAGCCAACTCAAGCCAAGTAGTGAAAAATTGAACACGGCATTTTTGTTTGTTTTTGGTAGAAAATTGTATGGGTTATGAATTCAGAAATCTTTGAAAATGGTATGGCTGTATTGAACACAGTTGGAAGCTTAAAATAAGACATAATATGTTACCTTAGTACAATGCTTTAATAATCTGATTTGGGGTACGATAGTCAAAATTGTAGAAAAATATTTTTTACTATTCTTTTGAAAAAAAATTAAAAATTTTTCATATGTTCCATTGTTTACGTATAATGAAAGTCAAAAAATTATGTTTAGGGGTCTACTGTTACATACTGAACTTGCCACAACTATTTCGCTCATCCACAAACATTACTGAGGGGCCGTTGCACATTGTTTCAGAATCGATTTCCACCGGCCAACATGCAATATATCTTGATCTAGTAAACATTTTTAAGTTCTGTAAAAACCTGATTATAGACAAAGAGTCAGGTATTATTAAAGCTGAAAAACTCGCAGGGTTGAATTTGCAATTCCGATAGAAAGTGCTCAATAACTGCTGTCGTCATCCAAAAATTTAAATACGGGATCGTAATTACTCGTTAACGGATGCGGTAATTAGGCCCCAGGATTCGCAGTCAAAATAATTGTATAATTAAGTTTAACGGTTAATTGTTTAAAACGTAAAATAAACAAGTGGTTAAAAAATAAATTTTTTTTGCGTTTCTGGACATCTGAGAATACTTTCCAATGCCGATTATATCAAAACTACATTTTGACTTTTTGCTCTATCCTATATGGAACGATCCACTGTAAAGGTGGATGCCAAATCTGTGCAGATTTTGTAAAATATAACAACAAAATTGAAAAAATAAGAAAAAATAGGTTTTTATATAAAATTGACTTGTGTAATTTGAAGTTATATCCCGGGGACAATAGCAAACATGGAGCTGAAATAGCTTACGTTGGCTGCTGAAATTGTTGGATGTATGTATATGCAAATAGAATTGCTCTGCCTTTTACAGCAACCAAACTCTGGTGTTTATCCAGACTTTTTTGCTATGAGATATTTTTATGAGCTTCACGAAGTTTTGCTAAGTAGGAAATTAATAAAGTTCATATGTTAATACTCCTTTTTAGCATTTCCCTATAAATTCTTCCCTTCAATATCTAACAATTATCAAATACTCTCCCCATATCCAATGTGGGGATATCATGTCATGACACAACCGTTTTGTGAATTCTGCTGGTTGTGATGACAATGACTGTTACATTTTGAAATGATGTAAGCTTTTGGGTATTAGAGGTATCATCATGTTTCGGTGCAAATTGACACATTTTAAATGTCATTAACAAATGATTGTAACACAACGATATGCACATTGTCTAACTCACACTCCTTTTGACATCAACATGCCATAAATTCAGTTTGAAGTCGTTACTCTACCCTTGGAGAAAAAAGTTATCATGATTTATACTTTGGGTTTCGTGTGTTTTATTTTGTCTTCCTGTTTGGTAAGCTCAAATCCATTATAATCTTGCAGAAGCGTGAATGCCATGAATTTTCTGATTACAATTATAATTAAGGTAGGACCACACGACACAAAAAAAATCAGATGAATCACGCAATATCATAATCTCAGCATCTTCCATCCATTGCTCCATGTTTCACCCGCTCCAATGTCGAATCCAAGTTGTTGCGGCCAAAAACAGCGACCACTTTGGAAGAGAATGAATTAAATGTTCTGGTTCACATGTGATGACAGCCATGAGAAATGACCACACACATGTACTTTGAGAAGATATGATATAATGTATAGAAGTTTCAGAGATATATGAGAATTTGTATATTTGTAGACATTAGGCTGTGCCATATTTTAAAAATTTTAATTTTTGATTTCAGAAATTATATTTTTAATACAAGTTTTAAATTTATTTGAATTGTTTTCGATCTTAGCCACATTTGATTTAATGGAACATTGTACAGTTTTTTTTGTAATGATATCAACCTAAAATAGGGATTTTTCTCCCATTGAATTCAAAACTCTTAACTTCTTTCAGCATTTTCGCAATATGGGTAATAATTTAATCAATTTAAGAAGAGAAATCCCTATAATATTTAACTTCACTATGTGCGCTACTACACGATGGCAATTCTTGCGGGCATATTTTTCTATTCCCTTTTAAAGTTGCTACGTAATTCATCGGGCAATTACACGTTGAATTTTCACACTATCGATGCCTGCAACTTTTTTGACTTTCTTCTATGTTATTGTCTTGTGAGTTTTGTGTATTTCGGTGTTATTAATTTTAAAACACCTTCGGATTTTTTGTTAGGAAATAAATTAAATAATAAATAATAAAAAAAAAATTACATGAGGTGTCAGGGGACACCCGGTTTGAACGAAGTTCCTTTCGCTATATAAATATTATGTACTAGTTAGTTCCGAAACACCTAAGGCACCTGTTGAAAAATACTGTAATTTAAATGGATCGTGTAAAATGATAAACTTTTGTTAAGAAATTTCTTATTTATTGAATTTTTTTTTTATAAAAAGTATATTTTTAGGCCCCGTTTGTAAGAATATGTATTATATTTTCCCGAAAAGGTCCTTTCGAGCGAGTTGTGCGTGTTCTAGTTTTACACTCACTGATTGGGTCCTACAGATTTACACCGGTTCCGAACGGTATTTTGAGAAGCTCTTTCATGGCTAAGAAAAAGCCTAAGAGTATGGATTTTTTTTTACAAAAAATACTTTTTTCAGAACAGGTACTTTTAAAGAAGTGGTACTCTTTTTAGGATAAGGTTATTTTTTTAAGAAAACTTACTTAATTTCAGGAAGGCTGCTTATTTCAAGAAAACAAAAGAAAAGGTGGTACTTTATTTTTAAGAAATGGTACTTTTAAGAAAAGGAATTTTTGTAAGAAAAGGTATTTTTTGTAAGAGAAGGCATTTTTTTTGAAGAAAAGTTTTTTTTACGAAAGAACAGATGCAATTTTAAGAGTAGGTACTTATCTCAAGAAAAGTTATTTTGTTTTACAAAAAAGGTATTCTTTAAAGAAAATTTAGTTTTTTAAGAAAAGACAATTTGTTGTAAGTTAATGTACTTTTTTAAGAGAACGTACTTATTTAGAAAATAATTTTTTTTAAGAAAAGGTATTTTTTGTTAGAAAATTTACTTTTTTAAGCAAATGTACTTCTTTAAGATGTTATTTTTTTAAACTTTTTTCACTTTGGCTTTTCTAAATTTACTTTTTATTCGGTTCAAAGTACAAAATGTAATAAACAGGCTCCAGCTGGAAAATTTTCCATCAAACAAGAAATATGTTAGTCTGGGCACAAACCAAAAGTACGAGTGTTAAAGTACTACCAAATATAATTCCGTACTGAGGGTTGTGTTTCATGGATTTGCGAGTCTTGCACTTTGGCTTTTATAAGTTTACTTTTTATTGGGTTCAAAACTACAATATGTAATACACAGGCTCCACCTAGAAAACATCCCTTTAAACCAAACCAAACCAAAAGTACCCAATATAATTGATAATAATGGGTTGTAATAAAGTAGTTAAAAAAAGTTGTTTTAAAATTTTTCATTTAGCCCCCATGCCGCACCGTGCGATAAGGAACTTCGTTCCAAAAATATGTAAGAAATGCTTAAATTTAATTAAATTTTCAAACCCAACTCAAATTCAAACACGACATAAAAGTAATAAGATATAAAAAAAAATCCCCCGAAACACAATGCCGGGGCATTTCATGGCATTTTTTCTTCCTCTCTTACTTCTCTACACCTTTTGCCTATCGAAAGTAAAAATCA
This sequence comes from Phaonia tiefii, assembly GCA_963931995.1. NCBI lineage: Eukaryota > Metazoa > Arthropoda > Insecta > Diptera > Muscidae > Phaonia > Phaonia tiefii. The sequence continues at coordinate 196,123,725 of OZ008368.1, read as the reverse complement.
CGAATTTTCTTGCAGGGATACATATATAGTGTAATAGTGCGATGATAGAGAATTTAATTTGTACAGAATTTTGAATTCCCCTGAAGAGTGCCTCCCTAATGCACATTTATTGTATGAGAACATACATCTGAACCATAGATCGGCTAATTCCAATTTATGTATGCAAAAAGCTGAACTATAGCCTTAATTTCTTTCTCTGTGGGAACATAGCAATAAACATATGGTTATAGAAATACCGTAGTAGTGCTAGCGGTGGTGTTAATAATGCTGGTGTTAAATAATTCAATATAATTAATCATATGTTATCTTTACGTGAGAGTTCTGTTCGGCACTTTTATATTTCACCATTTTTCAAGTGATAAGAGTTAACATCTACACCAGAACCGTACTCAGGTTTTTCTATCGGGGGCCAACTCGAAGTTTAGGCTGAAAAATAGCACCACATTCAAAAAATCATCCCCAACATGCGTAGAGCCTGAGCTACACTTTGAATGCGAAAATGTGTTAATAACGTTAGTGAAAGAGATACAATAAATATTTGTTGAAAACAATTGTTAGGAATCCATTTTTATTCTGGGCAATTGTTTCTTACCTCACACAAGAAAAAATAATAAAAAAGTAAAAGTTTTTGGCTGGAACCTGGGATAATTCAAATTACACAAAATGCTACATACTTAATGAAAGTCGAAATATAACATTTTAATTGATGCAACACACACTCCGGTTCACTTATTTAAAGGCACAACAAATTCCATATTCAGCAGCCTGTATCTTTTGCAATTTGTAACCGATTGCTGAATTTTAAAATGGAAATGGAAGCTAGACATCTTGAGATATAACACAAATCATGACAATAGTGGTTTCCTAACGAAAGAACTGTTTTTGAGCAATTTATAAAAAAAAGCCAAACAATTTTCTATTTTTTAGTTCACTTGAATAAAGGTACTTTATTGTTTTTTTTATTATTTTTAAAGTAAGCCATGATTTTTTGTTGGGAGCATTTGTTTATTACATCTTAATCATTTTACGGGTCAAATTGTCAAAACCAAAAATTTTAAATCTATCGGAAAAACCTAAAATCGATGTTTGCGGTTCTGAAAGATATTCCAACCGCGCAATAGCTAAAAAATTGGACGGAGCCCAACAGTTGTCGACAATTACATTAAGGATCCCGGGGGGTATGGAAACAATTTTAAAGAAAGGGTTTCATTGTCTTTCTCTACGTATGAGAAAAGAAAAGTCATCTGAATTGCTTCTAATTCTGCCTTATCCTTGTCAAAAATAAGAGCTCAAGCTGGAGTGGAGTGGAGTATTTTAAATACCTTAAATTACAAAAAAGCCGTCACTTAATACACCTCGTAAGGAAAAGCGGCTTCAATTCGCAAGAGACTACGTGGTATGGGATGTGCAGCCAAGAGGTAATGTAAATGACTGGAGCCTGATGGCTACAACTGCGCAGAGAAAAGCGTTTTTTGAAGCGACATCACAGCCGAGAGGGCGGCGTTATGGTGTGGGGTGCTATTACGTACAGTGGCACCATCGATCTTGAATTTCAAAGTGCAAAGTGCTTTTCTGAATTTCAGTGAACTATTTGGTCCCATATCTTGGATCTTGCACCAGGATAATGCCCCTATACGCAACGCCAGAGTAGTAAAGGTGTTCATTGCAAGCCAAAATATTAATATTCTTGACTGGCCACCCTATTTGCCAGATCTAAACATTATCAAAAATATCTGGGATTGGTTATCTCATAAGGTCTAGGAAGGAGGTAGACAATTTGATGACAAGCAGCCACTTATTCAGGCCATTAAGGATGCTTGGAAGCAAGTTTCGTTGGATTACATAAATTCTCATTTTCTCTCAATGAAAACCCGTATATTTGAAGTTATTAAAAACAAAGGGCGTTTCATCCATTACTAATAGTTCTCAAATAAAGTAAAATAAATTAAAAAAACAAGAAAATCTGTTTTTCATTAAAATTAGTTAAAGTGCCTTTATTCTTGTGAACCAAAAAAAAAAATAGCACATTTTTGGACTTGTTTATAAATTTCTCATAAAAAGTTATTTAGTCAAGAAACCACAATTGTCATAAGTTTTTTTATATCTCAAGATGTGTAGCTTCCATTTTAAAATTCTGCTTTCGCTTACAAATTGCAAAAGATACAGGCTGCTGGTTATGGTATTTTTAGTGCCTTTAAATAAGTGAATCGGAGTGCATCAGAACCAACCCAATATTTTAATTTGTTATTTTAAGGCTTCTATTTGATTCGTGTTTATATAAAAGTGGGAATACCCTAGACTGCGGATATATATTATGAGCTGTGTACGCGAGAAATTCCTTTAACAAATTCTTAATCTACAATATACTTTATACCCCGTTAAGTAGTTTCAATGATTTTTATACGGCAACTCACTTATTTCACGCTTTTCAGTAGAATTTGTTTGTTTAATGCCTCCAAAAAATATAAACAAATAAAATCGAATTAGTTAGGAGGAAGTTCAAGCGATTCTGATATAAGTTTACGTAGCATTTCCAAACAGTTCGTGTGAGAAATACCCCGTGTCTTAACTTATTTAATATTCTTCTATAACACTATCTCTATTTTATCGTATACCACATTGCGTTTTTTATTTTCAAGAATCATTTCACTTGTTTTCCTTCCATGAATTGTTATCGATAAATCATAAAAAATAGTAAACTACCACGGATTGAACTTAAGCACTAACGTCATCATAAATGTAGTATGTAATAGCAATAATATGCCACCAACTTTTGACACTTTTACAACCGATTTCTGCTCTTTTGTTGTTATTATATTGGTAGCTATCGTCATTCATATTGCAAGTGCCATCAACCGCAGTTTATGATGCCGTACGCAAACAAGATGGAAAGGAAAACAACATAATTTGGGAAAAAAGTTTGTACGAAACACACAATCGTGGTAAAACTTCAATCCATGCAATCCAATAAATATTGGAAGTGTTATCATAATCGTAATCCTGCGAAAAATTTAAAGTTTATGTCACAAAGTTGGTTTAATGGGGAAATACTTTGAAGGATGTAAGTGATTGCTGTAAAGAAATCAAATCAATGTATAAGGCTATAAGGTTGAGTAATTTTTAAGTAATTCTTTGTTCTTTATGAATGTGGATGGAAAAAATCAAACCGACCCGTTAGATAAATCGGCAGAAAACTCAAAAACTATCATATCTCGCCCAAAGATTACAGTTTTGCAGAAGTATTCAAATTGTATTTGGTTTAAGTGTTCCCTAACGAAATATTTATTTTTGCCGAAAAAAAGCTTGCCTTGCCATTTTTGCCCTACCTAATGGTGATTATTAAATCAATTGATTCGGTTGACAGGAAACCATTTGCTCAGGATTTCTCCCCAGCTTACAGCCATTACTCATCTTACCATAGTTACTCTTGTGGAGGCATTTGACTGACAGCCATTAGGGCCATCAAATTGAGGTGGATTGGTGTAGGTAAATAGATATTTTAATTATCACACTTTTTTTTTGGTTACCACATTATTTCACCCAGGGTTTGCGAAGTCGCTTGTGAAATTGGTTACTAATATTCGGGGTTCAATGAGCTGCTAATATTCCCGTTTCTTGCAAATGCCAAGACTGTCATAACGAGTATAATGGTGTTGTCAACAGTGCTGAAGAGTCGGAGTCTTAGAGTGGGCCAGAAATATTTCAGTTGAGTCGGAGTTGGTCTTGTACCAATTTGGAAGTCTCCGACACCAAGTTAACCATTTAGATTTTTTCAGTTAATACACATCTTTAAACAGGAAATCAGTTTGGTTTAGGTCTAAATCGATTTGTGGTGGATTTACTGGTTTCTCAAGAGAAGAAATTATAATTAGTATTGCGCCCATATTTTGCAACAAAGCCGATGTAATGCAAAATTCTTGGTTGCGTTAAAAATTTTCGAGTTACGGAAATTATATACGATATGATATCAAAATAATAATTGCAAATAGGCCATACATGGGTTTTTAAAAATTTGCATTTGATTTTAATTTGCATTTGCATTTGATTTTAATTTGCAATTAAAAAATTTGGAATTTGAATTTGCCCAGGCAAATGCGAATGCAAGTTGTGGAATTGTAATGAAAAATATGAATGCTTTTAATTATTTTTAATTTGTTTGACTGCGGGCAATTCTGTTTTTAAAGTATTTTACATGTAGAGGTTTGTGGCTTTGATGGGCATTGCCTCATAGTACTTTCAAATTCATAAACCTGTACTTTATTAAATATTTGAAACCCAAAAATGACACATTAGAATGGCATTTTTTTGTATGAAATGTTTTTTTTCTTTCTACTCAAGGATTGCCGGGCCGAATATTATGCCACTTGATGAAAAAATGTTATGCTATAAATTTGGGGAAAATTGGACAATGTTAACACGTCGCGCCCGAAGGTCAAAGTTCAAAAATTTTGAAATTATGTTTTTCTAAGTGACAGATTCTTGCAATATACTTATTTTTCGGAAAATTTTTGCGAAACTTGGTGGGTTTGCAACACAGAAGTTACTTTGTATCTGGTAAAAATTTAGGCAACATGGGGCAACGTTAACACGTAGCGCCTTTAGGTCAAAGTTGAAACATTTTTAATTTATCTATTTCCAATAGACAACTTGCAGAAACATAATAATTTTTATTCGGATTTTTATGAAACTCGGTACAAATGTAACAGTGAAGTTGCTCTTAATCTGGTAAAAATTAGGACAAAATTGGGCGACGTTAACACTTACCTCCTCAAGGTCAAAGTTCAAAAATTGATGAATTATGTATTTCCAATAGTCAGCTTCGACCAACATACTCATTTTTTACCAGATTTTTACCACAAACTTCGTAGAATTGTAACTACGAACTTGTTGTTTATCTGGTAAATATAAAAAAAAACAAAAAAAAAAAAAAAAAACTTTGACCTAAAGGCGCTACGTGTTAACGTTGCCCCATGTTGCCTAAATTTTTACCAGATACAAAGTAACTTCTGTGTTGCAAACCCACCAAGTTTCGCAAAAATCTGCCGAAAAATAAGTATATTGCAACAATCTGTCACTTAGAAAAACATAATTTCAAAATTTTTTAACTTTGACCTTCGGGCGCGACGTGTTAACATTGTCCAATTTTCCCCAAATTTATAGCATAACATTTTTTCATCAAGTGGCATAATATGCGGCCCGGAAATCCTTGAATTTCAAAAGTAAGGGAAAAAATGCCACTCTAATGCCACATATGCAGGAAATGCTTTGAAAATAAGTACAACTGTCAATGGTATTGACATTTTTTTAATTTGTATTTCAAAAGGTAATTCAAATCAAACTACTACATACATATTAAAATTCAAGTTTTGAAGCCACTTATAATAAAAAAAAATAATAAAAAATATTAATCTTAGATTTAGAAATACGATTTATGAATGATGATGATATTATAATGGTTATACAGTGTGATTCAGGAAGTTCCGGACAAATTTCTGCATCGTATTCCTTGGCTTATTTCATGATGAAAAGTCATCTAGGACAATGTCTGAAAATGCAAGTGTGCGAAATGGCAGCGGGTTCAAAATTTTCGGAATTGTGGTCGGAGGGTAGTAGGGTAAAGTTACTAACTTCTGAGCCAGTGATTGTTGGAAAGGTCTTTAAGAGGCCTTTCAAAATCAATAAACGAACAGTAGAAAAAATTCAAATCGCCGAGTACAGAGCTTCCGGAAAAAAATGGAAAAAAATCACATAACCTCAATTTGCTCAGCCAGATGGCAGGTAACTTATGTTCGTTTCTGTTGAAAGATAGCCATACCTCTTACCTTTCCAAAATGACCTAAACGAAGCCCAGAGGTCTTACCGTTCCAAAGTTATGACCATTTTACTGAAATGTTTCAATAAAAAAAAATCCTAAACGTGTTAATTTACAAAAACAAATAAATATGTGTTTTTTTTTCGCTTCGAAAACAAAAACAAACAATTTTGCATTTTTGCAATCCGACCACTGGCTCAGAAGTTAGCAGCTTTACCCTACTACCCTCCGACCACCTACCCTCCTTGCACCCTTACATTTTCGGACATGGTCCTAGTGGACTTTTCTTCATGAAATGAGCCAAGGAATACGCTGGAGAAATTTGTCCGGATCTTCCTGAATCACCCAGTATAAGGTACTAAGCCAGTTAAACTACTCTCATCAAAATTGTTTATATCTAATAAAGCATTGAATTGAATTGAATTTATTCGGTTTACAGGAAACTATTTCCTCAGGAAATCGAACAAATCGCAGCGCAAAAGTACCGGTATTTTTTTTCTGGATATAGAAAGAGCACATTCAGCACAATGGCCTTGTTTGTAAACTTAAAAAATTTGAATATCCAATCTATATTCAAAAAATGATTAAAAGTTTCTTGACAACCAGAACATTTGTGATAGAAATTGACAAAACACGTTCGTGTTCAAGAAATATTCCAGCTGGTGTTCCACAAGGGTCAATTTTATCACCGATTCTGCTTTCTATTTATACATCTGACTACAAATTACCATAAGGTTCAACATTGGCTTTATACGCCGCCGACACAGCTGTAGTTTCATGCGGGAATGTCTCAAATGCTATTGTCAGAAATATGATTAAAAATTTCGCGCGTGTTGAAAAATACCTGACAAAATGGAAAATTCAAATAAATCAAGGAAAAACACCGGCAATAATTTTTCCTTTTAAAAATCCAATGAGTGTTCGAACTCACGGGCGATGTGTTAACACCTTTTTGCTACACGGTACCTGTTCGATTTCTATGAACACATTCGTAAATGTTACATTGGAAAATAAAAAACAGCGTTCAATCATATGATGACGTTACAGTTAAATAATATTAATACTTAAAATTATTTAAAGACCCAGTGCAAGCACATGTGTCATTATTTTCTTGCTCAATACTTTTTGTTTTATTCCCACAAAAGTCAAAGAATGCAAATCAACAGACACCTGTACATACATACATACATTGATTGTTATATTCGTACGATATAACCGAAGATCAACATAAAATACTTTTTTAATATTACTCCAAATTAATACTCCAAATTAAAACACTTCAATCTCGGCTCGCCGAAATCGGATCGCCTTAATTTTTGGCCTAAACTCTTCGTCGAAACCCGCACTAGCTTTTTATTCCAAAAATTAATAAAATCGGCTATGAATTTCTGGAGAAAATCGCGTGGGAAAATTATATGAAAATCGCCCAATAATCACTTTCAATACCGACTGCCAAGCAACGAACAAACAAACGATGATAAGACAAAACCGAAGATCAACATAAAACACTTTTTTAATATTACTCCAAATTAAAACACTTAAATCTCGGCTCGCCGATATCGGATCGCTTTAATTTTTGGCCTAAACTCTTCGTCGAAACCCGCACTAGCTTTTCAATCCAAAAATTAATAAAATCGGCTATGAATTTCCGGAGAAAATCGCGTGGGAAAATTATATGAATATCGCCCAATAATCTCTTTCAATACCGACTGCCAAGCAACGAACAAACAAACGATGATTTACTCTTACAAACCTAACACTTGCGTATGTATTAAATTTATAGTTTACTGCCCTAGAGGCGCGCGTATAGATGTTAACACATCAATAAGTCACCAAAAAGAAAGACCAGCATCACACTTAGTATACAAGGACACCAAACTTCTACAGGGTGGACCGCGGTAATTTGCTCTTTAGCACTGTAGGCTGTGGCGGCACTATTGGTCGAAGAGACTAGCGTGAAGTTAGCCCACCATCGTAGCCCACATATTTCGATGGAGGGCTAACTTCACAATAGTATATGGTAGTGTGAAGTTGGCCCACCTTAAAATTTTATTATATTTAAATCAAACCAAGCATATACATACATTGCATTGCAATCATTCAATAAAGCGTCATAATGTTCAAAACAGACATTGGATATATCGAAAGGATACAAGGTTCTTTAAATGCAATTATCCTGCCCTATATATGCCATTACCCATTAAATTGTATGATATTTTTGATGTGTTAACATCTATACGCGCGCCTCTAGGTCAGCAAACTATAAATTTAATACATACGCAAGTGTTAGAGTAAATCATCGTTTGTTTGTTCGTTGCTTGGCAAACAGGTTGCGGGTTTCGACAAAGAGTTTAGGCCAAAAATTAAGGCGATCCGATATCGGCGAGCCGAGATTTAAGTGTTTTAATTTGGAGTATTAATTTGGAGTAATATTAAAAAAGTATTTTACGTTGATCTTCGGTTATATCGTACGAATATAACAATGTATGTATGTATGTATGTACAAGTGTCTGTTGCTTTGCATTCTTTGACTTTTGTGGGAATAAAACAAAAAGTATTGAGCAAGAAAATAATGACACATGTGCTTGCACTGGGTCTTTAAATAATTTTAAGTATTAATATTATTTAACTGTAACGTCATCATATGATTGAACGCTGTTTTTTATTTTCCAATGTAACATTTACGAATGTGTTCATAGAAATCGAACAGGTACCGTGTAGCAAAAAGGTGTTAACACATCGCCCGTGAGTTCGAACACTCATTGGATTTTTATCGAACAGGTTCTACACACGTACACGTTATTAGTATTAACGAAAAGACATTTTTAGAAAAAAATTCAAGGACATTGAAAAAGGACTAGGTCCTTAAAATCGAAGAAAACCAATATCCGCCATATACATATATGAAAACTCTCCGAAAATTTAAAAAATTTTGGACAATTTTCACACTTTAATATTCCAACATATTGTTGCAAATACTAAGGAAAAATTTTATAAAAAATGTCAAGGACATAGAAACTGGACTTGGTCCTTAAAATCGAATAATACCACTATCCGCCATAGATATGAAAATTTCTTAGAAAATTGAAAAAAGTTTGGAAAATTTTCACACTTTAATATTCACAGGTTTTATTGTTAGTGCTAAGTAGAAATTTTAGAAAAAATTTCAAGGATATTGAAACAGGACTAGTACCTTAAAATCGAAGAAAACCAATATCCGCCATATATAAAAGTAAAAAAAGTTTGAAAAATGTTCACACTTTAATATTCACAGGTTTTATTGCTAGTACTAAGTAGAAATTTTAGAAAAAATTTCAAGGACATTGAAACAGGACTACGTCCTTAAAATCGAAGACAACCAATATCCGCCATATATAAGAAAACTCTCAGAAAATTTAAAAATTTTCGAAAATTATCACATTTTAATATTCACACATATTGTTGCAAATACAGAGGAAAAAATTTATAAAAAATTTCAAGGACATTGAAACAGGTCTAGGTCGATAAACTCGCAGAAAACCAATATCCGCCATATATGTGAAAACTGTCAGAAATTTAAAAAAGTTTTGAAAATTTTCACACTTTTATATTCACAGATATTATTGTAAATGCTAAGTAGGAATTTTAGAAAAAATGTCAAGGACATTGAAACATAAAAGTGTGAAAATTTTATATATTTTATATTTGGCGGATATAGGTTTTCTTCGATTTTAAGGACCTAGACCTGTTGCAATGTCCTTGAAATTTTTTACAAAATGTCTACTTGGTATTTGCAACAATATATCAGAATATTAAAGTGTTAAAATTTTCCAAACTTTTTTTTAATTTTCTGAGAAATTTTCATATATGTGGAGGATATTGGTTTTCTTCGATTTTAAGGACCTAGGCCTGTTTCAATGTCCTTGACGTTTCTTATGAAAGTTCTGCTTCGTATTTCCAACAACATTTGTGAATATTAAGTGTGAAAATTTTCAAAATTTTTTTTAATTTTCTGAGAAGTTTTCATATGCATAAAAATGTTAAATTTCACCCATTTTAAGGATCTCTACACATATCAATGTCCTGAATTTTAGATTACACATAACATCCCGAATGACGTATCTAGAATTGACGTTAGAAATTTTCCAATCAATTTGGTCTATTTTAACGTTGCACAGAAAAGTGGGCCAGCCATGGTGGGCCAACTTCACTTCGGTTCGAAGAGAGTAGAGAGTGTGCGTGGCTTATAGTGGCTGACGGGAGATTTGTATTCCATTGCCTTTCAGTTGCCATCATGTATTGGACAGGTGAGGAAAGGTCATTTTGTGTTTAAGCGTATTTTTCAAATGCGCACTCGATCATTGCCGTGCAGAGTAAACATTGTAACAATTGTAAACAATTGTGTGTAAACAAACAAAATATGCGGTACTGGAGTGAAACAAACCCCAGAGAACTTCACCAGAGACCTCTGCATTCGGACCTCGTCTATGTGTGGTGCGCCATATCACGAGTAGGCATCATTGGCCCTCACTTTTTCCAGGATAGCCGTCTTGCCGTAACTGCGAACTCCGAACGGTACTTGACTATGATACAGAATTTTTTTCAGCCTGTTCTTGAGGCAATGCAATTAGACCATACATGGTTCCAACAGGATGGTGCCACTGCACACACAGCGAGGGTTACCATAAATTGTTTGAGGCAAATGTTTCATGGACGGCTTATCTCTTTGAAGGGTGATGTGAACTGCGCAGACTTAGCCCCATGCGATTTTTTCCTTTGGGGTTACCTGAAGTCGAAGGTGTATATCAACCGTCCCAACACCTTAGAAGACCTAATTAACAATATTAAGGCTGAAATTGGCAGAATACCAGTCGACATGCTTGTTTGGGTTCACGAAAACTTCAGAAAACGTATGCAGAAGTGTGTTGATAGCGAAGGTCGACATTTGCCAGATGCACTATTTAAAACCATGTAATTTAAAAATTCCCTTACTGTTCAATATAATTAAAATATAAAATAAATTCTTCTAAGTTTAATAATTTTTTTATTTCATTTCCAAATAAGCAAATTACCGCGCTCCACCCTGTACTATACAAAATGTGAATTCGTTCAATTATGACTTAAGGATGCCAAGTATAGGCAGATATAATAGATAAATAATTCAAAATAAAAATCTTAAGATAATCTATAATCTAAACAGATTATATTCAACTTTTCATCTCCACGTGGGATTTAAGCAAGATATGTTTAAAACCATAAGCACAAATCTTTCACAAAGATTCGAAGATCGAAACAGATCCTAACGTCACGAAATCCTCAGAAACTTGAATTGTTAACTTCCTTCTATTATTTCTGAAATTAAATCTATAGAAGTTATTAAATACTAAAATTTTCCTAATATACTAAAAATGGGGTTTTTCCTCTATCTTTTCCCCTAAATTGTTCTATTTTGTTATACGCTACCAATATTATCAGAAATAACTTCTTAATTGTTTAAGTAATTTAGGTTATATCTCAAGCTATGATACTATTACAAATTATGTAGCTATATTTTAAAATTGTAATGATGATAGAAATATAAAAAAGAAAAAAAAATTCCTCAGGATTTTTCCTCAGATTACAGCCATTATTCATCTTACCAAAGTTACTCTTGTGGAGGCATTTGACCTACAGCCGTTAGGGCCATCAGAAGGAGGTGGTTTGGTGTAATTAAATGTATATTCTAATTATCAAACCTTTTTTTTGGGTACCATATTATTTGACAGAGGGTCGCTTGTGAAATGGGTTACTAATATTCAGGATTCTTGCAAATGCCAAGACTGTCGAAACGAGTATAATGGTGTTGTCAACAGTGTTGAAGAGTCGGAGTCTTGAAGTTGGGCCAGAAATATTTTAGTCGAGTCGGATTAGGACTCGTACCAATTTGGAAGTTTCCGATACCAAGTTAACCATTTAGATTTTTTCAGTTCATACACATCTTTAAACCGGATAAGTTAAAATCAGTTTGTTTTAGGTCTAAATCGATTTGTGGTGGAATTATTGGTTTCTCATTCGAAGAAATTATTATTTGTATGGCGCCCATATTTTGCAACAAAGCCGATGAAATGCAAAATTATTGGTTTCGTTCAAAATTTTCGTGTTATGGAAATTATATACGATATGATATCCAAATTATACCAAATTAGACCAAACATGGGTGTTTTAAATTTGATTTGATTTTAATTTGCATTAATTTATCTAATGTAAATGTATTGTTTCTACAAAAAGGGTTTTTAAGAAATTAAGAATTTATATTTTAAGTGGTGAAGAAAAGAATTATATCGTTTTTGTTATGTATTTCAATTAATTTTTCCTAACTATTACAGAAAAATCAAAAAACAACAAGAACAATAGTTGAATATAACGAGTTTTTCAATATGAGCGCTACAAAAGTTTTTTTAAATAAAACAAAACCGGTTTTAGATACCAATGAAATTTTTATTGCTGTGAAAGTACGTTCGACGCCATTATGTATGGAACTCGATTTCTTTTGCATGGCCACCACGGGCACGCTTGCAGAAGTCCATACCCTGAACCCAATTTTCGACGGTTTTCAAGCATAAATCGGCCGATACTGCTGCAATTTCACGTTCGATATTCGTACGAAGTCGTCGTCGCTGGCTTGTAGGCATAGACCATAGACTTGACGTAGCCCCACAGGAAATAATCTAACGGCGTCAAATCGCACGACCGAGGCGGCCAATCGACTGTTCCATTTCGTGAGATAACACGTTTACCAAACTTGGTTTCCAATAAATTGATTGTGGCATTCGCTGTGTGGCTTGTGGCGCCGTCCTATTGCAACCACATGTCCTCCAAGTCCATATTATCCAATTGGGGCCAAAAATATTCGGTTATCATTGAACGGTAGCGATTCGCATTCACAGTAATGTGCCGGTCTTGATCATCACGGACGAAGTAAGGCCCAATGACGCCGCCGGCCCATAAACCGCACCAAACCGTAATTTTTTCGGGATGCAATGATAACTCATGGATTACGTGTGGATTCTTGTCTGACGAATAACGCATAAGTTGCTTATTGACGAAGCCATTCAGCCAGAAATGTGCGTCATCGCTGAAGACCATAAATTGGACGTAGCGCTCTTAAAGTTGAGGCCACTGACTCCAAATTTCGGTAGTAAATTTTAATAATTTCGACTCGTTGTTGGCTCGTATATCTTTCCATGATGAAATGGCAAACCTTACTTAAGAGAAATGTCAAAAGACCGGGAAAAAATATTTCGTCGTTTGCTGTCCCTATCGATTTACTTTTGTAGCGTATCTGTTGAAACTAATTTGGAATTTGCAAAAGACAGTTTTGAGGGTTAAATTCCAACACAAATTGTAAGGAGCAGTGGGAATCCCTTAAAACAACTTCTGTTTGTTTTTATTTTTCGCAATAGCTTATTTTGGTTGATTATATTTTTTTTTTTACTTGACAGCTTTCTTGGAATATTCCAATAAAAACGGTCGCATTGATATATAGAAACACTTTTTACTCACAAATCGAGAAACGATGCGATTTTTTGTTTCATGTTGAATGTGAAAACTTTTTCGATTCGAGAGCCTCAGAAACGAGGTACTGGACAACTGATGACTGGAAACGAGTGATTTGGGCGGATGAAACGGAATAAAATATTTTCGGTAGAGGCACGTTGACACCATGTCAAGCAAACGGTCAAACACGGCAGTAGAAGTGTAATGATGAAGGGAATTGGTCCTCTGGTGAAAATAGAAGGAATTATGAATAAGGAGTACTATATAAGAGTTTTTCACAACAATTAAAAAAAAATAAATGGTTTCCCGTTACATCCCATGAAGGGATTAGGGAAAGTTTTTCACAACCTGTGAGCTGTGCGCGTTCTAGTATTACACCCACTGATTGGGACCTACAGTTTTACACCGGTTCCAAACGGTATTTAGAGAAGCTTTTTCATGGCTATATACTCGATAGTGTCGCCGTCACTAAGCTAGGTGGCCGCCGTCGAAAGAAATTTGAGGTGGTCAGAGCAGGGATCGAACCCACGTTCTCATGCACACGAGCCGCGCACTCTACCATTGACCACCGACGGCCACAATTTAAAAGGATAGAAGCAGTATAAAGAGAGAAGAAAGAAGTAGGTAACTAAAAGACTTGTTGGCTTAGGTTTAGGGATCACTCATTTGGACTCATGTTTACTCAAAAGAATGGAAGTTCTACAAATCAATTTAAAAAAGTTAGTATTTATTATTAACAGAACAATTATAGAATATCGTATTGGAAATGACTAAAGGATTTTTAATCGTTAAAATTTAAATAAAATAATGTAAAGGTTATTTAAAATTCAGCTATCATGTACAAATTATTTTGTGTTGAGTGTAATAATTAGTTTAAGTTTAAATATAATTGAACAAAAATTACTTACACATGAATTAAAGGCAACTGAAGCGATCGCTGCATCCCTTTGTGGTTGTTTACGTGTTTAGTAGATTTTACGTATGGTTTGCTAATTGTAATTAACAAGTTTGTAAAATTTTTATAATTAACTATTCTGTAAAATTATTTAAGTCAAAAAGTATTAAAAATTAAAACTAGTGAAATGAATATGACACCAAAAATGCAAATTAAAGTAAATACGATGCCAACTGTATGAGGAAAAATATTGCCTTATAAGTCATAAAAATATTTATAGTTAATACAATTTTAAATTCATCATCAAGTAGTAACTGCACGGGGTTACCAATCAAGCTATAAATGCCACTATTATATATTCGGGATTGACCTCTTCGGAATATTTGCAAATATGTCTTGAAATTCGAATGAAACTCCTCATGTATTGCTGGCTTGACTGTTTTACGTAGACTGGCATCCACTGAAAAAATTTCTAGTATTTCAAAACAAAATTTGAAAAAGTATCTATGTTAAATTTAAATTCCGTTTTTCCAGTGAATCTAAACTAAAAGACAAAGTAAACTTATAATTGCTGAACGTGTTTATAAGATATTTGTCTTAAATTGCCTACCGTTGCTGATTATTGGAATATTTGTGAGCAATTGTGAAAAGAAGACTCTCCCAATACGAACGAGTACCTACACCCAGCGAAATAAATATAAAGGCACCACCAGTTTTTGATATTTCCAAATGTTGAGATGAATTTTCAAGTTGTTATTTTATATTGTATTAGGCCTTTCAAAAAAAAAAATACTTTTCATTAAAAATACTTTGACAATGACTTCTTCAAGGTGAATCAACACAAATTAACTAATTACTAGTGCGAAAAATATAAAAAGTTTCGTAAGGCATATGATCTCCATTAACGCTGATAACTTCTACTACGCGTCTTGGCATTGAGTATATCAACAAAGGAATATGCGCAAGATCAACTATCTCCCATTTTCTTCAATTGCTACTGTTCGATCCTTGACATTCTTCAACTGGCGGCCTGGGTGGTAAACTTGGGTAGGTAAAATAGATCAGAGGTTCTCGATCGGATAAACACCACAACTAAGTGCATGCCAGTCAAGAGTTGGTTTTACTCTGGACTCCAGAAACTTTGGAGTTTTCTTAGACCGACGTATTACTACGTTGTCTGCTGGATGATCAATTCTGGAACACCAATTTCCTCTCCAGAATTAACTAAGACGACATCCAATAGTCGAATATAATACACGGTGTCCATTTTTTTGAAAATGAGATATATAAGACTGTTACCTCTATAACTCATACCTGCCCAAAACATAAGGAACAAACCCCCAAAATTTCACCGCTGACGCATAATTTTGGAAAAATATCTGGAGCGCTAATATTTGTCCGAGCCATCAGGTCCATCCAAATTTAATTTTTTCCTTCGGTAAATATCACTCCTCATCCAAAAGTCTGTACATTTCAGCGAATTTAAATCTGGCTAATTCGTGTTTTGTTTTGAGACCAAGTTTTGCATGGTTTTTCCCATATGACAGTTTCAAGTCGCGTTTCATTACTTGTTGAACACGACCCAACCTTGCTCAAAAGCTCAATTCAGCAATAATTTTCTTATCACCGAAGTCTTCTTTAACAGCAACCCTTTTGATCTCTATTTTGGCGCTTTCACTGATCAGCGGTGTCCTTTCTGGTCGTTTCGTGTTTCCATATTGACCACCCCATTTTATATAATTGTCAATGACACAGCTAGATCTTTTCAATTGCCTCGAAATTTCTCGATTGGAGAGCCCTTCATCATGATAAATTTAAAATTTCCATTTCTTCTTTACTTATCTACTTTCCACCAGGTATTCTATATAAATTGATATTTTTGTAATTTGACCTACGTTAATTTTAAAACAATAAAATACCATCCAAAGAAAATTCATTTCTGTTTAAATTCCTATTTACTACTGTTCGAATACGGGTTCTTTTTCATGTTGCCTTTATAAATATTTCGCACTAGAAATAGAAAAAACAACGTCCCTTCACAGTTAACTTGTAAAAGAGATCGAATGTTTAAATTCTCTGACATAATATACCTAGTGGTGCATATATTTATTAAAATTCTACACCAAAAACGTTATGCATTGAGAATACCGAGAAAAAATATATGTATTGCCTTTATAATTATTTCGCTGGGTGTATATGCTGATTATTGGAATATTTGTGGGCAATTGTCAAAAGAAGACTCTCCCAATACCAACGAGTACCTGGCATCTGTGATGATATTTGATCAAGGGTTTCAACGCAATAGACTAATATACCATCTCAATCTACTAAAAATCTCGAGGAAACACATAGTATGTGTTTTAAACAACAAAGGACTTGGAAAAAAATACTTAACAAAAAATTTACCGAAGATTTTTAATATGAACAATAGTGGATAAAAGTGGTCACAATTATCAATAATTTTTAAATTATATTCTTAATGACATAGTGTACCGTATTTGGGTTTAATTTAAGAATAATATTATAGGTTTATGCTTTAAGAAAACATTCAAGTTGATATAATAAAACCAAATTTATAACAAATTCCCAAAAATCGTGAATAAATGTATCTACTTTAGTTCACTACGGTATATACTTTAAACTTCGATTACGTATTTTCTATCACTTAGAAATATTCATGTGATGGGTTCCGATTTCTTGCAAAGAAAAATCGACCCTCCCTAATGTTCAGAAATAGTTTTGAATTTGTGCGTTAGAATACTTTGAAGGCGATGGAAAATTGCACTTCTGTGACAAAGGTTTTGTGGTAACAAGAAACCAGACTCCCCATTTGTTGATTTCTCCTAAGGATTTAGTATACAATTCGAAAACACAGCTACCAAACATATATACTTTAAAACCTGAATATCCTGTGGGATTACATATTTAATAAGCCATTGCCAAAATAGTAGCAATTATTTTTAAAACGAAGTTGCTTATCGCATGTTGCGGGATATGGGCTAAATGAGACAAATTACTAGTCACACTATTATGTTAAAACCCATTATTATCAACTATATTGTTTACTTTTGCTTTGATTTGTATCTAGACTAACTAGATATCTGACATATGTTGAGTAATTTCTTGTTTAATGGGAAGTTTTCTAGGTGCAGCCTATAACCAATATTTAGTATATATGGTAGTTTTCAACCCAATAAAAAGCAAATGTAGAAAAGGCAAAGTGACAGAACGTTTAAAAAAAGGAACGTTTTCATTATAAAAAGTAAATTTTGCATTCTACTTATATTCTTAAACAAAGTACCTTTTCTTAAAAAAATACCTTATCTTAAAGAAGTAGTTTTGTTAAAAAAAAGCAAATTTTATTACAAAAGTACCTTTTCTTAAAAAATTATATTTGTTTTTTGAACGAAGTTTCTTATCGCACGTTGCGGAATGGGGGCTAAATGAAAAAAAGTAAACAAGTTTGTTTTAACACTATTATGCTACAATACAGTATTACACAGTGCAACACGAAAAAAAATAACCATATACGGACACCACTACGTGATAAAAGACTAAAAAAAAAAAGACCCGTGTCTCCCAATTTGTCCCAAAGTCATGCACTTTTTTTTTTATGGGCCGCCAAAGATTTGGGGCCTCGGTATCATTTTCGTAAAATGTGATCATTTTCTCAGGCTCATATCTTGCAAACCGTTCAGAATTTCGATTTACTCTCTGAGGCAAAGTTGTAGTCATAAAGAACAAAAATTGCGAACATATAAAATCAAAAAAACTTCACCTTCCAGATCAAAATCGCAAAAAACTTAAAAAAATTCGATTTTTTTTTACCTTTTTTCCCGTGTTCAGGTCCGTAGGTAGCAAACCGTTCAAAATTCAAGGAAACAATCAACTACAAAAATTTACCTAAGATCTCAATAAACAACTTTCTAGAACATATAAACTTCCTAGAGGTGGTTCTTAACACTGTTTAGGTAGCACGCAAAAGTGAAAAATTTGCCGAAAATTTTTTAATTTCATTTTTTTACCTTTTTCTCCTGTTCAGGTCCATAGGTAGCAAAAAATGAAATATGCCTGGCCAGAACCATTTTTATGTTCGCAATTTTTGTTCTTTAGGACAAGAGCTACAACTTTGCCTCAGAGAGTAAATCGAAATTCTGAACGGTTTGCAAGATATGAGCCTGAGAAAATGATCACATTTTACGAAAATGATACCGAGGCCCCAAATCTTTGGCGGCCCATAAAAAAAAAAGTGCATGACTTTGGGAAAATTTGGGAGACACGGGTCTTTCTTTTTTTAGTCTTTTATCACGTAGTGGTGTCCGTATATGGTTATTTTGCCATGACTTAAAAAATTACACACAGTGTTATCAACCATAGATAAAGGAAATAATAGACATAGCGCGAACATTGTCAACTTTGTTCACCAGGTGCTGTCCTCTACTGCTGTCACTTTCACTGAAGTTTCCCAGAATTCTCATTGACGTTTATTCAAAATTGTGGAATATTTTTGTGAAAGTAATTTAAAGAATGGAAAATGTGACAAAATTCATGTGATTTTACATAATTGCATTGGTTTCGTATATAAAAAAACTATTTCAAAGCCATGAAGCCGGTGTTGGGATATTAACAGAAGAAAACCAGTAAGACCGCCCAAAGATGAACATCCCGGAACGCCTTTTGAATCTAAATACTTCCCCGCCCAAAAATTGTAGCAAAAACTGTTCCCAAAACTGTTAGCGTATCTGAGGACTCTCAACAAGGAATGGTAGCTGAACCGGAGGAAGAACCAAATTACACTCCTCGCCACTGGAATAGGACACCCCTTACAGTTATTTTCTACCGCCCACTGCTGCCAAACAAAGCATGTTAAAGACTTAATTTTTTTGTTTATTTAAAGTTAATTTTATTGTTATTATATGACCAGAAAGAAGATTTAATCCTAAAGCTTTAAGAATTAAAAAAAAATTATTAACCAAAACCCGCCAAAATTCTGGATGCTAATTTTACGCCACTTGAATAGGACACTGTAACGAAAAAAACATTTTAGAGGTTTTCGATTCATTTTAACACGAACATTACATACATTAAGTTAAATGGCGCAGTTAAGTTAACGAATTAATAATGTGTTGATCCACCTTTCTGCACCAAATCTTCACACATTCGGTTTGGAAGGGATGCATACAAATTGGCCAAATAGTTCAGTGAAATCGAGCTCCAAGCTAATTCGATAGCTTGAGTTAGTTCGGATATACTGGAATATTGTTGTCCTGATCCGTATACTTGAAGTGCCAACCATCCCCAAACATTTTCGATAATATTCAAATCCGGTGAATAGGGCGGCCAGCTTAATAATTCCACATTTTGGCTCTCTATATACGTTTTAACAGCCCAAGGCAGAGGTTCAAAAAGGTTATGAAAGTATGGAGAGGCCTCTTTCAATATACCATTGTTACACAACGCATTCGTTGTGGTTAACAAAAATTTTAATTTCCAGGTGCCATAATACGAAATGGCCCCCAACACCATCACACCCCCAGCGCTGCTATGGAGTCGGTCCAAATGATGAGTTTCTTTGCGAAGGTCATGAAAATATTAGCCATAGCCATCGGGACCTTCCAATTTAAATTTGTTTCGTTCGAGAAGACCACACGATGCCACTCCGAAGTCCAGGTCATATGTCTGCGGCAAAAACTGAGGCGTTGCGATTTTCGAACCGGGTTAAGGGATGGCTTCTTTTTAATTTTTAGTCTCTTTAGATGCTTAGCATTCGAAACAGCACGACGCATAGTTGTGAGACTTGCCTTAACACCACATTTTTCCTGATTTTTGCTAAAGAGTTGTGAGAATTTGACGCTTTTCTTAATATTAATCGCCTTTCGGCATCAGTAAGCACTCTGTGAGTGCGGCCCTGCATGTGTTCTCCATATTCATACTCATTTCTTAAAAATGTGGATATAACGTGTCGGGTCTCTCGATTTTCTTAGATATTTTGGCAATAGATAGGCCAGCGTCCTTGTAAGCCTTGATTTGTCCTTTTTCTTCATCGGTTAAGGCTTTTCCTCGATCCATTTTAGGTTTTTTTTAAATTAATTAATAGAAATTACCAAACAGGTTCGATCACCGAAAAATATGTGTCCACGTGTTAAAGATAACGATCAGACTAAATGCATGTTCTATTCGCTTTCGAGGTATGAGTAATTACAAAGAGAGTGTACAGGGTGTCCTATTCCAGTGGCGAGCAGTGTATTAGGACATAGACGGTAGTGACATGGCTTTGCAATTCGATGGCCATCAGATATTCTACTTTAAATAATGTGATGTATACTTGTATTCTTGATATTTTTATTGAAAATTTTTTTTCCTTTAATATGAAATTTTAGATTTTTATTGTCATATTTTTTGACTTTTTTTGGGAACAAAAAAAATCCCATTTATTGCTTTCAACGACATCTAGAAAATTACCCATTACACTAAAATTTTCCCAACACTTCTGCTTCATTCATTTATTTACTTTATCTATGTTATCAACTATATTGGGTACTTTTGCTTTGGCTTGTGTCTAGACTAACATATGTTGGAGCCTGTAACCAATATTTAGTATATATTCTCGTTTTGAACCAAAAAAAAAAATAAATTTAGTAAATCCAAAATGAAAGAAGTTTAAAAAACGAAAATTTTTTTTAACTAAGTACATTTTCTTAAGAAAAGTAAATTTTCGCAATGACAATACCTATTCATATTCTTAATCAAAGTACATTTCTTAAACCCAGAGTACCGTTTCTTAAAATCAGTTATTTTTTTTAGAAGTGCCTTTTCTTAAATAAGTACCTGTTCGTACAACAAATTGCCTTTTCTTAAAATACTACCGCTTCTTTAAATATTACCTTTTTTGTGAAACAAAATTAATTTTCTTGAGATAAGTACCTAGTCTTAAAAAGTTACCCATTCTAGAAAAAAGGACCATTTCTAAAAATGCCTTTCTGAAAATAAGTAAATTTACTTAAATAAACAACCTTTTCCTAAACAGACTACCACTTCTTTAAAAAGTACCTGTTTTTACAAAAAATAGTTCATACTCTTATGGTTTTTTCTTACAAAAAGTACTTCTTCTTAAATATAGTAAATTTTCTTTAAAAAAAACCTTTAGCTTCTAATAAAGGAAGCGCCTCTCTTCAAAAAATTACCTTTTCGTGAAAATATAATACATATTCTTACAAAAAGGACTTAAAATATACTTTTTTATCATTTTACAACAAATATCTTTTCTTAAAGGTCCATTTAAATTATCGTATTTTTCAACTTGCACCTTAGGCGTGTTGGAACTAACTAGTACATAATATATAGCGAAAGGAACTTCGATCCTACCGGGTAACACCTCATGTGATATTTTTTTTTGGTTTCATGGTCTCAAACAACAATCAAATGAATTTAATGAAATATTCGCCCCAACATCTATAAGTATAAAATTTGAACTCTCAAACTAAGCTGATATTTAATTTTTTACAGTTTAAGGGTATTCGGTGAAGGAATGGGTTCCTGTCTAATTTGGCGAAAACATAATATAATAGTTATATAACTATGTACATATTACTATTGGTTCATTGTAAGATGAATATTGGTTTGTATGCATGATTGCTTTGATTAAAAGTTTACAATCAAGTTATTTGCTGGTGGTCTGAGGTAAACAATAGTGGCTCAGATTTAAATATATCTACTGAAAATGTATAAGCGGACTTCGATTGAGACGTGCACGCAGAAGAGGAGATAGATGAACTGTGTCTTTTAGCAAACACAAGATAGCAGTGGAGAAAACGACGATGTGGTGTGAATCGAATTTTAATGGTATTAAAAGGAGAATCAATCTATATTTGACTTTTTTGTACATGTCTTATATCATCATTGTTATACCGATTTTCTTTCTTTTCGGTAATATATTGACTATACTAAAGAATTCAATCAATACTCAAAATTTAACAGAATCTCAAGAATCCACCGTTAGAGCAACGTAAAGCCATTAAACTGAATTGCTAACAAAAGCTGTTGAAATCACAAAAACAATACTTCCCCCAAGAACAATTTTTTCGCAATTCCAATGAAAAATTGTTTTGTTACATTATCAAAGATTCGTCCACTAAATCATGATTAAATTTTTTAGACAATACAAAAGGATACCATATAATTACCAAGACCATGAGCCACTTAACGGGATAAGATTGATGCTGCGAAGCTACAATAGTTCATCTTTGAAATGATTAAAGATTACCGGTGGTGAACAATACAATAATAGAAAATGAATACACTCTGTCGTTGGTAATATAGCGACGTAACTTAATGGCTTTGAGGGGAGTTGAAGCAAAATAAACTACCCACTACATTAACTGCGACAATGTAGCGAAAATTTAGCTTTGTAACAAAACAGTAAGAGATTCGTTGTTGTATTTTTGCTTTGTTTTGAAAATTAAGTAAATGTAATACAATACAATGGAAATTTCATAGGTAGGTGCACTGTATGAGCTAGTTCCGTCTCCTTTTCTGTTCTCCTTGCTGCTCCTCTCACTTTAAAATACTCACACACACTCCATGACATATCATCCTCACGGGAATTGCGTACGTACGCTTGGCGTATTATTGTTCATTGCAATTCGAGCACAAAACCACTTATATTCTGTATTAGATTGTTTCTTATATCTTTTGGAAATATTGCACAGTGATTTGTGTTGTATGTATAACTCAGTGCGACAGTGGTTCTGCAAATCATGCACCACTATGACGGTGCGTTAGTGTGTCTATAATGATTACGATTGCCTAAATGATTTTTTCTCTGAGTTACCCGTTTTCGTAATATGGTTCTTTTCATTTTCAAATTTCAGGTGTTGAGGGAAATTTTTGGCGAAATGTTGAAAACAAATATTTTTTCGATATATTTTTCAAATCTTGACACTACAAACAGGAAGTTTTATTAGTTTTTATGGATTCAATTTTGTCTCGGATGTGTAGAATAATGCGGCTGTAAAATTTAAGTCCAATAAATTCATTTCTCATTGAATTTGAATATTTGATAACATTTGAAACAATTCTTCGAGGTTTGATCGTATGAGACAAAAATGCATGGTAGAAATATATGGTAAACATAATCCGACAAATCAAAAACAACAGGCATTACATTTGTTTGCGATTGTTTTATGTCAAGTCTGTCGATAGGGTGTCGCCTTGCCTGAGGCCTCGCTTGGTTTCGAAATGTTCGTTAAGATTCTTACCCGCTTTCACTGCGGCTTTGGTGTCCGGCAAGGTCATCCTGCAAAGGCGTATGAGTTTTTGCAGGAATACCAAGCGCATACATTACTTCGTAGAGTTTCTGCCGTATCGGGCTATCGAAGGCCGCTTTATAATCGACAAATAGATGTTAGGTGTCGATATGTTTTTCGTGGGTCTTCTCCAGGATTTGGCGTAGCGTGAAAATCTGGACAGCTGTCGATTTTTCAGGCCCAAAGCCACACTGGTATGGTCCAATCAGGTCAGCGATAATTGGTTTTAGTCTTTCGCACATTATACTTGAAAGAACCTTATATGCTATGGACAAAGGGCTTATTTCACGGTAGTTGCCACAGAGACTCGGGTCACCCTTTCTACGCATCCGAGTCAAAATTTCATCCATAAAATGTAATAAAAGTTCCCGCTTGTAGAGCTAAAATTTGAAAAAAAATCTAAAAATGTTTTTTTTTCAACATTTTGCCAAGAAATATATACGAAAAAATAATTTTATCGCTTTGTAATAGTAGCACAATTTTTCTGCGATTTATAAGCTACATTTCAGCTAAAAATAGTATTATGAACTTTACAACCGTTTCTGAAATATTGGCTGTCAGATATATCCACTCAACACCTGAAATTTGAAAATGTCAAGAGCGATATTTCGAAAACGGGTACCTCAGGGAAAAATCATGTAGGCAGTCGTCATCATTTTGGATACTCTAACGAACCGTCATAGTGGTGCATGATTTGCAGAGATTAACCCGCAATTTGTTTCACTGTGTAATGCGCACAGGGATATGAAATGTGCATAGTTTTTATATGTCGCGAATTATGGCAATTATGACACACGGTATATACGTCAAATATGTCAAATATGACACACGGTATATACGTCAAATATGGTAACCGCATCATAAGTTATGTCGTTGTTAATGGTAAACGTCTTAGAAGGATTTGTCATACGAGTGAAAATTGCTTCACTTGCAGCGATCTCTGCCATAAATTGTAAATAATTCGTGAACATTTTCGTGCGCTGAATTTTAATGATTTTCGACTTGTGTTAACTCCACAAGAGTGTGCCGATGAACTCGCATCGGCTTTTGCTGATGAAGCAGCATGTCGGTCACGCGTGTTCGCTGGTGTTACGAAATTAGTCGTGGTCACCGACAGTTCCAGGATGAATTTCGTGAAGTTCGTCCAAATTTGGGTTTAGTTCCGTCGATGATGTGGGATACTGATATTTTAAGATCGTCATCTGATATATCGTGATATACCGCACAATTGATATTACAAAAATATTTTCTTCTTTGGATACCGCATAATTTGATATTCGCTCAAAAATGCAATTCCGGTGCTTCGAAATATTTCTATAATAGGATCGTATCTAATAATGGATCTATACCAGTGTTTGCCACCAGTATGCCCGCGGGCACGGCAATAGTATTAGTGCATTATGCATGTGAGACCGACGCTAAAAAACGAACATCAGTATAGAGTTGGGAATTTTAGTTCATTCGAGTGAGCGCTCTTTTTAGTTCAGCTCAACAGAATGAACTAGTTCATTCATTTAGTTCACTAGTTCATTTCAGCTTAACAGTTCATATGAGCTGTGAACTAAAGAGCTCAATTCAGTTTACCTTGTAGTTTTAGTTCAATCGGAGCGAAATGATCTGATTTTTGAAGATTTTTAAAGTGTTTTTGGTACAGTGATATTTGTTTATACCAAATCGCCCTGTTGAAGATCGACTTAACGATTGGGTTATTCCGTTTCTGAAATATTTTGGAATAAAAGTGGTGATTAGCGCTGTAGTTATTGTGTAGAAACCGGCAATATGTCCATTCCACAAAGATTGCAACATTAGGCACCTTTGTGCAAATTGAGTGAGACAAAGAGAGCATGAACTAGAAAATGGCGGAGACAACTGCACAATTGAAATACAAAAAACTACTGAAACAATCAAACTACTAAAACAAAAGAGCGGAACAGTGTGAACTAGTTCATCTAGTTCACAAGAGTGAATCGTTCAATTGAACTAGTTCGTTCGTGAACTACACAACTCTTCATCTATATGATGCCAGCAGTCAATTGATCAGGTTCGCGTCGGATGATTTTTTGAATTTTGTTCATTAACTTCTACGTCTGCGTCATGGTAGAATTATCTATTAGGTAGTCGCATTAGCAATTCCGTCGTTAAGCTGCCAAAATTAGCTGAATAATGAAAACCACTATGTACACAGAATGTGAAAAATTTTATAAGACTGTCTTACTTGATACAAAGTTTATATTATTAAATTGCATTTTGGTTGAAATTCTTTGAATTTTTTTAGCAAACAAAGACAAACAAAATCGACTTTGACAGCTTACCGACGGAAAAAATGAGAAAACCACAAATTAGCTGGGCTGACGCGTTTACCCGATAGATAATTTTACCATGGTCTGCGGCATTGTATTTGGATTTCAGTCGTGTACAAGCTATTGACCGAGAAGGGTGTTGTCGCTTGTATTTGTATAAAATCGCACACTGATAAAATAAATCAAAGCTGTTTGACATTTTTATATTAGTAATCTTGATAAAATAAAAGTTTTTGAAAACAACTGAAATTTGCTGTTGTTATTTTTTGTACTTTTATTTGACATAATGTTGAGTAGGAAGAATAATTTTTTTAATTTCATTTAATACATATGATTTTTTGTTAAGTGCATACACATCGTTAGAGGAAAATGTTAAGCGATCGTATTGTTGTGTGAGATTGGCAAACACTGATCTATACATATGAACCTGAGACAAAACTACAGTCGACTGAATTGGTCTTTCCAAAGTCGCCGCTTCTTCGACAAAATCGGAAACACTCAACAGAAAACTCAACCTAAATGACAGAAATAAGTAATTAATTTCTTACTTATTCTGAAATTTCTTACTTATTCCGAATTGCAGCTAAAATGTCTCATAAACTGAATTTTAGGGGGATGGTGTGTATGGAAAAATAAATATTCTAATTTCAGTGTATTCTTCCACTGAAGATGAGGAGGTCATGATTGTGGAAGACAAATTGAGATTGAGAAAATTGATTTGCGAAAACAAATGGCTCGTTTGAAAGATTGATTACCACTTTTGAGACAAAATTATCCTCCTTTTCAATAAACATGTGTTTTTAGACGGTACAGTGTACATACTAAAGTGTTTAAATTTTTTACTTCATTTAATGAAATTTGTCGACGTTTAAAGCACGTATGATTTCCTAAATCTAAGGAAAATTTAAAGTTAAACTTCCCTGAGTACTAGTCTTCTTATTTTTCTGAGTGTGTACCTAACCTTATTAAGTTGAATTTGTTGTATTTAATACCACTGTACCATTGCTCTGTACTCCAGAGCCATCGCTATAACTTTTGTAGATATGTTACAATGTGAGTTATTTGGATGCAGCACGCTTGGAACGCGTGACATGAAAAATGATACAACATCAGGCAAACGAATTCTTGACGACGAGTGCAAGTACATAGTTGTCGTGTGTACTTTATTTTAACGACAATTTGACAAATTAAAAAAGGTTCCCCTACTTTACACTCACATTCATACCAATCCCCATATCTAACTACAATAACCAAAACTACGAGTACCACCAACAACGGAAAGTTCGTGTGAACTATAGCTGTTGCATAGAAAATCAATCCCAGTGATTTTTATCACTTCTGTAAATAGTTGATGCAACAATGTTTATCATCCCTTGAACATTAAGATATCTGCTTGTATTTCGAAAAGCGGAAAAGTGTGTGTTTATCTAATTTTCCACCGTTGGTCAGCATTGCCATTATTATTATTAATTTCCGAAAAAAGTTAGCTGACTCTATCAGATTTCCTACTTCTATGGGGATGTGTGGAACATTGGCTTGGGTTACATAAAATGTAAAATTGCATGTGGTTGCAAGGATGAGTCTGTGTCATATGCCGCTGTGTTAGATGCTTATCGCTTTGGGAATTTCGTTAGAAATTGAAGTCCTTCAATAAGTTAATAACATATTCAAGCATCATATTTCGGCATCGCTAATGATTGCTAGGACTTATGTTGTAGTCGGTTTTGTCAAAAAAACATTTTTTTGGTTGGAATCGGAGTTAGAATTTAGTAGTGGGAGTTCAGGATACTTGCACGTAGTCGGAGTTGGAATCGATTTGTACACTTCGACTTTAACTCCGTGTTAATACAAATAATAAACAATTGAAAGACAGTAAAAAGGCAGCAGATGCGGGAATATACAGGGTGATTGAGGAAGTTCCGGGCAAATTTCTCCAGCGTATTCCTTGGCTCATTTCATGAAGAAAAGTCCACTAGGACCATGTCAGAAAATGCAAGGGAGAGAAATGGCAGCGGGTTCAAAATTTTCGGATTGTAGGTCGGAGGGTAGTAGGGTAAAGTTGCTAACTTCTTAGCCAGTGGTCGGATTTGAGGTTATGTGAATTTTTCCCCATTTTTTTCTGAAAGCTCTGTATCTCGGCGATTTGACTTTTTTCCACTTTTTTTATTGATTCTGAAAGGCCTCTTAACGACCTTTCCAACAAGCCCACTGGCTCGGAAGTTGGCAACTTTAAGCTACTACCCTCCGACCGCCAATCCGAAAATTTTGAACACGCTGCCATTTCGGACCCTTGCATTTTCGGACATGGTCCTAGTGGACTTTTCTTCATAGACTGAGCCAAGGAATACGCTGGAGAAATTTGTACGGAACTTCTTAAATCACTTAAATCAGATGTTAATCATTTGGTACAACTAGTGACAATAGGGTCATTAACATTACATAGCGTAGAACGCCCAACTCCCGCTTAATCCAATTTTTTAAATAACGTTAATACATCAATTATGGTGGCCTCCAAACTGAAAACTGGTTTTCTATGTTAGCTCAAGTTTTCGAATAGTCGGGGTTCGGAAATTCTGATTTTATTTAATATATCTATATGTATAGTATTATTATTATTGCTATATTGTCTATAGGTTCCGAGAAATAATGCAGTGAAATTTATAGAACAGGGAAATTCTGACGTAAGATATTAATAACAATTGTGAACATAAAACTCCCAATTTATCTGCAGTTCTTGCGATATCTGGGATACGCTTTTCAAAAATTTGACTGTTAGTATATACAATTTTTTGTTTCTAGCGTGTTTGCTATATATATTTCAAGTTCGAGAATCACATGTACAGTGACGAGCAAAATTGTCTCACGTTTCCCATAATGGAAGTTTAAAACTTTAATTTTTAGCAGCATTTAATCTTAGAACTAAAATATTTTTTTTAATTTTACCTTGATATTGCTCTTCATAATGAACACCCAAAATATACAGCAATTATACATATACGTTTAATGGATAATACCATGTAAACAAATCCTAATGTTACAATTATGCACTCTCTTCAATGTTACAATATTGCACACTCTTCATCTAGTTAAAGATCCAGAAACTCAAATGTAACCTTACGTAGCTCATAAATCTACTGATATTTTTTTCAATTGCTGATTATTCTCCACGGGCATCTAAAGTAGTTGAAATCATGGAATTATTAAAATTAACAATTCTGCTTGAAACGTTGGAAAAAAGTTTTATTTGAGTCATATGATGATCCAGAGAATAAAACGGAAGAAAAATATTAAAACTTGAACTGTTCCTGGACGCCCCAAAAAGACTGACGACAGCTCTTGTCGTCATTTGGAAAATTAGGGACAAGTGGCGATGCATTTACCCTAGCTGCGGCATTAAAAACGGTGGAGATAATTAGTACCATTGTACATGTCGAATTTGTAAAGCTTGAGTCTGTGTTGGGGTAGGAGTCAGAGTGGGACTCGGTTTTCAGAGCCTTAAAACTGCAGAGTTGAAACAGAGTTTTCTAAATTTTAGGAAAACTTACCACTGCGAATTGCGGGAAGGATCTCCTGCGAATTGCGGGAAGGATCTCCTTTTTAGATGTAATGTTATGCTTTTTATCATGAATAAGGTGTCTCTGTAATTCTAGTGCAACTACAGGTAGTGGTTGCTGGTCTAGGGCAAATTTGTACGCTTTCACTTTCAATCGCTTTGCCGGAAACCCGCTTAAGTCTTACTGGCTCATTTATAACTTATTGTCTTATCTATAAATTGGATTTCCTGTTCGAGTTGTATCCATTCTGATTCAGGCCAATAGAAATTATAAAATTGAAATCGAAGTCTTTACAGATATAACGGTTCATATCTCGAATACTATGGCTATAAGTAGAGTATATTAATGATTTCTTCTCGACTTGTGTAAAGATTGTGGTGCCATTTAGACATAAAACAATATACATACGTGAAACACCAACCCAAAATTTTATGGTTATTTTGGGGCCTAATTATTTTTCTTTATTCACCCCGAATGTTTGTGCGAAAATTAGCCCCACTGAACTTGGGTTCCGGAAAACCTGCTCCGCCTCTGTAGAATAACGCTGACCAACACCAAATCAGCTGTGAAAGTTGGGAAAGACCTCACGCAACCATTCTCTACCAAGCGAGGACTGAGACAAGGCGACGCACTTTCGTGCAATCTCTTCAACATCTTAATGGAGATAATAATGAGAAAGGCTGCAGTCAATACGAACAAAACCATTAACACGAAAAGCCATATGTTGCTGGCGTATGCTGACGACATAGACATTAAATAAATAAATGGTTTCCCGTTACATCCCATGAAGGGATTAGAGAGAGATTCTCGCAACCAGTGAGCTTTGCGCGTTCCAGATTTATACTCACTGATTGGGACCTTCAGTTTTACACCGGTTCCGAGTGGTATTTTGAGAAGCTTTTTAATGGCTAAATACTCGATAGTGTCGCCGTCACTAAGCGAGGTGACCGCCGTCGAAAGAAATTTTAGGTGGTCAGAGTAGGGATCGAACCCACGTCCTCATGCACAAGAGCCGCGCATGCTACCATTGCACCATCGACATTATTGCGCGAAATTTGCGAGAGGTTACTGGAGTATTTTCAAGAATCGAAAAAGAATCAGCGAAGGTGAGACTTGCTGTTAATGAGGGCAATACAAAATTGTTGGTGTCAACGACTAGAGAAACCTCTCGACGTGGTCCGCACTTGAACGTTTACAACCGATTTAATTTTGAAGTGGTATATGAATTTGTCTAATTTGGATCCACCGTGAACAAGGACAAAAGTCCAGATATATCAGACTGTTGTTGTGCAGAACGGTAACTTGTTTACAACTTTTGGTTCGCCAATTTTGTAAACAAGTCGTTATAGTGCTTCTTATGGTACATTTTGTTGCTAGTAAGTAACGGCGGATTCTGGTGAGTGTTCTTTGTATACTTACTTGATGTTCGCGGTATGGTGAAGCGCCGTAAGCGGCGGGGCCAGACTGGTAGTGGCGGCAGCGCTGCTGGTATGTCTGGTTCGATGACGGATGGTGAGTCATCGACGTCCTCAGCCGTTCCCAAACGGGTTCAGCTGGGGTCGCCAGAAGTGAAGGGTAGGTCAAAGCCGGTTGACGCTGACTTTGACAGTAGCTCAGGAGTTGTTGGTGTGCCTTCTAAAGGCTGCCCGAAGAGGGGCACAAGTGGTGCCCAGGCAGTGTAGTAGCAGCGCTGCTGATAGTAGCAGCGCCAAGTTGGTTGCTGGAACCAGTGGTGTCGGTGTGAAGGATTTGGCTGAGGAGTTGAGGTCGACGATAGGGAAGGTAGGTGAGGTTCTGCGTGCTGCTGGTACGCCGAAAGGCGTGTCGAAGGGTCCGCTGCTAACTGTACCTGTTGGTACGGCAGCCCCCGCCAGCAGCGATGGTGGTCGTGGCCGTAGCCGCGTAGGTCCCAGTGGACTGGGTGACGTCGGTGCTGCTGTAGAGCGGACACAGGCGGTCACCCGTAGGTTGGTCTCCGATTTGATGGAGGCCAGTGTTAGCAAGGAGTTGGTTGCGAGGGTCCTCGGTTACTCTTCGGAGTACGAGGCACTCGTAGTAGGTTTGCTGGCTCAAAACGAGCGCCTTCGGGGCCGTCTTGATGCTAAGCCCAGGGAGAGCAGTAGGAGTGCCGTTCGACCCGCGGTTCCCACCGCGTCGGCAACGTTCCTCGCACCGGCTCCAGTGGCGACTGCCCCTGTAGGTGTGGGAGGAGGTTGTTCGGTAGTCACTTCACCGGTTGTGAAGCCCGTCGAGACTTGGTCCTTGGTGGTGCGGGGCCGTCAGGGCCAAACTGCCAAGGATGTAGCTAGCAAGGTGGTGAGTGAGGTGGGGCCCACTTTAAGAGAGCGGGCCCATGGGATCAGGGCGTTTCGTGGTGGTGGCGTATTAATACGCACACCATCTGTAGCGGAGCTTGCGGGTATTGCCAAGAATACCAAGATTGAGGAGGCTGGGCTCACCGTTACGGTGCCTGATAGCTCGGTTGTGCGGGTGGTCGTCCAAGGGGTCGACTCGAAGATTACCCATGACGAGTTCATGGGTGACGTCTTCGAGAAAAACCTCAAAGACAGGATCTCGCTCGATGAGTTTAAAAGTGGTGTCCGGCTCACTAGTCGGCCGTGGAATAGTTCTAAGACTGGAACAACGAACGTTGTTTTGGAAGGGCGGGCATCGGCCCTTGAGCCCTTGCTGGCATCGCGTCGTTGTTAGGTTAAATGGTTCTCATTCCGCGTACGACCGTTTGATCCGGTACCAAGTTGCTTCAGGTGTTTGTCGTTTGATCACTACGTTAGGGAGTGCAGATGGAAAGAGAATGCCTGTTCTCGGTGTGGTCAGCAGGGTCACTGTGCAAGGGATTGCGGTAACGCAATTCACTGCAGAAACTGCGCTTTCCAGGGGAGACCCTCGGCTCATCGTATGATGATTGAGGACTGTCCCATGTATAGCGTTATGCTGGCTAGAGCGAGGACTAGACATTAAATATGGGACACACAATTCTACAAATAAATTGTGGTAGGGCAATGCCGGCAATGTGCGAGGTAGGAGAGGTAATGGTAGAACGACAGTTTAGTTTTGCTCTCATTCAGGAACCTGATAGTGGCCATGGTGTCATTACAGGTTTGCCTGCGAGTATGCGGGTCTTCGCTGATTTGATGCTTAACTCCGCGGTGGTCGTGAATGACGGTAACGTAGAGTGTACCGTAGTTTCTAGGACCGACTTGGGGGTTTTCGTGTGTGTAGAAGGGGGTTTCGGACGGATATTTTTGTGTAGCAGTTACTGCAAGTTTTCTGAGCCTTTAGAGCCGTATTTGGCATATATGGACACGGTACTACTACTTGCGAGTAGTAACCCTCTCGTCCTAGGGATACACGCTAACGCATCAAACCCGCTGTGGTTTAGCAAAACACCCAGACTTTCGACTGGGTCGCAAAACCATTACCGGGGAGAGATGCTAAGTGAATGGATTGTTTCGGGCCGCCTTCATGCCTTGAATGAGCCGAGTGAGCAGTACACTTTTGATAATGGTAGAGGAGTTAGCGATATAGATGGGACGATTGCGAAGAGCGCAGCTTTGAGTACGTTTCAGTTTAGTTGGAGGGTCAGACCGCCCGTAAGTGATCACAATTACATTGTAATTGATTTCACTTACGAACGGACTGAAAGTTAGCAGCTTAGACATCGTGCGGTGGCGCACCAGTGATGTGAACTGGGATGTGTATGGTGAATTCATGGCAGCTGAGGCTAGCGAGATTCCAATAGAAGTCTTTCGTCGTAGGACCGTAGATGAGCAAGTCTCGTGTTTACGCGAAGTAGTTCATAGGGCTAACGACGATCTCCTCGAAAGGTGTCGCAAGAAAACTTTGAGGAAATTACGATGGTGGACACGTGAGGTGACACTCAAGCGGAGGGAAGTGCGCCGTCTCAGGAAACGTTTCCAGAGGGGCAAACGGAACGAAGCTAGTGATCTTGTCCAGCTCAGATCAGCGTACAAAAGTTGCCTCAGCGATTACAAGGATATGCTTGTAAACGTGAAAGAGGAAGATTGGCGACAGTTACTTGCCTGCCATAGGAATGATCCTTGGGGTCATGTGTATAGAATCTGCCTTGGCAGAGGTAGGAGGACAGATCTCTCCGGGTTGAAAGATGGCGATGCCATTCTTACCTCCTGGAGTGATTGCGTCAAGGTTTTGCTGCGGGAGTTCTTTCCGAGAGCGGAGGCAGTGGTCTCTTCTTCTTCTTCTGGGGAAGATGAGACTGTTGCACCCGAGCTAAAAAGATCAGAGATCGCAGAAAGCTTGGCGTTGGTTAAGGCGCGAAAGTCACCTGGTATGGATGGAATAGCTGGAGAGATGTGTGAAAGCGTCTGGTAGGCTATTCCGGAATACCTAGAGGCTTTGTATGGGCGGTGTGTACATGAGGTATATTTTCCACGCGAGTGGAAGGTAGCCCGTGTTATTGTACTCTTGAAGTCAATCGATATGGACAGGAGTAATCCTCGTTCTTATCGGGGTATCAGTCTCTTACCAGTATTTGGAAAAGTACTGGAGAGGATTCTGGTGCAGAGACTGAATGATAGAGTCGCTGACAGCATATGCCGGTGGCAGTTCGGCTTTGTGTCAGGAAGTAGCACTCTGGAGAAGTTACTTCTCTGACAGAAAAGCAGTGATAGACGGGGCAAATAGTTCTGAGTGTGTTGATGTGGTCCGAGGATGTCCACAGGGTTCCATTTGTGGACCGTTTGTGTGGAATCTGATGATGGATTCGCTTTTGCATGGGCTTGATGCCGAATACAAGATTTGTGCGTACGCTGATGACTTGCTTATTATGGTCGAGGGTAGTTCTCGTTCCGAGTTGGAACAACTATCCTCGGCTATGATGAGTATTGTCACTCGGTGGGGCGGGCGTGTATGAGTTAGTTTGTCGGTGGAAAAGACAGTGACCATGTTGCTGAAGGGTAGTTTCAAGTCCCATTTTCCAATCGTGCGTTTGAATGGTGGTGGCACAATCCGTTACTCCACGGGGGTGAAGTACCTCGGAGTCACCATGGGAGAAAGGATGAACTTTTTGCCTCATATAGGGAGACTTCGCGAGAAACTGACGAGCGTTGAAGGAAAGGTTAGGCGTGTTTTTACGAGTGAGTGGGGTCTGAGTCGTCAAGCAGTCAGGACCGTGTACAGGGGCCTTTTTGTTGCCATGGCAACATTTGGGTCTTCTGTTTGGTGCGAAACTGCGAGAAACGTCTTCGGGCAACGTCGATTATTCTCTGTTCAGAGAGTAATGTTATTGGCATGTATGCCAGTATGTCGTACGGTGTCTACTGAGGCCCTACAAGTTTTGGTGGGTGCCACTCCTCTTGATCTAGAGGTGATGCGTCGTAGCATGGACTTCAAAATTAAGAGGGGGTACGCACTGGGTGAGTCAGATTGGCTCATAGTTGGAGTAGAGAGCATGAGTAGAAGTGAGCGGCGGGTTCGGTTAGATGCGTTAGTCACATCTGAGTGGCAGGGCCGTTGGAATTCCAGTACCAACGGTCGAGTAACGTATAGATTATGGAAGTCGATTAGTCAAATATGGAAGTCAATTAGCCGCAAGGTCTGACCAGAGGCCCGTTTCTGGTACCGTGCGCTGTTTGGGATTGACACGTGGAAGGTCTCGAACTCGTGCCCTTTCAGTTTGTGTCTTGTTTTGTGACCCACGGGGGCATCATCGGGCGAAGCCTGAAGACTGGCTGCCGGTCGCTGTCATTGACCGGAAGAGGTGGAAACAGCCTTGCTCCCACGGTGAGAAAGCTGCAGCCATCTGACTGTAGTTATTAGACCGTTTAAATTGCAATTTTTAGCATTTAAATGGCAATGTCACGTGATGTTGTTGTTGGTGTTGATATTGTAGAATTGTTTCACGATTGATGCTTTTGTCGCCGGGGGTGACCAGTCCCCTACTTAGTACAAAGTAATAACTGGGAGCAGCTTCACTGCGAAACTCGGACCAGAGAGTATGCCTATCTGGTAGCACGGGTGGTGTTGGCCCCCTTGTGGGAGATCGTGCTGGCTGTGGTTGCCACCAAAATCGCTGGTAGAGGCTATGTAGTTGCCTTGTATATCAGTTACTTGTAACGAAGTATGCTTGGCAGGGGCATATCCTCGAAATATGGGATCCGTGGCCCTTATCACGGAAGAGGATTGGATAGTACCTCACTCTTTACCAAGGAGGAGTAGCTCATGTACAGAGAGTTGCGCAATTGGTAGCTCGTGGACGGAAGAAAGAAGTCGCGTTTGTTCTCCCACGTAATCGTGTATACCAATGGTGTAAGGCTTCCTATTCCTGATCTGTTGGCTGCCCCTCTATGCGGGGTAGCACGGATATCTCACGGGCGGCGCTAACAGTCGTATCAAACATGTTCTTGGTGGGGCGGTGCTCACCTGTTGTTAAGGACTTCACGTCGAGAACCACATTAAATCACGCGGACTCTGACCTGGGCTTATTATCGCATTTCGGAGGGCGATTTTCCTTAGGATGCATTTTAGGTTTAGGATGAACGAAAATACCTCATTTCAAGAACTACATTTGGACCCCAAATGTTAGCGTTAAAGGAATTTGATACCTGGCAATATTTTTACAGAATCTACTGCGCAATTAAAAATGGGCAAATTTTCAACGACTATTTTTGTACCTACCATACAAAAGTTGGCCGGCTTTTCGGTTGATGAACAAGATAAGACCACAGCCGATCTTAATCATATTTGGAATTGGGCAATATTTAGTCAACAACTAATGTGTAATTTCAAATGTACAACAATTGGGACGCTCTACGGACAATTGGGTGATAGCCAAGATAAATTCGAAAAATCAGAACACGTCGAAAAAAAATTGGGCGTGGATAATGTTTTGCGCAATGTCACTCTACTATTGAATTTGGGTGAGTTTTCCACGCCGATTCGAGTAGCTGAAAGTTGGTCGGCTTAATAAAATTTAAAGCTTTACTGATGGAACTCGAACCTAATGGTCATATCATATCTTTTATATTCATATTAATTTTGATTTTCAACCCTTTGTGTATTTCCCTGCTATGGTAAAACCAAATCACTAGTTAGTGGTTTTGACATTTTTGTTCGCACAAATGACTGCGAAAATAGTTAGTGGGCGCCGATTGAACTTCTTACGATTACTATCGCATAGATATTCTTTAAACTTGTCGTTCTGATGACTCGTACACGCAAAGGAAAACTCGTTCCTCCCATAAGAAATCTCAGATAACTGGAGGTCGTTTGGGGACTGTAGTTGGGAGAAACGAGCTCATGTTACGCTATACATGTCATTTCGTTTGGGAGAACCGAAAAATGTTTGCTGCAAACGAGTTATGAAAAATATAAGCTGCAAAAACGTTTACGAGAAACGAAGAATGGTTCCGCCAACTGTTACCTTGGTTACAGCAACCGAGTTGTAGTTGATCCTAACATTTGCGAGAACTGAAAACCGTTCGCAGTTAACGAGTTATGAAAAACTAAAGCTGAAAAAACGTTTGGGAGAAATTAAAAGTTTTATTTATGGCTTCCATAAGCTCTTTTTTGTTTAAATTGTCCAATTGTCTGCCCAATATTTATATAAGAGATACAAAAGTAGGTACGACGAAGTTGGTCATTTGTCACTACACAGTAGCTATTGACAAAAAATTGCCCGGTACCAAATTTCATTCAAATCGGTTGTGGTTATATATCGAGTCGGCCAACCGAAAAGCCGCCTAACCTTTGTATTTGAGGTACGAAGTCAATTGGTAATTGCACATCAGCTTTAGCAAAACATTGCCTAGTACCGAATTTCATTAATATCGGCTGTGGTTTAAGAGAGTTCCCGTGTCGATCAGCGGGACATTCGAACAACTTTTGTATTTTGTACCAGAATGTGTGTGGAAAAAACACTCACTTTGCATATTTGTAATTTCGTAATGATTCGTTTGGTTTTGCGGGAGTTGTCTTATCGAACAACTAACCGGCCGGACAATTTTGTATGGGAGGTACCAAAACCGTCGGTGGTGCAATTGTAGTGAGCGCGGCTCTTGTGCATGAGAAAGTGGGTTCGATCCCTGCTCTGACCACCTACAATTTCTTTCGACGGTGACACTATCGAGTATTTAGCCATGAAAAAGCTTCTCCAAATACCGTTCGAAGCGTTCTAAAATTGTAGGTCCCAATCAGTGAGTGTAAAACTATAACGCGCACAGCTCACTGGTTTGTGAGAAGATCTCCCTAATCCCTTCATGGGATTTAACGGGAAACCATTTATTTATTTATTTAGGTACCAAAATTGGCGTTGAAAATCACCCTTGCTTAGCCGGTCACTGACGTTTAATGACATGATGATTAGTTACGAATTTCATTAAGGTCGGAAGTGTTTTATACGATTTATCGAATTGATAACCCAGACGAACCCCAAGCTTATGTATGGAAGGTACTACAACCGGCGTTGCAACCTCGTAAATTTTCTCGAGTTAAGTACACATTTACAGATTATTAATTACCCTGCAGTTGCAACAGTAGCCAGTGGCTCTATGTAGTCAGTTATTTCGTTAGCGAAAAGCCTGACTAGCTACTTGAGTGGCTACAGGTATTGCCAGAGTTCGCCTTTGGATTATTATAAGTGGGGAAAAAAAACAATGGTTTGTTGGTTGCTTAGTCATTTTTGTGTGTTAGCGTTAGTTGCTATTAAACGTTAGTAGAATTATCATCGTGACAGCGTCCGTGGGTTAGAAATATAAAAAAGGGAATTTTAATATTTAGAACCGTAAAATGACAAGCAAAAGACAAATGAAACGTTTAATAAAGAAAGAAAAGGAAAAAATTGTGAAAAAGTTAGAAAATATATAAAAAAAGAATGTGGTGAAGATAATGAAAAGGATTTATTCATAATATTAATTCATTATGGCCCGGCGAAATCATCAAGTGGATTGTACTAGTCAAGTAGTTAGTACAATGTTGTTAGATATTTCGTCAATTCCATGTAACTAGCGATCTGCATGATACATGGTAGTGCAGAGGGTAGCCAATGACTACCGTCAATGACATCCCCATGTTAAAATCGTCAGTTTAACGTATTGCTGGTAGTCTGGCGGGTAGATAATGGTAATTATTGGTATTAGTGAAATAACTAAAACTTCGTTAGCTACTGCAGGGACTGCAGGGTAGTGTCTGAGTTGAAGCACATACCAAAACAAAGTTTTAGAAAAAAATTATATATCGATTTGTATGGTGGTTTTACTTAGCGTAACAAAACTCGAAAACCACAATTCCATTAAAAATATTATTTATGGTTTGATAGCAGATACAATTTTTCTCACATCCGAGATAGCCAACATTAGGCGCACATTGTGCGGCTGCTATAACTTCGATAGTACGGAGGCTCGGTATGTCTATGTGAAATTTTCATATGATTCCGTAAGTTTAAATAAAACTTACATATGTGAATAAGTATCGATAGTCACTTAGAGAGATGTCTCTGGTCTTTTAAGCTCATACATCAACATGTAAATTCCATTTTGATCGATTGTTTTATACGGGGGTTGCTGTGTCGGCCAACCAGAAGTGCAGACATGGGTGTGGCAAAATCACCCTTTTTCAGTAAGTGCCTAGCTTTTGACGAAATATAGTTTAATATCAAATTTTATTAATATCGGCAATGTTTTACGGGAGTTATTGTGACAACCGTGTGGCCCGCCGTCCAGTTTTTATATCGGAAGGAGCAGACTGGGATTTGCCGAATTCGTCAATTGCCTCAAGTTAGATACACATTTCCAGATAACTTTTCAGCACCTAAGTTGAAGTTAATAGCATGAATCGGAAACAGTTTTAGTAGAGTAAAAATTATGTGTTGAATTTACAAATTTGTATGGGAGGTACAAGAAGCTGTGTCACCATAACGCCAATTTCAAATCCCAAACTCGCAAAAAATTATCGCCTTTAAAATTTATTTGTGATCGCTAACGATCTATGGCAGATAACGTTTTAACGCTGGCTAATCACCTTAAATGGTCCTAAAATGAGTTTCGGCCAAAGATATTAAGCACCTAATATGATTCCATCCCTATTGGTGAGCCTATAATTACCTACTTATATAATTGCCAACAATCTGTTCCAGTTTATGACACTCAATACCATAATGTCGAAAATGGTAAACATAATAAAAAAATTTACAATTTAAACATAAAGATTAAATCAACAATATAAACCAAGAAAATATTTCAGCCGCAATATCCAGAAATCCTAACAATACTCCAACGAAGTCATAAAATGGTAAGTACTTGAGAACTGAGCAAGAGTATATAATATAATTTATTTCCCTCAGTAGAGAACAAAACAACTTCCATCTCAAGTGTTGGTAGTTAACAACTTTCATAATTCCTTCTAAATGTTTATTTTAAAAACGATATTAAAAAAATATTTCCCAACATTTATGGCAAAAATTAATTTGTTTTATACTTTCCCGCAAAACTTTAGAGTTGAGTAAATCGAGCCTCAGTCCCTTAACAATCATCACTGAGTGTCTCGGATAACATTTAAAAGATTTCAAATGAAATGTTTTTGTTTGTACTCCATGTTTGGGCATACGTTTAAGTATTCATTAATGTCGCAAGATGGAAAAAAGAGAATTAAATTTTGCTTGTGGTTATTATGCGCTCCATAAAAAATACAAAACTTTGCGAAACCTGATGCATCCAGTCATCCATTCACCATCTTACATTGCTCAGACTAATAAACATTTAGGATCACCACACTTGTAGCCACAAACACAAGAAGTTGAAGCAGTAGTACAAGTGGAAGAAGTGCAATAAATTTTACTGTTTTTTGCATTAAAAATAACCATAAACTAAAATTATACATTTCGCTGTTATTGCTCATAAACAAGGATTACACTCACAATTGAGTTATATATTTTATGGCTGTTTTGTTGTCGTTTGTGGCCTGATGTAAAACAAAACCAGCGTTCTTATTGAGGTTATTCAACAGGATCTAGGGATTAAGAATAATTTCATTACAAAGAAATTTAAAAATATATGAGTGAGTCGTTTTTTGTTTTCGAATTGGAGAAGTATTTCAAATGTAGTGAAGAGTTTCTATCAATACAAAACTCAGAACCCTTTGTTTAGAACTCACTAATTGGAATCTACAGTTAAATACTTGCTCCGAATTACTATAATGTGGGAAGTTTTTGAATTTGATTATTAAAATTTCCGCCGTTATTAAGAGATTTGAAACTCAGGGGTATTATGTAGTCAGTCACACAAGTTATTTTATTCGTAGCCTCAATGAATATTTACATCATAAAATATAATGTTCAAATTCCACTCCGCAACAAGGTAATGCCATTAAATTCAAAAGTTTACAAGTTAGAGGAACGTGTTTAATTGCGGCGATGAATTCGTCGCGCTGTTGCGGTAAATGTATTTTTCTGATGGTGAAAGCCTGGTTTGAAAACAGCAAATTCATATATAAGTAACTTG
Source organism: Phaonia tiefii (assembly GCA_963931995.1). Lineage (NCBI taxonomy): Eukaryota > Metazoa > Arthropoda > Insecta > Diptera > Muscidae > Phaonia > Phaonia tiefii. Next base: position 196,082,852 of record OZ008368.1, on the reverse strand, counting down.
TGAACACTAAAATTAAGCCCTTCGTTTGTCCATTTTATAAATTATTGTTAATATTTCTTTTCGATATAAAGTTTTATGTTCCCCGTTTTTATTCTGATAGGTATGATTCGACATATTAAAAAAATGAGTTATAAGAAATAAGTAAGCCTTTCTTGGTGGCAATAAGAAAATCGTTATATATACAAAAAATACATGAGGTGTCAGGGGACACCCGGTTGGAACGAAGTTTCTTTCACTATATGTAAGCTGGACTACGAAAAGGGTGCTTACGTGTCAAAAAATAATTTTTCGGTTTCGGTTCGGATAGAGGATGAACCGCTCTTTCAAATGGTGCTAACCGGAAAGTCCTACCTCACTCAGAAGCTCCCTAAAAATATAAAGAAAGAAGAGTACAATTTCGAAAAATGTTAAGGCATTAAGCACCCTTTTCGTAGTCCAGGTCACATATATTATGTACTAGTTAGTTCCAAAACGCCTAAGGCGCCTGCTGAAAAATATTAAAATTTAAATGGATCTTTAAGAAAAGATAATTTTTGTAAAATGTTACACCTTTTTTTTAAATTTTTATTTATTTATTTATTTTTATTTCTTATTATTTTAAAAAAAAGTATATTTTTAGGTCCTTTTTGAAAGAATATGTATTATATTTTCCCGAAAATGTCCTTTCTTTAATGAGAGGTACTTCTTTTATTAAAAGCTAATGTTTTTTTAAGAAATACTTTCTATAAGAAAAAGCCAAAGAGAATGAATTTTTTTACAAAGAAGTACTTTTTTAAGAACAAGTACTTTTTGAAGAAGTGGTATTCTTTTTAGGAAAAGGTTATTTTGTAGGAAAATTTACTTATTTTCAGAAAGGCTACTTATCTCAATCAAAGAAAAGAAAAGGTATTATTTTTTTTAAGAAAACGCACTTTTTAAAAAAGGAATTTTTGTAAGAAAAGTTCCTTTTTTTAAGAGGAGGTTTTTTTTTTGAAGAAAAGTTTTTTAAGAAATTGAATTTTTTTTAGATTTGGTCCTTTTTTCAGGAACAGGTACAATTTTACGAGTAAGTACTTATCTCAAGAAAAGTTATTTTGTTTTATATAAAAGGTTCTATTTAAATAATGGTAGTTTCTTAAGAAAAGGAGATTTGTTGTAAGTTAATGTACTTTTTTAAAAAAAGGTATTTATTTTAAAAAAATACTTTTTTTTAAGAAACGGTACTTTTTGTAAGAAAATTTAATTTTTTAAGCAAAGGTACTTCTATTTCTTTAAGAAAAGTTAATCTGTTTAAGAATATGATTAGTTATTGTTTTTGAGACATATACTTTTTTTAAGAAAACGCTCTTATTTAAGAAAATGTTATTTTTTTAAACTTCTTTCACTTTGGCTTTTCTAAATTTACCTTTTATTCGGTTCAAAACTACAATATGTAATAAACAGGCTCCACCTTGAAAATTTCCCATTAAACAACAAATTTCTCCCCATTTGTTAGTCTAGACACAAACCAAATCAAAAATAAAAGTGTAAGAGTAAGTGTGCTGCCAAATGTAATTCCATGCTCAGGGTTGTACTTCATGGATTTGCCAGTCTTGCACTTTGGCTTTTCTAAATTTATTTTTTATTGGGTTCAAAACTACAATATGTAATAAAGAGGCTCCACCTAGAAAACTTCCCTTTAAACCAAACCAAACCAAAAGTACCCAATATAGTTGACAATACTGGGTTGGAACAAAGTAGTTAAAAAAGTTGTTTAAAATTTTTTCATTTAGCCCCCATCCCGCAACGTGCGATAAGGAACTTCGTTCCAAAAACATTTCATTACCGAAATGTAAACACATTAGTGAATGTGTTTTATCCTTGCGACGAAGCGGATTCTTTCAGTGAATTCTAATATCCCAGAAATGCTTTAACTAAAACCACTAAGCCCTGCGAACTGTGACCCCAATATAATATGTCAAATATGCATTACATTATAAATTACCAACCCAACATAAAAAATGTAATTTCAAGCCAATAGAATTTTCAGAATTATCCCCAAATTAGAAGTGAACAATCGCTTCAAATTTATTTTTAAATTGCGTAAATTGGGTTTACAGGATGACCTTGGCAAATATAAAATCCGTAGTGAAAGTTGGTAAGGCTCTTACCGAATCCTTTGAAACAGACTTAGGCCTGATACAAGGCGACACCCTATCGTGCGATCTCTTTAACATCTTAATGAAGATCATTATGAGAAAAGCTGCAGCCAACATGAATAACATCATCATCAGCAAAAGGTACATGTTGTTGAGAGAAGTTTCTGCGGTGTTTTCGAGAATTGAGAAGGGGTCAGCAAAAGCGGGTCTAACAGTCAATGAGGACAGGACAAAATTAATGGTTTCAACGAGCAAGGCCATCAGCCTTAACATCAAGCGGAGCATTGTTCTTTGTGAATAGATATTATTTTGGGCTAAGCAAATACTTTACAGAAGACGCCCTCTTTCGAGTAACAAATGTTCAACTATACCAGACTCACATACAACCTGTCTTACTGTATGGCGCAGAATCCTGGGTCAGACGAAACATCTCGAAACAGAACTCGAACGAAGACGAAAAATAGGAAGACCAGGGCTCCGCTGGAGGGGTCGGGTGGCCGAATCACTGCGTACACTTGGTATAACCAACTGGAGAGATAAAGGCGAAAGATCGAACTGGTTAACGTTCCTGACCCCCCAGTGTTGTTCGAGACCGGATGAGTAAGTAAGTATGTAAGTAAGTGTTTGAAAGTAGAGGTAGAGGAGGGCGATGTTTCTATGATTTTCTAGCACTGGAAAATCTTCTCATACAAAATTCTAGTGGTTCAACAGTTGTTATCAAACCAAAGACAGACGACCAGAAGATGTGCGCAACTTGGCAACCCTGGTAAAAGAGAACCAAAAAGTACTAGGAGTTCACTCAAACGCATTTATCTTTCGCGTCATATCTTGCTTATTTCATACTTTTGCATAGTTTATGTAATTTTACTTCAATATGGTTGGAATTTGTATAGTTATATAAAATAACACTATCAAAAACCTGCTCGTGTATTGAAATATTCAATGAAGAGAACAAGAGAGAGAGTAGAGAAGTTCTAGGGTTTCACTCGTTTTGTTTGTTGGCATTTGAGTGAAGAGAAATTTTGACTGTCTACTTGTACATCGTTTTTGATCAAACCACAGTGTTTCCTTTTTAGATTACAGCCGTTTTTGCTGAGATATTATTGACATATTGCCCTTAGACAAGATGCATGGAGAATTCATTTGACATGAAAAACATGGACATGGAAAATTCATTTGAATGGAAAATTCATTTCACCCAATTCAAACCCAATTATAAGTATACAATACTCAAACCCTAATACAGAATGCAACAACCCTGAGGAAACAAAATATTGTGCGATAGTTCATTGGGTGTTACTTCATAATGATATAAAGCTCAAAAAAGTGTAAGTAACTTCCAAGCAACCAGAAAGACACCCTGCAGATTTGGAATTAATCCATACAATCAGCGAAAATGTATGTTCAAATTGTTTGGGTTAATTCTGTTTTAGAATGACAATTAAAATTTTATGACCGATTTTGGTTGTAGTAGTTAGTCTATGAGAATTTCTTATTACAAGCTTACAAATTCAGGAACATTTTTCTAATTGGTTGGTTTTTGTTGGAATAACAGACAGTTCAATGAAGCACACTCACTGGCATGACCATTTTTTGTTGTTGTTGATGTTGTTTAATTGGGCCTTAATTTGTTTTTAGTTCCAATTCCGTTAAAAAGTAATATGTTTAAGAAAATAAACCGGAGCCCCTGTTTACAAATTAATTTTGAAAAATCGCGCAATTTTTATATATTGAATTTTTGTCATTTTATAAATGATTTAATACGGAAAAGTAAAAGCCATGGAAAGAGCCCAATGAAACTCTAAGTATTTCTAGACCAAATCTGGTTAGGACTTTTCAAGATAAGTGATCGCCCAAAACAAACTTTTCCAAAAAAATATGAATAATGCCCCAAATTCTGAATCGCCAAAATATAGGAATAATGACCGAGAAAGTAAATAGAAATTTAGAACACAAATTAATGAACAATGGATTACGACAAATATGACAAAAATATGGACACTAGTTTATACGAAAAAGTGTCCGTTTCCTATGCAAGAAAAAATATCTTATATATAGTTTGCTACTTTTTTCACAAAATCGAGGGTTTTTTTAAATTCCCAATATACTCATTGGTAAGGATGTTTATATTCGGAATAGAAACTGTGTAATTTTCATATAATTTTGATTTTTTTTTTCAATTGTTGTAGTAAATTGTTTAGCAGTATTGCAATTGTATATTCGAATATGCACCGCATTCGTAAATTTAAAAAAATTCATTGTTTGGATTACCATTTTCATTTAATTTTTCAAGTGTCGTATTAGCACCCGCACCAATTTTTTTAAAATAGCTCAATTTTATTTCAACATTCTGAAATGTATTGATTTTTATTACATTTAATTTTTAAAGAAACTTCAATTTGTTGATTTTTAAAGAAACTTTCATTTCATTTTTCAATTGTCGTAGTAAGGGTTTATATAATCGAAATACAAACTGTGGAAACCTATTAAAAAGAAAAGTTTTCCATTTGTTGGTTATCAATTTCATTTCAAGGGATAATTTCAAATGTATTTAGAAAAACATGGTTTCCGATTAGATCCCAAGTAAGGATTGGGGAGAGCTTCTCGCAACCAGCGAGTTGGGCGCTTTCTAGATTTATACTGACTGATGTTATTTATTAGTGAGGTAATTAATCGCGCAATAGTATTTTTCTGTAGTTATTTTCGAGTGAAAAAAGAATCTGCTTGTGAAATTTCCCAAACACGCCCAAAATCATGACAAGCGGTTAAAAACCCGGTTTTGCGTACATTTGCGCAATTATATGCCCGTAAGTAAGTTAATTATCAACCGATTTCCATTTTCTCGCCGGATTTGAAAAGAAGAAATTTAGGCCTTCCAAACGATATAGTATAAGTTATTTAAGAAAATATGAGAAGTCTGTGTGTACTTAAAATAAATTCATGAGACAAAAAATGGGGATGTGGGGTGGGGGAAAGGGCTGCGCATCGGGTTCGAAGGTGGGGCTGTAGGGAGAAAAATCCACAGCAAGCTCCACAACTACCCCGGAGTCGCCCATAAAGGCGCAAAACGTATGACCTACCACCACTAATTTTACCCTCTCAACATTTTATTTCAACACACCTACCCACTATTTTCACTCGCTAAGGGTACTCTCATGCAAAAATAAAACTTTTATAAAATGTGCTCTCACAGCTCTAACTGCCTCAGGAGTACTTTTAGACGAGTCAAATGTATGTCCGATTTATTTTTGCAACCCCAACAGTTTCTTGGAACCTATATAAGCTCTATCTTCAACCCTTAAGGTGGGCCACATACAATTTGTTTTTATTTTTTATAAATTTTTGTATGAAATCAGTTTCTGCCGCCCCCGTGGAGCCACTTAGATGGGTGAACTGTAGGCTGGACCAACTTTTATTTCTCCCTTCCAATATTTTTCCCAAACATACTTACCCTCTATCTAATACAAAATGCACTCAACAACGACCTAAACAAAAAATATTTTCGTTAAAATTTTTGCTTTCATTGACGGTAATAAAATGTCGCTTTTATTGAGCGGAAAAATACATGTTTCTATAATTCGAAAATGTTTATAGTTCGAAAATGTGAGACAAATTAATTAATTTTGACGTCATGGCTCAAATCGTTCTTCATGAGATATTGATTCACTTTTTCCGATGCCAAGGCAATTCTTTTCACATCATCAAATCCAACAACATGTATTGGAAGAACCTGTTATTGGTTGCCACTACCTCCGCTATCCTCCAGATCATCTACGTCTTGTTTTTCCTAGATAGTATTCACGACGTCTTCTTTCTCGCTGTCTTTGTCGGTAGATTCGACAATTTCATCGTCAGATAAGTTTCCCATGTATTCTTATTTATGTTCTTCAAGTACATGAATTGCATTCACTTGATGTCACTCTCAGATCAAATACTGCAAGTGCAAAAGTTTCACAAGGTACTAAAGATGCCCACAGAATCGCTTCAGCAATCGTTGCTACACAATCTTATCAATTGAATCATAACCAGCAATCGCTTTCAAAAAATTCAAATCATTATTTGGAGCTTCGGTTGTTACGATAAAAATAGTAACATCACGAAGCCCATTCAATTCATTTGTTTCAAATGTTTTTTTTTCCTAAAAATTGGATACGTATTGTTGTACATTGGGTTTTTTGTAAAATCGGTGTCATAAAATTCAATGCAATTTTGCATATAACATGGGGAACAAATTTTTACAATTCATTCAATTCAAACGTTCACTTTCTCAATGTCCGGTTATGATTTATGGGAACGATAAACTGCCGATTAGTTGAATTTAATTTTCTCAATTTATACTTAAAATTTATTTTGCCGATAACGTTATCAGTAGAAACAATAAATGTAAACAGCTGCCAACAGCTATTCTATTTTTAACTTTTTTAGGATTTATGTATTTGGTTTTCACAAATTGACTTGCGTTCTTTCATCGGCAAATAAATGTTCCTCAGTAACTGTGAGGCTTTTCCCTCCCTCCGTGTCATTTCGATTAAATTCGCATAAATTCCAGTTTGTACAAAATCAATAATAAAGTAAACATCTGATATCTTACAGTTCTGACAACTATAGTCATACATTTCATCAAAGTTCCCAGCGTAGAACATCTAAAATCCTGTTAAATTAACCGGAGTATGAGAAAACTATAAACCTTAAGGCAGTAAATCGTTCCGATAAACCAAAGTAACGATTGGTAAGCAAACACTTTAACCGCACATTGAGAAAATAGTTTATTACGTAATCCAAACAAAAAAATTACATGAGGTATCAGGGAACACCCGGTTGGAATGAAGTTCCTTTCGCTATATACTATTATGTACTTGTTAGTGCCAACACGCTTAAGGCGCGTGTTGACAAATATTGTAAATTAAAAGAATCTTTAAGAAAAGATAATTTTTGTAAAATGATAAACTTTTTTTAAGAAATTTTTTATTTATTGAATGCATTTAAAAAAAGTATATTTTTAGGTCCCTGTTGTAAGAATATGTATTATATTTTCCCGAAAAGGCCCTTTCTTTGATGAGAGGTACTTCTTTTATTAAAGCTAATGTTTTTATGTAAGAAAAAGCCTAAGAGTATTCATCTTTTTTTTTACAAAGAAATGCTTTTTTTAAGAACAGGTACTTTTTAAAGAGTGAAGAGGATAAGGTTGGTTTTTTAAGAACATTTACTTATTTTCAGGAAGGATACTTATCTCAAGAAAAGAAAAGAAAAGGTATTATTTTATTTTTAAGAAAGAGTACTTTTAAGAAAAGGAATTTTTGTAAGAAAAGGTATTTTTTCTTAGAGATGGTATTTTTTTTGAAGTAAAGCTTTTTTACGAAAGAACAGGTACAATTTTAAGAGTAGCTACTTATCTCAAGAAAAGTTATTTTGTTTTACAAAGAAGGCACTCTTTAAAGAAAAGGTAGTTTTTTAAGAAAATGCAATTTGTTGTAAGGTAATGAACTTTTTTAAGAAAATGTACTTAATTAAACAATTACTTTTTTAACAAAATGTACTTTTTGTAAGAAAATTTACTTTTTTAAGCAAAGGTACTTCTTTAAGGTAAGGTTTTTGTTGATTAAACGTACTCTGTTTAAGAATATGAATAGGTATTTATTTTTTGAGAAAATTTACTTTTTTTAAACAAATCCACTTATTTAAGAAAATGTTATTTTTTTAAACTTCTTTCACTTTTGCTTTTCTAAATTTACTTTTTATTCGGTTCAAACTCTATTGACAGAATTGAAAAAATTCAGAAATTTTTTTTAAATTTGCTCTTTATTCTCTTCAGTTTAGTGAACCTATGCCTTCGTATGAAGCTAGGTGTAAACTTATTCATCAGGACTCACTAGTTAATCGCAGGAAAAGGATTTCTGTTATATTTATCTATGAGCTCATTTGTGGACTTATTAATTGCCTCTCTCTTCTTTCGTTGATTGGTTTCAATATACCCAGTCGATGTTTGCATTGTATTGCAATTTTTAATAATCCACTTCACCGGAGGAGCTATTCAATGAATGAACCTATTTTGAGGTCATTACGGGAACAAAATTATATAAATACGTTTAAATAGGTAGATATTGCTCTTCCGATAACATCATTTATAAAATCTCTAGGTGAATATTTTTGGTACTTGTAAGCTAGTCTGTAAGGATTGCTGCCATCCATAGACTGAATACAGAAAGAAATGAAATATACCTTAGCTATCCATACAAAACTAGTGATAACCTAAGCAAGCGATTGAATCCGAACAGGTCTATTATTTCGTTAAAAATCATGTACACATATCGATAATTAAAATAGACCTTATACAATTTGTGGCTGCAGTTTTATCTGTTTTGATTAACTGTCCTTGAGGGTGGAAAGTTTCTGATAGCCATTCACTTGGGAGTGGCCAGAAATGATTCCTTCATTGGGCAGTCCAAGCAGCTCATTACTTCCATGCAGAATGACCCGGGCAATGGCTTATCGGAAACCTCCGTTAGCGAGCTAAAGTGAGAAGGCGAAACGAATGAGCAGCCTGAGAGGTAATGCGATCACTGATACGTCTCAGGATTATTAGGTGACCCTGTCACTGAAGCTCTTCGAAGTAATGGACATATTCTTCTGTCCTTTGAAGGCGGATGAGCCAACACCCCTGGCCAACGGCGGATCAAAATTGAAGAAACCAAAATCCAGTTTCGACACACTGCATTCTAGTCAGCGTCTGATCCATAATGGGCGGCTGAAACAGAGGCATCCTGGCAGTAGATAAAATGCAAACCACGGTGGGCTGGGTTTGCCTCCTGCCACCGTTATATTGGCAACGAAAATACATAGAAAAGATAATGAACAAAGAAACCCCAACTGTTGACGACCCTCGCAAGCGTTATAAAGACCATGATTTAAGGATATGTACCTGGAATTTTCGAACGTTATACAGGACTGGTGCCACTTTCCAACAGGCGGATGTCCTCGGAAAATATAAAGCTGATATCACAGCGATCCAGGAAATGCGATGGACAGGATATGGTTGCACCACAAAGAAAAACTTCGATATTTACTACAGCTGCCATGAGCGTAAGCACGAATTTGGGTGCGGATTTATAGTACGCAAGAGACTGCGACACCTTATTTCAAGATTCAACCCAGTGAGTGACCGCATAGCCACAATTCGCATCAAAGCGAAATATTTCAAAATCTCGTTAATTTGTGTGCACGCACCCACAGAGAATAAAAATGATGAGGTCAAAGAAACATTTTATGAGCGCCTGGAGGAAGTATCTGAAAGCTGCCCTGACCACGACATTAAGATTATTCTAGGCGATTTTAATGCAAAATCAGGAATGGAAAGTGTCTTTCGACCAACCATCGGTAATCACAGTCTACATGATACCACCACCAATAACGGATTAAGACTGACAGACTTCGACGCTGCAAAGAACATGGTAGTTAGTAGCACACGATTCCAGCATAAGGACATTCATAAGGCGACCTGGATATCTTCTAATCAACGGACGAAGAACCAGATTGATCACTTCGTAATACATGGCAGGCACTCTTCTAGTGTAATGAATGAACGTGTGATACGAGCTGCCAATATCGGCTCGGATCATTACCTGGTAGCTGCGAAAGTTCGCACAAGACTGAGCAGGGCGAAAAACGTACGAAGCCGAACACAGGAAAAACTGGATATCGACAAGCTACAAATACCGGAGATATCAATGTCCTATCGACAGAAGCTCTCTCTCTCCCGCTATAGCAGAATACCCCCCCTCCCGAAGAGGGGAGTATTCTGCTATAGCGGGAAACCGCTGCAAGGACTGAACTTGGCTATCAAAAAGCGCAGAAGGATAAGCCATGGTAAAACGAAGAATGTCGCATTGCAACTGATAAAAATACGCTGCACGTATGAAAACGAAACAGTCAGTTACAACGCGTGCTAAGAGTGAGCGGTACAAGAAGCTGAGAAGGGAGGAAAACCAACTATTTAGGCGCAAAAAATGGCAGTGGGAGCAGAGAGAGAGAGTGAAAGAACCGAAATGTGCAGGATGAATGCTGAATCCCGAAAGTTTTTCCAGAGGGTAAGAAGATTGAATCACGGGCCTAATACTGGGATGCCCTCCTACAAGAGCGAGAATGGGAATCTGGTGATTGAGAATCAGTGTGTGCTCAAAATGTGGAGAGACCACTTTTCAGTACTACTCCACTCAGAATCTTCCACTGAAGATCAGGAGGTAATGATAGTGGAAGATAGTGTAGATTGTTTCCCCCCAACCAAGATGAGATTAGAACGGCAATCTCCCGCCTTAAGAATAATAAAGCCGCTGGTGCGGATGGCCTACCCGCTGAACTTTTTGAGGCAGGTGGCGAAGGACTGATAGCCCACATGCTTCAACTTATTTGCGGTATATGGCTGGGGAATATATACCCGACGATTGGAGTCTCAGTGTATTATATCCTGTCTTCAAAAAGGGCGATCCGTGTGTCTGTTCTAACTATCGCGGTATCAGTATTTTATCCATCGCGTATATGGTCTTGTCGAGCGTATTATGTGAAAGACTAAAGCCAATTATTGAAGACCTGATTGGACCTTATCAGTGTGGTTTTAAACCACGCAAGTCCACGACTGACTAAATATTTATGCTACGACAGATCCTGGAAGCGACCCACGAAAAGCAAATCGATACATACCACCTTTTTGTCGATTACAAAGCTGCATTCGATAGCCCCATACGGGGAAACTGTACGAAGATATGTCTGAACTTGGTATTCCGGCAAAACTGATCCGCCTCTGTAGAATGACGCTGACCAACACCAAATCAGCAGTGAAAGTGAACCATTCTGTATCAAGAGAGGACTTAGACAAGGCGACACACTTTCGTGCAATCTCTTCTACATCTTAATGGAGATAATAATGAGAAGGGCTGCAGTAAATACGAACAAGATCATTAACACGAAAAGCCATGTGTTGTTGGCGTATGCTGACGACATAGACATCATTGGGCGAAATTTGCGAGAGGTGACTGCAGTATTTTCAAGAATCGAAAAGGAATCAGCGAAGGTGGGTCTTGCTGTTAATTAGAGCAAGACAAAATTGGTGGTGTCAACGACTAGAGAAACCGCTCGACTTGGTCCGTACTTGAACGTTGACAACCAATTTAATTTCGAAGTGGTAGATGAATTTGTCTACCTTGGATCCGCAGTGAACAAGGACAACAACGTCAGCCTGGAGATAGATAGGAGAATTGTGCTTGCAAATAGATGCTATTTTGGGCTCAGCAAGCAGTTTAGGAACAAAGCCCTCTCTCGACGGACAAAAGTCCAGCTATATCAGACTCTCATTTTACCTGTCTTGACATATGGCTCCGAAACTTGGGGCGTATCGCAAGCGGATGAAAAACACCTGGGAGTTTTCGAGACAAAAATTCTCCGTAAAATATATGGTCCTGTTAGAGAAAACGGCGAGTACCGACGTCGCCGGAACGCAGAGCTATATAGCCTATATTCTGAATCAAATCAAATTAGGCCAATTGCGTTGGCTAGGCCATGTTATCAGAATGAATGAAGACGAGCCATCGCGAAAGGTTTTCGATAATGCACCCGATGGAAGCAGGAAAAGAGGACGACCAAGACTCCGCTGGAAAGACCAGGCAGAAGAATCCCTCCGTATCTTTGGCATTACCAACTGGCGAGAAAAGGCGAAGGAGAGAGCCAGTTGGAAAAATATGTTGAAATTTGTTTAATTTGTTTGTTCAATTAATATGTGCAAGACGTCTGACCTCATGAGGTTGTAATATAGTCAATTAAAAAAAAGATTATCCTTTCACACTTTGCAAATTTTGACATATCTTAAATAAAATAAAGGCCATTATAAATGTACGAGAATATAATATTATATTCGATTAATCGGTACAAACAACTCGATTGCTCGGTCTATTTGGGCTATAAAATTAGACCCAAAAATGTTTTTTTTTTGTTAAAATCAACGGCACAGAATAACCAAAAGAAAATGTATGCATTTCTCTCTGAAGTGTATCATTTTGAATAAACAGATATGATTTATTTCTCATTCACTTAACGTACATTTGCAGTACATGTTTTCAGACACACCTGCACAAGCAATCCATATTTCGTCTCTGCAAAATTCTCAGACCCTCCGTTAAGTCAAATTCAAAATATTAAGAACTAATATTATAAATTGCTTTATAACATAACCTATTTCTTCTTCATTCCAGATATGCTTTTCACTTAACTATTAGTAATTCATTTAAACATATATCGTTATCCACTTTGGAATACCAATTGACAATATATGTATGTCTAACGAATGAGAAAACCATAAATACATGGGAGATGCTCGTACATTTATCCCCGACCAAAGGGCGATAGTATGTATGGAGGTTATGTTGAGGTTGGTAAAGGCTGAAACCCTGTGTCCTTACAGTTCGCTTTGTTGTTAATAGTCTAAATGTTAGAAACAAAACAAAAAAGAAGAAAAAGAAACAGGCCACACATATTTTTTCGACTGTCTAGACAGGTACGGAAAAGAAAAAACAGTTTAGCAAAGAGGAGCAAAGCAGCACACAGCAACATTAATCGTCCTTGCCAGGCATGTGGAAAACAATGTTCGGATGTGAACATCAGTTGATTTATGTGTGTCCATGTTAGACAATTTAACACAGTATAGTGAATGGTAAAAAACTACTTTCACAATCATTTGACCGGCGATAGTGCTTAAGACAATGATGATGAGAAATGCAATTTATGATGTCATAATATTTAATTGCCCTTGCTTAGAAAACACCGTTTAACTAAATGTCTGTAATAATTATGCGATAATAGTGTTGGTAATTGTTTAAAGAGGAGAATATTGGATGTCGGTCAGGCTGCGCGACTCTTATACATGAGAACGTGGGTTGGATCCCTGCTCTGACCACCTTACATTTCCAATAAGTGAGTGCAACAACTAGAAAGCGCACAGCGGACTGGTTGCGACTGGTCCAGTGCAAATTTATTGCAGCAACGAAGCAAAATAATTGCAGCAACGAAGCAAATTCGTTGCAATAATGAATCAAATTTCGTTGGGTGATGTTTTCGGTAATCGTTCTCCGGTGAATGTTTCCTTCTATAAGGTATAAATTCCCTTAAATTTAGAACAGCTGTTCGTTCCAGTAAGATTTCCTCAAAAAGAGTAACACTTTACTTCGAAAGTGGTAATAAGTCTTTCCACCCCGTCAATTGTTTCCTCAAATAGAGTTAATTTGTTACATTAATTAGACCCTTAAAACTGATTTTTTTTAAATAATATTATTTGTCGTTTGTAGGAAATTTTTCTTATAGAAAATGCAATTAATTATATCAAGAAAAATGCTGAAACAGAGCTGAGAATACAAAACTAGCGGAATATCAAAATACTCATGGGAATCTATGCGCATACAGTTAGCACTTCTCTTTCTTACTTTCACTTATCCAACACACGAAGCTCGCGGACACATAAAGCTCCAATGTGCCCATTGGACCATTACGGGTCCGTAAAATCATAAAAATGCGAAATTTGAGTTCTCGAACCCGTTACTAGTTCGTAAAAACATAAAAACCAAATCAGTGAAATTGCGATTCGGCGGATCCGTCTCGAACCCGTTACTAGTCCATAAAAACATAAAGACCGAATCAGTGAAATTGCGATTTGTGTATCCGTCTCGGGCCCATTAAGAGTCCGTAAAAACATAAAAGCGAGTTCTTGAAATTGTGATTTGGCGGATCCGTCTCCAACCCGTAAAAACATAGAAACGTGAATCAGTGACATTGTTATTTAGCGCATCTGTCTCGAACGCGTTACGAATCCGAAAAACCATAAAAAGCGAATCAGTGACATATTTAAAGTCGCAGATTCATATCTGAGTTGATGAAGCACAAAAACTTAAAAAATACTAAAACGATTTAAATTTAGCTGACAACGATTTTTTTTTAATTGAAAAAAATAATATATGTATATGCAAGTGAAATACTTCACTGGATTTGATGTAGAAAATATAGTTCATTACTAATTTTAATTATATATATCTTTTAAATACCAGATAGAATCAATTTGAATACGCAAAAATTGATAAAAGTAGATCCATCTCGAATCCGGTTTATTTACAATAAACAAACCAGAAAGGGATTGGAATGTGAAGTCAGTTACGAGATCGAGACGTATCCGAAAATATTGAAAAAATAATTCGCGTTCTCGAGTTGAATTTCATACCCAAACGGATTCGCTATGAGTCGTAACGGATTCATATGGCAGATGGTCTATGGAAATGAACAATATAAGTGTGGGTGTATGATAAGCATTTGCAATTTGCTTCGTTTACGTTAATTTTTACTGTGTATGGTAATCAGTGTTACCATATGATCAGATTTTGCTATTTTTAGTTTTTTTTCTGGTACGCACGTGATTTTCGGTTTTAGTCCTCAAATAACAGCTTTTTAAATCCTCTTTTTCTGATGTGTCGCAACTAGAATATCCAAACCCGAAACCGAAAAACCGGTTAACCGGTTTTTTGGATCTTACCCGAGTGCCTTTTTTTTAAAAAAAATAGTTTTGGAACAAATCGGAAACCGGTTATTTGACGTCGGTTAACCGGAAATTAGTGTTTTACTTAATTTGTGTTCACATCCTTAAACAAATTAAAAATAAATTATATGATTTTGCAATTTTAATGAAATTTTGGAATTACGAAACATGATTTCAATTCTCCAAATAATTTTATGTTTCAAAAAGTTCTAAATGACATTTCCAAACAAATTTTTTATGACTTGAATGAGAAACAACTACTAATAATTTAACTACAATAACTGAACTTTCCAAAAATTGTTTTACAAATTAAAATTCTTTTATAAATAAATGTTTGTTCTTTAAAATTTGGATATGATTTTCGAATTTAAATCAGTTTAACGTAAATTTGAGTAAAACTTTTAAATTTTATATTAAACTCGCATTCCAAATTGGAATATGGCATAATTCGTAATTGTCATACTTAAATAGAGTTGTAAAATTTTAATTTTTATACACTATATAAGTGTAATTTAATTAAAAGCAAAAAATCCGATAAATCCCGTTGCCACCATTTATTGACAAAATTGAAAACCAAAAACCGGTTTCTTGAAAACTTGATCTTTTGAACAAACCGGAAAAATTATTCTTGCAAACTGACTTTTCGAACAAACCGAAAACCGGTTTCCAAAAAATTAGGTTTTTTTGGACACTCTAGTCCAACGCTGTTATTTTAGTTCCGGTTATCATTAACGCAGTTTCTACAACTGTTGCGTTTTCGCATCATTCAATGTACTCATAGTCCCACTGCTTACTTATAGATTTAATTTAAATTATTTGTGTATTTACACCTTGTCTGGACGATTGGCCTTAAAAATAAAATTAAAAAATAAATTAATTCGGCAGCTGCAAAAGTAGTTTTAAAATAGTACTATTTTAAAGAAGCTGCTGACAGAAGTTTTTTAAAAAAAATTTTAAACATTTTCTGGTACGAATTCTTCATACATTAACTAAAAATTAACGAAATCGGTAATAAACTGCAAATTCAAAAACGTAGCTGACACTAGAACGGTCATCAATAAACTTACACCACCGTAAAACTCAACTCTGTGATATAGTAAAAACTCAGCTCAAAGTGACTATGCAAGAGGAAAAGAAGAACAAGGTGGAAATAAATCAGTGAGTGTTAGAACCCACGGGCGATGTGTTAACACCTTTTTGTTACCCGGTACCTGTTCGATTTCTATGAACACTTTAGTAAATATTACATTGGAAAATAAAAATAGAATAGTTTTTGTCCTGAGGCACTTTTGCTATTGCACTTTCTTTTTCTTACATCTGCTTTTACATTATATGAAATATTGTTAAAATAAATACAGCAATATTTAGCTCACTGAAATAATTGATTTTCTTTTGTCATAAACAGAGCGACGACAAAACGTATTGAATAGTATAGAGAACTTATTGCACTCTTTTTCCGCTCTCATGAAGAGAGTCTGAGTAAAGGAGCATAAACGAGTCTAATTCTCTTTGTAGAATCTTTATATATATAATTCTACTGCACGTGTGTTTGTGACTTAACTCCTCCTAAACCTCTGGACTGATTTGAATAAATTTTTTTGTATGCGTTTGGGTGGCGCCCTGGGTGGTTTAGATTTACTATTCGGTCCAATTGAACAAATTCAGAACATCGTCTCCTGCCGGGTCAGCTAGTATTTCAATACAAATGCACCATTTCGACAATGTTATTACTTAAGACAATACAAAAAGCATATATGTTTCACAAGGTATCAATGTTTCAATTCTATACTCTACTACACT
Source organism: Phaonia tiefii (assembly GCA_963931995.1). Classification (NCBI taxonomy): domain Eukaryota; kingdom Metazoa; phylum Arthropoda; class Insecta; order Diptera; family Muscidae; genus Phaonia; species Phaonia tiefii. The sequence goes on along the minus strand of OZ008368.1, from coordinate 196,066,373 downwards.
ATTCAATACTCTTTGGCGTCGACGGCCTGCTTGTTTGTTTGCTGCCGCTAAATCAATACCATTATAGTTATTTTCAGCCAGAGACTATTTTGTACAACAACCGTGTATGTGATTCTAACGCTGTGAGTTGTTTGCATGTGTTCAGTTTGATAGATTGCCCTACCCGTGCCTAAAAATTCATCCAAACAAAGTTCAAGAAAATACACTCTCGATCAAATGGTTACAACCACTTCAATTTCTGGCTTTAGTAGGCAATAACTTTGTCCACAGCTAAATTTTAACTACCATCGGAAAGGGCATATTCTTAAGATTATAAAACTAACAATAACAGCATTAAATTTTAATGAAACATCATTATAAGGGTCGTCTTTCCGAAAAAAACAACAAATTTTTTTTTTTCGTTTATATGATTAGAACTGCTTTGCATTTTAATCTTTTTTGAACGCGGTCGAATTTGATTGGTACACTAACCACTTAGTTAAAGAAAAATATAACTTTCTAATACGATAAACATTAGTAAAAAATGGGCATGAAAAGAATTATGAACATAGCGGAAAGAGCAAAACTTCGTATTTGTCATTAGCAAGGTTGTTCTTATCGGCCCATTGCACAGAAAAACGAGGTAAGTCACAAAACTGTGCTGAGATACTTAAAAGATATTGAGAATTATGGAAAAATTACGGCACAATCGATCTAGAATTTCAAGGCGCAAACAATGACTGGAGAAAATTACAAGACACTGGTACAATCAGCTTTCCTTAAAGTAAATGATATTTTTGGACCGATTCCATGGATAATCCCAGAGTTGTAAACGAATCAGTTTCAAACCATAATGTTCGTCTTCTTAATTAGCCACCATATTCTCCTGACCTAAACATAATTGGAAAATGTTTGGGGTTGGCTTCCCCGCAAGGTTTATGAAGGAGGAAGACAATTCTACGATAAATAATTATTAATTCAAGCCACTATGGACACCTAGAATAGGATTTAACAGCACTTTATGAATCAATTGAAAGCTGTAAATTTGAACTTACTCTAAACAAGAGAGGTAGCAGCCACCATTAAAACGTCTACAATATTATGAATAAACTAGATATTAAGGTACTTATTATTAAATTATGAAATAATGTATTTTTAATGAAAATTAGTTAGTTTGTCTTTTTTGGGAAAGGACTGTTGAAAACTACTGTTGCATTAAACTTTATTTATGGTTTGCTATTTTTGAAATCTTGAGAAAATGCCCTTTCCGAAGGTAGTAACATTTTAGCTGTTGACGAAAAATTTAAAAAGATAAGGCCTACTAAAGCCAGAAATTTATGTGTTTCTAATGATCTGATCGAGAGAGGATGAATTAGTCTTCAATGCATTTATAGTATAAAATATGAAATCATTTTAAGGAATATATATCAGGCTATGAAAAGTACAAAATAGATTACCGTCTGGAGATAAGCCAGCTCCAAAAAAACTAATTGGGAGTTTGAATTTGGCGTATCAGAATGTTCGCGGTTTGAATACTAAATTGTCCAGATTATTTGTTGATAGCTTTGGTTTTGAGTTTGATGTCATTGCATTTTCTGAGACATGGCTTAAACCTAATGTTTTTAATTCTGAGTTGTTCTGCGATAAGTACGTAGTTTATAGAAAAGATCGTGTTGGTAAAATTGGAGGTGGTGTTTTAATCTCAATTGAGAATTCTTTATCTTCTGAGTTGGTTACAGTTGATGACATTGGCGATCTTGAGTTTCTTGTGGTGTCCATTAATTTAGGCGATTTGAAATTGTTTGTCACGTGTTCCTATATTCCGCCATCATCATGCTTTGAGGTATATCAAGTGCATATTGACGCTATTGCAAAAGTTATTGCGTTAGCCAGTAGAAAGGACCGTATTTTAGTATTGGGTGACTTTAACTTGCCGTCTGTGACATGGGTGTCTTTACCCGATACTAATTCTCTGACTCCATTGGCACCATATGATTGGTCATCTGATTTTGTTACGCATATTTCCGAACTTGGGTTGATTCAATTGAACGACATTCCCAATTCTATGAATCGAGTCCTTGATCTAGTTTTAGTGGATGATTCTAACAACTTTGATATTTCTCGAATTGATCCGTTAATTTCTCCTGAGGATAGTTACCATCCAACGCTGGGAATTAATTATACATATGATACCATGCAGGTTGGTTGCAATTACTCTTCGTCCTATGTTGGCCTATGCTTTTCGCGTGCGAACTTTATACTTTTGAATAATCTTATCTTTGATACCGACTGGCATAGTATATGTCAGTGTGATAATTCTTTTGAATTTGAAATCGCCCTGGATGATTTCTATAATATTATTAATGGCTATATTTCTAAGTCTGTACCCAAGAGGCCAATAAGGGGTAATACTGGTCCCCCATGGTCCTCAAGGGCTCTAAATAGTCTCAAGAATGTAAGGAATAGATGTTCGAACAAGTATAAAAAATCTGGACTACTAGCAGACTATGCTAGGTATATTGTTGCTAGGAGTAGATACAACTCTAAATCTCGTGAGAGTTACAGATTATATTTGGATAGGTTGAAGGCTAATTTTAAACGGAACCCCAAATCATTCTTTAGATTTGTTAACTTGAAGCGTAATTCGTCTTCCACACCTTGTAGGATCAAAATGAACGGTATTGAATATTCAGATGAAGAGTCTATTGCTAATTGTTTCGCCGATTTTTTCGCATCTATTTATTCCACCCGAGCCTATGATGTTTCCAAATCATACCCGTACACTGTCCGCTCTACCATTCCGTTTGATGCACCTGTCGTAAATTCTTCGTGGTTGCTAGATAACTTGATCAGCTTGAAAGCCTCGAATAAAGCTGGTCCTGATGGTATCCCGGACTCTATGTTGAAATACTGCTCGAATTCTCTCAGCTTACCGTTGACTCTCTTATTTAACGCTTCGTTGAAGTTCGGCCATTTTCCTGCAAAGTGGAAGAGCTCTTATATAATCCCTCTCCACAAATCTGGTAGTTTAGTAAATGTTGCAAATTATAGGGGAATTGCAAAATTGAGTGCCATTCCTAAACTTTTTGAGAAGTTAGTCACAGAGGTAATTTCTCATCAGGTTTCCTCTATTTTAGATCCATGTCAACATGGCTTTCGGAAGGGTCGTTCCACCGTGACTAATTTGCTTCAGTTTTCCTCTTCTATTATTGACGGCTTTATTAATGGAGATCAAACTGATGTGATTTTTACCGATTTTAGTAAGGCTTTTGATAAAGTTAACCACAATTTGTTATTATATAAATTAGGGGCAATGGGTTTTAATTGTAACATGCTGAATTGGATTAGTTCTTATTTAATGAACAGAGAACAGATGGTATCATTTGGTCGATCATTCTCAAGATCTATTTTTGTGTCATCTGGGGTGCCTCAGGGCAGTCATCTTGGGCCGGTTCTATTTTTGTTATTCATTAACGACTTACCCGCCTCCATAATGCACTCTAAATTGTTAATGTACGCTGATGACGTGAAGATCTATTTTTCTTACAAGGATCCTTGTCAATATGCTTTACTTCAGAGGGATTTGTCTACTTTCCAGACGTGGTGCGAGACCAATTTGATGGAGCTTAATTTTACGAAATGTAAGCATATGCTGTTCTCTAGGTCATCATTATTTTCGGCAAAATACATTTTAGGTGGCAATGTTCTTGAATCGGTGGATTCATTTGTTGATCTTGGTGTTCTCTTGGACAGAAAATTGAATTTCAACTCCCACATAATTACGATGGTGAACAAGGCTTATGGCGTTCTGAACTTTATTAAACGTTGGGCAAAGGAATTTTCAGATCCCTACGTTACGAAAAATCTTTTTACTTCACTAGTCCGCCCTATTCTCGAATATGGATCAGTTGTTTGGGACCCCCAGTACAATTTGTATGTTAATATGATTGAATCGGTCCAGAAACAGTTTCTCATTTTTTGTCTGAGAAATCTTCAATGGAACCCGAACCATAATCTTCCTTCGTATAGCAGTAGACTAGCATTGATCAGATTGCCGACTCTTAGTAGTAGACGTACCATGATAAACTCTATTACAGTTTTGAAGATAATTGATGGATGTATATGTTCTGAATTTCTGTTATCTAAGATTTTCATAAATGTCCCATTGAGACCCACGAGGTACTATAAACTCGTAAACATCGAGTTTCAGCGTTCGAATTATGCGTCCTTTGATCCAGTTAGGAGAATGTGTCGTGACTTTAATGAGCTATATCAGTTTATTGATTTCACAGGTAGTTGGGAAACGACAAAGTCTAGCATAATTTGTCATTTGAACCGATTGCATTAGTGCTGTATATTCGCTAACGTACATATGTAAATTTAATTTACTTTATCCTTACTATCTGATCTGATTTATGATTTGGTTTTCGTTTTGCTCGTAATTATTATATATTGAAGTATCTTATGTTAATATCTCGTGATGTGCTTTTATACTTATTTATGTTAGTGTAATACCAACTGGTGAAGAATTTCTGTAGTTGGTTGTAACGTGTGAACTTATAATCCTTGCTCTCCCGTTATAGACCGGTCTATAATGTGTACGCTGTCCTCACGTTATGGGGACGTGGCCCTCTCGGTCGGTAGGGGCGGGTAAGAGTGGCGGCGATGGGTTCGCTCGATTTAAAAAACAAAAAAAACAAAAAAAAAAAAAAAAAAAAAAAAAAAAAAAAAAGCCACAGAAAAAATTGTTTCACATATCATCCCACAAAGGCTCTAGGAAGATATTCTTACACCCAGAGACCTGTGTGCTTTTACACTCACCCTTTGGGCCTACCGATTTCTGAACGGTATTTCGAGAAACTTTGTCATGGTTAAGTACTCGATAGTGTCGGTGTCACTAAGCAAGGTGACCGTCGTCGAATAAAATATATCGAGGTCAGAGCACTGATCGAACACACGTTCTCATGAACAAGAGCCGTACGCTCTAGCCATTGCACCACCATATAAGATACCGACTAGGCGGGCGGAAAAATAATTGAAGTTACAGGATTTTGTTCGGAAAAAAATCGTTTTATGGGCCAAGTAGAAAACATACACAAAAATTTAGAAAATCCAATTAATCCCTTAACCTCCCGCAATGCACTTGAAGAAAAAAACGAGATGCAATTTCACATTTTTTAAAATTTGAATATAGTTTGGTTACATTTTCAAAATTGCAAGGATGCTGAAATGTAGCATGTGACAGCTAGGTATGAGTGTGTACAAAAATGTTTTAAGTAAGCAATAAATGACGTTTACGTTAAATGTCAAAGTAAGAAACGTACTTTTTTCCTGTTTTTGCTCATTATAACTACAGCAACGCAAATTTAAGAACATTTAATTAATGGATTTTATAGAGGAGGTAAACATTTTATAGAGTAACTGCATTCGGGACGGAAACTCAACACTTTACAGTTTTTGAAAGCATTGCATCTCAGGTTTTCTTCAACTGATTGCGCTAGTTTAAGGGTTTAATTGTTTTTTTTTGAACTGTTATGTGTGTAGTCCGCTTAACTCATGGAGCGATTTTTTGCTAACCAAATCCCAAAACACCCTACGAATGTTAACCAATTCAAACGAAATTAGTTATATAGGCTTTTTTTTAGGGTGGGGTCACTTCTGTTAGATATGTATCATATCAGTTTACGTCTTGATGTGGGCCTTATACAAACTTTACAAACGAACGAATTAGGGCGTACGTTATTCTTTTTTTCTTAGGCCTAGTCTACAAGCTTTTGACATAGAACCATTCAGACTACGGTTTAATATAACCCCCAAACAAATTATACTGACCATGATTGGTACCATCGACTCAAGGCGTTACAAATATTAGCAAATTCGACCAAAATTTGGGTCATAGGAATGATCGATTTTGAAGGTGGGGTATTTTGTTCCACATTTCAATATAGGTGGCATTCCAGTGATTCTATGGATTATTATTATAAATAGGCTACCGACACAAGCTGATGACTGAAGCAAATAGTCAAGTATGACCGAATAGTTATAACATTGGTTGCTTCCAACTGAGCTCCTTCCACCGGTTGTAATGCCAACTTGTCTTATTCATCTTCAAAATATCGTATACAATTTCTTTTTCCTACAAAATCTGCAATAATCGAGTCTATAAGCCTATTTATAGACCTATATCATTAAAATGCGTAGTTATTTAGTTTTAAACCGTAGTATGGATTTTACTAAAATGTAGGTGCGTTTTTTTAAAGCGTTTTCAAATTTCAGAAAATTTTAGTGTTTGGAAATATTTGAAATATTATTTCTTTCTGTCTATAGGATTCTTTTTTTTGAATTGTGATAGTTTTATTTATCCAAATTTAGTTAAATATCGGACAAAAATTAACAGCATGTTAGGAAATATTTTACATTTCTTGTTTAAAATAATTTTCTTGGTTCACGTGTAAAAAAAAACTTTTTCACAGTATCTAAGTATGCAGTAATTTTTAGGAATTTCTTACATGACCTAAATATCACTTTTAATGAATCTTCCGACCTACATAGTTACTGATCTATTAATGATTATATGAATTACAGTCTTAAGGATATATTCCTAGCTCAAACACCTCCAAGTAAATTAATTGTTTTATTCGTTTTTAACAGTATTAAAAAAAATTTATAAAAAATCCATAATAAAAATTACCCACAACATTGAAAACTCCAAGACATATAGAACCCCGTGAAAACAGTATTAATCACCGGTATTTGTAAATCCACACCTCCAGCCGAATGAAGCCAACATAAGCCGTGTTCCCGTACGCACTACAACTTAATAGTTTTACGACTTTTACTGGAAAAAGCGTTCCCGTACTCACGAAAATAGTAAAAGTAGTAAGAAAATTTCAGAGAGAGAACAGAAAAACATGGCGTTCTATCTTACAACTTTTTACTAGTTTTTAGCCGAAGAATTTTACCGAGTAAAAGTAGTAAATTGTCATTCTCTATGGAACTGACAAAATAAATTGGAAAAATAATTTAATATTGGCAAATGAATTATTGTAAACAGAAAAGGAAATATATAATATAATATCGCTCTGGTCGACTTTAGCAGTACGTGGGATTTCCTCTTGGAAGTTTCGGACGAGGAGCATGTTGTGGCCACATTTCTGACATAACTTTTACCACTTTTACTAAATTATCGTTCCCGTACTTTTTTTAAACTTGGTCTCTCACAGAGAATTTTTTGTTATTTCTGGCTAAACTCTCTTTTACTAGTTTTACTATTAAAAAAGTACGGAAACAAACGTATATGTATTCAATAATGTAAAATCGAATAATTGTCTACCGATGTAACAGATATTTTAACCAATACTGATTGCTTTACGTACATAAGTTCTATAAATATATATAGATTATTTGACCCTTTGAGAAAATAAGATTTGTGTCGAAATCGTTCACTAGTTCTCGAACTCTGTTACTTAAGGCGCCCAGATATTACAACCACGAATATACTCACCATATCCAACATGTGCACTATGTTCGTGAGGGTAATATCTGGTCACGCTAAATGAACATATAGTTCAAGAACTACACAACTGTGCAGTAAAGTGATGAGTGTATTTCGATTGCCGCTGTATTAACTGGCCGGCGTTTATAATATCTGGATTTCCGTCCGCATAGTGTGGAACGTTTGTTACATATGTAAGTAGGTATTATGTCAATTTATTTGAATAAGTCTGATACTTTGTTCTACAACACCAGTGATTTATATTTAAGTCACTAAACTGTTTTACAACTTCCCATTAGTTGTTCTAACATCATAACATTAAGTCAACTTCCAGAAATCTGCAAATTAATTTGTGTTGGATGCTACAGACAATCGGCACACTTCCATGAGTGAATACAAATTTGATTACAACCTGTAACTCCGGTTTGGGTAAATCACACTGCGGGAATTACCGTAGGTAAGTGTTCGAAAACACTTTAAACATTGACGGCCGCATTAACGTAAATATATGATAAAATGTCACAATTTATTGGAAACTAGTTTGCAAAGAAGCTTTCACAGTCCAAATATACATGCGAGTACTTTGCAGGAAAAATATGAAAAACGGCAAAAAGGCGCAATAAACAAATCACACTTACGGCATATTGCACAGACAAACAATCGTATGCAAATCAAATCGTACATAGGAAATCAATCGCCATGTGGATGGAACAGGGTACCTGAATGGAAGTACACAGACGCATTTGCTGTTTGGTGTGAAAATCATAATATACTTCAAATCTAAGTTCTGGTGTAAAGAAACACCTTTCTGTAATTTAACGTTTATTTCCACATGAGAGAATTGCTAATTTGTAGCTCTATGGAAAAAAATTCCAACTAGTTGCATAATGATTATGTGAATGAACACTCCAATTACGCCTAATGTTTGAGGTGGCAAATGATTTTTAATCTAAACTTCAAAATAATTTGTAATCTAAATTTGTGATGATTTTGTGAACACAAATGTGAGAATCAAATTTCATCTATGAACTAATGAGGTGTTGTAGTTGTTGAGAATTGCATATGGAGTACAAAATCTTCTATACCATTTTAGAAAAACAAATGTTACATATATAAATATTTATTTCAAAGGACATCACACAGTGCTCACATGGCCAGAGTATTAAAATTGTTATCCATTACATTGTACAACATTAGGTTGGTAGCCCGTATAATTAGATCGTTTACGAAAATTACAAAAAGATAAAAAGAGAGCAGAGCACTATGCTACCCTCGAACTAATTTTATGCCCATCAAATGAGACGCCATCTATAATAACTCGTATAGAAAGATCGCAATAAATTGAAGGATTTACTACGTAAGCGTAAATCAATAATCTTTGATAGTAGCGCACCATGTCAGACATGTAGTTGATTGGTAAGTATATTGCTGGCTTCAGGCAATTCATCAGATAATACGAGAATGTGCCTTTTGCGACAGATGGTTTTAGTGGTGTTAACTGCAGCCTTTCTCATTATGATCTTAATTTAAGTTTGAAGAGATCGCACGATACGTAGCCGCTTCGTCTGAGGCCTCGACCGATTTCAAAGGGGTCGGTAAAACCTTTTACTAGGTTCATTGAGGGTTTGATATCGGTTAGTGGCCTATTTCCCTGTTCTGACCACCATACATTTAATGACGAGTACTTAGCTTCTCAACATACTGTTCGGAACCGGTGTAAAAGTGTAGGTCCCAATAATTGAGTGTAAAACTTCAAAGCAGACAACTCACTAGTTTTGAGAGGCTCTCCGCAATCCCTACCTGGGATGTAATGGGAAACCACTGTTTGTCTTGTTGTTATAGTCCCCTACCTCCTTTTGAAATTTCGACTTTTTTGGTAAAAAAAAGAGAACCCATATATTAAAAATTTTGATTGAGTATTTTTTTTTATATAAATATTGTATAAAAATTTAGGATTGTGATATGTTTCCACATTCGTTCTATGTTTGGCGAGCCCAAATATATTTTCTCCTTCACAAACCTTTATTACCCCGGGACATTCTACGATAATTCAAGAAACTAAAAAATTGGGAAAAAATCAAAAATTCTAACGAATCTCACCAAGTTACGGTTATTTGATTACACAGTGCAACACGAAAAAAATATAAACATATAAGGACACCACTACGTGATAAACGACAAAAAAAAAGACCGGTGTCTCCCAGTTTTGCCCAAAGTCATGCACTTTTTTTATGGGCCTTCAAAGATGTAATTTTTGTAATTTTTGTAAAAAACTGATCAGGCTCATATCTTGCAAACCGTTCGAAATTTTGATATACTACACTCTGAGAGAAAAGAAATTGAAATCATAAAAAATCAAAAAAACTTCATCCTCAAGGTCAAAATCGCAAACAATTTTAAAAATTCGATTTTTTTACCTTTTTTCCCCTGTTCAGGTCCATAGGTAGCAAACCGTTCAAAATTCAAGGAAACAATCAACTACAAAAATATACCTAAGATCTCAGTAAACAACTTTCTAGAACTTCTTAGGAATGATTCTTAACACCGTTTACTTCAACATTGGGAAGGTATTATATCTCACCGACCGCAGAAGCACAGGCAAAGCAATGACCTCAGCACACGCAACAAGGGACGCAGCACACAATATAAAAGCGACACGACGCTCACATCTAGACATTACACGGCGCGATGTCAACGAGAGCTCAGAAGTAAAAGTTAAAGTGAAACTGGGAGACACGGGTCTTTTTTTTGTCTTTTATCACGTAGTGGTGTCCGTATATGGTTATATTTCCACGACTTAAAAAATAACAGACAGTGTTATTTAAAGAACTGTTAAGATAACTGTAACTGTCATTCAACAATTTGACACCTCACCAGCACAGTTGTGTTTAAAATTGCAAGTATTGTATTTTCCAGTACAGAATTTCTACAATAGAATATGGAATTAGAGTTGGCAATAATTTTAACGTATTTCTTGCGTTAAATTTTTTTCTAGATTTTTCCTAATATTAAAAAAAAATACAATTATACATCATACAATTTTTGGTGAAATGTTCTACATTTTACTAATTAACTGTCTATAATTCTGTGCTACATTATACGTATCTGCTTTAAAGTATATTCTCTTCGCTATTGGAGTCCTTATTATATTTAACTTTTTACTTTTATTGACTATATTACAACCTCATGAGGTCAGACGTCTTACACATATTAATTAAACAATTTCAGCATATTCTTCCAACTGGCTCTATCCTTCGCTTTTTCTCGCCAGTTGGTAACACCAAGGATACGGAGGGATTCTTCTGCCTGGTCTTTCCAGCGTCCTCTTTTCCTACTTCCATCGGGTACGTTATCAAAACGCTTTCGCGCTGGCTCATCTTCACCCGTTCTGATAACATGGCCTAGCCAACGCAATTGTCCCACTTTGATTCATCTAGCTATGTCCACGTCAGAATAGAGATTATATAGCTCTGCGTTCCAGCCACGTCGGTACTCGCCGTTTTCCCTAACAGGACCATATATTTTACGGAGAATTTTTATCTCGAAACTCCCAGGTGTTTTCCATCCGCTTGCGATATGACCCAAGTTTCGGAGCCATATGTCAAGACAGGTAAAATGAGAGTCTGATATAGCTGGACTTTTGTCCGTCGAGAGAGGGCTTTGTTCCTAAACTGCTTGCTGAGCCCAAACTAACATCTACTTGCAAGCACAATTCTCCTATCTATCTCCAGGCTGACGTTGTTGTCAGACAAATTCATTTACCATCAACGTTCACGTGCGGACCAAGTCGAGAGGTTTCTCTAGTCGTTGACACCATCAATTTTGTCTTGCCCTCGTTAACACAAGACCCACCTTCGCTGATTCCTTTTCGATTCTTGAAAATTCTGCTGTAACCTCTCGCAAATTTCGCCCAGCTAAATATGGTTTTTCATGTTAATGATCTTGTTCGTATTTACTGCAGCCTTTCTCATTATTATCTCCATTAAGATGTTGAAGAGATTGCACGAAAGTGTGTCGCCTTGTCTAAGTCCTCGCTTGGTACAGAATGGTTCAGTGAGGTCTTTCCCCACTTTCACTGCTGATTTGGTGTTGGTCAGCCTCATTTTACAGAGGCGAATCAGTTTTGCCGGAATACCAAGTTCAGACATACCTTCGTACAGTTTTCCCCATATGGGGCAAAAGGTGGTATGTATCGAATTGCTTTTCGTGGGTCTTATCCAGGATTTGGCGTAGCGTGAATATTTGCTCAGTTGTGGACTTGCCTGGTCTAAAACCACACTGATAAGGTCCAATCAGGTTTTCAATAATTGGCTTTAGTCTTTCACATAATACGCTCGACAAGACCTTATACGCGATGGATAAAAGACTGATACCGCGATAGTTGGAACAGACACACGGATCACCCTTTTTGAATACAGGACATAATACACTGAGACTCCAATCGTCGGCCATTCAACCAGCCATATACCGCATATCAGTTGTTGCATGTGGGCTATCAGTCCTTCGCCACCTTCCCTATTCAAAACTTAAAGTTTGGAAAGTGATTTAAATTCGCACAGTGTGATGATAATGCTGTTTTTTGTGTTGACATGTGTCTGTATTTTTGACCTGATTTATGTCCTGCAATTCTATTCTTAAGTTTATTTTTAGTTGTACCTACATATACCATATTGCAACTTTGACTATCATTTCCTCCACAAGGTAGTTTTTATACTATATTAAATCTATCAAATTTATCTATTCTATATTTGGTTTTTCTAAACAACCTACCTAGTGTGTGTGGTGTTTTAGGGGCCATTTTGTAACTATTATTATCAGGTATTTTTGATTTTTCTCATCTCTCAGAAAATCGTGGGACATATGATAATGATTTAAACTTTTTTGGTTCCACCATTGAATTTTGTTTACCTTGAACCTTTTATTCATATTGCCTTATTAATCGATTGACTAACCCTATTGGAAAATTGTTGTCCATTAATATACTTGTAATCTTCACTTATTCTTTTTGTGAAAATGCCCGTCGCATATCTTCAAAAATATATCTATTAAGTTTCTTGCCGTATTGATAACCATTATTTTTGTGTGTTTGAAGTGATAATTGATAACCCTTCCAGAAGCAGTTGGTTTTTGGTACCAATCCACTGATAAATTCTCCCCATTTTTTATTACCATACCATCCGAGTATGGGAGCCTTGATCCACACTCTTCTTCAATTGTAAACCTAATATTAGGATGAAAATTATTAAATTTTGTCAAAATATTATCTATAGCACTATCTGAAGTGATACAGAATAAATCGTCTTCATATTTGGTAATGAATGCAGGAATCAGGTAGATTCTCCATAAGAATATCAACCACAATCAGGGAAGCTGGAGATCCCATTGAAAGTCCTTCTTGTTGAAAATACACCTTCTCATCATATCGGAAATAACTGATGTCTTTTATACAAAACTTTAAAATATAGAGGAATAATGATTTATTAATATTTGTATGCTGTTCTATTCTGTCCCATTATCACTTGATAATAAAATCAAAGTGCCAAGTCTACAGGTATACTCGGAAAATAAAGAAACTACATCGAATGAAACTATTTTTCACAATTTTTTATTTTTAGTTCCAATTTTTTTATTCTTAAACTGCAATGAGTCTTTTGTATTGTACTTGGACTACTTCTGTAATCCTTTTCAGTACATTCGTAATGTACCTACACAACTCATATGAAGGTTAATTGACAAAAACGGGAAACAAAAACAAAAACAGTCTCAACGGAAAATAATACCTATCGAAAATGTCCAAAATCACAAAAATCGGCCCACCAGTAACAAAGTTCTACATAAAAATACTTCATATTCTAAACAGTTTTTTCCAATAAAATATTTTTACATTTATAACCCTGAGCAACAACGATTTTGTCCTAAGAACGCCACTATGTTTTTAGGATGTAGTTTGGTCTAAAACATGAAAAAAAAATATTTAAAAAATATCTATCACGCCACTGAATTTTAAAGGGTTAAAATCCAATTTGCGCCAGTTTGTTTACTTTTTAGTCCATATCTTGTGAACGGATGCTCCGAATATTTAGGTTAAGGTAACAATTGAAAGATTATTAAATACCCATAATAATTTTCTAATACATCTCTTCACTTGATCAAACCGTTTGAGCACAATTTAGAAAACTAATAAAGTTTTCGGAAAAATTTCAAATTTCTTCGACATTCAAAAATCACAGAAAAATAGTAAAATCGACTTTAAAAATCTACACAAATATTAGGTACATGTGCCATACTCCAGCGAGTTTTTTGAGACATAAATGGAGAAAAGCGGTGTATAAATGCGGTTTTTAGTACAATTATATTTAATTTACCCATATATGTAGTTTTCTTCACTTACGATACAAAACCGTATACATATACTGGATAGTTGTGGTAAGCTGTCGATTGGTGGTTACAAAATTGATATTTTTGACTCATTTTACATATGTACCCTGCCAGTGACATATACGGTGTAGTAGTTTGAATATTACTAAAATGTTCAGATATAAAAACTAGTGGCATTTTATAATATCTACTAAACTTATAGTTATACAGTTATGTAGATTTCGTTTGGAATAAATTGTTGGTTGATCAAACATTAACAAGAGTTTGACTACATTATTTTTAAAAAAAGGTGACGACGGTCACCTCGCATAGTGCCGGTGACACTGTCGAGTAATCAGCCATGCAAAAGCTTTTCTTCTATTAATAATCCGTTCAGAACCAGTGTAAAATTGTAGGTCTTAATCAGTGCGTCTTAAAAATAGAAAGCGCACAACACACCGATTGTGCGAAGCTCTCCCATATTCCTTCATGGAAAGTAGTAGGAAAACATTTATTTATTTATTTATATACGGTTTTGTATCGTAAGTGAGGAGCATCCGTTCACAAGATATGGGCTAAAGAGTAAACAACCTAGCGTCAATTGGATTTTAACCCTTTAAAATTCAGTGGCGTGACAGGTATTTTTTTTAATATTTTTGTTTTCATGTCTTAGACCAAACTACATCCGGAAAACATAGTGGCTTTCTTAGGGCAAAAGATTTTTTTTAATTTGTTGCTCAGTGTAATACAAATAATTCGACTTTTTTTCATATTTGCTTCAAAAGGCGAGTTTGGCAGAAATTTTTATTTATAACTTTGTTACAGGTGGGCCGATTTTTCTGATTGTGGACATTTTAGTTAGGTATTAAGTCATAGAATTTATTTGAAATGTACATTGGGTTAAACAGGCTAAAAATGGTATTCCGGTTCCAACATAATAAAAAAATTAAAATTGCGTGATTTTTCAAGATTATAGGCGGTTAGAGCCACCTATAAATCTCCTTAGATTAACCAAAAACTTTGTATTTCCTGGTTTTTCAGCTGTCCGCATATTTATAGCGGGTAAGACCGAGAGGTTAAAAACCTCTGTTTTTAAGGACCGCCTTAATAAATATATACACACTCCGGTCCACTCATTTAAAGGCACTAAAAATTCCATATTCAGCAGCCTGTATCGTTTGCAATTTGTAACCGGTTGCAGAATCTTAAAATGGAAATGGAAGCAAGACATTTTGAGATATAAAAAACCATAACAATAGTGGTTTCTTAACTAAAGAACTTTTTTGAGCAATTTATAAAAAATGGTCTAAAAATTTGATTTTTTTTGGTTCACTTGAATAAAGGCACATTATTACTTTTTTTTTTTTATTATTTTTAAAGTTAGCGATGATTTTGTTTATTACATCTTAATCATTTTACGAGTCAAAATGGCAAAACAAAAAATTTTAACTCTATCGGAAAAAACTAAAATCGATGTTTACCCTTTTGAAGGATATTCGAACCGCGAATTAACTAAAAAAATGGACGGAGCCCAACAGTTGTCGGCAATTACATCAAGGACTCCGAAGGGTGTTGAAAAAAATTTAGAGCAAGGCTTTCGTTGGTTTTATCTACGTATGAGAAAAAAAAACAAAAATCGTCAGAATTACTTCTAATTCTGCTTTATCCTTGTCGAAAATAAGTGCTCCAGCTGAAGTGGAAGCGAGCAAGTCATCAGTACGCAGAGTAATTAAGTCACAGCTCTTATCTTAAATACCTGAAATTACATAAAAAGCCGCCACATAATGCTGCTCATAAGGAAAAGAGGCTTGAATTCGGAAGAAACTACATGGTATGGGATGTGCTGCCAAGAGGTCATGTAAATGACTGGAGAAACGTTGTATTTACGGATGAGAAGAAGTTTAATTTGGATGGGCCTGATGGCTACAACTATTATGCCCATGACCTGGGCAGAGCAAAGCGTTTTTTGAACAGACATCACAGCCGAGAGGGCGGCGTTATGGTGTGGGGTGGTATTACGTGCTATGGCACCATCGATCTTTGAATTTCAAAGTACAAAAATGACTAGTGCCAGCTATAAAACGTTATTGGAATAGGCTTTTCTGAAGTTCAGTGAACTAGTTGGTCCCATATCTTGGATATTGAAACAGGATAATGCCCTATGCACAACGCCAGAGTAGCAAAGGAGTTCATTGCAAGCCAAAATGTTAATATACTTGACTGGCCACTCTATTCGCCAGATCTAAACATTATCGAAAATGTCTGGGGTTGGTTATCTCGTAAGGTCTAGGAAGGAGGTAGAGAATTTGATGGCAAGCAGTTACTAATTCAGGCCATTAAGGATGCTTGGAATCAAATTTCGTTGGATTACATAAATTCTCTTTATCTCTCAATGAAAACCCGTATATTTGTAGTTATTAAAAACAAAGGGGGTTGTACCCATTACTAATAGTTCTTAAATAAAATAAAATAAATTAAAAAAACAAGAAAAACTGTTTTTCATTAAAATTAGGTAAAGTGCCTTTATTCAATTGAACCAAAAAAAAATTGCACATTTTGAACTTTTTTATAAATGGCTCAAAAAATGTTATTTTTGAAAGATACCATATTGTCTCGATTATTTTTATATCTCAAGATGTCTAACTTCCATTTCCATTTTAAAATTCTGCCATCGGGTAGAAATTGCAAAAGATACAGGCTGTTGAATATGGAATTTATAGTGCTTTTAAATAAGTGAACCGGAGTGTATATTAATAAAAAGAATTTTAAATATATATTAAACAAAGTACAGAACATGACAACAAGGTGTACCGACAAAAGAGAATTTACTACCCAGAACATTTGACATTTGACAAACTGTACCACAAAGACACTACTTAAAAACATCAATAAAGTACTAAAAATAGTATTTTGTGTAACTTAAAACACATTTTCCAAAACTGTGCAGCTTCGATTAACACTCTACGAGACGATTTATTATACAAAAATCGTCTGTCAAATGTCTCGCAACGCTCTAAAACTGTACAAGCCTTAGGATGAAAAATAAATTTGCTTCCTGGTCTGACAATGACAGCATTCACAAAAAAGGGAAATGATGTATTTAATTTGCAAATGTTTACATGCATCATTTAATATATTTAATTTCCGCAATCTTAATTTAATATTATGTGATAATTTAAATAAATGTTTAAATGCTTATTTGCTGTTCAAAATTTAACATTTCATTGAGTTATGTTACATTATACTAACAAGCCAACGACACACATTCCAACACATGTTGCATACACTTGGATACATGGATGTGTTTAATTACACAAGTGTTCGTACTTGTGTTCACATCAGTATAAATCCTGATTTTATTGTGAACACAATCAAAAACTTATTAAATATTTAACAATAACATCAATGAACCACAATAAATCTGTGAGTTACAACATCTGCAATAACAACATTTCATCCAGTCGAGCAACAGAAGAGTAAAAATAACAAAAATTAAAATACAATATTATCACACGCACATAACACTTGCAAACACATTCACAATTACACAGATGGCACTGAAGCAAACCCTGGTATCTCCACTTGTTTTAACATTTTTCAAATTTAGCTTGGTGTGGATGTTGAATCGGTAAATTTTAGTAAAATTGCTTTACTTTATGTATTACGCACATTTTTAACCATTGCCTGCCTGCATATAAAATAAATAAATAAATGGTTTCAAATTACATCCCATGAAGCAATCGGGGAGAGCAACCAGTGAGCTTTGCGCTTTCTAGTTTTATTCTCACTGATTGGGATCCACAGTTTTACACCGGTGTCGCCGTCACTATGCAAGGTGACCGCCGTCGAAAGAAATTTTAAGGTGGTCAGAGCAGGGATCGAACCCCGGATCTCAAGTACAAGAGGCGCGTACACTACCCATTGCACCACCGACCTGCATCTGCTTCTCCAAAATTCTGGTAAATTGAAAAATAATTCCTGTAACTAAGGTATCAAATGCGAAAAGTACTAATAATTTCGGGCCTATACGTAGTTTATCAGTATTGCCCAAATTGTTTGCGTTTTTGATGTCAACTCAGCGAAGGATGATGTGCTTCTACCAAATTCCAATCCGGCTCTGCTGCTGGTAACAGTTGGACGAGGGCAATATGACTATAATGAGTTTTCTGGATTCTTCTAAAGCTTTTGACAGGGTAATTCAAAATATACTATGCACGATTATGCACTACCAGTTTAGTAAATTGATTTACTGGTGATTTATAAAAGGTTATCTGTAGTTGCGGATAGTGAATCATACATCTGGAGTTCCCCAATTTTCAGTTTTGGGACCGCTTCTGTTCAGTGTCGTTGGTAATCATGTTTTTAAGGTTTTGAACAACTATAATTTTCATTCGGATGCCGATGCCAGACAGTTATACATATCAAATCGAATGAGACTGAATGAAGGTATGTGCAGTCGAATTAATGAAGATTTAAATGAAATACTAGTAATGGTCAGAGTATACAAATCTGTTCTTAAACCCTGCAAAAACATATGTTCTACAAATAAGTTGTTCTCATATTACCAGACGTCAGCTACCTAGCATCCATCTTGGGAATACAGTTCTGCAATATGTTATTTTATGTTAACACATCTGTGCTTTGTAAACGTTACATAAATAATTTGGTGAGGAATGTGTAGAAATTTAAGAATAACACTAATTATATTCCCACTGAGACAAAAAAACGACTAGTATTTTCATTGGTATTACCCTTGATAAACAATTTTTCGGATGTTTGTTACTTTACATATCCGGTTTCGAACAACCCCGGGGGGTGAACGACCTTACAAAACGAAGATAACATATTTCGCCAACCATTTAGGTCTTGTGCCTTATCTCTTCAATGGTAATACCATGTGTACGCAAGGATTCGTCAACTTGATCCCTCCAGCGGAGTCTTGGTCTTCCAATTTTTCGTCTTCCTTCGAGTTCGGTTTCGAAAACGGTTCGTGATAGCTCGTCTTCATCCATTCTAGCCTAGCCAACCCAATCGCGTTTTTTTTTATCCGCCTAACTATATCAATGTCGGGATATAGCTCATATAGCTCCTGGTTCATACGTCGCCGATACTCGGCATTGTGCACTATAGGGTCATAAACTTCTCGAAGCATTTTTCTCTCAAAGACTCCTAGAGATGTTTAGTCTGCTTATGACAAGACCCAGGATTTTGCGCCATAAAGCAAGGTAGGTTGTATGAGAGTCTCTTAAAGCTGGGTTTTTATTACTCGAGAGACGTCTTTATCTCTAACGTGCTTGCTCAACCCAAAATAACATCTATCCGCAAGCACAACTCTCTGCTTGATCTCAGAGCTGACGTTGTTGTTTTTGTTCGCGCAAGATCCACGGTAGATAAATTCGTCCACCACCTCGAATTTATAACGGTTATCAACACTCTCGCTTCGGTAATAACTTTACCAACTTTTACTACGGACTTGGTGTTCGTCAAGGTCATCCTGCTTAGGCGTATGAGTTTTGCAAGAATACCAAGCTCAAACATTACTCCAGAGAGTTTCTCCCGTATCGGGCTATAGTTAGTTGTCGATTTCCCAGACCTAAAGCCACACTGGTATTTTCTTATTAGGTCAGCGATTATTGGTGTTATTCTTTCCCACATTATACTTGATAGAACCTTATATGCTATGGATAAAAGGCTTATTCCACGGTGGTTGGCATAGAGACTCGGGTCGCCTTTTGTCCATTGAATCCGAGTTTGGCTTTTTGGTAGAATTTTCGGGCTTCGTTCTTCCTTCTGAATGCCCCAATTTTGTGAAATATAAAAAAAATAAGTTTTCTACATTGAAATTTAGAGTAAACTGCATTTATTGCATACCCCAAAAATTTTTGTTTCAAAAACTCCAGACTCTTATTCACAATGACAGGAATTCACAATCCTTACAATTTTTAAAATGTCACCAACTTTTTTTTGGCAAAATCGGCATCTTCTGTAAGTCGATCGCAGGCCCACTTAGCGACCACTTAGCATGGCCAGCCGAGGCAGCCATTTGAATGAAATTATTTTCCATTATTAACCGGGAGGATTGTACTTTCAAATAAAAAAAGAAGTTTGAGAAATTATTCAGTAGTTTTTTTTTTACAGCATTTTCAAAAAAAAGTTATTTGGCGGACCCTTTATATTATATAACAAATATCCATGATTAGAAGTTAGCAAAAAGCAAGTCAATCTACTTTGCAAATTTTCTCGCAATGTTGTGCAAGCCTTCTTTACGAACATATATTTACAAATAACCACGCATCGTTGAGGATATGCACGTTAATAATTAAGAGCCACAAGCCACAAATATTGTTCTAAAATGGACTTAAGTGTAAATAGTTGTCTATGCATAAGTGTGTGTTTATGTTTAAGTAGAACATATACTAAGCATGGGAATATTTAAAAAATAATATTAACTTTTGCAGAATTGTCATTTAAAGAATGAATATAGAGTTGCTAAATTGAAAGTAATACTATCACACTAAATACTACTCAAATGCCAAAGTAACGAACCGCCTGCCAGCTAAATATCTTAAATTATAATACTAGTTTTCAGAAATTTGGCGATTTTTCATTCAGTAATCCAGTAATGCCGACAGTAATTGCTTAAATTCAAATTTTTTGGTTGATATAAAATTGTCTAGCAAGAAGAAGATTACTTATACTATTACTGATTTCACAGTCCGACAAATGGTAGGGTCCAAGATTGGCGCGGGTACTGCTTACCGGGAAAAATTATATCCGTAAAAAAAAGTTGTGCGTGTCAAGGCGTTTCATTGTGTCAGATCTAGGCATCGAGATATATCGATTTGAACTATCGAACAGGCAAAATTGCCATATTTTGAGCCTTTCAATGCATATCTACCATCAAACATTTTCGAATATCGCAAAGCTATATATTGATTTAAACTTTAAACTTTATTTAGATTCAGAAATCATTCACAGCGTTTCATGGGGCCCAGACAAAATTTGTAAAACGTGCTACAATGCTCAATGCTACAATTGGACCCAATTCTAATTCCACCGCATCCAAGTCCTGACAGAGAAAGTTATAATTCTCTTGTAACAGTGATCACAGGTGGTGCATCAAATGTGATGTGAAAGCCGTGACAGGAGGAGAAGGACATGCGAAACACATGTGTTTCTTGTAACTCTGGAGTACCCGATTTAAAGGAAATCAGTACAAGACCCATGACTGGCTTGTTCGACATCCAACGAAGAAAGGACACAACTCCTTAAATGATTCACTCATGCTAATGGACAACGTGCTCATGCCACCTCTCCATGTCAAACTGGGAATCGTGCAAAATTTCATCCAGGCCATGGTGAGTCAACTGAAATTTCTCGATTGTGTGAAAAATATTTTCACAAGGATCAGCGATGCAAAAGTAAAGTGCGGTGTTCTGAACGGGCCCGATATACGGAATCTCATGAAATCAAAAGAATTTAAAAACGCTTTAGTCGGCTATGATTACCTTGTGTGGAGGGCAGTGAAAAAAGTCATACTATATTTCCCGCACTTGTAACCAAGATGTTGCAATACTTCCAGAAAATTCGAGTGAACGTAAAATTGGAGTGAGCAGCTAGACTCAAAGTTCGATGAACATGGCGAGCGCCTCCATCAGGTGGCCATGCCCATTGAAGCGCGATTTAACGGCAAACGGCTGGACTGGTTGGTGGCTGAAATGTGTTGGTGGTCGGAAAAGACGCACGATCCCGACAATCAAAATGAAGAAGAGAAGATGCAATGGGAGTTTCTTCCGCGGGTAGGTCACAAATTTGAAGCTAACTGACTAAATAAAAACAATTGATTTTTTCCAGATGAAAACAGATACTCATCTGACACAGACTCCGAACAAGAAGGAGTATCCTCACGTATGAAAGTAAAGGCAGCAAATAAACGAATAGGGTCAAGTACATTTAATTGAGCGTACGTAAGACGAAATTTAACAGTAGTCTGAACTTAATGCTCAGGACAGTCTCCTGACTATAAACTTAGCGGCGATTCTATGAGGGTAAACCGTGCGGACGATAGGAGTTTTTATTGGGTGAAAGTACAGCACTGACATTAGACTTTAAATGCTTTCCTCCTATTCCATACAAGGAAACAAGGAAAACACATTTTGATGATGATTTCAGTTGAGAGTTGTTAGATAACTTATGAAAACAAATGATGGAAACAAATTTTCCAGGGTCCCACTCAATGAAAAACAAAAATACCGCTTTCCTTTATATACTATGTTGTAGCCGGCGTTGAAGTTAACAACATTACTGAACCTCACTTTGAGATATTCGGACATTTAGATGGTCAATATTCAGAAAAAAAGGCATATACAATTACAATTACCCCATACTAACTTCAAATCTCATCTCGATTCCTAGAATTGCCTTAGTAAAACGACGGGGCACATATACTTTTTTTTTACCGGTTGGGCGGTCGCAAAGTGTTATCGAAATGCAATGTATTCGTTAGACCAATACAAAGTCGCGCCACTGGGAATGAAGATGCCTGGTTTCGAGTAAAGATTGGTGAAAAGTTGATAAGTAATCAGTAATATCGTGTACTATGTATTAAATATTACAAGTCCCGTGGAATAAATAGTTTTTTAGATTATACTTCCGGGCTGATATATTTCAATACGACAAATTTTCGCCGTAATTAAAGTATATGTAGATGGCGCTCTATCAAGTGTTATGTTATGTTTTATTAACTATCAATAATACAAAGCTTATTACATAAATATATTCGTGGGTTTGAGTTGCTATCTTAAAGATATTTCAACAATTATAACATTTTAATAATTAATTAGAATCATTTAAAACTATAACTTTCATATAGGAAAAAGAAAAAGAAAAAGCCTATTTTTAATATCACAAAAAAAAAGGAAAAGGAAGAGAAGTTTTAGAAACAATAAATAATAAAGACTATATTTTATATATAGGTAATATTAACTATTGTTAAATCAAATTTCTCAAATGGACATAGTTTGACCTTCTGCATTTGTCGTTAAATGTCAGAGTCATGTCATTTATAACATCATTTATTGTCTTCTGACCCGATTTTCTATGAAGAGCGGTAGTAGGAAAACGATTCGGCAGATTGTATATTATTTTTAAATTTTTGGTTTGAATTTCTTGTAATCGTCTTCTATGAGTTTTGGCACAATCTTTTCAAATTTGGCACCCGTAGGTGAGAATTGGCCTGATACACAGCTTATATAGAAGCATTTTGTTTTTAATGTTTAGTTTTGATTTCCTGTTTAAAAGAGGGAATAGTGATCGTCCGCAATTTATAGCATTGACACATGCGTTATGTAAGTGGTGTTTAAATGTGAATTTTTTGTCAAAAGTTATACCGAGATACTTTACAGAGTTTGAAAAAATTATCTCCCTTCCCTGTACCATGGGCTTTTCAGTTGGAACTCTCGTTGGAGATTTATTATAAGGAAAAAGTATTGCCTGGGATTTGTCCTCATGGATCTTTATCTTCCAGTTTGAAAAATATTCTCCGGCTGAATATAGTGACTTCTGCATGCGTTTTACTATAGCATTAGATACTTTTTCGTGACAAATGAAGGCACTATCGTCAGCATAGAAAGCTAAATCACTACTTGTGGAAAGCTTGAAGTAAGAAGTGTAGAAAGCATATAGCAAAGGTGATAATACTGATCCCTGAGGGACACCTGCTGGGATATCTTTAACATTGGACAATTCTCCCTTGACATCAACAGTGAATTTGCTGTCAGTGAGAAAGCTTTTGATCAACTTTGTCATATACATGGGGCATTGCATTTGGTGGAGCTTGTACACTAATCCATTGTGCCAAATAGTATCAAAAGCTTTCTCAATGTCCAGATATAATACACCGGTGCTGTAACGTCTAGTCTTATTTGCTTTAATCATATTGAGCACTCTCTTTAGTTGGTGCGTTGTCGAGTGTTGTGGTCTAAATCCAAATTGGCAACTTCAATAAGAGCGCTACAAAAGTTTTTTTTAAATAAAACAAAACCGGTTTTAGATACCAATGAAATTCTTTATTCCTGTGAAAGTACGTTCGATGTCCAAAAGTCCAGACGCTGAACCCAATTTTCGACGGTTTTCAAGCATAAATCGGCCGATACTGCTGCAATTTCACGTTCGATATTCGTACGAAGATCATCAATCGTCGCTGGCTTGTTGGAATAGACAATAGACTTGACGTAGCCCCACAGGAAATAATCTGGGCCATTTCGTGAGATAACACGTTCACTACACTTGGTTTGCAATAAATTGATTGTGGCATTCGCTGTGTGGCTTGTGGCGCCGTCCTGTTGGAACCACATGTCCTCCAAGTCCATATTATCCAATTGGGGCCAAAAAAATTCGGTTATCCTTGAACGGTAGCGATTCGCATTCACAGTAATGTCTTGATCATCACGGAAGAAATACGGCCCAATGACGCCGCCGGCCCATAAACCGCACCAAACCATAATTTTTTCGGGATGCAATGATGACTCATGGATTACGTGTGGATTGCTGTCGACCAATAACGCATATTTTGCTTATTGACGAAGCCATTCAGCCTGAAATTATGACGACCATAATTGGACGTAGTTGAGGCCACTGACTCCAAATTTCGGTAGTAAATTTTAATAATTTCGACTCGTTGTTGGCTCGTATATCTTTCCATGATGAAATGGCAAACCTTGCTGAAGAGAAATGTCAAAAGAGCGGGAAAAAATATGGCGTCGTTTGCTGTCCCTATCGATTTACTTTTGTAGCGTCTCTGTTGAAAACCCCATTACATACCATGGTATGTACTAGGTACATTTGGAAATTACAGAATCAGCAGTACATGAGACATTTTCCCTTTCCTTAACAGTGGTGGTGTCCGACGATCTATTATAATTAGCATGATCATTGGTTATTGGTCATTGACCAAGCGATTTTTATCGAAAAACGGGAATTTTACTCTAAATGCTAACTACGATAAATATTTATTCAGTTAAAATTACATTTAAAGTTGAAAACATATTTCTTTTAGGATTTAACTAACTTATTTTATTTTGATTAAAAAATAATTTATTTCCTTAATCAATGTTGAAAGTGCTCAAAAAGCTGTACATTTTTGTTACTCTAAAGACATTATGTTGTTTCTAAACCCTCCGCCAGGATTAAAAAGAACTATTCGTTAAAAAACGGTTTGCATTGTATGAAATATCCAATACTCTCTACAATGTTGAAAATAAATGGACGTGCTTTTTACCACCGCTAAACTACTTTTTCGACCAATTCCCATGGGAGTTCTTAATATCGCTTAGCTTGCCATACAAAGTGGTCGAAAAATTAGTTTAGCAGGGAATAAAAAACTGGATGAGATATTGAAAAGCGATATAATCCAGCCAAAGATATACAAAGTTTTGTCCTATTTTTATTTTAGCTGTGTCTAAAGTTTAACCCCTTTTGCACATTATTGTGATGAATCGGCATAATGAACAATCGTATCTTTACAATTTAGGTATAGGATGAATTCAGCAATTTTAAGTCAAATACTACGATGAACATTGGAGCATTTGTATCCTCTATCATCTCAATATATGGGCCTTTTTTGTTTACGGGGTTAAAATGTACAACAAGTAAATTCCACTATTATTCTCCGTGAATGCCAGAAAGGAGTTGAAACTGAAAATGCGTTTAAAGGTTAATTTTGAACTTATTCAGAATTTAATTTTAGGTGGCTGATGTGAATGGAAAACTATTTGTAAATTTTCATTTGTCACCGAACAAGGAAAACTCTATTTATAATATCTGCAAATAAAAAGAGAGAACAAATTTAGGCATTTAAGCAAGAATATATTTACTAAATTTTTATTTGTGTATTCAGAGACTATAGTAGAATTTTATGGCAAATATGTTGTCGTAAATTTAAACCCATTATATCGCTGCTTTATTGGTATTTTTATCCCTTCCACAAACGGGTTACAAAGTTCCACAAAAATGCCTACTTAAAATTTCTGAACATATGGTATGCCGATTCATTATAATAATGTGCAAAAGGGGAATGTTCAACCCTACCCCTATCCTCACATTAACTAAAATAAAATGCAGGCGCAAACTATCAACACACCGACACACGTAGATTTGGCGCTGCCCAACGTGCCTACACAAGACATCCAATCCCGATTACAGAATCTGCAGGTCGATTAGGCTCACTGTATCCTGGGTGGTGGTACTTTTCAACGGAGTATTGTAAATGGCATTCACATGCGCTTGTAGCACCATCGGGTCGATTACACGCATGGAATTCTATCCGCTGGTTCGCCCAGCATTGTCTGAGTCCTTATATGCATATATATGTATACATCCAAACCTGGTTGACCGTTTTAGCTTTTTTGAAAAATTTTGCGGCCGACATGGCCAAATCACTCATTTTCGAAAATTAGCCCTCAAGTTTCAAATACAAATGGAAATAATATCCCAAAAATATAACCTTATCGTTAGCCACAAACTTGTCGCGCGGCTCAATAATTTTGAAATAAACTGTATAAACTAATATGTTTTTGATGTGTAAACATCTATACGCTGTGGGTAAAAATCTTATTCACAATACAATCACAAATTTAGAGTAAGATGTGCGATGTAATCGTTAACCAATCGTAAAGCGTTATCAACTCGGTGTAACCTATGTATGAGCGTATTAGTGTAATCATACGCTGCATACAATATACTCAACACCATCTAGTGTGCAATAGTAGCTACTAATTTTCACTAATTATCGTACATTATGTTACCGTAGGCAAATGAAAACAAGTAAATAAAATGAATACAAAATCATTTAATTTTAATAACTTTTAAAAAGATGTTTTGCACTTTTAATAAAAAATTTACTAAAACAAAGCAAAATAAGGAAAACTAAAAACTAAACTTGTCAAGTATAAGGAAAACTGAAAACTAAAAGTTTTCTTCATCTTTGAGACTGTCATTCATACTTAACAGCTACATATAAGCACCATCTAGTGTGCAATAGTAGCTACTAATTTTCGAAAACCATTGCTGTAAAATAACATTACATTTCAGTAAACAGCTGATTAATAACTTGTCAACCGCAACAAATACAAAATAATAAAATATTTTACAAAACACCAAAAAAATTATAACTCAGAACATAAAACAACACAAAGTGTATCAAAGCTGAATGGAGATAATGTTAATTCTAATAAAATTTCTATTAGATTCCAATATAAATTAAGATTATAACATATCTTCATTACGTACTGTTGCCTTACACTGAAGCTGGTGGACGAAAATTGGGTAACAATCTCCATCTCATGCCAATTATTATGGGTGGAGATTTTAATACAAATTGTGCAAACCCACAGTCGCAAGCTTTATCAAAATTTTTATTTGACGTTTTCCACTTGCATGTGAGCAATTCTCCACAAACCCCCACAACTAACAATTCCACTACTATAGATGCAGTTTTCCATAGATTTTTAAATACAATCGAGTCAAAAATTTATATTTTATTATAGTTACCATAAGCCAATATTACCTATTTGTACTTAAGGCATTTACAATAGATGGGCACTTTGCAGTACTACTAAAATTTCAGTAAAAATATTTCTTTAACTAGTAAATTTTTACTGATTACTAAAATTTTTTTCAGCAATTTTTATAAAGTGCCTACATGATTATGATGAGGTGCATTGAATTTTCAGTAATCAGTAATGCCCGATTACTGATTATTATGAATACGGCCCTATGATTTGACTGGTAATGCAAATTAAATTTCATTATCAGTAAAAATTTACTGAATTTTTTCAGTAATCAGTAAATTTACTGCTTGTTGTAATTTTTAATGCAGTACATATATACTGCAGTGTGCCCATTTACTAACCAAATAAGTTAAATAAAACAAACAAAAACCAGCAAATTCCTATGTATTTACAATATTGAAAGTTTTGATACTTTTAATTGATTAATTAAAAAAATATACTAAAAGCATAAGTACTTCCAACTTCATTACTAGCTCACATTAATTTTTTTTGTATCTACTAGTGTAATGCATTACAGAAAGACAGACAAATACAATAATACGGGTATGACTAACGTTTTGGTTCTCGAAAGAGTGACAACCCTAATGTGCTTACCAAGACCAAAGCAGTACATGCTATAAAACTAAATTATTTGTTTCATTGAAAGACAGTGATTATAGTGAGACTTACAGCGACATGAAACATATAAATGCATTTTCTAACCCATATAAAAAAAATACAATGAGTGTTCGAACTCACGGGCGATGTGTTAACACCTTTTTGTTACATGGTACCTGCTCGATTTCTATGAACACATTAGTAAATGTTACATTGGAAAATAAAAAACAGCGTTCAATCATATAATGACGTTACGTTTAAACAATATTAATACTTAAAATTATTTAAAGACCAGTGCAAGCACATGTGTCATTAATTTATTGCTTAATACTTCCTTTCCCCACAAAAAGCAAAGAGAATGCAAAGCAACATACACATGTCCATACATGCATTGCTATGTCCGAACATACACTACACAAGTTCACACAATTTTCGTTGCTCTCTTGCTATCTCATTTATACATACGTATAAATATGTCAGTATTATCTTTGCTATGAGAGTGCTCCGCACCCAGATTTTATTTGACTTACCTTTCACAATAATAAAAAAGTTGTTCAATCATATGATGACGTTTCATTTGAATAATATTAATACTTAATAACACTTAAAAATATTTAAAGCCGAGTGCCTATTAGATATTTTTGAACTTAATGCTTTATATCTTATACCCAGAAACAACAAAGAGAATGCAAAGCAACAGACATTGTTATGTTCGTACATATGCTACACAAGTTCACACAATTTTCGTTGCACCCTGCAATCTCATTTTTATATACGTATAACACGTCATTATTCTCTTTGCTCTGAGAGTGCTCCGCACCCACACAAAACAAATATTCGCTGCCGCTACATCAGTGTTTTTTCGCAGTTTGGCCATCTATGTTTCTCAGTCGGACAAATCTGTGTTCTATATAGGGGTGGGTCATCCTTATCAACTAGGGGTATGAAAAATAGATGTTGGCCGATTCTGAGACCTACCCGATATGCACACAAAATTTCATACAAATCCCCGTTTTCGGAGGAGTTTAACACCAAACAATCTCTGATAGCAGTTGGATGATCTGTGTGATCGCAGTCGGAGAATCTTTGATCGCAGTCGGACAAGTTGTGTTTGGATGTATTCACTTTGTGAATTTAGTCCCTACCCGCGCCTATAGATGCTAAAACATCAAAAATGGAGCTGAAAAGGCCACATATGTGGGTATTCTTGCAGAAGTGCTATATGCTCAGAGTGAGCTAACGCCCCCAAAATGATACACCGGCTTTACACGAGTGTGCAAAGGCCAGTTTTACCTGGTTCGTGTAGAAACTGAAGAAGGTTCAACTCATGAGATATTTCTGCATCAGCAGGGCGATACGAATTGTATTTATAAGGTAATGGAAACGATGAAATATCAGCCGCGAAAAGATTACAATCAATAGGAGAATAGAATGGCAGAAATCTCACCGTTGGCACAGTAAACCGACCGCACTCCAATGAAAATGGTTTCTGTGGGCAAGAAATCCACTAGCATACTGTCGGATCCCGGATGGGTGAGAGAACGCGAATATGACTATCGAGAACCTAAATATTAAACACAACTCTCGCCTTCCTAACAAAAACACTACTGTTTAAACAGAGGTTAAGGCGATCATGAAGTAATTCACATGACTGAGCAATGACGGTGGGGATACACATGTGTTAAAATACACATCAAGTTGCATCCAATCGTCACAAAGACCACTAACGATACCCAAGCTCAAGGAGAAGATAAACAGTTTGTGCACCATTAGAAACGTGGCGATTATGTGGAGTCCTGGGTACCGTATCATCTGTGAAAACTATGGGGTGTATGAGCTCGCTGTTGGAGGTCCAATGGTTGGTGCGCGCAACTCTTGTACATGAGAACATGGGTTCGATTCTCGCTCTGACCATTTCCGTCGACGACATTAACAGAGTTTAGTGACGGCGACAATATCGAGAACTTATTTTTGAAAAAGCTTCCGAAAATTCCGTTTGGAACCGGTGTAAAATTGTAGATTCTACTCGCTTAGTGTTAAACTAGGCAGCATATAGCTCACTATATGCGATAAGCTCTCCCCAGTCCTTTCATGGGATGTATTGGGATAAGCTCCCCCCAGTCCTTTCATGAGATGTCTTGGGAAATTATGTATTTATTTGACTTCGCAGCCTTACCACGGAATATCTGTCGAGCTTCGGCAAAGACCAAGAATAATCCATGGGACGTATCAACGCTGATTTAAATTTGCTCTTATTTGCCGAATATTGAGAGAAGTTGTTTCGTCAAAAGTTCACCGATTTATAGCATCTTCGAAGCAAAGACTTTAGTTCACTGTTTTAGTTCTGTAGTAGTAAAGCATCCTAAGCATATGTCTCACTTCCCTCTTATATTGAATCCGTATTGGAAGCAGCGATGCAATCCGATTCGACTACAAATTTTACTCTTGATTAAAACCATTCTATTACAAAACTCGCAAAACTTTTAATACTATAAGCTTGTATTGTTATTTCATTTATACACATTAATTTAATTTTCCCCCAAAGGGTAATAATCTTTTAATTAATTTACATTCCAACAAAATATCATTAGTATAATCAAAACATTTTGTTTCATTGTAATACCATAATCATATTATGTTACAATATTATTTTAATGTTTTCCAACAACTTTCCATGTTTTGTTATCTCATTTGAAACATAATTAGTTTTGAAAATGAATAATTTCCCTTACCAAACCTAAGCTACCCCAAGCACAAAAGGTTGCGTGTCCTGGTACACTTCGTTGCTAGTACTATATAATCGCTTTCACTCTTTAATCATAAAATAAATGCAAAGAAATTTGTTAACGACGATAGCAGAATGTGGGAATTAATAGGGATTAATTGTTATAGCAAATCCTTTATATACTTTTCAGTCGTTCGTTTTTGGGGTTAAAAGATAACGTGAACTAAAAGAGAACTATGGTAAATAATTATTTCGAATAATAGAGGAGTGAGGGAGTACTCGAATTATTTCATTTTATTATTATTAAATTTTTCCAAATTTCGATAGGATACTAAATAAAGGGTGTACCAACAAAAGTGTCCGATTTAATTTAAAACAAAAATGGACCGAGAGGTGATATTTTTATTGCATTGTAAAGTAGTCATGTTCCGATTAAGTATGGAATTTAACAAAATGCGAAAGAGTGAAATCGCACGGCGTTAAATAGCACAATTTTCGTGGACAGTTGACACAGTAAGTTCGGAAGATGGTTCGGTTGGTAATTCCTTGCTTCACCTAATTGATTGTTTCATGCGCGGTGTGGCAGGCACCATAAATCATCCAGATCCATACCATACAGTTGGCGGCACAAGAACTCCGCTATTATGTTCCTGTAATAAATGCCATTCATGGTCATGCAATTTTATTGGGACACCTTTTACTACCAAACATACCACATTTTTGAAACAAGTTTTCTACAGTTTGAGAGTATCGTCAGCGCTTTTTTAGCCTAGAGTTAAAACAAATGAACTCGACGAAAAAAATAACAAAATTTGACCTGACCCCTTTCGATTTTGATAAAATTTGGTGCGTATGTAGTTCCTTATAAGAAAACAACATGTGCCAATTTCTGGACCTCTGACCGTTTTGGTTCGCGAACTATGGAACCTTGTAAGATGTCAAAAATCGTAAAAATGTTGAAATGTGTAGCAGAAGAAATAGTTATAACTCTAAAACTACTTGTATTAAAAATTATATTATGGTCTCATTTTGCAGGTACTAAATGGGTCTTTAAAATGTTATACAACTTACATTTTATTCTTGAAAGGTCAAAGGTCATTTCGCATGACCTAAAGTTCGGGAAGATATATCTCAGAAAGCGAAACTTCTAAAATTTTACAAAAAATATATGTTGGTTCTTAACCGTTTCTGTACGCGTATTCAAAATTTCAAGAGGACGTTTTGTCAAAGTCCAGAGATATTAAAGAAAATGTGATGCTATATATAACATATTATTGTTTTTTTAATTTTTTACTACTAGAAAAAATTACAAAATATCATTTTCGATTATGATGAAATTTGGCGCGTATGTATTTTCTGTTTAAATAAAACTATGTGCCCATTTTTTGTTTTACTTTTATATATTGGATTCTAAATTTTCAAAACTCTAAAAAATAATACTAAGTTGAAAAATATTTTTAACGGTATTATTACTAATATGAATTTAAGTGTAATTATTTTCAATTACAAAATCTTTATCCCCGGAGTAAAGTTTTGCGATTAGTTTTGCCTTTCCTTCTGGAACAAAGCAATAATATTTCTGTGTTCCAGGTATGGTACGAAGTTCAACAAATCTTTGGCGTAGAAATTCTTCTTCATCATTGTGTATGAATTCTTCTGTTAAAAATTGATAGTTACAATTCGCTTCATAAAGTTGACTATATCTCCGATCTGAAATGGAATCGGCATATACTTGTAATGGGGATATTATGTGCTCCCATGGGGCTAATTTCGAATATATAGTTAGGCCATTCACTTTTATCAGGAGTGTCCAATATTGGCACTCGAAATCATTATTTCTGTCAATGACATGCGTCGCTTTATAAAGTTGACTATATCGCCGATCTGAAATGGAATCAGCACATATTTGTAACGGGGATGTTATGTGCCCCCATGGGGCTAATTTCGAGTATATAGTTAGTCCATTCACTTTTATCAGGAGTGTCCAATATTGGCACTCGAAATCATTATTTCTGTCAATGACATGGGTCGCTTCATAATTTAGGCTATATCTCCGATCTCAAACGGAATCAGGATATATAGGCTGCCCTGTTTAGGCGCTTCTACGGTGTTAGGCGGCTATACAATAGAAGTTCATTCGCCTTTGTTGTGAGCGACCCAGGTTAGATAAAAAATAACCAATGTCAGTTTTTTACAGGAAGAACAAATATTTGTTTCCATATAAAGGTAATTATATGCTAAATTCATCATAAATGGTTTAAAAACGCTTATTGGCTCTTTTTTCTGTACAAAATTTCTGTTTTATTGACAAAAAATGAGATTTCAGAAATATTGTATAAGTGGTTTGTGTCTTCGATAAATAAATTTATCTTCACACCCTTCGTTTATACACACTTCTTATTTGCAAATTATACTATTTGCAAATACTTAACTCACTGTTGATACGAAGATATCATTCAGAAATATTATTATACTTTCGTGATGCCATTCAGCAAAAGTATAGTCATATGGTAATTCTATTGGTGAAAATATTATACAAGTTGGCATCGTTGTGCCAGCTGACTCTTGTGAAACACATACATACATATTTATAAGAAGAGCGTATAAACGTGGTATTAGCAAAGTTGTTATTTGTCATTCTCATCCAAACAGGACTGCCAAGGTGATAAATACTGTATCAAAATATATATGAGAAATGAAAGATGAGGCTCCTGCCAAAACGAATCTTCAGACTCAGATTCCTCACTTTCAGGTGCTGTATCTTCACTTTGTTCAAGATGCACAACAAAAATATTCAAAATGTTACGTCAAAATCAATAAGTCATGGTGTAACATCCAAAAACTCTGGAAATGCTATTCGCGATGAGTTCAGCCTATATTTGAGGGCTCCACCAGAAAGGATACAACAGAATCCAATTTTATACGGGAAGCAAATGGCAGAAATATTTCCAGTACTTTCGTCTGTGGCCCAACTATCTGCCTAGCATTGCAACGTCAGTGCCTTCGGAGAGACAATTTTCGGTAGCTGGGCCAAATTGTAAAAGATCAGAGAAGTAGGCTGACAGCTGATCTTGCAAATAAATTATTGTT
This sequence comes from Phaonia tiefii, assembly GCA_963931995.1. NCBI lineage: Eukaryota > Metazoa > Arthropoda > Insecta > Diptera > Muscidae > Phaonia > Phaonia tiefii. Next base: position 196,032,562 of record OZ008368.1, on the reverse strand, counting down.
TTAAAAGACGTTCCCGATAAGTTTTGGTAAAACATATACATATTATTATAAAAACAAAAATAACATCCATTTTTATTTTATCAGTATTTGGTTGCTTTTTTATATATAATTATACAATATACATTACATTTTTATTGTGTTTTTCATTTTATTCATTACCTAAAATATGGGAGAAAATTATTTATAGCAAAAACACCGTGTTACACACATTCTGTCCATGAACCAAATTTACTGTTTCGGAAAGGGGAGAAAAAATAAAAATAGACGTGTATCGGCGATTTTCATGTACACGTCAGAATTTTTTTTTTTTTGACGTATAAAGCTCATAGTGGCCTGTGTGAAAGCCTTTGGACCGATTTTAACCCTTTTTCAGTGATCCAATCGAGCTGATTTTTTGCAGGCCGTCTCGTGGAAATGTCTGTATCACGTCAAATTTTTTAAAAAATAGATTTTTATCAATTCTCAAATTTTCCTAATTTTTTTTTTTTTAAATGGTTATCGTTTTTTTAAGGTTTCAGTTCGTTAAAAAAACAATTTTTTTTTATTACTTTTGTTTTATAAAAATAAAGAATTGTTACATTAAAAATTTTAATGTTTTTAAAGAAATTTAGGCCTTTTATTTTTGCGGTTGTAGGCATTTGCTTCAGTATCGCGACAAATAGACCAACAGTATACGCCAAGCATATGCGTAATGTCTTTTCCTTTAAAGCGCTTTTCAATAGCCGCAATGTCCTGATGGAACCTTTCGCCATGCTCATCGCTACAAGCTCCTAAATCATCAGGTAAAAAATCTAAATGATTGTGAAGAAAATGGATCTTTAGCGACATTAATATGCCCATTTCGCCATATGCCGAAACCATTTCTGCTACAATATTTCTATAATTGGCAGCTCGTTTGTTGCCAAGAAACTGCTCAATAACGGCAACTGTACCTTTCCATGCACGTTGTTCGATAGCATTTAATTTTGATGAAAATTCAGAACTTGCAATTATTTTTTTTATCTGCGGACCATTGAAAACACCTTAAATCAAAAAAATCATTAAAAAACATAAAGTTACTGAATGACTTCTTAAAAAAATACCTGCATAAATCTTTGCGCCGCTCAATTTCGGAAAAATTTTGCGCAAAGTTGCAATGGCCTCGCCATCACGATCCAGTTTTTTAACAAAATTTGATACGAGACCGAGCTTAATGTGTAGTGGAGACAAAATGATTTGAGACGGCTGCACCAATGGTAGATTCTCTATACTTTCTACGCCTACTTTGTAGCATGTTCGCGGCTTCCACTTAAATTCAGTGTAATGCTCATCTCTTTTTCGACCTTCCCATATACAGAAAAAGCACTGGTGGGTAATATTAATATTAATTCCATGCCTTCGTATGTTTCCTTGAGGTTTGTGGCATATGCGATCGGGACAGATTGATAAGGTCGACGAAGTGAGCTACTTATACTGAGCACCAATGGCAACATCGCCCAACTCATCAGATTGTGTAGTAGTGGACTAAAGTGGATACATAATTGAATATTTTTAAAACTGTATTAATAACTTTTGTTCAATTTGTGATATCTAAGTGTAATTTTTTCATTGTATATCTTGTACTCTCTTTACTATATATACATAAAAAACTAAATGATTTCGTCCAAGAGACATGAAAAAAAATATATATTTCATAACCGCATTTATCCATTTTTGTCAAGTCTTTGCCTTTTTTGTTTATCGATTTGTAGTTCCGTTAGATTTGAATGTTTTTGTTGAAAGAACTTCATTAAAGAGTAAAAAGCCATAAAGCGAACACACATTTGATTTAATTTGATTTTCGTATTAAAAAAAAAACTAATTTAGAACAACCAAAAAATGAGAAAAATATCAAAAAAATTTTGAAGATGAAATTGTAAGACTAAGCGAAAAAGGTGAATCATGCCGTAGTATCGCAAAACAGCTAAATGTGTGCCATAAGAAAACGGCGAGATGTGGTTGTGGCTGCTAACAAGGGAGGTAGACCTAGATTGCTCTCTGACGGAGATGCTCGAAATATGATTGCTAAAAACGCCAGAACGCCAAAAGCGGCTGCCGAAGCTCTCGATAAATCGGTAAGTGACCGTATAGTAAGAAGGGCCTTGCAACGAATTGGACTTGTGTCTGCCGTTAGAAAAAAGAAACCTGCACTGACGGACAAGAATGTGACGGCTCGGATTAATTTTTGCAAAACGCATAAAAACTGGACAACTGATGACTGGAAACGAGTAATTTGGTCGGTTGAAACAAAAATTAATCGTTTCCAATCTGATGGAATACAATATTGGTGGAAGAGGCCCGGCGAAACCATTCAGCGACACCATGTCAAGCAAACGGTGAAACACGGTGGTGGAAGTGTTATGGTGTGGGAATGTTTCACGTGGTGGGGCATTGGTCCTCTGGTAAAAATAGACGGAATTATGAATAAGGAGTACTATCTAAGTATTTTGCAGAACAATTTGAGCAGATTCATTGAAGAGTGTCTCTACCGAGCAACAGAAATAACTTTCCAGCAATATGGGGATCCAAACCACACTGCCAAAATTGTGCAAAAATGGCTTGCTGAACAAGAATTCAAGACAATGAAGTGGCCAGATCAAAGCCCCGACTTGAATCCAATCGAGAATTTGTGGGCAATTGTCAAAAGAAGACTCATCCAATACGAACGAGCACCGACCAGCTTAGATGATCTTTGGTCAAGAGTTTCAGTGGAATTGGCTAAGATTCCTCTTCAAACTTTCAAAAATTTCGTGGAAAGCATGCCTACTCGCATAAAATGTGTTTTAAAGAACAAAGGACTTTGGACGAAATATTGAAGCAAAAACTTGCCGAAAATATAAAATATGGACAATACTGGATAAAAGCTGTCACAAACTACAATATTTTTTTTGATATACTTCTTAATGATATAATGTGCTCTATTTAGGTTTTTATTGAAGAAAAATGTTTTAGTTTTATGTTTTATAGAAAATCATTTAAGTTTCTATAATATAAAAAAAATAATACCAAATTTCGAAAAATCTTAAATTTATGTATCCACTTTAGTCCACTACTGTATCTGTAGTCACAAGGCAGAACAGAATATGTCTATTTTTTCAACTTTTTAGGAGACCCTTTTAAGGGTTCATATTTCATTTGAAATGTAGTGATTGATCGAGATTTGCTAATAAATCATTTCCGATATCTTGGGAACTACAAATTGGATTATTCATATTCCGATTATATAGTGTGCAGTACGATATATACAGCTCGATTCCCGAAAAATGTAATTTGAGCATAACTCGAGTTATGCTGTTATGCCTTGTCACCATAGACATCATCTAAAATAAGTCCCCTCTACTGGGTATTAAACTGAGTTTAATACGAAATTTCGTCCTGGCATTTGGCTCACAAAGTGCAGCAATGATGCGTCTGAAGCCAGTTTTTCAAAAACTTAGTGGTGCCAAGATTATTGCTGGTATTTGATATTGGAAGGATTATTAATTATATCATATTATTTTTTCCAGGCGTTTGCAATAAAAATATTTATATAATGAAGGAGTTTCGACACATATTAACGACGGTAAAAATGTATCTTGAAATAATTTTGATGTTGTAATCCATAACGTTTTGGGCTACAGCAAATCTAAAAAACTTACTAGTAACTAGTAAGTATACACAGTGCAGAACTTTGTCAAATATTTTGGAAAAGCTGGAGTTACTATGTCCATGAAAATACATTTTCTGGACAGATATCTGCACTCTAACCCTGAAAATTTAGCAGATTTAAGTGATCAACACGGTGTACGATTTCATCAATATGTCGGTCGTTGTGGAGAACAGTTTCCGGAGAAAAAATTCCGCCCATATGTTGGCACATTACTGTTGGTCAATTTGGCATATCACTGATGGCATTTACAAATGGCACAGCACATTAGTTAAGAACCATTAATTTTAAATATTTTTTGAAAAATGTTATCCTTTGAAGTTTTGTAGTCCTCTTAGAAAGAAATAGGATGACGGAATGAAGCACTGAATCCAAATATTTTAATCCAATTAGCTTACGGTTCTTATATCATCTGGTTCAAGTTTAGCGCCTTTTAAAAAAATTTTATAATTGTAATTGTAAAATTGTACAAGTATATAATAAAGTACTTTTTTCTGGTAGATATTTATGTAAACTTTTATTAAAAATTTAACGAATAAAGCCAGAATGTTGAAATTTTGGCCAGTATTAGACTGTATATAGGTTATTTATATATATTTTTTCGAATAAATTGTTGGCGACTTTCAAAGGATTTTAAAGGATTTAATTTGAAATATAAATAAACTAAAAATATCGTGTGGTGTGAATAAGTAATATTTCAAAAATTTTTTTTTTGAAAAATCTAAACGTTCTAGTCAAATTACATGACTTTAGCTCTTCTATAAAAATAAAAAAAAATAAATGGTTTCCCATTACATCCATGAAGGGACAGGGGAGAGCTTCTCACAATCACTAAGCTGTGCGCTTTCCAGTTTTCACTCACTGATTAGGACCTACAGTTTTACACCGATTCCGAACGGTATTTTGAGAAGCTTTTTCATGGCTAAATACTCGATAGTGTCGCCGTTGCTATGCGAGGTGACCGCCGTCGAAAGAAGTTGTAAGGTGGTCTGAGCAAGGATCGAACCCAGGATCTCATGTAAAAGAGGCGCGCACACTACCATAATAAATCCGCCATATTGAAATCACAAACTTTTCCACACGATATTTAAAAGTAGAGACAATATGGTACATTTTTCATAAAAGTTCGGCTCCATATCGTCAGAACTGCAAAAGATTTAATCAACAAATTACAGATATATTGCACTGTACGACGGCAAAGCTGTATAAGTCCGATGACAAAGAGTTTATAATGGCCAGTTTTTCAGTCAGTGGTGATCTTCGGTTCTTAGTTAAATTGTGGTTAAACATCGAATTGTGTTTTTTAGTCATTGTTTAACTATGATTTAACCACCCAATGTTGGTTGGTTAACTTACAGTCAGAACCATATTACTTTGACAATCAAATGACTGACTGTCAAGGTGAGAAATGAAGATTGTTTAAAATATATGTTTCAGATTTGCGTACTTGTACACATACGTTGAGTCTAGATCGTTAATTTGTTGCGCCTAAATAGTTTTTTACACATTTTTGTTAAAATGACTTCGATTGTTTGCATCTATTTCTTATTTTACATAATTCCATTTTGTTTGTTCCCCTTTGTTGTTTTGGTATTTATCCCAAAACACACGTTATTTCCAATAAGAATACAAGGTTTGCCATATTAGTTGACAATATGGCGACTTACATTAACTCACCACTGAAAAATAAAATGCAAAGTTAACCTCTAATTAACTTAGAATTAAGATTAAGTAATCCGATAGTTAACTACCCACTTAAAAACTGGCCATAAGAATACGATAATTCCTGTTAAGCGTATACGCTTTTGCAAAACGACACTGGCTAGTACCAAATCCTGAGTGAAATTTGGTAAAGATCTCACCAGGATGGTAAAAATCATTCATTCCATACTGTTCGAGTATGCTGATGACATAGATATCATTGAATAATTTGCAAGAATCGTTAAGAAATCGGTGAAAGTGGGGCTTGGCAGTAAATAAGGATATCACTGTGATATGTTTTGACCCGAAAAAAAATTAACTTTGATGAATCCTTTTCGAACTATTAGGGGGGAGGGAGTCCCCTGAGTGCGAAAGTACATTTGGAAGTGTCAGATTGGCTCCAGTTTTTGAGAAATCGGTATATATGGATATAGGTAAGTCTGCGCTATTTAAACAAATTTTACCGGCCATAGGCCAATATTTTTTTGGCCTAAAAGGTCTTAAAAAGCTTATTAAAATAGAAAAAACACATGTTTGCGCTCGGTCCAACTTCTTGAGATATGGGCCTTTAAAACTTGAGTATATAATTGGCCATATCTCACATATTTATGGTCCGATCTGGTTTCGGTGAATATCATGACAAAGACCATTAAAAACTCTTTAAATCTGCATATAAATATATTACATTTTATTAACCCATTGGGGACAAATTTAAAAAATACGATTTTTTAACCTCACTTTTTTGCTAAAAATCAGATTTTCTCAAAAAACAGCCTTAGTAAACCTATTTTCTGCCTAGACTGAGGTTGTAGGCTTTGTTTTAAGGTATAATACTTCGCATTTACCCTTCCAAGACCGGAGATATTTATGTTCAAAGTTTGAAATACAAGAAAAAATGAAAGTTTTTTTACTTTTTTCCAAAATTTTATTTATTTTCCTAGCATAGGCCTCAAGTTAAGCTTCAATTTTGATTTTGGGGTGTTTTTTTGAGAAAATCAGATTTTTAGCAAAAAGTGAGGTTAAAAAATCGTATTTTTTAAATTTGTTCCCAATGGGTTAATAAAATGTAATATATTTATATGCAGATTTAAAGAGTTTTTAATGGGCTTTGTAATGATATTCACCGGAACCACATCGGACCATAAATGTGTGAGATATGACCAATTATACACTCAAGCTTTAAAGGCCCATATCTCAAGAAGTTGGACCGAGCGCAAACATTTGTTTTTTCTATTTTAATAAGCTTTTTAAGACCTTTTAGGCAAAAAAAAAATTGGCCTATGGCCGGTAAAATTTGTTTAAATAGCGCAGACTTAGCTATATCCATATATACCGATTTCTCAAAAACTGGAGCCAATCTGACACTTCCAAATGTACTTTCGCACTCAGGGGACTCCCCCCTAATAGTTCGAAAAGGATTCATCGAAGTTCATTTTTTCGACTATCACAGTGTAATGCAAGGTAAATGATGTCTACTAGCAGGGGTACCACTCATTTGGAACAGTCTGTGGATGTTGATAACTGTTATAACTACTTGGTCTGTGACGAATTTATCTACCTCGGAAAAGCCATAAACAAACAGAAACACGTCGACCAGAAAATTAGATGGAGAACAGTGCTTGCGAATAGATGTTACTATGGGCTTAGTAAGCTTTTCACAGACAAACACTATCCTGCGAAACAAAACTCCAGCTATTCTAGACTCTTGTAATATCTACTTTTATATATGTCACATAAATATCGGCTACCTTAAGAGTAATATTTGCAAACGTATTTGGGAATAACGCTTTAATTCATACATTACAATCGAGTTTAGAAAAACTTCTTCAGGAAGGACTTCAAAATGCTTCGCAGGCTTGTTTTACAAAACTTCGTTAGAAAGTATTTCACAAATTATCCTTTGCATGAAATTTCAATCAATATTCTTTGGAAATGACTTCAGAATCTATTCTTTGTAATAGCGTAAGATAATTCCGATGATAACTTTAAAGCTTTCAATTTGTTTTTATATGCACATTCCCCTCAAGAAAATCGACAACATCATTATACATATTCTTTGGTTTAAATTTATATTAAAGTGATTCGCAAGTTTCGAACTATGTATAAACACTTCAGATGCATTTTATTTAATATTTATTTCACTCATTTGGATTAACTTTAACTCTTGTAAGTTAGATGAAGGGCATACTTCAGCTGGCAATCTTGACGTAACCACCCGTAGAAGTCATTTGCAGAAGGAAACAAGGGATATTAAACTAACTTGAGCATACATTTATATGAAAATCATTTGGTTGCTGCTTTCTTACTATTGCCTTAAGTTAACGATAATGACGCTGTGCAGGAAGATGTTAACGGTTATTGCTGCAAATGAGAACGAAGCTTAAAGAAAACATTTTATTTATTATCATGGTAAAGTTTGAAATTACATGGAAATTAACAATGTAAAACTTGTAGTGTAGGGTAGTGTGAATCACAAACCATGAAATTAAATTAAAAGTAATTAGATCATTTAAAGAAACTTGAAAAAGCAGAACTAGTTCAAAGTCCTTCAACTTGTTGGAAAAATCTCAATCCACAAAGGATGGTTACAAGTTTAGCAGACCGTTTTCTTGTTGAGGAAACGATGTGCAGTTACACCATGTGAAAAAAATCTACGTTTTCCCCTCCTAAGAACGAGACTCTATAGATATGTAACTGTGGATCAGCTGTTGTAAAGATGTATATTCAGTTTTTTAATTCGTGATCGGACATACAAAATTCAGAGAATATACATTTTAAAATAATTTTCATGACTTCTGTGACAATTCAAACACCATCAATAAGCATACTAAATTAAAGACTGAGGATCTTCACTATTTGCAAAAAATTTAATTTAGTTTCTCAAAGCCCAAGGATGTCAAATAAGGACCTTTAAAATATCATCATTGAATATTCTTAAAAGTTTTGTATCGAAAAATGTGAATAAATTTCATATTTAAGAGCTGGAACCGACACATCTTGTGCCAAAATCATTAACAGTTTAGCAATAAGAACTATTTCAAACATTTCTATATTCGATATTATTACTTTAGAGTTTCCAACATTTTGTTAGTATATCAGTTTTTAGATACAATGCTATGAAAGCACTGTATTTGTTCCCATAAATATTCAAAAACTAATCAATTCATAAAGTAAAAACAAACATTAGATATATTTTGGAAACGGATTTTGTAATAAAAACTGTGTTACCGATTTTTAATTTATCGTATCAAAACAATTCGACAGACACAACTTTAACCAAAATATAAAATGTGGTTTGTTCCAACCGAAATAAGTTTTGTGTTACCGTGGGTTAATTGTACCTACACGCTGAAAAATCTGTCTTTTATTGTTGTTTGGATGCAAATATAAAGTGTGTTTGGAGCTTTTCGCAAATATAATATACTTGTGGCCAAACACATTGTGGTTGCTATTCAATATTACATGTTTGAGTCACAATGATTAATATATACGTGTTTGCGACCCACATATATTTATTTTTGTGATAAACATACAGCTGTGTTTATTGCACTGTCCATGCTCTCTCGAGAGCAAGAGAATAAAGGAGGGACAGCAAGAGAGTATGTTTTTAAGTGTGTATCTGCATTATTCTCTCAGTCAGTGAGTCATAAATATTCCTGAATATGCGTGTTGAAGATGAAGTGTTTCTTAGTTTGACTGATGTATTGCGTTTTAGTGTAATGTAATCAGTCGTCAATTGTTTATCGGACAGAGGATATCAAATGGGCTTGATCAGTGAAAAAATAATAAACGAAGACTCGGACGGTTAAATGCTTTGTGATGTTACTGTGTATGTGTTTCGTATATATGTACCGGGTTTTTCAACAGAGACGCTACAAAAGTAAATCGATAGGGACAGCAAACGACGCCATATTTTATCCCGCTCTTTTGATATTTCTCTTCAGTAAGGTTTGCCATTTCATCATGGAAAGATATACGAGCTAACGTCCAAGATATGGAGCGCTACGTCCAATTTATGGTCTTCAGCGATGAGGCTCATTTCTGGCTGAATGGCTTGGTCAATAAGCAAAATATGCGTTATTGGTCAGACAGCATTCCACACGTAATCCATGAGTCATCATTGCATCGCGAAAAAATTACGGTTTGGTGCGGTTTATGGGCCGGCGGCCTGATTTGGCCGTTCTTCTTTCGTGATGATCAAGACCGACACATTACTGTGAATACGAATCGCTACCGTTCAATGATAACCGAATATTTTTGGCCCCAATTGGATAATATGTACTTGGAGGACATGTGGTTCCAACTGGACGGTGCCACAAGCCACACAGCGAATGCCACAACCAATTTATTGGACACCAAGTTTGGTGAACGTGTTATCTCACGAAATGGCCCAGTCGATTGACCACCTCGGTCGTGCGATTTGACGCCGTTAGCTTATTTCCTGTGGGGCTACGTCAAGTCTATGGTCTATGCCAACAAGAAAACGAACTTCGTACGAATATCGAACGTGAAATTGCAGCAGTATCGGCCGATTTATGCTTGAAAACCGTTGAAAATTGGGTTCAGCGTCTGGACTACTTCAAGCGTGCCCGTGGTTTCCATGGAAAAGAAATCGAGTTCCATACATAATGGCATCGACCGTACTTTCACAGGAATAAAGAATTTCATTGGTATCTAAAACCGGGTTTGTTTTATTTAAAAAAACTTTAGTAGCGCTCTTATTGAAAAACCCTTTATGTGTGCTACCAAAGTGAGAAACGATTTCGAGGAAAGAAACTGGAAAGGGTGACAGCGTGAAGCCTTTTGTCTGTCCGAGCCTTTACTGAGAAAATCTGAACGGCGGACCATTTGTGAAATGAGTGTAATCAAAAAACCCCACAATTAATTAATCCACGCTTGGCTTGCATGAACTGGATTTGTATATTAATATCTTGTTTGTGTACCAACGCATAGTGATAACCAACGCATAGCTGAAACCTTCTGATAACAAAAGCGTGAGATACAACAAAGGAAGGAGAAGCAAAAAATCAGCAGATTCTCATTTCATGAAAAAAAAATAACAAGCCTGTGTTAGATAACACGGGCGCATAGGTCAGGAACTGGGAGAAGAAAATCCAGGTTCAACATATCGCATCCTGGTCAGCGTCTGATCCATAATGGGCGGCTGCAATCGGATATCCTGGCAGTAGGTAAAATGCAAAAACCCGGTGGGCTGGGTTTGCCTCCCGCCACCGTTCATAATGGCAGTGAAAATACAAAAACGAAACTGAGAACATGAACAACCCCTATTTGTTGACGACCCCCGCAAACGTTATAAGGACCACGATTTACGGATATGCACTTGGAATGTGAGAACTCTATGTAGATCCGGTGCAAGTATCCAACTGGCAGATGTCCTCAAAAGTTATAAGGCTGACATTACCGCTATCCGGGAAATGCGATGGACAGGACATGGCTGCACAAGAAGGAGAAACTGCGATATATACTACAGTTGCCATGAAAGGAAACATGAATTTGGTTGTGGATTTGTAGTTGGCAAAAGACTGCGACATCTAGTCTCTAGGTTCAATCCTGTGAGTGAACGAATAGCCACAATCTGCGTAAAAGCGAAATATTTTTATATTTCCCTAATTTGTGTGCATGCCCCGACAGAAGAGAAAGATGATGATGCCAAAGACATATTCTATGAGCTCCTAGGGGAAACGTATGACCGCTGCCCTGGCCATGACATTAAGATTGTACTAGGAGATTTTAATGCCAAAGTAGGAAGGGATAATGTGTTTAATCCAACTATTGGCAATTTCAGTCTTCATGCTGACGGTTCCGGCAACGGTATGAGACTGATTAACTTTGCCGCGGCAAAAAACATGGTCATCAGTGGCACAAGATTCCAGCATAAGGACATCCACAAGGCTACTTGGGTATCCCCTGATCAAAGGACTGGGGGCCAAATTGATCACGTGGTAATTGATGGAAGGCACTCATCCAGTGTAATGGACGTACGAGTGATCAGAGGAGCTAACATCGATTCTGATCACTACCTGGTAGCAGCAAAGGTTCGCACAGGGTTGGGTAGAGCGAAAATCGTACGAAACCAGACGCAGAGGAAGCTGGACATCGGAAAGCTGCAATTACCAGAGGTAGCCACAGCCTACTCAAGGAAGCTCTCGCAACTTTTGGCACAGAAACCACCCCCTCCCGATGACGATCCTGATGCGCGGTGGAAACCCATTTCCGACTCTATGAAAACTGCCGCAACAACCGTACTTGGTTTCGGGAAACCGCTTCGCAACGAACCGTGGTACGATGAAGAGTGTCGCATGGCAAATGACGAAAGGAACGCTGCACGTATGGTAATGCTTCAGTCAATTGCAACGCGAGCTGCAACTGAGCGGTATAGGGAGAAGGGAAAGGAGGTAAACCGTCTCTTTAGGCGTAGGAAACGGCAGTGGGGGAAACGCGAGAGTGAGAAAATTGAGACATACAGAAGGAGGAACGAAGCCCGAGAATTCTGCCGAAAAGTTGGGAACGGAGCTAATGGACATGGTTCAGGGCCCCCCTTCTGTAAGGACAAAGACGGAAATCTCGTCGCAGATGTGCAGAGCATGTTGGGAATATGGAGAGAGCATTTCTCCGCGCTACTAGTACCTGAGATATCCGATGACGATGGGACAATCGATCACAATATGGACGACGACGTCGATTGCCCCCCTCCTAACCAAGACGAGGTCAGAACAGCTATTGCCCGGCTTAAGAACAACAAAGCCGCAGGAGCCGATGGATTACCGGCGGAGCTGTTTAAGGCTGGTGGCGATGAGCTGATAAGGTGCATGCGTCAGCTCATTAGCAAAATTTGGTTAGATGAATGCATGCCCGGCGATTGGAGTCTCAGTGTACTATGTCCCATATTTGGAAAAGGTGACCCGAGTATTTGTGCCAACTACCGTGGAATAAGCCTTTTATCCATAGCATATAAGGTTCTATCAAGTATAATGTGCGAATGACTAAGACCAATTATCGCTGACCTGATTGGACCATACCAGTGTGGCTTTAGGCCTGGAAAATCGACAACTGACCAGATTTTCACGCTGCGCCAAATCCTGGAAAAGACCCACGAAAGACAAATCGACACCTATCATCTATTTATCGATTATAAAGCAGCCTTCGATAGTCCGATACGGGAGAAACTCTATGAAGCAATGTCTGAGCTTGGTATTCCTGCAAAACTCATACGCCTTTGCAGGATGACCTTGACGAACACCAAATCCGCAGTGAAAGTTGGTAAGGATCTTACCGAACCTTTCGAAACTAAGCGAGGCCTCAGGCAAGGCGACACCCTATCGTGCGATCTCTTTAACATCTTAATGGAGATCATTATGAGAAAAGCTGCAGTCAATATGAATAAAACCATCAGCAGCAAAAGTCACATGCTGCTCGCGTATGCTGATGATATAGATATCATTGGGCGCACAATTAGAGAAGTTACTGCGGTTTTTTCGAGAATTGAGAAGGAGTCAGCAAAAGTGGGTCTGACGGTGAATGAGGACAAGACAAAATTAATGGTTTCAACGAACAGGGTCTCCACGCGATTAGACCAAAGCGTGAACGTTGATAACCGTTATAACTTCGAGGTAGTGGACGAATTTATATACCTCGGATCTGCCGTGGACAAAGACAACAACGTCGGCCTTGAGATCAAACGGAGAATTGTGCTTGCGAATAGATGTTATTTTGGGCTAAGCAAGCACTTTAGGGATGAAGCCCTCTCTCGAGTAACAAAAGTCCAGCTGTACCAGACTCTCATTCAACCTGTCTTGCTTTATGGCGCAGAATCCTGGGTCCTATCGCAAGCAGACGAAACATCTGTAGGAGTCTTCGAGAGAAAAATACTCCGAAAAATTTATGGCCCTATAGTGCACAACGGCGAGTATCGGCGACGCATGAATCATGAGCTGTATGAGCTTTATCCTGACATTGACATAGTTAAGCGGATCAAGATAACGCGATTGCGCTGGCTAGGCCATGTCAGTAGAATGGATGAAGATGAACCAGCGCGAAGGCTTTTCGAAACCGAACTCGAAGGAAGACGAAAAATAGGAAGACCAAGACTCCGCTGGAGGGATCAGGTTGACGAATCCCTGCGTACACTTGGTATTGCCAACTGGAGAGATAAAGCAAAAGATCGAACTGGTTGGCGAAATATGTTATCTTCGTTTTGTAAGGTCCCTGACCCCCCGGGGTTGTCCGAGACCGGATAAGTAAGTAAGTATAGGTCAGACATAGAATACGTTAGTTATTTTGCAATTAAAGTATATGAATTAAATATAATTTTTGATAAATGATTTAAATCTATCTAATATATACGCATACAGCTGATAGCTAGCTATTAAGTTTTTGTAACATAAGTAGGCGTTTGCATGTATTAAAGTTAATTAATTTTAGATAGGATAAGTTATGTGTGATAAGTTATTTTATGTATGTACAGTATAATTTTTAGTAAAATAAGACAACAACAAAACTACCAAAATGATGGCGATAACCCAAATAAGTTTGGAAACGACTGATCTAAACGATTGGAATAGTTTTGAACAAGATTTATTAATTTATTTTTTAGTTTGTGTGCTCGAAGACTGTATGCCACAAGTTTAAGGATGAAACTATATCTAGTTTAACGTATTACATTATAGCGACATCTTCATTTGAAGTACAGCTACAGCAATACATTTTATGATATGGCAGCACAATAGATTAGCTGCTTTCCAACTACTTCCCAATGTATTCACAGAAATGTGTTTAGGAAAAACCCCATTGATATAGTGAGCGTATACATCGCCAATCCTTTGTATTATTGTACATACACACACATTTACACGCTGCTCGCAGAAGTAAACAAACGACAGCAAAGATCTGTAAACTTTCAAGCTCACACAAGTGTCCACGCTCCCCTCCCTTCATTTTATGTTCCCCGCTAAACGAACTAATAACCGACCGATCCAACAAAACGAAATGTATACACACACACATTTACACGCTGCTCGATAAATAAACAAGACACAGCAAAGCCAAGATCATTTGATTTCACAACAACAACAAAAACAACAGCGGCATTTACAAACCAACAACAACAGCGGCATGTACAAAAAAGTCTAAAATATCATGTTCTTAAATATTTATTTCCTTAACTACATAAAACTTTTATATATAGACATATAATTTTTTTAATGTAATTCGAAACAAAACATATTACTAAACCTGAGTAACATATAAAAATTGCTAAAATATGTTTTAATATTTAAGTAAAAGTGGGTGAAAGTTGCCAAACATTTTCTCAAAATTTTGTGCTCCAGATCAACACCCCTACCTTACCGTATAACGTATTCTACGTTAAAAAAATAAGGCATTCAACGCAAATAAATGTAAAAAGTGCCGTTTTAAATACATTATTTTTTGGTATTAATTATTTAGAAATGTGGATATATATTGTTAAAATTAATTATAATAAATAATATGTACATTGAAATTGAAGAATAATTCGTTTCTAAATAATATTATATTTGGGAGGAAAGTCGCATATGTTTCCACGTAAGTATATATATGTTTACTTGAAACACTCGAATACTCCCACGTAAGTATATGGATATTTGGGCTCAGTGAATAAAGGCCTAACGAACTAACGCCTAATTTTTCAAAATGAAAGAATGCCTAAACAAGAACGCCTAAGAAGAAAGTGAAAGAACGTCTAACTTTAAAAATGAAGGAAAGTCTAATTTTAAAAATGAAAGAAAGTCTAAATTGTTAGGGTTTCTTTCATTATGAATTAACACCTAATGAAAGAAAACCTAACAACTGGAATTTGGAATTGTTTTTATAATTTTAAAAACTAATAATTTTCCCTTTTACAGAATGTTTACAAGATAGTGTATGCATTTTGTAAAAGGGAAAATTAATACCATTATTTTAACATTTTGTAAAAGGGAACTCGTAACCATTGCTTTTCATAAAAAAATCCAATGAGTGTTCGAACTCACGGGCGATGTGTTAACACCTTTTTGCTACACGGTACCTGTTCGATTTCTATGAACACATTCGTAAATGTTACATTGGAAAATAAAAAACAGCGTTCAATCATATGATGGCGTTACAGTTAAATAATATTAATATTTAAAATTATTTAAAGACCCAGTGCAAGCACATGTGTTATTATTTTCTTGCTCAATACTTTTTGTTTTATTCCCACAAAAGTCAAAGAATGCAAAGCAACAGACACTTGTACATACATACATACATACATTGTTATATTCGTACGATATAACCGAAGATCAACATAAAATACTTTTTTAATATTACTCCAAATTAATACTCCAAATTCAAACACTTAAATCTCGGCTCGCCGATATCGGATCGCCTTAATTTTTGGCCTAAACTCTTCGTCGAAACCCGCACTAGCTTTAGAATCCAAAAATTAATAAAATCGGCTATGAATTTCCGGAGAAAATCGCGTGGGAAAATTATATGAAAATCGCCCAATAATCAATTTCAATACCGACTGCCAAGCAACGAACAAACAAACGATGATTTACTCTTACAAACCTAACACTTGCGTATGTATTAAATTTATAGTTTACTGCCCTAGAGGCGCGCGTATAGATGTTAACACATCAATAAATCATGAACAATCAAAAATGAATAAAACAATCAAAAATGAATAAAAATCACACTTTTAGCAAAATAAAAAAATCCAATGAGTGTTCGAACTCACGGGCGATGTGTTAACACCTTTTTGCTACACGGTACCTGTTCGATTTCTATGAACACATTCGTAAATGTTACATTGGAAAATAAAAAACAGCGTTCAATCATATGATGACGTTACAGTTAAATAATATTAATACTTAAAATTATTTAAAGACCCAGTGCAAGCACATGTGTCATTATATTCTTGCTCAATACTTTTTTTTATTCCCACAAAAGTCAAAGAATGCAAAGCAACAGACACTTGTACATACATACATACATTGTTATATTCGTACGATATAACCGAAGATCAACATAAAATACTTTTTTAATATTACTCCAAATTAAAACACTTCAATCTCGGCTCGCCTTAATTTTTGGCCTAAACTCTTCGTCGAAACCCGCACTAGCTTTTTAATCCAAAAATTAATAAAATCGGCTATGAATTTCCGGAGAAAATCGCGTGGGAAAATTATATGAAAATCGTCCAATAATCACTTTCAATACAGACTGCCAAGCAACGAACAAACAAACGATGATAAGACAAACCCGAAGATCAACAAAACACTTTTTTAATATTACTCCAAATTAATACTCCAAATTAAAACACTTAAATCTCGGCTCGCCGATATCGGCTCGCCTTAATTTTTGGCCTAAACTCTTCGTCGAAACCCGCACTAGCTTTTTAATCCAAAAATTAATAAAATCGGCTATGAATTTCCGGAGAAAATCGCGTGGGAAAATTATATGAAAATCGCCCAATAATCACTTTCAATACCGACTGCCAAGCAACGAACAAACAAACGATGATTTACTCTTACAAACCTAACACTTGCGTATGTATTAAATTTATAGTTTACTGCCCTAGAGGCGCGCGTATAGATGTTAACACATCAAAAATCGCCTAACATTAATGAAAGAAAGCCTAACAATCAAAAATTAATAAATATCTAATTAGGCGTTTTTTCATTTTGACGTGACAACGTCTTAAATTAGGTTGCGGCTGGGAGTCACTTATGAAAAAATGTAACGCCCGGTAACGTTACGATGAGTCACCGAACACAAGTAAACGCAATGTGTTTACTTGTGTGCCAGAAACGATTTGCTTTGCTGGCTTCTAGTGGCTGTTGGTCGGTGGTGTGAGTGTTTTTGTTTTTTGGCACATCATATATATGACGACTGAGCAAGTATGTATGTGCGTATATATGTGCGTGTGTATGAATATTGATTTAGATCAGTCTGCATTGGATAAGGTATTATTTTTTGTTTTTTTTTGTTTTTTGTTTTTTGGCTTTATGATATGTGTAGTGTATGTTTGTGTGTAGAAATTTTCATATGAATTAGGTAGCCAAAACGAAACAGAGAGCTGCGGTCGGCTTTAAAAACGATATGCGAATATGATGAATTGAAATACTTTTTGGTTAGTAAATTATTTTCTTTTGTTTTTAATAAAAGAAATGTTTATTTTTTATAATAAAAGAAATGTTTATATTTTATAATAAAGGATATGTTTATTGTTTATAATGTCACATTTGATAATGTGTTCATAGAAATCGCACAGGTACCTAGATGGTGTTGAAATTACTTCTATTTTCCTAAACCATAAGTTTCAATAAATGTTAAAACATCGCCCGTGAGTTCTAACACTCATTGGGCAAGTGAGTTCATTGCACTCCTATTGTGCAATTTAATTATATTCATATCAATAAATATTCTACCGAGAAAAAGACGTTGTCACGTAAAATCTTCGCCCGTAAAACCGACTTTACAGGCAACAATTTTTTGATTGTTAGGCTTTCTTTCATTACGAAAAATCACCTAACAATTTTAATGAAGGAATGCCTAAAATATTAGACATTCTTTCATAATGAACAACCGCCTAATTCCTATATAATTTTTTGTTGCAATTTTTAGGCATTATTTAATTTTTTTTTTAGGCGTTAGTTCGTTAGGCCTTTATTCACTGAGCCGGATATTTGGGATGGAGAACCCACATGTTTCCACGTAAAAGCATACATGTTTGTCAGTAAACATGCTACTATTTGCATTTAAATACAAGTAAGTTTGGGACTTGAAAACATTTGAATATCTGAAGTGTGTTCCAAACATATACATGGTTCCAGCAGAATATCGTTAGAAAATATGTTAGAGAGGCCGTTATTTTTCAGCGTGTACAAATAAAATCCGTACAATAACGAATAATTTTTGAAGGAAGTTACGTAAAATATTATTTAATTAATTCCCCACGTAATAAGGGGTAAGTTCCCGAAGTTGTTTGCGATTATTGTAGCCGTTCTTTAACCGGATCTTGATAATATACCAGAAGCCACTGCCGAATGAAGTACACGTATCTGGTGATTTAGCTTCATCGCAGTGAACATTGTATACGATCATGTTACTATTGTTAAACGCATCCCCAAACATATCGGATATCAGTCTCGTGGAAAAATTAATTATTATAGCTATGAGTCGGTGAAACCTGCAGTAGTGCTCTCTACTCTTAATAAACGCGCATCGTCAGACGAAGTATTTTAGCTTAAAGACGATTTTGAAATTGAATCAATGTACGAAAAAAATTAATTTTACACATATCAGAACTCCAACCAAACCATATTAAGTTAGGAATTACATTCCCACATCTTATACATCCGGATCCGGATGACTTTTACGATCTTGTGCGATATATAAATATATCGCAGAGAAGTGCTAAAATACTGGCATGGCGCTTGCAGCAGCGGATATTGGTTTCAGGAAACTTCCAAGTAACATCTACGCGAAAGCGGGAAAATAAACAATATTTCGATGAGTGCTTTCATATTGATGACATCAGTAAAATCACATACGCGCCAAACATAGGAAAACTATTTGAAGTCATGTGCATTCTTACGATCCCGCAGAATAGCGTCTCTTTATTGGCGGGTCTATGAATAGCTTGAAAGGGGTTCTGTTATATGTTGGCAATAAATATACATCAGTCTCCATAATTAATTTAACTGATATAGTTGAAGACTACAACAATACGGAATTTATTCTGAAATTAATTAACTATGAGAGCCATCAATGGGTAATATCCTACGATTTAAAAATATTGCCTATTCTACTGAACCTCAACTAAGGATTTTAAAAACATCAATATGTTTTTAGTCTACGGGAAGGAGAGTCCGAAAATTGCATTACACGAACCTTAAATGACAGAGTCGTCATACATATCAGATTGGACGAGACACCATTGAAAATAAGCCTCTTGTACCATCATCTAAAACTATTCTTCCTCCTCTTCGTAGAAAATTGGGACTCATTAGAAGGTACACTCAAGCACTTTATTCCAAAGGTCCAACCATGGAACATTTACAATTTTTTCCCCGAAATTAAGCAATTCCAAAATTATTTCAGCCAAAATACAACGTTTTGATTATAACGGTATTATTAAACATATACATACATGAATATTACATATTTATATAAACTATAGAAGTTACATAAACTATTGAAGTGTAATTAATTTGTAGAATTAAAACAAGAAATTAAAAAAGGCATGGATTTTTTCAAGAGTGTTATAGAGAACTTCCTAGCGAGTAACAAAACAGACAATTACGATGATACCGTTTGCAGCATGATCAAGGCAGCATGATAGCGTGTTATTATGTCCATAAAAATACATTTTCTTGACAGCCATCTCGATTCCTTCCGCGAAAATTTAGGAAATTTAAGGGACGAACACTGCGAGCGCTTTCACCAACACCTCGTTACAACTAAACGTTTGAATAGTAGAAAAAATACTGTTCATATGCTGGAGGAATATTGCTGGTCCATTTGACGCGAATGAATTTTCCAACACATTCGAATTTTATTAATTTAAAGCTATTTAAAATAAATGGAATACATAAAATATACATAGACGTGAATTAAAAATAAAAAAGCTTGAATAAACGTATGTGATATGTTGTTTTCGTGGGGTACGTCTGAATTTACGTTTTTGTTTTACTACGTTTTTTCTCTGCTGCACATTTTGAATAATTCTTAGTTCTAGACTATTACTGACAGAAGGCTGAAATTTCGGCAAAGCATTCCAGCCTTTTAATTTTTCGATACAAAAATTTTAAGGATATTCAAGGATAAAATTTTTAAAATACTTTATTTAGCATCATTGTCCCGTGAGAAACCAAAATACAAATTTTTTGCAAATAGATAAGATCACTCTTTTTCGTCGGATATGCATATTGATGGTACTTGCTGTATCACAGAACTCAAGAACATTATTTCAAAATTGATGTTCTAGGAATTTAAAAAGTCCTTTAAAAACGATACACGATCACGAATTAAAAAACTGAGTATACAGTTTCGCTACTGCTGATCCATAGTTATTTTATTTTTAAATTTAAAAAATCTTCACATACTTTTCTCTACATGATGTGAAAATTTCAAAATGTGTTCAGTATGGGTTCTGAAAATACTGGCGTTTGAATAATGAAATTTCAAAATGTGTTCAGTATGGGTTCTGAAAATACTGGCGTTTGAATAATGAAATTATCATACTAGACTGACAAAAAATAATAATTTTCATACATTTTACATGTGTTTGTGTATTTTGTAAACAACGTATATGTATAAGTATTATATTATATATACATGATATATATTATATACTATAGATTCGAGTTTATTTAATCATTTCGTGTTTACTAAAAGTACCGGCTTGTGAAAAGTATTTGGTGCGTACCTTACCAACATCTACTGGATGGACATGATGAATTAACTGCGTTTTTTGGTATAGGTTTCAGCTTTGGGGACATTCTAAGGAAGAGTTCGTTTTATTTTATGTTATGTACATTTTTTATTCTGTATGCTTGCCTATGCCACCAATCGCTTAAGTGTTCCACCAATACCATGGCACAAGTTTGTTCAATGAGCGGTACAAAAAAGTTCCACTCAGCTTTGATGTCGAAATTATTTTCATGACATATAAGGCAAGACATATTAGCTTTATTTTTATACTGATCGACGGATCCATCCGAAAAGTATAAAATTTTTCTGGGCTTGCTTATTGCTGCAGTAATATAAATTATTTGGGACTGTCCTTGGAGGTGGAAAGTTTCTGATAGCCATTCGCTATTGAGTGACAGCACACTACTTCTACGCAGTATGTTCTGGGCAATGGCTTATCGGGAACCTCCGTTATCTACATAGCTAAAGTGCGAAGGCGAATGAGCAGCCTGATTGGTAATGCGATCACTGATACGTCTTAGGATTATTAGGTGACCCTGTCACTGAAGCTCTTCGGAGTAGTGGACATATTCTTCTGTCCTTTGAAGGCGCATGAGCCAACACCCCTGGGCAACGGTAGATCTGATCCATAATGGGCCGCTGAAGCATAATTATCCTAGCATTAGGTAAAATGCAAACTACGGTGGGCTGAGTTTGCCTTCCGCCACCGTTACATAGGCAATGAAAATACACAAAGAAAAAATAATGAATAAAGAAACCCCCTAATTCTTGTCGACCCTCGAAAACGTTATAAGGACCACGATTTAAGGATATGTACCTGGAATGTGCGAACGGTATACATGACGGATGCCACTT
This sequence comes from Phaonia tiefii, assembly GCA_963931995.1. Classification (NCBI taxonomy): domain Eukaryota; kingdom Metazoa; phylum Arthropoda; class Insecta; order Diptera; family Muscidae; genus Phaonia; species Phaonia tiefii. Next base: position 196,010,883 of record OZ008368.1, on the reverse strand, counting down.
TCCAACTGGCGGATGTCCTCGGAAATATAAAGCTGACATCACAGGCATCCAGGACATGGGATATGGTTGCACCAAAAAGAAAAACTACGATATTTACTACAGCTGCCTTGTGTGAAAGCACGAATTCGGTTGCAGATTTATGGTTGGCAAGAGACTGTGGCACCTAGTTTCAAGGTTCAACCCAGTGAGTGAACGCATAGCCACAATTCGCATCAAAGCGTAATATTTCAACATCTCGTTAATTTGTGTGCACGCACCGAGAGAGAATAAAGATGATGAGGTCAAATAATCAATTTATGAGCGCCTGGAAGAAGTATACGAACGCTGCACTGAAAACGACATTAAGATTATTCTAGTCGATTTTAATGCCAAATTGCGAAAGGAAAGTGTCTTTCGACCAACCATCGGTAAACAGAGTCTTCATGATACCACTTCCGATAATGGAATAAAACTGATAGACTTCACCGCTGAAAAGATCATGGAGCACTCAAAAAAATGAGTTGGTAAACACAGCAGAAAATACTGCTGAGAAGGGGAAGGCAAACAAATTTGCTATAACAGCAAACATTGGTTTGTTGTTTCCCCAAAACAGTATGTCAGCTATTTTATCAACCCTGCAAACAGTTTGCTGTTATGTCAGTTCTTTTTCTGTAATAACAAACAAATTGCCTGCTGATAAGTAGCATACATTGTCTGCTATTAATAGCAATCTTAATTTTTTTTTAGTGTAGTTAGTAGCACACGATTTCAGCATGAGAACACACACACACATATTTATATCTTCTGATCAGTGAAGGAAGAATCAGAGTGATCGCTTGGTAATAGATGGCAGCCACTCTTCTAGTGTAATGGATGTACGTGGGATTCGAGGTGCCAATATTTTACCTGGTAGCTGCGAAAGTTCACACAAGACTGTGCAGTGAGAAAACGTACGAAGCCGAACACGTACCTGAAGATCAGAATGGTAATGATACTGGAAGAAAGTGTAGGTAACCCTCCCCCCACCCGTCAAAGGGAGATTAGAATGGCGATCTCCCGGCTTAAGAATAACTGCCGAACTTTTTAAGGCACTGCTGAAATTTGTAAGGCAGGTGGCGAAGGGCTGCCAGCCCACATGCATCGACTTATATGCTTTATAAAGCTGGGGGATCTATGCGTGACGATTGGAGTCCTAGTGTATTATGTCCTGTATTCGGAAAGGGTGATCCGTGTGTGTGTTCCAACTATCGCGGTATCAGACATTATCAGCGTAGTTTTAGACCAGGCAAGTCCACGACTAACCAAATATTTACGCTACGCCAACGCTTGGAAAAGACCCACGAAAAGCAAATCGATACACACCACCTTTTTATCGATTACAAAGCTGCTTTCGATAGCTCCATACGAGGAAAATTGTACGAAACTATGTGTGAACTTGTGATTCCGGCAAACCTCAACCGCATCTGTAGACTGACGCTGACCAACACCAAATCAGCAGTGAAAGTGGGGAAAGACTTCACTGCACCATTCTGTACCACGCGAGGATTAAGACAAGGCATCAAACTTTCGTGCATTTTGTTCAACATCTTAATGGAGATAATAATGAGAAAAGCTGCAGTAAATACGAAAAAGACCATTAACACGAAAAGCCAACTGTTGCTGGCGTATGCTGACGACATAGACATCATTGGGCGAAATTTGGAAGAGGTTACTGTAGTATTTTGATCGAAAAGAAATCAGCGAAGGTGGGACTTGCTGTTAATGACACCAAATTTGATGGTGTCAGCGACTAGATAAACCTCTCGACTTGATCAGCACTTGAACGTTGGCAACCGATTTAATTTTGAAGTGGTATATGAATTTGTCTACCTTGGATCCACCTTGAACAAGGACAACAAAGTCACCGTGGAGATAAATAGGAGAATTGTGCTTGCAAATAGATGCTATTTTGGGCTCAGCAAGCAGTTTGGAAACAAAGCCCTCTCTCGACGGACAAAAGTCCAGCTATATCAGACTCTCATGTTACCTGTCTTGACATGTGGCTCCGAAACTTGGATCATATCGCAAGCGGATGATAAATACCTGGGAGTTTTCGAGAGAGAAATTCTGCGTAAAATGTATGGTTCTGGTAGAGAAAACGGTGAGCTGGATCCAAGAGCTATATAATTTATATTCTGACGCGGACATAGCTAATCGAATAAAATTAGGCCAATTGCGTTGGCTAGGCCATGTTGTCAGAATGGATGAAGATGAACCAGCGCGAATAGTTTTCGATAGCGTACCCGATGGAAGCAGGAAAAGAGGTCGAGCAAGACATCGCTGGAAAGACCAGGCAGAAGAATCCCTCCGTATCCGTGGTGTTACCAACCGTCGAGAAAAGGCGAAGGATAGAGTTTGGAGTTGGAGCATTATGTTGAAATATGTTTATTTTGTTTGTTTAATTAATATATGTAAGACATATGACCTACTGAGGTTGTCAAATGGTTAATAAAAGTAAGTAATATAGATTATTAATTTCTTGGGAAATAATTGTACTGCTATGGTGATGTGTTTTAAAAAACCGCTTATTGTAATACAGCTAGTAAATTTTTTGTCAGCGTCTGTTTTGTAGTAAACTCCAAAGGGATGTATGGTGGACTGATTGTTCGTCCAATGATATGACTGAACCTCATTTTGTATGATAAAACTGTAATTCTCTGCAAAATAGATAACAAAAAATTTGTCTGCTTTTAAATTATGTTATATGTTATTAATATAACTTTTCTCTTGCTTCGTAGTAAAGTAATGTCTTAGAGATTTCAGCAATTTTTCCAAAAATGTATCAGTGAATTCGTCAACATTGTCTATTTTTGTCACAAAGTCTGATCTGTCGGTAGTCGTCCATACATCGTACTGCACTGTTTTTATTTCCTAACTGTCGAAATAATAATGTATTTTTCTCTTAATTTGTCAAAACCTGGGCATTTAAGACATTCCACCATATAGCATGCTGTAAGTGGGGTTTTACAAATACCCAGGTTTAGCCATGTGTGTTCGAACTCACGAACACCATTTTGTTACACGGTGAATGTTCGATTTCTATGAATACATTAGTAAATGTTACATTGGAAAATAAAAAACAGCGTTCAATCAAATGATGACGTTTCATTTAAATAATATTAATACTTAAAATTGTTTAAAGACCAGTGCAAGTACATGCGTCATTATTTTCTTGCTTAATACTTTTTGTTTTATTCCCACAAAAAACAGAGAATGCAAAGCAACAGACACATGAACATACATATATTATGTTCGTACATACGTTACACAAGTTCACTCAATTTTCGTTGCTCTCTTGCTATCTCATTTGTATATGTATACGTATAATTATGTCATTATTCGCTTTGCTCTGAGAGTGCTCCGTGTTTTTTTCACAGTCTGACAATCTGTGTTTCGCAGTCGGACAAATCTGTGTTCTATATAAGGGTGGGTGACCTGTAGCATTTAGACGTGTGAAAAATAGATGTTTGCCGACCTGTGACCTACCCGATATGCACACAAAATTTCATACAAATCGGTCCAGCCGTTCTGGAGGAGTTTAACGGCAAACAATCTGTGTGATCACATTCGGACAAATTTTGTCGGACAAACTGTGTTTGGGTGTTCCCTTTGTGAGTTAAGTCCCTACCCGCACCTACTGATGTTTACACATCAAAAAATACATGCGATTCAGAAACTAGTGTGATAAGATATAGCAACTGGGCATATTCGCCGATAACAGTAAAATATACTTGGACTCTAATGACCTTCGTTTGATTTTGTATAGGAAAATGTAAGTGAATCGTTGTGTTTGTCCAAAACACATCAAATTCGGGGTCTATACGGCGTGAAATGTGAATATGTATAAGTACCATTTTTGTCGGTGGATGATATCTATAAAGTGTTTTTGCAGCAGAAACTAAATTATGATTACTGTGACTAATATTTGAACAATTCCAATATTGCAATTTTTAGGAGTTGGATCCTTCATTTCAGATGAGTTTTAACAAATACTCAAACTCGTTAATACAACTTATTTTCTATAGTAGAAACTTAAATTTAGTAAAACATATTTTTAATTTATCAATAACATCGACAAATAATTCTTATGTATGATAATTATGAATTTTAATCAAAATATGGACTTTATCATGGAATTTCCAATGCCTGAATTGATTTCCAACTAATATTCTCCCTGTGTGTTGTTGCTTATCGCTCATATCAATATCTACTATGTTCGCTATTAGATTCCAAGTACCATGCCGATCAGCTGTGGCTTGGATACCCCTGCTACAACACTCGCAAAACTTGTTTTCGTGTAGAGAGAACTATCGGCTCCCATAAGACATGATTCCAGGTGTAATAAAATAAAATGCTAGACAAAAAAATGGCCAGAATCAATAAAACACTAGGCCTGGATGTCCTTAGTCTTTTAAATGGAATAAATTGATGACTTAAAATTTTTGACTTATAACAAAAGCGATTACGTCAATGCACAATCACTGATCTAAACTGTAATAATAAGGCCTTGTTTTTATTCCATTAAGCTATCACCACTTACGGCTTTCCAAATAAAACGATCCACACTTAATACTACGTAATGTGGCAACATTTGCAGTAATGGGTGAAAAAAATGAGATACGGCAACACGTTTGTACCAAGTGCCAACAAATACATGGTAGCAGCAAATGTTGTTGTAGTTGTAAGCAGCAACAACAGACATTTTAATTTCGTACATTTGTTTCAGTTGTCAAACTCTACACAAATATATGCCAACAATACAAAAAGCATAAAAACAAAATACATATGATTTTAACACGTGAATCGGAAAATGACATGGAAAAAATGTAATCACATGTTTAAACGACTATATCTGATAGATAATTATACCATGATCAATACGTATAACATTTACTGCTCGTTGTTGTGAACAATTTAATTCCAATTTTGTTTTCAATCGGAAATAAAAATCTATCCTTCAAATTTAGAGATATAAAAGTATATATATAGTCATCCATTAAATAAAAAATAAAGCAAACACTTGTCCGAGGCCTTCGGCCAGGGACTGTCCCTGCAGGCTGTGTCAGAGACACGGCCATTAAGTTTAACGTAGAATACGCCATCCGATAAGACAGAAAACATATATAACAATAAATGATAAATAACATAAGCAAATGAATTTATTTATTTGATAGTTACTTTTGATTATATACGTAAGCTTATGGTAGGAAAAATAGGATAAATATGTTTTTAAATTAAAAGAGTAAGGATAAATGATAAATAACAGACGCAAATCAATTTGATTTATATTTTTATAATTATATATCCATGTTAAATTCAAATTCACATTTAACATTTTGTTTCACTTAAATACATAAGTAAATATACGAAATTTCAATATTTCATCAATCAAGACAACAGCCGAAGGTTTGTGTCCACACTGAAACAGCAGCATAGTTTGTGTTCACGCTACAAACTCAAACACTCAACCAAACACCACACATATGTTTGAGTGTATGTGTTTAAACAATTTTCATTTGAGAAATTTAAATATTAGGAAGATATCAACCAATATGAAATGTATATCAAACGAAAGATAACATCTTCATTTATCTACAAAAAAAATTTAAAAAAAAGTTATCTCGCCGTTTGCTAATAATCAATGAAATAAAGATTACAACAATAACAATCTGACATGACTCCCTATACCGAAAGGTAAGACGTATTCAACGCCAATAATTTAAATGAACTGCCCATGTGTAAGCCATTTTGCAAAATTCTGCTTTTGAGACTCTCCTTGATAACATTTTCATTCGCAAAAAATTGCAACAAAATTTATCTAAGACAAATTTTTGTTGCCATTTCATGAAATTTAACATGTGGCAACCTTATCATTGCTCAAGTCGGAATTTAAGTGGGAAATTCAAATGCAACTTAATATCGCTTAGCTGTCCCGTACAAATTAAGCTATAATTAACTTTAGCGGAATAAAAAAAACACGCATAATATTAATGTAAGAAATGCAAATTAAAATATCCCCTGCATAAAAAATTTGAAATTAAACGAAGTACAACAATCGTATCGCATAAAAGCCATGTTGAATTGATGGAATTGAATTGTTGAATTGATAGGACCATCAGATGGTGAAGAATTATTTTAATGGAGAAAACGTGTCAATTTTTACTTACACTCCATCGGAGTTAAAACCATATTCCATTATAATAAAGGGTCTCCCGACCTCCAATGAGATGGATGATCTACAGGCTTATCTTGAAGATCTCAAACTGGATGTCAAAGTTAATCGAATTATAAAGTTGAAAGGAGACCGGTGGCTGATTCAAGTCACCCATGACTCGGACTTAAAGTCGATCTTCGAAGTGAAATTTATTCAGAACTCGAAGATAAGGGTGGAACGGTTCAAACAAGGGGGACAGGTGTAGTGCTGAAATGGGCTCATATCATCAAAATGCTCGAAGCCTTACCGATGTGTGAAATGTAGTTTGTCGCATGGTCCACGGAAGTGTAGTATCCCAAGTAAGGAGGGAAACACTCCGGAGTTTGTGTCAAAGGATCCGCTCACGGGCGCCATAAAAAACATAATCGGTATGGCGGTGAAAGGTACAAACTGCGTTAGGGAAGGACATGTCGTCAGTTCGAAAATGTGTCCAAAGAGGCAAGATATTACCAAGAAATTTCAAAAGAGATGGGCTAACCGAGCCCGACCCAATGTTGTGCCGATTAGGCAACCTACGTCTTACAGAATGGTCGGAACATCCTACGCAAGAGCGATAGGTGGAGCCCCGAGAATCGCCCACATTCCAACTAATAGTGGGTCAAATATGATGGCAAGGGCGAACGAAGCCTCCAATATGATCGACAATGACTGCTCGAAATTGCTTGGCAAGTATTTCCTCACGTGTCTGAGTAAGGTAGGTAAGTTTGCGACCTCATATAGGAGGATGACAAAAGAAGGGGATAAGCAAAGGGCTTTATTTGCTTTGTTTTAAGCATGCAGCTCCATGACTAGACACCTGTCATGTATTATTTTCAATGTAAATTGCATAATCCGTCATTATTTTTCTTGCGGAGCATAAACTTTCATCTAGACATAACTTCGAACTCAACGGATACAGGACATTTAGACAGGACAGACGAAATAGTAGTGGGGGAGGCACGGCTGTCTGCCTGCGTGGAAATTTGAAGGGCGAGCGGATATCAGCTTATATCCGAGATATTGAGGGGACAATCGTTCGGATAAGGAACCATAGAGGAGGTGATATATACCTTTATCTGAGACTACATATTAATTTAAAAGCCACTGACCTCCATACTATATTTAGTATCGTACTATCCAGTGGTGCGGTAATAGGGGCGGACCTCAACGCCAAACACCCAGACTGGGGTGGGAATATTGTAAACGCCAGTGGTAAGATCTTGCAGGAATGGCTCTTAACATGCCCCACTATTGAAATACGACGAACGACAGGGCCGACGAGAGCCAATTCGTTAATTTATTTATTCATGACGACTATTGGACTTGTTCCAATAGGCCATGACGAAGGACAACCAACGACTAGGACTCTGGACTACGAATCATATCATAGGGCCATAGAGCTTATACTAAAAACGGACACACTGGACACAACGGACCAGGTGAAAGTTTACGACTTTAAGAGGATGAATAGGAGAATATTTAATGACACCCTAGCCAGCTCGTTAACTGCGAGCGGATTGCCTGCTGACAGATACTTGACGATAAGTGAAATAGATGGAGCTGTGGAAGTGCTGGAGGAGGCACTTAAGGAGGCCATTGAGATTGCGATCACCAAGATAACACCAGTGCGGGGAAATTTAATGAAGTTACCTGATCACATAATAAGGCTAATATATGAGAAGAAGAGAATTAAGAGGCTGGCGCACAGAACCCCCGACCCAAATAAGGAGAGAATGCTGAGGGCGACCATAAGGAACCTGCGAAAAACCAGAGGAGAGCGCATAAACATCTTTGGGGAGGAGGACAGGATAAGGAAGCTGGGGGCTATTAGGGTTGACTAGGCTATGGTTTTTCCGAAGATCAGGCGTTTGGGTGGTCTGGCGAGGAGAAAAAGGCTACCGGTACTAACTGGGTAGGATGGGCTTCGGATGGAAAACGATGCTGGTAAGGCGAATGTCCTTGCCGAAAAGTTATCTTCCATCCAAACGGCTAGAATAACAGGATCGATGAAGTCCTCGAGAATACCGGCCGTGGTCGACCTGAATAATCGTACCCCGATGGTGAACTTTGGCGGGAGAAATACATCCGACAAACCTCAACACACCACTTAGACTGGCAAATGCGAATGAGATTGGAGGTGCACTCCTAAGGCTAAACGGAAAGAAGAGCCGTGGAATAGACAGGGTTCCAAATTATGTGCAGCGGAGAATTGATGAAAGGTCATGGGGTACATGGCGACACTTTTTAATAATTGCATGAACCTCGGGTGTTTCCCGACGAACTGGAAACATGCCAAAGTGATTCCGGTCCTAAAACCGAGAAAAGATCCTACCAGGCCTGAGAATTACCGGCCTATCTCTTTCCTGTCAAATATGGGAAAGATTATTGAACGGATGGGAAAGTCTTGGCCGGCTTCCAGATTGGCTTTATGACGGGTTTATCCACGAATCACGCCCTCATGACTTTTGCGGAAACTGTGGTTAAGGGTCTGACCACGAGGAAGGCGACGATAGCGGTCGGGCTCGATTTTGAAAAGGTCTTCGACACGGTGTGGCAGGAGGGCATCATATACAAAATGAGCTGTAAATAAAATTTGGTGAACACCTGACCAGAATAATCTATGATTATTCAAAGGGGAGAACCTTTGTAGTTGATGTCGAGGGTATAGCTTCAACAGTAACGGCCACAACATCTGGAGTACCACAGGGCTCAATATTGGGCCCGATGCTTTCTAACTTCTACCTGGCAGATTTGCCTCGGTCTGGAAGCGGTGAAAGAGTAATACTGTATGCGGATGATATATTGGTGACCGCAGCACACGTGAACGAAAAAGTGGCAAACAAAAACATCAACAAATATTTTGGAAAATGGTTCTTGAAGCTAAACTTACCGAAGAGGAGCAACCTATAAAGGTATGCGAGGAGATTTGTGCCCACCGTTAAGATAAGTGAGGATATAGTTGCCAACTCAGACACGATGAAATATCTGGGTGTTAAGTTCGTGAAAAACATGCAATACAAAACGCACGTGAATGGAATACTTATGAAGGCGAAGAGCACCTACGCTAAAATGAGTAGGCTGATTGGGGGGAGAAACGGGCTCAGCCCTAGAATCAGGTTGTCGCGTTTTAAGCAGGTGTTGGAGTCGGCCATGACATATGCTATTTCGATTTGGTCGGGCATATCATCTAGCCAGATGGAAAGAATGGGAAAAATGGAGAGGAACTATGTTAGGCACTGTCTTGGCGTATGCACTTGGAGAAATGACGATGGTACGTATAAGAGTCCCCCTAATGAACTGGTTTATGATAGAAGTGGAATGGACTGGATCGACGTTTGGATGGTTGGGTTGGCCATCGGTTTCCGGTCAAAGTGTGTCAATGATGAAAACCGCCTGATAAGAGAATGTGGGACCACCTCGTGGAAGCTCGAGAGGATAATAGGAAATGGAGGGGTTTTGACAGCTACGGGGATTTTGGAGCTCCATCGAAGGGGCTAGTTGCATAATCATTGGGGGGAAACTGTTATTTTACCATAGGTGGTTTGGTACCTATGATCTGGATAACACTGTATATAATATTGCACAATGATACGTGAATTTTTTTTGTTTTGTTTTTTTTTTTAGTTTTTAGGTTAGTTGTAAGTTTGTAGCTTGTAAGTTAGGATTAGGATAAGGGAAACGGTTTTTTGAAGCCCTCTTTTTGCCATGAATGTACTAAATGGAAAACTAATTTATTGAAATGTTAAAATGGGCTGGCCTTATGCTTATTTTTGTACTTTATATATATATTATAATCCTCGAATAGTCGCTGGACGTGAGGAAATGTATTAGAACATTGAAATATTGAAAATTCTATATTGATGAATAAGGAAATATATATGTTGAGTTCGTCGATAAACTATTTGGGGTATACAAATTTGTATGTTCACTGATTTGAAACAAAAAGAGTTTGTCCGTTTTTTTCAACGAATTTTGTGCCACGGTCGGTAATATATCTGTGCTGAAACGGAGAAACGACTTATGTGCATTTCCAATTCTTTTTCGGTGATCATCTTTAAGAGGAATTTTCCATATGAAGTTATAACATGTAATCAGTGAAGTCAAAAATCTCTGGTTCAAACTTTCCTGAAATATCGGTCGAGATATACAAAAACTGCTGCGGTAATTGTTACCACAATAGTCTTCGTAGTGTCGTTAGTGCTTTTTTCTCAAAAGCTCTTAAATAATTTTTCCTTTTCAGCACAGATCTGTCGCGGTCGGCAATAATTTATAAACTTCATGAAAGTGTACACTGTGCGGACTCAAAAACCTTTTCCAAATCATAACCCAAGCATGTTTAGATTCTGCCAGCAACCAACAAAGGCAATCCTCACCTAGTGTAAAGTAAGCTGTTTAATTTTCTCATACAATATAGCATGCAGACGCCACCGTTGTATCCTGAAATGGCAGATAATGTTAAGTGCATTTTTTAAGCCGCTTAGAGCCATAATCTGAATGCAAATACTACAACAATGTTATAACTACCATATCGCACCAGAAAAACTCAAAGTCAATGTCCGCAATGGGGATACTAAAATGGATGGACGAACGAATGGAAAGACAATGTTGCGTGTTCCAGTTGATAATCGTTTTACACCTTCTTTGGCTGGCTCTTGTATTTTATAGCAATCCAAATGTATGGTGATTGCTGTTGTCGCTGCTGTTGCAACATAAAGACCTATAATCCTTTTGTAAATTTCATTACAATAAATGTTCAACAAACGTTTGAGTTTGTTACGATTACTGGCAAACATGTGCACATTTATCGGGTTTTTCAATAAGAGCGCTACAAAAGTTTTTTTAAATAAAACAAACCCGGTTTTAGATACCAATGAAATTCTTTATTCCTGTGAAAGTACGTTCGATGCCATTATGTATCGAACTCGAGTTCTTTTGCATAGCCACCACCGGGCACGCTTGCAGAAGTCCAGACGCTGAATGCAATTTTCGACGGTTTTCAAGCATAAATCGGCCCATACTGCTGAAATTTCACGTTCGATATTCGTACGAAGTTCATAAATCGTCGCTGGCTTGTTGGCATAGACCATAGACTTGACATAGCCCCACAAGAAATAATCTAACGGCGTCAAATCGCACGACCGAGGCGGCCAATCGACTGGGCCATTTCGTGAGATAACACGTTCACCAAATTTGGTTTCCAATAAATTGATTGTGGCATTCGCTGTGTGGCTTGTGGCGCCGTCCTGTTGGATCCACATATCCTCCAAGTCCATGTTATCCAATTGGGACCAAAAATATTCGGTTATAATTGAACGGTAGCGATTCGCATTCACAGTAATGTAATTTTTTCAGGATGCAATGATGACTCATGGATTACGTGTGGATTGCTGTCTGACCAATCACGCATATTTCGCTTACTGTCGAAGCCATTCAGCCAGGAATGAGCCTCATCGCTGAAGACCATAAACTGGACGTAGCCTCTTAAAGTTGAGGCCACTGACTCCAAATTTCGGTAGTAAATTTCAATAAATTCGACTCGCTGTTGGCTCATATATCTTTCCATGATGAAATGGAAAACCTTACTGAAGAGAAATGTTAAAAGAGCGGGAAAAATATGGCGTCGTTTGCTGTTCCTATCGATAACTTTTGTAGCGTCTCTGTTGAAAACCCCTTTACATAGTCTTCTATGTTATATTTGAACTAATCAAAGGCCATTTGACCTAACTCCACTAAACAAAATGTGTTGAAAATTGAAAAGAAGTTTGAAACTCCTGTGTGATCTAATGGAAGTAAAGCGAGGTCGCAATTTACTTCATGCTCACTCGCAATGGTGACGATAATAACACTGTTCTACACTAAAAATTTGAAGGGGTTCTGATATATTCTCTATTATACTCTATTGTTGAAGTTCAGGGTGTACGGAAATACTTATAATTTTTTTGATCACTTTTTTCTTGTATTCTTACAGTCGCAACTGCAAAAAATCATAAGTTCATTGGTTTGAAACTGATTTTAATTTTTTGTTTGAAAGGTATAACTTTTACATCTTAAACAAATAATCGGTTTTGAATTGGCAATTTTAAAACTCGCACTGTTTTCAAAAAATTACGTTAGATGTCAGGGGACACCCGGTTGGAACGAAGTTCTTTTCGCTAGATATTATGTAAATACTAGTTAGTTCCAACACGCCAAAGGCGCCTGTTGAAAATTACTATAATCGAAATGGATCTTTAAGAAGAGATAGTTTTTGTAAAATGATAAACTTTTTTTAAGAAATTTTTTTATTGAATGTTTTTTTTTTTAAAAAAGGATATTTTCCCGAAAAGGTCATTTCTTTAATGAGGGGCACTTCTTTTATTAAATGCTAATGTTTTTTTTTAAGAAAAGGTACAATTTTTAATAACAAGTAATTTCTGTAAGAAAAATCCTAAGAGTATGAATTTTTTTTACAAAGAAGTACTTTTTTAAGAACAGATTCTATTTAAAGAAGTGGTACTCTTTTTAGGAAAGGTTATTATTATACTTATTTTCAGGATAGAAAAGGTATTATACTATTTTTAAGAAAAGGTACTTTGAAAAAAAGGAATGTTTGTAAGAAAAGGTTTTTTTAAATGCACGTATTTTTTTTGTTGAAGAAAATTTTTTTTTGTAAGAAATGGGATTTTTTTTAGAATTCTCATTTTTTTCAAGAACAGGTACAATTTTGAAAGTAGGTACTTATCTCAAGCAAGGCTACTTGTTTTTTCATAAAATGTACTCTATAAAGAAAAGGTAGTTTTTTAAGAAATGGTTAATTGTTGAAAGATAATGTGCTTTTTTTAAGAAAAGGTACTTATTTAAAAAATTACTTTCTTTAAAAAAATGTACTTTTTGTAAGAAAATTTACTTTTTTAAGCAAAGGTACTTCTTTAAGATAAGTAATTTTTTTTAAGAAAATTTACTCTGTTTAAGAATATGAGTAGTGATTTTTTTGAGAAAATTTACTTTTTATTTGTTTAACCCGCCAATGGTGACGCAAAATTGACTTTGATTAATGGTGACGCCGGTCTCATGCGCCGGGGTTTTTCGCAACGTGTTGCTAATAGTTGGTTTTTTTTTCATTTATGCACTTTGACAATAAAACAAAGATATATAATCATTTTAAGTTCTTTTATTTCAATATTAAAATTCACAAATGTTTTTAAATAGAGCATTAAAATGACAATGTTTTAGCAATACATTTTTTAAAATTAAGAAAAAATAAAAGAAATCATATATTCATTAAGGAAAATAATGTCTATTAGTCTTTCGACAATAGGAACTTTTATAAAATGAACAAAAATTGGTATCCTTCCAAAATATAATACAAAAGTGTTGCGATTATTTTACTTACATACACGGTGACTCACGGTCTCACACACCAGGTTAGAACAAAAATACAGAAGTTGTGCTCCCTAAGCAGCTTCGTCATTAACTGATGGTGGGGGATGTGCAATGCTGCAGCTACTCGAAATCGCAACAAAAAACAATAACGGAGAATAAAATTATACAAATTTTTTAACACAGCCGGTCTCAAAGACCAGTACGTACACCATTGGCGGGTTAAGAACATTTTATTTTTTGTAAACTTCTTTCACTTTGGCTTTTCTAAATTTACTTTTTATTCGGTTCAAAACTACAATATGTAATAAACAGGCTCCACCTAGAAAATTTCCCATTAAACAACAAATTTCTCCCCATTTGTTAGTCTAGACACAAACCAAATCAAACATAAAAGTGTAAGAGTAAGTGTGCTGCCAAATGTAATTCCATTCTCAGGGTTGTATTTCATCGAGTTGCCAGTCTTGCACTTTGGCTTTTCTAAATTTACGTTTTATTGGGTTGAAAACTACAATATGTAATAAACAGGCTCCACCTCGAAAACTTCCCGTTAAGCCAAACCAAACCAAAATTACCCAATATAGTTGATAAGAATGGGGCGTAATAAAGTAGTTAGAAAAAGTTGTTTAAAATTTTTTCATTTAGCCCCCATCCCGCAACGTGCGATAAGGAAAATAATTCTCCTTACGCTCTAAGGTGATCGTGAAGTAGCAAAACAATTTGTTTTTAATTTTTGGGAGAAGAATGCTAAGTAGCTTGCCAAAACATATGAGGAAATAAAAACTGAGGAAGAAATTAATGAGTTATGCTAGGTTTTGTAATTTTTGGTTTCTTTCTTAGAAAGGTTTTCGTGTTCGTGTTTTTAAAACACGGTAGTAACACTTGTTTATGTACTATTTGCCTATAAACTAAGGTCTGTTTTTTAAATTTAATCTGGCGTAACACAGCCATTTTCTGACAGATTTAGAAAGGAAACCCAGGATCTAATATACAAGAGGCGTGCACACTACCCATTGCACCACCGACGGCCACTACTTTTAGTAATCACACAAACCCAAAACGAAGTGATCGGTGAAAAATATAAGTGTTTCCCTACTCTATGGACTCCGATAAAACAGAATACCCATGCATAATCTTTTCTTTCACATTTCTGGCACAATGTAATCCAGCAGGTTTAATATGACACGATTGTTATCTTTTAGGTTAATTTCGTTTCTAAACAAATATTGCGCTTGCATGAGGCAACATTTTGAATTTATATACCTCACCCCTTAAAAGTGTTTAATTTGAATAGAGCCGAGAAATGTTGCATTTTGTAAAATTTGCCTTGTTCTTCATCTAATCTATATAAAATAATCATTCTATAATCCATTTAGGAGCCAAATGATGTACAAGCAGCAGCAAGAATTATTCATGTTTTTCTGTCAATATTGGCAAAGGGATGGAAATGTAGAAGAAAGTTTCCAGTGAATGCAGCAAAAGACACAAGACCAATATGTATGTGAGCAAAATAACAAACAACACTTCGAAGTCAGTTCTACACAAAAGCCGGCTAAATAATTTACTCCCCCAAACGGCATTGAAAGTAATCGAGATGCTCAACTGTGTACATATGAGGACTTCAACACACTGTGCCGCCAAAAGTCTGTTGGCCAAATTCGAAGAAGGCTTCATGGTTTTCGTACAGAATGTTTACCAAGTATCAATTCTGTGCTGTATATCTAGTATCGGCAATTTCAAAATTGTTCTTAAGTCATCTATCAAAATAATGTCTTTACACATTCATAAAATTTGAAAATGTGGGCTGGAACTTATAAAATTTTTTCATTCATTGTTTCGAATTTCGTTTTACAGATAAATGAAAGATTCAGTATCCTTGAATCATGAATTTTACTAGAAATACTGGCAAATATATCAAAAAACCCCAAATGTCTTGCATTTCAGATTCGTCCTTACTAGAGTTCGTATTAACCCAGTTATGTGTGACCCATACTAACGATACATTACCCATGGGAAAAATCTACAGCGATAGGTTATTACCCATTTCGATTTGCCATTAGATACATGTCATAGGCAACCTGACGAACTGGTTGTGGCCTGACCTGGTTGTGACCTAAAATAAACGTCCTTGTAAAGGAAAAATATATGATTATATAGAAAATATACTATGTGAAATTTCATCGACATTTAACAGTATCAAGTTTCAAAAGAATGACTTTTGGGTCGATTTTTTACACTAATATATATAGATATTTTCAAGTGAAAAATCGCGGTCTTGATTTTGATTTTAGAACCACAGTTTCTTGGGAATATTTTCATAAAATCTGCCGTAGATTATGTTTCTGTTATACTCTTGATCGGCAAAAAAATTGGCCCACCCTAGTATACTCATATTTTGCCATTGTTTGTGATTTATTGCAAGCGACCACACATTAAAGAAATAATAAAAAACGTGCCCATAAAACATTGTCTCTATTTTGTGTTTTCTGTAATAACTTTATATAATTTAAAACAATCCTATTAGCCGAATGTTTCGAAAATCTGAACGCTGTGTTTAAGATTTTTAACGAAAGACATTAAGCAGTCTTTATGCTAAGAGATCTTGGGAAGATATTGCTAGAGAATTTGGATGACTTACTATTCGAGATCTATATCTGACCTTTCCACCATTGCATATCAGTATACAATTCGTTGTTAGTAACAAACCATGGAGCATTTGAGACTTTCGGAAAAGTTTTTGATTGAAACCGCTGTAGAATTTCCAAATTCAAGTTCGAGGCTGTTGCCAATGCCAGAATTGCATATGTCCATATCTGCTTAATTAGACATTAGTAAATCAATAGTTTATTATCGAGAGCGAGTGGAGACCCATAGTTAATGAGAGAATTGAATTTATTCAATTGTATATCAAGAGCCTTCCTTGTTGTCTGGATATGTTTTGTCCATGTGAGTCGTTTGTCAGATGTGTTCCGAAATATTTTACTTCCACTGCCTGTGCATATCTGTTTCATTTAGGCTTAATTTAGGGTTTGAGAGTAAACGTGACTTGGACTGATTTTGTTTCATTGACTTTGATCCTCCGATCACTTAGCCAAAATTAAGTATTATCGATACATTTTTGAAGGGAGATACTTGTTACTATGGGGTCTTCATTGACGACTAACGCAGCTGTATCATGAGCAAAAGCTCTAGTTTCAATTCGGTCTGTTTGAGGAAGATCTGAGGTGAAAAGCAAATGTGGTACACCTGATGTAGTTTGATAAATAGCGCTATATTCATAATTTTCTTTGACATAGTAATATCGATTTGGAATACTTATAAAGTATATGCGTTGAGAAGAGATAATAGTTTACGGGAAGCATTTTCTGTAATTTGAATAGTAAGCCTTTATGCCAAACTTTATCAACTATTCGAGAGGGATCGAGAAATGCTGCAGTGCAGTACTCTCCTTTTTCAAAAGACTGATTTATCATTTCCACGAACCTGTGACCTTTTTCTAGGGTACCATGTTTTTTCCTAAGCCCGAATAGATGGTGAGGAAACAGATTTGTCATATCTATACAGTGCAAAAGTCTGTTCAGATTCAGGATTTTAGATAATAGGTAGACAACTGATTGGGTGGTATGATTGCTGGAGATTTTCCTAGTTTCAGAATTATTGATTATTGATTAAGCAGCCTAGAAGAATTAGTATCCATACGGCGACAATTTCGTCAATAGAGTTCTGAAGATCAGCGACAAGGAGTTTCATGTGGAGAATGAAAAGAGAAGAAAGAATATTCTTCGCAAAAATGAACTCCCGGTCAGAACAATTAATTGCCAACTGGATCGGAATATACACACAGGACATTTTATGGAACGAGGACAAAATCAACAAGACGAAACCCGCCGAATATTTAAAAATCCCTGACTTACATACCTGGTTATTTCGACAGACTGAAGCATTCCGATATCTACGACAAAGGGTCATATGAGTTGGCGTTGAAATCACACAATACCCTGAACAGGTTATTTAGCTAGATAAAGTCCAAAGTGACTGAAAAGAATAAGGCTAATATTGTTTATCGAATAAAATGCAATGGGGACAAGAATGACGTATGCGAAAAGGTATACTTTGGTACCACGAAATTGAAGACAAGACTGTCTTCCTACAAATTAGATTAAAGATCCACATATAAACCTATGGAACAGAAAACGGTATTAGCGGCCCACTGTACTACGATGGGTCATAATCCTAAGTTTGGCGACGTTCATATTTTAGCGGAGAAGACCAATTACTCACGATGATTTAACCTCGGAATGCTTCACATAATTACAGTTCCCTCTGAAATATATCGACACACAATAAGCAAACACGGAGAAAATACGTACGAGTAATTTGTTTTTTGTGATTTATAATACATGTAATTATTGGCAATCGTTTTGTTATTAATGTTGAATGTTTTTGTATATAGAACAATGAGGATGATTAGCGATGCTACTCGAAATATTGGGAATATTTAATAAATCTTGAAAAAACAGTTGAACCCGCTGGTATTTTCATTTTATGACCTCAAGCCAATCTAATTAAACAGAGATAATACAAAAGATCAACAATCAACAATCAACATCATAATAAGTTTTGATAGTTCCGAAACTTTCCATTTAGATGGAATAAAGCAACGAAAGAGACATGAGTTATAAATATATGATAAGAGAGAGATAGGACTTCTTTTGGAAGTTCTTTTAGAGTTTTGGGAGTAACAACAGCTTAACTTGGAGCTATATTTGGTTTGAGTTTACGTATGCCATCTTTTGAGCAAATCAGGTTGATGCTTTTGATTCAGGAAGACACATATTTGAGATTGGATATCGGTAATGTTGGACTCAAATTCATTTGGAGTATATGCCTCTTCCAAGTGTTCTGCAAATCTATCCTTTTCAGAGTGAGTGTTTGCTCAGGAGCTATCAGTTTTTCTAATAGGGTAATTTATTTTCTCCTGATTTTTTATTTTACCTGTCTTTTTCCATAGAGAATAAATTGTTGCTTTCGAGTTCATAATGTGTGTTATCTTCCTGTTGTTACATACCTTTCAGTTCATATTTTTGAATTCACAAGTGCGCTAAGAGTGGATTTATCCTAGGGGTATCATATTATTTGCCATCATTTGCGAGATTTGCGCGTTTCGGCAAGTACTCTCTCTACTTCTACAGAGTAACGAGGGGCTATGTAGAAGCTTTGTTTTGGAGTACAGTTCCACGCAGCTTGTTGAATGCAGAGATTTAAATGATCTATTGAATTTGAAATATAATTTTCAGTTTTGAGAGGAACTTTCAGATTTACTGACGAATTCTTTATAGTCTAATAGTTTACAGTTTTAATTTGTTCTTCTAGCGTGAAGCTTACGTTGAAATTCCATGAGATTTGGTGTATAATTTACTGTCAATAAGACAGGTGAGTGGTCTGAAGACAACGTAAGCAGTGTGCAGAACTTGTGAGATTCTGGAGACATGTTTTTCAAAATATAGAAATCGATGAGATCGGCTCATTGGTTAATATCGGTCGGCCAATATGTGGGAGAATTTGTGGAAGTGATGTTAAGAGAGCGACCGTTAATTGAAAATAATAGTTGCCGTTCCTTTGGAGTTATAAGTCGTGAGCCCCGTGCTGTATGCTTAGTATTGCAATCGCCACATGCCAAGAATGTGTGCCCTAGAGATAAGGAAAACCTGTCATACAGTTCTTAGTGGTTTGTCTCGGGGCCTATATATAGATAATAAAGTGATAGGTCTGAAATCCTTTAACGCAAAAGTGCTGTCCTTCTTGATGTTTAACATTATCCTTTATGAGAATAGACGATACATCATGAGATGTGCCATCAGGATGCATTTTTTTTGCATTAAATTCAATCTTTATTGTCCAGTAATTTTCTTATAAATTTTCAGCGACTTATTATATAACTACATATGTATATATGTACATACATTTGTTTTTTTCCTAGGGTCTGATGACTTTTCTAGGAATATGTGTCTCATATTCAATTTAAATAGGCAATTTGGCCAGCCTACTTATTATTTTGCCAGTAATATTCTCATTATATAATTTTATTTTGGGAAAAGGACAAAACCCATAAACTTTTCTCCCATCAGGATGCATGACATGATAAAATTTATAGTTGGGAATGCTAAAGTAGTTCGTGGTCGTGAATTGAGTTTCAGATATTAAGAGAATATTAATTTGATTATACTTTAACACAGCTTAAACTTCCAAAGTGTGTTGCCCTAATCCATTGGCATTTTATAAAGCTATAGTTCGGTACATATTAATTAAATTTTTGGAGAAACTTGTGCATGATGTTCATATATGATGTTAGTTAAAAGAAGTTTGAATATATAAAATAAAGCATTTAATTTTGTAGATAATAATATCGTTCAAGTCGGGATGAGACAAAAAAATTCGGGGCAGGCCCGTAACAATCGGAACAATCCCGCCAAAAGCGGAATGGTTAGTCAAGTTTGGTATGGCCAATCTTCAAGGGTATTTCTCCACGACAATGTGAAAATATACATCACGATTTCACGTGGGTAATGGGTAAGGGGGCCCAAGTCGATGACGAGTAAGTTAGCAAGGCAGCACATTCCCGTTTTTTTTAAGATCAAGCAAAAAAAATTACAAAAACACCTATATCTCGCCATTGGAGCATCCGCGTTTTGCGGCATTCGAAGGGGTTTTCAAGAATGTTGAGGAATATGAGCTCACCAATACTATTTGTAGACATAAATATTCCCAATTTATAGAATTTAGTTGTTACGAAAGCCACACACAATGCAAACCAAACTACTCTTTCTGAATAACATAAGCAAAGAGGAACTACAAACTGATACAAACAGATAATAAAAAATCAACACTTCTATTGGGTAGATTTGCACCTCGCAAACTAGATGCGAGTGTGGAACGTGCAATTCTTAGAGGGCAATATTCTCAGACACGACCGCAAAACCATTCACATTTTTGTTAATAATCTCAATTAGTTGCACTAGCATTGAAATCACAAAAATGGCAAAATGTGGAGTTAGATCAATTGGAAGCTAAATCGTTAATACCATTGTGACACTACTAATATGTACATCGTTTGTGCCAACAGCAGTAAAAGCAACAAATTTTCTTTCGATTTTTCTCTCTCTCTGTGGGTTATTGGACAGGTTGGCTTAAACTCAGTCGTGTGTTAAAATTGTTTGATTTTCTTATTAGAGAACAGTAGTAACGGCATAGTTCTCATTTATCTAATTCCTAAAGTTTCAGCTTATAGAAGCAGTTGATACATTAACATTGACTTTTATGAGATTGAACAACAATTACACTGTGTGTGATCAAAAAACTATATTGAACAAAACTAGGTGATCCTGAAAGTTTTTGGCACGCTTATTTCAATGGCATTCACCGTTTTTTGATGTCTGAGAACAAAATGCAATTGATCCTTAGGGGTTTATTCTTATTGCATTTCTGCTCCCTCCACAGTTTTAATTAGAATTCATCGAATGAAATAGAAGGATTGGAAAAATTCGATGGGTGACTCTGAACAAACTGTTCTTCATAAAATTATTCAAGACTCCCGAACAATGCTTTTATGCCAGACTCATCTTTTACTATATGCAAAATGCTTTCAACTCCCACTTTCGAAATACATATCAGTTTATAATCTTTCAAACTGACGTATCTTGAAAGTTTGGAAAATGATTTAAGTTTGCACAGTGTGATGATACTGCTGTTTTTTGTGTTGAGATGTGTCTATATTTTTGATCTGATTTGTGTCCTGCAATTCTAGTCTTAAGTTTATTTTTTGTTGTACCTACATATACCATATTGCAACTTTCACTATTATTTCCTCCACAAGGTATTTTGTATACTATATCAGATCTATCAAATTTATCTATTCTATATTTGGTTTTACTAAACAATCTACCTAGTGGGTGTGTTGTTTTATGGGCCACTTTGTAATTATTAGTATCATATATTTTTGATGTTTTCAATCTGTCAGAAAATCCTGGCTCATAAGATAATGATTTAAACCTTTTCGGTCCCACCGTTGGGTTTTGCTTATCTTACTCCTTATTTTCATATTGCCTTATTAATCTATTGACTAACCCTATTGGAAAATTGTTGACCATAAATATGGTTGTAATCTTCTCCTAATTCTTTTTGTGAAAACTCCCGTCGCTTATCTCCAAAACTCTCTCTATTAGGTTTCGTGCCATTTTGATAACCATTAGTTTCGGGTGTTTGGAGTGATAATTGATAAACCTTCCTGGAGCCGTTATTTCACTAATAAATTATCCCCATTTCTTATTACCATAGTATCCGATTATGGGAACCTTGATCCACACTCTTCTTCAATTTTAAACCTAATATTATAATCAAAATTTTTAAATGTTGTCAAAATATTATCTATGGCACTTTCTGGAACGATACATAATAAATCGTATACATATTGGGTAATCATTTTCGGTTTTATGGCCAGATCTTCTATGCAGGAATCAACTAAATTCTCCATAACACTATCAGCCACAATCGGGGAAGCTGGAGTTCCAATTTGAAGTCCTTCTTGTTGAAACTATAGCTTGTCATCATATCGGAAATACTTTTTGTATTCTATACAAAACTTTAAAATATAGAGGAATAATGATTTATTAGTATTTGTGTGTTGTTCTAATCTGTCCCATTTTCCCTCGATAATACGAAGTGTGAAGTCTACAGGGTATACTTGGAAATATTGAAACTACATCGAAGGAAATAAATTTTTCACAATTGTGTATCTTTAGCTCCTTTGTTTTATTATTAAACTGCAATGAGTCTTTTATATTGTATTTGGAGTCTTCTGTAATCCTCTTCAATATATTCGTAATAAACCATTACTGTATAAAATATAACTATCAGATATGAGGGGTATGTTTTGAAAATAAATAAAATTGCCAATTGGATTTAAATTATTTTGAATTTTCGTTATTAGCGGTAATTCAAATTGAACTATAAATTATAATTGTCATATTAGTAATTTGCCACATGTGTGACTTATGCATCATCGTCAGTATTTTAAAATGAAATTAAAAAAAATAATATAGTTAAAGTTGTGTTTCTTTACAAAATAACGTATGTCTTGCAAAAGAGGAGTCACCGATTTTATTAAAACCGGTATCGGGAAAATTCCAAAAAAAAAATACAGTAGAACCGAAAACAGTCTTATTCGCTTTCTGAATTCATTTCGAGGGATCGGCACATGTTTGCAAGCCCAAAATAAACTCGGACAAATAAATCATTACCATTGCCAAGTATTCCTTTCGACATATTTAAAATCAATAACCATCATTGCATTGCCCTTTGCTAAGCTATGTGACGTGGGATGTTGGGAAGAGCATTGCTATCACATATGGTCAAACATAAGTGAGAAAGAGTGATAAAGTCCATATGCCACTATAACCTACGGTGATTTTAATTGCCAATATAATATTGAGTAACCGAGTGTTTACATTCAACTTGAGCCTCGTGGGTGAATTGAGAGTCTCACTATATTTGCCTTCGAAATGGTTTGCGAGGAAACAGTATTACATCTTTCCGTTTCTTCTTCTTTATATAGGGCTAAATAAACATGTATCTCACATTTTGAATGCATGAAGAGTTCATTCGTTTGAAGCTGCACTTGAGACTTTGAATTGTAAAGGGTCTATTTGAACGCGTGTTGGCTCTTGAGCAATACTACAGTGAAGCCATTGAAACAAATTAAATGCTATCTTGAAAACTTAAATTTGCGCAATTGTTTTCATTTGTGTGTTTCGGTTTTCGTTTTTTTTTTTGCCAACGTATATCTGGTAAATTAATCATAATAAGGAAATTCTCCCCTAATTGGCTCATTGAAATGTTAAATGTTGAAAGAGGCGTGCGTATTTTATCATACTAAATATAGGAGTGATTTAATGGATGTTGCAGCAATAAAACACTTCCGACAGATGTTTAATTTTAAGCGTAACATCAGCGGAAATATCCTGCTATCTTTTGCTGTGGGTCATATTAATAGATTAGCAAACAAGCACTGATGTCGCATTTAGACAGCGGTTAATTGCGGGTTGGTTAGCGATAACCGTATTCTCTAATCTGTGTCTTTTACACCGCCCAATTTGATATTAAATTGACATTTCAGGTGGTATTGACATTTCCGTGCCTTGGTTTGTTTACACGTCGTCTTTAAAAATAAACAATTTATTGTTTATGTACAACACACAAAAAGTGTTTTACCAAATTTGTATGCGAAGATAGAAAGGAACTCCTTTTTTCAACATTTTTGCGCAGAAAGAATTCGACATTTTTAATCAAAACAGAATATTAAACCATAATGGTGGCATGATGTATAGTGGACGAAGCCGACAGCAAATAGTTTAAGACGGCGGAACTAGAGAAACCTTACATTATTGGCGGCTCTTGATTTTGCCAGTTTTCTATAAAACTGGGATTTTCGTTTAATAACTGAACCTTTAAAATCGGGTCAGTCAGTCAAATCGGTTCACATTTTAAATCGAAAGAGCCACTTATATCGGTGGCTTCAAAACATATTTTACGGTGGCGGCGTCTGGCCAAATTTTCGGCCAGCATCCGTTTACGGGTGGCTTGGAAAATTTGGGTATCTCTAACTTTAAATAGCTTATTTTTATTACTTATATTTATGGATAGTTGACGAAACAATTTCTTTACTGAATGAATCAGTTGTTAACACAACGAAACTTATTTTCTTGAAAATAAAGATCGAGAACCAGTCGAAAAAATGAGCGAGCGTAGAAAAGAGAACAGCGAGAGAAAATTATGAGCACGGGTGGTGGGTTACGTACACATCTTAAATCAGTTCCATTGCAACAACCGAATGTGGTCGACATATTTCTCCACCGGAATAATTTGAATAATTTAGTTAAAACCCAGTAAGAAAAATGAGTCGAGTTCGTATCGAAAATAGTGCGATATTTTTAAAAACTACATCGATATCGAATTCGATATCGTTTCGAAAAGAATAGTGTTTTCGTATAAATTCTGCAAGGTGAGATAGGGTCGAAATGAAGAGGATTGTTCGGTACGAAATTGACTTGATATGCCGTTTTTATTTAATTTCGGAAAGACATCGATATCATTTTTATATAGTTTTATGAAAACTGAAGCTGTACGGTTTTGAATATTTCATATCCATAAAAGGATAATATATACAAGCAGTTTTTGTTTAAGCATTTATTTATAAACCCATATTTCAACATAAATGTAAAGCTAAATTAAACAACAGACATATTGCTTAAAAATTATCAACTGACGGAGCAACAAATATTACAAAACGTAACAAGGAAAATATATAAAAAACGTTAATTATTTTCGCAATATATTTATTCTTTTCAACTTGTTCTTCGCCTTTGATTTTTGTTAGTGGCAGTCTGTGCAATGAGATTCTCACTTTCTGTCATTTCATTCCTCTTTTCCTCCAACAAAATGTGCATTAGTTCAGCGGCATCTAAAACAAATCCATGTGGATTTGAATAATTTTGTTTTATATATATACGCTTCATGGAAAATGGGTCAAATTCGTAATTCGACGAATTTTTAAATCTTGCTCGATAATACCCTTGAGTAATACAGAATCAAATCAACATGTAATGCAATGAAATTCGTTTTAAATAGTACACTTATACTTTTAAGCGCACTACCGTAATTGTAAGGTGTACCGGACAAGGAGAACATATGAGTCACAAAATCAATCAAAACTTTTAGCAATTACTGCCAATGAAAACTTTGGTGCTATCGTTACTTGATAAATATGAAAAAAATTAAGAATCTCATATTAGCTATCTGGTTAAAGTGATTTATATATAGATAATAGAACAAGCATAAGCCGTCTCCTAACATTGGACAGCTGGCTCTCGAGCCCCGTGCCACAAATAAATTATATGGCAACAAAAAGTAATGAGTTCCCCGATCTCGAATGAAAATCTAAGTCACTCGCATCCGACTCAAACTGAGTTCCCCTAAGTCGACTTTTTCGATCGACTGACTCTATGTTTGCTCCCAAGTCACAGCACATTCGAAATTGAGGAATCAACGTTTAAAGTGCAAACCTTCGAACTATTTTATGTTATCACTCATTCGACTTGAAATCACATGATTGTGGCACAAAGACCTGCACAGTAGGGTAAGGTTCAGCTGGTTGAATTTGAAACCTTCCAATTTGCGGTGCTAATAATTTTTCCAATTTTTTTATTTCTGCTCTAGCCAACAGTATCTCTTTGACCAACATCATTAAACTCGTTCTATTTTCCGAATACTTTATGACTCTTTCTATTTCCGCCAGGCATTCTAAAAAATATGAAATATTAAATGAATAATGGTTTGTTTATTTTTTTGATTATCTTTCCTTGTTATTCACATTTGAGCTTCTAATTCCTATTGATTTGCTTGAGTATTTCTTGATATTTAAATTTTTTATGATTGGAAAATATTTGATGTTTTTGTGTGGTACATATTTTTGTTTTGTTTCAAATAATTTTGTAATAGGAAATTATATAAATTTGTACAAAATTGATATGTATGTATGAAACAACAACATTCCTTAAAATTTCTTTAAGAATATAAATGTATGTACGTAGATCAGAAGAAGTTCATCGTTCATAGTAAAAAATTGAACGTGGTTTTCCCTAAAATGTATACGATACAACATTTGAGGTTTAAAATTAAGCAGAGTTTTGTCTAAACTTTAAATGATTTTGGTTTCAAACCCAGACTCACCGTACTATTTAGTCCAACGATATGTCAAGAAGTTATACGTGCGCAGTCCTGATCATATAGTGTGGACCAAGTATAAACTGAATCGCAGAAAATCTGCCAGGTCTGTCAGACTTGTACACTTTTTGAAGTATCTTAAAAAATAACGCAAATATTGTGTACGTATGTATTTCAGTTTGCATTTGTTATGTGTGCTGGTCTGGCAGTGATAGACACGTTTGCGAAAGTTTCTCTTTAAATGGAAGAGAATATTGTCAGATTTTAAACAACAAACCCGGGGATCATACGCGGCAATTTTACTTGCGCAAGCCTTGAGTTTATAGGAGAGAGAGGGGAAGGGAACGGAAGCTCTACTCCTCTCTCTCCTATAAACTCCAGACTTGCGCAAGTAAAATTTCCGTGTGTGATCCCCGAGAAACATCCACTGACACTCTAGGGTAGTAAGACTTGACGTTTAAAGAATCTTCAAGTAAATGAGCCCATACAAATTACATGCATTACGTCAACGGAAAGTTGGTTTACTGCATATAATGGAAGTTCTTTTAAACCTATTTGGTCTTCGGTAACATAATGTTCTTTTCGAACTCGACTTCTAATACCGACTTCAAAAACCCTTCATTCGTTCTTGATACTACTCTAAGTAATAATTACCTGATCGTTTACATGCTTGCCTCTTTTAAAGCATTTATTACAATAGTAACCAGTATGCTCATTAATACCAAATACGTATGATTTACCAAATACGAATCAATATGAAGGCTCTCAATTGTACAAAACATATAATTTCAAAAAATCCGTGGTCAATATAACTGTTGAACCGTCAATATTTTTAATAAGTAGCAATTCATGGTTGCTATGCTTATTACGCTTTTATAAACCCACTAACATATGTCCAGCCCGTAATGCTTCTATTTCTTGTTTCATTCCCAGTTGGCCGCGTCTTCCGGACACAATCGACATCAGATGCACGACCATTATAGTTGTTGACATTTTCATACAAGTGTCTGCTTAAGACGATCAACTGAACAATTAATAAAAAAACAAAAAGATTTAAACCGACACTTTTTACATTTACGATATACCATCGATATAGTCAAATCTTTTCGATTGAATGTATCATAAAATATATATAAAATATAAAATATATAAAATATTAAACAATATAGGCTTGATGTCGTATCGAAAATGAATATGAATATATGCAGACTGAAAACAGACTAACTATATAATTTAAAAAAACTAGTGAGTTTTCGAACTCACGGATGATGTGTTAACACCTTTTTGCTACACGGTACCTGTTCGATTTCTATGAACACATTAGTAAATTTTACATTGGAAAATAAAAAAACAATAGTTTTTTGTATACACCGGGCAATGCTGAACATTAAATGACTCGCTTTGTTTGGCCATAGCAACACCAACGAAACAACCAAACACACAACATCACACATACTTTGTCCGGTCGCATAACCACATGTTTGCCATATCAACAGCAACGAAGCAGCCGAACACACAACATCACACATACTTTGTACGAAGTAGCTGACGTATTAGTGTGTCACCATAACGTCGACTGCGCTAGCCCACGGGCTTGCAAATGAAATTTTGCGTGGCTATGCTTTATATCTCCGTTCAACAAAAGCAACAGACACATGTACATACATACATTATTATGTTAATACATACGCTACAGACACAATTTCGTTTGCCTCACCCCTGCCACACCACTCTTTCATTGCTCTCTTGCTCGCTCGTTGTTGTTTAACACGTCATTATTCTCTTTCGCAGTCGCAGAAAATCTGGTTTTAGCAGCAGCATAAAATCTGGTTTTAGCAGCAGCATAAAATCTGGTTTTAGCAGCTGCATAAAATCTGACTTTGATAGATTTAGTCCCTATACGCCGCTATAGATGTTAACACATCAATAATATTTTTATTATTAAACATAAATTTTGTGAATTTTGTGTGATTGTTGTAATTTTTCTGTAAATGGAGTATTTATAAATGAAATAAACAAATAAACATAATGCATAGAGCTACACAACAGCAAAGAGATGACGCATCGATAGCAGAAAAACAACCCCGAAATATGTAACTGAACATTTTTGTGTGTGTATGTTGGGGATGATTACAAATCGACAAAGTTGTGTTTCAATCATAATTCGAGCGCGCATGTTTCGTTGTTCTGGCATTTGAATTCAGACAAAAAGGAAACATACATTTGTACGGGCAGTCGAATCCAATGAAAATGAAGAAGTCAGAGAAACAAAGTGTTAAAACAAGACGAATATTAAAAATATCAATTTTCTGTATTAAAATGAATGCAACCAAACTTTTAAAAATGTCGTTAAAATAAATAAAATTGTGCAGTTGATAAAACGTTTATCGAGCGATCAGTGGTTTAATGAGGGGAAGATTTGGCGAAACAGTTGAATGACAGAATACATCGATGTGGTTATATGTTAAAGGTAGTTTTGAACATAGATCAACTACTGTGATGAAATCCATTGGGGAGTAGAGCTTACGTTCATGGTATGTCCATATCTTCGTGTTATTTAAATATGAATCTTAACAACAAATTCCACATATTTGTTTTTAATTGCAGGACCTGAATACGACGTCCACAGTAATACTTAACCCCTAGACTACCACAATATTTCTCCAGACGAGAGTTTCAACATGGAATAGATATAAATTAACAAAATTTTCGAAATAAAATTTCAAATTTTGTTGATCAAAATTGACCAAAACACCAACAATGTAATACTAGTAGTGTAATTATGTACAACTGACAGTAAATAATTTCAAACAGTTCAAAATATTCAGTAATGAAACAAATTCATTGAAGTAATGAAAAAAATTCACTGAGTAATGAAACAAATTCTTTGCAGTACTGAAACAAATTCATTGCAGCAATGAAACAAATTCATTGCAGCAGCAAAACAAATTCATTGCAATAACGAAACAAATTTATTGCACCAACAACCATACTTGCATCACAGTGACGAAAAATTTGCATTTGATGAACACATTTTCGTAGCAGGGCTGAAACTGTACGTTAGCTCACTTTTGATGACAACAGTTGTGGGGGTGATGGACATTTTCATCCCTATGAAGAAGATACTCCGTTCAGTGTATGGATTCCTGTGCAAAACGAAAACTCGAAAATGCTCGATTCGTGGGTGTTCTAACTGAACATTCCAATCTGAGGTCGCGTTCAGTCAAATTAAAGAGCAGACACACACCGATACAACTTGTCTGAGGTGGAGATCGGAACGACCGTACATTCTGTTATTAACTTGCTTTTGCAAGATTAACAATCCAAATTGTCATCAATGATTCAATATCTAGTTTGGAAGATTGGAGAAGAGTAATACAAATTCCATCAAGTTCAAACTTCCTATGAAAGAGTGGTTGGTGCGCTTGTCTCCTTGTGCAACTTCCACATATTCTCCACATTTTTCTATTTACTTATTACCTGTATTTTTCCATTTTATTCTAATAGTCCCTTTTAGTGAATTCATATCGGCAAGAATTATTTGTTTTCGCAAAAGAATTTGCCGTTGAATCTTCCCCTTGGGAGACACATAACTAAGCTCTGATGTTTTTCCAACCGATAACTGATAAACTTAATGACGTAAATTAGTCACCTTTTTGACTTACACCATTTCATAGGATAAATATCATTATCATCAATATTGTCACCCGTAAAATGGGCTCCATGCGCATCATTCCCAGTGCAAAGCAATGTACTCGCACAAGAGTGGATGGATGAACTCCATTCATCATCCTTCCATTTCGAGCATTTAAAACAGTAGTTTATAAGATTTTAAAATTAATCGCTGTGCACCATTGCTTAAAACAATTTAAAGATTCCAACGAATGATATGTGGACTTGAAAATGTGCTACAATCCACACACTGGTATATGGAATTCAGAGGAGTGGGAACAGAAATAGCAGATGCAACTAAATGAAGTCCAGGAATGAATATTTGTGCTGTTGTCTGATTCTGTATGTGATGCTAAAGCCTTGAAATCGTCCAATGAAATTGAAGCGGTATAGAGATCGCCACCTTTTTCCGTGACTGTGATAAATGATGTCTTATCAAATTATCAAATAGGGACGGATATGAAATTATTTATATAAATGAGATCATAAAGTTTATATTTAATTAAATGAGAGAATATAAAACATTAGAATATTAATATGAAAATCCATGTGAAACGTTGAAAAACTTTAAAACCTTAGACGCACCTGCTTTAAGTTATTGCCAGTGCCCTAGGAAGAATAGGGCAATATAGACAATACGTTCGTTAAACTCTACTGAAATATAAATTAAGTGCGGCGCGGTCGTGGTGACAAAACGACTACAATCAATAGGATAACAATGTGCAACAGTGGGTTTCGGGCCTCAACCAAACCAAAAAATTGTGAAAGTACTTGGACGTGGTATCAGAAAACCCCGCTCGGTTTTGCACCTATACGTAACAATTTTTTTTACAAGGCCGAAGAAAATTTTGTAGGTGGATCAGGACCCTATTTCTGATTTTACTTCAATAAATTCTAAACAGCTTGAAATATTGTATGACAACCTTTGGCATTATTGTAGCTATTTTCCCATTTCACAATTTCCTCTAATATATTTATAAGGAAAAGTACACTGTTTATCGATTATTTCACGAAACGTCATAAAAAATTGCACATATTTTATATGTTTAGTGCTTTCACAAGTTTTTTTTTGCCGGAAACAAATTCCTTTCATTTGTGTCACAGTGTAATAGATCAAAGAGAATTACAATTCAACTCACCCGAATATAATTTCAATTTGTCAGGATTCTCACCAACAGAAGGGAGAGCAAGCCGCAGAATATGATAAACTGCTATACAGTTACACAGTGCAACACGAAAAAAAATAACCATATACGGACACCACTACGTGATAAAAGACTAAAAACAAAAAGACCCGTGTCTCCCAATTTTTCCCAAAGTCATGCACTTTTTTTTTTATGGGCCGCCAAAGATTTGGGGCCTCGGTATCATTTTCGTAAAAATGTGATCATTTTCTCCGGCTCATATCTTGCAAACCGTTTGCCTTACGCTCTGAGGCAAAGTTGAAGCTCTTGTCATAAAGAACAAAAATTGCGAACATATAAAATCAAAAAAACTTCACCTTCCAGATCAAAATCGCAAAAAACTTAAAAAAATTCGATTTTTTTACCTTTTTTCCCGTGTTCAGGTCCATAGGTAGCAAACCGTTCAAAATTCAAGGAAACAATCAACCACAAAAATTTACCTAAGATCTCAATAAACAAATTTCTAGAACATATAAACTTCCTGGAGATGATTCTTAACACTGTTTAGGTAGCACGCAAAAGTGAAAAATTTGCCGAAAACTTTTTAATTTCATTTTTTTTACCTTTTTCTCCTGTTCAGGTCCATAGGTAGCAAAAAATGAAATATGCCTGGCCAGAGCCATGTATTTGTCCAAGGGTTAACACCGTTTAGGTAGCGCTTAGGTATCACGCGATCATGAACCGACAGCAGCAGCACAGGCAATGCAGTAAGCTCAGCACACGCAAGAAGGGACGCAGCACACAATATAAAATCGACACGACGCTCACATCGAGGCATTACACAGCGCGACGTCAACGAGAGCCCAGCGGTGAAAGTTATAAAGTGAAAGTGAAAGTAAAAAAAGTGAAAGTGCTACAGTAGATATAATTCGCACACAACATTGGCAACTGACAATTTCAATATGCAGTGTGAAAATATTGATTTATTTTGCTACGTTTGCGGTCATCAAACCAGAAAAAAAAAACATCTACAAGATTTCAGAAGGAAAAGAATCTTTTAACTAGTGAATTCAAAAGAGCATATACATTGTTTTTCGACGAAGTGGACTTGACCGGTGAAAATTACACACCTAATACAATGTGTCGCCAATGTTATAACAATCTCATGGCATGGTTGAGTGGAGGCAGAGGTACTATGAAGTATTGTAAGCCGGTAAACTGGATTAATCGCCCAGGTGATCATGATGCAACCAGTTAATAATTATCAAGTCTCCCTTGGAAAGGGTCATGGGCGGAGGACTCCTAGTAGATGGCAAGCGAGGAACTGCTACACTGACGAATCTAGGATGCATGTGAGATATAGAGAATGTGAGTCTTCATTGAGTACCTAAATAGTCAACGTCCCTCGCGGCTTCCTGATAATAATAGGATTTATCAAAATTGGCTTTTGTTTCAGTGATAACCTCTTCATTCGACCCAAATCTATTTCGGTTATATAGGTTTAGAAATAGAAAGTGGTCACTGGGGGCTAAATCCGGAGAATACGGAGCTTGAAATACCCATTAGCAGCTTAATTTATGGATTTTTTTTCCATGGTGACTAAACACCTATGCGCCGGTGTGTCGTCATATTGGCAAACACTTTCTTCTTTGCCAAATTCGTGAGTTTTTGCTTCATATCAATGTCGAGTCTGTCCAACCACTGAAAATAATATTCTCCGCTTATCATATTATCTTCTTTAATACAAAAAACTATCACTGTAGTCATGTTGGCCGACAGACCCACCATGGTGGGCTTTGGTACACGTTAATTTCTCGGTATCGGGTTCGTTGTGATGGACCTATGTTTCGTCTACGGTTACGAAACGAAGGAACAACTCCATCGGATTGAAGTTGAAGATTACCAAATACTTATTTGAAGAGATAACACGCTTGGGCTTGTGGTCGAGTGTAAGCAATCGCGACATCGCGCGGATATAATTTTCATGTCCAAGTATTCATGAAAAATATATATATGCACTCAGTTGAAATGCTTACAGCTACAATATTCCTTGGATTTTTATCGACAATTACCACCGCGACGAACTCTTTGTTGGTTGTACGCAAAAAGTACTGCTTGATGAGCAACGCAAGTTTTATTTTTTCCAATTTTGTCGAAATACACAAGTTTGACCAATATCAATTGGCTGTCAAACAAAATTATCTGATGCAGCTTGCTTAAAATTTTACAGTAGTCGATTAACAGATGGCAGTTGATAGAAAAGCAGGGTTAATTTTAAATTAACCACAAGGGAACTAGTTATAGTTGGCACAAGTTGGCTGATAAAAGGTAAGACATAGCGGCGTTGAAATATTTATATCTAAACTAAGTGATTCGAAACAAAAGGTACCGCTCCATCAAACTAATTGGTCCCAAATAGTTACTGACAAAGAAGAAGAGACACGTTTTTTTTTTAAATTCATAACAGATTTTCGACACCTTAACTGTTGATAACATCCAGGTTTTATGAAAAATGTAAGTAACAGGTTCGTTGGCCAGAGCGTTTTACAAAGCATTAAGTAATTTTTTCCGTTATGGAATGGTTAAAAACAGGAGAATAAACCTAAGAATATTAAAGCAATTTAATTCTGGGCACGGTTAACGTTTCTCTATTTACTTATATAATAAGACGATGTCAATAAATAAATAAATATTTTCCCATTAGATCCCATCGTTGGAATGGGAGGTATTGCCAGTGGTATTTGTACTGATTTGGACAAATAGTTTTACACCCAGAGTTAACACGGGTTTTTAGAAGTTTCACTAAGTTGATTTCAGAGCGGTGGCTGCGATTGGGGATTGTCCGACTGTGATCACAGATTGTTTGATGTTAAACTCCTCCGAAACGGCTGGACCGATTTGAATGAAAAATTGTGTGTTTAATTTTTTAAGCAAAAAATTATTTTTTTTCTTCATAAATTTCTTTATGCCTCCGAAACTGTTGTGGGTATTATATTATCGAGGGTATGAAACTTTAGTTAGACATGTTATATACCGTTGGAAAGGTTTATTTGTCTAGTTTCTCAGAATAAGTTCTGTTTTTAAGGTTTTATAAACACTTACACAAAAATAAAAACAAATTCAAAATAGTGCATATGCTAAAACTTGAAAACCCGTTGTTTTGAATTACAAACCATTTATTTTGATACATAAATAGGTGGAATCCCACTAAGGGACTATAAAGCTCTATAAAGGAAACGACCTAAGCTTTCTCTTGAGCAAACAAAAAGAAATGGTCTTCTCTAGAAAAAAAAATTTAAAAAAATTTTTCATTTTGCAAAAAAAAAATCAACAAATTTTTTTTTTTTTTTCATTATTTTTTTTAAAAAGATTTAAGAAACAGATATCTAAAACACTCAGGACAAATTTTGCTAAGAACAATAGGTAAAAAGTTACATGGATCGGAAAAAACACCTGTTTGGCCAAACTGTCAAAATTCGACCCCCTCTAACTCAGACAGCTCTTCTCCGATCTCGTTGAAAGGTTTTGTTTAAGCTGCTATACAATAGGACTAAGCTTGGTGCAAGTTTCATCCCGATCAGAAGACATCGGTTTCAAAAGTTGGGTCACTTGACATGAAATGACCCATATATAAAAATGAGATAGCAAGAGAGCAATTAAAAGTGTGTGAACTTGTGTACCGTATGTACGAACATGTATGTATGTTCATGTGTCTGTTGCTTTGCATTCTCTGTTTTTTGTGGGACTAAAACAAAAAGTATTAAGCAAGAAAATAATGACACATGTACTTGCACTGGTCTTTAAATAATTTTAAGTATTAATATTACTTAAATATAACGTCATCATATGATTGAACGTTGTTTTTTATTTTCCAAGGTAACATTTACTAATGTGTTCGTAGAAATCGAATAGGTACCGTGTAACAAAAATGTGTTAACACATCGTCCGTGAGTTCGAACACTAATTGGATTTTGGAACGAAGTTCCTTATCGCACGTTGCGGCATGGGGCCTAAATGAAAAAATGTTAAACAACTTTTTTAACCGTATTATGCTATAACCTAGTATACAACCCAGTATTATTCTGCATACTTTTAGGATTTGGTAATTATTACTTGATTATCTTTATCTTTAATTATTACTAGCATCTTTATGGCGCATGTCTCTAAAGCATCTAGCGAATTTCTACTTTTGTTATCGTGACTGTAGTATTGTATGTAATTCTTTATCAATATAGCAGTTCCCCCACCCCTTGACGCATCAATTCGATATTTGCTTATGATTTTATAATTTTTAAATATTATATTTTGTCTATGGTTTAATTTTGTCTCATTTAATAGGATAATATTTACTATCTACCTACTCTTAAAAATTTACCTATTCTCGAAAAAAATTACCATTTCTTAAAAAAAACCTTTTCTTCAAAAAAATATCTTGATATAAAAAATACATTTTCTTACAAAAATTCCTCTTCTTAAAAGTACCTATGGAAAATGTTTTCTTAAAATATGTACATTTTCTTTAAAAAAGTATTTTTACTTAACAAAAGTACTTTTTCTTAAAAATTATCTTTTCTAAATAATCAGCTTTTTATAAATAAAGTAAATTTTCTTAAAAAATTACCTTTTCCTTACTTAATTGTTTCTTTTTTTATTTTTGAAATGAATTCCTTTTTTATGTTGCTAAAGTAAATCAAGATACATAGGTTGCTGGTAGTGCAACACGTATCACAACACAGTTCAACCCAATCATTGGGTATTAATAGCATCGTATGACTCGACGGTTGCGTCGCAATGACTACTATGAGTGGGTTTACGTGTAGACATGGTATGGCTCGAACCGCTGCTGGCGTCGGCCTTACACACACAGCATAACATTTTGCACGATGAATTAAATGAACCGAAACATGCACTTGTGCTAGCCCTTAGTAGCGACTAATTTTCACTAATTGTCGTACATTATGTTATCGTAGGCAAATGAAAACAAATTAATAAAATGAATACAAAAACATTTAATTTTAACAACTTTTAAAAAGATTTTTTGCACTTTTAATAAAAAATGTACTAAAACAAAGCAAAATAAGGAAAACTAAAAACTAAACTTTTCAAATATAAGGAAAACTAAAAACTAAAAGTTTTCTTCATCTTTGAGATTGTCACTCATACCTAACAGCTGCATATAAGCACCATCTAGTGTGCAATATTAGCTACTAACTTTCGAAAACCACTGCTGTAAAATAACTGCATGCATTACATTTCAGTAAACAGCTGATTAATAACTTGTCAACCGCAACAAATACAAAATAATAAAATATTTTACAAAACACCAAAAAAATTATAACTCAGAACATAAAACAACACAAAGTGTATCAAAGCTGAATGGAGGTAATGTTAATTCTAAAAAAATTTCTAATAGATTCCAATATAAATTAAGATTATAACATATCTTCATTACGTACTGTTGCCTTACACTGAAGCTGGTGCACGACAATTGGGTAACAATCTCCATCTCATGCCAATTATTATGGGTGGAGATTTTAATACAAATTGTGCAAACACACAGTCGCAAGCTTTATCAAAATTTTTATTTGACGTTTTCCACTTGCATATGAGCAATTCTCCACAAACCCCCTTAGCTAACAATTCCACTACTATAGATGCAGTTTTCCATAGATTTTTAAATACAATCGAGTTAAAAATTTAAATATGTATCTTATTTTAGTTACCATAAGCCAATATTAACTATTTGTACTTAAGGCATTTACCATAGATGGGCACTTTGCAGTACTACTAAAATTTCAGTAAAAATAATTCTTTAACTAGTAAATTTTTACTGATTACTAAAATTTTTTTCAGCAATTTTTATAAAGTGCCTACATGATTACGATGAGGTGCATTGAATTTTCAGTAATCAGTACTGCCCGATTACTGATTATTATGAATACGGCCCTATGATTTGACTGGTAATGCAAATTAAATTTCATTATCAGTAAAAATTTACTGAATTTTTTCAGTAATCAGTACATTTACTGCTTACTGTAATTTTTAATGCAGTACATATATACTGCAGTGTGCCCATTTACTAACCAAATAAGTTAAACAAAACAATCAAAAACCAGCAAATTCCTATGTATTTACAATATTGAAAGTTTTGATACTTTTAATTGATTAATTAAAAAAATATACTAAAAGCATAAGTACTTCCAACTTCATTACTAGATGTTTACACATCTCCCCTGTGATCGGACTCACATTAATTTTTTTTTAAAATACATTGCAGGAAAAAAAATTTTCTTAACAAAAGTTTTTTATTTTACAAAAAGTACCTTTTCTAAAGGATCCATTTAAATTATCGTACTTTTCAACTGACACTTTATACGTGCTGGAACTAACTAGTACATAATATATAGCGAAAGAAACTTCGTTCCAACCGGGTGTCCCATGACACCTCATGTGATTTTTTAATATAAAGAGTGGGCTAAGTAGAATTTTGAGTTTAATTTGGCGTTAAATAAAATTATAATTTTTTTGGTAAGGCTCACCATTGACATTCACGAATGAAACACAAAATCGGTCAAATGGCTTCCACTACTTGCTTTACAGAACCTCATTCGATATACCCAATTTCACAGTACAATTTCGATTATATTCTAACGGGGTCAAATCGCAGCTGCGAGGCGGGCAATTGAATTCCGAGTTTTGGCTGAATATGCGGTTTTCGAACACAGTGCTTAAAAGATTGATTGCAACGTTATACTTACTGGTAAAGGAATGTGGAATTTAATGATTATTTGCCAACGAAACTAATTCCAGAATATAGTCCATCTCCTCCGCTTTCCAAATTTACGACCCTTATACTTCACAGCAATTTAGAATGCCGATATCTGAACTTTAGAATTGACGTATGCACAAATGTTTTGTAGAATTAATATTCGAGAATTGCTTGGAAATATAAGTAAGGGTGATTCTGCTAAAAAGCAAGGCCAAATAACTTCGTCCCTTTAACAAGCTGGTAGGCAAATAGTACTTTGATTTAGCGCCGTAATTGAAAATTATTAAATATTGCTCACCACTAAATTTAATACATCGACATTCTGAAATTGTTGTGAAAGATGAGGTGCTAAATTTGGACAACATAGAAGAAGAACTTTAGCTTTATATAAGCATGGTACTATTTATCAATTGAAACTAACTTTAACAGAAGTGAAATATTCAAGCTTGAATTTAAGTCAACACTTATGTACGGGATAGATATTAAGGTTGACTGCTACATCACACATACATAGATGTCTGAGCGCTCTTTGCTCCATGTGCCATTCTTCGTTTTGAAGCACGTTTTTTTTACACACGGTCATGGCTAGATCGGCTAAGGAGGATCCAGAATATAATTATTTACTTTCTAACTTAAAATGCCTGGAGGTTGAATTCTATTTTAATTATCTCAATTTCATTGCAATCGTTGTTTCTTTTTTTTTTAAAACACCAACATCTATTCAAAGGGTTTCAATGAGAGCCTGCATAGGAAAGAATGGTTGTGAATATTCAGCACGGCAATTAGCCTTGAAATGTTCCCCCGATTTTGGCTAACCAGGGAGTTAGTCCGGTGAATGTTATATCCTGGCGATGTGTTTCTGCTCGTTCAAGGTAATGCAGGAAAATACCTTTTTTGACCGACCCTATAGGTATTTGCGATTGACACCATATAGAGTTCGGTGGAAGAAGAACCTACCCTGGCTAGTTCGTCTGCCCCTGCGTTTCCAAGGAGACTCTTGTGGCCTGGTATCCAAGTGCGGATCACATTGGCCAGTCGAAATAGCTCGACAAGTTTTTCCTTACATTCACTGAAGAGTTTAGATGCAGTGTTGTTAAATTTCAGTAGAGCAGCCTGGCTATCAACAAATAGTCCAATGCGCTCTATTCTCCGTTGTAGTATAAGTTTGCCGCGGGCTTCCTTTATGGCCAGTACATCTGCTAGGAAAACGCTGCACTTGTCTGGGAGTTTGAGTGTTAAATTGAGGCTTGCCTTTTCGAAGAAGACATCCGAGCCGGTTCCCAATTCCATTGTGGATCCGTCCGTAAATACTTTGGCGTCAAAACCTGTCAGTGGTTCCCCTTAATCACACTTTATTCTTCTGGGAATCCTGGCATCGAATAGGTTATAGAACGTCAACGAGTGGGTGCAGTAGTCAGTGATTATTTTGAGTTCTCTTGGAATTGTCTGTAGTATTGTCGAAGGTCCATATGCGTTGCTCTTCCAGATTCCAAGAGCATTTAGTCGGGTGGCGCTCAAGGCGGCACTAGCTGTTATGTGAAGGTCAATTGGTATAATATGATGCATTACATTAAGGTCTTCAGCAGGACGCGTCCTCATTCCCCCTGTTATGCAACAGTTCCATGATGGACATCTTCCCCGCGCCAGGCCAGCATACCGTTGATCCGTAGGAGCCACCATACCGTTGCTCCATTGCCCCTCTTATGCTTGTGCAAGCTGATCTATGAACTCTCAACAGTTTCATGATTGACCGTTGCTCCGTAGCAGAGTATAGGTCTGATTATAAATACTAGTATACATCCATAGCACCATTTTCGGCCGGAGACCCCATCGGCTTCCGAAAATTTTC
The DNA here is from genome assembly GCA_963931995.1 of Phaonia tiefii. NCBI lineage: Eukaryota > Metazoa > Arthropoda > Insecta > Diptera > Muscidae > Phaonia > Phaonia tiefii. The sequence continues at coordinate 195,971,122 of OZ008368.1, read as the reverse complement.
CGATAAGCGTAGTACGCAACGGTTGCTTTCTGTGCACGGTGTTACGCTTCCAGGATAGTTTAGGGTCTAGAATCACGCCCAAATACTTGGCGTGAGTTGATAGTGGAATCTATATTCCACTTACCCGAGGAGGATTACACTTTGGTATCTTGGTCTTCGTGGTAAAAGGCATGGCTTCAGTTTTCCATGAATTTTCTCCAGAGACCACTACCCAGTCTTTAAGTGATTTTAAAGCCCTATTCATGGGTTCGCTCAACACGGATGGCTATGGCAAAGTATTATTGTGGATGTTTTCAAACAAATAGGAGGAGTTGAGACAATTCTCGCTTAGTTGAGACTTGTTTATCCTTATAATGTGTTCTGATATACCGAAATACTTGTGGAGAACTGTGCTGATGGTATGCCTTGGTGGGCATTGAAATACTAACTGTATTCACAACCATCCACCATAATGATTAAATTCACATTATCTCGTGAACAATAAATTCTACGAAAATTTATTTTTTGATATAGAAGTATTTTTTCCTTGAAATTTATCTTGAACCGAAGTATTATTAAAGAACATTTTAAATATGTTAGCTTCTATTACATGCATTCCAAGTGCTTAAAACTATTACTCTGGTGCAATTTAGTCCGAACTCTAGTGATAAAAATCTGCGAGTTGTTTTTTCAAAGAAACCAAACTATATAAACAATAAATAGGTTGTGATAAGCTATTGTATATGCGATCTCCGCCCTGACCATTCTCAATTTCTTTCAGCACCGGCCACATTAGCTTAAAAGAGCTTATCAAAAACCGTTCAGAAATTCACTGAGTTTGCAAATTAAACACGGGCTCGTCGCTCTCCCCCGTCCCTTCATGGGAGGTAATGGGGAACTAAGATAAAATACACATCTAAAAACCTATTTTTGTGAACACTCACAATTTAATTGTCGACTTCCGTCTACTAACGTCACCCACCAAATTGAATGTGTTGCCCATTCCTGCATGTTTTACAATACTGTCTAAGTAGCGGTCATAAAAACGTCAGCTTCTTGTGGAGGATATTTGCCAGACGACGTAAAAACCAAATGTTTTTATGTTAAGTGGATTTAAAAATCAATAAAAATATTAGACACGACTTTTTAATTTATCACAACGAAATAAAACACAACAAAAGCGATGTGCACTGAATTTACAGAAAAGGTGACCCTTAATTTTAGTGGTTTTAATATGTGTATAATATTAATCATTTGTCTTGTTGCGCAGTAAACGGTTCAGAGAACGTAAGTCATAAAGTTTAGTGGGTTGCTAAATTTAGTGCTGTAAGGCGATTACACTAAAATCAATAAATTTAATTACAGAAATACAGAATTTGTGATTAAGTGGCAGAGAAAATAATTATGTTTCTTTTTGAATATGCCTGAGCAATGCAGAAAGGGAAGGCGACAAAAATTATTAAAATTAAGACCATTAAAATGTAATCCTTATGGTGCAATGTATTTTTAATGTGCAGTGGTAGGGAACACTTTATGGCACTCAAAGGGAAGTGTTGGAAATCATTAAAAAAGACAATGGTACAATAAATATAAAAAAGGCAATATAAATTTTAATAATAATAATGTAGGTACTTTCAAAATATACACATGGGTCGTTCAATGCCAAGCCAGGCAAAAAATATCTTAAGAAGTTAAAATTTTATACCATTTTATACCTGTTTTATGAAAGACTTTGCAATTATTTGTTTACAGACATGTATATGGACTATTTCAATAATTTTCACCATTTGTTGAAACTTACAAATCGATTCTGTCGAGCTGATAAATTCAACATAGCTGATAAATTACCAAGTTTCTGATAACTATCAGCTTTTGGTATTCTCATACTAAAATAAAAGCTCTTTTTATGACAAATTTATCAGCTTCGTAAAAGCAGCTGACAATTGATTTTTGTTTACTTTTCGAGTGCGCAAGAAATAAAAAAACTTCAATAATTTTATTGTTTTAAGAAAGTTGTTAAATTATTAATACTAATTACTAATAATTAAAAAAAAAATGGAAGAAGAATTGTTGCTGTTGTTACTCATGAGTGATGACGAAGGTAAAAGTGAAGCAGTTTTAAAAAAACTAAGGAGAGTACAATTAAAGTCATTGCGTGATGCAAGTGATCCCTTCACTCTTTCCGAAAGAGAATTCATAAAATATTTTCGCATGATGCGGTCATTATGTCGGAAATTTTTGGAGGATTTATTACCGTATGACGACCAAAAAACGTCTTTGCCTTTTCAAACTCGGGTACTAGCTGTTTTGTACTTTTTTGTACTTCAAATTCACCAAAAAGCTTTTTTTTGCTATGGTGGGTTTTCGTACCTATCAGCTTATCAGGGTTTCTGTAGAATACCGATTATTTTCATAGCTGACAAGAAAGCTGATAAATTTTAAAAGTCTGATAATTATAATTTATCAGCTCAACAGAGAATCGATGTATTAGTTCAAATGCTTATTATTTCTCCAGTTTTTTGAATTGATCAAAACGGTAAAAAGGGAATGGTAGGGCACATTAGAAAACTCGGGAAGTCAAAATTTCAGGCGATCAGTTCTTTATCTATAAAAGTTATGGGCACTCAAATATGGAAAAACTCAAAAAAAGGCTTGAAATTTACAAGAGTTTTTTCATATTTCATCACTTTTCTACTTTTAGTTTTAAACTTCCGATGCCCACTGATATAAAATAAAGTCACTAGACTTAGTAGATATTTACACTATAAAAGTTATGCCCATACGACTATTTGGAAAAAAATTTGTACAGCGGTTAATTTTTGAAACCAAAATTTTCCGATTTTTCAATTTTCGCAGTTTTTGCTATTGCGTTTTTGCGCCGTTCAAGAAAATTGCATTTCGTCAACAGTATTTAATAGATGGTGTAATTTGCTAAAATTTGCGCCATATCACGTCGATGTCAGGCTGCCAGTTGCTGAGAACGATGACCTGAAACTTTTATAGAATTGGCGTAAATTTGTCAAAAATGACAGTTTTTGGCGCCTGACATTTGCAATATTATTTAAAACTGGTTTATGTATTGCGTGATCTAAACTTCTTAGTAAATGGCACCTCAACGTCAAGAAGGCGTTAAAATATTTTGAATAGCAAAAATTTTATAAAGAAAATAAAAATTTTGCGAAATTTCATGATTTTGTTTCGCGTTTTTTTTTAATTAATCCGTGGCTTAAAATCAATGTAAAGTATTGGAAATGAAGTGCGGCGGTAAACTAAAGATCATATATAAATATGGTTCCATTCGGTCCATATTTAGCGGGTACAGCGGCATTTTTCTTCAAACACATTTTGCTTTGTGACATCTGCAGTTATGTATAGATTCCGCCGCGATTGACACCAAATGAAAGGTTTTTTTAAGCTTGATAATAAAACCGAATAGGCATTAAAAAATTTTCATGATTTTAAATTTTACAGATAAAAAAATCATAATCTCAAAAATAATTCTTATATAATTAAAACCTCCATAACTTTCGCGCCGTTTGCAATAAATGATTAACGCGAACTGTTTTGGTATGCTAAAATATTACCCTTTACTTGATCAAAGCGTCATTCGTGTCATCCAAAAAAAAATTTGGAAAATTTGTATTTGTATTTCAAAATGTGTTGAATGGATTTTAGATTTAAAATCTTGCTTTAAACTTCACTATGGCCATACTGGAATGAGTACTTTATATCTGACCTAGTTCTCTTGCAATTTCCTCGGTTTTAGGTTTCCTCAAATTTTTGGAGATGATTTCATTAATTAACTTTTACCCTAGCTTGCTAAACATTTTTTAAACGTGTTTTATTTCAACATTATTATTAACTTACAACTTAATATTGTAATATATAATTCCGAAAGGGCAGAAACATGTCTAAAACTGCATAACTAGCATAACAACACAGAGTGCGCAAACTAAATATGAATATCTTTGCTATCTAAATATAGTTAATTCTTTAGCCCGTTTTAACACTATGTCAGTCAGAAAGCATCACATCGGGCAAATAACTAAATTGAACGTTAATAGTTTTTAATAGAATTAACGGACCCTAAGGCTGTGTGCTGTTTATTTGAATCTGCGTCTCAAATAGAGTGCACAAATAACCGGGATTTTATAAAATCTGGGTTTCTGTTTGTTCAAAAATCAAAATTTCAGAAACCGGTTTTCGGCATTTTATTTTGGAAACAATCTGTGGTGCCGGTTTTATAATTGAATTACACATGTAGCACATCCAAAATATTTCTTTAGTAAAAATTTCATATAATTATTCGTAGTTAAAACTCAAAATTTTACAACTCTATTCAAGTTTGACTATCACGTTTTAATGCTTTAAATTTAAATCATATTTCAATTTGGAAGCCTGTTTAATATAATTTTTTTAAGTTTTATTGATATTCACATTAAACCGATTAAAATTCGAAAATTATATTAAAATGTGAAGGAGATTTTAACAATTTAAATGTTGAGATTTGAAAAAGAAATTGTTTGTAAATGTTATTTAGAACTTATTGAAGTATCAAATCACACTGCAAAATAGAAATCATATTTCTTACCTCCAGAATTTTATTAAAATTCGAAAATATTGAAAACAATATTCAAACCCGAGCCTATGATGTTTCCAAATCATACCCGTAAACTGTCCGATCTACCATTCCGTTTGATGCACCTGTCGTAAATTCTTCGTTGTTGCTAGATAACTTAATCAGATTGAAAGCCTCGAGTTAAACTGGTCCTCATGGTATCCCGGACTCTATGTTCAAATACTGCTCCAATTCTCTCAGCTTACCGTTGACTCTCTTATTTAACCCTTCGTAGAAGTTCGGTCATTTTCCTGCACAGTGGATGAGCTCTTATATTATAATCCCTCTCCACAAATCTGGTAGTTTAGTAAATGTTGGAAATTATAGGGGAATTGCAAAATTGAGAGCCATTCCTAAACTTTTTTAGAAGTTAGTCACAGAGGTAATTTCCCATCCTGTTTCCTCTATTTTAGATCCATATCAACATGGCTTTCGGAAGGGTCGTTCCACCGTGACTAATTTGCTTCAGTTTTCCTCTTCTATTATTGGCGGCTTTATTAATGGAGATCACACTGATGTGATTTTCACCGATTTTAGTAAGGCTCTTGATAAAGTTAACCACAATTTGTTATTATATATAAACTCGGGGCAATGGGTTTTAATTGTAACATGCTGAATTGGATTAGTTCTTACTTAATGAACAGAGAACAGATGGTATCATTTGGCCGATCATTCTCCAGATCTATTTTTGTGTCATCTGGGGTGCCTCAGGGCAGTCATCTTGGCCCGATTCTATTCTTGTTATTCATTAACGACTTACCCGCCTCCATAATGCACTCTGAATTGTTAATTTACGCTGATGACGTGAAGATATATTTTCCTTACAAGGATCCTTGTCAATATACTTTACTTCAGAGGGATTTGTCTACTTTCCAGACGTGGCGCGAAACCAATTTGTTGGAGCTTAATTTTGCGAAATGTAAGCATATACTGTTCTCTAGGCCACCATTCTTTTCGGCAAAATACATTTTAGGTGGATATGTTCTTGAATTGGTGGATTCATTTGTTGATCTTGGTGTTCTCTTGGACAGAAAATTTAATTTCAACTCCCACATAATTACGATGGTAAATAAGGCTTATGGCGTTCTGAACTTTATTAAACGTTGGGAAAAGGAATTTTCAGATCCATACGATACGAAAAATCTTTTTAGTTCACTAGTCCGCCCTATTCTCGAATATGGTTCTGTTGTTTGGGACCCTCAGTACAATTTGTATGTTAATATGATTGAATCGGTCCAGAAACAGTTTCTCGTTTTTTGGCTGAGAAGCCTTCAATGGAACCCGAACCATGATCTTTCTTCGAATAGCAGTAGACTAGCATTGATCAGATTGCCGACTCTTAGTAGTAGACGTACCATGATAAACTCTACTACAGTTTTGAAGATAATTGATGGATGTATATGTTCTGTATTTCTGTTATCTAAGATTTTCGTAAATGTCCCATTGAGACCCACGAGGTACTATAAACTCATTCACATCGAGTTTCAGCGTTCGAATTATGCGTCCTTTGATCCAGTTAGGAGAATGTGTCGTGACTTTACTGAGCTATATCAGTTTATTGATTTCACTGGTATTTGGGAAACTACAAATTTGTCATTTTAACCGATTGCATTAGTGCTATATATTCCTTTACATATGTAAATTTATTTTATCCTTACTATCTGGTCTGATTTATAATTTGGTTTTCGTTTTGTTCGTAATTATTATATATTATGAAGTCTGTTATATTAATATCTCGTGATGTACTCTTATATTTATTTATGTTAGTGTAGTACCAACTGGTGAAGCATTTCTGTAGTTGGATGCAACGTGTGAACTTATGATCCTTGCTCTCCCGTTATAGACCGGTCTATAATGTGTACGCTGTCCTCACGTTATGGGGACGTGGCCCTCTCGGTCGGTAGGGGAGGATAAGAGTGGCGGCGATAGGTTATAGGTTATTAATACTTAAAATTATTTAAAGACCAGTGCAAGCACATGTGTCATTATTTTCTTGCTTAAAACAAAGAGAATGCAGAGCCACAGACACATGTACATATGTACATTATTATGTTCGTACATCGCTACACAAGTTCACACAATTTTCGTTGCTCTCTTCCTGTCTCATTTTTATATACGTGAGTGCTCCGCACCCACACAAGACAACTATTCGCTGCCGCTACATCAGTGTGTGTTTCTTTCGCAGTCGGACAAAAAATATAGGGGTCGGTCACCCTTTCATTTAGGGGTATGAAAAATAGATGTTGGCAGATTCTGAGACCTACCCGATATGCACACAAAATTTCATACAAATCGGTCCAGCCGTTTCGGAGGAGTTTGACTCCAAACAATCTGTGATCGCAGACGGACAAACTGTATTTGGATGTATTCACTGTGTGAGTTTAGTCCCTACCCGCGCGTATAGACGTTAACACATCAAAAACCAGTTAACCGGTTTATTGGTTTCGACTCTGGACACTCTAGTGTCAAACCAAGTAAAACTGTCGGTTGCAATTCCACTGTATTTCCCTTGGTCTGACTGATATGTATTTCCATGGAAAGCGTTATTCATTTAAAACTTTTTCAAATGTTGAATAAAGGACTTGAAATTGATTTGGATGTTAAAGTCTCTTTCGGGAATCATGGTTTTCAATGCGGTAGCGCCCGCCATTCACGGTTATATTCTTTGCGGTCTAATTGTTTAAAAACCACAGTTCGAGAATCTCTTCGGGTTGCTCATCTGCCCTAATGCGCAAAAGACACGCACGATAAACATTTTCCACAGAAAGCTGATTCTCGTGATATACACAGAAAAAAATATTGGCCTGTAAATTTCAATTAAAAATATAATTGAATGTTTCCACAAAATTCAATTAAAAATTAGCTGAATCAATTGAATTTTTTATCAAATTTAGAATTTATTTTTGGAGTTTACAAAAGAAATTGGAGTTGGAAAGGCGGAAATCTACGTCACTAAAAATTTTTAATTTTTGAGTACCTTATTGAATTGTTGCTGATAATCTTTGTAAGTTAATATAAATATGCATATCATGTTCTTAACAAAGTTTAATATAAACAATTTTTGTAAAAAAAATTATTTTGATAAAGGTTTCTACAGAAAGTTGAATTTTACAGCGCCGTCGAGAGGCCATATAAGTGTCACCGTCACTTTTCATATGGCTCCAGTCTTTGATATATATCACAGTTATTTGTAATTCCGCGGAAGGAGAAGAAAGATAAGTACAATTTGTGCAATGGTGTATATTGTTGTCGTTGTTACATTCAATGTGTACGTCAATTTGTTGAAATGTTAGATCTGTTTGTTTTAAAACTGTCACTGTTACTTCTACTAGGCCTTTTACCAAATAAGAATTTACTCGAAGTGCATATATTCCTTTGACTTAAAATATCTTGGTTGGAACGAAGTTCCTTTGGCTATATATTATGTACTAGTTAGTTCCAACACGCCTAAGGCGCCTGTTGATAAATACTGTAATTTAAAGGGATCTTTAAGAAAATATATTTTTTGTAATATGATAAACTTTTTCTAAGAAATTTTTTATTTATTGAATGTATTTTTTTAAAAAGAAAAGTATATTTTAAGGTCCCTTTTGAAAGAATCTGTATTATATTTTCCCGAAAAGGTCCTTTCTTTGATGAGAGGTACTTCTTTTATTAAAATTAAAAAAAAATAAATGGTTTCCCGTTACATCCCCTGAAAGGCTTAGGGAGAGCTTCTCACAAACCAGTCAGCTGTGCGCGTTATAGTTTTACACTCACTGATTGGGTCCTACAGTTTTACACAGGTTCCGAACGGTATATTGAGAAGCTTTTACATGGCTGAATACTCGATAGTGTCGCTGTCACTAAGCGATGTGACTGCCGTCGAAAGAAATTTAAGGATTGAACCCACGTTCTCATGCACAAGAGCCACGCACACTATCGTTGCACGACCGACGGCCGACATTTATTAAAAGCTAAGGTTTTTATGTAAGATAATGCCAAGGAGTATGAATTTTTTTTACAAAGAAATACTTTTTTTAAGAACAGGTACTTTTTAAAGAAGTGGTACTCTTTTTAGGATAAAGTAATTTTTTTAAGAAAATTTACATATTTTCAGGAAGGCTACTTATCTCTAGAAAAGGAAAGAAAAGGTATTAATTTATTTTTAAGAAATGGTACTTTTAAGAAAAGGAATTTTTGTAAGAAAAGGTATTTTTTTAAGAGAAGGTATTTTGTTTGAAGAAAATCTTTTTTTTTTACGAAAGAACAGGTACAATTTTAAGAGTAGGTACTTATCTCAAGAAAAGTTATTTTGTTTTACGTAAAAGGTACTCCTTAAAGTAAAGGTAGTTTTTTAAGAAAAGACAATTTGTTGTAAGATAATGTACTTTTTTAAGAGAATTTATTTATTTAAAAAATTACTTTTTTTAAGAAAAGGTAATTTTGTAAGAAAATTTACTTTTTTAATAAAGGTACTTCTTTAAGATAATGTATTTTGTTAAGTAAGGTACTCTGTTTAAGAACAGTTATGAATAGGTATTTTTTTTGAGAAAATTTACTTTTTTTAAGAAAACGCACTTATTTAACAAAATGATATTTTTTTAAACTTCTTTCACTTTGTTTTTCTAAATTAACTTTTTATTCGGTTCAAACTACAATATGTAATAAACAGGCTCCACGTAGAAAATTTTCCTTAAACAAGAAATATGTTAGTCCGGGCTGGGGATGCCAAACGGGAAATCCCGAACCCCGAAATCCCGGGATTTTTCGGGATTGAAGAATCCCGAATCCCGGGATTTTAGTAAGTAAATCCCGGGATGTTGCGGGATTGTTATAAATTTTGAAAAACATATAAATAACTAAAACCAATGACAAAATTTCATTTCCAATGACAAAATTTCCCGATAGAAATACAATTAAAATTTTTCGATTTGTTTAATTTGTTTACTTTTTTTGAAACAATTTGCCAATTGCCGATTAAAATAAACTGGGTTAGGCTAGGATTTTTCGGGATTGATGAATCCCGAATCCCGGGATTGTAATAAGTAAATCCCGGTTTTTTTTCGGGATTATTATTAATTTTGAAAAACAAATCTAAAACAATGACAAAATTTCGGTGTGGTGTTATTTTTTGGAAGAGTCGAAAGGTGCACCTCAAGCAAAATGCAAATTGTGCAAAAGGGGTTTAAAACTTAATGGTGGCTGTACAAAAGGTTTAATTACACATCTTCTTAACGTAAGTTAATTTTGGCATATGTATGTCTACTATACGGCTTACTCTCCAAAAATTACAAAATTTATTGCGTCGGGTAGAACATGTTATTTTAAGCAAAGAAAGTAAAATAACAAAATCGGGGCAAATGCATAGTTGCGGAATTATGGACCCCAACATTTCGGATACTTTGTCCAATAACGTACCGTGTAAGGTCATTGATATCACTTCTATGTATAAAACAAGTCATAACAAACTCAAAAAATAATGTAGAATTTTTCGATAAGTCGTTAAGTTATCGAGTTATCGGATGTTTACGTTACTCAAACAAAAATTTAAAAAAATTTTTAAAATTATTTTTATTATTGTTTGAAAAACAAAATATTCGAAAAATCGAGCGATGTTTTAAAATTTTTGATCCATTTTTGTTTTTGTTTGAGAAAGTAAAAAAATCGATAATTTTTCTAAATCTCAACATAAGATAACTCGATAACTAAGCGGGTTATCAAAAAGTGCTACATTATTTTTTGAGTTTATTTTGAATTGTTTTATACAAAAAACTGATATCAATGGCTTTACACGGTACGTTAACGCCATAACCCTCTCACATATCAGAAATTTCGGGGCCCATAACTCCGAAACTATGCATTTACGCCGATTTTGTTATTTTACTTTTGTTGCTCAGAATAACCTATTCTACCACCCTTGTGGTTGTTTTTTGGAGTATAAGCCGTAAAATAGACCTGTTCCCAAAAAAATTTTAAAATAGAATCCCGAAATCCCGGCAAATCCCGGGATCCCGAAAAATCCCGAAAATCCCTGGAATTCGGGATCGGGTTTTCGAAAATCCCGAATCCCGGGATTTTTTAAAATCAATCCCGTTTAGCATCCCTAGTCCGGACACAAACCAAAAATACGAGTGTAAGAGTAAGTGTGCTGCCAAATGTATTTTGATGCTCAGGGTTGCGTTTCATGGATTTGCCAGTCTTGCACTTTTTCTTTTCTAAATTTACTGTTTACTGTGTTCAAAACTACAACATGTAATACACAGGCTCCACCTAGAAAACTTCCCTTTAAACCAAACCAAAATTACGCAATATAGTTGATAATAATGGGTTGTAATAAAGTAATTAAAAAAAGTTGTTTAAAATTTTTTCATTTAGCCCCCATCCCGCAACGTGCGATAAGGAACTTCGTTCAATAACAGTTTTAATTGATTCAATTAAAAATTTATTCAAAAATCTCTGAAATAATCAATAATTTTTTACTTAACTTGATATTTTTGAAAATAATCAATAAATTTTTTAATCAAATTTACATCTGTGTTAATTGAAATTTCTTCTTACAAATTTTAATTATCAATTAAAAAATTAATTAAATCAATGAATTTTTTAATTGAAATTGATCCCTATTTTTTGCTGTGTAGCTGAATAATTGAGAGACGTTGTTGCGATGGGAGTCTTTCCATGGTGAAATGTCAAGCAGTATTTCATAAAAGTAAAATGACAGTATGACACTGGTCCAACGTGATCTTTGAAAGCCAAAACAATTGAAAAAATACCTCTAATGTGTTTTTGCATTTTAAGTTACAAGTACATGGCAATAATGATCGATGGTTGGTGAAGTTTCCCTATGTTGAAGTGATAATATCACCTCTTCAACTATTTGCATATTCCTTTTTTTCGAATAGTAAAGTGCTATGTAATCATGTGTGAGAAATGTTTTCAAATTTAAATATATAGTAGGGAGTTAAACACATTTAAATTCTATAAAGTAGCTTTACACTATGTTAAATGTCTTTAAAACAAGACATTAAACAATAAAAGCCGTCCAACCAATTTCGAAACGCAAAATCATGAATGAATACGCACTGGTATAAAAGATTTTCAAAATTTTTACAAATTTCAAATAACCTACGGTTTTTGTTTTTGAAAAAAATGTTGCTTGTTTTCCCTAAGACATTTATAAAATTGTATTAAGCATGAAAGTTTCCTGAAGTTCTCAGAAAAATCGGCACCATGTGTATGTTTTTGGCCGGTTTTGCATGGAATGCTTCATAATTTTTGTTTTGAATATTTTCAAAGAAGGCTGAGAATAGACGAATGCAACTCTGATCGAATATAAGTACGAACACTTTGTTTCTCTCATCACAATAACAATATCTTTCATAAAGTAACTAATGCTACCAAATTTTCTAAGATGTACTCTAAATTAAACTTCATTGTATTTTGTAAGATACCACTACCCTTTCATTAATCTTCTGCATTCTTAAGATTTCTTAATACCTGTTTTTAACTGGTTTGTTGTTTTTCTTCTTCTAACATTATATCCATTTTTTCTATGCTTTTTTAACATTCCATATCTTATATTTTGATTGAATAATGTATTTTTTCAGATTTTTTTCTACAAAGGAAAAAAACAGAAGGATTTTAATTATTCATTGAGAAACCGGGAAACGTGTTAAACGACCAAATTGCGCTCTTTTCTTCTCCTTTGTAGTACAGAAAAACTTTTCCCTAATACTGAATCATTCGATTTGGTGGGCGGCTTCTTTTTGTTACATTTTCTCAGACACACAGAAATAGTCATACTACAATGTTTTCTTCAATAAATCAATTTAAAATTTTGAATTCAAGTAGTCTAGAAAGTTGTGCGTTCTACTGCCGTTTAAGTAATGAAAAGTTTTACAGAATATTTCAATGAATGCAAATTAATAGTCAAATGTAATATAAAAAGAAAAGGGCGTGTTGTTTACTCTTTGATCCTAGTGGTTGGAGTAGAAGCAAAAATGTGATAGGGGTCAAGTTGACAATAATTTATTGTTCAGTGTGGTGTACATGTTTTATCAGTTTTTTTTAAGAAATTTTATAATGAATGCCTTGATATGCGTGAATGAATACGTTACGTTAAAACAGTACTAAACTTGGCGTGGAACGAGGACATTTTGAGCACCCTGTTAAGGAAGCAATTTTTGAAAAAAGTAGAGGTCATTAATCAGGAATCTGGCCCTTGATTTGTGGATTCACTCTAGTGTCCGCGATATTCTGAAACAGGATTATTTGTTAGACTTGTATGTACATATGTATGTATATTACTCTACATTCCAACCAATTTCAAAGCAAAAATTTTCCTTTAGAGGAATGAGAGCACACAAGAGATCGAATCAGCGGCTTAAGTGTATGTCTACTGATATGGGAAGAATTATAGTGCTTTCTTTTTGAACACTCCTCACTGCACCCCACTTTTTAAACTAACTAACTAGAGGAATGCTTAACCTTTACAACGATGTATACATTAATATACGACGGAAACACATGTTGGAACTATAGACATACGAATCGTCAGATAATTGTTCATCGAAATGTTTTAGAAACTAGAATTTAAGGTGCAAATTAAATAACAAACTCAGCGACCGAAGAGCACTAACAATTTAATTGTTTTAGTTAAAGTATGAGAAATTCATACTACAAGCTTACAAGGTGAGGTTGGTTTTTGTTGGAATAATAGAATTGTTTGTTTCCCTATATATTTGAGTTGACAGAAAAGCGACAACTATACAAATTTATACGTTACGTTATTATCTCACCTTAACCGAAATTCATATGGCGCGAAGTAGCACATAGAATAGGTTAGACGCTAGAGGACCTAGATGTGCAGGACACTTTTTTAGTCCATTGTAATACTGCGGGACGGCGAGATTCAAAATATTTAATTCATTAAATATTAATATCTAGAAATTAAACATCGTCCGAACGAAGTAGGATCTCATAGTATACTTAAATGTTACTGAAATTTAATTTCAATTTGTTGCAATTGTTGGTTACTGCTTCATTTCTGAAAAAAAAATAAAACAAATATTTATTATCGAAAATGGCTTTATTCCTCTTCCAAATACTGTCTATGAGTATGAATACACTTTTGCATGCAATTGTACCATTTTTCGAGCAATTTTTCCCAATCTGCATTTTAAACTCATCAACAGTAAGGCGTCAACATTAACCTGGCTTATTATTCTTTATAAGGGGAAATATATAGAACACGTTTGGTGCTAAATCGATGATGTAGGACGGCCTTGAGCGATCGCATTGTCGAAGTGTATAACGATTCCAGTTCGGCGGTTGCTTTTCCATACTTCTCCAAACACGTTGGCCTAACAAAGAGTGGTGTGTCATTACAAATTGACCATTTTATGTTGCTCAAATGGCACGGTGGTGACATATCCTGGTTGTCGAAAATTAAGCAACCATATGTATCGTAAAGCTTCGTGCGCGAACTACTTTTGTAGGATTTGAATCGAAGTAAAAGATCCATACAGTCGACAGCTGATTACACACAAATGTATCAACGATCTGGTGAATTGTGTCGGTTAGAGGCAAGTCTACTGAGTTGATCGGTGCACATGAAATATCTGTATCGGGTAACATTTTTGAAAAAGTCGACTTTGAGAAAATCTTTTTTTTACCAATTCTAAGATTTTCACGCACTCATCTTTTTCAGCATAACCTCAAGGAACTCCAAATTTTTAACAACTTTTGTGAAGTTATTAGTACAATCTGAACACGGGTAGTCACTCAAACTAGCTCATAAAAGCCACTTTGTATCTTAAAAATGGACATTTGTATGTATCCGGTTTTTCAATAAGAGCGCTACTAAAGTTTTTTTAAATAAAACAAAACCGGTTTTAGATAAGTACCCTCCCTAACCCCTATCACATTCAAAATATTTGGTTATCATTGAACGGTAGCGATTCGCATTCACAGTAATGTGCCCGTCTTGTACATCACGGAAGAAGTACGGCCCAATGACGCCGCTGGCCCATAAACCCCACCAAACCGTAATTTTTTCGAGATGCAATGATGACTCATGGATTACGTGTGGATTTCTGTCTGACCAATGACGCATATTTTGCTTATTGATGAAACCATTCAGCCAGAAATGAGCCTCATCGCTGAAGATGATTTTCCGATGAAACTCCGAATCATTTTCAAGTTGTTACTCAGCCCAATTCACAAACATACGACGCTTATGGTGGTCAAGCGGCTTCAGTTCTTGCACCAATTTGATCTTGTTAGGATGTAGGCCAAGATCTTTTCGCAAAATTCGCCACAACGACGTCACAGAGATGCCCAACGCTTCAGAACGACGTGTGAGCGGCTCATTTGGGCTTTGTTGAACTGAAGCCTCAGCGGCAGCAATATTCTTGACACTACGGGCACTTCTTTGTCTCATTGGCACGGGAACATTTTGTACTGTGCCTGTGGATTAAAATTTTTCCACTAGACGCTCAATTGTTGATCTGGTAGGACGATTATGACGACCATAATTTGGACGTAGCGCTCTTAAAGTTGAGGCCACTGACTCCAAATTTCGGTAGTAAATTTTAATAATTTCGACTCGTTGTTGGCTCGTATATCTTTCCGTGATGAAATGGCAGACCTTACTGAAGAGAAATGTCAAAAGAGCGGGAAAAAACATGGCGTCGTTTGCTGTCCCTATCGATTTACTTTTGTAGCGTCTCTGTTGAAAAACCCGTTATAAGCAAGTTGTAGATCGTTTGTAGTGGGGTTCTACAACATATATTATTATTTTTGCCACTAGAAGAATTGGTTAGGGAGGGTACTTAGGCGTCGATCTCCAATAACACCTTGGAGGCAGTTAAGTATATCCAATCTTCCTCACACCGTCAATATCACTTTGTATTTAATTTCATGGCAGTAAACAAGCAGTTAATTTTTGCTAGACTTTTGTAAACCTGATCTATATGGTATTATTTTATTCAAATAAATAGGGAGTCCATATATTATTATTGTAATGTTAAGACAAACAACCCAGAGGAAAGGACACGAACCGACTGTATTGCTAGTTTTTTTAAAGGCTCCAGGCGTCCTGTTTCAACGGGTTGTTTTATAAGGCATTGCTTGGGTTATAAATTCATCCAATGCCCATGAAATCGATACTTCCGGTTGAAGTATTTGAAAACACAATTCGGTGTTCATAACAAGACCTTCACATCCTCACAATTTTTGGCTATATACCAAAGAAGAATTCGGCTGAGGGTCAGGGCTCTATTTTAGATTTGACTTCAATAAAACCATCACAATTTTTGGCTATAGACCAAAGAAGAATTCGGCTGAGGATCAGGGTTCTATTATATATTTTACTTCAATAAATCCTAATAAGTTTGTAAGTAAACATCGTACTATTCTATGATCGCAAAGTCAAATTCTCGCATCCGTTTAATTCCAAAATGTAGTGTCGGACAATTGGAAAGTAGGTACAATAAATCCTTCCGAATAGAACACATCCTAAATAAAATTGGTACAATTTTTCCCAATATTAGTTAGCTATTGAATAATGGAAAATTTTCTACCTGTTTCGTGTGACAGAAATTTGGTCGGTAGCGAACAAAAAGTATACAAAAGAGTGTCTCATCTCTCAAAGTATACTAAAATTTGAGTAAAGCATTTTATTTTAAATCTATCACTTATGTACAGTTATTTGTGCTACGGATTTAATTTTAGCATTCTTTCCTGTCGCCCGTGCAATGCAACATATTACACTAGTTTGCAAATTATATATCTGATAAAATAAATCTATGTTTTATGTGTATTACGGACTCCAATACTCTAAAGTTAAAAGAAAATCATTTGTTGCACGGCAGTTTCACTATTTGGAAAATATTTTGAGGAAAAAAATATGTGACCAAACCCAATATGCGATACAGCAAATAACCAAAAAAATCCCCAATAACATACTGAATTTAAAAAGAAATAATAATAATCCCATAAATAAAACAACAATAAATTATTACCGTCACTATGCGAGGTAGCCATCGTCGAAATTGCGTCTTCTATAAAACCCGTTCATTTTAAATTCTCAAAATTGAGTTATGTAGTTTTAGAGAGCAAAAACAGAAAAAAATAAGTTTTCTACTTTAAAATTTAAAGTAAACTGCGTATACTGCATACATAAAATGATTTTCTTCAAAACTTTTGATGCTAATACAAACCAATATGAGACAAGCTACGTTTCAGCATCCTTACAATTATAGTAAAATTTTCCAAAATATGAAATTGAATCTCGTTTTTGCTGCAAGTGCATTGAGGGACTTGAATGGGTTAATTGGGGTTTCCAACATTTTGTGTGTATATTGACTTGACCCATGATCGCTGTTTTTGCTAGCCAAACCCTGTAGCGTCAACTTTTTTTCCGCCCGGCTTAATGTGTGTACATATATGTATGTTAGTTTGCAAATCCATTAGAAAAATTGCACTGTCCATCACATTAATAATGATAGTAGTTTCTGATAACTTTTGCCATTTACAAAAATATACAACAGCTTTTTTTTATGCCACATTTGCAAAATGTATAATGTACATGTACAACGGTTAAGAGACTTTCACAAACAAATTAGGTTAAAAGCCAAATGAAAATGACTAGAGAAAATATCTATGAGGCTACCTCATCACAGTTAAGCATATTAATGTAGAACCTTTTTTTATTTTACAGGAGTAACGAATGTTTTGTAAAATTGCATGTTGCGGTATTTATTACACATTCAAAGGGTTTTGGGATGCTGAACTCGAATTTTTAAGATTTTTATTTAGAAGATGTTAAAACAAATAGTAGTGAATGATTTTATGAAGCAACCCCATCAATAAATAGAATGTTTTTACAGTGTTTTATTTAACTTGCTTTGTTGTCTGTCTGTATTGTTCAAATCAGTCTGTATTGTTCAAATCTAGTAACTCATTTTTAACACAGTTGCAGTTGACCAATCGAACTAAAATTTTGAACACTTGTCAGATTTGGATGACAATACATGAATATGGAAAAAAAATTGAAGCATTAAAAATTTATTTACTAAAAAATTAAAAATAAAAAAATAATTAAAAAAATTAAGTTACAGTGTTTTATTTATAATACTAACTCCAGGTGAAGTTCCGAAACGAGAATTGATATTCCGATGCAGGACTTCGCTACGAATACAGCAACACAGTCAGACGGTTTTTTGACGATATCAAACTAACAGCAAGTATATCCCAAAAAGAAGAGCAGCTTTTGCTTCGATTTAAAAAATTGTACGAAAAACTAGATACTCTTAAATTTGGTAGATATACGTACCTCCGAGACATAGAGTTTGTACGACGAATTGTACGGAAGGGTGAGAAACATATCACCAACTTTGAATAAGGTAATTTTTCATGGTGAAAACTTTACTAAATATCATATTTTTCCTCATGGAGAATTATCAGAAGAGGCTCAAGAGGCAAAAAATAAACAGTATAAAGAGTTTCGGTTAAAGCAAACTGGAAAAAGCAGCAAAACAGACCAAAACATGGATATGCTAAAAATTTTGCTAACATCTTCTGATCCGCTAACTAGTTCAATTCGACATAACGTAGGAAAATGATTACAGAAAGAAATCACAACCGACTTTGAAGACGTTTTACTGTATGCCGAGTTTTCATGTATTTTTGCTTTAGTACATAAATATCTGAAAGAATGTGATATTAACCCAATACATATAAATGGTTTGAAAATTTAACATTTGGTCTAATTTTACAAAGTAAAACTTTAACAATTTGTTTGATTGTGTTTGATTTACAGCTATAGCCAATTTTGTGCAAAATGACATTAAAAAAAGCAGTGAAAATGTTCATCCGTTCAAAAGATATTGATTTGTGATCACTCACACATACCCCAGAAATGGACACTGTGCAGCGACCAGAAACAAAAATTAACAACCGTCGTCAAGGTCTTAGAATTATCAAGAGAACTAGTGATGTCGACCAGCAGACACATACTGTCAGACAGAGCGAATCTATGAAATGGGTTTGTGATTTTATTGAAAAACTATGTATTACAGCAGCCTCGACATCGAAAGCAAATAGCAACACACCCTGAAAGATCTAAGGTGGTAAGTTGAACATCTGATCTAATAGCCCTTTGTGAGTTTGTCAAAGGAGTCATGAGGATATTGGATGAAATGAAACCAATAATATTATAAACTGGTTGTCATTTTTGCATCGGATTTGCTTTAAACATTCTTTAATGAACATGCGCGAAGTAACGACTAAGAATTTCATGCAGAAAAAAACGGGCCCATCAACATATTGCAGGAACCATATATATATTTGCTGGCAAAAATGATATTTTAGAAACCAAGAAAATCGCGGTTATTGACCGAGTTTTAAGTAAAATCCAAAAATCTTCCGGAATACCCAATTTTTGGGGGAAATTCTCTTGCACGACCTCTAAACCTCTTGCGTAAAACCTGAGAAAAATCTCAGAAATACTTTACCCTGTAAGCTTTCAAATAAAACTTGATCAAAAACAAATTTTTATTAATGGGACACCCTAGTGACCGTGACATTGTATCTTTTTCCTATTTCCGAAGAGAAATGGATGAACATGACTTTAAAATACGACGTACTATACAAACACTCGCGTTAACTCCAATTTCGTTGCCAATTTTTGCAGCCAACATGGCAGATCTGGAGGCAAGTCTGCAAATTGTTTGCCTTTCTCAAATCGTTGTTGCCATTTTAGTGCGATCTTTCATGTTTTTTTTCATATTTCTTGATGTTATTCAAATAGTTGTATGCAATTTTTTTCCTCTCTTAATGTTTTCTGATATTTGAAGAACATTTAGTCCTTTGGATATCAACCGTAAAATGTCCTCATTTTCGCAGGTGTTAACAGCTTTTACGCGCCCCATATGGTTGCAATTTATAACAAAACTGTTAAATTTTTATTGCACTGATAATTTTGATTTATTTCAATCAAGAATCATGGCCTACTTCATCAATATAAAATAGTTCCTTATTAAAGGCTGCATTCAAAAACCATTAATTTATTGCATGGAAATAAAAAAAAAGCAATTTTATTAAAAACATAACAATTATTTTTCTCAATTTGCTACATAAATAGTAAGATTATAGACTTTATTCGCAATTAATTTTCTAATTCCCCTATATCCAGTTACCTTATTTAAGTGATCAGCAGTGTATCCCACTGTCCAGGCTGTGCCTATTTAGTCACTACATTTTAAATTATCTTAAAATTTGGATTAACCTTCTTGAATTCAATTCAGGCACAATAACTGACTTTGGGGAGGGTTAGTTTAAGTCGGTTCAGTCGACAGAAATTTCTGTACTGTTTATTTTAGTATATTTTATTTTCTCTTAGTTGCATTTTAACCCAGCTCCATGTATATGAACTATTAGCTATAGCTTTGAATTAAGAAAATATATTCAAATTTAGTTAAATTTCTTATTTCTTAAGAATATTTTAATATACGCGAGTAAACACTTTTAACTACCTGAAGTATGGATTTAAGTGTATCTCTAAAATCTTCGTAAGATTTGAATCCACAATTTTAAATTTAAATCGATGACTAAGTGCGAAATTATGAATATGTCGGTTAACGCCACTGAAATTTCTATCCTAATTTGAATTGGTGAAAGCATTAAGCCTTCCTGGGTTCATCTATTTACTGAAGAATCAGTTTCTATCCAATATTATTCATATATTTGATAAGATTTGAATCCACAATTTGAAATTTAAATTGATGACTAAGTGTGAAGTTATGAATATGTCGGTTAACGCCACCGAAATTTCTATCCTAATTTGAATTGGAGAAGGAATTAAGCCTTCCTTGGTTCATCTATTTACTGAAGAATCAGTTTCTATCCAACATTATTCATATTTTTGAACTGCAATCTTTTATACATATCCATACTAACCACATTCCATATCCTTTCCTTTTCAGTATTCTTTATTAGTAATAGACATAGGGAAAGACTTCTTTCTGTACGTGCCTTATGTACGGCTTTTTGGTGTTGCTGTTCAGCACATGCCACACGTGTATACTAAATTGCATCACTTTAGGGGTTTGAAACAACAATTGGAGACAAATTCTTGTTTTGGTTGCCTTTGGATTGTCGGTTTCTTATGTTTGTTGTATCTAGAGTGTCCAAAATCGAAACTGAAAGCCCGGTGAAACTGTTTTGTTTTCTCTTAACCGAGTGCCGGATTCTTAAAAAACCTAATTTTCGAACAAACCGGAAACCGGTTTCCAAAAAATTACGGTTTTTTGGCACCTAGTTGTATCACAAGTTCTCTGCTTCTACAGAAAAATGTAATCTAACTGCCAACGTGTTAGTATCTGTCGCGTTGGTGGATATTTATCATATCATTTGTATAGGAAGTACAAAAATTAAGGTGACGAAGTTATCTATTTGTAATTGAAGTCATAACATTGATTAGATATTTGGTAATAGTATAGACACTGGATTTATTTTCTACCAGGAGATAGTCTTCTCTGGTGTTATCGTAATTTATTATTTAGAAACCGAACGTGGACATTAATAACAGTAGAAAACTATTCATCCAAGTTTCGAGATTTTTCAAATGCCATGGTAGAATAAAAATGTTGCCTTGCTTCTGAGTTTCTCTTATGTAAACTTCACTATGAGGGGTATCATTTAATACGGGATGAGGGATATCATTTAATACGGGAAAAACATTTAACACGTATAATGAGCTATATAGACCACCAGCGTTTTATTTATAAATGTAATGTGGGTTGCGTGACACTGTTCTATCGGTATTTTCACGGTGCGTGTTCCTCGGACATCCGTCAACTGTGAGGACATTTGGCAGAGGTACGCGGCTTTCAAGGAACTCCCATCCGTTTACTATCTATTGGCCAGTCGATCGCACAACACACTACAGAGAAAATTCGTTCTTCAGTCGTACGGTCCGTATGTGGAATAAACTTCCCGCAAGTGTATTTCGTGCCAATTGTGACATACAGCGATTCAAGGCAAATGTAAATGAGCACTACTCCCTCTTTCCACCCTCCTCTACCTAAATTTCCGTCGCCAGCACAATGCATTGCATTTATAGGGGGCATCCCCTGAGTGCTGGTCTTAAAAAAAAAAAATGTTGTGGGAAATATGAGAGACGTTTTTTGTATGATAAGTCGTATCTAAAACCTCTCATAACTTTTTAGGAATAAGACCATTAATTCCTTTAGCCAAATTTCGTTTTAGGGCTGTTGGAGACGATTGAGCCATGTCAACACGATAACTGCCATAAATCGCAATGACTATTCCCAAAACTTAGTTGGGCATGAAAATTGGTGTTTTGACTGCGACCGTTCTGGTACCACACTTATAAATCGACACATTTGGTACAAAATCATGTTTCCTCCAAAATTTTTCGGATAATTCTCTGAATAATGTTCTCAGAGATAATACAATTTTTAATAGGTTGTAAACATTTTGCGACTTTATACTAAATGTGCGTTACACAATCATGCAAATTTCTTTTTTTTTTACATGAAACTACACCATTTCCAATTGAAATTTGAAAAATATAAATTTAATTTTGAAAAATATCATTTGAAATTTAAAAATTCTATTTAAAATTTAAAAAACATCAATTGAAATTTGAAAGACATCAACTGAAATTTGAAAGACAGCAATTGAAATTTAAAACACATCAATTGAAATTTAAAACACATCAATTGAAATTTAAAACACATCGATTTAAATTTGAAACACATCATTTGAAATTTGAAAGACATCAATTGAAGTTTGAAAGACATCAATTGAGATTTAAAACACATCAATTGAAATTTAAATCACATCAATTGAAATTTAAAACATATCAGTTGAAATTTGAAACACATCAATTGAAATTTGAAAGACATCAATTGAAATTTGAAAGAAATCAATTGAAATTTAAAATTCGTCACTTGAAATTAAAAAAATTTTAACCGATTTTATGTAATAGATTTTTTAATTTCAATTGGTGTATTTTAAATTTGAATTGTTGTGTTTTAAATATCAATTGATATCTTTTAAATTTCAATTGATGTGTTCCAAATTTCAATTGATGCATTTCAAATTTCAATTGATCTATTCCAAAATTCAATTGATGTCTTTTAAATTTCAATTGATGTCTTTCAAATTTCAATTGATGTGTTTTAAATTTCAATTGATGTCTTTCAAATTTCAATTGATGTCTTTCAAATTCCACTTGAAGTTTTTCAAATTTCAAATAGAATTTTTAAATTTCAATTGATTTTTTTCAAATTTCAATTGGCAATGGTGTAGTTATCCTGAAATTTGAAACTCTATATTGCTGTTAATCTTTTAAATAAGAAAAGTGCTAAAATTTAATTAACCTGAAATTCACGGTCAGTACAGTATTCTCCTTTGCCATTGTTTGAAAATGTCTAATGTTGCAAATACTACACAGTGTTTAGCAATTACCCACATGTTCTTTGAAATCGTGCAGAACGTGAGAGGAAAATTATTGCTTACATGTGCCTGTTCACACACCGAGCAGTATAAAGGCGAGAAAATTATTATAGCAATTACATGATGCTATTAAGTGGTTGTTAGACTACTTGATTACATTTTACGATTTGTGGAGCAAGCAATCGAAACCACTTTTAGGTTGATACATACAAACGAATGAAAACTAAGTATTTCCAGTTTTGACTTGAATGAAAAAATCAGTTATGTACAATATACATTTAAATTGATTTGAAAACATTTGCTCTGCGAATTGTTATTGTGACAATTCTTCCGGTTTTGTGAACTGCAAACTAATATTACGATTTTGTAGAACTTTTTACTAACCCTTAACAAAAACCTGTTGTTATAGTCGACTAGCGTTTACATTACGCGATTTGTTTTTATCATTTTATGGTGATTTGGCATTTCAAACGATTTTTTAAATAGTCTAACAGCTCACTCACATAAATGTGGTGCGTTGTTACTCAAGATGTGTGAAACAAATTTGTTAAATGGTATCGTAATAAATTGTTTAACAAGAATCCTCCATGGGCAACTGTTAGAGTTTTAGAATATATCCTCACTTTCTCTCTGTGTTCACATTGTCGCACTTTAATTTTTATGATGTGTTAAATGGAACTCCAGACATCGACGATCTTGCGACTCTAGATCAATAATGTTACAGTTAGGAAAATGTGTAAACTAAACATAAATTAATGATGCATTTTACTGTCAATAAAATCTAAAACATAAGGACACTAATCTTTTTTTGGTGGCGCAATCTATTACGGTGGCTCATTAAATTTTTCTTGTTTTTTTTTAAGTATGACAACATATTGAATGAGCGATTAAGTTCCAAGAAATATCATTGACCACTTAAAGAGTTAACCAAAACACATTTTTCCAATTAAATAGATCAGAATGGGAGTATAATCTGGCGCCATGAAGATGATTTATAGTTATATAAGCAATAAATCAAACAACTGATTACAAGAACGAGTTTATTATCACTTTATTTCTTCAATATGCAGAAGTACAAATACACAGTGTTGTGACAGTAATGTTTTTATGTTAGTTTTTGAATGAAATGATAAATTATTACAAACGAATTATTCTCAATTCTAAATGAAACCATTACATTTTATTTGATATTTTCTTCATTTGATGTGGGAAATTTAAATTCTATTTGAAACATTATCAATTTGAAATGACGCAATAACATTTCCATTTGTACATTTTCCGAATTATTAGAAGAATATTTTTCCATTTCATATGAGCTATGCAGGCAGATCAGATCGAATCATATAACGGTTTTCCAATAGGTACTCGAAAACTTAGAATTTAATTTGTGAACGCACTCTGATCATCTAACTGTTAGTTTCCTTTTTTTTAGTAAACTCAACATTTTCATCATGGTAAAGTACACGAACGAACAACGTATGCAAATTATAAAAATGTACTACCGAATTTAGGATAATAATATTTAGCAATAATAAGTTTAGTGCACAAATTTGAGTCTACATATTCATTGTGTTATGCTGCCGTGCCAGTGAGACAACGGGTTGGTCGAAGTGACGAAAAGATCGCTGTGGTTCAGGCGTCCGTAGCAAACGATCCAAATCAGTCGAATCCGCGGCGTTCTCAAGAACTGGGCATCGCCAAGACCACTTTATGGCGAACTCAGGAATTGAAGCCGATGAACCATTTGACGCGACGTACGTTCTCCGATTGGGCTCTGGAGAAGATGCGCCAAGATGATGAATTTCATGAATTTTGGCCCAATGGGTTCGTCAATAAGCAAACTATGCGTTATTGGTTTGATGAAAATCGACATGTGCTTCAAAATAACTGTTTGGTGCGGTTTGCATGCCGGCGGCGTAGTTGGGTTATAGTTTTCGTCGACTATAACGATAGTCACGTTACTGTGAATGGCGATCGTTATCGCGCCATGATTACCGATTATGTTTGGCCCGAATTGGATAACATGGACTTGGGCGACATGTGCTTTCAACAGGACGGTGCCACAAGCCACACAGCACACGTTACAATCGATTTATTGAACAGTAAGTTTGGTGAGCGTGTTATCTCAAGAAATGAACCAGTCATTTGGTCGCCTCGATCGTGCGATTTAACGCCTCTAGACTTTCTTTTTTGGGGCTACGTTAAACCATTGGCCCATGCCAACAAACCGACGACGTTGGAAGAACTCAAAGCCTACATTGATCGCGACATTACGGTCGAAATGTGTGATCGAGTCATCGAAAATTGGGACCAATGAATCGACCGCTGCCGACTCATAAATGTTTTGATTGTATTTCATGTCGATCGTAAAGTTTTGGAAATATCTCAAATGGTTTGCGTTTTATTTTAAAAAAAGTTGTCAAGCCCTTATCAGAAAACCCTTTATAATGACCAGTACATACGTTTAAGTCGGGTGAACTGACTTAATCATACCCTCACCCTAAGTCATGCATTGCGTGGGAGTTCTGTTAATAAAACGTCCATACTCACAACTGACCATATGCAATAGCAGATTGACATTGCGCTAATTATTATTGAATACCCAAATTAGTTACAGCCTGTTTATCCATCTCGAACGAAAGCTTTCGTTCGTGTTCTAGACGAAGGACATTTTATTTGGATTTCACAATTTTGTCATTTCAAGTCGAATGAAAACAGAAAATTTTTCAGTATAAATTTTGGGTTCTCTATACCGAATGTGCAATTACTTAGGAACAAACATGAACTCACGCGAACGAAAATTTTGACTTCTAGAAACCAAATTTGAGTCGAATGTGAGTGACTGATTTTCGATCGGTTAGCTTTTCGCTCGAGATAGAAAAACCGGCTGTTAGTTTCCCTCCAAATATTTATATGCGAGGTAAAAAAATGGGCATGGCAAGTTGTTGCCAAAATGTTGATCAGTACCAAATTTTATCAAGATCGGTTATGATTTATTGGAGATATCGAGTCGGCAAACCGCAAATACGCCCAACTTTTGTATGTATAGTCAGTTATTAATTACACAGTAGCTTTTAGCAAAACATTGCCTAGTACCGAATTTTATTAAGATCGGTTGTAGTTTACGAGAGTTATCGTGTCGATCAACCGGTCACCCGCCCAACTTTTGTATGGGAGGTACCAGAATGGGCGTGGCAAACTGCTCATTTTCTACAAGAGAGTTTTATTTGAATAAATATTGACTAGTACAAACTTTCATAAAGATTGGTTCGGTTTTGCGGGACTTCTCGGGCCGAACAACCAGACGACCAAACAACTTTTATATGGGAGGTACCAAAATCGGCGTGGCAAAATCACCCTTCTTTTATTCGGTGATTGACGTTTGATAACGTGAAGCTTTATAACTAATTTCAGAAACACCATGTTTTGTATAGGAGGTACCAGAATAGGCGTGACAATATCGCCCATTTCCTCCAGTTAAGTAGGCATTTACAGATTTTCAACCGGTGTGTGAGTTGAAGCTAATCACATTTGTCAGAAGAAAAGTGTGAAAAAAATATGAATTTGTGCTAAATGTGTCGATTTGTATGGGAGGTACCAGAAGGGGAGTGGTCAAAACGGCCATTTTCAATTCCAAACTCAGTATTGACAAATAATAGTCACTGAGAAAATTTCGCGGTGACCAAGAAAGATTTACGGCAGTTATCGTGTTGAACAGCCAGCCACCCAGACAGAGAGACGGACGTGGCTCAAACTTCTTAAAAAGCCCGAAAACGAATTTCGTTCAAAGATTCTAAGGGTCTAATATGACTCCTTCTATGTGTTACATTTTTTTACGTATTAAATGATCTATACCCCCATCCCTATGGGTGAGGGTATAAAAATCAAATCTATACCCCCATCCCTATGGGTGAGGGTATAAAAATCATGTATGTGGTAGAGCCCGACCATAAACCGTAGAACATTAACAAAAATATGAAATTGTTATGTTCACATATAAATTACATTCAAAAACTTCAGCATAAGTGCATGGAAGTTAGAAAGAATAACGTGTTTGTACTTGAATAAAACCGTTCACATGACAGATAGAAATAGAAGAGAAACCCCGACGAGTACAATTGCAATTAGTTACAATGTGATCAAGACAGTCGCTGGCCTAGAATGCTAAGGCGCTGATAAGAACAGTTACAAACTTCGAATGGATCGTCCGCCAACGTATGTGAATGTATTGGTGTATTTGCACTGAAAGAAATTGTTGCTGGTATTGTGTTGAAGTTCACTGAGCAATTTAAAAAAAAAGTCAATGAGTGTTCGAACTCACGGATGATGTGTTAACACATTTTTGCTACACGGTACCTGTTCGATTTCTATGAACACATTAGTAAATGTTACATTGGAAAATAAAAAATAATGTTTTTTTTGTATACACCGGGCAATGCTGAACATCAAATGACTCGCTTTGTTTGGCCATAGCAACATCAACGAAACAACCAAACACACAACATCACACATACTTTGTCCGAAGTATCTGACGTATACGTGTGTCACTTAACCACATGTTTGCCATATCAACAGCAACGAAACAGCCAAACACACAACATCGCACATACTTTGTACGAAGTAGCTGACGTATTAGTGTGTCACCATAACGTCGACTGCGCAAGCCCATGGGCTTGCAAATGAAATTTTGCGTGGCTATGCTTTATATCTCCGTTCAACAACAGCAACAGACACATGTGCATACATACATTATTATGTTAATACATACGCTATAGACACAATTTCGTTTGCCTCACCCCTGCCACACCACTCTTTCATTGCTCTCTGGCTCGCACATTTTTGTTTAACACGTCATTATTCTCTTTCGCGGTCGCAGAAAATCTGGTTTTAGCAGCAGCATAAGATCTGGTTTTAGCAGCAGCATAAAATCTGACTTTGATAGATTTAGTCCCTATACGCCGCTATAGATGTTAACACATTTTTTTTTTGATTAAGCGAATAGCAAAAACGTAATCTGTAGGTGATTTTGAGAAATTTTGCTCAAGAGACCATAGCTCTAAGTCGGATTTGGAGCCCCCCAAAATTTCAAAATAGATATTTTTCCATATATATGGTATACGCTTCATCAAAAAAAATAATTAACCCGCCCTAAGCTACATGTATGCAGTCTTTCTTTTCAAGACCTGGTGGCTTACAAGGCACTCAGCTTCATTCAAAGAAAATAAAAATTCGTATTCGCAATCTGTATTCCACATGCCTATTTATTAAATTAATGTTTAAGTACAAAAGATTGACCTTATAATAAATCAAAAAAAAAAGTATTCTCATACTCGTATACAGCTGTACTATATGCTTTCCAAAACAAAGCCGCATGACCATTCTTCGATGAAAGCTAATGTGCTACTGAATGAAATTTTCTTCTCTCATACGCTCTTTGATATGCTTTTTGTTGAGGTTCGTGTTGTGTGTGTGTAAAAAGCCGATCGTGTTCGGCCCCTGGGGGCTATGGACGGTGACCACTGGTTCACATCCTGGTGCCGAGTGTTTACATTTCTCTAATTGCTGAAAGATTGTTCTAACAAATTATTATTATTTGTAACTATAAGTATATTCAAAAAGTTGTAATTTAGTAATATCATATATATACTCGTATGCATGTATGTATGTTTAAGTAGGGAAGTTAGTAATCCCCTACTATCGTTTTTTTATCTAAAGGATATGAAACTCTGGATCTATACGGCATAAAACGTGAATATAATACATACCAATTTTTCGGTGGATGATACCTACACACTTTATTGTTTTTTCACAAATTTGTTTCCCAGTTGTTGTTAAATATCAATATCCTGTTTCAAGAAGTCCTCGTGTAACATTCCAATATAGTTTCCTTCCACAGCAAAGCCTCTTATGATAAATCGAAACAAACTTTTTGTAACAGAAACTAAATTATTATAAATAATAAGGGTTTTTCAATAAGAGCGCTACAAAAGTTTTTTTAAGTAAAACAAAACCGGCTTTAGATGCCAATGAAATTCTTTATTCCTGTGAAAGTACGTTCGATGCCATTATGTATGGAACTCGATTACTTTTGTATGGCCACCACGGGCACGCTTGCAGAAGTCCAGACGCTGAACCCAATTTTCGACGGGTTTCAAGCATAAATCGGCCGATACTGCTGCAATGTCACGTTCGATATTCATACGAAGTTCATCAATCGTCGCTGGCTTGTTGGCATAGACCATAGACTTGACCACCACGGGCTCGCTTGCAGAAGTCCAGACGCTGAACCCAATTTTCGACGGTTTTCAAGCATAAATCGGCCGATACTGCTGCAATTTCACGTTCGATATTCGTACGAAGTTCATCAATCGTCGCTGGCATGTTGGCATAGACCATAGACTTGACACAGCCCCACAGGAAATAATCTAACGGCGTCAAATCGCACGATTGAGGCGGCCAATCGACTGGGCCATTTCGTGAGATAACAGGTTCACCAAACTTGGTTTCCAATCAATTGATTGCGGCATTCGCTGTGTGGCTTGTGGCGCCGTCCTGTTGGAACCACATGTCCTCCAAGTCCATATTATCCAATTAGGGCCAAAAATATTCGGTTATCATTGAACGGTAGCGATTCGCATTCACAGTAATGTGCCGGTCTAGATCATCACGGAAGAAGTACGGCCCAATGACGCCGCTGGCCCATAAACCGAACCAACCGCGGGATGCAATGATGACTCATGGATTACGTGTGGATTGCTGTCTGACCAATAACGCATATTTTGCTTATTGACGAAGCCATTCAGCCATAAAAGACCCTCATCGCTGAAGACCATAAATTGGACGTAGCACTTTTAAAGTTAAGGCCACTGACTCCAAATTTCGGTAGTAAATTTTAGTAATTTCGACTCGTTGTTGGCTCGTATATCTTTCCATGATGAAATGGCAAACCTTACTGAAGATAAATGTCAAAAGAGCGGGAAAAAATATTGCGTCGTTTGCTGTCCCTATCGATTTACTTTTGTAGCGTCTCTGATGAAAACCCCTATATATGTATATGCACTCGAAATCTAATATTGTACTTTTTATGAGTTGTGTCTTCTATTTCAGATGAGTGAGATTTTCGAAATAATCAAATTGGTTAATTCAATTTAATTTCTTTAGTACCAACTTATATTTAAAATAAATAGTTTCCCGTTACACCCCATGAAGGGATTAGGGAGAGCTTCTCTCAAACCAGTGAGCTGTGCGCGTTTTAGTTTTACACTCACTAATTGGGACCTACAATTTTACACCGTTTCCGATAGGCATTTTGAGATGTTTTTTCATGGCTAAGTACTCGACAGTATCGCCGTCACCAAGCGAGGTGATCCCCGTCGAAAGGAATTTAAGGTGGTCAGAGCAGTGATCGAACCAACGTTCTCAAGCACAAGAGACTGCACCACCGACGACCACAAACAACTTCTTCTATTTAGTATGGCCTATTTTATCAACATTACAGACAAATAATTCTGATGCATGATAATTATGATTTCTAATCAAAATATAGACTTTATCATGGATTTTGCAATGCCTGAATGGATTTGCAACTAATATTTTACATATGTGTACAACTGAATTTAAAAAATTAAATCTAATTTTGTAGGCTCCAGTGACACTCTCTGGTCTTACTCTCCACATAGATAATATGTTCTGTGAATATGGACCATAATGTAGACCAAATTGGAATATAAAAACAGATTTTTCAAAAATATTGGCCCTATCCGCTAGGGTCTAGTACCACTTTCCCGCTTCAAAATATTGATAAACCTATCGAAGCTCGAGACGAATATGAGTCTGAACAGTGGTTAAGGCACAATGAAGTCACATACTTTTGCATCAACGATTTAAGAATGAAGATTATCCTATTCATCTGTCATCTAGATCCACCCATCCAAAAAAGAGATAAGAAATTGGAGCACGTACGTGTTGTGTGAAGTTGTATTTGACACGTCCGGTGGTTCACACACACACGCACCAACGATTTTGTGTATTAAGATGAGAGAATTTGTTCGTAGATATGAGACTAATCTAAATGACTTATTAGACGGCCTTTAACGACAAATGACAGAAACAGATATTGATAGATGCCCATTAATTCTTAGTATAAGACAGACACTTTGTAACATTCCCATAATCAGAGAAAAGGCGTTGATATTAAATATTCATTTCCAATATTCAAAGAGAAATCGCCCACCTACTGTTTGTTCTTCACCATTTGGTTGATTCTCTCACCAAATGTCACAAATAAAACGAGGGAATGTATAAAATCTTTTAGTTTTGCTTCAATATTAATGTGCACAATCAATAAACAGCAAAACAGATAATGACGCTAAACTTCACTTAAGAATAAATATATTCCAATCAAATGTAATTTCCAATCATTTTGACTCATTTTAGCAGCATTCCATTGTGTTTCTCTTTTTGCTTTCATCTGGTCTACTTAGCGCCTACGTAGGGCTCGATTAATTAGGGCACCCACTCTCCCCTATGGTGTCATGTGAGAAATTATTTATGAGCATATGTTGCAACAACTGTTAATAGGATGGCCATTAAACAAGAAGAAACGTATTAACAACAAAGTGTTACTTTGCCCCAAATGGCCCATCATTATGGGTGGAGTAATTTTCTCATGTTATGGCAATATTCGACATAATTGGTTATATTTATTAAAAACCAATAAAACCCAACAAATAAAAAAAGTTATTTGACTTTGTGTCCGGATTAAACAATAACTTTTATGGGTTTGAATTACATATCTTTAGTTTTGATTTTTCCATCGAATATCCAACGAAATATCTCACATGAACATTAAAATATAATTTTATGGTTTAAAAAATTTTGATAAATCGTCCCAGTCATCCCAAATTTTTTTGAATATAATTCAGCACCACTAAACTTTATTAAAACAGGTGTGTTAAATATTTTGGAAAGTGATAATAATTTACAAAAGCTTTTAACCACCACAGAAATTTACATATACATTAATAATTTTAAAAGGGAGTGAATAAAAAATAACTCAAATATATTTTGGGAACTTTTTTATAAGTGCATACAAACCTCATCTCTGATTGCATCGTACACCCTCGACCTCAGATTCCGTTGGAATATATGCCCCTCGTAGATTTTATACTACCGAGTTAAAAACAGTTCAGGCAGAAGCAGGGTCTATTACAAACTTGGTTCTAATGTCGCAAATAATTTTTGAACTAATGGATACTGCCTGCAAATCCCTAATTTATTGCACCACTAGCACAGTATTTGTTTTTGTTTGGAGAAGTGGAGAAGACCCAGTGGTCGCTAAATATACCTTTAAATCTACCACCCAGGGTGAACAACCCAAATTCAGATGTAACAGGCATTAGCTAGGTCATTAAAACTATTCCCACAACAAAAATGCAACACTGTGTGTTATAGAATTAACTTGACCTCAAAGAAATGCAACTATGCGAGCAGCCAAGCACGAACAAGTCTGTTTCGTATTTTGTTGGAATAATTTAACTTTTCATTGTGAATTGATTCGTAGGGATTTTAGATCGACAAATTTGCATATATAAATTTCGCTTAGGATTTTGTACATATACGATGATGAACTTGTCACGGAGTTCAAAGCTAGTCAAGAACGTGAGTGTGATTTCCTAAATGGTATGTTATTGCAACAAAACCAGCAATTTTTTACATAGAAAAAAGGTTTCTGAACTTCTCATAATTAACAAATAAATTAGCAAAATCGGTCATAAAATAAATCCAAATGCTGTTTGTTTGCAAACATAAATATTGAAAAGTACTGTCTCGGAAAACCAACGTCCACTCGAAACCACCAAACGTCCACAAAAATCCAAGTTATTGACCAAATTTGGCTTTAACCCTGCGTTATCTTCAATATGGCTCCACGTTTTATGTTAACAGCTCGGTAAAACATTGTAAATTGAGCGGTTTTATCCAAACAACTTCGAAATCTGGAAAAGTTGTTAACATTTCGATTGGACGCTCCCATTCCGGGAGTTTAGCGGTTTTGAATACACTTTCCACCGGACTGGTATCCATTGGTGCCGTGACTTAAGCTTCACCGGACATAACCCCCAAATCTTCCAAAACTGCATTGTGAGTTATATCCGCAATGCTGACTGGATATAATTCCCTATGCGAAATATGACTGTTGTTCAGTTTTATTTGTATATTGTTTGGATTTAAAAAAAATTAAAAAAAATTCTGTATACCTATTTTTTGAATTTTTGGATTCGAATAGACCTATATTTTGCATATGTTCGTCAAGCGGACATCAAAAACTTTGTTCTTCTTAATTTCGTTCATATTTGGCTCTATTGAACTTGTACTTAGTATGAAAGTGAATACGTAATATTATATTTGTATGATGTTTATTTATCAAGTTATGGGTTTCTAAATTTTGCAATTTGTTAAATAATGTTTTTTAAAAACAATTTTCCTATTTGGTTGAATCTCTAAGCTTTTTTATGGGAGAACGTCACACGCGCGGAATTCTTCTGAAGTCTGGCAACGCTAAGCGTTTTTTAGCATCATGTACATACTTGGTGCGATTGAGAGTGCAATATTTCATCAAGTGATAAAGGCTGACAACTTATCTTTCGCTCACAAATCCAACCACACACTACCCAATAATCACAAAGCCAGACCAGTTTGAGCCGTAGATAACGAATTTCGCCTTCGCTGATCCGACATGTTGGATTTCGTATTTTTTTTCAATGTTTCTTAAACAAATAGTACTTTCACACAGGGAAAAGATTAGTTGGAAATCAATTCAGGCATTGAAAATTCCATGAAAAGTCTATATTTTGATCAGAATTCGTAATTGTCAAACATCAGAATTATTTCTCGATGTTATTGATAGCTTAAAAATCGGTCTTACTAAATACAAGTTGCTACTACCGAATTTTAGTTGTATTAACCAATTTGAGTATTTAAAACACCTGATTCATCTGAAATGGAAGATACAACTAATAAAAGTACAATATTAGAATTCGTGTTCAAATATTAGTCGATTCGATTTTTCATAAGAGGCTTTGTTGTTAAAGAGGAACTACTTATATTGGAATGTTACACGAGGACTACAGAAAACTAATATTTTAAACAGAAAGTGATAAACAAAGTTGTGAAGAAACAATAAAGTGTATAGTAGACCGGTTCACATTTCAAAATTGTTAAAATTTGTCGGTGCGCGTCCATTTTCTGAAAGTTCTACCCCTAACGAGATGAAAAATATTTCAAGACCCCAAAAATTTTGATCCCTAGGTACTCCGCAAATCGTTTAAAGGTCATTTTAGGGCTGTTTACGACTTAAAACCTTTTGAATAATGTGTTGTCCAAACCAAATGACATATGGATAATATTTTGGTGGGAGATCATTAATAATACTCCAGGCAATTTTTGGATTTTTAAATTTTTTAAAAAAACTTTGTCCGTTATATTTGGAGGAATTTTTAATCTGCAATTTAACTCACAAGCGATCATTATCGTTTTCACACATCAAATTTTTTTCTTATTTTGTTCTAGCAAAAAAGATTTAGAATTTTTGTATTTGTGGGCAAAGATTTGCCTTTCTAACGGTATATAATAATGTACATTCTTTGGACCATAAAATAAAAAAACAAAAAAAATAAATTTTAAGAAGTTTATTTTTTGAAATGTTTTTGAAATTTTTTCTGTGGTTATCTACAACCTGCAGCAAATATTGTTTTTGCTCTTCATTCGATGTTATTGAATTATTAAAATCAGTTATTAATGCCACGCTTCTTTCTGCTGAATCATTAATAACTTTAAGCTGTGTGACAATTTGAAGACCACTTACATAAGCGCTGTTATTAAGCCACTCAGCAGGATCAAGCATTAAAAAATCTGTAGATATTTTGAGTTTTTCAAAAAAATAACTGCGTGATGATGGTAACGAAATCATATAAATTGGCATTTAAATATGAAGCTTTGCAAGTAGCCTTTTTCAAGGTCTTTTCGGTTCCTGGATTGTTTTTAATTGACTCCACCATTTTTTTGTGAGTGTCAACACTTAGTGATCTATCGAAAAAGGATAGCCCCACAAGCTCTTCACCAAGATACCATAAGTGATTCTCAAATTTTTTTTTTGCAATTTCTGCTATCTGAGGATTAATACGTTCGTACCTATATAAAGAAATAAATTTGGCTTTAGGCAGTTAAATAACAAATTTAGTTGCGCTGTTTACTTTTCAAGACTCTGCAGAAACTCCAAATCGTTTTTAGGTGCCATTGCGGGAAGTGGAGACAAAAACCAATACTTTTTGTACACTCCAACAACAAATAAGCATACATCTTGTACTAGTTTCTTTTCTTGAGGAGACATAGGAAACTGATTTTGGAACATCCAAATTTTTAAGGAATAAATGGCTTTAGACATCCATCTTGCTCTGTGCATTGCTCCTGGATATCTAAAGCGTATATTTTTCTCTTTGTCCCCCCCAAGAAAGATTACAATAAGCTCCAATAATTCGGCATAATCATGTCTTGCGTGATGGATCTATAATTGCAAATAATTTTCTTTAAATTACGAAATAATTAGATGAAAGATATACCAAAAGTTGTGTTTTAGCGAAATCCAAACTCTCTGCTATTAAGTCACCAATATTTTCAACAACGTAATCATCATCTATTCCTATCCGAAACTCAGATTGCTTAATGGTTTGCCATTGCTTTTGAAATTTTTTAAATAAAGAAATATCAGGACTGATCGTCGATCCTTCAGCACTTTTCATTACAGTGGACAAAATGAGTTCGAGAATGTGGTGTCTGCAAGCAAAGTGCAAGAAACTTGTGTCTAATTCCTTTTCTATTAAAGCGCAAGCACCATTTCTTTTCCCTTGAATTATAAAAATAAGTTGTTATCAAAGCTATCGAATGTTATTGTGCATAAGAATAAAGCTACCTGTATTTGTAGCAGTGGTATCAAAGCAGAGACCACTAATTTTTTCTTTTAATTTCCACTCGTGAATCAACTGGCAAATGGCAGTAGCTTGGTTTTTACCAGTGCCACTTTGAAGACAGGGTACCCCTAGCAGTTGGGACTTCCCTCCTCCTGAAACCAGAACTGGTAGGCGATCAACAGTATCGTGTCCTGTTAAAGAGGGCAACAATTTTCCATCCCAATGAATTGTTAATTGGCTTTTGGTGTAAAACGTAGTCTTTATTTTTTCTGCCTCTTGCTTTCGCGATTTCATTCTCGTTCTCCTCGTGGTTGATGTACTTAAAATAACATTGTTACGTTTATAACCCATTTCAGACAGAACAGATCCGAGAACTAGAGTTCCCTTGCAGTTCGATATGTTCGCTCTATCCAGAGAAGAACATATTGCTGAAGATAAAATATTTGTTGGGGGACTTAAGTTTGGTTCCAAACGCTTTGGAATAAATGGGTGATAAGGCTCGTCGTCATCTACAGATTCTACACTTATTTCACTTTCATTATCACATTCCATACATTCTTTGTTTTCGTCTTCGATAACTGTTTTTTTTTAATTGACGTTCCGTTTTGTTTTTTAGATATGTCAAATATAAGACTTAGGGCCATAATTACAACTTGCCAATAGCTAAAGTTAGGATGTAATCGGACAGATTATTAGATTTTCGTTATTATAAGCAAACTTTCGGCTAAAAGTGACTGGTAAGTTAAAGGGTACCCAGTGTTCCCTTTAACTTTTAACGTAAGGTTTATCTTTTTAAAGATGCCACATTTTCCGACCTATGCAGAAGAAAAAATTAGTTTAGCTATGGAAACAAAAAGTAAAAAATGGAAGACCAAAAAAGCAGAACCTATTTGTTACATAAAAACCAGCTAGAGGTTATTTTTGAAAACTCGTAGCTGCTGCTTTGTCGAATAAGTATATAAAATTCCCTTCCGATGCAAGGGGAATGCTGCAACCAGCGGCAGACTTCTTGTTCATAAATCTACAAATTTTTATGGTTTGCTTGTAAAGAAATGAATAAAAGTACGTTGCCACTACGTTTTTTTTCATATGTTTTTCTTTCATTTGGTTAAGAAATGAATTTAGCTATGCCGAATTTTTGGCCCGTTTTCGCAATGTTGAGTTGTTTGGCGTCGTCATTTTATCATTTGTTAAAAAAAAATCTCAAACATACAAAACCAAATTTTTTTAACTTTTCCACTTTTGGCTTGTCAACAAAGAAATAAAAGTACGTTGCCACTACGTTTTTTTTATTATAAATCATTTGGTCAAAAGTAATCGGTGTTTTCTTTGGTATTGCCACCTTATCAAAAATATTCATTTTATTTTGCTAGGAAGTTGTAATTACGAAAAACATTTAATAGTGACTTTATTGCTCACTTCAACTAAAGTTACCTTTTCCTAACATTGACTTTAAAGGCAAGTTGTAATTATGGCCCTCAGTTGTGAAAAAAATAACGATTTCCTTTTTTCGTTTGGTTTCGATTTCAATCTTTTTTTATCTTTGTTTAATATTTTCCAACTATTTAATAACCTTTTTAGTTTCGCAACAGAATTTTTTCTTAATGTAATGCTTTTGTCAAGATTTTTCCACGATTCTTCACATTTTTCTATCACCTTATTTACACACATTTTTACACTCTTTTCCGATTTGTGCAAAAAAAAGTAAAAAGCTAATACGTCGCGATTTAATGGTAGTGAATCATATTTCAGTTCTTCGATCTCACTCCCAATTAAATATATTTTTTTATTGCAAGCTCTTCTTTTGGACATTTTTTCAACACGTGTTTTAAATTACAAAATTGAAATTAAATTAAAACTTTTAATATGACGAATGTCAGCAAAAAGGATAGAAACGAAAAACGTATTAAGCATACTCATAACGGGTCTGTTTTAAAATCAGCTGTTTTAGTGGTGTTTGAAATTAAAGTTGTGTTGTGCGAAAAATAAAAATACAATAAAGAAAAGTGCAAAACAATTATTTTATGAATTTATTTTAAGTTCAAAACGAATGTCCACACAATACAATGTGCAGGTTGTAGATAACCACAGAAAAAATTTCAAAAACATTTCAAAAAATAAACTTCTTAAAATTTATTTTTTTTGTTTTTTTATTTTATGGTCCAAAGAATGTACATTATTATATACCGTTAGAAAGGCAAATCTTTGCCCAAAAATACAAAAATCCTAAATCTTTTTTGCTAGAACAAAATAAGAAAAAAATTTGATGTGGGAAAACGATAATGATCGCTTGTGAGTTAAATTGCAGATTAAAAATTCCGCCAAATATAACGGACAAAGTTTTTTTAAAAAATTTAAAAATCCAAAAATTGCCTGGATTATTATTAAAGATCTCCCACCAAAATATTATCCATATGTCATTTGGTTTGGACAACACATTATTCAAAAGGTTTTAAGTCGTAAACAGCCCTAAAATGACCTTTAAACGATTTGCGGAGTACCTAGGGATCAAAATTTTTGGGGTCTTGAAATATTTTTCATCTCGTTAGGGGTAGAACTTTCAGAAAATGGACGCGCACCGAAGAAAATAAGACACATAATTTTTCCCATACATTTTTGAACCGGTCTAGTGTATAGATATCAGCCAGCGAAGAATACGAATTATCATAAATTGAGGTGAAGTGAGACTATTAAACATTATCGTTTAATATGACTACTATTGACGCCTTCGCAAACACATGTAAACAATTGTTTTTAAATTTTCGATCAAAAATGGGCACGAAATACGAACCCTGGTTATAAATAATAATAATTTTGTTTATATTTAAATGTAAAATACACAATTATAATAAAAAATATTTTTTTCTACTTTCTTCTATAAAATTCATAATGGGTTAAAAAAATCACCAAATGGTTGTGACAGCCATCAAATTCAAGTAATTACTTTAGTTGAGCATACCAATATATTATTTGATACAACCGAATTAGTTTTTACATTTTTCGTTCATCCAACTAATTGAATATTCACCACTACAGGATGATTTAATTGCTACAACTAAAACTCGATTAACAGATCACATGTATTTAACTTATTGTTGCTGTGGGTTCAGCTAAATATTTCAGTTCTTGCAACCAAAACTGAATTACAAATCAATTGGTATGCACAACATTTGGTGATACTGAACACAATTATTGGTAATCACCACTGAATAATGTGATAGTCTAAGGAACCGCCAAATTTTAGATGGCTGTAAATATAGTTCTGAAAACGAATCTCTTCTCTGTGTGTAACATTGGAGGAAACGCTCGCAATTAATACCAAAAGTTAGGTACACCTTCCGTCTATATACCCATGAAATGTTGACGTAATGTAATCAAGTCTTCTGCTCCTTCGGTGATGCTGAAGACAAAAATGTTGGTTATATTAATTGTATTAATACACACATTAATTGTAATTGGTTAATTGTTAGTATGGAAATTATATTTGAGTTTCATATAATAATTTCTAGGTTAACACGAAAATAAATTCTCGACAATTTCTACAAATCAAAATATGAGCCGTACTTTCGGGGGAAAACACCAACATCAGCAGACGTACATATGATTCCGACGACAGTCCATAAAATTAAATACTTTCATTCACATTTTAAAATTTTTCCTAAACATTGTGAAATTCATTCACACTGTTCCAGTTTTACACAATGCAACAATAGGTGTATTCATTGTTCAGAGGTGTATTCACTGAATGTGTTCAGTGTACAGCTAAGTTCAAAATGTCAAAAGCTAGCCGGGATCCAATGTTGTCGGTTGCACTGAATTTGAGTCGGTATCATTATCTACGTGGTCATAATAGTCTCTAGATGGCCACGCATCGGGATAAGCAGCATACTCCCACTTAGCTTGTTGAGTTAAATATTGAGATCCGCTTATCGGAACCGACAGTATAAAATGGGTTCCGAAACTTTAATGCCTCCGAACTTTCGTTGCCATCAATTTAACACAGTAGTTAACACAAATTAACACAGTAGGTGAGTACGGTGAAACCGCAAAAAATTTAGACCGCTGTGGACGACCTACAATGGAATTCAATGGCGAATAAATTCGTAACACGTTCCGATTTCCTAGCTGGTGAATTAGTGTACATTTTTTGTACTTTTATACCAAGGACAAAAAAGTACCTTTAAACTTTAAAATAAAGCATTCAAATATGCTACGAAAATAATCCTTGTCAAATTTCACTGCAGACATGTTATCACAAGAATACGTTCATTTCAATATATATACTCGATTTTTAAGTAAATCTCGGACAATATAGGATAAGAAAATTCAAACTTCCCACGCCCATAAAGAAATATGTACCTACACAGCGGTCCAAATTTTTGTGGTTTGACTATACTCACTTAGTGTGATTATTGGACGCAGGATTCGTCGACCCCCAAAGAAAAACCCTATATATTGTATATTCAGGCGAGCTGGTTTTGACCGTAAAACTTGAAAGGGGACCAATGCAACCATTGAAACCGCGTTCTTACTTGCAACAGTTACGCATCTATTGGGTACCCATTTAACCGGGTTTTTTGATTAATCGGTTAATCGTTAATCGTAAAT
Organism: Phaonia tiefii; assembly: GCA_963931995.1. Lineage (NCBI taxonomy): Eukaryota > Metazoa > Arthropoda > Insecta > Diptera > Muscidae > Phaonia > Phaonia tiefii. Next base: position 195,930,484 of record OZ008368.1, on the reverse strand, counting down.
TTCAATCTGACAATTAACTGAACAAAACGCAAACAAACTATTCGTTTAATCGATTATTCGAATAAAATAAAACAAAAAAAAAGAAAACAGTGCGCAAACATTGTACTAGGTACATTTATTACTTTCTACCCAATAGTGTCACGCCTTCGGGTACCTCCCATACAAAGGGTAGGGTGAGCTCTGAAATTATATCACACTATAACACCCTATTGGATTGATTAATTTTGAACAAATTTTGCAAAACAAAGTTCTCTTATTATTATTCTTATTGTACTTAGTTTGAACAGAATCGGACTAGGCATTTTGGTACCTCCCATACAAAGTGACCAGTGGGTCTTGTAATTTTTTATCAGACTGTTACAGCCAATTTAATGAACCAATTTTGAGAGAAATTTTTTTATTTGTGGCTACGAGCCAAAGCACTGTGCGACGATTTCTCTCAACAAACTATCAAATCTGTTAGAAATGTGTGTAAAGTTATGAAATTTATTCGCACATCGTTGTCATATGAGTTGCCATATTGTAGGAGTGTTAATCGCACTGATTTTTTTGAGTTAGTCGTTAATCGAAAAATTAATTTTTAAAATGTTCGGTTAATTTTATAACACGATTAATCGATAAACCGAATAATGATTAATTGAATGGTTACCCTAGTATCTATGTATATCATTTCGCTTTTCATTTAAATTGGAAAATCGACGGTATTTTGGTGCTTAGTGCACACAGTGGCCGTCGTCGGTGCAATGGTTAGTGTGCGCGGTTCTTGTACATAAGAACGTGGTGCTCTGACCACCTAACATTTCTTTCGACGACGGTCGCCTCGTTTTGTGATGGCGACACTATCGAGGACTAAGCCATGAAAAAGCTTCTGAAATACCGTTCGGAACCTAACTACCTACGGTGTTAAACTGTAGGTCTCAATCAGTGAGTGTATAGCGCGAAAGCGCACAGCTCACACATTGTGAGAATCTCTACCCAATCACTTCGTGGGATGTAATGGGAAACCATTTCTATACTGTACACGGCACTTATAGACGAGAATGTGGTGTCGATCCTTACATTTCTATCGAGCATAGCAATTGCAACATTTTTCGGGTAATTAGCAAGGAAAAAGCTTCACAAAAAACATCCGCTCAGTTTTGGTGTAAAACTGAAGGTCGGAATCAGTAAGTGTAAAACCAGAAAGTACACAGGTCCTTATTGTGAAAACTACCACATAGTCCTTTCGTGGAACTTAATGCTCGCTCTGCACACAATCAATAAATGTCTTCGGTTAGTGACTTGTGTAAATACACACCGCAGTGGCTTAACGGACTAGACGCTGCTGAAGATGATGCTTCACAAACATCGAAACGATCGTCCAGCGAATGCGAGTTCGAATCCCACCCGCGGCATTTACATTTTTTTCTCTAACCGGAGAAAACATGATCTCTTACAGCCTTAAAGGAAATTACAACTTTAAACATAACGAGGATCGAAAACAACCAAATTTGAAAACAATTTATTTATGTTTATTTTATAATGAGTGTGGTCTTATACGACAAATATCCCGCTTGAATTGCATATGTGCCACGAAAAAGCTTTTAAGCATTACCTATCGTTCAGAGAGTCCAAGTTATAGCTAGTTTAGGCTATGTTCACGGAATGTTTAGTTATTTGTTTAATTTCAGACTGGTACGAAAATAGTTGAAATGAAAAATAGGACTAGTGCTGTTCTTTCCTGTAATTAAATGACTTATTGAAAAAATGGATTTATTGTGACAGATGCATCTGAAATCCACAAGTAGCTTGCTGAGGTGCTTAACTTCCAAGTCTTTCAAAATGTTTAAAGAATTTATGAAGTGCTACAAATTACACGAGCAAGAATATATTTTCTAGTATTTATCTTAGGAAGTTCGGTAGAAAACGTCTGAAGATCTCTTCATTCTGCATGAAATTAAAGCAAATAAGAATAAGGATTTAGAGCAAAACTTATTAAATTGGTTTGTATAAACAGAGAGCTCTCCCTAGTCCCTTCATGGGATGTAACGGGAAACCATTTTTTTTTTAACAGAGAGTCACTTCCTTGCGGAAGATAATAACGAGGATAATCATATTTACAAACGTACACCTATGCAAACTTTATTCCGATATTGCTATGTAGACTAGAATGTCTTATATAGGATATTACATAAGAAGTGGTAAAGTAAGTTATGACGAACATTAAGAAAATACTGTCGCCTGATCAATACCAAGTTCAAGTAGATTAATTCTTTCACAGTGAGTATAATGTATTAACTGATTTCAGTAAATATTGGCATCAGCACCATTCGAATAGATAGTAATGAAAGATTGTCAGTAGTGGTTACGATCCGTCGTAAGTCTTTATTTATATGTACTTTAACTAATGTTAGTCAAGCAATAAGTATTCGACCAAATTTGGGATTTTCCTTAAATTAGCATAGATGTATTTTGTACTGACTAAAGATATAAAAAATATGCGGCTGTTATTGCCTGAAAAAATACTTAATATTCTATTAAATAATGCATAATGCGAAACGCCATTTTTCCCAAACATATGCATGCCGTATAAGCCTAGGCTAAGAAAACCATCTCTTTCCGTATCATAAAACCTCCTTCCAATCCTCTAACTGCTGTACGCCCGTATTGTCGTTATCAATTGGATTTCATCGAAATCGTACTAATAATAAAATCATATAAAAATCCCATGGAACAGAAACAAACAAATAAAAAATACCAACAAGAAAATGAAAATATGCCAGCAAATCTTGTTATTAAAATGTATTTTTTCTAGGCCAAAGAAAAAACAAGGAAATATGTTACTCGCGAACATGTATGAAATGTAATATTCAACATGATTGTCTCAGGTTTGTAGAGTTTCTGGATTTATGGGTAAAACACGCATTCAACAAACATCCCCTAGGGTGTTTCAAGGTATGAAACATAAGTTTCGACATCATATGCATACCAATTGTGAAATATACTTAAGAGGAGTGGGCATCTCTTAGTAGGCAATATCTCAAATGATTGGAATATCCCGCAGTATTCATCAGTGCGGAAACTAGGTCACTTCCAAAAGCTCCTTTTCTGTTCATCCATAAACTTTTCGTTGTAATACGAAAAAGTTTTCTGTGATCTGAAAAGATTAACATAATGTTTTTTTTTCATTGTATGTCGACGTTTCTGTGCGATTCCCCATTGATAAATTTAATTTAAAGTTTCTAGGATTTAAATTGTATCGACTTGAAGCAGTACAAAGGCATACTGTTTTTTGTTGTTTTGGAAAACTTTTTTATTTCATCAACATGTCAAGTCAATTCAAGTATAATACTAATATAATATATTTGGCTGAAAAGGCGATGGAGCGAGCGCAGACAATCATGTATTGTTGATCAACGGAAGCTTATTTGACATTTTTAGTGCAATCCTGTCCTTATTAAATGTTTAAATGTTGTTAGTATTGATTAACAAATACAAGTTTTAGAACTCCTGGCGGATACATTTATATGAGTCCCTAGAGTGCGGTATGTTATGCAGATAAGTGTTTTTTATATTGTTTTGCGAATTTTAATTATCCTTAAAAAGTCTGTCAGTTGATTCAGTGGGAAACATACAATTTAAAATTATTCATAAATTTCAAACTTTATGTTTGTTTTGAAATTAGTAAATGTTATCCAAAGTTGGCATATCCTTACCGTGCTGTATATATGCCGCATTAGCGATATATTCATTTCTGAAGTTCCCACAACTTTGAAATAATACTTGTCGCATTTGACGTGTTTCGTTTAGAATATTTTTATAATTTTTTCCAGAACTTCAAGTGCTGCTTCCTATACATACATATATGATAGATAAAGTATCTTCATGATTCAAACGTTGTGTTGGCTACACATGACGCCTTTTGGAACAAGACAGTGACGTCATTTGATTTTATTTTATAAAATGTTTCAAATATGCAATTTTAATGAAATTTAAATTTTTCAAATTTAAAAAGACTATTTCAATAACACAATATTCACGCAAAATGCATAAACAATTGTCAGTACAAATTTGATGACGGCAAAATAAGGATGTGTATATATAGGCTATTTACGGCGGCTTAAACCAACTTTCGACTGCCGGTAGAATTTTAATCAAACCATAGACTTCTCATTCATGAGCATGAGCTAGGTCCATAATATTTTATCCGGCTGATGAATGTGAAACAATATTACCAAAAAATTACATGAGGTGTTAGGGGACAACCGGTTGGAACGAAGTTCCTTTGGCTATATAACGGTTCCGCCAAATAACTTTTTTTTTTTTGAAAATGCTCTAAAAAAAACTACTGAATATTTTCTCAAATTTCTTTTTTTATTTGAAAGTACTACAATCCTTCCGGTTAATAGTGGAAAATAATTTCATTCAAATGGCTGCAGTGGGACCTACAGTTTTACACCGGTTCCGAACGGTATTTTGAGAAGCCTTTTCATGGCTATATACTCGATAGTGTCGCCATCACTATGCGAGGTGACCGCCGCCGAAAGAATTTTTTTTTTGAAGGTGGTCAGAGCAGGGTTCGAACCCAGGATCTCATGTACAAGAGCCGCGCACACTAACCATTGCACCACCGACGGCCACGTGTCTCATTATTTTGTTAAACTATTATAGATTAAAATACAATCTATAATCGGGTATAAAAACCATTCATTTCAAATTCCCAAAAGTGATATGTTGCACTTTTAAAGAGCAAAAATAGCAAAAAAAAAGTACGCTTTCTAGTTTAAAATTTAATGTAAACTGCATTTATTAAAAATAAATAAATAAATGGTTTTCCGTTACATCCCATGAAGGGATTAGGGAGAGCTTCTCACATCCAGTGAGCTGTGCGCATTCTAGTTTTAAACTCACTGATTGGGACCTACAGTTGTACGCCGGTTCCGAACGGTATTTTGAGAAGCTTTATTCATGGCTAAATACTCGATAGTGTCGCCGTCATTAAGCGAGGTGACCGCCGTCGAAAGAAATTTTAGGTGGTCAGAGCAGGGATCGAACCCACGTCCTCATGCATAAGAGCCGCGCACACTACCATTGCATCACCGGCGGCCACAAAAAACTGCATTTATTACATACTTAAAATGTTTTTCTTCAAAACTTTTGATGCACATTCACACCAACATGACACATGCTACATTCCAAGACGGGAAGGAGTTAATTGGTTTTTCTGAAATTTTGTGTGTGTATTCTACATGAGTCATAGAACGACTCCTATAGCTTCAACTTTTTGACGTGTTAACATCTATAGCGGCCAGAGGCGGATTTTGGTTGGATGTGGCCCAGGGCGCAGAATAAATATTGGGCCCCTGAAAAATAATCAAAAAATAACCACATTTTTGTTGAAATAATCCAAAATTTTATAAAACTTAAAAACGTACTTTAATTACTTTAAGTACTAATTAAAATACAGAAAATTTTTTCTATCTTTTTGGCTTGCAAACTTGTAAATTATATCATTAATATCAATAATTTTAAGTAAATCACTACCTATATGCAATACAGCAATAGTATTGAGTCTTTCTTTCTGTCATGGAATTTCTTAAATAATTCTTTACTCTTTTAAGACAAGAAATGATCCTTCTCCAGAATCGTTTCCACATTTGGAAAAGTTTCTTTCATATCTTTGGCTTTTTTATCTAAACTCCTAGCTGAGCCGGCAGACTTCGCCCTGCCGACAAAATTAGTCAATGATGTCATAGCCACTAATGAATTCACACATTTTATATTTGGGAAAACCAAACCATCACAAAAGTGTGCGTAGATTTGGTTGGTAGGCATTTTTCGATGTTTTGTAGTTCTACCTTATCAATATATCTTGGATGGACAATTGAGGCGTTGCAGTTTGCTGAGCTTTTAGTTTTTATTTGAATGCAAGGCGAGACAGACGTGTACGTAAACAGTGATAAAATAAACAAAAATTGCAACTTTTTTTAGAACAAACTTTATGGGTAAGACCAAAATCATAACTAAAAGTCTTAATGTAAAAGTAATGATTCGCGCAACTGTATTCGTGCAAGAATGACTTTAAAAAACCATCATACTGGAAGATCTTTAACTTCGTTATGTCCTGTACATTTAATTTCAAGGAATTTTATTGTGGATACAAATCTTCGTAAAATGTTTCTCCAAAACCTTTCGTTTTGCAATACAATTTTCACATTTTGTGCATTGACGCAATTTGAAACCATGGAGCGCTTGTAGAGTGTCCACATTGAGGCGACATGTTGCTTTGATTTTTTATGGTCGGACAAAGTAGCCCCAATATGTTTCCAATTTTGAAACCCAGTTGTCAACTTGGATTTTGAGCCCAAAAATAATTTTCATGGATAGCATTATCTAGATTTGGATGTTTCGGAAAAAATTATCCACGTTATTTCTTCACATTCTCCACTCAACGATTTCCTATAAAAATGCAATCACCGTGTTTATATATCGATTTAATTTGACTAATATGGCCAATATTTATTAGTTTATTACAAATGAGAAATTCAACCATTTCTATTCTTAATACATTAGGCCAGAGAAAATGTATTTTAATTTTATTTGGTTGGTTGGTTGGCAAGGCTACAAGACAGCACGCTGTCTAGCACACTTAGGCTATATAAGCCCATTGTGATACCTGCAGTTTCCTCCATAGCAACTATCGACTAGTCGTCCAGCCAATTTGCCCTTTCAATAAATTTGTCTATAAGACCTACAGGAATATCCTATAGGGCTACTGTGCTAACTAGATGTGTTCCGAATATCCTACTTCTACTTCAGAGCAGGGCAATCCAAGAGAAGGTGTTTCGTCGTTACATCGTCCTCTTCCATGCAGCATCTACAGAGAGTGGAGTTTCTATGTCCCAATCAGAGGGCGTGTTTTCCTACAAGACAATGTCCCGTAAGTGTTCCTATCATTGTGGATAACCTGCCTCTCGGCAAGTTAAGTAGTTGCCTAGTCCTCTTCCTGTCCACCTGTGGCCAGAGGACCCTGGCTTGTTTGCAAGCTGAAGTAAGTCTCCACTTGTCCTTGAACATATTGTGGCCCACTGCCTGATCTGCAAACGGCAGGTAGAGACTGGCATACTAACACCTTCTTTTGCCGGAAGAACCTGTGCCGTAGTGCCCTGTCTAGCTAACGCATCCGCTACGCAATTGCCTGGAATGTCGCTGTGTCACGGTACTCAGATGAGCCTGATGTCAAAATACTCTGCCGTCACCCTAAGTGATGAGTGGCATTCTTTCGCCGTGAGGCACGTAGCAAAAATGGCTTCCAGGGATTTGATGGCAGCCTGGCTGTCTGTTGAGATACATATTCTCCGGAAGGTTGTGACACTACTTTTCGGTAGTTCAGCAACCTCCAGTTTGGGGGTAATTTTCCGCCTGAAATACACTACAGTGATCAGGCAGCTTGACGGAGATATTTATATTTAGGTCCGTTGAATGGACCCTATAGCCCACTTGCTCGTCCAACTTTGATCCATCCGTGAAAAATCTGATACTACTGGTATCCCCTTTCAGTGACTTTTCGCAGGTATTCCTGTTCGGAATAGAAGTCCTTAGATTTGTCGCTGTTAGAAGGTAGAGTATACAGTAGTCCGTGTTTACGGGAATAGAGTTGATCCGGTGTAGTAATTCAGTGTGTCCTTAATGTCCCGATATCAAAACGCCAAAATCTCTGATTCTCACCAGGGATGTAACGGCTGCCGATTCGGCCATGATATCAGGAGTAAAGATGTTCAGTATAGCGCTAAGTGCAGTACCTGACGTCGTGCCCATTGCCCCATTAACGCTAATCAGTGCTGATCTTTGAATTTTCATCAAGGAATTCAGAATATATTTCTTTTGGAGGGACCTCCACCAAACTACGATACCATAGAGAAGTATTGTTTTGACTATTGCCCGTATAAATCCACATTAATTTTATTTCCAATGAAATATTTTGCGACTTACTATCGATATTTTCTATCGGCATATCTTGCCTGCCTTTGTCTACAGATATTTCACGTATGCCTTCTTCTATACCAAGAGTTTCAGCAAACTCATTTTTTCGGCTGGTGGAAGCTGTAAGTGCATCTGTTTTTTTGTGCCCACAGATCATAAATTTATCTAATGCTCCCTTTTATTGGTTGATAACTTCTTCATATTGTCTTTTAACTTTTCTTGTTTCAGCGCCTGATAAATGGCGTTTCATTGATCATATTATGTTTCAAAAACAAAGATTGCAGATAAATAAATAAGTTTTTAAACATTGCCTTCTGAAACATGTTATTTAAAATTCACGAGAATGATTTGTAACAATATTTTTATCATGCAGTTTTAATTGTTAAACTCGTGGTACAGTTTGTAAATAATTCACCGTGAGGAAAGTTGCAATACAATTGGGAGGACAATTTCTAATTGATTTAAAGTCTTAAAAACAAAATTTATTTCGAATGCCACCTGATACTAATTATTTGTAATGACATAAATATAAGTATTTAATTTTATAATTCAAAATTAATAAAGATAAACATCGTTACAACAGGTGGACTATAATAGATTGGCTTCACAAAAATAGTGGGCGTTCAAAGTTCATGAAAATGAAATTTTCAATAAATAAGTTCCATTTTAGTTTTCTGGACCATTATAGGTAAATTTGTTTGCAGCATTTGATAAAGATTGGTCCTTGTTTTAATATATAGTGGATATTTTGATAGAAAAATAAACACTTTAATTTTTATATGTAGAAGAAAAACTTGATTTCTGGACCCTTTTTGTATGACTTAGCTCATTACAGGAATATTGATAAAGTCACGGGGCCCCCAAAACTGCGGGGCCCCGGGCGCGCGCCCTTTGCGCCCCCTCTTAAATCCGCCTCTGATAGCGGCGTATAGGGACTAAATCTATCAAAGTCAAAATCTGCTAAAACCAGATTTTATGCTGCTGCTAAAACCATCGCAGTCGACGTTATGGTGACATACTAATACGTCAGCTACTTCGTACAAAGTATGTGTGATGTTGTGTGTTTGGCTGTTTCGTTGCTGTTGATATGGCAAACATGTGGTTATGTGACACACGTATACGTCAGCTACTTCGGACAAAGTATGTATGTGTGATGTTGTGTGTTTCACCATCACCCACTCAAACACTCCTCGACACAGCAAGCACAAATAAATCACCAACATATCAGTAGTAGTAGTAGTAGTAGTTGTTTTAGTTGTTGTTGTTGTTGGTGGTGTTTTTGTCTTTTTATTATAGTGAAAGGTAAGTCCAATAAAATGTGGGTGCGGAGCACTCTCAGAGTAAAGAGAGTAATGACGTTTTATACGTACATAAAAATGAGATAGCACGCGAGCAACGACAATTTTGTGAATTTGTGTAGCGTATGTACGAATATAACAATGTATGTATGTATATACAAGTGTCTGTTGCTTTGCATTCTTTGACTTTTGTGGGAATAAAACAAAAAGTATTGAGCAAGAAAATAATGACACATGTGCTTGCACTGGGTCTTTAAATAATTTTAAGTATTAATATTATTTAACTGTAACGTCATCATATGATTGAACGCTGTTTTTTATTTTCCAATGTAACATTTACGAATGTGTTCATAGAAATCGAACAGGTTACACGGTGTTAACACATCGCCCGTTCGAACACTCATTGGATTTTTTTTCTTCTATGTGGCCTAATGTATATCATTTGTCAGCATACTGTTTACGATTTTCACTGATCCATAACAGCTAAAAGATCATCTATAACATGACAATTCGATTTCGCAAACTGGAATTTAATACTCTGAATTTAATTCCTTCTAATTTTTGTTTCCTTTTGCGACATTTAGATCATTATGGATTTGTTTTCGAATATTATGTGAATTTTCGTGAAATGGATTGTTTCTTTATCCCTTGTGTTTCGTTTTTAGCTTATAGCATTTCTATTCCTTCCTTGGTCTCCTCCTCCTACCTCATTTACACTGCTTACGACCAATTTCGCTTCAGCTCAAAGTGCCCATTTAATTGCCGAAGTTGTTGTGAGAAATTACTCGTAATACATTTTGTTACTATAATTTGTGACATTCAAGTCGTATTCACAGTAATTTGCCATATCTGCAATGCCATCATATATTACAGTTGCCTCTGACAAGAATTGTTCTCATTTACCAGGGAATATGATAATTTGATTGTAATATGTATTACTTAATTGTAAGTAATTAACCTAATGTTTATATATATACAAAAATTTTCAAGTTTATTTTATTCGAAACAAATGGGATTAAAGACTACACAGGAAGCTTCGGCGAAAAAACACATAAAACCACAGACAGAAAATAATTGTTATTATTTTTTTTTTCGGACGAAAAGGTTACGCGAAATTCCCTTTATCTCTTTTATGGAATTTTTAACCATTATCGTAAGATATATAGAATTTTGGTTACCATAACCAATATAACTGAGATATATATTATTTTGGTTATGAGTAACTCATATAGCAAACAAAAATATTTTTTTGGTTACAATAACCATTATCGAAAGTAATTTTAATTTTGGTTATCGCTACCCAGATATATCATATTTTTTTGTAAAATAAATAAATAAATTACAAAACTACCCGATTTTTTATTTTGCCAAATATTTTTAAAATACTTGCATTACCTGAACGCCCCTTAGAAATGCGTCTAGCACATGGAAAATACGATATATCTGGGTAGAGATAACCAAAAAGAATATTTAGTTACGATAAGGGTTATTGTTACCAAAAAAATATTTTTGGTTAATATAATGGTTATTCATAACCAAAATAAAATATTTCTCACTTATATTGGTTACGATAACCACAATTAATGTCAATATTAATAGTTATATAAGCCCTCCCTAATCCCTGCATGGGATGTAACGGGAAACCATTTATTTATTTATAAGCCCTTTTCGTCATTTCTCTTATAACTGTTACGTCCCTGCATAAAATAAGTAAAAATCGGTTGTGACAAAAACACAACCACTATTACAAATCATCTGTGGACAAATTTTCTCTACGTCTTATCTGGATGATTATGTGTGCCAAAACCCTTTGGGCAAGCATATAGACCTATGGTCTGCAAAGTGTTAATTTGTAATAAGTGTCTACTCATTTATAATCACTTGTGACAAACAGAACGTAACTTTAAACATTTATGCACATGTAATCGAACATGTAATTGAAATCGATTTTGAAATCAGAGATAATCCAAATTTGTGTAAACATGATGTTAATCGAAAATAACTATTTAGCATTTTCGATATTGTTTTCAAAATCATTTTAGTCTGTCGTAATGAAATGATACTCCAAAGTTTATACAGTTCTGCAAAGGTAACAGTATAAACATTACAATGCACGGTGGAATTTTTATACCCATAATGCCAATGAAGAATCACCAACTCCGCCGTTGGCTGTGACAATAATTCCTTTTGATATATTCGAGTACCCTTTATACACCCCTTTTGACGAATTCTGAGACACATTTATAATTTTCAAGAAATGTATTTTGTGGGAGGCCTTATTATCTAATATATGTATTACCCTTATTATCTAATATCGTTTTAATTGGTAATAACAATAATTAAACATATTAAAAAATAATCGCTAGTAACATTTTACAAATTTTGTTTTAATAGTAGAGATACGAACAAAGTGGCTTGTACTGGATTATCTCTAAATTATTCCTTTCATAACACTTCAATATCTAATATTACTATGGCGAGGAACAAAATACTATGGCCACACTCTTTTTCACTTTACTTCGGAAAATGAAATTATAATTTTATTTAATGTTTGAGAAATTCAAATCATAATATTTGTTCTCTTTTTACAAGTCCAGCTCTAAGGTGTCAATCAAAATATTTCATAAATTAAAAGATCAAATAATTGTGAATTAACAAATGTGAACATGTTATTCGAGCAGTTTCAGTGCAATATTCCTTACATGAGGATTTTTACATTAGGAGTATTATATAAGTGTAATATAATAATTTATATACAATATACTAATTAATTATAATATAAATAATTCCAACTTCATAGGTACACTGAAAGAAAAACTCTTCGTCGTATGGATGAAACATTTTCGTCAATGTTTTTACGTTGTTAAATGATTTGAAAATTAAAAAAATGTAAGGGCGTGAGTTTTAAACTACTCATAATTGGTTTATCTCTTACTTTTTATAGTTCATATTTATTATTTATTTATTTTGGAGGTTTGTCAAAATTTTTAGATGACGAAACAATTTCGTTATTGTAACGAAATTACTTTTGTATGATGGTATAGAGAGAGAAGCAGTCGAAAAAATGAGAGAGCGTAATAAAGTGGCCTGCAAGAGAAAATGGTGAGCGTGAGTGGTGGGTCACGTACACATGTTAATTCAGCTCCATTGCAACAACCGAAAGTGGTAGACATACGATATTTCTCCGCCGGAACCATTTAAATATATTTGTTAAAACAGCCCAATTTGTTATACTTAGTAATAATCTTTTATAGTGAAAACAAAATTGTGTGAATTTATGTGTTTGCTGTGATCGTTTGTGTAACTTGCGAATCTATAAATCAAATAGATAAATAAACAGAATGCAAGAATCAACACGACAGCAAAGAAAGTGACACATCTATAGCAGAAAAATTGCCCCGAAATATGTAACTGAACATTTCTGTGTGTGTATGCGCGTGACGGTACATATCGCTCGTGTTTCGTATTTTTGTGTTTCAATCATAATTCGGTCGCGGCTGTTTCGTTGTGTTGGTATATGGATTCCGAAAAAAACGAAAGGCATACATACATTTGTGCGGGCAATCGAAGTCAGTGAGTACGAAGAAGTCAAAGAAACAATGTGTTTCATAAAAAGTAACAATTTAACCTACAATGAAGTGAATTCAATCGAAATTTTAACAAATTTGGTTAAAATAAAAAAATTAATGTGAGTCCGATCACAGGGGAGATGTGTAAACATCTTGTAATGAAGTTGGAAGTACTTAAGCTTTTAGTATATATTTTTAATTAATCAATTAAAAGTATCAAAACTTTCAATATTGTAAATACATAGGGATTTGCTGGTTTTTGTTTGTTTTATTTAACTTATTTGATTAGTAAATGGGCACACTGCAGTATATATGTACTGCATTAAAAATTACAGTAAGCAGTAAATTTACTGATTACTGAAAAAATTCAGTAAATTTTTACTGATAATGAAATTTAATTTGCATTACCAGTCAAATCATAGGGCCGTATTCATAATAATCAGTAATCGGGCATTACTGATTACTGAAAATTCAATGCACCTCATCATAATCATGTAGGCACTTTATAAAAATGGCTGAAAAAAATTTTAGTAATCAGCAAAAATTTACTAGTTAAAGAATTATTTTTACTGAAATTTTAGTAGTACTGCAAAGTGCCCATCTATGGTAAATGCCTTAAGTACAAATAGTTAATATTGGCTTATGGTAACTAAAATAAGATACATATTTAAATTTTTAACTCGATTGTATTTAAAAATCTATGGAAAACTGCATCTATAGTAGTGGAATTGTTAGCTAAGGGGGTTTGTGGAGAATTGCTCATATGCAAGTGGAAAACGTCAAATAAAAATTTTGATAAAGCTTGCGACTGTGTGTTTGCACAATTTGTATTAAAATCTCCACCCATAATAATTGGCATGAGATGGAGATTGTTACCCAATTGTTGTGCACCAGTTTCAGTGTAAGGCTACAGTACGTAATGAAGATATGTTATAATTTTAATTTATATTGGAATCTAATAGAAATTTTATTAGAATTAACATTACCTCCATTCAGCTTTGATACACTTTGTGTTGTTTTATGTTCTGAGTTATAATTTTTTTGGTGTTTTGTAAAATATTTAATTATTTTGTATTTGTTGCGGTTGACAAGTTACTAATCAGCTGTTTACTGAAATGTAATGCACGTAGTTATTTTACAGCAATGGTCTTCGAAAATTAGTAGCTACTATTGCACACTAGATGGTGCTTATATGCAGCTGGTAAGTATGAATGACAATCTCAAAGACGAAGAAGACTTATAGTTTGACAAGTTTAGTTTGTAGTTTTCCTTATTTTGCTTTGTTTTAGTAAATTTTTTATTAAAAGTGCAAAAAATCTTTTTAAAAGTTATTAAAATTAAATGATTTTGTATTCCTTTTATTTATTTGTTTTCATTTGCCTACGGTAACATAATGTACGACAATTAGTGAAAATTAGTAGCTACTATTGCACACTAGATGGTGTTGAGTATATTGTATGCAGCGTATGATTACACTAATACACTCATACATAGCTCACACCGATTTGATAACGCTTTACGATTGGTTAACGATTACATCGCACATCTTACTCTAAATTTGTGATTGTATTGTACAAAAGATTTTTACCCCCAGCGTATAGATGTTTACACATCAAAAAGAGCAGTTGAAGAAAATGCTTGCAGACCGATCATTGGCTTAATGACGGGGAGATTTGGCGCTACAATTGAATATCAAAACCCTCAACACAACAGCAATTGCATGAATTAACAAAACAATGATGTGGTTCTATGTTAAAGGAGTAGAGCATAGGCGAGTAGTGCTTATGTTCATGGTAAGTATAAGTACAGACATAGATATAAAGTAATTTAATAAGAAATCTTAATAATAACTTCCTCATATTTGTTTTTAATTGCAGGACCTGAATATGAGGGCCACAATAACATTCAACCCCTCGACTACCACAATCTTTTCCATACGAGTGTTTCAACGTGGTATGGAAGCAAGTCGGCAAAAAACGCCAAGGTGCTGGCCACACGCGTCAATATTTCACTATTGAATATACTATATCAAACAATTGTCCGTAAACCAGGCACTTGACAACATATTTCAATGTATATCAAAAAATATAGGGCCGATTCGATTTAAATAATTTTTTAAAGTCCAATGCTTCTAACTTTAAACAAATAATTGAATCATATCGCCAATATATGTTTTGAGATACATTGAAATATATTCACAACTGCCAGGTGTACGGACAATTGTTTGATACAGTGTAGGAATGTGAGGTTCGGTACATATACTACTGATATGATCCAAATTACTTTTTGGGGAAAACCAATAAAAATACGGCTATTAAAAATGTCAGACTATGACGCTAAGAAAGTGACCACAGGTACCAATGAATATGAATATCATTGAGGTCAGTTTCGAGAGCATCCTAAAGATCGTAATCCCAATAATGCATTTTAAAAAAAAAATCACAATAATCTTAACGAGGCTACTATAATCACTGGCCGTCGGTGGTGCAATGGTTAGTGTGCGCGGCTCTTGTACATGAGATCCTGGGTTCGAACCCTGATCTGACCACCTAAAATTTCTTTCGGCGGCGGTCACCTCGCATAGTGACGGCGACACTATCGAGTATATAGCTATGAAAAAGCTTCTCAAAATACCGTTCGGAATCGGTGTAAAACTGTAGGTCCCAATCAGTGAGTGAAAACTGGAAAGCGCACAGCTCAGTGATTGTGAGAAGTTCTCCCCGGTCCCTTCATGGGATGTAATGGGAAACCATTTATTTTATTTTATAATCACTGGAAATTATAAACGAACTGATGTACTGATTCGACGCATTTCCATGATACCCACAGACATGCCCATCGATTTCAAAAGATTCCAGTTTCCGATTCTGTTGCCATTTGCGATGACCATTAATAAAGCGCAAGGGCAATCGCTTAAATTTGACAAATCCGTGTTTTCCCACGGACAATATATGTTGCATGTTCACGTGTATGTAAACCTTCCGACTAATATACATTTGCACCAGACATATTGTATATCCTAGAGTAGATTGTGATTCATTAAAATTACAATTCAGGGGAAGCGAAGCGCAACGGGCACAGCTATTATAGTATAATGAGAAGCTTTCTAGACAAATCAGCAAACCATTGTCAACTAAACGTGCCTTTATCCCGTGTCGGAGCGCCAGCAGATATATTCATTTACTGCAAATATAATGGAACAAAATAATTTTGTTCACCGTTGGGCATTACAAAAACTTTGAAGGCAAAACGAAGTTCGCCGGGTCCAGCTATACTTATATATGTATAGATATATAGATAGATTTTGCTTACAGGCGCTCCTCCTAGAAACTTCCCATTAAACAGGAAATTTCCCTCTATATGTTAGTCTAGCACAAACCAAAGCAAAAGTACCCAATATAGTTGATAATACTGGGATGTAATAAAGTTGATAAAAAAAAGTTGTCAAGTTTTTTTCATTTAGCCCATAACTTCGTTTTTTTTTTTTTTTAAGACCAGTACTCAGGGGATGCCCCCTATAAATGCAATGCATTGTGCTCGCGACGGAAATTTAGGTAGAGGAGGATGGAAAGAGGGAGTAGTGCTTATTTATATTTGCCTTGAATCGCTGTATGTCACAATTGGCGGGAAATACACTTGCGGGAAGTTTATTCCACATACGGACGGACCGTACGACTGAAGAACGAATTTTCTCTGTAGTGTGTTGTGCGATCGACTGGCCAATAGATAGTAAACGGATGGGAGTTCCTTGAAAGCCGCGTACTTCTGCCAAATGTCCTCACATCTGGTATAAGTTGACGGATGTCCGAGGAACACGCACCGTGAAAATACCGATAGAACAGTGTCACGCAACCCACATTACGCCGATGCTCAAGGGAGGCAATAGAGCTGGACACCCTACTGTCCCCTATCAACACCTTTGCTCTCCTTTGTACACGGTCCAGCAACTCCAAAGATGACTTTGGAGCACCTGCCCATATATGGGAGTTATATTCCATTCGCGGCCTGATGTAGGTGGTGTAGATATTAAGGAGATCAGATGGAGTGAAGTACTTCTTGCACCGCTTTAAAAAGCCCAGGCACTTCGATGCATCTTTCGACACTTCAAATACATGTTTTGCCCAGCGAGCATCACATTGTATTTTCATGCCCAGAACATCAAGAGCGTCTGATTCCTCAATATCCACACCATCCATAGATAATGACGATACGACTGGGTCAGCTGTCCGCTTGTGCGAAAGCAGACAGCACTGGGTCTTCCCCGCATTAAAACTTACTCTATTCAATCGACCCCA
Source organism: Phaonia tiefii (assembly GCA_963931995.1). Classification (NCBI taxonomy): domain Eukaryota; kingdom Metazoa; phylum Arthropoda; class Insecta; order Diptera; family Muscidae; genus Phaonia; species Phaonia tiefii. The sequence continues at coordinate 195,913,360 of OZ008368.1, read as the reverse complement.
CTCAACAATGGCCTCGAGATCGCGGTTGAGTGTTTCATTCATTAATTGACGTTTATCACTAATTTCTTGAAGATTTGGCCTGTGGTCGAATGAATATGAATGACAGAGATTACTGTCATTCACAAAAGAGTAGATTTGGTTCACAGTCCGACCCAGGAGATCGTCAATGAAAATAAGAAAAAGAGAAGGAGAGAGAACAGAGCCAAATGTTTTTTTTTATCGAAAATTGGGATTTTGATCTAAAAAGAGGGATTTTGCACAAAAAGTTGGATTTTGTTATTTTTAACAAATGAGTTAAGATTTAAAAAATACATCGGCGACCCCACTATAATTTGAACTTAGTTTGTTTTGAGACCTGTTCAAATATTATGCCCATAACAAGCATCTGATTCCACTAATTTGATGACCCAATCGACCGTAAAATAAATAGATATATCAGATTAATGTGAAGCAAAATCGACAAAAACCCCTATCAAATTATTTTAGTAAGTTACACATTTCAACAGATGACATTAGCCTACAACTAAGCCTCTGATGATAAAGTTCGCAACCTTCGAAACCATCGTCTGACAATGCGAATTGAAATGTTAAAAATTGTATATTAAAAAAATCACATGAGGTGTCGGGGGACACCCGGTTGGAACGAAGTTCCTTTCGCTATATAATTTAAATGGATCTTTTTTTTTTTAAAGAATATTTTTTTTACAGAAAGTATTTAAAAAAAAAAGACATTGTTAGGTCCTTTTTGTAAGAATATGCATTATATTTTCCCAAAAGGTCCTTTTTTAAAGAAAGGTACTTCTTTTATTAAAAGCTAATGATTTTTTTAAGAAAAGGTACTATTTTTAATAAGTAGTACTTCTGTAAGAAAAAGCCATAAGAGTATGAATTTTTTTCCAAGAACTACTTTCTTTAGGCACAGGTACTGTTTAAAGAAGTGGTACTCTTTTTAGGAAAAGGTTATTTTTCAAAGGAAACTTACGTATTTTCAGAAAGGCTACTGGTCTCAATAAGAGAAAAGAAAGGGTGTTATTTTATTTTTAAAAAAAAGTACTCTTAAGGAAAGGAAGTTTCGTAAGAAAAGGTATTTTTTTGAATAAATGGTTTTTTTTAAATGCGAATTTCAAAAATTTTTCAATAATAAATAAATTTTTAAGAGTAAGTACTTATCTCAAGAAAAGGTATTCTGTTTCCCAAAAAAGGTATTCTTTGAAGAAAGGGTAGTTTTTTAAGGAAATTCAATTTGTTGTAAGAAAATTTACTTTTTTAAGAAATGGTACTAATTTAAAGAAATACTTTTTTTAAGAAAAGGCACTTTTTGTAAGGAAATGTATTTTTTTACGCAAAGGTACTTCTTTCTGATAAGGTATTTTTATAAAAAAAAAGTACTTTCCAATTTTTTTGAGAAAATTTATGTTTTTAAGAAAATGTTCTTTTTTAAAATTTCCTTCACTTTGACTTTTCTAAATTTACTTTTTATTGGGTTCAAAACTACAATATTATACTAAACAAGCTAGACCCGGCAAACTTCGGTTTGCCTTCAAAGTTTTTGTAATGCCAAAGGGTGACGACCAAAATTTCCATTATGTTTGCAGTAAATTAATAGATCTGCTGGCATTCCGACAAGGGATAATGCCACGGTTAATTGACAATGGGCAAATAATCCTGTAGTTGACTGGGATATTATGAAGAAGTATGTAAGATAAGTATTTGTTAGCAGTATGCGTTTAGATTTCGATCGTGTGCTGATTTGTTTAAAAAGCTTCTCATTACACTATAAGTATTATAGATGTACCCGTTGCGCTCGATACCCCTGAATTGTAATTTTAATGACACACAATTTTGTGTTTTTTTCTATTTATTCAAGTGCTCTGGATACACAATATTTCTAGTTTTGGCATCTGGTGCAAATTGGTTAAGCCACTCGTGAACATGCAAAACAAGGAGTTATCAAATTTAAGCTACAGACTTGAGGCGACTGCCCCTGCGCTTTATTTATGGTCATCGAAAATGGTAATCGAATCGGAAACAGCAATCTTTTTAAATGGGAATTCGTGGAATCAGGGCATCGGTTCCAGTGATTATAGTAGTCTCTATAAGATTATTCTGATTTTTTTAAATGTATGTAATAGTCAAATATTGACGTGTGTTGGCGGCACCTCGACCTTTTTATCAACTTGCTTCCAAATAGCATGTTCCAACTGTAGGCCAACTGTAACATACTGTGAAATTTTTAGGACGATCAAACTATTATTATGACTGCTATGCACGATGTGAAATTTTCATGACTATCGGTATACTAGAAAAGCCGTCAGAGCGATTTGTTAAAAGGGGGCGTGGTACCGCCCACTTCCACCCTGGCTGTAATTCATACTGTGACAACAATATATATACAAAATCTCGTCTTCTTACCTCTGATAGTTCATCAGATACATTCAGTTTAATTTCCAACATGTGTGGGCGGTGCCACACCCCTTTATCCAATCACTTCAAAATATAGTCATGGACTGTCAGCAGGTCTTCAGTACCTCATTGTAGAATTTGCATACCAATCGGTCTATTAGAAAAGCTGTCAGAGCGATTTTTGAAAAGGGGGCGTGGCAACACCCACTGTATGAACAACTTGTATACCAAATCACATCTTCATACCTCTCATAGTTCATGATAGATAACCATTTTATAGCCTCAACTGTGGTGATATAATCCCCCCTTGTGGTGTGCGACATTGCACTGTAGTTATTCCTTAGCATATGCTCGATCCAGTCTCAATGCGCGGTTTACTGCAAACTGGTCTAAGGAGTAGATGAGTGTTTCGTTCTGGATATTGTTAAACGCACCCTCAATATCTATGCATTCTGAAATTACTATTGAGAGATTCCTCTATGTAGTGGGTTATCTCATAAAATGCGGTCTACACTGATCGATCTTCGAGATATGCGTTTTGCCTGAACTTCAGCATAACTTCAGGTATTCAACTTTTTACCATGTCGTCCATTATTCTCTCCAAGGTCTTGAGTAGAAACGATCTAATTAGTCTATACGATTTTACGGTCGCATAACTTGCCTTGTCAGGTTTGATTATGAATACTAACCTAGCCTCCTGCTAATTCTTGTTGGTATAGGCCAATTTTAAGCATACGGTGAAGATTCACAACAAACGAGTTGCTATAAGATCAACCTCATGTTGTAGGATAGCCGGGAAAGTCCCATCCGGTCACGCCGCTTTATATGTGGAGAAGCTCGTTATAGCAATTTTCACCATATGATCCGTGATGACTGGCGCATTATGTAACCCATTTTCGTTCTGTTGTTGTTCCTCCGTTGGTTGCACAATTCCATTCGGAAAGTGTGTATCCATCAGGTACTTTAGCGTGTGTTCCATTGTCTCCATCCTCTTCTAGAGAGGATTTTTTTTTATCTTCGACGTATCATTGCCACTTTCCACCAGTTCGTAGAATAGTCTCCAGGAGTTTTGTCTCGCTTTTCTCAATTTCTTGTTGTATTCACTGAGACTTCTTTTATAATCCTCCTATTATACTGGCAGTTGTTACGCTTAGTCCTGTTGTACAGTCTGCGGTGTTTTCCCAAAACTATCGACTCTCCCCTGTACCCAATGTTTTTTTTTTTGGGCCGATTTCCTTTATCGAAGTGGACAGCTATATTGGAATGACTTTAATAGTACTCGCGTAGTCCGTGTCAATTTATCATCTAATTCATCGGATCAACTAGGCGATTTCTACGTAGTTTTCCGAATTTTGTCCACTTTGTTTTGGCCTTGTTTCGAAATCTCATTAGTTTGATTTCTTGATTGACATTGGGCGTGATATTTTGAACCTTATGTGTATGTGTATGTGTGATATGTGAGACTGAGTGTTTACCAGAACTCCCCAATTCTAGAATCTCATCTATAAGATTTTCTGAAAAACTTGTCATATCTAATACCTCTTCCCTAATTCTGTTGACAAATGTAGCTTTATTTCCAATCTTCAGCGTCAAAACGTATTTATTAGTCTAGAATTCTACTAGAGTCTAACCCCTGCGATTACAGTTAGTACTGCACCACGCCGTGTGGTTAGAGTTAGCTTCCACTACCTAGTAATTCTTCGTTACCTGTTCGGTTGGCCCTTTAAACCAGTCGTTGTATTGTCGACGAATAGTATGGCAAGTATACTGACTCCAGGTTCATATTGCGTCTCAATGTTTCAGCACAGGTGCGTCCGATGTTGACAACTCTGGGGAGAAGAGAAAACAAAGATTTTTATGACACATGATATATGTTCTCAGACGGGAACACGATTTTGCATAGAATAGTTGGAAATTAACTTGATTTAATCCACAAACTTTGTTTAAAATTGTCCAAGATTCTCGGATTAAAGCAATATACAAGGTGGCGCAGAAGTAAACTTCCGATGTTTTTTGGCTGTAATTTAAAAAAAATTAAAAACTTTGATTCTTCTTGTGGATTATTTTTATTTGGTCTTTTAATTTTATGATGTCATGTAAATGGCCGCCGCCACAGTTGATTGTCATTTGAGCCCTTTTTATGGCATTTTCCATCACTTTGGCCAAAACTTCCGGCGATACGTCCTCACATTCTTGACGGATATTGTCTTTAAGAGCTGCAAGAGTCTGAGGCTTGTTGACATAAACCCGCGACTTCAAAAAGCCCCACAAAAAGAAGTCTGGAGCGGTCAAATCAGGCGATCTTGCTGGCCAGTGCAAATCGCCAAAACGGGAGATTAGGCGCCCGGGAAATGCATCCTTCAGCATATCTGTTGTGGCACGTGCAGTGTGTGCCGTTGCACCGTCCTGTTGGAACCACATGTTTTCCAATCCCAATTCATCAACTTGCGGCAAAAAGAACTCGTTGATCATTGCTCTGTAGCGTGGCACGTCATCTGGTCGATGTCGACGGCGCTTCTATGACATCCTCGGCTACAGCAGCAATATTCTCTGTAGAACGGCTACCGCGGGGTCTGCCACGCCTGGCAGAATCTCGTGTTGTGCCAGTCTCTTCGAGGCGAGCGGCTAAACGTCGCAGCGTTTCACCAGTAGGCGTTGGACGGCCAGGAAATCTGCGACGAAATTCACGTTGTGCCAAAGTCACCGACCGATTATTGGTCAAATAAATAGTCAGCAATATTCCGCGTTCTGGAGTAGCGTAACATTGTTTATTAACGTGTATTTCGCATGTGTTTACTACACAAATGTCAAAACAGAACTGACATTAGGGGCCAATCGCAAAATTTATAGCATTTTCTGATAGGAGGATTACTTTTGCGCCACCTTGTATATCTTACCTTTATTAATTTTATCCAACAGAGCGTGAGTTGCCGTACCGCGCCGGTGTAGGTTTATCTGAGTGACGTCTAACATTGCTTCCCAATGCGCTAACCGTGTTAATAATGACAGGCGCTTCTACCGAACCTAACCTAACCGAACCTAAACTTAGGGTATGTTTATGTCGGTTCTGTAGAGGCTTGGAAAATTGTTTGAAAATATTTGCATTTACGCCAACTTACTATTTCCCAGTTGCAAACTTGTCAACCCGACAAATCAATAGGACAGCCTTGCATAGATTACACTGAGCAACAACGATTTTGTCCTAAGAACGCCACTATGTTTTTCGGATATAGTTTGGTCTAAAACATGAAAAAAATATTAAAAAAATATCTGTCACGCCACTGAATTTTAAAGGGTTAAAATCCAATTTGCGCTAGTTTGTTTACTCTTTAGCCTTATTTAGTTTAAGGCAACAATCGAAAGATTATTAAATACCCATAATAATTTTACTTGATCAAACCATTTGAGCACAATTTAGACAAAAAATCAACTTTTCAGAAAAATTTCAAATTTCTTCAACATTCAAAAATCACGGAAAAATAGTAAAATATAGAAAAATCTTTTCAAACGAATTGCATTAGTTTTTTGTTTAAATGTATTTACTTTCAAGTGTGATTCGAGTGTGGTTCATCTAGGTCTCAGTTATGAAGATTTCATTTGGAATAAATTGTTAGTGGATCAAACATTAACAAGAGTTTGACTACATTTTTGTAACAAGAAAAATAAATATATTAACATAAATATACCGTTTGAGAAAAAGACTCCACGAGTGCTTAGCTTGTAACTTGGTTTGAGAATATAGCTATAAGCAATTGACATGTGTGCCGTCTTTGTCTAACCCAGGATCCCAGCGGACCAAAACTTATTATACGATATCGCATCCGAGAGTTACGCGAAACTTTTGCGGGTAAAACTCTCGAAAACAGATCCGAAAACGATCGGAAAATGAATCATTAGTCGCTCAGTTTGTGGCAGTGAAAGTTTCGTTTACGACGTCTTGCAAGAGATTCGTTTGCGAGACTTTTGCAATATCTTTTGCGAGAACAACACGAAAAATAAAACAAAATGCAATAGCCAAAACTTTGTTGTTGTGTCGTGTGCCTGCACGTGTGTGCCTCTGTTTGGCACAACAATGTTTCTCTCTCTTTTTTCTTCCGTTTAGCACCCGTTTTTAAACCAGTTTGCGAATATTTGGGCGAGTTTAATTTCTCCCCCGGTTTTGGTCCGGTAAATACTCGCTTCTGAGCCCGTTTCCGAGCATTTGGCGTAACACTCGCTAAGGCTCGGTTTTTTGCCCGCTGGGATAGTTTATGTAATGACGTCTCTACCTATATATACCCAGCGGACCAAAACTTCGTATACGATATCGCATACGAGAGTTACGCGAAACTTTTGCGGGTAAAACTCTCGAAAACAGATCCGAAAACGATCGGAAAATGAATCATCAGTCGCTCAGTTTGTGGCAGTAAAAGTTTCGTTTACGATGTCTTGCAAGAGATTCGTTTGCGAGACTTTTGCAATGTCTTTTGCGAGAACAACACGAAAAATAAAACAAATGCAATTGCGCGTGTGCCTCTGTTTGGTGCACGACACAACGACAACAATGTTTCTCTCTCTTTTTTCGTCCATTTAGCACCCGTTTTTAAACCAGTTTGAGAACATTTGGGAGAGTTTAATTTCTCCCACGGGTTTGGTCCGGTAAATACTCGTTTCTGAGCCCGTTTGCGAGCATTTAGCGTAACACCCGCTAAGGCTCGGTTTTTTGCCCGCTGGGTAATGATAGTTGTTTGCGAATCACGTGCAGTTTGTGTTAGTTTTCTTGTTCAAAAGAGTTAATCACCAAAATTAATGAATTTTCAAACAAAATGCCGAAACAAATAAAACGAGCTAATGCGTGTATAAATAATCCAAATGATTTTTGTTGCGTATGTGTTAAATATGTACGAAAGCATTTTCGTACTAACCCAGCGGACCAAAACTTCGTATACGATATCGCATACGAGAGTTACGCGAAACTTTTGCGGGTAAAACTCTCGAAAACAGATCCGAAAACGATTGGAAAATGAATCATCAGTCACTCAGTTTGTGGCAGTAAAAGTTTCGTTTACGATGTCTTGCAAGAGATTCGTTTGCGAGACTTTTGCAATATCTTTTGCGAAAACAACACGAAAAACAAAACAAAATGCAATTGCCAAAACTGTGTTGTTGTGTCGTGTGCCTGCACGTGTGTGCCTCTGTTTGCCACAACAATGTTTCTCTCTCTTTTTTCTTCCGTTTAGCACCCGTTTTTAAACCAGTTTGCGAACATTTGGGCGAGTTTAATTTCTCCCCCGGTTTTGGTCAGGTAAATACTCGTTTCTGATCCCGTTTGCGAGCATTTAGCGTAACACTCGCTAAGGCTCGGTTTTTTGCCCGCTGGGAAGTTTAACTCTACCCTTCAAGAAATATATACCCAGTATTTCGATATAGCCGTTAAAAACATTGATAGAGATTGGACACCAAATACAATATGTGATCGTGTCGCGTAAATTTGATCGGATGGAACTCCAAATCATTTTCTAAATTTTTATATTTATTAATGTAAAAATTGCTAACCTTTTATAAATGAAATAGGCATAAACAGATGAAGATGACAGTGCCGATGAGATGGCGGGACCCCATGACCCACGAAAATTGTCTCTTTTGTCTCTCAAAGAATGAAGGGATTGGGAAGAGAATTCGCTGGACATATGCTGATGTGGATAGCGTGACGTTTCCCGTTCCTCATACCAATTTTCTATCTAACCAACCACGTGCCGAATCATCAAACGCGTGTCGGAGTGCAAATGATTCTACAACTTCTACACCATCTTCCTTCATTATAAATCAACCCAAACATTTATCCCAAGCGGATCTTACTGATTGGATAAGAGTCTTATGGTTGTCGAAAGAAATAGGTGAACTGCATGCCTCACACATGAAACACTTTAATTTTCTGGCTCTTAGCGTTAACACCAGCTACAGGAATCGAGATTTGTCCTTTTCTAAGATTTTTAAAGAAAACGATTTAATGATATATTGCGAAGATATATATGGCCTTTTTAACGAGATGGGGTACATATATAATCCCTTCGAGTGGCGTATTTTCATTGATAGCTGTAAAGCAAGTTTAAAGGCGGTTTTACCCTGTAACGGGAACAGAAAACCCTCAATTCCAATCGTTTTTATTCAGTAGCGCATAAGAAAACGTATCAAACAATGAAAACGCTGCTTGAGAATATCAAATACGTGGAACACAATTGGAAATCTGTAGTGGTTTGAAAGTGGTTGCCATATTATGCGGATTACAAGGCGGCTATCCAAAATATTGCTGCTTTCTCTGTCTTTGGGATAGCCGTGATTACAAGCTACACTATTCCAAAACAAGCTGGCCAATAAGAACAACAACACATGTAGGCGAATACAGCATCCAAAACCAACCGCTTGTGGAAAAGAAAGTATAATTTTAAAGTATAAAACTTGGAGTTTTCAAAAATTTCATTAAAGCTTTAAGCCCAAACAGCGAAGCTTTTGCTTTTTTGACAACATTTTTTAAAGACATTTCTATAGGAAAACTGAAGCAGGGTGTGCTTGATGGCCCTTACATAAAAAAACTTATAAATGATACAAATTTTGAAAACGTATTAACAAAAGATGTGGGTGCAGCATGAAAATCATTTAAATTGATTGTGGAAAACTTCTTTGGCAAAATCTATAAACAAATTATTCAAAAATTGGTAATGATAAAAAAACATTCGCGCCTTCATTCGCACGTGGACATTTTCCCAACAAATTTAGAGGCTATCAGTGACGAACAGGGAAATGGAAAACATTGAAGATCGCTATAAAGGACGTTGTACTGTAAGAATGATGGGAGACTATATTTGGTTTCTCATAAGAGAGTCCAACGGAGAGATACTTAAAAGGCAATGCAGAAACCAAAAAGACAAAAAAAATTATCATATATAAAGAAAGTAATAAATTTTAGTCTTAATAAATCAATTTAAATCATATTCAAAAACATAGTTAATTTGTTTCAGTATAACTGCTTTGTTTCGGAGCCTCTTCACAGTTTTAAATGGTTATATTACTAATTAAGTCAAAAATACCAATTTCGTATATACGGTTTTGTGGCCGTCGGTGGTACAATGGGTAGCGTGCGCGCTTCTTGTACAAGAGATCATGGGGTCGATCCCTGATCTGATTTCCTTCGACGCAGGTCGAATATTTCCTTCGACGACGGTCACCTCGCATAGTGCCGGCGACACTGTCGAGTAATCAGCCATGGAAAAGTTTCTCTTCTATTAATAATCCGTTCGGAACCGGAGTAAAACTGTAGGTCTTAATCAGTGAGTCTTAAAAATAGAAAGCGCACGACTCACCGATTGTGAGAAGCTCTCCCCAGTTCCTTCATGGAATGTAGTGGGAAAACATTTATTTATTTATTTATATACGGTTTTGTATCGTAAGTGAGGAAAACTGCATATATGGGTAAATTCAATAAAATTGTTGTAAAATCCGCATTTGTACACCGCTTTTCTCCATTTATATCTCAAAAATGTCGATGGAGTATAGCACATGTACCTAATATTTTTGTAGATTTTTAAAGTCGATTTTACTATTTTTCCGTGATTTTTGAATGTCGAAGAAATTTGAAATTTTTCCGAAAAGTTGATTATTTTTCTAAATTGTGCTCAAATGGTTCGATCAAGTGAAGAGAGGTATTAGAAAATTATTAAGGGTATTTAATAATCTTTCGATTGTTACCATAAACTAAATATTCGGAGTATGCGTTCCCAAGATATGGGCTAAAGAGTAAACAAACTAGCGCAAATTGGTGCTAGATATTTTTTTAATATTTTTTTTCATGTTTTAGACCAAACTACATCCGAAAAACATAGTGGCGTTCTTAGGGCAAAAGTTTTTTTTTTAATTTGTTGCTCAGTGTTATCAGTCCCATTACACTTTATGTCAACCAACTTTCGCATTGAACTCAAAACTAGTGACATGTATATAAACTGTCATAAACTACTGATATGGTGTCAAGGAAATACTGCTGACAACGCATTCCATACAAAATTACCGACTGGGTTGCGTTGGTCAACAGATAGTAAGTGCAATAGTTAATGTTTTCTTAAGGAATTATCACCACAGGTCAAAAATTTACTTTGGGGACAAAAGGTTGATTGATTGTCAAAAAATTCAAATTACAATTTATATCTAATAATAGTCTTATAATACTATATCCTTACATACTTAGAATAAACCAAGGATTCTCAAGAATTCACAAGCATATATTTATAAAAATATATATGTGTGAACATGTCACAGCAGTTTTTTTTCACTAACCGGAGAAAACATGATCTCTTACAGCCTTAAAGGAAATTACAACTTTAAACGTAACGAGGATCTAAAAAAACTAAATTTGAAACAGATGGTAGGGCCAAACCAAAACAGAACGAGACAACTACAATTAGAATAGTTCGTTCTATAAATAGAACTTTCAAAACTTCTGCATCAGTGCGTGTAAGTAGGAAAGCAATGTGTAAGTAGGGACAACAATCGCTCTGCACACAATCAATCAATAAATGGCTTCGGTTAGTGACTTGTGTAAATACACACTGCGGTGGCTTAACGGGCTAGACGCTGCTGAAGATGATGCTTCACAAACATCGAAACGATCGTCCAGCGAATGTGAGTTCGACTCCCACCCGCGGCATTTACATTTTTCTCACTAACCGGAGAAAACATGATCTCTTACAGCCTTAAAGGAAATTACAACTTTAAACATAACGAGGATCTAAAAACAACTAAAAGTCAGCGTTTAGTTTCTCTATAAAAAAGACATTAAAAAAAGGAATTTCAGTTCACTTAAAATTAGAAAACAAAACTTACATACTAACAAACAAAAACTTAGGAACTACAAAATGTATGTACAAAAGAGGGGGAAAGAAAACAAAACAATAAGTGCTCACTACAGTGACCATAAATCATTGTGCGGTGTTATACACCGTATTAATTAAGTCAAGGCTGCCAATGCGCCTGTGGTAGTATAAGAGTCGTCCGTTTTCGTATAAGTGTCCTGTTTTGTCAAAGGTCAAAAGTCCAGCAGGTGGTATAAAATTACGCCATATTATGCTCTCATTATCAACACATTCAAAACGATTTCTCGCCAAGGCGTTATCCAGCTCGGCACTCTTGCGGATTGAGACTAATGCAGTCCCAATTAGAAAAACATCAATGCGATCAAAATCGACTCCGTCATATATCACGCGACAAGACGGATTTCTGCGAATGCCATCCATCCCCATCTCAGGAAGCAATCCCAGACAAGAACTTAAGATTCTCCTCTCCCATACTCTAAGACGCTCCATCTGATGGGAGGATATACCCGACCATACCAGAAACGCATTCGCCAGCAGCGGTCTTATATTTTGGCGGTATATTAGAAGCTTGACCTCGTCCCTCAATCCACTTCTGGGCCGGAGTATCCTGGCGTATGCACTAAAAATCCGCGCAACTCTTCCGAGGGCAAAGTCTAGGTGTCTAAAAAACTGAAAGTACTCCGTAAAAATCACCCCTAGATACCGCAAGGTGGAGGCCGTCGCAATGGGGGCATTCCCAACCTTAAGGATTGGAACAAAGCCCCTACAATTCCTATAAAGATATAAACGCTTTCACTTGAAGATTATTCCCTTAGATTTGTCAACATTCAGGCGAATGCCCCATATTCGGAAATAATCATCAAGGGAGGCCAGGTATCCATTCAGGCGTGTGTTCACGCATTTCGCCCTAACACCGGCAGAGGCAACCAGAATATCGTCCGCGTAGGTCTCCATTTGGAGGAAGGGGGATGTCGGAAATAAAGATGTTGTTTAATATTGGCCCAACTATGGAGCCCTGTGGCACTCCCGCGGTTACCGTCAAAATATCGGAGTGCGTACCACCGACCTTCACACAGAACGAACGATCCCTTAAAAAATGCATTACCATCCTGCAAGTTACACGATCAAAGCCATAATTCGCCATCTTATAAATGATAGCGTCCTGCCACGCGGTATCAAATGCCTTGGCACAGTCCAAACTTACAGCGATGGAGATTCGTCTCTCCTGCAAACCCTGAGCGATATAGTCCGCGAGTACCATCAAAGCATGCGACGTATTATGCTCCGCCCTAAAACCGAAATGGTTATCAATGTTTCCAATTGTTTCCCTAACGGCCAGAGCAACGAAATCGGTCTATAACTATTTGGGCGATTAGGGTCAGCACCCGGTTTCAAGATCGGTATCACCGACGCTTGCTTCCATGCCCTTGGGAAGTAGCCAATATTGACGCAGTGGTTTAGCAACGTTGCCAAAAAAGTCCACGCCGTTGCATTAATCCTACGAAGGATAATGTCGGGAATGCCCTCAAGGCCACATGACCTCTTTTTCGGCCTACTCCTAAGGGCCCTGCCTACATCCTCAGACCGTATCAGCCACTTAGGGCCTGGGTCTGAGTTTTCAGCAATGCTCATCCCATCCGCTATAATGGATCGACCAATTAATAAAAGCGGCGAATTATCCATCAATGGCAAAGTCGCCTCAGCAACTTCTGACCGAATTCCGGGTCAATTAAGTCAACATTACCGCCATTAACGGCAGAAAATCCACGCGCAAGCAAATTCGCCTTGCCAGCATCGTCAGGAATCAGGAGTCCGTTCTCGTTTACGATATCACCAACACTATTGGCAGTACCTTTGACGTTCCTGTACGTCTTTTCATCCACACGAATATTGTGCAAATATTCAAGCTGGTGGTTCGCCTCGAACTCCGCTATAGATTCGTCTATAACCCTACTAATACAATTTATCGCAATCTTAATTTCACGCTTCCGCAGTAAGTCAGGTGTCCTGTGCATCCTCCGTTTCATCCTCTTCTTCTCCTTTATCAGATTAATGATTAAGGGTGTAAGACCTGGGAGGTGGGAACAAAAGGCAATATTATTTTGTTTTTACAACGCTGCGAATAGTCCGGTAAAACCTATGCTCACTATCATTGTGGATATTGTGTCCTCTTCGCACTTGCAATGTTCTTTCAATATTGAATGCTCCTAAAGTAGGCGATAGTATATATATATAACGTTTACTTCATATAAATAGCATATGACATATTTTGAAGTAGAATAATACAAGTGGACCTGTTTTGAAATAAGTCTGAATGATACGCGCAAACTGTAATTAAATTCGGATGTCGTGGGGGAGCTCCGCCAGTGTTTGTATTCGTACTATAAATCAACATTCACAAATTAAAATAATTTATGGCTCTGTAGGGAATAAAGACAAAATCAGCATTGAAATTCTAAATCAAAACAATTGCAAACTTTCCAGTTATTTTTGGCAACAATTCATAAAAGGATATATGAGTTCCATAGAGAGAGAGAGTATTGGTCATGCAGTAAAACAAACTAATAATGCAGTTAGATTTCGCCGTAAATACAAACATGAAAATTCCATCAACAACTCCGCAGGAAAAGAAAAAGATTGGAAAATCTGGCAAATAAAACGGAAAAAAGCTAAACCCAAATAACAAACATGCGGATGCTTTTACGAAAATTAAATTTCTGTGAGCCAAAAATAGACATGCCAATAGGAAACTTTATGCTGCCACAAGTAACACAGCTTTAAAAAAAAAACAATTTGGATCACATTTTAGCCCAACACATTCCATGCATTACTGTAGCAACAAAATTATAGTGGCAACAACTTCAAGTTGCTTTTAACCATAATATCCGCCCATACTCTATTAGAGCTCTGTTTCCAAAGTAGTATTTTTTGGGGGAAAGTTAACAAAATGATTATGAAAGTATGAAAGAACTCATGATCGAATAATTTGCCATTTATGTGATAATGATGCTGTGACGTCAAATACTTTTATGATATCGTCCTGTATGTGACAACATCTCAACGACTTTAAGGACGTCAAGGCCAATTTGCAGTCGTTACGCAAATCAAAATGCTACGTGAACCATTCAGCAATGGTATCGGCGTGACATTTTATTACACAAATTCGAAGTGACACAACTCTTATATTATAAATTAAAGAGAATTGTGTTTACGAAATGATTTTAAATGTAATGATTTTGAATTTTTTGAAATTTTGGCGAATGAAAAATTCTTGGTTCTGTATTGCGAAACTAATCGGGGAGATGACGTAATTTTTTGTAGTTACATACAAGAGCGATTCTTTTTCCTGGACAACGAGAGTTAGTGGAAGTGGATTTGCCATTATTTTGCAAGTTATTTAAAAAAACCTACTTTATGATACAAAAAACTTAGATATCTATAATAATTCAAAAAAAATTGTATCTGTTCTTACATTCTCTTTTTAAAAGCTTTTATTACAATTAATAGATAAAATAAAACTGGATTAATAGATAATATTTGGAATTTTTGTCAACGTTGTTACCAAGATTGTGTTTTGGAAATTTTTATTTAAAATAATTCAAAGAAATGTAAAGCTTTAAAAAGGAATAAAAGGAAAACAAAAATAGATATATTTCTATTTTGAATATTACGTTCAAAATGACAATTAGATAATTAGGCAAAAAAAATAATAATTGAAAATAATGCTGGGGACAAAAAAGGAAAGTAGTGAAAAAAGTTTCGAGAACTGAGAAGGAGTCAGCAAAAGTGAGTCTGACGGTAAATGAGGACAAGACAATATTAATGGTTTCAACGAACAGGGCCTCCACGCGAGTATACTCAAGCGTGAACGTTGATAACCGTTATAAATTCTAGGTAGTGGCGCAAAAGTAATCCTCCTAGCAGAAAATGCTATAAATTTTGCGATTGGCCCCTAATGTCAGTTCTGTTTTGGCACTTGTGTAGTAAACACATGCGAAATACACGTTAATAAACAATGTTACGCTACACTGCTCCAGATCGCGGAATATTGCTGACTATTTATTTGACCAATAATCGGTCGGTGACTTTGGCACAACGTGAATTTCGTCGCAGATTTCCTGGCCGTCCAACGCCTACTGGTGAAACACTGCGACGTTTAGCCGCTCGCCTCGAAGAGACTGGCACAACACGAGATGCCGTTCTGCAGAGAATATTGCTGCTATAGCCGAGGATGTCATGGATGCGCCGTCGACATCGACCAGACGACGTGCCACGCAAATGGGTATCAGTCGACGGTCTTTACAGCGAATTTTGGTACAAGATTTGAAGTTGTTTCCGTACAAAGTCAAGACGGTGCATCAGCTATTAGCTGCTGACCGCCAATAGCGTCTAACATACGCTGAAGCCATCCTTAATCACCACCAAGAGGAAGATGATTTTTCATCAAAAATAATCATGAGTGATGAGACGGATTTCCATCTTAGCGGGTACGTAAATAAGCAAAATTTACGCGTCTGGGGCACTGCAAATCCGCTTGTAACCCACGAAGAGCCATTACACCCGATAAAAGTCACTGTATGGTGTGCTGCTTTCGCTGGAGGAGTCATCGGACCTTTTTTCTTCGAAGACGTCGCCAAACGGTTACTGTGAATGGTGAGCGCTACAGAGCAATGTTCAACGAGTTCTTTTTGCCGCAACTTGATGAATTGGGATTGGAAAACATGTGGTGCCAACAGGACGGTGCAACGGCACACACTGCACGTGCCACAACCGATATGCTGAAGGATGCATTTCCCGGGCGCCTAATCTCCCGTTTTGGCGATTTGCACTGGCCAGCAAGATCGCCTGATTTGACCGCTCCAGACTTCTTTTTGTGGGGCTTTTTGAAGTCGCGGGTTTATGTCAACAAGCCTCAGACTCTTGCAGCTCTTAAAGACAATATCCGTCATGAATGTGAGGACGTATCGCCGGAAGTTTTGGCCAAAGTGATGGAAAATGCCATAAAAAGGGCTCAAATGACAACACTGTGTGTAATTTTTCAAGACATGGCAAAATAACCATATACGGGCACCACTACGTGATAAAAGAAAAAAAAAAAAAGACCAGTGTTTCCCAATTTTTCCCAAAGTCATGCATTTTTTTATGGGCCGCCAAAGATTTGGGGCCTCGGTATCATTTTCGTAAAAATGTGATCATTTTCTCAGGCTCATATCTTGCAAACCCTTCAGAATTTCGATTTACTCTCTGAGGCAAAGTTGTAGCTCTTGTCATAAAGAATTGCGAACATATAAAATCAAAAAAACTTCACCTTCCAGATCAAAGTCGCAAAAAACTTAAAAAAATTCGATTTTTTTTACCTTTTTTCCCGTGTTCAGGTCCATAGGTAGCAAACCGTTCAAAATTCAAAGAAACAATCAACTACAAAGATTTACCTAAGATCTCAATAAACAAATTTCTAGAACATATAAACTTCTTGAGAATTATTCTTAACACCGTTTTTTAATTTCATTTGTTTTTTATTTACTTCAACATTGAGATACTATGCTATCTATTACAAATTACAGCCAAAAAACATCGGAAGTTTACTTTTGCGCCACCTTGTATATACCTCGGATCTGCCGTAAACAAAACAACAACGTCAGCCTTGAGATCAAGCGGAGAATTGTGCTTGCGAATAGATGTTACTTTGGGCTAAGCAAGCACTTTATGGATAAAGCCCTCTCTTGAGTAACAAAAGTCCAGCTGTACCAGACTCTCATTCAACCTGTATTGCTTTATGGCGCAGAATCCTGGGTCTTATCGCAAGCAGACGAAACATCAGTAAGAGTCTTCGAGAGAAAAATACCCCGAAAAATGTATGGCCCTATAGTGCACAACGGCGAGTATCGGCGACGCATGAATCATGAGCTGTATGAGCTTTATCCTCACATTGACATAGTTAAGCGGACACGATTGCGCTGGCTAGCCCATGTCAGTAGAATGGATGAAGACGAACCAGCACCAAGGGTTTTTGAAACCGAACTCGGAGGAAGAAGAAAAATAGGAAGTTCAAGAAGATTGGAGGGATCAGGTTGACGAATCCCTGCGTACACTTGGTATTGCCTACTGGAGAAACAAAGCAAAAGAAAGAACTGGTTGGCTAAGACCGGATAAGTAAGTAGTAAGTGGAGAAAGAAGTGACGCAATTGACATAAGTCTGTGAAACAGTTGGTATATTGATTGATTTATCAAAAGTGTCATAAGTCCATTTATTATTTGATATAGTTAGGTTAAGTACACTAAAATAAAACTAAATAATATAAAAAAATTATATGAGGTGTCAGGGGACACCCGGTTGGAACAAAGTTCCTTTCGCTATATATTATGTACTAGTTAGTTCCAACACGCCTAAGGCGCCTGTTGAAGAATTCTGAAATTTAAATGGATCTATAAGAAAAGATACATTTTGTAAAATGATAAACTCTTTTTAAGAAATTTTTAATTTTTTTTATTTTTAAAATTTTTAGGTCCCTTTTGTAAGAATATGTATTATATTTTCCCAAACAGGTCCTTTCTTTGATGAAACGTATTTCTTTTATTAAAAGCGAATGATTTTATGTAAGAAACAGTATAAGAGTATGCATTTTTTTACAAAGAAATGCTTTTTTTAAGAACAGGTACTTTTTAAAGAAGTGGTACTCTTTTTAGTACAAGGTTATTTTTTTGAGAAAATTTACTTATTTTCAGGAAAGCTACTTATCTCAAGAAAAGAAAAGAAAAGAAAAGGTATTATTTTATTTTTAAGAAAGGGTACATTTAAGAAACAGAATTTTTTTAAGAAAATGTATTTTTTGTAAGAGAAGGTATTTTTTTTAAGGAAAGTTTTTTTTCGAAAGGACAGGTACAATTTTAAGAAAAGTTATTTCGTTTTACAAAAAAGGTGCTCTTTAAAGGAAATGTAGTTTTTTAAGAAAAGGCAATTTGTTGTAAGATTATGTGATTTTTTAAGAAAAGGTACTTATTTAAAAACTTACTGTTTTTATGAAAATGTACTTTTTGTAAGAAAATTAACTTTTTTATGCAAAGGTACTTCTTCTTGAAGATAAGGTATTTTGTTAAGTAAAGGTACTCTGTTTAAGAATATGAATAGGTATTTTTTTTTTGAGAAAATTAACTTTTTTCAAGAAAACGCACTTATTTAAGAAAATGTTGTTTTTTTAAGCTTCTTTCACTTTGGCTTTTCTAAATTTACTTTTTATTCAGTTCAAATTACAATATGTAGTAAACAGGCACCACCTAGAAAATTTCCATTAAACAAGAAATATCCCCCCATATGTTAGTCTAGACACAAACCAAACCAATAGTACGAGCATAGATAAAGGAATTAACTAGATATCGCACATGCCGTGGGACATTTCTTGTTCAATGGGATATTTTCTAGATGGAGCTGAATGCAATAATTGCAACGTTTGATCCCAAACATAATATACCTTGCAAGATGTATTTAGAACAGATGCTAACAATAGGTGTGGTAGGCAACATCAACAGGGATTTTGTTTTTGTTTTGTGGTTCGTTGCTCTCAAATTCAACAGAAACAAACACCAAAAATAACAGTGAACAAAAAGATACAATCAAAATAACCAAATTTTAACTTGAAAGTGGGGAACACAACGACATGAAAAAAACTAAATTAGTTGTGTGAATTGCACAACCTGGAAAATGAGTCTATGTTTGTATTGAAAAAATGTCCCACACTGTTGAATAAACGTCAGTGAATGTTATGAGAAACGTCAATGAAAGTTACAAACCGACAACACAGCATCTAGTGGCAGTACTTGACAACGCCTGTGGGATATCTACTTATTTCCTTTATCTATGGTACGAATGTAAGAGTAAGTATGCCGCCGAATGTAATTCCATGCTCATATTTGTGCTGGGGCTCCAGCGTCCACCTTGGATCTTCTAGACCGCGTGCAAAAGAGAGCGTTGAAGCTGATACGGGACAGCAGGGTATCCAGCACTGTTGCCTCCTTGGAGCATCGACGAAATGTTAGCTGTGTCTCGCTATGTTATAGGAATTTTCATGGAAAGTGTTCCGCCGAGTTACATGGCCTCATTCCAGATGTTAGGGTATTTAACTGTACGACGCGGTTCTGAAGTGAAACTCATCCCTTTTCTATTTCTTGGTCGTTGGATCGAACTGCGCATTACAGAAACAATTCGTTCTTCAGCCGAACAGTCCGCATTCCCCACTTCTAACAACATCAGCAAGATCAAGATTATTACCGCCAATTCAATAGATTTTATATTGATTTTTAACATTAAAACATATTTTTAATGGACTTTAATTCATTATTACATTTGACATCAAAATCACTTTTATTCGCACTTATTTTTTCCTTGGTAGTTTTAAAAATCTTTACCGAACCTCCGCTTTTTTCAAACATTTCGAACTTACGCACCACCCACTCATTGAATTCAATAATTTTGAGATCGCTGTGCAAGTTCATCGATACTGTGTTAACCTTGCATAAGTTGCAAATATTATACATGCATTCTTTATCTGCTGTATATATCATACCAAAGATTGGATGACAAGCGTAAGATATGTTATTTCTAGAGCCTCCGGCTACCGTTCATAATGGCAGTGAAAATATAAAACCGAAAGAGAAAATACAACCCCTATTTGTTGACGGCCCCCGCGCAAACGTTATAAGGACCACGATTTATGGATATGCACTTGGAATGTAAGAACTGTATATAGATCCGGTGCAAGTATCAAACTGGCAGATGTCGTCGAAAGTTATAAAGCTGACAATACCGCTATCCAGGAAATGCATCGCATGGACATGGCTGCACAAGAAAAAGAAACTGCGATATATACTACAGTTGCCATGAAAAAAAACATGAATTTGGTTGTGGATTTGTAGTTGGCAAAAGACTGCGACATCTAGTCTCTAGGTTCAATCCTGTGAGTGAACGAATAGCCACAATCCGCATAAAAGCGAAATATTTTTATATTTCCCTGATTTGAGTGCATGCCCCGACAGAAGAGAAAGATGATGATGCCAAAGATATATTCTATGAGCTCCTAGAGGAAACGTATGACCGCTGCCCTGGCCATGACATTAAGATTGTACTAGGAGATTTTAATGATAAAGTAGGAAGGGAGAATGAGTTTAATCCAACTATTGGCAATTTCAGTCTACATGCTGACAGTTCCGGCAACGGTATGAGACTGATTGACTCTGCCGCAGCAAAAAACATGGTCATTAGTATGGTCTATAGTGCACAGCGGCGAGTATCGGCGACGCATAAACCATGAGCTGTATGAGCTATATCCTGACATTGACATGGTTAAGGGATCAAAATAACGCGATTGCGCTGGCTAGGCCATGTCAGTAGAATGGACGAAGACGAACCAGCACGAAGGGTTTTCGAAACCGAACTCGAAGGAAGACGTAAAATAGGAAGACCACGACTCCACTAGAGGGATCAGGTTGATGAATCCCTGCGTACACTTGGTATTGCCAACTGGAGAGATAAAGCATCGAACTGGTTGGTGAAATATGTTATATTCGCTTTGTAATGTCCCTGACCCCTCTGGGTTTTTCGAGACCTGATAAGTAAGTAAGTAGGTAGACTTATGTTTTAGTTTTGATAAGAACTATAATTCAGTGTTAAATTTTTTGGTAATTTTTGGAATTTAAGGGCTTTCTAAGTTTACTATAAAAATCCAAACAAACAATAACATATTTTTACAGTGTTTTATTTAACTTGCTTCGTTGTCTGTCAGTCTGTATTGTTCAAATCAGTCTGTATTGATCAAATCTAGTAACTCATTTTTAACACTGTTGCAGTCGACCAATCGAACTAAAATTTTGCACACTTGTCAGATTTGGATTTACTAAATTAGGGAAAATGTATTTACTAAAATATTGAAAATAAAAAAATAATTTAAAAAAAATTAAGTTACAGTGTTTTATTTATAAATGCACTAAAAACTATAAAATAATTGTTCTCTTAGCCTGAATAAGTATATTCTTTTTCATGATGGGGTTGTACAATGGTCCGCCTACTTAGCACTTCAACAACAATGGTCTAGATACTTTCAATAAAGAGCGTAATTAAAATGAATTAGTTAATTAATTTTCTAGAGATCTCTCAAATAAAACGCTTGCATATAAATTAAAAATGGTGACAAAATTAAATGTCAAATTAAGTGTCAAAATTAAATGTCAAATTAAGTGTCAAAATTGAATGTCAAAATTAAATGTCAAATAAAGTGTTAAAATTAAATGTCAAAGTTAAAGTAAAAATTAAATGTCAAATTAAGTATCAAAATTAAATGTCACATAAAGTGTCAAAATTAAATGTCAAAGTTAAATGTCAAAATTAAATGTCAAATTAAGTGTCAAATTAAGTGTCAAAATTAAATGTCAAAGTTAAATGTCAAAATTAAATGTCAAATTAAGTGTCAAATTAAGTGTCATAATTAAATGTCAAAGTTAAATGTCAATATTAAATGTCAAAGTTAAATGGCAAAAAAAAAATTGTTTGTTTTTTTCTATACTAATGCTTTTTACTGTTGACTATTTAAGAAACTGCTGCCCCAAATTCATACAACAAACTGACCATTAAACTGTTTTTGAGTATTTGTTTGTCTGATACAATTGTGGAATTTGGTTCCTTAACTATAGCATTGATAAAAGTTAGAATTTTATAATTTGGTTGGTCTGTTACCACTATGGCCCCAATACCAATATTTCAAAGTTGGTTTTTGTCAATACTGAAGATAAATCTCCTTAGAACTTAAATGGTTTAAACAACAGAGCAATTCACTCATGTTTGCTAACTAGTAAATGGAACCTTGAAAATGTTGTAGTATACAATTCGACAATGAGACCAATGCCAGACGTTTTCTAGGTCAAATGTGGTAGTATTTTCTGTGAAATTTTAAGACTCACTCTTGATTTTTTTTCATAAAACTGCAGACCATAATCAGTAGAGAATAATACAAAACCCATAACTGTATGTTTATTCATCTGCCTCCAATTACAAATTCGGATTACTTTATTTTTACTCATTCTCACCCTATTAACTGGAATATAACTAAGAAGCTCCACAAAATCAACGCTTTTGGATCGAAAAAGTATTTGCACCCTAAAAGCACAATAATTACATAATTTATATTTTTTTATATAAAGTGCCGATTAACTCCTTTCTACATGATAAATTCTGTCGGACAGACCTTCATAATGACCAAAAACAACAAATATTAAGAAGGGCATCAAAGTGGAAAGAAAAGGTTAAATAGGAAAAACGAATTATTTCCTTCATCGCAAGCTAAAAGCGTTGAAATATTTCAGGACACGGAGTTGGCGGTCTTGATAACTGCTGCCATTTCAATGGCATGTCTTAATTTTTTCTAAGGACTTAACAAACAAACTTAATTATAATTATGACATAAGTGTGTAAGGACACTGGGGCAGATTACTTCATTAGGCTACAAAAGCGGGTTTCCTGTCTGTCCCTAATAAAATGGTCACTGACAATAGAAAGTAAAGATTTGCGATTGTAAGAAATTTTCAGGGGTTTAAATGAAACATTAGATGTCACAAATTGGTGGAAATTGTTTGTGTTAAACGATATCATAATTATTAATATTTTAGATAATTGTTCCAAAGACCTTTTCTCCTTTTAAAGTTCAATTAACAAAAATGGTTTAAGTTAACCCTGTTGGTGGAACAATGTTGTTTTTGATGTGTTTACATCTATAGGCATGGGAAGGGCAATCTATCGATGTGAACACATGCAAACAACACACACAATAGTCTCTGCCTGGTAATAAATATGATGGTATTGATGTAGCGGCAACGAACTAGGAAGCAGGTCGTCATCGCCAAAAAGTATTGAATAGTATAAAGAGATCATGGGACGAATTGTATGACTCAAGAGCACCGGCGACATCTGGCGAGTGATTCAAAACGTATTACACTCTTTTTGTCATAACTTTGTCCATTCATAATTTTGATGTGAAACATTGATGCCTTTTGAAACATTTGTGCTTTTTGTATTGTTTTATGTAATAATATTTTCTAAATGGTGCATTTATATTGAAATATTCTATAAAGAGAATAAGACTCGGTTATGCTCTTTTACTCAGACTCTCTGATATGGAAAAAGAGTGCAATAAGTTCTCTATACTATTCAACACTTTTTGTCGTCGCTCTGTTTATGACAAAACAAAAATAATTATTTGAGTGAGCTAAATATTGCTTTATTTATTTTAACAATATTATATCTAATGTTAAAGTAGATGTAAGAAAAAAGAAAGTGCAATAGCAAAACATCGTTCAGCACAAAAACTATTCTTTCTTTGGTCGTAGAAATCGTACAATATATATTAAGTTATGAACGATTGGGATATCAATATTATAATATATGTATAGATTTCAGATATATTTCTAAGACACCACTTGTGGAAGTTGGAAATATTATTATATAAACTTTCATTAGAGATAAGCTTAGCAAAAGTATCTTTTATAAGCTCTTTTAGAGGTTTTTTTCCCAAGTACTTCCGAACTCAAGTGTCTGCACAGAAAAAAATCAAAACCGATTTCAATTAACAAATGCGTATACTCAATTAAAATTGTATCCGATTCTGCACCGATATTTAAAAAAAACAAATTAATAAAAAAATAATTAAAAAAAAATTAAGTTACAGTGATTTATTTATAAATGCACTAAAAACTAGAAAATAATTTCTCTCTTAGCCTCAATAAGTGTATTCTTCTTCATGATGGGGTTGTACAATGGTCCGCCTACTTAGCACTTCAACAACAATGGTCTAGATCAGTGGTCGCCAAAAAGAGAATACTCATCAAATGTGAATGTATTGATTGGTGTATTTGCACTGAATCTATAAAAATATATTCTGATTCACATCAGTGTATCAATTTTCCAAAACAAAGCGGCATGACCATTCTTCGTTGAAAGCTAATGTGCTACTGAATGAAATTTTCTTCTCTCATACGCTCTTTGATATGCTTTTTGTTGACGTTCATGTTGTGTATGTGTAAAAAGCCGATCATGTTCGGCCCCTGGGGGCTATGGACGGTAACCGCTGGTCTAGATACTTTCAATAAAGAGCGTAATTAAAATGAATTTGTTAATTAATTTTCTAGGGATCTCTCAAATAAAACGCTTGCATTTAAATTAAAAGTGGTGACATTTAATTTTGACAATTTATTTGACATTTAATTTTGACACTTAATTTGACATTTAATTTTGCCACCATTTTTAATTTAAATGCAAGCGTTTTATTTGAGAGCTCCCTAGAAAATTAATTAACTAATTCATTTTAATGACGCTCTTTATTGAAAGTATCTAGACCCATCATGAAGAAGAATATACTTATTGAGGCTAAGAGAAAAGTTATTTTATAGTTTTTAGTGCATTTATAAATAAAACACTGTAACTTAATTTTTTTAATTAGTTTTTTATTTTTAATTTTTCAGTAAATAAATTTTTAATGTTTTAACTTTTTTTTTTCATATTCATGTATTGTCATCCAAAACTGACAAGTGTTCGATTGGTCAACTGCAACTGTGTTAAAAATGAGTTACTAGATTTGAACAATACAGAGTGACAGACAACAAAGCAAGTTAAATAAAACACTGTAAAAAAGGCATTAATTAAATAAAAATCAACTAATAATATATTATATTGACTAAATTAGTAATTAGTTTGTGGGGGATACTTCAAATACTTCAATTAAATATTTATTAAGATAGTATTTAATGAGTCGATTAAAAAGTTTATCAAATATTGCCCATGATTTTCACAAATACTTAAATTGGAGCATTTATAAAATTGATTGAGTTTTTGAAAACAGCAACAATATTGTCATGTTGATAGATTTTTTTTCATTTATATATTCATCTTTCGGCCTATTTAAATAAATTACAAAACAATTAAATCATTGCGTGTCACTAAATTTTATTGATGTAAAGAAAGATTTCTTCTGTGGTCGTTAAACGGAAAGTTGGTCGAAATCGTATTGGAACACATCATTCTCAATAGCGGTGTAAATCAATAGCGCCAAGTACTCTACTTCTAAATCATTGACCATTGAAGCGTAATTTTCTTCTGGTTTTACAACAGTGAGCGTAAAAGTTAATTGTTAAACAAAATTAAGAGTTTGAATTCAAACTCCTAAATTCATCATATATGTCGAAAAACTTGTACATTTACGAAATTCCAAATGTTTTACATGCAAATTTGAGAAACACGATGTATTTAAGAACTTGAAAGATAATCCATATTATGTTTCACAGTTAATGTATTTCTACCTCACCGGGTATAGAATTTTCTTTCGTAGTACATCATCAACTATCAGAAGATTTTTCACATCGCCTTTGTAACGTAGTCTATAAGTTTAACAGTGGAGTAGTACTGGTATGCCTAATCAAATGCAAAAATAAAACAATAAATTCTAAACAATTATTTACCATTTGGTTCAATACTAACTATTTGTTCCAGTGCACAACTTTCTCGTATGGTATTAAACGGTAAAAGAAATCAAAATTTTTATCAAACAAAATTCAGGGTTACTGTGTCTTTCAGGTTACATTTTTCTGTGTTACGAAATATAACCTCTGTGTGTCATACGTAAATTTTGCGTACACAAAGTCGAAAATTCATTAACGTTGGCGAACATGTATACTTTACCGACACTGATAGTCCATGAGCATATTAATACTAGAGACTGAGATAATGCGAGAATAATATTACTTTTTGACAAAACAAAAACATTGTTCAAACTTTTGTTGGAATCAAAGAATTTCTTAATTAAAATTAAATCAGTGTCATTGTTTTCTGTGTGGAAGTACTTTAAAGAAATTTATGAAATATTACATGTATCAGATATTTAATCAGCTCAACGATTTTAAAACCCAATGAAAGGATGCTCAATCGAGTAAATCTCAACAACAATGACTTCTACTCAAAGCCGAAATATGAAATAGCAGCCGATTGAAATTAACTTAACACAAACTCAGAAACCAAATATCTCTAAAAATTTGGACTTACTTCCGTGAGAATATGACTTACATGATTTACGTATTTGAGAATTATTCGCTTCGTTGCTTCAACAAAGTAATTTTCTTTGGTGCAATGGTTATATTCATTGTGAACTTTGGAGAAAATCCCGACGAAATTATTAAAGAAAATAGAAAAAGTTCGAGATTTTAACTATTGCTATTTGGTTACCTCAAGGTTGAGCAACAGTTTATTTATTTACAATAAGGGTTTCTCGAAAAACTTTAGTTGACGAAACTAATAAGTTGTCGCAGCACAGCGACTCAGTTAATACTGCGATGAAGCTGTTATTTATTAATAAAATGTGAACCTTTGAACCTGGTGTGAATGTTAGGTAAGTGCGGCAGAAATTTGGCTGCCAAATTTAAAATAAAAGTACATCCCCGTTAGAATTAGATGCATTAAATATTAGATTTCGTAACAAATTGCAATATATATAAAAACGTTAATTAAGATGTTTGTACTATTTCTGTCTTTTGTGGTACAAAATTGATATACAAATTTCGAGAAAAGGATCACATTTTAAACGGGAATTCCCGGGAAATTTTGTTATCATTCCCGCTTTCCCGGGTAATGAAAAAGTGCGGGAAATTGCATTCCCCAGAACTAAGGCTACCAATATCAATGTGGGACAGTGGATTTTTGGGGCTCAACCAAAACAAGAGATTGTGAAAGTATATAGACATGCCATTACAAAACCCAGCCTTGATCATGACAATTATATTTTACAAACCCTTGCAACTGGGGATAGGGGCTCTTTTGTCGTTTTCATTTCAATAAATCCTAAGCAGATCGGAATCTTGCACTGCTAACTTCGGCAATATTGTAGCACTTTCCTCATTTCATAATTCTACTCTATAAAATAAAATGAAATTGATTTACCAATTCAGGTCATGTTTCTTTCAGTGCCGCATCAAGTGTCGTCAATTGCGGACGATATAGTACGTCAGAATTAATGGTTTGATTTTTAGCAAGCAGTTCAAACTAAATTACTTCCTTAAACCCCCACCAACTGGACAACATAGGCATTTTTTGGTGCAAAATGGGACGAAAATTCACATTTTGCTCATCCATATTCACAACACGATTTGAATGATAACCGAAGTTACTTCCTTACAAACAAAATTCTTATACTATTCTGCAAATTTGTACTGCTTAGGACTACAACTTTCCATAATTTGTCACATCCATTTTCTAATAAACATTTTTATGCATTTGAGGTCATACATGGAATGTATTTAGCAAGCACGTATGCCGGCTAGAGTCCGGTGGCTCGGGTCCCCGCCGAAATTATTTCCCCAAGTTGTGATCCTTGATGCTATTTTTCAACCTATTTTTCAAAAACATGTACAATTGTGAACATAGATAGATGAAATCAAAACATGGTAAACTCACACAATACACTTTGATATTTACTGGGTACGATGAAATGTAAACAAAAGAAATCAGCTGGGCTAACCTGGTATTTGTACATATTCCAGACGCTCGATTCCCCTCAGTCAAATAATATTAATCCATGCTTAGCAAGACGTCTACTTACTCATATTTTAAACAAATAATTCAGCCTACTGATAGATAACTTAAGATAATTCACGATAACTCGAGTTCTGTACCTACTCAAGCTTAAACTATGTTACAATTTTGTATTTGGCTTGGCTTGGCGTTTAGACACCATAGAAAAAGCCTTATTGAATTTGACAAAAATTGAGTTTGGGTAACACGGATAAAATGTTTTAATTGCTAGTTTTGTTTGTTTTTGTTTATTAAGCCAAAAACTAAATACATATTAAGCAAGGTCGTGCATACTCGTTGATAATCGCGGCACTTATTCTCAAGAATATTACTAAACCTTAATTACTTCATAAATTGAATTTCCATCCGTTCAACCGAGCTCTTTTTCCGCTCGCTCGCCAGTGACTAAGTCGTGTGCGAGCGCAATTTTCAACACGCTCACGATTTT
This sequence comes from Phaonia tiefii, assembly GCA_963931995.1. NCBI lineage: Eukaryota > Metazoa > Arthropoda > Insecta > Diptera > Muscidae > Phaonia > Phaonia tiefii. The sequence goes on along the minus strand of OZ008368.1, from coordinate 195,885,072 downwards.
ACTTCACCGCGATCGCAATTTTAAAAAGTAAAACTCGCGAACGAGTTTATAATTCAAAAATCTGAAAATATAACTAGCTCGCGATTTTTGCAAGCTAAAATTGAAAATGTAAATGGTTGTATTTTTTTTTTCAAAATATTCTCATATTTGCAATATATTTTGCATGCGCCCAAACAAATTTTCGAAGCACGTTGCCCACTCCGATTGAGACACCTCCAAAACATGGTTTTTGAACGCTTCAAAAGCTGCTTCGGGCATCAAAAAACGCAGCATAAAGAAGTAATTGGGTGCCAAATCAGGGCTGTACGGCGGATGACACATCAATTCGACATTTTGAGCCCTCAAATAGCACATTGTTTCAGCTGATGTCTGAGAGCTCGCATTATCCTGATGCAAAATGATCCGTCCCCTCTTGTTGTTTTTCTTCCAACACTATTGGAACACACTTTGGAAACCAACACTATTGGAAAACAGATGCTGGTATCCCACTAAGAATTGATAGTCCTAAGTTCCTTTGAAAGCACTGTAGCCACATGACCGGTTAAACCCAAAAAAAAGCGATCATTCCCTTCGATGTGCTTCTCCATGAACAACTTTTGGTGGATTTAGCTTGTCTTTAAAGACCCATTCGGAAGATTTCTGTTTTGATTCGGGCTCATATGCACAGATCTTTGATTCGTCCCCTGTGACGACATTATACACTACATTTGAGTTACCGCGATGGAAGTTTTTAACATTTCATTGCTCCAATCGACATGTGCCTTTTTTGAGCATTCGTCAAATTATATGGGATCCAAGGAGACCAAATTCTTTTCACGGCCTAATGAACATGCAATATCTTATTGATGCTAGGGATACTAATGCCCAAGGAATCCCCAATTTCATGGTATGTCACACACATGTCGATCTTGCTTTATGCGTTCACGCACATAATCGATGATTTCAGGCAAAGCGACCTAAGTTGGAGGAACTTCACGAAATTCATCTTGGAGTAAACGGTGTCCAAGACTGAACTCTTGGTACCAGCGATTTATAGTGGTTTTTGATGTCGAAACAAGTTGAAAACTGGGATCTAATATACTTGTATAAAGGAAACCACCTAATAAAATAAAAAATAAAAAAAAATGGTTTCCCATTACATCCCATGAAGGAATCGGGGAGAGCTTCTCACAACCAGTGAGCTGTGCGCTTTCAAGTTTTATACTCACTGATTGGGACCTACAGTTTTACACCGGTTCCGAACGGTATTTTTGTGAAGCATTTTCATGGCTAAATACTCGATAGTGTCGCCGTCACTATGCGAGGTGACCGCCGTCGAAAGTAATTTTTTTTTAGGTGGTCAGAGCAGGGATCGAACCCTGGATCTCAAGTACAAGAGGCGCGCACACTACCCATCGCACCACCGACGGCCGCACCTAATAAAATACTTATATAAAAAACCACATTTATATGCGAACATTTTGAGATTTTTTTGTCATTTAAATTCTTTCCGTTTCCGTCGTTGGTTGGTGTTTCAGGATCATGTTTATATTATGGGTACACTTCGTTGTCTTTAACTACAATAACAAAAAGAAGACAAAAACGCAAAACTTCACCAATTAAAATATTGGTGAAATATTTTCATGATTTTATGGCGGCTGTTGAAGTTGTTCGTGCAACTATGACCATAACAGTGCAAACAAAGTATTCACTGCAAGCAATGCCGGCAATCGGAAATCGCACAGCCAAAACATATCGACAACATTTGGCAGTAACCGTGTGCGACATATGGCATACTGCCGATCTACCTACGTGTATATATAATTACATGATTTATGTGGAACATTTTATGGTGCATGATTTGGTTCTTTGCAAATCTTTTTATGGTGAACTTGTAAATCAGAAGTAGACTTGGCAAACGTGCTCCGCAAGGAAACCCAAACACGTAACTTATTTATAAAAATTATAGGTTATCTTGGATCTATTTTGATCTATCAGTATATTGGATAACGGGAAAATATAGTATGCAAGTAACAAGGTTGATGGAGAACATGCTTAGCAAAAAGACTGAATTTGAACAACAACAAAAATCTATATCCCAATTTATGTAAAAAAATCCCTAGAGGTGTCATGGGACACTCGGTTGGAACGAAGATTCTTTCGCTATATATTATGTACTAGTTAGTTCCAGCACGTATAAAGCGCCCGTTGAAAAGTACGATAATTTAAATGGATCTTTAAGGAAAGGTTGTTTTTGTAACATAAAAAACTTTTTTAATAAATTTTTTTTCCAGCAATGTATTTTTAAAAAAAAATTATATTTTTATGTCCTTTTTGTAAGAATATGTATTATATAGGTCCTTTTTTAAAGAGATGTACTTCTTTTATTAAAAGATAAAGTTTTTTTTTAAGAAATGGTACTATTTTTAAGAAGAAGCACTTTCTGTAAGAAAAAGTCATAAGAGTATGACTTTTTTTTTACAAAGATGTACTTTTGTAGGAACAGATACTTTTTAAAGAAGTGGTACTCTTTTTAGGAAACGGTTATTTTTTAACACAATTTACTAATTTTTAGAAAGTCTACTTATCTCAAGAAAAAAAGGTAATATTTTATATTTAAGAACATGTACTTTCAAGAAAAGGAATTTTTGGAAGAAAAGGTAGTTTGTATAACAGGATATTTTTTGAAGAAAATGTGTTTTTGAAAAGGTATTTTTTTTTAGACGTATAATACGTCTTACCTTACGGTAGGAGGAGTCATGTCAGGTTTTTATTGTTGTAATCTTTATTTCATTGAATTTGAGGAAACGGCTAGATGAATTTTTTTTAAATTTTTTTTGTAGGTAAATGAAGATGTTATCTTTCGTTTGATATACATTTCATATTGGTTGATATATTTCTAGTATTTTAATTTCTCAAATGAAAATTGTTTAAACACATACACTCAAACATATGTGTGGTGTTTGGTTGAGTGTTTTTGGTTGCTCAACATTGCTTAGGAGCATGTATCTAGTAAAAAGTGAAACGAACAGCAAGCTAATGTTGCTTGGCAACATGTATCTAGTAAAAAGTGAAACAAACAGTAAACTAACGTAATAAAGCTTTTTTGCGAAAGCTTCAATAAAGCTGTTGTAACATTAATTTTGAATTGTAAAGCGTAAAGCTTTCACACAACGCTCGAATGCTAATGCGAAGACTCGATAAGGTAAACCTTTTTTAATATTAGGGCGGCCATCTCAACATTCGCAGAACTTATTTCAATAAAAATATTAATTAAAATACATAAATTAAATTAAGTTTAAAAAAATTTAACATACATAATATTTTTTTTTTAAACGGACGAATCAAATTCCGTTGGTAAATATAAAAATTACAGCAGACAGTTGGCCGAGGCCTTCGGCCAATATCTACTATGCAGGCTGTGTCAGAGACACGGCCATTAAGTTTAACGTAGAATACGCCATCCGATAATACAGAAAACATATATAACAATAAATGATAAATAATATAAGCAAATGAATTTATTGTTATATATGTTTTCTGTCTTATCGGATGGCGTATTCTACGTTAAACTTAATGGCCGTGTCTCTGACACAGCTGTAATTTTTTTTAGAATTGGTCCTTTTTCTTATTCTTGAAATTTTAAATTATTAAATTTTTAAGAGTACGTAGATAGTAGATATTATCCTATTAAATGAGACAAAATTGAACCATACACACAATGTAATATTTAAAAATTATAAAATCATAAGCAAATGTCGAATTGGTGCAACAAGGGTTGGGGGAACTGCTATATTAATCAAGAATAACATACAATACTACAGTCACGATAACAAAAGTAGAAACTCGCTAGATACTTTAGAGACATGCGCCATAAAGACACCCGTTGACTGCGACAACTTTTTAGTTATTACATATGCGAACTATCCGGCCGGCAATATGAATTCAATACGAGCAGACTTGCAAAAACTATTTGATTTTATGAATCTTCAAAATTCAAATAACTACTAAGTACTTGAACTGCAAGCACAGATAATGGGGTAATACTGTTAATAAAGCAAAAGGCAATAACCTAGAAAACAGTCAACATCGATTTCCTTACACTTCCAACAATTTCAGTGAAGCCCGCTTTCCTTACAGCACACGGCACACGTCACAATGGCATCACTATCACAAAGCCAACATGAAAGAACACAACCCTCATATACTGCGTCCCTGACTGTGCGAATCTAGTAATAATTACCAAATCCTAAAAGTATGCAGAGTAATACTGGGTTGTATACTAGGTTCTAGTATAATACGGTTAAAACAAAGTTGTTTAAAATTTTTTCATTTAGCCCCCATCCCGCAACGTGCGATAAGGAACTTCGTTCCAAAGCAAACTTATTGAAATCATCAAATCTGACAAAAAGTGACAATCTTTGGACTGCCTAAATCAGTTTTTAAATCATAAAGTTTCAATAATGGTAAAGGTAATGAAAACGTGAAGTTAAAAAAAGAAACGGGTCATTAGTCTCAAGTGATTAAGTGGCATTGAAAAGATTGTGTATATAAATCACGTCACAGTGTCTTGATTTGTCAATACGATTGGCCAAAAAATGAAGAAGATGTAGTTGGTCAAAGAAAATTCTGCTCATGCAATTTACAAAAGCAAACAAGGGAAAATACAATTTTCGGTCCAAATCAGGCAAAGGACAACTGCCGTATATCCAGGAATAAAAAAATGCTATAAGTTATACAGCTTCAAACCGAATTCTTCGAAAATTGGCGGAATATGTATCTAAGCTGTTGCCAACCATTTTATAAAATTTCTGAAGTTGGAGCAAGGACACGTGTAATATAATTTTGGATGAAATGCTCATAAAATGTTCGTATACTATTGCACGTATACTATTACACACGCATATACAGTTTGAAGTTCATTTTAACCGCCAATGATCGCGAATGCCCTACGGTCCTTCTGCGAAAAGAGTTGTCGCAAAGATCCAGGAATCAGTAGTAGCTGAGACTCCCAGTTCATCGAAGGTAATTCAATCTCAATATGCTACCTCTAATTCAGTAAATGACAAAGAATTTGTTTTGTCCACATACCAAAAATTCAAACAAGTATTCAAGTCTTTGCCATAAATATACAAAAATTGTGTATGGGAACAACATTCTGTGTAGGCAATTATGTGCATAAACTGCCAGAATTAATCTAATTTTCTGAAAATAAATTTTGAATTTGTATATTTTATGTTACAGTAATTAAAAAAAAAATAAGTTTACCATTTTACTGAAGTGTGTTTGCTTTTGGGTCAAATTGACGAACAAATTGGTTATGAGGGGTAGAATCTGAATTTGAGCAGATTTAGCTTTTTTTCGACATATCGTCGATTGATTTTCAACTAGAAATACGAGCCGTATAATTGGTTTTATATTGTATTAGAATGGCCTTAAAAAATAAATTACAGTATGTTGATACCGTTAAAATAGAACAATTTTCTACAACGTAAACAATTTTAAATCCAAAGATTTTAACTCAATATTAACACACGCTGCAAAGGGCTCGAAATTGGCGAAGTTAGCAAAAGTTATTGGAAGTGAGCTATGTAAAAAAGTATTGAAATGAACCTAATTCCAAGTACCAAATCATAAATATTCCCAGGCCCCATTAGTTACTTATCAGTGGTAAGCGATGAATTACTCACTTAGACTTATAAGTCAACTGTAATACTACGGGTTAAATATATTAAGCGCTAGTCCCACCGGATAATCATTTAGAAGTCATTTGAGCTCATCTTTAGTCTAGTCCATAGATGTGCAACTAGTACTCTTTTGAGTCATCGTGTTTTCACACCGATAGTAGCTTGATCGTTTTTTCACACCAACATGTCCGAAAGCTTGCTGCTTGTTTACCGATTCAAAGTCAGTTGCTGTTCTGCATTTGACCAAGCAACACCGTATCGCTCTGCAAGCAAAATTATTTGTAATAAAAAACACTACACTTAAAAAATAAATTTTAATTGCCATGGACGAATATAAAGAAATTTTTATGTTTGTAAATGGCAAAAATCATAAATGGAAATAATCATTGGAGATGTTGATATTTCATTTTTTTTTTAAGATTTAGTTTTAATTTTTAATTTTTTTAATTTTAATTTTTTACTCAGTGTACTACTTTTGTTTTCTCTGCTTTTGTTCTGCTTGCTCCGTTCAACTTAACACAGTCGCAAAATTCGTAAAACTGATTTGAAATGCGTTTGTGTCAGTTTGCACATGTCTGGTCTAGTCACATGTCTACCAATCAGACAGTGTCCCGTCAAAACTGAAACAAGCATTGATACCCTGGGCCTGGCTAAAGACAAATTTGTCTGTTCCTCTCGTCCATATCTCCAGTATTATAATATAAAAGCGATCTCGCAGGACACGTTGCTAGGGGCATCCCTACACACTCCAATTACTTTGGAACCTATAAGGTAGTCACTAGTCTAGCCAACTCATCCGCTCTACATTCCACGGAACGTCCCAGTGCCCTGGCACCCACATATAGTGAATATCGTAGTGCTGGGCAATCTCGTTAAGAGATCTGTGGCAGTTCTGTTCAGCTGTTGAATACAGGAATAAATATGGCAGGGTCTTGATGACCCCTGACTGCCCGAGAAAACATTGACCTCAAAGACTGCTGGACTATTATCCGTCAGCCAGTCGGTCACTTGTCTAATAGCCAAAATTTCAGCCTGATACTTGGTACAATGACCACGTAATCTGCGGGAAAGAGACAACCCTAGTTTCCTACAGCAGATCACGTAGCCTACCTGATCATTTATTTTCAAACCAGGAACACATTTGTTCCAAGAATCCGTTTGAGGGAGAGGTAGTCCCGATCGAATTGGGGTTCCGCTTTCGAGTAGCCGACAAATGCGGGATTTTTGAGAGTACCTTCTAAAACGGTCCCATGACCGTCTACGACCATGTATCATTGGGAGAGTGGCTTTAGCTTGATGGCATACATCAATGCAGTCTGCCTGCTCATAATGTGTATCAGCACCAAATATAACATTACAATCAGTGGATGTGGCACGAAGAACACCCGTGATTGACACCTTCGCTATTCTCTGAAACCTACTCAGTAGTGAAAAATAGGTGGGTTTCTCAAGCATTATCGGTTTCACCACCGCTGTATAGATCCAGTGAACAATACACGGAGAAACTCCCCATTTACTACCATAGCCCTCTTGCAGATACATTGGGTTGTCGTCGTATTTTTCGTAATTTCTACTTCGCTCGCTGTCCAAAATAATAAATAATAAAAAATTTTTTCAATTTCGTATTTATGGACTCTTTGCATGTGATTTATATGGATGTTGTCGAGGAACCTCTGCATCTCAAAACTTTAGGGCACTCAGGACATTCAATGAAAAAATATTTGATCCAGAAACGACTATGATTTTACTCTTTTATGGTCCCAATCAAAGAAATAATCAAAATTTAAAATTTTTTAAATGAAATGTCAACAAATACGAGAAAATCCATCTTAAATGCTCACAATGTCTTTCAGTCCACTATAGATAATAGATATAGATAGATAGATATAGATAATAAATGTAAAATTATTCGTTTCAAATGTTTAATACCATTTCACAGAGAAAAAAGTCAAAAACAAAAAAAAGTCAATGCGACTTTAAATGATCTCAATGGAAAATTTAAAATAAAAATTTAAATTTCAGGCATTAATCTCAATTATTTAAATTAAATTTAAAGGAAATCAAATAAACTTTAAAACAAGGCAATTGAAATTTAAGATATCAATTATAATTTGAAACACATCAATTGTCATTTAAGACATCAATTGGAATTGCAATCACATCAATTAGAATTTGACACTACAAACCAAAAGAAAAACAAATTGACACAATAAAAGACATTAATTGAAACCTAACAAATGTCAATTGAAATTTAAAGCCGTTTTGATTCAGAATTGTTACGGTTTTCAGTATGCGTTGTACGAAAGTTGTTTGGAGTAAATATTTACATTCATCAGGGAATATCATATTCATCATCTTTTCACAACTGTATCCCTAGTAATAGAGATATATTATGGTATTGAGCTTAAATAATAAAATAAAAATGTAGGTATATAGTTGTATTTCAATTATTAAATTTAAAACCCCGGGAATGCCCGATTTCAATAAACCGAAGAAAATCTGGATAAACCGGGTACTCGAAAATTTTTAATTTGAAAGAACTGGCATTCGGTATTGCATGAAATCCCGGTTTCTCTGTTTTCGGGTTAACTTTTGTACACTCTAGACGCGATTAGTGCGTAAACAGCTAATAACTCTATGGTTGTGGAAAGCGCATCCTAATCCCATCTCGAGGTATCCGCAATGGCATGGGTAATTCATTGCTATTTCATTTGCAAGGGTTCCTTCTTATGTTTTTCCAAATCACTCCATTAACTGTTTAAAGATATATATTATTTTCCCATAGAAATGTGGACAGCGTCGTGTGGACAGCGTCGGGCAAAAAAAACCAGCACGTAAGCCTTTATAACTTCCACACCACGTCCAACATATGATTTAATGCCGATTTGGCCCGAAATATCTATACCGGTGTTCACAAAAGACCGCGAGAATATTGTATTGAATGCAGGCTTCTTTTATGCTTGAAAACTACAGGTCTTACAATTTAAGATAGTGGTTCCAAAAAGATTTTTTCATTTGGGGACCCAAAACTCTATACGAACTAAATGCAACATTAGAGAAATTTCACAGTGAGGGGATAACTTATACAAATACTATATATAAGATAAGATATAACCGCGTGAATCTTCCAGAAAACTTTCGTCGCATAATTGTGTCGGTGGCTGGGAAAGTCGACCATTTGATCTGATAAGAAATTCCTTCCGAGTCAATAAACGGATTTAGGGACAATATTTTACTGTCGTTTGGTATTTTTCGGCCACGATCAAGGTGTGTATACTCGGGAAAGTATCATTTGTGGCATAACAAAGGAAGCCGGGGTTTCACAAATATCAACTCGAAGTGGTGTATTTCTCGAGTACCGTATTTCACGTTATGCCTGTGTTCAGGATGGCTCAACTAAAAAACCTGTATATGTACGCTATAGCGCTCACATAGCCCGCTACGAAGGTATTCCATTGGCATGCCAGTTTGTGTAACCATGCCAGTACAATAGTGGAATATGTCCATAGGGGCAGAATATGGCTACCTAGTTTAACATCAGGTCGAAATTAATTAATCATGCGAGCCATTAATACCGCACCATAAAGTTCCAACCGAGGACGTGTCACGAACTTGTCCGTCAACAATGGAGTTGGAGTTAGGAACAAACCCATTTTAAAATGCTGCTCGAATTTTTCGGAAAAACCATTTGAAATTTATGAATTTTGCCTAAGCGAAATGTTTCGATGCGCACTGGGATGGCAAAATGTTGGCGGACTTGCAAGGCAGAGGAAAAAAGTGATCGAATTCGTGTTATCGTCACATACGATGACAAAAAGATAAACAAAGATACCATCGCCTAAAGGAAACGGCCAACATATTGCGGAGGCCGTTTACGGGTTTTTCTTACGTGGAAAATAGCTGACCCCGTTCAAGCTATTTAATTCGGCAAAACGTCTGGTCCAGGAGTGCCAATATTTGACAGTTTCGAAGAACACTGGGAAAATATTAAAGCCAATTCATACTGTCGTGGCATTCAAGATGATGGACTCGCAGCCAAAATACCAGTTGACGTCAAAATTGATATCAAGTCGTTTTGTTTGGATCAATTGCCGACTACAAGGAATTCCTTGGAATCGTTTTATTGTTCCTTAGGGAAAATAGTCAATATCTGCATTTCAGACCACCAGTTATGGTCGATGGATGGCAAAAGGCATATATTGTCGAAAAGTATTTTTTTTTTCGAACTGGTCTTCTCGATGTTACCATTAATACTTTAAGTGAAAGCTCAGTTTAGTACCACCGGAGCCAACGACGCTCCAACTAGTGAGCTTCCAACCGTATTTGTGTTTCAGGTAGTCGCCGAAAATCGGAATAAATATCCCTGGCATGATGAAAATAAATTAATTTGAATCATAATTTCGAACAATAAATATGTTCGAATTATAGCACAATGTCTGTTTACACGCAATAAAAACGAAAGTTAATTATCGTTAATACTATAACAGCGAAATATTTAACGAAAATATATTTCGTGGGGGTATTGTTTTGATTTTGTTCTTTTTTAAATGGATTTGAACTTTCTTTATAAGTGAGAGGAGGATGGCAAGTATGTTCGGAAAAAATATTAGGGGAGAGAAACAAAAGTGGTTCGATCCTATATTTCAGACCTCTAAGCGGCACCAAGGGAGAGGCAGGAACATAAAAAAAATTATAAAAAATAAAAAATTTGTATGTGGTACGAGATAGAGGGTATAAATGTTCTGAGAAAAAATTAAAAATGAAAAAACGTTCTGAAAAATTAGAAAAAAAATTAGTTAGAGCGGTTGGAGCAAATTTTATAAAAAATTTATTTTTGTATGCGAACCCCCTTAGGGCTGGTGGTAGAGGTTAGGTGTATTTGTTAAAAATGTTTGGAGGAAAAAATTAGTGAGGGTCGGTTACATTTCACCCATTTAAGGGCAACTCCGGGACAGTTATGGGGCTGTGGTTAATTTTCCCCCTTGAAGAATATCTTAGACCACGATGTGCAGCCAATTGCCCCTACCCTACCTAACCCATTTTTTGGGGTCAATCACTTCTTTTCCAACGCAACAAAATTATTTGTTGAGCCGTATAGAAATCGAAAACTCGTGCACTATACCCCTAGTTTGTATATTACAATATTGTATTTTGGTTGTTTTAAAAGTGCATTGAGCGAGCAGAAGACGTTGTTTGTTTTTGATGATATCTTGTGTGTGTGCCTTGTTTGTATGCCAATAGATTAATATTTTGGTATGCTAACCCCGAAGAGTGGGTAGAGGCGGTTAGTGAGTAGTTTACAGATTGGCCAATTAGCCCCTGAACCATGCAAGAACCATGTAATCTCTTTCAACAGGTCTCCCGTATTCACATTGCCGAGAGAGTACAAAACATCCATAAAGTAACACCCGAAGAAGTGTTTCCTCCTGTAGGACTGGATCCTTATGGAGAAGGTGGTTGACGGTATCGATTTCGTATTCGCTCAGTTATTTTTGCAAAAAATGTCTATATGTATGTATAAATATTAATGTAATTATAATATGTAAGAGAGTATAATTTTAGTTTGTTTAAAACTACTGTAAATGTTAAACAAGGAAGGTATACGCACTACACTGAAAGAAAAACGCTTCGTGGAAACGAAACGTGGAAGAAATATTTTCGTTAATGTTTTTACGTTGTTATAGTGAAAAGTGTCATATATCCGACAATTTGGTACTCGTTGCAACGAAAAATTTCATACTTGACTTCTTTGACAAGTTTTCATTTCGTTGCTGCAACAACTTACAGTGGTGGTCCAGTATAACGAACGCCGATATAACGAATGCCCAGTATAACGAACGCGTTTTTCTAGTCCATTGACGACTCTAAATAACGAGCGGTTGAAAAATTAAGTATTCTATATAACGAATGCTCTCTTTTTCTATGCTTTGTTTTATTCTTTGTTATTTTTGTTTGTTTGCTTTGTGCACTTACACATAGAAAACATTTCATTTGCCTAATTTTTAAAAAGGGAAGTCCCCGTTTATTTACTGTCAGATTTGTTGACCACTGGTTGCGTTATTTTAAGGAGATTGCAAGAACAAGCTATTGACTTCAGTACAACAATTAAAAAAAAAAAAAACACATATTGGAGATTTTTTTTCTAAACATAAATAACTTTACTCATGTATGTAAATTTGTTCCTTTTTTTTAAATAAATGAATTAATATAATACGAATAGAGTTTAACTTGCTACTATGCTAATATTTATGAAAAGAAATATATATGTATTTCGATGTAACGAATTTTCGATATACCGAACGACCCTGCACATTATATCTTTCGTTATACAGTGGTGGCACTGTACTTGTAAAGGCATAAGTTTTAAACTACTGACATTTGGTTTATCTCTTACTTTTTATAGTTTCTCTATACTATTAGGTTTGTCAAAATTTTTAGTTGACGAAACAATTTCGTTATTGTAATGAAATTAATTTTTATGATGGTATATAGAGAAAAGCAGTCGAAAAAATGAGAGAGCGTAAAAAAGTGGCCAGCAAGAGAAAATGGTGAGCGTGAGTGGTGGGTCACGTACACATCTTAAATCAGTTCAATTGCAACAACCGAAAGTGGTAGACCTGTTTCTCCGTTGGAATAATTTAAATAAATTTGCCAAAACAGAGTAATTAGTTATACTTAGTAATAATCTTTTATTGTGAAGACTAAATTGGGTGAATTTATGTGTTTCCTGTGATCGTTTGTGTAACTTGCGAATCTCTAAATCAAATAGATAAATAAACAGAATGCAAGAATCAACACGACAGCAAAGAAAGTGACGCATCGATGCAGAAAAACTACCCCGAAATATGTTACTGAACTTTTGTGTGTATGCGCGTGACTGTACAAGGCGCAACAAATTGTTCATGTTTTTGTGTTCTAATCATAATAAGGTCGCGCCTGTTTCGTTGTGTTGGTATTTGGATTCAGAACATACATTTGTGCGGGCAGTCGAAGTCAATGAAAACGAAGAAGCCAAAGAAACAAAGTGTTTCAAGTACGACGAACATAAAAAATAAAAATTCAACGTACAGTCAAATGAATCCAATCGAAATTTTAACAAAGTGAGCGATCACTGGCTATAAAAACCCTCAACACAACAGCAATTGCATGATTTAACAAAACAATGATGTTAAAGGGTTAGAGCATAGAGGAGTAGAGCTTATGTTCATGGTAAGTACAGACATAGATATGTACATATCTTAAATAGAAATCTTAACAATAAATTCTTCGTATATGTTTTTAATTGCAGGGCCTGAATATGACGGCCAAAATAACACTCAACCCCTCGACTACCACAATCTTCACCAGACGAGTGTTTCAACAGGAAATAAATATAATCTATTTATATAATAGATTTTCGAAAACAACAATTCAAAAAATTGTTATCACAACACCTGAATGTAATACTATGTACAATTATCAATAAATAATTTCAAACACACTTCAAAACATTCGTTGCAGCAATGAAACAAAATCATTTTAGTAATGAAACATATTCATTACAACAATGACTCAAACTCGTTGCACCAATGAAGCAAATTCATAGCAGCAATGAACAAATTTATTGCAGCAATGAAGCAAATTCCTTGTAAGAACGATACCTATTCATTGCAACAATGAAACAATTTCATTGCTGCAACGAAACAAATTCGTTGCAATAATGAAGCAAACTCATTGCAGCAACAACCATACTTTCACAACAGTGACGAACAGTTCGCAGTTGATGAACACATTTTCATAGCGGGAATGAATCGTTACGTTAGCTCACTTTCGATGACAAAAGTTGTTGGGGTGATGAACATTTTCATCCGTGTGACGATGCTTTTCCGTTCAGTGTAGAACAGTTTATTTTAACTCATTTTTAAGCCAAATTCATGTGTATTAAGTTTGTGTAGTCTTTTGTTTACATTAATATTTCCACTAAAATTATTAAATCAAGGCCCGAGAATTTAGTTATTATATCGGAAATCTTGCCACAGTTGAACAGAGTATGTTAGAGTTATTCAGAAATCAATACAAAGTTCGAGCCGGTTAGAGCAATATGTTATCTACGTTGTGGAAGACCTTTAACCGAAATGCGTTTTATATTGCCAATTAAGTAATCAATTAATTAAACTTTACGAAGGAAATAAAAGTTGAATATATATGATTATTGTAATCTATTATTACAAATTAAGCACAAGACAACTACGCTGTCAGAAATTGTACAATGTAGTCCTAAAGCTAATCCTCACCAACATCTCTAGCTTACGTATCAAATGTTGAACAAAGAAAGTTTAATCTTTAGCACAATGTTTTGCCACTGACTTCTACATCGTCCATTCCTAACAACCAGTCACAGAGAATGTTAATTCTGATTTGCATTTGTTGTCGTAGTTACTATTATTATTAACGCAAAGCCTAACACAATGTCCTTAAAATTTACTAAAAGGAATTACGCACAAAAAGAAAAGTGTCATGCCACCCTTTTACTAAGACACTGGTGGCCGCCAGCATTGTTAGCCATGCAATTCAATGCCATCTGGTGCTATAGAAAATTTGTTCTGTTCCTAAGACTTCCTATTGTGTAGGCGTTTACTGTAAATCTGTTTTTGTTGTTCTCGTCCTAGTAAGGAAAGTTCGGTGTATAAAGGATACAAATTGTTTAACAAATTGATGTTAATTTGATTGAAAACTTTTTGAAGTTTGACTTGTTGTTTGTCAGGGTGGGATTTGTTCTATTGTTCCTGGACGTTAGCAAAAGGGTGTTAGTTAGATAAATTTGAACCAGCTAAATATTAAACGATAGGTTGAAACCGTGATAGAGATTTCTGAACTTTTTAAATTGAAGTTTATATTTAGAAGTTCACCAGAGTATGAGGAGAGCAGTTTGCTAAGGAAGAAAATAACGAATGCGGCTGTAAAAGATATCAAGTATGGTGATATTCAAAAACTTTTTATTAAATCAGTCATTGTTTATTGTGTAACCGACATTTGTACTCATATTACAATGAGTTTTTGTCCTTGTCGAATGGCCATTGCATGCTGATAGATCTGCTCCTTGAGGGTATGTTAGTGGATAAACCGAATGGGCATCCTCTCAGTATTGATCTAATTCATCGGTCAATTATCACTGGATTGCTGGTTAGGTTGATAGTGGCTACGTCAGCAATCCGCTTCAATTATTTTCCTCGATGCCTTTTTTTCAATTCATATTCCACGTAGTCAGGACGCATAATAGGGAATATATAGGATTAAAATACTATATGCCACGGAAAAGGCTATCAAATCACTGTAGTACCTTTCCGGTGTCGGAAATTAACATCCACTTCGACTCAAGGTGCTATAAAATGTGTATGACTTGTATTCCTGAGTGCCGACTTTTCCTAAACGATATGGATAATCTATTTGATATCAAGCTCATGCACCGTGGGACGACCTTACCTATTGAACAGGCTCTGGACCAAGTAGATATTCTCTTTTCTATTTACAAGCTCCCTCTCAGAAGATATGCTTCGGGCAAGCGAACTAACGGGTCCGCCAAATAACTTTTTTTTTTGAAAATGCTATAAAAAAAACTACTGAATATTTTCTCAATTTTTTTTTTATTTGAAAGTACAATCCTTCCGGTTAATAATGGAAAATAATTTCATTCAAATGGCTGCCTCGGCTGGCCATGCAGTAGCCTACACTATCGGTCCAATTCTTAAGCACATTATCGATTGTGTGCAGCTGTATTTCAACAATGGCTTCATGAATATTGTCCTTTAAAGCGTCAATTGTCTCTGGCAAATAATAGTCCATGACCGTCGGTGGCGCAATGGGTAGTGTGCGCGCCTCTTGTACAGGAGATCCTGGGTTCGATCCCTGCTCCAATGGGTCCCAATCAGTGAGTGAAAACTGGAAAGCGCACAGCTCAGTGATTGTGAGAAGTTCTCCCCGATCCCTTCATGGGATGTAATGGGAAACCATTTATTTATTTTAATAATAGTCCAACGGTGTCAAAACGCAACTCCGAGGTGGCCAAACGACATCAGCTCTGCGGCTGATAATGCGATCTTCAAAAACAGGGCGCAAAACATCGAGTGTACCTTCGGCTGTGTGGCACGTACCATGATTTTCAAAGTAATGTCGCAATATTTCCCAGCGTTGTTCAAGCGTATTCACAACCACATTCGTTCAGCGGAAGGATATAACTAATTATCTGTCAAATCAGACATGAGCTAAGTGTTACCATTCACGAAATAAGCACTAGTTGAAAAAAAAAATGTTAGATGGCGCATTTATATATCAATTGACACAGATCTTTGTATGTGTGAACAAAGTTTTTTTACATGTTTTGTACATATTCCGCAAATTCGGTTTAAACCATTAACACGAACGAAAAATTCGGTTGACTTAAAAATTGCCCGAACTACTAAAGACCATTAACGAAAATATGGACATCACCGTTAAAACAGTAGTGATCGATATTGGAGACATCGATCACGCACAAACAATTTGTTCGAAAGAATTTAAAGGAAGAGTGTGATGGTTTAATTTGAAAAGATTTCGGAAAATGGTATCCAATATACAACAAATCGAAAGCGCGTTTTCAAATCGGAGCCTTGACCACTTTATAGCACCAAAGCGAATAATAATACTGTTTTTTTCCATTAACCCATTGTTTGATCACAACCAAAATTTCTGTATTTCTTTCTTAAAATTTCAAACAAGTATTTTATCAAAACATAGTATTAACATAAGGCCGAGCCTGTAAAAAGTAGAAGCTACAGAATCTGGTTAGCAAAAAAATCGTTTAAAAAAAATTACAGCAGACAGTTGTCCGAGGCCTTCGGCCACGGACTGTCCCTGCAGGCTGTGTCAGAGACACGGCCATTAAGTTTAACGTAGAATACGCCATCCGATAAGACAGAAAACATATATAACAATAAATTCATTTGCTTATATTATTTATCATTTATTGTTATATATGTTTTCTGTCTTATCGGATGGCGTATTCTACGTTAAACTTAATGGCCGTGTCTCTGACACAGCCTGCAGGGACAGTCCGTGGCCGAAGACCTCGGACATTTTTATATTTACCAACGGCATTTGATTCAAGTCCGTTTAAAAAAAAAAATATTATGTTCAATTTTTTTAAACTTAATTTAATTTATGTATTTTAATTAATATTTTTATTGAAATAAGTTCTGCGAATGTTGAGAGGGCCGCCCTAATATTAAAAAAGGTTTACCTTATCGAGTCTTCGCATTAGCATTCGAGCGTTGTGTGAAAGCCTTACGCTTTACAATTCAAAATTAATGTTACAAAAGCTTTATTGAAGCTTTCGCAAAAAAGCTTTATTACGTTAGCTTACTGTTTGTTTCACTTTTTACTAGATACATGTTGCCAAGCAACATTAGCTTGCTGTTCGTTTCACTTTTTACTAGATACATGTTCCTAAGCAATGTTGAGCAACCAAAAACACTCAACCAAACACCACACATATGTTTGAGTGTATGTGTTTAAACAATTTTCATTTGAGAAATTAAAATACTAGAAATATATCAACCAATATGAAATGTATATCAAACGAAAGATAACATCTTCATTTACCTACAAAAAAAGTTTTAAAAAAATTCATCTAGCCGTTTCCTCAAATTCAATGAAATAACGATTACAACAATAAAAACCTGACATGACTCCTCATACCGTAAGGTAAGACGTATTCTACGTCAAAAAATCAATTAACCCATTAACCTCTCGCAATGCACTTGAAGTAAAAACGGGATACAATTGTAAGGATGGCGACATGTAGCCTATGACAGGTAGGTATAAGTGTGCACAATAAGATTTTACAAAAAAGAAAGAAATCAATAAATGCAGATTACTTTATATTTCAAAGCATAAATAAAGGAAATAATAGATATAGCGCGCCCATTGTCAACTTTGTTCACTAGGTGCTGACCTGTACTAGTGTCACTTTCACTGAAATTTTCCATAATTCTCATTGACGTTTATTCAAACTTGTGGGAAATTTTTGTTAAAGTAATTTAATTGATACGACAAGGGAAAATGTGACAAAATTTAAATTATTGATGTGTTAATATCTATAGCGGCGTATAGGGACTAAATCTATCAAAGTCAGATTTTATGCTGCTGCTAAAACCAGATTTTATGCTGCTGCTAAAACCAGATTTTCTGCGACTGCGAAAGAGAATAATGACATGTTAAACAAAAATGAGCGAGCAAGAGAGCAATGAAAGAGTGGTGTGGCAGGGGTGAGGCAAACGAAATTGTGTCTATAGCGTATGTATTAACATAATAATGTATGTATGAACATGTGCCTGTTGCTGTTGTTGAACGGAGATATCAAGCATAGCCACGCAAAATTTCATTTGCAAGCCCATGGGCTTGCGCAGTCGACGTTATGGTGACACACTAATACGTCAGCTACTTCGTACAAAGTATGTGTGATGTTGTGTGTTTGGCTGTTTCGTTGCTGTTGATATGGCAAACATGTGGTTATGTGACACACGTATACGTCAGCTACTTCGGACAAAGTATCTGTGATGTTGTGTGTTTGGTTGTTTCGTTGATGTTGCTATGGCCAAACAAAGCGAGTCATTTGATGTTCAGCATTGCCCGGTGTATACAAAAAAACTATTATTTTTTATTTTCCAATGTAACATTTACTAATGTGTTCATAGAAATCGAACAGGTACCGCGTAGCAAAAAGGTGTTAACACATCATCCGTGAGTTCGAAAACTCATTGATTTTTGTTTATATGTATAATAGCATTTGTTTCTTATATAAAAAAACAATTTTAAAGCCATGAGGTCGGTGTTGGTATATCTATTAGAGAAAACATGTAACACCGCCCAAAGATGAACATGCCGGAACGCCTTTTTAATCTAAAAACTTCACCGCGCAAAAACTGTATTTCTGAGTGTCTGAGGAGTATCAACAAGGAATGGTAGCTGAACCGGAGGAAGAACCAATTTATTAGGACTTAGTCGGTGGTGTCATGGCTTTGAAATTCGTTTGCCATCAGATAGTCTACTTCAAGTAAGGCGCTGTATTCTTGTATTCTGTATATTTTTATTGAAAATAATTTTTTCTTTTGATACGAAATTTTAGAATTTTTATGTCAATCTTTTTGACGTAGAATACGTCTTACCTTACGGTATAGGGAGTCATGTCAGATTGTTATTGTTGTAATCTTTATTTCATTGATTATGAGGAAACGGCGAGATAACTTTTTTTAAAAATTTTTTTGTAGGTAAATGAGATGTTATCTTTCGTTTGATATACATTTCATATTGGTTGATATCTTCCTAATATTTAAATTTCTCAAATGAAAATTGTTTAAACACATACACTCAAACATATGTGTGGTGTTTGGTTGAGTGTTTCAGTTTGTAGCGTGGACACAAACTATGATGCTGTTTCAGTGTGGACACAAAGCTTCGGCTGTTGTTTTGATTGATGAAATATTGAAATAGTGTATATTTACTTATGTATTTAAGTGAAACAAAATGTTAAATGTGAATTTGAATTTAACATGGATATATAATTATAAAAAATATATGAAAAAATTAATTCATACATTTTTATGTTAAACGAAAGTGCTGCCAAGTAAGCAAAATAACAATGGTGTTTGACAGCAGCTGACAGTTGACGTTTAGTAAATTAAAATAAAAACTACTAATCAAAATGGCACCTACACGAAATACAAGAAAGCAACGAGTGGTTGTTATGCAGAGAAATAAATACTCAGGTAAGTTTTGTGTTCCCTTGTTTATATATATTTTTATTAAAAATGTTAATTAATTTGTAGGCGCAACATCAACAACAAATATGCAACAAATCGCAACAGCAGCTGCAGCACCCAATATCAATCAAATAGGTAAGTTTTATACCTACATACATATACATATGTACATATGTATATATTAATGTAATGTATAAATTCCTAATAATGGATTTAATTTACAGTTCCTATAGCGGCAACAACAACAACAAATAGTCGATTTAAGTAAATAGGTATAGGTAATAGTAAATAGGTATAAGTAAATAGGTATAAGTAAATAGGTATAAGTAAGTAGGTATAAGTAAGTAGGTATAAGTAAGTAGGTATAAGTAAATAGGTATAGGTAATACGACAACAACAACAAAACAAAACATATTTATCCTATTTTTCCTACCATAAGCTTATGTATATTATCAAAAGTAACTATCAAATAAATAAATTCATTTGCTTATGTTATTTATTGTTATATGTATATGTTTTCTGTCTTATCGGATGGCGTATTCAACGTTAAACTTAATGGCCGTGTCTATGACACAGCCTGCAAGGACAGTCAAATTTTCGTTGCTGCGGTTTAAAATACCAAAACAGCAAAAGACTATATTTCCTACTTTAAAATTTAAAGAAAACTGCAGTTGTTGCATATTTTTTCTTCAAAATTTACCATCATACTATATTTCTCCATCTTTACAATTTTGATAATACAACCCAATTATATTAGAAGTTTTGAAAATGTAAATTTGCATCCCGTTTTTACTTCAAGTGCATTGCGATAGGTAAAGGGTTTATTGTTTTTTCTAAAATTTTGTGTATATAGTATGCTACTTAACCCATTGAATGATTTTTTTGCTAACCAAATCCTGTAGCTTTAAGGTTTTTTTCGGCCCACCAAATAGTATTATTATTCTCTGCGTCTCTCAGTCTCTATATTTACGTTGGCCAATGAATTTTAGCCTTTGTGTGTTCTAATGGGTACAACTGTAAAGTGTAAGCTGAGGGACAAGGAAATGTAAATGTATTTTTTATAAATAAAATGATAAGTTGTCCAGTTATAAAAGCGCTGTGAAAATATTTGTTCAATGTCTGAAAAATAGAGAATTAAGTACTAGTCCTTTACGCTACTATCGTTCAACTTAGACTGACGAAATCTTTAAACCAAAACATTTTTTGACTGTAGAAAACAATCTTTGAATTTATTTAAAAGGTTAGAAGTGTGCATATTACAAAAAATGATGCAAATATTAAATAAAAGATTCATGATGAACATAGGTCGTCAACGAATTCTCTCCACCATTATCTGTCTGTGACATGTCGAGATTGTGTATATTCTTCTTGAAGGCACCGCTTCCATATATTTATACATACTATTACTATATACTTTCAATTTTTTTGTATTTCTTTTCCAGTCCACATCATTTGAAGTTAAGATTAAAACTGCCATTAATTTTTGTAAAATAGGCAGCTTCCAACAAAATAAATGCAGGCAAAGAAGCTGCCAAGGATAACTGAAAAGTCACATCAGGGGCGGGCAAACCTGGAAGGATAATGCCATTGATATCCTCAGAATGAAAATCCTGGAAATCGTGCTGATGTTATATCAACTACAAAAAAAAGGTACGTCATCGAAACCCATCCTTTTCCATTCCAATACTATATATTTCCTGTGACATCCTTTAAAATCCGATTATTCTTTTCATTTCCGGTTCGTTAAAAAAAATAATTTAAAATTCTTGGTTTGGTTGTCGTACGGTGTATTCGTGTTTACTCTCTTCACTTCCTAATTCGATACAACATCAAATTACAAAATTAGTGTCGTACCGGATTAATTCGATTTCCGTTTCCGATTACTCTACTCTTGTTTGGTCTTCTACAAATAATTTCAAATCAAAAAAAAATCAGTTATCTTTGCACTTCAGTGTTTATTTCTTAACTCTTCCATTTCATTTTTCGTTTTCCTATTATTGTCATAAATGTCCACTGTTATGTGTTTTTAGCTTGTTAGTCTCTTCGGCACAAATAATTTTCATTTGTACTACCCCGCGGAAATAACCCCCCCCCATCCGGCGAGCTGAGCTGCAGCCACAGCCTAGTGCCGATCCGCGCTTTAATATCTATATTTATATATTTCAGGAAAATTTTTCAAATACTGTTTGACTTCTCTCCCTCTCTAAATCAAATGAAGGTTTTATGCCACTTTTGCCTTTAAAGAAAATCTATTACTGTTAAATACTCAGTTGTTAATTTAATTAGACATTAGTATTACCTGATGCAATATCGTACCGATAAAACCCGGAAAATATTTATATATATATAACTAGCTGACCCGGCCGACTTCGTCCTGCCTACAAAAGTATTGCCTGTAACTGTATTGTACACCAATGCTTTTGGAGACCGCCTTGATCAATCATATTAATAACAGGCCTGCATCAATGATTAAAAATGTATAGCACTAATGATTCCAAAATGATTTTATTTTTTTTATTATATACATCATAGCGGCCCCGGCGGACTTCGTTCCACCCAAAAATACAACAAAACTATTGCAAGACAATGCAATTGTAACAATGCCACTTAAACTTTCACAATCCATCAGATGACGTTTCGAATTAAATATGGCGGCATTGTACTATTAAAATAAACCAAAAAATTTACAGTCCACTAAACGAAACATTAAATAAATTATTTTCTTAAATATAAAATTTTCTTAGCAAACCATCCTCTTTATTTGAGTACTTTGTGATACACAATATTTTTCGTTTTTTGTTCCGGTGCCAACACAAACAATGCAGATGGCTTACCAACACGTGAACAGGCTACATACAATTGCCCATGTGAAAAACATTCATTTTCTAAATTCAGACCACAAATGTCCAATGATTGGCCTTGAGCCTTGTTAATTGTCATGGCAAACGCAAGACGAACCGGGAATTGAATGCGTTTGAATTCGAAAGGCATGTCTGTCGGTATCAAAGGAATACGCGGAATGAGAACTTGTTCTCCTTTAAAGTTGCCTTTGAGAATTGTTGCGTAAATGATATTGTTCGTGATTTGCTTCACAATCAAACGCGTTCCGTTACACAATTTAGGAGGTTGCAAATTTCGAAGCATAATCACTACTGAACCAAGTTTAAGTTGTAAAATGTGTTGCGGAACACCAGGCAAATCCAAAGAATTCAAAAATTCAGTGGGGTAATTCGTAGCCTCATCTTCATTTACCACACAATCAACAGATTTGAAGGAATGCATTTGACCACCAATTTGATTTTGAATTTTAAAATTAATCTCATTCACATCCTTGTTTTTCGCTGCCAAAATTGCGCGTTCACTTAACCAATCGTGATTCAAATAATTTACAACAATATCCGGAAACACTTTACCAATTAGTTCATCTTTCGATGTAACAAAATTACAAAAATTCGACGGAAATGAAATCAAACCGGTTGTGACATCCACCGGGACTTCACCATTACCGATGGCTATCAATGTAACACAGCACAAATTCACAAAATGCCTTAATCGCTCAATCGCCACTGTTCACATGAAATGAAAATAGTCCAATATGAATACACTCATTTGTATTCTTCTATATATTCTTGATATCAATTTTAATTCACAAAAACTCACCAAATCGCAATGAAGAAATCCGAATCTGTAATGCACAATGGCCGGCAAACGTTATTCAATCGAACAAAACACGAATTCGCAAAGTGCAATATGTACGCTGAAACAGCAAAGAATGAAGAAAGTACACAACTGAATCAAATGGCACAATAGAGATATGAATAAAATAGAGTGGAAATGAAACGTCAAGTCCATGTAAAATTGACAACAACGTCAAGAGTTTTTTAGTCAACGTCGACAGCGCCACCCCACATGAAACAAAATTGACTTCTCCATTGATCGATAACAGATGGCGTTACGTGGCGTGTCTATCTGATAGTTCAATTGTGATACGATATTTTACATTCGAATTTTGGGATTACATCGCTTCGGACACTTTCTTTTATATATATAGATTAAAAAAAATCAAAAAAAACCTATCGCAGCACGCTGGGTGGTAAAAATAAGACATTTAAAAATTTTTTTTTTTGACGTTTTTTTTCACTTTTTTTTAATTTTTTTTTTAAAACCCGTACTGAGAAAATACCTTTCCAACAAAGTACAAATCATCAAAATCGGTTCAGCCAATCTCGAGTTATGGGATTACATCGCTTCGGACACTTTCTTTTATATATATAGATTATGTTATATAATTAAGAAATGATGGAAGAATAAAAATTAATGAATGAATGAATGTATTTGGTGGTCTTCCTGGTCTGTGGTGCCCCTGAGGGTTCCACTCTAGTGCAGCTCTAGGAATATCTGATGTTGAACGCCTAAGTATTTGGCCGATCCAAGTCAATTTTCTTCTACGAATATCCAATTCAATAGAGCTGTTACTTGCGTTACGTGCGTTGCCAGAGTGTTTTATTCGATCCGTCCCTGAACCTCCATCCTTGGTATACTTGCATTCCCACCAGTTGATTATTCCACGTCTTCAGTTAACGAACCATTAACTGTTGGTATAGTATTCCGTTATTCCGTTATCTGAAAATAAGCATTAGGTTTGTAATCTTAATATTCCCAAACTGATGTGGTGCAATTTTGGAGATCCTGTTTAATTTGGCCTTGACGTCATAAAATTTGTGGACCATGAGGCATATCCCATCTGCATTGTCCATAGCAAGTAGGTGTTGATACATATCCCACTGAACGCTAGACGATACTTCTAAATTGGTTGCCTTCATTGAAGTAATATGGGGAGAAGACGCTTCCTTATCTAACTCCCAAATATGGGATGAAAGACTTTATATGCTGCAACCTAATACAGATGCCGTCGGTGGTGCAATGGTTAGTTTGCGCGGCTCTTGCACATGATACCCTGGGTTCGAACCCTGCTCTGACCACCTTCAAAAAAATTTCTTTCGGCGGCGGTCACCTCGCATAGTGACGGCGAGCCATGAAAAAGCTTCTCAAAATACCGTTCGGAATCGGTGTAATATTGTAGGTCCCAATCAGTGAGTGAAAACTGGAAAGCGCACAGCTCAGTGATTGTGAGAAGTTCTCCCCGGTCCCTTCATGGGATGTAATGGGAAACCATTTATTTCTTTATTTAAAACAGATGCCGAATTATGGATACTATCTAGTCCGGTATCTCTGTCTTTGACAGGGTGGTCCATATTGAGTTTCGATGTATATTATCAGAATTACGAATTGTTGGGAGAGAGGCGAGTGTAATTCAACCGATTGCTCTATTATAATAATCGGAGAGTTTTTACGTAACTGGCACTTAAACAACCAGGTCTGAAATCTGTCTTCTTCATCTGAAAAATTTATTCCACCAGCAGCGAAATTCGCTGCAGTATAAGGGTAGCCATCTTTCCAGGCCGTAGAGATTTTTCATTTTCATCTATATACTACCGATTAGGGATTGCAATACCGGTATTACCGAAACCGGGATCCCGGACAAAAATCCAATGCCGCAATACCGGTATTAGGAAACACCCAATACCACTATTTCGGTGTTACAAAAACATGTACATAAATTATTAAATTTGTGAAAAATAAATGAAACATTAAAAGAAATCTTCAAATTTATCACACTTTTATCGAATAGCGTTCACTATAAATTCGTTTGTTTTTGCAATCGAAACCCACTCATACCTATTAATGGCAACACCGTAAATTGCACATCCCTACTAAAAACAGCTGTTTATCAGCATAAACCAAAACAGCCACACACGCACATACACACACACATGCATATTAAACTTTTCGCACCGCAAAAAAAAAACACATTTAGACACAAACATCTGTTCGTGACCGTAGTGGAAACAGGGCTTTATTTTGCCAAGCGATAATATAGACTATTTGTAGGTTTATTCACACAATTCTTTGTTTGTTGAACTTGTTTTCAATAAATTTCAACTTTTAGACATGGAAAACTACAATTTCGTGGAAAAGACGACAGACAAATTGTCAGTATGGTCTCATTTTCTTCGCGAAATAAATGGACAATATGCAAAATGCGGGATTTGCAGCGCGATCTTGAAAACTCCGGGCGGTAGTACGAGTGGACTGCATACGCACCTGTGAGCGATTCACAAAATTAACCTGTCAAAAAATACAACCAGCACATAGAGCGCCGGCAGTGAGGCACCCAAAAGCAAGGACCAAAAAATCAAGAATTTCTTCAAAAGCCATGAAAACAGTTTGGCTGTCGTTCTAGCTCGAATGTCAGCACGTGACGGTATTGCCTTTAATCTATTTTGCACTTCGCAAGACATCCGACAAATTCACCCCAGATGCTTAAAAAGCTGGTATTGGACTATGGCAAAAATATTCGCGCTGAGCTGATTTCAAAATTGTCATCTTGTGTACTCAATGGATAAAGATTTAGCCTTTCATTGGATGAATAGACTTCGGTTAGAAATCGACGTTATTTAAATATGAATGTGCATTCTACAAAAATGTTTTGGAATCTTGGGTTGGTGCGGGTATATGGATCTCTACCGGCTGAAAATGCATTGAGCTTATCGAAAGTAATCTAAGTGACCACGGCCTCTCATTGAAAAAAAAAAACGTTATTTGCATTACAACAGACGGTGCGGCGGTTATGACTAAAGTTGGTCGACTGATTTCAGCAGAACAGCAACTGTGTATATCACATGGGATCCCACTGGCTGTTATTGACTTTCTTTATAAGAAACATAACTATGTCGAAGAAAGTCTGACTGATTCCGATGATACTGAGTTATATCACTATCAAGACGTGGAAGAAAAATCTTACGCCGAATATTTCAGAATCGAGGCGTTTTGTCTCATCAGCAAGTGGGTCCAATAACCGATAAACTTCGAAGAATTGTGAAAATATTTCGTCGTTCCCCAACAAAAACTGACAAAATTTTGCAGAAATATGTCAAAGAAGAATTTGGTAAAGAATTGGCATTAATAATGGATTCGAAAACTCGGTGGCATAGCATGCTTTTCATGCTAGAACGGTTTTACAAATTATTCAAAAAGCAATGACAGTTTTAGAGCTACATACAGAGTTTCGCCTAACTGAAAATGAATTCTCTTTAATGTCAAAACTAATTGCAATATTAGTACCGATTAAATTAACTATTGAAGCATGCTGTCGTCGAAATGCGAATCTTTTAACTGCCGATGCATCACTAAAGTTTATTTTCAAAGAATTACAAAAGCAAAATAATGTATTAAGTATTGAGTTTGAAGAAAAATTAATAGTTCGAATATTAGAGAGGCGCACGAAGTTGTCTACTATTTTGCAATATTTTCACAATCAGAATCAAATTTCTAAAGAAGACTTAGCATGCAAAATATTTCAGCGACTAAGTAAAACTGCGTTGATACCCATTATGCTACAACTGTTGACACGTTTACATATAAATGGAAATTCCGAAATGGCAGATGAAAATGATGATATCGAAATAGTCACAGAAGTACCCATGTGAATGGAGGATCAGCTGCAATAGACAATTGCGAAAAGTACGAACAATATTGCAAATACTAAAAAGAAATCACCCTAAGATTTAAAAGCGATTTTAGAACAAGAAATTGCATACTTTAAAATTGAAAACGAAAGAGGAAAATATTTGCAATTTCTATACGATTGTCTGTTGTCGATACGACCGACAAGTGTTGAGTCTGAAAGGGCGTTTTCGGCGGCAGGGTTGTTATGTACCAAAATTCGATCGAGGCTGGACGATAAATCTCTTAACGAATTGACATTTTTACGTCCACATTTTAAAAGTATAAATTAATCGAAAAATTTAATAAATGTCTATATTTATTAATAATAGGTTACAACACTAATGTGAACTTAAATATCTTTGAGCTTATTTTCTTCGTTTACGTTATATTTTTTGTTATTTTTTTTGTAATAAAAGTTGATGGAATTTAATAAACTGGAATTTATTTTATTACATATTTTTTTCTAATAGCGGTTTTGACGAAAGTCAATTCCGAAATACCGGTTTTGGAAATGTGCTCCGGTATTGCAATCCCTACTACCGATAACCGGCGTAATGATACCTGCTATTGTTGATTCACCATATTTCATCAGCTCTGCTTGAATGTTGTCGGGACCTGCAAATTTGCGATCCTTAATTTTTCTCAGTGCCGTCTCAAGCACAGTTCGCGACGAGAGACGTTAAGTATTCATATCTGAATAAATGTCTTACCATTTATTTAATTGATACCATCAATCTCGTTGTCCTTTCAAAATCAAACAAGAATTTAATTTAGAAAGCGAATTTATTAATTGCAATCGACTTTGATTTTTTTCCTTGCAGTTAAAGAGATTTTTGCGCCTTAAGTATTGTAAACATTCACGTCCAGGAACCTTAATGATACAGGTTGAAATCACTTCCAATGGGGAGACCCTTGAATGCATTAGATGTACCAGAGGTCATTTAATAAATTTCTGTATAAGTTAGTTTTGTAAAAAATTGCCAGCCCGTCACTGAATTTTATATAAAAATATCTTTTGCATTATGATAAGAATTGTACCTGAAATCACATAATTATGAGTATTACAAATTCTTTGCATGTTTTCATTAATTTATACACTGATATTTACCAGATCTCGCCAACACTCAGTAGAACTACTGCGATTACATGTTTAAATACTGTCCCAGCCTCAACGCTGTTTAGCAATTGATGTGAGGTTCCTTAAGATACACACAGTGTGACACTGAAAATCATGTCACTGTCATTGTCAATGCGCGTGGAAATTACGTGTAACAACATTATGTACAATGTAAAATTTAACGTAATGTAAAATTAAATCAACGTTCATAGTTGTGTTGCAAGCACTGTGTCCTATTAAACATGCAAATGAACAGCATGGATAATGTTGTAGCTCGTTTGTGTTTGTAAAGTTTCCATTAAATTAAATGCCATTAAACCTCACAGCGGACGCAATTAAAAACGTTTGTCCTTACCCTAGGGTATTGTTAAAATCGCGTACTCATTTGGCGCCTTTTCGAAAACCCATAATCTATGGTAAAAGAAAGGAAAATCATTTCGTAATATTATAACAAGGCTGTAAAAGATTTAAAATTTTCTTGTTTTGTTTTTGTGAAAGACGCAATTTAATTGTCAGGATGTGACAGTTTAAAAAGACATAAATTAAAAATCAGTCTGTAGGGAGAGAAATATGACTGTAATTATTTGTGAAAATGGAATGGAGGTGAGGAAACTTAAAGAGCGTATTTAGGACAGATATTATTCAAATTTATCGACAATCACAATATAATAACAATATAAGGATGTTCTTATGGCTGGTAGTTAAAGATTATGTTCTGTTAGGGCGATAAAGTTTATGTTTTATTTGGACACTTTACATTTATTCTACTTTTACTTAAAGTGAATTTGAATCAATGTCAAAGATAATACGTTTGGCATGACATTGTTAGCCTACATTGAAAGCCTGCAAAGGGAAGAAATGTTGTAAATATTGATAGTTATGGCAAACTATTGTTGTGGATGTTTTCGCACATGTAGGAGTTTAGACAATTCTCGCTTATTTGAGATTTGTTGGTCCCTATAGTGTGTGATGATATACCTAAATTCTTTTGGAGAAGAGAGCTGATGATATACCTTGGTGGGCATTGAAATAGCTATATATTCCCAACCATCCACCATAATAATCCAGTTTACATTATCTTTTTTATTAATAAATTCACTTTTATTAAAATTATTAAAGATCACAATATCTTAACCCTTGGACAAACACATGGTTCTGTCCAGGCATATTTCATTTTTGAGCGTTAATTAAAAATACTTTTAGTTTAGGTAGATACCTGTATTTCCCGGTAGCCGCCTAAAATATTGTTGGCTTTCTATTTAAAAAAAAATTCAAAAATATCGTTCCAACACAACGAAAACTGCAAAAAATAGGTCCCCCCTCGAACAAACACATATGCCTGGCCAGACCCCTATACAATTTGTATGAAATAAATTATTATTATACACATATTGGGTTTGATTTCTGCAAATACAATGCAGATTGTTGTTTCCAGGTTTTTTTTTCAATATTTTGGGTTGTTTCCACGGTTGTCACAGGGATAATTTTTTAATTACCAGAATTTTCCAAAACAGTTACCAAAAATTACCAAATTTTAAATTTTTTTTATTTAGAACATAAATGTTTATTTAAAATATTTCGTTACAGAAAATCATATTACATACATACTTCAATAAAAAATAAATAAATAAATTGCTTCCCATTACATGCCATGAAGGGATCGGGGAGAGTTTCAGACAACCAGTGAGCAGTGCTCTTTCGACTTTTATACTCACTGATTTTATACTCAAAGCTGTATGAGCTTTATCCTGACATTCACATAGTTAAGCGGATCAAAATAACGCGAAATAATCCCAGTAGAATGGATGAAGACGAACCAGCACGAAGGGTTTTCGAAACCGAACTCGAAGGAAGACGAAAAATAGGAAGACCAAGACTCCGCTCGAAGGAACAGGTTGACGAATCCCTGCGTACACTTGGTATTGCCAACTGGAGAGCTAAGGCAAAAGATCGAACTGGTTGGCGAAATATGTTATCTTTGTTTTGTAAGGTCCCTGACCCCTCGGGGTCGTTCGTGACTGGATAAGTAAGTAAGATTGGTGCCTACGGGTTGACGAATCCCTGCGTACACTTGGTATTGCCAACTGGAGAGCTAAGGCAAAAGATCGAACTGGTTGGCGAAATATGTTATCTTTGTTTTGTAAGGTCCCTGACCCCTCGGGGTTGTTTGTGACCGGATAAGTAAGTAGGATTGGGACCTACGGTTTCACACCGGTTCCGAACGTTATTTTGAGAAGCTTTTTCATCATCCTACATCAATATAAAGATTTAAAAAAAATCCAATGAGTGTTCGAACTCACGGGCGATGTGTTAACACCTTTTTGCTACACGGTACCTGTTCGATTTCTATGAACACATTCGTAAATGTTACATTGGAAAATAAAAAACAGCGTTCAATCATATGATGACGTTACAGTTAAATAATATTAATACTTAAAATTATTTAAAGACCCAGTGCAAGCACATGTGTCAGTATTTTCTTGCTCAATACTTTTTGTTTTATTCCCACAAAAGTCAAAGAATGCAAAGCAACAGACACTTGTACATACATACATACATTGTTATATTCGTACGATATACCGAAGATCAACATAAAATACTTTTTTAATATTACTCCAAATTAAAACACTTCAATCTCGGCTCGCCGATATCGGATCGCCTTAATTTTTGGCCTAAACTCTTCGTCGAAACCCGCACTAGCTTTTTAATCCAAAAATTAATAAAATCGGCTATGAATTTCCGGAGAAAATCGCGTGGGAAAATTATATTAAAATCGCCCAATAATCACTTTCAATACCAACTGCCAAGCAACGAACAAACAAACGATGATAAGACAAAACCGAAGATCAACATAAAACACTTTTTTAATATTACTCCAAATTAATACTCCAAATTAAAACACTTAAATCTCGGCTCGCCGATATCGGATCGCCTTAATTTTTGGCCTAAACTCTTCGTCGAAACCCGCACTAGCTTCTTAATCCAAAAATTAATAAAATCGGCTATGAATTTCCGGAGAAAATCGCGTGGGAAAATTATATGAAAATCGCCCAATAATCACTTTCAATACCGACTGCCAAGCAACGAACAAACAAACGATGATTTACTCTTACAAACCTAACACTTGTGTATGTATTAAATTTATAGTTTACTGCCCTAGAGGCGCGCGTATAGATGTTAACACATCAAAAAAACAAAAGCAAAACATAAAATATGGCATAACAAAACATAAACTTCACTTTCTTTGCATTTTAATGTCTTTCAATTGCAATGTAAAATTATTTAGCGCACAAGTATTCTAACACTTTTATATTCAGACCAACCAAAGCACCAAGAGTTCGTTAGTGCGAAAGAGACGAATATATTTAGATATTTAGTGTGAACGACGACAAGCGCGTATTTTGGTTAAGCCCATCATCATTCAATTTTCCCAAATAGTGTTGCCACTGCTTCATGTTTTCTTCTGTTTGTAAGTAACATTTTAGATCATATTTCGTCAAATTTTCTAATAGAAGTATGAAATCAATTGCTGTTTCCTATACTAATTATTTCATTTCGAAAGGTTACCAAAATTAATAAAATGTTACCATGTTACCAAGCCTTTTAAATGTTACCAATTTCTATTTGAATTCAAGGCAGATGTTTGTCTCCAGGTAGATTTTGTGTTCATTTTTCTGTTATTTCTTTCTTTCGTTTGTGATTTTAGTTTTGAGTTCAGATAGTTTATTATTGAATGCTGAACATACAACATCGGCAGTCCAAAATATAAATTTTTTGTGTGGAAACTAAAGTGAAATTATTACTATTATTATGGCAGAGGATTTAGAATTTGTGTACAATACGCGCCTACGTACAGGCAGCCTTACTGATAATTTCTCCAACAACAACTGTCATCAGCGCTACAGCTTGATTTCGCACTTCACACAGAAGCAGACGAAGAACTAGATTTATTTGAAAACCAAAACGGTGAAAACACATATTTTGTGCCCGAAAATGACGCCTCGGGCATTAAATATGAATTGGAAATTGAAGCAAATGAAATATTCGACGGCGATGAAGAATCCGAAGAAGAAAGTGAGAATGCACCAACTCAAGCTGCAGACGGTTGTTTGCTTGGAAAAGATGGTACCAAGTGGAGTACAGCTGAACCCGCTACAGTGAGATTCCGCCAGCACAACATCATGCGTTTCAGAGGTGGACCAAAACCAAACCTGACCACTCCGCTTGAGGTGTTCAAGCTTTTCTTTTCACCGAATATTACGTTCATCATCGTAACACAAACATATCTATATGGAGAAAGAAAGTACCACGAGTATAGATTGATATGACAAGTGTTGAGGTTGACGCTTTTATTGGGATACTATTGGCTTTTGATGACAGTCATAATACTATGCAGCTCTCAAGATTGATGTGGCAAACTGATGCACTTCCAATATTCCGTGCAGCCATCTCATATACACGATTTGTTACTCTGATGCGCTGTATTCGATTTGACAACAGTCGTACGCGCGCATTTCGTCAACAAACCGAAAAAGCTGCTCCCATTCGCGACATATGGAACTTGCCAGTAATTTTGAACCAAACGACAGTGTTACCATCGATGAGCAGCTATTTCCATGGGCGCACAAAGTTCACGCAATACATCCCATCAAAGCCCGCAAGGTATGGCACAAAAGTATGGTGGGCATGCGATGCGAAAACCAAATATCCGCTGCAAGGAAAACTGTACACCGGTAAAGAGGGAGAACAACGAGAGACAAACCAAGGCCAAAATGTGTCCATGAGTTTGGCTAATCGAAACACCAACAGCGGCAGAACTATTACAGCTGATAACTTCTTTACAACATTAGACGCAGCTAAACGTCTTTCGTCGATTGGACTAGCATACGTTGGCACCATTAGATCCAACAAAAGGCGTCTTCTCAAAGAAGTGAAAAAAGACAGCAAACAGCCAGTGCTTTCATCTGTGTTCGGTTTCTATGATTACCTTGTATCACTGTGCAGCTACGTTCCACAGAAGAACAAGGTAATAAATCTGCTATCCACTGTGCACTACACCGAGAAAGTTGAAGGCTTAGAAAAAAAACAATTCAACAAAGGCCGGCGCTGATACAATGGACCAAATGGTAACGCATTACTCCGCAAAACGGTCAACCAGACGTTGGCCATTAGCATTTTTTTCCAACATGATAGACGTCATGGGATTAGTCGCTAACATCATATGCAATGCAAATACAGAAGGAACAAGGAATGCGAAGCGACGAATGTTCTAGAACACGCTGAGTAAATAAATGGTGCTTGCTAATACTGAAAATCGCATGAACAACAACCATATTTTGGGACAACATTCAACCCGTTTGGCCATTGAATCTTTCTTTGGAAGGCCTTTGAATATTCCCAGCAACATGCTGCCTAACCGACAAGGCGGCCCTTGTACACTGAATTCCAGAAAAGATTGCAGAATTTGTGCCACGCAAGACGAAAAGCTGTGTAGGAAAACACGCTTTTACTGCATCAAATGCACTAATCCTGTGTGCCAACAACATTCTAAAGTTGATTATACTTATTTTCCATGGATTCCACAAAATGAATAAAAATTTTTTTACATTTAGGTAGCTACATATATCAGCAAACCAAAAAAAAGTCTAAAGACTAAAATAATAAACGAGTATACTTAGAAATTCAAAGTTACGGTAACCTTTTTGTCATACAAATGTATTAAAACCTATAGGGTCTGGCCAGGCATATGTGTTTGTTCGAAGGTTTCAGAATATGTCGCTCATTTGCTCGTATAACGTCATATCACAAAAAACCCGATTTTTGAGTTAATGATGCAGGAATGTGTATTTTAACATGATCTTTGATCCATCAAATTATGGTATTGCTATCTACTCGCTGTATTATTTGCAAGAGCGGCTTATCTTAGTTGCGCATCGATAGTTTGAGTGAAAGAACGTTTTCGTTATAAGGAATAGTGACGCATTATTAGTAGTGACGTTCTTTTTGGAAAAGTATGTAATTTTTTATCGTTGGTAATTTTCATGAATATTGTGTTATTGTGAGTTATGCCAGTGTAGTTGAAATAATTTCTTCAAACCAAGCTCGTCATAACGCAACATGTGTCGTTATTGATAAAAAAAACTATTGCGAAAATTTAAATTTTTTTTGTTATGCCATTATTGTTGATAACATGAGTTGTAGTAACAAGTAAGTTTTAAAAATTAAAAACAATGTGTCGTTCTAGTCGAAAATATAGTTTGCTGTACAAGATTTGTGCTGTGTATAAATACGTTATTGTTGATTAAATTTTCTATGTATAAAATGTAGTTAAATATTTTCAGATCATCTATAAATGTCTGCCGCTAGAAACTCTTCATATTCATCATCTACGAACTCATCTTCGTTTTCAGAAGACTTCGACAATTCTGAAGATGACAAAAATTACTTACCTGATAGCGCTAATAACAGCGAAAGTGATGACGAAAAATCTGAAGAAATCACTACATCTGCAACGACAATATCTGAAATTCCTAACATAAGTAATGGTGACTTAGGCCCAAGTACTTCAAAAAATAAATCAAACACTGAAAATTCTTTCTTAAATACATCGGCATTAACTATATTAACAAGTCCAGTTAAAAAGGGAAGATAGAGAAAATTAAACCGAAATAGTTGGAAGCAAGCTGTAAGGAAGAAGAACAGAAACAGTGGAAAAGAATATGAAACACACACAAAAAGCAAAACTATTAGGGCTGAAAGACAAATGAAATCGATGTGTCCCGTAAGCTGCAAGTTTGCGTGTTCAACTAAATTCACCGAAGATGCAAGGAAGCATTTGGTTTCTTCTTTCTGGGCACTAGCCGACATCGAATATCAGCGACAATTTATTGGTAATTGTGTAAAAATAGTTGAGCCACAATACCGCTACATTCGTATTGAAGGTACGAGAGCACAAAGGCAAAAGAATGCTGCATATTATTTCAGACATGGTGGTGAGGAAGTACGTGTTTGCAAATTGTTCTTTCAAAAAACTTTAGATATAACAAACCGTACAATTTGTACGGTGTTAGAGAAACGATATAAGGTTGCCGGTAATGTTCTAGAGACCGATCAGAGAGGAAAATATGGGAAGCAAAAATCACTCGATCCAAAAATAAAATCTGGTATTAAAGAATTTGTGGACTCAATACCGAAAACTGAAAGCCATTATACTCGTGCAAATACGTTGAAAACATTCATTGATGGGAGCAAATGGATTGCCTCTCTTCGTAAGGAGTATGTGGATATGTGTAAATCAAAAAACGAAGCGTTTGCCAACTATATGTATTTTTTCAGAGTTTTTACTAAGGATTTCAATATTTCTTTTTTTGTGCCTAAAAAAGATCTGTGCGAAACATGCCCAACTTATAATAACATGGATGAAACTGAACAAAAAAATAATGAAGAAATGTATGACCTTCATCAGAATGAAAACAATTTGTCACGAGAAGAAAAAAGAATGGGCAAGGTGAAAGAAAACGTTTTTGTTGCTGTGTATGATTTGCAAGCCGTTATGCCTTTACCTAAGCTTGACGTATCAGCTTTTTATTTAAATCAAAATTTAACGTATATAATTTCACGATTTATGACATCAAAACTAATAAATGTGACTGCTTTGTTTGGGACGAATCAAACGGAAACCAAGGAGTGAATGAATTGGGCACGTGGGTACTTAAATACCTGGAAAATTTGTCGAAAATACATGACGCTGAAATTATATTTTACTCTGGCAATTGCGCTGGTCAAAAAAAAAATTAATTTATGATTGGTTTATACCTGTACGCCGTCCGTTATTTGGGAATAAAATCAATAACACATAATTTTTTAATAAAAGGTCACACACAAAATGAAGGAGTTTCAGCCAGCCCATGCCTTAATAGAAAGGGAATCAAAACGAATGTTGAAGAGTGGTCCCATTTATACGGCGGAGTCCTACATTTCGATTATACGATCAGCAAAAAAGAAGGGTGATCCATTTCATGTTAACGAATTCTGTTTTACTGATTTTTGGGATTTAAAAACACTAGCAGCTGAGATTGGACCTTTAAATATGTCACAGTTAAAATTGTCAGATGTTAGGGTGCTTGAACTAAGACGCGAATCACCGACGTCAGTTTTTTACAAGACTTCGTACACTGAAAGTGATTTCCAAAACTCTACTCTTATAAAAAGACTAAAAAAGAAAGATGATATTGTCACCTTAAGCAAAGCTTTCTTGAAAAAACCAGAACTTTCAAAAAAGAAGAAAGACGATTTGATTGATTTACTTAATAAGAAACTTATGCCACCGCTTTACAGACCATTCTATGAGAGTTTATAATTTTTTTTATGAAGTATTTCTTTTAATTAAAAAAGAAGAAATTTAAGTTCCATTTTATTACATTTTGAATTGTTTTTTAGTTACAAGCTATGAATTCAATTATTATTAAAATGATATGATCAATAAAAACAAAGTCTCTTTTATTTTTATGTTGGCATTTATTATTAAGTACAATTATAATGTTAAGTCGCTTTCAGAATTATGTGTTTTTTTTGCTAGTAATTACGACATATTGTTATTTATGACAACATAATGGATGTACTTTTGCAAAAAGAACGTCATAATCCAAAGTAACCAAAATTTTTGTTTAATTTTATCGCTTAAAACAGTAAAAAATGCCTTTTCATGCATACTTATGTTGAAACAGTTAAATAGTGCATCCGTTTTATAGAAGTTCAACTATATTGGGTACTTTTGCTTTGGTTTGTGTCTCGTCTAACATATGTAGGGAAATTTGTTGATTAATGGGTAGTTTTCCTGGTGGAGACTGTCACCAATACTTTGTACATACACCCAGCGAAATAATTATAAAGGAAATATATTTGACCTCGGTACTTTCAATTCACTGCGTTTTTGGTGTAGAATTTTAATGCATATATGAGCCATTAGGTATATTATGTCAGAGAATGTAATCATTCGATCTACAAGTTAAATGAAAGGTGACGTTGGTTTTTCTATTTTCGAAAAAGGTGTAAAGTCCTTTAGAGCATTATGGCCTCTTTTGATTCGACGCTCAATTTTAAACCACAAAAACATCTAAGTAGCGCCATTAGACCAATCCTATCTTATGCATCTCAAGTATGGTACAAGGACGCTAAATGTCATCTAAAAAAGATGAAAATCATACTGAACAAATGTTTAAAAATGATAAACAATAAACACTGGAGATATCCAACTCAAGCACTTCATAACAAAATGGGATACGAAATGTATTCTGGCTTCATTCTAAGACTTAATCGGAATTATTTTTCCAATATTAGAAACTCTTCTTATGATATAACAAGAGATGACTGTTTAGAATTAGTATAATTACTAGTTTATCCTGAAATTTATCAAACAGAAAAGTTTGTGGTATGGCAGATTATTTTTAGCTAATAGTCTAATTATTCACATCCATATTTTCTGATATTTTTTGACATAGCTATGCACATATTTTTATTTTATAATCAAATGAAGGTTTTTTACCCAATTCTTAATATAACTACAACGTTATAAATCGTATAAGAAATAAATATAATTTGATTTGATGAGTATCACAAAGTCAACATGAAAGAACACAACCCTCATATACGTCCCTGACTGTACAAATCTAGTAATAATTACCAAATCCTAAAAGTATGCAGAATAATACTGGGTTATATACTGGGTTATAGCAAAATACGGTTAAAAAAGTTGTTTAACATTTTTTCATTTAGCCCCCATCCCGCAACGTGCGATAAGGAACTTCGTTCCAACTTTAAAAACGTTTTCGTGTGTACAAAATTTTTGATTTGTAGCAGTTTAGAGAATTTCCTATTATAGTCCTCCACAGATATCATTTAGCAGTTCGCTTGTTATTTTCAGACATATTGATTGCGACCTAGCAATTTACTCTAGTTCCGAATGGCTAAGTTTTGTGAAGCATTTCTCTTACTCGATGGTATCGCATTTAATTCATTTATATTTGGGATTGGTCAATTTTACGTAATAGTTATTTCAGTAAGCAAATTAATTTTTAGCTTAGGTAAAACCCGAGTTTTTCGGACCTTTTCCAATTTAAATTACATACTCGTACGCCACATTTACAAAAAAATTGTTTGGCGATCATTTTGTATTCTTATCCGTGCCTAAATTTCAGAACTGTTCTTTAGTCAACTTCACAATAATCTCGTTTATAATTCGGATTTCTCTTTATTTAGAAAATTATATTAATATTTGAAATCATATATTCTTTTATAGTCTTTAAATTTTGTAAGAATATTTTTCACAAAGTGAGTAAAAACCGAAAATTACGGGTTTTAAAAACGGGAAAAGTAAGATAGTAAAAAATCGGTTCACTATTTTTCGGTTTTGGATATGGTGTTCGTTACCCATTATATTTGAGCCTTGAGACACAAAATATGTTTTATACCTGTTCATTATGTCATCTACGTTATTAGCATTAGGGAATGGAGCAGTCAGATATGAATAGGTAACTTAATAGGAATAAGTAAATCGTTTGAAATGACATTCAGATCCATTAGTAGTAATTCTGTCGTCATTCAATTCTTCCTTCAATATACCGACTGTGACATCTGATGCGTCACCATTTAGTTGAAAGTTTCAACTTCAAACTAAAGCTCTTTCACATTAATTCTTTTAAATTGCCACGAATTGGGTTATTTTGCAATACTATAATTTGGAGTATCAATATTGTACGAGTACGTTCACTTTTTGAGATTTTTATTATTTATTAGGCTGTGCATAATTTAAAACCTAACCACTATTATTCGAACGCAATGTTTCAAATATTGTAGCGAATAGCCCGAATGACAATGACTCGCAAGGAAAATAAATATTTATGGTGAACTGGTCATTCAAAAGGGGAACATATGTATAAGCTATCAAATTTATCAAAATGTTTTGTTATGAATGTCTTTCCAACTCCAAATTCAGATCTAATGATAACTACAAATTCATCTTACGCTCTGTCTTCCACCTGAATATGTTAGAGAAATTCAATGTTATTATGACTTTAATTGCCTTATATCATCACAGAAACATTTAAAATGATAACATATATGAGTATGTATGTGTAATTGAGTGCTTCAGGGGGTTAAATTTTCATCCATTATTTGTTTGTCCTGAATGTTATTATGAAAAAGGATTAAAAACTTCTGCCCGACTAGACATGACTTAAATATATCCTTAAGAAAAGTAACTGAAAACAAACGACTGCCAACTCTGAAAGTATTTGAATAACAAATGACTATGAACTCGGTAAATATCAAAAGGATATGCACAAAATCTAAAAGATTACCAAAAGTCATATACATATGTTGGTTATTTCAATGGAATGAGACAAAGTAGAAAGTAGACTTGAATTAAACATTTCATTCAATCATTGAAAGTCCTTTGACAAACTTCAAATTTATGTCCACACGCAAAAAATTACACAAAAGTTTTTTTCTAACGACCGGAAAACGTAACAAATTATTCTGTTTGTTGAGCCGTTTTTTCATGGGATTTCCCTTTTTCCATATTTGGGTTTGTGTTAACATTAAGATGGTTGTTATACAGATTATCAAGGGAGATAGGACGAATCCTTTCCCACTCCTATCACATCATGTTTGATAAGGAAGTCGGAGTGAGTTTGGCTTTGAATGCCTTAAAGCTGTTGGTGCAAGCGTATCGCAAGAATTGTTATGCTATCAAATGTCACAGCTGGTGTGAACTTAGATTGGGAGTGTTCATTCAAAGTATGACGAATAGAAAACAATGAACAAATATCATTTGTTATCTCCCGTATAAAGGGCAGAATGAGGAAAGTTATCTGGGGCAGTGTAGGTATTTGTGGAGTGTAAATATTGCCGACAACTGATACAGCTGAGAACGGATCCTAAAGTATGACAAATGGTAACACATCTGGGTGAGTATAATTTATTTAAATGTACACTTGTTAAATGTATTTTATGTAATACTCTGTGTAATTTATGTAATACTTTTTCAAAAGAAAAGTAGTATTTAATATTTGAGGATTTTATACACAGGAGCTACAAAATTAAGCATTAGCAAATGCCATTTCGATACATACAATTAATAAGAGATGCTTACGATACTTATATATATTCTAATGTAAGTACAAATAATATAGCTGCAACGG
This sequence comes from Phaonia tiefii, assembly GCA_963931995.1. Taxonomy (NCBI): domain Eukaryota; kingdom Metazoa; phylum Arthropoda; class Insecta; order Diptera; family Muscidae; genus Phaonia; species Phaonia tiefii. The sequence goes on along the minus strand of OZ008368.1, from coordinate 195,844,745 downwards.
CTAGTGTGCGCGGCTGTTGTGCGAGAGAAAGGGGGTTCGATCCCTGCACTGAACAGCTTACACTTCTATCGACAACGGCCACCTCGCTTAGTGACGGCGGTGAAATAATCAGTGAGTGAGAACTGGAAAGTGCGCAGCTCAGTGATTGTGAGAAGCTCTCCCTATCCCTTCATGGGATGTAATGGGAAAATATTTATTTATTTTTTAATATAGCTGAAAACTTGGTGTAACTAAACATCTATAAATTATTGTGTGATAACTTCCCTTCTTTCAATATATAAGTTCTTATACTTATACTTATATTTACAACAATAAGTTGTTATAATATTTTAGTATATTTTTGAATTTGCGAAAGTATTATTAAATGTTACAAATAATGAAAGAGGGTAATATGAGCTTCACTTTGAAACGCTCCAAATTTCCTCCTATAATTCCACATTTCCAAAATTTCCAACTTTAATATTTTAATATTTTCGACATATACTTACTCAAAAATATTTCTCTCGGTGCTTTAAATTTATTAACAATCTACCTATTTCAGCCTAAATATGTATTTCAGGGCCTTATACAATATGAATAATATATCCCAAGCCTTCGCAGGGAATCATCCACCTGGTCCTTCGAGCGTCAAGCAATACATTTCGATTCTATTAACGGGGTTTTCAACAGAGACGCTACAAAAGTCAATCGATAGGGACAGCAAACGACGCCATATTTTTTCCCGCTCTCTTGACATTACTCTTCAGTAAGGTTTGCCGTTTCATCGTGGAAAGATATACGAGCCAACAACGAGTCGAAATTATTAAAATTTACTACCGAAATTTGGAGTCAGTGGCCTCAACTTTAAGAGCGCTACGTCCAATTTATGGTCTAGTGGAAAAATTTTTAACAGTACAAAATGTTCCCGTGCCAGTGAGACAAAGAAGTGCCCGAAGTGTCGAGAATATTGCTGCCGTTGGGCATCGCTCGTTGGGCATCTCTGTGACGTCGTTGTGGTGAATTTTGCGAAAAGATCTTGGCCTACATCCTTACGAGATCAAATTGACGCAAGAACTGAAGCCGCTTGACCACCATAAGCGTCGTATGTTCGTGAATTGGGCTGAGCAACAACTTGAAAATGATTCGGATTTTCATCGGAAAATCATCTTCAACGATGAGGCTCATTTCTGGCTGAATGGCTTCGTCAATAAGCAAAATATGCGTTATTGGTCAGACAGCAATCCACACGTAATCCATGAGTCATCATTGCATCCCCAAAAAATTACGGTTTGGTGAGGTTTATGGGCCGGCGGCGACATTGGGCCGTACTTCTTCCGTGATGATCAAGACCGGCACATTACTGTGAATGCGAATCGCTACCGTTCAATGAGAACCGAATATTTTTGGCCTTAATTGGATAATATGGACTTGGAGGACATGTGGCTCCAACAGGACGGCGCCACAAGCCACACAGCGAATGCCACAATCAATTTATTGGAAACCAAGTTTAGTGAACGTGTTATCTCACGAAATGGCCCAGCCGATTGGCCGCCTCGGTCGTGCGATTTGACGCCGTTAGATTATATCCTGTCGGGTTACGTCAACTCTATGGTCTATGCCAACAAGCCAGCGACGATTGATGAACTTCGTACGAATATCGAACGTGAAATTGCAGCAGTATCGGCCGATTTATGCTTGAAAACCGTCGAAAATTGGGTTCAGCGTCTGGACTTCTTCAAGCGTGCCCGTGGTGGCCATGCAAAAGAAATCGAGTTCCATACATAATGGCATCGAACGTACTTTCACAGGAATAGAGAATTTCATTGGTATCTAAAACGGGTTTTGTTTTATTTAAAAAAACTTTTGTAGCGCTCTTATTGAAAAACCCGTTATTTATTCAGTCTACTGGGATGGCCTAAACCTGTAATCGCTTAATGTTGATGCCTTTAACTACGCACAGTGGGGCCGAATGGAAACACGCGGTAATATTATCAAAAGTTTTAAAGTATTCTTCTGATTATTTTAGAATATATTAGACATTTGTAGAGGAGGAGTCGTGCTCTCAGAAAATTTCATTAAGGGAACATTCAAATACAGTGTGTGCTAAAAAGTGTCAAATTGTACCACTGTGGTACTGTTGAAAATTTCATAGCCTGGTACTTCTACACTTAGAGCAGATTATAAAGATTTTTTATTTTTGAAAATCTACTATGCAAGAAGAATAAAAAAATATGCGAAGTGTTGCGAAATATCTTTTGCGATTACCAAGATATTCTCTATCAAAGTTTAAATTGTCTTTTTTCAGTGTACCGGTGCAGTAATCCCCCCTATAACTCGTTACTTTTATAACGCGTTTTCATATAACGCGATTTCATGTCCCTCGTATAACACGTGTTTTCCCATACAACGCGGGGATTTCGCACATTATATTTCGGCCTGCAGGAATTTTATTTTTATAATTGTTTGAATCTCTAAAGGTCATTTCTCCCCAATCTCGTCACTCTATAAGCACCTTAGATATAAACGGACTCTATATTTCCTATTGGTCATATTCATTGTCACTAGACCCTTCCAGCCGACTCCACTCTCTTCTTTCTTATTCCACTCTTTCTTTCTTTCTTATCTATCACCCTTCACTCTCTCATACGATCCGCCCATAGTCCATCGCACCGCAATCGGACTATCACGTGCTGACACGCAAATATTGTTTGCTCTCTCACATCACACCATTGTTGCCATCGCAAACATCACACCATCTTTGATTGTTGTCACACATCATCAAGTTTTCAGTCTTTACTCTACGCTCTGCATCGCAACAGTATTTTTAATTTTAAATAAAATATTTATTTCTCAGCCATGACAAGTGAAAAGGAAACAAAACCTAAGTTAAAAAGGAAATTTCTTTCTCTACAACAAAAAATTGATATTTTGGATCAGCTCAATTGTGGAAAGAAGCCAACAGCAATAGCAAAAGAAGTAGGACTAACCGAATCAACAATACGAACAATTAAACAAAATGAAACTAAAATTAGGAGTGCTGTATTGTCTAGATCGGTGTAGACCTTAAGTAAATCTTCACGAGTAAAAGATTCATTAATACCAAAAACAGAAAAATGTTTGATGATTTGGATAGAAGACTGCAATCGAAATAATATTCCTATAAATAGTTGTTTAATAAAAGCAAAAGCCTAAAAAATTTTTACTCATTTAAAGGAAATGGAAACTGTCTCTTCCGAGGAGCCAAAATCAAAATTTGTCAGTAGTAATGGCTGGTTTGAAAGGTTTCGAAAACGGGTTTCCTTGCATAATATACAAATTCAAGGAGAGCGCGCTTCAGCTGATTATAAAAGTGCTCGGAAATTTAAAGAAGGACTTCCGAAGATAATTGATGATGGTGGATATACAGCTGACCAAGTTTATAATGCCGACGAAACTGGCTTATATGGGAAGAAAATGCCTAAGCGAACATATTTATCTAAAAACGAGAGATCTGCTGGTGGGTTTAAGGTATCTAAGGAGAGGATAACCTTGCTTGTTTGTAGTAATGCATCTGGCGACCATACAACAAAGCCAATGTTAATCAATCGTTTCTTAAACACACGAGCAATGAAAGGTATTGACAAGACTACACTTCCCGTTTACTGGAGAGCAAACAAAAAAGCATGGGTCACAGCTGCTATATTGCATGACTGGTTTTACATCTGCTTTGTACCAGAGGTCGAAAATTACTCGCAAACTAAAAATATAAGTTTCAAGGCTTTACTCCTGATAGACAATGCTCCAGGACATCCAGTTGACCTAGTTCATCCAAACGTAAATGTAATTTTTTTACCACCCAATACAACATCAATACTACAACCACTTGACCAGGGTATTATAAAGACACTTAAATCTTATTACATACGTAGAACTCTTGAACTTATATTGGACAAATTTGAGTGCAATCCAGATATGACATTACCTGAGATGTGGAAAGATTTCTCAATTTTAAAATGGTGGAGTTAATATTTCTATCTGTTCAAGAATTAAAGTCTTCGACATTAAAGGCCTGTTGAAAAAATCTTTGGCCTGAAATCGTTTTGGAAGAAAATTTTTTAGTTTCTAACTAATAAATGACGCTGGAGAAGAGCTTGTACAATTAGCTGATAAATCTGAATCAAATATTTTAAACAGTGCTGAAGAAAGCTAAATACATATTATTGACGAAGTAAATGAAAAATTATGTATAGAAAACCTGAATAAAATAGAAAAACTGGGCAAACAACTGGAAAACTTGTAAAATTGCAGAAAAAACATTAAAAAAAACAGCAGACAGTTGTCCGAGGCCTTCGGCCACGGACTGTCCCTGCAGGCTGTGTCAGAGACACGGCCAAAACATATATGACAATAAATGATAAATAACATAAGCAAATGAATTTATTTATTTGATAGTTACTTTTGATTATATACATAAGCTTATGGTAGGAAAAATAGGATAAATATGTTTATAAATTAAAAGAGTAAGGATAAATGATAAATAACAGACGCAAATCAATTTGATTATTTGAAAGTTACTTTTGATAATATGATAGGAAAAATAGGATAAATATGTTTTTAAATTAACATTCAAATTTCTCGCAAAAACTAAGTCAATAGATGTGTTATCAATAGTTGTGGGGTCATCGTTTCGAATATAATCCAAATTAAATGTATTGGATTATATTCGAAATCCAATAGTCCAATAGAATAATTTTTATTTTAATTTACTAAACGTCAACTGTCAGCTGCTGTCAAACCGCATCAAGCAGCATTGATATTTTGCTTACTTGGCAGCACTTTCATTTAACATAAAAATGTATGAATTAATTTGTTCATATATTTTTTATAATTATATATCCATGTTAAATTCAAATTCACATTTAACATTTTGTTTCACTTAAATACATAAGTAAATATACGAAATTCCAATATTTCATCAATCAAAACAACAGCCGAAGGTTTGTGTCCACACTGAAACAGCAGCATAGTTTGTGTTCACGCTACTCAAACACTCAACCAAACACCACACATATGTATGTTTGAGTGTATGTGTTTAAACAATTTTCATTTGAGAAATTTAAATATTAGGAAGATATCAACCAATATGAAATGTATATCAAACGAAAGATAACATCTTCATTAACCTACAAAAACATTTTTAAAAAAAGTTATCTCGCCGTTTCCTCATAATCAATGAAATAAAGATTACAACAATAACAATCTGACATGACTCCCTATACCGTAAGGTAAGACGTATTCTACGTCAAAACATACATATGTAAAAATGCAGAAAAAACATAAAATAGAAAATGAAAAATCATTAGATAGTGAAATTTTATTTGATACAGACGAACAAGACGATATACTCATAAGTAAAGAAAATAACAAAAATTCAAATGGTGAAACCTTTGAACATTCTATTAAAAAATTGTTGCCTGTAAAGTCGGTTTTACGGGCGAAGATTTTACGTGACAACGTCTTTTTCTCGGTAGAATATTTATTGATATGAATATAATTAAATTGCACAATAGGAGTGCAATGAACTCACTTGCCCAATGAGTGTTAGAACTCACGGGCGATGTTTTAACATTTATTGAAACTTATGGTTTAGGAAAATAGAAGTAATTTCAACACCATCTAGGTACCTGTGCGATTTCTATGAACACATTATCAAATGTGACATTATAAACAATAAACATATCCTTTATTATAAAATATAAACATTTCTTTTCTTATAAAAAATAAACATTTCTTTTATTAAAAACAAAAGAAAATAATTTACTAACCAAAAAGTATTTCAATTCATCATATTCGCATATCGTTTTTAAAGCCGACCGCAGCTCTCTGTTTCGTTTTGGCTACCTAATTCATATGAAAATTTCTACACACAAACATACACTACACATATCATAAAGCCAAAAAACAAAAAACAAAAAAAAACAAAAATAATACCTTATCCAATGCAGACTGATCTAAATCAATATTCATACACACGCTCATATATACGCACATACATACTTGCTCAGTCGTCATATATATGATGTGCCAAAAAACAAAAACACTCACACCACCGACCAACAGCCACTAGAAGCCAGCAAAGCAAATCGTTTCTGGCACACAAGTAAACACATTGCGTTTACTTGTGTTCGGTGACTCATCGTAACGTTACCGGGCGTTACACTTTTTCACAAGTGACTCCCAGCCGCAACCTAATTTAAGACGTTGTCACGTCAAAAAAGATGTCGTTGGAACGTTATTTCTGATGGTTCCGATAGCGAATAAACATATAATACAACTGTTTTTGGAATTATTATTTATTTTATTTAATTTATAACGGCATAATTAAATAATTATTAATTTAAGTTATTTGAAATGAACTGTTTTTTTAGTTACATATGTTAGTTACATATATTTAAAATGTTTTTAGTTTGATTTTATTAAAACGCACATACTTCGTTCATAACATAGTTTTTCCTTAATTTGTATTGATTTAAATCAACGAGAAAGGTTAAACGTGAATCATTTGTACATAACGCGTTATATGGGTCATACGAGCGCGTTATATGAGAATGCTCATACAACGCGTTTTCCTATAACGCGAAACCAATCAACCGTGTTATAGGGGGGATTACTGTATTGTTAATAATTCGCCCTTTTGAAGGACGGAATATATCTGCAAATACCACTATATTGGGGATACTTCCCCAATACTTATATCAAGCCGTTTGGAAATACCGACTTCTCAAACATACAATATTTTCCCAAAAAGGTACCATGATTCACTCAATATTTTCTTTTTAAGAAACCTATACAAATTTTTTATTTTTTTCTGAAAGACTTTGGGTTTGGCAGGTATACTTAATTCCAAATTAAGATGATTTGGAAATGCACAATACCGTCAGCATTCTCTGAAAATGTGAAATTTTTGAACAGATGTTTATTTTTCTATCTTTGGCAAAAATTTCGCTCTCGGTTTTTTATGTAGTTTTTTTATTTTGATTGTAGATTGAAAAGTTTTAAATACACGCCTAAAAAGAAATAGATCCTACACATAAATGAGCGCAGGAGAGCTTAATATGAAAAAAAAGCCGACTTTTGTAAGAAGATTTGCTAGGAATTAAAAATCACTCAGTTTTTTTACTATTTGGGAAAAAATAAATTAAATTTAATTGGACGTACGTTGGTCTATAACATATGGGTCATTTCATGTCAAGTGACCCAACTTTTGAAACCGATGTCTTCCGATCGGGATGAAACTTGCACCAAGGATAGTCCTATTGGATAGCAGTTTAGACAAAAACTTTCAACGAGATCGGTCAAGAACTCTCTGAGTTAGAGGGGGTCGAATTTTGACATTTTGGCCAAACAGGTGTTTTTTTCCCATCCATGTAACTTTTCACCTATTGTTCTTAGCAAAGTTTGTCCTGAGTGTTTTAGATAGCTATTTCTTCAATCATTTTAAAAAAAAAAATTTGTTGATTTTTTTGCAAAATGCAACATTTTTTATAAATTTTTTGATTGCTCAAAAAAAAGCTTAGGTCTTTTCCTTTAAGAGCTTTATAGTCTCTTAGTGGGATTCGACCTATTTATCTATCAAAATAAACGTTTTGTAACTCAAAACAAAGGGTTTCAAGTTTTAGCATATGCACTATTTTGAATTTCTTTCTATTTTTGTGTAAGTGTTTCTAAAACCTTAAAAACAGAACTTATACTGAGAAACAAGACAAATTAACCTTTACAACGGTATGTAACATGTCTAACTAAAGTTTCATACCCTCGATAATATAGTACCCACAATATGTCAACCTCAGGAATGAAATCACTCTTTTCTATAGAAATGGGGAAAAATTAAAATTGTATTTATTTATTTGTAATAATAATTAAATTAGTATATAATAATAATAAAATAAATAGATAAATAATTTAATAAAATTTAATCTTAATCACATTAGATCCATTTATATCATAACTATTTGTGCACTTCATTTATTGCAGGTGATGAAGTGTTTAAGTTTTGCTACCAGGCGTTACCAGCCTCAGCTGTTGATTTTGCTCCTGGTTGTTGTTTGGCTTTGGAAAGAAATCGCAGAAAACTTTTTCAACTTGAGTCTTCCATCGCCAAGCGGTATAAAAGCATGGTATTGAGCGGTGCCATCGATTGTTACCGCAGCATCGAATCTGCTCTTCAGTGTTCTCAATGTTTTTTCATGATCCTCTTTGCTACTAAAAACTATTTTAGTTTCGTTACTGTTATTCTTTGCCCAATTGAATAAAGCGGTCGCATCTAAGATGCGATCTTGATGAGAGCACTGGATGCTATACTTCGCTGCATTTCTTTTGAGGTTTGCTCCAACACCATCACATGCTGCTTTACCATGAGCAGTAGGATGAATATGCCACTCAGCTGGCATTCCAAAATCCCTTTGATGAGCTATAAGATTTGCGAAGCTACTTTTGTTTTTAAAATGTTGAGGAGCTCCGTCCGAAACGTAGTATACCTTCTCTACTGTAAATCTGGATTTTAGATATTTTAGTATAATCTTCTGGTACTCATAAACTGCAACGGTGTCATGCTTTAAATCGTCGGATATGATTGCCATACTTTTGTGTTCCAGTTTTCCATCTTTTATGTAGTAAATAACTACTGTAAATACAGTTGCTTGGTCGTTATTGAAGTGGAATGCTTGTATGGCATCCTGGAGAACGTATTTATAGTTCTCTGCAAAATCATATGAAACAACGAATTCACCAGACTTCAAATGTATCTTCAAATATTTGAAGAATGACCATTGCTTTTTGACTAAAAGGTCATGTGTCCTCAAATTTAGCAATCCTGCACATATTTCTTCAACAAAATCATCCACATTTAAAGTTATTGTTTTCAATGTGCATCTTTCAGACTGAAGCCAAGATTCAAATTTGACCTCCTCCAAACATTCTCGATCAAATGACTTGATTAAATTCTCTTTGATGAATGTGATTCCCGGGCAGTTTGAACATTCACCTAAGTGGCAAGAATTTGTTGCATCAGGACACATAGTCAATTTAAGGCAATCGCGGTAATTGTCCAAATCTTCTGGCGTATCATATGTTAAGTACTTTTAGTTGATTTCCTTCAACATCAGTTTAACATTTTCATTGTAAATGCAAACCCATACTGTGTGAGTTCAAAACGCAATGTTTTGGCCTCAATTGGGTAAATTTTGTGAAGCCAATTTTGACATCCTCGTGTTCAGACTGAAATGTTGCGAATAACTCATTCAGGTTGCAGAGAATCATCCTCTTCTGCGTTTGAACTTTCTTGCCATTGATTCGTACAGACACCCAGTTTTTCATCCCTGGCATCAGGCGGCTCATATCATCTCGCTGATAAAACTGCGTTACTAGAGCTTCAGTTTTGCACTCTAAAGTTTTCCCTTCTTCTGTTTGGGAGTGTGTGAATCCCATGCTCTGCAACCAATTTTTTAGCAATTCTTGCTTTTCGTGGAGACGTTCCAAACTCAGTCATTATTTTTGCACAACTCCATGTTGGTGGAGCAAGCGTAAGAAGTTGAATTCTTTCAGCACTACTCTCTGACGTTTTGAATTTTTTTTTATTTGTTCAAGAACTTCTACTGTATCCTTATGATATAGGTTTTGACACTCATTCTTTGACGTACCTTGTCCTGAAAAGGTAGAACAACCTTCATCATCATCCACAGTTCTGTCATCGTTCTCAGAATTAATTTTGTCTCCATCTGGAATAGCTTCAACGCAAGGCTCATTACTATTCAACGCCGGTAATTCTTCCAACCTTCCGAGCTGTTTCCTGCATGATCATTCAGTACGATTATCCAAATTCATTGAAACTTAAAACCAATATTCTTATCAAAGTGACATACCTTCACTTAATTGTAAATAAAAGCGAAACGCGTTCATCGATTTTTATGATTCATATCTCATTTTGTTTATAGGTTATGAAACTTTACACGAAACTTTTTGCGTTTTGGATTTTTCATGATTTTTAAAAATACAAAATTTTAATTTTTTAAGCAAATAATTATTTTTTTCTTCATAAATTTCTTTATGACTCCGAAACTGTTGATTTAATGTGGGTATTATATTATCGAGGGTATGAAACTTTAGTTAGACATGTTACATACCGTTGGAAAGGTTAATTTGTCTAGTTTCTCAGTATTAGTTCCATTTTAAAGGTTTTAGAAACACTTACCCAAAAATAGAAACAAATTCAAAATAGTGCATATGCTAAAACTTGAAAACCCGTTGTTTTGAGTTACAAAATATTTATTTTGATAGATAAATAGGTCGAATCCCACTAAGGGACTATAAAGCTCTTAAAGGAAAATACCTAAGCTTTCTTTTGAGCAAACAAAAAAAATGGTCTTCTCTTGAAAAAAAATTTTAAAAAATGTTTCATTTAGCAAAAAAAAAATAAAAAAATTTTTTTTTTATTTTTTATTATTTTTTAAAAAAGATTGAAGAAATAGCTATCTAAAACACTCAGGACAAATTTTGCTTAGAACAATAGGTAAAAAGTTACATGGATGTGAAAAAACACCTGTTTGGCCAAAAGGTCAAGATTCGACCCCCTCTAACTCAGAGAGTTCTTGACCGATATCGATGAAAGTTTTTGTCTACGCTGCTATCCAATAGGACTACCCTTGGTGCAAGTTTCATCCCGATCGGAAGACATCGGTTTCAAAAGTTGGCGCACTTGACATGAAATGGCCCATATATAAAAATTAGTAAGATACTTTAAATTTTTATGTACTTAAATTTTTATTTTATATATATTTAAATTTTTATATTTAGGGTGTTTCAAAAACTTTCCGAAAAAATTAAATGCGCGATAACTTGGATTAATATGAATATGTTTTGTTCTAGCACCACTGTTCTAAACTCTACCGTCTTCGACTTATTCAATTTCAAATATAAATGCATTTGTGAGTGCATTTCTTAAATTTCAAAAACAACTTTAAATTTTTAAATAAGTTTTCTTTGAATTAATTGTTAAAAAAAATTTTTCTTTACATAAATTTTTTTTGACACATATGTACATAACTCAAATAAAAAAGTTTAAAAAACTAAGTTATATTGTTTTAAAATGAATTAAATGCATTTAGAAATGCATTATTTTTTGAGACGCTATAGCTTGAAAACAGTAGCTGTTAGAACGGTGGTGATAGAACAAAAAATATTCATATTCCAAGCTATCGCGCGTTTAATTTTTTCGGAAAGTTTTTGAAACACCCTGTATTTCTATATACTTTACATTTTTTAAGAGATTTTTTCCAAAATTATTTATTTTGAGATTTTTTGGTATTTTTCCGAAAAGCGTTAAAGAAATTTTTGGCATGTGGAAATGTGGACTTAGACCGATTTTGTCCACCTCTAGACCTTCCTGTGTGTTTTATGATGATTCCCAAAATAGTTTGTGTCTAGCATTAAGATCCCGTGAGCTGGACCATTTTTAAATAAGAAATTTTTGTAGTTTTCCAAAGAATTATGTACTTTCAGTTAAGACAATGTATACAATATTAGTGTCATTGAAGGTTGTTTAAGGCGCGTCCAATGGTATATAAAACATGTCAAAGCATATCCTGACACGTCCTCTTTTCATGGATTCTCTGCAAAAAAATCACATTAGCGGAGTGGCGTTATGCACAATATTATCTCATACCAGATTTAATATAGATCTCTTGTGTTCTCCTTCCAATTAGCCACACAAAATTTGTATGGCTGTTACACACGGTTCGCTTAAAGGTCGAATAGGTTCGTCAAAACCTTCAACCATTTCTGAAAACGGGGATTGGTTGGGAATCATTTATGTATTTAAACGTCGAAAACCGCAAAATCCTAGCAGATCGGCTTCTCAAGTTACCACCAAAGTAAGCTGCCGTGTTTTGACGATAGCACACGCGGCCATTTGAAGCATCCATCACTGTTCGAATGCTCTTCCCCGGGAATTTTTTGACAATTTAAACATGTTCAATGGATGAGTTACCTCTGGACATAGAGGAGAATACTCATTGGACCAAGTTTTCATACTACTTACTTAATAGAAGTGCGGGAAACGGGTTAAGTTGAAGATATAATACCATTCTTGGATTTAGAAATGAAAATTTATTTGTACATTTCAATTACATAATTAAATAAACTCATTAGTTTATCACAAAATATAGAAAGGCACATTTGAAAAGAATTATTGAATCTTATTATTTACTATAAATGGGTTGAGGAGAATTGAGCCACCGCTTTTTTCAAATTATTCATATATGCCTCACTTTCCATTGTGTTTACCTTGTACCTATTCCAAAATGAAAGGAACTCACGATGGATCGATTCTCCCGCCTGCTCTGACCAATATCCTAAAGCTTCGTTATTCTCAAAAAAATAGATACAGTCCTCGAGGTGTTCCAATAGTACATGGATTTTTAGAGTAACTGTTACATTTTGTAATGCTTTGTAGTTTTTTCTAAGCTCTTCTATGTACTTTTGGAGACAAGTGTTTGAGCCATTTTTTCTTGTTCCAAAACAACATTTCACAAGATTATCCATAGCTTTGAATGTATGGACATACGGACTAACGGCAAAAATCCCAACCTTACCATATATTTCCCAATCGAACAATTTATCTGCTTCTTTGAGAAGTTTCCTGCATGCATTGCCCTCAAAAATGTCACCATGGTAAGTCTTTGAAACCAGGTTCAATTTTTTTGGCCAATTGAGTGCAGTTTCACGACCCACTAAAGGAACAAGCCCATCCCAAAACAAATGGTTTACAAATCCCTGCAATATATGCAACTCTGGTATCACGCATTTTTGGAGTACAAATATATTGTCATCTTCGCTGAAAAGTGGAGGGTTAATTGTACTGTTATGATTTTTGGCATTTTGCTTTTTCCCTCCTCCAATCTGAGCGAAATTCATGTTATCGTTTTTCAAATGTCCATAGGTCTTTAAACTTGAAATTAGATTAGAATTATCAGTTTCACTGGTATTATCGGAATTTTTGGCTTGAAATAAATCTTTTCCACTCCTCAACTCTTGGAGAGAAATAAAGCAATAGGGGCAAGGGTAACTTGAGGTGGCTGTTTGTTGGCCGTTAGCGAGGAGAATAATTTTGAAATCGGACACAAATTTGAACGGAATGCTGTTCAACTCAGTTATCTCGAACAATAATTTGATATTCGCATACGTTTCCTTTATTTGAGGTACGATGCATAAAAGTATCACCCTATGCACTGAAGAAAGCTTTGCTTGCGTTGAAGTACTACCGCCTTCAGAATAGAGCTGTCGTTTTTTTACCACCCGTTCCTCTTCGTCCTCTTGGTCACCTTCACCCATTATGCTCATACAAATTTTAAAAAAACCCTGCCCGCCATCAGCCATCACTTTAATGTTAACATTGCCCACTTGCTGCCTTTTCTCTAAAACTATTTCTAACAATTGTTCAGCATTTCCATAGACGACGGGCCTTTCAGACTTTTTATCTCCACATTCGCCATCAAAATAAAATTTTTTGGTTTGATATACATCTTCGAAGATTCGTGATTTGTTACCAAGATGTTGAAGATAATTGCTGGGAACGGATTTTCTTCCTACGTGTGTTCTCAAGAAATTGGTGAACTTTTTCATCTGATTGATCGATGAGCCCATGTGCAGTTGAAAATTATCTAAAGATTTTTCTGGGAAAATTGTGTCTTCGACAAAGCTCGGATTGAGCTGAACTCTCGCCTTTGCTCCACGTGTGCTCAAGACCACTTGACTATTTTTACTTTTTGCCGATCCGAGGTTTTCAGTGCTTTGGCTATCCAGCTTGCGCTTCAAAAGGGCCGTGATAACATGCTCTTGCTTTTTTTCTGGTATTTCATCGATAATGTGTAGAATATTCTCCTCGACTTGGTTGTTGCAATTACTTGGATGTCTTTTCCCCTTACCCACTTCTTGATAACACTTCTTACAAATGCTTGCGTTTTCCAATTTCGGGGGGTGGGATGCATTCGGTTTTTCGCAGGACGTCTGTATCATTTTGGGGGTACTTCGGAAATGCCCCCGCCCTGTTTTATTGTACACATGACCTTTAAAAGCTGCTGTCAAGCAAATTAAACATTGACATTCACCATTATGGGCGCGTGTATTCTTCCGTAGTTCAATGTCCTCATAATTTGGCATATCCAAAGGTCTCAACAGAATATTTTTTTCTCGCTCCTGAAGAGTAATCCTACAAGTCCCACAAATACCAGTTGGAAATCTCTCATCAGCTAAGTTGAAAGTGGCGGTAAGATGTTGTTTTATTAATTTCTCCAAATTTTCATTTATCCGAAACTGTGACTCCGTTTTGACACTGAACACTATTTTCCTGCCACAAGGTGCACAGATTTTGGCTCTATTGCTTTGATGGGTACTTTTTGGTCTCATTATTGCACTATAAAGAGGCACAAGTTTTCGTGAACGGTAGTTTAGAGGAAAAAAATTAAGAATTCGGTTGGAATATTACCACAAGAATGTTCTTGTTCAACTTTCACAAAGTTTCGCGTCGCACTAAATTACAGTCCGATGTTGATTATATGCTTTATTAAAAATGTTCCAAGAAAGACTGACATTTCCGTCAATTTTGTGAGTGACAAGCGGTCACATGGTTTGACTATTGTCAAATGAAGATGTTGCCAGATCAATAATTTTAAGAAAAAAATGCAGAAAAAAATTGTTAAATTCTAAAAAAAAAAAATTTTACATTTGAAAAATTAAAGTGCTTGTATCTTCAAAGGCCGATCTGCTAGGATTTTGCGGTTTTCGACGTTTAAATACATAAATGATTCCCAACCAATCCCCGTTTTCAGAAATGGTTGAAGGTTTTGACGAACCTATTCGACCTTTAAGCGAACCGTGTACAACAGTTGACGAGGCAAAATTTTATATGTTTAAATTATCGAGTGACGTTTGACAAACTATGGCCCAGAACCGAATTTTCATAATATCAGTCGTTTTTAGCAGAACTATCTTGTAGGTCGACCAGACGTCTCTCATTGTGAGACTTATTTAAAAAAAATTTGAATAATTCAGCCCTATCCCAACGGCTTGTCCGATTAAGATGTAATTTCACATTGGCATAGTGTTGTGATATTGAAATATGTATATTGGAACCATGGAGACCACACAATAGGAACCCGACGTTAGTTGCCTTGGTCACCAGAAAAATAAGAACCCTAGTCAAAATAAAACATAATTCAAGGCAATTCGCTTTGAAGGTAGCTCTAACTCAAAAAGGGATTGAGGATCACCGTGCAGTGTTTAGCGAATTAGCTAGTTAGTGCCAAATACAATTGACGTTTTCACAAGCTCTCGTGTTATCGTAAGTTCTATTGCATTTTCGAAAATAAGTACAACACTTGTTAATATACCACGTGATTCAAGAAACAGTTTATTGGGAAAAACATTTTTAAAACTAAAATGCCTAAACTAAACGAAAACGATAAAATAATAACATCAATAACATAACACAATTATAATAATAACATCACAACAATAACATCACAATATAAATAGTAATAAATTACAACAACAGCTTTTATAGTAGTGATGTTTCTTACCAAATGTATTCGGTAATAACAAACTCGGTACAAGAACAGCACTAGTAAAATAAGACAAACAGTAAACATATAAGTCGCGATTGTATTGTCGTATATTAGTGTTATGTGGAAGCCAACATCAAAAATTTTACAATTGTTGTATAAAAATACGACAATATGACCAAATACGACAGCTTTTGAAACCTCTAATTGTTTTCTATTATATATT
This sequence comes from Phaonia tiefii, assembly GCA_963931995.1. NCBI lineage: Eukaryota > Metazoa > Arthropoda > Insecta > Diptera > Muscidae > Phaonia > Phaonia tiefii. Next base: position 195,828,947 of record OZ008368.1, on the reverse strand, counting down.
TTATCCATTTAAGATAGTGGGCACTTGGTGCGTTCTCCGCTTTAAGTTTTGGATTAATTTCTACTTTTATTAACATTAAACAAATAACTATATTAATTAAAAAGTTAAATTATTTATAATATTAAATTTTTTATAGTTTTCGCCTTGGAATATAGTTTCATCTTCGAAACTAATGGGATGATAACACGCGCCTTTCACTTTGAGAAGGATTTCAAATATCAGAATTGTTTTTTTTGTATAGAAAATAAAAACTGTGACCGAATTACCAATCCTCGAATGAGAATGAGATGTTACTAAGTTTGTTTATAGCGCTGAATTAACATCCAGTGAGATGTGCGCTTTCTAGTTTTACACTCACTCATTAATACCTACAATTTCACACCGGTTACGAACGGTATTTTAAAAAGTTTAAACTAAAGTACTTAAGTACTTAAACTAAAAATATAGAAGGAGTTTTATTCGCCCCTTATTATCTTTGGGCAAAATTTTAAGACGATGGAGCCATATCCGCCTCTCTGCACGAATGGCTAGCTGGTCAACGCGATAACTGCCATAAGACATTACCGATTGCAATGAAATCTTGCCAATGACCGTAAGTTGCCCAAACAAGTGGACACATTTATTACAAAATCTTGTTTCTGCTAAAACTTTTTTCTGGTATATATTATTATCTTCAACTTCGATATTGATTCATACTCTGTAAATATCTACGTAAATTTCAAGATTGCCACGCCCGTTCTGGTACCTTCCATACAAAATCTGGCGTCCGTCCGCTTTGACGATACGATAAGTCTCGTAAAATATTTCTGATCTTAATGAAATTAAGTATTAGGCTTCATTTTACCACAGACCAGTCAACGACAAAAACAAGGGTAATACTGCCACAACCATTTTCTTATCTCCCAGAAAAAACTTGTGGGCCTGCTGGTTGGACGAGAGATAACTCCCGTAACATGCACCCAACCTTTATGAAATTTGGTATTATGCAATATTTTCTCAAACGCGACTCTGCTATGAAAAATTGGTGATATTGGCACTCCCATACAGAAAATGGGTGTCAGTCCTATTGATTGATGCGCTATCTCCCGTAAACCAAAACCGATATTGAGAAAATTTGGTTGTTGGCAATGACTTGTCCCAAGCAATATTTTTATCAAGATTGGACAACTTTGCCACACCCATTTTGCACCTCCCATACAAAACTTGGGTTGGTTGATCCGATCGTAATGAAATTTAGTACTGGACAGTATTTTGTCAAAAGAAACTTAGTACCTACAAATTGATACATTTGCCACCAAATACCGGATTCAATGAAAGTTCGTACTAGACAATATTTGTCAAAACATTTTGTCAAAATGTACTACTTTTCCAGTCCTATTTTCACACATTCCACACAAAAGTTGGAAATCCTAAAAACACAACCGCCCCAAATTAACTTAGAATTTGAACTGAATTGGACAAGGTCAATGTGCTAATAAATATGGGCGATTTTACCATCCCCAATCTGGTAACTGAAGATAGGTGGTTTTTTTTTTAATGCAACTTGGACCAAATAGATGCCTAAAGGTGAGTGTATGTTTAAGTTGGATTACACGACTGAAGTTTCTGTATTGGCTTTATTTTCAAATCTCTGGTATATACTATAACACAATGCAACAAATTTTAGGTTCTTGCTTTGGGGGTGGACGATTCCAATTTAAATAGGAAACCTAAATAAATGGTTTCCCATTCGATCCCATGAAGGGATTAGGGAGAGCTTCTAACAACCAGTGAGCTGTGCGCTTTCCAGCGTTATACTCACTGATTGGCACCTACAGTTTGACGCCGGTTCCGAACGGTATTTTGAGAAGCTTTTTCGTGGCTAAATACACGATATTGTCGCCGTCACTATGCGAGGTGACCGCCGCTGAAAGCAATTTAAGGTGTTGAGAGCCGGAATCGAACCCAGGATCTCATGTACAAGAGGCGCGCATACTACCCATTGCACCATCGACGGCTACGAATTTATTCCTCATTAGATTTCAGTCGGGTCGTCATAGACAAACATTCTCTATATTTATTTTCAAACGTCCTTCTTGTCCTTTTTTGAGGCAAGGTCAAGAAAACTGCACCAAAATAATCGGCAAAAAATCCAAATGTTGTACTAATTTATTGTGGAATAGATTTTACTACAGAATTTCGCAGACGAGAATCCTTCATCTTGAATTTTCATATGTCCTTTTAGTCCTTTTTTAATTATTGAAATCTTGAAATCTTAAAATTTAAATCTGAAATGGTATATTTTGAACAGAATATGTTCTAGAAATGTATTGTTAAACAAATATGTATATACAAGGTGGCGCAAAAGTAATCCTCCTATCAGAAAATGCTATAAATTTTGCGATTGGCCCCTAATGTCAGTTCTGTTTTGACATTTGTGTAGTAAACACATGCGAAGTACACGTTAATAAATAATGCTACGCAACACTGCTTCAGAACGCGGAATATTGCTGACTATTTATTTGACCAATAATCGGTCGCTGACTTTGGCACAACGTGAATTTCGTCGCAGATTTCCTGGCCGTCCAACGCCTACTGGTGAAACACTGCGACGTTTAGCCGCTCGCCTCGAAGAGACTGGCACAACACGAGATGCTGCCAGGCGTGGCAGACCCCGGAGTAGCCATTCTGCAGAGAATATTGCTGCTGTAGCCGAGGATGTCATGGAAGCGCTGTCGATGTCATGGAAGCGCCGTGAGCGCTACAGAGCAATGATCAACGAGTTCTTTTTGCCGCAACTTGATGAATTGGGATTGGAAAACATGTGGTTCCAACAGGACGGTGCAACGGCAGACACTGCACGTGCCACAACCGATATGCTGAAGGATGCATTTCCCGGGCGCCTAATCTCCCGTTTTGGCGATTTGCACTGGCCAGCAAGATCGCCTGATTTGACCGCTCCAGACTTCTTTTTGTGGGGCTTTTTGAAGTCGCGGGTTTATGTCAACAAGCCTCAGACTCTTGCAGCTCTCAAAGACAATATCCGTCAAGAATGTGAGGACGTATCGCAGGAAGTTTAGGCCAAAGTGATGGAAAATGCCATAAAAAGGGCTCAAATGGCAATCAACTGTGGCGGCGTCCATTTACATGACATCATATTCTCGACTTGATATAAAAGAAATGAAAAGACCAAATAAAAATAATCCAGAAGAAGAATCAAAGTTTTTAATTTTTTTTTTAAATTACAGCCAAAAAACATCGGAAGTTTACTTTTGCGCCACCTTGTATTTCTCAAGATGTTTATCTTTAATGGTTATATGTCCGTTAGTCCCTTTTCAAAAAAATTTCAGAAAATTCCACCAAAAATTAAAAAACAAAATAGCAAAAAACCCTTGTTAAAATATGGTAGAATTGATGTATTTATGAAAAACATAAATTATTTTCAAAGCAAATACAATATTAATTAGATTGTTCATCAATATCTAAATTAAATAAATTACTTTGTAATGCATTCGAGTCTTTTCCAACGTGCTCATCCTCAATTTCCTCGTTTTGAAACATATGTTTAATCCACAAACATATCTCCCAAAGTGTTGCTGCTGGAGACCTTTTTCATCTGTATATGTAATCATATACTAGTGTAAAATAATACCATGAAAAACAACAGTTTTACATAGTAGAACCGCATTTCAAACGGCAAGGCAACTTGGTGATAACAATTCCCGTGTTCATGGGATTCGGATGTCAATTATTGATGAAAAAATTGTCTAAATGATGAGGCACAAATAGTATATTTTCAGACACGAATTTTTGACAGATACTTGGTTATTCTAGGAACGTTGTTTTCCTAACAACCCGTTGAGTACATCTTGTTCTGCGTTGCACTCATCCAACTGATCATTGTTTAATTCCTTTTTGAAAAGTTCAAGATTTCACTAATTAGCGTATATATGGACCACTCAGAATCAAGTACTTCTTCACCTTTGACAACTGTTATTATGCAATTGGTTACCGCATCGAGTGTAATATGAAGTTGTGGTATAAATATTTTTCTATTCGAACGAGATGTTGGTTTATTATGTTCCACATTTCAAAAATTTAAATTTTTCATGAATACGTGGGCATCAAGGGTTTTGTGCCTTTTTGTTTTTACTTTTGGTGGAATTTTGTGACATTTCTTGAAAAAGAACTAAAGGCCATGTAAACAATAAAGAGAAACTTCTTGAGCAATATATATAAGTAGATATTTGTTCGACAATATAATTGTTAACCTAGTATCTTCAAAATAAACCATTTCAGACTTAAATTTTAAGATTTCTAGATTTTAATTAGGAATAGAGGACGAAAAGGACACACAGATGAAGGATTCTCGTCTGCGAAATCCTGTAGTAAAATCTATTCCACAAGAAATTTGTAGAAAATTTAGATACTTTGCCGGTTATTTTGGTTAAATTTTCTTGACATTGTTTCAAAAAAGGACTGAAAATAAACATAGAGAATGTTGGTATATGACGACCCATTATGCAATTTAATGAGGAATAAATTCGTGGAACATTCTGAATCCGTAACTGGTCATTATAGTGTTCGTTTTTGGTACTATTTTAATAAAGGTGGAAAAGAATCCTTTAAACTTTGAAACAGATCATTTGAATAATCTACGAAAATAGTTCTAGCTAAATTTCACTGCCGACATGTTATCACAATAATTTGCTCAATTCTATATTTATACTCGATTTTTAAATTTATCTCGGACAGTATCGGATAAGAAAATTGTAATTTGCCACACCCATAAAAAAAGTGTAGCCACACAGCGGTCTACATTTTTGAGGTTTGACTATACTCACCTAGTGTGATCATCTGGCGCAGGAATCGTCCTCCCCCAAAATTGGTGTTGCACAGTGAAATTAATGTGCATAATGAATCCCAGTGAGTAAGTATTTAAATCATTTTGAAACCCTGTTTTAGTGACACATACTTTTGGTTTAAATCGAATTAAACTCTAAAACGTAATCAACCAAAGAGAGAAAGGACATCATTTAATTTAATAACACGTTGTTTAGACATAAAAAGGCCTCTCGGTTTAACTACGTTTCACAGGAAGCCTATATGTTTATAATTACATATATTTAGTGTTTGGGTAAACTGTTCTCTTTAAGTTTCCCTTGCCAGGCAAAATTTAAATGATTGCAGCTGTAGTGGTAATCCAACCGATATGCTCTTTGATGCCATGATAATATTTATCTTTAAAGAAGCTCACAAAATTTTCTGAAATTTTATGCAGGATAGTTTGCATTTCTTTTGTACTTGCCTTTATGGATTGATGAAATCCTAAGTTAAATTAAAAGAAGGGAGAAATTAAAAAATGGACTTGCAACAATAGGAGATTTTGCATTGAAAAGTAGAATAATAATGCCTATATTAGGATTTAGAAAGAACTTATCATAGTATGCAACGGGTTGTTATTTAAGTTATGCCTAAAATTATGCTGTACTCCTTTGAATAACGAATTCTTTAAATTTAATTTATCTGCTAAAATTGTAATGATGTCAAAAATCTTGCTATTCCAACTGAGATTCTCCATGGCAACATTTATCATTACAGCGGCTCACAAAATTTTATAAAAATTTCAGGAAATAATTTTTAGTTCTTTTGTGCGTACCGTTATGGATACTCAATTCAATTTTCAATTCAAATTTTATTAATCCAATTTAAAGTTGTTATCTTATAATGAGATAGTTATTTACAATAATGAGATTTATCAGAACGATATTTCAACAAATAGATTAATTGTTAGTCTATATTAAAATTGAATGTCTAGGTAATTAAGTTATAGGCAAAAAGGACATAAAAAACCTATATGTGAAGATTACAATTAGAGGTTACAAATATAATTAGAAAGAATTGTTTAAAAACTGATTATTTAAAAATAATCAGTCATAATACAAAATTTCTATTTGGTGATTTTAAAGGTTAAATATATTACAATATTTCTATACTCTCACGTATTCTACGAAAGCCTGAGGTTGCACTTTTGTGAAAATGATTGTTACTTATTCTTTTTACAAAGTCTAAGAAAGGCTCGTATCCTGTTTCTTGATGCAGTTGGGTAGTTGGGAACCTCCAATGTTTATTGTTTATCATCTTTAGGCATTTATTTTGGACGACTTGCAGTTTTTTCAAGTGTGTTTTAGCTGCGCGGTACCATATTGGAGATGCATAGGACAGTATTGGGCGAATAACGCCTTTATATAAAAGATTTTTGTTTTGCAGGCTCAGCCTTGATCTTCTGTTTAAAAAAGGCCATAAAGCTCTGAAGGCTTTAATAGCCTTTTGGCAGGATGTCGATATGTGTTTTTTGAAAGTAAGTTTTTTGTCCAAAGTTACGCCAAGGTAAGCTACTTCGTCAACAATGTTGATACCGTGTCCGTCAAATTGTAGTTGTCGTGTAGGTAATCTTTTTGGGGATTTGTTGAAAGGGAAAATGATAGCCTGTGTTTTATTATTGTTTAGTTTTATCTTCCACTTAGTAAAATATAGGCTACAGGCTTTAAGGCTTGACTCCATCTTCTTCAGTAAAGCTGTTGTGAGCTTACTTGACGAAATGAGGGCAGTGTCGTCTGCATAATATGCAGTTGCGATTTCCTTAGGAGGTTTGAAATCAGAAGTGTATAGCGAGTATAAAGTTGGGGAGAGTATGGAACCTTGGGGTACCGTTATGGATACGTGAAAGATTACCTGTAAAGAAAAAGGCAATAATAATAAACTTGACTTAAAACAATACGAGATTTTGTATTGATAAATATAATAATAATGCGTATCCGAGTGTAAAGCAACAACTTCGCACAATATGCAACTTCTTGTATTTTAGGTTAATCCTACAACTATGCAGTATTTCTTTGTATAGGGAATATCAGGGTGTTTTGCTATAGGAAATTTTGAAAAGAAAAAAAAAATAATTAATTTATATACACAATTACTGCAATGTTCAGGTAGTCGACTTAACTCTATGGAAGAGCTCGCATTATCATGAAAAGCAGTATTAATATAAAGGACAATAAGATATTTCGTTAAACATTCTTTGTACTTAGACACTTAGTCCCATAATCAAAACAAAAAAAAAATTGTATACAAAAATTGGTAAATGGAGTGCATTAAGCCAAGATGAGGTATCAGAGGTGAATATAGAGAACATGAGAGAAAATTAAATATCCATAATCGTAGATTGTTATACTTGCGACAACTCTCATCTTCTACATTTTGTAATGTATGTGCAGACAACCAAAGGATTTGACCATCCAGGTGAGCATCAACTAAATCACCATTGTTCTACGCTTTGATACAAACGACGGCCACTACGTAAGATAATTCAAGTTTTAAGATACAGTGAGATAGGAGGTTGCTGAACTACATTTTGGGATCAAAAATAATGAAGCTAAATTGGTGGTGCAATGGGTAGTGTGCGCGCCTCTTGTACTTGAGATCCTGGGTTCGATTCCTGCTCTGACCAGCTTTTCTTTCGACGGCGGTCGAACTGTCCTTGGAGGTGGTAAGTTTCTAATAGCCATTCAACCTCCGTTAGCTATCTAAAGTGAGAAGGCGAAAAGAATGAGCAACCTGAGTGGTAATGCGATCACTGATACGTCTCAGGATTATTAGGTGACCCTGTTACTGAACCTATTCGAAGTAATGGACATATTCTTCCGTCCTTTGAAGACGGATAAGCCAACACCCCTGGCCAACGGCCAATCGAAAATGAAGAAACCAAAATTCAGTTTCGAAACACTGCATTCTGTTCAGCGTCTGATCCATAATAGGCGGCTGAAACATAATCATCCTGGCAGTAGGTAAAATGCAAACCACAGTGGGCGGGGTTTGCCTCCTGCCAGCGTTATATTGGCAATGAAAATATACGTAGAAAATAATGAACAAAGAAACCTCTCAATTGTAGACGACCCTCGCAAACGTTATAAGGACCATGATCTAAAGATATGTACCTGGAATGTGCGAACGCTATACAGGACTGGTGACACTTTGCAACTGACGGATGTCCTCGGAAAATATAAAGCTGACATCACAGCGATGCAGGAAATACGATGTTAAGGATATGGGTGCACCAGAAAGAAAAACTTCAATATTTACTACAGCTGCCATGAGCGAAAGCACAAATTTGGATGAGGATTTATAGTTGCCAACAGACTGCGACACCTAGTTTCAAGGTTCAACCCAGTGAGTGATCGCATAGCCACAATTCGTATCAAAGCGAAATATTTCAACATCTCGTTAATTTGTGTGCACGCACCGACAGTGGATAAAGATGATGAGGTCAAAGAAACAAAGTATATGAACGCTGCCCTGACCACGACATTTAGATTTTTCTAGGCGATTTTAATGCCAAATTAGGAAAAGAAAGTGTCTTTCGACCAACCATCGGTAATCACAGTCTACATGATACCACCTCCAATAATGGAATAAGACTGATAGACTTCGACGCTGCAAAGAACATGGTTGCTAGTAGCATACGATTCCACCATAAGGACATTCATAAGGCGACCTGGATATCTCCTGATCAGCGGACGAAGAACCAGATTGATCACTTAGTAATAGATGGCAGGCACTCTTCTAGTGTAATGGATGTACGTGTGATACGAGCTGCCAATATCGGCTCGGATCATTACCTGGTAGCTGCGAGAGTTCGCACAAGACTGAGCAGGGCGAAAAACGTACGAAGCCGAACACAGGAAAAACTGGATATCGACAAGCTACAAATACCGGAGATATCAATGTCCTATCGACAGAAGCTCTCTCTCTCCCGCTATAGCAGAATACCCCCCCTCCCGAAGAGGGGAGTATTCTGCTATAGCGGGAAACCGCTGCAAGGACTGAACTTGGCTATCAAAAAGCGCAGAAGGATAAGCCATGGTAAAACGAAGAATGTCGCATTGCAACTGATAAAAATACGCTGCACGTATGACAACGAAACAGTCAGTTACAACGCGTGCTAAGAGTGAGCGGTACAAGAAGCTGAGAAGGGAGGAAAACCAACTATTTAGGCGCAAAAAATGGCAGTGGGAGCAGAGAGAGAGAGTGAAAGAACCGAAATGTGCAGGATGTATGCTGAATCCCGAAAGTTTTTCCAGAGGGTAAGAAGATTGAATCACGGGCCTAATACTGGGATGCCCTCCTACAAGAGCGAGAATGGGAATCTGGTGATTGAGAATCAGTGTGTGCTCAAAATGTGGAGAGACCACTTTTCAGTACTACTCCACTCAGAATCTTCCACTGAAGATCAGGAGGTAATGATAGTGGAAGATAGTGTAGATTGTTTCCCCCCAACCAAGATGAGATTAGAACGGCGATCTCCCGCCTTAAGAATAATAAAGCCGCTGGTGCGGATGGCCTACCCGCTGAACTTTTTGAGGCAGGTGGCGAAGGACTGATAGCCCACATGCTTCAACTTATTTGCGGTATATGGCTGGGGAATATATACCCGACGATTGGAGTCTCAGTGTATTATATCCTGTCTTCAAAAAGGGCGATCCGTGTGTCTGTTCTAACTATCGCGGTATCAGTATTTTATCCATCGCGTATATGGTCTTGTCGAGCGTATTATGTGAAAGACTAAAGCCAATTATTGAAGACCTGATTGGACCTTATCAGTGTGGTTTTAAACCACGCAAGTCCACGCCGGACTAAATATTTATGCTACGACAGATCCTGGAAGCGACCCACGAAAAGCAAATCGATACATACCACCTTTTTGTCGATTACAAAGCTGCATTCGATAGCCCCATACGGGGAAACTGTACGAAGATATGTCTGAACTTGGTATTCCGGCAAAACTGATCCGCCTCTGTAGAATGACGCTGACCAACACCAAATCAGCAGTGAAAGTGAACCATTCTGTATCAAGAGAGGACTTAGACAAGGCGACACACTTTCGTGCAATCTCTTCTACATCTTAATGGAGATAATAATGAGAAGGGCTGCAGTAAATACGAACAAGATCATTAACACGAAAAGCCATGTGTTGTTGGCGTATGCTGACGACATAGACATCATTGGGCGAAATTTGCGAGAGGTGACTGCAGTATTTTCAAGAATCGAAAAGGAATCAGCGAAGGTGGGTCTTGCTGTTAATTAGAGCAAGACAAAATTGGTGGTGTCAACGACTAGAGAAACCGCTCGACTTGGTCCGTACTTGAACGTTGACAACCAATTTAATTTCGAAGTGGTAGATGAATTTGTCTACCTTGGATCCGCAGTGAACAAGGACAACAACGTCAGCCTGGAGATAGATAGGAGAATTGTGCTTGCAAATAGATGCTATTTTGGGCTCAGCAAGCAGTTTAGGAACAAAGCCCTCTCTCGACGGACAAAAGTCCAGCTATATCAGACTCTCATTTTACCTGTCTTGACATATGGCTCCGAAACTTGGGGCGTATCGCAAGCGGATGAAAAACACCTGGGAGTTTTCGAGAGAAAAATTCTCCGTAAAATATATGGTCCTGTTAGAGAAAACGGCGAGTACCGACGTCGCCGGAACGCAGAGCTATATAGCCTATATTCTGAATCAAATCAAATTAGGCCAATTGCGTTGGCTAGGCCATGTTATCAGAATGAATGAAGACGAGCCATCGCGAAAGGTTTTCGATAATGCACCCGATGGAAGCAGGAAAAGAGGACGACCAAGACTCCGCTGGAAAGACCAGGCAGAAGAATCCCTCCGTATCTTTGGCATTACCAACTGGCGAGAAAAGGCGAAGGAGAGAGCCAGTTGGAAAAATATGTTGAAATTTGTTTAATTTGTTTGTTCAATTAATATGTGCAAGACGTCTGACCTCATGAGGTTTTAAAATACTCAATAAAAGTAAGTGGTGCAATGGTTAGTGTGCGCGGCTCTTGTACTTGAGATCCTGGGTTCGAACCTGGCTCTGACCACCTTCAAATTTTCTTTCGGCGGCGGTCACCTCGCATAGTGACGGCGACACTATCGAGTATCTAGCCATGAAAAAGCTTCGCAAATTACCGTTCGGAATCGGTGCAAAACTGTAGGTCCCAATCAGTGAGTGAAAAACTGGAAAGCGCACAGCTCAGTGATTGTGAGAAGTTCTCCCCAGTCCCTTCATGGGATGTAATGGGAAACCATTTATTTATTTTTTAAAAGTAAGTAAAGGCGGTAACCTCGCATAGTGACGGCGACACTATCTATTATATAGCCATGAAAATGCTTCTTCCTTCATGGGATGTAATGGGGAACCATTTATTAGTTTATTAAATTCCATACGTATAGGTTCATCATTACTTTAAAGAAAATTATTACGAATTTCATGCATTTTGTTTAAAATCTCTGACGTTGTAAATCTTTCTTCATATAACTTCCTCCCTAATGAGAAAAATCATATCTGATGAAAGAATATTGAGAAATATATAAATTATAGCACCTATTATAAACAAGTGGGCGGCGCAAACTTTGTCACCAGATATTCTTTGGCTGTAATTTTTTTTATGAATGAAAAGCTGTAGTTCTGCTTTAATTTAAGAACCATATTTAAAAATCCAGCTTTCTGTTTTATTTGAATTTTAATTTTTATGACAGATTTTTGTTAGTTTTTGGTTAATGTATGAGAAAAATTCATACTACAATTTGCAAGTCATGAACATTTTTTAATTGAAAAATGGTTGATTTTTGTTGGAAATAATAGACAATTCAGTTCAACACACACTCACTGGTGTGACTAGTTTCGAACTCCGTGACAAGTTCATCATCAGATGCCTAACTACTGTGCCTGAATTGATACCATCGGTTGATCATCAATCGTATGTATACAAACTCAATTCTGCAATTCACATGTGCGAATTAGTATCAATCGAAGATCCCTTAGTATCAACATCACTGAAAGGCCTATAATTCCAACAACAAGAACAGACAGAATTTTTCCACCATGTTCTTCTTTTCCTAATGCGTTCTCGCATTGTTGCAGTGCTGTGAGGTGAGCTTAAATCTATATCACAGAGTTGTATTTTTCCCTGGTATAGTTTTTTTTTTGAAGACCGTGCTAGTGTCAGTTACGCTTTATTTGAATTTTCTGAAAAATTGTGATGGTTCATAAATAATGAATCTGATAACGGATGAAAAATTCAAAAAAAAATATACCCTTGGAACCATTTTCCATAAAACGAAAACAAGCAAATAATGGAGGATAGTTGAAGGATTATGAAAAAATTGGTAAAGAATAAGTCCATTGTATTTCTGGTCTGTTTCTGGGTTTATATTTATCCACCAGGCATCAATATGTCTCACCGAGTTAAGTGTTTGACTTCGAAGTCCGTCAAGCGGCGCTACCAGGGATAGGAGATTGTACTTGGTTCTCCATAAGAGAAACAGATTGAAAACCAGCAACGACATAGGAGACATCACTAATAACTCCAATAAGTTTATTTTATATGCTACTAACTAAAGTTAATAAATATATAAAAAACAAAACAAATAAACACGCCACCACACAGAAGAAAAATACAAAATCATAAAAAATTAAATTTGTGATATTTATTATTTGCAATTTCAACATTTAGCTATCGATTTGTTTCATTCATCTGACCACCGCCGTCGAAAGGCATGTTAGATGGTCTCAGCAGGGAGCGAATCCATGTGCTGATGTACAAGTGCCGCACACACTACCTTGCACCACCGTTCCCACATACTTGTTTTGAAATTGAGACCATACTAAGCTTGGTTGGATGTTCCTGTATCAAAATGTCACCAATACAACTAGCATTGCCAAGAAGTAAATTTAAATAGAAAAAAAAAATTATTTAATAATAATAATATAATAATAACAAAATTATCTAAAAATGATTTTAGCTACATCTCAAAAGATATTATTTCAGTTGAAAGATAAAACCACACTGGAATGTTGCGAAATTGGTTAAAGTTGTGTAATTATTCAAACTCAATGCCGTTTAATGGCTGTTGTAATTTCATGACACGTTTTTGTATGTCTATTGCATGACCATTTGTATTGAAAACCCTGAAACTAATGAGAACTCTCCGATGAATGTGCTCAAATCATACACATCCCCAACATTGAAAAGCATTTGCTCAACCTTCTGGTTTCATGTCGAAAAAGACCATTATCTTCAAACAGATATTGAATTTATCATTACCAAACTATAAACTATTGCCAATCAATTTATTGTTTTATGCCCGGGGTGTCCTAATTTAATTTTTATCTCACTGCCAGTGACTACGGGCTGGAGGCGATATCGTCACAAAGCGCAAGACAGAGATAAATTCTTTCGCAATAGCTGCCTTTGGATCGTATGTACAACTGGGTACTGCAGGAATGAAAAAGCGAACGAGCTGAACATTTCCGATGATTTTGCGGATTTCTGGCTATATTGACACAGGGATTTCCGGATTTTTAAACTTATTAATTAAAATACTATAACGTACTCTAAACAACTTTCGTACAGCGCATACTGAAAACAGTATCAGTTTGAACTCTTCTCAATCAATACTGCAAAAACTGCCTTCAGTTTGAGTTGAAGTCTTTTAAAATTCAATTGATGCCTTTAAAATTTTATTTGATGTCTTTTAAATTATGAATTATGTGCTTAAAATTTCAATTGATGTCCAAAATTTCAATTGATATGCTTAAATGTAATTTGAGGTCCTTTAACTTTCAATTGATGTCTTAAATTTCAATTGATGACTTAAATTTCACTTAATATCTATTAATTTAAAATTTTTCAATTCAATTGATTCATTCAATTTATAATTCAATTGAAGTCCGGTAAATTGCAATTGATGTCTTTTAAAATTCAATTGATATCTTTAATTTTTTACACATAAATCGTAATGTAAAATTTAAATTTTACATTACGATTTATATGTTAAGTTTAAATTGATGTATTTTGAAAAAAAGTACAAATATTTAAGGAGATTTGCTCCAAGTTCTTAATATGCTCCTCATTGATTTAAATTCCGGATTATTTAAAGTTTGTCGAAATGGATATTAAAAAAAAACAAAAAGAAAACAGCAGCCTTGGAATATGTTAACGAGCTATACAAATGGATAAATGTATTATAGAACCTATCGTTTCTAGCAGCAGCAGCTCTGACTTAGATTTGGTTTTCGACGATAGTCTAAATAATGATTGAATCATCAAACTTAATAATATCGACACCACCTTATATGAAGAATTGGACACATTCGATAGATTCAAAAAAGATAGTTGAAAAACTAGGTATCCTGCTAGGTGGTATTTTAACAAAAACCCAACCTCCACGTTTAGTGAACGCGTGATTTACATTTTCAGCTTTATAAGAACAAGAGAGCTGATTAAGGTATGCACCTTAAACTGTATTATTTTCTTTAAGAATTATTTTAAGATTAAACTGCAACGAAAACTTGACATTTGAATTTAATGATTATGATTATTTTTGCTGTTGTTTTTTTTTGCACTAACCTTTTCGTGAATGAACTGAATACTTTTTCTTAACTATAATTTTATATGTTAAACTTAATAAAAATATATTATAAGTAGTATTAAAAAAACGTACATTTATCTACTAATAAGTTTTGTTAAAGAACTAAACAAAAAATATAAAAAAGAATATTTTATTGTTTTTATTTCTTCAGATATGATGTACATAAGTTTCTTTTTCTTTTAATTTCAAACAATGCGGTTAAACCGGTTTTAATCGCGATCAAAAATTCGAGAACCTGTCTTTTGTAAAACTGAAATTTTCGAATAACTCGAAAACAGGTTTTCTGAAAAAGTCGAGTAGGTGAACAGTGTGAAACAATAGGCGTATTGAAAGATGAGTTTGGAGTTCTTACTTAAAGGACCAGTGGTCACCTAAATCGTGGATTAGACGCTCTAGACTATTTTTGTGCAGTGACATAAAGGCAATTTTTTATGCCGATAAACCAACCGATCATGATCTGTTTGCTTTAATGGAGTTACAACTTTAATATTAAATTTAATTTAGAAAATTTTTACAGTAATATATATATAATGACACAGTAAAATCTCATCTCAAATCACTGCAACAATGCGAGTATTCAAGAGGACAATAAGAAGATGGTGGAAAAGCTGTCTGTTCTGGCGTTGAAATTATGGGCCTTTCAGTGTGTGTTGGTACTTAAGGATCTTCGATCGATTCTAATTCGCATATATAGATTGCATAATTTAGTTTGTATATACATATATGAATAATGGTCAACCGATGGTATCAACTCAGGCACAACATCTGATGATGAACTTGTCACGGAGTTCGAAACTAGTCACTCCAGTGAGTGTGCTTATCTAAATTGTCTATTATTCTAACAAAAAGCTTGTAGTAGGAATTTCTTATGTACTATATAATTAACAGATCAGGGGGTGTATATAATTAACAGATCAGGGGCCTAATATCTGACTAAAGGCATAGTGAAAAGAAGATCTTTCTCTTCTTAAATGTTAAGAGCAATAAAGAGAAGGACAGTTATTCAAAGAAGAGGCTATGATTACAGCAGAATAACTCATATCGCAATCTTGTGGGCTTTCACAGTTAATGTTTTCGGTACACCAGGAACGGAAAGATTTGAAAATGGAGAAATATTGTAAATATTTAAATGACAGTATTTCATATGGCCTAGCTCCGACAAATCAAAACGAAGGAAACAAATTAATATTTTGTTAAAAGGCAACAGCAACTAAACATAAATGGAAGAAAGTTTTTAGATCGTGTACAATTCTGGGATCAGCTTTCTGGAAATGGACCGTATATATTGTTGGGTATCTCACAGAATTGCAAATTTCGTTTCTTGTTCGATGGCCATATATATAGAAGAAATGAGAACGACAATTTCTTTAAATCGATGAGTTCAGATTTATTTCAGTAATTGCTGCTTATCGCTTCGCCAACAGTTCCAAAAGTGAAGTTTTTGTCGTACCGTAAAGCAGCAATCACAAATTCAGCAGTACAGTAAATTAAAGATGGGAACTCTTTATCCATTTGAGTAAAAGCTTTTTTACGATTGTGTGAAGAAATTGATAAAGGGTTTCCATGTGCGAAAATTCATTGGATTTTACTTATATCTAGTCATTATTTAGTATCGAATATAATAATGTGATATTGTTGAAGACGCTTCAACAGATCGCTTGGCTCAAAAATATTAGGTTTGGTACTTCGCCTAATGGTTGAACAATTCGGAATTCGAAAATTCTTTTCGTTTGTTGCGGCAAATAAAGACATATTATGCACGAGCAATTACGAAATGTTTCTGTCTTCTCCCAATGCCCAATGTGCACAAAAACGGGTGCGGGTTCGTCTCGAACCCGTTACGAGTCCGTAAAAGCATAAAAAGCGAATCAGTGAAATTGCAATTTGGCGAACCCGTTACGAGTCCATAAAAACATAGACAAATTAATCAGAAAAATTGATATTTTGCGGATCCGTTCTGAACTTGCTACGAGTCCGTAAAACACTCAATGAATTGAATGAATGTATCTGTCTTCTCCCAATTCCCAATGTGCACAAAAACGGATGCGGGTCCGTCTCGAAGCCGAAAGCGAATCAGTGAAATTGCAATTTGGCGAACCCGTTACGAGTCCGTAAAAACATAGAAAGCTAGTCAGTGAATGTCACAGATTCATATCTGAGTTGATAAAACACAAAAACTTAAAAAGAAATACTAAAATGAGTTAAATTTACCTGACAACGATTTTTTTTGAAAAGTTAAAAGTTAAATAGACAAGAAAAGAAAAGATATTATTATATTTTTAAGAAAATGTACTTTCAAGAGAGGGAATTTTTGCACGAAAGGGTACGGGAACGGTAGGGGTGTGTCCGTTTTTCAAGAATAGGTACATTTTTAAGAGTAGGTACTTTGCTCGAGAAAAGTTACTTTGTTTCACAAAAAAGGCACTTTATAAAGAAAATTTAGTTTTTAAAGGAACGGAAAACGGGAAGAATTTACTTTATTAAGAAAAGGTACTTACTTAACAAAAAAAAATTTTTAAGAAAAGGTACTTTTTGAAAAAAAAATTACTTTTTTTAGGCATTAAATTTACTTTTTGTAAGAAAAGTCACTTATTTAAGAACATTTTCTTCTTTAAACTTCTTTCACTTTGGCATTTTAAATGTTTGTTGCTGGCTCCACCTAGAAAACTTTCCATTAAACAAGAAATTTCCCACCATAATCTAGACAAAAACCAAAGCAAAAGTACCTAGCAAAAGTTGATAATACTGCGTTGTAATAAAGTTGTTAAAAAAAATTTGTTTAACTTTTTCCCGCAACGTGCGATAAGGAACTTCATTCCAAAACTAGCCGTCGGTGGTGCAAAGGTTAGTGTAAGTGTCTCTTGTGCATAATAACGTGGGTTAGATTCCTGCTTAGACCACCTTACATTTCTTTCGACGACGGTCACCCCACTTAGTGATGGCGACACTATCGAGTACTTAGCCATGAAGAAGCTTCTCTAAATACCGTTCGGAACCGGTGTAAAACTGTAGGTCCTAATAAGTGAGGGTAAAGGCTAATAAGCTCACATCACACTGATAGTGAGAAGCTCTCCTCAACCCCTTCATGGAATGTATGGAACACCATTTATTTTTAAGAAAAACATTTCAGTGGATTAGATTGCCTATTTTAATTTTAAATATCAAAGGATCTGTTTCGAATCCCCAAAAATTTATGAAAGTGTATTTAAAAACGTACCCGAAATGGATTAGAATATGAACTCCGTTACAATTCGCGTTTTCGAGAGGAATTTCATACGCAATCGGATTCGTTATGAGTCAGTAACGGATGTCCGTTTCGGATAAAATGTAGGATTCATATGGCACACTGGGCTTTGACAGAAAACAATTATATACACATATACACCTTTGCTGTCTAATTAATTGATTCTACCTACCTAATCCAAATATTAAGGTTTAATCTATATTTTCGCATTGCATCAGATAGATGGCTTAGTGGACTTGAAGTTATGGTGCCTGGGTTGAACTCCATTTCAGGGAAATCTTATGTCGTTAAATAATGTAATATTTGGCTGCTCTGATCCAACTCTACCGATGCGTTTGAAATGATTTGGTGGTCGTTTTGGTTGGTAGACATATTTAACTAACTTTCAAACTCATGTTCACAGTATGAACTTTCCAAAAATGGTGAAATATCTTTTAACAGAATTTTAACGTATTTACTTGTCTTACACTAAATAATAGCTAGTTTAGTTTCTTGTGGGGGCTTAATTAGTTTTTTGATGATTATTACTTTACAGTTTTAATGTTGGGTTCACCAAAAATTATGGGGCATTATATTTAGAATTTGGGATTAATTTCCTAACGATTGGTTATTAGTTCATATTACGAAGTAGGGTATTATTACATTTTTTTGTTGAGGTTTTTCATTCGGTGTTATTTTTATCTTAGTTTTGATTACAAACATAAATTAATAATAAATTATAATAAATAAATTTTGTTGACTCCAACAGTTTTTTTAAGTTCTCAAACTGATATTTCGATAGGTCGTTGTAAATTAAACTTGCCAACAAATTATATGTTAATTAAAATAAATAATCAATATTCTTCGAGCTTGACGTCAGATTTGCTGTTGTTGTATTTATTTTCCGCGATATTTCGCTACTCCTTTTTGCAGCATCATCAGCAATTCTGACCTCAAGCTCGAAGAATATTGATTATTTATTGATAAAGAAAAGGTAGAACAACAGAATAAAAATGTTAATTGAAATATTTTGTTTTATTATCTTCACTCCATCATTACGATTACTTTATATCTATTCTTGTATTAGTTCCGACAATTGCTTTCCGTGGTTACCTTTCATTTCTTATTAACGGTCGTGGCAAAAAACAATTTCAGGCAGTTCACCAACAAGCTCTCATATAGCTCTCACATAATCCATTATAATTTTGTTTAATATTATGCAAGCATACCCTTATTTTACAGTTCATTACATGTCATGCAATTCAATCATCTGCTGTATCTCCCATTTGTATTAATATAATATTAAATTACTTATTAAAGGACGCTCGACAGTTAGTTGATACTTTATCTGGCAACGATTCATGTTGTTTAAAATTTAATTATTCTGCACAAACATACACAGATTAAGGCGTATATAAATAGTATGCTTGTCATTAGAGTTCAGGAGGGGATTTTTGTGATCCATTAGTAAGAGGGGCGTACTAGATGGTCTTTTAGAATAGCCTTTATTGGAAAGTGAGGTCTTTAATTTTAAGTTTAGCCATTATATTTATAGCATAGGCGAAAAGCCGGCAAAGAATACTCTTCCTTTGGTGGCCTAACTTATTCGTTACCCACTCCCAGATCTGTTTTTCAAAACCCTACATCACATTGTGGTAATACACACGGACTTGGAAGGGACGAATACCAGGTAATAGAAAGTATTTATGCTGCTACACGGACGTGGAAGATAGAGACTTTTCGCACAGGCGACCAGACAATTGTTGTGATTTTACGCAGAAGTCTTGGTACTCCGATAAATTGCACCTAGACTATGGTGGCACGTCATCACCGCCAGAGGCATTAATATCTGCCAGTCAGGCTGCTATGAAATCTCTGCAAACTGTATTCCTGAAATCAAGAATTGCCTACAACAGATTTTTTCAAAAAAAATACCTTCTCTTAAAAAATACATTTTCTTACAAAAATTCCGTTTCTTAAAAGTACCTTTTCTTAAAAATAAAATAATAACTTTTCTTGAGATAAGTAGCCTTTCTGAAAATACCTAACATTTTCTTCAAAAATAACCTTTTCCTAAAAAGAGTACCACTTCTTTAAAAAATACCTGTTCTTGGAAAAAGTACTTCTTTGTAAAAAAAAATCATACTCTTAGGCTTTTTTTTACAGAAAGCACTTCTTATTAAAAATGGTAGCTTTTCTTAACAAAAAACATCAGCTTTTAATAAAAGAAGTACATCTCATTAAAGAAAAGATGGTTCGCGAAAATATATACATATTTTGACAAAGGGAACTAAAAATATATTTTTTTTTAAAAAAATACGTTCAGTAAATAAAAAAATTTCTTAAAAAAAGTTTATCATTTTACAAAAGGTATATTTTCTTAAAGATCCATTTAAATTACAGTATTTTTCAACAGGCGTCTTTGGTGTGTTGGTACTAACTAGTACATAATATATAGCGAAAGGACCTTCGTTTCAACCGGGTGTTTCCTGACACCTCATGTAAATTTTATTTCCTCCGTGTATGGGTGCCGGGGCACAGGAATATTCCAGAAAACTATGAAGCAAATAAACTGGCGATATTAGGAACAACCTTACTTGTTTCACTGGATATGGAGAATGAGGGTCATACGCATGAGAGGTGGCTAGATGCTCATTTTGCAGGATCACATGTCAGGTATGGTCGAGTTATGACCTGAATGTTTGAAGAACTTGGTATCTACTTCTACATAGGACATCCCTGCGTAAGTAGCTGTGACCTATGGACAATCTTTAATATGCAGACACGTGTCTAGATTTAGAATTTCCGTTCACGATTACCGCAGATGCTGGGGATGAAGAGGAGGACGATTGTGTCGAACAGCTGATGTGTTCCTTCTCCGCTGTTTATATGAATAGGAGACAACAATTGGGGTCTTAGTTCTTTATGGCTCGAACGTACATCCAGAGAGTAAAGCTTAATTAACTTAGAAGTACCATATGAGGTGTGCGCCCCCTAAGTATGCTTGGTCAACTTATAGGTTCAATAAAGGGAGCGTAACATGATGTCTCAACGGTCCTTATAGGATATAACTTAACATAAACCCATATATGAATGTGTCAGTTGCCAAATCGATTAACTCCACTTTCCCAAAATTTTGGTATGTTAGTGTCTGTGGGTTAAACTAATGTACCCAGTTCATTTTGAATTTAACTATATAATAGATACAGCTGTAGAGAAGTAATATATAATGTCAGTTTATAATGAACGTGGAATTTGAAAACCCAGCGAAAATTTAAGTTTCTACAGGTATTTTTTAATGGAGTTAATCGATTTGGCAACTGACACATTCATATGCAGCTCAAGTCAGAATCACCTTCTGAATCAATTTAGTCATGCTCATCTCTTTATGTATTTACTTTATAAAATAATCCTAACCTTGGCTTGTTAATTAATATTGGCTTTGATCGTTTGCTACAGATGTTGTTGATATTTTTGTACTAAAAAATTAGAAAAGTAACAGTGCATTTGAAAAATTATTATAAAAAAAAGTTTTTATTTCGACTGTGTTGTGTTTCGTCTAATTTCAGAAATTGGCATTCATAGAACAGTACGTCGTTGGCCAGGTAAAAGGCCTTTAACGCCTTTTGATATACGACTGTGTTCTTCGGAGGGGTTAAATATGAATAAATCCTTTTGTTTTCCAAATACACAACGACGTAATTGGTTGCAATACCGATATTTAATTTATGATATGAGCAACTTTAATTATAATAAAGCGAAGGGCATGTTTGTATGGGTGAAAATATATATGTATTACAGAAAATATATATGTATTATAATAGATACTTAAATATACCCAGTTGCAGATTAATTAAAGCAAAGTATCTAGTTAGTTATATATATGGGTGTTTCCGCAGAGGATTCTAATCTGTTGGTTACATTAAAAACCCGAAATATTTATTTTTAACATAATATTATTGTATGTTTTTATTTGTCGATAATTTCCATAATTTGCCCTTAAACACTTCCATTATATTATAGAATTTTATACACTACATTTTTTTCATTTCAATTTATACTTTATTTAGTTATAATCGATAAGCCAAATATGCCAAACTGATTACATAGAAAACAATAATTCATAAAACAGATATTCATTAACTTCAAATACTTCAAATATATAAATTCTTATAATTAATTACAGCACTTAATAATAATCAAACATTACCAATAACAATCGCACGAAATTTATTAAACCCCCCTTTCAATAAAACCTCTCTTAGCAGAAATACTTTTACCATACCAATCCTATCATATATGGATCATAATTAAGGATTTGAACTGCGTCGGAGAGTACGAAAAACATCTATCATTATACGGAATAATTGCATTCCACAATCTACAAACGCGAACTACAAAAGAATTCTGCTTAAAGAGTGAACAACACCGAGGGCAAATTTAAGAATGAGTTCTAGCGGAATTTGAAAAATTAAAATTGGATAGAAGATAACTAGGAAAACCACTCTTCATTGCCCTATAAAAAAGCATTAAAAGTCTAATATTCACAAAATTCTTGAACGATCAACCTAAGAAATCCAAAACAAACGGGACACATGATCATGAAGCATGAAACCCATAGGCGACGACAGGCTACACGAACACACGACTGCAAATGCCGCTGACTGCAAATATAGACGTGTGGCTGCTACTGAATTATTTTCAAGACGGCAACTGCAAAGTAAACAGCTGATCTGTAATTTTGACGTTTGTGTTATTTGTGTTAAAAGAAAAGAAAATGTCTGGAGAATATTTAATAAATATTATCACAAACGTAACAAAAATTGTGAAAACAGTGTATAAAGTACGAAGTGAATTGAAGGCGAGCGATAATCGAAGATGGTGGGTTCGTCCGGTGAATCTAACTCGGGATTAGGAGAGCTTCTACCGAACGTGCATTCAGCAGCTAAAACAGAAGGACGAGGAACACTTTTTTAAAGCATTTCGGATGTCCGTAGCAAACTTTAATTTATTGCTGGCTCTTCTAAAAAACAAAATGGAACGATTTTCTTTATGTTTTTCTAACCCGCTTGTGCCAGGTCATAAAGAATTTCGCGGCTTCGCACTTCCTTAATAAGCTGCTCGTCAATGTCCATTTTAAACTATTAAATTTGAAATGCAAACAATAACAAACAAATATTAATAACAAATATAACAACAAATACTTACCTACTTCAATAAACAATCAAACAGAAAAATTATAACAAAAAAAAACAACCAATTCTGAAAGTTGTTCAACAATAAACAGCTGATTATTATGTCAGTGGTGCCACTTCAGGCATTGTCAGCTCTAACCTGTTGATTGTCGCCCACAAAAATAGAAATTAGTTTAATTCAACTACAGCTACATAAGTAGCATAGACAACAACCTGCAGTCGTGTCGCCTTGCTTTCGTTAAAATATTCACTTACATATAAACACATGTATTTTACTTTTGACAGGTTGTGGTTGGTAGCCTGTCGTCGTCTATGTGTTTCATGCTTGAGTGTGTAGAGTGTGTGTAAATAAAACGTATAATTCTGTGAAAACAATATTTAATTCTATTAAAATAAGTAGAAGTTGTTCCTGAAAAAACCTCCAACCCATAAACCACAAGTGGCATTAAAATAGAATGTGCAATGCGCTTTCGAATATTTAACGGGAATTTGCTTCCAATACAATATACTCGTTACACCATAAGAGAAACCCTGGATATCACAAAATTTATATGGTTTTCAAAGGTTAAACGGTGGTCAATGCGAAACCCTAGAGTTTAAAAAAAAAGATACAAAAGTAATAGTCTCTCCATGAAAGACAAAATCAGACCTCCTGACCCCAAGATCACCAAAAAACATAATCTTGGTCTTTGAAGAGTTTAAAATGAGATAGTTTGAATCACACCATGATTTTATGTTATCAAGATTTCTCCTCACATTGTTGAATAAGCTATCAGCGTCACCCAAATCAGAAGACGCAACGAGTTGTAAATCATCCGCATATAAATAACCCTAGGCCCCATCAATGGCATTAAAAATATCATTAATGTATAGAGAAAACATCAGCGGTCCCAAGATCGAACCCTGAGATACACGTCTAAACAGGTTCATTAAAGTCGATACATTATCTCCAAGTTTAACAAATTGCTGGCGACCCTGAAGAAATGACTGAAGGAAAACACACGAATATCTCGAAAACATATACAGTTTATGCAGCTTCAGTAATAGAATCTCAAGACAAACTGAATCAAATGCTCTGCTAAAATCAAGAGCCATTAGTACTGTTGTTCTTTTCCGCTCCATATTATACCTAATGTCATCAATTTTTTTTACCATCAGCGAGGTAGTGCTGTGTCGTCTTACAAATCCCGACTGAAATTGAGACATTTTTCCACGTAAATTCAAATAAACTGAAATTTGGTCCCTAATTATTCTCTCCAAGATTTTAGAAAATACTGAGAGTACACTTATCGATCGAAAGTCAGAATATGATTTAGGGTTACGTATCTTAGGTTTTGGGATAGCCTTTCCAACTTTCCAAGACGAGGGAAAGCATGATGGCATCAAAATGTTGTTGAAAATATAAACAATATGTTTTGAAACAACGTAAAAAACAATTTTCAAAAATTTCAAAAGAATTTCATCTGGACCAATGGCATTTGACTTAATACCACAGATCGCAAACCAAACTTCAGCCTCATTGGTAGAACATAAGCAAAATTCGTCCTCTCTAACATTGACCCGTAAATCATACTCCAACAACGGAGCGTTGTCAACAGGAGGAACTATAAAAAAAGCATTGCATTCATCCGTATTCATATCAGAAACATCTCCAAAAATATCACTAACCAATCCAAATTTTTTTAACGATTTCTATACATTACAAGATGAGCTGTCAGAAAAAAACTTTTGGAAATATCGGGTCCGTTGCCTCCGTATTATAGATTTTAACCTGTTCCTGTACTTAGTATAAATCTTCCATCTTTCAGTCGTTTTACATTCCTGATAAGCCAGGAACGCTATGTTCCGTAACACAGTAGCCTCCCTTCAGTTCCAAAAGTAGCTAGTGGCTCTATGTAGTCAGTTATTTCGTTAGCAAAAAGCCTGACTAGCTACTTGAGTGGCTACAGGTAATGCTAGAGTTGGCCTTTTGATTATTATAAGTATGAAAACAAGGAAAAAACAATGCACTGAACCGTTATCCCGTTATGATTTGTTGGTTGCTTGGTTATTTTTTATTGTGTTGGCGTCAGTTACTATTAAACGTTCGTGGAAGTATCATCGTGACAGCGTATGTGGGTTAGGAGTATAAAAAACCAACCCGTAAAAAACATAGTTTTTGACTATAAATTCTTTATATATGACACATGGTTTTTTATTTTATTGATTATTGATTTGTATGGGAGGTACCAACCAAGCCCCTTGTCCAATTCTACCCATATTTGAAAAATCTTGAATAGAATATGTACACCTGACGAACATACCCAATTTTGTTCAAATACCGTTAACAGGAGCAGAAATGATGGATTTTTAATTTGTGATTTCTATATGATTTCCCTTTGTCCAATCCCGCCGAATTAGAAAATGTAGAAAAAAATGTGCTGAAGATAACGAAAACGATATATTCATAACATTAATTCATTATTCTCCGGCGAATTCATCAAGTGGATTGTACTAGTCAAGTAGTTAGTACAATGGTGCTACAATTCCATGTAACTAGCGATCTGCATGGTACATGGTAGTGCAGAGGGTAGCCACTGACTGCCGTCAATGACATCCCCATGTTAAATTCGTCAGTGTAAAGCATTGCTTGTAGTCTGGAGATAAGTTAATGGTACTTATTGGTAGTTAGGGAAATAACTAAAAATTCGTTAGCTACGTCGACTACAGGGCTGTTCTATTATTGCAGATTTCATCCATTCAGATGAAGCAGTTGTATGTATACATTTCTCGGGACGTGTTTGTCGTATGAATCAAGGAAAATTTCTTTAAAAGTGGATACCTGCAGCTCAACATCCGTAGTGCAATATGTTGAATTAAAGCCAGCGGAATAAAAATCAAAGAAACATTGATCATAATTAATATGTTTGTAGTCTCTTACCCTTATATATTTTCTTTGTTCTTTCTTTCCCGCTGAGTATGAAACGAAATTAGCCGAGTGATGGGAATTAAGTGCCGGAAACTGGAACTGTCCCTTCTTAGCCACCAGATCAATATCAGACACCATAAAATAATCAATTAGGGAAAGTCTGGGTGAGCATATACTGAAGTGTGTTGGACTTACATTGTGCACCAGTTTAAGCCCTGTCCTATAACACATGCTTCTAACACAATCACTCTGAGTGTACAAATCAACATTGAAATCACTCATTCTAATACACTTGGGGTAACGAGATGACAGTACAGCCAGAGTCTCTTCAACACTAGAAATGCATCCATGTGGCAGCTAGATAACGTCAACTAAAAGCTTTTCAAATAAATGAGATTCCAACTCTACAAAAATTCCTCACATACACCTCATATACACCTTCATTCATAATATGCATCACAACCTTAGATTTAAGTCTGTGACCCACATATAAACACACTCCACCTCCGCGATTAAAACTTCTATCAGTTCTGTAAACTTTATATCCGTCAATTGCAACAGCACTATCTAGAACGTAACTTCTTAGCCAGGTCTCCGACATACCAACTACATCAAAATCACCTCCCTCAAAAATATACCCTTTTTCATAAATTTTAGTGGAATCTGCGTTTGGCATAATACTTTGTGCATTCAGTTTAAATTACCATGATCAAGTTTAACATCAGCTATCAATTCTCTGCTAATTAGAGGTCCGAAGTTGTCATTTAAATTCGTCATAGTTTAAATGCTCCCAATTTCGTGCAATTGTTAAATGCTTAAGACTAAAACTAAAACTACGACTAATATTTATTTCAGGTAAGACTATTATTAAAAACAAATTAACCAAAACAGCTTTCCTTATATTCAAAAATATAAGTATACTTATATAAGTAGCTATTCAAGAAAAAAAAATATATTTCAAGTACAATTCATTATTCAAATTCATATGTAGTATGTGCGTTAAAAGATGTAGACAAAAAGCTTTGTTGAAGAAAAACAATATTACTCAATTCATATCAAAGAAAATTATGTACACGATAATATTACAAGCCTCCAGTACAGATTTATGTTGGTTAAATATTGAAAATTTTTTATAACAAATCTCAGTTTAATTAGCCATCTAAGGAGGAAGGTTGATCATGTAGTAATAGCTCATTGACTCCAAAAGAATTTAAAGTCTTGACTGATCCATCCTGTGAAGTCGCTTTCGCCTCAGGCACATTGGTGTTATATAGTCTGAATTTGATGATTCTTTTAACTTTTAATAGTTTTCTGCACAGATAATTTAAATTCGCCACCACGGAGTCATATTCTTATTAAGGTATATTCGTGTTTGAATGACCGTATCCATTATTTGACCCAACTCGAGATTGCGGGTATTAAAGTATCGCTTCATTAATTCATCTCTCTTCCGTATTGAATTGAACTTTACAAGCACCATTTTTTGATTGCGAATCCAGGAGCAAAATCCGATATCGTACGGCTGAATATCCAGATCATAGACTTAACCATCTTTGGTATCGTATCATAGAAGTTTTCCAAAGACATTGTTGAAGGAAGAGCGTCTATCAACACATCACCCCGAATCAGTTGATTTCGGATGACATTATTTTCGATTTCTAATCTCTTTATTTTCATCACAGCAAACTCCTCATGTTTCTTCAAAGTTGCAACGCAACTAGCCATCTCAGTTTTAATTGCATTCAAATCAGATACAACATTATTGGAAACGAGATTAGTTAAATTATTGATTGAAGCTTCCATCGAGTTCAATTTGTGGGAAAATTTGTTAATCTAGGCTTTGACCGTTTGCTACAGATGTTGTTGATCTTTTTATACTAACAAATTAGGAAAATATTTAGGGATAACGGTGCATTTGAAAATTAAAAAAAAAAAAGTTGTGTCCCACCCATGAAGGGATTGAGGAGAGCTTTTTGCAATTTTGGCGATTTCAAAGCAAATGTAATGATTTACTTCCTGGCCCTTTTGCATACCAACCAAAAAACAAAATAAATCAGTTTATCAACTTCAATAAAGAATTGTTTATATTTTTACTTTTTAAACACAGTGTTCTTTAATATTTGTTGGTGGCTCAAGGAGCCAGTTTATCTCTCACATCCATAATTCTAGAAATCTCGGTAAATTTTTCATTACTAATTCTAGAATTCTCGTTCAATTTCTCGTATATAGCACTAGAGTTGTCATTGCATTTCTTGTTCATATTTGCACTTTTAATTCTAGAGTATGCGTCGAGTTTCGCCGTCATGGCAGAAACATGCATATTACCAGTTGGTTCTTGGACGGCGACCTCCACTTCTTATTTGAACTCAATCTAGCATGTGCCAATGTTGACGTTTAGGCGTTTAAACTCCTCTATCAGGCTCTTCTATAGCTCTACCCTATTTCCAGCTATTGGTTGATCAAATTTGCTCAACTCCTTGTTTAATTGTTCAACTTTGAGTTCTGCAAATTTCATTGTTGTCTTTATTTCGTAATTCCACTTCTGACACCAATGTTGAGAATTTCTTTAATAGTTCTTTTAATCCTGCACCGCCATCCTTCGTCGAAACGACGACGCGCGATTTTATTTTCGAGCTGAACTATGAAAAGCTGAATAATCAAAAACTATGATGCATCCACCGTCGGTGGTGCAATGATTAGTGTGCGTGGCTCTTGTACATGAGAACGTGGGTTCGATCCCTGCTCTGACCACCTCACATTTCTTTGGACGACGATCACCTCGCTTAGTGACGGCGACACTATCGAGTACTTAGCCATGAGAAAGCTTCTCAAACTACCGTTCGGAACCGATGTAAAACTGTAGGTCCCAATCAGTGAGTGCAATACGCCATTTAAACCATCATTTATCGCGTCCAGGTTAGCGATAACCTGGTCCTCTAATCTATGCCGTTTACAATACACAATTAGAGATTAAATTGACATTTCAGTTAGCAACTCCGTGCTTGGACAAACTCCGCGCCGAGAAAAAATTATCGAAGACGGCTGCACAACAGACAAATTAAGTTATTGATTTAGCCAGTTTTGTACAAATTTGGGTTGTTTTTAAAAAAACTGAACCTTTAAAATTGAATTAGTTAGTCAAATCGGACCAGTCGATTAAAGCTGCTCACAGTTTAAACCAATAAGAGCCAATAATATTGGAGGTGGCGTTAGCTTCAAAATGGTTTTGTTGGCGGCGACGCGTCGGAAAATTTTCGATCGGTTTCTATTTGTCAAACAGTTGATTGTTTGTGTATGTTTTTATTATGGTTGTATTTTTTTAGTAACTAACAGTGTTGCAACAAAATGTACACCAGTTTAAAATGAGGTTAGAAATTAAACTTCAGTTTCTACAGATTAAAACTGTGTGTGTAATCTTCTGGGTTAACGCGGGTTAACGGAGTTAACCTTCGTAATGCGTTAATCTTGTTTGATGTAAATGCCGTATAAAACTAGAAACCGCACTTCTCATTGATTGTGAAAATGTCTTCCCAATCCCTTCATGGGATGTTATGGGACACCATTTTTCTGTACGACTTATGCTTGTTCTACCCAATTCCAGAACCTATAGTATAAATAAATAAATGGTTTCCCATTACATCCCATGAAGGGACCGGGAGAACTTCTCACAATCACTGAGCTGTGCGCTTTCCAGTTTTCACTCACTGATTGGGACCTACCGTTTAACACCGATTCCGAACGGTATTTTGAGAAGCTTTTTCATGGTCACCTCACTATGCGAGGTGACCGCCGCCGAAAGAAAATATTTTTTGAAGGTGGTCAGAGCAGGGTTCGAACCTAGGATATCATGTACAAGAGCCGCGCACACTAACCATTGCACCACCGACTGCCTATAGTATAGCAGTTTTAAAAATAAAACACTTGCAGCCGACACGTCAACTGGTATTTGTTAAGGGTATATTTTCAGGTGCAGCACTAATCGCCTGTTATTTATCTTATGTTAATTTGGTCATTAAGAGTAAATAAAAGTAAAACCTTGTGGTCGTCGGTGGTGCAACGGTTAGTGTGCGCAGCTATTGTGCGAGAGAACGTGGGCTCGATCACCTGCTCTGACCACCTTACACTTCTTTCGACGACGGCCACCTTGCTTAGTCACGACGACACTATCGAGTAATAAGCCATGAAATTTTTTCTCAAAAAACTGTAGGCCTTAATAAAAACTGTAGGTCTCAATCAGTGAGCGAAAACTGGAAAGCGCTCAGCACAGTGATTGCGAGATGTACTCCCCTATCAGTTTATGGGGTGTAATGGGAAAATATTTTAAAGGCTTAGTGTGGAAGGAAATAATTTGTTAAAGTTGTAATCATTTTTTAAAGCTAACAGATCATGTTTTTCCGGTTAGTGAAAATAATTGAAATGCCGCGGGTGGGATTCGAACTCACATTCGTTGGACGATCGATTGATGCTTGTGAAGCATCATCTTTAGCAGCGTCTATCTCCTTAACCCACCGCAGCGTGTATTCACACTAGTCACTAAAAGTCATTGTTTGTCACTACTTATTCATTAATATCCTACTTACACGCACTGGTACCAGAGTTTTGAAGCTTCGTCTCCTAACGACCTAGGGCTACTGCTATTTTGTATTCTGATTTGCATTCAAAATTTGGTCTATGCTTTCAATTCTGCACAAAGAATATGGATTTTAATTTGAAATAAATTGACGGATATACAAACATAGCTCCATCAATTTAGACAGATTCTTTGAGTTGGTCAATATAACACACATGGCTCCTATCTAGCTTCGTCTATCCAACTTCGACATTGGCACTTACCTTAAATAACTTGCTCCACTGAGGGGCGCATGGTGTATAATATGGTATATTCTGCGAAAATTTTGCGTCGCCTGGAATTTGTCGTTAGCAATACCACAAACAGCGGAATATTTTCAAAATTTAGCGTTCCTAGGAAAACTGGTAATGCTATTACGACAAAGCACTGCCTTTAAATTATGTAGTCAAAGAGAGCTATTTTTTAAATAAGAAACTTCTCTAAAGTTTTGGATGTTTTACTGGCCTTAAGAAGTTTACATTTGCACATGATAATAGTATTTCTAAAATCTATAGCACAGAAGATATACGAAGAAACCCAAAAAATCCGTGCCATCCGTAGCGCTGGAAATACCCATATCTGAAAAGTGTCGAATATCTTTGCGTGTATTTTAAATTCAATCAATATTAGATTACCATACAATTTGAGATAGTAGAGATTATGTAGATTACATTAATGAAAGATAATTGTAAGGAATATTGATATAGGTTGAAGGGGTACTTGAAATAAGAAGGAATGGTCGTATATTTGAAATAGAGTTTAATTAATTTATTTAAAATTTAAAATGTCTTATAAATTTATTATCTTCCAAGATTTTCAATAACAATCTGATTTTTTGTGTTAGTAGTTTCCACTCAAATATAAAATGAAAAAAATATTTAAACTTATTTACTTATAAATACTTAAATAAATAGTGAAAACAGCAAATGTAACATACATGTAAACTTCGGCATGTTTACACACATAATTAAGTTAGAACAATCATACATATAACCAAATTATTATCAGACCCACAACATTCACCGACCAAATACTATCTTCACCCATACGCATTTAATCTCACATGAACACATAATATTGGAATCATCAGATGTATGCGCACAGATTCGCATTTGAAGGACGTGCAGAACACCAGTGCACATCGAGGAAAGTGTTGTAATTTCGGAACATTTGGTTAGATTACGTGTTGGCTAACAAGAGTACCGGAGTACCATTTAGGTTGCTCCAAGAAACTCATGACATTGCCTAATCCTATCCAATATAATCCCTCAGGTACCTTAATATGTAGGATCTCTGTTCGGAGCAGTAGCCGCTAATTATTTCACAAAAAAAAAATCCAATGAGTGTTCGAACTCACGGGCGATGTGTTAACACCTTGTTGCTACACGGTACCTGTTCGATTTCTATGAACACATTCGTAAATGTTACATTGGAAAATAAAAAACAGCGTTCAATCATATCATGACGTTTCATTTAAATAATATTAATACTTAAAATTATTTAAAGACCCAGTGCAAGCACATGTGTCATTATTTTCTTGCTCAATACTTTTTGTTTTATTCCCACAAAAGTCAAAGAATGCAAAGCAACAGACACTTGTACATACATACATACATTGTTATATTCGTACGATATAACCGAAGATCAACATAAAATACTTTTTTAATATTACTCCAAATTAATACTCCAAATTAAAACACTTCAATCTCGGCTCGCCGATATCGGATCGCCTTAATTTTTGACCTAAACTCTCCGTCGAAACCCGCACTAGCTTCTTAATCCAAAAATTAATAAAATCGGAGAAAATTGCGTGGGAAAATTATATGAAAATCGCCCAATAATCACTTTCAATACCGACTGCCAAGCAACGAACAAACAAACGATGATTTACTCTTACAAACCTAACACTTGCGTATGTATTAAATTTATAGTTTACTGCCCTAGAGGCGCGCGTATAGATGTTAACACATCAAAAATAACTTCAATTCTCTTATACACTAATTTTGAAATAATGTTCTTCAAAAAAAAACCACTGTGCCGACAGCAGCAATATAACAAACATTTCATCTAATGCCTTCTGCATATTTACATATGTAATGTTACTTTGAATATTTTGTAAGTTACTTTGAATATTTTTTGCGGCTGTCGGCACCGATCATACAATGCATACACAACTTTACATATTTATAATTTCTAACGGAGCAGCCATAAAACTCTAACGAACTTAATAATGATGTTGTGTTGTGTCCATAAAGAGCTGGTCTGTAAAGGTTTTTAGTTCAGTTGTTTTTCATCACGCCACATGTGTCGGCCGCTTTGTAAAGAATAAAAAGAATTTTTGAAAAAGAGAAAATTTGTATTTTTTCTTCAAATTAACTAACAACACTAGGCCTATAAAAAAGATTACAGGCCCAAAACATTGGTGACCCCGACGTGATATAAAACAAGTACATGTGCATATCACGCGTTTTTTGATAAATTCATCATGTCACTTAACTTGGACAGCAGTACTCCAGCTAGCGAAAATGCTGCTGCACCCAGCGCACAGGCAGCCACAGATCGAGTTAGACGTTTTACATTAAAAACGAAGGCCATATTCGACCGTCTGGAGAAATTATCTGCCGAGCTGAACGTCAATGAGCTGCGCGGGATGGACGAATACGATCTGACAGCACAACTGGATGCATTGGGAGAGCTGAAATCAAGTTTCAACGATGCGCACACGAGCTTAGAGGAATTGGATTTTGATGCAATTTGCAGTGATTTGCCTGACAAATTCGACTCTACTTTCGTTAATCTTAAATCCACTTTGCAACGTGAAATTGGAAAGCGCAGTACATCTCAGCTATGCTCCACACTCAGGGTAAACGCCAACGATTCGCAACCAATTATAGTGAACGCCAATCGATCGCGCTTGCCGTTACTAACATTGCCAAAGTTTAATGGTGACTATACTGAATGGACGAATTTCCATTCCATGTTCATATCTGTCATCGACAAGGATAGTGATCTTACGCAGGTGGACAAGCTTCAGCAGTTGCGTTCCTGCCTGAGTGGTGCCGCGTTGGATACAATACGCTCTCTAGAAATAAATGAGGCTAATTATAAAAATGCATTAGATCTTTTGCATAAACGTTTTGATAATAAACGTCTTATATTTCAGGCAAACATCAGGGAGATATTTGGGCTGGGCAAGGCAGATGGATCAGTAGGCAGGCTGCGGGAATTAACTGACAAGCTCACCGCTCACATACGGGCATTAGAATCGCTTGGGTCCAAGGAGCAAATATCCGACTGCATTATTGTACAACTGCTGATACAGAAGTTAGACAAAGCCACTCAAGCCAAATGGGAGGAGAATTCGCCAACACACGAACTACCTTCGTGGGACAAATTATCTACATTTTTGGAGAAGCGCTGCAGAACACTCGAAAACGTTGAATACGCTATGCAGACACAACCTGGTAAAAACGTGAGTACCAATCAAAGAAAATCATTTGTTGCTTCTATTGGTTCAGTGGGCGCTTGTGTGTTTTGTGAATCACACGAACACCTTATATACAATTGTCCTCGGTTTGCAAGTCTCTCGCCAAACCTTCGCCAAAAGGAGGCTAAACAATTAGCCCTATGTCTCAATTGCCTAAAAAAAGGTCATCAGTTGCGCAACTGTAAATCAGGGTCTTGTCGCAACTGTCAATCAAAGCACCACACACTTTTGCACTTTGATAACTCAGCTACAACTGCCACCCCCGATCAAGGTGTAGCCTCGCAATCCGTTACAGCTCAACCTAATGCCCTAACTGCGTCCTTATCTGCCTCGTCCCATGCTCTTACTTCTCCATCTGAGGTTGTGCTTCTAGCAACTGCGGTCATTTTGGTAAAAAATCGTGCTGGCACCTTTGTACCTTGTCGTTCAATGTTAGACTCTGGCTCTCAGCTGCACTTTATTACCTCTCGTTTCGCAAACCAGCTACAGCTACGCAAAACTAAAACCTTGGCTGCAGTATTTGTCATTGGTGATGTCGACTTTTCAACGGAGGGCTACTCTGTTGACCTCGTCTTGAAGTCGCGGACTTCAGAATTCTCAACGGCCATTACCGCTGTTGTTGCACAAACGATCACTGACAGTCATCCCAGCCTTGCAGTGAACACCGTTGATTGGCAAATTCCCTCTAACATCCAGCTAGCTGATCCCAACTTCAACATACCACAGCGTATTGATCTGCTTATAGGAGCAGGACTCTTCTTTAAACTTCTCTGTGTGGGCCAAATTCAGTTGGCGCCTGGGCTACCATCGCTTCAAAAAACTCGCTTTGGTTGGGTGCTGTCCGGGGGGGGGACAACAAGCTCCCAAGCTTTCATCGTTCGTCGTACGTCAACGATCAGTCACTGACATTGACTCTAGCACTCGGCTAGATTATTTAGTTCGTCGTTTTTGGGAAATAGATCATGTCATTGAACCAATCGCTAAAACAACAAAAGAAGAGCTCGACTGCGAAGAGCACTTTAGGAAAAACTATTCGCGCTTGTCTTCAGGCGATTATTCTGTGCGTCTACCGATTAAGACTAGCTTCGAGTCCCTTGGTGATTCATATTCCCAGGCACTACAGCGCTTTCAGAGTCTTGAGCGAAAACTGATTCGTAATCCACATCTCAAGGAAAAATATGTGGCATTCATTAACGAATATCTTGATCTCAATCACATGTCATTAGTCTCCAGTAAGGATATTCATGAGTGCAAGTATTTCCTTCCACATCACTGTGTCTTCAAGGAAGACAGCTCTACAACAAAACTGAGAGTTGTATTTGATGGCTCTGCAGCTACAACTTCAGGCTTGTCGCTGAACGATCTGCTCATGGCGGGTCCAACAATTCAACCAAAGCTCTTCAACATCCTCATACGATTTCGCTCGTTTCCCGTTGCTCTTACTGGAGACATCTGTAAAATGTATAGGTGCGTTCGTATCACTGCACCAGATGACTTGCTCCAGTGTATACTATGGCGTGACTCTCCGCAAGATGACATACGCGTATACAAATTGAATACGGTAACTTATGGAACTAAGCCTGCATCATTTCTGGCTATTCGAGCCATGCATAAGCTCGCCTTTGATGAAACATCAACATATCCCCTGGGTTCACAAGTTGTTCTTCGCGACTTCTATGTGGATGATTTGATATCTGGTGGCAATTCAGTGGAGGAAGTGCGAAACATTATGCAGCAAACAACAAGTCTTCTTTCTCGAGGTAATTTCAAATTACGTAAATGGTGCTCCAATAGCACGGATGTTCTTGGCGACATTCCCCAATCAGAAAGAGAAAGCTTTCTCAAATTCGATGATGGCAGTGACATCACCAAGGCTTTGGGACTGGTCTGGGATCCGTTCAAAGACAATTTGTTGTTCTCTTTTTCTCCGCAGCCCAAATATTGTAAAAATACCAAGCGCTCTGTACTGGCTACCATAGCTCGTTGTTACGATCCACTTGGACTACTCGGCCCTACGTTGACCAGGGCGAAAATTCTCTTGCAGCGGATGTGGAGGGATAAGCTCGCGTGGGATGAAAGCTTGCCTTGGTCTGCCTTTTGTGAAGATTTCGTCAACATTCAACACTCATCATTTCCGCGCTATGTATTGCAACCGGGAGCTGCGCTTGAAATTCATGAGTTCTGCGACGCTAGTCTTGAAGCATACGGCGCCTGTATATACGCTCGCTCAACCAAGAAAAATAACGTTCAGGTGAATTTGTTATGTTCAAAGGCGCGCGTTGCTCCCCTGAAAACCTTGACTGTGCCCAAGTTGGAACTCAGCGCTGCTGCTCTTCTCTCACAATTAGTAGGCGGGATAGCCAAGATGAAGGTTTTTGACTGCCGCTTTTATGTTGGTCAGATTCATCGATCGTTCTATCATGGCTGCAGGAAGAATCATCCAAATTCAACGTTTTTGTCGCTAATCGAATATCTGCTATACAGGAACTTACAAACGGGATGACTTGGCATTATGTACCTACAGCCATGAACCCAGCAGACATCCTATCAAAAGGAGCCGCACCAAGAGAGCTCTTGCAATCAACTCTTTGGATGCATGGTCCCGCTTTCTTGCGCGAGGAAAAATTCAACTGGCCTGAATTTCGAGGGCCGCAAACCAAGCTGTTGGAAACTCGTCAAAAGGTATTATTCACATCAAATGATCTAACTGATGTATCTCTTTCATTTAAGTACATCAACTCGTTTGGCAAAATGCAGCGTATTTTTGGATACGTAAGCAAATTTCTCAATATAACCAAATTGCCAAGGACGTCGCCACTCACGTCTGAGGATATTCGTTATGGGACTCACTTACTAATTCGCCTCGTTCAGAGGGCTCAGCTTTGGCCAGATTACGTCGCTCTAAAAAATAAGAAGTGTGTATCATCATGCAGCGACATCTCTTCGTTATCACCATTTTTGGATGACTTCGGGCTGATTCGAGTTGGCGGGCGCCTGAGGCATTCGAATCTTGGCTTTGAGGCCCGTCACCCTTGTATACTACCAAAAAACCATCCGCTGACATTCGCCATAATTACGCATTTTCATCGCAAGCATCATCACGCAGGACCTCAGTCACTACTCGCAGCCATTCGCTTACAATACTGGCCCATAGGCGGCAGAAAAACGGTTGCGCGCGCCCTCGGAAAATGCATCATATGTTGTAAATCGAGACCGCGACTCGTCGAGCACATCATGGCTGACTTGCCTAAGGATCGCGTTGTGTCCTCACGCGCCTTTATTGTTACTGGTGTAGACTATTGTGGGCCGTTTTATTATAAGCCAGAAACGCGTAACAAGTCGCCTCAAAAATTTTACGTCAGCGTTTTTATTTGCTTCGCAACGAAAGCCGTTTGGATGGAGTTGGTGAAAGACCTATCGGCCAGGGCATTTATCGATGCTCTAAAGCGATTTGTTGCCACTCGTGGCGTACCCAGCTGTATTTGGTCCGATAATGCAACAAACTTCGTAGGGGCAAGAAACGAGTTGAAGGATTTGAAACGCCTATTTTTGAACGAGGAACATCGAAGCGAGATCCACAACCACAGCCTCAATAATGGATTCGATTGGCGATTCATCCCGCCTCGCTCACCGCACTTCGGCGGCTTGTGGGAAGCAGCCGTGAAAACAGCTAAGCAGCACTTTTATCGTTCGGTTGGCTCTTCAATTCTTGGCTTTGACGAATTGCGCACTCTGGTATGTCAAATTTCTGCTGTGATTAATTCTCGTCCACTTGTACCACTTTCTGAAAATCCCGATGACTTAGACGTATTGACACCGGGTCATTTTTTGATTGGTGGTCCACCAACAGCTTTACCTGAACCTAACCTGACACATTTAAACTTTAATTGGCTTGATCAATGGCAACGTGCAACTTCCATACAACAAATATTCTGGAAACGGTGGAGTCAAGAATATCTCACTCTCCTCCAGCAACGAGCAAAGTGGCGTACACCCCAGCTTAGTATACAAGTCAACGATATCGTATGCGTGAAGGAAGAAAACTCGCCGCCTCTGAAATGGCCTCTTGCACGCGTAATAGATATTGTCCCTGGGTCTGATGGTGTTTCACGAGTGGCAATTTTGCGCACGTCTATGGGAACAACGAGACGAGCAGTGAACAAGCTGTGCATCCTTCCAGTCAATGATATTGTTGAAAGCCCTGGCTATTCAACGGGGGGAGTATGTTCGGAGCAGTAGCCGCTAAATATTTCACAAAAAAAAAATAACTTCAATTCTCTTATACACTAATTTTGAAATAATGTTCATCAAAAAAAACCACTGTGCCGACAGCAGCAATATAACAAACATTTCCTCTAATGCCTTCTGCATATTTACATATGTAATGTTACTTTGAATTGCAGACATTCTCCTGCCACCTAGTGCTGGATACGGGCAGAGGATATGCTGTAGTTGATTAAGGACCAATCCGACAGTGCTCCATAAAAATTTAAACAAACATTAAAGTCTTGGGCGCGGATCCTCCATGTCGACCGTATTATCATATAGGATCGCTGTTGTACCGCTGGGCCATCTGGACATGAAATCGGTGGCTGTCTTGGTCAGATGTTACATTCAGTTTTACTGACTACAGGGGCTTAATGATCACCTTACTCCCCGAGAAGCCATGACCCCAGTGTTCTGGACTATTATCCGCCAGCCAGTCGAACACTACTCTAATTACCAAAATTTCCGCCTGATATACGATACGATACAATGATCAGATAGTCTACGAGAAAGGGCCAAGCCTAGCTTCATATAGTAGACACCGTAGATTAAGAGATCATTAATTTTCGAACCATTCCCATATCCCTCTATACCGTGAAATCTATTGTTCCAAGAATCCTCTTACGGTTGAGGGTATGGTATTTCCGATCATATAGTGGTTCCTGTTTCGAGTCATCAAAAATTGCAGGAATGTTGGGATTACTTTCCATGATCGTCTCCTTCCAAGCCCCATTGCGGGAGTTGCCTTAATCTCTTAGCAAGCGTGGAAGCAATTTGTCAGCACATACAGTTCGCCGGCAAAAATATAACATTAGATTTAGTACATCAGTGCAATTTCTGCGTAGAGCACCCTTGGTGCACATCATCACCATTCATTGAACCCCATTCAGTACTGCACAATGCATAGATAAATATAAACCATAGATGATTCATTTGCTTAAACAGCATTTTCAACAAAGGGCGAAGGCTGTATCCGTGCGACCACTTTTTTACTCGGATGCGACGAAAAAGCACTCAAAAATCATTTTTATTTCGATTCTGATCTTTAAATTTGAAAACAGAACGTAAATAATAGAAAAGCATATCACTTTTGATATTTGTTGACATATAAAAGGCAAAAACGCACCATATTTTTTCAATAGATTTTGTTTTGAGGGAAATGTGCCCATATCCACCACTCCGGCGCCATCTAGAAAATTTCCCTTTAGTTTAAAATCCACCACTTATCTTTCACCATCTATGGTTTTTTATTTATCTATGCACAATAGGAGGGTTCCTCAAGCACCTGCCACCACACAATAACCCCACAGAGCACTATCGGTCTCACCACCGGTGTAAAGATCCAGTGAACAATCCTCGGAAAAATTGAATCCTTCTACATAGTGTATAGCGCTACCATTGCCATTTCCACTATGTTGTATCTGAAACTAAAGTGAAAGGTTCCACGATATTTATTTTACACCTCCGGATAAAAACGACCAGCTCAGTCTTGGCCGGGGTTACACCTAGGCCATTTTCATCCGTCCATTTGCCTAAAGTCCACTCTATTGACATGTCCTAGCCAGCGCAATCGCGTTATTTTGATCCGCATAACTATGTCAATGTCGGGATATAGCTTATACAGCTCATGGATCATGCGTCGCCGATACTAGCCGTTGTGCACTATAGGGCCTTACATTTTTCGGAGTATACTTCTCTTGAAGGCTCCTACAGATGTTCCGTCTGCATGCGATAAGACCCAGGATTCTGCACCAGAAGGCAAGACAGATTGTATGAGAGTGTGGTATAGCTGAACTTTTGCTACTCGAGAGAGGGCTTTATCTCTAAAGTGCTTGTTTAGCCCAAAATAACATCTATTCGCAAACAAAATTCTCCGTTCTACACCGAAAAAAATCGTGCCACAAAAAGCCCGAACTTTGGAGGCCCATAACTCCTAAAATAGGGATTCCCCCTAACTTTTGCATTTTAAATATTTTGCTTAGAATCGGGTGTTGTAACCCCCCCCCCCAACATATTTTTTCGATCCAATCTGACCATTTTTGGACCCTATGAAATCCTCTTATTTTGCTCGATTTTGGATTTTTTTTAAATGGCACGGGGGGGAGCATTTTGCCAAATAATTTACATGATTGTGTGGCAAAAGTTAAAATTGCATTCAGTTATGGAAACTGTCTTATACCATCAATGAAACATATTCATACCATCAATGAAGCCGGTTCATACCATAAATGAAACCTGTTCATAGTATCAATGAAACCTATTCATACCAACAATTAAACTTGTTCACACCATCAATTAAACGTGTTATACCATCAATGAAATATGTGCATACAATCAATGAAACATATTCAGACCTTCAATGAAACATGTTCATACCATCAATGAAACATGTTCATTTCATTAATGAAACATGCTCATAGCATCAATGAAACATGTCCATAGCATCATCATTACATCAATGACTATATTTCATTACATCAATGAAACGGTTTATAATTCAATGTAACATATTTCTTTAATACAATGATAATGTTTCATTCCGGTTAGAAAGTTTACATTAATATCAGGTCTATGAAACATTTTTCGTTTAATGTAACATTGTTCATAGCATTAATGACGCCCGACATTGGCTCAAAAACAATGACACTTTTCATTGATGCAATGTAAGAATTCATTAATGATATGAAGGCTTTTCTTTCAGTGTATCTCATGGCTGACTTTGTTGTTTTGATTTCGGCAGATCCGAGGTATATAAATTCGTCCACCACCTCAAAATTATAGTGGTTATCAATGTTCACGGTTTGGTATAATCGCTTGGAGGCCCTGCTCGTTGAAACCATTAATTTTACCGTCAGAGCCACAATTGCTGACTCCTTCTCAATTCTCAAAAACACCGCAGTAACTTCTATAATTGTGCACCCAATGATAACGATATCATCCGCATGCGCGAGTAGCTTGTGACTTTTGCTGCTGATGGTTTTATTCATGTTCACTGCAGCGTTTCTTATAATGATCTCCATTAAGATGTTAAAGAGATTGCACGATAGGTTGTCGCCTTGCCTGAGGCCTCGCTTAGTTTCGAAAGGTTCGCTCAGATCCTTACCGATTTTCACTGAGGATTTGGTGTTCGCAACGTCAGCCTGCAAATGCGTATAAGCTTGCTTCGTAGAGTTTCTCCCGGATCGGGCTATCGAAGGCCACCTTATTATCGACAATAGATGATAGGTGTCGATTTGTTTTTCGTGAGTTTTCTTCATGTTTTGGTGTAGCGTCAACATCTGGTTAGTTGCCGATTTTCAGGCCTAAAGCCACGCTGGGGGTAAAAATCTTTTTCACAATACAATCACAAATTTAGAGTAAGATGTGCGATGTAATCGTT
The DNA here is from genome assembly GCA_963931995.1 of Phaonia tiefii. Classification (NCBI taxonomy): domain Eukaryota; kingdom Metazoa; phylum Arthropoda; class Insecta; order Diptera; family Muscidae; genus Phaonia; species Phaonia tiefii. The sequence goes on along the minus strand of OZ008368.1, from coordinate 195,787,410 downwards.
AACCAATCGTAAAGCGTTATCAAATCGGTGTGAGCTATGTATGAGTGTATTAGTGTACTCATGCGCTGCATACAATATACTCAACACCATCTAGTGTGCAATAGTAGCGACTAATTTTCACTAATTGTCGTACATTATGTTATCGTAGGCAAATGAAAACAAATAAATAAAATGAATACAAGAACATTTAATTTTAATAACTTTTAAAAAGGTTTTTTGCACTTTTAATAAAAAATTTACTAAAGAAAGCAAAATAAGGAAAACTAAAAACTAAACTTGTCAAATATAAGGAAAACTAAAAACTAAAAGTTTTCTTCATCTTTGAGATTGTCATTCATACTTAACAGCTGCATATAAGCACCATCTAGTATGCAATATTAGCTACTAATTTTCGAAAACCATTGCCGTAAAATAACATTAGATTTCAGTAAACAGCTGATTAATAACTTGTCAACTGCAACAAATACAAAATAATAAAATATTTTACAAAACACCAAAAAAATTATAACTCAGAACATAAAACAAAACAAAGTGTATCAAAGCTGAATGGAGATAATGTTAGTTCTAATAAAATTTCTATTAGATTCCAATATAAATTAAGATTATAACATATCTTCATTACGTACTGTTGCCTTACACTGAAACTGGTGCACGACAATTGGGTAACAATCTCCATCTCATGCCAACTATTATGGGTGGAGATTTTAATACAAATTGTGCAAACCCACAGTCGCAAGCTTCATCAAAATTTTTATTTGACGTTTTCCACTTGAATATGAGCAATTCTCCACAAACCCCCACAACTAACAATTCCACTACTATAGATGCGGTTTTCCATAGATTTTTAATTACAATCGAGTCAAAAATTTAAATATGTATCTTATTTTAGTTACCATAAGCCAATATTAACTATTTGTACTTAAGGCATTTACCATAGATGGGCACTTTGCAGTACTACTAAAATTTCAGTAAAAATAATTCTTTAACTAGGAAATTTTTACTGATTACTAAAATTTGCTTCATCAATTTTTATAAAGTGCCTACATGATTATGATGAGGTGCATTGAATTTTCTGTAATCAGTAATGCCCGATTACTGATTATTATGAATACGGCCCTATGATTTGACTGGTAATGCAAATTAAATTTCATTATCAGTAAAAATTTACTGAATTTTTTCAGTAATCAGTACATTTACTGCTTACTGTAATTTTGAATGCAGTACATATATACTGCAGTGTGCCCATTTACTAACCAAATAAGTTAAATAAAACAAACAAAAACCAGCAAATTCCTATGCATTTACAATATTGAAAGTTTTGATACTTTTAATTGATTAATTAAAAAAATATACTAAAAGCATAAGTACTTCCAACTTCATTACTAGATGTTTACACATCTCCCCTGTGATCGGGCTCACATTAATATTTTTTATTATTTTGGAGGTTTGGCAAAATTTATGGTTGACGAAATAATTTCGTTACTGCAATGATTTTATTTTTATGAAGATCAAGAGGGAAAAGCAGTCGAAAAAATGATCGAGTGTGAAATAGAGGCCAGCAACAGAAAATGGTGAGCATGAGTTGTGGCCCACGTAGACATCTTGAATCAGTTCCTTTGCAACAATCGAACGTGGTACACTGTGGTAGACTCCGCCGGAATAATTTAAATAAAGGGTTATCCATTTCGTGGGTTCAAAAGTATAGGGCTGGAATTCGACATCTGTCAAACTAAGTTGTTAAACCTATTTTTTTTTCTTTTAAGTTAAAAGTCTGACATTGACGAAAATGGATCGCTTAACTATCACACAACGCATAAAAATTATTAAAACCTACTACTAAAATGGTGATTCTGGCACAGCCACATATCGTGCTTTAACAGGAGATTATGGTTTACATACATACGCAAGCAATTGGCAAAATTGTGAAGAAATTTGAAGAGACTGGAGTGGTTACAGATATTGTAAGGCCTGTGCATCATCGTTTCGCTCGTTCCGCTGAAAATATCGCTGTTGTACGTGAAAGAGTTGCCGAAGAGCCGAATGTTTCGATTCCTCGTCGTTCTCAGGAATTAGGACTGTCTTACGGCACATTATGGCGTATTTTGCATTTGGATCTACACCTACATCCATATAAAGTCCATCTCACACATTAACTGAAGCCAGCTGACCATTCACAACGTCGTAGATACGTGGAATGGGTGCTTGAACAACAGGCGGTGGACGGCGATTTTTCGAACAAAATTTTCTTCAGCGATGAAGCACATTTCTCACTCGGTGGGTATGTTAATAAACAAAATTGTCGTATTTGGGGTTCTGAGAATCCTCTAGTAATTGAAGAGAGATCATTACATCCGAAGGTGTGATTGGACCTTACTTCTTCGAAAACGACGATGGAAAGACTGTCACCGTCAATTCGGAGCATTATGGTCATATGATAGCCGACTTTGCCTGCTATTGAAGAATACGACTTGAAGAATATGTGGTTTCAACAAGACGGTGCCACATGAAACATATATAATATATACGGTCTAATATATACGGTCTAATATATATATTTAGCAAAATAAGTAATTTCTCGTCGTGGCAATATCAACCAAGATCATGCCATTTGACACCATTAGACTTTTTTTTTGTGGGGCTACGCGAAAGACCGTGTTCCTGCATATAAACCTTTAACTCCTGAGCACTTAAGAACCAACATTCGTCAAGTTATGGCTGAGATACCGCCCAATATGTGTCAAAAAGTGATCGGAAATTACCTCAAAAGAATCAGTGCTTGCAACACTTCGCGTGGTGGTCATTTAAATGATGTAGTGTTACACATAATGTCAACGTTCAAACTTTATAATAAAAAAGAAATATCATGAAAAAAAAATATTTTATATGTCTTTTATTTACGTTTACTTTTGAAACCACAAAATGGATAACCCTTTACATTTGTAAAAACAAACTATGTAATTAGTTATACATAGTACTAATAATTCGTTTATTCAGAAAAATAAATTGTGTGAATTTATGTGTTTGCTGTGATCGTTTGTGTAAATTGAATATCTATAAATCAAATAGATAATAAACAGAATGCAAGGATCAACACAACAGTAAAAAAAGTGACGCACCGAAATCGCAACCGCGAAATATGGCATTGAACATTTGCGTGTGTGTGTATGTTCGCGACTTCACAAGTCGCAACACAATGGTGTAAAAATTGTGTTTTAACCATAACTCGGTCGCGCATGTGTCGTTGGATTGGTGTTTGGATTCAGGAAAAAATGAAGCCATACATTTGTGGGGGCAGTCGAATCCAATGAAAACGGGAAGTAAAAGACACAGTGTTTAAAGCAAGACTTCTGTTATTGAAATGAATTAAGTCGACATTTTAACAAATTTGGTTAAAATAAATGAAAATGAGCGGTTGAAGAAGAAAATAGTTACAGAGCGATTACTGGCTTAATCTCGGGGAGATTTGGCGCTGTAACTGAATGAACACAACAGCACTCTATGTTAAAGGAAGTTTCTAACATAGATCAACTGCTGTGATGAAACCCATTGGAGAGTAGAACTTATATTCATGGTGAGTAAAGACATAGATAAGGACTTACCTTATACACTTGTTATGTAAATATAAATCTTAATAATAAATTCCTCATATGTATTTGTTTTTATTTGCAGGACCTGAATACGACGGTCACAATAACACTCAACCCCTTGACTACCACAATCTTTCTCCAGACGAGTGTTACAATAGTGAATGGATGTAATATATTTAGCAAAATAAGTAAATTTTCGAAACAAAAATAAATTTTGTTTTATCAAAATAGACGAAAACACTAGCAATGTAATACTAACCGTGTATTTATATATACTTGACAATAAATGATTTCAAACAGTTCAAAACATTCATTGCAGCAGCGAAAAAAATACATTCCAGCAATGCAGCAAAAACACTGCAGTGATGATACTATTTCATTGCAACAATGACTCAAATTCAATGCATCATTGAAATAAATTCATAGCTGCTATGAAACAAATTCATTGCAGCATTGAAATAAATTCAGGCAACAATGAAATGAAATCATTGCAAAAATTAAACTTATTCATTGCAACAATGAAGCAAATTCATCGCAACAATGAAACAATTTCATTGCAGCTGTCATCACAGTGACGAACAATTTGCAGTTGTTGAACACATTTTCTTAACGGGAATGAAACTGTACGTTAGCTCACTTTCGATGACAAAAGTTGTTGGGGTGATGAACATTTTCATCCCTGTGACGAAGCTTTTCCGTTCAGTGCATATTAAGAAAAAAAATATTTTCTGTTGCCGAAAATGCACTAGGAGTCGAATATAGTACCCTGTTCGAAAAAAACAGCTCTTTTAATATATGTATGCCTGGTATTAAAGGTGGTTACGGCGGGAAATCGTACAATAGTCGCGTACAATTTAAAAATAAATGTTATTTAGCCTCTGATATTACTAAAATAATGACAAGATTTGACCGCGAGAAAACAACAACGAATTTAAAAGTAAATGAATACTTCCCATCATGGTTTGACGGTAAAACAAGTGTGTTTTTAAAGAAATCTAATACTTTTCCTAAACTGCTAATTCTACAACTTAATACAAAGCATTCACCTCCGTGGTCGTCAAAAGGGCAAACCAATTGTTTTGATATCCTTGCAGATTTAAATTTATAATCCTCAATATCGGTAAAATTGTCATCTATATTGTGTTAATTTCCCCCTTTACTAAATATGTACATATTCGTGGCGAATCATCAAAAACCGTTTAACATAAATTATTGCTTAATAATGGTATGTCATAAATCTTAACTTTGGCAATTTGGCTCACTCACTCCTATACATATTTCCGTATACAGCTAAACATTTGCGAGCACCTGTGCTTCACACGTAGTACTTACATCGATGTAAAACCCTCTCATCGCATCGCTGAAAACACAACAGTGAGATATTTAAGCCATGTAGATTTATACCTGTCTAATAGCAATTTCAGCTCACTTTTCCATTCATTCACATATGTTGTCTGCCTCTTGGCCATCATGCAAATATTGCCAGCACATATTGCCTTGTAGAGAAGCTTTTATTATCATATTTTTAAGGTGTAAAATCTTAACCTGAAACTTCAACCCAAACCAAGGAGATATTTCTTATTTTACTTCCTTTTATGCAACACAACGAACTGACAGCCAATTGAAGAAGAATCATATGAATATAATGGTGAAAATATTATTTTCATATTATGCAAATTTTGATTGTTTTCAGCATAACATTTGTAACGAAACGACCTACGTACTATTCGAAGCTGTAACGACGATGCTAGCAGACGTGGCGGATTAAAGGATTTCCTAACAGTCATATTGTTAAAGAATTCGACGTTTTGGTTCCTTTGCTCGCGTTCTTTCTTGAACTTTCTTCACTCGTGTCAATTTACTTTGATGTGTCTTACATTTGTTCTCTTGTAGTGAAGAAAAACAGGATGTTTGCACATAAGTCGCTGTAGCTTTGCTTGGTTTTTTTTTTGGTTTCCGTTCCCATTTTTAATATCATTTACTTAGTATAAACGGGGAGAGGTATAGATATTTTCGTAAACTTAGAACTTGACAGTGTAGGACAATGTAGTCCATGGAAAAGTGGGATTCATAGCCATTTCAAAATATTGATTTTTTATATACAATTGTGCATAAATTAGCACGATTATATTTTTATCTATAATAATTTATAAAATTAAAATTCAAATTATGAGAAATTATTATTATGAAATTATGAGAAAACTATTCGTTTTTAAGCAGTAGATGGACAAAATTAGGTCTTCATTCCCATGGAAATTACCAAAGTGATAACTGGAATTCCAAACTTCTCTTTTATTAAATCTTAGGAGTAAGTTGTGAAGTATAGAAAACAGAGCTAATCTTTTGACAAAACTGTATTTAACTATGTATTGATTATCATTTATATTATAGAGTTAAGGTCAAATATGTCCTGTACGTGACATCATTTGTCTGTACGTGACAAAATTTAAAACCTATTTTGGAACGAAGTTGCTTATCGCACGTTGCGGGATGGGGGCTAAATGAAAATTTTTAAACAACTTTTTTTAAATACTTTATTACAACCCATTATTATCAACTATATTGGGTACTTTTGGTTTGGTCTGGTTTGGTTCAAAGGAAAGTTTTCTAGGTGGAGCCTGTGTATTACATATTTTAGTTTTGAACCCAATAAAAAGAAAATTTAGAAAAGCCAAAGTACAAGACTGGCAAGTCCATGAAATACAATCCTGAGCATGGCATTACATTTGGCAGCACAATACTTTTTGTTTGGTTTGTGTCTAGACTAATATGTCAAGGGCCATTTTTTGTTTAGTGAGAAATTTTATAGGTGGCGCCTGTTTATTACATATTGTAGTTTGAACCGAATAAAAAGTAAATTTAGAAAAGCCAAAGTGAAAGAAGTTTAAAAATTTTAAATTTTCTTAAGGAAGTGCGTTTGCTTAAATAAAGTAATTTTTTCACAAAAGATACCTATTTGTATTCTTAAACAATCTGCGTTTTCTTAAAAATATACCTTGTCTTAAAAAAAATATACATTTTCGTACAAAAATTCCTTTTCTTAAAAGTACATTTTCTTAAAAATAAAATAATACCTTTTATTTCCTTTTCTTTAGATAAGTAGCCTTTCTGAAAATAAGTAAATTTTCTTAAAGAATAACCTTTTCCTAAAAAGAGTACCACTTTTTTAAAAAGTACCTGTTCTTAAAAAAAGTACTTCTTTGTAAAAAAAAAAATGCATACTCTTAGACTTGTTCTTACAGAAAGCACTTATTAAAAATGGTAGCTTTTCTTAAAAAAAACATAAGCTTTTAATAAAAGAGGTACCTCTCATTAAAGAAAGGTCCGTATACTTTTTTAAAACAATACCTTCAATAAATAAAAAATTTCTTACAAAAAATTTATCATTTTACAAAAAGTATCTTTTCTTAAGTGTCCGTATAAATTACAGTATTTTTAACAGGCGCCTTAGGCGAGTTGGAACTAACGAGTACATAATATACATATATCGAAAGGAATTTAGTCCCAACCGGGTTTCCCCTGACACCTCATCTGAGTTTTCTTTAAGAAATGGGAATTTTTTTTAGAATTTTTCCTTTTTCAAAAACAGGTACAATGTTAAGAGTATGTACTTATCTCAAGAATAGTTATTTTGTTTTACATAAAAGAAAATGTAGTTTTTTGCAATTTGTTGTAAGATAATGTACTTTTAATTAATTTTGTTCTTCGGTATTTCGCTAGCCTTTGGGTAGCATCATCAGGAAGATAAATAATACAATTATTAATTAGAAACGAAACCAATTGATGAACAAAAATTAATTAAAAATACGACCAAATGCTCGAACAATTTCATTTTTGAATACAATACGAAACGACGGATAAATCATCACTTATTCGATAATGTACTTTTTTAAGAACATGTACTTATTTAAAAATTTACTTTTTTAAGAAATTACTTTTTTAACCAAACCAATTTTTGACTGGTTATTTACATTGGTAATCGGTTGATTTTGATTTAGGCTTGATCTGACTTTAAATACGATAAGAGTTTTTCAGTGCTTTGTCAAATAATCGTACTACCATGTGGCAAGACTGGCAAATGCCACGAAAAATAACTGACGCCATTTGCAAAAGAAAAGTGAAGAGATAAAATACAAAATATTTAATCAAATTGGGTAGTATTTGAGCAGAAATGAAGTTCTAACTGCAATACGAGTTAAATGATACGTTTTCATTTTTATTTCAACTAGGATGGTGATTATAACAGTGCAACACGAAAAAATATAACCATATACGGACACCACTACGTGATAAAAGACCAAAAAAAAATGACCTCTGTCTCCCAGTTTTGTCCAAAGCCCTTCAGGTTTTTTTTATGGGCCGCCAAAGAAGTGGGGCCTCGGTGTCATTTTTGCAAGCACATATCTTGCAAATCGTTCGGAATTTTGATTTACTCTCTGAGGCTCTTGTCATAAAGAACAAAAATTGTAAACATGTAAAATCAAAAAATAACTTCATCTTGAAGGTCAAAATCGCGAAAAATTTTAAAAAATGAGAGAAAAATCGCCCAAAAAGCATTTTTTTTATTTTCCGCTTTTACGAACAAATTTATTTTATGAAAAATGCGCCAATTTTCTTTGACCTGGTAGAGCTTACTGCGCTGATTAAAACCCGAAAGTTTTTTAAGGAGGCTATATAAGGGCTACCTAAACGGTGTTAAGAATCATTCCTAGGAAGTTCATATGTTCTAGAAAGCTGTTTATTGAGATCTTAGGATCATTCTTGTAGTTGATTGTTTCCATGAATTTTGAACGGTTTGGTACCTATGGACCTGAACAGGTGAAAAAAGGTCAAAAAAATTGAATTTTTGCGATTTTGACTTTGAAGATGAAGTTTTTTTTATTTTATATGTTTACAATTTTTGTTCTTTATGACAAGAGCTAGAAATTTGCCTCAGAGAGTAAATCAAACTTCCGAACGGTTTACAGTATATGAGCTTGAGCAAATGATCACTTTTTTGCCAAAATGACACCGAGGCCCCACTTCTTTGGGGGCCCATAAAAAAAAAACCTGGTGGACTTTGGGCAAAACTGGGAGACAGGGGTGTTTTTTTTGCTCTTTTATCACGCACTGGTGTCCGTATTTGGTTATTTTGCCATGACTTAAAAAATTATACACTGTGTAATTGTTCACATTAACAATTAAAGAAGATTTGTGTTTGTTCTTCTTGGTGTTTTCTGTCACAATCGTATGGTCACTTGAGCATAGATTAAACGCCCAAGTTTGGCTGTTTAAACAGCAATTAACTATTAACCTAAAAAATTAATTCAGAGTTTAAATAATGATTGATCGTTGATGAACGATGATTGACCAGTCAAAAATTGGGCCTAAGAGTAATGGCCAGTTTTTAAGTGGGTAGTTAACTATCGGATTACTTAATCTTAATTCTAAGTTAATTAGAGGTTAACTTTGCATTTTGTTTTCCAGTGGTGAGTTACTGTAAGTCGCCATATTGTCAACTAATATGGCAACCCTTGTATTCTTATTGGAAAAACGTGTGTTTTGGGAACAACAAAGGGGAACAAACAAAATGAAATTATGTAAAATAAGAAATAGATGCATAAAATCGAAGTCATTTTAACAAAAATGTGTTAAAAACTATATAGGCGCAACAATTTAACGATCTAGACTAAACGTATGTGTACAAATACGCAAATCTGAAACATGTATTTTATACAATCTTCATTTCTCACTTTGACAGTCAGTAATTTGATTGTCAAAATAATATGGCTCTGACTATAAGTTAACCAGCCAACAGTGGGTGGTTAAATCATAGTTAAACAATGACTAAAAAACACAATTCGACATTCAACCACAATTTAACTAAGAAACGAAGATCACCACTGACTGAAAAACTGGCCATAAGTGTGCTGCCAAATGAAATTCCATACTCAGGGTTGTATTTCATGGATTTGCCTTTGGCTTTTCTAAATTTACTTTTTATTGGGTACAAAACTACAATATGTCATAAACAGACTTCACCTAGAAAACTTCCCGTTAAACCAAACCAAACCAAAAGTACCCAATATAGTTGACAATAATGGGTTGTAATAAAGTAGTTATAAAACATTTGTTTAAATTTTTATCATTTACCCCACATCTCGCAACGTGCGATAAGGAACTTCGTTCCAAAATTATACGTACAAATAATAAGGCCACCACTACTTATAAAGGGTCCGCCATTTAACGTTTTTTTTTCAACTAGTGCTTATTTCGTGAATGGTAACACTTAGCTCATGTCTGATTTGACAGATAATTAGTTTTATCCTTCCGCTGAACGAATATGGTTGTGTATACGCTTGAGCAACGCTAGGAAATATAGCGACATTACTTTGAAAATCAAGGTAATGTTGCAGAATGTGTGCGAAAATTGCGTACGGATTTTAGTAGAAGAGAAGCACCGTCAGCTCCAAATGTTCGTTATCTTGTGAAAAAAGTGAAAGAAACTGGCATCCTCATCGATAAACCAAAGCGCGAAAAGCCAAAAATAGTGGGTACACCCTAGAATATTGCTGCTGTGGCAGAAAGTGTGCGTGAAGCGCCATCAACATCAATTCACCGTCGTTCTCAACAATTGAACATTTCGGAGCCATCATTGAGACAAATTTTGCATAAAGACCTTGGTCACGGTGCATGTTCGATTTCTATGAACACAATAGTAAATGTTACATTGGAACATAAAAACAGCGTTCAATCATATGATGACATTGCATTTAAATAATATTAATACTTAAAATTATTTAAGGACCAGTGCAAGCACATGTGCCATTATTTTCTTGCTTAATACATTTTGTTTTATTCCAAAAAAAAACATTAGGGTTAGTCACTTTTTTGACTTTTGTCGAATATCGAATTGCTCTAGCAATATGATGTAGGGCATGAAAAACCATGAAGAACTGCATGTTTACTTTTTTGAAATGGTAAGAAAACCTTCCGCGTAAAATGCATCTACTTTTGCTAGAAACAAATTTTTTGATGTGTTAACATCTATACGCGCGCCTCTAGGGCAGTAAACTATAAATTTAATACATACGCAAGTGTTAGGTTTGTAAGAGTAAATCATCGTTTGTTTGTTCGTTTCTTGACAGTCGGTATTGAAAGTGATTATTGGGCGATTTTCATATAATTTTCCCCCGCGATTTTCTCCGGAAATTCATAGCCGATTTTATTAATTTTTGGATTAAAAAACTAGTGCGGGTTTCGACAAAGAGTTTAGGCCAAAAATTAAGGCGATCCGATATCGGCGAGCCGAGATTGAAGTGTTTTAATTTGGAGTATTAATTTGGAGTAATATTAAAAAAGTGTTTTATGTTGATCTTCGGTTATATCGTACGAATATAACAATGTATGTATGTATGTACACGTGTCTGTTGCTTTGCATTCTTTGACTTTTGTGGGAATAAAACAAAAAGTATTGAGCAAGAAAATAATGACACATGTGCTTGCACTGGGTCTTTAAATAATTTTAAGTATTAATATTAATTAAATGAAACGTCATCATATGATTGAACGCTGTTTTTTATTTTCCAATGAAACATTTACGAATGTGTTCATAGAAATCGAACAGGTACCGTGTAGCAACAAGGTGTTAACACATCGCCCGTGAGTTCGAACACTCATTGGATTTTTTTTATTTTCCATTTTTTGTGATATGAAAAATTTTAGAAAAATCTTTTTTTCGTAGTTGGACCTTCAAATGTCGTTTCGTACATAATTTTGGTACCCTGAATACGAATCTGTAATTTAATTGAAGATAGCTCCTGTAGTTTTCGAGATTTGGCGATTATAACATTTGGAAAAATGTTCTTTGTGAATAATTTTTGAAATTTTTGATTTGCTAGAAATGCACTAAAAACGTCTGAACGTAATTATTTAGAGGATTAACTTTTTTTAGAAACTGCATTTGGCAAAAATTAATTTTTTAATATTACTGAAGTAATCGGCTTATAATTTAATATCCAGTTATAATGATTTTAGTATATTTTGAAAATTCGAATCTGATATCATAATGTCGTTCAAAATAAGTGAAAATTGAGTGAAAGAAAAAACCGCGTTAAATGGAAGCAGAATTTCAATGAAATTAAAACACCAACAATTGAACAAGTGAATGCTACGCTCTTTTACAACTATGGAATTCCTGAAGAAAGGGCAATCATCGGAAGATATATTGCATTAAGTGCAAGGATAAAAGAGTTCATATTGTATCGGGCGAATTAAATAAACTGTGGACAAAAATAAATAAAGAAGCCGTAGAACTTAAAAACATATATAACAAAGTGTTGAATTTGATTAACACATATTATAAATCCCAAAAAAGTAAAAAATGCAATAGTTTCGAAAAACCGTTCGATATATCTTACATATATGAAAAAATCGTGTGACAAAAAAAATTAAATCGCAAAACATAGTACATGAAATTGATTTAATTTCTGAGATTACTGACCAAGAAGAAAGTGAAAGCGAGGACTATATCCCTACTTATAAAGCAAAATCTACAATATCACCAATTATTGCAGCATCCTTGGTAATTAATACAAATATAAGTACTTCAAAGGCATCCTCGATTTGTAAGCAGTTGTCAGAGGCTGGAGTTAATATACCAACGGCTTCACGGAAAACACTACACCGGCATGTTAAAAAGATTGTAGAACGAAAGGAAAGTACGTATAAACAGAATTTGAATTTTAGTCAATGGGCTCTTCATTTTGACGGCAATAAAATCAAAAAAGGAAATACAAGTAGTGGTTCTTAAAAATGAAACAGAAGAAATAAAATTAGGAGTACTTGTCCTTGAAGATGGAAGAGGGTGTACAGTGTTTAATGGCATCAAAGGATTACTTGACAAATTTAATTTATGGGCATGTATCAAAATGATTATAAGTGATACTACAAGCGTTAACACTGTAAAAAAGGCTACCCTACCCTCACCTCAATACATTGGGTACCAGCATCATATAGTGGACTTAATAATATTGCGACATGCAATGGATGAGATTTTGGGAGGGAAAACTTCTTCCCCAATATTGAATATCACTTTGCTCCGCAGATCGTGAATGCTAACGAACACTTGATAAAAAACTACAAACAAAATGAGGAGAGGGTTTACATTAAAAACATGCAACGTTTATACGAACTTTGTGTATATTTTAAATTTTACATTATTCATGGAAAATTCCCATACATAAAGTTTAAGGCGATACCTCCTATAAGCAATGCCCGGTGGAATTCTAGCGCAATTCTTGCAATTTAGGCCTTTGTACTCCTTCAAAAATATATTCAACATGTATATTGATTACTGGCGCCTGGTTTGATGTATGGTTTTCTGACCATCGTTTCAATGTGAAGAACTATGAAATTTTAAAACAAGCCACAATTCCGTTCACACTTGCTTTCTAAATAAAACATTGGGTGAAGGAAGAATCAGCAATTCCTCAGCAACAAAGAAGCAACTTATGTGCAGAAAGGTCCATCAAAGTTGTTCAAGATATTTTCCCAATTTGTAAATCTACACGAGCTTTAAATTTGTAGTGTATATCCCACAAATAAATATCATCTTCACATTTATAAAAAAAATAATAAATAAAACTTTATACACTGTGCCTATTTAGTTGGTCTACCAAATGGTGGTCTCTGTATTGCTTACTGGTACCTTCATAAAAGCGTAAGTATTTGTTTGAAACACGTTGTTTCTTAAAAATAAACATATAAGGTATTTGAGGTATTTGGTTTATATAAAAGATATAAATGCTGTGTTTCTACGTAAACACTCAGCTAATTATTACACACAAATTTCAACACATGCCTTTAACTTACTTTAGATTTATGGAATAGCATGTCATGCGAAAACATAAAAATAAGAAAATGCATTTCTACAATATGCAGTTTGTTAAAATATATATTATTCTAAATAATTACCTTCAGACGGTTTTTTTATACGTCTGAACACGTCATTATTCTCTTTGCTCTGAGAGTTCTCCGCACACACACAAGACAACTATTCGCTGCCGCTACGTCAGTGTGTTTTTTCGCAGTCGGACGAATTTGTATTCTCTATAGGGGTGGGTCACCCTTATCATTTAGGGGTATGAAAAATAGATGTTGGCCGATTCTGAGACCTACCCGATATGCACACAAAATTTCATACAAATCGGTCCAGCCGTTTCGGAGGAGTTTAACGCCAAACAATCTGTGACCGCAGTCGGACAAACTGTGTTTGGATGTGTTAACCTACTGAGTTTAGTCCCTACCCGCGCCTATAGTTGTTAACACATCAAAAATTGCATGTAATTGCGTTTATGATTTTTAAAGACTTTTCGAATAGTTGCGTTGTTTTGTTACGTATCTAATAAAGCCTTATATGACTCAGCTCAAATTATTAGAATTGACAATTTTATTATTAAAACAGTACGAAACCATATTATAAAATGTACTGAATGCAATGCGAATAATTTAGTTATTGCACCTTACTACATAAACGATGATTATATACTTAAATCCTTATCCACGGGTTATGTACCCCCAGACGCCTTTCTATACCTTGATAGCAAAGGCCTTATACAAAATCGTAATGGCATACCTATCTTCTATCATCCATATAGAAGATGTACCAACAAAACTATTGGCAGTAATAACGATACTTTATAATGATATTTGATTTGATACTAGCATATCTAAGAGAGATCAATACTCAACACGATTAATCAATACCAAGAAGTTTTGGTGGATGCAAAATAAATCAGGTCGATTCCTATACCTTCCATCAATACATGCATCATTCACTGTTTGCTATTCTCTACAACTTTAGTGATGCGATTGCTAGAAAACATATGTTTTTAGAGATGTGCAAACAGACACACGTGTTTTCTTTCACATCATATGTATTCTAAAATACTCGTGTCACTGATTTATATGTCATTTTCGTTCGACGCCAATATCCGCGCGTTTTCCGTTACTCTTGATCGCGTGGCACCCGGGTTAGTAACATCAAAAATTCATTTGATAAAAGTGAACAAAGAAATTTAAGTCTTAACTACAAATAAAATGTAAGACATATATTTAATTGATGGGGTCAGAAGCAAAGGGATGCAAGTGTGTAGCCGAAGATACTTTTTAGATAAAATATATCTCAAGATTTCTCAAATTAAAGAAGTAATAATACAGATGGGATATTTATGTTGCAATTTAACTTTAAACTCTTTTTAACTCAAAATTTTTCAAAAGTCACTTGCATCCCTTTGCTTCTAACCCCCTCAATTGTTTTTTTCGTGCAGGTCTAAAGAACAAACCACACCCCACCTATTTAAAAAGTTGGTTAACTTTATGGTGGCACATGCAGATATTGGCAGAGGAGTGAGCCAACAAAGACCAGAAATACAAAATAGTTTATGGGATGAGTTAACCCAAAGACTTAATTCAACAAGTTTTCAAACAAGAGATACAGCTGCATGGAAAAAAGTAAAACATTTAAAATCTATTAGAGCCTTAGAAATACACAACTATATTTTAAATACCAATACATTTTTTCCAGGTCTGGGAAGACTTTAAAGCTAATACGAAAAAGAAGATGGGGACTAAAAAGCAACAAATGACGGGTACTGGTGGAGGTCCTAACAAGACAGTTCCTTTGAACGATTTGGAGGAGGCTGTATCACAACTTTTAAATTTTACAACATCCGTGTCTGGAACTCCAAATACAAACTCATTTGGTATTCCTGAACTAATGTAATCTTCAGGGAATGTATGTAACTCTGAAATTGTAGTTGTTTCAGATGATAATATCATACAAGATACTCAAAATGTCAGTTTTCAAGACAAAAAATAAAAATTGAACAGCCAAATCTGTCGCAGACGCAAATTGACATGAAAAAGTCATTCAATGAGAACTACGTCACGTTAATCGAAGAATTGCACTATTTAAAAATAATTGCAGAGGGTATTGAAAAAATTATAGAAAAATGAGTATCAAATCTGTATTTTTTTTTAAATGAATTTGTACCTGTTAATTTTATCTATGATCTGAACACTTGAATTAAAAAAACGATATATTTAACAGACTTAAGTTAATTTTCCTAATTACTGTATATATTTTAAATGAACTGTATTTAATTTAAATGAACTCTTATTTAAATAAACCATATTTGGATTTTAAATTTTAAAAAGTATTAAAAATTTCATTTCTTAATAAAATGGCTTTGTTGGAAGTAGTTAGTTTGAAAGTCTTCATCAGTGACTTCTTGTTCGGGATATGAAGTTTCTTCAATATCATCTAAATGTTCCTCAGGTCGATATAAATGAATTCTTATGTTGTGTAAAGCACAGCATACGTTTACAATACGTGCTGCCTTTTCAGGACTATAATTCGTTTATAAGGCATCTGAAAACGTTTTTCAAAATGCCAATTGTTCGCTCTATTATGTTTCTGCCTTTGGAATGAGCAAAGTTAAATTTTGACTGTTTACTTCCAACAGCTGGTGACCTACATGGTGTTAAAAGCCATGGTTCTAGTGGATAGCCAGCGTCTCCAAAAATGCGAGAATTTTCACCATGATTATACTGGTTTTCAAAAACCGTTTTAAATTTGAAAGTTTTCAAACATGTGAATCATGACAGCTACCAGGAAAACTTGCATATACTAACCGTATTCTATTCAAATGGTCGCAGACCTTAAAATAAAAAATTAACATTTTAGTATAAATATTTTTAGTCAAAGAAATATATTTACCAGCATCACATTAAGACTGTGATATCCTTTTCTGTTATAAAACAAATGACGATCATCCCATGGAGTAAACATTTTAACATGGGTTCCGTCAACAGATTCTGGCATCTTCTTTTGTCTCATCATCCATTTTTGCTGATATCCACTTGGGGCATAAAATTCCTTCGAATGCGACCAATACTTTGGCTAGAATTTTCGAAAATGTTGATTGGGAAATGTTAAGTTGCCAGTCTTTGCCAACTCCATTTTGATAATTTCCTTCAGCAAAAATGCGCAACCATGCTGCCAGCTTGACAATTCCAGCCGTGTTTCCGATTTGATTTTGTCTTCTAATTCCGACAAAATATATTTGAAGGCCTCTTTGTTAACCCAAATGTATTTTCTAAAACTTTTTTCGGGATTAAAAAGGAGCTCTATCACTTTTTTTTATAAACATACCTGATGTCATTCATTTAAAATATTTCCATCGTGTTGTTTCTTAAGTTTTTAAGAACACTTCGTAGATTTCCAGAGTTATCAGAAACAGAAAACGCAATGGAATCCATTTTAAATAAAAAAAATTTCAGTTTTTGTTTACAATTTTTTGTTAATGACGAATACTTTTTTCAATCAGCTGATTACACCTAAAGCTGATTTAATTAGTGATGCCAACAATTTTAAAACTTTTATCGATAAATCATCACGAGTATTTTAGAATGCACCTAAAACCGAGCTTGGAAAGTGAAAACTTGAAGCGTGTATTTAGGAATCGTCCTGAATATTTTTTCTTTCATCTGTTGGTTTACAATTTGATATACTACTTTATTAAGAAACACATACAGTGATGTTTTTCAAGCTTTTTCATTACAAATTAAAATGTATACTCGTATAAGGTAAATTGTACCTTGAATGTAATTTGTCTCTTTTCTGGCAATATCTTTTTTCTTTTTGTACTTTTTTTGACACATTGATTAAAATTTAAATAACTGTCACTCTTTTTGTTTTCATCTGCACTCTTCTAATAATGTTGAAATTTTGGATTTACTCTTAAACCCTTGGGGCCTACTGTCAAATCACTGTTTATATCTTCTTATCTTATTCTTTCAAATTTGATTGCGTTGTTATGTATTTTGCCACCATTTGAAATTCCAATTATAGCTTGAACCGGGATATATTCGCTAAAGTCTTCCAACTGTATGCAAAATTAAAATTGCTTTCCAGATTTCAAATCTCACAAATGTTTCGAGTTTCCCGAATTTTAAAATTGTTCGTCTTTCTTGTTCCATGTTTGATTCTTCAATCCTTTTTTCCCCAAAAAGTTATTAATAATGTTAACCGAAATTTCAATATTTTTTGTCGACGCCAATATAAATAATATTCCTTAGTTATATAAATCGACAGTACTCACACAGTATGAATATTCAGGAAAAATACACAATCTTCCAAGCTGAAGCAATTACTTTTCAAATGAAGCAATAACGACTTCTACCGCATGTGAATGTCCACAAAACGATTTATGTAATATTTCTCTGACTGAAACAACTAACCTTCGCTACTGCAGTATTCAACCTGGTTATGCCGTTCTCACCAACAGACAGCCGACATTTCAATATCCTATCAATGCAAATCAATATTAGATTTTTATCATTTACACGTCGATTTTTTAGTGCGCGGTTTACACCTTCCATATTCCCAAAAATATTCATATATATATGTATGTATATACATAAATGTTATGAAAATCCCTTTTGCTTCACCTCACGTTAATGGTGTATTGGTTATGTTTTATATTGCTATATAGGTATGTATTTTTAACAACCAGCAACATAATATTCTCAATGTTCATGCATAAATGTAGGAATATATGTACAAGTAACTACAGTGACACACAAATATTTGTCCATATTTAGGTTGGTGGTAAAGCGTCGAAGAAACAATTGTCTGACATTAAAGCCATTAAGATATCATGTCACGTTGGCTTATGCCAATTATCATCACTGTGCCACCTATGGATAGGCTGACGAACTTATGAACTTGGTGTGGGGTGTATAAATATAGATTATGATGATATCGAATTTGAAATTGTAAGGCATATGAATATTGAAGTTATGTCTCACCATTAAGCCTATCATAAATCATATCAGCAAAGGATTTACAGAGCAATGACATATCAAAAGCAAGAAAGTAAAGTTGTAAAATATTAGGGCTGTTTTTTTATTCCATTACACTATTGCCGCTTACGACTTTCCAAAAAACGATTCACACTTAATACTACGAAATGTGGCAATATTTGATATAGTAGGTGAAAAAAATACGATACGGCAAAACCCTTGTAGCCAGTGCCTACAAATTGTAGTTGGATGGAGCAACAGACATAAATTTTATTTTTGTTCATTCGTTTCAGTTGTCAAAATCTACACAAATATATACAAGAATATATACACAATAATATATATAGAATAATACAAAGAAAGTATAAAAACAAAATACATATATATGAGTTTGAAAAGTGAAACGAAAAATGCCATAGAAAAAATTAAATCACCTGTTTAAACGACTACACCTGATAGATAATTCATTTATATGACCTCTTGGATGCACATACCATACCATGTAGTGTCTTGCGAATTGAAGCCGCTTTTTCTGACGAGGATCATTATGTGGAGACATTTTTTTTTTAATTTCAGGTATATAAGATACTCACAGCTCCTAATTACTTTGCGTACTGATGACTTGCTCGCTTCCACTCCAGCTGGAGCTCTAATTTTTGACAAGGATAAGGCATAATTACAAGCAATACTGATGATTTTTCTTTTCTCATACGTAGATAAAGACAATGAAACCATTCCTTTAAAATTTTTCCATACCCCTCGAGGTCCTTGATGTAATTGACGACAACCTTCCGAACGTTAAACATCGATTTTAGTTTTTTTTTGTTTTGCTATTTTGACTCGTAAAATGACTAAGATGTAACAAACTGTAATAAACAAACGTTCCCTACAAAAAATCATCGCTTACTTTAAAAATAATAAGGTGCCTTTATTCAAGTGAACCAAAAAAACCAGCAAATTTTTGGATTTTTTTTATAAATTGCTCAAAAAAAAGGACTTTAGTTAAGAAACCACTATTGTCATGATTTTTTTTTCTATCTTCCATTTCCATTTTAAAATTCTGCAATCGGTTACAAATTGCAAAAGATACATGCAGTTGAATATGGAATTTGTAGTGCCTTTAAATAAGTGAACCGGAATTTGTGTAATATGTAAAATAATTTTTTGTAAAATTAGTACCTTTTCTGAAAATATTACATTTTCTCACAACAAATTGCCTTTTCTTAAAAATGCTAAACAAAATAACTTTTCTTGAGATAAATGCACCTATTGAAAAAAAACAATCCATGGTTCGGATTTTTCTGAAATTTTCTGGGAACGTACTTCTTTAAATATATTTTGCAACTCTCTTCGGAAAAACTTCGCTAACATTTGTTGAAAAATTTTAAAAAGGTAGAACCCATGCGACTCCCACAATAAGCATTATAGGGAAATATAGAAAACACTTCTAGGATGATTTGTTGCATCTTTGAAAAAAATAAATTAATGTAATCATCTCTAAACATGTTAACAAAAATTAAATTTGGCGCAATTTGCATAAGTTTTGAGGGAGTATAATGAAGGGTTTTTAAACAGAGACGCTACAAAAGTAAATCGATGGGGACAGCAAACGACGGCATATTTTTTCCCGCTCTTTTGACATTTCTCTTCAGTAAGGTTTGCCATTTCATCATGGAAAGATATACGAGCCAACAACGAGTCGAAATTAATAAAATTTACTACCGAAATTTGGAGTCAGTGGGCTCAACTTTAAGAGCGCTAAGTCCAATTTAGGGTCGTCATAATCGTCCTACCAGATCAACAATTGAGCGTCTAGTGGAAAAATTTGAATCCACAGGCACAGTACAAACTGTTCCCGTGCCAGTGAGACAAAGAAATGTCCGTAGTGTCAAGAAAATTGCTGCCGCTGAGGCTACAGTTCAAGAAAGCCCAAATGTGTCTCTCACACGTCGTTCTCAAGTGTTGGACATCTCTGTGACGTCGTTGTGGCGAATTTTGCGAAAAGATCTTGGCCTACATCCTTACAAGATCAAATTGACGCAAGAACTGAAGCCGCTAGGCCACCATAAGCGTCGTATGTTCGTGAATTGGGCTGAGCAACAACTTGAAACTGATTCGAATTTTCATCGGAAAATCATTTTCAGCGATGAGGCTCATTTCTGGCTGAATCAAAATATGTGTTATTGGTCAGACAGCAATCCACACGTAATCCATGAGTCATCATTGCATTCCGAAAAAATTACGGTTTGGTGCGGTTTATGGGTCGGCGGCGTCATTGGGCCGTACTTCTTCCGTGATGATCAAGACCGGCACATTACTGTGAATGCGAATCGCTACCGTTCAATGATAACCGAATATTTTTTGCCCCAATTGGATAATATGGACTTGGAGGACATGTGGCTCCAACAGGACGGCGCCACAAGCCACACAGCGAATGCCACAATCAATTTATTGGAAACCAAGTTTGGTGAACGTGTTATCTCACGAAATGGCCCAGTCGATTGGCCGCCTCGGTCGTGCGATTTGACACCGTTAGATTAATTCCTGTGGGGCTACGTCAAGTCTATGGTCTATGCCAACAAGCCAGCGACGATTGATGAACTTCGTACGAATATCGACTTGAAATTGCAGCAGTATCGGCCGATTTATGCTTGAAAACCATCGAAAATTGGGTTCAGCGTCTGGGCAAGCGTGCCCGTGGTGGCCATGCAAAAGAAGTCGAGTTCCATACATAATGGCATAATGGCGCTCTTATTGAAAAACCCGATACATGTTTAATCAATACATACTGTTCAAAATTCAAACACGAACAACCGTTAAGCAACTTTTCCGAAAAACAAAGATTTGAATAAACAAAAAACATTGACAGAAATTTAAAAATTTTAACAAATTGTAAATGTCTATGACTGGGTGGTGAAAAATTACATGAGGTGTCAGGGGCAACCGGTTGGAACGAAATTCCTTTCTCTATTTTTTATGTACTAGTTATATCCAAAAGCCCTAAGGCGCCTTTTGAAAAATACGAAAATTTAAATGGATCTTAAGGAAAAGATAGTGTTTGCAAAATTTTAAACTTTTTTAAGATAATTTTTTTATAGAATGTATTTTTGTTAAAATAAATTATATTTTTAGGTAATTTTTGTAAGAATATGTATTATATTCTCCGAAAAAGTCCTTTTTTAAAGAGGGGTACTTCTTTTATGAAAATCTATTTTTTAAGAAAAGGTACTATTTTTAAGAGGAAGTACTTTCTGTAAGAAAAAGCCATAAATTTACTTTTTATTGCGTTCAAAACAACAATACTTTATATACCTAATATTGGGTACAGGCTCCATAATTTCTCTCTTAATGATCCAAGCCGTTAGTCTAGACACAAACCAAAGCAAAAGTATACAAGATAATTGATAATAGTGCGTTGTAGCGGAATTTAATTTTTGTTTTTCATTTAGCCCTCGTCCCGGAACGTGCGATAAGGAACTTCGTTCCAAAATATTTGTCGAATTTTTTCCGGCGAGAGGTATAAAATGTTATCAATAGAAGCACATCCTTTGAAAAAAAATCCGAGCCGTGGGTGTTTCTTGTTCGGTTGCCTCATATACAACTTGACTGTTTAGGGGTATATAAGTAATATGTATTATAATAAAAAATCATAATAATATTTTGTATTAACCCACGAAATTTTGTTGATGTGTTTTACTGTCTGTCCACAAACTCTGACCATAAATCATACTTTTAACACTACACTAGAAACGATATTTCTTTCCAACCAGCAAACCACAAAATCCTTACTACTCCAAACACTAAACATAAACTGACTTGGGCTAAATGCTTGGTTTGGTAGCATTAAGCGAAGAAAAATGTCATTCATTGAAATACAAAATAGAGAAAATCGCCTTAAATATTACAAAGCATACCTTTGGTTGCCATAATATTTGCATTTATATTGCACACAATTTGAGAGTATAATGATAATAATGCCAATCGAAGCATACTTCGGGACTACTATCCAACAAAAGAGTGTTGTCTACTTCCATATTACCAGTGAGGGATAAAACATCAAATTGACTGCACATTCCTTGAGTAGTCAAGGTAACAGGAAGTGTAATCAGTAATGAATACATTCATTGGCTGCATTTGACTCAAAGTCTAATGAAAAACCTGAACTGAAAGGAGCAAAGTTAATAATAAAATCTCCTACTGGCAATTGAACAACAAAGGAAAGGCAGTATAATTTGAGAAACACGATGAATTGTCAGGACATATAGAACTTTTATTCGTGTTACAGGAATTTATTACAACTATTTTTATAAATTTCTTAATGCCACACTCTAAATAATCAAGCGTTTGGAACTCAGAAGGCAGTCCTATTACATCATGTATTGGATAGGATTCTTACTTCAGTTATATATTTAGTACAGTGAATTCTCTATGTCTTTTCATATAAATTTTTATTTACTTAAATAAAAGTGCCACCCAAAATTCACGCAATGAATTATTTTGACAGAAAACACAGGTTTGTAACTTATACTTTTTTAAATCTTTTACTTTACACTAAGGGTTTGCATGGAATAGCACATCGGATATCTGACCTCCACGGATTTTATGTCACATACGCATTCTTTTGTGAAAATTTTGTATGGCCGTTTTGTACAAATGATATTTCTATATTTATTCAATACTTCATTGTTACATCACTCAATTATGGCGAGAAACTACACAAACAGGAAATGACTCCTGTAGTAACTAAATTCTTTATTGGGCTGTTTGACATATAGCACTATGTTGCTGAAAGGACACAATCATATCTTTCAGTTTAAAAAAAAAACCGTTTCCCATTACATCCCATGAAGGGATTGGGGAGAGCTTCTCACAACCAGTGAGCTGTGCGCTTTCAAATTTTTGACTCACTGACTGGGACCTACAGTTTTTACACCGATTCCGAACGGTATTTTGAGAAGCTTTTCCAAGGCTGAATACTCGATAGTGTCGCCGTCAATTTAGGCACATAGCTATAAATCGATTATCAACTCGCGGTAACAAGGTCCATTAACTGATATTGTCTTGCCGGCTGTATTTCTGAAGAAAGTGGTCCCATGATACGCACCAAAGAGTGACAAGTTCTGGGGGAATTTGTTTCTTATCAAGCCATTAATGCAAAAATGAGTCACATCGACAAAGAGGAAAATTACAAACTGTAGCGGCCAAACCTACAATATTTTGAAATTATTTTTCAACAATAAAAACTGTTTTTAGTTATTATATGACATGAAAGGTCACGTTGGTTTTTGTTGGAATAATAGACAATTCTGTTAAGCAGACTCACTGGCATGACTACACCCTGAAACATTTGCCTTTCTTTGTTGTTTGGATGCAAACATAAAGTGTGTTTGGAGCTTGTCGCAAATATAATATACTTGTGTCCACACATATTGTGTTTGCTATTCAATATTACATGTTTGAGACACAATGATTAATATGTTAGAAAATATGTGTTTGCGACACACATATATTTATGTTTGTGATACAAATACAGCTGTGTTTGTTGCACTCTCTATGCTGTCCCGAAAACAAGAGAATAAAAGAGGGACAACGAGAGATTCTATATATGGTAAGTGTGTTCTGTATTTTTGCATTATTCTCTCTGTCAGTGAGTCATAAATATTCCTGGATGAGCGTGCAAATTGCAGATGACGTCAGTGTTTCTCATTTGGCTGATGTATGTATTGCGTTTTGTGGCCGTCGGTGGTGCAATGGTTAGTGTGCGCGGCTCTTGTACATGAGATCCTGGGCTCGAACCCGGCTCTGACCACCTTCAAATTTTCTTTCGGCGGCGGTCACCTCGCATAGTGACGGCGACACTATCGAGTATCTAGCCATAAAAAAGCTTCTCAAATTACCGTTCGGAATCGGTGTAAAACTGTAGGTCCCAATCAGTGAGTGAAAACTGGAAAGCGCACAGCTCAGTGATTGTGAGAAGTTCTCCCCAGTCCCTTCATGGGATGTAATGAGAAACCATTTATTTTTTTTATGTAGTGCGTTTTAGTTTCAGGTATTCAGTCGGTAATGCTTCTTCGGACAGATGGCATCAAAAGCGCTTGATCAGTAAAAAAGAAATAAACGAAGGCTCGGACACTTAAATGGTTTGTGACGTTACTTTGGTTTCTGTGTATGGGTCTAATAAATAAGTATGTGTGCTACCAAAGTGAGTAACGAATTTGAGGAAAGAAACTAGAAATGGCATGTTTGCCAGTAAACATGATGCTGTTTACATTTAAACACAAGTGAGTTTTGGACTTGCAAACATATTAATGTTTGAAGTGTGGTCCAAACATATACATGATCGCTGCAGAATATGTTTGGGAGAGTATGTTAGAGAGGCCGTTATATTTTAGCGTGTAGTTTCGAACTCCGTAACAAGTTCATCATCAGATGCATAACTACTGTGCCTGAATTGTTACCATCGGTTGATTATCAATCGTATATATACAAACTGTCACCTGACACGCTGTCTTTGTTTTTCAACCACACCACTGTACCACACTAATGGCACTACATTCAATTCTTGTGTAACATTTGGGGTACATTTATAAGCCAACAGCTAATATCAAGCCATTCAGCAATCAGCAACAAAATAAAAAATAAACCTTATCCCACGACATTCCAAGAAGGGCCTGGGGAGATCTTCTCGCAATTAGTGATTAGAACCTGCAGTTTCGCATCGGTTCCAAACGGATTTTCGGGAAGCTTTTTCATGGCTAATTGCCTCGATAGTGACACTATTACTAAGCAAGATGACTTGTTGGTGGTTAGAGCAGCGATCGAACCCACATTCTCATATACAAGAGTCGCCATAGACAAAAATCTAACACAAAAGCTGTGAATAAATATTGATAGAATTAACAGTTTTCCGTACTTCCAATACTACTGACAAAGTGTTCCTTGAAAAAACAAAGCCACCAGAGGGCGCTAAAATGGTTGGTTTAGCGAATTACCAAAAATTGGTTGATATGTATTTTTAAAAAATTCTCTAAAATTGCTTTTAAGACCAAATTGTCCAATTTTTCGATTTTTTCTGAAAATGCTGTATTTGCACTGATCGTTTATGAATTAATATTAATATCGGGTAACATCGGGGAGGTCTCAGAATCGGCCAACATCTATTTTTCATACCTCTAAATGATAAGGGTGACCCACCCCTATATAGAAGGCAGATTTGTCCGACTGCGAAACAAACTGGGAAAAAACAGACTCCGATGTAGCGGCAGCGAATAGTAGTCTTGTGTGAGTGCGGAGCACTCTCAAGAAAAGAGAATAATGGCGTGGTTATACGTATATAAGAATGGGATGGCAAGAGAGCAACGAAAATTGTGTGAACTTGTGTAGCGAACATAACAATGTAGTATGTATACATGTGTCTGTTGCTTTGCATTCTCTTTGTTTTCTATGGGTATAAAATAAAAATCCAATGAGTTTTCGAACTCACGGGCGATATGTTAACACCATTTTGTTACACGGTACCTGTTCGATGTCTGTGAATACATTAGTAAATGTTACATAGGAAAATAAAAAACAGCGTTCAATCATATTATGATGTTGCATTTAAGTAATATTAATACTTAAAATTATTTAAAGACCAGTGCAAGCACATGTGTCATTATTTTCTTGCATAATACTTTTTGTTTTATTCGCACAAAAAACAAAGAGAATGCAAAGCAACAGACACATCAACATACACTCATTGTTTTGTTCGCACATACGCTCCACAAGTTCACGCAATTTTCGTTGCTCTCTTGCTATTTCATTTTTATATATGTAGAACCACGTCATTATCCTCGTTGCTCTGAGATTCGACACTGCAATGAAAAATCAATATGTTAATAACAATGAATTAGGACCAGCAACATTCACAGACATTACACGTAATCTGCACCGCCGATCCTGATATGCCGCTTCACCAAAGCAACATGACACACTGCTTGAAAGTCAATGATGGCGAACTTCAACTTCAAGAGCGGCCGATACATCATAGCCTGAAATACTTTTATCAAGCATATCTCATAGGCTATTGAATAAAATATCATCAATAATCAATACTTTTATAGGCCGAACGAAGTCTGCCGAGTCAGCTATTCAAATATATTCGAGTTGATTTCTATAAAATTATGGTCTAATAAAATCAAATCGAATTTTTAAATTAGGTATTGCAGAAAGAAAAATATTCATAAATTAAACGAAAAGATACAATTTTCAAATAATTATTTTAAGAAGACCAGCTTGATATTTAAGAGTTGAAGAATCTTTTTGATTGCTCACTCTAATTTTTATGATTTAAACAAATTAAATTACCTTATCATGTCCTCAATTCCATTTACCATTGTTGGTATCAAAAGAGTTTGGAAACTGAATTCATACTTTGGCACTCACATATAACGGATAATAATGAATTAGCACATGGAAAATAAGGTATAAAGAATAACGTAATTAAAACTAAAACTAATTAAACTAAAATCCATGGCTAATTTCTAAAAAACATTAAATGGTTATGTTTTCATAGATTTTATAATACAACATATACCACAGCATGGCAGGAATGCTTACTCAAACCTAGATTTTTTTCAAAGAACTAAGTCATACAGATTTTAAACAAAAACATGACCAATCCCTACACTTTTAAATTTTTTGCAGGAGCAAATTACAAAAGGCTAATATAAAAGAAAAAAGGCCACATTAACCTAATTATGGTATTTTACATGTGTGCTCTGTAGAATTTTTCAGAGCTTGTTTTGTTTGTTCAAAACTAATACACCCAGAATTTTGCTGTAATAAAAGTTTCATATGTAAATACCTTAATAACCAACCTGTAATGAAATCCTTTTTCTACCTCAACCAGGTTGCTCGAAGCCAACTGATGTTAATACCGGTGCAGGTGTATTTGAGTTTGAGATATTTACATTCCAGCTTCTGTAACAGCTATATTGTGGAAAATGCTGCGAGGCGGGTGTTTGGGATAGAGAATGTCAGAACCGAGTTTAGAATACAACTTTAATTAGAAATTATCTGTATATACACAGGAACCACACAAAGTAAAACATAAAATACTTGGGTATTTAATATTAAAAGTCACGTTTTCATAAAACCGAATAACCATTCCTGTGCTCGACATTCTTGCACATAAATGTGGAACTAAATTAGTGTAGATATGCGCACATGAATACGAATAGTTAATTTCGCAATATATGCATGCAGTTGAAGATTGTACAATACTCCTGCAAAATTTAACTAGTATCTTAATGTATATTATTTATAATATACCATTTGGAAATTTACTGAAATCTTCATATTTGACTAAAATATGGCATGTTGTTAGATTTTGATCAATTGTATTTGTTCAGTGGTAGAATATCAATCTAAATATACCTTTTATTGTTTTATAAATAAATACACAGAAAAAGAAAGTAGTAATGGCAAATGATTTTAACCTTACCCCAAATGGAATTTGCATTGGAATCGTTCCCAATAGCAGTTGCTATTTGTTGCGACTGTGAAAGTGCTGTTAACTCAAATACAATTCGGCAAATGCAAAAACTGTTTTACCAAAAAAATTGTCTTTGCCGCAAATTCAACTCGGCAACTGCAGAAACCGTTTTACCAAACGCAATTTACTTTTCCTCAAATACAATTCGGCAAATACAAGAATTGTCTTACCAAATACAATTGTCTTTGTCCCAAATTCAATTCGGCAAATACAAGAATCGTCGTTCGTTCCCAATAGCAGTTGCTATTTGTTGCGACTGTGAAAGTGCTGTTAACTCAAATACAATTCGAGAAATGCATTGTTTCATTTTTAGATAAAATTTTTATTTACAAGGAATAAAATGAGAAAAAGAAAATTAGTGGTGGCAGACAGGCCTGTTCTGATATCACGACGATTTTAAACCACTAACGATTTTAAGATCACGCCGGTGATTTGTACGTGTTCTGAAAATCACGTGATTTTATATTTTTCGGCGTTATTTTATGTTTTCGAATCACCAAGCGAACAGCTGATTTTGACGTTTGCTTTGATTTGTTTCTCATTTTCTTTGCTTCCCAACATGTTTTTGTTGTCATATTTAATAAAAATTTGTGAAAGATATTGGAAAAATTTGAAATGCCTGGAGCTTTATTATTGAGTTTTCTTAATTTAAAAAGAAGGCAGTTAAAAATTGAGCGTCTTAAAAAACGTTACTTGCCCGATTTGTCAAATCCAATGGAAGTGAATGAAACATCGTAAGTTAACATTACTTTCATACTGAATTTCTTCTTTATTTGCTTTATGGTAATGGTTTTTTTTAGCTTCATATCACTTTATCGGCTTAATAAGACGACTTTAAAAATAATACTGGAGAAAGTAGCACCGCACCTACCAAAGAGTTCGATTCCGGAAACTATTCAGCTGGCAGCTGCATTAAGATTTTTAGCGGTGGGATCGTACCAAGGCGTAATAGCGAACGATATGAATATAAGTTTGGGTCGCTCCACTTTCTGCAAGGTCTTATGGAATGTAATGGAATCATTAGAAAACACTTTGTGTGCTACATGGATAAAAATATCATTGAGCCAACAAAGTCAAAGCGCCTCCAAAACCCATTTCGATCAACAGTTTGGTATACCCGGCGTAGTTGGATGTGTTGATGGACCGCTGATCAAAATTATGAAGCCACCTTCTGATCATTCTGTGTATTTCAGCAGAAAAGGCCATTATAGCCTAAACGCTATGATTGTACGTTGTAATAATTGGTAAATATGAGTACCTAATAATTCATATATTTTATATAATTTCAGATTTGCGATTATCAAATGCGCATTCTGGCCATAGATGCATGCAGACCTGGATCATGTCATGATTCCTTTGTTTGGAAAATGAGCGATGCACAAAGGCACTGCCATGAAATGTATAGTAGAGGTGCTCGGAATTGGCTCTTGGGAGATTCAGGGTACGGTTTAACGCCATATCTGATGACGCCATATAAAAACCCTCAATACGGTACCGTCCAACATTTATATAACCAACGACACGCTTCTGCAAGAAATATTGTGGAAAGAACTATTGGAGTTCTTAAAAGCCGTTTTAGATGTCTTCAAACTACTCTGATGTATATACCGTCCAAAGTGGTAAACATAATAAATGTGTGCTGTGCGTTACATAACATATGCAAGCACTATGGTGTAATATTCGAGGAAATCGTTGCCGAGATCGACGATGATGAATCGACAGAAACAGAGGAAGTTGGTGAAAGCCTAAGAAATTCAGCATTAAGAATTAGGGATAATATAGCTCGTTCTCTAAATTAATGCTTTACATAATAAAAGAATGTTATTTTTAAAAAACTCAGTTGGTTTTATTATTAACATGAACAAAAAAAGAATTATAAATTCAGGCACTTTCAGTAAAATAATTAATAAAAAGTAAATTCGGTATCTAATAATACTAAGAAATATTTGCACATACATACATAAGTATTTAGTTTTCAAAGTCTGGTGTTGATTGGTGTACGCCCAGCTTCATCTGCTCTAACTGCAAAAACTGCAGTTTCATTTCATTTTTTTGTTGCAGATTTTTTTCAATTACATAATTATGTCTGATAAGCTCATTTAATTCCTTTTCTTTTAATATTTTTAGTTCCTTTATATGATTATTATTGTATTTCAAATTTCTACTCATTTCCTTTAAATAGAACCTATTTTCTTTTAATTCTCTTCGTATTTTTTCCAAATTAACTGACATTTGGGAGAATTGTTCCGCTTCAATTTCAATGACGTCCTGAACGTCTGCAACCTGTCGTTTTCTTTTACGACTACCGATCTGTGCTGATGTTGTTGGAGTTGGAGTGGGAAGCTGTGTTTCGCCAGGAGAGGGTGTCTTATTTAAATATTTGTCTGTACCTGTAGTACCATTAGGTGTTACCAAAGTGGTAGGTACTGACATTATTTCGAGTGAGGGAGACATAGGTGTGGGAGATACTCGCGAAGCTGTAGTAGTTGTGGGTAAAACATCTGCATTTATTTTAACATTTTGCTTGTCTAGCCCACAATAGCTTTTGGCACTCTTTACACCATCGACAGATACATACAATCCGCAGATTATTGCCACTTGCTCATCGTAAGGCGATAAAACATATTTATTGAAGCGTCCACCTCCCGTCTTCGTCGCTTCACCTTTGTTGTGTCCCAGACGTTGTTTTACGCAAAGCTTCCAGTCCGTCCATACCTAGAAAATTTTTGTTACAATAAACACTTTAGAATCAAATTAGTTATGTATGTATGTATATACTTACTTTTCTCCAGGCGGACACTTCTTTTTTTGGTGGTCCCGAAGCATTTAGTTCGCCGGCAAGTTCTACCCACAATTGATCATAAGAAACTCTGTCTCCCTTCACAAAGCCCCTAGCCAAATCAATATTTTGCTCCATAAATGTAATGAAAATTTCTACTTGCTTGCTATTCTTATGTTGTCCCCTAGAAGAAATGTGAGAATATTATAAAACAAATTATTTCTTTAACTTAAATAAGTTGATAACTTACATTTTTGTAATAATATTTAAATTCCCTCCACAACTGTTTACGAGACAAAAACAAACGACAGGTAAAGACGAAAAGAACGAAAGATAACAAAAACCAAAGCTGCCACGTCGAAATTAGTCATATAATTCACACAGAGGTTAGTTACAGGACAAATTCGTGTAATATTCTAAATTTTATAAATCAATATTTGAAACGTTATTTAGGTTTTACAAATTATTTGAAAAAAATCAATATTTGAAACGTTATTTAGGTTTTACAAATTATTTGATAAAAAGTGTTCATAATTAGGTTTTGTGAAAAGATGAGGCTTTGCTTAACGGCTAAAGTGTACAATATGACTTTCCGCGTGGTTATAATATGAGCGTATTTCTTGGAACTGGCATTGTTGACTTTCGAATCTGAAACACCATAAATTCTTCAGATGACCCAATTTCCGCATTATCGTAGGATAGTGTGTCATAAAATGAAATTTCGGTTTTAAGGTCTCATCAAAACTCCTTAAAGAATTTGTTGTGTTCAGAAATTAATAATTGTAAATCTGTTAAAATTGATTCATCAAAATAATCTAACAAAGCGGTATCAACTATTTGAATAAAAACAATCAAAAATTTGTAGACAGGGTCAGATTCATCAACGAAATTGCCGATTAATAGCAAAATCGTATCTAAAAAGTGTTGCATCTGTGCCGCATTCATTTTTATATTATTGTAATATATATGGATTTTTTTAGCCGAATACTGCAAATTGAAAGTAAACCATATTTTAATTACTAAATTCAGAGCTCGAAGAAGTATCTCTACTTTGTAAGTTAAATCATTTACTGTGACATAAAACTGCGTTAATTTGTTAACATCCTCACCATTCACGAAAATTTTAGGTTGAATAGTCGACTGCTCTTGGAAGGCAAGCTCGCGTTGCTCGTCTTTTTTTTTAAATGAAACCATTTATATTAAATAAGTGGACGATCATGTCACTTCGAGAATCGGTTATGGATGGTTTTAAAGTCTTATTTACACGAGGCGGAAGTATAGGGTGTTTTTTCAAGCCCGATAGAACTTCAAATTGTAAAAAATAACACAAAAAATTAAAATTTAATACAAAAATTTATATTATTTGTTTCAATATACTCTGGCAAATCATCATGAATAAACTCACGCTTGAACAACGCTGCCAAATTATCCAAATGTACTTTGAAAATCAGTCGTCGATACGCGCAACTTATAGACGACTTCGTGATTCAGCGATGTGGGACATTTTTGGCTTAACGGGTTTGTTAATAAGCAAAATTGCCGTATATGGAGTGAGACCAATCCACAAGAGACCCTCCAGACTCCATTACATCCAGAAAAATGCACCGTTTGGTGCGGCGTACACGCTGGTGGCATCATCGGACCTTATTTCTTTAAAAATGAGGCCGGAGCTCGCGTTACGGTCAATGGAGATCGTTACCGCACCATGAGCAATGATTTTCTGTTTGAAAATATGGATGACATTGATCCAGACGAGATGTGGTTTCAACAGGATGGCGCTACGTGCCATACGGCGATCGCAACTATCGACTTATTGAAATCAAAATTTGGCGATAAGTTGATTTCGAGAAATGGACCTGTCAATTGGCCTCCAAGGTCGTGCGATTTGACACCTCTCGATTATTTCCTGTGGGGCTACGTGAAGGCACTGGTTTATGCTGATAACCCAGCAACAATTGACGCCTTGGAGGCCAACATTGTTAGTGTTCTTCGTGACATACGGCCAGCAGTGCTCGAAAAAGTGGCCAAAAATTGGACGTCCAGAATGCGCTTCGTCAAGAACAGCCGCGGTGCCCAAATGCCCGAAATCATTTTCAAATGTTACAAATTTGGAAAGTTGTACTGTACTGCGAAAGCTGTTCTAAGAAAATGCAACTAATGTGTCAACCATTCGAAGAATGGTCAACAAATTTGAAGAAACTGGGTCGGTTAAGGACTGTAAGAGTTCTTTGCGTCAAAGTACCGGTCGGTCTCATGAAAACGTTGTTGCTGTAAACCAGGGTGTTGCCGAAAACCGATTGGGCCAAATGAGGTGCAAAATTGCAGTGACTGTAAACGCCATTCGTTACAGGAACATGATGACGGAGTTCTTGTACCCTCAACTGGACGGAGTGGATCTGGACGACATGTGGTTTCAGCAAGACGGCGCCACCTGCCACACCGCGCATGAAACAATCGATTAATTGAAGCAAAGATTTCCAGAACAAATTACCTAAAGAAATTCTGATGTCAACTAGCCAACAAGATCATTCAATTTAACGTCATGCGATTTCTTTCTTTGGCTTTTTTAAAATCCGGGCTTCATACGAATAAAATAGAAGCAATTCGTGAGCTCAAATTCGAGACGCAAGGCGTAAGCGGTGCGATACAAACACACAAGAGTAATCATCACAACTACCTCAAAAAATACGTGTTTTTATTTTAAAAATATAGAGTGCACTATTACTGCGACACCCTATATAAGACGTAAAATAAATAGGGTTTCGCATTACATCCCATGAACGAATTAGGGAGAGCTTCTCACCATCAGTGACCTGTGCGCTTTCTGGTTTTTCCTCAATGATTTGGAACTACAGTTTCACACCGGCTCCGAACGGTAGTTTGAGAAGGTTTTTCATGGCTAAGTACTGGATTGTGTCGCCATCACTATGCGAGGTGACCATCGTCGAAAGAAATGCCTGAGAGGTGATCGAACCCACTTTCGGAGCACACTAGCACACTAACCATTGCACCACCAATGGCTACACGATATATAAGTATAAGACATGCCAGTCAGAAATCTTGAAAACGTGTCAAAACGTGATTATCTTGAGTCATATTCTAATACTTAATTCATTTGATCTTTTCTGTACTAATCTGGTCTATATCTGACAGAACCAGTTTTAGTACAGTTGGTTATCACAATGACAATTTGACATATACAGCGTTCCACACCACATGAGTTTTTGAACATTTCGAAGCACTTTTGACTAATAACACAGTGCAACACAAAAAAATATAACCATATTCGGACACTACTACGTGATAAAAGACCAAAAAATAGACCCGTGTCTCCCAGTTTTGCCCAAAGTCATGCACTTTTTTTATGGACCCCCAAAGATTTGGGCCCTCGGTGGCATTTTTGCGAAAAAGTGATCATTTTGTCAGTTCGTAATTTTGATTTACTTTCTGTGGGAAAGTTATAGCTCTTGTCATAAAGAACAGAAATTGTGAATATATAAAACCAAAAAACTAAAACTCTATTTTTTTGCCTTTTTTTCCCTGTTCAGGTCCATAGGTTCTACAAAGTTGTTTATTGAGATCTTAGGTACATTCTTGTAGTTGATTGATTTTTTCCTCTGTTCAGGTCCATAGGTAGCAAACCGTTCAAAATTCAAGGAAACAATCAACAACAAGAATGCTTTTGTTATTTATGACAAGAGCTATAACTCTATTCCCTCAGAAAGTAAATCAAAATTCCGAACGGTTTGCAAGAAATGAGCCTGACAAAATGATCACTTTTTAGCAAAAATTAAACCGATACCACAAATCTTTGGGGCCCATTAAAAAAAGTTCATGACTTTGGGCAAAACTGGGAGACACGGGTATTTGTTTGGTCTTTTATCACGTAGTGGTGTCCGTGTGTGGTTATATTTCCATGACTTAAAAAATTACACAGACTGTAATCCATGTGTCTAGAATTATTTTTGAGTCTACGTATTTATCGTCTAAGGTTTTATTTGGTATTGTAAGCATATATACTTATATATTGTATAAGCGCATACACACATGTAGTAGTTTTAGTTGTAAGATAATTGTAAGATAATTTATGTCACCCATTTATCAGAGTACTTAATTAAGACACCCTGTTAAAATAAGATAATGTGGCAACACTCTTAAAAAGAAGCATCTCACAAGAGAGGCAGAGAATAAAGATCATTGTTTGTGAAGCGTTAAACTGTGCGGATTGGTTTTTTTAAGTATACGCAAGCAAACATTACAGTATGTACAATGAGACATTTAATTTAAATAAAACCATATTATATATATAATTTGTGTTTACACAATAATAATCTAGACATCAGAACGCGTAGTGCTATGTCAAACACTTAATCGATATGTATATATACAAGGGCGGGTCGAATTGTAGGTGGCCGAGAAAATGTAAAAAGATTCATAGCGATTCTTATTCTATTGGCCATTTGAAGAAAATTTGCCGAACAAACCATAGTTCTAAAATGAATTTCGAGCCTCCGGATTTTTCGAAATAGGTTGTTTTTTTTTTGAATATTCAAAAATTGAGTTAGATATTGGACTAAAAAGGCAAAAGAAAATTTGATTACCTCTTGTGAAATGTGTATTTGGGGTTTTTTGGGCCGACGAATCCACTTATGAACATTAGTTTTATTTTTATTCAATTTAAGTGATACAAAATGTAAATGAAAACAAAAATAATTGAATTCAGAAATAAAAGGGACAGAAACACGACCTTAAGGAAATAATAGAGACGGAGTTATGTGAGTCGTTCTTGCTTTCAAGTCTATGGAATTTTTCACTGCTTCTTATGTCACCGACATAACTCCTTCTTCATAAGGAATGCTTACAGAAAATGGTGGTTCGAATATTGTCGAATTATATTCATGTCAATTATATTCGTATAATCCGTGCAATTGAAGTTCATTGTAGATTTCGTGTAAACTCCCAGTTGCATCGGATCTTCCACATGGTTACCGTAGTGGGAATTTTTTTAAGAGCTAAGTCGCGTATTTTTTTTTTCATCGTCGAACAACATTGCCAATAAAACGTTTTCTGAGTGAGCATAATACGTGTTTTCTTTAACAACAATATTTACAATTTCTCTTAAATGAGAATCCAAATATTGAGTCCAACGTATGAATTTATTAAAAACTACACTACCGTTCACGACAGACTTGTAACATTTATAATTGAAGTACATTGGCGTATACACTTTCATTATATAGTTTGCCACAATTTTTAAATCTGTAGATGTGGCCGTCGGTGGTGCAATGGGTAGTGTGCGCGACTCTTGTACATGAGATCCTGGGTTCGATCCCCGCTCTGACCACCTTAAAAAAAAAAGAAAAAAAAAAAAAATCTTTCGGCGGCGGTCACCTCGCATAGTGACGGCGACACTATCGAGTATTTAGCCATGAAAAAGCTTCTCAAAATACCGTTCGGAATCGGTGTAAAAACTGTAGGTCCCAATCATTGAGTGAAAAATTGGAAAGCGCACAGCTCACTGGTTGTGAGAAGCTCTCCCCAATCCCTTCATGGGATGTAATGGGAAACGGTTTTTTTTTTTTTTTTAGATGGCTTAATAGTTGTCACATATAAGCGTAATAATCTTCTGGCCTTGGTGAGCCAGCGAGAATGTGCAATTGGCCCTGGTTTAATGCTAGACAAATCCGCCGAAACCTCACCAGAAGAAGTTGCAAGTGCCATTTTGTACAAGTACATTGCGTCGGTAGTTAATTCAACAGTACTTAAATCGGATATATTTTCCAGTGTGATCATCAAAACCACGACCATTTTCGTACCTTCCATACAAAAGTTGGGCGGCTTGCCAGTTGACCGACTCGATTTCTCTCGTATACCACAACCGAGTTTAATAAATTTGGTACTGGTCAAAAGCTAATGTGCAAAAAAACAAATTAATAACTTCACCATTCCCATTTTTGAACCTCCCATATAAATGTTTGGTGGACAATTGGCTGGTAGTCAGGATAAATTCCCAAATCTTTATAGCATCTACATGGGTTCACAAGACTGAAATATCTGTACTGGTTGTTGGGTAAATGGTGCTTCTGTTATTTTTGAAATGCTTTTGATCAGCCAACTAAATTCTTTCCAACACAGTTACACAGCTGACATTGCAAGTATTACTTTGTTATAAGTCGCATTATTTCCAGAGCTCAGTTTTCATTTAAATCGTGTTGGGAATATGGACAATCAAAATTAGCGTTTTTGTCATAGTTTGCACTGTTATTTCCGAAAAGGCAAAAAATCCGCGGAAACACCAGGGATATTTGTGACGTGTATGGTTTGGATGCTTTAACAGTATGCACTTGCCAAAGCTGGTTCAAAAAATTACGTTCTGGAAATTTCACGACAAAAAATGGCCGCAGGAGCATGAGCCCAAATGAGTTTGATGAGGGCGAAATCAAAGCCGTTATCGAATCTGGTCGACACGTTTCTGATCGAAAAGTTGCAGACAAGCTGAAGGTGTAGCATATGACCTTTGAAAATCATTTGAAATAGCTTGGACTTGTCTAAAATCCTGATATTTGTGTTCCGCACAAACTTAAGGAAATTCACTTAACTAAGCGGATAATTGCTCAACCGTAAACAAATTACCCATTTTTAAAACGCATTGTTACTAGTGATGAAAAATGTATCTTTTACAGTAATGGCAGCCGAATGAGATCCTGGGCCAAGCACGATGAATGTTTTGAACTACGTCAAAGGTTGAACCGCACCAAAAAAGGTTTTGTTGTCCATTTGGTGAGATTTTAAGGAACGAATTTATTTTGAACTGCTTCCCAAAAACAAAGCCATACATTTATTTTATTTATTTACTTCAATTTTATATTTCCGTGCAACAAGAATAAATCTTATAATTTCAGTACAGAAATTAAATAATAGCAACGAGTTCACAGAGTTTAAAAATAATAAAAATAAGTCAATAAAATACAAAAAATTAAATGAAAGAATGAAAAAATAATAAATATATATGGAAATTAAATAAATACATAAATTACATTAAATATTAGATATTAAGCGATAAGTATTCATAAGAATACAAAACAGTGACAAGAAATGATAATAATTCGACAGCAATTGATGAAACACGACCTGAATTTGTAAATCGCAAAGGCGTGATTTTACTTCATGACAACGCTATTCCTCACACATCTCTGCAGATTCCAGAACCGAGTTATTGTTCGAGTACATTTGTTGCTCGAGTATATATATGGGACCGACCAGTCATTCTATAAATCTGGGATCAAAAATTTGCATGAACGATGGAAGAAGGTCATTGAACAAAGTGGCACCAACTTTATAGGTTAATATTAATGGGATTATTTCTTATTTACTCGGCCTTTTTGTTGGTACTTTTTTATTTTATTGTTTAAGCTCAAGACCATTCTATATCTCTATAAATATATATATGGTTTTTTTGAATAAGAAGATGTTTTGCAAATGCATCCTCATGATTCGTGGCAAACCGTATAGCTATTTCAGATCTCGCCACAGATCATCATCAGCGGTTTTTTTTGTCTGTGGCGAGATCTGAAATGGCTGTACGGTTTGCCAGGTATCATGAGGATGAAATTGCAAAACATCTTCTTTTTAAAAACACTATATCTCTATTTATAGAGATATAGAATGGTCTTGAGCTTAAACAATATAATAAAAAAGG
Source organism: Phaonia tiefii (assembly GCA_963931995.1). NCBI lineage: Eukaryota > Metazoa > Arthropoda > Insecta > Diptera > Muscidae > Phaonia > Phaonia tiefii. The sequence goes on along the minus strand of OZ008368.1, from coordinate 195,748,963 downwards.
TTGATATTAATTATTTGACCAAAAAAACGGAATTTCGAAATTAAGATTTCGTATTCACCGAGTGTTGTTAATGGCGACAGGGTTTTCTGCACTTCTGTGCATTGGTGGAACCAAAACTCCACTGGTTCTGATGAAAAGTCGCTACGATTTGTTTCGTTTGTTCCAGACTTGTATCGTGGTCGGCTTTTTGCACTTATGGGAACTAGACCGAGTTGTGAATTTTTCGAACTGCTTACTCAAATCGGCAATGGCTTCTCGTAAGTCATCGACTTTATTAGGTCCGTGGCTAGAGATTGCTCGAATGTGATTTTTAGAACCGGCATCCACAATAGAGCCGAGGATCTTTGTGAATTCGGTACTATCACCACAAGAAGCAGTCACTACGAATTATACGATATATAAAAAAAAAAAATGGTTTCCCATTACATCCCATGAAGGGACTGAGGAGAACTTCTCACAATCACTGAGCTGTGCGCTTTCCAGTTTTCACTCACTGATTGGGACCTACAGTTTTACACCGATTCCGAACGGTAATTTGAGAAGCTTTTTCATGGCTAGATACTCGATAGTGTCGCCGTCACTATGCGAGGTGACCGCCGCCGAAAGAATTTTTTTTTTTTTTTTTTTGAAGGTGGTCAGAGCCGGGTTCGAACCCAGGATCTCATGTACAAGAGCCGCGCACACTAACCATTGCACCACCGACGGCCACAAACGATATATTGCAAACGTTTTATCCAGCGCCCCTCTGACTCCGCCTCGCCTAGAACTCATATTACGTTTATTCGAGAGCTTATATTGTGAAATTACGTACCAGTAACTTGTACATCTTTGACATAACGCGATATGATACCATTCTATAAGCTCATGGGTAAACCTAGTATTATAGGACTTCCGTCAACCAGCGGGATCTGAGACAAGAGACGGCTTTGTTCACTGTCGGCGATAACCTCAATTATTTTTAAACGTATAAAGCCATACATACCTGTCAGTCGAGGGCACGTCTGAAATAGCATATCTTAATTGTGCAATCAAACTTTGGTCCAACGGAGCTAGCACAGTTGCTGTTCTCTCCTTGTCGGTGCTGATTCCGGAAGTGGTGATCTAAAAGTCCATTGTGATGAACCACGGCTGAATATTAGAGCTTGTCATTTGCGCCAATGGAAGTATGACAAAGACCATTGCAACGTTTCCTGAAGCCTGAAGCTACAACTGTTGCCCGTCTTTAGTCGTTTGGCGTTAATAAATTGTCATTTACTTGAAGAGGCTCGATAGGTTATGCAACAATCGAGTGAAAGAACCTTTGGGATGTTCTGCAGGTTTAGCGGTACGCAGTTTATCTATTTTTGCCAATACCGGTATGTGATAAAATACACAAACAAAAAATAATCTGGCTCGACACTACGACACACAGTGAGATTCTAAGTGCAAAAGTATATTTTTCGATTGTAAAATATTAAAAACTTAATGATAAAATTTTGTAGGGAATTGTTTAGTTGAGAGAAATGCATCATTGCTTTTTCGAAAAAAATAATTTTTTAGCGCAAAATAATTACTTAAAAATGCTTGGGAGAAGTAAAGCGAAAAGCGACTAAGATTTTAATGCAACTTGAGGGCTAGTATATTTAAATTTAACAAAAGCCCTTGAAATTTCAGTGTTCTCAGTTTTCTTTAGAGGAAGAAAAGGTTAGCTCCGGCGACCTCCATGCTCTGACTGCAATAAAATTAAAGAATATTATAAAGAAATCCTTATAATATTTTATACTGCTGAACAAAGTTATAAATTTTATGAAAAACACAATAACAATAATTTCTTAACGATTTTTGACAGCTATTGGAAAGAATCCGTAAAGGATAAAGTAAAAACAAAACAACAATCCGAAAAACGAACAAAGTTATCAATCGCGCCTTTTAATTTCTAATATTTTAAAAAATGCACTCTTTTTCAATATCAAGTTTTGAACTAGCTACCGAGCTTTGGCGCTGAAATAGCAATGTTGATTTATTAAACGGTTTTATAAAATCAAAAAAACTCGCTTTTTACAGAAGAAGAAATCTAAAATGTTAAAGCAGCCATTCGAAAGCGGTTTCTTGGTCATTTTTCTAAGCGAATTAAAGAATCATCGAATAATCGCCAGTATTTTTTAAAAACAAGAACAATGCAAAATGGTTTGAAGGTACGATTTAAATATAAATAATTTCACAACAAAAAGCGTAGTGGTTTGATAAAATTTAATAAATAAATTAAAGTGTTAACAACAAAGTTTTTACCGAGTGCATACAAATGCGAAGCAAAGCGGAATAAAAAAAAACAAAACAACAACAACGAGGGCATGCACGAAAAACAAAAATGAAGGTAAACAAAACAAAAGTTCATGTTTTTTTATGCTTTCTTTAATATTAAAAAAATGTTTTCTCTTAATTTTTTTGGTTTTCTGCTTAAAGATTTTTTAACGTAGAATACGTTATACGGTAAGGTAGGGGTGTTGATCTGGAGCACAAAATTTTGAGAAAATGTTTATATTAAAACATATTTTAGCAATTTTTATATGTTACTCAGTTTTGGTAATATGTTTTGTTTCGAATTACATTAAAAAAATTATATGTCTATATATAAAAGTTTTATGTAGTTAAGGAAATAAATATTTAAGAGCATGATATTTTAGACTTTTTTTGTACATGCCGCTGTTGTTGTTGGTTTGTAAATCCCGCTGTTGTTTTTGTTGTTGTTGTGAAATCAAATGATTTTGGCTTTGCTGTGCTTTGTTTATTTATCGAGCAGCGTGTAAATGTGTGTGTGTGTACATTTCGTTTTGTTGGATCGGTCGGTTATTAGTTCGTTTGGAGGGGAACATAAAATGAAGGGAGGGGAGCGTGGACACTTGTGTGTGCTTGAAAGTTTACAGATCTTTGCTGTCGTTTGTTTACTTCTGCGAGCAGCGTGTAAATGTGTGTGTATGTACATTAATACAAAGGATTGGCGATGTATACGCTCACTATATTAATGGCGTTTTTCCTAAACACATTTCTGTGAATACATTGGGAAGTAGTTGGAAAGCAGCTAATCTATTGTGCTGCCATATCATAAAATGTATTGCTGTAGCTGTAGTACTTCAAATGAAGATGTCGCTATAATGTAATACGTTAAACTAGATATACATAGTTTCATCCTTAAACATATGGCATACAGTCTTCGAGCACACAAACTAAAAAATAAATTAATAAATCTTGTTCAAAACTATTCCAATCGTTTAGATCAGTGGTTTCCTCAGTTTATGTTACAAAAACTTAATAACTAGCTATCAGCTGTATGCGTATATATTAGATAGATTTAAATCATTTATCAAAAATTATATTTAATTCATATATTTTAATTGGAAAATGACTAACGTATTCTACGTCTGACCTATGCGCCCGTGTTATCTAACACAGGCTTGTTATTTTTGTAATTTCTTATAAAATTTTTTCTTTAAAGATTTTTTTGTTTCGTTATGCTATTATTATATTTTTTGTATAATTTTTTTCATATAAGCCACTTTTGAAGTGTCAATTTATGACGAACCTAGTTCTTCAAAGCGTATGGGAAGGCCAAAAAAGACTTCGCAGATTGTAAAAAACGCGCAAATATATATAAAGCTGCTGAGTTGGCGTCAAATTGTTCCCAAAACATTTAAAAAGGGCGAGTGAAATGGCAGATAAAACAAAAAGTAAGCATTCTTACATTCCGGCAGCGTCTGCTTTGTCCATGTCAATGGATGTAGATTTCACAATGAATCAGTACGAAATAATCAAATATGCGCTCAATGATGAAGCATATGATATCTTACCACCATATGTTCAAGTAAGAGAGGAAAAAGAAAAATGCTATCCTAGTGAAATCAAAGTATCCGAAATAGATGCGTCTGTAAATTTACAAAGTTCATTGGACCATACCGTAAGCTGTTTGTTTCAAAGTTTTCGGATGAAGAAATTAAGCACATGAACACCACTAACTTGACCTTAATCACCAAGTGGGGTTGCGATGGCTCCTCTGGTCACGTTGAATACAAATACAGTTTAGCAGCTTATGTAAGCGATAAAAGTATATTCTTAGCGTCAATGGTTCCGCTTACTTTACAGTCAACTTCGCAAGAGGAATACTGGCGGAACAAAAATCCTTCTTCAAAAAGGTATTGCCGCCCAATCTGCTTTCAATTTGCAAAGGAAACTAAAGAACATGTTTTAAACATAGTTCAAAAAATCAATTCTGATATTGGTGCTTTGAAGAATACTGTAGTTTTAGCTTGTGGAATTAGTGTTAATCACAATTTGCTGTTTACAATGTTGGATGGCAAGACTGCTCAAACAGTTACGAAAACCTGGCCAGCAGCCGTTTGCTGCATTTGTAAAGCAAAACTAACACAAATGAACAAATTGGGGATTTCCTCGTTGCACGCTCGCATCAAGTTTAGGGAGGGCATTCCTACAATAAACCATTTAAAAAGTGGTCGGCGCTCGAAGACGAACATAAGGCTTTGAAACAAGAAAACAAAGTCCGAATTCACAACGCCTTTAAAGGCCGTATGCATTTACGTGTTGATGAGGTTCAACAAGGCACTGGGACCTCCAACGACGGCAACACCTCAAGACGTTTTGTTTCCAATCCGACACTTGTTGCTGCCATAACTGAAGTCGAAGAGGAATTAATTGATAGGCTTCGCATAATATTACAAATAATCACATGTGGCCGAAATATTAATTCTTTGAAGTTTAAAAATTACACGCGAGATACGGCGAAACTTTATGTCGAAAAATACGGCTGGTATTATAAGCCAGTAACTGTGCACAAAATATTAATGCATGAAAAAAAATTATCGATGCATCTACTCTTCCTATTGGTATGCTATCCGAAGAGGCAGAAGAAGCATGCAACAAGGATTATAGGAGATATAGACAGATGTTTTCAAGAAAATGCAATAGAATGGCAACTAACACTGATGTTTTCAACCGTCTCTTGGTATCATCAGATCCTTTTCTTAGTAAAATAAGGCGTCAACCCCGTCAAAAGCATCTGGAATTAGATGATATTGTAAAAGAAATGATAGATGAAATAAGTTTATTTACACATGTAACTAATTATTGATGTGTTAACATCTATACGCGCGCCTCTAGGGCAGTAAACTATAAATTTAATACATACGCAAGTGTTAGGTTTGTAAGAGTAAATCATCGTTTGTTTGTTCGTTGCTTGGCAGTCGGTATTGAAAGTGATTATTGGGCGATTTTCATATAATTTTCCCACGCGATTTTCTCCGGAAATTCATAGCCGATTTTATTAATTTTTGGATTAAAAAGCTAGTGCTGGTTTCGACGAAGAGTTTAGGCCAAAAATTAAGGAGATCCGATATCGGCGAGCCGAGATTGGAGTGTTTTAATTTGGAGTATTAATTTGGAGTAATATTAAAAAAGTATTTTATGTTGATCTTCGGTTATATCGTACGAATATAACAATGTATGTATGTATGTATGTACAAGTGTCTGTTGCTTTGCATTCTTTGACTTTTGTGGGAATAAAACAAAAAGTATTGAGCAAGAAAATAATGACAGATGTGCTTGCACTGGGTTTTTAAATAATTTTAAGTATTAATATTATTTAACTGCAACGCCATCATATGATTGAACGCTGTTTTTTATTTTCCAATGTAACATTTACGAATGTGTTCATAGGAATCGAACAGGTACCGTGTAGCAAAAAGGTGTTAACACATCGCCCGTGAGTTCGAACACTCATTGGATTTTTTTTATTATAGGTAATCCTACTAAATATTTTAACAGAAAATAAGTCAGGCGGGTAGTGGTAGTGGTTATTTTTTGTGAGTAATATAGGCGATGGGCCGATTTGGATGAAACTTTTCAAAATGTTTGTTTTCGTAGTACAGATGATCCAAGCAAAGTTACAAGAATTTCTACCTAACAGAAAAAATTTTATACGAAAATTTCATTTATAGTTGTATGGGCGGCAACTCTTTATATTTTTTGCACAAAAATGTATGAAGCAATAGGTAACTCCTTAAATTACATAATACAACTTCCGTGGTGTTTGTTATATTTCAACACAATTTTATTATATTAAACACTTATGTTACAAATTTTAGCTTTACAACGTTTTGCTGTGAAGATGAAACGAATGAATTAACTATAACGTAATGTTACAATATATACAAGGGCGTAATACTAAGATAGGCAACATATTGCAAGAACCATGAACATTGTTTTAATTGAATTGAGGATCTGCTGCTTTTATGTTTCTTTGTTGTTGCACGTTTTTGTTTTCAGCAGTTTTCAACAGACAATGCCACATTTGGGTCACAGAAACATATGTAAATAGTACCCTATTAATATTTGTGTCTCCAAAATGTAATATTGAATAGGAAACGCAATGTGATTGGACACGCGTACCACCTTTACATCCAAACGACAAAAAAGACGGATTTTTCAGCGTGTGGTAATGAAAAGTAAATAAAAGAAGAATAAAGCTAATGACAGGTTAAATCATATTTGCAAAATCTGCTTAGAATATATTTTATATTTCGAAAATATTTTATCCGGCGTAAGTGTGACCATTCACTGATGATGCAAAGTCAATTGTGACCGACTAATGGATAGAGATACGCTAGGATGTTGTAACCTATCACTAAATTATAAACTGAATTTTTCACTGATTGTATGAAGTTTAATTAATCGTAATATGCCATTATCCATGTTCTATTGCAGGGAATAATGGGTTAAGGTCCTTTTTAGTAGTATATAAATATATACGGTTAATTCGAGAAAAGAGTATCCTCCCAGATTGTTATATAATTGTTCCCATGGTACAATTTTGGCACGTTGGTTGATATACTCTATAGAATATTACACCAGTTAAGGTAATCTCTATTAATTAATTGAAAATCTAAATATGTTCTTCCCTTTCTATTATACAAATTTATTGTTTCTCCAAAATAAATCGATTTCGTTTATTGTGCATCTCATTGACTTTGCAGTTTAATAATGATGATGTATATCATTTATCATTGTTTATCCAATTTGTTTACATTTGTCTGTTCGCAAATGGAAACAAATGAATGAATATATTAACAACCATATCGACATTATCCCTACATTTACATTGATATTTTATTTCAAGTACCCTCTGTTCATATACAGACCGACAACCATATCATCTCTGGCAAAAAGATTAACAAGCGTCATTGTAATAACAGAAATAATAGCAACTGTTGGTAGTTACTGGGATATAAAAACGATAAAAGAACATTCAAGAATAATAAAATTTCTAATATTTGTTAAACAAATATAATTGGGTGAACAATTGTTTTACAGTGCAATTTTAAAATTAATTAAAATGTTTATTCTATGGGTATTTCACAATGTACTGATACAAAATTAACTAATTTAAATAAATTAAAAATGTATCTTTGCTGGCTGATTATGCGAAAACTGATTAACACTGGCGAATAGTATTTTTCATAGTTAGCATTAAATTTAATGTAATACTAGCCGACCTGGCAATGATTCGCACTTGCTTTCGGTAGCAATATAAAACCTCTACAAATATAAGAATAATTTTGACTGATGGACGAACGAATTATCGGTCCTGGCGTTTTTAAAACTATAGAGGATACTCATATGAATATTGGTTTGAAAAAACAAATTGTTTCCTATTACATTCCAAGAAGTAATTGGGAGAGGTTCTCACTACCAGTGAGCTGCGCACTGATTGGGACCTACAGTTTGAAAACAGGCTCCGAACGGTATTTGTAGATGATTCTTCTTATTTAACTACTCGGTAGTGTCGCCATCAATAAGCGTTAACATGTAATTTATAATTATAAGCTAAATAAATAAATATTTGTCTCAAGTTATTTATTAAAGTGCTTTAGGATAAGCATGGGCGTTCTAGATCAGTGGTAACCAACTCATAGCCTCGCGATTGGTAACCAGCCCATAGCGTTGCAGTTGTACACAACAACAATGTTTGATTCAAAGCCGGAGTTCGTATTTACCCCCCTTGTGTAACCCATACACATCATCGTGGGGAATGTGTAATGAACGTTAACCCATTACCCATAGGGTATGGGGAAAATAATGGGTAGCTACACACGAAAATGGGGAATTATCCATCACGATTACATATTACCATCACGTTTACTCATTACCCCCAGGAAAATGTCGAAAATAATGAGTAGCTACCCACGACGATGGGTAATGGGTTATCCAGGGTAACCAATCCTCATTTTTGATCATAAATATGAAAAAAATGAGGAAAAATCTCTATATCTCGGAAACGGAGCGGCCAATCCTAAAAATAACGAATTTTTGCTGGTTTCTAAGGGGTTTTCATAAAGTGGTCCAATTCTTTTTTTTCGAAAAATAGCCAAAATAAGATAATCGCCAAAATAAAAAAGAGGCTATACCTCGAAAATGTTGCGTCCAATCGAAAAAAATTATACAAATTTTACCTCCATAGGAGGCTTTAACCAATTGATCACTTTTTTTTAAATCGCTACAAAATAAAAATTTTCAAAGAAAAAATGGCTAAAACGCCCTCATGTTTGTAACCAATATGTCCGGGTTTCTAAGGGTTTTTCATAAAGTGATCAAATTCGTATGGAAGAATTTTTTTTTCGAAACATTGCCCAAATAAGAAAATCGCTAAAATAAATAGGTGGCTATAACTCGAAATGGTGCGATTTTCTTATGTTGGCCAATTTTCGAAAAAAATTTCTTCCATACGAATTGGATCTCGGTATGAAAACCCCTTAGAAACCTGCAAAAATTGGTTATTTTTTCGATTCGTTTCCGCGATATAAACATGAGGGCGTTTTAGCGATTTTTTGTTTGAAAAATTTTATTTGCATTTTACCCTAGGTAGTTACCCATTATTTTCCCCATTTTCCTGAGAGTAGTGGGTAATCATGACGAGTAATTCCCCATTTTCGTGTAATTCCCATTATTTGCCCCATATCCTGTGGGTAGTGGATAAATAATCGATACGTATTCCCCACGGCAATAATAATGGGTTACCCTGGGTATCTCATTACCCACGAAATACGAACCCTGTTCCAAGCATTAGTCTGTGCTTGTACAATTCGACAGCGACGTCGCTTCTGTTTGCAACCGCACATAATATGTTTTTGACGTAGAATACGTCTCACCTTACGGTATGAGGAGTCATGTCAGGTTTTTATTGTTGTAATCTTTATTTCATTGAATTTGAGGAAACGGCTAGATGAATTTTTTTAAAATTTTTTTTGTAGGTAAATGAAGATGTTATCTTTCGTTTGATATACATTTCATATTGGTTGATATATTTCTAGTATTTTAATTTCTCAAATGAAAGTTGTTTAAACACATACACACAAACATATGTGTGGTGTTTGGTTGAGTGTTTTTGGTTGCTCAACATTGCTTAGGAACATGTATCTAGTAAAAAGTGAAACGAACAGCAAGCTAATGTTGCTTGGCAACATGTATCTAGTAAAAAGTGAAACAAACAGTAAGCTAACGTAATAAAGCTTTTTTGCGAAAGCTTCAATAAAGCTGTTGCAACATTAATTTTGAATTGTAAAGCGTAAAGCTTTCACACAACACTCGAATGCTAATGCGAAGACTCGATAAGGTAAACCTTTTTAATATTAGGGCGGCCCTCTCAACATTCGCAGAACTTATTTCAATAAAAATATTAATTAAAATACATAAATTAAATTAAGTTTAAAGAAAATTGAACATAATATTTTTTTATAAACGGACTTGAATCAAATGCCGTTGGTAAATATAGAAATTACAGCAGACAGTTGTCCGAGGCCTTCGGCCAATATCTACTATGCAGGCTGTGTCAGAGACACGGCCATTAAGTTTAACGTAGAATACGCCATCCGATAATACAGAAAACATATATAACAATAAATGATAAATAATATAAGCAAATGAATTTTTTGTTATATATGTTTTCTGTCTTATCGGATGGCGTATTCTACGTTAAACTTAATGGCCGTGTCTCTGACACAGCCTGCAGGGACAGTCCGTGGCCGAAGGCCTTGGACAACTGTCTGCTGTATTTTTTTGCGTTGGTTCAGTTTTGCCTACCACTGTTCTAGATCTAGCCAACTTACTTGAACGGATTGACCTTGCGCTGTATTTATTGTCATTAACTAGATTAATCGAACTTGGATCTGTAAGCGGTTGAAAAAATTTTAAAATTCAAGGGGATAATCTGCATCTTGGTAGGCACTCAGAATTCTGTCAATTTATTTGTATGTAGTGCAATTGTCTAGAGTATACCCCTGAACGTTGTTCTACGGAAACGTTCTAGATTAGTTCTTTAATGAATGGCATAATTGCAGTAAAATACGATGGAAATGATATGCACTTTGTCTCTGCATCAATTGGAACTGTTCGGTCCCCATACAAATAAAAAAGTTTCGCCAGTACCCTAGTTTTAAAGTTTATATAGAGACAATTTCGGAACCATAGATTTGTGACCCGCTTTTTGGATCAATATCGCGTTTTTCGATCAAAGCCATTTGGAAAGGTTAAGTATATAAGATGATAAAATTCCATTGATTTTAACACTATTTTTTTCCAAATAACGAAAATATTAAACCACTTCTCGATTTTTAGGTAACTTTGTTTTGACTATATCTCACGCCTCGAACTTGATTTTTAACCAATATTTAAAGTTACTGTGGCCGTCGGTGGTGCAATGGTTAGTGTGCGCGCCTCTTGTACAGGAGATCCTGGGTTCGATTCCTGCTCCGACCACCTTAAAAGTTCTTTCGACGACGGTCACCTCGCTTAGTGACGGCGACACTATCGAGTACTTAGCCATGAAAAAGCTTCTCAAAATACCGTTCGGAACCGGTGTAAAACTGTAGGTCCCAATCAGTGAGTATAAAACTATAAAAAAGCGCACACCGCACTGGTTGTGAGAAGCTCTCCCCAATTCCTTCATGGGATGTAATGGGAGACCATTTTTTTTTTTTATTTAAAGTTACTGGGTTCGGACAATCATAGGGGGTGTGAGTCCGTGGGATTTGTGAGATTAGAGAAGTGGAACTAGACCAATTTGAATTTGAGTATACTTTAAAATTTTAAATCCTTTCTAACTTTTGTGTTTATTAACCACAATGATCACTTCAAGGCACATGTTTCATAATATTTAAAGCCTTTGTATGAAACTAATAATATTGCATCGGATTTGCTTTAAACATTGCATTAATGAAAAAATTTACATGCGCTAGGCGACGACAAAGAATTACACATAAAAAAAACCGCACCAGCAACATATTGCGGGAACCATATATATGTTCCTTTATTTTCTGTCACGTTTTTTCAGCAGTATTCAACAAACCACATTTGGGTCAGAAAACATATATTACAGCCTATTAATCTCCAACATGTAATACCGAAAACCAAACATAATATGTTTGTACACAAGTATTCTATATTTGCGACAAGTTACAAACACGTTATATTGGCATCCAAAAACAAAAAAAAAAACAGGTTTTGAAGCATGTAAAATTTCTGATGATTTACAAACGAATTCAGCAAAATGGTAATCCAATAAATTATTTCACGAACCAACGCATAAAGTTCTACTATTGGATGTGGTAAATGATGTCGCCGAACGTGGTGTGGCCTTGGCTAACTTCTAAACACAAGTCACAACTTCTAAAACAGATATTCAGAATTTATTGCAGGGCATAGAACTGCATCTCATGATCCCCAATAAAGGATTTTTAAGCAAAACAAAACATTTTTATTTAAATTTTTTTTTCCTGGGTGCGAGTGGTAAGTTGCCTAGTGTGTTGGAGGTATGAATTTATATTATAATTGAATTAGTTTACTTGTATGAATTCTGTGTAATTGAAAAAAATCTCAGTCACATAGCACTTGTTATTTTTGATGTCTTGAGCGAAAATTATTATTGTTGACTTAAAAACTAAGAAAATCGTGGCTATTGACCGAGTTTTAAGAATAATTCAAAAAAGGCGTCCGGAAGAGCAGATTTTTGGAGTAAGTTCGACTTGCGCAACCTCTAAACCTCTTTCGTAAAATATGAAGAATGTCAAAAATACTTTACCCTATAAGCATTTCAATTAAGCCAAAATGGCAGCACTCAATTCCTCCTTGAATTATTTCAATAGATCGTGAGGTTTTAACGGTGAGCAGGTATTCAAAATTAGTGGGAACAAAATTCGTATGCCACTGGTGCGCATTCTTGACTAAAGTTAGCTTTTAGTCTGACTAAGTTTTTTTATATTCAACCCATGTTAGCAGAAGAGTAAACATTTTCGTAGCCTTAAATGTGTTGCATCAGTCGCAGCAACAATGTAGCATGAAAGTATCTTCTTAGTATACTGCAAAGAATGCTGTCAATGTTGCATGAGAAGGTCCAAAAGCAACATTGCAAACGTGCGAGAGGAACCGCTTGTCAATTTCTAAGGATGCTGATTGCGAAATGCCGTCTAGAATTTCGTCTAACCATATTTCATATTGGTCATGCAACTTCATATTTAACAAATTCGTGCAACAATTTGGCCGAAAAAACACATTAATTGTTTTGTCTCAACCGAGTTGGTCAGGATGGCTAACCACAGAACCTTCTGAGATATCTTACCCTAAATTATGTCTGGGATATTATCGTTTAAAGTTGTTGCATCTATAAGCCATCATTTAAGGAATAGTGTCATACAGGCAAATTAATTTCATTTGTGCCTGCGCTAACACCATTTATACCAAATATAATTCTCATACATCAACATTGTAAGTTAAAAAGTGACACACAGTCGAAATTTCAAGCCAATATGATCAAATGTGTCGCTGTAGTAGTGGATTTTATTATTTTATTAAATACCTTACACCTTCCTAGCCTCATACCTCAAATATAAAGAAATCATCTTCTAAAGAACACAACTTTTTGAATAAGCCTTCGTTGACCTGGAGCTCATGAAAAGTCTAACTACATTAGTCATATCCTATTTCAATACCTGAAACAGAGCTTGGAATATAATCGATTTATATTTTGTGCAATGTTGCTATTTTATAGGTGGAAACCATCCGGGAGTTGTGTAATTTATAGCACAACTTTACTCGCATAAAATATATTTGTATCTTCATTAGTAGGTCAAGTACCAACTTTCCCACTCAGACCTAAAATACAGCATGAGATTTCATTGTATATTTTTTGCTATATATACTGAAAGCACAATCAAATTTGCAGTAGTAACGTTCGTTTTAATTGTTAACGAAGTGCGTAGCTCCGTCATTTTTTATAAAAACTACTGTGCCCTGTCACACCAGTAGACTAAACAACTTCATAACTGAAATAGTGCCTGATATATAACCATTTTAAGATTCGAATTGTATTGGCGGTGCCCGCTCCTTTGGCGGCTCAACACCGTGAATAGCCAGAAACACTCACAAATAAAGTCTTTCCACGTACAAACACACATAAAATTATATATGAATAAGTACAGATGAGTCGAATGCAAATACTGAGAGGTATATTCGACAGGTATAACATATCGATGGAATAACAAGAAAAGACGTATCTTAATTTTTTTGGTTCGTAACAGGAGAAGTAAAAAACTGAATAAAATCGGACCCGTTTAGCACATTATTTGTTTTTAAACGCAGTTTTTTTAGTAAAACTAATTCTTTATTTGCTAACATTAAAAAAATGTTTTTTGTACGAAAGGTGTTTTTGAGAGTCCCCTAGCAGAATATACAAAAAATACGATTTTGTAAAAAATATTTTTAGCTATCGATATATACGTATGATAATATTTTGTCAGCTGATACCATATAATCTTCGTTACAGCATGGTCCTTAGTTTAACCTTGCCAGCTGAAGTTTTTGATATTTTGTTTACTATTTTCCTTGATTATTTGGGCCGCCAAAGATTTGGGGCCTCGGTATCATTTTCGTAAAAATGTGATCATTTTCTCAGGCTCATATCTTGCAAACCGTTCAGAATTTCGATTTACTCTCTGAGGCAAAGTTGTAGCTATTGTCATAAAGAACAAAAATTGCGAACATATAAAATCAAAAAAAAACTTCACCTTCCAGATCAAAATCGCAAAAAACTTAAAAAAATTCGATTTTTTTTACCTTTTTTCCCGTGTTCAGGTCCATAGGTAGCAAACCGTTCAAAATTCAAGGAAACAATCAACTACAAAAATTTACCTAAGATCTAGAACATATAAACTTCCTACAGATGATTCTTAACACTGTTTAGGTAGCACGCAAAAGTGAAAAATTTGCCGAAAATTTTTTAATTTCATTTTTTTTACCTTTTTCTCCTGTTCAGGTCCATAGGTAGCAAAAAATGAAATATGCCTGGCCAGAACCATGTGTTTGCCCAAGGGTTAACACCGTTTAGGTAGCGCTTAGGTATCACGCGATCATGCACCGACAGCAGCAGCACAGGCAATGCAGTAAGCTCAGCACACGCAACAAAGGACGCAGCACACAATATAAAAGCGACACGACGCTCACATCGAGGCATTACACAGCGCGACATCAACGAGAGCTCAGCGGTGAAAGTTATAAAGTGAAAGTGAAAGTAAAAAAAGTGAAAGTGCTGCAGTATAACACGCATTCGACTATTTGAAAAGCGTTTTCCCAAAGCGTAGCGATGACAAAATTAAAAAAGGTATTGTAGTAAATTTAAAACGAATTTTTGTTCACCTAATTGTACTATTTACACTATGTTAATGTTTTCTTTTCTGTCTTTATTTTTTGTTTTCATTTAACAGGCGTACTTAATGGCCCTGACATTAAAAAGCTATTCAAGAGCAACTTTGATTCATCGCTTGATGAAAATCATTCAATGGCATGGATTTACCTTCAGCGTGTATGCACCATAGTCTTGGGAGGGGATCGAGACGCGGAACCGGAAGCAAGAGAATGGGTGAAACAAATGCTGCATTATTTTGAGATAATCGGCGCATCGATGACATTAAAGCTGCATTTTCTTCATTTTCATTTTGACGATTTTATCAAACAACTCCCTACCGAATCCGATGAGCAAGGAGAACGGTTTCACCAAACCACAATGCCCATGGAAAAACGGTACAAAGGCAAAAACCTCGACGCATTGCTTGCAGAGGTATGTTGGTGGAGTCACAAGATCACCCTGTATGATGTTAATGAAGTATTTGAAGAAGAAAGAGCTGATGATGGAGGGCAGTCTGGAAGCAACGTGCCTGTGGACACCATAATTGCTGAATCAGAGTCAGATTCGGACGATTCGGACGACGATTTGGATCCACAACTTAAGAGAGCGCGATTTGCAAGACCAGGGCCATCAACATTATAAACATAATACGAATACTTTTTTTTAATATTTTTGTAATAGATAGCATAGTATCTCAATGTTGAAGTAAATAAAAAACAAATGAAATTAAAAAACGGTGTTAAGAATAATTCCCAGGAAGTTTATATGTTCTAGAAATTTGTTTATTGAGATCTTAGGTAAATTCTGAACGGGTTGCAAGATATGAGCCTGAGAAAATGATCACATTTTTACGAAAATGATACCGAGGCCCCAAATCTTTGGCGGCCCATAAAAAAAAAGTGCATGACTTTGGGAAAAATTGGGAAACACGGGTCTTTTTTTTAGTCTTTTATCACGTAGTGGTGTCCGTATATGGATATTTTGCCATGACTTAAAAAATTACACACAGTGTAATTCCTTTTCAAATAGTTTTTAAGCATTTCTGCCTTTGCCACTTATTTGTTAATACTATTGCTGCATTTGATGCTATCACTATGTATAAATAGTTGTCAATATTTATCGTAATATTATTAAAAATTCGCATCTTTTTTATACAAAATTACCATTTGTGAATGGGGGGAAAAGGGGATAAACTGAATCTACTATTAAAGATTGTACACTTGTGTCTTCCTCATGGAGAGCGTATCTTTAAAAAAGATACAATTTAAATTGGTTATGATTTGAATTAATTTGTTTATGGTTCCATTTAATAAAAATGTATTCTACGTAAAGTATTAACTGTTATTTGTTTAATGTCTTTACAACAATTTATTTCGGAATTTAATGTTTTCTTTGCTGCATTGGTTATTTAGCAAACCACCAGAAAAGTTTACGATTGTATAATATTTTTAAAACTTAATTTAAAAAAAAATTGAGTTTATACAGACAACATAATCGAATTTCATGAAGATGTTGTCTCAGCTGCCTTTTATATGAATTTTGCATTATTTGAATTGAATATGTTATTGGGCTATGAATAAAAAAGCGTTTATATACATGCGATCCCGTTACTATTTAGGAACATATTTATTCAATATGTGACTCCATTGAAGAAAGTTAAAACAACGGAATATATTGAATCCGCTCGAAATGGATAAAAAAAGCATATGCATATTTAACACGTAAATTCAAATCGAGAACTCCAAAATGATTTGTAATCGCAAAAGTCAAAACTTATTTGTAAATACTGTTTTTCGTACATTAAATGTATACATTAATTTATTTAAATTTTTATATTATTGAGCGTTTATATGACACTACACTGAAAGAAAAACGCTTCGTCGCATGGATGCAACATTTTCGTTAATGTTTTTACGTTGTTATAGTGAAAAGTGTCGTATATCCGACAATTTGGCAGTCGCTGCAACGAAAAATTTCATATTAGACTTCTTTGACAATTTTTCATTTCGTTGCTGCAACAACTTACTTGTTGTTCGTGCAACAATTTTATTAAATTTTAATTTTTTAGAACAATGACTTGAAAATTAAAAAAAATATGGGCATAAGTTTTTAACTACTGATATTTGGTTTATCTCGAAGCGAAACATTCATTGAGGCAATGAGACAAAAACATTGTAGTAATGCAGCACATTCATTACAACAATGACTCAAATTCGTTGCACCAATGAAACAAATTCATTGCAGCAATCAAGCAACAATGAAACAAATTCATTGCAGCAACGAAACAAATTCATTGCAATAATGAAGTAAATTCATTGTAGCAACAACCACACTTTCACCAAAGTAACGAACAATGTGCAGTTGATGAACACATTTTCATAGCGGGAATGAAACGTTACGTTAGCTCACTTTCGATGACAAAAGTAGTTGGGGTGATGAACATTTTCATCCGTGTGACGATGCTTTTCCGTTCAGTGTAGACAGCTTAGACGCAGAATTTTCTACGTATATACGAAAGTTGTTCTAAATTTCTCGAAAACTTAAGAACATTTTATGAAAATATTTTATGAAAAATATTCCATACTGGTTCCGGAAAATTTCCTGGTTACTACGATATCTCTCTGTATTTTACCATACATTCTGGATTTAGTAGGCCATATCTTTTTACATTTTTTGTTAACAGCTAAAACCTTACTACCATCGGAACGGGCATTATCTTAAGATGACAAAAATAACAACAACAATGACATTAAGGTTTAATGCAACAGTATTATAAAGATCCTTTTCCAAAAAAAGACAACAAATAAATAAACTTTTTCCTTTTTAAATTTTGTAAACGAAGTCGCATTTGATTTATACATCTAACAATTCATAAAAGAAAAATATTACTTTTTAATAAACATTAGTGAAAAATGGGCATTACAAGCATTTTGGCCATTGCCGAAAGAGCGAAAATTTATGTTTATCATTTGCAAGGATATTCTTATCGCAGCATTGTGCAGGAAATAGGACGAAGTCCAAAATCTGTGCTGAGATTCCTAAAATATGTTGAAAACTATGGAAAGAATTACAAACGAAGGATTCCAACCGCTTTAACAGATACAAATCTTGAGAATTGCGTCAAACTCTTCTCTTTCAGCACCAAAATCAAGTCTCAAGCTGGTATCCCAGCAACTATCTCGCCAGTAAAAAGAGCTATTGCAAGCTGTAAGCACATGAAATTGAAAAAACTGAAGAAAAAACCGCTGTTGAATAATGTGCGCAAAAAAAATCGGTAACAATTTGCTAGATAGCATATGACTTGGGGCATTCAAGTAAGAGGTGATGTTAATGGTTGGCGAATTGTGGATTTTAGTGACGAAAATACGCTTAACTTAGATCCAGGCCGGCCACAATTATTATTTTCACGACACGAGAAATATATTTTATATTTAAACACAGCAGAATAAAGGGTGGAGTTATGGTCTGGGGCGCCATAACCTATTACGGCATAATCGATTTTCAATTTCAAAGCCCAAAAATGCCTGGAGAAACTTACAAGACTCTGGTTATAATCACCTTTCCATAAAGCAAATGATATTTTTTATATATATAACTCCGATTATATGGATTCTGCAACAACGTAATGTTACTATTCATAATTCCAGTGTTGTAAAAGAATTTATTTCATACCAAAATGATCGTCTTATTAATTGGTCACCTTGTTTTCCCGACCTAATTATAATTAGGTTATAGAAAAATTATTGGGATTAGCTTTCCCGCAAAGTGTATGAAGGAGGGATAATCATTTTATGATTCAATAAAATAAATGGAGATAGCACCCACTATAACAAAGTCTACAATATTATGAATAATCTAAATATTAATGGTTCTTGTTATTAAATTATAAAATAATGCATTTTTAATAAAAATTAGTTTAATAGTTCTAATCAGAGAAATGGAAAAAATTTTATTATTTTTTTGTCTTTTTTGCAAAAGAACTTTTACAATACTCTTGTTGTTTTTGTACTCTTAAGAAAATGCCCTTTCCGATGGCACTAGCATTTTATTTCTTGACAAAAAATTTAAAAAGATATGAGCTACTAAGACCAAAAAATAAATTTGTTGTTCTTAGTATCTGAGCGAGAGTGTAAAAAAAATATTTATTTCATGTTTCTACAAACGCAATTGCAATTTTATCATGGCGATATAGGCACACTCTTTTTGTTCCTACTGTAAAAAATCGGAGCCAGCAGGTCGATACGATAATTACCCTGAAACACTACCGATTTTAATAAAATTAGGTTTTCCGTTGAATTTTTTCATAGATAACCCCATATTGTGCCTCGCTCATTTTAATTCCTCCCATACAAATTTTGTGCGGCAGCTGGTTGGTAGACGCGATAATTCCTGTTAAATTCAACTAAATATTATGAAATCTAGTATTAGGGTAAACATTTATGATTTATTTATATGATTTGTTTTGTCCATCATATTTTGGCAGGCGAGATTTTTTGACAAAGCTCCATATTTGCATACGGTGTAATATAAAAAAAAAATATTTAATTTGACTAGTCTGCAAAATTTCAAATTGTGCGCGATGTTTGGCCAAAATATTTATGTTAGAGGACTTACGAATTTTATACTCTCATCCAGAGTGATGGGTTTATGATAATGGGAGTTTTGTTCACTACCTTCTGGTACCTCACATATAAAATCATGTATCTTTTAAAACTTTGTGCTGGTATATGTTATTAGCTTCAACTCAGACGTTGATCACTAGTCTGAAAATGTTAACGTTACTTTAGAAAATTATCGACATTTCCACGCCCATTCTGGTATCTCCAGTTTAAAACTGGATGGCTGTCTTGGTTGTCGTACTATAAGTCCCATAAAACAATTCCAATTATATGAACCCAACCGATTTGAATGAATATTGCCACTCTGCCATGGAAAATTACTTTATTCCCATGCCAAAGTTGGACGGATTTCAGACACGATATCTGCCGTAAACAAACTGAATCTAAATGAAATTTTGTACTCCAATTTTGTACAAACATTTCGGAAAATTACTTTATTCCCATGCCAAAGTTGGACGGATTTCAGACACGATATCTGCAGTTTAGTTGTTGTTTTGACAACTAAGCGCATTACGAATATCCTCAAGAAATATTACAGAGTTTCTTCAATTAGGACCGGAATCCGATGGAATCAAAATTTTTACAATGAAGTGCAATTAGGGCAACAACCTTTTAGTATTTCAACTTAGTAATCCTCTTGTTTGAAATTTATAGAATACCTTTGTGGTAAATTTTAACGTCGAGCATTAAGGTGTATCTGAAATTAAAAAATATCTCAAACCCCTTTGATCTATAAGAAAATAGCAATAAGATGAAAGAACAGAAATATCAAAATATTCTTTTCAGTTAATGTATTAGAAATTCATACTAAAAGCTTACAAGGTCAGGAAAATTTTTCTAATTGAAAAATTTTTGGTTTTTTTGAAAATAATAGAACATTCAGATAAGCACACTCACAGGCATGACTAGTTTCGAACTCCGTGACAAGTTCATCATCAGATGCCTAACTACTGTGCCTGAATTGATACCATCGGTTGATCATCAATAGTTTTTATAAAAACTAAATTTTGCAATTTACATGTCTCGATCGAAGATCCCTTAAGTACCACACACTGAAAGGCCTATAATTCCAACACAAGAAAAGACACCTTTTTTCCACCATGTTCTTCTTTTCTTCATTCGTTATCCCATTGTTGCAGTGCTTTGAGGTGAGTTTTTAATCAATATCACAGAGTTGTATATTCCGTGGTATAGCTTTTTGATGACCGGGCTAGTGTCAGTTACATTTATTTGAATTTTATGACCGATTTTTGTTAATTTTCAGTTAATGTATGAGAAATTCATACTACAAGCTTTCAAGGTCAGGAACATTTTTTTAATTGAAAAATGATTGGTTCTGTTGGAAATAATAGACAATTCATTAAGCACACTCATTCGAACTCCGTGAGAAGTTCATCATCAGATGCACTTTCATGTCGAAAAGTTGATCCTGTTGATTTTCCGTCCCAAATGCGGATTTCAGATTATTTTTGATGCTCTATATCGGAAATTGCCTCTTCTATAAAACCCATTTTCTCCAAGTTCTTAAAATTGCGATAAGTACGTTGCACAAAAGAACGTTTTACGTCTGCTTTAGAAATAAAAGTACACCGCAAATTTTCAATATATAGAATTACTCCCATTTGACATTTAAATCAGAAATATTTCCATACTAAAAACTGAATAATACGTGTTTTTGCGGAATATCCGTGAAAAACATAATCTGTCAGGACATTCTTTGGCATGTTTTAAATTCTGTTGGTCTAATGTTTAGAAGTGTGCATACTTTGCGATAATGAAATTTTTGGTTATCCTACCATTTTGTCGTTGCTGGAAAGAAAATATTTTTTGGCCGTTCCCCGATACTCCCCTGCAACGAATTAATTCACCATGCATTTTGGGGAAAACCAAGCTGAAATACTAAAAATCTATGAAATAATAAAATTATATTATTATTTACATAGCCTATCTCATACTTTTAGGAAATCCCATTGGGTTTTGCAACATACATTTGTCACAACAAATAGGTAAAATAATCTGTCTGCCGCTTCATCCACCAAATTAAGAATATGAAGTGCCAATATTTCGTTAAAATGAAAAATTTAGAAATAAATTTTACCTTTGGGAGAAACATCTTGTTGGGCAACAATTAGCGGACAAGAGGTGGGGCACCGTGCTCTTCTATTTCTTGAAAATTATGACAATATCGTCATTTTGGTTAAACGCGACCGTCACTGCCTTCGAAATCGATGTAACATTTGTAAGACCCAATCAGAATAATAGAAATCGCTCAGGTCTCTCTCACTGTGAGAAGTCCTCTATGGGAAAAATTAGTAATTAAAGGAGCGCCACGGAGGTTGTTAATCGCCATATTTAGGGCAGGAATTAAGGATATGAAATTGAATGGCCTTTAATTTCAACAGCATGGCGCGACATTCAATATAGATCAGTGATAACCAGCCCATAGCCTCGCGAGGCAGACAATAATCGTATTTTTCTCGTATTTCTCACACACACACACGATCGGCAACGCACATGTACAAAACAACTATGTTTGATTCGAAGCATCAGTCTATGCCTGTGCGTTTGCGACTGCACACAAGCACATATTATGTTTGTATACATGCGTTCGGTTTTGCCTACCACTGATATAGATCATCAAGTAATTTGATTTCTTTGTTTGGGACTGAGGTTAAACTTTTGATCTACCGTCAGATCATAAGACCCATTATGGCCTACGCGTTCCCTGTCTGGTTCGGAATATCTTCCAGCCAGATGGAGAAACTAAGGAAATGGGAAAGACGCATCCTTTTGAGCTGCTTGGGCTTACGGATGCGGATAGCCGACGATGGTTCTGTTAGGAGGCCATCCTGTGTACGATGTACAGGATGGTCGACTTTGACAGGATGGACGTGTACCTTGTTAAAGGTGCACTTAAATTTCTGGAAAGTGCTGCCTTTCTAGAAAATTGACTGATTGAGAGTAGTTTGGTCCAGGACGAGCGCCTGGAGCGACTTCTTGGATAGAGGCAGACTCCTCTTCGTGAATGACAAACTCCTATTCTATCATAGGAGGATAGGATCTTTTGACCTGGACGACACTGTGTATATTACGGACCAGTAGTGGCACCTCTTATAAATATGTATATACATTGTTGTAAATATGTGTAAATAGTAGTTTTAATATACATATTAGTTTTTTAAGTTTAGTAGTTAGTTGTCGATCCATTTTTGGGGAGGCCTCTGGTGGGCAGTAGAATTTTGATTTTTTGTTTATGATTGTTTTGTATGCAGTTAATACAACTTAAGTTAGTGTGAAGTATATAGTTCTGTAAATATTATTAAATGTAGGAAAATACTTAGCGATAGAATTGACTTATCTTTAAGAAACTTTGTCAAAATGAATTTTAGGGACCTAATAAATGAATTGAATTGAATTGATTCTTTGTTTAGTGTGTCGGGTGATGCAAGTCGGACTCAGAGCTGAGATTAACGCCGTGTTACTATTTTATATGTGAGAAGTTATTCGGGAAATAGAGGTTGACTGGTTTGAGGTAGTATACAAATTTAGAAGAAAATACAAAACAGGCCATACCCCAGACACCGGTTATACTGTTTTGGATACATCTAGCAGAATTGTATGCAGTTTATGCAACCCGAAAATCCAAAATTATTGTGTTGGTCAATAATCCGAAGCCAGTCATTTAACCTAAATTTCTGCTTTATATGTATTTTTATATGACTTATTTAAAAACAATACTTTATTAGAGTGTTTCAATCCAAAGACAAAACTACTGAGAACGATTTATTTTTAACAACTCCACGCATTCTGGTTGCTCAAGTATCCGAAATCTCTTCAACATTGTCAAACATACCTTCCAATTATTCAAGATTTTGATAATTTTAATTGTATTTTAAATACACGTGTTTACTCATAACCTTACACATATTGCTCTTAAATTTTCTAAATATCATTGAATGACAGTTTACAAATTTAAAAAAACACTCATCGACTTCCCGTTCTCTCTCTTTTTCTTACCGAAAAGGACACAACTTTGAAAAGACATACAAAAACCCAATTTGAAAAGTGCAAACTTACAGAAAGGGGAATTTTTTGCTAATTTATTGGTTCATTGCATTCCCATACGTATCCTGAAAATAAACCAACCGCGCGCAGCCTCACAGTCTATTCTAAGGATAACCGCAACAGAAAACGTTTCGCCCAGGCACACACATAAGTATAATAAGGGCATCTTCAACAAGGGCAAACAGACACACAAATATATGCGAAGACACAAAAGAACAATAAGATTTCAAGAAGTTTGGTGGAGAAACCAGTTGATGAGTATTAATGTAAGTGCCACTTAAAATTTTTATAATGACAAACATTTGTGTAAACTCATATGTTAAAAAAAAGTTCGAAAGCGAGTTCGATTGGTATAATGCCAATGAATGGTTTACACATATAACCCTAATGGTAAATTACCAGTGTTTGGCCTTTTCCCCCTTGACAATTTACTTACGCATTGGCATAGACCTTGGAGTTGAAGTAGATGTGCAGATATACATTAAATAAATGCGAAATGTGGAGAAGACAGACCAAACTTTTTCTAATTTGATTTTAAACATTGAAAGAAAAAATACGGTCCTGTAAACTGCCGACTAAAGACAAGCATTCTAGAGAACAGAGACGTTTCATCAAGGGACAAAAACCTTCCCACGAATTCTAATGTAAAAGCGTAAAGTTGTAATTAGTAACTACAACTGAAAACATTGTCAATGAATGAAACTGAATGACGGTTCTGCCAAACCCAATAAAACATTTGTAGGTTTTCAGAAGTAGGACAAAACCGAAGCGCATATGTAAGCGCTTCGTAATAAACTTTACAAATTTTTTTCATAATAAAATAAATATAAGAAAAACAAAATTTCAAGAGCTTACCCATTCCCTCACGAGGAATCAGGTTGTAAGCAGACGAAATTGTACACGAATCATTGCCAAACGTGTGTCATGTTTTGGTGGCGTAATAAAAAATCATGATGAGTCATTGATTTGCTTCTATGCCAACAACACGAGGAATAAAAGTGAACGGGTGTAAAAAAGTGTTTTTTCATAAAATAATTTAACTACATACGAGTATATATAAAAAATATTTATTCTTTTATTTATTTCTTTAAGGCAGGAATTCATAAAATTCTTGCTGCTATAACGAAGCACTTATTGGAGGCCATGAATTCACAGCCCCTCATATACCATGAAAAATAGGCTTATTTTGTAACAAACTAGTGCTTCCAAGTGGGAATTCGCCATATAAAAATCATGCCTCATGTAAGCGAGGATTTTCCGATTCGCCCTTACAAACCTGCTTACGGCGAAACAACATTTTTTATTGGGAAATGGAAGGTAAGGAAAATTTAGAAAAAGTTATAGTATAAAATTAATCACTTTTCAAGGAAACTGTTGAATATCAAAATCACTATTTTCGTCCTTTTTTGTACGTTAAGTTAAAGCTGACTTCAAAAAACATTCAATTGAACTGATATTATTATACCCTCCACTGTAAGTGATAGAGGATATATCAGTTTGTCATTCTGATTGTAACATATAGAAATAAGGCTTTGCGACCCCATAAAGTAAATATATTATTGATCCTTATAACAACCGGAGTCGATATAGCCATGTCCGTCTGTCCGTCTGTTGAAAACATTCTCACGACTTCAATCGGCGATAACCTGGTTTGGTTTTTGGCCAGAATGTTCCACGTATTCCTGCGCAGTTTGGTATTGAAAATCAGCGAAATTGGTCCATTGGAAAAAATTTTATGATTGCAAACGTAAAAAAACTCATAAAATTTTCACATTAATTTTTGTAGTTTTATACTAAACTACTCCTTTTGCCGTGTGGTGAATTTCCATGTTGAAAATCTTTTTTGATGTGTTAACATCTATACGCGCGCCTCTAGGGCAGTAAACTATCAGTTTAATACATACGCAAGTGTTAGGTTTGTAAGAGTAAATCATCGTTTGTTTGTTCGTTGCTTGGCAGTCGGTATTGAAAGTGATTATTGGGCGATTTTCATATAATTTTCCCACGCGATTTTCTCCGGAAATTCATAGCCGATTTTATTAATTTTTGGATTAAAAAGCTAGTGCGGGTTTCGACGAAGAGTTTAGGCCAAAAATTAAGGCGATCCGAAATCGGCGAGCCGAGATTGAAGTGTTTTAATTTGGAGTAATATTAAAAAAGTATTTAATGTTGATCTTCGGTTATATCGTACGAATATAACAATGTATGTATGTATGTACAAGTGTCTGTTGCTTTGCATTCTTTGACTTTTATGGGAATAAAACAAAAAGTATTGAGCAAGAAAATAATGACACATGTGCTTGCACTGGGTCTTTAAATAATTTTAACTATTAATATTATTTAACTGTACCGTCATCATATGATTGAACGCTGTTTTTTATTTTCCAATGTAACATTTACGAATGTGTTCATAGAAATCGAACAGGTACCGTGTAGCAAAAAGGTGTTAACACATCGCCCGTGAGTTCGAACACTCTTTGGATTTTTTTTGTCTTTATAATAGGTAAGTACTTTAGAATGTTTAGATGTACATACTTTCATGTGTTCATACATTTATATAAAATTTGTCACACTTCATTTAAGGTCGCTGTGGCATGATGGGTAAAGGGTTGCGCGTTGGAGTCTGAGGGTTGTTGGTTCAACTCTCGTCCCAGCTTGTTTTTTTTTTTTAACAGTTCTTCAAAAAATGCTTTTTAATTTTTAAAAAATGCTTTGCATCTTGTTTTTTTTTTAACAGGTCTTAAAAAAATGCTTTTTTATTTTTAAAAATGCTTTATTATTTTACTTGTGAACAAGTAACTTATTTTTATTTTTTTTAAAAAAGTAAATTTTCTTAAAAAAAGTACATTTCTTAAGTACATTTCAAAGTACATTTCAAAGTACATTAAGTACATTTCAAAGTACATTTCTTAAGTACATTTCTTAAGTACATTTCTTAAGTACATTTCTTTCTTAAGTCCATTTCTTAAGTACATTTCTTCTTAAGTACATTTCTTAAGTACATTTCTTAAGTACATTTCTTCTTAAGTACTTAAGAAATGTGCATTTTACATTGTACATTTACATTTCTTAAGTGCATTTCTTAAGTACATTTCTTAAGTACATTTCAAAGTACATTTCAAAGTACATTAACTACATTTCAAAGTACATTTCAAAGTACATTTTCTTAAGTACATTTTCAATGTGAGCATTTGAGCATTGTGAGCATTTGTGAGCATCCTGCATTTGTGAGCATTTGTGAACAAGTAATTGCATTTGTGAACAAGCAACTTATTTTTATTATTTTTAAAAAATACATTTTCTTAAAGAA
Organism: Phaonia tiefii; assembly: GCA_963931995.1. Lineage (NCBI taxonomy): Eukaryota > Metazoa > Arthropoda > Insecta > Diptera > Muscidae > Phaonia > Phaonia tiefii. Next base: position 195,722,253 of record OZ008368.1, on the reverse strand, counting down.
GGTCCTTTTTAAAATTTAATATTTTGCTGGTTAACCTTAGTGTAGGGTATCAAAGATTCGGCACAGTCGAATTTAACACGTTTACTTGTTTTTTAGTAAAATTTGCCGGTTTTGACTGAGGAAAGTTGTTCTAAGAATATTAAAAAAGGTCTGCTAACTAATGCACCAAAAAACTGTTTCAGAGGGTCGTTTTCTATACAATCCGTTTGATTTAGCCCCTTTATCCATCACCGACACCGCCGCACCTGTTATCTTTATAAAAAAAAAGTATCACTGTAGACATTAGAGTGCACTAACTTAAAAAGTGTTTCCCTCAAACTCAATGTCAAAAGAAATAATATCGACGTGCAGTTATTTAAGAAAATTCAATTACCAAAATCGACAGATAAATCAATGATAAGAAAATTACACACATTTTCTTTGTGGCAAAGAAAACCCAAAAAAATCAAAGAATTTTGTTTGGAAATTGTTAAAATGTTTCAACTTCTGGACACTATTACATTTTTAAAAAAAAAACTAATGATGTTGTGTACTGGCGTATAGTTGAATGCCCTTCAAATTGTAACCGAAGTATCAGTTTCGAAAATTATCATAGTTATACAAATAAATATCCCGGGAAAATATAAAAATATAAGACGACTAAGATCCAAATCGTGGGTGTAATATTATTTAGGATTGACATTTATTTAATTAGGACTGCAGGTGATTTACAGGTGATGTTCAAACAGAATATAGTTGATATGGTTTTCAACATCTTTTAGTTTGCCATTTAAAATGACGCCTTCCAGACGATACATTCGGGAAATAGTTTTAATAATCATTATCCAAGGAGATTTTTTTGCCATTTCTCCTAACGAACTTCCCACCAAGTGGTGGATAGGGGAACGCCAAGCAGATATGTCGGTAAAAGTGTATTATGCGGGGCTAACCAAAAACATATGCAGTATTAGCTTCTGTGTAAACAAATTGAATGTCAGGCTACTAATGGTGAGTCCCAGGTAGTGTATTCAAAAACTGGTTTTTCAAAACTGTCGGTTTTCGGTTTCTTCGAGTATTCCGATTTTGGCGAAACCGGTTGTCGGTTAAACCGAAGTGTACAAACCGGTTAATAACCGGATCCGATTTTATGACCAAATGGACCACTATGCGTTTTATAAACATCGTTTACTTTTAAGTCGTCTCTTTGAATTTTGACATCGACTATGGAGTATATAGCCATGAAATTGCTTGACAAGATACCGTTCAGAACCGGTGGTAAACTGCAGGTTCCAAGCAATGTATGTGAACCTATTCCTTCATGGGATGTCATGGGAAACAAAATTTGAAATTTTATTTCGCTTTAAAAAAATACAAATAGACATATTTTTCAAAATTATGATTTTCTAGGTTATCTATTCAGTTCGTTTCGCGTTTTAAGGCCTCAAAGGACTCGGGATTGTTTGCGTAACATTTATATTTTACGACGCTCCAGAGATAATAGTCTAACGGATTCAAATCGCCAATGGACTTCCAGGTTTCGGCTGATTATTCGGTTTGCGAACACAGTACGTACTAGGGATGCTACACGGGATTGATTTTAAACAATCCCGGGATTCCGGATTTACGAAATCCCGATCCCGAAACCACGGGATTTTCGGGATCCCGGGATTTTCCGGAATTTCGGGATTCTCTTTTTAATTTTTTTTGGGAACAGGTCTATAGTACGTTATTCTAAGAGAAAAATAAAATAACAAAATCGGGGCAAAAGCATAGTATCGGAGTTAAGGGCCCCGAAATCTCGGCTATGTGAGAGGGTTATGGCGTAAACGTACCGTGTAAAGCCATGTATATCAGTTCTGTGTATAAAACAATTCAAAACAAACTCATAAAATAATGTAGCACTTTTTGATAAGTCGCTTAGTTATCGAGTTATCGGATGTCGACATTTAGAAAAATTATCGATTTTTCTTTACTCGTCATAAACAAAAACCAAAATTATTTTAAAAATATTGCCCGATTTTTTTAATACTTTTTCTTCAAACAAAAACAAAAATTATTTTAAAAAAAATTTAAAATTTTTGTTTGAGAAACGTAAACGTCCGATAACTAAGCGACTTATCGAAAAGTGCTACAATATTTTTTGAGTTTGTTATGACTTTTTTTATACAAAAAAGTGATATCAATGGCTTTACACGGTACGTTAGTGGAAAAAGTACCCGAAATGTCGGGGTCCATAACTTCAAAACTATGCATTTGCCCTGATTTTGTTATTTTACTTTCTTTGCTTAAAATAACATGTTCTACCCGAAGCAATAAATTTTGTAATTTTTGGAGAATAAGTCGTATAATAGACATACATATGCCAAAATTAACTTACGTTAAGATGTGTTATTAAACCTTTTGTAGAGCCACCATTGGTTAATAAACCCTTTTTACACAATTTGCATTTTGCTTGAGGTGCACCTTTCGACTCTTTCAAAAAATAACACCACACTGAACTTTTCTCATTGTTTTTCAAAATTAATAATAATCCCGAAAAATCCCGGGAATTACTTATTAAAATACCGGGATTCATCAATCCCGAAAAATCCCGGGATTTCAGGATTTTGGATTTCCCGTTTGACATCCCCAGTACGTACACAGTCGCCCTGTTTACAACTTTTGGGAACAAAAAATCGTTGATCGTTTATGGTGACTCCTTGCTCATTTTCGAAGAAAATTGGGCCTATAATGGCGCCTGGCCAAAAACCGTGGATGCATCGAATTCTCCTCGACGACGTGTGGATATTCCGAACCCCAAATGCGACAATTTTGTTTGGTAACGTAATCACTGAGGTGAAAATGAGCTTCATTGCGAAACATGATTTTTCCATAAAACGCTCAAAATTTTGGGAAAAGAAATGCGAGAAATGTTCAGTTCTGCGAACGGTGGCGAGTTGCTGCTCAAACACACTTTCAGCTAAAGCGGCAATAATTTCCACTGAACGCAAGGGCGAGCACGTACACGAGTAGTTTTGTTGATGTGTTGACGGCACTCTATTTCAGTCGAATTTATTTCGCAGATTTCTGGCAGTTTGAGTTGAAGACTCAGAACTTTGGAAGAAAGTTTTTAATATTTCCCAATATCTTTTAGAGCTTAAAGCGACCCATTTTGAAAATGTTTAGTTTTTAACAAATAATCTGTCACTTCATAGATTTGAAATGGGTCATCTGCTTCGAAATACCGGGAGGTTCATGTTCCAAATTTTACATGTCCCACCCCGTCTCAACATATTTGATTTACCCAATTAGGCAAAATCATGGTAGTGCAAATATTCCTTTGGACATTTTGTACTTCTTTTTTGAATGTGAATTCTGTTTTTTATGCACTTCAGCTAACATACCACCGGTGTTGTCATTAGATCCAGAACTTAGATCTAAATCGGAGTTGGCAGATAGGACTCCTAATGCTATTGGACAACCAATTCAGCAAAGTCTTTTGTGCCTGTCTGATGGGGCCCGTAATCATAATGAGCTATGAAAAAGCGCTTTAGCTGTGTAATTCTGCGGTGTTATATCAGTTATGTAAAAACCGGAAAACCCGGTGAAACCGGTTCTTCGAAAATAGCAATTTTCAGAAAACCGACATACGGTTAACCAACCGGATTTCGGCTAATCGGTTTCGGTTTTGAATACACTAGTCCCAGGCAATCAAGTTGCAACGGTCCCTGTAGCTCATCCAACTAATAAGACATTTTTTATTTGTCCGTACAAGGCGGTATAATCAACATTACTGGTCAATGGCGGGTGTACCCCAAGGAGGGACAACATCTAGGTCCGACAGATTTAAGGAGAGCTGTACCCTGATCAGCGCTGATCCATAATGTTAGGCCCCAGTATAAATCCACGCAGTATATAAAATAGAAAACTCTGGTGGGCTGGTTTTAACAAATTCTGCAGCGGCCGATAATGACAATATAATTATAAGTTCGTAGGCGAAAGCGGCAATTATTTGTTGTCGAACACACAGATCAGGTGTCAGTATTCAACAGGCAGATGTACTCGAGGGTTATAAGGCTGACGTTGCTGAAATTTCGATGGCTGTACACTAGTGTGGACCTTATTTGTATGGAGATTTTTTTTGCAATGAAAATATTTTGCTCCCAGCCCCCAGTTTTGTTCATTTGATCCACAAACTGGTGTCTGCAAAATTTTACCTCAATCGGATAATTCTAAGACGTGCCGCAAGAGCCCTAATGATCTCGCAAGCATCACCCTTAGGCAATTTTTTTTTGAAATAAGTCAAGATAATTATTCGCGGTTGCGTACCCTCAAGATTTTTGTATAAAATAATAGCTAACTATAGAGAGATAATATGTGCAAAATTTTGTGGAGGTTGGAGATCATTACTTTATAAGTCTATCCGAAGCCAAATAGAGAAAAATGTAAAACTTTATTTTTTTTTGTATAAAGGTATATGGGCCATGAATTCTTACTTACTTACTTATCGGGTCTCGGACAACCCCGGAGGGTCAGGGACCTTACAAAACGAAGATAATATATTTCGCCAACCAGTCCGATCTATTGCTCTATTTCTCCAGTTGGCTATACCAAGTGCACGCAGGGATTCGTCAACCTGATCCCTACAGCGGAGTCTTGGTCTTCCTATTTTTCGTCTTCCTTCGAGTTCTGTTCTGTTCTGTGCTGGTTCGTCTTCATCCATTCTACTGACATGGCCTAGCCAGCGCAATCGCGTTATTTTGATCCGCTTAACCATTTCAATGTCCATACATACATTTTTCGGAGTAGTTTTCGCTCAAAAACTCCTACAGATGTTTCGTCTGCTTGCGATAAAGCCCAGGATTCTGCGCCATAAAGCAAGACAGGTTGTATGAGAGTCTGGTATAGTTGGACTTTGTTTTACTCGAGAGAGGGCTTTATCTTTAAAGTGCTTGCTTAGCCCAAAATAACATCTATTCGCAAGCACAATTCTCCGCTTGATTTAAAGGCTGACGATGTTGGTTTTGTTTACGGCAGATCTGAGGTATATAAATTCATCTACCACCTCGAAATTATAACGGTTATCAACGTTCACGCTTTCGTCTAATCGCGTGGAGCCCCTGCTGGTTGAAACCATTAATTTCTTGTCCTCATTTACCGTCAAACCCACATATCCATATCATCAGCATACGCGAGCAGCATGTGACTTTTGCTGCTGATGGTTTTATTCATGTTGACTGCAGCTTTTCTAATAATGATCTCCATTACGATGTTAAAGAGATCGCACGATAGGGTGTCACCTTGTCTGAGGCTTCGCTTAGTTTCAAAAGGTTCGGTAAGATCCTTACCAACTTTCATTGCGGATTTGGTGTTCGTCAGGGTCATCCTGCAAGGCGTATGAGTTTTGCAGGACTACCAAGCTCAGACATTGCTTCGTAGAGTCTCCCCCGAATCGGGCTATCGAAGGCCGCCTTATAATCGATAAATAGATGATAGGTGTCGATTTGTCTTTCGTGGGTCTTTTCCAGGATTTGGCGTAGCGTGAAAATCTGGTCGGTTGACGACTTTCCAGGCCTAAAGCCACACTGATATGGTCCAATCAGGTCAGCGATAATCGGTTTTAGTCTTTCGCACATTATGCTTGGTAGAACCTTATATGCTATGGATAAGAGGCTTATTCCATGGTAGTTGGCACAGAGACTCGGATCACTTTTTTAAATATGCAACATAGTACACTGAGACTCCAATCGCCGGGCATGCATTCATCTAACCAAATTTTGCTAATGAACTGATGCATGCACCTTATCAGCTCATCGCCGCCAGCCTTAAACAGCTCCGCCGGTAATCTATCGGTTCCTGCGGCTTTATTGTTCTTAAGCCGGGCAATAGTTGTTCTGACCTCGTCTTAGTTAGGAGGGGGCAATCGACGTCGTCGTCCAAATTTACATCGATTGTGTCGTCATTGGATATCTCAGGTACCAGTAGTACGGAGAAATGATCTCTCCATATTCCCAACATACTCTGCACATCTCCGATGAGATTTCCGTCCTTGGCTTTACAGAAGGTAGAATTTTCGGGCTTCGTTCTTCCTTCTGTATGACTCAATTTTCTCATTCTCGCGCTTTCTCCACTGCCGGGTCTTACACCTAAAGAGACGGTTTAACTTCTTTCTTTTCTCCCTATACCGCTCATAACTAGGGGTTCGATGGAGCAAAATTTCACATTTTTCAAATGTTCCATTGTTTAAGCATAATCAAAGGTCAAAATTTATATTTAGAAGACATATTGTTGTATTCTGAACTTTAACGCACCGTTTCCGAGTTATAGCCATTTTTTTATTCTAGCGATTTTCTATTTTGGCGATTTTTTGAAAAAAAATTATTTCATTCGAATGGGAACACTTTGTGAGAAATCCTTAGAAACGCTTAAAAATTTGATATTTTTTCGATTGGACGCTCCATTTTTGAGACATAGACATTTTTTCATATTTTCGATCAAAAATGGGGACGAAATACGAACCCTGGTTATAAATAATAATAATTTTGTTTATATTTAACTATAAAATACACAATTTTAATAAAAAATATTTTTTTTTCCTTTTTTTCTAGAAAATTCATAATGTGTCAATGGTTGTGACAGCCATTATATTCAATAACATAATTAGTTGAGCATACCAATATATTATTTGGTACAACCGAATTAGTTTTTAAATTTTTGGTTCATCCAACTAATAGAGTATTCACCACTACAGGATAATTTGATTGCTACAACTAAAACTCGATTGACAGATCACATTTATTTCTTGTTGCTGTGGCTTCAACTAAATATTTCAGTTTTTGCAACCAAAACTGAATTTACAAATCAATTGATATGCACAACATTTGGTGATACTGTACACAATTATTGGAAATCACAACAGAATAATGTGATAGTCCAATGAACCGACAAATTTTAGTTGGCTGTAAATATAGATGTGACAACGAATCTCTTCTCTGTGTCAAAGTTTTAGCTAAATTTAAATATGTGTGTATGTTTATTTGTTTAACAGTTCACTGTACTGTTTTTATGCGATTTTAAAAGTAATTTTAGATATTTGTTTTATTTAAATTGTAGTATAATTTCGTGTGTACTTTTAGGAATTATTTTAACTTTATTCTTTTAAACTTGTGGCAAAACAAAACACATTCACGGGGGTTATTGGGGGCGAAAAATGTTATGCACGATTCACTTGTTGAAACTAGAATGAATGTTTGTCCTGTTCACATCAGCTTGTCTGCTCGGCCGTCAAGCGGCATCAACTCTAGCCAGGGCACAGAAAGGGAATTCAAGAAATGCATTTACATAGCAATTCCGCTTGAACATTATTACGCCAAAAAATAGCACTAATCCAAACTCCACCTTTAAAGGTATTTAAGTCTAAAGTTTGCAGTTTTGCGGTCATCGAACCAGAAAAAGCAGTAAATCGAAATTCTGAACGGTTTGCAAGATATGAGCCTGAGAAAATGATCACATTTTTACGAAAATGATACCAAGGCCCCAAATCTTTTGCGGCCCATAAAAAAAAAAGTGCATGACATTGGGAAAAATTGGGAAACACGGGTCTTTTTTTTAGTCTTTTATCACGTAGTGGTGTCCGTATATGGTTATTTTTTTTTCGTGTTGCACTGTGTAATCATTCATGCTAATTAATCTAAAAATTAATGATTCCTTTACAGGTCTGGTAGGTCATAAGTTTTTAAATAGTTTAAAATATAAAAATTTTTTTGTTTGATTCAGGTGCATTCCAAAGGAAGTTTGAGAACGAACCAATTTCGGTAGTGGAGGAAGTTGGAAAAAAATTCTCTCAATACGCACACGACCGAGTTCAAAAACAATAAAAATAAATGATCAGCCTTACCCACGATGTCGAATGAAGGACATAAGCGAATGAAACCCAGTCACTCACTTTGTAATTGATTTTGTAAATTGAAAAATGCAAAAACAAATACAAAGTGAGTGACAGGCTTTCGTGCGCTTATGTTTTCTTTTAAAATCGTGGGTTAGGCCATTAATTTATTTTTATGTAAACAAAATTTTTTTAATATTCTATGAATTGTTTTCTATGTTTTTAATGTATTTTACTTTTATACGTTAATTTTAAATGAACTGACTGAATTGTTTTTTACTTTACTATCAAATGACTGTGAATTTAATAATAATAATAAAAAAAATTAAAACAAAAAATTCATCAAAATATTAAATCTTTTTTATTAAAAGCTGACACGCAGTGGATTCAGTTTTATTAAAATACACGGGTCCGCAACGGATCCTAATATGATGTCCGTAACGAGTCCGTAACGGATCCAAAAAACGGACATAAAATCCGTTTTTGGATCCGTTTTTTTTAAAAGAATTTCTCCCGCTTGCGGATCCGTAACGGATCAGTAAAGGATTCCGTTACGGATAGAAAATACGAAGATGCGGATCCGTTACGGATCCGAAACCGATCCGTTTGGCACACTGGGTATTTACGGCCATTAGAAAGTCATATCATCATGCCGATTTACCAAGTATATACCACCCATCTTCGATCCGATTTTTAAAACTTGCTAGCTAAGTAAGCATATAAAATCAAAATATTGAAGCAACAACCCATTATACGGGTTTGTAATCGACAACCCAAAAGTTCTATTAAATCGTCCAATTTAGGGGACCTGATTTATTAATTAGAATTATTAATTGTTCTCTTTATTAAAAATTTCCCTTCGTCAAAGTTTAGAATTTTCCCAAAATGAATTGACAAATTGAAATATCCATTTTTGTATCCGTTATATTGTTATATCTTGTTTTACGTAACACTCAGTTGTAAGTCAGTTATCTGCTCACTAGATAAAGCACTATTCTTATGAAACCTTCAATAAATTTGCAAGCTTCCAATAACTGAATAACATTTTAGGACTAATTTAGTTTGTTTTTTGAATAAGGCCGTAAGACACAAAATACATGTTCCTTCTATCGTTGCACAGGTCATTGCAAAAATTGGTAGCAATCAGACATCGGCAAATTTATTCTACATATCAGCACTTCTATCAACGGAATGAGACTGAAATATTTTGCTTCGGTAAAAACATGGTCATCAGTGGTACTAGATTCCGATATAAAGACATAGAACCAAATTGATAAATAATGGTTTCCCATTACATTCCATAATGAGATTGGGGAGCGCTCCGCACAACCAGTGAGCTGTGCGCGTTCTAGGTTTTTACTCACTGTTTGGGACATTTAGTTTTACATCGGTTTCGAACGGTATTTTGAGAAGTTTTTTCTATCTACTACTCGATAGTGTCGTCGCCACTAAGCGTAGTGACCCTCGTTGCAAAAATATATATGTTAGTCAGAGACGGGATCGAACCCTCGTTCTCATGTACGAGAGCCGAGGACTCTACCATTGCACCACAGACGGCCACAAATTGATCACATAGTAATAGAAGGAAGGCACTCTTCTGGTGGGTCATTTACCAATTTAGATCATTACTTGATTGCAGTAAAGGTTCGCACAATAATAACCATGGCAAAAATCGTACGAAACAAAAATTAACATCGCAAAGCTGCAATTACTAGAAGTAGCACACAATACCATTACACATTGTGTGCCAATTCTTGTGCAGGACTTACATATCGCTATGATTTCGTAGCGCATAGGAAACACATTTCCAACCATATAAAGCTGATAAAAGTCGTTATGAAGACCCGCGTCATATAAATCTTTAAAAAGGATCTAAATAATCAACCTTAACTAACGCATATGAAGAAAATAAAAGTGAAAAAATAAATATTTTACACAGAAGAGAGCTTCTCACGATCAGTGAGATGTACATTTTTTACTTTTATACTCCCTGGTTGGGCCCTACAGTTTTACTCCTGTTTCGAACGGTTTGTTCAGAAAGCTTCTCCGTGGCTATTTACTCGACAGTATCGCTGCCACCAAATGAGGCAAACGTAATCGAGGGAAAATGTAAGGTGGTCAGAGAACAATAATAACAATAACATTTGCACCCCTGACGTTTCAATTTATTTGGAGCGTATGACGCCACACAACACTTAAAGCATTTCAATAAAGTGTTTCAAATAAGTGTGTATACCCGTGCATGTAACTGAATAATTTAAAAAAATGGAATTTAAAAAAAATAAAATTTCTGGCACTTCTAGTATAAACGAATTCTTGTATAAGTAGTACACTAAAGGACATGTCGTAAACATTGATTATTTTATTTCGGTTCAGCAATTGTGGCTTCTACTCTTTATTACCGATTGGAGGTAGATGAGTATGGTATGAGTATGATCTTTGTTTATACTAAAAATATCTATATAGAAAACACCATATCCATATACATATGTGGCCAAAATAATATATGTATATGTGAATTATCGTCAAAATCGGACAATGGAATCGAAAGTCGACCAGTAATGGGTCCATGAGTATAACTTGGTTTGATAAATTTTCAACATTGTTCGTGCTTTGTTTGGTCAATAATTGACAGACTTTAGAGTAAAATTTATAAAAAATGTTTAGCTACGACATTTTCGTAAAAAACAATAATTTTCGTGATTCTGTATAAAAACAATTAAATGATTAAAATTGGAAAGTTTAATTTTTCTCCCAAACGTTTTAACTATTTTCGAGTTATTTTTTATTCTGCAAAAATAAATTCTATCTAAAAAATATTATTTTAAAATATGCATATGATTTGATATTAAATCATATTAGTATATAATTGGTTAGTATAATAGTTCATTAATATTGGTTTTTGTTTAATTATGTGTGTTTAAATGTGTCAAAATCTTTTTTCGAATTGATGTTATTTATAAAATTTTTTTTTAATATAAAATACATGTTTCTTTCACAAAAGTGTTAAAATTTCGTGTTGACGATTTCCAAAAATTATTTTGACGACTTTTAAACAACTTTATCTGGCAACACTGATACCAAATATCTTCCAGGCTTTCTGTGTGAAGCTAGATCTGGCGTCGTTTGAAAACGTCACGGCTTTTATGCGGCTGAGTTATGTTGTCCTGATAACGACATCCATACTTTTTGCCAACCACTTTATGCAAATACGTAGTAAATATCTTTGTGTGTGCGTGAGTATGATTTTCTTTTTTTCAAATTAAACCAAGTGAGAATAATGTGTCTCTATCAGATAAGCCTGCTGATGAACTATGCTTATGCTCTCTCTGCAGTACACCGTGGCACTGGTTCTGCTCGTCTCTGCCAACAACGGCTTTCAATTCTTTTTGGTGACCTCTTAGAAATTCTTGGGGATTCATCTGACTCTGTGTGTGCCCGTGTGTATTCAATGAATCGTATGCAAAATTGTATTATGCCTATACTACCACCCACCCGCTTTCATGCAAATTCATTCAATCATATCTGATGTATTGTCTATTATCTTATAGACGTCGTAGTGATGACAGCATTTCTCCTTGGACTTTGTTATAGCGCCTTTGTAAATTTTGGGGCTAAAGTACGTTTAGTGAATTGAAGTCTATTCAGTACACGATATTAAGGTATCAGACAATATTCTGTTTATTACTGTCGTTCTGGCTGCTTATTCTCATGGTTTTTTTTTATGATAGGTAAGGATTTATAGGTTTTTCGCATTGTTTCGTTTTTTGTTTATTTGTTAATTTCGTAAATGATTTACGGAGAAGCATTATCTCCCATTGTTTTCGTTTAATCAATGGAATTGGTATTTGCGTTTATGAAACTTCGAATACTTACTCAATACTCACTTAGGTGGCCTCAAACAATCTAGAGGGGTCAACGGCCTTACAAAATGAGGATAATATGTGTTTTAAACAGGCTCGATCTTCAGCTTTTCTCCGCCAACTAGTAAAGCCAAGCTCTCGCAGGCAATATTCCAGCTGGTCTTTCCAACGAAGTCTCGGTCGTCATATTTATCGATGTCGATGAAGACGTATTCGAGTCTCCGAATATCTTTCGCACTGGTTCATTCATTAAATATTCGAACTAATTGAGTAATTTTTTTTTAAAGATTTTTTTTGACATTTTCTTAACAATTTTATGAAAATTTCGTGACCATTGTTAAAAACATGCATAGGTGGATGTATCAAAACTTGTATGTATATATGCTTGAATGCACGTTAGTTTATATGTGTGGACGCTGCAAATGCTAGTGAATTACAGGATTTCCATCGAACTGAAATAAACCCTACCAAAGAAATGTTATCCGCCAAAAAGTTGGATGCTTTGTAACGGTATTCATAGTTATATTCTATGCGGAATGATTGTAAATAAATAAATAGAAAATAACTGTGTGAAATGGTGTACGATAGGCCGGGGCGAAAAAAAGTTGAAGTTACAGGATTTGGTTCACAAAACAAAAACGATATATGGGTCAAGTAGAATACACACAAAATTTCAGAACAAAAAACAATTAACCCCTTCATGTCCCGGAATGCACTTGAAACAAAAAGGCGATGCAATTTCACATTTTGGAAAATTTCAATATAATTGTGTTACATTGTCAAAATTGTAAGGATGGTGGAAAGTATAATGTGCCATGTTGGGATGTACAGTGGTGGCCAAAACAAATGCAGCCAAAATGCATCTTTGACGAAATATTATATAAAATTTATAATTTATTGTTTTAAAAATAAGGAAAACGGATCTACTCCATAGATATTTAGAAAAATGTATGAAAAACCATAAAACCACATATTCATTCTTATATTTCAGTGGTCATAACATATCCAACTAATGCCCTTATTATGGATTGACAACTAGACAGAAACTAGTTGCAATTTGAAGACTAGTTGTAATTTCGGTATTATGATTTACAACCAGTAACATAATTCATTAGTTTTCAGTTGTGTTGTCATTTTGTAGCTATTATGACTCACAACGGTTGTCATTCACAGCTGTTAGATATTATATAAATTAATCAATTGTGTTACTGGTGGAAATCATAATACCAAAATTACAACTAGTCTTCAAATTACAACTAGTTTCAGTCTAGTTGTCAATCCACAATAAGGGCATAAGAAAATCAAGCGCAGTTCAATGCACATGAATTGAATATTTTCTAACAAATCCGTTATTGCCCATTGCAGCCTGACATATTCGAGGTATTGATATTATTAGTACGTCAATGACGCTTGCTGGGTTTGATTTCCACGCACCTTTCAGTCGTCAAAACAAAATATCAGAACTTGTACAATTTTCCCACTCAATGTTTTGGTTTATGATTTCCTAGAGTTTCTCGATGGGATTTAAGTCTGGTAATTGTGGTGGCCATTCCATAACCGTAACTCTATTTTAACCACTTTCGATGAGTGTTTGGGGTCGTTATCTTGCTGGAAGACCCACCCCAATGGCATATAGTACTCGGCACATTGAAGCATTACCCTTTCTAAAATATCTTTCTACACAAATTGGTTCATAGTGCCATAAATATTATGCAGTGGCCCAACACCAGCACCAGAAAAGCAGCCCCACATCATTACACAGCCTCCTCCATGCTTGACCGTCTTTTTGCAGTAAAGTGCTTCGTAGCGTTTTCCTACTAGTTGTCGTACATTTCGGTCTAGTTGTCGCTGCCAATAATATTAAATCTCGATTCGTCACTAAACAAGGCAGACCTTCATTTACTTCCTAGCCAATTTAAATAGTCTTAAACAGACTGCAAACAAAACAATTTGATATAAGTGGTTTCTTTGCAGGACTTCGTTCGAGTAGAGAGGTCTGCAAAGGACGTCTACGAATTGTTAGAGCAGAAACTTATATTTAAATTTTGCAGATATTTAGGAGGAAGAGATAAATGGGTGTTATTTCACGTATCTGATGGTCAATTTGTCCGTCCGATCACTTGTCTTGCGCGGTCGACCACCTCGGTGTATAATACAAATTTATGAATTTTTTTTAAAAGTAGCAATAATGCGAGATTTTGAACTTTTATGAACATTATATTTATCGGCAATATCTTTCTGTGATATTCCACAAGAATAAGCATTCACCTTTTTCCATCTGACCTGAAATCCGAATTTATCGCGCGCCATTTTAAAACGAACTCTATTTTAACTTCAATAGGAAAAAATATCACAATAATACAGAATATACCTACTAATGTCTTTACACAGGCTTTCTATTTAGTTATATGAAGCACAGCGATCAAAATAATTATAAAAACATCGTTGTTTAGAACAAAATTCGAGAGTTGCATATGTTTTGTTAACACCGATTTTAATATTTATCGATAAAAATGCCGGTAACATGGAAATGTAAACAAAATCTGTACATTCTGAAGTTTTTTTAAACATCTTAATGCCGTTTATTATTTATTGAAATATCATTGTCCTTCTGTGGTACAATTTTACAAACCTATTGACCCTGCTAAAAGCAGCCAATCTTTGTTGCATATGTTTTGGCCACCACTGTATGTGCATCAAAAGTTTTGAAGAAAAACATTAGAAGTGTGCAAGTACTTTCAAATCAAAACCAAACCTTTATCATTCCCCTTTTCTGTCTTCGATATTCGAAACACTTTTGTTTTTCTAAAACGATATGTTTGCTTAAAATTGTAGTTCATAGTCAAATGTCAAATTCAATTGCAATTCGAAAGCACTATTCGCTCAGGTGGTACATGTAATAGAAGTGTGCAAATATCTGCAAAGAATCTAAATGACTCTCAAATCAATTCCCCAGAGGCGAAACCAGTACCTAAAGTTTCTTCTTCTTAATTGTCTTTTATTCTTTTGTCTTTTTGTGAATTAATTATTGCCTTATAATATTTGCTATCAATTAGAAACAGTTTGGCTGCATATTTTTAAAAGTTCTAGCAACTACAGCCATAGGAATAACATTGATGTTAACTCTTTTTAATATACAATAAACACAGACCCACATGAAATTACACGACCAAGGCGGAGTATGTGACACCATTGCAAGTCTTTAAACTAAAACGTTTTTACCCAGACAGTTGGTCAAGTACACAGATGTTAGATGTTCTTGTGGAAAATGGCTCAAGAACAAAGACTTGCCAACAAAGAAATATTTGAAATGTAGGAATAGAGAAATGCCTCTCTTTGAAGACTCAGCTTTCAGCTCTTTTGTAAAACAACTTTTCAGACATTTTCTGGCATGAAGCGTTATCTGACTGTTAAACATTTACGTGTATAACAAACACCACACGTAATTGTGTGGAGACACAAATAATTTAAAAACTAACACAACAGTACCAGTCAAGACAAATATTTAAGAGTTTTAAAAATAATATGCTACAGATTTACGACTTTAGTGCATACGTTTAGGAGGAACAAGTATCACATATTTTAAGGGGCATACTCAAATTCATTTTCACGCCTTGTGCGGAGGGAAACAGCGTTTATTACTTTTCATGCGAACAGCTTGGACCCTTATATTCACAAATTTTTTATTCTATTAGATTTCTTGCATCCATCACATTTTGAATTCTTCAAAATGCTTCTTTTTAAATTCAAAATCCGAAAAATAATATATTGTATTTATGAAGACAAATATTACGAATGGTCCAAACTTGATATCTGCAGCTGTAAAGAGAGTCAACTTTTTCACCAACTTCCCTTTAAAAACCGCACTTTGTGCAACCATAAAATTAACAGTTGTTACATGCTGCCATTCATCTTAAATGAAACATCAACAGGAGTCTGTTGTAATTCCTTTTCTGTTGTTTCAAGTGCATCTGGGTCTGTTGGTGTTTCGGTGTCTATCTATAGTACATTAGCACGTTGTTATCAGGATAAAAACAACATGCAAAGTTGCGATTTAAAATTCTGACGACTTTTAGTAGATAGTAACATGTCGAAAGCAATCCATATTACGCATACACAGAAATTGATGTGAAACAGGGTAGTGATTTCAAATTCATGTAAAAGAATCGATTTAGAGTCCACGTCAAACTTTGAGCGAAACCGATCTGAAATACTTTTGGATCATTACGTTTCACAGTAGTGCCGATTGCAAACAAGGTGGTACAAACGTCAGAATTTCTAGTCTAATAAGCAACTCATTTTCGAATTTACTACGCGATTATAGGGGAGAAGTTAAGACTTCAGAATATTGTTCTTAGGGACACCACGTTGTAACAGATAATGACCCACAGAGTGTCCAAGTAGACCACTTTTTGCCAAATTTAACGTGTAAAAGCCTTTAACTTTTAAAATATTAAGTAGATTTTCTGATAAATTAACTAATAATGCAAATAAATACATCTGTGGCAAATATAAATAGTATAGCTAAGTTGGAATCGAATTGTATATTTTTTACCCTGACTATCTTCTTTGATTGTTTAAAACTTAGTTAGTCTTAGCAGATACAATTTAAAAACGAATCCACAAATCGTTCAGTATGGACAACTTTTCAAATATAAAATTTCTTCCCTACAATGAATTGCAAAAGCCACATTTTTCCAGAACGTCATGCAATTTTATAACTTGAGTGAAGGCAAAAACCATTGCAAGGGTATTAAATGTAATATTATAACATTCTGGAAAACATATTGATTTTCGCACTTTTTACATTCTTAATGGTAGATTAAAATGTTATTGCCAAACTATTAATAAGAACTAGTTTATAAACAAAAAAAAATTTAATTGAACTTAATTCGACAATGCTAGCATAGTAGCTCCCCCAATGACACTGTAAGTAGGTGAAAATGACACACCAAAACGCCGAGACACGTCAACCTAACTTTGAATCGTAGAATCAAGTGGTGTACCCCGTTTTGAAAAGTTAGCTCGAAATCACGAGATATTTCGATTTTAAATTTGTAGTAGATTTTTAAGGCGATTTTTGATTTTATTTGTATGAAAAAATTTTAAACTTAACCTTTGATGATTTTATAAATTTTTTTGGATTTCTTCAATTTATACTCTTTGTTTGCAATCGACCAGCAGAAATCAGCAAGCATTGAGTCTGTTCTTTTTCCAGCGAAACGGTCTTCGAATGGCATTATAGTTTGATGAAATCTTTCGCCAGTTTCGTCTGTTTCTGTGGAAAATTGTCTTTTGTAAAAATCGAAATGTGCATGTAACATGTGGTTTTTCATCGACATATTAACGCCAAGTTTGTCGAAAGACTCCATCATGTTGTCAATATAATCACGGTACTCTGGTGAGCGACTTTTGCAAAGAACGTTTTCAATTACCGCACGAATTGAGTTCCATGCGTTTAGTTCAGTTTCATCTAACATTTCAGAAAAACTCGTATCCCTTATAAGTTTACGTATTGTAGTGTATCCAGGTATGCAGTTAGTTCAAGAATGTTTTATTGTTTTTCTCATTATCATGTACATACAAAAGCTTATTGCTAATTACAGCGTTGTATCGATTAAGTATGAGTATGCATAATGGAGATGGTAAGTATCAGAGATGGTAAGATATGCTACAACTCCCTCCTCAAGCTTATATACTAACTATACAATGACAATTTAAATATCGCCTATCGTGTTTAATCACAATTATTTACAGTAATATAACTCTAACGGATTTGAATATTAATATGATATTATATGGTACAAGTTATAATCTGAAAACTCAGTATTCAATTTCAATTTTTAACCTTAATAAAAATATAATAAAAGTTTACCAATACAACGGTTATTCTTTATAATTAATACGCTTTACATTACGTAAATTTCTACTTTCACCTACTTGTACTGGGCCAGCCGTCTCTCCACCGCCATTCGCCTTTAATGAGGTGCTGAGACTTTGGTACTCTTGATGACTAGACTCCGTTGCCGTTTGCTCATAAGCTCTTTGACATTGTTTTGTCCATCGAAATTGTACATTTTTTTTAATAACGCATACAGTGGAACCATTTTGTTAGCAAAGTTGGGAATGAATTTTGAATAGTAGTTTAACATACCCACAAAAGCCCTTACCTCTGCCTCATTTTTAGGTATGGGTGCGTTCAGAATTGAAGAAATTCTGTCTTTATTTTTGCTCAATCCATTTCTATCAATGTTACACCCTAAATATGAAATGCTATTTTTGAAAAATTCGCATTTATCCACATTTAATCTCAAACCTACTGACTTTAATTTATGTAAAACCGCTTCAATAGACTTAATATGATCGCGCAAATTGGTACCCGTGATGACGATGTCATCCAAATAATTCACAACATTTGGTATGCCTCTTAGCATGTTTTCGATTGCTCTTTGGAAAATTGCCGCTGCTGGCTTAACTCCGTAGGGTAACCGGGTTACTTTAAAAATACCCACGTGAGTACTCCATGCACATAGTAACTGCGATGTTTCCTCTAACACCAACTGATTGTATGCGCACGATAAATCCAGCTTTGAAAATAATTGCCCCTGTAATGAAGCAAACAACTCGTCTATTCGAGGTAAGGGGTATTTAACATCCACTAAAAATTTATTTATTGTTGATTTGTAATCTCCGCAAATACGAAGCGTACCATTCGGCTTCACTACTGGAACTAATGGCGTCCCCCAATCACTGTTATCCACTTGAACCAAGACACCCTTTCCTACTAATTCCTTTAATTGGTTTTCTATTTCTTCCCGCCAAGCTAAAGGTACTGGCCTGGGCTTACAAAAAATTGGCTTTGCACCTTCAATTAAATTAAGCTTTACCGTTTCAACATTGTATGTGCCCAAACCATCCATGAAAACTTCACGAAACTGGCTTTTTAGTCTTTCAGTCAACGCACCGTACTCGGAAATCGAATTTATTTGTGAAAGGCCGATGCCAAAAAGTGACATAAAATCGCGACCCAAAATCGGTGGGCTACACGTATGACTCACGACTAGTTGCATAATATGCTTTTTATCTTTAAAAACAATAGTTGCCGTGAACTTACCCGCGACTTCTACCCGATCCCCGTTGTATGTGAAGAAAATATCTGCACACGGCTTCAGCAATTTTTGGCTGAACTTCTTGTCGATAGAGATGACTTCTGACCCGTAACACTGCAAACAGAAAAATCAGTGCATAAGTCAAAACTATTTGGAGCATTATTATAATTATTATAATTAGAATTCCCATCCGATACTTCCACCATATTTACGCTCTTATTGTTGCAAACACTCGCTAAATGACCCACTTTTTTACATCTGTGACAAGTGCTGTTGCGATATTTGCACTGCTCACTCGCATGCGTTCTCCATCCGCAATGGCTGCATTTCTTCCTCGCCTTAGTGTTGTTGCTGCTTTGTGAACTCGACGAACCGTTTTCTTTACTCGTTGGCTGCATGTTGAAATTGTTGTTGTTCTTGTTGTTTGTGACGGACTTCTTAAAATGGCTTCTTTTTACGTAGTTAACCTCACTTTGTTGTTGTTTACATACTTTCGCCTCCACGGCCATTGCCTTTTTAAGCGCGCTTTCCAACGTCAAACTGTCGTCTTCTTCACACAACCGCTCAAATACACGGCCATTACACCCGGTGACGAACTTATTTAAGATGAACTCCTCCAGCTGCCGCTTAAACCCGCACTCCATCGCTAGTTTCTTAACCCGCGCGTACCACACTGACACCGACTCACCCTCGGACATCTTTGCGTCAAAAAATGCCTGCCGCTCTCGGAAAATAATTACGGGTGGTGAAAAATGTCGTTCCAAGTGCTTGCACAGGACTTTATAACTCACGCTCGCCGGCAAAGCCGGATAGCACAGCTGCCGGAGTAAGCCATAAGCTTCCATCCCCACCGCCTTTAGCAATACGGACACCTTTATCCTGTCCTCCGACACAGACGACTCCACAAAATGTGAGTCCAAAAGTTCACACCAATGGCGCCAATTGTCCACAGCCGGCCTGAACTCGCGCACTCCTGTTGCGGCTGTTGTAAAAAAAACACTTTCATTGTGCGTAGTGTTTTCCGATGTGGTCATGTTTGTTGTTTAGCACACAAAAAAAAGTTGAGCAGCACGATTAAAAATTAATAATTGAGCAAGGCGATTAAAATTAACTTTTTTAATAATTTGCACGAGTTATGTTCTTTTTTTTTTTTTTTTTTTTTGTCACTTTTGCATTTGCCTTTTTGCTCGCTGCTTCTCCTTTATCCTCGTCGCCAAAAATGTAGTGTATCCAGGTATGCAGTTAGTTCAAGAATGTTTTATTGTTTTTCTCATTATCATGTACATACAAAAGCTTATTGCTAATTACAGCGTTGTATCGATTAAGTATGAGTATGCATAATGGAGATGGTAAGTATCAGAGATGGTAAGATATGCTACACGTATCTCTGGACCCTTAACTACAACTGTTAAAAAAAATTGATCTAAAATATATTGCAGTCACACACTTTTAGTTACACAAAATTAGCCTCTTTTAATTTTTCAATTGATAATTTTGGAAAAGCGTTGTTTTTCAAGTATGGTAATGCATTTTCGTTAACGCGAACCAAACGCTTTAAAAAATTCTTTACAACTCCCAGCTTGATATGAAGATTCGGAAGCATTATTTTCTGAAGGCGGATCAATGGTGGTGAATTACATTAAATTCGCTAACAACTTGCGAATCGCGTTTTGGCCAATCTCGCTTTTCGTACTGGTTGCATTTGGTATGGCTGTCCCATTTACAAAAATACACATCTACTTTGTATAGCCAGTTTGCATTCCAGCTAATAGTGAAAGAACCTTAAAATCACAATTTACGCGCCAATTGTGTTCGTCATAACTGATGCGTTCCAGAATTAATTTCATGGTATCATACGTCTCATGCATTCCAAGAGCATACATCAATGGCACTGGTTTAACGCTGCTGTTTTCAAATAGCAAGACTCCTTTTAAGCTTCTGGTTGAAGAGTCTATGAAAAGAAGCCATAAAGATGAATTTTAGTTGCAGATTCCCATTTCATTCATTAAACCGGGAATATCTTGACAATATGCATAAGTTGCGTTCTCGGAAACTATGAAATAAGGAATATATGGTTCTTGCCGGTATTTGTAAGATGTAACTTTTACACCTGGTGCCAGCACGTTGACGCTTCTTAGTTCCGAAGCCAAAGTCATTGCATTATTTTGAAATAGCTTCAGAGTTCGAACGATTCTATCTAAATGTTCCTGCGAAATTAATGATGGATATTGTATAACTGGCTGAAGGTAATCAGAATCAGCATGATGTACTGATGTTCCTAAAGTTTTTGATTGTACTTCATAGGACGCAGTATCATATTGGTACTTCGATGGATGTACTGGGACAGGCAATTCATCGGGTACGTGAGTAGTTGGTACACCTTTGTATATAAAACCGGATCGTTCTATAAGAATAAATTATTGTGTATTCCATATATAGTCTATCTAAGTGAACTTACTGTTTCGATTGACACGATTTACACCGTTCTTGCACGCGTAGCAGTTTTCTGTATCATGTTCCCCTGGATCGGTCCATATCATTGGAATTCCAAATGGCATCGAATATGGCAGTAATTTCCACCATTTGTTTAATGAACTAAAACATGTGATGCACGTAAATTCAGGTGCATGATCAACATTTCGCATTTCTTCAGCGGGGGTAAACAAAAAATACTGATTGTAAGCTTTGAGGGCATCTTGAACCAAATGTCGTCTATGATTTTTCGGTGTAAATTTTCCACACACAAAGCAAAACATATTTAATTTTTCGCAATGTGATCTGAATTTTTCGTCACTCATTTTTCTATTTTTTCAAAATGCTTATATTTTTGATGTGTTAACATCTATAGCGGCGGGTAGGGACTAATCTATCAAAGTGAACACTTTGATATACATATATGTTGTAGCATCTGTTTGTAATAGGGATGTCAATCCCAAAACAGGGAAGATAATGGTGGTACAATTGTACCATTTTTGGTACAATTGAGTCCATAAAAGTACGATGGTACATCAATGACATAATTGGTACAATTTAACATTTACTCCTTTATGTATTTTATTTTCAGTTAACATCGATTTTTACATCGCGTAGTTACATGATGAAGAAAACTTTATCCTGATTTGAATTAGGAAAATCAATCGAAATCGATTTAAGAATGAACAATACATGAAAAGTGGGAGTCGCTTTTTTAATTTAGGATAATTTTTATTTAGTCGATTTTGGGGAATATTTCAAGCATGAAAAACTTAATTTCAGTTATTCTGTATTCAAAAACTCTCTTTATAAACTATTAATTTTATATTTACAATACGTACTTAAAATAATTAATAATGTTAATTTAGAAATGCAGTCCGAAGACGCCAGAGCACAAAGAAAAAGGCTCAATGTGACAACTGTGTCAAGCTTGAAACAAAAGATCTTTTAAAAACATATAATTCTTGCTGGTATAAGTTTAAAATAGGTAGTGATTTGTGACAATAAAATTATTACATATTTTTCATTGATCTCACCTATTTAAGAACGTGTGCCTCATGTTTTGTTTATTCTTAAAAGAATCTACGTTATTATAAAAAGAAATGTATAAGATTGAATTATTATTTCTTAATTTTCCGATATTTGTTTGAAAAAACTGTTTATAACAAACTTACAGCTTGTTATTTTTTAAATTTGGTACAATTGGTATTAAAAAAGTACAGTTTTGGAAGCTTGATGGTACAATTGAAGAAGTTTCATTTTTCATCCCTGTCCCAAAATCCCGAATCACAAAATTATTATAATTATTATAGCCGCAAATTGTAAGAGGTAAACTCATTCTGCTTCCAAATAGATGTCTATTATTTCAACGGTTACATTCTGTCGAAAAAAATATATAAATTGATTTAACAAGAGCTTTTGCAGGTTTTTCCCTCAAATAAAATCAAAAATCACCTTAAATCTACTACAAATTTAAAATCGAAATATCTCGTCATTTTGAGCTAACTTTTTAAAACGGAGTATACCACTGGATTCTATGACCCAAAAATTAGTTGGGGTGTCTCGGTGTTTTTGCGTGTCATTTCAAAACTTCAAATTTTCCTTACAGTGTAATTAACACTTTAACACAATAAATTAACCCAATACTTTACAAAATACATGTATGAAAATTCTCAATAATAGTCTTATTTACTTTTGACGAAAGATACGTTTACTTTTAACACCACCAGAGCAACCGAGGCTCGAAATAAGGAATGGAATTTTTTGAAAGCGATTGCTAATTAATATTCAATAGATAAGATTGTGTCGCAACGATTGGGGTTGAGGTTCAGTGGACATATCAGGTATCTTAGTGGTGACGCTGTTGCATTATTTCATACGAATACACCTATGAGAAAATGCGGAAAATGGCGAATGCAATTCGTGTATTTGAAGAAGAGAAATAGGAAGATGAGGGAGAATAATCTGCCGATTTGTCCGACGAAGATTTAACGATGATATACAGGAAGGGCATGATTTGGAGGATATTAGCGACAGTGGGAAACAAGATCGGGCTCATCCGGTACATGTTGTTCGCTTCGAAGGTGCGAAAAAATTACGTTTGCATCGAAACAAGTTGTTCGTAACGAGGAGGAAAAAATATATTTGCTTCAAGTCGTGGCCGAAAATCGGAAGAACATGTGACGGCCCCATATTGGTACTCAAAAATCCCCATGCCAAGTCATCCGGCAACTATCCGACAAAACTGACCTAAGACAATAACATTACCCGTCAGTTATTGCATCATGTGCAATGGAATTTGTGGAATGTGCCCAAACCTGTTTTCGTCTAAGAAACTGTTTGTTTTGCACCCCACCCCAACATGTACTTGCAAACGTTTTGCACACGACACCCATACGCACAAGTAAACGTTTACACATAACACCAAGCCTTACAATCAAACGTTTACGCATCACCCTTAAAGCGACGAGTAAACGTAGACACACGTACACATACATGCAGACAATGGAATGTGGGATAACGGACAACGATCGCTTAGCTGCTGCGAAAATTTACATCTGTCTGTCATTGATAATTGTGAAATTAAATCGTACAGTCGACAGCAGCAGTCTCCATTCAGTGAAGTAATAAAGTTTTAAAAAAGTGGTGAATAAAATAATTAAAGGTTAAAATACAAGTCAATAATAGTGGCATTATTAAGGGCCCAAACCCATCAAGTGCCAGGAACCAGCGGAACACCCCGTTTTTGCCTCCGACGAGGCACGGCAAGAATTCAACGTCCAATTGTAAACCAGAGACAAAATTCCAACCAGAAAATAGGTAAGATTGTACACCATGTGGACGGGGTGAAAGCTTAGTGTCACCAGACCCTGACAGTGTTCCTTTTTGTGATTTCTTCGGTACTAACAAGATTGGACTGTTATATTCAGATTGCGATGGTTCAACTATTCCATCGTCTACCAATTTTTCCACTTGCCTATCGATTTCGTCTTTGTGTGTATGTGGTATGCGGTAATTTTTAATATATACCGGTTGTTTGTCTTTAACCCTTAACTGTTGCTCATAAAAGTTGTTTGTCGAGATTGTTTCTGTTTCTAAACCGAAAATATCACTGAATTCTGAACAAAGATTTGTTAAAGTTTTGTCAAATTTCTTTGGAAAATTTTTCTTTAAAATTTTCACAATTTCCGATTTTCTACTTTTCTCACCCTTTGTATTGGTGATTACTTCATAGTCATTGATATCTTCAGTAAGAATTTGTGGATTTTCCAGTATTACTGTGTTAGTGTTTGTATTCAATATACGAATATATGCTTTATCAGATTTCACTAAAGTACTTGCTATAAAAACGCCTGGATAGGGTTCTTGATTTGGGACAAGGACTTCTTGTTCTGAAGTTACAAAAGATATTTGGCGTATGACTTCTGATCTCGCAGGCAATGTTAAAGCATTATGGCATGTATTCGTAATTGGAATTTCTATTTGTTGTGGAAAGTTAAATGGTCGTAAGATGAGGTAATCCAAATCGTCATTAAAATCCAATACACAATTATATTTTTTCATAAAATCCATTCCTATTATTCCGTCACACGGTATTTGGAAATCATTAGGTACAACATGATAAGTATGGGGAATTAGGAAGTTCTTAAATTTCATATCAAAGTGTGTAGTTCCGATTGACTTGATTTTACCTGGTCCTATACCACTTATGTTAGTTATTGTATATGTATTTATCTGATTATAAGAAAAGTTAGCTATTTTTATTAATGAAACGTCTGCTCCTGTATCCACTAATAGTGTAAGTGTTGTGTTAGTCTGACCTATTTTGACTTGTATAAAGGCACTCAGGTTAAGGTTAAGATTATACACTTTACTGTTTATTGATTTGATCTTAGGGGTCCGTTCGGGTTTTCCGAATTGCTATGCTCCGTGTTTGTCGTCCTAACATTGTTATTACCTCGGTCACTATTGTGTCCGTTGCGGTTATTGTGCCAGTTGCGGCCTTGACCACGGCGGTTCCAATTGTTATAAGAATTTGTGTTGCCGTTGTTGTGGTTGTTATTGAAATTTCTATTTCCACCGTATCTGTTTCCACCCCGGGAGTTTCCTCTACCCCGGCGGTTGTTGTTGTAGTTGGATTTACCTGTGAAGTGCAAGATCGAGTTTTGCTGCCCTGTAGCTTCAGTACAGCTACTGACAAACTTCCCTATAGCCTCATTCATACTTCCAAACTGACCTGCTTCCATGATAAGTTTGACCTTATCTATGGTGCAGTTCTTTGTCATTGCCTTGACGGCAACCTGAGTGGAGTATTTTGCTGCTATTTCATTTGGCAGTCCGTCGGAGATATATGCGCTCTCCAAGTGTCTGGTTAGTGTCTCAATCTCTTCACAGTAAGTGTTGGCAGACTTATTGTTCTGGCGGATGTTCAGTATTTTGGCCGAAAGAACCTCAACTGATTCACCCTTCACAGACCGTGATAGTTTTGTTATTATACTATCGATCGTCGACTCATTGTCGATAAGATTTCTGGCATTCCCTTTTAGTTTGGTCTTGATCAGATTTATCGCCACTGTTTCGTGAGTACCTTTAAATGTATTTACTAAACTTAGCGCGTCCTGAAATGAGCGTAAGTTCTCATATCTACCATCAAAGTCTGGGATCAGCCTTGATGCTGTATTAAGAAACTCTACCACTGTTTGTGACATTTCCTGTTCTGTCTCATATACACTTAGTGGAATATGTATTTCGCTATGATGTGTTTGTGGTATTTCTACCGTTATTCCCTTTCTCTCCGCTACGCTTAGCAGTTTATTCCTAACATCTGAGTAGAATGCTTCGGCTGCACTTTTATGTCCAACCGTGAATCTATCGTAATTTACATTTATAGTAACCCTGATTCGTTCGAGACAATCAAAAAGGTTCCTAAAGTGTTTATCAGCTGTCTCTTGGCTTGATGGTCTATCTGTATTGAGGCATTTATGTGATTTGTCAAACTGTTCCTTTATCTCTCTTAGCTGTGTAACTAATTTTTCCCAGTCCATTTATAATCTAAATTTTGTCCAAGTCGTTTCCACGACTTATGTATTTTTTCTTCATTGATCTCTTGTGCATCAAGTATAACTTAAGTAATAAGTTTAATGCTTGTAAAATCACGGAGATCAAGATTAAGAGCCACAAGGAGTTTATATGGGGAGTATGATCAACTATCTCCACATTATTTATTACATTGGCTTTCGGATCGCTCAGTTTTGTTGGGTTTCCACCCATTGTAAAAAATTTTGTATCTTTACAGGTTTAAGTACATATATTATGTTCTATTTTTTTCTTTTATTATTTCCTTATAATTATTTTATTTTCCTAGTTTTATTTGTGTATAAGTATATTGCATATTTTTAGGTAACAGCGAAATCGCTTTCTACCCCCTAAAAGTGCGTATATTATGTGCGCACGTTTTTAATGTTGCTACAAAATTGTATGTGTAGTATTTACAATATATATATATTTTCCATTTTTGTTTTCGTTTTTTCTTATATTTTATTGGCTTTATTTACCAAGTGTTGCTTTATTAAAAACTCCACGCTGTTAATTTTCTCCCATAATCGGCTTGATTGTTCCCAACTAGGAGGTGGATCCTGACGACACAATCGTATCAGTATAGCTCGCTCTCTTCTAAGTTTGTTTATGTATCCTCCTCGCTTCTTTGGCTTTGGAGTAGATGGAATTGGTGGATGTTCTGGCTGCTTCTTAGTTGTATTCGCCTGGCGTTGGCGGTATTCTTCTATTGTGAGTTTTTGAGGTCCCACTTTTAACTTCATTTCAACAAAGAACAACTCAAAGCAAATATCACTTTGAGCCTCCTTGAGGTGCGTTTTTTCCTTTAAGCTGTCTGGATCGATTTTTGATTTAAATCGTTAGTTCCTTTAAGCTGGCAGGATCGCCATGTAGAGAAAGAATACTTTCCCAGAAATGAAACAAGCGGATGGTATACGCTTACTTGTATTCACAAGTCAATTCTGTGTTTTATTGATTAAATTTTGGGTTATTTATACTAATATTTTGCTTACTTAACATAATTAAGAATTACAATATAAAATATTAATATACAATGCCATTCAAGGCCTTTATGTATTTAGGTTCATTACTACCTATTTATTTACAATATTTGTTTATGTAGCATTTCCATATAAACATTAATTTACTGAAAAGGGTAGTGCGCCAGTGTCTAATAACAACAACGACGGGAATCATACATCGCTGTTAATGACTGCAATGTCAAGTATTGCTTGCCGCTTGCGATGCATGTGAAACATGTGTAACTTGATATTCCTTTGAATTTAGTGCAGCAATACTATGCAGGCATAAACGAAATAAAGTAATGCTACAGTAGCTTCCCAGTGTTAAAACCGGAATCGCCGGCCCAGGAGTTTGTTAGACTACCGAGACACCACCGAGATTACGCGCTTCCACCGAGACCAAGACGTCATTAGTGTCTCCGACACCTGCTAGTCTCGGGGAAGCGTAGTACCAGGGGAAAGTCCAGGAATCTCTCGGCCAATCTGACCCACAGGCCTAGCCAGCGCTAGGTGAACAAGTCTCACAGCAACATCAGCGTAGCAGTGCAAGGATCCTCAAAACTTCATCCACCATCATTCCACTGCCCGGGTAAAACAACTAAAGATAAACCCCCCCTTGAAGGAGAAAGAGGTAAGTCCGTCGCTTTTTAACCCCCGGACTTACAAGTGAATCTTGGACATAGGGCAAGATTAGGGAAAATGCGAATTCTCGCAAAGAAACCTGAAAGCAAAGAAAATCTCGACCAAGTAAAAATAAAGTGCGGAAGATCATTAAATTGATAAATGAATGTTGACCATGAATGGAGAAATTCCCGCATACACAATTATTGATCCACTAGCATAAGAGATAGTAGATAAGATAAGTGAAAAACCAGAGAGAAAAACCGGTGCACATAAAGAAAGTCTAAATATCATGATAAGAAAACTCTGGATTTGTTGAATTAAAATTGAAATAAGTGCACCTAGTGAAGTCGGAATTTCATGGTTATAGAATTGTAGATAAATCAAAAATTAACGTAAAAACCAGTGCCGATTGTTAAAAACTAGATTCCATGGTTTAAGAATCGTAGATAATTAAAAATTAACGTAAAATCAGTGCACGTTGTTGAGACCAAAATTTCATGGTTATAGAATTGTAGATAAATTAAAAATTAACGTAAAATCAGTGCACGTTGTTGAGACCAAAATTTCATGGTTATAGAATTCGGAATTTGTTAAATTGAAAATAAAATCGGTGCACATGATTGAAGTCTAAATTTCGTTGATGAAGGATTTTGAAATAGTGAAATCGAGTAAAATTCAGTACACTTTGTTGTAGCCATAGATTCGGGGCTAAAGGATTGTAAATTAATTTATATGAAATCAAAATCTGTGCATATCATTAGCACCACGATTTCATTAACGAAAATTTTGAAAACTTAGGAACATAATTGTAAACGGTGCACATTAAATTGAATCAGAACAGCCTCCATTGTGCCCACGTATGTGTAAAATTGAAATTACACTATCCTACCGATAATAAGATTTATAAATTGTGAAACCAAGGCGAAATGAGAAGATAAACTGAATAACTTTCGCCGACTAGAATCCACCGTTCTGACAATATAACAAAATTTTACAGACAGACACACTAGCCCTCTGACATTATATTATATTGAGACATAATTTTTGCGTATATTCCTATCTTATATTTTTATATTTTAATGGCCATTTCAATTTATATGTGATATATTTACAATTATACAAATAATTTCAGCTGTTATGTACTATACGAGGGTAGCCCGGGAAATTTTCGGGTCAACATTAATATACATTTAGGATTCTTTTGATAAATTTTGATCGGCTTTCATTAATTACCCACAATGGGGTACCTTGGGGGACACTAGGTCATTCCCAAGAAAAAGTTTACTTTCTCAAGTTGCAAAGGTTCAGATAGTTAAGATTTATCTAGTCCCTAAGCAAAATATTGTTAGAATTTTAAGCGATGATAATTTTTATTGAGCATACCCTTGAGAGGCGCTCCCTTATTCCAGTCACTTTGTTACTGACGTATTTTAATTTCGCCCTAGGGGCCATATTAGAGTTAAGTAACTGAAATTGTATATGTCCAACCTCTGTACGAGGTCAAATAAATTTTGTGTATTAATCCGATCTTTAGTTGTCGTTAGTATGGCTGAGTAGTTGGCCAGTTTGGTAAAGTAGGGGTATGTGAAGGTAAGTCTCTGTGGGTTAACATGTTGGGACTCTGAGAAGAAACAGAGTCATGGTGAAGCTGTGGGGGCTTCGTGAGGGTGGGCTACGCTGACATCTACACCAGTCAGCAAAAATATCGACAAATAAGTTATTTTCTCTACACCCGCAAAACATTTTCTTTGGATATTACAATTTCTAATTAATTCGGTTTAATGATCGCAGTTGTTTCATTTTCATCTAATGATATATCCGTTCGGGCTCCGTTTTTTTATTTTATTATGTCGTAGGATATTGTGTGCTTTCGGTTCGTTTGTGTTTTTTTAGCCTTGGTATGTATTCTTGATGTTTGCCATGTCAGATTGTGTCGATGTCATTAAGTGGAAAGATCCCCCCCGTCCGGCGAGTTTACCAGCCCAGGCTTAAGCATGGCATACCAAGCAAGCAGCTTAATGATGTGCGACAGTAGGGAAATTGACGTTAGAAATCTGGCCAGTGTATGGTGACCCAATGGCGCCCAACTCGATGTCTTCGTGGTGAGAATTCGAGATGGGAAACATTTGTCATGGTGTACTGTAGCGTGACAAACATTTCGAATAAACATTTTCGAATTGTGAAAACATGTCTTTTTAGAGGATTGCTATTTAAGTTCGGGTGCAGCAATAAAAAACAGTCATTCGTAATTGGAAATATATCATTGGAATATATATATTTTTCAAAATATTCTCCGTGAAGATAATACACTTTTCCATGCTTTCAAACCAATTTTCGAAGCACTTTTCCACTCTGATTGAGACACCTCCACAACATGGTTTCTGAACGCTTCAACAGCTGTTTCGGGCGTCGAAAAACGTTGACCACGCTGTAAAAATCAGTGCTAAACGGTGGATTACCCATAAATTTGACATGTTGAGTGCTCAATAGCACATTGTTTCAGCTGATGTTATTGTTTTTCAAAATATTTTCCGATTGAGACATCCCACAACATGGGTTTCTAACGCTTCAACAGCTGCTTGAGGCGTCGAAAAACATTGACCACGCATTTAAATTAAGTCATTGGGTGCCAAATAGAGCTGTACGGCGGATGACCCATCAATTCGACATGTTGAGTGCTCAAAAAGCTGTGATATGTGAAAGCTCGCATTGTCCTGATGGAAAATGTTTGTTACATCGTCGGCTTAACCTGCAAACCTGCTAACTCCCTTTCAGCATATTATATTATATTATATATATTATTATATTATATTATTTATATATTATATATATATTATATATATTATATATATTATCAAACCTTTTTAAACACTTCATGACTCAAATTAAAGAAAAACTACATGCTGGTCAACGAGGCGTATTTTTCTCTACCATACGGCATCAAAATCTCAATTTACTTAAAAAGCGGATTTAGCAGGTTTGCAGGTTAAGGCGACGATATGTTATTTTTCCTTATTCACTTCCAACACTGTTGGCATAAGATGGTTGTAAACCACTTGGAATTGACCGCCCTACGTTCCACTGTGGCACTTTGGCGCATGACCGGATATACAGAAGAAAAACGCGATCATTTGCTTATATGCGCTTCTTCCACGAACTTTTGTTGGATTTAGCTCGTCTTGAAAGACACAAACGGTCGATTTCTGGTTTGTTTCGGACTCATATGTATAGATCCATGATTCGTCTCCTGTGACGGTGTTATACACTGCATTTGAGCTACCGCGTTTATATTTCTTTAAACATCTCTTTGCTCCAATCGACACGAGCCTTTTTTGAGCATTCGTCAAATTATGTGGGATCTAACGAGAACAAATCCTTTCCGTGAATTGATACCAAACTGAATTGTGAAATTAACATATGCGAATTAGTATCGATCGAAGATCCCTAAGTATTAACACACACTTAAAGGCCTATAATTCGATCGAGTCTAATTCGCATATGTTAATTGTTTGTATATACTATACGATTGATCATCAACTGGTATGCGATGATAAACTTGTCGCGGAGTTCGAAACTACTAATGCCAGTGGGTGTGATTAACTGAACTTGCTATTATTTCAACAAACCCCAACCATTTTTCAATTAGAAAAATGTTCCATACGTTGTAAGCTGGTAGTAAGAATTTCTCATACAATAATTAAAAACTAACGAAATCAGTCATAAAATTCAAATATATGTATTTGATTTGAGCTGTTTATAACAAGGAGGAAAATCCACTAACCAATACAAATTTATCTATTTTTTTTAATCCAAAATAAGTTACACTTGTAATGGGTAGAAGTAAATGTTTTTCTCATTCCTGCGTTTCCCTCTTTCTTCCACAACACTTTAGAGACTAAGATATATTTAAACACTGTTATCTTTCTCCTGTGTAAATTTAAAAACCATTACGATTTTTTTCGTTTTTGTAAAACATGGTTTGGGATACGATTTTCGTTAAATATCTTGACTTAGACAACAGTCGTCCTTATTTAAAAACAAATTGTGTTCAACGGGAGGACTTAAGTAAGTTGTAATTATCGCTGGATATGTATTTATGTTGTCTTGTTGTTAACCTTGTGCTCCCACGAACCCATTAAGTCGCCTTTCTGTATTCATATAAATTACTTGTCAGTTAGTCTATATCCTGATTTAGTGCTTTTGTTTTTTTTTTTTTTTGCTTTTAGGTTTTGTGGCGTTTTCATTTGTAGTTCATGGCTTTGCTTGTAGATTAAGCGTTAATTAAATTTGTTCCGTGGAAATAAAGTGAAAACCAATGCGCGAGGCCAGAGACGCAGACTACAGAAAGTTTAAAAATTGCAGGTATGGTAATGGTTTACTGAAAATGTACAAGTTGGAAGTTCACCAGATGTAGACATTTGACGCAAGAACTGTTTGGCCAACACATAAAACAGTTGGAAACTAATGAAACTTAAATGCAACAAATTTAACAACACACGATAACTATTCGTGCCTTTTTTCAAATCAAATAAAATTTTTTAATATTTCCACTTGGTTGCTTGGTTGAAAAGGCTGCAAGACAGCACGCTGTCTAGCACACCTAGGCTAAAGAAGCCCATTGTGATACCTGCAGTTTCCTCCATAGCAACTATTGTTTAGTCGTCTAGCCAATTTGCCCTTTCAATAAATTTGTCTATGAGACCTACAGGAATATCCTGTGGGACTACGATGCTAACTAAATGTGTACCGAATATCCTACTTCTCAGTCCTGCCAGAGCAGGGCAATCCAAGAGAAGGTGTTGTGTCGTTTCCTCGTCCTCTTCCATGCAGTATCTACAGAGAGTAGAGTTTCTATGTCCCAATCTTAGGGCGTGTTTTCCTACAAGACAATGTCCCGTAAGTATTCCTATCATTTTGGATAACCTGCCTCTCGACAAGTTAAGTAGTTGCCTAGTCTTCTTACTGTCCACATGTGGCCAGAGGACTCTGGCTTGTTTGCAAGTTGAAGTAAGTCTCCACTTGTCCTTGAACATATTATCGGCCCACTTCCTGATCTGCAAACGGCAGGTAGAGATTGGCATACTAACACCTTCTTTTGCCGGAAGAACCTGTGTCGTAATGCCCTGTCTAGCTAACGCATCCGCTACGCAATTGCCTGGAATGTCGCTGTGTCCCGGTACCCAGATGAGCCTGATGTCAAAATACTCTGCCATCACCCAAAGTGATGAGTGGCATTCTTTCAACGTCAGGGACGTAGCAAACATGGCTTCCAGGGATTTTATGGCAGCCTGGCTATCTGTGTAGATACATATTCTCCGGAGGGTTGTGACACTACTTTGCAGTAGTTCATCAACCTCCAGTATGGCGGTAATTTCCGCCTGAAATACACTACAGTGATCAGGCAGCTTGAAGGAGATATTTACATTTAGGTCCGGTGAATGGACCCCATAGCCTACTTGCCCGTCCAACTTTGATCCATCCGTGAAAAATCTGATACTACTGGTATCCCCTTCCAGTGACTATTCCCAGGTATGCCTGTTCGGAATAGAAGTCCTTAGATTTGTCGCTGGTAGAAGGTAGGGAATACAGCAGTCCGTTTTTACGGGAATAGAGTTGATCCGGTGTAGTAATTCAGCGTGTCCCGAATGCCCCTGATTCTCACCAGGGATGTAGCGGCCGCCGATTCGGACATGATATCATGACCAAAGGAGTATAGATATTCAGGATAGCACTATGTGCAGTACTTAACGTCGTGCCCATTGCCCCACTAACGCTAATCAGTGTTGATCTTTGAATTTTATACTTGTTTACTCCACCAAACTACGATGCCATATAGAAGTATTGGTCTGACTATTGCCGTATAAATCCACATGGTGATCTTAGGAGACAGTCCCCAGCGCTTTACTATCGCCCCTTTATAGCAGTAACAGACGCCTTTTTCACCGTCTCCTCTACATTTGGTTTCCAAGACAGTTTACTGTCGAGAATTATTCCCAGGTATTTGACTGTAATTGCACCCCATAAACTCTGCCGGGTATTTTATATTTCCGAGAGAACAGGATAAGCTCGGTTTTAAATGGGTTAAGTTATAGTCCGTTGTTAGCGGTCCAGTTCGGAATTAGACTAAGAAGGTTGGTTGTACGAATGCTAAGTAAATTGAGGTTTCTACCCGTACAGATGATAGCAATATCATCGGCATAGGCAAAGATCTGGCATTCGGTTCTATCCAATTCAAGAAGCTGTTCATTGACAGAAGTTAACCATTATAGTGGACACAGAACTCCCCCCTGCGGTGTCCACCTGTCAACGGTCTTAGCAATTGTAACACCACCCCATTCAGCTTTGACGGTTCTATCCACCAGAAGCTTCCCAATTAGGCGTGTCACTAAGCTGTCGACTCCTAGATTCTGTTACGACCTAAGAATCGCCGAAGGTTGAATGTTTGTGAAGGCTCCCTCGATGTCCAGGAAGGTCCCTAGAGCGAATACCTTATTCTCAAGACAGTTTTCTATTATGCTGACTATAGAGTGGAGAGCAGTCTCAGTTG
The DNA here is from genome assembly GCA_963931995.1 of Phaonia tiefii. Taxonomy (NCBI): domain Eukaryota; kingdom Metazoa; phylum Arthropoda; class Insecta; order Diptera; family Muscidae; genus Phaonia; species Phaonia tiefii. The sequence continues at coordinate 195,687,718 of OZ008368.1, read as the reverse complement.
ACCTGCCCTTGATATACACATGCTGAGAACTCGATAGTAGATTCTGTGGAAGATTACTTCGAACGTGAATGTCCAGTAACCTTTCAAATGTCTTAAGAACAAAGGTTGATAGACTGATTGGTCTAAAGTCGTTTGGTGTGACATGAGAGCATTTGCCCGCTTTCGGGACGAAAACCATTTTGGTTTGATTCCAAATGCTAGGAATGACTCCCAGCGTAAGGCAGCCCCTGAAGATTGTCTTCAACCAACTACAAGATAGGTATAGTGCCTCCTGTTGTTGCGCAGGAATTATCCTGTCAGGTCCGACTGATTTATAGGGCTTAAAGCATCTACTGGCCCATATCATATTCTTTCTGCTCACTATTGAGGGAACTTTTTCTAAGTTTCCGCCTAGCTCTTCTGGCTGATGACCAGCATTCCTGTCATCGTTGGGAAAGTGGGTATCCAGGAGAATCCCAAGAGACTCTTCAGGCGAATATGTCCACGTTCCATCGTCTTTCATTAAGAACCCCGCACACGGTGGGTTTTTAGCGAGCACCCATCTTAAACGAGCAGTCTGGTTGGCTCCCTCGATGGACTCACAGAAGTTTCGTCAGGATTTCCGTTTGGCATTCTCGATTTCACCTTTATATAGATTAAGACTCATCTTGTAAACGTCCCAGTCCCTTTGGTCACTGCTCTTTTTGGCCTTGTTGAAAAGCCGCCTAATGGACGATCTTAGATCCTGAAGCTCAGAGTTCCACCAAAATGAGGTTTTTTGTTACCCTTGGCAGCATAATAACCAGTGGTCTTATAGGAGTCATTGAGCGCGTTCCTGCACGCACCAGTAAATTTGCCAACTAGTTCTTCCAGCTCTGGCACATTAGTCGGAATATTCGGATGGTAACCTAAGAGTTTCCTTAGGCGCCCACGATAGGCGCTCCAATCCGTTTTCCTATAATTTTTAAAAACTTCCTTTTTCAGAGGTACGATATTTATGTGGAACTGTAGATATCTATGATCAGAAAATGAGTGATCAGAAAGTACGCTCCAATCGGATACAGTTACATAGTCGTAGCTCAGTAGTAAAGTTAGGTCTAGTACTTCCCTCCTAACTGAAGTTATGAAGGTCGGTTCCTCGCCACTGTTACATATAGACAAGGTTTCGCTTATAATAAAATTAAAAAGAGACTCACCTCGATCATTGGTGCCGGTACTCGAACATATTGTGTGGTGCGCGTTGGCGTCGGCACCTATAATGGCGTTATAATTCCGTCTTTTTGTCTCTGATACAATATCCCTGACGCACTTCGGAGGGGGTGATTCAGTATGGTCGTGCGCCATGTACGATGAAACTAGCCAAATGTCCCGCCGGCCGTTTTTGAGCGAGAGGCTGTTGGCGGTTGTATCGCTATCACTAAAATTCTGCAATAAAAGAGCATTAAATGAGTATCCAAGCATTTTAATGAGTATGCCAGATCTTGACCTACCTGGGGATGATAGTACGAAGGTCCTGTATCCATTGCACCTGATACCACATATACGATCATTGACCGTCCATGGTTCTTGTATCAGGGCCACACCGGCTCCAACCTTCGCAAGATGGAGAATGAGGTTGGCAGATGAAGATTTATCTGGAGGACGATGAAGATTTATCTGGAGGACTTTCATCGTCTAGAGGATCTTCAACTCAACAGTAGGTGAGTTTGACGGGACCTAAACCCTACAAGGTATATCCTTCCTATCCACGGCTTTGAGTTTGTCCCCGGCCAAACCTCACCTACTCGACTCATGGCGGACCTATACAAACGCGCGGCTCGTTCATCAGAGCAGCCGATCAGTTTAATACTACCCTGGAACCATCCAGCGTCTTCGCAGATTGGCACAGGACCAGGGTTGTCGTTTGCGATATCCATGCACACGTAAGAAGAGCTCCTTCTACAAGGCGCCATATATCCTTGGGGATACGTCCATCCTGGGAACCTTCATCCAAGACGCCAATGATTAGGCTGTCCTCTTAGATGAAGGACCAGGTTTAGTATCCACCTCCACTGAACGCTGTCTGTTATTAACAGCAATTGGAGGATTTGCCCCTACACTATTTCCAATTACGATCACCTAAAAAAGTTATTCCGCAACAATTAACAAGAACTCTGGACTATTTAGCTAAGATCTCAATACACAACTTTCTAGAACATATGAACTATAGGTTGTTGTTTATTGAGATCCAGGGTACATTTTTGAAGTTGAATGTTTCCTTGAATTTTGAACGGTTTGCTACCTATGGACCTGAACAAGGAAAAAGGTAACAAAATCGAATTGTTTAAAGTTTTTGGCGATTTTGACCTTGAAGATGAAGTTCTTTTGATTTTATATGTTCAAAATGTTTGTTCTTTATAACATGAGCTACAGTTTTTCCTCAGAGAGTAAACCAAAAAGCCGAACGAATTGCAAGATATGAGCCTGACAAAATGATAACTTTTTGCAAAAATGACACCGAGGCCCCAAATCTTTGGCAAAACTGGGACACACGGGTCTTTTTTGATTGGTCTTTTATTACGTAGTGGTGTCCGTATATGGTTATATTTCCACGACTTAAAAAATTACACACTGTTATGCCAACGGTAAGTGCAAACATACCAGCATATCTATAGATATTTAGATTCATCCACTGAAGACAATATGGATTTGAATGTGAAAAATAATTAAACTCTCTGCCGGCATATACAAACTCTGTGATAAAACTGTTACAAGAGTAAAAATTTCTATAAATATATGAGTTTGGATCTACTTCATCAATTTTATTACTTGTTCGGTAAAGCGAATATTTTAATCGAAACCCTTTTTTCAATGATGGCATTATAAGCAATTTATATTAATTTTGGTCAACAGCCCTCGATCACAGTTGGTTCCAATGATTTAAACATGCGTTGAGTTCCAACTATTCCAATTTCATTAATTATCAAATAGTTTTTCCCGGGAATTTTATCCGGTAAATTTGCAAAGTAAGCAAATGGGATATATATCCAAAAATGATAATCTGATATGCCATTCTTGCACTACGGTACACAAGTACTGTGTGTACCTTTCTTCGTAGAATAGTGATAATACTTCAGTGAATGAATAGGATTCGTTGCAACAAGGGTGGTCAATATTACTTAGTATTTTTGTAAATTTTTGTATCGTTGCTGCAACGAAGCATGTCATATAATTTTGCCTGAATGTTTTTTGCTACACTAAGAAAATTTTCGTTGATGTCAATTATTTGAAGTCTAAACTATTATTACTTGGATATCTTATACTTTTTTCAATATTGAATTTGTTTATTATTGAGATTTATCAAATATCTGAAATTAATTAATCAAATAAATTGCTGCGGTGTAGAAGTAGATAAATTATCCTAATCATCTGCAATTGCATATTTTGACATATTCAACGATTTCTCTCATAGTGCAACACGAAATTTAATTCCATTTTAGAAACCATTCGCAAATATATAAGCGTACAATAGTTTCCAAACCAGTGTGTTTTCGACTCATCAATGAAATATATTCATCGCAATAACATCGCACCTGTGAAAAATATTCGTTACATTGATAAAACTCTATCGGCTACTGAAATAACTAGTTCTCAATTAAACACCTGTTGTTTTTTCCCACAATAACAACGCCTCCTGTTGCCGCCATGGACAAATTTCATTAATATCCCATCAGTTTTCAACGAAGTAGGGTCACGACGCGGGCTTTTAAATAGTTGGTATACGAAATAAAATTTGTGCTTTTTGTGCATTCGCAAGACAATTATTCGATTGTATTACTGTTACATGTATCGGAAATGTATGAGAACATAAGGGAAAAAATAGCAAAACGAATATACTGGGTGTTTTTTATGTTCTGTGACATGTATCAGTTTGCATTCGACTGTTGTGCAGAGCAGTCGCTAACAATTTATTATGGAGTACATAACACACCAACAACGTTTTGAAGTTATTAAAACATTTTATCTAAATAATTGTTCAATTATAAAAATACGAAGAATTTTGCGGTATTTTTGTGGTTTAAATAATGTGCCGAGAAAGTCAACCCTTCAGCGCATTGAAAATAATTTTGAAACTTTGTATACACTGGGTGATGAAGTGAAGTCTGACCGAACTCAGATTATGCCAAAAAATGTTATGCGAAATATGGTTAAAAGATCACACAAAATTTAAATTATATTCCAATTTGGAATGAGAGTTTAATATAAAATTTAAAAGTTTTATTCAAATTTAAATTATACTTATTTAAATTTAAAAATTAAATTCAAAATACCATATTTGAAAGACATTTTAATGTATGAAAATCTTATTAAGTTCAAAATATTTATTATAAAATAATGTACATTATGAAATTTAAAAAAAATAAATTCTTATTCGAATATACAATCATTTTGAAATTTGACATTTTAATAAAAAAATTGTTTGGAAATGGCATTTAAAAATTATTGAAGCATAAAATTATATTTTAAAATAGAAATCATAATAATTTTTTAAGGATAAGTAGTCCTTCTAGCCGAATTTAAAAAAAAATTAATGTGAGTCCGATCACAGGGGAGATGTGTAAACATCTAGTAATGAAGTTGGAAGTACTTATGCTTTTAGTATATTTTTTTAATTAATCAATTAAAAGTATCAAAACTTTCAATATTGTAAATACATAGGAATTTGCTGGTTTTTGTTTGTTTTATTTAACTTATTTGGTTAGTAAATGGGCACACTGCAGTATATATGTACTGCATTAAAAATTACAGTAAGCAGTAAATTTACTGATTACTGAAAAAATTCAGTAAATTTTTCCTGATAATGAAATTTAATTTGCATTACCAGTCAAATCATAGGGCCGTATTCATAATAATCAGTAATCGGGCATTACTGATTACTGAAAATCCAATGCACCTCTTCGTAATCATGTAGGCACTTTATAAAAATTGCTGAAAAAAATTTTAGTAATAAGTAAAAATATACTAGTTAAAGAATTATTTTTACTGAAATTTTAGTAGTACTGCAAAGTGTCCATCTATGGTAAATGCCTTAAGTACAAATAGTTAATATTGGCTTATGGTAACTAAAATAAGATACATATATAAATTTTTGACTTAATTTTATTTAAAAATCTATGGAAAACTGCATCTATAGTAGTCGAATTGTTAGTTGTGGGGGTTTGTGGAGAATTGCTCATATGCAAGTGGAAAACGACAAATAAAATTTTTGATAAAGCTTGCGACTGTGGGTTTGCAAAATTTGTATTAAAATCTCCACCCATAATAATTGGCATGAGATGGAGATTGTTACCCAATTGTCGTGCACCAGCTTCAGTGTAAGGCAACAGTACGTAATGAAGATATGTTATAATCTTAATTTATATTGGAACCTTATATAAATTTTATTAGAATTAACATTAACTCCATTCAGCTTTGATACACTTTGTGTTGTTTTATGTTCTGAGTTATAATTTTTTTGGTGTTTTGTAAAATATTTTATTATTTTGTATTTGTTGCGGTTGACAAGTTATTAATCAGCTGTTTACTGAAATGTAATGCATGTAGTTATTTTACAGCAATGGTTTTCGAAAATTAGTAGCTACTATTGCACACTAGATGGTGCTTATATGCAGCTGTTAAGTATGAATGACAATCTCAAAGACGAAGAAAACTTTTAGTTTGACAAGTTTAGTTTTTAGTTTTCCTTATATTTGACAAGTTTAGTTTTTAGTTTTCCTTAGTTTGCTTTGTTTAAGTAAATTTCTTATTAAAAGTGCAAAAAAAAATTTTAAAAGTTATTAAAATTAAATGTCTTTGTATTCATTATATTTATTTGTTTTCATTTGCCTACGATAACATAATGCACGACAATTAGTGAAAATTAGTAGCTACTATTGCACACTAGATGGTGTTGAGTATATTGTATGCAGCGTATGACTACACTAATACACTCATACATAGCTCACACCGATTTGATAACGCTTTACGATTGATTAATGATTACATCGCACATCTTACTCTAAATTTGTGATTGTATTGTGAAAAAGATTTTTACCCCCAGCGTGTAGATGTTTACACATCAAAAATTCAGAAACAGAGATCTGTTATAAAATATGTTTTATTCCAAAATTTTTCGTCTACCTCTGTCATCTTTTCTAATGATCTCTTGAAATCGAACATTAAATCTATTTTAAAACGGAAGTTTTTCTTTCTAGGAGAATATTTTTAATTTCCTTTGAGCTTACAAGTCGGGGGTTTTCTGGCATAATAAAAAATGTATTCAGGCGGCTATAGGAATGTTGCTTCCGTCTTTTCGAAGATTGTGACTCTTCTCATCAGCGCCTTAGCCTTCTAGGCCAGCGACTGGCTTGTTCATATCGTCACTAAATGCAGATTTTTGTTGTGGTTTTTTCTGTCCTCATTTTTATCCAAAGTGTGTACGTATGATACGCGGCAAATCATGTATATATTTCAGATCTAGCACCAGAAATTAATTAGCGTATGATTTGTATGGTGCTCTTAAATATTTCATTACCTTAAATGCATACGATTACCTAAAGGCATTGCGAATTTTTCAGTACACAAGAAACATTTGGAACCACTGCTTTGTATCGGCTTTCATTAGACATGATTTTTGTTGTTACCTGAAAGACAACACAATTCCTAGAAACTATAATTTTTTCCGCAGCTTCGTCGCGCTCCTAATTTTGCATTTTTTTAGCATAACAAAAATCATATCAACCGGTATGCAATAGTTCTCTCAACATGTAAACATGTTTGCGAATCTTTTTTGTGTTCGGTGCATGCGAGACTTTCTGCGAATAATTGAAGAATTCTCAATGCATTTGAGTTATCTTTTGAATTGGCTTCATAAATTTTTCAACACCTTCATTTCACATAAACGCTGACGACAATCTGTATCTAGATTTCAAATAGCTTTTTGGTCTGTCAGGAATCATGAGGATGTAATATACATACTTTTTGAAATTTAAATTATAGAGTTATTATATTATTGCAATTGATTTCCAGCTTCGCCCCAAGATTGCTCCCTTTAATATGATGTTCTAACTGTCTCAGCTAACAATTTCCTTGAATTCTTATTAATCAAAAAAAAAAAAACAAAACCTCCAGCAACCTGAGAGTAATGGATTCAGAAACGTGAACACTGCTTTTAATCGCCTTCTTTAAATCCCATTTAAAGTGACATGCTCAGCTTATAGACCGCAATGTTTACTCTTCCAATGAATAGATGATCATCCTTCTGCCAAAAATGGGCTACCACAATACTAGACAACGTTGAAGAGACTTTAAAAGTTAATATCAAATCTCTTCTGGTCATCGTCGCTACAATGTTGCAATAGTTTATGTAAATTTCTCAATAAAACACATTGAACTGGAAGTGATGTTGGATGGATGTTTGGTAACCAAATGTGACTCACAACAAAAAATTTCACATGACATAGGCAATTCTGGTTTCTTCAATGCCTCATGCAATCACATATCAAACTCCTTTGTGCTTTTGTTGTCAAAAATTCTGTATCAAAAGCCTCAGACAACAGCACTAAGGTAGTAACACATGAATCATCACCAGCGGCATAGGTATCAAATCAACAACACCGTCATCATCATCATTGTTGTATGTAGACATGTAACAATTGCAACAACATTTAACTGAAGTTGCTGTTGCAGATGTTGACCATGATATGTGTTACTCTTGTTAAAGTAACACAAACGATACTATGTTTCAGTACGTCGGTGATGACAATACAAAGTATTGTAAATGACTTTGAACCCAACTTACAAAAACACAATGACAATATTTTCGAAAGCCTAATCAAAAACAGGTTTATGAATAGATATTAGCTGGTGTTCCAAACTCTTTTTTGGTTGTGACTTTAACATTGTTTCAAATCAGAAATGAAAAAAATGTTAATATTGGTTATGATTCAAAATCAGTGTCATGGCATTGTTCAGGATTGTTTCGAAAAGAGGCTTAATGTTACTGGTTTTACGTCAGTGTTGTTCAGGAAAAACCATTAATAGATTTGTCATATATAGGAGCATTTATTATGTTTTCCTCGTAATTCTATTTTCTTAGGTATTTAAGTAACTTCCACAAAATAAACAACAAATAAAGCCTCTACAACCCTATTATCAAACTAATATAGCCTTTTTTAGTTGTTGCCACATAGTGTTGCTTGTGTTTTGTTATTGATTATACACCGTCAGAAAGATTCAATTGAAGCAACCGAATTTAGAGGTTGACGCATCCGAATTTAGAGGTTGTCACAACCACCTTAGAGGTCATGACATCCGCAAGATAGAGGGTAACACAATCTCATCAAATTTTTTTCGATTAAATTAAACTGAATTTAGTGAGGATTTCTGAATGTTTTATTGATCATTTCAGTTTCATGGACGTAAATATATCAAAAATTTACACTGACAGAATTTGTTGGTCTAATTAAGTGTGATAAGCGATAACGAATAATTTCCCAATTTATGTATGCTTAATTTTAAGATATTTTTTCGTGTCACAGAACTCTCAACTTGTACGCACTATACACGCACAATAATTTTTACTTTCCACAAATACGAACGGCTCACTACACGAACACATCGTTCACAAGCATGGCACATCGTGGCACAGCAAAAAGCACGGCTCGTGCCCATCTCATACGGAGCCCAATGCGCCCACTACATATTTCCATTTATCCTTCGGAATGACTCCGTCTTCCTTCCCTGGTCGATAACTATCATTACCAGGTTGTCTTTTACAACCCCACTAAAAGGCGTTTGGCCAGAGTTCTAATTGGCCTCCTTAGCCCTCATATGTTGAGAATGTTCATTGGGTGAGCGGAACCTCTGTTATTCTTATTCCGATATTGTCGTGATTATTCATAACATTACGAGCTCATTTCAGAGTCTCTCATATCGACATCAGAATTTTTCTTGAGAATCCTAAGAGTTTTACTACTAACGCTAACTTATCGTTTCGTAACTTTCGACTTTTTACCTGCGACTGGTGCACCAACATATTTTCCAGACGTGCCTCCTACACTCTTCCAAGAACTGGCAACGTCGGACATAACATCAGGACGCGCTTCAATTTCGTTCATTTTAGTTAACCCTGCCATATTGGCATCGGAGGTGTTTCCGCTAACTTTATTCCTAACGGTCTGTCCTCTGCTTGTTTGTGTTGTAGTTTGCTTATTATCCTTTATGTTGGACTTCGTTGTGATTGAAGTCAACCGCACCATTACTGCCAGTAGTACTCTAATAACTTGATCGACGGTCTATTACTCTCTGAGGCGTCAGGGAATCAGTGAGGCACTGCTAAAATATAGTTATGTGCCCCCGACTGAAAACTATCTGCAGGCACGGTACTTGTGACAGCCCGGAATGGGAGTTACTTTTGTGTGGAACCAATACTATGATAAAAAGCCGAAATTAACATGGTGCCCGCCAAATAACGGTGATGATACAGCCGCCCTCTATTGGCAGACGCTTCTGGATTTTAGTGCGGCCGGGAAAGCATGGAGGCATCACTGTCGGACGATACTGAATAAATTGCGACATCCATTCGTCATGTCGCAAAATCATTTTCGGATATTAGTATGCTTTCATTGGACGTCCTCGCTCACTCTGCCGCTCTTGGTCAGTGACTTCTTATTCTTCGCAGCTAACCTACATATCTGTAAGACGTCCGCCATCTAGTGATCCCATAGTTGCCTGAGGTATTGGTAGGTCACGAAATAATTTTAATTTGTTAGTAAGTAAAACACATTAATTTAAGTTATAGTCTTCTTCGAAATAAGTTTTGTTTTGTACGTGGGCTAATTGTGCTTTTACTAAATTACGGACTATAACCCAAGACTCTATAAAAGTAACGAACATTATTTTTTTATCACTCTAATTCCTAAACTGTGATATGTGCCTGAAATTGTATGTGACTATTATTATCGTAGTGTGAGGGTACTGCGATACAGAGCGAAAGCCAAAAACCACAATCCAATGAAATACGTCTACCCAGCAATATGGTTACTCTCTGTATAGTTTACTTTCGCCAGTCGCATCTGCGTAGTATGAATTAAGCAAGAAAAATTAAATTACTACTTAATTTTCGAATCTGTGATGCCTGCAATATTGCGGTCAGCATCAAACCCGTCCGCCACACCTGAAGTAAAATCACTATGCAATAGTACTTGCGTTGGCAATTTAGCAGTATTTCATCCAAAAGTCTTTCCGAACCAAAGTTTGATGATTTTGTGATGGAGTACGAATATCGAAAGAAAAATCTGAATTTTTGGCATTTCGAATACAAGACTGGGAATTGGTTTCTCTTGACTTTCGTGTAACATCTCAAAAGCATTCAAAAGATCGTTCATTCGATAGATAGAGATCATTTGAGATAGATATAGATAGATTTGAAATAGGTTTGAGATAGATAGACACAATTGGCTACACTTGCGATTCTGATGTATGTATGACGACTGTCTAAAGATGGTTGCATCTAAATTGTCCGTTATATATGGCATTATTTATGATCCCCATTTTAAAGTTAGAAAACTTGATATTCAAACCACCACACAGTGGGGCCGATTGCAAAAAGGTGGTAATAATATCATAACTTATAAACTCTTGTGCGGATCGCAAGTATTTTGACACAAGAGTAAATTTTTAAATTATATTTTAAATTATTTCGTAAAAGTTGGCTCGAAAACAAGCCACATTCTTTTGGTGATTAAATAAAATTGCATGTAGAAAGAAAACTGCGTTGGAGGGTTAAAAACAATACACATAAAAATCCATCAAAGGAGTTTCGAACCTCCCAGACTCGCTCTTGTACAGAATAATATAATATCCACCTCCCAGAACCGCTTTTGTGTTATGCACTCCAATGCCAGCAAAATAATTCTTGATATAAAATCATTTTTGAAATTAGAGATTTTAATAAATTTTATGTAATAGCAAATCAAGAATTTTATTAAGATATTTGCTTATTAATTTTTCTAGTTAATTTAACCAGAGCATAGTGGATTTCAAAATAACTACGTTTAAGTAGTTGGTTACAAAAAAAAGCAGCCTGTAACATTTGTTCTTATTTATCGCAGTAATATTTGTGTCGAGTCGTTGCCGTGACAGACCAGTGTGAATGGTCTGAGAATAACCAGCGCGACTTGAACGTGATATGGCGTCTGGACTGCAGTCACATTGGCTGGGTGAACTTTAATATTTTGACCACGATTAATCGAATGAGGTACTGAGTTTGCGATGCCATCTGATAGTCTTTTTACCAAAGCAATTGCACTTTCCAATGTCTCTAGTCGAATAAACAGGATACTATTCCATACTCTCTTTCGACAGTGTAATTAATATTGTATCGAATAAGAAATTACCAAAAATGTAACCGTCATTTCAAATTGTTTCTATAACTGCTTGTCGGTAAAGACCAATGCAAGCATAGAGTAAAATTCATACCTAGAACAGTGACCTCTCTCAAAAAACTGACGAAAGTACGAAAGTATTACTTTATCAATACCATATAGAGGCAATGAGTCAAACCAACCAACATAAAATCAGCAATGACATTTTATTTTGTGCGTTAAAATTTATGTGTAAATACACCACAAAGATATACGAACAATAAATGATAAAAAAAAGTTCAAAATACGTTTCAATTTCACACTCTACCATCATGCACAATTTAAATCAACAATTATTGTATCTCCACCTCGTTTAAGTCAATTTACGTCAAATAATTCTCTATCGCAACGACCTCACTACGAAGAGAGTCAAATATGGTATTACTCTATGATTACAACTTTCTTTTCATCATTTGATTTATGTTTGCCAATATCATATAACGGGTTTTTCAACAGAGACGCTACAAAACTAAATCGATAGGGACAGCAAACGACGCCATATTTTTCCCCGCTCTTTTGTCCTTTCTCTTCAGTAAGGCTTGCCATTTCATCATGGAAAGATATACGAGCCAACAACGAGTCGAAATTATTAAAATTTACTACCGAAATTTGGAGTCAGTGGCCTCAACTATAAGAGCGCTACGTCCAATTTACGGTCGTCAGCGATGAGGCTCATTTCTGGCTGAATGGCTTCGTCAATTAGCAAAATATGCGTTATTGGTCAGACAGCAATCCACACGTAATCCATGTGTCATCATTGTATCCCGAAAAAATTACGGTTTGGTGCGGTTTATAGGCCGGCGGCGTCATTGGGCCGTACTTCTTCCGTGATGATCAAGACCGGCACATTACTGTGAATGCGAATCGCTACCGTTCAATGATAACCAAATATTTTTGGCCCCAATTGGATAATATGGACTTAGAGGACATATGGTTAAAACAGGACGGCGCCACAAGCCACACAGCGAATTTATTGGAAACCAAGTTTGGCGAACGTGTTATCTCACGAAATGGCCCAGTCGATTGGCCGCCTCGGTCGTGCTATTTGACGCCGTTAGATTATTTCCTGTGGGCCTACGTCAAGTCTATGGTGTATGCCAACTAGCCAGCGACGATTGGTGAACTTCGTACGAATATCGAACGTGAAATTACAGCAGTATCTGCCGATTTATGCTTGAAAACCGTCGAAAATTGGATTCAGCGTCTGGACTTCTGCAAGCGTGCCCGTGGTGGCCATGCAAAAGAAATCGAGTTCCATACATAATGGCATCGAACGTAATTTTACAGGAATAAAGAAATTCATTGGTATCTAGAACCGGTTTTGTTTTATTTAAAAAAACTTTTGTAGCGCTCTTATTGAGAAACCCGATATATACATCCTATATAAGTATGTTTGTATTTATTATGTTTCCTTCGTAATTATATTGTACTTAAGTGACTTTATATGTATTTCGTAAGAAAACTTCTTCTCAAAAAAAAAAAGAACACGCAAAGCAACTATAATCCTATTAACAAACTGAAAGTTTTATTTAGTTGTTACCACAGAATGTTGCTACTGTATCCTTTCCGATGATAGTTACGGAGAGAGATAGAAAAGAGAGAGAAAGAAAGGGCTTGTAATGTTTTGAAATTTTGGCCGCACAAAAATGATTTTATAAACACTTCATAAGTTTTGATAACATTGTTAAACGTCAAGGAACGAGATCCTCCATATGACACTGAGAGAAATTAAAAAATAAACAGGCAAAGCCAGGGTAACAGGAGAAATGGATCTACATGAACGTGGAAGAACCATTGATTTATGAATTACAATTTTAAACAATGTAGTCAAAATAAAAGAAAGCCGATAATTGGTTATCATTGGAGAATCCCAAAGTGGCTTGGTAAACACAATAACTACCGCAGATGTTTACCTCTAACTGGAATATTTTGGCAGTGACCTAAATTTTTGATTGCAAATGGGCATTTTGACCGCACCCCTACTGGTACCTCCCATGCAAATCTGCAGGTTTAGAACAAACCTTTAGTTCCTCTACAAAATGTTGCTATAAAAAATAATTAAATGGTTTCCCATTACATCCCATGAAGGAATCGGGGAGAGCTTCTCACAACCAGTCAACTGTGCGCTTTCTAGTTTTACTTTCACTGATAGGGACCTTCAGTTTTACACCGGTTCCGAACTGTATTTTTGAGAAGCATTTTCGTGGCTAAATACTCGATAGTGTCGCTGTCACTATGCGAGGTGACCGTCGTCGAAAGAAATTTTAAGGTGGTCAGAGCAGGGATCGAACCCAGGATCTCAAGTACAAGAGGCGCGCACACTACTCATTGCACCACCGACGGCCACACAAAATGTTTCTATACATACGGGTAACTTCAACTTACGTATTGGTACATATTATATAAATGTCTACTTAACTGAAACAAATTAGGGAGAAAATTGGTACTTCCCATACACAAGCTAACCGGCAAAGCAGTTGGTTGACACAATAACTCCAGTAATGCAGAACTGAACGTCATGTGTTTACTATTGGGCAATATTTCGTCAAACACCACTCGGCTTTGTCATCTGCATTTTGACGGCTCAGAATCAAAAGTTATGGGGTCGGCGTCGTTTTATTGATGTTCTGACATACAGGAAACCCGCACCCCATCATTGGAGCCTCATTATTAGAACCAAAATTTTGCCACTTCGGACATTAGAATATTTATTGCAAGTGGTTTTAGTTTTTTTTACGCGATTTAAACCCACTAAAATCGTGGTAACATGTTTAGATTAACTCTTGTCAGTCTCGAAATAGTATTAGGAATAGGCATTGTTTTTCAATTTCCCCTTTTTGGTGCGTGTACTCAAGAATATCTCGGCTAAATGGAAAGCTATTTTAAAATACAAAAAGTCGTAGTTTAACGACATCATGTTCGAAAAAACAAACCAAAGATAATTGGAATGAATTACTTTTGACGAAATGACAGCCATTTCAAGTCAAATCATTGGAAAAGGATAAACTGTCATACAAATTTTACCAATATTAACGTAACTTTTTGTGAATTTAAATTTTATGACCAGTTTTTTTAGTTATAGTTAATGTATGAGAAGTGCATACATACTACAAGCTTAAAAGGTCAGGGACATTTTTCTACTTGAATAATACTCAATTCAGTTCATTCAGTTAACTGATTTGTCTATTATTCCAACAAAATCCAACCAAAGAGGAAAAACAAGAACATGGTGGAAAAAATCCGTCTGTTCTTGTGTTGGAATTACAGACTTTTCAGTGTGTGTTGATACTTAGAGATATTCGATCGATACTAATTCCCATATGTAAATTGCATAATGCAGTTTGTATATATACAATTGATGATCAACCGATGGTATCAATTATGGCACAGTGGTTAGGCATCTGATGACGAACTTGTCACAGAGTTCGAAACTAGTCATACCAGTGAGGGTACTTAACTGAATTGCCTATTATTCCAACAAACATTTTTGATGTGTTAACATCTATAGCGGCGTATAGGGACTAAATCTATCAAAGTCAAAATCTGCTAAAACCAGATTTTATGCTGCTGCTAAAACTACATTTTCTGCGACTGCGAAAGAGAATAATGACGTGTTAAACAAAAATGAGCGAGCAAGAGAGCAATGAAAGAGTGGAGTGGCAGGGGTGAGGCAAACGAAATTGTGTCCATAGCGTATCTATTAACATCAAAATGTATATATGTATGTACATGTGTCTGTTGCTGTTGTTGAACGGAGATATAAAGCATAGCCACGCAAAATTTCATTTGCAAGCGCATGGGCTTGCGCAGTCGACGTTATGGTGACAGCTACTTCGTACAGCTACTTCGTACAAAGTATGTGTGATGTTGTGTGTTTGGCTGTTTCGTTGCTGTTGATATGGCAAAAATGTGGTTATGTGACACACGTATACATCAGCTACTTCGTTGTTTTTGCTATGGCCAAACAAAGCGAGTCATTTGATGTTCAGCATTGCCCGGTGTATACAAAAACAAGTAGAAACGGTGTTAAGTTCGGCCGGGCCGAATCTTATACATATACCCTCCGCCATGACAATTTACACTCTCACTCTCCACTCTTTGCATTCCCTTAACAGTTTTTATTTTAGGTACCCCCCCCTGCACAAAACACCAACACAAACACTCCACGGCACAGCAAGCACAAATAAATCACCAACATATCAGTAGTAGTAGTAGTTGTTGTTGTTGGTGTTGTTGTTGTTTTATAATAGTGAAAGGTAAGTCCAATAAAATGTGGGTGCGGAGCACTCTCAGAGCAAAGAGAGTAATGGCGTATTAAAAAAATAAAAAATAAATGGTTTCCCATTACATCCCACGAAGGGACTGGGGAGAACTTCTCACAATCACTGAGCTGTGCGCTTTCCAGTTTTCACTCACTGATTGGGACCTACAGTTTTACACCGATTCCGAACGGTAATTTGAGAAGCTTTTTCATGGCTAGATACTCGATAGTGTCGCCGTCACTATGCGAGGTGACCGCCGCCGAAAGCAAATTTGAAGGTGGTCAGAGCCGGGTTCGAACCCAGGATCTCATGTACAAGAGCCGCGCACACTACCATTGCACCACCGACGGCCACAAAATGGCGTATTATACGTATATAAAAATGAGATAGCAAGAGAGCAACGACAATTTTGTGAACTTGTGTAGCGTATGTCCGAATATGACAATGTATGTATGTATATACAAGTGGCTGTTGCTTTGCATTCTTTGACTTTTGTGGGAATAAAACAAAAAGTATTGAGCAAGAAAATAATGGCACATGTGCTTGCACTGGGTCTCTAAATAATTTTAAGTATTAATATTATTTAACTGTAACGTCATCATATAATTGAACGCTGTTTTTATACCCTCTACTGTAAGTGATAGAGGGTATAAGTATATCAGTTTGTCATTCTGATTGTAACATATAGAAATAAGGCTTTGCGACCCCATAAAGTAAATATATTCTTGATACTTATAACAACCGGAGTCGATATAGCCATGTCCGTCTGTTGAAAACATTCTCATGACTTCAATCGGCGACAACGCGGTTTGGTTTTGGCCTGAATGTTCCACGTATTCCTGAGCAGTTTGGTATTGAAAATCAGCGAAATTGGTCCATTGGAAAAAATTGGAAACGTAAAAAAACTCATAAAATTTTCACATTAATTTTTGTAGTTTTATACTAAACTACTCCTTTTGCCGTGTGGTGAATTTCCATGTTGAAAATCTTTTGATGTGCTTTATAATAGGTAAGTACTTTAGAATGTTTAGATGTACTTCCATGTGTTAATACATTTATATGAAATTTGTCACACTTCATCTAAGGTCGCTGTGGCCTGATGGGTAAAGGGTTGCGCGTTGTAGTCTGAGGGTTGTTGGTTCAACTCTCGTCCCAGCTTGTGTTTTTTTTAAAAGTTCTTCAAAAAATGCTTTTTTATTTTTAAAAAATGCTTTGAAGCTTGTTTTTTTTTAACAGTTCTTCAAAAAATTATTTTTTTATTTTAAAAAAATGCTTTTTTATTTTACTTGTGAACAAGTAACTTATTTTTATTTTTTTTAAAAAGGTACATTTTCTGAAAAAAGTACATTTCTTAAGTACATTTCAAAGTACATTAAGTACATTTCAAAGTACATTTCTTAAGTACATTTCATTGAGTACATTTCTTAAGTACATTTCTTAGTACATTTCTTTCTTAAGTACATTTCTTCTTAAGTACATTTCTTAAGTACATTTCTTCTTAAGTACTTAATAAATGTACATTTCTTAAGTACATTTCAAAGTACATTAAGTACATTTCAAAGTACATTTCAAAGTACATTTTCTTAAGTACATTTTCAATGTGAGCATTTGAGCATTGTGAGCAATGCATTTGTGAGCATTGTGAGCATTTGTGAGCATTTGTGAACAAGTAACTTATTTTTATTTTTTTTTAAAAAAGTAAATTTTCTTAAAAAAGGTCCTTTTTAAAATTTAATATTTTGCTGGTTACCACTAAGGTGAAGGGTATCAAAGATTCGGCACTGCCGAATTTAACACTTTTACTTGTTTATTTTCCAATGTAACATTTACGAATGTGTTCATAGAAATCGAACAGGTACCGTGTAGCAAAATGGTGTTAACACATCGCCCGTGAGTTCGAACACTCATTGGTTTTTTTTTAATTAAAAAAATTTTCCTTTATAGTATGAATTTCTCATACAGTAACTAAAATATAATAACTAAAGTTTAATAACTGTACATATTTTTATAATGTCCAAGGTACCCAACTATATCCGTGTGGAGATACATCTTGATTCCACAAGGCCTTTTTCGAGTAATACCTACTTGTGACGTCTGGCCGCATGGAAATATTTTGGCAAACGCTACTTTATAATGTAAAACCGTAAACAATTTGCCGTGGCCATTTTGGTACCACACATACAAATATTGGGCGGATTATTGGCTGTTGGTTGTTGGCTAAACACAACGGAATTTGAATAAATAAACATAGGCGGGTTTGTCAAAATCAGTCGAGAATCTGAAGGTCGGTCAGCAGCAATCTTAATTCTGTATCGCTGAATTCTTCCTCAGGTTTCGATCAACAGTTTTAAACCAAAGCCGGAACCAGTGGGTGACGTAGATTAAGGGTAGGAGGAAGTTGGTTCACCCGACTGAAATTTCTATTCTGTGCCTATTTGTTATAATTTTTTACATACTCATATAAATTTACAGAAATTAAAAATTTGCATTATGCTTAGAAATAAAACAAAATTTTGCTGCTTTTTTAATAAATTTGCAACAAGAAAACTTCCGCATTGTAATTCTAAAAATGTATAGACTATGTTGGTTTAAAATTGTTAGCAATGAACTTGATAGTTGTTGATTAAAAAAAAAAAGAAGTCTGCACCTCATCGTTAAAAATTATTTACATTCAAAAGTATTTACACAGCAGGAAAAACATTATCAAACACATAAAAAAAATAATTAGTAGCCGGCTACATTTCCCTCAGCATCTAAGATAGCTTGTAGTCTAGCTGGAATAGACGCAATCAAATTGCGTACGAACTCGATTTCTAAGCTATTCCAGTTATTTATTATTTCATCAACAGTTTCCTCTCGTTTTCGGTCCATTTGGATAGATCTCTGCCTTTTTATGAATTCCCAAACATTCTCTATTATAGGTTCGTTCCCGTAGTTTTTAAATTCTTTATATTAACTTAACCTGCCTGTATGCATGTATGCAATGTATGTACTTCGCAGGCAAACTAATGGCGACGACACAAATGAAAATAGGGGCGGGATTGGAAAAAGGGGCAAGCTACATCCCATACAAATCACAAATTAAAAATCCACTATTTCTGCTTCTGTTAACGGCATTTGAACAAAATTTGGTATGTTGGTTAGGTGTACATATTCTAAGATCTGCTGCAAATATGGGCAGGATTGGACAAAGGGGCGTGGGAAAAAACCATGTGTCATATGTAAAGAATTTATAGTCAAAAAACTATGCTTTTTACGGGTTGGTTTTTGATGTGTTAACATCTATAGCGGCGTATAGGGACTAAATCTATCAAAGTCAAAAACCAGATTTTATGCTGCTGCTAAAGCCAGATTTCTGCGACTGCGAAAGAGAATAATGACGTCTTAAACAAAAATGAGCGAACAAGAGAGCAATGAAAGTGTGGTGTGGCAGGGGTGAGTCAAACGAAATTGTGTCTATAGCGTATGTATCAACATAATAATGTATGTATGTACATGTGGCTGTTGCTGTTGTTGAACGGAGATATAAAGCATAGCCACGCAAAATTTCATTTGCAAGCCGCCGTTATGGTGGCTTGCGCAGTCGACGTTATGGTGACACACTAATACGTCAGTTACTTCGTACAAAGTATTTGTGATGTTGTGTGTTTTTTTAAGGTGGTCAGAGCGTGGATCTAACCCAGGATCTCATGTACAAGAGGCGCGCACACTACCCATTGCACCACCGACGGCCGCACTAAAAATTTTAATTTGTGTAAATATTTATGACTATTTATGGATTTGTACATTGACTAGCTATATAACCAATCCACACAGATCTAGTGCCAGATTCGATTTATTTATTAATTAATACCGATGCTCTGTTAATCCTCCGAGATTAAAAAATTTCAGCTTTGAGTTATGGTTATTGACACTAGAATTTTTAATTTAGTACCTTAATAAGAGTGGCAAATAAGTTGTTGAGCTATAAGTCTGTAGATATCGACTAGACTTTAATAATAATAATAATAATAATAATTAGTTTCGCATTACATCACACGAAGTAATTGTTTTATACTCACAGATAGGGACCTACAGTTTCACACCGATTCCGAATGGTATTTTGAGAAGCTTTGTCACGGCTCAATACTCAATAGTCTCGCCGTCACTATGCGAGGTGACTGCAGCCGAAAGAAATTTAAGGTGTTCAGAGGTGGGGTTGAACACAGGATCTAATGTACAAGAGGCGCGCATACTACCATTGCACCACCGACGGCCATATATTTTGTATAGCTTAAATTCACTTAAAAGTTTCAAATTACCTCCTAAATTTTTTTCTGTGTACTTTACTCTACTCAAAGCGAACCTCAACAGACGTAAACTAAAGCAAAACAGTCATGTGTTATTTGCTTGCTTGTTTTTTGCATCGGTTTTCATTTTGTTTGTATCTTTAATGAAGTGCTAAACTTCAAAATATTTCAAAGAATGCAATGTATTTAATTAGACTGCCAGTATAAGTACAACCATAAATTAATTCATAGAAAACTCGTAGTTATGGAGGTTTTGCACTGCTAAATCAATTTAGGGAACCCACCAAAACCTTCACCTAATAAATAAATTAAAAAGAAGATAGTACATTTTTGACGTAATGAAAGGCTTAAAATATGTGAAGTGCACACGTAATGTAGAGGAACACAAAAGAAGACATTTAGAATAGTGCAAAAACAAAGTTGTTAAACTTATTTAAGATATTAAGTGAAATTTCGAAATTCGCACTGTTTGATAGATTTCAAAGCTATGGTTGGATATATATATAAAATGCATACATAATTTTTTTACTTCAAAACGATTTTAGATTTTCTTAAAAGTCTGTGCAATTTAATTTCTTGTTATTTTAAACTTTAAGTTTCTGATGATCTTCTGTTCAATACATGTCGTGATTTTCAATGAAGTTTTTGGATGAAACTGTTGTCCTTGCCCATTTATAAAATAAACGGCTATTCCGGTAAAAAAAAAGAGTAACCATTACAGCAATTGTAGTCGGGTGAACTGACTTATTCAAGCTCTTACCCCAAGCCATCCATTGGGCTCGGTTTGCGTTTATATTGGTTGGTCGAAATTTTAGGAAGAATTAAGATACGCAGACATTTCGTCGTACCGGAGTTATCTACACGTATATCACAAAATCCCAAAAATTGAGATAAGAACACTTTCTATGGTAATTTTTCAAGATCTATCAATCTGTCTAGTCCCCAGGTTGCTACCTCTTACAGATTATGTAATATTTAGGCGTTTTATAATTGTATATCCATAAAAACAAAAAATAAAACGCGTTATAGCATCGTATAGCACAATTTTGTGGCTATACAATGAAAAATATATGAAATTTGCGAATTCAAAAATTGTTACGTTATCTCCACGTATGTGCAAATAAAAAATTATTTTAACGACTTTATTATAAATTTTTAAAAAAATTGAATTCTAACCATAAACTAAATTAACTTTTCAATTTCAATACTCCATAGGACAATAATTGTTATAAACTAAAATATTTATAAAAATCAAAATATAAAGACAAATTTATATCACTCGAACATAAGTTTTCATTATGAAAATTCGGCTGAATATAAATAATAAAAAAATAAAAAAAGCAATCTTTTCTCTTTTAATTTTATTTCGGACTGAATTATCAAACTCAATTTCAAAACATTGTTTGGTAATTTTTCATTGACTTTTAATTAAATATTTTTATATACATATTTTTGAAATAATACTATTAAAAATGTCTGAATTATTCTACATCTGAACTTTTTAACTATAATAACACTGTGATAGTTTTTGGCCCGAAAAACAATGAACTTTGATGAATCCTTTTCGAACTATTAGGGGGGAGTCCCCAGAGTGCGAAAGTACATTTGGAAGCGTCAGATTGGCTCCAGTTTTTGAGAAATCGGTATATATGGATATAGCTAAGTCTGCGCTATTTAAACAAATTTTACCGGCCATAGGCCAATTTTTTTTTGGCCTAAAAGGGCTTAAAAAGCTTATAAAAATAGAAAAAACAACTGTTTGCGCTCGGTCCAACTTCTTGAGATATGGGCCTTTAAAGCTAGAGTATATAATTGGCCATATTTATGGTCCGATCTGGTTCCGGTGAATATCATTACAAAGACCATTAAAAACTCTTTAAATCTGCATATAAACATATTACATTTTATTAACCCATTGTGGACAAATTTAAAAAATACGATTTTTTAACCTCACTTTTTTGCTAAAAATCTGATTTTCTCAAAAAACAGCTCTAGTAAACCTATTTTCTACCTAGACTCAGGTTGTAGGCAACACTTCAGGCTTTGTTTTAAGGTATAATACTTCGCATTAGCCCTTCTAAGGCCGGAGATATTTATGTTCAAAATTTGAAATACACGAAAAAATTAAAGTTTTTTTTACTTTTTTCCAAAATTTTATTTATTTTCCTAGCATAGGCCTCAAGTTAAGCTTCAAAATCAAAATATTGGACTTTTATATATTTTTTTCGTTTTTTTTTTAAGTTAATTAATTCAAAGAAATGAAAAATTTTTAAAAATAACCGTTACATAAATATAATGCTAATCTTCATCATCCAACTCGGATTGAAAATTCCAGCAAAGGTCTGCTAAAAGAGAATTTTATCTTTTTCCACTATACCAATGCTCTAACTGAGCTGAAACTTGATGAAATCGTTCACCATGCTCATCTGATTCCTATGGCAATTGGCGGTCGCAGTAATCTTGGTGATAATGAAGAAAATGTATTTTTAATGACATGTTGACATTAATTTTTTCAAAGGATTGAAGCATGTTGTCAACATATGACTTCCAGTTATGTGCTCGAAAATTTCCTATAACGTTTTCAAGAACAGCTTTAATGTTTTGCCAGGCAATAAGCTCATCTTCACTAAGGCTATCACCAAAAGCTCCATTTCTCATCAATTTGCGAATGTCTGGCCCATTCAACATGCCTGAAAAAAATAAACAATAGAACATTTCAGTTGAGATTATACAAACTGTAAGCTCTCATAAAAATTATTACCTGCTTTTATTTTATCTTTACTCAAACGAGGAAAAGTATATTGAAGTTGGTTGAACGCTTGCTCGTTCTTCCGT
The DNA here is from genome assembly GCA_963931995.1 of Phaonia tiefii. Lineage (NCBI taxonomy): Eukaryota > Metazoa > Arthropoda > Insecta > Diptera > Muscidae > Phaonia > Phaonia tiefii. The sequence goes on along the minus strand of OZ008368.1, from coordinate 195,664,909 downwards.
TTAATCAACGCCTTAATACAATTTTTAGCAATACCTAGCTTTATATGCAGTGGCGGTAGCAAAATTTTTTCTATTGGCACCAAGTTTTCATGCAAAATGTTGTTGACTCCAACTGCATGCACTTCTCTCATTGCCCAATCACGCTTTTGGTATTGTGATGTTGATGTGTCCTTGTATCTCGAATTCCACAAGCACATAAAACACATATTTTTCGTGTAACCTGTTTGCAGTCCAGATAAAAGGGCAACAACTTTTAAATCAGAACAAATTTGCCACATGTGGTCTTTGTACTTTAATGATTCTATGATCGTTTTACGGCAAGAGCAACAGGTACAGGGTTGTTCGAATTGTCTTTATATAAGAGCACCGCTTTGAGGGTTGTTTTTGACCCATCAATAAAAAGTCGCCAATCTTCCGCTTTATAGGTGTAATTCATCGCCAACATCAATCCACCAACGTCATTGCAGTATGCCAATGAATTGTTTTCATTTACGTTAAAAACTGTAAAAATTCTCGCTGGCGGCCTCGTGATGAATAAATTTTAACACCTTTTTCGACGTTGTGACCACTTGAGCTGACGCACCATTCTGTCAAATCGTTGCTGCGTGATTTCAATATGATTACAATTTTGTGAAACAGTGGAAGGTTGATACAAAGACATCGATGACTCTGCTGAAGTTTGAAACGTTTGTGGTGCATAGGCTTCAGTAGGACTTGGTCTTTTTGGAACAGGCACTGCTTCTGGGTGCGAAAGTGGTGTTTGTGCTGATGGAGCGCTTTGGTAAAAGTGACCAATTGCCTTTAATCGGTTAAGACCTGTAGAATATTTATTTATGCACACATAGCATTTATTGATCTCGTGATTTATTGGCTCGGTCCAAATCATCGGAACACCAAATTTAAAGCCTTTTCTTCGACCATTTATCCACCCATATAATATTGAGCGGCAAGATCCGCAAACAATTTGAGGCACCCATCCACGTTTTGTATGACTGCCAAATTAAAATATTGTTCATAGATTTCAGCCAATTGATCACATATTTTATTTTTTTGTGGCATAGCTGTGAACTTTCCGCACACGTAACAAAAATTATTAAATTTTTTAAAACAACAGCTCATTTCGCCCGAGTTTAAGTTTTCAACTGTCTCCTTATTGTTCAATGTTCTCTTATTTATACTTATGCCTAGCTTAGAATATAACAATAACAAACTTAAGGTAATGCTATTGTTGGCATGCTATGGCCAGCGAGATCAGTGATGTTTGTAAACAACTGGTGATATTTGTGTGTAGTTGTTGTTAGTTAAAAGAATGTTAAATTGTAAACAACAAGAATGGTAAGAGTATTTGGCTTTAGTATACACTTAAACAATTTTTGTGTCATGATTCAAATTAAACGAATAAATATTATCGTTATTGTACAAAGATATTTTATTAAAGTTGATTAATTATAATTAATTAACTTAAAAAAACCAAAAAAATATATAAAAGTCCAATATTTTGATTTTGAAGCTTAACTTGGGGCCTATGCTAGGAAAATAAATAAAATTTTGGAAAAAAGTAAAAAAAAACTTTCATTTTGTCTTGTATTTCAAACTTTGAACATAAATATATCCGGTCTTAGAAGGGTTAATGCGAAGTATTATACCTTAAAACAAAGCCTGCAGTGTTGCCTACAACCTGAGTCTAGGTAGAAAATAGGTTTACTAGGGCTGTTTTTTGAGAAAATCACATTTCTAGCAAAAACGTAAGGTTAAAAAATCGTATTTTTTAAATTTGTCCCCAATGAGTTAATAAAATGTAATCTATTTATATGCAGATTTAAAGAGTTTTTAATGGTCTTTGTAATGATATTCACCGGAACCAGAGCGGACCATAAATATGTGAGATATGGCCAATTATTTACTCAAGCTTTAAAGGCCCATATCTCAAGAAGTTGGACCGAGCGCAAACATTTGTTTTTTCTATTTTAATAAGATTTTTAAGCCCTTTTAGGCCAAAAACTTTATCTTTATCCATATATACCGATTTCTCAAAAACTGGAGCCAATCTGACACTTCCAAATGTACTTTCGCACTCAGGGGCCTCCCCCCTAATAGTTCGAAAAGGATTCATCGAAGTTCATTTTTTCGACTATCACAGTGTAATCAGTTCAGAAATTTTTAGTGAGATTCTTCTACTGGGTCATATCTTAAAAAAAACAAATGAAATAGCAAAAATATAAATACGAATCTTAGTGTTTTTAAAAAACAAATGTAAAAGTAAACATTTGTTAACATGTTTCTTTTAGTCCATTGCCACGTATATCCCACATTTTGAACAATTTCTCACAAAAAGTGGCGTATACGATTAAATGACAAAAATTGCAAATTGCCATAACTAGAAAAATTTTCTCCATGTCCATTAAGGTGGACCTTGAAATGACATTTTTGCGATATTTTGGTAGATGAGGGCTCTATTCCGTGCCTTTTTGAAAAAAAATGACAATGCCGAAAAAAAAAAACATTAGGGGTTGCGCACGAGCCGAGAAAAAGGTCCACTTTGCCAAAATTAGGGGGGAAATTGCCATAGGTCATCAGGGGTCACCCGTAGGGGGGAAGAATGTATGGCCGACCCCCATTAACTTTTTACCGCCAACATTTTCCCCCAAGACACCCAGGGGGGTCACCATACAAAAATGGAGGTTGCTCAGTATTTTCGAAAAACACCATAGGTCATCAGGGGTCACCCCTAGGGGGGCAAAATATATGACCGACCCCCATTAACTTTTCATCCCCAACATCTTTTCCGAACAAACTTACCCTCTATCTCCACTCCTTGAGGGACTCCCCATACAAAAATAAAAGAAGCTGTAATTGAGTAGTACTACTAAGCACTCTTAATATAATATAGTCAAATTAACATATTTTTGTTCGCTGATGGGTATTTCTTGCGGTAAGAATCGATAACATGTAGTAAATACTGTTTCTCTTCTTCGCCTTGACACAGTATTCTATTATAATCTTGTATCATTTTTACTCCTCTTTCGGCAGTGTCGTTCACAACGCGCAAGTTATTTACAATTCTACGACCTTCTTGATAGTCTGCGCGAGATTTCCAGGTTGCTGGATTTGCAAGAATGAAATCTTGCGATATTCCAAATCGTACAAATAAATTTTTGGTATTATGAGAGACGAAGTTGCTCAAGTCTTTAGCCAAGAATTCCTCATTCACATCTTTGAATTTCACCTCGATTTTTTTAACGCTGGTGCTTTTGATTACGACGCGAGGAGCTGGGGGAACCGGGTCGTCTTCTTCATCTTCTTCACCTTCTTCGTCTTCTTCATCTTCTTCACCTTCTTCGTCTTCTTCATCTTCTTCACCTTTTTCGTCTTCTTCATCTTCTTCACCTTCGTCATTCTCATTTTCTAGCAATGCTTGGGCCATTTTGGCCTTCAACTCATTTGAAACCTTGTCATCGAAAAAGGCAAGGGCTATGTGCTCATCGGCGAGATACCATAGGTGACCGATAAATTTCTTTATCATTACCCGAGATAAATCCTGGTCAACGGACTTGTACTCGACGATGTCCTTCAAAAACTTCCAATCTTGATTCGGCGCCTCAGCTGCTCGAGAAGAACCAAACCATGCCTTGACGTAAAGTCGCACTACAAAAATACAAACGTGTCGAATACCATTCAATTCACATACAGATAAGTGAAAAGTTCTCCGAAACAAAAACATCTTGAGGCTGTAAATGGCTTTTGCCATCCATCGAGCATGGGAAACGGGTCCTGGAGGTCGGAAATGGTAATTCTCAAGTTTTTCACCCAGAAACAAAAGAATTAATTGTAGCATTTCTTTGTAGTCATCGCGAGGGTGTTTCTCCTTCAATTGATCTAAGCAAAACTTCTTTATGCCGACTTGCATTGCCACAGGAATTTTTCTGACGACTTGATCGTCTATCAAGCCAGAATGGAATGGTTTAACCTTTACAGCGTCCCATTCCTGTTTGAAACGGTCAAAGCAAGGAACGCCTGGTGCACTGGTCTTTCCCATTTTTGTCTCAAAAACTTCCCTTAGCACCAGTACGTGGTGTCTGCAAGGTAAATATAAGATTTCTCTCTCCAACAGCCGCTCAAGAGCAACTGCGGCTCCGGAGAATGGGCCACTGTTCGTTGATGTCGTGTCGAAAGAAAGTCCTTGTATTCGATGTGTCATATGCCAAGATGCCAACAGTTGATAAACGGCATGTGCTATTCTCCGGCCTTTTCCTTTCCCATCTTCTACTTTGGGAACTCCAAGCAGTTGTTCTTTTTCTCCGTATGAGACAATTACCGGTAGACGGTCCACCTTCTTTGTACCCACAAAATCCAAAAGCATTTTGCCATCCCAATGGACTACGAAGGATTTAGCTGCGACAAGCTGGAGATGAATGAAACGCGTTGAAGAATAAGAATTCTGAATGAGAGCAAATAAATCTATGCGATCTTACTTGTGGATTGTCTTTCACATAACTCAGCATGTTCTCTCGATTTGAACGCCGACATCTCCGAAACGACGTACGGTTTATTGTGTATTGTTGAGGATCACGTCCAAATGCTTCTGCCGCCGCTATCATAATGCCGACCGCGTCTCGGTCAGTCACTTTGCACTTGTCCAAAGCTGATAGGACTCGTTCAGTAAAACATTGTTTGTAACCTCTTCTGTCACCAACATTTGACGGGCCAGCTTCTGCCGGGAAGTTTTCGTCCTGTCTCCCATTATCATCCCTTGAATCACTGCTTGAAAATTTAACCACTGCAATTGAACGAATTTCATTTGAATATAAACATTGGACGAACACACAAAGCGCGAAATAGCTTACCGCCTTTAGCGAACCGATCTCTACTAGATTCCGTTGCACGTTTGCGTCGCAACTCTTCTTGTTCTTCGCGCTCAGCTTTTCTTTTCGTCGTTCGAGTATCAGTAGCGTCCACACCTCCCATAGTTCCTGGCCGGCCATCTTCTCTTTGCTTTAGCAGAAACTCAATGTCTTCGGTATTTGTCATTTTCTCAAGGGCGTTGGCGTGTGCGATGTCGAAAAGATTATCCAAGCTATCAGAAAACGTATTCTCTTTTTCTCTAGTGGACTCAGTCTTTCTGTGAGATGACTTTCTTAAAGCATCCCACTCATCGTGCAGCGCAGTTATTTTTCTTGTAACATCTCCTCTGGCTTTCGTCGGAATAGCTGCTTGGCGCCAAAAAATCATCACTGCGTCCGCGACTATAACCGCACTATTTTTCTTCGACATGTTTCGTTTGCGAATGTTGAAGAAATGCATTCTTAGCACTTGCTTCTTCGACGGTAATTTGTTCCCCGTAATATTCATGCTTGGATAACCAATCAAAAAAATATCGTCGAGCGATCTAAGTCGTGTTGTCATCTTAACTTTTAAAAAACGGGAGAAAAATCAATTTACTTTTCGCGGTCGTCGGCACTTGTTGAATGACAACAATCGATGAATGAACTGCTATTTATAACTACTACGTATTTTGCAATATTTTACTGCCAGGTACTGATGAATGGGGGCATCTGCTAAGGGTGCCTATGTACCTGATTCAGCACGTGTGCGTTTCAAATTTTTCAAGACTTTCCAAACAATGACCACTCTTGAATATTGGTGGAATTTCTGTAAAAAAATCAAAAAAATCTCGATATTGTGCAACTGTAAATACATAGATTTTCAGTATTTTTGTATGTGGAGTCCCTCAAGGAGTGGAGATAGAGGGTAAGTTTGTTCGGAAAAGATGTTGGGGATGAAAAGTTAATGGGGGTCGGTCATATATTTTGCCCCCCTAGGGGTGACCCCTGATGACCTATGGTGTTTTTCGAAAACACTGAGCAACCTCCATTTTTGTATGGGGACCCCCCTAAGGGGAGGAGATAGGGGGTGGGTGTCTTGGGGGAAAATGTTGGTGGTAAAAAGTTAATGGGGGTCGGCCATACATTCTTCCCCCCTACGGGTGACCCCTGATGACCTATGGCAATTTCCCCCCTAATTTTGGCAAAGTGGACCTTTTTCTCGGCTCGTGCGCAACCCCTAATGTTTTTTTTTTCGGCATTGTCATTTTTTTTCAAAAAGGCACGGAATAGAGCCCTCATCTACCAAAATATCGACAGAAGGTCCACCCTAATGTCCATTGACATTATTCCACATAACAATGAAGAATCCACACCATTATATCTAAAAAAAAATATTGGACCACTTTTTTCATATCATTTTTTTGTTATACCTTTCTGAAACTTTAAATTCAATTTATCAAAAAAAACTTTTTTGGATGTACGTGTAGATAACTCAGGTACGACGCCATTTTTGTTGCCGCATGGGCGTGGCGAATGCAAAATATCGAATAACACCAAATTTAATAATTATTTGATCCGCTTTCCGTGATATATTTTGCCTACCAATTAATCTTCCGCCCAATATTTGTATGGGAGGTATCAACATTTTTAAATTTTTAAATTATAGAGTGCCATTATGCACAATATTTCCCAAGCCCAACTGTCATAAAATCACGCGTGTCTTACGAGAGGTGTCGCACTGATCGAAAAGGGGAATTTATCAAAAAATGCAATCGTCTATAAACGCCTTATCCATCTAAAATGTAATGTCACATGCAGTTTCCCATTGGGGTCCCGGCGTTGGCTGCATCGGATATTAGAAATATTTCAATTGTAAGTATTAAATATAAGAATAGACGTGGAAAATAGTTAACTGTTTTAAATCATAGAGTGGCTTATTACACAGTATTGCCCAACTCCGATTTTAAATTCCTGGAGTTGTCGCATCGACGGAAAAGGAGAATTTCCCAAAAACAAAATTATTATGCAATGAATTCGCCTTATCCGCCTAACAAATAATTGCGGTGTCACAATGGAGTCCCGCCTTTGGCTACATCGGACATTATAAATATTTTAACCTTTATTTTTAATTTAATGGTTTCCTTAGTGTTTTGTTCCCCAACTAGAAATATTTTTGGTGAAAATTTTAATTAACCAGAGGTTACTTATAATTTAGCCGTCAAATTTATTTATCTATAAAAAAAATATTTTATTATTTTTGCAGTATACTATAACATTTATACACCACGTATGGAAATACTGAAGACATTTGGAGCAAAATATCGGATGAAAATATATCGGCAATGACATAGCTAAACATGTATTTATGTTTTTAAAAGTGGTTTAGTGAAATGAATGTGATAACTTAACCAATATCTCAACTGGTCTATGGCCGTCGGTGGTGCAACTGTTAGCGTGCGCAGCTGTTGTGCGAGAGAACGTGGGTTCGATCCCTGCTCTGATCACCTTACACTTCTGTCGACGACGATCACCTTGCTTAGTGACGTTGACACTAATATGTGTAAAACTGTAGGTCCCAATCATTGAGTGAAAACTGGAAAGCGTACAGCTAGTGATTGCGAGAAGATCTCCCCTATCTCTTCATGGGATGTAATGGGAAAATATATTTATTTTATTACGTGACCTCGTATACGGAAAGGTATATATGGTCGGAAAAATGGATTTCTGTGTAAGGAACTAATTTTATACAAAATATAACGCTCTTTTCAGGGTTGCAGTGAACATCGTCTCCTCGTGGTGAATCCTGAGTAACTCTAAATGATCCTCTTCATCTTTGGCACAGACTCTGCTACAACCCTGGTTCACGATTGTCGTAACTATTTGAGTTTCTGCGCTTGAGCTGACGCCATGTGATCTGCGACCTGAGTAGGCAGAGGTGACACTCTGTCGAAATGGCTCGTGGCTAAGGTACCGTACGTCTCCGCCTACTTAAGTCGTGTAGCACGTTCGAAATCCGTCACCGTTAAGTTTGTGATAGTGGTGAGGTTGAGATGACTCCCTCTTTACTCAGGACTGGCTCTGAACACTCTGTCTCGTAAGGCGGACTGTTAACCCTCACGTGGAACACCCTGCTTCAGAGACAACCACGGGCCCCTCTTTTTGAACACAATGCATTCTTACCGACGTAGATAGCGGCTACAAGTTAAGGCCCAAACAACATGAACAAGAATAGTAAAAACTCTTCGACCACAGGAAAACCTGTGACCTCCCCCGAGCCTACGGGCTCTTCCTCGAGCACTAATGCTAAATGCGAACAATGCGGGCGGTGTTCAACACTCCCCAACTATGGGGAAAACTAAAAATCTCTGCCCCTCCCGAAAGAGGAGAACTGATCTTCGAGTGGCCACTAGATTGGTTAGTCAACTCTCCGCAGGGCCAGTCGCCGCACTCACTACTGCACAGGTAAACACCTTGGTGTGGCCTAAGGCCATCTGTTAGGGGTCCAAGTCTGTAGGGACATAGCTTCAACTGGCTGTTACTAAAAGGCAGGGTTCAGTGAAGGCGGATACAAAACCTGGTCCCTCCTCTAAGAGGCATGAAAGCCGCCAGTGCTCGGCAGGTCCTTTAGTGATGTCGCGAAGGAGAGCCTATTCATTGGCGTCTTGGATGAAGGTTCCCATGATGGACGTATCCCCAAGGATAAATGGCGCCTCATAGAAGGAGCCCTTCTTACGGTGTTCATGGATATCGTCAACGACAACCCTGGTCCTGAGTCAATCAGCGAAGACGCGGGATGTTTCCAGGGAAGAATTAAACTTATCGGCTGCTCCGATGAGCGAGCAACGCGATTTTATATGTCCGCCATGAGTCGAGTAGGTGAGGTTTGGCCGGGGGCCAAGCTCAAAGCCGTGGATAGGAAGGATCTACCTTCTAGACCAAGGGCTAAGGATTGGGTCCCGTCAAACTAACCTACTGACCCACTGGAGATCCTAAAGAATATAAACCACTGCAGTCTCCCCATTCCTGCAAAGGATTGGAAGATGGTCAAGGTTGAGGACCCTGTAGGAATCTCCCGGCAGATAGTTTTGGCCCTGAACCAGGATTCCTTAAAACCCCTAGAGGAGTTCAAAGGCCAAATTTGGTCGGGGTTCATGAGTGTACCCCTCAGGGTATACAAAGTGGATACGCTGAGTGGCAAACTGGCCGAGTCGAAGTCGGAAGTTACAGCTGTAAATGCTGTAAAGCATCCTGAAAAGGCAGTAGATGCTGAAGAAGCACTACTGAAAGGTCCGCTCTGCCTGGCTCCGAGATGGGTCCATCACTAGCGAGGGTGATCACGAGACAACCGTGATCGAGGTACCCGGAGTTGAAGTTCCTCTAGACGATGGAAGTCCTGCAAATAAATCTTCATCGCAGTAAGGCAGCATCTGCCAACCTCATTCTCCATCTCCAGGGGGGAACCGATGTGGCCCTGATAGAAGAACCATGGACGGTCAATGATCGTACATATGGTATCAGGTGCAATGGATACAGGACCTTCGTCCTGTCAACACCAGATAGGCCAAGATCTTGCATAATCATTAAAAACAAATGTAAACAAAAATTTTTGCTGAATTTTAGTGATAGTGATACAACCGCCATCAGCGTCTCGCTGGAAAACGGACAGCGGGACACCTGGCTAGTTTCATCGTACATGGCGCACGACTATACTGAATCACCTCCTCCGAAGGGCGTCAGGGATATTGTATCGGAGGAAAAAAAAACGGAATTGTAGCGTCATTATAGGTGCCGATGCCACCGCGCATCACACAATATGGGTGATTACCGGCACCTATGATCGAGGTGAGTTCCTCGAGGTGACTATCTGTAATAGAGGCGAGGAACCGACCTTCGTAACTTCGGTTAGGAGCGAAGTACTAGACCTAACTTTACTACTTGGCTACGACTATGTAACTGTATCCCATTAGAGCGTCCTTTCTGATCACTCATTTTCTGGTGATAGATATATACAGTTCCACATAAATATCGAACCTCTGGAAAAGGAAGTTTTTAAAAATTATAGGAAAACGGACTGGAACGCCTATCGTGGGCGCCTAAGAAAACTCTTAGGTAATCATCCGATTATTCCGACTAATGTGCCAGAGGTGGAAGTACTAGTTGGCAAATTTACTGATGCGTGCAAGAACGCGACCAATGAATCCTGTAATACCAGTGGTTATAATTCTGCCAAGGGTAACGAAAAACCTCATTGGTGGAACGCTAAGCTTCAGGATCTAAGATCATCCATTAGACGGCTTTTCAGCAAGGCCAAAAAGAGCAGCGACGAAAGGGATTCAGACGTTTACAAGATTAGTCTTAAAGAAGGCCAAACGGAAATCCTGGCGTAACTTCTGTGAATCCATTGAGGGAACCAACCAGACTGCACGCTTCAAATGCGTGCTCGCTAAAAACCCACCGTGTGCTGGGTTCTCAATAAAAGGCGATGGAACATGGACGTATTCGTCTGAAGAGTCTCTTGGGATTCTCCTGGATACCCACTCTCCCAACGATGACAGGAATGCTGCCCATTAGCCAGCAGAGCTAGCCGGAAACTCGCCTAGTATAGAAAAATTTCGCTCAATAGTGAGCAGAAAGAGTCTGATATGGGCCATTAGATGCCTTAAGCCCTATAAATCAGCCGGACCTGACTGGGTAATTCCCGCGCAACCATCCCTAGAATTTGGAAGCAAACCAAAGTAGGTTTCGTCCCGAAAGCGGGCAAATGCTCTCATGTCAAACCAAAGGACTTTAGACCAATCAGTCTATCATCCTTTGTTCTTAAGACATTTGAAAAGTTACTGGACATTCATGCTCGAAGTAATCTTCCACAGAATCTACTATCGAGTTCTCAGCATGCCCATATCAACGGCAGGTCAACTGAGACGGCTCTCCACTCTATATTCAGCATAATATAGAACTCTCTTGAGTATAAGGTCTTCGCTCTGGGGACCTTCCTGGACATCGAGGGAGCCTTCAATAACATTCAACCTTCGGCGATTCTTTGGTCGTTACAGAATCCAGGGGTCGACTGCTTAGTGACACGCCTAATTTGGAAGCTGCTGGTGGATAGATCCGTCAAAGCTGAATAGGGTGGTGTTACAATTGCTAGGAACGTTAACAGGGCGACACCGCAGGGGGTATCTCCACTATTATAGTTAACTTCTGTCAATGAACTGCTTACTGAATTGGACAGAGCCGAACGCCAGGTCTTTGCCTATACCGATGATATTGCAATTATCTGTACGGTTAGAAACCTCAGTTTACTTAGCATTCTTTCAACCAGCCTACTTAGTCTGATTTCGAACTGGACCGCTAACATCGGACTATCACTTAACCCACTTAAAACCGAGATTATCCGGTTCTCTATAATATAAAATACCCGCATTTGAACTGCCGTCAGGTAATGGGTTGCAATTACATTTGACGGAAAAGGTCAAATATCTGGGAATAATTCTCGACAGAAAACTGTCTTGGAAACCGAATGTGGTGGAGATGGTGATAAATGCGTCTTTTGCTTTTTACTGCTGTAAAGGGGCGATAGGAAAGTACTGGAGACTGTCTCCTAAGGTCACCATGTGGATTTATACGGCAATAGTCAAACCAATACTTCTCTATGGCACCGAAATTTGGTGGAGGTCCTTCCAAAAGAAATATATTATGAATTTCTTGATGAAAATTCAAAGATCAGCACTGATTAGCGTTAGTGGAGCATTGCGCACGACGTCAGGCACTGCACTTAGTGCTATCCTGAACATCTGTACTCCTACATCCCTGGTGAGAATCAGAGATTGTGGCGTTTTGATATCGGGGCATTCCGGACACTCTGAGTTACTACACCGCATCGACTCTATTCCCGTAAAAATGGACTACTGTATCCCCTACCTTCTACCAGCGACAAATCTAAGGACTTCTATTCCGAACAGGAATACCTGGAAAAAGTCACTGGAAGGTTATCAGTAGTAGCAGATTTTTCACGGATGGATCAAAGTTGGACGAATAAGTAGGCTATGGAGTCCATTCACCGGACCTAAATGCAAATATCTCCTCCAAGCTGCCTGATCACTGTAGCGTATTTCAGTCGGAATTACCACCATACTGGAGGTTGATGAACTACTGAAAAGTAGTGTCACAACCCTCCGGAGAATATGTATCTACACAGATAGCCAGGCTGCCATAAAATCCCTGGAAGCCATGTTTGCTACGTCCCTGACGGTGAAAGAATGTCACTCATCACTTAGGGTGATGGCAGAGTATTTTGATATCAAGCTCATCTTGGTACCGGGACACAGCAACATTCCAGGCAATTGCGTAACTGTTGCGTTAGCTAGACAGGATACTACGGCGCAGGTTCTTCCGGCAGAAGAAGGTGTTAGTATGCCAATCTCTACCTGCGTTTGCAGATCAGGCAGTGGGCCGATAATATGTTCAAGGACAAGTGGAGCTTTATTTCAACTTGCAAACAAGCCAGGGTCCTCTGGCCACAGGTGGACAGGAAGGGGACTAGCCAACTACTTATCTTGCCGAGAGGCAGGTTATCCACAAGATAGGAACACTTACGACACATTGTCTTGTAGGAAAGCACGCCCTAAGATTGCGACATAGAAACTCCAATCTGTGTAGATGCTGCATGGAAGAGCGAGGAAACGACGAAACCCCTTCTCTTGGATTGCAATGCTCTGTGCACGACTGAGAAGTAGGATATTCGGAACAAATTTAGTTGGTACCGTAGCCCTACAGGATATTCCTGTAGGTCTTACAGACAAATTCAGTGAACGGGCAAATTGGCTAGGCGACAAGTCTATAGTTGCTATAGAGGAAACTGCAGGTATCACAATGGGCTTCTTTAGCCTAAGTGTGCTAGAGAACATGCTGTCTTCCAGCCTTATCAACCAACCAACCAACTGCAACCCAACATAGTGTTTTTACAAAGGGTTGGTTGTTTGAATGACGACGAATTTTGGAAAAAAAATTGTGCTAAGTGACCAAACAGTTGACCAAAATGTAAAGAATGTTTGCTAAAAACACCAACTAAATATTCTAAAATTAAAAGAAGTTAATTTTTTTATATATATGTGCGTCTGTGAATACTGATACAGCAGTATACAGTAAACTTGACTCCCTATTCTCCATAAACTTATAGTTTTATTTAATAATGCCTCTCGATATGTCTTTAGAAAAAAAAATGTTCACCCATTACATGTCATGAAGAAATTGGGGAGAGCTTCTCACAACCAGTGAGCTGTGCGCTTTCTCGTTGTATACTCACTGATTGGGACCTACAGTTTTACACCGGTTCCGAATTGTATTTTTGAGAAGCTTTTTCATGGCTAAATACTTGATAGTGTCTCCGTCACTGTGCCAGGTGACCGCCGCCGAAAGACATCTTAGGTAGTCAGAGCACGGATCGAACCCAGGATCTGAAGTAAAAGAGCCGCGCACACTAGCCATTGCACCACCGACGGCTTTAATATACGGAAATTCTCTAGCATATCGTCATATAGTAAAACGATTCTTGGGATAGAAACATTTTGTTCTTACACAGAATCTTTATTAATAAAACACCTCAGTATATCTATAAAAAGCTAACAATTGATACCTCTTCCATATGCAAAATGCTTATTTTAACGGACTTTAAATAAGTCAATTCAAGTAGACTCTTTTTCATTAATGCGATTAGACTATGGAACTCCCAACCTACACATGTTAATAATGCTAGCTATCAGCTTTAAAATAACAGTTTTAAAATATATAAAATATAGTTTACAAATTCTTGAACTACTAAAACCCCAATCTTAATTTTATCTTATCTCTCTCTATTTTCTTCACTTTTTGTCCTTTCTCAACTCTTTTTATATCAGATAATTAGTTGATTTTTGTTTATCTTTAATGTGCATAGATTTAAGAAACTTTTATTTTTGTTTAAATTTTAATTTTTATTATCTCGATAACATCAACTGTTACAAAAAAACGCATACACGTTGCATATTTTCAACTTGGCTTCATCCAATGATTTTGTATTTTTATTTGAAAATTTCTTTATTTAAAAGTCGAAAACAAAACAAAATACTGTAGAATGCAATGTACTACATGAGGTGGTTATTATGCATTCACATTGCACTAAGATTTTCTCACTGTGTTCAAAAACAGATGTTTGGCTTAACGAAATCTCCGAACACGAGATTTCGATTGCAACGGTTCAAGACTTCAATGCCGTAAAGCACTGTTTACAAATAAAGCCCGCTCACAGATGCTTGGTAGTTGTGAGGTGTAAAAACAAAGCCAACATATATGACTCGAGCGCACGTGCAAAAAATAAAACAAAAACGCAGGTGTCCCGAGACAGCCGCATGCATTTGTTTATAAAAATTTTCCGGACGCTCTTTTAGGTCGCAAACAAGTAAAACCGGGATGCTGGCGTTCCGGAATCGGGACGTAAAATGCTACTGTGAAGAGAGGTAAGAGAAAATGGCGTCAAGTAATGAATGCGGATCGGTGTGCTATTTAAGCACAAAATTTATCAGAAACTGCATACAACATTTATATGTACCTAAAAGTGCATAATATTTTAGTCAAAATTTAAACAAAAATCTACAAAAAGTCCACATAATGAACTAAAAGTTCATAACAAGTACTTTAAAAAAGTACTTTAAGTGTTGTGAAAGGACGTAAACTACACGAAGAGTAAGATAAAAGTACTATAATATGTACCAAAAAGTACACAGGGTGTATCAAATAATTGCATACTGTGCAGCACGCGCACAGGGCCGAAGGTGTTTTTGCGAATCTTGGCGAGTTATGGGAAGATATCGGCTAAAGTTTATTTTTGAGAATCGATCTATTCTCGACTCTTGTAACCACCGCTGCTGTTACTTGTGCAAACCATCCGATCCCCTCTGCCTTGAATTCCTCCGATACAAATTTTACAATTCCATCTATCACCGCCGCATCAACTGAAGCTGAGATTTGTGCTGCTACGACGCTTTCCACTCACCCGGTCACAGCAGAGAACACAAACGTATCGACCGTTAATTCGAATGTTGCCGCCGTAGCTGAAAATTTGGGCCCTCAGAACTCTTCTACTATTTGTGTGTCTATGACGTCAGCAAACAAAGAACAAAACAAAACAGAAGCTGAGAAATTGGATAATGAAATAGAAATTTTACGACGACGTCATGAAATTTTACGGCTGCGCAGAGAAATTAATGAAATGGAACGCAATAGGATGACCGATGATGTACATAACTCTGCTGCACCTAAACGTACAATTCATTTTCAGGAAATCGAACATGCAATTGTAAAATTTAGTGGAGAAGATCGCACATATGGATTCATGGAGTTCTTTCGAAATCTCGAGGAAGTATTACAACATGTGCAAGCCGATGAACTTCTTAAATTTTTAACTCTGCGGAACTCTTTGATTGGCTCCGCTCGTTTGCTCCTTGGAAGAGGGGCAGTGACATATGCAGATCTAAATTAATTAAAGAATTTGGACGAACAGTTAGTCGTCAGGAAATTTATAACACCCTACGTCGTCGATTTAAAAAACTGATGAAAGTGTTCGCCGGTTTGTCATGGAGATGGAATATATTGCCATTCGTAGTGACGTCAGTGATTTTGAGCTCGTTGCATTTGTACAAGAGGGTCTGCATGGATGGGTGCCTGGTTTTATTCTTTTTGCTGCTGCGAAAACTATAGATGAAGTAAAAAGTGCAGTTGATATGTATGAACAACGACAAAGCGCAAGAGGAAACTCAGAGGGTTTTGCAAATAACAGCAGCACAAATGTGAGCGGAGCAAAAACCATTGTAACAAAACCAGATAGCGACGGAGTACGATGTTACAACTGTTCAATAATGGGACATATGAAATCGCAGTGCTCCTACGATGAGAGACCCGTTGGTGTTTGTTTTAATTGTTGGCAAGTTGGGCATGATCGTAAGTCATGCAATAATACGAAGCATATGCGAAGACTGAAGACAACGATTGCTGCTGTTACTGAGGACAATTTGACTGCTGATGAAGACGCAAACTCCGTTAATATTATTAATATGGTATGTTTAAGGTTTATGAATTTGAATGGTGAACAGCTTAGTGATTTTAAAATTATTTTATCCCTTTTCGATACTGGCAGCCCGGTAAATTTGGTACGCGAATCTGAAATACCGTTTCAGATCAATATAGTTAGAAGACAGACTGAATTCCTTGGTTTTGATACGATGAGAATATACACTTTTGGTAAATTGACATCTGAAATCTCATTTGGGAATCAAATACATTCCATTACATTACTTGTTGTTCCTAATGAAACTTTACCTGTGACTTTACTACTCGGACGAGATTTTCTCGATAAATTTAACATTCGTTTGTGTCATATGAATAAATCTGTGAATTTTGTGAATAAATTGAATCCTCTGAATATTGCTAAATTTGAGCATTTAAGTTTTTGTTCCTTGAGTGCGGACATGCCTCAGGGAGTTTCACCGTCGATGGTTAATGTTTTTGTTGGGGATTCACAGTGCGAACATGTGGATTCCGACATTGAGACGATTGGTGAACGAGCACTGTCGTCGTTCGAGTTTGCTCATGGTGGCATTATGGCCATGGACATATGTGGTGACTTTGATGAGATCGACGTCAACCCAATGCTGAGCAGCAGTGAGGGGGATATTATTAGGAACATAGTTAAGAAACAATACTTGAATTGTGGTGCTGAGGTTGTCCCCTACGATTATAGGATGACCGTTAGGTTGAACTGTGAAACTCGATTTCATTTTCGGCCACGTAGACTGGCTATTGCGGCACGTACGGCTCTGCGGAAAATTGTTAGTGAATTATTGGAGAAGAGGATAATTAGGCCAAGATAATTTCCCATTGCCCATTATAGAAACGTGCGTGGAATATTTAGGAGGAAATAGATATTTCACAACTCTGGACTTAAAGAATGGTTTTTTTCACGTGAAGTTGGATGAGGAATCGAAAAAATATACTTCGTTTGTGACACCCGACGGGCAATTTGAATACAATTGTATGCCTTTTGGTCTGAAGAATGCACCGGCGGTTTTTCAAAGGTATATACACTGCGCTCTGCGTGATTTTATTGAATCGGGGAGGATAATAGTTTACCTTGACGACATATCTATAGCTACGCCAGACTTTGATACGCATGTTATTATCTTATCCAAAGTTTAGCGGCGATTAGCCACATTGGGTCTGGAATTGAATTTGAAAAAATTCAGTTTTGCTTATGGGGCTATAAACTACTTGGGTTACACTGTGAATGGGTGTGGTATTCGTTCGAATGATACTCATATTCATGCCCTGGCACAGTATCCTCCGCCGGTGAATTTTGAGCAGCTGCAGTCATGTCTGGGATTGTTTTCGTACTTTCGGAAATTTGTAAAGGATTATGCGAGAATTGTACATCCACTTCTACGCTTGCTGAGGTATGGGAAGAGTTTCGATTTCGATGATTCTTGTAGGCAGGCGCTCTACGAACTATTTGGAGCTGTGCTGTTACAGAGACAGAAGGATGGACAATTTCATCCCGTTTTCTTTTTCTCTAAAGCTACTTCGGCATCGGAATCTCGGATGCATAGTTTTGAACTAGAGACCCTGGCTATCATACATGCTCCGAACCGCTTTGATATTTATTTAAGAGGTATTCCCTTTAAAATAGTGACCGATTGTAATGCCTTTGCCCTTACATTGAACAAGAAAGATATAAGCCCGAAGACTGCTAGGTGAACATTACAGATGGAACATAATGATTATACGATTATGCATAGAGGGGCCACGACGATGGGTCATGCAGATGCATTGAGCAGATGTCATGGGACAATGGTATCATCAGACGATTGCCGTCGCAATATAGTGGACAGATTTTGTGTTGACTCGAATGGAGCAGAGGGCAGTCTTGGTGTTGAGGATAGCACCGACGTTCATGTTAAACCTCCGGACCCCGAGGACTCGCCTACATACGACGATGTTAGTTTACCGACGTTTGCTGTTCTATGTAATGGCCCCGCCGATAGTTACCCTGGGGATGATGAGGATTTTGATATACCGAACATTATACCATGTAGAACTGTGAATGTGTCTAATGAGGGAGAACTAGACTTTATTATTCAAGTTGTCCAAAATAGGGATAATGAAATTACGACGATGAAACTGCGACTGGAGCGCGAAGAAGTGGCGAATTTTAAGTTAGTCTATGGTATAGTTTTTCGAAGGACCGTGGTGACAATTTGTTGCTGTACGTGCCCAAAGAGTTAGTGGAGAATTTTATTAGACTAGTATATGAGAAAATTTTCCTCATTGGTATTGAGAAAACATATGAGCAGGTTAGGAAAAACTACTTGTTTAAAAATATGAAGGGGAAAATTGAGAATTCTATAAGGAACTGTTTACGGTGTATTATGTGCTCTCTCCCGTTAGGATAAATGAGCGAAATTTATACAACATTCCGAAGAAGCCTATACCATTTGACACTATACACATTGACCATTTTGGTCCACTCCCCTCCGTGGGTTCTCAATGGAAGCACATTTTAGTTGTGATCGATGCATTTACTAAATTCGTGAAATTATTTGCAGTTAAGTCGACTAGTACAAGGGAAGTTATTGCATGTTTGGAAAAATATTTTGTTAATTATTCAAGACCTAGGCGAATTATTAGTGATCGCGGTTCGTGTTTTACATCTTCGGAGTACAGTTCGTTGCTTTTGGGTAATAATGTGGATCATGTTAGAATTTCAGTAGCATCCGCACAGGCAAACGGTCAAGTTGAAAGGGTGAATAGGGTACTTAGGGCAATGTTGAGTAAATTAACAAACCCCTTGAATCACGCCGATTGGTCTCAAATGTTGATACGCGTTGAATTCGCTAAGAATAATACAACTCATTGTTCGGCCAGGCAATCTCCTAGCAGGTTACTATTTGGTGTTGACCAACGGGGTACGACAATTGATTTTTTAACCGAATATTTGCAGGGAAAGAATTCTGATGGGTATATTCGTGACCTTGAGCAAATTCGAACTGATGCATCTGAGGCGATTATGAGATCGCAGTCGAAGAATTTGCAGTATTTTCTGAACCGAAGCAAACCCTCGCAGTCTTATCAAGAGGGTGATTTTGTTGTCATTCGTTATGTTGATACTACGTTTGGAAAGAACAAAAAGTTGAACGAAATTTTCCGAGGTCCTTATGTAGTACACAAAGTTTTACCTAACGATCGGTACGCTATTAGAGATATCGAGAACTGCCAGATTACCCAGCTGCCATACGATGGGGTAATTGAAGCTTCGCGAATGCGAAAATAGTTAGATAAGTAAATTTGATTGAGGACAATCAATAGTCAGGATGGCCGAGTTGTTATGAATTATACCGTTCCTACTAGATTATTTATTATGGTAATTGTCAGTTCTCTTATTAATAGTATATTTATAACATTATGTACTTTGAATTGTGTAATCGATAATTGCAACGACTAATTTGTAATGGCACACCGCCATCTATTGAGTATTCAACTTCTGCATATTCAGTTAACTTTAGTATCTATGTAAAATCTTCCGAACTGCAGCCAACTTTGTGGTGCAATCAGTTCAGTGGATTAAAGGAGAATACGTCGTCTTCAGTTGATTGTGAACAATAAAGAAAAGTACACGCAACAAACTTTTGTCTTTCATTTCGTCACTACAAATTATACATGTTAACGTGCATGTTGTCATTCTGTATGAGTTAACGTGTATAACACAGTTTTAAAAGCTTTTGAGCATGATTTTGATTCACATATTCCTTTAATTTTTATAAAAACAGAAAAAACTCTTTAGAATCTGAGTTGTGTACCTACTTTTGATTCAAAAAATTCCGGATCACCAGTGTAGGATGTTAAAGGGTATCAAGAAAGGGAGGGGGTCTTGGAGGTCAATCGCCAGCACACTCTACACACACACAAATATTAAACAAAAGACACTCTACTCACACACAAAACACAACACACAAGTTCCCTCAATGTATAGCCCGCAAAGGACAGTATGTGTGCATTTAACCAGCAAAGCCCCCGGGTGACTAACACCATCTTGGCGCCGTTGTCACCTTACCCGGAAGCATCTGGCGTGCTCAACTCTCTCACGTATCAGCCATTTGCCCTACCAGTCATCACCGACTCCGGATTGACACCGGGATGATCAGATCCTCCTGATCTAACCTCAACTGACAGTCCGTTGCAACCCAGGAGTGCATGTCAAATCCGGTCACTCATCCCCGGGATAGCCGCATGATACCGGCCTTTTCGGACAATAACATTATCTGTGAGAGGTTGTGCAGCCAAGTTGAAAAAAGATTAGCCGCGTTAACGCAATCTGGGCGTCGGCGCCTAATCGCCACGGGCAGATGATTTGGCATGTCGGCAATGGTCATGCACTATCACCGGGTGGCAAATCCGTACCCCGTTTGCAACCGTGTGCATGTCCCACAATCGTGTCCGTACGTAATTGGGCAACTGGTACACAACCATGTACCTATTCCCACAACTGTGCCTGTACACAATGGGGCAACTGTGGACCACTGTTATGTTCTTGTTCCTCTAACTATGCTCGTACACAATTAGGCAACTGTGGCCCCTAATCATGTACATGTTTCCCTAACTGCGCTCATGCGCAATTGTGGAAAACAAAATGGAAGACATCATGGAAACAAACTGCCAATGCACCACGTGGTTCATAGGCCAACACATATATAGACACACCCACTCACCTATCCGACGTTTCATTTCGCACTCTTCGTCGTAGGTTTGTGGAAATGAGAGCAATTAAACTCAAAATTAACTCACACCGGGTGGAGTTACAAAATATGTCCACTTAACCTTTCCATGTCGTCTTTGTGTAGAACTGAACATTTTAAATGTATTCTGCACCTTTCCGCTGACCTTTATCATCGGTATACATTTGTGTCGTATTTCACACATTCAGTTCGCCTTAACAACCCGAAATTCAGTTGTCGTTCCTTGGTCGAACCTTGTCCACTATTTGCAACATCCGGTATTATCGAACCCATGTTCTCCAATATCCAATGTCCACTTTCCATCGTACCTATGACGTTCAATCCACTGAGCGAATAAAACTATCCATGCATGTGCCGGTCCATGATGCCAATCAGTTGTCCTACCTACTCACACCACACGCAGTAACCAGGTTGCCACTCAAAAAGAAATCACAATTGCGAAGCTGCACAACTATTCTTGCGAAGTTGCACAACTAATCGTGCGATCGGATGCTCAAACAACTCCGGGGTATTCCTTGACCCTTTTGCAGCGGGTATGTAGTACCACTGCGTCAAGGAATATCATCTGTCATATGATCAGTCACCAACTAACGATGGCGACTCTCGTGACACCCCCGGGGTGGTGCGATGACGCGCAATTCTAGTTGTACAACAAGTACGGTGTCAGTTGGTTGGTGGCGCCTTATCCAGGTTGTACAACACTATGATATCCGCCAACTCAGTTGCACAACGATATGAAGTGCCCGTTTACGCTTCGCATCACCATCTTATCGATCCATCATGTCACTCTTTGCGACACTCATGGCGAGCATGAGTCAAATAAAGTAGCGCCTACACATAGCACGTACATCAGATATACTTCCACCGCGCGGGCCTGTATGAAAGATTAGCCGCGTTGCCGCAATCTTGGCGGCGGCGCCTAATCGCCACGGTCAGATGA
Source organism: Phaonia tiefii (assembly GCA_963931995.1). Classification (NCBI taxonomy): domain Eukaryota; kingdom Metazoa; phylum Arthropoda; class Insecta; order Diptera; family Muscidae; genus Phaonia; species Phaonia tiefii. The sequence continues at coordinate 195,643,328 of OZ008368.1, read as the reverse complement.
TCTGGCATGTCCGCAATGTTCATGCACTATCATCAGGTGGCAACGTCTGTACACTGATTTGCAACCGTGCACCCGTTCACACAACTATGCCCGTACGCGATTTGGGAACTGTGTAAACAAATCAAAATCATTTCACCACAAATTGTCAAATGTGCACATCGACCAAATTTGCGATAGCGCACCATCATAAATCCCAACTTATCCTACATTCACGAGGAGACACTGGAGGAGGAACAATTCACAACGAAGCCCAAGAATCAGGTACGTAAATATGCATATCCATGTGCCTTATTGGATGTGATTCCTTCTTGTCCGTCCCCCAGGCCTTTTGGTCGACAAGGGCATCCGCCAACGAAGGCATGGAAGCATCACCTGTGAAAGGTGTTTTAGGGGAGCAGATCTCGGGGCCAATTATGGACCAAACACCGGTGGATGTGGCCGCTGGCAGTAAGGCTCCCATTTCAGCACGAGGCGTTAGTACCATGGGTGCTTCCCCGACCCGGTTCGTCCAGGTTGCACATGGATGTGGCATTAGAGGCGTGCCTTTAACAGTGCATATTTTATGGCAGTATGGGAAGGGTGCCACTTGTCACACCGGCATAACAATACAACCTCGGACGAGTAACTGTCCACACCAAGCCTGCCCAACGTACGTCCATCCGACAACGTTGTACTATCGTCAAACTTCGTCCTAGCGAACGCAACCCCCATAGCGTCCAAGTCTCCAACATCATCATAAAAATGAAAGTCCGTCAGTACATGTCGCAAGTCCTCCGGTCCATTCCAGGCGACCGGTCACAACGCCCATCGGTCATAACTCCCAAATTTTAGGCCATATGGCCCAACAGATGGAAGGACACAAAGGCCAAAATTTTTGGGCGTTATGACCTCCCGTAGCGCGGTCATAATGCCCCAATATTATTTTAATATTTTTTCTCCACTTATGAGCAAATTTGAATTTTTTTGGAAAAAAGTGTTGTTACTGTGCGAAAGAAACTATACAATAGTTTCTTAAGGCTGAAAAGTGGAATTGTTTGATGATAGATGTAATTGTAACATTCATTCAGTTGTTTATGAACCAGTGAGGAGAATGGGTGACAATGTTAAATTTCAATTTGTTGGAGGTGCTCGTAGAAATTGTGAATTGGTGTATACTCCAAACAACAAACAACTTTATAACGTGAAATCTAAATATATAAATAAAGAAAAAGATTCTATTCAGAGATATATTTGTTACCAAGAAAATTGTAAAGCATCTATACAAATTATTAACAAACTGCAGATCATTAGAGTGTGTGAAATTTTAAGAAGAATCACACGCTCTATTTTGCGATTCCTTTCATCAGTTCACTTATTGTTGTACTACTTAATACTAACATTTAAAAAGTTAATGGGGAATGCAATTTGGAAATGGAAGAAATTATGGAGCTGGTGATGATTAGTATTTCCAAAGTGAATGGAGAATGCAATTTGGAAAAGGAAGGAATTATGGAGCTGGTGATGAGAATTTGAAAAAAATCGCGCGATTTGCTCAGTGGATTGAACGTTATAGGTACGATGGTAAGTGGACATTGGATATTGGAGGACATGGGTTCTATAATACCGGATGTTGGAAATAGTGGACAAAGTTCGACCAAGGAACGACAACCGAAATTCGTGTTGTTGTTGCGAACTGATTGTGTGAAATACGACACAAATGTATACCGATGATAAAGGTCAGCGGAAAGGTGCAGAATACATTTAAAATGTTCAGTTCTACACAAAGACGACATGGAAAGGTTAAGTGGACATATTTTGTAACTCCACCCGGTGTGAGTTAATTTTGAGTTTAATTGCTCTCATTTCCACAAACCTACGACGAAGAGTGCGAAATGAAACGTCGGATAGGTGAGTGGGTGTGTCTATATATGTGTTGGCCTATGAACCACGTGGTGCATTGGCAGTTTGTTTCCATGATGTCTTCCACTTTGTTTTCCACAATTGCGCATGAGCGCAGTTAGGGAAACATGTACGTGAGTAGGGCCACAGTTTCCTAATTGTGTACGAGCATAGTTAGAGGAACAAGTACATAACAGTGGTCCACAGTTGCCCAATTGTGTACAGGCACAGTTGTGGGAATGGGTACATGGTTGTGGCACAGTCGCCAAATTGCGTACGGACACAGTTGTGGGAAGAGGTACGTGGTTGCGGACCAGTTACCCAATTACGTACAGACACGGTTGTGGAACATGCACACGGTTGCGAATCGTAGTACGGCATTGCCACCTGGTGATAGTGCATGACTAATGAGGACATCGAGACCGTCGAGACTAATTGGACCTTAACTCATGATCGCCATGGTTAGTTGGTGACTGATCATATGACAGGTGACATTCCTGGACGCATTTTCGCGCGACTTTTTTTCAAATTCTCCTCATCACCAGCTCCATAATATCTTCCTTTTCCAAATTGCATTCCGTATTCACTTTGGAAATTCTGATCATCACCAGCTCCATAATTTCTTCCATTTCCAAATTGCATTCCCCATTCAGTAGTAATGACAATTTTTGTGTATTTAGGGTTTCCCTTTCGCATTTGTCTTGATGTCCAATAAATCTCAAAAGGCATATGATTACATTCTGCTGTTTATTAATGTCAACATTTTTCAACTTAGGGCTACGACTTTTACTAGCGACCTCGAAATGCTATTTTAAAAGTTTTTCCAAAAGTGCACCAGAAGGGATGCTGGTTTCATTACTGCCAGGCACTGAGACGGAAATTGGCAAAGATGAGTGAACTAGCGTGAGCCGTAACATCAACCGCGGACGTAAGGCGAATATTTAAAATGATATTAGATTTACTAATCTTCCGGCGGACGAAATAATTAACGGGTTTGGGTTATTTAAGCAGGATGCTTATAGGTCTTGTACCATATTTTCAAAATATCACTAATAATTATTGAATTACTAACCATTACTTATATTGAATTAATACTACTCCCCATAATTTAAAAAGAAACAAAAAAACAAAAGGCCCAAAAAAAAGTTGGGCGTTGTGACCGGTCGCCCCATTCCCACAGTCACAGTCAACAGTCTTCGTAAGGCATCTCTTATGCAAGAATGCATTAAGAGAGCCATGTCCCTTCAGGAAGTATTCCAGACTCAAGCCGAATCCAAAATCTGGTCTGTCCCGTACAAAAGTCACGCCTTGAATAAAAGTGTACGTCATCCTACCTTTGGCACTGTCAGCCCATCTTCTGTGCCACACGGTTATCAGATGCTCCTCAAGGAGCAATTTAATCCATTACACGTCACCATCTGCCACATTAGCCGCAGACAATCACTCGCCTTCCTCCAACGGCAAACACTTCCGAACTTTATACCACCAAGTCAAGGGGATGTACGCCCAACAAACCTGCAGAGCGTCCGTCGAGATGGTACGGCAGACCGGCATTCTTGCGAGCATCGCAATCCTCTGACAGGAGAGAAGTTTCTCCCAGCCGACCATAGACCTGGCTGTACCGCACCATACCGGAACTCTATACGTCGCCCAAGCAACGAACAAACCACCGTATACTGTACGGACAGCACTCCTGATAAGGCCGCAATCACTCCCGGGGATGGGCCTCACCATGCCGACCATCGCCGTAAGCTTCCCCTTAATGTAAAGCCTATGTTGCATAAGTGCCATCCGTTCACCGACGACAATATCGAGGTACTTCACCTCACAAAAATACCTGATACTAGTATCACGACACCTAATCACTGGCGGGCGATAAATAGACAATTTGCCCTTAAGCAACATTTTTATGGTCTTGACCAGAGCCAAGTCCACACCAACACTCTTACCGCACTCTCCCACTATACACATGACCTCCTCACCTCTTCTCTACAGATCAGTTCGAGACTGTACTTCGATAAGTATAAGAAGGTCATCCACGTACAGACTGTATCCACTGCAAAGAATCCCCATACAATTGAGCCACAGAGTGACAGCACGTCCGACCGTGTCGCTACGTCCAACCACACAAGCTTTTCTGCCGCTAAAATAGGTGGCCCATAAGCTCTGCTCTCTACAGTCGATTTCACGGAGCCGGCACAAAACACTGCCCCCAGACAGGTGGACAAATACGCCACGAAAATCTACGAATATACCTAGCACGTATTCAGCAGACGTGTCAGCAACGCAGCGTCTAACATGAAGCCACGCATTCTCCACGCTTCCAATCTTGAAGTCAAAAGGCTGCCACTTGCTGTCCTCCTTAAGCTGATTCACCATAACTTTCTCCGCACTACTCCGCAGCTTATCGGGGGACTTAAGTAGGACCACAATACGCGCACACTTCCATGACTCCGGAAAGTATCCTTCACTGACACACCTGATAAATAAAGTGCTATGATATTTGGGTATTTCCTTTAACATGGCTCGCACAATTCCTCTAGTCATGCGGTCAAGACCCGGGGATCTCCAACACTTGACACTTCGTGTTAGTCCAGGACCGGAACACCAACCGCCTCCCCATCTCACATCCAGCAGCGCCTCAGTACACTCCTTCCACGATGTCAAACTGTCATCTCCAACTTTCAGGGATCAGATGTCCGTCCTCTTATGCTTGCCTCGATATATCTGGTACACCTTACCCAGGGATTGTTCCTGTACGAACCTTCTCCACTCCTCCTCCTTGACTCTGACAATGGCAGACTTATACGCCCTAAGGGTCGCCAAATACACTGCTCTACGCTGAGCTAAATCTTCAGCATTGGAACGCCTTGCCCTCTGAAAACCCTTCCTGAGGCGCCTGACGTTACTCCGCATCGAATTTAACTCAGGGGTCCACCACTTGACCCTGCCAGGCCTAGCCTTATGGCATGATCCTAGCACTGCGTCGTTTATTTCGTGCACCGTCAGAACCCAACATCCATCAAGTGGACATTCAAAAGCCGCTCCTCTGAGCATCTCCGCGTAATACTTCCAATTTGCAGTGTGGAGTCTCCAGTTACGAATTGGAGTACTCTCCGTCGTCCGTTGTTTGTGGGTGACCATAATATCAATATTATTATGGTCACTTACACCCGAGTCACCTCATACCGTCCAGTTAAAGTCAATCTTCGTCATAGCAGTCTCGTTCACAATTGTCACGTCAATGTCACTAGCACCCATTGGACCATCAAAAGTATACAGATCGGTAGGTTCATTTATCACTGTGACCCTTCTTGCAGACAACCATTCGCTGAGCATGATACCTCGTACATGGTTCTGATGATAAGGTGCATGCACACCCCAGCATCTAACACCGTGCACTCCCAGTCAGTGTCGTCTACCACCACCGTGGCATTTCCACCAACATCCGTGAAACATCTCATTCCACCAGGCAGGCCCTGGACCACCCCAAGAGTAAAAGGGCTCTTGGATCAGTGCCAGGGGCACACCTCTACTCCTCATGGCTTGCCGAACTCACACATTGCGGCATAGCTGCGACCACAATTATATTTTATAATTGGTGTAACTAGCCATCAAACCAGGATAAAGTGGACACGACGGTGACATCATGGGATGCTTAGCCGGCCATCCCTTTAGTTCACAATTGCGACACCGTAGATTATTTGGGCACCTTTGTGCCAAATGCCCCGCGTGACCGCATCTACGACAGACGTCCTTCTTCATTCTGCATTCACGCACGCGATGGTCAAATCCAAGGCATCTGTGGCACGCCCGGACATCATGCATTCGCACCAGAAAGCGGAACTACTTGGTGTAAACGCCTCTGGTCTCCAGTCTCTCCGCGACCTTCGTGGTACATTCCGGTACAACATTCTGCTGCCCCATATCCGTAGGACGCCTTGGAGCACTTTTTAATTATATACTAGATTCGGCGATGCCGAACTTCACGCCGATTTTTCCTTGTTTCGGCTCCAGCAGATTCAGAAATCAAATCAGAAAAACTGAACAGAATTGAATTGTACTTGCGGTAATATTCTTCAATTAGTATTGCATGACTTAAGGGCGATAGTGGCTATAAATGTGAATGTCGTTGGTAAGCAGTAGTAGTAAAAAGAAAAGTACTAAAACAGTAGCCCTATTCATATAAAATGGGATCCATGCATTAGTTATCTTTCTCTTTGTCCCCTTTTTATCCTTGCCTTTTAACGAAAATTTATAAATTAAAGCATGAGGGGATAATCAAGATGTGTCAAGTGTAAGGAACGGTATCCTTAGCCTTAACCCTTAAGGCCTTTTGTACATTATTAGGGAGTCCAAGAAGAGATATAGGGTGGGCGAGTGACATGACACATCAGTATAGTAGGAAAAACAATAGAAACAATACAAGACTTGACCTAAAACACCCATAATACTAATACATTTTCTGTGTACAGGTTAAGAGAGGAAGTTGGGGTTGACGTTTAGGAAACATATGTTTGTTGTGTTAATAGAATTAACACGAAAAGTTTGGAATTTGTTTCTGAGCCCCTGCACCCTCTCACTCCAACAAAGCAATTTAATAATTATGAGCCAAAATAATCCCTTAAGGTATGCTACAATTTATAGAATTGCGTGAGAAAAATTGGGGGGTGAGAAAACCCTAAAAGTATTTCTTGTCGGTGGAGTTTGTTTTAACATTGAATAGTGTTAGAACAAGGGTTTGATGATGAAAATATAAGCAAGTGTTGGGCTCATTTTATTGAATACTTGTTTCAATTGAACATGAACCTAATTAAGAACGTTCATATTCTAAAAGAGATAAGAAAACGTAATGGTATAATTTAGTACAAAATGTAATGCAATTAAAACCTAACCAAATTTAAGTAAGAAAGATGCAAAACTTGTATATTATTTACTTGCTTTCGAAATGCTTTATATTATTCTGTGGCAATTTGTTGAACTCTTTCCCCAAAAATTTCACAGAATTTAAAGAAAATTTGCACATAAACTGAAAATGGGCAAAAATTAGTTATATGCTAATTATTATTAGTAATTACCAATTCTTTACAAATGTGGTAAATGGTCTATATGGAGCTATCACTCATTTTCTTTCAAATGATATCTTGTAACAAATTTGCAGATAGGAAGTCGAACTGCTGCTTCATCGAAGGCCCCTGAGAAAAACCGTATGGAATGCTGGGATGGAATGTGTAGCTGAAAATATAGGTACATGATCAAACGGCAAATAGTACCACTGCCAGGGGATCGTTACGCCTAAAGTTAAGAACTTATGGATTATTACTTATATAGTATATTCTACTTGTACATTATAATATTTTAAATTAGACGCATTTATAACCAGGGACAGTAACAGTTATTGTAAAAATCAGTTCCTAAGAATTATTTTTGATTTTTATTATATCACGCCACTAATAGAAATTATTTTTGAGTTTTATAATATCTCTACCAAAATAATAATCGGGACCGATTTGTATGAAATTTTGTGTGCATATCGGGTAGGTCTCAGAATCGGCCAACCCCTATTTAGAACACAGATTTGTCCGACTGCGAAACACAGATTGTCAAACTTTGTCACCTCTATAAGAGACTTTATTTGACCAAAGAATTTCTTTAATTCGACATCACTTATTTGAAAAAGAAAATCGCTAACAAATACATACGTATGTGTGTTTTAGCGAATTTTATTTGAAAAATGTTAGTTTAACGGATTTTAAGTGATGCCGTAAGAGAGACATCCATAGGTTGAAGTCTCCTATGTTGTTGTGGCGTCAAAAAATATTTCAGTTCTTTCAACCAAAACTACTGAACACAATTATTGGTAATCACAACTGAATAATGTGATAGTCCAAGGAACCGCCAAATTGTAGTTGGCTGTAAATATAGTTGTGATAACGAATCTCTTCACTGTGAGCACTTTCAAAAGCAAAAAAACTGTTATTATTATGTTTTTGGAAGGATCTGAGACACCTTTTGTACCCCAAACTGTGAAGCGTAAACTGCAATTTTTCTGTATTTTACCGCCATTATTTTGAATCATCGTTTATAGGGTCTCCCCAAACTAACGACTCAGCGTTTTCGTAAGCCTGTACAGTGTAGCGGCGCACACAAAACACAACTGTAAAGTAAACGAAGAGACTACACACGGCGTAATTACAAACAAAATCTCTAAATCGGGCTATTCGTCCGTCGAGCACTCTCACCACCTGTACATCACAAACGTCCATCATTTAATAGTATACGCAAATCACAGTACGACTATTGCCTATTAACCAAAATATGATTAAAGCCAACATTTTACTGAAGCTGTATTAAGAACTTGACATAATGAAAATAAGTTTAATTCTGTCAACATCATTTAGATACGATTCTATACGAATTTTCTTCTCCTAGTTATAATATATTAATTGGGATCTTATTAAGAGTATAAATGGATCTGCAGCTTTTTTGCGCACGCGCCATAAAGAGTCAGGATTCAAAATCGAGTCTTTGATTGCGCATTTCGCCTTTTGGAATCAAGGGGAGGATCCTTCGAATGCTCAATGATTGTGCACACATTTATATGATTTCTCGTTTGAAATCTTAAATCTGGGAATTCTAAGCATTATCAGTCATTACAATAAAATAATCGCTTGTTTAATTACTTCAATCGAATCCGATAGAGGGAGTACTTATTATTGTCTAGTAGCTCTAACATATTATCTAGAAGCACTAAAAGGAACATTAAAATTCAGTGAAGAGATGAAATGTGATGAATTAATTTCTCCGTTGATTATTTTAACCATAAAACATACCGACAACATGGCAATACGACGCTCTAAAGTAGGTAAATCAATGAACTATAAGACACATTATCCAGCATATTATCACCTATCCTGTAAAAAGTTTTCAAATACTTCCTTCTGTAAAACGATTTTTTTTGTAAATTTACTCAAGTTAAGAAGCATAAAATTACAATCACACCATTTAACAGAACTTGTCAAATCCTCCTGCATTAAAAGACAGTCATTCACAGACTTCGTAGACAAATTCAATTCGACATTGTCTGCGTAAATTAGTATCTTTTAATGATTAACAATCGACGGCAGGTCATTTAAAAACCAGTTAAAAAGAAGAGGCCTCAAATGACTGCCCTGAGGAACACCAGGAGAAACATAAATCTGTCGTGATAAACACTCTTTAAACAACACTGATTGAGTGACTGATTTAACACTGATTTAAATAAGAAGACAATCAACCCAAACATTTTGATGAGAAACCCATCATATCAGGCTTCAAGAGAAGAAGGTTACGATTAACCTTATCAAAAGCTTTACTAAAATCTGTATATATCACATCCGTCTGAAGTTTCGAAGAAAATGCTGGAAAAACATGTGAACCAATTAAGTAACAGTAGATCTAGCTTTTATAAACCCATGTTGTTGAGGGTTAATAATACTCTGTAGCAAATGCAAAATTTTAGCCGAAACTAATTTTTCAAAAAGCTTAGGAATTGCACTCAACTTAGCAATGCCCTTATAATTTGCAAAGTTTGGCCTCGAACCATTTTTATGGAACGGAGTAATGAAGTTTTGCTTCCTAAGAGAAGGAAACGCACCAGAGGAAAGTGAGCGATTACACATTCTCGTCAAGGGAATATAAATTAATTACAAGTATTTAGTTTTATGTTTTTTAAACAGACTCGATGTCAACTTTATTGTTCTGTCTTCCAATTAGAACTAGCTTAGTACAATCTTTCAATAGCTTAGTTGATTCTTATATTTATGTTTCTTATTCTACGTTGTTACTTATACAAAAAAAGGTTTGGTGAGCGTATTGTGGGAGCATCACTGTATGGTACTGTCGAAACTTTAGAGAGAGCATCAGGTTCTAGTACAGGTGCTCATTCTTTGTGGAAGAATGTTAAAACAACAGAATGTCAAAAATTCATGGAAACATCTGCTGTGTTAACTCCTCCCCCCTTAAGTTTAAACGTCCTCGTTTGAAGAAGCTATCATATCTTGGAGGTTTCTTAAAGCTAGATATTTTTCTATTTTTTTTTTATTTATTTATTTTTTTTTTTTTTTACAATTATTTATATGATTATAGGTTTTACAATTTTATACCAAATATTTTCTGTTGTATTTTAAAATGTTCTTAATATTAATTTCTAATTAGTCCTTTGTGAATGATTCGTCCAGTTTCAGTGATGACAGTACTAGTTTTATCTTCCCTAACTATTTCCTTTCTATATCTCGGTGATAATTTATTTCCTATTCGTTTGTTCGTTTTCACATAAATTTCTTGACCGACGTCGTACGATTTTAAAGGTTTTCTCTTCCTATTGTGAAATTGCAAATCTGCATCTTGTTTGTCCTGAAGGCGTTTTATATTATCTGCTCTGGTCTCAATAATTCGCTCGGGATCGATGGATATTCCTCTACTAAAAAACAATTCGACCGGTTTACGATTAACCGTCGAATGAATCGAATAATTGTATTTCAAAACAGACTTATCTAATAGATCTTCAAACGAATCGTGGGTTCTTTCGCTTTTCACACATCGAATTATTTCAGATAATGTGGAATGAAATCTTTCGATTTGACCGTTAACTGTACTGGTGTATGGTGGGGCCTTAAATATTTCAATTCCCAATTGATCTTCTAACAAGTGCAGTATAGGCGCGGAGCTGAGAGATTTCTCATTGTCGATCACTATCTTCTCTGGTATACCAAAGTTTATCAAAATTTCTCTTAAAGGCTGTCTAATGTCCTCAGAAGCTCGGGAATTGATTATCTTTGCTTGAACGTATTTGGAGAATTTATCTATTGCGGTAAGAATAACCCTGTTATTTGAATGGTAAATATCTATATGTACGATATGGCCAGGATATTGGGGAATTGGGGTTGTTTGAAGAATGGGATTGTTCGGATGTCTTTCATATTTTTGCTCCTTACATATTCGGCACTGTTTCACAATTCGATTTATTTTTTCTTGCATCATGGGAAAATAAAATTTTTGCAACAATTGAGCTTTGTTTTCTCTAGCATTTCTGTGTGCCCTCTTGTGTTCTTTCAGTATTTCATTTTCCTGATCCCTATTGTCTGTTAAGTCAGTAACTACTTTCCGTGCAAACCTAATTCTATAGTTCGAGAAATGGGCTGGATAAATTTCCTGAATCCTACCTAAAATACGTTCTTCAGTATTGAGGCCATTTATAACTGACGGATTCAGATATCTTTTCAAAATGTCCATAAGTTTTTCATCTGTTAAATCAGGTTCAACTATGGTGTGCCTATGGTAGGTTGGAAACACAATTTCGAATTGATAAGATGACGTTTCGCCAATGTTCAGGAATACTTGGTTTTTGAAAACATTAATGGGCTCGTTTCCAATTAGAATAAGTAATTCAGGGGAACTATTATCACTATGCATTGTGTCTGTCAGAACGTTAATCTGGTCCATTTGTGGAAGTCTGGACAAGGCATCCGCCACAACGTTTGACCTACCGGGCTTATAATGCATTTCGTAATCATATTCCTCCAAGATTGCTTTCCATCTTTTAAGTTTGGGATTACTATTCTTATTACTCAATGCGAATGTCAACGGTTGGTGGTCCGTGAATATTTTAATTTTTGTCCTTCCGTACAAATAGTTTCTCAATGTGACTAATGCCCATACTATAGCAAACATTTCTTTCTCATTTACCGCGTAATGTTCTTCAGATGTAGTCAGGGTTCGAGAAATAAATGTAATGGGTCTATTGTTCTGGGATAGAACTGCGCCCACAGCATATTTGGATGCATCGGTTGTGAGTTGAAATTCTTTAGAATAATCCGGGTAAGTCAGTATAACCTCATTCATTAATGTCAATTTCAGTTTGTTGAATGCCTCTATAGCTTCACAATTGAGATTTATGGTTATTTTTTTGGAATTTGTTTTGGATGTTCGACCAGCATCTCCTCTGGTAAGTACGGTCAGTGGTTTTGTTAACTTGGCATAATCTTTCACGAAACTACGATAAAAATTGGACATACCCAGGAAAGATCTAAGATCTTTCAACGTATTAGGAATAGGAATTTTTGCGATTGCCTCTACTCGTTTTGGGTTAGTTTTGATGCCCTTCTCTGATACAATGAACCCTAAAAACTCTACTTCGTTTTTCAAGAACTCGCATTTGTCCATTTGGACCTTCATGTTCGCCCTCTCTAGAGTTTCGAAAATTAACTGTACATCTTTAAAATGAGAGTCTTCATCCTTACTGAAAATTACGATGTCATCTATGTAGACAAAACATCTTTTCCCGATGTGTTCTCTCAAAATGTCATCAAGGGCTCTCTGGAAAATAGCAGGGGCGTTCTTTAATCCAAATGGGAGACGAGTAAACTCGTACTTCCCATTGTTTCTAGAGAATGCAGTTTTTTCAATATCAGATTCTTTGAGTGGGATTTGATGGAATCCACTTTTCAAATCCAATATAGTAAATATTTTACTTCCGCCTAATTGTGAAAGGACATTATTTATGTTTGGGATAGGATACGCATCCGGGATTGTAACAAGATTAAGCTTCCTATAATCTATTACCACTCTGTATTTTCTTTTTCCAGATGCATCAATTTTTTGTTGAACTATCCACACTGGAGAATTGTACGGGGATCTGGATGGTCTAACTATCCCATCCTGAAGTAACGACTGAATTTGGGTCTCTACTTCTTCCTTCAGTGACATAGGATAAGCATAACTTTGTGAATAAACTGGGTTATCTGTATTGGTACGAATTTCGGCTGTCACTTTCGTCGTATATGTGAGTTTTTCGTCTGGATCGGCAAACAGTAAGGAGTGTTTACTAGTAAGCAAATTTAAAATTTCCTTTTGCCGAGATGTCATATGATCATCCCTCACTTGGATAGAGTTGACGTTATCTGAAGCAGCCTGTCTTATTCTGATCTTGATTTTGTCTTTTATAGTAATGTAATCATGTTTGGTATAAATAACGGCGGACAAATCTTTTAGACTGTCATTTCCAATAATAGCATCGAATGATTTTAGTGAATGTAATAAATAGAATTTCACAATCGTGTCATCTATTCCGAATAAATTTGCAGAAGTTTGTTGTGTGACCTGGACCATCCCTCCCACCGAATCAGCATAAAAAGGTTTTATATTAGAAACAGGATGTTGAACAAATTTAGGATGAATATAATTCTTGTTCGACCCAGTGTCTATTAAAATTCTTAGAATTCTTGGTCCGAATTTACATTCGATATAAGGCAAGGAGGATGTCCGTTGTCTAAAAAATGGATGTCGGCGTAATTGAGAACTTGTTCGTCGTCGACTTTGTTAGTGGGTATATTATATCGGGTTGGTTCAATATACTCCTCTAAAGTTTGTTCAAAATTTTCGTCCGCCTTCTGCGTAGTATTCTGATAATCTGCCTCTTCTTTTGAAATTATATGGAAGTTTCTCTGTTTTTTATTTGGGTCATTGTTAGGTGGGGGTGGTCTTCTACCTACATATTTATCACTATTATTCCTTGGGTAATTCATGTAATTTACGTTTCGGGATCTAATGGAGGTATCTATTTCCATTGGTTCTGAACGTGGCACCGGTTTTGGTGCAATAGGTCTAGAAGGGGGCGTATTATAATAGGCCTGTGGTGCATGATTAGTAGGAATATTAGGCTTGAAATGATAGCCCTGACGGTCTGGGTGGTTATTGTAACGTAATGGATAGTTAGGATAATTAGGGTAGTTAGGATAATTAGGAGATATTTGTTGTTGAGCGTCGACATGTGACCATATTCTAGGGCCTTGGTTGTAATGAGTTACATCTCTCTTCGAAGTATTATTAGCATTTGGTTTCATCTTTTGGTTATATAAGTGATCAGATCTAAAATTTTGGTTCTCTAGTTTAAAGCAAAGGTGTAACGCTTGGGGTAAATCAATAGGTTCTCGTATTCCCAGAAGTCTAGGAAGATCTCCCTTTAACCCACGAATAAATGTGTCGAGTGCTTTTTCTCTATAGGAAGTAGTGAATAGACTAATAGACTCATTACTGTAATCCATGCAGGATATTTTTTCCAGTATTAGAGAAAGGTGGCCATAGACTGCCTGATAGAATTCAACTATGGTCTTGTTCCCCTGATTCAAGGAACCCATTTGATATTCGAGGGTTCGCAGATCCCTCTTATCAGCGTAATGATTCACTAAACATTTTGATATCTCAGACCACTTCAGTGGTGTGTTATACGATTCTAGAATTATGTCTGCCTCACCCACAATTTTATTCCGTATTGCGTTTATTATGCAAAAATATTTCGGCGTGCCCGTAATGGACTCATAGGATTTTAAAATTCTTTCAACGCTTTTCTTCCATGATCCGAATTGTCCTGGTTGGCCAGAAAACTCTCTGATACATTTAACTAGGTCGGGAATTTTAACGTCTTCTTCTCCTAAGTCGATGTTACCGTGTTCATTAGAGTTGTCATCAATAATTTCATAATTTCTAATAGCAGTTACTATATCTGGGATACAGTTGGCAATGGTATTTCTAATCTGTTCTCCTATAAGCGTTTGCAATTCTGCACTAAGGGTAGAATTAGTGCTCGTGGTCGCACCCGTATTTAAAACGGGAGGCCAATGTAATCCGTTTGGGTTTGCCATATTATCTCTCTTATTATTTTTAATTTAATTCAAAAATAGAGAAAGAAGAAAAAACAAAAAAAAAAGCGTACGGGAGATATCTTTTTGACCTTGAAATTTACAATTCTTTCATTGGTATTACTTTCTTAAATTTAATAGAAGAAAATTATGAACGAAGTCTTGTCAAATCTTATATTTTATGTTCTTTAACAATTACTCTATCTTCTGATTTCACGAAAAATTGATAATAGAATATTCTCAACACTTTCGATAACTAATACCAAAACTACATTATTTAAAATTTAAGTCTTTTGGATATTAGCAAACTTAGTTTTCTTTCTATTAATTTATTTTGTTATAAATTGTCACTTAATTTAATATTTTCCTGTGTTTCTTTTTGGAATTCCTTAGCTGTCACTTGCGGTTGTCACTCTCTTCGCTCTTTCGTGGAGTGTGTAATTGTTGTTGTATGCTGCTGTTAAAGTAGATTCATTGTAGTTGGTTTAAAAATTTATTTATTTATTTATTTTTTTTTTTTTTGATTTTTGTTTTTGCTATTTCATTTATTTTTTCTGGTTTTGTGCGACAAGTGATGGCGTTATGGTGACGAAAAGAATGTGAGTTTGGTGCCTAGTACAGTCAGCTTCTGAGAACAAGTTGGCAGTTCTCTATAGCTTTCCGCTATTTTCGTGGAATGTGTAATTTTTGTTGTTTGCTGTTGTTACAGTAAATTCATTGTAGTTGGTTTAATTTTTTTGTTTTTGTTATTTAATTTATTTTTTCTGGTACAGTCTGATTTTTTAACGCTTTCTTCTTCCTTATAATAATAATTATCCCAACAGGGAGACTGGTGTAATCCTTTTTGAAAGTTCTACTGGGGCACCATGACTACCACAAATCGTTGGGTGATCTATGCTATGATAGACATGTTACTTCATGTGTGGTACATTTACGCACATGACTAGTAACGGAGTTTGGGGTTTATCGCGAATATTACTTCATGTGTGGTACATTTACGCACATGACTATTAGTAGTACGGCATGTCCACCGATATGCTTGATATGTGCTACGCGATGCCCCACGTTGGGCGCCAATTAATTACAAGTATTTAGTTTTATGTTTTTTAAACAGACTCGATGTCAACTTTATTGTTCTGTCTTCCAATTAGAACTAGCTTAGTACAATCTTTCAATAGCTTAGTTGATTCTTATATTTATGTTTCTTATTCTACGTTGTTACTTATACAAAAAAAGGTTTGGTGAGCGTATTGTGGGAGCATCACTGTATGGTACTGTCGAAACTTTAGAGAGAGCATCAGGTTCTAGTACAGGTGCTCATTCTTTGTGGAAGAATGTTAAAACAACAGAATGTCAAAAATTCATGGAAACATCTGCTGTGTTAACTTATACAATACGACAGCACAATGCTTAAGTACAATAGACGGTATCCCATCTGGGCCAGGGGAATACTTGGGCTTAAGGGATAGAAGCACATACACTTCGCTAAAAGAAAAATCACATAATAAATCAAAACAAGGAATACAGTAAGAATAGTTAGTTGATGCAGAAACACCTTTAAGGTAAGTAGATTAAAAAAATCTGCGAAAAGGTCAGCAATTTCAACCGATTTCAGTACACCTCTATATGTAAGTAAGTTAGGATATTCTCTTACATTTCTCTTCGAATGAACAAACTCGTAAAAACGTTTCGGACCAGAGTTTAGTTTAGCTTTTATCCTTACAATATAATTGGCATACCTTCGACAGTTTACTACATCACATATATTGCCTGGCAATAGAGGAATGCATGAAGTTCACACTATTCCCAGTTTTCTTAAACCTCTTATATAATCTATTTCTGCGGAGAAGAGGAAGAGTCAGTTTTTACACAAAAAAAAGAAGGGAACAGCCGAACAAACGTTGGATCTCAGCACATCATAAAAATTATGATAGTCGGAGAAAGAGTGACCATCTAACGTTCAAAAGAGAGCCCTGGAAAACACAACAATTTGCGCGCGTAAAGTAATAAGATATCTTAATAACGTTGGAAAATATTCCGCAACAGTTGCAATATGTTTTCTTTGTCTTGCATAGCAGATTCTCAAAAATTAAAAATCATTGTAATCGGCCTATAAGTGTAGAAGTGCCTGGCTTTGAAAGTTGCGACAGCACCAAAGTGGTCAACCTTGACAAAATGCAATATTCTCAAAGCTTGACTCGTTATCGATCATCCATATATATTTTCTTCATTCATCAATATAACATTTTAAAAATTTAATTATTCCAATACATTTGCTCACGTCAGTGACTATTCGAGGAATGTAATATATAAATAAGTACAAAAGTAAGCATAAGGCCAGCCCTTTTCTCATTTAAATAAATTTGTTCTCCATTTAGTAAATTTACCGCAAAAAGAGGACTTTACAAAACCGTTTCTCTTAACCTATCTTAACCTTATCCTTAACCTAACGACCCCCTGACCGCTATCGTCGCCCTCCTCATGTTCAGATCCCTAACCACATTTTCCGAAAAAGTCATGAGGGCGTGATTCGTGGATAACCCCGGCCTAAAACCAAACTGGAATTCGGAAAAGACTTTCCCATCCTCTTCATGCAACTTCATTCTTTCAAACAGGATCCGCTCAAAAAGCTTTCCCATATTTGACAGAAGAGAGATTGGCCGGTAATTTTCAGGCTTGGTGGGATATTTTCCCGGTTTCTTTGTCGGGAATAACCGAGGTTGATGCAGTTATTAAGAAGTGTCGCCATGTATCCCCATGATCTTTCATCAGTCCTCCGCAGAACATAATTCGTAACCCTGTCTATTCCTTTGCTCTTCTTTCTGTTTAGTCTTAGGAGTGCACTTCTAATCTCATTTGCCTTTGCCAGTCTAAGTGGTGTGTTGAGGTTTTCCCCTCCATTTGATGTATTTCTCCCGTCCAAGTTAACCATAGGGGTTGTTTTTCCAGGTGAGCCGCCGCCGCTACTCTGGAGGAGTTTGTTGATCCTGTTGTTCTAGTCGTTTGGATGGAGGAGAACTTTTCGGCAAGGACATTCGCCTTACCAGCATCGTCTTCCATCCGAAGCCCATCCTGACCAGTCAGTGCCAGTAGCCTTTTCCCCTTTTCCAGAACACCCAAACGCCTGATCCTTGAAACCATGGCCGATTCAACTCTAATAGCCTCCAGCTTCCTTATCCTGTCCTCCTCCTCGAAGATATTGATGTGCTCTCCTATGATTTTTTTCAGGTTTCTTATAGTCGCCTTGAGCATTCTCTCCCTATTTGGGCCGGGGGTTTTGTGCGCCTGCCTCTTAATTCTCTTCTTCTCATCTATTAGCCATATTATGTGATCCGATAACTTCAACAAGTTTCCCCGCACTGGTTTTATCTTGGGGACCGCAATCTGTTTCATCTATTGTTAAGTTTCTGTCTGCAGGCAATCCGCTCGCAGTTAATGAGCTAGATAGAATGTCATTAAATAGCCTTGTATTCATCCGCTTAAAATCAAAAACTTTCACCTGGTCCGTAGTCTCCAGTGTGTCAGTTGTCAGTATAACCTATATGGACATAAGATCTGATTCATAGTTCAATAATCAATACACGAATTGCCTCTCGTCGGTCCTGTCGTTCGTCGTATGTCGATAGTGGGGCATGTTAAGAGCCATTCCCTGTGGATCATACCACTCGCGTTATCGATGCTTCCACCACAGTCTGGGTGTTTGGCTTTGAGGTCCGCCCCTATTACCGCACCACTGGATCCTACGATCCTGACTCCTCAACAAAGGTCTGATATATACCAAATTGATCAGAAAAATACTTTAAAAGTTGTGATATTATTACCGTGGTTTTTCAAATCAGGGCCTACTGCACACAATTGCGGAAAAACTTATCGTAAAATATAATTCAAATCAAAATTAATCGTTCCCTTTTTGGGGAACATAATACATTTGATTCTTGTTTAAAAACAAAAGTGAACACCAAACTGATCAATAATGTTTGCGAATACTTTATGTTCATTCCTGTTGTATTTCATTATTGCAAACTATCAGCGAAGCTGGTCGCAATATTGGAAAATAGTAATGAAATTGTAATAAAAAGAAATGCTTACAGTGTTCTCTTTTTTTATTATTATAGAATTTTATTACTCTTGATAGAATTTTACATTTAAAATGGGGGCACGTACATCCCACGTGGACTAACAAATGTCGCAAAACTTATCCTTTTAAACTCATTATTTTTTAAGGATTGAAATTGATATCCGGAATGTTAGATTTACGTTAATAAATTTAAAGTGTATAAAAATGTTATTTACTCGGTAGAATGTGTAGGAGTTGTCCTTCTAAATGAATTAAATAAACTGTATTTATTAATTGTACAGCATTCATTATAATCTTGTGCTTTAACGTCAATCTACTTTCAACATTCCGTTTGAATCGCAGCCATTACCTTTCACATTAGATATGATTAATTTTAGATTTCCTCTTTAAATATGAACTATAACAACAAAACAGCAAATTCAGTCGGTATACAAAATAACAAACCAAAAATGTTATGCTATTTCCTTTTCTATTCGAATCTCGTAACTACTATGCTATTTCTTTGAAGACCATAGCCTCTTGCAGGCCATTATCTCTTTATAGTTTTTACAATTTCATATTTATCAATTCTTCTCCACGTTTTCGTCATTTATAAATAATGCTAATAGCATGCTTTCTTTGTGTAGAGACCAGACTTCCAATCCTAAAGGATTCAGTGAATCAGCATAAGAAATTTATGCTGTTTATCTATTATTTAAATCAATATATTCCGTTCTTCAATTTGCAAATAGACCATTTCGCTTTAGCGAAAAGCAATGCTTATGTTATTATTTGTATCAGCAGCCAAATGGTTAAAACATTATATCTTGGGAATATGATTTTAAATCTTTCTAACAGAGAAAAGCTCTTAAGCTACTCCAGTTGTGCTCATACATTCCTCATGAACCACCATATTCACTGGCATTTGGAAAATTAAAGAATCAAATGCATCTCCATGCCACCTCATACGTGTACAACGTATCATGCCTTCAGGCGTGTTAAGCTGAGCGGGCAGAAAAGCATAAAGACAGAGAGATGATGGCATATCTGGTACCTATAGGAGAAGGTATTATATAAATCAATATAGTTTCTTAACTAAAGGCAAACTATTATGTATTAGACGGCCAAAATACATAGCATCAAAAGTACAATCTCACACAGATAAAGGGTGTTTTTATAACAGTTAAAAAAATGTGTTAGATGCTGTACAAAAGAGTTATGAAAAATATACAAGATTTCTCACTAAAATCTTCAACAAAATTTAAATATAAGTGTATTCAAGATTCATATTTGACAATTAAATACAACGGTGGAAATCTATTTTGATAAATGGCACAGTACCAGGTCACATATAAAAATATTAATAATTCGTGAATTTTATTTGTAAAGATCATAGTTTTGTCACTTTAACTCCTTCACTCCTCCTTACATTTCAAATCCAATTTTTTTCTCTAAATTACAAGTTATTAAGCTGAAACTTTACGATATCCTCAACGGCGTTGTAAATTATGGTTTGGCAAGAAAAATTTGTATTTAGTTATTTTCGATTTTTCTCTGCATGCAAATATGTAAAATATGTACATCTATTGTCCTGTGGGTCAATTTGACCCAAAGGTAATTACTATTAGTTATGCTATATTTAAATATTTTTGGTATGAATTTGAATGAGTTTGCGTTTAGGAATTAGGAAACATTTGAACTCCTTATCGTTAATTCTATAACTCGGGAACACCACTCCGCCCAATGTCATATCAAACATTGTTACAGATGAACTTTCCCATACAACCACCTTCCTTCTTTATGCGACCTCAAACAACACAGAGGAATCAAGGGCCTTACAAAATGAGGATAACATATTTATGCAACCGGCTAGATCTTCAAGCGCCTGTTTCATTTGGGTTTCTTCATAATCAGTATGATATACTATTGGTACTTATAGCTGTTGGTGTTGGTAATAGTATGTAGGTGATTT
The DNA here is from genome assembly GCA_963931995.1 of Phaonia tiefii. Taxonomy (NCBI): domain Eukaryota; kingdom Metazoa; phylum Arthropoda; class Insecta; order Diptera; family Muscidae; genus Phaonia; species Phaonia tiefii. The sequence goes on along the minus strand of OZ008368.1, from coordinate 195,622,744 downwards.
TTTACATGAGCACATGCGTTCGATCCCTGCGTTGCCCACCTTTCATTTCTTTCAACGATCGTTACCTGTCTTTTCAGCTTTTTCATGGTTACATACTCGATAGTGACGCCATCACTACGCGAGGTGACCGCCGCCGAAAGAATTTTAAGGTGGTCTGACCAGGGATCGAACCCACGATCTCATGTACAAGAGGCGCGCACACTAACCATTGCACCACCAACGGCCACATTGTTTAGGCTGAGTCATTCCTTAGTCAAGTGTTAATTCTTCTCTCTAACTCTAATATGAACATGTCTGTCTTAACAAAATGCAACCCTGATAGTCATTATTGTCCTTGTAAAACGACAGCTGGTCATCAAAAGCTAGAATGGATTCGCCACTCGATGAACACAGTTTAGTTGAAGTGTTATGTGATGAGAACGAAATTTTGTTGGCAAATGATGATGATGGAAATGATCAATACTCATCGTCAAGCGAAAGTATTGAAGGCGTGATTCTTTAAGATCAAATCAACAGAGAACGTTGTAACCCCATTTCATATTTATGAAAATATCATAGTGTTCTTTGGCAAGAGTAACCACGGCTTCAAGCTGGTAGGCTCAAGAAAATCAAATTTTAACAAACAACGCTGCTCCTACCAAAAATATTATATCACGGATATAAAACCAACATATGAATGAAATAAATCCGGCTTGAAATCCTAATATATCTGCTGGAACTGCAGGTAATACCGTGAAACAAAAATTTTTGCGTAAATAGATGTTGTGACATTGTTAATCACCCATTAAAGTTGTAAAACATACTCAAGTTGTAAAACATTGTAGATTCATATTCATATTGTTTTCAAACTGCAACAAAAATAACTAATATATTCTTATGTTTCTAATTTTTCCATGAAACGAAATGATAATGATTAGATTTCTATACAGTGTTATATAAAGAACTAGTTATCAATTAATTCTCTATTTTACTTTTATGTATTGTTTTGTTGTGTAAAAAAATAAAATAACAAATTTCACCCAAAAATATTGTGTTTTTAACAAGTTATGATGTTGGGTCACATTTACCCAAGGATCACAGGAGGGGTGCTTATGCAAGGAATGCCGAAGGGTTAATCTTGGCCTGAATTTGCGTAATCTTTATCGACCTCAAGTTCATGTTCTTTTGATATTATTTCAGCTCTCTCAAATCAACACCCATTACAGTTGACCAGATTTAATACCCAAATATGCCACTAGGTAGACTTCAGCATTCTGCAATGGCAACTCAAAGAAAGTCTTAGTCAAAAAAGAAAAGAACTGAGTATTGTGGGCAGCTTTGTGCTGTTGGTGGCCAATGAATGCCAAAGGTTCTACATAATGTTATGTGACAAACAAAAAATCGAGGTGGGTATAAAGAAGATGTAAAATATTTTTTGGAAAAAGGTCACGATGGCAGATTAGTTGTTGAAATTTTGGTTTTTTGCTTTCATTTAATTTGATGTCAAAATGGAGATGAAGAAATGCTTGAAATTTACGAACAAATTAGGTTTTTAAAATCTGGTAATTTATTGCACTACACGATTTATAGAATTTCTTTTATTATGAAGAACTGAAAGGGAAACACGTGCTGGAGAATTATGTTGACCGGAGGAATTCACGTCTAGATCCACTTTTTAGTTTACTTTTACACGGGTCGTAGGTCGATCAAATACTTTGTTAACTTACAGAAAAATCGAAAATCAAACGAGGGGTAATTATTACCACCTTACACACACATGATGGATTAGGAATAGAACCATAGAGAAATATACTAAGAATTTGCAACAGCAGTTCAAGCTTCGACTGGATGTTACATCGCAAGGCGGAATTTCATCGAGTTCTAGTTGCAGAGGACAAAACTAGCCTCCGATATAATTTAAAACTCATTATCATCAGTCAAACATAGTATCAATCGAACATAATTTAAAAGACATTAGTTTCAATCAAACATAGGTTGCCTACCGCACATTCCTTCATCCACTTTCTTTTGCATAATTTTCCAACTTCATAGTCGATGATCTGTGGTATCGAAGCCCCCGAAACCCATCATAGTTCTTAACTTAACCAAGTAACGGTTATTATTATTTGCTTATTCTGCGAACGCAATTCATTAATTTATCATTACAATGCAAGCGAGGACGTAAATACCTACATTTGCATTTTGCTGTTAGTCTACGATTGCTTCCGAACCGTATTCGTCCATTATTGCAGCGTAATGCAAGTTCGTAGGAGCTACTACTTTTGTATATTACTACTAGTTTAAGTTCGAAGGACTTTGCATTTTTCCAAAATATCATCATTAGCTCATTGATGATTTCCAAACTACTACGCGAATTTTTTAGCCGAAGTTGTGTTGTTTGCAAGGGAAGCAGAAGGGGAAATCCCAACCGCATTTAGTGACAATTTGAATAAAACGGACACTAACCTAGAACGCTCAGGCGCTGGTGAGAAGAGTCACAAATTTCGCAACGATCATTCGCCAACGTGAGTTCAAATCATAGTTCCGACTGATAATAGAAAACCCCCAATTGTGGAAATCCCCTGATCGGTTAGTTTATAAGACATTGCATATATTCTTTTCAGAAATCAATTTCTAAAATGTTAAATAGACCGTCAAAAAACTGAGACTTTTTTGGCTTTTACACTTAACTAGTTGCAGCGTTTAGTTTCGAAGGAATTTCAAGCGGTTACCTATTGTTTGTTTCGATCAGTTGCATCAAAGTTCTGTACTTGGCACCGTTCTTTTTTTATACCCAGAATCCATGTTTTAATTTTCAAATTTATTTTATACTGCCGAAATTAAATAGTGTTGCCGAAGAGACCAAACGTATTTTCCCCCTATCCATTCAGGATATTAAAATATTCAACGGTCAACGGTCAGATATATGCAAATTTCACTATTTATATGAAATAAATTTACAAAACTCGTTAACATTCTATTTTTTATTTTCGAAATTTGTAGATCTACTTATTTTAATAAAAAGTACAGTAAAACAAATTTTTTTTGGAAATTAACACTTGTATCTCCTTTGGGTCAAAGTGATCCACAAACTGTATTATCGCTAAATTCGTTAATATTCTTCATTATTTGGTGATGATGAAAATATACTTTTAGTTAAATATATAATTTACAATACTAAACAACTTCAGTTAACCCTATGACATTCACTGAACCGGTTGATAAAGCTAACCTCTTGGCTGAAATGTTTGCAAGGAACTCTTCCTTGCCGGATAGCAATCAACGAGTCCCCGTGATCAATTACGTATCTTGTTCCATGCCCAAGATACTTTTTCGAACGCGAGGAATTAAAAAGGTTCTTGCGAATCTCGTCGTAGGTAAATCCCCGGGCCCGGATGGCATATCTGCACTGGTCTTGAGTAGGTGCTCTTCGACACTGGCGTGTCCACTGCGCAATCTTTTCAACCTTGCATACCGTGTCCAGCCAATCCCTAAAAAAGGTGATGCAAGTAACCCTGCAAATTACCGCCCAATTGCAATTTGTTCTGCGCTCTTGAAGGTTATGGAGAGCATGGTTAACCACCATCTAGTGAAGTATCTTGAGTCCAATGATCTTCTTAATGATCGGCAGTATGGCTTCCGTAGAATGAGATCTACTGGAGACCTGATGGCGTTCCTTTCGGAACAGTGGAGTCGATCCATCCACCGGCTTAGTGAGAGTAAGGTAGTGGCTTTTGATATTTCCAAGGACTTTGACAGAGTATGGCACGATGCACTCTTGTCAAAGCTCGCTGCTTTTGGTGTCGGTGATAACTTCACTCGATTTATATCGAGTTTTCTCAGAGATCGCACTATACGAGTTGTGTAGATGGGGTTTCATCCGACGAGCATAAATTGAGTGCAGGTTATTTTCATTGACGATCTCCTGGGTCAGACTGTGAATCCAATCTACTCTTTTGCCGATGACAGTAACCTCTGCCATTCTTATTCATTCGATCGTAGGCCAAGTCTTCAAGAGATTGAAGTCAAACTCCGGACGATGAATGAAACACTCGACCGCGATCTGGTGTCCATTGTTGAATGGGGTCGAAGGAGTAGAGTAGATTTTAATGCGAGTAAGACCCAGTGTTGTTTGTTGTCGCATAAACGTATTGCTGACCCAGGTGTGTCGTCATTGTCTATGGACGGTGTGGATATTGATGAATCAGACCCTCTTGATGTTCTGGGCATGAAAATACAATGTGATGTCCTTTGGGCAAAACATGTATTTGAAGTGCCGAAAGATGCATTCAAGTGTCTAGGCTTTTTAAAGCGGTGGAAGAAATACTTCACTCCATCTGATCTTCTCAATATCTACAACACCTACATCAGGCCAAAGATGGAGTATAACTCCCATATATGGGCAGGTGCTCCTAGGACTTCTTTGGAGCTTCTCGACCGTGTCCAGAGGAGAGCGACGGTGTTAATAGGGGACAGTAGGGTATCCAACTCTATTGCCTCCCTTGAGCATCGTCGAAATGTGGGTTGCGTGTCACTGTTCTATCGATATTTCCACGGTATGTGTTCCTCGGACATCCGTCAACTTATGCCGGACGTGAGGATATTTAGCCGAAGTACGCGGTTTTCCAGGAACTCTCATCCGTTTTTTATCGAGTGGCCGATTGACCGCACTACACACTATAGAGAAAATTCGATCTTCAGCCGTACAGTCCGTATGCTGGAATAAACTTCCGGCTAGAGTATTTCCCACCAATTGTGACATACAAACATTCGAGGCAAATATCAACAGACACTACTCCCTCTTTCCACCCTCTACTACCACAAATTTCCTTCGCCAACACAATGTACTGCATATATAGGGGGCATCCCCTGAGTGTTGGTTTGATAAAAAACAAAAAAAAAAAAAGTGACGTTCACAAACTTCATTAAAGTTAATTAAAAAAAAATCAATGAGTGTTCGAACTATAGAGTACTGCCGTTGTTCTCATCTGACATTTCCTATCACACTACTCGTGGTGCGGTCGATCCGATAGAGAGTTATTTGACGTAAATTGACTTACACCAGGTGGAATTACAAAAATATTTGATGAAAACCTGTAGAATTTAAACATATTTGTGACTTTTTTTGTCATATTCTATTGATAGTATATATTTGTGGCGTATTGACACAAAGTTTTTAACCCACAAATCGAAATGCCGTTGCTGATTTGTTGTTGGATGGTTTGAATCATTGTCTCTATCTGGTATTATTAAAGCAATACTTTCCAACATCCAACCGCCCATCTGCAACACACCCAATGTCTTCAATATAATGAGAGATTTGTCGTCTCTATACGTCATTACTCTATGATTCGAACTCGCAGGCGATGTGTTAATACCTTTTTGTTACACGATATCTGTTCGATTTCTATGAACAGATTAGTAAATGTTACATTGTAAAATAAAAGTGAATAGTTTTTGTGCTGAAGGCTCTTTGGCTATTGCACTTTCTTTTTTCTTACATCTGCTTGAACATTAAATGTTACTTATATATTGTTGAAATAAATAAAACAATATTTAGCTCACTGAAATAATTGTTTTTGTTTGGTCATAAACAGAGCGACGACAATAAGTATTGAATAGTATAGAGAACTTATTAAACTTTTACTCTGAGTAAAAGAGCATAAACGAGTCGTATACTCTTTATGTAATATTTCAATATAAACGCACCATTTCGACAATGTTATTACCTAAAACAATCCAAAAAGCATAAATGTTTCATGAAGCATCAATGTTTCACATCAATATTATGAATGGACCACGTTATGACAAAAAGAGAGTAATATATTTTGTATCAATCGCCAGATATCGCCAGTGCTTTTGAGTCATACAATTTGTTCCATGAGTTCTCTATACTATGCAATACTCTTTGGCGACGACGACCTGCTTGTCTGTTCGCTGCCGCTACATCAATACCATCATACTTTTTTCAGGCAAAGATTATTGTTGTACAACAACCACATATGTGATGCTAACGCTATGTGGTGTTTGCATGTGTTCACTTTGATAGATTGCCCTACCCGTGCCTAAAGATGTTAACACATCAAAACTGTTTTTGTAATTTATATGTATACGCAAATATAGTTATCTGTCACTTTCTAAGAAATATTGAAGAATATTAACGAATTTAGCGATAAAATAGTTTGTGGGTCACTGTGACTCAAAGGGGATAGATACTAACGTTAATTTTCACTAAATTTGTCTTATTGTAATTTTTATTGAAATAAATAAATCTACACATTTACTTCCAATAATTACAAAGCTAACGAGTTTCAGATATTTATTTCATATCAATAGTAAAATTTGCACATATCTGACCTTTGACCTCGCTGCGCGTCCTGAAAGCGTTATCGGATTTAGCTCAAATTTTCAGCGCTTAGGTTTTAGAGCTGGTGTCTCAGTATTCCGAACCGCATCCCTCAAAAATTCAAAAACAGAAAATCGGCTGTCACCCTAATATCAATATAAAGGGGTTTTCAATAAGAGCGCTACAAAAGTTTTTTAAATAAAACAAAACTGGTTTTAGATACCAATGAAATTCTTTATTCCTGTGAAAGTACGTTCGATGCCATTATGTATGGAACTCGATTTCTTTTGCATGTCCACCACGGGCAAGCTTGCAGAAGTCCAGACGCTGAACCCAATTTTCGACGGTTTTCAAGCATAAATCGGCCGATACTGCTGCAATTTCACGTTCGATATTCGTACGAAGTTCATCAATCGTCGCTGGCATGTTGGCATAGACCATAGATGTGACGTAGCCCCACAGGAAATAATCTATCGGCGTCAAATCGCACGACCGAGGCGACCAATCGACTGGGCCATTTCGTGAGATAACACGTTCACCAAACTTGGTTTCCAATAAATGAAGATGAAGATGATTTTCCGATGAAAATCCGAATCATTTTCAAGTTGTTGCTCAGCCCAATTCACGAACATACGACGCTTATGGTGGCCAAGCGGCTTCTGTTCTTACGTCAATTTGATCTTGTAAGCATGTAGGCCAAGACCTTTTCGCAAAATTCGCCACAACGACGTCACAGAGATGCCCAACGCTTGAGAACGACGTGTGAGAGACACATTTGGGCTTTCTTGAACTGAAGCCTCAGTGGCAGCAATATTCTCGACACGACGGGCTCTTCTTTTTCTCACTGGCACGGGAACATTTTGTTCTGTGCCTGTGGATTACAATTTTTCTACTAGACGCTCAAATGTTGATCTGGTAGGACGATTATGACAACCATAAATTGGACGGAGCGCTCTTAAAGTTGAGGCCACTGACTCCAAATTTCGGTAGTAAATTTTAATAATTTCGACTCGTTGTTGGCTCGCATATCTTTCCATGATGAAATGGCAGATCTTACTGAAGAGAAATGTCGAAAAATAGATTTACTTTTGTAGCGTCTCTGTTGAAAACCCCGTTATATGTATATACAGCTGTAGCTGGTACGAAAATACGTCAGAACATAAAGTATCAAATTAAGAAGATAAGAAAAATTAAAGTAATAACAAGATTTTTTATATAGGAAATGGAAGATAAATATGAAGCCCATTTTAGGAAATCAAGAGCCACGGCAAAAATAGTGAAGGAATGGGAAGGAGAAGATATCTTCAAGTTCATTGTATTGGAGGAAGGTCAGCCAATTTGTGGAACGCTGGCGAGACAACGGCTGGCAAAACATCTGCAAAATTTTGATGGTATACATTGCACAGCTGATCTGACCGATGCTATGCTGTTAGAGCCAAAACGAAATCAGACCAGGGCGAAATGGAAAGTACAGGGTGGACATATTTTAATTGAATGAGCTTTGTTAGTCAGGCGGAGGAATGTTGTATTGGAAATTGAGTCAGACACTAATGGTAAGTACTTATGTAAGAATTGAGATCAAAGGTTTAAGCTACATAATGTTCAATGTATTCCCTCGCAGCTTTGAATACCGCCATTGTCAACAACACGGTCTCCGCAAGTTAAAACAGCGCACGCAAAATTCTTTGGAACCAAACGTTTCGGTTGACAACTATTTACTCAACTGAAAACTCTCAGCGACTCTTAACCGCCGTAACAGAATGACGTTATTCTTTTTACAGTGCGTTGAAGAGGAAAGAATGCAACAAATTTTAAAACGAAATTAATTAAACGATCTATTTAAGGATTTTTGTTTATTTCGTTGACTTTAAGGACCTAATTTTTTTGTTAATATCGAAATTTGTAACCTGTTCCAAGACCTCGAAAAAAGCTTTCGATCGTGTTCTAGCTGAAAGAATGTTGAATTGGGTTCCACAATTTTGAAATTTCAAATCGAATAAAAACATAAAATTGTTCAAAACTGTTTGGTTCAAATTTTGGTTCCTATATTTCGAATGTAACGCTTGTTTTTTGGCAACAACTTAAGAGCCAGTCGATCGAAAATTTCGACTTAGAGGAACCAAATTTGTGTAAGTGTTTTGATACGTTTTATACCTATATGTTTGTATTGAAAGGAAACGTCAAATTCTTACCTTATTTGGAGAATTTTGCCCTTATACCTGAAGGTTTATCTATAATGTATGAATGGTGTGGTCAAAGACTACGAAGACCATAGCCGTAATGCTCACTAAGATATTCATCAGAAATGAGAGTGGGATCGTCTGGGAAAGGGTCTGCAAACATCTAGTTAAAGTAGAAAGTAGAAAGACTCATTACATAATTGTGTAATGTGCAGCATGACAAGGTTACTAGTCTTGCTTTTGATGGTTCGAAGTTTATTACGCTACGCATTACATGGAAACGTGCTAACAAAATTCTGAATCTATTTGCCATTACTCGCCTAGCTCTTGAAAAACTATTACTTTCAAACAGTTAAATCGAACACTTTCTGCCGATTTCGGTCTTGTACTATATTTTTTATAAATTTGTTTTTATAAATTTTAGTTGAAAAAACCTAATAACATAAAAAAATGAGCATGGCAAAGTTGTTCATTTGTTATTACACAGTCGCTATCGGCAGACTAGTAATTAGTACCAACTAGAAATCCGTAAAACTTCTGTATGGGATATAAGGAAATGTGCGTGGTACTGTAGCCAACTTTTAATTATACAGTAGCTTTTAGCAAAACATTGCCTAGTACCGGATTTCTCACGGATGGGTTGTGGTTTACGAGAGATGCCGTGTCGATCAACCGGTCATCCATCCAACTTTTGTGTGGAACGTATCAGAACGCCTACGGTCAACCATTAATTTTCCGTAGGAGAGTGGCGTTTGACTAAATATTGTCTAGTACCAAATTTCAAAAATCAGTGACTGGCAATTGATGACATGCAGCCGAAAACCTAATTTGATTAAGATCGGAAGTATTTGGCGCGATTTATCGTAATAACCCTGACGACCACCCAGCTTTTGTATGGGAGGTGCCAGAATGGGCGTGGCAACATTGCCTATTTTCTCCAGATACACTCCGGTTCACTTATTTAAAGGCACTAAAAACTCCATATTCAGCAGCCTGTATCTTTTGCAATTTGTAACCAATTGCAGGATTTTAAAATGGAAACGGAAACTAAACCTTTTGAGATATAAAAAATCATGACAATAGTAGTTTCTTAACTAAAGAATTTCTAAAAAAAAGTCAAAAAATTTGCTATTATTTTTTTTTTTTGGTTCACTTGAATAAAGGCACTCTAACTAGTTTTAATGAAAAACAGTTTTCCTTGATTTTTAAATTTATTTTACTTTATTTAGAAACTGTTAGTAATGGATACAACCCCAAATAGAATTCATGTAATGCAACGAAATTTGATTCCAAGCATCCTTAATGGCCTGAATTAGTGACTTCTTGTCATCAGATTGTCTACCTCCTTCATAGACCTTACAAGATAACCAACCCCAGACATTTGCGATAATGTGTAGATCTGGCGAATAGGGTGGCCAGTCAAGAATATTAACATTTTTGCTTGCAATAAATTCCTTTACTACTCTGGCGTTGTGCATAGGGGCATTATCCTGTTGCAATATCCAAGATATGGGACCAAATAGTTCACTGAACTTCGGAAAAGCCGATTCCAATAACGTTTTAAAGCTTGTCCCAGTCATTTTTGCACTTTGAAATTCAAGATCGATGGTGCAATAGTACTTAATAGCACCCCACACCATACCGCCCCCTCTCGGCTGTGATGGCGGTTCAAAAAACGCTTTCTTTGCGCAGATCAATTAAATGATAGTTGTAGCCATCAGGCCCATCCAAATTAAACTTCTTCTCATCCGTAAATACAACGGTTCTCCAGTCATTTAAATTACTTATTGGCTGCACATCCCATACCATGTAGTCTCTTGCGAATTGAAGCCAATTTTCCTTACGAGGAGCACTAAGTGGCGGCTTTTTTTGTAATTTCAGGTATTTAGGATACTCACCGCTCTTAATTACTCCGCGTACGGATGACTTTCTGCTTCCACTCCAGCTTAAACTCTTATTTTTGACAAGGACAAGCCAGAATTAGAAGCAATTCTGATGATTTTTTTTTCTCATTTGTAGATAAAAACAATGAAACCCTTCCTTCAAAATTTTATCCATACCCTTCGCGATCCTTGATGTAATTGTCGACAACTCTTGGGCTCCGTCCAATTCATCGATTTTAGTTGTTTCCGATAGATTTAAAATTTTTTGTTTTGCCATTTTGACTCGTAAAATGATTAAGATGTAATAAATTGCAATAAACAGGGAGCGTACAAAATCTCATCGCTTACTCTAAAAATAATAAAGGTCTTTTATTCAAGTGAACCACAAACACCAACCCGTACAAAAAAATAGTTTTTGACTATAAATTCTTTATATATGAAGCCCGCCCATATTTGCAGCAGATCTTAGAATATATAAACCTAACCACCCAATTTTGTTCAAATACCGTTAACAGGAGCAAAAATAATGGATTTTTAATTTGTGATTTGTATGGGAGGTACCACGCCCCTTTGCCCAATCCCGCAAATTTGAAGTTAATATAAAGAATTTAAAAATAGCACATATTTGGACTTTTTTTATAAATTGCTCAAAAAAAGTTCTTTCACTTTTACATTTCAAGATGTCTAGCTACCATTCCCATTTTAAAATTCCCGAATCGATTACAAATTGCAAAAGATACAGGCTGCTGAATATGGAATTTTTAGTGCCTTTAAATAAGTGAACCGGAGTGTAAGTAGACATTTACAGCTTATTAACCGAAAGCCAATCTACACTCTTCAACAAGTGGACGGCCTAAAGCTGTTTAGCCATTAGTAGCAATTTATAAGTAGATAAAGATTGCGCGATACTAATGCCCAGTTACACAGTTGAAAATTCTCAATTTAAAAGGACTTTAAATGCCCGATGTTTGTCATTAAAATGTCATTTAATATGAAAACTTTCTGTAAGCTTTTAAATGACGAGTGTGAAACTCGCCCTTAGAGCATTATATTTTACTTTGGTATTTGCAGTTACTGAGTATTTTAGATATGATTATAGTTATGGATTTCCTCAAGCAAATGGTTTTTAGTATAACAATATCTATCAAAATAATATAGTCAAAACATTGTGTTATATAGTAATTACTTATAAATATTGATTCCATAAATTAAAACTAAAACAGGCAAAGGTGTAGTTGCTATTGTTAACCCTTTCAGTAATAGCGTCCAATATATTGGAAATTTTTCTCTTTGCTTTAAGATATCTTTTTCTTTAAATAAGAGTTTTTGTTTTTAAGATAACGGGTTTTCTGAGTAAATTATGTCGTTCTTCTTTACCACGTTCATAAATTGAGTTTTCTGGTGCAGCTGAATGTGTTTTTTTTTTAATTTATAAAGTGCACAAAAGTTAAAAAAAAATTGAGTAATTTACTGCAAAAAATTCACTATTTTTCGTTGAAATTGGAACGCAAAAAAATTGTAAGTATTGGTTAATAGTCTAAAAATATTTTTCGCGAAAAAAAAAAATAAAAATAAGGAACCGTTTTACGGGGGTGCTCCAAAATGTGCATGTCCCTTATATTGGACAATTGTAGTCAAAGTCAACGATAACCCGAATACAATTTGTTATTGTTTTCTTGTATATTTTTGTTATTTTTCTTATTGAGGTTATGGCTTCGCTGCGTGCTTTAACCGAAGACGAGATATTACAAGCTCTTGAAAGCAATTCCGATGTAGAAGATTTGGATGGAAATGAAGATTGTGAGGTAATGCAGTACCTTTTTGACCGTGTTGTGCCTCCTGAAACCATGGTAGTACCCAGGAGCGATGAGGCTCTAACCCAAGAAGAAAATGAAGTTGATTTTGACAATGTAGAAGAGGTGGAAGAAAATACTTTGCCTGTAATTGTGGACACCGTACTTAGCACTGCTGATAGCCCAAAAGACCCTGCTTTTATGCGATGCACTCCGCGGAAAGAAATAATATGGGCAAATAGAAAACATCAACCACCTCTCCAAAATGAGTTTAACCCTATTCGAAATGACTGCATTCAATTCGGACGCCCATATTCGTACATATGATTCAAGTTCAAGGCTCCGTGGTAGGCCCTCTGCTACCCCGCCAATACCCTCTCCCATTCCAAAAGGAATGTCCTGTTGTACGTTGCCAACACTCACTCCCGTTCCTGGACCTTCAACTTCAACCAATGCTAACCATGATTGCTCCACAGCGAAGCGCAAACGAAATCAGACACCGCCACCTGAATTGCGTAAGGATTTTTCACAACAGCTTCCAAAAATTTATTCAAGCTAAGAATGCTAGTCGCTGTAAAATGGATGGATGTTCAAAAACACCTTTATTTTTTGCCAAAATTGCGAAGTATTTTTATGCGTCAAACGCGGAAATAATTGTTTTGCTCTTTTTCATGAAAACTAAAATACAATTTGCGTAATTGTGTTCAATACAGTTAATGCAGCTAATAAAACAATGAATTAATAACCAAATGAAATCACTTCTTTTTTACATACCTAGGGTACCACTGTCCAATATATTGGACACTAAATAACGGTAAAACTATAAGTTTTTTAAATTTTTGGTCGCATTTTTGGAATCAGGGGCCCGAAATTAGCCGATATACCAATTTTCAAATTTTTAACTTCAACGGCTGATTAAAAGTACTGGAAAGGCTTAAGTTAACTTATGGCAGGTTCCAGACACGGCGTGGCAAATTCGCCAATTTTCTCTCGTTGTATGAGCATTTCCAGTACATTTACGCACACCTAATTTGTTAATCCCATATATCGGAAAAAAGTTTTAGAGAAAATAATCCGTAGGCCCAGTTTCACTATAACTGGCCAAATATATTAATCCCTGTAAGTATTTTATATCTGATCCAGCTGGCTAGCCAGACAGACAGACGGGCATGGCCCTATCTTCTTAGAAAGCCATTTGACGAGTGTTATTCAAATAATGCTAGGTTCTAATATGACTCATTTTATGCGACACACTTTTCTCTCATCATTTGAAATAAACTCTATTCCTATGGGTGAGGTATAATACGAGTAGGTAATAGAATTTTAAAATTTGCTAATTTGTGTGTTAACTTTGTTTTTATTTCACTTTATGCTTAAATTTTTACAAGGCGTTTGACATCTATTTAGTTTTTCCTTCTGTATATAAGTACATTAACTTTATTTTATTTAATAAAAAAATTTGATATTCACTTACTTCTCAGATATTAACCGCCAAATAGAGTCATGTGTTATAAAATACATAAACAATGTTTGGCTTTAATAATGCACATGCTGTTGAATTTGTTGCTTTAGAATACTTTATGCAACCACTGCATCATAGGCAAACAAAAACCGCCACGAGCAACACCAGCAACAGCTAATAGTTGTAGCTGTTCGTAGTTAATAAACTTATATACAGGGTGATTCAGGAAGTTCCGGACAAATTTCTCCAGCGTAGTCCTTGGCTCATTTCATAAAGAACAGTCCACTAGGACTATATCCGAAAATGCAAGGGTGCGAAATGGCAGCGGGTTCAAAATTTTCGGATTGGCGGTCGAAGTGTAGTAGGGTAAAGTTGCTAACTTCTGAGCCAGTGCTTGGATTTTTTTGGGCTTGTTGGAAAGGTGTTCAAGAGGCCTTTCAGAATTAATTAAAAAAGAAGTACAAAAAAGTCAAATCGCCGAGATACAGAGGTTTCAGAAAAAAATGCATAACCTCAATTTGCTCAGCCAGATGGCAGGTAACTTATGTTTTTCTCTGTTAAAAGATAGCGATACCTCTTACCTTTACAAAATGACCTAAACGAAGCCCAGAGGTCTTACCGTTCCAAAGTTATGACCATTTTACTGAAATGCAAAAATGTTTGTTTTTGTTTTTGGAAGCGAACTAAAGTCCTTTCCAACAAGCCCAAAAACAAAAAATTCCGACCACTGGCTCAGAAGTTAGCAATTTTACCCTACTACCCTCCGACCACCAATCCCAAAATTTGAACCCGCTGCCATTTCGCACCCTTGCATTTTCGGACATGGTCCTAGTGAACTTTTCTTCATGAAATGAGCCAAGGAATACGTTGCAGAAATTTGTCCGGAACTTCCTAAATCACCCTGTATATATTTGATATAATGCTGAATCTCTGAAATTTTCTCATACAAAACAAATTACAAAACAACCAAAAGAATAAGATGAGGGCCTGTAGCAGAAAAAAAAATAAAAATTTGAACATCTTGGAGGAAACCAAGCAACCACTCAGGCGGACGGACAATACATGGGGAAGAACAATGAATATTCCAACATTGGACGGAAAATATTAAAAGTGCACGCACCATGATGGGCAGTCAGATATGGGGGCATTCCTTTAAAGATCAAATCAAAAAGATCAAAAAGAAAAGTAAGGACAGATTATAATTTTTGATGTGTTAACATCTATACGCGCGCCTCTAGGGCAGTAAACTATAAATTTAATACATACGCAAGTGTTAGGTTTGTAAGAGTAAATCATCGTTTGTTTGTTCGTTGCTTGGCAGTCGGTATTGAAAGTGATTATTGGGCGATTTTCATATAATTTTCCCACGCGAATTTCTCCGGAAATTCATAGCCGATTTTATTAATTTTTGGATTAAAAAGCTAGTGCGGGTTTCGACGAAGAGTTTAGGCCAAAAATTAAGGCGGTCCGATTTCGGCGAGCCGAGATTTAAGTGTTTTAATTTGGAGTAATATTAAAAAAGTATTTTATGTTGATCTTCGGTTATATCGTACGAATATAACAATGTATGTATGTATGTACAAGTGTCTGTTGCTTTGCATTCTTTGACTTTTGTGGGAATAAAACAAAAAGTATTGAGCAAGAATATAATGACACATGTGCTTGCACTGGGTCTTTAAATAATTTTAAGTATTAATATTATTTAACTGTAACGTCATCATATGATTGAACGCTGTTTTTTATTTTCCAATGTAACATTTACGAATGTGTTCATAGAAATCGAACAGGTACCGTGTAGCAAAAAGGTGTTAACACATCGCCCGTGAGTTCGAACACTCATTGGATTTTTTAGACACTCAAGTTGTACTTTCCTTATATTGTACAATTAGTTGTTAAAACAAAGTCACCTACTTGAACAGTAACAACTGGGTTCCTTTATTTGCTTTTAATAGGAACTGCTACTACCTACAATGCCACCAGTAGGGATGTGGAGTTTTTCTAAAATCCGACTCCAACTCCGCAATTTTCAAATTCGGACTCCTACTCAAACTCCGACTTCACGTCCACAAATAAACTGATATGTTTTTTCTGTTGTTTGTTCAATGGTACAAATTATGAAGAAACACGTGAATATAAATTTTATTCATAATCTGCTAAACAAATTAATAATCCTTCGCAAATCATAATTGCGCAATTTAATTTTCTTCTGAGTAACTTTATATGAAATCTTGTCATTTTTCATATAGTGAAATAAATGACCAAAAATGGGTCTCAAAAACAGATTGCTGGGCCGAAAGATTTTAATTTCCATGTAACTGAATTCATGATATTTGACAATCAATTTTCTACACTCTTTGTGCAGTTAAAAGAAAAGAATGTATTTTTCTTATTTATAGCACTAATTACAAACAAATAATAAAAAAAAATAAATGGTTTCCCATTACATCCCATGAAGGGACTGGGGAGAACTTCTCACAATCACTGAGCTGTGCGCTTTCCAGTTTTCACTCACTGATTGGGACCTACAGTTTTACACCGATTCCGAAAGGTAACAAATACATTTTGTAAATCCCGAACTCCAAGCGCTGGTATACAAAATGTTCTATTGAGTCGGTAGTTTCATTGTAACCAGTGCATATAAGTATAACAGTGCTCGCACTTAACGTCTTCCGGGTAGCATTGAACTCCTTCATCGACTTACACATTATTGTTCTCGAATTTTTATTAATTTTATTAACACTGGTTCGGTCTAAAAATACCAACTTCAACCCGCAATTCGACTTCAGGTAAATTTCCTGAACTCCGACATCCAAACGTCAACTCCGATTCCACACCCCTGGCTAGCAGATAACCAAGAGAGTAGCAGCAACATATTTCTTTGCCGTATGCGTGGCAACTTCATATACATATAGTATCAGTTATAGTGCAATATGACTCGTGTGGCTGTGTATTTTGCCAGTTGTATGAAGTCATAGAATATTATTCTCAATGTTCTCCTTTTTTACTGGTTTCTTGGTTTTTTATAAATACGTTTTTGTATTGTGTGCCTTGGTCTGACTGAAATTTGTTACATATCGCATTCATATTTTTTGTATTTTGTTCATATATATAATAGTGCTGTAATCATTAAAAATTGAATTTTTTGAAATGCATTTCGCTGTTGTAAAATGGCCAGGAACATACACATGTGGCTGGAATAAGTGAAGGTAACAGGTATTATTATTTAGATTAATAAAATAAATACATAAATCGCTTTAATACGGTTTAGTAAGATAAATGTGTCCTTTAAGACGTTCACTCGGAAGACTAAATTGGTTTGAGGCTCAAATATACTCTGGCATACTACAATATAGACAAATATTTATAAGTGTAAACGAATTTGTATAACTCAAAATTCATGCCCGACCTGGTAGCTTGGTCGAATAGATTGCATGAAAGGAATCGTCGTTGCACAGCGGTTCAGAATTAATTTCCATAAGGAGAAAATCGAATTATAAATAATAATAGTACGTTAATAAAGGATATTAAAAAAAGAATCGCAATTACTACTCTTTTTGCGTTAATCATCGGGTTTGTGGCCCACGGTTTCCCGCCCAGGAATTGTTGGCAATCCAGTAATTTTTCACTATCGCTCTCCGGGGGAATTTCTTTCGGGATTCCAAAGTATTATTATATTAATAAAATGTATCTGTCATACACTTTGCAGTATCAATATTCGCGACCTCTCATTCTAACTCAAACTGGTTCATGAAATATGTGTGGTATATTTCAGAGTATGTTGGGGCTCGTCGGTTGTGCAATGGTTGCCTATGAAAACGTGGTCTCGATCGCTGATCTGTGCATATTACATTTCTTTCGACAACGGTCACCTGCCCAATCCCTTCATGTGATGTACTGGGAAACCATATTTATTATGTTTCAGAGATCTGACCAATTGTGATATTTGGAGTAGAGTGGATCTCAATTTAGGAGAGCATTTTGAAAATTAGATGTTGGTGCGGTAGAAATGCGCATGACACTAAATAAAATAAATCAGCGTTTAGACGAAAAACAAGAACTTAGAATCATTTTTTCAATAAGATTTGAGTCGTGGCATTAAACAATGTAATTCAGCGTTCCAATCAATTTCAAGAACCTTGAGTTATTAAACTTCCAGTTCATAATCTACTTAACCATTAGACCACAACACGGACGAAATTTTCTTATATTCGAACTCGGGCCATGGGAATAAGCACAACACATTGCAAGACTATTCTGCTGGCTAATCAAACGCTATCTGATTTAGTGTCACGCCACTTTCACATTTCCCAAAATCGAATTTCATTTCCCGTACTCCATTTTGGGGACACCAGCCGACAGTTTTATTGTCCTATATTCAGTCATTTCATTAGGGCCCTGATGAATATATTTTTATTTTAAATATCCGTTTTAACCCGCTTACACAGTAGCGGACATTTGCAATCAATTTTATATTTTTGTAAAAATTGTAAATATGTACAGTCTGAAAAACCGGTATTTTGTTGTTGTTTGGATGCAAATGTAACGTAATTGCAGCTTGTCGCAAATATAATATACTTGTGCCCAAACACATTGTGTTTGCTATTCAATATAACATGATTGAGACACAATGATTAATAGGCTATAAAATATGGTTTTGATACTCATGTGTGGCGTTGCTTCTTGAATACTGCCATAAACGAAAACGAGACAGACAACTAAAAAATTACATGAGGTGTCGTGGGACACCCGGTTGGAACAAAGTTCCTTTCGCTGTATATTATGTACTAGTTAGTTCCAACACGCCTCAGGCGCCAGTTGAAAAACACTATAATTTTAATGGATCTTTAAGAAAAGATACTTTGTGTAAAATTATAAACTTTTTTAAAGAAATTTTTTTTATTAAATGTATTTTTTAAATGAATTTTTTTTAGGTCCTTTTTGTAAGAATATGTATTATATTTTCCCGAAAAGGTTCGTTCCTTAATGAGAGGTACTTCTTTTATTAAAAGCTAATGTTTTTTTTTAAGAAAAGGTACCATTTTTAATAAGAAGCACTTTCTGTAAGAAAAAGCCTAAGAGTATGAATTTTTTTACTAAGAAGTACTTTTTGTAAAGAAGTGGTACACTTTTTAGGAAAAAGTTATTTTTTAAGAAAATTTACTTATTTTCAGAAGGGCTACTTATCCCATGAAAAGAAAAGGTATTACTTTATTTTAAAGAAAAGGTACTTTGAAGAAAAGGAATGTTTGTAAGAAAAGGTTTTTTGTAAGAGAAAGTATTTTTTTGGAAGAAAATGTTTTTTTAAGAAATGGGAATTTTTTTACAATTGGTCCGTTTTCTAAGAACAGGTGCAATTTTAAGGGTTATTTTGTTTTACATAAAATGTACTCTTTAAAGAAAATGTAGTTTTTTAAGAAACGGCAATTTGTTGTAAGATAATGTAATTCTTTAAGAAAAAGTACTTATTTATAAAAATTAATTTTTTTAAGAAAAGGTACTTTTTGTAAGAAAATTTACTTTTTTAAACAAAGGTACTTCTGTAAGATAAGGTTGTCTTTTAAGAAAAGGTACTCTGTTTACGAATATGAGTAGGTTGTTTTTTTTTACGAAAATTACTCTGTTTAAGAATGTGAGAATGTATTTTTTTGAGAAAATTTCCTTTTTTTAAGACAATGTTATTTTTTTAAAATTCTTTCACTTTGGCTTTTCTAAATTTACTTTTCCTTCGGTTCAAAAGTACAATATGTAATAAACAGGCTCCACCTAGAAGATTTCCCATTAAACAACAAAGTTGGCCCCATATGTTAGTCTAGACACAAACCAAACCAAAAGGACAAGTGTAAGAGTAAGTGTGCTGCCAAATGTAATTCCGTGCTCAGGGTTGTATTTCATGGATTTGCCAGTCTTGCAGTTTGGCTTTTCTAAATTTACTTTTTATTGGATTCAAAACTACAATATCTAATACACAGGCTCCACCTAGAAAACTTCCCGTTAAACCAAACCAAACGAAAAGTACCCAATATAGTTGATAATAATGGGTTGTAATAAAGAATTTGAAAAAAGTTGTTTAAAATGTTTTCATTTAGCCCCCATTCCGCAACGTGCGAAAAGGAACTTCGTTCCAAAAACAAAGAAGCAGCAATATTTTGTTGGGCCGATAGTTTTCAGTGTATAAAAATATAGCATAGCATATAAAAGTATCATTTCGAGTAAACCATCTGGTAAATATACAATTTCATAGTAAGTCTATTTTTCTTTTTAAATACTTTTTAAATAAAATTCTAGTTTATTTTTGCTTTGCATTCTTTACTGTCACAAATAAAAATTATTATTTTTTAATTGACGTTTGTCAACATAAAATGTTAACATGATAACATTTATATCTTTCTACACCTTTTCTCTAATTCTTTTCAACCTATAACCGACATGTAGCTTATATAGAATTTGCCCGGTTATCGTATACAAGATACAATTTTTATTGGGAAGTATATATGTATACATAGGTTACAATTTAGTGAAAAGCACGATTTTAAATAGTAAGTGCGCAGATGAAAAGAAGATGGGATATTTTATAACAATCGGAGCTTATTATGCCCAAAAACCCCAATTTCGCAGACTCCACAATTTCGCAGACTCATCGACTTTATCTTAACCTTAGTACTGAAGTAAAAAGCAAACATATATGTAAATAAAATTTACTTCAAAAGCACAAAAAGTTTCATGTGTGCATTATTTCATATTTCATTGTTGCGCATTACACGAACGGAAAGCGTAAATACAATGTGCACAAATACGGATGCGGATCCGTTTCGAATTTGTTAGTTTTGTGTACACTTGTTGCTCCCTTGAGTAGACTTTTAGTAAATTGAGTACACTTTTTGTACATTTACGTACACTTCTTGTACTTTGTATACAAGTTTTGTTATTTTAATCCCCTTTCTATTTCCGTGACAGGAAAATCTGGTTATCCTTATTTCAACATTCTCTCATAAAAGGTTCCACTTCTAACCCATCAACCAGCCAAAAGTTAGAATTTTTTGTTGTTTGTGTTAATCTTAGTTAACGTGAATGGAAACAGATAAAACATTAGTTACTGTGCAATAAGTTCGTACTACAAACTTAAAAGGTCAGAAAAATTTTAATGGAATCCTATGTGAAATGGACACTACTTGTATCACTATTTTGAGTTTGAATTCAAATTTGATAGACTGAATCTTCTTTGAAAAACTAGTATCCCCTATTAATTGAAACACAAATTAATTGTTTTGAGTAAGTTATTTGTAATTGAAATTTCTTGAAATCACAAAAACGTTGCTGTGGTGGCAATACTCAAACTACAATACTCGTATTATGAAAACGCATATTCGTAATTCTAGGACTGAGGGCTCATTTTAAAGATCTTTATGTTTATTTTTTCGTGATGAATTAAAATTCTATCCACTTTGGATTAAAAAATTTTTTTTATATATGGTTGTAACTTGTGGTTGGTTGTAAGTTGTAATATAAAGATCAACCTACACAGTTTGAATAAATATAGGTATATAGCTACATCGATTCTGAACAACCCCTGCAAATTTTAAGGTAGAGAAATGATGGACTACATTTTTAAATTTGTGTTTACCGGCCGTCGGTGGTGCAATGGTTAGTGTGCGCGGCTCTTGTACATGAGATCCTGGGTTCGAACCCTCCTCTGACCACCTTCAAATTTCTTTCGGCGGCGGTCACCTCGCATAGTGACGGCGACACTATCGAGTATATAGCCATGAAAAAGCTTCTCAAAATACCGTTCGGAATCGGTGTAAAACTGTAGGTCCCAATCAGTGAGTGAAAACTGGAAAGCACACAGCTCAGTGATTGTGAGAAGTTCTCCCCGGTCCCTTCATGGGATGTAATGGGAAACCATTTATTTTTTTTTTGTTTACCGACAACAGTCGCTCCAAAGACGACTATCAATTCATTAATATTGAAAAAGCTATCGGTACATCCCAGCGGCGGATTTGCATTCTTTGGAAATTTTCTTTTTTAATAGAAGCTGCGAAATACGCGATTTTATTTTGACATTTCTCACACATTATTTTGGTGTTTATTGGTCTCTGTGAACAATTTTATTAAACAGAGGTTTTAAATGTTAACCACAAAACATATTTGGTAATAAATATTACTTAACATAAACATAAAGCTTAGCAACATATCCTTAATTGAATATGAAAAGATATAATATTATCCCACTAAATATATACCACAACAAATAGGTAGGCGTAAGGATGGCCATATAAACCCGAATAAAAATCAAAGGGACAACAATAAAACCAGTCATAAAGTATCATCATAAGGGTAGAATTTATATTGTTGTTTTATGTATATTACGACAATCTTTGGATTGAGATGTTACAACAATGATGAAAACCAATAAAATAAAAATTACGTACAGCCAACCCTGAGAGTGATACAGACATACGTTTACTGAAGAAAGGAAACATACTCACTTGTCGGTGGTTATGATTAGACTACTCAAACCAGAAAACCGGTCCACAGGGTTTTTCGATATCCATCGGTCGCCGGTTTTCTGAAAATTTTGCATTATCGAATAACCGGTGGAAACGGTGTTCTACTGCCGGTTTATTTTTTTAAATTTATTTTGTTGCTAAATCTTACTTATCTCTTATTTCACAGAGCATTTAAGTTACGCAGGCAAGTTTTTTCACGATATTGGAAAACACAATTTGAACTGCTTAAAATTCTTCGACAGAAAATAACAGTTTTTTTTCCAAATGAAAAGATTACACACGATTTCTTTGAAATATAAGTATGAAGTTTTAAAATACAAATTGATTATTTAAAAGAAACAGTTTATAAACGTTATGTAGTGAGGAGACTTATAAATTCTGCGGTCATAAAATGTAAAGATTTGCCATATTTCCATTCAAACCCCCGGTAGAACCGGTTATTGAAAAAATTGTATTTGTCGAAACAACCGAAAACTCAGTTTCTTGGAATGGTCGGATTTTTAAAATACTCTAGTGATGAGGTTATCATAGAATTTTGAAGGTTGAATCTCATGATGATTAACACCATCCGTAGATGATGACTTTGCTGCTGATATTGATACGGACGTCAATGCTCACTTTGAGTTTAAGCTTAACATAATTATTATCATGGGTAAAAATAATAATTATGTTAAGCTCAACATTTAGGCTGGCGAATGATGCTGAATATGTTGGCAGTGATATTATGTATATCGTATATTATGTATAAGTCACGATAAAGTATACAATTGAGGCTGATGACTATATTATATATTTTGGTTATGTTTTATTAATACAGCGCGAGTAAATTTTCGAGACACAAAACCAGGAGCAAAATCCTCTGTGCATTTCATTATAGCAGATATTTGTTTTGTACCAGCAAAGAGCGTGGATGGAGAAAATACCAATCTTAAACGCATGTTTATCCTTGCGTTTTACTTCCATATCACCTATTAGTCTCGACGTCGGACATTTGAAATTATACTTTAAAACCGTCTGTTTGTAATATAATTGTATTTTTGTCAGAAATGCGTAAATCTATTCTATTTTCTATCTATTTTGCTGCAAATGAGAAAGATGAAAACTAATTGGTTAAAAATGCCAATTCCATAAAATTGTAAAGAACAGGAACTTATCCAGAAGTTGTTCAAGTTTGTTAACGAAAATGTTTATAAGTTTTGGATTCTTAATTTCTATCAACTTATTCCTAGTGTCAGTTCAAGACAACAATAAATGGTAGACATATTAAATCAAACTCCCGGCTAAATATATACTGATACTTTAATAGGTTTTAGCACTCATGTTGAGATGGTCAAGAAGTTGGGTGATGTTTATCTTAGGTGGGTGCCGGGCAGTGTTATTATATTTTTGATGTGTTAACATCTATAGCGGCGTATAGGGACTAAATATATCAAAGTCAAAGATTTTATGCTGCTGCTAAAACCAGATTTTATGCTGCTGCTAAACCCAGATTTTATGCTGCTGCTTAACCCAGATTTTCTGCGACTGGGAAAGAGAATAATGACGTGTTAAACAAAAATGAGCGAGCCAGTGAGCAATGAAAGGGTGGTGTGGCAGGGGTGAGGCAAACGAAATTGTGTCTATAGCGTATGTATTAACATAATAATGTATGTATGTACATGTGTCTGTTGCTGTTGTTGAACGGAGATATAAAGCATAGCCACGCAAAATTTCATTTCCAAGCCCATGGCCTTGCGCAGTCGACGTCATGGTGACACACTAATACGTCAGCTACTTCGTACAAAGTATGTGTGATGTTGCGTGTTTGGCTGTTTCGTTGCTGTTGATATGGCAAACATGTGGTTATGTGACACACGTATACGTCAGCTACTTCGGACAAAGTATGTGTGATGTTGTGTGTTTGGTTTTTAAATGAAACGTCATCATATGATTGAACGTCTTTTTAAATTCTTTATATTAACTTCACCTGGCTGTATGCATGTATGCCGAAAAAATTTTGGATTGATTTTTAACCCTTTTCCCGTTATCCAATCGAGCTGAGACTTTGCAGGCAAACTAATGACGATGACAGAAATAAACTACCAAAATATTGGCGGGATTGGATAAAGGGGCGTGGTACCTCCCATACAAATCACAAATTAAAAATCCGTTATTTCTGCTCCTGTTAACGGTATTTGAACAAAATTGGGTATGTTGGTTAGGTTTACATATTCTAAGATCTGCTGCAAATATGGGCGGGATTGGGCGTGGTCATATATAAAGAATGTATAGTCAAAAACTATTTTTTTAAGGGTTGGTTTTTTATTATTGTTAAAGGTAAGTCAAATAAAATGTGGGTGCGGAGCACTCTCAGAGCAAAGAGAATAATGACGTAGTTATACGTATATAAACATGAGATAGCAAGAGAGCATTGAAAATTTTGTGAACTTGTGTAGCGTATGTACGAATATAACAATGTATGTATGTATGTACAAGTGTCTGTTGCTTTGAATTCTTTGGTTTTTGTGGGAATAGCGTCATCATATGATTGAACGCTGTTTTTTATTTTCCTATGTATCATTTACTAATGTGTCCGTTCATAGAAATCGAACAGGTACCGTGTAGCAAAAAGGTGTTAACACATCGGCCGTGAGTTCGAACACTCGTTGGATTTTTTTTTCAAAAAAGTCTGTAAATTTTGCAAAAAAATCTTATTTTCTGAAAAACATCTGTTTCATTTTCAAGCATGTAATATAAGAAAAACACAAAGATTTTAAAAAACATTAGTGAAAACAGTAAACACAAAATTTGTCTTTCAAGTACAATATTACAATGTTGTCTCTTAGAGATTATTGTGTAGGAAATCACAATAATATTCATGCATATAATTACATTGTGAGGTAACAAAAAGTATACGACTAGTCTTTGCTGCAAGCTTTTGGCAACTAATTTGATTTTTCCGCCTAAATGTCGAAATTGTATGTCTGTAAACTTGTGCACATTGGTCTGTATCCTGCTTGTAGTTGAGTCTTTTCTCAGATGGAACGTCAATAATATGTAGCATTTCCTGAAAGATACGTCGTGAGTAAATCTTCTCTTCAGTTAGAATTTTCACTTCGTCAAAGTTTGGCCTGCGTCCAGTTAACGTACAGTGGGCTGCGAGTGCTGTTTTTTGTTCTACAGGCTTATAATGTGCCTTTTGGTCCGATTTTTGTGATGAAACTCTCCTCTTCAGTTTATTGAACATAGTACCAACATATGCCTTCTGGCATATGTTGGCTTTGTCTCCATAGCACTTCATTTCTTACATCATTACATTTGGCTTGTCATCGCCTAAAAAGGCGATTTAGGGTAAAGTGAGACTTTGGAGCTAAATGGTATTTCTCCCTCTCATAAATGATTGAATGTTTGATTCTTTCCAAGAGTCCTGTAGACTTTTGATACCAGTCAACTTTTAAAGTTCTAGCTTGTCTTATAACTATGCAATCAAGGTATGGTAATTGTTGGCTCCTTTCCTCTTCAACTGTAAATTGAAATTGTCAATTGAATGAATTGAGCGCCTTCATTGTGTCCTCCACCTCAGATTTCCCAATCGTTACAAATATATCGTCCACATATTTAGTTTTAATTTTCGGTCTCCTCGTTAGTGTATTGAGCGTCGTGTCAAGTAATCCTTCTATTATAATATCCGCCATTATCGATGACGCTGGAGAACCCATAGGCATTCCCTTTCTTTATTCATATAATCTATCCTCATATCTAAAATAGCGTGTATCCTTGACACAAAACGACAGTAATTCCATAAAAATACACTGTGGTATAGTCGTGTAATCCGCAATTTTACTCCATTTTTCCTCAATGGTCCTTAATGTCAAATTTATGCCATTCTTGGAAAAACATTGACCACATCAAACGATACTAATATTTCGTCTGGGTCTTTTATCCGGGATTTGAAATCAATTGCGTCCTTAACATTATATTTTGAGGTTGTCGTCACATTTTGAGTATTTCAACCACAAATTACCAAGAGCATTTATGGATGAGCAAATAAGTCTTAAAGGATTCCCCTCTTTATGAATTTTCGGGAAACCATAGATTATGGGGGCTGTAGATGTTGTCGTGCTTAATTTCTTCCTCGTGGGCACGTCAAGAATAATTTATCGATTAGTTTGTTATTTTTCTCCTATAGATTTGACGTCAGATCTCTCCTGAGTCGTCTATACGTGCATATATCGCCCAGAAAATTTTCCAACTTCATCTTATATTCGTTCTTTGATATCGCAACTGTCTTTCCCCCTTTGTCAGCGCTCATGATGAGTATGTCATTATTTTCCCCCAAATTATCTTGTGCGACCCACTGTGCCTAAAATAATCTTATCCCTCATGTCCAATTTTTGTTCTTAGAGGTGGTCATCGATCAAGCCAACGAACTTCGCTCTTCTCCTGCTCTTCTTTGTTACAAATTTTCTGTATGCACTCTGCCCCTTTGGGGATGCTTTTGAATAAAGGGAATGTTGTCATCGTATTTCGCAATGCATACATGGGTCCGAGAGACTGTAACCATCGATAATATACCTTTCACTCAAACTTTTCTGTTTCACGTCATTTCTTGATTTTTTTATAATTTTTACAGATAAATCTCTTAATATAATAACGCTGGTGCCGGGGCATAGCGGAACCCAGGGAAT
Organism: Phaonia tiefii; assembly: GCA_963931995.1. NCBI lineage: Eukaryota > Metazoa > Arthropoda > Insecta > Diptera > Muscidae > Phaonia > Phaonia tiefii. Next base: position 195,595,927 of record OZ008368.1, on the reverse strand, counting down.
AATAGATTGTTTCAATGATTGGCCCTGGCTACGTACAAGTTCATTCTTAAACCGAATCGAATGGCAAATAGTCTGGAGGCACAAAAAGCTGGATCACCAACCAGATATCACGAGATATCAAATCCGAGTCAAGATATCTGTATGCAAGAATATGCGACCATTGGGTACTGTGATGGGCAGACACATGTCGAGACCAGATGAAGAGGACGCCGATAGAACCGACGATACCCTATGCTACCATTTTTCTGTTAGTAGAAGGCAGTACTTCGGATCTTACTTTGTGTTAGATCAGTGACCCGCAAACTCATACAACATTAATTCTGTTGTTGTGTGAGTAAGCAGTACTGAGCCAAACTCAATAACCGTTCGGGGCGACTGGAATAGAATTCGGCAAGCACAAAAATATATCCATATTTCATGAAACTTTTCTCACAGTGCAATGTAAACAAGAAGCGACATTCAACCTTCTTGGTCGTATGCTCAAGTGAAACCGAATGATTTCGTTTGGCGTCGTTGAGCACCATGAATGAAAGAAATAATAAGATTACGCCAATGGTGTTTAAAAACTGTTCTCTCTCTGCGCATCTACGTCACGTTAGCGAGTATGCATTAGTAAATTGTGAAATATGTATGACGATTCAGCAAAAACTATAAAGTCAGAAGAAATTATTGTAAATAGCTGTGAAACGTTTGTTAAAAATAAAAATTGTTGCCTGTAAAGTCGGTTTTACGGGCGAAGATTTTACGTGACAACGTCTTTTTCTCGGTAGAATATTTATTGATATGAATATAATTAAATTGCACAATAGGAACAAGGAATTGAATGAAAATAAGAATTGCACAAATTTTAACTATAGAAATATATTTTGTTTAGATTGATTTGATTTTCATATTGATTAGATGTTAAAATTCTTGCTCAACACAGTTTAAATCAAGTTTTCTTATATCTGCCACTTTTTCTTAATATTTGTAATTTTAAAGAATCAATTCGAAAATCAAAACATTTATTCAGATCGAAGGTTCAAATTTTTGCTAAATAAATTTGAAATTAATTAAAATTTGTAAAATAAAAAAAAAACCAATGAGTGTTAGAACTCACGGGCGATGTTTTAACATTTATTGAAACTTATGGTTTAGGAAAATAGAAGTTATTTCAACACCATCTAGGTACCTGTGCGATTTCTATGAACACATTATCAAATGTGACATTATAAACAATAAACATATCCTTTATTATAAAATATAAACATTTCTTTTATTATAAAAAATAAACATTTCTTTTATTAAAAACAAAAGAAAATAATTTACTAACCAAAAAGTATTTCAATTCATCATATTCGCATATCGTTTTTAAAGCCGACCGCAGCTCTCTGTTTCGTTTTGGCTACCTAATTCATATGAAAATTTCTACACACAAACATACACTACACATATCATAAAGCCAAAAAACAAAAAAAAACAAAAAATAATACCTTATCCAATGCAGACTGATCTAAATCAATATTCATACACACGCACATATATACGCACATACATACTTGCTCAGTCGTCATATATATGATGTGCCAAAAAACAAAAACACTCACACCACCGACCAACAGCCACTAGAAGCCAGCAAAGCAAATCGTTTCTGGCACACAAGTAAACACACACATCCGCACACACAGAATTATTTATTGAGTGGGAGAGAGACGCAAGGCATTCGGCGGGCCTCTCTCTCGTTCGGTGACTCATCGTAACGTTACCGGGCGTTACACTTTTTCATAAGTGTCTCCCAGCCGCAACCTAATTTAAGACGTTGTCACGTCAAAAAAAAAGTTTAGAAAAAATATGATGACTCTTTTGAAAAGCTAACATTTGTAATAGATTCAAAGATATATGAATTTGTTAGAGTAAAATGTTGGGGAATTTAATGTTTTTTGCAGGCAATGTTTAAAAAGTCAGGCGTTAGTAGTATGCAAAACAAATCATAGTATGCAAAACAAATTGTAGTATACCTGACTCAATCTTATTATCGCAATCTTATTATCTCTAATTTATGGTTGAATACATGAGTGCATGTCAATGGGAAAACACGAAGCACAAAAAGCACGGTGCATGGGCTTTGCTGGTGACTGTGTTAGATACAGTGCTGCCGGTTTAGCACTTTAAGTGCAATTCTAGCTCTTTTTTTTTTTGCTTCTGCACTTTTGTTTTGAAAAAACATGCTAAATGCTTTCTAGCACTTTTTTGAAAAATTTTTGTAAACTTTTGACTTTTCTGGCTCAATTTTTAGCATTTTTATCGATAAATTGCATTTTTTTATAATGTATATCTCTTTTTGGAACTGAGCTCTGAAATAATGCTTATTTCCAACCAGAAATTGTAAAATATATAGAATTATAACGGGTGTCGATGTTTAATATGTACGTTAGTTGGCATTTAAAAAATCCGTTTCTGCAAAAGTATGTTTTGTTCCAGACTTCTTAGTAATTTCATTAATTTTGATGTACTTTCACGTCATTTCTTGATTGAATTGAATTGTTTTTATCATAGCGAAAACACAAAATTGAGATCGTGTCAAGAGCAAGCAAACCATAGACTAATACTTATAGTAGACTTAATAGTTCTCTCAGCAACTTTATGACATTTGGCCTGGTGTGATATGAACGTTGGAAATTTCAGTCGGGTGAACCGAATTAAACATAGCCTCACCCTTAGTTATACTTTGGGTCCGAGTTCCATTAAAAAAGGTTAATGTTTTTGTTTTGGCAGCCGATCAACCTGCAGTTACCCGTTGCAAATTTGTCCACATTCAATAGCAGAGTGATTTATGTCTGCAAAATATTATCTTATTAGCAACTTAATTAGGATGTGTTGTGTATTTGTGGTATTTATCAGGACTACCAGGTAATTGGCCGCTCAAAATTTGAATGGGAGGTTCGAAAATTTTCATTTTCAATTACACAGTAGATTTTGAAAAATATTGTCTAGTACCAAATTTCACTAAGATCGGTTGTGGTTTACGGGAGATATCGTGTCGGTCTTCCTGAAAGCCGCCCATGCTTTGTCTGGGAGGCACATAAATGGGTGTAGCAAAATCATAATTGTTTTAGAGAGTGAGTGGCTGTTTACCAAATGAAGCCTAATCCAAATTTCACTACGGTTGGAAGTATTTAACACGAGTTATCATATCGATAACCCGGAATGGGAGGCGTAGTGCTATTGAATGGGAGGCGTAGTGACCTCGCCAATTTTCTCCAGTTAAGTACAAATTTACAGATTATTAAGCAATATCTGATTTGAATCTAATCACATATACTAAATATATCGATTTGCATGGGATGTACCAGAAGGAGTGTGGCCATAACACCCATTTGCAATATCCCTAACTAAGTTTGGTTAAATAATTGCCAATGAAAACGTTGTATTGTGATCGCTAAAGAAGTTTACGGCGGTTACCGTGTTGATCAAACTAGCCAGACGGGCATGGCTCAAAAGTCCTAAAAAGCCCCAATCGAATTTGGTATATAAATATTTTAGGACTAATATGACTCATTCTATGCGTTTTTTATCGAATATAAAACGTAAAGTACCCGCCGTACTACAGTTTTTGATTATTTCAGTTTTAGCATTATTTTTTTTGTAAATTTCACTTTTTTGGCATGTTGTTTTTGAAAGCTTCTGGCAACACTGGTTAGATCTGATATAATTTAAGCTGAATTATCTAAGGAGCTCTTTGCCGGCCACAAAATGGTTCGCCAGTGGCAAATACACCTCTCATTCTCAGCCGCATCCCGGACCGCCGGAATGAGTTATCATCTGCATTAAACCCAACCGCGTTAATCATAAAAATTATTTATTAACTGCTGGAATATATATGTAAGTAACTGCAAAGCAATTCTAAAGCTACTTTTTATACTTAAAACCAGGGCAATTAATTTTCCCACTCTACAATATTTTCTGAACACCTTATTTTTTTTATTTTCTTTTGTATAAAAGATGCAATTTAAATATGGTCCCCAACAATTGCAATAGTGGAAATGGCGCGGCATCTTTCTTTACCATTAAGCATGGATTTATTGCACACTAAACTAAAAGTCGGATAGCTCCACATACAAAGACGTCACCAATTTGTTTGGCAGGGAGTACACAAACAGGCCTATCATGGCCTTCATGTCGCATAGACGACTGCCAGTTATTCAAATCATTCAGAATAAAAAGGCGGAAATTATTAAAAATTAAAATGTAAACCATAATATTATTAAAAATAAACTACCTTTAAACTAAATCCCAAAGATGAATATGTAGAATTTTCTTAAATCTTTTGGCATGCTTAGATGCACTTGCGCTCTCTTTTGAAAGCGAATCGAAATAATCTTCCACAGAAGATACTTTTCGCTGGAAATTTTAAAAGAAAACATTAAGAAAATGCTTAGCCTGAAAAACAACAAAAATGTAAAGGACACATAAACCTAATATAGCTGAAGATCTAGTATAGAGATTAGCAACATTATGCTGTTTCGTTTGACTGAAGTATAGTGTAAATATAGCGGCATCAGTTAGTTCAGCAATATTTGAGAATTTTTAAATACCTATCGGTAATTTAGAATTCCTACCGGTAATTTTTATGTGGGTTTTTGAATTATACTCACTTAAAATATTTTATAGCAGCTGCAAAATGAAATCATAAATTCCCCTTATTTTTCTATTATAAATTTTCGCTAATTTTGTACATTTCTCGAGGACTTAATTCAAGCAGAATCGTATTCAAATTTAGTTCTCGATGTCCTGAAATATAATTGTATACATAAAATACAATTGTATAACAGAATAAAAAGAAATTCAAATGTTAAAATTGAGTACATAATTGTAGTTATATGTATATTTGAATGGTTTTAATTACACGTCTAACACTTTTAATGAAGAGTGTCCTTAGTACTTACATAAACAATACTGAGCGTTGGAAAATATGTACTCAATTTAACTAGGGGGAAAATACAAAGCAAACTTAATTCTGAGAATTTTGTAATTTGCTACCAAATACCAGGTTTGTTACACTCTGAAAAATAACGTCGTCTCTAACATATTCTCCCAAACATATTCTGCAGGAACCATGAATATGTTTGGTCCACACTTCAAACATTAATATGTTTGCAAGTCCCAAACTCACTTGTGTTTAAATGTAACCAGCATCATGTTTACTGGCAAACATGCCCTTTCCAGTTTCCTCAAAATCGTATCTCCCTTTGGCAGCACACATACATATATACGAAACACATCACAAAAACCAAAGTAACAGCACACACCCTTTAAGAGTCCGAGCCTTCGTGTATTATTTTTTCACTGATCAAGCGCTTTTGATGTAATCTGTCATAGAGTAATGCTTAAGAGTTTCCACTACTCAAAGAGTTTTCATAGAGTTTTATTTGCTGCTGTATTTTATCAATTTTACACTTTCGTTGGACATAAAACGGACATAAATCAAAGGGAAGACGCATTTTCGTTCAATGGAAACAACATAAGATACACTTTAGCTGTCATTAGTATCAATAAACACTATCTAAAATTAGTTACTTTTCGATTAGCTGTGCCATATAATCCCACTGCATCTATCCGATGAAGCACTGACGACTGAATACATGAAACTAAAACACAATAAAAAAATAAATGGTTTTCCATTACATCCCATGACGAGCAGGGGAGAACTTCTCACAATCACTGAGCTGCGCGCTTTCCAGTTTTCACTCACTGATTGGGACCTACAGTTTTAACCCGATTCCGAACGGTATTTTGAGAAGCTTTTTCATGGTTATATACTCGATAGTGTCGCCGTCACTATGCGAGGTGACGGCCGGCGAAAGAAATTGTAAGGTGGTCTGAGCAGGGTTCGAACCCAGGATCTCATGGTTTGGATACTGTGTTACCTTATTATACTAAATCGCTATATGGAGGACATTACTTGATATAAGCATACACGGAAACAGAAATTTAGATCGGCTTCACGATTGAGTTAATCCGTTTCCGAAATATGGGTGTTTCTGTAATGTTTTTATATTTTGAAACAAATGTTGTCATTAGGGGTGGTATAGTGCACGGGTTTTTGATTTCTATACGGGTCAACTCCTAATTTTAAAAGTTTGTAAAAAAATTCACGAGCCAAAAAAGGGGTGGTGGGATGAGGGAGAGGGGAAAAATCCACAACTGCCCCGGGATCGGCCGTAAAGGATCCCTAACCTTAACCTATAATTAGGGTCCAATACAAAATGCACTTAAAAACGACCAAAACAAAAAAATATGTCCACAAAATAATATTTTCCTTAAAATTGTTCGTCTACTGAAATTTAGTACTGGCCAAGATTTTGTCAAAAAACACTGTGTATTAAAACTGTACTACTTTTCCACGCCACTTTTTGCAACTACCATACAAATGTTGGGAGCAAAATTGGTTGGTAGACACGATAAACCCTCAAAATTACAACAGATCCTAATTACTTTAACTTGGGAATTAGAAAATATTTTGGAGAACGTCAATCTACTATTGAATGTGGGCGAATATACCACACTCATTCGGGTAACGGCAGGTTGGTCGGCTTCACAAAAATATAAACCTTTTTTAATGAAACTTAAAACCAATGTTTAAGTCGTTCACCCAAATGAAATTGCCGTACTGGGCTTTTAGCCTATTAGTTGAATATGCAACCGAAAAATAGAGCGGCTGCCTTAGGAAACTGTTGTTACTCTGTGTGTACTGCTTCTTGTTTGCATCTTGCAGCAAAGGTGTTATAATGGCTAAAAATACCGCTGCACTCTCCGCCACACTCACGCAAAGGGTGTTGGGTTAATATTTCACTTCTTTCATTTCTTTCGGTGTTGAAATTTTTGTTGTTTATTTCGGGATGCGTAGGTTGAAGTTATGACTTTAAAAATTAAAACTTGAAAAAAAGACATAAAACAATTGTTGCACGCCAGGCTGTCCAAAACAATTCCGGATAATAATATGCTTAAAACCCTCGTTTAGCTTAAAAATGGCCATTACAAAGGCTAGTGTTGTTTGTTGGTTGTTAGCGAGTTTTCCTAAGAAAAGTTAGCATGTCATGTCATCAAAAACTAACGGAGGAACATGTTTTTGCTGAAATTGCTGTATGACTTCAAAACATGCGTAGGCTTTAATAACATGACACAAAAAAAGACAAATTTCCTGATTTAGTAAAATGACAAGCGACAACATTGCAACAAGCCAAAACTATGTTGCACATATACCTGCTTGAAAAATCAAGAGAATAGACAAGGGAATTAAATGGAAATCGATGAAAAGAGATTGTATTAAATTGGTTTTCATTGACCGTATCCAAAAACCAAATGAAAATTGTAAAAAGGAACTTCAATACCTTAGACAGACCAATCTATATTCATTTATAGTTTTCATCACAGAGTTTCAGTGAATAGAGTTTTATTGAAATTTCGCAGCAGAAAAGGAACACAACAAAAAGTCCCTACGTAAACCAAGTCTTTGCCTCCCTCAACCTTAAATTCTCAAAACCAGTAAAAAAAAATAAAATGTAACATTCTTCTAAAAGATTCACTTTTGCTGGTGCTGTTTACCGATCATAATAACATCAAGTCTTATGAAATAATACTTTCTTACCACTCTTTTTCTATGTCATTAAGTCCCAGCTTTTGAAACTACTTCCTTTTTTTCGTAATTATTCCTGTTATACGGTAACATTTCTTTTCTAGTAAATATTTCTTGTAACTAATTGATAATTTCTCATGTTTCAGGTTTATGCAGCGTGGCATGCATGACTTGTGCTTGCGTCATTTGCATAAATACTTTCGCGTGCAGAACGTTCATCTTTAACTTTTACTGGAATTCATGTATTTTGAGGCACACATATAGTTACATGTATCACAAGTAATAAGCAAAGATGTGGTAGAAATTGGCTAAATATTTTTTGTAGGTTAAGAATAAAAATTTCAATACCAACAAAAATTATTTGCATATAATTTCAGTGCACTGCTTAATTTCTAAAGTTTTTAAAGAAATAAATAGATGCATAGATTTCATACTTTTAGGCAGAATTCACCACCAGTGCCCTATAAAGATTACACTGTGCTAAGTAAAAAACGTAACAAGCGGGCACGTAGTGGGTAAACCTAATTCGCTTACGGTGAATCCAGTGGTGGTCACCATTTTTCTAGGTTGGATCTTGTTTTCGAGATATTTAAGACCGAATATTATTGTTCATGTACAAAAATAACCTCTATTCGCAAGCACAATTCTCCGCTTGATCTCAAGGCTGACGTTGTAGTTTTTATTTACGGCAGATCCGAGGTGTATAAATTCGTCCACTACCTCGAAGTTATAACGGTTATCAGCGTTCACGCTTTAGTCTAATCGCGTGGAGGCCCTGTTCGTTGAAACCATTAATTTTGTCTTGTTCTCATGTACCGTCAGACCCACTTTTACTGACTCCTTATCAATTCTCGAAAAAATCGCAGTAACTTCTCTAATTGTGCGCCCAATGATATCTATATCATCAGCATACGCGAGCAGCATGTGACTTTTGCTGCTGATGGTTTTATTCATATTGACTGCAGCTTTTCTCATAATGATCTCTATTAAGATGTTAAAGAGATCGCAGGATAGGGTGTCGCCTTGCCTGAGGCCTCTCTTAGTTTCAAAAGATTCGGTAAGATCCTTACCAACTTTCACTGCGGATTTGGTGTTCGTCAAAGTCTTCCTGCAAAGGCGTATGAGTTTTGCAGGAATACCAAGCTCAGACATTGCTTCATAGAGTTTCTCCCGTATCGGACTATCGAAGGCCGCCTTATCATCGATAAATAGATGATACGTGTCGATTTGTTTTTCGTGTGTCTTCTCCAGGATTTGACGTAGCGTGAAAATCTGATCAGTTATCGATTTTCCAGGCGTAAAACCGAACTAGTATGGTTCAATCAGGTCAGCGATAATTGGTTTTAGTCTTTCGCACATTATACTTGATAGAACCTTATATGCTATGGATAAAAGGCTTATTCCACGGTAGTTGGCACAGATACTCGGGTCACCTTTTTAAATATGTGAGATAGTACACTGAGACTCCAATCGCCGGGCATGCATTCATCTAACCAAATTTTGCTAATGAGCTGATGCATGCAACTTATCAGCTCATCGCCGCCAGCCTTAAACAACTCCGCCCGTAATCCATCGGCTCCTGCGGCTTTGTTGTTCTCAAACCGGGCAATAGCTGTTCTGACCTCGTCTTGGTTAGGAGGGGGCAATCGATGTCGTCGTCTATATTGTGATCGATTGTCCCATCGTCATTGGATATCTCAGGTACTAGTAGCGCGGAGAAATGATGTCTCCATATTCCCAACATGCGCTGCACATCTGCGATGAGATTTCGGTCCTTGTCTTTACAGAAGGGGGCCCTGAACCGTGTCCATTACTTCCGTTTTTGACCTTTTGTTGGAATTTTCGGGCTTCGTTCTTCCTTCGGTATGACTCAATTTTCTCACTCTCGCGCTTTCCCCGCTACCGTTTCTTACGCCTAAAGAGACGGTTTACCTCCTTTCTTTTCTCCCCATATAGCTCAGTCGCAGCTCGCGTTGCAATTGACTGAAGCATTGCCATGCGTGCAGCGTTTTTCCCATCATTTGCAATGCGACACTCTTCATCGTACCACGGTTTATTGCGAAGCGGTTTTTCGAAACCAAGTACGGTTGTTGCGGCAGTTTTTATAGAGTCGGAAACGGGTTTCCACTGCGCATCAGGATCGTCATCGGGAGGTGGCGGGTTCTATGCCAAAAGTTGCGACAGCTTCCTTGAGTAGGCTGTGGCTACCTCTGGCAATGGCAGCTTTCCGATGTCCAGCTTCCTCTGCGTCTGGTTTCGTACGATTTTCGCTCCACTTAATCTTGTGCGAACCTTTGCTGCTACCAGGTAGTGATCGGAATCGATGTTAGCTCCTCTGATCACTCGTACGTCGATTACACTGGATGAGTGCCTTCCATCAATTACCACGTGATCAATTTGGTTCTTAGTTCTTTGATCAGGGGATACCAAAGTAGCCTTGTGGATGTCTTTATGCTGGAATCTTGTGTCACTGATGACCATGTTTTTTGCAGCGGCAAAGTCAATTAGTCTCACTCCGTTGTCGGATATTTTCCGTTCCTAAATTTAAAATCCCCTTGTACAATCTTAATGTCATGGCCAGGGCAGTGGTCATATGTTTCCTCTAGGAGCTCATAGAATACGACTTTGGCATCATCATCTTTCTCTTCTGTCGGGGCATGCACACAAATATAAAAATAGTTCGCTTTTATGCGGACTGTGGCTATACTATCACTCACAGGATTGAACCTAGAGACTAGATGTCGCAATCTTTTGCCAACTACAAATCCATGGCAACTTTTCATGGCAACTGTAGTATATATCGCTGTTTCTTTTTCTTGTGCAGCAATGTCCTGTCCATCGCATTTCCTGGATAGCGGTACTGTCAGCCTTATAACTTTCGAGGACATCTGCCAGTTGGATACTTGCACCGGATCTGTATAGAGTATCCGTAAATCGTGGTCCTTATAACGTTTGCGGGGGTCGTCAAAAAATAGGGGTTGTTTATGTTTTTTTGTTCGTTTACGTATTTTCACTGCCATTATGAACGGTGGCTGGAGGCAAACCCAGTCCACCGTGTTTTTGAATTTTACCTACTGCCAAGATATTTGATTGCAGCCACCCATTATGGATCAGACGCTGACCAGGATGCAATATGTCGAACCTGGATTTTCTTCTTTTAGTTTCTATCCGCCATTGGCCCGTATGTTTGGCTCATCCGCCTTCTAAGGACAAAAGAATATGCCCGGTTGTTTGATGAGCTTCAGTGACATCAGTCACCTACTAAACCTGATTTTCTGCTCATTTGTTTCGCCTTCTCTAGCTAGGTAACGGAGGTTTCCGATAAAGCCATTGCCCAGGACATACTGCGTGGAAGTAGTGAGCTGCTTGGACTGCCCAATGAAGCGACCATTTCTGGCCACTCCCTAGTGAATGGCTATCAGAAACTTTCCACCTCCACTGACAGTCCCATGTCCAAAAGTAGCCTTAAATTATTATATATTTAGTTATTTAGACTGTTTTAGTTATTTCAATATAATATGAAGAGTATATGTTTTATAAAAAATGGGAAATAAAATTGTTAATTGCAAGCTTATAACTTTATTTTAAAAGTTCACGATGCTCAACTTTTACCATATCGTTTTCAAATCTCTTATGATAATTTTTATATGTGTAAATCAGTATTGTTAGCAGTAACACTGAGTCCCCGACGGAATTCTGTCCTCATATTAAGAAATCCAATGAAATCATTAATTCTTTGCATCTTGTATGACGGATACTTCTTTAAGTTGTTTTTCATAATTTTGATGTCTCCATTTATTTCGTTTTCAAAATTTTTCCACACTTGTGCACGTCAGCAAGCACTTATGCTCTTATTTTATCTGTTTCTGTTTGATGTTTGTTAAGTGTTTTGTAATTGCCATTTGAAAATCATGAAATCTCCAATTGAGACGAATTTGAAACACTTAACTCTGTCATTTGCCTACGCTCTACGACAAGACTTTGATAAGTAGTCAGTTAGTCAAAACAGCTTAATAAACAAGTAACTCAAACTACAGTGGTTAAATGAATTACATTGACCCAATTCACAAGTTACTGACTTATACTAATACAATGGTTATGAACAAAACTTAGAGGCACAATATTTAATTCTACTTTCAAGTGTGTTATGACTAGTTTCTAAAGTGTGTTGTGACATATGACGAAATGTTTGTACTGAAGCTGAACAACGTTGAAACAAATAATATAAGGAAAATAGTAATAAAATAAATAAATGATTTCCCATTACATCCCATGAAGGGACTGGGGAGAACTTCTCACAATCACTGAGCTGTGCGCTTTCCAGTTTTCACTCACTGATTGGAACCTACAGTTTTACATCGATTCCGAACGGTAATTTGAGAAGCTTTTTCATGGCTAGATACTCGACAGTGTCGCCGTCACTATGCGAGGTGACCGCCGCCGAAAGAAAATTTGAAGGTGGTCAGAGCCGGGTTCGAACCCAGGATCTCATGTACAAGAGCCGCGCACACTAACCATTGCACCACCGACGGGTGAGGGTATAAAAAGAGAAAAATATATTATTTGGAAAAAGAACGTACTTTGACATAAATTGTTAGTAGGCCTCTAGTAGGATGGTGAAAAGAGTGCACTCTAATCTGCAGCCTTGTCGTTGCTCTCAAAGGCCAGTACACCACTAAAACAAGAGTAAATTTGCCACACACATTTCTGTACCTCCAATGCAAAATTGGCTGGTTGGTCGACAAAATAACCTCCGTAACTATCAACCAACCTTGGTATTATTCATTACTTAGTCAAACTCCCATGCAAAAAATGGTCGGCTGTCCTATTGATTGATGCGTTATTTACAGTAAACTACTACCGATATTAACGAGATTTGGATCTGTGCGATGTTTCGTTTCATGCTACCTTGTAACTAAAAATGGACAACCTTTCCATGCCAATTTTTTACCTCCCATACAATAGTTGTCCGGTAATCTGGTTGGTAGCCATGCTATCTCCCGTAAATAACAAATGATCTTAATGAAATTTTGTACTGACCAATATTTTGTCAAAAGCTACTTTGCAATATGTAATTAAAAAGGGACAACTTTGTGCACCTCCCATACAATAAATGAGCGATTCTTTGGTTGATTAATGCGATAGCTCCGTAAACCGAATCCGATCTTAATAAAATTTGGTACTAGCCAATATTTCGTCAAAGGCTAATATGTAATACAAAATTTCTTCTTTGTCACGCCCCTTTGTATCCCTCTCGTACAACAGTTGGTCTATAAATCGCAAAAAAATCAACAGGTCCTAATAAACTGGGAATTAGATAATATTTTGGGTAACCTTTTGGCATGTTTAAGACGGTTCAGCCGACTGAAATTTCTGTACTGGTTTCAAGTTAACTCGAGTATCTCAATAGGAATGTTAAGTAATGAGTCCGTCCAGGAGGGATTTTATCACACGTTAAACGGCCATCGGTGTTTATGAATGTTCTTCTCTCATAGGTCGAGTAAGATTTAATTTGCCTGCTATAGTCCTCGTAAAGATGGCAAATGGTGGTTAGTCTTATGGCGATTTCGTTTCTGAGAAAAAATTCAAATTTTTTTTCTGCCTTTGCCCTGAAATTTCTTTTGTGTTCGTTTGTCAAAACAGTGCAGCCCTACCTTGAATGTTTTGTGTATTTTCTGAGATTATTGCACTCAAAACGTGGAAAACTTTTGAATTTGATGCCCTCTTAGCGAGTTACGGGGGTGAATGTTGCCCGATAAAATGGCAGACTGTCTCTCGCTAAGCAAACATTTCTAATTTTGTGTGGGAGACTAACCCATTTTATTAGCATTAAAATAATTAATTATTTCGTTACTTAAATATATATAAATATTTATATATAAATTTAAAAAACAATACCAATTATATTGGGACTTTGTCGACCAGTTAATACAAAGAGTCGCTTAATTTCGCTCCATATACACTGGTCGAATGTTTTAGATAAACGAGGTTAATAAAATATGCTAAAAAAGAAAAAGGAAGAATACAATTGTGAGAAAATGCAACATGTCTGTTTTCTTTTCCCACCAGAAAAAATGCACAAATTTGAAGGGGACATAGCAACATTTTAAACGTCGCCACATCCAAGGGCAACAGAAACGAAATCGCCATTAGGTCTGCCTAAAGACACAATAACGGCTTTGAATAGGTTTGGAAATATATCTGCATACTTTTCTTCTCTGGGTGACCTATAATTCAGCGTGATTATTATAGGTCACTTAATACGGAAAAAAAATTTAACGCACAGAAGGAGCTGTATTAGACCCTTAGTTAGAGTTGACTCATGTGCGTCTGTCTGGCTGCTCAACACGATAACTTCCGTAAATCTTTACCTATCTCAATGATATTTTGCCAGTAGCTTTAAGTCGCCCATAATTATTTTGAGATTGAAAATGGGTGTTTTGGCAACGCCTCTTCTAGTACCTCCAATACAAATCGACACATTTAGTACAAAACTCATATTTCTTTTAAACCTTTTTTTCGGGTAGTTGTGATTAGCTTCAAATCACGCATTGGTTAATAATCTGCGAATTTCTACTTATCTGGAGAAAATGGGCTGGATTGCCACGCCCATTCTGGTACCTCTAATACTTTCGGTCGTTCGGGTTTTCAATCCGATAAATCGGGTGAAACACTTCTAATCTTAATGAAATAAGGTGTAAGGCTTCATGTCATCAAATGCCAATCACAGATTAAGACAAAAGTTGGTTGGCCATCTGTTTGTTCGTAACGAGAATTCGCGCAAAACCGAATCAATCTTTATGAGATATTGTACAATATAATATTTAGTCAAATACCACACTCGTGTCGAAAATGAGCGGTTTTACCACATCCATTCTGGTACCGCCCATACAAAAGTAGGGCGGATGACCGATTGATCAACACAATAACTCTCGTAAACCACACTCGATCGTAGTGAAATTCTGTACTAGGCAATATTTAGCTAAAAGCTACTGTGTTACTAATAACTGTGTTATTAATAAATACTGTGTCACGGCCAGTTTCACACCGCCCGTACAATAATTGGGAACATTTCCCGTTGGCCGACTCGATATCTCCAGTAAACCACAACCGATCTTAATAAAATTTGGTACTTATCAATATTTTGGGAAAAGGTACTGTGTAGTAAAAAATTAACAACTTCGCCATGGCCATTTTGGTACCTCCCAAGTAAATAATATGTTGGTAGTCAGAAAATTCTCAAAACCACTTAGGATCCGAAGTAAGTTGGGTATTAATTAATATTTAGCGCAATGTCAATCTTGTATTGATTATGGTCACAATGAATGACTTAGGGTGGGGGTATGTTAATGTCGGTTCAACTGACTGAAATTTATATTTTCTTATGTTGTTTAAATTATTACCGCAAATTATTGCATACTTTTTAGAGCCAGCGAAAAAGTTTTTAAATATAAATTGTTCCATACTTTATAGCGCAAATTATTCCATACTTTTTAGCGCTGTCGAAAATTTGTTTAACTATTTTTATGCTATAATTAATTTTTATTCATATAGATTTTTTAATTAGGCAAAGCCATTTTTTATTAATAAAAAAACTTTTTTTTTTAGTAATTTATGATATCAAAAAAAGTTGGCTAAAGAAAGGTTTCCTATGATTCCAGGGTTGTGTCTATAGCTATTTCGGATATTACCACGTGTTTGGAATTCTATTTGGTAAATTCATCAAGACCACTAGTATATGTATCGAAGCACGTATAACAATAATGAGAATTCTATTATACACATACTCGAAGAAACAAGCATCACAATTCGAAAACGTTCATACAACTTTTATTTTTTAACAAACATTATTCAATTTTGGCTATTACAAATCCACAAACCAAAGAGTTGAAATGTAGTGTAACATTTTTGAGAGTTCCGTTGCGATTCGCGACATGGATCAAAGTTAATGCTCGACTTAATCGAAGAATACCGTGCACCATAGACGGTGCCGGTTTGGCTGTCGTTATATTTAAAGAAATATGGGACGATGATTCTGGCGGGCCAAACACCGCCCCAAAATGTGAGTTTAGCTGCATGACGTTAGACCTTTCACTGATAGTTTATAGTTTCATGGACCTATGGCGGAAAGGCAATCTTCACGCATACTAAATTTCGCAACCTATTATAAGATATACTATAATGAAAAAATATTTTTTCGACCACTGTATTCGCAATGGCGGCCCTACATTATTAATTTCCTGTTGTCAAAACTAGGCATGTCATGTATGGTACAGCGTCTGTTTGAAAGTTCGCTAGGTTGTGTCAAATTCTATTAAATAAAGATTTATTATAATTCAATCGGAACCGGCATAAAACAATAAGCCACTTTAAGTGGATGCATCAAATAAACACACACATAACGACTGTTTTTTTAGCTGTGTGAGAAAGTAAACTGATAATACAATACAGAAATATTGCTGATATGGTAATTTTTTATTACAATCTGGTACATAATTTCATGAGATTTCCGGCATATTTCCGCCGCGGCTACGAGTTACATGGTCCTTTCGATCAGTACAATTTTTGACTACTTTTGCACTAAATCTGTCCGAATGACTTCAATGGTGACTTGAATATTGGCTTCCAATGTTTCAGGAGTTGTTGGTTTGTCGCCATAAACGAATCCTTCACATATCCCCATAAAAAGTAATCCAGAGGCGTTAAAACGCAGGACCAAGAGAATATGACCACTTCTTCAAATAAAATTGTCACCAAATTGATTTTTCAATAAATTGATTGTTAACCGCGTTGTATGGCAACTTGCGCCATTTTGTTGGAACCAAATGTCGTTGCTATTTAGCTGATTAATTGTTGGAAACAAAAATTCAGTCAGCATGACCCGATAGCGCTCGCCTTTCACCGTAAAAGCATGTCTTTGCTCATTTCAAAAGAAATAAGGACCGATGATGAACTTTAATGGAAGTAATGGTGATTCGATAACGGCTTCAGGATTGTCTAGCCCATTATGTTGACCGTAAAATGGACGAAGTGCTCTTTGAACTTCATGAACATATTTATTTTTTTCCAAGTAAATTTCCACAATTTGGAAGCATTGTTGCAGCATTAAATGATTTATGACCACTTGCCGAACCTCACTGAACAGAAATGTCAATACGGTTTGATATTCTCAGCTGTGAACCCATAGTTATCAATATCGATATTTCACATGCAGCTAACAAACCACATTTTACATACTCGGTTGTGTGAAATTCATACCCAGTTATTGCTGTGGTGTGGAGTTGCAATCTTGGAGTAGCAGTCTGGGATATTTAACTGGATTCGGAGAAGTAAAAATTTTAACGACTCCGTCTCCAAGTTTAATATTTTCATTAAAAGTCAAAATTTACAACACGAATTATATTCCAACTGAAGTTTATTATTTTCGGTTAATATAAACCCTATTGGATAAAATTAGTTTGCATTTAGGTTCCGGAGGTCTCTTGTATTTCAAAATGTATCTATATTTGTCCTTTGAAATTTAGGAACCTTTGTTAAGGTTTGTGAGTAAAGCCATTTCAAATCGTATATAAATTAATCTTGCAAATTGATGACAGAATTTCTAGATATTTACACATAGACAATGGACTTCACAGTTTTTTGCAATTTGAAAATGTAGGCACTATATTTTAAACCATTACAGAAATTTCAGTCGGGTTAACCGACTTAAACATACCCTCACCCGAAGTCACCCATTAACACCGAGTTCTATTAAATAGTGGCAGATGTGCCAATATTCAATAACAGAGTGGCATTACTCTAAATATTATCCAATACCCAACTTAATTACGATCCTAGGAGATTATGGGGAGTTACCGTGACTACCAGCCAATTGTTTGTCCAATATTTATATGGGAGGTACAAAACTGGGCATGGCGAAGTTGTTTATCTATTTTTACACAGTATTGCACAAAATGTTGATCAGTACCAAATTTTATTAAGATCGCTTGTGGTATACGGGAGATATCGAGTCGGCTAGCCGTAAAGCCGCCGAAATTTTGTATGGGAGGTACTAAAAGGGGCGCAGACAGTAGATAATCTTTAATTATTAGGAAAACATTGCCGAATATCGAATTTCATTCAGATCAGTTGTAGTCTACGAGTGTTATCGTGTGGATCAACCGGTCATCCGCACACCTTTTGTGTGCAATTGAGTAAATTTTATCTAGTACCAAACTTTATAAAGATTGGTTCGGTTTTGCGGGAGTTCTCTTGTTCAACAACCAGCCGGCCGCACAAGTTATCTTGATAGGGCGTCTTAATTGGTGGCTGCCGTTTGATGACACGAAGACTATAACCTAATTTTATTAAGATCGGAAGTCTTTCACGCGACGTATCTCACTGACAACCAGGACGACGACCAAGCTTTTGATTGGGAGGTACCATATTCGGCGTGGCAAATGACCGGAAGTGTTCCATGCGACTTATCGCATTGATACTCCGGACGACCACCCATCTTTTGTATGGGAGGTACCAGAAGAGGCGTGGCCAGAACGCCCATTTTCAATCCCAAACTAACCATGGATAAATAATAATAATAGTCACTGATAAAATTTAGCTGTGATCGATAAAGACTTACTGCAGTTATCGTGTTGACCAACCCGCCAGCCAGACAGACGGACATGGCTCAAACATGTTAAAAAGTCCTAAAACGAATTTCGTCCAAAGGTACTAAGAGTCTAATATGGCTCCTTCTGTGTGTTAAATTGTTTACGTATTAAATGATATATATATACCCCCACCTTATGGGTGAGGGTATAAATATCCGAGTACAGTGAAATGGGTACCAAGTGTGTTTTAATTAAAATTATGTTTTCTCTAGAATCAAATAGGGTGTTATTATAAAAAGGATAATGCCACGTTCCAAAATCTTGCTTGTCCTTCCATCAGTCCTGTATCTTACTTCTCCTGCCAACAGTGATATGTTACATTGTATGTGTAGCTTAAAAGCTTATTTTTCCGTGTTTGTGACGGGGTTTGGCAAAAACGGCTCTGAAGTTTATTCAATTTAGATTTTGAGGCAATAGTAGGGCTTTATTTCTTTATAAATGAAAAAATACCTTAGAAAACACATATGTTTAGTATTGGAGTCGGAGTGGATTTGTGTATTTTCAAAATGTTGGAGTCGGAGCATAGTTGTGGATTTCCAAACAGCTGGAGTCGGAGTCAACCAATTTTGGTCTGACGTCACAGCCCTGGTTTGTTGTCCTTAGATCGTACTACGCATTACTTAACATATATAATTCCTACTTCAGAAGAAAATTCCGTTGTGGAATAAGCTTCCGGCGAGTGTAATTCTTATTATTTTTGATATCAATAAGTTTGAGTCAAACTTCAACAATCACTATTCCCTTCTTCCTCATACTTTCATAACTTATTACACCCTACTCCTAACTCCAATACAATGCACTGCATTTATAGGGGTCATCCCCAATTATTGGTAATTAAATTATTGGTAATTAAAAGACAAAAAAAAATCCAATGAGTGTTCGAACTCACGGGCGATGTGTTAACACCTTTTTGCTACACGGTACCTGTTCGATTTCTAAGAACACATTCGTAAATGTTACATTGGAAAATAAAAAACAGCGTTCAATCATATGATGACGTTTCATTTAAATAATATTAATACTTAAAATTATTTAAAGACCCAGTGCAAGCACATGTGTCATTATTTTCTTGCTCAATACTTTTTGTTTTATTCCCACAAAAGTCAAAGAATGCAAAGCAACAGACACTTGTACATACATACATACATTGTTATATTCGTACGATATAACCGAAGATCAACATAAAATACTTTTTTAATATTACTCCAAATTAATACTCCAAATTAAAGCACTTAAATCTCGGCTCGCCGATATCGGATCGCCTTAATTTTTGGCCTAAACTCTTCGTCGAAACCCGCACTAGCTTTTTAACCCAAAAATTAATAAAATCGGCTATGAATTTCCGGAGAAAATCGCGTGGGAAAATTATATGAAAATCGCCCAATAATCACTTTCAATACCGACTGCCAAGCAACGAACAAACAAACGATGATTTACTCTTACAAACCCAACACTTGCGTATGTATTAAATTTATAGTTTACTGCCCTAGAGGCGCGCGTATATAGTTTTGCACCGAAATTCGCTGAATTTTAACGACTAAAATCGGTTAGTATGGACAAAATTCCGAAATTTTGTATTGCAATTTTATGAATGTTTACAATTTGACTGCCGATTTTTTGTCGTTACAAAGTAACAGAATTCCGGTGCTGATTAATTGTTAACCAAAAGACTGTCACTTCTGGGCCACAGGTTTTGACTACAAAGTTTTTCTAATGTTTCTAAAATTTTCAACCTGAAAAAAGCTTTCAATTGTCGACTGTCAAAAAAAACATAGCAATAATATCAGGCCTTTAATCGGTGCTCTGATTGATTTTAAATGTAAAATCTATTTATAGGGGAGGTGAAAGACTATCAGAACATGTTATATAGAGGTACACTGTCTTAACGTGTCAAATTAGACCACCTTGGCGATATTTAAACTCTTATGGCCTAAAGCTTCAAAACTTGTAAGCCGATTTCAATTACTTTTTGAGTTTTGAGGGTTTGTTTCAGTATGTCTTAAATAATATTAATCATATTAAATAAAGGAAACAATGGGCTAAAATAAGTAAAGTAGTTATACGCTTCATATCGATTTTGCATACAATTTAAAAAAAATTATTTTAATATTTTTTGCAAGAACAGGCAAAAACTGTTCTAAACTTTTCTAGTACTTGACTGGCGTTAAATGAAATCTATAGGCCATTACCAAGTTTCATTCCGATCGATAGTATTTTACGAGAGGCACCGTGATGGCTGTGGTGAAGTCGTCCATTTTTAGTTGTAATTTGACAAATTGTTAGCTTGTAACGAATTCCATTCAGAGATTGTGTTTTAAGGGAGCTATGTAGAATATATAAATAAATTCAGTTCGAATTCCAGTAAAAAAAAATACTTTTAAAAAGATACAAACACTGTTCGCTAGATGGCAGCACTTTGGCCTGTCTGCGGTTTAAGGAAACTTAATATTGCGAAATGCAACAAAGGCCGAACACAAATAAACCTGCAGTTGGCAGCGAATGGCAAATATTTCAACTGTACACTTGTCGTGGTTCGTTTGTTTTCATGGATCACATACATATTATTGTCTTGCTCAAGGGTGGTGATATTCAAATATATAAAATTTGCGTAGTAAATATGGATGTGGACATTAGTGTGGCCCTTATTTTTTAAGTTTGGAAAAGTTTAGCTCCCACACCCACGTGTGTACACTTACACCAAAACTTGGTGCGTGCAAAATTTTCGCCCGATCGGACAACTCTAAAGGTCTCGAAAGCATCAGTCTTAGAATTTTTTTTGAAATTAGGAAATACAAATATTTGCGGTTGCGTAAAACCCCCTCCCGCCCCACCCCCACTCGTGTTTTTTATATAAAATAATATCTAACTATAGAGAGATTTTGGTGGAAATCGGAGATCATTATGTGCCTATCCGAAAGTCATTAGCCGATTCAAGCCAAATAGTGAAAAATTTAAAACGGTATTTTTTGTTTTTGGTATAAAGTTATATGGTCTATGAATTCATACACGCTTTGAAAGCGGTATGGCTGTACTTTATTGAAAACAGTTTCAAGCTTAAAATCTTAAGCTCAAAATAACAGATAAATACAATTTTTGTATTTTTCCAAAGAACATTTGATTAATGTTACGTTTTTATTGTTATTTCAACTAGGATGGTGATTATAATTTTTCACACTACCAATTAAAGAAGCTTTGTGTTTGCTCTTCTTGTTGTGTTCCATCAAAACCATTGATCATACTTTAAATGCCAACATTTGGCTGTCTAAATAGCAATCAACTATTAGCGTAAAAAAATAATTCAGAGCTTAAATAATCTTTGATCGTTGATCAAAGGTCTTTGACTTATTACTCGTAGTCCATTTTGATGCCACGAGCTAACGACATAAAGCGTTTGCCCCACCCGAGAACCATTTCGTTTGCTACAAGAAGCGTTAAATCTTGTCTACCTACATATAATGAGTTCCCTAGATTAGAGTCTGTAGATTCCGTGATCTTTAATGTTCGACCATTCATTTTGGGAAGGTAGTGAAAGAATTATATGATTTTTACTCCCAAAGCATTTATGAGTAAATATAATCTAATATAAAGTTAAAAACAGTATAAAAATCAACAAGAAAGACTTTTCTCAACCTCAAACATTGGAAAGTTTGTTCAAAAATTTACCACATCCAAAAGTAAAGTAATTTCAATTTGTACCTCTGAAAATCTGAAAATTAAAGTACACACTGAAAGAATGATGGCACCTTATTGGCAAAAATTTTCCAGTTTTCCGGATGAAAAAATTTTAGTTTTGACAATCTTATTTTTGATTAAAGTGTTACTAAAATTATAGTTCGGTTTAAAGCAAAAATATACAAAAAAATGTGTACCAAAATTTACATCCAAATCTGTTTATAACGGTACGGGGTAACACACACTACAAATCTTTTTTTTTATTTTTATTATTTAGTAGATTCCATAAAAAATAAATCCTTTCAAATCGGCTTAGATGTTTATATGTTATTGAGTGATTGAGTAACCACTCGTAACTAGAGAATGCATTTCGCGTCTTTTCTGTTTTTTTCCCGGGAACTATCCGAGAATTTCCAAAAGAGTGCACTGTCATATTTTAGTAAAATAGCGTAATCTTGGAAAAAGCAATTCTTGCACTTCGGTAATTCATGTGTTCTATTTTTTTGTATTTTCGTAAATTATGATATTTAAATAATGAAATAAAAACCATTATTGTAGGAATGCAAAATGTTCTTTAGTTGGTTTACAGTGATACAATGAAAATTTTCATGGTCCCCATGGTTGTATTGTTGCTGTATAACATTTAGATACTATCGATAGGGTACTAAATCTCAGAGACACTCCCGATTAAATCGTCGAACTTTATCAATTTAAACTAAACTAAAACCGACACCAATAATTTCGCCTCAGAATGGGCCACAAAATAACATTAGACTGATGAAGTGATAATATTCATCAGGGACGATTTTAATTTATTCCGCCTTTTACGAATTTGTATTTTTTAATTTGAAAAACAAATATTAAAAAATGAAGTGATAATACTTATA
The DNA here is from genome assembly GCA_963931995.1 of Phaonia tiefii. Lineage (NCBI taxonomy): Eukaryota > Metazoa > Arthropoda > Insecta > Diptera > Muscidae > Phaonia > Phaonia tiefii. The sequence goes on along the minus strand of OZ008368.1, from coordinate 195,573,104 downwards.
CAATTTCCCGCGAAATGAAAAATTCCGACAATTTATATTCCCTACTTTTAAGTCCAGTGAACGAATGTGCCAAATAGCCGTTACTTTCAGTTTGGTTCAATCACTGTTTTTGTTCTTTAATTTTTGTCGGTCTTTCACTGCTGTTGTTCTTTCACTGTTGTCGTTCTTTCATTGTTGTCGGTCTTTCAATGTTCACGTTCTTTTACTGCTGTTGTTCTTTCGCTCTTGTGGTACTCTCAGTGTTGTCGTTCTTATATTGATGTTGTTCTTTCTCTATATTCTCGTGATTGCACTTTTTCCATTCTTTCAATGTTCTCCTTTATTTATTGTTATCGTTCAAGATGTTTTTGGAAGGTGTACGCACTAGAACAATAAATACAACAAGGTAACAAACGGAGATGAAAGTAAACAAAACTTACAACGGATAAAGAAATGAATCTGCTGTTCTAGTCCTTCCACATTCTAATATTTTTGTTGCCGTTCTGTCCATGTGTTGGAGTAATATAGTGTAATCGAATCACCTATTACCTAACGAACTCGCCTGAATGACAAGAAACTCAAGCTGACCCTGCAGACTTTGCCCTGCTTACTGTCCTGGTTGGCCGGGGTTTCAAGAGTCGTGAATATGTATTATCATTGAAAATTTTGAAAATTATCGAGAACACAAGCAAATTTTAGTAGGGTCTACACGGTCAACTGCAAGTTTATATCAAAAGTGTCGTCGAAATCAAATGTCATCGCCACATTAGCTGTTATTTACGAATTAGAGAAATTAAAAACCGAATGCCAAAATAAAAAAAAGTATTGTGTAAAACCACATTTAATAATTTGGTCGTTCGTTAGCTCCTGCTCCATATTTTTGTAAAAAGTATAATAGAGTTATTTTAATTAATAGAAATCCAGTATTGTCATATATTCAACGTCCTGAAAAAAGTTGGTGGTAATATGTTTTTTTCTTCAAAATCAAAATGTTCGAGCGCTTGGTCGTTTTTTTTAGATTATTTTATTCTAAAATATTTCAACAGGTTTTGGCGCTGTGATTTCATATTTTGTATACAAATGTACTCAAAATTAGTCAAAATTATAATTATTATTCCACCAAATAACAATTAATTGGTACAATCTTATTACTAGGTAACACTGTTTTTCATTTTGATATTCCACTGCTAGTGCCAAATATTTACTACCTTCCAAATTTTAAAGGCAGTTGAGCTGAACGTTGATGAAGAGCAATTACAGTAGCGAAAAAGAGTTAAGCTAAGTTCAGACAGGCAAATAAATTTGCACAAAATGTCATTGGAAACGTTTGACAAAATCATATGACTTTTGTCAAATTTTTATTTGGCGGTCAGACATGCGACCAAAATTTTGTCATCGGAGTTTGCACAAAACATCACTCTAAATTGTTTTGTCTGCAAATGATTTAGTTTTGTGGTCACACAATCGATATATCGGCACAGACAAATGGGTTTGCAATGGTTGTATTTGTGAGTATATAATCGACCAAATTAAATTGGTAAGCTATAGTATTCACTTCAACCTGAATTTCACGAGGGGAATTTCTCACTTATCTCGAACCAAGTGGCTATTAGTATCCGGCGCAGATATATATTTTTTGACGGCGATCGATATATATAATATAAATGGGGTTTCATAAAATTTTAATAGATTTTCACCTAATCTGTACAAAATATTTTTTTAAAATTTAATATCGAATTATCCAAGTGTTTTTTTCAAGCTTTTTGATTATTTTTTGGTTCTCTACCAGTAAAACAAATTTTTATGGAATTATGTCTAAAAGATTTTTACCTATTTTACATATTAACTTGTTATATCTCGATAACTTAGTGGGTCATCGAAAATTATCATTTAATTTTGTCATTTATTTCTTGATTTTTTTTATAGGAAACATGAATTTCTATGGCATAAATACAAATCTTAGTTTTTTCAAGTTCAACTAACTATATCTTGATAACTAAACGAGTTGTGAAAAATTTTAATCTAATGTGTTCTATTTATGTTGACATATTTTACACAAGAAGTTTTCTATGGCTTGCATCAGACTGCTTAACTAATGTTAAACTCTCTCGCATATCCAAATTTTCAAGGTCCACAGCTCCATAAATATTGGCTGCCGAAAATTATGCTGTTGGATATTGTTACTCAAAGTAAAAACTCCGTTTACCCCAAAACTATAAATTTTTATTTATAGCCTTGAACCCGAACTATAGATTTGTTCCCGTAAGTACTATTTTTTTCAATTTTGAAAGAAATTTGTGTAATTTTTCCATAGAAAAAATAAATAATTTCTTTCAAATTCGAAAATGTAGTAAAAAAACAGCAGACAGTTGTCCGAGGCCTTCGGCCACGGACTGTCCCTGCAGGCTGTGTCAGAGACACGGCCATTAAGTTTAACGTAGAATACGCCATCCGAGAAGACAGAAAACATATATAACAATAAATGATAAATAACATAAGCAAATGAATTTATTTATTTGATAGTTACTTTTCATAATATACATAAGCTTATGGTAGGAAAAATAGGATAAATATGTTTTTAAATTAAAAGAGTAAGGACAAATGATAAATAACAGACGCAAACCAATTTGATTATTTGAAAGCTACTTTTGATAATATGGGCTTATGATAGGAAAACTAGGATAAATGTGTTTTTAAATTAACCACATCATTGGTATAAAACCACATCTTGGCAGCACTTTCATTTAACAAAAAAATGTATGAATTAATTTTTTCATATATTTTTTATAATTATGTATCCATGTTAAATTCAAATTCACATTTCACATTTTGTTTCACTTAAATACATAAGTAAATATACGAAATTTCAATATTTCATCAATCAAAACCACAGCCGAAGGTTTGTGTCCACACTGAAACAGCAGCATAGATGGTGTTCACGCTACAAACTCAAACACTCAACCTAACACCACACATATGTTTGAGTGTATGTGTTTAAACAATTTTCATTTGAGAAATTTAAATATTAGGAAGATATCAACCAATATGAAATGTATATCAAACGAAAGACAACATCTTCATTTACCTACAAAAAAATTTTTAAAAAAAGTTATCTCGCCGTTTCCTCATAATCAATGAAATAAAGATTACAACAATAACAATCTGACGTGACTCCCTATACCGTAAGGTAAGACGTAATCTACGCCAAAATAGTACGTATGGGAACAAAGCTTATACTTGTGCGTCGTAACCTAAACTGAACTTCAGTTGCAAGCGCGTACTGGTTTTAACATTTAACAACTTTGAGCTTCTTCTTCTTTCTACCAATAATTGGCAATTATACAAAAGTATTTATTTTATAAATAAATTAATAAATAAATTGTTTAAATATTCATTTTATAATTATACATTTGTTAATAATTACACAAAGTTGATTGTTTTCAAACGTATTTTCATACAACTCTTTGACAACTTCACCAAAAAGGTAAACAATATTTGCTTATGTTTGTTCTTACATTTGTTTTGCAAGAACAAACAGACAAATTTGACAATAATATGCTCGGGTACTGTTACATAATGTTCACACTGTCCAAATATTTACCTAAAACTTTTGTTTACAAACACCTACATACTCATTAGTGCGAACGATTGTTAGCAAATATTTTGCAGGTCAGACGAATGACAAAATAATTTGTCATATTTGTCAGCCAAACGCAAAATATTTGACCGTCTGACTTTAGCTTTAGTGTATTGATTTTTTCGAACTTGCACTTGAATGTGTAAACTGGGATTAAGTCACACACAACCCAACAATCAAATACAGCCTTCCGTGTCACTCCCTTCTTTATATGGAAAATTGTTTAAACCCAATTTGTAGCTTTTTCGTAGCTTTGTTTTATTTCTTCTATCGCACAAACCTTGGTTTGTCAATTACAAACCCAATAAAAAATTAATTAGCCAAATGGGTGCAGCCGCTATGAAGTGATGAGGTGACCTACATTTTGGCAGCTCGTCTCTCTCATTTTGGCACCTCGTTTCACTATTTTACCCTTTATATGTATTAAATATACATACCTCCGGTTCACTTATAAATAATTATTTAAAGATACTAAAAATTCCATATTCAGCAGCCTGTATCTTTGCAATTTGTAACTGATTGCAGAATTTTAAAATGGAAATGGAAGCTAGACACCTTGAAATATAAAAGGAAAATCATGACAATAGAGGTTTCTTAACGAAATAACTTTTTTTGAGCAATTTATAAAAAAAGGCAAAATGTGCTATTTTTTTGGTTCACTTGAATAAAGGCACTTTATAATTTTTGTTTTATTATTTTTAAAGTAAGCGATGATTTTTTGTAGGGTGCGTTTATTTAGTTCAATTTATTACATCTTAATCATTTTACGAGTCAAAATGGCAAAACAAAAAATTTTAAATCTATCGGAAAATACCAAAATCGATGTTTACCGTTCTGAAGGATATTCTAACCGCGCAATATCTAAAAAAATTGGACGGAGCCCAACAGTTGTCGACAATTACATCAAAGACCCGGAGGGGTATGGAAATAATTTTAAAGGAAGGGTTTCATTGTCTTTATCTACGTATGAGAACAGAAAAATCAACAGAATGCTTCTAATTCTGCCTTATCCTTGTCAGAAAATAAGAGCTCAAGCTGGAGTTGAAGCGAGCAAGTCATCAGTGCGCAGAGTAATTAGAAGCTGTGAGTATCTTATATACCTGAAATTAAAAAAAATGCGGCTTCAATTCGCAAGAGAGTACATGGTATGGGATGTGCAGTCATGTAAATGACTGGAGAACCGTTGTATTTACGGTTGAGAAGAAGTTTAATTTGGATGGGCCTGATGGCTATAACTATTGTTTGTATGATCTGCGCAAAGAAAAGCATTTTTTGAACCGACATCACAGCCGAGAGGGCGGCGTTATGGTGTGGGGTGCTATTTCGCAATACGACACCATCGATCTTGAATTTCAAAGTGCAAAAATGACTGGTGCAATCTGTAAAACGTTATTCAAATCGGCTTTTCCGAAGTTCAGTGGACTACTTGGTCCCATATCTTGAATATTGCAACAGGATAATGCACCTATACACAACGAAAAAGTAATAAAGGAGTTCATTGCAAGCCAAAATGTTAATATTTTTGACTGGCCACCCTATTCGCCAGATCTGAACATTATCGAATATGTCAGGTTGGTTATCTCGTAAGGTCTGTGAAGGAGGTAGACAATTTGATGACAAGCAGTCACTAATTCAGGCCATTAAGGAAGCTTGGAATCAAATTTCGTTGGATTACATAAATTCTCTTTATCTCTCAAAGAAAACTCGTATATTTGAAGTTATTAAAAACAAAGGGGGTTGCACCCATTACTAGTAGTTCTGAAATAAAGTAAAATAAATTAAAAAGCAAGAAAAACAGTTTTTTATTAAAATTAGTTAAAGTGCCTTTATTCAAGGGAAACAAAAAAATAGCACATTTTTGGACTTTTTCCTATAAATTGCTCAAAAAAAGTTATTTAGTTAAGAAACCACTATTATCATGATTCTTTTAAATTTCAAGATGTCCAGGTTCCATTTCCATTTTAAAATTCTGCAATCGGTTACAAATTGCAAAAAATACAGGCTGCTGAATATGGAGTTTTTAGTACCTTTAAATAAGAGAACCGGCGTGTATGTAAGTATTTTTTTGTATTTTTATATACACAGACCAAAATATTTATAATAAACGATTGCTTGGTATCAAGCGAAAAATGTAAATAATTTTTTATTTTAATCAATTAAATATTTCATCAGATGTCAAGGGATCGTATGTTTGTGAGATTGTGTATAAATTGTTTACTTTTTTAATCTCTCTCCTTTTAGAGAGTACTCTTTCTCCTTTTAGAAGAGCCCAAGAAAGGAGCATCAAAGAAAAATGGAAATATGAATTCAGTCTTCAAGTTGATTTCGGAGTGAAAATATCAGCTGTATGTCGCGTGTTCATGGTCCCTGGAATGACATTTCAATTAATGTATTTAATTCAGTTAAGAAAGTTGTTAATTATAAATGTTAATCTTTTGAATTATTTTTTTAGTAAATGTACTATATTTTTAATTGGTTTTAAATTAGAGTTAAAACTGGTGTTTACAATTTCATTAATTAATGTCATCAATTTGTTTACTGACGCAAAATCAGTTTGACTTTTAATTGGGCATACAAATTTTGTAATTGAAGTATTTGAAATATTTTCTGTGTAGGTTTTTATGTGTTAACATTTCGTCGTACCGGAGTTATCTCCACGTATATCACAAAATCAAAAAAATTGAGATAAGAACACTTTCTATGGTAATTTTTCAAGATCTGTCAGTCTGTCTAGTCCCCAGGTCGCTACCTCTTCCAGATTATGAAATATTTAGGCGTTTTATAATTGTATATCCATAAAAACAAAAAATAAAACGCGTTATAACATCGTATATAACAATATGGTGGATATACAGTGAAAAATATATGAAATTTACGAATTCAAAAATTGTTACGATATCTCCACGTATGTGCAAATAAAAAATTATTTTAACCACTTTATTATAAAATTCTAATCATAAACTAAATTAATTTTTCAATTTCAATACTCCATAGGACAATAATTGTTATAAACTAAAATATTTATAAAAATCAAAATATAAAGACAAATTTATATCACTGGAACACAAGTATTCATTATGAAAATTCGGCTGAATATAAATTATAAAAAATAAAAAAAAACGACATTTTCCCTTATTAACCAGATATTAAGTTAAATAAGTATTCCGGAAGATAAATTATACAGAGTTTCAATGTCTTTTTTTTCTCTGATGAAATTGTATTTCAGACTGAATTCTTAAACTCAATTTTAAAAAGATTGTTTGGTAATTTTTCAGCAAATAGGCGATGTATATTGACTTTTAATTAATAGTTTTTATATACATATTTTTGAAATAATATTATTAAAAATGTCTGAATTATTCTACATCTGAACCTTTTAACTATAATAATCAATTCAGAAATTTTTAGTAAGATTCTACTACTGCGTCATATCCTACCCAAAGCACTGTAATGTCAGTAACACTAAATACCTACTGAAGGTTAATTTCGAATAATAAAACAAATGAAATAGCAACAATTTAAATACGAATCTTAGTGTTTTTAAAAAAGAAATATATATTAACCATTTTTTAACATGTTTCTTTTAGTTCGTTGCCACGTATGTATATCCCACATTTTGAACAATTTTTCACAAAAAGTGGCGTATACGATTAAATGACAAAGTTTTTCTGAGGGAAAAAATCGCCATAACTCGAAAAATTTTCTCCATAACCATTGATGTTATTCCATATAACAATGAAGAATCCCACCATTATATCTAAAAAAAATATTGGACCACTTTTTTCATACCATTTTTTTGATATACCTTTCTGAAACTTTAAATTCAATTTCCCAGAAAAAACGTTTTTGGATGTACGTGTAGATAACTCCGGTACGACGATTTATAAGCACGGGTAGGGCAATCTATCAAAGTAAACACATGCAAACAACACCTAGCGTTAGCATCACATACGTGGTTGTTGTACACCAATAGTTTCTACCTGAAAATAAGCATGATGGTATTGATGTAGCGGCAGCGAACAAACAAGCAGGTCGTCGTCGCCAAAGAGTGTTGAATAGTATAGAGAGCTCAGGGAACGAATTGTATGACTCAAAAGCACTGGCGACATCTGGCGTATGATTCAAAATGAATTACTCTCGTTTATTCTTAACTTGGTCCATTCATAATTTTCATGTGATATTGTTGCCTTTTGAAATATTTATGCTTTTTGTATTGTTTTATGTAATAACATTTGTATTGTTTTATGTAACAATATAAGACTCGTTTATGCCATTTTACTCAGGCTCTCTACTTACTTACTTACTTACTTATCCGGACTCGGACAACCCCGGGGGGTCAGGGACCTTACAAAACGAAGATAACATATTTCGCCAACCAGCTCGATCTTTTGCTTTATCTCTCCAGTTGGCAATACCAAGTGTACGTAGGGATTCGTCAACCTAATCCCTCCAGCGGAGTCTTGGTCTTCCTATTTTTCGTCTTCCTTCGAGTTCGGTTTCGAAAACCCTTAGCGCTGGTTCATCTTCATCCATTCTACTGACATGGCCTAGCCAGCGCAATCGCGTTATCTTGATCCGCTTAAGTATGTCAATGTCAGGATTAAGCTCATACAGCTCATGATTCATGCGTCGCCGATACTCGCCGTTGTGCACTATAGGGCCATAAATTTTTCGGAGTATTTTTCCCTCGAAAACTCCTACAGATGTTTCGTCTGCTTGCGATAGGACCCAGGATTCTGCGCCATAAAGCAAGACAGGTTGAATGAGAGTCTGGTACAGCTGGACTTTTGTTAGTCGAGAGAGGGCTTTATCTCTAAAGTGCTTACTTAGCCCAAAATAACATCTATTCGCAAGCACAATTCTCCGCTTGATCTCAAGGCTGACGTTGTTGTTTTTGTTCACGGCAGATCCGAGGTATATAAATTCGTCCACTACCTCGAAGTTATAACGGTTATCAACGTTCACGCTTTGGTCTAATCGCGTGGAGGCCCTGTTCGATGAAACCATTAATTTTGTCTTGTCCTCATTTACCGTCAGACCCACTTTTGCTGACTCCTTCTCAGTTCTCGAAAAAAACCGCAGTAACTTCTCTAATTGTGCGCCCAATGATATCTATATCATGATGGTTTTGTTCATGTTGACTGCAGCTTTTCTCATAATGATCTCCATTAAGATGTTAAAGGGATCGCACGATAGGGTGTCGCCTTGCCTGAGGCCTCGCTTAGTTTCGAAAGGTTCGGTAAGATCCTTACCAACTTTCACTGCGGATTTGGTGTACGTCAAGGTCATCCTGCAAAGGCGTATGAGTTTTGCAGGAATACCAAGCTCAGACATTGCTTCATAGAGTTGCTCCCGTATCGGACTATCGAAGGCCGCTTTATAATCGATAAATAGATGTTAGCGTGAAAATCTGGTCAGTTGTCGATTTTCCAGGCCTAAAGCCACACTGGTATGGTCCAATCAGGTCAGCGATAATTGGTTTTAGACTTTCGCGTATTATACTTGATAGATATGCTATTCCACGGTAGTTGGCACAGATACTCGGGTCACCTTTTTTAAATATGGGACATAGTACACTGAGACTCCAATCGCCGGGCATGCATTCATCTAACCAAATTTTGCTAATGAGCTGATGCATGCACCTTATCAGCTCATCGCCGCCAGCCTTAAACAGCTCCGCCGGTAATCCATCGGCTCCTGCGGCTTTGTTGTTCTTAAGCCGAGCAATAGCTGTTCTGACCTCGTCTTGGTTAGGAGGGGGGCAATCGACGTCGTCGTCCATATTGTGATCGATTGTCCCATCGTCATCGGATATCTCAGGTACTAGTAGCGCGGAGAAATGCTCTCTCCATATTCCCAACATGCTCTGCACATCTGCGACGAGATTTCCGTCCTTGTCTTTACTGAAGGGGGGCCCTGAACCATGTCCATTAGTTCCCTTTTTAACTTTTTGGAAGAATTTTCGGGCTTCGTTCTTCCTTCTGTATGTCTTAATTGTCTCACCCTCGCGCTTTCTCCACTGCCGTTTCTTATGCCTAAAGAGACGGTTTACCTCCTTTCTCTCCTCCCTATACCGCTCAGTTACAGCTCGCGTTGCAATTGACTGAAGCATTACCATACGTGCAGCGTTCTTTTCGTCATTTGCTATGCGACACTCTTCATCGTACCACGGTTTATTGCGAAGCGGTTTTTCGAGACCAAGTACGGTAGATTTTATAGAGTCGGAAATGGGTTTCCACTGCGCATCACGATCATCATCGGGAGGGGGTGGGTTCTGTGCCAAAAGTTGCGAGAGCTTCCTTGAGTAGGCTGTGGCTACCTCTGGTAATTGCAGTTTTCCGATGTCCAGCTTCCTCTGCGTCTGGTTTCGTACGATTTTCGCTCTACCTAATCTTGTGCGAACCTTTGCTGCTACCAGGTAGTGATCAGAATCGATGTTAGCTCCTCTGATCACTCGTATGTCCATTACACTGGATGACTGGCTTCCATCAATTACCACGTGATCAATTTGGTTCTTCGTTCTTTGATCAGGGGATACCCAAGTAGCCTTGTGGATGTCTTTATGTTGGAATCTTGTACCATTAATGACCATGCTTTTTGCCGCGGCAAAGTCAATCAGTCTCATACCGTTGTCGGAACTGTCAGCATGTAGTTTGAAATTGTTGGATTAAACGCATTCTCCCTCCCTACTTTGGCATTAAGATCTCCTAGTACAATCTTAATGTCATGGCCAGGGCAGCGGTCATACGTTTCCTCTAGGAGCTCATAGAATATGTCTTTGGCATCATTATCTTTCTCTTCTGTCGGGGCATGCACACAAATTAGGGAAATATAAAAATATTTCGGTTTAATGCGGATTGTGGCTATTCGTTCACTCACAGGATTGAACCTAGAGACTAGATGTCGCAGTCTTTTGCCAACTACAAATCCGCAACCAAATTCATGTTTTTTCCCATAGCAACTGTAGTATACATCGCAGTTTCCCCCCCCCCCCCTGTGCAGCCATGTCCATGTCAGCCTTATAACTTTCGAGGACATCTGCCAGTTGGATACTTGCACCGGATCTATATAGAGTTCTTACATTCCAAGTGCATATCCGTAAATCGTGGTCCTTATAACGTTTGCGGGGGTCGTCAACAAATAGGGGTTGTTTATGTTTTCTGTTTCGTTTTTGTATTTTCACTGCCATTATGAACGGTGGCGGGAGGCAAACCCAGTCCACCGGGTTTTTGCATTTTACCTACTGCCAGGATATTTGATTGCAGCCGCCCATTATGGATCAGACGCTGACCAGGATGCGATATGTTGAACCTGGATTTTCTTCTTTTAGTTTCTATCCGCCGTTGGCCCGTATGTTTGGCTCATCCGCCTTCTAAGGACAAAAGAATATGCCCGATTGTTTGATGAGCTTCAGTGACATCAGTCACCTACTAAACCTGATTTGATGCTCATTTGTTTCGCCTTCTCACTCTAGCTAGCTAACGGAGGTTTCCGAAAAGCCATTGCCCAGGACATACTGCGTGGAAGTAGTGAGCTGCTTGGACTGCCAAATGAAGGAATCATTTCTGGCCACTCCCAAGTGAATGGCAATCAGAAACTTTCCACCTCCACGGACAGCTCTCTACATGAGACCGTAAAAGAGCGCAATGTGTTCTCTATAATATTCAATACTTTTTGTCGTCGCTCTGGTTATGTCAAAACAAAAGCAATTGTTCAGTGAGCTACATATTGCTTTATTTATTTTAACAATATTACATCTAATGGTACAACAGATTTAAGAAAAAAGAAAGTGCAATAACAAAAGAGCCTTCAGCACAAGTACTATACTTTTTTTATTTCCAATGTAACATTTACTAATGTGTGAAATCGAACAGGTACCGTTTAACAAAAAGTTGTTCCATGAGTTCGAACACGCATTATTTTTTTTTGTATTACCTTTACGTCTTTATATATATAATTCTACTGCACGTGTGTTTGTGACTGAACTCCTCCTAAATTATTTTGTATGCGTTTGGGTTGTGCCCTGGGTGGTTTAGATTTACTATTCCGTCCAATTGGACAAAGGGGCGTGGTACCTCCCATACAAACCACAAATTAAAAATCCATTATTTCTGCTCCTGCTGACGGTATTTGAACAAAATTTGCAGGACAACGTCTGCCGGGTCAGCTGGTTAAATTATAAAATCGTGATGACTGTCACTGTTTAAAAGAACGGTGACATATAAATTACGTTCATTGAGAACGTCGTTCCTAAAGAATAACTGGTTCGGACATCTCTAAAACAGAGTGTCTCGGAATAAAATATACTGAAAGCCGACTCCTCGCCAACAAACGTTCAGTACATTCTACAACGGTCCGAACAATGCTTTTTTTAAGTTGGTCACGACGTCTTATATCTTTTTTTTGCAATAACAGCTTTATTTTGTTAAACCATTAACAAATCGAAGTGATATATTACCCATCTTGTTCATGATTTTATAACCTTTCAAAGTTTTTATACGTACATCTCTACGCTTAAGTACTTTCACTTTATTGGCGGTAGGGTATCACTATTATATCCAACATAAGAAATATGTATGTATAGAATACATACCAACACAAAAAATTGTTATGTTGCATTTAATTAAAACATGGCAAATTTTGTTTCAGCAAAGGTCAAAAGGATGGCAACCTCCAAAAGCTGATGAGGAAACATGACACTTAAACATTGCAAACCAACAGAGGAATCAAATAAAACTCAACGAAAAGGCAAAATCAAAGCAACTGAGAGTGAAAATAGTTTGAAAATGCATTCGTCGGAAAGACACTTATTATATTACATGAGTTTCTTACTTTAGTGCATTTCCTTCACTCCTTCCACACGCGTATATTAAAGTAAATAAGATTTTGTTTCCTTCTTTTTAGTTCCAGGAAAGAATATAATGGCTATAGGCACTGCTGCAGCCACTGATCAAAATCATTATTGCAATCATCTTTGAAAACCATGGGGTGTCGCTTAATCCACACCATGTATTATAGTCATCGTTCCTTCCTTCCAACCTCTTCACAAGAGGCAGATAGATAACACAGCGCAACACATTTTCTGATGGTGTATAATAAGGCATTAAGCGGATAAATTAGAATGGAAAAGTAAAATCTCCCAACTATTTTTTACTGTGTGGGTCGAATATGATTTCCTGGTCCCAAGCACATCTAAATATTTTAATAATTTTTCTGTTTCCATGAGCTTTTTTTTTGTTCTTTTTTTTCCAACTCAAATTTTTGAGGCACTTTTTAATCCACAAAACGATGTATTGGAGGAATGTTTCACAATTATTAATAAAAGTCTTGTAACCGGGAAATACAGGTTCAAAATATATTACGATAAAATTCCAAAAACATGTTTTCTGAATAAGTTCAAGCGCAAAATTTAAACAATTTATCGTTTAAGGGGAAAATATGTTGAATCGGATTGAGCCCACACAGCAAAAACGTGTCTGGTCATGGAGAAATATACCAAAAGTCTGCAACAGATGTTTTTCTTGGACTGAAAACCCAAAAATGTCATTGAAAAAGTTGGAGCAAAGAGTAATACAAACTTGGCATCCGACGTAGAATGAGAAAAATCTTTATTAAAATAATTTCCGAAATCTCTATAAATAATTTTACGATAACAGTTCAGTACATTTTGCTTTATTTCACTATTTTCCTCAATTGCATTGTCACAAAAACACTCTCTCAACTGTTAGTAAGTTTATTACTTTTGGTTGAATGCACAAAGGCAAATTTGAGGGGAAAATGCATTGCGCAACCCAAATACTTCTAGTCATCTATCTCTATTTCTCCTTCTTACTTTATTCTGAATGTGTTTCAAACTGTAAGGTTGATCAGCTTTGGCATAGCACTCCCCTGGTTTTGGTGGTTTTATTTTAATAACTCGATTAATTCATGCAGTATAGAATTATTGTCACACAGTGTAATAAAACCAACTATTGGTAAGGTGAATGTTTCATCAGAGGACAATCATGTTGAATGAAATTATTACTTTTTCGGATTTCTTTAAATACAAGCGTCAATTTCGTTTTCATGAGAGATTCCGAATGGAACCTGTGAAGCAAATCCTAAAGAATTGTTTATAAATTATCGTTGGTAAATGTTATTAATGTCTTTTTTCACTGGAATGCGCTAACCAAAATGTAATATTAAGAATGCTGTATCATGACACCATCGCCAGTCCATTCACAATCACAAGAAATTACGACTTAGCCATGAGACTTAACATCAGTTATTCAGCATTTGGTGTGCCAAGATCAGGGATACCGAAGTCGGGATACGAGCGCGAATGTTTATAACTAATACTGCACAGACACATTTTCAAAGTTAATATTGTCGATTCATGTACACATGTTGCACGTAACTTATTTTTGTTTATATTTCAAAATCATATAATTTAAATTTTATTTCTTTAACATGTATGGATATGTTATCTTGTGTACTTGTTTTACACATGGTCGAGGATTCTATACTTGCCACCACATACATATTAAAAGTTTTAATGAATTAAATGTAGGCCTTAAAATGTAGGCGTTTGACGGATATTTGTAATGTTTGATATCAGTGTGCAACAGTGGGTCTCGGGCCTCAACCAAACCAAAAAATTATGAAAGTACTTGGACGTGGTATCACAAAACCCCGCTCAGTTTTGCTTCTATACGTAACAATTTTTTTTTACAGGCCAAAGAAAATTTTGGAGGTGGCTCACGGCCCTATTTCAGATTTTACTTCAATAAATCCTTAACAGCTTGAAATATTGGATTACAACCTTTGACAATAATTGTAGCTATTTCCTAACTCACAATTCCCTATAATATATTTCTAAGGAAAAGCACACTGTTAATCGATTATTTCACTAAACGTCATGAAAAATTGCACATATTTTATATGTTTTGACATTTCTTGCCTAACGGTAAATAAATTGCGGTAGCTGCCTTCAAAAGAATAGTAGCTTATAAATGTATGCAGACACGATGTGCAGACACGATAAATCATCAAAAACACTGCAAATCCAATAATTTGGTATTATAGAGTACAACATTTTGTCTTTTGTCACTCAGGCGCAATTCCCATGCTCACTCGATATTTATTTTAAAAATTCCTTCATCTCTTAAATCTTCTTAAAATTAGGGCGAGTGTACGAATATGTTAATTAAAAATCGCCATAAATAATGTGTAATCGTAGAAACCCATTTGATATCGTATTGGGCTATGTATAGACACATACTATATCCGCAATGGTAATGGTAACGGATATAGTATTCAAATCCTAAACTGATTAACAGAATTTCCCTTAGCTAACCGTATTTTAGAGAATTGCTTCCTTCGGCCCACGCTTTGACCACTTTCACACTCGGCAAGTTACTTGCGCAAGTCTCTTGCCCAAGTCTTGGTTTGTTGATGACAGGGGTAGGGTCGGGTTAGGGGAATAAATTTGAGGTACAGACTCGCTTGTACTCGGAAAGCTGAAAAACTGACTTGCGCAAGTATCTTGCCGAGTGTGAAAGGGGTCTTTCATCGGTTATTAACTGGGGTTGTTGGTATTTAAATAAATTATACTGAATTGATTTTATAACACAAATCATCAGACAGTTTTACAAGTCTTGTCTATTTTGGTGTATGTTTTAAGTAAGTACTTCTGAAATAATTGCCAGGATGAAACGTTCGGGTGGAAATTACATCTTAATTTTTTTTCCGAGTCATAGACGAACATAACCTTTATTCATAACATAAAGTTAGAAACTACTATACATGGGTCTAATTCATAACACATTGAACATACACTTGTTAAGTTTGTGTTTTACAATCTTCGAAACCTATGATAATAATTGAAAAACAGCTGTTATATATCAAAATTAATGCAAATAGGTATTTAATATCTAAGTGCTGAATAATTTAGATTCACTAGACTTCTTAAGAGAAAGAGCCCTTAAAACAAAAAAGCCCACTTTCTATGTACGCTCACCTAGACTTTCTAAAGACATATATCTTTGAATGAAAAAACACTATTACTACTTGTAAATACCAAACTCAGACCTTATTTTTTGCGGCACAATTTTAGCACCCACAAAGTTGCTAGAGTTGATTTTAAACCTTCGACATGGCAGATTAAAATTCGTTACGAATAAAGTTTATGATAAGTAACTACTAAACCAAAAACACATGCCAGCAAGCCGCTCGTGGTATGTGATGCATAACCTACCGCAGCTACTTTTTGTTTTGAGTACGGCTTATAATTTTTAAACATGACTCCGAGTAAAGAACTCATATTAAATTTCAATTAAACAATATGCTCAGTACCGCTGCCTCACAATCTTCAATTATCAACTAATTTTTGAATAAATGCTCCTCTACCAGACTATTATTCAAAGACCAACTTCAGTCCGGGTTGTACTTTTGGTTTAACCGAGACCCCGATCGCCAAGTTGCGAGTTTCGAAACTACACATTCCCCATGGCGATATGTATGGCTACGCATGGCTAAGAAAATATAAACAGGGTGCAAGGAAATTATGAAAAACGGCAGCTATTTTCACACTTATGGACGATTATTTTTAACTATAAAAATCGTGAGAGTAACTTTTAGAAACACCTGTAACAACGACAGTAATTAAATACAGAATACAAAACTTTGTTTTTAAATAGTAGCAGAGAGAAAAATTTGAAACCTGGGCATTATGTCGGGCCGATCAAAAAGTTTAAACTACAGTATTTGGTTATCAAAACCCCCGTTTCATGGGCCAACTGGAATGGATAAACAAAACAATGCTCTTTTTTATGTATACTTCATTAACGCAATCTCTTTCCTTACACGCTCAAAAATCTGTATTTTTTTGTTGTTTGGATACAAACATAAAATGTGTTTGAAGCTTGTAGCAAGTATAGTATATATGTCTCCAAACACAACGTCTTTGCTATTCAATACCTGTATACTGTACCTGTATTTTTGCATTACTTTCAGTCAGTGATTTATAAAAACTCCTAAATGCTTGTGGATATTGAAGATGAAGTGAATATTGCTGACATATGTTGCGTTTTAGATTCATGTATTCAATCGGACAGAGGATCGAAAATGCGCTTGGTTGATTAAGTAAGCATGCTGAGGAAAAAATTTATATCGAAAAAATATAACCATATACGGACACCACTATGTGATAAAAGACCAAAAGAAAAAAAACCGTGTCTCCCAGTTTTGCCCAAAGTCATGCACTTTTTGCATGGGCACCCAGATTTGGGGCCTCGGTGTAATTTTTGCAAAAAAGTGACAATTTTGTCAGCCTCATATCTTGCAAACCGTTCTGAATTTTAAAATCATATAAGATCAAAAAACTTCATCTTCAAGGACAAAATCGCAAATAAAAACTTTAAACAATTCGATTTTTTTTTACCTTTTTCCCCTGTTCAGGTCCATACGTAGCAAACCGTTCAAAATTCAAGGCAACAATCAACTACAAAAATTTACCTAAGATCTCAACAAACAACTTTCTAGAACATATGAACTTCCTAGGAATGATTCTTAACACCGTTTACTTCAACATTGAGATTCTATGCTACCAAAGCAGTAAGCTCAGCCCACGCAACAAGGGACGCAGCACACAATATAAAAGCGACACGGCGCTCACATCGAGGCATTACACAGCACGATGTCAACGAGAGCTCAGCGGTGAAAATTATAGAGAAAGTGCTACAGCATAATTCGAACACAACATTGGCGACTGACAATTTCAGTATGCAGTGTGAAAAAAATTTAATTATTTTGCTACGTTTTCGGTCATGAAATCAGAAAAAAAAGTTCTAGAAGATTTCAAAATGAAAATAATCTTTTAAGTAGTGAATTTGAGAGAGCATATAAGTTGTTTTTCGACGAAGTAGTCTAGACCGGTGAAAATTAATTACACATCTAATAATTCCTAACAATTACAATTACTAATATATAAGTATGTATATCGAAAAACGGAGGATTGACTGTCAAATTTTTATATTTGAAAGGAAGGTACCAGAGGGAGCGTAGTCATATCTTAAATTTTGATTTGAAAGGCATTTATACTTAGTTTAAAAAGGAAAAATATTTATACATTGACTTTTGTACTTAACGTAAACATTTATTAGAAAATAATTTAAATAAAACTGAAACAATCACAGTGGCTAAAGCTACAATTACACTATCTGAGTTAACAATTAAGTCGACTGTCAAACACCAGTTTAGTAGCAATAGCAAAAATTATTTGATTGGTATGTGAAAGCGAATACGATTCGGTTAGATGGTGTTTTTCCTCTCAGGTGTTCGGTTTGTTTGGCCGGCAATTTGAAACGCTTGCGCACCCTAGTCCATCACAACAATTGTCTAAGTTGAATTGGATAGATTATTACGTTCAAGGGTATAATATTTAAGGCAAAACTTTCCCATCGTGTATTGCATTCGTCCACAAATATACATCAATGTGGGTGAACTCGATACATATTGTATGTGAGCTGAACATAAGATTTCATATAATCTTCACTGTATCTGTGCAACCAGTGGGTATGCGGCTGTTGCTGGTAGGTTTTGCCATAAAAGTGAATCCTAAATAACACTTAGCCATCACATAATTTGTTCTCTCACGCACTCCTATGCCATCACGAGAATGTGTACAATGTGGCCCTTAAGTATTCGATAACCAATTCCCAATAACTGTAACGATTATGAGGAATAAAAGGCGAATGAAGCAAATCTAAGCGTGGGAAAATTGTAACAATAATGACAGCAAAGGGATTTGCAAAGAATTAGCGAATGTTACATGAAACATTTATCCATTTTCGCTAGACGTTTAATCGTAATCGTAAGCATTTCATGGCTATTAACAAATTTTATATATGATGTATAAAATTTCACTGTCGGAAATAATAATATATAAAACATGTATTAACTTTAGCTTGAAAATCAAATGATGTCTTAAGAGTTGCAGTGCCTAGTGTACAATGTGAACGACGTTGTAATAAATTATTCCCTCGAGACAGATTAAGTTCAAATCTTATTTTTTTTAACTTTCTCTTTAAACAAATCCAAATATTTATGTGTGACTAATAGTTTATTTAGTTTTGAGATAATTTTTTGAATTCTTAAAAATTATGTTTTTTCATTGGGAAAATAAACAGAAAATAGATCATATGATAGTGATAAGAACGAAGATAAAAAAAATTATTTGAAAAACACTGACATGTAGGAATGCATGAAATAATCGTTGGTATAATCATGATTTTTAGACTATAAATCCCACTTACGTACATTCGAGAAGTAAGAATTATACTGAGCGACAATGTAGGGTTCCATATGTTGCATGTAATAGACAACACATTTCTATTTTAAAATATTATAACGAAGAATTTGATTTATGCGTTGGTACAACTTACCCTCTGGTTTAAAGGTTAAAAACTGTAGATTTAGTAGAAAATTGTATGCGATATGATTTATTCATATTCATGGCATAAATTGATATTATGGAGTTGATAATTTTATAACACTATTACTATGTAACACAAAAACGAAACATTTTACGATTTTTATGTAGGTAGTGCGGTGTTTAGTTGACCGAAACGATAGGATGGGTTTTAGAGTCTGGTCTTTGTAATATAAAAATCTTTTGATTCTACGTATTTTTGTACAATACATATAATTTTGTACAATTTGCAACCGAGAAATGCCATTTCAGTAGATGGATTTTATACCACTGTTACCGACATGAATGTCTTTTTTTAGCAAATAAAGGGTAATTTTTTAGCCACTTTCTTTTGGGCAACAATGATTTTGGCAGCTCAGCTGTTTTCGTGTAACATGTTACGTCAAACATGTTCAGTTTGGTCTATAATTTAACCGTGAATGGACTTACAAACGAATAACGTCAGTGTTGTTGATGACCATGAATTATCGATTTGACAGCGTTCGCAGCTATTGGGCATCTGTTACTCCACTACATGGGAAATTTTGCGGAAGGATTTGAGTGTAACAATGGGTGGTTCAAGAATTAAGCCACACGACCTACCATATCAAACACAGCACGCGAAATAATGGCCAAATTGAGAGGCGAGTTCGGTGGGCAGTTTATTTCACGTTTTTGTCGGTCATTTGGCTGCCCAGATCGTGCGATTTAACGCCTTTATTATTTTTAGTGAGGCTATGTTAAGGCTTATATCTATAGGAACAGGCCGGCAACGGTTGACACACTGGAAGCCATTATTGAAGAATTTATTCCTGAAATACCGGCCGAAATGTTGGAGAGTGTATGCCAAAATTTTACCCAGCGTATGAACCATTTGAGGCGGAGCCGCGGTCGACATTCATATGTAATCATCTTTAAACATTGAAAAATATAGACCGTTCTATCGACTCAAATGAAGATTTAATACATTTCTCTAAATTTTCTGTGTTTTTTTCAAATCAAATCTAAAAACTCTGAAAAAATCAACCTTTATGTATGTTCTGGATTCATATCCATCTATATTACTTTTGCACACCCTATTGGAAAAAAATGATTTATCCAACGTAAAAAGTTCAAGTTATTGCAACTTGGCAATAAGAAATCCATGAGATATTTTCAAAACGGTATTGAAAAATCTGCACATATTGCCTCAATTTGACACTCAAAGACGAAATACTGTTACTTACTTACTTATCCGGTCTCGCACAACCCCGGGGGGTCAGGGACCTTACAAAACGAAGATAATATATTTCGCCAACCAGTTCGATCTTTTGCTTTATCTCTCCAGTTGGCAATACCAAGTGTACGCAGGGATTCGTCAACCTGATCCCTCCAGCGGAGTCTTGGTCTTCCTATTTTTCGTCTTCCTTCGAGTTCGGTTTCGAAAAGCCTTCGCGCTGGTTCATCTTCATCCATTCTACTGACATGGCCTAGCCAGCGCAATCGCGTTATCTTGATCCGCTTAACTATGTCAAAATAAAGCTCATACAGCTCATGATTCATGCGTCGCCGATACTCGCCGTTGTGCACTATAGGGCCATAAATTTTTCGGAGTATTTTTCTCTCGAAGACTCATATAGATGTTGCGTCTGATTCAACATCATGATTCATGTGTCGCCGATACTCGCCGTTGTGCACTATAGGGCCATAAATTTTTCGGAGTATTTTTCTCTCGAAGACTCATATAGATATTGCGTTTGCTTGCGATAGAACCCAGGATTCTGCGCCATAAAGCAAGACAGGTTGAATGAGAGTCTGGTACAGCTGGACTTTTGTTACTCGAGAGAGGGCTTTATCTCTAAAGTGCTTGCTTAGCCCAAAATAACATCTATTCGCAAGCACAATTCTCCGCTTGATCTCAAGGCTGACGTTGTTGTTTTTGTTCACGGCAGATCCGAGGTATATAAATTCGTCCACTACCTCGAAGTTATAACGGTTATCAACGTTCACGCTTTGGTCTAATCGCGTGGAGGCCCTGTTCGATGAAACCATTAATTTTGTCTTGTCCTCATTTACCGTCAGACCCACTTTTGCTGACGCCTTCTCAATTCTCGAAAAAACCGCAGTAACTTCGCTAATTGTGCGCCCAATGATATCTATATCATCAGCATTCGCGAGCAGCATGTGACTTTTGCTGCTGATGGTTTTATTCATGTTGACTGCAGATTTCTCATAATGATCTCCATTAAGATGTGAAAGAGATCACACGATAGGGCGTCGCCTTGCCTGAGGCGTCGCTTAGTTTCGAAAGATTCGGCAAGATCCTTACCAACTTTCACTGCGGATTTGGTGTTCGTCAAGGTCATCCTGCAAAGGCGTATGAGGTTTGCAGGAATACCCAGCTCAGACATTGCTTCGTAGAGTTTCCCCCGTATCGGGCTGTCGAAGGCCGCCTTATAATCGACAAATATATGATAGGTGTCGATTTGTTTTTCGTGTGTTTTCTCCAGGATTTGGCGTAGCGTGAAAATCTGGTCAGTTGTCGGTTTTCCAGGCTTAAAGCCACACTGGTATGGTCCAAACAGGTCAGCGATAATTGGTTTTAGTCTTTCGCACATTATACTTGATAGAACCTTATATGCTATGGATAAAAGGCTTATTCCACGTTAGTTGGCACAGATGCTCGGGTCACTTTTTTAAATATGGGACATAGTTCACTGAGACTCCAATCGCCGGGCATGCATTCATCTAACCAAATTTTGCTAATGAGCTGATGCATGCACCTTATCAGCTCATCGCCGCCAACCTTAAACAGCTCCGCCGGTAATCCATCGGCTCCTGCGGCTTTGTTGTTCTTAAGCCGGGCAATAGCTGTTCTGACCTCGTCTTGGTTAGGAGGGGGGCAATCGATGTCGTCGTCCATATTGTGATCGATTGTCCCATCGTCATCGGATATCTCAGGTACTAGTAGCGCGGAGAAATGCTCTCTCCATATTCCCAACATGCTCTGCACATCTGCGACGAGATTTCCGTCCTTGTCTTTACATAAGGGGGGCCCTGACATGTCCATTAGTTCCGTTTTTAACTATTTGGTAGAATTTTCGGGCTTCGTTCTTCCTTCTGTACGTCTCAATTTTCTAACTCTCGCGCTTTCTCCATACATTTACCATAGCATTACCATACGTGCAGCGCTCTTTTCGTCATTTGTTATGCGACACTCTTCATCGTACCACGGATTATTGCGAAGCGATTTTTCGAAACCAAGTACGGTTGTTGCGGCAGTTTTTATAGAGTCGGAAATGGGTTTTCACTGCGCATCAGGATCGTCATCGGGAGGGGGTGGGTTCTGTGCCAAAAGTTGCGAGAGCCTCCTTGAGTAGGCTGTGGCTACCTCTGGTAATTGCAGCTTTCCGATGTCCAGCTTCCTCTGCGTCTGGTTTCGTACGATTTTCGCTCTACTTAATCTTGTGCGAACCTTTGCTGCTACCAGGTAGTGATCAGAATCGATGTTAGCTCCTCTGATCACTCGTACGTCCATTACACTGGATGAGTGCCTTCCATCAATTACCACGTGATCAATTTGGTTCTTCGTTCTTTGATCAGGGGATTCCCAAGTAGCCTTGTGGATGTATTTATGTTGGAATCTTGTACCACTAATGACCATGTTTTTTGCAGCGGCAAAGTCAATCAGTCTAATACCGTTGTCGGAACTGTCAGCACGTAGACCGAAATTGTTGGATTAAACACATTCTCCCTTCCTACTTTGGCATTAAAATCTCCTAGTACAATCTTAATGTCATGGCCAGGGCAGCGGTCATGCGTTTCCTCTAGGAGCTCATAGAATATGTCTTTGGCATCATTATCTTTCTCTTCTGTTGGGGCATGCACACAAATTAGGGAAATATAAAAATATTTCACTTTTATGCGGATTGTGGCTATTCGTTCACTCACAGGATTGAACCTAGAGACTAGATGTCGCAGTCTTTTGCCAACTACAAATCCGCAACCAAATTCATGTTTTTTTTCATGGCAACTGTAGTATATATCGCAGTTTCTTTTTCTTGTGCAGCCATGTCCTGTTCATCGCATTTCCTGGATAGCGGTAATGTCAGCCTTATAACATTCGAGGACATCTGCCAGTTGGATACTTGCACCGGATCTATATAGAGTTCTTACATTCCAAGTGCATATCCTTAAATGCTGGTCCTTATAACGTTTGCGGGGGTCGTCAACAAATAGGGGTTGTTTATGTTTTCTCTTTCGTTTTTGTATTTTCACTGCCATTATGAACGGTGGCGGGGGCAAACCCAGTCCACCAGGTTTTTGCATTTTACCTACTGCCATGATATTTGATTGCAGCCGCCCATTATGGATCAGACGCTAACCAGGATGCGATATTTTGAACCTGGATTTTCTTCTTTTAGTTTCTATCCGCCGTTGGCCCGTATGTTTGGCTCATCCGCCTTCTAAGGACAAAAGAATATGGCCGGTTGTTTGATAAGCTTCAGTGACATCAGTCACCTACTAAACCTGATTTGCTGCTCATTTGTTTCGCCTTCTCACTCTAGCTAGCTAACGGAGGTTTCCGATAAGCCATTGCCCAGGACATATTGCGTGGAAGTAGGACAGTCCACGGACAGTCCCATGTCCCGAATGAAAATACTGTATTCATTAAAATTTGTCAAGTTTGTTGAAGTAGAACTTACATAAAAACCATGTTGACAAAAAGAAATCCAAGATTTAGTTACAAAAAGAGCTCATAGACCTTAGACACACAGGATAACTTAGGAATCGACCTATAAGAAGTTGCATCATTCTCTTCTCCAGCTGTAACAGCAAGTGTAATTGATCCCGACTTCCAATGGTCAATTAAAACACCTTCTCCAAGAGAACTTATAAATATAAGTTAAAGGAAACGTGATGGTAGAGGCACAATTTTTTAATAAGTGAGCACATAAACCATCAGCAAAAGGTAAAAATCCATTCTTTATTGGCATAATGCGACTAAAAACCTCATCTTCGAAGACAAATATAAAGCGAATACCACTTTAGACGAAGAGTATGAAAGATAAGAAATTCAGAATCACATGAGGTTCAAAAATAGACTTAAAAATGTACGCATACACGTTGACAGCATCATCACAAGATTGAGAAATACTGCAACTGTAGTTAACATTAGATAGTATATCTGATTTTTTTTGATTTTATAAAGGTCCTGAATAATTTATGGTTGTTTTAAATTGTGTTGTCTTTTTCAAGAAGAAATTGGTTATTAAGAAAAAAAGCAATCAATTTAATTTTGAAAAACATCCATTAAAATTTGAAAATTATATTTCAAATTTAAAATACATCAATTGAAATTAAAAATTTGTATTTGAAATTTTAAATGCATCAATTGAAATGTAAAAATGTCAATTCAAATTTAAAAAACATCAATTGAAATTAAAAACATATCAATTAAAATTTGAAACACATAAGTTGGAAATTAAAATTCATCAATTTAACTTTAAAAGACATCAATTTAAATTTAAAATTCATCAGTTGAAATTTAAAAATAATTTACCGATTTTGTATATTCGAGTTTTAAAATTCAGTGGATGTACACTAAATACCACTTGATGTATTTTAATTTTCAATTGATTGTTTTAAATTTAAATTGATGTGTTTTAAATTTAACCAGATGTGTTTTAAATTTCAAATGTCTTTTTTAAAATTCAATTGGTGTATTTAAAATGTATTTAAAGTTTGAAATATAAATTAAAATTGTGTATTTTAAATTTCAAATTGAATTCTTAAATTTCAGTTGATTTTTTAGACATCAAATGGAAATGGTGTATATATAACCTTCAGAGATCAACGAAAAAAAAATAAATAAATGGTTTCCCATTACAGCCCATGTAGAAATTCTGGAGAGCTTCTCACAAACCAGTGAGCTGTGCCCTTTCTAGTTATGTAAAATCCTAATGAAACTGTGACACAACCTTGGAAAGTAACACAACTGTTAGCTGATTCAGCATCACGATGATAATGCTACAAAAATAACAGCAACTGCAAAAAATAAATATGTCACATAAAGTTTAGACAAGTGTCACCACTTACAAAGGGTACGGTGGTGCATTCACATTTAGCTACGAGTGAATCCTCGAGAAAACCAAGTGTGAGCGGAATGATGAGGGTGACGTTGGCGAAGAACTAACAAACACCCACAATTATTGTGTAAGGACTCTCAGCAAATATTTACTTAACGCCATAAGTAGTGGTGACTGATTGCGTCGGAGGACATTGGGGGAGAGAGTTCGTACGAACTTGAGAATGATGGTTATTTTTTTTTATAAAAAGTAAGATAATCTATAACTATTCGTCCTAGATAAGAATTGAACGTAAAGTTCACCAAAAACAAAATATTTAAATATTTAAGAATATGGATTACTTATGAGCTGATAAATCAGCGTCCTATTTGTGAAATATTTGAATCAGTCGAGGGTAGGATTTTTGCTCATCCTACAGGATGATCGTTTCGGAGTTTTAAAAGATTAGCTTTCTCTGCTTTATCCCGTGTATACTGGACTTCTGGTGAGATGTGTTTCTAAAAGTGGCATTCCTACTTATATGTCTTGCTGCTAAAGTTTTGTATGTTATTCTACAGGGTGCGTATTCCTTGGCTCATTTCATGAAAATATGTCCATCTACGACCATCCCCGTAAATGCAAGGGAGCGAAATGGTAGCGGTTTGAATAGTTCGGGTCTTGCTGGTCGGAAGGTACTTGCGTAAACCAGTACCATATTTGAAGTTTGTCATTTTTATATATTCTGCTCACTCTGAATTGTTAATTAGAAAGAAGACCTGACATAGCAGCTTCCAGTATTTCTCAAACTTACACAAAAAAGTCTCAATTTGTAGATTCAGTTGAATTTATTAAATATCAATCCACAAAAAATAAATAAATAAATAAAATTTTACAGACCCACTTGATAGCAGTCGATGCCTAACAAGGCGAAATCTTATGTTGCGATCTCGTCAATATCTTAATAGGCTCATAATCAGATACGCTGCAGTTAACACAAAGAAAAATACCAGCAACAAAAGCCACATGCGGTTCGCATATGCTGATGATAGAGATGTAATTTCGGAAACTCTAGGAGAACTTATTGCGGTATTTTTTATCAAAACAAAAGTAAAGGTTTCAACGACCTGGGTCGTATGGCAAGGGCACGAAACAAAACTTGCAGTCTTCGAGAGAAATGACCAGGGAAATATATTTCTAAAATGATAAACTTTTTTTAAGAACATATTTTTTAATAGAATGTATTATTTAAAAAAGTGTATTTATAGGTCCTTTTTGTAAGAATATTTATTACATTTTCCGGAGAAGGTCCTTTGTAAAGAGAGGTACTTCTGTTATTAGAAGCTAATATTTTTTTTAAGAAAAAATACTATTTTTATGAAGAAGTACTTTTTTTAAGAACAGGTACTTTTCAAAGCAGTGGTACTCTTTTTAGGAAAAGGTTATTTTTGTAAGAAAATATACTTATGTTCAGAAAGCCTACTTTAGTGAAGAAAATAAAAGAAGAGGAGAGTTATTATTTTATTTTCTAAAAAGAACTTTTATAAGAAAATGTATTTTTTTAAGAAAATTTGTCAAGAATAGGTAAATTTTTAAGTGTAGGTACTTACCTCAAGAAAAGTTTTCAAAGAAAAGAGCAATTTGTTGTAAGAAAATTTACTTTTTTTAAGAAAAGGTACTTATTTAAAAAAAATACTTATATACATATTAAGTTTTCTACGATCTTCGATTGATATTCTTCTTATTATTGAATAGAGCTTAATATCATTTATAAGTTTTGCTTATTTTTTCAAATATTTCGTCTCCACATTGGGCGATTTCTTCACGGAACAAACTTAGTTCATCTGTAGAAATATTTTGTCTAGTTTTATATACCATTGTCGGTTGACTTCGGACGACTTTTCACGGGATGTTTCTTTATCGCTTTATAAAAACATCTCATACTTTCTCTTGTTTTTTAATATTAGGAGAGATGCAGGTAAAAATTTAAATAACGGGGTACAGAAATACTTTAAAGTTACTGCCACCTCTATTTTGATATTCTATTGCGTAATTTTTCTACTGAAAAATACAACACTGCCTGCCAATTTGAAATATAACGTGCATCTAATTTTGTAACAATTTGAATTGTTGAATGACAGCATTTACATCTATCTTAAAAGTTTTTTAAATAAACAAATAAACGTGGCGTTAGATTCTTAACTATATTTTCGCAAAATTTACTGAATTAATTTATTTTAAACATTTGTTGATTCTTGAACTATCGGTGAAAAATCCTTATTTGTATTTTATACTTACACATTGCCCCTACACCAAAACGCGAATTTGATTACCCGTGCCTAATTTTTGGAAGTGTGTTATTCAGTTTCCTAATCAGAGAGAGAAAATAAGCTACTAAACTTTGCTATTGAACGAATGACCTTTGATCAAGTTTATGCAAATTCAAAAAATATAAAGGATATAATATATTTGAGCCCAAAAACCATAGAACAAGAATAGAAGTCAAGTGGCTGCACGTAGGAATGGTAGATTTTTATATATAAGTAATATCTTTGTATATATAATTCTACTGCACGTGTGTTTGTGACTGAACTCCTCCTAAACTTCTGAACCGATTTGAATAAATTTTTTTTTATGAGTTTGGGTGGCGCGCTGGGTGGTTTAGATTTACTACTCGGTCCAATTGGACAAAGGGGCGTGGTACCTCCCATACAAACCACAAATTAAAAATCCATTATTTCTGCTCCTGCTAACGGTATTTGGACAACGTCTGCCGGGTCAGCTAGTTACATATAAATTACATTCATTACTTACAACCTTTTGCATTTGATTATTTATTGGCGATTTCGTTTCTGATCAAACACGCAACATTTTCTCTGCCCTTTGCCCTAAAAGTGCCTTTTTGTGCTCGTTTAAGGAAAAAGTGCAACCCTACTCCAAGATTTTGTGTTCTTTTCGGAGCTTTTTTCACTCAGAAATTGCACAAATGTAAAATTGCTAGCTTTCTGACATTTGTTGCGTGTTATTTGTCCTCGCTAAGCTAATTTTTCTACCTTTTGTCTAGTGCGCTAAACTATGTTAAGCGCCTTCAGTTAAAATCGCTTAACGTCTTAAAAGTAGTGGTCAAAACATCAGTTTAGCGGGAATCACAAAAAATACCAATTATATTATTAGTTTTCGACCAGTTTATGCAAAGAATATACAAATATTATAGATAAGCGAGGTAAATAAAACATGGTAAAATAGCAAAAGGTAATAGAATACAGTTATGAGAAAATGCAACATTTCTAAGTTTTTTTTCTCATTCGAAAAACGGCAAAATTTTAAAGGGATGATGACAGTATTTTCTAAATATCGCTACATACATGGGCAATATTATTTTTTAGAAACGAAACCATCATAACATTTTTAACGAAATGTGATGTGATGACCTCAAAATCCGGCCAGTTAAGCCTATTTGTGCATCGACACATCTAAGATTTGGCATATGCATTCTGTTAAAGCATCTAAACCAAATATCGCGGTAGAGAAAAATATGACGGAAATGCTAATTTTGATCATCCATATTCACAACACGATCTAAATGAAAACTGACCACTGAAAACACTGTGACATATCTCAAATTTAGCTGGAACTGTATAACAAAGAATTTACTCAGCTGATCAAAATCAATTCAGAAATAACTAAAGCACCATCTGTATGAGAAAACCAAAATTGCTTTCCATGTCCATATTCATGTCCGACTCTATAAAAACTGCCGCAACAATCCTTCTTGGTTTTGAAAAACCGCTTCGCAATAAACCATGGTACGATGAAGAGAGTCGCATTGCAAATGATGAAAAGAACGCTGCACGTAAGGCATTGCTTCAGTCAATCGCAACGTGAGCTGCAACTGAGCAGTATGGGTAGAAAAGAAAGGAGGTAAACCGTATCGTTAGGCGTAAGAAACGATAGTGGACAAAGCGCGAGAGTTAGAAAATTGAGACATACAGGAGGAAGAACCAAGCTGGAAAATTCTACCAAAAAGTCAAAAATGGAACTAATTGACATGGTTCAGGGCCCCCCTTCTGTAAAGACAAGGACGGAAATCTCATCGCAGATGTGCAGAGCATATTGGGAATATGGAGAGATCATTTCTCCGCGCTACTAGTCGATTGCCCCCCCTCCTAACCAAGACAAAGTCAGAACAGCAATTGCCCGGCTTAAGAGCAACAAAGCCGCAGGAGCCGATGGATTACCGGAGGAGCTGTTTAAGGCTAGCGGCGATGACCTGATGAAGTGCATGCATCAGCTCATTAGCAAAATTTGGTTATATGAATGCATGCCCGGCGATTGGAGTCACAGTGTACTATGTCCCATATTTAAAAGAGGTGACCTGAGTCACTGTGCCACCTACCGTGGAATAAGCCTTTTATCCATACCATATAAAGTTGTATCAAGTATAATGTGCGAAAGACTAATGAAATTATCGCTGACCCGATTGGACCATACCAGTGTGGCTTTAGGCCTGGAAAATCGACAAATCCTGTAGAAGACCCACGAAAAACAAATCGGCACCTATTACCTATTTGTCAATTATAAAGCGGCCTTCGATAGCCCGATACGGGAGAAACTTTACGAGGCAATGTCCGAGCTTGGTGTTCCTTCAAAACTCATACGGCTTTGCAGGATGACCTTGACGAACACCAAATCCGCAGTGAAAGTTGGTAAGAATCTCACCGAACCTTTAGAAACTAAGCGCGGCCTCAGACAAGGCGACACCCTATCGTGCTATCTCTTTAACATCTTAATAGAGATTATTATGAGAAAAACTGCAGTCAACATGAATAAACCATCAGCAACAAAAGTCACATGCTGCTCGGGTATGCTGAGGATACAGATATCATTGGACGCACAGTTAAAAAAATTATTGCGGTGTTTTCGAGAATTGAGTAGGAGCCAGCAAAAGTGGGTCTGACAGTAAATGAGGTTTCAAAGAGCAGGGCCTACACCCGATTAGACCAAATCGTGAACGTTGATAACCGATATAATTTCGAGGTAGTGGACGAATTTATATACCTCGCATCTGCTATAAACAAAAACGTCAGCCTTGAGATCAAGCGGAGAATTGTAGTTGCGAATATATATTATTTTGGGATAAGCAAGCACTTTAGAGATAAAGCCCTCGAGCTATACCAGACTCTCATACAACCTGACTTGCTTTATGGCTCAGAATCCTGGGTCTTATCGCAAGCAGACGAATCATCTGTAGGAGTCTTCGAGAGAAAAATACTCAGGAAGATTTACGGCCCTATAGTGCACAACGGCGAGTATCAGCAGCTCATGAACCATGAGTTGTATGAGCTTTATCCCGACATTGGCATAGTTATGCGGATCAAAATAACGCGATTGCGCTGGCTAGGCCATGTCAGTAGAATGGATGAAGACGAACCAGAACGAAGCGTTTTGGAAACCCAACTTGAAGGAAGGCGAAAAATAGGAAGACCAAGACTCCGCTGGAGGGATCAAGTTGACGAATCCCTGGGTACACTTGGTATTACCAACTGGACAGATAAAGCAAAATATCGAACCGGTTGGCAAAATCTATTATCTTCGTTTTGTAAGGTCTCTGACTCCCCGGGGTTGTTCGAGACCCGATAAGCCAGTAAGTAAGTGTGTGATTTCCACTGCAGCCATACATTATCATTATTTTTTTTAGGATAGAGGAATACAAAAAGAACTCAATGTGACAAAATTATTAAATAAATAATAATTGAGAAAGAAACAAATAACTAATAGTTCACCAAGCCATGATTATATCAGTAACAAAATTAGTGTGTGCTTGTGTCGCTTTACCCATAATTAAGTCAAATGCAACATGCTAAAATTGACTGTAAAATTTTTTAAGTCTGTCAAATTTTTTAAGTAGCCCTGGGGCTAGTGAAAATTTAACAATATACTCTTCACACAAATGTCAAAATTTTATTCTTCTAAAATTTTCTGAGCCATAAGACAGAGCATTATAAGCAAATTACTTGAAATGAAAAATGCAATTAATGCATACAACATTATTTTAAAATATTTACATAACGACAAGATCTTTTATAATCACGCGCAAGTGGGGGTTTTAAAGCAATTCTTTAAATGCTTAACTTTTGTTTAAACCTTTTTAATTTAAATTTTCGTGTTTTGCTATTTAAACAAAAAATGGTCTCGTGCATCTCTTTCCAAAGGAACTCATAAATAATCATAACAACAAAATGTGTTTAAATATAATGTTGCTGGTGTAGCGATTTATTCAAAAAGTAATTATTTCGAGATGAATATGAACAATCAAGCAAACAAACAAACCACCCAACAGTATACAGGCGCAATGCTTTTGCTAGCTAAGACCGACTATCCTTGGACTGAATAGTCGTCACTCATTCCTACTGCTTACCATCATCATCAGCATCAGCAGGAGCAGCAGCATCAGTAGCCCGTTTGAAAATAAGTAAAAGGGGTCGTCCTTTATGTCATTTGTTAGCTCTCGCGTTCAGATTGTAACGTTATGCTTGGCTGCTGCAATGGTGAATTCAGTTTCCGCTTTGGGGTAGAGGGATGTGTAGACCGATAGACGGACAGGCAGCAGACTGCATTGACTAGAACAGTCTCGTTGCATTTGTTGTCTAAATCTAACAGCTGTTTAGTTTTGTTCCAGTCGTGCAGTACGTGCAACAATGCATCATGGCTATCAGTTTACATTGGTGCTATGCATTTACCTTTCGTAAGAAATTAATCGTTTTACAGTGATTTGTATACTTGTATATGTTTAAAAATTAACAAAAAAATCGAGAGTGGAGAAAAAATCACTCTCAAGGTTATTTTGAGTGGCGTGCTCTATCACCTTTCTTATAATAAGAATAAAAATAACGTCAGAGTGCCCTCTATATTCGAAACAAGGTGAAGCAATACTAAAGCAGGTCAAAGTTCCGGCGCTATTGCAGGAGCGTGTACTAATTATAGTTATATCACGCACGTACGCAGGATTTTCGATTAGGTTGCAAATATCACTTATATAGTCTTATTTCCAACGCCTTGCCAATTATAGTCGAACAAAATTGGATTATGATAAATTTAATTGCTTTGGTGCTACAATGCAATAAAAAAATTGTACTTTTAATTGTATCTTAAAGATAATTTCAGATCCATACAAATTGTTTGGATCAAACAAATTTAAAACAGTATCAACAACAACAACAATAAGGGTGGAAGAATAAACGATGCTTAAAGTAACTGGTGGTTTCGCGGTCTTATGTGCAGCAAGGTATGATTGGAGGAAAATATGAATGCTTTAGTTATTATATGTTATTATTTTTTGGCAACAACTGTAATTTATTTTGTTTCAATTTATTTAAATAATGTAATGCCTCAGATATATTCACGATCAAATCTTCAGTTTTGTAGAATTTTGTGTTTAAAAAAATGGATAGAACTTTGGTGATCATGTATTAACTTAGTACCACTAGGTACCACTAACTTAGAACTTTGTGGAACTGTAAGAATCACTTAGAACTTTGTTGCATAAATCAATTTTGAAAGAACCCATAATTCACAAGAATTTTTTTCATTTAAGTTGTATTCATAAGTTGTATTCTTTTAAACAATGAGTGTTTCCAACATTGTAAAATAAATTAACAAAAATACGGCTTCATAATCCACAGCACCGTTTACTTAATTTCTAGGAAACGATAATAAAATATGGTATTTTTAGTCAGACCGCCTTTAACTTAATTTTATGATACATTTACAGTGACGAGCACACTTCTAACAGGTTTCCCCTAATAGAAGTTTATAACTTTAATTTTTAGCAGCGTTTAACCTTAGAACTTAAACATTTTTGAATTGTGAATATGTGACCTGGTCTAAGGGAAGGTACCTGCGGTCGGAAAAATTGATTTTTATTTTTTGACTAGTTTTATAGCAAATTTGACGATATTTTCAATGAAACAACCTGCTGACTCCTAACTTCATTTATTTTGCTTCAAATTACACTTGAAGTTTGAAAGAACGCAGAGCGACTCGTAATCTTTAACAGCTATTTTCTGGAAAACCTGATTTCTGAACATAGGTACCTTTCACATATCGTATTGTACGAGAATTTCGCGCGTGACACAGAAAATTCGTGCCTTGCAAGCATTTGCCCATAAAACGTATGTAATTTCCTCTCTGACAAAAATTTCTCAAGTAAAATATTACATGAGGGGTTAGGGGATACCGCGTTGGAACGAAGTTCCTTACGGAATATATTATGAACTGGTTAGTTGCAACACGCCTAAGGCGCCAGTTGAAAAATCTAAATGGATCTTTAAGAAAAGATGCTTTTTGTAAAATGATAAATTTTTTTAAGAAAAATAGTTTTTTTAGAATGTATTTGATTTTAAAAAAGGTATATTTTTAGATCTTTTTTGCATGAATATGTATTATATTTTCCCGAAAAGGTCCTTTTTTAACGAGAGGTACTTCTTTAATAAAAGCTAATGCTTTTTTAAGAAATTGTACTATTTTTAAGAAGAAATACTTGCAGTAAAAAAGGCCATAAGAGTATGATTTTGTTTTTTACAAAGAAGTACTTTTTTAAGAACAAGTACTTTTTAAAGAAGTGGTACCCTCTATAGGAGAGGATATTCTTTTAAGAAACTGTATTTATTTTTTTTCGAAAGAAAAGAAAAGAAAAGGTATTATTTTATTTTTAAGAAAATGTACTTTTAAGAAAAAATTTTTTGCAAGAAAAGGTACTTTTTTAAGTGGAGGTATTTTTTTGAAGAAAAGGTTTTTCTTTAAGAAATAGGAATTTTGTAGAATTGGTTCTTTTTTAAAGAATATGGAAGTTTTTAAGAGTAGGTACTTATCCCAAGAAAAGATATTTTGGTTCACAAAAAAGGTACTCCTTAAAGAAAGGGAAGTTTTTTAAGAAAAGGCAATTTGTTGTAAGAAAATGTACTTTTTTTGTTTTAAACAAAATACTTTTTTAAGAGAATCTACTTTTTGAAAGAAAATTTACTATTTTTAATCAAAGGTACTTCTTTAAGATATTTTTTTTTAAGGAAATGATCTTTGTGTAAGAATATAAATAGGTGTTTTTTTTTGTGAAAATTTAGTTGTTTTAAGAAAAGGAACTTATTTAAGAAATTTTGTATTTTTAAACTTTCACTTTCACTTTGGCTTTTCTAAATTTCCTTTTTATTGGGTTCATAACTACAATATATATTAAATATTGGTTACAGGCTCCACATAGAAAACTTCCCATTAAACAAGAAATTTGCCAACATATGTTAGTCTAGTCACAAATCAAACCAAAAGTACCCAATATATTTGATAATACTGGGTTGTATACTAATAGTGTTAATTTTTAGACCCCATCCCGCAAAGTGCGATTTGGAACTTCGTTCCAAAGCTTGTAAGTTCTCCATTGTTTAACTGTCAAGAATCTAACTCTCTCGCTCTATAGTTAAGGCCCGTACTAAAATTAACATTCCACTTGAAATTTTACAAAACTCCATACAAAATAATGACTGCATATGTATCGACTATCTACAAAATATTTCCCAAAATATGCCGATGTTTTTTTTAACGAAAATATTTCTGCGCAAATGGCCATTTTTTATTAATTGTAGAGCCAGTTGAATTTTATACGGGCATAAATGCAAATCTTTTTTGGGTATTTTGAACAAAGTTTACGATGACATTTGAAGTTCTTGTGCAGGGTGTCTAACTACCGTGTCTGAGCTTTAATTGGCTCTCACTGCAGCAATATTTTGTGTCATATATACGCTACGAGTTCGTCCAGACTTCACTTTAACTCCCAGTGTATACAAAGTTTCAAAATTCTTTACATTTGTTATTATTTAAATTAAATTATTTAAAGCAAAAAATCCGACAAAATTCTTCGCGATTTTAGAATTGAACAATAATTTAGATAAAATGTTTTAATAACTTCAGCACATTGTTGGTGCATTAGATGCTCCATAATAAATTGTTATCGAATGCTCTGCACAACTGCCAAATACAAACTGAAAAATGTCTATGAAACAGAAATGGCGGTCAATAAACATCGGCATGGAACATATAAAAACCCTGTACTAAGTTGTTCACGCGAAATATCAACAATTTAATGTAGCTAAAAAAAATTCAAGGACTAATCAAATTGAAGGAGGATACGCTCAGTGTTGTCTACCGTCGCTGAATTTCAGAACAAAAATTTATTTTTAGTGTAAAAGAAACTTAAAAACAGAGAAAACTATGGTCGTCATCACTGATATATATGTTGCTGGCCCATTTCGCAGTGAAATAAATTAATTTTACTCAATATTTTCACGTGACCCATCTTAGTACTCGGCTTTACTGGGTTGTTTGTGGAAACAAACACCATCCAGTAATAATTTGTTCAAATTGCTGCTGACAGGCCTAAACACAAACAGGACAATGTTAATCAACAAAGTTATTTTTGACTATTGCAATGAAAGAATGTTGTGCAACAAAGTTCAATCAACAATATTTTTGTATACAAAATTATTACTGGAACATTTTTCAAGTCGTTTTGGAACACAAGGTTCTATTTGGTTGCTATAACTTTGTTAACCAAATTATTTTGAATTATTATTATTATGAAGTTAGAAATTTGTTACATTGGGTATCTGGTAAACTAGCAGATATATCTTTATGGCGATAGCAGTAATCGAAGGAGCATACCCAATTTAGGACGATGTAATATTCAGATCATTTTATAAAAAATTGTCAGTTAGAACTAGGGGTAGTAAATTTACCGATATTTGAAATAACCGATAATTCGTTAAAAAAAAATTGTTACCGGGTTACCGGTAATTTACCGGTTTTTTGGTTAAAAGACTAAATATTAAGAACCTATAACTAAAAGTAATAAAAATCATAAAAAACCACTAGATTTGAAAATAGGATATGTTACAGCACAGTTTATAGTTCCATTTCTTGAGTAGTTCACAATAAATAAATAAACCAATGAAGAAAAGAATTTTGTTTTTATAAAAAATAAACTATAGTGAATCCATTATTCAACATAAACTTTAACATTACAAAACGTAAACTTAAAAAAACATAAAGAAAAATTCATTTATAAAATAAATATAGTTAAAGTTTGAGGTTGACTATAGCCTAATATCTCACGTTTCATGGAGCAGATATTGTTTGTTGAAGTACGCTCTCAAAAAACACAGTACACTTAATGTTTCGTCGTTCAAACTCGATCTGTATCTTGTGCCAATTGAAGCTGCTGCGGAAAAGGCTCTCTCTGACTCCACGCTGGCTGGGCGAACTGTTGAAATATAGTTTTGAACGTTGTTTTCTGAGATTAATCGTAGCTTATTTTCCTGGGATTAATCGTAGTCCTAAGCTTGTACATATATATGTGTAATCTCTTATAAATGTTTATTAATAACAAATGTTTATTAATTATTAAATGTTAAATGTTATAATAGGAGTCTTCCTTCCTTAAAATAAAGTGATGGCCAAATTTTACCGAATTACCGGTTAATTATTTGAAAAAAAAAAAAAAAAAAATACACCCAATTGTTTACCAGTTTACCGGTAACCGGTAAACCGGGTTACCGGTTCTACTAGCCCTAGTTAGAACCTTGTTATTCTCTATGCAAATTTATGTATGTTTTTTGTTTATGATTAACATAAGTACTTCAAAGACAGAAGTTTAATGATTTATTATCGACTTTCGATACAATATAATTCTTATGGGTTGGAAACGAGATACCACAAGTCGCAAGTCGAATTATGAAAAAATATATATAGAAAAATCATATTGACTTTGGACTTAAAAGTTTTCAATGGGGAAAATGCAAATGTTACAACGCACGTTAAGATCGGATTTTAAATGACAAAACAGTGCAAAATAGGGACTACGAAGAAGATGCTGATCCTTAAATTAAAACCTTTAAGCACTAAAGCGTCGGCCTTAATTTTTTGTTTATTTGAACGCCTATGAATTCAGGTCAATTTATTTATTTTTAAACTTTTTTAAATTTTTTTATTTTCCAACCCTTAAAACCGTTTATTTCTTGCAGTAAAGAGAATAGCCAAACCACAGTGCTATTGATATATGCATTTGTATCCCTCGTTAGCTCCCAAATATAAACGTTATACCTCATCATGTTGCACACACACGAATACAGGCAGCTCAGCACCATTGTACATGCAACATAACCGTAGTAACCTAATGTTTTTTTATGTTTACATGCACAATAATTATAAATTCTGTGTGAGTTTGAATTTTAACCTCCGCAAAAAGGCCTTCCCACTATGTCGTTGTTGCATCATAATATTTAATTGTTAAATAAATCAATGTCACAAATATCCCGTATATCATTGTAAATCATCGCCGAAAGGGGTTCAGTAATGATGCTGACAGAACTCAACAATGGATAACCTGGGATTAACAATATATGTACATATGTATGTGTTTGAGGTGGTTAGTCGTCCTGTGGAGGATTTAATTGTCAGTGAAGTATGTTTGCATTGTTTTTAAAGTGCGTTGTATTTGTTATAAAATATAAATTAGAAATGAATTGAACATGAAGGATCAAACAAGTACAGCGGCATAAAAAAGTTTTGTATAATGACTTTTTGAAATGATTAGCATTATGCTCAAGTTGCCAAAGGGGGAGGCATACTATGACTTCCTGTTCCAAAATATATTGTCAGTTGAAGGATGAAAAGCGCACATATGTATTACATTAAAATATTCAAATTTAATTTTACGTCTTTTTACTTTTTTCAGATCGTGACAAAAGGCTACAAAAGTTTTGTGGTCAATTTACCGAAATTACCCTTAGGATATTAGAAGGATACAAATTTTATACAATGTGACCAGATGTCTCACACTGTTGATATTTATCATTCAAACGACTGCTAATGAACTACCAATATGTTCAATTTTGACTCACTGTAATATTGTCATGTAAACTGCAAAATTTGGAGTGTTAAAAACCAAATTAAAAATGAAGCCAATGTTTATACGAACATTGCTTACCAGAAAATTATTACTCACTTTTGTGGTGGTTATATTTTAACCACCCAGTGATAAAATTATATGCCAAACACAACAATTTCAATCACAACTATATCAAAACTTTTCAGTACATTTAGATATACTCATTTGGACTATGGTAGTATGTTCACCAAAATCCCGGCAGATAACCCCAAATAAAGTTTTCCTTCTATACAAACCAAATGTTAGACAACTAAACTTCCTTTAAGTCTTTCGTTTGCGACAAAATAATATTTGCTGCTTCAAACAATTCACTGTTTTTGTATAAATAAACGTTAATAAGGAATTAAGAGAGGTATGTCAAGCTGCTATTTTGTTTGCCAGAACCGATTTATTTTAACTACTAGGCTATCAAAGGGTACATAAAAATGCAGTCATGTAGTAAGTGGAAACATGCAGTTCATTCGATCTATTGTATGGGTCCGGTTTTCCAATTTTTATTGGCCTGGCAAATATTGCCGTCACTTGGTCATTTCTTTGCCAACGTGCTCACTATAACAGTTGTGTCTTTTTAGTAACACCACTGGTGTCTTTCCAACACGACACTCAACTTCGTGTGTCCTCCAAGCACACGCACGGTCGTGAATATCATAACTCACAAGAATGTGCAACTGTTAAGTAGATAGGAGGCGGGAAATTGTATCGATATTTCAATGATGCATTTTAGAATATAGTTGTAGAATGGTCCTAACAGAAAAGCATTTCTTATTTTTTTTTGTACATTATTTAGTCTGGGTTTTAAAAATTAAAAATATATAATCAGGTTGATTCCTAAATACACGCCTCACTTCGACGCTCTGTTTTCGATGCATTCTAAAATACTCGTGATGACTTATCGATAAAAATTGTAACATTTTTGGCATCACTAATTAAATGAGCTGTAGGTGTAATCAGCTGATTGGGAAAATTATTCGTCATTAACAAAAAATTGTAAACAAAAACTCATATTTTAATTTAACCCATTATTGCCCGGTACCTGATATGGTGAACCGATTTCGCTGAAACTTTACTCATAGCTCCTTTTAGGTCCAGTTAAGATATATTTTAAGTTTCAAGAAAATGGAACGAACGGTTCCTAAGATCTGCGATGGTAAGTTCACTTACCAGCGGGCCGATAAGTATAGTGATTTTGGAAAAGTACTCACATATTGTAAACAATTGATTTTTGTAAAACAAATGTGTTTATTATTTCGAAAAATAAATTTGTAACTAAAAAAAAGCTTAAAATAAATGTATTACATTTCAGTTTGATTGTTCATACATAAAATTGGTAAAGTAAAATTATTTTTTTTGTGTTGTTAAGCTGAATGTTTTGAATAGAATGGAAAACAGTGTTAATGCAAGCGAACATTGGACACAATACATTCATATGGTGTGTGAGTATGACAAAAAACGCAACGTCGTGGATTACCCGAGGGTCTTGTAATGCAATGAATATTATTTTTGAGATTTGGTAATTTTGATGATGCTGAAGGCTGAACTGGTAATCCTCTAGCCACTGACTCTTGTCCACTTGTAGATGGTTGAGTAGATTAACAACTGCTGCACGAAAATGCAGCTGCGATAGTGGTTTTTGTTTTCTTGTGTTGATACCATAACATGCAGTTTCCAAGCATTTACCATCATATTACCAAGTAAATTTATAAACAACGGCCACCACCATTTTTTCGATCGGACTGAAATTCGGTAATTAGCCAGAGCGTTGTCATGTAGGTCTACGACCCCCATATGCTTATTATATTGCGCAATTTCATTTGGAACTTCGACGTTGATGTACGCTTTCATTGTGCGATCATACCGTTTAGCATTTGTTTTTGGATCCATTGTACCATGATTGGTTAGAACCGTGACAAGTGCATTGTCTCTCCAGCGTGTGGTCAGTACCTCATTTGTGTGATCAAAAAGAGCTTCACTTCCACCTTTGTTTATCTTCTCTGATAATTTAGCTCCGCCGATTCGGTTTCTTCGAACAGTTCCTGTTAAAAACTACAAATTTTAATACAATAATCATTCTTAATATTAAAATGAATATAATGCCTGTAGCAAAGAATCGTTCTGTGTGTAGTAAACACATTAAGTGGTATGATGTAAAGTAATTGTCAAAATAAATGCTATGGCATGAAGGAGAATCGACAACGCTCAACAAGCTGAGTACATTATCAGCTCCCAATCCAATAGTTTTGTCAAAAGCTGTTGATGCGCCTCCATACAATTTCAGATTGTATAAATATCCATTTGATGAAGTCAGACACCATGCTTTAAACCCAAATCGGATGGGTTTCCTTTGATAAACATTTTACACGAGTGTCTTCCAAAATATGGTATCATTTCCTCATCAATGGAAAGATTGTGAGCAAATACACCAAACTGCATAAAACGTTTATTGCATATAAGGGTTTAACTTTAGCAAACCTATCTTCAGTATTTAGATTACTGTTATCAGCTAAGTGTATGTATCGTTTGATCATTTCAACACGAAGTCGTGGCAACGCATTAGAAATGATTTGGACGACAAAGGATGGGTCTTTTGACCAATAAATCTTCCATTCAGGAATTTTATGGTATCCAGTGAAGAATAAAAATCCGATAAAACGTTTCATTTCATGAGGCTCTACAGAAAAGGAAACATTTTGTTGTAATGCACATATATTAGTTTGCTCCACAATAATATTTAGCATTTCGTTATCGAAAAATAGACTAAATATATCAATTGGCGTTTTTCCATCTATACACAACAACAATACAAAAAGGAAATTGCATATCATGTACAAACTACATTCAAATTAAAGGTACTCACTCAGTTTTTCAACAACACTAGGAACACGTTCGGCTTCAATATCCACTGGTGTTTTATCATATTGGGAAATTCGTTTTGTCCACTTTGGTGTTCCCCGATTTCATTATCCTCAGATTCATCGCTTGATCTATACTCAACCTCGACCGTGCCAGCAACATCTAGGTCAATAGGAACATTTTCATCTATTATACCATCATCAATGTGCTCGTCATCGGACTCTTCGTCAGAATTAGGTGGAATATATACAACATTGTCGTTGAGCGATGATTTGAATGCAGCAACTTCTTCATCTGAATTATCCTCTGCTTCCAAAACTGCAATTACTTCTTCCAGTTTCAAATACTTTCTAGTTGGCATTAAAACTGTGGCTTCAAATACGAGTCGGTTACATAAGACGAGAAAGGTGAAAATAAAGGCTCATGACAGATCACCAATTCACTTAGATTTCTTAATTTACTTATGATACACGTACGAGTATGTTGGGGATTCCCCGTTTTACAACCAGCATTGAGTAAGAACCAACCACTTTGCAACACGCAATAAATAAGTATTGAAAAACGCATGTAGCTTTGCGTTTGTTTTCAATTTGGTAAAATTTTGGCTAAATCGCTATATGTTTCAGCCCCATGGTAAGTGAAATTACCACCGCGATATTTGCTCATATTTCGTACTTTTTGCAAAAAATAATTAAATATATATGTGTGTATATGCAAAGTAGGTATATTGAGCATTCAGAATCAGTGATTAACATTTCGATAAATGTTGTTTTAATGTTTTTTAGTTTCTTCAAAAAATGTCCTTTTTCGGAGTCTCACGCTAACGCTTCTACAGTCTGATAGGATACAACGAAACAAATTTCCTTCAAATTATTTCATTAAAATAGGTCGAGTTACAATACAAAAATATAAGATAAACAATATTTTCTATATGAGAGGTTATATGACTGAATAAAGTGCTGGTAAGTAAAATTACCGCTTGGGCAAAAATGGGTTAATGTTACTGATAACTCGGGAAATCTACGAAATGTCCTTAAAAACTTAAAAAACAACGCAATGGAAATATTTGCAATGAATGACATCATGTATTTTCCTTTTTAATCCCGAAAAAAATTGTATATTCATCTGGGATGATTTTTGTTTATTCGGCCTATTTTATTATTGTTCAAGCTCGAGACCATTCTATATCTCTATTAATAGAGATATGGGCATTTCCACAGAAAGGTCAACCTTTTGTCACATCAGGTCACTATCGATAATTACTCATATTTTAGGACAAGTTATATTGATTGTCTTCTTTTCTTTTAATACATACGTAGTTACTTACATTCTGTATTTAGGAAAAGAATAGAAAACAATCGAACCACATGGTCCTAAAATATAACGAATTAACTAGGGTGACGTGATATGACATAGGGTGGCACTTTCTCTGGAAATGCCCATATACCTAGTTTTGGAATGAAGTTCCTTATCGCACGTTGCGGGATGGGGGCTAAATGAAAACATTTTAAACAACTTTTTTTCACAGTATTATGCTATAACCCAGAATACAACCCAATATTATTCTGCATACTTTTAGGATTTGCTAATTATTACTAGATTTGTACAGTCAGGAGCGTATATGAAGTTGTGTTATTTCATGTTGTCTTTGTGATAGTCATGCCATTGTGAAGTGAGCAGTCTTCAATGGAAGGCATTATGACATAATTACGGCTAAGGAAAGCGGGCTTCGCTGAACATGTTGGAAGTGTAATGAATTCGGTGTTGACTTTTTTTAGGTTATTGCCGTTTGCGTTATTAACAGTATTACCCAATTCTGTGTGCTTGTAGTTCAAGTTTCTTATTAGTTAGTAGTTATTCGAATTTTGAAGATTCATAAAATCAAATAGTTTTTGCAAGTCTGATCGTATTGAATTTATATTGCCGGCCGGATAGTACGCACATGTAATAACTAAAAAGTTGTCGCAGTCAACGGGTATCTTTATGGCGCATGTCTCTAAACCATCTAGCTAATATCTACTTTTGTTTTCGTGACTGTAGTATTGTATGTTGTTCTTGATTAATATAGCAGTTCTCCCACCCCTTGTTGCATCAATTCGATATTTGGTTATGATTTTATAATTTTTATATATTACATTGTGTCTATGGATTAATTTTGTCTCATTTAATAGGATAATATCCACTATCTACCTACTCTTAAAAATTTGAATATTCTTGAAAAAGGGACCAATTCTAAAATAGTTACCACTCATTTAAAAAAACCGTTTCTTCAAAAAAAAAAATATCTTGTTGTAAAAAATACCTTTCCTTACAAAAATTCCTTTTCTTAAAAGTACATTTTCTTAAAAATAAAATATTACCTTTTTTCTTGAGATAAGTAGGCTTTCTGAAAATAAGTAAATTTTGTTAAAAAATAACCATTTCCTTAAAGGAGTACCACTTGTTTAAAAAGTACCTGTTCTGACAAAAGTACTTCTTTGTAAAAAAAAAGTCATACTCTTATGGCTTTTTCTTACAGAAAGTGCTTCTTCTTACATAGTACCTTTTCTTAAAAAAAACACATTATCGAATAAGTGATAAGTAATGTAATGTAATTAGTAAAATGTAGAATAATTCACCGAAAATTGTTTGATGTATCATTGAATTTGTAACTAGGTACCATTTTTAATATATTCGGACGTTTCTAACGATTTTTTTTCAACTAGTGCTTATTTCGTGAATGGTAACACTTAGCTCATGTCTGATTTGACAGATAATTAGTTTTATCCTTCCGCTGAACGAATATGGTTGTGTATATGCTTGAACAACGATGGGAAAACTAGGCCTGCGATCGACTTACAGAAGATGCCGATTTTGACAAAAAAAAATCATCTTTTCAGATGAAGCTCATTTTGATCTTGGCGGGTATGTAAACAAGCAAAATTGTCGCATTTGGGGCACAGAAAACCCGCACGCATACATTGAAAAGCCGATGCACCCAAAACGAGTCACTGTTTGGTTCGGATTTTGGTCCAGAGGCATAATTGGGCCATTTTTCTTCGAAAATGAGGAAGGAGTGGCCGTTACAGTCAATGGTGAACGTTATCGGGCCATGTTGAACGAATTTTTGTTCACAAAAATTGAAGAGGAGGATATTGTCAACATTTGGTTTCAGCAGGACGGCGCTACGTGCCACACAACCGACGCTACACTCGATGTTTTCTGCCCTGTTTTTGAAGACCGCATTATCAGCCGCAGAGCTGATGTCGTTTGGCCACGTCGGAGCTGCGATTTGACACCGTTGGGCTATTATTTGTCGGGTGCCCTCAAAGGTAAGTGTTACGCCGACAAGCCAGAGAAAATTGACGCTTTAAAGGACAATATTCGTGAAGCCATTGGTGAAATACAGCTGCACACAATCGATAATTTGCTTAAAAATTGGACCGATCGTGTAGGCTACTGCTTAGCCAGCCGAGGCAGCCATTTGAATGAAATTATTTTCCATTATTAATTGGAAGGATTGTACTTTCAAATAAATAAAGAAATTTGAGAAAATATTCAGTAGTTATTGTTTTTATAGCATTTTCAAAAATAAAAAGTAATTTGGAGGACACTTTACAAATTTTTTATCAACCAAATTATTTTGCTGGCTGTAAATTAGAG
Source organism: Phaonia tiefii (assembly GCA_963931995.1). Taxonomy (NCBI): domain Eukaryota; kingdom Metazoa; phylum Arthropoda; class Insecta; order Diptera; family Muscidae; genus Phaonia; species Phaonia tiefii. The sequence continues at coordinate 195,528,510 of OZ008368.1, read as the reverse complement.
AAACTATTTCTACACAAAAATTTTTCTGGCTGTAACTTAGAAAATTTTTCATATGACAAGAAAATTTCTTCAATTGTTTAATTTTTTGATTTTTTGTTATTGTTGTTTTTTCAAATGATATGAAAAAATTTTGTTTATCAATTATTTTCACATTTCTAATTAATAATATACCTTCCTGACGATGCTATCCAAAGGATTGCGAAATATCCAAAAAATATAATTAATTAATACTCACGAACAAACCCTCGGACAATTTAATTATTGAATAAAAAACATTATCTTTTAAATATCCTCTTTTTGAAAAAGGACCTATATATAACACATATTCCGGAAAATATAATACACATTCTTACATCAAGGAGTTAAAAATATAAATTTTTGTGAAAAACTAAATTGCAGAATAAAAACAATTTCTTAAAAAAATTTTTTATTTCTCAAAATGTACGTTTTCATAAAGATCCATTTAAATAATCGTACTTTTCAACGATCGATTTATACAAGCTGGAACTAACTAGTACATAATAATAGCGAAAGAGACTTCGTTCAAACCGGGTGTCACATGACTTTTTTTTTAAAAAGGAGTTTTGCAAATGTTTCCATATGATTCCTGGCAAACCGCATAGTATAATCGTATATATTAGAAAAAAATTTAGGATTAACAAGGCCTTCAAATATATTTTGTCCGAATTAAAAGACAAAATCAAATCGGAAACACGGCTGGGATGCTTACGACCTATTAAATTATTAAATGAATTTTTGATGTTTCTAACCCGGGTGCCATGCGATCAAGATTAACGGTAAATGCACGAATATTGGCCTTCGACCGAAAATGACATATAAATTAGTGACGCGAGAATTTTAGAATACATATGATGTGAAAGAAAACATATGTTTCTGTTTGCACATCTCTAAAAACATATGTTTTCTAGCAATCATATCACCAACGTATTATAGAATAGCAAAAAGTGAAAGATGCGCGTATTGATAGTGAAGGTGACTATAGGAATCGAACTGAATATAAAAAAATATTTTTTAAGATTACGATTTTAAGATTTCGTTTATGAAGCAATATATGATACAACATTTAGAGAATACTTAAAACTATAATGTATTATTATAAACATATTTTGGTGTATAAAATATGTATGTATATAGGCGAATTAAATAAAGGTTAACAAATCGAAAATGTATATATTTTATTTTGAAATCTAATTTAAACTATTTTAGTTTTTATATTTTATTTATTAAATGTTAAGTCATTTGTTAAAAATAAAAACTCCCGCTTTTTGGGTGAAAATCCCTCTTCCTGTCAAAAGGAGTTGGTCAGGTTAATCATGATATTTTTGTTGTTTCTGTTACTCTCTTCACGAAATTAATATAAGCCAGTTAGTTAAAATGTTTTTAAATCAACAGAAGTATTCAATATTTTTATTTTGACTTAATAACCACGGACAACAAACTTAACAAAAATATCTAGTGTGAATAAAGTACTACGTAGAATTAAATATAATAAAAATAATAATATAAACATAGGGTGGGCGATATAAAATTTAGAATTTAATTTCGGTTTAAAAACATACTAATTGAAATTTTTCAAAATTACGATTGTATTGGTAAGACCCATCAGTGAGATTTATGAATGATACACGGTATTTTTACTGGTTTATTCGCATAAAGCAGAGATTTTACAAACCCGCAACGAAATAAACCGAGCGGCGTTAAATCGCATGATCTTGGTGGACAGATTGTGCACTAGATTAATGTGAGTACCTGCCACAATGGCTCAATCTAACAGTGCTCCTAACACAGGGTGAATACAATGCGTCGACCAGCGCCCCCGTATGCCGAAGCATCCGAGTACCAATTTTAAACCATGTATTTGGACATAGTTTTTTCCCTTGGTTAGGGACGGGGCCTAGCTACCACTCCTTCTGATCTATTGGGCACGGCACCCGGATGCATTACAACTCCACATCGAGCAGAAGCTCTCCCCGCGATTTGGGTATAAACCACAGCCACCACGTGTCTCCCCGAATGGCCACACCACAGTTAGGATGGAACCGAAGTTCCATGGGCACCTGACTCCCGTGGTACCATGAAATAATTTGTTCTGGAAATCTTTGCTGAAACCACATGTCCTTCAAAAAAGTAGGGCCCAATCACGCCGCCTGACCAAAATTCGCACCGGACAGTGCTCGTTGTGGGTGCATTTGTTTTTCATGGATTGTATGACGATATTCTGAGCCCCAAATTCGTCAATTTTGTGAGTTCACGAAGCCATTCAGATGGAAATGCGCTTAATCGGAGAAGATGATTTTTGTTAGAAAATTGGCATTGACTCCCTTTTCCTCCATTACTCATTACGAATTGCCGGAACTTTAAATGGTCTTCTGGTTTGAGCTCCTGAGTAAGCTGAGTTTTGTGCGCAAGAAGGTGGAGGCCTTTTCGCTGCGTAGTACTTCGCTGCGTAGTACTTCGTGAAATTTGAAGTTGCTGAAAACGATGTAGAATTGATATTTTGGGTTTCCGGCGACACTATCGTTTGCAGCAATGTTTTCAAGAATCGCACCGGTACACCGGAGTTTTACTGTGTATAACCGACCCAGTTTCTTAAACTTTTTTGACCAGTCTTCGAATGGTTAAAATATTAGGCGAACTTTCTTGGTTGAAAATTCTTCGAATTTTGCGAGCGTAATTATAACTCGTTGTTCATTCGTAAAACGCTCCCTTTTTAATAATCGGAATAAACATATGTGACAGCTGCTAAATTTCAGAGTTGCCCCTTGTACAAAAAAGTGACACTAAATTTAAAAGGTGCAATCTTACCGAGACACCCTTTTCTTGCCAAGGTCAAGGTAACCCATTATTCCATTGTGAAATCTACAAAAATTAAATTTTATGAACATTTTAAGGTCGTAATTGTTATACATAATTATAAGTTTAATCTTAACTAATCCAAAACTTAAAGAGGCACATAATATTTAAAATGGTTTTTTATTCTATCACTTAGAAACGTTCAAAAACTAATTAAATTTTGCGATTAAGCTCTGTATTCCCGAGACATACCCCAATTTATAATTTACAACTTTCGTATACATTGCATGCAGACGTACAAGCAACCCAGAGTTAATAGCCGCCGCAAAGTGGAGCCGATTGGAAAATACTAAAAGACCGTGCGAAATTTTTGCCAAACATTGAAACTGAAAAATTTGTTCTAAAATTGTCCATTTTCTGAGAATGCTGTGCATTTCCAACTGGTCACAACTTTACTTTAGATTTATTTGCCAAAGCCTTGTCTTTCAGAAACATGTCGAAATTTTGTATAGGTTTCTTGGAATAAACTGAAGAAAATTCTGAATGAATCGTGGAGCTTTTCGGGAAAATATTGTGAAAAAATATATACAGGGTGTTTCTTTTAAACTGAGACGATCAAATATCTCGAAAAATAGTCACTCTACGGAAAAAATGTCCATAATCAAAATTTAATCATACCGCGGGGGAAATATATTAGTGCAAAAAAAATTGTCCCCCACCCCCGGCTTTGTAGGTGGGGCATGGGTAACTTTTAAACTAAGATAGGAAGCCATATTTTTTATTGCAAATACGGATTCTTCGACTTCATACCTACCTGATTTGAATGAAATATTTTGTTCGGTTCATGATAGATGGCGTTGTAATCGACGAAATTTAATTTTTTCAATTTCTCCTTCTTAGAACACACGAATTCGATTGTGCAATACGTTTGAAATAAAAAACATCACGTAATCATTGGAGATACTTGAAATTCGTCATCAAAACAGTTATAGCTTAATGCTAGGCTGCCTGTTGTTTAACCACAATTATGTATAGCACAAAGATTTCTTTTTGTGGGTCTATCTCAAAGACAAAGTTTACAAACAAGAACCAAGAACACGTGAGAACATGATTGCGCGAATCAGAAATGCGTGTGCTGAAATTCAACCAGACACACTTCTCAGTTGTGTACAATCATTTGAAATGCGGATTAATAAGTGCATTGAAGTCGCAGGCCATCATTTTGAACACTTATTTTAAGCTAAACTTATTGTATTCACCTACCATTTACATTAATAAATTGTTTTGATGACGAATTTCGAGTATTTCCAATGATTGCGTGATGTTTTTTATTTCAAACGAATTGCACAATCGAATGCGTGTGTTCTAAGAAGGAGAAATTGAAAAAATTTAATTTCGTCGATTTCAACGCCATCTATCATGAACCGAACAAAATATTTCATTCAAATCATACGTACTTTTAGTCGTAGAATCCGAATGTACAATAAAAAATATGGCTCCCTATCTTAGTTTAAAAGATACCCCCGCCCCACCTACAAAGCCGGGGGTGGGGTACTATTTTTTTCGCACTAATGCATTTCCCCCGCGGTATGATCAAATTTTGATTATGGACATTTTTTCCGTAGAGTGGCTATTTTTCGAGATATTTGATCGTCTCAGTTTAAAAGAAACACCCTGTATATATTGAATATCTCTTCGTATCCAATGCCCGCCAGCTTAGACTTGTGTGTGCACAGTTACTGACTCTCGTCTACCCTTCCGGCATTATCGTACAGAAGCGTTCACGCATAACATAATACAAGTCGTTCCAGGTTCTTATGTAGCTTCCTCTACGTTAGTCTCTAGTCTGGCCATATCATCCGCTCTGCAGTTAACCGGAAAGTTCCTGTAACTTGGTACCCATATAAAAGGATATCGTCTCGCCACCACGTTAAGATGTCTGCGACAGTCCATTGCATACATTGAGTTCAAGAATACTGATTACACCAAATTGATAGCCGCTTGACTATCACCCAACACTTGTGGGGCAATTATTAATCAGACAAAGGCCTAACAGCCAACATTTCCGTCAGATAAATGCTCCAATGGGTGCTCCAAATACAAGTATATTTTTAAAGCAAATGTTAATGTGACACTGCTTTATTTTTTCTGTTCGAAATATTAACAAGCAGTCAGAATCCGAATTCAATCGCTTTACGCTTGAACAACGTTGGGTAATATGGCCCTTAAAGTAGCTCCAATCGGACATCGAATTTCCGCATTTGAGGATCGGAAAACCCACACATCTTTGTCGAGAAGCCAATGCATTCACAATTTGACAGTGACAGTGATTTTGGAGTGGAGACATCACTGATCCAGTTTTACAAAAATGCTGCTGAAACGACATTTCAGTCAACGGCGAGCGATACAGAGCCATGATTTCCATGAACTGAAATGGAAGATATGAACTTGGATAATTTTTCGTTTCAACAGGATGGCGCACCATGTCACACATCCCATCAAACAATCTATCTTTGCTCCACTAACTCCGGTAATCGTGTTATCAGCCTTCTTGGGATGTGAGTTGACCGCCCCGGAGCTTCGATTTGATCGCTTTAAACTTTTTATTGTGGCTTCCCATTAAAGACCGAGCTATTCGCGAGATAGAAACTGAACCCGTCAAAAAAGTCTGGGAAAATTGGACTGAAAGGATGACCGCGACAGCCACATGAATGAAATCGTCTTCCATAAATAATGGGAATATTTATTATTTATAATAATGCCATAATATACCAAATGAAATTAAGTTTGGATCATTTTATTTAATTTTTCAAAAGATACTGGTATTTGGACCACCCGTATATGGTAGAGGCCGAGGTGACCAATTCGGCTGTGAATCACCTCCTGGTGAGCATCTGGTATATTAACCCCTTATGATCTACATCCACCTCAAGGGTCGATAGCTCCAGTTCTATTTTAATGGACGTGACACTACTGAACACATTCTCAATGTTAGGAAAGCAACCACCATGCACTCCTTAACAGCCAATGAGTTCTCTATGAATCCCACTGTTTCATACAGGGCTGTCTCCGTCGATCTGCCCCCGCAGTTCACCTCCTGCGTAACATATATCAATCTAACGTCAATACTCGGCCATGGATGCCCAGCAATCAGGTAACTCAAAGTCTTAACAAGGGACGTTGACATGCTACTAAAGGTATGTATGAGCCACTCTTGTGGCTCTCGATCCATTAGGTATGCATCCAAAATGCATACACGCAATGTATATCATTATCAGCAAGGAAATGCGTATATCGGCCACAGCCTAAGTCTTCTGGTGATACCATATCATGCCAGGGATACTTAAAGGGTTTCAATATGCCGATAGCACATTTAATCGTCGATTGAGTAAAAATTAAGCTGGCAATTTGAATAACACTGTTGTAGTCGTACAATGTATCAACGTTCTAGTAAATTGTATACCCATAAAATGTAACTTAAAAATAAATTAAATTGTATACCCATAAAATGTAACTTAAAAAAAAATCATGTGTAAAATCAACGCGAATACACATGATATACACGCGAACGTAGGCAGCCGGTCTCATATTCCGATATTTCTAAAAAAATTAATAATAATTCTGCCACACATGTAACAGAATTTATGAAACTGTTGTCGGCAATCAACCAGCAAGATTTAATAAAAATAACAGGCTTTAGCTTAAGTTAACAGAAAAAGGATGAATAAACACCTTTAAATACTATTCAAGGATAAATTTCAAAATTCAATTATCCGTCAACTGTTATAAGTACTACATATTATTACCTTTTAAAGTTGTTATCCAAAATTTTCCTTAAAAGTATGTAGAAATGGGCGCTTTTGTTAAGCGTGCGTCTGTTGAGTAAATGCAAAAACTTTCATCCCTGATTTTACGTCAGGTGCATAATAATGGACGCATTTGTTAAGTGTGCCATATCTAACTGTTTCTGTGTCTTGATACAATATGATATTTTGATTCACCCATTGTATGGGATTTTTTTTTTGTACAATCATAAAAAAATGTCATTCTGCGAGTCAAGGAAAAATTCATCAACCTTTTTTCATAAAATTTTGAACATATCAGCGAGGGAATATTTTTACAGTTCATTCAGTACAATTAAAACCATTTATGCAACATGCAACCCAAACAAAAACAATTAATTCTTGAGAAAATGCGATACCTTCGCGTAATTGTGAATACGAGCGGAACGCGTCCATCCAGTTTTATGATCCATGTCTCATTTTGTTCATAGGTCATGTGGTTTTAGGATAAACTAATAAATTATACACTTTTTGCCAACGCACAAATCCCGGTGCCGACTGCTTAAATTTTTTCTAATTGCAGATACAAACTTCAGAAATGGAAACACTCTTGTTGCCATTTCCTATGATACATGATTTTGCATTTTTTAAACAAAAATTTGTTTTCACCATAATTTTTTTATTAGGAATAGGATTTAAGGTATTTTACTTCTAAATTTTTCTAAATTTATTCGGAAAAAATCGAACTAGTCGTTCGCGAGCAATGATGACATATGCATACAAACGAAAATTTTTAAGATACTAAGTGGTCATTATGTGCTATTTAGGGTGACTACGCACGTTCAGATTCACAAAAGTTGTTCAGATTTACCATGGCTACAATTTTGCCAAATATTGTGAGTGAAAAATGTGGGTCCTTGAAGTTATGCTGGAAAAAGTAAAATTTTTTTTTATTTAAAAAAAAAAAATCACGAATATCTGGAAATTGGCAAAAAAAGAATTAACATGATACAGACAATTCATGGGTATCGATCAACTCAGTATACTTGACACTAACCGATACAAATGAATTGAACGTTGATACAAAAATGTCATGCCAAAAACTACAACAGTGTAATCTATGAAATTATGAATTATGAAAATTATGTAAATGATGTAAATACAAATTCGAAAAATGCGTTGGAGGATACGCATGTAGGCGCAATGACTAAATTTCGTGCATTGAGCCAGAAATTATCTCCTTAATCATCCTATCCTCATTTGGTATAAAGTAGCAAATAATAAAATGCTAGTTAAGGTATTTAATAGAATATCTAAAGTTTAAAAAAGTGTGAAATAATACATTCATAATGTCCATAATCTTCTGATAAATAAAAAATACATGAGGTGTCAGGGGACACCCGGTTGGAACAAAGTTCTTTTCATTATATATTATGTCATAGTTAGTTCCAACACGCCTAAGGCGCCCGTTGAAAAATACGATAATTTAAATGGATCTTTAAGAAAAGACACTTTTTGTAAAATGATAAACTTTTTTTTAAGAAAAATGTTTTTTGTTATAGAATGTATTTTTTTAAAGTATATTTTTAGGTCCTGTTTTTAAGAATATGTATTATATTTTCTCGAAACGGTTCTTTTTTAAAAACAAGTACTTCTTTTATTAAAAGCTTATGTTTTTTTAAGAAAAAGTACTTTTCGTAAGAAAAAGCCATGATTATGCATTTTGTACAAGAGAATGTATTTTCTTAAAGAAATGTTTTTTTTTTTAAGAAATGGGAATTTTTTAGAATTGGTCCCTTTTCCAAGAATAGGTAAATTTTTAAGAGTAGATTCTTATCCCAAGAAAAGTTATTTTGTTTCACAAAAATGGTATTCTTTAAAGAAAAGGTAGTTTTATAAGAAAAAACTATTTGTGGTAAGAAAATGTACTTTTTTAAGAAAAGGTACTTACTTTATAAAAAAATTATTTTTTTAAGGAAAGGTACTTTTTGTAATAAAATTGATTTTATTAAAGCAAAGGTACTTCTTTAGGATATGTTACTTTGAATTTTTTTTTTGAGAAAATTTACTTTTTTTGAGAAAAGGCACTTATTTAAGAAAATTTTCTTTCTTTGAACTTCTTTCACTTTGGCTTTTCTAAATTTTCTTTTCGTTGGGTTCAAAACTACAATATATACTAAATTAGCTGGAACCGGCAAACTTCGCTTTGCCTTCAAAGTTTTTGTAATGCCAAAGAGTGAACAATAATACAGTGGGCAAATAATCCTGTAGTTGTCTGGAATATTGTAAAGGATAATGTGTTTGTTAGAAGAATTTGATCAGATTTCGATCGTATGCTGATTTGTCTAAAAGCCTCGCATTATACTATAATAGCTGTTCCCGTTGCGCTTCGCTACCCCTGAATTCTAATTTTAATTAAACACAATTTTATAATTTCTATTTATTCAAGTGTTCTAGTTTTGTCATCTGGAGCAAATATATATATGTAAGTCTAAAGATTTTCTTACACGAGAACCGTGGGAAAATCACGGTTTTGTCAAATTTAAGCCACACACTTGAAGCGATTGCCGCTGCGCTTTATTTATGGTCATCGCAAATGCCAACCGAATCGGAAACTGCAACCTTCTGAAATCGATGGGCATGCCTGTAGGTATCATGGGAATGCGTGGAATCAGGGCGTTGGTTCCATTATTATTTACAGTGATTATAGTCGCCTGTTTAAGATTATTCTGCATTTTTTTTCAAATGCATTATTGAGATAAAGATATTTAGGATGCTCTCGAAACTGACCTCAATGATATTCATATTCATTCGTGCCTGTGGTCACTTTTTTTGCTTCATAGTCTGACCTTTTTAATAGCCATATTTTCATTGGTTTTCCCCAAAAAGTAATTTGCAACATACCAGTAGTATATGTACCGAACCTCACATCCCTACACTGTATCAAACAATTGTCAGTACACCAGCCAGTTGTGAACATATTTTAATGTATCTCAAAAGATATATGGCCGATTTGATTCAAGTATTTGTTTTAAATTGGCCATATATTTTTTGCCATACATTGAAATATGGTCTTAAGTGCCTGGTGTATGGACAATTGTTTGATACAGTATATATAATAGTCAAATATTGACTTGTGAGGGCGGCGCCTCGTTCCTTTGTGGCAACTTTCTTCCAAATACCCTGTTCGTATCTGTAGGCCAACTGTAACATACTGTGAAATTTACAGGACGATCAAACTATTATTATGCTGATATAACGGTTTCCTTTAAAATGGGCGTGGCACATCCCACTTCCACCCTGGCTGAAATTCATACTGTACAACAACATATATACCAAATTGTATCTTCATACCTCTGATAGCTCATGAGATATAGCCATTTTAAATTTCAGGTTGTATGGCCCTTTATCCAATCACTACCAAGTATAACTAAGGACTATCAGTAGGTCATCAGTAACATATTGTAAAATTTCCATAACAATCGGTCTATAAGAAAAGCCGACAGAGCGATTTTTGACAGGGGGCGTGGCACATCCCACTTTCACCCTAGCTGTAATTCTAACTATACGAACAGCCTATACCAAATCTCATTTCCTTACCTCTGGTAGTTCATGATATATTATTATTTTAAATTTGAAGCTGTATGGGCGGTCCCACGCCCCTTTATCCAATCTTTTCCAAGTATAGCAAAGAACTAACAGCAGGTAGTCGGTACCTTATTGTGAATTTATCATAACAATCGGTCTATTAGAAAAGCCATCAGAGAGATTTCGTAAAATGGGGCGTGGCACCGCCCACTTACACTCTGACTGTAATTCGTACTGTACGAACAACTTATATACCAAATATCATACTCATTCCTCTGATAGTTCATGAGGTACAGCCGTACAAAGTTTCAAGATGTATGCCACGCCTACTATTTTTATCCCGCCCATTTTTAGATGGATCACGAATTTTTCGGCCAAATGTATTCACACAAATTTTCAAGGCGATTGGTGAAACAGTCCTCCAGATATTGCGTTATCAAAAATAGAGTCCAATGGGCGGGGCCACGCCCACTTGATATAGCAAAAATTCAGGTACCCTATTTTCACCACCGACCACACAGCTACATTCTGTGAAAATTTCAAACCGTTTTCGACGCTATACGGTACTGATTTTTGTAATACATATATCTTAAATTAATCACTACCATTGAAATAAGTCTTTAACACTCATAATATAACACAGTGCAACACGAAAAAAAATAACCATATACGGACACCACTACGTGATAAAAGACTAAAAAAAAAAAGACTCGTGTCTCCCAATTTTTCCCAAAGTCATGCACTTTTTTTTTATGGGCCGCCAAAGATTTGGGGCCTCGGTATCATTTTCGTAAAAATGTGATCATTTTCTCAGGCTCATATCTTGCAAACCGTTCAGAAAGTTGTAGCTCTTGTCATAAAGAACAAAAATTGCGAACATATAAAATCAAAAAAACTTCACCTTCCAGATCAAAATCGCAAAAAACTTAAAAAAATTCGATTTTTTTACCTTTTTTCCCGTGTTCAGGTCCATAGGTAGCAAACCGTTCAAAATTCAAGGAAACAATCAACTACAAAAATTTACCTAAGATCTCAATAAACAAATTTCTAGAACATATAGACTTCCTAGAGATGATTCTTAACACTGTTTAGGTAGCACGCAAAAGTGAAAAATTTGCCGAAAATTTTTTAATTTAATGTTTTTTACCTTTTTCTCCTGTTCAGGTCCATAGGTAGCAAAAAATTAAATATGCCTGGCCAGAACCATGTGTTTGTCCAAGGGTTAACACCGTTTAGGTAGCGCTTAGGTATCACGCGATCATGCACCGACAGCAGCAGCACAGGCAATGCAGTAAGCTCAGCACACGCAACAAGGGACGCAGCACACAATATAAAAGCGACACGACGCTCACATCGAGGCATTACACAGCGCGACGTCAACGAGAGCTCAGCGGTGAAAGTTATAAAGTGAAAGTAAAAAAAGTGAAAGCGCTACAGTATAATTCGCACACAACATTGGCAACTGACAATTTCAATAGGCAGTGTGAAAATATTGATTTATTTTGCTACGTTTGCGGTCATCAAACCAGAAAAAAAACATCTACAAGATTTCAGAAGGAAAAGAATGGTTTAACTAGTGAATTCAAAAGAGCATATACATTGTTTTTCGACGAAGTGGACTTGACCGGTGAAAATTACACACCTAATACAGTGTGTCGCCAATGTTATAACAATCTCATGGCATGGTTGAGTGGAGGCAGAGGTACTATGAAGTACTGTAAGCCGGTAAACTGGATTAATCGCCCAGGTGATCATGATGCAACCAGTTGCTATGCATGCGTAAATTACACATGTCGTCTAAATCGACATTCTGAGAAGAACAAAATTTGTAAAGCAACAGCCACACTACCAGTGCTTGCACCTGAAAATTTTGTATCACCAAGGCCGCCAACTCCAGATCGTACTACAGAATTTACAGCAATGAGTACAGCAAGTGGTGTTACTTATGAAGATCCATTTGATACCGATTATGAGCCCCAACAGGGAAGAGATGGACCACAACTAATAACACAAATGGAAATGGATTTCATTGTGGCCATATTGGGATTATCGCAGCGACTTGCAATATTTTTGACAGCTTTTTTAAAGCAAAGAAAACTCACATATGCTAATGTTAACTCTACGGCGTACCGCAAACGACAAGCTGAATTTCAGATGCTCTACACTCTAAATGATGACAATTCGTTCGCTTACTGCAACGATATAAAAGCTTTGGTGGTAAAAATGGGAATGAACTACATCGCTTGTGAGTGGAGATTATTTATTGATGGTTCTGTTTCAAGCTTGAAAGCAGTGTTGTTGCATGTGTCGAACCGAAAACCTTCCATTCTGCTAGCAATGGGTATCAACATGAAAGAAAGCTATGAAACGTTCAAAGATATAATGGAAAAAATCAAATATTACGAAAATAAATGGAAGATTTGCTGTGATTTGAAGGTCATCAACATTTTGCAAGGGATCATCGATAAGGGCGGCTTCCCAAAATTCTTTTGTTTTCTTTGTAATTGGGATTCACGCTCACCTCTGAATCAATTCCAATGTAACTCGTGGAGGCCAAGAGGAAGTGTGGATGAACAAATACAACAACATAGACTGAAGAATGCACCTTTAATTGACAATACTCAAGACATCTTGCTGCCACCGCTCCACATAAAATTGGGAATTGTTAAAAAATTCATCGAAGTGGCCGTTGTAAATTGTCCAAACGCATTCGACTATTTGAAAAGCGTTTTCCCAAAGCGTAGCGATGACAAAATTAAAAAAGGTATTGTAGTAAATTTAAAACGAATTTTTGTTCACCTAATTGTACTATTTACACTATGTTAATGTTTCCTTTTCTGCCTTTATTTTTTGTTTTCATTTAACAGGCGTACTTAATGGCCCTGACATTAGAAAGCTATTCAAGAGCAACTTTGATTCATCGCTTGATGAAAATCATTCAATGGCATGGATTTACCTTCAGCGTGTATGCACCAGTGTCTTGGGAGGGGATCGAGACGCGGAACCGGAAGCAAGAGAATGGGTGAAACAAATGCTGCATTATTTTGAGATAATCGGCGCATCGATGACATTAAAGCTGCATTTTCTTCATTTTCATTTTGACGATTTTATCAAAGAACTCCCTACCGAATCCGATGAGCAAGGAGAACGGTTTCACCAAACCACAATGCCCATGGAAAAACGGTACAAAGGCAAAAACCTCGACGCATTGCTTGCAGAGGTATGTTGGTGGAGTCACAAGATCACCCTGTATGATGTTAATGAAGTATTTGAAGAAGAAAGAGCTGATGATGGAGGGCAGTCTGGAAGCAACGTGCCTGTGGACACCATAATTGCTGAATCAGAGTCAGATTCGGACGACGATTTGGATCCACAACTTAAGAGAGCGCGATTTGCAAGTCCAGGGCCATCAACATTATAAACATAATACGAATACTTTTTCTTAATATTTTTGTAATAGATAGCATAGTATCTCAATGTTGAAGTAAATAAAAAACAAATGAAATTAAAAAACGGTGTTAAGAATAATTCCCAGGAAGTTTATCTGTTCTAGAAATTTGTTTACTGAGATCTTAGGTAAATTTTTGTAGTTGATTGTTTCCTTGAATTTTGAACGGTTTGCTACCTATGGACCTGAACACGGGAAAAAAGGTAAAAAAAAATCGAATTTTTTTAAGTTTTTTGCGATTTTGATCTGGAAGGTGAAGTTTTTTTGATTTTATATGTTCGCAATTTTTATTCTTTATGACAAGAGCCTCAGAGAGTAAATCGAAATTCTGAACGGTTTGCAAGATATGAGCCTGAGAAAATGATCACATTTTTACGAAAATGATACCGAGGCCCCAAATCTTTGGCGGCCCATAAAAAAAAAGTGCATGACTTTGGGAAAAATTGGGAAACACGAGTCTTTTTTTAGTCTTTTATCACGTAGTGGTGTCTGTATATGGTTATTTTGCCATGACTTAAAAAATTACACACAGTGTAATCATTAATATATCATTTTTATAATAAAACTCATACTGATTACGGTCCTTGACTTCAGTGGATGAAGGAACAACAGACGTCGACTGTTTCGGAGATAAGAAAATACTGTCCAAATTATCCAAGTTAGGAGTTACTGGCACAATTAAATTACGTGACTAGAAGATATGTTTCCGTCATGGAGAGGACGTGGGCAATTTAAAAGTATCAAACATATCCTCCAACGATTTAAGTTTCAAACTAATAGAGACAAAATCAGTATTTAAAGTTTGAAATCATTTATTTGCCTCTTTAAATAGTTTAGCTCCAGGGAACCCCCTTTCCTTAGCCGTAATTATAGCATAAGAATGAAGCCAGCACACTTCACGTGGGCATCACTATCGCAAAGCCAACATTGAAGAAATAAACCCTCATATACATATGTCCCTTACTGTACAAATCCTAAATTGTAAAAGTATGTAAAATAAAGGGTTATAGCATAATACGGTTAAAAAATCCCGCAACGTGCGATAAGGAACTTCGTTCCAATATTCAGTAGAAGCATCAAATTCTTAATTTTTCAGTAAGGCAGTTGTATAAAAAAAATATAGTATATTTGCGGAGAATTGTCGCTCACAGTACGATATTTCTTCGCAAATTCACCCTCTTGGTGTGCAATGTATAAGTACCCAGTGTGCCAAACGGATCCACTTCTTCGTACTTTACATCCGTAACGGAATCAGTTACGGATCCGTTTCGGATTCGCAAGCGGGACAAAATCCTCCCAAAAAAAACGGAACCAAAAACGGATTTTATATCCGTTTTCGGATCCGTTACGGACTCGTTACGGACATCATATTAGGATCCGTTGCGGACCCGTGTATTTTAATAAAACGTATCCGTAGCGGAATCCGTTACGGATCAGTTTCGGATCCGCAGGCGGGAGAGATTCCTCTCAAAAAAAACGGATTCAAAAACGCATTTTATTAGAGCATCACATTTTGTTGAATAGTATTTTACATAAGTGACATATTGTACTTGTTTAATTGGCCAGTATGTTTTAAAATTACAATTTTGTATAATAAATGACATGAAATGAAATTTCTCCTATTCTAAAAAATTCTAAAAAAATTGATTTCAATTGAGTTGTAATTTACGAAAAAAATTATTAAAAGCTGATTTTTCTGGGTCCCATATAAAGACCTTTTCTTAAAAAAACTCAATAAGCGATTACACTGATTCCTTTTCTTACTTTTTTACGGAGACAAATCGGTTTCGGATCCGTAAAATTGATTGCACTGATTCCTTATTTTTAAGTCTATTCCGTTTTTGTACACATTGGGTAGTAACTGTTTAATTTGAGTGTACGAAATACGTAAATATAAATATTTCGTGAGCCGAATTTTTCTTCCACTTGCCTTAACAGTTCGCATATAAAAAAAATTGCTCTTAATACTTTTTGAGTTGACTTTCGGAAATATAAGTATAACATATTTTCTTAACTTACAAATTTTAAATTTTTCAATATCTCAATATCTCAGTAGCGATCTAATTTCTTTTTACATGGATTTGTGCCAACTGAGCGTTAGTTTTAGCGTATACATACATATAGCATATATGTACACTTTAAAGTCGAAACTGCTTGGGTTCGGGAGATGCATAAAAACAAAGACGTCTATCTGATTTTTATCGTTAAATAAAAGTAAAATAGCATCAGCAATTGACCTTAAATGATTCCAGATACCAGCAGTCAAACAAAATTTCACACATGGTACACCAGATGTTAACCGATATTAGCAAAGCAACTTGAAATAAAATGACATAAGTACATCCATATGTTCTGAGAAAGCCTCCCTATAACTATATCATGCCTGTTAAATACTTTGTCTTACATGTGGCCAAAGTAAAGTATACTTCTCATACTGATATCACTTTTTTTGTTACGTATGAGTAGCTAATTTGTTACTCATTTGATTACGTTTCTCAGTTAGTTAAAAATATAACTAATGTCATTTCCTAAACCCAGAAAACAAAATGTTACATAAAACATTCTTAATTCTTAAAGCTTTTTAACTTGAATTTCTACTATTTTAGAAAGTTTCATGTTTTTAAAAAGTTAGAAAACCATAGTGAGGTTTCTCATTGATTGATAAGTTATTCCTTATTACGCTAAAGAAATTTCCATTTGATGATATTTTTTCTTGAAATTTAAAATTAATGACTTCCTTTTTGAACACTTCTTTCTATATTGTTTGGACAAATACCTTAAGATTTAGTGAAATTCGTAAGAGTGGGTTTAACTGCATTGAATGTTAATCAATTTACGCTTTACAATTCTACAACGAAATCAAGTGGTTGCGTGTCAGATTAATGTTGAGGAAATATTGTGAATAATAGTAAAGGAATATTTAACGAAGTTGATGTAAATAAAAATAAGTTAATGACAAAGTGATTGATTGATAGTCGAAGGAAAATGTCGTTACAGCGGTGGCTAAGGCAATTTATGATAGTTAACCCCCTGGTTCACGCGCAAGTACAAGTTACATAATCAAAACACGCACACACCTTTTCTCTACACACACATTTTGAAACATAACAGCTCAGCTTACACCGAAAATTGCTTCGGCACCTGCAAGAGATTGAATTGAAAATAATAAACAGACTTTCCCGATAGTTGGAGAAAAAGCAAAAAAAAATATGTCTTAATATCTAGATGGTAGAAAATTGAAAATACCATTTTCATCAGATCCGACATAGAATATTTCAACTCGAAGGTATTCCTAAATTAGTGTGGGCAGAGCGCAATTGGAGAAAACAATTATAAATGGATAAATAATCTACAAAACGCGGATAAACTCATTAGTAAAATTTAAATATATTTGAAAAATAATTAATTTTCTACAAAATATGTGGGTGTTGAAAGTTGGATATTTTAAAATTAATCTCACAAATAAAGGGTTCCCTATCGCTATCAATACGAGTATATTTTGTTACATACTTAATATCGGCTGAGATACGCTGATTTTAATATTTTGGTTATATATATTTTATAATCTTGTTTTACTCACTTACGATGTATATCATATCTAAGAAAGCTAAGAATTTTTACTTGAAAAACTGATCACATATCTTCAACGGCTGAAATGCTGCAGACATTTAAATATATGCCACTGTGAGCCACGATCTCAATTTTAACGTAGAATACGTTATACGGTAAGGTAGGGGCGTTGATCTGGAGCACAAAATTTTGAGAAAATGTTTGTCAACTTTCACCCACTTTTACTTAAATATTAAAACATATTTTAGCAATTTTTATATGTTACTCAGTTTTGGTAATATGTTTTGTTTCGAATTACATTAAAAAAATTATATGTCTATATATAAAAGTTTTATGTAGTTAAGGAAATAAATATTTAAGAGCATGATATTTTAGACTTTTTTCTACATGCCGCTGTTGTTGTTGGTTTGTAAATGCCGCTGTTGTTTTTGTTGTTGTTGTGAAATCAAATGATTTTGGCTTTGCTGTGGTTTGTTTATTTATCGAGCAGCGTGTAAATGTGTGTGTGTGTACATTTCGTTTTGTTGGACCGGTCGGTTATTAGTTCGTTTGGAGGGGAACATAAAATGAAGGGAGGGGAGCGTGGACACTTGTGTGTGCTTGAAAGTTTACAGATCTTTGCTGTCGTTTGTTTACTTCATATATTGTAATTGCAAAATGACTAACGTATTCTTCGTCTGACCTATGCGCCCGTGTTATCTAACACAGGCTTGTTATTTTTTTGTCTTTTTTTATCCAGTTAAGCATTTGTGTGCGCTAGTGTGCGCGCCTCTTATGCATGAGAACGTGGGTTCGATCGCTGCTCTGACCACCTTACATTTCCTTCGACGACGGCCACCGCTCATAGTGATGGCGACACTATCAAGCACTTAGCCATGAACAACTTCTCAAAACACCGTTCGGAACCAGAGTAAAAGTGTAGGCCCCAATCACTGAGTGAAAGATTAGAAAGCGCACAGCTCACTGGTTGTGAGAAGCTCCCCCAATACCTTCACAATCCCTTTTACAAGTTATGGAGCAAATAAAACTGTCACTGCTCAACCAGGAATCAATCGTAGAAGTTAAAAAGGGCCTCCAACAAAAACCCCTGCATGGTGAAGAAAAGTAAGATTTGACTATAATTAAACCAATTAATTTTTATTTTTTTTAGTTTTGTTTTGCCAGGCTTTAGAGGACGGACAAAAGCAAATTGCAAGAAGTGGCGCTAATATACGACGTACTGGAAGCGGTCCATATAGTAGTGATTTGTTGCCCATTAAGCAGTCTGTCGATATGTATACTAATCCATTATGAGGCTACTATAAATCTAAAGAGATCTGTGTTTGGTCAGCCGACTACATCCACATTCATGAAACTGTCTACGGAAAATCCTTGTCACAGGGATGAAAATGTTCGGCACCTTTTGTCATCGAAAGTGAGCTAACTTACAGTTTAATCCCCGCTAAGAAAATGTGTTCATTAAATGCAAATTTTTCGTCAATGTGATGAAAGTATGGTTGTTGTTGCATTGAATTTTTTTCATTATTGCAACGAATATAATTCGTTGCTGCAATGAATTTATTTCATTGTTGCAATGAATAAGTTTCATTTTGCAACGAATAAGTTTCATTCTTGCAATGAATTTATTTCGTTGTTAAATTGAATTTGTTGCATTGCCGCATTGAACTTGTTTAATTTTATTACAGCAATGAATTGGTTTCATTACAGTAATGAATTCATTTAATTGCTGCAATGAATTTGTATCATTACTGGAAAGATTCTGTTTCATTGCTGGATTCTATTTTTTTCACAGGTGCGATTAATATTTTGATCTAGTTTTGGTTTTTGTTTCAGAAGTTTACTTAATATGCTAAATATTTTATATCGAGGTATTCGGTGGTATTCGAGGGTTTGAATGTTATTGTAGCCCTCGTATCAAATCTCAGTCTGTACTTTCCATGAACATACGCTCTACTCTCCAATGGGTTTACCACATCAGTTGATCTACTTATGTTCAAAACTTCCTTTAACATAGAACCACATCGGTGTTTTCTTAAATCGGGCAATTCCTGCTGCGTCCTGTCATTCAATTGTGGCATGTAAGCATTTTTTTCAACTGTTCAATTTTATTTTTTTTAACCAAATATGTTACAATTTCGATTGGATCCAATTCAATAAAAGAATTGGTTAAATTGTGCGGTAGATTGCTATTTTTTATATTCGTCTTGCATGATGCACTTTGCTTCTTTGACTTCTTCGTTTTCATTAGCTTCGACCGCCTGCACAAATGTATGTCCTTCGTTTTTTCTGGATCCAAATACCAATACAATGAAGCATGCGAGACCGAATTATGGATAACACAATACACAATTTTTTCGCTTTTCAAAAAACACAACATTTTGTTGGCATTTCTAATTTCTCGAGCATGTTCAAATATTCAGTTACATATTTCGGGGTTGTTTTTCTGCTAGCGATGCGTCAACTTTTTTTGCTGTTGTGGTGCTCCTTGCTGTGTGTTTATTCATCTATTTGTTTATAGATACTCAATTTGTACAATGATCACAGCTAACACATAAATTAATACAATTAATTTTCAGAATAAAATTATTATGAGTAAGTATAACTAATTTGTCTGTTTTATAAACCTTTCCGTTGGTGCAAAGGAACTGATTTAGGATGTGTACGTAACCCACCACTCATGCTCACCATATTCTCTTCCTGACCTCTTTATAAAAATTAGTTTCGTATCATTAACAAGTAATTCATTGCAGTAACGAACTTGTTCCGTCAACTATAAATGATGGCAAACCTAATATCAATATTTTAAATTCCATTCTATTTGTAATTTCTAACCCCTTTTTCTACAAAATTCAAGCCAAACAAAAATGGATGCAGTTACGAAAAATAATTAGTTGCTGCAGCAAAATGAAAAATGGTAAAAAAAATTATGTATGCAATTTTTCGTTGCACCGACAGCCAAATTGTCGGATTTACGAGACTTTTCATTGACGCAAAGTAAAATAATTCACGGAAATGTTTCATCCATGCGAAGAAGCGGGCTTCTTTCAGGGTAGGAGAATCGATAAGGCAATTAATTACGCTGTGCTAGTTCGAGAACGGGGCACCCAATGGGTTAAACTAATACGACTACTCTGTATGCAATAGCGCTAACTGTTTTGCTAGGTTTAGGATCTTAAAGAAAGTTAGCAAGATGAAAAATGTTAGTTTTAATAATAACCAGACGAAACTCGGCATTGAACCAATGACAACCATAATTGAAAAATATAAAAAAAAATCCTGTCCCATAACATCCCATGAAGGGATTGCGGAGAGCTACTCACAATCAGTGAGATGTGCGTTTTCTAGTTTTACACTCACTGATTGAGACCAACTGTTTTACACCGGTTCCGAACGGTATGTTGAGAAGCATTTTCATGGCTAAGTACTCGATAGTGTCGCCATCACTAAGCGAGGTGACCGTCGTCGAAAGAAATGTAAGTTTGTCTGAGCAGGGATCGAACCCACGTTCTCATGTACAAGAGCCGCGCACACTAGCCATTGCACCACCGATTGAAAAATATAGAAATTTAATAATGAAACATTTCAAGTTTATCGTTTAAAAATGTTTATTTGAGAACTTAGAATCTAAGCACCTGGTTGAGCTGTCAATTTTAAATAGCATGTATTCATTTGCACTACATATTTAATATAATTTTAAATGATTTCAAGGCCAACATATGTACAAGCTCACAACAGCCAGCAAGGTTCAACGACCTATGCCAGTGGTATGACCGGACGCAACTTCAAGTAAAACCGACTGTCGATCGTGTCACAACTAGTGGCCAAAAAACCGGCATGTTTTAGAAACCGGGTCAAAATTTTACTACCTGTCCCCAATCGCTGGAAAAAACAAATTACATCCTCTTTTGAATTGTTTACAGAATACACTACAAGTGGTCCGAAAGGGGGAAATTGCTCCTAAGGCCCAGAAAATCAAAAAGACGGGCCCCTGAACTTACAGGAAAGTGTTGCTACTCAAATGAAATGCACGGTTTTTACAGCCGATGCTTGTGAGTCGAGATATGCCTGTTTTTCTATATTTCAATACCCACAAAATTTATCGAAATTATTTTCTTTTTCAAATATACATGTATGTACGTTGCTCGTACCGTCTGCTAGATCTATTTGAAAAACGATAAATTTATACTCCTTCTAGTCGGGCTCAGGTAGTGGGAGTTCTAATTCCCTCTGTACCTTAAGGCGCAATTTTTTTGGCGACTCACAGCCATCGGATGTAAAAAGTAATAGCACCAACGAAATCGTGAGCCGATTTCCTTTTATTCGAGTACCAACACTTAGCTGTAAGTTCAGGCGCCCGTTTTCTCGGTGTTTTGGTCCTTAGCGGCAATTTCCTCTTTTCGGACAACTCAGGAGCTCAAGTCAAACAAGACTGCATATTCAGTTTTTTTTTTCAGCGCGTGTCCCCAAGGTCTTAAAATTCAGCCAAAACCGGTTTTCGGTTTGTTCAAAAAATCAGTTTTTCAAGAAACCTGTTTTCGGTTTATGAGTTTGGCAAAAACCGGTGGAGTCGATTTTTTATCGGTTTTTTTTGTTAAAATTATGTTACACATGTAGCAATTTCCAGACTTTTCTTTAGCGACCATTTCATATAATTACTTATTCGTGTTTAAAACACCAAATTTAAAAAAAAATGGTTTACCGTTGTTCATGTTAGCAGAAGTGTACTATTGCTAGTGCACAACAAAGTTCCACCCCTACTGACATGAACTTCTGACCATCCCTATTCCTCTCACCATTCCTACTCACAATGACGTGATCCCTATCCCGTTGGTTTGAGTTATTGACAAATTTGGTTTATGGTTTGAGTGGTTTTGTTTATATTCCAATTCCTCGGTCGAGTCAAAAGAATTCTTTCGGTTATTTTGTAATCCGTTTTTTTATTAATAGTTTGCGGGTCAAATATAAGGTACGCGAGTCAAGTCCTCTTAATATTGTTCTTTTACTTCAAAATAGCAAAATAAAGTGAATTATTTAAAATTGCAACCGAACCAAGTGTTTTTTTTTACATTAGAGTCTGTGGGAAAGAAAAAAGAAGGTCAAGCTCATACGCTATTGTGGACGACGACCAACAACAACAACTGCAGTATCGCCGGTGGTTAAGTTCCGAGACAGTGCAGTAAATAAAAAATTACAGCAGACAGTTGTCCGAGGCCTTCGGCCACGGACTGTCCCTGCAGGCTGTGTCAGAGACACGGCCATTAAGTTTAACGTAGAGTACGCCATCCGATAAGACAGAAAACATATATAACAATAAATTCACATGCTTATATTATTTATCATTTAGTGTTATATATGTTTTCTGTCTTATCGGATGGCGTATTCTTCGTTAAACTTAATGGCCGTGTCTCTGACACAGCCTGCAGGGACAGTCCGTGGCCGAAGGCCTCGGACAACTGTCTGCTGTGGTCCGTTTAAAAAAAAAAATATTATGTTCAATTTTTTTAAACTTAATTTAATTTATGTATTTTAATTAATATTTTTATTGAAATAAGTTCTGCGAATGTTGAGAGGGCCGCCCTAATATTAAAAAAGGTTTACCTTATCGAGTCTTCGCATTAGCATTCGAGCGTTGTGTGAAAGCTTTACGCTTTACAATTCAAAATTAATGTTACAACAGCTTTATTGAAGCTTTCGCAAAAAAGCTTTATTACGTTAGCTTACTGTTTGTTTCACTTTTTACTAGATACATGTTGCCAAGCAACATTAGCTTGCTGTTCGTTTCACTTTTTACTAGATACATGTTCCTAAGCAATGTTGAGCAACCAAAAACACTCAACCAAACACCACACATATGTTTGAGTGTATGTGTTTAAACAATTTTCATTTGAGAAATTAAAATACTAGAAATATACCAGGTAGGAGATTTGGGAGGAGAATAAAGTTATCTGCAAGAGGCAGTAACAACCGTTACACCCCATGAAGGGATTAGGGACACCTTCTCACAACCAGTGAGCTGTGTGCGTTCTAATTTTACACTCACCTACAGTTTTACACCGCTCCCGAATGGTATTTTGAAAAGCTTTTTCATGGCTAAATACTCGATAGTGTCGCCGTCACTATGCGAGGTGACCGCCGTCGAAAGGAATTTAAGGTGGTCAGATCAGGAATCGAATCCCCGTTCTCATGCACAAGAGTCACGCACACTACCATTAATCACCGATGGCCACATTTTTAAATCTGTCAATCTCGTTATAATTTTAAATTAAAATTTAAACCATTTTCCACTTTGAAATGTGTGTTTAATATAAAATTAAAACTTTTATTTAAATTATATTATACTGATTGTAATAGTAAAGGAATTACCCAAACAAACCCACTCTTGTGATTTAAGCCCTGTTTTTGACAGTATTTCGAAATGGTGTGAATACTCTGGAGCTGTGCTTCTATTTCAAAATGCCAACACCTAAATATATATGTTGTAAGCATAATTGCTGCTTTTCTATATCATTGAATACTTTTTCCATTGTTGAAGTTAAGTATTTAACGACTGCAGTGGCTAAACGTTTGAACGTTGTTAAATGTTTCTCTTCTCCAAAATTCAACTGAAACATTTTATAAATTATTCAAGTTGTAAAATCCCTAATTTCAAGTAAAATTCTGTATGGTCTATACGTTTACGGTTATACTACCCGCAAAATTTAAGTAGAATAAAAACCATCTACAATAGCGCTATTCGCTATGCTTTGGGATCATTTAGAACCACACCAATAAATAACCTTCTTTTCGAGGCTAACATGAATACTATAGAGAATTTGAGATCTCATGCAACAGCAAAATTATATAAGTATTGATACACCAAACTACTCTGCAATTGCCAAAAACCTGAAAAGAAAGAAAATATTAAAAATTATATCTACTAACCAGAAAATATTGAAATTTGGTACAGAATTTGGCATACCGATTCACCCAATTAAAATTAAAAAAGCCAAATTCCCGCCATGGTTCTACATCGCAAGAAAAAAGTTCTACATCGCACGAAATATAACAAACAAAATTTAATGAAATTGAACACATCCTAAAAGATCATATTTTTATACCCTCCACTGTAAGTGATAGAGGGTATATATCAGTTTGTCATTCTGATTGTAACATATAGAAATAAGGCTTTGCGACCCCATAAAGTAAATATATTCTTGATCCTTATAACAACCGGAGTCGATATAGCCATGTCCGTCTGTTGAAAACATTCTCACGACTTCAATCGGCGATAACGCGGTTTGGTTTTCGGCCAGAATGTTCCACGTATTCCTGGGCAGTTTGGTATTGAAAATCAGCGAAATTGGTCCATTGGAAAAAATTTTATGATTGGAAACGTAAACAAACTCATAAAATTTTCACATTAATTTTTGTAGTTTTATACTAAACTACTCCTTTTGCCGTGTGGTGAATTTCCATGTTGAAAATCCTTGTTCTTTATAATAGGTAAGTACTACTTTAGAATGTTTAGATGTACTCTCATGTGTTCATAAATTTATATGAATTTTGTCACACTTCATCTAAAGTCGCTGTGGCCTGATGGGTAAAGGGTTGCGCGTTGGAGTCTCAGGGTTGTTGGTTCAACTCTCGCCCCAGTTTGTTTTTTTTTTTTTAACAGTTCTTCAAAAAATTATTTTTTATTTTTAAAAAATGCTTTTTGCAGCTTGTGAGCATTTGTGAACAAGTAATTGCATTTGTGAACAAGTAACTTATTTTTATTTTTTTTAAAAAAGTACATTTTCTTAAAAAGGGTCCTTTTTAAAATTTAATATTTTGCTGGTTAACACTAAGGTGGAGGGTATCAAAGATTCGGCACAGCCGAATTTAACACTTTTACTTGTTTTACA
The DNA here is from genome assembly GCA_963931995.1 of Phaonia tiefii. NCBI lineage: Eukaryota > Metazoa > Arthropoda > Insecta > Diptera > Muscidae > Phaonia > Phaonia tiefii. Next base: position 195,503,425 of record OZ008368.1, on the reverse strand, counting down.
CACTGACTGATCGAAAAACGACCATAGCACTACATTTAGCGTAACAACACGGGATAAAATGATTATGGTATCAGCGCTTCCTGAGTATAGCTCAATTTTCTCGGCAGAGATTATTGCCATATTCAAGGCAGTTGAATATGTTGGTAAAAGTACGAGGAAGGACGCTATTGGCAACATAAACAATCAAATTCATTACCCACATTGTATTAGAAGTCCATTAATTGATCATTATCCGAACATTAAGATTTTATGGATACCCGGCCATATGCAAATTACCGGCAATGAATACGCTGACAACGCTGCTAGGAACGCCTCGTTGTCTCCCCTCATATCGAGTACCAAATTTAATTTTAAAGATATTGATCACTTCCTGAATAATACATTTAGGAATTATTGTTTTCAAAAGTATGATAAAACCTCAACTTGGTACCGGAAAGTCAATGTATCTAACAAAACCATCAGCAATCTCCTTGCCGCTGAAGAGACTAACAGTATTCATAAACGAGATTTGACTAAAATTATTCGATTGAGACTAGGTCATAGTAAAATAACTCATCAGGGATACATAGACAAATATATAGGTTTAAACTGCCCATTTTGTAGCGCTATTAGAATCGATGTTGAACATGTACTAGATTATTGTCCATACTTCCAGGATACTAGATCCAACATTTGCGGAGATTTGAAACCATCTAATATTTTTAACTACAATAATACCCCTTTATTAAACAAATATTTAACATGTCTTTAATTAATTACACTTGTGTAACTTGTTAAATAACCATTAATGTTCCATTGTGCTTAAGGCCTCAGTTGCCATAGCCTCTAATTTTTAATCTTAATTTATAATTTTTAATCATCAGCTTAATATAGGTATATTATACTGATATAAATTCCAAATTTTAAAGAGATGTTATTGTATGAAAATCTTATTAAGTTCAAAACATTTATTTATAAAATAATTTACATTATAAAATTTGAAAAAAATAAAATAAAATTCTTATTCAGATCATAAAATCATCTTGATCCTGCTCATCACGGTTTTGTAAGTCAATACCGATCCCGCCCGCCACGGGGGACACGTCTAGTTGAAGATATTACTGGCGGGTTTATCTACTCAATTTTCTGACATCTTAATACCAAATCACATTGAAAATGTGCAAATGGCAGCTGTAACTGCTCTAAATAAATCAAATTTATAAGTTTAGTAGCAGAGGTACTTAAAAATGCATAACACAGACAATTGAATCAAAATATATGATTTATGTAATACATATACTTTAGACATGACTACACAAAATCGTTTGCAACTAAATACAAATATATGACTCATACAGATGTAGTTAATTGCTACAAGTGTCATGAAAAACGAATTATGTATGAAAATGTGTACCCTCTACTTCAAACACAACACATGTATTCACCGGGTGTCACCAACCCACCGACACGACGAAAAAAGTTTTGACAACCCAAAAAACCCAGGGTACGATAGAAAAACAAGAAAAGGTGTTAACAGAGCCACCAGTTTAAGTTGTTTGAACTTTTTTGTTTATGCCACAAACATTCGCATCAAAGGAACGTGTTACGAGGATACAATTTGGAAATATTACAGACTTTCTTTTTTGAATTTCCGGCCAGGAGACTCTCAAGGATGGCGGCAATGAAAAACATATTTTGAATGTTAATACAAGTGTCATTAACAGCAACAATAACTTCAAACAATAGAAATACACAAATGACCAAAACAATCCTGGTTAACTTTTCAACTATAACTTAGTTTGAAGGCCAACGTGCCAAAGAAAAACTTACTACCAAACTTAGTACTTCGGTAAAGTTTTTTCCTCAAAAAACTTTTCAACTTTAAGTTAGTTGATGCGACGAAAAACGTAAACAATATCAATAAGGTAACAATGCCAAACAATCCATTGAGGAATATGCAAATCCGGCCTACAAAGTGACGGATGTTAACATTTTCCCTTTCCGACGCCACACCCTGCAAATATCGGACAGAGTTCTAAAATTGCATATGAGTTGAATTTGAGTCTTTAAAGTTTTCGCCCGGCTTTTCAATTCAATTTGTTTCTGAGACCAAATTGAGTGTAAATTGTTTGGTTAATTATTTAATAGACGTCATTACAATTGGTTAATAATTATCATCTGCTTGATAAAATTAAATTCCCCAATGTATTTAACATATGAAATACATTGCAAATCTTAAATAATACTTCAAAGTTTTCCATTCGGCAACAACATCCCAAAAATTGACAGACCCTAAAAACATAAGTAATTAATACACGCTTGTCTTGCATGAACTAGATTTGTATATACATAAGTATATTGTTTGTGTACCAACGCATAGTTGAAACCTTCTGACAACAAGGCAACAAAAAAAGCAGAAGCAATAGAGCAGCAGATTTTCATTTCATAAAAAAAGTAATGCATTCAATGCAAGTAAATGTAAAATGTAAATATTTAAATTTTTTGTATGAATTATTTATAAATGTGGATATATATTGATAAAATTAATTATAATAAATAAACAAAGAAAGAATAATTCGTTTCTAAATATTATTATGTTTGACAGAAAATACGCATATGTTTCCACGTAAGTATATAGAGGTTTGGGAGAAACACGCTAATGCTTCCACGTAAGAATATGGATGTTTGGGATGAAGCAAGCATATGTTTCCAGATAAAATCATACATATTTATCAGTAAATATTCTAATGTTCGCATTTAAATACACCTGAGTTTGGGAGTTGCTACCATATACATTTGTGTGATCAATATGTTATTAATGTTAAATGTTTTTGTATTTGATTAGCGATGCTAATCGAAATATTGGGAAAATTTAAGAAATCTTGAAAAAACAGTCGAACCCTCTGGTATTTTCATATTATGACCTCAAGACAAACTAATTGAATAGAGACCATACAAATGTTTGAAGTGTGTTCCAAACATATACATGGTTCCTGCAGAATAAGTTTGGCAGAATATGTTACAGAGGCCGTTTTTTTCTGCGTGTATGTATATCTCTGGGCATTGAGACAATTAAATGTATATTATATAAAAAATACAGTTTTTATATAATATAGTCAACACGTCAATTTTATTGCCACGAGGGCTTTATTGTTATACGAGTACCGAACTATTATTTTATGACATGAAACAAAAAACGCCACTAACTCAGCTTGGGCTTGGAACAGCCTATCGGATCTGAACACATATTGAGGACAGTGTGTCCCACATATTGAGGACAGAGTGTCCTTTGATCCTTGGGATTGACTCCGTTTTAGTCCCCCTTGCCGATAACCGCCAATACTAGGTTATCTTTTAACGTCACTACAGGATATTAGGCCAGAGTTCGAACTGGCCATCTTATCATTCTTAGGCCGTGGATGCTGATTGACTGAGCGAAGCCTCTTCTCCGCTTGTTCCGCTATCAATAACATTATGAGCGCATTTCCGATAATCTCTCTGTCTAGCAGTGAGTGTCTCCTGGTCGACATATCCTTACAAAACGACAAGTTAATGGAAGCACTGTAACTACTTTTTACATACTCCTAAAGACATGTGTATTATTGCAATGTAATTCAAAGCCGGCATTTGACATCTAACAATAAATATTGTCATATGAATGTGACAGTTTTTCTTTCAAAGAACATGTGACATATCCGAAATATTTGCTACTATTTACACTTATATTTTAACTGAATGCGATCAAAAATTTGGTTGAGGTTTTGACGCCCTCGATCACACCTATAGCATATTTAGCTCCGTGACAACGATGTTCGTACATACTATACTTTCTGTTACTATCACTGTTAAACCAAACAACCTCTCCTAACAAAATTACAATTCAAATAATTTTCCACACTCAAATAATTTACCTGCCATCAACCGATCAAAATCCTCCCATGTACGTAGGCATGAATGGCATTAATGTAAAAAAAAAAAACATATTTCTAAGAAAATTCTCAAAATGAATTGTTACTCAAGAATACAAAATGAGAAATAATAAAAATCCTTAAGTGGTCGAAAATTGAATTTAGTAACACCTTCTGTTTCCTCAATCTGGTGCTTCGGGAGACAATAAAATCCACCATAAGCGGTTTAAACAAATTCACCCAAACGATGGCTCATGATGATGGACATGTCGTAAGGAGGTGGCGATGAAAAATAACTGAACTCTAAATGCAACACAATATAATTAAGCATGAAATTGAAAATGTTTTGGACTGAGACTGAAAATTACTTACTGCTTAAGAGACTACATGCGCGGCTAACATTAGATGACAAATAAATTGGTATGGCAAATGGATATGTTTGTGAGGACGTATATTTTTATTCACGGCTGGTAACATTTAGTCATCGTCAATGTCAAGTATGTTGGTTGAAATGGCATTGCCCATTGTTACACACGAATTAACTTTTTGGTGATTTTGACTCTGTGAATGTCTAAAGATGACACAAGGGATTTCTTATAAATGGAGTTGGACATAAGGAGTAGAATGCCACTAACTACTCTGCAGCGGTAGAAATTCAGGGCGGTTGTGGTTATACAAACGCGGCTGCAACACGATATTCTCCTTTCTGTACTGATTATTTCCCTTTTCACTACAAAAAGGTTTATGCCTTGGTTTGCGTAGAGATTTTTTTATATTGCTACTGAACATTTAAGTGTTAAAAATTAGCATTTTATTCTCCTTTCTCTGCGTTCTACATCGACAAAATGATAATGTTCGCGGCTGTTAGACAAATTATTTGACTGTAGGTTTTATAGAAGGCTGGTACAGTTTTCAATGGTTTTTTGTGCTGATTTCAGTGGATATAGTTGCTCTACATAAATCACGCAATTAACATCAAACGTTGCGACACACTTTTGCTACTGTCCTGGGAACAGTTAAACCTTTAAAAATGTGGTTAATGTATCCTAGAGGAAAATGAATGCATGCCACTTTTAATTGGTTTCAAAAGTATAGCATATTCTCAAATTCTATTTGTATTTAAGAATATAGTAAATGCCACGACAACAACTACATTGATGATAAGAACAATTCAATAGACATTGAGAAACAATTTTTATGTTGAGAGTATGGAGTTATGAAAAAAGTTGTGCTAAGAAATTCAATGCTTTCACAAAAGTAAAAAAAAAAAATTTTAGGGAAAGCTAAAATTTAGTTTATACTTAGTAAGGCCATAAATACTGTTACTTATATTTTGGGCTATAAAACGAAAACTAATGATTGTTTTTCGGCCAAATTTTTTTTTATATATTTGTTGATAGTTATTGTATACAAAAAGCTAAGCTTCATTCAAAATGTCTGCCCTTGGCAGTCACGGACGCCTTAAGTCCAATTGGCCAATCATCAATAGCTGCACACACCTCATCCATTGAAAAATTGGCTACAGCACGAATCAGAGCTGTCTTAGGAGAATCAATGTTGTGGTATCTTTTGTGGCAGACCATGTGCTCTAAAACGGTCCACAATTTGTAATCCAGAGTTTCAGGTCATGGCTGGCAGAGGGCCATTCTTCAGAGCATTTAAAGGCAAATTATTTCGAAGCCAGGTTTGTGTCGTGTTGAGTTGGTGCTGAATCTGGCTGGAAGGTCCACGGCTGGTTTTGGAAAACGGAATTGTTAAGAGGCTTCACAAATGCTTCCAAAACGGATTCTTGGTAAAATTTAGCCGAAATTTTGGCCCAATGTTCATAGAAATGCAAGTCAGTAACCTCATCATAAGAGACACCCCACCAAACGATGTCTGCTGCTGGAAGATGACCGTTTTCGACCCGTCGGATGAGCTCAGATGCTTTTTCGGATGATCGTGCATAAACTCTATCATTTTGGTTGTTAAATTTTTACTGTACGGTAAACAGTTTTTCATCCGTAAACAAGATTTTTCTATGCAAGTTATCAGCATTCTTCACTAAACTTCGTTTGTATTTTTCGACAGTATATTTTTATAAATTGCAATCAACAAATGTCCTGCAGCCGTGAAAGCTCCAAATCCCAAATCTATTCTAATAATTCGACTCACGGACTTTTGCGTGATTTCCAACTCACGGGCCATGATTTTCTGTTTCCGGAAGGCATTTCGTTGAATTCTTGCCTTGACGGCTTTTTATGACTTGTTGTGTCCGAATGGTTCTTGGGCGGCCCGACCGGGGCGGGTCTTTAATATCTACAGTCTCCTCGAACAATTGTATGCACCTGTAGACGAACATGCGACTAATGCGAAACTAATGCGACTAATACGAACATGTGAAAATATGGTTTTTTTCCACACTTAAAATGAGCTATAACTGCAATACGGGTTTGCTTATCTGACCACTCCATGGGGAAACACAATTTCAAATTCCCGTAACTTACTATGTCAAATTTTACTATTCTAATGGGTATGTTCAATTTAGTAACAATATTTATGTCCCTACTACTAAGTACGATATTGATTGAATGTTGTCAATTTAAATTTTGAGTTTCTTGTCTTAAGTTTAGTTTTTCTGTACATGAGTTACTTTATTATGTATATTTTAACAAAATACATATATTTTCATTCTAAATAAAAAAAAAATAAACAAAGTTTTTAACACTATTATGCTGCAAAAGAGTATTATCAACTATATGGCTTTGGTTTGGGTCTAGAGTAACATATGTTGGCAAACTTCTTGCTAATGTGAAGTTTCCTAGGTAGAGCCTGTAGCCAATATTTAGTATTTATTGTAGTTTTGAACCCAATAAAAAGTAAAATTAGAAAAGCCAAAGTGAAAGAAGTTTAAAAAAAGAACATTTTCACTAATATATATAATATATATTCATATTTATACTATATAATATATTTTATTATACAATAATTAAATATTCCAAAAAAATAAATATTCAAATTCTTAAACAAAGTACCTTTTCTTAAAAAAAATACTTTAGCTTAAAGTAGTACCAATGTTTAAAAAAAGTAAATTTTCATATAAAAAGTAAATTTTCTTAAACAAAAAAGTAATTTTTTGAAAATACTCGTAAGTACCTTTTCTTAAAACAGTAGATTTTCTTACAACAAATCGACTTTTCTTAAAAAACAAAATTTTCTTTAAAGAGTAAATTTTTTGTGAGACAAAATAACTTTTCTTGAGGCAAGTACCTACTCTTAAAAATTTACTTATTCTTGAAAAAGGGACCAATTCTCAAAAAAATTCCCCTTTCTTCAAAAAGCCTACTCTTCAAATAATACCTTCTCTTAAAAAAACCTTTTCTTAAAAAATTCCTTTTCGTAAAAGTACGTTTTCTTAAATATAAATTAATTTTCTTTCTGAAAATAAGTAAATTTTCTTAAAAAAATTACCTTTTCCTAAAAAGAGTACCACTTCTTTAGAAAGTACCTGTTCTTAAAAAAAGTTATTCTTTGTAAACAAAATTATACTCTTATTCCTTTTTCTTACAGAACGTACTTCTTCTTAAAAATAGTACCTTTTCTTAAAAAAACATTAGCTTTTAATAAAAGAAGTGCCTCTCCTTAAAAAAGGACCTTTCAGAGAAAAATAATACATATCCTTACAAAAGGGACCTAAAAATATACAATTAAAAAAATTCATCCTATAAAAAACCCTATTTTTCTTAAAAAAGTGTATCATTTTACAAATAGTATCTTTTCTTAAAGATCCATTTAAATTCAGTGTCATATTTTCCAACGGGAGCCTTAGGCGTGTTGTAACTAACTAGTACATAATATATAGCGAAAGGAACTTCGTTCCAACCGGGTGTCCCCTGACACCACACGTAAGTTTGTTTTTATTTAAATCCAAAAACATTCGCTTTTTAACACATTGTTCCGCTTTTTGGTCACCAGCAATCGGGCCTGATCATGTAATCATGACAATCATCATGACATCATCCAAAGTAAGAAACTAACGAAAGATTTTTGTTAAAATATTTATTGTTTCTGCTAAGTTTCTCATAAATGTTGACAAAAATCTTGCGATAAGTACTACGTTTGTGTATTATGTGATGAAAAATATTGTATGTAAAGTGAATGTGCCCTGTGTGATAAGGACGTATACGTATACAGTAACACAATACAATTCAGGCGCAATAGTTAGACGTCTAATAATGAACTTGCCACGAAGTTCGAAATTAGTCCCGCCACTGAGTGTTCCTTTCTAAATTGTCTGTTTATTCGAATAACGATTAACCCAGTCGTAATAACTATAATTCAAAAGTTATCTTTCTTGTTTGAAATCTCCTTTAAATTTCTCAATAAAACTTTCCGAGTTACAATTTTGTTTGTTCTAACGCTTTAGTATTCTTACAAACCTGCCTGTAAAACTATTCGCACCGCATCTACCTATACAAAATTTGGAAATAATATAAAAATTTTAAAATTTGTATGATTACTTTGAGGTGCATTTGGCTTGTATCAGTCCTGTTGACAGAGAAGAACATAATCAAGGGAATAATAATCAATCGTTCAAGTGCAGGATGGGCATTTTAAGGGGGCAGATGACCCAGTACAAAAGATTAAGAGTAGAGAAAGCAGAAAAACCATCGTTTCTTGAAATTTTAAATTTTAATGGTTATGCAACTCTAGCCAAACAATTGACAAATGGTCAAATGTCGTAACACATATTGGTTTGTTTTATTATTTTAATTTAGTTAATAATTGTTGCTGTAGTGTCATAACTTCCATGTCTTAATTCTACTAGCGTAACATTAGCGGTACATACGATATAATTATAACATTAGCGGAACATACGATATAATATCCAAAGGAATCAATACAAACCACCCAGTTGGAAATTTTCTATAGACATCACCAGTGACATGTCAGAAACACTGCTGAGTTGCCGATCCGCTGCCATACAAACAACCTCATGGCACTCCCTGACATTATCACACAGTTGGTCAAAAGTCAGCAGGAATCTTCCGCAGTTTTTCTGTAGTGGAGATCACCTTATGACATGTACACAAGACGTCCTTGAGTAACCATTCATCAGAGGGTTAATTGCTCAAGACGTTTTTAAATATGGTGTTCCTGATCATCTTATATGTACATATGTATGTATATGCGTAGGTGCTTATTTATTTGAACCTACATATATGTATGTATCTTATACCTTGCACGATATTAAATAAAATCTGGAAGATAAGGTGACAAAAATGATAATATATACATACATATGTCTGTATCTATATGCATACATAATTATAACGTTCTGAAAAATTGCGTATTGTTTTAACAAATATCAGATATTTTGAAATAAATTCTGAAAACGTATGGCATGTATTTCATAACTACAAAGAAATATAAATTTTCAGTTTGAAGTTTTCGAAAAATTGTAAAATCCCCACACATTACTCGCGTTGATATGTGATGAAGACTTACACTATCGATATTCAGCATTGTTCTTAGTAAGAGTCAGCCATGACATAGTGCCGACAAATCAATAGGATGGTCTTTATGTCACCTAAGTCAAATGTCACCTAAGTCAAAACTAGTGGCATGTCATGAAGTTGTCTTATATAAATTGTCATCACCTACTGACATGGTCTTAAAGAAATACTACTGACAATGTCTTCAAGATAAAAATTTCAACTCGGTAGTTATGACATATATGCCACACGTTTCCAGAGTTTACATCATATTTGAAATTTATTAGAAGAATATGCTAATTTTCAGAGCATTATAATTATGTATGTATGTCTCAATTTTTGTCATCTTATCTTTCAGATTTTATTTAATATCGTGCAACAGAACATATAAGTACATACATATCGACAGTTTATATTCAATATCATCTATCTTAAAAAAACACAATTGTTCAGTAGAGCCAAAAAAACCGTTTATTTCCCTAATTCTAAAGAAAATTAAAATTGTTTGTTCTACAATGTATACTAAACCCAACTACGTCAACTACTAAATAATATTATTTTTTTAATATTTGCACCACGGGCCATTTTATGGAAGATAGAGGGTATTGCTATTCAAAAATTCTGGTTTTTGCATCGTAAAAAAAATTTATTTATGAATTCAAAAAATCTGTTTAATAAATGCTACATATTATAATAAAAATAATAAATAATAGTAACAATAAATGATATATGCAATAACAATGAACAATTTATCAAAATATCGAAAAAATCATTAAAAAAATGCGGATTAATTTTATATTTAAGTAAAACAAAATATTACCACATAGCTAGATATAAAAATAGTCATAACTTGAAAACTAAAGCTTCGATTAAAAAAATTTAACCAAATTCGGGTTTAGCATACTCTATTTAGCAAAGAACCATATTTTAGAAGAAAAAAATTTTAGTAGTACTGCAAAGTGTCCATCTATGGTAAATGCCTTAAGTACAAATAGTTAATATTGGCTTATGGTAACTAAAATAAGATACATATATAAATTTTTGACTCGATTGTATTTAAAAATCTATGGAAAACTGCATCTACAGTAGTGGAATTGTTAGTTGTGTGGGTTTGTGGAGAATTGCTCATATGCAAGTGGAAAACGGCAAATAAAAATTTTGATAAAGCTTGCGACTGTGGGTTTGCACAATTTGTAGTAAAATCTCCACGCATAATAATTGGCATGAGATGGAGATTGTTACCCAATTGTCGGGCACCAGTTTCAGTGTAAGGCAACAGTACGTAATGAAGATATGTTATAATCTTAATTTATATTGGAATCTAATAGAAATTTTATTAGAATTAACATTACCTCCATTCAGCTTTGATATACTTTGTGTTGTTTTATGTTCCAAGTTATAATTTTTTTGGTGTTTTGTAAAATATTTTATTATTTTGTATTTGTTGCGCTTTACGATTGGTTAACGATTACATCGCACATCTTACTCTAAATTTGTGATTGTATTGTGAAAAAGATTTTTACCCCCAGCGTATAGATGTTTGCACATCAAAAAAACCACAACAACAAAAATAGTCCCAAATTATATGAATAAGTATGTAAGATAGAGAAATTACAAAATTGACCATAAAATCTCAATTTTTTTATTTTTTGTTTCCAAATTAGTACCATAGGTGTGCCTTATTTTACCGAATATTTTAACATCAAAAACGCATTTTTACAAAAACGTAAGATAGAGGGTTTTGAATATAAGCTCTCGATATGTACATATACATACATAAATTCCAATAAATAAATACCTATAAGATGACCCGAAACACCATATTTAAAGACGTCTTGAGTAACTGACCCACTGATGAATGGTTACTCAAGACGTCTGGTGTACATGTTATAAGGTGATCACCACTGTTGCCTAACTGTGGAAAATTCCTGATCAAATGTATGAAAATGTCAGGAGGTTTCATGACTTGCTAGCCACTTGTGACTCTAGCTGGTTAAGGTGACTTGGTGATAGGAGCTGACCTTAATGCTAGCCATGCTAGCTGGGGGACGACAGTACGAACACTAGGGGCAGGGCAATCCAGAATTTCCTTACTGGTTGGCCTGATATTATTGTAGAACCAACTAGAGGCCCAACTAGGATAGGTGCTACTTTGGCGACGTATATTGACCAATTTCCGGGGGGAGCGGGTTGACGACGCATGATTTCGGATCGGACCATAGGTTCGTGGAATTACTGCTGGAGCGGGCGGATTTCGGACATCGCGAACGACCTACTTTTTACGACTTTGACCGGAAGGGTTGAGAGGAAGCGAACTCCCGGTCGATAAGAATGTCACAAACTCTGAAATCGACTCTTGTGTTTAATCTGTGGGCGTGTCTTTCCGTGGGGCTATTGGGGCCACTTTCCCTAAGGTTCCTACGGGACCTATGGAACTCCGAAATCTTCCTCCGTATATCCTGGAATTTATACGAGAAAAGAAGCGGCTTCGGCGGATGATCGACAGGACCGGAGATCCTGGTAGGGCGATAACGTTTCGGGCTATAGTGCACAATCTCGATAGGATCATCCAGGGATCCATACGAGAGTTCAAGCAAAATAGCAGGGCGGCGTATTTGCGTGGTATAAAGGTGAACAGCGGGAAGGTGAAAAACCGCTGCGGGCGTTAGGGCTAGCAGACCTATTCCTGACATATTGTATTCTGAGGATACCCTGATTGTGGTTGCTTGCTGACTGCATTCAGGGAGATTCTCCTACGGTGAGCGGTAGTGCAAGAGGCGGCACTTTTGGCGTGGGCGGTGGGATTCTGCGCTTGACGGATGGAGACCCAGTTGTAACGTTTTGAGAAGACGCCATGGCACACGGGTTGTTTTGCGTGGATGAGGGGCACTGGCGTCGGCGTGGCTTCGTAAAACCTGCCGAGGGTGGTAACGGGTTACGGTGGAGATCTAATCGTAGATCTAGCGGATTGGATGGGATCCCTGATGGGGTCCTGAAGGGCGTTAATGCCGCTATTTGGAACTGTCTTGCGGTGCTTTTTAACCACTGCCTGAATTTGGGATATTTCCCGGCGGCTTGGAAGGAATCTCACACGATCCCTATACCATTTCTCTCGCCCATTGACAAACTATTTGAGAGCTTCATCTTGACTAGGAAATATAATCAATTTGGTTTTCGGCGGGGGCATTCAACGGCTCATGCGCTCATGGTCTTCGGAGACTATATGATTCGAGCGTTGAACAAGAGATATGTCACCATAGCGGTGGGTCTCGATATAGCCAGGGTATTTGATTGGGTCTGGCAGGACGGAATCTTATACAAAATGGCGAGAATGGGATTCGATATGGGGACCTGTCGGTTGGTGGCTAGTTTCCTAAAGGTGCGCAAATTCCGTTCTAAAGTCGGAGATGCGTACTCTAGCGTTAGAGATGTTGTGGCGGAAGAGCCCCATGGTTCACTCCTGGGTCCTATAGTCTACAACATCTTTGTCCATGATTTACCAGTACCGCCTAATGGTGGGCTGCTACTGGTATATGCTGACGACTTTCTTGTTGCCATGACGGGAGCAAGAGCCAGGAACACAAACTCCAGGATTGATGAGTAACTGTAGGTTCTGTCGAGATATCTCGACAAGTGGAGGGTTAAGCTGAACGTTGGCAAATGTGACGCTGCGATAATCAAGAGCAAACGGCGATTGCTGTTTCGTAGCACGAGGTCATTTTTACCTGAACTTTGGGTTGGGGATGCCCGAATAGGAAATACCGAGGTTCATTAGTACCTAGGCATACTATTCACGACGAATTTTGAATTCTACCGACACATTGACCAAACTTTGGCCAAAATGAAGGGGATACTCGCGAGTTACCTCAATGTGCTCCGGTGCTGTGGGGAACTGACGAACAAAGTTAGACTTCTGAGCTACCGACAGATCACTAGGCCTATCATTTCCTATGCCTTCCCAGTCTGGTTTGGGATCTCTTTCCATCAGATGGAGAGGCTGAGAACATGGGGAAGACGTATTCTTTTGAGCTGCTTGGGCTTGCGGAAAATATGAGCTGGCGATGGCTCGTGGTCTTCATCATCCTGTAGGCAAATTTACGGGATGGTCGATTTTGACCGAATTGACGTGTTTCTAGTTAGGGGGGATTTTCTGGAGAGGTCGGCTTCTTTGGCCAACGCTTTGGTTAGAAACAGTTAGAACAGTTTGAGGGAAACTACAGACCGCCTATTGGCCTGGAGGGACTGAATAGGGAGAGGTTGTTATTTGTTGAAGATAGGCTACTCTTTTATCATAGGAGGATACGGACAGTTGACGTTGACGACACTGTTTACAACATATCCCAGTGACCGCACATTACCGTGTAAATATTGTAAACATATAATGTAAATAGTAGTTTTAAGTGTAAATAGTAGTTACTAACCCTTAGTTTTTAGTTTTAGTATGTTGATTAACCCCTTTTTATACCTTCATCGGCGGCATATTTTTTAATTTCCTTTACCTTCAGACTTTTTATCTCAGCCTCTCCTACAGTGTGTTTTCCCCACAGTATTGCAAAAATAGCGCAAAATGTTGGATTCTTCCAATTCCTTAAGGTTATTCCAGATGAGGACTTCGCTCACGCAATGTCCTTTGTCCTTATAGTACATATAGTACAATGCAGAATTACTGAACACAATGAAATTATAGAAGACGCTGATGCTCAAGCTGTTATTTGTGTTGAGGAGTCGAGAAATATTTTATTGTTTCGAAGCATTAAACGCAAAATCAAAGAAAAACAAATCAGCTTTGATTCCTCCATTTTTTAGACAAATTGTTGAAATGAAGTTAAAAGTATTTCAATAAAATATCTAAAACGATTCAAGGATATTTGCTACTGTAAAAGGGTCACAATGTCCCTGACGTTGTGACACTTTTGAGTGTGTCTTCATATCCGTGGACTTTATGATACTTTTTGTGGTGACATAATGTCCGTGGAAATTATGTCTCTGGACACTATGACATGTCACCACTGAAGCTCTTCGAACTAGCGGACATATTAGTATGTATTTTAAAGGCGGATGTGCCAATACTACTGGACAACGGCGGATCAAAATTAGAGTAACAAAAAATCTAGTTTCGGAACATTGTATTCCGGTCAACGTCTGATCCATAATGGGCGGCTGAAACATTATCATCATGGGAGCAAGTTGACGACACGCGCCAACCTTTTAAGGACCATGATTCACGGATGTGCTCTTGGAATGTTAGAACACTATACAGCTCCGGTACCAATATCCACCTGCCAGATGTCCTCGCGAATTATAAGGCTGAGATTATTGCTATCCAGGAGATGTGATGGAGAGGTCATGGTTGTACAAGGATGAAGAACTGTGACATATACTACAACTACCATGGGAAAAAACATGAATTTGGTTGCGGATTTGTAGTTGGAAAAAGAATGCGACATCTGGTGTCAAGATCCTACCCCGTGAGTGAACATATATCCACCATCCGCGAAAAGCAAATTACTTTAACATTTCGGTAATTTCTGTATATTCCCCGACGGAAGAAAAACACGATAACATCAAGGACATGTTCTATGAGCGCCTAGGGGGGACGTACGAACCCTGTCCTTGCCATGGCATTAATATTATTCTAGGTGATTTTAATGCTAAAGTCGGAAGGGAAAGTGTATTTGAACCAACCAGTGGTAAATTCAGTCTACACGCCAGCAGAAAAGCGTGGTTGCAAGTATTACGACATTCCAATATAAAAACATTCACCAGGCTACTTCAATATTTCCCCATCAACATACGAAGAACCAGATTAATTCCCTGGTAATTGGTGGAATGCACTCTAGTAGTGATATCGACGTACGTGTAATTCGAGGACCTTATATCGATTCGGATCACTACTTGGTTGCACACAGTACAAGTATATGCAGACATATAGATAGCTTGACATCGGAAGGCTCAAACGGAGAATTGTGCTTGCAGACAGGTATTATTTTGGGCTAATCAAGCAGTTCAGAGATAAGACCCTCTCTCGAGAAACAAAGATCGAACTATATCAGATTCTCATACAATCTGTCTCGCTTTATTGAGCAGAACCCTGCGCCATATCGCTTGCTGATAAAACATCACCGGGAGAGAAAAAATTATAAGGTCTTATAATGGAAAACAACGACTATCGACGACAGATGAACAACGAGCTGTATACTGGCTGGGTCATGTCAATAGAATGGATCAAAATGAACCAGTGCGAATGGTATTTGAAGACGAACCCGAAGGCTATCGCGAAATGTGACGCCTAAGACCTCGCTGAAAAGACAAAGTAAAATATTGCCTGCGTGATCTGAGTGTTACCAACTGGAGGAGCAAAGCTGAAGATCGAGCAGGTTGGAGAACATGCTAACTTAGTTTTGTAAGGCACTTGACCAATCTAAGACCCACCTACGTAAGTAAGAATGTAATGCTCCACATAACACTAAACGAAATAATTTAATTTTATAGAAATTAGACTCAAACTCTTCTCACTAGGGGCAAATAACACAAAGAAAATGTTTACTGTAGTTTCACCATCACAAAAGCCATTTCATCGCTTTATTTTCTTCAGAGGTAATCAAAACCCTGATATAATGGTAGAGTTCATGCTTGGAAAAAATTATAACAAAAAGATTGGAATTAAATGGAGTTCCAAAATAAAACTAATACTTTATAATGCCAAAGTTTAAGATTGTAATCTTATATTATTTGATTTATTCGATTAATCAGTATACATTATTCGATTAAATTATTAGTTGAAAGCAGTGGTTTTAAATACTTGAGCAGATATTTGACACAAATTGAATTAATAGAACAATAGCCAACGGTTGTCACAGCCGAAGCAGAGGTTGTCACAATCTGAATTTTCACAGCTGAATTAGACGTTGTTACAGCCGAATTGAGGCCGCAATCAAATTAGAGGTTACCACACGCGAATTATAGATTGTCAGAATCGAACTGGAGGTTATCACAGCTGAATGAGAGGCTGTCGCAGACGAAGTAGAGGTTGTGACAGCAAAATTTGAGGTTGTCACAAACGAATTGAAGGTTGTTGCAACCGAAATTGAGGTTATTAAAGTCAAATTTAAAGTGTTGTGACACATCTATTTTTATTTTTAAATTGTTACCGACTAATTTAGTGATGTTTTATTTTTCAGTAATCTCATAAATAAATACAAAGCGAGGAAATAATGTAATTTATATTGTGTAATCTTTAGGGCAAAAAGTTAATTGTACATCCCACTTCCATCCGTTTTTCAAGTCCCGGTTGTTGCGCCGCACCAATTCTGACGTATTGTATCGTTCTATATACAAACCATTTCAACAAACACTCCGGTTCACTTATTTCCATATGCAGCAGCCTGTACCTTTTGCAATTTGTAACCGATTGCAGAATTTTAAAATGCAAATGGAAGCTAGACATATTGAGATATAAAAAAAATCATGACAATAGTGGTTCCTTAACTAAAGAACTTTTTTTGAGCAATTTATAAAAAAACAAGTCCAAAAATGTGCTATTTTTTTGGTTCACTTGAATAAAGGCACTTTAACTAATCTTAATTAAAAACAGTTTTTCTTGTTTTTTTAATTTTCTTCTCATCTGTAAATACAACGGTTCTCCAGTCATGTACATGACTTCTTGGCTGCACATCCCATACCATGTAGTCTCTTGCGAATTAAAGCCGCTTTTCCTTACAAGGAGCATTAAGTGGCGGCTTTTTTTGTAATTTCAGGTATTTAAGATACTCACAGCTCGTAATTTCTCTGCGTACTGATGACTTGCTCGCTTCCACTCCATCTTGAGCTCTAATTTTTGACAAGGATAAGGCAGAATTAGAAGCAATCCTGATGATTTTTCTTTTCTCATACGTAGATAAAGACAATGAAACCTCTCATTTAAAATTTTTTCCATATCCTT
The DNA here is from genome assembly GCA_963931995.1 of Phaonia tiefii. Taxonomy (NCBI): domain Eukaryota; kingdom Metazoa; phylum Arthropoda; class Insecta; order Diptera; family Muscidae; genus Phaonia; species Phaonia tiefii. The sequence continues at coordinate 195,486,122 of OZ008368.1, read as the reverse complement.
CGGGGTCCTTGATGTAATTGTCGAAAACTGTTGGGCTCCGTCCTATTTTCCTTCAGAACGGTAGACACCGATTTTATTTTTTTTGCGATAGATTTAAAATTTTTTGTTTTGCCATTTTGACTCGTGAAATGATTAAGATGTAGTAAATTGTAATAAACAAACGCTCCCTACTACAAATTATCGGTTACTTTAAAAATAATAAAAAAAAATAATAAGTGAACCAAAAAAATAGCACATTTTTGGACTTTTTTATAAATTGCGCAAAAAAAGTTCTTTAGTTAAGAAACTGCTATTGTCATGATTTTGGCGTAGAATACGTCTTACCTTACGGTATAGGGAGTCATGTCAGATTGTTATTGTTGTAATCTTCATTTCATTGATTATGAGGAAACGGCGAGATAACTTTTTTTAAAAATTTTTTTGTAGGTAAATGAAGATGTTATCTTTCGTTTGATATACATTTCATATTGGTTGATATCTTCCTAATATTTAAATTTCTCAAATGAAAATTGTTTAAACACATACACTCAAACATATGTGTGGTGTTTGGTTGAGTGTTTGAGTTTGTAGCGTGAACACAAACTATCCAGCTGTTTCAGTGCGGACACAAACCTTCGGCTGTTGTTTTGATTGATGAAATATTGAAATTTCGTATATTTACTTATGTATTTAAGTGAGACAAAATGTTAAATGTGACTCTGAATTTAACAGGGATACATAATTATAAAAAATATATGAAAAAATTAATTCATACATTTTTATGTTAAATGAAAGTGCTGCCAAGTAAGCAAAATAACAATGCTGCTTGATGCTTTTTGACAGCAGCTGACAGTTGACGGTTATCATTTATCATTTATTGTTATATATGTTTTCTGTCTTATCGGATGGCGTATTCTATGTTAAACTTAATGGCCGTGTCTCTGACACAGCCTGCAGGGACAGTCAATGGCCGAAGGCCTCGGACAACTGTCTGCTGTTTTTTAATTTATGGAATCAATATTTATAAGTAGTTACGAGGACTAAATTTTGTCTATATAACACAATGTTTTGACTATATTATTTTGATAGATATTGTTATATGTACTAAACAACATTTGTTTGAGGAAATCCATAACTATAATCATATCTAAAATATTCAGTAACTGCAAATACCAAAGTAAAATATAATGCTCTAAGGGCGAGTTTCACACTCGTCATTTAAAAGCTTACAGAAAGTTTTCATATTAAATGACATTTTAATGACAAACATCGGGCATTTAAAGTCCTTTTAAATTGAGAATTTTCAACTGTGTAACTGGGCATTAGTATCGCACAATCTTTATCTACTTAAGTGTCTCGGAATATTTTATTCGAAGTACTATAGAAATGGTACATGGACGACCTGTAGTGGCAGCACCAAGTCCAGAAATTGGTTCCAAAGTACCCTTTGGTAGACGGTGAGCATCACCTGTGGTTGGAAGATTTTATGTTTGTTAATGTGAGACACGTAAACAAACTAAAGACTATCTGCTGCAATCTGCGGCAAACCTGTGTGCGATGAACACTCTATTCAAAGTACCACATGTTGTTCATGCAAGGAAGCATCATAAAAATATATTATTCTTTCCTAAATGTTTGGTCATATAGTATGTACTCGTTTGTTCTTTTCAAATAAAACTAATCAAAATAACTCTACTGTATTTTCTTGTTTTTTTTCAAACGAATTATATGAAGGTACAATTGTACCCCTGCAGCATTTTAGGGATATCAAGTCAAAAAAGACTTATTTCAGTGTGATATAATCAAAATCTTTTTTTTAAATTTTAAATATGTAATCCGCAATAAACGTTTAGAGATGTCAGAAACTTTTAGATATCTAGTATTAAAAAAAGTTATTGCAATTTAAAAAAAGTTAAAAAGTACCTGTTCTCACAAAAAGTACTTCTTTGTAAAAAAATTAATACTCTTAGGCTTTTTCTTACAGAAAGCACTTCTTTTTATAAATGATTGCTTTTCTTTAAAAAAACATTTACTTTTAATAAAAGAAGTACCTCTATTTAAAAAGGGACCTTTTCGGGAACATATAATACATATTCTGCCAAAAAGGATCTAAAATATACTTTTTTTTTTTTAAAAAATACACCGTAAAAAAATTTGTTGTTGTAAAAACTTTATCATTTTACAAAAAGTATATTTTCTTAAAGATCCGTTTAAATTATAGTATTTTTCAACGCGCCTTGGGCGTGTTGGAACTAACTAGTACATAATATATAGCGAAAGGAACTTCGTTCCAACCCCTGACACTTCATGTGATTTTTAATGCTTTGGTGTTATTGCGTTGAATGTGTTGTCATTGATTGGAAACATCAGTGTACATAGTAGAATAATGTATGAACGGTAACATGTAGCGCCCTTCTTTTGCCCTTTTTTTACTATTGTTTTTTACTTATCCGGTCTCGGACAACCCCGGGGGGCAGGGACCTTACAAAACGAAGATAACATATTTCGCCAACCAGTTCGATCTTTTGCTTTATCTCTCCAGTTGGCAATACTAAGTGTACGCAGGGATTAGTCAACCTGATCCCTCCAGCGGAGTCTTGGTCTTCCTATTTTTCGTCTTCCTTCGAGTTCGGTTTCGAAAACCCTTCGCGCTGGTTCATCTTCATCCATTCTACTGACATGGCCTAGCCAGCGCAATCGCGTTATCTTGATCCGCTTAACTATGTCAATGTCAGGATAAAGCTCATACAGCTCATGATTCATGCGTCGCCGATACTCGCCGTTGTGCACTATAGGGCCATAAATTTTTCGGAGTATTTTTCTCTCGAAGACTCCTACAGATGTTTCGTCTGCTTGCGATAGGACCCAGGATTCTGCGCCATAAAGCAAGACAGGTTGAACGAGAGTTTGGTACAGCTGGACTTTTGTTACTCGAGAGAGGGCTTTATCTCTAAAGTGCTTGCTTAGCCCAAAATAACATCTATTCGCAAGCACAATTCTCCGTTTGATCTCAAGGCTGACGTTGTTGTTTTTGTTCACGGCAGATCCGAGGTATATAAATTCGTCCACTACCTCGAAGTTATAACGGTTATCAACGTTCACGCTTTGGTCTAATCGAGTGGAGGCCCTGTTCGATGATACCATTAATTTTGTCTTGTCCTCATTTACCGTCAGACCCACTTTTGCTGACGCCTTCTCAATTCTCGAAAAAACCGCAGTAACTTCGCTAATTGTGCGCCCAATGATATCTATATCATCAGCATGCGCGAGCAGCTTGTGACTTTTGCTGTTGATGGTTTTATTCATGTTGACTGCAGCTTTTCTCATAATGATCTCCATTAAGATGTTAAAGAGATCGCACGATAGGGTGTCGCCTTTCCTGAGGCCTCGCTTAGTTTCGAAAGGTTCGGTAAGATCCTTACCAACTTTCACTGCGGATTTGGTGTTCGTCAAGGTCATCCTGCAAAGGCGTATGAGTTTTGCAGGAATACCAAGCTCAGACATTGCTTCATAGAGTTTTTATCGTATCGGACTGTCGAAGGCCGCTTTATAATCGACAAATAGATAATAGGTGTCGATTTGTTTTTCGTGTGTCTTCTCTAGGATTTGGCGTAGCGTGAAAATCTGGTCAGTTGTCGATTTTCCAGGCTTAAAGTCACACTGGTATGGTCCAATCAGGTCAGCGATAATTGGTTTTAGTCTTTCGCACATTATACTTGATAGAACCTTATAAGCTATGGATAAAAGGCTTATTCCACGGTAGTTGGCACAGATACTCGGGTCACCTTTTTGAAATATGGGACATAGTACACTGAGACTCCAATCGCCGGGCATGCATTCATCTAACCAAATTTTGCTAATGAGCTGATGCATGCACCTTATCAGCTCATCGCCGCCAGTCTTAAACAGCTCCGCTGGTAATCCATCGGCTCCTGCGGCTTTGTTGTTCTTAAGCCGGGCAATAGCTGTTCTGACCTCGTCTTGGTTAGGAGGGGGGCAATCGACGTCGTCGTCCATATTGTGATCGATTGTCCCATCGCCATCGGATATCTCAGGTACTACTAGCGCGGAGAAATGCTCTCTCCATATTCCCAACATGCTCTGCACATCTGCGACGAGATTTCCGTCCTTGTCTTTACAGAAGGGGGGCCCTGAACCATGTCCATTAGTTCCGTTTTTAACTTTTTGGTAGAATTTTCGGGCTTCGTTCTTCCTTCTGTATGTCTCAATTTGCTCACTTTCGCGCTTTCTCCACTGCTGTTTCTTACGCCTAAAGAGACGGTTTACCTCCTTTCTCCGCTCAGTTGCAGCTCGCGTTGCAATTGACTGAAGCATTACCATACGTGCAGCGTTCTTTTCGTCATTTGCTATGCGACACTCTTCATCGTACCACGGTTTATTGCGGAGCGGGTTTTCGAAACCAAGTACGGTTGTTGCGGCAGTTTTTATAGAGTCGGAAATGGGTTTCCACTGCGCATCAGGATCGTCATCGGGAAGGGGTGGGTTCTGTGCCAAAAGCTGCGAGAGCTTCCTTGAGTAGGCTGTGGCTACCTCTGGTAATTGCAGCTTTCCGATGTTCAGCTTCCTCTGCGTCTGGTTTCGTACGATTTTCGCTCTACTTAATCTTGTGCGAACCTTTGCTGCTACCAGGTAGTGATCAGAATCGATGTTAGCTCCTATGATCACTCGTACGTCCATTGCACTGGATGAGTGCCTTCCATTAATTACCACGTGATCAATTTGGTTCTTAGTCCTTTGATCACGGGATACCCAAGTAGCCTTGTGGATGTCTTTATGCTGGAATCTTGTACCACTAATGACCATATTTTTTGCCGCGGCAAAGTCAATCAGTCTCATACCGTTGTCGGAACTGTCAGCATGTAGACTGAAGTTGCCCATAGTTGGATTAAACACATTCTCCCTTCCTACTTTGGCATTAAAATCTCCTAGTACAATCTTACGTTTCCTCTAGGAGCTCATAGAATATGTCTTTGGCATCATCATCTTTCTCTTCTGTCGGGACATGCACACAAATTAGGGAAATATAAGATATAAATATAAGATATATACCAAAGAACACATATACCAAAGAACACGCTAACAAAATTGTATGGCATGATTCGATGCAGCAACGATAAAATCGTCAAATATACAAAACGTTTTGTTGATGTTGTGTAAAAACACAAAGGAATATTTATCATAGATATTTGCAACGAATCCTTTTCGATAGTTTAAAATGATAATTCTGAAAAGTATATATTCCCGTATCAAATGATATAACTGCCAACACTATGGGTGAGGGTATGTGCGGATCTCACATATTGTGTTACAAAATTATTTCGAACCAATGTGGCACATTTGGATGCCATATTGTTGGGGTAGTGTGATTTATGCATTGAATAGTATGTAAAACATTTATGGTCAGTTTCACAGTTGAAAATTCTCCATTTAAATGTAAGTAGTTTAAATGCCCGCTGCTTGTCATTTAAATGTCATTTAATATTAAAAATGTCTGTGAGCTTTTAAATTGAGCTTTTAAATGACGAGTGTGAAACTTGCCCTTAGTCACTTACAAATATTTAAACATAACTAACAAAACTTTCAAACAAACCATAATTCAAACTTATTCATAAAATTTGCAGTTTTTCGATTTTGGAATCAACCATAGCAGTTTATAAAACACTGCTGTTATGGTGTCAAGTAAATAGAAAATTATGTAGGAAGATGTTTTCTGAATATCGTCTATGTTCTTCTCAGATGCTAACAAATTTCAAATTTATATCCAGCTTTTACGTAAGATAAATTCATATGAAAGCATGACGTGTGCCACGTATCAGCCATGAGGTCACGTAGACAATTTTGTGCTTGTCGAAACAGCAACAGCATAAAATAAAACACCAATTTGTCAGATATAAAAAAAATAGGAGTAACAATTTGCCAACATTGTATCTCTACATGGCTATGTGAGCAATAAAGTGAACATATCTATTACAGGAAAGCAATAAATGGTACACAATTTTTCAATAATATTGTTGGATATAAAGAAAATGCATAGTAAAAGTGTTGGAATTTGATTCGTCATTGTAAAGCAATTGAAAAAGTCAGTTTCTAGTCCAAACAGACTAGTTTATAAATTGCGTAATTAATTAGTTTTACTAAATGATATATATACAATTCATACACTGGATATCTTAAATTACACAACATTTTATTTATCATAACTTAATGGAAGAGAAGATTAATTAAAATATGTTGCATTATAGTTAGCAATATGTCAAAAAAAGTGGTTTTTCCAATTTAAAGATATATGCACCAAATTATATGTACTGATTTGGGGATACATTCGGCTATCTGAAATGCTCATTAGGGTGGCCCTCAATTACATGATATGTGAATTATAGGGTGTTCTTGTTGTCATTGATTTTTCAACTGATTACGAAATTTTTCCTGTAATTTTATTAATATCCGAAAAACTGGAATTTTTTAATTTTTTACAATAAACTGGGTTAGTAGCCTTTCATTTAAGATGAATATTTCATTCGTACACTGAGAGAAAAAAAATTATTATAATAATAAGTTGTAAAGGTAGATTTACGACTTTTTCATTTAAAATGGCACAAAAACGGCTAAAGATTTTTGGCCAAAATTTTCTATTTCTCGTTTAGAACCTTAAAATCTTAAATTCTACCAAGGCGCTTCGCAGTACAATGTTTCGTTTGGAAAAAAAATTGAAAAAACTTCAAGAAAAATGGAAAAAATCCAAAATTTTTAGCCTTTTTACCTTCCTCAACTCATAACGTCCAAACTAAGCTTTGTGACGTGAAGCGCCTTGGTGGAATTTTAGATTTTAAGGTTCTAAACGAGAAATAGAAAATTTTGGCCAAAAATCTTTAGCCGTTTTTGTGCCATTTTAAATGAAAAAGTCGTAAATCTACCTTTACCACTTATTATTATAATAATTTTTTTTCTCTCAGTGTACGAATGAAATATTCATCTTAAATGAAAGGCTACTAACCCAGTTTATTGCAAAAAATTCCAGTTTTTTTTTTTTTAATTTAATTTTTTAATTTTTAAGCCCACGAAAATGGTTAAACTGTGTTATATTTTGAAATACAACTAATTTTAAAAAAAAAAACTCGTGGAATAAATATTGTTTCTGAGTCCCCAAAGATTCATATTCAACAATAAAAAAGTTATTTTTCGCAAAAAGTCGTTTTTGACATATTGCTAATTATAGTGGATAAGGCGACACACACTACCGAAATTATTTTTAAATTCTTTATATCAACTTCACTTGTCAGTATGTATGCATGCAAGCCGAAAACTTTGGATTGATTTTAACCCTTTTCCTATGATCCAATCGAGCTGAAATAGGGCTGCGACATCGACATCGATGTTTTGACTATGGCTACCTATTATACATAGTATTGAACAAGTGGCAAGAATATCAGATAAACTTAAAAAATTTTTCGAATCAAATATACCACTTCCCTTGTGATAAATAATTAAAATCGTATACGAGAACCTAAAACCATTTAAAACCACTGATATAGGGTAACAACTTGAAACTCGAAAAATGTTTACATAAAACGATTTCACTAGCCGATTTTTCAATTACCCCATACGAGTTACAGTAACTATAAACTCTATATAAAAGGCTTTTCCGAGAAACGAAAAATGATTGCGAGAAACTGCTTTTTCTACATGTTAATGTATTCAAACCGCAGGAACATTTTTCTAAGCGAAATGTGGTTGGGTTTCATTGGGATAATAGAGAATTCAGTAAAGCTCACTCACTGGCATTACAACACTCAGAGACCTAACTGAATGAAAATAGGTTGTATTAATTGTAAATTCAGTTCTTTCCTCCGAATTGCAGTTGCCACAACCTAATTGAGGTTGACGCGACCGAATTTAGTACCCACAATTGAACTCCGGTTAAAAAATTTCACAGCTGATCGGATTGCGACAACTGGCTATTCAATTATATTTGATCTGTCAACTAAATTTTTTATAATTTAGATTTCAACAACCGATTTTGGAATTAATTCGGATGCAACCAATGTAGGTAAAAATACTGTTATTAGGGGTTATGCGACTTATTTTTCAGAATATTTACCAGCATGCAGGACAAGCAGATGTTCACAGTTGTCAAGTTTTTCAAGGTCGATCGTTTGAGATGTGTTGCCATGGTTTGTATATAATACGTCAGAATTGGTGCGGTGGCCCATAACAAACGGGATTTCAAAAACGGATGGAAATTGGCATGTAAAATTAATTTTTTACCCTAAAGATTACCCAATAAAAATGGCGTTATTTCCTCACTTTGTATTTATTTATGAGAATACAGGAAAATAAAACATCACTGAATTAATCGTTAACAATTTAAAAATGCAGTTGTGACACTCTCTACTTTAAATTCGGGTGTAGCAACCTCTAATTTGACTTTAATAACCTCTATTTCGGTTGTAGCAACCTCCAATTCGTTTGTGGCAACCTTAAATTTGGCTGTAACAACCTCTAATTCGTCTGCGACAACCTCTGATTCAGCTGTGATAACCTCTAGTTCGATTGTGACAATCTACAATTAGCCTGTGGCAACCTCTAATTTGATTGCGGCATCAATTTGGCTGTAACAGCGTCTAATTCAGCTGTGACAACCTCTGAGATGATTGTGACAACCTCTGCTTCGGCTGTGATAACCGTTGGCTGTTGTTCTATTAATGCAAATTGTGTCAAATATCTGCTCGAGTATTTAAAACTACTGCTTTAACTAACAAATTAATCGGGTAATTTATACCGATTAATCGAATAAATCAAGAAACACTCAAATAATATAAGTTTACAAAAAATGTGGTCTTAAACTTATAGGCAAATTAATAAATGAAGCACAAGTGCTGGGAAAATTTTAGTGTAATGGGTAATTTTCTAGATGTCGTTGAAAGCAATAAATGGGATATTTTTTGTTCCCAAAAACAAAAGTCAAAAAATATGACACTAAAATTCTAAAATTTCATATAAAAAGAAAAAAAATAATGTGAGTCCGATCACAGGGGAGATGTGTAAACATCTAGTAATGAAAACTTTTTTTAAAGTTGGAAGTACTTATGCTTTTAGAATATGTTTTTAATTAATCAATTAAAAGTATCAAAACTTTCAAAATTGTAAATACATAGGAATTTGCTGGTTTTTGTTTGTTTTATTTAACTTATTTGGTTAGTAAATGGGCACACTGCAGTATATATGCACTGCATTAAAAATTACAGTAAAAAGTAAACTTACTGATTACTGAAAAAATTCAGTAAATTTTTACTGATAATGAAATTTAATTTGCATTACCAGTAAAATCATAGGGCCGTATTCATAATAATCAGTAATCGGGCATTACTGATTACTGAAAATTCAATGCACCTCATCATAATCATGTAGGCACTTTATAAAAATGGTTGAAAAAAATTTAAGTAATCATTAAAAATGTACTAGTTAAAGAATTATTTTTACTGAAATTTTAGTAGTACTGCAAAGTGTCCATCTATGGTAAATGCTTTAAGTACAAATAGTTAATATTGGCTTATGGTAACTAAAATAAGATACATATTTAAATTTTTGACTCGATTGTATTTAAAAATCTATGGAAAACTGCATCTATAGTAGTGGAATTGGTAGTTGTGGGGGTTTGTGGAGAATTGCTCATATGCAAGTGGAAAACGTCAAATAAAAATTGTTATAAAACTTGCGACTGTGGGTTTGCAAAATTTGTATTAAAATCTCCACCCATAATAATTGGCATGAGATGGAGATTGTTACCCAATTGTCGTGCACCAGCTTCAGTGTAAGGCAACAGTACGTAATGAAGATATGTTATAATCTTAATTTATATTGGAATCTAATAGAAATTTTGTTAGAATTAACATTACCTCCATTCAGCTTTGATACACTTTGTGTTGTTTTATGTTCTGAGTTATAATTTTTTTGGTGTTTTGTAAAATATTTTATTATTTTGTATTTGTTGCGGTTGACATGTTATTAATCAGCTGTTTACTGAAACGTAATGCATGTAGTTATTTTACAGCAATGGTTTTCGAAAATTAGTAGCTACTATTGCACACTAGATGGTGCTTATATGCAGCTGTTAAGTATGAATGACAATCTCAAAGACGAAGAAGACTTATAGTTTGACAAGTTTAGTTTTTAGTTTTCCTTATTTTGCTTTGTTTTAGTAAATTTTTTATTAAAAGTGCAAAAAATCTTTTTAAAAGTTATTAAAATTAAATGTTTTTGTATTCATTTTATTTATTTGTTTTCATTTGCCTACTATAACATAATGTACGACAATTAATGAAAATTAGTAGCTACTATTGCACACTAGATGGTGTTAAGTATATTATATGCAGCGTATGATTAAGGCTCGTTCACAATGATAGCAACAAATTCAACAGGCGTTCACAATGCAAGCAACAAATTTGTTCGAATAAGTTCGAAAAAACAGCTGACTGGCAACATTGTTTACATTATACAGCAGTATACATATTTGGGGATTGAAAACCATGGAGAATTGCAATACAAACGAAAAAGCAAACAGTAAAAAATAGAAAAATTAAATGTGAGACACGGACCTCAGATTTGTACCACTACGCGGAGCAAAAAGTATTAAGTGTTTTTCTTTAGAATACTTTTAAAATCTTTCTAAAGAAGAGTTTTAAAATTTTTCTATAGAAATGTTTTAAAATTTTTCTATAGAAAAATTGTAAAATTTTATAGAAATCTTTTAAAATTTTTCTATTGAATTGTTTTAAAATTATTCTTTAGAAATTTTTTGAAATTTTTCTATAGAAATTTTCCTATAGAAAAGTTTTAAAATTTTTCTTTAGAAATGTTTTAAAATTTTTCTTTAGAAAAGTTTAAAAATTGTTCTATAGAAACGTTTTCAAATTTTTCTATAGAAATCTTCTCAAATTTTTCTATAGAAATATTCTCAAATTTATCAATAGAAAAGTTTTAAAATTTTTCTATAGAAATGTTTTAAAATTTTTCTTTAGAAAAGTTTTAAAATTGTTCTATAGAAATGTTTTCAAATTTTTCTATAGAAATTTTCTCAAATTTTTATATAGAAATATTCTCAAATTTTTCTTTAGAAAAGTTTTAACATTTTTCTATAGAAATGTTTTAAAATTTTTCTATAGAAAAAATTGTAAAATTTTATAGAAATCTTTTAAAATTTTTCTATAGAATTGTTTTAAAATTATTCTTTAGAAATTTTTTGAAATTTTTCTATAGAAATTTTCTCAAATTTTTCTATAGAAAAGTTCTAAAATTTTTCTATAGAAATGTTTTAAAATTTTTCTTTAGAAAAGTTTTAAAATTGTTCTATAGAAATGTTTTCAAATTTTTCTATAGAAATTTTCTCAAATTTTTCTATAGAAATATTGTCAAATTTTTCTTTGGAAAAGTTTTAACATTTTGCTATAGAAATGTTTTAAAACTTTTCTATAGAAAAATTGTAAAATTTTATAGAAATCTTTTAAAATTTTTCTATAGAATTGTCTTAAAATTATTCTTTAGAAATTTTTTTAAAATTTTTTTGTAGAAATTTTCTCAAATTTTCCTATAGAAAAGTTTTAAAATTTTTCTATAGAAATGTTTTAAAATTTTTCTTTAGAAAAGTTTTAAATTTGTTCTATAGAAATGTTTTCAAATTTTTCTATAGAAATCTTCTCAAATTTTTCTATAGAAATACTCTCAAATTTTTCTATAGAAAAGTTTTAAAATTTTTCTATAGAAAAGTTTTCAAATTTTTCTATAGAAATATTTTAAAATTTTTCTATAGAGATATTTTCAAATTTTTCTTTAGAAAAGTTTAGAAACTAATGTTCCATAATATGTCATGGCCTTGGACGGTTTCGAAAAACCTGAAAATGTCAGCTTTTTATAAACTTTTTTCTTTTGTTTATTAATAAAATTGGAGCGAACTACACTTACTATAAACAATTACACATTTCACATTTGCATCAGCTGATTTGTTCGAAAGCCAGCGACAGTGTTGTATTCTTGGTAATAAAAAATTATAATTATATGTGAAATTATTGTTATTGGCAGATTCTACAGATAATATTATTTATTAAAATGTTTGTTTTGATACAAAATGTTTACATTTTCATTCATACTTTCAAGTTTTAAAACAAAATTCGAAGTAGAGCGCCCCTAGCGGTCAGTAGAATAAACTGATTCGAACAAATTCCAATTTGAAGTAGAACCTACTTCTATGACAAATTTGAATTCCAATTTCACGAAAAACATGAGAGGGCATTATATGCAATACTTTAAGGGGGGACGAGATGGCTTGAATTACAAATGCGTTGCTGCCATTGTGAACGCTACTTTACACTAATCCACTCATACATAGCTCACACCGAGTTGATAACGCTTTACGATTGGTTAACGATTACATCGCACATCTGACTCTAAATTTGTGATTGTGTTGTGAAAAAGATTTTTACCCCCAGCGTATAGATGTTTACACATCAAAAAATATTTTCAATAAAAATATCACTTCGAAACTAGAATACAACACGTTACATAAAGTCATATATCTCATGGCAATCGAATTGCAAAGCCATGACACCACCGAGTAAGTCCTCATAAATTGATTCTTCCTCTGGTTCAGCTACCATTCCTTGTTGAGAGTCCTCAGACACTCTTACGGTTTTGGAATCTGCGACCACAGAAGTTGATACAGTTTTGCGAGGGGAAGTTTTTAGATTAAAAAGGCGTTCCGGCATGTTCATCTTTGGGCGGTGTTACGGGGTTTCTCTTATAGATATCACAAAACCGCCCTCATGGCTTTGAAATGGATTTTTGTATAAGAAACAAATGGTATTACATAAAATAGTTTAAATTTTTTTTATATTTCCATTGTTTAAATTACTTTCAGAAGAATTTCCCAAAATTTTGAATAAACGTCAGTGAAGTTGACAATGGGCGCGCTTATCTATTATTTCCTTTATCTATGTTATAAAGTATTAGTTTTATACTTATAAATTTATTCAAGCTCAAGACCTTTTTAAATAATATAAAGCTTATTATCTTTATATTACTTTCAAAAAAGTCGAGCATAAAAATGTTCCAATGATACCAAGGCTGTCTGTATAGCTATTTCGGATCTTGCCAAGATCTTCATCAGCAGACGTTTTTGGTATGTTTTTGGTGAATTCTTCAAAAATATGTATCCAGAAACACTCATCATATTAATGAGAATTCCTTCATATACTCGTTTGAAGAATACCAAGCACTACTATTGGAACACCTTCATGCACAACTCTTTTTATCATGCCGTAAAACCATTGGTTTTAATCAGACATGATTTGTTTTTGTTATGTCATTACAAAAAACAACAAAACAGAGGGTTGCCATCAACAATATTATTGTTTCAAGCTCGCGGTGCTCATCGTCAACTCTCATCATTTCCCTTACGGGAATTTTTATTCGGTCTGTTTTCTAATACTTATAAATTTATTCAAGCTCAAGACCTTTTTAAATAATACAAAGCTTATTATCTTTATATTACTTTCAAAAAAGTCGAGCATAAAAATGTTCCAATGACTTTTTTGAAAGTAATATAAAGATAATAAGCTTTATATTATTTAAAAAGGTCTTGAGCTTGAATAAATTTATAAGTATTAGAAAACAGACCGAATAAAAATTCCCGTAAGGGAAATGATGTATTAGTTTTATTTTAGTAGACCATTTAATTCCAATCTTTTTGTTATAATTTTTTCAAAGGATGAACTCTCCCATTATGTCAGTGTTGTGATTACCTCTGAATAAAATAAAGCTATGAAATTGCTTTTGTAATGGTGAGACTACAGAAAAGATTTTCTTTGTGATATTGGCCCCCAGTGAGAAAAGTTCGAGTCTAATTTCTTAAAAAATTAAATTATTGCGTTCAGTGTTATGTGGAGCATTATATACATACTGACTTACGTAGGTGGGACTTAGAGGCGTCAAGTGCCTTACAAAATTAGGTCAGCATGTTTCTCCAACCGGCTCGATCTTCAGCTTTGCTCCTCCAGTTCGTAACACTAAGATCACGCAAGCAATATTTCACTTGGTCTTTCCAGTGAGGTCTTAGTCGTTACATTTCTCGATATCCTTCGGGTTCGTCTTCAAATACCATTCGCACTTAAAGAGTTATTATGCATTTCTTACTCGTAAACTTATTTTTACAAAATTCTTTTTCGTCTATAATGCACACATATACTCGACTCCTGTATTCTTTTGCTACCGAGAAATGAATACCTTTAGAAAAACATGATTCTACGGTACAACCCATGATGAACCGAGGAGGACTGTGAACAATTCGCATACTTGTTCGCTTTGTTTTTTAAACTCACTCTTCGAGAAATTTCGTTTTATAAACTGGTATAGTAAAACTACACTTTATCCAGGACGACAAGAGAAACCCTACGAAAAGAATCATGTTTTTCTAAAGGTACTCTACACCAATCCAACATTATTAGACCTCAAATATATCTCATTACATCAACACAATTTCACAACTTATACCAAGCCACGCATACTTAAGAAGATCCCACATCATCACATGTTTGTTTTGTTGAAATAACAATGTTATTATTAAATTATGCGTCAGACAAAGGAATTCAGCGTAATATTTACTGTCTGTGGTATTTAACCCGAAGAAACTTTTTATGGCAAATAATTTTCATCTTTCATTCACGGGTAGAAAAGTTTAATTGAGAATTTTCCAAATAAGTGAGAGAAAATGTTTTGCATTCCTGCCGTCAGGTTGAGAAAAGCAGTGAAAATACTTTTAATAACAACATTATTAAAAACCATATTTTAATTAACTCTTCTTGTCTTTCTGTGGGGCTTTTGAAATGTGTAAAATGGAATGACAGAGTACAGTGGCTAAAGTTGGATGTTGAGAACAATTACAAATTTTCATTTCTCGGTAGTAAAAGAATACAGGAGTCGAGTATATGTGTGCAGGATAGACGAAAAAGAATTTTGTAAAAAATACACAAGGGTTTCAAAGTTTACGAGTAAGAAATGCATAATAACTGATACTTTTAAGACAAGTAAAATCAGACACTTTCCATTACACTTGTAAGTTTCGTGGAAGGGAAAAAAGCAGCGCCAACTGTAGGGGAGGGCAAACCGGGCAACAGCCCGGGGCCTTCACAAAGAGGGGCCCCCACAATAGAGACTTCGGAAAAAAATTAAATTTCAGACTAGTAAACACTAGTAAACAACTTTTCCTTTGATATTTTTTTTCGCGTTTTACCTTTACCTACAGTACTTGGTACAAACACGATTATATTAAATATTAACAGATATCATCCATCTCCATACTCAATACTCCAATCAGGCAATCAGTAAAATATCAAATTAGACAGACAGACACTGGACAATGTAATTTCAAAATAAATCAAATCACACAGCAATACACATTGATAACATTGTTCAATTTTCGGCGTTTCTACCATGTTGTGGTCATTCTCTTAATTTAGTTGGAAAAGCAGCTGCGAAATCTTTTCCACCAGCTGTTTAATTCTTTGACTTCATTGACAATTTATATACGTTTTTCACAGCAAGTACAGAACGTTACGGAATTCTGATCGAGAAGCTACGAGCTGAAGCTACGAAAGCCATAGTCGACGGCTATTCGAAAATAGAAGCAGCTCTAACCAGCTCTAATGAAGCAGCGCACCTTCTACAGAAGATCAGTGGTCTCGAAACCGCTTTATTCGCAATCTTTTGGAACGACATCTTGGAGCGATTCAATGCAACATAAAATATGTTGCAAGACCCGAATATGATTCTTGAATCCGCAATGCGTGCATTAGAATCATTGAAATCATTCGTGGAATCCAAAAGAAACGATTTTGATATATACGAGAAAGCTGCCAAAAAAATACCTCAGACTGGCCAATATGTCAAATCACGCACCAGGACCAGAACAAGAAACGTGAGGTTGAATCCGCTCGAAAGCACAAGGCGCAAATCTGTCACCGACGCAAAAATACAAAGTATCCGTCTTTATCCAAGTTGTCGACCAGCTATGAGTTTTTCTCACCGAAAGATTGCATGTCTATGAAGCTGGATTTCTTAATCACATCGAGAAGATGGATGCTGAAAATTTTCACGCTGCAGCAGATGCATTGGTGGAAGTTTATAACGATGATTTAGAACCCAGTCTTGGTAATTAGTGTCTTTGATCGACTCATACACAAATGTCTATGGAAAAGTCCAATCTCCGGAACTATTTTACTACCAAATTCTCAAAGATCAAAATTTCAGAGCTACATTCCCAAACATTGAAATTGCATTGAGAATGTATTTGGGTTTGATGGCATCAAATTGCACTGGAGAGCGCTCATTCTAAAAAATTCAAATTATAACAAATAGGCTTCGAACCACGATGGGACAAAGCCGTCTATCAACGCTTTCTCCCCTGAGCATTGACAGTGATTTACTTCGGGAACTGGATTTCAGCGTAATCATTAACGATTTTTCGGCGGAAAAAGTTTGGAAGGTTCGGAACGTTAATTTAAAATTAATTTAATTTTAGATAATCCTTGTTTTCGATTATATTTATATGTGTGTTAAATAATAAATAAATCTATACTTGGTTTCACAATAAATTATTTATTGGAAAACCCTATTGAAAAATTTTGTCCAATTTAATTTGAAAATAATTTGGGGCCAAGGGGCTTCCACTCCTTTGTTGCCCCGGGGCCACCACATCTCTAAATCCGGCCCTGAAAAAAGGGTTTCCCGTTACATCCCATAAAGGGATTGGGAAAAGCTGCTCGCAACCTTTAAACTTGATTTTTGAGAATCTTTTTCATGGCTACATACTCGATAGTGTCGCTGTCACTAAGCGAGGTGACCATCGGCGAAAGAAATGTTAGGTGGTCTGAGAAGGTATCAAGCCCCCGAACTTGTTTCTATTTTGAAACATCAACATTTTTGCATTGGCTTTCAATGAAAGCTTGAATAGGCAAGAAGTTCTAAATATTGTTTATTTCGGTAGAGTATTTTTTGCATGTTTTCGGACTAGTAGGAGTTATTGGTATAATTCTCCTTAATTTGAGAATTGTATATCGCTATAATGTGTGATGATATACCACAAATACTTGTTGAGAAGCATAGATGATGAGCATAGAAATAGCCATAGAAATAGTTATACCTTCCACCGATATAATCAATTTCACTTTTTCTTTATTAATTTTTTCTATTAAAATAAATTTTTAATGCAAAAAATTATCTTGAACCGGATAATGGTTGAGAAACATAAGCCAAATTTATTTATAACGTTTGGTTAATGTCGGCGATGGCACACTAATTATTTTTAAGAATTTAAGTGGCGTGATTGAGGACTACTTCCAAGCAAAAAATATTGAGAATTTGGAAGCAGTTGGAGTTTTTAAAAGCTCTACACTTCTTCCTGCTTCTTATATGCAATAAAGTAAGGCAGAATATATACATATATTATAGTGGGTCGATTTAGCAATCGATACTGTGCCATCGATTTTTCGATAGCTTTGGCATGAGGACAAAAAAAGTTCCACTACGACATATCACAAAAATCATTTTCGGGGCGCCCAAATTTAAATTTTTTGACTTTTTTTCAATTTTTATTTTTAAAAAATAAAATCGGCTGATTTTATTTGTTTCCAAGGTGAAATTGTACGCTAAAACCATGGCGATAGCAGTTTTATGAAAAAAATGTTTTACTTGAGGTTTTGGACGACCTTTTTTCGAAAAATCGATCCTCTTTTACGCACTAATTTGTAAGTTTTTTTTAGTGGGTATGTTAAAAAAAAATCGCCGATTTCAAATTTATTAAATATATCCTATCCAAAGTAAACAATAAAAACGATGGCGGTGTAATTTTTTCGATAAAAAAATGTTTTTCTTGGGGTCTTAGACGATTTTTTTTTACTATTTTTAAGTCTCCAAACCAATTCCTGTGTATTTTCTGAAGTATCATATAGCTAATTTCTAAAGAAATATGCATGTTAAAGGCGATGTTGATATCAGTTAACTCAAAAAATAATAATTTGTCCATACAAAAGAAGGTCAGAGTGCTTTCTTTCAGCAATTTGTATTGTTTTTTGTAGTTTTGTCTGTTTGTCTAGTTTTGTATGTTGTAGTTTTGTCTGTAAAACAAAGTGTTTCTAAATAAAATTTTTTTTCAGTGTAGAAAAAAGTTAAATTAAGTGAAATTGATAATTAGGTGAAATTCGATATTGATAATGAAGCTGAGTAAATATATGTAGTCATATATAAGTAGAGAAAAACGTTCTCTAAATAGCGGAAAGAATCTGATTACTGGCAATTTGTGAACGGAAAGCTCAAAGAAAGTAGGAAAATTACATTTCTGCCCATGTTCTACATTAAAAACTCCCAAACCACTTGTTTTACAGGTAAGGTTTTTTCTCAAAGGTTGTAGCCCAAAATGCTTGGAACAAATTCGTTAAATAAAGTTTACCGGTACAAGCAACCTAGTAGTAGTTAGTGGGTGTCAAAGTGAGTCGAAATCGAAAAAGAATCCACTCTTTTGGTCAAAATATAAAAAATTTATGAAATCGTAATTGTAACTCAAAAAACGAATCATGCAGTTCGATTCCTCTTATTAGGGTCAAACCGTCCTCGCCGGCCCGGTCTACGAAATTGTTGGCCAAGTAGTTACTATCACAGTGTAATTAGATAATTTTAAAAAAATCAATGAGTGTTCGAACTCATGGCCGATATGTTAACACTTTTTTGGTACACGGTACCTGTTCGATTTCTACGAACACATTAGTAAATGTTACATTGGAAAATAAAAAAATAATAGTTTTTGTGCTAAAGGTTCTTCTGCTATTGCAGTTTCTTTTTTCTTACATCTACTTTAACATTAGATATAATATTGTTGAAATAACTAAAGCAATATATAGTTCACTGAGTTAATTGTTTTTGGTTTGTCATAAACAGCGCGACGACGACCTGCTTGTTTGAATGCTGGCATACAACTTCATAAAAATCAATACTTAGATCACTGAAATAATAAGTGGTAATCATGCAAACAAGAAAACCTAGAACTTTTGCTCAGAGTAAGTTTGCCCCGAAGCGTTTCATGAGGCACCAAATAAGTGTGTCTGTGCAGCAATTGCCAAAAAAGGCTGATAAAGTAAATATACATTAGGGCGGGTCGATTTATTTTTCGACAATTTCCCTATGATTTCCGTATTCTATGGGTTATTCCATGAAAATTTGCCAAAGGAACCATACCTCTATCGTTAAAATCGAGTCCCCTACTTTTTGTTGGTAGATTTTTTCCCAAATTGACGTTCGTATGAAATATTACCTACACGTTCACATCCATAACTCAAAAACTATCGATCGGGTTTAACCGATCGGTAGGCGCGTTGCAAAGGTGAGCTCATTTTGATCAATTTACAAAAAAAATCTCCAACATTGGTCCAACGGTTCAAAAGTCCAGTCGTAACGTAAGGTTCGTAAGCTTCGTAAGTCAAAAAAATTGAGCCAAAAAATTGGCCATGAAAGTAATATTCTTGGACAAAATCATGAAAAAAATGGAAAAATGGTCCAAAATTTGGACAAAAATGCCCGTAACTTTTGAACTTTTTACCAACAAAAAGTAGGGGACTCGATTTTAACGATAGAGGTATGGTTCCTTCGGCAAATTTTCATGGAATAACCCATAGAATACGGAAATCGTAGGGAAATTGGTGAATTTTTTCACTCCCTACAAATCGACCCGCCCTAATATACATACATATTCATATACTTATACATACGTATATGCTTTACCTATTCCATTATTTTATTTTTTTCACATCAATCAAAACCCCTGTCTTTTTTTTCTATACAAAAATATTGACATTCAAATGTCAAAAGTTTTCACGTTTCTTTCTCCAGGTTTGTTCAGCAAATTTGCCTCGTAAACTTTCCACTTTTGTGCAAGTCGCTTTGTATGGGAAATTTGTTTGTTTTGACATTTCCTGTGCAAGTTTACGATGTTTTCGAGTTTACGAGGTTCTTTCGAGCTTTCATGAAGGCCACTATTATTTTTGTTTTGTAATAAACAGAGCGACGACAAAAAGTTTTGAATAGTACAGAGAACTTATTGCACTCTTTTCCGCTCTCATGTAGGGAGTCTGACTAAAAGAGCATAAACCCGTCTTATTCTCTTTTTAGAATATTTCAATATAAATGCACCATTTCGACAATGTTATTACATAAATCAATTCAATAATCGTAAAAGCTTCAAAAGGCATCAATGTTTCATATCAGCATTATGAATGGACCAAGTTATGACAAAAAGAGAGTAATTCGGTTTGAATCATTCGTCAGATGTCGCCAGTGCTTTTGAGTCATACAATTCGTTCCATGAGTTCTCTATACTATTCACTACTCATTGGGGACGACGACCTGCTTGTTTGTTCGCTGCCGCTATATCAATACCATCAAACTTATTTTCAGGCAGAGAATATTGTTGTACAACAACTACGTATGTGATGCTAACACTGTGAATTGTTCGCATGTGTTCACTTTGATAGATTGCCCAACCCGTGCCTATAGATGTTAACACATCAAAAAAATAAATGGTTTCCATTACATCCCATGAAGGAATTGGAGATAGCTTCTCACAACCATTGACCTGTGCGCTTTCTAGTTTGATACTCAGTGATTGGGACTTTAAGTTTTTCACTGGTTCCGAACGGTATTTTGAGAAGATTTTTATTTCATTTTGTTTTTAGTTTCTTTACAGACTTCTTTATTTTTGTTTGTTTATAATATTCCAGTGTATGCTAGTTTTGTTTGAGCGTCATTTCAGTGAAGTGTTACTTGAAATAACTAACAAATAATCAAACTATTTTGAAATTTAGAAAAGATTTAAAGGTAAGTGTAAAAACATTGCTAACTATTATAGTTAATAGTTATATTATTATTCTATGAAAAACATATTTAATTCTTTTAGTGACGGTTTAAAAAATGGATTCAGAGCCTGGTTCATCGCAAAATCGAACAGATACCCTAGGCAGTAGTTTGCAACATTTGGTCTCTCATGATGTTTTTTCTTTTGGCGTGGCCTGTGAATTACCTGATATTAATCTGTCAACTAAACGAGATATATTGAAGTACTATTTTTTCTTGGCCGAACGTTCAAAAGCCCAAAGCAAAATGTTTTCGTATAAAACAGGAAAGAATGTAGAAGGCGCTATGGCGACGACATTAGAGAGCCGTACGAAAACACCCAGACTTGAAAGCAAACAAGACTTTCAGAAAAAATAATGTTTTTTTTCACATTTTGTCTTTCACTACACTCAAATTGAATATTTTTTTTTGATAATAGGTTAATAAATTCTTTATTATCTCTTAATTTGAATTTTTGTAGAAAAAAAAATAAAAAGGGAAAAAAAATCAAAAAGTTGGTTTTATGTGTTATTTTGTTTTAGCAATATCGCATGAATTAATCAACCGAATTCGATAAATTTGGGCTTAAACTCTTCGTTTTGAATTGTAAATTGAATTAAATAATGGATTGAGCCAAAAATTGGCCATGAAAGTAATATTCTTGGACAAAATCATGAAAAAAATGGAAAAATGGTCCAAAATTTGGACAAAAATGCCCGTAACTTTTGAACTTTTTACCAACAAAAAGTAGGGGACTCGATTTTAACGATAGAGGTATGGTTCCTTCGGCAAATTTTCATGGAATAACCCATAGAATACGGAAATCGTAGGGAAATTGGTGAATTTTTTCACTCCCTACAAATCGACCCGCCCTAATATACTTACATATTCATATACTTATACATACGTATATGCTTTACCTATTCCATTATTTTATTTTTTTCACATCAATCAAAACCCCTCTCTTTTTTTCTATACAAAAATATTGACATTGAAATGTCAAAAGTTTTCACGTTTCTTTCTCCAGGTTTGTTCAGCAAATTTGCCTCGTAAACTTTCCACTTTTGTGCAAGTCGCTTTGTATGGGAAATTTGTTTGTTTTGACATTTGCTGTGCAAGTTTACGATGTTTTCGAGTTTACGAGGTTCTTTCGAGCTTTCATGAAGACCACTATTATTTTTGTTTTGTAATAAACAGAGCGACGACAAAAAGTTTTGAATAGTACAGAGAACTTATTGCACTCTTTTCCGCTCTCATGTAGGGAGTCTGACTAAAAGAGCATAAACCCGTCTTATTCTCTTTTTAGAATATTTCAATATAAATGCACCATTTCGACAATGTTATTACATAAATCAATTCAATAATCGTAAAAGCTTCAAAAGGCATCAATGTTTCATATCAGCATTATGAATGGACCAAGTTATGACAAAAAGAGAGTAATTCGGTTTGAATCATTCGTCAGATGTCGCCAGTGCTTTTGAGTCATACAATTCGTTCCATGAGTTCTCTATACTATTCACTACTCATTGGGGACGACGACCTGCTTGTTTGTTCGCTGCCGCTATATCAATACCATCAAACTTATTTTCAGGCAGAGAATATTGTTGTACAACAACTACGTATGTGATGCTAACACTGTGAATTGTTCGCATGTGTTCACTTTGATAGATTGCCCAACCCGTGCCTATAGATGTTAACACATCAAAAAAATAAATGGTTTCCATTACATCCCATGAAGGAATTGGAGATAGCTTCTCACAACCATTGACCTGTGCGCTTTCTAGTTTGATACTCAGTGATTGGGACTTTAAGTTTTTCACTGGTTCCGAACGGTATTTTGAGAAGATTTTTATTTCATTTTGTTTT
Organism: Phaonia tiefii; assembly: GCA_963931995.1. NCBI lineage: Eukaryota > Metazoa > Arthropoda > Insecta > Diptera > Muscidae > Phaonia > Phaonia tiefii. The sequence goes on along the minus strand of OZ008368.1, from coordinate 195,463,331 downwards.
TAGTTTCTTTACAGACTTCTTTATTTTTGTTTGTTTATAATATTCCAGTGTATGCTAGTTTTGTTTGAGCGTCATTTCAGTGAAGTGTTACTTGAAATAACTAACAAATAATCAAACTATTTTGAAATTTAGAAAAGATTTAAAGGTAAGTGTAAAAACATTGCTAACTATTATAGTTAATAGTTATATTATTATTCTATGAAAAACATATTTAATTCTTTTAGTGACGGTTTAAAAAATGGATTCAGAGCCTGGTTCATCGCAAAATCGAACAGATACCCTAGGCAGTAGTTTGCAACATTTGGTCTCTCATGATGTTTTTTCTTTTGGCGTGGCCTGTGAATTACCTGATATTAATCTGTCAACTAAACGAGATATATTGAAGTACTATTTTTTCTTGGCCGAACGTTCAAAAGCCCAAAGCAAAATGTTTTCGTATAAAACAGGAAAGAATGTAGAAGGCGCTATGGCGACGACATTAGAGAGCCGTACGAAAACACCCAGACTTGAAAGCAAACAAGACTTTCAGAAAAAATAATGTTTTTTTTCACATTTTGTCTTTCACTACACTCAAATTGAATATTTTTTTTTGATAATAGGTTAATAAATTCTTTATTATCTCTTAATTTGAATTTTTGTAGAAAAAAAAATAAAAAGGGAAAAAAAATCAAAAAGTTGGTTTTATGTGTTATTTTGTTTTAGCAATATCGCATGAATTAATCAACCGAATTCGATAAATTTGGGCTTAAACTCTTCGTTTTGAATTGTAAATTGAATTAAATAATGGATTGAGCCAAAAATTGGCCACGAAAGTAATATTCTTGGACAAAATCATGAAAAAAATGGAAAAATGGTCCAAAATTTGGACAAAAATGCCCGTAACTTTTGAACTTTTTACCAACAAAAAGTAGGGGACTCGATTTTAACGATAGAGGTATGGTTCCTTCGGCAAATTTTCATGGAATAACCCATAGAATACGGAAATCGTAGGGAAATTGGTGAATTTTTTCACTCCCTACAAATCGACCCGCCCTAATATACTTACATATTCATATACTTATACATACGTATATGCTTTACCTATTCCATTATTTTATTTTTTTCACATCAATCAAAACCCCTCTCTTTTTTTCTATACAAAAATATTGACATTGAAATGTCAAAAGTTTTCACGTTTCTTTCTCCAGGTTTGTTCAGCAAATTTGCCTCGTAAACTTTCCACTTTTGTGCAAGTCGCTTTGTATGGGAAATTTGTTTGTTTTGACATTTGCTGTGCAAGTTTACGATGTTTTCGAGTTTACGAGGTTCTTTCGAGCTTTCATGAAGACCACTATTATTTTTCTTTTGTAATAAACAGAGCGACGACAAAAAGTTTTGAATAGTACAGAGAACTTATTGCACTCTTTTCCGCTCTCATGTAGGGAGTCTGACTAAAAGAGCATAAACCCGTCTTATTCTCTTTTTAGAATATTTCAATATAAATGCACCATTTCGACAATGTTATTACATAAAACAATTCAATAATCATAAAAGCTTCAAAAGGCATCAATGTTTCATATCAGTATTATGAATGGACCAAGTTATGACAAAAAGAGAGTAATTCGTTTTGAATCATTCGTCAGATGTCGCCAGTGCTTTTGAGTCATACAATTCGTTCCATGAGTTCTCTATACTATTCACTACTCATTGGCGACGACGACCTGCTTGTTTGTTCGCTGCCGCTATATCAATACCATCAAACTTATTTTCAGGCAGAGAATATTGTTGTACAACAACTACGTATGTGATGCTAACACTGTGAATTGTTCGCATGTGTTCACTTTGATAGATTGCCCTACCCGTGCCTATAGATGTTAACACATCAAAAAAATAAATGGTTTCCATTACATCCCATGAAGGAATTGGAGATAGCTTCTCACAACCATTGACCTGTGCGCTTTCTAGTTTGATACTCAGTGATTGGGACTTTAAGTTTTTCACTGGTTCCGAACGGTATTTTGAGAAGATTTTTCATGGCTAAATACTCGATAGTGTCGCCGTCACTATGTGAGGTAACCGCCGCTGAAGTAATTTTAAGGTGGTCAGAGCAGGGAAAAGTTTATATTCCGAATATCTTACATAAATGCTAACAAATGCCTCATAAATATTAAAAATTCGTTCAATAATTTGCAGCCAAAGAAACATCATTAAGTCCATAACATTTATTCATAGGGTCTATGAACCGATAATGTATTAAAATCTTTGAACTTTATCATAAAATCTATAAAATGAGTTCATACTACACTTTATTTGGAATATTTTCCTACATTTTGCAAAGATCAAGACGGCACAGCCATTCAAGATCTAGTCACAAATCCTCAGCAGTTATTGGTCAATGAAATTTGTTTAATATACAAATGCATGAAAAATATGACAAGAATTAGGGATGTCATTAGGGAATAAGTTTTACAAATTTGGAGAATTTTTCAGGAGTATTGGCTTTTTCTGGACCCCGGAGTTCGGCGTTGTATTTCGGGGCTTTACCTGTTTCTAAATTAAACCATTAACGTGTACGAAGAAATATGTGTAACGAACCTGATAGAAGTAATGCATTTTATGGCTGTGTTTGAACTAGTAATTGCTTTAAGAAAATATTTTCATATTTTTCTGTTTCCATGCAGAACAACCGTCACGGGAGACGGTTGTGTTCACCAGAAAAGAAGTAAAAAAGTCACAGTGAACGATATCGGCATAAATTTCCTTACTATAAATAGATTTTACGCTCAGTTTGTTGTCTTTCCAATTCGATTTATTCGCTTTGCCTTTTCCAGGCGAAAAAAATATTCCCAGGGAAATTGTATTTGCCGTAAGTTAATCAAAAGTCAGCCGTTTATGAAAATTTATTTACAAATATCTCGTATAACTGGTTTCACTGAACAACGACACAGAATGCCAGCTTTTCTCGAGCAAGTAAATATCATGGTAATTAAAAACCAAAAGCCACAAAATATCCACTCATATTATATTCATATTTTAGGACGTCAATGGAACAAACAATCCCTTCGTATTTGCCGCTGCATAATAACACCACGAGTGCCTTAACTTGAGAACATGTGTTGGATTTGTTTTTATTGCATATCACATGTGTTATTGTTCGTAGATTTCTTCAAATGCCATAACACTTGATGATTTTTACGACCCTCAGGCTTCAATTTGGAGTAACTAATTGTAATTACTTGTTGTTTTTTAATATCGACGAATTATTTACGATTCTGTCATAAACAGATATGTACGTGATATACTAGATATGTTTTTTTTTTGTTTGAGCTCTAAACACACTTGCAAATAATGGAATATGTCGTACGTACTTAAACTCTCAAGCATCCATAAGTATTGTTTCCAATTTTGTTTCTTAGTTTTTAAATTTTTTTAGATACAAATAGTAGTTTATAGCATTTCGAGAATGCGTGTGTGAATTCATTTGCCTTCAGGGTCAACGGTAACCAGTGTGGCCAATTTAGATTTTACCCCTCTAAAATTAGCTTTATTTTAACGCGTTTTGTGAAAGAAAATGGAAATACTACATAATGGAAATACTGCAATACCACATAATTAATAATTAACATTGATACATACATTTTCTTGACTCTTGGGAGTTCATTGTCTATGAAGCTTGGTTTTGAGTTTCCAATTGTCAGTTTTTATACAAGACTTTGTATAACAATTTAAGCGGAAAGGTAATTTTCTTTAAATTTGTTTATATTTTAAAATTAGCTTTATTTTTTGCAGGAGTCTATAATGTTTCATAGAACATGAGATTCAAGATAGCTGTCTATAGAGGTGGGCACGGGCCGTGCTATTTGCTGCGCCACGATGTGTCACGCGACTTATAAATTTAAACAACTACAGTTGTTTGTGGTTATTTTAGAACTGATTTATTTCTTGAATTTTCAAACTTAACAATATGAATTGTCGCTATTCTCCAATTCAGTCTAACTTAAAGCTAAAATTAAGAGTCAGCAGTCTGGCAGTTATGGAATGTGGTTGTACACAAAAACAAAACTATCAAATTGCAGTGAAGTGCTAAATATGTTTATATGTTTTATATATGTATGTATGTATATTCAAATATATACGTATAAGCAGTAGTTATATGTAACTCCTCTACCCTTTGTTAAAAAATTCTCCTGAATTTAAAATTACTTATTCTTCTATTTCATATTTTTTTTCAATTTCTTTTATTTTAGGAGAGGGTTCATTTATATTAATTTTTACTTGATTTTTCTTCCGAAAACGAGTTAGTACAATAATTATAATAATAATTATGATTAGTATTGAAATACTTATTCCATAATTTATTTTTTTATGTAACTTTAGTTCTTTTATTTCTTTTATATTTTGAAAATTGTTTTCATATGGTATATTCTGAAACGATATATTGAAATTTTCTGTAAAGGCATTTATATTAGTTTCATAGTTAAATTTGTCAAATGCCCTTTCATTTTTATTAAGACATACATAATTATCAATCTGGATTTCACAATTATAAAAGGATATTAAATAATTTGGTTCTGTCAGGAAGGTGGAAATGAATTGCGAATTTTGAAAATTTATCAATGAAAATGATGAACGATTGTTTCGTGTTTACGTATGTATCGACATGTACTATTTCATTAGTGGTGGGAGGACTTTCGGTAAGGTGAAATTTCGGTTTTATTGGGTTCCTATCGTATTTCGCGGATGTGCAATAATCGCAGTTGTTTATTACTTCGTGAATCGTTAATTTTAACTTGGGGTTATATATTTTGTGTTTTATTCCTTCGTATGTTGGGTTGATTCCGGAGTGACCGGTTTCATATTTATGATACAACGATATTTGTTTTTTCAGTTCATCAATATCTTCAATATCTTTAGCAAAATATAAACATTTAAAAAATTTTACATCGGTTCTATTCTGGTATATATTTTCTATAATTTTTTGAAATTGATAGTATTTTCTTTCATTGGTATTGGAAAACACTGCAACCTGTCCCCTAAGTGGAAATTGTTTGATATAATTATCTATTCCCGGGGAATTTAGGCCATCATTATCTAGAAAGATTCTGATTTTGTCAAATATACGTATGGAGTCCATAGTTTTTCTTTCAGTAATTACTATTTGGAATTTAAAGCGATTAACAACTGTGGTTAAAATTGGGAAATTGTCGTTTACATTTTCGTCTTGAGAGTGCATTGTTTCCACTCCTAATGATGAAGTAGATCTATTTTCTAACAAATTTTCACCAACATTTATATTTTCTGCTGAATCTCTCTCTTCAACACGACTAAGAAAATCTGCAATGTGATTTTCTTTTCCCTTAATGTATTCGATTTTGTCATTATAGTCCATAAGGACGACAAGCCATCTTTGTAATCTGGGGTTGATATTTTTGCCATTATTTTTGGCTTGTAGCCACTTAAGTGGTTGATGGTCTGTACTTAGGTTAAATTCTACTCCGTATAGATAGGGTCTAAAATACTGAGTGCCCCAGACTATAGCTAAGAGCTCCTTTTCGATGGTTGAATAGCTTTTTTCATGGTCGCTAAGTGTTCTGGATGCATAGCAGATTGGATGGCCATCTTGTGTTAAAACAGCCCCTAGTGCATAGTTGCTAGCATCTGTTATTAGATTAAATTATTTATTGAAATTTGGGTATCTCAATATGGGAGGGTTTATAAGAATGTCTTTTAATTTTTGAAAAGCTGCAATGAAATTGGGATCATTAATATTGACTTGTTCATTTTTCTTTAAAAATTTTGTCATCGGGAATGCAATTGTGGCATTATCCTTTATGAGTTTCCGATAAAACCCGGTCATCCCTAGAAAAGACTTGATTTTCTTTTGAGTATTTGGAATCCTCAAATTTTGGATAATTTCAACTTTTTTGGATTAGGTGTTACACCTTGAGGGGTGAGAATATGCCCTAAAAACTCAGTTTGGTGTTGTAGAAAATTACATGTATCAATTTGTATTTTCAATTTGGTCTCTTGAAGCCGATTGAAAATTTTTTTCAGGTTAAGTAAATGCTCATCTAAAGATGTGCTAAATACAAGAATATCGTCTAAATATACGACGCAAATTTTATTAATATAGTCTTTCAACACGGAATTCATGAGCCTTTGGAAGGTCGATGGTGCATTTTTTAACCCAAACGGCATTCTTATGAATTCATAGTGACCGAATGGTGTAGAAAATGCGGCTTTCTCCCTATCTTCCGGTTTTACTAAAATTTGGTGAAAACCTTTTGCAAGGTCGAGGGTTGAAAAATATTGCGCTCTACCCAATTTATCGAGTATCGCTTCCATATGCGGAATAGGGAATTTGTCTGTTTTTGTGAACTCGTTGAGTTTTCTATAATCTACAACGAGTCTCCACTTTTTGATACCGGAGTTATCAATTTTTTTCGGGACTATCCATAGAGGACTGTTATAAGGAGAACTACTTTCCTGAATAATATTTTGAGAGAGCATTTCCTGTATTTGATTTTGGATTTCCCTTTCATGAATTTGAGGGTATCTATATATTTTTGAATAAATAGGTGTATTAATAGTTGTTGGGATTTCGTGTTGTACTTCTTCTGTACAAGTTAAAATATCGCCATCTTTATAAAATAAGTCGTTATATTCGTTTAATAGTTTTGTTAGTTTTAAGTATTCTTCGTTATTTAGATTACTTAAAGGTAATTCGTTGATATTTTGAAATTTAGTATCGTTAATAGTTTGGATACTGTTTATATGATATGGAGATTCTTCATCAAATAGAATTTTCTTTCCGAATATGTCAATATATTTTTTCTCTAAATCTATTTTGGCCTTCAATGGAATAAGAAAATTTTGGCCAATAATAGCATCGCATTTTCTACCTGTAAAGTTAATTTTTTTTCAGGAAAGTGTACCAGGAATACTGAACTCCTTAGGCATTGTAGTTATTATGCCCTTTAACGTTGAACTGATTCCATTTAATGTTCGGAACATGAGAGGCTTATTTAGTTGTGTTTCAAAAAATTCATTTGGAAACAGATTTGGTTTTATAATACTAGTTTCTGCACCGGTATCAATTAAGCAAATAACTCTTTTACTACCTATTGTGACCGTTATTAGGGGTAGTAATCGTTTTGAGGACTTGAAAGAAAATTTACTTCATTTTCTGCATTGTCTTCTAAATTTCCTATATCCATAGGTATGGGACTATTTATATATTGTTGGGACTGAGGGTTACCGGCATATTTGTTTTGAACATTGTTTGTTTGGTAATTATTTGAAGCTTTCTTATTAAAATGTTTATTATTAAATTTCATATCAGCTTCTTTTTTTTCACTGTGGCTGTTTGTGTTGTTTTTTGCATTAGTTATTTTTCTTGATTTAAAATCTATAGCCCTTCTATCATATAATAATTTTAATTGAGAGAATCTTTTATAAAGTGATTCCAGTGTTGGGTTTTCGTCTATAATGCAAGATCTAAATTGTCCGTCTATTTTATCTATTAATATTTCCGTTAGGTCTCTGTCAACGTTTTGTGGAGAGTATAAGTCAGGTTTAGATTCGTCGTACAGATAAGTGTCGTTAAGTTTATACTTAGATTCTATAAATACTTTAAATAATTCATTTAGATTACTTATCTTTATGCTTCTACAATAATTAATTACCGAAGAGTAAGACGTTTTTGGTCCCAAATCCTTTATTAGTTGAGTTTTGATGTCGTCCCAGCTAGCGTCGTCTGCTAGAAGGTTAATTGAATCTGCCACCTTTCCAAGGAATTTTTGATTTTTTATAATTTTTATTCCAAACTTTTGAAGTTCATGGTTATGGCCACATAATCCAATCAGGTTTTCTACTGTTTTTATAAAAGAGGATAGATTGTTTTTCGGACCAAATGGCTGTATTTGGTTGAATTGATTTATTATTTGGTTTGTATCCCAACCAAATGTTGTGTTGTGTTGTGACTGAGGTCTATGTTGTTGCAAAATGACTTCAGCTTGTTGGAGTTTCAAGTCATACTCCGTTTTCTGCTGTTGCATTATTTGCAAGTGTGCTTCCATTTGGCTTTGTAGCGTAGCGTTTTGTTGTTGCTGCTCCTTAATTGTCGCATCCTGTTTTAGGATGAGACATTCTAATTGTTCGATTCTTTGCTGTACCACTTCAAGATTCATTTTTTGTTTTTTTTTGTTTTATCAAGTAAAAGACTTTATTAAGTATTTATGTTCTTTGGAACACACCACTGTATGAGGTTCGATTTAATTTTATCTTTAAATAAAATCACCGCGACTGCGCCACTTGTAAATTTAAACAACTACAGTTGTTTGTGGTTATTTTAGAACTGATTTATTTCTTGAATTTTCAAACTTAACAATATGAATTGTCGCTATTCTCCAATTCAGTCTAACTTAAAGCTAAAATTAAGAGTCAGCAGTCTGGCAGTTATGGAATGTGGTTGTACACAAAAACAAAACTATCAAATTGCAGTGAAGTGCTAAATATGTTTATATGTTTTATATGTAACTCGCGTGTTCGTGCAAGAAGTGTGAACTTCGTACGTGCACCGTTCGTGTTTGTGCACAGTAGAAGAATATCGTGCGTGTATAGTGCCTGCAAGTTGAGAGTTCTATGACCCGAACAAACACGAAAAAATATCTTTAAAATTAGACGCAGTTAAATATTGGGAAATTCTTCATTATCGTTTTATCACTCACAGCTGGACCAAAAAATTCTGTCAGTGTAAATGATTTTTATCTATACGTTCGTTAATGGTAATGTTACCAATGGAATGCACCTCTGTAAACTGCAGCTGTTAAAGTGTGTGCATTTTACAGCCATAATAAATACATAGAACAATTCGATTGACTTCTTCCGTCACATATTTAAAAGAAATACACAATAAAAATCAAGCATCAGCGCGTCGTCCAAAATGTCAAACAAAATACATGAAAACTTACAAAGAAGACCTCTAAGAATGCACCCGGAATTGATGTTAATAAAACATTAAAATGGAAAGAGACAAGTTTGGTAAAACTTTTTGCAAATTGCGTGCGGTGAGACAGTAGTGGGTTATGTACATATGCTTTGGAAAATTCAAAACTGTTTTTCACTTGTACGCATCCTTTTGCTTAATGTTTTCAGTGTATACTCTCTGGATTTCTTTTCGTGTTAGACCGGGTTTTTTCGTGCGTGCGCGTTGGTGTTTGCAATTACTATTTCGTGCGGGTCGTACCTTTGCCAAAGTTTTGTCGTGCGTGACTATGCGTATTTGATAATATCATACTCGTGCTTGTGTCGGATAGTGTCTAGAAAATTAGGCACACGCCCATCTCTAGTTGGTACTTCTAGAATATTGTCGTTTCTACAATATTATCGCAGTGGCATTTCGAATGGCAAGAACAAATGAAGCATTCTCGAGGATAACTTTGTAATGGGCATTTTGTGAAAAAGTGTTTCTTTCCCAGATTATTTAAATGCAAACCTAATTGGCAACAATGCATAAAGTGTATTATGTCTCCAGTGAACAATTTATATTTTGTCGCTTATAGTGTTTTTCGCGAGAAGCCTTGGAACGTAAAATACCACAGGCTGAAAATTTTAAGACAATATACTTCACGGTGCCGATAAAGTTGAAGCCCGATATTCTTTTGATGTACGTTACACCCGCTCCCTGGACAATAGATAACAACTAGTAAACTGTATGCAGTTTGCTAGGGAACATCTTCAAGTCTTTTACCAAAATTATCTATAAAGACCGCTTATTGCCCCATTCTGTGATCTTCTATGACATATTGCGCCACAGCCGCGGTATTCTCAGCCAAATGGCTGCACCGGGTCGAGCTTTGCATACCAGCATCTAGAGTTGCACCATACTCTACAAGGCCGGGTTTGCCTAGTTCGTGTTGGACTGGCGAGATATCTGGGTCGAAATTCACGATGCTCCAACACAACCAACTAATTGAAACAATAAATCCGCGTTTTTGAGCAATGTAGCGATCCTTGCCTTGTTGACGTGTATTGTGTATCTGTATAGTTCACAATTATCAAATTAGAATTGACAGGAAACTACTAAATAGATGAGGGCGTTGAACAAATAGAGACCAATGGTGTTGTCAAACGAATTTAGAACAGAAACTTCCCGGCTTCGGAACAGCAAAGCCGCTGGTTATGGCGAACTGCCAGCTGAGCTGGCGGTTATTAGTTGGAAAGGTGTGTTCATCAGTTCATATGTGAAATCTGGCTAGACGAATGCCTGTCCGACAATTGGAGTCTTAGCATATTGTGTCTTGTTTCCAAAAAAGGCGACCCGAGTATATGTACCAACTATCGCGGAATAAGATTTTTATCCATCGCATACCTCGAGCTTAATGTTCGACAAATCAAAGCCGTTTGTTGCAGACCTGATCGGACCTTATCAGTATGGTTTAGGCCTGGAAAATGAAATATCGAGCAAATATTCGCATTACGACAAATCCTGGTGAACACCAACGAAGAAGAAAACGACAACTGCCACCTCTTTGTAGATTACAAGGCTGCCTTCCATAGCCCAATATCGGGAAATCTATAATAAGCTATGTTGAAACTTAGTATTCCTCAGGCTAGACGACACCCTATCATACCATCTCTTCCGCATATTAATTGAGAGCATCGTGAGAAAAGCTGCAGTCAACAAGTATAAAACTATCAGCAGCAAAATTGACATGCTTCCAGCGTATGCGGATGATTTAAACATCATTGTGCGAAAACTGCGACAAGTTACTTTAGAGTTTTCGAGAATTGAGAAGGAATCAGCAAAAATGGATTTGGCGGTAAACGAAGACAAGCACAAATGGTTGTTTAGACGAGCAGAACATTCCCCCGTTTGGTGAACGTTGATAACCGGTACTATTTCGACGAAGTAGACGAATTCAATTACATCGGATCTACAGTACATTGAAGAAGTAACGTCGACCTAGAAAACAAACACAGATTTGTGCTAAGCAAGCACTTCAGGGACTAGACGCTCTCTCGAGAAACGAAAACTATATCAGGGTCTAGTGATAAGCAAATAGTGTTTGATTGATAATAATGACAGATAAATTATGATTGATGTTAGTTGCATAAAACGACAGTACACATTCTCATTTACACAACAATTACAATTTACACAACATCAACACAAACTTCACGAATTTTCTAACTAACTCGGTGACCGTTAGAGAACGGTAAGAGTGGGATAGAAACTCTCATCACTTACTCTATGAGCATACTCCACAAAGAAACATGTGGTTTTTGAGGGGATTTCGAGGTTCTGGTTTACAAAATCAACCTCTGAGGTTTTTCTTTTTTTAAATTTCAAAACTCTTATTTTATATGCCCGGACGGAATTGAACATATTAATGTTTGTTAGAAATTGTTAATGGTTTCAGTGACACAGTGGTAAAAATGTCTAAAATTCGAAATCTCGAAATCCTAACACAATTTGGAATTATACATAAGGTATTGGGGACAGGTTCTGACAACCAGTGAGCTGTGCGGTTTCTAATTTTATACACACTGATTGGGACCTGCAGTTTTGAACCGATTCCGAACGGTTTTAAAGAAGATTTTTCATGGCTAACTACTTAATAGTGTCGCCGTCACTAAGCGAGGTGACCGTCGAAACCATTTTCTCACGCACAAGAGCCGCATACACTAACCACTGTACATTGTATTTGAAAATATTAAAACTTTCATACCAAATTTAAATAAAAAAATTGGCAATATCTCCGAAACTGCATTATATTAATACGCCATTATCTTATAAATAATTCAAAATACGGTGCAGACGATTCAGCCCTGTAGAGCTGACTGGTCAACTCGATATCAGCCGTAAGTCGTTGCCGACCTCAATGCAATTTTTCCATTGACCATTATTTTCCCAAACTTTCCGTGGAATTGAAAATGTGTGTTATGACAACGCGCCTTTAGGTAGCTTCCATACAAATCGAAACATTTAGCACAAATCAAGTGTCTTTTATATTTTCTTCTGATATCTGAGATAAGCGTCAACTCAGAGATCCTCTGATTCTATTCTAAAGCTGATAGAACCATCTAACATGAGTTGTACTAAAACTCCGGAGAGATATGCGACCCATGCTAAACGGATTTCGGTGTTTAGTCAGGGGTGGGGCCAAAATGAACGCCGATGACTATTTGCAGACGAACATAATCATGGTGGAACTTAGACGGACACCTTCGATTTTATTGAAGGAAGCCGCCGGAATCTTCTCCTCATATCAATGGTATGCATATACCCAACCAGCGGGAAAGACGTGTTTTGTGAACCCAAAGGTGAACTTAAAATCATGGAGCTTGATTTCGACGGCATGGTAAAATCGCATATGTTGAAGTTCAAATTGTTGACACATCTCTGGAGGAACCATTTTTGTGGATGACAAATTAACTAAAACATACACAAGATATATTTAAATTAATTTAAATTAAATTCTAAAAAATTTAAATTAAAGTAATAACCGCTTGTACTTTATATAGTTACAACCAGAGTTCTTCGCAATTACAATCCCCCCAATCCACCCATGTGTAACCCATACACATCACCACAGGGCATGGAAAAAATAATGGGTAGCTACGCACGAAGGTGGCTAATTAACCTGCATGATTATCCACTACACATGGGGAATGGGAAAGCTGACTGTACCCAGAGTAACCCATCCCCATTTTTGATCGAAAATGTGAACAATTTGGAAAAATGTCTATATCTCGGAAACGAGGCGTCCAATCGAAAAAATAACTAAGTTTTGGGAGTTTCTACGGGTTGGTTATATAAGTATTGTGGTTCGTATGGAAGACATTTTTTGAAAAAATAGGCAAAATAAGAAAATTTTTAAAATAAAAAAATGGGTATAACTTGAAAACGGTGCGTCCAGTCGTAACAATTATATTTGTTCACTCCATAAGCAGCTTTAACGGCTTTTTTTTAAACGCTGAAACTAAAATTTCTCGAATCAAAAATCGCTCAAATGCCCTTAGGATAATATATCGGAAGCGGAGTGTCCAATCAAAAAAATAAAAAAAGTTTTAAGGTTTCTATAAAGTGGTCCAATCCTATGGCAGAATTTGTTATCAAAAAATCGCCAAAATAACAAAATTGCTAAAATAAAAAATGGCTATAACCCGGACACGGTGTGTCAAATCGCAAGACTTATAATGTTGTTACCTCCATGGAAGGCTTTAACCAATAGCTGTCATGAATACGGCATCACTTATTTTTATAAAAATCGCTAATACTACATATGTGCGGTTTAGCGATTTTTTATTTGAAAAATTTTGTTTTAACAGATTTTGTTATGAAAGGCATACATTGGTTAACGCCTCCTAGGTAAAAGTTTATTATTTTTGCGTATATTTTTAGATATAACTATTTCTGTATTTTGGCGATTTAAAAAAAATTGTCCATACGAATTGGACTACTTTATGAAAAATCCTTAGGAACCCTGAAAATAGGCTACCTTTCGATTGAAAAATTTTAGTTTTTTTAGTTTTAGCGATTTTTTGAAAAACGTGATGCCGTGTTAAAGACATCCCTTGGTTAATGAAATTAAAGGGTGTGGAAGTAAAGAAATTAAAGGGTGTGAAGATAAATTTATCCTATAAATTTATTTATCGAAGACACAAACCACTTATACAAAATTTCTGAAATCTAATTCTTTGTAAAAAAAGACATTTTGTAGAGAAAAAAGAGCCAATAAGCGTTGTTGAAGCCATTTATGATGAATATAGCATATACTTAGCTTTATATAGAAACAAATATTTTTCTTCCTGTAAAAAACTGACATTGGTTATTTTTTGTCTATCCTGGGTCGCTCACGACAAAGGTGAATGATCTTCTAATGTCTAGCCGCCTAACACCGTAGAAGCGCATAAACAGCGCTGCCTATATATCCTGATTCCATTTGAGATCGCAGATATAGCCCAACTTATGAAGCGATCCATGTCATCGACAGAAATAAAGATTTCGAGTGCCAATATTGGACACTCCTGACAAAAGTGAATCGACTTACTATATACTCCCAATTAGCCCCATGGGAGCACATAACATCCCCATTACAAATATATGCTGATTCCATTTCAGATCGGAGATGTAGTCAACTTTCCGAAGCGACCCATGTCATTGACAGAAATAATGATTTCGAGTGCCAATATTAGACACTCCTGATAAAAGTGAATGCACTAACTAACGGGTTTTTCAACAGAGACGCTACAAAAGTAAATCGATAGGGACGGCAAACGACGCCATATTTTTTCCCGCTTTTTTGATATTTCTCTTCAGTAAGGTTTGCCATTTCATCATGGAAAGATATACGAGCCAACATCGAGTCGAAATTATTAACATTTACTACCGAAATTTGGAGTCAGTGGCCTCAACTTTAAGAGCGCTACGTCCAATTTATGGTCTGCAGCGATGAGGCTCATTTCTGGCTGAATGGCTTCGTCAATAAGCAAAATATGCGTTATTGGTCAGACAGCAATCCACACGTAATCCATGAGTCATCATTGCATCCCGAAAATGTACGGTTTGGTGCAGTTTATGGGCCGTACTTCTTCCGTGATGATCAGGACCGGTACATTACTGTGAATGCAAATCGCTACCGTTCAATGATAACCGAATATTTTTGGCCCCAATTGGATAATATGGACTTGGAGGACATGTGGTTCCAACAGGACGGCGCCACAAGCCACACAGTGAATCAATTTATTGGAAACCAAGTTTGGTGAACGTGTTATCTCACGAAATGGCCCGGTCGATTGGCCGCCTCGGTCGTGCGATTTGACGCCGTTATATTATTTCCAGTGGGGCTACGTCAAGTCTATGGTCTATGCCAACAAGCCAGCGACGATTGATGAACTTCGTACGAATATCGAACGTGAAATTGCAGCAGTATCGGCCGATTTATACTTGAAAACCGTCGAAAATTGGGTTCAGCGTCTGGACTTCTGCAAGCGTGGCCTTGGTGGCCATACAAAAGAAATCGAGTTCCATACATAATGGCAACGAACGTACTTTCACAGGAATAAAGAATTTCATTGGTATCTAAAACCGGTTTTGTCTCATTTAAAAAAGTTTTGTAGCGCTCTTATTGAAAAACCCTATATATATTCCAAATTAGCCCCATGGGAGCACATAACATCCCCATTACAGATATATGCTGATTCCATTTCAGATCGGAGATATAGTCAACTTTATGAAGCGACCCATGTCATTGACAGAAAAAATAATTTCGAGTGCCAATATTGGACACTCCTGATAAAAGTGAATGGACTACCGTTAACATTATTGAAAATGTTTGGGGTTGGCTAACCCGCAAGGTCTATGAGGGAGAAAAACAAATTTCATGGGTCGACAATTCTCTTGACTACCTATACGAGTCATTAAGAGATAGAAAATTCGAAGTTATTCTGGTCCAAGTAGAAACCAATAAATTAATATTCAGATCAAATAATTACATTAAAATCAGTTGTTAATATTAACACTGTATGGTTGTCTGATCTATAAAACAATTCAAACATGGTGCTATTCACTTGAACCAAAAAAAAATAAAATTCCACACAATTACACACAATGAGAGAAAAGTACACGTACACTTCGACGTGCTTTTTTGTTATTAAATAGTCAAAGACAATTTTTATTTTTCACTGAAAATTTGAATCTGTATTGCATCTGCATTCACAATTTATGGCGATTTTTTACTTACAATGCTATTGGTTCTATCCTGTATAACTTTTATTTGACCGATATAACTTTCCCGGTAAGCATAATCATGCCCCAATCCCCGACACCCCCCGCACATTCGCACTGTGCTACGAATATTATATTTTGCTGGATTAATTTTGTTAAAAACTAGCTGACCCGGCAGACTTCGTCCTGCCTTCAAACGTAGGCGCCATCTATTTTATCAACACCTTTACTTTTGCCTAAGAATAATATGTTGCGAATTTGAAACAAAGCGGTTCATAAATAACCGAAATCGACATCAGCGCCACCTACTTTGCAGCGCCACCTATCTATGGAAATTATGGAAATTTTTTTGTCTACATACCATTCGGAGTCAACAGTGAATGAGCAGCATTGCTCAACCTCGTAAATCCGAATCTTCTCCCACTCCATTATGTTAGTCAGTCCTTAATTGCATCTCGTAATAGATTATATTCACTTTTAATATTCCAATATTATGTATTTAAAATATACTAACGGACGCACAAAATTTTCTAAAAAATTTGTGATTAAAATAAAAAGACTACGATATCGGAGGTCATTCAAACCAAACGATAATTCAGGTCAAAATATAAAAGACAACAACTGGCACTAAAAAATATTTCTAGTAAACGTTAAACCGAGGTTTTTTGATGTGTTAACATCTACAGGCGCGGGTAGGTACTAAATTAACAAAGTGAATACATCCAAACGCAGTTTGTCCGACTGCGATCACACAGATTGTCCGACTGCGACCACACAGATTGTCCGACCGCGATCGCACAGATTGTTTGGCGTTAAACCCCTCCGAAACGGCTGGACCGATTTGTATAAAATGTGCATATTTGTATGTGTGCATATCGGGTAGGTCTCAGAATCGTCCAACATCTATTTTTCATACCCCTAAACACAGATTGTCAGACTGCGAAAAAAATCACACACTGATGTTGCGGCAGCGAATAGTTGGCTTGTGTGCGTGCGGAACACTCTCAGAGCAAAGAGAATAATGACGTGGTCATACGTAAATGAAAATGAGATAGCAAGAGAGCAACGAAAATTGTGCGAACTTGTGTAGCTTATGAACGAACATAACACCCCGCGGCGGAAGTCGTGACCAAACAGGCCCTCTTTAAAATAAATTTAAAATACACATTACCTCCTCCTTTCTTTTTAACATTGCGTGAGATTAGGAGGCAAGGCATTCCTTGCTCATTACCTAATGAAGGCATGCAAAGAGGAACGCATTTACTGTAATTTTTTTTTTTTTTTTTGCGAAGACCAACACTCAGGGGATGTCCCCTATAAATGCAGTTGGACTTAGGAAAATGGGATAGGAGTAGGGAGAAAGAGAGAGAAGTACTTGTTAATATTTACTTAAACTTGCTGATGTTGTAAGAAGTGGGGAATATACTTTCCGGAAGCTTGTTCCACATACGGACTGTTCGGCTGAAGAACGAATTAATAACAAACAAACAAAAATAAAATTAAAATAATTTATTTCATCACAAAATCATTATCCACTTCTAGATATTAGTTTTTAAGTATGTATCTATCTTAGAAAGTTGTACCACCCCTAACTTCAAATTTAAAATTTTGAAAATACCCTGAAAAATATTAAATAAACAATATAATTTTAAAATTTTTATGAAATTTTCCAATTAAATTACGGAAAAGTAATTTGTCAAAATATAAAAAATCTTCTTCTTGGTTATATCTGATGAAAAAAATGCATGCATTCATTCCGCAGGCCTTATTTTAGGAGGGCATTACAAAAGAACTATACCGCATGCCTTAATTGTGGAAGGCCTTGCGACTTCCGCCGCTGGGCAATGTATGTATTTTCATGTGTCTGTTACTTTGCATTCTCTTTGTTTTTTGTGGGAATAAAACAAAAAGTATTAAGCAAGAAAATAATGACGAATATGCTTGAACTGGTCTTTAAATCATTTTAAGTATTAATATTATTTAAATGTAACGTCATCATACGATTTAACGTTGTTTTTTATTTTCCAATGTAACTTTTGACTGTAAGAAGGTGATAAACGATTACTCTATGCACGGCAGACTCTACATCATCTGGGTGCCGGGGCACAGCGGAGTATTCGGCAACGAGAGAGCGAACCTCCTGGCAACGAAAGCCAGGGAACACCAAACGGTGAGCCTAGATGGAGCGAAACCCTTTGGGGTGATGAAGGCTGAGTTAAGTAAATGGGCGGAGTCGGCACATATAGCCCAGTGGAACCGGGAATCAGTAGGCAGGATGACAAAGATCCTATGGGGAGACCCAGATGGATTGGAAAATCCGAAATGATCAAAATGATGGCAGTCTAAACGGGTCATTCGGGATTACGGGCTCACCTGTACCGTAATGGACTAGTGGCGAACAGTGAGTGGACGATGAGACGATGGGGCACTTATTATGCCACTGCCCGGCCTTCACACAAGCTAGATCCAGATATCTTTCGGATAGTACGATACCGGACATAACCAAACTTGTGGGTATGAACTGGAACAAACTAAGGAATTTCGTGAATAGCACTGAATTCCTATAAGGGATATAGTAAAGTAGTAGGATAAACATAGAGCGCACAACAGGTTGAATTAGCGGCTTAAGTGTATGTCTTACTGACATGGGAAGGACTCAACACCGCACCCCTCTTGTCAAGCCAACTAAATAACATTTACTAATGTGTTCATAGAAATCGAACAGGTACCGTGTAACAAAAGGGTGTTAACACATCGCCGGTGAGTTCGAACACTCATTGGATTTTTTTTAAGAAAAATTAACAAATTACTGCATATTAAATATCATTGTAGGCGAAAAAAGAAAAATATCAGCCTGAATCCATATTGCATGAACCGATACTGGTTGACCCATTTTACGCATGGCAAGCAGTGTGATAATTTGGCTTTTTATCTGCAAAATCTACATGGATGCTATTATGGTCACCAGAATTACAATTGCTAGGAATTTTTAGGAATTTTTACATAATAACAATTCTACATCTCATTCCAAATTCCATACTTCAGTACGCAGTTCAGTTAAAAAAAAGAGCACATCACTTTACACAGATTATAAAGTAGTTCCAAAAATTGTGTATGTATGAACAATACAAGCCAGTTTTTGCCATAAAATGGTCGTCCTCTCGCATCTAAACAAAATGTATTTGAATCAGCGAAAATCGTCCAGCAGAATGATGTATTACAAGATATTGAACTCAACAAATACTGGAGATTATACAACAATGTATGTCGATTAGTAGGTTGTTTTAAATCACATATTAGAAAGATAACTGTGTCAAACGTGCTGTAGATAATAAACGTCAACAGAATAGTGAAGGAGGTGGTCATGACGATGACTATGACAACGGTGGTGATGCCACGACTCGTAGCGTATACCTACTTACATAGACTTGCTCACACATGTAAGATACTTCTGCAGCGATGCGAGTATGAGAAAACGACAAATGACTTAAGATAAATAAATAGACAATGTGTCGGATGGATATAGCGGCGACTCAAACTGCCGGGCAAGTCACCAAATATTATATTGCGCCATCACTCCTTTATCAGCAGACATTCAGTCAGTGTGCCTTTCTACCTCTTACTACTTCACCATCCGTTGACTTCCCTATTATATTTATAACAAAGTATTCCCTTGTGCGACACATAAACCAGACTATTGCGTGGAGTGATAAAAAGTGTTAAAAGTATTCGTTGGCGCCTTTCGACATCGTCAATTGCCTTCTTGGTAGATGAAATGTTCTGGAGGTTTCACGTACATAGTTAATTGAAAAATTATGTTCTTTCTTGGTGGGCATTTAATGTACTCGCCACTCTTAGTACCCAAAATGTCATTTGTCATCCTCTTTGGATGGTGTAAAATCTTTTGAGTCATTACGTATTATGCTCGATTTTTATAAACGTATTCTATTTAAATGTAGTCATTAAATTAAAATGATTTTAAAGAATGGAAATGTGTATTATATTTATATAGTTTTGTTTTGTAATTTTGAAAACATACCGGAGCTTACGAGGTCATTTGAAAACTAAAAACCATTTAGAACTTCGTGAAATTTAGAAGTCAATATTGATGTTTTTATTTTGTGTTTTTATATGGGGAAAGACAATCCGAGGTCTTGGGTGACATCATGTAAAGGGAAATCAAAGGTATGTAAACGGTATGCATTGTCTAAAAACACCTAGTGGTGGTATCTGTCTCATCTGATGTTTCACTACACACTCTTTGGGGTGAAGTCGGCGCGATAGTTAGAGGTTAGACGTAAATTGACTTCCACCAGGTGGAATTACAAGAACTAAATTTTGGCATGATGTTTTAGTTGAGAACTGTGAAATTTTAAAAGAAAATAAATGGTTTCCCATTACATCCCATGAAGGGACTGGGGAGAACTTCTCACAATCACTGAGCTGTGCGCTTTCCAGTTTTCACTCACTGATTGGGACCTACAGTTTTACACCGATTCCGAACAGTAATTTGAAAAGCTTTTTCATGGCTAGATACTCGATAGTGTCGCCGTCACTATGCGAGGTGACCGCCGCCGAAAGAAAATTTGAAGGTGGTCAGAGCCGGGTTCGAACCCAGGATCTCATGTACAAGAGCCGCGCACACTAACCATTGCACCAGCGACGGCCAAGATGCAACGCCTATATCCAGACAAGCCTAATGCCGTCAATTTGATGAGAAAAGTGGTTACTCTAGATGTCTTACACTATGTGCTAAAGATACGAGTAAGTATGTATATGTGTTAAAATTGGAATTGAGCACTGCTGGTGTTTTTACGGGGTGGGGGTATATATTAATTGATACGAAAAAAAGTTGTAGGCATAGGGGAGCCATATTAGACCCATAGTATCTTCGGAAGTAATTCGTTTTAGGACTTTATGAAGTTATTAAGCCATGATCGTCTCTCTGATTGGTCAACATAAACATTACATTTTGTTAGTGGCTATTATTGGCCCAAACTTAGTTTGGGATTGAAAATAGGCATTATGACCACGTCTGGTACCTCCCACTCAAAGCGGCCCATTTATTACAAAATAATATTTCTTCTAAAACTTTTTCTGGTAAATATGTTTTGCTTCCATTCAGGTATTATGGGGGATTTTACCACTCACATTCAGGTACATCCAATACATCTCCCGTAGACCACGTTCGATATTTCAAAAATTTGGCCGTCGGTGGTGCAGTGGGTAGTGTGCGCGGCTTTTTGCATGAGAGCTTGGGGTCGGTCCTTGTTCTAACCACCTTACATTTCCTTCGACGACTGCCACCTCGCTTAGTGATGGCGACACTATCGAGTACTTGGCCATGGAAAAGGTTCCCAAAATACCGTTTGGAACCGGACTAAAACTGTTGGTCCCAATTAGTGAGTGAAAAAATAGTAAGCGCCAAGCTCACTGGTTGTGAGAAGCTGTACCATGTACCATACAACGTTGGACCGTAGTCTGGTTGGCAGACTCGATATCTCAAGTAAATCATAACAGATCTTAATGAAATTTGGTACCGACAATATTTTGAAAATGTTACTGTGTAACTTAAACGGGACAACTTTGACACACGCAGTTGTGTACCTTCCATACATAAAATGGGCGACGTTTTATTTATTTATAAATTGGTTTATCCTACACAACAAGATATAAATCTTATAATTACTGCATAGGAATTTATAATGAAAGACTTTATATTGCATAATGAATAATGAACAGTGAATATTGAACAAATTAAACTTAAAATTAAAATTAACTTATCAATTTAATTTAATTTAACAAAATCTTTCATACAGTAAAGGAAGGGAAAAAAATACTTTTAATAATAATCTGATATTCAGAGGAGTGAACGAGGAGGAGTGAAGAGGAGGAACAGAGGAAGTTCCAACAATATTATTTATATGATTATTCCACGTTAGCGTGTCATTGAAGATGATACCTAGATTTTTAACGGAAGGAACAATTTCAATATTCCGTCCATTGATCATTATATTAACGTCGAACGTATATTTCGAGGACTTTCTTTGTACTAACATACACTTTGATTTACGTGGATTCAAAGACAGACCATTTGCAGATGCCCACACATATATAGCTTCGAGATCAGCATTCACTCGGCAAATAGCATCATCAAAACGATCTATGGTTGAACTTGTGTTTAGCTGAACGTCATCAGCGTACATGTGGCACTTGCAGGAAGATAAGTTTACAGGAAGATCGTTTATATACATTGCAAATAACAAAGGTCCGAGTATTGATCCCTGAGGGACGCCTCTAGTCAAAAATAGCGGTTTAGACACTGAATTTTTCCTATAAACTGATTGACTACGACCATTAAGGTACGACTGCAGTAGCCGGTTAGAGGTACTTGCAAAACTGAAAAACTTTCTAAGCTTAAAACCTAAAATGTCGTGATCGACAGTGTCAGGCGCCTTAGAATGGTCCAGAGGGACAAGAATAATAACATTCTTGTCGTCTATATCCCGCGCAGGTCTTCCGGTACATCTATTAATGTTGTAACACAACTATGTTTCAGCCTAAAACCAGATTGATTTTCCGCTAGTTAATAAAAAATTACTACTTTCCCACGAATATTTTTTACCTCCAATATAAATGTTGGACGATCAATCGTCAAAAATACAACAGGTCATAATTAACTTGGGAATTAGATAATATTTTTTTTCAACCTCAAACTCCTTTTGAACATGGGCGAATTTACGACACCCATTCAGGTTCACAAAAATATAAATCGTTTTTAATGGAACTTGAACCCAATGTATGACTAAGGACGAGGGTATATTTAAGTCTGTTCAGTCGACTGAATTTGTTGTACTGGGTTTTACTATTTTATTTGATTTTTCAAAAAGTGGAGGTTTAAAATGTTGCCCAAAACGTGACGTATTTTCCAAATTGTGTTTTAACAATTTCACACACCAAAAACTAGTACTAGAAATATTTATTGGACAGCTAATAACATCTTATCATTGATCGGATTCTTCCAATACAATATAAGGGCTAAGGAGTAATGCAACTGTCTAAAATAAGAACATAATTTTTCAAAAATCATTGACGTATCTGATACATTTTTTTAACATCTTAGTCCATTATAGGATCCAAAAAAATAGTGGCTACCTTGGCCCCAAATTCTACTGGCTCTGGGCTATACGAAATGAAATAATGATTTTATCCCATTACATCCCATGAAGGAATTAAAGAGACCTACTCAAAACCAGTGAGCTATGCACTTTCTAGTTTTACAAGCGAGGCCACTAAGCGAGGTGACCGCCTTCGAAAGAAATTGTAACGTGGTTGGTAAGGGTTCGAACCCTCCATCTCAGGTACAGGAGCGACGCACAATACCATTGCACCGCAGACGGCCGTATGAAAGAAGCCACAACAAAAATTGGCAAAAACACCAAATCAACAATGAAATACCAAACGAACCTATAAAATGAAATAAAGCCCAATGAAAAAATCCACTATGAATAAGATAAAAGTACTTTTGATGGAATTACATCTCGCTGAAAAAAAAATAATTCCAGTAAAAAATATATATTTTGAAAAATCAAAAAAAACAAATAAATAAAAAAAGAAATAACATTAAATGAAAAAAAATTAAACACCTTTTCTTAACACTATTATGCTACAACCCAGTATTATCAACTATATTGGGTACTTTTGCTTTGGTTTGTGTCTAGATAAACATACAAATGTTGGCAAATTTCTTGTTTAATAGAAAGTTTTCTAGGTGGAGACTGTAACTAATATTTAGTATATATTGTAATTTTGAACCCAATACAAATTAAATTTAGAAAAGCCAAAGTGAAAGAAGTTTAAAATAGAACATTTTCTTAAATAAGTGCCTTTTCTTAAAAAAGTACATTTACTCAAAAAACATACCTATTGATATTCTAAAACAAAGTACCTTTTCTTAAAAAAATACCTTATCTTCAAGAAGTACCTTTGCTTAAAAAAAAAGTTAATTTCCTTACAAAAAGTACATTTTCTTAAAAAAAGTAATTTTTTTTAAATAAGTATCTTATCTTAACAAAAATAAATCGTCTTACACCAAATTTATTTTTCTTAAAAAACTTTCTTTTCTTAAAAGGGCACATTTTCCTGAAACAAAATAACTTTCCTTGAGATACGTATCTACTCTTAAAAATTTACCTATTCTTGAAAAAAAATTATTAATTCTAACAAACTCTCAGTTCTTAAAAAAAACCTTTTCTCCAAAAAAATACCTTCTCTTAGAAACAACACTTTTTCTTACAAAAATTCCTTTTCTTAAAAGAACCTTTTCTACAGAATAAAATAATACCTTTTCTTTTCTCGTATTAAGTATAGTATATACTACTCGTAAAAAGTTACCTTTTCCTTAAAAGATTACCACTTCCTCAGAAAGTACCTGTTCTTAAAAAAAGTATTTCTTTGTAAAAAAAATTTATAGTCTTATGGCCTTTTCTTACAGAAAGAACTTCTTCTTAAAAATAGTACCTTATCTAAAAAAAACAGCAGACAGTTGTCCGAGGCCTTCGGCCACGGACTGTCCCTGCAGGCTGTGTCAGAGACACGGCCATTAAGTTTAACGTAGAATACGCCATCCGATAAGACAGAAAACATATATAACAATAAATGATAAATAACATAAGCAAATGAATTTATTTATTTGATAGTTACTTTTGATAATATACATAAGCTTATGGTAGGAAAAATAGGATAAATATGTTTTTAAATTAAAAGAGTAAGGATAAATGATAAATAACAGACGCAAATCAATTTGATTTATATTTTTTATAATTATATATCCATGTTAAATTCAAATTCACATTTAACATTTGGTTTCACTTAAATACATAAGTAAATATAAGAAATTTCTATATTTCATCAATCAAAACAACAGCCGAAGGTTTGTGTCCACACTGAAACAGCAGGATAGTTTGTGTTAACGCTACAAACTCAAACACTCAACCAAACACCACACATATGTTTGAGTGTATGTGTTTAAACAATTTTCATTTGAGAAATTTAAATATTAGGAAGATATCAACTAATATGAAATGTATATCAAAAGAAAGATAACATCTTCATTTACCTACAAAAAAATTTTTAAAAATTTTTATACCGTAAGGTAGGACGTATTCTACGCCAAAAAAACATTAGGTTTTAATAAAAGAAGCACCTCTCTTTAAAAAAGGACCTTTTCGGGAAAATATAACACATATATTTACAAAATGAACCTAAAAATATTCTCTTATTTTTAAAAAATACATTCCATAAAAAAAATTCTTAAAAAAGTGTATGTTTTTTAAAGATCCATTTAAATTATCGTATTTTTCAACGGGCATCTTAGGCGTCTTGGAACTATCTAGTACGTAATATATAGTGAAAGGAACTTCGATCCAGCCGGGTGTCCCCTGACACCTCATGTAATTTCTGTTTGTTAATTTACTGGTGTCTTATTTACCTGTATTTCCATAAATATTTACAAAGCGGTAAAATTATACACTTTATATGGAGTAGTAACCTATAAGAAAAAAAATTAGTTGTACATCCAACTTTCGAAATTCTGGCCATCATGGGTCAACGCACCAATTCTCACGTGTTGGATTTGTCGATTTATGTGAAGATGATGGTGACGATGACATATTAAATGTGCGTCCTTCAAAAATTTGGAACTGTTGGCATCCGCTTGAACTGAACTTTAATAAATGTGGATATTTTCTGCAAAATCTGAAGTTTTACCGCAAAGGCCATAATTTTACAACATTTGTACTTACTATTCTTAATAACCACAAAAAATCTTCACATCACCGCAACAGCAACAATTGTATATTATGTAACTTTTTTGTATAATATTCCACCACCCAGAATAACGACCTTGAAGCGAAGTGGGGGGCACACGCGTGGCCTAAGCTTCGTCAACTAGTGGTTACACCGGGGGAAGTGAAGAGTCTCGATGTAGATCTATCTGTTGATCAAATGACCAATGAACCTTCCTCGACATGGCGATTGTTTTGACTTTGTCGCCATTAAACAAAAAACCCTTTTAAGGTCAAGGTTGGTGGTAGAAGTGCCGAAGACGTGGATGGCTAGTGTTTAAATAAACTAGTTCCAAACTGCTCCCTCCGACGCTTAGCCAGACAAGGCGAAACTCAGAATGTACCAAAGCATCTGTGAGCCCATTCCTCGACCTAAATAGAGGCTGAGAAAAGGGTCCGGTAACCGGAGGAGCAGACACTGTGAAATCAGAGGCGAAAAGGAAAAGAGTTTCCCGTCATCCGGTAACTCGTAGACACGCAAACCCATTTTTACCCAGGGTGTTCCACGAAATTCCTGGGGCAATAGGGGCAAATCCGATGCGGTTGCCAGGAAGGCGAGCACTTCAGCGAAATCAGCAGGGAAGGAAAGGGCACAAAAACACGAGCCCGATCCAACTAGAAAGTGTAAGATGAACGGGGACAACGGTAAGGTCCTACCATCCTGACGAACTGTTCTACGCAGTTATTGGCTGTGGCAATCCAACTGGTATAATACCGAAAAACCAGCCCCAAAGTGTGGACGCTCTAGTTAGGTAATGGAACATGTAATGCAGGCCGAAGGTGGACCACCCATAGAAGTCATCAGCAGAGGCTGTAAAGAGGAGGAACAAACACTGCAGCTGACATTACGCGGATACACTGGAGACGCTAGTGTATGGTATGTCTGCCCCGTGGGAATGCGGTAAGCTAGTACTTGTGGGGGAAAAGGACATCCCCCGGCTGATAAAGGTGACCATGTATGTCAAAGGATGGGACAGCAAGCTCACATCGACGCCATATTCATTGGCGTGCAAAACGACGGACGAACCGTGGATAGATGGGTGGTTTTCCACAGGGAGGAGGGGCAGGAGCGCCCTCTCCTTGAGATTAGAATAGACCCGGCATCCATGACCAGTCTTGCCAATACAAAAGTTATGGTGTACTGTGTGACTAAACCGGTCTACATCAAGGTTGGCAAAGTGGCAATTGGCATGATGGCCGGGGCAACACACCCGGAAAATGTGAAGAAAGATGAGAAGAGTGGTGGCCCAGAAGAACAGACACCACTTAAAGGGAAGGAGAAAGTGACCGAAAACATCACCAACTCCCAGGAAGACCGATTACTGGAGGCCCAATGTTAGAAGTCATCCAAATAAACCTCAACCGGAGCGAGACGGCAACTTACGCTCTGTTGGGTTTAATTAAGGTAAAAAACTGGGTTACACGGAAAAAATTATATCTTGGGAAGAAAGTCCGCAGACTGTACAACAGGGCTACGCGTAAAAAACTTCCAGTATATCGGGAGGAGTATAAGAGAAGTTTCAGTGAATACAACGTAATATTTGGAACGGCGAGATATGTAACTCCTGGAGACTATTTAATTAACAGGTGGATAGCGTCAATGATATATCAAAGATGAAAAAATTCCTCTCTACGACCTACGTTCAGGCGGAAAGGCTAGTAGACGACACAGGAAAGGGAATGGAGACAATGCAACAAGCGTTATGGCAATTGATGAATACACACGTTCAAAAACACCAATCATCACGAACCAAATGGTCAAAAATGCTATAAAGAGTTTCTCCCCATATACTGCGGAGGAACCTGTATGGGATTTTTCCGGGTATCGTACGGTATGCGGTTGACCCATTTGGTGGGAATCTTCACCACAAGCTTAAAATTCCCTATACACCAAAGAATTGGTAGGGGGATAGGGTAGTATTTATACCCAAACCTTGAAAGGCAAGTTATGCAACGGCAACGCGTAGAGACCAATTATCCTTACCTCGTTTCTACTCAAAACCCTGTAGAGAATAGTGGAGGACATGGTGAAAATTGTAATGCGGGACGGTATGCTGAAGTTCAAGCAACTCGCACATGTTAAAGGTCGATCAGTGAAAACCGCACTTCATGAGGTATCCCAGTACATAGAGGAATCCCTTAATAGCAAATTGTATACACTCTCCGTACGCATAGATATTGAGTGAGCGTTCAACAATGTCCAGACCAAAACACTCATCCAATCCCTAGACGAGTTTATGGTGGACCGGGCGTTAAAACACTGGATCAATCATATGCTAAAGAATATATAGAAAAGCTGCGGTTCCCATGACATTCATAAATATTAGAGACAAGGTACAACGTGGATTATGTCACCACTTTTGTGGATCCTCTCAATACACAGTCTCCTAAGGAAACTAACCGACGAAGGACTTAAACCAGTCTGCTATGCTGGCGACGTTATAATGCGAATATTTTAATTAGTTACGAAGAGAGGCTGAGAGGGCACTGAGTACAACTAGACACTGTCAAGTTGTTAAATGTGAACCCGGACAAAACGGATATAAGTCTATTCACAAGGAAAACGAAAATGTCAGAGTTTGAAGAGCCACGATTCCTGGGAAAGACGATTAAATTATCGGATATGGTTAAATAGTTAGGGGTAATCTGAGGTTAGAAATTTAATTGGAAGCACCACCTAGAGGCCACGGCCAATAAGGCCTATAGATGTTGGTCACACTGCAGTAGGGATATAGTATCCAAATGAGGCCTCAACCCGTAAATAACACAATGGCTCCATAGAAGCGTAATTAGGCCAAGATTAACAAATGCTTCTGGTCTTAGCAGCGCAATGAGGAGGCTTTGGTAGGTTACATGCAAGAAGTAGGTGAATCCAACCGAATACCCGAGTTAAGGGTTAAGACAATCTGTGTAACAATTAAGCTACTGCGAAACACAGATTGTCAAACTGCATCAAATGGCTCAGCAAAAACATAAACCCAACCGAAGCGAATATCTTCACAGATAGCCAAATGACAATGAGGGCAATATCAACAATATCAATATCAAATCTTGAACGGTCCTTGACTGCAAGAAGGTAATTAACGATTCTTCCACGCACGGCAGACTCAATATCCATCTGGATGATGGGACATAGTGGAATGGTGGGAATTGAACGTACGAACTTTCTGGCAACGAGAGCCAGTAAACCTTTTGGGGGTGTTGAAGGCTGAGTTGGGTCAATGGGAGAAATCGGAAACCAGGAAACAGTAGGCAGGTTGACAAAGATCCTACGGGAGACCAAGATGGGTCGAGGAAAAAAGGTTTGCTGAAACTGGGAAAGTGTGAGAGGAGCAAAATTATGGGAGTGTTAACCAGACATTCGGGATTGCGACCCCGTCTGTACCGTATTGAACCAATGCCGAATAGTGAGTGCAGGGCGTGCATGGAAGACGATGAGACGAAGGAGCATATCATGTGGCAACAACCGAATTTCTCCAACCTCTTTTCAAACAATTCATTTTCTGTGTGTACAATAGAATCTCTGATAGTCGAAACCCCCTTACACTACCAAACTAACCTACGTTGAGTTATTCCCAAAAAATGGCTGCGCCAATAGTCCATCGGCACCCGTAGCATTGTTAAACTGGGGAAATGCTGTTCTAACCTCATTTTGGTTAGGTGGAAGACTCTTGAATCCATTTCATTAGATCATAAGATTCTTCTGGGATAAGCAGATTATTTTCTCGTCATTTACAATAAAAGAAGCCGAAAAACCCATTTCTACTTTCAATAACACTTGTGGGTCATATATTTTCCATCATGTCATTTGTAGTTCTCCGTAGACTTTGTCGTAGATGACCCTGCTAATGCTTTCGCATTTACTATTTATACAAAAATAGCACGAAATGTGTGTGATAATTATTTTATGACATTTTCTCTCACTTGTGATAATAATAGAAATTATATTTAATATAGTCCATATCATAGTTATATTATGCATTATGATAATATGGAATTATTGTGCATTTCTCTATTTAGATGATACTGTGTCTGGCATATAAAAATTTTATATTTGTCTGGGAATTAAAAAATTCAATTTGTTCATCCGCTTCTTGCACATAATAGAACATTTCGTTATTTTTCACTACAAATTAAGTCTAAGAGGAAAAAGTCTTTCCGTTGTGTCGTTTAATAAATTGACTTTTAATTCTAACACTTAATTTGGGTCTTCTCTGTATAGTCAGTGCGACTTTTTCACAGACAATCTCATTATAGTTTATACTTTCAACATTAGACAATTGTAAATTTCTTTCAGTCATATAGACATCTGCAAACTGTTCCTTACTCTTAGTATCTCCGTCTCAGCTCAGTCATGTTGACGTTTTACTAATTTCTTGTTAAAGTAATTAATCATTAGTGTGTAACATATGATCACTAGCGACGACGAATACGAGTATATATGTACAGTTCAGTTTGTCTTTCGAATTTTTCACTATTCTATTTTTAAGTTGACACTAATTATCTTAGTTAATCATTTGCGAAAGAAAGTGTACAAAGGCGAAATAAGTTCTGAAAGTTCTTTCATTGTTTAAAACGCTGTCTTTGAAGTTTGCGAATGATTTATTAGGTATTTAAGAAAACATCTTGTGGAAGCATTTTGTTGAAAGAGTAAAAAAATGTGCCGAAACAGTTGTTTGTTAGAAACTAAATTTAGCAGAAATTGTAGCTTTGATATTTTTGTCAGGAAATTAATGTTTTTGCTGGGGTGGTCAGTCTCTGGTTCTCTGCCAACTCCCACAAAAATAGATATTGAATTGACTTAACTTTCTGTATAACTAGTTTGCGCTATATAAACGCTACATAACATCAACCAAAACTTTTTAAATTTCGAACAATATTTGGCGAGGTACGGAGCCAAAGTAAAGTAGAAATTCATTTTTAAAATCTGTTGTTATTTGCGGGAAAACAATATCAAATTTGCGGTCAACCATGAGACTAAGGCCTTAATCGGGCAACACATCACTTCCCCAGAATTTGTATTTTTTGTATCGCTTGACTCACCGTTTTTGTATATTTTATAATGCGCAGCCGGTAATGTCTCAATAATTGAGGTGACAAAATTTAAATTGCCGATTTTCCCAGCGATAGGCCGATGACTAAAAATAAAACCAATGATCTAAACTATAAAATGGATCGAGTTTGGCTACTATTTAAAAAGTATATTAATATGAGTAATTACATAAGTAACACAGAAAAAACTTCAACAGAGCAACAGACAGAAATGCTCCGTAATGAAATGAAACAAAACACAAATCTACTTAGGTATCCTCATTTACGGGTTAAATGCTTGAGGGCATCCTGAGATTATTTTTGAGTATTTGTTAAGTTTATTCAGTCTTGAGAGGGCGGACAAAGCAAATTGCGGCAAGTGCTTCAATTTATTACTCATACAATTCAATCCATTCCGAAGTGGGTCAAACCAGACATCTGATACCGCGTCCACGTACTTTCATAAATTGTTGGTGTGGTTCCAATTCAAACTTCAAATTTGTATGCACATTTATGACATTTGAAGTTTTTCGAGGTATATGCCAGATTTGAGGTTAAATGAAAACCCATGCTATATTACTAGAATAAATATAAAAGAGACCAACAAATTGGTATTTACGATATGTAGTAGACTGGTCGTAGTTTGTATGGGCGATTTTAAAGTTTCTCCGAACCCCGCTCCAAGGGGCTTATTTTGTTCGTTTACTAAAAAAAAGTAATTTCAGGTCAATTGAAGAATTTTTGAGCTATCCGTGGCCCGTCAAAGTTTTGACATTTTGGTATTTTAGCTGATATTTTGTATGCGCTGGCAACTCGTCATTTTTGCGTCAATTGCCATGAAATTTTACAAATAAATTTGGTTTGCCCTTTTAATTAAATAGTAAAAATTTGAGAACGATCCAACAACTGTAGGAGTTTCAATAATAAAATTAAGAAAAAAGTAATTTTTTTATAAAAGTGAAAATTACTGATATTTAGGTTTTTGCCAAAAAACTATAACTAGATGATAAACATTTTCAAATCTGGCAAAAATATCCTTTAGTAGATGTCCGTACGCTTCCAATAAGGTATAACACTTTACAATATATCAACGGTTTAACGGTGAGATGGTAGGATAAAGTAGGCAACCAAGACGGCCTATAATAGGTGCTCAACTGTAAATAATGAAAAAAAAAACACTTAAAGTCATAAGTTATGTACAAAAACCCGCTTAAAAACATTGGGTTTGATAATAGGCTGCAATATCAGGTTCCAAAACCCGGTTTTATGGACCGGGTTTTATAAACCGGTTCCGAAACCCGTAATTGAGAACGGGATTCAATAAACAAACCCGGTTCAAATTAACAAAGAAGTAAGAATTAAATTAATTAAGATGAATCTGTTACCTTTCTTAAATGTCCAAAATCGCTATAATCGGAGTTAAAATAAGTGAGATATAAGGTTTTTATACAGATTTGTTTTTATTAAATAATGGAATGAAAGCAATACGTTAAAATTAAAATTCATTGCTCATTCCTGTTGCAATAAAGTTCTTTTTAAATGACTTGAGTACTGTTGACGATATTTATCACCGCTTAGTAACAAGAACTGCTTCTGCTCTTCATCGTGTGTGAGAAGCTGGTTGAATTCTTCCAGAAGTTTTACCTTCCGTTCAGAGACATAATTAACTACTTGCATTTTTTCAAACAACTTGCAATCCATCAATATATGACTTAAGTTGCGGCCAAACTGACGGTTCATAATCCATGAATTCAGTGGAGATATAAAATCTTTTGAAAAATTCCAACGTTCGCTTTGTAACAAAGAACGCTAACGTCTTGGTTTGTAATAAAGGCACATCTTTCGCTTGTATAAATTTTCGATTTTGGCAAACATTGTGGTGTTCTGGTAGATCACCTCTGAGGGACTGTACCATTTTTATTTTTACATCCAAATGTATGCTGCTGTCAAAAAAGAAGATTAGAAAGATACCACAAATGGCCACAAATTTTGTTTATTGCGATATTCGAAATATCTTTATCAACTGGGCAGATGGTGCGTGAAACCAGGCTTTTACATATAATGTTGCTAGAAATGAAAAGATATCTCGCGTATTGCATTCAGCTCGCGCACATTTAAATGGAATTGTTCGCGAAACAAATAAATTTTCAAACAATATATGGCCTTCGCCATCCACCTAGCGTGGTGAAATGCTCCAGGCGAGCGAAAAGAGATTCCAGATGGCGGAGTTTTTCCCAAAAAAATCAGAATGAGCTTTAAAAACTCTGCGTAGTCTGCTCTGCTGCGTTTTTCGGTCAATTGCCAAAGCCGTTTTATATTCAGTAACATCTAGTTCCTCTACATTTCAAAAGTAATTAGATTCAAGTAACATAATCGTTCGCTTCTTCGCCTGTGACATACCCCATTTAGCTTGAAATCTCTTGAATAAAAGAACAACCGGTGCAGATGTTGTCCCCATTTTAATATCGAAGACCGCTTTGAGGACAATTTCATATATATGATGACGACAGGGCAGCATTATTAAGCTTCTTCCGATATTCTGCTGCAGTAGCGTGCACGCGCCATTTAACCGTCCTATATTCGATGCCGTTGTGTCGCAACAAATTGCTTGAATATTTTGTTGCAAACCCCATTCAGCAATTATATCTATTACAGCGGCAGATATCTCATACCCAGTCCCATTGCGTATAAATGGGATGCCAAGCAGTTGATCGCCATTCTTATTGGAAACGATAACTGGAAGGCGGTCGACTTTTGACTTGCCATGTATTCTGGGTAACAATTTGCTATCCAAGTGGATAGTGCAGGGCAATTTTGGATTCAATTTGTAATGATCTTTTAATTTCATAGCAAGTGATTCGCGATGTAATTGGCGAACTCGCCGTAAAGAGGTCCGATTGATTATCAATTTTTGAACATCGTGGCCCAGCGCCTCAGCAACTGCTACCAGTTATTATCGGAGACCTTGCATTTATCGAGAACATTCACAATTCTCTCATTGATAAAATTTAATTTTGCTCTTTGAGAGGAAGGCAATAAATTGAAGTCAACGTCCACATCCATGTCGGAATCGTTACCAACTACTTCGGACATTTCAATATTGTCATCTGTATCTGTTGAATCGATATCTTCAATATTAATTGTACCTGAAGTAGATGCTAGCTGGTTGGCTTCCATTCTTCTTCGCTTTGCCTTAGCTTGTGTGAGTTTAATTTTTCCCTTTACTTTTCGCATGGCGACTGTATCAATGCCTATTATAACGCCATGCCGACCCATTCTTTGATTCATTAAAAAATGCTTGTCGGCCTCCTTTGTCAAAATATCCATGGCATTAGCTGCTGCTATCGAACAATTCTTGTAACTCTTCTAGTAATAAATTTTCACTTCTTTTATGTGATGCACTTTCGCGGCTCTTGTGTTTAAATAACATCATCCATTTATTATGCAATGATAACACTTTATCAATACATGTATCTTTGCGTTGTGGCTTTATCCCAAAAACCGCATGCCTCATTTACAACTATGGCTGCACAAGCACGCCTCGAAAGTTTTTGGTCGCTATAGATACGGAAGAAAACAGATAAAACTTGCATTTTTGGATGGTAACTTGCAACCTAATATTTGTGTACAAGGTTCGCCTATTAAATAAACACGGGATTCAGACCGACGTGAACACATTTTTAGTCAAACTTAGATTGACAATGCAATTATGAGAAGAAAACGAAAGTAGAAAGTAGAAGCATGTGTAGAAAGTCTGAGTTAAAAAGACGTTTGAGTAACAGAGACGTATATACTGTTTTGAATTGACATTACATTTCATTGGGCATTTAAGAAAGTTACCAGATTCTTTTATTTAATCCCGTTCTCAATTACGGGTTTCGGAACCGGTTTATAAAACCCGGTCCATAAAACCGGGTTTTGGAACCTGATATTGCAGCCTATCATCAAACCCAATGTTTTTAAGCGGGGTTTTGTACATAACTTATGACTAAGTGTTTTTTTTCATTATTTACAGTTAAGCACCTATTATAGGCCGTCTTGGGAATTTTTCCTCAAGGTTGCCTATTTTATCCTACCTTCTCACCATTAAACCGTTGATGTATTGTAAAGTGTTATACCTTATTGGAAGCGTACGGACATCCACTAAAGGATATTTTTGTCAGATTTGAAAAATTTAAACATCTAGTTATATTTTTTGGCAAAAACCTAAATATCAGTAATTTTCACTTTTTAAAAAAAATTACTTTTTTCTTAACTTTATTATTGAAACTCCTACAGTTGTTGGATCGTTCTCAAATTTTTACTATTTAATAACAAGGGCAAATCAAATTTATTTGTAAAATTTTATGGCAATTGACTTAAAAATGACGAGTTGCCAGCGCATACAAAATATCAGCTAAAATACCAAAATGTCAAAACTTTGACGGGCCAGGGATAGCTCAAAAATTCTTCAATTGACCTGAAATAGTTTGCAGCCGGGGAAATTTTAGCAGTGGTTCACTGATACCTGGACGCTTCCGTGAGTAACAGTGGCTAAGTCCTTGCCGTATAAATGGGGGATATAATGCCGTTGTCCTTAAATTTCCAACACTCGTGTGAACCACATGAAAACAAATATAATAGAGAATAATATTGAAACAACAACACAAACAGACGGCGGGCAGACGTCTAGGCCCGTAGTTGGCAGAAATCATACCGATGCCAATATGGCAGAGTCCACTAATATGGACCGAAAACACGACCTGATGTCAAGTCGATATTGGCAATTCTTTCGAGAGGATAGGAGACACGTCTGGTAAAGATCTAGGTACCTCAGCGCAGGTATAAACCCACACCTCCTATGATCACCCACAGTCTAAGAGGCCAAAGGTGGCCAGTAGAACCTCTGGACAAAGGTTCTTTCGTGAAGTTGCAAAAGACAAGCTGATAATGCAGGATATCAGCAAGGAGGAGGAAGTGGGAATCCTTCCG
Source organism: Phaonia tiefii (assembly GCA_963931995.1). Taxonomy (NCBI): domain Eukaryota; kingdom Metazoa; phylum Arthropoda; class Insecta; order Diptera; family Muscidae; genus Phaonia; species Phaonia tiefii. Next base: position 195,427,772 of record OZ008368.1, on the reverse strand, counting down.
ACGGTGAAATGGAAATATGATCTGAACGCACTGGCAGTATGCGTTCAGATACGAAATGAGATCACGATGTCGCGACGCAAGCTTTCCAACATTAACCACCGGTACACCGTAAGCTTTGAAAAAAGTGGATGAATAGAGGCCAGGGCAGCAACAGATGTTATTCCGAGGGAGGATCCGCCATTCAGTCAGAGTACATGACTGAATTCCAACCAATAAATTGACGTGCAGTCAACTGAGTACTTTCTCACGGATAGCAATCCGGAAACTCCAATACACAATTAGGAAATCAGACGACTGAAGCGTCCGATTCACATTTTGAACAACGAGTTACTGCCTGTTCTAAATAATGCAATTGAGTGGTATCGACGCGAACGCTATCGAGTATTTATGTAATGTAATGGAAACCCATGGGCTGGGTGTCCTAGTTTTTTGATGACTTGTGGATTGTAAATGAGGAAGTATCAGGAAATGGAGATGAAAAATCGCAGATTTGGGATCGGGAGCATGAGAGTTGAACAAACCGTCGACGGTAAGTGATAATGCACAAATTTGTGACGGTGGTGGAGAGTCCAGCAAATTTTGCTGTTTTTTCAGGTCAACGTTCATCATTTGAAAAGTGGCGTTATGTACTTTAAGCTTTGGTCTATTAAAAGTCTAGGTGGATATGGTCCTAGTCCAAGAGCTGCTGGGTTTGTCGGTTAGGGACAAAGGGGTACAAGACAATAGCCGCCCGCCGTTAGAATTCCAGAGCTTGCACTGATACCAGAAGTGGTCTGATTATGTTCATTTAGCGGCCAACTTGAAACAGAGCGGATCCAAAATTTGATTGGTCGCGTCGTATATGCCTTATGGACAAATGGGTCAAGAACATTTTTGGTCTGGTGGTTAGAGATCCATTGCCATCAGTACCCATAAGATATCGCACGAGGAGGCAAAAAGTGTAGGTACTGTCGCCAATGATAGGGGTAGCACTGTCGCCAATGATAGGGGCGAAATACCTACTGAGTACCTTGCTAAACGAAATTAAGGCAATGCGCCAAATTTCGTCACCAGCTCCCGGCAAGAGGTATTTAAGGGCACCTTTGTATGAGAGAACCTGTACGAAATGATAAGGCAATAGAGTGCACTGGATGACAATTCCTTCTCTGAAGTAAATACATCGGATTCCAGTTGGACTGTAGCATTATCCACCCTGGAGAAATTCGTGGCAATGTTTGTAGTATTGACTGATCGGTCTGCGAAAAGGCCTGCAAGAGTTGCTTGTCATCAGAAACATCTGTGAAGATAAGGTACGTGGATGGCATACACAATATAGAGGACAAGACCACGAGTGCTCGCAACGAGTCGCTACATACCTCTTGCCTACGAAAGAAACCAATGAGGAAGAAGAAGCCGCCCTGGTGTTGTGCGAATCTTTAGGATATAAGGAGTCAAGCCCCTTAATAAAACCAAGTCTTGGAAGGACACCGAGGACTGGATAATTACGAAGTTGAACTAAGGCCATATAATAATGCTATCAGGCGGACAAAGAGAATTTCGTGTATGCATTTCTGTAAATCGGTAGACGAACACTCATCCGAGGCTAAAACAGAGGTTTGTAGCACTAAGTACAAGATGTTTCAAAAGAAGTCATCCGATGTTGTTTGGCTCTATTTTAAATGAAAAACTTCGACTCTGTGTGTTGATTACATTTATTTGAACCTTTAGAATTTTATTGGTTAAGTTGAGAAGGTGATATCGGTTAAATAGTCGCCGTTACAATTGATTACTATATGGGCTCGTTTTACGGCATTTTCATCATTTCGGCGAGAACTTCGGGCGACAGATTCTCGCACTCGTGTTGAATGTTGACCTTGACGGCTTTCAGGGTCTCGGGCTTGTTCAAGTAAACAAGGGAATTCAAAAAACCCCACAAAAAAAGTCTGCAACGGTTAAATCGGGGATCTTGCGGGCCAGTGCAAATCGCCAAAACGAGAGATGAGGCGACCAGAGAACGCCACCTTCAGAATATCGGTTGTGGCTCGCGCAGTGTGTTCCGTTGTTCCGTTCTGTTGGAACCACATGTCCTCCATTCCTAATTCGTTGAATTGCGGCAGAAAACTCGGTTAACATGGCCCTATAACGCGCACCGTCCACTGTTGTCGTTTGACCAGCGGCGTTCTCGACAAAAATGGACCGATGGCCTCCAGCGTGAACAGCGTACCATGCAGTCACTTTGAGCGGATGTAATGGCTCCTCGTGCATCACTCGTGGATTTTCGGTGCCCCAGAAGCGATAGTTTTGGTTGTTCACGTACCCGCTGAGGTGGAAATGAGCTTCATCGCTCATTATGACTTTGGTGGAAAAATCGTCCACTTCGTCCACGAGATTGAGGATGGCATGGGCGTAGGTGACACGCGTTTGGCGGTCGACAGGCAGCCACTGATGCAAGGACTAGACTTAGTATGGGAACATGTGCAGGTCTTTGACCAAAAGTCGCCATAGGGATGACCGGATGATGGCTAATTGCGAGGCACGTCGATGTTTCCGGCGACAGCTCGACATCCTCGGCAACAGCGGCGATATTCTCGGAAGAGCGGGCGCTCCGGGGCAGGGCACTCCTGGCAACGTCTCGTGGGGTCCCAAACTCTTCTGGGCTAGTGGCCAAACGGCGCAGTGTTTGCGCAGTCGGTGTCGGACGGCCGAGGAATCGGAGACGGTATTCGCGCTGCGCCAACACTTGTTACGCAAAAAAATAGACACGATTATTCCGCGTTCTTGGGAAGTGTATTGCTCCATGGCTTATTTACTTGTATATTACATCTGTGTAGTCCACAAATGTCAAAAGAGATTTGACAGTGGCGGCCATTTGCAATAATAAGAACATCTTCCAATAGGATGGTCACTTTTGAAACACCCTGTATAACCACCATCTTTTCCGTAGACCACTTTCCTCTAGGACGAACGAAACGTCTCCAAATGGAAGAGATTATTAAAAAACTAGAAATATTCAAGCAGTTTTTTAACATTTTTTATCCTTGAGTAGCAGAGAACGTGGAAAGTACCAAAAATACAGCTAAAAACTTTATATTCGTAGATCGTTTAACTAAAATTCGATAATCACATTATTTCAGATACCACCATTTATGAAGTACTGGAGGGTGCTGGACGACTTAATGGGTTTTAAAAGTTTTTGGCTTTGGCCCATATACACCGCCGCTCACTTGAGTAGCACCCCCTCTGGAGAATGCTTTTCAGCGTGCTTTCTCCTAAAATAATAATGCCAATGCATTTCTTGCTTATTTACAAAATAGTTAATTTAATTTCAAAACCGATAACAGAAGATTGCTTTCATTTTATTAGCGTGACTAGTAAAAAATATTAAAACAAAATAACTTTTAAAAACTATTATATTATTATTACATATTACTATTACATTTACCTTCGATATTTTATGAATGGAGATTCTACACTCCTTATAAGTTTAAATTAAAAATTTTAAATTTTGACTTTGCTCTGCCCATTACCTACAAAACTAAAAAAAAAATAAATAGTTTCCCATTACATCCCATGAAGGGACCGGGGAGAACTTCTCGCAGTCACTGAGCTGTGCGCTTTCCAGTTTTCACTCACTGATTGGGCCTTACAGTTTTACACCGATTCCGAACGGCATTTTAAGAAGCTTTTTCACGGCTATATACTCGATAGTGTCGCAGTCAGTATGCGAGGTGACCGTCGCCGAAAGAAATTTTTTTGAAGGTGGTCAGAGCAGGGTTCGAACCCAAGATCTCATGTACAAGAGCCGCGCAGACTAACCATTGCACCACCGACGGCCGAAACTAATTGTTATTAATTGAAATATTCCAGACTAAAACTGAAAATGGCTTGAGAGACGCTATTTAAGTCATCCAAAGAAAGTAATCGACTGTTTGAATGTTATTTTATTTTAATTTTTTATACGAGTCACAATAATAAGGTGAAAGCAATCCTATGTTATACTTTACTCAATTAAATGAACTATTTAGTACAAATACACCTAATGCAATGGTATTATTATTTTAGCAGAAAACAAGATGAAAAACATAGCATTGAATTTTCAGTAATCAGTAATGCCCGATTACTGATTATTATGAATACGGCCCTATGATTTGACTGGTAATGCAAATTAAATTTCAGTATCAGTAAAAATTTACTGAATTTTTTCAGTAATCAGTAAGTTTACTTTTTACTGTAATTTTTAATGCAGTACATATATACTGCAGTGTGCCCCTTTACTAACCAAATAAGTTAAATAAAACAAACAAAAACCAGCAAATTTTTAATTGATTAATTAAAAAAATATGCTAAAAGCATAAGTACTTCCAACTTCATTACTAGATGTTTACACATCTCCCCTGTGATCGGACTCACATTAATTTTTTTGTTCATCCAACTAATTGATTATTCACCACTACAGAATAATTTGATTCCTAGAACTAAACCTCGATTGACAGATCACATTTATTTCTTGTTGTCGTGGCTTCAACTAAATATTTCAGTTCTTGCAACCAAAACTGAATTACAAATCAATTTATATGCACAACATTTGGTAATAAAGAACACAATTGTTGGTATTCATAACTGAATAATGTGATAGTCCAAGGAACCGCCAAATTTTAGTTGGCTGTAAATATAGTTGTTACAACGAATCTCTTCTCTGTGTGTACAAGCTTACAAGGTCAGATTTTAGTTATGAAAATCGTAATCTTTGGTACATATTTATTTTCCTGCTTTAGCAATTTGTTGTCGACAAAACTATACATTTGAATATTCAAAATTCTCTCAAGTCGACAACTGCTTTAATTTTCTTTTAATGTACTAGAAGACGCTCAACTTCACTGCGCTGTCATAGCACACGCGGAGAAAAACAACTTCTGGTGTTTTAATGAATTCTTAAGTCTATTATAAAGTCGACTGACATTCCCATAGCCACAAAGAGAGTACATTACAGCACACATTGCACTGTCAACAACCACATGTAACATACAACTCATACAACATAACGTACCCTGAGGAAGTAAAACCAGTGGTAAGTGTTGGTCTTGGCAATGAAGATAAGGACGATGGTGAGGCTGGTCCTGCTGGCTATGCTATTGGTGTTTGTTTTGATGATGGGGATGGTGATGGCGATGGCGATGATGTTGACAACAACACATGCTCAAGAAGCATAACAGATATGAGTGGCAGCATCATTAACATTAGCAACATTAGGAACACCACCGTAACACCGACACATGGCACAGGACTTTAGCTACGACAAAGTTTGTACTTTAAATATAGAGTAATCACAAAAGTGCATATAAGAATTGCTTCTACGTGATGAGGTATATGCTATCTCCCTAACTTGTATAAGACGTCGCACAGTGTCCTGTTACCATATAAACGGCGGCCAAAACTAGAAGAAGTTATCATAAAACAATGAAAATGTGTACACATTGCCGCTATAAGTAAGAAAGAAAACAAATGAAGTTTAGTGAAAATTGGAGCAAGTACACGCCCTCCTCCATATACTCTGAACTGAAAAAAAACTTATATTTTCCAAAATTGTTGTTGGAGTTAAACCAAATTTGGCTCGATTTGTCTCTGATGTATTACTGATAACTGTGTTGAGCTATATGAAGTTATATCAAAGGTCACACCTACCTCCCAGATATCCCTGAATGAAGTTATCAAATAATACGCCTGCCCACCAAATATGCCTGAACGAAAAAATCCGCCAACTTCTAACTTATTATTCAAACTGAATTAAAATCGTTCAAATTATTTTCTGTGCTGAAATTAAAAATATCTTAAAGAAAATCCCTACTACGTATTTGAACCAAATCCCACATAACAGTAAAAGTTTAAAAACCAGTACATAAGTTTCAGTCAGGTGAACCGACTTACGTCATCAATAGCATGGGCGCACTGTTAAAAAACACCCATACTCAAAAGTGACCATATTCATATTTCTCTAAATATTATTGAATAACCAAATTAGTTTCGATCCTAAGTGGTTTTGGGGAACTTTTTTCCCTCCCAATATTTATATGCGAGGTACAAAAATATGCATGGCAAGTTGTTGCCAAAATTTTGATCAGTACCAAGTTTTATTAAGATCGGTCATGATTCATTTGAGATATCGAGTCGGCAAACCGGAACTATGACCAACTTTTGTATGGGAGGTACGAAACTGGGCGTGGGACATTAGTCAGTTATTAATTACATATTAGCTTTTAGCAAAATGTTGCGTAGAACCGAATTCTATTAAGATCGATTGTAGTTTAATCCGCCCAATTTACGACTTTTTTTGCACTATTATGGTACAGCCCAGTATTATTAATTATATTGGGTACTTTTGCTTTGGTTTGTGTCTAGACTAATATATGTTGGGAAATTTCTTGTTTAATGGGAAGTTTTCGAGGTGGGGCCTGTAACCAATATTTAGTATATATTGTAGTTTGGGACCCAATAAAAAGCAAATTTAGAAAATCCAAAGTGAAAGAAGTTTAAAAAAAGAAAATAATATTAAATAATTGTAATTTCTTATTAAGTTACTTAAAAAAAGTAAATTTTCTAAAAAAACGTACCTATTAATATACTTAAAAAACCCCTTATTTGAAAGAAGCACCTTTAGTTAAAAAAAAGTAAATTTTCTTAAAAAAGTACCATGTCTTAAAAAAATAAATTTTTTTAAATAGGTACCTTTCCTTAAAAAGTACATTTTCTTACAACAAATTACATTTTCTTAAAAAACGAAATTTTCTTTAAAGAGTACCTTTTTTGTGAAACAAAATAACTTTTCTTGAGATAAGTACCTACTCCTAAAAATATACACATCCTTGACAAAAGGAACAGTTCTATAAAAAAAATTCTCACTTCTTAAAAAAATCATTTTCTTCAAAAAATACCTTCTCTTAAAAAAATTTAATTTTCTTACATAAATTCCTTTTGTCACAAGTACCTTTTCGTAAAAATTAAATAATACCTTTTCTTGAGGTAAGTAGCCTTTCTGAAAATAACTAAATTTTCTTAACAAAATAACCTGTTCCTAAAAAGAGTACCACTTTTTTAAAAAGTGCCTGTTTTTAAAAACAGTACTTCTTTGTAAAAAAAAATCATACGCTTTTGGATTTTTCTTCCAGAATTTACTTCTCCTTATAAAAACATTAGGTTTTAAAAAAAGAAGTACCTCCTTTTAAAAAAGACCTAATGTAATACATATTCTTACAAAAAGAACCCAAAAATATAATTTAAAAAAAAATACGTTCTATAAAAGTATTGTTCTTAAAAAAGTTTATCATTTTACGAAAAGTATATTTTCTTAAAGTTCCATTTAAATTATCGTATTTTTCAACGGGTGCCATAGGCATTAGGGAACTAACTAGTACATAATATATAGCGAAAGGAACTTCGTTCCAACCAGGTGTCCCCTGACACCTCATGTAATTATCTCATGATTCTGATTAGATAATAAAGTAGACAATTAAGTCATTATTACAATCAACTTTATTTCGTTTTCTCTGGTGTGTTAGTCGTGCAATTCTTATAGTTTTCTGGCGTTCTAGAATATTTAATCACCTCTATACCATGTATTAATATTTTGCGAACTGTTGCATGCATGTAGTCCAAGGATGCAATTTGAAGTATAAAAGTGCTGTTTCTTTTAAAAGTTTTTGAGCATTTGCACATTTGTGTGCAGTCCACACGAAATGGTTCTTATGATAATGAAAAAAATTTTAATAACTGTTTTATCCAATCCTTTTATTGCAGCAGACAGTTCAACATTTGAAAAGAAACGTATCGCAGTATTTCCGTCATTTGACGTACCATATCCCGTTTTTACCATGTCCACTCTCAGTCCCATTTCACTTTTAAATGGTTCTTGTATGATCTTCTTACTTCCCTCTACCTTCTGTTTCATTACTCTTCCTGATATTCGCCGTGTTTTAATGGATTGTTTAAATGCAATATGAAGAAGACATTCAAAACCCTTTATCCACGCATGTAAGGTAGACAATCCGTATTGACAGGTCATTGACTGTTCTTTGAAAAATTAGTGTGTCGTTCATTTCGGATGGCTTTGCTCCACATAAAACGCAAGTCGAATTACTTCTGCTTTCGTTAGTTACTCTTAAAACTGCTAATTTCATTCCATAATCCACGTTAAGACTTTTGTTTTTAGAATTACAAAAATAAGTGTCCAATGTTTCAAGTTCATGTTGCAATTGATCAGTAAAAATATTTATGACATTTCGATTTTCATTTTTAAACATTATTTTTATAGGTCTGCATAACCTCCAGAACGAATGCTTTTCAGTTTGCCATGCCACTTTCTCATCTCTCCAGTTTAATAAACGAAGCGGAACGTCAGTAGAATCATGGTTTTCATTATATTCACTACCGCCGTCAAATCCACAATTACAGTCTAGTATTAAATGTTTAGTTTGAAAATCATTCATATTAAGTATGCTAAGATCTGTTTTATCCAAAATGTTTTGCAATTGAACCTCAGTTGAAGTTTATGATACATGAATATCGTTCGGTATGAGCCTTTTCTTTGCATCTGCAATTAAAAAGTAAGACGGGAAACAATATTGGTGAACTGTATTCACCACCTTTCTTAACTTATTGTACTGCCGAATAAAGAGACCCAAGCTAATGATGTATCCACGGATAAGTTTTTGGTAATTGTTGAGCCTGAAACCTTTTTAGCCACTTCAGTTAGAGCTTCCGCAGCAGTTGATGCAACTTGGTCATGGACTCGCCTTCTTTTCGTGCATTGTGCCGCTTCTTCGTAACACTTATATGGTCTGCCTCTATCACAACTTCTACTTAGTTCCTAATAAAAAACCAACCCGTAAAAAACAAAGTTTTTGACTATAAATTCTTTATTATCTTAAATTCTTTAAATGATTTAACTGAAAAATTCACAAAATCACTTCTATAATGAGCAAAATACTCCAAATTAAAATACTTAAATCTCGGCTCCCCGAAATCGGATCACCTTAATTTTTGGCCTAAACTCTTCGTCGAAACCCGCACTAGTTTTGATCCAAAAGTCAATAAAATCGGTCACGAACTTCCGGAGAAAATCGCTTGGGAAAATTATCTGAAAATCGCCCAATAATCAATTTCAATTCCTACTGTAAAGCAGCGAACAAACAAACAAACGACCAACGTTAAATACGATGACACACACAGCACAAAATGGGTAAAATTATCGCAAATTAAAACACTTAAATCCCAGCTCCGTGATACCGGATCGCCCTGATTTTTGGCTTAAATTCTTCGTCGAAACCCGCACTAAAAATCAATCCAAAAATTAATAAAATGGGCCACGAACTTCCGGAGAAAATCGCGTAGGAAAATTATATCAAAATGCACAAAAATCACTGTAATACAGAATGCAAAGCAACAACAAACACAAGGCCAACGTTAAATACGATGACACAACACAACAATAACAGATTTGTGCCAAGACCTCAAGTCCTCAAGACCGGAGGCGAAGTTAATATAAAGAATTTAAAAATAGATTATATGTATTGATTTAAGAAATCTTAGAGAAACAAGAACTTCAGTAAATACTTCTGTATCCAGCCAATCACTCAATTCATGTTAGAATCTACCTATTGTTAGAATCGACCTATGAAAAACTTATGAGTCTTTACTTTTTTCCACAAATTTAGCCACACACGGTTACCACAGTTATACTTAGAATCAGATTGATTTCTGGCCGATAGTTCGGAAAATTTTAGTCTACTTAAACAATTCACATTTAATAGAAGTCTACAATTTAGCTACGACAACTTTTCCAAAACTCGATCATTTAAAATGTTACATTAACGCTGGCAGTGGGACAGAAGTCCACAATGTAATGAAAATACATTTGGTAATTTTATTAATGCGGTTGATTTCAAAACAGTGAAAACTACGTAGCTTTTGTCAAGCGTATGAGAAAATTGAATAATTCACTTTAATAATTGTTATTTCTTCATAGTTGTAAAAATAGTTGTTAGGGTTTGTTATTCGGGATACATATGTATGTAAATATGTACAATACGACTGCACTTGTAGTGATGTCATTTCATGCAAATCAGTTTGTCGACATCAAGTGTCTGGCAAAACCATCATAATAAGTAAATAAAACATCCAAATAACAATAGTTTGGAGCTCAAACACTAATCAGTTTTATTGTATAACGAAAAGTGAAGAGTTGCATCAACGAAACTAGTGACGGGTGTAAACTGTACATAACATAACGTCGGCTGAACCAAAATTTTTATCAAGAAGTTTTCAACCGGACCTTCTTCCATGGTGATGTCATTCAGTACACACCTATTCCAAGATAACACAGTTTTATTGGACCGAAGCTCCTTATCGCACGTTGCTGAAATTTTAAACAACTTTTTGGCGTAGAATACGTCTTACCTTACGGTATAGGGAGTCATGTCAGATTGTTATTGTTGTAATCTTTATTTCATTGATTATGAGGAAACGGCGAGATAACTTTTTTTAAAAATTTTTTTGTAGGTAAATGAAGATGTTATCTTTCGTTTGATATACATTTCATATTGGTTGATATCTTCCTAATGTTTAAATTTCTCAAATGAAAATTGTTTAAACACATACACTCAAACATATGTATGGTGTTTGGTTGAGGGTTTGAGTTTGTAGCGTGAACACAAACTATGCTGCTGTTTCAGTGTGGACACAAACCTTCGGCTGTTGTTTTGATTGATGATATATTGAAATTTCGTATAGTTACTTATGTATTTAAGTGAAACAAAATGTTAAATGTGAATTTGAATTTAACATGGATATATAATTATAAAAAATATAAATCAAATTGATTTGCTTATGTTATTTATCATTTATTGTTATATATGTTTTCTGTCTTATCGGATGGAGTATTCTACGTTAAACTTAATGGCCGTGTCTCTGACACAGCCTGCAGGGACAGTCCGTGGCCGAAGGACTCGGACAACTGTCTGCTGTTTTTTTTTAACTACTTTATTACAACCCATTATTATCAACTATAGTTAGTTAAAAAAGTAAATAAAAAGTAAATTTAGAAAAGCCAAAGTGCAAGACTGGCAAATCCGTGAAATACAACCCTGAGTATGGGATTTAAGTTGGCAGCACACTTACTCTTACACTCGTACTTTTGGTTTCGTTTGTGTCTAGACTATTGTTTCTTGTTTAATGGAAAATTTTCTAGGTGGAGCCTGTTTATTACATATTGTAGTTTGAACCGAATAAAAAGTAAATTTAGAAAAGCCAAAGTGAAAGATGTTTAAAAAAATTATATTTTCATAAATGAGTGCGTTTTCTTAAAAACCGTTACATTTATGATGACGTTACATTTAAATAATATTAATACTTAAAATTATTTAAAGACCAGTGCAAGCACATGTGTCAGTATTTTCTTGCTCAAAACTTTTTTGTTTTATTCCCACAAAAATCAAAGAATGCAAAGCAACAGACACTTGTATAAACAAACATACATTGTTATATTCGTACATACGCTACTCAAGTTCACAAAATTTTCGTTGCAAATTGTCTTTTCTTAAAAAACTACCTTTTTCTTAAAGAGTACATTGTTTGTAAAACAAAATAACTTTTCTTGAGATAAGTACCAACTCTTAAAATTTCACATGTTCTTTCGTAAGGAAAAACGCTTTTTTTTCAAAAAAAAAAATAAATAACTTCTCTTAAAAAAATAAATTTTCTTACAAAAATTCCGTGTCTGAAAAGTACCTTTTCCGAAAAATAAAATAATACCTTTTTTTTGTTGAGAAAAGTATCCTTACTTAAAATAAGTAAATTTTCTTAAAAAATAGCCTTTTCCTAAAAGGAGTACAACTTCTTTCAAATGTACCTGTTCTTAAAAAAACTACTTCTTTGTAACAAAAATTCATACTCTTAGGTTTTTTCTTACAGAAAGAACTTCTTATTAAAAATGGTAGTTTTTCTTAAAAAAACATTAGCATTTAATAAAAGGAGTACCTCTCATTAAAGAAACATAATACATATACTTACAAAAGGGACCTAAAAATATACTTTTTTTAAAAAAAAATACATTCAATAAATAAAAAATTTCTTAAAAAAAGTTTATCATTTTACAAAAAGTATCTTTTCTTAAAGGTCCTTTTAAATTACAGTACAACAGGAATAATATATAGCGAAAGTAACTTCGTTCTTACCGGGTGTCCCCTGACACCTTTTTATATATAATGTGTGATTATATTCCTAATGCTGATTATATGTACTGCAGGGTATTGCAATAGCTATTTATTCCTTTATTCCATACCATCCACGTTTGTAATCAATTTAGGCCAATTCCAAAATGAAAATGGACCCCGAATTAATAAAGTTGATACAACAGCACGAAATTTTGGGCTGAACTTTCATATATTTAGGGTTCATATTCATTTACGATTAGGGGGTTTTTTTATTATGAACTTAGGCCCAATTTAAATTTACGCCAACATTTTTTTGGACGACACCTATATTTTCTTTATGTTTATTGATAAACTCGCTTCACAAATTCATCCATAAACGGCGTTGATGGAACTCCATTTGTATCGAATGTATTTCATAGATTTCTTACAGTGAGGATATTTAGCCGAAGTACGCGGCTTTCCAGGAACTCTCATCCGTTTTTTATCGAGTGGCCGATTGACCGCACTACACACTATAGAGAAAATTCGTTCTTCAGCCGTACAGTCCGTATGTGGAATAAACTTCCGGCTAGTGTATTTCCCACCAATTGTGACATACAAACATTCAAGGCAAATATCAACAGACACTACTCCCTCTTTCCACCCTCTACTACCTCAATTTTCCTTCGCCAACACAATGCACTGCATTTATAGGGGGCATCCCCTGAGTGTTGGTTTGATAAAAATATAAAAAAAAAAAAAAAAAAGTTTGAGTTGAAGGCTCAGAAAATTTGATGAAAGTTTTCAAAATTTTCCAATTTTCGTCAAACCTTTACCTGTCACTTCATAAATGTCAAATTGACCATATGTTTCGGGAAGGTTAAAATTCAAAATTGTACATGGCCCAGCCTTATTTATTTATTCTAATATTGGACTTCCCCAGTTATTCAAAATCATTGTTGAGTAAATATTCCTTTGGACGTTTTGTACTTCTTTCTGGATTGTGAATACTGTTTATTGTTTTATGCATTACGCTACTGGTAACATACTAGCTGCTTTGTCATTAGTTCCGGAACTTACATCTAAATCGGGGTTGGTAGATATGACTTGTATTGGCTTGGACAATATATCGATAATGGTCAATATCGATATTGAGCTATGAAAAAGTATTTAGATTAGTAGTTTAGTTATGTAAAAACCCCGTTATTTGAATTGACATAACCGGTGAAACCGATTCTTCGAAACAACACTTTCTAAAAAACCGATGCACGGTTAACCTTCAGGAATTTGGTTAACCGGCTTCGGTTTTGAATACAATAGTTCGAATACTGTCGACTTGTAAGTACTCTTTTCTTCATCAATTACCACGCATTTTCTTGTATCTTTCATCTTAACCGATTTGTTTCTTTACATTACAGCGGGATCCCAAACCGTCCAAAAGTTGTTCCTTTATGCAAAACTTGGTTAGAGGAGAGCAAAATTGTTCGTCTCTTAACAGGGAACTACGTTTCTCTTTTAACCAAACCATCGCAACATTTTTCTACAGTTAAGTTTGCTAAAGTGGTAAATCATAAACAAATCAGAGAACCAAGTCGAACCTAAATTGTCAGCGGCTTTAGCTTACCAAGCCGGCTCATATTTCCAGTCAATGATTTGAAGTACCCGGCGGCGGCATAAAATCCCAAAATAAATCGCCGACGGTGGCGGCTCAATGAATTGGTCAAATTGGGTCTCTGGAAGAAACAACTTCTGACAAATTAATGTCATCACAGTGCGACGTTTATTCTTGGGTAAGAAGTTTGGATTTTTGAGTTTCTTTATTCTTGGACAATTTTGTAGTTACGAGAGAGCATTCTTGGTTTACTGTCATATTACAGAACTTTATCCAAAATGAAAGAAACAATCCGAACGAGTTAGTGATTGCAGCTGAAACATTCATGCTGTATAATATTCTTTAGTTGTAGTTCAACTTCAACTGGACTGTAGTTAACATGCAGAAGTCAGAGCTTTGCCACTAACTGTGCTTTTTATAGAAATATAATGGGTAATTGGCCGGGTCGATTGCTGTGGAAAAAAAGTGTTTGAAGTAACCCCCAAAAATTGTAAGCTTACGATGGAGGAATCTCAGATATATGAAAGTTTTTCTTTTCGTGCCCCTACATACCGCCAAAAATTGATTTGTTACCTTTATCTTACGTTGAAGTCCGATCCGGTCAGGTATCTATATCAGGCTCTACACACAGAGAAGAGATTCGTTGTCACAACTATATTTGGCGGTTCCTTAGACTATCACATTATTCAGTTGTGATTACCAATAATTGTATTCTTTATTACCAAATGTTGTGCATATCAATTGATTTGAAATTCAGTTTTGGTTGCAAGAACTGAAATATTTAGTTGAACCCACAGCAACAATAATTAAAATAAATGTGATCTGTCAATCGAGATGTAGTTGTAGCAATCAAGTGGTGAATATTCTATTAGTTGGATGAACGAAATATGAAAAAACTAATCCGGTTGTACCAAATAATATATTGGTATTACTTCAATACGATGGCTGTCACAACCATTTGGTGATTATTTAACCCATTATGAATTTTATAGGAAAAAGTAGAAAAAAATATTTTTTTTTTAAAATTGTGTATTTTAAATTTAAATATAAACAACATTATTATTATTTATAACCAGGGTTCGTATTTCGTGCCCATTTTTGATCGAAAATATAAAAACAATTGTTTGCATGTGTTTGTGAAGGCGTCATACTCAACGATCATGTTTAAAAGTCTCAATTAACCTCAATTTATGATAATATGTATTCTCGCTGGCTGATGTCTATAAATATACACTTTATTGTTTTTTCACTCCTTTGTTTATCACTTTCTGTTTAAAATACTAGTTTTTTTTGCAAAGTCCTCGCGTAACATTCCAATATACGTAGTTTCTCTGTAACAACAAAGCCTCTTGTGAAAAATCGAATACATAACTTGTTAACAAGTGTTTTTGTAACAGAAACTAAATTATGATTACAGTAACTAATATTTGAACACGAATTGAAAATATTGTACTTTTTATTAGTTGTATCTTCCATTTCAGATGAGTGAAGTTTTTGAAATACTCAAATTGGATAATACAACTAAAATTCGGTAGTAGCAACTTGTATTTAGTAAGACCGAATTTTAATCTATCAATAATATCGACAAATAATTCTGATGTTTGGCAGTTACGAATTCTGATCAAAATATAGACTTTATCATGGAATTTCCAATGCCTGAATTGATTTCCAACTAATCTTTTCCCTGTGTGTATTTATTACCTTTATTTCTGTGAATTGTTATTTCGACTTTCAAAGCCCATTTTTTAAAATTTCCTTTAATTATGTGGTACACAATTTAAAAGTAGGGTGGTAAAAATTCCTGTAACTGAAGTTTCCAGTAAAAGTTTCGTATTTCTGAGATTCTCCCATATATGTTGCACTGCTGAAAGATTAACAGAAATGGATGCGATTTACATATGTCTGACTAATAAGAGATGTTTATTTAATATCGCGTAATACATCGATTATATCGATACGTATAGAAATCTAACTCCATAATATAACACTAAGATTTTTTCTCAAATTTGTTGGTTTTAAATACTCATTGACAATAAAAACTACGGTTCTAAAAACAGTAATAATGTCCAACTTTCTCTAATACCTCTCTCGTAGAAAGACTTTATATAATAGTGAAGCAAGATATAAAAGCTTTTAGGTAAAACTGCATAACTTCCAACATACAACAAATGCAAATTTCGTACAAATATGGAAATGAAATTAAAACCAAATGCATTTTTAACAAACTATTTTTGCCTAATATCCATAGAGATAATAGGTGCTTCAAACAAAGGGAAATATGCATATTGTGTGTAGCAACATGTAACAACATGCTGTCTAGTGTTTTTGTTGCATAATACAAGTTGTTCGTTGGGCTTGCTCTTGTTGCATGATCGTTAAACACATTTTTATGATCTACAATTTTTGTTAGGAAAAACAACATACGAGTAATGTAGCAAGCATTATCATGGCCATTATCATCATAATATTGCAAGCACATCACACAGTCATAATGCCATGCATACCACAAAGATCTGATGATGAGGATAAGTCGGCTGTCACTAACTATCTCTCCATTGCATTACACTTCGTGACTCCTTTGCAAGATTTCCATTATATCGTAGCATTAACAGGAAACTATGAAGGAGGCGGTTCCCTTTTGGCAAACTGACAACAAGAGTCTAACATATGTAGAATTAATTTATAATCTCATCCATGAGGTGGTGTATTAGTTTGGCGAAATGAAAAAAAAGGGAAGGAAAACAAACAGACATCCCAATACGGCCGCCACCGACGAAAGTCTTAGAATGCGGCGGCAACAGGTAAAACAATTTTACAACTTCTTGCCTTAAAATGTCTGAGAGCAATAATGCTGGCAAAAACGCAGGAATGAACTTTAGTATGCAGGTCAATGGAAATGTGTTGCCGCCTACCAAACTTTTATGATGACTTCTTTTACACAGATTGCAAAAAGATGAGAGAAGTGTCAAATTTGGCGGGATAGAAATTAACGTGAATTAGACGTAATGGTTGTAATTGCATAGTATCTGAAAAATTGTATTCAAAATTAATATATTTAGCATATATTTGCACTGCTCTACAAATTCGATATTTTAGGGTGTTTTCAAGTCAGACATCCTAATCAATATAGTATATCACAAGTTATTCACTTCGTTACTTACTTACTTACTTATCCGGTCTCGGACTACCCCGGGGGGTCAGGGACCTTACAAAACGAAGACAACATATTTCGCCAACCAGTTCGATCTTTTCCTTTATTTCTCCAGTTGGCAATACCAAGTGTACGCAGGGATTCGTCAACCTGATCCCTCCAGCGGAGTCTTGGTTTTCTTATTTTTCGTCTTCCTTCGAGTTCGGTTTCGAAAACCCTTCGCGCTGGTTCATCTTCATCCATTCTATTGACATGGCCTAACCAGCGCAATCGCGTTATCTTGATCCGCTTAACTATGTCAATGTCAGTATAAAACTCATACAGCTCATGATTCATGCTTCGCCGATACTCGCCGTTGTGCACTATAGGCCATACATACGAGGACTCCTACAGATGTTTCGTCTGCTTGCGATAGGACCCATTATTCTGCGCCATAAAGCATGACAGGTTGAATGAGAGTCTGGTACAGCTGGACTTTTGTTACTCGAGAGAGGGCTTTATCTCTAAAGTGCTTGCTTAGCCCAAAATAACATCTATTCGCAAGCATAATTCTCCGCTTGATCTCAAGGCTGGCGTTGTTGTTTTTTTTCACGGCAGATCCGAGGTATATAAATTCGTCCACTACCTTGAAGTTATAACGGTTATCAACGTTCACGCTTTGATCTAATCGCGTGGAGGCCCTGTTCGTTGAAACCATTAATTTTGTCTTGTCCTCATTTACCGTCAGACCCACTTTTGCTGACTCCTTCTCAATTCTCGAAAAAACCGCAGTAACTTCTCTAATTGTGCGACCAATGATATCTATATCATCAGCATACGCGAGCAGCATGTGACTTTTGCTTCTGATGGTTTTATTCATGTTGACTGCAGCTTTTCTCATAATGATCTCCATTAAGATGTTAAAGAGATCGCACGATAGGGTGTCGCCTTGCCTGAGGCCTCGCTTAGTTTCGAAAGGTTCGGTCAGATCCTTACCAACTTTCACTGCGGATTTGGTGTTCATCCTGCAAAGGCGTATGAGTTTAGCAGGAATACCAACCTCAGACATTGCTTCATAGAGTTTCTCCCGTATAGGACTATCGAAGGCCGCTTTATAATCGATAAATAGATGAGCCACACTGGTATGGTCCAATCAGGTCAGCGATAATTGGTTTTAGTCTGTCGCACATTATACTTAATAGAACCTTATACGCTATGGATAAAAGGCTTATTCCACGGTAGTTGGCAGAGATACTCGGGTCACCTTTTTTAAATATGGGACATAGTACACTGAGACTCCAATCGTCGGGCATGCATTCATCTAACCAAATTTTGCTAAGGAGCTGATGCATGCACCTTATCAGCTCATCGCCGCCAGCCTTAAACGGCTCCGCCGGTAATCCATCGGATCCTGCGGCTTTGTTGTTAT
This sequence comes from Phaonia tiefii, assembly GCA_963931995.1. NCBI lineage: Eukaryota > Metazoa > Arthropoda > Insecta > Diptera > Muscidae > Phaonia > Phaonia tiefii. The sequence continues at coordinate 195,409,440 of OZ008368.1, read as the reverse complement.
TAAGCCGGGCAATAGCTGTTCTGACCTCGTCTTGGTTAGGAGGGGGCAATCGACGTCGTCGTCCATATTGTGATCGATTATCCCATCGTCATCGGATATCTCAGGTACTAGTAGCGCGGAGAAATGCTCTCTCCATATTCCCAACATGCTCTGCACATCTGCGACGAGATTTTCGTCCTTGTCTTTACAGAAGGGGGGCCCTGAACCATGCCCATTAGTTCCGTTTTTAACTTTTTGGTAGAATTTTCGGGCTTCGTTCTTCCTTCTGTATGTCTCAATTTTCTCACTCTCGCTTTTTCTCCACTGCCGTTTCTTACGCCTAAAGAGACGGTTTACCTCCTTTTTCTTCTCCCTATACCGCTCAGTTGCAGCTCGCGTTGCAATTGACTGAAGCATTACCATACGTGCAGCGTTCTTTTCGTCATTTGCTATGTGACACTCATCATCGTACCACGGGTTATTGCGAAGCGGTTTTTCGAAACCAAGTACGGTGGTTGCGGCAGTTTTTATAGAGTCGGAAATGGGTTTCAACTGCGCATCAGGATCGTCATCGGGAGGGCCTCGGTTCTGTGCCAAAAGTTGCGAGAGCTTCCTAGAGTAGGCTGCGGCTACCTCTCGTAATTGCAGTTTTCCGACGTCCAGCTTTCTCTGTGTCTGGCGTCCTACGATTTTCGCTCAACTGAATCTTGTGCGAACCTTTGTTGCGCAAGGTAGTGATCAGAATCGACGTTAGCTCCTCTGATCACTCGTACGTCCATTACACTGGATGAGTGCCTTCCATCAATTACCACGTAATCAATTTGGTTCTTTGTGCTGGGGATACCCAAGTAGCCTTGTGTATTTCCTTATATTGCAATCTTGTGCAACTAATAACCATGTTTTTGCCGCGGCAAAGTCAATCAATCTCATAACGTTGTCGGAACTGCCAGCATGTAGACTGAAATTGTCAATAGTTGGATGAAACACATTCTCCCTGCCTACTTTCGCAGTAAAATCTCCTAGTACAATCTTTAAGTCATGTCCAGGGCAGCGGTCATACGTTACCTCTTGGCGCTCATAGAATATGTCTTTCGCATCATCATCTTTCTCTCACACATATTAGGTAAACGAAAAAATATTTCGCTTTTATGCGGATTGTGGCTATACTCACAGGATTGAATCTAGAGACTAGATTCCGCAGTCATTTGCCAACTACAAAACCGCAACCAAATTCTTTGTTTTTCCTGTCCATCGCATTTGCTGGAAAGCGGTAATGTCGGCCTTATAACTTTCGAGGACATCTGCTAATTGGATACTTCTCTACAATATTCAAAGTGTAAGCCAATTATATTAAAATTTTTCAAAATGTGAAATTGCATCTTATTTTTGCTCCAAGTGCATTGCCGGAAGTGAAGACGTTAATTGTTATTTCTGAAATTTTGAATTTTATTTTTGTTTGCTAACCAAATCCAGGACGTTAGATTTTTTTGGACCTTATTACTGCACCTTATTACTTAAATTAAGGAAAAATAAAAAATAATCAAATCTAGGAAATATAATATAAAATCCAAATTTAACTAAACAATAGTTGGTTTTACTCACTTCTCACTTTTTACTCACTTTACTCACTTCTCGAAAATCAATCACGCTAAAATCACTAATTTCCTTAAATCCCTACCTAAGAACCTAGGCATGTTTGAACATACAATGGGCTGGAGATTATAGCTTCAACTCTAGCAAAAACAAAGAAACATGTGAATATGCATATAATTTTGTAATGTTTCGGTAGTAAAATAACATCATGTTATTCGGTTGTTTTACAATTAGTTGAGCTAACACCACGTCCTCATGCCCAGGTTCGCTGTCTGTACTTCAAATACAAGGGACACACACAGATTCACAGGCACCATCATCGTCATCTTTATCACCGTCATAATCATCAGATGCACGTCCGACATATACAAGTACAAAAGTTTATATACACCTGACTTGCAATTCCATGCCACAGCGTCTATATCTGTTGAACTCTTGGTTAATACTCGTGACTTTCTTCACAAGTGCTTTCCGCATGTGTTACGGCATAAATTTCGAATGATTTTCTTAATTCAAGAAAACTGAAATTAGCCATTTGAAGTTTTTTTTTATCATTTGAGTACTATATTTCGCGGCTGCATTTCCTACTTTTCATATTCAAATAAGTTGTCTTCTTAAATTACCTGGTGTTAAACATGATACTGTCTCAAATACCGCAGTGTCATTAATGGGATAATATGGATACGGTTTTCGCTGTTTTATATGACCGTCTTTGTTAAAAGCCCGTTTAATAAGTCAATTACGAAGTCCAATGTTGTGTGGCATCATGGTTGTCCCATTTCAAAATGCGTGTGATTTATGTGGCATCGGTTTTATTTTGATTTCAGTAAAAGAAACAAGATACCCCCTTAGAGATGGTATAAAATCTTTTGTTCAAGAAAATGGCCTTCAAATAATATAGTGAATCTATTACAGCACATAGTAAGAGAGGAGCAAATACTTAGCCATGGACAATGGGAAGCCTTGCGACATGCCATTTGAGAATAGCTTGAACGGCTGTTACAAGCAGTGCATTGCAGTGGCATAACCCCAAAAGACTTAATCATACATACGTATAGACTCGTATCATGGTTTAACATTACATACCATGAAGAGATTGGGGAGAGCTTCTCACAACCAGTGAGCTGTGATTTTTCTAGTTTTACACTCACTGATTGGGACTTACAGTTTTACACCAGTTCGGAACGGTATTTTAAGAAGCTTTTTCATGGCTAAATACTCGCTAGTGTCGCCGTCACTGAGAGAGGTGACTGTTGTCTAAAGAAAAGTAAGGTGGTCAGAGCACCAAATCGAATCCACGTTTTCATGTACAAGAGACGCGCACACTAAGCATTACACCACTGACGACCAAAAGGGGACTTAATCACAAATTGTTAAATAAAAATGATATAGAGTAAACAAAATAATGAACACCGATAAAGAATTTAAAAAATGGGTCGAGATAAAAGCCTTAATTCCCGTTACCTTTAATTTTGTATTCTCAAATCAGCGGGCAGCCATGCGACAGCTGATCGAAATGGTAGTTAGAATAATCAACTGGGAGATCAATTGAGTTTAAATAGTGTTTGACAGCTAAATTAAGTCTGATGATGGTTGCATCGGACGAAAATACGAATTCTCTTATATTCCTGTTCGTTTTATGCCCAACTACTAACCGCAACTTGACCTCTATAAAATCTCCTACTATCACTGTGGCCGCAAGAGAACGCAAATCAGCTAATGGCAACTCTTATATATATTACTCTAAGCTCTAATGGTATCACAAGGGCTTAATTGAACCCGCTTTCGTATGTTCTTCTTCCTTATGCTTCCATTAAATGCTGTGAGTTGCTCGATTTTGTATAACTATTAATATTTTTTATTTCCATGCCACACTCAAAGAAAAAGCTTCATCCTACGATACATTTCATTGAATTGATTAAGAACATTTAATCCATATTTCATCAATAGTTTATGTTGACTCAGCGACAACGTTACATCAAGCTGATGTACAGTTTTAATCAATTTTGTCATAAAGTTGATGTAAATTTTCCGCATTGTGATGTGAATGATTTATGTAGGGTTGCCATCAATTTGATGTGGGTTTGTCATCAAGTTAATGTAAATTGGGCAAAATTTTGATGTAAATTGTTTGTTAATGTGTAGTCACACCCTTTTGACAATTTTTCATTGGAAAAAAATTTACAACAACAGAGTATAAAACCCCATAGAAGATGTTTATACCGTGGATATTGTGTTCGGTAAATTTGACTATTTTCTATTATGTATTTATTTTCAATTTTCTACTAATTTGTTCTTTTTCTCTTTATTTTGTCAATACTACGACCATATATTGAATCGAAATCGAAATTTGATGGTAACAAAATCGATATTCCGACATTTGTTTTTTCCATTACAAATGCTGCTTCTGCACTGTCGGCACATGTATAGTATAAGTTTCTTCGTGTGGTTCCGATCGTGGGCGTTCGGCTCTTTCTTTGTTTACATTTTTTCAATGCAAATCAAATCAGTTGCTGTTCAGCATTTGTTAGAGCAGGAACTCGCTGCATATTTGCTTTACATCAAGTAAAACTTTCGTTTTATTCTGCTTCACACACCAGCGCAATATGTTATAATATGTGTGTGGGCATCACTGATCTATAGGCACGGGTAGGGTATAATCTAACAAAGTCAACACATGCAAACAACACACAGCGTTATCTACGACGAAGCTATGCAGCGTTGGCATTGAAAACAACAATTGCTTGTAGTAACACAATAGTCTCTGCCTGAAAATATGTATTATATTAATGTAGCGACAGCGAATAGTTGCCTTAAAAAGACGAATACTTGCTACTCGTAAGCTTACGAACATAACACAATGTGTGTAAATGTGTCTGTTGCTTTGCATTCTCTTTGTTTTTTGTGGGAATAAAACAAACAGTATTACGCAAGAAAATAAAGACACATGTGCTTCCACATGTCTTTAAATAAGTATTAATATTATTTAAATGAATCGTCATCATATGATTGAACGCTGTTTTTTATTTTCCAATGTAACATTTACTAATGTGTTCCTAGAAATCGAATAGGTACCGTGTAACACAAAGGTGTTAACATATCGCCCTTGTGTTCGAACACTCATTCGATTTTTTTGTTATATTTGTTTTAAACATATTAAATTAGATGTGTTAGTTTCTGCGAAGCCACTAGGCTTGTCTGCAGAAATAGTGGGCAATGGAGAAATTAAAGCACAGAAGCCGAAAAATTCTCTTACAAAAATAGCGCAATTTTTTCAGATCCATTTTCAGGTATTCCTCCCAATTTTCTTATACTTTAAAATAATAAAATCAATGACGAAAGTGGTTAGCGATTCAGGGATTATAGTATAATAATTTTAAGTATAAAAAAACGCAACAAATTTTTAATTATTTCCTATTTTAATCATTTCTGTGCAGCCCCATCGTCGCTGCCTATTGAGAAAAGATAAAGTTTGTATGTATACAAATCACCCCATCTTCAAAACCACGCTAATTATTTCAGCTGTGGGAATACTCAAATTTTAACACATAATTTATTTGGAATTTGCCAATCTGTGGTTAATTACGTTGGCTATGAAGTCTTTTCTTCAAAATTTCATTATGGCAAGGGGAACACTTTTTATAGCCGAAAGACCTCGCAAATTATAAAAACTGTTCAGAGTATTATTCAATTTTGTACATAATTTCATAATGCTTAAAGAAGTACCTTTTGCTTAAAAAAAGTAAATTTTCTTACAAAAAGTACCGTTTCTTAAAAAATGTAATTTATTTTAAAATAAGTACCTTTTCTTAAAAAAGTAAATTTTCTTACAACAGATTGCATTTTCTTAAAAAACACTTTTATTTAAAGAGTACCTTTTTGTGAAACAAAATAACTTTTCTTGAGATACGTACCTAATCCTAAAAATTTACCATTTCTTGAAAAAATTACCAATTTAAAAAAAACCTTTTCTGCAAAAAAATACTTTCTCTTAAAAAAATAACTTTTCTTACAAAAATTAATTTTCTTAAAAGTACCTCTTCGTAAAATTAAATAACACCTTTTCTTGAGATAAGTAGCCGTTCTGAATAAGTAAATTTTCTTAAAAAATAACCGTTTCCTAAAAAGGCTACCACTTTTTTAAAAAGTACCTGTTCTTAGAAAAAAGTACTTCTTTGTAAAAAAAATTCATACTCTTATAGCTTTTTCTTACAGAAAATACTTTTAATTTAAAATAGTACCTTTTCTAAAAAAAACTTTAGCTTTTAATAAAAGAAGTACCTTTCTTTAAAAAAATTCCTTTTCGGGAAAATATAATAATTTACATTACATACATTATACATTATGTAACGGGTTTTTCAAAAAGAGCGCTACAAAATTTGTTTAAATAAAACAAAACTGGTTTAAGATACCAATGAAATTCTTTATTCCTGTGAAAGTACGTTCGATGCCATTATGTATGGAACTCGATTTCTTTTGAATGGCCACCACGGGCACGCTTGCAGAAGTCCAGACGCTGAGCCCAATTTTCGACGGTTTCCAAGCATAAATCGGCCGATATTGCTGCAATTTCACGTTCGATATTCGTACGAAGTTCATCAATCGTCGCTGGCTTGGTGGCATAGACCATAGACTTGACGTAGCCCCACAGGACTGGGTCATTTCGAGAGATAACACGTTAACCAAACTTGGTTTCCAATAAATTGATTGTGGCATTGTGGCAACCACATGTCCTCCAAGTCCATATTATCCAATTGGGGCCAAAAATTTTCGGTTATCATTGAACGGTGGCGATTCGCATTCACAGTAATGTGCCGGTCTTGATCATCACGAAAGAAGTACGGCCCAATGACGCCGCCGGCCCATAAACCGCACCAAACCGTAATTTTTTCGGGATGCAATGATGACTCATGGATTACGTGTGGATTGCTGTCTGACCAATAACGCATATTTTGCTTATTGACGAAGACATTCAGCCAGAAATGAGCCTCATCGCTAAAGATGATTTTCCGATGAATTCCGCTCATAAAGTTGAGGCCACTGACTCCAAATTTCGGTAGTAAATTTTAATAATTTCGACTCGTTGTTGGCTCGTATATCTTTCCATGATGAAATGGCAAACCTTACTGAAGAGAAATGTCAAAAGAGCGGGAAAAAATATGGCGTCGTTTGCTGTCCCTATCGATTTACTTTTGTAGCGTCTCTGTTGAAAATCCCTTAATAAACAAAATATTCTTAGAAAAGTTTACCATTTTACAAAAAGTATCTTTTCTTAAAGATTATCGTATTTTTCGTAGCTTTCAACGGGCGCCTTAGGCATGTTGGAACTACCTAGTCCATAATATATAGCGAATGGAACTTCTTTCCAACCGATTGTGCCCTGACACCTCATGTAATTTTTTTTCAATTTCAATTTATTCCAATTCATTAAAACAAGGTACAAAAACTCTTAAAGGTAACATAAAACTAATTACAAATTTCATACATTGATCAATTTTCATATAACTATCTTCTCAGTTCGTGGTATTTCCACAAGTCCAGCGAGGCCGGTACTTCCAAGACTTCTAAATTAAACAATAAACAAGGTTGCCCAAAAAAACTTATTACAAAAAAGAGGCAATAAATTCTGCATTTGACTTAAAACAAACTTATAACTAAAACATAAAATAAGAATATTCCAAGCTGGCGTAATTACGCTTGAAGCATCCTAGCTTGGTCCGGCAAGACATAACTCGGCATCACTAGACCAGTACTGGGCCACAGCGCTCTGCAGCGTCACCCCACTGGCTGCATGCCCATTGACCACATAGTCCACACATCGGAACACAAGGTCTCACCTGAGAACAGGAGCTCCAGTCACCGGATCAGGGCCGAGTGATTTACCCACCCCCTCCGTCTTATAGGGAATAGTGCACTTGCCCGGGTCGTGGGACCCAACACACTTATAATAGCGGTGGGGTATCCGCAGTTCACCGATTCATTCGACACTGTGCAACCCCCATTCTCTTATCCTTTTGGATAAAGACCCAACAATGCAATATTTCTCTTATAAGTTTCAAATTATTTTTGTTTTTAATTTTAAGCTTTAAATAACCGTAACTTACCAATATTATGACTGTAGGACCTATATTTGGAACTGGCATCGCCATTTTTATTGCAGAGCCGAGCCTAATTTTTTAAATAATTAAATTAATTATGTAAATATAAAATAAATAAATGGTTTCCAGTTACATCCCATGTAGGGATTAGGGAAAGCTTCTCACAATCAGTGAGCTGTGCGCGTTCTAGTTTTACACTCACTGACTGGAACCTACAGTTTTACACCGTTTCCGAACGGTATTTTGAGAAGCATTTTCATGGCTAAATTCTCGATAGTGTCGCCGTCACTGAGCAAGGTGATCGCTGTCGAAAAAAATTAATGGTGGTCAGAGCAGGGATTGAACCCTCGTTCTCATGCACAATAGCCGCGGACACTACCATTGCAGCACCGACGGCCACTAATTAAATTAAAAGAAGAATTGTGTTCTGAAATTAAATGCAAAAAGTTTCCAAAAATTTCCAAATATTTTTTTACAAAAATATAAATTGAAGAAAATTAGACAGTAGAAAATGATTTAAATATTTGCTTGAAATATTTTTTACTACATCCATTATTATATGTAATGCTTTCACTTTTTGCCTGTTTTATCTATTTGGTTTGTTGTCATCTGCATTTTTATTTGTTGCTAACAACCCAGCAGGTTACCTTACAATGTTAACATTAGAGATCCCTGTATCTAACGTATGTGAATGGATGGGTTCCGATAAAACGGTGGGGACGATGGTGAATACGTGAAAGACCATTTGAATTGGGACGACTTATCTTGGCATCAAGCTGAGTCGGCTTGAATAATGTTCGATTAGAAATGAGTATGTGTTTAAACATCATAGCAGCGATCGTATTTTGACGCACTAGTACTGCCTTGTTGCTTCATTCCAGGAAGAGATGACATAACACAATAAAAGATTTTTCCTACACTTGTTTTGGTTGTCCTCATAGGCAAACATCAGTACATACAATAAAAGCGGCGAATTTATAACCAAATACATTTGGAAGACAAATCTTTAAAGTGGGTGCGCAGGGCTTTAACTTTGAGCCTAAAAGAGCAGACGACATGATGCAGGAGTTATTAATGACACAATGCATACAGGAAGGGAGTTGAATAGTGTACGAAAAACTGTGAAGACAATTGGTTTTCTTTTCCATTCCAAATAAAAATAAATTAGTCCCAAGATAAATCTTTGATAATTTGCATGTATTAAATAACTGCCAATGTTGATATCGATATACGAAACGAAAACCATATAAACCACAGACCAATTTAAATTTGTACACCAAATCCAATCAGAGCAATCCACTTCAATTACTCCACTCCACACGGATATTTTAGAACTAGATTTAGTTGTATATCAACAGCCAGATGAAAAATAATGTTAAGGCCATGACAGGTGGCAGGTATGTCATCTATCAACGTGTCGACTGGTTTCGTATTCGAATGTTACTGTTTTACTAAAACAATTCGTTTGCAATTTCTAGGTTTCCAATATCATTCTTCTTGGGGAGGTGGTAGCCATCAATTCAAATTGCTCAGAGGAATGAAAATCAGTTTGACTGTGTTGTTGTTTAAACAACAATTTTTTTACCCACACCGAAACAATTGACTTTCGGAGAGTTGTGGGGGAAAAAGAAAACCGCATATTGACATTTTACGTTGACTTCATTGTTTGTTATTTGAGTCAAATTGATTTCTACCTCCGGTTTTTATTTATGTTGTTTTACTTCTGAAAATTCGCAAAAAAAAAATTTAATAAAAGACCCAATCGATAAGTTTATTTTTATAGTTTAACTCTGGTGAGATGCGATCACTGGAAGCCCACCAGTACATCTATTTTCCACTCGGACATGCTATCTTGCTTGTAATGAACTGGCATTGCACTGAAGATTGGTCAAATATGAAGTACGACAGTAACAACACTTCACTACTTATTATCGAGTAGTTTTGGGTAACATCTTGTGGTTGGTATGAAATATTTTTACTGTGAAATGGTTTGAGTATCATACAATGCTGAATAAGGTCTGAACTCTTTTATTTATTTTATTCCTGCATACCTTAACTTTTCTGAGGGTATTGTATTTAGATTGTACTCAGATGTTTGAATTCGGAACGAATTCTGACCTCGGTGTAAGAAGTTATGTTTTGTTCTTAAAATTTTTGTTTTTAGGTTAGGTTTAGGTATTGTCTTTTGGCAAGACGTACCTAACATATGTCTTTCCTCTGCGTCTGGAGAAAAGTTGTGCAGTTTATGTAGACCTTGTGGAGTTTTCGTTCTTTGTGAGCCAGATATCAGCATTCATGTGTCTAGTTATATTTCGAATAAACGGCATTATTGTGAAATTGGTTATATTTTTCACATTAATTAATGTATTTGAAGGCTCATTGGTTGATGTTATTTGCGTAACTGAGACGTGGTTCAGTAAGGATTCCCCTGATGGGTTATATGGGATAAAGGGATATAAACTTTTTTGCAATAATAGATTCAACAGAAAGGGCGGAGGTGTGGCAATATTCTGTAAATCATCATTGGATGCAACTATCGTGAGTCAATCGGAGAGTTCTGAGATCGAGTTTATAAATGTTCAGATATATGATAGGTATTCTCAAATTATTGTTTCTTGCGTTTACAATCCTAACAGAGTATGTTCCCCGGAACCATTTTTTGTCGATTTGAATAGTCGTCTTATTGACTATGAGTTTTATATAGCTTGTCGAGATTTCAATATCAATTTACTGAATGGATATCAGCGTTGTGAAGATTTTATAGATTGTATTAGTTCAACAGGATTATCTGTAGTTAAAAAAACATTACGTACTCGCTTCGCTCCCAATTCTACACCGAGTCTGCTTGACTTATTTTTGATTTCTGATATGAGGCGACTGTTGCTGTTTGATCAAATTTCTTTTATTTCTGATGATGATCTGATTTTCTGTTCCTAAGATATCAACTTAAATAAAAGTGAACAACCTAAGTTGGTTAGTTATCGGGACTTTAAATCTATTGACAAAAATCGTCTCTTATGTGATCTAGCGAGTTCAAATTTGTCTTCCTGTTTGTTTGAACCCACTGTTGATGGCAAACTCTACATTTGTATGACCATACTACAAGAACTGTAAGATAAACACGTCCCTCTTCGTACTTTTGTCATTAGAAACGCATCCTGCCCATGGTTTTCTGGCACAGTACAACGTAGTATCCACGAACGAAATCGGTGCCAAAGCGTCTGGAAACGGCATCATACTGCACTAAATTGGTGCATATTTACCACAGCCAGAAACCGTGCCAATCTTGTTATCAAAAAGGCCAAACAATCTTATTTTAAACATAATCTCAGTTCATGATTACCTCCAGGGAAACTCTGCAGTAATATTAGGAAAATGGGAATTCAATCCCGCAGTGAACCATCATGCTGTTTAAAACCTGAGGAGTTTAATTCCTACTTGTGCTCCGTTGGTAATGTTAATTAATGTGGAATATGCAGTAATGACATGAGTGTTTGTTCTAATAATTTTGAATTCACTCCCCGTTCACTGAAGGGGAGCTCTATAAATCAATTGTCAATATCAAATCCAATGCAGTAGGTGAGGATGGAATGTCGATTCGATTTATAAAACTGACACTACCATATTTAGTTAAACCATTGACTCATGTCTTCAGTCATTGTTTAACAACCTCCACTTTTCCAGAGCAATGTAAAACAGCCAATGACTTGCCAGTTCCGAAAAAGCCGTCAGCTAGCAGTCCAGCAAACTTTAGACCTATTAGTATACTACCTGTTTTATCTAAATCATTTGAGTCCTTAATGAATACATTTCCTCTAATAGTCTGTTATCCCCTCTGCAATCTGGTTTCCGAGCATCCCATAGTTGTACAACGGCAGCCTTGAAAGTTCAAAATTTTAGGATTGGTGGTCGGAGGGTAGTAGGGTAAAGTTTCTAAATTCTGAGCCAGTGGTCGGATTTTTTGGTTTTTGGGCTTGTTGGAAAGGTCTTTAAGAGGCCTTTCAGAATTAAGTAGAAGCAGAAAAAAGTCAATTCGCCGTAATACAGAGCTTTCGGAAAAAATGGGAAAAAATTCACATAACCTCAATTTGCTCAGCCATAGCCAGCACAAACTTTTAGTTTCATCAACAATCCCTCTCGGTACGTTTATGATATATCAATATACTCCAGCATTTCGTCGTATAGGAAGTTGATTCTTGTAATTGATTTGGATGACTACCTTAGACTCAGGAACATTATGTTTGTACACAGACTTCTTAATAAAAATCTCCTCATTACCTCTATGAAAACCTTAAAATCGGTACATCTTCGAGATGCATGACTCTTATTTTACCAGAATTTAGGTACACTAATTTAAGCGGATTGATTTTCGTTAATGCAGTCACACTTTGGAAAACATTACCTATACATATACGGCTGATTAATAATGCTAGCAGTTTTAAAAAATCTCTCTTTCAACTCATAAAAAGTCAATCCTAAATTTCTACTTTCATCTTCTGTTCTATCTCTATCACCATCGGAATCTCTATCACCATCGGAATCATATAATCACTTAATTTTTGCTTGTCTTGATAAGTTTATGAAAAATTGTTAGATTTAAATGACTTTATGCTTCAATTTTTGTTTTCTTTTTGTAGCCGCTTGTTAATGATAATAATAATGACTATCGACTTGTATTAATGTATCCTTGGACTATAAAATAATTATATTCTTTTTGTCCTTCTGCTAAACTTAATAAATAATAAATAGAGTATGACATATTGAAAAATTATTTATGAAATCTTAGAGAAATTATAATTTCTGTTATCTAAGCTAAATAACTAACCCTAAGATGACGGTTGTAAAAGAGAAAATCCTATGCGATATACTTCCAGAAATAACGGTCTTTTTAAAACAAAATGTTGCTGGCCCGCTAAACCATTACAAAGTTCCACGAATATATCCTATTCACCAAAGTTCACAACCAGCATAACCAATAGATTAGTTGATATGAGGGGATAACTAAGAGGGGACAGCTGCCAGTTGTTGACTTGACTCCGATCTCTGGATACAAAACAAAACTCATTACTAGAAGTATAATTAAGCGCGCTTGAAGCACAAGTTCAGCAGAACATCTTCAGTTTAAAATATATTTATATGGAAAAACTTGTAATTAACAAAAATATATCATACCGAATTATTTTCTGTCAATTGTGCTACAATAAATATTTTTTTAATCCATTTATTTAATTTTTTTTATTGTACAGAAAATTCAATTTTATTTAATATAACTAATTGGATTTGAAGAAGATAGATCGTTAATGACCTCCAGCAAGATGCGACACCTGTTCAGAAAATTATTCATTGCGGACTGAAGGGTTGAAGTCGGGACCCCCTCGATTATTGATTTAATGAGTTGCTCAGTCAAATCCCTTGGTTTCGTTTTGTACAACTCTTGCTTGACCTAACCCCATAAAAAGAGTCAGGTCAGGTGACCTTGAAGGCCAGCGGAAAGAGGAGTTTCTGGTTTTGGAACGAAGTTCCTTATCGCACGTTGCGGGATGGGGGGTAAATGAAAAAATTTTAAAGAACTTATTTTTAACTACTTTGTTACAACCCATTATTATCAACTATATTGGGTACTTTTGGTTTGGTTTAAAGGGAAGTTTTCTAGCAGAGGAGCCTGTTTATTACATATTGTATTTTTCATACCAATAAAAAGTAAATTTAGAAAAGACAAAGTGCAAGACTGGCAAATGCATGAAATACAACCCGTAGCATGGAAATACATTTGCCAGCACACTTACTCTTACACTCTTACTTTTGGTTTGGTTTATGTCTTGACTAACATATTGGGACAAATTTGTTGTTTGATGGGAAATTTTCTCGGTGGAGCCTGTTTATTACATATTGTAGTTTTGAACCGAATAAAAAGTAAATTTAGAAAAGCCAAAGTGAACAAATTTAAAAAAAAATAAATTTTCTAAAAAAAATACCTACTCATATTCTGAAACAGAGTACATTTTCTTAATAAAAATACCTTAGCTTAAAGAAGTACCTTTGCTTAAAAAGTAAATTTTTTTACAAAAAGTAAATTTTAAATGAATTTTTTTAAATAGGAGCATTTTCTTAAAAAAGTACATTATATTACCACAAATTGCCTTTTCTTAAAAAACTACCTTTTCTTTAAAGAGTACCTTTTATGTAAAACAAAATAACTTTTCTTGCGATAAGTACCTACTCTTAAAATTGTACCTGTTCTTGACAAAAGAACCAATTCTAAAAAAATTTCCATTTCTTAAAAAAAAACCTTTTCTTAAAAAAAATACCTTCTCTTAAAAAAATACATCTTCCTACAAAAATTCCTTTTCTTCAAAGTACCTTTTCCTAAAAATAAAATAACCTCTCGTATCGGCCCAAACTTTTTCCACACATAGAACTAGCCGTTCAGAGAAAAAAAAATATTTTTTTGGGGATCGTCCATATTTCTCGGATTACGGGGCCCCGAACCTTGAATATATATGCCATTTTATGCTTAACATTTTCCGGTGGGATATGGCAGTATAGGCATCGTTGGAAAGCTTAGGAATATTTCTCGAAAACTGAATGCAAAAATTTCATAAAGATGCCAAAAAAATACAAATTATTAAAAATTATAAAAATTATTTTTCGCCAAAAAAATGGCTAAAATGCATGAGTTCGGGGAACGCTCAGAAAATTATAAAAAAAAACTAAAATTAAAGAAGAAATCAAGAAAGCGAAATATTCGTCTCGCTAATTCAGCGGTGACTGTAAGCCAAGTTACTTCTCCTCACTTAAATCCTAAAATAATTTTTTTTTTAAAAAACTTGCGCGATTTTTCTGATTTTGTCACACATCGACTTAAGGTACAGAGGGAATTTGAACACCCATGCTAGGTGGAATATAAATTTAACGATTTATGCAATTTATTTCATCAGGATCGGATAATAAATGACAGAATTATGCGCGAATATACATTCAAGATTTGGAGACCTGTATTTCGGAAAATATGGACTTCTGGAAAAAAAATTTTTTTAAATAGATCTTCCGAATTAAAAAAATCGATAAATTTCACACATTTAAACCCCAGTTTCATTTCGAAAGAAGTACGGACCGATGATTCCACCAGACCAAAAACCACACCAAACTGTCAATTTAGGTGAATTATTTGTTGTTCATGAATAATTTGTGGACTTTCTTCGCACCATAATCGACAGTTATGTTTATTTACCGAACGACTCAGATGAAAGTGGGCTTCATCAGGAAGATGATTTTTTGAAAAAGTCGTTATCGTTTTCAAGTTGTTCCAAGACAAAATCAGAAAATTCATGACGTTTACGGTACTGCAATGCCTTCAGTTCTTGACTGATAACAATTTTATATGGATGCCAGCCCAAATCCTTGGTTGTGGTTTGTGACAGTCTCAATTGTTGAATCGAAAAATTGCGGTCTTCAGCAACACGTGCCTGAATGGCAGCAATATTTGCATTACTTCGAGCGTCTTATTGGCACTTAAACATTATGTAAAGAAAGTGTACATCAAAAGCGCGCGAAAAGTTGCAATTGCAGGGCGAATATTTTGATAAGAAAATTTAATAATTTGTAGACGTTGTTCTTGCTTATGTCTATCCATGATCAAATTGTAAACATTACTGAATACAATGAACATTACTGAATACAGATCATGACATGCTACATATGGCCGAAACGTCACATAGAAATCATATCACTCAAATTAGAAAACCCTTTATAATTGTCCGCACGCCATTGATACACCAGGCCAGATATAAATCCCAAGGGGAATTTGTGGGGCCATTTCAATAGGGAAATTTGCCAGCATTATTTTTCTATGATATAAGAGAGTGTAATAATTTGCCTTAGATGCACGAGTTTCGCTTGGAGCTACTGTACTATATATCTAGTGCACTATCTTAATCGAAGTATAAATCAGCGGAGGTAGTTCTTAAAAAACTTCTTAATTTAGTATTAAATGCCAGGAAGTTATAGGAGAGAGCTTCTCACAATTACTGAGCTGTGTGCTTTCTATCGTAATTTATCCATTCACTTATCACGATTTACAATTTTTTCCATTCTAAACACTTGAAAGTATCGGGTACACAAGCACCGAGAGAGAAATGAAATCTGGCCAAAGCGAGGATTGAACCGGAAATTATATTAAAATGTCGAGCACTCATGTACCATTAGTGCATGGGTGCAATAATGGGCATATTCTATGAATTTTAAAAGTCCGGTAAAAAGACAAACGTTCTCAAAATTAAGAATTACAGCAGGTGTCAGGGTACACCCGGTTGGAACGAAGGTCCTTTCGAAATATATTATTAACCAGTTAGTTCCAACGCGACTAAGGCGCCCGTTGAAAAATACGATAATTTAAATGGATCTTTAAGAAAAGTTACGTTTTGTAAAATCATAAACTTTTGTTTGGACAATTTTTTTTTCATTGGAATGTATAATTTTTAAAAAGTATATTTGTAGGTCCTTTTTGTGAGAATGTGTATTATATTTTCCCGGAAAGGTCCTTTTTTTAAAGAGCGGTACTTCTTTATTAAAAGCTAGTGCTTTTTTAATATAAGGTATTATTTTTTAGATGAAGTACTTTTTGTAAGAAAAAGCCATATCAGTATGAAATTTTGTTACAAAAAAGTAATTTTTTTAAAAACAGGATATTTTAAGAAAATGTACTTATTTTAAGAAATGCTTCTTATCTCAGGAAAAGAAAAGAATATGTATTATTTTATCCTTAAGAGGAGGTACTTATAAGAAAAGAAATTTTTTAAGAAAATGTATTTTTTAAGAGAAGGTATTTTTTTTTTGAAGAAAAGGTTTTTCTTTAAGAAATGGGAATTTATTTTAGAATTGGTCCTCTTTTCAAGAATAGGTAAATTTTTAAGAGTAGGTAATTATCTCACGAAAAGTTATTTTGTTTCACAAAAAGGTACTCTTTTACTTTTTTTATGAAAAGGCAATTTGTTGTAAGAAAATGTTCTTTGTAGGAAAAGATACTTATTTAAAAAAAATACTCTTTTAAGAAAAGGTACTTTTTGTAAGAAAATTTACTTTTTTTAAGCTAAGGTACTTCTTTAAGACAAGGTATTTTTTTATGAAAAGATAATTTGTATTTTTTTTGAGAAAATATACTTTTTTAGGAAAAGGCACTTATAAAGGGTGTCCCAACAAGAGCGCAATTTTTAAATTTTAAATAAAACACAGATATTTTAAAAAAAATCGTGAAACTTTATTATATCGTAAAGTAGACAGAATGAGGTTATGTATATCGTGCAGATGGCCGCCGCGGCTTTGCTGGCATACACGCGATATTTTAATGAAATTTTCAATGACCGTTTTGCATAAATGCTGCGGTATTTCATTAATGCAGCGTCCAATTTCTTCTTTTAAGGCTTGAGTCGTCGTCGGCTTATTCGCGTAAACCATCGACTTCAAAAAACCCCAAAGAAAAAAATCTAATGGTGTTAAATCGCACGATCTAGGCGGCCAATTCTGATCTCCAAAACGCGAAATAACACGACCGGGAAATGACTGATGCCGCAATTGAATTGTTTCTCTGGCTGTATGCCATGTGGCGCCTGTGGCCATGTGGTTCCTGAGTCAATTGAACTTTGTATGCATGAAGATGCAAATCTTTCGTCAAAATTCGCTGCATAGTGGATTTGGAGACACAAATTTGCTGAGCTCGGTGTCGAATTGAGGTGGATGGAGTTTGAGCGACATCATCACGTACAGCTGCGACATTTTCTTTTCTAAATTTACTTTTTATTGGGTTCAAAACTTCAATATGTACTAAATATTGGTTACAGGCTCCACCTAGAAAACTTCCCATTTTTCCAACATTTTTTAGTCTAGACACAAACCAAAGCAAAAGTACCCAATGTAATTGCTAATACTGCGTAGTAATAAAGTTGTTAAAAAAATTGTTTATTTCTGTTTCATTTAGCCCCCATCCCTCAACGTGCGATAAGGAACTTCGTTCCAAAACTGTTTCCACAATTTTCAAAATCGTATTAAAATACAACAATTAATTTTCAACAACTCTATTGCTACTTATTTTAAACTTTATTAAACTGTGGGGGTCTGTGGTGCAATGGTTAGGCTGCACGTCTCGTGTACATGAGAATGTGGGTTCGATCCCTTCTCTGACCACCTTAAATTTCTTTCGACGGCGGTCGCCTCGCTTAGTGACGGCAACACTATCGAGTGTAAAACTATAAATCGCATAGCTCACTGATTGTGAGAAGCTCTGCTCTATCCCTTCATGGGATGTAATGCGAAATAACAAACAAACAAAATAGAAGCAGAAATCGCAACACCAATCCTCAAAAAAAATGGTATTCTGTATTTACAAAAAACTACAAGACTTTGAAAAAAGACAAATTAAAGGAATGAATAAATCGGTTTTATTTGTATTCATTTCCTATCTCTGTTTGTCCCTCTCGGAACCACAATGAGTTTCCCAAACGAAATTAATTTCCAATTCCATTTCAAAACTATTTAGTGCAGTCATAAATTAGAACTAATCAAATTTTGATCTTTTTAATATGACCACAACAACAACGACGACACTGCACATTATAGATACCAATGTCCAGCCCTACCCAGTGTGAGCATCAGATGATTGAAATTTACACACAGTCTCTAAACAATGGACCAACATAATTTATCATTTGAACGCCACACATATTGGCAACAAAGAGGGGGCGGCGCACCAAAAGTCCCAACTTATTTGGATGCATTGTTCTTTGCCTCTATGTGACAATGAATCTAAATGACATTGGACATTTAATGGATTGACTCTCATTCTGTACGTTTGACTGTCTGAGAGTGTGTAAAAGGCAACATTGTCATTACTAGCTTTTGATTCAAACTTTATACGAATACTCGCACCACTACACATCTGACAATCTTGGGACATTGTAATTTCCAAAGAATTATGTTGTAGTTTGCAAGTTCTTTAACGACCACCCACAGTTTTTCCGAAAAGTTGAAAATGTCATGTTTATAATCAATAAAAAGAACACCGAGACATACAGTCACGTGTAAATTTTATTTGTATATGTAGTATTGTCCGTTTGGTCTTACGCCCTAAGTATCCAGTGTCTAGTTTGAATGTTTACGTCTAGTCCGTTGTCAGCTCAACCATGAATTGCAATTATGCGACACACGTTCACATTGTACTCGTATGTGTCATATGAAATAAGTGGTAATGACCTCGATAAAAATGTTGAATGAAAGAAAATTATGACTGCAATGAGAGTTTTTAATTAGAGTTATAAACTGTGCAATAAGACGTAGGCACCGATAAAAAACACAACTAATTTTCTAATATTAGGTGGGCAACACATTTGTGTGTAGACACAGACAGATACTATTTTTTCTTAGGTTTATAAATTTTTTTATCTCGGGAATTAAATGAAGAAGCATTTTTAATTGGCAATATTACGTTTTTGAGACAACATTTATCAGAATTAAAAAGAATATTTTTCGAGAGATTCTTTATTCTACCAGGACTTTTGTTTGTTTATTTATTCAACGTTAAAATTACATAAATTTTCTTCAAATTCGAAAAACAGTATAAACAGTGGTAATAGTGCTATGAAAATAAACTTGTTACAATAAAAAATTTAAAATAACACAATGCTTTAAGAGATATCTCAAGTTTGTTTAATATCAAGGTAATCGATGTAAATTATGCATTTTGGAAACACATAAAACTATCGCCATTACATTTTTGGCGGACGAACCTACTTCTTCAAAACTACTGTTTATGATGCTAACTAAGAGTACCATTCTAAGAGTACCATATCATAAGTAGCATTCGCATGTACAGCATGTTGTTTGATCAGCATTTGTGTTTGGTTGACATTTGTTAGTTTTTATTTGACTCCGCTTTAGCGCTACACGCTTAACTGAAAAATATCGGCTTACTGAAATTGAGCTTTATTCGCAGTTTGATTTTATATTTACTTTGTTGATTCCACTACGGTTTAGCGAAACTCCGCTATACTAAAAAAATCGCAGAACTGAAAAAATGTTTGTACCCAAATGTATGTTATACGAACATGACTTCGCTTAACTGAAAAATATGTATGGACACACTGAACGTACCGAAAATTACAACTTTCTGCAGTAGATGGCGACAAAAGTCTGCTTAATGGCAAAAATTTGTCACTACGACAACACATAACTGCCGGCTGAACCAAAATGCATATTTGTGTTGTCGTCTCGTTCACTGGTACACAATATCAAAGTTACAATTTTGCAAAGTTTCCCTTGCATACATGTAGAATATTCAAGAACATTTTACGAAACTTTTCTCTGTAAAAGAAAACAAATTTTTACGCAGCTGATTTTTATTTGTGGAGAGAAACAAACACGCGATCGCAATTGTTGATTCAACAGCAGATTGATTACTTAGAGAAAAAAGTTATTTCAGCAAAATAGAAAAAACTGCCGTAAACAATTAAATAATTCCTTTCAACTAAATATGTCGAAAAACCCGTTAAGGAATCATAAATAGAAGATTAAAAACGATTGTCACGATTTGTCACTAAAAATAAAAATCGAATTTATTAGAAAATTATGAGCGGGGGTATTGCTGTCGCTCGATGACTTCGTCTAATTCTAAAGGATTAGAGTTGTCTGTTAAGTGTCTTCTAATAGATGCCACGTTTTGTACTTTGTCTTCCTCGTCAAAAAATAATTCCACTGAACTAATCATTATTATTAATTTTTTTCCTTTTCTTCCTAAAGACACGTTTATTTCTGACACACTTTAGATTTGGTTGTTTACATTCTTTACAGTTGGCGAAGTGTCAAAGCTCTGTTATCGTCGGGAAACACTATTACCTACGGCAACTGGCCAAAGTTGCCGTACATAATACTAATTCTTATTTCAGTGGCGTTGTCAGTTGACAACGCAACTGAGGTTCGGTTGCTATCGATAATCGACCCATAAGATAAATTTGGTTGAAGCCCAGCAACAGTGAGGATAACGATAAAAAATTAAAAACCAAAAAATATTTCAATGAAACGGATCAGAGGAGGCTAATATAATAAAAATGTTGGAAATACTCTACTTCTATGGTTTAAGGCAGTGATAGGCAAAACCAAACGCACGCACACAAACGTATTATGTGCATGTGTGCGGTCTTTGTTTAAGCAAAGAATTGGAGTATGAATATTCAGCCCACACTAATTGATGATTATTCTGAAGGAGATATTTTTAATGCAGACGAGTCAGCACCTTCTACTACGAATTGCCTGATGGAATACTAGAAAATGCGTTAGATAAGCCATCAGGAAGCAAAATATGTAAAGATCGAATGACACTTAGTGTCTTTAAAATCTCAACTGGAAGGAGAAATATGTTTATAGTTTGACAAGTTTGCTAAATCCACATGTTTCAAAGGCAAAAATGTCCCTGTAAATTATTCGTCCAATAGGAAAGTATGGATGACAAGCGTTTATGTATTCTCTTCGCTGGCATAAAATTGCGGACGATGTTATTTTGTAAAATATATAAATTTAATTTGTATCTACTAATGCAGCAACGATAATTCAGCCTTTCTATCAAGGAATAATCAGAACAGATAAATGTTACTACAGAAAAATTATGGTTTTAAAACTACGGTTGCATCTCCAATGTTCAAGATTTTCAGAATATTTTTTTAATATTTAAAAAGACATGGTAACTTCACAAATCATTCAAAACTGATTCAGAAAAGAAGGCTTTGTTAGTGGTCGAGAAATGGTCTTTGCAGCAGTGGAAGATGTACTTTTACATATAAGTACAATCGTAGTTGAAATAATTGATATTGTTCAAAATGTACCCTGTTGCGATGAAATAGCTGATGATGATATAATTGAACAGGTTGCTGGTGCTGCAGTTTAATGAAACATTGGCGACTTTAAGCAAACCTACGGTTAAAGTCAATTCAAAGTTTATTTATTCATTTATTGATGTGTTAACATCTATACGCGCGCCTCTAGGGCAGTAAACTATCAGTTTAATACATACGCAAGTGTTAGGTTTGTAAGAGTAAATCATCGTTTGTTTGTTCGTTGCTTGGCAGTCGGTATTGAAAGTGATTATTGGGCGATTTTCATATAATTTTCCCACGCGATTTTCTCCGGAAATTCATAGCCGATTTTATTAATTTTTGGATTAAAAACCTAGTGCGGGTTTCGACGAAGAGTTTAGGCCAAAAATTAAGGCGATCCGATATCGGCGAGCCGAGATTTAAGTGTTTTAATTTGGAGTAATATTAAAAAAGTGTTTTATGTTGATCTTCGGTTTTGTCTTATCATCGTTTGTTTGTTCGTTGCTTGGCAGTCGGTATTGAAAGTGATTATTGGGCGATTTTCATATAATTTTCCCACGCGATTTTCTCCGGAAATTCATAGCCGATTTTATTAATTTTTGGATGAAAAAGCTAGTGCGGGTTTCGACGAAGAGTTTAGGCCAAAAATTAAGGCGATCCGATATCGGCGAGTCGAGATTGAAGTGTTTTAATTTGGAGTATTAATTTGGAGTAATATTAAAAAAGTATTTTATGTTGATCTTCGGTTATATCGTACGAATATAACAATGTATGTATGTATGTACAAGTGTCTGTTACTTTGCATTCTTTGACTTTTGTGGGAATAAAACAAAAAGTATTGAGCAAGAAAATAATGACACATGTGCTTGCACTGGGTCTTTAAATAATTTTAAGTATTAATATTATTTAACTGTAACGTCATCATATGATTGAACGCTGTTTTTTATTTTCCAATGTAACATTTACGAATGTGTTCATAGAAATCGAACAGGTACCGTGTAGCAAAAAGGTGTTAACACATCGCCCGTGAGTTCGAACACTCATTGGATTTTTTTTTATAAATTTAAATTAATTTTATTTTATAAATTAATCTGAGACTGAAGTTTACTTATACTTTATATTTCATTTTATAGAAAAAAAAAATCCAATGAGTGTTCGAACTCACGGGCGATGTGTTAACACCTTTTTGCTACACGGTACCTGTTCGATTTCTATGAACACATTCGTAAATGTTACATTGGAAAATAAAAAACAGCGTTCAATCATATGATGACGTTACAGTTAAATAATATTAATACTTAAAATTATTTAAAGACCCAGTGCAAGCACATGTGTCATTATATTCTTGCTCAATACTTTTTTTTATTCCCACAAAAGTCAAAGAATGCAAAGCAACAGACACTTGTACATACATACATACATTGTTATATTCGTACGATATAAACGAAGATCAACATAAAACACTTTTTTAATATTACTCCAAATTAAAACACTTCAATCTCGGCTCGCCGATATCGGACCGCCTTAATTTTTGGAACAAACTCTTCGTCGAAACCCGCACTAGCTTTTTAATCCAAAAATTAATAAAATCGGCTATGAATTTCCGGAGAAAATCGCGTGGGAAAATTATATGAAAATCGCCCCAATAAAATCGCCCAAGCAACGAATAAACAAACGATGATTTACTCTTACAAACCTAACACTTGTGTATGTATTAAATTTATAGTTTACTGCCCTACAGGCGCGCGTATAGATGTTAACACATCAAAAAGTTTAATTAATTTTTGTACGTTTTCTTTGTAAATATTAACCTATTATTTTAAACTAGTGGATTGGAACGCGCCTATGGCGCCCGTCGAAACATGCTTTAATTTCAATCGATTTTTAAAAAAGGTAATTCTGTAAGATGAGATTTTTCGTTTTTTTTTTCGTTTTTTTTTCGCTTTTTTTTGGCGTAGAATACGTCTTACCTTACGGTATAGGGAGTCATGTCAGATTGTTATTGTTGTAATCTTTATTTCATTGATTATGAGGAAACGGCGAGATAACTTTTTTTAAAAATTTTTTTGTAGGTAAATGAAGATGTTATCTTTCGTTTGATATACATTTCATATTGGTTGATATCTTCCTAATATTTAAATTTCTCAAATGAAAATTGTTTAAACACAAACACTCAAACATATGTGTGGTGTTTGGTTGAGTGTTTGAGTTTGTAGCGTGGACACAAACTATGATGCTGTTTCAGTGTGGACACAAACCTTCGGCTGTTGTTTTGATTGATGAAATATAGAAATTTCGTATATTTACTTATGTATTTAAGTGAAACAAAATGTTAAATGTGAATTTGAATTTAACATGGATATATAATTATAAAAAATATAAATCAAATTGATTTGCGTCTGTTATTTATCATTTATCCTTACTCTTTTAATTTAAAAACATATTTATCCTATTTTTCCTACCATAAGCTTATGTATGTTATCAAAAGTAACTATCAAATAAATAAATTCATTTGCTTATGTTATTTATCATTTATTGTTATATATGTTTTCTGCCTTATCGGATGGCGTATTCTACGTTAAACTTAATGGCCGTGTCTCTGACACAGCCTGCAGGGACAGTCCGTGGCCGAAGGTCTCTGACAACTGTCTGCTGTATTTTTTTGGTGTCTATATATGTGTTCAAAAAGTGTGACAAAAAAGTGTGATAGAGTCAGTGAATCAGCGATGAGCGTAACTCTTTAAGAAGATTTAGAAAAAAATTAATGAAATCGCATATTTGATTGAGATCGTATATAAATTTTTCTAGGGTTTGTAATTTGGTCAGTAAACTGAAATATATTTCGATTGCCCAAGTTACGCTTTAGAGAGAAGTTTTTCACTGATTTTTCAGCTATTAGAGAAAAAATCGGATGTCGAAACATAATGATTAAATTTTTGTCGTTTCAGTTAATCGGAGTCGACTGCATCTAAACGATCGTTCAATTTTAAAAACGCGAAGAGTTTTGCAAGATTATTTTGGTTTAATTAATGTGCCGAGCAAGTCAATCATTCAGCGTATTGTAAAGATTTTTTACACTTTATATACACTGGGAGATAAAGTGAAGTCTGACACATAAAACAACCCTGAACTACAAATTGGTATTGTAAATACTCTTTATATGGCTATAAAATGTAATTTTTAGTGTAGTCCATCAATCTGAATTACTTATCCTCCGCCTTCATAGTTCATTTTCTAATACAATCATCATTCATTTATGAAAAACTACAATCTCAGTTAGCCGTTTATTTTCATACCGTATTCATTCATACGAAATTAACTGTGGAAATACCATATTTTTATAAAACAATAATTCAACCATTTGTTGCTACGGACTGGACTGCAACCACAATGGACTGAATACTTGTTCAACCACCTCGGAAAATGCTGTTAGAAACAAATCTCGTCTATTATCCTAAATGATAGAATTTTAATAAATTGTATTGCATTTAGCCCGAAGAAATAATAAATCTAAAAAAAAACATCTGAAACGAAATAAACCAGAAACACAAATCAAACTCAGAATGAAATGCAATTCAATTTAAAGTAAGTACATACTCTTGTATAGTGCAATATTTTAGCTGCACAAGAAAAACTATAGAAAATTAAAAATTTGACAAAGAAATAAATATTATATTGCATGGACCAACACCAACCACATCAAACATACATATATTGGCAAAAGATATTACCAAAATATTACAAGGTACAAGAAAAACTAACTACTTGTTTGGAGAGTCTACAATCCAAACAACGTTGTTGTAAACATAACTAACAGGTGTAATATCCATTACTGCACAGTGGGTTGGGATCAACATTAAATTGCAATAGATGAGTATTATAATCAACGCATTAATGCAAATGTGATGAGAAGTATTAAAATACTTAGATAGAGTTATATGTATATTCGTTGATATAACATTTGGAAATAAGTCGGCGACGTTAGTTTAAAAAAAAATCCAATGAGTCTTTGAACTCACGGGCGATGTGTTAACACCTTTTTACTACACGGTACCTGTTGGGTCTCTATGAACACATTAGTAAATTTTACATTGGAAAATAAAAAAGAGTGTTCAATCATATATATGATGACGTTACATTTAAATAATATTAATACTTAAATTTATTTAAAGACCAGTGCAAGCACATGTGTCATTATTTTCTTGCCTAATACTTTTTGTTTCATTCCCACAAAAAACAAAGAGAATGCAAAGCAATAGACATATGAACATTGTTATGTTCGTACATACGCTACACAAGTTCACACAATTTTCGTTGCTCTCTTGCTATCTCATTTTTATAGGCGTATAACCTATATTATTCTCTTTGCTCTGAAAGTGTTCCGCACCCACATTTTATTTGACTTACCTTTCACAATAACAAAAAAGGGGGTTCAATCATATGATGACGTTTCATTTAAATAATAATAATATTATTACTTAATAACACTTAAAAATATTTAAAGACAAGTGTCATTATCTTCTTGCTTAAAACTTTTCATTTAAAAAAAAAATGGTTTCCCATTACATCCCTAGAAGGAATCGGGGAGAGCTTCTCACAACCAGTGAGCTGTGCATTTTCTAGTTTTATACTCACTGATTGGAACCTACACTTTTATACCGGTTCCCAACGGTATTTTTGAGAAGCATTTTCATGGCTAAATACTCGATAGTGTCGCCGTCACTATGCGAGGTGACCGCCGTCGCAAGAAATTTTAAGGTGGTCAGAGCAGGGATTGAACCCAGGATCTCAAGTCCCAGAGGCGCGCACACCACCCATTGCACTACCTATTTACCCAAAAAAATTACCATTATACCCAAAAAAAAAACAAAGAGAATGCACATCAACAATCACATGTATATACATACATTGATATGTTCGTACATACGCTACACAAGTTCACACAATTTTCGTTGCTCTCTTGCTATCTCATTTTTATATACGTATATCCATGTCATTATCCTCTTTGCTCTGAGAGTGATCCGCACCCACACAATACAACTATTCGCTGCGGCTACATCAGTGTGTGTTGTTTTTCGCAGTCCGACAATCTGTGTTTCTTAGTCGGACAAATCTGTGTTCTATATAGGAGTGGGTCACACTTATCATTTAGGGGTATGAAAAATGGATGTTGGCCGATTCTGAGACCTACCCGATATGCACACAAAATTTCATACAAATCGGTCCAGCCGTTTCGGAGGAGTTTAACGGCAAACAATGTGTGATCGCAGTCGGAAAAATCTGTGTGATCGCAGTCGAACAAACTGTGTTTGTATGTATTCACTGTGTGAATTTAGGCCGTACCCGCGCCTATAAACGTTAACACATCAAAAAAAATACAGTTTGAAAGCAAACCACATGGCGGTGCGTTAGCCATGTGCAACACAAAAATAACTCAACTTTTATACATTAAATAAACCGGAACAGAAATTCCAGTCGGATGAACCGAATTCATATCCTCAGCCTATATCATGCGTTGGATCCGATTTTCAGTTAGAATTTGAGATTCCAAAATGCATATTTATTTTAAAACATTTGCTGTCGGTCAAACCTGTGGGCTTCGCAAATTCTACCATATTCTAATTGTCTAATACCAAATGGAATTGATTTCCTTTGCAAATTTATCGTCTCTACCTGTCAACTATCCTTTCAATATTGACATAAATCTTTAATTTTTAGTTATAGAGTGGCGTTTGAAAGCAACCCGGAACCGAATTTTACTACACAGTTGCGGGATTTCTCGAAAATAATGGAATTAACTTAGGTTTCTCAAAATTTTCCCAAATCAAGCTCAAGACCAAGGGGTGTCACTCAAAAAGTTAACTAATGTGTTCAATTTTATTCGATGTTTCGCCTTTCGTCGAAAGGAATCATCAAGAAGATCTACAAATAAAAAATTTACATACAGTCATACATATGTATAAATATACCTACAGATCTAGAAAAATGTGCATATACAAGTAGAGAACAATTTCGACGGCTGACATTTTTTCAAAGACGATCTAGAATTAGACGACCAGAAGAAGTGCGCAATTTGGCAACCCTGGTAAAAGAGAACCAAAAAGTACTAGAAATTCATTCAAAAACATTTCCCTCACGCGTCATATCATGATTATTTCATACTTTTTGCATTGTTTATGTAATTTTACTTCAACATGGTCGGAATTTCTATAGTTATATACAATAACACTATCAAAAAGCTGCTCGTGTATTGAAATATTCAATGCAGAGAGTAAGTGAGAGAACAGAGAATGACTAGGGTTTCACTCGTTGTGTTTATTGGCATTTGCGTGAAGAGAAATTTTGAAATACATCGATTTTGATTTTTTGGATCATGGTAGTCGATCGTAATTTGTAGTGCAACTACTGCTTTCTTTTACATTGCTGTAAACATATGGCAAGGGGAAACAGAAAACGAAAACAAAATAAATAAAGTCGTGTTAAATTTTGAAGATTGTTGTTTAACTGAAACAATCTAACTTTTAAATAAAATTAACCCAAACATATTTTTATATTGCTCATCTTCGGAAACGGAAGATGAGTCCGATGTTGCACGAATTAGAAGAAGTATTCGCGACAAAAGCAATACTTTTTCATTGCCAGAAGTTGAGTAAGTTGTGTGCCATTTAAAGTTTGTAAATGATTTAACCAAATGTTTTAACATTCATTGATTTAAAAGACGTTTTCGACTGTCTAAAGAATCATTTAAATATGTTTTATCCGAAATAAATATTTCTGGACATATGTCGACGTCCCACAGTGCTTTGGCCATAGACATAAATCAAAAAAAAAAAATTGTCTCAAAATGTGATGAAAGTTATAGTGATCGATAGATAACAATACAACTCAAATAAATTTTCAGGAACTGGTCTCATTTGACTCTCCTAGACTGCACTAGAGGGCGCTAAAGTCAGTGAAATTTCAGCAAAAATTAATGATTTAAAAACTGAATTTTATTGCTTCAAGAAAATAATTCCCAAAAATTAATTTTTTCAAGAAAGAGCAGGAAATTTCGATTTTTGTGTTATTCAATGTTCTGAAAAATAAAATTTGTCTTGTTTTTGTTAACTAGAATTATTTGTAATCCCTCGCAAAAAAAAATTTTTCTACAATGGAATTTAAAAAAAAACCGAAAAAATCCAAAATTTTTTTATTTTGTTTTTATTCAGTTTATAGTGTTGTTAAAAGGTAAAAAAAATTAGAGCCTATTTTTTGCAACAACTTAAAAAAAAAGAATTTTAAAAAAGTTCTAAATTCACTTTTTTACTTAAAATTTTATTAATTATAGAGTGGCAATGTTAAAGTAAAAAAACGACCTGTATGAAATAACATAAAAATCTTAAATTAGATTAAAGAAATAGTGAGGAGTTATTAAATAAAAGTCAAATAGTGCACAAAACCTAAGCCAGAGGGCGCTAAATATTATAAAGTTTTAGGTAGTTCGTTAGAACCAAAATTTTTTGTTATGTGGAAAATAAGAAATTAAAAGGCACATCTCTCTTAAATTTTTTTAATTTTATAAACAAACAAAAATCGGTAAAAAATTTTAATATTTCTTTATGAAATATAAACTAAGTGATATTTTTGTATTTTAAAAAACAATTTTTTTTGATACATATTGCTTACCGGCTATCTTGTAAGCTTTGGCGTAAAGAAAATAGAGATGAGTTTATGGAAAATAATAAAAAAATTCAAAAGAAGAACAGGTCTAATAATTGACCTAGTAAAACATGGATTCGGAAACACTGGTCGAAGATTTTTTTCCAACAGTGACGTTGCGGTCGAAATTACAGGCATTGATAAGGGACTTATTGATAACTTTGGAATTATACTAAGGGTGTTATCTTGAGTCACTCGAAATACGTACTTACTTACTTATCCGGTCTCGGACAACCCCGGGGGGTCAGGGACCTTACAAAACGAAGATAACATATTTCGCCAACCAGTTCGATCTTTTGCTTTATCTCTCCAGTTGGCAATACCAAGTGTACGCAGGGATTCGTCAACCTGATCCCTCCAGCGGAGTCTTGGTCTTCCTATTTTTCGTCTTCCTTCGAGTTCGGTTTCGAAAAGCCTTCGCGCTGGTTCATCTTCATCCATTCTACTGACATGGCCTAGCCAGCGCAATCGCGTTATCTTGATCCGCTTAACTATGTCAATGTCAGGATAAAGCTCATACAGCTCATGATTCATGCGTCGCCGATACTCGCCGTTGTGCACTATAGGGCCATAAATTTTTCGGAGTATTTTTCTCTCGAAGACTCCTACAGATGTTTCGTCTGCTTGCGATAGGACCCAGGATTCTGCGCCATAAAGCAAGACAGGTTGAATGAGAGTCTGGTACAGCTGGACTTTTGTTACTCGAGAGAGGGCTTTATCTCTAAAGTGCTTGCTTAGCCCAAAATAACATCTATTCGCAAGCACAATTCTCCGTTTGATCTCAAGACTGACGTTGTTGTTTTTGTTCACGGCAGATCCGAGGTATATAAATTCGTCCACTACCTCGAAGTTATAACGGTTATCAACGTTCACGCTTTGGTCTAATCGCGTGGAGGCCCTGTTCGTTGAAACCATTAATTTTGTCTTGTCCTCATTCACCGTCAGACCCACTTTTGCTGACTCCTTCTCAATTCTCGAAAAAACCGCAGTAACTTCTCTAATTGTGCGCCCAATGATATCTATATCATCAGCATACGCGAGCAGCATGTGACTTTTGCTGCTGATGGTTTTATTCATATTGACTGCAGCTTTTCTCATAATGATCTCCATTAAGATGTTAAAGAGATCGCACGATAGGGTGTCGCCTTGCCTGAGGCCTCGCTTAGTTTCGAAAGGTTCGGTAAGATCCTTACCAACTTTCACTGCGGATTTGGTGTTCGTCAAGGTCATCCTGCAAAGGCGTATGAGTTTTGCAGGAATACCAAGCTCAGACATTGCTTCATAGAGTTTCTCCCGTATCGGACTATCGAAGGCTGCTTTATAATCGATAAATAGATGATAGGTGTCGATTTGTTTTTCGTGTGTCTTCTCCAGGATTTGGCGTAGCGTGAAAATCTGGTCAGTTGTCGATTTTCCAGGCCTAAAGCCACACTGGTATGGTCCAATCAGGTCAGCGATAATTGGTTTTAGTCTTTCGCACATTATACTTGATAGAACCTTATATGCTATGGATAAAAGGCTTATTCCACGGTAGTTGGCACAAATACTCGGGTCACCTTTTTTAAATATGGGACATAGTACACTGAGACTCCAATCGCCGGGCATGCATTCATCTAACCAAATTTTGCTAATGAGCTGATGCATGCACCTTATCAGCTCATCGCCGCCAGCCTTAAACAGCTCCGCCGGTAATCCATCGGCTCCTGCGGCTTTGTTGTTCTTAAGCCGGGCAATAGCTGTTCTGACCTCGTCTTGGTTAGGAGGGGGGCAATCGACGTCGTCGTCCATATTGTGATCGATTGTCCCATCGTCATCGGATATCTCAGGTACTAGTAGCGCGGAGAAATGCTCTCTCCATATTCCCAACATGCTCTGCACATCTGCGACGAGATTTCCGTCTTTGTCTTTACAGAAGGGGGGCCCTGAACCATGTCCATTAGTTCCGTTTTTAACTTTTTGGTAGAATTTTCGGGCTTCGTTCTTCCTTCTGTATGTCTCAATTTTCTCACTCTCGCGTTTTCTCCACTGCCGTTTCTTACGCCTAAAGAGACGGTTTACCTCCTTTCTCTTCTCCCTATACCGCTCAGTTGCAGCTCGCGTTGCAATTGACTGAAGCATTACCATACGTGCAGCGTTCTTTTCGTCATTTGCTATGCGACACTCTTCATCGTACCACGGTTTGTTGCGAAGCGGTTTTTCGAAACCAAGTACGGTTGTTGCGGCAGTTTTTATAGAGTCGGAAATGGGTTTCCACTGCGCATCAGGATCGTCATCGGGAGGGGGTGGGTTCTGTGCCAAAAGTTGCGAGAGCTTCCTTGAGTAGGCTGTGGCTACCTCTGGTAATTGCAGCTTTCCGATGTCCAGCTTCCTCTGCGTCTGGTTTCGTACGATTTTCGCTCTACTTAATCTTGTGCGAACCTTTGCTGCTACAAGGTAGTGATCAGAATCGATGTTAGCTCCTCTGATCACTCGTACGTCCATTACACTGGATGAGTGCCTTCCATCAATTACCACGTGATCAATTTGGTTCCTAGTTCTTTGATCAGGGGATACCCAAGTAGCCTTGTGGATGTCTTTATGCTGGAATCTTGTGCCACTGATGACCATGTTTTTTGCCGCGGCAAAGTCAATCAGTCTCATACCGTTGTCGGAACTGTCAGCATGTAGACTGAAATTGCCAATAGTTGGATTAAACACATTCTCCCTTCCTACTTTGGCATTAAAATCTCCTAGTACAATCTTAATGTCATGGCCAGGGCAGCGGTCATACGTTTCCTCTAGGAGCTCATAGAATATGTCTTTAGCAACATCATCTTTCTCTTCTGTCGGGGCATGCACACAAATTAGGGAAATATAAAAATATTTCGCTTTTATGCGGATTGTGGCTATTCGTTCACTCGAAAATACGTATTTTATACATTATGGGTGGTATTATGTGCCAACCACTGTCCATAAAATTCTAGTTCATGGATGTGATGTTATTGAGTTCTTCAATTTATCAATAGGTATGCATATAAATCAAAAACTACTTTATTATAAATTTATTTTTATTCATCTTTTTACCCAGGATATATGTCGGAAGAAGCGTTAGAAGCGAACCATAAAAACGTTAGAAGAGTGCGCTTATCTCATACCAGAAAAACTTCACGAGAAGATACAAACAGAGATTTGATGACCTATAGGTTATTGCATTCAGATCCCGTATTATCATCAAAGAGAAGCATAAAAAAAAACATAATTTTCATTTGGCCGGTATTGAAAAATATATACACAGGAAAAATGTTGATTTGCAAGATGAAATATTTGAATGGGACGAGAACAGTTCTTCGTTGAGCGAAAATTGGTTTTGGGATGACTCTTCTAGTGATGATGCTTAATTTAAAGAAATATCGATATCATTAAAATAAATATTTTTTAAAAAATTTTTATTCAAGCTCAAGACCTTTTTAAATAATATAAAGCTTATTTTCTTTATATTACTTACAAAAGTCGAGCATAAAAATGTTCCAATGATACCAAGGCTGTCTGTATAGCTATTTCGGATCTTGCCAAGATCTTCATCAGCAGACGTTTTTGGTATGTTTTTGGTGAATTCTTCAAAAATATATATCCAGAAACACTCATCATATTAATGAGAATTCATTTATACACTCGTTTGAAGAATATTCTTTTGAAGAATAGAAACACTCATCATATTAATTCTCATTAATATGATGAGTGTTTCTGGATATATATTTTTGAAGAATTCACCAAAAACATACCAAAAACGTCTGCTGATGAAGATCTTGGCAAGATCCGAAATAGCTATACAGACAGCCTTGGTATCATTGGAACATTTTTATGCTCGACTTTTGAAAGTAATATAAAGAAAATAAGCTTTATATTATTTAAAAAGGTCTTGAGCTTGAATAAAAATTTTTTAAATATTAGAAAACAGACCGAATAAAAAATCCCGTAAGGGAAATGATGATAAATATTTTTTGTTCATACTGCACTTGATAGAAAATGACCAAATGTTTGATAAAAAAAAACAAATTTGCTGTATCACGTTATATTATTAAAAATAAAGTATATATATTAGAGACATATTACACAATTTGTATGGGGGTAACCATATATAGTGGTCTGATTTCGGTAAAACGGGAGAGAAAAAGCTAAATATCAAGTCGGTTGAGGAATATGCTATCCTCTTTTTGTAACGCTCCTGGCCTAACACATCGGCTGTAATGGCGAGCTAATTAAGTAAAATAGAAAATTACGTTTTGCAAAATTTGGTCAAAATTAATCATTAATAATGAAAAAAATATGTTATGCAAAATTTTATAGAATCCGGGAGGTCTAATAGGGCGTTAGGGATGGTAAATATTCAAGGTCCTTTGCATCTTTTGTATGGGAGGTACCAGAACCCATGGTTCGATTTCTGTCAAATTTTGCACAGAGGTTTTGACAATGAAAAATATATATTATTCAAAGTTTGGAGGAATTCGGGTGGTGTGGTAGGGTGTTAGAGCATGACAAATATTCGAGACCCATTTCACCTTTTGTATGGGAGGTACCAGAATCCGCGGTCCGATTTCCCCAACTTTGGTAGAGACATATTGGAGGTCAAAAAAGTAACCAGTGAGGAGATTGGTAGAATTCGCACGGAGTGATAGGGTGTTATAGCGTATAGAGTTTTCGAGATCAGTTGAACCCTTTGTATGGGAGGTACCAGAAGGCTTGGTCCGACTGGCTTCTAATTTTGTATTTTTATTAATTTTCACCAAATATAACTTTCATGAATCTGCGACAACTCCTTCCATTTTTGTCCCATCGATATATGGGGACAAAGCACTGTGCGTCCGTAACACTCACATTGCAGCTTGCCGCTACATTGACCCTTTTGGCCAGTGGCAGTTTCCATCATAATGCCGGCAATGTTGTTTTACTGGGATTGGCACAAAGTACTATGTGTAAAGTTGTGAAAAATTTTACAAACGAATTACAAAAAATTATAACATTTTTACCCGTTCAGTCTGAAGAATGTATGGAATATTTTATGGACAAATCAAAATCCCTGGAGGTATTTTTTATATGACAATATACGTATGTAAGCTAAAAAATCTAATGTTAATGGTTGCATGTGTAGACGGCACAGTTCGGCTTCCAAGCGTCCACAGAAAACGAATACATGTTCTTCAACAGAAAAGGATTTCACAGCCTAAAATTTAATAAAATAGCTAGTAACTAGTATTACATATACATTTTTCAATTACAATTTTTGAAAATTTTCATTTGTGACCATCAGTTCAAAGTATTGGCTATAAATGCAATGTGCGGCGGTGCAGCGAACGACAGTTTTGTTTGGAAGCATTCCGAAGAACGACGTTTAATCGAGCAATTGTACACAAACAACAGATTAAACGTTTGGGTACTTGGTAAATTGTTCTTTTCTTGCGTGACAAGTTTTTAAACATATACATTTGCACACATACATATATTACATTTTAAGAGACTCTGGATATTCCACAGAGCCGTGATGTATAATAGCATAAGTAGTAGCAGCTGAAGGGTCTGCAGAACCACATTTCAACGAAATTCATGCAAAGGACAGATGTAATGTTGAGCGCACAATAGGAACATTAAAGTCACGCTGGAGAAGCTTATGCAATGAGAGAAGAAGCCGATATTCTCCCAAAAAAATTGCAATATTTGGCAATGTATATGCGCTGCTAATTGTACAGAACCATCGTCAATTGTTGTGTCTACTGGAGCGGAAACATGCTTACTAAAAATTGGGGAGAAAATAAGAGATCAAAATAAAAATGTCCTTTAGTGGCAACATTTAAAATATGACTTCTATTTAATAAAAAGAAGACAAAAACAAAAAAATACAGTTCATGTTATGTTAAAAATAAGTATACATGTTAATACTATAAATTAATTCAATTGTTAAACATTTCATTTGTACGTTGGGGTAGAAATTCAGTCAAAACAAATTAAAGAATTGTAGAAAAATATTTGCACAAAATTGCTAAAAGAAAATTCAAAAAGAAAGTGACGTGGTTCATTCTCGGCGAAGTGAATTTTGATGAAGAACTTGAAGCTCTAATGTTTTTATTTGTAGATCAATCTTTTTAGATGTCCTTTTTGCGTCATGTTCAATTTGCTTCAGTCTTATATATTTTTCCTTTTTTGTCGAGCTTAAGATTACTTTCCTCTTTAACTTCAGTGAACGTTCCTTCAGATCAATCACGTTATTAAGCTTATTTCCAATTTCACTTTGCCAGTATTTGAATTGGACAACTTTTTCTTTAATTAGTTCTAGTTTTTTTGCATCATTTTTTGTTCGCGACTTCTGTTGACCTCAGCCTCAATATCTGAAGATTCAAATTCGGATATTGCTTCCTTTTCCATGTTGATGTTTCACTTTATTGACACTTGTTTGGTTGGTTTTGCTACCAAAGCATTTTAGTAATAAGCCCTGCGGACCTCCTCCAGTTTTCTTTCCCGAGACCTTATTGTGGGTCAGTTTCATCTTGGTGTTATGCTTTTGATCCGGATAAACCTAATATTAGGAAATAACCATTAGGTGTGTTGAGGCATATATATGTTGATATTACCTTCCGCCAATTTGAAATGTCTTTGATTGGAGGACCCCAGGCAGTTAGTTTGTTTGTCAATTGTCTCCATAAGTTTTGAGAATTTGTTTTCGCTTGGGCACAGTTTTGAAGCTTATTTTTGGCCAAGTCGGAATGTTCCAGCATAAATTGCGCCAATACTTGTTTTTGCTTGCCATTTACTTTATTGATTTTTGTTCTGGAAGGTGTTTTTTCGGTATTTATTTTTCCGCCATTATTTGCATTTGTCGTAGTTACTGGCCTTTCACTATATTCATTATAACTTCCCTGAAAACAAGTAAAGATTTAATATTTTTAGTTTATTGTGCAGAAATATCAAAAATTTAAGTACATACTTACATTGTTCACTTCTTTCTTCTGTTTTCTTTTTCTGTTTACTTCTTCTATCAAAATTGTAGTGTTTGTTTGTTTACGATAAGACATTACTAATCGAGTACAACTTCTAGTAGATGCGTTTCGATACCGATTGCCGTGATCCACGTTAACTTCATTTCGACGACGAAATACTCGATTTCGAAAGCGGTGATTTGCCCACTGTTTTGAAGTTTATTCGTTTCGTTGTTGATGTATTCAATATTTGAAGCATATCCAGAGTCATTCGCTGTAATTGTTCTCACTCTGTAAAACACGAACATTATCCAACTCAGCTGTTTGAGGTTAGTGCTGTTTTTTGTGTTAAATTATTATATCCGTTTTCCAAATCAGATTTGTGGCCGGCGAGTCGGGTTTTTAATTTTCGCCTCATTGTTTCTATATAATATTTTCCACATGGTTTTGTCCGATTTCCATTGCATTGTAGTCGATATATTAGGTTCGCATTTTCCATGTTGTCAACTTTGGACTTTAACTTTGCAAACATTTGCTGTAGCGTATTATTATTGGATTTGTGTGCCATTTTATATTCAATGTTACATATAATACACTTTGCCCTTTCCAGTCTTTCAGACAGATCTGGAACATAGACTACTGATCTAAATATGGCGGGACTATTCTCACTTTTCAATGTTCGGCTGTTCTTAGTAATTAATTTTTCGATAGCTATTTTGGGAAACTATTCTGGCATTCGATTTTCCTTATTCTATTAAAGTTCTCCTTATGATACCTTGATGGCTTACTTCAATGACTCTATTTATAAAAATCGCTGCAGTATTTAAAATGGTTCTTTTCGGATGTCTTGAATAAAAGATAACAAATCTGCCTGATGCCATAGGCTTTTGACACCAGTCCAGGATGACGTTGTTATTTCTCCTGATAACCATGGTATCTAGATACGCGAGTTTGCCAGTATAGTTTCAAGCAGTTATCTTACATATCCCAAAGAGGTCGTCCACATATTTAGTTAAGATCTTAGGTCTAATATCACAATCTCTAATACATTTATGCAACAGCTGCTCCATCACAATGTCGGCCGCTATTGCAATTGCAAATTTTGACCTTGTATTTGAAATATCTGCTATTCTATATACAGAAGCGTAATATTTTCAAAAACAGTTCCTCATCCATGTTGGTAAATTTCTGTATTCAGGCCAATAACGGAAATACAACAACACATGAACTTAGTTGTTTATAAAATGCTTGTACGATATTTTTTAATTTAACTTATTTGAGACTCCAATGCATACATGGATTTTTTTAATTTGCATTGGATTTTAATTTGCATTACTTTATCTAATGCAAATGAAAAAAAAAATTACCATTGTTCGAAATGGCAATTAAAAAATTTTTAATTTGCATTTGCTGAAGCAATGCAAATGCAAGTTGTGGAATCGGATGCCAATTGTAATGAAATATTGGAATACTTTTACTTGTTTTGAATTTGCTTGACTGCTGGCAACTCTGTTTTTAAAGTAGTTTATGTGTAGATATTGCCTCATAGTACTTCCAAATTCATAAACCTGTACTGTATAATATATTTCAAAACCAGAAGTCCCAATATGAAGGAAACGCTTTTAAAATAAGTACAATTACCAATGGTATTGAAATTTTTTTGAATTTGCACTCCTGAAGGCAATTCAAATTAAACTACAAATTATAAATATAATATAATTAGTTTGTCCCATGTATGCTCCTATGAACAAGAAAATTAGTTCTGTTAAAATGCAAAGAAGTTTTGATTTTTTTTCACAGAATTTGATAATCGCTACCACATTAGAAATACAATTATGGAAGTGTCTGAAATAAACATATAAATTTAAATTATTAATTGGGCTGGAGCAAATAAAAAAGAAAAAATACAAAAAAAAATAAAATAACTATCTAACTTAACTGTTGCGAATGAACAATTTAAATTATGAGAGGATGATAAATATTCTAAAAATAACTCACATGTTTGACATTATTTCTAATAATGCATTTGCAAAGAACCCATCGGAGCCGAACAATGATATACCAACTTCAGATATTAGAATAGTTCGAACCGATCTTAAGCTTTGGATATTATTTTGGTTCGAATTGTTTTTATATTTAGTTTTGTAACGCTATTAAAAACTTCAAATAATTTCGCTACGCAAATATAGATTAACCATTATAGTTCTCAAAATGTTTTAACCAGTAGATTGCATTAATATACAATATAGAGGGGATTGAAATATGATAATGAAATTTGGCGATTGATTTCACCCACAGGGTACAAAAGTTCGAAAAATTAGTTGGGTCCGTCATCCCCTAGATTTAAAGATTAAGCAGCAACAATTCCAAACCCAAAAAAAAATATTTCCGTATACCGCCCTTTTGCTTTTCTGCGTTGTGTCATCCTTTGAATTCCGATCGGGAAAAAATTATGCAGTGGTTTTTGTTTTTACAAAAGATATATTTTTGGAACGAAGTTCCTTATCGCACTTTGCGGGACGGGGACTAAATGAAAAAATTTTAAACAACTCTTTTTTAACTACTTTTAACTACGTCGGTGGTGCAATGGTTAGTGTGCGCGGCTCTTGTACATGAGATCCTGGGTTCGAACCCGGCTCTGACCACCTTCAAATTTTCTTTCGGCGGCGGTCACCTCGCATAGTGACGGCGACACTATCGAGTATCTAGCCATGAAAAAGCTTCTCAAAATACCGTTCGGAATCGGTGTAAAACTGTAGGTCCCAATCAGTGAGTGAAAACTGGAAAGCGCACAGCTCAGTGATTGTGAGAAGTTCTCCCCAGTCCCTTTATGGGATGTAATGGGAAACTATTTATTTATTTTTTATTACTATATTGGGTACTTTTGGTGTGGTTTGGTTTAAAGGAAAGTTTTCTAGGTGCAACCTGTGTATTACATATTGTAGTTTTGAACCCAATAAAAAGTAATTTTAGAAAAGCAAAAGTGCAAGACTGGCAAATCCATGACATACAACCCTGAGTATGGAATTATACTTGGCAGCACACTTACTCTTACACTCGTACTTTGTCCTGGTTCGTGTCTAGACTAACATTGTTTAATGAGAAATTGTCTAGGTGGAGCCTGTTTATTACATATTGTAGTTTTGAACCGAATAAAAAGTAAATTTAGAAAAGCCAAAGTGAAAGAAGTACAAAGTTCAAAAAACTACATTTTCTTAAGTAAGTGCGTTTTCTTAAAAAAGTAAATTTTGTCAAAAAAATTCATATTAATATTCTTAAACAATGTACCTTTTCTTAAAAAATACCTTATCTTAAAGAAGTACCTTTGCCTACAAAAGTAAATTTTATTACAAAAAGTACATTTTCTTAAAAAAAGTAATTTTTTTTAAATAAGTACAATTTCTTAAAAAAAGTACATTGTCCTACAACAAATTGCCTTTTCTTAAAATACTACCTTTTCTTTTAAGAGAAAGTTTTTTTTTAAACAAAATAACTTTTCTTGAGATGAGTACCTACTCTTAAAATTGTACATTTTCTTTCGTAAAAAAAGATTTTCTTTAAAAAAAAAAAATTTAAAAAATACATTTTCTTAAAAGTACCTTATCTTAAAAATAAAATAATACCTTGTCCTTTCTTGAGATAAGTAGCCTTTCTGAAAAGAAGTAGATTTTCTTAAAAAAATAACCTTTTCCTAAAAAGAGTACCACTTCTTTAAAACTACCTGTTCTTAAAAAAATTCATACTCTTCGTCTTTTTCTTATAGAAAGAACTTCTTATTAAAGATGGTTGCTTTTTTTAACAAAATATTAGCTTTAATAAAAGAAGTACCTCTCATTAAAGCAAGTACCTTTTCGGGAAAATATAATACATATTCTTACAAAAGTGACCTAAAATATACTTTTTTAAAAAAATACGTTCAATAAATGAAAAATTTCTTAAAAAAAAGTTTATCATTTTATAAAAAGTATATTTTCTTAAAGATCCATTTAAATTACAGTATTTTTCAACAGGCGCCTTCGTTCCAACCGGATGTCCCCTGACACCTCATATAATTTTTTAATCTCCTTATAGTCTTGGCATGATAAGAAACAACCAGTGCTGAACCTCGTTGTGGGTGGGTTTTATATCATCGAGTGCTGACTAGATGCGTGTGTTTGAATCTTTTAAGTCTTCTGATTTGTGATGTTACTTCTAGAAGATTTCGTGCTAAGACATTAGTGTTCGAAGGGTCTTAAATCGCATCGTTTGTTGATTTTGTCGATCTCCTGTTGACCAGTATTTGTTTGGAAGTCTCTGAGAAGAATTTCGTTTCTCACGTAGGTGGGTGCTTCATCGATGAGCCTTAGACATTTTGATTGAAATATTTGCATAATTGCGATATATGATTTTGACGCCGAGCCCCACAGTTCTGCACCGTAGGTCCATACTGGTTTGAAAATTGCCTTGTACAGTAGAAGTTTAGGATTTCTGCCAATGAGCTAGTGCATAGACGTTAGTTTAATACCAATTTGTTTCCTTTTTGTCAGTATGTGCTTCTTCCATGTTATACGTCTATCTAAGTAAATGCCAAGATATTTAGCACTGTCCGATTGGAGTATTGCCCTTTAGTACATATGGGCATGTGCCAGCTCTCAGCGTGAAAGTTACATGTACTGACTTGGTTTCGTTGACGTTGAGTTTCCATGACTGACACCAATCCTGAATTTTATTCAAGTGGATTTGTAGGTTTTGTGTTACATGTATACATGAATGGTCCGAGAATACTTCCTTGTTGTACGCCAGATTTAATTTCAAATAAATTCGTTTGACTACTATTGACTTTACCATAAAAGTATCTACAATCTATGTAGGATCGTAGTAGTCCGTAATAGGGGAAGCGTATATTTTTCTGAACTTGTAAAGTAGGCTGTCATGCCAACCTAGTCAAAGGCTTGGGTGGTGTCTAAAAACGCCGCTGAACAAAATTTTTTCTCCTCCATTTTGTCTTAACCTTCCTGTTCATCTGTTCAATTGTTGCGTGTTTGTCCCTGAAACCAAATTGATGCTCAGGAATAAGGTGTTTGGTTCGAAGTATAGGCTTCATTCTGTTAAACAAAATGTTCTCAACTATTTTCCCCAACGCTGGAAGGAAGCTTATCGGTCTGTACGAATTCACGATCTCGAGCGGTTTACCAACCTTTGGAATAATAATCTCTTCGGCCACTTTGAGCTGCACCGGAAAGTAGCCGATTCTGCAAATAGTATTTATTATGCTCCTGAAATTTGTTATAGCTTTTTCCTGAGTTCTTTGAGGATTTTTGCCGTAATCAGATCAAAGCCTAGCGCCTTTTTCCTGTTTGGTGGGCTTCCTGTTATTTATTTTAGTTCATAGCAGGTTGTAGTTTTGATTAGTAACTCCATTTGAACAGGTGATATGAGAAATTTATCAACCTCAGAGGTGTAATTTTTTGAAGAGTTGGGTAGAAAAACGTGTGAGAGGTGTTGAGCAAACGAAGTCCGCTGTTTCCTTATCAGATCTGGACCACTATCCGTTATATGACTTTATGGGAGCTATTCTCTCCATTGTAGAGTTGAAATTTTTGCTGGCTTTCCATAGGTTGTAAATAGTGATTTCCGATGGTGAAAGAATAGAAACGAAGAAGTCAAACTTGTTATTCTTTTCCGGTGATA
Source organism: Phaonia tiefii (assembly GCA_963931995.1). Taxonomy (NCBI): domain Eukaryota; kingdom Metazoa; phylum Arthropoda; class Insecta; order Diptera; family Muscidae; genus Phaonia; species Phaonia tiefii. The sequence continues at coordinate 195,367,599 of OZ008368.1, read as the reverse complement.
AGGCTTTTTGTAATTTTTCCTAACCATGTTGATTCCAGTTTTGTCTGCTGGGAATCTAGTTGTTTGCCAGGTTCTTTTCATGTTCCGCTTTTCTCGTAGGAGGGCTTTAATTTTCCGACTTGTTCAATTATGATTGGCATGACTTGGGAGTAGTTTCGCAAGCGGTTTGCTATATTTCCCCCATATACACTCCGACGTCAAATTCATGGTAAAATTATCTATTAGATAAGCTGATAAATTTGGTTTTGTTTCATTTTGTTTGTTAATGAAATTCAACGATGTCTAGTCAATATGCAATTTATAGCATAGACTTCCTATCAAGTAAGACAAACTAATTAAATTGTTCATATTTTGTGTACATAGTGGTTTTCATTATTCAGCTAATTTTGACAGCCACGGAATCTCTAATGCAACTACCAAATAGATAATTCTACCATGGTCAAATTCAGCTAATGTCTTCTTCTATCTCGTTTTCAATACCCTTAAGCAGATAATTTTTTGTAACGTAAGTACTTTAAAGGCATTTCAAAATCATTAAATTTTTGTATTTAAAGTATCCAGTTTTATTCGAAAACAAAAAAGTTAAATTGGTTTAAAAATATCAAAAAGTACCAGAGGTATCAAACACCGACTTGTTACTTTTGGTATCACTCACTCACACTACACACACAGTCGGTCATACAACATAAATTTGCATAGTATGCAATTAACCTAAATCTTGACGGGAATCCAGTTTGCTGTAACGCTCGCGACCTTACATAGATCTCACACTAAAAACCCATGTACGGCCGGTCCAGCAAATACATGAACACGAACACTGGAAACACATATATGTAGTAGACATTATAAAAATTGAGGTAGTCGCGACCGAATTTAGTTCCACCAACTAAAATTCAGTTGAAGCAACCTCGTTTCATAATTGAGTTGGTTGTGACAACTGAATCTTCAATTATAACACAGTGCAACACGAAAAAAAATAACCATATACGGACACCACTACGTGATAAAAGACAAAAAAAAAAAGACCCGTGTCTCCCAATTTTCCCCAAAGTCATGCACTTTTTTTTTTATGGGCCGCCAAAGATTTGGGGCCTCGGTATCATTTTCATAAAAATGTGATCATTTTCTCAGGCTCATATCTTGCAAACCGTTCAGAATTTCGATTTACTCTCTGAGGCAAAGTTGTAGCTCTTGTCAAATTGCGAACATATAAAATCAAAAAAAACTTCACCTTCCAGATCAAAATCGCAAAAAACTTAAAAAAATTCGATTTTTTTTACCTTTTTTCCCGTGTTCAGGTCCATAGGTAGCAAACCGTTCCAAATTCAAGGAAACAATCAACTACAAAAATTTACCTAAGATCTCAATAAACAAATTTCTAGAACATATAAACTTCCTAGAGATGATTCTTAACACTGTTTAGGTAGCACGCAAAAGTGAAAAATTTGCCGAAAATTTTTTAATTTCATTTTTTTTACCTTTTTCTCCTGTTCAGGTCCATAGGTAGCAAAAAATGAAATATGCCTGGCCAGAACCATGTGTTTGTCCAAGGGTTAACACCGTTTAGGTAGCGCTTAGGTATCACGCGATCGTGCACCGACAGCAGCAGCACAGGCAATGCAGTAAGCTCAGCACACGCAACAAGGGACGCAGCACACAATATAAAAGCGACACGACGCTCACATCGAGGCATTACACAGCGCGACGTCAACGAGAGCTCAGCGGTGAAAGTTATAAAGTGAAAGTAAAAAAAGTGAAAGTGCTACAGTATAATTCGCACACAACATTGGCAACTGACAATTTCAATATGCAGTGTGAAAATATTGATTTATTTAGCTACGTTTGCGGTCATCAAACCAGAAAAAAAACATCTACAAGATTTCAGAAGGAAAAGAATCTTTTAACTAGTGAATTCAAAAGAGCATATACATTGTTTTTCGACGAAGTGGACTTGACCGGTGAAAATTACACACCTAATACAGTGTGTCGCCAATGTTATAACAATCTCATGGCATGGTTGAGTGGAGGCAGAGGTACTATGAAGTATTGTAAGCCGGTAAACTGGATTAATCGCCCAGGTGATCATGATGCAACCAGTTGCTATGCATGCGTAAATTACACATGTCGTCTAAATCGACATTCTGAGAAGAACAAAATTTATAAAGCAACTGCAACAGCCACACTACCAGTGCTTGCACCTGAAAATTTTGTATCACCAAGGCCGCCAACTCCAGATCGTACTACAGAATTTACAGCAATGAGTACAGCAAGTGGTGTTACTTATGAAGATCCATTTGATACCGATTATGAGCCCCAACAGGGAAGAGATGGACCACAACTAATAACACAAATGGAAATGGATTTCATTGTGGCCATATTGGGATTATCGCAGCGACTTGCAATATTTTTGACAGCTTTTTTAAAGCAAAGAAAACTCACACATGCTAATGTTAACTCTACGGCGTACCGCAAACGACAAGCTGAATGTCAGATGCTCTACACTCTAAATGATGACAATTCGTTCGCTTACTGCAACGATATAAAAGCTTTGGTGGTAAAAATGGGAATGAACTACATCGCTAGTGAGTGGAGATTATTTATTGATGGTTCTGTTTCAAGCTTGAAAGCAGTGTTGTTGCATGTGTCGAACCGAAAACCTTCCATTCCGCTAGCAATGGGTATCAACATGAAAGAAAGCTATGAAACATTGAAAGATATAATGGAAAAAATCAAATATTACGAAAATAAATGGAAGATTTGCTGTGATTTGAAGGTCATCAACATTTTGCAAGGGATCATCGATAAGGGCGGCTTCCCAAAATTCTTTTGTTTTCTTTGTAATTGGGATTCACGCTCACCTCTGAATCAATTCCAATGTAACTCGTGGAGGCCAAGAGGAAGTGTGGATGAACAAATACAACAACATAGACTGAAGAATGCACCTTTAATTGACAATACTCAAGACATCTTGCTGCCACCGCTCCACATAAAATTGGGAATTGTTAAAAAATTAATCGAAGTGGCCGTTGTAAATTGTCCAAACGCATTCGACTATTTGAAAAGCGTTTTCCCAAAGCGTAGCGATGACAAAATTAAAAACGGTATTGTAGTAAATTTAAAACGAATTTTTGTTCACCTAATTGTACTATTTACACTATGTTAATGTTTTTTTTTCTGTCTTTATTTTTTGTTTTCATTTAACAGGCGTACTTAATGGCCCTGACATTAGAAAGCTATTCAAGAGCAACTTTGATTCATCGCTTGATGAAAATCATTCAATGGCGTGGATTTACCTTCAGCGTGTATGCACCAGAGTCTTGGGAGGGGATCGAGACGCGGAACCGGAAGCAAGAGAATGGGTGAAACAAACGGTGAATTATTTTGAGATAATCGGCGCATCGATGACATTAAAGCTGCATTTTCTTCATTTTCATTTTGACGATTTTATCAAACAACTCCCTACCGAATCCGATGAGCAAGGAGAACGGTTTCACCAAACCACAATGCCCATGGAAAAACGGTACAAAGGCAAAAACCTCGACGCATTGCTTGCAGAAGTATGTTGGTGGAGTCACAAGATTACCCTGTATGATGTTAATGAAGTATTTGAAGAAGAAAGAGCTGATAATGGAGGGCAGTCTGGAAGCCACGTGCCTGTGGACACCATAATTGCTGAATCAGAGTCAGATTCGGACGATTCGGACGACGATTTGGATCCACAACTTAAGAGAGCGCGATTTGCAAGTCCAGGGCCATCAACATTATAAACATAATACGAATACTTTTTTTTTAATATTTTTGTAATAGATAGCATAGTATCTCAATGTTGAAGTAAATAAAAAACAAATGAAATTAAAAAACGGTGTTAAGAATACTTCCCAGGAAGTTTATATGTTCTAGAAATTTGTTTATTGAGATCTTAGGTAAATTTTTGTAGTTGATTGTTTCCTTGAATTTTGAACGGTTTGCTACCTATGGACCTGAACACGGGAAAAAAGGTAAAAAAATCGAATTTTTTTAAGTTTTTTGCGATTTTGATCTGGAAGGTGAAGTTTTTTTGAACACGGGTCTTTTTTTTTTAGTCTTTTATCACGTAGTGGTGTCCGTATATGGTTATTTTTCCATGACATTAAAAATTACACACAGTGTAATTCAATTAATCATATTCGTTCTGTCAATTAAATTTTCTAAAATTTCGGTTGGAACGACGGAATTTAAAATTAATTTGGATGTAACCGAATATGGCATCAATTCAGGTGCAAGAACCGAATTAGGCCTAAATTCGGATCTTGCTATCGAATTTGGTATCAATTCGATCGCATTACCGCATTTAGCATTAATTACAACGTTGTGACGATTGAATTTTGCAGCAATTGGGTTTATGTAACCGAATTTCTTATGAATTCTGTAGGTACAACAGAATCTATTTACATTTCGGTTACCACAACATAATTCTACGTATTTAAAACCTGACGTTTAAAAAATGCATAATTGTTGCTATCGTGATATCGCCGATTTTTTGTGGTTCTTAAAGGTAAGTTAAAATCTTGTAATTAAGATTTTTGTTTTAAAACGTCGTATTGAGCAGAAAATTACCAAGCAGATATGAACAGTTGTAAAGTTTTTAAGTTCAGTCGTTTTAGATATCCTGCAATCGATTTAGGATCTCAATCAACAGATTCAACACGTCAGAACTGGTACGGTGACCCATGGTGGGCGGGACTTCAAAAAAGGTCGGAAGTTCCTTTCGCTATATATTATGTACTAGTTAGTTCCAACACGCCTAAGGCGCTCGTTGACAAATACGATAATTTAAATGGATCTTTAAGGAAATATACCTTTTGTAAATGTTAAACATTTTTTAAGAAATTTTCAATCTATTGAATGTATTTTTTTAAAAAAAAGTATATTTTTAGGTCCCTTTTGTAAGAATATGTATTATATTTTCCCGAAAAGGTCCTTTCTTTAATGAGAGGTACTTCTTTAAGATAAGGTTTTTTTTTTTGAGAAAATTTACTTTGTTTAAGAATATGAATGGTAATTTTTTGACAAAATTTAAATTTTTAAGAAAACGCACTTACTTAAGAAAATTTTATTATTTTAAACTTCTTTCACTTTGGCTTTTTTAAATTTACTTTCTATTTGGTTCAAAATTACAAAATGTAATAATCAGGCTCCACATAGAAAGTTTCCCATTAGACAATGGGAATTTCCATTAAAAATTTCCCATCGCCCCATATGTTAGTCTCGACACAAACCAAAAGTACGAGTGTAAGAGTAAGTGTGCTGCTAAATGTAATTCCATACTCAGGGTTGTATTTCATGCATTTGCCAGTCTTGCACTTTGGCTTTTCTAAATTTACTTTTTATTGGATTCAAAACTACAATATGTAATACACAGGCTCCACTTAGAAAGCTGCCATTTAAACTAAACCAAACCAAAAGTACCCAACATAGTTGATAATAATGGGTTGTAATAAAGTAGGTAAAAAATTACAGCAGACAGTTGTCCGAGGCCTTCGGCCACGGACTGTCCCTGTAGGCTGTGTCAGAGACACGGCCATTAAGTTTAACGTAGAATACGCCATCCGATAAGACAGAAAACATATATAACAATAAATGATAAATAATAAAAGCAAATGAATTTATTGTTATATCTATATGTTTTCTGTCTTATCGGATGGCGTATTCTACGTTAAACTTAATGGCCGTGTCTCTGACACAGCCTGCAGGGACAGTCCGTGGCCGAAGGCCTCGGATAACTGTCTGCTGTAATTGTTTTAAACTTAATTTAATTTATGTATTTTAATTAATATTTTTATTGAAATAAGTTCCGCGAATGTTGGGAGGGCCGCCCTAATATTAAAAAAGGTTTACCTTATCGAGTCTTCGCATTAGCATTCGAGCGTTGTGTGAAAGCTTTACGCTTTACAATTCAAAATTAATGTTACAACAGCTTTATTGAAGCTTTCGCAAAAAAGCTTTATTACGTTAGCTTACTGTTTGTTTCACTTTTTACTAGATACATGTTGCCAAGCAACATTAGCTTGCTATTCGTTTCACTTTTTACTAGATACATGTTCCTAAGCAATGTTGAGCAACCAAAAACACTCAACCAAACACCACACATATGTTTGAGTGTATGTGTTTAAACAATTTTCATTTGAGAAATTAAAATACTAGAAATATATCAACCAATATGAAATGTATATCAAACGAAAGATAACATCTTCATTTACCTACAAAAAAATTTTAAAAAAATTCATCTAGCCGTTTCCTCAAATTCAATGAAATAAAGATTACAACAATAAAAACCAGACATGACTCCCCATACCGTAAGGTAAGACGTATTCCATGTCAAAAAAGTTGATTAACATTTTTTCATTTAGTCCCCATACCGCAACGTGCGATAAGGAACTTCGTTCCAAAAATAAACTTTCGAAACACATTTGTGACACTATTAAATTTCAGTTGTAACAACCTCTAATTCGGGTGTAACAACCTCTAATAAGGCTGCGATGACCTCTAGTGTGATTGTGACACCCTTTAAATTCGTCTGCCTCAAACGAATTTTTCTTTGAGTGCAAAATTGTCAGCAAACAAGCAAAATCAAACAATGGTATTTATTTGTATAATTCTTATTTGTTTCCTTACTGCAACGGAAAAACTTGTTGGGGACATAATTTAAATTTTTTTTTAAATTTCGTTCGTCTGTTAATTTATTAAGGAAATTTCTCCAACATTTAAAGTTGAAGAAACGCACAACTGGACAAGCTATTGGGTTGCTCCCAGAAAGTAACTTCGGTTTTCTCATGTAGATGATTATATTCTTTTTTTTGAACTGCTTTTGATGAGGTGATTAAATTCTTTGTATACCAGTTGACATATCAAGCTTAAATTTGTCGTATGTCATAGTATTTGCAGTGGCCAGTTTTCATTAAAATCATGTTGTGAATATGGATGAACAAAATGTGGATTTTCCGAAAAGGCAAAAAGCCGCGGAAGCACACCGGAATATTTGTAACGTGTATGGATTGGTTCAAAAAACCTTCCGACTTATATTGAAAAAATAACAATGTCAATACAAGTAAACAGTCACACATGAAACATTTCACATGTCCACACTAAACTGTTTTCCTACAGCAGTCACCGGCTGCTACTAGTATAAACCAACTAGTGCAAACAAACCCCAAAAACAACACAAATCTGATTAACTTGGACTTGGGACTGACGGTCATCAAGAGGTCATTGCTTGTGACGGGTTGGTGTTCATTTTATTTATGGTGTGTTGTTGTCGTTATATTTATGTCGTTGTTGCACGAACGTAAAGGGGCTCTTAGACCTGTGGATAAGTTGCTCGACTTCAAGCTGACATCAACTTCGAAAACTAGACATCAACTTAGATTTTGCCCTTACACTCTCAAACTAGTTGAGGCAACTTCATTTTCTTGTCAGATGACGAATTGAAAGGTGGTGAGCGCACTGCGAAAATATCACAAATTTTACGAAAAAACGTAATTTTTATTTTCTTTAAATATACATAAATAACACTACAAATCATATTTATTTAGTTTATATTTTTCCGATAATATTTAATTTATTTTTTGGTTCATTTATTTACATTTTGCCGATAATGTTGCCTCCAACATTTAACGTTGTTTCTCACCGAAATGCGTATTAAAGTTTATGCAACTTCCCCTTACACTGGTGGATAAGTTGATATCAACTTCAAAAAATCAAAATGGCTTTGATTTTACATGAACTAGTTTGTACAAACCACCAACTTCACCTTACACCATGGATAAGTTGAAGTCAACTTGAAGTCACTGCAACTTATCCACAGGTCTAAGGGTCCCTTAACTGGCAGGACCACCAAGGAATCTATGTTCTGTACTCTGTAGTTACATTTTGTAACCGATGTTGCCCGTGTTGCTATGATATATATCGCACCCTATCAACAAAAGAGTCACAACTCAAAATTTGCAAAATCTCAGCATATGCATAAACCTAATTTTGTTTATTCAAAATATGTATGAAAATACTCAATAATAGACTTATGTATACAATATTCGGTAGACGAAATGGAAGAGAAAATTACGGCGCATTTTTACAGTGGAAAAGAAAGAAAATCAACTAACAAACAATGCAAGGAGCAGCACAACAGCAAAGAAAGTGACGCATCGATAGCGAAAACAACCCCGAAAAATGCAATAAGATGTGCAAAGACGTAGGCAGTTTATTTCTTTTTTTTGGGCTGTGAAAATCTTCATAGGTACCAGGATGGAGTGAAACCAGCTGGGATGTACGTGACTGCTGTTACGGGACTGCTGTTAGGTATTACTTCGTGGGGGTTTGTTTGCGATTACGATAATCTTCCAGATTCCGCAGATGCTCGTCTTTCTCAATTCTACTAAGCTTCGTCTGTATGTTGGTGACAAGGGTCGTGGTTTTCTGCGACTCGTCTTCAGATATCAGCATAAAATTTATTATGTTGGAGTGGTCCGGGAAATCAGTCCTCCTATTATAAAAGCACCTGCAGTAGAATACTTCGTGTTCTGTGTCCTCTTCCGCGACAAATGAGGAGCACATCGGTGAATCGTCGTGACCGAATCTGTGCAGATACTTTCTGTACCCACCATGTCCGGACAGGAACTGCGTGATAAGGTAGCCGCAGTCCCCATGTTCCTGATGCACCCATGTTGCTATTGATGGAATGAGGATATAGGTCCATCTTCCCCTCTACGTGTTGTTCCACATACCTTGCCACTTTCTCATTGATGTCGCTCTCTACTCATCTTTAACGGCCTTCACAGCTCGTTGGTCTGTAGGTCTCCTATAGTATATTCTGGTCATCTCATCGGCTATGATGTCTATAGGCTATGACAAGCGCTGCTTCCTCTGATATGGTTCTGTACCCGCAGATAACTCTTAGCGCAGAGCCTGTACACCGAGGCGAGTTTTCCCCTTTTCCATTGTATCGCCGTTACACTGGGACAGCATATGTCTGAGACAGAGCTGACGACTTTGGACAGCAGGAGTCTTCGGATGTATCTCGGTCCTTCAATATTTGGCAGAATTCGTGAAAGAGCTGCCTGGACTCGCGACTCCTTTTCTATGGTATACGACACGTGTATACTCACCATATCTCCGAGATACTTTATAGCAGGCTTGGAATTAATAGTATGTCGACCCACACGCAGACTAACAGTCTCTATTCTTTCCTGCTTGTGATGAGCACGGCCTCCGTTTTGTGTTCAGCTAATTCTAGACCGTTAGATTCCAGCCGTATGCAGTTGTAACTGAATATTTGTGTGTGTGTGTGTGTATACGCTTCAGTAAAAATCGCACACAAAAATATATCAAGTGTTTGTGTTGTTACCGATAATTCGATAGAAAAGGAGAAAGATGAAAATAAGAAAGACAAGTGTGCGGACTGTCGAAGTCAAGACAGAGATGAAAGAAAGTGTTCTAGTAAATTGTAACAAACTAAAATAAAACTACACTACAACTTGAAACCAAGTTGATCAGTTGTAGAAAATGCTCATAGAGCGATTGCTGACTGAATGGCAACGAAAATTGGCGCTGGAACCCAACAACAAATTATGATTTAAGAATGCATACGGTGTGGTGATGAAACCCGTAATAGTAGTAGAGCTTATGTTCATGCCAAGTACATAGATATCCACATATTATATGAATAAGAAGCTTATTAATAGTACCACCTTATATTTGTTTTTAATTGTAGGACCAGAACACCACATTGACGCGCAAACCCTCAATAGCCACAATCTTCATTCAGACTAGAGTTTATAACTAAAAATATATAATTCCATTGAACCCCAATGTAATATTTAAATATCAATAAATAAAAAATTTCGAACACGCTACAAAACATTCATTGCTACAGTGAAATGAAATCATTGCAGCAATGAAACGAAATCATTGCAGCAATAAATCAAAATCATTGCAGCTATGAAACAAATTCATTACACGAATGAAACAAAATCATTGCAGCAATGAAACAAAAAAAATGCATTGCATCAATGAACAAATTCATTGCAACAACGAAACAAATTCGTTGCAACAATGAAACAAATTCATAGCAGCAATGAACCAAATTGATTGCAGCAATGCAACAAATTAACTGCAGCAATGAAACAAGTTCATTGTAGAAATGAAACAAATTCATTTCAGTAATGAAATAAATTCATAGCAGCAATGAAACAAAGTCATTGCAGCAATGAAATATATTCATAGCAGCAATGAAACAAATTCGATGCTGCAATGAAACATATTCATTTCCGTAACAACCACAGCATTGATGAAAAGATTTTCGTAGCGTGAACGAAACTGTACGTTAGCTCACTTTCGATTAAAAAAATTATTGGGGCGACGAACATTTTCATTCCTGTCATGAAGCTTTCCCTTTCAGTGTAGTGTATAATTCTTCTGAAATGCTTCCAATTTAGCAGTGTCGACAATTATAATGGACGCAAAAAACTGAATTTCTGGATTAGAGATTGAAACATTTTTAAAGATGTCTTTCAGCATCGATGAAAAACAGTTGCATTTCGCCTCCTCGTTAGCTCGTTTGTAAATATGATGAGCTTGGACTATAAAATAGTGATTCTTCTCTGTGGCAGCCCATATTAATTTCATCATTTCCTTTGTTTTTGCTGGGTGTGACGATATTTTTTAAACTCATCTGCTGTTGTTTCTCTTTTATTTAACGTTATCCACATACGTAATGCTAATTGTGATTTTTCTATATTTTGATGTATATAACTAATAAATAAGTTCAAAAGTGGATAACTGGGATTGTTTTGTAGGTTGGATTGCACAAAAGGATCCTGCTTCATATTTGAGATTATATACGCAGGATATATTTTTAGCAATTATATTTAGACAGCTTGATAGAAAAAACCTACCCATAAAAACATAGTTTTTGACTATAAATTCTTTATATATGACACATGCTTTTTTATTTTACACCGTACTCTAATTTAAATAATGGATTTTTAATTTGTGATTTGTACGGGAGGTACCACGCCCCTTTGTCCAATCCTGTTTGCCTGCGAAGTTTCAGCTGGATTGGTTCACGGGAAAATGGTTAAAAATCAATCTAAAGTTTTTCGGTAGGTATGCATGCATACATGCATACAGACAGTTGAAGTTAGTATAAAGCATTTAAGAATGGTCGTCATAGCTTTCTAATATATCAAGCGACCGAGAACTATTGTGAATTCTTGAAACTTATCCGTCATGTATGGTTCAATTGGATTACTAAATTGTTTAACAATAATATAGATGCTTCAAATGCATATGCAAAAACATATCTTTTACTTTTTAATTTGTTTCATCTTACTTTTCTTCTTTGATAGTTAATACTGGTCTATCTCTTTCCCACCCCTCGAGACATATATTTCCATTTGTCGTCGAATTTGATTGTAACGCTACTAAAATCGTTGATTGTTTATAACGAAAAGTCATAATTTCCACAGTCTTTCAAAGCGTTCACAAAACAAAATGACATGTCTCTGAAACAGTTAATGAATAGCATAGATGGCGTCTGGAATTTTATAGCACACCAGTAAATATTAGAAAACACCACATTTACACACATGCATTTCCACACAATAACTTGTTCGTTTAGAATTAAAAAGTCCTCAGCAAATGTGTTTGCGATTTCGTGCCAAAACAAACAAATGGAAATTTTTTCAGACGGGAATAAGACAAGAGCGACAACGTTATGTTTGAATTGAAAACGAAAGAAAGACATTCAATTGTCATAATTTTACAATTTAAAATTCGTTGCAACTCTTACTGAATATGGGCAAAATAAATATTTTGTAAAGTTCTTGAAACTTATATAAGTTGCCAATTTCTCCTCTAATTTATAATTTGACGAGTAATTGACAACGGCTGCTAGGTTACTGTCGGCAATAAAAAAAAATTAGGTCCAAATGTCCTCATATTTAAATTCTTAGTAAAGGGTGGCCCATTTAAAATTTGGAATTTGAACCATCCGTTATTTCGAAGCCAATGCCCAAATTGACATTTATTAGCAAAAATAAGATATGACTTTTTTATATTTTTTCAGCCTTTTTATTGGCACCTTTCTACTTTATTAGTCAAGCTCAAGACCATCTATATTTCAATAAATAGAGATGTAGTTTATTAAAAAAGAAGAAGTTTTGCAAATCCATCCTCATGATTCCTGGCAAACCGTATAGCTTTTTCAGATCTCTCCACAGATCTTTATTAGCGGTTTTTTCGAATGCTGCTTTTGAAAAATTCATCAAACTAAATGCAAACGAAAACTCATCTGAAATGAGAATTTTCTACTATGCAAGTTTTCGAAAAATATCGCAAGCAAAGCACACACGAAATCATGTGCAAAAAACTTCTTTCCATCTCCAGAGAACCACCCGTCCTCATTAGAAAGGATTTTTGTTGTTGTCTAAAAGACAACACATTGCTTACAGCAGGGTCCGTCATAAAGAGAGCCAGCTTAAAAATGTGTGTGTAGTGGTGAGTGTATTTTGAGTGCACTGGGAGAAATTTCGTGCTATATATGTTGAATTATATTTTTATATACACATAAATGAGTTCGTATAAATAAAAATTTAACGCATGTATGAGTAAATATTTAATGTTTAAGTTAAATCAGTTAAAAAATAATTAAATTATCTTCACAAATAACTACTTTCTTCAAGAACTTTTCGCATATATACAGGGTGATTCACGGAGTTCCGGACAAATTTCTCCAGCGTATTCGTTGGCTCATTTCATGAAGAAAAGTCCACTAGGACAAATTTACAAATTTTCGGATTGGCGGTCGGAGGGTAGTAGAGTAAAGTTGCTAACTTCTGAGCCAGTGGTCGGATTTTTTTTTGGGCTTGTTGGAAAGGTCTTTAAGAGGCCTTTCAGAATAGAAAAGTAGAAAGAAGTTAAATCGGCAAGATACAGAGCTTTCGGAAAAAAATTCACATAACCTCAATTTGCTCAGCCAGATGGCAGGTAACTTATGTTTTTTTCTGTTGAAAGGTAGCCATACCTCTTACCCTTCCAAAATGACCTAATCGAAGCCCAGAGGTCTTACCGTTCCAAAGTTATGACCATTTTACTGAAATGCTAAAATTCCACGCACATTTATGAGCGGTCATTGTTTGAAAAGTTTAGAAAAATTTAAAACGGACACGTGCGTGAACAAAGCCATATATGGTGCATACTGAACGCGCAATAATAAAATTTTCTGAACTCTTGTATCAGGAGGCTGAATCAAGTAAACGTCCATTCATCAGTGCCTAAAAAAGTAAGAAGTATTTATAGGTATTCATTGATAGAATTTTGTCATTCAACAAGTGTCTACGTCCGCGAAAAGTACGAGTGATTTTTGTCCGGTTTTTTAAAAGTGAATAACGACAAAAAAGTAAAAGTTTACGCTAATCTCTGCTGCAGCAACAGTTTCGAGTACGTTGTGTTTTGAATTAGTAAAAATGGCAACTTATTCAAACGAAGAATTAGCAGACATTCATTACATGTATGGATTCTGCGATGGTAATGCAAGAGCTGCCGCGCGTGAATATGCATTACGTTTTCCTACTCGACGACCACCAAACCGAACAACATTCAGTGAGACGCACCGCCGGTTTCGTTAAAGTACGTTGATTACACAAATGGAGCGTCCCGGAAATGAAAAACACGACGTTGCAGTTGAAGAGTTAATTTTGGATGCGATAGACGAGAACTCAACGACAAGCACAAGACGAATCGCGGTCCAAGTTGGTGTAGCACAATCAAAAGTATGGCGCGTCCTTCACAAAGAAAAAAAAACGTCCATTCCATTTCACACCGGTTCAAGAACTCTTGGCGCCCGATTTTGCCACTACGCGTCAACTTTTGCCGTGAGATGTTGCAACGTGATGTACACGCATTTATGTTTTTACGTTCAATTGTGTGGACCGACGAAGCGCAATTCACGAGAAACGGCATAACTAATTTCCATAATTTGCACGAATGGGGCCATGACAATCCCCACCACAAGAAAGAAACAGCATTTCAACACCGATTTGCCGTCAACGTTTGGACTGGCATCATCGAAAACACCTTGATTGAGCCAAAATTACTTCCGCCCAGGTTAAACTCGCAAAATTATTTGCCTTTGTTTGCAAGAAGTCATGCCAGAAATCCTAGAGGAAGTACCTCTTGCGGTACGAAATCATGTTTTCTACCAACAAGATGGTATCCAACGCATTACGGGCTTATTGTGCTGGATTGGCTTAACACCAATTTCCCTCGACGTTGGATTGGACGAGCTGGACCAATCGCCTGACCTCCACGATCTCCAGATCTCACACCACTTTATTTCTTTTTGTGCGGCTACATGAAAGATTGTGTGTATTCTGTGCAGATCCACAATCGTGAGCAGTTAATTGCACGCATTGAGGAAGCTGCGGTGAAAGTTCGTGAAAAGATGAGTGAACTAAACGTGTCGGCTGCAATTATGTTTAGTAGCAAACGGGAACCACATTGAAAACTTCCTTTAACTTCAAATGTTTTTTTTCCTTATGTGTTTGATACTTCTGCCGAAAATTTCAATAAAATAAAATCTTAAACGTGTTAATTTACAAAATCAAACAAATGTGTTGTGTTATTTCGCTTCCAAAAACAAACACAAACATTTTTGCATTTCCGTAAAATGGTCATAACTTTGGAACGGTAAGACCTTCTGGGCTTCGTTTAGGTCATTTTGGAAAGGTAAGAGGTATGGCCATCTTTCAACTGGAAAAAAATTATAAGTTACCTGCCATCTGGCTGAGCAAATTGAGGTTATGTGAATTTTTTTCCATTGTTTTTCCGAAAGCTCTTTTTCTACTTTTGTACTCTACTTTTTTTTCCTTTTTCTACTTTTTTATTGATTCTGAAAGACCTCTTAAAGACCTATGCAACAAGCCCAAATACAGAAGTTAGCAACTTAACCCTACTACCCTCCGACCACCAATCCGAAAATTTTGCACCCGCTGCCATTTCGCACACTTGCATTTTCGGACATGGCCCTAGTGGACTTTTCTTCATGAAACGAGCCAAGGAATACGGTGGAGAAATTTGTCCGGAACTTCCTGAATCACCCTGTACATTTAAATTACAATTTTTTTTATTTTCTTTTGAGAATTTTAATTATTTTTGTTGAAAATTATTGAATTTTGTTTCATTCAGTTTTAAAAGATTAAAAAAAAAAAAAAAAAAAATGGTTTCCCATTACATCAAATTACATACAAAGAAATTTAAGGTGGTCAAAGCAGGGATCGAACCCAGGATCTCAAGTACAAGAGGCGCACACACTACCCATTGCACCACCGACGGCCGGTGACTTTTAATTCATGTTATATTTTGGAACTCAAAATAAATTAATTTTTGTATAAAATCAATCAATTTTTTGCATTTCTTTTGATAGCTTTACATACATTTTAAGTCTTGTATTTACAAATTCTTAAATTTCAAGGCAAGATCTCGTAACTTGTTTAAAAATCTAAGAATTTTTTCATGTTATATTTTGGAAAACAAAAAACAATAATTTTGGAATGAAGTTCCTTGACACACGTTGCGGGATGGGGGCTAAATGAAAAAATTGTAAACAAATTTTTTTAACTACTTTATTACAACCCAGTTTTCTAGGTGGAGCCTAGCCTGTTTATCACATATTGTAGTTTTGAACCCAATAAAAAGAAAATATAGAAAAACCAAAGTGCAAGACTGGCAAATCTATGAAATATTTACAACCCTGAGCATAGAATTACTTTGGCAGCGCACTTATTACATATTGTAGTTTTGAACCGAATAAAAAAAACTAAATTTAGAAAAGCCAAAGTGAAAGAAGTTTACAAAAATAAAATTTTCTTAAATAAGTGCCTTTTCTTAGAAAAAGTAAACTTTCTCAAAAAAATACCTATTCATATTCTTAAACAAAGTACCTTTTCTTAAAAAAATACCTTATCTTAAAGAAGTACCTTTGCTTAAACAGTAAATTTTCGTACAAAAAGTACCTATTCTTAAAAAATGCAATTTATTAAATATGTACCTTTTCTTAAAAAAGGTCATTAACAAATTGCCTTTTCTTAAAATAACTACATTTTCTTTAAAGAGTACGTTTTTTGTAAAACAACATAACTTTCTTGACATAAGTACCTTTGCTGAAACAGTAAATTTTCGTACAAAAAGTACCTTTTCTTAAAAAAAGCAATTTATTAAATATGTACCTTTTTTTTTAAAAATTACATTAACAAATTGCCTTTTCTTAAAATAACTACCTTTTCTTTAAAGAGTACCTTTTTTGTAAAACAAAATAACTTTTCTTGCGATAAGTACCTACTCTTAAAATTGCACCTGTTCGTAAAAAAACCTTTTCTTCAAAAAAAATACCTTCTCTTAAAAAAGTACCTGTTCTTACAAAAATTAATTTTCTTAAAACTACCTTTTCTTGAAAGTAAAATAGTACCTTTTCTTTTATTTTCTTGTGATCAGCAGCCTTTCTGAAAATAAATAAATTTTCTTCAAAAAATAACCTTTTTCTAAAAAGAGTACCACTTCTTTAAACAGTACCTGTTCTTAAAAAAAGTACTTCTTTGTAAAAAAAATCATACGCTTAGGCTTTTTCTTACTTCTTATTAAAAATTTAAATTTTTCTTAAAAAAAGGATTGGCTTTTAATACAAGAAGCACCTCTCATTAAAGGATGGACCTTTTCGGGAAAACATAATACATATTCTCACAAAAGGTACCTAAAATTATACTTTTTTTTAAAAATACATTCAATAAATAAAATATTTCTTAAAAAAATTTTACCATTTTACAAAAAGGATATTTTCTTAAAGATCCATTTAAATTACAGTATTTTTCAACAGGCGCCTTTGGCGTGTTGGAACTAACTGGTACATAATATATAGCGAAGTGAACTTCGTTCCAACCGGCTGTAATTTTTTTGCATAAAAAAAATGTTTTTTTATAAAAAACATATATGTAGTTTCACATATATTTTCGGTTTTGTATACATTTAGGCCCAGTTTTTGACTGGCTATTTAAATTGGCAATCAGTTTTGATCTGACTTTAAATACAAAAAGAGTTTTTCAGTGCTTTGTCAAATAATCTACTACAAGGTGGCAACAGTGGCAAATGCTATGAAAAATAACCGGTATTAATACATTTATCGGCTAATCGTCACAATGCATCAAACTGACGCCATTTGCAATACAAATCTGAAGTGAAATAAAGTTCAACCTGCACTACGAGTTAAATGATACGTTTTTATTGTTATTTCAACTAGGACGGTGATTATAATTGCTCTCATTACCAATTAAAGAAGTTTTGTGTTTTTTGTTCTTTTTGTTTTCTATCAAAATCACATGGTCACTTGATCATAGTTTAAATGACCGACTCTGGTTGTTTAAACAGCAATCAACTTTTAACCTAAAAAATTATTTCAGAGTTTAACTAATGTTTGATCGTTGATCAAAGATGATTAACCAGTCAAAAATTGGGTCTTAGTTTAACAAACTGCGACTTTTAGTTCAAAATATATTTTGGAAATTTACATTACAAACAAGGCATTCGGCTTCATTAAATATATTTAATGAAAACAATAAAAGTTCTTCCCCCTCCAATTTCCACATTTTAAGGTATACAAACAGTAAGCGAAAAATATTCCATGCTCATTACAGCTCGATTGAAAGCTAGCATACTACAAATTATAGTTTTTACGTTTCGTTATCAATCGTGTTCTGTACGTGTAAAAAGCCGATCGTGTTCGGGAACCGCGGCAATAGCATGATGACTACTGGTTTACAGGTAATTTTTATTGCCTGTTGTTTCGTCGTGCTCTACGTTCAGCAAGGAAGATTGGTTTTTATTTGTTCGTCGGTTTTATTGGTACTTTTGTATTTTATTATTCAAAAACTATATCTCTATCTATAGAGATATACATAGATGTTCTTGGGCTTGAATAATAAAATAAAAAATTACCAAAAAAGGACGAATAAATAAAAAAAACAGCTGAGAGGTGTCAGTGGGACACCCGGTTGGAACAAAGTTCCTTTCGCTATATATTATGTATTAAATAAGAGGCACAATTGCATAAATCAAAAGCGTTGGAGAGTGAGAGCCATATTCATAAAACTTATTTTAGGTTTATGAAAGGTTTATTTGGCAAATTTTGTATGGAATACCTTTTTTACGAGGCATTTAACCCTTCTGCACAAATTGGGTCAAAATGACCCAATTTTGAAGAAAAAATGGCTCAAATCATGTCTTAGGATGGCTACACGTTTATACAGCTTTTTCATATCCTAAGTCAGGGCCTTCAGATGGATTTTACGTAAAAAAGATATTTTCGGGACTAGCCAATTTTTTTTATTACATTTTAAATACTTTACCTACGCGTATACAATTTGTGGTCATTTTGACCACCAATGCTCGCGAATGCCCTATGGGCCTTCTGGGAAAAATTTTTTGGCAAAGATCCAGGAAGCTGTAGTAGCCGACACTCCCAGTTCATCGAAGATCATTCAATTTCAAGATTCTACCTCCTGCTTTTTGGGTAATTGGGAAAAAGACAAAGACGCTTTTGTTTGTCCACATACCAAAAACTCAAACAACCACTCAATCCGTTGCAATACATGCAAAAATTGTTTATGCAAACAACATTATGTGTAAAAGTATACACAGCCAGAATTAATCTACTTGTCTTAAAATGTTCTTTTTATGTACAAATAATAAAAAAAAAATTTAGTTTACCGTTATACGGGTGTGTTTTTGATATTGGGTCAAATTGACCCACAAATTGTTTATGAGGGGTATAATTTGAATTTGTGCAGAAGGGTTAAGTTCTAACACCTACACCCAGCGGGAAATTGTTATATGAAATATATAAAATAATCGATCACTTAGTATGAAAAAACACAACATATCCAAACAAGTGGAACACTAAACGGAGTATTAACACAATTTCGCGCTGGGCATGTGCTCAAACATAGAAGCAGAGCGACCGAGCTCATTTGGTTGTTTGTGCTTGCCTCACAGAGTATGAAGCGCCGTGGCCACACATCAAACTGTTTGATCAAATTTATGTATGGATTGGTAATATTTTGTTTGACTTAGCACAGCAACACATCAAATTTAATTTCAAAGTTGTCACCAATAAAAAATAATGTTGTCACTGCGAAAACTAAACAGAAATAAAATTTGAAGTAATTACACGCACACACATCAAACCGGCTTCAAATCTCTGCAGCAGCGGCAATGAGTTTGATGAAATATCTAAACTGTTTTGATTTTCGTCAAACTCACATCAACCTAACCGTGTGAGTTTTTTTCACTAATACAATCAAAATTATGACAGTCTGATGAGCCAGTTTGATGTGTGGCCATGCCGCTTTAGGTCTATAAAGATGTTGCACTCTTAACAAGTAAAGCAAACAGATGCTGTTGAAAGAGAAGAATAATACAATGTACATGTTTCTCTTAGCAAAGAGAAAATTTATGTCGCAATTTTTGGCCTAGCCCCCATTCAAAACGTCCGATAAGGAACTTCGTTCCAAAAATCATTCGTATATAAAATATTGAAAAAAATAAAGAATGCCCGAATCGTGCACGACGTGCAACAATAAAATCGACCGATGTATGAAACTTTCCATTGCAAAGATGTATGAAACTTTTCATTGCATTTCTGCAACGAAGTGTTTTTCTATCAGTGTGAGACTTTTTAATTTCCCTTCAATGCGAAACAACATATAGCTTAAAAATATTCTACAAAATTTTGTGTGGGTATTTTCATCCGAAATAGAGTGTATTTATATTCATTCCTCTATATAAACATTCATTAGACAGGCTCACAAAAAACGTCCCCTTTGTTCACCCCTCAAAATGCACCTTGGTTTGTTCTATGATGATTCCCAAAATATTTCCTATCTACCATTAAGATCCCTAAACTGAGCCGTGTGTAGAAAAGATATTTTTTTTAATTTTTCAAAGAATTTTGTACTTTAACTATGGACAACGTATACAATATTGGCGCGTCCAAGTGTATATAAAACATGCCAAAGCATGTCCTGACGCATCCTTTTTTTCAGGGATATTCTACAAAAAAAAAATAGAATTTTTAAATTTTTAGGACGGAGTATTTTCTGATTTAAATGTCCGACTGATATATTGAGTAAATACGTGATTCAGTTTTTTTTGAATGTCACGTTTTACAAAAAATTCAATACATAATGGGTATCAAATCTTTCCTTTTGACAAGGACATCACAGTTGTGCAGATATAAAAATAAAAATGGTTTCCCGTTACATCCCATGAAGGGACAGGTGAGAGCTTCTCACAATCATTGAGCTGTGCGCTTTCTAGTGTTATACTCACTGATTGGGACCTACAGTTTTACACCGATTCCGAACTGTTTTTTGAGAAGCTTTTTCATGGCTAAATACTCGATAGTGTCGCCGTTACTATGCGAGGTGACCGCCGCCGAAAGAAATTTGAAGGTGGTCAGAGCAGGGTTCGAACCCAGGATCTCATGTACAAGAGGCGCGCACACTAACCATTGTACCACCGACGGCCAGATATAAATAAATAAAAAAAAAATGGTTTCCATTACATCCCATTACATCCCATGAAGGGACTGGGCAGAACTTCTCACAATCACTGAGCTGTGCGCTTTCCAGTTTTCACTCACTGATTGGGACCTACAGTTATACACCGATTCCGAACGGTAATTTGAGAAGCTTTTTCATGGCTAGATACTCGATAGTGTTGCCGTCACTATGAGAGGTGACCGCCGCCGAAAGAAAATTTTTGATATACTGATTTTATTTTGTAAAACATTTTCCGAGGTGTTCTGGACCAAATTTTGAATATTTATGATTACTCAGATCTGACATTTAGATAAGAAAAACCTCCGTATTAAACACTTAAATATTAGCTTGAAAAAATCTGTGTCAGGACACGTTTTCACAAGATTTATATACCGTTGGACGCGCCATTAAACCCCCTTTCATATGATACTAATATTTTATACATTGTCTTTAGCTTTGTTTTGAGAGGTGGACATAAAACACTTTTTTCCCCACCATACAATGTGAGTCGGTCTAATATCCATATAATGGAAATGAGAACAAACTTACATGACATTAAACGAGAAATAATCAACAAAAAACAGACAATAGAAAAAAATTAAAAATAATATACGATATTTTTCCCAGTTCTCCGACTGTCTTCTACATATTTGAGCCATAATTTTTTATTACAAACTGCAAACAAACAAAAAGAACAAAAGCTAGACTGGTGCCACAATTATGGTGAAGCGATATAGAACGACTATAGCCTTATATCGTATATGGGGCACAAAATATACACTTGTTCCAATTCTTTGGATGCATATTACATAATACATTTTACATTCAACATTTATGGTGTATGGATGTGGGTGTGCAATATAAATACTAGATACAAACATTCTTCTTAATATTACTATGCATAATAGTAGAATGCAATCAATATATGTACATTTGTAGTGCGGTAATCAGGGCGGTAGCTGTAAACCAGTTACTCAGTTTGATCCGCTTATACTTATAAAGACTGCATTTTTTTTTATATTCCAGTTTTTGGAACGAAGTTCCTTATCGTACGTTAAGGGATGGGGGCTAAATGAAAAAAAATTAAACAACTATTTTTTAACACTATTATGCTACAACCCAGTATTATTTACTATTTGGGTACCTTTGCTTTGGTTTGTGTGTTTGTGTTTGTGGGAAGTTTTCTAGTAGGAGCCTGTAACAAATATTTGGTATATATTGTAGTTTTGAACCCAATGAAAAGTAAATTTAGAAAAGCCAAATTGAAAGAAGTTTTAAAAAGAACATTTCCTTAAATCAGTGTCTTTCCTTAAAAAAAGTAAATTGTCTCAAAAAAAAATACTATACATATTTTGACTTTTCTTATAAAACTAAATTTTTTTAATGAGTAAATTTTTCGTGAAACAAAATAACTTTTCTTGAGATAAATACCTACCCTTAAAAATTTACCTCGTCTTGAAAAAAAAATCAATTGTAAAAAAAAATCTCATTTCTTAAAAAAGATCTTTCCTTCAAAAAACCCTTCTCTTAAAAAAGAAGGTTTTCTGAAAATTAGTACATTTTCGTAAACAAAATAATCTTTTCCTAAAAAAAGTACCACATCTTTAAAAAGTAAGTGTTCTTAAAAAAAGTACTTTGTAAAAAAAAAATTATACTCTTCTGGCCTTTTCTTACAGAAAGAAAAGGGGTTTCGAATTTGAGTTATATGGTTTCTTTAACAAAAAAACACTAATTGCTAATGAAATACAAATGTTTTTATTTAATGTGAAGTATTATCGATACAATTAGGTTCTGAATAAAACGTTTTTCAAATGGCCTCCACGTCTTCTTTTGCAGGAACGAATTCAATGCGACCAAGTTTCCAATAAATCAAGTTGTATGTCATGAATACCACGTTCAATATTGACTTGTAAAGCTTGAAGAGATTCTGGTTTGTTGCTAAAGACCAATGACTTCAAATAACCCCACAAGAAATAGTCCAATGGTTTTAAATCACAACTTCTTGGAGGCCATTCAATGTCACAATTTCTTGG
The DNA here is from genome assembly GCA_963931995.1 of Phaonia tiefii. Classification (NCBI taxonomy): domain Eukaryota; kingdom Metazoa; phylum Arthropoda; class Insecta; order Diptera; family Muscidae; genus Phaonia; species Phaonia tiefii. The sequence continues at coordinate 195,344,945 of OZ008368.1, read as the reverse complement.
AATAATCGAATCTCCAAACTTTTCTCGCATTAATTACATTGTTGCCAATGGCAAAGGTCCCATGGCTTGAGTTATTGTGTGATAACAGTGTTGTACGAAAAAAATTTAATTATTTTTTAAACGTTGTTCTTGCGCATGTCTCTCCATGGTGAAATTGTAAACTCTACTGAATACTTCAAAATGACTTAGAAATCATGTGTCTCAAATTGGAAAACCCTTTACTTCTTCTAAAAATAGTAACTTTTCTTATAAAAAAGACATTAGCTTTTAATAAAAGAACTACCTCTCTTTAAAAAATTAAATTTTCGGGAAAATATAATACATATTCTTACAGAAAGTATACTTTTTTAAAAAAAAATAAAAATTTTTTTTTTTTGAAAACGTTTATCATTTTGTATCTGTTTGAGTTTATATTATTCGATCTTTTAGTTGTTAAGTTTTTAATAATTGTTCGGTTCAAGATCAATAAAGTAATGTGTGAAATTGATCATTAATTGTGGATGGTTGGGAATATAACTATTTCAATGCCCACCAAGGCATATCATCAGCTCCTTTCTCCACAAGTATTTAGGTATCATTTACAAAAAGTATATTGTCTTCAAGATCCATTTAAATTTCAACGGGCGCCTTAGACGCCTAGCTAATTTTTTTTCAAATTTTTTGACGAAAATTTGTGTTTTCGTCCTTTTAAACCTTTTTGTTTTTCAGAAAAATTGTGTTCCTTTTGAATGCTGGTCGCTAGATAGTTAGTGATTTTTTAATTTGCCATTTGCTGTTTTATGGAATGAAGTTCCTTATCTCACGTTGCGAGATGGGGGCTAGATGAAAAAATTTTAAAAAATTTTTTTTAACTACTTTATTACAACCCATTATTATCAACTATATTCGGTACATTTGGTTTGGTTTGGTTTAAAGGGAAATTTTCTAGGTGGTTACATATTGTAGTTTTGAACCCAATAACAAGTAATTTTAAAAATGCCAAATCGCAAGACTGGCAAATCCATGAAGTACAACCCTGAATTAGATTTGGCAGCACACTTACTCTTCCACTCATTCTTTGGATTTGTGTCTAGACTAATGTGAAATTTTCTAGGTGGAGCCTGTTTATTGCATATTGTAGTTTGAACCGAATAGAAAGTAAATTTAGAAAAGCCAAAGTGAAAGAAGTTTAAACAAATAACATTTCCTTAAACAAGTGCGATTTCTTAAAAAAAGTAAATACTGTCAAAAACAAAATACCTATTCATATTCTTAAACAAAACTCTTTTACTTAACCAAATACCTTATCTTAAAGAAGTACCTTTGCTTACAAAAGTAAATTTTGTTACATAAGGTACCTTTTCATAAAAAGAGTAATTTTTTAAATAAGTTCCTTTTCTTAAAAAAGTACATAATCTTACACCAAAGTGCCTTTTCTTAAAAAACTACCCTTTCTTTAAAGATTACCTTTTTTGTAAAACAAAATAACTTTTCTTGAGATAAGTACCTACCTAAAATTATACCTGTTCTTTCGTAAAAAAAAGCCTTTCTTCCAAAAAAAAAATACATCTCTTACAAAAAATACATTTTCTTACAAAAATTCCTTTTCTTAAAAGTACCCTTTTCTCTTCTTGAGATAAGTAGCATTCCTGAAAAAAAGTAAAAATTTTCTTAAAAAATAACCTTACCCTAGAAAGAGTACCACTTCTTTAAAAAGTATTTCTTTGTAAAAAAAAATGCATACTCTTAGGCTGTTTCTTACATAAAAACAGTAGCTTTTAATAAAAGAAGTACCTCCCATCAAAGAAAGGGCCTTTTCGGGGAAATATAATACATATTCTTAAAAAAGTGGCCTACAAATTTAATTTTTTTAAAAAACACATTCAATAAATACAAAATTTCTTAAAAAAAGTTTATCATTTTACAATAATATCTTTTCTTACAGATACATTTAAATTACAGTATTTCGTTCCAACCGGGTGTCCCCTGACAACTCATGTATTTTTTTTGTAGTTTTACAGACGCAAATTATTTTATTATGATCCAAATGTATGCAAGAGAGCAAATGCAAAAGTTTTCGACTTATTTGAAAGCATGGTATAAATCATCTTTTACATAAGAATGACGCTGGGTTATGACAGTGGTTGCATCGAAATTACTTAGTTTCATTGATTTTAATTATTAGATGCTCACATTTATTTCGGAGCAGATTTGATTTATTCGCTTTTTTGTGTTCGGAAATTATAAAGGCTCGATTCATCGCCTCCTTATTTTTCGCCTGCAAATCTTTTAGAGGAACTATATTATGTGTTTCGTAGCGATGTACAAAACAAGAACGTTTCCAAGAATTTACAATTGCTAAATTCAACATTGAAATCCATAAAGTCTAATTCCACTTCTTGTGTCTTACTGCAATTTCATAGTTTTTGGTGGCTATGTCATACCGATTATCGCCACCCGTTTCCATGGTAGTAGTTTTTGAAATTACGGGTTGATCACAGTTGACTAAGCGGCCGATATATGTATATTTAAAATTTTACCGCTAATGGCTCGTTTTTTGGGGTTTCCAGCTTTTGACAGAAACAAACGTCATCATCTAATCGCAATTCGATGCAATCGTTACTTCTTTGTTGTTACTTCGTAGTATGTTGATGTTTCTATCAGTCTGAAAATCATAAACGCCCCGTTGAAGTTCTTTTCTTGTCTGTTACTTTGCTCCTCCAGTTGTATTACTGTGAACTATATATTCCTTTTTCTGCTAGAACCTACAGAAGATATTAAGTTGTAAATAAGGTATCAATATATACCTGTGAAAATTCTAAAACCATAGCGTGTGAGTTAAATCTTCAGTGACAATAAATCCACCACATAGTAAACATAATTGTATTAATTCTGTCTGACTACCAGCAATTAAACAGATGTTGATATAACAATAATCACATTATTTAAAAATTTATTAAAAAATTGAATACACAAATGTTGACGTGTTCGAATATGCACAACGATACACATACATGTCTAAAATCTTCTATAAATCTCTCATAAATATTAAGAGAACATTACATTTAGATTTATTGTCGTTATCAGAAATTTTAATTGGTCGCGGCGTTCGCTGGACCGATATTTTCCTTTGGGGAATTTGAAAGAACGTGTGTACGTGAATAAGCCACAGAGAGAAAATATCGGTAACTGTTAAATCCAGTGAACGCCGCGATCAATTAAAATTTCTGCCTCTTGAAATAATGCCTTCTCACAAAATGTCCCTTAACAGTTCCATTGTTTGTCTGGCTGTGGCTCCAACTTGTTCGATAGTTCACCTTTCCATTTGCAATTTCCCACGTCTTCTCTATCACAATATGAAAAATAAAGAAAACACGTATTAAAACACTGCCTATTCAAACACCTTCTTTTATTTTGAGCCACCCTGTATTAAGTCCCATTTTAACTGAATACATATATTTTTTATCATATATGTACTGGAAAATTCAGGTTTTTACCAATAGTGTACCTCATTTGGTCACAAGCAATATCCCCACCATATACATAACTTAGTCATTCAAAACCGTGTGTTCAAATTTTTAAGATCTGCTTCCATTTTCTTCCCTTCTCACTATTTACAATTATAGTGTCGAAATTACATATATTTTGAAATTGATTGAATTGAAAATAGCTCATTGTCATCGAATTTTTTTGTGTAGTAAATGATAAATTAACATCATTTTAAGGATGACTCTCATCAGCTTTGGCTGTTCGTAGGAAATTTGTATTGCGAAATCTATTAATACTAATTTTTTTGGGAGATAAAATTATCGAAGTTGTTAATTTTCTGGACAAATCATCCCTTCTCGTGTTACACCACCTAAGAAAATGGTCAGTCGGACTATTCACAAATTATGATTACAACTCGCAAGCCATTACAGACAGTCGCGTGCGCTTTGTTGCAAGCACAGCTGGGCCGTGTCGATGATACTGCACATCATGCAATAACGATATCCAGAAAATTCATTGTTCATTGTTTTCTTATGCCCAAAGTACTTGAAAACTCATAAACATATGAATGTAACTGAAGTGGTCAGTGTGGGTAGGGGTGGTCTAAAATGGTTCAGAAAATGTGAATAGCACGGCAAAAGTAAATTTGAACGGCATTAAAAAGTAAATCTTTCAATGACATGTAGGAACATGTGTGTTAGCCACTGGGTAATGAGGAAAATAATGGGTAGCTACCCACGACAATGGGGAATTACCCATCACGATTACACCTTACCTCGCACCTTACCCGAGGGTAATGGGGTAAATAATGGGTAACTACCCACGACCAATTTGATCGAAAATATGAATAAATTAGAACAAATTGGAAATATTTTCGATGGACGCTCCGTTTCTGAGATATATTAATTTTTTGGAATGAAGTTCCTTATCGCACGTTGCAGGATGGGGGCCGATTGAAAAAATTTTAAACAAATTTTTATTAGCTACTTTATTACAACCCATTATTATCAACTATGTATATGTATTGGGTACTTTTGGTTGCAGTTTTGAACCCAGGAACCCAGGACATGGGACTGTCCGTGGAGGTGGAAAGTTTCTGATAGCCATTCACTTGGGAGTGGCCAGAAATGATTCCTTTATTGGGCAGTCCAAGCAGCTCACTACTTCCACGCAGTATGTCCTGGGCAATGGCTTTATCGGAAACCTCCGTTGGCTAGCTAGAGTGAGAAGGCGGAAATAAATGAGCAGCCTGATTTGGTTATGCGATCACTGATGTGGCCCAGGCTGAGTAGGTGACTGCTGTCACTGAAGCTCATCATGCTATCGGGCATATCCTTTTCTCCTTTACAAGGCGGATGAGCCAAACATATGGGCCAACGGCGGATAAAAAAACCAAAACAAGAAAATCCAGGTTCGACATATTGCATCCTGGTCAGCGTCTGATCCATAATGGGCGGCTGCAATCAAATATCCTGGCAGTAGGTAAAATGCAACAACCCGGTGGGCTGGGTTGGCCCCCGCCACCGTTCATAATGGCATTGAAAATATGTAAACGGACAAGAAAACATAAACAACCCCTATTTGTTGATGACCCCCGCAAACGTTATAAAGACCACAATTTACGGATATGCACCGGAATGTAACAACTCTATATAGATCCGGTGCATGTATCCAACTGGCAGATGTCCTCGAAAGTTATAAGGCTGACATTACCGCTATCCAGGAAATGCGATGCACAGGACATGGCTGCACAAGAAAAATAAACTGCGATATATGCCACAGTTGCCATGAAAGCAAAAAGAATTTGGTTGCGGATTTGTATTTGGCAAAAGACTGCGACATCTAGTCTCTAGGCTCAATCCTGTGAGTGAACGAATAGCCACAATCCGCATAAAAGCGAAATATTTTTATATTTCCCTAATTTGTGTGCATGCCCCGACAGAAGAGAAAGATGATGATGACAAGAACATATTCTATGAGCTCCTAGAGGAAACGTATGACCGCTGCCCTGGCCATGACATTAAGATTGTTCTAGGAGATTTCAATGCCAAAGTAGGAAGGGAGAATGTGTTTAATCCAACTATTGGCAATTTCAGTCTACATTCTGACACTTCCGGAAACGGTATGAGACTGATTGACTTTGCCGCGGCAAAAAACAGGGTCATTAGTGGTACAAGATTCCTACTTTCTATTGGGTATCCCTTGTTCAAAGGACGAGGGACCAAATTGATCACCTGGTAATTGATGGAAGGCACTCATCCAGTGTAATGGACATACGAGTGATTAGAGGGGTTGGCATTGATTCTGATCACTACCTGTTAGTATGTTAGTATACGAAAGCCTACTCAAGGAAGCTCTCGCAACTTTTGGCACAGAACAAACAACCCATTCTCTCCCCCCCCCCCCCACCACCCGATGACGATCCTGATGCGCAGTGGAAATCCATTTCCGACTCTATAAAAACTGCGGCAACAACCGTACTTGGTTTCGAAAAACCGCTTCGCAATAAACCATTGTACGATGAAGAGTGTCGCATAGCAAATGACGAAAAGAACGATGCACGTATGGTAATGCTTCAGTCAATTACAACGCGAGCTGCAACTGAGCGGTATAGGGAGAAGAGAAAGGAGGTAAACCGTCTCTTTAGGCGTAAGAAAGGGCAGTGGAAAAAGCGCGAGAGTGAGAAAATTTAGACATACAGAAGGAAGAACGAAGCCCGAAAATTCTGTCTATAAATTCTGTAAAGACAAGGACGGAAATCTCGTCGCAGATGTGCAGAGCATGTTGGGAATATGGAGAGAGCATTTCTCGGCGCTGCTAGTACCTGAGATATCCAATGACGATGGGACAATCGATCAAAATATGGACGACGACGTCGATTGACCCCCTCCTAACCAAGACGAGGTCAGAACAGCTATTGCCCGGCTTAAGAACAACAAAGCCGCAGGAGCCGATGGATTACCGGCGGAGCTGTTTAAGGCTGGTGGCGATGAGCTGATACGGTGGATGCATCAGCTCATTAGCAAAATTTGGTTAGATGAATGCATGCCCGGCGATTGGAGTCTCAGTGTACTATGTCCCATATTTAAAAAAGATGACCCGAGTATCTGTGCCAACTACCGTGGGATAAGCGTTTTATCCATAGTATATAAGGTTCTGTCAAGCATAATGTGCGAAAGACTAAAACCGATTAGCCACCTGTGTGGCTTTAGGTCTGGAAAATCGACAACCGACCAGATTTTCACGCTGCTCCAAATCCTGGAGAAGACCCACGAAAAACAAATCGACACCTATCATTTATTTGTCGATTATAAGGCGGCCTTCGATAGCCCGATATGGGGGAAACTCTACGAAGCAATGTCGGAGCTTGGTATTAGTGCAAAACTCATACGCCTTTGCAGGATGACCTTGACGAACACCAAATCCGCAGTGAAAGTTGGTAAGGATTTTACCGAACTTTTCGAAACTAAGCGAGGCCTCATACAAGGTGACACCCTATCGTGCGATCTCTTTAACATCTTAATGGAGATAATTCTGTGAAAAGCTGCTGTCAACATGAATAAAACCATCAGCAGCAAAAGTCCCATGCTGCTCGCGTATGCTGATGATATAGATATCATTGGGCCCACAATTAGAGAAGTTGCTGCGGTGTTTTCGAGAATTGAGAAGGAGTCAGGAAAAGTGGGTCTGACAGTAAATGAGGACAAGACAAAATTAATGGTTTCAACGAGCAGGGCCTCCACGCGATTAGACCAAAGCGTGAACGTTGATAACCGTTATAATTTCGTGGTGGTAGACGAATTTATATACCTCGGATTTGCAGTAAACAAAAACAACAACGTCAGCCTTGAAATAAAGCAGAGAATTGTGCTTGCGAATATATGTTATTTTGGGCTAAGCAAGCACTTTAGAGATAAAGCCCTCTCTGGAGTAACAAAAGTCCAACTATACCAGACTCTCGTACAACCTGTCTTTCTTTATGGCGCAGAATCCTGGGTTTTATCGCAAGCAGACGAAACATCTGTAGGAGTCTTCGAGAGAAAAAAAACTTAGAAAAATTTATGGCACTATAGTGCAAAACGGCGAGCATCGGCGACCCATAAACCATTAGTTGTATGAGCTATATCGCGACATTGACATAGTTAAGCGGATCAAAATAACGCGATTGCGCTGGCTAGGCCATGTCAGTAGCATGGATGAAGACGAACCAGCACGAAGGGTTTTCGAAACCGAACTCGAAGGAAGACGAAAAATAGGAAGACCAAGACTCCGCTGGAGGGATCAGGTTGACGAATCCCTGCGTACACTTGGTATTGCCAACTGGAGAGATAAGGCAAAAGATCGAACTGGTTGGCAAAATATGTTATCTTCCTTTTGTAAGGTCCCTGACCCCTCGGGGTTGTTCGTGACCGTTTAAGTAAGTAAGTTTTGAACCCAATAAAAAGTAAATTTAGAAAAGCCGAAGTGTAAGACTGGCAAATCCGTTAAATAAAACCCTGAACATGGAATTACATATGGTAGTACACTTACTCTTACACTCTTAAAGCCTATTCACACTAGCTTACATTTTGGGGGAACGAATGGAAGATGTTTAACAAAATGAAACACGCGTTCACACCTGCAACATCTAACATCTACCGTCTGTAATCTTCTAATATTAATTTATTAAAATGCCACATCGCTGTATTGAAATTTTTATGATAAAAAATAAATGGAACTAAAATGGTTGGGGAAATATTGTCTGTATATTGTATGGTCTATTGGGGCCCAGGTGTCCAAAAAATGGGGAACAACATTCATCGAGCGTTTGGTTTCTAACATTTCATATTTATTACAATCGTTGTTTTCCTACATGTATTTCATCATGATGTATTTATATTAGGTGGTGTTATTGCGACAACGTCAATAGCTGTTCAGTATATGTTTGGTGTCATACCACTGCCAAATTCAAAGCAAATTTGGTAACAATTGCAATACAAGTGCTCAAAAAAGTACAAACAAGAAATTCATATGAATTTAACAGTCAGTTGAGGCAACGATTTTAAACATTTAAATCAACTGTTCTAGCGCTACCACCTGATATAAATACATATTTTGTTGTAATTTTTGAATTTCTGTGAGTTTTTCTAGAAATTAAATTTTGTTCTAGTGATGGACTCAAAATTATAGAATGATGTGGTGTGAAACGTATTGAGATAGGAACATTTTTCAAAGATGTTGGAAGATGTTGAGCTCACAAAATGTCAAATTTGTATGGGGAAATGTTAACGTTTTGTCAAATTGATTGAAGATGTAGGATGTGGCATAGTGTGAAAAGGCTATTACACTCGTACTTTTGGGTTGGTTTGTGTCTAGACTAAAATATGGGGGGATATTTCCTTTTTAATTTTCTAGGTGGAGCCTATTTATTACATTTTGTAATTTTGAACCTTATAAAAAGTAAATTTAGAAAAGCCAAAGTGAAGGAAGTTTAAAAAATAAACAAAATACCTATCGATATTCTTAAACAATGTACCTTTTCTTAAAAATTACCTTATCTGATAGAAGTGCCTTTGCTTAAAAAAGTAAATTTTCTTACAAAAAGTACCTTTTCTTAAAAAGCATAATTTTTAAGTAAATACCTTTTCTTAAAAAAGTACATTAAATTGCCATTTCTTAAAATAACTACCTTTTCTTTGAAGAGTACCTTTTTTGTAAACGAAAACAACTTTTCTTGAGATAAGTACCTGCTCATATGGCCAGTTTCACAATTGAAAATTCTCCATTTAAATGTATTTTAAATGTCCGATGCTTGGCATTTAAATGGCATTTAATATGAAATAAATTAATAGCTTTATAAAATTGTACATGTTCTTTCGTACAAAAAGCTTTTCTTCAAAAAAAAAATACCTTCTCTTACAAAAAAATAAATTTTCTTACTTAAATTTCTATTCTTAAAAGTATGTTTTCTTAAAAATAAAATAATAATTTTTTTTCTTTTCTTGAGATAAGTAGCATTTCAGAAAATAAGTAAGATTTCTTAAAAAAATAACCTTTTCGTAAAAAGAGTACCACTTCTTTAAAAAGTACCTGTTCTTAAAAAAAGTACCTCTTTGTAAAAAAATTCATACTCTTAGGCTTTTTCTAACAGAAAGAACTTCTTATTCAAAATTGTAGCTTTTCTTAAAAAAAACATTAGCTTTTTAATAAAAGAAGTACCTCTCATTAAAGAAAGGACCTTTTCGGGAAAATTAATACATATTCTTACAAAAGGCACCTAAAAATATAATTTTTTTTTTAAAAAATACATTCAATAAATAAACAATTTCTTAACAAAGTTTAACATTTTACAAAAAGTATATTTTCTTAAAGATCCATTTAAATTATCGTATTTTTCAACGGGCGCCTTAGCCGTGTTGGAACTAACTAGTACATAATACATAGCGAAAGGAACTTCGTTCCACCCGAGTGTCCCATGACACCTCATGTAATTTTTCCAATTTTTTCAAATCTTCGATCAAAAATGGGGATGGGTTACCCTGGGTAACCCATTACCCATCATCGTGTGTAGTTACCCATTATTCCCCCCCCCCCCCCATTTCCCAGAGGGTAATGGGTAATAATGATGAGTAATTCCCCAATGTAGTGGATAGTAACCCATTATTTTCCCCATTACCCTGTGGGTAATGGGTAATTCGTTATAGTCGTGGGTAACTATCTATTATTTCACCCATTACCCTAAGGGTAATGGGTAAACGATCGCTATCCATTCCCCACGGCAACAATAATGGGTTCCCAGGATAACCTAGAGTATCACATTACACACGAAATACGAACCCTTTACCCAAGCATCCTAAAAATAGTGAGCACATTAAAAAATTTGTTTTTTATCAGAGTCTTTATAAGGGATGTCAACTTATGGAAATAAAAAGCGTCAATAAAATTACAAATATCCTAATTCTTAACCGGTTGAGTTTTTTTTCGCATAAATACAAATTTGTGATTGTCGGTAGTGCAGTAATTATATGTTTCTACATCGCCTTAGTCTCCCTGACTACTTTGAAATGAGGGTGATGTTCAATCTGCGGGCACAAGGCAAACGACTAGTGAGCGCTGAAGACGAAATTTAGTGAAGGATGCTACAATATTTAGCAAAAAACTAATTTTTTTATTTTAGTATAACAAAACGCGGTGGCGTGTTATACTGTCAATTGACATAATGTCCACGGACATAATGTCACTAAGAAAGGGTCATGAAGTCCATTTACATAAAGACACTTTTAAAAGTGTCATTATGTCCATGGACATTACGACACCTTTTACAACTTGAACATTTTTCTAATAACAGCGGTCCTTCACAATTTAACAAAAATATGGAAAATAGCGGTACTTTCTGAAGATTTGGCAAAAATTTAATATTGTGGACATTATGTCACTTTGGAAAGTGTCATAATGTCCATGGACTTAATGTCATCATAGTTTTGGACATTATGGCACTTTTAAACGTGTTTCAATGTCCATGGGCTTTATGACGCTTTTTAACAGGCATTATGTCCATGGACATTATGTCCATTGACATTATGACATGCCACTCAAAACGCACTGGAGCTTGTGTAAATTGACTACACGTTTGTGATCAACACATCTCTAGTGAGAAGTGGCTTGGAGCTTTGAAGACATATACTAATGGACTTACATTTTGGAAAATTAGCTTCTAATTACAAAATTTTGATGGGCCAACGATTTCTATGAGATTTTGCACTTCTGGTATTTTCGCAAAACGACAGTTCTATGGGCCTAACAAATATGGATTGTTTGTTTTTGTTTAGAGGTAACTAGAGTTCTGAACAGATTTTTATGACACCATCATGTAATTTTGAACAAAAATTATTATTAGTAGACAGTAACAACATCATAATTGTAATTAGGAAAAATAATCTAGCATAAAATCAAACACCACCCAAAACTTGGATCCAGAATCACGGAATTGGTGAAATATGTTCGAAATATAAACTATTAGGCAGTGAAACAGAAATCTAGTCCCAAATATTAGTACTTAATATTCGGACCAGACCCGTAAAGCTCGAATCAAAGCATGTTCAATATATGAAGCCTTCTCGCAAAATGTGAATTGGTCACAAGAGACAAAAACCGTTTTAAACATTGAGGTCGCTTGTTTTCTGTTACTTGCTTTGCTATTTAACAGAAATTATATATATTTCCGATTTTGTTATTACTTTATCGACCTGTAAATGTTTATGTGTTTTTCATCATAATTCAACAAGTTATTTTTTCTATTAAAAATAATTGTCAATAGAAAAAAAGATCTTGAAACGAATTGTGCTGAAAAAGCAGAAAATAAATGTAATTTATATAGATTTCCCAACGTTTTTACATACAGAGTTTTTTGAAACGCATTTTGTATGTCAGAACGTGATTTTTTAAATAGGTTCAGCGTTTAAACAATCTGGGAGAGTATTGCTACCTACAATCCACGGATAACCCCCTTTTACAAAAAAATCACTTAACGATGTTTGCATGAAAGTTGTAAGGAATAGAATCAATTAGTACTGATTAAAGTCCTTGATTTTGTTTGTTTAACCACCGATCGCCGTAAAGTCGACATCGCGTAGGGGTCCCAGTAGTCTAAATCTGACCCTGAATTTAATACTGACTATTTTTCAATAGTGAATGGTGTGTGAATTTCATTCTGAATACATTTAAAGTACACGACAGTTTGCTTAGTGAAATTTATGATTTTCGATTCGCAACACCACATCCAACAGTAATAGATTTAATTAATGTCATTCTATTGTTGCTGGTGATATGTGCGTCAATACCACTGCCGGCTGGCTTCATTACACTTCAATTAGTTGCATGCTTGCCTAATGATGCAACCATATGTCTCAATTCAATTTCCGCAATGAGTGAAATCCTACGTCTCATTGTCTGACTGCACCACTCGAGTGCAACTACAATATTGACTTTTTAGCTATTAATATTTAATATTTACATTGGTCAGTTGGCACGGAGTGTTCGGTTCTTGGATATCGGTCTAGCTGTTGGTTTGATATACCCTATAGCTAAGTGGTCAGCATCTAACAACTCCTGACGGTGGAAGTAGAATCAGCAATAACTTAATCATTCATAAATACGATATTTTTTCATTTGCGTTGCTTTGTGTTCAGTCAATTCAATATAAATTAAATGTTTAATAATCGCGCAGCAAAGAGTCAACGGCGGGCTAATACAAAGTGGCCTTTCATCATTTTGATGTGATTTGTGGTTGTTATTTTTTGCCTCCATTCAAATTCATCATTCTGCCCCGCACATGCGCCGGTCTGTTCTTTTATCATGTGGATCAACAATTAAAGAATCACAAATAGATTTATATATCCTCACCCGTATGAGAGGTATTTATCATTTGATAAGGAAAAATGTGAAAAGCATGTTAAAGTCATAGAAGAAGCTATTTATTACAAATCGAAATATTTTGTAAAAATCATGTTCCTTCTAAATTTTTTTCTGGTACATTTTATTAATTATGTGCAATTCAGACATTAATTAATAATCATAACTTAACGGGAGAAAATTGATAAGACTGCCCCGCTCATTCTTGTAAATCCCATATAAAAATTCGATAGCCATCCGGATTGTCGATACGACTTATCTCGTAAATCAATTCCGACCATAATGAAGTTAGGTATTGAGCGTCATTCTGTCAAACGCCAGTCACCCACTGAAATCAAAATGACTTTGGCACATCCGTTTTGGCAAAAGTGGTTTGGCCAACTGATAGTTCGGTTGCTATTGAATTTAGTATTAGTATTATGCAATTTAAAATTAGACAATATTTAGTCAAATATCACTCTAATGATATCAATTTTCTCAATCCGATTCTGGTATGACGGGAGGATTTCAATTTGATCGACACGATATTTCCTGTCAAACGCAACCTATCTTAATGACAACACTGTGCGACAAATGGTAGGAACCAGTGATCGAAGGGGGTTCTGACTATCGGCAAAAGTTATAGCGGTCAAATACAAGTTATACGTGTCCCGGCGTTTCGCTGCGTGGGGCTCTTTTGTTTGACATAACTCGAGAACGACTAGTCCGATTTTAATGAAGCAAACATAGAAAATATAAGAATGGAAATATCATAAACGTATTGATATACTGTTTCTCTGCATAATCAACAGTTATGCAGTTATAAATAAATTTTTGAAGAAAAAATAACTTTTTGCCCATAAACATTAAAATTTTTTACTTTTAAAAATCATAAAAAATTCAAAACGGGAGAAAGTGCCTAGTCTTAGTACTTTCACAGAAAGTCACATGACCTATGAACAAAATACCATATAAATCATAAAAATCTATGAACGCATAGATTAATTTTTGATGGTTTGCTCCCTTTACTTTCTTGTTCGGAGTCTGTTTCGGATGAGCATCTGTGTTCATCTGGAAAAAAATCAATTGATTTTAATCAGTCGGTTAACTTCAGTTTTGTAACCTATCCTTGAAGGAAACTCCTATGGTATATTCGTCTTCATCTTCATTGTCAGAATCGTACGTCTTTTGCGACCACCAACAAATTTCTGTCACCTGCGAGTCCAACTTTTTGCCTTTATATCTCGTTTTCATGGGCACGGTCACTTGATGCAAGCGCTCGCCATGTTCATCCGTCTCTGAGGCTAGCTGCTTGCTGAAGTATTCGAGATGGCGATACAAGAACTGAATTTTTGAGAGTCACGTTCACTCAAATTTTCTGGAAAAAATATCGTATGGCTTTCTTTACTGCCCTCCGCGCAAGGTAATCATTGCCGACTAGAGCATCTTTAAATTGATTTCATGAGCTTCTTTAGATCGTGCCCATTCAGAACACCTTCCTTCAATTTTGCTTCGCTGATTCGTGAGAAAATATTTTGGTAGTCTTGATGAAATTTTTGACGATTCCCAGTTTGCAAGGAGAGGGGGCATGAGCACGTTCACCACTGGCACGAGTGGACCATTTACGCAGTTGTGTACTTTCTCTTTTGAATCTCGAGCAAGCCAGTCATGTGTTTGATATGGGTTTCCTTTAAATCGGGTATCCCACAGACATAAGAAACACATGTGTTTCCTTGGAGACCTCCTAGCATTGCCACGACTTTCATATCACAACTGGTCCGCCACATGTGGTCAGTGTAGCAAACGTTACCCAAAATTATTTTCATGGAATCGTGTGTTTCACTGTGGCCAATGAGTATACTTGGTTTTTTCTTATGTTTATGTAGCAAATCGACTTACAAGCTTGATTTCGAAGAATCGATGAACATTCGCCAATCACCTGAGACGTAATTAATGTCCATCGCCTCCATCAGCCCATTTATATCGTGGCAATAAACAAATGTGTTCCCTTCGTTGAGTGTGAAGAAGTAGTAATAGCAATTGTCGCCTTCGATATCCGGCGAATTTGACATAAGGCACCAAATTGTTGCCTTCTTTCAAAAGCTGGCCAAGTTTTTCTGCTTCACGTTGAGACACGTTTAATTGGAATTATTTTGATATTGGAATTATTTTGTTCGATGGGCCGGCTTCTGGTATTGCTCCATAGGTGGAATATCGATGTATCGACTCGAATACTCCTAGGTGCTTTTCATCCGCTTGCGCTATGAGGCAAGTTTACGAGCCCTATGATAAGACAGATAGGATGAGAGACTGATATAGCTGGACTTTTGTCCGTCGAGAGAGGGCTTTGTTCCTAAACTGCTTGCTGAGCCCAAAATAGTATCTATTTCCAAGCACAATTCTCCTATATATCTCCAGGCTGACGTTGTTGTCCTTGTTCACGACGGATCCAAGGTAGACAAATTCATCCACCACTTCCAAATTGAATCGGCTGTCGACGTTCAATTGCGTTGCAATACAAAAATAATTTTCTCTGTCTGAACTTGGAAGAGGTGTGTGTGCACTTTTAACAGAGCTGTAAGCTTGTTTGACGTCTTTACGATTTACTCCACATATATTGTTTGAACAAGCATAACAGTTGTCGGAATTGTGCTCTCCTAGGTCAGGCCAAATCATTGGTACACCAAAAGAAGGTGAACTGCGCGTCCCTTGGATCCACAAGCTAAGAGCATTCTACAATGCATTCTACATTCTACAATGGTTTACAAATATTGTCTAGGGACCACGAAACGCCGCAAATAAATATAAATACAAATAAAGTTTTAGAAGCACGCTCAATTTTGTCAGTGAATGATGCAGTATTTGTTGCCACAGATTAACAAAGTAAATTGTGATTTTCTGGACAATTTACACTCATTTCGATTTTATACTTTCGTTATTGTGTCAATATATTTTGTTGGTATTCACTTTTAAAATACTGGAGAAATTCGAGTTTTCTTTTCCAGTTCGTTGACACTTGTTGAATGACAAAAATCGATCAATGAGCACACATTTTTCAATATTTAATTGACAGGTACTTGTGAATGAACGTATCTGTTATGGGAGCCTATGTACCTGATGCAGCCTTCTAAAAGCAGGGATAACACATTTAATTAGTATGCGTTCATTTAGCATCATTTATGACTTTTTTTCGAGCGTGGGCGTTCCCAATTTTTCAAAACTTTCAAAATAATGAGCATTCATATATGTACATGGAATTTCTGTACAAATGTCATCTGTTCCAGGTAACCAATAGAAAAACACACATCAATAAAAGCACACTTCCCTTGTTTCCCTTTAATTGAATGTGAATGGAGTAGCTACCGCAATCTTAAAACTTAAATAACCTTGTGTTTATTACTTTGTTTTTTTCCAAAGAATTTTGTACTTATCCTTGAGGAAATTTTTTAAATTCATTCAGTACGGTTATCCATATTCTTTGAAACAAAAAATCTATATTCAAAATTCCAAATGTGATAGTTTCACTAAATGGGGAATAAAAGCGAAACGCGTTGATCGATTTTCGTGACCTATGTCTCATTTTGTGCACAGATTATTTGACTTTACGTGACAGTAATAAGACTTGACATTGTTTACCATTTTGTATTTTTAATGATTTTTTAAAATAAAATTTTTTAATTTTTTAGGCATAGAAATCATGTTTTTAAATTCAAAATTTCATTAAAAAACGAAAATTATATAACTTTTTATTAATTTTGTAAGGATATTAGCACAAATTAAGTAAAACCGGGTTAACGAACGTCAAATAACGGGTTTCCGGTTTGTCCTAAAAGTAGCTTTTTGAAAATCCGGCACACGGTTAATAGCAAAGAACTGGTTTCACCGGGTTTCGGATGCGGTTTTGGGCTCCCTACATAGAGCTGTAGATAAGGCAATTTTTGGCTGATCACACATAGTACTCAAGATGTGTCATTATAAAAAATCACTTTGTATGGGAGGTGCCACTCTCACCAGTAAACCTACTGTACTTTATTTTTGTGAATTTAAATCATCTGAGTACCACAAATCCCACTCTGTCTTATGGCAGTATTACTGGCCGGTTTGTAAGGCTTTATTAAATGAGAAAGATTCCATAATTAATAACTGTAGTTGATAATAGTTAGTATTGATACCCTGCCCTTCAGTTTAGTTAAGTTAAATTTCTTCCACTGAAAAGTGTTAAAGGTTTCTGTAGCCAATACCCCACTTGTCACCCTAAAACAAACAAGAATAAAAATGAGTTCAACATTATTATGAAAATTCGTATTAATTAAAGGATTTATAAAGAGAAAAATACGTCATAAGATATTTTGAATTTAATTTGAGTTCACTTCTGTATTTTCCTACAAAGCGGGAAAGGTGTCACCTGCAGTGTTTG
Source organism: Phaonia tiefii (assembly GCA_963931995.1). NCBI lineage: Eukaryota > Metazoa > Arthropoda > Insecta > Diptera > Muscidae > Phaonia > Phaonia tiefii. The sequence continues at coordinate 195,327,691 of OZ008368.1, read as the reverse complement.
CAGTACAAACTAAGTTAACCCTGAACTCTCTAAAACTTTTTATCCATACATTTTACATAGGGCAATAATTAAGTTCAACTGTATATGATTTTCTTTTCCAACAAGAAATTCCACCCTGACAGATTTCATTACGATGAATTTGGATTAGGAAACAACGATTGTCTGTGTGACTGCGTCTTATTGAAAACTTACACTCAATGAAATAAGAGCCTCTAAAGTGAGTAGATTGGTAAATGTTATGAATACACATACATATGTAACCCTAATTTACCAGGAAATCAATGATCTCAAGCTGTCGTAGCTATTTTTTCTATTATTTTGCAAAAAACGGAAATAATCATTTCTTGCAAGTTTCATGGGACGTAGAATCAATTGAGGATAGTAAAGTATGAAATTTTGTTTAGTAATTTAGTAACGGAAATAAGAATTTAATTGTTTCTAAACACTTTTGCGTTTCATCTAGAAACGTTTTTCCAGGAAATAATGTAACGGCTATATTATTATCCTCTGGCTGTGAAGTCATTTACAATATTCATTTCTATAGGAAATTTCAATGTCGTCCCCGTAAGAAACGTAGTAAATTTGATTAAGATAATCAATGAAATTTGAAGCGGTTTGTGGGTTGAAAAACCGATTTTTAATGGAATGATATTTCTAAGGCGCGTGCTGATTGAAATTATGAAGAAAATTGATTTTAAAATTTGCTGGATTTTTTATACGCCATACCAACTGTGATAGAGAGTGTTATGAAACTAGTTAAAGTTTTTTACATAAGTGTTAAAACTCTTTCATAAATATTGGTAGACTAAGAACCTTATTGGATTTCTATATGAACACAACTGTTGACCCGCTGCTAATATAATTTCGCCTTCAATCTGGTGGTTTCCATACACCCAGAGAACTAATTGGTCGAGAAGGGGTTGTAGCATCCACAAATTCGGCTGTTACCACCGAATTGGGGTTGCCACAACCAAATTGTGGTTTTCACGACCGAATTTAGACCTCATAACTGAAATTTGGTTGAGGCAACCTCGTTTCATAATTGATACGGTTGTGGCAACTGAGTCTTGAATTATATTCGTTCTATCAAACAAAATGTTCTAAAATACTTCGGAAGCAGCAACCGAAATTGGTACCACATTCGGTGGAGTAACCGAATGTGGCATCAGTTCAGGTGCAACAACCGAATTTGGCATCAATTCGGTTGTCACTACTGAATTAACACTTAAGTCGGTTGCAACGACCGAATTCGGCGTCAATTCGGTTACTGTAACCAAGTTTATCATGAATTCTGTAGGTACAACCGAATTTCATTTCGTGTTTGAAAATGAGTAGTGATTTTTTTTGGCAGGAGGTGAAAATCTTGCATAGATTCCCATCCCTGGGGTATGTCGAATTCTTATCGGCTAACAACCACCTCCATTCGTCGTCACCACTCTCCCCCGCGGGACTGCCGTTGGGTATTAGTTCGCGGGAACTGGTTAGCTATCACGCTATCATCATGTGTCCGATTCTAGGTAGCCTTCGATTCTTCGCCTCCGCGGCGCTCTATTCTTCGAAGCTCCTTGAGTACGTTTGACGTGAATCTTCCGATTTTACTCCAGTTGTCAGCACAATGGAGCACAAAATCCATTATGGTTTCTACAACTGGGATATCTGGTCCGACTTTCCATAACCTTGGGCAGTGAAACATACCCAACCTCGTCGTCCATGTTGCAACGTTTGGAATTAGCTGGTCAGTCCAACTGTCTTTCGTACTGATATTCCACCAACTTTGCCATTCTGATATTGAGCCCTCCCTTTCCTCCTTCGCTATAGCCCTTCTGTTAGCTGGGTTTTCGTGGATCCTTTCATATACACAATTCATTTCGCCTACCAGGATGTCGCCATGTGCTGCTTCGTGCGATATTGTGCAGAAGCCGCTAACAGTGCACCGGCCCAAACTGGAGATGCGTACAGGATAACCGATTTTTCTACCGTCGATAGAAGCTTCCTCTTGCCTGTCTTTGGACCACCTATATTGGGTAGCATCAAGACAAGTGCTAATACTAATATACTAATATGCTAATTGTCGATTATTATGCCCAGGTATTTTACAGCGTGCGTAGATTTAATTTTATCCATGTGCTCTAGACTGGCCCAAAAATTTCAAAGTCACCCTACACCCCAGGGCACCCACTAATTTACTTCTGTTGATAGTAGTTAGTCTCCAAAGTTTTAAAAATTTTGATATTTTTAATTCTTTATATTAACTTCGCCTCCGGTCTTGATTGCTGTTTTTATGAAAGAAATACAGAGTAAAAATGCATTTAAAATTTGAACATTGTAAAAAATGGCTGTTCACATATGCCATCTCTAATGACGAACGGCATTGCCGATGTACATTTATTGCCCACTGGCGAATAATAGTTAGTAGTTGCTAGTTGCTACCTTAAATAGCAACTATGTTCATGCCAAGTTCTTTACCTTTTAGCCTCCATAGGAGTTTTTTAATTAATCGTGTTTAAGGTCGTGTAAGTAGAAGTCAACAAGTTGGAAGGGACATGACCCTAGATCATTGCCATTATCACGAAGCACTATTCAACGCAAAAGGAAAGAAGCAAGAAAAGCTGTGTTTGAGGAAATAAAGCAACCAGTTTCTTTTGACGATCCAGGTATTGTTCATTGGGACGGGAAGATTCTTTATGATATTTTGGGTACTGAAAAAGTAGATCGTTTGCCCGTATTAGTATCTTCAGATGGTAAGGAGAAGTTACTTAGTACTGGGTTTAAAAATGGAGGTTTTGTCATACTGGAACATAAATTAGAAATAGAATTATTATGGCTTGCATGCAGGCACCACATTTTGGAGATTGTTCTCAGTAAGGCATTTACTCTCTGTTTCGGACCATCCAGTTCGCCTGACATTCCTTTATTCAAAAGATTCAAGGCAGCATGGCCGTTAATATACAAAGACAAATATCAACCATTGAAAGAAGCTCCTGACAGTGCACATTTAAAACTCACCGCAGTAAATGCTTTATTAGTTACCTTAGGAAGCAAAAAGCAGCCCAGAGGCGATTACATGGAACTACTAGAGCTGTCTCTACTAGCCCTTGGTCATACTCCAGATAAAATTCATTGGAGAGCTCCAGGTGCAGTACACCATGCTCGTTGGATGGCGAAATTGATATACGCCATCAAAATCCACTTGTTTCGTGAGCAAGGTGGTTTCAAAACCACACAAAAGGAAAAATTGCAGTTAGAACGCTTTGTGAACTTTGGAGTTCTTGTGTATGTAAAGACCTTTCTCTATGGAAAGACATGACCAATTATGAAATGATTGATCCGGAAGTAAGCGAAGTGGTTAAAAATTCACTAAAAAACCGTCGGATGACTTAGTTGGCTTAAGTTTATTCTCAGAGAAAGTATCAATTGAGGCAAAGGTGGCAATTGTCAAGAAGATGGAATGTGAGACTACTGACCGGAAGATAAGAGGTAATTTGTCACTTTTAACTGACCAAGCCGTTTTGGCTGATTTTTCCAACAAAAGATCATTGCAGCTGTTTGACAAATTAAAAATAAATTAAATTTTTTTGACCATACATCCAAATGAATGGAACAGCAATGAATATTACATTCGTGGTAAAAAAATCACAAATAACTTGAAAGTCGTTAATGATATAGCAGAGCGTGGTGTCAAACTGTTTGAAGAGTTTAATAAGCTTCTCACAAATGATGAAGAAGAGACACAGCTGCTCCTGCAAGTGGTTGAAGCTAACAGAAAGTGGGTTCCGACCGAAACTACAAAACAAGCAGTTGTTGAAAGTGTGACGCGGTCAACTTCAGAGGAATAAACCATACTTATTTATCCCACTCACCACTTTTCTACATGATTTTTGTATTATTCGTCAATTTTATACTATAATATAATCTAATTTACTACTTCTCAACCAGTTGTACTTAATTTAAATAAACCCACAAATGGCCGATTTTTTAACTTTATTATTAATGTTACATGCCTTTGAGCACTGTCTTCGAACAGAAATATTATATTCAAACTTAGCTAAAATACTTGTTGTATTACTAGTAAAAAAATTAGGGGATGCCCAGATATGTAAACAAGTTTTGAAATTTTGAGTGTATAATATGGGCCAGTCTAATGTGCTCATATACTACAAATTTTTTTGTGCTGCTTATCAGCACGCCTGTTCCAGCCCCGCTGTTTTTAGCCATTTTCGTACTAGGGCAATAGCGTTGTCCGTAATGCTCTCGAGCTGATGCATATGCTTCCCGACAGATACAACGGCTATATCGTCCAATCTACAATGGTTACACCGCGGGGGACTTGTATTCTCAAAACGTCGCCATACATTATATTCCAAAGAAGAGGACCGAGCACAGAGACTTGGGGAAAGCTGTAATTTGGTAAAATGTAGTATATAATTCGGGAATCCCATCCTAATTCGGGCAACTTTAATGCGGCCCCATTTCGCCTAGTAAAACACGTTTTTCACATCGAGGGTTACAATGGCGCAGTAATTCTTAGAGCCACCCTTACAACGTTTTCCATTTATTGCCTCCGCAGCAATATCAACGACTGCTTTCAGAGCTTGTATGGCTTCCTGAATCCATACTGTGTACGGGGAGAGCACCCTTTTCATCCACTATCTGTAGCAATCGGTGGTATATTATTCGCTACAGTATTTTGCCATTGTAGCCAAGAGACAGATGGGACATTACGACGACTGTCCACATGGGACAGTACGACGACTGTCCACATGGGACAGTACGACGACTGTCCATTGTTTCCCTTTGGAATGAGCACTTATCTCGAAACAGTTTCTCCTCCAAGCAGATTTGGAAGGTTCCGGCAAATACTGCTGGCCTTCTACATATTAATGCTTTGAACGGCTGGTGTGGAATTCAGCCTTAGCCTGAGCCTCTTGTGGTCACCAATCTTCCTACATGCTCCTAGCAGTTCCTCTGTTGTAATTACAGGTATGGTTTCGTCTTCCCTACTTCCTTATAACAGCTGTAATAATATTCCTCCTTAAGTTCGGCTAGCACAAACCGTTAAACTATCCATTTACGTCCTGGAATTCGAGGATGCAACATGCCCAAATTACCGCTTTCTATGCTGGTTTCTATATGGCTCGCATACCATGGTCAGACCCATTTTCTTCTATCTCACGGACTGAGTCAGGAAATCTTGTAACGCCTCACAGAGGTTTAAATTTATTTGGGTCACTTTTATTTCAGTGTTTGCGAACTCTGCTAAATGGTGGGCATCTGCCAGTACCCTCTATATGTTTGCGTCGTGCGATACCTAATTTACAGAACGTGCGGAGTGGATCTTTCCGACAGTCCTTTGCAGTATGGCCGGTCAAGCCATTTCCTTGCCAAATGGGGAACTCAAGGCACCTGAGACATTTTAGCGGACTCCTCTTCTCGCACACGTGACAGTTCATCTAGCCTACTTTAATCCTGGTTGAAAGCGTAATCGTCGCCGTCTGGGTCTTGCCAGGTGCCTTTGTGAGACTTAGGATATCCGTTATCGCAAACGATTCTGGACCAAACTTTGCTGGATTGCATTGCAAATCTCCTCCGTATCAGTGACTTCGATGATGTACTTCATATAGCATCCGTCCTAGTTTTCACTCGAGGCCTATTTCTCTTAACGTTCCTCTTATATCCAACCTTTGTCCAGCTGGTATTATGTACATCCTACAGTATTGCCATTTCCGAGACCTCTACTCCTACGTCCGTCTTCTGAAGCGCTTGATCTTGCCCGTTTTCAGCACTGACTTGTGGGTTAAGAGCTGTACTTCGACTCTTCTTTTGGCCGTTGGTGTATGAGGTTCCTTTTTCAATGCTTCCTTTTTCGCTACTTCACGTTAAGCCACGGTGACTTTTGGCAGGCCTTATTGCTCCGGATAACTTCCTTCGATTTCTCGTCGTGCATAGTTCGTATAGAACTTTGAAGCTCTCTATTGCAACATTGGCTGGTGTATGGACCGCTTCTTTCCACCTTGCATTATGTCCACCAAACTCCTTATGTGGGCTCCAAGTTTGTGAAAGTGCGAGAAGTTCCGCTCAATGTTGACGCAGCGGTTGCATTGGGCGATCTCACCATCCTGCCACTCTTCTGGAAAAGGTTAAAGCCATCAGCTTTGTCAGCTCCATTGTTGTTGTTTCCGTTTTTGTTTCCATTTGTCATTTTCGATTTCAATAAAATTCACTGCCTGTGAGTCCCAACTCGAAAGCCGCTATCTCCATTCGCTATGTGTACACTCACAGAAAAATTCGGTTGAGACAACTAAATTAGCCGAAATCACAACCTCATTAGAGGTTGACACACCCCCATTATAGGTTGACACAACCTCACTAACGGTTGATACAACCACGTTGGTGGTTGAAATAATCGGCGGCCGGAAGACGGGCCCCAGGAAATAACAGTGAAAATGGGTCCCAAATATAGGGTTTATTTACAAGCAATGATGATGGGCCCCAACAAATTGTGAAGCATGACCCCAAATAATTTAGAGGGGGCGGCTTTTATTTTTTGATTTTAAACCGTTTCAAAATAAGGCCCCAAAATAATTATTTGTTGTATACTGATAAAATTTGGGGTCAGATTTCATTGACATGTAATTTTAAATAATAGAAATTGCACCCCAGGAAAATCGGCACCAATAGAAAAAAATTGGTTTTGTTTTCTCCGTCAATTTGATTAATTTCAGAATGAATATTCAATACACACATAAACATACTCCATGAAACATTAAACAAAATAAGATAGAAGGGAATAGTTATTTCAAATATTTGTAACCCTTTTTCGAACATCTCTGTTTTCTGTGTCAATATCAGTGTTTTTGGATAAAATTGTTGTCATTTCTTTCTTAAACAGTTAAATATAGTATATTAAAATTTTTGTTGATCGTGTGTTGAAGCGCCGCAGGCAAAAATTTTTTAATTCAATTTTAACAATTTTTTTTAATTTCTTTTTTAAATAGTGAAATAGTTAAATAGTGAAATAGTTAAAATAGTGAAATATAGTTTATTAAATTGTAGTTGAAGCGAGAATTTTTTCTTAATTTTTTTTTTAATTTTTTTCTTTGCCAAGAAAGCCAACGAAATATTACATTGTTACCGTGCCAACATTTCGCGATTTGCACAGAATGTCAATTACAAATACAGGCTGATGTCATACAGAAAAACTTATCTCATAAATGTCCTTATTGTCGTGCAGTAGTGAAAGATACAATGCAGGTCTACACCTAATAAAAATGATTGCACCTCAATATCCTTAATGTATCACTTGCATTTTTAGAAGTGGGTTTATATTAGTAGTGTACTGTTTAGTAATATTTGGGGCATAATTGCGTTTGTTATTATGGGGTGTTTTCCGATTTTCATTTTGCAATTGGGGTGTTATTTTCTGGGGCCCGTCTTCATTCCGCCGATACAACCACACTGGAGGTTGACACAGCCACATTAGAAGTTGGCACAACATCGTTGGAGGTTGACAGAACATCATTAGAGGCTGACACAACGTCATTAAAGGTTGTCGCAACTACATTAGAGGGTGTGACAGGCGAATTAGAGGTTATTAAGACCAAATTAGAAATTCTTGCAACTGAATTTAGATTGTGTCACAAATGGATTTTGATTTTTTTTAATTATTCATGAGGTCATGACAACCTCAATTCGGTTGTAGCAACCGTAAATTCTTCAAACAATTCGTTCTCTGGGTGTAGGTAGTTTTTTTCCTTTTTTTGATATTATCTTTGCAAGCAGGGAGTCCCTGCGTGGGTTGTATAAGGACTTGACGAGACCTTATGTCAGAGCCAAATCAAGTGTTGATCAGGTTAATGTCAACTGAACCAATAACCCCAACTAAATGATGGCGAGGTTTGAACGTATGTTCAAGTCATGCCAGGTTTTAACGGGAAGGAGGTGGCTGTGGCGTTACCCTAGAATCTATTTCCACTGAATTTCACTTCGGTGTTCTTAGGTTCCAGAATACCACAACCGTCAGCCCAATAATTATCAATTCATTTTCATCATTTCCAGTATACCATAATTAAGATCTTACTTGTTTCAATCTTAATGAGTTTCGCCCCCAGCAAGGAGCCGCTCATTATGAGTCAGACGCATCTGGTTTTTAAATTAACTGGGGAAACCAGGGGGTGCCACGCCCCTTATGGAATCTCTCTTGAAAGCACCCCCTGTGGGGGATACATAATAATAGTACACCCTCGGATTCTGCCGATTCTAAGTAGCGTCCGCGGAGGCGTTACTCCCCATTGTCCTGCTTTCCAGGGAAAAGTCTACGTGCGTGAGCGTACGTGGGCCCATCTTTGCGTAAGTAATATTTCTGTTGGATGTAATGTTAACCAAATATGTTAACCAAAATATTTATGGAAGACTACCATTTCAGCTACAAGCAAAGGAGTGTTGTCTATACTTCAAGAATACTAGTTTAAATAAGGAGCAGATTTATTTAAGATAAAGGTGATAAAATGTTGTTCATGTACAGACAGGCTCAATTTATTAAAAACGACACTCAATTTATATTAGGAATTTGTATTTGAGTGTAGTAATATCTCATACGTGAATTTGATCATATTTGTCGTACTTAACAACTTGCTTTTTGCGAACACTATTTTGGATATATTTTTGGAACAAAGTTCCTTATCGCACGTTGCGGGATTAAACAACATTTTTAACACTATTATGCTACAATATTGGGTACTTTTGCTTTGGTTTGTGCCTAGACTAACATATGTTGGGAAATTTCTTGTTTAATGGGAAGTTTGTAGCCTGGGAGCCTGTAACCAATAATTAGTATATATCGATGGTGTTGCGTAAAAAGGGCCAATTTGCATTTTTTTACGAAGGCCGATCTACCTTGTCACGACAAGTCAAAAGGGCGAAACTGCTTGGGTCTATCTGCAACGAAATAGGTAGATAATTATACTGCTCGAAGAACCCAACCATAACTTTCTATAGCCATACCCATTTTTGCTACGTTATAATCTATGAATATCTTGCAGACAATTGGAAACAGCAGATTGGCCCTTTTTACGCAACACCATCGATATTATAGTTTTGAAACCAATAAAAAGTAAATTTAGAAAAGCCAAAGTGAAACAAGTTAAAGATCAATTTAAATTATCTTAAAGATCCATTAAAAGTATCGTATTTTTCAATGGGTGCCTTAGGCTGACGACAGAGTGCGCGCTAGAAGCGATGCGATAATATGGCAGTACAACTCGCTGCAAACCTCTTCATGTGTTTTCTATGTGCTCGCTCAAAAGATGTCAGACTGAGAGCGGAGCGAGCAGAGAGTACAAGCGATCGCTTTATCGTTTTGTTTCTTTGTTGATTTTGTGGAGTTTTCTACGATTTGTTGGTATATGTGTATTCATTTTAACCGGTTTTTAGAATTTCGAATTTTGTTTCGCACGTGCAGATGTAATTTTTTGGTTGAGCTGGATTTTCTCTAAAGTATAATGACATTCTTGTATAATTAAAAAAAAAATCAGGACAGTTCCTCATAATACACATTATGGAATTTGCCCTTTTCCCTACGATTTGTGTTTATTTAATGGATTTTGCTTTTTAACAAAAAATACATTAAAATATTGGTTGACATACAAAACTATTGGTCTGAATTCAAATTGAATAAATGAACACCGACAAAAGACTACAAATTATTGGAAACCAAAGAATGAAAAAAAATTTAAACAGATGAAATTGCTAGAAATATAAATTGCTGGTTGCACAGGATATACACTAAAGAGCGTAAAAAAGTTGGCGCTCACCACTTTCTCCCGGAGAATGCCCTCAATAACAAACAACTCACTCCGCACAATGTAGCTCTAACTCTGACATCTTGTGGTATTGATATAGCAAGAAGTATTATCGCTTCTCTCTTCGCTTCTAGCGTGTACAATGTCGTCGGCCTTACGCATTTTGGAACTAACTAGTACATAATATACTTTTATAGCGAAATGAACTTCGTTCCAACCGGGTGTTCCAAGACACCTCATGTAATTTTTAATATTGGTTTGAATATAAAGCAAATGGTTTATATAAAAAATCCGTTTTATTTTATTTTTACGAGATTCTCCTGAATGTTAACGAACGTGAACGGAAAAATTGCTAATACTTCACTGTCTTCTTTCGCAAACGAAGAGTTCAACCGAAAAATAACCAATTTTTTTCGGGTTTCTAAGTGTTTTTCATAAAGTGGTCCAATTCGTATGGAAGATTTTTTGAAGTGTTAACATCTATAGCGGCGTATAGGGACTAAATCTATCAAAGTCAAAATTTGCTAAAACCAGATTTTATGCTGCTGCTAAATCCAGATTTTATGCAGCTGCTAAAACCAGATTTTCTGCGACTGCGAAAGAGAATAATGACGTGTTAAACAAAAATGAACGAGCAAGAGACCAATGAAAGGGCAGCGTGGCAGGGATGAGGCAGGGGTGAGGCAACCGAAATTGTGTCTATAGCGTATGTATTAACATAATAATGTATGTATGTACATGTGTCTGTTGCTGTTGTTGAACGGAGATATAAAGCATAGCCACGCAAAATTTCATTTGCAAGCGCATGGGCTTGCGCAGTCGACGTTATGGTGACATACTAATTCGTCAGCTACTTCGTACAAAGTATGTGTGATGTGTGTTTGGCTGTTTCGTTGCCGTTAATATGGCAAACTTGTGGTTATGTGACACACGTATACGTCAGTTAATCCGGACAAAGTATTTGTGATGTTGTGTGTTTGGTTGTTTCGTTATTGTTGCTATGGCCAAACAAAGCGAGTCATTTGATGTTCAGCATTGCCCGGTGTATACAAAAACAAGTAGAAACGGTGTTAAGTTCGGCCGGCCCGAAGCTTATATACCCTCCACCATGACAATTTACACTCACACTCTTTGCTTTCCCTTAACAGTTTTTATTTTAGGTACTCCCCCCTACACCAACCACCCACAAGAAAAAAAAATAAAAATTTTTTTTAACAGTTCTTGAAAAAATCCTTTCTTAAAAATAAAAAAGCATTTTTTGAAGAACTGTTTAACAAAAAAAAAAAACAAGCTGGGACGACCAACAACCAACAACCCGCAGACTCCAACGCGCAACCCTTTACCCATCAGGCCACAGCGACCTTAGATGAAGTGTGACAAAATTCATATAAATGTATGAACACATGAAAGTACATCTAAACATTCTAAAGTACTTACCTATTATAAAGAACAACAAAGATTTTCAACATGGAAATTCACCACACGGCAAAAGGAGTAGTTTAGATAAAACTACAAAAATTAATGTGAAAATTTTTTGAGTTTTTTTACGTTACCAATCATAAAATTTTTTCCAATGGACCAATTTCGCTGATTTTCAATACCAAACTGCTCAGGAATACGTGGACCATTCTGGCCAAAAACCAAACCGCGTTCTCGCCGGTTGAAGTCGTGAGAATGTTTTCAACAGACGGACATGGCTATATCGACTCCGGTTGTTATAAGGATAAAGAATATATTTACTTTATGGGGTCGCAAAGCCTTATTTCTATATGTTACAAACAGAATGACAAACTAATATATACCCTCTATCACTTACAGTGGAGGGTATAAAAAAGCATTTTTTTAAGAACTGTTAAAAAAAAAAACAAGGTGGGACTAGAGTTGAACCAACAACCCCCAGACTCCAACGCGCAACCCTTTACCCATCAGGCCACAGCGACCTTACATGAAGTGTGACAAAATTCATATAAATGTATGAACACATGAAAGTACATCTAAACATTCAAAAGTACTTACCTATTATAAAGAACAACAAATTTTTTCAACATGGAAATAAAACTACAAAAATTAATGTGAAAATTTTTTGAGTTTTTTTACGTTTCCAATCATAAAATTTTTTCCAATGGACCAATTTCGCTGATTTTCAATACCAAACTGCTCAGGAATACGTGGAACATTCTGACCAAAAACCAAACCGCGTTATCGCCGATTGAAGTCGTGAGAATGTTTTCAACAGACGGACATGGCTATATCGACTCCGGTTGTTATAAGGATCAAGAATATATTTACTTTATGGGGTCGCAAAGCCTTATTTCTATATGTTACAATCAGAATGACAAACTGATATATACCCTCTATCACTTACAGTGGAGGGTATAATGAGATAGCAAGAGAGCAACGACAATTTTGTGAACTTGTGTAGCGTTGTACGAATATAACAATGTATGTATGTATATACAAGTGTCTGTTGCTTTGCATTCTTTGACTTTTGTGGGAATAAAACAAAACGTATTGAGCAAGAAAATAATGACACATGTGCATGCACTGGGTCTTTAAATAATTTTAAGTATTAATATTATTTAACTGTAACGCTGTTTGAACGCTGTTTTTTATTTTCCAATGTAACATTTACGAATGTGTTCATAGAAATCGAACAGGTACCGTGTAGCAAAAAGGTGTTAACACATCGACCGTGAGTTCGAACACTCATTGGATTTTTTTTAAATAGCTATAACTCGAAAACAGTGCGTCCAACCGCAAAAAACAATTATTTTCCTGTACGAAGCTATGTCTGAACTTGGTATTCCGACACAACTGATTCGCCTCTGTAGAATGACGCTGACCAACACCAAATCAGCAGTGAAAGTGGGGAAAGACCTCACTGAACCATTCTGTACCAAGCGAGGACTTAGACAAGGCGACACACTTTCGTGCTATCTCTTCAACATCTTAATGGAGATAATAATGAGAAAGGCTGCAGTAAATACGAACAAGACCACTAACACAAAAACCAATATGTTGCTGGTGTATGCTGACGACATACACATTATTGGGCGAAATTTGCTTGAGGTTACTGCAGTATTTTCAAGAATCGAAAAGGAATCAGTGAAGATGGGTCTTGCTGTTAATGAAGGCAAGGCAAATTGATGGTGTCAACGACTAGAGCAACCTCTCGACTTGGTCCGCACTTGAACGTTGACAACCGATTTAATTTTGAAGTGGTAGATGATTTTGTCTATCTTGGATCCGCCATGAACAACGACAGCAACGTCAGCCAGGAGATAGATAGGAGAAATGTGCTTGCAATTAGATGCTATTTTGGGCTCAGCAGCAGTTTAGGAACAAAGCCCTCTCTAGACGGATAAAAGTCCAGCTATATCAGACTCTCATTTTACCTGTATTGACATATGGCTCCGAAACTTGGGTCATATCACCTGAGAGTATACGAGAGAAAAATTCTCCGTAAAATATATGGTCCTGTTAAGGAAAACGGCGAGTACCGACGTCGCTGGAACGTATAGCTATATAATCTATATTCTGACGTGGACATAGCTAGCCGAATCAAATTAGACCAATTGCGTTGGCTAGGCCATGTTATCAGAATGGATGAAGATGAACCAGCGCCAAAGGTTTGCGATAGCTTACCCGATGGAAGCAGGAAAGGAGGACAACCAAGACTCCGCTGGAAAGACCAGGCAGAAGAATCCCTCCGTATCCTCGGTGTTACCAGTTGGACGAATATGTTGAAATTTGTTTAACTTGTGTGTTTAATTAATATCTGTAAGACGTCTGACCTCATCAGTTTGTAAAATAATCAATAAAAGCCAAGTAAGTCTTTCATAAAAAAAACCCGTTAAATTAACATTCTTCAACAAAAAAATCGCTAAAGCGCACATATGCATGTATGTGTTAGGGATTAGTTAAAAAATAATTGATGCCGTATTAAAGACATCCATTGGTTAAAGCTTCCTATGGAGGTAACGATGTTATTATTTTTGCGATCGGACGCACCGTTTCCGAGTTATAACCATTTTATTATTTTAGCGATTTTCTTATTTTGACCACTGTAAGGTAAACCCTTAGTAAACCCCAAAAATTAGTTATTTTTTAATTGAACGCTCCGTTTCCGAGATGTAGACATTTTTCTAAATTTGTCACATTTTCGATTAGAAATGGGGATGGGTTACCCTGTTTACCCATAACCCACAGGGTATGCGGCAAATAATGGGCAAGTACCCACGGCGATGGGTAATGTGCCCATTATTTGCCGCATACCCTGTGGGTTATGGGTAAACGTCCATTACCCATTCCTCACAGTTATGTGTATGGGTTACACATAGGGTGGTAAATCCTAACTCTTTTTCTAACCATATTAACAGTTATATAAGTAATTTATAAATATCACATGTATGTTTAAGTTAATTTGAGTCATCAGCAATAATAGTTCCTCCAGACAAGTAACTATAATTTATTGCATATTTGTGAAGGCAGCAATTGTGGCGTCAGATTCAACAATTGTGTTTAAGTCTCACTTCACCTCAATTTTTGGTAATAAAGGGTTTTTAACAGAGACGCTACAAAAGTAAATCGATAGGGACAGCAAACGACGCCATATTTTTTACCGCACTTTTGACATTTCTCTTCAGTAAGGTTTGCCATTTCATCATGGAAAGATATACGAGCCAACAACGGGTCGAAATTATTAAAATTTACTACCGAAATTTAGAGTCAGTGGCGTCAACTTTAAGAGGCCTCAACAATCAGCGGTGAGGCTCAATTCTGGCTGAATGGCTTCGTCAATAAGCAAAATATGCGTTATTGGTCAGACAGCAATCCACACGGTTTGGTGCGGTTTATGGGCCGGCGGCGTCATTGGGCCCTACTTCCTCCATGATGATCAAGACCGGCACATTACTGTGAATGCGAATCGCTACCGTTCAATGATAACCGAATATTTTTGGCCCCAATTGGATAATATGGTCTTGGAGGACATGTGGTTCCAACAGGACGGCGCCACAAGCCACACAGCGAATGCCACATTCAATTTATTGGAAACCAAGTTTGGTGAACGTGTTATCTCACGAAAGGGCCCAGTCGATTGGCCGCCTCGGTCGTACGATTTGACGCCGTTAGAATATTTCCTGTGGGGCTACGTCAAGTCTATGGTCTATGCCAATAAGCCAGCGACGATTGATGACCTTCGTACGAATATCGAACGTGAAATTGCAGCAGTATCGGCCGATTTATGCTTGAAAACCGTCGAAAATTGGGTTCAGCGCCTGGACTTCTGCAAGCGTGCCCGTGGTGGCCATGCAAAAGAAATCGAGTTCCATACATAATGGCATCGAACGTACTTTCACAGGAATAAAGAGTTTCATTGGTATCTAAAACCGGTTTTGTTTTATTTCAAAAAAAATTTTATAGCGCTCTTATTGAAAAACCCTGTACTAGTAAAGTAAAGAACTACATGTGATTCAGAATCTAATGTGGTATATCAACTGGGCATATTCGTCTTGTCGATAACAAAAAATATACATGGACTTTAATGACTTTCTTCTGATGTCGTATAGGAAAATATATATCAACCGTTGTTTTTGTCCAAATAAATCAAATTCTGGGAATATTTATACTTATCATATTCTTCGGTGGATGATACCAAAATCATCACAAACTTGTTCCTCACTTTCTGTTTAAAGTAATAGATTTTGTTGAAAGTCCTCGCGTAGCATTCAAATATAGTTTTTCTTTTGCAGCAAAACCTCTTAAGAAAAAGCCGAATACATAAATTTGTAAAAAGTGTTTTTGTAACAAAAATTAAGTTATGATCACAGTGACTAATAGTTGAACCCAAATTCTGATATTGTACTTTTTGTAAGTTGTATCTGACATTTCAGAAGAATAAGGTTTTAGAAATACCCAAATTAGTTAATGCAACTTAATTTCTATAGTAACAACTTCTATTTAGTAAGACCTATTTTTAATTTATCAATATCATCGACAAATAATCCTGAAGAAGGATAATTATGAATTCTAATCAAATTGTAGACTTTATCGTGGAATTTCCAATGCCTGAATTGATTTCCAACTAATCTTTGCCTGTGTGCATAAGAAGTTAAGTTTTCGTGGTTGCAAACAGAACGACAATACGATAAAAGAAAAATCCTCAATACAGTGTTGTAAAAGACCAAAGGGAAAGATACAAAATGAAATGGAAAACGTAATCTTAAATGTAGGAAATATTCACACAATCTAATGTAGAATCACCGGGACGTGCAAAAGGAAACTATTGCATTACAAAAATACAAAGTTTGACATGAAAAACTTTCAAAGAAATGCCCACAAAACTGTTCACCAGAGACAGAAGCATAGAGATACGAACAGCATAACGAAAATTACTCGAAACTCTAGTAGCATCCAAAAGACGTAAGTATAGAAAATGCTTAGAGCGGGAGAAGTTTAACTTGCATAGTGAGTTCTATCACAAAAGGATTGTATTTTAACAATACAATGTATTTAAAATAAACATGTTGACTACATGTGAATAGGGAGAAAAGGATAACAATTGTCCTTTGTTTGTGTGTAATGTTAAATTGTTTAAACACGGACACGTATACGTATCATTCGATTACACATTTACCCATGCCCTTGCGTGTATGAAAAACTCTTTTAGTTATTAACGATGTTATTTGGGTTGTATTATGTTATTTCCCTTGTACCCCTTTGAGTGCATCATGTTGCTGTTTCTGCCTGTTTAAAGTTCATGCTGCTTGTTTACATGCAACACTACAACTATAAACATTTTGATAAATGTTTTGTTGTATCTGTTAAACACCAACACTCAGACTCATACGCATTCTTCTGGAAAATTACAACTTTATTCCTTTTATCTCGTTTCATCCCTACCCTCGTTATATTTCGCAAGGATTATTTGTTGTCTTGGGTGAAGTCTAGCATGTCGACTGTTGGCCTTACTTCGCTACGTTTAGGATGGAATTGGGGGTATAATCAACAATTGTGTTGGGAAACGTGTTCTCAATTACTAAAGGTTTTAAACGTTGGCTGTCTGGCTGCGGTTAAGTAACGATTCCCTGAGTTCGTGAGCAATTTAAACCGCAAATAAAACATATCAAGTATAGAGTGTAGCGTAGGAATTATGAATATTTGAAACAAATTTAAAGTGCCGGGTATACATAATTCAAAGGCTGCCAGATCTCTGTAGAGGAAGAAGGCATGCCCGGCAGAATAGTTGTACTACTCGTACGAATCGTCAGTACCGACTTGTGTATAAACGACTATTCTGTTGGTTAAGCTATTGTATAAACGCTGTGAGCTGTACTCCTTGCTTCCAAAATGGGGCATACTTGCCGCGAACCTCCACACGATATACCTATCCAGTCGAATATCCATCTTAAGATGGTTGCATGGGCAAGATGGACATTAGAGATAACGATAAAGCAGATGAGTTGGAGAGTCTAGGAACACTATCCACTCCTCTGGATTTGGAGTCCGTACATATGGCACATTCTACGTGCAAACTTATTTTTAGAACTATGATAGATGGTCTTGATGCATCAGACTTTTAATTAATTTTCCAATAAAAAAATGGATTGGAAAGCGTCTTCCCACAATTGGTACCTAAACTTTTACCCCGATTTCGAAAGGAAAGCTATTCAAATTGCATGTCTAATTACTCGATAGTGCCGCCGTCAGTAAGTGAGTTGAAACGTGGTACGTGCGTGAACTTTACACATATTATAATGCACAAGACTGACGCACGCTAACCATTGTGTCTCAGAGTATCACTTCGTATTGTCGAAATTATTACACAAATAGTTCGAAATTCTTGATATCCACTCCTATACAGACTAAATCCAAGTAAGACATTCGGTAATATTCAGATACGTATGTATGTCATATAAATGAAAAAAATAACATCCCATGAACGACGTTCCTCACAATCAGTGAGATGTACGCTTTCTAGTTTTATACTCCCTGATCTCATATAAATATTTCAGCTTATAATAGGGTGTCGCAAAATTTACGCAAGAAGTATTTTGATGGAATATATAGGTTTTAATCAATAAGTTTTTAATTTTAAATTCAAAATTATTCATAAACTTTGAAGTATTGGGTTAAGTATGCAGCATCACATAAGGCAAATAGTCTCCACGCCTTTCCTAGCACATACACTGAACGGAAAAGCATCGTAAAATTAATGAAAATGTTCGTCACCCCAACAACTTTTGTCATCGAAAGTGAGCTAACGTACAGTTTCATTCCCGCTACGAAAATGTGTTTATCAACTGCAAATTGTTAGTTGTGAAAGTATGGTTGTTGCTGCTGGTGAAAGTATGGATGTTGCTGCAGTGAATTTGCTTCATTATTACAACAAATTTGTTTCGTTGCTGCAATGAATTTGTTTCATTGTTGAAATGAATAAGTATCGTTTTTGTAAGGCTATGAATTTGTTTCCTTGGTGCAACGAATTTGAATCATTGTTGCAATGAATTTGTTTCATTACTACAATGATTTTGTTTCATTGCTGCAGTGAATGTTTTGAAGTGTGTTTGAAATTATTTATTGAAAATTTTACAAAACTACACTGTTAGTATTACATTGCAGGTGTTTTGATAACAATTTTTTGACGCTTTGTTTCGAAAATGGCCTCAATTTGCTAAATATATTATATTCATTCCATGTTGAAACACTCGTCTAGAGAAGATTGTGGTAGTCGAGGAGTTGAGTGATATTGTGATATTGCCGTGATATTGCAATTAAAAACACATACGAGGAATTTATTGTTAAGATTTCTATTTAAGATATGTAGATATCTATGTCTGTACTTACCATGAACATAAGATCTACTCCTTTAACATAGAACCACATCATTGTTTTGTTAAATCATGCAATTGTTGTTGTGTTGAGGGTCCTGATATTCAATTGTAGCGCCAAATCTTCCGTCATTAAGCCAGTGATCGCTCTGTAAGCATTTTCTTCCTCTCTTGCTCTCTTATTTATTTTATTCATTGTAAATTAAATTTTTACTTTTTATGTTCATCGTACTTGAAACACTTTGTTTCTTTGACTTCTTAATTTTCATTAACTTCGACTGCCCGCACAAATGTTTGTATGACTTTAATTTTTTTCTAAATCCAAATACCAATACATACAACGAAACAGCCGCGACCGACACGAACACTTTGTTGCGACTTGTATCGTCACGCGCATACACACACACAAATGTTCAGTTCTAAATTTCGGGGCAGTTTTTCTGCTATCGATGCATCACTTTCTTTGCCGTCGTGTTGCTTCTTGCATTCAGTTCAGATATCTATTCTGCTTGATTTATAGATTCGCAAGTTACAGAAACGACCACAACAAACATATAAATTCACACAATTTAGTTTTAGTGTAATTCATTGGTCTGTTTTAGCAAATATATTTAAATTATTCCGCCGGAGAAATATGTTTACCACTTTCAGTTGTTGCAATTGAACTGATTTAAGATTTGTACGTGACCCACCACTCACGCTCACCATTTTCTCTTGCTGGCCACCTTTTTACGCTTTCTAGGTTTTTTGACTGTTTCTCTCTCTATACCATCATAAAAATCATTTTCATTACAATAACGAAATTGGTTCGCCAACTAAAAATGTTGGCAAATCTCCAAAATAAATAAATAATAAAAATAAACTACAAAAAGTAAGAGGTAAAACAAATATCAGTAGTTTAAAACTCATGCCATTACTTTTTTTTTAAATTTTCAACCCGTTTTTCTACAAAATATAAATGAAATAAAATTGTTGCAGGAGCGAAAAGTAAGTTGTTGCAGCAACGAACTGAAAAATTGTCAATGAAGTCAAGTATTAAATTTTTCGATGCAGCGACTGTTCGTATATACGACACCTTTCACTATAACAACGTAGAAACATTAACGAAAATGTTTCATCCATGCGCCGAAGCGTTTTTTTTTTTCAGTGTACGCCTTTTGTCGAAATGTTCGTGACAGTTTTGGATAAATGTCGCAGAATTTTAGTTAATGTATGAGAAGTTCTTACTACAGCTTACAAGGTCAGGAAGGTCTATTGGGAAAAATGGATGCACAATTTAGAAACACACTCACTGGCATGAAAAGTTTCGAACTCCATGACAAGTTCACCATCAGATGCATAACTACTACCATAACTACCATCGGTAGATCATGAATCTTATAAATACAAACCGAAATATGTAATTTACATCTGTCAATTAGTATTCCTTGAAGATCTCTAAGTACCAACACACTGAAAGGTTCATAATTCCAACACAAAGACAGAAGGGGTTTTTCATCCATGTTTCTCTTTCCTCTTGCAAACTTGCGTTGTTGCAGTGCTTTGAAGTGAGTTTACCATATGACAGAGTTGTATTTTTCTGCGGAATAACTTTTTTGATAACGCAGCTAGTGTCAGTTGCTGACACGGTGCTAAATTTCCTCCTATAAGACGTTGGTGGCCATGAGCTTGTTGCCATTAACTCCCAAGGGGACAACCAATCGGCTTTAAATCGCATGTATTTTCTAAGAGCAGGAGAACAATTTTAGAAACGTACACCTTTGACCTTAGGACCTTTTTGGTAGGGACTAATCTACCTAACACTTTCGCTGAAACGCTTCTTATCCATACCATGTCACTTTCTATGTTCATAGATAGATGCGGAATATAATATGCCGTAATCCCAAGTCAACCGTTAAATATGTTACATGTGTGTTATACTTAATATAACTGACGGTAGGGCATCTGCAAAAGGATACATTACCATTCTGTGGGTCATGAAAAGGAAACCCAAGAAGAAGTTATAAGACTTGTGTGTGTAGCATAAGTAGTTAACGCAGGTAAATTTATGTGGCAACCGCTATTCATGTCACTTACCCTTTGATCCTAACACAGAGGACGAAATTCGAAGGGCGCTAATAGGCACATTGTCTACTAGGAGCTAATTTATAGTCACAGTA
Organism: Phaonia tiefii; assembly: GCA_963931995.1. NCBI lineage: Eukaryota > Metazoa > Arthropoda > Insecta > Diptera > Muscidae > Phaonia > Phaonia tiefii. The sequence goes on along the minus strand of OZ008368.1, from coordinate 195,306,904 downwards.
TGCCACTTCTCTCCACATCTACATTGCGACATACATACCTCGGCAGTTTTCTTCTGTAATTCTTTAGATTTATGGTAGATTTCACTAACTGATCCGAAAATAACACGACAATAGGACAAATAGTTTTGTTGATGGTAACATATTGTGTGAATAAAATTTAATTTATTATCATATTTCAAGCCCATTATATAGACAGACAACGTTCTTATCAAAATAATAAATTCTTTAATAAATGATGCGGTTACCGTCAGTTGTCATATAGAAGAACCTTAACATATTTTTAACTCCACGAAAGAGAGAAAACGGTACTGACAATTGAAAACTGTAATCATATGCCTGTTATACTATATAGCTATAAGCAATATCGCCATCCTAGCAATAGGAATCTGTTGTGTCTTGAATCTAGGACTCCTTACTAAAAGTAAATCAAACTAAAAGTGAAGCTAATAATTCCTGCGATACAACAGCTAAGTTCCTGTACTCCTAACCACTGTATAGAATATTAGTTAAAACCATTGTCTATTAAAACTGCTTTATTTTTGTTACTCAAGCTAATCAATATGATTGTTTGTGTTGTGAAAAATTAGCACATTTGACAAATGTATAAGCTGACATAAAATTTAAACCTTATTGTTATCGTCTGCAATTATTCAACCCTCTCGAAATGTATTGTACGGTTTCAAAAGTTAGTAAAGAGGAAATATTTTTCCAAATACTTCGCCAAAACGTTTATCACATTGTATCAAAAGTGATTAAATCAAAAAACTTTCGTTGTCTAGTAGATAACCACGCAAACTGAACCTTTTCAAGGAACTAAACCAACACCACGAATTTGCGTCTTTACATGGGTAGACCGAAAGTTTTAAACAAACGTAGAACAGACTTCCCAAACAAAATATTAGAAAGATACCGCAGTCATCTTAGGGAATACATACTTATATGTATTTGTTGGTATTTTGTACAGGATAAAATGATATTGAAAGTGAATGCAAAATTAAGCAAATACATTCATAGAATTTGAGAGGGCCCAAATATTTAGATATTGTACGGGAGACATGAAATAAAGCACGGCTCTTTTCAATATCGCTTGTGGAATTAAGTTGAAATAAAAATAAATAGTTGTAACCGAATGTTTATTGAATTTAAAAAAATTTAACAAAATACAAAAAGGCAAATTTAATGCAATGCAATCAGTTGCAATTGAGAAGAAAATATAAAATTTAATAAAAAAACCATGAATACACAATATATAAATTACAGTGCACTGAACGGAAAAGCATGTTCATAAAAAAAAAAAAAAAAAAAAAAAAAATGGTTTCCCATTACATTCCATGAAGGAATCGGGGAGAGCTTCTCACAACCAGTGAGCTGTTCGCTTTCCAGTTTTATAGTCACTGATTGGGACCTACAGTTTTACACCGGTTCCGAACGGTATTTTTGAGAAGCATTGTCATGGCTAAATACTCGATAGTGTCGCCGTCACTATGCGAGGTGACCGCCGTCGAAAGAATTTTAAGGTGGACAGAGCAGGGATCGAACCCAGGATCTCAAGTACAAGAGGCGCGCACACTACCCATTGCACCACCGACGGCCATCACCCCAACAACTTTTGTCATGGAAAGTGAGCTAACGTGATGTTTCATTCCCTCTATGAAAATGTGTTCATCAACTCCAAATTGTTCGTCACTGTGGTGAAAGTATGCCGCAATGAATTTGCTTCATTATTGTTACGAATTTGTTTCGTTAGTGCAATGAATTTGTTTTACTGTTGCAATGAATAAGTATCGTTCTTGCGAGGAATTTGCTTCATTGCTGCAATGAATTTGTTCATTGCTGCTATGAATTTGTTTCATTGGTACAACGAATTTTATTGCTGCTATGAATGTTTTGAAGTGTGTTTGAAATTATTTATTGAAAATTATACATAAATACACTGTTGGTATTACATTACTAGTGTTTTAATAACAAATTTTTGAATCTTTATTTCGAAAATGGTCTCAATTTGCTAAGTAGATTATATTCATTCCATGTTGAAACACTCGTCTAGAGAAGATTGTGGTAGTCGAGGAGTTGAGTGTTATTGTGGCCGTCGTATTCAGGTCCTGCAATTAAAAACAAATATGAGGAATTAATTATTGAGATTTCGTACTAAAATATGTACATATCTATATCTGTACTTATACTTACCATGAACATAAGCACTACTCTCCTATGCTCTACTCCTTTAGCATAAAACCACATTATTGTTTTTTAAATCATGCAATTGTTGTTGTGTTGAGGGTTTTGATATTCAATTGTAGCGCCAAATCTCCCCGTCATTAAGCCAGTGTTCGCTCTGTAAACATTTTCTTCAACTGCTCTTTAATTTATTTTAACCAAATTTGTTAAAATTTCGCTTGGATTCATTTGTACGTTGAATTGTTATTTTTAATGTTCGTTTTCATTGATTTCGACTGTCCACACAAATGTATGTATGGCTTTCGTTTTTGATGTGTTAACATCTGTAGGCGCGGGTACGGCCTAAATTCACAAAGTAAATACATCCAAACACAATTTGTTCGACTGCGCTCACACAGATTGTCCGACAGCGATCGCAGATTGTTTGCCGTTAAACTCCTCCGAAACGGCTGGACTGATTTGTATGAAATTTTGTGTGCATGTCGGGTAGCTCTCAGAATCGGCCAACATATAAATTAACAAGATTAAAGTTTATTCCTGTATTGCGCTGCTTAGAGGAGCGACTTCTTTATTTAATGATTCAAAATGAACTGACTTAAATTAATTACAAAATTCTTAATGATAACTACCTTACCAACTAATGATGACGTCGCAAAATGTGCACCGTCGCGTTGACTGCTGGCATAACGTAAATTACCTCTGGGGTCGTTGTTCTAATTGTGGCACGCTTAACAGCGTCAGCATTGTTTGATATTACTTATGGCACAACGTCTGCGATCGTTGCTCCAATTGTGGCACGCTTAACAGCGTCAGCATTATTGGTTATTGACCCACCAAACATTTTTGGTGTTAACACCTCCCCTTTTAATTATGAGCGTCCTCGATCGTGACATTTTAGAAATATGGTATTTGGGACAATCTTGGGGTCTGTTGCGATTCCATAAAATTTGTGGTGGCAACTTCAGGGAGTGAGAGGTGTACTGCTGGTATAGTGGTTACAATTTCTTTGCTTGTTTGATTTCTTCCTCTCACAAGCATCACTACGAATAGTATGATAATGGTGGATAATCCAAAATTAATTCCTGAAGTCCATCTGTTCTTGACATCTAGGAGGCCGATTTCTTCGGTATTCTTGAGGTGAAGTTCTTTTACTGATTGTAAGGTAAGCGTTTTCTCAATCGTTGATCCAGGTAATCTAGGCTGTAAAATAGGTGGTAAAGGTTGAACATCCATCATTTGGAAATAGTTATATGTTTTGTCTTTGACAACTATTGATGCATTATGGTACTGCAGAATGTAGGTTCCGGTCAGATCCCGTGGTTCTTCGTTAATATGAATAGTTTCGTTGATTTGATTTAGTAGGAGTATTCCAGGAACAATTTCTTCAACAGTGGGTATGTCGGCATTGTCTATTAATGTGCAATTTGAAGTGTGACTTCTCAGTAAATTTGTTAGGCAGGTATCATTATTTATATTTTCAACATTAATACTATTACAGATGGTTAATTTATTGTATGATTTACAGGGGTACTTTATGCCAAAAGTTGAGTTGTTACATAACAATACTTCGTTATACAGAATCTTATTAACGTATTTTCCAAATTTAGTAGGTTTAACTATTAATTTATTACATGAATTTACATCGGTAGTTGGTATGGTAACAATATAAATAAGATGACTATTGCTGGAGGCTATTTTAACTTCAGAGAACTCGAATGCTTCTTCTAAATTAATATAAGGGATGGCTTCCTTTTCAAAAATTTGTTTAACAATATTTATTTCGTTGTTTGTGAGAATGAATGAGTTTACTATTCCAGCTTTTGCCCAGTGGATGGCATATTGAATACTTAAAAGTTCTTCTTTTAATAATTTTATTTTGTATTTAAGAGTTGATACTTGTGATTCATTGACTATTTCATGAGAATTGAAATACTTTACAATTTGATTAGTTGTTTGAGCTAGAGCATTCATATTATCTATAGATAGTTTATTTACAATTACTTGTCTATCATTATTTCGCAAAACATTATTCATTTTTTGTTTAATTATTTCGAAGTCATCATGGTCGGGATTACCAGCAATCCATTTCCATGCAGACCCTATAAAATTAAGCGATCTCCTTACTCGGGGTTTAATTCTATTGAGATGAGCTTGGAGTTGATTGGTTTCATGGGATAGGAAGGGGTACAGAGGATGGGATGTGCTCACGTTGTGGTGTAGGGTCAGTTGTATTTTGTCTATTAGATTTTGATAATTGTCTGGTTCAATTACATGTATTAGTTTGAACGTTCCAGTTTGGAGCTTGGCATAACCGGTGTTTATGGTGACGATTTGTGAATTCGAGTTTTTATTATTTAACGCATACGTTAAAGGTAAATGGTCCGTGAAGATTTTCATCTTGGCTGCGCCATAAAGATAATTTCTAAGAGACTTGAGAGCCCATACTATTGCGAGCATCTCCTTTTCGTTCGTCGCATAGTGCTCTTCGGGCTTATGGAGAGTTCTTGATAGAAAAATTATTGGTCTATTATCCTGGGATAATACAGCGCCGAGGGCAAAGTTAGAGGCATCCGTAGTCAATTGGAATTCTTTTTCGAAGTCCGGGTAAGCTAATAAGACATCTTCGGATATCAGTGTATTCTTTAATTTCTTGAAGGCATTTAAAGCCTCTTCGTCAAGATCTACTTTTATTTTACTCGAAACATGTTTGGACATGCGTCCATTTTCCCCCCTTAAAAGTATTGTCAGGGGTTTTGCTATTTTAGCATAGTCCCTGATAAAACGTCTATAAAAGTTCGCAAGTCCGAGGAAGGATCTGAGATCTTTAAGTGTGTTGGGAATCGGAAAATTTTGAATCGCTTTTACTCTTTCCGGATTTGTCTTAATTCCCGAATCTGATATGATAAACCCTAAGAATTCTACTTCTTTTTTCAGGAACTCACATTTGTCCAACTGGACCTTCATATTTGCTCCTTGTAGGGTCTCAAAGACTATTTGCAGGTTTTTCAGATGTGTCTCTTCATCCTCTGCGAAAATGATGATATCGTCAATGTAGACGAAACAAATTTTCCCTATATGCTCACGTAAGATATCATCGAGAGCTCTTTGGAAGATTGAAGGGGCATTTTTCAGCCCGAAGGGAAGTCTTGTGAACTCATATTTTCCATTGTTCACAGAGAATGCAGTTTTTTTCATATCACTTTCCTTTAGCGGTATTTGGTGAAAACCACTCTTCAAGTCGATTACAGAAAACCATTTACTTTTGGATAGTTGTGGCAAGATATCATTTATATTCGGGATTGGGTACTTGTCAGGTATAGTAACATCGTTTAGTTTTCTGTAATCGATAACTAAACGATATTTCTTTTTCCCTGAGGCGTCAGCCTTTTTCGGTACGATCCATATCGGCGAGTTATATGGTGACCGAGATGGTCGTATTATATTGTTATCCAATAATTCTTTAATCTGACTTTCGACTTCATCTTTTAGGTGCAGTGGATATGGGTAATACCGTGAGTATACCGAATTTTCGTCCTTGGTTTGTATTTCACCCATGACCGACGTGGTGACAGTTAATTTCTCATTCGGGTCACTAAATAATTTTTCATACCTCTTCACAATTAAATCTAGGTTGACTTTTTGTTTTTGAGTCATATGGTTGTTCCTGATGTTTATCGTATTTACGGATTGGGAGTATTGTTGCTTTATTAGCACCTTTGTTCTATTATCTATTAACATATAATTTTCGGAAGTAAAGATAACCGCATTCAATTCCTTTAAGCTATCGTTTCCCAGGATAGCGTTAAAAGATTTCAACGTTGGTAACAGAAAAAATTTAGTGCCATTAGAATTTGTATGGAAAAGATCTATAAACGTATGGTGTGTAATTTTGGTTTTACCACCAACAGAATTCGCGTAAAACGTTTCATTATTTGGAATTGGGTTTTTGATAAGTTCGGGTTGGACATAATTTTTATTTGATCCCGTGTCAATTAAAAATTTTAGTGTTTGACCTGAGCTCGTCCTACACTCGATATATGGTAGGGACGAGCTTGTTAGCCTAAAAAATGAATATCAATGAATTCCTGTGTTTCATTCTGTTCATCCTCCTGATTGAAGGTGTTATATTCATTAACATATTCATCTAATGGTTGTAATTCTTGATCATTTTCATAATTGTACATTTCCGATGCATAGTTTTCTTCATTTGAATCGTTTTGAGGTGCATCTGTTTGGAGGTGAAAATTCCTTTGTATTTTCGCTGGTTGATGAACCTGTGCTGATTGATTGGTAGGTCTTTTTCCTACAAACTTGTTATCCTGCACCGGCCTATTCATATAATTGACCGCTTTCGATCGCATGGATTGATCTACATCCATTGGTTCTGGTTTGGCTTGCGGCTTCGGTGCCGTTGGACGTTGGGGAGCGAAACCATAGCCATTTTGATAATATTGCCGTTGAGGCATCTGGTTAAAGAATTGTTGTTGAGATATTGATGGCTGGTTTTGGTTAAAATACCCTTGAGGTATTTGATTGAAGGATTGTGGAATAAATCCTTGATTTGGATTAATATATTTCGGATTATAGTTCTTACGAGGTGGAGGTTGCTGTTGAGATTTCTCGGTTTTTGCATGGGAATTTGCATACTGTGCTCTATATTGTTGGTTCTCTAATTTGAGACACAAATGCAGAGCTTGAGGAAGGTCTGTGGGTTCCCTTATTCCCAGAAGACGGGGCAAATCACCTTTAAGTCCTCTGATAAATGTATCCAGCGCTTTGTCCCTATAGGTTTGTGTTAGAATATCTAACGATTCACGTCCCATCTCCATACTGGAGAGTTTATTTGTTATTAGAGACAGGTGGGAGTATACCACCTGGTAAAATTCTTGTATAGTACAATTGCCTTGTACAATAGATATCATTTGGTATTCCAGGGTTGACAAATCCCTTTTGTCTGCATAATGCAGTGTCAGACAGCGGGAAATGCATTCCCAGTTTAGAGGAGTATTGTAAGATTCTAGGGCGGCGTCAGCGCTGCCAATAATCTTATTTCTGATAACGTTGAGGATACCGAAATATTTCGGCGTTCCCTTATAGGATTCATATAGTTTTAAAATTCTTTCCACGCTCTTTTTCCAGGAGCTATACTCGGATTGGTTGCCAGAGAATTCCCTAAGACACCTAACCACGTCTGGAATTTTGTCCAGTTCGGTAAGATTTCCCCTATATCTTTCCTCTATGTCTTGGTCTATTCCCGAAATATCTGCGTTTGGATTTAGAATTTGCCTGACTACATTTCGGGATTGTTCTGCACACATTTGCCTTATCGCGTCGATATCAATCGCGTTCACGTTAGGTTGAATTTGGGGTATGGGAGGATTTTGGATGTTTAGGATAGGGGGTCTCACTAAATTGCTTGGGTTTGCCATTTTATATTTTTCTTTTCTTTTATATTTTGAATATTTTATTTTTAATCACTTATTTATTATGTTTAAACTACACAGGATTGGTTTTTACAATTTTCTTACTGCCGCTAGAGGGTCCCGTAGGATTCGTAGTGGCTTCTAGTCACTTATCACTATACTCACACTAAAATAATTGCTAGCATACTGGGAGCCGGAAGGTCGACAGAATCCTTTTTCTTTGTTGGTACTCAGGGGTCAATTTTTCACAGCTGCTCTCAGTTGAAGGTCCTACGGTCTCTTCCTGCTGATTGTGTTGAATTTGTAGCCTGTTCGGGTACTTGATTTAGTTGCACTTGTAGCCTGTTCGGGTACTTGATTTAGTTGCACTTGTAGCCTGTTCGGGTACTTGATTTAGTTGCACTTGTAGCCTGTTCGGGTACTTGATTTAGTTGCACTTGTAGCCTGTTCGGGTACTTGATTTAGTTGCACTTGTAGCCTGTTCGGGTACTTGATTTAGTTGGGCGCCAATTAACAAGATTAAAGTTTATTCCTGTATTGCGCTGCTTAGAGGAGCGACTTCTTTATTTAATGATTCAAAATGAACTGACTTAAATTAATTACAAAATTCTTAATGATAACTACCTTACCAACTAATGATGACGTCGCAAAATGTGCACCGTCGCGTTGACTGCTGGCATAACGTAAATTACCTCTGGGGTCGTTGTTCTAATTGTGGCACGCTTAACAGCGTCAGCATTGTTTGATATTACTTATGGCACAACGTCTGCGATCGTTGCTCCAATTGTGGCACGCTTAACAGCGTCAGCATTATTGGTTATTGACCCACCAAACATTTTTGGTGTTAACATATATTTTCCATACCCCTAAACGAGAAGGCAGACCCATCCCTATATAGAACATAGATTTGTCCGACTGCGAAACACAGATTGTCAAACTGTGAAAAAAACACACACACTGATGTAGCGGCAGCGAATAGTTGTATTGTGTGGGTGCGTGGCGCTCTCAGAGCATAGAGAATAATGATGTGTTATACGCATATGTAGGTCAATACTTATAGTAGATCTACTAGTTCTCCCACCAAATTTATGACATTTGGCCTGGTGTGATATTTACGTTTGATGTTGAAAGGAATTGCTTTACTAATACCAGATAGAGGCAATGGTTCAAAAAAACGAACAAAATAACAACAACGGCATTTCGTTTTGAGTGCTAAAATTATTGTGTTAAATACAACACAAATGTATGCTAACAATAACAGTCAATAAAAAAGTTTAAAACACATTTAAATTTCACAGTTTTTCACCAAAATGGCATGAAAAATTAAAGCAAGAAGTTATTGTAATTCCACCTGGTGTATATCACTTTTCGTCAAACATCTCTATCACACCGACCGCATCACGAAGAGTGTGAAAGGAAACGTCAGATGAGCCAAATAGTCTCTCTAGTCTGAGATTACTCTATGGTTATACGTATATACAAATTAAATAGAATGAGAGCAACGAAAATTGTGAACTTGTGTAGCGTATGTACGAACATACCAATGTATGTATGTCAATGTGTATGTTGTTTTGCAGTCTCTTTGTTTTTTTGTGGGATTAATCAAGAAAATACTGACACTTGTCTTTAAATATTTTTAGGTTTTATTAAGTATTAATATTATTTAAATGAAACGTCATCATATGATTGAACGCCTTTTTAAATTCTTTATATTAACTTCACCTGTCTGTATGCACCGCACCGAAAAAATTTTGGATTGATTTCTAACCCTTTTCCCGTGATCCAATCGAGCTGAAACTTCGCAGGCAAACTAATGGCGACGACAAAAATAAACTATCGAAATATGGGCGGAATAGTATAAAGGGGCGTGGTACCTCCCATACAAATCACAAATTAAAAATATATTATTTCTGCTCCTGTTAACGGTATTTGAACAAAATTGGGTATGTTGGTTAGATGTATGTACATATTCTAAGATCTGCTACATATATGCGCGGGATTGGACAAAGGGACGTGGTCATATATAAAGAATTTATAGTCAAAAACTATGTTTTTTACGTGTTGGTTTTATATTATTGTGAAAGGGAAGTCAAATAAAATGTGGGTGCGGAGCACTCTCAGAGCATAGAGAATAATGACATATTACACGTATATAAAAATCAGATAGCAAGAGAGTAACGAAAATTTTGTGAACTTGTTTAGCGTCTGTACGAATATAATAATGTATGTATGTATATACAAGTGTCTGTTGCTTTGCATTCTTTGATTTTTGTGGGAATGAAACAAAAAGCATTGGGCAAGAAAATAATATCACATGTACATGCACTGGTCTTTAAATAATTTTAAGTATTAATATTATTTAAATGCAACGTCATCATATGATTGAACGCTGTTTTTTAATTTGCAATGTAACATTTACTAATGTGTTCAAAGAAATCGAACAGGTACCGTGTAGCAAAATGGTGTTAACACATTGCCCGTGAGTTCGAACACTCATTGGATTTTTTTTGTGAAATACCAACACAACGAAACAGGCGCGACCGAATTATGATTAAAATTCAAAAACACGAACATATTGTTGCGACTTGTACCGTTACGCGCATACACACATACAAAAGCTCAGTTACATATTTCGGGGTAGTTTTTCTGCTATCGATGCGTCACGTTCTTTGCTGTCGTGTTGCGCCTTGCATTCTGTTTATTTATCTATTTGATTTATCCCATCTCTGTAATATTTCTTCTTGTCAATTATTTCTGTTAATTCGGATATGCCATTACTCCCTGGTATGGTACTGTTTGCAGTTTAGCCCAGAAACTTGGTAAATTAGCGAGTAAACGGGGGGAAGTTTATTATTATATTATGTTACACAGAAAACTCTTAAAAAAGTTCATAAAACTACCGATACCGAAGTATCGGGCTTTTCAGCTAGTATTAATATAAAATTACGCCCAGGTCTGAGATATATTAATGGGAATACAGACGTTTGCTACCGACGTTCCATGATGATGCTCCAGTCCAATATCTCTTAAAAATATCCAAAGTAAAACTAATGAAAGGTGCTTTATATTGTGGATTAAATAAAGTCCTTTAATAGCAACTCTTCATCCACATTAATCTACTCTTATATTTATTTCCCATTTTCATAACTTCTTCAAACTTTGGGCAAACCAAAATATTGACATTTAATCGTAAATAAAAGTGTGTAGTAGTGTAAAAAATAGAAAACAATGTCTAACAGCAGGGTACCAAATCCAATCACTTACTGCCATCAATTAAGTTATAATCTTTCACTCGCCGTCTGGCACTAGGAACTTCTGGATTCCCGACTAAATCCTATTTATTTTATCGCAAACTTCAAACATAATGTTTTCATTTGTTACAATCTTTTCGTTTTGCTAAATTTAAAGCAAAAACTTGCTAACAAATCGCTTAACTTGTGGAAAGGGAGCAGATGGATAAATAGAAGTTTGTGAACAAGGATACAATGAACGAGCACATCATAAATTATGAGCCGTTTGTCGCTGGATTACGTGTTCTTCACACACACGCAGTCATCATTTTAATATTGGAGATGCAGTGCCAAACGGCAAACACTCCTTCGACCTACAATCACAAGGAAGAAAGATGAGAAATTTGTTGGAAACGAAAAAGAGAAATATTGCCGACACACTACACATGTGTTGCCGCAACAGAAAGAGGTGTCGTTTCATTCTGGTCTTTCACCCATTGCCCATTCGTTCTATTAAGCGGTTCGAAATTGTGTGACTGCTAGTGGGCGACGTGGTGGTATACAACCATAGCAACAACAACAAGAGATGATGTATTATTTCTTATGTGCTTTTTTCAGTTTCTTATACAGCAGGACAAAAAAATCATCCTTTATCAAAAAAAATAGTGGATATTTGTTATTTACTTATCCCTGGCAAGTGTAATAGTTAGTGGCAACAAATTTACACCAGCTGTGACCTTTGACAATATTGAAACTAAATATAAAAAATTCTGTCAACTCACCCTCCATCTACAAGACAAGGCGATGGCTTGTAGTCATTCTAGCTGCTGAGACAATCAGCTGAGCTCCAAACGAATGCAACCCTTACCAATGAACCAAAATTTTGTAACAACTTTAAACAGAAAAAAAGACAATAATCTTTTGAAAAGAGAAAAGTTTCTTATTCAGGAATGTAGTAACGAGACGACTTTGTATAAATCGAAGATATGAAAAAGTTTGAAAACATGATTTGTCTTTACTACTTACACTAGGGTGGTATGGAAAGTGTGGAACGATTTAATATCTCTAATATTTGAAAACAAGTTAGAAAGCAATTCGATCGAAATATGTTAATAAAACCCGACCAAAAAATAAATAAATAAATGGTTTCCTGTTACATCCCACGAGGGGAGTAGGGAGAGCTTCTCACAACCAGCGAGCAGTGCGCGTTCTAGTTTTACACTCACTGATTGGGACCTACAGTTTTACACCGGTTCCGAACGGTATTTTGGGAAGCTTTTTCATGGCTAAATACTCGATAGTGTCGCCGTCACTAAGCGAGGTGACCGCCGTCGAAAGAAATTTAAGGTGGTCAGAACCCACGTCCTCATGCACAAGAGTCGCGCACACTACCATTGCACCACCGACGGTGCAACTAGTTATAACTACTTTCAAAACTTCAGAACCAGTGCTTGTAAGAAGGAAAGATAAAATGAGGAGAGATAAACTAACCAAATCCAAATTAGTGTCAGAATTAATCACTCTGCCGCTAGTCTAGAATTTGAGAGACGCTACACAATACCACAATATTTACCCAACCATGATTTTGCCGAATTGGGTAAGACAAATATGAGAACTGATAGGTCGAATAAAATAAATAAATAAATATAGGGTGGACCATGTAAAATTTGGAATTCGAACTCCGCGTTATTTTGAAGTTTGACGTTTAGGAAGTGGCAGATTACACTAGCCAACAGTCGTTTTGTGATTTGTTTCTAGCATACTTTTTCTCATTGATTTTGACCTACTAAACACGAAAATGAGTTTTAAAAATTTTTCTGTTGATTGGTTTTCGAGATACAAATTTTTGAACTTTTTTCTTTAAATTTTTGGAGGTACACTTACAATTTTGAGCATATCTTTCGTCTTCTTTGACGTATTTGATCCTACTGCTACTCAAATTAAAGCAAATTGAGCCGTCTACAACTCATTCTCAGAAAATTTTCAAATCGGGTGAGCAGTTTTGATGTTGGCGGCTTAAAATGTTAAAAAACTGCGTTTTTTTAGTAAAAATGTGGCAGAAAAATTCATATAAAAATTCATATAAAATATAAAACGCGATGCTAACAGCGATTTTGGGTTTTTACGTATAGCTGGCATTTTTCCAAAGAAAATAAGCACTTACTTAACAAAATCTGACAACAAATGGCGGACTTATAATTTTTTTGGTAAAACACCGAAATTCCGCTATTTCACGATATTTTGATTTTCATTATTTGCACAGCTTACCTACCCAACGCAAACGAATAAATACATTTGAACTTAATTTAAAATAAACAAATTAGTCTTAGTATATTATTTTTTAATTTATTTAGAGCACTACATACTCAATGTATGGCACAATTAGAAATGGATGTGCCAGGTTAGCTAAACTAACGAAATTAACCAAATCAACGCCCATAAAAAATGAGTAGAAACAAAGATATAACTGTACATTTTATGCCATGTGGAAAAACAGCTGACTTCTTCTTTGTTTTTTGTATTCGCTGCAATTGGTCTCACGTATTAGGGTCCAAATGTAGTCACCCATCATAGCCGTGTCATAGATGCCCTGATAGCGTCGTTCCATAGCCTTCAATTCCTGATGAAAGCGCTCGCCGTGTTCGTCACTCACGTCTCCTAAATTCTCAGGGGAAAAAATCCAAATGAGAATGCAGAAAGTGTATTTTAAGTGACATGTGCACTCCTACCCAAAAATGAAAAAAAACGAGAATTAAAACGCTATTTAAATTAACATTTGTTTCAAAAAAAACCTACCCATTGCTTCATAGTTCTTTACCAGATCCTCAACTATGTCCTTATAATTATGGCTTTTGTTGTTTCCTAAAAAGTTTTCCACAATTTTTTTTATATCGGGTCCTGCGAAGACTCCTTCTTTAATTTTTGCCAGCGAAAGGTAAGGGAAAATTGACCGTAAATAGGCAAAAGCTTCACCTTCTTTGTCCAATTTTTTGGAAAAATTTTTTATTAAACCCAATTTTATGTGCAGCGGCGGAAGTATTATATTTTCACGGTTCTCTATTAGTGGTTTGCGCTGAACATTCGCTTCTCCAACTACAGGTTTCGTTCGTTCCGGCCATTTTTTTTGAATATAATGCTGATCATCAGCGCGGCTATTCCAAAGGCACAGAAAACAGCAATGTCGCGTATAGCCTCCTTGGAGTCCACACAGAATGGCCACAACTTTGAGGTCGGCGCATATTTTCCAATTATATTTGCTATACTCTATGCATTTCAGCAAAATGTTCATAGTTTCATAGTTCTCCTTTGAATGAACCGCATGAGCAATAGGAAGAGATGGCTTTTCATTCCCATTATGTAAGAGAACTGCCTTCAAGCTCTCTTTGTTGCTGTCAATAAACAACCTCCATTCATTGGGGTTGTGAATTTGGTGAAGCTCTTGGAACAAGCCGGAAATGTCGCTGCAAAAACATATTTGGTCTTTCTTTGTATAAAATTTTGCATACTGCTGGTGACGCTTCCTGTACGCTGTTACTTTCACTTCTGAATCCGCAAATCCACACTGTACCATCCGAGACGCAAAAAGTTCGGATTTCTCCTTAGTGAGACCAAAATCGCGCACCCAATCGTTTAGTTCGGCCTGTGACAGTAATTTTCGCTTTCTGCACGCCCCAAATTCGCTTGCACTTGACTCGGACTCTTGATCTGACGATTCTGCTTTTTGAAGAGATGCACCAGGGCACACTGGATATGGTACATCATTCGAATGTGGTACTGGAAGTGCAAACGATCCCACTTGAGCGTAGTTCCATTTTAAAAATCTCCCTACCCCACTGTTTGTGGTGAGGCAAAAGTAACAGTCTGTGGAATGGCATAGCGGCTTTTTCCACATCATTGGTGTATCGAATTTCATATGGCGCCTAAAATTAAAATAAATTACTATATTTGCTTTGCTTAATGTGTTTAAATAAAAATTCTTACCTTCCGCCAGCTGCCCAGTTGGTTAGGATTATATAGCAAAGATCACATAGCGACTTAGGTGTCCATGATTCTGTGATATTTGGTGAAATACCAAAATAATTCAAATAGTGCAATTGCACTGCTGGAGTAAACGTGTGTGCGTGATTATTCTTTATAAACTCGCCACAAACATTGCAGAAATTGTCTGGATTGTTCAAACACTCGAACACACGTAGTCTTTTACTCATTGTCTTACTTGTTGGGTAGGTATTATATGCACTGAAATTCAATTTGTTTCACTTTTTACTCGTACTACTCGCGTTCGTAGACACTTGTTGAATGACAAAAAACGATAAATGAACACCTATAAATACTATAGCTGGCTATATACCTGATTCAGCAAGTGTGCGTTTCAAATTGTGGAAAAGTTTCCAAATAATGACCACTCACAAATGTGGGGGAATTTCTGTAAAAAAATCCGATACAGGTAGCCATCCGGAAAACACACATCAATAAAAAAGTGTAATTCCCTTTAATTGACTGTGAACGGAGTAGCAGTCATAAAGGAACACGAAGAGCGTCCACGCACATTCAGAAGCGTATATTACTCTGCAACCACAATCATAAAAATTAAATAACTATTTGTGTATTACTTATTGTTTTTAATTCTGAGAATCATAAAAATTACGTAAACGTTTTTTCCAAACAATTTTGTACATGTAAAGTGGGTTTGCCAAAATTCGTATCGTAAAATACACCTGTGTTTCTATGTTCTGCATTTTCATTATACCATTTTCTTAAAAACATCGACGAAACGTCCCTACGGTATTGTAAATAGGTTTTTTACAATTATGAAATATTTGTGTTATTAATATTAATTTAAAAATTTTATCAAAACCGCTAAGTGCTGTGACATTTGACAAAAAATTTCCAAAAAAAAAAATTGCTGATTTCACTAAATTTTTGAAATTTCACGTCCCTTGCCAGAACAGAAGACATTAACCCAGGGTGGTGAAATTTTGAACAGAAGTAACTTATGTATAGGAGCAACTGTTCCGTTCTATTCCAAAAGGATTATAAAAAACTTGCTTTTTCGATCCCTCCTAGTAGGTTAGCTGTGCAAATAATGAAAATCAAAATATCGTGAAATAGCGGAATTTCGGTGTTTTACCAAAAAAATTATAAGTCCGCCATTTGTTGTCAGATTTTGTTAAGTAAGTGCTTATTTTCTTTGGAAAAATGCCAGCTATACGTAAAAACCCAAAATCGCTGTTAGCATCGCGTTTTATATTTTATATGAATTTTTATATGAATTTTTCTGCCACATTTTTACTAAAAAAACGCAGTTTTTTAACCTTTTTAAGCCGCCAACATCAAAACTACTCACCCGATTTGAAAATTTTCTGAGAATGAGTTGTAGACGGCTCAATTTGCTTTAATTTGAGTAGCAGTAGGATCAAATACGTCAAAGAAGACGAAAGATATGCTCAAAATTGTAAGTGTACCTCCAAAAATTTAAAAAAAAAAGTTCAAAAATTTGTATCTCGAAAACCAATCAACAGAAAAATTTTTAAAACTCATTTTCGTGTTTAGTAGGTCAAAATCAATGAGAAAAAGTATGCTAGAAACAAAACACAGAGAAAATTTTGTTATTTGTGACCTATTGTTATTAGGTAAAGGTTATAAATTTACGAAATGGGTCACTTTAAGCTTGAATAAATCTCTGAAATTTTAAAAACTTTCATCCAAATTTCTGAGCTTCCAGCTCAAAATTTATGATATAAATTCCATGCAAACAGAGTGCTATTAACACAGTTTGTGGATTAATTTGTGAAGCGAGATCGTACATCCGGGTCCTTTTTGGGCGAAGAACTCGTGTACGAGTTTGCATATAATTTTGCGCAGAATTTTTCATATAAACCTCGGTATGGAGGTTTAAAAGTACAATTCGTTCAAGAACTAAGGCTTCGATTCGTTTTCGCTTCGTTGAAAGGGCTGGAGATCACTTGACTGAAGATAAGCATTATTACCGAAAAATCGCCTTTTCCGATGAAGCTCATTTTTCGCACTGGGGGGCTCCGAAAATCCACATGTCGTCGAGGACCAACCCATCGTACAACCCATTATTATTCTGCATACTTTTAGGATTTGGTAATTATTACTAGATTTGTAGAGTCAGGGACGTATATGAGGGATGTGTTCTTTCATGTTGGCTTTGTGATAGTCATGCCATTGTGAAGTGTGATGGCTTCAATGGAAGGCATTATGACATTATTACGTCTAAGGAAAGCGGGCTGCGCTGAACATGTTGGAAGTGTTGTTGGAATTCGATGTTGACTTTTTTTAGGTTATTGCCTTTTGCGTTATTAACAGTATTACCCCATTCTGTGTGCTTATGGTTCAAGTCATCCGCTAGTACATAGTACTTATTTGAATTTTGAAGATTCATAAAATCAAATAGTTTTTGCAAGTCTGCTCTTATTGAATTTATACTACCGGCCGGATAGTACGCACATATAATAACTAAAAAGATGTCAACTGGTATCTTTATGGAGCATGTCCTAAAGCATCTAGCGAATATCTACTTTTGTTATCGTTACTGTAGTATTGTATGATATTCTTGACTAATATAGCAGTTCTCCCACCCCTTGTTGCATCAATTCGATATTTGCTTATGATTTTATAATTTTTAAATATTACATTATGTGTATGGTTTAATTTGTCTCATATAATAGGACAACCTACTCTTAAAAATGCACCTATTCCTGAAAAAAGTCCCAATTCTAAAAAAATACAATTTCTTTAAAAAAACATTTTCTTCAAAAAAATACCATGTTGTAAAAAATACCTTTTCTTACAAAAATTCCTTTACTTAAAATTACCTTTACTTAA
Source organism: Phaonia tiefii (assembly GCA_963931995.1). Classification (NCBI taxonomy): domain Eukaryota; kingdom Metazoa; phylum Arthropoda; class Insecta; order Diptera; family Muscidae; genus Phaonia; species Phaonia tiefii. Next base: position 195,289,221 of record OZ008368.1, on the reverse strand, counting down.
AAATAAAATATTACCTTTTTTCTTGAGATAAGTAGGCTTTCTGAAAATAAGTAAATTTTGTTAAAAAATAACCATTTCCTTAAAGGAGTACCACTTCTTTAAAAAGTACCTGTTCTTACAAAAGTACTTTTTTATAAAAAAAAATTAGTAATACTCTTATGGCTTTTTCTTACAGAAAGTACTTCTTGTTAAAAATAGTACATTTTCTTAAAAAAAACATTATCTTTTAATAAAAGAAGTACCTCTCTTTAAAAAGGACCTATATAATTCCGGATTCCTATATTCCGGAAAATATAATACATATTCTTACAAAAAGGACCTAAAAATATTTTTTTTTTAAATACATTGCAGAAAAAAAATTCTTAAAAAAAGTTTTTTATTTTACAAAAAGTACCTTTTCTTAATGATCCATTTAAATTATCGTACTTTTCAACGGCCGCTTTATACGTGCTGGAACTAACTAGTACATAATATATAGCCAAAGGAACTTCGTTCCAACCGGGTGTCCCATGACACCTCGTGTGATTTTTTCTTCCCAAAAGTTGAAGAGGATGACATGGACGAAGCACGGTTTCAACAAGACGGTGCTACGTACAACAAAGCCAACGTTACAATCGATATATTGTGCAATGTGGTCGAAAACCGCACAGTCAGCCGAAACTTGGAGGTGCATTGGCTACCTCGCAGCTGCTGAAAGATAAGAGTTACCCAAACAATCCCAAGTATATTGAGGCCTTAAAATGCGATATAGACGCTCAAACAATTGAAAATGTTCGTAAAAATTGGGTTGAACGAATGGCAAGTCATGACAGCCATTTGAACGATATTGTGTGTCATTCGTAAATATCAATGACGTACCTTACCAACAAAATCATAAGTATTTATTTCTTAGTACTCATATAGCAACCGAGGACTTTGGGCCATATTTGGTTACAAAATACTACTACACATTGATATAGTATGTACATATACCTCTTGAAATTACAAAAATAAAATGATATAACTAAATGACATGTTTTCCTCATGTTAACATGTTATTCCATTAAGTATGAAGTATGAAAATGAAATCAAACTACTCAACTTACTAAGGAAAAACTTAAAAAAAACTAATCCTCAACTTAATTAAGGAAAAAATTTTTTAAAGCGAAACTTAATTCCAAAGTCTACATGGCCTAACCTTTAGTTCCACATTAAATTCCATGAAAGCATTGGAGTACACACTCTGATTGGGACCTGTAGTTTTACACCTGTTATGAATGGTAGTTTGGCAAGCTTTTTCATTGCAATATACTTTATGTTCGATCTCAAAATTCAAAAAGACTCAATTAAAAATAAACGATGTTTATGTAACGCATAGTTTTCCATTTTGTTATAACCGGTTGTTGTTATTAACCGGTTTCTACACCTCAGTTTAACCGAAAGCCGGTTTCGCCAAAATCAGAATATTCGAAGACACCGAAAACCGACATTTTTGAAAAACCGGGTTTTTGGAATACACTAATTGTACGCCATTGTGAGTTGATGTCTTACTTTCCCAGTTGGCCACATCTTCAAGACATCCTCAAGGATAGGTGCAAGACCATACTAATTCGTTGAAGACACGTAGGTGATCGTTCATACAAATCATCGACGAAATTTTCATTCAAGTGTCCGCAAAGTCGTGCAAGTCTTATTGAGCGACACAGCCGCTCAGATCATCGCTGACCACTACATACATGTAAATGTCGTCCAAATTGTCCCTGACGACAATATGAACGTCGTTTGGGATATATGATCGGCGACGACCAGATTATTGAAACATTTCTATGCAATTCGTGACCGATTGCTTCAACGACATTGTACTTACCCATATCACCTACAGTTGAAAATTTTAAGCATTGTACTTTAAGTTGCTGTTGCACATATACATAAGTACATATATTTAATTTTTAACTCATTTTTCAAACAGCACACAAACAAAAAACTCTAAAGATATAATTAAAAAAAGGATGGCAAATTAGTTTTTGTTGCCTAGGCGGGCGTTTTCCTTATTGTTGTATTTTTCAACCGTCGAAATATTGATCGGAGCTCCTTCATAAAATCTTCATACGATTTCCCCTCCGTTTTGATAGCTTCTGTAAAATTAAAGAAAAGTAATTAGATTTGATTATAAAGTAAAATAACATAATAATTATTTATATTATATTTTTACTTACCATATAAATCATTCAGTATGTTCCCAAAACACTTCAATGATTACGATGGTTTCTTGTCAAAATTACTTCACACTTTAAAAATAACTTTCATCGTCAACACAACCGCACTAATTTTAAAGACAAACTGAATGTTTTTCTCACGTATTTAATTTTTCGTCGTTAATGACCCACTACTTCGTTTTTTGTTTCTTTATTTGTTTTGAAGACGTTTAACATACATAATCTTCTTTCTTAGAACTTGTAGTTATATGTGTTCGGTCGAAGACCACATTAATGTTTGGTCGCTCAGCTTGTACTCACCGAAGAGCTATGACGAATGAACACGATTTTTATCGCCCAGACTGTCATCGATGGGCATTTACTAATCATTAGTTAAGTAATTTGTCTATGAATTGATTGTTCGAAGACAAATTTTTGTATTGGATCACTCCAGATTTTTTCAGCGACATGTGTTATCAGCGTCATGTATTAAAGACATCGTTGACGATCAAATCATGTGAGACGATTTGTCCTACTGGGTAATTGGAGAAAAAAACTTTGAGCTAAATTTGGTAGGATATCTATAAGTACATATAACACAATCAACCACGAGATTTTACATTGTGACTAGCGTGTCCAAAACCGAAACCGAAAAACCGGTGAATCCGGTTAACCGGTTTTATATATACTTAACCGTGTGGCGGATTTTTAAAAACAATAATTTTCGAAGAAACCGGAAACTGATTATTTGACGTCGGTTAACCGGATATCCGGGTTTTACTTAGTTTGTGTTCATAACCTTAAACAAATTAATAATAAATTGTATGGTTTTCGAATTGCAATGAAGTTTTGGAATTAAGAAACATGATTTCTATTCTCAAATATGATTTTATATTCCAAAAAGTTATAAATGACATTTCGAAACAATTTTTGTAATCTAATTTCAAAATGATTTTGAGACTTGAATAAGAAATAACTACAACTTATTTAAGAACTAATTTCACTTTCCAAACATTTTTGATGTGTTAACATCTATAGGCGCGGGTAGGCACTAAATTCACAAAGTGAATACATCCAAACACAGTTTGTCCGACTGCGATCACGCAGATTGTCAGACTGCGATCACACAGACTGTCCGACTGCGATCACAGATTGTTTGGTCCCTCTAGTGCTGGGCACTAGTTCGTACCAGTTGAAATAAATACTTACTAGGGAACCACCTCTACTTACTTTGCCAACCCTAAGCAATGCACTTCATCATTTCGTTTTTTGTATGAAATGTCCGCAAAAAGGGTCAATCGCCACCACATGGTTTACCGCGAACTAGTAAATATGGGCCCCCAAGAAAAGGGGGGCACACAGGTACCCATACTAGGGGTGGTGATATGAGTACCCAGAAGAACTAGTGAATATGGAAAGGGGGGTACACAGGTAATAGCTTTAATATAATTTGAAGTTCAATTTTAATATTATATTATATTAGTTATTATTAGTTAGTTTTCATTTGTATATTCATTTCTAATAATTCACAATTGATGTTGTTGCTGTCTTGATTTTCATTTTTGGTTTTGTTGCAGCTGGAGTTTTTCAAGTATGGCTTCTTCTGAAGTTTGCAAAGCCTTTCGGAGTTGTTCCTCAGCTGACCCAGTCCCATCGACCAAATTGATTGCATCTGAAAGAAACAAAAGTAGTTAATTAATTGATGCCTAGCTACCATTACAATGAATTTAATAATACCTACCAAGAAATACTCCACTTTATATTTGCACTTGACTCCTCCTCTAAACTGTACTGATTAAACAAATTAGCTCAACTGGCAAATTTGTTCTCGATCATTGCAAAAGAGCAGCAAGCAAAACGAAAACAAACGGTACTAGCACACAAATACTCTTTCAAACACTCATACACAGCCTGAAAACGAAAGCATGTGCGCACACATGTTTTTACTCGGTGGTTCGGCGTTCGTCATGTACGGAGCCATGTACGGAGTAGTCAGGCTTGGCTTATCGACACCTCCAGAACTGCCGGGGTGGCTAATCGACACTTCCAGAAACTCCTCCGAATCGGCTGGACCGATTTGTATGAAATTATGTGTGCATATCGGGTAGGTCTCAGAATCGGCCAACATATATTTTTTATACCCCTAAATAATAAGGATGACACAGATAACAGATTTGGCCGACTGCGAAACACAGATTGTCAGACTGCGAAAAAACACACACTGATTTAGCGGCAGCGAATAGTTGTCTTGTGTGGGTGCGGAGGGCTCTCAGAGCAAAGAGAATAATGACGTGGTTATACGTATATAAAAATGAGATAGCAAGAGAACAACGAAAATTGTGTGAACTTGTGTAGCGTATGTACGATCATAACAATGTATGTATGTCCATCCATGTGTCTGTTGCTTTGCATTCTCCTTGTTTTTTGTGGGAATAAAGCAAAATAACTACACTGGACTTTAAATAATTTTAAGTATTAATATTATTAAAATTTAACGTCATCATATGATTGAACGCTGTTATTTGTTTTTCAATGTATCATTTACTAATGTGTTCATAGAAATCGAACAGTACCGTGTAACAAACATTTGCTAACACTTCGCCCGTGAGTTCGAACACTCATGGGATTTTTTTTTTCAAATTTAGAAATTAAAATTATTTTATAGATAAATATTTTAAACTTAAAACGATTTTCATACATGAAAATTTCCTTCAAATTTCAATATGATTTCGAATTTAAATCAGTTGAATTTCTAATAAAATTTTGAATATAACTTTTACATTGTATATTAAACTCTCTTTCCAAATTAGAATATGAGTTAAATTTTAATTTAAAATTAAAACGAAATTGTCATATTTAAATAGAGTTGTGAAATTTTGGGGTTTAAACACTAGTAATTATCTGAAATTATCGATAAACAAATGTATTGTAAGTGCTGCATGTGTAATTTAATTTAAAGCAAAAAAACTGAGTAATCCGGTTCCACCGGTTTTTGCCAAAATTAAAAACCGAAACCGGTTTCTTGAAAACTTAATTTTCCGAACAAACCGAAAACTGGTTTCAAAAAAAATTAAGGTTTTTTGGATACTCTAATTGTGACATAATTGGTAGCAAGATTAAGTTGCAACTTCAAAATCTGGTTAAATTTACCAAACTAGAAAACTGCATTCTGAAGTTGTCAGTGTGATACCTCGGGGAGGTCGTGTTGCTTAGATAATAGGAGGTTAAAACGTTTGTCATTTAGTCAAAGATAACTTCAATTACTTTACAAAGCATACACACACTGATTTTGAAAATGACCTTATGTAAAATGTAATAGATTCACACAGTGTCACTAAATGTTCATACCCTCCTCGTAATAACCGCATAAAGTATTACAAACTACTTCAAAGCTGTAAAATCACTTTGTTTGCCTTATATCGTCGTATGCTTCGTTTCAATATCTTTTTTTTTGGCTTATGAGTAAAATGTCGCGCCTTTAACTTTTACGACAGAAAAATCAAAAAGTTTTAGATTATTGCACCCGCTGTCTGCTACTGAAAGATGCCACATTTCGATTGTAAAATGTTTTTTCTTACCAACGAACCTAAATGTCAATGTAATGGGATTTCTATTCGCCTCCACTAATTCTTGCTATTCAGCAATAACCTCATAATTTTCTAAGGGCGGTTTTTTTTATTTTGTGGAAATTTGGTCAATGTCTCCAATGAATTGACAATGTGATGAATGTTAAAGTAAATTTCCTGTATGGTCCATTAGTGTGCTTTAGTATTATTTAAGATTCCTTTGTAAGTAGAATAAATTATAAAAACAGTGACTGATGTTGTGTCCGTTTATGAGACTGTTTATTGGGCAAATCCAAAATAAGTTAAGATGTTGGAATTACGATTTTATGATGCCCGCATTGTGGATTGCAGCGTTGGCATATTGAAATGTTAATAACTGAGGTTCAAAAAAAAGTTAATATTGAACTGCAGACATTGCAGGTCACAGGTGTCATAAGACAAGATCACTCCACAATCCATAGCAATACTAGTGGCTAAATGAAAAAATTGTAAACAACTTTTTTTAACCGTATTATGCCATAACCCTGTATACATGCCAGTATTACTTTGCATACTTTTAGGATTTAGGATTTGTACAGTCAGGGACATATATGAGGTCAATGTTGGCTTTGTGATAGTCACGCCCGTGTGAAGTGAGCTGGCTTCAATGCAAGGCATTATGATATAATTACGGCTAAGGAAAGCGGGCTTCGCTGGAGCTAAGCTATTTAAGGAAAGAATTTCAAACTTTAAATACTGAGTTTGTCTCTATTAGTTTGAAACTTAAATCGTTGGAGGATATATTTGATACTTTTAAATGGCCTGAAGACATATCGTCGTCTCCAAGACGGGAAAAAAACTTCTAGTGACGTCATTGAATTGTGCCACTAACTGGGATATTTTGTACAGTCTTCTCTTATCTCCGAAACCGCCGTCGTCTGTTGCTCCTTCATCCACTGAAGTCAGGACCGTAATTATTATGAGTTTTATTATAAAATTGATATAATAATGATTATATTATGACTTTATGAGGAAAGACTTGTTTTAATGGTATTTTAATGGTAATGATTAATCTAAGTAATATATATTACAAAATTAAATGTTGTGTTTGTTTTCTTGGTTTGCATTTCTTAGTACCGTATAGCCTCGAAACCGGTTGGGCTGATCTTTTTGAAATTTTCACAGAATGTAGCTGTGTGGTCGGTGGTGAAAATAGGGTACATGCATTTTTGATATATCAAGTGGGCGTGGCCCGCCCATTGGACTCTATTTTTGAAAACGCAAATGCATTTGGCAGCGTGGCATACATCTTGAAACTTTGTACGGCTGTAGATCATGAGCTATCAGAGGTATGAATATGACATTTGTTGTTTGTACAGTACGAATTACAGTCAGGGTGCAAGTGGGCGGTGCCACGCCCCCTTTAAAAAAACCGATCTGATGGCTTTTCTAATAGACCGATTGTTTTGGAAATTTACAATGTGGTACTGATGACCTACTGATAGTCCTTAATTATACTTGCTAGTGATTGGATAAAGGGGGTGGCACCGCTATACAACTTGCAATTAAAAATGTCTAAATCTCATGACCTATCAGTGGTATGAAGATACACTTTGGTATATATGTTGTTGTATTGTATGAATTACGACGACACAAATCAATAATATTGTGAGGTTCGGTACATATACTACTGATATGATGTAAATTTATTTTTGGGGAAAACCAATGAAAATTTGACTATTAAAAAGGTCACACTATGAAGCTAAAAAAGTGACCACAGGTACGAGTGAATATGAATATCGTTGAGGTCAGTTTCGAGAGCATCCTAAATATCTTTATCCCAATAATGCATTTTTTAAAAAAATGCAGAATAATCTTATAGAGGCTACTATAATCACTGGAAAGTATAATGAAACCGATGCCCTGATTCCACGTATTCCCATGATACCTACAGATAGGCCAATCGATTTCAAAAGATTTCAGTTTCCGATTCGGTGGCCATTTGCAATGACCATTAAAAAAGCGCAAGGGCAGTCGCTTGAAGTCTGTGGCTTAAATTTGGCAAATCTAGGTCTTTCGCACGGACAATATACGTTGCATGTTCTCGTGTGAGTAAACCTTCAGACTTACATATATATATTTACACCACATGACACAACTAGAGTACTTGAATAAATGAAAAAAAAATAACAAAAATGTGTTTCATTAAAATTACAATTCAGGGGTAGCCAAGCGCAGCGGGAACAGCTATTATAGTATATTGAGAACTTAAAAATATACTTTTTAAAAAACATACATTCTTTAAAAAAAACATTTTTCTTAAAAAAAGTTTATCATTTTACAAAAGTCTCTTTTTTTAAACATCGATTAAAATTATCATATTTGTCAACGGGCGCCTTAGGCGTGTTGGAACTAACTGCTACATAATATATAGCGAAAGGAACTTCGTTCCAAGCGGGTGTCCCCTGACACCACATGTATTTTTTTATAATTTATTGAAGCTCAAGACCATACTATATCTCTATTAATAGATATATATAGTTTTCAAAGTGCATCCTAATGATTCCTGGCAATCCACAGGTATTCATCAGCGGTTGTTTGAAATTATGCTATTGGAAAATTTAGCAAACTAAATTCAAAGGAAAACTCAACCGACAAAACTTTTTGCCAAACTTTTTTTTAAAACAATATTACTATTACTATAGTATGGTAGTATCAGATGGGAGACATGATACTAAAACTCCTTCAAAAAGTATGAATAGTCTTATTGAAATGTTCTACTGCTCTGATAATTACAGCCGATTAACAATAAAAACGTATCATATAACTCGTAGTGCAATTAGAACTTTATTCCTGCTCAAATATTCTCCAATTTCATTGTTCAAATGGCGTAATGCATCAATGTAACGATTAGCCGATAAATGTATGAAAACCGGTTATTTTTCGTAGCATTTACCACTGTTGCCACATGGTAGTAAGATTATTTGACAAAGCACTGAAAAACTCTTTTCGTATTTAAAGTCAGATCAAACATAAATGATCATAAATATCCTGGTTTTGAGACATTAAGAGAATCAATAGAAAATTATTTCGACAGATATGAAATGGACACATTGCAGTACGATATATGGACGACTACCTACAGATCAGACTTTGTGACAAAAACGGACAATGTTGACGAATTCGTTGATACATTTTTGAAAAAATTGGCGAAACTTCTAAGACATTGCTTTATTACTAAGCAAAAGAATAGTTACTTTAATAATATACAATAGAATTAAAATCAGACTAATTATTGATTGTCTTAGATTTTGCAGAGAACTATGGATTTATCACTCAAAATGAGGTGCAGTCATATCATTCTACGAACAATCAAGCCACGATACATCCGTTTGGAGTTTACTGCAAAACAGACGACGAAATAAAATTTTCTATCTGTATTATAATAAGTGATTATAATAAACACAGTACCATAGCACTACAAGACGATGAGGATACAATAAATGGCATGTTTTGTGTAAAATACAAAGAATATTTATTTCACTTCGATATGTTTGTTTTTCTTTCGTTTTATGCTATTTAATTCTATTTTATTTCTTGCGAATTTTTAATTAATTTTTTAATTTAATTTTTAATAATTTTTTTCTAATTCTTCGACCCTTATTTTATTAATTATTCTCGACTAATTATTCCAGTTTAAGGTCTCTCCAGATTTCATAAAACTTTTTGGTTTTCTCGATATTTCGATTTCCTTTGGAAATCTTCTTCAGGAAAGTTTTTATATTAATTATAACAAACAAACATCAAATTTTTGACAAATTGTGAAAAGTAACACTATTTATACTTATTATAATACAGTATAGTTTACATAAAGTAGAAATATTAAATTGAACAAAATTTTAAAATATTTTAAGACATTTGTGTTAATTTATCTTATTATTAACCTATTAGTTTTTATTAATTAAGATTCTACCATTTTTAGTGAAGTTATATGTATCTGCTTTCTTATTAAACTGCGAAAACTGATAAAAACTTGCGAAAATTAGCAAAAAATTACCAAAATTTAAACAAGTTAAAAAATTACCTAATAATCACTATAACCAAAAGAAATGGCGAAAACTCTGTTAAAAACCGCCAAATTCGCGAAAATCAGAAAAACATTGCCAACCCCATTATGACAACGATTTCCAACATTAACTAAAAATCGCCGAAGCTCTAAAATTTCCTAAATTGTAAAAAATAAAACCGCGAGACCGCAAAAATTCGAGGCCTTTGTTTTAATTTCCCCTATTATTAAAATTTTTATTTTTATTTAATAAACATCTATAATTTTGAGCTACTTTAAAATTAAAATTAAAACATATATATTTAAATAAAAATCAAAAATTAAAAATTTAAAATTTGGTGTGTTTTTTTGGAAAATTACGCAGTTTTTTTGGGTTTGGTGCTTTTTGAATACATGCGATATAATTAACTAAACTCTATTCTATCCCACTTGACATTTATTCCGCTTGCTGGCGGGGGTCCGCAATGACGTGTTAAAATTGGATGTTTCATTCCCTTTGTTTTTCTTGAGTGTTAACATTTAAAGGCGCGGGTACGGCCTAAATTCACAAAGTGAATCCATCCAAACACAGATTGTCCGACTGCGATCACACATTGTTTGCCGTTAAACTACCCCGCAACGGCTGGATCTGGATTTGGCTGGATTTGTATGAAATTTTGTGTGCACATCGGGTAAGTCTCTGAATCGGCCAACATCTATTTTTCATACCCCCATATAGAACATACCCCCATATAGAACACAGATTTGTACGACTGCAAACCACAGACTGTCAGACTGCGAAAAAAAATCACACACTGATGTAGGGGCAGCGAATTGTTATCTTGTGTGGGTGCGGAACACTCTCAGAGCAAAGAGAATAATGACGTGGTTATACGTATATAAAAATGAGATAGCAAGAGAGCAACGAAAATTGTGTGAACCTGTGTGGCGTATGTACGAATATAACAATGAATGTATGTTCGTTCATGTGTCTGTTGCTTTGCACTGTCTTTGTTTTTTGTTGTAATGAAACAAAAAGTATTAAGCAAGAAAATATTGGCACATGTGCTTGCACTGCACTTTACATAATTTTAAGTATTAATATTATTTAAATGTAACGTCATAATATGATTGAACGCTGTTTTTTATTTTACAATGTAACATTTACTAATGTGTTCTTAGAAATCGAACAGGTACCGTTTAACAAAAAGGTGTTAACACATCGCCAGTGAGTTCGCACACTTAATGGAATTTTTTTTTTGCATTCTCTCATTTTTCAGTTTAGTAGAAAAGTTACTCTCGTGAGGATATCGGTGTTAGTGAAAAAGTGAAAAGCAAGAAAACGTATGAATAAAATGGAAAAAAGACAAAAACGACACTATTTAACTGAAGCAAAGCATATAAATGCCAATATTCAATTGAAAAATAATTTAAATATAAAAGAAAATATAAATTGTGAAATAATTGAAGAGGAAAAAGAGGAAGAGTTAAATTCAAGTGTCTATGCAAATTTCAGGGAAGGCGTTAATTTTAACTTACGTCAGTGGTTTTGTCGTAATAATATTTCCAGAGAGCCGTCTAATGATTTGCTTGCGTTATTGTCCGAGAAAACATTAAATCTACCTAAAGATGTCCGAACTTTAAAATCTACTCCAAAAGATATTGTCAAACGGTGTGTAGATCCTGTGGAATACGTGCATTATGGTGTTAAAGACGCCCTGACAGACTTCTTAACTAATTGTAATTTTGAAAACTTAGAAATGTGTCTCAAAATAAATATAGATGGACTACCGTTATTTAAAAGTTGCCAAAAGCAAACTTGGCCAGTTTTAACAAACATTGATGGCAGCAAGCTTGTTACGGTTGCTGGCATACTCGTATATGTTGGATCTTCAAAACCTAAACATCCAAATATATATTTCGATGAATTTGTTACCGAGTTGCTGCAATTCATCACTAGCAGAATGACTTTTAAAAACAAACACTATTAAATAAGCATTAAGGCCTTCATTTGTGATTCACCTTGCCCGCGCATTTATTTTGGGAATAAAACACCAATTTTTCCTGTTGCACTAAGTAAGTTCAAAGACGTGAAAGTTTCCAAAGAAGACTGATTTTCAAAAGAACTGAGCATAGTCTACGTATTTACGACAGCTTTAAAAGCCGGATTCAATCTGAGCACCACAATATAAAAAATCAGTTAGCTTTGGAAAAATTACCAATTTACATAATCGAACAATTTCCGTTCGATTAGACGCATGTTGTATGCCTTGGGGTAATGAAAACATTATTAGTGACATTAGTAAGAGTTAGAGGTCACCCGTTTTTTTTAATCGGGATGCAATAAAATTGCTTCCAACTAGATTGGTGTCAGTTTCGGTAATTTTTGCTTTACTTCGGTCCTGTTGTATGGTAAAATATTTTAGATAGGGAAAGGTATGACCACTTCATGCTTTTGAGCTTTGATATCAGATTGCTTCTTCACGAAGAATACTGCATAACAAAATTCAATTTGGCCACCGAGTTATTGTTTCAAATGCAGTTCTAAATAAATGAAAACTCTTTTCTTCTTTTTTGTCAGTCTAGTATGATACTCGTAATTGCATTATTAAAACGCCAATAGTTTCTGAACAAATACTGAACCCATTTTGAAATTTTCGTATATTGTATAGAAAAATATGCGACATTTTTAAAAATAAAATTAAGAAAATCCAGTTCCAGAAATTCCAATATGTTTGCAGTAAATGAATATACGTTTAGTTTATATAGGTGTAGCCACGTTTAGTTGACAATGGGCAAATAAACCTGTAGAATGTAAAATAACTATTTGTTAGAAGCATTTGTTTAGATTTCGATTCTGTGCTGATTTGTCTAAAAAGCCTCTCATTATACTATAATAGATGTACCCGTTGCGCTTCGCTACCCCTGAAGTGTAATTTTAATGAATCACAATTTTGTTATTTTTTTCCTATTTATTCAAGTGCTCTAGGATATACAATAAGTCTAGTTTTGCCATCTGGTGCAAATGTATATTAGTCGGAAGGTTTACGTACACGTGAACATGCAACATATATTGTCCGTGGAAAACACGGATTTGTCAAATTTAAGCGACTGCCCTTGCGCTTTATTAATGGTCATCGCAAATGGCAACAGAATCGGAAACCGAACTATTTTGAAATCGATGGGCATGCCTGTAGGTATCATGGGAATACGTGGAATCAGGGCATCGGTTTCATTATACTTTCCAATGATTATAGTAGCCTCTATAAGATTAATCTGCATTTTTTTTTAAAAATTCATTATTGGGATAAAGATATTTAGGATGCTCTCGAAACTGACCTCAATGATATTCATATCCATTCGTACCTGTGGTCACTTTCTTAGCGTCATAGTCTGACCTTTTTAATAGCTGTATTTTTATTGGTTTTCCCCAAAAAGTAATTTGCATCATATCAGTAGTATATATACCGAACCTCACATTCCTACACTGTGTCAAACAATTGTCCGTACACCTGGCAGTTGTGAACATATTTCAATGTGTCTCAAAAGATATATGGCCGATATGAGTCAAATTTTTTTTAAAGTTAGAAGCATTGAACTTCAAAAAAAAACCATTTAAATCGAATCGGCCATATATTTTTTGAGATACATTGAAATGTGTTGTCAAGTGCCTGGTTTACGGACAATTGTTTGATATAGTATATGTAATAGTCGAATATTGAACATACTGTTAAATTTTCAGGACGACCAAACTATTATTATGACTGCTATAACAGTTTGTTTTAAATGGGCCTGGTATATCCCACTACCACTCTGGCTGTAATTCATAATGTATCAACAACATATACACCAAATCTCATCTTCATACCTCTGATAGTTCATGAGGTATAGCCATTTTTAATTTCAAATGGTATGGGCGGTACCACGCTGCTTTATCCAATCACTACCAACTATAACCAAGGACTATCAGTAGATCATCAGTACCACATTGTGGGGTATATTAGAAAAGACGTCAGTGCGATTTTTGAAAAGTAGGCGTCGCACCGCCTACTTACAGCCTGGCTGTAATTCATACTGTACCAACAACATATATACAAAATCTCATCTTCTTACCTCTGATAGTTCATGAGATACAACCATTTTAAATTTCAAGTTGTATGGGCGGTGCCGCGCCTCTTTATCCAAACATTTTCAAATATAGCCAAGGATTGTCAGCAGGTCATCAGTACCGTATTGTAAAATTTTCATAACAATCGGTATATTAGGGCGTGGCACGGCCTGGGTTACCCTTACCATTAAGGGGTATGAAAAATAGATGTTGGCCGATTCTCAGACCTACCCGATATACACACAAAATTTCATACATATCGGTCCATCCGTTTCGGAGGAGTAAGCTAACTAACATTGTGACACGAGAATTTTATATATACACAGATTAATTGTATAGGAATGGTCACTGGGGTATAGAGGCCGACTTTATACAAGTTAACTTAACGCTTGCAACTACACATCATTGCCATATTGCATTTCTATTATCATCAGTATACTAAAATGGAACCATCAGCGGCATATATATACCAGAATGTACTTGAGTATCCGTTCGTTTTCCTTTCAACGATTCTACTTTCTTTATATTAGTAACGTATACCAAATTACGCGTATTAACATACCCTACAATACCTGGAATGTATACAACCTTTCCATCCATCTATGCAAAACATTAACATAATTAATAGCAGTGTTGTTCCTACCTATATTCTCTTCAAATGCTACGCCATATCAAAATGTAACAATCTTTAGCTTCAACTCAACTTTCCATTGTGTCCTTTAGTCCAGATTTGTTATCACAGTTTTTGGGTTTTCAGTTATTCACCGCATGTCTTCGTAGGTATTACGTCGTGTACAACATTGACAAGTATATACATTTGTTAACTCGGTTTTTGGTTTAAGGACCAACAAACCTAAACTCTTTTGACGTTTATTTATTAATTAGTTAGATTTGTTACGCACAAACACAAAAATATCCATGCACGAGAATAAGATAGACAAATTGATATGGAATGAAATCTTTAAACTCTTAACATTGATAAGGAATTAAACAAAGTAAAATTGAAATGATGCAAAGAAAAATCTTCGTAAAAGCATAAGTTCTGTGATAATACGGGTCAGTCCGTTGAATGACAAAGCTGAGGAGGATAGCATTTCAAAGAAATGGTTGATTTTACTTAAAGCTACTATCGCCCTTTATTTTCAAGTCACACATGAGATTACAAGATTACACAAACAACTATTTCCTTAGTCCCTTTAACATAAGTATTCACACCCAAACAGTATAAAGCATTTTCGTTTTAAAATTTAAACCAAATATCTTTAAATACAATTATTGACAAAAATCTTGTTTTTTGTAGACTTTTGTTCCTTTCTTCCCCAACATCTCAAAACACTAAACTCTCTTAGACAAGGACAACACAAAAGATAAATAGTCTGACGTGGGGGAAGGACAAACAAAATGAATAAATTGGTTTATGACATTTCCGTGTATATCAAGTTGCAAGATATTATTATGCCTTATCGATATAAGTTCGCTTTTATAATTTATTAATTATGAAGCTGTTAAGTCAGTTTTTCTTGCGAAAAGACGGAACATTGTACATTGAAGTTATGTCTGTAATAAAACAAAAACAAAAAATGTTATGTATTACAAATATTTCTCATGCAAATAAAAATTCGAATTTTATATACAATTTTAAAAGTACATAACACGTTTTTATACGAATATCATCTTTGACACATATGTACCTTTAAGTATCAACAGCTCCATTTCCGGCAACATGGCCTATCCAACCCAAGTGGCCCAATTTGATTCGCCTAGCTATGTCCACGTCAGAATATAGATTATATAGCTCTGGGTTCCAGTGACATCGGTACTCGCCGTTTTCCCAATCAGGACCATATATTTTACGGAGAATTTTTCTCTCGTATACTCCCAGATGGTTTCCATCCGCTTCCGATATGACCCAAGTTTCGGAGCCATATGTCAAGACAGGCAAAATGAGAGTCTGATATAGCTGGACTTTTGTCCGTCGAGTGAGGGCTTTGTTCCTAAACTGCTTGCTGAGCCCAAAATAGCATCTAATTGCAAGCACATTTCTCCCATCTATCTCCAGGCTGACATTGTTGTCCTAGTTCACGGCGGATCCAAGGTAGACAAATTCATCCACCACTTCCAAATTAAATCGGTTGTCAATGTTCAAGTGCGGACCAAGTCGAGAGGTTTATCTAGCCGTTGACACCATCAATTTTATCTTGCCTTCATTAACAGCTGTGGGTCTTCATTCCTTTTCGATTCTTGAAAATACTGCAGCAAGCTCTCGCAAATTTCGGCCAATGATGTCTATGTCATCAGCATACGCCAGCAACATATGGCTTTTTGTGGCAATGGCCCTCTTCGCATTTGCTGAAGCTTTTCTCATTAGTATCTCCATTAAGATGTTGAAGAGATTGCACGAAAGTGTATCGCCTTGTCTCAGTACAAGGTTCAGTGATGTCTTTCCCCATCTTCACTGCTGATGTGGTGTTGGTCAGCGTCATTCTACAGAGGCGGATCTGTTTTGCCGGAATCCCAAGTTCATACAAAGCTTCGTATTGCTTTCCCCGCATAGGGCTATCGAAAGCAGCTTTGTAATTGACAAATGGATGGTATATATCGATTTGCACGATCTACAATATCTTCCACTATCATTACCTCCTGATGTTCAATGGAAGAATCTGAGTGGAGTAGTGCTGAAAATTGTTCCCTCCACATTTTGAGCACACACTGCTTAGCAGTCACCGGATTGCCATTCTCATCCTTGCAGGAGGGCAGCCCATTATTAGGCCCGTTATTCGATCTTTTTACCCTCTGCCATATGAATTGGTGTTGAGGTCACACAATACTCTGAGCAGATTATTTAGCCTGACAAAGTCCAAAGTGTGGGAAGGGGGTGGGTATAAGATTGTATATGGGATAAAAAGCAATGGAGACAAGACTGACGTTTGCCAATAGGTATACGTTGGCATCTCTTAACCTCTGGAACAGAAATCAGCGTTAACGGCCCACTGTATGGACGGGTCATAATCCTAACTTTGACGACGTGGACATTTTAGCGGATGAGATCAATTACTCACGACGATTTACTCTCGAAATGCCGCACATAATTGAGGTTCCCTAAGAGAAAAGACTCAATTACAAGACCGACATTAACCGATGCACTCAAATATATCGACACAGAATAAGCAAACACAGGGAAAACAGACTATAGTTGACGAAAGCTTGCACACTGCGTACGAGTATTTGGTTTATGTAATTTATAATATATATTATTATTGAAAATCGTTTTGTTATCAATATATCATTAATGTTGAATATTTTTGTATATATAAGTAGAACCCTGAGGATGATTAGCGATGTTAATCGAAATATTGGGGATATTTAATAAATCTTGAAAAACAGTCGAACCTGCTGGCAAAACTAATTGAACGGAGATAATACAAAAGGTCAAAAATCAACGTCATAATAAATATAATCTTCTAAAATTTCCAGAGCTTTCATGCTTCTTTTTTGTGATATTGGGCTTATCAAGAAGAATTGCTTCGCAATCTATGTCTTCGTCGTCGTTTCTTTCAGATACATAGACAACAATATCTTTATTGGCCAATGCACCCATTATGATTCCATTATCAGAAATATCAGTACAATGTGTTTCCCATATCGGCGGGTTTTTCTAATTTCCAATTTCTTTTAGCGTACTGTCCGCAGCTACTCCAAGAAACCGAATTTTATAAAACAATATACTACAGTGATTTGCGATATTTCTTGCAAAGCTATACGAGATAATCGCATTACGCGCAGATGGTTTACAACGTACTTAGTGCCCTCTTCAGTACTATTTTAAGTACGGTTACTGGTTATAGAATTCTTTGAAATTTTGAATTATTTCTTGATTCAATGGTATTTGCTGGTAATAACGAAGAATCGGATGAACTTTGTGGGCTGTCAACAAATGGTAAAAAATGTTTCTAATGTGATGTAATTTTATAAATTTTAATTAACCATTCTTGAAAACTTTTGGTAGATATCTGCGCTTGTGTATTGCTTTATACTCTAGAAAAAGAGATTTTATATTCTTGATGCATCTTGGTTTGGCGGCTTACCAATAACCAAAAGTGGAAGATTTTCCGTCCTACTTATGTTGGCATGAAGAAAAATTGTCGTTCGGGCCATAGTCATTTTTTCTCCGCGACAATCCGAGTTCTTAAAAAAAAATGTTTTGTCTGTAAGCCATTTGAAGAAAAATTCTGTTTCATTAGGATTACAAATATAACAACCTTAAATCCATTTACTATATCTTTTCACCCTTCAATCCAATTGTTGCAAATATTAATGTCAACAGCATATCTTTTCACTGCTCGCAGAACTCCATTTATCCCCAGACTTTAGGCAAATATTTTCTTCCCATCAACATATTAGGTAAATTCATCTATGCTACAAGATCCTATTCGACATTGTACGACAGTTTAAACAAAAACTCGAAAAGATATGGAAACTTAAACTACCGAATTTAGCGAATACAGGAAAAAAATACTGGCATTTTAAATAATTTTTTGAAAATTTCTCGAGCTTTTTTTTTGTGTTATGTTTGATATATTAAAAACCTATTGTAATTTTTGGTTTCGAATAGAACAAACGTCAGTAAATAAAAAAAAAATAATTAAAAAAAATTAAGTTACAGTGTTTTATTTATAAATGCACTAAAAACTAGAAAATAATATTTCTCTTAGCCTCAATAAGTATATTCTTCTTCATGATGGGGTTGTACAATGGTCCGCCTACTTAGCACTTCAACAACAATGGTCTAGATACTTTCAATAAAGAGCGTAATTAAAATGAATTTGTTAATTAATTTTCTAGGGATCTCTGAAATAAAACGCTTGCATTTAAATTGAAAATGGTGGGACTAGGAAAAACGATTCACTTAAGGACTTAATGCTTCTTAACTGCTTTCTACTTATCTAGTGGAACCACATTTATAAATGTAAAATTTCAACCAACGACTATGTAAAGAATGATCAAAATATTGAATGGAGTATTTTGTAGGCACGTTGCACGGCTTTCAGATCATGTATTAGTTTTAGTAAATTTATTTAACTTAATAACTATATCGTGAATATATTTACCTTTAGGTTCAAATATTTCAAAAACCTGATATGATGGAAAAATTCTAATGTGACGTTCAGGTTATGATTCATCGCAAATCAATCCTTTTCAAAAGTATATTCTGCTCTCAGGGATAAAAAAAATTGTTGGCCTGTGTAACTACGGCCATGTATTAAACGATACTCAAAAAAGAATTTCAATTTAAAATTATCTATAATACTGATTTTTGATTAACCCTAGAAAGATAACCCTATTTTTGTCTGCAGAAAATACATTATTAGAGACGTAGGTTTGATGTACGGCAAATTCAATGATATACAGGGTTTTTCAATAAGAGCCCTACAAAAGTTTTTTTAAATAAATCAAAAAGGTTTTAGATACCAATGAAATTCTTTATTCCTGTGAAAGTACGTTCGATGCCATTATGTATGGAACTCGGTTTCTTTTGCATGGCCACCACGGGCACGCTTGCAGAAGTCCAGACGCTGAACCCAATTTTCAACGGTTTTCAAGCATAAATCGGCCGATACTGCTGCAATTTGACGTTCGATATTCGTACGAAGTTCATCAGTCGTCGCTGGCTTGTTGGCATAGACCATAGACTTGACGTAGTCCCACAGGAAATAAGCTAACGGCGTCAAATCGCACGACCTAGGCGGCCAATCGACTGGGCTATTTCGTGAGATAACACGTTCACCAAACTTGGTTTCCAATAAATTGATTGTGGCATTCGCTGTGTGGCGCCGTCCTGTTGGAACCACATGTCCTCCAAGTCCATATTATCCAATTGGGGCCAAAAATATTCGGTTGTCATTGAACGGTAGCGATTCGCATTCACAGTAATGTGCCGGTCTTGATCACCACGGTAGAAGTACGGCCCATAAACCGCACCAAACCGTAATTTTTTCGGGATGCAATGATGACTCATGGATTACGTGTGGATTACTGTCTGACCAATAACGCATATTTTGCTTATTGACGAAGCCACTCAACCAGAAATGAGCCTCATCGCTGATTGTTGAGGCCTCTTAAAGTTGGCCTCTTAAAGTTGAGGCCACTGACTCCAAATTTCGGTAGTAAATTTTAATAATTTGTACTCGTTTTTGGCTCTTATATCTTTCCATGATGAAATGGCAAACCTTACTGAAGAGAAATGTCAAAAGAGCGTGCAAAATATGGCGTTGTTTGCTGTCCCTATCGATTTACTTTTGTAGCGTCTCTGTTGAAAAACCCTTTACAAAACTGGTTCTAAACAAAATTCGGTTATGCTAAGCTGATTAAACGTAGAACAAAGAAAAATACATAAAGAAAATGCTCATATTTTACAATGTAAAAAGGAATAAGGAAAAGGAAGAGATAGTGTGTCCTTATAAATGTTCACGATTTCACTTAAAACTAAACGCATATTTTTTGACTGACTGGTAATATTTTTATTACATTGTAAAGTAGACATATTTCGAATATGTATAGAAAAAATATCTGGCATATGTCCTCCTCGACTCTGATCATAAGTTCTTGCTCTTTTCATGAAATTGCCGTTCACAGTCGTACACTTTTATTGGGACACCGCTTACGTTCTCTAACTAGGTCTAAAATGGGGAAAAAATAATAACAAATGAATGAACCACTGTCATAGGTTAACCACAATCAGATGTGGAGAACAGATGAAACTAAACACACACATAGTGAATAGTTTGCATTCACAATTTGTTATAGATGAAAACTGGAATACATATTATCCCTGCCACCCCTAAAAAAACACTATCCTTTGTCCACTTAGTTTTTCTTCATTGCAGTTCACCTGTACAAGCAAGAAAATAAATAGCAATGAATCCAACAGAACATGAAACGAAGAGTGGAGAAGAGAGTAGCATCACAAATAATCACCAAGCAGCAAAGGTAATAAAATTTCAACGACAGCACGAGTAGGAGAATCAACAAACACAACTTGAGAGGAAATGAAGGAAGCAAATAGGCGGAAGTTTTTTCCAAAAGGAAATGTACCGCCCTGAGATCTGAACAGCAGCAATCAACACATAGTCACCTACACAATCAAACAGAAGCATAACAACTTTGTTAGACAAACAATTGTTAAAAGAATCACAACAATAAAGACAAGGACAATAACAAAAATAAGGACAACAGTTGTTATATTCCTCAAAACGGGTGTAATAAAAGAACGATACAAAACTGAAGCCTCATGCGTGAGCATGTTAGATGGATTCGTGGGAGAAATTAGAGGATCACTAAGCAAGTATTACCAAGTTATGACCTTAATCTTACGGTAAACCTGATCTCAATTCCAAGACTAGATACCTCTACGCAACTAGCTTTGATTACTGCACACTGTTTAATAGGCATCTCAGCTCACTTGGAATCACAGTTCATGATTACTGCTGAAGCTATTAGGATGAAGAGGAGGAGGAGGAGAGCAGGGAACATCTCATATGCGACCGGCCTTTTGTATAAGTAGGAGAAAATACCTAGGATCTTACTTCGTTTTGGATTTAACAAATTGCGGAAATTAAGCTGAATGATCTTACGACTTTTCAGCAGAGTTCTACTTGGTTCGCCAGTCACCAATGTACGTTCTTTCTTCAGCGGAATATCGGGATGTGGCATCAGAAAACTTGACGGTCTATGATCATTCCGGGCCATTTTATAGGCTCAACGATGAGAATGGAGTATGACGTCTCGTGGTATCACAACGGTCTCATTAACCTAAGTGTGCCAATTGTGAGAGCCACTTCAATCCAACCTAACCTAGCCAAAAGCTAGTACCACATATTTTAGAAAGTCTTTTTTAAGACTAAAAGAGGACGTCGACTGCATCAGCTCAAACTATATTATTTCTCTGAAATGAATCTTTAGTTAGTTCTGTGATATTAGGCTTAAGTGGTGCACGTCCATAATTATACAAGTTAAACAATTCTGCTCGTCCTTTATGTTATTTATTTATTATATTTAATTTTTATTATTGCAAATGATGTAATTATTGCAAATAATGTAATCAATGTAATATAACAGCAAGTTAGACTGAAAACACTAGAAACCATATAATAATATCCCACATTGTTTTTGAAAAAAGATCCAATAAAACCTCCCATGAAGATGTTGTCAAACAAACAACGAAACGTCGGGAAAAATATGGAATAAATTGTTTTATTGCCATTACACTGAAATAACCAAAAAGCCCTTACAACTAACAATTTAGTTGTCAACACAAATTATTTGACAAAATTGGTCTGAAAATAAACTAAACTGAAATAGTTTATGTTTATATGGGATATTAGCTAGAGTCACTCTGAAATTTCATAATTTGTTTTATTCTCCGTTTTTCAATTTCTCGCAAAATTAATCGTGGATCCGTAAATCGCTTCTTTGGTTGCATCGATTATACAAAGCGGTCAATAAAAGTCATCAATGCAGTTTCTGGAATATTTTCATGCCATATTTTCAAATAATTTCTAGGTAAAAGATTTTATGCTTATCTATACCCCCGATAATACTAAATAATATTTGATATTTTAAATCCAAGTTTCTTACTATTACCCTTTGAAATGAGAACATCCTTGGGCATTGTACCTTCACACATGTTTTGTGAGTTTATCACACATAATTTTAAATTGAAATCCGGCAACACCTTTTCCTATAAAATATATTCCAGTAAAATCTGCATTATATTTATTCGAAGTAACCAACAAAAAAGAAAGTAGTATAATTTTAATACAATGAAATAGAGATTATTTTGATTCCGTCCGTGTTCAGTACAAAAGAAAACACACTAGACCACGGAAAACGACATCATATGTATGTACAAAAAACACGAGAACTATATGAAAAAAGAACAAACTCCGGAAATATATGCATAAATTTGCACTTACAAACATCGGTACCACAATAGGGAAGAGAACCCTTGCTACACTAATGGTATACTTCGGTTGTTCCTTTCGTTAATAATACCTGTGTAACAGCTAAAGGACCATCCGAAAAACGGTAGTTTACAGTGAAACGTAAATCTATATGTTACACCCTCATGTTCATATTGGAATAACTGAACAGAAAACACAACTTGAAAATTCATAAAACAACAACATCTCAAAACTTTTTTTCTTATCTCCGCGGATTGTAAAAAACAACAGCTTGAGATACTTGAAACACTTGTATTCAATGCCAGACGTTAACGTAATCCATACACCCTCACACCTTATTCGTCTACACCTTTTCCGTTTCCGTCATTGGAGTAGTTTAACTAAAGGTGCACTTGAAAGTTTAAACAGATCTGTGAATATTTTTCCTATTTGCTTTCAAAAATATTATGAGGAAAAATTATACATAATTTTCCGCAACAACAATAAGTATAACTGCATTTAAAAAGGATTCGAGTTGCATTGTATATATTTGTTGTTTCTTTATACACGGACAGAAGGGGCGTCCGTTATATATTACAGTAGTTGAGTTTTGTTTTAAGAGTGGCGTACAATGAATTCTATATGTAATATGGAGAACGGAAGCTCAAACTGAAACGGAAACTATACGCCGTCATTATATGAAAAAACTTAACCGAAATTAGAGTGTTAATACCAATAGTGTTAGTACCAATAGCAATATGCTATTTTTTAACGAAATATAAAAAAATATTTTTAATTAATGTGTGAGAAATCCATACTACAACCTTACAAGGTCAAGAACATTTTTATAGTGTGACAAGTGGTTGAATTTTGTTGGAGTAACAGACAATTCAGTTAAACACACTCACTGGTATGACTAGTTTTTGGAATTCCGTGACAAGTTCATCATCAGATGCCTAACTACTGTGCCTGAATTGAGACAATCGCACAGTGAGGTCCATTGTTCTGATGATTTTGGAATGTACTAGATACCTGTAGAGAAGGTGTCAGGCTTGCAGAATATTTTGGTGCTACAGGGTATCAAGTTGACCATTTGGGTGCTATTGAAACTTACAACGCCTGGCACTTCTATACTTATAAGCCAATTACAAAGATTTCTTAGTTCTGAGAATCTACTATGCAAGACAAAAAAAAAATAAATAAAGCATTATGGAATATCTTTGGCTGTTATTCAGATATTCTCAATCAAATTTGAAAATTGTTAATTTTTTCATCGACTTTTATTAGTGTTTTGTTAATCACTCGGCCATTTGAGGAAAACAAATATTTCTGAAAACACCACTTTATGGGGAATACTTCAGAAAAAAATATAACGTAAACATTTTGAAGTTACCTCAAGCGGTCTGGAAATGCTGACTTCTCATATTTTTAAAAATTTTTCAACCTAAAAAAACACAATGTTTTCCCGTGAGGGTACCGTCATCTTTCATTCAGTATATTTTACAAAAAAACCTATACAAATTTTTAAATTTGTCAGCAAGACAAGGCTTTGGTAAATATATTATAAATAAAATTATGATTACTTGGAGATTTACCCTACTGCATTCACTGAAAATTGTTCACTTTCGATGTTTGGCAAAAATTTTTCTCGGAGTTTTTTCATATTTTTTATTTTTATTGTAGACTGATTTGTTCGTAAATACACTCCAAAAAATAAATAGATCCTACGCATGAATGAGCTCAGGACAGCTTAATATGTACAAGAAGTCGAATTTTCATCGAAAATTTGTTTGGGATTAAAAATCTAGTGTTTTTCCCGATTTTGAAAAAACTTAATTGGATTTAATTGGCCGTGCAATGGTGCATAACATACAAAATAAGACAGTGCGACACCAAAAAAAAAATTATGGGGTTCTGTCAACGCATTCTGGTAGAAAGGTCTAACAAAATATATACGTGTATCGGCGTTTTGCCAGATCTGATCAGAATTTTTTTTAGGGCGGGTCAAATTTTCCGCTCCTCGAAACTTTCCTGCAACATATCGGCATGCAAAATTGTGTGTTTTCTACTTCTGAGGTACAAAATATGTTCAGAAGTGTTATAGAAAAGATTCAGATTCAGATTTGTGGAACAAGTTAACCCTCTAATGGCCAGTTTTTCAGTCGGACATCATCTTCGGATATGAGTTAAACTACGTTTAAACCCGATTTTCATTTTTTCAGGCAAAGGTAAAACTACGTTTAACTCTCCAATTTGTGCGAGTTAAACTAAGTTGGCTTTTGACAGCAGCAATGAAAAACACGAAGAAGAATTTTGTGTATGTAAACAATAAAACATTTTGTTGATATTTTTTGGAGTTTTGAAAATAAGTTCTTCCTCGGATCTAGAAGACATTAGTGACCAAGAAATGTGCGAAGAATTTTGTTATGAGGTTACAAGAAAACAACGCACAATAATGACCCGTACAAATCACTTCAATTTGCTTGGCGATAACGAGTTCTATGTAAGATTCCGTCTAACAAAAACATCTGCATATGCAGTTCTTGAAAAATAACAACAAACAACTGTTGATATATTTGACATTTGCACAAGGTTGCCAAGACAGAGTAAAAAAATTGTGATGTATTTAACTGTGCACTGAAAAACAGAATGGACAGTTAAACTAAGATTAAATCTAACTTCAGTTTTAGTAATCCGCGGCTCTGAAAAACTGGCCATACCTGTCACGTATAACCATAATTTTTACTTATTTTTTTTGAAAACTCGCAAAAAAAATTGCTCCAAAATGACGGGGGGCGTGGTAAAACTGTTCTACAAAAATTATCACCATAAAATTTCACTATACATATGTGTCCGAACACTGCAAAACACAAATCTTAGCCCAAGTGCTAGATAAAAGATGAAATATGATAAAATTAATGAAAACAGAAAAATGACAAAACTCATTATTAACCCTTAGAAGGCAGTTAGGTTTTGCTTATTATCTATTATCTAGGCTAAGATTTTTCATCTCTTTTCTTCTTCTTTGTCTTGTCATTGACATCATCGTATTCCATATTTTAACGACCGGAAAATTCTTTGTCAATTACTATTGATTGCTCCAACTTTAACCAATCTTCGTACTTTTTAGAAATTTATATTTTGAGTTTTTACAATCATCAATTCTTTTTTTTGTAGTTTGTAAGCGTCATTGTTCAGCCTTCAGGTTTTCCAATATCTCTGACGAACACTTGATATTTCAAATAGCATTGCAAAAACTTCCATGACTATATTGCCGATAGCGTAATTTAAAAAAAAACTGACTTTAAGCAAATCACAGATTTGTCATTCATGAGCATGGGCTTGGTCGAAAACTTTTTATACGACTGATGAATTTTTTCACCTAATTATTTTGTGAACATGATGGCGATGCGAACATCTTCGATTACATTCTTACTTGGTATCAAGAAAGTCAGTAAACCGACAATAAACATCAACGATAACTAATGTTCATGCTCATGAATGGCAAGTCAGTGATTCGCTTTAGAAATGATTTTACTGAAGTATTTATATATGCATCGTACTACACAGGTAATAAAATGAAGTGCATAGTTTGAAAAGGACTTCGCTATAATTTTGAAAGTTCGACGTATTTTATGATTTCGAACCATTGTTTCCAAAAATAAATAACATCAGGTAAAAATATGAAGTGTTTTCCAATGCCATAGTGTAGTTGTTCTTCTGAATGGTGCAATAGGCAGGGTATAGAAATGGCAAAATCAGGTCAAAGTCTCCGATTTTCACCTCACACCTACACCAGTTACAATATCGAACTTAGACAAGTTATATACCATTGGAAAGGTAAACTCCTGTTCACAATACGATAAAAGCTCAAAATAAATAATTTTGGAACTATCTTTTACAAATGTGATTTACAGTATATAAGTGGATATTGACGGTATCTTACTAATTTTTTATATGTTATAGACCAATGCACGGCCTATTAAACCCAATTATTTTCTTTCCAAGTAGTGAAAACGCTTAGAGATTTTAAATCCCAAACAAATTTTCGATGAAACTTCGACTTTTCGTACACAGTAAGCTCTCCTGAGCTCTCTTGTACGATAAAAATATGAAAAATATAAAAGACCTCGAGCAAAAATTTTTGCCAAACATTTAAAGTGAAAAATCTGTTCAAAAATTGCACAGTTTCAGTGAATTCTGACTGTAGGTCACATTTCCAAATGATCATAATTTTACATACAATATATTTGCCAGAGCCTCGTGTTTCAGAAATATTTAAGAACTTGAATAGGTTTTAAGTTTAGTTGTAATTTCCTGTGAGACAAAGACGTCATGTCTTCTCCGGTTAGTGAAAAAACGTAAATGCCACTTGTGGTTTCATTGAAAAAAAAATCCAATGAGTGTTCGAACTCACGAGCGATGTGTTAACACCTTTTTGCTACACGGTACCTGTTCGATTTCTATGAACACATTCGTAAATGTTACATTGGAAAATAAAAAACAGCGTTCAATCATATGATGACGTTACAGTTAAATAATATTAATACTTAAAATTATTTAAAGACCCAGTGCAAGCACATGTGTCATTATTTTCTTGCTCAATACTTTTTGTTTTATTCCCACAAAAGTCAAAGAATGCAAAGCAACAGACACTTGTACATACATACATACATTGTTATATTCGTACGATATAACCGAAGATCAACATAAAATACTTTTTTAATATTACTCCAAATTAAAACACTTCAATCTCGGCTCGCCGATATCGGATCGCCTTAATTTTTGGAATAAACTCTTCGTCGAAACCCGCACTAGCTTTTTAATCCAAAAATTAATAAAATCGGCTATGAATTTCCGGAGAAAATCGCGTGGGAAAATTATATGAAAATCGCCCAATAATCACTTTCAATACCGACTGCCAAGCAACGAACAGACAAACGATGATAAGACAAAACCGAAGATCAACATAAAACACTTTTTTAATATTACTCCAAATTAATACTCCAAATTAAAACACTTAAATCTCGGCTCGCCGATATCGGATCGCTTTAATTTTTGGCCTAAACTCTTCGTCGAAACCCGCACTAGCTTTTTAATCCAAAAATTAATAAAATCGGCTATGAATTTCCGGAGAAAATCGCGTGGGAAAATTATATGAAAATCGCCCAATAATCACTTTCAATACCGACTGCCAAGCAACGAACAGACAAACGATGATAAGACAAAACCGAAGATCAACACAAAACACTTTTTTAATATTACTCCAAATTAATACTCCAAATTAAAACACTTAAATCTCGGCTCGCCGATAACGGATCGCTTTAATTTTTGGCCTAAACTCTTCGTCGAAACCTTCACTAGCTTTTTAATCCAAAAATTAATAAAATCGGCTATGAATTTCCGGAGAAAATCGCGTGGGAAAATTATATGAAAATCGCCCAATAATCACTTTCAATACCGACTGCCAAGCAACGAACAACCAAACGATGATTTACTCTTACAAACCTAACACTTGCGTATGTATTAAATTTATAGTTTACTGCCCTAGAGGCGCGCGTATAGATGTTAACACATCAAAAAATTCAATGAGTTTTCGAACTCACGGGCGATGTGTTAACACCTTTTTGCTACACGGTACCTGTTCGATTTCTATGAACACATTAGTAAATGTTACATTGGAAACAAAAAAAACACCGTTCGATCATATGATGACGTTTCCTTTAAATAATATTAATACTTACAAATATTTAAAGCCAAGTGCAAGCACATGTGTCATTATTTTCTTGCTTAATACTTTTTGTTTTATTCCCACAAAAAAAAACAAAGAGAATGGAAAGCAACAGACACATGAACATACATACATTGTTACGTTCGTACATACGCTACACAAGTTCACAAATTTTCGTTGCTCTCTTGCTATCTCATTTTTATATACGTACAATACGTCATTATTCTCTTTGCTCTGAGAGTGCTCCGCACCAGTGTTGTCAGTTTAGGGGATTTATCCCCAAATTGGGGATTTTTTTCAAAACAGGGGATTGTTTTTTGGTGTGGAGATCTGGGGATTTTTTGGGGATGAAAATTTAAGATGTATTAAAAGCGCTTCTTTTGTATCATTGTTTGAAAGTTTTGATCCTGCACTACCTGAATCAAAGCAAGCATACGCACACAAATAATATTTGGTTTTGCGTATGTGTGATTGCAAAACCAAAGAGAATAAAGTTAATGTGCAAAATATGCATACACTTGTCCATAGACTAATTACTACACTTGACTTAACAGCTCTCTCAGGAAATTTATGACATTAGGTCTGGTGTGATATTTACGTTGGATGTTGAGAAGAATTGCTTCACTAATACCAGATAGAGGCAATGGTTCAAAACAACGAACGAAATAACAACAACGGCATTTCGTTTTGTGTGTTAAATTTATTGTGTTAAATACAACACACACTGTGTTAAATACGGTCACACCGACCGCATCACGAAGAGTGGGAAGGAAACGTCAGATGAATCAAATATTCTCTCTAGTACGATTTACTCTATGCACTTGTCAGACCCTGAAAATATCAAAATGTTTTACTGGCAAGGCTGTACATGATGACAACAATAAAACAAGTAACAAACATTTTTGATATTTGGCGTTGCTGAAAAAAAGAATAGAAGCAGTGGAGAAGAAATAACGACAAATACTAAAACTATGTACAAAACAAATAATGAAGTGGATGAATCTAAAGATTATGAGACTGAAGTATTTGATACACTAAGCCTTAATGACTTTTAACCAATGTCCAGATCTCATTTGTCATAATCGCTTTGTTATAACTAATTATTATTAAAATAATAATAATATAATATTTATAATATAGTAATAATATAATAATTTATTGTGTTTAAAGTTTTCAATATTTAAGTTTTCGTTTTGTTTGTTTTGTTAAACTGAATTCTAAATAAATTTGAATTTTATTGACCGATTTTTGTTAGTTTTTGGTTCATGACTTGTAAGCTTGTATTTTGAATTTCTCATACATTAACCAAAAGCTAATAAATTTTTATTTTAAAACTTACAACTTTCTAGATATTTCTTTAAAACTATGGGGATTTTTTCCGGGGATTTAACTTTTTTTTTTTGGGGATTTTCGGGGATAAAAAATAACAATTCGGGGATTTCGCCTAAAAAAAAAACTGGCGACATTTTATTTGACTCAACTTTCACAATAATAAAAAACCAACCCGTAAAAACCATAGATTTTGACTATAAATTCTCTATAAATATATGTATGTATGACCCCTTTGTCCAATCCCGCCATATTTGCAGCAGATCTTAGAATATGTATGTACACCTAACCAACATACCCAATTTTGTTCAAATACCGTTAACAGGCGCAGAAATAACGGATTTTTAATTTGTAATTTGTATGGAAGGTACCACGCCCCTTTGTCCAATCTCACCAATATTTTGATAGTTCATTTTTGTCATCGCCGTTAGTTTGCCTGCGAAGTTTCAGCTCGTTTGGATCACGGGAAAGAATTAAAAATCAATCCAAAGTTTTTTCAGCATACAGACAGGTGAAGTTAATAATATAAAGAATTTAAAAAGGCGTTCAATCATATGATGAAGTTTCATTTAAATAATACTTGTTTTTGTATACACCGGGCAATGCTGAACATCAAATGACTCGCTTTGTTTGGCCATAGCAACAACAACGAAACAACCAAACACACAACATCACACATACTTTGTCCGAAGTAGCTGACGTATACGTGTGTCACATAACCACATGTTTGCCACATCAACAGCAACGAAACAGCCAAACACACAACATCACACATACTTTGTACGAAGTTGCTGACGTATTAGTGTGTCACCATAACGTCGACTGCGCATAACGTCGGCTTGCAAATGAAATTTTGCGTGGCTATGCTTTATATCTCCGTTCAACAACAGCAACAGACACATGTACATAAATACATTATTATGTTAATACATACGCTAAAGACACAATTTCGTTTGCCTCACCCCTGCCACACCACTCTTTCATTGCTCTCTTGATCGTTTATTTTTGTTTAACACGTCATTATTCTTTTTCGCAGTCGCAGAAAATCTGGGTTTAGCAGCAGCAGAAAATCTGACTGTGTTGTTTGCATGTGTTGACTTTGATAGATTTAGTCCCTATATGCCGCTATAGATGTTAACACATCAAAAATATAGAGAATTTCTAAAGAATCACGGTATGAATGAATCGGAAGCAAACCATGCAGTAAACTAAGTTTAAATATGGTTTGATTGATGTTAATGACACCTAAAATATGTTGTATGTTTTGAGTTTTATGACCAACCAAAGAATATTATACAACAACAAATGAAGGTCAATGAAATTTCCTACTACTTCGGCAATCGCAAGGTAACGATAAGAGAGCGATAGCTCTATGATTGTACTTAGTATTTTGGTTTTTGATTTGGTTTTTATTTCATATTTTTTTAACAGGCGTTGCATTTTGATTGAAATCCAGTGAAGAGCGCTACCAGGGATATTGGGTTGGGAGATTATATAACGGGTTTTTCAATAAGAGCGCTACAAAACTTTTTTTTAAATAAAATAAAACCGGTTTTAGATACCAATGAAATTCTTTATTCCTGTGAAAGTACGTTCGATGCCATTATGTACAGAACTCGATTTCTTTTGCATGGCCACCACGGGACGCTTGCAGATGTCCAGTCGCTGAACACAATTTTCGACGGTTTTCAAGCATAAATCGGCCGATACTGCTGCAATTTCACGTTCGATATTCGTACGAAGTTCATCAATCGTCGCTGGCTTGTTGGCATAGACCATAGACTTGACGTAGCCCCACCGGAAATAATCTAACGGCGTCAAATCACACGACCGATGCGGGCAATCGACTGGGCCATTTCGTGAGATAACACGTTCACCAAACTTGGTTTCCAATAAATTGATTGTGGCATTCGTTGTGTGGCTTGTGGTGCCGTCCTGTTGGAACCACATGTCCTCCAAGTCCATATTATCCAATTGGGGCCTAAAATATTCGGTTATCATTGAACGGTAGCGATTCGCATTCACAGTAATGTGCCGGTCTTGATCATCAAGGAAGAAGTACGGCCCAATGACGCCGTCGGCCCATAAACCGCACCAATCCGTAATTTTTTCGGGATGACTCATGGATTACGTGTGGATTGCTGTCTGACCAATAACGCATATTTTGCTTATTGACGAAGCCATTCAGCCAGAAATGAACCTCATCGCTGATTGTTGAGGCCTCTTAAAGTTGGCCTCTTAAAGTTGAGGCCACTGACATCAAATTTCGGTAGTAAATTTTAATAATTTCGACTCGTTGTTCGCTCGTATATCTTTCCATGACGAAATGGCAAACCTTACTGAAGAGAAATGTCAAAAGAGCGGGAAAAAATATGGCGTCGTTTGCTGTCCCTATCGATTTAATTTTTTAGCGTCTCTGTTGAAAAACCCTTTATGTATGTAGTTCCCCATAGGAGCCATGGATTCGAAAACAGCAATCGACAAGGACAAATTCTCAAGTTAAGAAACGAATTTAATAAAACAAAGAAATTACGTTCCAATAATGACAACATACAAAAAGCCGAAAAAACAGCACTTCTGCTAATTATATGTAAATGGTCACTACTACTTACTGTATTACCATACATGTCCATTGCCTTAAATGCAAAAAAAAATTGAAACCCTTTATATCCCATGAAGGGATTGGGAAAAGCTTCTCTTAATCAGTGAGCTGTGCGATTTCTAGTTCTCCACTTACTAATTGGGACCTGCAGTTTTATACCGGTCCCGAACGATATATTTAGAAGCTTTTTCATGGACCAATACTCGGTAGTGTCGCCGTCATTAAGCGATGTGACCGCCGTAGAAGGGCATGTAAGGTGGTTAGAGCAGAGATTGAGGCCGCCGCCTTTTGTAGAGGAGCCGCGCTCACTACCATTGCACACCGATTAAGATGTAAATAATTTTGTAAATTTTTTCATCTGTTTGTTTGTGACTTTCTTCATATTCGGAAATTTTGTTTAATTTTTTTCCCACTGTACTTTGCCTACTGTACCACCGTAAATTTTGTCCAGAACATTTGTAGCCCACATAGTTTTCTTAAAATTGAGAATATATTATGCTTGAGCGGACGTTTTTGTTTCAAAATATTAAAATCAATTCTTATTTATCAGGCATGCATTTTTTATTCTTTTGTCCACTTGCGTTAATAACAAAATTTACACCAATCGGTACTCGGAGCCAGGCACCTGTATTTCCAGCTGTGGATCTATGCATTGATACATACATTATAACTCATTAATCATTGTGTCTCCAACATGTAATATTGAGTAACAAAACACATTGTAACAAATCTACGAAAAACATTCCGTAGAAATAGAGTGCCTTTAACGCAGTTTCAGGATCAATTTGTCAAGCGACTTCGTCTATTCGGGTCCTTAGTACCAGAAAAAAGTCGTGTACGGGCTCGTTAAGTGCGTTCAGTGGAAAATGTTGCCGCTGTAGATAAAAATGTGCTCTAACAGTCATCTATATCACAAGCAATTGAACATATGTCGGACTTCTTTGCGCAGATTTTTTCATAAACACCTCGGTATGAAGGCTTATAAAGTCCAAATTGTCCAAAAACTGAAGCCGCGTAGCCATCCGATGTGTTTTCGCTTCCCTAAATGGGCTGAAGATCGCTTAACCGAAGTTGAGCATTTTTGCCGAAACATAATTTTTGCTACGGTATCATTCTCATCAAGTTTTTGTTCCCAAACGTTGAACGGGATGTCTTGGGCGACGTATGGTTTAACCAGGACGGCACTACTTGCGCATAATTAGCCGAAACTCGGCTGCCCATTGGCCGCGTCGCAGCTGCGATTTGACTCCGTTAGACCATTATTATGTCTGGGTCGCGCTGAAAGATAAGCGATGCGCAAAAAATCCCGAGCCCATTGAGGCCTCAAGACACGAAATCGTCACCTCGTTCAAGAGATAGAGGCACAAGCATTCGAAAATTTACTTAAAAATTTGGTAGATTGAATGAGGTACTATAAAGCAACCCGTTGAAGCCATTTGAACGATGTTGTATTTCATTCATATATTTATGTCAATGATGGATTTTTAAATCATATATTTAAAAAAAACTACTATTAGTATATTTGGGTTTTTAAGTGGAATTAAATTCCAATTATTACATGGCTCTCCCTTTGTATCTCTATTAAGAGGGATGTAATAAAAAGGAGTTTCCAAAATAGTGCTTTCCAAAGAACCGCTGATGAACATATGTGGCTATGTCAATAGCTATACGGTTTGCCAGGACTCATAAGGATGCATTATGAAACGGGTTTTTTTGAAAAATCTATTTCTATTGATAGATATTTAAAAATGTATTGTGCTTGAAAAAGAAAAAATGTTCAGTTCTAAAAAAGCCGTCCGAATAAATATAAATGACGCTAGTGAATTTCAATTTGAATTTAACTTGTACTATCATAATATTTAACAATGTGCCACACTTGTAACTATAAATTATTAGCACCTTCTAAAAATGGCACAATTATGCTGGGGTAAAGAAAAGTAACTGGCCACAATACAGGGCATATATCATACTCGTACCTCAAGCTCATTAAAAGTTTCCCTGAACAAAATACCAGCTACACGAAACACCCTGAACACAAAAGAGACTAAGTCAAACAAACAATAGGACCAAATCACCACCAAACAATGCTACGTACTTAGCCATATACAGAAGTTTTAGGTTTTGTACAAATTCACATTCATTTTAGCGCGAAATGAGTCCACATACTATACAATTACTCGTATCTATAGCGACAACAAAAATTCATATCGCCCCCATTGTTGTGGCTCGAAACAACTGAAAGTGTTTACCTGATTTGAAAAATATAAACGAAAACACTTGTGGCACACAAAGCGTAAAGTAGAAAATTGTGATTTATAGTAGCGTCATAGTTAACTGCAAGTATGCTAAACAAACCACACAGCTATTAACAACATTGACATACAATGCTATTAGCAACATTGCAACATAATGGGTTTAAAATACCAGTACTGGTGAAGCGACAAACTCACAATTGAATTCGAGATCTTAGAAACCATAACATTAGAAATACTGATACTAAAGCGATATTAATGTGCATTGCAGAGATGGACATGGAAAAATTATTGCAGATAAAAAAATTAGATACGGACTTTCAAACCAAAAGTGACGTATAGTTTCTCGGAAAACTGTATTTCGTTTGTACATATTCCGCTAAAACGACAATACGAAACTTTTTCGTAAAATATAGAAAGTTCCTAAAAAGTCCACCAAGTTTGATATTAACAACCAACAATGTTTGTTTTTTATCAGCAGACAGTCTGTGTGCTAGTACAGCAAATGTCCTGCCATCACAACAAACTGATAGCTGGGTTGATAAAAAGCCGGAAAAAGTGTTTTCTATACCAAAATATGGTTTTCCATTACAACCTATGAAGGGGTTGGGGAGAGCTTCTCACAACCCGAGAATTATCCGCCATTTATATTTAGACTAAGTGATTAGGGTCTACATATTGTAACGGTTTTGTAGGCGAGGTGGCCGTCTCCGTATGAATTGGATGGTGATCAGTACGGGAATTGACTGAGGGATTATCAGTATCCTTAATTAATTTAGAATTCTAAAGAAGAATCTTTGTTGCCGAATTACCAATTCTCAAACCTTAGTCATGTACCTGCATCTTGTTTCTACACTGGGTTGACCGTAGAACGTTATAAACCCATTTATCTGCTAGAAGTCCACAGAAATTAGAAAGAACGATCAGCGGCGCATAATTATACTTCACCGTAACCGTGTTATCTCCTCAATGAACACAATATTTTGGTCCTGATTTTGATCACAATGATTAACTTCATTCCAACAATGAAATAATATACTACATTTGCGGTCAATGATTTACTCTATCAGAATGGAATGCAATGTAATCATGCACAATATTATAAATACACATACGGCCATATTCATAAAAAGTTGTCATGGTTTTGTTAAAGGTTTAAAAAAGTTGTATTCATAATGGTAAAATTTCTCTGTTAAGGGTACTCTAACTTCGCCATTTTTGTTGAACGTTTAACCTTTGTTTTTGCCCATTTTATCCGCATTAATACACAAAAGAAATAATTTTTTTACATTTTACGCGTGCCATACTTAAATATTTATCCGATATAAATACGTGTATTTATTTTGGGTATATTTACAGCTTTTATAACGCCACATAATCCTTCCATGCCACCAAATAGTTTTGTTCCAATTTTTAAAATTTTTATCCAAAATTAACTTTTCTTTACATAGTAATGTACATAAAATCAAAACATTGAATCTACAACCTATTATCCGGTTTTATATTCAACTACCAAAAAATTAAATTCAATTCAATAAGATTTTTTGAAACCTCTTCCAAATTTAAGAAGATTGCAAATACTAATTGCTCTGTTTGTTGAATACTTCCTTCCATTAATGTTTAAAATTTGACAAAAATGCAATGACGCATTTAAATAAAAATTTTTGATATGTAAACATCTATACGCTGGGGGTAAAAATCTTTTTCACCATACAATCACAAATTTAGAGTAAGATGTGCGATGTAATCGTTAACCAATCGTAAAGCGTTATCAAATCGGTGTGAGCTATGTATGAGTGTATTAATGTACTCATACGCTGCATACAATATACTCAACACCATCTAGTGTGCAATAGTAGCGACTAATTTCCACTAATTGTCGTACATTATGTTATCGTAGGCAAATGAAAACAAATAAATAAAATGAATACAAAAACATTTAATTTTAATAACTTTTAAAAAGATTGTTTGCACTTTAATAAGAAATTTACTAAAACAAAGCAAAATAAGGAAAACTAAAAACTAAACTTGTCAAACTATAAGTCTTCTTCGTCTTTGAGATTGTCATTCATACTTAACAGCTGCATATAAGCACCATCTAGTGTGCAATAGTAGCTACTAATTTTCGAAAACCATTGCTGTAAAATAACTACATGCATTACATTTCAGTAAACAGCTGATTAATAACTTGTCAACCGCAAAAAATACAAAATAATAAAATATTTTACAAAACACCAAAAAAATTATAACTCAGAACATAAAACAACAGAAAGTATATCAAAGCTGAATGGAGGTATTGTTAATTCTAATAACATTTCTATTAGATTCCAATATAAATTAAGATTATAACATATCTTCATTACGTACTGTTGCCTTACACTGAAGCTGGTGCACGATAATTGGGTAACAATCTCCATCTCATGCCAATTATTATGGGTGGAGATTTTAATACAAATTGTGCAAACCCACAGTCGCAAGCTTTATCAAAATTTTTATTTGACGTTTTCCACTTGCATATGAGCAATTCTCCACAAACCCCCACAACTAACAATTCCACTACTATAGATGCAGTTTTCCATAGATTTTTAAATACAATCGAATCAAAAATTTATATACATATCTTATTTTAGTTACCATAAGCCAATATTAACTATTTGTACTTAAGACATTTACAATAGATGGGCACTTTGCAGTACTACTACAATTTCAGTAAAAATAATTCTTTAACTAGTAAATTTTTACTGATTACTAAAATTTTTTCAGCAATTTTGAATTGAATTTTCAGTAATCAGTAATGCCCGATTACTGATTGTTATGAATACGGCCCTATGATTTTACTGGTAATGCAAATTAAATTTCATTATCAATAAAAATTTACTGAATTTTTCAGTAATCAGTAAATTTACTGGTTACTGTAATTTTTAATGCAGTACATATATACTGCAGTGTGCCCATTTACTAACCAAATAAGTTAAATAAAACAAACAAAAACCAGCAAATTCCTATGTATTTACAATATTGAAAGTTTTGATACTTTTAATTGATTAATTAAAAAAATATACTAAAAGCATAAGTACTTTCAACTTCATTACTAGATGTTTACACATCTCCCCTGTGATCGGACTCACATTAATTTTTTTAATTCCGTGTATCGGTTATTGTGTACCTTCCCTGTAGGAAATGTCTATATTGAAATAGTAATGACTTACTATTGACTGTGTCACCAGTACTACTGACCAAATATACCCCAGGCAATGTAAAATTCTATTGACATTTAACATGTGCTTGTCATTGAGAATGAACTACTGACACAAGAACTACTGACTAGGTGGTACTTTTGGAACCATATGGAGACATTGGAACCAGTGAATCAGTAGTCCATTGTCGCTATTTTTGTCAACACTTGTGATTTTTTTACCAATTAAAATGACGTAAAATTCAAAATTCAAATCATATTTATTTTCTAAATTACATTCAAAAAAATTGTATCAGTCTTTTAAAACTCACTTTTGCTTTTTAAATTATTTTCCAACTATGTAAATGTACGCGATACCACGTGTTTTCACAACCAAACAAAGAGAAACAATGAAAAAGAAGAAGAAGCATTGACGTCCATTTGTCATAAATTTCTCTACACATCAAAGCCAGACAAATATTTCTAGACAAGTTGTAGACAAATTGTCGACAATGTCACCATAATAGTTGACAAAAGTGGTGACATGGAGACACTTGTCCCCAGACTTCCTACAGGGTTGTTTTTACAACACATGCACTGTGAGAATACATAAAACAGGGTTGTCAGCCAATTATCTGTTATCTAGATAAAATACTCATTATGATTACGGTACTATCGAAAACTTCACTAAATCTTAAAGTTTTCAATAACTGATGAATATTTTAGAGCTAATGTATTGTTTTTTATAAATAAGGCCGATACTCTTTTTAATATCAATTATTTGTTACTATAGATTCCATTCAAACTCATAAATTCCTCGTAAAAGTTAGATATTTACGAAGTTTTAAACAGTTTCTATACAAATTTGAAATTTCAATTTGAACTTATGGGAAATACTAAGAATTTAATTTAATTTAGTGAAACCCCATACTGGGTTTTATTCCGGACGTGCTGTTGAATTATCAATATGTACTTGTTTAAAATACTACTTTATGTTTCAGTTGGAAATTATTTTATATCATATACTTTTTGTTTACTTGCTTTGTGAAAAGAAAATTTGTCATTCAATCATTAAAATCGTCTTCTATAAAACCAACATCCATCCTGCGTTATATAATTCAATAGGTTATGGGCCCAGGACTCCATGCGGAGAGATTCTGAGGATTAAACATTGAATAAAATTTCAATAAACGGTGATTTGGAATAATTAGTGAAAATGGGATCAACATCGTTTGCTGGTAAAATACCTTTCTTTGATGGGACTAATTATTCAACATGGAAGACACAAATGGAAGCCTTGCTTCACAAAAGCAGATTATTACAAATTGTAAAAGGACTACAGCTTGCCCCAACTGATCTGAAATCTGCTCCCAAATTGGATTGAAAAAGACTAGGACGAAAGAGCCGAAGAAACGCAGAGCTGGAAGAAACGTACGATAGAAAGTCAAAGAGGCAAAGGGCTGAACTCTACAGGAAAGTAATGAATCATAAAAGGAATGCTGGAAAATCAATATCGAAATATATTGAAGAATTTGATGAACATTACATGCAGTTGGAAGAACGAGGACGAACTTCAAGTAATTGTTTAGCTGGATGGATTAACAGATAACTACAAGGAGGTTAAAGCAGCGTTCAACACATCAAATGATTTCCCTACAATGAAAACGTTAAGATCAAGACTTTTGGAATTGCAACACAACAATAAGGAAACCCCAAATGATGCATTTAAGGCAAAATATGGTAAAAAATATAACCAAATGAAAACAAAACATGGAAGAAAAATGGTATGTCGAATTTTTCTTGTTATCGTTGCGGAAAACAAGGTAATATGGCCAAAAATTGTAAAACTAATATATTTAAAAAAAAAGTCTGTGAAATGTTGCAAATTCCAATTGATTTGTAGCCACACATGAAATTGCACACAATGTTAGTCATGACTCAGTATTGTTTCTTGATAGTGGAGCTACTTCACACAAGACATACCAAAAGGGCTTATTTGAGAATATTGACGATTCATACTCTGGT
Source organism: Phaonia tiefii (assembly GCA_963931995.1). Lineage (NCBI taxonomy): Eukaryota > Metazoa > Arthropoda > Insecta > Diptera > Muscidae > Phaonia > Phaonia tiefii. The sequence continues at coordinate 195,249,296 of OZ008368.1, read as the reverse complement.
ATTGTTAGACTTGCTGATGAAAAACAATTACTCGTGAAAGGTCTGGGAACTGTTGTTTTGAAGATCAAAGTTGACGGAAGGGACACACAAATAAAGCTTTTCAATACTTTATTAGTTCCTGGATTGAAAAATAATTTGATGTCAACTAGTAAGGCAACTGACAATGGATGTAAAATTGTTATGAGCTGGGAAAAGGCAAAACTAATGAAAAATAATGAAATTCTTGTAGAGCATTTAAAAATAAGGTTTTTGTTGATGGAACTCATACCTGCCACGCGGCAAATGAAGGTAAACATAAAAAGAATCAATTATGGCACAAAAGATTTGGCCATTAAAATGGATGTTCTTTAAATAAGTTATGTTCTCACAGTATGGTAACTGGCTTACCTAACTTTGATTTATCTGAATTCCAATGTGAGACTTGTATAAGGGGAAAATAAGTTTCCTAAGAAAAGCGACAAATCTTCATGTCAAGTTATGGAACTTGTACTCTCCGATATATGCGGACGTATGAAGACTGAATCACTAAGGAGAAAAAAATATTTTGCAACATTTATAGATGATTTTTCTCGAAATGTTACTGTAAAATTTTTAAGAAATAAATCTGAAAATTTGGCAGCTTTCAAAGAATATGAAGATGCTGCTGAAGTCGAAACAGGCAGAAAATTAAAGATCTTGAGGAGCAAGAATTTTAAAGATTATTTAAAGGAAAACGGAATCATGCATCAACTTTCAGTAGAATACATCCCCCAACAAAATGGAGTAGCTGAACGTATGAACCGTACTCTTACGGAAATGGCAAGGTGCCTAATGTTAGAAGCAGACTTACCGGAGATATTATGGGCGGAACTTATAAATACAGCAAGCTACATTCGTAATAGGTGTCCCACTAATTTAAATAATGATAAAACATCAATTGAACTTTGGACTGGAATAAAGCCAAATGTTAAACATTTGCGGAAAATAGGTAGCAATTCATTTGTATTAAAAAAAAAGACCTGGGAAAGGTAAGTGGGAGCCTAGAAGTGAGGAGTATATGCTGGTAGGTTACTGCGATGGGTCTAAAGCGTACAGATTGTGGAAATCTGGAGACAGAAAAATTATAAAAAGTCGTGATGTTAAAATTCTTGATGAACAATTACCATATTCTGACGTTACCAAATTAAATTTTAATGACAAAAACGATTTTTTAGAATTTAGAATAAATTTTTACAAGGAAGAAACGGAAAATGATAACGAATCACAAGAATCCGAAGAAGTGGAAACAACTGAAACTGAATGTTCTGTTGAACTATCCGAAGATTTAGATGCAATTGAGATAGAGGATTCTGTTGAAGAAAATACCGATGACTGTTCGGAAAAATCCAATGCTCAATCATCCGAATACATTGTAGGAGAAGAACAATCAAATCCAAGAGAAGAAAAATCAAATGCAATAGATTCAATTAAATCTCGTTTGAGATCTTGGAAATTAATTGGCCACGAAAGCGCGAAAGTGTCATATGAAGACAATCCAAAATCAATTGAAGACTTTGAGGACTCTGAATTTAAAAATTACTGTATGGCGGCTATGAATAGCGAATATAATTCATTATTTAAAAAGGGAACATGGGTATTATGCGATCTACCGACAGGAAGAAGAACAGTAGGTTGCAAATGGGTGTATACCACAAAGTATAATCCTGATGGTTCTGTAAACAAGCGCAAGGCAACACTAGTTGCCAAAGGATACTCAAAAGAATATGGAGTGGATTATATGGATACTTATGCTCCCGTAGTACGACAAAATTCACTCAGGTTGATGTATTCATTTGCAGTTGAACTGCTTTTCAAAATGGGGATATAGACGAAGAAATTTATATGGATCAACCAGACGGATTCGTTGAGGAGGCGAACAATAAAAAGGTATGCAAACTCAAAAACGCAATCTATGGTTTAAAAAAAATCAATGAGTGTTCGAACTCACGGATGATGTGTTAACACCTTTTTGCTACACGGTACCTGTTCGATTTCTATGAACACATTAGTAAATGTTACATTGGAAAATAAAAAATAATAGTTTTTTTGTATACACCGGGCAATGCTGAACATCAAATGATTCGCTTTGATTGGCCATAGCAACAACAACGAGACCACCAAACACGCAACATCACACATACTTTGTCCGAAGTAGCTGACGTATACGTGTGTCACATAACCAAATGTTTGTCATATCAACAGCAACGCAACAGCCAAACACACAACATCACACATACTTTGAACGCAGTAGCTGACGTATTAGTGTGTCACCATAACGTCGACTGCGCAAGCCCATGAGCTTGCAAATGAAATTTTGCGTGGGTAATGCTTTATACCTCCGTTCAACAACAGCAACAGACACATGTACAGACATACATTATTATGTTAATACATACGCTAAAGACACAATTTCGTTTGCGACACCACTCTTTCATTGCTCTCTTGATCGCTCATTTTTGTTTAACACGTCATTATTCTCTTTCGCAGTCGCAGAAAATCTGGTTTTAGCAGCAGCATAAAATCTGGTTTTAGCAGCAGCATAAAATCTGACTTTGATAGATTTAGTCCCTATACGCCGCTATAGATGTTAACCCATCAACAAGCTGGCCGTCAGTGGTTTAAAAAGATTCATTGTGTTATCCAAAATTGCGGTTTAATTCAGTCTAAATATGATCAGTGCATCTATTACAGTATGTTGATGACATGGTAATAGCATACAACAATGAAGGAACATTTGCAACTATTTTAAAGATTTTGAAATCAAATTTTGAAATAAAGGATACGAAGCAGCTGAAAGATTGTATCGGTTTATGTATTGTATACAAAGATGGGGAGTTGTCACTATCTCAACCTGGTTATATTACAAATTTAGCCAAGAAATATGGATTGGAAAACTGCAAGCAAACAAAATTACCGATGCAATCGAAAATAACCTTGGAGAAAGATCCAAAAATTCTTGAAGAAGCCCAAAGGATAAACGAGCAGCAGTATCAAGAACTCATAGGATCGTTACTTCATATTGGATTGTACAGTAGACCAGATATAGCATGTAGCGTTAATATGTTGTCAAAGTTTTCTAGGGATCCCAGGCGACAGCACTGGAATTGTGCCTTAGTGATTGTTAAATATCTGAACACAACCAAAAATGCGGTCCTAAAATACAAAAAGAAAGGTTTACCAATTATGGGTTTAGTGGATGATACCTGGGCGCAAGATGTTAATGACCGAAAGTCACAATCAGGTTTTTGCTATGTACTTGCAGGTGGTGCTATTTGCTGGGAATCAAAGAAGCAAAAGGTTATTGCTACATCGAGTGCTAAAGCCGAGTATGTAGCTCTTAGTGAAGCAGCAAAGGAAGCTATATATCTGGGATACATTTTACAAGAACTGGGATTCAAGAAGGCTAATCCCACGAACATTTATAGTGATTCTCAAAACGCACAGCACATGGCGAAGTTTGAGTCACACCATTCTAGAACAAAACACATCGACTACAAGTACCACTTTATAAGAGATGCTGTCGAAAGGAAAGTTGTCGATATAAAATACATTTCAACAGACCAAATGCCTGCAGATTTTCCTACGAAGCCTGTTCCCAAAATCAATCATTATTTCTGTTGTGAATTTGTTGGGATGGAGCTTTAAACTGTTACATCTTGAGGAGGCGTGTTGAATTATCAATATGTACATGTTTAAAATACTATTTTATGTTTTAGTTGGAAACTATTTTATATCATATACTTTTTGTCTACTTGTTTTGTGAAAAGAAAATTTTTCATTCATTCATTAAAATCGTCTTCTTTAAAACCAACATCCATCCTGCGTTATATAATTCAATACATGCAAAAGCAACCCATTTTCAACATTTGTGATTTAAGATGTAATAAATTGAGAGCAATTTTCAGTTGTAGGAATAAAATAATTTCGTTCTCATATTTTTCATTTTCTAACAACTTAAAGTCCAAAATAATGGTTGCCAGTACTATACGCTACAAAAGTATATCGATAGGGACAGCAAACGACGCCATATTTTTCCCGCTCTTTTGACATTTCTCTTCAGTAAGGTTTGCCATTTCATCACGGAAAGATATGAGCCAACAACGAGTCGAAATTTTTAAAATTTACTACCGAAATTTAGAGTCAGTGGTCAATCCACACGTAATCCATGAGTCATCATTGCATCCCGAAAAAACTACGGTTTGGTGCGGTTTATGGGCCGGCGGCGTCATTGGGCCGTACTTCTTCCGTGATGATCAAGACCGGCACATTACTGTGAATGCGAATCGCTACCGTTCAATGGTAACCGATTATTTTTTGCCCCAGTTGGATAATATGGACTTGGAGGACATGTAGTTCCAACAGGACGGCGGCACAAGCCACACAGCGAATGCCACAATCAATTTATTGGAAACCAAGTTGGCCCAGTCGATTGGCCGCCTCGGTCGTGCGATTTGACGCCGTTAGATTATTTCCTGTGGGGCTACGTCAAGTCTATGGTCTATGCCAACAAGCCAGCGACGATTGATGAACTTCGTACGAATATCGAACGTGAAATTGCAGCAGTATCGGCCGATTTATGCTTCAAAACCGTCGAAAATTGGGTTCAGCGTCTGGACTTCTGCAAGCGTGCCCGTGGTGGCCATGCAAAAGATTTGAATTTGAATTTTTATGACCGATTGTGTTAGTTTTTGGTTAATGTATGAGAAATTCATACTACAAGCTTACAAGTCAGGAACATTTTTCTAATTGAAAATGGTTAGTATTTGTTGGAAATAATAGACAATTCAGTTCAAAAAAGAAGAAGAAAAATTCTGTCTGTTCTTGTTGTTGGAATTATAGGCCTTTCAGTGATGTTGATACTTAGGGATGTTCGATCGATGATCAACCGATGATATCAGTTCAGGCACAGTAGTTAGGCATCTGATGATGAACTTGTCGAAACTAGTCATACGGGTGAGTGTGTGTTGAACTGAATTGTCTACTATTTCCAACAAAAACCAACCCTTTTTCAATTAGAAAAATGTTCATGACTTGTAAGCTTGTAGTATGAATTTCTCATACATTAACCAAAAACTAACAAAAATCGGTCACAAATATTCGAATTCAAATAAAACAAAATTATTATTATCTTTCAGTTAATTTTTTGTTGCTCAAAAATTATGATTATTGACTGATTTTTGTAGTATTACCCAAAATTAACTATTGCCGATGAAGAAAACTGTGAAAATCTAAAATTTAAAAATCATGGCGGAAATGCAAAGATTGCCAAAAAAGTTCAATATGATGAAATAGTTTTTCTTTTGTGTCTGTTTTAAGTGATTGATTTTTTGATTTAAAAAAGAACAATAACACAGGGCTACACTGATTCTGCGGTGCGGGGTTTGTAAGGAAATTTTGGTGCATATGTTGATGAAGATCTAATCCTATAATTCACTTTTTTTCAATTGACCCGCTATTTTAAAAATGAAGGAGGTTTCACCACACATTTTAGCATAACTCAAGAACAGTTTTCCGATTTGGTTAAGTAAAAAATTTGAAAATCCGCAGCTAAATTACCTTCAAGTTACACCTACAATGTTTTTTGATAAAGGCAATAGTTTCGAAAATATTCAGAAACTTTTTCCAAAAAATATTTTTTTTCATGCAAAATTAAATTAATTTAAATTAAAAAAAAAATACATACCGGCGATGGTATCTTTCCTCCATGATATTGATGTCCTGGTGGAATCGTTCCCCTTGTTCTTCACTGTAATCGCCGAGGCTGTCAGGAAATTTATCCCAATGACTGTGCAAATAATGCACTTTTATACTTATGTATATTTGCTCATAATTTTTAGAAATTCTGGAGCATTTTGCTAACAATTTCGGCCTAGTGAAGAACAAGGGGAACGATTCCACCAGGAAATCAAGATCATGGAGGAAAGATACCAACGCCGGTGGGATAGCCATATGATGGCAGACTACTGCTCGAACCTACAACGGGACTGTCCCAACAAAAAGTACCAAAGAAAATCCCATACAAAACGGTTTTCTTAACTCGAGTTTCTTGTAATTATGGAATATTTCTGTTATTAATCTTCATTTAAAAATTTTATCAAAATGAGATACCAACACTAAATTGTGAATTAAACCAAAACTTGTTAACCGATTTTATTGAAATATGGCTACTTTTATTTATAACATATTTATGTTTATAACTAAAGATTAAAAAATAGCATTTGTGAGTTTTTTTCATTGTTTATGAATTTAAAAAAACAAAAACTTTTCAATTTTGCATGAATAAAATTTTTTTTTGGAAAATGTTTCTGAATATTTTCGAACTGTTCTTGAGTTATGCTAAAATGTGTGGTGAAACTTCCTTAATTTTTAAAAATAATGGTTTATCTCGGGAACCAGAGTCAATTCAAAAAAAAACAGAATTATAGTAAAATAAAATCACTATCTCGTACATCTAAATTGACTCCAAAAAGTTGAACCGCAGAAAAAAAATTTCATTTTGTCACCCTGTGTAATCGTTATTTACGATCTCTAGCCAAAAGTGATCAGAAGTACTAGCTAATGCACTGATAGAATCGCTTGATACTCAACCCAAAGGGTTTTTAATAACTTCTGATAATTTTTCTGAATAGCATTTAAGCACGGTTTTAAAACAAATTTGAAAAAATTGGATTAATATTTTAAATGTCAATGGTAAGTAGTTACAAATGTCAGACATGCAGCCAGACATTTTAATTACACTAGTTTACAGCCATTTTGTCCTAAGGCTGTGGTCTATTTTTTTATGTGTATTTCGTCAATTTTTTTTTTGTTAATTATTGTTAATTTTTTTTTTAAATTTTTTTAAGGTTTACCTTTCCTCGGTTGTAGTTTTACTATTTACAGCATATTTTTTTTAGGAAACTGCAATCATGCCCACCTTTTAAGATTCAAAGTAATTACAAGTGCTACACTTTTCTGAATATAGTTGTTAAGCCAGTACAATAGTTTAGGTATAGTGGGAAACAAATAAATTTTTTTTTTTTTACAACAAAAACTTTAACCAAACTTCCAACAAAAATTTTGTTTCAGATATCCTACATTCTACCGAAGAAACCAAATCATATCTGAAGGAAATGTCAAATATTTGTATGTGTAATGTAATATATTGAGTTATAGCTTAGAAAACTAAACACGATTCCATATTTAGGTTATATATAAGTTTGTTATTATGTGTTCTTTAGAAATATATACAAATATATTTATTGATTTATTGTTTAGAACAGAAAAAAATATTTCATTAATTCGACAAAAATAAAATATGAGAACGTTAGATCAATATTTCAAATTCTTTTATTTTCAATATTTCGTTACCCATTGGGTAGCACCGTCTGGAAAATAAACATCAATTGCAAATTAAAAACAAAAAATTTCCCTTATGTCATTTGAAAATACAACAATAACAAAGTGAAAAAATTAACCAATTAAAGAAATTTTCTTTGTCATATGAAAAATGTTAAGTTACAGCCTGAAAAAATTTGTAGAAATAGTTTCTGCTAGAAAAATAATTTGGTTGAAAAAGTATATACATAATTATAAATTGAAAAAGTTACATAATACTAAAGTGAATGAATGTTCGGTGACATGTTCTACACTTTACTCATTAAATGTATATAGTTCTGTGCTACATTATCCGCATATGGCTTAAAGTTCATTCTCTTCGCTATTGGAGTCCTTATGATCTCTAGCATTTCGAACATAAATCGACGTTTAGAATTATTTTCTTTATTTAAAACTGATGTATCTTGAAAGCTTGGAAAATAATTTAAGTTTGCACAGTGTGATGATAATACTGTTTCTTGTGTTGAGGTGTGTCTATAATTTTTATCAGATTTGTGTCGAGCAAATCCAGACTTAAGTTTATCTTTAATTGTACCTCGCTACACCATATTGAAACTTTCACTATGATTTCCTCAACAAAGTATTTTGTATACTATATTAGATATATCAAGTTTATCTATTCAATTTTTGGTTTTACTAAACAATCTACGTCGTGTGTGTGTGGTTTTCTGGGCCATTTTATAATTATTAGTATCATATATTTTTGATTTTTACAATCTCTCAGAAAATTATGCTACATAAAATAATGATTTAAACTTTTTCGGATTCACCTTTGGGTTTTGATTATATTGCCCCTTATCTCAATATTGCGTTATTAATCTATTATTATCTATCCCGTCACTTATCTTCAAAACTCTCTCTATTAGGTTTCTGGCCGTCCTGATAACCATTATTTTCGAGTGTTTGGCGTGATAATTGATAATTCTTCCAGAGGCAGTTTATTTTTGGTACCAATCAACCAATAAATTATACCCATATCTTAGTGCCATGATATACAAATATGGGAGCCGTGATCCACACTCTTCTTAAATTGTAAACCTAATATTGGGATGAAAGTTAGTAAAAAAGTGTTGTCACAATATTGTCTATAGCACTTTCTGAAACGATACAGTGTAAATCGTCTACACATTTGGTAATCTAACTATTTTTGCGCATATAATCTTTTGTGTTCGGAATAATTAGCACAATTTCAACTTGTTCGGTTTTCATAAGTGTTATTTTCGTGTTTAAATAAACTTTGGTATACGTTTTTGTTATTAGAATCGGTTTATTTTATAATGACTACCATTCGGATGCCTCATCTGATATAAGATATTTGGTTTAATGTTTCTCATAATGGTTTTATGAATGGAACAGGTGTTTGCTTTATGCACAAAAAGTGCACATTCCTTCCTTGGTATCAGAATAAAATAAACAATATTCAAGTAACGTAATTTTGTGGTTCTCCATATTTTACGAGGGTTTCCATTACGCAAGGTTAAAGTTAAAACTTATGACATCTTACCTACATTATATTTAATTAACGTAGGAAACTGTGCTGCCGCAGTTCAAAATATGGAGTCAACGATAATAAATTTTGAAACTGATCTTTTAAGGGTGATGATTGGGGCATTAATTATCCTTGCTAGAATATTTTGCGGATTAGTGTTAAGACTCACTTTCAACAGATAAGTCGAGTTGCGGAATATTTTCAGTTTATTAAATCAATATTCTATAATATGAGCAGTCGACATTTACCAATTGAGTGAAAAAATAACCAAGACCATTTCAGTTAGTATGTCTGCGGTAAATATTTTATTAAGAAAATTTAACGTAAATTTAATAATGTGGTAGGAGAAAATTATCTGCAATATTTTGGTATACCACCCCAAAGCCTATATGAACATCCAATGTTTTGAGTTGAAGATTCCCAGCTGTGCAAATTTAATTACAACCTATTCAATTCAATTCAATATTTATTTATTCCAATCTAATACAACAAAAATAAAATCCAAATATTGACTTCAAATATTTAAATACAAATTTTTTCAATCATTGATAAATTTTCCGAAAACTACATTTCTTATGTCTTGGCAGTTGCCATAAGTCCAGCAAGGCCGGTACTTCAAATATATTTACAAGTTACCTTAAACAAAAATGCCAGAAAAAGGAATTATCCAAAAAAAAAAAACCAGAACTACGACAAAACTTAAAAACAACTTAAAACAATTCCCTAACACTAAATAAACAAAATTTTCACACAGGTCTTAAGGCCATTAAAATCCCCAAAATTGCCTGTGACTTCAGATTGTCGTCTCCCAGTTTCGCGTAATCACGCATGAACGGGCTTAGTTTAGTGAAGTGAAGTCCATGCTGAACATCCGACGGCAGTCGGCATCAATGGTGCCAAAAAGAGCAATTGCATTAAGCCATGTCACCCCTTGCACCACCACTATTGCGAGAGAAACTGATTCCAGGAACGACAAAGTGTCGCTTCCTGGCTTCAGCCTTCTTGCAAAGTAATTTCAAACGCAACGGACACTCCCTAGGGCTAGCTGTTTGCCCGTTGGTTAAACAATAGATGCAACGTACCAAGTGATCCGGCCGAAGGACTGACGCTCCAGTGACCGGGTCAGCACCAATGTGCCTTCCCACTCCATCTGATTTATTTGGAATAGTGCATTTGCCCGGGCCGTGAAACCCGGCGCATTTGCAGCAGCGGTGGGGCATGCCGCAGTTCAGCGCTATATGCCCATAGCGTTGGCAATTTCTTCATTGCGTAACCCTCGTCCTATTATCCTTTCGGATTAGGACTCTGCAATGTAATATGTACTTCACGGCATAAAAGGCCATAATGGCAGTTTCTCTGGACAAGTGGAGAAGCCAGCTTGGTGACCCTTACCACCTGAAGATTTATCTTAAGGAATAATCTCAAGTCCTGCTCCTCATACGAGTAGGACAACCCTACAACAATCACAGCGAAGGGAGTCTGTGATTTCGGCGTATATGTGCAGTACGCCAAGCCGCCATCCTTAAATAATTTTTTAACCAATTCAAAGTCTTCCAAACTCAAAGTTCTGACGTTCATCATAGAACGCCCCATGATTCGCACAGTAAAATTTTCGTGCTGTAAAACGTGTTTATAGATATAGATACATATCTGGGATTTTCTTAAATCTATTGCGGCTTCTTTTAAGTACTGTTTTAGCCCCATCATAATTGGCGCCCGTTGTCATCCTGGGGCCATCCTTCTTCACCTTTGTTGTTTTCGCCTGATTGCTGATCACTGTCGCCGCCATCTTCCGTGCCGGCGTTGCACGGGACCCAACTTGTTTCATGGGCTTTTTGCTTGACAACCATTTCGCTGAAGGTCGGCAACCCCTCGTCCATAGACTCAGCGTCGTCTACTTCATCGGCATACATGGTCCTTTCCAGGTCCCTAACTTATCCTTTCAGTTCTTCTATCATTTTCATCCTTCAACTGGCACATTTCATTGTGGACATCGCCCTGAGTCTTCCCCTTCTTCGATTGTTCCAAGCTAGCTCGGTATTCCGCGGCGCGTTCGTCGCATCGCCAGATTAATTCCTCATTTGACACAAAAGGTTCTTCAACTTTGTCCAGCGAGGTAGAACTACTCGGTAGATTAGCAGCATACAGCACCTTCGTCTGCCTTCTTCTGCCTTTTTTGGCGGTAACTGGAACGACTCCAGCACCCTCAGGCTCAGACATCTCGATTTATCTCAAAAAAAATTTTTTGCTGGCGTTTTACCGTCGGCCAGTACCAAAAATATCTACAAATTTTATCTCACAATTCTATCTTTAGAAAGACCGAATTTATTTATCTCTTTGTTTTTTCTCTTTTAGTTAGTTGCACACCAACACTTTTTCACACTCTTAGTTACAACCTATTACCGAATTCGTCATTATATTCAAGCGAGAGCACTTACACATTGACTTTACTGCGAGTCCAACGAAACATCTTCTAACTCAGGTTGGACTGAGTGATTGCGTGAGAGAGTTGGAACTCACAAAAGATAAATAAGAATTGCTTGCATCTCGGATGATATAATACAACTATTTGGCCCGCGTGTTAACGTTTTCTACTACAGAGAACGAAACACAGTCCACATAATGCTTTCCCAAGTACATACCCGGATTCATATAATTCAAAAGAATTGAGATTGTTTGTTGACAGTAGTAAAGAGCGATTGAAAGCAGTATGTACTATTCCATAGAAATAGGAGTCAATCCAACCACATCACACATGCTTTTAATTTAAATGTAAGCGTTTTATTTGAGAGATCCCTAGAAAATTAATTAACTAATTCATTTTAATTACGCTCTTTATCTAGACCATTGTTGTTGAAGTGCTAAGTAGGCGGACCATTGTACAACCCCATCATGAAGAAGAATATACTTATTGAGGCTAAGAGTAAAATTATTTCTAGTTTTTAGTGCATTTATAAATAAAACACTGTAACTTAATGTTTTTTTAATTATTTTGGCGTAGAATACGTCTTACCTTACGGTATAGGGAGTCATGTCAGATTGCTATTGTTGTAATCTTTATTTCATTGATTATGAGGAAACGGCGAGATAACTTTTTTTAAAAATTTTTTTTGTAGGTAAATGAAGATGTTATCTTTCGTTTGATATACATTTCATATTGGTTGATATCTTCCTAATATTTAAATTTCTCAAATGAAAATTGTTTAAACACATACACTCAAACATATGTGTGGTGTTTGGTTGAGTTTGTAGCGTGAACACAAACTATGCTGCTGTTTCAGTGTGGACACAAACCTTCGGCTGTTGTTTTGATTGATGAAATATTGAAATTTCGTATATTTGCTTATGTGTTTAAGTGAAACAAAATGTTAAATGTGAATTTGAATTTAACATGGATATATAATTATAAAAATATATGAAAAATTAATTCATACATTTTTATGTTAAATGAAAGTGTTGCCAAGTAAGCAAAATAACAATGCTGTTTGATGCTGTTTGACAGCAGCTGACAGTTGACGTTTAGTAAATTAAAATAAAAAGTAACTTTCAAATAATCAAATTGATTTGCGTCTGTTATTTATCATTTATTGTTATATATGTTTTCTGTCTTATCGGATGGCGTATTCTACGTTAAACTTAATGGCCGTGTCTCTGACTCAGCCTGCAGGGACAGTCCGTGGCCGAAGACCTCGGACAACTGTCTGCTGTTTTTTAATTTTATTTTGTAAAACCAACAACTTTATAAGTAAAATAATATTCACAAAAATTATGTTAAGAATCAGCATTTGTATTAAATAGTTTATTAAGTGACAGCCCGAGGCTTTTTGACCGCCATTTCTGTTTGGTTGACATTTGTCAATTTGCATTTGACAGTTGTGCAGAGCAGTTGATAACAATTTATTATGGAGCATCTAACGCGCCAACAACGTGTTGAAGTTACTAAGACATTGTATCTAAATTCTCGTACAATTGTCAAAACGCGAAGAATTTTGCGGGATTTGATTGCTTTAAATACTTTGCCGAGCAAGTCAACCATTCAGCGTATTGCAAAGAAATTTTGAAGCTTTGTATAAGGTACACTGGGAGAAATCTGGCGAACTCGTTGCGTACGTAAAGGGTTAGGGTAGAGCTTCTCACAACAAGTGAGCTATGCGCTTTTTAATTTCTTAGTCACTGATTGGGACCTACAGTTTTACACCGGTTCCGAATGGTATTTTGAGAAGCTTTTTCATGTCTAAGTACTCGCTAGTGTCGCCATCACTAAGCGAGGAGGCCGTCGTCGAAGGAAATGTAAGGTGGTCAGAGCATGGACCGAACCCAGGTTCTCATGCACAAGAGCCGAGCACACTAGCCATTTCACCACCGACGGTCGTAGGGCACAAAATATTGCTGCAGTGCATAACAACATTATTGAAGAAATTTGAGCAATAGCGCCCGTAATATGTCAAAATGATATGCAAAATATGGTTAAAAGAGGCGTCTATTTAGCCCAAATTATATTACATACATAATTGTTATAAACCAAATTTTCTTGCAATAAAATATTTGTAAAACCTATTGTACCGTTTAAGATTTATTCAAAACAAACTTCGGCCTGGAACAGAAAAAACATCCTGTATTTTAAGCAATAACAAAGTTGACTCAACACTAACTTTCAAAACATAATCAAAATCGATCAACTTTTATTTTTACCTGAACCGTTCATTTGTGTCTCCTCACGTGCGTATAGATTAGCGGTATAAATCATTCGTATATTACAGTGTTGTTATAATGAAGTACTTGCATTAAAAATGAAAAGAAAAATAACCTACTAATGATATTTTCGATGAGAACGCTCTTGATGATGATTACTTTTACCGAAAACGGGTAAAAGAATTTATCAACCGCCTCCTGTTCTTAACAGCAGCACAGCCGGTATTTACCTGATATAGTCGCTGTAGCAGTAACGACAGTAGGAGTTAACTGCTTCGCTGGCAAAACCTAAGGCTGTTAAATAAAGTTTTCCCCCTCCTCAAAAATGTTTCCAAGTCTCTATCAACACTGACTACTAATTATTTATTTGCTGTTGCCTCCATCTCGATTGTGGAAATGAAGAAGTTGAAATAAAATGTTGCATTTAGTTGAACATTACGCAACTTTAGGTGTTATTAAGCCAAACTAAAAGTCTTTTGTCACATTAGTAGCAGCAGCAAAAATATCTCTGAAGCGTGTTTGAGAAAATATGGCCAGTTCACAGGAGACGTCTGCAAAAAAACGAATGATGATAATGTTTATGACGCTGGAGAAAAAAAATTGAAGTTGAGATGAAAATGACAAGCAAAGAAATGGAAACATTTTACTAAAATAGACACAAAGATTAAAAATTATAGTTGTATTGTTACTGAACATACGAGTTTACTGATTGCAGCCGCTTCCTAGGCATTTGTTTTCTTAAGTCACTTCCAGTAAAGTTACCAGTTTTCTGCTAGTTTCTGTGCCAAATTAAATGCTCAGACAGAAAAGACTGACATGAGTAAGGCTACAGGAGTCAATTGTTGCATGGAATGTGTCAAAAGTAATGACAGTTGGTGAGCTGTCATAACAATATATCAACTAAGTAAATGATGTTATGACTAGGGATGTGTGCACACATAACTACGTATACTACATTCGGAACCTCACATGTAATTGTATTAAATTGTTTGGGTAATTGTGGGTAATGCTGAAATATTGTCCAAACCATAAATTAACAAAAACTATTATAAAGTTTACTCAATAATGTCTATGTCACTTTTTCCATTTGCAGTCTAGTGTCGGGCTCAATTAATGGAGTTCAGTCACTGTCATGTCATGGTATTAACTAGTTCAGTCATGGTATTAACTAGAGGTGAGCGCGTGAGTGAATTTTCACTCATAATCATGTACGCTAATGGCAACAAATTTTCACGCTCGACAATTTGTCACGATCATGCACCTTTCACGATTGAAATTTGAAACACGATCACGGTATTGCATTTAATGGTAGTTACGATCACGCTTGAGTCACACAGAGATTCCGCGGGACACGACAAATTCGTATCACGGGCACATCTCTAGTATTAACTATACGAGGATTGCTATTTACATTTCGGGAATAGCAATAAATGAAAATAGATTTACTATTTTACAAAATATTCCTCTTGGTGATCAATAAACTTTTGAATTCGATCAAACCATTTGTCATAGCAGTTTTGCCATTTCTTTTGAGACACCTCCAAAACATGGGTTTTGAACGCTTCAACTGCTTCTTCGGCGGTCGTAAATCGTTGACCACGCAGTTTGCCTTTAATATTCGGGACCAAAAAGAAGTTATTGGGTGCCAAATTAGTACTGTACGTTGCATTGTCATGATGGAGAATGTCGTGATGGAGAATGACTCGTCTTTGGTGGTTCGTTTTACGAACTCTCCGAAGACTTCAGGCAATAAAATATCCGTCTATAACACAGAATTGACCGTCCTACGTTGCTCAAGCGGAACAGTGGCCACATGACCCATTTGGCCGAAGAAATAGGCTACCATTTGCTTCGCTGTGCTTCCTCCACTAACAACTTTTAGTGGATTTAGCTCGTCTAGAAAGAACGAGCATATGTTCATGGTTCGTCTCCTGTCACGATTTTATACACGTCTTTTGAAGCAGCACCGTCAGACGTTTTAATCATTTGCTTACACCGATTGACACGAGCCTTTTTTAAGCGATTATCAAATAATGTGGGATCCAACGCGAACAAATCTTTTTTACAGCCAAAGGTTACTGCAAAATTAAATGTATTGAAGTGAAACTAATGTGCAAGGATGCCTCTATCTCACCATATATCACAGGACGATCTTGCATTATCAGTGCCTGGTGTTTTGATGGTGCTTCATCACCAAAAGTCGAAACAAGTTGATTGAGACACTCTTGTCGCGATAATCCACACCGATAATCGTAAGAAATCTTCGCGTGAAAACGTTCACGGATTAATACCATTTTTTAACCGAGACGAATTTGTCAACAGACCGTAAATACAACAAATCGTGGTCGTAAGTGAAAACGTTCGATGTTAATTTAAGGTAAAAAATTTCAAACTTTCGTATTACGGTCCTGATCATATAAGTCACTTTCACATTCACCGGATGTTATGATATATGGACCTATTTAAGAACTGTACGAATTATTTTTGTTAAAATATTTATTATCTATGGGCAGATGGACATTAATATCAGCAAAAATTGTACGACAGTTATTTGGCTTGGTTAGTATGTGATTTCTAAAATTAGAGTTGAAGCGAATGTGACTTCCGAAAAGCTACTAAAACTGATACTTTCTCATTAGTGGTTTACATACAAAAATGGCTTCCCATTACATCTCATTAAGGGATTGGGGAGAGCTCTCACAACCAGCGAGATGTGTGCTTTCTAGTTTTAGACTCACTAATTGTGACCTAGAGGTTTTACACCGGTTCCGAAAGGTATCTTTGAGAAGGCTTTTCATGACTAAATTCTCGACTGAGTCGCCGTCGCTAAATGGTGGAAACGTAAGGTGGTCCGAAAGCTATCGAAACCACGTTCTCTTATACAAGAGTTATTATTACCCGCAAATTGATAAAACTTCGTAATCGCATACTACTTTGAATCAAAAATTTAGCTATAAAATAACCACTCCTAATGCTGTAGTTTTTTATCTGATTAAAAGAATTGGTTGTGCTTATAAATAGTGTTTATATGGATCATTGCATTTTTTTCCTGTTAAAGCGAAAAACCAATACAGGCCTTCTGGACCCCTCCGAGTTGGCTCACATTTGGGCAAGTTTTGGAGTGTTTTCCATAATTTTCTCAATATTTCATGCGATGCATTTCTCGTATCTTCTTGAATACCCTCTTTTATGGCTTCCAAGGCATGTATGTAGGTCACATAATTGCGAACCTAAACATAACCACCAATAAACAAGTCTGGAGTAGTCAAATCGGGAGATTCACGTTGTGTTAAACCACTGACCAATTATTGGTCAGGAACATAGAATTCATTATTCCGCAAGCGTGTGTCAAACTCTTCATGACCTGTTGACGTATACTTTACAACCGTCTTCTGAAGAAATGCTAAAATTATAATAACAGATGACACCATTTGCTACAATAAGGGTATCTTAGAAAGGGATGAGTACTTTTGTAACACCTTGTTTGTTGGAGTGAGAGGAAATTTATTCTTAGTCTCTGAAATGTAGTTACTGGCTAAATTTTACTGGAAATGTAAACGAGTAGGTCTAACATATTCCCATCAATAATATTGTTCCATCAAATCATAAGACATCAAGTCCATCGGATTAATCCCCTTCATTTGACATATTCATGAAGACAACGATATATCCACCAATCATCATCGACCTTTGCTTTCCTATCCCTTAATTTGTGTATGATGAATTATTAGGAATAATTAATAAAGTGCAAATTCCTGAAAATGGTTTCCAGGATTTTTTTTCATAATTGCAAAAAGGAAAACCGAAGCCTACATAAGTATAATTTAATGGATTTCTATGAACAAAACATCGTCAACGGTATCGACATTTAATCTCATTATAAAGTCAAGACAAAAGATTATAAAGCCATTCGTCAAGAATGATAATGATTATAGAAATATCCATATAGCAACTATTAACATATTCTTAAACAGCATCATTAAGTTTGTATCTATTTATATACAATAGGGTGGAACATTTTATAACTTTCTTCTCTGATCGGAATCGGATACTTGTGATGTGGTCCATCCTTACTAGAAACAGACTTCCATAATGTTTTCAATTTTCTGTTCATTCCTTGAGCATCAATTATTAAAACTTTAGGTAACATTTTACCAGGTGTGTTACAAATGCAAATGGACTACAAACTCAAAAGTGATCCCAGTTAAAACGCCTGCTGGAGAGAAACGGGGTAAAAATGCGAATTGACGGCCAACCCGAAACAGTGTTAGGGAGGTCTTTTCGTACTTGATACCACCAAAACAAGTGCCCCGGAGCGCCTAGTGTCCAGACTTGTATAAACCGAAGAACAGGTAAACTATCCTATAAGCATTCTGCGCCTGCTGGTGTGTAACTTGGAAGGGACACAAGCCTCAGCCACAGTCATTGGCTTTGAAGCTCGTGAAAGGCGTATACATAGGGTCATCCGTTCTTACTCAGCTCGTCGTCCTCTTATTTGAGAATAAAGGGCTATTTGTGTGTCTATTACCCTTCGGTTTTCCAGAGCACGCACACTTTTACTCCCTCCCTGTCCAGCACGCGTTTGAACTTTAAAACAATTAATCGTTTACATTTTGTTTAACATAATCAACGCAATTTATATTGAGCTATAGTGTTACTATGTGGCCGTCGGTGGTGTAATGGTAGTGTGCGCGGCTATTCTGCATGAGAACGTGGGTTCGATCCCTGCTCTGGCCACCTTAAATTTCTTTCGACGGCGGTCACCTCGCTTACATTAATATAAATTGAATATATAAACATGAAATTTGTAAGTATGCACAGAGAATTACTTATTCATCATCTTTCATGGACCTGCATGGGACTTCCATAACTTTGTAACGACAGAAATCGGTCGTTAAATTGTCAAAATCCAAAAAAATTTCAATACAAAAATTTCGAATTTTGTTAATATAAATTTTGTTAAATTTTGATTTTTATAGTTAAATAGTTACAGAATGTCGGTGGTGCAATGGGTAGTATGCGCGCCTCTTCTACTTGAGATCCTGGGTTCGATCCCTGCTCTGACCTCCTTAAAATTTCTTTCGACGGCGGTCACCTCGCATAGTGACGGCGACACTATCGAGTATTTAGCCATGAAAATGCTTCTCAAAAATACCGTTCGGAACCGGTGTAAAACTGTAGGTCCCAATCTATGAGTATAAAACTAGAAAGCGCACAGCTCACTAGTTGTGAGAAGCTCTCCCTAATTCCTTCATGGGATGTAATGGGAAACCATTATTATTATTTAGTTACAGAATTCGTCTGTTGTTTTGAGTTCCTTATCGTATCGTCGACAGTATTTTAAATGGTCATTACCGTCAGAACGATATCGTGGATAAAATTAAAGTACTTGGAGCTATAATACTGCTATTGCCAATTATTGCTCAGGTTATTCTGAAAAATTTTGAAAATGAAAATGAAACTTTAAGAATAAACGAAAATTTCAGATATTTTGTATTCAGCAACTTCTAGTGGATTGTCTTCAACAATTTCTTAACTGAGATTCTAACCCAATATCCGCCATGTTTTAAAAGACAATCATTACATTGTCAATAGAATTTAACTATATCCATCGATTTCCGCAGTAATGAAATTTGCACTCCCTCAAATATTTGTTTGTGAATAGTAGCCATGACAGTTACCATCAGACGGGGCCTGCGAAAAAACTGCTGTGCAACGCAAGCAGATTTATTCTACATTCGGATAATGACTGAATAGAACATGCCGCTGGTCGAGTGTGTCATCCCTTCTACATCGTATTCTAGATAATAATGTGGGTATCGGCACGGTTGGTAATATCCAACCAAAATTGGTAACATTTAAACGGCTTGGTAACACGGTAACATTTTATTCATTTTGTTAACATTGTGAAAAGAAATAATTAGTATTAGAAAACACATCTAATTTCAAACTTCTATTAGAAAATTTGTTCAAATATGATCTAAAATGTTACTTACAAACAGAAGAAAACATGAAGCAGTGGCAACACTGTTTGGGAGAATAGAATGGTTATGGGTCTAAACAAAATACGCGCATGCCGTGATCGAACTAAACAACCAAATACATTCTTCTCTTTCGCACTAACGAACTCTTTGCGCGGTTTAAATTCACTTTTTGCAATCAGTAAACTTCCCAATGGAGACAAGTTCACGTTCCCCAGAAAAAATTAAGTGGAGAAATCTAACTAAAAAGGGAACAATATTTCAAATGAAATGTTATTTATGATTGTCTTGTCTTCGACAGGTTTTCTTCTGAATTTATTTCCCTATTTACTTAGATTTGTCTCTTAATTTCTTCTGGGAGCAAAATGTTCCGCCCGGAGTTTGATTCGCGATTGATTATAAAAGCGTTATAGCGAATTTACACCGCCGTTTATCGCGGTTAGGTTAGCGATAACCTTGTTCTCTAATCTGACGTTTACACCACCCAATTTGAGTTTAAATTCGCCTTTTATTTGGCAACTCCGTGCTTAGACAAACTCCGCGCTGAGACAAAATTATCGAAGACGGCGGCACAACAGAAAAATTAAGTTGGCGGCTATTGGTTTTCCCATTTTGTACAAATTTGGAACGTTTGTGAAATAGCTGAAACTTTTGAATTGGATCAATGAGTCAAATCGGGCCAGTAGATAAAATCTGCTCACAGTTTAAAGCAATATGAGCCATTTATATTGGCGGCGGCGTGAACTTCAAAAAGAATTTCGGAGAATTTTTGATTGCCTTCCATTTGTGAAGCAGCTGATTTTTTGTATACGTTTTTATTATGGTTGCATTTTCTTAGTAGCTATCAGTGTTGCATCAAAATAAACGCCAGTTTAAAATGAAGTTAAAAATTAAACTTCAGTTTCTACAGATTAAAATTGTATCATATGAGTAATCTTCGGGGTTATCTCGGGTTAACGGAGGTAACCATCGAAATGCGTCGGTGTAAATGCTGTATTAGGTAACTTGTGCACTAAATAATTTTTCATTGCAATTGAAAGACAATAAAATGCAAAGAAAGTGAAGTCTATGACTATTTTATATTTTGTTTTTTGTAAACTTTATATTGATGTATGTATGTAATATGATTATCTATAATTAATTATTTTCAATAAACATTTAATGTTCTAAATGTTGGTAACTTTTGGTAAATTTTTTGTAAAATTCTGGTAATTTAAAAAATTAGCCCTGTGGCAACCGTGGGTATCGGTAGTATAATGGGAACGGGGTTACCGTACTTGGCACCTTTCATTTCCGTGGGTAGTGGTATCCTCGCTTAGTGAATGCGACACTAGTCGTGTTTTGGTTATCGCTTGCTCAATTGCAAAGAAAACGGCTATTTAGCGATAAGTAATTTTATTCAACAATATATAAAAGGGTAGAAAATGGTAAGAGATGTAAAAACCAGTACATGAATTTCAATCGGGTGAACCGACTTAATCATACCCTCACCCTAAGTCATCCATTGCGTGGGAGTTCTGTTAAAAACGCCCATACTCAAAGGTGACCATATTCAATAACAGATTGACATTGCACTAAATATTATTGAATAACCAAATTAGTTAGTTTCCTCCCAAGTTGTTGCCAAAATCTTTATCAGTAGCAAATTTTATTAAGATCAGTTATGATTTATTGGAGATATCGAGTCGGCAGTTATTAATTTCACAGTAGTTTTTAGCAAAATTTTGCCTAGTACCGAATTTTATTAAGATCGGTTGTAGCTTACGTTGGGTCATCCGCCCAACTTCTATATGGGAGGTACCAGAATGGGTTTGGCAAAACAGCTCATTTTCTATAGGAGAGTTTTTGTGACTAAATATTGCTAGTACAAACTTTAATAAAGATTGGATCGATTTTTCGGGATTTCTCGTGCTGAACAACCAGACGACCAAACTACTTTTGTGTGGGAGGTATCACAATGGGCGTGGTAAAATCACCCTTGTTTTAATCAATGATTGGCGTTTGATAACGTGAAGCCATGTACCTAATTTCATTAAGGTCGGAAGTGTTTCACGCGATTTATCGGGAACACCCTGTTTTGTATGGGAGGTACCAGAATGGTTATGTAGGCATTTACAGATTATTACCCGGTGTGTGAGTAGAAGCTAATCACATCTACCAGACGAAAGGTTTAAAATAAATATGATTTTGTGCTAAATGTGTCGATTTGTATGGCAGGTATCAGAAGGGGCGTAGTCAAAATGCCCATTTTCAATCCCAAACTCAATATTGATAAATACTACGCACTGACAAAATTGCATTGTGATCTGTAAAGATTTACGGCAGTTATCGTGTTGACCAGCCAGACACGAAATTAGGCATAAGGATGATCCTTAACACAAAATACATCGAAATACGTGTAAATCTGTACTCTCATTAAAGCGCACAGATCATTGAAAGTAGAAAGCTCTAAATAATAATGGGCTTTTATATGTTTTTTTATATATATCGAACGTGTCATTGGACAAACCCTACGAAAGTACTATACTCTAGGGTAGGCATAGATATGGAATATGAATCATAATTTATTTATCGCTTTTCTGATTGTATAAAGGCCTTAACTTTTGCGGAAAACATACAAATATTTTTTTTAATTCCATATTTTGTTATCTAATTTATCTTATTAATTGTTTCCATAAGTATTCGCCAAAACTGTGTGGCTTACCTGTTTCAGGAGCCTAATATCCTAAGTCCATTAGAACAGACCCTGACATTTCTCTAATTGTCATCATAATCTTTCTTTTCTCTTCTCTTCTTCCTCTCGGATAATGAGTTCAGAATTTATTTTATAGGTGGAAGATTCTGTAAAACCCAATATTTAAAGATTTCTGTCATAATTTCTTTCATCCGACGTAGCTCTATTCGCTCCATAGAGTTAATACTCCTAGCGATCAATGTGTGAGCACAAGGAAAGAGACTAGTAACTAAACATGATCACCACAAAAACAATGTGAAATAAATAAGACTTTGATTTGCATTTTTTAACAATTCAATATGAATTACGTCTTTAGGAGGCACCAATGACTGGTTCAACTAAGCAACATTTTGAGAATGAGTTCCATTGTGCTGCTGCTTGGAACAGTTTGATCAGCGCAATCCAGGATGATGCATGTGAAAGAGCCAGTGACAGCTGAGTGATCTTCATCTGGTGAAAAGGCGATTTTGATAACAAAACTACAACTTCCACTGAGACTTAACAAACAGGTACGGGCAGTAAATACTCAGGTTGTTGATGTAGCCAGTTGCAGTCGGGTGTTGAGTGACTCTATGTCTCTCCTCTACACAGAGATCTGAGCCCGTTTTCTGCACATTCTTGCCACAGTGGATTGGTACGATATTGTATGCCACTACAACATTAATATCAGTATGAATGATGTCTGCCTAACTCAAATAAAAGAACATAATTGTGTCCATATGTGTATTCTGAGATCATTTGTTTGTCACTATTGATCGGGCTTTCAATTTGTTATGCCTCTATATCTACAACCAGTTTTATTTTTTGGTAATAGATATGACACGTATGAGAATGTTTCAATTGTACTACGGAGAGTTTAACTCTTTTTTGAAGCTGAAACTCCTTTGGGGTTTCTAATTTTGAAGGGATTTAGAAAAAAAACATGCGTGCTTGAATTTGAGTTATTATTCTTTTCGGAAAATTTTGCTCATTTTATAGAGCATAGAATACAAATTGGTGATAGTTTAAATACAAAAATGAAGAATCCAATATGATGATGATAAGTGAAAATTATCTGCTGCTTTGAATGACAGTCTCATCAAAATGTGTTGACCAATATCGTATGTATGGGAATAATCTGAAACTGCGATTTCATGGGCATTCACTTGTTTTTCGACTAAGCTTTCATCTACTTATGTACATAGTGGTTGGAAATTCAAACTACCTTACAATTGTTGGTTTTTTAACTTTACCTTTTTTATAAATTTGTATATTTTTAGTTTTGTTGTGTCCGAGATTCAAGCAAAACAAATGAGTGTTGAAATCAAACATATCTTTATTAGGTGTAACCGAGCTTAACATAGAACATAAGAGACTATCAAGTTGAGAATACTGATACAGGGTGTGTAACTTAAAATGTATCAGCTCCGCCTAAATATATATTCCTGAGTGATATTATATATTAAAGTACTGATGAATAAGCAATTAAACACAATTATTACACAAAAACCTTACAACTAATTTCCATTATTTTCTCTTTTCATTTAAATTCAATCAATGCTTCTTTTACATTTATTATTATTATCTCTATAATAATCTGAATCTTACAATTTTACCGATATATTTCTTTAATTGATTAATATGAGCCACACTTTGTCTGCCATTAATACTGATACAATACGTTAACCTACATCATTTTCTAACAATTTTCACATTAATCCAATTATGATAATTATTTAGGACATTTCTATATTAAACTATTTCATTTTCTTTATATTCACAAATTCTTATATCATCCGCCATTTCGTTGTTCTCTATTTCGTTTATACTTTTTCCATGTTTTCTCAATTTATCTTCACTTACTTGTTCTATTTATATTGGGAGTGCTTGATTTCGGATTTTGACATCTATCCATTTTGAAAATGAGTCTACTCTTACCAAAATAGTAACACTTTCAATTTTACAAAAATCTAAATGCATGCTTTCAAAGGACGGATTACTCTGATTGAGGCCATGCTATTCTCTTCTACCTCATCTGTCCCATTGAGTTCGTCCGCATGACACATTTTAGAGCCCTTTTTATAACGAATAATGCAGTCATACACTGAACGGAATGTTCATCACCCCAACATCACCCCAACAACTTTTGTCATCTAACGTTAGCTAACGTAACGTTTCATTTCCGCTATGAAAATGTGTTCATCAACTGAAAATTGTTCGTTATTGTGGTGAAAGTATGATTGTTGCTGCAATGAATTTGCTTCATTATTACAAGCAAGGAATTTGCTTCATTGCTGCAATGAATTTGCTCATTGTTGATATGAATTTCTTTCATTAGTGCAACGAACTTGAGTCATTGTTGTAATGAATATGTTTCACTACTACAGTGATTTTGTTTCATTGCTGCAATTAATGTGTTGAAGTGTGTTTGAAAATATTTATTGACAATTGTACATAAATATACTGTTAGTATTACATTTCAGGTGTTTTGATAACAATTTTTTGAATGTTTGTTTTCGTACATTGCTAACTAATCTCCCGGACACTAACCCAGTGATCGCTCTGTAAGCATTTTCTTTAACTGCTCCTTTATTTATTTTTACTTGAAACACTTTGTTTTTTGACTTCTTCGTTTTCATTGACATCGCCTGCCCCCACAAATGTACATATATCTTTCGTTTTTTTCGGAATCCAAATACCAACACAACGAAACAGGCGGGACCGAATTATGATTAAAAGACAAAAAAAAGAAAATGTTGTTGAGACTCGCTTACACACACACACACACAAGTTCAGTTGCATATTTCGGGGCAGTTTTTCTGCTATCGATGCGTCACTTTCTTTGCTGCCGTGTTGCTCTTGCATTCTGTTTATTTATCTATTTGATTTATAGATTCGCAAGTTACACAAACGATCACAGCAAACATATAAATTCACAAAATTTATTTTTCACAATAAAAGATTATTACAAAGTATAACTAATTAGTCTTTTTAACAACTTCATTTAAATTATTCCGCCGTTTAAAGATCTCCTCTAAGCTGACACGACTTTCCAGAGCAAGACAAGATAAGGAATTCTCAGAGAAGATTGGTAAAAATCTTTCAGTAGCATTTAATACGTGGCGACGCATCGGGCAGGGCGGCACTCTACCGTGCGATCTCTTCCATATTTTAGTTACGATCGTAATCGGGAAAGCTGTAGTCAACACGAGTAATACCATCAGCAGTAAAAGACACATGCTGACCAAGTGGACACATTGACGAAATCTTACGAGAAGTTTCTGCAGTATTTTCGAGAATTGAGAAGAAAACGGGGTTTCTAGTATATGAAAATAAGATGAAATTAATGGTGTCAGCAAGCAGAGCCTGCGCCCGATTGGATGAAACAGTGAACGTTGATAACCGTTACAACTTCGAGGTAATGTACGATTTTATTTACCTCGGTTCTACCGTTGTTACAAACAACAAAGTCAGCATAGAAACAAACGGAGAATTGTGCTTGCGAACAGGTATTATTTCGGTCTAAGCAAAAACTTCAGAGATAAAGTCCTTTCTCGTGAAACGAAGATCAAACTAAATTAGGGTCTCATACAGACTGTCCTGCCTTATGGCGCAGAATCATAACGTAAAGTGACGAAACAGCTCTGCGAGTTTTTGAGAAAAATGCTTAGAAAAATATATGAACCGTAGAGAAACAGAGATGAGTCTCTATCCCTCTCTTTACGCTCTCTAGATGACGACGAGGTAGTAGGCGATTACATCGAGTTCTAGTTGATTTTGCATTTTGTTATTAGGTTGGACATAAGACGGACATCAATAAAAGGGAATGCGCATTTTGGTTTAATGCAACCAACATAAAACATTACTTAACTTCCATTAGTAACGGGTTTTTCAATAAGAGCGCTACAAAAGTTTTTTTAAATAAAACAAAACCGCTTTTAGATACCAATGAAATTCTTTATTCCTGTGAAAGTACGTTCGATGACATTATGTATGGAACTCGATTTCTTATGGATGGCCACCACGGGCACGCTTGCAGAAGTCCAGGCGCTAAACCCACTTTTCGACGGTTTTCAAGCATAAATCGGCCGATACTGCTGCAATTTCACGTTCGATATTCGTACGAAGTTCATCAATCGTCGCTGGCTTGTTGGCATAGGCCATAGACTTGACGTAGCCCCACAGGAAATAATCTAACGGCGTCAAATCGCACGACCGAGGCGGCCAATCGACTGGGCAATTTCGTGAGATATCACTTTCACCAAACTTGGTTTCCAATAAATTGATTGTGGCATTCGCTGTATGGCTTGTGGCGTGGTCCTGTTGGAACCACATGTCCTCCAAGTCCATATTATCCAATTGGGGCCAAAAATATTCGGTTATCATTGAACGGTAGCGATTCGCATTCACAGTAATGTGCCGGTCTTGATCATGACGGAAGAAGTACGGCCCAATGACGCCGCCGGCCCATAAACCGCAGCAAACCGTAATTTTTTTGGGATGCAATGATGACTCGTGGATTAAGTGTGGATTGCTGCTTATTGATGAAGCCATTCTGCCAGAAATGAGCCTCATCCCTGAAGATGATTTTCCGATGAAAATCCGAATCGTAGCGCTCTAAAATTTGAGGCCACTGACTCCAAATTTCGGTAGTAAGTTTTAATAATTTCGACTCGTTGTTGGCTCGTATATCTTTCCATGATGAAATGGCAGACCTTACTGAAGATAAATATCAAAAGAGCGGGAAAAAATATGGCGTCGTTTGCTGTCCCTATCGATTTACTTTTGTAGCGTCTCTGTTGAAAACCCCTTTATATATCAAACACAATTTCAACTAAGTTTGCTTTATGGTTTGCTTCAGGTTGATTATCGCTGTCTCGTTTATTCGCTTTGGAATTCGAAGACGTACTTAAAAGACATCGATGAACAGGACGACCAAGATAGAAAAGACCAGGTTGAAGACTCCCTGCCCATATCCATCCTGGGTTGTCTGTGGCACCATAAGTAAGTATCACAGGAACCGTAATCATAACTTGACATTCAATATAAAATAATCTAATATTATCACAACATGGGACTGTCCTTGGAGGTGGAAAGTTTCTGATATCCATTCACTTGGGAGTGGCCAGAAATGATTTCTTCATTTCCACGCCCACGTAGTATGTCCTGGGCAATGGCTTTATCGGAAACATCCGTTACCTTGCTAAAGTGAGAAGGTGAAACGAATGAGCAACCTGAGTGGTAATGCGATCTGATACTGATAGGTCTCAGGATTATTGGGTGACCCTGTCACTGAAGCTCTTCGAAGTGGTGGACATATTTTTCTGCCCTTTGAAAGCGGATGAGCCCCTGGCTAACGGCGGATCTAAATTGAAGAAACCTAAATCCAGTTTCGAAATACTACATTCTGGTCAGCGTCTGATCCATAATGGGCGGCTGAAACATGATCATCCTGGCAGTAGGTAAAATGCAAACCACGGTGGGCTGGGTTTACTGCCCGCCACCGTTATATAGGCAATGAAAATACACGGAAAATATGACCCGTATCTGTTGACGACCCTCGCAAACATTATAACGACCACGATTTAAGGATATGTACCTGAAACGTGAGAACACTATACAGGATGGGTGCCACCTTTTAACTGGCGGATGTCCTCGAAAAATATAAAGTTGACATCCAGGAAAGGCGATGGACAGGATATGGTTGCACCAGAAAGAAAAACTGTGATATGTACTACAGCTGCTATGAGAGAACGCACGAATTCGGGTGCGGATTTATTGTTGGCAAGAGACTGCGACACCTAGTTTCAAGGTTCAACCCAGTGAGTGAACGCACAACCACAATTCCCATCAAAGCGAAATATATTTTAAGATTAAGCCTATACATTAAGATTAAGCCTCTTTAATGCCAAATTAGGAACGGAAAGTGTCTCTCGACCAAACATCGGCAATCACAGTCTACATGATACCACCTCCGATAATGGAACAAGACTGATAGACTTCGCCGCTGCAAAGAACATAGTAGTTAGTAGCACACGATTCCATCATAAGAACATACATAAGGCTACCTGGATATCTCCTGATCAGAGAACAAAGAAACACATTGATCAGTTGGTAATATGTGGCAGGTACTCTTCTACTGTAATGGATGGGCGTGGGTGCCAGTATCGGCTCGGATCATTACGTGGTAGCTGCGGAAGTTCGCACAAGACTCAGGAGGGCGAGGAACGTACGAAGCCGAACACGGGGAAAAGCTAGATATTGACAAGGTACAAACACCGGAGATATCAATGTCCTATCAACAAAAGCTCTCTCTCTCCTGCTAGGGCAGAATACCCCCACCTTCAGAGGACCAAGATGCGCAGTGGAGGTACATTTCCCATTCTTTGGAAACCGCTGCAAGGACTGAACTTGGCTATCAAAAACCACAGAAGGATAAGCCATGATACGACGAAGAATTTCGCACCATAATCTCATTGCGAGATTAGAATTACGATCTCCCGGATTAAGAATAATAAAGCCGCTGGTGCAGATGGGCTACCCTGTGAACTTTTTAAGGTAGGTGGCGAAGGACTGCTACCCCACATACATCGAATTATATGTGGTATATGGCTCGGGGAATCTATGCCTGACGATTGGAGACTGAGTGTATTATGTCCTGCATTCTCAAATGGTGATCGGTGTGTCTGTTCCAACTATCGTGGTATCAGTCTTTTATCCATCGCGTATAAGGTCTTGTCGGGCGTATTATTTGAAAGACTAAAATCAATTGTCGAAAACCTGATTAGACCTTATCAGTGTGGTTTTAGACCAGGTAAGTCCACGACTGACCAAATATTTACGCTACGCAGAATCCTGGAAAAGCAAGTCGATATATACCATCTATTTGCCAATGACAAAGCTGCTTTCGATAGCCCTATGCGGGGAAAGTTATACGAAGCTATGTCTGAACTTGGGATTCCGGCAAAACTGATCCGCCTCTGTAGAATGACGCTGACCAACTCCAAATCAGCAGTGAAGATGGGGACAGACATCACTGAACCATTCTGTACTAAGCTTGGACTGAGACAAGGCGATACACTTTCGTGCAATCCCTTCAACATCTTAATGGAGATACTAATGAGAAAAGCTTCAGCAAATACCACAAAAAGCCATATGTTGCTGGCGTATGCTGACGACATTGACATCATTGGCCGAAATTTGCGAGAAGTTAGTGCAATATTGTCAAGAATCTTGAACGTTGAACGAATCACTTGAACGTTGACAACCGATTTAATTTTGAAGTGGTAGATGAATTTGTCTGTCTTGGATCCGCCATAAACAAGGACAACAACGTCAACCGTGGAGATAAATAGGAGTATTGTGCTTGCAAACATATGCTTTTTGGGCTCTGCAAGCAGTTTAGGAACAAAGCCCTTTTTCGACGGACAAAAGTCCAGCTATACGATACTCTCGTTTTACCCATCTTGACATATGACTCCGAAACTTGGGTCATATCGCAAGGGGCTGTAAACACCTGGGAGTATACGAGAGAAAAATTCTCCGTAAAATATATGGTACTGTTAGAGAAAATGGCTAGTACCGACGTAGCTGGAACCAAGAACTATATAATTTATATTCTGACGTGGACATACCTCGGGGAACCAAATTAGGCCAATTGCGCTGGCTAGGTCATGTTATCCGAATGGATGACGATGAACCAGCAGGAAAAGAGGATAACCAAGACTACGCTGGAAAGATCAGGCAGAAGAATCAATCCCTATCCTTATTGTTACCACCTGGCGAGAAAAGGCGAAGGGTATAGCCAGTTGGAGGAGCCAGTTGAATAAATTTGTTTGCTTAATAAATATGTGTACGATATCTTACCTCATGAGGTTCGAAAATAGTTACTAAAAAAAGGAGCAACGATTCCACATTGAGCAATAAGGTTTTGTGAATGTAAAGCTCTGGCTGATTCTCTTCTCATTATGTCGAAATGGACGTACCGCCCGGTAACATTTTCGAACTTGCACAATTTGCAAGCGGCGTTCCGTAGTTAGTTCATCATCACACTATAACGTTCAAGCCCGTGTTTGACGCCTGCCTAACGCGTTTTTTAGGTAAGTGGGGGAGTTTTGACGCTTCTCTCTCTTTACTTTCGTATTTCTGCCATTTTGTTTCATATAAATTCTCATGTCGAAGTGAAAAGGTGTAATCGATCGGAACAAATATTTAATTTTTTAATAAATTAACTGAGAAGACTCCACTTTTAAAATTTTTGCGAATGTATGACAACGAATTCAACTGACAGAATTTTCTTTTTTGGTAAATTTAATTAGAATAGACCACTTACAAACTGCAGTGTTGGTTGCAATGTAATGTAATCGTGATATACATTAGCTTTTTAAAAGAGAATAGCGTGATAATTGCAGCCTGACAAGCATAATATAAATGAGCAGTTAGTCTATTTATGAAGAAACGGCATACCAAACTGAGCATAATTTATAATAGCGTTGCCGGATCTCACCAATTTGTGACCGTTTACTCGTGAACGGAAAATGTAACCTCTAAAATGAAACCGATATAGCGAAAGTATCCGCCATAGCTATTCCGTGGTCCAACCTAAATTTTGGTGTTGGAATAATTGAACTTTAAGTTGAGTTAGCATTGAGGGATTTTCGACCGATAACAATACGCATATGTAAATTACACTTAAAACACTATTATATATAATATATATACATATACAATTTATGATCTTACCGATGGTAACCATTCAGGCACAGTGAGTGGCATCTAATGAAGGTCTTGTTACGGAAAATTCACTTTGTTGCAAATTCTGACATACACGTTTCAAAATAAATAAAAATGTACAATTGCGTTGCATATGTTTCATAATTACCATTACACTTAAATAATTATTTTAATATAAGCTATAAAACCCTTTTTCCCCAGCAATAATTTCAAATGAAATCTCAAACACTATTCATAAGTGGTACAAGACAAATGTGAAACTGTGAACTAAGTTTTTCTGGCCCTGCAACGCTTTGGCACACAAATGACACTTAAAGCAGTCAAACTAAACCAACCCTAGTTTGAAAAACGTTTTGAGTTACAATACAAATTAGTCCCACCATTATGTGAGTAGGATTGCCACGCGAGGCAGGCAATAAGCTCGAGCGGGGTGGATAAGTAGAATTAACCCCAAAGTTGGACATATAATATAGTCCTGAACTGGAAACACGGATGGCAGCAACAGCGTTAAAAGTTCACACCAAAGTTGACAGAGACACTGCAATGTAGTATAATTGCGTGTAACGAAATTGAAATAATCCCAAGGGTAACATTAAAACTCAACAGACAACAATCGGAAACTCGAAAGCGAGTGATACCTTGAACAGAAAGCAAACCCAAACAGTGTTGATAACAGCACCAACGATTTAATACTCCTACACGACACCAAAGTGGATTGCAGCAGTTCCAAGAGGAGCGAATATCAAAACAACTTTACCAAAAGAGATACGAATTTTTGCTCCTAAAAGTTGAATAAAGGCAGCAACAGTGGAAAACAATTGATATGTTGTTGCAAACAGTTTACCCATAAAGTAAAAACAAATACAAACCAACAGACCCATATTAGAACAAACCAACAGACACATATTAGAATCTACAACCAGATGAGAGTTATAATTTTCCTAATAATTTCTAATTAAAATTGTAAACCTAACACCCTTCGGACAACGCTTGAATAAGACCCGTGAAAAAATTGAGTTATAAAATACAGATGCAATTGCAGTACTTCGGC
The DNA here is from genome assembly GCA_963931995.1 of Phaonia tiefii. Lineage (NCBI taxonomy): Eukaryota > Metazoa > Arthropoda > Insecta > Diptera > Muscidae > Phaonia > Phaonia tiefii. The sequence goes on along the minus strand of OZ008368.1, from coordinate 195,217,242 downwards.
CAAACTTTACACAGATTAAGGGTAGTATTCTAAAAGTCCCGAAAGTGTACGTAAACGCAAAAGCCAACGAGAACGCCAAAGTCAAAAAATGGTAGTGTATACTTATAAATATATCACTTGCGCTTGTGTTCGCTTATGAAAGCTGTCACTGACACCTTGGTTTTATAGAGTTGCCGAACTAAAATAGTTTCTAGTTTTCCCTAAAAGTTCCCATAAAGGTTCTTTCTAAAAAACGAAATATTTTTCGTGTTCTTATATTTTTATGTAAATTCGGTTTTTGTTTCTATCAAGTTTTGAGTCTCGCCCGAAGTCTGGCAATTTGTATCCATTTCTGTCAGTAAAAAGTCAACTTGCTGAGTTGTTTAAATAAAAATTAGGTCTATCATGCACTTGGCCCGGGAAAGCGCAAAAAACCCAAATTCGAGTAAAATATAGCAACACGAAAAGAAATCTGCGGTTGGAACCATGTGGCAAGCTGGTGTTTTTGTGTTAAAAAGCTTGCTGCGCGGCCGGGCTTATGGTTTCGCGGCTTATGCAGTATTTTATGCTACGAAGACACACAAAAGTCTTTGGGGTTTCCTCTTCTGGGAAGAATACTGCAACATTCGGCGTGGGCGGGCTTCGGCCGCTCGTAGAGATTTTCTTCACTGGGAAGGGTTCAGCGCCGACCTCGGCACTTTTTCCTATTCTCAAGACACCTATAATATGTTAAAAATTGGGTTATCTTGACTTACCGATGACACACGTCCCAAGTACATCCACCATTAAATTCGTTATAGGCCCAATACATGACACAAGCATGTGTTTGCGCATCAAGCGTTTGCGCAATCACGCTTTGACATACACCACACCAGCATGATTGGTCAATATTCATTTGTTTTCAAATAGTGTGTGGAAAAGGTCGTTATGGATAGTGACGAAACAAATATTTTGCAGCTCCTTGTTACAATAAACGCCACTTTAAATTTTCCACAAACACGGCATCGACTCATAAAATTCGAGGAATTCAACCCAAAAAATTTTTTCGTTTGAATTCATGTCCGCGCGGTGTTTATTGTTTGAAAAATGCTACTTGACTGTGCCAATTTCACAACACACGACACAAGCATCGTGTTACAATCACGACAATATCAAACTCATTTTGATTTGGCACAAACAGCATGTACAATCACACATCAACCCCATACACGGTCAGTCGGCTTGTACAATCAGTTGATTGGGTCAGCATGCTTGTGTCGTGTATGGGTCCTATTTGAAGAATTACTGTCATTTGAGTACACACACTTGCTTTTTCTCACATGACCCTTCTGTGTACACGTTTTCTGGGTCATTTTAATATTTCACTAACTTTTAATTATTTTTAAAAAAATTTTGAGCTCTGTCCGTCAATTGCATTTCAACCAGAACTTGCAACTACTTATATGCAATGAAATGCAAAATGCTTCTATCTGCAATCAACATTTTTCTTTGAAGGAACTCGAGGAAGAATTCGAGGAACTCTATGTATCCAAGCGCTGATCATAGTAATGGGAATTGTTTTATACATACATATGTACATACGTTCGAAGAATACCAGGCATTTCAATGGGAGAAACTTTCTTGAACAACATACTTATATTTGCATCAGTAAACCCGTTTATCGTCACAAAATTCAATACTTCGTGTTGAATATATAGTGATTTCAAATACATATATAGATTTTACTATGATCTGATAAAAAAAAACATATCAAAAAAAATACAGCAGACAGTTGTCCGAGGCCTTCGGCCACGGGCTGTCCCTGCAGGCTGTATCAGAGACACGGACATTAAGTTTAACGTAGAATACGCCATCCGATAAGACAGAAAACATATATAACAATAAATGATAAATAACATAAGCAAACGAATTTATTTATTTGATAGTTACTTTTGATTATATACATATGCTTATGGTAGCAAAAATAGGATAAATATGTTTTTAAATAAAAAGAGTAAGGATAAATGATAAATAACAGACGCAAATCAATTTGATTTATATTTTTTATAATTATATATCCATGTTAAATTCAAATTCACATTTAACATTTTGTTTCACTTAAATACATAAGTAAATATACGAAATTTCAATATTTCATCAATCAAAACAACAGCCGAAGGTTTGTGTCCACACTGAAATAGCAGCATAGTTTGTGTTCACGCTACAAACTCAAACACTCAACCAAACACCACACATATGTTTGAGTGTATGTGTTTAAACAATTTTCATTTGAGAAATTTAAATATTAGGAAGATATCAACCAATATGAAATGTATATCAAACGAAAGACAACATCTTCATTTACCTACAAAAAAATTTTTAAAAAAAGTTATCTCGCCGTTTCCTCATAATCAATGAAATAAAGATTACAACAATAACAATCTGACATGACTCCCTATACCGTAAGGTAAGACGTATTCTACGCCAAAATACTCACGTATTTGCTTTTTACTGAATATTCTAAGTTAAACACTACGCACAGTACCATTACTAATCTACCGGATAATGATTGAAAACTTAAACATTTGAAGATCGATAAAATGAAAAGAACATTGCAAGTAATACGAAAACGGTAAACTGTAACGCCAATCTCAGGGCAATCGTTGATTACAAAATAAACTAAATAGGCGTTTAAGTGAGATTTAAATTAATAAAATCTATGAATTTGCTGAGCAGACACGACCCAGTCCTTAATTAATTGAAGGAGGCGCTCACCGTGTTCATCCGACTTTGAGGCTAGCTGCTTGCTGAAAAATTCGAGATGGTGCGACATGTTCACTCCAATTTTCTGGAAGTATTCACAAGTGCGGGATAATTGTCTGCTCGCTTATTTCCCAAAAAATATCGTATAAGTTTCTTCCCTAATTGTTTTATTTCTTTTAGTAAATTCTTTTGATTTCATGAGATTCCGCATATCGGGCCCATTCAGAACACCGTCCTTCACTTTTGTTTCGCTGATCCTTCTGAAAATATTTTTCACACAATTGAACATTTTCAGTTGATTCACCAAGGCATTGATGAAATTTTGGACGATTCCCAGTCATGCGTCTCGTACTGCTTTCCTTTAAATCGGTTATTCCAGAGTTACAATAAACACATGTGTTTCGTATATCGTCCTAGAAGACCTCCTAGTATCGTCACGACTTTCAGATCACATCTTATCCGCCACCTGTGATCAGTGTTACAAGAGAATTATAACTTTCTCTGTCAGGACTTGGAAGCGGTGGATTTAGAATTTGGTCCAATTGTAGCATTTAGTATTGTATATTACAGTGTTGACAGTGTCTGTGTTCATATTGTGCTGAAGTGAAGCGGAAAGTGATAACAGGTACCGGAAATACCCACGAAAAGGCAGTAGACTGCTAATAGTAAAGGAGAAAACGATTGAAGAGAAGAAGAAGACCGTTGTGATTGCCGACGGCGAGAATATTTTTCATCCAGCTATGGATGAAGTGGAGATGGAGGTGCTGCGGAAGCGTAGGAGAGAAGAATCCTATGATGCGGAAGAGAAGAAGGAGCGTTAGGATGCGGTCGTTGCAAGATGCGCAAAGCTGTAGGCGATGCTAGAGAAGGCCCTCTGCGAGATTGCAAATCTGAGGAATGAGAATGCCCGGATGTCTGAGACCGGGGCCGAAGAAGATGAGGAGGAAGAGCAATCCTCTGAGGGCTACTCCACGACCGACGAAGGTGACGATAATGGGAGTGAATGCGAAATGGTTTGCATAGAAACCACATCGAAGAAGGATGAAGAGCTTCCGTCGAGACCGTTAAAAGGTGATTCGGCAGGGCAAGTCGCCACACCTGCCAGGAAAAAGGATGCAGCAGGGCAAGACGCCACACCTGCTCGGGATACGGCAAGGCAAGACGCCGCACCTGCCTGGACAGCAGCAGCCGAAATGGTCAAGGAAACAACAAATGCTGCAGGGCAAGATGCCACACCTGCCTGGACAACGGTGATGTAGCAGCAGGTATGCCGACAACATCGGCAGCTGCAAAAAGTGCAGCGGCTTCAACAACAGCAACTGCAATGAATGCGGCGAGAGCAGGTACGGCAGCGGCTACTATGAGGGCAGGTGCAACTAGGAATAGGACCGGCAAGTCGATCTCGGTCATAACGACCTTCGACATTGATGTCAAGGTGATTTTGCGCAGCATCAAGAATGCGCTTGGTCATGGTAATTTTAGTCTTAGTATCTTGGGTAGGAAGTCTACTAATATTGCCGTGAATACCCTTCAGGATCACGAGTAACTAAGGGCGCTTTTGGAGGCAATTAGCGTAAAGTTGTTTTTTAATTCGGCGGCTATCTTTAGAGGGTCTCGGGCTGAAGCTCGAGATCATGGGATTGACCAAGATGAGTGGCAATCGTTGGCTGATAAAGCTGTCGAACGACTTCGATTTAATCAGTTTCCATGAGCTGACTAGAATATTGAACTGTCGTATTCGGTATGAGCGGACCGACGCAATGCTACAGGTGTCAACGTTTTGGGCACATGGCCAGGAACTGCAAAAAGCCTTCCAGATGTGCGAAGTCTGCAGGACCACATGAATCGAAGGTGTGCGATTTGCCCAAGAAGGGTGAAGTCGTGACTGAGGTGCAAATGGAGGACGAAATCACTGGGGAGGTGACGATGCAGGCTACACGCAAGGTGAAATGCGTAAACTGCGATGCTGAGGGTCATACGGCAGGGGCAAGGGATTGTCCCAGGAAGCTGGCGATTGTGGCGAAGATGCGTGCGATGCGGAATGGGCCGATGGTCAGTGGGCCAGCGAATTCTAGGGATACAGTTATGACGAGGCCTGGATAGTCGTATGCAAATGTGGCGGGAGGTGCTCCCAACTTACGTGGGAATTCGGGGCGTGTTTCGGCCCCTATGGCGGCGAGCTTTTGAGGTCCTGGGTCTGGAAAAGGGACTGACGCTCATGTTGGTGCGTTGAACGCGGATTGTCGCCGGATGATGGGAGGCGGCATATTTGACTGCATAATAAAGGTTCGGCATTTTGCGGGAAGTTATGCGGGGATCCGGGATGAAGCTGGGAAAATGCGGGCCATGGCGGCCTTTATGGAATCACTGTTTCATTCATGAACGGACGACTGAAATGCATCTTCATCAATGTGAACTCCATTGTTTCGAGGCTACGGATGCACTATCTGGGGTTGTTTTTGGCGGAGCACAGGCCAGACGTGCTCGTGATGGCGGAACATGGGCTGGGTGACCGGCATAGACTCGATCTCAAGGGTTATGTGGCCCATAAATGTAATTCGGGCGCGACCTCCGCGGAACGGCGATACTAGTTCGGGACGGGATTCACTGTGTCAGACTTGGCGTGGATACCGGTATTATGCGGAACACTGCTGTCAGGATCACCAGGCCCGGTGGCACCGCCATCTCATTGGTATGTTTGTATTTGCGTCCTCACGCAGTACTTTCCGGCTCTGACCTACTCACACTTAATGAGCTGGTAAGGGACGGGGATGTGCTGATTGGTGGGAATTTAAATGCCAAACATCCAGACTGGGGTGGTTAATGCGAATGGACGGCGCTTGCTGGATTTCCTGTTGGGGTGTCCGGATCTTAATGTTTTTTCTGCGGTGGAGCCGACCAGGATTTCTGGTACTGCAGCATCATATATTAATATTTTGACGGCTTCTCCGGGCATATGGGTGCCTCGGGAGCTCGGGGTTCTTGATTATGAGTCGTATCACAGGGCTGTGGAGATTCGAGTGAACTGTGGCGAGCTGGCTCGGCGGGAGCGACCATTTTTACCATTGGCGAGATTGATGACTGCGTGGAATCTATGGCTGAGTATTTTCGACAGGCTGTTGATGGTGCTGTACCAAGGGTTCCAACTGGAAATGGTGGGCTGCCTGACCTCCCTCCCAGGATAAAGGACCTTATTAGGCAGAAGAAGAGGCTTCGGAGGACTCTTTGCTGGACGGGGGATTTCTGCCGCATTCCTACTCTCAGGGCTGAGATAAGGCAGCTGAGTCGGATCATTGATGGCGCGAGTGCTGAATTTGAGGCTGGTTTCTGGACGGATCGGCTCAATGCTATAAGAGTGGACAGCACTACGTTTGGTAGGATTAAGGCGGCTAGTGGGCTGCACCGCAGGGATCCAATCCCGGATATGATGGACGATGGGGATGTCTCTATTATTGAGATGGTGGGCAAGGCTAATCTCCTTTCGGCGGGATTTTCTGACGTACATGGCGTGAATGGTCACCTGAGGACTGGTGACTTTGGTGGGCGGATTAATGCTGAGGCAGCTGATTTGGTGAGCCACATACCACGTGTTGCATTTGGATCGGAGATCATGGCTGACGGCGCAGTTGGTGCTGGGCGTATGGATGACCTGATTATCAGGGCTGCGGATGTGGGTGGCGCTCTTAGGAGGCTTCCACCTACGAAGTCGTCTGGACTGGATGGCATTCCGGATATTACGTTGAAGAGGACTGATTCCTTTGTTTGGGCCTTTCTGGCGGTTCTGTTGAACCACTGCATTAACTTGGGCTACTTCCCTCGGGCCTGGAACGTATCGTAAGAGGGTTAGTGGATATAGACCGGTTTCGCTACTTTCCCCTTTTGGAAAGCTTCTGGAGCTGTTTGCTCTGGACCGTGTTCGTGATCATGTGGCTGAGCGCGGCATCTTGTTTGACAACCAGTTTGGTTTTAGAGGGCGGCACTCGACATCGCATGCGCTGATGGTGTTTTCTGACTACGTGACTAAGGGTCTGACCAGAAGGCACGTTACGGTAGCTGCTAGCCTTGATTTTGCCAAGGCCTTTGATACGGCTTGGCAGGTGGCGATATTGGTGAAGATGAAGGCAGCTGGATTTACTGCTGACATACTCAGGATGGTTGCTGGTTTCCGAGCGGATAGGACGTTCCGTGTGAGGGTCGGCGACTCGCTCTCTGAGGAAAAGGTGGTGACGGCGGGTATACCGCAGGGCTCGCTGTTGGGACCTGTGTTGTATAACATTCTTCTCAGCGATATGCCCCTTCCTCCGGGGGGATTTGTTGCTGGTATATGCGGACGACATCCTTGTTGCAGCTTCTGGCCCTAGGGCGGGCAACGTGAATCATAGGCTGAACGCCTACCTTGAGACCCTGAGTGGGTTCTTCTCTAAGTGGGAAATGGGGATTAATGTGGCCAAGTCAAGACGGATCATCTTCAAGGGGAACCGCAAGAACCTGTACCCGAACGCCAGGGGCTACATCCCCAGGCTCAAGGTGGGAGATGCTGATATCTATATTTCGAAGGATATCAAATACCTAGGAGTGGTGTTCCACGAACGGTTCACCTTTGTGAGCCATGTTGACTACGCTTTGCGGAAGGCAAGATTTGTCTTCTCTGTATACTACAGGCTGTTGGCGAGGGCGAATGGCCTGAGTACGGAGGTGCCTCTACTGGTGTACCGGCAGGTCATAAGGCTTGTTTTGGTGTATTCTTTCACAGCTTGGTTTCCCATCTCGTCGAGTCAGATGGAGAGGCTGAGGCAGTGGGAAGAAAAGTACTCAGGACCTGTTTGGGCCTGAGGATGAACGTGATGGCGGATGGCTCTTTCCGCATGCCCTCCTGTATATGATGGTGCTCGAATTGGGACGATTGACAGGTTCATTGTGGACTCTGCTCTAACCTTAGTGGGAAAAGCGTCGGATGTTGAGAATGACCTAGTCAGGGCATGATTTGACACAACGGATGCGGACAGCCTTCTGACACGCTGGTTCTTAAGACCAGCGGGCTTTCTGTGCTTCAGTAATGGGGGCTTTCTAGGAACGGACGAGGCTCTATTATTTTACCACAGGAGATTCGGTACACTGGGTATCGATGACAATGTGTACAATACTACTCAGTAGTTTTTTTCTGGTAACCGAAGTGGAAATTAAAACTTTTTTTAAATTTTTAATGTACTAATTTATGCTTTTTTATTTAGTTTTTACATTTTTTATTTATTTTTTAAGTTCTATTTTTAAGTCACGACAACAACTGAGGTGTTCCTGTTTTTAATTAAATTTTTCAGGAAAATATTTTTGGTCATATATATAATTTATTAGAATTAACGATGATGTATTTATATAATATTTTATGAGGTTGATAGGTTCCGAAGGGCGCCCAATGGGTGTGAGGGAATTCGTTTTAAGTAAAATTAAGATGGATCTATTTATTGTGTACTTAGTAGAATGTAATTTGATTTTCTAACAATAAAAACCCGTTTAAAAGAAAAAGAGACGCTGATACGAACGACACTCGCAAGCTATATACACATTTTATGGATGATATTCGTTGCAATTAGTGGTCGTTTTGTATTTTTTGTGAATATAATAGCCAACAAAAATACACAGAATACAGATTATCTGAAAGGAATTAAATCAATAAAAGAACGTGATAGTGTTTTTTTTTACATCAGAAAACTAAATAAGAACAGTCATAAATTTCGAAACAATCTCCTTCCAATATGAGTTCAAATCCTACTTCCGACTGATTATAGTTTTTCGGTAATTAAGGAAAACCCCTGATCTGTTAGGCCACGAGAAATTAAATTTTCTAACAAAAATCAATTCAAACCGAATTATATATTAAATGGAAAAAGTATCATGGATTTGGCTATCAACAGTTTTGAGCACTTCCCTCTTCTGAGTGATGATACAAAATCGGTACACCCATAGCATTCTAAATATACGCCAGTTTTTATGTGTTTACAAGTAATGGACATAATAAGGTGCCATGATAAAGTTATTAATTTTACAACCAGTACTTTAAGTAAGGTGATTTCAAATAATGTTGATAATAAAATTGTCTTTAATAATTACAGAGTTCTATTGCATTATTGTTTGCTACATATTTAGTGAAGTTTCTGCTAGAAGATCTATACAGGGAAGTACATGACCATAAACATTTTCATTCGAATTTTCAATGTTTTTTCATGTATAATGGTGACATGTTAAACCATAACTGGATATAGGATTAACCGTTGGGGAGTACATTGATATGAACATTGATGGGTATGGCAAGGTATTTGTTTTGGGTGTTTTCGCACAAGTAAGCGTGTTGAGTGGTGCAATGGATGTGTGCGCGGCTCTTATACATGAGATCCTGGGTTCGAACCCTGCTCTGACCAACTTAAAAAAAAAAGTTCTTTCGGCGGTGGTCACCTCGCATAGTGACGGCGACACTATCGAGTATATAGCCATGAAAAAGCTTCTCAAAATACCGTTCGGAATCGGTGTAAAACTGTAGGTCCCAAATAGTGAGCATAAAACTAGAAAGCGCACAGCTTAGTGATTGTGAGAAGTTCTCCCCGGTCCCTTCATGGGATATAATGGGAAACCATTTATTTATTTTTTTAAGAGCGTTGAGACAATTCTCGCTAACTTGAGTTATGTTTATCCCTATACTGTGTGATGATATACTTAAATACTTGCGGAGAAGGGAGCTGATGAAAGATTCTATGAAATGGGAATAAACAAAGGGTTGAAGGGTTGATATGTTGCAAACCATGAATGTGGATTTCGTTGTTGTGTTAAACTTGTTGAGTCAACAAGTTGGCCATTTCGATTATGCATAACCTGACCAACTATCTTGCATTTGTGTATTGTGCTGCTTTTTAGTGTCTGATCCCGACTTGGATCTAAGATAGCAAAATGAATATGTTATATATTTAGTCTAATTTAAACTATATACGTCCATATGTTTTGATTTAATTTTTTATTTAAACCTAAAGAATATATAAGTACTTACTTACTTACTTATCCGGTCTCGGACAACCCCAGGGGGTCAGGGACCTTACAAAACGAAGATAACATATTTCGCCAACCAGTTCGATCTTTTGCTTTATCTCTCCAGTTGGCAATACCAAGTGTACGCAGGGATTCGTCAACCTGATCCCTCCAGCGGAGTCTTGGTCTTCCTATTTTTCGTCTTCCTTCGAGTTCGGTTTCGAAAAGTCTTTGCGCTGGTTCATCTTCATCCATTCTACTGACATGGCCTAGCCAGCGCAATCGCGTTATCTTGATCCGCTTAACTATGTCAATGTCAGGATAAAGCTCATACAGCTCATGATTCATGCGTCGCCGATACTCGCCGTTGTGCACTATAGGGCCATAAATTTTTCGGAGTATTTTTCTCTCGAAGACTCCTACAGATGTTTCGTCTGCTTGCGATAGGACCCAGGATTCTGCGCCATAAAGCAAGACAGGTTGAATGAGAGTCTGGTACAGCTGGACTTTTGTTACTCGAGAGAGGGCTTTATCTCTAAAGTGCTTGCTTAGCCCAAAATAACATCTATTCGCAAGCACAATTCTCCGTTTGATCTCAAGGCTGACGTTGTTGTTTTTGTTCACGGCAGATCCGAGGTATATAAATTCGTCCACTACCTCGAAGTTATAACGGTTATCAACGTTCACGCTTTGGTCTAATCGCGTGGAGGCCCTGTTCGTTGAAACCATTAATTTTGTCTTGTCCTCATTCACCGTCAGACCCACTTTTGCTGACTCCTTCTCAATTCTCGAAAAAACCGCAGTAACTTCTCTAATTGTGCGCCCAATGATATCTATATCATCAGCATACGCGAGCAGCATGTGACTTTTGCTGCTGATGGTTTTATTCATATTGACTGCAGCTTTTCTCATAATGATCTCCATTAAGATGTTAAAGAGATCGCACGATAGGGTGTCGCCTTGCCTGAGGCCTCGCTTAGTTTCGAAAGGTTCGGTAAGATCCTTACCAACTTTCACTGCGGATTTGGTGTTCGTCAAGGTCATCCTGCAAAGGCGTATGAGTTTTGCAGGAATTCCAAGCTCAGACATTGCTTCATAGAGTTTCTCCCGTATCGGACTATCGAAGGCTGCTTTATAATCGATAAATAGATGATAGGTGTCGATTTGTTTTTCGTGTGTCTTCTCCAGGATTTGGCGTAGCGTGAAAATCTGGTCAGTTGTCGATTTTCCAGGCCTAAAGCCACACTGGTATGGTCCAATCAGGTCAGCGATAATTGGTTTTAGTCTTTCGCACATTATACTTGATAGAACCTTATATGCTATGGATAAAAGGCTTATTCCACGGTAGTTGGCACAAATACTCGGGTCACCTTTTTTAAATATGGGACATAGTACACTGAGACTCCAATCGCCGGGCATGCATTCATCTAACCAAATTTTGCTAATGAGCTGATGCATGCACCTTATCAGCTCATCGCCGCCAGCCTTAAACAGCTCCGCCGGTAATCCATCGGCTCCTGCGGCTTTGTTGTTCTTAAGCCGGGCAATAGCTGTTCTGACCTCGTCTTGGTTAGGAGGGGGGCAATCGACGTCGTCGTCCATATTGTGATCGATTGTCCCATCGTCATCGGATATCTCAGGTACTAGTAGCGCGGAGAAATGCTCTCTCCATATTCCCAACATGCTCTGCACATCTGCGACGAGATTTCCGTCTTTGTCTTTACAGAAGGGGGGCCCTGAACCATGTCCATTAGTTCCGTTTTTAACTTTTTGGTAGAATTTTCGGGCTTCGTTCTTCCTTCTGTATGTCTCAATTTTCTCACTCTCGCGTTTTCTCCACTGCCGTTTCTTACGCCTAAAGAGACGGTTTACCTCCTTTCTCTTCTCCCTATACCGCTCAGTTGCAGCTCGCGTTGCAATTGACTGAAGCATTACCATACGTGCAGCGTTCTTTTCGTCATTTGCTATGCGACACTCTTCATCGTACCACGGTTTGTTGCGAAGCGGTTTTTCGAAACCAAGTACGGTTGTTGCGGCAGTTTTTATAGAGTCGGAAATGGGTTTCCACTGCGCATCAGGATCGTCATCGGGAGGGGGTGGGTTCTGTGCCAAAAGTTGCGAGAGCTTCCTTGAGTAGGCTGTGGCTACCTCTGGTAATTGCAGCTTTCCGATGTCCAGCTTCCTCTGCGTCTGGTTTCGTACGATTTTCGCTCTACTTAATCTTGTGCGAACCTTTGCTGCTACCAGGTAGTGATCAGAATCGATGTTAGCTCCTCTGATCACTCGTACGTCCATTACACTGGATGAGTGCCTTCCATCAATTACCACGTGATCAATTTGGTTCCTAGTTCTTTGATCAGGGGATACCCAAGTAGCCTTGTGGATGTCTTTATGCTGGAATCTTGTGCCACTGATGACCATGTTTTTTGCCGCGGCAAAGTCAATCAGTCTCATACCGTTGTCGGAACTGTCAGCATGAAGACTGAAATTGCCAATAGTTGGATTAAACACATTCTCCCTTCCTACTTTGGCATTAAAATCTCCTAGTACAATCTTAATGTCATGGCCAGGGCAGCGGTCATACGTTTCCTCTAGGAGCTCATAGAATATGTCTTTGGCATCATCATCTTTCTCTTCTGTCGGGGCATGCACACAAATTAGGGAAATATAAAAATATTTCGCTTTTATGCGGATTGTGGCTATTCGTTCACTCACAGGATTGAACCTAGAGACTAGATGTCGCAGTCTTTTGCCAACTACAAATCCACAACCAAATTCATGTTTTTTTTCATGGCAACTGTAGTATATATCGCAGTTTCTTTTTCTTGTGCAGCCATGTCCTGTCCATCGCATTTCCTGGATAGCGGTAATGTCAGCCTTATAACTTTCGAGGACATCTGCCAGTTGGATACTTGCACCGGATCTATATAGAGTTCTTACATTCCAAGTGCATATCCGTAAATCGTGGTCCTTATAACGTTTGCGGGGGTCGTCAACAAATAGGGGTTGTTTATGTTTTCTGTTTCGTTTTTGTATTTTCACTGCCATTATGAACGGTGGCGGGAGGCAAACCCAGCCCACCGGGTTTTTGCATTTTACCTACTGCCAGGATATTTGATTGCAGCCGCCCATTATGGATCAGACGCTGACCAGGATGCGATATGTTGAACCTGGATTTTCTTCTTTTAGTTTCTATCCGCCGTTGGCCCGTATGTTTGGCTCATCCGCCTTCTAAGGACAAAAGAATATGCCCGATTGTTTGATGAGCTTCAGTGACATCAGTCACCTACTATACCTGATTTGATGCTCATTTGTTTCGCCTTCTCACTCTAGCTAGCTAACGGAGGTTTCCGAAAAGCCATTGCCCAGGACATACTGCGTGGAAGTAGTGAGCTGCTTGGACTGCCCAATGAAGGAATCATTTCTGGCCACTCCCAAGTGAATGGCAATCAGAAACTTTCCACCTCCACGGACAGTCCCATGTCCCATAAGTACTATAAGAGTTAATACAAGCTACGGAGTTGAAGCATTGCAATTTACCCACTCGTAGGACATCACCATATTAAATTCACCAATTGGAAGCATTGCGAGTTGATTGGGAGGTAGTTAGTGGTGGTTGCTTTGTAGTTGGATACGTAACTGGTTTTGAACGTAAATGAGTGATTATACTAAAATGAATCGCCGTGTGTAGCAAAGCATGCGCCAACATATACACGGTTGACTCCTGATTCAGAATTATTATCTACGGGCACCATAAGTAGGCCATGAGAAATTCAAAAAAATTATAATTCTGGTTATGTATCATTTTTGACACACCCCAGCGGGCAAAAAACCGAGCCTTAGCGAGTGTTACGCTAAATGCTCGCAAACGGGCTCAGAAGCGAGTATTTACCGGACCAAAACCGGGGGAGAAATTAAACTCGCCCAAATATTCGCAAACTGGTTTAAAAACGGATGCTAAACGGACGAGAATAGAGAAACATTGTTGTCGTTGTGTCGTGCGCCAAACAGAGGCACTCACGTGCAGGCACACGACACAACAACAAAGTTTTGGCTATTGCATTTTGTTTTATTTTTCGTGTTGTTCTCGCAAAAGATATTGCAAAAGTCTCGCAAACGAATCTCTTGCAAGACATCGTAAACGAAACTTTTACTGCCACAAACTGAGCGACTGATGATTCATTTTCCGATCGTTTTCGGATCTGTTTTCGAGAGTTTTACCCGCAAAAGTTTCGCGTAACTCTCGTATGCGATATCGTATACGAAGTTTTGGTCCGCTGGGACATGACATGTTAAATATTTTTGTGTTGTTGTGCATGTCATTCTAATCGAAGTTTTCCTATTTTTGATATAAAAAATTCTTGTATTTCCGTAGCGGAGTATTTTTATTTTAAAATATCAATTATTGTGTTTATTATAAATAATGCCTTATCCGTGGTTTATGACCTTGGAAGAAGTTGTGAGTGAAGTGTTGGCCGAGAGCGAAGAGGATGAAGATATTTCTGATTCTGATGTTCCCTTTCCTGAAGATGAAGAGGAAAGCAGATCGTCTTAAGATAGTAATGATAGTATGGCAATAACAAACTTGGTGATGTATATTGCCAAAGATGGCAATACTTTGCGTAGCGAAACTTACCCCTTGATCGGGTGCAAAGGTGGTTACTCGTGATAATTTATGGAAATGTCATCGAATAAGGATTACTTTGTTTTAGGCGCAACACGGTTTGCATCAAGCTGCGTAGGTGGCATTCGGGACTAATTCTTACTAATTTGGTCACCACATCTAACGAAAATAGTGATTAATAACTCCAACAACATGTTTCCAATCACATTGAAATTGATAAGGAACTATTTCAAGCTTATTTCGCAGTATTATACTGGTCAGAATGTACAAGTAGGACAAGTAGGACAGATGCAATTTTAGAAAACTATACTATTTACGATCCAAAAATGAGACTCTGCATGATTTGTTCTACGACTATAACGGACGGCCAGTATTTCGCTCAATCATGTCTGAAAAAACATTTTATATATACACAGAAGCATTCCCTTTAATGATGTGCTAACCAGACGTGCCCAGGGAAGTGAGGACAAATTCGCACCTATTAGAGACCTCAGAGGAAAATGGTCTGAAAGACTTTCAACTTTCTACAATCCTAATGACAAGACTAACAATTACTGGGATTTCATGGACGTTGTAAATTACGTCAGTGTATGCCACCGAAATCGGAGAGATGGTTTGAAATTGAAGATGCTTCTCGATTCACGTACTTGCTATGTGTGGAATATTCAGCCATACTTGGGCAAAGATGTATCCGGAAATCCACACTGGAAGAATTATGCTTCGTCGTATGGATGAAACATTTTCGGTAATGTTTTTACGTTGCTACAATGAAAAGTCTCGTATATCCGACAATTTGGTAGTCCCTGCAACGAAAAATGTCATACATGAATTCTTTGACAATTTTTCATTTCGTTGGCGCGTAAGAACTTACTTTTCGTTCCTGCAACAATTTTATTTAATTTGAATTGTGTAGAAAAATGTGTTAAAAATTAAAAAAAGGAAGTGCATGAGTTTTAAACTATTGATATTTTGTGTATATCTTACTTTTTGTTGATTATTTTTATTATTTATTTATTTTGGAGTTTTGCGAACATTTATAGTTGACGAAACAATTTCGATATTGCAACGAAACTAAGTTTTATGAAGATAAAGCGAGAAATGCAGTCAAAAAAATGAGTGAGCGTAAAAAAGAGGACAGCAAGAGAAAATGGTGAGCGTGAGTGTTGGGTCACGTACTCATCTTAAATCAGTTAATTTGCAACAACTGAAAGTGGTAGACATATTTCTCCGCCGGAATAATTTAAATTCATTTTTTAAAACAGACTAATTAGTTCAACTTAGTAAAGTAATAATATTTTATTCAGAAAAATAAATTGTGTGAATTTATGTGTTTGCTGTGATCGTTTGTGTAAAATGTGTATCTATAAATGAGAAAACAGAATGCAAGGAGCAACACGACAGGAAATAAAGTGACGCATCGATAGAAGAAAAACTACCCTGAAATATGTAACTGAAAATTTTTTGTGTGTGTTAAAGCGTGACGGTACAAATCGTAACAAAATGTTCGTGTTTTGGTGTTTTAACCATAATTTGGTCGCGCCTGTTTCGTTGTATTGGTATTTGGGTTCGAAGTCAATGAAAACAAAGAAGTGAAATGAGCAAACTGTTTCAAGTAAGACGATCATAAAAAGTAACAATTTAACGTACAATGAAATAAATCCAATCGAACTTTTAACAAATTTGGTTAAAATAAATAAAAGAGCAGTTGAAGAAAATGCTTACAGAGCGATCAGTGGCTTAATTACGAGGGGATGTGGCGCTATAATAAACACAACAACAATTGCATAATTTAAGAAACAATGATGTGGTTCTATGTTAAAGAAAATTTTGAACATAGATCAATTGCTGTGATGAAATCCATACGGGAGTAGAGCTTATGTTTATGGTAAGTGCAGACACACGTAGATATGTACATATCTTAAATAGAAATCGTATTAATAAATTCCCCATATTTGTTTTTAATGGCAGGACCTGAGTACAACGGCCACAATAACATTCAACCCCTCGACTACCATAATCTTTCTCCATGCGAGTGGAATGGATATAATCTATTTAGCAAATTCAGACTATTTTCGGAACAAAAATTCAAATCTTTTTTAATCAAAACACCAGCAATGTAATACTAACAGTGTTTTTATGTACAATAAATAATTTTAAACACACTTTAACACATTGATTAACACTGCAATGAAACAAATTCATTGCAGCAATGAAGCAACTTCAGTGCAGAGCGGAAACAGGGAGAATGGGTTATTCTTGACTTAGTCGACGGATTAAAAGATCATAATATCACCATGGACAATTTTTTTCATCTCACGAACTTGGCCAAAATCTTTTACAGAGAACTGTGACAATGGTTGTAACAATGTGCCAAAGTAAAAGATCAATTCCTCCAAAGTTGTTAGAATGCAAAAAAGTTCCACGAAACGAATCAACTCTCGCCTTTACCCCTGACACTATCGTTTCAGATAGAAGTCAGAAAAACAAATGCACTATTGTTATGAGCACAATGCATCACGAAACTAATACTGCGATAGGTATGAAAAAGTTGTCCAAAATGATTTTTTTATAATTCAACCAATGGATGAGTTGACATAATTGAAAAAACGTTGAGTTGACATAGTTGCCAACGTAATCTATGAACTATGTCTGTATTTTCCTACATTATCGATATGTCCGCGTTGAATGGTTATATTATTTACAATTAAATCGATCCCATTTGGATGCAAATACGAAAACACACAAAACGTAAATGTTTCCAACATGAGCTGGCAATATCTATGGCAACGATCTATATGGAAAAACGGAAAAAACGCATAAGAAATTAACTTTCGTTGACGTTGCTCTCAAAACAATCAAACCCGCATATCGCCGATCCAAATAAAAATGAAGCTGGTCCATCTAAAAAACATAAAGCCGACAAGTCTCCGAAAACAACCGTACTAGATGTCAATAAGGGTACTATTTGAGAGAAAACAAAAATAAGTGGAACTGTAATGATAACTATTCCAAAAATATTTGCAATTACAAAAATTTTATAAATAACATTTAGAAATGTAAGCATGCACAAAAAGTTTCTTAAAATGCATCAATAAAAATAAATATATTATTTTTTATCAAATTGTCTTCATAAGTAAACCATTTCATGCACTGTAGTATCGTATGTATCAAATGCGATACATAGCTAGAGTTTTATATTTTTGTCGCACCATTATGCTACAATCCAGTATTATTAACTATATTGGGTACTTTTGCTTTGGTTTGTGTCTAGACTAACATATGTCGGGAAATTCCTTATTTAATGGGAAGTTTTCTAGATGGAGCCTATAAACAATATTTAGTATATATTGTAGTTCTGAACCCAATAAAAAGTAAATCTAGAAAATAAGAAGTGAAAGAAGTTTAAAGTTAAAACATTTTCGTTTCCTTTGCCTTTTCTTAAAAAAAGTAGATTTTCTCAAAAAAAAATGTCTATTCATATTCTTAAACAAAGAACCTCTTCTATATTTAAACAAGTATTCTGCTTAAAAAAAGTACATTTTCTTAAAAAAAATTACCTTTTCTTAAAAACGTATTTTTTTAAATAAGTACAATTTCTTTAAAGAGTAAATTTTTGTGAAACAAAATACCTTTTCTTGAGATAAGTACCCACTTTTAAAAATTTACATTTTTTTGAAAAAAGGAACAATTCTAAAAAAATTCACAATTCTTAAAAAAAACCTTTTCTTATAAAAAATACCTTCTCTTAAAAAAAATTGTTTCTTTCAAAAATTTAATTTCTTAAGTATAAATAATACCTCTTCTTTTCTTGAGTTAAGGACCTAAATACCTTTTCTTTAAAGAGTACCTTTTTGTGAAACAAAATAACTTTTCTTCAGTAAAATGTACCTATTCTTGAAAAAAGGACCAATTCTAACAAAATTTACATTTCTTAAAAAAAGCCTTTTATAAATTTTCTTACAAAAATGCCTTTTCTTAAAAAAAAAATAATACCTTTTCTTTTCTTGACTGCTTATCTCAAAATAAGTAAATTTTCTTAAAAAATAACCTTTTCCTAAATAGACTACCACTTCTTTTAAAAGTACCTGTTCTTAAAAAAAGGTATTATTTGTAAAAAAAATCATGCTCTTGCGTTTTCGCACATAAAGTACTTCTTCTTAAAAATAGTACCTTTTCTTAAAAACCATTAGCTTTTAATAAAAGTAGGGCCTTTTCTTACAAGAAGGACCTTTTTTAAAAAAAACAATTCATTCTATAAAAAAATTTTTCTTAAAAAAAGTTTATCATTTTACAAAAACTATCTTTTCTTAAAGATTCATTTAAATTATAGTATTTTTCAACGAGCGCCTGAGGCGTGTTGGAACTAAATAGTACATAATATACAATGAAAGGAACTTCGTTTCAACCTGTGTCACCTGACGCCGCATGCGATTTTTTTTAAAGCTTGATCTACGATTAACCAGTATAACATTATTATTTATTGACGACTGAATACCAAATTCTTTTCAATTCTTCCTAACATTCCAATTACATTTACCAACTGGGGGTCGAAAAGAATCGATTCGCAGGTATCAGTGTTGGTTTTCATGTTCCAAACAACGGTGTAGTTTTCAACGGTATTCAATTTCTCGACCAATTTCGAATTAATGTTTTTAATAATTGTTCGGTTCAAGATCAATATCTATTAAAAAGTACTTTTTCTATGAAAAAGTAAATTTTAATGGAAATATTAAAAACGGAAATGTGTGAAATTGATCATTATGGTGGATGGTTGGGTATATAGCTATTTCAATGCTGATGATATGCCTTTCATCAGTTGACGATATGCCTTCTAAATCTAAATCTAAAATCGATTTTAACGATAGAGGAATGGTTCCTTTGGCAAATTTTCATAGAATAACCCATAGAATACGGAAATCATAGGGAAATTGTCGAAAAATAAATCGACCCGCCCTAATATCTATATATTTGAGCTAGGCTCTCAGTGCCTCTCTTAAAGTCTAGTCTTTTCCCTGAAAGAACGTCGTTGATGTTCATCATTTCCAATAAAAGGGGTCTGTTATAATTTTTCTCTACAACTAGTATATCTGCGATTAGGAGAAGTTCTTGCACAGTGGGCCGCTAAGGCTGTTTTCTGTTCTAAATTATCTTCGTCCAGTGTTTTTATGTCAGACTTATGTGACGATAATCGTGTCTTCAGCCTATTCTGTGTTGTCCCGACATATACCTTTTGGCATATGCCAGACTGGTCCCCATAACACCTCATTTCATAAACTGTGTTGTGTTTGCCCTTTTTGTCCACTTTTGTCTTCATTCTGCTGAGAAGTTGCAATATAGTGTAGCTAGATTTATATGCTAGTTCATATTTCTCCTTGTCGTAAAAAATTGACGGTTTTAATCGTTCCGATAGTCCGGGAATATACGTCATTGACTTGTATATTTTGGGTTGTTCATTTACCTTGGTAATATTGTCCTTAGTCAAAACCTGTCCGATTAAATTCTCGCGCATAACGTAAAAAGATTATCACTTTTTAATAGTTATTCGCTATGAAAAATAAACTTATTCAATCTTGAATCCAAATATACCAGTTAGAAATTTTCCATAGACATCATAAATTACAACGAAGTCACATGCCAGAGTCACTGGTGACTTTCCGATCCGCTCACATACAAAAATCTTCATGACACCCCTTGACATTTTCATACATTTGGCCAAAAGTCAGAGCGAATCTTCCGCAGTTTGTCAACAATAGTAATCACCTTATGACCTTATGACAAGATGTCCTTAAGTAACCACTTATCAGTGGCTCAGTTGCTCAACATGTCTTGAAATATGATATTTCAGGCCACGGAATACGTGTAATATATTTTATTTCATTTATTTATTTCCTTGCCAGTTGAAACCCCAATGGGCCAAATAGCTGCAGATTAATTAATAACTTGACACATTAATAGATCATACAATTATTAACAATAACTTAATATTGTAAACAAGAATATATATATTTTGTTTAACGGCTAGGCTCTTAATAAAGCCGCCAGCCAGGATTCTTGTAGGCGACTCCGGGTAGCGCCAAACAAGTATAAAATAAAAGATTTTAATTACTTTTGCTGTGCCGACCGATCACGGCACAATGCTTGCTTTTTATTTATTAATCTTTATGTCTACATCGACTGCCTTTTATAGTTAAAATTACCTTAAAATCTATCAGCTTAAAATATATTCTTATACATTACTTTGCTTATTGGCTATGGGTTTAATCGTAGCATGAGTTTGTCAGTGTAAGTGAATATTGTTTCCCATTTGTCCACACTAAGCTTAAGCTTTGTGTCCGTCTCCTCCATAGGGAGAAATACGATAAGCCGAATGCATGGAGTCAGTCATTGCATAATATACAGAGTGTGAGAAAGATATGTTAGAAGCATTATCAAGGCTAAACACTTGCAATATGATATTCTTTTAGGTAACGAGTGAGGAAACTTAATGATGAGAAGTTCAAGTGACGAGTGAGAAAACTTAATGATGAGAATTTCACTTACACTACACCTCCTTTCCGAGGAAGAATGATCTTATATTTAAAATTGTAAGATCATTCGTTAGTGTTCTTAATATTAATATTAAATTCTCATTATTCGAAAAAAAAAATATATATATATTTTTCCTTTGTTTTTATTGTTTTTTTTTTTTCTTTAATAGATATGTATCATTTGGTGCACCTTTATACATATATTTTCATTTCCATTAGTCATTATATTTCTTAAGTCTATTCTTATGTACTATTTGTTCTTTATTTGTACAGTTATCTATTATTTGTATATTATCTCTTAGAAGTATATTTTTAATAATAAATGGGCCCTTGTATTTAGATTCAAGCTTATGGCCTGCTTCATTTCTTAATAGAACTAAGTCTCCTATTTTAAATTTATATTCATTAGTATTTCTATCATAAATTAGTTTTCGTCTTATTTTATTATCTTCCAGTAATTGTCTAGCTCTTTTATTAGCTATTTCTAATCTATATTTTGCCTCTTTGGCATAATTATCTACATTATACAGTGGGCCAATTTTACCTATTTCACTAAATTGTTGAAAACTATTTGGAAGTCTTGCAAAAATTAACTCATATGGACAATAATTGTGTACCGTTGATGGTGTTGTATTGAAACAGTACGTGAAATATTTGAGCCAATCATCCCAGTCATATTTCTCTATCGATATGTATGAACGTACATATTCATTAAATGTTCTATGACTTCTTTCCACCGTTCCAAGTGTTTGATGATGGTATGCGGTTGAGGTTAATTTTTCAATTTTCAGTAGACTACATAGCTCTGTTAATATAGAATTTTTATATTCAGTACCCATGTCCGATATGAACGTCTTCATTGGACCATAAGTAAGAACAAAATGTTCAAATATCGCTTTGGCGATAGTTTTCGCGTTCTTATCCGGTATTGGTATTGTTACTAAGTACTTAGTTAAGTCACATATTAGTGTGATTGCATATTCATTTCCATCAATTGACCTCGGGAATGGGCCGATGGTATCTACGAATACTTTATCAAATGCTTGTACTGGTGTCGTTGTCAATGTCATTGGACATTTCAAGTGTTCCGTGGTCTTTGCTATTTGACATTTATGGCATGATTTGACATATCTAGTTATGTCCTTACTCATATTTTTCCAGTAGTAATACCTTTTAATTTTTTCAGTCGTTCTAAAAATTCCGCAATGACCTCCTTCAACAGGGTCATCGTGATATCTTTTCATAATTTCCTGAATTGTTTTAGCATCCTTATAGTCAATTTGGGTCACCTTGTTCAGTAGCGCTACTTTAATTTCAATTAATTTTTTATTGCCCATTATCTTAAAATCATTTATCGAGATAAATTCGAAAATTTTCTCATTAGGTGCCACTTGTAAATTTTTAATATTTAGTTTTCCGGCCACTTTTTCGAGCCTAGGGAAAAATTGTCCTAAGTCAAATTTCCCTTTAGAAAACAAATCATTCATGTGTATATATGCAATTATTGATTTTCCCTTTTTGATATAACATTTCCCGAGAGAAATCTTTAATTTATTGTATTTTCTGACGTCAGTATTTTTTATAGGAACATATATACGGGGCTTTTCCATATTCTCATCATGCTCTTTATTCAGGGTATTACTTTCCTCTGTACTGCCATTTTTATTGGTCATCGATCTTGTCGTGACTCTTAATATATTCTTTACTTTTTCCGTCATTTCCTTGAGATCGCCTATTGTTATACGTGATAAGGCATCTGCTACATAATTATCTTTTCCCCTAAGATATTCTACTGTGAAATCATATTCCTCAAGGTCAAGTCTTATTCTCGTCAGTTTTGAGCTTGGATTTTTCATAGAAAATAGATATGATAGTGGTCTGTGATCTGTACGTACAAGAAAATGTTGTCCGTATATATAGGGTCTAAAATGTGTAATAGCCCAATGAATCGCAGTTAATTCTTGCTCAATGGTTGATTTATTACTTTCGCCTTTTGTAAAAGTTTTGGAGGCGTATGCGACAGGTAAATATTTTCCCTCGTGTTCCTGAGTTAAAACTGCTCCACAAGCGTATTTGCTTGCATCAGTTATTATACAAAACTGTTTTTCAAAATCTGGATATTGCAGTAATGTGGGGCTCATTAACTCTTTCTTTAAATGTTTGAATGCTGTCTCACAATCTTTAGTCCATTCGAACTGTACACCCTTTTTGGACAGTTTTGTAAGATGTCTAGAGTATTCTGAAAAGTTTTTGATAAACCTTCTATAGTAATTACAAAAAGCTACGAACCTCTTTGCGCCATCTGCGTCAGTAGGTTTTGGATAATTTTCGATTACTGTGTATTTGCTATCGTCTGGGAGTATTCCTTTATCAGTACATTTGTGTCCTAGGTATGTTACCTCTGTTCTAAAAAAATAACATTTTTCTGGGTTCAACTTTAGATTGTGTTTTCGACAAAGGTCAAAAACATTTGTTAAGTTTGAAAGCATGTGTTTCTCAGAACAACCTAATACTACCAAATCGTCCATATACAAGAAAGCTTGTTCCGGTCTCAAACCACTGAAAGCTAACGTCATCATTCTCTGAAATGAGTTTGGTGCTATTTTCAGACCATATGGTAATCTAGTAAACCTGTATGAGCCATTAGTTGTCGAAAATGACGTAAGATCCCTAGAGTTGCGTTCTAGTTTGATCTGGTGAAATCCAGACATTAGGTCTAGGCAAGAAAAATACTTAGCTCTACCGAGTTGATCTAGAATATCGTCTATTCTTGGTAATGGAAATTTGTCTGCTACCAGCTTCTTATTTATTTGTCTATAGTCTATCACAAGTCTCCACCTTTTTTCGTCACTACCTGGAATAGATTTCTTTGGAACTAACAAAATTGGACTATTGTATTCGGAATGTGAGGGTTCAACTATACCATCTTCTATTAATTTCTTTACCTGCTTGTCAATTTCGTTTTTGTGTGTATGTGGTATACGATAATTCTTTACGTATACTGGTTGTTTATCCTTAACCCTTAACTTTTGTTCGTAAAAATTATTCGTTGTGATTGTTTCTGAATCCAAACCAAAGATGTCACTAAATTTTGAACAAAGATTATCCAAAGTGTTCATAAATCTTTCTGGGAAATTTTTTCTCAGAATTTGCAAAATTTTTGATTTTCTATGTTCTTCGGATGTAATATTCTCTATAATTTCATAATCATCCACATCTTCAGTTAAAATTTGTGGTTCTTTTAGTGCAACTGTATCAGTATTCGTGTTCAATATTCGAATAAATGCATTGTTCGCCTTAACAATAGTACTGGCTATAAATACACCCGGTCGCAGTTCCTGGTGGGGTATCAATACCTCTTTGCCAGTTGCCATTAGCCTAACTTGGCGTATCACTTCCGATCTTGCCGGTAGAGTTAAATATTCGTTGCATTTATTTGTAATTGGTATTTCTATCTGTTCTGTAATGTTCGCGGGGCGTAGGATGAGGTAATCAAAATCTAGATTGAAATCTAAAATACAATTGTATTTTCTAATGAAATCCATACCGATGATTCCATCGCAAGGTATGGGAAAATCATTGTTTACTATATGGAAAGTATGTGGGATCAAATACTTTTTGTACCTTACATCAAAGTGTGTAGTACCTATTGATTTTATTTTACCTTGTCCTATTCCACTTAAGGATGTTATTCTCTTAGTGTTTATTTCATCGTGACTAAAATGCGCTTGTTTAATTAGTGAAATATCTGCTCCTGTATCAACTAGTAAGTTGATTGTATTATTATTATGATCTATTTTGACTTGTATGAATATTCCTAAGTTAAGGTTAAGGTTATACAATTTGCTGTCTATTGTATTGATCCTAGGGGAACGTTTAAGTTTTCCGGACGGTCTTGTTCTGTATTAGTTATGGCTACATAATGTCCATGTCTGTTTTGTCTATTATTATCATTAGATCCATTATATCCACGTCGGTTTCCGCGATAATTTGAATTATTATTACCTCTGTGATTTCTGTTTCTATTATTCCGATTATTATTGTCATAATTTGCCCTATAGCCATCTCTACCTTGTGGTCTTCTCTTATTACCACGGTAGTGTCTATTATATCTATTACCGAAGTATAGGACAGTATTATGTTGTCCATTAGCTTCAGTACAGCTATTGACAAATTTTCCTATTGCATCATTCATGTTTGAAAATTGACCTGATTCCATAATCAGTTTTACTCTGTCAATATTGCAATTCTTTGTCATTGCCTTTACGGCAACTTGTGTTGAATATTTTGTTGCCAATTCACAGGGTAAACCATCAGTGATATACGCACTCTCCAATGATTTTGTCAGTAATTCAATTTCATTGCAATAGGTATTGGCAGTTTTACTATTCTGTCTGATATTCATAATTTTGGCCGTGAGGACCTCCACTGATTCACCCTTCACAGAACTAGTTAACCTTGTTATCACTTGTAATATTGTCGTTTCATTATTGATTAAATTTCTAGCGTTCCCTTTCAATTTTGTCTTTATTAAATTTATGGCCACCGCCTCATGGGTGCCTTTAAGTGAATCTACTAACGAAAGCGCGTCTAGGAATGATCTTAAGTTCTCCGGTTTCCCATCGAAATCAGGGATTAACTTAGTGGCTGTATTGAGAAATTCCACAACTGTTTGTGCCATATTGTCCTCTGGTATAATTGCGACTATACTTTCGATTTTATCTTCTTCTCTTTCCTGTGTATTATTTAGTTCCTTAATTTTATCTGCTTCTTCTTCTTGTGTATTATCTAATACGTCATGAATGGAAAAAGGAATTTTCACCTCTATTCCCTTTTTTGAAGCTACGTGTAAGGTTCTCTCTCTTATATCATCATAAAATGAATCTGCGGCTGCTTTGTGAGCAGTGTTCAGTTGGTCATAGTATATGATAAATAAAGTCTGTACTTTCCTTATTGACTGTTTTAATATTTTAATGTGTTTCGATACCGTTTCTTCTCCTGTTTCCCTATCTATATTAAGACACTTATATGACCTATCGAATGTATCTTTAATTAATCGTGCTTGTTGCACAATTTCTGGCCAATGCATTTGATTCTAAATACAAAGTTACACAATTTGATTTATTTTAATGTGTCTTTTTCTTTGTTGCAATAATTAAAATTATTTCAATGTTACATATTCACATATTCATATTGTCTTGAAATTTAATATTTATATTTCTTCCTTTTTTTTTTTTTTTTTTCTTTGAAATTTTCTATATTTTATCCAAATCGTTACCCCGACTTAAATATGTTTTTCGTATTGCCCTTTTATGCATAATATAGACTTTAATAAACAAATTTAACGAGCTTATTACTACTAATACTAACATTAAATTATATAGAGAGTCCAGATGTGGGGTGTGGTCTATAACCTCCACATTATTTATAACATTTGCCCTTGGGTCTTTAATCTTTGTTTGCTGTCCTCCCATTTTTGTTTTAATTTATTGTTTATTTAATATTTAATATAACATTTGTTTAGTTCATTTCAAGCATTACTTTAAATTTCATTTGACATTTTTTTTTTTTTTTTCATTTCCATTTTCAATATCAAAGTTTTCCATTTGTCATAGAATTTATTCATTTCGATCATTTGTTTAGATATCATTTAACATAAAAAATTTTTTTTTTTTTTTTTTGTTCAATTATCATTTAACATAAAATTTTCGCTTAATTCATTATAGTTTTGCTCTCATTATCATTTTTCCCGGGGGTGTTCAATTCTGATCTGATTACTGCAATTTCCTTCCACATTTCTGTTGTCCTTTGGTCATTATATGGAGGTGGTGTTGGTGATTTTAAAATGTCGAGGAGGTGTGCTAATCGCCGCCTGAGGCGAACCTTTCTCCCTCCGCGCCGGTGCTTGGGCTTCTCTGTTGGCGGTATTCTTATCAACCGCTCCTCTGTTTTGGCCGCTTGTCGTCTTCTGTAGTCCTCAATAGTCAGGCGTTTCGGACCCTCGATTGTCGTGGTGGTGGTTGTTGGCATGACTTCAAATATATTTCGGTTTAAGCATGTTCATTTTCCTTTCAGTCTTAATTCATTGAATATTTGTCGTTTGTATTGATCAGGCAGACAGGATTAGACTGGCATCTAAACAGGAATAGGTAGGATCGGAAGATTCCAGACTGGCAGAGGATCGCCATGTAAACAAGAATATATATATTTTGTTTAACGGCTAGGCTCTTAATAAAGCCGCCAGCCAGGATTCTTGTAGGCGACTCCGGGTAGCGCCAAACAAGTATAAAATAAAAGATTTTAATTACTTTTGCTGTGCCGACCGATCACGGCACAATGCTTGCTTTTTATTTATTAATCTTTATGTCTACATCGACTGCCTTTTATAGTTAAAATTACCTTAAAATCTATCAGCTTAAAATATATTCTTATACATTACTTTGCTTATTGGCTATGGGTTTAATCGTAGCATGAGTTTGTCAGTGTAAGTGAATATTGTTTCCCATTTGTCCACACTAAGCTTAAGCTTTGTGTCCGTCTCCTCCATAGGGAGAAATACGATAAGCCGAATGCATGGAGTCAGTCATTGCATAATATACAGAGTGTGAGAAAGATATGTTAGAAGCATTATCAAGGCTAAACACTTGCAATATGATATTCTTTTAGGTAACGAGTGAGGAAACTTAATGATGAGAAGTTCAAGTGACGAGTGAGAAAACTTAATGATGAGAATTTCACTTACACTACAATATGAATATCTAAATTTACCTTAAAACTTATCCCCCCATTTCTCTCTATGCAAACACAACTACATACTACGCAAAATACAAATTATAACGATCAGCAGTAGGACACAACAGATTCCGTTAAAAAAAACTGACGAAAAGATATGAAACGATTAAGCTTACCTCAGTTCTAAAGATAATTACAAAGCGAAGTGTTCATATACTTGCCCTAAACAAATTTTCAAATTGGTCTACGGTTTGTGAAAATCTTCTCTCGGAATAAGAAAAAACTGAATTCCATAATCTAGCCACCTTTACAATAAAGGACCTGTCCATAATAAGAGTTGTATGTCTATTGTGGATGACCTTCTTGAACTTCCAAAAACAAATTTGTCGGCTAAGTATGAAGGGCAATTATACTTAGCGGTTTTAAAAAAGAGAATAATCTGACATGAACTTCTGAAATCTTCAAAGTCATATCCTAATAATTTAATTCTAAAACCAGAAACATGTTGTCTTACTTTGAGACCAAATATGTATCTAATTACCCTATTAAAACACACTTTAAGTCTTCCTATGTTATCCCGCCCAGTGCAGCTATACATTTCGAGGCCATAAAGCAACTCCTACACGGCGTCTAACAGCGAGAGAAATATAGCTGCTCATATTATTCAATCCACACAAGGTCCAAGACACTTTGGAAATAACGGAATTAACTTGACGGGTAAAATCTAATTTATTCTCAATATAAAAGCCGAGCGCTTTGTAAGTATCCACCGACCCAATACTCACACCGTGTACTAAAATATTGAGTTGATAATCTGTGCCTCCTGAGAAAAACATAACCTTACATTTTGTAGGATTAAGGTCCAAAAAAATTGTCCGAGACCAGTTAAAAACTTTGTCCAGCTCAGTATTGATATTTCTCTCAAACTCTACCAAATTATTAAGTTCTGAACATCCCAATAATTGAATGTCATCTGCGTAAGTGTAACACTTTAAAATAGATAAAGTGGAATATATATCATTCATATATAGCAACAAAAGAAGCGGCCCCAAAATCGACCCCAGTGGTACGCCGCTGTACAGACCAGTAAAATTAGAGCTTTGATCACCTACTCCAACATACTATACACGATTGTTTAGGAAGGAAAATATAAGTTTTCTAGATAGCATATCAACACCAAACTGATCAGTTAGTTTCCTAGTTAATAAATCATGGCTTAAAGCGTCAAAGGCTTTTCGGAAATTCATAAATACTAAAACACTTACTAAATTTCTATCTAAATGCGATCGAATAGTCTCTACGATATCAAGCATCAAGGTTGATGTATTATATCCTTTTCTAAACCCTGACTGGAATGGACTGATTAAACCAGATTCATCCAAATAGGACTGCATCTGGTCCTTTAATAGAATGTCAAATATCTTGGAACAGCAGGGTAAAATTGTAATTGGTCGAAAGTCTTTTTCTTGCTCTTGGATGCTTCTTCTTGGATGCTTTACTTTAGGTATAGGAACAACTCTACCCACTTTCCGGTCTGAAGGAAAATAGGATCTGGTTATGCATGAATTAATAATAAATGTGAAGTGCGAGACTACTTCAGGGAAAATTAATTTTAAGAATCTTAAAGGATTGCATAGAAACTAAAGTAACTAACTTTTCATATCGAGTATAAATTCCGAAATATATTATAATTAGTGTCCGAAACCGAAAAACCGGTTAACCGATTTTTCCTCTTAACCGTGTGCCAGTTTTTTAAAACACGTAATTTTCGAACAAACCGAAAACCAGTTTTTTGACGTTGGTTAACCGGGTAGCCGGGTTGTACTTAATTTGTGGTCATATCCTTAAACCAATTTATAATAAATTTTATCATTTTCGAATTTTAATGAAACTTTGTAATTAAAAAACATGATTTATATTTTCCAACTATAAATTTTTTAGTTTAAAGTTTTCAAAAAACTTTCAAATCCTCACACATAACTCGCAGTTGGCGAATGATGGAGACTTTCTCTCTCGATATTCAGCATTGGTCTTAGTAAAAGTCACCATGACATAGTGCTGACAAATCAATAGGCCAGTCTTCAATAGATTGTCAAGCCCTTCACAATTTATGCCACCTAAATCCATACTACTGAGATGTCAAGAAGAAGTCGTATATAAGTTGTCATCAGCTACTGACATGGTCATAAGGAAATACTTCTGACAATGTCTTCAGGACAAAATATCCAATTGGGCTAAGTATTTCACTTTAGGCAAGTATTTGAATACAATATAAAAAAACTTTTCCTGTAAAATTTTCCTTTTGCCGCAATGGTAATACATTCAAACTTGTTTATTAGTACAATCGCACTTCTTTCATTGTCTGCGTCACTGTCTCTAATTTTTCAAAGACAATAAATTCAACAAATAGAGCACAGCCGCGAAAAGCGTTGTAAGTCACAAAATATAAGTTGTTCACCAGAGACAAAAAACTATTTAAACTACTGGGCACTTAGTCTTTATTTGTTTGCTTAAGATTTGGATTTATTTCTAAAGCATTAAGTTAATTATAAAATTTATTTTTTATTGGTTTCACAATGAAATAACGGTTTATATCCAAAACAAATTGGATGATAACACGTTTTAATACATATCGTTCTTAACAAACGGATGAAAGTGCCAGAAGCTGATATCTTTACAAAGTTGTACATTCATATAATCGGACAGAGTGTGGAATTGTTATTCGGGGATATGCTTCAAATGATTTGATGTAAGCAGCCAATTCGGTGAAGTTTCGTAGTAATTTGTGAAACAAGTTAAATGAAAAAGACTGCACTATTTGGAAAAATGTATAATTATTTGCAGAGTTTGGTAAATGATATTTAATTCACACGAAACGACACTGACGGTGGTTGCTTACAAGTGTTATTGTCTGGACGCCATTGTCAATAGTTGTCAATTTACAGATGATAGCAAACGGGTGAAGTGTTGCAGTCACAGGTACCTTACGGGAAATTAAAAAACACGTTTTATTTTACCCTCATTGGCCGTCGGTGGTGCAATGGTTAGTGTGCGCCTTACATTTCTTTCTACGACGGTTACCTCGCTTAGTGATGGCGACACTATCGAGTACTTATCCATGAAAAAGCTTCTCAAAATACCGTTCGAAACCGGTGTAAAACTGTAGGTTCCAATCAGTGAGTGTAAAAACTGGAAAGCGCACATATCACTAATTGTGAGAAGCTCTCCTCAATCCCTTCATGGATGTTATGGGACACCATGTTTTTGTTTATTATAGACATATTATAGGTCTATTATAGGTCTATTATAAAATGACAATTATAAAATGTTTAAATAGTTGTTAAAAATAAAATAAATAAATGGTTTCCCATTACATCCCATGAAGGGACTGGGGAGAACTTCTCACAATCACTGAGCTGTGCGCTTTCCAGTTTTCACTCACTGATTGGGACCTACAGTTTTACACCGATTCCGAACGGTAATTTGAGAAGCTTTTTCATGGCTAGATACTCGATAGTGTCGCCGTCACTATGCGAGGTGACCGCCGCCGAAAGAAAATTTGAAGGTGGTCAGAGCCGGGTTCGAACCCAGGATCTCATGTACAAGAGCCGCGCACACTAACCATTCCACCACCGACGGCCATTTATAATTGTTACTTCTACTATTAACTAGTTATTTCTGCTTCTACGAATTCTTTTTAACTTTCTGAACAAATATCTATAAGTAAATAATGTAGGCTTTATTTAATACACTTTTTTAAAGGGTAATTCTAGAACACAGTGGAAAATTTTGTAGTTGTCCCTATGAGTTTGGTAACTAAAAGTACACATGTCGAAACGTTGTGAAGTGTAGTACACAAACAAACTGACTATTTTCTTATTTTCCGTTGATGTGGGCATAGCCTCAGGATGAATCAGATTTAACCATAAAATGAATCTTGTTCACAAAATGTATATCCTTTATATTTTGATCTGAAATTCCTTCCCATGACTCACTCATCTTAGTCCGCGTTCAAACAAATTATGTAGGACGATCACGTCCACAAATAACAAAAAAATGTCTACCAATTATTTTAAAATTTCATCAAAAGGACTGAAGATTTATTTTATAATTACGCATAAATTTGTAGTTTATTAAAGGAAGCAAATAACTATTAATTTATCAACAAAAAAAATCATAAAATTTCATCTCCTAAAAACCCATCAAAGGTTATGCTTATTTTCTGGGAATTTGTGATAAAAAACTAACATTTGCCACAACACCACATGAAAGCTGTTTGCTAACGACTAATGGACCTGTCCATCCTTATGCTTTGGGATGGATGAAATGGTTGGTCGGTCTTGTGGCCGAGCAAAACTTCTCTTTTTAGCGCTATAATTATGTCAAAGTTTGAGAAGCTTTTTCATCATTTTTCGCTTCACTTCTCAACGAAAAAAACTTGATCTTCACGAAAGAGCTGAACGGTTTTGAAGCCGAAAGTGATGATTATTACTAACTTCCTGACTGTCTGACAAACTAAAAGTGCAACCACCAAGGAGTTCATTTCATATGCCACTTAATTTCATGGTGATGTGAAGTTGCCGCAATTTAGTATTTTTTTAGTCCTCTCAAGCCCTAAAATATTTCCGAAATTTGAACAGTAAACTAACATTTTAAATAATCAATTTGTTGCCGTTTAATCGTTAAACTTAACGAATGTAAGCAGAGCAAACTAGCAGTGCCACTGCCATTGAGTATGAAGAACACTTTAGTAAAGCTGATGCCTGGCAGAAATCATCTCGTTTTTCTGAGCATTTGTACTTTAAGAGTCAATACAAGTTAATATGATGGAGGGCAAATAATGCAGTTTACTGATGAAGAATCGGTAGTTTAGTTATTTCAACATTCAATTTTAAAGTAACGGTAGCAAATGTATTAAAATCTCCAAAGCATTGAGGGGAAATTGATTTATATAATGGCATGTTGCAATTCAACTAATTACACTGTGCGACATCAAAAAAGATGATGGGGTTCTGTCAAGGCATTCTGGTAGAAAGGTCTAAAAAAAATTACGTGTTTCGGCGTTTTGCCAGATCTGATCAGAAGTTTTTTTTTGGGGGGTCAAATATGCTAAAATCTAAAAATCAACATATTAATTTATTCGGCTGACTTATCAGGATAGCTCCAAACAAATAAAATTGAAGCCTATATTGTTGATGCCAGATATTTTTTAATATGTACATATTTAGAAAGCTTACAAGGAAAGTGTTGTTTGTTTTACGTCAACATGCATTTAATTGAATAGCGATCGATAAATGAATTCACATTAGAGCCTACACTGACTAATTTACACCAGCTCGCCTTCTTACTAGATAAAACTGATTAGTTGAAAGTAGACAAAAATAAATATATATCGGAACAGAACATCAGCTATCGCTAAATTAATATGCATTCTACAATATCTGACAACAGTTGTTCACACTGACAAACCTTTTGCAATTTTTACTTCTTATTGGAGAAAACAGATAATTCTTTCCGAAAGACACATCTAAATGAAAAGCGTCGTTGATGCAATTCGCTTATTGGCATGACAAAACGGGGACTAGCCTATGCAGACGGGACTAACAAATAATACTGTCTCACAAATTTTCAACAAAGTCGTGACCAAATGTATCTGACACCTAGTCTTTATTTAAAATTGTCCGCTGAATCCGAATGTGAACTGAGAATGACCAAAAGTAGAACAGTTTTCGAGACATTGCGAAATTACCATTATTTTTGTTTTTAAAAAAGATGATGTCACTTTAATAAAAGTAACTATCTTCGAAAATCCTCGTCGGTTTATGTATTTCTTTTTCTCACTGAATGATAATAAAATTCCTAAAATTAACATGGGTCGTTTGTGAAGTTTAGACAAGAAATGACAGTTACAGTGGACAAAAGTTTAAACTTCAAGAAAAATTTTATGATTTTTGAAAGGTAAGTCCAATAAAATGTGGGTGCGGAGCACTCTCAGAGCAAAGAGAGTAATGACGTATTATACGTATATAAAAATGAGATAGCAAGAGAGCAACGACAATTTTGTGAACTTGTGTAGCGTATGTACGAATATAACAATGTATGTATGTATGTATATACAAGTGTCTGTTGCTTTGCATTCTTTGACTTTTGTGGGAATAAAACAAAAAGTATTGAGCAAGAAAATAATGACACATGTGCTTTTTTCCAATGTAACATTTACGAATGGGTTCGTAGAAATCGAACAGGTACCGTGTAGCAAAAAGGTGTTAACACATCGCCTGTGAGTTCGAACACTCTTTGGATTTTTTTTAGAAAATATAACATAAAAAATATAAGATAATAACTATAGGTACATATTATTTACGGAATATTATTATTACATTCATCTGAAATAAATTTATTTTCAGCGTTGATATGGAGGAACATTATTTGATTAAATGTATTTGAGTTAGAAGAAATGTTCGTCCTCTTTTCAGATAGTAAGTGTCCAGCTGACGAAAAAACCCTTTCAGATGAAGCACTACTTGCATCCATATCGAATTAATATTTCACTAATCATTTGAAGATTTACAGGGAATTCAAACTGGATATAGCGATAAGTAAAACATGTGTACCTACAATGTAATTGTTTACTTCACAGTGATGTCTCGGACAACAAACACTGCATTTGACCTAATACTTCTAGCGCTAGATGTTTTGCACTCTGACTTGTTATGTTTTGGTTGCCAACAACCACTGTACGGTAGTTCAGTTGCAGAAAAAAATCAATGAGTGTTCGAACTCACGGATGATGTGTTAACACCTTTTTGCTACACGGTACCTGTTCGATTTCTGTGAACACATTAGTAAATGTTACATTGGAAAAATAAATACTCCATTGCTTATGGAGTCGATGAGTACTTGTGTGAGGGGTCGGGGTGTACCTAAAAGAAACACTGTTAAGAGAATGCAAAGATCGAAAAGTGTGAGAAACCAATTATAAATATAAATAAAAACAACAACACCCACAACAACTACAACTACTGCTACTGTTGGTGATTTATTTGTGCTTGCTGTGTCGTGGAGTGTTTGTGTGGGTGATTGGTGAAGGGGGGGGGCCTAAAAGAAAAACTGTTAAGTGAATGCAAAGAGTGGAGAGTGTGAGTGTAAATTGTCATGGTGGAGGGTATATAAGCTTCGGCCCGGCCGAACTTAACACCGTTTCTACTTGTTTTTGTATACACCGGGCAATGCTGAACATCAAATGACTCGCAACGAAACAACCAAACACACAACATCACACATACTTTGTCCGAAGTAGCTGACGTATACGTGTGTCACATAACCACATGTTTGCCATATCAACAGCAACGAAACAGCCAAACACACAACATCACACATACTTTGTACGAAGTAGCTGACGTATTAGTATCTCACCATAACGTCGACTGCGCAAGCCGTTGCGCTTGCAAATGAAATTTTGCGTGGCTATGCTTTATATCTCCGTTCAACAACAGCAACTGACACATGTAAATACATACATTATTATGATAATACACACGCTATAGACACAATTTCGTTTGCCTCACCCCTGCCACACCACTCTTTCATTGCTCTCTTGCTCGCTCATTTGTGTTTAACACGTCATTATTCTCTTTCGCAGTCGCAGAAAATCTGGTTTTAGCAGCAGCATAAAATCTGGTTGTAGCAGCAGCAGAAAACCTGTCTGTGTGTTGTTTGCATGTGTTGACTTTGATAGATTTAGTCCCTATACGCCGCTATAGATGTTAACACATCAAAAACACACACACGTCTTAAATTGCTTTGTGTGACGCACACTGCCTACAATATTTGGTTTTGGTGTTATACACTGCAGCTTTGGACACGACAGCAGTGAACAGTGTAGTGTTGACATTTCAAATACATTTGTGCAGGGCCTTAGTTTCCTACAAAGCGTGTGAATTCATTTGTGGCCATGACATCACTGAATACTTTTTGTCGGCAGGGCGAAGT
This sequence comes from Phaonia tiefii, assembly GCA_963931995.1. Taxonomy (NCBI): domain Eukaryota; kingdom Metazoa; phylum Arthropoda; class Insecta; order Diptera; family Muscidae; genus Phaonia; species Phaonia tiefii. The sequence goes on along the minus strand of OZ008368.1, from coordinate 195,181,632 downwards.
CAGCAGGGTCAGCTAGTGTTAATATAAAAATATAAATAAAAACAAAATCGTGTTAAAAACTTTACCAATTTTTTCATAAGTCTTTAAACAAATCTTGAGTGACATGTTCATAATTTGTGCTCCTGAAATTTCCCAGAAAGTTTGATGCAACGAAACCAAATGACTACCATGCCTTTGATTCATCTTCCATCATAATCGAATCAATTTTAGAATCTTTCAGTAGCTTTTTAGTTTGTGGTCCTACAAAAAACCCTTCTTTAATTTTGATATCTGATACTTTGGGAACAACGGTTTTCAGGTATTCAAATGATACACCGTTTCCTCTTTTTCGCAAAGCTTTGACGAAATTTTTGAATAAGCCAAGTATTATACGTAACTGCGGCAAAATAATCTTTTCCTTTTTTACTTGAGCTTTCTAATTGACATTAACTTGTTCGTGACGCGTTCGGCTGTCCTATTTGCACAAAAAACAGCAATATTTTGTATAGCCTTGTTGCAAACCAGTCATCATGGCCACAAGTATTAGATCGCCACAGATTTTCCAGTTATGCTGTTTGTACTCTATCAGACCCACTAATTTAGACATGAGCTCACACGATTCTTTAACGCTAACTGCGTGCGCTAATGGAATTAAGGAATTTTCATTACATTTGTGCAATAAATCAGCTTTCAAGCTTAACTTTATGCTGTCGGTAAATAACCGCCAATCATTTGGACTATATATCTCTCCAAATTGATTGATCATGCCGTTTATGCCATGGCAATAGCAAATACTGTCTTTTTTCGAAAAGCACCTCTGTCAAATATTTATGTGTGCAAAATATTTTTTTTTCTTTCCTTCTGAAAACTAACTGTTAATGTGGACCATAGACAATTTTTTCGATAATATCCCTCTCTCTTTATCACATACTTTTTTCTCTTTTGGACTTTATTTGTAGTCCCGTTATCTATGATTAGCGCTGTAAGTTTGCAATTCAATAGAAATAATTATATGTGCAGTCGCGTTCCTGACACTTTAAAGTGAACAACTCTATTTTTCTCGGGTGTTTAGTATAAAATATCTTTCTCTACGTGAGTAAAGTGATCGTTATGAATATATTCTAAGCATCGTGTTATTCACAGTTTTGTTTCTAGTTGAGCATGCCACGTGCAAGTGAACTTACGGCTACGGAGCGCGGAAAATGAGGAAATGAATGAATGAGACTTGCATGTCAAGGAATTGCTGAGATTGCAGCTGTGGTAAATCGGCACCGCAATACAGTTTCGAATTTCCTCAAAGACACCGAAAACTATTGTTGTATTAAGAGCAGTGGACGCATCCTAACTGTAGACCAGTGGACTAAATGGCGCATTCGGCATTTAGCAGCTAATGGGAATATGAAATAAAGGTGGAATTGGGTCTAAATCTAACGAGACAGCGTGTCCAGCAACTGCTAAAATTTGGTATAGGTCTTCGGTACCAAAGCAAAATGGCCAAACCACGCTTAACCCAGCGCTATAAAAATGCGCGTGTTGCTTTTGTAGAAAAGAACAAATTTTTGGAGGACGAATTTGAACCCGTTATATTTAGTGATGAGAAAAAGTTTAATAATAAATAAACTCTCTTCACCAAAAAAAGTGGAGGGATTTACGACATCCCCGGAAACCAAGGTGGTGGATCTGTTATGATATGGGCTGCATTTGGAGAACGAGGGATGTCAGAAATATGCCTTGTCCCAACTGAAATTACTGCGGAAGCATACGTTGATCTGTAGGACAGCAATTTAATTGACTTTGCTGGCGATAACTGGACTTTTGGAGATAACTGGACTTTTCAACAAGACAACGCCCCGATCCACATTGCTCGGTCACAAGGGATTTTTTAAGTCCCGAAATATTCCATTACTAGAGTGGCCAGCCATAAGTCCCGACCTCAACCCAATTGAAGACCTCTGGGGGATACTTTCCGCCAAGGTGTTTTCAAAGTCGAAGCAGTATACGACGCTTAAATAACTGGAACTAGCAATATTGGCGGAATGGGAGAAAATTGACCTTTCCACTTTAAGCAACTTAGTGAGCTCTATGCCACACAGATAATATATTTCTAAGAAACGTTCAACCTTAAACCGTTGAAAACACTATTTATGATTCGAGGCTGTATGTAGTCGGACACACCTCCCACTGGAAAAGTTTTGCATTTTGTTTTATAGCAGTGTGTAATTTGTCTCCCATTCCTAGCGAAAACATATCTGATAGATAGATTTTCTTAAAAGAAATTGGTGTGAACTAAAGCTGTCGACATCACAGAGTATAGTCAGTTTTAAATTTGAAAATTGTTAGTCATATTCCGTCGCCTTGACTTGACTGAATCTTGATTTGTCGCATATGCCAAATTGCCGTTTTGAGAAAAACGAGTGCAAAGTATTGTTCAACGGTAAAAATTGATAACCGTCGGGCTTGTAAGGCAAAAGCAATACTCTATATCTTTCAAAGCAATCCAGATAGAAGAATGAGAATCAGCGGGCCGTAAAATATGAGCGTTTCTCGTCCCAACTCCAATTCTAACTCAAAAACGTCAAAATGATGTAGACGGCAAATCAAGATTTAGTCGACGATTTGTCTTCGATGGAGTTATTCTTATTACTGAGTATCTTTAAAGGTTTTTCTCATTTAATTTAATATTATTAAATTTATTGTGTTGTACAAAAACATAAATTAACCACATATTCGTACACTACCCTCGTTTAAACACATATTCGGTGCAATATAAATGGCATCATCATGCAAGACTCTTGGCCCACATAATGACAGACATTCATCCTACTCGTAGAGTCTGATCTGAGTAGAGAACACAAGAAGTTGAAAAGTATCAGGTTCGCAATATGGAATTGAATTTCCGATTTAGTGTTTTGTTTAGCACATAATGTGAGCAACCAATTTAAAAAACATTTAAAACATTCGCTTTTTTTTAGGGGACTCTAAGACAAGACACCTTGTGTGTGGCTTGGAAGGTAGGCACGCACACAAGCAGTCTTTCGTTCGGCAACTAAACGCATCCAGACCATTTAACTTGTTCAGTGAGTAAATTAAACGAATCTGTGGCAATTGGATCATTCAGCCACCCATCCGAGAGAAAGTCACGTTTGGTATTTAAGTTGCTTTTAAACGTAATTTTATTCCGTCTGTATGACTTTTTAATGTTCACTTGATTTGTTAGGATTGGAGAGAATTTTTACTCTTATAACGTTCTTTATCATATTCACAAATTTCGTTTGTCTTTTGTACTTGCGAGACTTTGAATTCCTGCAGTCGTTTCGTTCTTCATCCTATAGCGAGGGGTTAAGTAGTCATTTCTCATATTATGTGTCTTTTAAATAAAGAAGGCCATAATATTGGCGATATTTATGGTGAACTGATTTATGAATACACAAATTAATGTCATATTACTCCATTTCATGGGGCACTAAGCGGTATAAATGTATCGTATTACGTAAGCAAGATGCATCCAAATTTCAAATGTTGTAGGAATAGCCGGCAAAACGATGACATTTGTTAATATTCCAACGAAGCTTTTAGGACCGTATACAAGTAGATTTAGATACAAATTTGCAGAACGCATATGAGAAAATTAAATGTGGTTAGATTGTGCATCAGTTCTTAGTAGGGAATGCAAATTCCCGGACTTTCTGATTTTCCGGCCGTAATGTAAAAACGGGCGTATCTTTGAGCTATACAGATCAGAGTTTTTCTGAAATTAGAAAAAATATAAATAGAAGATATGAACTCTTGTTGGCGGCCGATGACTTCGAAGATTGCGGCTCTTCTCATCAACGCCTTAGCGCTCTACGCCAGATTTGGAAATTGTTTTAAACTATTTCTGGGTGTGGTAAAATACAACTTTATATTTTTGGTGAAATTTGGCTATAAATCAAACTGCATTGTTTAGATATATCCGAAGGTACATCGCCGTGACGAAAATTATTTCATTAATTTGAAAACTTTCGTCACTGCTACGAATTGGTGCATTACTATGATGAATATGTTCCGTTGTTGCGATTAATATTTTTCATTGATGTAAGAAACTGGTTTGGGAATTTAATCATCCATATGTGAATGATGTACAAGTATTAACATCAGGCACCATGTTTTGCCCATTATACATTATTTTCCACTTTGATATTTCGTGGAGAAATTAAAATGTATATGAGAGAAATTAAATGAAAATGATAAATTACGCAGAATATAAAGGGTTTTTCAATAAGAGTGCTACGAAAGTTTGATTAAATAAAACAAAACCGGTTTTAGATACCAATGAAATTCTTTATTCCTGTGAAAGTACGTTCGATGGCATTATGTATGGAACTCGATTTCTTTTGCACGGCCACCACGGGCACGCTTGCAGAAGTCCAGACGCTGAACCCAATTTTCGACGGTTTTCAAGCATAAATCGGCCGATACTGCTGCAATTTCACGTTCGGTATTCGTACGAAGTTCATTAATCGTCGCTGGCTTGTTGGCATAGACCATAGACTTGACGTAGACCCACAGGAAATAATCTAACGGCGTCAAATCGCACGACAGGGGCGGCCAATCGACTGGGCCATTTCGTGAGATAATTCGTTCACCAAACTTGGTTTCCAATAAATTGATTGTGGCATTCGCTGTGTGGTTTGTGGCGCCGTCCTGTTTGGAACCACATGTCCTCTAAGTCCATATTATCCAATTGGGGCAAAAATATTCGGTTATAATTGAACGGTAGCGATTCGCATTCACAGTAATGTGCCGGTCTTGATCATCACGGAAGAAGTACGGCCCGATGACGCCGCCGGCCCATAAACCGCTCCAAACCGTCATTTTTTCGGGATGCAATGATGACTCATGGATTACGTGTGGATTGCTGTCTGACAAAAACGCATATCTTGCTTATTGACGAAGCCATTCAGCCAAAAATAAGCGCATCGCTGAAGATGATTTTCCGATGAAAATCCGAATCATTTTCAAGTTGTTGCTCAGCCCAATTCACGAACATACGACGCTTATGGTGGTCAAGCGGCTTCAGTTCTTGCGTCAATTTGATCTTGTAAGGATTTAGGCCAATATCTTTTCGCAAAATTCGGCACAACGACGGCACAGTGATGCCCAACGCTTGAGAACGACGTGTGAGAGACACATTTGGGCTTACTTGAACTGAAGCCTCAGCGGCAGCAATATTCTCGACACTTCTTTGTCTCACTGGCACGGGAACATTTTGTACTGTGCCTGTGGATTCAAAGTTTTCCACTAGACGCTCAATTGTTGATCTGGTAGGACGATTATGATGACCATAAATTGGACGTAGCGCTCTTAAAGTTGAGGCCACTGACTCCAAATTTCGGTAGTAAATTTTAATAATTTCGACTCGTTGTTGGCTCGTATATCTTTCCATGATGAAATGGGAAACCTTACTGAAGAGAAATGTCAAAAGAGCGGGAAAAAATATGGCGTCGTTTGCTGTCCCTATCGATTTATGTTGTAGCGTCTCTATTGAAAAACCCGTTATGTATGTCGTTTCGGGCAATTTGACGGTTGCATTTGAGCATTGTTGCTAACAAGGTGTACAAATTGGTGTAGGAACAGAGTTGTTCATATTTGAAACAAATCAGTAACGTGGCTTTAATGACTGATACGTTTCAGTAACACATTCATTTTGTAAATTTTAAATGTTTGACTAAATATTGTAATAAACAAACACAAATTTTAAAAAATAAAAAGATGCCCAAACCTCAAACATCTAGCCTAAAAACTTAACAATTACATTACGAAACTTCATTCCTCTAGACTCCGCAATTGATATATTCGTTGCAGCAACAACAATTGAATTGCTGGAGCAACGCAACGATGAACATTAAACAAATCTTGTAGAACGTCCATTGCAGCAATGATAAACCATCTGACAAAAATATCGCATCCCTACGAATAATCGATTATATTTCAGTGAACTGATGCTAATATTTTACGAAAATACAAAAATTTTAAACATGTAGAGTGCCCAAGTGCAACAAGAGCTTGCTGGATTACAGTGTTTGGCTAAAATATTCTAAAGTATAATATTGTTTTGGAAATTTCCCGGGAATTTCTTTTCAGCGGGAACTGAAAATTAACGAAATTCTCTAATTCTTAGTGAATAAATTCTTGTAAATTTAAATATGGAAGTTTAAAAAAGGCTCTAGTTTTTGGATTTACTTCACAAATTTAAAAAAAAAAAAAAACTACACTTTTAACCTGTCCATATCTGGCAATTAAATGGATTAATTCAAATTAACAATTTCAATAAATATTCAATATTCAGTAAATAATTGCAACTTTAAGTGCGAATTGATACTTAGAGGTTGTTTTTCCTAATTTGCATAGACACATTTTCCTATAGGAGATTGTACGCCTTATATACGATGATGAACTACCGGTGGTATAAATTCAGGCACAGTAGTTAGGCATCTGATGATGAACTTGTCATGGAGTTCGATTTATTACGAGCTTTCTCGGGGATCGTTCTATTCGTGTTGTTATAAATGGGATCTCATCCTTACTTACTTACTCATGTGGTCTCAAACAACCCAGAGGGATCAAGTGGGAAATGCAGATCCCACTTTTGCTGATTTCTGCACAATTCTCGAAAATACGGAATCATCAGCATACGCGAGCATCATGTGACATTGTCTGCTGATAGTTTTATTCGTGTTGACTGCAGCTTTTCTCACGATGATCTCCATTAATATGAGGGCGGTTACACAACTAGCCGACCTGACGTATAGATGGTACCAGTACACGGCGCGCCGTATCTAAAATTAAATAAAAAGGTCTTACGCGTAGAAAATTAGTAGAGATTCTGAATTTACAATGTTCATATATGAGAAAAATCAGAAAACTAAAATAATCGGTGGAGAGCGTTTTATTTGAGAGATCCCTAGAAAATTAATTAACTAATTCATTTTAATTACGCTCTTTATTGAAAGTATCTAGACCATTGTTGTTGAAGTGCTAAGTAGGCGGACCATTGCACAACCCCATCATGAAGAAGAATATACTTATTGAGTCTAAGAAAAAAATTATTTTCTAGTTTTTAGTGCATTTATAAATAAAACACTGTAACTTAATTTTTTTTAATTATTTTTTTATTTTTAATTTTTTAGTAAATAAATTTTTAATGTTTTAATTTTTTTTCATATTCATGTATTGTCATCCAAATCTGACCAGTGTGCAAAATTTTAGTTCGATTGGTCAACTGCAACTGTTTTAAAAATGAGTTACTAGATTTGAACAATACAGACTGATTTGAACAATACAGACAGACAACAAAGCAATTTAAATAAAACACTGTAAAAACACTGTAAAAATGTAAAATAATTTAATTGTAATTACACCAATTTAAACATGTAAAGCATTATTTCTACAAACAACGCTCAAAAGGTTTTTAGGATAATCTAATCCGTGTGATTCGCAGCAACCTTGTTTATTTCCCAGGAAGACTTTAAGAAATCACAATGTAAGGACTCCATCGCCTGCTCCCCAAAAAATGCTAACCCTTCACCGTTTTTTTTTTTACAGAACTATTCTATGTGAAAAAAACTGCTCATTTCACACATTTTCACACTCTTTCAACATATGCGTAAAAACAGTGTTAACAACACCAAGCATAAGTTGTAATTTTCGCGGTGGAATAATGTCTAGGAATGTTTTGCCTCCAACAGTTGAAATTAGCAGTTGCTGAATGCAGTTGAAGTAATCTTTCGCTTTGTTTTTTGAACCTTTCCCTTAAGTCAGCCATTTTGTATAATACGATGAAACATTTCCGGGGGATCTCAATTCGCCACAGCTGCTTAGCTCATCTGTCTTGGCATAACAATAAGTGCACGGGTATGCACTACTGTGCGACTTAATACCTGCCAAGATATTCGCTAGCTTCAAATCGGTCGCAATTGTGCCGTGGAAAGGACTTATATTAACCATTGTTAAGAGTTGTTCTACATTCTTATAATTTTCTTGTGCACTTTGAACGGCTGCTAGAATAAATAGTCGTTTAACTCTAGTATCCTTAAATTTCCTTGCTGCTATCGCCTCATCATACTTAGCACGGTTACCGCTGCACTCAAACTGCAGCTCATTTGATTGAACAGAAAGACATATTTTTATAAAACCGTCAGTTTTAAGTGAACATCCAGTACATCTCGTTTATTTTTCACAGACAGTAACAGTAACATCTTTGTAGTAAACTCCAAATACAGGAGCATTCGAGACTTCAACGCCTTTTACACAATCAAAACGATATTCCTTAAAATCAAAGTAATCGTCGACAGAATGAGCTGTGTTATTAAGTTTTAATTTTAATCCTGGTTCAATTGTTTTTCTACTTCTTGTACACACACGAATGGAAGCTGCCATTTTTAAAGTTCCACGATCACCTAAATTCAAATCGCTTTTGATTTCCAACATACCATCCACAGATAATGTAGATGAGTTTGTTGTAGAAAGGTTTTTTTTTATTATTGCCTACTGCGGTTTGAAGTAGTTTGCAGTGGATTTGTGACAACCGCAAACTGAAGGCTCTTAATCACCCTTAGAATCTTCTTTTACTTTTCCTTTAATCACAAGTGACATGATGTGATTTCAAACCACATTTATGTAGTTTGCCTTTTCTAATCTCCTTTACAAATCTAACACAGTTGTAACAAACGTTCACGTGGATTACAGATTTAGAAAATGGCGTCAACACAATGTAAACAAAATGTTGATTCATTAATATAAACATTTAATACAAAATTATTCAGTTTTTATCTATTTATAAGTAAAAAAATTATGCCAGCATTTTTCAAATATCTTACTTCGTGCGCAAAAATGATCAAGGTGGATTTATTTAAAAGTCTCTCCACAGATTATTTTAGTTTTTTGATTTTTTCTCATCTATGAACATTGTAAATTCAGAATCTCTACTAATATTCCAGGTGTAAGACCTTTTTATTGAATTTTAGTTACCGTGAGTAGTTTGAAAAAAAAATTTTTTTTGGTCAAAAGTTCCAACCTTATAAAAACTTTTGTTTTAAGTTTGGCGGCACGTTGTTTAGTACTATTTTGATTTGAAGCATTAAAAGTAAACAGTCTCAGTGAATTCGTAAACATGGAAAAAATTTATCACCGTTATCGAATTCAATATATCCATTTTAATGGTCTCAGACCAAGCAATACAAAAACCGCGCTAGATTCTACTCTGTGGGAGACTGCTCCTTCGTTTACGACTGTAAAATATTGGTTAGCACAGCTTAGACGAATCCGTACGAGCTGCCAAGATGAACACCGTAGTGGCCGAGCAATTGAGGTGAACACGCCAGACACGGTTAAGAATATCCACAACTGTGTCCCCAAACAAAAACATGTTTCATATATGTTTTTTTGTTTGTTGGTTGAAAAGGCTGCAAGGCAGCACGCTGTCTAGCTCACTTAGGCTAAAGAAGCCCATTGTGATACCTGCAGTTTCCCCCATTGCAATAATTGACTAGTCGTCTAACCAATTTGCCCTTTCAATAAATTTGTCTATAAGACGTACAGGAATATTCTGTAATGCTACGGTGCTAACTAGATATGTTCTGAATATCCTACTTCTCAGTCCTGCCAGAGCAGGGCAATCCAAGAGAAGGTGTTTCGTCGTTTCCTCGTCCTCTTCCATGCAGCATCTATAGAGAGTGGAGTTTCTATGTCCCAAATCTTAGGGTGTGTTTTCCTACAAGACAATGTCCAGTAAGTGTTCCTATCATTGTGGATAACCTGGCTCTCGGCAAGTTAAGTAGTTCCCTAGTCCTCTTACTGTCCACCTGTGGCCAGAGGACCCTGGCTTGTTTGCAAGTTGAAGTAAGTCTCCACTTATCCTTAAACATATTATAGGCCCACTGCCTGATCTGCCAATGCTAGGTAGAGATTGGCATACTAACACCTTCTTTTGCCGGAAGAACCTGTGCCGTAGTGCCGTGTCTAGCTAACGCATCCGCTACGCAATTGCCTGGAATGTCGCTGTGTGCCGGTACCCAGATGAGCCTGACGTCAAAATACTATGCCATCACCCTAAGTGATGAGTGACATTCTTTCACCGTCAGGGATGTAGCAAACATGGCTTCCAGGGATTTTATGGCAGCCTGGCTGTCTGTGTAGATACACTACTTTTCAGTAGTTCACCAACCTCCAGTATGGCAGTAATTTCCGCCTGAAATACACTACAGTGATCAGGCAGCTTGAAGGAGAAATTTATATTTAGGTCCGGTGAATGGACCCCATAGCCTACTTGCTCGTCCAACTTTGATCCATCCGTGAAAAATCTGATACTACTGGTAACCCCTTCTAGTAACTTTTCCCAGGTATTCCTGTTCGGAATCGAAGTCCTTAGATTTGTCGCTGGTAGAAGGTGGGGGGGGGGTCCGTTTTTACGGGAATAGAGTTGATCCGGTTTAGTAATTCAGCGTGTCTGGAATGCCCCATATCATGACGCCACAATCTCTGATTCTCACCAGGGAAGTAGCGGCAGCCGATTCGGCCATGATATCAGGATTACAGATGTCCATGATAGCACTAAGTGCAGTACCTGAGGTCGTGCCCATTGCCCCACTAACGCTAATTAGTGCTGATCTTTGAATTTTCATCAAGGAATTCAGAATATATTTCTTTTGGAGGGACCTCCACCAAACTACAATGCCATAGAGAAGTATTGGTCTGACTATTGCCGTATAAATCCACATGGTGATCTTAGGAGACAGTCCCCAGCGCGTTCCTATCGCCCCTTTACAGCAGTAGAGAGCAACAGACGCCTTTTTCACCCTCTTCTCCACATTCGCTTTCCAAGTCACTTTTCTGTCGAGAATTATCCCCAGATACTTGACCTTTTCCGTCAACTGCAATTGCACCCTATTAACTGACGGCAGTTCCAATGCGGGTAGTTTATATTTCCGTGAGAACTAGATAACCTCGGTTTTAAGTGGGTTAAGTGATAGTCCGTTGTTTGCGGTCCAGTTCGAAATCAGACTAAGTAGGCTGGTTGTACGAATGCTAAGTAAATTGAGGTTTCCACCCGCACAAATGATAGCAATATCATCGGCATATGCAAAGACCTGGCATTCGGGCCTGTCCAATTCAAGAAGCAGTTCATTGACAGAAGTTAACCATAATAGTGGAAACAGAACTCCTCCTTGAGGTGTCCCCTGTTAACGTTCGTAGCAATTGTAACATCACCCCATTCAGCTTTGACGGATCTATCCACCAGAAGCTTCCCAAATAGGCGTGTGACTAAGCTGTTGACTCCTAGATTATGTAACGACCTAAGAATTGCCGAAGGTTGAATGTTATTGAAGGCTCCCTCGAAGGCAAGGAAGGTCCCTAGAGCGACGACCATAATCTTTCGTTCTATTATTATAGAGTAGAGAGCCGTCTCAGTTGACCTGCCCTTAATATATATGGCATACTGAGAACTTGATAGTAGATTCTTTGGAAGATTACTTCGAACGTGAATGTCCAGTAACCTTTCAAATGTCTTAAGAACAAAGGATGATAGACTGATTGGTATAAAATGACTTGAGAGCATTTGCCCGCTTTCGGGACGAAAACCACTTTGGTTTGCTTCCAAATGCTAGGAATGACTCCCAGCATAAGGCAGCCCCTGAATATTGCCTCCAACCGACTACAAGATAGGTATAATGCCTCCTGTAGTTGCGCGGGAATTATCCCGTCAGGTCCGGCTGATTTATAGGACTTAAAGCATCTAGTGGCCCATATCACATTCTTTCTGCTCACTATTGAGCGAAATTTTTCTAAGCTAGGTGAGTTTCCGCCTAGCTCTTCTGGCTGATCCCCAAGAGAGAATCCCAAGCGACTCTTCAGGCGAATACGTCCACGATCCATCGTCTTTCATTAGGAGCAGGACGACAGCTCGAAAGCAGAAAATCAAATAGTTACGAAAATCGTGACCCGGGGTCGTAGCAGAGTCTGTGCCAAAGACGAAGAAGATCATTTAGAGTTACCCAAGTTGCACCGCGAGGAGGCGATCTTCACTGCAACCTTTTTTTTGTTTTGTTTGTAGTTAACAAAATTAACAAAATTTCATTCTCCCTATATTGTTATAATGTACAGAAACGTGAAACATGTGTAAATCGAAAATATGAATCCAAAGTGACAACTCTTTAGAATTGCATCTATGTTTGCGGCGATCGGAGGCCAAACTAATTTATTCAACTTTTCCAAGTTTTCGATTTATTAGCATCAGGGGGTAAAATTCTACTATCCGGGGATAAATTTTGGGTTTGGGCAATAAATTGGAAATATTTTTGTTTATTGTCCAATCCGAGTAACTCCGCGATAATAAAAATATCTGCAAAAACAATTGTAACTCCCTACTTGTACATAACGGGTCCGCCAAATAACTTTTTTTTTTTGAAAATGCTATACAAAAAAACTACTGTATATTTTCTCAAATTTCTTTTTTATTTGAAAGTACAATCCTTCCGGTTAATAATGGAAAATAATTTCATTCAAATGACAGCCTCGGCTGGCCATACAGTAGCCGACACGATCGGTCCAATTGTTAGGCACATTATCGATTGTGTGCAGCTGTATTTCACCAATGGCTTCACGTATATTTTCCTTTAAAGCGTCAATTGTCTCTGGCTTGCCGGCGTAACTCTTATCTTTGAGGGCACCCCACAAATAATAGTCCAACGGTGCCAAATCGCAGCTCCGAGGTGGCCAAACTTCACTTTTCACAAGATAACGAACATACGGAGCTGACGGTGCTTCTCTTCTTCCAAAATCCGTACGCAATTTTCGCACACATTCTGCAACATTACCATGATTTTCAAAGTAATGTCGCAATATTTCCCAGCGTTGTATACACAACCATATTCGTTCAGCGGAAGGATAAAACTAATTATCTATCAAATCAGACATGAGCTAAGTGTTACCATTCACGAAATAAGCACTAGTTAAAAAAAGACGTTAGATGGCGGACCCTTTATTTGAATGGAAATATACAAATAAAATTGAAAATAAATTAATTTTGTTTTTAATAAAATTTTTAATTTCTGAGTAATTAATCATTTTTCAGTTGGCAAAGCGAATAAATCCCACTGTAATGAAAAAATTGTGTTATAAATAAAGATTACTCCAATATTTCTGCATCCTGTACTTTATGAATTTCGCAAAATATCGTAGTAGCTAAATCTATAGGAAAATAGGAAACCATATTAATTTGAATTCATAATGTATATATAATTTTAAAATACACCGGAAAATTATTTATCGTTTTTATCCAGCTCTTGATCGCTGATCGTTTTGGCAACTGCCGCATCCATTTACACCCTCACCCATCGGTATGGGTGAATGTACGAGCATCATTTGAAACGGAAAACATTGTAACGTAGGCATTAAGTGAGTAATATTAGAACAAATTAATTTCAAGACTTTGTAAGACAATTGGTCCATGTCCGTGTGTTTGTCTGAAGGGCTCGTCAACGCAACAACTGCAGTAAATTTTCGCTGATGACAATGTAATTTTGCCTGTGAGTATTATTTACCCATACCTGGTTTGTCATTGACAACTTGCGTCCCTTACCACATTTAGAACAAGATCAAATTGATCAAGAAGATGTATAGGTTTTCTGCAAATAAAGAAAAAGTGTAACAGACCGACTTGGGACAACCTATCATGCGACGGCCCCAAAGATGTGTCGGTTGCAAGTAGAGTAGTCAAAAATCCACACAATGCAAGAATCCGGCCTTAATGAAATAAATACTAGTTATAACCATTTCTCACGAATTGGATTTTTATATTTAGAAAAGTAAAACCGTTATTAATAAAATTAGTCTTCAACAAATTTGAGATAAATTGTCAAATAATTTAAATGTCAAATAATTTAAAATCTTCATAAACTATTTTCTCTATAAACAATCAATTAGATTTTTTTAAGACTTATTTATGTACAAATATTTATAATATTTATTGTGCTTTCTTTTAATTTTCTGTTGAAAAAAAATATCAAAAAGTTGAAAAAGTTTTCCATTTTCTTTAGTAAATTCATTATATAGGTATTTTTAATTAAGAATAGAGAAAATGGAGGAAAAAGCCTTCTACTCTTGTTGGTGGAATAATTGACTGTCAGGTTGAGTTGGTACTGAGGGATTTTCGATAAATACCTAATCGCATACACATAAAAAAATAATGGTAGTTTTATTGCCTTTTCCGGCATAGGTAATTTATTTTTGTTTGAAATTTAGTAAAATACAATACGTTGCATATATCGGTTGTTGTATTATAAACCTCAGTTTTACCCATTGGAGTTGTAAATATATACCCAAATCAGTGCTATATTTTCGGAAAGCAAACTTGTCAATCACAATTGTCAAATAAATTCAATTCTGAAGAAGGATACAAATTTTGTAAAATGTATAAAATTAATTAATTAAAATATTTTCTTTCACATAACTGCGATTTCTTAACTATGGCGAGAACTATTAAAAAATGGCTGCCAAGATTGCGGTAATAAAATGCTAAGGACTACGGAAAAGAATATCGTGTACCGGAGTACTGCACGATCATCAATTGAACGAAATTTCGGTTAATTTATCTTTCTGAGAAGATTTATGCACAATGGGCAGAGACGATATTAGGGTAAGATGCGGAAATAATCATCAGATTGGCTGACGGCATAAAATAACAACAGCGGACAATGCCCATGATCAACAAAAGGAATACATTGGTGCGAACATAAGATATTGGCCCCCTATACGAGATGCAAGACGTTTGGTGGTGGGAATTAGTCGTGCGAGATTGTGACTCTCTTTGGCACTCATAATAATATTTTAATCATTTACTTTACTTAACTTTATATGTATGTTCACTGTTAATAAAACTTTTAAATAAAATATGGATATTTGTCTTTCGTAAGAAATATTTTCTTCAGATGTTTGTTAATCGATCCAAGCAAAAATTGATTTTCAGCTGTAGAAATGGCAAATTTAGCAACTAGTTATATGTAAATTCACCAAAAATTATACGACAGTTTACCCATTAGAAATAGGTACATTTACAACATATCGTAATAATTTTACCAAAAGTTGTAGGAAATTTTCGAACATAGAAATTGCCTATAATTTTTGGTACTATTACCTACAAAACATAGCAAATGCCATGTAGCCTATGCCAATTGTCGATATTGTACCACAATTATAGGAATTATTACCAACTTTTTTCTTTCTGTGTATTAAAATTACACTTAAAGGTGGGGTATATAATAACCCGACCAACTACAAATAGGAATAAATACATAAAATATTGCGTTTTAATTTATATACAATCATTTTATTATTTAGGATTTAATTCGGGAGGAGACTGCAAAAAGCGAGATAATCCCGCGTAATGCGGGAAAATCCCGCCAAAGCACAGTGGCCAATTTGGCTTCGCTAGCGGCATTTAATTCAAATTTTCAAATTTGAAAAACCGTTAATTTTGTTTTAACAATCGATAACAAATCCATTCACTAGATTTGTGTCAATTTTTAAAAGTTCAGCTTACAGCTGTGACCTGTCAAAGTCAGCATATGTTTCTGCAAGTGTTGTGCAAAATATTTCCGCCTTTTTGATCATCGTTTTGCTATTCGTGTTAAACTTAAAAATTTTATTATTTTCATTAAAAGTTTTGTTATATACTAACGCCGAGGTATGTATTATATAAAAAAACTGTGGTTGTGATCTGTGTATACTTATGTTATTTATAAAACGTAATCGTGTTTAAGTGTATTAGCAACTCGCCCATTGTAACGTACACCTGTCTTTCCTGGAGTAGAACTTACAAAATTCACCTGCATTCAGTGTAATTTGAAATTTTCCTATATGTGTAAACCATTGTGTGTCCAAAATGTCCAAAATGAACTGCGAGTACCTGCGAGCCTTCAATTTATTGTACTTTTTGCTTGCTTATAATGCTTCATTTTGAAGATGATTTCTCTGAATCTGATACTGAAGAATCTGTTTAATATTTCTTTTATAATATGGTTTCTCTTTGAGTTGACAATTTTTTGCATATTTTATATATGAATATATGGTGGAAAATGTTTATTGAATTAAAAAGAAAATAAAAAATTAAAAAAAAATTAAAAATAAAAAATTAAAAATTAAAAAAAAAATTAAAAATTAAAAAAAAATTTAATTTTTTTTCCAAAAATTGTTTGATTTTTTCTGAATTGAGAAAAAAAAATTTTGAAGATATCTTCTTTACTTTGGAAGCTATGAATAAAATGCCGCTAGCGAAGCCAAATTGGCCACTGTGCAAAGGTCGGAGGTTTGGTCAGGTTATGTTTATTCGATTGATGACCTTATAAGCGGTACCAATTCAGGCACAGTAAGTATGCAATTGATGATGAACTTTTCACGGTGTTGGAAACTACAGTGAGTGCGCTTTCCTGAATTAGCCATTATTCCAACGAGAACCAACCATCTTTCACTTACAAAAATACACATTAAAATTGAAATCTATCTAAAATAAAGTCATTACGATAATTCAAACATAACTTACATTAGCCCGGTCATTCGAAAAGCTATCTCACACAAAAATGCAACTGTGTGTTATAGACAAACAAACCTCAAAACAACTACAACCTTGCCAGAAAGTAAGAGGATCACAGAGTTGGGGGGAAAACGCGTTTTGGTCGTATTGTTGAAATAATTGACTTTCACGGTGAGTTGGTATTGAAGGATTTTAGATTGATACCAATTCTCATTTGTCACGGATTTCGAAACTAGTCATGCCAGTGAGTGTGCTTTCCTGAATTATATATTCTTCCAACCAAAACAAACAATTTTTTACTTAGAAAAATGTATCAGACCATGAAAGATTGTGGTATGAATATACATTAAAATTCAAAACTGGTTTACAGCACATCATATACGACAGGTGGTATTTTATGTATATTTGAAATGAAAACATTGAACAAAATATTTCAGAATAGATAAATAAAACTAGTTTCGATAACAGGCCAAGAAGTGAAACTCCATAAATATCACGATAATATGATCATAATAAAGTATTCAGAGACAAAAACTTCGTTCTTGAGCACATAGACCAGCCGAGCGATATAAAGTCATGCAACAGCTTCTCAAAAATACCGTTTGAAACCGGTGTAATACTGATCGTCCGTATTAGTGAATATAAAGTAGAATGCACACAGCTTTCTGTGCTCGCCCAAATTCCTCCACGGGATGTAATGGGAAACCATTTTTCAAACCGGTAGAAAACCCCGATCCATCGGTTGTTCGAAAATGGTAATCCAGCTGCACTGGCTTTCGGTTGATGTCCATAAACCCGGTGGAACGGTTTTCGTTTTTGAATACTATCCAGTTACAAGGTCACACGTGGCAAGAATTTTGATTATTTTAGGGCTGTAAATGCGTTTTAGTTGATGCTGCATCTCGATTACGATGACACTTCGAACATTTTGCGTTCAGTCATAATCAATTGTCCATCACGTGCTGTGCTGTAAGTGCGTTTACCATTGCACCACCACTTTGTCACCGCTGATGATGCTATGCTGGTCCTTTCAGCGTTTATTATCATCAATATGGACCAGTGAGTGGCGTCATGTCGATGTTTTCATGTTCTTTGTTTGTGTAACTGTTGTTGTGCTGATGGTATTGTTGTTGATGTCGTGGTGTTGTCTTAAACGTCAGCATTGACTGATAGTATAGCAACGGCAGCCATTAAGTATACACCCCATTGTTGTGGCTTAGGAAATGTTGTTTTATGTTGCAACTTTTTTAACATTGCACTTTGTCGAAACTTGTTTTGGAGAAGTTATGCTTTTGTTGTGGTTGTTAATTTTTTCTGGGTAATTACTTCAACATAGTGGAAATTAAAAAAAATCAAAAAAATTAAAAAAACAAAAAATTTCATAGATTGTTGTGCCACTCTTAGTTGGAAGATCCAATTGAGCTGCTTATTCTCTCTGCATCAATACACACATATAAGGTACAAGCTGACAAACGTGTAAATCATTTACAGGTTTGTTGTAATAACAAACAACAACTATGTCTCTCTCATCTTACGTAATTACCTTTTATTAAAAATCGATTAAAATTAAAGCATGTTTCGACGGGCGCCATAGGCGCGTTCCAATCCACTAGTTTTCAATATATAGGTAAATTTACAGTTAATGCATTATATTTTGCACCAATCTTAAAAAAATATTTCCAATAGTATTCATCTCGGTTTGCGGATCATTTCAACCCCAATTACCAGGGCTGTGGAGCCGGCTAAAATTGGACGCCTCCGACTCCTGCATTTGGAAAATCCAGGACTCCGAGTCCTGCATTTGGAAATTCACGATTCCGCTCCTACTCCTACTCCATCATTTTGAGAATACACGACACTACTACAATCCTGACTCCGATATATTTTGTTCTCTATTCTTTGCATTTGTAATGAAATAAAGCCCAAGTATTGCCATATACATCGCAGAAATTCTTGGCAAAACCCCGTCCCAAATCAAGAAAAACAGGATTTTTATCTACACATAATGTGCATCTGTTTGCAGAACAAGCAAGACAATGTTGATAAGACAAGTAGAATTTTTGGCTGGGCTTTCGTTTAGTAACACTCAATTATCTATCTTATCAGAATAAATAAAATCAATTCACCTTATTTCGACATTTTAAAATGTAGTAACTGTATTTTCGAATTGCATACAACTCGTATACTCACAGGCGTTTTTCTTCTGCTTGCCATATAACCCAACATTCGGTGCCATATGCCAGGACAGGTAAAACGAGAGTCTAGTATTGCTGGACTTTTGCTTGTCGAGAGAGAGCTTTGTTGAACAAGTAGCTTCTATTTGCAAGCACAATTCGTTATCTTCAGGGTGACTTTGTTGTTTTTGTTCACGGCGGATCCAAGGTATGCAAATTCATCAAACACTTCAAAATTAAATCGGTTGTTGACGTTCAATTGTCTACCCAGTCGAGAGGTTTGTCTGGTCGTTGTCTAATTGTTTTGCCTTGCCTCATCAACTGCAATACTGTAGTAAACTCTCGCAGGATTCGCCCTATGATGTCAATGTCATAAGCATACGCGAGTAACATATCGCTTTTAGTGTTGATGGTCTTGTTTACCTTTACTGCAGCTTTTCTCATTGTTATTAGCATTAAGATGCTGCAAACATATATAAAACATTTTTAATGGAACTGCACACAACTGAAAACACATTATTAGCACATCCAATCGACCAAAAATTAGATTTGTCTCTGCCAACCATAAATAGGACGAAGTGCGCGAAAAACATTGCCTATCGAGCACGAATTTTGACAATAAAATGCAATAATTTATAAGCGTTGTTCGGGTGTAAGTTTTTTGATAGTGAAATGGCAATGCTAAGTGAGCTTTGACTTTGACACATGTCACAGTTCTTAAAGAAACTGAAACAAAATTTCATTAAAATAAAACCGCAATAAAATCACGCTTAAATTTTTTGTTTCATATTAAAGACTTTTTATTTATTTGAGGCGAGCCTGGATTTAGTTTTAATATTCATGTACTTTATATAACCAAATGTTTATCAGGAATCAGTACGTATTATCAATGACTGAAGGATATAAAATGCTTCGAATTGTACAATAATTTCGCTCAAAAAATGCATTAAATCACAATCTCCGGCATCACAATGATGCCTTTCATGGTGATGATGGTGGTATTGAAGATGATGCTGGTGCTGATGACAGTGATGATGATGACGATAGCTAATTTATTATTGCAATTTATCATTATAAAAGCTCAAGTCTTCTGGACAATATGAACATCACCAACAACGATAAAGGAGCATTACAGCGACCATAGAAAAAATGCTAATTAATGTTTTGTCATCATTACCCACAATTACAATAAGAGAGTATGGTAACACGGTGAAACAGTGAGTTCTGCGTTATTATAACAACTACAATTTATATATTTCTGAGCCTGCAATGAAAGGAAAATCTTTGCGACTAAAATGGTTCGTTGCTTAGCCAAATATTTGCATCAAACGTGGAGAATCATTCCAGCAATCAAAATAGGTTCAATTACTACAATGGAAAAGCATCGCTGTAGATGAATATCTGAACTGAATATGAATCATTTACACACTTGCTTTTTATATTCACAAGACCGCGGTTTCTATGTTAGATGGCAACTGAAGCATCAATGTTCAAATGATGTAGGAACATTAACATAATGTTCTTATTCTATACGTCTTCTATTTTAATCCAATCTTGTCATTTTGATCATAGTTAAAAAAAATAAACTTAGAATTCCATAAAAATCGTTGAATGACAGACTGCTACGGTTATTCAACGCATGTGTTTCATTAACCAATATATATAAATTAAATATTGGAAAAAATAGCCGATATTTTTTATTATCACCGTTAAGGCACAATAAATATAACGAAAATTTAGTTGCAACGCCGCCAAGAGCGGGTTAGCGAATTTTGTGTGATATGTATAAATTATAAAACCGAGGGTGCTGCAATGAGAGCACACAAACGAACATGTTGCATCCCTACGAGGAAAATTATTTTACCGAGTTTAGCACTGGAGTACTTTAGCTGTTATATTTTAGCGTTTTCTTCAAAGATTTCCACGTAATATCTAACACTAAACAAATATTGTTGCCCTGTGTAATATGCTGATTTCATGTAATAAGCCAACCTCTGTGACATTACTGCTGGTTGTGATGACTATGGCGATGACTGTGCCGGTTTGTACTCAAGCAAGCTTTAGGGATTAAACCTTCAAAGTATCATGTTCGATTCTAATTATCACCTTTTAAATGTCATTAGCAAATGATTATAACAAATCGCTAAGCACATTGTCTCACCCACTCTGTATTTTATAACATTGTTTCAAGTATTGCGTTGGATGGTTTTACTCCTGCCTCGCAATAAATATTTATCTTGATTTTGTCTTTGGCTTTCGCTTAAGATTGCTTTATATTTCTCTTTCGGCTGGTCAATTCAAATCCTTCGTCGTTTTGCGGCTTTATCTTATCGGAAACAAAAGCGTGAAGGCCTTATGTTTTCTTTTAACAATTATAATTAAGGTGGGGATTACAGAATCCCCAAAAAATACACATGAATCACGGAATATAATAATCTTAGTATCATCCATCCATTCCCTGTCATGTTTCACCCGCACTACTGCTCAAGCCAAATGGTTATGGCCAAATACAACAAAGATGCGTCAACTTTGGAAGAGGATGAACGAAATGTTCACGTTCACATGACAACCATGTGAAATGACCACACACATCTAGTGTGGGGTGATATAAGGCATTGTTTTGTCGTCCTGGAGATGTATGAGAATTTTTTGTATTTGAGTAAAGTAGGGTATTCGATATTTTGCGTATTTCCAAGATTTTAATTTTAGACTTTCGAATGAGACATTATTGATATTTCAAGGAAAGTATTTTTTGTTTCTTTTGATATTTTGTTTATTTCAAGTCATAAAAATCTGAATATGCTTTTAAAAATTTCTGAAATATAGGGTTTTTCAATTCCAGTGATACGATTTCTTTAAACAAAAATCAACCTTTTTGTTACACGGAACCTGTTCGATTTCTATGAACACATTAGCAAAAGTTACACTGGAAAATAAAAACAAAAAATAGTTTTTGGGCTTAAGGATCTTTTGCCATTGCACTTTCATTTTTCTTACGTCTGCTTTAACATTATATGTAATAGTGTTAAAATAAATAAAGCAGTAATTAGCTTACTGAAATAATTGTTGTCGTTTTGTCATAAGTTTGTTGAAGTCAAGTTTAAGTCAAAGTTTGTTTACTTTTTTTGTATACAACCACCGTTCGTCTACAATTCCTGTTTTTGAAATGTTTTCTCCGTAAAAATCAAATAGAAACGATTTAATTTGCATACTTAAATCATAGACTAATACATAAAATGTATGTATGTCATACATATATACTTTTATTCTGTCATCTGACGTTTCATTTCACACTCTTCGTCGTATGTTTGTGGAAATGAGAGAAATTAAATTTAAAATTAACTTACACCAGGTGGAGTTACAAAATATGTTCACATACAATTTTCATGTCGTTTTGGTGAAAAACTTTTTTTTGCACTTTTCTGTTGACTTTTATCGTTGATATACATTAGTATTGTATTTACCACAACTAGTTTGCCACAGAAACACGAAATTCGGTTGTTGTTCCTTTGTTGAACGTTGTTTACTATTGCCTCTATCTGGTATTATTGAACCCATGTTTCCACCATCCAAAGTTTACTTTTCACCGTACCTATGACGTTTAATTTACTGAGAGAATAAAAGTATGTTTGTATGTATTAGTCTATGACTTAAATACTTTCAAAATATCAAATAATTCGCATTTTGTAAATGACACTTTTTCCAATTGTGTATACATTTTCATTATTTTTTAATCAGCTGAGTTGACACAATACAGGCGCTAAGCAAAATAGAATCTACCATTATATTTCTACCATTAAAAATATAGTGATCTTATTGCTCTCTGTTTCCGCTCTCGTGTAGAGATTATAAACGACTCTTATTCTATTTTATAGAATATTTCAATATAAACGCTACAGCTCGACAATGTTATCACATAAAACAACACAAAAAGCATAATGTTTAAAAATGCATCAATGTTTCTATTCTATACTATTCAATACTATTCAATACGATTCAATACTCTTTGGCGACGACGACCTGCTTGTTTGTTCGCTCACGCTACATCAATACCATCATACTTATTTTCAGGCAGAGACTATTGTTGTAGAACAACCACTTATGTGATGCTAACGCTGTGTGTTGTTTGCATGTGTTCACTTTAATAGATTAGACGCTAACACATCAAAAAACATTCTAATTGTCAATGAAATTCAAATTGTTTTTATTTAATATGAAGTGTAATCATTACCATTAAGTTCTGAGTAAAATGTATTTCAAATTGCATCCACGTCTTCTTTTGGACGAACGAATGCGGTGAGCCAAATTTTCGAGCACTTTTTCCACTAACTCAAGTCGTATGTCATTAATAGCATGTTCAGTAGTGACTTGTATAGCTTGAAGAGGGTTTGGTTATTGCTAAAGACCAATGACTTCAAGTAACCCCGCAAGAAGTAGTCTAATGGCGTTCAATCACAACTTCTTGGAGGCCATTCAATGTCACAATTTCTTAAAATAATCGAATCCCCAAACTTTTCTCACAATAATTCGGTAGTTGCACGTGCTGTGTGGCACGTAGCCCCGTCTAGTTGGAACCAGATGTTGTCAAGACTAACTTCTTCCAATTTCGGCCATAAAATGTTGGTTAGACAAATCCTTTATTGGCTTAAAAATTAGCAATACTTTAAAGTATTACGGTGTAAACCAGAATATTAATTTTTGTGTAATGTAATCATATGCTTACTATTTTGAAATGTGGAAAAAAGGTGACAGCTTAATGTACAGACATTCATATTTACACATACATACATTGTTCGAGACCATATCTCATCTGTACGTTGGTTAATTCCAAACGAAATTTATTTATGCCAAAAGCTTAAATATGGGCTTAATTCATTTTTCTGTAGGACCACAGTGACAAACATATGGTTGAAGTAACAGCGGGCAGGCCCAAGTGATGACGGCAATACCGGCGGTGCTGGTGAAGGATACAGGAGTCCACTGATAGCGGTGGCATTGTTGCTGATGATGTTGGTATTAAATAATTTCAGGTAATTAATCATATGTTATCTCTACTCCAGCTTTCTGTTCTGTAGTTTTCTGCTCCAGCATTTTTCAAGTGATAACAATTAACATTTACACTTACAGTTGTGCTTAAATGTTTGGAAAAGTGATGTTCGTATGCATAGAATTTAAGCAATATTGGTGAAAATGATTTTTCATATTTGGCATATAATGCATATAATTCACGCAAAATACTATTCATCAATGCACTGTAAAAATGTGTGAATTGTTATAAAGGGTGTTTCAGTAAAATTGCACATTTTAAATTTAGTTTAATTTTTTTTGTGCAACTGACAACTCTGAAGTTTGGCAGCGGTTACATATGTTTATTCCGATTATTAAAAATGGACCGCTTTACGAAAGCACCACGCGATATAGTTGTGAAAACTTATTACAAACTTATTACAACTTATCGCAGACTTTGACGAATTTTCAGTCGAGAAAGTGCACTTAATGTGTCAAACATTCGAAGAGTGCTAACAAATTTCAAGAAACTGGGTCGGTTATGGACTGCAAAACTCCTGTGCGTCATCGTACCGGTGGGTCTTTTGAAAACATTGCTGCTGTAATCGAGATTGTCGCCGAAAATTCGAAAACATCAATTCGGCATCGTTCTCAACAACTCAAAATGTCACGAAACACTACGCAACGAATTTTGACAAAAGATCTCCACCTACATGCGTACAAAATTCAGCTTACTCAGGAGCTCAACCAGTAAACCATGGAATACGACGGCAATTCGTTCAAAGGGTAATGGAGCACAGTGAAGTAATGCCAATTTTTCAAAAAAATAAAATTTTTCGATGGAGCGCATTTCCATCTAAGTGGCTTCGAGAATACAAAATATTTTCAAATTGGGGCCTTATCAAATCATCCATGGGAAACAAATGCATCCACAACGACAAACTTTCAGGTGCGGATTTTGGTCAGGTGGCGTGATTGGGCTTTAATTTTTGAAGATGGGGCCGAAATTGCAGTGCCTGTGAACGGCGTGCGTTACAGGATAACGGATTTCGTGTTGCCTCAACTGGACGGCATGGATCTGGACGACATGTGGTCTCAGCAAGACGGCGCCACCTGCTACACCGCGCATGAAACAGTCGATTAATTGCAGCGAGAATTTCCATACCAAATTATCTCATGAAATTTTGATGTCAACTGGCCACCAAGGTCAAGCGAGTTAACGCCGTGTGATTTATTTTTTTCGGTTTAGTGAAATCTCGGGTTTATGAAATAATTCCTGAGCTCAAATATGAAATCTAGCGTGTCATCGGTGAGCTACAGCCACATCTCTGTGAAAAATGCAGAAAAAAACTAGTAATGGCCTGTTATCAGATCTGTGGGGGCCATTTTACGGATATTCTATTCCATTCTTAATCGGAACATATCGTCCTTATAATTCAATAAAAAAAAATCACAACTATCTTAAAAAATATGTGTTTTTCGTGATGATAAAGTAACAAAACCCAAAATGTTGTCACTGCGTTTAAGAACATGATATCATCTTTATACTAAGACATGTTGGGGAGCTCTTCTTCTCAGTCTTCTAAAGGGTGCGATACTTGACACCAAATTTGCCGCCAGAGGATTTGGATGACTTTCCAATCGAGATTTATATGTGAGAATTCTACCCTGAATTTTTTCTTTAACAGTGAGAGTTTTGAAATCAGTGTGTAATTGGTTGTTTGTAACAAACCAAGGAGTATTTGAGATTTTCCGAAGAGTTTTTGATTGAAACCGCTGTAGAATTTCCAAATTAGATTTCGCAGCTGTTCCCCATAACTGAATTCCATATATCTATATCGGTTTGATGATACATTTGTAAATCAATAAATTGTTTTCCAGCGAGAGTGGATATCTATAGGTAATAAGAGAATTGGGTTTATTGAATTGTATGACGAGAGCCTTTCTCTTTATCTGCATATGTTTTCTCCATTCTCAATAAGCACAAAGCCGGTCTCCGATCCGGTTTGAGGCCGGCACATCAAATTCCACTTTTACTGATCCGATTCGGATTCGATTCGGTTCCGACCTGTCGGATTTCGCTTTCTCTGATCCGATTGGGATACGGTTTGATTCCTATTCAAGGGATTTCATATTCGCTGATCCTACTCAGATCCGGTTTAAGTCCGACATATTGGATTTGGCTTTCGTTGATCCGATTCGGATCCAGTTTTAATCTGCTTTCGCTGATTCCATTCAAGTTACCAAGAATAACTAATTTTGTGTTTTTAATTAATTTAAATAACCATATAAAAGCTCATGTCTGATTTGACAGATAATTAGTTTTATCCTTCCGCTGAACGAATATGGTTGTGTATACGCTTGAACAACGCTGGGAAATATTGCGACATTACTTTGAAAATCATGGTAATGTTGCAGATGCCGATTTTGCCAAAAAAAATATCTTTTCAGATGAAGCTCATTTTGATCTTGGCGGGTATGTAACCAAGCAAAATTGTCGCATTTGGGGCACAGAAAACCCGCACTCATACATTGAAAGGCTGATGCACCCAAAACGAGTCACTGTTTGGTGCGGATTTTGGTCCAGAGGCATAATTGGGCCATTTTTCTTCGAAAATGAGCAAGGAGTGGCCGTTACAGTCAATGGCGATCGTTATCGGGCCATGTTGAACGAATTTGTGTTCACAAAAATTGAAGAGGAGGATATTGGCAACATTTGGTGTCAACAGGACGGCGCTACGTGCCACACAGCCGAAGCTACACTCGATGTTTTGCGCCCTGATTTTGAAGATCGCATTATCAGCCGCAGAGCTGATGTCGTTTAGCCACCTCGGAGCTGCGATTTGACACCGTTGGACTATTATTTGTGGGGTGCCCTCAAAGATAAGTGTTACGCCGACAAGCCAGAGACAATTGACGCTTTAAAGGACAATATTCGTGAAGCCATTGGTGAAATACAGCAGCACACAATCGACAATGTGCTTAAAAATTGGACCGATCGTGTAGGCTACTGCATGGCAAGCCGAGGCAGCCATTTGAATGAAATTATTTTCCATTATTAACCGGAAGGATTGTACTTTCAAATAAATAAAGAAATTTGAGAAAATATTCAGTAGGTTTTTGATGCGTTAACATCTATAGCGGCGTGTAGGGACTAAATCTATCAAAGTCAGATTTTATGCTGCTGCTAAAACCAGATTTTATGCTGCTGCTAAAGCCAGATTTTATGCTGCTGCTAAAACAAGATTTTCTGCGACTGCGAAAGAGAATAATGACGTGTTAAACAAAAATGAGCCAGCAAGAGAGCAATTAAAGAGTGGTGTGGCAGGGGTGAGGTAAACGAAATTGTGTCTATAACGTATGTATTAACATAATAATATATGTACGTACATGTGTCTGTTGCTGTTGTTGACCGGAGATATAAAGCATTGCCACGCAAAATTTCATTTGCAATCCCATGGGCTTGCGCAGTCGACATATGGTGACATACTAATACGTCAGCTACTTCGTACAAAGTATGTGTGATGTTGTGTGTTTGGCTATTTCGTTGCTGTTTATATGGCAAACATGTGGTTATGTGACACACGTATACGTCAGCTACTTCGGACAAAGTATGTGTGATGTTGTGTGTTTGGTTGTTTCGTTGTTGTTGCTATGGCCAAACAAAGCGAGTCATTTGATGTTCAGCATTGCCCGGTGTATACAAAAAAACTATTATTTTTTATTTTCCAATGTAACATTTATTAATGTGTTCATAGAAATCGAACAGGTACAGTGTAGCAAAAAGGCATTTTTATAGCATTTTCAAAAAAAAAAAAATTATTTGGCGGACCCGTTATTAGTCTTATTTTATATTTTATTTGTATTTTATATATTTTTATGGATTTCATAACGGACATAATTTTAGTGTATAACTGTACAAAATATAGCTCTTTCGATAATTTAACTTTTGTAATTATTTTATATATGGACATGATTACGATACTGAATCCGATATGATATAAACATTGGTTCGTAACTCGTTTCGAGATCGCATTCGATTTGATTTTGAGGCTCCGTTCTAGTATCGAGATTGGGTCCGACCACATTTCGAGATCGGAGATTGAGATCGGGTACTACGACCGCTAGAGTAGCCTATCTGGAATCGAAAACGGATCCGATCTCGAAATCAAAACGCCGATTTCGGATCCGATGGTAATATTAGGGTTGAGTCGTATGTGAAGATGTATTCCCAGATATTTTACTTCCACTGCATGTGGCATTACTGTTTTGTTTTGAGTTATGAGAGGGAAAGTTTCACGTTTGAGAGTAAAACTAACTTGGGCTGATTTTGTGTCTTTGACTTTGATCCTCCAAACATTTAGCCAAGATTAGATATTATCGATACATTTTTAAAGGGAGATACTTGCCTCAATGTATTCGTCGTTGAACGTTAAAGCAGCAGTATCGTGAACAGAAAGTTATAATTTCAACAACGCCTGTTAGACCGAGATTTGAGGTGAAAAGCAAATCAAGTGCTTGGCCCAAATCTCTATCTTGTGCCCAGTTTCTTTGACAAAAACTTCGGTTTCGACTATATAAGTTGAGAAAGAGATAATAGTTTATGGGTCACATTTTCTTTACTTTGAATAGTAATACATCATGCCAAACTTTATCAAATACTTGAGACATACTGAGAATTGCTGCGGTGTAGTACTGTTCTTTTTCAAAACTCTGATTTATCATTTTCACGAGCCTGCGAACTTGTTCAATGGTATCGTGTTTTTGATGTGTTAACATTTATAGGCATAGGTAGGGCAATCTATCAAAGTGAATACATGCAAACCACACACAACGTTAGCATCACATACGTGGTTGTTGTACAACAATTGTCTCTGCTGTAAATAAGTATGATGGTATTGATGTAGCGGCAGCGCACAAACAAGCAGGGCGTCGTCGACAAAGAGTATTGAACAGTGTTACCAAGTTCACATAATTTGTGCTGTTTTGGAATAATTTTTATGTTTTGCCGCTTGTTTTTAAATAATTAAGCTAAGCGCCTTTTAGCACAATTTCCCCACAATTTTTACAATTTCTTTCATGTTATTATAATTTTTTAGTACTATTGGTTTTAAACGGCACAATTTTTCGTACTGAAATTTTCAACTTTTAATTTATCGGAATTTAGTGATATAATACCACATTTTAGGGTAAATCAACACATATGTAAGCCTATTTTTGGCGAAGCGTGGATTTTACAAAATAGTGCCCACTGTCTCTTATGCATTGCTTCATATCAAAAAGTCTAACATTTGTTGCGTCAACTACACGCACAATACAACTATGATTCCTCCGGGTTGATTAAGCGAGAAATGTTAATAAGAATTTCGAAGTAGAGACTATTTGATTACTGTTCTGTAAGATAAATAGAACGGAATCCAAAAGAAATTATCAAAAATTTTGTAAATTCTATTCTAAGAAGATTGAAAAGAATTGTTAAGAAAAATTGACATCAAACAAAATAATAAAAAATAATTTTTTGCAAGACTTATTTTAAAAAAATGTGATACTTATTGAAAGTCAAACCTTGTTTGGCTTTTAATGTTGTAGAAATTATAAAAATATTTTGATTTTTTTTTTTGTATGAAATTGAGAAACATTCTCTAATACATTAACACCATAATAATACTTTCTTTCAATTTGAAGAGTTAAAATATAACAGCTGTCTACAATTTCAAATGCATATAAACGCTCATTTCTTGGACCTATTGTGTGTGTTCTAGACACAGATATACCAAAAATACTAAAATGATAATTTTAGCATAATGGTTACGCAAACGGCTCAATTTTTGAAAATATTTGGCACAATTTCTTAGCCGGTCTCTTGAAACACTGGTATTGAATAGCATAGAGAACTCATGGAACGAATTGTATGACTCAAAAGCACTGGCGTATTATTTCAAACGTATTACTCTCTTTTTGTCATAACTTGGCCAAAAGAGAAAGGACAAAATAGGGTGTAGTATATCCAGCTTAATGACATTCCTATTTATACACTCACTCACATCGTGACATTATTGTCACGAATGTGCAGCCTGATTGGTCATGCGTTCACTTGTGCGTCTCAGGTTAACTATGATCAGCTAACACACTGGCTAACGGCGGATCACAAGTAAAGAAACAAAAATCCATTTTCGATGCACTGCATTCTGGTTAGTGTCTGCTCCATAATCCGCCGCTGAAACATAATCATCCTGGCAGTAGGTAAAATGCAAAACCACGGTGGCTGGGCTTGTCTTCAACCACCGTTATGTTGGCAATGGAAATACGAAATGTGAATGAGAAACATAAATCCACGCTATTTCTTGACGACCACTGCAAACGTTATAAGGACCACGATTTATGAATATGCACTTGGAATATTAGAACACTATACAGATCCGATGTCACTATCCAACTGGCAGATGTCCTTGATAATTATAAGGCTGACATTACTGCTATCCAAGATATGCGAAGGACAGACCATTGGTGTACAAGGAACCAGAACTATGATATATAATACAGCTGCCATGAAAAAAATCATGAATTTAGTTCCAGATTTGTGCAAATACATTTGTAGACCACATTCTGAGTGAACTTATATTCACCGTCCGCATAAAACCGAAACACATTCCTTGAAATATCGCGAATTTGTGTACATGCCCAGACGGAAGAAAAAGACAATGACTCAAAGGACAATTTTTATGAGCGCCTAGAGGAAACATACGACCACTGCCCCAGCGTCGGCATTAAAATTGTTCTCAGTGATATAAGTGTTAAAGGCGGAACGGAATGTGTCTTTAAACCAACCATCGGTAAACTCAGCCAACACGCCCTCATTCCGATAACGGAATGAGTCTGTTAGATTTTACCAACATAAAGACATAATTAAGCTGCTTAGATATTCCCTGATCAACAGACGAAGGACAAGATTGATCACCTGGTAATTGACGGTAGGCACTCTACTAGTGTAATTGGCGTAAGTGTGATTCAAGAAGCTAACATTTTTGAGCAGTTTTTTGCGAGTTTAAAAAAAAAAAGTAAAAATTATGGTTATACGTGACAGTTAGAGGGTTAATTTGTTCCACAAAAATGTTTATCTGAATCTTTTCTATAAAACTTCTGAACATATTTTGTACCTCAGAAGTAAGGAACACACAATTTTGCATGCCGATGTGTTGCAGGAAACTTCCGAGGGGCGGAAACTTTGACCCGCCCTAAACAAAAATTCTGATCAGATCTGGCAAAACGCCGATACACGTATATTTTTTTCAGACCTTTCTACCAGAATCCGTTGACTGAAATCCATCATTTTAAAAAAATATAATTTTGTCTCACAGTGGAATTGACGCAGTTAGAAAGTAACTGTATCGAATTTTTCAATTTCAAGTCTTCAATGATATTTCTTGCGCAATATTTTTTCTGTGTTACTGCAGAATTGCCATTGCTAAAGTTCAACAAAATAAATATAGAAACAGACAAAAGCTTATACTGGTTTAAAAGTATAAGCCAAAAATCAAAAATAACTTTTGTATATGTTACTTTAATAAACGTAAAATTACATTTTAACCTTTCTGTATTTGTTTCCTTCCTCTGAATTGTTATCGTTATGTCGTAAAAAGAAAAGCACAAAAGATTGAGTATAAGCACTTCAAAAATCATAAATGAAGTATAAAATAACAATAATACCACCAACTTTCAACACTTTTACAACCAATTTCCGATCCTTTGCTGTTCTTTTTTTGTTAGCAAACATCATACATGTTGCAAATGTCATAACCAGAATTTGATGATGTCATAAGGAAACTAAAAAGGAAAACAACATAATCTGCGAAAAACTTTTGGAGAACAACATCGTCAAGAAATCTATGCAAATAAATATTGATAATGCAATGAAAAACCAGCGGAAAACAAACAGTTTATGTCGATAACAAAGAGTTTATATCAGAAAGATAAAAAAAGCACTTTGAAGTTTATAAAATTGGTTGCTGTAACCAAATAAAACCTATATTGAATGAAAATTGTTTTTGCTTCGAGGGAAGTCTTTCATTTGAAAGTAAATTATAACTATCTATTCAGCTGTTTTGCGTTTTGGTTAAACATATTGTCAATTGCAAATTTGTCTTCCTTGCTCAGTGCCATTCCTCATCTTACCGAACGTTCTTTATCCAATATCGGATTGGATAGCAGTTAGGATCATTTAAATACGACAGATCCAGCAACAGCGTGGTCGTCGTGTGAAACTGCAATATACTACAGTGTGGGAGAAAAACCATCATCAGATTTTTTCCCCTATAACTGCTATATTCTAAACGGTCGCCATAGCCGTTTTGTAACAACTGTTGCATCACCTGATTTTGGTATGGGAAAATTTTCAAGTCCTATGCCAAAATACGGAGCAGGGAACGCCGCGAAATGTGCAATTGTTGACTTGTGGATGTTTCGTATTCCTTTACCACATTTTAACACAGCCGAACGGCCGGCTCGCGGCTCTCTTCAAGTCCGTTCGCCAGACGTCGAATTGCTTGTGTTGTGAGATCTGCACGTTCCGTTAACAGCACTGCAGTATTATTGCGTTCAAACATTGGCATAATTAAAGCGAGTTCTTGAAGCCTATAGCGATTCACTGCTTCACTATACTTCACGAACATCAACCCAATCTTCCATACGATATCATTGGAAAAAACTGCAGCACTTTCCAATAGTGTGATAGTTATTGACCCACCTTTTATTAACATATAATTTTTTTAAGCGTCAAAAATCATCTGTATCATTCCGGCAAAAAATGCGTTTCTCCAATTATTAAATGGATTGATTCACTTTCTAGCCAGAAAAGCACTATGACATTTAGTTAAAGACACACAAACTTGTTTTAAAAATTTTTATGAAAAAAAGGATATTATTAATTGAAATCCCTTTGAGTTTTTCCAAACATTCATAACGACATGTAGAAACTATTTAACATGCGTATTATTCTACTGGTCAGACAGTTTTTAAATTCACGTTAACGATCTCCAAACTATTGCTCTCAATTCAAAAACAGCTGAGTCCAAGTTAATGCACATAAGCGACCTCAAACACTTGTATTTTTGTAAATTATACTGTAGATTCACTAGGCATCTTAGGAAAATAAAGCGCGTAATCGCGCCAATAAAGTTTATAAAACCAGAGAAACCCCAGTAATACTGACAACGAATTTCGAAGGAAATATATGCTTGAAGGAGGAAACTTGGAAATATAATAATCAGAGTTGATTTTATGCGGCATATTGTAGCATCTATAAAATTACAATGTGATGTAAAACACATAACATAGAGTTGCTTTCAAACCACTTAGATGGCAGATTGCAACAAATTATGAACAAGCTCTATGTTAACGAGCTGTAAGCTAAAATCACATGCAAGCAAGCAGCTACAGGCTGAAATATAACTGCCCCTCTAACATATATGCCCAAACATATTCTGCAGGAACCATGTATATCTTTGGAACACATTTCAAACATTCATATATTTGAAAGACCCAACCTTGTATTTAAATGCAAAAAGTATCATGTTGACTGACCAACATGTATGCTTTTACGTGGAAACATATACATACGTTCTTCATCCCAAATATCCATATACTTACGTGGAAGCATTCGCGTGTTTTCCCCAAACCTACATATACTTACGTGGAAACATATGCGAATTTCCTCCTAAATATAATACTATTTAGAGACGAATTATTCTTCTATTTCAATATATATGTATTATTTATTATAATTAATTTTATCAATATATATCCACATTTATAAATAGTTATTACAAAAAAATAAAAGATTTAACACGGCCCTTATTACATTCTGCTGCTCTTTTGCTTATCCTTTCTTTGTTGTCTGTCACGTTTCAGAAGGTTTCAGCTATGCGTTGGTTATCACTACTCTCTGAAAAATCTGTCGTCTTTTCTTGTTTGGATGCAAATATAACATGTATTTGGAGCTTGTCGCAAATATAATATACTTGTGTCCAAACGCATTGTGTTTGTTATTCAATATTACATGTTTAAGATACAATGATCAGTGTATTATAATAAATGTGGCGCGATTCAAATATGTTTTTGGTTGGATGCAAATACGGCTGTGTTGGTTGCACTGTTTATACTCTCTCGAGAGCAAGAGAATAAAAGAGGGGTAACGAGAGAGTCTATCTTGAATGTGTGTATATGCATTTTTGCACTATTCTCTCAGTAAGTGATTCCTGAATGTGCGTGCAAATTGCAGATGAAGTCAGTGTTTCTATTTTTGGCTGATGTATTGCGTTTTAATTTCATGCATGCTGTCGTCAATGGTTCATCGGGCAGAGGATATCCAAAGCGCTTTATCAGTGAAAGAAGGATAAACAAACTCTCGGAAGGTTTAAATGTTTTGTGATGTTGGTTTGGTTTTTGTGTATGTGTTTCGTATATATTTATTTGTGCTACCAAAGTGAGGATCGATTTTGAGGAAAGAAACTGGAAAGGGCAAAAGTAAAATTCGGATTGGCGGACCATTTGTGAAATATAATAAAAAAACACAAGTAATTAATACTAGCTTGTCTTGCATCAACTAGATTTGTATATAAATATATTGTTCGTGTACCAACACATAGTGATTGCCACCGCATATAAGAAATAAAAATAAAGAAAGGAGAAACAACAGATCAGCAGATTCAAAACAAAACAAATAATGCGTTCAATGCAAGTAAATGTAAAATTCATTTAAATCTTTCAATTTGTTTATTAATTATTTATAGAATTAAATGTGGATATATATTGATAAAATTAATTATAATAAATAAAGAAAGAAGGAATAATTCGTTTCTAAATATTATTATGTGTGGGAGAAAATACTATTGGATTCGCCCTGTTAATCTTATCTTATACTTTATTATAGTTGCATTGTTTATACTATTATTATACTTTATTATAGTTGCATTGTTTATACTATACAAGCACACTTTACCGCATTTTTGTATTACTTTGCTACTTGTGTACTTTCATACTTTATTACATAAACACATACTTTTGTATTTTCAACCTACTCTGCCAATAGGTTATGGGCCCAGCAAATTAAATAAAATTTAATAAAAGTAAAGGAAAAGGGAATTTCATAAGGCAATAAAATAAGTAAAAGAAAAATATAAAAATATTTTTTTTGCAAATACTGTGAGCGTCAACATAAACATGTCGATGTCGGAAAATACAGGTGGTTTGTCGATTGACAGGCTGCTGGCTAGGGAAAACTACCCCACGTGGAAAATTGCTGCGCAGGCTTATTTAGACTTGGATAATCTTTGGACCACCACGATTGCCTATGAAGTTGATGAAGCTGGAAGCGCCAAGACAGCAATAAAGACCAAACCGTAGGGCAATTAAATGTAAATGGGTATTTCGCACAAAGCGTGATATAACTGGCTCCATAGATCGTTACAAGGCGCGATTAGTAATAAAAGGCTACTCACAGCGAATGTCGTACGTCATAGTTCCCTGCGATACCTTTTTGCAATCGCTGCTCAGATGAATCTCAAGATAGAACACATGGACGCCATCACAGCATTTCTTCAAGGCCAATTAAAAGATGAGATCTAGATGGAACAGCCTCAACTTTATGTAGAACAAAATAACCAATCAAAAGTATGTCGCCTAAACAAGGCTTTGTATGGACTCAAACAGTCAAGTAGAATTTGGAATCAGGAGTTAAATAATGCTCTCGAGTCATTTGGTCTAAACAAATCAAAATACGATTCTTGTTTATTCTACAAAATTGAAGGAAAGAAGCTTTTGATAACAGCTGTTTAGACGATCTACTACTATTTTGCAATGATGATAATTGGCTTAAAAACATAAAAGATTTTCTCAAGCAAAAATTTCATATGAAAGATTTAGGTGCTGCTACTCAAGTTCTTGGAATGAGAATAACTCGTGGAGAAAACTTTATAGCTTTAGATCAAGAAGTATACATTAACAACATTCTAGAAAAGTTTGGAATGGAAAATGCTAAACCAGTTACTACGCCAATGAATGCCAGTGAGAAAATATCTAAAAGTGATTGTGCAACAACAGATGAAGATATTCAGAAAATGAAAAATATTCCGTACCAGGAAGCAGTAGGATGTCTTATGTATTTGGCACAATGCACGCGGCCAGATATTTGCTTCGCAGTAAACAAACTAAGTCGTTATAATGCTAACCCAGGTCTTCGTCACTGGTCAGCCGTCAAACATCTATTTAGATATTTACGTGGAACATCAAATTTGAAATTATATTACAATTCTAAGAAAGATGCTACCAAATGCAACATTATTAGTTATACAGATGCAGATTGGGCATCTAGTCTTGAGGACCGCAAGTCTACAACAGGCTACGTTTTTATAGCTCAAGGAGGAGCCATATCATGGTGCTCAAAAAGGCAACAGACCGTCGCACTCTCATCCTGTAAAGCCGAATATATTGCAGTCTCGTCAACCGTTCAAGAAGCAATATGGTGGAATGGCATAAGATCACACTTTTACGGAATTGAAGAACCTTTAAACATAAGTTGTGATAATCAAAGTGCCATATCCATCGCATCAACATATGTAAGCACAGATCAACAAGTTGCAGACGTACTTACAAAATCCCTTGATAGAACAAAGTTTGGAAAGTTCCGTGAAGCCTTAGGTGTCCAGTAACAAATCCTAGATTAAGGAGGAGTATTGAAGTCGCCCTGTTAATCTTATCTTTGTTACCCTATTACACTTTATTATAGTTGCATTGTTTATATTATACAAGCACACTTTACCGCCTTTTTGTATTACTTTGCTACTTGTGTACTTTCATAGTTTATTACATAAACACGTACTTTTGTATTTTCAACCTACTCTGCCAATAAATACACATGTGTTTCAACGTAAGTATATGGAGGTTTGGGGGAAACACGCGAATGCTTCTATGTAAGTATATGGATGTTTGGGATGAAGCACGCATATGTTTCTACGTCAAAGCATACATATTTGTCAGTAAACGTGCTAATGTTTGCATTTGAATACACCTGAGTTTGGGACTTGCAAACATATAAATGTTGGAAATGTGTTCCAAACATAGACGTGGTTCCTGCAGAATATGTTTGGGGGAATATGTTACAGAGGCCGGTTTTTTCAGTTTGTATGCGTTGGTACACAAACAAGATATTTATATACACATCAAGATCATGGAAGCCAAGCGTGGATTAATTACTCGTGTTTTTTTTATTACACTTACTCAGTAAGGCTCGGATAGATAAAGGTCTTCATGTTGTTGCCCTTTCCAGTTTCTTCCTCAAAATCGTTTCTGACATTGGTAGCACACATACATATATACGAAACACATACACAAAACCAAAGTAACATCACAAACCATTTAACCGTCCGAGCCTTCGTTTATTCTTTTTTCACTGATCGAGCGCTTTTGATATCCTCTGTCCGATGCACCATTGATGACTGAATACATGAAACTACAACACAATAGATTAGGAAAAATAAGAAACACTTAATCTGCAATTTACATGCCTGAGAGAGTAATACAAAAATATAGATCTACACTTACCAGATAAAGTCTCTCGTTGTCCCCCTTTTATTCTCTTGCTCTCGAGAGAGCATAGATAGTGCAACAAACACAGCTGCATTTGTATCACAAACATAAATATATGTGAGTCGCAAACACATATATTATAACATATTAATCATTGTGTCTCAAACATGCAAAATTGAATAGTAAACACAATGTGTTTGATCACAAGTATATTATATTTGGGACAAGCTCCAAACATACACAAAAATACAGATTTTTCAGCGTATAGTTGTATGTGATGTCTGAACTACAGCTAATTTTTCGTTATGAATAGGGCTGTAAGATTTTAATCTTTAAATATCAAAAATGAGCTAGACTATTCAGTGTAGCCCATTCTTTTAACTTTTGCGTACTCCTGGTCATTGCGTACCCTTTTACGTATTTAGAATATTTTACAAAATTGGCAATTCAACTTTCTCCACCATGTGATAGATATTGGAAATACCAAACACAAACAGCAGATTTTATCAATTTCATTCAATCTTGGCAATTATTGTATTTAACAATAATATTGTGGATTTCAACTTGACAAAAACAACGGTAGTAGTTTCTCAACCACGTGGCATATTCTCATACGTCACATCCCAAAAATTTGATGTGTCTGAAAAATTCCAAGTTGGTTGACGTTCTAGCCAACAATATGACCCAAAATACTATGTCTTAAAAACCAAAACTGTCCGGCAAGCTTAAAAGGCGTATATTTTTTAACAATAATAATTCTTCAAGTTTAGTTTAATACGATAAGCCTTAATTTTGCCACATAAACCGTTTGATTCACAAGGCTTTTTTCATGGGCTTTCCAGAAAAATATTGAATTTTGCAAAAATTAAAAATTTGAGACATTTATCGCAAGACAATATATATTTTCCCGAAATCTCAGAACCGATAAAATTGTTTTTTTTTTTAATTTGTTTGTGCTACAAAGTCGTTGTATTTGACATATGGGCATTTCCACAGAAAAGTCAGTTTTCAGGCAGTTCGATAGTTTTCTCTTCATTTACTAAATACAAACTGTAAGCAGCTCTATGTTTAGTAAATAACCAATGAGCGTTCGAAGTCAAGGGCGATGTGTTAACACCTTTTGTTTTTTGAACACATTAGAAAATAATAATAATACATTGGAAAATAAAAAACAGCTTTCATTCATATGATGACGTTTCATTTAAATAATATTAACACTTATAATTATTTAAGCACATGTACAAGTACATGCGTCATTATTTTCGTGCATACATTTGTTGTGTGCGTAAGCTTAGGAGTAGGAAGACTTCGTCTTTGAAGATAACTATTCGCTGCCGCTACATCAATGCCATCATACTTATTTTCAGGCAGAGACTATTGTTATATCACAACCACATATTAATGTTAATGCTAACGCTGCATAGCTTCGACGTAGATGACAGTTAGTATTGTATGCATGAATATACCCTACCCGTGCCTATAGATGTTAACACATCAATAAAGCAGAATATACCCTACCCGTGCCTATAGATGTTAACACATCAATAAAGCAATATTTATCTCACTGAAATAATTGTTTTTGTTTAGTCATTAATAGATCGCCGACAAAAATTATTGATTAGTATTTCGCTCTCGTGTAGAGAGTCTGAGTAAAAGAGCATAAACGAGCCTTATTCTCTTTATAGAATATTTCAATACAAATGCAGCATTTGGACAATGTTATTACACAAAACAATTTAAAAAGCATAAATAGTTAACACGGCATCAATGTTTCACATCAAACTTATGAATGGACCGAGTTATGACAAAAACATAGTGGTACATTTTGAATCATTTGCCAGAGGTCGCCAGTGTTTTTGAGTCATACAATTCGTTCCATGAGTTCTCTATACTATTCAATACTCTTTGGTTACATCAATACCATCATACTTACTTTCAGGCAGAGACTATTGTTGTACAACAACCACGTGTGTGATGCTAACGCTGTATGTTGTTTGCATGTGTTCACTTTGATAGATTGCCCTACCCGTTAAATGTTAAAAAAAAATGCACGAGGTGTCAGGCGACACCCGGTGGAAACGAAGCTCCTATCGCTATATATTATGTACTAGTTAGTTCCAACAAGTCTAGGCGTCTGTTGAAAATACGATAATTTAAACGGATCTTTAAGAAAAGATACTTTTTGTAAAACGATAAACTTTTTTTAAGAACAATTTTTTTTTATAGAATGAATTTTTATTAAAAAATATTATTAGGTCCTTTTTGTAAGAATATGTACTATATTTTCCAGAAAAGGCCCATTTTTAAAGAGAGGTACTTCTTTTATTAAGAGCTAATGTTTTGTTTAAGAAAAAGTAATATTTTTAAGAAGAAGTAAAGAGAAATTGGAAGAAAAAGCCACAAGAGTATGAATTTTGTTTACAAAGAAGTACTTTTTTAAGAACAAAACTTTTTAAAAAAGTGGTACGCTTTTAAGGGAAAGGTTATTTTTTTTAACAAAATGTACTTATTTTCCGAATGGCTACTTTTCTCAAGAAAACCAAAAGGTATTATTATTTATTTTAAGGTACCTTTAAGTAAAGAAATATCGGGGTTTTCAATAAGAGCGCCACAAAAGTTTTTTTAAATAAAACAAAACCGGTTTTAGATACCAATGAAATTCTTTATTCCTGTGAAAGTACGTTCGATACCATTATGTATGGAACTCGATTTCTTTTGCAGACGCTTAACCCAATTTTCGACGGTTTCCAAGGATAAATCGGCCGATACTGCTGCAATTCCACGTTCGATATTCGTACGAAGTTCATCAATCGTCGCTGGCTTGTTGGCATAGGCCATAGACTTGACGTAGCCCCACAGGAAATAATCTAACGGCGTCAAATCGCACGACCGAGGCGGCCAATCGACTGGGCCACTTCGTGAGATAACACGTTCACCAAACATAGTTTCCAATAAATTGATTGTGGCATTCGCTGTGTGGCTTGTGGCGCCGTCCTGTTGGAACCACATGTCCTCCAAATCCATATTATGCAATTGGGGCCAAAAATATTCGGTTATCATTGAACGGTAGCGATTCGCATTCACAGTAATGTCCCGGTCTTGATCATCACGGAAGAAGTACGGACCAATGACGCCGCCGGCCCATAAACCGAACCGTACCGTAATTTTTTCGGGATGCAATGATGACTCATGGATTACGTGTGGATTGCTGTCTGACCAATAACGCATATTTTGCTTATTTACGAAGCCATTCAGCCTGAAATGAGTCGACCATAAATTGGACGTAGCGCTCTTAAAGTTGAGGCCACTGACTCCAAATTTCGGTAGTAAATTTTAATAATTTCGACTCGTTGTTGGCTCGTATATCTTTCCATGATGAAATGGCAAACCTAACTGAAGAGAAATGTCAAAAGAGCGGGAAAAAATATGGCGTCGTTTGCTGTCCCTATCGATTTACTTTTGTAGCGTCTCTATTGAAAAACCCTTTATTTGTAAGAACCGATATGTTTTTAAGAGAAGGTAATTTTTTTGAAGCAAAGGTATTTTTTAAGGAGTGGGATTTTTTTTTACAATTGGTCCTTATTTCAAGAATAGGTAAATTTTTAAGAGCAGGTACTTATCTAGAGTAGAAAAGATATTTTGTTTCACAAAGAAGGTACTCTTTACAGAAAAGGTAGTTTTTTAAGAAAAGGCAATTTGTTGTAAAAAAAATCTACCTTGTTAAGAAAAGGTACTTATTTAAAAAAAAATTACTTATGTTAAGAAAATGTACGTTTTTTAAGAACATTTCCTTTTTTGCCAGTCCTGCACTATGGCTTTTCTAAATTTAATTT
The DNA here is from genome assembly GCA_963931995.1 of Phaonia tiefii. Classification (NCBI taxonomy): domain Eukaryota; kingdom Metazoa; phylum Arthropoda; class Insecta; order Diptera; family Muscidae; genus Phaonia; species Phaonia tiefii. The sequence goes on along the minus strand of OZ008368.1, from coordinate 195,140,491 downwards.
TTATTGGGTTCAAAATTACAATATATACTAAATATATACTAATATATATTTATATAAATCAAAGATAACCCCCGAATTTGGATGTAGAATTCATTAATTCTCAAGCAGAATAAAAGGCAGAGACAAGTCGAAAGCGAGAGAAAGTATCGTACAAAATCACAGAATTTAGACAGGTCTACGAAGAATTTGAGGCTTAGGGCACGAGCTAATATAAAGTGAGGCGTGATTTTGAGGAGAGCACTTATTTTTTTACATAGGTCCAACGCGCAGAACAAGTATAAGTATGTAGGTGTCAACTAAGACGACCAAGACTGCACTAAAAATATCTTGTCTGTTAATAAAGCGCTGACTTTAGTCATTCGTACCCAACATTTCCAACCTTTCCCACATTTCCAAAACCCTATTAAATTCCATTACAAATCTGTGCCGAAAAGGAAAAACGTCGTAAGTGCACTTAGGAAAATAATGACTAAGTGCACTACAAAAACCACTGGAGTCTCAATTACCTCCAGATCCAGTTTTTGTTTAATTTGACTTATGTATCAGGAAGTCATATACCAGATAATGTCTACATATCTAATTAAATGTCAGACCTTCTCATAGAAAGTACCTCCTAAAGATGCTTACCTAAAAAAGTTGGAAATGCACATAAGTCGTTTTTCCTTTTCGGCACAGAAATATTCACTGCCATATAACTCAATGATGGTTGTTTAAATTTAATACGTCATTGCAAAAGGGGTTGCAATCGACGTGTATTGTTCCTGATTTGTTTCGCAAAATAATCTAATAAAATCACTGATATATGCAAACAAATCACTTACATCATCAAAATGTGAAGTACTCAAACTGCGCAGATATTTGAATTTTCGCATGTAAAGACTATTATGGGGGAGAAGCACACGCGCTCTGGATACTGTGTATGGCGAAAACATAATACAGTTTTGTTTTGGCTGCTGTACAAATTTTGGTGTTTGGTTCTAATCAATTTTTTTCGTGGTGCTATTTAATAGACATATATCAGGGGATACTTTCGAAGAAGTAGAGAGAGGTAAAGTACACAAAAATCAGCTGTGAAGAAAAGCAAGCAAGAGTACCCAAACTAACCACCGTTTTGGGGTGAATTTATCTGGTCTGAGATACATTTTGAAGAGGCTGTGTAATTTGATCCATTTTGTGATAGTCAGATGTTTTGTCAGATAGTCTTCTATTTATTATCATTGTCCCTTTTGAATTTTTAACGTAATAACTAAAATAATTTTTCGAATAGTCAGAATTCAGAATATCCCAGCAGGGATATACATCTTTTTACTTTTGATGGTTTGCAGTCAACATTTTGGAAAGAATTCAAATTAAATCATAAAGCAATCAAGAATAATCTAGGACTTTCAAAAAAATGGTCTTGGTATCATTTATATGACGGAATTGAGAACGTGTCTGACACCCCCTCTCGTCTACTGCCACCTTTGTATTGTTTTTAGAAGTAGAATGTGGGTGGGAGATTACCTAGTTTATCCTTAATAATTTGAATTCTTTATACCTTTTGTTATTATTATTTCCAGATTTTATTCGCACCTTGATAATGAACAATGTATCCCATTTCCAGGAACTCCAAGATTCCAGAAACTCCAATTACGCCCACTTCAGTGGACCGTTTGGTGCAGTGTGTCAGCCACAGGGGGAAGTAGTCCATAATTTTTTGAAAATGAAAACTGCATTTCTGGCAGCTGTGGTGAATACCGGTCGATATTGAAAGATGGAACCACATCACACACTGCAGAAACTTCAATGATTTTGTTAAGGGACATATTCGGGCATCACATTATTTCGTGCACAATATATTTTAATTGACATTCACGTTCACCGGCTGACTGTTTTCTTTGGGAATATTTGCAAGAGTGTATGCTAACAAGCCAAAAACCATTTCTTGACTAAAACCCATTCGCAATCAAATCAAAGGAAAGTAATAGAAAATATGTTAGAATGAGCACACGTATGTGTGAAGCAGAAAACAGCTACCGCTTTCTTGATATACTTTTTCATAGTTAAAGAACTACAACTAATTCACAAAAAACAAATTCACAACAACAAAAGTTAATAATATTCACTTCAAAAAAAAGTTAAAACGATTTAAAATCGTACCGCTGATTCTGCGCATCACTGTATTAAAAATAAATTACTAGCTGGACCCGGCAAACTTCGTTTTGCCTTCAAAGTTTTTGTAACACCAAAGGGCGAACAAAGTTTTTTTGGTTCAATTATGTTTCAAACTATTACTATAGCTGTTAAAACAATGGCTGTAATCCGAGCTGTACGAACAACATATACGCCAAATATCATCTTCATACCTCTGATAGTTCATGGGACACAGCCGTTTAAAATTTCAAGTTGTATGACACGCCCACTGATCCGATGCCACCCATTTTGTGTTGGATCACGAATTTTGCTACCAAATGCATCCACACAAATTTTCAAGACGATTGGTAAAACAGTCCTCCAGATATTGCGTTTTCTAAAATAGGATCCAACGGGCGGGGCCACGCCCACCTGATACATCAAAAATGCAAGTACCCTAATTTCACCACCGACCACACAGCTACATACTGTGAACATTTCAAAAGATCCAGCCGTGTCCGAGGCTATACAGTACTACAAAAGTGCAACCAAAAAAACCATCAAACAATCACAAACTTATTTTTATATACATATTAGATAATTTTGTTAGAAGGCGGGCAAACAGCATTAAAAAAGCATAGTGACAGCTCTGAAAGATATTGTATCATATCGTAGTCTTGCCCAACGTCAATCTATTAAATCATGATTAAAGTCTTGAAATAGTACAGTAGTAAATTTCATAATTAGCAGCCCGCGACCCTCTTAATGGGATTTAGTGATAAAGTACATATCTTGCTGCGGGGAAGCTACAATAGTTCATGTTTGAAATTATTTAAGATTTCGGGTGAAGAATTTAACAATAGAAGAAGAAGAATAGAAAGTAGAAATAGCCTGGTAACATTTGCCTGATGACATTTTACGATACGATTAATGAGGTAGAGACAAAACAAAACACCCTCTACATTACTTATAGTAGCGACAATATAATGAAAATCTCTCCTTGTATTGAAACAGTATTTTCTTTGTAGTATTTTATTTTTTTTTTGAATAAGAACATTTTATACAATACAAAGGAAATTTCATAGGTAGATTGAATGGATGAGTTAGTTCCGTTTCCGTTTCCGTTACTCGTTATATATATATATATCCTCACTTGCATTACGTACCTTCGTTCGGTTATTATCTTTTATTGCAATTTGAGCACAACCACACTTATCTTCCTGATGTGATTGTTTTTCATCTCTAACAAAAATATTGCACAGTGGTTGGCGTACAAGTTAATATTTTTACCAGTTGTTTACAAATTAAATAGAAAATATTTTTTTAATTACTCATTTAAATGGATGCCCATTGGAGGATGCAAGTTGCCAGACCTTCTAAATTCCCGGGAAATATAAATAAATTTCCCGAGATCCCGGGAATTCCCGTTTGAATTGTGAGTCCCTTAGTTTGTATCTTATCGAATTTTTTATGTTAAATTTCTACCACAAAAACGAAAAATTAGTACAGGCATTAGAGAAATACCTCAGTTATGTGTATTGCAATGTGTTAGGAAATGTAATATCATTGTGGAAACAAATTAAACTTTTTCGAAAGTTAAAAGGTTCTGATAACGGATTATGGTAGAGGTGTTACAAAAAATGTTTACGTGTATCGACGTTTTGAAAGTTTACATATTTTGATAAGGGAGGGTTACAGTTTTCCCCCTCTTGTACATTCTTACGATGAATCGACATAGGAATCCAAGTGATCTATGAAATATTCTACTTAAAGCCTAAAGACAAAATTTACCTGACCCCTTTCGATTTTGATGAAATTTGGTGCGTACGTAGTTCTTTATAAGAAAACAATATGTGCCAATTTCTGGACCTCTGACCGTTTTGGTTCGCGAGCTATGGCACCTTGTAAAATGTGAAAAATCGTAGAAATATTGAAATGTGTAGCTGAAGAAACTCTAAAACTACTTGTAGTAAAAATTATATTATGGCCTCATTTTGTAGGTATTAAAAGGGATATTAAAATGTTACACAACTTACATTTTATTCTTGAGATGTCAAAGGTCATTTCGCATGACCTAAAGTTCGGGAAAATATATCTCAGAAAGCGAAATTTTTAAAATTCTACAAAAAATATACGTTGGTTCCTAACCGCAGCTCAAGAGGGCGTTTTTTCATAGTCCAGAGATACTATAGAAAATCTGATGCTATGTACAACATTTAATTTTTTTTTTTTTTTAAATAACAAACTATCATTTTAGATTTTGATGAAATTTTGCGCATATGTAGTTCTGTGTAAAAAACATGTGCCAATTTTTTGCTTTACTTTTATATTTTGGATTCTAAAGTTTCTAAACTCGGTAATTAGTGGTCTAAAACATAATACTAACTTTAAAAATATTTTTAACGGTATTATTATTAATATGAATTTAAGTGTAAATATTTTCAATGCCAAAATCTGTATCCCCGGAGAAAAGTTTTGCGATTAGTTTTGCCTTTCCTTCCGGAACAAAGCAATGATATTTCTGTGTCCCAGGAATGGTACGTGGTCCAACAAATCTTTGGCTTAAAAATTCTTCTTCATCATTGTGGTCTTTTTCTGTTAAAAATTTAAAGTTACAATTTGTGAGGTTTTCTAGTGAAAAATAAAAAAAATTAAAAATGTTGTACATAGCATTTTCTTTAATCTCTCTCGACGCGTAAACAAACGGTTAGGAACCAACATATATTTTTGGTTGAATTTTAAAAATTTCACTTTCTGAGATATATCTTCCTGAACTTTAAGTCATGCGAAATAACCTTTGACCTTTCAAGAATAAAATTTAAGCTGTGTGACATTTTAAAGACCCTTTTAATACCTACAGAATAAGACCATAATAAGATTTTTATTACAGGTAGTTTCAGAGTTATAAATATTTCTTCAGAAACAAACATTTGAACATTTTCACGATTTTTCCCACTTTTCAAGGCGTCATAGTTCGCGAATCAATACGGACACAGGTCCAGAAATTGGCACATCTTATTATCTTAGATAGATCTACAATTGCACTAAATTTCATCAAAATCGAAGGGGGTAAAGGATATTCTTTCATCGACTTCATTTGTTTTAACTCTATAACTCATTGAAAAAAAAGAAATACGTGTGTATAATATCTATAAGTAAAAAAAAGGACCAAATTTTGGAATTTATTTATATTGAGCTAATTGGGCGCGTTATACCGAGCAACGCAACTTGTCGTAAACGTTTTTGTTGACCCCTCTACCAGAATCCGTTGTCAGAACCTTTTAATTTTTTTGTTCCACAGTATATGTAATGCATCAAATACTGACGCGGATGTACTTCTATTTTAAATTTGGAATTTAATTTCTGTGAAACTTAAAAAATTTCACTCCATCCATATCTAAATCTATCATGGCAAGTTTTTCAGTCAGTGGTGATCTTCGTTTCTTAGTTAAATGGTGGTTAAACATCGAATTGTGTTTTTAGTCATTGTTTAACTATGATTTAACCACCCAATGTTGGTTGGTTAATTTATAGTCAGAACCATATTATTTTGACAATCAAATTACTGACTGTCAAGGTGAGAAATGAAGATTGTTTAAAATACATGTTTCAGATTTTCGTATTTGTACACATACTTTGAGTCTAGATCGTTAAATTGTTGATCCTATATAGTTTTTTACACATTTTTGTTAAAATGACTTCGATTTTATGCATCTATTTCTTATTTTACATAATTCCATTTTGTTTGTTCCCCTTTGTTCTTTTGGTATTTATACCAAAACACACGTTATCTTCTTAAAGAGTTACGCTCATCGCTGAGTCACTGACTCTGTCACACTTTTTGAAACGAAAAAAAAACGAAAACAAAAAAAACAAAAAATTCATACCTGGCGTTTACACGCTACAGTTTTGCTCCGACAGTAGAAATACATTCACACATTTATACTACCACACTTACACTTCTCTCACTTGCCTCGCCACTGTCTCTGATTTTTCAATGACAGTAACTTCGGCAAGAGATTTGACATAAGCGGCCAAATCATGGCTGAACTAGTAAAGGTTGGCGCAATAGAACAACTGATTTTGCTTTCTTATGACACTCCATCTGTTAAATTTGTTTGTTCATATGGATCTGTGTTGAATTTGATGGTTAGAGTCATGAAACAAAAACCTGTTGTTGGTTCACACAATTACAACAAATCCTACTGCGTCAACCTCTACTAGTTCAGCCATCGGCCATATCGGTGACGTTTCGTAGTACTCTGAGAAAAACGCAAAGCATCGCAAACGACTTTACAAATTGGGAAATATATTTGTATTTGAAAATTTAGCTAATTTTTATTGAAATATTGTTTGACAATACAAACGTACATATAAACATGAATACATGACTAATTTTGCAGAGTACATCAATTCCATTGTAATTTGGAGAAGTAAGACAAAACACAATGGCAAAAGAGCGAAGAAACAAAAAATCAGAGCACGAAATTTAACGAAACGACACTGTCGGCGGTTGCATAAAATTGTACTGTCTTTATAACTGGCTGGAGGCGTATGTCACACAATCAATTTTTCTCTTTGTGACAACTAATACATATTCTCAACTATCTTGTCTCAAACTGTCCCGTGTAAACGCACCGTTAGTTGGAAGATCCAATTGAGCTAATTATTCTCTGTGCATGAATACATACATAAAAGGTACAAGCTGACAAACGTGTAAATCACTTACACGTTTGTTCACGGAAAAAACATCTACTAAATTGAGCTACAATTTATATATGAAAATAGCTATAATTGTAGCTAAAACTGGGACAGTCGCGTTTTATAGCAAAATTTCATATATTTTATAACAATCAAATGTAAGAGCATTTGATGAATATTATGCTTGCTTATGTTGTATTTGTAACTAATTTTGTTATAAAAGTATCTGCTAAATAACCAATTTTATTTAAAATTATTGAACAAGTGTAATATAATTTTTGCATTTGTGTCAATCGCTTATAACTACTTCTGCTACATATATTTACACATTCTAATACAGTGTATTTCTTATTATAGTATATTTTGTATCTAAAGCTCGATATTAGAATAGCTGCTTAACACAAAGCCATTGTTACTTTTGCTAGTTATTCATTTGTATTCTCAAACTTAAAATATGCAAAATAGCTTTATTTTGTAGCTCATTTAGCTACAAGATGTGGGTAGAATAAATTTGTATTTGGTGATTTTTACTGTTTAATTCTTACTGTTTAGAGTATTTGCAACAAAATATATCTAATTTTATATACATTATAGGAAAATTAGTAACCGGTCAGCCCCTTGGTTTAGCCATATTTTACTTACCATTTTTGTTCCATACATGGGAAATAAAAAATAGCCTGTTAACTTAAAGTAAGAATTTTATTTTATTAAGAATATTTTATGTTTTGTTTTAATTTACATGTTTAGTTTTAACATAAGTTAAGGTAAATTTATATTTTTTACTTTAAATTAATTATGTGATAAGCAACATGAAATACAAACTTATAATTATGTTTTATAAGAGTAAAAGTTGGGATTGAAATGAAATCAATACAAATGTTTGAATATAATAATTCGTGGTCAAAAATAATTGTGTGTCGGTAGTTTTTTCGACTACGTAACAACATCTGTGCCCATCATAAAATAATATATTGAGCTTGCTTACTATAAATTCTAATTTCGAATTATTTAATTCTATAATATGTAGCACCTGGTAAACATTCTTATACTCTTCTCCAAAACCGAAACTAATTACACTACCAATGTTAATTTTTCTGTTATTTAATACTATCCATTTATAAAATATCATATCTGATAATGGTTTGCCTATAAGAGCTCCTGAAATATTTTGAAGAATACTGGGATTAATTTTAGGCCCTTTTGGCTCTACGAAATCAAAAAAATTTACAGAATTTTGTTTGTTCTGTGACAAAATGTATCTTTGCAGTATAGTTTGGCAAATATTTTTTATAGATGTCGTAGATTTTGCTATTTGCTTTATGCCATGTTCCCACTACAGCCCAATTACTTAATTCGCTTTTTGAATTACTATTTCGTATTACCCCGATTCCACTATACATATGTATGTACTTCGATCTGACAGTTGTTTACTTTTTTGTTTTGTTTCAATAATTTTGAGAATGGGAACAACAAAAAGTGAGTACATATTAAAGAAAATATTCGTGGATATCCATCAACCTTTCTTTATTTAATTTCGTCTCCTCCATTAACTTCGCAGTGGCCAATAGATTTCTGGTCATCACAATTTTTTTTAATAATTTACTTTTTTGCATGCACTGTATATTGTTAAATGTATTTTTCTTTGCTTTTGTTTGTTTCTGACAGCTGTTACGATAAACTTTCGACAAAAATTAGAGAATGTAATAATTTGTTCGTAATTCATAAGGTAATTCAAACTGAATTACCTACAAACAAGGTAATTCGCTCTCAAAATTGTGTATGGTGAATTACGTAATTCGGTTTGTAATTGGAGATTGAATTACGAATGAGAGAGCGAATTACGAATAATTCTGTAGTGGAAACAAGGCATTAATTCCCTGTGTTTTGCTTCACAACGCATACTCCAAACTTGGGTGAGGGGTCAAATTTTTCTCATTGTCTCAAAATGGTGTTTAGGTCTTAGTGGCTTATCCTATACTTTTAAAAAAAAGTGTATGGTGTTCTGTAATGAGAGTTTGAAAATGCTTTACTAAATTCTCATTTACTGAATCATTAAGAACAATTTCTGAAATTTCTTTTAATAAAGGAAAAGGATTTTGATAACTGATCCATCCCCCTAATAAAACACCTAAAAATTTCTGAAGCAGAATACCGCAATTTACCGACTTTTAAATTGTCAATGCTAATTGGTTGAGGTTTATTAATACTTGCATATTCACCATAAATAACTTTAATGTTAAAGTCTACCAAACTGAAAAAATTTTCCACTTGAATAAAGGAGTATAACATAATAGGTATTTCATAAATTAACAAGATCATGCATTATATCAACCGACGGATTATTAGTAGCATGGAAACTTGATATTTGGTGAAATATGCAATACTCAATAATGCCAGTCTCTTTTACAGAATTTAATTCTAAATCGACACAATAATTAGTAGGAGTACGAACGGAATACGTCAATTCATTAACGCTTTTCTGACACAATTTGTTTGGTATGACACAAACTGCCAACACAAAATATAGCACTCCAATATTCGGTACAATAATTCCTTCCTGTTCTAACAATTTCAGTTCATCGACAACTGGCTGAAAAACACGGTTTTTAAAATTTTTTTTTCTCAATACCGTTGAAGAGAAGACTTGGCAAAATGAGTTTCAATTTTGAACGATATTTTTCCGGCAAAAATGGAAAAGAGAAGTAAACACCGCCAAGATTTTGCAACCCACTTCTTGAACCAAGCGGATTATTGGTTTCAAACTCATCAAAATATATAATTAAGGGTAAAACATAGTTGCCTTTAATTAAAAAATTAACGGATTCTACCTTTAATTTCCAAAAATTTGTCTTCATAATATTAACAACGGCGCCAGTACTCGATGTTAAAAGTTCTTTAACGTAATTCATTATTAAGATTTGATTTTCCGTTTCTCGAAACATTATGGACAAATATTGTGATAGCGAATTAAATGACATTGTGCATTTTACTGGTTTCAAAATTGCATGTTCATTCTGCCGACTGATGTCAAACTTTTCTCCTAACTCGACTGATTTAGAATTCAAGTGATTCAAAGAATTTTGTTTTAAATATTGTAACCGTTTATACTGGGTGTTAATATTCAGAAAAATATTTCTAATCTTTTTGAACTCTTGCATTATAAATTCTGAATTATCAGCAACATTATTTGACCTTGATATTTGATTCAAAATTTGCCGCTCGGCTGAAATTAGTAAATTTCCTTTTAAAAATTTTTTAAATTCACCAAAAATTGTTTGTACGGGTGATAGACCAAGTGATTTGTTTTCATAAATGGATTCTACTAAATCTTTAATAGATTAATTTGTACTATCATCAATAAAACTCTGAGGTCTAATACACAAGTTATTGTGTTCACAAATTGGGTTGGAGATAGTTTCGATACACAACTCTAAAGGATTTGGCATCGACAAAAGATTTATTGCTGAGGAAGTTTTGGCAGATTTCAAAGAAACTAGTGCTTTTCCGTTAAAATGTTATCTATATGTTTACTGAATGAATTGTAAGAGTTAAATAACCGAATTTCTGGGCAATCAGTGCATTTTAAAACTTTGTAATTTCTTTTATGATATAATTTAAAGTGTTTAATGTACTCAAGCAGAATTTATAGTTTTAGTGCAAGCGAAACAGAAATGTTTATAAATATAATAATTCAATTGCAATACTTGATAGCTCACTGTAAAGCGATGTGACGCTTGTGTAATTTGTGTCACTGCTCGTGCTTAATGCGTATTAATATTTCGCAAAAACATCCAAATTGGTTTGGTTTCTGCTGGATAATCGCAGCGTAGCACATGAAATGCCTTAAAACAACCGTCTACTGCTGCTATTACACTTTCAAACTCGTAAATAATGTCGTTTATGGCAATGTATGATTTTCGAACCAAATCTGTAAAAAATAAATATAAAATAAAATGTTTAATATTAAATAAACTTTATAAATAACGTACCAAAGTTTTCTCCAACTAGAAATATTGTTTGCTTCAATGTTTGCTTATTCTTTAAAGAAAGCTCTCGTAGTTTTGATAACTCTTCTTGAATTAAATTTGCGTCCTTAAAATAAATAAGAAATTTCAAAAATAATTTAATTATTTTAAATTAAAGAGATAAAATGTAAACTTACACTAACAAGGCGAAGAAAGGAGTCTTCAATTTCTTGAGTTGACAATCTTTTACGTTTTGCACCACCCTTGATGTACGAAGATTTGTTGAGCAAATGAGGCAAAAGAAGTAAACCTCGAAAGTTATTTTTAAAATTTATAATATATAATATTTTTAAAATTATAATGGGTTAAACAATTGACAATCAGTTTTTATTCGTTTTTCTCCAATTGTGATAAATTTTTTGTCAAATACTTCCTAACTTGCAAATAATTTATTTGCGCAATATCTGTAAAGAGTATCAAAATCTTGTAGTGGAAGTATTGATCCTTTGCTTGTAGCCAAAATCGGAAATTTATTCATATACTCTCCAACAGCTATATTTGTATCAAGGATGCTGCTTCTTTGTTGATGAGTTTCTTTCCAACACTGCTTTACTTTATCCCAATCAGAAATATTTTTGTATAATCCAGTTTTTCTTTTAAATCCGTGGACACTTCAGTTGTGTTAATTGTGACTTGCGATTCCTCATTTCTTAACTTATTTAATTTTGATTTGAAGTGATTGTAAGAATCCCAAAACTTTCCAGATGAATGTTTTTTAGTATTTTTATCGTATGGAAAAAAGTAAATTGTTTGAAATTCAGTGTCTTTTGGAAAATGTAAAATTATTTGTTTTCTTAGTTCCAAAAAACGATCAGTTGTTATTTTGAATATCGTAGGATAATTTTGTTTTTCAAATTCTTTATGAATCAAAATTTTCGTCAGTAAATTTCTTTAATATGGATCTAAACTGTGATTGTTTTGATAATACAAATTGACCAATTTTCCTTCAGCACTTTCAAGATATTTTGAAATTTCAATAGTTTCTTCAAATGGGTTAATTACTCTTAGATCTAAATATGGGTTAATTACTCTTAGATCAAAATTTTGGTTACTGGTTCCTGCAATAAACTATAGGAAATTAAAATTTTTTATTATGTATCTAAATATTTGTTAAGAAAAAACTAGTTTTATATATTATATTTACATATACATATAAGAATTTATATTTTTTTTTATTTTATGAAAATTATTACATTATATAGTAAAAGTAGCTATATAAATAAAATAAATATATTATATAATGTAGCAGAAGTAGCTATATAATTTTACATAATATATTATATTATAAAGCAGACGTAGCTATATAATTTTACTAAATATATTACATAATGTAAACATTTAATAAATTAATAGCTTCGAAATTTTTAGGTTAGAAATTTTTCACAAAGTACTTACATTTCCAAGAGATTCTATGGTATAGTTTTGAAGTGCTGATTCACTATTCCCACTTTCGCAATTTGTTGAATTTTCCGCCTGTTGAATATTTAATATTTGTTTTTATTTTAAAAACATCGGGTCCAATATCTTTTGTTGTACACTTACTTGATCAATATATTCAGCTCTGAAACGTTTCCAAAACAAAGCTCGATCTGATTGCTTTTTTTACAATATCAGCAATTCCGTAGTAGTCCAAACTTGGAAAAGCCTCTAAAGTAATTTCACAATCTTTAAAAAAACACACAATATAAAAATGATTTTATAATTATTTTTTTACAAAAATGCTTCTGTTCTGCAACGCAATCTTCGTCAAACTATGAGAAAATTTAAAGACATAGTGATGTGCTACCGATTATTTTAGCACATTATTATACAAACATGCATATATATATATTTAAAATAATAGCAGCCGATAGCAATTTTTCAAATTTCACAACTTCCCATTATTTTTTTATTTTATTTTTTTTTTGTTTAACTTACCCTTAAATATTTTTATCAATTGGGGATATCCCCATTGATTCAAAATTTCTTCCACGTCCATAATTAATACTTAATTTGTTTTGTTTAATATTATTTTTAAATGCGCTATTACTTTACTTTTATTTGCAGCAAAAGAAATGTTTTGACCACGTGACATTCAGACTGAAATAGAAAACAAAACAAAACTAAACAATAAGTAATATTTATGCATACAAAGTACACTAATAAGGTTATGTCAGATGCTAAAACAGCAATGTTTTGTTGCAATTTTTGCTACAAAATGTATTAAAATATGATTATACAAGGTTTTCCTATCAGAAAATGCTATAAATTTTGCGATTGGCCCCTAATGTCAGTTCTGTTTTGACATTTGTGTAGTAAACACATGCGAAATAGACGTTAATAAACAATATTACGCTACACAGCTCCAGAACGCGGAATATTGCTGACTATTTATTTGACCAAAAATCGGTCGGTGATTTTGGCACAACGTGAATTTCGTCGCAGATTTCCTGGCCGTCCAACGCCTACTGGTGAATCACTGCGACGTTTAGCCGCTCGCCTCGATGAGACTGGCACAACACGAGATGCTGCTAGGCGTGGCAGACCGCGGAGTAGCCGTTCTGCAGAGAATATTGCTGCTGTAGCCGAGGATGTCATGGAAGCGCCGTCGACATCGACCAGACGGCTTGCCACGCTACAGAGCAATGATCAACGAATTCTTTTTGCCGCAACTTGATGAATTGGGATTAGAAAACATGTGGTTCCAACAGGACGGTGCAAAGGCACACACTTCACGTGCCACAACCGATATGCTGAAGGATGCATTTCCCGGGCGCCTAATCTCCCGTTTTGGCGATTTGCACTGGCCAGCAAGATCGCCTGAATTGACCGCTCCAGACTTCTTTTTGTGGGGCTTTTTGAAGTCGCGGGTTTATGTCAACAAGCCTGAGACTCTTGCAGCTCTTAAAGACAATATCCGTCAAGAATGTGAGGACCTATCGCCGGAAGTTTTGGCCAAAGTGATGGAAAATGCCATAAAAAGGGCTCAAATGACAATCAACTGTGGCGGCGGCCATTTACATGACATCATATTCTCGACTTGATGTAAAAAAAATTAAAAGACCAAATAAAAATAATCCACAAGAAGAATCAAAGTTTTTTTTAAATTACAGCCAAAAAACATCGGAAGTTTACTTTTGCGCCACCTTGTATTTAAGGGGTTGACAGTTAAGCCTTGCACTATATTTGGATACATTTTTCAGCAAAATATGCTTTTGCGTATGCATCGACTGCAACAAAATATTCGTCTCGTATAAATATTTTATTGTGCACAAATATAGTGTATTCAGCTATCCAACTATACAATTGGTCTCGAAAAATCTTAGCCATAAGAGATATATATTCATTGTTATACTTTGCAGGAAGTACAACGATAAATACTTGTCATTTTGTAATAATTATATTAATTTTAATCATAATTATTGACAAATTTTGATATAATTTGGCAGTTATATTTTATAGCAAACATTCAGTGGGACTTTTTTTTCCGTGTTGTAATACCAAACAACAACTATGTCTCTCTCATCTTACAGAATTACCTTTTATTAAAAATCGATTAAAATTAAAGCATGTGCGCTTTCCAATCCACTAGTTCCAATCCACTAGTTTCCAATGAGAACACAAGGGTTGCCATAATAGTTGACAATATTGCGACTGACATTAACTCACCACTGAAAAACAAAATGCAAAGTTAACCTCTAATTAATTTAGAATTAAGATTATGTAATCCGATAGTTAACTACCCACTTAAAAACTGACCATAAGTGATGTGGATAAAACTAACCAATTTTATATGCACTGCACGTCATCTGTTCTATGACAGACAACATGCTACATTTATTTTCAACCGACAATTGTTTAGCTGCGATAAACTCATTTTGAACTTTGCCCGCTTTGTGACACATTCTGAGTATTGATGTCGATTTGTTACATAAAGTTTTAGATTAAATTCTACAACGCTTGTACATATAATCGGGCGTATCTCTGACATTTAGTATCCTATCGAAATGATATATATAAGTAAATATACTGCTTGAAATATCTTATTTGAAATTTCTTGTTAAACATTATAAATTTTCGGTAAATATTTGCAAAAATCAGATAAGATATAATTCCGCTTTCAAGATATAAAATGATATATTTACCCTTACAGTTTAACATTAAAATATTTAAGTATCTATAAATATAAACTTGAAAATTGTTTAAAATTTTTTCTATGACTGGTAAAATATAACTTTAAATTTTTTGTAAAATTTTGGTATAAATTTAAAAGAAGTGTTAACAAATATCCGAACATTCGTCGTCTCAATGAAAATGATTTCATTAAGTAGAAAATTTTGTCACTGCCACAAATACTTTACATTATGTTACGTACTGGGATGAATATGTTCTATTACTGCGATTAATATGTTTAAGGAAGCTGGTGTGGATATTTAGGAAACCACATATGGATGATGTTCAAACTTTAACATCATCCACCCTTCTTTTGCCCATTATTTCGTGGAAAAATTAAAATTTATTGGTTTTAGTTTGAGAATTGACTTGGAAATTTGACAGTTAGCTATGTGTTTAAGCATTGTTGCTAAAAAGGTAGTAAAAATTGGTGTAAAAACAGAGTTGCTCTTCTTTGATACAACTCTTGAATTGTTTTGGAAATTTCGCGGGATATAACCAAAATGCATTCACTAATGCCCATATAAGTCACACTTCTTAATGGATATACGAAACACCTGAAGTGTTCAAATTCAGGTTATCCCCATACGAATGTAGAGAAAACTATCATATATTTTACTGTGGAGGTATTTAAATCAATTTAGTATCGTACAGCTACTCCCCATTATGTTGTAGTACTCCATTCAAAACCACTGTTCCATCACTGAGTTATCAGGATCTTCACCTATTACGTTTGCGGGTGAGTATAATGTGAGTAATTTGGTTGCTGCATGCATAGAACGCGTGACAAGAAAAATGATGCAACAGCAGACAAACGAATACTTGACGAGTGCAAGTACTTAGTTTCCCATGTACTTTATCTTAACGACGATTTGGAAAGATGAAAATAGTTCGGTTTTTTAAAAAACGACAACAAAAATATTCTACTGTTCTTCCCTTAAACTTAAATATACACTCCCATTCCACTTTTACTGCACCCCTACGAACTGCAATTCTCAATTAACTGTAGCTATTGCTTTTATTATTACACAATAATACATGGTTGCTGCAACAGTATTCTTGTTGTAGGCTGCATCGCATGTCTGATTTCACTTCATCATCAACTTCCCTTTACTATTTTTATTGTAACCATCTCAGATTTAACAAAAGCAAAAAGTGTGTTGTGTCTAATATTTCACTAACGGTCGATATGTCAATACAATCATTAATTACCCAAAAATTTTGCAGAATGTATTACTAGGTTGCAATAATTATTATGTGGAGTACATGAAATGACAAATTGTATGCGTGTGCAAGGATGCCTGTGTGGCGATTAGTTAGATGATCTGTTAATCGTAATTTATCAGTCGACCAATTTGAAATTGATCAATTAAAAAGTTATGCAAAAAAAAATAAAAAATTTAAGCTTCTCGATAGATTGCATCATATTCAACTACTGCACTTCGAAATCGATGGAAATATTAAGAGATGTGTTTGTTGTTTGCGTTCTAAACAAACCAGGGCAAGATAATGTTGCAGGAGATTTTGCCTATTATTGCTATCGGTTTAGATGTTTTATTTATCGGAACGAAGTTTTGGAACGAAGATACTTATCGCACCGGGATGGGGGCTAAATGAACAACAATTAAATAACTTTTTTATAACACTATTATGCTACAACCCAGTATTATTATCTATATTGGGTACTTTGGCTTTGATTTGTGTCTAGATTGACATATGTTGGAAAATTTCTTCTTTAATGGGAAGTTTTCTAGGCAGAGCCTTAAACCAATATTTAGTACATATTGTAGATTTGAACCCAATAAAAATAAATTTAGAAAAGCCAAAGTGAAAGAAGTTTAAAAAAAGAAAATTTTCTTAAATAAGTGCCTTTTCTTAAAAAAAGTATTTTTTCTCAAAAAAAAATACCTATTCATATTCTTATACAAAGTACATTTTCTGAAAAAATACTCTATCTTAAAGAAATACCGTTGCTTAAAAAAAGTACAGTTTCTTACAAAAGTACGTTTTCTTAAAAAAAGTTTTATTTAAATAAGTAACTTTTCTTAATAAAGTAAATTTTCTTACAACAAATTGCCTTTTCTTAAAAAACTACCTTTCCGTTAAAGAGTACGTTTTTTTGAAACAAAATAACAATTCTTGCGATAAGTACCGCCTCCTAAAAATTTACCTATTCTTGAAAAAATAAAAATTATAAGAAAAATTCCAATTTCTCAAAAAAATACATTTTGTCCAAAAAAAATACATTCTCTTAAAAAAATACCGTTTCTTAGAAAAATTCCTTTTCTTATGAATAAATTAATACCCTTTCTTTTCTTATCTTGTCATGAGATAAGTAGACTTTCTGAAAATAAGTACATTTTCCGAAAAAAATAATTTTTTCCTAAGAAGAGTACCAATTCTCACAGAAAGGAATTCTTCTTAAAAATAGTACCATTTCTTTAAACAAAATCAATGGCTGTTCGAACTCACGGGTGATGTGTTAACACCTTTTTCTTACACGGTACTTCGATTTCCTTGAACACATTAATAAATGTTACATTGGAAAATAAACAAAATAATAGTTTTTCTGCTGAAGGGTCATTAGATGTAATATAGTTAAAATAAATAAAGCAATATTTAGCTCACTGAAATAATAATTATTGACCTGTCATAAACAGAGCGGCGACAAAAAGTATTCAATAGTATAGAGAACTTATAGCACTCTTTTTCTCATGTAGAGAGTCTGAGTACAATTGAATAAACGAGTCTTATTCTCTTTATACTTATAGAATATTTATACTTATAGAAAATAATACAAAAAGCATAAATGTTTCAAAAGGCATCAATGTTTCACATCAAAACTCTTAATGGACCAAGTCATGATAAAAAGAGAGTAATACGTATTGAATCATTCGCCAGATGTTGCCAGTGGTTTTGAGTCGTAGAATTCGTTCCATGAGTTGTCTATAATATTCAATACTGTTAGGTAACGACGACCTGTTTGTTTGTTCGCTGCCGCTACATCAGTCCCATCATACTTATTTTCCGACAGAGACTATTGTTGTACAAAAACAACTTATGTGATGCTAACGCTGTGTGTTGTTTGCATGTGTCCACTTTGATAGATTGCCCTACCTGAACCTGTATATGCTAACACATCAAAAGTATTAGGTTTTAATAAATGAAGTACCTCTCTTTAAAAAAGGAAATTTTCGGGAAAATATTTATTTTATTTACTTTTTTTAAAAAAATACATTCTATTAAAAAAAATCTGAAGTGGTGGCTTAGCAGATTGTCACCTGCCGACTTTGCAACAAAATATGGAAAATAAATTGGAAATTTTAGTGGATGCACGTTTACTTAATTCTGGGAAGACTTAAAAGGTCAGCAATGAACACGAGATGCGCCTTTAATCATTATCCGTTTTCATTAAAGTGTTAAAGGCTGCGTGCCACAGACTGTGCCAATCGCCTTGGTATTTAGTGAATTAAATAAATAAAACGATTCAGCAGATCGCGAACACAAACAATCCCTATTTGTAATTTTAAATCAAAAAAAATATATTTTTTACACGTAATTATAGTTTGCAAGAAAGTATATTTTAAACCACGATTGCGAAGAAACAGTTTTATAATTTTAGCATTCAATTAAATATTGGCAAATGTGTCAATATTCAATAGCAGAGTCGCATTGTGCTAAATATTATCCAATACCAAACTGAATTACGATCCTAAGTGATTATGGGAGTTATCGTGACTACCAGCCAATTGTCCGCCTAATATCCATATGGGAGCTACAAAAATTGGCATGGCGAATTTGTTCATCTGTTTTTACACATTATTGCACAAAATAACGGGTCCGCCAAATAACTTTTTTTTTTTGAAAATGCTATAAAAAAAAACTACTGAATAGTTTCTCAAATTACTTTTTTTATTTGAAAGTACAATACATCCGGTTAATAACGGAAAATAATTTCATTCAAATGGCTACCTGGGCTGACCATGCAGTAGCCTACACGATCGGTCCAATTTTTAAGCACATTATCGATTGTGTGCAGCTGTATTTCACCAATGGCTTCACGAATATTGTCCTTTAAAGCGTCAATTGTCTCTGGCTTGTCGGCGTAACACTTATCTTTGAGGCCACCCCACAAATAATAGTCCAACGGTGTCAAATCGCAGCTCCGAGGTGGCCAAACCACATCAGCTCTGCGGCTGATAATGCGATCTTCAAAAACAGGGCGCAAAACATCGAGTGTAGCTTCGGCTGTGTGGCACGTAGCGCCGTCCTGTTGAAACCAAATGTTGCCAATATCCTTCTCTTCAATTTTTGTGAACAAAAATTCGTTCAACATGGCCCGATAACGATCGCCATTGACTGTAACGGCCACTGCTTGCTCATTTTCGAAGTAAAATGGCCGAATTATGCCTCTGGACCAAAATCCGAACCAAACAGTGACTCGTTTTGGGTGCATCGGCTTTTCAATGTATGCGTGCGGGTTTTCTGTGCCCCATATCCGACAGTTTTGCTTGTTTACATACCCGTCAAGATCAAAATGAGCTTCATCTGAAGAGATGATTTTTTGGCAAAATCAGCATCTTCTGTAAGTCGATCGCAGGCCAGATTAGCGAAGCGGAAACGCATTGGATGGGCAGTTGGTTTCAACTTCTGAACCAATTGGACTTTGTATGGCGTCATACCAAGGTCTTTATGCAAAATTCGTCTCAGTGATGTCTCCGAAATGTTCAATTGTTGGGAACGACGGTGAATTGATGTTGATGGCGCTTCACGCACACTTTCTGCCACAGCAGCAATATTCTCGGGTGTACGCACTATTTTGGGCTTTTCACGCTGTGGTTTATCGATGAGGATGCCAGTTTCTTTCACTTTTTTCACAAGATAACGAACATACGGAGCTGACGGTGCTTCTCTTCTTCCAAAATCCGTACGCAATTTTCGCACACATTCTGCAACATTACCATGATTTTCAAAGTAATGTCGCAATATTTCCCAGCGTTGTCCAATCAGACATGAGCTAAGTGTTACCATTCACGAAATAAGCACTAGTTGAAAAAAAAACGTTAGATGGCGGACCCTTTATTGATCAGTACCAAATTTTGTTAATTTCGGTTCTGGTACACGGGAGATATCGAGACGGTCATCCGGAAAGCCGCCCAACTCTTGTATGGGAGGTACGAAAATGGGCGCGCACAGTAGTTTTGTCTCTATTTTTAGGAACACATTGCCGAGTACCAAATTCAATCATCGCTTGTAGTAGAGTAGAGTTATCGTGTCGATCAACAAGTCATCCGCCAACCTTTTGTGTGCATTGGAATAAATTTTGTCTTGTACCAAACTTCATATAGATAGGTTCGGTTTACGGCTCGGTTTTCTTGGAACAACCAGCCGGCCGCAAAACTTATCTTGGTAGGGCGTGGCAAAATCACACATGTCTTAATCGGTGACTGGCGTTTGATGACACGAAGCCTATAACCTAATTTCATTAAGTTCGGAAGTGTTTCAGGCAACTTATCGCATTGACAACCCGGAGGACCATCAAGCTTTGTGTGCGACGTACCAGAATGGGCGTGGCAGCCTCGCCAATTTTCTGCAGATAAGTAGACATTTATAGATTATTAACCAGTGTTTAAGTTAAAGCTAATTACATTTACCAGAAAAGGGTTTCAGGAGAAATATGATTTTGTACTAATCATTCCCGTAGACTAATCGGCATTCAGATGAATGCCACATCTGCGGAAATAATCATAAAGGCAAGCCAGGTATCCATTCATTTAATCTTATATTAACGAGCTTCACCCGAGCACCCACGGACGCGATCTACATACGTCTGCCTGAAGGACGAACAGATCCCCGTCAGTTAGTTGGTTGATGTCATAGATGAAGATGTTGTATAGCATAGGCCCTTGTATGTAGCCTTGCGCCACTCCAGCAGTCATCGTCGCCACTATCTTACAGGGAGATTTGCCAATCCTCTCGCAGAGACACTGCGGACTCTCGGCAATGAAGACGCGTCTCTCCTGCAGACCCTGGGTGACGTAGTCTGCGAGCACCTTCAGAGCGTGCGAAGTATTATGTTCCCCCCGAAAACCGAATTTATTTTCAATTAATACGCAGCCGACATCAATTCTATTCCAAACCTGCTTCGCGACGAAAGTCTCCACCAATTTCCCTAGCGGGGAGAGCACCGAAATCGGCCTGTAGCTATTCGCACATTAAGCATCAGCTCCGGTTTCTAAATCGGTACCACTGACTTCCGTTTCCACGCCTTTGGGAAGTAGCCCTTGTTGACGCAGTGGTTCAGAAACGTTGCCACCAAGATCCACGTCGAAGCATTCATCCTACACAGGGCAATGTCGGGAATTCCATCAAGGTCACCCGACCTCTTGGGCATTGCTTACATCCTCAGACCGTATCAGCCACTCAGGGCCTGGGTCCAAGTTTTCAACAATGTTCCTACAATCCGCTGACCAGAATGCGAATGGCGAATCCGTCCATTTTAAAGAACAAAGTAGCGTTTGTCGAAACTAGATTTTTTTAAGTCTTAATTACTGCCAAAATATTGTTGCGATTGGTAAAGATCTACGGTAGTTAGCGTGTTGACCAATCACCCAGTCACCTACACAGACATTACTCAATTATATTAAACATGTCCTCTAAAGTTACTCTTTCTGTGTGTTCCACTGTTTTCCGTGTCAAAAAATTAATACCTCCATTTAGATGGGACAGGGTATACAAATGTTTTCAAATACTTGTGGCTAAATATAAATTTAATTATACTTTTCCTGCAAAAACAGTTGAATGAATGGTGCCTTATTACCAAAACAATAATCATTGGCCGGTGACTCGTTTAACTTTTAAGAGATTTCAAATGAAATGTTTTTATTTCTTCTCCGTCTTCGGTGATAAGTTTTAGTATTCATTAATGCTGGAAGATACAAATGTGAATTACAATTTGTTTGTGGTTATTTTGCGCTTCATAAAAATTCAAAACATTGCAAAACCTGATGCACCCATTCATCTATATACCATCTCACAGTGCTCAGACCAATAAACATTTAGCATATACAGTTGTAGCCGCAACATCACGATGCTGAAGTATTTAGAAATACAAGTTGAAGAAGCGCAATAAAATCTGGTGTTTTTAGCATTAAATATTACCATAAACTAAAATTATACATTTCGTTGTTATTGTTCATAAATTAGGATTACACTCGCAATTGAGTTATATATTCTATGACTGTTTGGTTGCTGTTTGTGTATGTGATGAGAAAAGGAAGCTGCGTTCATTTCGAAGTTATTCATCAGTACAGAGAGATTATGGGCACTTCTGTTTTGAAGGAATATCAAACGAATTGAGTGTTTTATTCTCAATCGGGTGTGATTTGGTGATTTTGGTTTATTTTTTGACAGTAGTTTCAAAATTATATGAATTGGGAGGGAGGTCTCTGTTTATGTGCTTACGGAATGTGCCGTCGAGGCAAAGGGATGCTAAAGATGGTCGGGAATTGGAACTCTCTATCACACAAACAAAAATTCCCCAGGTTAAAGTCCAAAAATTCATCTAGGTCGGACATAAGGGATTTGCTTTTGGAAGTAGTTCATCACTGTAGCCATGTCTACTTCTGAATTTGTTTAGACCTGTATCGGGCAAAAGCTGCTGAGGATAATTTTTTTTGTGCTTTAATGTAAACGTCCGATTTAGTTTGGTATGTCCTACGATTCTAACGTTATTCTAATCCGAGATGAAGATTTTTTTCAATTTGTGCTTTTGGCCCGAGCATCGGCTGGAATCTTAAATGGTTTACCTACGAAAAGTAGACCGTAAGAAATACAGACAAAAAAAATTCAGAAATAAGTGAAAGGCTACGCCGTGGGCGGATAACTGTAGCACATTTTATGGGTACCATTATAAATAATAAAACCAAATTTTGGAAGCACGCGAGGTCATTGAGGAACCTGAAGGCGAAGATTTATCCGACACTGAGGAAGAAAATGAAATTCACCTTAGCTTGGTAAGTGAAGTGTATAATTTTTGTGGTTGATACTCGAAATGTTATTTTGCCGCCATGCAGGCATTTAAAAATTTGTTCGAGCTGCTATGAGAATTTGGAAACTAAGCCCAAGCATGGCAATTCGTCGTTGCTGGAAAATATTTCTATAAGATGTTACAAAAAAACCAAAAATAAAGCACTTTTTTATTCAATCCAAAGTGACTTAATGTCCATGGACGTTACGAAATGCCACCATATTCGTCAGAGTGACAAATGATTTTAATATAATGAAATTATTTTCGTTGCAGCCATGTATTGATGGAGCACTCAATTTTGATGTAAATATTTATTGCGGCGGCGATGAAGTGGACTTGTGTGATGTAGCTTTTTCTTTCAGTGAAATTTTTTAAAGTAGTTTTGGGTTCCCTCTAGAAGAAATCATTGTCATAGAAGATTCCAGAGTAAACCTTCTGTGTAACGGTATTTTTATTTAGACATCTCTTTGAATATATAAAAGCTTTAACATTATGCATTCCGCAGACAACCCAAGCGAACTAAAAAGCCATAATTGATCAGAATTAAATTGATGGAAATAGTTCCAGAAATATATGAACGATTTGGGCTATTAATACAAGGTGGCGCAACAGTAAACTTCCGATGTTTTTTGGCTGTAATTTAAAACAAAAATTAATGTGAGTCCGTTCACAGGGGAGATGTGTAAACATCTAGTAATGAAAAATTTTTTTTAAGTTGGAAGTACTTATGCTTTTAGTATATTTTTTTAATTAATCAATAAAAAGTATCAAAACTTTCAATATTGTAAATACATAGGAATTTACTGGTTTTTGTTTGTTTTATTTAACTTATTTGGGTAGTAAATGGGCACACTGCAGTATATATGTACTGCATTAAAAATTACAGTAAGCAGTAGATTTACCGGTTACTGAAAAAATTCAGTAAATTTTTACTGATAATGAAATTTAATTTGCATTACCAGTCACATCATAGGGCCGTATTCATAATAATCAGTAATCGGGCATTAGTGATTACTGAAAATGCAATGCACCTCATCATAACCATGTAGGCACTTTATAAAAATTGCTGAAAAAAATTTTAGTAATCAGTAAAAATTTAATAGTTAAATAATTATTTTTACTGAAATTTTAGTAGTACTGAAAAGTGCCCACTATGGTAAATGCCTTAAGTACAAATAGTTAATATTGGCTTATGGTAACTAAAATAAGATACATATTAAAATTTTTGACTCGATTGTATTTAAAAATCTATGGAAAACTGCATCTATAGTAGTGGAATTGTTAGTTGTGGGGGTTTGTGGAGAATTGCTCATATGCAAGTGGAAAACGTCAAATAAAAATTTTGATAAAGCTTGCGACTGTGGGTTTGCAAAATTTGTATTAAAATTTCCACCCATAATAATTGGCATGAGATGGAGATTGTTACCCCATTGTCGTGCACCAGCTTCAGTGTAAGGCAACAGTACGTAATGAAGATATGTTATGATCTTAATTTATATTAGAATCTAATAGAAATTTTATTAGAATTAACATTACCTCCATTCAGCTTTGATACACTTTGTGTTGTTTTATGTTCTGAATTATAATTTTTTTTGGTGTTTTGTAAAATATTTTATTATTTTGTATTTGTTGCGGTTGACAAGTTATTAATCAGCTGTTTACTGAAATGTAATGCATGTAGTATTTTACAGCATAGATAAAGGAAATAAGTAGACATCGCACAGGTGTTGTCAAGTACTACCACTAGGTGCTGTGTTGTCGTTTTGCAACTCTCACTGAAGTTTCTCATAACTTTCATTGACGTTTGTTCAACACTGTATCATTTCCAGGTTGTGTTATTCGAACAACAAACTTCATTTTTTTATATCATTTTGTTCCCCACTTTCAAATTAAAATTTTGTTATTTTGATTGTGTCTTTTTGTTTACTGTTATTGTTGGTGTTCGTTTGTGTTGAATTTCAGAGCAACGGACAACAACACAAAAACAAAATCCTTGTTGATGTTGCCTACCACACCTATTGTTAGCACCTGTTCTAAATACATCTTGCAAGGTACATTTTGTTCGGGATCAAACGTTGTAATTATTACATTCAGCTCTATCTAGAAAATATCCCATTGAACAACAAATTTCCCAAGACATGTGCGATATCTAGTTAATTCCTTTATCTATGTTTTACACCAATGGTTTTGAATAATTAGTAGCTACTATTGCACACTAGATGGTGCTGAGTATATTGTATGCAGCGTATGATTACACTAATACACTCATACATAGCTCACACCGATTTGATAACGCTTTACGATTGGTTAACGATTACATCGCACATCTTACTCTAAATTTGTGATTGTATTGTGAAAAAGATTTTTACCCCCAGCGTATAGATGTTTACACATCAAAAATTAAAAACTTTGATTCTTCTTGTGGATTATTTTTATTTGGTCTTTTAATTTTTTTTACATCAAGTCGAGAATATGATGTCATGTAAATGGCCGAAGTCACAGTTGATTGTTATCTGAGCCCTTTTTATGGCATTTTCCATCACTTTGGCCAAAACTTCCGGCGATACGTCCTCACATTCTTGGCGGATATTGTCTTTAAGAGCTGCAAGAGTCTGAGGCTTGTTGACATAAACCCGCGACTTCAAAAAGCCCCACAAAAAGAAGTCTGGAGCGGTCAAATCAGGCGATCTTGCTGGCCAGTGCAAATCGCCAAAACGGGAGATTAGACGCCCGGGAAATGCATCCTTCAGCATATCGGTTGTGGCATGTGCAGTGTGTGCCGTTGCACCGTCCTGCTGGAACCACATGTTTTCCAATCCCAATTCATCAAGTTGCGGCAAAAAGAATTCGTTGATCATTGCTCTGTAGCGCTCACCATTCACAGTAACCGTTTGGCCCGCGACGTCTTCGAAGAAAAAAGGTCCGATGACTCCTCCAGCGAAAACAGCACACCATACAGTGACTTTGAGCGGATGTAATGGCTCTTCGTGGGTTACACGCGGATTTTCAGTGCCCCAGAAGCGTAAATTTTGCTTATTTACGTACCCGCTAAGATGGAAATGGGCCTCATCACTCATGACTATTTTTGATGAAAAATCATCTTCCTCTGGTCGATTATTGGTCAAATAAATAGTCAGCAATATTCCGCGTTCTGGAGCAGTGTAGCGTAACATTGTTTATTAACGTGTATATCGCTTGTGTTTACTAGACAAATGTCAAAACAGAACTGACATTAGGGGCCAATCGCAAAATTTTTAGCATTTTCTGATAGGAGGATTACTTTTGCCCCACCTTGTACAAGGTGGGACAAATGTAGTCACCCAAAGTTCTTTTGCTGTAATTTTATTTTCTAATGAGACACGTGTGTTGTACTTGTGAAATTTGTTTACTTAATCAATTAGAATTTAATCCATCAAGTTGACAAAATTATATAGGCCAAGTGCCCGCCGCCAGAGTTGATGACCATACGAGCTCGTTTTATGGCATTTTCCATTAGTCTTGCCAGAACTGTGGACCAAAATATTCTTGGCAAATATTCTCCTTAAGGGCTTCAAGAGTCTGAGGCTTGTTGACGCAAACCCACGACTTCAAAAACCCCTATAAAAAGAAGTCTGCAACGTTTAAATCGGGTGATCTGGGCGGCCTGTGCAAATTACCAAAACGAGAGATTAAGCGATGAGGAAATGCTTCCTTCAGAATATCGATTGTTGCAGTGTGTGCCGTTGCACCGTCCGGTTGGAACCCCATGTTCTTCAGACCCAATTCATCTAATTCAAATTTGGTAATCATGGCTCTGCAGCGCGCGCCGTCCACAGCCGTCGTTTGGCCCGCGGCGTTCTCGAAACAAAACTGGCCCGATGATTGCTCTAGCATAAACAGCACAACATGCAGTGACTTTGAGCGGGTGTATTGGTTCTTTGTGGATGATGCACGGATTTTCGGTGCCCCCGAAACGACTATTTAGTTTATTCACGTAACCACAAAGATGGAAATGAGCCTCATCGCTCATGATAATTTTCGAAGAAAAATCGTCCACCTCTTCTTTGATATTCAGAATGGCTTGAACGTAGGTTACACGCGTTTGGCGATCAACATCAAACAGCTGATGCACTGTCTGCTTTTTGTAAGGGAACATCTTCAGATCTTTCACCAAAATTCTGCATATGGACCGCCGGCAAATGCCCAATTGCGTGGCACGTCATGCGGCCGATGTTCCGGGCTCTTCTTTGACATTTTGGGCAACAGCAGCGATAGTCTCAGCAGACCGGCTGTTCCGGGGCCGGCCAGCCTTGGGAAGATCTCGTGTTGTCCCAGTCTCTTCAAGGCGAGTCACCAAACGCCGCAGTGTTTGTCCAGTTGGTGTCGGACGGCCAGGAAATCTACGACGAAATTCACGCTGCGCCAAAACAACCGACGAATTTTTGCGCAAAAAAATGGAAACAATTATTCCGCGTTCTTGCGGAGTAAATCGATTCATGGGTTGTGGATTTGTATTCTGCGTTTGTCTAATTCACAAGTGTCAAAACCGAATTGAGATTTGGCGCCATTTGCAAATATATAGGGGTCATATTACGAGGAATAGTAGGGATACCTCATTTACCAAAAGTTCATGAATTAGATGTACAATTTACGACTACGGGCCTATTCTCGGCATTACCGGAATTTGAATTTATTGTAATATTAGATTTATTCTGTATTAAACCCTACCAGACATATCTGTAAACCGTCTAAGCCCACAATTCGCGAATCTTGGAATATAGAATACCTACAATACGTTAAATTATAATATGGCAAAAAGAACTAATTAATATCTTTTTTGATATCGAAACTTTTTTTCACTACTTTGGAGATTAATTTTTGGTTAATATTCACTCGCATTCCTTTTTCCATTTCTAATTTGAACACCAATTGACAGAATAGTTCTCATGGAAACTGAAGAATTAATACCGTCATTAATATGTACTTGAGAAATACTCATACATTTAGTACCTGGCTAATGTTATTACGATGTACGATAGCATGTTTGGAGGTTTTGTAAAGGATGGTAGGGGCTGCAATCCTGTGTTATTGTAGTTCTTGTCGTTGTTAATAGTCGGTGTGCTGAAATAAAAATAAATTAAAAACGATAAAAAAAACAGCCACACATATTTTTTCAATGTCTAGACAGGTACGAAAAACAAAAAAAAACTCTTCAGCAGTTTGAGCAAAGCAGCAACAAAGCAACACTGTTCTACCTGGCGAGGCTAGTGGAACAATAATGTTCGGTTGCGGAAATCAGTTGATTTATGTATGTCCAGGTTAAACAATTTAGCACAGTTTAGCGAAGACTTATATTCATTTGACTGCCGATAGACCTTGGAATGAAGGCGATGATGGTGATGGGAAATCCAATTTATAATGTCATAATTTTTAATTGCCTTTGCACAGAAAAAACGTTAGTTATACTACCGCACAGTGGTTCAGAATCGGTTTCCATCTGCCAAAATACAATAACTTTTGATCTAGTAAACATGTTTAAGTGCTGTATAAACTCCATTGTATGCAAGGACTGAAATATTATACTGAATTAATAATTTTCAAAATCGGCTAATACAATAAATTCTAGAAATTACCCAAAATAGTCATTTTCGGTTTCTAAGAGCACTATTACATGATGAATTTATCCCCGCAAGAAAATTCGAATTTTACGTTCTTTAGGTAAGCGGGGTAGAGAAGTAAGAGACGAGGAAAAAATGCCATGGAATGCCCTGGCATTGTGTTTCTGGAATTTTTTTACAATTTCTCTTTGTGTAGTTCCCGTTTTTGTCTTGATTTGGACATTTCATGTTTATTACTTTTGTGATAATTCAATAATTTGAAATTGGAAAAATTCAACGTATAATAGCTCGACGAATTGCGTAGCAACTTTAAAAGAGAACTGAAAAATGTGCCCGTAAGAAATGGCATCGTGTAATAGAGCTCAAAGAAAATAAAAATTTTAACGTTTATCTTTTTATGTGTTGTTATGTCATATTTTGATGTCATAGATTATATAGCGCACAAAATGTTATTTTATTTCGTTTTGCCTTTTTGAACGTTTGCAATACACTGAACGGAAAAGCATTGGCACAGGGATGACAATGTTCACCACCCCAACAACTTTTGTCATCGAAAGTGAGCTAACGTACAGTTTCATTCCCGCTATGAAAATGTGTTCATCAACTGCAAATTGTTCGTTACTGCTGTGAAAGTATGGTTGTGGCTGCAATGAATTTGGTTTATAATTGCAACGAATTTATTTCATTGCTGCAATGAATTTGTTTCATTACAGCAATGAATTTGTTTCGTTGTTGCAAAGAAAAAATATCGTTCTTGCAATGAATTTATTTCATTGCTGCAATGAATTTGTTGCATTACAATACATCATTGAATTTATTTCATTGCTGCAATGAATTTGTTTCATTACATTAAACCTTTGAATTTATTTCATTGCTGCAATGAATTTGCTTCATTGCTGCAATGCATTTGCTTCATTGCTGCAATGCATTTGTTTCGTTGCAGCTATGAATTTGTTTTATTGGTGCAATGAATTTTGCACACTTGTCATATTTGGATGACAATACATGAATATGTAAAAGAAATTAAAACATTAAAAATTTATTTACTAAAAAATTAAAAATAAAAAATAATTTAAAAAAAAATTAAGTTACAGTGTTTTATTTATAAATGCACTAAAAACTAGAAAATAATTTTTCTCTTAGCCTTAATAAGTATATTCTTTTTCATGATGGGGTTGTACAATGGTCCGCCTACTTAGCACTTCAACAACAATGGTCTAGATACTTTCAATAAAGAGCGCAATTAAAAAGAATTAGTTAATTAATTTTCTAGGGATCTCTCAAATAAAACGCTTGCATTAAAAAAATTTTGATTCTTCGTTTCGGTTTCAGCAGTTTTTAACAAAAAAGCCATATTTGGGCCACAAAAACATACGGTATAATCATTTTGTCTCCAACATGTAATATTGAATAGCAAACACAATGTGTTTGGGCACAATAATTCTATATTTCCAACAGGAACAAGGCATTATTGCCGGAGCAAATGTTACTATTAACGCTGCGCTTTTACGCCACCGGTGGCATGCTACAAACTATAGGCGACATATTTGGTATTTGGTAAATTATAACAGGCGGTGCAGATGAAAAGCTTTTCCGGAACACGAAAGGGGTTTTTTCTATTAATGTGCAGATTATACAGAGTATATAGAGTAGCACGTACGATGCAACAATTTTCCCAAATTCTCGAATACATCAACGATTATCATCGAAAGAGTTTGGATCAGGAGTAGTTGTTGCTGACAGCGGGTACAAAAATAATCACTTCACTATTACACTAATAGCTCATGTAAGAATTATTTAAATGCAATATTGGAAATATGTTATTGAGTTTTGTCTTACATCTTTTAATTCAGGTCAACTATCCGGTGGAAAATCTGTTCAATGAGTCCCAAATCAGAACCTCGAATTGCGTTAAGAGGTCATATGGCGAATATAAATGTTCTGTTTCAGTTCTCTCGCTGCCACCAGAACGACAATGAAGCACCATCGTTGCCAGAGAATATTGAGAAAGCTGTTAGAACAGTTCTTTGTGTACTAAACAACCGGGTTGTGGGTTCTGAAGAGTCAATTAGAAAGAACTTCGTTAAAAAAGACCTAATTAATAATCATAATAATAATCAGTCTATTGCAACTACAACTCAAATAACAATAAAAAAATTTGCATATAACAAGTCGGCATAATTATTTATTGGAAAAAAAAAATGTATACATCTCAAAGGTGTTTTGTTAATTTTTGTAATTGAAATTAAAGATATGAGAATTCAGTATGTGGCATAAGTATTTTGACATATTTTTGCATAGAATATATAAAAAGCGATAGAATTTTTAAAAGTTGATTAAAATTATTCAGATTAATAAAAAGTATATCCTACTTTACTTTTTTAACGAGGGTTGGAATATAATCAACCAAAGAATGAAGAAAGTCTTCTGAAATCTCATTCCACGCATTTGTGATATCTGTGATTGTTTCATCCCTCGTTCTTGTCAGATATTTTCTGTTATATTCAAATCTGGGCTTTGGGGTGGTCAATCCGGAGTTTGAACACCAGTCTCAGCTAAAAACTTTGTGATCATGCGGCATTTCTAACACGGTGCATTATCCTGGTGATAAATGAACGCTTCTCCGATTAATCTATCGCCAGAGGGAAATACACATTCATACAAACTTCTAAAATATTGATGTTGGTTCATGGAACCGTCAACTGAAACCAAGTCTCCTACTCCATTATATGACATTGATCCCAAGAACATAACACTTCCGACTCCATGGCTTACTTTCTGGCATACAGGAGCTACTTTTTTTTACAGATTTTTTGATTTAACCTGACAAAGACTTTTTTTGGTGATAACTGGTACTCAAAACTACTCTCATCAGTCCACAGTATATTACGCCAGAACGAAGCAGGTTTGTTAATATACTTTTTGGCGAATTCTAAGCAATTTATTTTATTTCTTGGGGTAGTGAAAGGGATTGTTTTGGCAATGTATGTCTTCATATTGGCTTCAGTTAGACGACGACTAAAACTGTACAGAGAAGTGTACAATATAAGAAAAAATAAATGACCAATATCATATTTCAGTTAACATTGATTTATGATGAAAATATAACTATCTGTATCATGCAAGTGCATTGCACTCCATGTCACCATCCAATAACAAATTTTTCGTTCACTTATGTGGTTAATTGTAGTTTTGTTCCACTCCAAACCCGCAGTTTTGGGTGTTTTAAGTGAGTCGTTTTTATAGTTTCAACCGAGCGGACCGACTGCCGTAGTTTTGCGATATCTACCTGTTCGGCGCAAATTAATTATTTGTTCCATTTTAATATATTTATTTATTTGATAATAAATGGATTGTCATCCCAAATTTTGTACCTTCGCGAAAATAATTAAAATTACCCAAGTTATACTTTGTCATAATTTCTGTTCTGATACTGTCACTTAATTCAGATGTGTTTACCATGTTGATGAATTAAAACATAACGTTTGGAATATTTTTAATAAATATTGGTAAATAAATCAAAAACAGGGACTACAATGTTCAGAACTTTAACGAACAACGAAAAAAGTATGAAATATGGACATGTAAAAATACTTATGCCGTTAAATTTTTTTTTAACTCACCTGATTATCTCACTGCAGAAAAAAAAATATGTAAGCAATTTCACAAAATAGTTAGTTATTACTGACGAAAAAGAATCACCGAAAAGCCAATATAGACACATGTCAAAATAATTATGCATACTGGTAACGACTTTTTGTGGCAAAATTGCGAGTTCCTCTATCAGTGTCGTTTCCTTTAAATGTCTTTCCTTCTTAAAATTGTGCTCTTCCTGCATAAAATAAATTTGGACTTGGACCGCTTTCTATCGGCATCATCAACCTTCAGTTTTATATTTCGTGGCCGTTTTATCTTACCTTGACTGTAGCATAACATTTGTTTCAAAAATTGCAAATGTGTAAGATTACCTGGAGCTTCTTCAGTCTCGTCCAATCACTCCATATCACCATCCAATAACGTACGCAGGATTTTATTTTCGGGGGGCCCAGCTTGTAAAATAAAACTAAATTCAAAAACCACCTATTAAAGAAAGGCCCAGCTTGAAAAATAAAACTAAATTCAAAAACCACATATTAAAGAAATAATTCCGGGGGAAGGCCTAGGCCCCTTGGCAAACCCCCTGCGTACGACCCTGTCACCATCTTATATGCGGGTTTCTTGCAGTTGGTCAGATTCTGTTGAAATATAGAAATTTATTATTTACAAGTGTTTAACACGGTTATGGTTATGGTTTAACGTGTTTATTAAAAAACTTTGGGCGCACCTCACAAAGTGGCAATCGTATATGATTTCCATACTATGTAAAGGGTTATCCATTTCGTGGTTTCAAAAGTATAGGGCTGGAATTCAACATAATCGTCCAACTAGGCAAGCAATTGGAAAAATTGTGAAGAAATTTGAAGAGACTGGAGCGGTTACAGATATTGCATCATCGTTTCGCTCGTTCAGCTGAAAATATCGCTGCTGTAAGTGAAAGTGTTGCCTAAGACCCGAATATGTCGATTCCACGTCGTTCTCAGGAATTAGGACTGTCTTACGGCACATTGTGGTGTATTTTGCATTTGGATCTACGCCGACATCCATATAAAGTCGAGCTCATACAACAACTGAAGCCAGCTGACCATTCACAACGTCGTAGATACGTGGAATGGGTGCTTGAACAACAGGCGGTGGAGAGCGATTTTTCGAACAAAATTTTCTTCAGCGATGCAGAACATTTCTCACTCGGTATGTATGTTAATAAACAAAATTGTCGTATTGGGGGTTCTGAGAATCCTCAAGTAATTGAAGAGAGGCCATTACATCCAGAAAAAGTCACTGTTTGGTGCGCTCTGTGGTGGGAAGGTGTGATTGGACCTTACTTCTTCGAAAACGACGATGGAACGACTGTCACCGTCAATTCGGAGCGTTATGGTCATATGATAACCGAATTTTTTGCCTGTTATTAAAGAACGCGACTTAGAGAATATGTGGTTTCAACAAAACTGTGCCACATGCCACACAACTCGAGCGAATATGGCTTTATTGCAAGAGACATTTCCTGGCCGCGTAATTTCTCGTCGTGGCGATATCAACTGGACACCAAGATCATGCGATTTAACACCATTAGACTTTTTTTGTGGGGCTTCGCGAAAGACCGTGTTTATGCAGATAATCCTTTAACTCTTGAGCACTTAAGAACCAACATTCGTCAAGTTATGGCTGAGATACCGCCCAATCGAAAATTACCTCAAAAGAATCAATGCTTGCAACACTTCGCGTGGTGGTCATTTAAATGATGTAGTGTTTCACACATAATGGCAACGTTCACACTTTATAATAAAAAATAAATATCATGAAAAAAATATTTTATGTCTTTTATTTACGTTTACTTTTGAAACCGCAAAATGGATAACCCTTTACTTGTCTGTAGTGCAGTATTCCTTGAAGCACTTCATCTGTGCCAGTCATTTGCGACTTGCCTGTATCGCTTTTTAGATTTTCATATTTTCTGCGCAACTTCTGAAATTTCTGTACTCAACATTGCTCTCCGCATTGAATTTCTCTTCAACATTCTTCCCAGGGTTTTCTTTTTTTCAACACTTGTTCTATCTGTTTTTTCGCACTCAATAACATCTTTATATTCACGCACAACGGTGAGGAGAATATCAGCTTCTTTCGCGGTAAAGTTTTGGCTTCCTTTTACGTCCATGACTTTTTTATAAAATGTATAAATATTATTTGAATACAACAAATTTTCTTCTGTTGGTTTCTGTCAATCAAAATTTTGTCTTTATTGTCCCTCACAGCAAAGTTTTAAACTAACACTTACTTGAAATCTGTGAAACATAATAAAATTTAAAATGGCTGGCGAAATCTTTTGGAAAGTTATTGTCCACGAAAATAGTTCTGATCCTTTCCTTATTGAACTTGGCGACTTCTTTGTCACTTAGTGCCAATACGCGTTTTATTCAATTTTTCTCACATCTTCAGAATCACATAAAAAATAAGTCGTCAACATATTTTGTTAAAGTCGACCTCGTGTCCATTTGAATAATTTTTGAAATCCGCTACTAGACTACATATCGCCAGACGTTAGTCACCCACTAAAGCTATGGTGATTTTGCCGCACCAATTTTGGTACCTTCCATAAAAAAGTTTTGTGTGCTGATGGATGGTTGACATGATAACTCGCATAAATCGATCATTATGAAATTCAGTTTTAGGCAATGTTTCGTTAAACGTTACTCTACAATTGTATATATGTTTTGTTAAAAACTACTTTTCAACTAAAAATATCTGAGTTTACCATGCCCTTTTTTGTAGCACCCATACAAATATATTAGTAGGCAATTGTCTGATAGAGACAACAAGTCTCCACAAAATTCTGATTAAATTGGGTATTAGATGACATTAACTCAATGCCACTCAGCTCCTGAAGAAAACCAAATTGTAAAATTAAATTCGTTTACTGATTTTTGTCATATATTTCCCAGCAAGAGCAATAAGCTGACCATGTACCGATAGGTACATTTGTGTATAAAATCAGATCGATTGCATAGGGTTTCAATGTTAAAGCGAACAAATATTGCAACAATTACATGAACATGGACGACTTTATAAACATTATGCAAATTTTACTAAAGCTTCTGTGAATATTTTAATTTGGGGCTGGGAAATATTACCGTTACCAAATTGATTGTTCAACAGTTAATTCTAAATTGTTCAAGACTTGTTACAGATTTCACACACAATCGGCAAACATTTATTTTTCATACCCCTAAATGATAAGGGGGTATGAAAAAACCCTTATATAGAACGCAGATTTGTCAGACTGCGAAACACAGCGGCAGCGAATAGTTTTCTAGTTTGTTGGTGCGGAGCACTCTCAGAGCAAAGAGAATAATGATGTGGTTTTACGTATATAAAAATGGGATAGCAAGAGAGCAACGAAAATTGTGTGAACTTGTGTAGCGTATGTACGGACATAACAATGTATGTAATTACATGTGTTTGTTGCTTTGCATTCTCTTTTTTTTTTGTGGGAATAAAACAAAAAGCATTAAGCAAGAAAATAATGACACATGTGCTTGCACTGGTCTTTAAATAATTTAAAGTATTACTATTATTTAAATGTAACGTCATCATATAATTGAACGCTGTTTTTTATTTTCCAATGTAACATTTACTAATGTGTTCATAGGAATCGAACAGGTACCGTATAACAAAAAGTTGTTAACACATCGGCCGTAAGTTCGAACACTCATTTGTTTTTTTTTTTGACACAATCACTTATTAACACAAAACTCATGCATGCAAATTATATTTTGTACAAATGCTCTTTGATCAGTTATTTGTCTTTCTCCCGTCTAACCGTCGTAACTAACCGCGCAATATTGAGTAGAACGTCAACGGTCTACCGTCAACCGTCAAGACTAATTGGACCTTTACTTACTGAGATGTTTTCGATGAAGTGGGCGCAGCCATTGATGATGACCGTTTGGCCTCGTTTTTACCGTTCAGTCGTTCTGACTTCGGGCGATAAGTATTCGTAGTCTTGTCGGATATTCTCTTTGAGTGCTTCCAGAATATATGGCTATTTCCCATAGACCCCTGACTGGATTTTCTGTGTCCAATTTGTACGTATCCATTCAAATGCAAATCGGTCTCGTCGCTCATGATATAATCATCCACTGCGTCGTTTAGGTTCAATAGAGTGCGGGGGTAGTTAGGGTGAAATTGAGGGTCTGCGGGCAGTAGCTGGTGGACTGCTTCCTCTGTGTAACAGAGCATCGTAGAACCAAACCAAATTGCAGAGATGACCATGTAATGCTTAATTGCTTGGAACGTAGTCTAATCGACGTTCACTGCTCATCCCCGACATCTTCGCCCACAGCAGTGATATTCTCATCGGAACGAGTAATACGAGCACTGCATCGCCTCTCCTGTCACGTGGCGAGGCGAGCATTTTCCGTCAGCGGTCATATTTGTTTCAATATTTCAGTCAATATTTAACAACGGTTTACCAACGGAATAGTGACTGGTTAACCTGTAGTCCAGTGGTCGATGTTCGGCCCAGCACAATCGAATTTTTACTCGTACAATCACTTCAATTCAATTCACTTCAGTTCAGTTCAATTCACTTCAATTCAATGAAATTCAATTCAATTGAATTCAATTCAATTCAATTCAATTCATTCCATTTCACTTCAGTTGATTTCAATTCAGTTCGAATCAATTTAATTCAATTCAATTTAACTCAATTCAGTTCCATTCCATTCATATCAATTCAAGTCAATTCAATTCATTTCAATTAAATTCAATTCAGTTCAATTCAATTCAATTCAATTCAATTCAATTCAATTCAATTCAATTTAACTCAATTCAATTCAATTCAATTCAATTCAATTCAATTCAATTCAATTCAATTCAATTCAATTCAATTCAATTCAATTCAATTCAATTCAATTCAATTCAATTCAATTCAATTCAATTCAATTCAATTCAATTCAATTCAATTCAATTCAATTCAATTCAATTCAATTCAATTCAATGCAATTCAATTCAATTCAATTCAATTCAATTCAATTCAATTCATTTCAATTCAATTCAATTCAATTCAATTCAATTCAATTCAATTCAATTCAATTAAATTCAATTCAATTCAATTCACTTCAATTCAATTCAATTCAATTCAATTCAAATCAATTCAATTCCATTCAATTCAGTTCAATTCAAATCAATTCAATGCAATTAAACTCAAAGCAACAAATCGCAATTTACTTCAGTTCAGTTCAGCGCAGATCAATTCAATTGAAAAACCTTTAAATAAAACTCACTTGAAAGCAAGTAGTAATTTGGTTTGGATGGTTGTACTTCAAATTTAGTATCAATGAAAATGAATAAAGTTTCGTATTAATTTTAAAAAGTTCATTAACTAGAGATCTTCGATCGATACTGACACGTATATAAAATATAACGTATATAAAATACAATAAAATATGTAAAATAAGGAAAAATTTGTCTAGTTGGTACTATTTTTAAAAGAGTTTTTCCAAACCGAGTAAGAAAGCCCAAAGTACGACAGATTTGCATTTTAGAATTTTTGGCATTAGTTTCAATTCCTTCACATATCAATCCTTTATATTCGGTAAAAGGCTCAGTTTTGTCTACGGACAGTTAGTTTGAGACGCATTTTGCTGCCGAAGAGCACAAACCAAAGGACACAGCATGTACTGACAAGTATGCTTTACCCATTCGTCACTAAATGCATCCAATACCATTGTCAACACATGCGGACATTAAATGTCTTGATATTGTATTCGATGATAAAACAATAGAAGCTGTTGGAAGGAAAAACCACAGACGCCTGTAGAGTACCGATAAAGGTTCAGAGTGGCAGAATCACTCTTACATAGCGACACACAAGTCTTGTCCAAGCATAGCAGGGGACAAGTGAGTCACATCTACTCTTTTTCCATGCAATGAATTCGTAAATGTGAACGATTTCTATACAAATCATTCAACCATATCATGGATTATAGAGGAAGAACAAAGCTGTCAGACGTGTAGACAGACAGACATAATGGCCCAACGGAGTTCACACATCAAACCTTCAAACACAACAGTAGTTCAACACAACTGCTTCAATAATTCAACTCCTCTGAGCAGCAGTTGCGAAAGCAAAATCATTGGGAGTACTAGGTTGATTAACATTCAAAACAAAAATATTCCAAATCGCACATACAGAATGTACCTTATGACGTTGTGATATAGTGATGAAATAATATCAATGGGAAGATTCCTTAAACATTTTTATGAAAATTTAAAGGAAATTAACTGCTTAAGAATTCTGGATTACTATATATGTAAATAACATGTCTGTGACAAAAAAATTATTGAAATATTTCGAGAATTCATATGATCATAATTACCAATCCGTAACCTACCTCAGGTCTCTTAATGTTATACAAAAAATTTCAATTTGTTAGGTGTTCATATTATTACCTTAGGGTTAACGTAGATGGTAGATGCATGCTTGCATGCATGCCGAAAAAACTTTGGATTGACTTTTAACCCATTTCCCATGATCCAATCGAGCTGAAACTTCGCAGGCAAACTAATAGCGACGACAAAAATTAACTATTGAACAAAAGAGCGTGGTACCTCCCATACAAATTACATATTAAAAATCCATTATTTCTCCTCCTGTTAACGGTATTTGAACAATATTGGGTATGTTGGTTAGGTGTACATATTCTAAGATCTGCTGCAAGTATGGGCGGGATTGGACAAAGGGGCCTGGTACCTTCATATTTTTTATATACAAATTTATAGTCAAAAATTATGTTTTTTACGGGATGGTTTTTTAAATTGTGGGTTGGAAAAATTCTTGGTTTTTCAAATCGTCTATAAATCTAAATCAATTGCATATCCTGCTTTTAAGTAAATAAAAAATTTTAATTTCACAATTACAAAAAAAGAAGAGCATATTAATTTTGTAGTTTGCGTCACGATTTGAGTTCTCGAAACAAGTATTTCAGCAACCTTTAAAGAAGAATTTGATGTGAGCCACTTTATATGGAATTTTTGCAACTGCAACGGAAAAGGTGCAGTGATGGAATTGGAGTTGTTGTGAAGAGAAAAATTTGATAAATGACTGGTTTTTGAGGCAAGAAATCACAGGAAGCGGCTAGAGCTTCAAAATTTAGTACAGGTGGCTACAGGTGGGTATCTTACTCATCGATATAAATTTCAAGTCGATCCGCCCTAACAGCGCCCACTTCTAGTAACTAAATTTTTTACCACGTTAAAATTATTATAATGCACACTTGCATTGACCGGAAAAGTAAGCTTAGCGGTGGGAGAGTTAATAGAACACACGGCCTTGGATAATGGAGCATTCTGCTAGAAATAACATTTATTTACTAATAAAATTATTAACTAAAACCATAAAATAAAATAAGTGTTCTTGTGGTAGTGATAGGCTTACAAATTAATTTGTGCATCCAATGCCATCAAGATTTAATTCCACTAAAAAGAGAACATTAAATTTTATAAAAGTTAATATATTACAAATAAGTCTTACTTCAAAATTGTCCCATGTTTCATCAACTTCTAACTCTATATTAAAATGAGATAGATCCTCTGCCACCCATTCGAAATCAGAAAAATTTTCATTCGCGATAGCACTTGACGTAGTCGGCAATTGATATTCAGGAACATCTGGAATCTTTAAAAGAGAAATAACTTCTTTTGGAAGCTGCAGATTTTGTTTTTTTGCTGAATGACGGTTCTTTAGACAAATACTGGATAAGAATGGGTTAGAAGAATCCATGGCTCGTTAAAAACATCAGATATATTGTGTTCTCTAGGGTCTTTTCGTGCATGCTCAATGCGATCCTTTTTATAAAATTTGTTTCTCGCCTCAGAAGCACTTTCTCCAGCGCATCCAAGAGGCACGACTGAGCCTTGTACTATTTGTGAAGAATGTGCTAAAATTTTATGAAACGTAGCTGACATTGCGTACCATTCGTAATATTGAAAATATATTTTGGCAGTTCTATAGCAAAAACTCTTCAAGTTTTCGACCCTTAACTCAAAATTACGAGAAATTGCCATTAGTAAGACTTGTAAGTATTTTAAAAACTCGATGTCAACGTTTGTTATTGACGCAAATAATTCCGGATTTGAAAATGCTCTTCGCGCCGTATTGCCATCGTTTGTTGATCCACTTCCATTACTTTTCGGCTTATGGATATGAAGACCCATTTTCTCCCCGAATTGTTGTTGAATTTCACTTTTAATTTGTCCTCAGAATTTCGAAATTGCCATTATTTAATATGAAGTCTATATGAAAGATTCAGGACAAATTCTAAGCATCGAATCCAAGCGTGTGATGGGCTTATGCCATATTTTAATGAATTTGGTTTTGGCTGAAACACTAATGACCTTAAATCTTTTATTGACAAAAACTGCTTAGGATTTCCACCACATATTGGGCACGACTGAGAAGACTTTGTTTCCGTAAGTACGTTTAAAACTTTTCCATCAATTAAAGTCATTACAAGTTCATACTTTACTGATATTTTTCTACCATTTTAAAAATAATATTTTTATTTGCATATCCAGATTGTTTTTTTCTTTCAAAATATGTTCCTTCGTTTCCTTAATAAATTAAATTTTAATTGGTCAACAAAAACGAACAGATTGAGGTGTACGATTAATCCAAACGGTTTCATGATGCGACGTGATTAATTTTAGTGATATAATTGATGTCACAAATAGCGAGATATCTAAACTTTCTGGGGTATTGCTGCTGAATATTTGTTTAAAATAACTTTGTCCTGTGAAACCGTCGAAACCATAACTTAAAACTAATGTGACATCATTCAGCTCATCTATTTGCATCAAAACTTCTTCTTGGTATGACAAAATTCTTTTTGCTGAATGGGTAACCAAGCTCTGCAGAGGAATTTGTGCTGATGACCCCGCTACCGATAGTCCATCAGGTCGGCATTGCAGTTTGCACTCTCGAATTTTTTGGTAATGTGGATAAATATCACAGTTTCGTGACTTACTCATTTCCCGAATGTTTAGGTACTGTTGCTTTGTTAAATTATTTTCTATCAAAAATAGTAATGCTTCCTCGGGGGATAGTGGTAGTGGTTTTTTGTCATTGGAGGTTAAAACATTTCTCATTTTTGTAGCCCTAGATGGAGATGAAGCTGCTTCCTTTAAAACAAAGTGTAAATCATTTCCGTTTGATGCATAAGCTGATGTTGAAGCAGCATGAACCAATAATTTGGTATCGTGACACTGTGCGGACGATACTTCGGAAGCAAGTTTTCGTTTTTGCCTCGCACTTCCCTCGCTGTATCCAACATGAGGGCGACCTCTTTTGTTTGCGACATCACTTTCAGAAATTTTAAATTCAGTCACATTTGATTACCATAAACTTTCGTTCTTCTCAAATCTGTTCGCACATCTTTGGCTATTGTTCCACTTTTTGGTAGCATTTGCACAAAAATTTTTAATTTTCTTTTTGACTGATGCCATACATTCGTCATCCACACTTCTATTAAATTTCGTGAAAGCCCAGTTGACAACAGTTGTAGCATTTCGATTATTATCTAACTAAAATTTAACAATATCCGTATTTTTTATTTTTACACAATCTTAAAAGGAAAATATAAATAATTTAGAGCAGTTGGGCTGCAGTTGGCTGCAGTTAAAATTACAACCGTATGGAAGTACACATCATTACCTTTCTCCACATATATATTGTCCAACAAATATGTCCCAATAAACAAAGTACTACTCCAAGAAACACACGGTCAATAACCACAACTACACTGAAGATACGACACAGTTTGATACAACAAAAA
Source organism: Phaonia tiefii (assembly GCA_963931995.1). NCBI lineage: Eukaryota > Metazoa > Arthropoda > Insecta > Diptera > Muscidae > Phaonia > Phaonia tiefii. The sequence continues at coordinate 195,098,448 of OZ008368.1, read as the reverse complement.
ATTTACAACAACAACATTTTTATGCCACTTATTAATAAAATTTTTTTTACATACCTGAATCAATATTTTCCATTTTATAAAAATTGTATACAATTATAATATTTTATTAAACAATGGATTAAATGTTAGGCACTATAAAGCTGAATGTCAGAGAACAAAACAAACCAAAAAAATACAACTTTGAGAGCTTAGCTTTAAGACATGGGTTGCCACCTGACTCTCATTTTTGTATTTTTGGGTATTTAAAAATGTTTATTACAAAATGTCATTATCACTTTTTTGAAATAGTACACTTTAAAAATTGATTTCTTGCCTCAAAAACCATTCATTTGACCCATAGTGAGATGGTTAGAGCTCGATATTGTATACTAAATAACGGTCATATCTATGTGTCATTTGTATTGTTTATGTAAGCTGTAGGTATACAAAATATTCTACTGGGTTTCTTTCGGAGAGATGGGCTAATATAAATGCATTCCCGGAATTAAAATCAACCACTATTTTTCACCATTTAATGAAAATGTGCTCGAAGTAGCACTAACGGCAGACTCATCAAAACATAAAATGCATTTAAATACACTCCGGTTCACTTATTTAAAGGCACTACAAATTCCATAGTCAGCAGCCTGTATCTTTTGCAATTTGTAACCGATTGCATAATTTTAAAATGGAAATGGAAGCTAGACATCTTGAGCTATAAAAAAAATCATGACAGTAGTGGTTTCGTAACTAAAGAACTTTTTTTGAGCAATATATTAAAAAAAAGTCCAAACGTGTGCTATTTTTTGTGTTAATTTATCAGCCCAATAAAAACGTAATGTGCGTCACGAAGCGTGGGTCACAAGGAGTTCACGGCTTTTTATAAAAAATCGATAAATTTTTTGGCTTCAGATAGTTATTTTAGAATTCTCTTATATTCACCTTTCTTTTAGTTATCAAATTTTGTGTGCTTTATTAAGCAAAATTCGCTAAAAATTAAGGAAACATACTTCAACTTCCGAAGTTGTAGCTTCTTCCATTTCCGATTTTTTTTGTGATCAACTATTTCGCAGCAAATACCGGTTTAAAAATTATTTTTTATGTCATTCGAAAGTAGTACAATTGAATCCCACTAATCAGTATGCATAAGTTGTAGGTATTTCTTTTGAAAGACCAACATTTTTTATATTTTAATTCGAAAATGTGGACGCTTGTAGAATTGGTCACGCAGGATTTGCCCATATGGTAATAGCGACTCGATAGTCAAAACTTTGTCAAATTTTATATAGACAAATTATCCAGTTATGTCTCCCATGACGACTTTAATGAAATCACATATGATGGATCATATGACGACAGACAAATTGTAACTGTTTGACTTAACTTCAATCGGTATTCAATTAAAGCAAACCGAATTGTTTAGTTACATTTCGTCGATCTCTTTGGCTGTTAGGAAAGAATTTGAATTTTGTTGCACGGATGGTTTAGCAGATTTCACAAGTCTAGTCTAAATATTGAGAAGAATCTCGTTTTATCGTATAAATGAATAGATCAGAACTTGTGTTTTTAAAAAGAAAAAATTACGATGCCTCATGTTTTATATGCGATTGAGTTAATTTCGGGTACAAGTGCTGACAATATATTAAGACTAAATCGATCTGTTAATGTTATTGCACGTTTTGTTTTTAGTGCTCGTAGAAGTGATCACGTTTCTGAGTACGTTAGGATGTTTCTGGGATGTTAATTTATTAAGTTTGTTGAATTTAGGAATATTCTTTTGTTTTCTTTTTATTTAATATAAATTTTTTGATATGGACAAACTTTAAAGGTAATATTTTTTTAGATAAAAAAAGTCAGTGGATTCTTTTTGAAGTTATACTTCTTATCGCGCATCATCGTATGGCAGTAACCAAAAATAAAATATGAAGAGTTTAGACACGAAATGTGAAGGAAAAAGCTGCATATGGGGGGGGGGAAACGATTTATATTTCACATTTCTGGCATTACCCAATTACAAATCATTTAAAGCGCCATCTAGTTCTCAATGTTATACTCTGTCTCTAACAAATTTGTTTTTGTATTTCGACAGCCGTAATGTGAATATATGAATTTTTTGGTAATGCCACATTCATACATACACACCAGATAGTTGGTAAAAGACAACAAATTGTTGACAAAAGCAAACAAAAATGCAAAGTGGACAGCTGCTTATGCACTCAATGTACGTACATATGTTTGCAAGGCGAATTGAACAAAATACAGTAGATTTCTAGGCGAATTCTAGTTCTTTCACTTGATATCAATTCGCCCTGACTCTATGAATATGTTTTCCCTTCACCTCCCTCTCAAAAAAAAACGAACAATGCTTTGACTCAATACAATTATTCGGTTTTACAAAATTCAGAAAATAAAGTAATTTCAATTGCACAAGATTCAATAACTGGATCTCACAATTCCGAACAATTAGCATTTCTTAGACAAAAGCTTCACAAACTTTCTACAATCGAAACAGAGGGTTTACCTTATGAAATTGTTTTTGTTTTGCATAAACCGTACATTATAACAACAAACATCGACGTAACTGATGGGTTAGCCAATGGTGCTGTTGGAGACTTGGCTCATCTTGAATACGACAAGGACAGTAATCCTATTAGCATTTGGTTAGAATTTCCAACATCTCCTAAAGTGGGGCAGCAACTGAAAAAGAAATCGGTGGCGCATGCAACTAATCGAAATATAAGCTTATTTGCAGTTCCAATCAATATAAGAACATCTTGTACGTCCCTAAATAATAATAGAACAATATATGCGAAACGAAAACATTTTCCTCTAATTGCGGCTTGTGCTACGACTATACATAAATCCCAAGGTGTCACTGTTAACGAAGTTGTCTATGAGTATGTAAAACATCATTGCCAACAATTAGTTTTTGTTGCATTGTCGCGGGTAACTAGCCTTGGTGGCATATATATCGTTAATTCTCAAGACAACAAAAAATGATTCCTTTGCAACAAGAATTGCAAAGACTTTCTTTAAACAGATTTGACACCATAAACCACACTCTTCTTAATTTCATATACGAAAGCCCATGCATTTCATTGTATTCTTTAAATTGTCAGGGAAAATAGAAATCAAGCCACAACTAAAAGTGGCACAACAATCGATGCAATATTCACAAGATATTTGAATTTTAGCTCCAAAATTTTTATTTCCTACTTTAGTTATCATAATCCTATTATAACAGTAATTAGCGTATACAATATATGTTATTTAATTTTAGATAAGAAGTAGTATAACTTCTTCAGAGTGTGCAGACACACGCTATTTTTTTTTTCTTTCAATTACTTTCTTTTTTACTTTGGAGTTGTTTCTTTTTAAATTCTTTATATCAACTTCACCTGTCTGTATGCATCATGTATGCATGCATGCCGAAACAACTTTGGACTGATTTTTAACCCATTTCCCGTTATTTCTGCTCCTGTTAAAGGTATTTGAACAAAATTGGGTATGTTGGTTAGGTGTAAATATTCTAAGATCTGCTGCAAATATGGGCGCGATTGGGCAAAGGAGCGTGGTCATATATGAAGAATTTATAGTCAAAAACTATGTTTTTAACGGGTTGGTTTTTTTCAGGACTGTTTTATTGTTATTCTTAACTATGGCGTAGATATTGCTCAGATGAAATTTATATTATGTTAACGTGAATGAATATCATAAGCGACCCATAATTGTTAAAAGATCGAAGATCATATTATTAAGTTATTTTTATGTATAATATTGTAAACAGTGGGAGACATTTTGAGAAATTATCTAAATTTCTACACTCCCGCTTGAGATTTGTGTATTGAACGTTTATTTTGTGAAAATTTTTAACAAATATATCATTGGAACAAAGAACGAATAACAAGTTGTTTAATATTTTTTCCTATATTCTAATTTTCAATTAGAAATCTGCAATATTAAGATTAGTTTATTTAAAATTTTGAAGAAAAATTTATTTATGCATCAACTGAATAAGTCTATATATATATTAGGTTGGGTAAAATTGTTCGGGTGAGAAAAAAATCAAAGGCGTATAGCAAAAACAAAATTTAAGCAAAATTCTAAGAAATTTACCCTAAGAAACTAGGGTCTAAAATTAAAGCCGAGAGATTTACAGATTTCAGTTTCAAGTAGTATTTTAAAAAATTCCATATTTTATACATATTTGAAGCAGACAACATATATTATTAGTTCGTGCTTATTTCGAACAACGTATTATTAGCGTCAAGTGTCTGCTTTCGTTGTGTTAAAATTTTTGCTTACAACCCGTGTATTACTAAAGGTACGATTTAAAGACTGTCGAAAAGTAATGATAAACTTGCAACTACTACTAAATCATGAATTTAAAAAGGATGTGCTTTTACTAATTTTTCAATTACATTACAAACTTAAGTTTTTAAGTAAATTTTCAAAAAAAAAATTGGTAAAATTGGGCTTTAAAATATGCAGCACAACTAAGCCCAGCATTAATGAAACACATGGAATTTTTTGTATGTAACAGCATTTCCTAATTAAAATACACTTTTTCTAACTTTTTTCTAATGTAAATTTTTTTGTCTCACTGCGGGAGCCAGGGTTTGATTTTAGACCCACAGTTTCTTGGGGATGTTTTCGTAGAACTCTTCGTAGATTACGATTTAGCTATACGCCTTTTATCAAAAACAATTGACCCACCCTAATATGCATATATGTATGTATGTATATACAGGGTGATTCAGGAAGTTCCGGACAAATTTCTCCAGCGAATTCCTTGGCCCATTTCATGAAGAAAAGTCCACTAGGACCATGTCCGAAAATGCAAGGGTGCGAAATGGCAGCGGGTTCAACCTTTTTGGATTGGGGGTCGGAGGGTAGTAGGGTAAAGTTGCTAACTTCTGAGCCAGTGGTCGGATTTGTTTGTTTTTGGGCTTGTAGGAAAACTTCCTTTAACATCAAATGTTTTTTTCCTTATGTGTTTGATTCTATAGCCAAAAATTTCAATAAAATAAAATCTTAACCGTGTTAATTTACAAAAACAAATAAATGTGTGCTGTTATTTCGCTTCCAAAAACAAACATTTTTGCATTTCAGGAAAATGGTCATAACTTTGGAACGGTAAGACCTCTGGGCTTTTGGAAAGGCAAGAGATATGGCTATCTTTCAACAAAAAAACATAAGTTACCTGCCATCCGGCTGAGCAAATTGAGGTTATGTGAATTTTTTTTCTGTATCTTTTTTTTCTGTATCTCGGTCGTAAATTCATTTGCTTATATTATTTATCATTTATTGTTATATATGTTTTCTGTCTTATCGGATGGCGTATTCTACGTTAAACTTAATCGCCGTGTCTCTGACACAGCCTGCAGGGACAGTCCGTGGCCGAAGGCCTCGGACAACTGTCTGCTGTAGTCCGTTTAAAAAAAAAAAATATTATGTTCAATTTTTTTAAACTTCATTTAATTTATGTATTTTAATTAATATTTTTATTGAAATAAGTTCTGCGAATGTTGAGAGGGCCGCCCTAATATTAAAAAAGGTTTACCTTATCGAGTCTTCGCATTAGCATTCGAGCGTTATGTGAAAGCTTTACGCTTTACAATTCAAAATTAATGTTACAACAGCTTTATTGAAGCTTTCGCAAAAAAGCTTTGTTACGTTAGCTTACTGTTTGTTTCACTTTTTACTAGATACATGTTGCCAAGCAACATTAGCTTGCTGTTCGTTTCACTTTTTACTAGATACATGTTCCTAAGCAATGTTGAGCAACCAAAAACACTCAACCAAACACCACACATATGTTTGAGTGTATGTGTTTAAACAATTTTAATTAATCAACCAATATGAAATGTATATCAAACGAAAGATAACATCTTCATTTACCTACAAAAAAATTTTAGAAAAATTCATCTAGCCGTTTCCTCAAATTCAATGAAATAAAGATTACAACAATAAAAACCTGACATGACTCCTCATACCGTAAGGTGAGACGTATTCTACGTCAAAAGTGGTCCAAAATTTTTGCCAGTAGTAGTGCCTGAAATTCTGCATCGATTGGAGTAAAAATATCCAAAGTCATTGATGAAATTTTCCGACTTATGGCTATTTTTATCTCGAAACAAAATTTCATATTTTGTAGTATACGCCACTTTTTGGGAAATATTTTTTTTTATGGCACATACGTGAACATATGCTGAAAAAATCATTAACTTTTAGTCCAAAATTATCTTCACGTATGGCACTATACATTAGGGTGCAGCGATAATGTATGCAATTTTTTTGCTACATTTTTGTAATGTTATAGACTTTATCCGGAGTTACTTTTAAGATGTAGAACGAAAACAAAATGCATATATTAATAGGATGATAATATCTTTTTTTTACGTCTGTCAAATATTTTTTTCACATACGTGAAGATAACAAACTTTTGTTTTAATTCAAAATTTTCATATATTTTTTTTTGTATATCCACAATAATGGTACATTCGGTACCATAACGTGTTCAATTTTTATCAAAGGTGGATATACAAGAAAATGACTACGTAATATCTCTGAAACCATAAAAGATAGGGACCTGGGTATTAAACAGATGGATAGATCTAAAAAAAATTATCCCAGGAAATAGTCTTATCTCATTTTTTCTGATTTTGTGATATACGTGAACATAACTTCGGAACGACGATATGTATTTTCAATCTTGACCTTTACTAAGAAACTTATATTAAGATATCAAGCTATGCTTAGAAGTTAAAGTGAACGACAAGCAATTGTTCGAGATATCAATGCTAGCTTCAGATATATGCGAAGAACGCATACAAACCAAAATAATGGACTACGCACTCATCAATCCCGTAATTCTGTGACAGACCAGGAACGATCAGAAGGACTGGAAACTTATCTTGGCCATACACCTAACATAGCACAACATTAGGATCATATATAATTTTTAAACTACAGGATTGATAGTTTATTCTTATGATGACTGACAAACATTTTTGCTATTTTTTGACAGTTTTGTCTAGCCAATCATTACCGGGTCAGCTAGTAAATAAATTACGTTCTATGGCAATTGCCATCTTACTTGCTTCCTATGTGTCTGAACTAATGTTTAGACTTATTGATATAATCAAATTGTGAATTGTTTCCCAAACTAAATCTTAAACTCAAATTGTGAATTATTTCTCAAACTTAATCTAACAATTAAATTGTTTGTCAAACTCTATATGAATTATTGTGAACTAACTGCAAATGTTAAATCAATCACAATTGTGAAACTACTAGAATGTAGTCTACATTGGGTGAAACCAAATACGAAATACCTCACTTCCGTCGCATCACTCTCAAGATTATCATCAATCTTTGTGCCGCATATAAACCGCTTTGGTTCTAACCGCAAAAATATACTAATTTTTACTTCGACTCTCCTCATATTTTCTTGCCACTGACAAATTGTTTGAGATTGAACGGGAAATCTCTTTTAAATCCAAAGTAGATACCGATTTCCTTGGTAGAAGTTTATCACCAAAAATCTACAAATACAGTCCACTAACTCAGATATACATAGTTGCTTGGGATTCCAACTTGGGTACTGCCAACAAGATCCACCAAAACAGGTACTCCACCAACTACAATCACCTCAATATTAATCACTGTTTATCTGCAAATAATTTCTCTACGAGGAAAATTCAACACAGATATTTTTTTATAACATCGCTTTCAGGTTTAACTGAACTTAGTATACCATATTTTAAAACTTCACACTGGCCATTCTATTGTAGGAAAACAGAGACACTAACTACACAACGGCTCCATTTCCATAGGAAATTCATTATGTTCTGGACTGAAAACGTAAAATTAGAGAACATATTTGCATGATGAAATAGAAAGAACCTTTATATGTTTATTTGAAAGGACGCCTCACCACTGCATTAATATGATGAACATGTTGCATGTTTCCTGCAGGATATGTGTCCTCCTATGTGACTTCACGCATACAAGTGTGTGAGTTGCTAGGAATTGTGTTATACTTGCATATAGCAGCATGTAATTTATAAGCTATTCATGCATTGGGTAGTATAGATTACAGATAAAATATCACTGCGTGTACAAGTGAGTGTATCACTATTATTGTCATTATCATCTCACGCTCTCATAACTCATATGAATGGCTTTCCTTCAACACAAAGGAATTGCGTTTAAATCAAAATTCCTCTTGAAAGCTTAAACTGCAATATGACCAAAACTGTCAACAGCAATAACGTCGTTAATAATTGTTAACGTAAACGAGGGAGAAAAACATAAGAATTTCAGAAACAGTGTAAACGAGAATAACATCATAGCTTTTAATAGAGGTCGAAATGTGTATGAATGATTAGGGCAAACACATTTTTAAACAATTTATTTTCAACATTTCTATGCATTTTAAAAGTTTGAATATTATATTTCTTATATGGGCATTCCCACAGAAAGGTCAACCTTTTGTCACATCACGTCACCTTCGATAATTACTTATGGTTTAGGACCAGTTAGTTTGATTGTCTTCTTTTATTTTACTAAATATGTAGTTACTTACATTCTGTATTTAGGAAAAGAATATAAAACAATCGAACCACATGCTCCTAAAATATAAGTAATTAACGAGGGTGACGTGATGTGACATAGGGTAGCACTTTCTCTGGAAATGTCCATATCCTATTATGAAATTCGGACACTAAAATATACTTTTCGATTACATCCCTGGAAGGGATGCTTGTCCAATCCGATCTGCCTGCAGGTACAGAATGATTCCAAAGGGGTATGCCATTTTATAGTAGTAAAATTTTGGTCGCATATGACTACTTCTAGCACCTTGAAAGAAGGACCATCTCGTGCTCCCAGTTGGGCCCCATTTTATTGTAGTGAAAGTTTGATCGCGAGTAACTACTTCTTGCACTTCGAAAGTAGGGACATCTCGGCTCCACGTTGAGCTCCATTTTATTGCAGTATCTGTTGAATTTGGCATGTGATGAAAATTTACAAATTACCAATCATAAACCATTGAAGTAATGTATACTGTAATGTAAATGGAAGTATGAAATGCAAAAATTAAAGAATTCAAAAGAACTGTACATAACACTAAACATTATAAAATAATGTTTAATGTCAAGTAAATGAAAAACGAACCATGAACCATTATTAAGATTGTGAAAACATTCTCAGATGTATAATACTTGTAAACATATGATTGTGTTTTGTGCATTTCCGATAGTAGACCCTGATTCTAATAATAATATGCAACGTTTTATACCAACCTGGTATCAATAGTATATGTAAATAAAAAAACACGATTCCCACAACATTGTTTCCTTGATTGCAGAATATGAAATGTGTCTTCCAAATAAATACATGAGTTGTGAGGGGATGAACGGTTGGAACGGAGTTCCTTTCGTTATATAAAGGGTTTTCAACAGAGACGCTACAAAAGTAAATCGATAGGGACAGCAAACGACGCCATATTTTTTCCCGCTCTTTTGACATTTCTCTTCAGTAAGGTTCGCCATTTCACCATGGAAAGACATAAGAGCCAACAACGAGTCGAATTTATTAAAATTTACTACCGAAATTTGGAGACAGTGGCCTCAACTTTAAGAGCGCTACGTCCAATTTATGGTCGTCATAATCGTCCTACCAGATCAACAATTGAGCGTCTAGTGGACAAATTTGAATCCACAGGCACAGTACAAAACGTTCCCATGCCAGTGAGAGAAAGAAGTGCCCGTAGTGTCGAGAATATTGCTGCCGCTCAGGCTTCAGTTCAAGAAAGCCCATATGTGTCTCTCACACGTCGTTCTCAAGCGTTGGGAGTCTCTGTGACGTCGTTGTGGCGAATTTTGCGAAAAGATCTTGGCCTACATCCTTACAAGATCAAATTGACGTAAGAACTGAAGCCGCTTGACCACCATAAGCGTCGTATGTTCGTGAATTGGGCTGAGCAATAACTTGAAAATGATTCGGATTTTCATCGGAAAATCATCTTCAGCGATGAGGCTCATTTCTGGCAGAATGGCTTCGTCAATAAGCAAAATATGAGTTATTGGTCAGACAGCAATCCACACGTGATCCATGAGTCCCAAAAAATTTACGGTTTGGTGCGGTTTTTGGGCCGGCGGCGTCATTGGGCCGTACTTCTTCTGTGATGATCAAGACTGGCACATTACTGTGAATGCGAATCGCTACCGTTCAATGATAACCGAATATTTTTGGCCCCAATTGGATAATATGGACTTGGAGGACATGTGGTTCCAACAGGTCGGCGCCACAAGCCACACAGCGAATGCCACAATCAATTTATTGGAAACCAAGTTTGGTGAACGTGTTATCTCACGAAATGGCCCAGTCGATTTGCCGCCTCGGTCGTGCGATTTGACGCCGTTAGATTATTTCCTGTGGGGCTACGTCAAGTCTATGGTCTATGCCAACAAGCCAGCGACGATTGATGACCTTCGTACGAAAATCGAACGTGAAATTGCAGCAGTATCGGCCGATTTATGCTTGGAAATCGTCGAAAATTGGGTTCAGCGTCTGGACTTCTGCAAGCGTGGCCGTGGTGGCCATACAAAAGAAATCGAGTTCCATACATAATCGAATCGAACGTACTTTCACAGGAATAAAGAATTTCATTGGTATCTAAAACCGGTTTTGTTTTATTTAAAAAAACTTTTGTAGCGCTCTTATTGAAAAACCCTTTATTATGTACTACTTAGTTCCCACATACCTAAGGCGCCCGTTGAAAAATACGATAATTTAAATGCATCTTTAAGAAAAGATATTTTTTGTAAAACGATAAACTTTTTTTAAGAATTTTTTTTTTATAAAATGTATTTTTTTTTCCAAAAGTATATTTTTATGTCCTTTTTGTAAGGATATGTATTATATTTTCCCTGAAAAGGTCCTTTTTTATATAAAGGCACTTCTTTTAGTAAAAGCTATTGTTTTTTTTAAGAAAAGGTACTATTTTTAAGAAGAAGTACTTTCTGCAAGACCAAGCCATCAACTTTTTACTTTAGAATTTAAATGTGTGCTGCATGTGCAACCAACTTTTATAAAGAAAGAGGATGTTACTTCATTAATATGACTTCAGAATTTCTTTCATTCTCAGTAGAATGAGGAATATATAGAATATAATTTATCGATAACTAAGTCAGGTTTTAAATAAATAGAGATAACTAAAGAGTTGCATTTGATGGTTTTGAGAACAGTGGCGGTAACAAGTAAATTATAAAAAATTTTGGGTAAAACACCTGATCGAAAGAAAGCTAAAAATCTTCTAATAAATTAATATTCGTTTTCAATAATGCACACGACATTTAATATAAATATTTGGAACGAAGTTCCTTATCGCACATTGCGTGTTGGGGGCTAAATGAACAAAAATTAAACAACTTTTTTTTAACACTATTATGCTACATCCCACTATTATCAACAATATTGTTTACTTTTGCTTTGGTTTGTGTCTACACTAACGGCTTGGATCATAGAGAAAAAAATTAACTAGATGTCTCACATATGCTGGGAAATTTCTTGTTTCATGGGAAGTTTTCTAGCTGGAGCCTTTATATTGTGGTATAGTATATATTGTGGTTTTGAAGCCAAAGTGAAAACGAAAATTTTCTTAAATACGTGCCTTTTCTGAAAAAAGGCAAATTTTCTCAAAAAAATACCTATTCATATTCTTAAACAAAGTAAATTTTCTTAAAAAATACCTGATCTTAAAGAAGTACCTTTGCATAAAAAAAGTAAATTTTCTTATAAAAAGTAATTTTTATTTAAATAACTACCTTTTCTTAAAAAACTAAATTTTCTTACAAACTACACTTTCTTTAAAGAGTTACCTTTGTTGTGAAAGAAAATAACTTTTCTTGAGATAAGTACACTCCGGTTCATTTCTTTAAAGACACTAAAAATTCCATATTCAGCAGCCTGTATCGTTTGCAATTTGTAACCGATTGCAGAATTTAAAATGGAAGCTAGATATTTTGAGATAAAAAATAATTATTACAATAGTGGTTTCTTAAACTTTGAGCAATTTATAAAAAAAAATACAAAGTGCGATTTTTTTTGGTTCACTTGAATTTACTTTTTACCGCCACTGTGGAACTTTTTAGTTATATTTTTATTTATTTTTTATTGACTATTTTACAACATCATGAGGTCAGACGTCTTACACATATTAATTAAACAACCAAATTAAACAAAATTGAACATATTCTTCCAACAGGCTATATCCTTCGCCTTTTGTCGCCAGTTGGTAACACCAAGGATACGGGGGGAGTCTTTGTCGTCCTCATTTCCTGCTTCCATCGGATACGTTATCAAAACCCTTTCGCGCTGGCTCATCTTCATCCATTCTGATAACATGGCCTCGCCAACGCAATTGGTCCACTTTGATTCGTCTAGCTATGTCCACGTCAGAATATAGATTATATAGCTATGCGTTCCAGCGACGTCGGTATTCGCCGTTTTCCCTAACAGGACCATATATTTTACGGATAATTTTTCTCTCGAAAACTCCCAGGTGCTTTTCATCCGCTTGCGATATGATCCAAGTTTCGGAGCCATATGTCAAGACAGGTATAAGGAGAGTCTGATATAGCTGGACTTTTGTCCGTCGATAGAGGGCTTTGTTCCTAAGCTGCTTGCTAAGCAAGCACAATTCTCCTATCTATCTCCAGGCTGCCGTTGTTGTCCTTGTTCATGGCGGATCCAAGGTAGACAAATTCATCTACCACTTGAAAATTAAATCGGTTGTCAACGTTCAAGTGCGGATCCAGTCGAGAGGTTTCTCTAGTCGTTGACACCATCAATTTTGTTTTGCCCTCATTAACAGCAAGAATCACCTTCGGTGATTCCTTTTCGATTCTTGTAAATACTGCAGTAACCTCTCGCAAATTTTGCCCAATGATGTCTATGTCGTCAGCATACGACAGAAAGTCCTGTTATGGCGAATGTGGGACTGAATACCAAAGTTTTCCGATTCTCCACCCCAATACAAATTACTTGGCCTGTCCACAATTACTTTGAACAAGACGGCTGTCAAGGATATAAGATTTCGGTTCCTGAGATAAGAATTAAAGTGGCGGGACTCTTGTTTGTGTCGTTAGATGAATGAATATACACAGTTTATAGTCGATCTAAAGTTGAGTCGTAGAATTTTGTTTGCTTAATCCCGATTTGGTGGCTGCATCAAGAAGAAAAATTGCTTCAAAATCAGAACTCAACGAAAAAGAAACAGAGCGTACCGAAAAACACTGTTTGGCATAAACTGTAAGCCGAAATCTATTGTTTAAATAAAATGTAACCGTCAACGAAGTCCGGTACAAAATTATAAATATTTTTTGAATTCTATATATTAACTTCACCTGTCTGTATGTATGCATGCATGCCGAAAAAACTTTGAATTGATTTTTAACCCTTTTTCGTGATCCAATCGAGCTGAAACTTCGCAAGCAAACTAATGGTGGCGACAGAAATGAACTATTAAAATATGAGCGGGATTGGACAAAGGGGCGTGGTGATATATAAAAAGTTTCTAGTCAAAAACTATGTTTTTCACGGTTTGGTTTTTTTATTGATAAATTTTATTTATTGAAACAAACATCTAGAACTGGAATTATAGATTGGCTTCAAAAGTATTGCTCTATATTTTCCCAAATGTACTCTCCTCGGAAGGGTAAAAATAGGGGAACGACACAACCGTGCGAGTGTCCCCTTTACGGGGCTTTTAGGGACTTACTCGGCATGTGTGTCACCAGATCCGGTGGTGAGTGGTGTGTGAGTAGTATGCTTCTGTCTCCCGATGCGTTGTGTGTGGCAACGCGGTTTGCCTCTCGTGTTTTCGCGAGTCGGCGCGCTAGGACGGTTTAGTAGTGGTTGTGGGGTTTCACTGGTCTTTATCGGTGTCTCCCTTTTGTAGTGGTTAAACGTATTTCGTGATCCTGGCTTTTTCCAGCTAGTTATTCAGCCGTGTAGGATCTCGTTGTCGGTACTGCTGTACCCTGCCAGCACAGGGACTGCCAGTTCCCGGACTTCGTCGGAGTCGAATATGGAAGTGGATTAGCCGCGAGGTCTGACCAGAGGCCTATTTCTGGTACCGTGTGCTGTTTGGGAGTGACGCGTGGAAGGTCTCGAACTCGTGCCCTTTCAGTTTGTGTCTTGTTTTGTGACCCACGGGGGAATCATCGGGCGAAGCCTGAAGATTGGCTGCCGGTCGCTGTTATTGACCGGAAGAGGTGGAAACAGCCTTGCTCCCACGGTGAGAAAGCTGCAGCCGTCTGACTGTAGTTATTAGGCCGTTTAAATTGCAATCTTAGCATTTAAATGGCAATGTTACGTGATGTTGTTGTTGTTGTAGTTGAAATTGTAAAATTGTTTCACGATTGATGCTTTTGACGCCGGGGGGGACCAGTCCCCTACTTAGTACAAAGTAAAAACTGGAAGCAGCTTCACTGCGAAACTCGGACCAGAGAGTATGCCTATCTGGTAGCACGGGTGGGTTGGCCCCCTTGTGGGAGATCGTGCTGGCTGTGGTTGCCACCAAAATCGCTGGTAGATGCTATGTAGTTGTCTTGTATATCAGTTACTTGTAACGAAGTATGCTAGGCAGTTGCATATCCTCGAAATATGGGATCCGTGGCCCTTATCACGGAAGAGGTTTGGATAGTACCTCACTCTTTACCAAGGAGGAGTAGCTCATGTACAGAGAGTTGCTCAATTGGTAGCTCGTGGACGGAAGAAAGAAGTCGCGCTGGCGGATATGCGAATACTGGGCGTTTGTTCTCCCACGTATCCGTGTAGACCAACGGTGTAAGGCTTCCTATTCCTGATCTCTTGGCTGCCCTTCTATGGATATCTCACGGGCGGCACGAACAGTCGTATCAAATATATTCTTGGTGGGGCGGTTTTCACCTGTGGTTAAGGACTTCACGTCGAGTACCACATTAAATCACGCGGACTCTGAGCCCAAAATAGAATCTATTTGCAAGCACAATTCTCCTATGTACCTCCAGGCTGATGTTGTTGTCCTTGTTCACGGCCGTTATCGATAAATTACATTCTATATATTCCTCATTCTACTAAAAATGTAAGAAATTCTGAAATCATATTATCGCGTACCTTTCAACAAACTTAACCTGTATTGTGAATCCCATCAGACCATCACGAACCAACTGATGTAAACGTTAATTTTACGCAAATACAGAAAACATGTGGGAACTTTCTATATAAAACGTCGATACACAAACCCTCAAAAGTGATCATTCCCCTTTTCCTTTATCTATAACCGAAAGGCAATCCGAATATTGACGTTTCATTCGCGTTCCCGCAATACGTGCGATAGTTCGGAGTAACTTGCAATCATTGTGGCAGGCTTTAACTCCATTTCAGCGAAGATTACCCTTCACAAATTTCATCTATTATTACGGAATATCCTTAAAAATTTGGAAATATCTTATAAATAGTTTAAAAAATCCAGGATAAAATAAGGTTCGAAATATTTTAATGGATCCGGAGGAAACGTGTCCTGTTGATAATTTCAAAGTAATGGCTCCAATAGGTTGGGTTGTTGTTATTTATGACATTATAATGGAGCTTCTAGATTTGTTGCACATAAAATCAGTTGAACACCTCCCTCATAGTCTTAGAAAGGCTTGTGATATTTTTTAAATACAGTATTTTCCAAAAGGCCACCACTGTGCCATTATGATGATAATCCTTTAAAGAATATCCAGGAAGAGGTTGATGTTGATGATTATGACGATGATGACAATGATAATGATACTATAACTGTTGTTTTTCCCACTCCGTCACCATGTTTTCAAACGTAGAGAGGTATAAGCAAATCCAGCAGGATATCACAACACTCATGGGAATATATGCATATCCTGTTCGTACCATTCTTACGTACTTTTAGTCATCCACTACTAGTAGCTCGATAAAAGTCAAAGTTTTTCGAAATGAATTTCAAGTGAGTGTGAGAAAGCATTAGTCGAAAGAACCGCAAGTCCTTGAATTTTTGCTTCGTTTAGTTCGTTTGCATTCAGTAACAGAGTAAAAGTGATTTCGTTGCGCTATGTCTGTCTTTCTACCAACGTCTACCTATCCCCGATACACATATAGGTGATAATGAATATAACTTCAGATTCATAGGTGAGTATGGGTGGGTGTGAATGCGCTAGAGCGAGGGTATTTTGGTGAATGTGATATTGTGTAATTTTGTCACTTTCGAGTGGAACGGATACTTAGGGGTTCACATAGATTGGTATGAATTTATAACATTCTGAAGTCGATTTTAAATTTCTGGCGGATATAAACGACTTTTGACACAGACATATGTATTTAAATAAAAACGAGTACATAAGAAAGAATATTTTTGAAATAATTACAGTTTGCCATACAGGTGTAGATAATAATATTTTTCTGTTTGTTTAATGGAAAGTGCAGCATTTAAGACGTCTGATAAAATATTCATAATTAAGGAAAGTGAAAATGGGAAAAACTTTAGGATATCTTAAATTTAAAATATATGTGTAGGGTAGTAACACTACGTAAAAACAAAGATCTCAGTTTTCGTCGTAAAACTTGTTTACATTAACTGTACAGTAATCGGAGGTGCTTAACTACTCTCCCAGGCTTCACCAGTCCCAAAATAAGTATATCAATTAAACACACATTAGCATTGAAGTTCATTGCCAAACTAAGTAGCATAATGCGTAAAATATGTATTTAGGGAATAGGTATGCTGATTGCAGAAATTTAAATTTTAACTTTACTATTGGCCTCTTGCTCGTGTCCAAATCCGAAACCAAACAACAGGTTAACCGGTTTTTTACAATTAACGGTGTGCCAATTGTTAAAAACCTACTATTTGAACAAACCGAATCCCGATTATTTGACATCGGTTATCAGATTAACAGGATTTTCCTCAATATTTGTAAATATTCTCATCAAATTTAAAAACTCAATAAAATAGAAAGATTTTGAAATATTGATGGAATATTTAGGCATGGAATTTGATTGAATTTGATGGAATTTTTAGGGCAATACGTCTTTTCTAAAATCAGCTTAAAGAAAGCACTTCACTTTCCGGCGGATTTTTATAAACTATGGTATAATTATTACACTGTCATTCGTAAATAGCTGGGGGAAATTTGGAGTAAAAGTGGTAATAATACCAGAAATCCTGATTGCTCTTATTGTTTTAGAATGTACTAGGTATTTGTAGGAGAGGAGTTGGGCTATCAGAATATAGTCTTAACGTAGGAGTTGTGTGTGGTGTATCTAGCCACTAAAACGATATTTGAAACCAAACATTTTAAATGTAAATGTTTGCACTGACTTTGTTAGTTCTCCTTTAATGATTTTTCGGTTCAATATCAGTTTCTATGAAAAAGTACTTCTATACCTGTTTTCAATTAGTTTGACTTGAGGTCATAAAATGAAAATACCAGTGGGTTCGACTATATTTTCAAGATTTATTAAATATTCCCAATATTTCGATTAGCATCGCTAACCATCCTCAGGGTTCTGCTTATATATACAAAAATATTTAACATTAATAATATTGATCACAAAACGATTGTCAATAATTACACGTACATGTATCATGAATCGCAAAAAACAAATTACTTGTGCGCAGTGCGCTCGTATTGTCTGGTTTCCCTGTGTTTGCTTATTGTGTGTCGATATAATTGTCCGAATCGGTTAGTGTCGGTCTTGTAATTGAGTCTTTTCTCTGAGGGAACGTTAATTATGTGCATCATTTCTACAGTAAATCGTCGTGAGTAATTGGTCACCTCCGCTAAAATGTCAGCGTCGTCAAAGTTAGTCGTATCATAGTGGGCCGCTAATGCCGTTTTCTGTTCCATAGGGTTTCTAGTGGCACTTAAATCTGATTTGTGGGAAAACAGTCTTGTCTTCAATTTCGTCATCGTGGTGCCAACGTATACATTTTGGCATACGTCAGTCTTGTTTCCATTGCATTTTATCCGATATACAATATTAAACTTATCCTTTCCGTCACTTTGGACTTTGTCTGGCTAAATAACCTGCTCAGGGTATTGTGCCATTTAAATGTCAACTCATATGACCATTTGTCATCGATTTCGAAATGCTGCAGTCTCTCGGAATAATCAGGTATATAAGTCAGGGATTTCCAAATTTTATGCCATTTATTGTTCTGGCCGGGAAATCTTTTTTGCGAAGAATTTCCTTTATTCTCCTTTTATTCTCCACATGAAACATCTTGTCGCTGATCTTCAGAACTTTATTAACAAAATTTGTCGCCGTATTGATAATAATTCTTCATGGGTGCTTAGAATTCAAGTTATTTAGTTTTCCGGACGCTGTAATATACCAAAAAGTACATTTCATAGAATATATTATTTAAGAAATAATATGAAATTTACTACGATTACTTGGTATATGGCTATTTCAATGCCCACAAAGGCATATCATCAGCTCCTTCTCGACAAGTATTTAGGTATATCACCACACATTACACACAGGGAAAAGATTAGTTGGAAATCAATTCAGGCATTGGAAATTCCATGATAAAGTCTATATTTTGATCAGAATTCGTAATTGTTAAACATCAGAATTATGTGCCGATGTTGTTGATAGATTAAAAATCGGTCTTACTAAATACAAGTTGCTACTACCGAATTTTAGTTGTATTAACCAATTTGAGTATTTCAAAAACCTCATTCATCTGCAATGGAAGATACAACTGATAAAAAGTATAAAATTAGAATTCGTGTTCAAATATTAGTTACTGTAATCATAATTTAGTTTCTGTTACAAAAACACTTGTTACAAAGTTATGTATTCGATTTTTCACAAGAGGCTTTGATGTTAAAGAGAAACTACGTATATTGAAATGTTACGCGAGGACTTTACAGAAAAACTAATATCTTAAACAGAAAGTGATAAAGTTGCGAAAGAACAATAAAGTGTAGACTTATAGATATCAGCCAGCGAAGACTACATATTATCATAAATTGAGGTGAAGTGAGACTTTTAAACATAAATGGTTGAATATGATGCCACTATTGATTGACGCCTTCACAAACACATGCAAACACTTGTGGACACTTGGCTGGAGGAACTGTTATTCTGGATGACACAAATTAACTTAAACATACATATGATACCCAGGGTAACCCATCCCCATTTTTGGTCGAAAATATGAAAAATATAGAAAAACTGTCTGTATCTGGAAAACGAAGCGTCCAATCGAAAAAATAACAATTTTTTACTAGTTCCTAAGGGTTCCTCACAAAGTGGTCCAATTCGCATGAAATAATTGTTTTTTTTAAAATCGCCAAAATAAGAAAATCGCTAATCCTTAGGCGGCTTTCACCTATGGATGTCTTCAATACGGCATCAGTTTTTTTTTTTTTTTTTAAATCGCTGAAACTAAAATTTCTGACATCAAAAATCGCTAAGACGCCCATATGCTAATATCTCAGAAACGGAGCGTCCAATCGAACACAAAACTATTTTTTACGAGTTTCTAAGGATTTTTCATAAAGTAATCCATCGAATGGAAGATATTTTGTTCAAAAAATCATCAAAATATGAAAAACTCTGAAATAAAAAATGGGTATAACTCGGACATATGTGAGTTTTAGTGATTTTTTATTTGAAAAATGTTAACTTAATGTATTTTAAGTGATGCCGTATGAGAGGCATCCATATTGGTTAAAACCTCTTATGGAGCTTAACAATTTATTGCTTTTGCGGTTGGATGCACCGTTTCCGAGTTATAGCTATTTTTTTATTTTAGCGATTTCCTTATTTTGGCGATTTTTAGAAAAAAAAGGTCCATGCGAATACAGCCGAAAAAATTAGTTATATTTCGATTGAAATATTCGAAAAAATTTAGTCTTAGCGACTTGTTTAAAAAAAAATAATGCCGTGGTCAAAACATTCATTGGTTACAGCCTCCTAAGGATGCAAAAAATTTTTATTTTTGCGATTGGACGCACCGTTTCCGAGTAATAGCAATTTTTTTATTTTAGCGATTTTCTTATTTTGGCGATTTTTTGAAAAAAAAATTATTTCATTATTTTATTTGTTCATATTTTCGGTCAAAAATGGGCACGAAATACGAACCCTGGTTATAAATAATAATAATTTTGTTTATATTTAAATATATAATACACAATTTGAATAAATAATATTTTTTTGTACTTTTTTCTATAAAATTCATAATGGGTTAAAGCATCACCAAATGGTTGTGACAGCCATTAAATTCAAGTACATAATTAGTTGAGCATACCAATATATTATTTGGTACAACCGAATTAGTTAATACATTTTTCGTTCATCCAACTAATAGAACATTCACCACTACAGGGTAATGTGATTGCTACAACTAAAACTTGATTGACAGATCACATTTATTTCTTCTGTGGCTTCAACTAAATATTTCAGTTCTTGCAACCAAAACTGAATTACAAATCAATTGATATGCACAACAGTTGGTGATACTGAACACAATTATTGGTAATCACAACTGAATAATGTGATAGTCTAAAGAACCGCCAAATTTTAGTTGGCTGTAAATACTCGTATAGTTGTGACAACGAATCTGTTCTCTGTGTGTATAAGGATAAACAAATCTCAAGTAAGCGAGAATTGTGTCAACTCCTACGTGTGCGAAAACAACCACAAAAACACTATGCCATAACCATCATTATTAACAACATTTCTTTTCTATGCAGGCTTTCATCGAAAGCCATTGCATAGATGTTGTTAAAAATTAGGTTTGGAAAGTTGAAAAATGTATGAAAATTCTCAATAGTAGACAATGGACAATGGATTTTTTGGACGAAACGGAAGAGAAATTGACACCAGATTTAACAGCAGATAGAAATGGTCCTCGGTGATTGTTTTCAAACAAAAAATGTACATCTTGAACCCTTGAGTTACGGCCCTTTAATGTTAGGGAGCGATATGTACACAGGGCTATTATGTGTGCAAAAATTAGCACAACGGCTGCATTACGAGAGTTGATATATATATTTCGGGAATAGCAAATAATAACAAATATTGTTAAATGAAAATGACTTTATTGCTTTTCAAAATAGTCCCCTTGATGATCAATACACTTTTGCATTCGTTCAAACCATTTGTCATTGCAAATTTTTCCATTCTTCTTGAGAGACCTCCAAAACATGGTTTTAGTTGCTTCAACTGCTGCTTCTTCGGCGCCTGTAAATCGTTGACCACGCAGTTTACATTTGATATTCGGGAAAACGAAGAAGTTATTGGGTGCCAAATCAGGACTGTACAGTGGATGATTCATCAATTCAATCTTTTGTCTACTCAAAAATTCACTTGATTGTCATGATGGATAATGATTCGTTGGTTTTGCGAATTTCTCCGAAGACTTCAGGCAATGAAATGGTTATGTATCCCTCAGAATTGACCGCCCTACCTTATTCGAGGAGAATAGTGGCCACATGTCCTATTCGGCCGAAGAAACAGGCGACCATTTGCTTTCCTGCTCTTCTTCCTCGAGCAACTTTTGTTGGATTTAGCTCGTCTTGAGAGACCCACACGGCGATTGCTGTTATGATTTCGGCTCATATGCATATATCCATGATTCGCCACCTGTCACGATTTTATACACGTCTTTTGAAGCATCACGGTCGAACTTTTTAATCATTTCGTTACACAATTAACACGAGTCTTTTTTGATCGATTGTCAAATTATGTGGGATCCAACATGAACAAATCTTTTACAGCCAAATATTATCAGTTATCCGTTCACGCACTGCATCGATGTTTTGTGACAGAACAACTGATTTCACGAAATTCATCCTGGACCGAACGGCGTCCGAGACTGAACTCTTGTTACCAGCGATTTTTAGTGGTTTTTGATGGTGCTTCATCACCAAAAGTAATATGAAAAATGGTTGTGTTTTCTTTGAATAATCGATAGTTCAATTAAGCACACTCACTGGCACGACTAGTTTCGAACTCCGTGACAAGTTCATCATCAGATGCCTAACTACTATACCTGAATTTTTACCATCGTTAGCCCATTAATCGTATATGTATATACCAACTAAAATATGCAATTTACAATTTACAAAATATTCTTCTTAGTATTATGAACCATTCGTTATTAATCCAATGAAGTTCTTCGTAAATTTCATCCATATTTCGAAACAAACAAATAGAATAGTTCTTCATAATACAATTGTACCATTCAACGTTTGTATTCGTAAAATAGTTTCGGTGTACTATTCTACAACTTGCAATACCAAAAATCTGACTTACTTACAAAGAAGAACAACAACAAAACCAATATCAGCAGTGTAAATCTATTACAAATTCTTGTAGTTCTCCTGTGGCAACCCATTAACACAATTCCATGAGTTAATGCAAATACTTTACAACCCGTAACACTCTCTTGGTATAATCGCATTGCGCGAATTACAATAGTAAAGTGTTAGCAAACACTTTACTGCATTAACGGCCGTATTACCATAGAAATATGATAAAATAGTGCAATTTATTGGTGGTAACTTGAGAAAAAACGTTAACAGTCATAAAAAATGCAAACACATTTATGCAGGAAAATGCAAAATAAAACAACAACATCAACAACATACATGTTAGACGGATATAAAATAGCATACAAATATAATCGTAAAAAAGCTTGGGCTACGATAGAGAACATCCACCGCCATTTAGATAAAACTTGTTCTTTGGAAATGTACAAATACATTTCATGTTTGGTGTGAAAAGCAACATAAAATTCAAATCGTATTCCCGGTGTTGAAAGACACTTTTCTTACTTAAGCGCTCCTTACAAAAACGGAGTGTTACCATTTGGTAGCATTATGAAGCTTTAATTGACACTAATTGAACGATGGTGATGTGGAAACTTCATTGCCGTATGTTGTGTGATGTGGAAAACTGATTTCATAGCAATTACATATCGAAACTTGTAAAGGATTTAATGCTTTCTCAGTCGCTTAGAAGTTTGTTGACGCTCAACATTTTATAAATTTTATGATTATTTTACTTTATAGCGTTATCAGCAGCTGGATTCTGTAAGTTGCTAAAGCTTAATCTCCATCGCTAAAAAACTCTAAAATGAATTTAGAGATTTTTAGCATCAAATGCAATTCTGTAACGTGTATCTAAATTTAGCTATCTCTTAAAAATGGAATTGGCCGTAAATTTAGCGTTAACCTTCATCTTTAAAATACTCTTATTTTGTATTCTGTACGCAATAAACAGCTGTTAATTGTCTCTTAAATGAAGAATTTTTAGCAAGCAAAAATTGAAGCCGCTAAAAGGTAAGTAATTGTAAATTGAAAAAAAATTTGTTAAAATTATTGCAATTTCAGCAGTAAAATGGAGGAAACCACCAAAAGAATAACAAAGGAGCAGAGATTCATTTCAGTTCAATACATGGAGGAGCACAAATTTTATAAACTGTTTGTTTACTTTTTTACATAAAATAAACTAAGCCTTTATAGAGCTGCCATGTTTTGCAAAATTTTAGAGGGATATCAATAATTGGTGGTTTTTCGGCAAAATACTAAACGTATGTTGCAAAACCTAAATACAATTTGACAAGAACTTTCAAGTTTACCTTTAAAAATTAGCAATTTACAAGATCTTTTACAATTTTATGAAGGAAAATTCTATATGTTTTTGAGGATAACAAAATATGAAGCTTGGCAGCTCTAATATAAAGTGTCAAATGTATGCGAAATATGTTTGTCTCTTTTTCTCAG
This sequence comes from Phaonia tiefii, assembly GCA_963931995.1. Taxonomy (NCBI): domain Eukaryota; kingdom Metazoa; phylum Arthropoda; class Insecta; order Diptera; family Muscidae; genus Phaonia; species Phaonia tiefii. Next base: position 195,074,656 of record OZ008368.1, on the reverse strand, counting down.
CATTGTATCAAAGCAGAGTGAGTAGTATAGACTACGTTTAGCAAATTAGCTACGGCGAAAACAGGAAATTTTAGCTAAGAGATTGCAGTTACAGAATACGGATTTAGAGAAATCTCTAAGAAATTTGCCTTGAAATTTTTTTAGCATTTTAGCGATAGAGTTAGAGATTTAGCTAGGAGAATTACAGAATTGACCTGCAGGTGCTTTTAGTGGAAATTTACTATGGAAATACCATTTATTTAATAGTAACATAATTAATTATGATAAATACAACGCGGTAACTAAAATGTCCTTTTTACTATTTATATTTTTAATCATTAAATGGGGCTGATCCAATAGAACTGGCATTGCCGCGCTGTAAATTTGAACGCATCACTGCGTCCTTAACAAACCAGTTAAAAATTTTGAGCAAACTGCATCATTAGGCAGGAGTAAATGAGCATTTCCAGAGCATAGAGAGACAATTTCATAGTCAAATTTTGTAATCTATTTATATATCATTAATTTGGTATCCAAACCACTAGTTCGTCAAAACCAACGGAATGCAAATAACAAAAATTTGTACAGCAATTTGTGCAAATAAAAACATTAGACACCACAGTTGTATTTTATCAATATAAAATAACCAGCCCTTTAATACAATAGTTAAAAAATGGGTTAGTATTTAAAATTATCTAATCTAGTCTATCTAAAACATTACATTTTTAAGTTTTCTTGTATGTATTATCAAAGATGGAATTCACATCTTTGTTGAAAGATTTACCAAACAACACAGATAAGCATTTCATGTGCAAAAATGTTCAACCTTCCTCCTATATTTAATAATTTTGCTAAAAATATAACTTGGCGGTACGAAATTTTATGTTTCGGGACTAGAGAACAAAAACAAATATTAATCATCGAAAATCACTTCATTGTTTTTCAAAATATTCCCCATGAAGATTTATACATTTTTGCATGCGTTTGAACCAATTGTCGAAACACTTTTGCCACTCTTATTGAGGTATCTCCAAAACATGCATTCTGAGTGCAACAACCGCTTCTTCAGGTGTCGAAAAACGCTGACCTCTCAGTTTGTTTTTTACGTACGGGAATAAAAAGAAGCCATTCGGTGCCAAGTCAGGACTATACGGCGGATGACCCATCAAATCGATGGTTTGGGTGCTCAAAAATGCAGTTGTTTCAGCCGATGTGTGAGAGATCGCATTGTCGTGGTGAAGAGTGATCCATCTTCGGCGGTTGGTTTTCCTGATTTCTTGCAAGACAACTGGCAACCTAATGGTTGTGTACATGTCCGGTTTTCCCGAAAAAACAGGCGACCATTTGCTTATAAGTGCTTCGGGCCCGAACAACTTTTATTGGATTTGGCTCATCTTGAAACATTCATACAGTTGACTGCTGTTTACTTTCGGGCTCATACGCGTACATCCAGGATCCATCACCTTTCACGATGTCATAGACGTATTTCGAAGCACGGCGATCATATTGCTGGAGCATTTCATTCGAACAATCCACACGAGCCTTTTTTTGAGCGATTGACAAATTGTGTGGCATCCAACGCGAGCAAATTTTTTTGACAGTCAAATGTTTATGCAATATTGAATGTATGCTGGTCCCACTATTGTCCAAGGTTATCTCAGTCTCACGATAGGTCACGTGACGATCTTACAAAATCAGTTCGCGCCCAGCATCAATGGTTTTCGGAGCAACAGCTGATTTTGGACGACCTTCACGAAATTCGTCTTGGAGTGAAGTACGACCACGATTGAATTCACCATACCATCGATAAACACTGGTCCCTGATGGAGCTTCATCACCAAAAATTGAATTAAGTTCATCCATGCACTGTTGCTGAGTTAATCCACGTCGAAAGTTGTAAAACATAATCGCACTAAAATGTTCACGATTTAATTCCATATTTGGGCCGAGATGAATCTTTTAAGTTACTGTAAACAGCGCAAATAGCGCCCGTATGTCAAAACGTTCTGAGTACGAATAACCTCAAAAATGTCCAACTTTGCGATACAGCTGTCAGTTGCCAGATTGCAACACTAGGGTTGCCAAATTCCGAAACATAAAATTCAACCCTTTTTTGTATATAATACATTCTTCTGAGATTCCTTCGTACTACTTCTGTTTTATAATAAACTAGCTGGACCCGGCAAACTTCGTTTTGGCTTCAAAGTTTTTGTAATGCCAAAGGGTGAACAAAATTATTTTGTTCCATTATGTTTGCAATAAATGAACAGATCTGCTGGCGCTCCGACACGGGATAAGGCCACGTTCAATTGGCAATGGGCAAATAAACCTGTAGTTGACTGGAATATTATGCAGAAGAAAGTAAAATAACTATTTGTTAGAAGTATTTATAAATTTCCTTGGGCTTTATTAATTGTCATCGGAAATATCAACCGAATCGGAAACTGCAATTTTTTTAAATCGATGGGCATGTCTGTAGGTATCATGGGAATGCCTGGAAAGAGAACATCGGTTCCTTTATAATTCCCAGTGATTATAGTAGTCTCTATAAGATTATTCTAAATATTTTTAAATAATGCATTATTGGGATAACGATGTTCAGAATGCTCTCGAAGCTGACCACAATAAGATTCATATCCATTCGTATCTGTGGTCACTTTCTTAGCTTCAAGTCTGACCTTTTTAATAGAGGTATTTTCATTGGGTTTCCCCAAAAAGTAATTTGCATCCTATCAGTAGTTTATGTACCGAACCTTACACTCCTACACTGTATCAAACAATTGTCCGTAAAACAGGCAGCTGTGAACATATTTCAACGTATCTCAAAACATATGTGGCCGATTTGATTGAAATATTTTTTTTAATCTAGAAGCTTTGAATTGTAAAAAAAAGATTTAAAACGAATCGCCCATATAATTTTTGAGATACAATGAAATATGTTTTCAAGTGCCTGGTGTACGGACAATTGTTTGATATAGTATATGAAATAGTCACATATTGACGTGTGTGTGCGACGCCTTGGCCATTTTTGCCAACTTTTTTCCAAATACCCTGTTCGTATCTGTAGGTCAACTGTAACAGACTGTGAAATTATCAGGACGATCAAACTATTATTATGACTGTTATAACGGTTTCTGTTAAAAGGGGCGTGGCACATCCCACTTCCAATCTGGCTGTAATTCATACTGTACCAACAACATATATACCAAACTTTATCTTCATACGACTGATGGTTCATGAGATATAGCCATTTTAAATTTCAAGTTGTATGGGCGATGCCACCCCCTTTATCCAATCACTACCAAGTATAGCCAAGGAATATCAGCAGGGCATCAGTACCACATTGTGAAATTTTCATAACAATCGCACTATTAGAAAAGCCGTCACAGCGGTTTTTGGAAAGGGGCGGGGTACCGCCTACTTCCAACCTGGCTGTAATTCATACTGTACCAACAACATATAAACCAAATTTCATCTTCGTACCTATAATAGTTCATGAGATATAGCCATTTTCAAATTAAAATTGTATGGGCGGTGCCACGCCCCTTTATCCAATCACTACCGGGTATAGCCACGGACTATGAGCAAGTATTCAGTACCACATTGTGCAATTTTCATAATAATCGCTATATTAGAAGAACCGACAGAGCGATTTTTTAAAAGGGATCGTGGCACCGCCCACTTCCAACCTGGCTGTAATTCGAACTGTACGAACAACTTATATACCAAATCTCATCTTCATACCTCTGATAGTTCACGCGATATAGCAATTTTAAATTTTAAGTTGTATGGGCGGTGCCACGCCCCTTTATACAATCACTTCCAAGTCTAGCCAAGGACTATCATCAGTACCACATTGTGAAATTTTCATAATAATCGGTATATTAGAAACGTCGTCAGAGCCATTTTTGAAAAGGGAGCGTGGCATCGCCCAATTCCACCCTGGCTGTAATTCGAACTTTACGAACAACTTATACATAAATATCATATTCATACGCCCACTAATGTGACCCCGCCCATTTTGTGCTGGCTCAGGAATTTTGCTGCCAAATGCTTCTACACAAATTTTCAAGGCGATTGCTGAAACAGTCCTTAAGATATTGCGCTTTCAAAAATAGGGTCCAATGGGGGGCCACGCCCACTTGATATATCCAAAATTTTCACCACCGAATATATCGGTGCAATTTTTTTTCGAGTCTATACAGTACTAAAAAATGCAAACCAGCACACGAACACAAACTCATTTTCATATGCATATTGTGATTTGTATGGGAGGTTCCACGCCCTTTTGTCTAATTTAATTTGTTTGTCTTTGCACACCATCTCCTAAAATTGTCGAATTGAATAATTGAATAAAAAAATCAGCCAAATCGCTTCAGCCGTTCTCACGTGATGCTATTACACACATGGACCGTTTCATTTTTATATTCATATAGCATAGATGAAAATATCGTTTTCGTAAGAAATTTCGCTAAATTGTTCGCATTTTTGTTTTTTTTTTTTAAGTTTGAACTTATAACATCACCTTTATTAAAATTAATTTATATACATATTTAGCTGCAAATTGCCTGTAACGATGGCCTTACTATCATCCACAAAAATATTTACTCTAGAGAAATGCCAACAATTGTTTGCATATGTTTGTGTCAATAGTGGCTTCAGATTCAACGATTGTGTTTAAAGGCTCACTTCACCCCAATTTATGGTAATACTAGTCAAATAAAGAAATACATCCGATTTATATACTAGTGGGGTGAGATATATCAACTGGGCATATTCGTCTTGTCGATAACAGTAAAATATACATGGACTTTTCTGACCTTCTTTTGGATTCGTATAGAAAAATATACTCCAACATTTAGGAGCATTTCCGGATTACGATAAAAATGTTGAAATTTGTTTTATTCGTTAATTATTTCTTACGTTTAGATTTAATCTGTCAGCTATTGATTGATAACACGGTGCTACAGTCAAAAATAACTTTTAATGTGACATGGTGTAGGTTGTAGGCCTCATCGAGTACAGGCGGAAAAAAATTTTTTTTTTGTTGAATACCCCCAAAATCTGATTTTACCGTTAAAAACCCGTTATTTTTGACTTGTCATACAAATCGATTTATTAAGCTGTTATTTCCCAACCGATTTTCGATCATGGAACTGTTTTGGAAAGAGGAGAAATAGAGATGTAGATATGATGGTACTTTCAATAAAAACATATAGAATTTCAAGTGAGTAAACTTCAAATTTCCAAAAATTTTCTCAATTTTTCAACTTTGATCGTGATGTGTTGCATTATTTCATTCCCAATGGTGCTACATATATATAATATTCTGAAAGTGTGTTTAGTCTCAATTAAACTAAGTTTGAAACAGTTCCATGATCGAAAATCGGTTGGGAAATAACAGCTTAATAAATCGATTTGTATGACAAGTCAAAAATAACAGGGTTTTAACGGTAAAATCAGATTTTGGATAAAAAAAAAATTTCCGGCTGTACTCGGTGAGACCTACAACCTACACTAGGTCTCTCCCCAAGTTCCTTCGATTTTTTTAGTTTTGTAGCAGCGTGTAATCGTTGGGGAGACTATAAAGAATCAGCCTGCAAAAATCTCAAAAAAAATGTGAAAAAAGTGCTTGAGTTTTTGTAATTTTTGATTATTCGTGAGAGAATTGTGGGCTTCGTGTTTGATATACATAAAAGCGATGTAGGTGAAATTTTTTCGCAAGACTTGAAGCATCTAGAATATTCAATCGCAATAGGTGTACCACCAACCGTTTCAACGCTACAGGGTGTGATAGTTTTGAGAAAGCTTTTTTTGAAATTTTAATTTTTTTTTAGTTTTTTCATCAGAAAATTCGCGACCCTTCCTAAATTAAAAAGTGAATTAAATACGTTAATAGCTGTTGAAAATACGCATCGTTCAAGGTATATCACGATGATGTGCCCGAAACAGGGACATAGTGAGGGCACCTCAAACTTATATGAAAAAAACGTGAAAACAGAAATATTTTCTGGTTTTACATCATAAAATCTATGGCACACGTTTTGATATTGAATTGCAAATTTTTCTTAGACTTTATGAAAAATGTGCAAAATTTACAGTTTTTATTTTTAAGAGATTTACGAATATAATTTAATTTTTAAATAATTATGTCCTTAATGCAAGCGAATGCTTGCGATGGATTGTTTCTATACCAATCACGAAAGTGGGACAAAACTAGTTCAACGCTGAAAACGCGCCACTTTAAACTTTTCATAAAACGCCGAGGCACACCGAAGGCGCTAATAGAAATAAGACAACATGTGTACCAATCGAAAGTGTTGACGATTCTTTATGCGAAAATCAATGGCATACGAAAAAAAATTAAGGAATGGAGATATGGTGGCATATTTCCCTGGGGTATATTTCCCTGCCGGGCATATTTCCCTGTATCCACAAAGCTTGCTACGTCTTACTGATATTCGTTATTTTACAGTTATGTTTACTCTCTCCCTATCTCTCTCTAACCTACATAAAATGTTAGCTTTAAGTTGCAAGAAACAACAAAGAGTCAGTCTAGTTATGAACATAAACCACAACGGACGTGTTTAATTAATCGCCTATAATGACTTCGACCAAATCTTTAAAATTAAAGGAAAAGCGAAATAAAGAAATTCAAAATAAAAAAATAATAATAATAAATTTGCGCCGTTCACGCGAAACTAGTAAAATTCCTGTTAAAAAAGTGACAAATATAGATCACAATTTTTGAAATTGGCCAAAAAATTTATTTTTTAATCTTTTTTGGAATTTTCAACTTTAAACCACCATAACTTTGGCGACTCCAGCTTAAAACCATTTACGCAAATGGATTTGGATAGCTTAAATATCAGGTATTAAGTGAACAAAGCGACCTTAATGTGCCATCGATATGGAAATTAAAAGTAATTTTTTGTCCTTAGGCGGAAATGCTCATATACGTCTTTTTGACAAATTTGTTTCTCAGTTTCTGTATAAAATTATAGTTTTTCTGAAAGTCCTCGAGGAACATTGTAATATAGGTTCTCTTTTATAGCCAATCGAATACATAACTTTGTAACAGAAACTAAATTATGATTACAGTGAATAATATTTGAACACGAATTCTACTAACTATTCTACTCTTTATAAGTTGTATTTCCACTTCAGATCAATGATGTTTAAGAAATACTCAAATTGGTTAATAAAAAGTATTAACCGCAGTAACGTCTTCTATTTAGGAAGACCTATTTTTAATTTATCAACAACATCGACAAATAATTCCGAAGTATGCTAATAATGAATTCTAATCAAAATATAGATTTTATCATGGAATTTCCAATGCCTGAATTGATTTCCAATTAACCTTTTCATTATTTAATAATTTTAATAGCCGTCGAGACAAATGTATAGTGGTCGATGCAGCAATCGAACCAACGTTCTCCTGTACAAGTGCCGTGCACACTACCCATTGCACCACTAACAGTTAGATGTTACTTCACGATTTAGTCTCGACTGCGTTGTATGTATGTGATACAGTGATCCAAACAGAAATGCGATTCTCAACACAAGTGACCGCTTCTACATTTGGTGTGACTAAAAGCTTTGGAAAATGAAGTGAATGTGATGTGATGCATTTTATTTGAGAAGACCCTCAATGAGTTTAAAAATCCGCAAATATACTCGTAACTAGCAGATCTTTACACGTCACCATTACCAATTTTATGAGGGGCGTAGTTGTTAATGTGAAATTCAATATCGTTTCAAACTAACGGCAAAATTTGTAGCCAGACGCGACTGCTTTTCGCTACTAAAAATGTTGACGATGATGGTTCAAACAAGAAAATCACACACACACTATGAATGTCATGTGTCCTGATGTCGGGTGTGAGAATGTTTTCTCAGTGGTAATTTGATACTCAAACCCAGAAAGCATTGCAAACACGTCTAAATGCATATCAATGTTGTATGAGATTGTCTGTGAGTGTAACATAGCCGTGTTTAGAATTTTATGGATTGGAATGAAGTGGTCTAACACAATCGCTATACATATATGTATGTATCTGAGTAGAGGGACGAAAGACAATCTATAGCCCATATATGTTATTTCATTTGAGTTGTAAAATATATTGTACAATGTACATTGAGCGTTCACCCACCATCCGTTTAATAAATAACCAGTGTGTGTATGTGCAAAGTTGCAAGTAAATGCAATTGTCTGTATAAGTATGAGGTCATTCGTCCGTCTGTACGTCCGTCTGTCCGTCCGTCTATCTATCTGTTAACGTCATTGGGTATAGATGAGTTTATTTGCCAAATATTGTTGCTGTCAGTAAATAAATGAGGGAATGTTAGTGTGCATGTCCATCATAGCGGTTGGATTTGTGTTTATAATGTTATAGAGCCATCAAATTGCAGAATAAAGGATTGATATTGCAATTAGTTTGACATACTAAATTTCATAAAGACAAATAGTACAATCAAATAAAGGGACACAACTGAAATGAAGTGTAATTAATTCTTACACAGCGGCCGGCGCGGGTGCAAAATGATACTACAAATGTACTCAATAATTTCGTTGGCTTAATATTTGGGTAAATTCAAATCATTAAAATTGATTAAGTCAGTGAGATTCTAAATACTTACAGCAGATATCAATTGTTTAGTTAGTGAAATTTCAATAGTTGACAAGACAAAGGAGTAGGTACAAAAATGTATGCAGAGTTTGATTTTTATGTCAGTTCAGATCATCCATGCAGTTGATTTAACACTAACACTGAAAAGGGCACATGTACATAAAATTAATTGAATACAGCCATTTATGATGTCAAATAATAACACGACAACTCGCGACCTTAGATCAACAAGGTTCCAACTGACAATTTTTGATAAAATGATCTGAATATTGCATCCTACTAAATAGGGTACGCTGCTTCGATTTCTACTATCGCCATAAAGAGATCTCTTATCGTTTACGAGATACCCAATGCAACAAAGTTCTATAATAATTTGGTTAACAAGGTTCTAACATCCAAATAAAGGGGTTTTCAACAGAGACGCTGCAAAAGTAAATCGATAGGGACAGCAAACGACGCCATATTTTTTCCCGCTCTTTTGACATTTCTCTTCAGTAAGGTTTGCCATTTCATCATGGAAAGATATACGAGCCAACAACGAGTCGAAATTATTAAAATTTAATAAATAAAAAATAAATGGTTTCCCATTACATCCCATGAAGGGACCGGGGAGAACTTCTCACAATCACTGAGCTGTGCGCTTTCCAGTTTTCACTCACTGATTGGGACCTACAGTTTTACACCGATTCCGAACGGTATTTTGAGAAGCTTTTTCATGGCTATATACTCGATAGTGTCGCCGTCACTAAGCGAGGTGACCGTCGTCGAAAGAAATTTTAAGGTGGTTGGAGCAGGGATCGAACCCAGGATCTCCTGTACAAGAGGCGCGCACACTACCCATTGCACCACCGACGGTCACTTATTAAAATTTACTACCGAAATTTGGAGTCAGTGGGCTCAACTTTAAGAGCGCTACGTTCGGATTTTCATCGGAAAACCATCTTCAGCGATGAGGCTCATTTCTGGCTGAATGGCTTCGTCAATAAGCAAAATATGCGTCATTGGTCAGACAGCAATCCACAAGTAATCCATGAGTCCCGAAAAAATTACAGTTTGGTGCGGTTTATGGGCCGGCGGCGTCATTGGGCCGTACTTCTTCCGTGATGATCAAGACCGGCACATGACTGTGAATGCGAATCGCTACCGTTCAATGATAACCGAATATTTTTGGCCCTAATTGGATAATATGGACTTGGAGGACATGTGGTTCCAACAGGGCGGCGCCACAAGCCACACAGCAAATGCCACAATCAATTTATTGGAAACCAAGTTTGGTGAACGTGTTATCTCACGAAATGGTCCAGTCGATTGGCCGCCTCGGTCGTGCGATTTGACGCCGTTAGATTATTTCCTGTGGGGCTACGTCAGGTCTATGATCTATGCCAACAAGCCAGCGACGATTGATGAACTTCGTACGAATATCGAACGTGAAATTGCAGCAGTATCGGCCGATTTATGCTTGAAAACCGTCGAAAATTGGGTTCAGCGTCTGGACTTCTGCAAGCGTGCCCGTGGTAGCCATGCAAAAGAAATCGAGTTCCATACATAATGGCATCGAACGTACTTTCACAGGAATAAAGAATTTCATTGGTATCTTAAACCGGTTTTGTTTTATTTAAAAAAAACTTTTGTAGCGCTCTTATTGAAAAACCCATTAGAACCTTGTGTTCCAAAACGCCTTGAAAAATGTTCCAGTTAGAACTTTGTTTAACCAAATATTGTTGATAGGACTTTGTTGTACGAGTACAACATTCTTTCGTTGCATTAGTCAAATAGAACTTTGATTAGCATTGTCGCGTTTGCATTTAGGCCTGTCAGCAACTGTCTGGAAAAACTGTTATTCTATGATGGGCCACGTGAAAAGTATTGAACAAAATTAATTTGTTTCAATTCGAAGTGGGCCGGAAACATACTTACATACATATTTTTAAGTGTCTTTTTCACTAAAAATCTGTTTTTGTTCTGAAACTGAGCGACGGTAGACCACACTGCTGATATCTTGTTTCAATTTGATTAGATTCAACGCATATTGCTGATATTACGCTTGAACAACTTAGTACAGGGTGTTGTCATGTTCCAGTCCAATGTTTTTGACCGCCATTTCTGTTTGGTTGACATTTGTCAGTTTGTATTTAACAGTTGTGCAGAGCAGTCTGTATCAATTTATTATGGAGCATCTCACGCACCAACAACGTTCTGAAGTTATTAAAACATTTTATCTAAATAACCGTTCAATTGTAAAAACGCAAAGAATTTTGCGGGATTTTTTGGTTTAAATAATGCGCCGAGCAAGTCAACCCTTCAACAGAATAACAAGAATATCAAATGTCATCGTCAACGTTGTTTAAAATACTCAAAAAAGTTTGCATTGAAACTCGTATAATATTCAAATAGCTCAACAACTAATGCAAAATGCGCGCACACGGGAGTGGAGTGGTTCAAAAAATCCAATGAGTGTTCGAACTCATGGGCGATGTGTTAACACCTTTTTGTTATACGGTACCTGTTCGATTTCTATGAACACATTAGTAAATGTTACATTGGAAAATAAAAAAACAGCGTTCAATCATATGATGACGTTACTTTTAAATAATATTAATACTTAAAATTATTTAAAATTATAAAAAATACTTAAAATTATTTAAAATTATTCATTATTTTCCTGCTTAATACTTTTTGTTTTATTGCCACAAACAACCAAGGAGAATGCAAAGCCAAAGACACATGAACATACATACTACATTGTTATGTTCGTACATCCGCTACACAAATTCACACAATTTTCGTTACTCTGTTGCTATCTCATTTTTATATACGTAGAACTTCGTCATTATTCTGTTTGGTCTTATTTGACGTACCTTTCACAATAATAAAAAAGGCGTTTAATCATATGATGACGTTTAATTTAAATAATATTAATACTTAATAACACTGAAAAATATTTAAAGACAAGTGTCATTATTTTCTTGCTTAATACTTTTTATTGTATACCCACAAAAAACGAAGAGAATGCAAAGCAACAAACACATGTACATATATACATACATTGTTATATAAGCAGTATTGCCTATTTATTATGCTAAATGCTTTTTGTAGCATATTTTTTTTGGAGTCAGCATAATTTATTTTTAAAACATGATGCTAAATGGTTTTTACCATAATTTTCACCAAATTTTCCCAAAATTTTATGTTTTTCATGAAATTGTTAGCATAATTTTTTAGATATTGCACAATTTTCCATCAAAATTTTTTAAATACCAAAGGATAAGAAACGAAACATCTGTTCAATAAATTTTCTTGCCTCATGTGTCAAAAATGATTTGGCTGATTCTTAGAGGCTTAGAGGCGGATTTCTCCCGCACCATTAATACAATTTTAAGACTAAGAAGCATTTATTTCTATGCTACTTATTTCACACTTTCACATTTCATTTCGTACAAAATTGGTATAGCGCTCCTCTTGAATGTAATGATTCCGAAATCTTTTTGGCAAAACAAAAATTCAACACTAAAGACCTAATTATTTGGAACAAATAAATGTATTAATGTATTCCAATTTTGCAAAGATGAAGTTTCTTATGTTTTATAATAGCTTGTAAATACAGCAATATATTCTGCGAATTTAAAAAACTATGAAACCAGTGTAAATACGATGCATCCCCAAATAAACTTTCCTTGATTTTTCTGGTTTTATGTACCTACATGTGGGCACTTCCAATTTAATATGGATGGAAATTCAATACTAAAGTATGAAAATAGTAATGTTACCATTACCGTTAGAGTTTCGCTCTGAATTTCTGACAGTTTTTACTTATAAACAGGTTATACTTTTGAAAGAAAAGAAAAATGTAACGTTATTCAGAATAATCAAAGAAAACTGTAGCTTAAGGTACCTTATCAAAAAATAGCATTTAGCTTTTCATTAATGCCAAAAACGTGAATATACAGAAAATATAAAATATTTCAAAAATCCTTATCATAGAGTAATTTTTTAAAACATTTAATATGAAAGCCCAAACCCGTAGGTATGTTTGCATTGTTTCTCAAAAAGTTATGATTCCCAGATTACAAATTCAGGACTTCCCACTAATAAGTGTAGCTACAAATAAAAACCGTAAAAATGGAAATGGTCTTAAAATCACACCCAAGAAACTTCTGATAAATCATCGGAGCTTTTGTTTTATAAAAAAAATCAATGAGTGTTCAAACTCACGGGCGATGTGTGAACACCTTTTTGTTACACTGTGCCTGTTCGATTTCTATGAACACATTAGTAAATGTTACATTGGAAAATAAAAAAAATTTCCATTTTGTATATTTTATTATAATCTGGAAAACTACAAACATCAAAAAATATGTAAACGCACAAGTTATTACATTTGTATATCCTATCGTGACTTTTGGATCACCCAAACGTCTAATGACCATTATACGAAATGTACTTACTTCAATTATACATGGAACTGGCTGACCCGGCGAACGCTCTCGTGCCTCTTGCGATTGTAACTGGGCGTTTACTTCTTGTTGTTGTATTGACTGTTGAAGCTGTTGCTGTTGAGCAAGAAGCTGTGCCTGCTCTCTCTTTTTCCTCCGATATTCTGCCATATATTTTCTTTTTTCTTTTAATACCGACGCACTAAGTAGATGCACTCAAAATGAAAAAAATTAAACAGAAGTGCTAATGATTTCATTATTTTCTTGCTTAATACTTTTTATTTATTTTATATTAAACCCACAAAAAACAAAGAGAATGCAAAGCAACCTACATACGTTGCTCATTTTTATATATGTACGTACGTATAACCACGTCACTATTCTCTTTGCTATGCATAAGACAAAACCGAAGATCAACATAAAACACTTTTTTAATATTACTCCAAGTTAATACTCCAAATTAAAACACTTAAATCTCGGCTCGCCGATATCGGATCGCCTTAATTGTTGGCCTAAACTCTTCGTCGAAACCCGCACTAGCTTTTTAATCCAAAAATTAATAAAATCGGCTATGAATTTCCGGAGAAAATCGCGTGGGAAAATTATATGAAAATCGCCCAATAATCACTTTCAATACCGACTGCCAAGCAACGAACAAACAAACGATGATTTACTCTTACATACCTAACACTTGCGTATGTATTGAAACTGATAGTTTTTTGCCCTAGAGGCGCGCGTATAGATGTTAACACATCAAAAATTAAATTTTTGCAACAAAACTGATTTTTTATTTTAATGTTTTTATGAAATTTATTCTATCAAAAATACACATCTCTGATTTCAAAATGTTTTTTTCTTTTTTCTTCAATGATTTTTGACATTTTCGATGATAACACATATTCTCAACTTGCAACAATTTACTTGCATGTGTATTAAACAAAGTAATAAAATCTTTTTTTTTAAGTTTTATTTAATGTTATGTTTTTCGTTATTGTTGTACAATTTGTTAAAATATTTTTAGTTGGTGTTTTGCATGAAATTAAGATACAGGCTATAACAAATTAAAACCATTATACTTATTTTTAACCTAAACGTTTAACAACTTTTTAAGGGCGAGATGAGCATCCGTTTATTGGAGGGGCTGTATGTGTTTTGAACTCAGAATTAGAAAAAACACTAAAAGCTAATTTTAGCATAATGGTTTTGCAAAGGGCACAATTTTTGAGGATATTTGGCATAAATTTTTAGTCCGTGTCTGGCAACACTGGTATAAACACGTCGTTATTATCTTTGCTCTGAGACTGCTCCGCACTCACACAAGACAACTATTCGCTGCCGCTACATCAGTGTGTGTTTCTTTCGCAGTCTGACAAACTGTGTTTCGCAGTCGGACAAATGTGTGTTCTAGGTTGGGTCACCCTTATCATTCAGGGGTATGAAAAAGGAAAAAAGAGAATGCCAACAACTGACACATGTAAAGGGTTTTTCAACAGAGACGCTACAAAAGTAAATCGAGTTCCCGCTCTTTTGACATTTCTCTTCAGTAAGGTTTGCCATTTGTGGCCGTCGGTTGTGCAATGGTTAGTGTGCGCGGCTCTTGTACATGAGATCCTGGGTTCGAACCCGGCTCTGACCACCTTCAAAAAAATTTTCTTTCGGCGGCGGTCACCTCGCATAGTGGCGGCGACACTATCGAGTATCTAGCCATGAAAAAGCTTCTCAAATTACCGTTCGGAATCGGTGTAAAACTGTAGGGTCCCAATCAGTGAGTGAAAACTGGAAAGCGCACAGCTCAGTGATTGTGAGAAGTTCTCCCCAGTCCCTTTATGGGATGTAATGGGAAACCATTTATTTTTTTTAAGGTTTGCCATTTCATCATGGAAAGATATACGAGCCAACAACGAGTCGAAATTATTAAAATTTACTACCGAAATTTGGAGTCAGTGCCCTCAACTTTAAGAGCGCTACGTCCAATTTATGGTCGTCATAATCGTCCTACCAGATCAACAATTGAGCGTCTAGTGGAAAAATTTGAATCCACAGGCACAGTACAAAATGTTCCCGTGCCAGTGAGACAAAGAAGTGCCCGTAGTGTCGAGAATATTGCTGCCGCTCAGGCTTCAGTTCAAGAAAGCCCAAATGTGTCTCTCACACGTCGTTCTCAAGCGTTGGGCATCTCTGTGACGTCGTTGTGGAGAATTTTGCGAAAAGATCTTGGCCTACATCTTTACAAGATCAAATTGACGCAAGAACTGAAGCCGCTTGACCACCATAAGCGTCGTACGTTCGTGAATTGGGCTGAGCAACAACTTGAAAATGATTCGGATTTCATCTTCAGCGATGAGGCTCATTTCTGGCTAAATGGCTTCGTCAATAAGCAAAATATGCGTTATTGGCCAGACAGCAATCCACACGTAATCCGTGGTTTATGGGCCGGCGGCGTCATTAGGCCGTACTTCTTCCGTGATGATCAAGACCGGCACATTACTGTGAATGCGAATCGCTACCGTTCAATGATAACCGAATATTTTTGGCCCCAATGGGATTATATGGACTTGCAGGACATGTGGTTCCAACAGGACGGCGCCACAAGCCACACAGCGAATGCCACAATCAGTTTATTGGAAACCAAGTTTGGTGAACGTGTTATCTCACGAAATGGTCCAGTCGATTGGCCGCCTCGGTTGTGCGATTTGACGCCGTTAGATTATTTCCTGTGGGGCTACGTCAAGTCTATGATCTATGCCAACAAGCCAGCGACGATTGATGAACTTCGTATGAATATCGAACGTGAAATTGCAGCAGTATCGGCCGATTTATGCTTGAAAACCGTCGCAAATTGGGTTCAGCGTCTGAACTTCTGCAAGCGTGCCCGTGGTGGCCACGCAAAAGAAATCGAGTTCCAAACATAATGTCATCGAACGTACTTTCACAGGAATAGAGAATTTCATTGGGATCTAAAACCGGTTTTGTTTTATTTAAAAACACTTTTGTAGCGCTCTTATTGAAAAACCCGTTACCTACATTAGGGTGATCGACCCGTTTTTTGATAACCGGTTTTTTTGGTTTAGTCGGTTTCGGTTTTTTCAATAGTTTACTTTTCGAATATCGAAGAAACCGGGGTTTTAGAACCGAATAGCCGGCTTTTTCTGAATACATGTTTTTATGAGTTTTAATGTATTAACAACTTTAAAAATTATTTTCTAAACATTTTTTTTAAGTGTATAATTTTGTTATTTTCTTATTCATCTGGCAACCATTAAACAACAGCTGTTTTAGTAAACAAAGGCGCCAATTACGCACTAGAATGTGAGAAGAAGAAGCATATCTTTTTAGAAAATTACAAAGCAAAGGCACGTTTTCTTGTTTATTACATAGAAAAATAACACAAACCAGGATTTTCTCGTCAAAATATAAAAAAGTAAGTTTAAACCTAATATTATAGTACTATAACTAAACAATTTTATTTCCAGATGTCGTCGAAAGTATGGAAACATTTTACGCGTGTCGGTAAAGACAAGACGGGTTGCAGAGGCTCTTCAACGTATGCACTTCTAAGTCATCCTAAAATCGTCCACAAAATTACAATAAGCAAGATAATGGAAGATTCTCTCTCCATTATGGTAGATGAGTGGTCAGACTTATCATATTTGAAATATGTTAATGTTACCGTAGGTTACTATAATCCAGAACGCAAATCATTTGAAATATATAATCTTGGATTAGAAGAAATCAAGGTAAACGCAACTGCAATTAACTTAGAACTAATTATTTAAAAAAAGCTGGATGAGTTCTCGATAAATATTCAACACGATATTGTGGCGTCAACACATTGTGGCGCTGCAGTCATGCAAAAATATGGACAGAATATATGGGCAGAATCTCAACTTTGCATCAGTCATGCAATTCACCTTTGTGTTGTTGATACTATTTACTCAAAAAAAATTATAACATAGATAAAGACTTCAGTTCTAATGAATCTGATTCGGAAGACGTAGATCCAGAAGGCTTTATAGATTTAACCGTAGAAAACGTCTATTTAATTGGGAATATAAAGACTCTTATAGATCGCATGAGAAAATGCTTAAAATTGTTTAATAAATCTTGTGATAAACAAAACAAGCTTCAAGTTTATGTAAAAAACAGGAGAATAAAGAGCTTAAGCTCGTACATGACGTAAAGCATAAATGGAATTCTATGGTAAAAATGATTGCCCAATTTTTAAAGATTTATAAATGTGTAAACCATGCTCTATTAAACCTGGGGCTTCCACACTTTAGTGAACATGAAATAAAAACATTGACAGAGCTTAATAATACTCTCAAGCCTTTCTAACGATTAATGAGCTGTCAAAAAACTCTACTACTTTAGATGAAGCTGAAGGCATATTTGAATTTATGTTTAAAAATCTTTCAAAAATTAACAACCCTTTGACTCAAGATTTGCTCCAATGCTTAAAGAAACGTATAACAGAACGTCGTATTAAAGTTGTAAACACTTTGATATTATACTTAAGCACTGGCATCTTTCCTGTGGGTGATGCATTTCTTAAATATTCCACCAAAACGGAGACAGAAGAATTTGGTTCTCAATTATTTTACCGTTTATTTAATGATATGAAAGATACTGAATGCGAATCTGAAGATATAAACAGTGATGATTCTGAATATAATTTGAAGCATGAATTAAATACTTCTACTAAAAGTATTCAAAATCCAAAAAAACTTTTGAAAACAAATACTCCAAATATATTTGAGGACTTTTTGTATTTAGATAAATGTCACAAGCGATCTGAAAAGCTTGAAAACTTACTCAATGCTTTATTAACTATAAGTCCTACAAGTACACTGAGTGTAAGATCATTTTCAATGTCAAGTTTTATAAAAACAAAAGAAAAACTATGTTTTATTCTTAAGAGGTTATTTTAAAAGAAGTACTGAACATTAGATTTTAAAGGCGTTTTAATATGACTTATTTTTACTTATTAGAATACATGTATATTCTCTTTATTATACTATTTATATGATCTCATTTTTGTTTCATGTTTTTCCATAAATTGTTTTTGTTTAAATAATAATAATTTTAATAATTAAAACTATTTTTCTTCTTATTTCTAGGCGTTTTAATAATTTGAGAAAACCCGGTTAACCGGTTAATATTAATTAACCGAAACCGGTTTATTTTGAATTGCAATTTTTCGAAGAAACCGAAAACCGGTTTCTAAAAATGTCGAAGAATCGATCACCCTAACATACATACATTGCTATATTCGTACTTAAGTGTCCAAAACCGGTACCGAAAAACCGCTTAATCGTTTTTTTTATTAATCGTGTGTCGGTTTTTTAAAAAACGTAATTTTCGAACAAACCGGAAACTGGTTATGTGACGTCGGTTTACCTGTTATTCGGATTTTACTTAAATTGTATTAATATTCTTAAAAAAATTAATAATAAATGATATGATTTTCGAATTTTAGTGAAATTTTGGAATTAACAAAACGTGATTTCTATTTTGAAATATGACCTAAACGAGATATCCAAACAATTTTGCTTTTTAAAATGATTTTATGATTTGAAGTAAAAGTAATTAAAAATTATAAGAATTTGTTTTCGTGAACAGCCCTAATGCTAATGGGAAGGGCAGTGTTCATTACCATGCGCCGGCCACTTGGCAAAATAGTGGACGCCGTCGACTTTGGGCGAGTGGCATGGGTTTGTTAGATGCTTCTTCGCGGTAATCTTCTATTATTATTACTTTTTCATCTTTCAACCGCGCGAGTCATAATTGCCAAATTTTATTGTTGTTCGTCTTTTGTTATAAATAAAAGGGGCATTAGTGGCCCAACTATTATTTAAAAATAAAGGGCGTGTTTTATTGTGTAAAACAAATAGGGACGTCTCCGGCAGCAGTTCCTGTTACCACCAATACCCGGTCGCAGCAGCTCCATCACAACGGCAGCACCTGGCGCCAGCGCAATCGCAGGTCCGGTAAAGGTAAATCCTCGGAAGAAACATTTGGTCCTTCTACCGAAAAAGGAAAAAAAACAGGTGCGTAATCTGAAATTTAAAAGTGTAGTTCAAGACGTACAAATTTCGACTCATCAATTGTGGCTCAAAACAATTTGTGGCTCGAAAAGTACGACGTCAAGTGCAAGTGTATAAAAAAAAAAAAATAGACAAGTGTGGCTCTTTTAAACCAAATTTGGATGAAATAAGGGTCATAATTGGAACGTTGCTCAAGGTTTGAGGTTATATGAACATAACCAATAGCTCGTTTTGTGGTGATACGCCATTTTGGTCCCGTTAAACCAGATTTGATTTATGTGCGCCTTTTCCAATCTGTTCTACATATTCGTAGCCCGTTAGAGTGGGAAATTGTTGTTGCTCAGTTTCGAAGAATAGATAAACGCCGGTTTGCTTTGTTTACGTTCTCGTTCACGACATTGTAGCTCGAATTGGAAAATTGTGCCATTTTGACGTTTATTGTTGTTTGTGCAAAGAGTTTATTTTTTTTCTCTTCGAAATAAATGAGAAGACAAGTAAGGACAATTTGTTGTGGAGTAAAACAAAAGTATATTGTTCATCGCTACAGTGGTGGCTCAGTACAACCAACAACAACTTGTTGAGAAAAAATTAAATTGCTGTGTCGGTATTTCGTAGCAAGGGAAAAGATAAATACGAGCAAGTGGTTATTAAATCAATATTCGTGGGTCGTCATTGCTACAGTGGTGGCTCGATACAATCAACCGCGGTTATTTTGCATAATTGAATAAAGAGTGACGGCATATCGTGGCGAATATTATGAATATGAGCAACTGTTGAATAAAACGGAGAATCATTGTTGTCCAGCGCTACAGTGGTGGCTCGATACAATCAATTGTTGATGAACAATTGAGAATAAAGTTGGGCTTTCTACAATTAATAAACTAACTGATAAATAAGAAGGAAAGATTTATTGAAGGAGTTTGATTGTAGTCCGAAAACTACAGTAGGGGCTCACTTTAAACAAAATTAATAAAAATTTTCAATATAACTTTGGTGTTTCGACTTACTTGGTACAAGGGAAAAATCAACGGGGAATTGTTGCTCATTAAGGAGAATCGCATCAAATATAAAGAACGAGAACACGAATTGTATTCCAGTAGTTCTTGTGGGGCGATAAAAACATTTCTTGAAGTTTTTTTTTTTTGGTTTCTCTTCAAAATTTTCGGCTCCTTTACGGAAGATAAAATGGCGTGTTTTGAAAAATATCTACAAGCTTCTGACGAAATATTGGCAACAGAGGCACAGCTCAAAGAAGAAGACTTTGCAGACTACTCAAGTGAGGCAATCGATTTTGAGAAAAGCGAGATAACAAAGTCCTGGACAAAATACAAGAAAATTTATGACGAATGTTGTTCAGGACCTGTAGAGAAAGAAAAAGAGCTAGCCGTTGTTCAATCAAAACATACACAGGTTCGTAAGGCATATGTAAAATGCATAAATTATATTGCAAAGGCAAGAAAAAAAATGCCGGTGGAAAAAAGTGCAGCGCCTAGTATAGTGGTTCCCAACCATGGGTTTGCGGTACCCCCATGTGATACTGGCGTCTTTCATGCCACTATTTATCGTGGCCCACATTTCGGGACATGTTTAGCGCAATTTATGTGGATAACGCACGACTAAGCCCAGTGGAAAAATTATTTTATCTTTTTCAAAAAACTGATGGAGAGGCCAGAGAAATTAACAGAAATGTTGCTCTAACAGCCGAAAACTTTGAAATAGCTTGGAATAATTTAAAATCTCAATACGAGAACAAGCGGGTTTTGGTAAACATGAAGTTGAAAGCGTTGTTCAATTTGGTGCCATGCCAAAGTGAATCAGCCCAAGAGGTGAAACGGCTCCAAAGGGAGATTAACAATTGTATGTCAGTTCTCAAATTATATGAGATTGACATAGAATCATGGGACCCTATCTTCGTGTTCCAATGTTCGTCATGTTTACCGCAACATACATTACAGCTCTGGGAGCAGTCAGTAAAGAAAAAGACAGAGGTTCCCAAATGGAAGGAGCTTAATAATTTTTTGACCGATAGGTACCATGCGTTGGAGAGTGTTTGCGACATAACTGCGTCTAGCCAACAACGGTACAGTGGTTCTCAAACTTTTTCAAATGGGGACAATCAACCATCAACGAAACCCAAACAATTTAAGGCTCACCATACTAAAGTTGATTTGGCTCAATGCAAATTATGCAAAGAAGCCCATGCAATAAAAAATTGCAGAAAATTTCTAAATATGGACAATAGAAGCCGAGTTTCAGTTTTGAAAAAATTCAAATATTGTTTCAATTGCCTAACGACAGGGCACATGTATGGCGATTGCACTAGCCCGAATGGTTGCTCAAAGTGCAAAAAGAAGCACCACATAGAGATTTTGTGAAAAAATCGAATCAGGCTCAGGCCTCAAGTCAAGTACAGTCCACTGAAGTTCCAAATACATCTGCAGTAGTTCAATCGCACCATACGTCGGTGGCAAAACAAGTTATGCTCGCAACAGCGTGGGTGAATATAATAAGTTGTGGCTCAAATTATAAAGTGAGGGCACTTATTGATCCATGCTCAGATGAGAGCTTTATATCTAAGAAAATGCAAAAATTATTAAAGTTGCCCACAATACCAGTTACAGCAGAAGTTACTGGATTGAATGGCGAAATTGTTAGTAAATGTGATAAAAAAGCACATTTTACTGTGGAGTCTGTTCTTCATCCGAACATTAAACTCAATGTAGGGGCACTAGTAGTGTCTAAGGTAACTGGTGATATACCAACTCACTCATATAGTCCAAATGGGGCTGAAGAGTTACCAAAGCTGGATTTTGCGGATCCAGATTTTTATAAGAGCGGTCAAATTGACATTCTATTTGGAGGAGATTTATATCCCTCAATTCTGCGAAACGGTATTCATCACGGAATTTTTGGTTCTTTAGTTGCTCAAAAAACGATCTTCGGATGGGTGGTAACTGGACCAGCCGTCAGTAAAAGCAGTTCTTCACAATTGACAGTAGCTCATTTTACAAAAGTTTCTATTGACGAACAGTTGTCAAAGTTTTGGGAGTTGGAAGAAGTCGCTCATAAAACTGTTTTATCACAAGAGGATAAAAAGTGTGAGGAAATCTATTGCTCTACTACTATCAGGAACTCTGATGGGAGATATGTAGTAAATCTGCCCTTCAAGAACGAACACCCTGAGGTAGGCCCAAACAGACACATTGCTCTAGGTCAATATGAGAGAAATGAGAAATCTTTGTTGAAAAGACCTGGAGTCAAGTTGCAGTATGATGAGGTTATGGAAGACTATTTAAAGCTGGGCCACATGCGGAAAGTTGATGACGCAACTTGTGGTCCTAAGTATTATTTGCCCCATCATGCTGTGTATAAGCCAGATAGTGCCACAACAAAGTTGAGGGTAGTTTACAACGCATCGAGTCCCTCGGCAAATGGCGTAAGCTTAAATGATATGTTGTACGTTGGTCCAACGTTACAGGCCAGTCTTGTGTCGCTTATATCGAAATGGCGCCTTTATAAGTATGTCTTTAATGCTGACATCACAAAGATGTACAGACAGGTACTTATAAATCCTGAACATGCTGTTTTCCAAGGAGTTTTATACCGTAGCTCTGAAAATGGAGAAGTCGAAAACTATCAACTAAATACGGTCACGTTTGGCGTGAATTGCGCACCATATTTAGCGCTCAGAACACTGCTGCAGTTGGCAAGTGACGAGGAAAAACGTTTCCCAATTAGTGCTGAAATATTGCGTAGCTCTATGTATGTCGACGATGTTTTGTTTGGTGCACACAGCATTTCAGAAACATTGGTAGCTCGTGATGAACTAATTGCACTATTAAAGTGTGGAGGATTCGACTTAAGAAAATGGACGTCAAATTGCAGTCGAATTTTAGCAGGGTTGCCCTCTGAATTTGTTCTGAATTCGTCTTTTTTATCGCTTGATGACAATAGTACCGTTAAAACGCTGGGATTGAGGTGGAATGCAGCACACGATGAATTTTATTTTGTCACGGAGAAAATGTTGATCAAATCATCCTATACAAGGCGAGAAGTTTTGTCAATTATCGCTCGGCTATTTGATCCAATAGGATGGCTTTCACCCGTCATTGTGAAAGCAAAAATTTTGATACAACAAATGTGGCTCGACAAAGGCGGCTGGGATGATCCGATTGGAGTCATGTCGCTCCAAAAGTGGCGAGCGTTTGTATCAAATTTCAACGAGATTGATAAAATCAAAATTCCACGTTGGATTGGTTGCTCATCAGATTGTTATGTTGAATTTCATGCCTTTTGTGACGCCTCGGAGTTAGCATATGCAGCGGCATTATATATTAGAGTGCAGACCGGCGATAAGATATGCACAAATCTGCTTGTGGCTAAAACAAAAGTTGCTCCAATAAAGAAAATCACTTTACCACGTTTAGAGCTTTGTGGTGCGGTACTATTAGCCAAATTGGTTGAGAAAGAGGTTCCAAATCTGAAAATCTTGAATTCTTCGCTGTATTTATGGTCCGACGCAACTATTGTCCTAGCATGGCTCAAAAAGTCGCCTTGTAATTGGAAAACTTTTGTTGCTCATAGAGTTGGAACGATTTTAGACAAAGTTGGTAACAAAGATTGGCGTCATGTTGCATCTGCGGAAAATCCTGCCGATTAAGCAACCCGGGGGCTGACTCCGGATGAATTAAAAGACAACAAACTTTGGTGGCACGGTCCTGATTGGCTAAGTCAAGATAAATCTAAGTGGCCCGCCACAAAAGATGAATTTGAAACTTCAGAAGAAGCTAAAAGTATTCAAACGTATGTTGCTCAATCGGCAAAAAATGAGGATATTCTAAATCATTTCTCTTGTTTGGCTAAGGCGATGCACGTGATAGCGTACGTGTTTAGATTTTTCAACAAAGTTAAACAGCGCTTAAAGATTCGTCAAAGTAGTCAAAGGGTTGATCATAATCCACACAAGTCGCACAAACTCGGAGCTGACGAGTTATATTTCGTGAGAATTCGTCTATTTGTCCTGTCTCAAAAGGCTCATTTTGAAGAAGAATACACCTGCTTGCTCAAAAAGAATAAAATTAGTACACGTAGCACTTTATTAACGCTCACGCCCTTTTTGGATAATCAGGGCTTAATACGAGCTAATGGTCGTCTGGGTTCAACTAAAAGTTTGTCCTATAATGAACGTCACCCTATTATTCTTGCCTATAGCAGTCGTGTAGCCCGTCTTTATGTGGAGTTTATTCACAAAATGGTTTTGCACGGTGGTCCAACTTTGGTTCTCAGCACAGTTCGCCAAGAGTGTTGGATACTTAAGGCTAAAAATCTAATCAGAGCGTGCATCCACAATTGTAAACCTTGTGTTCTTAACAGGAGAAAACTCCAAGGACAGATTATGGGTGAACTTCCCTCCGAAAGAACGACGTTTAGTAGGCCCTTCACAAATACTGGGGTCGATTTCGCAGGCCCATTTGAAATTAAGAGTTTCACAGGCAGATACACGAAAATCACAAAGGGCTACGCATGTGTATTTGTCTGCTTTGCGACTAAGGCTATTCACATAGAAGCCGTGAGCGATTTGTCCACTCCTGCGTTTTTAGCCGCGTTGGCTCGATTTATTGCTCGTCGAGGGTGCCCTAATAAAATGTTCTCCGATAACGGCAGAAATTTCGTAGGTGCCGCTAAACAAATCGACATTAATTTTGTTGCCCATGTTAAGGAGTTTTGCAATGAGGCCGTCTCTAAATATGGACATCAGAAACTATCGTGGCACTTTATTCCCGCTGCTGCTCCACATATGGGCGGTTTGTGGGAAGCGGGAGTCAAAAGTTTGAAAACGCACCTTAAAAAGACGGCGGGGCAAATTAAACATACTTTCGAAGAGTTTGCTACCTTGTTAGCTTCTATTGAGGCCTGTCTCAACTCACGCCCGCTCTCAGCCCTCTCTGAAGACGTTAACGAGCAAGCTGCATTAACTCCAGCCCATTTTTTAATAGGTAGTCCAATGTTGGCCCCTGCGGAACCTGAAGAGTTGGGAACCCCTGACTCGATTTTAAATCGTTGGCGCAAATTGAAGGCGATCCAGCACGAATTCTGTCGTCGTTGGAAGAACGAATACTTGAAGGAGTTGCATAAACGCACTAAGTGGAAAAACCCTCAAACTGACCTCGTAAAAGGAGATCTTGTTGTTCTTAGGAACGAACCCCTGTGTCCTACAGAATGGCGTTTAGGTCGCATTGTTAGAATTTATCGCGGACCTGACGGACGAGTCCGTGTTGCCGACCTTAAAACTCAGAGTGGCACCATAACAAGGCCGATCCACAAACTCATTCTTCTACCTCGTAGCACAATTTAACATGTACCAACCTGTAGTCACTTACCTAACCGTAGCTCTCACTATAACTATTTACTCACTAGACATTTTCCCACTTACAGTTCAACACGATGCAGTCGGGCATGTTTAATGCGAACTTCACCTGTGTGATTTGTGGCAGGTTGCACGCCATTCGACAGTGCACTCGGTTCCAGGTGATGAATGTTGAAGAGAAACTGCGTGCTGTCGCTCATTACGGTTTATGCACCAACTGTCTAGCACAATCTCACCAACGCGTTGCGTGCCGAACCCTGGACCGCTGCAAACGATGCTTTCAAGACCATAACACCTGGCTGCACCCTATACCATCAGGCAAACTGTGGCTCAGAATGACGGCAATGGTAACTGTGAAAATCGACAGCAAAAATTTCACATTCGCACGTGTCCTTATTGACCCCAATGCGTCGAGGTCATCAATAATGTTGAGCGAGGCTCATAGATTACGGTGCTCAGTGGTACGAGGCCGCACAGAAGTGACTCTGTGGCACCGATTACGTGACGACTTCGAGATGAAGGTGCAATGTGCTGTCGAAGACCGTGACTACGGGTACAATATTGTGGCCCAAATTTATAAAGCCCACAGCACCATCAGGGTACCTGATGACAAAAGGGCAGACCCAATGTGGAACTACCGTCGCCGTCTACACATCATTCTGGGGGCTGATGTGGCAAGTCGGATCCTTATTGGGCCATCAGTTGGACGCCCCGGCAGCTTACTACGCCAAAACACGAAATTTGGCGAAGCGTATTTCGGCGTAGCAGAGATTATGCGCCAGGAGGACGTACTGCCGTAATGACTCGGACTATGTCTTTCATTTAAACTTTAGTATTATTTTTCTTTTTATTTTTGTTTCATCTAACTCACTTGCCTTTATATTATGAATCTGGTATTCTTTCTTTATAAAAAAAAAAAACCTTCTGAATTAATTTGAAATTGAATTACTTAACATTCCTACATTTGAATTATATCCTTAACTTGAATTATTATTAAACCTTCTCAGTGGTTAATAATCTTATTTGCGTGGCCTATCATTTTCGTTGCACTCCTTGCAAGGCGGGGAGTATGTTTTCGTGAACAGCCCTAATGCTAATGGGAAGGGCAGTGTTCATTACCATGCGCCGGCCACTTGGCAAAATAGTGGACGCCTTCGACTTTGGGCGAGTGGCATGGGTTTGTTAGATGCTTCTTCGCGGTAATCTTCTATTATTATTACTTTTTCATCTTTCAACCGCGCGAGTCATAATTGCCAAATTTTATTGTTTTTCGTCTTTTGTTATAAATAAAAGGGGCATTAGTGGCCCAACTATTATTTGAAAATAAAGGGCGTGTTTTATTGTGTAAAACAAATAGGGACGTCTCCGGCAGCAGTTCCTGTTACCACCAATACCCGGTCGCAGCAGCTCCATCACAACGGCAGCACCTGGCGCCAGCGCAATCGCAGGTCCGGTAAAGGTAAATCCTCGGAAGAAACAGAATTAATTAAGGTTTTCAAACATTTTTTATCTCAAATTTCAAAATTAAAATTATTTGGTAACTAAATGTTTTAAACTTAATAAGATTTTCTTTCATACATGAACATCCTTTTCAAATTTGAATTTGATTTCCGATTTACAATCAGTTTAATACGAATTTGAATAAAACTTTTAAATTTTATATTAAAACCGCATTACAAATTTGAATATGATATATGTATATTTTTTAAAATATGATGATTTATTCGACCTTTCGTATTGTTCGAGCGCTAGGTCTATTTTAAATTATTTTATTTTTCAATATTTCGCTAACCATTGGGTAGTATCGTCGGGAAGCTAAGCACAATTATTAATTAAAAATTTCATTTTAATTTTAGATGTCATTATTTATTTTTTTGATTTAATTTTTAATTAATAATTGTGTTTATCTTCCCGACGATGATAGCCAATGGTTAGCGAAATAGTGAAAAATAAAATAATTTAAAATAGACCTAGCGCTCCAACAATAGGAAAGGTCGAATAAATCATCGTATTTTAAAAAATATATATCATATTCCAATTTGTAATGCAGTTTTAATATAAAATTTAAAAGTTTCATTCAAATTCGTATTAAACTGATTGTAAATCGGAAATCAAATTCAAATTTGAAAACATTTTAATTTTAAATATATATTTTTTATTTAAAACTAAAACGTAATGAATTAAATACAGTTGAGAAATTTTGAGTTTTCAACACGAACGGGTTTTTTAATAAGAGCGCTACAAAAGTTTTTTAACTAAAACAAAACCGGTTTTAATAAAGTACGTTCGATGCCATTATTTATGGAACTCGACCTCTTTTGCATGGCCACCACGGGCGCGCTTGCAGAAGTCCAGACGCTGAACCCAATTTTCGACGCTTTTCAAGCATAAATCGGCCGATACTGCTGAAATTTCACGTTCGATATTCGTACGAAGTTCATCAATCGTCGCTGGCTTGTTGGCATAGACCATAGACTTGACGTAGCCCCACAGGAAATAATCTAACGGCGTCAAATCGTACGACCGAGGCGGCCAATCGACTGGGCCATTTCGTGAGATAACACGTTCACCAAACTTGGTTTCCAATAAATTGATTGTGGCATTCGCTGTGTGACTTGTGGCGCCGTCCTGTCGGAACCACCTGTGCTCCAAGTCCATATTATCCAGTAGGGGCCAAAAATATTCGGTTATCATTGAACGGTAGCGATTCGCATTCACAGTAATGTGCCGGTCTTGATCGTCACGGAAGAAGTACAATGATGTAATGATGACTCATGGATTACGTGTGGATTGCTGTCTGACCAATAACGCATATTTTGCTTATTGACGAAGCCATTCAGCCAGAAATGAGCCACATCGCTGATTGTTGAGGCCTGTTAAAGTTGGCCTCTTAAAGCTGAGGCCACTGACTCCAAATTTCGGTAGTAAATTTTAATAATTTCGACTTGTTGTTGGCACGTATATCTTTCCATGATGAAATGGCAAACCTTACTGAAGAGAAATGTCAAAAGAGCGGGAAAAATTACGGCGTCGTTTGCTGTCCCTATCGATTTACTTTTGTAGCGTCTCTGTTGAAAAACCCTTTATATGAAATGGTCGTTAAACAAATGTATTGTCAGTTCTACAAGCGTAATTTAACTTAAAGTAAAAAAGCCGGTTTCACCGGTTCTTGCCAAAATTAGAAACCATAAACCGGTTTCTTGAAAAATTAAATTTTCGAACAAACCGAAAACCGGTTTCTAAAAAATGCCGGTTTTTTGGACACTCTAGTTCGTACATACACAAGTTCACAAAATTTTTGTTGCTCTCTTAATATTTGATTTGTATAGACGTATATCCACGTCATTATTCTCTTTGCTCTGAGAGTGATCCGCACCCTCCAAGCCAAATATTCGTTGCCGCTACATCAGTGTTTGTTTCGCAGTCGGACAAATCTGTGTTCTATAAATCTGTGTTCTTATCATTTAGGGGTATGAAAAATAGATGTTGGGCGATTCTGAGACCTACCCGATATGCACACAAAATTTCATACAAATCGGTCCAGCCGTTTTGGAGGAGTTTAACTGTAGACAATCTATGTGATCGCAGTCGGACAAACTGTGTTTGGATGTTTTCACTTTGAGAGTTAAGTCCCTACTCGCGCTTAAAGATGTTAACACATCAAAAAAGTTATGACGACAATACTTAACTCATGAAGACCTCGAATTCGTATGTTATTACCACTTATATTTTTTGCTCTCCCTACTCTTTTGAAATATTTCGAAATTGATTCAAACCAAACCGAAGCATTTGCTTCGCTTAGTGTATGCGGCAATTTACATGAACATGGCTTCAATCCGTGCTCTGACCGCTTATATTTTTGGCGTAGAATACGTCTTACCTTACGGTATAAGGAGTCATGTAAGATTGTTATTGTTGTAATCTTTATTTCATTGATTATGAGGAAACGGCGAGATAACTTTTTTTAAAAATTTTTTTGTAGGTAAATGAAGATGTTATCTTTCGTTTGATATACATTTCATATTGGTTGATATCTTCCTAATATTTAAATTTCTCAAATGAAAATTGTTTAAACACATACACTCAAACATATGTGTGGTGTTTGGTTGAGTGTTTGAGTTTGTAGCGTGAACACAAATGCTGCTGTTTCAGTGTGGACACAAACCTTCGGATGTTGTTTTGATTGATGAAATATTGAAATTTCGTATATTTACTTATGTATTTAAGTGAAACAAAATGTTAAATGTGAATTTGAATTTAACATGGATATATAATTATAAAAAATATATGAAAAAATTAATTCATACATATTTATGTTAAATTAAAAATAAATAAGCTTTATTTAAATTTATTTTATTTAATTTTAAGCTTGAGTATATTATCAAAAGTAACTATCAAATAAATAAATTCATTTGCTTATGTTATTTATCATTTATTGTTATATATGTTTTCTGTCGTATCGGATGGCGTATTCTACGTTAAACTTAATGGCCGTGTCTCTGACACAGCCTGCAGGGACAGTCCGTTGCCGAAGGCCTCGGACAACTGTCTGCTGTTTTTTTTCGACGACGATCACCTTGCTTAATGATAACGACACCATCGGGTAGTTAGCCATGAACAACCTTCTGTAGGTCCCAATCATTCTGTAAGCAATCTATTTTCATCTTCTGGTTCCAACTTTTTGTGTTTAAAAACCCGTAGTGAAAGTATAAACAAATGTTGTTTATAGTTTTTTGTTTCAAAGCAACCTAACCCAAACATTAAGAAAATTCAACTTACTTTTGAAGGAGTTCAGCTCAAAACAATTATTATAATTTTTGGGTAAATTTGGGCCTCTGATTTCAAAAAGATGATTTGCAAGTCAGTACAAACGATCGTTAACCTTCCATGGGACAAAATATAAATGAGTGCCCTGAAGCATTTTGGGTAAAAAAAATACAGTACATTTTTATTGACTACTGTATGTTGGGTTTTATTTACAAGTTCGGTTATGATAGTCAAAAAAAATTATGATTCGAACGGCATAAATAAAGATTATTGAAAATCCGCGTGCCTTGCCCAAAGCCGAAAATAAGTGATAGAACGGAGCTTTTAAGAGCTTGAAAAGCGTTTACAAATATTTTGCTACATCTGGTAGCATTTGAAAAAAGCTTCCTTACTAAAAAGTGGTTATATTTGCTATCAGTATGACTTTTGAGAAGAGTGCCTCAAGACACTCTTAAGAATTAGAGATACTGACTGATTGGGACCTGCATTCTCCCACGTCTGCCAGAAGAATGGTTTGAACGAAATATGATTTT
This sequence comes from Phaonia tiefii, assembly GCA_963931995.1. Lineage (NCBI taxonomy): Eukaryota > Metazoa > Arthropoda > Insecta > Diptera > Muscidae > Phaonia > Phaonia tiefii. Next base: position 195,043,900 of record OZ008368.1, on the reverse strand, counting down.
GTGCTAAATGTGTCGATTTGTATGGGAGGTACCTGAAGGGGCGTGGACAAAACGCCCATTTTCAAGCCCAAACTCAGTATTCACAAATAATAGTCACTAACAAAATTTCGCGGTGATCTATAAAGATTTTCGCCATTTATGGCAGACAGAGGGACAGACGGACAAGGCTCAAAAGTCTTAAAAGTCCTAAAACGAATTTCGTCCAAAGATACTAAAGGTCTAATATGGCTCCTTCTATGTGTTACATTTTTTTTAAGCATTAAATGATATTACCCCTATCCCTAAATGATATTACCCCTATCCCAACATAACACATAGTTTAGCGGTCATTAGTATCAAGCAAACAATACTGAAACTTAATTTGCAGCATGGTTTGCTTCTGTCTGCTTATAACTCTTTTACTATATCGTATAATCTGTCTTCTATTATTTTCCAACTTCGTAGAATATCAGCTGTGGCATGGATACCTCCACTGGATACCCAGTGGTGGATTTAGAAACTTAAATTTTGTGGCACTGTGTAATTAAAAATATTCTTAATCAGTCTTATTCCTATTGACTTGTAAATACATATGTATTTTTAGAATAATTATTTAATTTTTGTTTTGATTTGAAAATAACCTAAATTGAACTAAACGTAGTTAAGTTGTCACAAATTGGTTAGCATATTGCCGACAACAAAATCAACATTGGTCTGTGCAACCTATTAACACCTCACAAGTCCTCTTAACACCTCACAAGTCCACATTCATGAAGAGTACACTGTAGCCGGTCGATTATTGTATGCGCTTATCCAACCCTGCACCATCGACAAGTTTTTTAAATTTGTTGCGTAATCCCATAAAAGTGAAAGTACAACAAGGGGAAATGCCTGCCAAAGTGCATCACTTTCTGTCTTGTCGCTGACTGGATCCATTGCGTTGGAAATGATAATTAAAAACGCTACAAAAGCCATTGAAGTTTTACGACTTCTGGCGAGACACATGAAGTCTACCAAATTAATGGTGAAATTAAAACATAAAAAACATTGGAAACAACACTACAATATGTGTGGTCTTTTAACAGCGACACCTACATACATATGTATATCAAACGAAAAGTGAATTGAAAATGAATTGCATTTTTTTACGAAATTATAGATTAGTGATATAATTGATAAAAACCGTGTTACCAATTCGGGGTTTCCTAGTGAATCTGAAATATGAATCACTCTGATATTTTTCTACAAGAGGTAAAGTAGTTAATTTCAAATAGCGTAATTCAACGTTCAAACCTCTGCAATTTCTTGCCAGTGGCATAAATATAATCAATATTACTGCATTCTCCAAGCAGGTTTCAATATCAAAATGAACACATACACCTCGAAATTTCTGCATCACACGCAGTTCAACTCAACGCAAATAACATTACGAAACATTATTTAAAATTACATTAAATTCAACACACAATCAAAACAATTGCCACAAATGTAATGAAAACACATAAGAACTACCCATTAAACAAAACCAGTTCTCAGGTATTTCCTCTTTTTTGCATCTATATTAAAGTAATTGCAGTGTCGAATTAATTCTCGGTGAGGGCCCAAGGTTAAATTTCGTAAAAGACATACAAATTTTATTAACAAGTTTTTATATCGTGTTACATTTCGGTGGCTGTTTCGCTGGGCAGAGACAATACACAGTAATTAAATACCATCAATGATTATTCCAGCAGTGATAATAAACTATATTATGTTAACCCACTGAACAGATTTGCGAAGATGTAATAAATTCGACAGAACTACATTTTTAAAGCCAAAATATGTAAAACTTCTTAAGCCGGAATGGGGTCGAATATAATTTGTTACAGGGGCTTATTTTCATTATGAAATTTGCAACCAAATGTTTGTGCGAAAATATGTACCATTTAATTTTACGTAATATTCTCCTGTCATATAGTTTGTGGGGCTTATTTTCGTGTACCAGTTATTAAAAAAACGGAATTTTCGAACACACCGGAAACCCGTTAACCGGGTTTTACCTAACCCTGCTTTGATAACCCTATTGGAAGTTGCTCAGAGGATAAACATACGTATGTATGTAGGATGTATTATGGTGGCAGCATTTTTAAAACTATTTTATAACTTTTTTCTACTTACATGGATACAGCAGACAGTTGTCCGAGGCCTTCGGCCACGGACTGTCCCTGCAGGCTGTGTCAGAGACACGGCCATTAAGTTTAACGTAGAATACGCCATCCGATAAGACAGAAAACATATATAACAATAAATTCATTTGCTTATATTATTTATCATTTATTGTTATATATGTTTTCTGTCTTATCGGATGGCGTATTCTACGTTAAACTTAATGGCCGTGTCTCTGACACAGCCTGCATGGACAGTCCGTGGCCGAAGGCCTCGGACAACTGTCTGCTGTAATTTTTATATTTACCAACGGCATTTGATTCAAGTCCGTTTAAAAAAAAAAATATTATGTTCAATTTTTTTAAACTTAATTTAATTTATGTATTTTAATTAATATTTTTATTGAAATAAGTTCTGCGAATGTTGAGAGGGCCGCCCTAATATTAAAAAAGGTTTACCTTATCGAGTCTTCGCATTAGCATTCGAGCGTTGTGTGAAAGCTTTACGCTTTACAATTCAAAATTAATGTTACAACAGCTTTATTGAAGCTGTCGCAAAAAAGCTTTATTACGTTAGCTTACTGTTTGTTTCACTTTTTACTAGATACATGTTGCCAAGCAACATTAGCTTGCTGTTCGTTTCACTTTTTACTAGATACATGTTCCTAAGCAATGTTGAGCAACCAAAAACACTCAACCAAACACCACACATATGTTTGACTGTATGTGTTTAAACAATTTTCATTTGAGAAATTGAAATACTGGAAATATATCAACCAATATGAAATGTATATCAAACGAAAGATAACATCTTCATTTACCTACAAAAAAAATTTTAAAAATATTCATCTAGCCGTTTCCTCAAATTCAATGAAGTAAAGATTACCACAATAAAAACCTGACATGACTCCTCATACCGTAAGGTAAGACGTATTCTACGTCAAAAAGAATAAATGGTCTCCAATTACATGCCACGACGGTATTGTGAAGAATTTCTCATAACCAGTGAGCTGTGCGCATTCTAGTTTTGCTCTCACTGATTGGGACGTATAGTTTAGTATTTTCGAGAAGCTTTTTCAAGGCTAAATACTCGATAATGTTGTCGTCAGCAAGCGGGGTGACCAACGTCGAAAGATATGTTAGGTGGTCTGAGCAGGGATCGAACAGACGTACGCATGTACAAGAGCCGCGCACACTACCATTGCACCGCCGGCGCCTTCTTTCTTTATATAGCTATTTTTTTATTACTTAAATGCGCTTTCTTATAAACGTTTTCGCATCCAGTGCTTCGCTTACATATTATACATATTTCAAATCTGAGTAAATGGCAAAATTTTTGAATCCTGCGTTTGAACAAATAGAAAATTTTAATTTTTTCCAAAAAAAAATCGAGTCATATATTTGGAATAAATTGTCGCCTGCGGCGCTTCAACACTGACTAAATAAAAAACATCCAATTAGTGTTCGAACTCACGGACGATGTGTAACATCTTTTTGTTATACGGTATCTGTTCGATTTCTATGAAAACATTAGCAAATGTTACATTGGAAAGTAGAAAACAGCGTTCCAATATATATTTTAAGACAAGTGTCATTATTTTCTTGTATAATACTTTTTATTTTATACCCACAAAAAACAAAGAGAATGCAAAGCAACAGACACATGTACTTACATACATTGTTATGCTCGCACATACGCTACACAACTTCACACAATTTTCATTACTCTCTTGTTATCTCATTTTTATATACGTATAACCACGTCATTATTCTCTTTGCTCTGAGAGTGTTCCGCACCCACACAACACAACTGCAACTGTGTGTTTTTTTCACAGTTTGACAATCTGTGTTTCGAAGTCGAACAAATCTATGTTCTATATAGGGGGTATGTTCTATATATCACTTAGGGGTATGAAAAATAGATGCTGGCCGATTCTGAGACCTACCCGATATGCACACAATTTCATACAAATCGGTCCAGCCGTTTCGGAGGAGTTTAACGCAAAACAGTGTGTGATCGCAGTCGGGGAAACAGTGTTTGGATGTGTTCACTTTGTGAGTTAAGTCCCTACCCACGCCTATAGGTATTAACACATCAAAAATCTTTCAAAATTCCGGGTTCGGAAATAAATGACATAACATAGTATCCCAAAAAAATCGGGCGGTATAACATTTAAAATGTAAGTCACTAATAAAGAAACGTTTTGAATCCAACGCTTGAAAACAAATAAAATTGTAATTTTTCCCAAAAAACATTGTGCGATTTTTCATGAAGAAATGTTCTGCTGTTGCGCATTGTGTTCGTATTACGAGCACATTCGAAAACAATACAACAAATATATTTTCGGAAAATACGCTGTTATCTGTTAAAAATCTTGGTATCTAAAGAAACTTGTGTTGTTTGTATTTGCATTACAAGTGCAGCGCTAGGGGTTTTGAATACAGTATCGAAAACAAATTTTTCCAAAACAAAAGCTGCGAAGTTTTGACAACAAATTTTCGTCGCACATAGATTTTTGATTTTAGATTTATTACTATAAACTAAAATGCAAAATATTAATTTTTTTCACGAAAATATTTAAAGTAACATATATTTTCAGACCCTCCCGTTTGCATAGTCTCAAACATTGACCAAATATTTTCAAATTTGACGCTAAAAGCTTTGAGGCAGATTTAAAAAAGGCTGTAATTTCTATAAACAAAAGAAAAATATTGCTGGTTTTATTTGTGCCATTGTATAAGGATGAAGGCTTCGAAACTTGGGTTAGGTTACATGTTAATGACAATCGATGAATCACTCATTTAGACTTATTAGTCTATTATGATTCAACGGGAGAACGAGAGAAACCGTTAGCTCCGCCGGAGACCAGTTTGCTCCGAAATACTTGACGTCTACTTGAGATAATTCTCTCAGTCCCTAAATTGGTACGACCACATAATAGACATCCTCCCGCTGACAAGTTGTGGATACGTGCAAAGAAATATTCGGTGGATTCTGTCTCATCGTTGTCGTTACAGCTTATACAGAAGTCATTTGCTCTGATCTTTAGTCTCGCCGCATGGCTACCAATCAAACAGTGTCTCGTCAAAACTGTAACATATGCCTTGGGCATAGCTAAAGACAGAAGCCTCAATGGATCTCCTGATATCAACTATGAGCCAGATTTGTCTTGGCCGTCGGTGGTGCAATGGTTTAGTGTGCGCGGCTCTTGTACATGAGATCCTCGGTTCGAACCCGGCTCTGACCACCTTCAAATTTTCTTTCGGCGGCGGTCACCTCGCATAGTGACGGCGACACTATCCAGTATTTAGCCATGAAAAAGCTTCTCAAATTACCGTTCGGAATCGGTGTAAAACTGTAGGTCCCAATCAGTGAGTGAAAACTGGAAAGCGCACAGCTCAGTGATTGTGAGAAGTTCTCTCCAGTCCCTTCATGGGATGTAATGGGAAACCATTTATTTATTTTTTTATGTATACAATCCCTCCTCATATAGGAATGTTCTTGCCTGATACACTTACACTTTGCTAGGGGCATGACAACACGTTCCAATTCCTGTGGAACGTTTTAGGTAGTCCCTAGTCTAGCCAGCTCATACGCTCTGCAGATATACGGAGTAGCCCTGTGCCCTGGCACCCACATAGGTGAATATCGTACTGCTGGATCTGCGGCAGGCCTTGGCAGATGTTGAATTCAGAAATACGGATTCCAGGGAACTGACTGTTAGAGAAGACATTGACCCCAAAAACTTCTGTCCTAAAAACCCTCAGCCAGTCTGTCATATCTCTAATAGCCAAAAATTTCAGCCTGATACACGCTACAATGATCACGTCATCTACGGAAATGGTAAAGGTATACGGAAAAGGTAAAAGTCTACGTGATCATTCATTTCCGAACCAACCATGTAGAAATTCAAAAATCTCTCTTTACCAGGAACTCTTTTGTTTCACGTATCCCTTTTCGGAATAAGAGTGTGGTATTTCTGGTCGAATTGCGGTTCCGCTTTCGGAGTTGGGAGTACCTACCAGTATCCGACCATAGCCAATTGTGAGCCTGGTGGAGGCGTGGAAGTAATCTGCCTACCTATAACATCTAAGGGCAACTAGTATAATAAGCGTGTGTTGATTACACCGCTTGGTTATATATTCGCATGTTTTGTATGAAGCACTTAGCGACAATTTAGCGGCGCGAATCATTTTCGCTAAGTTTAAACAAATTTCTTTTTGACATCTTTTACCGTTTTCAACCCTTTTTAATATTTTTGAATAACTTTACGTATCGCTAAATAGCCGTTTTCTTTGCAACTTAGCAAGGGGTAATCGCTTGCTTGTAATCAAAACAAGGCTAATATTACATTCAGTGCATCAGTGGGAGCGGTAGGTAGAGCCCCCGTGATGCGCGTCGTCGGCATTCTCTGAACTCTACTCAGTACTGCACAATATGTGGGTTTCCTAAGCAACTGCCAACACACGATAACCCAATAGAGCATTATGGTCTCCCCACCGCTGTATAGATCAAGTGAAGAATCCACAATTTACAACCTATAGCTGTCTTTCAGGTGTATAAGGCTACCGTCGCCTTTTTCCCTCTTCCCACAATGGTGTGCCTGAAACTAAGCCTGCTATCCAAAATAACACCCAGATATTTTGCACACTCTGCAATCATAATTTCACAATCATTAAAGTGATAGTTTCCACGGTAAGTATTTTATTTCTCCGGGTAAAAGTTACCAGTTCGGTCTTGTACGGAATAGCCTCCTCAAATAGCCTTGCGTAAGGATACTTGCCCATAAAGCTGTTGCATTTTCGAGAGTCACCAGTATTCCATTCTGCATAAGGATCTATAGAAGCGGTGACAGTACCCCCCCTTGAGATGTGCCTATGTTAACGAACTTGTTGAGATCGAGGTGCCCACTTCAGCTGTGTCACGCCTCCTGGGGGCATTTGGATTGCAAGCCCCATAAATCCACGTTCAAGTTAAGGACCGGTAGGGCAATTTCTATCGCATTGGGAGTGATATTATTGAACGCACCTTTAATGTGAAGAAGCGCTACCAACGTATTCTTTTAAGAAGCCAAGGTTTTTTCTATATATCATGCAATGCTGTCTCCATATACCTGGCCCTGCAGTACACATGCTGTGCAGTAGAAACTATCTCACATCAATTCTCGCCCGTAAGTGTATGTTTATCGCCCATTCCAAAGTCTTCAGTATTAACGATGACAGGAAGAGGAACAGTGATAGAAACATTGTAAGATGAATTCTTCGCTTTGGGAATAAACAAAACTCTTGTATCCTCCATCTTCTAGGAATGTACCTGAAGTCTATACACGCGATATATAACTTTTTTAGGCATAAGATCAATACATCGGCCACATCTTGAAGTTCCGGACCGACAGTTTTACTAAATTCTCATCGTTATGACTTGAAAAGCTTTTCATGGCTAACTATTCGATATTTTTGGTTGACACTAAGCGGGGTGGAAGTCGCCGAAGGACATTAAAGGTTGAGAATGCGGGGAAAAGACACAAGCAACATTGAATTTGATTGCACACGATGTAAAATCGTTCTTTTTTGTTGTTGGGATGCAAATAGAACGTGTTTGTAGCTTGTCGCCAATATAATATACTTGTGTCCAACCACATTGTGTTTGCTGTTCAATATTACTTGTTGCAGACACAATGATTAATAGGTTCTAATATATGTTTTGTGACCCAAATGTGGCTTTGTTCACATATACATGGTTGAGTATGGAGTCCAGTAAACAAGTGCCAATTGTTTCCAGATTAATAGGGGTAGGAAATAATTAGTTCAGAAACAATACTGAAATAGTCATGCAAAAACTAAACACCATAAATTTAAAGTCAATTGTAAAAAAATACAGAAAAAATTTGTCTGGGTTAGTCGATATTCTAAAAACAGCAATTTGAAGGAAACCGAGTATTGGTTTAAGCAGAAAAACGCGACTAACCGGGTTTTCAAAACTAAACTGATCACCCTAGTAGCAACGGCGTATGGATCACTGACTATGTGACCTTCAGCCCGACATTGGCATTATAAAAACAATCAAAATAGGGGTCAATCACCGCTGAAGCCGAAAGACGCCGCTGGTAGAAGCAGGCGAATATATCTCTGTAAAAGCTTGGTCCAATATCGAGACGGTTGGAAAAATATGTTAACTTCGCCATAAATGGAACCTCAATGCTCATTTAAGAATGTAAAGTTAGATATTACCACCAACAGTCGACAGAATTTTATTTACGTCATTATTCAGAGACAAAAACTATTGGGCATATCGTATGACATCTACAATAAATGAATTCCTACTCGAAAATAAATGGAATGTTTGAGGATCACAGAATTCTGCACGTCCAAAGAGGACACCATCGTGAGGACATTATCTGTTTCTGGTTCGGAGAGCAACCCCTATCAATAGTTATTTTTGCATCTTATAGTTCGGATGTCGCAATGGTTAGTGTGCGCGGTGGTGCAATGGTTAGTGTGCGCGGCTCTTGTACATGAGATCCTGGGTTCGAACCCGGCTCTGACCACCTTCAAATTTTCTTTCGGCGGCGGTCACCTCGCATAGTGACGGAGACACTATCGAGTATCTAGCCATGAAAAAGCTTCTCAAATTACCGTTCGGAATCGGTGTAAAAATTTAGGTCCCAATCAGTGAGTGAAAACTGGAAAGCGCACAGCTCAGTGATTGTGAGAAGTTCTTCCCAGTCCCTTCATGGGATGTAATGGGAAACCATTTATTTTTTTTTCATAGTTCGGATGTTAATGGAGAAAAGTATGATCAATGATAGTTATTATATTGTGCAATACTCGAAGTCAATCATTTGCAGAATTATTTTCTTCTTCCAGTTAGTTTGTTGGGTTGGTATTATCACATTCGTTAAATTGCAACCCATAATGATCAACATTATTAAATACAACTGCGCTGATTTATATGATAACTTTATGGCGATTGTATGAATGTTTTCTACTCAAACTCGAACTTGAAACTTCTTTTTGATATAATAGTTTTACCTATAGTAAGTTTTACTTTATATTGTATCCAACCTCATCCAGACTCCTTCATAATTTCCAACGACCAGTCAACACAATTCATTTGTGTCGTCTGCTGCTGCATCCAGCAACTGGACTTGCGGCTATGTTTACAATTATTTAAGCAATTAATTCGTTTTTCAATTTCGTCCACAAACTAAAAAAAAATATAATCTGAGAGAAAGATCAACCAAATATGTGCACATATTTGCAACAACGACGGTACATATAAATTTATAGTGCAATATGTTTCATAGTTGTCGTTGATATCTACATACAGATTTGTCAAGGGGAGGAGTAACCTTTTAAATATCCATTTAGTTGCCCATAAACGCGAGAAACGTGTATGTGGTCCTCCAGTTGCCAATTAACAATTCAATAATATCCATTTCGAGGCGGGAAAAGTGTTCAGAAGGAGATGGGGCCAAATGACTGTACGGATAAATGTTTCATTGATAAAGGAATTAAAATTGTTTAAATTATACATCCCAAATTACGCTTCTCAGGATACACAACACGATTTTGAAACCAGAAATTCCACAATACATTTGTGGATGTGGTTGCTGCCATGAACACGAAAATGAACATAACGAATTGTTGAAAAGTATGCGTTTTTTCATTTCCTTCATCATTTTAAGTTTATTTGTTTTAAATCTCTCTCAGTTTACTGTAAAGAGTATTTTTATTATTGTTGTACATTCTTTGGTTTCAATTTGTTTGCCATGACTATTCATAATATTTCTTCAGACGGACAACAGCACATTTAACTGTTTTGTTTACTAGGTGTTCTCATTACAATTAAGTTTTCGTTTGCATTCAATTTGATGAAATAATTCCAAACAATAGAGATGGTTTTGCAGGAACTTGGAGGATCCATTTTACAAAATATGATGTCTTAACATTAATAGGCACGGGTAGGGCAATCTATCGAAGTGCATACATGCAAACAACACACAGCGTTAGCATCACATAGTCTGTGCCTGAAAATTAGTATGATGGTATTAATGTAGCGGCAGCGAACAAACAAGCAGGTAGTCGTCGCTAAAGAGTATAGAATGTAATAGAGAAATCATGGAACGAATTGTATAACTCAAACCCACTGGCGACATCTGGCGAATGATTCAAAACAGATTGCTCTATTTTTGTCATTGATTGATGCTTTTTGAAATATTTAAGCTTTTTGTATTGTTTTGTGTAATAAGTTTTGTGTAATAACATTGTCGAAATGGTGCATTTATATTGATGTATTCTATAAAGAGAATAAGACTCGTTTATGCTTTTTTACTCATACTCTATATATGATACCGGAAAAGGAGTGCAATAAGTTTTCTATACTATTCAATATTTTCTGTCGTCGCTCTATGTATGACAAAACAAAATCAATTATTTAAGTGAGTTAAATATTGCTTTTTATTCAGTTGTATGCCAGCATTCAAACAAGCAGAAAACAAGTTTATGACAAAACAAAAACAATTATTTCAGTGATCTAAATATTGCTTTCTTTATTTTAAAGGAGATGTAAGAAAGTGCAATAGCAAAAGAGATTTCAGCACAAAAACTATTCCTTTTTTATATTCCAATGTAACATTTACTAATGTCAGCACAGAAATCGAACAGGTACCGTGTAACAAAAAGGTGTTAACACAAAAAGTGTTAACACATTTCGAACACTCATTGATTTTTTTATGAGACTGGTTTTCGGTTTTCAATTTTCCCGGTGGCTTTATCGGTTTTTTTTAATTAAATTACACATGCAGCACTTACAATATCTTTCTTTAGCGACCATTTCATATATTAATTCATGCTTAAAACTCAAAATTTTACAACTCTATTTAAAATATAAATAATATTCCAATTTGTAATATAAAACTAAAAGGTTTTATTGAAGTTCTCATTAAACCGACATAAATTCGATAATCGTATTCAAATTATAAAGAGATTTTCAATTATAAAAATTTTACTAAGTCTAAAACATTTATTTATAAAACAATTTAAATTTTGAAAATTGACAAAAACTGTTTGAAAGTGTTTCTAATTAATTCTAATTCAAGTCTTAAAATAGTTTTAAAATTTGAATGAAAGAACATGTCTTCAAATGTGATAGATAAATCACTTATTGAAGTATAAAACAATAATTAAAAATGTTTCAAAATTCCAAAATTTCATTAAAATTCGAAAATCTTGTCAGTTTTTATTAAATTTGTTAAGAATATTTAACACAAATTGAGAAAAGTTATCTCGCCGTTTCCTCATAATCAATGAAATAAAGATTACAACAATAACAATCTGACATGACTCCCTATACCGTAAGGTAAGACGTATTCTACGCCAAAAAGTTAGTGTGTACTAATCGGTCTGAAAAATTTGAATATCTTCTGGGTTTCGTTGTAATAATCGTTCTAATAAAAAAAGAAACCCAAAAATATATTTTATTCATTATTCAAATGATTCAAAATCAATTTTCACTAAATAAAAACTAGTTATTCGAACTTACCAGCATCCAAGCAATTTTGCTTGGGGGAAACAAAAAGTCACAGCTTTTCCCTGCTGGAAATCATTTATAAACATTGATGGCATCATGGGAAAATTATTGTCTTTGACATATAACAACATCGCGTTATAGGTTTCAAATGTTTTATGTCCCTTAAAATAACAAATATCTGAAAAATCTGAAAAGAATATACAACAGCATTATATTCGTTATTATGGGGAACATGAAACATTTCCTCTTCCAATTATTCGATGCAAATAAAAAGCAGTTTTTAAACCAACCTTGGGGTACAATTTTAAAGGTTACACACATAAAATATGTTATTTTCGCCGCTAGAATATATTCTTTTATCAAATTGATTGTTGTCATGGATGAAAACAAAATTTATTAAAATTTTTTCTCTACGATACAGGCTGTGATTTCTAGATAAAATGTATTGAAACCTTTATCTACCTTCTTTTCATATTTAGCTAACCTTTCAACAGTCCTTCGAAAATAATCTCTAATTGAGCTCACCGATGTATTCCCTCCTGCCACAGCTCCTATGCAGTTTTGACAGCCTTCCTTAATTTGTTCAAAGCTTTGAACTCTTGATAAGTTTCTTCTTTGTCACCGTGGTTGTGATCTATGTACCTTCCGGTAAAGTAAATTTTTCGCCAGGAAGCAACTTAATTCTTGCTTTGCAAGACTTAATTCTGCATCCATATTTTATAGTATCATTATACACAGATTTTTTTTTATTAATGATTTTTGGATCTATAACAGAGATTAGTTCTCTACTTCTCCTGTCACCGGCTATTATTTCATAATTCATTGCTGTTGGTGTTTACAACACGTCGTTGTTTCATACTGTAGTCACAGTAAATATTTTTGGACAATGAATACTAATATTTGAATGATATTTAAATTCTTGCATTCTCGTTCAAATTTAAAATCTCAATTCGTCGTAATTATTTGTGATTGTGCGTAAAGGATGTCAAACTTAACGTTTCATTAACTTGTAATTTACAAAAACTTTTAATTTTAGAAAATGAAATATCTCCCAAAACCAAATTTGACGATTTATTTCATTCCTTCAACTTGAACAATTATTTCCTTATGAGAGAAGTCCCCAATTTTAAAAATTTAACAACTGCCCAAAAACCAACAGGTCCCCAATTATAGTTGTTGTTGCCTTCAATAGAAACGGTTGGGTCTTACTTCATTCTCATTTTGGGGGATTATTTCTTGGGGGTTTATTTCATATAGCGCTTTTTCCTTTGTTCAGGCAACTCTTTGATCCCAGATTCATAGAATGACTGGTCAGTCCTATAAATATATACGTTTCACTCGGTTTGTAGGCCCGCTTCTGTATTGAAGGATTTATCATTCAAAAGTTTTTGCAGACTCCGGAATAAATGTAAATCCAAAGGTGCCAGATCAGGATTATAAGGTGGATGTGGCAACAATGCCCATACAATCTCCAATATTTGTTGCAGAGTATGCAAAAGTATGTGAGGCCTACCGTTGTCGTGATGAGTAACTACGCTTACCAATTCAGGTCGGGTTTCTTGCAGTGCCCCAGCAACACTCATGAATTGCTGACAACAGACGTCGGAATTTATGGTTTGGTTTATAGCACACATGGTTTTTTTAATTTGCATTGGAATTTAATGTGCATCACTTTATCTAATGCAAATTGCAAAAAAATTACCATTGTAAATGCTTTGAAAATAAGTACAATTGCCAATTGTATTGACATTATATTGAATTTGCATTTGGACAGGTAATTCAAATTATAATTGTCATATAATTAGTTTGTCCCATATAAAAGATGGAGAATACTGAGAAATTGTTTGCGGAATTCTTGTAAGGCGAACATGGAAAGGTGGTAAGTCTCTGCAGTAAACCAAAGTTTTCCGAATGATATGATTTTGTTATGAAAATTTCTCGGCAAGTGAGTTTGCAGTACAAACCCAAATCTTCAGCGAAATTGCTAAAGACGTGTGACAAGATCAAGCGATATATGTATATCGGGTTTTTCAATAAGAGCGCTACAAAAGTTTTTTTTAAATAAAACAAAACCGGTTTTAGATACCAATGGAATTCTTTATTCCCGTAAAAGTACGTTCAATGCCATTATGTATGGAACTCGATTTATTTTGCATGGCCACCACGGGCTCGTTGCAGAAGTCCAGACGCTGAACCCAATTTTCGACGGTTTTCAAGCATAAATCGGCCGATACTGCTGCAATTTCACGTTCGATATTCGTACGAAGTCATCAATCGTCGCTGGCTTGTTGGCATAGACCCTAGACTTGACGTAGCCCCACAAGAAATAATCTAACGGCGTCAAATCGCTCGACCGAGGCGGACAATCGACTGGGCCATTTCGTGAGATAACACGTTCACCAAACTTGGTTTCCAATAAATTGATTGTGGCATTCGCTGTGTGGCTTGTGGCGCCGTCCTGTTGGAACCACATGTCCTCCAAGTCCATATTATCCAACTGGGGCCAAAAATATTCGGTTATCATTGAACGGTAGCAATTCGCATTCACAGTAATGTGCCCGTCTTGATCATCAAGGAAGAAGGACGACCCAATGACGCCGCCGGCCCATAAACCGCACAAAACCCTAATTTTTTGGGGATGCAATGATGACTCATGGATTACATGTGGATTACTGTCTGACCAATAACGCATATTTTGCTTATTGACGAAGCCATTCAGCCAGAAATGAAATTCAGAAATTGGACGTAGCGCTCTTAAATTTGAGGCCACTGACTCCAAATTTCGGTAGTAAATTTTAATAATTTCGACTCGTTGTTGGCTCGTATATCTTTCCATGATGAAATGGCAAACCTTACTGAAGAGAAATGTCAAAAGAGCGGGAAAAAATATGGCGTCGTTTGCTGTCCCTATCGATTTACTTTTGTAGCGTCTATGTTGAAAAACCCTTTACAATACGTATCAAAGGAAAGGAAATTTCAAGAGAAAATCTTAAAGATTGGAAATAAAGGTTAACCAGGAAAAATTCAGCTCTGGCAGTTTTGAAGCTGCTAAACCACCATGCAGAACAGAGTCCAACATCTGTTTGTTTTGCAAATCTTGATTAGTCATACACTCATCAAAAACGATATCCTAAATTTGAATTCAAAACTTCCTTAAATTTAGTTCATAAATCTGTATAAAATAAATAAATAAATTATCAAAGTACAGAATGGTTAAGAAACAAAATAATAAAATAAATTTCCTTAAATGTTCTGGCACAAGTCTCCTCAAAATGAGTATAATTTCAAAAATTTGAGGAAAATTATTCTTAATACTGGCAAAACCGTAGTAAAAACTAGTACACAAAGTTCTTAAAATAATGTATAGACTAAAAGCTTTTCAGTTCATATCGGACTAACAATTATTCCAAATGTTAAAATTTCGTTCATATAATAGTTGTACTTTATTTAAGTACATATACGTCACGGACAAAAATGTAGGGTCACCCCACTTTATTTCAAATAAAATGCTAAAGGTGTTGTCTATAATGTCATAAATTTGACAATTCATTTCGTTTTATTGATTGACATGTACATTCCCTTATTTAGAGAAACAAATCGAAATTAATTACATGATTCAATAAAAAAAAATTAGAAGTTGTTGGATCCATTGACTTCAAGCTGTCACAAAAATAGGGTCAGAAATAAAAATAAGTAGAACAAAAATTAAAAACAACTGAAACTACATAAACTCGACTTATGAGCTAATATTTTGTGGTATGGGCTTCATTTTTTTAAAAGAGCTTTGCACCTCCGTACACCATTGACTCCACCAAACCCTGACACGTACATTTTGTGCTCCAATTTTTTCCTTTATTATTTTCCAAAAATTTTCTATTGGATTTAGATCCAGAGATAGTGCTGGTCATTAACTTCGTTAACCTGAAACCATTTCTTTACAAGACCCGAAGTATGATTTATTGGATCATTGTCTTGTTGATATACCCATTTGGCAGGCATTTCCCATTCGGCGTAAGGTATCATTACTTTCTAATTTTAATGTTGTTGATCCCACATTGACGGATCATAATTTGAGTTCAAGGATCTTATAATCGCTACGATGTTCAATTTTCCTTAGATTAAGTTCATTGTGTGGCCGTCGATGGTGTAACGGTTAGAGTGCGCGCCTCTTGTACTTGAGATCCTGGGTTCTATCCCTGCTGAGACCCCCTTACATTTCCTTCGGGGGCGGTCACCTCGCATACTGACGGCGACACTATCGAGTAGTTAGCTATGAAAAGGCTTCTCGAAATACCGTTTGGAATCGGTGAAAAAAATTTAGGTCCCAGTCAGTGAGTATAGAACTAGAAAGCGCACAGCTCACTGGCTGTGAGATGCTCTCCCCAATTCCTTGATGGAATGTAATGGGAAACGATTTTTTACAAGCCCATTGGGAATTAAATTTAGTTAATTTTTTTTTGAATTTATTTAACAATTTTCATTAGTCTGACGAAGCTTTTTCCTTCAGTGTAGTAAGGAACCAATTTAAATTTAGTGTTACGTTATAATTTATGTATTTTAACTGATTGCTTAGAACTGCGTTAAATTCCTAATAATGTCCAGTTAAATGCCAGTATTTATTAGATGTATTCAGACAACTACCAACCACTTGATACAACTTGACTTGTAAATAATTCGAACTCATTCATTTATAAATTTATAATACATTCATTTAGTAAATATTTACAAACAACCTATTTATTCCCATCCCACCGTGGAAATGACTATAAATGTGAATTTTCATTGATGTTTTAATTGCCTGTTCATTGCTGCTGTCTAAGTAATCGAAAGTCGCACAATCCTTTGATGTTCGGAAATATTCTCATTGGTTTTACCTCAGAAATGTTTAGTAATATCCAATAAAGATTTTTTATTCGTAAATTCAGATGAGTTCAGTAGACTCTTTTGGTTTTTTCGCATTAATTGTTTATTTAATATTACCACAAAATGTTGTTGATTTACTCATCACCACAACGTTGTTGTTGATGCAAATAGCAAATAAACTAAAGAGATCAAAGAACCTTTATGAACCACATAATGTAATCGCAGAGGAAAATCAAACTCCACACCATCCGGAAGACCAACGAGAACAAGACGACGGGTAGTATGAAGATAATGATAATATTTTGATTAAACAAACATTTGATGAATAATTTCGGTTCGCTACCTACATGGTCAGATAATGTTGTTACAGACTGTTGAGATTGTTTGTAACGTTTGGTCAGAGCATTGAAGAAGCGACAGCAAACACCGCAAAAATGTTCTACAGTTGTTTTATGTTTGCTGAGCAAGTTTTCTAAGTTTAGACTTTTCGAGGCTCTTGGGCGTTTACACGAATACCATTATTATACTGTATTTTCTCAAAATCAATTATCATTTCTTTACATCAATTGTTTTTCTCAAATAAAATTTGATTTTACTTAAAATTAAAATTATCCGGTCTGTAAACTCTTTTGCTCCAAACAATATTGAGATATTGAAAATGATATTGAAAAATTAAAAAAGAGAGTTGCAGGTCTTCCCAATGTTCTTTTGAAGATTATTATGGAACCTAACGACACGTAGTTGTTGCAACTGTGTATATTCCGATAATGTATCTAGGTTCTTTTCAGCGCACAGTGGTTCCAAATCGATTTCTTTGGAATTAATTGTGTAAGTTTTGAAAGGAATCAGATATCGTGATGAAACACGAAGAGGTATTTTCCAGAAGCTATGGAATATTGTGTATACCTAGTGGGTATGGGACTTCTGGGCAACCCTCTTAAGTTGGGCATCACGGCTATGCTAAATTTTTAATTACCCGCCAAAAATACAATTATGAGCTGATTGCAAAGATAATTTGCAAGGTGATAGAGTTTGAAAGTACCTACAAAAAATAGGACTATACGTGTGGGTTATCTCAAACTGTTTGAGAGATATTTAAGGTAAAACAACAAATTTCATATTTTTTGGCGAGGTTGGTTCAGTGTTTTTAACGGTGCGCCGTCACTGTTAGCCCAATTTGCAAATAATATATATTGTAAAATTCTTAATAACCTAGTAAAAAGATTGTTGTAAATATATTACTTCACAAAACATTTACACACTTCTAAAGACAAAACTTCCAAAAAAAGGGTCCCATTTTCATGGTTTTCTTCCAAAACGCTGACAACATAAGGCGTGTTTTCGTTACAAGCTAACGATTATTGCTTGCTTACGAATAACCAAAATGCCAAACTATCGATAATTTATTATAATGTATATAATCGTCTTGCTCGAATGCATGGTTTGTAGTTATTCATGAATATATGTATATACTTTTCCTTGTTTTTGGCTCACAATGACGATATCCAACACTATTTTTCTGATTTTTTCATACTGGCAACTTCCTGCCTTTTTCAACCGGAAATACATATAATCGTCTTGCTCTAACGCATGGTTTGTGGTTATTCTTGCAAATGTTTATATTCTTCTGCGTAATGGTAACGATATCCAACAAAGTTTTTCTGAATTTTTTCGCACTGGTAACTTTATGCCACCTTAGGACTGAAATGGAAGCGGTAACTTCAAGTGCCGCGTAATATCGCTTAGCTCCCCATACAAAATAAGTGATAATCTAAGCAAGCGGTGTAACCAAAATACGCCTATTATTTCGCTTGTAAATTTTGTTTTCTTCCTGCAGGTGTGTTCCAAAAAGAAAACATAATGTAGAGGCGGTTTATGCTCTCCTTGAGTCATTTTGGTCAAAACTGATACAGAACTCAATACAAGAAAAAGATTATTTAAAAAAATTCTCCAACGGCAAAGCACTGATTAGAAAATGTATACCATATTTAATTAACACCGTATGTTGACTTCGCACCCAAAATATTTTATCATATCCCTGCGATAAATAAAGTCATGGCGACCACTTTACTAAAAAATCCCCAATTTTGGAACATATTTTCCCCGCTTCGGGAATTTGGCTATTTTGCTGGCGAAAAACGCAAAAACCTGTTAGCCATTAATTTGGGAAACACTTTTTCTATATATCTCCAAAATTTCTTTATGATTTAAAAAATTGTGTAGATTTGTCGCAACTTTCAAAAAGGTAACTTTTCCTCTAAAATCTACTTTTTATTATACGAATTTGAATTTTATGAAAATGTTAGTTTTAGTTGATGTATGAGATATTCATACTAAAAGCTTACAAGGCCAGGTTGGTTTTGTGGAAATTATAGACGATTTAGATAAGAACACTCACGGGCATGACTAGTTTAGAACTCCGTGACAGGTTCATCATCAGATGGCTCACTACTGTGCATGAATTGATACCATTGTTTGATCACACTGTTGTAGTTTATTAAATAAATTTTTTTTTATCAGCGCTCTAGTAAATTTTGTTGGTTAGATGCAAGCCTACTGAGTTCATCGGTTCCCCTGAAATATTTGCATTACGTCAAATTTTTGAAAATATCGATTTTTACCAATTATCAGATTTTCCAGCACTTTGTTTGAAAAAATAAAGATTTTTGTAACATTTTCAGCATAAGTTCAAGGAACTTCTAATTTTTCACTCACAATATTTGGCAAAATTGTAGCTATGATAAAGCTGAACAACTTTTGTGAACATATTAGTAGAATCTGAATGTGTCTTCTAGTTACCGTAAATAGCTAACCACTTTGTATTTGGAAAATGGTATGTTGTTTGTATATGTCATAATTACTCGTGAACGACGCGACGCGTCCGTTTTTGTTCGAATAAATTTAGAAAAATTGAGAATTACAATACCTTAAATTTTTGTGACTTTATATGACTTTCAAACTTAACACTTTTTGCCGTTTCTTATGTTTCAGGTTTTTTAATAATAAAAAGTTTTAATTTTTTAAGAAAAAAAATTTTTTTTTTCACCATTATTTTTTTATATAACTGCGAAACTGTTGAACACATTGAGAAATAGTATAGGACTAGATTAAAGGTATTATAATTCATAATTTTTCTAAATTTATTCGGACAAAATCGGACACATCGTTCTCGAGTAAGGATGACATAAGCTTACAAATGATTTTCAAAATACAAAGTGGTCCTTATGTACTATTTAGGGTAACTAGACACGTTCAGATTGTACTAATATGTTCACATGGCTACAATTTTGGAAAATTTGTGAGTGAAAACTTTGGAGTCTTCGTTACATGTGGGTTAAAACATTGAAATGCTTATATTGGACAACTTCTTGATACTGTATGGTATTTTGAGCGAAGAATGAAAAAAATTATTTTGGGTTAATCTACTAAAATGGCTATAACTCTTGTATTTCTGTATGGATTTCTTTGATGTGTATCTTAGTTTTTGAAGAATAGTACAGTATTATATAGGAAAATAAAAAAAAATATATGTCTATTTTTTTTATTTTTTATGATAAAATAAAAATGAAAAATATATGATTTTTTGCAAAAAAAATGCAAAATTTGAAATGTTAAATTCAATAAGTTATCAACCAAGCATTCTGATGTGAAATATTTTCACTCATTTCAAAGGTATTTTTATGGACATTTTTTTAAGAGAAATTTCCAGAAAATCGATGGAGGGAATCATTAGAAAATTCAAATAAAATGAACGTACCATTTTGAAAAACAAGCAATTTTTAAAAAAAATTGTAAAAAAACTGTACCATTCAAATATTTTTGTTGTTGTTTTTCTTAATAAGGCTGCTAAACTACGTCAAACAATTGGGTTGGCATTTCTGGTTGAAAAGTCATGGTGCATAGTGATATTAAACCCCGTGTTTTGCCCTTTCCAGAAAGGTATAACTTTTGTGTATGAAGTGTATTTCTGTACTTCATAACTATTATAAGATTTACCTACCCCAGTGTGAAATTTCATCACGATATCTTATTCCGTTCAAAAGTCACATAATTAATTGCAAAACAAAATGATTCGGAACCCCTGTGCAGCGCTACCAATTAAAAAAAAATTACCACCTCTGAAATTTTTAATGTTACGGCAACATAAACCCTTAATTTATTTCCTCTGTTGTTGGCACTCAGTGCAATGTAGAGTATCCTGCTGCCGGCCTTTATGCTGCCTGGTATGTAACTGTAATCATTCTTGGGTTGGTTTTTGAGTTCTCCGTTGAAACCGCTAAATTCATCAACAACTTGTTGTTTGCATTAAATTTTCTTTCAAACTTTTTACTTAATTCTTAACTTTTTACCACATCCAGAGTTTGGAGTAGGACAATGTCATCCATAAGTCCAAAACAAATCATGGGAAATGAAATAATAACCAATACCCGTGGATATATCGTAAAACATGAAGAGTGATAGCAAACAAAAAGTGGGGGAATTAATATGAATTAACTGACTTGGGTTTCAATGAGGTCATTTAGTTTATCACTGCCAGGAATGTTACGATACTTGCCTGCTCTTCAGTAGTTGGAATTAGGCTTTGTTTTCAAAATGATTTTATTTTGATTACTCTGGGGCTGCATAATTTCGTTATCATACACAAATATAATCCTACGAATTTCTAATTGAAGCTTTGGCGACCACATGCCAAGTTTATCTAAAGCATGGTAACAAGCGTATCATATCGTATTACACAAACGCACACGCTAAGCAGGTAGCCGCACTGTGTTTGATTGGAATTTAATAGGAACACAAGCTGCAAATACTATTCACCTTTTGGGTTTATTATTGAGATTACTTGCCGATAAATGCCTTAGAGGAAGAGGGAGACAGTTTTAACCAACATTCATTCATCAGCGTGTGCTTGTTTGCCAATAATTGCATGCTGCGTTTTCTATTCACTCATTGACCACTGTTCTCTCTTTTCCCTTTGCATCCTCCACCCGTCTATACTTTGTACGCTATAATTATATGGTCCATTGAATTGGCTTTGTTCTAGCGGGCACATTGCATCAATCAGGATTATGTACATGGACTTCTGGGTCTCCTTGTGTATTTAATTGTAAAGAAGAATGAAACCTGTGGTATCAATGTGTCTTGGTCGCAATATCAGTAGGTATTTTATGTGGTTTGAGTTTAATTATAATCATTCAAAGGTTTGCTGAACTTAAGGTAACCACAAGTAAGTAGTAAAAATAAGGGGGATGATCGAAACAGTCAAGTAGAAAAAAGGCCCTAATGAATATGAACATTAGTGTAAGACTCTGATTTAAATATTGATGAAATTTAAAGGATATGTCTGTGTGCGCGGGCTAGTGGCTTTGCCGATTTTTAGATTATGTTTTATTACGAGGCACCGACGGAGATCTTCAAAAATCCCCTTAGGTTTCTGATTTCGTAAATATCAGCGCTAATTACAATAAGTTAGATCTATATGAGCCACGCCTATCAATAGCTGCATTTTAATATGCTCAATGTTTGCCAATTCAGAAATGTAGATATTAATGACTCATACGAGTACGCTACTGGTACGAAACTGATGACGCTGATATGTGCGTAGGTCTTGCTGAATATTTTTATATTAGGATCTCATAACTCTTTCATTCGAAACAGCTATAACCCATTGAGGGAAAATATACGGTGGACAATTTTATTTTTGTTGCTGCGAACACTTTCCATCATTCATCAGTATACTCACATTAATGTATTCATTCCAATCTGTTGCAACTTGTGTCACATGCCCTATCTTGTGCACAGATTACCTTGCTACACAGATTACCTCAAACTTCGCTAGATATATAATTCTACAATGACATATAAAAGATTTTCGCTAATGAACACCCTATCATGGTTATTGCAACTAATGTTAGTGCTCACTAGATGTTTAGACCCATCACGATGTAAAACAGATCGCAGGCATAACCCAAGACCTCTCTTGTCATGAAATACGATAAGGAATTACACCGGAATTCGTCTGACTTACGGCCATCTTTGTTCAGTACATCATGGTATTGACGAGAGTGTCAGGACCTTTTGAAAGAGCTATCGTATTCACAAATATAACAAGAGCTTTCGTAGCTATTTTCAAAATATTTCAGCATTATAACTTGTAACGTTGAAGAGGTCGGTCGAGCCGCCTAAGATCGTTTTGTTGTTAATTTTCGTTAGGGATTTTTTTGACAGTCAATGTCGTGGTGGAGAGGAATTGTAGTTAGTTAATTTGAAAAGAGGCTGTTGGGCGCTCGGAGTTTACCCTACTAATCTACTATACCTCGTATAGGAATTCGGTGCTATTCACGAAATTCTTTAAGTTGTTCCAGTCCATTCCCACAAGTTTGGTCATGTCCGGAATCTTACTGTCCGAGACATATCTGGATCTAGCTTGTGTGAAGGCCGGACAGTGACATAATAATATTCCATCGTCTCAT
This sequence comes from Phaonia tiefii, assembly GCA_963931995.1. NCBI lineage: Eukaryota > Metazoa > Arthropoda > Insecta > Diptera > Muscidae > Phaonia > Phaonia tiefii. The sequence continues at coordinate 195,020,912 of OZ008368.1, read as the reverse complement.
CGTCCCCCATGCATGCCCTGCACTCACCATTTGCCTCTTGTCCAATACGGTACAGGTGGGCCCGTAATCCCGAATGCCCCGTTAAGGCATTCATTTCAGATTTTTCCAGTTTCAGCAAACCATTTGTCCTTAATCCATCTGGGTCTCCCCAAATGATCTTTGACATCCTACTGATTCCTGGTTCCACTGGACTATGTGTGCCGACTCCGCCCATTTACTCAACTCAGCCTTCGTCACCCCAAAGGGTTTCGTTACCTCTAGGCTTACCGTTTGAAGTTTCCTAGCTTTCGTTGCTAGGAGGTTCGCTTTTTCGTTGCGGTATATTCCACTGTGCCCCGGCACACAAATGATGTTGAGTGTGCCGTGCATAGAACAATCGTTTCTTACCTTCTTATAGTCAAGGACCGTTCTAGATTTGACAATTTCCTATGATATTGCCTTGATTGCCAATTAGATATCTTTGAAGATATTTGTCTCGGCTGGGTTTATATTATCGCCGAGCCATTTGATACACTCCATAATCGCCCGAACTTCCGCTTAAAAGTTTGTATTGTGATTCGGGACGCGTAGATGCGATTCGGTTTCCGGATTTTCAATGAAAAATCCTAGACCCCTTATTTCCCCTAGCTTTGAGCCATCCGTGTAGCAGCAAGTCCCATTTGGGATTTGTGTCTGGGTCCCATACTGCCAGGCGTCTCTAGTTGGCTTTAAAGTCACTCAATTCGGCTTAATTCTTAGCTCAGGTATTCGGTAAGATTCACTCGTGTCTTACGTGTAACCGACTACAGCCCCCATTCACCTGTTGTCAGTAGCAGTTTTGCCGCAAGGCCGGCCTCGGATTCGACTCTAATCTCGATTGGCTGAATACATAAAATAGTCTCCATGGGCCTTGTCGAGGTTGTGCGTATTGCACCGCTAATACCAATGCAGCGTATTCTTTGAACCCTCTGCAGTATTGAGATGTTACACTTTGTAACTCTTCTATGATATTTAATTAAATCAGAATTATTACCAAGATCCAATAAGTTCGATGAAGGTTTGCTTATCTGATGGTACTCATAAAATGAATCGTAAAGGGAGCTGTAGAAGCGTGAACCCATGATAAAGGGCAGAAATCACTTGATTGCCCCCATTAGTATGGTTGCTATTTATATTTCGGGTCCAGTAATAAAAAACAATCATTTATCATTGGAAACGGTTTTATTGTTTTTCAAAATATTCTCCGTGAAGATCAATACACTTATGAATGCGCTCAAACCAATTATCGAAGCACTTTTTCCACTCCGATTGAGAATGGAACCAAAACATGGTTTTTGAACGCTTCAACGGCTGCTTCGAACATCGATAAACGTTGACCATGCAGTAAAAAGAAGTTATTGGGTGCCAAATCAGGGCTGTATGGCGGCTGACCCATCAATTTGACATGTTGAGTGCTGAAATAGCCCATTGTTTCAGCTGATGTGTGAGTGGTCGCATTGTCCTTATGCAAAATGGTCCGCTTTCTCTTGTTGTTTTTCTTTATTTCTTCGAACACTATTCGCAAACAGATGGAGGTATACCGCTCATAATTGATTGTCCTACGTTCCACCAAAGGCACTGTGGCCACATGACCGTTTATACTGGAAAAACGCGATCATTTGGTTCGACGTGATTCTTCCACGAACAGCTTTTGTTGCATTTAGCTCGCCTTGAAAGGATCATACGGTCGATTGCTGTTTATTTCGGGCTCATATACATAGATCCATGATTTGTCACCTGTGACAATGTTACACACTGCATTTGAGTTACCGCGGTTGTATTTTTTCAACATATCTTAGCTCCAATCGGCACGAGTCTTTTTTCAGCATTCATCAAATTCTGTGGGATCCAACGAAAACATATCCCTTTCACGGCCAAATTAACATACAATATCTTTTTGATACTATTGTCATATTAATGCCCAAGGATGCCTAAATCTCACGGTATGTCACATGTCGGTCTTGCTGTATCAGTTCACGAACATCATCGATGGACGACCTTCACGAAATTCATCCTGGTGCGAACGGCGTCCGAGACTGAACTCTTGGTATCAGCTACTTGCAGTGATTGCTGATGGTATTTCATCACCAAAAATCGAAACAAGTTTATTGAGACTCTCTTGTAGCGAAAATCCACGCCGAAAATCGTAAAAAATCATCGCACGAAAATTTTCAGGGGTTAATTCCATTTTTTTTTACCGAGATGAATTTTTCAACTCACTGTACAACAAATAGTGCTCGTAAGTGAAAACTTCTATGTATGTTTATGCTAAAAAAATTTCAAACTTTCCAATGGAAGTTCCAGTTTCCATCAATATTAAAAGCAACACTCTAGTAGCAGTAATTTAAAATCCATTCAATACAATACCATTCAATACATTATATAGCACCGAAGGTAAGCGTTTGCTTCTCGCTTCACTGCTTGAAACAGTAACGTAGCATTGGTGTTCCTCACCCCGGTATTTTGTTTCTGTTTTGATTATACAAAACCAATAACTCATTTTCTATTCACATAATAGGGGGTTTTTATTTTGTATACAGTTGCAACTGATTGCAACGTAGCCTTGACAATATCGAGTTTCAATAGAGGCGTACAAACATGATTCCTTTCATACGCGATATGTTCACTATAAACATGGTGTGGGTGAAGTAGTACCGTTTGTGTCAGCAGAAGTGATATACTTATGGTACAGTTGTTAACTAGATTGTAGCTTGGGTTGATAGCTTGTCTCGTTAGGCAAATCAAAGAATATTCCTGACTTGCATAGCTCAGAATGTTTTAAGAATATATTGAAGGAACATTTCTGTCATAACAATGCACCCCTCTTAAATAAGGAGTTTCTACTTCGTAGAAAGAATATTTATTTTCAGGCCCTTTGAACAACATAGCCTTAAGTAATTCGTACCCTCTGTTTGACATGTATTGTATTAAAGTAAGTCTTTCTCTATTGAGAGTATTTAAGGATATCCTTTTGTTGTATTTTCTGCAATGATTGCATTTTTGCTATTTCAGTTACCCACCCTATTTCAATGTTTGTATTGATTATACTAAGTAACAAACCGATGCAAAACGTTTGTAAGTACTTTATTACGAATTTTATAGATAATATCAATTGAATTTGTAATAAATTCACTATTAACTTTCCCTAACGAAACTAATTGAAAAAGTACTAATTGCTGGGGGAAATGTAAACTTTTGCCTCAAAGTTTTCTTGAGTTAATTGCATGTTAATTGAATTGGAGATGTAATAATATGACTGAAGAACTTTTGCGTATGGTTTATAATTTAATTGCCACGAAGGTATATTACTTGAGGTAAATGGAATAATGTGCAAAGATTATTGAATGTTTTAAACCTAAGTTAAAGGATATGTGAGTTGTAAGTCGAGGTACGTTAATATGCAGTTTTAAACCGATGCAAGTGAATTCTCTAACAGGTTTTAATTTCCATATTGTTAGAATAATCTCATGAAATGATTAAGGGCCGTTGCAAATTTGGACATTAACTACTTCAATACTCCAAACATTGACACGATGTCGAGGTTTTATTCTACAAAGACTAATTTGTAGTCCTTTACACTAACCTGGGTAAACTTCACACAATTACACTAACCTGGGTAAACTTCACACAATCCAATGAGTGTTCGAACTCATGGGCGATGTGTTAACACATTTTTTTTACACGGTACATGTTCGATTTCTATGAACACGTTAGTAAATGTTACATTGGAAAATAAAAAACAGCGTTCAATCATATGATGACGTTACATTTAAATAATATTAATACCTAAATTATTTAAAGACCAGTGCAAGCACATGTGTCATTATTTTCTTGCTTAATACTTTTTGTTTTATTCCCACAAAAAACAAAGAGAATGCAAAGAAACAGACGCATGCACATACATATATTGTTATGTTCGCACATACGCTTCCCAAGTTCACACAATTTTCGTTGCTCTCTTGCTATCTCATTTTTATATACTCATACGTTCGCGTTAAAGCCGGAGAGCAAGAGGAGCTAGCCCTCTTATTGGATTCTAAGACTAATTGGAATACCTTAGAGTCAATGGCACAACGATTTCTTCGTATAATTGATCCTATAAAAAGGCTTTAATATGGATCTTAATATGGCTTATCTTCTGATCAATGATGATCTTACTAACGCCAGAAATATTTTGGATGTTTTGAAACCTCTCCTAATACCAATATCAATGCCTCGATAGCGGAAGGAGTCCTAAAATTTGTTTTCCAGCATTAAAAACAATCGTTCGGTTTCAGCTTTAAAATTGTTGGATGAATCAAAAGAACGTATTGGAAAGAGACGCGATAAATCACTAGTGTATTTTTTGAAACTTGTACAGGACCCATCCTCTCTGGAAAATGTGAAGATAAGTTTTTCAGCATGACTCGTAAAAATCAAATCACCAAATGAGCTGAAACTTGATGGCACAGCTGTTTGTGCACCATCTGATGAATCACGTGGTAACGCAAATCTTGCTCTTGAGGTACGTGCAGAGAATTCTGAAATAATGGAAATTCAAGATTCAGAATTCGAACCGAGTGCTATGAAGCAGGAGGATACTACTATTACTAATGAAGAAATTCTGAAAAAACAGCTGGAAAATTTTATTCTTGAAAGTAACAAATATTCTCAGATTTCAGATACAGACTTTAAAACATTGTCGAGAGAATTTAATAGATTTTCTATCAATGCCCAACTTACTCAAAACTTAGCGTTATTGCGAGCAGCATTACAAACGGTGAAACCACTTTCAACGCAAAACGAAAGAAATTTCTCAATTACAGGAAAGAACGGTCAATTGATAGTCGTCTCTTCTTTGTGAAGCATTATTTTTTGGATAAAAATAAATTAATTTTATATTATATTTAAAAAAAATTAATGTATATAAGAATTTTGCATAAATTATATTGAATTAATTTTCTTTTATTTTTAAAGTTGTAATTTCCTTTAAGGCTAAGAGATCATGTTTTCTCCGGTTAGTGAAAAAAATGTAAATGCCGCGGGTGGGATTCGAACTCCCTGGACGATCGTTTCGATGTTTGTGAATGTTCGTTTTGTTTATTGTTCAAAATAAATATTGTTTTCATAAATAAATACAGTTAAAACAATACTTGAATAAAATATTACATATTACTTAGTTTTTAATGGGTCTATTTATTACTTTTTAGTAATCGGAATTTCTCGAAAATTTTCGAGACAAGCACTTGTTTTTCTCGATTTCGCGAGAAGTTTAATATATCGAGAAATCACAACCACTACTTATGACAGACTAGTACAGGGATGGAATTCTAGCTGTATAGTCGTGGAAGAAAGTCGTCGCGTGGACGGCGATATGGTCGTCGATTATCCTGCAGAATTACTGAGAGGTAGGAAAAGGCCGATCCGGCAGAACTCGCAGAGAGGTAAAAGAAGTGTATTAAATAGGCCATGTGGGGCCGATACTCTGGACAAAGTCAGAAAAACACATACGATCACTTTATGCTCCGCCATAGTTTACATGACCGTATGTTACTCAAAACATGACGCCTTTATTGAGCTGCTGAAGGAGAGCCTCACTACGTCGGTTATAGGCAGGTGGAATGTAGATTGAACAATCTTTCGGAATATATAGTTGGGGATTTTGGCTGACCTTAATGCCGTGTACTTCTATTCCTAGCCCTACTTCGTCAGCCTAATACAATCCAGTGCATTTATACCGGGAACTCCCTCAGTGTTGGTCAATTCAAAAAGTCTGTTGATACGGTGGGACAATTCTAACCTGACTCCAAAGTAGATGTCGTTGGCAAGATACTGCGTTGGACACTTCATTGCCCAAGTAGAAGGAGATTGGTGAGCTTGCAGATAGCTTCCTGGAAGGCACCAACGACAAGACCAAGAGCAGAGTAATGCAGTCGGACTGTCGGAGTACTGTAGTCGGACAGTGAAATTAAGTTGTACGAGTATTAACCAATGTGAGTATTTCTAAAAAGTCATTCATCTGAAAAGCAAAATACAACTAATAAAAAGTACAATATAAGACTTGCACTTGTCTGGAGGAACTATTATTCTGGATGACAAAATTAACTTAAACATAAATATGGTATTTTTAAATTAAACTTGTGTATATATTGTTACAAACAGTGTTCGTATTTATTCCCCCATGCCTGACCCATACACAACACCGTGTGGAATGGGTAATAAACGTTTAGTCATTACCCACAGTGTCTAGGGAAATAATGAGTACGTACCCACGATGATGGGGAATTACCCTGCACGATTATCCATTTAGGGACCCTTAGACCTGTGGAAAAGTTGCAGCATCTTCAAGTTGACATCAACATATCCATGGTGTAAGGTGAAGTTAGTGGTTTTTACAAACTAGTTCAGGTAAAATCAAAGCGATTTTGACTTTTTAAGTTGTTGTCAACTTATCCACCAGTATAATGGGATTTCGAGGAGAAATTTTCATGTGGCAACATTATCGGCAAAATGGAAATAAATAAACAATAACAAAATAATTAAAAAAAAATTAAGTTACAGTGTTTTATTTATAAATGCACTAAAAACTAGAAAATAATTTTTCTCTTAGCCTCAATAAGTATATCCTTCTTCATGATGGGGTTGTACAATGGTCCGCCTACTTAGCACTTCAAAAACAATGGTCTAGATACTTTCAATAAAGAGCGTAATTAAAATGAATTAGTTAATTAATTTTCTAGGGATCTCTCAAATAAAACGCTTGCATTTAAATTAAAAATGGTGACATTTACTTTTGACACTTAATTTGACATTTAATTTTGACATTTAACTTTGACATTTAATATTAACACCATTTTTAATTTAAATGCAAGCGTTTTATTTGAGAGATCCCTAGAAAATTATTTAACTAATTCATTTTAATTACGCTCTTTATTGAAAGTATCTAGACCATTGTTGTTGAAGTGCTAAGTAGCCGGACCATTGTACAACCCCATCATGAAGAAGAATATACTTATTGAGGCTAAGAGAAAAATTATTTTCTAGTTTTTAGTGCATTTACAAATAAAACACTGTAACTTAATTTTTTTGACGTAGAATGCGTCTTACCTTACGGTATGAGGAGTCATGTCAGGTTTTTATTGTTGTAATCTTTATTTCATTGAATTTGAGGAAACGGCTAAATGAATTTTTTTTAAATTTTTTTTGTAGGTAAATGAAGATGTTATCTTTCGTTTGATATACATTTCATATTGGTTGATATATTTCTAGTATTTTAATTTCTCAAATGAAAATTGTTTAAACACATACACTCAAACATATGTGTGGTGTTTGGTTGAGTGTTTTTGGTTGCTCAACATTGCTTAGGAACATGTATCTAGTAAAAAGTGAAACAAACAGTAAGCTAACGTAATAAAGCTTTTTTGCGAAAGCTTCAATAAAGCTGTTGTAACATTAATTTTGAATTGTAAAGCGTAAAGCTTTCACACAACGCTCGAATGCTAATGCGAAGACTCGATAAGGTAAACCTTTTTTAATATTAGGGCGGCCCTCTCAACATTCGCAGAACTTATTTCAATAAAAATATCAATTAAAATACATAAATTAAATTAAGTTTAAAAAAATTACAGCAGACAGTTGTCCGAGGCCTTCGGCCACGGACTGTCCCTGCAGGCTGTGTCAGAGACACGGCCATTAAGTTTAACGTAGAATACGCCATCCGATAACACAGAAAACATATATAACAATAAATTCATTTGCTTATATTATTTATCATTTATTGTTATATATGTTTTCTGTCTTATCGGATGGCGTATTCTACGTTAAACTTAATGGCCGAGTCTCTGACACAGCCTGCAGGGACAGTCCGTGGCCGAAGGCCTCGGACAACTGTGTGCTGTAATTTTTTTAAATTATTTTTTAATTTTTTAGTAAATAAATTTTTAATGTTTGAAAAAAAAATAAAAAAATTTTAGTTCGATTGGTCAACTGCAACTGTATTAAAAATGAGTTACTAGATTTGAACAATACAGACTGACAGACAACAAAGCAAGTTAAAGAATACACTGTAAAAAAAATAAGTAGCAATAACAAAGCGGAGAAATATAAACCAAAAAAGTATTGCAGTGTTATTTTAGAAACACTTATAGAGAATACAAACTGTGTTTTTCGTCAAAATTTACAATATTTTCGCACTGCGCTCATCACCATTCCTTTTGCCATTTGGAAGAAAATAAAGTTGCTATTTCAGAGTGTAAGGGCAAAGTCGAACTTGAAGAAAAAATAAGTTGCTGAACTGATCCACAGGTCTAAAGGCCCCTTTAAACATGCAGACTGGGTAAGCGGCCTTTGCCTATTACCCACGACGATGGGTAGTGGGTTACCTATGGTAACCCAATCCCATTTTTGATCGAAAATGTAAACAATTTAGAAAAAATGTCTATATCTCGGAATCGAAGCGACCAATAGGAAAAATAGCTAATTGTTTGTGGTTTCTAAGTGTTGTGGTTTCTATGGAAGAATGTTTTGTCAAAAAGTCGCTAAAGTAGGAAATATGCTAAAATAAAAAAATTACAATAACTCGGAAACGGCGCGTCGAATCGCAAAAATAATAACTTTGTTAGCTCCATAGAAGGCTCTAACCAATGAATGAATTTAATACGGCATCACTTTTCTTTTGATAAAAATCGCTAAAACTAAAATTTCTCGAATCAAAAATAGCTAACACGCCCTTATGCCAATATCACGGAAACTGAGGGTCCATTCGTAAAAATAAGTAATCTTTACGGGGTTCTAAAGGAATTTCATAAAGTGATCCAATCGTATGAAACAATTTTTTTTTAAAAAATCGTCAGAATAAGAAAATCGCTAAAGCATGAAATGGCTATTACTCGGAAACGGTGCATCCAAGCGCAAAACTAATATCTTTGTCTCTTGCTATTGCACTTTCTTTTTTCTTACATCTGCTTTAACATTAGATGTAATATTGTTAAAATAAATAAAACAGAATTTAGCTCAGTGAAAAAATTGTTTTGCACAATTTGTTTAAAAAATTATTTTAGTTAGTTTTTTCTTCTATAAAATTCATAATGGGATATGGCATTTACAAATGGTTGTGACAGCCATTAAATTCAAGTAGTTAGTTCAGCATGCCAATGTATTAGTTGGTACAGTCGAATTAGTTTTTACATTTTTCGTTGATCCAACTAATAGAATATTCACCACCACAGGATAATATGATTGCTAGAACTAAAACTCGATTGACAGATCACATTTATTTCTTGTTGATGTGGCTGTAACCAAATACAGTAAAAGCTCTCTTCAGCGGACACTGACGGTCGCACCAATTTTGTCCGCCTAAGGGAGATGTCCGTCCAATAGAGCGTTTTAAGGAAAGTAAATAAAATTAAAGAGAACACTCCCTCCACTAAGGAAATAAATATGTTAATACATTACAAACCAATTTGTTATAAATTTTTATTATTTAAATGCGTTACTAATGTACACGTTCTATAAATATCATTTCAATACATTCAAGTAAAATATTCACGTAGGAAAAATGACGATTCATAAATCATAAACTTAAATCAAACATACTGAAAAAAAAACGTCAAAATTATTTTTGTTGCTGAAAAATTGACGGATGATGGATGCAACATTCATACTTTTCAAGGGATCCTTTTCAACTTATGCTTATCAACATGTAACAGCAAAAAACACATTTCTAAGGTAGAGGTTAATCACAGTAGCGGCGCAATTTTTTTTGTCTGTGAGCAAAAAAGGGGAATCACAACTCAACGCAGATAGTTACGTACTTGTCTGATGCATGAACGCGTTGTTAGCTGTTTTCTCGTGCATACTTTCTTTTATTTTGACAATTAAAATTGTTAGAAATCATGTTTTCACAATTTTGTTGTCCGCTCATGGGAGATGTTTGATACCAAAAAAGTGTCCGCGTCCGTCCAAAGGAGCGTCCGCTTAAGGGAGCTTGAGTTCTTCCTGAAACAAGGCGAACATTTTGGGACCAAGGAATTTGTTCGCTTAAGAGAGCTGTCCGGCTATAAGAGCTGTCCGCGAAGAGAGCTTTCACTGTATTTAAATTCCTGCAGCCACAACTGAATTACAAACCAGTTGATATACACAACATTTGGTGATACGCAACACAATTATTGGTAAACACAACTGAATGATGGACCGCCAAATTTTAGTTGCCTGCAAATATAGTTGCGACAACGAGACTCTTCTCTGTGTGTATGTATGAACTATTGGATGCAAATATCTACATGAACAGGATAAGAAAAGAAAGTGAATAAATTAAATATTCCGATAAAGGTAATGTAGGATAGGAAAGATGTAGATGGAGTGAAAAATACAGAAAATTATTTTATGAGTCTACTGAACAGAAAAACGATAAGGGATAAATGTAAAGGTAAACAAGCGTATAAATTTATTAATACGCTCAATGATGGATTTGCACATATTAAAATTATAAATGAGTTTGTAAACTTGAAAATATTATGACAATAAAAAACGGCCAAAGGCAATTCAGTGAAATAACAACAGGAATTAAATGGATTTTCTAGAAACTAGTTCCTCTAGTTCCTTTCACGGATTCAGTTCAGGGAACAAGTTCCCTCGGGATCTACACAACTCTAATATATAATTTACATCCATCTATTCACCTTACACGTTTATTTATTTAACTCGCAAATTCTGATTTTTTTGTGGCGTTTTTAGTGGTCCTAATTGGGAACAAAATTATTATGTACAAATAAATTTGGTTTTTGAAAATAAAATATTCGTTATAGCCTTCTCATCCCCCTCTGCACTTTCCTTTATACAAACATACTAGAGCTAATCTGTTGAATTTCCAAATGCTTACATGCATCGCTTAATTTATAAAATTTCAGGAATTTTCATTTAATATTAATTGATAATTTAAATAAATGTTTAATTGAGTTCAAATTTAACATTTCATTAGGTTCTAAATACTACATACACAATACAACTCATATTGCATGCGCTTGGTCGTAAATATAAGTATATGTATTTATATGTTCAATTACATGAGTGTTTGTGTTCCTAATTTTATTGTAACCACTATTAAAATCTAATTAAATATTTATCAAAAGCATCAATAAACCACAATAAACAACTGAATTACAGCATCTCAAATACCAGCATTTTCATCAAATCGAGAAATTACAAAGCAAAATGTAAAACTCTGTATCACATACATATGTCAAAACTCGTCAACACATCAACTTTACTTACTTATTTGGCTTAAACAACCCGGAGTAGTTAACGGCCTTACAAAATAAGGACTACATGTGACTGCAAGGTTTGCGATTTGTAGCATTTCTATTCTAGTTGGTAACACCAAGCCTTCACAGGCAACCTTTCACCAGGTCTTTCCAGCGAAGTCTTTGTCGTACTATGTTTCGATGTCATTTGAGGTCCGCTTCGAATATATTTCGCACTGGTTCTTTCCGATCCATTTTTATAATATGTTCTAGCCATTATTATCGCGTTATTTTGATACGCATAATTACATCCACCGATGGCCGTCGGTGGTGCAATGATTAGTGTGCGCGGCTCTTGTACATGAGATCCTGGGTTCGAACCCGGCTCTGACCACCTTCAAATTTTCTTTCGGCGGCGGTCACCTCGCATAGTGACGGCGACACTATCGAGTATGAAAAAGCTTCTCAAATTACCGTTCGGAATCGGTGTAAAACTGTAGGTCCCAATCAGTGAGTGAAAACTGGAAAGCGCACAGCTCAGTGATTGTGAGAAGTTCTCCCCAGTCCCTTCATGGGATGTAATGGGAAACCATTTATTTTTTTTTTATCGGGATACAGTTTCTATAGCTCGCCTGCTTTATATATTTTTTTGAGCAGTTTCCCCACGAAGATTCCCAGTCATGTTTTGTCAGCGTGTCGAGAGAGGATCTTATCTCTGAAGTGCTTGCTTTGCCCAAAATAACACCTGTTTGTTTTCCGTTTTGTTTCTAGGCTGACGTTACTTTTTGCTTATTGCAGATACGATATAAATTAATTCGTCCACAACCTTGAAACTATAACGACGTTCACCTTTATATGCTCTGCTGGCCGAAGAGATTTGTCTTTTCTTGTCCTCATTTACTGCCAGAACCACTTTCACTGATTCCTCCCCGACTCTTGAAAATACTGCTGTATCTTCGAGCCGTCGGTGGTGCAATGGTTAGTGTTCGCGGCTCTTGTCCATGAGATCAGGGGTTCGAACCCGGCTCTGACCACCTTCAAATTTTCTTTCGGCGGCGGTCACCTCGCATAGTGGCGGCGACACTATCGAGTATATAGTCATGAAAAAGCTTCTCAAATTACCGATCGGAATCGGTGTAAAACTGTAGGTCCCAATCAGTGAGTGAAAACTGGAAAGCGCACAGCTCAGTGATTGTGAGAAGTTCTTCCCAGTCCCTTCATTGGATGTAATGGGAAACCATATATTTATTTTTTTTAACTTCGAGCAGATTTCGTTCAATGATTTATACCTCGAAAGCAAAAAAGATTTTTTTCATATGATAATTTTTTAAAGAAAAATAAGTTATTAATTTATTTTGTTGTTTTTTGTATTTGTTTATATCTTTATTATTGATAAACAAACACCCAAGGAATTCAGAAATTTATAAATAAAAAATTGGAATCCAAAAACCATTTTACGTCGCAAATTTAGATGGACAAATCTAAAGCACCCCCTTCTAAAAAAAATATTGAAATTAATATTTCGTTACGAATCCTTTATGCTGCATGGCACACGCACATCTTTTAGGCATAGAAAATATTAAATTATAATTTATATCCAGTGATACTGCTTTACAGGCTATTTTTACAACTTTGAAAAGATCCGAATTAGTTTTGGAATTTTCTCGTTTGATTTTCGTGTTTCCGATCTCCCACAAGTTCTCAGTTGGATTAAGATCGGGGATTGGGCAGGCCTACGAAGAACTTCTACCCCATTCCTCTGGAACCAATCTTTAACCACTTTTGCTGTATGTTTAGGATCGTTATTATGCTGGAACCTCCATTGTATTGGGATATCTATCTCGAGATACTTGAATCGATCCATAATTCCATCGACCTGTCCTCTATGTTGCCTCCTAAATTCATCATATTTGTTTTTAATTGCAGGACCTGTATACGACGGCCACAATAACACTCCGCCCCTCGACTACCACAATCTTCGCCAGACGAGTGTTTCAAAATAGAATGAAAATAATCTATTTAGTAAATTGAGACCATTTTAAAAAATTGTTATCAAAACACCTGCAATGTACTACTAACAGTGTATTTATGTACAATTATTATTACAATATGTCAATAAATATTTTCAAACACACTTCAAAATAGTCATTGCAGCAATGAAATAAAATCATTGTAGTAATGAAACAAATTCATTACAATAATGACACAAATTCGTTGCACCAATGAAAACAATTCAAAGCAGCAATGAACAAATTCATTGCTGTAATATAGCAAATTCATTGCAGCAATGAAATAAATACATTGTAAGAACGATATTTATACGTTGCAAAAATTAAACAAATACATTGCAGCAACAACCTTACTTTTACCACAGTAACGAACACTTTGCAGTTGATGAACAAATTTACATAGCGGGAATGAAACTGTACGTTAGCTCACTTTCGATGACAAAAGTTGTTGGGGTGATGAACTTTCATCCCTGTGACAAGGCTTTTGCGTTCAGTGTGTGGTTCGCTTAAGGCTGAAACACACCCCAGGTCAATCAAATTGTAAAGGATTCATGAGGCAATAAAATGTATTGAACTCGGTTGGCTCCTAAGATGCCATCATTGTGGTGTTAGATTAATACAATGTTATAATTCACGTGAAATTCACCAGATCATGTTGGAATATTTGGGAAGTAATATAATGGGAATACATATATAACAAACTCTCATTTTAAAGAACGTCATCTATGACGCATAACTACTATTTACGAGGCTCGATTAACCGATTAAATGATTATCCGGGTTTATGGTTCTGGATAAGCTAGTTTTACATAATCCGGTTTCATTGGTTGCAGGTCTCCGTTAACCGGCTATTTTCGCCAAATTTTGAAACTAATTCTTCACAGATGGAACTTAATTTGGATATATATTTTAGAAAGTCTGAATTTCTAGTATTTTGGAGTTTCGCTGTGACTAAAAAATCAAATAAAATTTGGCACTAAAAATGTATAACCCCAAGCAATATCAGACAAAACCCTAACACAGCTTCTGAGAAAAAATGTAACCTCAACATTTCGCTGTGATATTCAATAATAGTTTTAGGGAAATTTAAAAAATACAAAATGGTTTCCGGTTACATCCCTTCAAGGGATTAGGGAGAGCTTCTCGCAAACCAGGGAGTTGTGCGCGTTCTAATGTAAATAGTTGTCAGTATTGGTCACTTTATACTAAAGTCGGAGTTTACAAAAGTTTCACCTACAGGATAATCTGGAGGGTGGTTAAGATAATTCTCGTTTGAAATTCGAAAAATCCTACGGATGGCGACACTATCGAGTACTTAGCTATGAAAAAGCTTCTCAAAATACCTTTCAAAACAGATATAAAACTGTAGGTCCCAATCAGTGAATGTAAAAAATTGGAAAGCACGCTTCAGTGGTGGTGAGAAGCTATCCCAAATACCTTAATGAGATGTGATGGGAAACTATTTTTTGTTATGTTTTAAAATCCTAGATACTGTAATAACCATATACTAGGCATGTTTTCCCTAGAAGCTTGCGATTATCGCTTGCTTCCTAGTAACCAAAACGCCAAACTAGCGATAATTTTTTAAAACATATAGAATTGTGTTGCTTTAACGCATGGTTTGTAGATACACTTGCCAATGAGTATATTCTTCTCCTTGTCTTTGAAACCATAAAATCGATATCCAACACTGTTTCCTGATTTTTTCCAGAGTACGCTGCAGTAAATATGAACAAGTCCATTAACACGAAAAGCCATATGTTGCTGGCGTATGCTGGCGACATTAGATATCAACGGCAGCCTGGAGATAGATAGGAGAATTGTGCTTGCTTAGCAAGCAGCTTAGGAACAAAGCCCTCTCTCGACGGACAAAAGTCCAGCTATATCAGACTCTCCTTATACCTGTCTTGACATATGGCTCCGAAACTTGGATCATATCGCAAGCGGATGAAAAGCAAATGGGAGTTTTCGAGAGAAAAATTATCCGTAAAATATATGGTCTTGTTAGGGAAAACGGCGAGTACCGACGTCGCTGGAACGCATAGCTATATAATCTATATTCTGACGTGGACATAGCTAGACGAATCAAAGTGGACCAATTGCGTTGGCGAGGCCATGTTATCAGAAAGGATGAAGATGAGCCAGCGCGAAAGGTTTTTGATAACGTACCCGATGGAAGCAGGAAATGAGGACGACAAAGATTCCGCTGGAAAGACCAGGCAGAAGAATCCCCCCGTATCCTTGGTGTTATCAACTGACGAGACAAGGCGAAGGATAAAGCCTGTTGGAAGAATATGTTGAAATTTGTTTGTTTAATTAATTTTGACACACATTTGAGTGCCACTAACTTCTACTTGGTTGGTTGTAGCGATAAGGTTTCTTCAACAAATTTGTTCCAAACCTTTTGGGCTTCAACAAAGCTTAACTCTCAAGCAAGGTGTTTTGGGGCTCTTTGATTATGAACATCGTCAGAAAAGTAATTTCCCGACTTTCTGCAAGATTTCAGTTCACAAATTGCTAGTAATCAGATTATTTCGCCAAATAAGAGAAGCCTTTCACTATATAACAACATTTATTTACTCATCTTCATTTCCAATTTTCAAATTCTAACATAGGTCAGCCAAGAATGAATTAAGCTTTGTGCCACAATAATAATGCTCTAGGGCAGCAGCGACTTGGTGAAATCTTTCCCGATGCTCTGCTGACTCTGTAGGGATTTACCCCCAAAATGGTCTTTATGGTAATGGAGACAATGTATTTTCAATTGGGTTTTGAACAAAAGCAAAACACAAAAAACTACAATAAATAGTGCAATGTTTAAAAAAAGTACATTCGCGATCTTTTTTATTGGTTATGCAGAAAACAGTAAAACGGACAAACAGAAAACGCGTACTGTTGAAAACAGTACGTCTGGCAGGTCTGAAATTCATAGATCTACAACACCTAAACATAATGTAGACAACATGTAGAAGATCGGGCAATGGCTCCTCCTTTTAGCTAAGGTAAATGCTAAACGCCTACTACATACATGCTTTGAATTATCTGGTAGTTACAAGATCAATTAATTGGAATCTTCTCAGTCTTCTATGTGGTGACAAGGTTTGGAGCAATCTAATAGCTAATGAGTTGGTGTGTAATGTCAACCAGTGTTGACATTACATTGGCTTCATGTTGGCCTCATATGTTTCCTGCAGAACGGGATTTTAAGTGAAAACCCCGGAGAGCTGGTAATTGTTCATAAGAACTTTGATTGAAAGCGTTGAACAATGTTTTTGTTCATTTCTGAAGCTGTATCCCATAGTTCAGAACCATATGCCCGGATAGGCCTGTTATCCAACATCAGTTTGGAGTTTCGTCATATAACCCTGTAACTTGAGACAAAAAAATTTGTTTTGTATGAAACCGAAATTGTAACTTAAAACTGTAATTGTAACTTAAAAAACTAATACGTCTTCTCCCGCCTTGTCAATTTTTTCGACATCCACAGTGTAATTTATTATTAAAGCAAATTTTTTATAAGTCAACCGTTTGTGGTTTAAAACACCCCATGAAACAAAACAGAATTATGGCAGACAACTAACCGCATGAACAAAAGGATGGAAAATGAAAACTTTTATTTTTAAATTCCTAATATATTCTCCAGGACAGCAAATACTATCAAACTAACCAACTTTTATAAGCTAATTTTTAACACTTTGTGCGTATCTTATGAGTTTTATTATTATTACGTCTACTGGTCCATTGCAATGCAACCGCCGTTGTTCGATAAAAATAAATGATAAAACTTTTCCTAATCCATAGCCAAAGCATAAAAACAATGCAAAGAAACCCATTCAACGTGTCCGCCGAGTATTTTGTGAAAAAAGAATAAGCAAAAATTTTTTTATGTCGCGATCCACGGAAGTGTGGTTTAAAAGGCATTTCAAATCGGTAAAACTTTGAAATATATACTCTACACTTTTCGAAAGCAGAACATATAGAATGAGCACAACCAATACTTGTCTTAAAGACAAGGAAAATGGATGAAAAATTGAGGATGTTTTTAGAAACAACAAATTTTTACAGAACCAGGCACTTTCCTAGAACTAAAGTCTTCCTTGGTTATTATATAAAAAGCAAAAGTCTCCAAAATATAAATTAAAATAAGTAAGTCACCCGAGAAAATGTGTCACAA
Organism: Phaonia tiefii; assembly: GCA_963931995.1. Classification (NCBI taxonomy): domain Eukaryota; kingdom Metazoa; phylum Arthropoda; class Insecta; order Diptera; family Muscidae; genus Phaonia; species Phaonia tiefii. Next base: position 195,003,492 of record OZ008368.1, on the reverse strand, counting down.
ATTTATTTAAAATCTGTCCATAATATGAAAATAAAGCAAGAACATAGACATAAGAACATTTATTTCAAGGTAGAAAACTAATTCAAATAACTTTTAGGAGCAAAAGTCTTAAAAGTGTCATCATTTCACGTCGTATTAGTATTGAATTAATTACACTGTGGAACACGAAAGCACTAAATAAGCACTAAATAAAAATAAGATATTCTTACGTGAAAATCAGTTTTAAATTTGTGTATGACTTTCGAATTTAAACCATTTCAATGTGAATTTGAATTATATTTTTAAATTGTATATTAAATACGCGATCCAAATTGGAACATTATATACATTTTTTTATTAAAAATTAAAACGTAGTTTTTATACTTAAATAGTGTTGTAAAATTTTTAGTTTTAAACACGAATAGGTATATGAAATGGTCGCTAAACAAATGCTACATATGTAATTTAATTTGAAGAAAAAAACCGGTACTACCGGTTTTTGCTAAAACTATAACCCGAATACTGGTTTCTTGAAAAATTGGCTTTTCGATCAACCCGAAACGCGGTGTCCTGAAAAATTGCTTTTTCGAACAATCCGATTTTTAAAAAATTACGGTTTTTTGACACTCTAGTAATAGCTTGCGAAATTCATATGGGTTATTGCAGTAAGATCACATTTTTGTGGTGCTTCCTCACCATATTTCCACAATGGCGAATGTGGAAGTGAAAATGCACATATTTAGATACAGTTTTTCATTGACAGCAATGACGAAGTGGAAATGTACTTATGTATATTTTGATAAATTTGTTCATTAATGTGGAAAGAATATATATTTATTGTCTCGTAAGGTAATTATATTCAATTTCACTTGATCTATGAAAATGCGATGAAAAACGTGAGAACAGCGAACTTTGCTTGGATTTGATTGTGTTATAGAAAATATTGTATGGAAGCGGTTAATACGCATATTATGCATCTTTGGAGTTGCTTAAAAGGTTATTCCTTTAGAAACGCTTCGATTTATATTTACTGGGTATTATTTCGACTGTAAAGAAGGAAATTCGAAAACAAATCTTTTCATATAAATGCCGACTGGAATTACACAGAAAGTAATTTGAGTCTGAGGCCTAATTTGCCAGTGGAATATCATCTTGATCAAAGATCAGGCATAATTTAAACTCCGAATTATTTTTTTTAGTTAATACTTAATTGCTGTATAAACAGCAAATTTGGGCATTTAAACTTGGATCAAGTGGTCATATGATTTTGACAGATAACCAAGAGAACAACAAGTACCAAGCTTTTCTAATTACTAATGTGTAAAATTGTAATCATCATCCTAGTTTAAATATCAATTACAAAGTATCATTTAACTCGTGCGGCAGTTAGAACTTCATTTCTGCTAAAATACTGTACAACTTCATTAAATATTTTGTGTTTTATCATTGTACTTTTCTTGTGAAACTAGCGCGAGCTTGATAAGTGTATGTATGAATACCGTTAATTTTTCGTGAGATTCACCACTATTGTCATATAAGAAGTAAAATTATTTGACAAAGCATTGAAATTTTTTTTCCTATTTAATCTCAGAACTAGTGTATTCAAAAAACTGGTTGTTCAAAAATTTCGGTTTTTCTGTTTCTTCAAATATTCTGTTTTTGGCGAAACCGATTTTCGGTTAAACCGAGGTGTAGAAACCGGTTAATTACCGGATTCGGGTTTTATGGCAAAATGGTCAACTATGCTGTAATTTCCTTTAAGGCTGTAAGAGATCATATTTTCTCCGGTTAGTGAAAAAAATGTAAATGCCGCGGGTGGGATTCGAACTCACATGCGTTTTATAAACATCGTTTATTTTTAATTCGTCTCTTTGAATTTTTAGATCGAATGATGTCAAAATACCGTTCGGAACCGGTGTAAAACTGCGGGTCCCAGTCACAGTGTGTGAGCCTATGCCTTCGTGGGATGTAAAGGGAAACTTAAAGGTAGGCTATGTAACATTTAGAATTTTATTTCTTTTTAAAAAAATACTAATGGAAATTTTTTCAAAATTATAATTTTATTGGTAAGGCCCACTATAGATATTTATGAATGAACGCATCGTTCGAATGGCTTGAATGACTTGGTTTTTCAGTACCTTATTCTATGTACTCAAATTTGCAGTACTTCTTCGATTGTTTGGGCCTCTATTTCGTGTTTTAGGGACCCAAATGAATCGGCATTGTTTGCGTAACACTTATGTTTTGCGGCGCTCCAGAGATAATAGTCTAACCGTTTCAAATCGCAGCTGCGAGGCGGTCAATGGACTTCCGAGTTTCGGCTGATTATGCGGATTTCGAACACAGTCCGGGAAAGATGGATTGTAACGTTGACGGTTTTGGCGGCTCCTTGCTGATTTTCGAAGAAAAATAGGCCTATGGTGGCGCCATGCCAAAGGTCGCTCGTTGTGGATGCATTGGCTTCATCTCGACAACGTGTGGACTTACCGAGCCCCAAATGCGACAATTTTGTTTGTTAACAATTTTGTTTAAAAAACGCTCAAAATTCTGGAAAAAGTAGTGCGGGAAATGTTCAGTTAAGTGATCGGTGGCGAGTTGATATTGACGGAGGTTCGAACACACTTTCAGCTAAAGCGGCAATATATCCCATTGAACGCATCGGACCAGCACTGTTTTCTATCGAATTTATTTCGTAGATTTCTGACGGATTGAGTTGAAGACTCAGAACTTTACAAGAAAGTTTTTAATATTACCCAATATTTTTTTGAGCGTATTTTTCTAGCCTTTAATAAGTAATCTGTAATTTCATAGATTTCATTTGCTTTGAAACAAGAGGGGTTCAAATTGCTAATATTACACGGCCCACCCCTTATTTAGTTATTTATTTTATTCAACCTATTTTTCTATGACTTATCCAATTAGGCAAAATTATCGCTGAGTAAATATTCCTTTGAACGTTTTGTACTTGTTTTTGGAGTGTGAATACAGTATTTTATGCATTTCTGCCAACATACCAACTGTGTTGTCATTAGTTCCGGAACTTACATCTAAATCGGAGTTAGCAGATATGACTTCTATTGGGATTCGTGGAAAAAGTTTTTTGTGTCTGTCTGATGGGCGTGAGTAATCATTCTGAGCTATGAGAAAGGCTTTAGGTGTGTAATTGTGCGGCATTATACCAGTTGTGTAAATCCGAAAAAATCGGTTAATCGACTTGAAATAATCGGTAAAACCGGTTCTTCGAAAATATCAATTTTGAGAAATCAGACACACGGTTAACCGACCGGAACTCGGTTAACCGGTTTCGGTTTTTAATACACTAGTCTGAACGTAAATAAAAATCAACTGATTACGAATTTAAATAACGACCTTATAATAATTTGTTCATACGTTGAAGAAGACCCAATTTCATGTAGTCTTCGAATAAGTTTCCATGAATTGCAATTTTTAATAAGAAGTGATCCCTTGACCATGAATAGTGCTTAATATTTAAATTTAAAATATAAAACACAGATACCAAATTAAGAACAATTCTGAATTTTACTAGAAAACATGTAAACCCTTCAAATATTCACCCACATTTTTGCAACACACACAGATATTAACCACAGCAAAAATAGCTTATCCCTTCAATTCCTATACCAACCCCCTTTACAACATGAAGTAAGATTCCTATGTATATTCATGCAACTTCTTGGCCAGTCGCCAAGGTAAAAATAAGCACTGAACAATTTATGGTCTCCTCAACACTCACACCCATTTACTGTGCACCAAATGTCAAAGGATTAATTCGTTTATACAATGAAAAACTATTTTATTTAAACTCTTTTGCTTGTCTTTCGCTTCCAACCCAACTTGTGTTTGCCATTCTATTTCTGTGAAAAAATAAATTCTCATACAAAAGAAAATGGAATTGTTTTAATAGGACAACGTGAAATCTATGTGTCATCTGGTTGAGTGTTTAAGCGGAACGTTATTGGTTTAATTTGGTCAAAACGCGTAAGTCGGAGTGTTTTTTCTGTTGTTATCTTCTCTTGATTTGTGAAATTTTTCTAGACTTTACACATAAATTAAGGCTTTATGCCAAGGATATGCATTTTTGGTGCACGAAAACAAACTGTCTCTGGGTGGGTGGTTCTTAATGTTATTTTTATTAATGTCCGTGATGAGATTTGAAATTAGGGTTTTAACATAAGAGTAATTACATATGAATATATATAAAATTTAATTCTTGTATAACAATTAAATTGTTTTCAATTATAAATTATGAAGCAACATTAAACTGACTATAGCTGATTGCTAAAAACCCGAGGAAGTTTATGCTACCTCTTCTACTGGGTACCTCCCCGGGTAGTAGATAGGAGGACTCCATTTAGATTTGTATGAGAAATCTAAGCGGTATTCTAATACAGACGCAATCCAGGTTATCAAGTAACAACCGTCAATGAATCTCATTGAAATATTATGTAACTTCGTCCTTACAACGCTAGACAACTAAAGTTATTGGTCAACGGCGAATAAAAATCCCAAAAGAAAATGAAAATCTAGGTCCAATGGACTCACGGCAAGCTGTACCAGGTCTGCGTCTGATCAATAATACGCGGCTAAATTATAAATTCCGGAAGTATGTACCGTAGTGGACTACAGTGGATGCATTAATTCAAGATTTTGCGAAATTTGTTAACAATTTTTGTTTATTATACTCATATAAATTTAAATGAGTTTTTAAAGCAAACAACTAAAACATTCTTCTTCAATAAAACCTAAATAAAGTATATCAAATCAAATAAACTATATCATTAAGAAGTTAATAAAAAAGATATTGGAAATTGTGACCGCTTTTATGCAGTAGTGTCCACATTTGAAATGCTCGGCAAGTTTTTTTCATTAGTGTTTTGTCTAAAGTCCTTTGCACTTTAAAACACATTTTATGCATGATTTCGACGGTGGTCACCTCGCTTAGTGACGGCGACTCTATCGAGTGTTTAGCCATGGAAAAGCTTCTCAAAATACCGTTCGGAATCGGTGTAAAACTGTAGGTCCCAATTAGTGAGTGTAAAACGCGCACAGCTCACTGGTTTGTGAGAAGCTCTCCCTAATCCCTTCATGGGATGTAACGGGAAACCATTTTTTTATGCACGCTTTCCACGAGTTGCAACTATAATTTTCGTGGTTAACGAAAGGAGTTGCATCATTTAGACTGCATGTCTATCCACCTCTGCATTATCTTGGAGCGGAAAGTGATCTCATATTCTGGCATCTGCGAGCTACACTTTCTGAAGACAGCGGTTTTAGCAATAGCGTACATTATACTACGACAACCCGCCTTATCATTCATTAACTGCGATAAACATTTCAACAAGACTGTGTGTCAAAACACACTATGCCGTTCATACACCGTCGGAACGTAGCGTAATTATACTGGTCTCTTCCTTCCAGCTGCGTCATCTTCGTCACTATTATCGTCCTTTACTTTATAATAACATTTAATTTTACTATATGTGTTATATTTGTGTTTTAACTAAGCACTTTATTTTATATTTATGTCACTAATTTCCTTCTTAAAATAAACTGTTGAAGGGAGCAAATGATATTAAAATAATTTGAGCTTAAATTTCTATGGAAATTATTCTATTGCTGCGTTTGGAACTGTTGCCTCATGATGGTAATAATGGAGCTTTCTGTTGACATTAAATCTTGACTGTTGCCAGTGGGAACGAATGCTACTCAAAAACATTTCATTTATATAATGTCAATCTGGCAAAAATATCCTCGCCTCATCATGTCTAGTTTGAAATTAACATAATGCTTGGACTTTTATTTGCTTAATTTAACCTCTACAGTGTAGAGTAGTTTAAATCAGAAACCATGAATTTAAATTCAAAGAAATTAAGAATGGTTTCAAGAAATGTACTTCAAATAAAAAAAAAATAACTCAACTTGTTTGAAGGGGTTCAAAGGCTATGAATTGATCGGGAAACTAAAAACCACGTTAAGGAGAGTTATCTTTGGTCACGGGAAATGTGTTCAGTAACAATAAAAGTCACAATAAGTTTATGTTTGCCAACATTTTTATGATGCCATTTATTTTTTGTATGAAATTGTAAACGAAACTTATTTACATATTTTTTTCACTCACTTCAAACATTGTATTTCACCCGTTTTTCATATACTCTTCTTCGGAACCTTTACATTTTGGTAGCTAATCAAAAGACGCATTCAAAAGGGTCGCTCTAATTATCTTAATATGTAATAAAAAAATACGAAATTCCTTGTGTCTATTGCATATCCATATAGACGTACATATTGCAACGAATTTCCTTATTCGTCCTTTTTGCGTTGTTTTATTCCCAATAACAAAACAAGGTTCGTTTTTAATTACGATAACTTCCTTTTATTTTACTTATATAGTACAACAGTTTACTTTATTTATAACACTTTAACAAGTCTTATATTTTACTATCGATTCGCGTTGCTTACTTTACGGGGTTTAATCACAAACTGAACTCTCCATTCCAAAGACCTCCGCTATTTATACCAACTCACCATACTCAAATGAAGGTATATCTAGCGAATTCAAGAACCTTCTAGACGTTGTTGTTGTTGCTTATCTTTGTAGAACAATCTCGAATGGCGGAGAATTATCTTTACTGAGGTGAATTCATGCTACTGGTTTAGCGAGCTGGTACGTTGTTACAATGCATACTTTTAGGTGCATCACTAACCGCCTGTTATTTACATACTGTTAGTAGAGTCATTAACAGCAAGCAAAAGCTTTTACTTATTCGTAACAATATGTACAAGGACTTTTGTGGCAAATGGAAACTTCATGACAACTCGTATTTACGTTGAATATGGTATGGAAGGTCAATACACAGGTATTCAGTAATTGCCCTTGGTGATGCATATAATACTAAAACTTAAATTTTTGTCTCTTCGTGAGGTATTTGGCACAAACATCTCCAGGCTGCAACCTTCACGTAAGTGGTGTCAGAGTACGTACAGGAATAAAAAATTGTGCAAGCGCCAAATAATAATGCACGAATACGGCTGCGAGTGAGGATGATTATTCATGATATTTCTTTTAACTTTTGCATTATGAGAAAATACATTCCTACTCAACAAAATGGTTATAACACATAGTCAATTTACCGCCTGTTGTAACCAGATGATTACAAAGATTTCAATAACTTATATGCATATATCTAATCAAAACTAACCAACTAAATGAACGCTCAAAAGTCGGCATACCACCCAAATTTTAGATGTTATGACGCCCAAATAACGTCCATAGCATCCACAAAATTATTTCTGCTTTACTATATTCTTTTTGTGCTATATGACATTTATCGTCTCAATTTTTGGGCCTTAATCCGTTTTTTTGGGCATTATGAGACTTCTTCTTAGGGAAGACAAATACATATCTTTTATTAACTAAGTAAATAGTTATTAGTTTCAAATTTGGATGATAATACATGAATATGAAAAAAAAGATTAAAAAATTTAAAAATTTATTTACTAAAAAATTAAAAATAAAAAAATAATTACAAAAAAATTAAGTTACAGTGTTTTATTTATAAATGCACTAAAAACTAGAAAATAATTTTTCTCTTAGCCTCAATAAGTATATTCTTCTTCATGATGGGGTTGTACAATGGTCCGCCTACTTAGCACTTCAAAAACAATGGTCTAGATACTTTCTTCAATAAAGAGCGTAATTAAAATGAATTAGTTAATTAATTTTCTAGCGATCTCTCAAATAAAACGCTTGCATTTAAATTAAAAATGGTGACAAAATTAAATGTCAAATTGTGTCAAAATTAAATGTCAAATTAAGTGTCAAAATTAAGTGTCAAAAGTAAATGTCAAATTAAGTGTCGAAATTAAATGTCAAATAAAGTGTCAAAATTAAATGTCAAAGTTAAATCTCAAAATTAAATGTCAAATTAAGTGTCAAATTAAGTGTCAAAATTAAATGTCAAAGTTAAATGTCAATATTAAATGTCAAAGTTAAATGTCAAAATTAAATGTCAAATTAAGTGTCAAAATTAAATGTCAAAATTAAATGTCAAATAAAGTGTCAAAATTAGATGTCAAAGTTAAAGTCAAAAGTAAATGTCAAATTAAGTGTCGAAATTAAATGTCAAATAAAGTGTCAAAATTAAATGTCAAAGTTAAATGTCAAAATTAAATGTCAAATTAAGTGTCAAATTAAGTGTCAAAATTAAATGTCAAAGTTAAATGTCAATATTAAATGTCAAAGTTAAATGTCAAAATTAAATGTCAAATTAAGTGTCAAAATTGTCACCATTTTTAATTTTAACTAATTAATTAACTAATTATTCTTGACTAATTTTCCAAGCTTAAGGTCACTTTTTATTTTATAAAACTTTTTGTTTTCCTCTTATCTCTCTCGATATTTCGATTTCCTTTTGAAATCTTCTTCAGGAAGAATACTGCCCAGTTTTCTATCTTTACTATTCTCTTATCTGATATCTGATAAGTTCAATGACACCTGACCACACAACAAAGTTGTCGGAACTCGGGAAGTCAAAAGTTGGGTTAGTACCTCTGATGCAAGTTGTAAAGTTATTAATAAAGTCCTGATTCAATTGTACAAATCTATCATTTAAACTTATAGCATACAGTGGTTCTAAAACGGCAACATGCCCGATTACTGATTCTAGACAAACGCAGTGACAGATGAACAGATTTAGTACTTGCGTTTGTAATAATTGTTCATTTCACAAAAATGTCCCAAAGGTTAAGGTGCAAAATATATGCCACAACACCCAAAGCAGACCGTCAGACCACCCAAAAAACCGACACATTTTGCAACGAAAAATTACCTGCAAATTTTGGGCTTTATGACAAAATTCATCTAATACAATTTTAGAGTTTTAAAGAAATTGTACTATTTGCATTATTGTTACGGAAATGCTCAAACAATTCGTTTGCAAAATTTTGTTTTTTCTATTTGTTGGAAAAAAATCCTGGTTTTTTACCGTAGTCTTAAAGTTAGATATGTTGTGAATGAAATGAGTCAAGAGTGATGAAAATCTATGGATACATTTTGATTTTATTCAAAATTAAGTGCAGCTGTCTTGTTGCGTAAAGTATTTTTATTACAAACCCCTAAATAGATATGTACGTCTAAACAAATTGTATTGCTTTGGCTTTTTAACATGTATCTGTTACGCTACTTAAAAATGTTCCGGCGAATTCCAGCACTTCAACTAAAGGCCGATGAAAATCATATCAAAACAACGAAAATGTTCTTATGTCGCTCATATAAAAGCACAATGTTTAACTCACAAAATTAAAGAATTTCGCTACTTGTATGAGGACCCAGGTGCTGGTATAGTTTTACTATCTTTAGCAGATAGCTTAATTGAAGCAACTGGCTTAAATTATTCCTTAGCTATCGATCACGGTGACTGTGTAGCTACTAATACCAGGGAATATATAACTGTTTTAACCCTTCTGCACAAATTGGGTCAAAATTAACCAATTTTGAAGAAAAAATGGGTAAAATCATGTCTTAGGATGGCTACACATTTATACAACTTTTTCATATCCTCAGTCAGTGCCTCGGATGGATTTTATGTAAAAAAAATATTTTCGGGACTAGCCAATTTTTTTTTATTACATTTTAAATACTTTATCTGCGCGTATACAATTTATGGGTCATTTTGACCACCAATGCTCGCGAATGCCCTCTGGGCCTTCTGGGACAACATTTTTGGCAAAGATCCAGGAAGCTGTAGTAGCCGACACTCCCAGTTCATCGAATATCATTCAATTTCAAGAGTCTCCCTCTTGCTTTTTGGGTAATTGGGAAAAAGACAAAGATGATTTTGTTTGTCCACATACCAAAAACTCAAACAAGCACTCAATCCGTTGCAATACATGGAAAAATTGTTTATGCAGACAACATTATGTGTAAAAGTTTAAACAGACAGAATTAATCTTCTTGTCTTAAAATGTTGCCTTTATGTTCAAATGATAGAAAAAAAATTAGTTTACCGTTATACGGGTGTGTTTTTGATATTGGGTCAAATTGGCCCACAAATTGTTTATGAGGGGTATAATCTGAATTTGTGCAGAAGGGCTAAACAAATCCAGCACATTGAAAAAATTAAATACATCGTTAATGAAAATACTACTAATTCACGGGTTTTACTAATTGAAACTTTTTACCGGGATAACTGCAATGCACCATTTAATTGGTTGTGCACAGTTTTCCGATCTGATTATTGCAGGCGATTTTATTTCAAACGAATACAAAGAATCTAAACTCCAGAAATTATTCACTTGAATTGGACTATACTATGTTAGTACTGTCAACAAAACTCATTTCACATCTTCATCGAACACATTGCTGGATATGTTCCATTTTGGAAAAATTTCCAAAGTTATACTTACGAACTACGTGAAAACCGAGTCAATAAATTTTCATGATACCCGTGATATAGATAAGCAGTTACTTGAGCTTGAATTTCTTTCACTCCCCTGAATATCCGATTACTGATTGCTAAAACGTATATTGTGCCATCTCTTTTTCTCTTTTTCTGACTCGGTAAGCCGACGAAAACTTCTCAAAATACCGTTCGGAACCGGTGTAAAACTGTAGGTCCCAACCAGTGAGTGTAAAACTAGAAAGCGCAAAGCTCGCTGGTTGTGAGAAGCTCTCCCTAATCCCCTCGTGGGATGTAACGGGAAACCATTTATTTTTTTTTAAGCCGACGAAAACTTAACACAGCTTTCAACAACATTTGTCGTTATGTCAACGGTATAGGAAAATATGATCGTATTTCTATTTTTGCTGTAAAACTGTACGGAATTTCGTTAGATAATCTTTTTAAAGTAAAAGCGCTTGTGTTCCTACATAAAATAATATACTTACGACAACCTCTATATCTTTTTCGTCGTCTTTGTTTTGCAAGGTCCTATAGGGGAAACAAGCTAATAACTTTTAGATGCCGAACACTGATATCAGAACGGCAATTTTTCATCAATGTATTACCTCTCTGGAACACCCTACCTGCATCTCTACAAACACCAGCAACGTTATTCATTTTAAAACACTTTTGATGAATTATTATGCAACAAATGTCTAAATTTCCAAATTTTTTTTTTTGTTTTTTTTTTTAAATTTTTAAATTTTTTAAAAATTTATTAAACTTCTATTTTTGCCTCATTTTATATTTTATATATGTTATTTATTATTAGTAAATTTATATTAAATGTTTCGTTTTTTCGTGTTTACGTTAATATTAATTCTTACAGTGTTTTATTTGACATGCTTTGTTGTCTGTCTGTATTGTTCAAATCAGTCTGTATTGTTCAAATCTAGTAACTCATTTTTAACACAGTTGCAGTGGACCAATCGAACTAAAATTTGCACACATGTCAGATTTGGATGACAATACATGAATATGAAAAAAAAAATAAAACATTAAAAATTTATTTACTAAAAAATTAAAAATAAAAATATAATTTAAAAAAATTAAGTTACAGTGCTTTATTTATAAATGCAATAAAAACTAGAAAATAATTTTTCTCTTAGCCTCAATAAGTATATTCTTCTTCATGATGAGGTTGTACAATGGTCCGCCTACTTAGCACTTCAACAACAAGGGTCTAGATACTTTCAATAAAGAGCGTAATTAAAATGAATTAGTTAATTAATTTTCTAGGGATCTCTCAAATAAAACGCTTGCATTTAAATTAAAAATGGTGAAATTTAATTTTGACATTTAACTTTGACATTTAATTTTGACATTTAACTTTGACATTCAATATTGACACCATTTTTAATTTAAATACAAGCGTTTTATTTGAGAGATCCCTAGAAAATTAATTAACTAATTCATTTTAATTACGCTCTTTATTGAAAGTATCTAGACCATTGTTGTTGAAGTGCTAAGTAGGCGGACCATTGTACAACCTCATCATGAAGAAGAATATACTTATTGAGGCTAAGAGAAAAATTATTTTCTAGTTTTTAGTGCATTTATAAATAAAACACTGTAACTTACAGCCAATTCATGTAACTCAAACGAAAATGTATGCGAAAGAAAATCAGTCACTCACTTTCGTTCGTAATTGGATTCAGCTAAGGTTCTTTTGTTCTTTCGCACAGCTTTACGTCTGTAACGTAAGCAATTAATAAGCTGTCATATTACATTGTGGCCAGATCAACAATTTCATAAATTCCCCAAAAATTCCCTTAAAAAAGTGGGATGTTTTAAGGGATTTATCATAAAAAAATACAACTCTGTCTGAGAGTAATCAGCTGGATAGAAATGAGAAGGTAAATACAAACAAACAAAAAAGCAAATAATATTTTTTTATTCGTGTTGTGTTTTTTTTGAACAAAATTATTATGGATATTTCTATTGGAATATATTTTGCGGTCCAAATTGATGACATTGTGGAAGTACGACGGAGGCATTTAAGAGACATGTCGAATGTTCTGGAGATGTCAACAAACCAGTGAGTTTTACAATCATTTAAGTATGTAAATAAATAAATAAATGGTTTCCCATTACATCCCATGAAGGGACTGGGGAGAACTTCTCACAATCACTGAGCTATGCGCTTTCCAGTTTTCACTCACTGATTGGGACCTACAGTTTAAATCGATTAAGAACGGTAATTTGAGAAGCTTTTTCATGGCTAGATACTCGATAGTGTCGCCGTCACTATGCGAGGTGACCGCCGCCGAAAGAAAATTTGAAGGTGGTCAGAGCCGGGTTCGAACCCAGGATCTCATGTACAAGAGCCGCGCACACTAACCATTGCACCACCGACGGCCACCATTTAAGTATGTACAATCATTTAAGTATGCCGCAACAATTACTTGTAGTTGTTTACGCGATAACAAACAGACAAGTGACTGTTTTGACATGTAGGTTCGCATAGGTGACAGCGATAAGAGATAGATAAATCAAAAATCGTACTAAAAGGTTTACGTATTCATTCGCATTGATTTTCTTTCGCATTGTCGTTCTGATGACTGTTAGGTGAAACGAACATCAGCTGTTTGTCGTGTAGCATGCGAAAGAAACGTTCGCATAAGATACATGAATTGGCTGTTAATTTTTTTAATTTTTTTTTTTATTTTTTTTGTTGTTTAATGTTTTTTAGAACACTACAAATTGTTACCAGTGTTGTTTTATTGTTGATCAGAAAACCTAATTTCAAAAATTGAAAGATTTTTTTTTTCCTTCCTTTACTGTGTGAAAGATTTTGTTAAATTAAATTAATAGATTAATTTTAATTTTAAGTTAAATTTGTACATTATTCACTGTTTTTATTATTCATTATGCAATATAAAGTCTTTCATTATAAATTCCTATGCAGTAATTATAAGATTTATATCTTTTTGTGTAGGATAAACAAATTAATAATAAATAATAAATAGTATACAAAATACCTTGAGGAGGAAATGATAGTTAAAGCTGCAATACGGTATATGTAGGTACGACTAAAAATAAATTTATGACTAGAATTGCATGATATAAATCAGATTAAAACTATATCTCAACACAAAAAACAGCATTATCATCATACTGTGCTAACTTAAATCATTTTCCAAACTTTCAAGATACGTCACTTTTGAATAGAGAAGGTAATTATAAACGTCGATTTATGTTAGAAATGTTACCGATAATAAGAACTCCAATAGCGAAGAGAATAAATTTAAAAGCAGATACGGATAATGTAGCACAGAATTATAGACATTTAATTAGTAAAATGTAGAACACTTCACCGAAAATTGTATCATTGAATTTGTCATTAGGTAACATTGTTAATATGTCAGGATGTAACTTCTTGAATACACCATTATGTATATAATTTTTTCAACCAAATTATTTTTCTGGCTGTAAATTATAGAAACTATTTCTACACAAAAATTTTTCTGGCTGTAACTAAAATATTTTTCATATGACAAGAAAATTTCATCAATTGTTTAAGTTTTTGTTATTGTTGGTTTTTCAAACGACAATAAAAAATTTTGTTTATCAATTCATTTCGTTTTTAATTAATAATTGTGTTTATCTTGCTGACGATGGTATACAAAGGGCAGCGAAATATCGAAGAATAAAATTCATTAAAAATACGACCAAACACTCGGGACAATTTAATTTTTGAATATAATAGGATAGGTCGGATAAATCATTACTTATTGAAAATAATACATATCATAATAGGGTTAATATATATGGGTACGTTTTTGTAATGTGTCTGATTTTCGTATTTGGTACTGTATAACAAATTGTTGTAGTGTAACGCATGCAAGAGCGTTTATGTTACCGCTTCGGGATTTACATTATAACTAAATCCAGCCAACGATTCGATAACATCGTTCTCCACAATGCAAACCAGTTCTCCCATCCACCATCCACATCATGAGCCGGAGAAAAGTTACACTACTCGATACCATTTTCAACGTATTCCTCCAGCTGTGGAGCTGATAGCGTCCACCATGTGGTGGATTGTATTCAATGTTATTGTTTTGTATAAGAATTGGTTCTCATGGGAATTCGAATATTTCATTACCATCAGAATGTTTCTTATGAATTATCCAGATGTTACAACTTTTCCATTTTGTTCCACGTTGGTTGTGTTTACTTCATTTCCATAGTGTACCAATTTTAATAAAGTTGAGATACTGGAGAATAAACCACTGCGTCATAATGTTGTGATACTCAAGAACTTGATACAGTTTGATGATGTTGACTAACTCAAGCTACATATACAGTTTCATGACGCTCATATACTCGAGATATGTATACACATTTTCGTAATGTTGTTAACTCTAGATATGTATACACATTTGCGTAATGTTGTTATACTCGAGAATAAGACACATTTTCGTAATGTTGAAATATCCTGATACATTTCCTGATGTTGAGATACTTAAAGTATATATACATTTTTATAATGTATAGATACTCGAGTTCAGGAAACATTTGTATTCCTATCATGATGTTGAGATACTTAAAGTATTTATACATTATCATAAAGTTTAGATACTCGAGATTTGGAAACATTTTTATAAAGTTGTAAATTAGTACGATGTTGATAACTTCAGATATACTATGTATATGTATACTTTTCGCAATGTCGGCAGACTCGGGTTTAGAATCATTTTTATAATGTTGATATGGTAGGGAAACATACATATACATTTTCATAATGTATTGACACAGGAAATATACACGTAAATATAATGCATTATGTTACGTGCACATTTTTATATCTTGACGTTGTCATTACCGAGCCATGCATATATACATTTTCAAAATGTGTAGATACTAGAGAATATAGCTAATTTTCATAATGTTCCATAAAGTCCATTAACATTTTTTTTAAATATTTTGTAAGTATTGTGGTTTTTAAACAAATATAATCAATTAAACTACCAAACCATTTTATTTCTCTTATTTTTCCGATTATATTGAAACATTTAATGCATTCACATTCAATATTAAACTGTTTTATAGACCTGGAAGCTTCAAAGTTGTTTTACAAAAATGCAAATATTACGACCATTTCTTTTCGGATATTCATAATTTACATATCATTTCAAAGGTATTAAATGGCGCTTTTTACTGTGGGTAAAACTTTGCAAAAATTTTTCCCATCAATGTAGTTTTAAATGATAAATTTCGAAAAATTTTGGAATACTACCGACAAAAAAAAAATAAGCTGTATAATTTAAAGTTATGTTCCAAAGAATCATACCGAGCTACGAAGCTGAGTTTATAACCTTCACAATGACATCTTCAGTGTTAATATACGAGTAAAAATGACGGATTTATTTTGATTTTTTCTTAGGACTCCACGAAAATCCACTAAAAAACGGCATTTAAACTTCTACAACTCAATCAACTCCAAAAATACAAATAAACACAATATGTGCAATACAAGAACTGATAAAGGTCTATATTCCCATAATACATTTTCTACATATCTGCAATATCTTAAAAGTTACACCCAAAAAACCTGATAATTAGAGGTGTTTTTAAAGCAAAACAGCTCACAATTTGCTGAACCCAGAATCGCAATATTTTGCACATAGTCATTAAACACTCTGAACTTCATTTTTAGGTGGTGACAGCAGCAATTTTTTTTTACCCAGCCTTATGTATATACATACATATGTTTATCCTTACAATTTCATAACGTTGAGGCCCTGGAGGTATAGATACATTTTCAGAATGTTGACTTGTGCGAAAACCAGATACATTTCCAAAATGTTGCAGTGCTCGAGAATCACTTACATTTCCCTGATGTTCTGTGTCTGGGAATGAAACTTGTAACACTTAACATTAAATATGCTGCAATTGAGATGTTGCTTTAAATATGTTGCGTTTTATTAGCAACATTTGGAAACATCTTCTTGGAATATTGTTGAACAATGTGTGTAGTTTCCAATCTCAACATTTAAATTGTTTAAAAAAATACTTAATATTTAATATATTTCATCAATGTTATTGTATGCATTGCCGGGCTATATACATGGAACATTACAATATCATCGCACAACCAACAATTTGCGTAGAGAAAAACTGATTGAAACTTGAGAGAAATCGTATTCTGGCATTAACTTACACTATGAAATATACAGTATGCTACAGCAAAATGATAAACAAGATATCGTTTGTAAATCTATTTCGCGAACTCGTTTTTAATTAGTACATTTATTTAACGTATTTGATAGTATTTTCATGTAAAAGACAAAATAAAATAAATTGAAATATTTAGATGAAAGAATCTGCTTAATTACCATTTTAAAATACTTCCGGAAAAAAATTCTCTATGAAACTGTTGACAATATATTTTTCCATATATGCTCATACTGACACGGCAAACAGTGGGGCCGATTGGAAAATCCACGGTAATAATACCACAACTTTTAAAGTATTGCCCAGATCATATTGGAATGTACTAGGTTTTTGTAGAGGAAGAGATGGGATTTCAGAATGTTGCTTTTAGAAGTAAACTGTTTCAACACAGTTGATGCTACAGGGTGTCAAGTTTGACGACTTTGGTGCTGTTGAAACTTTCAAAGCCTGGTACTTCTACACTTATACTAACATGCTAAATGCGAATATGCCAAATGTTGCGGTATATATTTTGCCGTTATTAAGATATTCTCAACCAAAGTTGAAGATTGTCAATTTTTTCATTGACTTTTTTCTGTTTTATGTTAATAACTCGGCTATTTGAGGGAAACAAATATTTCTGAAAATACCCTCTGTTGGAAATGCTTCAGTAAAGAATACACTGTAAAAATTTTGTAGTTATTTCAAGCCGTTTGGAAATACCGACTTCTCAAAATTTGATTTTTTTTTAACTTGTAAAAACACAATATTTTTCCAAAAACGTACCATGATTCATTTAGTATTTTCTTTACTTTTTTCCAAGAAACATATAAATTTTTAAGTTTTTCTCAAAGACAATGCTTCGGCAAATATATTTAATGTATAACTATGGTCATGTGGAAATGCACGCTACAGTCAGCATTCACTGAAAATGTAAAATTTTTGAACAAATTTTTCAATTTCGGTGTTTAGCAAAAATTTCGCTCGGCGGTTTTTATATATTTTTTTTACTTTTAGTGTAGAGTGAAATGTTGTTAGATATTTTAAAAATTATTGTATTTGATTCTGATTTCCAAGACGATGTTACTGTAACTAAAATTAATCATAAGTAAAATCACTTACCTTAGACATGATTTTATTGAAGTATTTATATACCACACTAGTAAAAATAAATATGTGTTTTTGATGTGTTAACATCTATACGCGCGCCTCTAGGGCAGTAAACTATCAGTTTAATACATACGCAAGTGTTAGGTTTGTAAGAGTAAATCATCGTTTGTTTGTTCGTTGCTTGGCAGTCGGTATTGAAAGTGATTATTGGGCGATTTTCAAATAATTTTCCCACGCGATTTTCTCCGGAAATTCATAGCCGATTTTATTAATTTTTGGATTAAAAAGCTAGTGCGGGTTTCGACGAAGACTTTACGCCAAAAATTAAGGCGATCCGATATCGGCGAGCCGAGATTGAAGTGTTTTAATTTGGAGTATTAATTTGGAGTAATATTAAAAAAGTGTTTTATGTTGATCTTCGGTTTTGTCTTATCATCGTTTGTTTGTTCGTTGCTTGGCAGTCGGTATTGAAAGTGATTATTGGGCGATTTTCATATAATTTTCCCACGCGATTTTCTCCGGAAATTCATAGCCGATTTTATTAATTTTTGGATCAAAAAGCTAGTGCGGGTTTCGACGAAGAGTTTACGCCAAAAATTAAGGCGATCCGATATCGGCGAGCCGAGATTGAAGTGTTTTAATTTGGAGTATTAATTTGGAGTAATATTAAAAAAGTATTTTATGTTGATCTTCGGTTATATCGTACGAATATAACAATGTATGTATGTATGTACAAGTGTCTGTTGCTTTGCATTCTTTGACTTTTGTGGGAATAAAACAAAAAGTATTGAGCAAGAAAATAATGACACATGTGCTTGCACTGGGTCTTTAAATAATTTTAAGTATTAATATTATTTAACTGTAACGTCATCATATGATTGAACGCTGTTTTTTATTTTCCAATGTAACATTTACGAATGTGTTCATAGAAATCGAACAGGTACCGTGTAGCAAAAAGGTGTTAACACATCGCCCGTGAGTTCGAACACTCATTGGATTTTTTAACGTAGAATACGTTATACGGTAAGGTAGGGGTGTTGATCTGGAGCACAAAATTTTGAGAAAATGTTTGTCAACTTTCACCCACTTTTACTTAAATATTAAAACATATTTTAGCAATTTTTATATCTTACTCAGTTTTGGTAATATGTTTTGTTTCGAATTACATTAAAAAAATTATATGTCTATATATAAAAGTTTTATGTAGTTAAGGAAATAAATATTTAAGAGCATGATATTTTAGACTTTTTTTGTACATGCCGCTGTGTTGTTGGTTTGTAAATGCCGCTGTTTTTTTTGTTGTTGTTGTGAAATCAAATGATTTTGGCTTTGCTGTGCTTTGTTTATTTATCGACCAGCGTGTAAATGTGTGTGTGTGTACATTTCGTTTTGTTGGATCGGTCGGTTATTAGTTCGTTTGGAGGGGTACATCAAATGAAGGGAGGGGAGCGTGGACACTTGTGTGTGCTTGAAAGTTTACAGATCTTTGCTGTCGTTTGTTTACTTCTGCGAGCAGCGCGTAAATGTGTGTGTATGTACATTAATATAAAGGATTGGCGATGTATACGCTCACTATATCAATATATCATATATAATATATCAAAAATTATATTTAATTCATATATTTTAATTGCAAAATGACTAACGTATTCTACGTCTGACCTATGCGCCCGTGTTATCTAACACAGGCTTGTTTTTTTTTTTATCACAAAAGATAGTTTCATGATAAAGTTATGACTCAGTATGGATATGGGATGCTTAGAATAATTCGCAGGTAGCGAGAAGTACACAGAAGGATTGGTTTAGATCACTTAAAACAGGTGCAGTAAATGTGCCACTAAAGATAGAATCTGCAGAGGACTTCGCCAAAATTCAACCAGTTCGAAGTATTTTATGATCCCAAACCATAGACTCAAAAAATAATGACATAATGTAAAAATATGGAGTGTTTGCCAATTCCATAGTGTAGTTCTTATCCTGAACGATGCAATGTGCGGAGTACAGAAACGACAAAATCAGGTCAAAGTGTTAGGATTTCGTGTGATACCCACGCTTGTTGTAATACCGTACATGAACATGTTTATACGGTTGGAAAGGTTAACTCCTCATCTTTATTCAGAAATATTCACATTTCACAATTTTTTTCCACAAATTACGAAAAAAAACTCAACATAAATAATTTTGAAAAATGTTTTAAAAATTTGATATAAAGTATACAAATACATATGGATGGCATCTCACTAATTTTCTTCTATATTATATACCAATGTACTGCAAATTAAACTCAATTTTAGTTTTTTTCCAAATAGTACAAAGATCGTAGAGATGAATATTTTACTTTTTTTTTAAATATTGAGGTCTCCTGAGTTCATGAGTAGGACCTATTTCTTTTTTTTGCAAGTACTTAAGAATATTTCAGTCTACAGTAAAAATAAAAGAAATATAAAAAACCCCGAGCGAAATTTATGCCAAACATCGAAAATGAAAACTTTGTTAAAAATTTTCACATTTTCAGTGAATGCTGACTGTAGCGTGCATTTCTAAATCCCCAAAATTTTAAACTAACCATATATTTGTCGGAGTTTTGTCTTTAAGGAAAATGTAAAAATTTGTATAGGTGTTTTGAAAAAAACTAAGGAAAAAACTGAATGAGGTTGCAAAAAAAATCAAAATTTGAGAAGTCCGAATTTCCAAACGGCTTTAGATAAGATTAAAATTTGTACAATGTGATATTTATTGGAGTGTTCCCAATATAGTGGGGTTTTCAGAAATATACGTTTGCGTCAAATAGTCGAGGTACAAGCAAAAAACTGAAAAAGTCAATGAAAAACTTGACAATTTGAATTTTGACAAATTGACAAATTTGATTGAGAATATCTTAATAACTGCAAAAGATATTCCGGAGCAATTAGCGTATTTTTTGTTTGTATTGCACAGTATATTCTTAAAAGTAAAAACCTTTGCAATCGGCCTATAAGTGTAGAAGTATCAGGCTTTGAAAGTTTTAACAGCACCAAAATGGTCAACTCTGACACCCTCTAGCACCAACTGTGTTGACACGGGGTACCTCTGAATGAAATATTCTGATAGCTTGACTCATCCTCTGCAAATACTTGGTACATTCCAAAATGAACCAAGGAGTTTGTGGTATAAATGAATATGTTAATTTCTACACGGATAAGTCGAAAATGGTGATCAGGTATACTCTAGGAGCTATTGTTGTATCTTTCTCGTATACTACCTGATCATTGCAGCGTGTGTCAGCCGAAAATTTTGGCTAGTAGGCCAGTGACCGACTGGCTGAGGGATAATAGTCCCTAGTCATCTGGTTCCATGTCTTTTTTGATAGTCTGGTGGTCGTTAAGTACCTCTAATCACAATTCCTGCAGTCAAAATCTTCCCAGGACTGTCGCCGAAGTCTAAACGAGAGTACAAAATGTCCTTCATATGGGAGACAGGGCGGATGAGCTGGCAAGACTTGTAGGTGTAGCATACCCCAGCGACTTGTACGTTTAGCCTTCAAGAATATGTATAATAATATGTCTCCATAAACTATCTGTCTCTAGCCTGGACCAAGATACCAATGCTTGTTTCAGTTTTGACTGGACACTCCCCGATTAGTATACATACATGTGGCGACAATCAGGGAAAATGACTTCTGTAGAAGCTCTTACCATTATGATTAATAGGAATACACTGAACATCTTCTTTACACGGGTCCATCACCTGCCGGCAGCGGTATGTATACTATGTGATCTTACCTATTCAGAGACCTGGGAGGAGAAGCGGCAGGTGCGTATTCAAATGAGTGAGTTTATTTACATTGACTGTATATAGGTTGGTAATTTTAGCTTTGTGATATCCATCTTATTCTATGACTGATTTCGTACGTTTATCGATTGACTTAGTCTTTGATGACACCAGGTAATGATCCGTATATATATCAGGGATGTACTACCGTTATACTGTAAAATTGCGTTCCATCAATTACGAGTTGACATCCAAGTATCATTGCGGATGTATGTAGGTTTAAATTGTTCGCTAGTGACCACTTGACCACCATAATCCTTACTGCGACGACATAAATTATTATTTACCTCCGTTTTCGGTAGAATTATCAGG
Organism: Phaonia tiefii; assembly: GCA_963931995.1. Classification (NCBI taxonomy): domain Eukaryota; kingdom Metazoa; phylum Arthropoda; class Insecta; order Diptera; family Muscidae; genus Phaonia; species Phaonia tiefii. Next base: position 194,981,662 of record OZ008368.1, on the reverse strand, counting down.
TAGGATAAATCCGACAAAGATTTCTTGAAATACATTTTCCCTGTCTAGAATCGCGTGGAACCAAACTCAACGTTGTGGGCACGGCAACGGTCATATGGCTTCTATGTGATAATATATCTCAAAAAATGGTTACAATATTTAGCCAACTTCAAACCCTAAACTGAATTCTGGCTTTATTACTGTATTGATACTCCTATTCTACCTGCCTGACCATCCCATTGCGTGGATTGCTGTAATGTCATCCTGATTGGCGCTAGGTACTATGTATACGTTTCTTACACTCTAAGGGGTTATCCGTATATCGAGCGCATTATAACGTTTGCGGGGGTCAATAAAAAGGGGGCCGCTTGTTTTACTTTCTTGTGCATTTTAATATACAACACAAATTAAATAAAATTTAAACGATCCGTCGGGGGAAACAACAAATGATTCATTTCCATCTTTATTGCAGTTTTGTAAACAAATATAAACAAACTCTCGCTCATTCCGTTCTCATATAAATAATAAGCTTTTGTCTTTGGATTTAATTTTTGGTTTTAACTCTTTTTGATGAAATTTAATAATCCGATTTTATTGCAGATTTTATGATCACGTAGCGATATTAAAGAAACATTATAGCGAAATAACCAATTCTGAGAAAAATAAATGATTATGATCATAAAAAGATTAAAACACAGTTGTTCATAAAATTAACGGCCGGAACTCTGAAAAAATCGAGATTGCATACAAAAGCAACTAAATTGTAGTTTTTTTAACTGGCATCATTAATTAATGTTAATGTAACTAATGTCAATTATTTGCTATAGAATATAAGCTGAGTTAAACATTTTCCATGTTCGACTGTGACTCAATTATAAACAAAGTGGGAAATTATCGTAAATTTAACTGAATTTTATTGCATTTTGAAAATTGTTTATGATAGTTGTATATATTTTGTCCAGATATAGCATATATTGTTTTACATATTGAGTACCTCCCTTGCCAGTATTACATCAGCACAGTGATGTAATGTAATCGTTTTGAATCGAACAAGACTTTGGAGAACTCCAAATAGGGGGAATAATTAAAATAAAAGAGGCATAGATTGGCTTCATTAGATTGGTTTCAACAAAAAAGTTGTGGATGCTCAAAGCTCATATGAAAATATGACTTGTTTTACGATTTTTTTTTTAATTTTCCGTTTCTACCTTTGTCCTATAATGAGCTAAACTCCATCCAAATGGGTCCAAAATCAGACTTTTCTTATATAAAAATTACAATGTTTACTATTCTGTCCAAACAATGACTAAATATTAAAACATGGACCAATCTTTATCAGACGCTACAATTTAGAATTTCGATTTATAGCGCTCTTTAAAAACCTAATTATCGCAAACTCCCATTTACGTATATTGGTATTTCCAGAGAAAGTGCCACCCTATGTCACATCACGTCACCCTCGTTAATTGCTTATATTTTAGGACCATGTGGTTCGATTGTCGTCTATTCTTTTCCGAAATGCAGAATGTATGTAACTATATAGTTAGTAAAAGAAAAGAAGACAATCAAACTAACTGGTCCGAAAATATAAGTAATTATCGAGAGTGACGTGATGTGACAAAAGGTTGACCTTTCTGTAGAAATGCCCATATTGTTAACCCATTAAACCGTGGCCGTCGGTGGTGCAATGGCTAGTGGCGCGGCTCCTCTACATGAGAACATGGGTTCGATCCCTTTTCAAACCACCTTACATTTATTTCTTCGACGGTCATCTCGCTTAGTGCTGGCGACACTATCGAGTACTTAGTAAAATAAAAAGAGTAAAAAGCTTCCCAAAATACCGTTCGGAACCGTTGTAACACTGTAGGTCCCAATCAGTGACTGCAAAACTAAACAGCGCACAACTCACAGGTTGTGAGATGTTCTCCCCAGTCGCTTCATGGAATGTTATAGGAAAATATTTATTTATTATTCATTAACGACCTTAAGTTCCGTTTAAGGTATTTGGACTACAGTGCGTTAAATCGCCACAAAAAATTGGAAATTTGTAAGCAGCAATTAATAGAACAACAAAAACAATTGGAGTCATCAAACGGTTTACCTTCTACGCAAAATATATTTTTGATGTGTTAACATCTATAGGCGCGGGTATGGCCTAATTTCACAAAGTGAATACATCCAAACTCTGCTATCTGCGATCACACATTTTTTGGTGTTAAACTCCTCCGAAACGGCTGGACCGATTGGTATGAAATTTTGTGTGCAAATCGGGTACGTCTCAGAACATCTATTTTTCATACCCCTAAATGATAAGATTGTCAGACTGCAAAAAAAACACACACTGATGTAGCGGTAACGAATAGTTGTATTGTGTGGGTGCGGAGTACTCTCAGAGCAAAGAGAATAATGACGTGGTTATACGTATATAAAAATTAGATAGCAAGAGAGTAATTAAAATTGTGTGAACTTGTGTAGCGTATGTATGAATGTTCATTAGGGTGGTTCAACACTTTTTAACGTAGAATACGTTATACGGTAAGGTAGGGGTGTTGATCTGGAGCACAAAATTTTGAGAAAATGCTTGTCAACTTTCACCCACTTTTACTTAAATATTAAAACATATTTTAGCAATTTTTATATGTTACTCAGTTTTGGTAATATGTTTTGTTTCGAATTACATTAAAAAAATTATATGTCTATATATAAAAGTTTTATGTAGTTAAGGAAATAAATATTTAAGAGCATGATAGTTTAGACTTTTTTTGTACATGCCGCTGTTGTTGTTGGTTTGTAAATGCCGCTGTTGTTTTTGTTGTTGTTGTGAAATCAAATGATTTTGGCTTTGCTGTGCTTTGTTTATTTATCGAGCAGCGTGTAAATGTGTGTGTGTGTACATTTCGTTTGGTTATTAGTGGATCGGTCGGTTATTAGTTCGTTTGGAGGGGAACATAAAATGAAGGGAGGGGAGCGTGGACACTTGTGTGTGCTTGAAAGTTTACAGATCTTTGCTGTCGTTTGTTTACTTCTGCGAGCAGCGTGTAAATGTGTGTGTATGTACATTAATACAAAGGATTGGCGATGTATACGCTCACTATATCAATGGAGTTTTTCCTAAACACATTTCTGTGAATACATTGGGAAGTAGTTGGAAAGCAGCTAATCTATTGTGCTGCCATATCATAAAATGTATTGCTGTAGCTGTACTTCAAATGAAGATGTCGCTATAATGTAATACGTTAAACTAGATATAGTTTCATCCTTAAACATATGGCATACAGTCTTCGAGCACACAAACTAAAAAATAAATTAATAAATCTTGTTCAAAACTATTCCAATCGCTTAGATCAGTGGTTTCAAAACTTATTTGGGTTATCGCCATCATTTTGGTAGTTTTGTTGTTGTCTTATTTTACTAAAAATTATACTGTACATACATAAAATAACTTATCACACACAACTTATCCTATCTAAAATTAATTAACTTTAATACATGCAAACGCCTACTTATGTTACAAAAACTTAATAACTAGCTATCGGCTGTATGCGTATATATTAGATAGATTTAAATCATTTATCAAAAATTATATTTAATTCATATATTTTAATTGCAAAATGACTAACGTATTCTACGTCTGACCTATGCGCCCGTGTTATCTAACGCAGGCTTGTAATTTTTTTTTGTCGATTTTGGGCCAGGCCGGTTTATAATATTGTTACCTTATCCCATCACATTATCTCTGCGAAATGTCAGAGTTCCAAAATTCGTGGAAGGCTGTGCTCAATGACTGCAAATATTACTTCTCGTTGTAATTCCCATTACATAATTTTTGTTCTTGTCAATTGAAAACGCGGACGCTTATCGCTAATTTTTTGCTTTAGCATTTATTTTCTTCTTTGTTCTCCTGTGCTCTGAATTATTCTCTGAGTAGCAATTTCAAAAAAACGGTACTTTAAAGTTTTTTTTTCGTAGTGTTTCAACAAAGAGCGAGATATTCATTAGTAAGTTGAAAGTTGTAAAGTGAATAAGAGCTGCATTATATTTTATATATATTTATATTATATTTTAATCAGAAACGACTTTCAGTGTCTTTTGATTAAAAAAACAAATGCTTTTAAAAAGACTTTTGTATGCTTTGTAAAAACTGAGATTGGTAAGTACTTTTAAACTATGAGTTGAAAAAAATTAGATACTAACTAAGTGATTTAAAAGATATTTTAGTAAATCCTGGAATGGCTTGCTCGACAGGTCAGAAAGATGAAATTGTCCTTCTCGGTCATAGAGATCCGGAACCTCTAATGCGATTAAATGAACTACCAACTGTCAGACAAACACTTTTACGTTTCCACGAGATTTTAAAAATTTAAAAAAAAGTTCGAAATGCAGCACATTGCCTTATCGACAAACTTCTGGAAGTGTGGAAAAAATCTTTTATTCCAACAAGTCATTGCATTGAAAAACGTGAAAGAATTCATAATAAATGGAAAAGAAACTAAAGAAAAACAAATTAAGAACTTCTCAAACCCAAAAAGGTCGGGAAAAATTATTTGTCGAAGAACTAGACACGGTATTCGATATCGCTCATACAGATGCCCTCGATATTATAAAAATTGATGAAGTCGACAATTTCTTATAGATCAACGAAGCAATAGAAAAATGTATATGAGCTGTGTCGATAAGGTGCTCGAAAAACAAATGGAGTGATCGCAACAGCGCAAGACGAGGGCTGAGGAGCATCGGCAGAAAGTAAATAAAATTACCGTTTCGAACTCAATTATTGCGAACCGACAACTTGACCTCAGCTTCACCAGTTCATCTAGCGAAGAAATTGTATCTGACGAGTACAAGCCAAATCTAGTAAAAAAACGACAGATGGATCGGTTTTGAACACATGTGATTTGCCATCCACAAGTAAAGTTCTCACAAAGCATGTATTAAGTGCTTTAGACCGAAACAAAATCTCTGATCGACAAGCAATAAAAGTGATGATTCCCATTGTTGTTTCACTTGGTCGTGACCCATCCGCACTCACAACGAGAAAGGAAAAAAGCTAGAATAGAGATCAATGCTGACATAAAAGACTCATTCGTTCCATATTATCCCCTTATTGTGCACTGGGACGAATATGTTTGCCTGATTCTGTAAACAATAAGAAAGTGGACCGCTTACCAATACTTGTTTCTGGAGGCGGAAGTGAAAAACTGCTAGGAGTTCCGAAATTGGCATCAGGAACGGGAGAACTAACTGCTAATGCCGTATATGAATTGCTACTGGGGTGGAAAGTTAATAATCAAGTAATCGGTATGAGTTTCGACACTACTTCTTCAAATACGGGTAATCAAAAAGGAGCTGTACTCTACTCCAAACAAAACTCGACCGTCACCTACTATGGCTTGCGTGTAGACATCATTTGCTGGAGATAATTCTTTCTCAAGTGTTTAAGCTTTGATTTGGACCCTCAACTTCTCCCGATATTCCCCTTTTTAAAAGATTTAGGGGCGTTGGGAAAACATTTCGCGAGAGAGCTACGAAGGCCTCGATTTGAATGTAGTTCCTAAAGAACTAGTTGATCACACTCTAGAAATTATAACAAAAAATTAGAGATAATTAACACGAACTAATGGAGCTTACGTTGATTGTTTTCAGCAAACCACCGACGAAAATTCATTAGCGAGCACAAGGACCCATACATCATGCGCGATGGATGGCTAAACTCTTATATGCCATGAAAATATTTTTGTTCAAAAAGCAGAAGGATATTTTTAATCTTACAGAGAAAGATTGGTAATTGGTAAGAGGTAATCCAGCAATTTTAAGTATCCAGTCCTATTTGGGGGATTTCGCCACAAAAAGAACGGCACGTATGCTCTCCAAACTAAAAATAAACTACTCATTTATACATTCTCCTGAAACTTGGAACAGCAATTCAGATTTCCTTAATGGAAAAATATAAGTTCATAATTTACGCGTAGTTAATGACACAGCAGGTGGCCGAAGGAGGTGCAATGGTTAGTGTGCGCGGCTCTTGTACATGAGATCCTGGGTTCGAACACTGCTCTGACCACCTTAAAAAAAATAAAAATTTCTTCGGCGGCGGTCACCTCGCATAGTGACGGCGACACTATCGAGTATATAGCCATGAAAAAGCTTCTCAAAATGCCGTTCGGAATCGGTGTAAAACTGTAGGTCCCAATCAGTGAGTGAAAACTGGAAAGCGCACAGCTCAGTGATTGTGAGAAGTTCTCCCCGGTCCCTTCTTGGGATGTAATGGGAAACCATTTATTTATTTTTTTTTAATGACACAGCAGAGAGGGGAGTAAAATTATTTGAGGAAGTTAATAAGGCGCTAACAAAAAGTGAAGACGAGAAGTAATTCCTCCTTCAAGTTGTCGAATTAAATCGAAATATGGTACCAACTGATATAAGCAAAAAATCTTTAATAGAAGCGGTTCAAAACAATAAAAAAGAATTAAGAGCATTGAATAAGATGAAAATATTATTTAATTTTATATCTTTTAAACATTAAAATAAATAAAAATGCAAGCCTAGTATTGGGTTTTTTTTTTTTTTGTATATTATTTTGGAGACGAATATAGCAATTTTTCAGAATTTTCCAAAATTCAACCTGCATGAGCACCCTTTTCCTTTTAACCGATTTATCTTTAATTCGAAATTCAAAATTTACTTATAATCTACAACAACAAAAAGAAGAGGCGTGACAATTCGGTAAAAAAAAATTTTTTCATATATTTGTGAACCACGCTAATGTTCATGTGTCTGTTGATTTGCATTCTCTTTGTTTTTTGTGGGTATAAAATAAAAAGTATTAAGCAAGAAAATAATGAGTCTTTAAATATTTTTAAGTGTTATGAAGTATTAATATTATTTAAATAAATCGTCATCATATGATTGAACGCCTTTTTTTTTATTATTGTGAAAGGTTAGTCAAATAAAATGTGGGTGCGGAGCACTCTCAGACCAAAAAGAATAATGACGTAGTTATACTAGGGGGATTCTTGGCACAGCTGATCGAAAAGGTACTAGGCCGATGATAGAGAATGAGAGAGCAAAGAAGACAGGAACTAATTTTAAATAGTGTTTATTAATGCTAATGACAGCTAAATTATGTTTTATATTGTTTGTATTGAACGAAAATACGAATTCCCTTCGATTTCTGTCCGTTTATGTCCAACGAAAGTGTAAAAGTGGTAAAATACCGCAACAAATTAAACTCTATGAAATGTCCTACTACCTCGTCGTCATGAAGAGGCAGCGAAGAGAGTAATGGAAACTCTTAAGTATTTCTCTATGGTTATAAAGATAGAAAGAGAGCAACGAAAATTGTGTGAACTTGTGTAGCGTATGTACGAACATAACAATGTATGAATGTTCATGTGTCTGTTGCTTTGCATTCTCTTTGTTTTTTGTGGGAATAAAAAAAATTGTATAAATCAAGAAAATAATGACACATGTGCTTGCACTGGTCTTTAAATAATTTTAAGTATTAATATTATTTACATGTAACGTCATCATATGATTGAAGGCTGTTTTTTATTTTCCAATGGAAAATTTTGGTGTTAACACATCGCCCGTAAGTTCGAACCCAATGAGTGTTGTTAAAAAATGTTAACTGTAAAATAAAATTTTTTTCTCGAAAATGCAAAATTGATGTATTCGCTCCTCCAGCACCATCAAATGAGCTGCTGGAGCAACGCAACGATGAACATTCAAAAAATCTTGTACAACATGCTTGATTTCAGCAATGATACAATCGTGGGGAGTATGAAACTTTCCATTCTAGCAATATAAATAACTAACAAAAATGTCGTATAACTACGGATAATGGGTTTCATTTCAGTGAACTGATACTAATATTTTACGAAAATACAACAATTTAAAATATATAGGACACCCAAGTGCAAGAAGAGCCTGCTGGATTACACTTCTTTGCTAACATAATCCATTGTATTGTTTTGGAAATTTCCCGGGATTCCCGAATACAATTCCCGGGAAAGTGGGAATTGAAAATTAACAAAATATCGGGTTGCATTCTCTACGAGTAATACAATTATTGACAAAATGAGATATCGTCACAAAATTGATTATAATAGCGAAACGCGTCCATCGATTTTTATGATCCATGTCTCATTTAGTCCGGGAGCGTGTCCGGCAGATTCGATTAAAATTTTCAATGGAATGCGCATATAAGAATTTTTCTCTCTGGAGGAACGTTTGGTGTACTGACGAGGGAGAATTAATGTATTTCGGTTACATGGTAAACCCATTGTTTGGTGAGGCAAACATCAGGAACATCGTTTGAAGAATCTAAAGCCGACTGCAAAACATGGGGGTGGGTCAATTAGGGTTTGGTGGCCATTTTCGGCAGCAGGGTCAGGATCGTTGCATTTCGTTGATGTAATTATGGACCAAAATGTGAATGTAGACATTCTGAAGAAAAAGTGTCGAAAATGACCCAAAGCACAAAGCCCCTAAAATGCGATCCTGGCTGAAAACTGGTAAAGTCAAACCTCAGGAGACTGAAAAGGATAGAGATAAATAGGCTTTGCATTCGGGATATTAATTTACATTGGGGAGATACCTAGAACCGATGATAATTCCGAGTTTGACTTGCGCACTTATTCTTAAGTAGCTGATGTTTTTTCGTTTATTTTTATTTATAACCCACTCGCTGAAAAAAACAATCTCTGTAAAATATTCTCCCAAAAATGTACTGCAGGAACCATATATATATTTGGAACATCCTTCATACACTAATATGTTTGCGAGTCGCTAACCTACTTGTATTTAAATGCAAACAGTAGCATGTTTACTGGCAAATTTGTACGCTTTTACGTGGACACGTGCGGTCGTCAACCCAAACATCCATATACTTACGTGGAAACATATGCGTATTTCCTCCCAAACATATTCATATTTAGAAACGAATCCTTCGATTTCAATATATCTGTATTATATATTATAATTATGTTTATTATTATAAACCCACATATATAAATAATTAATATACAAATTTAAAAGATTTAAAACGGTCATTGTTACATTTACTTGCATGGAATGGTTTATTTGTTTTTTCATGAAATAAGAATCTGCTGATCTTTTACTTCTCCTTTCTTTGTTGTCTCTCACGTTTTTGTTTTCAGAAGGTTTGGCGTTGGTTCACAACAATATACTTATATGCAAATCTAGTTCATGCAAGCGAAGCGTGGATTAATTACTTGTATTTCACAAATTGTTTGCCGTTTGATATCATCTATCCGAGAACCATTGACGACTGAATACGTGAAACTGAATCACAATACAGCAGCCAAAATAAGAGCACTGACTTCTTTTTCCAATTCACACGCAAGTTGGGGAATATTTATGAGTCACTGACTGAAAGAATAATGCAGAAATACAGATACAAACTTACAACACACACTCTGTCTTTGTCCCTCATTTCTTATCTTGCTCTCGAGGGAGCATAAACACTGCATCAAACACAGCTATACTTGTATCACAAACACAGACATATTTGGGTCGCAAACACACATATTACTTTACTTATTTTTATTGACTATTTTACAAGCTCATGAGGTCAGACGTCTTACACGTATTAATTAAACAAACAAATTAAACAAATTTCAACATATTCTTCCAACTGGCTCTATCCTTCGGCTTTTTTCGCCAGTTGATAACGCCAAGGATACGGAGGGATTTTTCAGCCTGGTCTTTTCACCGGAGTCTTGGTCGTCCTCTTTTCCTGCTTCCATCGGATACGATATCGAAAACCTTTCGCCCTGCTCAACTTCATCCATTCTTATAACATGGCGTAGCCAACGCAATTGGCCTAATTTAATTCGCCCAGCTATGTCCACGTCAGAATATAGATTATATAGCTCTTGGTTCCAGTGACGTCGGTACTCGCCGTTTTCCCTAACAGGACCTTAAATTTTACGGAGAATTTTTCATCCGATTGCGATATGACCCTCGGTTCGGAGCCATATGTCAAGATAGGTAAAATGAGAGTCTGATATAGCTGGAGTTTTGTCGGTCGAGAGAGGGCCTTGTTCCTAAACTGCGTGCTGAACCCAAAATAGCATTTATTTGCAAGCATAATTCTTCTATTTATTTCCAGGATGACGTTGTTGTCCTTGTTCACGGCGGATCCAGAGTAGATAAATTTATCTATCACTTCAACCACACATATTATAACATATTAATCATTGTGTCTCAAATATATAATATTGAAGACCATACACAATGTATTTGGACACAAGTATATTGTATCTGCAACAGGCTACAAACACATGTTATATTTGCATCCAAATAACAAAAACGACAGATTTTCAGTTTGCACGAATATGAATTAAGTTTTCGGGTTTTTATTTCCTGATAAATTCACAATCAAAATACATATTACACATTTGTATGTACTGTTTTTTCGAATGATTTGACGACAAAATTAATTGTCTGAGATTTTTGTATTTTTTTGTTGTTGGGATGCAAATATAACGCGTTTGTAGCTTATAGCAAATATAGTATACTTGTGTCCAAAAACATTGTATTTTCTATTCAATATAATATGTTTGGGACACAATGATTAATAGATTGTACTATGTGTATTTGTGACCCAAATGAGGCATTGTTTCTTGAAAACAGCTAAAAAAAAAAACATGATATAGAATAAAGAAACAGAAAGCAGTATATCTTCAATTCACAAGAACAGTGCTTGCAAACATGTACTTGGTTCTAGCAATATGTTGGTGTAGCCGTTATTTTTTGCGTTTGTATGTATGTAAATACAAATAAAAATAAATTTGTTAGTTTGAATTTTTTGAAAAACTTGAAAATCTACACACTTGAAACTCTATATTCAGCAGGAGCTGTAGTACGAGTCAATCATGACATAATACTGACAAACCAATAGGACTGTCTTAAATAGATTCACAATTTATTAAGACGAACATGCTCTATATAATGCTCTATGCTATATGCTCTACACTGAACGGAAAAGCATCGTCACAGGGATGAAAATTTTCATCATCCCAACAACTTTTGTCATCGAAAATGAGATAACGTACAGTTTCATTCCCGCTATAATGAATTTATTTCATTATTGTAACGAATTTGTTTCGTTGCTGCAATGAATTTGTTTCATTGTTTCAATTATAGGTAAAACACAAGAACAGAACATTTTGTTGCGACTTGTACCGTCACGCGCATACACCCACACAAATGTTCAGTTACATATTTCGGGGTAGTGTTTCTGCTATCGATGCATCACTTTCTTTGCTGTCGTGCTGCTCCTTGCATTCTGTTTATTTATCTATTTGATTTACAGATTCGCAAGTTACACAAACGATCGCAGCAAACACATAAATTCACAAAATTTATTTATCACAATAAAAGATTATTACTAAGTTTAACAACTAATTAGTCTGTTTTAACAAATTTATTTTAAATATTTCGACGAAGAAATATGTCTACCACTTTCGGTTGTTGCAATGGAACTGATTTAAGATGTGTACGTGACCCACCACTCACTCTCACCATTTTCTCTTGCTGGCCTTTATTTTACGCTCGCTCAATTTTTCGACAGCTTTTCTCTCTTTACCTTCATAAAAATTTGTTTCGTCACAATAACGCAATTGTTGCGTCAACTAAAAATGTTGGCAAACCTCCAAAATAAACAAATAATAAATATAAACTAAAAAAGTAAGAGATAAACCAAATAGCAGTAGTTTAAATCTCATCCCTTTACTTCTTTTAATTTTGAACCAATTTTTCTACAAAATTGAAATTATTGCAAGAACGAAATGTAAGTTCTTGCAGCAACGAAATGAAACATTGTCAAAGAAATCATGTATGAAAATTTTCGTTACAGCGACTACCAAATTCTCGGATATACGACACTTTTCACTATAGCAACGTAAAAACATCAACGAAAATGTTTCATCCGTGCGACGAAGCGTTTTTCTTTCAGTGTATATTATTGGAAATGCAGCTCTTTGTAGTATGTCATAATCTGCCAGTTTTCCATTGTATTCGGTACTGTTTACAATTCCATAATGGAGAGATATACGCAAGGACAACGTTTACAAATAATTAAATTTTTCTATCAAAATAATCGTTCTCCAAATTCAACTTTTCGTGCGCTTTTTCCATTTTGTGGGCGTAATAATCGTCTACCTGTGCTCGTTATTCGTCGAATTATTACAAATTGCCAACATAGATTGTCTTTACATTATGTTCAAGTGCCAATAAGACAAAGAGTCGCTGGAAGTAATGGAAATATTGCTGGTGTTCAGGCAAGTATAACTGAAGACCGCAATTTATCGAGTCCAAGACGTTGCAAACAATTGGGACAGTCTCAAACCACAATCTGCCGGATTTTGAGAAAGGATTTGGGCGTGCATCCGTATAAAATTGCTACACTGAACGGAAAAGCATCGTCACAGGGATGAAAATGTTCATCACCCCAACAACTTTAGTCATCGAAAGTGAGCTAACATACAGTTTCATTCCCGCTACGAAAATGCGTTCATTAACTGCATATTGTTTTTTCATTATTAAGTTTTCGCTTCTCATATAGGAATTTTTGAGTTTCCAGCTACTATTATTTGTTTGCGGTGGACCAAGGATCGGACAACGAAAACGTTGTTGGTTTTTTACCACAATGAAATTTATGTATTTCATACAACGTTTATGCGTAACGAAATGTTCCATTGGGCATATTAACTGGGCTTTCTAATACGGAATTTTTGGTTGTACTAACTTTGGGAATGTACAACCGAATCATTATAATATATTCATGTGGAACCTACTGATAACTTTAACCACGTTTATTAGTTTTTTACAAATAAACGCATTTCAAGTGAGTAAAATTCTTTGTCTGGTTTGACCATAATCGAAATCAAAACTGTAAATATAAAAAATATGTGTACGGTGAGGAACTCTATTTTTTTTAATTTAAAAAAATATTTAATGTATAATTTTATTTTAATAGTTGTGGCCTAAGTATTCAAATGGCCAAGACAATTGTTTCCAAAGAATAGTGTATCTTTGTTTGTGATACTGAAATTGTAGCAAACCGCTGCAAACTTAATCACGATGAATCCACTGCTATACAAACGGATCTATAATGAATGAGAAAACTGAAATGGTACTCTCTGCCACACACCTACAACTGAAGCTGCACTTCCACCATTCCGAATATAATACTGTTTTGCAAACACTGTTTGGAGCAATGAGGGATGACATATGATGGGGTAAATATCAGTTTTAGACATAAGATTGAGAAAACTTTCAATTTCAAGTCGCTTACGAATTGTGGGGTAAAAATGCAACTGCCTACTTTGCACTACTGAGAGGATTCAGAATTCCACTCTACCAAAAGTTGTGATTGAGAATCTTTTGCCGGCTACACTTCTGACTCATACCCTAAGAATGTTTGTTCTACCTCAACCACCAATCAACAAGAGCAATCCTCTTCTAATCTAAAGAAAGTTGTTTAATTTTCTCACAAAATCTAGCCGCCGTTGTGTCCTCAAATGATAGATGATGTTGAGCCTATTTATTAAGCCGCTTAAAGCCATAATCCTCAATGCAAATACACCAAGTATGTTTTAACGTCCAGTCACACCAGTTATACTGAAAGTCAATGTCCGCGGACGCGATGGGACGTAATAAAATACACGAACAGACGGACAGATGGACAGACAATATTGTATGTTACAGTGGATAATCAGTTTACACATTCATTGGCTGACTTTTCTTGTACGGTATTTTATAGCACCCCAAATGCATTTTAATTGTTGTTGCTTGTGTTGCTGTTGCAGCACTAAGAGCTCTAATCTTTTTGTAAATGTCATTACAATAAATGTTCAACACACGCTTGAGTTTCGTACGATTACAGCAAGCATGTCCACTTGTAAATAAAGCTCATAATACCACATGCACCATGCAACATTCATGGTCTTCCACTTAGATCGTTTGTGTTCTATATTATTTTGGCAATAACTACTTTGTACGTACAAGGTGGCGCAAAAATAGTGACATAATTTCCTAAGGATATAACATGGCCGTCGGTGGTTGATATGTGCGGCTCTTCTACAAGAGAACGTTTGACCACGTTAAATTTATTCCGACTACGGTCTCCTCGCTTAGTGAGGTCGACACAATCGAGTACTCTCCCATAAAAAAGGCTTCACACAAATCTGTTCGGAATCGGGTAAAACTGCAGGTCCCAATCAGTGCGTGCAAAATTATAAATCGCACAGCTTACTGATTTTGAGAAGCTATCCCCAGTTCCTTCATAGGTTTAATAGAAAAATATATGTTTTATAACTTTAGTTGCAAATGAAAAAATCGGTTCTATTTGTGAATATATATTATCTGGACCCCTAAATTTTTTCCCGTTAATTCGGAAAATAAGCTGTACCAGTTTAGACTAATTCCCATCACCACTGCAGGCAATATACATATTCATGTGTGTCATTTGTTCTTCAATGCCCATTTTAGGAGTTAGCAAGTTTTTTGGCTTGTTTACATCAACACGAGTTTTTAAATATCTCCAAAGAAACGGGCAATGCAAATCACTAAAACTAAAAACTACTGTCGTTTTCGGTTCAAGAAAAATACTGTTTCCCTTGTATGAACCGACATTTAAAAAATATTGCCATTGCGCCTTCAAAGTTGTACCTTTCTGGGGTTAGGAAAGAACATCCGTTTGCTTTTTTAGCATGTTTTATTTATTTACCTCCCTTACCTAAATATTCGACCTGTATACATGGAGACCTAAGCGATATTAAACCACTTTAAGCGACTTGTCATACAACTGGTAGTCAAAGTACTAAAACAATTGGTATTTATGGTTATACCTCTTAACTGAAAATTTAAAGTAAGCGATTTTAACTGGAGAAACTTAAATTAGCTTAGCCTCCCAAATGTAGCTAAGCAAGGACAAATAAAACATAGAAAACGACAGAATATCAGCCATTTAATCGGGCAACACTCTCCTCCGTGACTCGATGAGAGGGCAGAATATTCAAGATTTTTGCACTTTTTGAGTGCAACATTCTCAGAAACGAACACAAAACCTTGAAGTAGAGTTGCACTTTTTTCACAAACGAACAGCACCGCCCTACTGTATACTCTTAATCCAACTTACGTATACATTTCGGCAACGCATTTAACATTGTTCTGTAGCGCTTACCATCCACAGTAGCAGTGTCTCCGTAAATTCCGCTACTAGCAGCGATCTTGGGAACGTGTAACAGCCCTTCGAGAATTTCATCTTTTCCATGGTGGAAATAGGTGTAATCGGTTGCGATGATATTCAATAAAAATCTTCTTAAATTGTCGCGCATTCGTGTGTAGTACAACAAGCGCGTTTAAAACCGAAACCCGGGAATTTATTTCCAACGCCGGTTGACGGTTTTCAGAACCTAAAACTTTCGAATGACCGCTTTATCTGGACTTTTCGACGAAACCGGGGTGGTTGGTGTTATGCAGGTGTAGTGTATTCAAATACCTAGAATTTCTGAAATGATGGTTTTCAATACCGTCGGGTATTCCAATTTTGGCAAAACCAGTTTTCGGTTAAACCGAGCAGTAGAAACAGGTTAATAACCGGCTTCGGTTTTTATGAGGAAATGGAAAACAATACGATTTATAAAAATTGTATATTTTTAAATTTGGATATCGGTGTAATTATATAAAAACTAAAGAAAAAATAAATATTATTTCATTGATAATGTCCATCCTGAATTTATTCTCTTTTGAAATAATATTTCAATTTAGGTGTTTTGCTTTTGACCGATTTCTTTGTCTATGAAAGTAGATCTAGGGCTAATTGTACAGACAATTTTATACAGTTTATTCAACCTACGCATATGTACTTATATACAGTGAGTGACAAAACAATGGAAACTATTTACTAATTTCAAATTTTTCCCAGTTTAGTTTCTGCTATTTTTTTTGTCCAAAAAAAACTTTTATATTCTTTCGAGAAATCTTTGTTTAGTGTATTTTAATTCAAAACAGAAATATTTTAGTCCTTATTACACAATAAAATTTGGAAAAAATACATATAATCAATTTGTCATCGGCAAAACTTATTGGAAGCTTTCATTAAAAAAAAATTAAAAATAAATCTCTGATTTTTCGTTTCAATATTTTATAGGGTATCCACTACTTTCAAGCATTGCGTCAGAACGCTGAGATATGGAGTTAATTAAATTATCCATTTGTTGCCACTCAGTAGTAACTACCTTTATGAGATCTGGCTTGTTTGTGTAATTTTGGGTCAGAAATTTGCGATCTACTATTTCCCAAAGATTTTCAATGGAGTTTAGATCTGGTGACTTTTCAAAACATTCACTCTATTGGATAGTACACGCTGAAAAATAACGGTATCTCTAACATATTCTCCCAAACATATAATGCAGGAACCGTGTTGTAACACACTTCAAAGATTAATATTTTCGCAAGTCCCAAGCTCACTTGTGTTTAAGTGTAAACAGCATCATGTTTAATGGCAAACATGCCCTTTCCAGTTTCTTTCCTCAAAATCGTTTCTCAGTTTCATACCCCACATACATATATACGAAACACATGCACAAAAACCAAAGTAACATCACAAACCCTTTAAGCGTCCGAGCCTTCGTTTATTCTTTTTTCACTGATCAAGCGCTTTTGATATCCGCCGCCCGATGAAGCATTGACGACTGAATGCATGAAACTAAAACCCAATACATCTGCCAAAATAAGAATCACTGACTTCATCTGCGAGAATGATGCAAAAATACAGATACACACTTACAAGATAGACTCTCTCGTTGTCGCTCTTTTATTCTCTTGCTCTCGAGAGAGCATAGACAGTGCAACAAACACAGCTGTATTTGTATCATAAACATAAATATATGTGGGTCGCAAACACATATATACTAACATATTAATCATTGTGTCTCAAACATGTAAAATTTAATTGCAAAGACAATATGTTTGGACACAATTATATTATATTTGCGACAAGCTCCAAACACACTTTATATTTGCATCCAAACAACAACAAAAACAGATTTTTAAGCGTGTAGCCATTCGGTTACAACTTGTGTGCTTCGGGTCATTATCGTGTTTTAATCTCCAAACCAGGGGCATGTTTTCCTCCGAAAATGGGAACATAATATCGATTAGGATTTTTTTGTATCCAATTCCAGTTAGAGTATCCTTTGCAACGTGAATTGGACCCCATTGCTTGGCCGGAGAAGCAACCCCACACCATTACATTGCCATCACCAAACTTAAAAGCTTTGTTTGTATATTTGGGGTCCAGCCTTTCCCCTTTGGTCGTCGTACAAAAGCTCTTCCATCAGGACCTCTTAAATTGTACTCGAACTCATCTGAAAAGAGGAATGTATTTCATTTCCTTCTAGACCAGTTTATGTGATCTTTGGCAAAATTTGTAAGGGCGATACGATTCTTTACCGATATTAGTGATTTCTTTACCGGACGACAACATTTAAGACCAGCCCACAGTCCGAACACTTACTTCTAGTTTTAGTTTGTTAATCACTTCTTAAGGCAGCATTTTCGGGCATTTTTTAAACTCTCGTCTATTAAATGATCCTGACTTCTAGATGTTTTGAGGGGCCTACCACCTAAAAGTAGAGTTGCTACCATTCCACTTTCACGATATTTTTATACCCTCCACTGTAAGTGATAGAGGGTATATATCAGTTTGTCATTCTGATTGTAACATATAGAAATAAGGCTTTGCGACCCCATAAAGTAAATATATTCTTGATCCTTATAACAACCGGAGTCGATATAGCCATGTCCGTCTGTCCGTCTGTTGAAAACATTCTCACGACTTCAATCGGCGATAACGCGGTTTGGTTTTTGGCCAGAATGTTCCACGTATTCCTGAGCAGTTTGGTATTGAAAATCAGCGAAATTGGTCCATTGCAAAAAATTTAATGATTGGAAACGTAAAAAAACTCATCAAATTTTCACATTAATTTCTGTAGTTTTATACTAAACTACTCCTTTTGCCGTGTGGTGAATTTCCATGTTGAAAATCTTTGTTGTTCTTTATAATAGGTAAGTACTTTAGAATGTTTAGATGTACTTTCATGTGTTCATACATTTATATGAATTGTCACGCTTCATCTAAGGTCGCTGTGGCCTGATGTGTAAACGGTTGCGCGTTGGAGTCTGAGGGTTGTTGGTTCAACTCTCGTCCCAGCTTGTTTTTTTTAACAGTTCTTTAAAAAATGCTTTTTTATTTTTAAAAAATGCGTTTTTATTTTACTTGTGAACAAGTAACTTATTTTTATTTTTTTTTAAAAAGCAAATTTTCTTAAAAAAAAGTACATTTTTTAACTACGTTTCAAAGTACATTTCAAAGTACATTTCTTAAGTACATTTCATTAAGTACATTTCTTAAGTACATTCCTTAAGTACATTTCTTTCTTAAATACATTTCTTAAGTAAATTTCTCAAGTACATTTCTTCTTAAGTAGATTTCTTCTTAAGTACTTAAGCATGTGAGCATTTGAGCATTGTGAGCATTCGTGAGCATCCTGCATTTGTGAGCATTTGTGAACAAATAATTGCATTTGTGAACAAGTAACTTATTTTTATTTTTTTCTAAAAAGTACATTTTCTTAAAAAAGGTCCTTTTTAAAATTTAATATTTTGCTGGTTAACACTAAGGTGGAGGGTATCAAAGATTCGGCACAGCCGAATTTAACACTTTTACTTGTTTTAATTAGCTTTGAAATTGTTGATTTATTCATTGAATATTTCAGACAAATTTCCTTCTGCTTTATACCAGCTTTGAAATCATCACAATAGTTTACTCCTACCATTATTAAGTTAATCGAAAACGTGTGAAGGTGCTTCTAATTTTATGACGGTTGACATTGCTTTCGTTTATTGTTCTGTTTCAAAATAGAAAGGGGAATGTCAAAATAGAAAACGGAATGTACAGCTTAGAGAAGGAGAATGAAGGAGTCTATAAGAAGCAAATATAAAAGTTTTTTTTTTAAATAAAAAATATCAAAAACTAAAGTGGGAAAAATTTGAAATTAGTAAATAGTTATAATTGTTTGTCACTCACTGTATATCGAATCACCGTTGAGGTCTCCTTTGAACTAATTATACTTCTTTTTGGATTGTGAACACTGGTTATTGTATTATGGGTTTCTGCTAACATGCACAGTAAAAATTACTGCCAAATATATATCTATTAAAACCCCTTTTGAGCACAAAAATGCGATCCAATTACTTCTTCTTTTTAATTGAACTAATTACTCAAGTACTTCAGTGAAGAAATTTATGCAAAAAAATTGGAAATAAATAAATGTAAATTACAATAACAACGAGGTCATTTACTTACAGGCCTAGTTAATTTGTTTTTGTATCATTGGCTTAACGGTACTCAGAAATCAGTGACGTGCGAGAATCGTCTCTGGTTTTTTTTAAGTGACTCAAAAATTTCAAAATTCCAAAATTGGAACTAACTGCTGAATATTCTCGTTCATAAACTTCAAACTTTTTATGTCCATTATGCACCTTTGTACAGTACTTTGAAACAGTAATATAATAAATTTAAATGGGGCCGTCGTTCGGTTCAGGTTGCATTTCGTGTAGATCGTCCAAAAGCGGTTGTTGATTCCGATACATTGATTTGCGCCTGAACTGGGATTGCGACGTCAAAATGTGACACACCGTGAGATAGAGTCAAACTTGGTATTATATTCAGACTTATACATCCAATTCTGCATGAACATTTGGCCGTATAACAAATTTGCACGGGGTGGATACTGCATAATTTGTCAATTTCGGTGGTGCAAGGAAATGCTTCAAAAGACGTCTATATGATCATGACAAGCGGCGAAAGATGGATCTATATATTCTTCAAAAGACGTAGATAAGATCATGACAGGTGGCGAATCATGGATATGAATCTGATACTAAACAGGTGTCGACTGTGTGGGTCTTCCAAGACGAGCCAAACCCAAATTTTTCTGATTCTCCATCATAACCCACTTGGAAATTTCCTATAGACATCATCAATGACAAAGAGCTGACATGTCAAAGTCACTGCTGACTTTCCGAACCGCTCCCATACAAAAAACGTCATAACACCTCCTGACATTTTCATACATTTGGCCAAAAATCAGTAGGAATTTTCCACAGTTTGTCAACAATGGTGATTACCTTATGACATGTATAGAAGACGTCTTGAGTTACCATTCATCAGTGGGTGAGTTACTCAAGAAGTCTTTAAATATGGAAACCTATAATCATCTTATACATAGGTATTTATTTATTGGAATTTATGTATGTACATATGTATGTATGTATCTGTTCTGTTGCACATAAGATGACAAAAACTGAGACGTACATACATAATTATAATCATAGAATAATACATACCATAGAAGTTTTTTTTCGCTCAATAAATTAAACGTCATAGGTACGATGGAAAGTAAACATTGGATGGTGGAAAATATGGGTTCAATAATACCAGATGGTGGCAATAGTATACAGCGATCCACAAAGGAACAACAACCGAATTTCGTGTTTTTGTGACAAACTAGTTGTGTTAAATACAATACAAATGTATACCAACGATAAAAGTCAACAAAAAAGTACAAAATATATTTAAATTTTTCAGTTCTACACCAAAATGAATGGAAAAAGTTAAGTGAACATATGTTGTAACTCCACCTGGTGTAAGGTAATTTTAAATTTAATTGCTCTCATTTCCACAAACCTACGATGAAGAGTGGGAAATGAAACGTCAGATGAGAGAATAAGTTTATCTACGTTTGTATTATTCTATGATTATAATGCTCTGTAAATTGGCATATTCTTCTAACACATTTCAAATATTTTGATATAAATTCTCAAAACGTATGGCATATACACATTTCATAACTTCAAATAAATATAAATTTTTGAGTTTTAAATTTTTGAAAAAATTTAAAATCCATACACATGACTCGCAGTTGCCAAATGATGAAGACATCCTCAATCAACATTCACCATTGATCTTAATAAGAGTCAGCCATGACAAAGTGCTGACAAATCAATAGGACGGTCTTACATAGATTGCCAGCCCCTTCACAATTTATGTCACCTAAGTCAAAATTAGTGACATCTCAAGAAGATGTCTTATATAAATTGTCGTCACCTACTGACACAATCCAAGGAAATACTACTGGCAGTGTCTTCAAGACAACATTTCCAACTTTGAGCTGGTAATGGGACAACAGTTCCGTTAAACACCGTAGGACAGTCACTCCTGAATAGTACACAACCATTTGTTTGCCAGATGATTATGGTGAACTAAGATATCGAACCCTCAAAGTAGCATAATTCTTCATCAGGGCAATGCTAGGTCTCACACATTTGGTCAAACAAACGCGTATTTGTCCAGCAACGCCATTGAGCTTATGGTTCATACACGGTCAGCGATTTTTGACGCCTGAAGGAGCAGTTTCTGCGTTGAAAACGCATGTTTTGGAGGTACCTGTGGAAATTGGTGCAGTTGCAAGCAAAATTGTATTGATCTTCATGGAGAATATTTTGAAAAAGAACAGAACCGATTTTGAACATTAATCTTGTTTTTTCTTTGCTAGGCCAGAAATAACAGCAACCCCGCATTTCATTTGGGCTAATTAGTTGTGTACGTGGAATTAAAACAATTATTGGTTCAAGGGAATTCAAATCAAATGTAGTAGGGAAGTATTTCTTTAACTGCTTAGATGCTGTTAGGTGTTCAATCAATTTCAGTTAAGTTGCGTTTTGTGTAAAGGTGTGATGATATAACCGAAATACATATCTAAAAGGGAGCTGATGAAATGTACCATTTCAACCATCCAACATAATAATCAGTTTACCAATTTAAATTTTAAATTTTAATTATCATCTTACTAGAGTTGACTGACTACGTATGTAATTGAATATAAACTAAAAAATTTCAATTCAATAGCATACGTAATCAACACCATTATTTCCGTTGATAAATTTTCTTCTCAAGTTGATTACACATGTAATTGAAATAAAATGATACTTAACGTCGTACTCTATTTGATTATATATATTCAATTGAAAATTAAATAAATCTTGGTTAACTTTGAACTCATAACAACTGCACATTTAATTGAAAGATTGGTTACACTTTTAGTCAAGCTTATTGTAAGTTCAATTGAAATATATTTACCGACCTACAATTTGGGTACTTGAGATAACAATTTTCTTCATTAGCTGAAATTTAAATACAAAAGTAACTGAGCTGACAAATTTCGTGATTGATTTGAATATTAATTTTTTTCTGTAAACTACTTGTATTGTTTCAGTTCCGGAGCCTATTTCCAACTTATTTCGAGAGACATAAGGCAAGATAATTCGTTAGCAAAGCTTTTTGAATCAGTCTGATGGGGTTAGTGACCATAGAGGGAAATTGAAAAGTCCGTAGATTTGTAATCCTATGTGGTAATATCAGCTGTGTAAAGATTCTGTAAAAACTGAAAAGCCGGTGAATCCGGTTCCTCAAAAATATCAATTTTTAAAAAACCGACGTACTGTTAACCGGTTTCGTTTTTGAATACGCTACTTAAGGAGTCTGTTAAAACATAAAAATGTTAAGGAAAATTTGACTATAAATTTTAATGAAATTTTCGAATTAAGAAACATGAGTTTTATTTTCAAGTATTATTACATTGATTAAGTTTGGATTAAGATTTTCGAAAAATGGTCATTTTAATATTTCAAAATTATTTTCTAATTTGAATAAAAATTAAATACTATTTATTATTTTCATTTAATTTTTTAAATATAATGCAAATCCCTTTCAAATTGGAATATGATATATATATTTAAATAGCTTCAATGTGAAAAACTTCTCAAAATACCTTTCGGAACCGGTGTGAAACTGTAGATCGCAATCAGTGACTGTAGATCGCAATCTCACAACACTGGTTATGAGAAGCTCTCCCCAATCCCTTCGAGGGATGTAATAGGACGCCATTTTTGTTTTTGTTTTTAATGTGAAGTTGAATAAATGTTTTATATTTTATATTAGACAAGCATTCCAGATTTGAATATGATTTAACGTTGAATTTAAAATGTTTTTAAATACAGATTTTTTTTTTTTTTTTTTTATATCAAACCAACACTCAGGGGATGCCCCCTATAAATGCAGTGCATTGTGTTGGCGAAGGAAAATTGAGGTAGTAGAGGGTGGAAAGAGGGAGTAGTGTCTGTTGATATTTGCCTTGAATGTTTGTATGTCACAATTGGTGGGAAATACACTAGCCGGAAGTTTATTCCACATACGGACTGTACGGCTGAAGAACGAATTTTACCTATAGTGTGTAGTGCGGTCAATCGGCCACTCGATAAAAAACGGATGAGAGTTCCTGGAAAGCCGCGTACTTCGGCTAAATATTCTCACGTCGGCATAAGTTGACGAATGTCCGAGGAACACATACCGTGGAAATATCGATAGAACAGTTTCTGCAACCCCACATTTCGACGATGCTCAAGGGAGGCAATAGAGTTGGATACCCTACTGTCCCCTATTAACACCGTCGCTCTTCTCTGGACACGGTCGAGAAGCTCCAAAGAAGTCCTAGGAGCACCTGCCCATATATGGGAGTTATACTCCATCTTTGGCCTGATGTAGGTGGTGTAGATATTGAGAAGATCAGATGGAGTGAAGTATTTCTTGCACCGCTTTAAAAAGCCTAGACACTTGAATGCATCTTTCGGCACTTCAAATACATGTTTTGCCCAACGGACATCACATTGTATTTTCATGCCCAGAACATCAAGAGCGTCTGATTCATCAATATCCACATCGCCCATAGACAATGACGACACACCTGGGTCAGCAATACGTTTATGCGACAACAAACAACCCTGGGTCTTACTCGCATTAAAATCTACTCTATTCCTTCGACCCCATTCAACAATGGACACCAGATCGCGGTCGAGTGTTTCATTCATCGTCCGGCGTTTGACTTCAATCTCTTGAAGACTTGGCCTACGCTCGAATGAATAAGAATGGCAGAGGTTACTGTCATCGGCAAAGGAGTAGATTGGATTCACAATCCGACCCAGGAGATCGTCAATGAAAATAAGAAAAAGAGAAGGAGAAAGAAGAGAGCCCTGTGGTACACCTGTAGTCAATTTATGCTCGTCGGATGAAACCCCATCTACAACAACTCGTATAGTGCGATCTCTGAGAAAACTCGATATAAATCGAGTGAAGTTATCACCGACACCAAAAGCGGCGAGCTTTGACAAGAGTGCATCGTGCCATACTCTGTCAAAGGCCTTGGAAATATCAAGAGCCACTACCTTACTCTCACCAAGCCGGTGGATGGATCGACTCCACTGTTCCGAAAGGAACGCCATCAGGTCTCCAGTAGATCTCATTCTACGGAAGCCATACTGCCGATCATTAAGAAGGTCATTTGACTCAAGATACTTCACTAGATGGTGGTTAACCATGCTCTCCATAATCTTCAAGAGCGCAGAACAAATTGCAATTGGGCGGTAATTTGCAGGGTTACTTGCATCACCTTTTTTAGGGATTGGCTGGACATTAGCAATTTTACAACGCGCCGGGAAGACTCCGGCACGGTATCCAAGGTTGAAAAGATTGCGCAGTGGACACGCCAGTGTCGAAGAGCACCTACTCAAGACCAGTGCAGATATGCCATCCGGGCCCGGGGATTTACCTACGACGAGATTCGCAAGAACCTTTTTAACTCCTCGCGTTCGAAAAATATCTTGGGCATGGAACAAGATACGTAATTGATCACGGGGAGTGGTTGATTGCTATCCGGCAAGGAAGAGTTCCTTGCAAACATTTCAGCCAAGAGGTTTATTAGAAACATTACGAAATTTTGAGATTTAGAGAATACGAACATGAAGTGGTCGCTAAACAGATTTGAGGTACGTATTCCATTTGTAATTGATTTAAAAAAATCCTCAAAAACCTAGTGCGATCGGTTATTACCAAAATTTAAAACCGAAACCCGGTACTTCAAAATTAATATTTCTAATAAACCCAAAACAGATTATAAAAAATTAAATTTTTTAAGACTCTCTAATTCCGTGGGGTGGATAGAATGTAACTTCTGACAATCAGTAAGCTGTGTGTTCTTTAATTTGTAGACTTACTGGTTGGGACGTTCAGTTGTGTACCTCATGCCACTTTAAAAACCTTCTTAATGGTTAAAATTACTCAATAGCCGCGATGCTACTAAGCGAGTTCGATGCAGTCAGAGCAGACATTGAACCTTTTTTGAAGAATCGCACACGCTAGCTATTGCACGAACGAAGGTCACATCTTTGAATCAACTTCAACAGTTCTTCGAACTTTAAACATACCTCCAAAAAAAATGTATTCACACACACTACTTCTTTGAGATAGTCTCATTTGCATTCATGAATAAATGATATGTGACATTTGTAGGTAAACATTTTTCAGTAAATTCGAGTAAATTAGTCAAGGTATCGCGACAATTTGAGTCGAACCTCAATGCTTGCCACACAACGCAGATGCAATTGGTGGTTGCGGTAGGTGGTGCGGAGTTAAAAAAAAATATTTAAAAAGAATTCAAAATTTGAGAAAAATTTAGAAAGCCATCCATCTAGGCACACCCAGGAATAAGCAGGTGCGGGTACTCAAATTAAGGGTATTTTTCTCACGAATTCAATGAAGGCCTTAAATATTGTGCGATGTCTGTGAGCACAGATAGCCCCATTTTATCATGCAAACGTGTCTACCTGCAAAATGGTAAGTGTGAGTACTCAAATTAACGGCAGTGATCCCAGCATTTTTGTGGCGTTAAAGAAAAGTGAAAAATTGCAAACTGCTTAAGATTTATTGAAATAATATCGGAAATAGAGCCTTGGCCTTTAGCAGGAATCTTCTTTTACCTGTAAATAACATTGTGATTATAATGGCTTTTCATAATTTTTTGTTTTGGTTGTAGCTCTAAACAAGAAGCTTCCATTTGTCGCATAGTGTTATGCCCCGGAATGAATTTGTTAACTTATGTATATCTGAAAACTGTACCGTAAAAGAGTTCTATAGAAAAGTGTACTACGACATATATTACTTTATGACTTTACATGCAAAAAGTGTCATCGAATTCCCCTTAATATATTAAACTTTTGTACAACAAAAGAAATTTAATTCTGAGTTTCTTTCCTATGGAAAAGTATACTGCGATATACTTTTCTATAAAAAAAAGTACATCAAGACAAAAAGATTTTTTATTATTAGTGTGTACATTTTGGTGGCAAATAAGTTATGAATAGTGTCTAGAAAAAAATTATCGGTTTCCTTGTTTTCCATATGACATGTGATTACAAAATAGCCGTTTGAGTGAAGAGCCGCTAGAGCAGCTAGAGCAGTCACTGAATATAACATTTTTATATTTGTTCAGAGCTTGAATAATTCCAACAAATTATATTTACAAATGATGATTCTTAAACAAACCGCTATATGCCACCAAGTCATTTATGCTTCAAAGGGATATGTTTTTTTGTTGTA
The DNA here is from genome assembly GCA_963931995.1 of Phaonia tiefii. Classification (NCBI taxonomy): domain Eukaryota; kingdom Metazoa; phylum Arthropoda; class Insecta; order Diptera; family Muscidae; genus Phaonia; species Phaonia tiefii. Next base: position 194,955,099 of record OZ008368.1, on the reverse strand, counting down.
TCCTGTATACTACGCCGGACCGAAAAAAAAGTGACAGGTACATTATTTGGTTAAAAAATAAATCGTTCTATGAGTCAAGTAGAATACTCACACAAAATTTCTGAAAAAACAATTAACCCCTTCATATCCCGCTATGCACATGAAGCAAAAATGAGATGCAATTTATTATTTTGATAAATTTTAATATAATGGCGATACATTTTGAAAATTGTAAGTATGTTTAGATGTATGATGTGTCAAATTGGTATGTATGTATGTGTATCAAAAGGTTTGAAGAAAAAAATTGTTAGTCTGCAATGAATGCAATCTACTTTAAATTTTAAAGTATAAAACGTAATTTTTTGCTGTTTTAGCTCATTTAACTGCAGCAACACAATTTTGAGAACTTAGAAGAAAAAAAGGTACTACAACACAACTATAGTAACTTTTGCCCGCACGCCTACCCAAAAATAAACGACAATTTTCCAATTCCTACTAAAAATCTTTCTGTTAAATTTGGTGAAAGTCATAGTGTAATGTCACATAGAGATGTCTTTCTTCTCATCTGACATTTCCTTTCACACTATTCGTGGTGCTTGACGTAAATTGACTTACACCAGGTGGAATTCCAAAACTTGTTGACTTACATTTTTCATGTCAGTTTGATGAAAAACTGAGAAATTTAAACGTATTTGTAACTTTTTTGTTACCTTTTTTTTGTTAGTATATTTTATTTGTTAGTATATTTGTTAGTATATTTTAAGTTTATTTTAACGCACAAAACGAAATGCCGTTGAAGATTTATTGTCGGTTGGTTTGAGCCATTGCCTCACTCTGGAATTAATGTCTTCAATTTACTGAGAGAGTTAGCTACTCTATACGTCATTACTCTATGGATCGAAGCGAATAAGACAATTCGAAATAAAATATAAAGTATTTGTGGTTCTAAAAGTCGACTCCTTTTCTCATATAGATTTTCAAAAATATTTAGTAATGCAAATAAATGAACGTATTTTTTTTTTACAAGCTTTATATGATTAAGACTTTAAATGATTAAATTAATTCTGTTTTTTGTTCCTTATTATTATTTTTTTCCAAATCGAGTTTAACAGATTTATTTGGTCGGGTATTCGAAAACCAGAGTTTTCGAAAGGGTCTTTATTAGAATATCTCAAAGTTTCGGTTTCTTAATAAATCAACTCAATGTATAACGCTCTAGTACTTGTGGACATGAATTTTCCATCTGTGTTTCTCACAACTGCCAAAGTCACAAGCCAGATGCAGTCGTTTGCAAAAATAAGAGCATCCTTTAATAGGGTGACTTCTTTTGCGCCACCGTGTATACAGCAGAAACAGCGGCAAAATCATTGATTTTGTTTCAGCCTGCGTTTCTGTGGACCATTCACCAAACTGACATAGAACCAGTCATGTGTTAAAATTGTTCGATTTTGATATTAGAGACCCGTAACGGAATTGTCTCATTTTTCCATTTCAAATATTGAAAGCATTTGGTATTATGTTGCCTCTTATGTTCTGGGACAATAATTTTTTGGTAATCATTTTGGCAAATATTTGTTTAGTTTTTTGGTTGCAGGGTGAGTTTGAAAAAGGGGAATATTTATTATTGTTAATGCTACGTAAGTATTAGTTCTTGCAAGGGAGGTATTTTTAATTAAAGAACAAAATAGCCGCATTTTTAACTACAGCTCTCGTTCCGAAGATGTAAACAGACGCAGTTCCTTAATTGACTAAAAATATCGTACTCCAGGTCGACTAATGAGCGCACAAAGTAAGGTTTTTGCGATGAGCTTTTATTGATTGAAAGCCTTGGTCAGCAATGAAAGTTATTATATCTGGGAGACTCTGTAAGCGATAATACAACCAAAAATCACATATGGGACTGATGAATTACCTGACAATAGTAGCTTGTGCACAAAAGGGTATTAAACCGTTTTAAAATATTTTGTCGTATTGGCAAATCGATCCACGTGCCAAACCTCAAACTGAGTATCAAAAATTCACTGAAAGTAGCCACATAACTTTCTGAAAACAATTAACAATATTCTTATTTTAAACCAGAATCCTCCCCATATTTTTTGTACAGTTGACGTTTCAAATGGTTATGTCCTTCTTATTTAGTTTTGATTAAAATTCATTGGTTCATTTTGGCAATAAAACGCTATTCAGCAGGGTTGCTTTGCATTTTGTAGACTTTAATTAACTCTTTTACAGTACAATGGCAGTTCACAACAGCGCCCTTTCAAATATGTCAATATTTTGTTTAAGGTTACAATAAGCGTTGAAATTGCCATTTATGCTTTAATGAGAGAAAGTGTCGAAAAAAAGGAGCCACAACTGTTTTCGCAGACATATAAACAACTTTCTACAAAAACAAAATATAATTGCAAAAACTGTTTAGACAAGTGTGGCACGCGCGGCCTTCATCCCTTGCATCTCCATGCATTGTGACGAGAAAAATTTAAAATCCAGAAGAAAAAAGGAGAGATATTGTTGCTTAAGGAACAGCAATGCAAATATTTACATTGACACATTGAATGAAGGGGATGATGGTGGCTTAATGACGATGTAACGTGAAGGCCTTGAAAAGTTGACTGTAGCAAAGCAAACCGATGACAATTTAAAATTATGGAAACATTTGGCTTTGTTCCGAATAAAAGGCGGTGATGGAGAACAATAAGATTGAGCTGTAGGAATAGAAGGTGGGACATGAAACTCATTCAATTTCTTTTGGAAAGAAACACAACTCTTCGACTGTTTCCTGCAAAGACCAGAGGCAATTCCAACAGCTACTTAGCGTTCATGCATGGCGAGTGAATCACGTACGGCTTTTTAAAAAAACGAGTATCAAAAAGACATTAGACCGACAAAAAGGGGTGCATGCAATCAGTTCTCAATGTCGAGGCTTTACGGCATTAATCGGGGACGTGCTTAATGTCGGTTCAAACGAACACTTGATAAATTTTAGACAGCAAGCAGTGTTTTGGGAATGCCTGAATATTAGGTAGATTGTAGCATAGTGTTGATAGATTTAAGAACGAACTCAATGTATGAGCAATAATGAATTCTCGCGAATACCCACACAAAAGATAACCAACAAGTCATATCGCCGTTCATCTATGATGTTACAATTGTGTATTTTCTCTTAACTTATAGTTAATATTGTCTCTCTCAACTAAATTGTTATACCCTCACCCATACATTTAATATGGTATATATCATTTAATGTGGAAAAAAGTTGAACGCATAGAAGGAGTAGGAACAGATGTAACAATACAGATGAAGCAGGAACTAACGAAGCAGGAACAGAGGACAAAGAAACAGATTAAGCAGGAACCGATGAATAAGGACATATGAAGCACGAACTCTAGAAACAGGTGCAGCAGGAAAAGATACAGCAAAAACAGGTGTCACAGGAACAGATGCAGCAGGAAGAGAATGAAGCAGGAACAGATGAAGCAGGACATATGAAGCAGGAACTGATGAAGTAGGGGGAGTAGGAACAGATGAAGCAAGAACAGATGCTTCAGGAACACATAAATCAGGAACAAATGGAGCAGGACCACATGTAGCAGGATAGACGAAGCAGGAGCATATGAAGCGAGAACAGGTGACAAAGAAACAGATTAAGCAGGCACAGATAATGCAAGAACAGGTGTCACAGGAACAGATACAGCAGGATGATAATGAAGCAGGAACAGATCAAGCAGGTCATATGAAACTGGAAATGTATTTTAATGAAATCTTAAATCTTAAATTGACCCTTAGTATGTTTGGACGAAATTTGTTTTAGGACTTTTTAAGTCAATTGAGGCATGCTCGTCTGTCTGTCTGACCGTAAACCTTTACTGATCACAATAAAAGTTTGTCAGCGGCTATCATTTCTCAAAACTAAGTTTGGGATTGAAAATGGGAATTTTGAAAAAATTCATAAAAGTTTATTTTTTATTGTGGCTATCAGATTTTTTTTTTTTTGATTTGTCGATTTTTAACTCTAATTTTGACCACTAACTTCTATTTGGTTGGCTGTACCGGTAAACTTTCTTCACCCAAGTTGTTCCTAACGTCTTGGGCTTCGACTTTGGGGAACACAGCTTACCTGTAAAATCAAGGTTTTGTTTGATAACATCGCCAGAAAAGTAATTTTCAGACTTTCTTTGAGTTTTCCGTTCACAAATAGCCAGTAATCAGATTCTTTCAACAAATAAGAGAACACCTTTCACTATACTATAACTATATTTACTAACTCATTTTCATTTTCAAATATGAATGAATTAAGATTTTTTCCACTATAACAGCGACTTGGTGAAATCTTTCCAAATGGTCTTCTGACTCTGTGTGGATTTGACCACCTAAATGATCTTTATAATAATGGGAAAAATTTATTTTTAACTGTATATTTAAATGGGTTTTGGACAAAAGGAAAACATTAAAATTGCATGAGGTGTGAGGGGACACCCGGTTGGATCGAAGTTCCTTTCGGTATATATTATGTACTAGTTAGTTCCAACACGCCTAAGATGCCTGTTGAAAAATACTGTAATTTAAATGGATCTTTAAGAAAATATACCTTTTGTAAAATGATAAACTTTTTTTTACGAAATTTTTTATTTATTGAATGCATTTTTAAAAAAAGTATATTTTTAGGTCCTTTTTGTACGAAAGTGTATTATATTTTCCCGATAAGGTTCTTCTTTTATTGAAAGCTTATGTTTTTATGTAAGAAAAAGCATAAGAGTATTAATTTTTTTTACAAAGAAATACCTTTTTGAAGAACAGGTACTTTTTTTTTAGTATAAGGTTATTTTTTTAAGAAAATTTACTTATTTTCACAAAGGCTACTTATCTGAAGAAAAGAAAAGGAAAGGTATTATTTTATTTCTAAGAAACAGCACTTTTAAGAAAAGGAATTTTTGTAAGAAAAGGTATTTTTTTTAAGAGAAGCTATTTTCTGTTTTGAAGAACAGATGTCGCAGGAAGAGAACAGTTATTTTGTTTTACAAAAAAGGTACTCTTTAAAGAAAAGCTAGTTTTTTACGTAAAGGCAATTTGTTGTAAGATAATGTACTTTTTTAAGAAAATGTACTTATTTAAAAAATTATTATTTTTAAGTAAAAGTACTTTGTGTATGAAAATTTACTATTTTAAACAAAGGTACTTCTTCAAGATAAGGTATTTTGTTAAGTAAATGTACTCTGTTTAAGAATATGAATAGGTATTTTTTTGAGAAAATTTACTTTTTTTAAGAAAACGCACTTATTTAAGACAATGTTATTTTTTTAAACTTCTCTCACTTTGGCATTCTAAATTTACTTTTTATTAGGTTCAAATTACAATATGTAATAAACAGGCTCCACCTAGAAAATTTCCCATGAAACAAGAAATATCCCCCCGTATGTTATATGTTAGTCTAGACACAAACCAAGCTAAAACTACGAGCGTAAGAGGAAGTGTGCTGCCAAATGTAATTCCATGCTCAGGGTTGTATTTCATGGATGTGCCAGTCTTGTACTTTGGCTTTTCTAAATTTACTTTTTATTGGGTTCTAAACTTCAATATGTAATAAAGAGGCTCCACCTAGAAAACTTCCCTCTAAACCAAACCAAACCAAAATTACCCTATATAGTTGATAATAATGGGTTGTATTAAAGTAGTTAAAACAAGTTGTTTAAAATTTGTTCATTTAGCCCCCATCCCGCAACATGCGATAAGGAACTTCGTTCCAAAATGTGTATACCTTCACCAATAGGAATGAGAGTATATATATCATTCATATATCGATAGGTATGCGATTTACTATTTTCCCACAGATGTCAAATTCACTATTAATTTTAAGAGAAAATGCGGTATATACATACATATATTTAGATTTATCTTAAGTCAGAATATGGGGATGATATTTATTTTTTCTTTAGTGTGAGGAAGGACATTTTTTTTAATTTTCCGTACACCCAACGATTTTGTCGTTGCTACAAGAAGACATGTACTACAATAGTTTTATTTTAAATGTTTATCGTTTCGTTAATATACCAACTCTACCGTTGTTGCTTAAGCGAATACAGTAATCATGCATTTTGGTGAAAAAAATTATAAATAATGTGACTGATGACTGTGTGACATTGATACTATTCATACATCATAATTCATACTTTGTGGTTGTCTTATTTTTACTATTTTATTTATTTAATATGGTGTTTTGTCAGGTGCCTACTTTTTTTTTGGGCGTTATGACCGCTCTCAAAACGGACATATAGCCCAAAATGAAACCGGACTTACATTCCAAATTTGTTGGGCTTTATGACCGCATTACAAACGAACATAACGCCCAAATTTATTTTTATTAAGTACTCTACATATTTGAATGTATATAAAAATGCAGAGGAATTTACGTAGAATTAAGGCAGCAGCAATGCCAAAATCGCCTCAAAATTTCATTGATGCATTTAAAAACGTTGAGTTTATGGAAGAATGTAGTATTTGCGACAGTGAATCAGACCAACGATTTTATCAAACGACGGTTTGAGAGAAAGATTTTGCGTACAAACTTTTTTCTTGTGACCAATTGCAAATCGTATACAAAACGTGCCTCCTGTTGATCGGCACTATTTAGGTGATGCAACTTTTTCCGTTGTGCCATCATGTGGGTACTAAAGAGCTGCATGAATGTTTTGATATTCTGTCTATTGAGAATGAAGCGAAAACAGAACTCTAATTGAGAATACATCTAACGAACGAAACGAATATTTGCTCTATTCTCATGGAAACATGAGAGAATGGAGACATGAGAGTATGGAGACATGAGAGTAATGAAACATGAGGGATCGAATAGAATAGTACATCACACTAGTGGTCGTTTGTTTCGTTCAAAAAAGCAAAACAAACGAAACATGAATTTTTTCACGAGAATGAAATCCGAAACACACAATCACTCTCATCTTTCCAAATTATTATGGAGACATTCGAATGTTTGGTTTCAACATTGCCGATTGCAGTTGTCATTTGCATAATTAGGGGGTTTCCCTAAATACAATTTACATTTATTGCTAAAAAAAATACTTGCAGCTGCATAATGAAAAATGATTTGAATAAATTTTGAATAAAATCAAAACAGAAATCAAATTTTCATTTCATTTGATTGTAAATTCAATATGTTCAATTAAAAAATGTTCAAATGGTAGAACAACAACATATTTACAAATTTAACTTACATCATGGCAATCCATTTTTTTAATATCCTTCTTTCACAAACTATCGGATTTACGGGAATGTTTCCTTTGTTTCGCTTTTTAAAACGAAACAAACAAAACATTTCCTTATACTTCATCGCAAACAAGCAAAAATCAAAAAATTTGAATGTCTCCATAATAATTTGGAAAGATGAGAATGATTGTGTGTTTCGTTTCTCATTCTCGGAAAAAAAATCATGTTTCGTTTGTTTCGCTTTTTTGAACGAAACAAACGACCGCTAGAGTGATGTGCTATTCCATTCGATCTCTCATGTTTCATTACTCACATGTCTCCATACTCTAATGTCTCCATTCTCTCATGTTTCTACTCTCTAACAACAACAAACATTTTTGGAGTTCGATTGCTCGTTTCGCTTTTACAAATGCGAATAGGAAGACTGTTTACAAATTTGAGAATGTGTTGAACAGCGTTTCAAGCATACTCGTGCAGATCTTTAGTGGGTACAAACAAACAGCTCCTTATTATTCATTTTGGACACGAAAGACATGTAAGTAAATATGTGCTTTACAATTGTTTAAAACTATGTAATGGTATGTCTACACCTAATATTTGTGTTCAAAGCTTTGAGTTTATATTTTTCAAATCATAAATAGCATTAAGTTGGGAAACGGGGAGTTGTAGGCGAAAATATGTTACAAAAAAACAACAATAGCAGTGATTCAATAGATTCGGAAACTGAAACTCCCACTACCAACAGAATACTATATGAAATTTGTTTTATAAACAAGAAGAATCTACTTACGAAACCATGCAAAAATGCAAAACTATATCGTCAATGTTTCGATGATATTCAGAGGACCCATAAAAAATAAAACCCTTACGTTATGTCCCTTCTGCAGGCAAATTGTAGGCCAGTCGAGGAGATTTTTATTCAATAATTGTTTTCTATAAATGTAATTATTGGTTTTTGAAAATATTGAAACATATTGCATGCCCCTGAATTTATTGAATAAATATTAATTTTTGTAAATCTTGATCAAGATTGTTTTTCGTTCTGGTTGGGAATTAATAGAAACGGACATAACGCCCATTGGGCTTTATGTCTGTTTTTGGAGTGGCCTAAACACCCAAAACTAATTTGGGCGTTACGTCCGTGGGCGTTAAGTCCGGGCACCGTTTTGTCATGTTTTTTATTAATCAGAGCTTCATTCTACGTCGATTCTATTTTTATTTTATAACTTTTGTATTTTGTTTGACTCGTTAAAGCCAGATATTTTTGTATTCTGCACAATTGGTAGTGTAAATCTAAAGCAATATGAGAATTTAATTCCAATTTTCCCTCCGCAAATCGTTCCAATATTACTTCGTTCTTTGATAACTGTATATTCATCTTGGCCGAGTATACATTATACCATTCACCCCGAATTTTTATGGGTACTATTACCTGACAACCTTAACCAATATCCGTAATTTGTGACAGAAGATGTTGACTTATTGGTGTATAAAAAACCAAAGCACACTACTTTAGCAGTTTGTATGCATAAGTATGTGTACATAATATGTAAAGTATTTATGAGACCTGTCATATGAGCATTTGTTTTTCGTCGTATTTGGTCAGAAATTGCAAAGTAACGATGTACAGTGAAGCCGAGTGCAAAGAAAGTTGTAATAATGTCAGAACTTCTAAACTATTGTTGTGACTGTTTCAGAATGTGCTTGGTGTTTGTAGGGGAGCAGTCAGGCTATTTCAGTGTGGTATTTAGGGGCTCTCTATTTTACCATAGGTTTTGCTACAGGGTGTCAAAGTAGATCACCCTGGTGATATCCAAATTTTAATGGCATGTAACTGCTAAATTTTTTACTCTATTTCGAAGATTGTTTTTTTAAGACTACGAAGTAGTACAAACAAAAAACGTGCGGAGTTGTGTGTGTTGTCGCTCACCTTTACAAAGACATTTGGAATCAAGGGTTGGAAATTTAAATTTGTACACTGGCTTGGTTAGTTTTTTGGCAATAACTTGGCCACTTTGAGCTAAAGTATACATAGTTGTACAAAAATAAAGAGACATTGCAAAGACTTCAGCAAAATGTATTTTGTAAACATTTTTAAATCATTTCAAATCTATTGGCAACGATAACTTCTCGGTACTACATATCATAATTTCAGTAGGTTCTTAATTTTTTTGTAAGGAATATATAAAATTGTTTAGTTTTGTTTTATAGAAAATCCCTTGGCAAAGGTAATTAATGTAATTTAAAAACTTTTTGTGCCTTCACCCTATAGCCAGCCTTGTCATATTTTTTAGCAAACTGTTCATGTTCAATGTTTGAGAAAAGTTTCGCTAGTTGATATTTTTTTCCGTTTTTGCAATCAGAATTGTAGACTGAAACGTCGTTAAATACCTACAAATAAAATCGTAATCCTACACATAATCTTCGTCAGGAGAGCTCAATTCCTTAAACCTCCAATTTTCACAAGAAATTTATGGGGAGTAAAAATCTACCATTCCCAAATAATATTAATCACATTAAATTACACAGACATTGGGGTAAAATTAGCAAGACAGCTGTAATACGTAGTTATACACACCAAATCGGATTTAAACACACAAAAATAATAGTGCATATACTAGTTTTTATGATATACAAGAAAGTATTATGTATCACCCATGCCAGTAGTTGTTTTATACACTGCCACTGCGCCCATTTGGTTGGTAAATAGTACCACACACAGTGACTCGTTCCGGGTGCAGGTCCATCTCATGGAGTACTTCCAGGTTAGATTCATTTCATATACGGCAATTTTGCTTGTCTACATTGCCGTTTAGAACAAACTGGGTCCCATTTTGTTTACATTGCCGTTTAGATCAAAGTGGGCATCATTACGCCTCAAACGAGCAATTTATCAAGTTGTTGTCTTCTTCGGTCATTTCAATCATTATTTGATAAAATTCCGAGCGAATAGGCAAATCCAGAGGGGTTTACTTGCTTGTAATTTGGACTTCGTGTTCGGAAACAAGTTTATGTTTTATCCGTTGTATTGACAGTCTGCTAACTCCAATCTGCGGCGATATGTTTCGAGTCGAAACGCTCGGATTTTCCAGAATTGATGATGCTACAGCCGCGATTTTATCTTGAACCAGAACATAGGGATATCGATGGTACGGCCTTCGTGCGATACTTCCAGATTCGGCAAACATGTTTACTCACCTCATAATGGTTCACCTACTCGGGGGAGTGCAGCCAAACTCCCGGCAAAATTCCCTTTTGGGCCTAAATGAGGGGCTGCAAATCAGCTGCACTATCCAAATCTTGTTTTCGGTATGCCAAGCATTTATTATAATAAATCTAACCTGCAAAACAAAACAAAAGTACAGGAAAAAAGTTATTACGTTTCGTTTTTGTATCACGAATCGCCGCCACCCTTTATCATCGACTTTCAAGGTTGTCTTTTGGAATACTACTTGCTTTGTCGTTATTAACTTAATAATAATAACACATGTGGTAGACAAATATTCTCAGCTGGCTCGATTAGAACTTCTGCACTTCTTGCTGACTAAAACGTGACTTCACACAAGGACTTAGTTAAAACATAACAAAATAGGTGAGAGTTTCTATCCCTCTCTGTTTGTTATCTCGATGACGACGAGGTAGTATACCATTTGATCGAGTTCGAGTTGCTGTTGGATTTATCTCTTTGGTTGGACTTAAAACGGACAGAAATAAAAGGAAATATGCGTATCTTCGTTCGATGCAGCCAACATAAAACATAATCTAACTGACATACATGTACAACTGTGAACTTACCCAGGGGCGGCAGTCGCAAGGCCTTCCACAAATAAGGTATGCGGAATGGTTCTTTTGTAATACCTTCCTAAAATAAGGCCTGCGGAATGCAAGAATTTTTCATCAGATAAAACAAAGAAGAAAATTTTTACAATTTTGAGAAATTTCTTTTGATTCTTTTTAACCGTAATTTAATTGAAAATTTTCATAGAAATTTTAAAATTATATTGTTTAATATTTTTCAGGGTATTTTTAAAATTTTCAATTTGAAGTTGGGCGTGGTAAAACTTTCTAAGATAGATACATACACTCTTGTAAATAAATATGTTGAAGTGGATAATGCTTTTGTGAAAAAAAAAATTATTTTAATTTTATTTTTGTTTAACAAAAATAAATTAAAGTAAATGCCTTCTAAGGCCTTCCTCTTTCCATGCCTTCTAAGGTCTTCTATAGGCAATGGACTAGGAAGGCATTGCATCTCACGCAATATTACAAAGAAAGGAGGAGGTAATTTGTAGGGAAGGCCTTCTGTATTTTAAAGAAATCAATTTTGTAGCACATCGAGTCTAGAGCAACAGAGTAGAACACCTACGCCGCTCTATAGGTTCTTCCGTGGCCATTGGTGATGCAACGGTTATTGTGCGCGGCTGTTGGGCGAGACAATGTGGGTTCGATCCCTTACACTTGTTTCCACGACGGTCAACTCGCTTAGTGACTGCGACACTATCAATTACTAAGCCATAAATATAAGACTGTAGGTCCCAATCAGTGAGTGATTGAAATTAGGAATCCTATGGAGTCCTTCACTGCTGCACTGCTGAAGCGAAAGACCGCTTGTTGGCTAGAATGGATCTAAAATCAGTATCGGATGGTAAATCTAGACAATGAAAGACCAAGCTGAAAACAAACAATCGGCTAAAATAACCCACAATATGATATGGCGCGTATTATAGGGGAGCAACTTAGATCTGGATGGAAACTCGACCCGATTAAAGCAGGGCACCGGCTTTTCTTTCGTGAGCATAATAAGTTGCAATACATGAATTCCTGCGCTTACAATTAATTATATAGAATATTGTCAGTAGATTGCACACTTTGCCAGATAAAACGGAAAAAGTTACACAAATGTAACTAATACATTTTGTTACATTGTAAAATACATAAAACCCACATATTTTATTTATTATTTAACTACTATCTAGTTTCGCCAGTGCATTTATAGATTGAAAACTTTACTTCAACCTTTAAAATTTCCATTAATACATTCTTACTTGGGCTAACAAACTTTCGTTTAGCAGCACAAAATATTAACCAACAATCTCCTAAGAATTTGTCATTGAATCTGACCCTTTGCATTACGAAAGAGAGAAATATCAAGCTTTTATGGTATGATATTTTTCCAACCATTAAGTGATAATATTTAATGATGTGAATTAGTCACTTTTTCACTTACACAATTTCTGAGGAAACCCTTGAATGAAACGCATAAATATCATTATCATCGTTATTGTCACTCGTAAAACACGCTCCAAGCGCAACATTCCCAGTGCAAAGCCATGTACACACACAAGGACGGAACCCCAAGTCATTCTTGCTTGAATTACGAAGCGAACTCATTGCACAAACAACAGTAGTTTATAAGATTAATAGCTGTGTGACATTGCTTAAGATAATTTAAAGATTCCAACTAAAGATATGTGAACTTGAAAATGAGTTACAATCTATACACTGATGAGCGCAAACCAGAGGAGTGCGATCAACAACGGATACAACAGCAGCAGATGCAATTGCATGAGGCACCAAAATTCACATTTGTGCACGTATCTGTTGACTTATGTGAGCACAAGTGTTAAAGGTATTGTAATTGCTTCATGGAAGTCAACCGGCATGAAAAGTGCCACCCTTTTCCGCGCGTACACTTCTACTTAATTATGCCTTATCAAAGAGGGACCAATAGCAAATTATTTATACAAAAACGGCTATAAAATCAACTTACCGAATATGGATTGGTGCAGCAAAGGGAACCTGACAATATGTACTCTCCAAATAAGATAACTGGAATGAGAAAATATTCTCATAAATCACGCAAAATAAAAAAAAAGAGTTTAGTCGATTACTAGGGTTCTGTTGACAGTGTCAGAGAGACGGAAAATATATCTAATTATGACGATTAAAATTGTTTTACTCACAAAATCTTTATATTTAGTGAGTACGAAAGCATGTGTACCCATATTTAATTTGGTCATTAAATTTTTTACATTTTGCCAATTGCATCTGGATGCCATCTAGTTTGAGGCAAAATAGAAAATCACAAAAAAAAAATAAATATTGAGAAATTTTTCCAAAATTAATTTCACGTCGTTATTCCAAAATATTTCATATAGCGCAACTTAAGCCTTGTTTAAAGATATAACTTCTTCATATAAAATATGTTTACTGTGACTGCACAAACACTGCGTCATACATGCAGATGGTCGCCCAATCCCATTTTGTTGCCAGCCCTACATTTAAATATTTTAAAGACTCAGTTTATTTAGAAAAAAAAAATAAATATATTCACTTCAGTGTTTAACAGTATCGATGACTTTAGTTAAGTAAGTTAGCCAATAAAATACGACTGACAAACACAAGTACGAGGATGCTATATGTTTTTTGAGTCCAGCAATAAAACAAACAATCATTTATCATGGGAAATTGTTTTATTGTTTTTCAAAATATTCTCCGTGAAGACCAATACACTTTTGCATGCGCTAAAATCAATATTCGAACCACTTTTTACACTCCAATTGAGGCACCTCCAAAATATGGCTTTTGAACGCTTCAACAGCTGCTTTTGGCGTCGAAACATCTACTTGATGTGAGAGAATAAAAGGGAGGACATGTTGAGTGCTCAAATAGCCCATTGTTTCAGCTGATGTGTGAGATCTCGCATTGTCCTAATGAAAAATGATCCATCCGTGTTCTCATGTTGTTTTTCCTTATTTCCTGAATACTGTGGGTATACCACACAGAATTGACGTTCCTACGTTCCACTAAAGGCACCGTGGCCACATGACCGGTTATACCAAAAAAAAGGCTAGCATTTGCTTCGATGTGCTTCTTCCACGAACAACGTTTGTTGGATGTAGCTCCTCTTGAAAGACCCATACGATCGATTGATGTCATCTGTGACTACGTTATACACTGTATTTGAGCTACCGCCGCTGTATTATTCTAACATTTCTCTGGTCCAATCGACGCGAGGCCCTTTTTTGAGCATTGGCCAAATTATGTGGAATCCAACGAGGACAAATCTTTTTCACGCCCATATGAGCATGCAATATCTTATTGATGCTTGTCATACTAATGCCCAAGGATGCCTTAATCTCGCCGTATGTCACATGTCGGACTTGCTTTATTAGTTCACGCACAGCATCGATGGTTTCCGGCAAAACGACCGAAGTTGGTCGACCTTCAAGAAATTAATCCTGGAGCGAACGGCGTTCGAGACTGAACTCTTAGTACCAGCGATTTACAATGGTTATGATGGTGCTTTATCACCAAAAGTAGAAACAAGTTAATCGAGACACTCCTGTCTCGATAACCAACGCCGAAAAACGAAAAAAAATCCAATGAGTGTTCGAACTCACGGGCGATGTGTTAACACCTTTTTGCTACACGGTACCTGTTCGATTTCTATGAACACATTCGTAAATGTTACATTGGAAAATAAAAAACAGCGTTCAATCATATGATGACGTTACAGTTAAATAATATTAATACTTAAAATTATTTAAAGACCCAGTGCAAGCACATGTGTCATTATTTTCTTGCTCAATACTTTTTGTTTTATTCCCACAAAAGTCAAAGAATGCAAAGCAACAGACACTTGTACATACATACATACATTGTTATATTCGTACGATATAACCGAAGATCAACATAAAATACTTTTTTAATATTACTCCAAATTAAAACACTTCAATCTCGGCTCGCCGATATCGGATCGCCTTAATTTTTGGAATAAACTCTTCGTCGAAACCCGCACTAGCTTTTTAATCCAAAAATTAATAAAATCGGCTATGAATTTCCGGAGAAAATCGCGTGGGAAAATTATATGAAAATCACCCAATAATCACTTTCAATACCGACTGCCAAGCAACGAACAAACAAACGATGATTTACTCTTACAAACCTAACACTTGCGTATGTATTAAATTTATAGTTTACTGCCCTAGAGGCGCGCGTATAGATGTTAACACATCAAAAATTATGGCACTTAACCAGAATTAAAGGCTTATTAGTGGTTAACTATCCACTCTAGTCTTCAGTAATATGTAAATATAGCAACACTTGCAGTGTAATTAAAAGAACATAAACGCATTGCCAAATAATATTAGAAAAGCGCTATTCGAAGTTTAGCTACAAGTTAACTAAGAATTCAAGATGACCACTATCTGAAAACCAGCTACTAGAGAAACAATTTATTATGCGAATAAACCTATTTCAGTCACTACATTTATCTACACAGATAATAATAACACTCATTTGTCTCCAAATTTTGTTTGATTAGAATTCCACAATTTGCAGAAGGTGTTTGTCGAGTCAAACAAGTATTTTAACAAAATATATGACATGAGCATCAGAAACTATTAATGTTCTCTAAGGCCATATTTTTGACTAGTTATTTAAATTAGTAAGCAGTTGATTTTGATTTATATTTGATCTGAACTGACTTTAAATACCAGTGCTTTGTTAAATAATCTTACTACCTAAATGGCAGCAGTGGCAAATGCCACGAAAAATAACCAATATTCATAAATTTATCGGCTAATCGTTACAATGCATCAAGAATCATTTTCGAAGGAAAAATAGAGTGATAAAATACGAAATATTTAATGAAATTGGAAGGTAGTTGAGCAGAACTGAAGTTAGACCTGCACTACGAGTTAAATATGTTAAATTAATTTTCAACTACACTGAAAGAAAAACGCTTCATAGCATCAATGAATGGGTTACATTAATGGGTTTACATTGATGCAATGAAAAGTTTCTTTGGTGCTATGAAATGTTACACTACTTCAACGAACTCCTTCATTGCTGCAGTTTTTGAATTTGGGGACCATCATTAATGCTAAGAAACCTTTTACATTGATGGAATGAAATATGTTTTTCATGTAAATATGGGAAACTATAGAGAAAAATTGCAGACATTTTATCGACATTGTAATGTAGAATCTATTACATAGGTCATCCTTTACATTACACACATTGTATTGAATTTTAAAATACTTTTTATAAAAAAGCAAAAATGAGACATCTCTATTTAATATAATGTACAATTTCATTAATTTTGAACGATTCATTAATTTGGTAAAAGCATAATATGTATGTAGTTACGCTTTGTATAAGTGTATGTATTTATGTATTATTTATGTATGTATAGTAGTTGTGACACAATATATGACTTCCAGTGTAAGATAAGGAATAAATAAGAAATAAATAAAAGGCTGAAATGCAGAATCCCGCGCCATTTAAAAAAAAAAACCTGAAAATCGAGCAAAATAAGGGGATTTGAAAAACGAAACTTTTTGCCGGCGGGACCTACGGGGACCCACTAGGTCCAAAAAACGGGTCCACGCAGGGACACTTTTGTATGGGTAAATTTTCCCAAAAATCAAAAAATACGGAAATCCAAAATTTGCAACAGAGATATTCGTCTCCCTGGCCCGTCCCAGAAAACCTAATAGTCGAAAAAAAATCGTGCCACAAAAAGCCCGAACTTTGGAGGCCCATAACTCCTAAAATAGGGATACATTTTTTTGCTTAGAATCATTTTTATTACATCAATGACTATGTTTCATTACATCAATGAAACGGTTTATAATATCAATGTAACATATTTATTTAATACAATGATAATGTTTCATTCCGGTTAGAAAGTTTACATTAATTTCAGGTCTATGAAACATTTTTCGTTTAATGTAACATTGTTAATAGCATTAATGAAGCCCGACATTGGCTCAAAAAGAATGACACTTTTCATTGATGCAATGTAAGAATTCTTTAATGGTATGAAGGTTTTTCTTTCAGTGTAGATTGGTGATAATAATATTTCACATTAACAACTAAAAAAGCTTTGTGTTTAAATGCCCAACTTTGGCTGTTTAAACAGCAATCAAAGATTAAATTAAAATATGAATTAAGAGTTTAAATTATGTTTGATCCTTGATCAAAGATAATTTCCACTCAAAAATTGGGCCTTAGTATCTCAGTGTTGATATACATATTTAAAAATGCTCGGCACTTTCTTCCTTTAGTTCGAAAAATATGCGTAGAGTCAAAGAATAAACATAAGATATCGCTCTAGTTGACAACAAGAATACACCGTTTGAGATTACTAAATTATATTTGAGCATTCTCTAATAAGTAAAAAGGAAGTAAAATGAGCAAAGTAAACAAGTGAGCGCAAATATCATAATGTAAACAGACTAGTAACATAAAATTATTACTTGAATATAACATGAACAAGTACTGCAAATAACATATGACACCGAACTTCATTAACTAACATAAAATATACACAAATACAGTAACTTCATAGTAATAATAATTGGGCCGCTACAGTAGCTTGTACACATTAAATAAATAATCCTGTTAAAAATTTTCAACAGCATCGGAATCTCTTGACAGCTACGTATAGAAAAATTAGTTAAGATTACCAGAAAGTTATGGATGGCTGCCGAGGGTTCTTCATCTTTAGTGGACAAAACCAATTAAATTTAGTGAGGTGGTCCAAGACAATTTGCAGAATATTATAGCCGCCCTTACTCCTGGGGTAAGCACCTAGATTGCCAATATATAGCTTCTGAAAAGGTTGAAAAGAAACAGTCTTATTGGTGGTTTAATGACCATGTTAGGAGATTTAGTCTTCTTACATATTTCACAATCTCGCACATAGTTTTGTACGTCGCTTACCATTCCTGGTCAGAAAAGGTGTAATCTTAGAAGGTCTAAAGTTCCCCATACCGCCGTGAGCTGAGTCTGGAATATCACGGGCTCTAGAAATTACTGCCCTTTTGAGCCTGAGCGGAACCCACAATTTCCATGCCTGTTGCTTCTAAACTTCATTGCCTGAGTAATGGTGAGTAGGATGGTAGACATATTTGCCTACTATTTCGATATCGGGGTATTTGTTTTCATTTTGTTTTTGATTGACACTCAAATGCGTGAATTTCCTAATTGTTTAATGCGGCCAGGCACTATCGCTCTGTGAAGCTGTAATAACGTTGGGCTGAATTCAATTTCTTGCTCATATAAGCGATGGGTTCTTCATAACCGTTATCATCCAACTGAAAAAGAAACTCAATTCAGCTCAACGTAACAAGGGAGTGTGCATAGCCGACATTGAAGCAATTAAGAAATTCGTTGATCAAATATTATTTTCTACTTTGGGACAATTAGAATATTTTACAGGAAGCGTGAAGTACACAGAATAAACAGAAGGATTGGTGTAGATTTGGGGCACTTAAAACAAGTGTACCAAATGTAGATGGAATTTGAAGAGAATTTCACCAAAATTTGACAAGTTCGACGTATTTCATATTCTCTGATCATAGTTTCAGACAATAATGACATCTGGTAAAAATATGAAGTATTTGCCACTGCCATAGTGTACTTGTCCTACAGAACGATGCAATCGGCAGGGTACAGAGTTGGCAAAATTTTGTCAAAGTGTTAGGTTTGGAGTGATAACTACACTTTTTGTAATACCGTACATTGACACATTATATATACTGTTGTAAAGATAAACTCCTCTTCTACAAAACGATCTTCAGAAATATTTACAGTTCAACAATTTCTTTAATCCTTTTGGGGAAAGTAAAAAAAAACGCAAAATAAATGATTTTGGTAACTCCTTTTCAAAATTTGATTTAAAGCATATATAAGTACTAGGGCGGGTCGATTTGTAGGGAGTGAAAAAATTCACCAATTTCCCTATGATTTCCGTATTCTATGGGTTATTCCATGAAAATTTGCCGAAGGAACCATACCTCTATCGTTAAAATCGAGTCCCCTACTTTTTGTTGGTAAAAAGTTCAAAAGTTATGGGCATTTTTTTCCAAATTTTGGATCATTTTTCCATTTTTTTCATGATTTTGTCCAAGAATATTACTTTCATGGCCATTTTTTTGGCTCAATCCATTATTTAATTCAATTTACAATTCAAAACGAAGACTTTAAGCCCAAATTTATCGAATTCGGTTGATTAATTCATGCGATATTGCTAAAACAAAATAACACATAAAACCAACTTTTTGATTATTTTCCCCTTTTTATTTTTTTTCTACAAAAATTCAAATTAGGAGATAATAAAGTATCTATCAACCTATTATCAAAAAAAAATATTCAATTTGAGTGTAGTCTAGTTTGCTTTCAAGTCTGGGTGTCGCCATAGCGCCTTCTACATTCTTTCCTGCAACTCGTTTAGCAGTGGCAGCCAGCAATTGGACATGTCTTTCCGTTCCTTGAATGTGTAAAGGAATTTGTGGGTCATCGAACGGTGGCACTTCGTAATTTAAATATCCCTCCAAATGTTCATACGAATAACTTTGCGTAAACGGTGGTTCGAATAAAATGGTATCGTCATTTAAATCAATCATATTTGTATATTCCGTACAATTAAAGTTTATAAGAGATTTTTTATAAACTCTAAGTTCCGTTGGGTCGACAATATCTCTTCGGTAATGTAAAATCTTCTTCTATCGTTTTTCCATTCTATCATCAAACAACATAGATAGCAAGATATTTTCTGAGTGTGCAAAATATGGATTATCTTGAATTACTGTATTTACAACTCCAAGTAAATTCGGTGGTAAAAATCGTGTCTAAGTAATAAATTTAAAAAGTAATGTTCTACCGTATGCGGCAGAGCTATAACACTTAACATTGAAATACATTGGCGTGTATAATTTTATTATATAATTAGCCAGAATTTTTAAATTTTCAGTTGGATTATTAGTTGTCACATACAACCGTAATAATGTATTGGCTTTGGTCAGCCAACGAGAATGTGAAATTGGCCCTAGTTTTATGTGAGACAAATCCGCAGGAACCACACCATTAGAAATTGCATTGGCCATTAACATCAAGTACCTCGAATCGGTAGATAATGCTTCTGGATTTAAATCACCAGGAGGCATATTTTTCAAAGCGATTTCCTCAAAATCGGTTACCACCTGAAAAGAAAACATAAAAGCTAAAAAATAGAATGAAAAATGGTAAAGAATCAGCTATAAAAATTACATACCGGAAGATTTTCACAATCAGCAATTTTTGAGCTCAACTTTCCGGTAGTTGATCGTGGTCCAGTGGTGGTTGATTTGTCTAAAGTGTCAAACAAGTGTCTAAACGGAAGCTCGTTAAAGTGCAGAAGACACACAAACCAGTGCAGTGGTCTCTTTAACTGTTTTACGAATAGTCGCAAAATTCCACCGTGTACGCCAGTATTTGTTGGTTCAACATCAGCGCATATGGCAATTAATGAATCGAGAGACAATTGTTTTTCTTGGAAGAATTCGATCAATTTGTTGACTTTGCTTGCCGCAGTTTCACTTTCTAGTTTTGTGTAGCCTATCAATTGAGTTTTTTGGTTCCCTCAAAACAACTAGATGAGGTTCTTTAACCATCCTTGGATGCAACTTCTCATCAATTTTTTCTACAGTTAGAGCATCATTTTTCCTGCCGTCGAATGAAAATGATATCAAATTCGAGCTATCATACCGCTTACGAAGTGCGTCTTGTCTCCATTTTTCTCTTTCTCTACGAAGTTTACTTTTATTCATGATGACAAGATTGCCATGAGCATCTTTTACGCCCAGGTCTTCCATCAGAGCTGTTGCCAATGCTGATCCCATTCTATCATGCACACCAAATCTGTCACACATCATTGCATAGTTTTTAGTATTGTATCTGGGAGTGTATGTTTGTGGTGGTAGAACTAATTCTGAACCTCCTCTCACATCAACTTCCATTTCGTCATAATGTGGTTCGTATGTAGGATCGTTGCTCACTGGGATTGTTGGTATAGTCGTTGGTATCGTCTCTTCACTTCCACTATCGTGTTCCGGTATCGTTTGTATTCTGTCATTATATTGATCGCGCATGAAATCTTTTAAGTTTTCTGGGATAGATCCACATGAGCAGTCGTTTTCTTTGAAGTTGCATTTACATTTTCCAATGTTGAATAATTGGTTTGTTGATTCTACGAATTTTTTGAATTCTGTTGCGCGTTTTACTCGTTGTTTATCTGCGTCAAGCAAATTATTCAATTTTCTAATGACGCTACCTTTGAGTATAAGTTCAATATTAAGTTGATTCCAAATTTCTAACAATATGTCTGCTACTTGGGGAGTAAATGTTTATACGAAAACATTTTGATTTGGGCTTTTGAACGTTCGGCCAAGAAAAAATAGTACTTCAATATATCTCGTTTAGTTGACAGATTAATATCAGGTAATTCACAGGCCACGCCAAAAGAAAAAACATCATGAGAGACCAAATGTTGCAAACTACTGCGTTGGGTATCTGTTGGATTTTGCGATGAACCAGGCTCTGAATCCATTTTTTAAACCGTCACTAAAAGAGTTAAATATGTTTTTCATAGAATAATAATATAACTATTAACTATAATAGTTAGCAATGTTTTTACACTTACCTTTAAATCTTTTCTAAATTTCAAAATAGTTTGATTATTTGTTAGTTACTTCAAGTAACACTTCACTGAAATGACGCTCAAACAAAACTAGCATACACTGGAATATTATAAACAAACAAAAATAAAGAAGTCTATAAAGAAACTAAAAACAAAAAGAAATAAACAAACATAACACAGGGTGTGCACCCTGTGAAAAAATATGCCAATAATGTAAAGCGCAAATCAGTCCAGTCGTAACGTAAGGTTCGTAAGCTTCGTAAGTCAAAAAAATTGAGCCAAAAAAAATGGCCATGAAAGTAATATCTATTCTTGGACAAAATCATGAAAAAAATTATTTTTTTTGTAAATTGATCAAAATGAGCTCACCTTTCCAACGCGCCTACTGGCGATTAAACACAATCGATAGTTTTTGAGTTATGGATGTGAACGTGTAGGTAATATTTCATACGAACGTCAATTTGGGAAAAAATCTACCAACAAAAAGTAGGGGACTCGATTTTAACGATAGAGGTATGGTTCCTATGGCAAATTTTCATGGAATAACCCATAGAATACGGAAATCATAGGGAAATTGTCGAAAAATAAATCGACCCGCCCTAATAAGTACATATTGACGTCATCTTAGAAACGTTTTTTATATGTCATAGACCAATGGACGGTCAATTAAATCCAACCTTCATATAGTGTGTTTTACTTTGAAAGTGTCAATAGCACAGGGTGCCTGTGAGTGCAATATTCTGAAAAGACTCCTCTACAAATGTCTTATATATTTCAAAATCAACAGAACAATACATTAAAAGTTGTAATATTTTTCCAATCGGCGTCACTGTGCGTCTTCAATTTCTGTCCGCCAGTACTGCTTTTTTCTTACCCTTGGGAATTTCTTCATTGGGTTTTAAATAAAATCAAGAAGTACGCTACAAACAGGAAAGGACGCACTACATAAGTGTATACGGAAGGAAATCGAATAAACAATCTAAGAATTCTTTATATTCGTCGATTAGGCTTCAAACATTCGCCAAGAAAGTAATGTTAATGTCAGAACCTGGTTCGTCGGTAATTGCAGAAAAATCTTCCCTTAAAGATAATAATACGGGCGGATCAATAAGTCTGTGACTTTTTGAATGAAACAGTTTTGGTTTGCAAAAAAAATATTTATTTTTTCACAATAATCTCTTTTTAGCTCAATACACTTACTCCAACGTTTCTCCACTTTTTGTATCCCTTCCAAAACATAGGATTTTCGAGGTCCATAAAATAGGCAAATGTTTGATCAATATTTTCATCTTTGGCGCTGAATCTCTTTCTACCGAACAATTTATTTAGCTTTGGAAATAGGAAATAGTCACTGGGTGCTAAATCCGGAGAATATGGCATTGAGACTACACACATGTGCACCCGTAGGTTTATGGTCAATTGAGAGCAAACGCGGCACCCATCTTGCAGACAGCTTTCTTAAACCCAACTGATGATTTAAAACCGAAACCACACTGTCATATGAAATGCCTATGGCAGCAACAATCTCACGCACTTTTTCTCTTCGATCGGCCTACACCATATCGTGGATTTTTTCGACATTTACGGGTGTATTGACCTCAATTTGCCGTCCAGAACGTTCAGCGTCATTTGTACTTGTGCGACCACAACGAAAGGCGGTAAACCGCTTTTTTTGGTGGACGAATTTATGTACCTCGGATCTGCCATAAAGAAAGAGATCAAGTGGAGAATTGCGCTTGCGAATAGAAGATATTTTGGGCTAATCAAGAACTCTCGAATGACGAAAATCCAGCTAAACCAGACTCTCATACAACCTGTCTTGCTTTATGGCGCAGAATCATGGGTCTTATCGCAAGACTCCGAAAAATGTATAGTGCACAACGGAAAGTATCAAGGACGCATGAACCATGAGCTGTATGAGCTTTATCCCGACATTGACATAGTTAAGCGGATCAAGATAACGCGATTGCGCTGGCTAGGCCATGTCAGTAGAATGTATGAAGACGAACCAGCAGGAAGGGTTTTCGAAACCGAACTCGAACATAGGAAGACCATGACTCCGCTGGAGGGTCAAGTTGACGAATCCCTGGGTACAATTGGTATTACCAACTGGAGAGATAAAGCAAAACATCGAAGTGGTTGGCGAAATATGTGTACAGGCAAGCGTTTTTGCCACTGAAGCGAAAAGAATTTAATTTTATTTAATTTCAAATTTATTTTAAAACAAAGTTTAGGTTGGGACGTCTGTCCATCTCAATATCAAAATACGAATAATTTTTTGCAATTAGAAGGAGTGCTCACATTGTTCATTCTTAAGGAAGGTTCACCTTGTTTGTACATCACAATTCAAGTGTACTAAGATGAATTCATAGACCTTTCGTACAATACAATTCATTTAACATTAACAATAAAAATTCAAAATTAACAATAATAACAAAATAATTTCCGCAACATATCTTCGTTTTGTAAGGTCCCTGACCCCTCGGGGTTGTTTCGAGACCGGATAAGTAAAGTAAAGTAAGAACCAACATCAACATACCCTTATACAAACGCATCTGTTGGGTTCGAGTTCGATTTAAAATGGTTTATCCACAATTTATGATACGAGGGCGAATCAATAAGTCCGTGACTTTTCTAACTTCTCTCGTAGTTATATGAAACGCAACACTGCTCCCATCAAGGACCACCTGTTAATGGACTACTGGCAAATTTTGAGCAAGTTCCGTCATTTACTTAACGTTTAACAGCTGTTCAAAACAAACAACCTCGTGCATTTTTTAAAAATGGAAAAAGTGAATTTCGAGCACTCGAACATTATTAAACATTATTTTTTGCGAAAAAACCGTCAATCAAACCAAGTAAAAGCTTGATAAATACTATGGGAACTCTGCACCATCGATTTCAATGGTAAAAAAGTGGTTTACTGACTTTCGTTGTGGTCGCACAAGTACAAATGACGCTGAACATTCTGGACGGCCAATTGAGGTCAATACACCCGAAAAAATCCCAGATAAGGTGTTGGCCGATCGAAGAGTAAAAGTGCGTGAGATTGTTGATGCCATAGGCATTTCATATGGCAGTGTGGTTTGCCTCGTTTGCTCTCAATTGACCATAAACGTAATCGTGTGACAACTTCAAAGGATTGTTTGGAGTTGTTTAATTGGGCTAGGAATTGGTACCTCATCCACCGTATTTCCCGGATTTAGCCCCCAGAGAACCTTTCCTATTTCCAAACCTAAATTAATGGCTCGGTGGACAGAGATTTAGCTCCAACGATGAAATTATTGATCAAACATATGCCTATTTTATGGACCTCGAAAAATCCTGCTTTGTGGAACGGATACAAAAATTGCAGATACGTTGGAATAAGTGTATTGACCTAAAAGGAGATTATGCTGAAAAAAATTTTTTTTTGTTTCAAAAAAAAAAAAATGTCTTATTCTAAAAGTTACGGACTTATTGCTCCGCCGTAATTTAATAAATACTTTTTCTTACCACGAACCTTCAGTTACCCGAGTTGCCGTGGAAAATACGTCCATATTCAATGCAGAATTCATTATATTCAACTACATAGTATCTTTTGGCAAACACACTGACCAACCAAATTTGGTGTTTCAAAATCACACAATTTCAAAAACTGAGTGTTTTTGCCGAAACATCGCCTAATGCCAAATTTTGTTGAAATGCAGCCTAGATCTTACACGGGCTGTGCCAGAATGGGAATAGATAGTTTTATCTAGTTAAGCAACATTTATCAAGCTTTTCCTTGGTTTGATTTGGTTTGCAAAAATAATGTTTAATGAGCACTCGAAATTCAATTTTTTCCATTTTTAAAACATGCACGAGGTTGTATGATTTGAACAGCTGTTAAACGCAAAGTAAATGACGGAACCTGCTCAAAATTTGGCAGAAGTCTATTAACAGGTGGTACTTGATGCGAGCAGTGTCGCATTTCATATAACTATGAGGGAAGTTCGAAAAGTCGCGAACTTATTGATCCGCCTTCTATGTTGCAGCGATTAGAATTTTCAAGATACACTATGACATGAGCCGATAAATGGTTCAAAGTTGTGTGTCCGACGAAAAAAAATCTTAGTCCTGAGGACCCTGATAGATAGATATATCTTATATTTTCCATGATTTAGGAAAACAAGAACTGTGACTACAAGGGTGGAATTGCTGAAACACTTGGACAGTTCCAACCATATTTTTTTGGTCCTTCATTTTGATAATCGTATGCATAATGTGTAAAACCATAACTCAACACTGTATTTTGATGTACTTAAATACGTCGATTTTATTAGTTTTTGATATTCTTTCAGATATAACAGCTTCCCCATAGTAAAGTCGTATGAGTGGACATAATATGTTTTAACGAAGTAAACGGCTTGGACTAGAAAATCTGGGAAACAGGGATGTTCTACTTTTACTGTTCTTTCAGAATCTGTTTGATTTAACATGTGTGTATAGTCATTTTCCATTTCAGACATTCTTTTTCATTCTCTTTTTAATGAAAAAAAAAATATTGTGGAACGGCAATTGTTCACACTTTTTTATTTTCGTTGCGAATAGTTTGCTGTTGACAGCAGCTCCACTAAATAAGTGCATAACATGCGGAACCGTCAAATAGAGTTTAAAAAAATTCTATTTCGGATCTAGCCGAGAATATTCGGAATGAATGATTTTAAAAATAGATTAAGCTATATGCACCGAAAACTCAATATGCAATGAGAATTCTTAGTGCTGAAAAAGTGTTGTAAGCACCCACACACCAAAACCATTCAATAGTATTTAAACGTTGAGAGAAACATCGGATACCGTTTGATATGATTTGTAACGTTGGGCAAATCTCAAAGAAGGACTAAATTTTTGTGCCAAAATTTACTGTATAGGAATTTCAACTACGCATTTTAAAAGCCATGTGGTGGTATTCTCGTTTTGTTTATGTGAGTTATATGTGGTAGTAGATGCGTAATAATGGTTGTCGAAAACATTGCCACCATTTCCCTCTTTTCTGTTGTTAAAAGAACAAACATCTTTCCTATAAAGTGAGACAAGTTGCCACGCTCATTTTATTTCTTAAATATTTCTGCATTCATTTCTGTCAAATATCATTAAAAAAGTTTTTTTTGATACAAAAGGAAAAAATTTTCTCTCCAAGCAAATGCATAAATTACTTGCAACTGGACCCCTGTCACATTTAAGTTCCTATGGCAAACACAACGCTTACCAATAAACATTAAGCATCTCATCCTTTTCATTGTAATTTTAGGGATTTTGAAAATGTCCCGTTCAGTTCGTTAAAATATTCAGCATTCCTTTTTATTATTTAAATGGCAACGGAACACAACTTTCTAGACTATTTCGAATCAAAAATTTAAATTGATTAATGAATGAAAATATCGTAGCGCTAATATTTCTTTGCGTCTGAGAAATTGTAACATAATGAAGCCACCCACCAAAGTTAAAGATTGAGAGTTAAGGAATTTTTTTGTTGCAAGTGGCTTTTCTGTATTGCTGAGGAAAGGGACCATTTGCTTCATTAACACTTTTTTCCGCTTTCCCCATGAATAATTAAAATCCATTAGGAGAGCTGGAAATATTGAAAAAACATTATTTAATACAAATATAATGATTTAAAAAGTTCGAAAAACGAAGGAAAAAAGGAATATAAATTACAAGAATTGCGTGTAAAAGTTCGGAAAACAAATTTCAAAAACCAATTCTTTTAGGTTATAATAAGGAATCTTATGAATGTGGAAGGCAACATGAATTGGATGGGGAGTTTTACAAACATGGTGGGAGTTAATAATAGCACATATATTTTGTGTTTAACTGAATGAAAAAACAATTATGTAGTCAACGGGATGCAGCATGTTTGTTACCGTGTCGTTGTTGCAAAGACCATGTCATGCAAGATTTTTGGGCGATACGAAATATCCTCCAATGAAACAAGTTCCAATGAAATAGTTCCCAAGAAAAATTAAATAGTTTCCAAAACAAAATAATGAAATGAATCCCAAACAAAATTAAATAATTCCCAAAACTTAAATGAAATAAGTCCCAAATTTGGGGGCCCATAAAAAAGTGTATGACTGTGGGCAAAACTGGGAGACACGGTTTCCTTTTTTTGGTCTTTTATCACGTAGTGGTGTCCGCATATGGTTATAATTCCACGACTTAAAAAATTACACCCAGTGTTAGTTGCTGGTCCGAGGATGTCATTAAAATGGGCTAAATCCTTTTTAATTAAATCATAAAATTAGAAAACATATCTGAATCTTCTTACAAGTCATGTGCTAGCAACAAAACTCAGGGCGGGTTTTTCAGCATTACAAATGCCTCGCATTGCAATATCCAGGCAAGTAAATAATCCGGTTTTTGCACTTATTATAAAGAAAAGTCGTGAGAGTTAATCGAAGTTCCCATGGTTGCTAACCTGCGTGACCGTGTAGTGGCCTTGCTGTACATTCTTAATTAGTTGTTCCATATATTGCTTCATTTGGGAAAAATATTTTCTGACTAAGTTTGACGCATCCACTAGACTTAAAATTTTACATTGTCTTCTTCTGCCAAAGATTAACTACGCTCCATTTTCAAAACAAATATGAAAAAAATTTACAATTCCGGGACGTTTATATTGGATCTCTTTTACTATCACTTAATTTTTTTAAAAGGAAATTAATTTTTCCCAACTATTTAATTTTTGAAATTCTTTGCATAGCCATGAACGACACATACAAACTCTTTAAGATTTATAAATATTCCCAACACTTCGTTTGAATTTCATAAAAACTCTTCATTCCCCACCAGACATAAAATAATCTTCGCCATAAGAACTACTACCTAGTTGTCATTATCTTAATCATATTTCCACCTTTTTTCCCACAAATTAATTACATAATTTTATTCTCAGTAATAAAAAGCTCAGCCTCCACGTTTTTCTGGTGATTATTGATATTAACTTTTTTAATCATAAATTCTTTTAGATTTTTGTTGTAATTAAATTTATTAATTTTATGAGGATTTTTCAGCAATTCTGGCATTTACAACCGACTAAGCCGTAGAACTTATCATATTTACTTACTCCTCAACAGGCCATGTGGTATTTAAGATGTGCTGAAATTTACAGTTTACATACATATAAACGTTTGGATTTAAATGTTGTCTGACAAATATTCTCAACAAGAAACTGAAATTTTTATGACCGCTACATAGGCAGTATTATAAAACATGCAGCAATGAGTAAACACTCAAATTTCGGGGCGTATTAGTATACGTAAGTTTTTATACGTAAGTACATACAAATTAAATATTGTTTGTTTGTAATAGCATAACTCGGACGAACATCATCTGATTTGCATTGACCTTTTTTTTTGATTCGTATTGAAACAGATAAACCAACAACGGAGCTGAAATAAATTTTGTCTCTGGGTGCACGAGGCATTGAAGCATTGTTTTTTAGAGCTAGAAGGATAAAAATTGGTACATATACCAAGGGGGATATACATTTAAAACCGCACTCTAGAATTCTAGTTTGTGGGTGACGGTTCGTGGCAGAAGTGTTTTTCAGAGCTAGAAGGCTGAAAATTGTTACTTATATATATATAGTACTGACGACGAGGACATCAGTTAGTAGTTAGTAGGATTTTGGATTGTAGGTGACGGGGCGTAGTAAGCTTGATGAACCGCTAGAGTATTGACAGTGATCTATTAAGATGACGCCGATTGTTTTACCAGTGTTGCGTCGACATGTGCGTCAAGATTGAAACAGAATGTCTCATATTCATCCGAGTCAATCAAACTAAATTGTTTTCGGATGAGTACATCCACTTGTGAGATGCAATTAGTATGGATGAATGTTCAGCAGCAGCAAACATCGGCCGGTTGAAAATTCTCCCAGCGACATATGTTTGTAGCTTGAGCCATATATCATATTTGCGGCAGTATGACCGCCCCGACTTATTCATCATGTTTTCATGCAATCAGAAATTACCATAAATTAAGCAGCTGGGTAAAAACATATGAAATCAACCAATGAGTTGACCGCACCGATTTCGAATTGGATGAAATTTGGTACGAAGGGAAAGTTAAACATAATAATAGCGTTTGCCAACTTTCAGTGTCCTAGCTCTCGTACTTTCAGAATTATGGCCATTCCAAGTTGGAAAAAATCAATAAAAATGCACTCAGATGCCTTAACACAATTTTTTATATCTCGAAAAGTATTCATTGTACTTTAATAATCAAGGGCTCATTTTACAGACAAAAACATGCGCCATTCAAAAAAATTTTTTTTTTAAATTTTCGATCAAGGATAATGTAAATAAAAAAAGGACTAAAATTTCCAAAGGATATATCTCGAAAATCAATATTTTTAAAAATTTCAAAAAAATATATGTTAATTATTATTATGTTTTGTACAAGTCTGCCAAACTTCAATGTGGAGTCTTTATTACAACATGAGTTATTAAGAAAAAAGCAGGCGAAGGTTTATGTATTTCATGAAATATACCAAAATACAAAAAGGTGACAAATTACAAAAAGAAGGACAAATCAAATGTAACGGAACTTTTTCGACTTTACAACCTAGGCGAAATATTTATTGCCTGTTCACACAAAAAATTTACAAATATTTTATGACATGTGGTCGGCTTATTGGCAGTAGCAAATTCAGTCCCTATTTAAAAAACATTTTATGACCCGTAGTTCACGCAAATTTTCCAATTCAAGAAAAGCAAGGCGTTTATTTTTTTACCTGAAATCTTTATTTTGTACCAAAAAAAACAGTATAAATAGTTCAGAGACTCTAAGTCAAACTTCAGTTGAATACCAGATTTCATAAGTGCTAAACGTCAAAGTGTTAAAGTGACTGGATCGTTTGAAAAAGCAAAAAAAGAGACTAAATATTTAAATAAATTATAATTATTGTCATTACAAAAAAGTCGTGCACAATTCATTCGGTTGTGGTATTTAAATAAAAAATATGCCATTCAACTCAACATTTTGCTGTAATCCTTTTAAAAAATCCGGTCACACTGGCTGCAATAAAAGTTTAAGACAAGTCCAAGAATGGATGCTACAGTATACTAAGGATAAAAACATTACGATCTCAAATAAAATTTGTGGGACATGTAGAATACAATTTTCGCATCTGAAAAAATCTAATAAATCTAATTTGGAAGAAGGTTCAGACATAAACGAAAATGTAGATACTTTCGATTACATTGCATCAGGCACGGAAGAAGATGACATTGCGTCAGGCACGGAAGAAGTTGCTATTTCAAAATTAAACCAATCTTTACCGTATCTGGAACAATCTCCGATAAAAAAGAAGAAGTTACATCAAAAACGGTACAGAGATGCAAAATTCAGGAAAATAAGTGATTCGATTCAAGACAAAATTTTCCACTGTTCACCACAATCAACTTCGCATATGTGCCTACAATCCGAAATAATAGAACAATTAAAAGAAAAGTTTAAAACATTAACAAAAAATAGTGAGAAAATCCAACTGCTAACAATTTTACCAAAAAGCTGGACAATACATAAAATTAAGGAAGAATTCCTGGTTACAAACTATATCGCGCGAAAAGTTAAGCATTATTTGAAACAAAGGGTGTGATGAGTACGCCTAACCCAAAACTGGGAAGTCCAATTTCACCAGTGACAAGCAGTTTAGTAAAATTCTTTTATGAATCCGACGACGGCAGCAGGTGTTTGCCCGGACAGAAAGATTTCGTGTCTGTTTTTGAAAATGGTACAAAAGTCAGGAAAAATAAAAGACTTTTGCTTGGAAACTTAAGAGAAATGTACGCCTTGCCTTATTCAAGGAACGACATGATGGAATAAAAATAGGTATTTCCAAGTTTTGCCAACTTCGCCCGAGGAATATAATTCTAGCAAATGTGAGTGGATCTCATAACGTGTGTGTTTGTACAAAGCATCAAAATGTGAACCTGATGATTGATGCTATAAATTTAAAAAATTAACTGCTGGTGTTCCGAATTATCAGCGTGAATGTTGCAAAGATTGTTTGAAACAAATGACATGCATTCCATCTTCTTCAAAGTGTCACCTACGTAAATGTAACAAGTGTCCAGGAATTGAAAATTTAAAAGCAAAACTAAATCAATTACTAGAGCAAAATGATATTGATGAAATAACATATAAACAATGGATAAGTGTAGATAGGGATAATTTGGAGACCATGATTGGCCAAGCCGACGTTTTTGTGGATTCCTTATGTGAAAAGCTTGAAATTCTATTACCTCATTCACTTATTGCAAAACAGCAGGCAGCATATCTGAGCGAAAGAAAATCAAATTTGGAAGAAAATGAAATGAGTTTGCGATTTTTCAGAAAATGCTTCTTTTACTATTCAGGATACAGTCCAGGGATTTCACTGGAACAACTCTCAGGCCACTTTATACCCAATTGCTATTTATTTTAAATCAGATGGAAAAACACAACATACAAACTTCATAATAATATCTGATTATCTTGTACACGATTCTGTAGCTGTTCACCTGTTCCATCGCCACCTGAATGTATTTTTGAGAAAAAAGTTTAAAACAACCCCGAAGAAAATCACGTATTTTTCAGACGGTAGTGCTGCCCAGTTTAAAAATAAAAAGAACTTTATCAATTTATGTTATCATATGGAAGATTTTGGATGTAATGCTGAGTGGCATTTTTTTGCAACAAGCCATGGAAAAGGCACAAGTGACGGGCTTGGAGGTACCGTAAAGAGAGAGGCACGTCGAGGTAGTTTACAGCGTCCATTACAAGGTCAAATAACTACTCCAAAACAATTATATGAATGGTGCCTGCAAAATCTTTTGAACTGTAATTTCGAGTTTTTAACTCTAAAAGACCACGAAGAAGAAGCACGGTTCCTTCAAATTCGTTTTAAAGATTTGCGTACTATTCCTGGAACTCAAAAGCTGCATTCTATTGAACCTGTAGATAAAAAAAAATTAAAGTCAAGCGTTACTCGGCAGATGCAGATTTTTTAATTGAAATCCTTCAGAAATAAATAAATATGCTGTAATAAAGTGTTTAATAATGATAATACATTATGTTGTACTTTTTATTAAAGGTTTAGCAATGGAGAAAAAGAGTTTAAGCAAAGAAAAGTCGAAAAAGTTCCGTTACATTTGATTTGTCCTTCTTTTTGTAATTTGTCACCTTTTTGTATTTTGGTACATTTCATGAAATACATAAACCCTCGCCTGCTTTTTTCTTAATAACTTATGTTGTGATAAAGACTCCACATTGAAATTTGGCAGACTTGTACAAAACATAATAAGAATTAACATATATTTTTTTTAAATTTTTAAAAATATTGATTTTCGAGATATATCCTTTGGAAATTTTAGTCCTTTTTTTATTTACATTATCCTTGATCGAAAATTTAAAAAAAAAATTTTTTTGAATGGCGCATGTTTTTGTCTGTAAAATGAGCCCTTGATTATTAACGTGCAATGAATACTTTTCGAGATATTAAAAATTGTGTTAAGGCATCTGAGTGCATTTTTATTGATTTTTGCCAACTTGGAATGGCCATAATTCTGAAAGTTGGAAGGCTATATGTCTGAAAGTTGGCAAATATTATTGTGCCGATCCATAGATCATGTGTACAAAATCTTATCAAATTTGGAGGTGATGAAGTCAGAAATGTTAATATTTTCGGTTGATTTCATATGTTTTTACCCATTAGCTATATTACGTCAAACGCTAATTATTTAATGAACAACTTTAATTTTACCTCCCATACAAAAGCGTGGCTGTGAGGCTGGATAGTTCGGCCCAATAATTGCCATATAACAGAAACGATCATAGTGCAATTTAGTGTTAGATCATATTTCGTGAAACACCACTCTGCTACTAAAATTGGCGTTATTGTCACTCTCATTCTGGTATCTCCCATACAAAAGCTTTGTGGACGTCGGATCTGTCGATGATAGATCTCCTGTAAAATAAAATCTATCTTAATGAAATTTGGTACTGGATAAAATGTTTTGTGAAATTCTCCTCTATAACTAGAAATGGATGACTTTTCCAAGCCCATCATGGTACTACCCATTAAATCGTCGGGCAGGCACCAACTGTTAGATGCTATATCTCCCGCCAATACTATTGATCTGAAAGAAATTTGGTATTAGCCTATATATTTCGTCCCATACTAAAAATAAAAATTTTTCCACGACAATCACAGTACCTCCATTACAAAAGCTGTGCGGATGTCTGGTCCTCCGACCCGACAGCTCCCGTAAAATATAACCGATATTAATGAAATTGGGTACTACTGGCCAATATTTTGTTATCCTTAATTTAACACTTAACACGTAACCTGACTGACTTGTACTTAAATCAATCAAACCTGTACGCAGCCCGACAGCTAGTTGGTTTCATAAACATCTTTTACTTTCCAGAATACTATTTAGTTAGCGAATTCATCAATCTTATTGTGGAGAGAGTTATGACATCATCAAGAAGCATCATCCGCCGCCATCTGGGAAGAGTCGTAACGCCGTCTAGAAATGCCCAGTATTTTCCATAATGCTTTATAGTGATTTAATTCATCTACCTCAGTTGAAGAGTCCACATCCAAAAGTCTACCATATATAAATTAACATTTCACTAACTTGACAAAACTATTGGGACAAATGTTAGTTTAAACTACATGATTTGACCTGTCTAAACAGGTTGAAACTAATCAATAATGAGGGGAATACGCGATACATCAGATTAATTTTATATCCATTGACAAGTACACTACTTTCATTTCCGCGTGCACACACATAGCCTTCCATTTACACTATACTATCATATATAAGTATATATCTGCAAACATTAAACATGCATATATGTATATCTGATGTATCGGACATTCCCCACAGAAGCTTAATTTCTCCTATTGATTTATTATATTGCGCTCTTGTGTAATTGTCGCCATACAGTTTCCTTAGTAAGTTAAATTTTCACAAGATTAGCATCTGGCATAATTTGCAAATGCTACAACATTATCTACGTTTCCCTTTATCAGTTTTCGTTACACATGTCAGGCTCGAAATCATACAAATTGTGCTTAATTTCAAAAACCTTTAAAACTTTATGGGACTTGTGATTAACAGGCATGAATTCCGATTTGCTTATGCTGTGAAAGTTTTAGATAAATCGCTCAATTTAAGTAAGTATATATAAGTATATTTTTTGTAGTTTCTTCCATTGTGGAATATTAATGTCTGCTAATACTAAATGGTAATGTTTTAAAATAAATTTAATTATACAGGTAATTATTTCAGGTTCATAAAATTGCCAGTAGTAACCGCAGAATGTATATCAAGAAAATCCGAAGTAAAATCTAATGAGGGCATAAATAAAGCTAAATGGATTACCTGTTATTTTCATCCAATTGAGTCAGAAGAAAGTAATCAAATCTCAACATAAGTGACACACTGACTACTTTATAAAAGCGAACACAAACTACTGAAATTATCAAATAGACCCAAGTCTTTAAATATAACTAAAAAACAACAGATTTTATATTCCCATGGTAATAGCGTCGGGGGTTCATTTTTCCAAGTCAATCAAAAATTTTTCATATAACCATAATCCCCCACCAATGATACTAATTGATATATCACGTTCTGTGGGTAGTTATACAGATTTAAAAAGAATGCTAGCATATCTTTGATAACCATAGTATATAACGCATTTGTGATTAATTATAATTATAATCACTTAAATTGAAACGTATTCATTACAATCTTTAATCGTATCAATCAACTTGTCAAGCAGTAAATGCCGCCATATCCAGCAGACCCAACCAATCGAGCAACTATTCTTATAAATTATGCCATAATAAAACGAATGAGTTCTACGTATTTTCTTCCGTTGCTAGTTGTTGTCGGTCGTTGCAGAGTGGTTGAACGGCAACTGATTAAGTACCAACAATCATGCAAGGTGACATTGCATTTTGCAAGGATTCCGAAGAAAGCGGAGAATGCCACATCTCGTTTTCATGATACATTTGCTCTTTAGAAAAATGTTGCGTTTTGGATGGAGTTAAAGAAAAGTTTAAATCTGTTTGAGCTCTAATTAAATTCTAGAAATATTAAAAATTTTTGACTTCAATAATTATGGAGATTGTACTTAATCATAACCGATAATATGATGATCATAACAGACATATTAATACCTTGGAAGAAAACGAAATAGAAATGTTGGGAGGCTTTATAGCCACTATAAATTAGATATCCATTATTGTTTCGTAACTGCAAAAAATTATCGAAATTAAAAAATTTGTCGATGCTAATATTCGACCTTTATTGTTAATATTGCTATTTCTGTTTAAAACTCAAGCTTCAAGTCAGTTTAATCTCCAATTTATTTCTTCTATGTTTCGATCTCAATCGAGGATCATCCTCAGAATGGGTAAATGAGTAAAAATAATATACAAAAAATTAAGAAAATTGTTATTTTCCTACTCCTTCAGCGTCTATTGCAATACTAATGCTGAATTTAATGATACTCATTTCAACCAGATCGGATTATAAATACCTGATATGATCTCAAGAAGTTGGACCGATAGCGGGGGAAAAATTACCTTTCGAACTCAGTGCAGAAACTTTTGTCGGTTGTGACATTTTGGCGTTGATCACAGAGTTGGTCCTAAAGTAAATTTCTTCTTCTATAAGTATTTGCCGCGGATGCGCAGGTGTATTCTTTCCGCTTAGCGTCTCTGGATGTTCCTTGAGGAAGGTAAAAGGGCATTCCAGCTGTGTCTATGCGATGCGCTCACAGTTCCTCCTTAATAATGTATTAATTTTAATTCCACAAAACATGAATGTATTAAATAATTAATTTTTCTATTGTTTCCGCTTTCATTTTGTTCAGTAGACCATATGTTTTTGTTTTTCTTTTTCTGCTTTTAACAACCTGTTATTGTGAGGTGAATTATTTGTTGCGAGGTGAATTTAACGTTGTCACCGTGTTGCCAGAATACCAGATACAAACAATGGTGACAACTTTGTGGATACAAATTGATTGTTACCACATACCCAGAATAGGGGTGTAAATTGAAGTTTTGGTGTGATAAATCATCACTTATGAAATAGTTTTCCAAAATTGTTGGAACGAAGCTCCTTATCGCATGTTCCGGGATGGGGGCTAAATGAAAAATTTTAAACAACCTTTTTTAGCTACTGTATTACAACCCATTATTTTTAAGTTTGGTTTAAAGAGAAGTTTTCTAGGTGGAGCCTGTGTATTACATATTGTAGTTTTGAACCCAATAAAAATTAAATTTAGTGCAAGACTGGCAAATCCATGAAATACAACCGTGAGCATGGAATTACATTTGGCAGCACACTTACTCTTACACTCGTAATTTTAGTTTGGTTTATGTCTAGACTAATATATCAGGGATATTTTTTGTTTAATGGGAAATTTTCTAGGTGGAGCCTGTTTATTACATCTTGTAGTTTGGCCGTCGGTGGTGCAATGGTAGTGTGCGCGCCTCTTGTACATGAGATCGTGGGTTCGATCCCTGCTCTGACCACCTTAAAATTTCTTTCGGCGGCGGTCACCTCGCATAGTCACGGCGACACTATCAAGTATTTAGCCATGAAAAGGCTTCTCAAAATACCGTTCGGAATCGGTGTAAAACTGTAGGTCCCAATCGGTGAGTGAAAACTGGAAAGCGCACAGCTCAGTGATTGTGAGAAGCTCCCCCCTGTCCCTTCATGGGATGTAATGGGAAACAATTTTTTTTGTTTTGAACCGAATAAAAGGTAAATTTAGAAAAGCCAAAGTGAAAGATGTTTAAAAAATAAAATTTTCTTAAGTAAGTGCGCTTTCTTAAAAAAAGCAAATGTTTTAAAAAAAACCTATTTGTATTCTGAAACAATCTACATTTTCTTAAAAAATACCTTATCTTAAAGAAGTACCTCTTCTTAAAAATAGTAAATTTTCTTACATAAAGTGACTTTTCTAGTACATTATCTTACAACAAATTGCCTTTTCTTAAAAACCTACCTTTTCTTTAAAGAGTACCTTTTTTGTAAAACAAAATAACTTTTATACTCTTAAAATACTTATACTCTTAAAATTGTACATGTTCTTTCGTAAAAAAAAGCATTTCTTCAAAAAAAAATACACCTTCTCTTAAACTAAATACATTTTCTTACAAAAATTCCTCTTCTTAAAAGTACTTTATCTTAAAAGTAAAATAATACCTTCTCGTTTCTTTTCTTGAGATAAAAAGCGTTTTTGAAAGTAAGTAATTTTTTTTAAAAAAAATAACCTTTTCCTAAAAAGAGTACCACTTCTTTAAAAAGTACCTGATCTTAAAAAAGCACTTCTTTGTACAAAAATGCATCCTCTTAGGCTTTTTCATACAGAAAGTACTTGTAATTAAAAATGGTAGCGTTTCTTAAAAAAAAATATTAGCTTTTAATAAAAGAAGTACCTCTCATTAAAGAAAGGACCTTTTCAGGAAAATATAAGACATATTCTTACAAAAGGGACATTTTTTTAAAGAAATACATTCAATAAAATAAAAATTTTATAAAAAAGTTTATCATTTTACGAAAAATATCTTTTCTCAAATGTCCATTTAAATTACAGTATTTCTCAACAGGCGCCTTAGGCTTGTTGGAACTAACTCGTACATAATATATAGCGAAAAGAAATTCGTTCCAAGCGGGTGTCCCCTGACACCTCATGTAATTTTTTTTTTTATTAAGTGAACGCATCAAATTCTTCAACTAGTGTCTTTGTAATCTTCTTGCTGCTCACAGCTTTATATTCAATGGTGTCAAAATTATATTCTAATTTTCAGAGAGTTTTAAACATAGAGTAATGACGTATAGAGCTGTCCTTGTTCTCATCTGACCTTTCCTTTCACACTATTCGTGGTCGGTCGGGGCGATAGAGAGTTATTTGACGTTAGTTGATTACACCAGGTGGAATTAAAAAAATTGTTGACTCAAATTTTTTATATAGTTTTGAGAAAAAACTGTGAAATTTAAACGCATTTGGACTTTTTGTTATCTTTTATTGTTAGTAAATATTTGTGTTGTTTTTAAAGCACAAAGCGATTTGCCGTTGCTGATTTATTGTTAAATGGTTTGAGTCATTGCCTCTATCTGGTATTATTAAAGCAATTCCAACATCCAACCGCCCATCTGGAACAGACCAAATGTCATAAATTTACTGAGAGAGTTGTCGTCTCTATACGTCATTACTCTGTGGTTTTAAAGATTGATGTTTGCCACGAGTTCGACTATTGTGAAACCACCTTGCAATCCCAATAATAAAGCAACCACTATGAAATCGCAACACACCTTTCCATCGTACTGTGTTTACACTCCAGCTTGGGCTTAGATCGACAGCCTTAGGACTGTTGTTCGGAGTCTCTTCCATTGCACCACAGTCACTTGTACAATTTATTTTTTTTGCTTTAAATATGAATTAAAAATATCATAGTAAAGTACATACTCATAACTGGCATTCGGTTGCTAAAATCAGTATTGTTGGTTTCCGTATTATACTTATACATATTATAGATTACTTATATTAGGTTAATTATAGATTACATTTGATTAAAGAAATCTTACTGCTCTGATTGGATCTGATCCGGCGACCTTTGGACTCCTAACCGGCATCTCTTCGATTGGCCCATAATCACTTCTATAATTTAGTTTTTATTTTACAAAACTAATCTACCTATACAGTTAGTGTGCGGTTACATTGGTTGCGAATTCTTTACTTACGAACTCGCACGAAATCGTATGACGTCATCAGATTGAAACAACTAGAAGTATATAAATTCATGTGGTTACATTGAAAGCATGTTGTTGGTACGAACACCTGGGAGTTCGTAAGAATGAATTGATGAAAACAAAAATTTTTGTTTACAATTCAGTTGGTCGTGCGAATTCTATTGAAAAGGATGGACTGCGAAAAATTGATTGCGGAGGTTGAGCAGTACGCGGCGTTGTGGGACCAAAGAAATAAGTCCTACCACAACAGGGAAATTATTAAAAGATTGTGGATTGCCATTTTTTCGTAGATCATAGAATGATCTACTAAACTCCCCGTCCTCGTTTCTTGTTAGGTAGAAATTATCTACCCAAAATCTTCCGCTCTGAATATTCAAAATTAAATATTTTAAAAGCGGACTTTCAAAAAAGTACATTTCCTCTTCGAAATCCATTTTAAACTAAATTGCTGGCGCGCGAAAAGTTTTCTTATTAACCGCGCGCGGGCAATGAACCACTTCATCTTACAAATTCGCACACTGAGATTTCGGACGAATTCGTACGAAAGAAATTCGGATCCAGTGTAACCGCAGACTTACGCGCTGAAAATCGGTCTTTTTTGTGTATGATAGTAGCTTGTCACAAACATACAAGTTGGCGCAAAGTTAATCATTCAGTTCTGTTTGTGAATAACTTGTTTACTGAATAAAAACAAAGCTGATTTTTAGAATGGAAATCTTTAGTTGGATCTTTAAAATTTTTCTGTTAAGTGGAAAGATGATATCCGTCAAGCGGCTAACGCCAGTGTTTATACTCATTTGTGCGCACTTCATTGCATTTTCCATGACTTTCCCAAGATTTCCGGTGAAAACTGTTCGCATTCCTGTCGAATATTCTTCTTAAGGTCCGCGATTGTCTGAGGCTTGTTCGGATGGTTAAATCGGGCGATCGTGCTGGCCATGCCAAATCGCCAGATAGGGAGATTACGCGACGCGGAAACGCTTCCTTCACAATACCCATTGTGGCTCGTGCTGTGTGTGCGATTGTACCGAAACCACATGTTCACCAAACCCCGCTCATCCAATTCCGGTAGTAAGAAGTTTTTTATCATACTCCTGAAGCGTTCGCCAGTAACAGTGAGCGTATTGTCGATGCAGTCCTCCAAAAATACGGCCCAATCACTCCATCCGCGTGAATGTCGCACCACACAGTGGCTTTGACAATAATATATATAAAGGGTTTCCAATTTGAGTGATATGATTTCTGAGTGAAGTTTCGGCTATTTGTAGTATGTCAAGATCTGTAATATTTGTTTCATTGTATTCAGTAATGTTCACAATTTCGTCATGGATGGATATGCGCTAGAACAACGTTTACAAATTATTAAATTTTTTGTATCAAAATAATCGTTCTCCAATTGCAACTTCTCGTGCGCTTTTGCCAAATTATGGTCGTAATAATCGTCCGCCTGTGCTCGCTATTCGTCAAATTGTTGAAAATTATGAGCGTACATATTCTTAGCATAATGTTCAAGTGCGAATAAGATAGATAACCGCTCGAAGTAATGGAAATATTGCTGCAGTTCAGGCAAGCGTTGCTGAAGGCCGCAATTCTCCGAAATGAAGCTGTTAAGACCGTTAGATGAAGCTGTTAACACGTATAGATCGACGATAATGCCGGAATTGGAAGAAGTTGATCTTGACAACATCTGGTTCCACACCCATCAGACTCTCTTCAAGACTTACAAGTCAATATTAAACGTGCAATTCATGACATACGACTTGATTTAGTGCCAAAAGGTGCTCGAAAACAGGGTTCATCGAATTCGTTCCTGCAGAAGAAAACGTGGATGCCATTTGAAAGTCGTTTTACTCCGAATGTAAAATCGATACAGTGTACTTCACATTAAATAAACAACATTTGAATTTCCTTAACAATTAGTGTGTTTTATTTAACGAAATCATATCACTCAAATTGGAAAACCCTGTATAATAATATAAATAATTTTCGGTGATCCCGAATGGAAGATTTTGCATGTTGACGAAACAGCTTAAGTTGAAATGCGCCTTGTCGCTCGTGATGATTTTCGACACAAAATCGTCCTCTTCGTTGTTTAGATTGAGGACGGTTTGACAGTAATTCACACGCGTTAACTGAGGCACTGTTTGCATTTTGTACGGGAACATGTGTAAGTCTTTCACTAAACTCCGCTGTAGGGTCCGTCTGGTGATGCTCAATTGTGGGGGATGTTTCGTCGTTCTCAGCGAAATATGAAGCCACAGCCGCGATGTTCTCTGCCGAACGACCAGTCCGGTGCGGGCACGCTTTGCAAGGTATCGTGTGGTGCCAGTCTCTTCGAATCAACCCGCTAAAAGCCGGATTGTTTTCGCTACACGTTTAGGAAATCGACGTCGAAATTCACGCTGCGTCAACGCCACCAACCGATTATTGGTCAAGGAAATCGACACAGTTATTACACGATCTTGCGGAGTATATCGCTCTATTGCTTGTCTGTTTGTATATCGCAGCTGTCTTGTTCACAAATGTCAAATATGATTGACGTACGATGTCATTTGCTAAACTTATAACATCTTCCGGTAGGGTAATTAACTTTGCGTCACTTGTAGTATACTTGTGTCCAAATAAATTGTGTTTGGTATTCAATGTTACATGTTCGAGGCACTATAAATTATATGTTATAACACATGTGTCGCGACCCCAAATTTCATTTTGTTAGTTGAAAACTGCAGAAAATAAAAACGCGACCGACAGCAAAGAAACAAAAAAGTAGCAGATCTTAAACTCCTGAAATCAATGTTTAAAACATATATGTACATAGTTCCTGCATTATGTTACACAGCTGAATATTACAGCTGAATATATTGTAAAAAACTAAAATTAACACATAAATACAACGAACACTTTGCAAAATGGAGTTCGAAACATAACGAAAATTTTTTTATGAGTAAACAAAACAGGCGAAAAATAGGAAGACCAAGACTCCGCTGGAGGGATCAAGTTGACGAATCCCTGGGTGCACTTGGTATTACCAACTGGAGAGATAAAACAAAAGATCGAACTGGTTGGCGAAAGATGTTATCTTCGTTTTGTAAGGTCCCTGACCCCCAGGGGTTGTTCGAGACCGGATAATCATAATCAAAAAAACATTAATAATTCTTGTTCAAAATTTATCCTATTAATTTCTTAGTAAGCGACTCCTTCCATTCGTAACAGATTTGTTGTAACGGTCATATTGAATCA
Organism: Phaonia tiefii; assembly: GCA_963931995.1. Classification (NCBI taxonomy): domain Eukaryota; kingdom Metazoa; phylum Arthropoda; class Insecta; order Diptera; family Muscidae; genus Phaonia; species Phaonia tiefii. The sequence goes on along the minus strand of OZ008368.1, from coordinate 194,912,403 downwards.
TTAGTGTATTTATCGATTTTCCAAGAGAATACATACATTTTTCCTCTGAAAAATAAAATTTTTCGGATTAACTTTTAAGATTGCTCTATTTTTAATGTTGAAAAATTATGTTAATACAACTTGCAGGTGCTTAAATTTGTCCATCACATAGGACTTTTCACTCTTGGATTACACAGTGCAACACGAAAAAAAATAACCATATACGGACACCACTACGTGATAAAAGACTAAAAAAAAAGATCCGTGTCTCCCAATTTTTCCCAATGTCATGCACTTTTATTTTTATGGGCCGCCAAAGATTTGGGGCCTCGGTATCATTTTCGTAAAAATGTGATCATTTTTTTAGGCTCATATCTTGCAAACCGTTCAGAATTTTCTCTCTGAGGCAAAGTTGTAGCTCTTGTCATAAAGAACAAAAATTGCGAACATATAAAATCAAAAAAACTTCACCTTCCAGATCAAAATCGCAAAACGCTTAAAAAAATTAGATTTTTTTTACCTTTTTTCCCGTGTTCAGGTCCATAGGTAGCAAACCGTTCAAAATTCAAGGAAACAATCAACTACAAAAATTTACCTAAGATCTCAATAAACAAATTTCTGGAACATATAGACTTCCTAGAGATGATTCTTAACACTGTTTAGGTAGCACGCAAAAGTGAAAAATTTGCCGAAAATTTTTTAATTTAATTTTTTTTACCTTTTTCTCCTGTTCAGGTCCATAGGTAGCAAAAAATGAAATATGCCTGGCCAGAACCATGTGTTTGTCCAATGGTTAACACCGTTTAGGTAGCGCTTAGGTATCACGCGATCATGCACCGACAGCAGCAGCACAGGCAATGCAGTGAGCTCAGCACACGCCACAAGGGACGCAGCACACAATATAAAAGCGACACGACGCTCACATCGAGGCATTACACAACGCGACGTCAACGAGAGCTCAGCGGTGAAAGTTATAAGTATAATTCGTTACAGTATAATTCGCACACAACATTGGCAACTGACAATTTCAATAGGCAGTGTGAAAATATTGATTTATTTTGCTACGTTTGCGGTCATCAAACCAGAAAAAAACATCTACAAGATTTCAGAAGGAAAAGAATCTTTTAACTAGTGAATTCAAAAGAGCATATACATTGTTTTTCGACGAAGTGGACTTGACCGGTGAAAATTACACACCTAATACAGTGTGTCGCCAATGTTATAACAATCTCATGGCATGGTTGAGTGGAGGCAGAGGTACTATGAAGTATTGTAAGCCGGTAAACTGGATTAATCGCCCAGGTGATCATGATGCAACCAGTTGCTATGCATGCGTAAATTACACATGTCGTCTAAATCGACATTCTGAGAAGAACAAAATTTACAAAGCAACTGCAACAGCCACACTACCAGTGCTTGCACCTGAAAATTTTATATCACCAAGGCCGCCAACTCCAGGTCGTACTACAGAATTTACAGCAATGAGTACAGCAAGTGGTGTTACTTATGAAGATCCATTTGATACCGATTATGAGCCCCAACAGGGAAGAGATGGACCACAACTAATAACACAAATGGAAATGGATTTCATTGTGGCAATATTTTTGACAGCTTTTTTAAAGCAAAGAAAACTCACACATGCTAATGTTAACTCTACGGCGTACCGCAAACGACAAGCTGAATTTCAGATGCTCTACACTCTAAATGATGGCAATTCGTTCGCTTACTGCAACGATATAAAAGCTTTGGTGGTAAAAATGGGAATGAACTACATCGCTAGTGAGTGGAGATTATTTATTGATGGTTCTGTTTCAAGCTTGAAAGCAGTGTAGTTGCATGTGTCGAACCGAAAACCTTCCATTCCGCTAGCAATGGGTATTAACATGAAAGAAAGCTATGAAACATTGAAAGATATAATGGAAAAAATCAAATACCACGAAAATAAAAGGAAGATTTGCTGTGATTTGAAGGTCATCAACATTTTGCAAGGGATCATCGATAAGGGCGACTTCCCAAAATTCTTTTGTTTTCTTTGTAATTGGGATTCACGCTCACCTCTGAATCAATTCCAATGTAACTCGTGGTGGCCAAGAGGAAGTGTGGATGAACAAATACAACAACATAGACTGAAGAATGCACCTTTAATTGACAATACTCGAGACATCTTGCTGCCACCGCTCCACATAAAATTGGGAATTGTTAAAAAATTCATCGAAGTGGCCGTTGTAAATTGTCCAAACGCATTCGACTATTTGAAAAGCGTTTTCCCAAAGCGTAGCGATGACCAAATTAAAAAAGGTATTGTAGTAAATTTAAAACGAATTTTTGTTCACCTAATTGTACTATTTACACTATGTTAATGTTTTCTTTTCTGTCTTTATTTTTTGTTTTCATTTAACAGGCGTACTTAATGGCCCTGACATTAGAAAGCTATTCAAGAGCAACTTTGATTCATCGCTTGATGAAAATCATTCAATGGCATGGATTTACCTTCAGCGTGTATGCACCAGAGTCTTGGGAGGGGATCGAGACGCGGAACCGGAAGCAAGAGAATGGGTGAAACAAATGCTGCATTATTTTGAGATAATCGGCGCATCGATTACATTAAAGCTGCATTTTCTTCATTTTCATTTTGACGATTTTATCAAACAACTCCCTACCGAATCCGATGAGCAAGGAGAACGGTTTCACCAAACCACAATGCCCATGGAAAAACGGTACAAAGGCAAAAACCTCGACGCATTGCTGGCAGAGGTATGTTGGTGGAGTCACAAGATCACCCTGTATGATGTTAATGAAGTATTTGAAGAAGAAAGAGCGGATGATGGAGGGCAGTCTGGAAGCAACGTGCCTGTGGACACCATAATTGCTGAATCAGAGTCAGATTCGGTCGATTCGGACGACGATTTGGATCCACAACTTAAGAGAGCGCGATTTGCAAGTCCAGGGCCATCAACATTATAAACATAATACGAATACTTTTTTTTAATATTTTTGTAATAGATAGCATAGTATCTCAATGTTGAAGTAAATAAAAAACAAATGAAATTAAAAAACGGTGTTAAGAATAATTCCCAGGAAGTTTATATGTTCTAGAAATTTGTTTATTGAGATCTTAGGTAAATTTTTGTAGTTGATTGTTTCCTTGAATTTTGAACGGTTTGCTACCTATGGACCTGAACACGGGAAAAAAGGTAAAAAATCGAATTTTTTTAAGTTTTTTGCGATTTTGCGAAGGTGAAGTTTTCTTGATTTTATATGTTCGTAATTTTTGTTCTTTATGACAAGAGCTACAACTTTGCCTCAGAGAGTAAATCGAAACTCTGAACGGTTTGCAAGATATGCGCCTGAGAAAATGATCACATTTTTACGAAAATGATACCGAGGCCCCAAATCTTTGGCGGCCCATAAAAAAAAGGTGCAGACTTTGGGAAAAATTGGGAAACACGGGTCTTTTTTTTTTTGGTCTTTTATCACGTAGTGGTGTCCGTATATGGTTATTTTGCCATGACTTAAAAAATTACACACAGTGTTTTTCTAAAATGTAAAGCACATCTATCTCAAATTTCGACAAATGTACTTTAAAAATGCTGTAAAAAAATGTATACATAGAATTTTAATTTTCCATTATTTTTAGTTTGTTGTGCTTATTATATGACGTGTATGTTGATGAATAGTATAATCGTCAGGTGAAGAGAAAAGAGTGTAAATAAAAGCATGAGTCGCGATATCTTAAATATAGTGAAAAATGGTTACTTTATTTCATTACCATTTTGTATCCAACAGTATCAGAAATGTCGGAATTATTACGATTTCATTCTCTTAAGAATCATCTGGCAGCTATTTGGTAAATTGTCTGAAAAGTATGATTAGCTTCAAAATCTATTATCTTGGCATAGGCAAATCAAACAAATCAACTATGCTCAAATTTCTCTGTTGTAGGTCAAAACTAAACATAATATACTCGAATCCGCTATCAAGAATACTATTCTTATACTTATATATGGCCACTTTCATCTTCTTTTCTCCCGTTCCAATTCATACATACCCCCATTTAATAAAGACATAATGTAATACCACAGTATTGAAGAAGATATTATGTGTCGAATTTCATCACTAGCGCCAACATAAATATTCTTTGAATATAGTACGGAATCCTTCATTAATATTGGGACTTCCCTAATTAATTTATGGCCAAAAAAATATTTCGCTGTATTAATGCAACTAGTTCATAGCTCCTACTTCATTGAATTCATCAGACATCCCACGAAATTTGTTGATTATTTCCATGAAGAATAGATTTCAATAAATTTTAAAAAATAATAATAAGTTGGCTCAGTAATCTGTCAACTATGGCGGCTGAGAATCAAGCGCCCGTATGTATGCCAAAAAATTAATTGTATGTATATTTTTTTAACGTACAGAAATTAGTTGTTGCCAAATAAGCCTAAAGGGAGGAGGTCGTGAAAAGTCTTCTTCGGATTCCTAGTCACGTGTATAGCGTTAAGTATCGGCGTATTGAAAACATGGAGACTACAGCAAACGATTCTAATATTTCACTGTTATACTTTTTTATTTATTTTAATATTCCATAATTTTTGGGCAACTACAAAAGACATGACATTCTCTGGATATGGAAAGAAGTTTCTGCAAATGTTTTCTTTTGTGGTTTGCTTGCGATATTTTTCGAACACTTACATTTGGGTAAATTCTTAATTCAAATGAGATTTTGTTTGCATTTAGTTTGATGCATTTGTCAAAAGCATCAATCCAAACAACCGCTGATGAAGATCTGTGGCTAGATCTGAAATAGCTATAGGGTTTATCCGGACCCATAAGACTGCATTGTGCAAAACTTCTTTAAAAAAACTATATTTCTATTAATATAAATATACAGTCATCCCCGGTTAATTGACTCGTCAAATTTTTCAAGTTTTTTGGGTAATTATGCGAGGGAATCATTTAAACGAACACGTCTTATTACCTCGTAAGAGGCAATTAGACAAATACTTTTAAATACCTCAAAAGAGACAATTAGACGAATACGTTTAAATGCATTAAAATATCAATTATCCGAACATATCGCACCGCACCCTAAATACAAAAGTGTCACAACTCAAAATTGACAAATTTTCAGTAGAGGCAAAAAACTGAGGTGGAAAGTTAAAAAATATATGAAATGTCCCAAACATAGACATATTAACACTGGATTTGTTTGGCGAAAGGGAAGAGAAACTGACTTCAGATTTTCATAGCAGATAGAAATAGTCCTCGGTGATTGTTTTTAAGCAAAAAATTAAAATCTCGAAATTTTGAGTTGTGACGCGTTTGTATTTAGGGTGCGATATGTATCTATATCATTAATTAGAAACATATTCAATTATGTATTAAATAATCAGTTATATTTTTCTGTGACATTACATATCTCACTTTTAAAAATTGTCGTTTCTAAATTTTCATCTGACTGAGATTTGAAATACTGACGTAAGACGTCAACGGCTACCAAAGCTTCTTTAAAACTTGGAACTATTGGCTTTTCCCCTGCAACATTGCAGATACATTTTCAGCGCTTTCATCCATCGATTCGGTAAGAATTTGGTCGTCAGTTAGTAACCCATAGCATTGCAGATTTTCATCACAAGTGACGTCATTTTCAAAATTGTATGATGCTGTGGTTACATCAATGAATGTTTCATGAACTTCATCGACCAATTGTTCGTGAGCCGAAAAACCTGCCTAAAAGCTGTTTTCATTAAAATCAATTAAAAAAGAAAATGTATAATACAACTGACACAAATGTATGTACGAGTATATTTACCTTACGAAATCAATTTATTATGGATTGTTGTTTGAAAGCCACCAAGCTCATTTAAGCATCTAAAATTGTTATTGATTTTATGAATTCTTGAAACTGTAGACCTTTTTCTAAAGAAACTATTTGCTGTCTAATCATAATCTGCCGACAATTAGACTTAAAAGAAGGAATAATGCCTTGGTCGTGAGGCTGAATCAGAGCTGTTGTATTCGGGGGTAGAAATTGTACATTAATATTTTGTAAAACACCAGTGACTTTGTCACATGATGCATTGTCCACGAACAACAGAATTCCCTGTTTTGTGTAATCATTTCTTTGTCAATTTCGTCCAATATTGACATCTTACAAAAGTAAATCGATAGGGACAGCAAACGATGCCATATTTTTTCCCGCCCTTTTGACGTTTCTCTTCAGTAAGGTTTGCCATTTCATCATGGAAAGATATACGAGCCAACAACGAGTCGAAATTATTAAAATATACTACCGAAGTTTGGAGTCAGTGGCCTCAACTTTAAGAGCGCTACGTCCAATTTCTAAATTCTGATTTTCATTTCTGGCTGAATGGCTTCGTCAATAAGCAAAATATGCGTTATTGGTTAGACAGCAATCCACACGTAATCCATGAGTCATCATTGCATCCCGAAAAAATTACGGTTTGGTGCGGTTTATGGGCCGGCGGCGTCATTGGGCCGTACTTCTTCCGTGATGATCCTTACTGTGAATGCGAATCGCTACCGTTCAATGATAACCGAATATTTTTGGCCCCAATTGGATTAAATGGACTTGGAGGACATGTGGTTCCAACAGGACGGCGCCACAAGTCGCACAGCGAATGCCACAATCAATTTATTGGAAACCAAGTTTGGTGAACGTGTTATCTCACGAAATGGCCCAGTCGATTTGCCGCCTCGGTTGTGCGATTTGACGACGTTGGGTTATTTCCTGTGGGGCTAAGTCAAGTCTATGGTCTATGCCAACAAGCCAGCGACGATTGATGAACTTCGTACGAATATCGAAAGTGAAATTGCAGCAGTATCGGCCGAATTATGCTTGAAAACCGTCGAAAATTGGGTTCAGCGTCTGGACTTCTGCAAACGTGCCCGTGGTGGCCATGCAAATGGCATCTAACGTACATACATAATGGCATCTAACGTACTTTCACAGGAATAAAGAATTTCATTGGTATCTAAAACCGGTTTTGTTTTATTTAAACAAAACTTTTGTAGCGCTCTTATTGCAAAACCCGATACAAAGAATTTGTCATCCATGCATTTTTATTGGAGAAGTATGGTACTGGAAGATTATAGTTACCTTTGAAGCAACGTGGATTGCGAAATTTACCAATCGCAAACACTTTCTTGTATGTTCCCCTAGAGTTCCAGAAAAATAAAAGTGTTAGACGTTGTTTTTGAGATTTATTGCCTTTGACATGGTCTCCTTTTCGAGCTAATGTTCCGCTTTGACCACTCTCATCAGTATTAGATATATTGTCAGGAGTGTAATTCTGAAGATTTGAGTACTTTCCAGAAAATTTCGAGCATAATTTTCAGTACTTTCTCAAATAAGTACTTTGGGTAATTGAACGATTGAAATTTAACGGAAATTTTATTTTCGGGATAAAATACTTGAGGCAATTACCCGAATTGGGTAATTAAGCGAAAGTTAATTAACCGTGGGGTTTTGTTAGAAAAAGAGAGGCAAAAAAAACGGGGATCAAAAAATCGAGGTAAATAAGGTAATTAAGCGGGTTATACTGTAGAATGGTCTGGAGCTTGAATATCAAATTAAAAAGTACCAATAAAACAGCCGAATAAATAAATAAATATCATCCCAGATGAACGTGGAGCACGACGAAATTGCGGGCAATTGTTATTGTCTGTAAGAGTTGTGTCGTCTTTGTGGGCAACAACAAAAACATGACTAATGGGAACCGATGGTTCTCTGGAGATGGAAATTAGTTTCTGCAAATGTTTTCTTTTGTGATTTGCTTGCGATATTTTTCAAAAACTTTCATTTTGGTGATGTCTCGGTTCAAATTAGATTTTGTTTACATTTAGTTTGATGTATTTTTATAATAAAATTCTTAATTTTTATAAATAAATAGAAATCATCCCTTATTTCACTATTATGTTAATCTAATCACTGGCCATGAGGTGGTTTACAATTTTATCATTATAGTTAAGGACTTCGGTACAGTGACAGAGGTAACTGATCAATTTAATATTTTCTTCTGCCATGAGTTAATATGGTTATATTTACATATGAGTAGAGTTGTTGCCTATGTTTCTTGTCTCCCAATCGATGCTCAATTTTCTGTTTATGCCCAGTGAGAAACTGCTTAGTTTTTCGAAAATTAACAAAAGGAGCTTTCCCAATTGAGAGTATTGCAAATATATAGCTCACAATAACGCTTTCTGTTCTATGCAGTTAGGTCTAAGTTTCTTAAACCACATAGCCATGATCATATTATACGATTGATAGCTAACATTTTCTTTAAACTAATAATACTTTCAAGGACAGCACCAGTGACGAACACACCTATTTGACAAAATGCTTACAGCTTTGAACAGCGAATACAAGATATTACAATTGAATTTTCTAAACTGCACCAATTACTTTCATGGTGAATTATGGGGAATAATTGACCAAATAATAAACAAAACTAAAACTGAAAATTCATGGTCTATTTTCATAAAACGAATTTGGCGTATTTGATTTGACCGATTCAAAACTAAGATGGAAGTAACTTGAATTTCATGGGAGAAATAGTGTAATTATTTTAGAAATTTGTTAAACAAACGTGTGAAGAGTAAATATTCTAAATAAATAATTCTTCTGACCTATAGTATTCTTCTTATTAACGTTTTCATTTTGGCCGATTTGTTCGATCGTTGGAATTTGTTTTATGAAACCATTCCATTAAACTATTGTTATTTGGTTTAGATCATCTTTCTAGAAACTAATTATTGGTAACAAATTTATCATGAATCAGTTATTAATGTGACGAAACTGACTATTACGAAGATTAATGTGAGCAAAAAACAACTAACTACCGATCATCCTCTTGTTTTTTAGTAGCTATTGTCACGCTAGGACTAGCTATTAAGCTATTTTTTTTTGTTTTTTTTTATTGATACTATCATTGTTCAATGGTTAAATTAAATAAATATTGACAATTTTTGGGATTTTACATTAAGTATTGCAGCAAATAAATCTTTTATAACAAAAATGTCTACATTAGAAGTTAATTCTGGTTAAGGCAAAAAGATAGAAAAAACCTCTAAATTTTATAAGAAATTTTAAATTAATTAATTATAATAACTTTGTTGCCAAAGTTGTAAAATGTAATTAGTTATATAAATTTCTTATTATATCGAAGTTTGAAGATCTACAGCTGTCTTCGAATCGTTGTTGTAAGTCAACAAAAATTGAATTAAGTAGTTTGTGGTTGAAATTTTCATGTAACAGATCAGTACTGTGTATCTGCGATTTAGATTGTGAATAATTTTTAAATTTTTGTTCTGTATAACCTGTAATTTTTTAAGGTTCGTTTTAGCAGTTCTTGAAAACCAGACCTGACAACCATATGTCATAATAGGACGAATGCACATATTGTACCATCTTCTTCACTACCCCTTTGGTGATGCAACGAGAGGGTAGTTCCACAGGGTAGTTCCACATATTCTTCGTTTCGTAATATTTTTTAGTGATGAATTGTTTGGATGGGTGTTCATCAAATATTGTACAATCTGCCGATCATATAAATATTTTGCAATATCTACGTAATCAAAATATTATTATACTCTTCCATATGTTATATATCCTAATTTGCCGAACGGTACGCTAAACATTTTTACATCAAAGATGAAACTGTAACGCTGACTTCGAAATTTGAAAACACTTCGAAACACCACAAGCATAGGGTACGGCCTGATGACTCCGCCAGTCCAAAAACCACTCCAAACAGTTACGCGTTGTGGGTGAATTGTTTGTTCTTGAATGACATGCGGATTTTCGGTACCCAAATGCGAAAGTTTTGCATGATAACGTAGACGTTTAGGTGAAAATGTGCCTCATCGCCCATGTGATTTTTTGATGTGTTAACATCTATAGCGGCGGATAGGGACTAAATCTATCAAAGTCAAAATCTGCTAAAACCATATTTTATGCTGCTGCTAAAACCAGATTTTCTGCGACTGCGAAAGAGAATAATGACGTGTTAAACAAAAATGAGCGAGCAAGAGAGCAATGAATGAGTGGAGTGGCAGGGGTGAGGCAAACGAAATTGTGTCTATAGCGTATGTATTAACATAATAATGTATGTATTTACATGTGTCTGTCTGTTGCTGTTGTTGAACGGAGATATAAAGCATAGCCACGCAAAATTTCATTTGCAAGCGCATGGGCGCAGTCGACGTTATGGTGACATACTAATACGTCAGCTACTTCGTACAAAGTATGTGTGATGTTGTGTGTTTGGCTGTTTCGTTGCTGTTGATATGTCAAACATGAGGTTATGTTACACACGTATATGTCAGCTACTTCGGACAAAGTAAGTGTGATGTTGTGTGTTTGGTTGTTTCGTTGTTGTTGCTATGGCCAAACAAAGCGAGTCATTTGATGTTCAGCATTGCCCGGTGACACCTTGACAATTTACATTCCCACTCTCCACTCTTTGCATTCCCTTAACAGTTTACCACATACAGACAGAGAAGAAGCATAAAGATTGCGGAAAAAAGTGTCACCACCCATAATGATGGACCATTTGGGGCAAAGTAACATTTTGTTAGTAAAACTATTTCTATTGGTTAATGGCCAACCAATTAACATTTGTGGCAACACATGTTTCAACATAAAATATTTCTCACATAGACAGCACGAAGGGAGAGTGATAACTCTTGTCGAACCTAACAAAAGAGTTTTTCGTAGGCGGAAAGTACGGCAGATTAATCAAAAGAAAAATATGTGCGATGGAATGTGGCACAAATGATTCAAGATTATTGGAAATTGGAATAGATTTATTCTTAAATGAAGTTTTGCCTCACAATGTGTTCCGCTTTTTGTTGATTACGAACATTAATATCGAAGCAAAACTAAAAGATTTTCTTATTTCTTTGATCCACTTGCACCAGTCGCTACACTATTAACAACCAAATAGGAAAGAACTGTAAGTGACCGATTCGTCTTTGAATGTTGGAAACACATAATTTATATCAACGCATTTTCTCTCTTAGGAATATTTCAAAGTGTGTGATACAAAGAATTAATGGAAAACTATCAATATCTGTTTGTGTCATTTATTGTTAAAGGCTGCCGTATTGGTCACTTAAATTAATTTTATTTCAACGGTTATTTAATCTATAACTGTAGGGAGTTATATTTATATGGTTATAGGCGATTGACATAGGATGTTCCTCTTGTTAATTTTTACCCGGTATGTAACAATTCTAAACTCCCCTTCTAGAAGTGGGTGCCAATTGGTAACTCTATTCATTTCCATCAAATTCATCATTTTCATTCGAATCTTTTAGGTGTAATAACGTAACAAATTAATTTTTAATGGATTTATATTACAAATAGTCACTTACTATCAATCTAGTTTAAGTGGGTTCACAAAGTCAGTGACTCAGCGCCTTAATGATTTTCTTTGAAAGCTCGAGTTAGTTCCATCCCAGACCATTTGGGTTTTACATAAGGAATATGTCGCAGCTCTTAGAATAAAACTTGAATGCTATCTTACAAAAATACCACTTGAAGCCTATAAAGTATATTCCACTAAAATTTCACATGTAATAATAAAATGCAGGTGGACGCACTAGATTGCCATTTCTAATTACGGACATCAAAGCCCAAAATGTAACAAGGTGTCATAAAACAATTTTATGATGGCGAATAAAACCATCTAAAATACAAATTTTGTACCATCGCACAGTGGGCCCGATTGGAAAATACACAACTTTTAAAATATTGTTCTGATCATTTTGGAATGTACTAGAATGTAGAGGATGAGCTTTAATTTTAAAATATTTCATTCAGAGTCAACCTGTATCAACACAGTTGGTGCTACAGGGTGTCGAAGTTGACCACTTTGGTGCTATTGACTTTTTTTGAAAGACAAGGCTTTGGCAAACATATTTAATGTTAAATTATGATCATTTGGAAATTCACACTACAGTGATCATTCTCTAAGAATGTGAAACTTTTAAAAAAAATTTTAAATTTCGATGTTTGGCCAAAAAACTCGCAGGGGGTTTTTATATTTGTTTTTTTTTATTTGTATATTAAAACTTTATTAAATATATGCCAAAAAAGAAATAGATCCTACGCATAAACGAGTTCAGGATAGCTTAATTTTTAAAAAAAATCGAATTTTAATGGGAAATTTCTTTTTGATTAAAAATCTGAAAGTTTTTTTACAATTTGGAAATAGCTTGATTGGATTTAATTCATCATGCGTTGATCTGTAGCATATACAAAAACTAGTAACATTCCATCATTATGTACTTATTTAGTTTAAATCAAATTTTTAAAAGATTTTTCCAATATTACTTATTTTGAGTTCTTTGCGGATTTGTTTTCAAAAGTGTTAAAGAAATTTTTTAACTGTGGATATTTCTGAACACGCCTATATAAAAGAGGAATTTACCTTTTCAACAGTATATAACATGTATATGTACGCAAAATATCAATAATTACTAACAAGTTTCAGATATATTTCTGTCATATACTTATAAATAGTAAAATTTGCATATGTACATATATATTAGACTGGTTCATTTGGCAAAAGTATCTCAGATTCTCGCTCCCCTAACAAAAAATGAAAGTTTCGGCAAAAACAATAATAACTGTTTAAAAATTTCATAAAAAAGTGAAAAACTCGGAGAGCTCAAGCCATAAACGTACATTTTGAGCCAATTTGAAATTTCCAGAAATTATGCTTTTGATAAATTGTCTGTAAATTGTTGTCGTTAAAAAAAACTTTTCCTGCAGCAATTTTTTTAGGGGTTTTTTGGTACGCCCAATCGAATGGTAAACAAAAAAATGGGGGGTTTCGACCAAAAAATACTGAGTTTTTTATGTTTTAACGTCGACAAATAAAAATAAATTGACCAATTTTTTAAAATTTTTCAAGTTTAACTATTTTTTCCACATTTTAACACCTGTTTATATTCATCATCAATGTTCTGTGTTGTAGATAATTTTGTTAAGTTTGAAAAAAAAAATTAAGTGCCTAGCACTTACCGGTCAATTTTAACAGCTATTTTTGTAAACTTATAAATATTGCAACATATTATATTATCCCAGGTGGCAACGTGTTGATTAACCAATGAGCTTAGCCGATATAAATATTAACTTAACGAAGTTTCGTTATAAATTCGTTCAGTTGCTATTGGCCAATTAGAATCGAGCTTCTATATTTTTCCCGGCTAGCTTCAGAATTTGGCTTGATACAGAGATTCATTATGTGAAAAGCGATAGAGGAGAATAGGCCAAATTGTAAAACAAAGAAAATTAAATAAACTCTTTATTCAAAAAAAGTAAAGTCTTGGAGTACCGATTGCAGCTCAAGTGCGGAAACCTGGTGCTGTATCAAGAGCTCGCTGGATGGGAAAAGCAATATATTGCATAAAGATTTATTTGTTTCGAAAGCAGTTTTCTTTAACTGGTAAATTTTTTTATATTTATATTAGTATTCAACGTTTTAACTTAAAATTACTATTTCTGTGTTTTAATTTATTTCAGAAAATGAATTAACTGATATTCAAGACTTTGTCATATTTCTGCAGAGAATATACGTTAAATACTGGTTTCAATGCAGCATTCCTGTAATTGCACCAAGAAATGATTTGCAATTAATTAAAGACTTAATTTCTTATAAAAAAATTAATATTGAAGTTGCAGATAGAGTTCTAAAAGCTGTAATTCTTCATACTTGGTATTTAAATGAAGTGCTAATTGGGTGGGCACTTTTTGATAGAACTATTGATGTTGAGACAAAAAGATTGATGATTCAGGCATTAGAAAGGACAGGCTCAGCACAAATAGAAAACAGAATCACAATAAATCTAAAACTTATTCCACAGCAACAAATTTATGATTTTATCACAGAAAATACTAAAAAATTCTTCGATATATTGTTTGATAATAGCATCGTATCAGTCTTAACAGATTTCTTAGATCTTGATCCATCGGAATGGTATACTGATGACAGTTACCAAAAAGCAGAAGAAATAGCTCAACCTCTTTTTGTAGTAAATGATGTTGCTGGAGGAGCAGTTGCGCTAGGAGGAACATATAATGATAAATTTACAAAGAACGAGGAACAAAAACAACTAGTTTTTCTCGTTGTTGAAGAACATCGTAAAGAGTTTCCAAATACTATTAAATCAACAATAATGGACAAATTTCAGTAGCTAATGTATTTCATGTAATCTTTTAATATCAGTGTAATATTTTTCATTTTCATTATAAGTTAAATATGTATTGATTAAAAATGAATTATCGTTAATAAACTTTGTTTTTCACGAAATTTTGTTAAATTAAATTTTTTTTAATATTTATAAGTTTACAAAAATAGCTGTTAAAATTGACCAGTAAGTGCTAGGCACTTAATTTTTTTTTTGTTTCAAACTTAACAAAATTATCTACAACACAGAACATTGATGATTAATATAAACATGTGTTAAATGTGGAAAAAAATAGTTAAACTTGAAAAATTTTAAAAAATTGGTCAATTTATTTTTATTTATCGACGTTAAAACATAAAAAACTCATTAGTTTTTGGTCGAAACCCCCCATTTTTTTGTTTACCATTCGTTTGGGCGTACCAAAAAACCCCTAAAAAAATTGTTGCAGGAAAAGTTTTTTTTAACGACAACAATTTACAGACAATTTATCAAAAGTATAATTTCTGGAAATTTCAAATTGGCTCAAAATGTACGTTTATGGCTTGAGCTCTCCGAGTTTTTCACTTTTTTATGAAATTTTTAAACAGTTATTATTTTTTTTGCCGAAACTTTCATTTTTTGTTAGGGGAGCGAGAATCTGAGATACTTCTGCAAATCGCATACCTATATGAACCCGTCTAATATATATGACCTTTGACGTCGATGCGCATCCCGAAAACGTTGTCCGATTATGCTCAAATGTTCAGCGCTGTCGCCCTATTGTATATTGCGGTTAGTCACTTTTTTTGCTGCAAATGTTCTCGGAGTATTATGTAGGGTATGAAAACATGTGAGGATGTGTGTCTTACATGTTTGATTTTGCAAAAAACTTCTTCCCCACCAAATGCAATTACGTTTACTCAAACCACATATTTTGAGATTTTTTTTTTTTTGTAATTTTTAAAATATGAACAATTTTTTTTTTCGTTTCAAATATTTCTTGTGGCGATTCTTAGTTAAGATTGGAATGCTGACTACGAATCCTTAATTCGATCAATAATTGGTCATTCAGTTCTCGGGATATGGCTTATTATTTTAAAATCGGATTGAGCAAAAGTTTATTTTTGACAAGCATTTTTGTTCGATTTATATTTGTACAAAACTGCTGTTCGCGCAATAATGGGTCATTTGGTTTTCCAAATATGTGGACTTTAAAGTAGAGTTTGAGCAAAACTGTTCATCAGGCTTTTTCCGCATATGCTCTGGAACTGTGGTATAGGACTTGAATAAATGCAGGGTGGCTAATGGAAGCCGCTACCAAACAAAAGTGTTATATCTATTTTTCCATTTAATCTGGTTAATTTTTTTTATATTTTGCAAATTGATTTTTATATTTCACAAAAATGGATAACTGGGACACTGAAACAAGAATTGTCCACCGCTATCACGCACTGGAGTC
The DNA here is from genome assembly GCA_963931995.1 of Phaonia tiefii. NCBI lineage: Eukaryota > Metazoa > Arthropoda > Insecta > Diptera > Muscidae > Phaonia > Phaonia tiefii. Next base: position 194,896,763 of record OZ008368.1, on the reverse strand, counting down.
CGTAGTTACGGTCCAAAGAGAGTGTAGGCGCACGTTTGGCGGCAATCCTCCGAGCAGATGGACCATAATGAGACTTGTTAACAATTGTGCCGAGCACGGGACAGTCAACAGAAGACCTTACCATCGAAACCCTTTAGTTCGGTTGGAGGAAACAATCGCTGCTGTAGCTGCTGCCATACAAAACAATCCAAGAGTTTCGACAAGCAGCTTATCTGCTCAAATGGGTATAAGCAGACAGTCATTGCAGTCAATTATGCACAAAGATTTGGACTTATTCCCATATAAAATTGAAATGGCCAACAAACTGAACGCAGCAGACTTCCCGATTCGCTTGGAATTTTGCCAGAAGATGCTGGTGGAAGAGGACGGAAACATGTTGAACTGTAATTTCATGTATGACGAGGCTCACTTCGATTTAAACGGCAACATAAACAAACAAAATTGTCGAATATGGAGTGCTTCCAACCCACAGATACTCCATGAGACGGAATTGCATCCACTTCGTGTCACAGTGTGGTGTGCAGTTTCATCACGCTGCATTGTCGGCCCTTACTTCTTCGAAGAAAACGGTCACACCGTTACGGCTACTGGAGACCGTTACTTGAGCATGTTGAGAGAGTTTTTGTATCCAGAATTACGCCGAATGAGAATTTCTTTCAACTCTGGGTGGTTTCAGAAACATGGTGCAACTCCTCACTTAGCCCGGCCTGTTATGTCAGAATTGCGACGAAAATTTCCCAATAAGCTGATATCCAGAAACTCCACATTCCGTTGGCCCCCTAGTTCACCTGACCTTACTGCACTTGGCTTTTTATTGTGGGGTTATTGCAAACAGGAAGTCTACAAAGCAAAACCAACAAATTTGACGCAATCCATTCGAGAAACAATTGCGGCTATTCCTGTCTCAACTCTCCAAGCAGCAATGAACAACTTTTGGTAAGATGCCGCACATGTATCATCGAGCAGGGGGGGGGGGCAATTTAAATTCCATTATTTTTAAAACTAATTAAGCTATAGTTAATAAAATTGAATGAGCTTTAACGCGAATAAAAGAAAAATGAATTCCATACACTGAAAAAAACAGTTATTTGAGTTTCTTAATGTAGCAATATTCATCAGCCACCCTGTATAATGAACTGCTGTTTTACTTTTTTGAAATTGCCAAATAATTTTCCGCAAACTATTGCAATAACTTTTATTCAAACCATATTTTTTACTGTCCTAAAATAGTGTCATGTTTTGTAGGTAACTTCCAGACAGGTTTATTCATGTTTCCAAAAACATGCAGTTTTCGGCAACTTTGCCTATTCAAAGCAATATTTTATGTAATATTAAAGTATAATGTTCGTAGAAGTCATTCATGCAAATAATTTGGTTTGGACTAAATTCTTTCAATTTTAAATCGCAATTTGTCGGAAACTGAATAGCCTATTAGCGATCGCACAACAAATTCGTAATGAACGAACCGAACTTATCTAAGAACTTTCTATTGATATATTTATTTCTTAAATTAAATTAAATTTTGAAATTTGCTGGTGGAATCATCATCATATCTCGAAAACTATCTGACCAATTAGTGATCGAATAACAGATTCGTAATAAACTTAACTAAAAACAGTCACATTAAAGATTTAAAACGAAAATAAAATTATGAAATTTTAAAAATCACAAAAAAAGAAAACAAAAAAATCTGGTTTGAGTAAAAGTAATTACATTTGGTGCGGATTTTTTTTTGCAATATCAAAAAATCAAGGACGTAATTCTTCATGTTTTTGTATGCCTTTTATCATATTGCGAGAGCATTGTGGTATTCGAAAAAAGTAATAAAAAAAAAATAATTGATATATTTTATATTTTTAATTTTCTTCTTCACTTATGAGCATTTTTCTATAAACGGCTTGCTTTTATCCGGATTCGACGTATAACGAAATTTGTCGAAGAATTCAGATTTTATATGCCTATTTTAATGGTTTTGGAATAATACAGAGCTTTTTAATATTATGTTGAAAAATTGTATAAAACGGACCCCATACGATTCATAGCATAGAGTTTCTAGCACCAACTTATAGTTAATGTAGGAAACAGTTTTATATAAATTTTTACAGTGCTTTGGATCAAATCAGTTGAACTATGGACTTGCATTCCTGTTTCCAAAATCTTTAAACCCAGATATCAACAAATCACATTAGGTGTTAGGGGACACCCAGTTGGAACGAAGTTCCTTTCACTATGTATATGTATTATGTACTAGTTAATTCCATCACGCCTAAGACGCCCGTTGAAAAATAGGATAATCTAAATGGATCATTAACAAAAGAGACTTTTTGTAACATGATAAACTTTTTCTAAGAAAAATTTGTGTTTTATAGAACGTATATTTTTCTTCTAAAAGTATATTTCTTTCGATCGCTTTTGTAAGAATATGTATTATATTTTACCGAAAAGATATTTTTTAAAGAGAGATACTTCTTTTATTAAAAGCTAATGTTTTTTTTTAAGAAAGTTAGTTTTTAAAAGAAGTACTTTCTGTAAGTAAAAGCTATAAGAGTATTAATTTTTTTACAAAGAAGTACTTTTTTTTTAAGACCAGGTACATTTTAAAGAAGTGACACTTTTTTTAGGAAGAGGTTATTTTTTTAAGAAAGTTTACTAATTTTCAGAGTAAATGTACTCTCAAGAAAGGAAAATAACAGGTATTATTTTACTTTTAAGAATATGTACTTTTGAGCAAATTAATTCTTGTAGGAATAGGTTTTTTGATGTGTAAACATCTATACGCTGGGGGTAAAAATCTTTTTCACAATACAATCACAAATTTAGAGTAAGATGTGCGATGTAATCGTTAACCAATCGTAAAGCGTTATCAAATCGGTGTGAGCTATGTATGAGTGTATTAGTGTAATCATACGCTGCATACAATATACTCAGCACCATCTAGTGTGCAATAGTAGCTACTAATTTTCAGTAATTGTCGTACATTATGTTATCGTAGGCAAATGAAAACAAATAAATAAAATGAATACAAAAACATTTAATTTTAATAACATTTAAAAAGATTTTTTGAACTTTTAATAAGAAATTTACTAAAACAAAGCAAAATAAGAAAACTAAAAATTAACTTGTCAAACTATAAGTCTGCTTCGTCTTTGAGATTGTCATTCATACTTAAAAGCTGCATATATGCACTAATTTTCGAAAACCATTGCTGTAAAACATAGATAAAGGAATTAACTAGATATCGCACATGTCTTGGGAAATTTGTTGTTCAATGGGATATTTTCTAGATGGAGCTGAATGTAATAATTACAACGTTTGATCCCGAACAAAATATACCTTGCAAGATGTATTTAGAACAGGTGCCAACAATAGGTGTGGTAGGCAACATCAACAAGTATTTTGTTTTTGTGTTGTTGTCCGTTGCTCTGAAATTCAACACAAACGAACACCAACAATAACAGTAAACAAAAAGACACAATCAAAATAACAAAATTTTAATTTGAAAGTGGGGAACAAAATGATATAAAAAAATGAAGTTTGTTGTTCGAATAACACAACCTGGAAAATTATACTTTTTTTTGTATGTATCAAATTTCCCACAGTGTTGAACAAACGTCAATGAAAGTTATGAGAAACTTCAGTGAGAGTTACAAAACGACAACACAGCACCTAGTAGTAGTACTTGACAACACCTGTGCGATATCTACTTATTTCCTGTATCTATGCTGTAAAATAACTACATGCATTACATTTCAGTAAACAGCTGATTAATAACTTGTCAACCGCAACAAATACAAAATAATAAAGTATTTTACAAAACACCAAAAAAATTATAACTCAGAACATAAAACAACACAAAGTGTATCAAAGCTGAATGGAGGTAATGTTAATTCTAATAAAATTTCTATTAGATTCCAATATAAATTAAGATTATAACATATCTTCATTACGTACTGTTGCCTTACACTGAAGCTGGTGCATGACAATTGGGTAACAATCTCCATCTCATGCCAATTATTATGGGTGGAGATTTTAATACAAATTGTGCAAACCCACAGTCGCAAGCTTTATCAAAATTTTTATTTGACGTTTTCCACTTGCATAAGAGCACTTCTCCACAAACCCCCACATCTAACAATTCCACTGCTATAGATGCAGTTTTCCATAGATTTTTAAATACAATCGAGTCAAAAATTTAAATATGTATCTTATTTTAGTTACCATAAGCCAAAATTAACTATTTGTACTTAAGGCATTTACCATAGATGGGCACTTTGCAGTACTACTAAAATTTCAGTAAAAATAATTCTTTAACTAGTAAATTTTTACCGATTACTAAAATTGTTTTCAGCAATTTTTATAAAGTGCCTACATGATTATGATGAGGTGCATTGAATTTTCAGTAATCAGCAATGCCCGATTACTGGTTATTATGAATACGGCCCTATGATTTGACTGGTAATGCAAATTAAATTTCATTATCAGTAAAAATTTACTGAATTTTGTCAGTAATCAGTAAATTTACTGCTTACTGTAATTTTTAATGCAGTACATATATACTGCAGTGTGCCCATTTACTAACCAAATAAGTTAAACAAAACAAACAAAAACCAGCAAATTCCTATGTATTTACAATATTGAAAGTTTTGATACTTTTAATTGATTAATTAAAAAAATATACTAAAAGCATAAGTACTTCCAACTTAAAAAAAATTTTTCATTACTAGATGTTTACACATCTCTCCTGTGAACGGACTCACATTAATTTTTTTTTTTTAATAGAAAGGAATTTTTCTTTGATGGGAATGATTTTTTTAGGAGGTGGAAACTTTTTATAGAATTGGTAATTTTTTAAAGAATAGGCAAATTTTTACGAGTAGGTACTTATCTCAAGAAAAGTTGTTTTGTTTCACAAAAAAGGTACTGTTTAAAGAAAATGTAGTTTTGTTGTAAGAACATGTACTTTTTTAGGAAAAGGTACTTATTTAAAAAATGTCTATTTTTTAAGAAAAGGTACTTTTTGTAAGAAAATTTACATCTTTTAAGCAATGGTACTTCTTTAAGATAAGGTATTTTTTGAAGAAAAGTTACTTTGTTTAAGAATATGAATTAGGTATTTTTTTGTAGCATTTTTACTTTTTTTTAACAAAAGGTACTTATTTCAGAAAATGTTCTCTTGAAAGTTCTTTCACTTTGGCTTTACTAAATTTACTTTTTATTGTTTTCAAAACTAAAATATATGCTAAATATAGTTTTTGGCGTAGAATCGTCTTACCTTACGGTATAAGGAGTCATGTCGGATTGTTATTGTTGTAATCTTTATTTCATTGATTATGAGGAAACGGCGAGATAACTTTTTTTAAAAATTTTTTTGTAGGTAAATGAAGATGTTATCTTTCGTTTGATATACATTTCATATTGGTTGATGTCTTCCTAATATTAAAATTTCTCAAATGAAAATTGTTTAAACACATACACTCAAACATATGTGTGGTGTTTGGTTGAGTGTTTGAGTTTGTAGCGTGAACACCATCTATGCTGCTGTTTCAGTGTGGACACAAACCTTCGGCTGTGGTTTTGATTGATGAAATATTGAAATTTCGTATATTTACTTATGTATTTAAGTGAAACAAAATGTTTAATGTGAATTTGAATTTAACATGGATACATAATTATAAAAAATATATGAAAAAATTAATTCATACATTTTTATGTTAAATGAAAGTGCTGCCAAGTAAGCAAAATAACAATGCTGCTTGATGCTGTTTGACAGCAGCTGACAGTTGACGTTTAGTAATTTAAAATAAATAAATTCATTTGCTTATGTTATTTATCATTTATTGTTATATATGTTCTCTGTTTTATCGGATGGCGTATTCTACGTTAAACTTAATGGCCGTGTCTCTGACACAGCCTGCAGGGACAGTCCGTGGCCGAAGGCCTCGGACAACTGTCTGCTGTTTTTTTTTTATTTATTTACAGAATGTATGTAAAATGTATTATAAATTCAAATTAAGTAATCTATACATGAATTATCAATAGTTTTACATTAGAGCCTCAGAATCTAAATGAGATTAAAGAGGCGGGTTGGCAAATATGTAGATACAAACATATACAAATATAATTTTACCTTTTTAGTTCAATGTTATATAATTAATAATTAATAAAAAATATATACATACACATATGTATATACTATATATTATTAAATTTATTTTTGTTTTATTTTATTTATTTTGTTTTTTCTTTTTTTTTATTGAATTTAATTTTCTTGTATTAAGTTGCTCAGAAGTTCAACTATTTTGCTTGCGAAAATTGTGGTAAATTTATGCAGTGGATAGAAATGGTGATTGGTTACTGCTTTTTTATCCCAAAATTTTGAGCTATTATTATTTGCCTATTTGATTAAAATATAAAAAGTATGCATCTACAAAAAACATACTCAAAAATGTACGATTTACTGCTGAAGAGGAGCAAGGAAACACGTTTGTTATTTCCGCAATCATTTAATCAACACGGCTAATGTTTATGGCTACGACAGTGCATACATATACTGCATTGTTTATTGTTAAAACCAACCTTATTCTTTGAGTGTAATATTTAATAACTCGTTCCTGCTTTTAGTTTGTTGATAAGTTATTTATAAATGTACAAGATACATCTTCGTGGAATCAAAATATCCTTTCTATTCTGATAGAATTAAATTGAAAAATTGTATTTTGTCTTATTCTCCAAGTGGCCACTGGTATGACATGAAATTTAAACACTTATCCAATTAATTTGATATCCATAGAAAAAATTTTCAAACCGACGATGAAAAAACTTAAAACACAACAAAATGAACTGCACTCATCTTGTGGCGCTAAAGAAGATTAGTGGGGCCATGGGGTTCTTCTGATTGCCAATAAAATCGGTCATTAAATTGTATTTAGTTTACACATCAATTACCAGTTTATTAACGGTAACGATATTGAACTTGAGTGTCAAGATCATCGATGCTATGCATTTCATTTAACACATCGTAAGAACTGGAATGTTGCAGAAGTTGAGTGTGTCTTCTTGAAGACTAACAGCTACCCGTGGAAGCTGTGAACAGAATCTTGGTGTTTACATTATTATGATGCCATTCAACCGATTTATTTTCACACGCCTTAAATATCAATGGGAAGTTCTTGTTAGACTATACGAAGCACTTGCTTGATGTGTCAACTAAATACAAAGTAAAAGCTGTATGAAGTAATGTAAACATGAATTGAAAATATTGAATGACATCGCATCACAATATTGAAGAAGTGTTCCAGTTATAGTCATAATGACTGAAAACTGAAGTAAAATGGTTTGCTGAATCGGACACGTTGATTAAAATCGCAACACATTAAGAGTATTGATAGTACAACTAGTCAGGGATTGTGGCATCATAATCTTGTAATGTGAACATAAATAATGAGTCGAAGATATCTTTGTAGTAACATTAATACCTTCATTGGGAGCTAGGAACATAATGGTTTTCATAAATTTAAACCAAAAGTTAAATTAAATCATAACATTAAATCTAATAGTATAACAACCGCCAAAAAGCGTCATGTAATTGCCAACATTTATTTCTTGTTTTATTTTTGTTCGGTGTGTAAAAACACATGTTAGTAATAATTTTCATCTCACGTTTTGCGTGTTTTCAATGTTAATGTGGGTGATTGCTAACTATTTTATGGTTTTTACAACAGCAGATCTCGTCGGGCAATGGGAAAGGAAAATGTTGTTTTTCTGGGAATTTAGCTGCATTGTTAGACCTATACTAATTAAGTCATTACTTGTGGAATTTAATTCCGAAACACATCTCCGTTGTGTATTTGAATTCGCGAATAACGAGTATACTCGACGAGCGCATACTACGAGTAAATTGCCATACCGACCAGTATACTCGTTAAATATAATTTAAAAGACAATGACGTGCAAGTTGGTCTAAACTAATGACCATAACGGAATGAGCAATGAATACCCCTATTTTACTTGTATTTTGTATATTATTTTGCAAAAGAAAACAGGAAATTTTTAGTTCAATTTCAGATTTCAACCATTGTTATTAAATAAAATTAGAAAAATTCCGCATTTACAAAAATTAACTAATCATGGAAAGTATAAGGGAAACTTCTAACTCAGAGATTCCTGGAACATACGTTATCTATCTCATGCTAAAATTATTATTATTTGCCAACTAAATTATATATCATTCGTTCCAGGAAAGAAAGTTGAAAATAAGTGATTTTCTGAATTCACATCCTCCGATTTTGTTTATATTGACAACAGAGAGACTCTATGGAGCCATTAAGAGAATCCCATTATCAGATATTTGAAATTTAAAAAACTCGCGATTTTATTCGCGTTTTTCATTTTTGAAAAACCTAAAAAAATTAAAACAGTTGTGAAGTTTGGAGAGCTATATTTTTTTAAGTAGATGGACTATTTCATAACTTTAAAAAGTTTCTGAATGATGCGGTTGTCTACTTGTAGAATCCGTACTCTAAAAATGAGGGCTTGATTTCAGAAATGCATTTTTATAGCAACTGCATTTTTTGAATGCATTTTCCACTTCTTTTTCGCCCTATGATTTTAAAAAATTTAACATCATTGCAAAATTCAGAATTTTTTATAAAAAAGAAAAGTAATCTTTTTTTGGGACAAGGCAGCTTACTATTTGTAATGATTTTTTAAAAAAAGACTTAGTTGATTTTTCATATAAAAAAAAATAAAATTTAATTTTTTTTAGGATTTTGAAAATGTTTGTACAAAATATGAAAGAAATTTATTTGGTATGTAACTTTGAATTGCTATATTTTAAACAGTTTTTGTCGCATTACTATTATTTAAAAAGTTACTGTAAGGTATTGTTGTCATTTAAAGTGTGTTTTTCTAAAATAATGCTGATTGAGAATAATGCGAATGCAATTACTTGTAATATAAATGCTATTTGTGGATGCACTTTGCAAAAAATTCAAATGTACAGAAAAAAATTGTTTTTCTTTTGATTTTTTTGTAAGTAGGCTTACTTTTTGATGCCAAATACTTATTCCTAGGAATTGGATGATGAAATACTTCTTCCCTATTTCATCATGTTTTGTGTTCAGCGTGTATACACACCTATGTACACATTTGTACATATGTGTGTACAATTCTGTGACAAGCAAAAGTAACAAAGATCGATATTTCGAATATTTCACATGTTTTTTTTTAAAAAATCATTAAAAATAGAAAAATTCTTTGTCCCAGAAAAAGAGAACATTTATTTAATAAATACTATTTTAAATATTACAAAAATGTTTTTTTTTTGAAAATCGAAGGGGGAAAACGCACTGCAAAATGCACTTTAAAACTGCATTTGCATAGAATTTTTTTTTTTATAGTGGTAACTTTTAAACTGCAAATCATAAAATAGACAAAAACAGCTTTCAGAAACTTTTTAAATCTTTGAAAAATTCGGTCCACTTATGGAAATGTGGCTCTTCAAAGTCCACTACTTTTTCCATTTTTTAAACTTTTTGAAAAATGCAAAACGTTAATAAAATCGCGATCTTTAACAATTTTAAAAACGCAAAAATATATATTTTTTGGCTCCATAGAGTCTCTCCGTGCAAAATTTGAAGAAAGTCGGAAGACCTTCGGTCAGATTTGTGGCGTTTTCTAATGGAATGAATGATATGTATATTAATAATTCTGTGAAAATTCTATTTGAATTAGTAACAAAATAAGTACTAAATTATGTTATCGCCAACCTTGAGTCACATTCAACGGCTTAAATAATATACTTGACAAAAACCAATATGAAGGTCCATGATAAATTTCCTCATAACTTGTTGATTTATACGTTGTCTAAGTTTGGAGTTAATTTTATTATTGTAAATTGGATCCGTTTCTATTTAATGAATAGGAGTTGTGTTGGTTGTATTGAAGGAGTATTTTCAGATGAGTATATTCCTACATCAACTGGCCAGCCTGAGTGGTTATGCGATCACTGATATGTCTCAGGTTTAGTAGATGACTGATGTCACTGAAACTCATCAAACTATCGGGCATATTCTTTTGTCCTTAGAAGGCGGATGAGCCAAACACACGGGCCAACGGGGGATAGAAGACAAAAGAAGAAAATCCAGATTCGACATATTGCAACTGACCAATAGTGGGCGGCTGCAATCAAATATCCTGGCAGTAGGTAAAATGCAAAAGCCCGGTGGACTGGGGTTGCCTCCCGCCACCGTTCATATTGGCAATGAATATATAAAAACGAAAAAGTAAACACAAACAACCCCTATTTGCTGACGACCCCCGCAAACGTTATAAGGACCACGATTTACGGATATGCACTTGAAACGTGAGAACTCTATTTACATCCGGTGCAACTTTCCAGTTGGCAAATGTCCTCGAAAGTTATAAGGCTGATATTCAGGAAATGTGATGGACAGGACATGGCTGCACTGGAAATCGAAACAGCAAAACATACTACAGTTGCCATGAAAAAAAAAACATGAATTTGGTTGCGGATTTGTAGTTGGCAAAAGACTGCGACATCTAGTCTCCAGGTTCAATCCTGTGAGTGAACGAATAGACACAATCCGTATAAAAGCGAAATATTTTTTGTATTTCCCTAATTTGTGTGCATGCCCCGACAGAAGAGAAAGATGATGATGCCAAATACATATTCTATGAGCGCCTGGAGGAAACGTATGACCACTGCCCTGGCCATGACATTAAGATAGTACTAGGAGAGTTTAATGCCAAAGTAGGCAGGGAGAATGTGTTTCATCCAACTATTTGCAATTTCTGTCTACATACTGGCAGTTCCGACAACGGTATGCGGCTGATTTAATCTGGGCGGCAAAAAATATGGTCATTAGTGGTAGAAGATACCTGCACAAAAACATCCACAAGGCTACTTGGGCATCCCCTGATCAAGGACGAAGAACCAAATGGATCACGTGGCAATTGATGGAAGGCACTCATCCAGTGTAATGAACGTACGAGTGATAAGACGTGCTAACATCGATTCTGATCACTACCTAGTAGCAGCAAAGGTTCGCATAAGATTAAGTAGAGCGAAAATCGTACGAAACCAGGCACTGAGAAAGCTGGACTTCGGAAAGCTGCAATTGCCAGAGGTAGCCACATCCTACTTAAGGAAGCTCTCGCAACTATTGGCACAGAAACCACCCCCTCCCGATAATGATCCTAAGTAGCAGTGGAAACCCATTTCCGAACCCGATAAAAACTGACGCAACAACCGTACTTGGTTTCGAAAAACCGCTTTGCAATAAACCATGGTACGATGAAGAGTGTCGCATTGCAAATGATGAAAAGCAAACTGCACGTATGGTAATGATTCAGTCAATTGCAACACGAGCTGCGACTGAGCGGTGGGGAAAAAAGAAAGGAGTTAAGCTGTCTCTTTATGCGTAAGAAAGACAATTGGCCTCCTTCTGTAAATACAAGGACAGCAATCTCATCGCAGATGTGCAGAGCATTTTTGAAATATGGAGAGATCATTTCTCCGCCCTACAGATGCCTGAGATATCCAATGACGATGGGACAATCGGATACACTATAGACGACGACATCGATTGCCCCCTCCTAACCAAGACGAGGTCAGAACAGCTATTGCCCGGCTTAAGAAGAACAAAGGCGAAGGAGCCGATGGATTGTTTAAGGCTGGCGGCGATGAGTTGATAAAGTGCATGCATCAGCTCATTAGCAAAATTTGGTTAGATGAATGCACGCCCGGCGATTGGAGATTGTTCCATGTTTAAAAAAGGTGACCCGAGTCTCTGTGCCAAATACCGTGGAATAAGCCTTTTATCCATAGCATATAAGGTTCTATCAAGTATAATGTGCGAAAGACTAAAACCAATTATAGCTGACCAGATTGGACCATACCAGTGTGGCTTTAAGTCAGAAAAATCGACAACTGACTAGATTTTCACGCTACGCCAAATATTGGAGAAGGCGAACGAAACCCACGAAATATCACCTATTTATCGATTATCACCTTCGATAGCCCGATGCGGGAGAAACTCTACGAAGTCTGAGCTTGGATTCCTGCAAAACTTATACGCCTTTGGAGGATTACCTTGACGAACCCCAAATTCGCAGTGGAAGTTGGTGAGGATCTTAAAGAACCTTATTACACCCTATCGTGCCATCTCTTTAACACCTTAATGGAGATCATTATGAGAAAAGATGAAGTCAACATGAATAAAAACATCAGCAGCAAAAGTCACATGCTGCTCGCGTATGCTGATGATATACATAGATATCATTTGGCGCACAGTTGGAGTAGTTACTGCGGGTTTTTTCGAGAATTGAGAAGGAGTAAAAAAAAGTGGTTCTGACGGTACTGAGGCCCAGAAAAAACTAATGGTTTCAACGAACAGGGCCTCCACGCGATTAGACCAAAGCGTGAACATTGATAACCGTTATAATTTGGAGATGGTGGACGAATTTATATACATCGGATCTGCCGTAAACAAAAACAACAACGTCAGCTTTGAGATCAAACGGAGAATTGTGCGTGCGAATGAATGTTATTTTGGGCTAAGCAAGCACTTTAGAGATTATCACAAGCAGACGAAACATCTGTAGGAATCTTCGAGAGAAAAATATTCCGAAAAATGTATGGCCGTCTAGTGCACAACGGCGAGTACCGGCCATGAGCTGTATGAGCTATATCGCGACACTGACATATTTAAGCAGATTAAAATTACGCGATTGCGCTGGTTAGGTCATGTCAGTAGAATGGATGAAGTCGCACCAGAACTCGAACGATGACGAAAATGGGAACTTCCCTTTGAGAAATAAAGCAAAAGTTCGATCTGGTTGGCGAAATAAGTTTTCTTCCTTTTGTAAGGTCCTGACCCCTGGGGTAGTTCGAGACCGGTTAAATAAGTAAGTAAGTAAGTATGTCCCTAATCTTGGGTTCCACAAGAGAGTGTGTTGAGACCTCTTTTATTTAATTTGTTTGTAAACGACATTGTTTATTGTTTTGTTAATGCTAAGCATCTAATGTACGCGGATGCTCTGACAGTATTCTTAGCCGTTTGTTGTGTTAATGATATGAAATAACTGCAAGAGGATATTGATAGATTTGATACATGGTTGGCTTATAATGGAATACCTATTAATCAATCTAAATGCTTTCATGTTTCTGTGTTGCAACGTTGTCATGTCTCAATATAAAATATTTAAACGCATTTTAGAGTCGGTTTTGGTAATTCGTTATTTTGGGGTTATTTTTGATGTTAAGTTTACATTTTCACCTCACCTTGAGTATATTATTCCCAAAGCTTTCTCCTCGATGTACTTCACTCGCAGATAGATCCTTACGTTAAAAAATAGTTTCACGCTCTACGTGGGAATACGCTTTATTTATATGGAGCCTAACGGCTTTTGTCCATATAAATCGTATTGAAAAAGTTCAAAAGTGGTTTACTAAATTTGCATAAATCTCTTTAAACTTTCCTGGTTCACGTCCATCTTAAGAGAGTAGATGTTTGCTCATGTCCTTAAAATCTTTAAAAATTTAGAAGAGATATTAGCTCTTTAATGTTTCTTCATCGTATTTTGAATAATTATAGTGTTGAATTCGTATCTTTTATACAGTTTAATACTCTTTCTCCTTCACTTCGTTATTCGTGTCCTTTCTATATTAGTATTCATACTTCTAATTATGCTTTAAATGAACCATTGCTTAGGGAGATGATATTGTATAATTCATTGTATAAGTAGATATAACTTATTAGATTTTACTATTCCTATGAATAAGTTTAAACTACTTCTTAATAATTTAATTAACTGACTATTTATCTACTTTAAGCTGCCAGTCTGTAAGGAACTATTGTCCATAGACTGAATAAATGATATGAAATGAATGTATTCAAAAGGTGCAATTTACTATATCACATTTTTTGACGACAGTGAAATCCTGATTACACAGGGTGATTCAGGAAGTTCCGGACAAATTTCTCCAGCGTTTTCTTTGGCTCATTTCATGAAGAAAAGTCCACTAGGACCATGTCCGAAAATACAAAGGTGCGAAATGGCAGCGGGTTAACAATTTTCGAATTGGCGGTCGGAGAGTAGTAGGGTAATGTTGGTAACTTCTGAGCCAGTGGTCGGATTTTTTCCACATTCCATTTTTTTCCGAAAGCTCTGTATCTCGGCGATTTGACTTTTTTCTATTTTTTTTTCATTGATTCTGAAAATTTCAATAAAATAAAATCTGAAACGTGTTAATTTACAAAAACAAATAAATGTGTGCTGTTATTTCGCCTCCAAAAAAAAAGAAACATTTTTGCATTTCAATAAAATGGTCATAACTTTGGAACGGTACGACCTCTGGGCTTCGTTTAGGACATTTTGGAAAGGTAAGACGTGTGGCTATTTTTCAATGATTATATATTTATTAATTAATAAAAATTTAATATTAATATATGAAAATTTAGAAACTCAATCTATCTTTTATATAATTCAAAAAAAAACATAAGTTACCTGCATTCTGGCTGAGCCAATTGAGGTTATGTGAATCTCGAAAGCTCTGTATCTCGGCGATTTGACTTTTTTCTACTTTTTTATTGATTCCGAAATACCTCTTAAAATCCGACCACTGGCTCAGAAGTTAGCAACTTTACTCTACTACCCTCCGACCACCAATCCGAAAATTTTGAACCCGCTGCCATTTCGCACCCAGGCATTTTCGGACATGGTCCTAGTAGACTTTTCTTCATGAAATGCGCCAAGGAATACGCAGGAGAAAATTGTCCGGAACTTCCTTAATCACCCTGTATTATTAATTTTATAAATAAATAAATGATTTCCCATTACATCAAATGAAGGGGTCGGGGAGAACTTCTCACAATCACTGAGCTGTGCGCTTTCCAGTTTTCACTCACTGCTTGGGACCTACTGTTCTATACCGATTCCGAACAGTATTTTGAGAAGCTTTTTCATGGCTATATACTCGATAGTGTCGCCGTCACTAAGCGAGGTGACCGCCGCCGAAAGAAATTTGAAGGTGGTCAGAGCAGTTTTCGAACCCAGGGTCTGATGTACAACAGCCGTGCACACTAACCATTGCACCACCGACGGAAATTAACAGAAATTATTATTGTTTCTCCTACAATGTTACGCAAAGATAGGTATTAACAAATTAATGTTTTTATTCCCCAGAACTATGGCTGGTTTAGTGTTGTGTGTCCCCTGTTGTAGTACATTTATTAGAGCTGTGTACGTGACGTGATTTCTGCGAGCGTTTTCGTGATTGAAATCAAAACCAAACACGTCATCGCGATCGTGCTGGATTTGTAAATTCTAAATCGTGCAGAGTTCATTCGTGATTGTTATTACTAAAAAGTTGAATGTACAAGCTGTTCCCAACATACCCAAGGTTGCATTTTTGTCTGTGGTACATATGTATACTCTAAAATTATGTTACATAATAATTAAGTCATACTCATTCAAATTCTACTGCTGCGCACAACCATTAATTTAAAGGTTTCGTAGACAAATATCAGAAACAAAAAATCAAATATACAGAGAATGACATAATCGAAGAGGAAATAAAGGACTACGTTAAAAAGAAAGTTACGACTAATTGTAATCTTTTAGAATATTGGACGACTTTCCTTTGTTGAAGGAATTGGGACATCAAATTCTTAACATGTCTGCCAGCTCTGCAAACAGTGAACATGTATTTTCAGCATGCGGACGTATATTAGAAGAAAGCCGCAGTCGTCTTTCGGGCAACAATATTAATAAACTTATATTTCACCATGTTTGTAATAATATAAACGTATAATAACCTAATAAACTCAATAGTCAAATGTGTAAATAATTGCACGCTGAAAAAAGGGCATCTGTAACATATTCTCCCAAACATATTCTGCAATAACTATTTATGTAGGTGCATATAAATGCAAACATTACCACGTGTACTGACAAATATGTACGGTTTTACGTAGAAACATATGCGTGCTTCATCCCAAACGTCTATGTACTTTCGTGGAACCATTCGCGTGTTTCCCCCAAAGCAACGTAAACTTACGTGAAATCATATGCATATTTTTCCCAAACATAATAATATACAGAAACAAATTATTCTTTCTTTCTTTAATTATTATAATAAATTTTATCAATATATATTTATTGATGTGTTAACATCTATACGCGCGCCTCTAGGGCAGTAAACTATAAATTTAATACATACACAAGTGTTAGGTTTGTAAGAGTAAATCATCGTTTGTTTGTTCGTTGCTTGGCAGTCGGTATTGAAAGTGATTATTGGGCGATTTTCATATAATTTTCCCACGCGATTTTCTCCGGAAATTCATAGCCGATTTTATTAATTTTTGGATTAAAAAGCTAGTGCGGGTTTCGACGAAGAGTTTAGGCCAAAAATTAAGGCGATCCGATATCGGCGAGCCGAGATTTAAGTGTTTTAATTTGGAGTATTAATTTGGAGTAATATTAAAAAAGTGTTTTATGTTGATCTTCGGTTTTGTCTTATCATCGTTTGTTTGTTCGTTTCTTGGCAGTCTGTATTGAAAGTGATTATTGGGCGATTTTCATATAATTTTCCCACGCGATTTTCTCCGGAAATTCATAGCCGATTTTATTAATTTTTGGATTAAAAAGCCAGTGCGGGTTTCGACGAAGAGTTTACTCCAAAAATTAAGGCGATCCGATATCGGCGAGCCGAGATTGAAGTGTTTTAATTTGGAGTAATATTAAAAAAGTATTTTATGTTGATCTTCGGTTATATCGTACGAATATAACAATGTATGTATGTATGTACAAGTGTCTGTTGCTTTGCATTCTTTGACTTTTGTGGGAATAAAACAAAAAGTATTGAGCAAGAAAATAATGACACATGTGCTTGCACTGGGTCTTTAAATAATTTTAAGTATTAATATTATTTAACTGTAACGTCATCATATGATTGAACGCTGTTTTTTATTTTCCAATGTAACATTTCCGAATGTGTTCATAGAAATCGAACAGGTACCGTGTAGCAAAAAGGTGTTAACACATCGCCCGTGAGTTCGAACACTCATTGGATTTATTTTTAGAAATAATTAATACCAACAATTAATAGATTTAAATGATTTTTACATTTACTTGCATTGAATGCATTCTTTGTTTTTTTTTGAATCTGCTGCTCTGTTGTTTCTAATTTCTTTGTTGTCTCGCACGTTTTTGTCTTCAGACGGTTTCAACTATACTAATCTACAAATCTTTTTATGAAAGACAAGCGTGTATTAATCATATTTCACAAAGGGTCCGCCATTCCGATTTTTTCAGTAGAGGCTCGGGAAGAAAAAGGAATTGACGTTGTTGCCCTCTCCAGTTTCTTCCCACAAAATCGTTACTCACTTTGGTAGCACACATAAATATATGCGAAACACGTGCACAAAAACCAAAGCAACATCACACACCATTTAACCGTCCGAGCGTTTGTTTATTCTTCTTTAACTGATCACGCGCTTTTGATATCCCCTCTCCGATGAACCACTGACGACTGAATACGTGAAATTAAAAGGCAATACATCACGCACATTCAGGAATATTTGTGAATCACTCACTGAGAGAATAATGCAAAAATACAGATACACACTTACAAGATATACACACTCGTTGCCCCTCTTTTATTCTCTTGGTCTCGAGGATTTGTATCACAAACACAGATATATTTAGGTCGCAAACACATATGTTATAACATATTAATCATTGTGTCTCAAATATGTAATATTGAATAGCAAACACAATACGTTTGGACACAAGTACATTATATTTGCGACAAGCTCCAAACACATGTTATATTTTCATCTAAACAACAAAAACCGACAGATTTTTCCGCGTGTGGTTAATGAAAGTAAAGCATTTGTTTCATTAACAAAAATCAGTTTTTATCTTGAGCGAATTTCCATCGTGAACTTGCGAGATCGTGAGAGGGGGCCAAAGTTCGTACAAAAACTTTTGATCGTGAGTCAAATTCATTCACGCATCATCTCTAGTTTTTATATAAATTTCTGTTTTTTTAAACTTAATGGGTTTTGACACCACCGTCGGTGGTGAAATGGTTAATGTACGCTGCCCTTGTACATGAGTACAATCATGCGTTCCCTGCTCTGACTACCCTATATGTCTTTTGACGACGGTCACCCCGCTTGTGGTTGCGACACTACTTAGCTATGAAGAAGCTACTCAAAATACCGTTCGGAACCAATATAAACTGTAAGTCCCAATCAGTGAGTGGAATATCTAGAAAGCGCACAGATCACTCGTTATAGACAGCCATGCCTCAAAACATCGAAATAAGTGGTCATCCGCGTACAGTCCTGATTTGGCACCCAACACATCAAAGATAATCTGCGCGGACAACGATTTTCGTCTGCAGAGATGCCATTGAACCATTCAAACAATACCTTTCCAACAAATGCTAATGAAATGGAAAATGGTTCGAACGCATGCAAAAGTGCATAGATTATAATGGAGAATAATATAATAAATGGATTATAATGGAGAATAAAGTCACTTTCAATAATAGATTATAATTTTTGATATTGGGATATGCCAGTGAATTTTGATTATAATAATGGAAAACTGTCAGAGAAGAGATTCGTTGTCACAACTATATTTACAGCCAACTAAAATTTGGCAGTACTTTGTGCTATATGTGTCATTACCAATAATTGTGTTCCATACCACCGAATGTTGTGATTACCAATTGATTTGTAATTCAGTTTTAATCGCAAGAACTAAAATATTTAGTTAAAGCCACAGCAACAAGAAATAAATGTGATATTTCAATCGAGTGTTAGTTCTAGCAATCAAATTATCTGGTAGTGGTGAATATTCTATTTGTTGCATCACCGAAAATTTTAAAAATTAATTCGGTTGTGCCAAATATAGAATATATTGGTATGCTCAACTAATTATTTGAATTTAATGGCTTTCACAACCATTTGCTGATGCCATACACCATTATGAATTTTATAGACAAGAAATTTAAAAAAAATTATATTTAAATATAAACAGAATTATTATTATTTGTAACAAGGGTTCGTATTTCGATCGAAATATGAATTGATAGAAAATATGAACAAATTAGAAAAAATGTCTATATCTCGGAAACTGGGTGTCAAATCGAAAAAATAACTCATTTTTGCGGGTTTCTGAGGGAACTCTGTAACCATATCCAACCAGTTATAATTTCAAAATATCATATGTATGCTTAAGTTAATTTGTGTCATCCGCAATAATAGTTCTTCTAGACAAGTGCCCACAATTTGTTGCATGTTTGTGGAGGCGTCAATAGTAGCGTCAGATACAACGATTGTGTTTAAAAGTCTCACTACACATCAGTTTATGGTACTAATACAAGTAAAATAAAAAAAATCACGTGAGGTGTCAGGGGACACCACGTTCGAACGAAGATCTTTCGCTGTATATTATGTACTAGTTGGTTCCAATACGCCTATGACGTCCGTTGAAAAATACGATAATTTAAATGGATTTTTAAGAGAAGATACTTTTCTGTCCGAAGTCTACACGTCTCTGGAGTCGCAGCGCAGCACCAGCTTATTGCACCGAATTTATTTGTGTTTTGTGTTAATGGGTGGCCAAAAACTTTGATGTAATAAAATTTCTTCAACGGCCCGCGCCTTTCCGTCTCTGGAGTCGCAGCGCAACAGCAGGAGTGAAATGTGGGCAGCGATGACACCAGCTTATTGCACCGAACTTATGTGTGTTTTATGTTAATGAGTGGCCAAAAACTTTGATGTAATAAAATTTCTTCGACGGCCCGCGCCTTTCCAAAGACTACCCGTCTCTGGAGTCGCAGCGCAACAGCAGGAGTGAAATGTGCGCAGCGATGACACCAGCTTATTGCACCGAATTTATGTGTGTTTTATGTTAATGAGTGGCCAAAACCTTTGATGTTTTAAAAACATAAAAAAGCGAATAAGTGAAATTGTGATGTGGCGGATTCGTATCGATCTCGTTATTTGTCCGTAAAAACATAACACAGCGAATCAGTGAAATTGCCAGGTGGCGGATCCGTCAAATGTTTCAATTTCATGTATTTTCACAAAACGAATCCGAAACGAATTCGAATATGAAGTTCGTTACGAGTTCGAGACGGATCCGAAAAAGTACAAAAAAAATTCCCGGTTTCGAGAGGAATTTCATACGAAAACGAATTCGTTATGAGTTCGTAACGGATGTCCGTTTCGGACAAAATGTCCGCTGAAACGGATCCGTCTCGATTTCGTAACGGATTCATATGGCACATTGGGTACTTACTTGTTGGTTATAATAAGAATATTTGTATTTAATTCAGTGACGTATTACAGTAAAATTTCAATCGCAAATATTTCTAAATATTTGACGCCTTGCAAAAGTGTTGTCTTACGTTAGGAACAAGAATTCTGAGAAGTTAAACAGTTATTGAGAGTCATTGCACACATTAACACATTCTGATTACTTACAATCAAACCATCCATCAAATCATTTCCTCCTTCCATTCAACTAAAGGGAAATGACAGTCATCTTACATTGAAAGATATATTTGTTAGCGTTTGGAGACACCACAGAAGCACTTCAAAAACGAATTTTCATTTGTTTATTCTGCAAAGAATGAAATGTTGCATACAAAACAGACCAAATACATTAACCAAGGTATGAGGTAATAGCAACTTAGAACAAATCGGGAAAGAATGTGATTTTTCCTTGTTAGAAGTGTGAAAGTATTTTAAAAATTCTGAATCCAAACAAAACTGGATATGTCCTCAAAGAAGGTAATTTGATGGTTTGCTGGTGAAGCAAATATACATTTGTGACACTTAGGTCTGGAAACTTGATTGCGAGTAACAAAACAACAAAATGCTTCTGACGTACATACTCAACCAACAACAACGAATGTACCATTATTTTGTTGTGAAAACAAATCTGAAAGCAAAGACGTAGTCTTCTCTCGGCAACTAAATAAACAAAAGTTCTTTTTCTAAAGGCAAACAAGACAACCCAGTGTGTTAGAATTTAATAATTTTCAAAACCACAAAGTGTTGCAATTTAATGGTCCACGTCCACTTTATTAAAATACTTATTATAAAATCTAATGTGGCATCAAGTATTTTATATTTATATACATATAAAAATGGAACACGTATCTCACTGCTAAATACCCTGTTGCCCCGACGACTTTTAAGGAAATTAACAGAGGAATTGCACAACGGCGAGTATCGGCGACGCATGAACCATGAGATGTATGAGCTTTATCCAGACATTGAAATAGTTAGGCGCATCAAAATAACGGAATTGCGCTGGCTAGATTATGTCAGTAGAATGGATGAAGACGAACAAGCACGAAGGGTTTTCGAAACCGAACTGGAAGGAAAACGACAAATATGAAGACTAAGACTCCGCTGGAGGGATCAGGTTGACGAATCCCTGCGTAAACTTGGTAATGCAACTGGAGAAATGAAGCTAAATATCGAACTGGTTGGCGGAATATGTTATCTTCGTTTCTATACTTGTTATTCATTAATGACTTACCCGCCTCCATAATGGACTCTAAATTGTTAATGTACGCTGATGATGTGAAGATCCATTTGTCTTACAAGGATCCTTGTCAATATACTTTACTTCAGAGGGATTTGTCTACTTTACAGGCGTGGCGCGAAGCCAATTTGATGGAGCTTAATTTTGCGAAATGTAAGCATATGCTGTTCTCTAGGTCATCATTATTTTCGGTAAAACACATTTTAGGTGGCAATGTTCTTGAATCGGTGGATTCATTTGTTGATCTTGGTGTCCTCTTGGACAGAAAATTTAATTCCAACTCCCACATAATTACGATGGTAAACAACGCTTATGGCGTTTTGATCTTTATTAAATGTATATTCGGACATACTAATGGCAGGACAAGGACGAGATGGAAGGACAGAACAGTTGAGACGCAACTGGAACAGTGTTTAGAAGTTTGTGTGTTTAATGTAGGCAATGTATTGCACATATTGGTAATAGGTAAGTGGATAATTTTTGTAACGTTTTTTTAATTCAGATCCTGAAGATGATCGTCGATGACGGTCGAAATATTGGGATGAGATGGAATATGATAAGGAATATAAATTGAAAAACGTTTATATTTTTTATTTTTTTCAGCGAGGGCCATTGTGAAATTATCTTCTTTAGAAGACGGCGAAGAATTACAATCTTTCGACATTTGTTTGGCAGAAACAAAAAATTACATTACAGAAAAATCCCACATCAGACCACTCATGGAAAAGGTCCGAGAAATATGTTAACCCTTTCGAAATAGTCCAAAGGAAAACAGCTCATTTTAATCTTAGATTGAAATTCCACCCTGGTAAAAAGGTTTTCAAAGATCTAAAACAATATCTGATAAAGAAATTAGCTTGTTTTGTAAAACAATTAAATTTCTCAATCCAGACGATCTGACATAAATCTCTGGAAAGCAGATACTTCTTTGGTATTCCTCATGAAAGAAATTTTAGCCATTAATTGTAATTTAAGCGACGAGGTAATAACACGAGGAGAATAATAAATGAAGGAGGAACAATCTATTTCTTACACTAAGCCTGACAAATAAGCGTCCCGAAAAATACCGGGCTCCCGGGATTTAGTTTTTCAAAATCCCGAAGCCCGGGCTTTTTAAAACACAGTCCCGTTTGACATTCCTAATTGAGACCCACGAGGTACTATAAACTCATTCACTTAGAGTTTCAGCGTTCGAATTATGCGTTCTTTGATCCAGTTGTTTGTTTAATGATTAATTCTATCAGTTTATTGATTTCACTGGTAGTTGGGAAACTACAAAGTCTAGGATAATTTGTCATTTGAACCGATTGCATTAGTGCTGTATATTCCTTTACTTGTGTAAATTTACTTTCTCCTTACTATCTGGTCTGATTTATAGTTTGGTTTTGGTTTTATTCACAATTTATTATGAAGACTTTGTTATATTAATATCTCGTGATGTACTTTTATACATATTTATGTTAGTGTAATACCAACTGGTGAATAATTTCTGTGGTTAGTTGCAACGTGTGAACTTATAATCCTTGCTCTCCCGTTTTAGACTGGTCTATAATGTGTACGCTGTCCTCACGTTATTGGGACGTGGCCCTCTCTGTTGGTAGAGGCGGAAATAAGGTCCCTGACGCCCCGGGGGTTTCCGAGACCGGATAAGTAAGATACAGAAGAATTAAAATAATTGATGATGCCACATTGCAATTTCTGAGAAAAAAGATGCACATATGGCGCAGCTGAATAGTGTTTGGAAGGCGGTATGAACTAAGTCCCCAATGAACTAAGTCCCCAAAACGAAAAAGAACTAACTCCCCAAAATTTTATACAGGAGGAAACAACAACGTTTTTTGGGGACTTAGTTCATTATTTGGGGATTTATTTCAGTTTCAAATTTAGGGAGTTAGTTCATAATGAACCAACTCCCCAATTCCAAGGAACGAAATAAATCCCCAAAATTATTTTTGGGGAGTTAGTTCATTTTCACTAAATTTGGCGAAAATTCTTTAATAATTGCTGTACGGTTATCGTATCACTAAAGGTTATTAAAAAAATTTTCTGTAAAAGGCGCATTAAAAATATTTTGAAGAATATTATGCGCCTTTTACAGAAAATTTTTGAATTTGAAACTCCCCACTTTCTGGGGAGTTAGTTCATTTTTTATTTTGGGGATTTATTTCATTTTATTTGGGGGTTTATTTCATTTTCTAAATTGGGGATTTATTTCATTATGAAATAAATCCCCAATTTTGGGGGGTTAGTTCATTTTCGTTTTGGGGACTTAGTTCATTGGGGACTTAGTTCGTACCGCCTGTTTGGAAAAGGAGAGCAGCTCATTAAATTTGTGTACAAAGCATAGTAAGTAAAAATTTTGCTCGCGAGTCGAAAAATGCAGCTCCTACTCAACATATAACTCTCAGTCCAGTTTCTTTGACCTTGTTTCAAAGAAGAACAAAATGGACATCTGAAAATACAGATAGAGAATTTTGGTCTGTGACGACCTATAATAAAATTGAATGAAGAAAAAGTTCGTGAAACATTCTGAATCCATAGCTGCTCCTTTCAGTGTACATTTCCGGTACTTTTTTAACAAAGGACGAAAACGACCCTTTAAACTATGAAATAAAGCAATCAAATGTTCCACGAAAACAATCCTTGTCCAGTTCCACTGAAGACCTATTATCGCAAGAATTCGCTCAATTCAATATTATATTCGATTTTTAATTTTTTCCCGGACAGTATCGGATAAGAAAATTCTAACTTACCACACCCATAAAAAAAGTTTAGCTACTCAGCTGTCTAAATACCTCCAAAATTGGGGTTGCTCTGTGTTATCTGTATAACTGACAGAAGTAAAATATTATTTAATTGTAAGCATGGAAGTGTGGCCGTCGGTGGTGCTATGGCTTGAGTGCGCTGCTCTGGTACAGGAGAACGTGGGTTCGATCGCTTCTCCGACCACCCTATATTTTTTTCGACGACGGTTACCTCGCTTAGTGATGGCGACACTATCGAGTACTTACCCATGAAAAGGCTTCTCAAAATACCGCTCGGAACCGGTGTAAAACTGCAGTTCCGAATCAGTGAGTGTCAAACTAGAAAGCGCACTACTTACTGATTGCGACAAGCTCTACCCAATCCGTTCATGGGATGTTATGGGACACCATTTTTTTAAGCATGTAAGAAAATTTGAACCAACATTTGTATTGATCCAATGTTTATGGTTTAAATAGGCAACGTACTGGTCATTTTATCTTATCGGAAAGTGACTTTCAGCGAAGGTACAGAATATCAAAATGGGCAGCAGAGTAACTTATATCCCTTGCAGGCGATAGCATCCAAGTAAATTCAACGAATTAATAAAAATAAATATCTAATCTATACCACAGAAAAGTCAATTCTGTGATATAGTCAAAACCACCGAAGTGAAGTTGACCCACCATGGCTGGCCCACTTTTCTGTACAACGTTAAAATAGCCCAAATCGATTGGAATAGTTCTAAAGTCAATTCTAGTTACCTTATTCAGGATGTTATGTGTAATCTAAAATTCAGGACATTGATATGTGAAGAGATCCTTAAGAAGGATGAAAAGTTAATATTTTTAATGTACGTTTCAGAAAAAGTTCGCAAAGGTTCAAAAAGATAAAAATTTTTAATTTCTTTATATGGGTTTACTATTACTAGAAAATTTAGAAATAAAAACTCAAGGACTATGAAACAAGACAAGATCCTCAAAATCGGCGAAAACGAATTGCCGCGAAATATGTATATGAAACCATCTCAGAAAATTAAAAAAAAAATTGGAAAATTTGCACACTTAATATTCACGTATGCTTTTGGAAATTTGAAGCGGAAATTTCATAAAAAATGTCAAGGACATTGAAACAGACTAGGTCCTTAAAATCGAAGAAAATCAATATCCTCCATACATATGAAAACTCTCCGAAAATTGAAAAAAGTTTGGTAATTTTTCACACTTTAATATTCTGTTATGTTGTTGCAAAAACCAAGTAGAAATTTTATAAAAAATTTCCAGGACATTGAAACAGGTCTAGGTCTTTAAAATCGAAGACAACCAATATCCTCCATACATATGAAAACTTTCAGAAAATTGAAAAAAGTTGGGAAAATTTTCACACTTTAATATTCTGATATGTTATCATATCAACATATCAGAATATTAAAGTGTGAAAATTTTACAAACTTTTTTTAATTTTCTGAAAGTTTTCATATGTATGGAGGATATTGGTTTTCTTCGATTTTAAGGACCTAGACCTGTTTCAATGCCCTTCAAATTTTTTATAAAATTTGTACTTGGTATTTGCAACAACATATCAGAATATTAAAGTGCGAGCATTTTCCAAAATTTTTTCAATTTTCGGAGAGTTTTCATATGTGTGGAGGATACTGGTTTCTTCGATTTTAAGGACCTAGACCTGTTTCAATGTCCTTGAAAGTTTTTATGAAATTTCTACTTGGTATTTGCAATAACATATCAGAATATTAAATTTATTCTGTGTGTTTGTATGTCGCAATTGTGTGTAACTTTGTTATACATTATGGTAACATACGAGGGTTGAGAACGAATTTTTTCGGTGTGTACTCTCATATTAATATTCATCGGCCTGATGTTCTTGCTCTATGTGAAACCCAGGTGCGCGAGGATTCTGATCCACAGGATTTTCACGTTCCTGGGTACCACACTCTATACCTTTTTATTTCCCACAGAGGCCTTGTGGTTTATGTAAAAAATGGCATAGTGTTGCAGAGTCAGCGACATTTCGACTCACAAGATCCAGAATTTAACTCTCTTTGGGTAAAATTAAAGATTGGAACACATGTTCTACATTTCGGATTTCTTTATAGAAGTCCTAATGCGGGAAGGGAGGCATCCTTTAATGGCTTTGAAACGCTTTCCGATTCCATTTCTGAGATATTGGGGAATTATCCAGACAGTGAAATCGTTGTTGCTGGTGATTTCAATGTCCATAATTCCTCCTGGTTAACGCATTCGAGCCATACAACTACGGAGGGCCAATACGCTGAGCTCTTCGCCGCTCATATTAACTTAACGCAATTGGTGAATGAACCGACGCACATTCCGTGTGTTCAAGGGCACAACCAAAATTTACTTGACCTCTTCTTAACTTCGCACCCTGAAAAGTACGAAGATAACACGCTTGCACCTCTGGGTAATTCGGATCACTGCTCTTCGTCTCGCTTCAAACACAGTCTCGAAGCGAACAATTTTTATCTACGAAGAGGCACGTTGGGCTGAGCTCAACAACTTTTATCAGCATTTTAACTGGAAGCTTTGTTTTCTGGACAATGACATAGATGGTGCTGCTGAAATGATCGAGAAGATAATTTTGATTGGTATGAATTCATTCATTCCGACGAAAATTATTTCGGTTAAACCATCGGAAAAAAGTTGGTGTAACCACACATGCAAGAATGCTGTCAGATATAAAGAGGACGCGTTCAGAGACTGGCGTTCTAATAAAAAGTTGATACTGAACTGCTACGCAAACAGGCAAGATCCAAGTGTGCCAAAATACTTCGACGTGAAAAGTTTCTTCACGAACAGCGTATTCGTGCTAAAGTCCTTTCTATCCCTAGTGGAAGTAAGAACTTTTCGTCATTGCTAATGTCCAGCCAATCCCTAAAAAAGGTGATGCAAGTAACCCTGCAAATTACCGCCCAATTGCAATTTGTTCTGCGCTCTCGAAGGTTATGGAAAGCATGGTTAACCACCATCTAGTGAAGTATCTTGAGTCCAATGACTTTCTTAATGATCGGCAGTATGGCTTCCGTAGAATGAGATCTACTGGAGACCTGATGGCGTTCCTCTCGGAACAGTGGAGTCGATCCATCCACCGGCTTGGTGAGAGTAAGGTAGTGGCTCTTGATATTTCCAAGGCCTTTGACAGAGTATGGCACGATGCACTCTTGTCAAAGCTCGCTGCTTTTGGTGTCGGTGATAACTTCACTCGATTTATATCGAGTTTTCTCAGAGATCGCACTATACGAGTTGTTGTAGATGGGGTTTCATCCGACGAGCATAAATTGACTTCAGGTGTACCACAGGGCTCTGTTCTTTCTCCTTCTCTTTTTCTTATTTTCATTGACGATCTCCTGGGTCAGACTGTGAATCCAATCTACTTTTTTGCCGATGACAGTAACCTCTGCCATTCTTATTCATTCGATCGTAGATTGAAGTCAAACGCCGGACGATGAATGAAACACTCGACCGCGATCTGGTGTCCATTGTTGAATGGGGTCGAAGGAATAGACTAGATTTTAATGCGAGTAAGACCCAGTGTTGTTTGTTGTCGCATAAACGTATTGCTGACCCAGGCGTGTCGTCATTGTCTATGGACGGTGTGGATATTGATGAATCAGACGCTCTTGATGTTCTGGGCATGAAAATACAATGTGATGTCCGTTTGGCAAAACATGTATTTGAAGTGTCGAAAGATGCATTCAAGTGTCTAGGCTTTTTAAAGCGGTGCAAGAAATACTTCACTCCATCTGATCTTCTCAATATCTACACCACCTACATCAGGCCAAAGATGGAGTATAACTCCCATATATGGGCAGGTGCCCCTAGGACTTCTTTGGAGCTTCTCGACCGTGTCCAGAGGAGAGCGACGGTGTTAATAGGGGACAGTAGGGTATCCAACTCTATTGCCTCCCTTGAGCATCGCCGAAATGTGGGTTGCGTGTCACTGTTCTATCGATATTTCCACGGTATGTGTTCCTCGGACATCCGTCAACTTATGCCGGAAGTGAGGATATTTAGCCGAAGTACGCGGCTTTCCAGGAACTCTCATCCGTTTTTTATCGAGTGGCCGGTTGACCGCACTACACACTATAGAGAAAATTCGTTCTTCAGCCGTACAGTCCGTATGTGGAATAAACTTCCGGCTAGTGTATTTCCCACCAATTGTGACATACAAACATTCAAGGCAAATATCAACAGACACTACTCCCTCTTTCCACCCTCTACTACCTCAATTTTCCTTCGCCAACACAATGCACTGCATTTATAGGGGGCATCCCATGAGTGTTGGTTTGATAAAAAAAATAAAATAAAAAAAATCCAATGAGTGTTCGAACTCACGGGCGATGTGTTAACACCTTTTTGCTACACGGTACCTGTTCGATTTCTATGAACACATTCGTAAATGTTACATTGGAAAATAAAAAACAGCGTTCAATCATATGATGACGTTACAGTTAAATAACACTGTGTGTAATTTTTTAAGTCATGGCAAAATAACCATATACGGACACCACTACGTGATAAAAGACTAAAAAAAAAAGACCCGTGTTTCCCAATTTTTCCCAAAGTCATGCACTTTTTTTTATGGGCCGCCAAAGATTTGGGGCCTCGGTATCATTTTCGTAAAAATGTGATCATTTTCTCAGGCTCATATCTTGCACACCGTTCAGAATTTCGATTTACTCTCTGAAGCAAAGTTGTAGCTCTTGTCATAAAGAACAACATATAAAATCAAAAAAACTTCACCTTCCAGATCAAAATCGCAAAAAACTTAAAAAAATTCATTTTTTTTTTTACCTTTTTTCCCGTGTTCAGGTCCATAGGTAGCAAACCGTTCAAAATTCAAGGAAACAATCAACTACAAAAACTAAAAAAAGCCGGCCTTATCGATGATCCCTTGCAAAATGTTGATGACCTTCAAATCACAGCAAATCTTCCATTTATTTTCGTAATATTTGATTTTTTCCATTATATCTTTCAATGTTTCATAGCTTTCTTTCATGTTGATACCCATTGCTAGCGGAATGGAAGGTTTTCGGTTCGACACATGCAACAACACTGCTTTCAAGCTTGAAACAGAACCATCAATAAATAATCTCCACTCACTAGCGATGTAGTTCATTAAAATTTTTACCACCAAAGCTTTTATATCGTTGCAGTAAGCGAACGAATTGTCATCATTTAGAGTGTAGAGCATCTGAAATTCAGCTTGTCGTTTGCGGTACGCCGTAGAGTTAACATTAGCATGTGTGAGTTTTCTTTGCTTTAAAAAAGCTGCCAAAAATATTGCAAGTCGCTGCGATAATCCCAATATGGCCACAATGAAATCCATTTCCATTTGTGTTATTAGTTGTGGTCCATCTCTTCCCTGTTGGGGCTCATAATCGGTATCAAATGGATCTTCATAAGTAACACCACTTGATGTACTCATTGCTGTAAATTCTGTAGTACGATCTGGATTTGGCGGCCTTGGTGATACAAAATTTTCAGGTGCAAGCACTGGTAGTGTGGCTGTTGCAGTTGCTTTATAAATTTTGTTCTTCTCAGAATGTCGATTTAGACGACATGTGTAATTTACGCATGCATAGCAACTGGTTGCATCATGATCACCTGGGCGATTAATCCAGTTTACCGGCTTACAATACTTCATAGTACCTCTGCCTTCACTCAACCATGCCATGAGATTGTTATAACATTGGCGACACACTGTATTAGGTGTGTAATTTTCACCGGTCAAGTCCACTTCGTCGAAAAACAATGTATATGCTCTTTTGAATTCACTAGTTAAAAGATTCTTTTCCTTCTGAAATCTTGTAGATGTTTTTTTTCTGGTTTGATGACCGCAAACGTAGCAAAATAAATCAATATTTTCACACTGCCTATTGAAATTGTCAGTTGCCAATGTTGTGTGCGAATTATACTGTAGCACTTTCACTTTTTTTACTTTCACTTTCACTTTATAACTTTCACCGCTGAGCTCTCGTTGACGTCGCGCTGTGTAATGCCTCGATGTGAGCGTCGTGTCGCTTTTATATTGTGTGCTGCGTCCCTTGTTGCGTGTGCTGAGCTTACTGCATTGCCTGTGCTGCTGCTGTCGGTGCATGATCGCGTGATACCTAAGCGCTACCTAAACGGTGTTAACCCTTGGAAAAACACATGGTTCTGGCCAGGCATATTTAATTTTTGCTACCTATGGACCTGAACAGGAGAAAAAGGTAAAAAAAAATGAAATTAAAAAATTTTCGGCAAATTTTTCACTTTTGCGTGCTACCTAAACAGTGTTAAGAATCATCTCTAGGAAGTTTATATGTTCTAGAAATTTGTTTATTGAGATCTTAGGTACATTTTTGTAGTTGATTGTTTCCTTCAATTTTGAACGGTTTGCTACCTATGGACCTGAACACGGGAAAAAAGGTAAAAAAATTCGATTTTTTTTAAGTTTTTTGCGATTTTGATCTGGAAGGTGAAGTTTTTTGATTTTATTTGTTCGCAATTTTTGTTCTTTATGACAAGAGCTACAACTTTGCCTTTGTAAATCGAAATTCTGAACGGTTTGCAAGATATGAGCCTGAGAAAATGATCACATTTTACGAAAATGATACCGAGGCCCCAAATCTTTGGCGGCCCATAAAAAAAAAGTGCATTACTTTGGGAAAAATTGGGAGACACGGGTCTTTTTTTTTTAGTCTTTTATCACATAGTGGTGTCCGTATATGGTTATTTTTTTTCGTGTTGCACTGTGTAATATTAATACTTAAAATTATTTAAAGACCCAGTGCAAGCACATGTGTCATTATTTTCTTGCTCAATACTTTTTGTTTTATTCCCACAAAAGTCAAAGAATGCAAAGCAACAGACACTTGTACATACATACATACATTGTTATATTCGTACGATATAACCGAAGATCAACATAAAATACTTTTTTAATATTACTCCAAATTAAAACACTTCAATTTCGGCTCGCCGATATCGGATCGCCTTAATTTTTGGCCTAAACTCTTCGTCGAAACCCGCACTAGCTTTTTAATCCAAAAATTAATAAAATCGGCTATGAATTTCCGGAGAAAATCGCGTGGGAAAATTATATGAAAATCGCCCAATAATCACTTTCAATACCGACTGCCAAGCAACGAACAAACAAACGATGATAAGACAAAACCGAAGATCAACATAAAACACTTTTTTAATATTACTCCAAATTAATACTCCAAATTAAAACACTTAAATCTCGGCTCGCCGATTTCAGATCGCCTTAATTTTTGGCCTAAACTCTTCATCGAAACCCGCACTAGCTTCTTAATCCAAAAATTAATAAAATCGGCTATGTATTTCCGGAGAAAATCGCGTGGGAAAATTATATGAAAATCGCCCAATAATCACTTTCAATACCGACTGCCAAGCAACGAACAAACAAACAATGATTTACTCTTACAAACCTAACACTTGCGTATGTATTAAATTTATAGTTTACTGCCCTAGAGGCGCGCGTATAGATGTTAACACATCAAAAAATTGTGAAAATTTTCCAAACTTTTTTTAATTTTCTGAAATTTGGAGGATATTGGTTTTCTCCGAGTTTACTGACCTAACCCTGTTTCAAGGTCCATGCAATTTTTTAAAAAATTTCTACTTGGTAGTGGCAATAACATATCAGAATATTAAAGTGTGAAAATTTTCCAAAATTGTTTCATTTTCGGAGAGTTTTCATATGTATGGCGGGAATTGGATTTCATGGATTTTAAGGACCTAGTCATTTTTCAAAGTCCTTGACATTTTTTACAAAAATTTCTTATCATTAACACTAGAGACATGTATGGAAATAAAGGTGGGAACCTGTTCGATAAAAATATCATACAATTTAATATATAATGACATATATAGGCCAGGATAATTGCATTTAAAGGACCTTGTGCCCTTTCGATATCGCCAATGTCTATTTTGAACATTATGACACTATTAATGACCAGTGCAATGAAATTTATATGCTTTTTTTGATTTAAATACAATAAAATTTTAAGGTGGGCTAACTTCACACTACTATATACTACTGTGAAGTTAGCCCACCATCGAAATATGTGGGCTACGATGGTGGGCTAACTTCACGCTAGTGTAAAAACCCGCCTCAAAGCACTGCAACAATTCGAGTATGCAAGAGGAGAAGAAGAATATGGGGGAATAAGCTGTCTGGTCTTGTGTTGGAATTACAGGCTTTTCAGTGTATGATGATATTTAGGAATCTTCGATCGATACTAAACCGATGGTATCAATTCAGGCACAGTAGTTAGCCATCTGATGATGAACTTGTCACGGAGTTCGAAACTAGTCATGCCAGAGAGTGTGCTTAACTGTATTAACTGAGCTTAACTGAATAAAGTTGGTAAAAAATCATCAAATTGGAGGTGCAAAAATACAACCAACAATTACTATACCAAATTTTTATATTTTTGTGGGAAAATAAAGTAAAACAAAGAAATTAAATCAATATATTATAGTAATATGTTTAAAATACATAAAACTATACATATCTCATATGTACAAATTTTCATAAACAAAAACCACAATTCAAATAAAGTATATTTGTTTACATTTAAAAGTAGAGAAATTCTATCTTAATTCGTAAACAATTACACGGTGCTACAGTGAAAAAAAATTTGGAAAACGACCTAGCGTGGGTTATAGGTCTTGTTGAGTACATTACAAATTGTATCAAACAATTTCAGAAACACCCTTAAATTCAGAAGTTATTCTAAAAAAACCGTTTTCAGTGATGTTCGTCAACTTATCGACCTGTAACTCAGTCAGTTTTTGTCCGATTTTAATTTTGTTAACCGGTTTGGAAAGAAAACTAATTACGCTTTAAAGTAACATGCATTTTTTGATACATTTGTAAGTTATAAGTATTGTTTTTGTTAAGAATATCAAGAAAATCTACGAAAGTTATAACTTTTTTTGATTTTAGTAGCTTTTCATTGCTTATTTTAATATGAAAGCTTATAAAACTTTGTACCAACGTATGAAGAAAATTTAGTTTTTAACAAAACTTGGTTTTTATTTTTCAAATCGGATGAAAGTTGTAAAAGTTATTTAACTTTTCATTAACACCTGTTTTTAGTATTTTCTCCCCTAGCGCAAAACATGTGAATAAATTAACATTAACGTCATTAACATTTAATTTGTACTTGTATTTAATCGAAATTAAAGTACTGTAAGCCAGTATTACCATATTCGAATTGTTAACTTCTTATTTCTCTCTTTAATGTACTCAAATACATAGCAAAATACCGTTTAAGAATTAACACAAAATAAAATAAAGAATAAAGAATAAAATATTAAAAAAAATAAAATATTAAAAAATTATTAAAATAAGTAAGTTTGTAATTTTTGTAGTCCTTTAACAACATTTATATTAAGTTTAAATTTTTCTGCAGTGTGTGATAAGCGTAATAATTTTTGTTATGTTTGCGGTTTATTCGCTGACAAAAAACATCGCTTGGATCTGAAGACAAATAAAGCCTTGGTAAATGCTTTCAATACAGTTTTCAACTGTTCATATAGTTCTAGCAAATGGTATGAACCCGAAAGTATTTGTACAAGCTGTTCCAGTATGCTTAAGAAAACTAAGTCCGAAAAGTTTATAAGCCAACCATTACCATTATCTTTCCCAATGATTTGGCATCATCAAATATTCCATAAACTACAGGACAGTTATTTTTGCCAAACAAACATCACTGGTTATCAATACAAAAATCGTGATAGCATTAAGTATGCTAATGTGTTAACTGTTACTAAGCCAGTATTAAGTGCAATTAAATGTAACGAAACTTCACATAAACAAAGTTATGATGAATCTGAAAACGAGGATTGTGATATGGAATATTTACCAAAATCGGCTGAGCCACATTTTGTGACAAATGGAGATTTTTGCGATCTTGTGCGAGGTTTGAAACTTTCGTGGAGACAAACAGAGGTTTTAAGGTCAAGACTAAAACAATGGAATATCACACAGAGTGACTTTAAAGTTACATTACCAAGAGGTAATCCCCAATCGTGTTTTGAGGAAGTTTTTAAGGCCAGTGATGGCAGTGATGACCTTGTGTATTGTTCAAACATAGAAGAGCTGTTTTTTTGCCTTAATCACCAACATGAAGCGAATGATTGGAGGTTGTTTTTGGACGGATCGTGCAAAAGTAGGTATTAATGATTCTTTTTTAATTTACAATCAACTAACATATTTGGAAGGCCTTAAGGCAGTGTTATTGCACAATACAAATGAATTGCCATCAGTGCCGATAGCTTACGCTACAAAAATGAAAGAGTCATATGCTACAATGGAAAAAATACAGTATTTAATAAATTATAGAAAATATCAGTGGCAAATTATTGCAGATTTAAAAGTTTTGACAATATTGTTTGGAATGCAAGGAGGTAATACTAAGTACCGTTGCTATCTCTGCGAGTGGGACAGTCGTAGCGATGACCAATACAGGCGTAAAAACTGGCCCGGAAGGACATCTTTTAAAATAGGCCAGCAAAACGTTAAGAATATTCCTCTTGTACAATCAGATAAAATCATTTTACCGCCACTGCACCTTAAGTTGGGCTATATGAAACAGTTTGTAAAGCGGCTGGATGTAGAAGGCGATGCTTTTTTGTATTTAAAATCTGTTTTCCCACAAATAAGTGAAGGCAAAATAAAAGAAGGTACTTAACACTTTTTTCTTAGAAACTCTTATATTACCTTGATGTTATTGTTATTTTTTAGGTATTTTTATTGGACCGTAAATTCGAAAAATTACGCTTGATGAAAATTTTTCTAAGAAGCTTAATGAGATAGAAAACAGAGCATGTAATAATTTGATTTCCTTATGTCAAAACTTTTTGGGAAACAATAAAAGTTCTAACTACGTTGAAGTGGTAAATGAATTTCTTGAGTCTTATGCTGAAATGGGATGTCGAATGTCCATAAAAATTCATTTTCTGCATGGACATTTAGATTTTTTCCCTGAAAACCTTGGTCAATTCAGTGACGAGCAGGGAGAACGATTTCACCAAGAAATTTTACAAATGGAAAAGCGTTTCGAAGGAAAGAGCCACATAAGAATGATGGCAAATTATTGCTGGTCTCTCAAACGAGAAACAGATGGTTTGTTGAACAAACGTAAGAGGGCTAGTAATCATTTTTAACTATACATGTTAACTTAGGTTGAGCAATTTGTGCAGTTTTTAATTTACGCTTGTAAGTCAAGTGGTTTACCAAAAGAAAAGTCTGCAATCGCAAAATTTGAACTTTACAAAAAGTTTAGTAACTTTTGCAAATATAAACCGATTTTAACAAATAATATCTCTTTTTTTTCTATATAAAATTGTCTTAAAAATACAGTGCAAAAAAAAATAGGTTTTTATAATAAAAAATTAAAATAACTCCTGTTGAATTTGAAAAATTAGAAAAAAAAATATAAAAATTGAGAAACTTTTGATAAACACTTACCTAATTTCTTAGGATATATATTTTCTGAATGCATTTCGTGAAAGCTTAATTCTTTGCCTTTCCAAAACTGTTTAAATTTATGAAATCGGTCAAAAAATGTGTTAGTTAGAGTTACTAAAGTGCTACAACCTACCCTAAAACAGTTTTTTAAAAATAACTCAAAATTTTGAGGGTGTTACAAAATTTCTGAAAACGGGTTTTGTATGTCCTCACCTAGGCCTACAACCCCCACTAGGTCGGTTTTCAAGTGCTGACAAAAAGTGTTTTTTTGGAGCAGTGTGTTATTAACGCATTTTTACATTATTTAATAAATAGTATAAGTTATTATCATCAGGGATGATTTAAGAAAAAAAATGTATTATTTATAATTAATAATAATAATAATAATAATAATGCATATGACCATGGCGATCGTTAGTTGAGAAATACGTTATTAATTTTAATAGAAAAACCCGTTATAGACTTTTAGAGTCTATTTATTTCAATCCGAAATCGATTTTGCATAAATATATATATTTTACAATAGAAATTAAAGCATGTGACAGAAAAAAATTAAATTTTAATCACTTACAATTTTTTATTAATAATTACGATACTTATGTTTTTCAATAAGAAATATTATTTTTTAAGCAACTGTTTGAATTTATCACTTTTAGTTAAACTCTACTTCGGAATCTATTACACTGTGCAACACCAATTTTTGGGGGTGGACTGCGCCAAATTATCACACTAAGTGTGTATATGTAAACCCCAACAATTTAGGTCGCTGTGTAGCTCGACAGTATCGGATAAATAAATTCAAAATTGCCACGCCCAGTTTTTTTTATGGGCGTGGCAATTTTGAATTTATTTATCCGATACTGTCCGGAATTTTAATTGAAATATTTTTATAAATATTTAATTGAAGTGAGCGTGGCAAAATCAACCTTGTCTTAATCGATGATGACGTAAAGCCTAATACATAATTTCATTAAGGGCGCTATTGTTTCAAGGGATTCATCGGATTGACAACCAGGACGACCACCAAGCTATTGTATAGGAGGTAACAGGATGGGTGTGGCAATCTCGCACGTTTTCTCCAGTTAGGTAATCGTTTATTAATTGTTACCCATTGTGTGAGTTGAAGCTAATCACATCTACCAGAGCAACGTTTTGGAAGAAATGTGTCGCTTTGTATGGGAAGTACCACAAGATGCGCGATCAAAATGTCCCGAAAGTGATCGCAAAAGCCAACGCGAACGCCAAGTTACAAAACGGTAGTTTATACATCACCTCGCGTAAGCGTTCGCTTACGAAACCTGTCACTGACATTTGTGGTTTATAGGGTTGCCCAAATAAAATAAACAATTATAGATTAGAAAAAGTTATCTTGGGTGAAATGCACAGAATGAAAAAGACAAAAATATGTAGCTCTATTTCAATATATCAACAGATTTTCAGATTGCCATTATTTATAATACTGCAAATACCAACAATATTCACATAAAATGTGTAAAAACCCAATGTTATTTGGGGTTGCAATGTCGAATAATTTTTCCCATCTATATTAAATTAGTTGTCTTTTCAAAAACACGGTATGTATTGGTTGTAATTTATTGGTTCTTTTGTTTATTATTGTCAACAGCAACTGCTGTAACTGTTGTAATTTCTTGAACTAACGCGAAGACCTGTGGCGTGTTCAATTTGACAGCTGAAGTGATCAAAAACGTTGCGCTGCGTTTTATAAACTGCCCATTAAACTGCCCAAAAATAGTCACCGAACAGCTGTAACGGTTTATAAACTACCAAAACGACAAAAGTAACGCGAAGTGACTGATTCACGACTTATAGAATACCACCCTAAGTTTCGACAAATAATAGTCTTTGTATTTGTGATCGGTAAAGAGTTAAAGCAGTTATCGTGTTGACCAGCCAGAGATCAAGCCAGACAGAAAGACGGACATTCAACATTTACCTATTCAATAAAATTAAACCAACCCACTAATACTAAATTAATGTTAGGTAAAATTGTTACTCGTTCCTCCCAAACGAATTCGCAGATAACTGAAGTTTGTTTGGGGACTGTCGTTGAGAGAAACGAACTTCTGTTAAGACATACATTTTATTTCGCTTGGGAGAACCGAAAAATGTTTGCAGTAAACGAGTTATGAAAATTTAGGACGGAGAAAACGTTTGCGAGGAACGAAAAACGATTCCATCAACTGTTCTTTCGGTTGCAGCAACCGAGTTGTAGTTGTATTTACTTTACCTAGTAAAACATTACTATTACTTTAAAACTTTTATTTATGGCTTCCATAAGCTCTTTTTTTTTGTAAATTTCCAACTTTTGTGATTTTGGTTTTTTGGTCTGTTTTTTTTTGATTTTGGGCTGTTTTAAACAAAAGTTTGGATTTTTGTCTATTTTCTCACTGTCTACTTACACGTCTGCCTCGCCTTGCATTCAAGTGACAACTAAAAGCGCACCAAACTACAATGCGTCAATTATCCATCCAAGATATCTTAACAAGGTGAAAGCATTAGATTGTGTGCTCACTTTTATGTTTGAGTGTGTATATCAAACGAGTGAATAAGACTGCGTATACAGTCGACAGAATGACAGAATGAGAGAAATTGACGTTCTTCGTAATCTGTGCTCTCATTAGAATAATGGCTAATATCAGTTATCGCACGCATTTTTTAAATTGCGGCAAATTTAATTTTGTACGCGTTTGATGCAAACGAGAACTCGTTTGTAACAACATGATACACAGTTGCGATATAAGAGTATATTTGGGAGAACTGCATGAACGGTTGCGATTAATAAATTAATACAAATCAATCAAAGTATTGCTGCGGCAACCGAGCAATAAACGTTTTTTTTCTTTGCGTGTATAAATACAACGAAATTTGGAATGTTTGCTTACTTATATAAAGCAGATTCAAAGCCACAAACATTTTTAAAAATTTGTCCTAACACAACGCGAAAACAGAAAATCTAAAATCCACAAAAATATTACGAATTTTTTACATATGTTCACAATGTTTCACATAAGCCTTGAATATATCATACGGGAACAAATAAAGTTATGGCCATTTCGAGCAATACAATTGTCTACCTATTTATTTGCATATGACCCAAGTAGTTTGGGCCTTTTGGCTAGTCGTGACAAGGTCAACAAACCCAGATTGGCCTCCTTAAACAAATGGGGATTGACCAGTTTTATGCAACACCATCGAAATGTTAAAAAAAAATTATTTCTCAACTATCTCGAGAGCCATAGGGGCAAAACTAAATATGCAAGCATATTTTGTGTAAGTTTTTAGTAGCGGTGCAATATATAAACACATATTTATAGTAAATACAAAATTCAAAGTTTTACAAGGTCAACATTTGTTTGATGGGCGAGGTAGTACATTTTGGGCTCCCACTGTACGGTTCCAGTGGGGTGTGTTGGGCTACAATGTATCGATTTCTTAACCAGCTATGCATGTGTGAAATTGCAATTTGATCGGCTCAGACGTTTATAAACTATTTCCATTTCCTACTGTTTGACTGTGGAAATTTTTAAGTCGCACCTTCCGTAGGATATATAACTTTGCTGTTGGTAATACTCGTATCACATTTGAACCAAATAGTATAACTAAGTACAAAAGTAGAAACAATCTTCAGTGCATTTGTCTCCCTGCAAACTAACTTAGGTGCATCTAAAAACGCATGACCATATGGGGCTAATTTGTTTGATACAATTTCCAGGTTGTTTTTCATGAAATATTCACCTTTATTACATTTTGAATATATGTTAAAAATTTTAGTTTAGACGAACTATTTAAAGCCGAAACGCGCTTAGAAATATAATTTAAAGATAAGTAAAGGCTTACATTCCTGTAAATTTAGTCAGCTGTTTGGCAAACCCCATTCCGCTACATCTTCCAGTAATAAAGTTTACTTGGTATTTGGCATCAGTTCAGGTGATTCATATTTACTTATTAGATTTCCCTATATATTCTATGAAAGGAGTGAGGAGAACTCCTTACGGTTACCGAACGGTTAATATTTAACCCAAGTTTCGTGTCTAAGTAATCGATAGTGTTAAAGGAATGTATATATTTTGCAGTAATATGCAACGTTCCATCATCCCAACATACTGTCATATTATTTTGATGCATGACCCACACAAAATTGTAACATACATTGAAACTTTTTAAAAATATTCCATTACTGGTAGAAAGGCTTTCTTTTGAACATATATGAAGGATCATAGCGACGGTTGTAATAATGACTTTGTCATAATATGATATTAGCAACTGATTTTGTACAATGCTTCATAAAATTATTTACCACAAATTGTGTTCAAAACTTGATATTCAGTTTTATTATTATAAAACTTTTCCAGTTTCTAACAGAAAACCACAACATGCACTTTTCAAATTTATTACTAAAATCTTTAAAGTAAAACTAAAATTGAGTAATACAATCATGATGCATTTTTCTGAGGTATGATCATAAATATTTTATGCAATTAGTTTCAACTTTATTATCATCGTCATAAGGCTTTTAACCTAATTTGGTTGTGAAAGTTATATAAACAAATACATTTGCATTATGGAGCTATTATATAAGTATATAAAAAGCATAAAATGTCATATTATCCTAGCAGTTTTTGTTATAAATTTTCAAACCAAATATCCGTAACTGCTGATATGTTGATGTCATTAGAGAAAACAAGAAGGAGTAGTTTAATGTGAGCCAGTGTTCATTCCATTGATTATTTGTGGTGGTTTTTCATTATTTTTCAAAA
This sequence comes from Phaonia tiefii, assembly GCA_963931995.1. NCBI lineage: Eukaryota > Metazoa > Arthropoda > Insecta > Diptera > Muscidae > Phaonia > Phaonia tiefii. Next base: position 194,856,123 of record OZ008368.1, on the reverse strand, counting down.
GTAATATCACAAACGAGTATTACTATTTATTTATCAGATAATTAAGAAGGAATTTAAACATTATAGGGTAATTTGTTTTTGCAATTAACATTTTTTTAATGACCTCAAATTTTTGAATGAACAAATGAACTGAAGAACAAACAACCAAATGATTTGTTGGTCCGCAGGAAATCAAGGATGGTCCGCCTAAATAACATGGATTTCAAAACATTCAGTCGTTCCAAAAATGCTCTAAACAAGTACAGAAATTTTAGTTGGGTGAACCAACCTAAACATACCCATATACCAAGGCACCAGTTGGGCTCGAGTTCGATTTAAAATGGTTCATCCACAATTTAGGATAATTTAATAAATATGTTTGCTGCCCAAGAACCTTCAGTTACCCGAATGGGCATGGCAAATACGTCCATATTCAATGCAGAATTCATGATGTGTGGCAAAATCGCACAATTTCAAAAGCAGAGTGTTTTTGGCGAAACATCGCCTAATGCCAAATTTCAGAATGATGAGTTAATTTTAATGGAAGTTGTGGTGTTGATATGCAGCCTAGATCGTGCACCGGCGGTGCTAGAATGGGGATACTTTATTTTGATTTAGTTAAGTAAATTTTAGCAACACTTGAGTTGATGTTAATCACATATATCGAAGTAAGATTATAGAAGAAAGTTTTCAGTATTTTGATTTTATAAAGCAGAATTTAAATGCTTCAAATAGGCTTAATTTGAGGATATTAATAAATATTTATAAAAAGAAATGTATAAATATTTCATGCGTAGTTAAACCTTTCGAATGTTTATATCTTTAAAAGACAGTTGCTAGTTTAATATTTTGACATCTCATACTTCAATTTTAGTACTTTGATACACATTAATTTAAAAATGCTGAGAGCAGTTAATAATAACACTGAGCAACAACGATTTTGTCCTAAGAACGCCACTATGTTTTTCTTATGTAGTTTGGTCTAAAACATGAAAAAAAAATATTAAAAAAATATCTGTCACGCCACTGAATATTAAAGGGTTACAATCCAATTTGCGCTAGTTTGTTTAGTCTTTAGCCCATACCTTGTGAACGGATGCTCCGAATATTTAGTTTAAGGTAGCAATCGAAAGATTATTAAGTACCCATAATAATTTTCTAATACATCTCTTCACTTGATCAAACCGTTTGAGCACAATTTAGAAAAATAATCAACTTTGTCAATTGTCAATCTCGTCGCAGATGTGCAGAGCATGTTGGGAATATGGAGAGAGCATTTCTCCGCGTTACTAGTACCTGAGATATCCGATGACGATGGGATAATCGATCACAATATGGACGACGACGTCGATTGCCCCCCTCCTAACCAAGACGAGGTCAGAACAGCTATTGCCCGGCTTAAGAACAACAAAGCCGCAGGAGCCGATGGATTACCGGCGGAGCTGTTTAAGGCTGGCAGCGATGAGCTGATAAGGTGCATGCATCAGCTCATTAGCAAAATTTGGTTAGATGAATGTATGAATGTGGCCGTCGGTGGTGCAATGGGTAGTGTGCGCGCCTCTTGTATCCTGGGTTCGATACCTGCTCCAACCACCTTAAAATTTCTTTCGACGACGGTCACCTCGCTTAGTGACGGCGACACTATCGAGTATATAGCCATGAAAAAGCTTCTCAAAATACCGTTCGGAATCGGTGTAAAACTGTAGGTCCCAATCAGTGAGTGAAAACTGGAAAGCGCACAGCTCAGTGATTGTGAGAAGTTCTACCCGGTCCCTTCATGGGATGTAATGGGAAACCATTTATTTTTATTTTAATGTATGCCCGGCGATTGGAGTCCCAGTGTACTATGTTCCATATTTCAAAAAGGTGACCAGAGTATCTGTGCATATAAGGTTCTATCAAGTATAATGTGCGAAAGACTAAAACTAATTATCGCTGACCTGATTGGCCCATACCAGTGTGGCTTTAGGCCCGGAAAATCGACAACTGACCAGAATTTCACGCTACGCCAAATCCTGGAGAAGACTCACGAAACAAATCGACACCTATCATCTATTTATCGATTATAAGGCGGCCTTCGATAGTCCGATACGGGAGAAACTCTAGGAAGCAATGTGTGAGCTTGGTGTTCCTGCAAAACTCATACGCCTTTGCAAGATGACCTAGACGAACACCAAATATGCTGTGAAAGTTGGTAATGATCTTACCGAACCTTTCGAAACTAAGCGAGGCCTCAGGCAAGGCGACACCCTATCGTGCGATCTCTTTAACATCTTAATGGAGATCATCATGAGAAAAGCTGCAGTCAACATGAATAAAACCATCAGCAGCAAAGGTCACATGCTGCTCGCGTATTCTGATGATATAGATATCATTGGGCGCACAATTAGAGAAGTTACTGCGGTTTTTTCGAGAATTGAGAAGGAGTCAGCAAAAGTGGGTCTGACGGTAAATGAGGACAAGACAAAATTAATGGTTTCAACGAACACAGCCTCCACGCGATTAGACCTAAGCGTGAACGTTGATAACCGTTATAACTTCGAGGTAGTGGACGAAATTAATATACCTCGGATCTGCCGTGAACAAAAACAACAACGTCAGCCTTGAGATCAAACGGAGAATTGTGCTTGCGAATGTATGTTATTTTGGGCTAAGCAAGCACTTTAGAGATAAAGCCCTCTCTCGAGTAACAAAAGTCCAGCTGTACCAGACTCTCATTCAACCAGTCTTGCTTTATGGCGCAGAATCCTGGGTCCTATCGCAAGCAGACGAAACATCTGTAGGAGTCTTCGAGAGAAAAATACTCCGAAAAATTTATGGCCCTATAGTGCACAACGACGAGTATCGGCGACGCATGAATCATGAGCTGTATGAGCTTTATCCTGACATTGACATAGTTAAGCGGATCAAAATAACGCGATTGCGTTGGCTAGGCCTTGTCAGTAGAATGGATGAAGACGAACCAAGGCGAGGGGTTTTCGAAACCGAACTCGAAGGAAGACAAAAAATAGGAAGACCAAGACTCCGCTGGAGGGATCAGGTTGACGAATCCCTGCGTACATTTGGTATTGCCAACTGGAGAGATAAAGCAAAAGATCGAACTGGTTGGCGAAATATGTTATCTTCGTTTTGTAAGGTCCCTGACCCCCCGGGGTTGTCCGAGACCGGATAAGTAAGTAAGTAAGTAAGTTTGTCGAGTCAAACAAGTATTTTATCGAAATATGACATGAGAATCAGAAACTATTAATGTTCTCTTAGGCAAAATTTTTGACTAGTTATTTAAATTAGTAAGCACTTGATTTTGATTTATATTTGATCTGAACTGACTTTAAATACGAAATGATTGTTTCAGTGCTTTGTCAAATAATCTTACTACCTAAATGGCAGCAGTGGCAAATGCGACGAAAAGTAACCGATATTCATACATTTATCGGCTAATCGTTACAATGCATCACGAATCATTTTGGATAAAATACGAAATATTTAATGAAATTGGAAAGTAGTTGAGCAGAAATGAAGTTAGAACTGCACTACGAGTTAAATATGTTAAATGAATTTTCAACTAGATTGGTGATAATAATTTTTCATTTCACGTTAACAACTAAAAAAACTTTGTGTTTAAATACCCAACTTTGGCTGTTTAAACAGCAATCAACGATTAACCTAAAATATGAATTAAGAGTTTAAATTATGTTTGATCGTTGATCAAAGATGATTTTCCACTCAAAAATTGGGCCTTAGTATCTCAGTGTTGATATACATATTTAAAAATGCTCGTCACTTTCTACGTTTATGTTCGAAAAATATGCGTATACCACGCTAAGTTATGTTTATTAGTAACACTGAAAAATATAAACTGAGAGACAACGAAATGTACGCAAGTGATCTGCATACAATTATATGTATGTATTCGGTTTTTGTAAATCCTTGCTCTCATTTATTGGTTGACACTAGACGACAATCAACAACATAAGAAAAAATACGTTGTAAGTAATGCAGCAACTATTAAATTATGGTTTCGAATTTATATTGTTGTTTATATTTTCGTATTTAATTAGGTATATATACTACATCACTGGAAAACGGGGGACATATACAATAAAAAATAAATAAATAAGTGTTTTCCCATTACATCCCATCAAGGAATTGGGGAGAGCTTCTCACAACCAGTGAGCTGTGCGCTTGCTAGTTTTTGATTGGGACCTAAAGTGTCACACCGGTTCCGATCGGTATTTTGAGAAGCTTTTTCATGGCTAAATACTACCATCACTATGTGAGGTGACCGCCGTCGAAAGAAATTTAAGGTGGTCAGAGCAGGAATCGAACCCAGGATCTCATGTACAAGAGGCGCACACGCTACCTTTGCACCACCGACGGCCACATATACAATCGACGGACACATATACAATCGACATATACAATAAGTTGGTCAATTACAAAAGCGCTGTGACAAGTCTTCTGAAACTTGAAGACCTACTACAACGTTGTCGATTTAAACCGGTGAGTTAGAAATGCACCATATGTTAAAGGTAATGTTCTGTAACAATTATTTCGTACGCTCATTATTGTAGAGGCAACACTGTTCAATGCTACACTGATTGAAAATCCCGTTCAAAAAACACAGAATAGATTTTTAAATCAATACATTTTCAGATTGAAGCACAGTATGATTTACTTAATTTTAAAAATTCAAACAATTTTATAATTGATTCAATTAATTTTTATGTCAAAATTAAGGGCAATCTTTGATAAACTTTTTAATTTACTCGATTAAAAAATTTGTATTTCCACGCGAACTAAATTACCTAAATGTTGAATAAACGTATATACTTATGCTCGTTTGACGTTTCACCATGACTTAATTTATTATTTTGTTAGTAGAGTATTGTTTATTGATTTTTTCTCAATTAATGTCTTACAATTTATTTAATTGATACCATCAATGTCTTTATTGGTGCAAAATCAAACAAAATTTAAATGAGTTCATGAATTTATTAATTGAAATTGATTTTGATATTTGACTGTTTAGTTAAGGAGCAAAATAATCAATCAGTAATGGTTTGACCCAAAATATCAGTGATGATTTGACCCAAAATAGTACTGGCAACAAATTATTTGTTCCTCTGTGTTTTTTAGTACTTATGTTATAGTTAGATAATATTCGGAGATATTAATTTGATCACCGTGATGTCCTCTTATAGTCACTTAACTTGATTATAATTTTCTCCTCGCCCCACAGTAGAGAAGAACGAGGAGAACTAAAATACAATAAATGCCTCCAATTTAGTCAAAATTGTTCTTTGTGATTTTAGTGTCAAATATTCACATATATGCAGACTATGTGCGGATGCATCTAGGCGCAAACAAATTGTATCTTAGAGAATAGCATACAATTATAAATGATGGTTAAAGTAGTATTGAAAATTGGGAAACGGTCAGTTGATTAACTCTCGATGCCTTAAAATCGAAACATATTACAATCAGCAAAGGACTTTTTAGAATACCAGAAAGTATGACTATAAATAATGCACCTACTTATATGACTATAAATAATGTGCCTACTTATAAAGAAAGAGCAAGTATATGAAAAGTTGGATTAAACGACAGTCTCTTTACTTAAACTCATGTGCCACTATTACAACGTTGTTACAATACTCTAGTACAAACAAATGTCTCGACATGGTGCATTATATCTTAAATAAAGACTATAGTACGGTAATACTTAACAGAATTGAACAATAGGTCGGGCTGAAAAAGGAAGTGGAACCTACAAGATACAAGTTAGGAACACAATCATTCTATACGTCACGTAGAATACACATGAAACATTTTCGTTAATGTTTTTACGTTGCTACAATGAAAAGTTTCCTATATCAGACAATTTGGTAGTCGCTGCAATGAAAAATTTCATACATGATTTCTTTGACAATTTTTCATTTCGTTGCTGCAAGAACTTACTTTTCTTTCCTGCAACAATTTAATTTAATTTGAATTGTGTAGAAAAATGGGTTAAAAGTTAAAAAAAGGAAGTGCATGACATTTAAAATATTGATATTTTGGTGTATCTCTTACTTTTTATTCATTATTTTTATTATTTATTTATTTCGGAGTTTTGCCACCATTTAAAATTGACGAAACAATTTCCTTATTGCAATGAAACTAAGTTTTATGAAGATAAAGAGAGAAAAGCAGTCAAAAAAACGAGTGAGCGTAAAAGAGAGGCTAGCAAGAGGCTGCTCATCTTAAATCAGTTCATTTGTAACAACCGAAAGTGGTAGACATATTTCTCCGCCGTAATAATTTAAATAAATTTTTTGAAACAGACTAATAATTAGTTGAACTTAGTAAAGTAATATTTTATTCAGAAAAATAAATTGTGTGCATTTATTTGGTTGCTGTGATCGTTTGTGTAAATTGTTTATCTATAAATGAAATCGATAAACCAACAGAATGCAAAGAGCAACACGACAGCAAATAAAGTGACGCATCGATAGCAGAAAAACTACCCCGAAATATGTATGTAACTTCAAATCGTAACAAAATGTTATTGTTTCGGTGTTTTAACCATAATTCGGTCGCGCCTGTTTCGTTGCATTGGTATTTGGGTTCGAAGTCAATGAAAACGAAGAAGTTAATTGTACAACGCAGAAAAAGTAACAATTTAACATACAATTTTTTAAATAAATAGAAGGACAGTTGAAGAAACTGCTTACAGAACGATCGGTGGCTTAATGACACAACAACAATAGCATAATTTAAGAAACAATGATGTGGTTCTATGTTAAAGAAAATTTTGAACATAGATCAATTTCTGTGATGAAATCCATACGGGAGTAGAGCTTATGTTCATGGTTATTACAGACATACGTAGATATTAAATAGAAATCTTAATAATAAATTCCTCATATCTGTTTTTAATTGCAGGACCTGAGTACAACGGCCACAATAACACTGAACCCCTAGACTACCATAATCTTTCTCCAGACGAGTGGAATCGATATAATATATTCAGCAAATTCAGACCAAATTCTAAATTTTTTTTATCAAAACACCTGCAATAGTATTACATATATTTTACATACATATTATTTACATATTACATATACATTACATATAGTATTTAGTATGTACAATAAACAATAACTAATTTCAAACACGCTTCAACACATTCATTACAGCAGTGAAACAAAATCATTGCAGCAACTAAATAAGTTCATAGCATCAATGAAACAATTTCATGGCTGCAATGGAACAAATTCATTGCAGTAATGAAGCATTTGCATTGCTGTAATGAAATCAATTCATTGAAGCAATGAAATATTTTCATTTCAAGAACGATACTTATTCAGTGCAACAATGAAACGAATTCATTGCAGCAACGAAACAAATTCGTTGCAATAATGAATGAAATTCATTGCAGCAACAATCATACGTTCTTCGAGGTGACGAACAATTTGCAGTTGATGAACACATTTTCGTAGCGGGAATGAAACTATACGTTAGCTCACTTTCGATGACAAAAGTTGTTGGGGTGATGAACATTTTCATCGCTGTGACGATGCTTTTCAGTTCAGTGTAAACAACTAACCCCTTAACCTCCCGCAATGCCCATGCAGAACTTTGGGAATTTTGGATAATTTGGTGGCATTTTAAAAGATGTAACGATGTTAAAATGCAGCATATGACAGATTGGTGCAAGTACGCACAAAAAGGTTTAAAACACAAGCTTCGAAGTATGCAATAAATGCAGTTTACTTTAAATTTCAGAATAGAAAACGTATTTTTGCGGTTCTTGCTCTTATCTTGGCAATTCCGCCGATATAGACTATTAAGAATAACTTCAGAAAAGTGTTACAAGGTTCCTGCAATTAGGACCGAAAACCGATAGTATCAAACTTTTTACAGTGAACTGCATGGAACAATTAAGGGGATCACATTTTTAATATTCTTTTCTTCTTTTGTTGCATATTCTACAACCTCGTGAGTTCAGATGCCTTACACATATTAATTAAACTAACAAAAAAAATATAAAACAAATTTTAACATGTTTCTACAACGGGTTATATCCTTCGCCTTCTCTCGCCAGTTGGTAGCAATAAGGATATGCAGGTGCAACTCGTTAATCATCTTGTTTCCAACTTATAGTAGACCATTGTGCTAACAATGGACATCGCACATTAGGGTGTACCGAAAATCAAAAAGTATTTCTAACTTTTTTATTTCGATACACCCTTGTATGGAACTTCAATAATGGCCTGCTATAAGTAACAAGCAACAAGATCAATACGTAGAATCAACAAAAAATACAGCTGTTTATCTTTTCAAGCTCTTTCATTAGACTGTCCAAAACCGAAACCGAAAAACTGTATGCCGTTAACCGTATGCCGATTTTTAAAAACACGTAATTTTCGACCAAACCAATAACCGGTTATTTGATGTCGGTCAACCGATTAGTCGGTTTTAACTTACTTTAACTTTACTTTTCGAATTGTAATAAATATTTGGAATTATGACACATAAATCTATTTTAAAATGTTATATTAGGCTTTGATAACTTTTAAATTACATTTCCTAACAAATTATTCTTCAAATTTAAACAAACTTAACAAAAATTAATTAGAAGTTATTTAAGATTTAATTAGGATTTTCAGACATTTTTTTTGTTCAAATTTCAAAATTAAAATTATTTTATAACTAAATGTTTTAAACTTAATAACATTTTCATACATGAAAATTTCATTCAAATTTTCATATAATTTTCGAATTTAAATCAGTTTAATGAATTTGAATAAAACGTTTAAATGGTATTTACTAAAAATTTGAATTATTTAAAATTAAAATGTAATTGTAATTGTAAATTTTGAGTTTAATAAGTGTATGAAATGGTTGCTCAAGAAATATATTGTAAGTGCAACATGTGTGATTTAATTAAAAGCAGAAAATCGAAAAAACTCGGTTTCACCGCTTGTTTCCAAAATTAAAAACCGAATACCGGTATCTGGAAAAAGTGATTTTTCGAACAAAGCGAAAACAGGTTTCTTAAAAATAAGCATTTGATGAGCATTCGCCGAAGAAGTATACTGATTCTCAACATAAGAAAGTCTAGTCGTAAAGAATTCAGACCATCTTTCCACTCGATGATCTGGTTCTGGTATGTCCGTGCCATCATTAGCTTTTTTCGATGCAGTACTATTGACGCTCAGCTATTTTATTGAAGACTACAAATATTTTTAGCTTTTTGATTTCTTCCGCTATAGATGTCAGATAGTTGTAATCGAAACGGATTGTCGACAATCCGACAATTATTGGATCGTATACGCATATTGTGCAGGCGTTCACGATTCCGAATTTTAGTCCGGGATTCGAAGATAATCGAAGTTATATTCTCACATATATTCTTTGTTCAATAGAAGTTCTTGGCAGTTTTCTTCAGCGTTTGAACAATGCCTGACCAGGTACATATTATGACCGTTCTGTGCCACATTAGTTCGTAGAGTTACATCGTACATCATTGATATGGATTGGTCCTGGAGGCGGTATTTATTGTATTTTACGATTTTTCCACTAATACCCTTCACAGGCGTTGGACGGAGACGGAAGGTGCCCACTAGGAGTTGGTGTTCACTATCACTTTCGGCACCACGTCTAGTTTAGGCGTCGAGCAGGGAAGCCATAAAAATCTTGTTGACAAGTAAGGGGAACATAAGTTCCACATATCATAAACCTATCTTCTCAAGATTGATCAGATCTCATTAACATATTTCATGCGTATGACCAAACCGGTGACTTAACTGATTTTAGTCCAAGCCCATTTCAATCGCCCCAAATCTATTTTTCGCACTCACATGAAGTCTTTTTGGAACGGAGTTCCTTATAGCACAACTTTTTTTAATACTATTATGCTACAACCCAGAATTATCAACTATATGGGGTACTTTTACTTTGGTTTGTGTCTATACTCACATATGTTAGGAAAATTCTTGTTTGAGGGATGGAGCTTGTAGGTGGAGCCTGTAACCAATATTTAGTATATATTGTAGTTTTGAATCCGATAAAGAGTAAATTTAGAAAAGCCAAAGTGAAAGAAGTTAAAAAAAGAAAATTTTCTTAAAAAAGTGCCTTTTCTTAAAACGAGTAAATTTTCTCAAGAAAACTACCTATTCACATTCTTAAACAAAGTATCTTTTCTTTAAAAAAAATTCCTTATCTTAAACAAGTACCTTTGCTTAACCCTTTCATGACAAACTGACAAAAATTTCAAAGTCCTTTTTGTCCTGGTTTGTTAGTTACAGGATGCTGCCTATAGGCAGCATTGGGCAATTGAGGTAGTAATTTTTTAATATTAAAAGTCGTTTGCTAAATTCTTTAATTCTGTTTTGTTATTTAAATTTATTTGTTTTGTTTGTGGTAAATCATAAAACAATTTTTCTTGTGGATTGTAGCACATATATACACCGCAATTAGTCCGTGGAGAGCCAGTTTGGCAGAGCCTGCACCGTCCTTTTGACCTCCATATTGTACGGATTTCGCAGGGTTTTCAACACGAGCTTTTTTTTATTAGAAGCAAGGGCGTGGAAGAGGCTGGTGATGATGGTGCCGAGGGCTGCATCGTTGAAAGCCTCGCGGATGGGCGACTTCTTTTCCGTGACGGAACTTCTTGAGTTTGCGTTTAGCAACTCGTTCCCAATATCCAGTTGGAATTGAAGAAGTGGCATGTGCTTCATTTCGCAACTCATATGTGTAAAGTCTCTACGATATGGCAGATGAATTAATTCACCAGTATACAATGCGCATGTGCCATTTATTTGAGCGGTGGTTGATTGTATAAAGCTCTAGCAGCATGTCAGCAAGATCGACACCTCCCATATGCTTGTTATAGAATGCAACTATATCTGCGCGAGGTACATTTATATACCTTTTCTCTTTTTGACACCGTCTCTTACACCCACTCATGGGATTTTTTCCAACATAGTTTGACATTAGTTGGATGCTTCTCCAATGTTTAGTAAGAAATCATATATGATGCCAGATATACCAGCTCGTGTAAACATTTTCAGATGGAAAAATTGTTTTATTATTTCAAACCTATTTCTTGGAATAGCGTTTGCTACAGCAGAGAGTTTGAATTTGTCAGCCCATACCATTCTGCATGTTGGTACATTTACTATGTACATATCTTTTTATTTCATCCACAGTGAACTGATTGAAATAATCTATAGGCTGCTTAACCTCATTGTTGCGCACTGCACTTCGACAAATGACAATTCCATTCACTGACTTTGTATTCCGCCACCTCAAACTTGACAAATCAATCATCTCTCCTTGTTCAACCTCTTCATTTTCAATTTGGCTGCCTTCATTTTGTTTGAGTAAACCACCATCAATTATACCATCTCCAATATTTTCGCCGTTTGCAGCCATTTTCTGTAGAGTTCATTCGATGACACTTTTCATAAAAAAGGATAGATTTTTACTTTTTTTTAAAAAATACATTAAAAAAAAGTTGTTAAAAAAAGTTTTGCAATTTACAAAAAGTATCTTTTCTTAAAGATCCAGTTAAATTATTGTATTTTTCAACGCATCGTGTTGGAACTAGCTAGTACATAATATATAGCGAAATGAACTTTGTTCCAACCGGGTGTCCCATGACACCTCATGTAATTTTTATATGGTGGACAAGCGCTCCAAATTTCATCATCGTATTTTTAGCCATTTGGTTAGGGCGATGTGTAATTAGTTTAAAGACTTATACCAAATGTACATAGACAGCGGCAAGGAATTAGATGTCATTCGATAGACTACCTTGACTGACCTCTCTTTCTTAAAGTCAACAGAATAATAGTATTTTGTAAATCGACAACTTTTAACCGACACCACTCTTTCTTTAACAATTTTACCTGCTTTAGTTAAAGTTGTAGCACTTATTTGTTATTAGGTGTTAATACCTTCATGTATCGCTTAAACTCGAACGTCGGTATCATCGGAATTCTTGGTGGCGTGGATGACGTTGATCCTGATTGTCTTCAACATCAACCTGGTTCCATGGCACATTTTCGGTTAGTTATTCGGTTCTGGAAAACTTTGCTGATGAGTTCCTCCTGCGGTGATGTTTCACATGATAATTCACAAAAATTCACAAAAATCAGACTAGTTGCAGGATCAGCCAAAATCCCGCCATTTCCTCCATGTTTGTTGCCAACTGTAGCTTCTTTACGTACCGCCAGAAATATAATAATTCATTAAATACAATTTGACGGGAGTCGCCGACTAGCAGTATCATTTTATCACCTAATCGTCTCATACTGCTTCGCAAATTTTCCACTGTTTGATCAAGCGTCTCCAATGCTCACTTGTGTGCCATTGCGCATTCATCCCAGATGATAATTTTTCAGCTTCTCAACACTTGAGTTTCTAACGCATAGTTTCTTGAAGTGTTGCATGTTGGTTCGTCATTCGTCTGAATATTCAATGGTTATTTTCCCGCCGAAGGAGTCATCCGACCGTGGCCGCTATTACATATCTTGCTCGACTTGAAGACAAAGTCAACGAAATACGAAACGATTTGCAAGTTCCACCAGGCGCATCGAGAAAGATATAACTCCGTTTCTTTCGTCAACCGCCTTTACCAAAATTGGCGAGTCAGCATGGGAAAATTGTATAAAAAACGACTCGATCGAAAATTCGCTCGCGCTGCATTTCTCGATGAAATGAATATCGATTTTATGTATCATACCCAATAGAGTGCAGCACAAGTTAGACCACGTACATTGACCAAAGGCTACCGCAGACAGAATCACCAACTTGAATACACATTCGCGTTTCCGGCAACAGGTCCAGGTGGAAAAGAGACTCGCTATTGCTAAGCTACTCTCGGCTTGCTAAGCTACTTTTTCGTCCGTGAAATATATGCAAATGCATAAAAGAACAAGATAACACAAACAACCCCCATTTGTTTACGACCCCCGCAAACGTTATAAGAACCACGATTTAAGGATATGCACTTGGAATGTGAGAACTCTATATAGATCCGGTGCAAGTATCCAACTGGCAGATGTCCTCGAAAGTTACAAGGCTGACATTACCGCTATCCAGGAAATGTGATGGACAGGACATGGCTGCACAAGAAAAAGAAACTGCGATATATACTACAGTTGCCCAGAAAAAAAAACATGAATTTGGTTGCGGATCTGTAGTTGGCAAAAGACTGCGACATCTAGTCTCCAGGTTCAATCCTGTGAGTGAACGAATAGCCACAATCAGCATAAAAGCGAAATATTTTTATATTTCCCTGATTTGTGTGCATGCTCCGACAGAAGGCAAAGATGATAATGCCAAAGATATATTCTATGAGCTCCTAGAGGAAACGTATGACCGCTGCCCTGGCCATGACGTTAAGATTGTACTAGAGATTTTAATGCCAAAGTAGTAAGGGAGAATGTGTTTAATCCAACTCTTGGCAATTTCAGTCTACGTGCTGACAGTTCCGGCAACGGTATGAGACTGATTGACTTTGCCGAGGCAAAAAACGTGGGCATTAGTGGTACAAGATTCCAGCATAAAGACATCCACAAGGCTACTTGGGTATCCCCTGATCAAAGAACGAAGAACCAAATTGATCACGTGGTAATTGATGGAAGGCACTCATCCAGTGTAATGGATGTAGGAGTGATCAGAGGAGCTAACATTGATTCTGATCACTACCTGGTAGCCGCAAAGGTTCCCAGAAGATTAAGTAGAGCGAAAATCGTACGAAACCAGACGCAGAGGAAGGTGGACATGGGAAAGCTGCAATTACCAGAGGTAGCCATAGCCTACTCAGGGAAACTCTCGCAACTTTTGGCACATAACCCAGCCCCTCCCGATGACAATCCTGATGCGCAGTGGAAACTCATATCCGACTCTATAAAAACTGTCGCAAGAACCGTACTTGGTTTCGAAAAACCGCTTCGCAGTAAACCATGGTACGATGAAGAGTGTTGCATTGCAAATGACAAAAAAACGCTGCACGTATGGCTATGTTTCAGTCAATTGCAACGCGAGCTGCAACTGAGCGGTATAGGGAGAAAAGAAAGGAGGTCAACCGTCTCTTTAGGCGTAAGAAACGGCAGTGGATAACGCGCGAGAGTGAGAAAATTGAGTCATACAGAAGGAAGAACGAAGCCAGAAAATTCTACCAAAAAGTCAAAACCGGAACTAATAGACATGGTTCAGTTCCCCCCTTCTGTAAAGACAAGAGATCGCAGATGTGCAGAGCATGTTGGGAATACGGAGAGTTCATTTCTCCGCGCTACGACGACGTCGATCGCCCCCTCCTAACCACGAGGAGCCAAGAACGGTGGCGGCGATGAGCTCATAAGGTGCATGCACTAGCAAAATTTGGTTAGATGTATGTATGCCCGGCGATTGGAGTCTCAGTGTACTATGTCCCATATTTCAAAAAGGTGACCCGAGTACCTGTGCCCACTACAGTGGAATAAGCCATTTATCCATAGCATATAAAGTGCTATCAAGTATAATGTGCGAAAGACTAAAACCAATTAACACTGACCTGATTGGCCCATACCAGTGTGGCTTTAGGCCTGGAAAATCGACAACTGACCAGATTTTCACGCTACGCCAAATCCTGGAGAAGATACACGAAAATCAAATCGACAGTTATCATCTATTTATCGATTATAAGGCGGCCTTCAATAGGGGGAAACTCTATGAAGCAATGTCTGAGCTTGGTATTCCTGCAAAACTCATACGCCTTTGCAAGATGACCTTGACGAACACCAAATATGCTGCGAAAGTTGGTAATGATCTTACCGAACCTTTCGAAACTAAGCGAGGCCTCAGGTAAGGCGACACCCTATCGTGCGATCTCTTTAACATCTTAATGGAGATCATTATGAGAAAAGCTGCAGTCAACATGAATAAAACTATCAGCAGCCAAAGTCACATTCTGCTCGCGTGTGCTGATGATATAGATATCATAGGGCGCACAATTAGAAAAGTTACTGCGGTTTTTTCGAGTATTGAGAACGAGTCAGCAAAAGTGGGTCTGACGGTAAACGAGGACAAGAGAAAATTAATCGTTTCAACGAACAGAGCCTCCACGCGATTAGACCAAAGCGTGAACGTTGATAACCGTTATAACTTCGAGATAGTGGACGAATTTATATACCTCGGATCTGCCGTAAACAAAAACAACAACGTCAGCCTTGAGATTAAGCGGTGAATTGTGCTTGCGAACTGATATAATTTTGGGCTAAGCAAGCACTTTAGAGATAAAGCCCTCTCTCGAGTAACCAAAGTCCAGCTGTACCAGACTCTCATTCAACCTGTCTTGCTTTATGGCGCAGAATCATGGGTCCTATCGCAAACTGACGAATCATCTGTAGAAGTCTTCGAGAGAAAAATACTCCAACAAATGTGTGGCCCTATAGTGCACAACGGCGAGTATCGGCGACGCATGAATCATGAGCTGTATTAGCTTTATCCTGACATTGACATAGTTTAGCGGATCAAAATAACGCGATTGCGCTGGCTAGGCCATGTCAGTAGAATGGATGAAGACGAACCAGCACGAAGGGTTTTCGAAACCGACCTCTAAGGAAGACGAAAAATAGGAAAACCAAGACTCCGCTGGAGGGATCAGGTTGACGAATCCCTGCTTACACTTGGTGTTGCCAACTGGAGAAATAAAACAAGAGATCGAACTGGTTGGCGAAATATGTTATCTTCATTTTGTAAGGTCACTGAACCCACGGGGTTGTCCGTGACCGGATAAGTAAGTAAGTAAATAAGAAATATATGCACGATACTTCGACATTTTTATCTGGAATATCAATGCCGAAATCTGCCATGGCGCTTCCATTTTTGACATACTGGCAAACATATCGGAAGCACTTCATCGAATTTCAGTATTCAACATTGATATGTCTTTTGAATACTTTGGAGGGAAGAGTACAATATGAAAGAATCCACGCGTTATCCACTAAGACATCTTTCACTTTAATTTTCTATGCGACTATTCTGTCAGTGACATCTGCCGATCCTCGTCGATACAATTGGTACCCGTCCTTGCCCGTGATTGTTTCTAGAAGCAGTGAATGTGGATATCGCTTAGAAGATTTAGCTTCGACAATGCATGTCAAAACTGAATTAAGACTCCCGCCGGGCCCTTGAATAATCTGCGTAGTTACGACTTTATACAATTCGGGGTCGGCTAATTTATCGGGTATTTCGGCGCTAATAATTCATTCAACATCGGATGGGATTTTTTTTGATTAACCAAAGCAGAAGTTGGGCATGCGGCAATTCACACAATATGATTAAGTACATCCGGTGATGCGTTTGTCAAGAAAGTCCATTATCTTTTTGGGTTTTCGTGTGAAAACTCGTGCAGTGATGTCATACCGGGAAGTAACAGCTGGGTAAAAACATATGAAATCAACCGAAAATATTAACATTTCTGACTTCATCACCTCCAAATTTGATAAGATTTTGTACACATGATCTATGGATCGGCACAATAATATTTGCCAACTTTCAGACAGATAGCCTTCCAACTTTCAGAATTATGGCCATTCCAAGTTGGCATAAATCAATAAAAATGCACTCAGATGCCTTAACACAATTTTTAATATCTCGAAAAGTATTCATTGCACGTTAATAATCAAGGGCTCATTTTACAGACAAAAACATACAAAAAAATTTTTTTTAAATTTTCGATCAAGGATAATGTAAATAAAAAAAGGACTAAAATTTCCAAAGGATATATCTCGAAAATCAATATTTTTAAAAAATTCAAAAAAATATATGTTAATTCTTATTATGTTTTGTACAAGTCTGCCAAATTTCAATGTGGAGTCTTTATCACAACATAAGTTATTAAGAAAAAAGCAGGCGAGGGTTTATGTATTTCATGAAATGTACCAAAATACAAAAAGGTGACAAATTACAAAAAGAAGGACAAATCAAATGTAACGGAACTTTTTCGACTTTTCTTTGCTTAAACTCTTTTTCTCCATTGCTAAACCTTTAATAAAAAGTACAACATAATGTATTATCATTATTAAACACTTTATTACAGCATATTTATTTATTTCTGAAGGATTTCAATTAAAAAATATGCATCTGCGGAGTAACGCTTGACTTTAATTTTTTTTTATCTACAGGTTCAATAGAATACAGCTTTTGAGTTCCAGGAATAGTACGCAAATCTTTAAAACGAATTTGAAGGAACCGTGCTTCTTCTTCGTGGTCTTTTAGAGTTAAAAACTCGAAATCACAGTTCAAAAGATTTTGCAGGCACCATTCATATAATTGTTTTGGAGTAGTTATTTGACCTTGTAATGGACGCTGTGAACTAGCTCGACGTGCCTCTCTCTTTACGGTACCTCCAAGCCCGTCACTTGTGCCTTTTCCATGGCTTGTTGCAAAAAAATGCCACTCAGCATTACATCCAAAATCTTCCATATGATAACATAAATTGATAAAGTTCTTTTTATTTTTAAACTGGGCAGCACTACCGTCTGAAAAATACGTGATTTTCTTCGGGGTTGTTTTAAACTTTTTTCTCAAAAATACATTCAGGTGGCGATGGAACAGGTGAACAGCTACAGAATCGTGTACAAGATAATGAGATATTATTATGAAGTTTGTATGTTGTGTTTTTCCATCTGATTTAAAATAAATAGCAATTGGGTATAAAGTGGCCTGAGAGTTGTTCCAGTGAAATCCCTGGACTGCATCCTGAATAGTAAAAGAAGCATTTTCTGAAAAATCGCAAACTCATTTCATTTTCTTCCAAATTTGATTTTCTTTCGCTCAGATATGCTGCCTGCTGTTTTGCAATAAGTGAATGAGGTAATAGAATTTCAAGCTTTTCACATAAGGAATCCACAAAAACGTCGGCTTGGCCAATCATGGTCTCCAAATTATCCCTATCTACACTTATCCATTGTTTATATGTTATTTCATCAATATCATTTTGCTCTAGTAATTGATTTAGTTTTGCTTTTAAATTTTCAATTCCTGGACACTTGTTACATTTACGTAGGTGACACTTTGAAGAAGATGGAATGCATGTCATTTGTTTCAAACAATCTTTGCAACATTCAAGCTGATAATTCGGAACACCAGCGGTTAATTTTTTTAAATTTATAGCATCAATCATCAGCTTCACATTTTGATGCTTTGTACAAACACACACGTTATGAGATCCACTCGCATTTGCTAGAATTATATTCCTCGGGCGAAGTTGGCAAAACTTGGAAATACCTATTTTTATTCCATCATGTCGTTCCTTGAATAAGGCAAGGCGTACATTTCTCTTAAGTTTCCAAGCAAAAGTCTTTTATTTTTCCTGACTTTTGTACCATTTTCAAAAACAGACACGAAATCTTTCTGTCCGGGCAAACACCTGCTGACGTCATCGGATTCATAAAAGAATTTTACTAAACTGCTTGTCACTGGTGAAATTGGACTTCCCAGTTTTGGGTTAGGCGTACTCATCACACCCTTTGTTTCAAATAATGCTTAACTTTTCGCGCGATATAGTTTGTAACCAGGAATTCTTCCTTAATTTTATGTATTGTCCAGCTTTTTGGTAAAATTGTTAGCAGTTGGATTTTCTCACTATTTTTTGTTAATGTTTTAAACTTTTCTTTTAATTGTTCTATTATTTCGGATTGTGGGCACATATGCGAAGTTGATTGTGCTGAACAGTGGAAAATTTTGTCTCGAATCGAATCACTTATTTTCCTGAATTTTGCATCTCAGTACCGTTTTTGATGTAACTTCTTTTTTATCGGAGATTGTTCCAGATACGGTAAAGATTGGTTTAATTTTGAAATAGCAACTTCTTCCGTGCCTGACGCAATGTCATCTTCTTCCGTGCCTGATGCAATGTAATCGAAAGTATCTACATTTTCGTTTATGTCTGGACCTTCTTCCAAATTAGATTTATTAGATTTTTTCAGATGCGAAAATTTTATTCTACATGTCCCACAAATTTTATTTGAGATCGTAATGTTTTTATCCTTAGTATACTGTAGCATCCATTCTTGGACTTGTCTTAAACTTTTATTGCACCCAGTGTGACCGGATTTTTTAAAAGGATTACAGCAAAATGTTGAGTTGAATGGCATATTTTTTATTTAAATACCACAACCGAATGAACTGTGCACGACTTTTTTGTAATGACAATAATTATAATTTATTTAAATATTTAGTCTCTTTTTTTTGCTTTTTCAAACGATCCAGTCACTTTAACACTTTGACGTTTAGCACTTATGAAATCTGGTATTCAACTGAAGTTTGACTTAGAGTCTCTGAACTATTTATACTGTTTTTTTTGGTACAAAATATAGATTTCAGGTAAAAAAATAAACGCCTTGCTTTTCTTGAATTGGAAAATTTGCGTGAACTACGGGTCATAAAATGTTTTTTAAATAGGGACTGAATTTGCTACTGCCAATAAGCCGACCACATGTCATAAAATATTTGTAAATTTTTTGTGTGAACAGGCAATAAATATTTCGCCTAGGTTGTAAAGTCGAAAAAGTTCCGTTACATTTGATTTGTCCTTCTTTTTGTAATTTGTCACCTTTTTGTATTTTGGTATATTTCATGAAATACATAAACCTTCGCCTGGTTTTTTCTTAATAACTCATGTTGTAATAAAGACTCCACATTGAAATTTGGCAGACTTGTACAAAGCATAATAATAATTAACATATATTTTTTTGAAATTTTTAAAAATATTGATTTTCGAGATATATCCTTTGGAAGTTTTAGTCCTTTTTTTATTTACATTATCCTCGATCGAAAATTTAAAAAAAAAATTTTTTTGAATGGCGCATGTTTTTGTCTGTAAAATGAGCCCTTGATTGTTAACGTACAATGAATACTTTTCGAGATATAAAAAATTGTGTTAAGGCATCTGAGTGCATTTTTATTGAATTTTTCCAACTTGGAATGGCCATAATTCTGAAAGTACGAGAGCTAGGACACTGAAAGTTGGCAAACGCTATTATTATGTTTAACTTTCCCTTCGTACCAAATTTCATCCAATTCGAAATCGGTGCGGTCAACTCATTGGTTGATTTCATATGTTTTTACCCTAATGCCAAATTTCATACCGATCGGCAGCGTTTTACGGAAGGTTAGCAGGTTGACAAGTACACCAGGAAAGATACTTCAACAGCCAATTCATGCCGAAGTGTGCCTTTGCGTGCATTACCCAGACTTGTTGTAACACCGTAGGTTGACATATCACACTTCGTTGGAAATGATATTTTTGTTTACTAGGTTGTGTCTAGACATAATTAGGTTTCGAACATTTCTTACACATTCTTGTAAAAAACACGAAGAAAAGTTAAAAAATATTATATTTTTCAAAACCTTATGCAAATTCTGTATGAAGTTAGCCCAAAATATGTTAAATTTAATGCGCCAATATATCATTAAAGAAATAAGGACACAAGTGTAAGGTTTTTACGTCTTAAGAAATTGCTTATGAATTTCGAGTTTCTTTTAAAAATTGTTGCTTTCCTGACCAACATTATCCCAATTTTTTTGGCAGGTAGCTAAAATCATTTCAGTTTACAATTTTAATATAAAAAAGAATAAAAATCAATAAGCAACACTCTTCCCAAACTCGAAAATTGGAAATTTTGTTCAAAAATTACCCATTATCTCCAGGGTAAAAAAAATGTCAACTTTGACAATTTGTAGTTACCAAGCTGTTTGAAATCACCAAATTATTAGGAAAAAACTAAACTAAGTCAGTGCAAAAATTAAAATTGTATACTTTTGAATCGCAACATCTTTGCAACGGCTATATATCCCACACATACATCTCAAGAACATAATTTTTGCTGTCGGATTACAAGTTTAGAAGTTACATGCAAAGAAAGAAAAGGTTGACCTAAATTGCTGACTCCTCCTCTAAAAATACCTAGTACATTTTAAAACAATCAGACCAATAGTTTAGAAGATCCGATATTATTACCATTTGTCTGAAATCGACCCCACTTTGCGACTCCACCAATCTTTGTCCTCTTTTATCATGTTCCAGTTTATTAACTTGTTTATGTGCTTACAAGATTACAAGAAATACAAACAAGAAAAACTCTTCTTTGGTTACAAAAATACACCGAACGGAAAAGTTTCGTCATAGGAATGAATATTTTCGCCGTCCCAACAACTTTTGTCATCGAAAGAGAGCTTAGGTACAGTTTCGTTCCCGCCACGAAAATGTGTTCATAAAACTTGTGGTTGTTGCTGCAATGAATATGATAAATTTTTTTCATTGCTGATATGAATATGTTTAATTTCTGCAATGAATTCGTTTCGTTGCTACAATGAACTTTATTCATTGCTCCAAAGAATTTGCTTCATTGCTGCCATGAATTTATTTCCTTGTTGCAATGAATTTATGTCCTTTCTTCAATGATTTTGATTCAATGCTACAATGATTTTGTTTTATTGCTTCAATATTGTTTCAATATATAAACCAAATAGTACAATAATTAAAATTTCATACAATACTCTTATTTTTTTATTTTACCCGTCTTTCTCCAAAATTTAAATTAAATAGTATTATTGCCGGAACACAAAGTGAAATGTTGCAGCAACAAAACTCGAAATTTGTCAACGATATCATATAAGGAATTTTTCGATGCAGCAACAACCAAATTGTCGGATGTACGAAATTTTTTATTGCAGAAACATAAAACATTAACGAATATGTTTCATCCATGCGACGAAGAGAAATTGATTCGGAGCCGACGGGTATATATCATGATGAATCTATGTCTTACATTGTGGCCGTCGCTGTTGCAATGGTTATGTGCGCGGCTGTTGTACATGAGAACGTGGGTTCGGTCCCTGCTGTACCAACTTAAATTTTTTTCGATGGCGCACAGAGATGTATTTTGCCAATCTGGGCGGCGAAAATTCGATTTTTCGGAAGTCAATGATTTTAGTAATTATCGATTGTAGGGTAAAGAGAATAGAATGCTTATCACAATTCCGTTATTTTTTCATTCCTTTTGGCTTACATTCGTTTTCTACACGCTGTCAAAGTTTCTTGTTGCTAATTGTGTATTTACTATTTTGTTGCGCTCAAGCAAAGTAACAGTTTTAGCAGGCTGTGCGAAGGTGTATGTTCAGATTAAACATCTAAGTAAACAGGAAAATTGTAAAGTAGGTAAATATAATCTAATCCACTTAGCTAAATAAAATTATAATTTAAATTCCTACTAGTAAAGCAGCATTGAAATTCTTGTTAATTTCAATGGCTACCAAAAACGAACTCTGGTCAAAAATTATGCATCACCACTTCAATCTGTGATTAAATGTAATCCTTAACATTGTATTGTTCAGATGGAAAACAAAAAATTTGCGGGTTTTTGCGATTTTGTGTTTTAAAGTCATTTACCTACTGCGAAAAAAATATACCATAATTTCTGCTGCTTTATTGTACCCCTTATGTTGACATACTGGGTGTCCTATATCTCTATGCATTTAAATATGCGGGTGTTAGAGGGTATTCGGACGAATAACAAGTTATTGGGAGGTAGGACTTTAAAATGCAACAATATATGGGAAATACTTGGAATCTTATCTTTTTTATAAATAAATATAAAGTGGCTTACCAACAGAGTCAATCTAACTCGCAATGCACTGGACGGGTGCCAGTATTAAAAGGGCTTTGAAGGCAATCTTACACGAAAACAGTACAAGTTAGTTAGGATGAGCCACGGTAAGTACTACCCTTGCTACAGCTATCTCTAAGAGGCTAAGAAAGATTGTTGTTATTGAGGTAAGATTACATGATCTTTTGAACCAGACGTGAGATTTCAAGTTTGCGGCTTATTTATAAATGAGGTTGTGATGGGTCTAATCAATCTGAATGCAAGCAAGGTTTTGTAACCGATGCCGATTCGGAGGCTAATATTTCCAAAGTTTGCTTGTCCCATTGCAACTGTTATCAAGAAAAACGGAAAAGGTGATTTGAAAGAATCCGACTCCATCTTCACCACGATATTGTCGGCCGATACGAATTCAATTTGTGAAAGAATCGTTAGACGTTACAAATTAAGAAGTGCAATACATTCAAAATGCTATTAGAGCCTTGGTTCAAATGGAGTTTGAGCTAAATGGAATTAAAATTAGTGTGCATCATAAATTGGTACTGACTATGATCGATGCTAAAATTTGTAACGCTATTACTAACACCAGCTCCACCATGAGGTACTACATTTGCAAGAAAACTTCGAAAGATTTCAATAATTTGGATTAAATTGGTGAAATCGACGAAAGCTCGCTAACGTTTGGTCTTTCAACGCTTCACGCTCGAGTTCGGTTCTTTGAGGGTATTTTACATATGTCCTATAAACTTCCTTTGAACAAATGGCAAGCAAGGACCGAAGTAGAAAAAAATTTTGTGAAAACCCTTAAAGCAAAGATGCAGCAAGAGTTTAAATGCCGAATTGCAGGACATTCCAAAGTCTGGATTTAGAAACAGTAATGACGGCAACAGAAGCAGAATTTTTTTTGATCTAGATTTGGCAGCAGAGATTACGGCGGTTGCCAGAACACTTTTTTTTCTTTAAAAGTAATTTTGTAACTTTTTTTTAAAAATAAAGTAACTTTTTTTTCTTTAAAAGTAATTTTAAAAAAACACACTGGTACCAGATGTGTCCAACAATGCACAGAAGTTTGACACAAGGACAACTTGTGATTGAAAAAGCTCTACTACCTATAGGTCAGCTGTCCGAAGAAACACTTTCGCCAATACCGTCAAAGCTATGCGCGAAAGTTTTCAGGAGAGGCTTGCAAAAGGGATGTTATAAATAGATTGCTGCTAACTCCCGATCCTTTGTTAACGGGCATTAGGTCAAAACCACAAAAAAAAACAAATACCAACACTTTTCTCAAAGGAATGTTAAGAAATGCTTGTTTCGACAGATCACAGCGAAAGCCAGGAAAATATGGCGGACACAATGAACGAAAATACTTCATGTTCAAGCGATAACCATATGTCCGAATAATTAAGTTACCTCTGAATAACAAGTTCCTTAAATTTTTAAAATATGCCAAACATTTCTTTAAAGTACACATACCTTTGGTTTTTTTTTTAAATCTTTATATTTAATATTACTTTAGCATAAATTTACTTCAAATAATTTAGGCCGCCCAGATCGTTAAAATACCCCTCCGTGCGGCGGACAACTCGTTTAGAGGCGGCGACTCGATATACATCTATGAAAAATCTTCTAAAATTACCGATCGGAAACGCTGTAAAAGAATTCGATCCAATCAGTGAGTGAAACCCAGAAAGCGAACAGCTCACAGGGTGTGAGAAGCTGTCCCCAAACCCTTCACATGATGTACTGGGAAACTATTTGTTTCTCTTATATTTCAGAATATTACGAATATATAGCTGTTAGCCCAGTGTCGAGTAGGGTATAATAATTAAAATACTTATATTAAAAGCCTTTTCATACTTACTTTTTGCAAACTAAATATTTGTAAACGATTACAACAATATTATTTTTCCATTCCTAAGAAAGTCCAATCTCAAAGCTTGTCATTAACCAGAACATAAGGATTTTCAAAAGAAGACGAAACCGTACCTAAACAATTTTTTACTTAAATAGATCAAAAAGTTTTTTTATTTCATACCAAACAACAACAGCAGCGGAATAAAAAATAAGTGTAAATGTCCCATGCCAAATGTTTGATAATTCGAATGAGCTGTCAACTTTTTATAGCTGAGCTGTCAACTTTCTCTCCATTTGCAACTCACAAGGACTACATTTCATCCATATAGGGGAGGATAAAAAAAACCAAACTGAAATACTCAGTTCGAAGGAAATGAAATCAAAAACAATACAAACTGTTAATCCCATTTCAAATCTTAATCTCAGTTCTTAGCAGCATTGTTTAAGGACATGCGAAAGAATCTGGTGAGGGCTTGTGTTTTCGAATATAAAGCATTTGTTTTAATTCCTCCGTTTTTTATGCTTGTCTTCTGTGAAAAATGATGTTAACGCCAATTTTAGGTATGTCATCCATCAACGTGTTGTTTGAGATTTTCACTTCCTCGTGTTTGCCAATATTTGCCATACCATTTGGAAGCTTCTATATAACATCGTAAAACAATATTGCAAAGCTTTTCAATTGAAAAAAGTTTTTTTCTTTCTTTGCTGGCACTTGCGAGACTCGTGGTTTCGATTTCGAATATACTTCAAAGTGAATTCCAATGAAATTTATTATTTCTTTTGCCCTTGTATTGCTGTTCGTTTTTAATGAGTAACAACACAATTAAGTGGCAAGGACTCCTTTCCATCATACTCCTTATTGTACATTTAGCGGCAGCTCAAGGTTTCATTAAGCTGTCGATGTTATCGGTGTTGGAAATTGATTTACTTGAAACAATGTATCGCTGAGTAAATTAGACATCATACTACCGTAATATATCACAGTCAAGTATTCTTCACATTTTTCCCCATTCCCATCGCCAACCTCATGCTCTAACATAATTTGTTTAAACACAATTATGTTTAAGTAGCCAAGGAAAACAATAACATTGCTCATTATGTAGTTGCAATTATAAAATTATTTTTCAATTTTATATAATTTGAAATAATAAGAGATGTGAGAAATTCATTGAATGTGTTTCAACATGTGTTTAAACCGGACCGATCACATAGATGCCTAAAAAGAAAACACTTTTCCATTACTTCCCATGAATGTACTGTGAAGAGCCCCTCAGAATCAGAGAGCTATGCGCTTTCTAATTTTATGCTCACTACTCATATAAATTCACACAATTTAGTATGTTTTAACAAATTTATTTAAATTATTCCGACGGAGAAATATGTCTACCACTTTCGATTGTTGCAATAAAACTGATTTAACATGTATACGTGACCCACCACTCACGCTCACCATTTTCTCTTGCTGGCCTCTCTTTTACGCTCGCTCATTTTTTCGACTGCTTATCTACCATCATAAAAATTAGTTTCGTTACAATAACGAAATTGTTTCGTCAACTAAAAATTTTGACAAATCTCCAAAATAAATAAATAATAAATATAAACTATACAAAGTAAGAGATAAACCAAATGTCAGTAGTTTAAAACTCATGCCTTTCCTTTTTTTAATTTTCAACCCATTTTTCTACAACATCCAAATTATATAAAATTGTTGCAGGAACAACAAGTAAGTTGTGCAAGCAACGAAATGAAAAATTGTCAAAGAAGTCAAGTATGAAATTTTTCGTTGCCGCGACTACCAAATTGTCGGATATACGACAAATTTCACTATAACCACGTAAAAAGATTAACAAAAAGGTTTCATCCATGCGTCGAAGCGTTTTTCTTTCAGTGTAGTGATATAAGGTAATATTTATATTGTTTTGAGTAGATAGAGAACTGACTTGGAATATTAATTGGACCCACTTAATCGAGAGGTACAAGTGGGATTATGCTTCGGAAATATCAGGAATGGGCCATGTAACGTGCAGCATCTGCCTTTTTACACGCGTTTCATATTTCTGTTAAAACAACTGCAACATTAGTTGGTCAAACAGTAAAGTTTGAGCAAGCCGGTTCACATTTGGGAAGATTCTATACTAGTTTCATGAACTCTTTGTTTAACATGGAATTGATACACTTCATTTGCGATTAGATCAATGTTACAAAAATTTAAGTTTGAATCTCTATTGGTAAAAACGCAACGACGATATACGCCCTTTAGTGGATTTTACATTGCTGTGACGAAACTTTCGTACATCTGGCAATAAACTTATTTGTTCACCTTTCATCTTAGCAACAACTAATCATTTGGTGGTGCAAAGTGTTCATTAACTTTGTATTTTGGAGAAAGAATTTGTAACCCTCTGCAACTGAAGTGCTTTAATTTCAACAATATAACTGATGAGGGGTCTTGCTGACCGCATTTATAA
Source organism: Phaonia tiefii (assembly GCA_963931995.1). Classification (NCBI taxonomy): domain Eukaryota; kingdom Metazoa; phylum Arthropoda; class Insecta; order Diptera; family Muscidae; genus Phaonia; species Phaonia tiefii. The sequence goes on along the minus strand of OZ008368.1, from coordinate 194,829,176 downwards.
ACTGAATTCCTATATTGAAGTTTCTGACTGCCGCCTTCTTAGACTTATAAGTATTTATTTAAAACAGTAAATAATTTTCAAGCTGTCAGGATTAAAATTCGAAATAGAATAGGGTTCTTTTTATAGGTATGGTACGAAAGGTATTGTATGAATTATAGGAAAGTACGTACTGAGTTTTTCTTTGCGGCGTCTGTCAGACTACGACGTCAGTTGCGGAGAATTAAGCAAGAAAACTTTTAATATTTTGGGTTTTAATTTTTCATATTATTACCAACAATTTAAATTTTAAAGTTGTACGAAACGAGTTCATAAATATAGTTGCTTATGCGGCGAAACTGTTGTATATGGAATTAAGTCATGAAATTGTTATATTCAATACTGGTGTTTTCTGTTTCATTGCTTACTAACCATTATGCGAAAACACAAAGACCTATATTTTACGGAAATGAATAAGAAATAAATTATATACCCAATAAAAATAAGAAATTTAATTGATTCATCATAATAGGAAACTAAAAAGAAAAGAAACCAACAAGTTCTAATAGTATTGAATGTAGTACCACAAACCCACTTTCGGTTTTGCCCTTGATTTTCACAATTTTTGATTTGTTAACATCTATAGGCGCGGGTAGGGACTAAACTCACAAAGTGAACACATCCAAATACTGTTTGTCCGACTGCGATCACAGATTGTTTGGCGTTAAACTCCTCCGAAACGGCTGGACCGATTTGTATAAAATTTTGTGTGCATATCGGGTAGGTCTCAGAATCCGCCAACATGTAATTTGCAAACCCCTAAATGATAAGGTTGACCCACCCTATATATAACACAGATTTGTTCGACTGCGAAACACAGATTGTCAGACTGCGAAAAATAACACACACTGATATAGCGGCAGCGAATAGTTGGCTTGGGTGGGTGCGGAGCACTCTCAAAGCAAAGAGAAGTATGACGTGTTTATCTTCCGTATATATATAAAATTCTCGTGTCACAATGTTAGTTACCTTACTCCTCCGAAACGGCTGGACCGATATGGATGAAATTTTGTGTGCATATCGGGTAGGTCCGAGAATCGGTCAACATCTATTTTCCATACCCCTTAATGATAAGGGTAACCCAGGCCGTGCCACGCTCCCTTTTCAAAAATCGCTCTGATGGCTTTTCAAATATACCGATTGTTATGAAAATTTCTCAATGCGGTACTGATGACCTGCTGACAATCCCTGGCTATATTTGGAAATGTTTGGATAAAGGGGCGTGGCACCGCCCATACAACTTGAAATTTACTCAAGATTGCTCTCAGCAAATTTATGACATTTGGCCTGGTGTGATCTGAACGTTGGATGTCGAAAAGAATTGCTTCAATAATACCAGACAGAGGCAATGGTTCAAAAAAACGAACAAAATAGCAACAACGGCATTTCGGTTTGTGTGTTAAAATTACAAATGTGTGTGTTACAAATGTATGCTAACAATAACAGTCAATAAGAAAGTGTAAAACACATTTAAATTTCATAGTTTTGCACCAAAACGACATGAAAATATAAAGCCATAAGTTATTGTGACTCCACCTGATGTATGTCACTTTTCGTCACACATCTCTCTATCACATCGACCGCAGCACGAAGAGTGTCAAAGGAAACACCAGATGGGTCAAATATTGCCTCTAGTAAGATTTAGTCTATGCTATAGACAATCCCAAGAGAACTCAATAAAACTTAGCCACAAGGGTCTCCAGGAAACGATAGGGCAGTCGAACTGGCCAGAGTCAGTCGCAACGCCTATAGGGACGGCCACACAAGGTATTTTCCTGCATTACTTTAAACGAGCAAAGGCCAGACGGAATAGGACGGGAACGTGCCGCATACGCAGAATCACATGACTACATAGAATTTAACATTCAAAGGACTAATTCCCTGATTAGCCAAAATCGGGGGAACATATGATTCTGCCGCATACGCAGAATCACATGACTACATAGAATTTAACATTCAAAGGACTAATTCCCTGATTAGCCAAAATCGGGGGAACATATGAAGGCCAATTGCCGTGCTGACCGGCCACTGGCCCGGTAATCACGAAAGACGGCTGAATCTTCCATATAATGACCACTGACGCTGAAGAGGAGGAGACCGTGGAACATCTCCTCTGTAGTTGTCCGGCTCTAATGAATATACACCTACAGACTATAGGTCGTGCCTTCAACCTCATTGAGATACACGAGATAGATCTAGGGGATCTAAAGAGGTATCTTCGATTAACAGGTTGGATATAGACACCGTACATTAGACTACCCGGAGTGATGTGGTGTGCAAAACGGTGTCTCAAGACACTAGTTGATGCTAAATAGTATCTTAGCAACCACGTGAACCAACTAACCAACTACTTTATTGAGTTCTACACATTTGATCCAATGTGGACACTTATAAGTGAAAAATTTAAATCTCTATGGGGAATTCCAAGTCAAATCGGACAGCATGAAGAATTTTTTTTTTGGATTTGTTTCATTTTTCACTATGTTGATGTCCCTTTTCAACAGCGTGTCTCAGTAAATTTTCAGATTTTTGGGGCAACTTGTTACAGAGATATCGACGTGTAAAATAATCGCATTATAAGGAAACTGTGTTAAAATAAATACTCATAACTTATTCAATATTAGTCCAAATATAACAAATTTTTTTTTATTGTTTTTATTCCTTTGTAAACTATCCAAAAAAAAATAGGAAAAAATTGTGCACAGTGGGCTTGTATTGTATTTTTGGGATTTAAAATTTAAAATAAATTTTTCTCAGTGTATGTAATCTTCGATTTTCTTCAAATTTTTTTTAAAATAAAATAGAATATTTTTCACAAATTTATGCCAAATTTGGGAGTGGGGTTCGAAAAACTACTATATTTCACATTTTTTTAAAGTTTTGTAAGAACATATTTTTCACTTTAAAACACTGTAATATATTTGAAATGATAGTAAAAGAGGGAGACAGAGAGCACAGGTGTAGAAAAAAGTAGTAAAATGAAAGAATTTAAATTGCTGCTTCAAAGCAAATAACAAAAATGTGTTTTTTTCGATTTTGCTTTGTTCTTCTAATTCTTTATAAAGTTAAACAAATTTTCTAAGTTCTAGTGCTTTATAGTTATAATTGCAACGCCGAGTATTATTTTAAAGTTATAAAAAGCTTTTGGTGAATAGTTAATTCAATATGGAATACCAACATCGGTTTAAAGAATGCTGCAACCCATTAAAATTAGAAAATCACCGGCCTAAGAAAGATTTAAGACAAGCTTCTGCACAACTGCAAGAATCATGGGGCCTAAGTCGTTCACATTATCTGTGTTCAAATTGTAGAAAAAACATGCTTTCCTTAAAATCACCTTCCTCTTCTTCAACAATTGCAACGGATGATGCTGATTATGAAGTTGCAAGAATTATAAGTCCACTCTCTGAATTGAGTATTGACACACAATTACCTATAGTCAACCAAGCTTTACTTTTATTGAATATATCTGTAATAGATGAATATTCTGTACATAAGCCATCATATGTAAAGGACAAATATGAGGAAATTTGCTGTAAATTTGCAACGCTTTTTGGTCTGGAATATACAGATAATCTTTATGAAAATTCTTTGCATTTTAAAAACATGATCGAAAACTTAAAAGAAAAATTTGACGATGAAAACACTAATCGAGATCAAAAAATGCAAATATTGACATTATTACCAGTTTCGTGGAGCATAAATAAAATTTGTGATGTCATGGGAGCAACAAAGCATATGGCAGTTGTGTCAAAACGCTTAAAGGAAAATCAAGGAGTTATGTCAGTCCCTGAAAAAAAAAAGGTAATGTGCTAACAAATTTTTATAAAATGGAGTTTGTTTTATTAAAAATTTTGAATATTTTATAATAAAAAAATTTACTTTCAGGGCGATTCATATCTCCTGAAGTTAAAAATAAAGTTCTAGAATTTTATAAAAGTGATGACGTTAGTGTCAATTTGCCTGGTAAGAAGGATTTTATTTCTGTGAGAAATGATGATGGGCAAAGACAACACATGCAAAAAAGACTTATTCTGTGTAATTTAAAAGAACTGTATAAAACGTTTAAAGGACAATATCCTAACTATTGCATCGGTTTTTCAATTTTTGCATCACTGAGGCCTCAACATTGTGTACTTGCTGGATCTAGTGGTACACATACGATTTGCGTGTGTGCTACACATCAGAATATCAAACTTATGATGTTAGGTAAATATGTCTAATAGTTTATCCTATTCGTGCACATATAATTTTATTTCATGATAGGTGCTAAGTTAGCAGTATTAACTAATAATGAAGCAGCACCTCTAGTGCAATATAGTGACTGTTTAAAACTGATTGTGTGTCCTTTTCCATCATCCGATTGCCATTTTGGAAAATGTGGAGATTGTCCAGGAATCGATGTCATTAAAAATATATTACACAACTTATTTGACAACAATGCTGTTGATAGTATTACGTATAAATATTGGATATCTAACCCTCGTTGCAGCCTCGAGACATTAGTGAAAACTTCATCGGAATTCGTTGAAATATTTTGCAATCATCTTGTCAGTCTTTCAACACATGATTTTGTAGCAAAAGAACAATCTGCTTTTTTAAAACAAACCAAAGAATCCTTAAAAGAAGATGAAGTTGTGGTGATTTGTGATTTTGCTGAAAACTACGCATTTGTTATACAAAACGCAGCACCAGGTTTTCATTGGAACAATAATCAGGCAACGATATTCCCGATAGTTGTGTATTTTAAGAATAATGAAGAGCTCACTCATCGAAGTCTGGTCGTAATATCTGATGGCAATAATCATGATTCAATTGCTGTATACGTCTATCTAAGGATTATTAATGATTTTGTAAAAGAAGTATTACCAAATGCATCTAAAATATTTTACTTTTCTGATGGCGCTCCCCAGCAATTCAAAAATTTCAAACATTTTGTAAACATATATTTTCACAAGGATGACTTTAAGATTGCTGCAGAATGGCATTATTTTGCAACAGCACATGGTAAGGGACCATGTGACGGTATTGGAGGCACATTGAAAAGACTTGCCAGTAGAGTAAGTCTTCAAAGACAAATTGATAAGCAATAACTACTTCTGTGGAACTGTATCAATGGGCATCCGAGCCGAATAATTTACCAAACATTAAAGTAACATTTTCTCCAGAACAGCATTATTTTGATGCAAAAGAAACATTGGATAAGCGATATGAAACGGCTAAATCTATTCCGGGCACGCAAAAATTACATTCAATAGTTCCTACTTGTGGTGGTGCAATAATTGCTAAAAACTTCTCTAGATCAAAAAATGAAAACGTTTTTCAAATTTTAAAGAAAATAAAAAAAAATTAAGAACTTTCGTATTTTTAACAAACTAAAAGAAAATGCGCAGTGTTTTAAAGTGAAAAATATGTTCTTACAAAACTTTAAAAAAATGTGAAATATAGTAGTTTTTCGAACCCCACTCCCAAATTTGGCATAAATTTGTGAAAAATATTCTATTTTATTTTAAAAAAAATTTGAAGCAAATCGAAGATTACATACACTGAGAAAAATTTATTTTAAATTTTAAATCCCAAAAATACAATACAAGCCCACTGTGCACAATTTTTTCCTATTTTTTTTTGGATAGTTTACAAAGGAATAAAAACAATAAAAAAAAATTTGTTATATTTGGACTAATATTGAATAAGTTATGAGTATTTATTTTAACACAGTTTCCTTATAATGCGATTATTTTACACGTCGATATCTCTGTAACAAGTTGCCCCAAAAATCTGAAAATTTACTGAGACACGCTGTTGAAAAGGGACATCAACATAGTGAAAAATGAAACAAATCCAAAAAAAAAATTCTTCATGCTGTCCGATTTGACTTGGAATTCCCCCTATATATATAAAATTCTCGTGTCACAATGTTAGTTACCTTACTCTTCCGAAACGGCTGGACCGATATGTATGAAATTTTGTGTGCATACCGGGTAGGTCTGATAATCGACCAACATCTATTTTTCATACGCCTTAATGATAAGGGTAACCGAGGCCGTGCCTCGCCCCCTTTTCAAAAATCGTTCTGACGGCTTTTATAATATACCGATAGTTATGACAATTTCACAATGCGGTACTGATGACCTACTGACAATCCCTGGCTATATTTGGAAATTTTTGGATAAAGGGGCGTGGCACCGCCCTTACAACTTGAAATTTGAAATGGTCAAGAAGATGGGATTTTGTATATATGTTGTTGGTACAGTATGAATTACAGCCAGGCTGTAAGTAGGCGGTGCCACACCCCCTTTTCAAAAATCGCACTGACGGCTTTTCTAATGTACCGATTGTTATGAAAATTTCACAATGTGGTACTGATGATCTACTGATAGTCCTTGGCTATACTTGGTAGTGATTGGATAAAGCAGCGTGATATCAGAAGTATGAAGATGAGATTTGGTATATATGTTGTTGATACATTATGAATTACAGCCAGAGTGGTAGTGGGATGTACCAGGCCCCTTTAACAATAAACCGTTATAGCAGTCATAATAATAGTTTGATCGTCCTGAAAATTTCACAGTATGTTACAGTTGGCCTACATATGCGAACAGGCTATTTGGAAGCAAGTTGGCAAAAAGGGCCGCGTCAGTATTTGACTATTACATATACTATATCAAACAATTGTCCGTAAACCAGGCACTTGAAAACATATTTCAATGTATCTCAAAACATATATATCCGATTCGATTTAAATCATTTTTTTTAAAGTTCAATGCTTCTAACTATAAAAAAAAATTGTAATCATATCGGCCATATATCATTTGAGATACATTGAAATATGTTCGCAACTGCCAGGTGTACGGACAATTGTTAGTTACAGTGTAGGAATGCGAGGTTCGGTACATATACTACTGATATGATGCAAACTACTTTTTGGGGAAAACCAATAAAAATACGGCTATTAAAAAGGTCGGACTATGACGCGAAGAAAGTGACCACAGGTACGAATGAATATGAATATCATTGAGGTCAGTTTCGAGAACATCCTAAATATCGTTATCCCAATAATGAGTTTTGTTAAAATAATTCAGAATAATCTTATAGACGCTACTATAATGACTGCAAATTACAAAGGACCCGATGTACTGATTCCACGCAATCCAATGATACCTACAGACATGCCCATCAATTTCTAAAGATTCCAGTTTTCGATTCGGTTAACATTTTCGATAACCATTTATAAAGCGCAAGGGCAGTCACTTCAAGTCTGTGGTTTGAATTTAACAAATCCGTGTTTTTTCCCACGTACAAATATGTTGCATGTTCACGTGTAGGTAAACCTTCCGATTAATATACATTTACACCAGATGGCAAAACTAGACATATTGTATATCCTAGAGCACTTGAATAGATAGAAAAAAATAACAAAATTGTTATTCATTAAAATTAAACTTCAGGGGTAGCGAAGCGCAACGGGTACAGCTATTATGTATAATGAGAAGCTTTTTAGACAAATCAGCACACGATCGCAATCGAAACAAATACTTCTAACAAATAGTTACTTTACATTCTACAGGTTTATTTGCCCATTGTCAACTAAACGTGGCAGTATCCCGTGTCGGAACGCCAGCAGATATATTCAGTTACTGCAAACATAATAGAACAAAATAATTTTGTTTACCCTCGGGCATTACAAAAACTTTGAAGGCAAAACTAAGTTTGCCGGGTCCAGCTATACTTATATATGTCTAGATATATAGATAGATATTGATTACAGGCGCTCCTCCTAGAAACTTCCCATTAAACAACAATTTCCCTCCATATGTTAGTCTAGACACAAACCAAAGCAAAAGTACCCAATATAGTTGATAATACGGGAATGTAATAAAGTTGATAAAAAAAAGTTGTTTAATTTTTTTCATTTAGCCCATAACTTCGTTCCAAAAAAACAGGGAAAAATATCTACGCATTTACGTTTTACGCACACTTTTGTGATGATATGTTTTCCTATATTAAATGTGTGAATTCATTTGTGGCCATGACATCATTGAATACTTTTTGTCGGTAGGGCGAAGTCTGCCAATATTTTGTCTGAAGTCAAACAATAATTTTTGTTGATTATTGTAGTTCATTCGACTTCATTCGAAAAATATCGCAAGCAAAACACACAAGAAAAGATTCGCAGAAATATATATATTTTCCAAAAAATATTTATATTGTTATATATTTTTCAAAAACTTCCATAGTGATGAATTCTTAGTTCAAATGAGATTTCGTTTGTATTCAAAATTTCGTTGCATTTCGTTGAATTTTTCAAAAGCATCATTCCAAACCACAGCTGATGAAGACCTGTTGCTAGATCTGAATAACTAAATAAAAATCATCTCTGTTGAACGTAGATCACGACGAAACTCCAGGCAATTTTTATTGTCTGTAAGAATTGTGTAGTCTTTATGGGCAACAACAAAATACAGGTCAATGGGAACCGATGGTTCTCTGGAGATGGAAAGAAGTTTCTGTGCATGTTTTCTTGTGTGTTTTGCTTGCGATATTTTTCGAAAACTTGCATAGTGATAAATTCTCAACTCAAATTAGATTTCGTTTGCATTTAGTTTGATGAAATTTTCAATAGTATCATTCCAAACAAACGCTGATGAAGATCTGTCGCTAGATCTGAAATAGCTATGCGGTTTGCCAGGAACCTTGAGACTGGAAAACATGTTCTAAAAAACTATATTTCTATTACTAGAAATATAGAATTATCTTGAGATTCAATATTAAAATAATAAAAGTACCAATAAAAGGCCGAATAAATAAATAAAAATCAGCATCGAATCTTTCCAGAAATACTCTTTGGCAAACGATTATCGCTTGCTAAGTTGCAACGAACACGGGTATTTAGCAATTAGTCTTATTATTCAAAAATATAGAAAAGTTTTGAATATGGTAAAATAAGTCAAAGAAAATTATAAACTTAACGGATATAATTCATGTCGCGTAATTCAAACAAAACAAGCAAAAAATACACGCAAGCAGTGTATCCAAACCACGCATAAGGTACTTCCAGATATTTTTGATCTGGGTGAGGCCCTAAACAAAAACTCTCACTTGCCGCATAGTATTATTCATATATCGACTCGTTCCCGGCAGAATGTATTAAGCGACATATTTGGCCACAATGACTTTTTTCCATATTCTCAGAATTTATGCCAAGCTCCATATTTCGATATACAGAGAATGTCCCTTGCATAACCACGTCATGAGTTATTAAGCAAATGTAATGGCAAAAACCGACAAAATAAACACATCAGCTGCTTGACAGGAAGTTTTTTTCGTTTGTTGAACAATTTCCATTTTTTCGCTTAATAAATTCTGCCGGGAACGTGTCGATATATTATTCAGTTTTCCAGTTTGCCTTAACGCATCAATGAAGCATATCGCAGCAATGCAACATATTCGTCCCAGTGACGAAACTTTTTCAGTTAACGAAACTATTTCAGTTGGGTTTACAATTAAAAACGTTAGCCCTCTTTGGATCAAAGTATTCATCGAAGCGACAAATAAATTCACTCGTGTGACAAAACTTTATCTTACTGTAAGGTCCAATACATTTCAAGTTGAAATCCGGGATATACAATAAAAGTGGTGTCAATCTCAGCGTATTCACAGTACCCCGCAGTTTAAAGTCGAATCAGAACCTAGTTCGTCGGAAATTGAAGGAAACCCCTGCCCGGAATGTCTATCGTACGTTGCAGCGATTAAAATTTGCAAGAAAACAAATTATCTGAATGAACCTGATAGATATCTTATATTTTCTTGATTATAGAAAACGCGAACTGTATCTACGAAGACGATATAGTAGGGCAGGTGCAGTTATGGTTTGGGGTGCAATATCTTATTATGGTACCATCGTTTTAGAATTTAAAGCAGAAAACATTACGGAGCACCATATAAAAAGACGTTGGAAGTAGCATTTTCGAGATTCAGTAATTTATTTGGACCCATTGAGTGTACTTTTCACCAAGATAATATTCCAATTCACACTACTACAACTGTGAAGTGGTATATTTGTGAATAGAATCTGAATTGTTTGAAGGGCCGCCCCATTCTCCAGATCTGAGTATATTGGAAAGTGTTTGGGGGTTGATTTCAAGAAAAGTGTATAAGGGGACCTGCAATTTCAGACCAAACTGGCACTGAAAGATACTACGAGTGTAAAGGAAGCCTGGAATTCGATACACACAACTTGTTTGGGGTCATTCTACAGACCTATGCCCAAGAATTTTTAAAATTATTTCCAATAACGGAGGAAGTACCCATTACTACTAAAGTACCATTACTAGCGGGAGACCTTGAACTGCAAGCACAGAGAATGGAGTAATACTGTTAATAACGCACAAGCCAATAGCCTCAAAGAATGGTTGTCGGAAAACGAAATAAAATTCAGATGCAAGCTTTAGGCTTCTGTAGCACCATCCTTTCCTCACAACAAACTATGAAAACAATTTAATAATGTATAATCATATAAGGTCTTTATGTTCTTAGATAATAAGAGTACTTTTACCACCTGACTTTTTAACTATTGTTAATATCTAGGGTTTCTCCGTTGTATAGCTATTTCCCTTAACCTATAAAATATAAATGGGCATGTATATTAAATTTGTCAAACTATATTTAAGAGGAAAAGTGAATTATTGTAAACTTATAATAATTTATTAAATCAATTGCGTATTTCTGAATCTAAAATTATCAATAAATATATATACATACATACATAGAATTTAATAATGGCTCCCTACTATACAAATGCAAAATATTTAAGTGATGCCCTCCCGAGGCGTTTATATACCTGGACAAACAAAAATATATCAAGGATACAAATGGGATTCCCGTCATATATCATATATACAGACGGGGCAATATTAAGGCAGTAAAAAGCTCAACATACAATGTCGATGATTTTAGACACAATACTACACTGACGTCAAAAACCAAAAAATGTTGGTGGTTGTTTTAAAGTTATTGTTTTATAAAAAAAAATTAGATTTAATTAGACCATAGATTTTAGTATATAAAGAATAGGATATTTATGGAATTATTTTATTAAAAATTTTTCAGTACGTTGTTATCTTATATATATAAAAGTGTTAAATTGATTTCAACAAATTGAATTTATAAAACTGTACAAATGGAACATAGATGTTTATTAAATTTACTCCAGAGCCCGATCTGGGGACAATACATATAAACAAAAATTTAAATAATTAAATTGCTACTGTTTATTATGGTACTAAATTTTTTATAATTTCATGAATTCAATAAACGTTCCGAAACAAAAATAATTATTTATAATTTTTGTTTTGATAAAAAATAATGATTGTGGGCTGATTTTTGTAATATTACTCCAATTGAATCATTACCATTGAAAAAGTCCTTAAAACTAATAATATAATCCTTAGTATATCATTTGTATAATAAAACTCATAATGATTACGGGTCCTGACTTCTGTGGATGAAGGAACAACAGACGACGACTGTTTCGGAGTTGCTGGTACAATTAAATTACGATCACTAGAAGCTTTTATTCCGTCTTAGGGAGAACGAGATGTCCTCAGGCCATTTAAAAGTATCAAACATATCCTCCGACGATTTAAGTTTCGAACTAATAGAGACAAAATCTGAATTTCAATTTTGAAATCCTTTCTTAAATAGCTTATAAAAGCCATTATCAGCGAAGCCCGCTTTCCTTAGGCGCAATTATGTCATAATGCCTTCCATTGAAGCGAGGACACTTCACTAAAGCCAACATGAAAGAAAACAACCCTCATATCGTCACCTAAAATGCAAAATGACTTCACAACAAAATTTCAAATTTTTCTTTCTGATTGATTACGATGTGTACGATTACGATACACGATTTGACGAAGTTTTAAACACAGAAGTTCAAAATCAACGATTTTATTAAAAGGATTAAAAAGATGAAGTTTTTCATAAATACACGTTTTTTCTTTGAACTGAAATTTTATACAAAATTTCGATGCCCCTGTACTTGCAATTGAGTAAACTACATATCCCCACAAATTTTTCGACATATACGACCCAAAATGGTAATTTTATTCACAAAATTCCGATTCTATGTCTAACTATTTTTTGCCTCCTCAGTAAAGTGAAGAAAATGTTGTTACGTCTTTTTGCATTTTAGGTGACGATATACGTCCCTGACTAGGAATAATTACAAACTATGTCTAAATGTTTGCAATAAAATAAAATAACAAAACGAATTGGTACAACTTTCAAAAACTAAACCACGAAATCCTGAAAGTATTCAGAATAATACTGGGTTGTATACTTTGTTATATCATAATACGGTTAAAAAAAAACTTGTTGCAACGTGCGATAAGGAACTTCGTTCCAAAAACCTTTGAATTTCCTTAACAATTAGTGTGTTTTTTAAAAGAATTCATATCAGTCAAATTGTAAAACCCTTTATAAACAATTTTGAATTAATTGGAATTGAAAAAGTTGCTCAAAAAAGAACCATTCGAGGTCAATGAGTTTTAAAAAATAAATCAACAAATGTGAGAGAAATTATCCGTACTATTTTCGTGAGATGTTATGAGTACATAAAATCAAGATTTGTTACGGAACAACAATTCACAAATGCACTGAAAGTAATATTATCATGCCGATGGTCCTTCCCTTTAGATGTTTAATGAAACTCAAGGAATTATTTGGTTGTACAAAGTTCATTCTTCTATCTCTTTTAGAAAATTAGATTTACTTGTCTAGTTGCAAAACAGAACCATAACTTTATTAAAAGTCTTGCCTAATAATTGCTTTAAGTCAATCTTTCCTCCTTGTGACCCTTTCAGAATTTCAAAGTTAAGAAAGGCAAATATTTTATATGTTAAAATATTCAATCTTTCACTTGTATGTGTTTCGTTTAACCCCCATAGCAGTAGGAGTTAAAGCCAATCAACCATAATATATGCATAAATTTCCCTCTAATTTATGGCAAAAGAAAAACTTTTTGCAAACAATCTTTTAGGAAGGGAAATCCAACCAAATAAAGCAAAAAGACAAGAAAAATGTTGACATAACATTTTAAAACAATACCCATTTGCAACGTACTAAAAGCAGATACCAGACGACTGGGTGGACTCACAGTAGGATGGAAGAAAAGGGCGAACTATCCCACGAATGATCGTAATGGAAATAGAACAACCATAAGGAATATCTGTCATAAATGCGGAGACTACACAATGAAGTGAGAACAAAAGCAAAAGAATAAACCTGAAATAATCCTTTAAGCTGTAAAAATTTTCAACTCATTTATAATCCCTTTTGGCAAATAGAGCTGACTTTTAAACTGCAAGCAACCAAAGAACGTGGATAAGGACAACTTATCGTCTCCTTTCCTCAACTGTAGAATAGATGGACGAGGAATGCATGCAAGATATAAACTTCGTCTAAGACGAAGTTTTCTGGAAGGTGATAAAAAAGTTTACACAAAATCACGTACTTGAAGTAACAGAAGAGAAAAGTAAAATATATTTCAAGCATAAACATTTGTCTGATTTGTGTTTTTTTTTTATTCTAGAAATTATCATTTCTGTCTTTCTTCCCTTCATTTAGTGTTTAGATGGATATGAAGTAGAACCAGTTTGCTAAACGGAAAATATGATTTATATTTGAATCAATTCAACTAAATTAAACGTTTCCTGTGAGTGGTTTTGTTCTTTTATTGGTTTCATTACTAGATATTTGAATTAATTGTAAATATGCCCAATTGAAAACACTCAGGAAAAAATTTAAGTAATAATTATTTACGTTTTTAATAGATTTCATACTTTAAAATACAAAGTACCAACTACTTTAACTTAAGGGAAGCGCAATCAAGATTTCCTCTATTGGTTTGGTATCGACATTGATAGAACTGTAATGCATTGTATTTGTTATAAACATGTTATCGCGAAGTCAAACTCAAAATTATTTTCTTATCAAAATTATAGGAAGATTTTAGACATGAAGAATTTTTTTAAACTAGGTCATATTTAACTATGGGGTGGCGTTACGCTTTACTGTAGATGTGCTCAGTTTCTCAAGACTTATCGTGTCTACCTGCCAATTATCCGCCGAATATTTATATGGGAAATAACAAAAATCTCGCGACAATTTTTGATGTGTTATCATCTATAGGCACGGGTAGGACAATCTATCAAAGTGAACATATGCAAACAGCACACAGCGTTACCATCACATACGTGGTTGTTGTACAACAATAGTCTCTGCCTCAAAATAAGTATGATGATATTGATGTCGTGGCAGCGAACAATCAAGCAGGTCGTCGTCGCCAAATAGTATTGAATAGTATAGAGAACTCATGGATCGAATTGTATGACTCAAAAGGCATCTGGCGACTGACTAAAACGTATTACTTTCTTTTTGTCATAACTTGGTCCATTTACAATTTTTATGTGAAACATTGATGGCATTTGAAACATTTGTACTTGTTGTATTATTTTTTGTAATAACATTTTGGAAATGGTGCATTTATATTGAAATATTGTGTAAAGACAAAAAGACTCGTTTATGCTCTTTTACTCAGACTCTCTACATGAGAGTGGGAAAAGAGTGCAATAAGTTCTCTATACTATTCGATGCTTTTTGTCGTCGGTCTGCTTATGACAAAACAAAAACAATTATTTAAGTGAGCAGAATATTGCTTTTTATTCAATTATATGCCAGCATTCAAACAAGCAGGTAGTCGTCGTTCTGTTTATGACAAAACAAAAACAATTATTTCAGTGAGCTAAATGTTGCTTTATTTATTTCAACAATATTACATCTAATGTTAAAGCAGATGTAAGAAAATAGAAAGTGTAATAGAAAAAGAGCCTTCAGCCGTGTCATTTCAAACCACAACAAATCAATTTTGAACTTAATTTTATGCATAAGTATAGTGGAAGTAAGTGCATTTCGTATAATGGCATTTGGAATTGACTGCATTCCGGGCATCATATAAACCTTGATCAATACTTATTAAATGAATTTATTAATCACCATTTCCCTTGCGGGAGTTTTATAGTCGGTCTGTTTTTTTAACTTACAATTTTCTGGATTTATTCAAGCTCAGGACCTTTTTAACATAAAGGTTACTTACTATCTGTATATATATGTATAAAATTCTCGTGTCACGATGTTAGTTACCTTACTCCTCCGAAACGGCTGGACCGATATGTATGAAATTTTGTGTGCATATCGGGTAGGTCTGAGAATCGACCCCTTAATGATAAGGGTAACCCAGGCCGTGCCACGCCCCCTTCTCAAAAATCGCTCTGACGGCTTTTCTAATATACCGATTGTTATGACAATTTCACAATGCGGTACTGATGACCTGCTGACAATCCCTGGCTATATTTGGAAATGTTTGGATAAAGGGGCGTGGCACCGCCCATACAACTTGAAATTTGAAATGGTTGTATCTCATGAACTATCAGAGGTAAGAAGATGAGATTTTGTATATATGTTCTTGGTACAGTATGAATTACAGCCAGGCTGTAAGTAGGCGGTGCCACGCCCCCTTCTCAAAAATCGCACTGCCGGCTTTTCTAATGTACCGATTGTTATGAAAATTTCACAATGTGGTACTGATGACCTGCTGACAATCCCTGGCTATATTTGGAAATGTTTGGATAAAGGGGCGTGGCACCGCCCATACCATTTGAATTTTAAAATGGCTCTATCTCGTGAACTATCAGAGGTATGAAGATGAGATTTGGTATTTATGTTGTTGATACATTATGAATTACAGCCAGAGCGGCAGTGGGATGTACCAGACCCCTTTTAAAATATACCGTTATAGCAGACATAATAATAGTTTGATCGTCCTGAAAATTTCACATTATGTTACAGTTGGCCTACATATACGAACAGGCTATTTGGAAGCAAGTTGGCAAAAAGGGCCGCGGTGATGCCCACACGCATCTATATTTTACTATTACATACACTATATCAAACAATTGTCCGCAAACCAGGCACTTGACAACATATTTCAATGTATCTCAAAAAATATATGACCGATTTGATTTAAATAATTTTTTTTAAAGTTCAATGCTTCTAAATTTAAAAAAACATTTGAATCATATCGGCCATATATCTTTTGAGATACATTGAAATATGTTGTCAAGTGCCGGGTTTACGGACAATTATTTGATACAGTGTAGGAATGTGAGGTCCGGTACATACTGATATCATGCTAATTACTTTTTGGGGAAACCAATAAAAATAGGGCTATTAAAAAGGTCAGACTCTGACGCTAAGAAAGTGACCACAGGTACGAATGAATATGAATATCATTGAGGTCAGTTATAGAGGCTACTATAATCACTGGAAATTATAAACGAATTGATGTACTGATTCCACCCATTCCCATGATACCTACAGACATGCCCATCGATTTCAAAAGATTCCAGTTTCCGATTCTGTTGCCATTTGCGATGATCATTAATAAAGCGCAAGGGCAGTCGCTTAAATTTGACAAATCCGTTGCATGGACAATATATGTTGCATTTTCACGTGTAGGTAAACCTTCCGACTAATATACATTTAATCCAGATGGCAAAACTAGACATATTTTATATCCTAGAGCACTTGAATAAATAGAAAAAAAACAAAATTGTGATTCATTAAAATTACAATTCAGGGGTACCGAAGCGCGACGGGTACAGCTATTATAGTATAATCAGAAGCTTTTTAGACAAATCAGCACACGATCGAAATCTAAACAAATACTTCTAACAAATAGTTATTTTACATTCTACAGGTTTATTTACCCATTGTCAACTAAACGTGGCATTATCCCGTGTCGGAACGCCAGCAGATATATTCATTTACTGCAAACATAATAGAACAAAATAATTTTGTTCACCCTCGGGCATTACAAAAACTTTGAAGGCAAAACGAAGTTTGCCGGGTCCAGCTATACTTGTATATGTATAGATATATAGATAGATACTGGTTACAGGCGCACCTCCTAGAAACTTCCCATTAAACAAAAATTTTCCCTCCACATGTTAGTCTAGACACAAACCAAAGCAAAAGTACCAAATATAGTTGATAATACTGGGATGTAATAAAATTGATAAAAAAAAGTTGTTTAATTTTTTTCATTTAGCCCATAACTTCGTTCCAAAAAAACATCGAAAAATATCTACGCATTTCCGTTTAACGCACACTTTTCTGATGATGTGTTTTCCTATATAAAATGTGTGAATTCATTTGTGGCCATGACATCATTGAATATTTTTGTCGGCAGGGCGAAGTCTGCCGGGTCAGCTAGTATAATATAAAGCTTATATATTGATTAAATTAAATTCCTTCAAAGCTCTTGTGATGGGATACATTGACAAATTCCTTAATCTAAGACGTCTAACAGCAACATTGAAGCCAATTAGATTAAGAAGACTGGGCAGTCAATTTGACCAGATAACAATTTATACACCAGCATTATTAATTTCTTAGATCTACGGTTAACAAGCGTATCTAAATGTATCCATTTACATCTAGATTCATACGATGGCTTTATATTTGAAAAATTTTAAGAAAATAAAGCAAATTTAATAATTTTTTGGGAATTCTTTCAACTCTATTGAATTTTTTATCCTGAAATGGATTCCATACTGCAGAAGCATATTCCAATTTCAACCTCACAAATGATGTGAATAATAGTTTACGTGTATATGGATCTGTAATACAGAATAATCTTTTGGCAGTAAATAGGGGGAACTGCAGAGCGAATGCGCTGGCCAGACTAGGGAGCACCATGCACGTTCAATAAGAATTGGAACGTGTTGGCATGCCTCCGGCAACGTGTAAGCATATAATCCAATACTCCTATATGGTGAGACGGGAGAGATGGACAAAGCGCACAGATTGTGTACGCCCAAGACAAACCTAGCCCATTGTTGATATTTTTACGAATAATTAAAAGTTTTTGCTTGCTGTTAATGACTCTACTAACAGTATGTAACTAACAGGCGGTTAGTGCTGCGCCTGAAAGTATGCATTGTAGCAACGTACTAGCTCGCTAAACCAGTAGCATGAATTCACCTCAGTAAAGATAGTTCTCCGCCATTCGCGATTGTTCTACAAAGATAAACAACAGCAAACAATGTCTAGAAGGTTATTGATCTAAATCTACCTTCATTTGAGTATGGTGAGTTGGTATAAATAGCGGAGGTCTTTGGAATGGTTAGTTCAGTTTGTGATTAAACCCCGTAAAGTAAGCAACGCGAATTGATAGTAAAATACAAGACTTATTAAAGTGTTATAAATAAAGTAAACTGTTGTAAATTTATAAGTAAAATAAAAGGAAGTGAAACCGTTGTAATTATCGTAATTTAAAACGAACCTTGTTTTATTATTGGGAATAAAACAACGCAAAAAGGACGAATAAGGAAATTCGTAACAATATCAAGAGGTCCATGAAACTGCTGTATATAGCCCGGTCCAAGGTATCAATACCTGTTTGAGTTTAGCGAGACACTGTCTGATTGGTAATCATACGGCGACTCTAAAGGTCAGGGTAAATCACTTCTCTAGAAGCTGTAACAATGGCGAAGAGGAAGAATCCTTTGAACATCTTCTATGCACGTATCCAGCACTAGCCGGCAGGAGGTTGAATGTTAGGGGATTCTTTCGACTTAGGGACCTGGGTGATTTTAAGATCTTGAGCTCCCGACTGGCCTAACACTTAATCTCGTAGCAAGTGGTATCACCTAACCTAACTTATGTTTTTTTTGATGTGTTAACATCTATACGCGCGCCTCTAGGGCAGTAAACTTTAAATTTAATACATACGCAAGTGTTAGGTTTGTAAGAGTAAATCATCGTTTGTTTGTTCGTTGCTTGGCAGTCGGTATTGAAAGTGATTATTGGGCGATTTTCATATAATTTTCCCACGCAATTTTCTCCGGAAATTCATAGCCGATTTTATTAATTTTTGGATTAAAAAGCTAGTGCGGGTTTCGACGGAGAGTTTAGGCCAAAAATTAAGGCGATCCGATATCGGCGAGCCGAGATTTAAGTGTTTTAATTTGGAGTATTAATTTGGAGTAATATTAAAAAAGTGTTTTATGTTGATCTTCGGTTATCATCGTTTGTCTGTTCGTTGCTTGGCAGTCGGTATTGAAAGTGATTATTGGGCGATTTTCATATAATTTTCCCACGCAATTTTCTCCGGAAATTCATAGCCGATTTTATTAATTTTTGGATTAAGAAGCTAGTGCGGGTTTCGACGAAGAGTTTAGGCCAAAAATTAAGGCGATCCGATATCGGCGAGCCGAGATTGAAGTGTTTTAATTTGGAGTATTAATTTGGAGTAATATTAAAAAAGTATTTTATGTTGATCTTCGGTTATATCGTACGAATATAACAATGTATGTATGTATGTACAAGTGTCTGTTGCTTTGCATTCTTTGACTTTTGTGGGAATAAAACAAAAAGTATTGAGCAAGAAAATAATGACACATGTGCTTGCACTGGGTCTTTAAATAATTTTAAGTATTAATATTATTTAAATGAAACGTCATCATATGATTGAACGCTGTTTTTTATTTTCCAATGTAACATTTACGAATGTGTTCATAGAAATCGAACAGGTACCGTGTAGCAACAAGGTGTTAACACATCGCCCGTGAGTTCGAACACTCATTGGATTTTTTTTGGATTTTCAATTATCTTTGTTTTGTTTTGATGTTGTTAAAGTACAACTTGTTTCAAAATTTACATTGATCTACGTTAAATCTAGATATTCCGAAACATTCAGTCAAAAGCACAAACAACTTTTTCAAATATCCCGAGAACCATATGACTTGAACCATGATTTGTGTAGGATTTCAGCATCGTAAGAAAAACATGACAAAAACTATTCCTTTAACGATAGCAACACAACGCTCAAATGTTTTCTGTTGTCCGAGATATCAAAATTTGTGCCCCCGTTGTGCGCCTACAATGGGTTCTTTCTGGTTGCTATATAAGAACTTAAATAGCACAAGACCTCAGCTATGCACATGTGAAATGTTATCTTAATAGAGAAATCGGTTTTGTAGCGGCTGAATGATTCGAGAAATCCCTCACTACGCGGCCGCACAAATTTAGTGGGCGCTTGCAGGCCGCTCTGCAGATGAGGCGTGGCAAATTCACAAATTTTTCTATGCTAAATAAAGTTTTGCAAAATATTATCAAAACCTATATTTAACTTAATGCAAAATTCCCATTTTCAATCCTAAACTACGTTTTTGCAATACCCGTCAACGTTTGCCATCCAGCCAGCCAGATAGAGAGTCAGAGATACGGGCATATCCAAATCGTCCTAAAAAGTCCCACAGTGAATTTTATCCAAGGATATCTAGGGGCCTATATCACTCCCATGCGCTATAATTTTTTCGATGTCAAATGATATATACTCTATGGGGGAGGGTCTACCTACAAACCAAAAGTGGAGCAATTGGAAATAAAGTTTTGTACATGTATACGAGTACAATAAGGGTGACGGCCAAAAATTATTTACGCTTACTCCTTTATATTGATGATTATAAACAAGGGGGTGGGAATATGACAGCATTGAGAGCTTGAATTTCAACAGTATTGATCTCTCAAAAATTTTAAAATGTGGAGTTTATCAATTGACGTCGGAGTAGCTCAAATACAGGTTTAAATCTATCTTTAAATGATATTGTGTTTAATGTGTAATTTTGTGTAATCAATCCCGTAGGCAAATTTTGAGCTCCAATTTATTATTTTCCCTGTAATCGAGGTTTCACGCGTCATTAAATCAAAAAATTTTATGTAACAAATTCGAATGTCAAAATTCGAATTTTATGTGACAAATTCATCGTGTTCACCTCTCTTACATCTTTTGAGCATCATAAGAATTTGAGTTATTTGTCGCTGTTTTACCGATATTTGTATGCATTGCGATGTGCTGGAGTTTGCAACATTGTTCTAGGTAATATAAGTGAGCTACGCTGAATTCTTGAAATTCAACCCAGTTTTTCATTGCGTGCAGGGAAAATTAGTTCTTAAACACATTTTCCACAATTTGACGAGCACAATAATTCTAAGTCAGAAAATTACCAATAACACGTAATTAGCAAGTGTACAATTTTTCAAACTTCTACAGATCTGGCTTTTTGACATATTTTTAGCCATACCTACATCGCAGAACCCAACTCCAAGTCCACAGTACCGTTCCCATGAGTAACAATATTTCGCAACTATCTCTGGATCGGTTGTTTTCCCATGACTTCAACAGAAAAATTTGCTTTAGTGCGTAAAAACATCACCAACTCCACACCTCTGTCTCTCTACAACAATTGTTTACTGTTCACTTCAAAAGAGGAAATTATTAATTACAATTTTTTTCTTGCTCTGCAACTTCAGTTCGGAGCTGTCAACCAAAAAAATCTCATAAATTAAGGAAGCAAATAATTTGCCAATTTATAAATGGGACTACGTTGTTCGAACTGTTTTTCGTGCAGTTTTATCATACATAATTTCGTTATCGCTCTTTCACTCGTTTCGAATATTGAGGCGAAACATATAACGTTATGCTCGGCGTTGCAACTTTTCGATTGGCAAAAAGTGTTTAATTGAAATATTTGCTTTTCAGCTTTTACTTCCTGTTTGGTAGCAGTGGGGAGTGGAAAACTCGAATAGCTAGAATGAACATGTTATTGAATTCCTCATCTTGCAACTCAAAAAAAAAAAGTGAAATGTAATGGGAGAAATTGTTGGTGAAACAATTTCAATATAAACGCAATCATTTGAGAGTTTTTATGTTCATGCACATATTGTTTTTTTTGTTTTGTTTATACGTCTCGTGAAAGAGATAGTAAACTTTCCCCCCTTATAAAACATTCATCATTCGGGGCAGATGGGTGTGGAATATAACCTTTTATTAATTGTCGTTTTAATAGCTATAAATAATAGCTGGGAGGCATTTTTTTTTTATTAAAAACTGTAGCTTTGTAGGATAAGGATGCAGTGGAGATCATTTGGCAACTGGATCAAATGCGAGTAATTCACTATAAATAACATAAATTGTATAGAAGCTCCTCACGATATTCTTATACATTTATATTAATTTTTAGTAATTTTTCCCAAGAATATACGGCCATTGTGAATTGAATTTTCTGTCTATAATCACACTTAGATATATTGCATTATAATTATTCTTCATGCAAATTTTCATACCACTTAGAGACAACAGCTAAGTATACGGAACCTTATAATTCCTGGTAAAATTTATGAGTCCGCTTATCTCCGGAATTACTCTCAAACACATACTCGGACTTTGAAACCTGATCTCTCTAACATACAGGGTGGCTGATGAAAGCCGCTACCAAAAGAAATTTAGTAACTTTTTTTCTATTTAATGAATCTGGTTAATTTATTTTTTTTTTTTTTTTTTGTAGATTGATTTTTAGATTCAACAAAAATGGATAACTGGGACACGGAAACAAGAATTTAGATTGTCCCCCGCTATCACGTACTGGAGTCCGTAGTTTCGGTCCAAAGAGAGTATAGGCGCAAGTTTGGCGGTAATCCTCCGAGCAGATGGACCATAATGAGACTTGCACAGCCTTTACACGATGCCGTTTTTTAACCATGCAATTTGCGTTTGTGGATAAGGGGCGTAGAGAAGCAAGAAGGAGGAAAAAATGGCACGAAGTGCCTCCGCATCGGGTTTCATGAAATTTTATTGCAATTCTCTTTGTGCTCTTTCCGCATTTGTTATGATTTTTAGATTTGATGTTATTGTTTCTTTCATTCTAGTTTTCGTGTGTTGTGTTACCTTGTTAGAGGTTACGTGAAATAATTTAGCAGAATTTAAAAAAAAGACATAAAATTTATTTAAAAATAATAAAGACAAATTTTATTTCTTCCTTCGAAAAAACAATTTTTAAACTTATGTAGAACAAAATTTGACCGCTTACAAAAATGAACACCACGCACAAGAACACTCACTAAACAGAAATGTTAGAAAAAATGGCAAGCACTAATATCATGAGATGTAAAGGCAGGCACGAAGATTTACGCTGCAATTTCAAAAGAGAATTCATAAAAATGCCAGCTAAAAATGGCATCGTGTAAAGATGGTATTCTTATCAATTTTGCCGAGCATGGGGCAGTCTACAGAAGACCTTACCATCGAAACCCGTCAGTTCGGACGGAGGAAACAATCATAACAATCCAAGAGTTTCGATCAAAAGCTTATCTGCTCAAATAGGTATAAGCAGACAGTCATTGCAGTCAATTATGCATAATGATTTGGACTTATTCCCATATAAAATTCAAATGGCCAACAAACTGAACGCAGCAGACTCCCCGCTTCTCTTGGAATTTTGCCAGAAGATGCTTCAAATGGTGGAAGAGGACGGAAACATGTTGTACTGTCTTTTCATGTCTGACGAGACCCATTTCGATTTAAACGGCAACATAAATAAACAAAATTGTCGAATATGGAGTACTTCCAACCCACAGACACGTTATGAGACGGATTTGCATCCACTTCGTGTCACAGTGTGGTGTGCAGTCTCATCACACTGCATTGTCGGGCCCTACTTCTTCGAAGAAAACGGTTACACCATTACGGTTCCTGTAGACCGTTACTTGAGCACGTTGAGAGAGTGTTTGTTTACAGAATTACGCTTAATGAGAATTTCTTTCATCTCTGTGTGGTTTCAGCAAGATGGTCCAACTCCTCAGATAGCCCGGCCTGTTATGACAGAATTGCGACGACAATTTCCCAATAAGCTGATATCCAGAAACTCGACAATCCGATGGCCCCCCGGGTCGCCTGACCTTACTGCACCTGACTTTTCCTTGTGGGGTTAATGGAAACAGGAAGTCTACAAAGCAAAACCAACAAATTTGAATAACTAAAAAATCCATTCGAGAAACAATTGCGGCTATTCCTGTCCCAACTCTCGAAGCAGTAATGAACAACTTTTTGGTAAGATGCCGCACATGCATCAATGAGCAGGGGGGCATTTAAATTCCATTATTTTTAAAACTAATTAAGATATATATAATAAAATTGAAACATGAATAAAAGCAAAATGAATTCCATACATAAAAAAAAAGTTATTTGAGTTTCTTAATGTAGCAATATTCATCAGCCACGTTGCAGAGAAGTTGCGTAAGACTTCCCTTCTGGGGTTTCTATATCATATTACTAGTTAAGGTGGGGTGAAGCACGAAGGAAGAAACTTAGTAAAAAATAGAGCTTCTTTGCAAGAAGGTTTGTAAGGAAGAACTGGTAAATTACTGCTTAACTTCTGCCTCACCGAAGGCATGGTTTTAGTATGTCCAATTCCCACTTGTATATGTTAGTTCATGACCAAAAAGGCGCATCATCCATAGCATAATTCAGAGCTTAGAGTGCATTCTTATAACACTTTTTAAGCTATAAATTCATGCATTTAGTAATGTATTATGTTATATTTTTGCCTGGTGTTCCTCAACTCCTTTTGCACTTTCCAGATCTTTTACACCAAATAACCTTTATTAAAAATGAATTACATGTCTTTAAACTATACCCTCACCATAGGATTATACGAGGGTTGAATTTTGCGTTTCGGGATTAGAGAACAAAAACACATATTAATCATCGAAAATCGTTTTATTGATTTTCAAAATATTCCCCATGAAGATTTATACACTTTTGGATGCGTTTTAACCAATTGTCGAAACACTTTTGCCACTCTGATTGAGGTATCTCCAAAACATGCATTCTGAATGCGGCAACCGCTTCTACAGGTGTCAAAACACGTTGACCTCTCAGTTTGTTTTTTACGTACGGGAATAAAAAGAAGCCATTCGGTGTCAAGTCAGGGTGCTCAAAAATGCAGTTGTTTCAGCCGATGTGTGAGAAGAGTGATGCGCCTTCGGCGGTTGGTTTTCCTGATTTCTTGGAAGACAACTGGCAAACAAGTGGTTGTGTACCACTCAGAATTCACTGTTGCGACATGTCCGGTTTTGCCGAAAGAAACAGGCGACCATTTGCTTGGAAATGCTTCGGGCAGGAACATCTTTTGTTGGATTTGGTTCATCTTGAAACACCCATACCGTTGACTGCTGTTTACTTTCGGACCCATACGCGTAAATCCAGGATTCATCACCTGTCACGATGACATAGATGCGTTTCGAACCACCGCGATCGTATTTTTGGAGCATTTCTTTTTTTGAGCGATTGACAAATTGTGTGGGATCTAACGCGAACAAATTTTTTTCACTCTCAAATGTTTATGCAATATTGAATGTATGGTGGTCCCATTAATGCCTAGAGTTGTCTCAATCTCACGATAGATCACATGACGATCTTGCAAAATCAGTTCGCGCACAGCATCAATGGTTTTCGGAACAACAGCTGATTTTGGACGAAAATTCGTCTTGGAGTGAACTACGACCACGATTGAATTCACCGTACCATCGATAAACACTGGTCCTTGATGGAGCTTCATCGCCAAATATTGAATTAAGTTCATCCATTCACTATTGCTGAGTTTATCCACGTCGAAAGTCGTAATAAATAATCGCACGAAAATGTTCACGATTTAATTCCATTTTTCGGCCGAGATGACTCTTTTAGGTTCTTTTTAGGATCTTAGTATCTTTGGATGAAATTCGTTTTCGACCTTTTCAGACGATTGAGCCATGTCCGTCTGTCTTCCTGTCTGGTCAAAACGATAACTGCAGTAAATCTTTACCGACCACAATGAAATTTTGTCAGTGACTCTATTTTGTCAATACTTAGATTAGGATTAGAAATGGGTGTTTTGACCACACCCCTTCTGGTTCCTCCCATACAAATCAACACATTTAGCACAAAATCATATTTCTTCCAAACCTTTCTTCTGGTAGATGTGATTAGCCTCAACTCACACATCGGTTAATAATCTGTAAATTCCTACTTAACTGGTGGAAATGTCACGCCCATTCTGGTACCTCCCATACATAAATGGGTGTTCGTCTATTTATCTATCCGATAAATCGAGTGAAACACTTCCGACCTTAATGAAATTAGGTATAAGACTTCACGTTATCAACCACCAAAACGTTTGAAACAAGAGTGATTTTTCCACGCCCATTTTGGTACCTCCCATACAAAAGCTGTTTGGCCGTCTGGTTGTTCGCACGAAAAGTTCCGCAAAACCGAACCAATCTTTATGAAATTTTGTACTAGTCAATATTTAGTCAAATACCACTATTCTATAGAAAATGAGCGGTTTTGCCACACCTATTCTGGCACCTACCATACAAAAGTTGGGCGTATTTTCGGTTTGCCACTAGGTATCTCCAATAAATCATAACCGATCTTAATAAAATGTTGTACTGATCAAAATTTTGGCAACAACTTGCTATACCCAATTTGATACCTCGAATATAAATATTGGGAGTGCAATTGGTTGATAGTCATAAAATTCCCCAAAACCACTTAGGATCCTAACTTATTTGGGTATTAAATAATATTTAGCGCAATGACAATCTGCTATTGAATATGGTCACTTTTGAGTATGAGCTTTCCTCCCACGCAATTGAGGACGTAGGGTGACGGTATGATTAAGTCGGTTCACCCGACTGAAACTTATGTACTGGCTTTTGTTTACTTTTAACAAATAAGCTGTCGTTAACATTGCGTCTTATTTCTCGAACAGCAATAAGGGATTGATTATATTTTAATTTCGTCAGTGAAAACATCGTTAACATGCGCATATTGTCCGATTGAATTTGTAAAATTCGCTAAAAGTTCACGATTATTCATTTAACAACCTACTGAATTATAAGCGGAACGGGTAAAGCTTAGAAATGTCTTGGGGGTTTCTGCGTTACATCCTGCTACGCCGTACAGGATATATTTGAAATGTGTTTGATTTGCGAATACTTTACAATTAACTTTTAAATTATTGTTAGTACGTTAATAAAATTATATCATTTCTTTCAGTGATACCCCGTAATAGCACATGTAAGTGCTTACAATTTAATTTGCTCTTAAACATTGGAAACTGTTTACTTGGTTTACGCCTACGGGCAAGTAGTTTATTTGCCAAATTAGTGTTACCTTGTTCTGCAGATACTGTCGATAGAGCAGATTTTATACATCTCGCAAGGCGTTTTTAAAATCACGCTCTATATCGCTAAATGCAGCAGAAGTCTACTACCCAATATACATAGACTATTCTATTAAGCTCACAAGGGAGTCTGGTGTACTAAACTAATTTTTTTGGAGGGGTAATCTCAAAAGATGCCTATTGAAGAGCTGATTATGGCAACGTCAAACTATTAGAACGAAGTTCCTTATCACACGTTGCGGGATAGGGGCTAAATGAAAAAACACTAAACAACTTTTTTTTAACACTATTATGCTACAACCTAGTATTATCAAATATTTTGGGTTCTTTTTCTTTGGTTTGTGTCCAAACTAATATATGTTGGGAAATTTCTTGTTTAATGGGATGTTTTCTAGGTAGAGCCTGTAACTAATATTTAGTATATAAGTATATTGTAGTTTTCAATCCAATCAAAAGTAAATTTAGAAGTACCAAATAAAGAAGTACCTTTGCTTAGAAAAATTACATTTTTTCACAAAAAGTACCTTTTCTTAAAAAACGTAATTTTTTTTAAATTTTTTCTTAAAAAAGTTAATTTTCTTACAACAAATTGCCTTTTCTTCAAAAACTAAATTTTCCGTCAAGAGTACCTTTTTCTGAAACAAAATATCTTTTCTGGAGATAAGTACCTATTCTTAAAAATGTACCTATTCTTTAAAAAATTGCCAATTCTAAAATAAAATCCCATTTCTTAAGAGAAAACCTTTCCTTAAAAAAAATACCTTCTCCTAAAAAATATATCTTCTTACAAAAATTCCTCTTCTTAAAAGTACCTTTTCTTAAAAATAAAATAATAACTATTCATCTCTAGAGATAAGTAGCCTCTCTGAAAATAAGTACATTTTCGAAAAAATAACCTTTTCTTAAAAAGAGTACAACTTCCTTAAAAAGTACCTGTTCTTAAAAAATTACTTCTTTGTCAAAAGAATTCATACTCATATGGCTTTTTCTCACAGAAATTACTTCTTCTTAAAAATAATACCGTTTCTTAGAAAAACATTAGCTTTTAATAAGAGAAGATTAGCTTTAAATAAGAGAAGTACTCTCTTTAAAAAATTTCCTTTTCGGGAAAATATAATACGTATTCTTAAAAAAGGTCCGAAAAATATACTTTTTACAAAAAAAACAATACATTCTATAGAAAAAGAATTTTTCTTAAAAAAAGTTTATCACTTTGCAAAAAGTATCCATTTAAATTATAGTATTTTCAACGGGCGCCTTAGGCGTGTTGGAACTAAGTAGTACATAATATATAGCGAAAAGAACTTGGTACTTATAGTCCCCTACCGGGTAAAAAGTACTTCAAAATGCAATTTAATTGTGTTCATCGTGACACGTCGTTTGAGCCAAATATATTGACCAAAAAGAATTTTTTAACCAAATACACCTACGACCGGTAGGGGACTAGAAATACCCTCGTATAAAAAAAGGTTGACCTTCCCGTAATCAGATCTTCAATACGCATCTTTTGAGACCCCCTCTCCTCATAATTGACATTCGAAAAAATTGATGTATTCAGTACAACCTGCCAATATGAGTCACTCATCCTTTCCAATGTATCCAAAAGGTAAGATGAGAGGCGGATTGCCTAAAATCTTTTGGACTAATGTGTTGTTCTAATATAGAAGTATAATCCCCGCAATTTGATATGCTACTGTTAAATATGAGTGCCGGAGCTCAGGCTTAGAACGGTACACCGGATAATCTGGAGAGATTGGGAACTACCTTACTTGTTCCAGTGGATGTGGTACATGTGGGTATGCCTCTTCCGACATGCAAGCTCATACTTCAAACTGAAGGTCTAAGACATGCGAATGTTAGACGGTTTTGGGGCACAAATTGCAGGATCTCCAGGCAGGTAAGTGCCTAAATTGTCTACAAATTTGATGTCCACTTCTAGACAGGATATCTCAACGCAAGTAACTGTATTCGCCAGGCACAGTTTAATATATAGTCACTCGTCTAGATTTCAAATCTTGGAATCACAGCTCATGACTTCTGTAGAAACTGCGGCGATGAAGGGGAGAGCTAGAGTGTCGAATATGTAATATACTCCCGCCCCACCTTCTGTGTGAGTAGAAGACAATATTTAGGCTCTTAGTTCTTACGTACATTCACAGAGTTAAGCTGAATAACCTTAGAATATTTTCGAGAAGCACAAAATCGGTTTCAGGGACTAATATTACTCTCATTTTCAGCCCCATCTTGAAACACCAGCATCGGGTATCATATGACTCACAATCAAATTTATTCGTTGGGTCTGTCGAGACTATTGCTTTCCACGTAAACTGATTTTGATAAATTCAACGCAAATCATTGGATTTGATACGACAGTCTGTGAACACATTTAACGTTAACGGGTCAGGGACCTTACAAAACAAAGATAACATATTTCGTAACCAGTTCAATCTTTTGCCTTATATCTCCAGTTGGCAATACCAAATGTACGCAGGGATTCGTCAACCTGATCCCTCCAGCGGAGTCTTGGTCTTCCTATTTTTTGTCTTCCATCGAGTTCGGTTTTGAAAACCCTTCGTGCTGGTTCGTCTTCATCCATTTTACTGACAAGGCCTAGCCAACGCAATCGCGATATTTTGATCCGCTTAACTATGTCGATGTCAGGATAAAGCTCATACAGCTCATGGTTCTGGCGTTGCCGATACTCGCCGTTGTGCACTATAGGGTCATAAATATTTCGGAGTATTTTTCTCTCGAAGACTCCTGCAGATGTTTCGTCTGTTTGCTATAGGATAGGAAAGGTTCGGTAGCATCCTTACCGACCTTCGCTGCGGATTTGGTGTTCTTCAAGGTCTTCCTGCAAAGGCATATAAGTTTTGCAGGATTATCAAGCTCAGACATTGCTTCCGCTTATAATCGACAAATAGATGATAGGTGTCGATTTGTCTTCGTGGGTCTTCCCCAGGATTTGGCGTAGCGTGAAAATCTGGCCGGTTGTCAATTTTCCAGGCCTAAAGCCACACTGGCACAGAGACTCGGGTCACCTTTCTGAAATATAAGATATAGTACACTGATAGTCGAATCGCCGGGCATGCAACCAAATTTTGCCAATGAGCTGCTGCAAGCACCTTATCAGCTCATCGCCGCCATCCTTAAACAACTCCGCCGGTAATCCATCGGCTCCTGTGGTTTTGTTGTTTTATACCAGGCAATAGCTGTTCTGACCTCGTCTTAGTTAAGAGGGGGGCAATCGACACACTCGTCCAAATTATGATCGATTGTCTCGTCATTGGATATGTCAGGTATCAAACACATCTGCCACGAGATTAACGTCATTGTCGTTGCAGAAGGGGGCACTGAACCATGTCCATTAGTTCCGTTTTTGACATTTTGTTAGAATTTTCGGGCTTCGTTCTTCCTTCTGTATGTCTCAATTTTCTCACTCTCGCGCTTTCTCCACTGCCGTTTCTTACGCCTAAAGAGACGGTTTACCTCTTTTCCCTTCTCACTATACTGCTCAGTCGCAGCTCGCATTGCAATTGTCTGAAGCATAGCCATGCGTGCAGCGTTTTTTCATCATTTGCAATGCGACACTTGATCGTACCATGTCTTGCTGCGAAGTGGTTTTTCAAACCCAAGTACTGTTGATGCGGCAGGTTTTATAGAGTCGGAAATGGGTTTCCACTGCGTTTCAGAAACGTCATCAGTAGGGGATGGGTTCTGTGCCAAAAGGTACGAGAGCTTCCTTGAGTAGTCATTGGCAACCTCTAGTAATTGCAGCTTTCCGGTGTCTAGCTTCTTTGCGTCTGGTTTCGTACGATTTTCGCTCTACTTAATCTTGTGCGAACCTTTGCTGCTACCAGGTATTGATCAGAATCGATACTAGCGCCTCGTACATCCATTATACTGGATGAATGCCTTCCATCTACTACCACGTGATCAATTTTTTTCTTCGTTCTTTGATCAGGGGATACCCAAGTAGTCTTGTGGATGTCTCTATGCTGGAATCTTGTACCACTAATGACCATGTTTTTTGCCGCGGCAGAGTCAATCATTCTCATACCGTTTTCGGAACTGTCAGCATGTAGACTGAAATTGCCAATAGTTGAATGAAACACGTTCTCTCTGCCTACTTTAGAATTAAAATGTCATAGTACAATCTTAATGGCATGGTCAGGGCAGCGGTCATTGGTTTCCTCTAGGAGCTCATAGAATATGTCTTTGGCATCAGCATCTTTCTCTTCTGTCGGGGCATGACCACAAATTAGGGAAATATAAAAATATTTCGCTTTTATGCGGATTGTGGCTATACGTTCACTCACAGGATTGAACATAGAGACTAGATATCGCATTCTTTTGCCAACTAAAAATCCGCAACCACATTCATGTTTTTTCTCATGACAACGGTAGTATATGTCGCAGTTTCTTTTTCTTGTGCAGCCATGTCCTGTCCATCGCATTTCCTGGATGGCGGTACTATCAGCCTTATAACTTTCGAGGACATCTGCCAATTGGATAATTGCGCCAGATCTATATAAAGTTCTCACATTCCAGGTGCATATCCGTAAATCGTGGTCCTTATAACGTTTGCGGGGGTCGTCAACAAATAGAGGTTTTTTATTTTTTCTTTTCCGTTCTTGTATTTTCATTGCCATTATGAACGGTGCCGGGAGGCAAACCCTGTTTCCCTGGTTTTTGCATTTTACCTACTGCCAATATATTTGATTGCAGCCGCCCATTATGGATCAGACGCTGAAGAGGATGCAATATGTCGAACCTGGATTTTCTTCTTTTGGTTTCTATCCGCCGTTGGCCCATATGTTTGGCTCATCCGCCTTCTAAGGACAAAAGAATATGCCCGATAGTTTGACGAGCCTCAGTGACATCAGTCACCTACTAAGCCTGAGACATATCAGGGATTGCTTAACCAATAAGGCTGCTTATTTCTTTCGCCTTCTCAGTCTAGGTAGCTAACGGAGGTTTCCGATAACACAATTGCCCAGGACATACTTCGGGGAAGTAGTGAGCTGCTTGGACTACCCAGTGAAGGAATCATTTCTAGCCACTCCCAAGTGAATGGCTATCAGAAGCTTTCCACCTCTACGGACATTCCCACGTCCTGAACACATTTAACCATATCAGGTCAATTTACAGGTTTAACGATGGGGGCAGAATATGAAGTTCCGTGGTATCACAGTGGTCCTCATTGCACTATGTGTATACATAATGACAACCGCTTCTACCTAACCTGACGTAGGCTTATTAAAAACTTTCTGGAAGCCTTGTTTAAGGTATAAAAGTCCTTGTTCGGTCGCGGAGGTTTATTTTTACCTCTAAAGTGCAGCTTGTTTTAGGAACGATTCTTCAACAACCGCATGTTGGTTTTTAGTATGAAATGTGCTCAAAGGTTAGTGGATAAAACATACTCTGATTGGGATTCAAATGTGTCATAAACATTGCTACTTTGGATGGATTTGGCAAAAGCAAAAGTCATATTTGGTGTTCGCCATGAAGGAAGATACGTAAATAATGAAGGCATCCATTGACCATAACTTTTATGGTGCGGCATCAGGCTCTGCCGATCAATGTCAGGAACAACCAAATATGTACACTGTACAGCTAACTATAACTAGAAAAATAGTTCATATAATGTTTGGAACATAGGTTTGAGGAGTTATAGACAATACTTGTATATTTACAGGTCACAGTCTCACAGGATATTTACTAAATCCCCAACCTAAAAAAATCCCCAAGCACAAAATCCCCAAAAAAATCCCCAAATTCAAAATCCCCAAATTCAAAATCCCCAAGCACAAAATCCCCAAACTCCAACTTTAGCGAAAATGCCAAAAAATTCCCAAACAGAAAATCCCCAAACTGAAATTAAAACTCCAAAAAAATTTTATGATAAATTAACAAATTATTTATTAGGTACGAGTAAATGGAACAAAAAGTTAATTCATGAAAATATTATTGAAAACTTAAAATATTATATATAAAGATCATTTTTGGTATTTAGCCATTTAATAAAAGTTCTAATTCTATTTTGACATTTTGTTAAAATTCTTTTTGAATATATTTTAGATATGTATCTTGAAATTTTATAAAAATTCTAATTGCATAGTGATTGTAGAGTCCATCATTGTTGAATTGTTCTTTTCCTCCTAACTTAAATACAAGTATATTGAAAACATAGTATGTAAATTATTTTATGTTTCACATATGTATTGACAAAGAAAATTTCGATTATTCAATTTTCATATTCTGTACTGATAGCACGTATTTTAGAATTGTTAATAAAAATAGATTTTTACCAAATATAATTCGTGCACTACAATTTGGCGATCCTGCATCGAACCATATATGCAACAATAAGAATGTCAAAAACATTTGCATTGGTTTGTATTAAATAAAATAAATCCAACGAGAAACGGAAGTTAAATTATTGTCAATAATAAAGAGGATAAGATCCCGAAGAAACATAAATAATTGTTCATCCAGAGAAGCAATTTCCTTACAAACTTATTAATTGGATCTAAGGGATGAGATTGTTGTGTTTTCATGAAGTTGATGAAGATGTTTCCAGCCAGACGTGAATGGGAGAATAAATCTTGGAGTTCAATACCCTTTAAATTTATAACCTATTAAGACTAGGACCGGCTCTGGCAACAGAAATTTCAATTACGGATCCAGAAACCAAATGTATATATTTCAACTCTTCAGCATCAGAACTTAAAGCTTGTTTACCAGATAAGTTGCATTCATATTTATATACTTATATAATACACTAACTAATACAGTAATTCGTCTTACTTCAAATTTAATATTTTCTTCAAATCGTCTTACTTCAAATTAGATCATATTTAATATTATTGTGATCCCATCCCAGTTAGGCGGATTTATTAAATTTGTTTTTCATACATACATTTATAACATGAAAAGAACACGTCGTGGTATGATTGTAAATGATCAAATATCTCCAGTTATCATTGATAACATGGTAGTTAATAATCCTGAAATACAAACACAGTCCAATAACACACCTTCAATCAATACAGAGACACAAAATAATTTTGCGGGTTCTACATCTGAAAGGGCTATAATGTTTCCATGTCGGCCGTTAAAATTACCTAGCTTTTGGTCTGAATGTCCAGATGCATGGTTTATTCATGCTGACGTTGAATTTTCATTGAACAATATTTTTGATGATACTATCAGATATCATCATGTAATAGCCTCTTTACCTCAAGATATTATAACTAAAGTTTTGGATGTAATACAATTTTCTCCTTCGGAAAACAAATATGCACATATGAGAAAAGTTTTGTGTAATAGATTTTCTATCAGCGAAGATTCTCGTTTGGAACGATTGTTCTCGAATTCTTATATTGGGGATCGGAAACCTTCGGAATTTTTCCGAGACTTGAAAATTCTAGCTGGTTCAGATAATATTATTAACCTTGATTTACTTTACAAATTGTGGCTTCGAAAATTACCACAGAATATTCAAATACAGATGATGTCTTGTGTATCCCTAGATCTTGAAGAAAGAATGTTACTTGCTGATAAAATTTATGAAGTGTGTTCAAAATCTCAAGTGTCTGCTGTAGGTCATGGCTCAGATGAGGGTATCGAACATTCAGTTCAAAAATTGTCGGAAATGACTAAATATCTTTGTGAAAATTTAAACAAAATATCTTTAGAAGTCGCAGAATTGAAAAGTAGAAGGCCTTCTCGGGATAGAAATATGCTAGACTTTCGTGATCAACCACACGGTCGTGCAACTTCTCGTAACGGTCGTGAGGGGTTTTGCTGGTATCATTTCAGATTCGGCAACAAGGCCCTGAAATGTATACAACCATGTCGGTATCCTAACCAGGTTAAAAGTTACAATGCAAATAACTCTTTAAATTAAATACATCCATCATGACGGTGGCTGATGATGGATCAGAGGTTAAACCTGGAAGCCGCCTATTCTTTTTTGATTCCAATAACAAGCTAAATTTTTTAATTGATACAGGTGCAGTTGTTTCTGTAGTTCCATATTCTAGATTTAAGTCATTATCCAGGAATTCGGATTTAGAGCTTTCAGCCGCAAATGGATCTGTCATTCGAACTTTTGGTACGAAGCTTTTCAAAATTGATTTAGGGCTTCGTAGAGAATTTGAATTTCCCTTTCTTATCGCTGACGTCGATACTCCAATTATAGGTTTTAACTTTCTCGAAAAATTCGGAATTGTCGTTGATGCTAAAAACAAACAACTTATCGATGCAAAGACTTCTTTAACAGTTCATTGTTCGTCTGGATTCAGCTCCATTTATTCACTTAAACCTAAAATTTCAGAGATAAGTAAGTATCACGAAATAGTGAGAGATTTCCCCGCTGTTACTGCAGAACCCGATTATACCAAGATGGTGAAACATAATACGGTTCATCGTATAGTGACTAAAGGAAATCTTCCATTTTGTAGACCACGACGACTTGACCCAATAAAACTTAAGATAGCCAAGAATGAATTTGAGTACTTAGTTAAAATAGGTGTCTGTAGACCATCTTCTTCTCCAACCGCATCACCTTTGCATCTTGTACCTAAAAAAGAAGTAAATGACTGGAGACCTTGCGGGGATTACAGGAGACTTAATTGTGTAACAGTACCAGATCTTTACCCTCTACCTCACATCCATGATTTAAGTATCGATTTGAAGAATAAAACTGTATTTTCAAAGCTGGATCTAGTGAGAGCATACCATCAGATTCCAATAGCTGAAGAAGATGTTCCAAAGACAGCGATAACTACTCCATTTGGAATGTTCGAGTTTGTAAGAATGCCTTTTGGATTAAGGAATAGTGCTCAAACTTTTCAACGTTTCATAAACGAAGTATTTTTTGACCTTGACTTCGCTTTTACATATATTGATGACATTTTGATAGCCAGCACAGACGAGACACAACATATTGAGCACTTGAAAATAGTTTTTGCAAGATTAGAGAAGTACTCACTGAATATTAAAATGTCTAAGTGTACACTTGGTGCTTCGTCAGTAGATTTTTTAAGCTACCACATTAATTCAGAAGGCATTCAACCTTCCGAGGAAAGAGTAAAAGCAATTTTGGACTTTGAAAAACCAAAATCAGTTTCTAAATTACAAAAGTTTATCGGAATGGTTAACTATTATCATCGCTACGTACCAATGTTAGCCGCAGAGCTTAGTCCCATTTACGATATTCTCACAACAGCTAATAAAAACAGTGATAAAAGGCTTGTGTGGAATGAAATTGCTACTAAGGCATTCGAACACGTTAGACAGCTTTTTATGAAACAGACTCTACTTACCCATTTCGACGAAAATTGTAAATTGTCATTGGCTGTAGATGCGTCAAATGTGGCCATAGGCGCTGTCCTACAACAAGTTGATCATAATGGTGTGAGTGAACCATTGGCTTATTTTTCTAACAAAATTAGTTTAACAGAACAAAAGTATTCCACTTTTGACAGAGAACTGTTAGCGATTTATAGAGCTATTAAACATTTTAGGCATTTCCTCGAAGGTCGAGATTTTGAAATTTTTACAGATCATAGGCCACTCACGTTTGTGCTAAATTCGAAAGTTGATCGATCTCCCAGACAAACACGGCAACTAGATTATATTGCACAATTTACGGATAAAATACAATACGTTCCTGGAAAGGAAAACGTGGTGGCGGATTCTCTATCCCGAATCCCAGAAATCGACTTAATTACAACTCGTGATATAAGTATGGAAACTCTACATAGAGAACAACAAACAGATATGGTTTTGAAATCTATCGTTACTGACCCTAGCGCAAAATTTAATTTGAAGGAGATAATAGTACCCCCTGACAACTCTAAGATTTGGTGCGACGTATCGACAAAATATCCTAAACCATATCTTCCGCCAAGTTTGCGTAAAACTGTTTTTGAGAAGATTCATTCCTTATCGCACCCAGGATCTCGACCGACAAGGAATTTAATTCAGTCTAAGTATTTCTGGATAAAAATGAGAAATGATATAAATCGATGGGTAGCAGGATGTCATGCTTGCCAGATTTCTAAAATAAACCGATATACAAAATCACCAGTTCAACATATTGAAATGCCAAAAAATCGTTTCGAACACATACATATAGATATTGTTGGTCCTCTTCCTGTTTCCAATGGTTTCAAATATATTTTGACAATTATTGATCGATATTCTCGCTGGCCAGAGGCTTACCCATTACGTGATATTACCGCAAAATCTGTTGCGAAAACGTTTGTTGAAAATTATATACCGCGTTTTGGAGTACCGATCAGAATTACGGCTGACCAAGGTACTCAGTTCACTTCGAGCCTTTTCCGTGAATTGACATCATTGCTTGGGACGCATAAGATACATACTACACCATATCATCCACAAGCGAACGGTATTCTAGAGCGGTTTCATAGGCAGCTTAAAACCGCTTTGATTACATCATCTAATTCTGTGAGATGGTCTGAAATGTTATCTTTCGTATTGTTAGGGCTGCGAACCTCAGTCAAAGCTGATTTAAAATGTTCACCAGCAGAGTTACTTTATGGGCAAGCTCTTCGGATACCAGGAGAATTGGTGGTAGAAAATGATTCTGTGGTCCCTGTAGAAGAGACTTTACAGAGGTTAAGAGACTATTTTTCGACGGTCAGATCAAAGGTAGTGTACCACAATGTCGACAAACATTATATTCCTAGACATCTTTCTAGTTGTGATTACGTTTATGTACGGGCTCATAATGTCACGGGCTTAAATGCGCCATTTGAAGGACCATTTCGTGTCATTAAAAGAAATGACAAGGTTTTCACAATTCAAAAGGGTAATTTAATTAAAACCTATAACATAGATCTTGTGAAACCAGCATTTATATTAGATAATGAAGACGCTAATGTACCTTCAACAAATACAAAACAAAATAAAACTGTTACATTCAGGATTAATTAACAGTTTGTTGTTCGGATTTCTTTAATGAACATTTTAATTTTTCTCGTTTATACTGGGAGGGGAGTACTGTAGAGTCCATCATTGTTGAATTGTTCTTTTCCTCCTAACTTAAATACAAGTATATTTAAAACATAGTATGTAAATTATTTTATGTTTCACATATGTATTGACAAAGAAAATTTCGATTATTCAATTTTCATATTCTGTACTGATAGCACGTATTTTAGAATTGTTAATAAAAATAGATTTTTACCAAATATAATTCGTGCACTACAGTGATAAACTATGTGAAATTGATCTTAAATATGTTATTTTTTCTAATTCACCTCAACCTTTAACAACTTTTTTAATATGTTTACGGCGGTAGATGTTTTTTTATTTTTTCGCATGGATATACCTTAATGTATCTTATCTATATTGACTTGGATTTCTATATATTCTTTCTTTAATTCTTTTATAATTTCATACACGCCGCATTTTTTTTTCCAACTATAATTTTTAGCCTCCGGTGCCAAGCCTCAATTGGAAGGCATCCGAAACGCACCAAAATATAGTACTATATTTGGGGACACCCGATTTTCTTGTAGATCTGATATAGTTTTGCTTAAACCAAGCACTAATTTTCTTAAAATCTTTATCAATATTGCTGGCATTTAGCTCACTATAATATTCTAACACATTATCTGGTGGAACAAATGATAAGCTTTTTAGCATGTGAATCGAAATGCTAAACATTTCATTGTTACCATATTTTTGAGCAAGCTTTTCTTTTTGTACTTGCCTCCAAATTATTTGCCCGAAATGATATAAACACCCCTTATACAGGGCATCAGGGAAAAACTGTAGGGCCACGGACGAGATTGTTTGTTCAAAATCTGTAATAATTCGTTGTGGATTTAAATTAATATTTTGACCTAAAGCTAAATGGAACAGTTGATGGAAGAACTCATTTACTTCGTTTACACGACACTTTAACACGAGTGAACTCGACTCGTGTGAGTACGATACGCAAAAAACCCGCCAGTTTATACGCAAAAAACCCACCAGTTTTTGATGTTTCTTGTCTGTCATCGTCCAACATTTCCTTCATGGCCTTCCTGTTATTCTCCATTATTTCGCCCATCATGCCCTCCTGCTTCTTCGTCTGATAGTCGACAAGTTTCTCATCTTTCTCCCTCAATTTGATGAGCATCTCCTCCTGCGAGTCTTTCCATTCTTTGGTGAAGGTCTCTACCACCTTCTGATAGCTATTTTTTTCTGAAGAAATAAAAAACACTTTTAATTAATATATTCTTCTAATTTCTATTAAAACATATTTACTTACTTATCCTCTTAAAACCTTGCGAAGTGCTCGGAACTGGTTCATCTTCATGCGAAGAAACTAGTGTTGCGTCGACATCCGCTGCGCATGTTAGTTCTTCAATGTCCTCGAAAACATCTACCTCGTCCACCCGATCCATCTCGATTGTGTCCACACCAACCGCTTCCAGGGCCGGACGATGCCCGAAAATGTCGTCCAACAGCTCAAAATGTTCTGTGGTTTGCCTTTTGGCTCCACTTTTGTTATTATTACGCTTCACTTTGTAAAAATCAGATTTAAGACTTTTAAATTTGTTGCGTATCTGCACATCACTTTTCACAATGTTTTTTTTTTTCAGCTCGGAAGCAACGTCAACAAATATATTTTTGTTTCTTTTAGTCTTCCCATCTATCAACTTCATGATGTGCTTCTCATTGACAATGCACAACATTTCCCGAATTTCGCGATCGCTCCAAATATCGCGCTTTTTATTTTCCATTACAAACAATTAATTTTCAACCGGCACAAAAAAGGAAAGTAAACAAATGAAAACAATTTGTCACACACACAGTGTTGCCTACATTCCATTTGTATCAGTTGGTATTCACCTAAACAGAATGTCGGCGTTAAAAATGTGCTTAGCGTCGTAGTCAAACGTTGTCAAAAAGTGGAAAAATAAACATTTTGACTCAGCTCAGAAACTTTTGGCGATGGTAAAAGTTTAGTGTAAACCAGAGATTTGTAGCTAATCCACATTTATCCCGAAATTGTAATAAAATAGAAAAATTTCCAATTTCATGTTTCGTAAACTGAAACAGGAGCGCTTAAAAGTTTTTTTATAGTGGGTACCCTGGTTAAGAAGGCATAAACAAAAAGCATCTGTTAGAATGCGTATTGGCAAAGGATGCGTTTATTTGGACACTGAACACGAGTTGACATTCGTTAACACGAATGTAAAAGTTGATTCTTGTCGACACGCTCAATTTTTTAGATACGGTTATGGCATGTGTTTATGGCTGCGTATCGAACTCACACGAGTCGAGTTCACTCGTGTTAAAGTGTCGTGTAAACGAGGTAATTGTAAGCCTGCTTAGATTTTTTGCTCATAGAAAAAAGTTAGAGGCACAGATTGACCATCTATAAAACCTTGGATTGTGAAAAGTTGCCGGAACAGTTTGGGAACTACATAAAAGATTCCATCCATCACCCAGCACTGTGATTTCCCTAATTCTTTCAATGAATTAGTCGTGCCTATTATGATGTTTCTTTCACCGTTGTAATTCCAGTCGCTTAAGACAAAAAGTTCGCCCTCCACGTACTTTAATTCTTCTCGTATACGTATCCGTTGTTTTTCGATTACGAATAATTTTAATTTTTTGATCTCGTTTCGACGGCAGGTACACTCGCTGGTCTGGTTGACAATCTACAATTGCTTCCCTGATTATTTGGGAAGGTTCCAGTGAAGATGAACCTTGCAGTTGATACAGCTACACAAAGCGCCTTTGGATCAGGATTGTGTTCGGTAGGAGCCCGTTTAATTGCATGTCCGTCATTAGTTTTTGATGTTATTACAACACTTTTGCACATCAGCGATTTTCTTTTGGCGCAAGATCACCGAAACTCTGCCGTTTTAATTTTTGAATGATAATAGTAGTCGTAACCATCCACACAAAGTTTGTCATTGACTTTATTTGATTTCACAATAACTACTTCCATTTTATTTGCTAATTTAAAGAATTTTTGACACAATATTTAGCTTTACAACAATATTTTAACAATAATTTCACAATAATTTTTTTTGACAACTGGCGAAGTAATTTTAATTGCAGGGTTACCAAGTCTCACATATGAAACTGGCTCAGCAATCCTTGAAAGGGTACGGCTACGTCATCTAACGGGAAATCATGCGCAATTCGTAATCTTTAGTCTACAATTCTTGTAGTTTAATATTTACAGAAATTTTTTCTTAACTGCCTTAACATTGACAATGCAAGCTACAGTGGCGTTTTCGTGGCATCTCGTTCTCACACACAAAGTTTACCATAAAGGCCTTAATTCAAAATAGGCCAAATGGAGTTAGTTGGAATTTCAGTTTTACATTTCCTCATCCTGTTGTCCTTTAAAAGGATTACAAAATTCGAAAGGATAAGATTTTATAAAAAAAATGTCGTACTGTGTAATATTTTTAGTTTTTTATATTATATTTTCATAAGTAATAGTTGACTTGTTCCATTACATACCTAATAAATATTTGTAAATTTATCATAAAATTTATTTTGAGTTTAAATGTCAGAAATAATTAATTTAAATGTATTAAATGGGGTTTTGTGCTTGGGGATTTTGTGCATGGGGATTTTGTGTTTGGGGATTTTGAATTAGGGGATTTTGATTTGGGGATTTTGTTTGTGGGGATTCTGTGGTACACCCAATTTCGACCTCACAACTGATATTCGGTTGAAGCGTCCTCGTTTCATAATTGATTCGGTTGTGACAACTGAATCTCGAATTATATTCGTTCTGTCAACTAAGTTTTCTAAAATTTCGGTTGGAACAACCGAATTTGGAAGGAATGCGAATGCAGCAACCGAAATTGGTACCAAATTCAGTTGGAGTAACCAAATGTGGCATCAATTCAGGTGCAACAACCTTATTCGGCATAAATTCTATTGTCACTACGTAATTTGTT
Organism: Phaonia tiefii; assembly: GCA_963931995.1. Taxonomy (NCBI): domain Eukaryota; kingdom Metazoa; phylum Arthropoda; class Insecta; order Diptera; family Muscidae; genus Phaonia; species Phaonia tiefii. Next base: position 194,787,055 of record OZ008368.1, on the reverse strand, counting down.
ATGAATTCGGTTGTAACTACCGAATTTGGTATCAGTTCGGTCGCAATAACCGAATTAACCCTTAAGTCCCTTAGGTCGCTGTAACCGAATTTCTCATGAATTCTATAGGTACCATCGGATTTCATTTTCAATTCGGTTACCACATCATAATTCTATCTATTTAAAACCTGACGTTTACAATTCTTATACCAAATACTATTTTAAAAGAAGTTGAAGACGAGTTGTTGTGGTCATTAAGAAAGGTAAGTAAAAATATTGAAATTATAGTTTTTGTATTAAATTGTCTTATTTTGCAGAAAATGTCCAAGCAGATATCAAAAATTTGAAGGATATGCTGCAAGTGTCTGTGTACGAAACGGTTTAGGAGTTTCAGCAACAGTAAGAACTCTCCAGAATTGATGGGGTGACTAATGATGGCCGGGACTATCGTTTCTTTCTTGCAAGGAATTTGCTTCATTGCTGCAATGAATTTGTTCATTGCTGCTATGAATTTGTTTCATTGCTGTTTTTTATGTTTTCATTCGACTTGAAACCACAAGATTGTGAAACCTAAATCAACTGTCTTTCGTCTGGAACACGAACGAAAGCTTTCGTTCGAGATTGAGAAACAGGCTGTTAGTGTTATTAGCAGAGTGGTTATATTAAAAACTGTCCCACGTGTGTTCATTATAGATAGCCGTCTCAATAACTAATCGGTTAGATTTCGAAACATATACCAACTTACACATTTATTATTATTAAAATTATCATAGTGTTATGAGCCGCTATTTAAAAAATTATCCTCCAGTTATTTTTATACAACATTCTAAAATGATGTACACTGAATTGTACTAGGATAGTGAAAGGGTTAAGACTAGTGTACTCAAAACCGAAACCGGTTAACCGGTTTCCTGCCGATTAAGCGTATGTCGGTTTTTTTAAGAAGTCCTATTGTCGAAGAACCGGTTTACCGGTTATTTCAAGTTAATTAACCCGTTTTTTCGGTTTTTATACAACTGATATAACAAGGCACAATTTCAAATCTAAATCCTTTTTCATCGCTCACTATGATTACTGACCCCATCAGACAGACACCAAAGACTTTGCCAACGAATTATTTCGCCGATAGTTTTCTGAAATAAGTTGTCCAAGGCAATAGGAGCCATAGCTGCCAATTCCGATTTAGGTGTAAATTCCGGAACTAATGACAACACGGATAGTATGTCAGCAGACCAGATGGCCAATTGGACTTTTATGAAGAGACAGATTGTTAGGTAAAGGTTAGAAATTTACGAAACGTCTCGCTTTACCCTTGAAGAAAATTGGGAAATATTAAAATCTTTCATCAACATTTCTGAGCCTTCAACTCAAACTGTAAGAAATTTACGAAATAAATTCGATAGAAATAGCGCTCCAACAACGCCGTTTGTTTATCAATTTATGAAGCGAGTTTGTCAATTCGTGTCCTTATTGAACGAAATAGGTCATCTACAATGTGTTCGAAACCCCTATAATAAGCCGAAACTCAGAAGTCTAATGACCGCATCGCAGTTGCGATTTGGAACCAGTGTGATAAGTACCTGGAACCTGGAGTGATAAGTATTACGCAAACAATCCCGATAGAGGTCCAAATATTCGAAAATTTACTGAAAATTAGAGTTGATCGCATGGGATACTGTATACATATTAGTATTATTGTTAAAGCGAAATGAAACTCCAAATTTTACATGACCCATACTTGAGTTTTAAATTACATCCCATAAAGACTTACAGCCTTATTCATAAAAAATCATCAAATTAGCTCTAAAGCATTCATCAGTTGTTGAAAGCTTTATGATTTGGCGAAGGTTTTATTAGAACCGTATTCATAATGAGTATTTTAACTAGGGAACAGATAATTGAATGACAACCCTGTTTTATGTATTCTCACAATGCTTGTGATGTAAAAACAAGATGAACAATAACCGATAGACCGAATTAATTTTTTTTTTATTTAAATGCGTCAATGCATTTTTGCAAAATTTTAAACAGTAATGGAAAGAACTACTCAATAAAAAGATCAATTAATATTTTGCTATATTCATAAATTTGGAAGAAGTGTCAAAAAACCATATTGAATTGGATGTCAGTTTTGGGTAGTCGAATATAAAACCGGATAATAGGTTGTAGTTTCAATGTTTTGATTTTATATACATCACTATGTAAACAAAAGTTCATTTTGGTTAAAAATGATAAAAATTGGAATGAAACTATTTGGTTGCTGAGCAGGATAATGTGACACTACAAACGCTGCAAATATACACAGAATAATTCCATCGCATAAATATTTAAGTACGGCACGCGTGAAATGTAAAAAAATTGTTTCATTTGTGTATTAATGAGGATAAAATGGCCTTAAAGAAGGGTTAAACGTTCAACAAAAATGGCGACGTTAGAGAACTCTTTTTCGATTATGAATACAATTTTTGGGCTTTACCTTCTTAAACCTTTAACAAACCTATGACAACTTTTTATGAATAAGGCCGTTAGACTTGGACTATCTACTCGGTAGTCGATCTCAAAATTTAAAAAGATTGAATTAAAAATAAACGATGTCTATAAAAGCATAGTTTACCATTATGTCATTAAAATCGAAACTAGTTATTTACCGGTTTCTACATCTCGGTTTAACCGAAAAACGGTTTCACCAAAATCAGAATATTCGAAGAACCCGACGATTTTGAAACCCAGATTTGTTGAATACACTAGTTAAAATAAAATCTATCTATCCTAGAGTAATCAACTGCAACTGACACAGAGGTCAAAAGTTGCATAATTTTTGAGTTTCTTGAGATTAACAGATTAAGAATAGAAACCGAAATATTTCAACCATTGCTGCTTTTTTAGAAAAGTAAATTTAATATCGACACGTTCCCAGCAGAATGTAGTAAGCGACATATTTCGCGGCAAGGACTTTTTTCCATATTCTCAAAATCACATTTCGACATACAGAGAATGTCCCTTGCATAACCACGTCATGAGTTATTAAGCAAATTAAATGGAAATAACCGAAAAAATAATTCAAATCAGCTACTTGACAGAAAGTTTTTGTCATTTCCTGAACAATTTCCATTTTGTCGCTTAATATATTCTGCCGGGAACGTGTCGATATTATCTCGCTAATGTTTGTTGCGTCTGAAATAGTTATGCGAACTTATTCAGAAAAACATTTAAAGTAAATGTAATGTATTGGCAGCTCCATACAAGTGTTTTATTCAAACAACAAATCAACATTGACTAGTTAATGTAATTTATGGATTCGAATAGAATAAAGCCAAAATCAGCATTGAAATAGAATTCATTTCTTAATCAAAAAAACTGCAAACTTAACTTTTATTTTTGGCAACATTTCATAAAAGGATATGTGAATGTATTATCCATGCAGTAAAACAAACTAATAATGCAGTTAGATCTGCCCGAAAATAGCACCAACTTGATAATAACACCAGCAACTAAACAAACAAAAGACTGGTATATCTGCCATATGAAAACTGTAAACATTTACTAAACCCAAATAACAAACATGCGGCTGCTTTTAGGAAAATTAAATTTTATGCGAGCCAAAAAACTGAAGTGCCAATAAGAAATTTTATGATGGAGTATGAGAAACAGATAGCAAATTTAAACACATTTTAGTCCGACACAATATTTAAATGTACTGCATTATTTTAAAGTACAAAACACTGGCGGATATCATTTGACGGCGCTTCTTTCCAAAATACCTTTACACACTCTATTAGAGAATCACTGCTGGAAAACGTTGACTTATCCCTCACCGACACCCACAAAAGTTTGTATGGGGGAAAATAGATGAGATCAAGTAGCATCAAAGTGCTTTCTTAATGTCCTACCTCTAACTCCCAATGTGTACTAGTTACCTGCTTTATATAAGATGGTGCTTATGTTCTACGTTCTTCTCTATTGACGACTCCGTCTATTGGGTGGACTACTCGTACGTGCCCATCATGCAACTTAATGATGCCAAGTGGAACATTATGTCTGCCTGGCATTGTCGCAGATTCGAAGACATTACGTACATCTAAATATTACGTGCACCTTCAGCTTATACAAGTGACATTAGATTGCATGAATGCGAAGAATTAGGGTTTTGAGGTGGTTTCTTTATATTGAAGATAAATAGGTTTGTTTTGCACGTCAGGGATAATGGGATAAAAATGATAAACTGTTTGTCGTATTTGCCAAACAGAAATTATTAGCTGTGTCTAGGATTATCTACCCTTCACTATGGAAAAGTCGATTTCTATAAAAGCTCATGATAGTCAACGGCAGATGTTTGTGTATAACAAGGATAATGAAATATTTTGTGCACATTAATTAGTACTAGTACAAAGGGGATCTTCCCCAAAATCACGATACTTTAATAAACCTTGTAATACAGTTCTGAATCTGACAAGGCTGGCTTCCACTGGTGCCAATTTATATGTTTCCGGAATGAAATCGCCCTACCAATTGTATACTGCGTATTTGTTTGGTAACGAGAAAATCAACAAGAGCTTATTTCTATATCACATCCCAAGGAGGCGATTGTTTTAATGATTGTAACCTACCTCCAAATGGTTTTTGAAAACAAAATCAATGAGTCTTCGAACTCACGGGCGATGTGTTAACACCTTTTTGTTACACGGTACCTGTTCCATTTCTATGAACACGTTAGTAAATGTTACATTGGAAAATAAAAAATAATAGAATTTTAACAGCAAAATATAATGCATCATATAAACGTTCAATGAGAAAGATAGAATTTATTAACAAATCTTCAAATATATTGATGCATATTGAAGTAGTATATTGATATGATTATCTACTGAAATATGAAGAGGAATCGAAGAGAGTAATGGTGGGTCTTTAGTATTGCTCTGTGATTGCAAAGTATCACAGATCAATAGAAAAGATATTCTATGGCTCTATTCGTGTTATCTTAATGACGATGAGGTAGTAGGTCATTTCATCGAGGTCCAGTTGCTTTGGTAATTTACTCTTTGGTTTGCATAATGCGGACAGAAATAAAAGGGAATCCGTATTTTCGTTCGATGCAAGCATAATTTTGCTATCATTGGTATAAATCAAACACTTTTAAAATTAGTTTGCTGGGTGGTCTATAATTTGTATGTCTTCTTTGGTCTCTCATTGTATATCCTTTCCCTAGTGACATTTTGATCAGCTGTGCCATAGATACCCCTGATAATATAGATATAGAGAACTTATTGCACTCTTCTTCCGCTCTCATGTAGAGATTCTGAGTAAAAGAGCATAAACGAGTCTTATTCTCTTTTATAGAATATTTCAATATAAACGCTCCATCTCGACAATGTTATTACATAAAACAATAAAAAAAAAGCATCACATCAAAATTATGAATGGACCACAAGTTATGATAAAAAGAGAGTAATACGTTTTGAATCATTCGCCAGATGTCACCAATGCTTTTAAGTCATACAATTCGTTCCATGAGTTCTCTATACTCTTAAATTCTCTTTTGCGACGACGACATGCTTGTTTGTTCGCTGCAGCTACATCAATATCATCATACCTATTTTCATGCAGAGTACAACAACCACGTATGTGATTCTAACGCTGTCTGTTGTTTGCATGTGTTCACTTTGATAGATTGCCCTGCTATAGATGTTAACACATCAAAAAACGAAATGTGAGTTCTCAAACCCGTTACGAGTCCGTAAAAACATAAAAAGCGAATCAGCGAAATTGCGAATCCGTCTCGAATCCATTAGGTATCCGTAAAATCATAGAAAGCGAATCAGTGAAATTGTGATTTGGCAGATCCGTAACGAATCCGTTACAAGTCCGGAAAGAAATAGAAAAGTGAAACAATGCAAGTGAATAATTTCAGTCGATTAGAGGTAGAAAATATAGTTTTTTTATTTTAATTTTAAATATCAGAAGCAACGAGGGAACGAACCCGAAACGGATTCGAATATGAAATCCGTTAGGAGTTCGAGACGGTTCCGAAAAACTTTAAAAAACAATTCTCTTTTTCAGGAGGAATTTCACATGAAAACGGATTCGTTATGAGACCGTAACGGACGCCTGTTTGGGACATAATGTACGAAGAAATGGATCCGTCTCGAATTGGTAATGCGTTCATATGGCACACTGGATTATTGTGTTTGCTTTTAGTCAACGTTAGTGGCTCAACATTTACGAACTGTTAATTGTCAATTGTGTGGCATATATACTTTGAAACCTGACATCGATTACGATTGCTAGTGAATGACACTCATTGTAATACTCTCGGAGATGCTGTGCTTTTTCAGATACGTACATTATTTTAGATTACATTATTTTTTGATATAGACTCGTGCTTCAGCATTGGTAAATTCCTCTTCTATTCTGCAGGAAGATATAGATCGAATAGTGATGCGAATTAAATTTCTGATTACTTAATGTAGCCAAGTGATTGCATCTCCCGTTTGGTAGACTGGCTAAGACGATAAGAGTAGACTACAATATACAAAATCTTATATTGGATAAGGTTGACAACTTTCTTCATCTTGGTGTTGGTTTCGATTCTAAAATCTAAATCAATCAACACATTTATAAATGGTATTTTAAAGAAGTTAAGGATCGTTATAATCCGAAATTGTTATATATGTTACTTTTGTGAGATCGAAAAGTAAATGAACAAACCACCTAAATGCGCTGGTCAGGATTTCGTTGCACCAAAAAGAAAAACCTGCTGCTACGCGCGACACCAGGAATTCGGGTGCGGATTTATAGTTGGCAAAGAATAGAATCATATTACGTGCGTCTGGAGGAAGTATACGAACGTTGCCCTGACCACGACATTTAGATAATTCTAGGCGATTTTAATGCCAAATTGAAACGGCAAGTGTCTTTTGATCAACCATCGGTAATCACAGTATACATGATACCACTTCCGATAATCGAATAAGACTGATATACCTCGCAATGTCGACGTATGGCAACGAATCAGTCAGTTACAACTTGTGCTGCGAATGAATGAATGAGTGAACTAGAGCCTGAGATGGGAGGAAACCCAAATATTTATGCGGAAAAATGGCAGTGGGAGCAGAAAGAGTGTGAAAAGACCGAATTGTACAGGATGAATAATGAATCCCGAAAGTTTTTCTAGAGACTAAGAAGATCGAATAACGGGCAGAATAATTTGCTGCCCCCCTTCAAAGACGAGAATGGGAATCTGGTGGCAGATAAGGTGTGTGTGCTTAATCTGTGACGAGACCAGCAGTACACCACTCAGATTCTTCCACGGAAGAGGAAGTGATTGTGAAAGGCAGTGTAGGATCTTCGTACTTCGTACGGGTCTTGTATCTGAAGTGCTTGCTTAGCCAGAAATAATAAACTTTTGCAAGCACAATTCTAGGTTAAATTTCTAAGCTGACGCTATTGCGTGTGGTCACGGCAGATCCGAGGTAAATAAATTCGTCCACTACCTCGAAATTATAACGGTTATCAACGTTCACCCTGGCATCAAATCTGGTGGATGTTTTGCTTGTTGAAACCATTAATTTTGTCTTGTTCTCTTTTACTGCAAAATCTACTTTTGCGGATTCCGTGTCAATTCTCGAAAATACTACGGTAACTTCTCCTAGATTTCGTCCAATGATGTATAAATCATCAGCGTTCGCGAGTAGCATGTGACTTTAGCTACTGATAGTTTTATTCAGCTTTTCTCCCCATGATCTCAGTTAGTATGTTGAAGAGATCGCATGAAAGGGTGACACCCTGCCTGAGGCCTCGCCTCATTGTAAGTGGTGTCATTTTACAACTACACTCTTCATTGTATCATGGTTTGTCTTTAAGCGGTTTTTCACAATCAAATACGGTATCTGCAGCAGTTTACATAGGGTTGGAAATATATATCCGCTGCTCTTCAGCATCATGAAGCGGGGGTGCGTTCTGCGCCAGAAGCTGAGTGAGCGTCTCAGCATAGGCCATGGCTAACTCTGGTAATTGAAACTTTCTGATGTCCAGCTATCTGTTTGTCTGGTTTCGAACGACTTTCGATCTGCTTAGCCTTTTGCGAACCTTTGCTGCAACCAGGTAGTGATCCGATTTAGTTTGGCTCCTCTAATTACACGTACGTCCATTACACTATTAGATTGCTTTCCATCAATTACCAGGTGATCTACCTTCCTCCTTCCAAGATATGACTTGTCGACTGGATTTACCGATGGTTTCTTTAAAGATATTTTCCCTACCGATTTTACCATTAAAATCACCTAGAGCAACTTTAATATCATGCCCAAGGCAGCTAATTACTCAGTTAAACCTTGAGACCATATGTCGCAGTCTGTTGCCAACTACATATCCGCTTCCAAATGCATGCTCTTTCTCAGTACAGCTGTAATATATGTCACTGTACTTCCTTGTACTACCATGACCTGTATATCGAATTTCCGGGATAGCAATGCCAGCTTTATAATTCTCGAGGACATCTGGCAGTTGGATAGTGGCACGAGAACTGTATAAGTATAGTATTCTGACATTTCAAGTGCATATCCGTAAATCATGTTTCTCATTTTCATTCTGTATTGCCACTGCCAATATACCGGTAGCGGAAGGCAAGCACAGTCCACCGTGGCTTTTCAGTTTACCTACTGTCAGTATGACTATGTTTCATCCACCAATTGTGGATCAGACGCTGACCAGAATGCAGTGTGTCGAAACTTGATTTTTGTTTATTTACTCTTGATCCGCCGATGGCCAGTAGTCTTGGCTCATCCTCCTTCAAAGGAGAAAAGAATTCGTCCGATAAAGCCATTGCCTGGGACAAACTTAATCTAGAAAGTAGTTAGTTGCTTGCACTGTCCTACGAAGCAATCAATTCGGATCACTCCAAAGTGAGTGCCTATTAGAAACTTTCCACCTCCACGGTCAGTCCCATGTACCATTTAATTCGCTGTAACTTTTCAACTGTAAATGCTATTTCGTTAATTTTTTATATAAAAAATGGTAAATTTTCTTAGTTACCATTTAAATTTAATTTGTGTTATCTGTGTGCAAAAATGGAAAAATATATTTAAACGAAATATATTTTGACATACATATATTTATAGCCCTATGTATGCCCTATAAGCACGTATAATGCTTTTTACGATCTAAAATCCCGCTACCCTTGGGATTTAATATAAAATTTTCAAATTAAAGTCGGCATAACTTCTGACTCTCTTGAGAAAAGTGGCTCACTCCTTTATCCACGCTCACTCCTTTGACCACGAACTAAATTTTTAAAAAAAATCCAAGTTCTAAAATTTGTTGATTCTTGTCCATGGCTTGTCCATTATAGGCAATAAAAACAGGCGTTTTGTTTTTCATTGTTCTATGTTTTATCCATAGAAAAATAGACAAAAGTTTCTATCCCTCTCTTTATGGTCTGTCAAAGACGACGAAGAAGTAGACCATTTCATCGAGTTGTTGTTGAATTTTATTTTCTTTATTCTTTTTTATTTTCTTTATTCTGTTGAATTTTATTCTTTGGAGAGAAATAGAAGGGAATATCCATCTTCGTTCGATGCAACCAAAATAAATCATAATCTATCTGTCCTAGTATCAATCAAACACTATTTAAACTTAGTATGCTCCGTGGTTTGCATCTGGTTGTGTTTTCCTCTCCCGCCTATCCACTCTACTTTCTATCAATTTCCTAGTAAATAGTCGATGTCATGGATAGCCCTGATTGACCTTACTTATTCTACCTTGTTCCTGTCGAAATATTTTGTATATTATAAAAAAACCTGGACATGTTCAGCATTTGATTATTGTTGCCGTTATGCTTCTGGTTTAAATCGTTTGACTGTGACATAGAGAAATAGAGAAGAGTTTCTATCACTCGCTTTACGTTTTCTCGCAGACGACGAGGTAGAAGGCCATTCCAGCGAGTTCGCGTTGTTTTTGTATTCTACTCCTTGCTTGGACAAAAATGGAACATAATTTAGCTGTTATTAGTGTCAATCAAACACTATTTAAACGCAGTTTGCTGCATGGTTTGCTTCTGGTTGATTAACGCTCTCTTCTCTTTCCACTCTGTTTTCTATAATTTTCGTAATACATATATAGTCGATCAGATATGTCATGGATACCTGACTGTGATGGAATAACCATAGTATCCTAAATATATTTACAAATAATATCTTGACAATTTACGTCATAGAGAAATATACCAAGAGTTTGCAACAGCTGTTAAAACTATGACCGGATGTCACGTCGCAAGTTGGAACTTCAACGACTTGTAGTTGCAGATGACAAAACTAGGGTCAAACTTAATTTGAAACTCATTCTCATCAGTCAAACATAATTAAAACGACATTAGTACCAATCGAACATACTTTAAAAGACATTAATGTCAATCAAATATAATTTAAACATTGGTTGCCTATCGCTCACTTCCTCATCCACTATCTTTTGTATGACTTTCCAACTTAATTGTGGTTGATCTGTGACATCGAAACCCCCTGATTTCAGTTCTATCACAAAAGGAGCAAAATAGTTGAAAATTAGTTTCCTAAGTATTCATGCTGAGACCCTTTAATTTTAGAACAAAAACAGTGTTTTTTCAGTTTTAAATTATGAATTACTCATAATTATTAAATAATGTGTTTTGGCTCCGTTTCTGTAGTGTGTTTCAATATTTCCGTTCCACATTAACATAGACCACAACACACCTATTTTACAATCCTTTAGCTAAAGGTTCCGTTACCAGGAAGCCACTTTTAATTGCAAAATATATTTTGAACATTGAAACCCTTTAAAATTCACAAAATCTACTGAAACCCAGTACGGAAATTTCAGTCGGGTGAACCGACTTAAACGTACCCTCACCCGAAGTCATCGATTGCGACCGAGTTCTATTGAATATTGACAAATGTGCCTGAAAGCCAAGTTTTGTAAGGGAGGTACGTAAATGGGAATGGACGTTAATTTTTAGTAAACCTTTGCCGACTACCGAATTTCCTTAAGATCGCTGTAGTGTGGATCAACCGGTCATTCGCCCAACTTTTGTGTGCATTTAACAAAATTTTGTCTAGTACCAAACTTCATAAAAGTTGGTTCGGTTTTGCGGGAGTTATCTTGCGAACACCCAGCCGCCCGCACAACTTACCTTGGTAGGGCGTGGCAAAATCACCCTTGTCTTAATCGGTGACTAGCGTTTGATGACACGAAGCCTATAACCTAATGTCATTAAGATCAGAAGTGTTTCACGCGACTTATCTCATTGACAACCCGGATGACCACCAAGAGTTTGTATGGGAGGTACCAGAATGGGCGCGGCAACCTCGCCAATTTTCTCCAATTAAGTAGATATTTACAGATTATTAACCAATGTTTGACTTGTAGCTCATTACATCTACCATAAATAGGTTTTAGAAGTAACACGATTTCGTACGAAATCTGTTGATTTGTATGGGAGATACCCGAAGGGGTGTGGCCAAAACGTCCATTTTCAATCCCAAACTAACCATGGAGAAGAAATAGTCACTAACAAAATTTCGCTTTGATCTATAAATTTTTACGGCAGATATCGTGTTGACCAGACAGACAGACGCACATGGCTGAATCGTCTTAAAAAGTCCTAAAACGAATTTCGTCCACAGATACTGAGGGTAAAATAAGGCTCCATCTATGCGTTACATTTTTTCCGAATTGAATGATATACACCCCCATCCGATGGGTGAGGGCATAATTAGCAACTTTGACAGGGTTCTGCTTAAGAATTATGTAAATATCGTAAGTTCCCTAAAATCATATGTCGTTCCTACGACCCGAGTTAACATATTGAATCCTTTGTGACACATCTTTAATGAACATCCAAAGAAATCCTTAACCCCATGGCATTATTTAGTTATACATCAATACACTGTTGCATCTGGTGATTGTTTATTGCACACATGTAAAAATATGCTTGCCAAAATGTAAAAAGGGCCACATTTGCATATCCTTCCTATCTATGGAAAATAACCATTGAAGTGGAAATGAACCCAAAAACATCTCATCATATACAAAATATATAGAAAGTATATATAGATATATATATATATTGGAAGAGGAAACAAAGTTAATCATCTGGAAAAATTGCCTAATGGAGAGTTTAACATAGCAAAAACAGTATCCTGACTTTTGGAAAAATAGACAGCCAGATAAACACATAAAAGTACATACATACGTACATATTTAAACATACAAACGAGTTCATGTAACAAAGTAAAAGAAGAGAGAACTGTTTGCATATATTGAAAATATAAGCCATATACAGAAAAGCAAGTGCGGAGGAATATGTACTTAAGTTTAGTTATGTAAGAATTTATTGAAGTTTTGGGTTTGAAGTTTTGGGTCTTACTTACAGAAGGGTTGCCCAGTATAATGAATTTCAATCATTGGATATTTTTGAGACAGCTGGCCGCACAGAGCTGTAATAAGTGGGAAATTTATTAGATTATATATGATACTTTAAGTAAAGTAATGACTCTTAAGTTTACTTGTATAAAAAGAAAGAAATATTAACGAGTTTTCAAATAATTCTAAGTTTCACAAAATGACTTCAATATTTTGATATTTTGGAATCGTCGAAAAATATATAGATTCTCTGCAATAAATATTAATCTCTTTTGGGACAGAGTTTCTGTCAATAATAATGCATTTCCTTTCAAACTTGTTTGTACTCCTACATAAAAATTAATCTTACTTTATGTAAGATAAGTTTTCTTAAAGTAAAGACAATTTTCTCGACTATTATCCTCGCACCTATTTTTCACCTTCACACAGACGATTATAAACGTCTCATGACATTTTTCAAAGGGGGGCTTGTCTTTCAGAATCCCCTCATGGAGGAAAACTTTATCCAGAATAAAAACTACAACAAACAAAAGGTAAATAATGAGATAAACTAATGTCTGGCAATTAAGTTAAATGACAATCAAAAACAATGAATTCAGGAATGAATGTCGTGAAAGTTTTCTTGCTTTTCAATATGGGTGGGAAGATTGTCATACAAATCTATCACAAAAGAAATGAAAATTAAGGACAGAGATAAATGTTGGGAAATGATTCCAAAAGTAAACGTCAGACAGGCGATGGGTTGCTGGCGAAAATTCTAAGAAACTATTATAGGATATGAAAGGATATTACAATATAAGGTGGCACAAGTCAAATGGATAAGAAGAAAACATCAAACAAGATATTAAATGTATGTAAACGAAATTCGAAATGAATTAAAAACTTTAATATTCCAGTCGTGCATGTAGAAAATTATTTTTCAAACATGTTTACACACAACTGTAACATCTTTGCAAGCTACCATTCGTATGTTTGGATTACAATTTCTATTACATTACAACAGCAAATATAAAAAATATAATATGATTTCTGCACTTTAAAAGTCTATATTGGGTGGAACTATGTGATTCCGTATGATTTCGTGTATGGTTCATTGTGGTTAACCGTTTTATTATGTGACGTCAACAGGTTAAATTATTTGACAACAAAGTTTGCTGGGAAATCAGAAAGCCTTAGCAGTTTGAGAGTGAACATGAAGAAAAACTTTTTCATGTTTCTACAAATACTACCTTCATTTATACTGGTTCATTTGGAATACAAAGTTATATGACTATGATTACTTTTTTGGAATAACTTTTTGGCGGCACAACAATGGTAAATTTCAAAATATGTTATAACTTATAAACTGTAAGATTTATATAAACATTTTGTACGAGGGACTGTTTTGGATTTGAATCACGATTGTCGAGGATTGTATTTCAAAATATTCAAACACTTTATTATGTATTTACTTATCTTTATTGGTTCGGCCTGTGCTGAAGAACGATTTATAATTGTTAAACTGTTTAAAAATTGTTAAATTGTGTATTTTATCACGGCTTGGAATAAATGAGGTAACTAAAAATATGTAGTAAATAGTAATTAATTAAAGAACATTTCTTATATGTGTGATATATGTATAACATTTAAAAAATAAAAATTACATGAGGTGTCAGGAGACTCCCGGTCGGAACTAAGTTCCCTTTGCTTGGGGAATCCCATATTTTTATATATTCTCACAATTTCACCTGTGTTTGTCAAACCTTAGCGACGGAATTCTTCTCTTGACGTTCAAACAAAAGTTCGCTTCCCTTCAATCATTAAACCGATGAGCGAGATGACAAATCTATGTATAAATTAGTCTATGCATACAACTGAATAAAAAGCAATAATTAGCTCACTGAAATATGTTGAACCATTTCGCCTTCATGTGGATAGTGGCTATACTTTCACTCACTGGGTTGAACCAACAGACCAGATGACGTGACGTTTTGCCAATGTCAATTCAACATACCTTTTTTCATGGTGCTGTACTAGATGTCACAGCTCTTTTTCTTTGTACAGCAGTACTGTGAGCCATATAACTTTCAAGGACATCTGCCTTTTGGATACCGTTACTCGTCAACCGTGAAACGTTTGCAGCAGTCATTAATATCCCATGAAGGGCTTGGGAAGGGCTTTCGGTGGGTATTTTTTGGTTTTTTCATGTCCAAATACTCGATAGTGGCGTAAGGATCGAACCCACGTCCTCACGTCCTCATGTACAAGGGCCACGCACACTATGATTGCGCCATCTAATTTATTTATTTATTTTAATTATTAGTGGCCATCGGTGTTGCAATGGCTAGTGTTTGCGGCTCTTGTGCCTGAAAACGTGGGTTAAATCCCTACTCTAACCACCTTACACTACCATCAACGACGATCACCTCGCTTAATGAGTGCGGCACTATCGAATACTTAGCCATGAAAAAGCTTCTCAAAATACCGTTCGGAACCGGTGCTAAACTGTAGGTCCCAATCACTGAGTGAAAAATTAGAAAGCTCACATCTCACTGGTTTTGAGAAACACTCCCAAATCCCTTCATGGGATGTAATGGGGAATGGTTTTTTTTAAATAATTCGAGATCAAAATATGAATGTCGTTCTTTTATTTGTAGTGACAAACTTATTGTCATGATATTCTGAAAATTACAGCTAATTTAGCAGCGATTTATAAATACAGTTCTTAAGTCTACGCCAGGTAAAAACGGTGGAATGTTAGTTTGATTGCGTCATAGTCATACATACACTTTCTATTTGAAGTTTGAAATTTCTTGATACAACATCTTGACAACTAGACCTGACCCGACTAGACAACATATTCAGTTCGCAGTAAAATCATTGCTATGCTTTTTGATATTTAAATATATATGTAGACGATAGGTTTTCATTTACCCCTTTAGCATAACTTGTTGACCGACCCTTTGAAGGCTCCTAAAGGGCAAGCCGCGACAGATATCGAATATAGAACAAGCCTTGGGAAACCTACTTCCCCTGGCCGTTAAGGGGTTATATTGCAGCAGCTTAAAGTTTTCACTCCATCTCACTTACATCCACTATAAAGAATAATCTCATAGTTTCGACCTATTGCTCTCGAAATAAATAACATACAATATTGCTTAAACAACTAGAAATCATATCGATTGTGAATGCGGAGAATTAACTATTTTTTCATTCAAGATTACTGACAAATTCCTGAAGATTTCCCTATTCATAAAATTTCAATATTGACAAAGTTTGTTTGTTTCGTGACCAAAAACTTTTCCCCATATACAGGAAAATCAAAGCATATCCATGATTATAATCAATGTAATCAGAAATATTCTGACCTGAGGGAAAAAGACTGTTCTTAACACGCATCAATCAATCAATATTAAAATAGCAATAAAAATTAGTTTGGGCATTACAAAAGGGCTTTCTGTTATACTCGTATGTCCTTACAAAACTTTAACAATTTCAGTGTGGGTGTATGTGTTGACTGTGTACATGACTATGTCCCAGCGACGGAAGTCATGACCTGGAAGACCTGAAATCATGAACAAACAGGCCTTCTTTAAAATACGGGAGGCCTTCACGACACATTACCTCCTCCTTTCTTTTTTTAACATTGCGTGAGATTGTGAGGCAAGGCCTTCCTTGCCCATTGCCTAAACTAGGCCTAAGAAGGCATGCAAAGAGGCAGGCCTTAGAAGGGATTTACTTTAATTTATTTTTGTTAAACAACAATTAAATTAAAATTATTTATTTTATCCCAAAATCATTATCCACTTCTACATATTAATTTATAAGTATGTATGAATCTATCTTAGCAAGTTGTACCACGCCCGACTTCAAATTGAAAATTTTAAAAAACACTCTGAAAAATATTGAATAAAAAATATTTATTTTTAAAATTTGTATGAAATTTAAATTACGGTTGAAAAGAATCGGAAAAGAAATTTCTCAAAATTGTAAAAATCTTCTTCTTGGTTATATCTGATGAAAAAATTCATGCTTCTGCAGGCCTTATTTGTGGAAGGCCTTGCGGTTGAAAAGAATCGGAAAAGAAATTTCTCAAAATTGTAAAAATCTTCTTCTTGGTTATATCTGATGAAAAACTTCATGCTTCTGCAGGCCTTATTTGTGGAAGGCCTTGCGGTTGAAAAGAATCGGAAAAGAAATTTCTCACAATTGTAAAAATCTTCTTCTTGGTTATATCTGATGAAAAAATGCATGCTTCCCGCAGGCCATATTTGTGAAAGGCCTTGCGACTTCCGCCGCTGG
The DNA here is from genome assembly GCA_963931995.1 of Phaonia tiefii. Classification (NCBI taxonomy): domain Eukaryota; kingdom Metazoa; phylum Arthropoda; class Insecta; order Diptera; family Muscidae; genus Phaonia; species Phaonia tiefii. The sequence continues at coordinate 194,770,405 of OZ008368.1, read as the reverse complement.
GGTATGGCTTGGAATGGGTAGTGTGATTTAAGCGTTTTTCCCTTACGGTCAAATACGTACACCGTATATTGTGATTCTTTGAATTAGCCGTTAAGGAGTATCTACATACATTTGATGTTTATCTCAGAACCATAATTGTAAATTCCACATACCTGAGTGAAATATATGTCTGCACCCTTAAGCGTATTCAGAGCTAGTACGATATTTACATTATTAAGTTGATAGTTACGCTTAAGAGCAACTTTCGGATTACTTTAAAAATTTTTAAATTTTAAAGGGTAAGAAATAATTGAATTATTATAACTCACACTTCTTTTAAAATTTTATTTTATTTCGCTATTATATTGATGCCTCACATTGTTATAATTTATAGAAACTTCAATGGTCTGCCAGTTTTATTTCCAACTGTCTGCAGCACATTTGCATGCCATTGGTGGTAATGCATGTTGCATGTTGGTGGTAATCATCGTTTTGTGAGTAAAATCCACAAATATGAAGGGAAATATATGTATTTCCATTTAATTCGTGTAATAATAAAATAATTAAAAATAGATAAAATATTAATTACTAATGACTGTCAAATTCGTGCGTAAATGATATATTAGCTGCTATAAATGAAACATTTATATGAAGATTTTATATGTTAACATAGTTTTTCGGTTTCACAACAACTTTGAAATGAAATTTGATGGCATGAAATTGATGTGTGTCTGTGCTAAGTCAAACAAAATATTACCAACACATACATAAATTTGATCAAACAGTTTGATGTGTGGCCACGGCGCACAGTGTCACGTGTGTGGCCAAAAATGGTGAGCACTGATGAAAGGAATTTGGGCTTATTTTGCACAATTTAATAAAAAAAACACAATAACTAGATAAAATGTAAAGTAATTGTCAAAAAATATTGAGTATTTTTTGAGTTATTGTGGCTGGAAGTGGTGGTTTGTGTGCAACATGATATTTTGCAAGAAAAACAATTAAATTTTGCATGCAGTAATAATGGGTTAAATTCAAATTTGTTGTTAACGGTTGCTACAAAATGGAATTAATTGCAAGTCTGATGTCTTATTATAATTGCAACGCTATTATTGTTTACAATTGTTGATCACAATTGTTGAGAAGACAGGTCTGATAGAAAAGTCACGTTTTTACAATAAACACAACCTCTCGTAGACAATTAAAAAAAAAAACATCAAAAATCATCGTTCCAATTTTGTGATATTTTATTGCTATAAGTATGTATTTTAACATATATAAATCTGAACTTCACAGTTCTGCACAAATTTTTTTGATGAATGTTTTTCTAGTGGCAGCAGCATTGCAAATTCGTGATATTTTTAAGCTATGGCTGGAGTTGAGGCAAAACAAAGCCAATCCTATAGTGTTTCATATTAAAGAATTTGCACAAAATAATCTGGAAAGAGCACTGTCAGATACAGAAGAAAAGAAACTCAACCTTATTCTTCCAAAGTTTATTCATTATTGGGCAAAATACTCCCGAATGAAAGTTAGATTCGAACATGAATTGAGTGATTGGCTGGATACAGAAGTATTTACTGATGACTTTTGTGTTGTGAGTTCTTGTTTGTATTCTGTAAGATTTTATTAATCAATATAATCTATTTTTATTAGGAACCAAGTACAAGTGGCGGTAGGGGCAGGCCCTCTAAGTGTTAAGAAGAAGCGGCACAACGTACGAAAAGAAGGCGAGTCCATGAACTAATTGCATCGACTTCTGCTGAAGCTCTTTCTGAAGCGGCTAAAAAGGTTTCAGGCGCAACGAATGCTCAACAATTATCGGTGGAGAAATCATTAGCTTTGTTTATTGACTTGGATCTTTCTGTTCGGCAATACAATATGCTAAGAAAGATGGTGAATACAGTTCACCAAGATTGTTTCCCGTCATACTATTTAATAGCAGAAGCAAAGAAAAAGCTCATCCCAAACGATATTCATGCATCAGAAACTTCAGCTGAGGTTCCATTGCAAAACATTTTGGACAAAACAGCTCATAGCATTCTAAATATGAATGATTTTCAAACCAAAAATGATGTAATACTAGAATGTAAATGGGGATTTGACGGCAGTAGTGAACATAGTGTATATAAGCAAAAATTTGAAAACCATGGTGCTACTGACGAATTTGTTTTTGTTACATCGTTTGTTCCACTTCGCTTATTACACTGGGGAGATGAGAAAGTGGTGTGGCAAAACGATAAACACTCGTCCTGGAGGTTATGCAGACCTATAAAAATAATGTTTACAAAGGAAAATCGTAATGTCATAAATACTGTTAGGGAGCAATTGCAACATGAAATTGATACATTGGACACTTATTTTTATTATTCTAAAAACAAAAGTCTTAACGTGCATTACAGAATGAAATTAACTATGATAGATGGAGCAGTTTTAAGCGTAATTAACGGAAGTAGAAGTAATGCGACTTGAGTTTTATGTGGAGCAAAGCCATCAGAAATGAACGACACATTAATATTTGAAAGAACTGTCAATCAAGAATGCTACCAATACGGATTGTCGACGTTACATGCGTGGATAAAGTGTTTTGAATGTCTTCTTCATATTTCATATAAACAATCCATTAAAAAATGGCGAATTTCAGGAAAAGAAATGGAACAAAAAGTAGAGGAAAACAAGTAGACCATACAAGAAAAATTTAAAACTGAAATGGGACTGATAGTGGACATGGTAAAAACGGGATATGGTTCGTCAAATGACGGAAATACTGCGAGACGTTTCTTTTGGACAAAACAATTATTAAAAATTTTTCCATTATCTTAAGAACCATTTCGAGTGGGCTGCACATTAATGTGCCAAATTTTGAAAAACTTTTAAAAGAAACTGCTCTTTTATACTTCAAATTGTATCCTTGGTACTACATGCCTGCAACAGTTCACAAAATATTAATACATGGTATAGATTTTATAAAATATACTACCATTCCAATTGGAATGTTGTCGGAAGAGGCTTTAGAATCAAGCCATAAAATTATAAGAAATGCTCGACTAAGGCACACGAGAAAACGAAGCAGAGTTGATTGTAATAAGGACTTAATAGTGTACCTTATTATCCAATCAGAGCCATCGATTTCAATCCACAGTCAAAAAAAAAATAATAAAGAAGTGTGAGCTAGATGATTTAAAAAATTATGTAATTGAAAGCGAAAATTTAACAACAATACTTTCAAATAATGAATTACTAGTGGAATCGGAAACTGATAGTTTCACCGACAGTGAGTAGTATATATTACATTCCTATTTATTGTATGTTATTTTAAATAAATGTAACCATTTTAATTCACTTTGAATAATAATTTAGAAGTTTTATTATTTTTTCGTTCAAGGATATATGGTGGGCGGGCATATTCTTTGATATTTTCATTCAAGGTTATATGAGAGGTGGGCGTGTCCGTTGAGATAATTGCATATAATTGAACACAGTTATCAGTAATATATCAGAGACAAATCGAGCCAAATTTGGTTCAATTCCAACAAAAATTTTGGAAAATATAAGTTTTTTTCATTTCAGGATATATGGGAGGTGGGCGTGTCCTTTGAGATAATCGCATATAATTGAACACAGTTATCAGTAACTTTGGCAACTCTACTCTCGTTTAGTTCGTTTTTTAGTTGTGCTCCGTGAATTTACTTTATTTTCGTATTTTAAAAGTTTAAATAGTGCTTGTTGTGTTAATAGTGCGAAGATAAGTTAAATTACATTGCTTGATATAATTTGTGTGTTCAGTGCAGTGCTTGTTTATACTGTTTTTGTATTATTGTGTGCAATTGGAAATTCTGTTGATCGTGTAAAACACAAACAACAACAATAATATTTGTTTGTCACTGTTGAGAACGTCTAACGTTGTAGTTGTTTGATTTTTGTTTTTCTTTCATTCTCTTTGTTTCGTTATTTGTGTGTCAGAGTTGCCATCTGGTTTTGGGAATTAATATCAAAGGGATAATAAGTTCATACGTTTTTGGGAATTTTGTCGATTTTGGAATTCTGTTTTTAGTATTTGTTTCTTATTTAATTATTTATTTTTATTTTTTTTTTTACTCTGAATTAATTATAATGATGACTTGCATGAACAAAGACTGTAAGGTTAGATCGGATACCGATACTCTTATTTCGTGTTGGTTGTGTGATGGCTTGATACATGTGAAATGTGTTGGCCTTTATGCAAGAGTGGCGGACAATCTTAGTGATGACAAGGGTCTGCGTTGGTGTTGCGTGGATTGTAGAAAATTGGATGTGGAGTTCTACAAATTTTTCAGGAGCATGAAGTCCGAGTTTTCTGAGATGGAAAAGGAGCTTTCGGCTTTATCTGGTCGATTTTCCAAGTTTATTGTAATGTTTAATAAATATCCGGGATTGGAAAAGAGAGCGGGTTCACCGAAAGCTTCCTCGCCGAAAAGGAAGAAGACGGCTAAGAAGGCCCCTCCATTGTTGGTAATTCCTTCCTCGCCGAATTTAATGGACGTTAATTCTCCAGTTACAGTTTCAAGTCCAATGAAATCTTCTGCCCCTCCTACTTTTGCTGAAGTCGTTTCTGTAGTTACTATAGCTTCCACGGACAGCGATAAGTCGTCTCCTCCGGGTGGTAATCCCGCCCCAGTGCCAGGACCGGGACCAAGAACGTTGACTGTCGTACCGGCAAGGAAGACAGTTTTTGTGTCTAGACTTTCCCCCGACACGACCGAAGAGGATATACGACTTTACATATCGTCTAAATTAGTCGGGAATAATTCTAACGATTCCATACAGTGCTTCAAGCTGAAGTCACAATTTCCGGAACGTAGGTCGTCTTTCAAAATTATTGCACCGGATGATCTATTTGTCAAACTGGTGGATTCTGAATTTTGGCCTCGCAGAACATTCGTAAGGGAATTTGAGTATCGGGATAATGGTAGGCGTGATAATTTTGCTAGATTACCGTCTGGAGATAAGCCAGCTCCAAAAAACTAATTGGGAGTTTGAATTTGGCGTATCAGAATGTTCGCGGTTTGAATACTAAATTGTCCAGATTATTTGTTGATAGCTTTGGTTTTGAGTTTGATGTCATTGCATTTTCTGAGACATGGCTTAAACCTAATGTTTTTAATTCTGAGTTGTTCTGCGATAAGTACGTAGTTTATAGAAAAGATCGTGTTGGTAAAATTGGTGGTGGTGTTTTAATCTCAATTGAGAATTCTTTATCTTCTGAGTTGGTTACAGTTGATGACATTGGCGATCTTGAGTTTCTCGTGGTGTCCATTAATTTAGGCGATTTGAAATTGTTTGTCACGTGTTCCTATATTCCGCCATCTTCATGCTTTGAGGTATATCAAGTGCATATTGACGCTATTGCAAAAGTTATTGCGTTAGCCAGTAGAAAGGACCGTATTTTAGTATTGGGTGACTTTAACTTGCCGTCTGTGACATGGGTGTCTTTACCCGATACTAATTCTCTGACTCCATTGACACCATATGATTGGTCATCTGATTTTGTTACGCATATTTCCGAACTTGGGTTGATTCAATTGAACGACATTCCCAATTCTATGAATCGAGTCCTTGATCTAGTTTTAGTGGATGATTCTAACAACTTTGATATTTCTCGAATTGATCCGTTAATTTCTCCTGAGGATAGTTACCATCCAACGCTGGGAATTAATTATACATATGATACCATGCAGGTTGGTTGCAATTGCTCTTCGTCCTATGTTGGCCTATGCTTTTCGCGTGCGAACTTTATACTTTTGAATAATCTTATCTTTGATACCGACTGGCATAGTATATATCAGTGTGATAATTCTTTTGAATTTGAAATCGCCCTGGATGATTTCTATAATATTATTAATGGCTATATTTCTAAGTCTGTACCCAAGAGGCCAATAAGGGGTAATACTGGTCCCCCATGGTCCTCAAGGGCTCTAAATAGTCTCAAGAATGTAAGGAATAGATGTTCGAACAAGTATAAAAAATCTGGACTGCTAGCAGACTATGCTAGGTATATTGTTGCTAGGAGTAGATACAACTCTAAATCTCGTGAGAGTTACAGATTATATTTGGATAGGTTGAAGGCTAATTTTAAACGGAACCCCAAATCATTCTTTAGATTTGTTAACTTGAAGCGTAATTCGTCTTCCACACCTTGTAGGATCAAAATGAACGGTATTGAATATTCAGATGAAGAGTCTATTGCTAATTGTTTCGCCGATTTTTTCGCATCTATTTATTCCACCCGAGCCTATGATGTTTCCAAATCATACCCGTACACTGTCCGCTCTACCATTCCGTTTGATGCACCTGTCGTAAATTCTTCGTGGTTGCTAGATAACTTAATCAGCTTGAAAGCCTCGAATAAAGCTGGTCCTGATGGTATCCCGGACTCTATGTTGAAATACTGCTCGAATTCTCTCAGCTTACCGTTGACTCTCTTATTTAACGCTTCGTTGAAGTTCGGTCATTTTCCTGCAAAGTGGAAGAGCTCTTATATAATCCCTCTCCACAAATCTGGTAGTTTAGTAAATGTTGCAAATTATAGGGGAATTGCAAAATTGAGTGCCATTCCTAAACTTTTTGAGAAGTTAGTCACAGAGGTAATTTCTCATCAGGTTTCCTCTATTTTAGATCCATGTCAACATGGCTTTCGGAAGGGTCGTTCCACCGTGACTAATTTGCTTCAGTTTTCCTCTTCTATTATTGACGGCTTTATTAATGGAGATCAAACTGATGTGATTTTTACCGATTTTAGTAAGGCTTTTGATAAAGTTAACCACAATTTGTTATTATATAAATTAGGGGCAATGGGTTTTAATTGTAACATGCTGAATTGGATTAGTTCTTATTTAATGAACAGAGAACAGATGGTATCATTTGGTCGATCATTCTCAAGATCTATTTTTGTGTCATCTGGGGTGCCTCAGGGCAGTCATCTTGGACCGGTTCTATTTTTGTTATTCATTAACGACTTACCCGCCTCCATAATGCACTCTAAATTGTTAATGTACGCTGATGACGTGAAGATCTATTTTTCTTACAAGGATCCTTGTCAATATACTTTACTTCAGAGGGATTTGTCTACTTTCCAGACGTGGTGCGAGACCAATTTGATGGAGCTTAATTTTACGAAATGTAAGCATATGCTGTTCTCTAGGTCATCATTATTATCGGCAAAATACATTTTAGGTGGCAATGTTCTTGAATCGGTGGATTCATTTGTTGATCTTGGTGTTCTCTTGGACAGAAAATTGAATTTCAACTCCCACATAATTACGATGGTGAACAAGGCTTATGGCGTTCTGAACTTTATTAAACGTTGGGCAAGGGAATTTTCAGATCCCTACGTTACGAAAAATCTTTTTACTTCACAGTCCGCCCTATTCTCGAATATGGATCAGTTGTTTGGGACCCCCAGTACAATTTGTATGTTAATATGATTGAATCGGTCCAGAAACAGTTTCTCATTTTTTGTCTGAGAAATCTTCAATGGAACCCGAACCATAATCTTCCTTCGTATAGCAGTAGACTAGCATTGATCAGATTGCCGACTCTTAGTAGTAGACGTACCATGATAAACTCTATTACAGTTTTGAAGATAATTGATGGATGTATATGTTCTGAATTTCTGTTATCTAAGATTTTCATAAATGTCCCATTGAGACCCACGAGGTACTATAAACTCGTAAACATCGAGTTTCAGCGTTCGAATTATGCGTCCTTTGATCCAGTTAGGAGAATGTGTCGTGACTTTAATGAGCTATATCAGTTTATTGATTTCACAGGTAGTTGGGAAACGACAAAGTCTAGCATAATTTGTCATTTGAACCGATTGCATTAGTGCTGTATATTCGTTGACGTACATATGTAAATTTAATTTACTTTATCCTTACTATCTGGTCTGATTTATGATTTGGTTTTCGTTTTGCTCGTAATTATTATATATTGAAGTATCTTATGTTAATATCTCGTGATGTGCTTTTATACTTATTTATGTTAGTGTAATACCAACTGGTGAAGAATTTCTGTAGTTGGTTGTAACGTGTGAACTTATAATCCTTGCTCTCCCGTTATAGACCGGTCTATAATGTGTACGCTGTCCTCACTTTATGGGGACGTGGCCCTCTCGGTCGGTAGGGGCGGGTAAGAGTGGCGGCGATGGGTTCGCTCGATTTATAAAAAAAAAAAAAAAAAAAAAAAAAAAATATATATCAGAGACAAATCAAGCCAAATTTGGTTCAATTCCAACAAAAATTTTGGAAAATATAATTTTTTTTCATTTCAGGATATATGGGAGTTGGGCGAGTCCTTGGGCCGATTTTCGCAAAACGTCGTTTTTTTCCTTTCCTACTTATAATAGTAATGTGTACCAATTTTCATTCATCTATTTCATTCATCTATGAATTTATATGAAATCGCGACACTGTGCGGCGCTTAACCAACCGCGTGCTTGGTTCAGCAGCGGAATGTGAAACGAAAATAAGTGTAGCGTCATTTGTGAAAAGTTTTTGCTCCAAGTGGATGCGTTACTAATAGTTTCCTTATGGAGTTTTTATTTTTATTTTATTTAACTTGAATTCCATTATTTTCATGGGGGGAAACATAAAAAGTCCAAATCTTCAGCATTAACGATATCAAAAATAAATCGTGAATAATGTTATTAGTGATGTAATATTATTAGTGTCGAAGAAAATATTGAAAGTGGTTCTTTTGCTATATTAAGCAAACGTCTCTAATAATATTATTTACGATTCTTTTTCGATATCGTTAAAGGCTTGCTAATGATACTAGCAATTTATCGAGAACTCGAGAAAAATTGGACTTTATTTTTTTGTACAACAATGCCCCACTTACAAAAGTGAAATATGAAGACCTCAAAAGTAAATGAAACAATACCCCATTTTTGAGGACTTACAGCAAAATGAAAATAATTTCCCATTTGCTGGAATGAAATAAAGCCCGTAACATTCAAAAAGGTCCGAATACTTTTTATTATTGGGAAAATAACAGGTATTTCAGAAATAATTTTTTTAATATCATCTTAATAATTACAAATTAGTAAAATGGTTGTTTTAAATAAACACTTCATCGTGTCTTCAACTGTTTTGCGACAATAAGGACAATTATAATTTTGTAAACCTTTAGAGATTGCATCAGCTAATAATTTTAAATTGCATTCCGCACAAATCTTTAGGTGCTTGCATGGTAGCATTACAACGTTCGAAGGCTTGTCTGCACAAATGACGCAGTCGCTGTCGATGGATGTTCCCACAGCAATTACTTCCTCTTCTTCTGACGTCATATCACTGCCTGAATGTTCTTCGTCTTGAAAAATACCTAATTTTGGCACCATGTCAACACATGCTTCGTTCGCCTCATACACCATTCGCGAAAGGAAAGTGGCAGCAGTTATTTTGCTCTGGTTCAAAAGAAGAGTTGCTTCTTCAATTTGAGAATGTCTTTTAACATCGTGCTTTCTCTTCTTTTAGCACAGCGATCCTCCACTTTCGGCCATCATAAAAAATGTCTGCTTTTAAAGTACTCTTCATCACGAATAACTGCCACGAACTTAGAGAAATATACATTTTTGTCCGCAGACCGCCCCAGTACACCATTATATGCCGAAGACTAAAATTTTTAGTTAATGCTACTAAGGTCATTTAAAGAAAAGTAAAGAAACTTTGTCACAAATCCAACCAGTGAGTGGCTATAAAACAAAAACCAGACAATTATCGACTAATCGCTTTAAAAGAGTAATCGGATATGCTACAATACTCAGGCAAATCTCATTACAGAATGACGGTGTGATAATTACGATGAAATTTTTTGTTTTCTTTTACATGGATTAAAGGTTAGTTAATAGCGCCAAAACTTTTCTGTGTCATACAAAGTATAAATTTGTGTAAAAATTATAATAAAATATCTTACGGAAGCAGCGTTGCCAGAATTTTTGAAAAAAGCTAGATTTTATGACAAAAACGGCTCAAAAAGCCAAAAAAAATCTAGAAAAAAGCTGAATTTTTCATTCAAAGAACAGTGTAGTGTTGTAATAAAAAGTAAAAAGAATTTATAACTTTCGTTTGATCCAATTATTTTAAGAAATCTTCTTGGATTTCTTCGTACTGAAAATAGCATTTTCGCTTCTTTCCAAACCATACCTAATACAATTTAATTGGTAATGTAAGTACCTATGTGAAATTATATTTAGGGCCAGATATAACGAAAAGTTACCTAATTCAAAATATATTTTATAGTCCGAAGTTGTATTCGATTACGTACATTTGTCATCACAAGGCTAATGTTACTAAAAACTCGTTCTACATATGCACTGGACCAAGGAAGGCATGACAGCTTCAGAACAAAGTACGAAATTTCTTAAAATTTTTCGATTCCAGCGGCATCTCTATATTCAAATACTTCAGCCGAAAACTTTGCAGTAGTAGTCGTGTTCTTCCATTTTAGAAATTGGATATTAATGTACTGGTATTTTATTAAGAGCTAAAAAAAATCTGAAAATCTATTACAAAAGCCAGAAAAAAAGCTTAAAGCTAAATTCCATTTTCCCCCGCTAAGCACGTTAAAAGAAATCTAAATCTAGCGGGAAAATCTAAATTGGCAACACTGCACGGAAGGGACAGCGGGTCGAGAGGTAGGAGATATCTTACGTGATTATGTATGAGAAGTTCATACTACAAGCTTAACGGGTCAGAAACATTTGTCCAAGTGAAAATTGGTTGGTTTTGGTTGGAGTAACAGATAATTCAGGAATCAGTATCGATCGAAAAACTATCAATTCACATTAAAAGTTAAATTATTTCAACACAAGAACAGGAAGCTTTTTCCCTCCTTGTTCTTCTTTTCCTGCTGCCTTCTGTATAGATGCAGCGCTTTGATGTTAAGCTTACTCCATATCACACAATGTTGCACTTTTACTCTGGGAATAGTTTTTAATGGGGGGGGGGGGACTAAGGTCATTAACGTTTGAATTTATTTTATTACCGATTTTGTTAGATTACGTGTTAATGCAGTTGAAGTTCATACTAAAAGCTTACAAGACCTGAAATTTTTTTCCAAGTGAAAAATGGTTGGTTCGGTTGGAATAACAGAAAAGGAAAGCACACTCAGTGGCATAACTAGTTTCGAACGCCGTGACAAGTTCATCATCAAATGCCGAAGTACTGTATGTACGCCGTGACAAGTTCATCATCAGATGCCGAAGTACTCAATGGTACATCCGATTGAGAAACAACTTCATTTCTAAGGGGTTTGGATAAAGTGGTGCTGGCAACACTTTCAGAACACATCGATAATAAGCAAATATGGAAATAAATGGGAAAATCGTAATCCATTCGCCAACATAACACAATGGTTGACCACTAATATACGCATCTACACCAATATTGCTAAGATGCAAATATGGTCATACTCGGGTCAAAGTTCAACCTGTCGGCTGTTGACTTACCAGCCGATGTTCAAATTTGGGAGGTGGCTTGCGAGCTTGCCCACGAGCGCAGAGTCGACATTTTGGACTTTAAATAAATAAACAAGTTTTTAGTTGCCGTAATATCTTTTCCCAATTTCTTTCGCATTTTAAATTATTGCATATTAGGTATCGCTGCGAACCCCAGTAGAACCAGCCTAGGACCAACAGAAGCACAGAGCATCCAGAGTCGAGGTAGATGGTCTTACTAAAATCCGCTAGTTGTATATAAAAATATCGATGTTTGCTTCTACACAAACAATTATCTGTGGCAAACCCTCCGCTGCGACATGTAGCCCTGCAACCAGAGGATACTTGAAGTTTCCAACTTCAGTTGTGTAAGTCCAAATAGTATGAAAACCATTTTTACACCATGCATCTTGAAAGTAACCCTTTGAATTGCAGTTAACGTATATCAAGATATTAACATAAACAAAAAATCAAAATGGTTAAACCGATTCAGCAGTTACTGCATTTGAACATTTACGCAAACCTACGTGAATTTATGAGTACCCTTGAATACCAATTCAATAATAGGGAAAAAAATTGTATACCCATTTCAAATATAACCACAGTCCAACTCGCCCAGAGACATATGTTCATAAACAAGAGACAAACATTTGCCATTTACAAACAATGCTGCATCTTCGCGATGGCCAGAACTTCTTTCATTTAGAAAAAGGCGGAAGTCCTTGCGAAAACTCACGTTTTTCCTTAGATCCTTTTGAAAATAATCACCAAGAATGAGAACAGACAACAAGAGGCACAAGGATTCGGCCAACTTTCTATGTCTCTCACACCACTTCAGAGTGTGTATTGTAAACAAAGTAAAGGATACAACTATGCAGCACTAGAAAATATTGTATTTGTGATTTTAAGGACACCTGGTCGTATGTGTTATATGTCTTGCGGGGAATCGGCCACTGCATTTTAGAATCAAAAGTTACTCCAATTTCCTTGTCTCTACCAAGTGACTCGTAGGGATTCTACGTCGTTTGGAGTACATGAAACAAATATAACGTGACTTAAGTTGTTTGCTCTCAAGTGGGTATAGGAACTGTGGCCATTCGTGATTGTTGCAGGCAAGTAAATGCAGCAACTACAACGCGTCTTTACCAGCAGAGTACTGTAGGTGGGGGTTTTTTGTTGTTGTTATGTTCTTTATTGGTCATAGGGTATACATTGTTAACATTTTAAAAAACTGCAGCATCAGCTTCATGTATATACCCACTGGGCATAAATATGAGTTTATGAACTTATTTCTGTGCCTTTTACTCTTTAATAGTTAACAGAATTGTTGATTTCGTCACACTGTGCACAATGGTTAAAAACAAAATAAATCTTAAAAATATTTGAATTAATTTTCTAAACTACGAAGTCAATAAAACTGGGAATCATAAACTTTGTTAACATTGTTCCAGCAAATAGAATTAACTTTTTCCCAAATTCAGTTTACACCATTTAAGAAATGACGTAAAATATATTTTGTTGCCGTTTTGTAAACTGCTTTGTTATATTCAGCCTAATTACGGCTGTCGTAGTCGAAATATGACCACCGTTCATTTGGTCGAAATACGACGAACATAACACTAGTAGCATTTCGACTACGATAACCGTAATTAGGGTTAATATCTTCATGAAACATTGCCTTAATTTAGTAAATATTATCATACAAACGCCGGACAGCAAATTTAAATTTATCGCTTTCGAAACTGTTTATAAAATATAAATATCTTTTTATTTAAAGTGTTTCCAAACAACAATCTAACGGATTTGGCTACAGTTTCAATTTCATACTTCAACGTTTAGCTTTTCTGAACTGCAAATCCAAAAAAAAAATCACATGAGGTGTCATGGGACACCCGGTTGGAACGAAGATCCTTTCCCTATATATTATGCACTAGTTAGTTCCAATACGTCTAAGGCGCCGTTGAAAAATACGATAATTTAAATGTATCTTTAAGAAAAGCTACGTTTTGTAAAATAAAAAACATTTTTTAGGAACAATTTAAATTTAATCAGAAACCATATACTACGTTGTACAACAAACCACGAAAATAATTTAATAATGGCTCCCTATTATACAAATGCAAATTATTTAAGTGATTCATTTCGAAAAGTGTCTGTTCCACCCGAGGCGTTTATATACCTGGGCAAACAAAAATATATCGTGGATTCAAATGGGATTCCCGTCATGTATCATATATACGGACGGGCAAATATTAAAGCAGTAAAAAGAACAACGTACAATGTCGGTGATTTTAGACACAATACTAACATATCATATAAAAGTATTGCACTAACGTCAAAAACCAAACAATTTTGGTAAAATCAGTGTTTTATAAAAAAATAAATTTAATTAGACCATAGATTTAAGTATATGTGAATTGGTCCACGAAAAGGGACCTCTGCGCCGAAAAGAAGTTGTTGAGAAAAACGCGTTTAAAAAAAGCGCTTCATTTTTCCGTGTTTTGCGCATGGTTGTGCAACTCTTTCTTCAACCTGATCATCTGGCGATGTATTTCGACTCTCTGGTATTTTGCACGATGTTCACTATGCAGTGTTGCCTCTATAAAAAATATTTCTAACAGTTAAAAACCTGTTTTTGCTAATTTTGTTTTCAAAATTACTAGAGCTGTGTTATTCCTTATCAAATTATCAATGTTTTGGATTTAAGCCGATAGAATTGAATCCATTATTTATTATTATTTAATTTATCTATTATTTAATTAATTTCAGGTTATAATAGACGAAGACAAATTTAAGAGTGTTGAAGAACAATACTTCAGCGATTGTTTGGAAGAATGTTTAGTCAGTGATGAGTCGGATGCATTTTCATCGCCAGAAGTTTCACAAGCGCTGCAATTATCTCTTCAAGATATTGAGGAAGAGCAAACTTTATCGCAGTTTTTAGAAAAACCTTGCTGTACGAATGGATACACTACTGTAATTCCGGAAGAACGAATTGTTTTAGCAAGAAATAACTTTTGGAATTACAGAAAGATGAACAAGATTTAGTTATTCTAAGCCAAATTCAGTCTGGTAAAGGGCATGAAGATTTCAATGACGCCTATAAAGATATATTGGCGAAAATCAAGTATGGACGTAAGTCAACTCAAGACAGCTCAAAAAGTCACGTACCTTTGATATTTAAATTAATTTTTTTAAATTTCAAATATTATATATATTCTCTGTTTATATCACATTTTTCAATTTTTTCATTAATTATGTTCATCTTTACAGGTGATTTGTAAAAAAAACTAAAAGACATAGAAGCTTGCAGCATTTGAAAGAGAGTTTTTTTCCTATAACAATCACTCAAAAAGTAAAAAAAAAAATTTTCGGCGCAGAGGTCCCTTTTCGTGGAGCAGGTCACATATAAATAATACGACATTAATGTAATTTTTTTATTAAACAGTTTTCGGTACATTGTTATCTTATATGAGTGTTAAATTGATTTCAACAAATTGTTTTTATAAAGCTGTACAAATGCAACATAGATGTTTATTAAATATACTCCAAAGCCCTATGTGGGGACAATGCATATAAAAAAAATATAAATTATTAAATTGCTATTGTTTATTATGGTACTAATTTTTTTATAATTACTTGAATTCAATAAACGTTTTATGATTTTTTTTCTTTTGCTAAAAAATAATGATTATGGAGTGATTTTTTTTAATATTACTCAAATTTAATCATTACCATTGAAAAAATCCTTAAATCTAATAATATAATTATTAGTATATAATTTGTATAATAAAACTCATAATGATTTCGGTCCCTGACTTATGTGGATGAAGGAACAACTGACGACTCTTTCGGAGATAAGAAAAACTGTCCAAGTTAGGAGTTACTAGTACAATTAAATTACGATCAATAGAAGCTTTTATTCCGTCTTGGGAAGGACGAGATGTCCTCATGCCATTCAAAAGTACTAAACATATCCTCCAACGATTTAAGTTCCGAAATAATAGAGACAAAATCAGAATTTTAATTTTGAAATCCTTTCTTGGCCTCCTTAACTAGCTTAAAAAAGTCAGCATCGAATACCCTAAACTTACAACATATTCAGCGAAGCCCGCTTTCCTTAACCGTAATTATGTCATATTATGTAATTATGTTATGCATGCACACTTCACATGCACAGCACACTATCCCCGAGCCAATATGAAAGAAAACAACCCTCATATACGTTTCTGACTATTCAAATCTAGTAATAATTACCAATTATGTCTAAAAGTATATAAAATAAAATAACAAAATGAATTAGTACACCTTTCAGACACTAAACTACGAAATCCTAAAAGTATGAAGTATAGAACTGGGTTGTTATACGGTTAAAAAAAAATTGTTTAAAATTTTTTCATTTAGCCCCCATCCCGCAACGTGCGTAAGGAACATCGTTCCAAAAATGTGTTTTCGGTATAAAAAACTGATTTGTCAAAACATTCTTGCACTTCACGATTAATTCGTCAGCATTTGGAAATGATGGTTTGGTTTAACCGCTTTTGTTTATTTTTTCACTAATCATCAATGAAGCGCCGCAGCAATACTGGCAGATGATTTGGCCCCCTTTTAATTCACTTTGGTCGAACTCTTTCTTTTCCACCTAGTATTTCTATATAAAAATTAAATTTATTTACACCAACTGGTATAAATATACTTATGCATACATACCCTTGTGGGATACAATAGAAAACTATTTGTTTACTTATTTTTCCATATCTACGTCCCTTCCCAACACAGTTTAAATACAGTTATAGGAAATCTAATGTTTGGCCATGTTTGTGAGCGATTTTTTAAAAATTTTCAGCCAAAGACATATTTCATTGAATCTACTTTAAAGCTTTTATTAAAAAACATATTTCACTTAATCAATAAAATTCATTATTAAAATTCATAAATTTAAAGAAAATATTTCGGTGGATACATTAAATTTATTCATAGCGGGCAAACCATATTACAGATATAGTCACGAATCTAATCACCTGTTGTACAGAATGACGCTAAAGAATTAATCAAGCCATACCATAAGGTAATATATAAAAGTTTCCATCCCACGTACACTGTTCTCTTATGGTCACCGACATAGCTGGAAATGTTGCGCAGTTTAGGTGCTGTGGTATGTTTCATTGGGTTGGACATAAGACGGACAGAACGGACTACTTTAGTACGTAAATGCTAGTAAATCAACGCTATCACCTAAAGGTAAAAACATTAGCTAAATTTTATTCGTCCATAAAATCCTAAAAACGATTCATGAAAACGTAAAAATTGTTGAACAAGATTATGACCACGTTATGACACATTTTTACAGACCCAATTCGTATATTGGAAAAAACTTAAAGAACTTTTTCGTAATATCGGTAATATACGAAAAACTTCATTGGATTAACAACGATTTTTAATGAATAATAATTCTTAAATGTAACATAGAAATTCTATAAAGTGTGTTTACAATTTTTTAATGGGTGTATTTACAATCTGTTAAGCGTTCTTTTCGTTTAATGGTACTAAGTCTTTCTAACAAACAGAATATAAAATACAGAGAAATAGTAAACTTTTCATCACAACAATATAACCCAAAATAACTCTTTTTCTCTATACACTCAAAAAAAAAACAGTGAAATTATGTCGTGCTTGATTAGAAAGTTCAAGATAAAATGAAAGGCTAATTACCTGTTAGTTGTACCATGAACTTTGTCACGTTAAATGCAGTGGACTATCTGGACTAGTTGCAGATGCAATAGCAAATAATAAGGGGCTAAGTTTTTATCGCTTTTTCCAAAACGCATGGAAAGAATTTTTGCAAATTCAAGATGAAGCTGCTAAGTTAACAGAACGTATTTCTGAATATGGAACGATGTTTGACGATTTTAAATCCTGAGAGAATTTAAAATCTTGCAACAGTCTTTACCGAAACGTCGTAAATCCTCTATCCTCTAGAAATATTACCAATGATAAGCGTGACGATTCTGTTGCTAGTACGATTACACTTTATTTTCGAGGCTATTCTTGATACGGATTTTTGTGCTGAAAATACTTTGGTTCGTGAATATATACAGAGAAAAACCAAGATCAAATATCAATCAATTTCAAATTCCACAACATGATATAAATGTTCCAAGAAACTGAAAGGTTTTACTGATGATAACATTTAAATAGTCTGTGGTTTGAGAGCTAAACTGACACCTTATATATGGGCAGCTTTGACTTCAACTAGAATGTCCTCATATTCACCAAAACCTGGCTCAATAATACTTTCTTCAATTCGGAAATACTGTCAAACAGCTATATTTTTAGACATGACCGTGACACCATACTGAAAGAAAAACGCTTCGTCGCATGGATGAAACATTTTCATTAATTTTTTTACGTTGTTATAGTGAAAAGTGTCGTATATCCGACAATTTGGTAGTCGCTGCAACGAAAAATTTCATACTTGACTTCTTTGACAATTTTTTATTTCGTTGCTGCAACAACTTACTTGTTTTTCCTGCAACAATTTTATTTAATTTGAATTTTGTACAAAAATGGGTTGAAAATTAAAAAGAAAATGAGAGGCATGAGTTTTAAACTACTGATATTTGGTTTATCTCTTACTTTTTATAGTTTATATTTATTATTTATTCATTTTGGAGATTTGTCAACAATTTTAGTTGACGAAACAATTTTGTAATTGTAACGAAACTAATTTTTATGATGATATATAGAGAGAGAAGCTGTCGAAAAAATGAGCGAGCGTAAAAAAGAGGCCAGCAAGAGAAAATGGTGAGCGTGAGTGGTGGGTCACGTACACATCTTAAATCAGTTCCATTGCAACAATCGAAAGTGGTAGACATATTTCAATAAATTTCAATATATTTGTTAAAACAGACCAATTAGTTATACTTAGTAATAATCTTGTATTGTGAAAGCCAAACTGTGTGAATTTATGTGTTTGCTGTGATCGTTTGTGTAACTTGCGAATCAATAAATCAAATAGATAAATAAACAGAATGCAAGGAGCAACATGACCCTCAAATATGTAACTGAATTTTGTGAGTGTTTATGCGCGTGACGGTACAAGTCGCATCAAAATGTTCTTGTTTTGTGTTTTATAATAGCTTATTCACATTTACCGCGTTTCAGCTGGCACGCCGGCGTTTCGCTCTCTTGAGATCATTTCGAAACCATGGTGTTCACATTGTGCTTTTGTTAACTACTGTGGTTTCATGTGACATTTCTCATTTCTGTTTTGTGTTTTCTGTATTGACTGTAAACAACACAAACGCACATTTGTGAATAAAGAAATATAAAATAATATCAAAAAATTAATGTAATTTTTATAATATTAGAATTTATCTCATTGTATGATAAAGCAATGAATGCATTGAAAGATATAAATGATTATATTCATAAATCACATTGCAATAAGTACTTACCACCACAAAGCAAACTAGAAATGTAAACAAACAGATTTGTTTTCCCTCATTTTTCTGACATTTGCTTTGAACCAGCAATGGACATTTTTCATTTTACTCCTTTTTTTAACTACTATTGGAGTACAACACTTTGCTCTCTCTCATTTTTACTGTGGTTTCAAACAAACTGTGGTTTTCAAACTATCGAAGTCAATGAAAACCAAGAAGCCAAAGAAACAAAGTGTTTCTACGACGAACACAAAAAATAACAATTCAACGTACAGTCAACTGAATCCAATCTAAATTTTAATAAATTTGGTTAGAATAAATAAAACAGCAGTTGAAGAAAATGCTTACAGAGCGATCACTGGCTTAATGACGGGAGATTTGGCGCTACAATTGAATATCAAAACAGTCAACACAACAACAATTGCAAGATTTAAGAAAACAATGATGTGGTACTATGTTAAAGGAGTAGAGCAGGGAGTAGCGCTTATGTTCATGGTAAGTACAGACTTAGATATGTGCATATCTTAAATATAAATCTTAAAAATTAATTCTTCGCATATTTTTAATTGCAGGACCTGAATGTGAATAATTCGTGTTACTCAAGTTAGCTGGTCAAAATGAAGAAAAATTTAAAACGTAATCCAAAATCGTTTTACAAATTTGTTAACTCTAAAAGAAGACACCTGGCTTTCCAGCGGTTCTGAAATTTCACAAGGATGAATCTGGATATGATAGTGTTATAAGTAACCTTTTTTGCTGATTTCTATCTACAACTTATTCGGATGCAACTTTTGATGATTCCAGTTTTATTGCGATCTTATCAAGCAAAATCTATTCAATTTCTTGTTGCTTCTAGGGTGTCTATTGGTTTGAAAAACCTAGAAATTTTATATAACTGTGGACCAGCAGTATCTTAGTTCAACGTGCTGATGCTCTATCTATCCCACTGTCTCTCCTCTTTAATGGTTCAATTACGTATGGATGTTTTCCGAAAATGTGGAAGGATTCTTACATTACTCCGCTTTTTAAATCTGGAAATAAATCTGATATCACAAATTATAGACGTATTCTCAAAATTAAGTACTATACCAAAACTTTTGATAAACTCGTCACCTATGCCATCAAGTAAATACTCTAATATCTCATTTCCAACATGGCTTCAAAAAAAGATGCTCGACTTCAACAAACCTTAAGCAACTTGCAACTTTAGAAAATCTTGGTTTTTTTTCAAGTAATACAAACTGATGCGGTATACAAAGACTTCAGCAAGGCATTCGACAAGGTTATCCATAAACTTCTTCTAAATAAATTACATTGGATGGGGTTTCCTGACCTTAGTTTAAAATGGATAAACACTTATCTGGCAAACCGTAAACAAGAATATTTTGAGAAGGTGTCATCAAAAACTATTCGTGTGTACCGCAAGGCAGCCATCTTGGACCTCTTTTGTTTTCACTATTTATTTATGATTCACCTCAATCTATTAAATTTTCGAATATTTGGATGTATGCTGATGATATGAAAGTTTTTCTGAGTTACGGCCAATTATTGGCACAAAAGTTTCTCCAAGATGACTTGGATTCGTTCTACACATGGTTTAATTTAAATCTGGTGGAGTTGGATCTTGGAAAGTGATAATATATGCGTCCCTTTAGAATGAAGCCAATGTCTACAAATTATGTAATGGGCGGCCATCTGTTGGTAAATGTTGTTACATTCCTTGATCTGGGTGTTTTACTGGACTCCAAGCTGATCTTCGTTTCTCACATCACTATAACGATCACTATAATTCGATTTATCAAACGTTGATCTAAATAGTTTAACGATCCCTACGTAACGAAAAATTTATACATATCACTTGTAAGGCTTATACTGGACCGTATTTACCAAACTCACGTCGATGGTATTGAGTCTGTACAAAACTCTTCAAAAAACTTCAATCAATTAATTCTCCCATCTTATGCCATTAGATTTGATCTTATTAAATTTCCAACTTAAAAAGCCGCAGATTCATGGTCAACATATCGTTTCTTCTGAACGAAATCAATGGTGATGTCTATTCTGTTTTCTTGATTAAGAACGTATCATTCAACACTCCTCAACGATCAACACGCTACATCTCACCATTATCCGTTCAATTTTGTAGAGCAATTTACGCCAATGCTGATCCTTCCACGAGAATGTGTAAGGAATTTAATAAATTGTATAGCCTTATTGATTTCGGTATGAACATTAATGTAATTAAAAGCAAATAATAATTTTTTTAAATTCTCAATTACTTCCCAAAAATTTTGTAAATAGTCTGTAAGGATAATTTCAATAGACAAATAAATCACTATATAAATAAAATAAAATATTAATCTGGTAATGTAAGGATAAAAATTAGTCATTCTACTAAATCAATAAAACACTTTTTACAAACGTTTAATGAACGTTCCCCCTTATTCCCACAAAAAAATCCATGGTCGAAAATGGGCCTAACTTAGCTAACAACAGTACCGAAGAGGTTTTATATTTGAAAGTCACTTTTCTACACACCAAAGACGGTGGCAAAAGATTGTTCAGGGTAGAAGGTGCATATAGAAAGATCATTGCGGGAAACATTCTGTAACTTGTACTAATCAAAAAGAAACCCAATAGTCAAATTTCCGTAAGGGTTTTCGGAGATATCTCTGGAACTAAACTAATACACAGGAATGCTTATATTCAAAGTTAGATGGCCTAAAGTTAGCGTTTTGGTCTTTTCCCAATATTATCTCATTATCATATCTCACAACCCATTGACAATATGGCAACACTAATGATGCCTATAATACCAGACTTTATTAAAATTATTTTTTTCATAACTTTATAAGTTTAAGTTATAATATATTATATATATTAAATAATATTAACTCTCGAAAACAGATCCGTAAACGATCGGAAAATGAATCATCAGTCGCTCAGTTTGTGGCAGTAAAAGTTTCGTTTACGATGTCTTGCAAGAGATTCGTTTGCGAGACTTTTGCAATATCTTTTGCGAGAACAACACGAAAAATAAAACAAAATGCAATAGCCAAAACTTTGTTGTTGTGTCGTGTGCCTTCACGTGTGTGCCTCTGTTTGGCGCACGACACAACGACAACAATGTTTCTCTCTTTTCGTCCGTTTAGCACCCGTTTTTAAACCAGTTTACGAATATTTGGGCGAGTTTAATTTTTCCCCCGGTTTTGGTCCGGTAAATACTCATTTCTGAGCCTGTTTGCGAGCATTTATCGTAAAAAAAATCCAATGAGTGTTCGAACTCACGGGCGATGTGTTAACACCTTTTTGCTACACGGTACCTGTTCGATTTCTATGAACACATTCGTAAATGTTACATTGGAAAATAAAAAACAGCGTTCAATCATATGATGACGTTACAGTTAAATAATATTAATACTTAAAATTATTTAAAGACCCAGTGCAAGCACATGTGTCATTATTTTCTTGCTCAATACTTTTTGTTTTATTCCCACAAAAGTCAAAGAATGCAAAGCAACAGACACTTGTACATACATACATACATTGCTATATTCGTACGATATAACCGAAGATCAACATAAAATACTTTTTTAATATTACTCCAAATTAAAACACTTCAATCTCGGCTCGCCGATATCGGATCGCCTTAATTTTTGGAATAAACTCTTCGTCGAAACCCGCACTAGCTTTTTAATCCAAAAATTAATAAAATCGGCTATGAATTTCCGGAAAAAATCGCGTGGGAAAATTATATGAAAATCGCCCAATAATCACTTTCAATACCGACTGCCAAGCAACGAACAAACAAACGATGATTTACTCTTACAAACCTAACACTTGTGTATGTATTAAATTTATAGTTTACTGCCCTAGAGGCGCGCGTATAGATGTTAACACATCAAAAAAATTGTATTCAGTGGAGTGGGCGTTCCACTCAGTGCTGTCCCTAATAATGCCGCATAATTGGCATCTTCGCTATAGAGTTGTTTTCCTTTATCTGTTTCTATTTCGATATTTCTCACATTTATAGAAATTTCACTAATATAGAGTCGGAGGCACGCTAACAGAAATCGACTCCAACTCCGACTTCGGACAAATTTTCTGAACTCCAAATCATCTCCAATCCACACCCTGGAAAACCCCTGAATCATATCGCAAGCTTATAGGGGTGGGATAGTGTTGTATGGAGATCCTTAGTAACGAGTCACCCCTAATTTTGTGAGATTGGGGGAAAAAATTCATGAACCAAAAATAATAGGGAGGTGGGGTGAGGATAAAAATCCTCAACAATCCCCATAACTGCCCAGCAGTCGCTCCTAGGGGGTAGAATGTATAACCGACCCCACCCCGTATCCAATACAAAAATTATATTTTTACAAAATTTTGTTCCATCGCTCCAAGGGTGCCCTACCGCTGCCATGGTGCCTCGTAGGGGGCTCAAATGTAGGATCGACCCACTTTTGTTTCGCCAACATCTTTTTCGAACATACTTATCCTCTAGCTGTAACCCATAAGAAGGATACAATACAAAATTCACTTAAAAATTTACAAACTCAAAAAAGAAAAATATCTTCACAAAATAGTATTTTCGTTAAAGTAAATTTATTTAATCGCGACAAATCTAAAATGGTAGAAAGTGTTCATCTTTACTACGTTATCGGAATGCAACATATCTTACGAATATATCAAGACATGGATCATGAAATTCAATGGATGCTTTCGCTTTGCTTCAAAATTACTTGAAGGTATGTATGTATGTAATTTGAACAAGAATTGTAATTTTTTGCGTTACTCCAGATCTGCGTTACTCCAGATCTGGTGTCTATTTTCGTCAGATGTAAGACATCCGATAGAGCAGCAGTTCATATATTATAAAATATCATTTACTTGACCCAAGAAAATATATCATCAATCGGAAGTGCCTTCGACAAGTCCGTACACAATATCGACAAAATACTGAATTTATGAAGGAAACCCCACAGTTGGATGAATCGAAAATAGTTAATGTGCATTGGGATGGGAAATGTTGGCGGACTTGGAAGGCGCCTCGATCCATTTGAGTTCCTGCCATCGTCACAAATGATGGGAACGAGCAGCTTTTGGGCGTGCGAAAGATACCGTGGGAAAAAGGAAAAGGCAAACATATTGCAGGGGCCATTTACGGGCCTATACTTACTTGAGTGGAAAATCACTGACCGTGTCCAAGCTATTTTTTACGACACCACATCAACGAACACTGGCCAATTCCAAAGTGCGTCACTATTGCTTGAGGAAATGTTGGAACGAAATCTTGTCAATCTGCCATGCAGAAATCATATGTATGGAAAAAAAGTCTGGTCAGGAGTGCCAATGTTTGGCCGTTTGAAAAAGCAATGGGAAAATATTAAAGGCGATCCTTGCAGTCCTGGTCAGGAGTGCCAATGTTTAGCCGTTTGAAAAAGCAATGGGAAAATATTAAAGGCGATCCTTGCAGTCCTGGCATCGAAGATAATGGAGTGGCAGCCAAATACCAGTTCAAGTCAAAATTGGGATCAATTCGTTTTGTTTGGATCAACTGAACGAAAAGCAACCCAGAAACGACTACAAACAATTCCTTGAAATGGTTTTATTGTTCCTTGCTGAAATTATTCCGAATCATCACCTCAGCCCACCAGGACCCATCAGTTATGCTGGATAGATGGCTAAAAATGTTTTTGTTCCTAAAACATCTCGATTTAAACAAAAACGTGTTGAATGGTCTTCGCGACAGAGGAGGATTTAAGGGGGGGCGCACAGGGCGCGCGCCCGGGGCCCCGCAGTTTTGGGGGCCCCGTGACTTTATCAATATTCCTATAAATGTTTTCTAATAACAATTTTAGTTACAATGAGCAGAGTTTTTAATATAACAACAAGTGAGCTGTGCTATGTACTTTTCCTTAAAATTTATCACTACAGTGGCGTCATTTGCATGGGAGCAAGCAAGTATTTTATATACCTGCCTCAAATATTGCGTTTCTATATTTGACCAATAATGAGCTAACGTCATACAAAAAGGGTTCAGAAATAAATTTTTTTTTCTAAATATAAAAATTAAAGTTTTTATTTTTCTATCATAATATCCACTATACATTAAAATAAGGACCAATCTTTATCAAACGCTTCAAAAAATTTACCTATAATGGTCCAGAAACCTAAAATGGAACTTATTTAGTGAAAATACATAAAAATTGAAGTGAAATTAAATACTTATATTTATTTCATTGCAAATAATTAATATCAGGTGGCATTCGAAATAAATTTGTTTTTAAGACTTTAAATCGATTAAAAATTGTCCTCCCAATTGTGTTGCAACTTTTCTCACGGTGAATTGTTTTCAAACTGTACTACGAGTTTAACAAGTAATATTGCATGATCAAAATATTGTTACAAATCATTCTCGTGAATTTTAAATAACATGTTTCAGAAGGCAATGTTTAAAAAATTATTTATTTTTCTGCAATCTTTGTTTTTGAAACATATATAAGTACATACCTATATGTATTTCTGTTTTTATTTATGGCTAGAACAATGAAACGCCATTTATCAGGCGCTGCAAGAAGAAAAGTTAAAAAACAATATGAAAAAGTTATCAACCAATAAAAGTGAGCATTAGATAAATTTATGATCACTCTAGGTAATTCCGTGGACACAAAAAAACTGATGCAATTACAGCTTCCACCAGCCGACAAAATGAGTTTGCTGAAACTCTTGGTTTAGAAGAAGGTATAAGTGAAATATCAGTAGACAAAGGCAGGCAAGATATGCCGATGGAAAATATCGACAGTAAGTCTCAAAATATAAAATAAATTTTTTATATTTTGTATTAACAGTAGAAATGGTGGAATTTCTCATTTTCAATAAACTAATAAATATGGGCCATATTAGTGAAATTAAATCGATATTTAAACAAGGTGATCGCATTTTTATAGGAAAACGTTGATTGAAGAATGTGAAGAAATTTTTTCCGAAACATCCAAATCTATATGTATATTGCTATCCATGCAAATTATTTTCGGGCTAAAAAAACAAGTTGACAACTGGGTTTCAAAATAGTGGAGTTACTTTGTCCGACCATAAAAAATCAAAGCAGCACGTCCCCTCAATGTGTACAATCTACAAGCGCTCCACGGTTTCAAATCGCGTCGATGCGAAAATTAAGCCGCATTGACAATGCAAGCGACAATTTCGTTTTTCATGCTATCTCGTTCTCACACACAGAATTTCATATAATGGCCATTCGTTTTTTTTTACAAAAATGTAACTCCAATTTGTCGCTGAAGTTGATTTATTCCTACTCCAGCAACATATTTGTTCGAATGTATTTGATACTAGATGGCGCTGTTTTCGAATTTCACATTCAAACTTAAAAACATCAATGAAAATTGAACCCATTTGTGTTAAAAGATGCACTATAAAACGTTATTTTATCTGTATAATCGTTTAATACCAAATATGTTTAAATACATTAAAATTTTTTAATATTCGAAATACAACCCTGGAGGTGACATTTGAATCATGATGCAACTAATAGAGGTTGTGTTATAAGAATAACTTAAATGGTTTGCTTTTCCTTCTGTTCATTATATGAAGAATCAAATTCAAATGTATTTGGATTTTGTAATTTCTGGCTTACTTTTATTCTTCACATACATTTGTGTTAACCTTGACACGAAAACAAAATATATTTTATTGCTGCCCTGATATATTGGCCGTAATATTGGTATCACCTGTTGGAACAAACATCTCGATTCGAAGTAAACTGTTGCTTGCATTGTGAACGCCTTTTGAAAATGTTGCTTGCATTGTGATTCCGGCTTTATAATGCAAAACGAAAGTTATTGGAGATACATTTTACGAAGATTTGTATCCACAATAAATTTCCTTGCAATTGCATGTAGAGGACATAACGAGAGTTCAAGATCTTCCAGTATGATGGTTTTTTAAAGTCGTACTTGCACGACTACATTTGCGCGAATCATTACTTGTACATTAATGGTCAGTTTCACGGTTGAAAATTCTCCATTTATATGTACTTTAAATGCCCGATGCTTGTCATTTAAATGTCATTTAATATGAAAAATTTCAGTAAGCTTTTAAATTGAGCTTTTAAATGACGAGTGTGAAACTCGCCCTAAGACTTTTATTTATAGCTTCCATAAGCTCTATTTTTAAAGTTCCAACTATTATGATTTTGGTTTTTAAGTTGGAATTTTTGTTTATTTTATCACTGTTTACTTACACGTCTGTCTCGCATTGCATTCAAATAACAACTAAAAGCGCAGCAAACTGCAACGCGTCAATTTCCCATCCAAGATATATTGACAAGGTAGAACTATTACTACTTTCACTGATGGTTTTAAGAAAATTATCGAAAAATTCCTACCCATGTGCGTTTTACGCACACTTTTGTGATGGTTTCCCATATAAAATGTGTGAATTCATTAGTGATCATGACATCATTGACAGCTAGGAGTATAGATAAAAAAGCCGTAGATATGAAAGCAACTTTTCCAAATGTGGAAATTATTTTAAAAATATTTTATACCATGCCAATCTCAAACGATTCTGGAGAAGAATCATTTCTTGTCTTGAAAGAGTAAAGAATTATTGAAGAAATGCAATGATAGAAGAAAGACTCAAAAGTATTGCAGTATAGGTATTGATTTACTTAAAATTATTGATTGTAATGATATAATTTACAAGTTTGCAAGCCAAAAAGATAGAAAAAAATTTTCTATATTTTAATTAGTACTTAAAGTACGATTTTAAGGTTTATAAAATTTTGGATTATTTCAACAAAAATTTAGTTATTTTTCGAATATTTTTATGGGGCCCAATATTTATTCTGCGCCCTGGGCCACATCCAACCTAAATCCGCCTCTGCTTCGCGATGTTACCATTTTCATCGTAACACTTTACGTGAAAGTTTGGTTTAGCACCATCAGAGCAACCGAAGCTCCAAACATTGTTTCAAATTTTTTGAAAGCGATTGCTGATTATAATTCGGTTGATTAGATAGTGTTGCAACTATTAGGGAAGAGATTCTTCTGACATCTCTGGAAGCTGTTTCTCTTGCATTATTTGATCCAAATTCCCCCGGTGACATCAAGCGGAAATTGAAATCGCAATTCGTGTATTTGAAGATGAGAGAGAGGAACACGAGAATGAATTATCTGACGATGCGATGGACGAATCGTCCGACGAAGGCAGCGAGAAAGAAGACGACGTGGATGACAGTGGCAATCAAAACCAGTACATGTTGTTGGCTTCGAAGGTGTAAAAACGATTATCTTGGCATCGCAAGAAGTGAATTAAAAACTCATAAAGAAGGATTTGAGCCATTAAAAGTAATAGACGGCTATAACAACGTATTGTGCCGTAAAGAGGAGAAGGAAAACATATTTTAGCTTCAGTTCGACGCCGCAAATCGGAAGAAAAATCCATCGCATGATAAAAATAAATGAATTTGATTCACATTTTCGAAGTATAAATGTTTTCGATGTATTAAAACATAACTTTTCACGTTCAATAAAAACGAAAATTTATTTTCACCAATAAATGCGAAATATTTTAACGAAAATATTATTTTGGGGAGAAATAATTATTTTGGTTTGCTCGTTTTTAAGTGCATTTTGTATTGGACCCTCGTTATTGGATAGAGGTAGAGCGTAAGAATGTTCGAAAAACATGTTGGGGGAGAAAAATAAAAGTTGGTCGATCATACATTTGACACCCCTAGGAGGCACCATGCGAGCAGTAGGCGCCGATTTCATAAAAAAATATATAAAAAATTAAAAAACGTGTATGGGACCACCTTAAGGGTTGGATATAGGGGGTAAATATGTTTTAAGAAACTTTTGGAGCTGCAAAAATATTGGGGGCAGTAAGAGAGGTGGAAGCTAATTTTATAACATATAATTTCTGCATGGGAGTATGGCCGTCGGTGGTGCAGTGGTAGTATACGCGGCTCTTGTGCATGATAACTTGGGTTCGATCCCTGCTCTGATTATCTTAAATTTCTTTCGACGGCGGTCACCTCGCTTAGTGACGGCGACATTATCGAGTATTTAGCCATGAAAAAGCTTCTTAACATACCGCTCGGAACCGGTGTAATTTCATTTTTTTTTCAAACCTTGCAAAATTAGAAAGGGGCTCGTATCGAAATCGAAAACTCCTACACTATTGCATGTTAAACAAAACTGAGATCAGTCGAGAGAAATTCCCCCGTAACCTATATGGACCAATCATTGATATCGGCGAGTATTAATGTCGTATGATCCACGAGAGGAGAAACCCAACAACTATAGGGTTAAGTGAATATAAATAGGGCGATGTTTTTGACTAGGGTTGCCATTTAGGTGCTAAAGGCAAAGTTTTGGATGCTTCTGTATGTTCGCGATACTCGTTTTCCTATTCTGTATCCATTGCCCGAAACTCTTAAAGTTATAGTGCTTTCTAATTTATTTGCCTCTGTTCTTATACCCTTTTTACACGGAAACTTTTATATTGACTCATATACCCTAGACCGACTCACACGTATTTACTTAAATTGACTAAAGATTAATATATGTCAATCTGGCATTTCAATCAGAGAAATCTCCATATACAAATTTTAAAAATGTTTTTTTTTTGTTTTTTTATTTAGTTAGGGAACCACTATTGTCATGCCTTTTTTTAATAACGGGTCCGCCAAATAACTTTTTTTTTTGGAAATGCTATAAAAAAAAAACTACTGAATATTTTCTCAAATTTCTTTTTTTATTTGAAAGTACAAGCCTTCCGGTTAATAATGGAAAATAACTTCATTCAAATGGCTGCCTCCGCTGGCCATGCAGTAGCCTACACCATCGGTCCAATTTTTAAGCACATTATCGATTGTGTGCAGCTGTATTTCACCAATGGCTTCACGAATATTGTCCTTTAAAGCGTCAATTGTCTCTGGCTTGTCGGCGTAACACTTATCTTTGAGGGCACCCCACAAATAATAGTCCAACGGTGTCAAATCGCAGCTCCGAGGTGGCCAAACGACATCAGCTCTGCGGCTGATAATGCGATCTTCAAATACAGGGCGCAAAACATCGACTGTAGCTTCGGCTGTGTGGCACGTAGCGCCGTCCTGTTGAAACCAAACGTTGCCAATATCCTCCTCTTCAATTTTTGTAAACAAAAATTCGTTCAACATGGCCCGATAACGATCGCGATCATTTCCAAAGAAAAATGGTCCAATTATGCCTCTGGACCAAAATCCGCACCAAACAGTGACTCGTTTGGGTGCATCGGCTTTTCAATATATGCGTGCGGGTTTTCTGTTCGCATAAATGCGACAATTTTGCTTGTTTACATACCCGCCAAGATCAAAATGAGCTTCATCTGAAAAGATGATTTTTTTGGAATTTTGGAATTTTTGGAATTGAATATGGAATTTTTAGTGCCTTTAAATAATTGAACCGGAGTGTATACCTCCTTTCTATTTTGTTTGAATTTGTTCTATTTTACGTGAATGCCTCTGTTAGTTTGAAGTTCAATGGAGTCTTTGTATTCCCTTGCTCGTTTCCACCTGCCTTCCCTTCTACTTTCCGTTCTTTCCATTGTCTCGAAAAATCCTAATCCATAATTTTTTATTACTTTTATGGGAGTTATGTCCAGTTTCCCCAACCGCAAAAGTTGAAGTCTTGCAAAGTTATACAGCCTTACTTACTTATTTAGTTACCATACCCAATTCAGGTAACGTATTTCTCCAACCGACTCTTGTGCCTTTTCTCTCCGGCTGCCTCGAGTTATTTCGTCCTTATCGCGTTTGTTCCTTATCTATTCCACTGATATGGTAAAACCAACGAAATTGCGTTATTTTGATTCGCGTAACCACGTTGATGTCAGATTACAGTTCTACTGCTCATGGTTCCTACATTTTCCAGATTTATATATTTTCGACTGCATGCGGAATCAAGGTTCTGCTCTATACAGAGAGGTTGTGTAACGTTCTGAATTAGCTGTGTCTAGTTACCTGGGTTGTTTCTCGAGAATGGGCTTTATCTCCGAAGTAATTGCTTACGAAATACAGGACCAACTAAACACCTATTAGCAGACGGCAGATGCAAGGTAAACAAAATGCGTCAACGTTCATGGTCTGGTCCAAATGAGTGGAGGCATCGATTCGTTTACTGCTAAACCTACTTTCACTGACTCTGTCGATCCCCAAAAATAAAGCAGTAATTTCTATCACAGTCAGCCCGAAGATACAGTCATCAGCAGAAAATTCGAGCAGCAGAAGAAGTTAAAGAGGTTAAGATATTGAAAAACTCGTTTCCAATCTTCACTGGGGAGTTGGTGTCAATCAATTTCATACACAGAGTTATATCAGCTGAGCAGAAACTCCTAGTGTAGACAGATCTTCCGAAAGTTGTCTCCATGTCGGACTATTGAAGGCAGGCATAAAATCAACAAATAAATTGGCTTTTCGTGGGATTTCTCGGGGACTTGGCGAAATCTAAATATTCGATCAGTTATGGATTTCTCAGGTCTAAATCCATACTTATAAACTTGACTTGGCGAAATCTGAATATACGATCAGTTATGGATTTCTCAGGTCTAAATCCATACTTATAAAATCCGATCAGATCTGTCACAATTGGTTTTAGTCCTTAGCACATTACGATTGAAAGACCTTGCACCTAAATGCCGTGTTCCACAGCAGCTGTTGTAGATGTCAGAGTTCTTTATCCTTGTACATTCCTCGGTAGCAGTAATGTTAGCATGATCACATGCATGTGCCAACTGGATACTGCGGCTAGATTTGTATAGGGTTCTTACATTCCATGTGCTATCCATAAATCGTGGCGCTGATAACGTTTGCGGGGTCCATCAATAAACAGGGGTGTTGTACATATTATTTTACTCTTGTATTTTCATTAACATTGAACGGCTACGTTGGCAAAAACAACCCACCGGCGCACACTGGGACCCGTCCATACAAGTTTGTGCTCAAAACTCTCAATGATGGAGAATTGCTATAAAACACTTACAATAAAAATAATTATACCAAATTTCAATTGTATTTTCTAATTTTATTCAAAAGCACAAATATTTAGTCTTCAGATGCATCTGATTCAGCTTCTATATGTATCCTCCTCCAAAAGCATCGCTCGAACTTCCGCATCCAGAGATTTTCTTTTAATTGGTTCTAAAGACCTTAAACTGGTTATAAGTGGATCCGAAGAAACAAGTAAACGCTGAAACACATCTTCAAGGTTAGCCTGTCTTGAAGTTTTTCGGCTAAAACGTTCACGATATATCTTAAAGTCCTTGTTTCTTGATTCTTGGGCTTCTTCACTTAATTGTCCAATTGGCAGCAGGAAATTAGATATTATTTCATATCCATGAATCAAAATTTTGTGCACTTTTGTTGTCATGGGGTGCCAGGGATAAAGATCGACGTATAGTATCAAGACAGAAGTTCTTGAATTTATTTTCATCTACTTTGAATCCGCAAGATAATGTTTGTAGGATAAAATAAAATTTTTAAATTAATGTTAAATCAATACCTGTTATTGTAGAAGACATTTGACTATTTTGAAAGAATTTGCGAGCAACATTGCCATCATTGCTGTTTCCATAACCTGGTGTGGGCTTATCTATGATTAAAGACATCTTAGTCTTAAATTCCGCTTGTATTCTTGACTTATTTTCCTCAACTATACTCTCATTTTGTTTGTTAATGCGCCAAGTTTAGTAGGCAACTTATATGCTACATGAAGCAAACATTCGTCTCCATGCATGTAGTACAGAGATTCCAAATGATAAGTTTTCAGTTTTTATTGGCATATTTATAACAGATCTGAAGTCATTGAAATCCTTCGATGTAGCGTTTCATAAATAACATCTCAAAGTTGATTCCGTATCTGACAGTGAATTGCAAACCTTACCATCAACCATAGTCAAAAGAGGTGTATGCGAGATGGTATACTCCTTATCACCTAGTACAAGTTTGGTGTCCGTTAAATTATTAATCTGTGAATCCATGTTAAATCTTTCTTGCTTGGAAAGTTCAACAGTTTCCTTTCTGTACTGTAATTTAATAGGCCTACAATAACGAGGAGATGAAGGTCGAGGATTTTGCCACAATACAAATGTTTTACTGTGTTTTTCTTCAGTAAATAATCTTAAAGGAACTAAGGATGATATAAACATATACTTGTCATCACTTGTATCGGATACAAACTGTTGCATGTATTGAGTATGACTAGAACTACCGTCAAATCCCCATTTTGATATTAAGGTTAATTTATTACTGTCTGTGTCAGTAAGGACATATTTTTGAACTTGCATAATACGACTAGCAGTGTGGTCTAAAAGCGATTGGAGTGGAACCTCACCTTCAATATCAGTCACAGTCATTCCAATAGTCAAACATTGTTTTTTAGCCTTTCGAACATTTTTATAAGTGGGAAAAATGTCTTTTGCATAATTCCTTATTATATTATACTGGCGCCTACTCAACTGTGCCTCCATCATTAAAGACAAGGCTTGTTCGTTAGTTAACATACGACAGTCAGGTTGATCTTCTTCAGCTGTGCTAGGATTAATAATATTTAGGATATTGTTCGCCTCATGGCGCTTTCCACTTAAGCTCATTTGCGCTGCGTATGCTAACATTTCAGAAGAATGTGCATTTCGAAGTCCTGCAGTTATCCTACGTTTCGACTGATCACTACAGTCATCAAAATCTTTAGCAGGTCTTCCTCCTTTAGGCATCTGATACAATTTAAATTTAGAAGAGCATTGCAACCAGGTCTTTTGTGATTCATAAAACCTTGCCTGATGCCTGCCGCATTTATCCCATTTAGATATAAATGCATTCTGAAAGTTACGCAATGAGGTTTTCAGCTCACCTCTCTTAGAGTTTGGACAGTTAGTTTGGGTCGTTATATATTGTTCTAGGTCGATAAATTTCTTTTTAATTAATTTCTGGTGACTTTTGAATAAAATCTCACTCAAGTCTTGATTTTTCATGGAGATTGTAGTTTTGTCTGAAATAATAATAATAATAATGACATAATCTTATTTTCCATAGAACCAAACGAACCTTCACATACGCACAAAAGTAATTTTTTTTAAAAAATTCGCAAAATTATGTTGCTGGCCTTCTCAGTTAAGTAATATACAAGGGCTTGCCTTTTTATTGCAAAATCATTGAATAATATAAATTTGCGCATTTTGAAAAAAAATTAGTTTCAAAAAATTACTACAAAAAAATTAACAGTACCAAAAGTTATAAGTCATAGATCCAAAAACAAAGAACTTATTTATCAAACAATATATATAAAACAATTACCATACTTTGATTGATAGACGACATAATTCACTTTAAATAATTTTATCTTTTAACGGCAGAAATGAATATTTCAAAATCCTCCTTTAGCTTGCGTATGTTATAAAACACGTGATATTTTCAACAATCAGCTGACTTTGAGTTGCTGTACTTAACAGCTGATAGTAGTTAGCGCCTCAATTTTTTTTACCAGTGATGTGATATTTTGTACCGATTACTCCAATAAAATTATTTTCCTTAAATTCGAAAATTTAAAAAATTGAGTTTTGAGCACAACCTCGTATGGACGGGTCCCAGTGTGCGGCGTTTGCATTTTACATACTGCCTGAATTTATATTGTATCACCCAATTATTGATCAGGTGTTGGCCATTGAATTTGGATTATGTTTTCCATGGTTTTCTTACCCGCCGTTGAATAGTAATATTTGCGCACGCCGAAAAAAAAACGGTATCTCTAACAAAATGCAGGAACCATGTACATGTTTGCAACATCTATTTCATGAGCCGACGATCTGCTACTATTTTATTTCGTTGTTGTTTGTCACGTTCTTCTTTCCAGTTGTTTTCAACAAACAAAGTACAATTTGCGTCACCCAACGCATATGTTACTTCTTACTTATCATTGTGTCTCCAACATCTAATATTGAATAGCAAACACTATGGTATTTGGACACACGTATACTATATTTGCGACAAGCAACAAACATGTTGTATTTGTAACCAACCAACAACAAAATCAGATTTTTCAGCGTATGTCTACTAATGACAAAAGAAATGCCCTAAAACTGGTCAATGTATTAACAAATTTTTAACTGAGCAAAACCTCGAAATCATATTTTTTGGTGGGAACAGAAGA
Source organism: Phaonia tiefii (assembly GCA_963931995.1). Classification (NCBI taxonomy): domain Eukaryota; kingdom Metazoa; phylum Arthropoda; class Insecta; order Diptera; family Muscidae; genus Phaonia; species Phaonia tiefii. The sequence continues at coordinate 194,735,303 of OZ008368.1, read as the reverse complement.
TGTCAATGAAGGTACCTAAAACACAATAATTACATCAGGTGTTCCCCATCTTATAAAGTGTCATTTAACTCTTTTGGGCATAATAAATTCTGTCAGTTAGCCCTTTAGAATAAACCTAATGGCAATAGTAACAACAACAAACACAATTAAGACTTTCAAGAAGAACATCAACAGCGAATAGAGAATTTTAAGTGGAAGTGAGGAAGTCCTTCACTTCTCGCAAGCTTAAGCGTTAAACGATATAACGACATGGCATAAGCGGTCACGACGACCACTGCCACTTCAATGACAAAACATTATTTTTTCCTAGGGACTTAACAAACAAACTTAATTATAATTATGAGTTAGGAGTGAAAGGACACTGGTAGAATTTACTTCATAATGCGACAAAGAAGAACAGGTTTACTGGATGTCCCTCATGAAATTATTACTTAAAACGGAAAGCAAAGCAAAACAACGACGAATTTGCAACGGCAAGAAAAAGGTCAGGGATTCAATATGAAACATTAGATACTACAAACTGTAAGAAGCTGTTTGTGTTTAAAGTTATCATAATTATTAACATTTAATTAAATTGTTTAACGAACCTTTTTTCTTTCTAATGAGTAATTCTTATTAATTAAACCTGAAGGCGGTTGAATATTGTTTTAGATAGCTATGGTTTTAAGAAGATAACTAAGTTTTGTCGAAAATTCTTTAAATTTGTTAAATTTATTTAACGTTATTGCAGGTACGATCGATTGCTGTGCATTATACCCTAATGACTATGAAATGTTAGTTGTGTTGAAATTGGTGCCTGTTGTACGCGTATGTTATAAATGTTAAGGATATGTTTTTATACCAACTAGGACGAACTTTTAGTATGCTATGCTTTTAACTCTAGGGGATGCTGCGAAGCACCTACGCCAAATGAAAAATTTCGTCAGATTCTAGAAAACTATATACCACTTGTCGCATTATAATTCCTAACTAACTGAATTATGCTATAAGGAAATACAATTTCTAGACAATTGTCTTTAAAGTTAAGTTAGTTTACATAATTGTTTGAAAGGACTTTAAACATTTTGAAGACATTAAGACATTTTTTTTAACGTAGAATACGTTATACGGTAAGGTACGGGTGTTGATCTGGAGCACAAAATTTTGAGAAAATGTTTGTCACTTTCATTATAAGTTTTTAATACTTTATGCATGCATTGAAGAAAATTCAAGTAGGGTCGTAACATATTTAATATGTCTTCTTTTGATTTGTATTTAAATAATCATCTTGCTACATATAATTTTTTTGATTCTATAAGTAAATCACAATTTAACTCCTTCAAATGTTGTATTAATTTTCATATGCTTTGTATTTTATGTATTATAACATCATGTGTAAGAGCAGTACGATTATCTGTGTGTTCATCACAGAACCAGTGTGAGAAAGAGAAGAAGTATAATGACAATGCATGTTTTATGTGAACATTACAGAACCAGTGTTGCTACATGCAGTATTTACACTTGTTTTCAAAAGTACATCGAATTGATATAAAGTGTACCCAAATTTTGTTAAAAACTATCCTAAATTTTTAACATAAAAATTAAAGATAAATTTGATAGCTTTAAATCATTTATCAAAAATTATATTTATTTCATATATTTTAATTGCAAAATGACTAAAGTATTCTACGTCTGACCTATGCGCCCGTGTTATCTAACACAGGCTTCATATTTTTTTTTAGTTTCTTTAAGAAAACGACAACCAGCACCTACAAATTTTGCTTAATTGAAATCTGTATTTATTATATATTAAAGAATAATATTTCTATATGTTACAACTGATATTTTTCCTCACATTCATCACATTTTCATCATCTTTGTTTCTTGTCATATTAACATTTTCATAATGATATTTTTTACCACATGAAACATCTGTCACACCATCAACTTTGTTATACTGCTAATAATGGAAAACTAATTTGTCTCTTTTTTACTTTACCATGTAAAAAGCTTTTGTCATATCATACTTTTAATGCAATTAATGTGTCATTATCTAGATTGATTATTTTATCGACAGCTACAGGAACAAATGCTGTTAACGAAAATGATTATCACACAAATTGCATAAACTGTGTTCATGCGGTAAGAGAAAAACGAATTATGAAGTTTTATTATGTATCTTATTATGGATTATATATCTATGTTATTTACAATGTATATAGAATTTTGAATAATTTCCTATTGAAGTTGATTACGCATGCAATTGCAATACTATATAAGTAGTATAAAATATAATCGAAAAATAAACAAATTATTGACTAAATTTGAACCCAACGCGAGTATATATTTAAATGAAAATGTTATGAAATATAATTATTATCTTTTACTCCAGCTGATTATAACTTTAATTGATATATTTTCAACGACGGCATGAAATACTTCCTAAAAGAAAAATGCCCCAAAAATTTCATGAAAAATCGACCAATTTTTAAAATTGTGTCAAAATGTAAAAAATTGCCGGAAATGACATATGAAATTTACCCCAAAAATAAATGCAAAATGACCCAAAAGAAATATGAAAAATCGCCCAAAAATATTCGGCGTTTTTCCATAAAAAATGTCCCAAATTAATTATATGAAAAATGGCCCAAAATCGAGTGAGAATGAAATAAAAACTACGTGTAGGATTCCAAAGCTTCAATATTTGAAAACGATTAAACCTCAGCAGTTTATAGTCAGACTAGGCTGCAATTGGCATCACTAGATAGATCTTCACGAAGTTCAGACGTGAAACTTGTTGAGTTTTTATTAATAAAATGTGAAAGGTTTTCCGAACATTCGTGAAAATTCGAGCGATGTTTTCGAAATAATTTTTAGTATCTTATTTTTTGTAAGTGAAAAAAAACTTTCTTATTTTGTTTTAGCGAGCGCCGCTAAAGTAAAGTCACTTTTAAAATGGGTGTACGAAAAATGGCCCAAAGAAAAATGGCCCACAAAAAAAATGAAAAAACACCCAAAATTTTTTCATACATTTTTGGTCCATATTTCATAAGAAATATCCCCACAAAAATGGGTTATAATATCAACATTTTTGGACTATTTTTCATTTTTGTTTTTTTGGGCCGTTTTTCATTATGAAAAATCACCCAAAAACCAAATATGAAAAATAGCCCAATTTTGCTCCATGAAATGTGGCCCCAGTGAAAAATTAGCCCAAACCCAAAATGAAATATGACCCCAATATTTTATACTACCTACAACAACACAAGTTTGGGCCTTTTACTTACGTGTTGTTGTCGGTAGTACAAAATATTGGGGTCATTTTTCATTTTGGGTTTGGGGTAATTTTTCACTGGGGCCACATTTCATGGAGCCTACAACAATTTTTGGGCGATTTTAATTTTTTTTTGGGTGATTTTTCGTTTTTGTTTGGGCGAAGTTTCGTTTTTATTTTTGGGTAATTTTTCATTTTTTGGCCCATTTATTTTTTTGGGCGATTTTTCATTTATTTTTGTGGGCCATTATTTTATATGTATTGTGTTTAAGCAAGTCAAAAAACCGCGCGATTTTTTAAAAATAATTGTTTTGAAAGATTATTTCTTCGAAATCGCACGATTTTTTGAAAATAATTTTCATAATTTCATCATGCTATTTTTCTTGAAAGAAATTTATATTGTGTTAACGAAAGGAAATGTATTTTTTTATATTTTTGTATATATTGGTATATAATTGATCCATATATGCCGCAGACAGAAATTATTACTCAAAAATCGCGCGATTTTTTCCAAATAAGTTGTCGTACTTTGTTTTAGCGAGCGCCGCTGTAAAAATATTATGGGATTCTTCTTGAAAAGATTTTTATATTGTGGTTAGGTAAGCGCCAGAGTCACAAATTCGCGTCAATTTTCGAAAAACTTTTTCATATTTTGCTTTAGTGAGCGCCGTTGATGGAAAGTAATTTCTATCAATGAAAATGTACTTTTTGTTATAAAAGTTATTTTCATAAAAATTGATCTTGAACCGGAAAAACTATTAAAGAAAATAACATTTTAAAGATCGAATAATAAAACTAAAATGGAAGTGATCATAATCTTTAAAGTTTTTTGGTTTTACACAAACATTACTCGGCACTGAAATCTCAAATCGCGAATTACACGATTTGTAGTACCATGTATAGTAGTTCTTATTACCATTCTTGGTTTTTAGTTTGCATAATTGTTTACCATTTTAAGTATATTGGTTGGTTGGTTGAAATGGCTGCAAGACAGTACGCTGCCTAGGACACTTAGGCTAAAGAAGCCCATTGTGATACCTGTAGTTTCCTCCATAGCAACTATTGACTAGTCGTCTACCCAATTTGCCCTTTCAATAAATTTGTCTATAAGACCTAGAGGAATATCCTGTAGGGCTACGGTGCTAACTAGATGGGTTCCGAATATCCTACTTCTCAGTCCTGCCAGAGCAGGGCAATCCAAGAGAAGGTGTTTCGTCGTTTCCTCGTCCTCTTCCATGCAGCATCTACAGAGAGTGGAGTTTCTATGTCCCAATCATATTACGTGTTTTCCTACAAGACAATGTCCCGTAAGTGTTCCTATCATTGTGGATAACCTGCCTCTTGGCAAATTAAGTAGTTGCCTAGACCTCATCCTGTCCGCCTGTGACCAAAGGCTGGTTTGTTTGCAAATTGAAGTAAGTCTCCACTTGTCCTTGAATATATTATCGGCCCACAGCCTGATCTGCAAACGGCAGATAGAGATTGGCATACTAACACCAATCTCTTTTGCCGGAAGAACCTGTACCGTAGTGCTCTGTCTAGCTAACGCATCCTCCTACGCAATTGCCTGGAATGTTGCTGTTTCCCGGTACCGAGATGAGCCTGATGTCAAAATACTCTGCCATCACCCTAAGTGATGAGTGACATTCTTTCACCAACAGGGACGTAGCAAACATGGCTTCCAGGGATTTTATGGCAGCCTGGCTGTCTGTGTAGATACATATTCTCCGGAGGGTAGTGACACTACTTGTCAGTAGTTCAGCAACCTCCAGTATGGCGGTAATTTCCGCCTGAAATACACTACAGTGATCAGGCAGCTTGAAGGAGATATTTACATTTAGGTCCGGTGAATGGACCCCATAGCCTACTTGCTCGTCCAACTTTGATCCATCCTTGAAAAATCTGATATTACTGGTATCCCCTTCCAGTGACTTCTCCCAGGTATTCCTGTTCGGAATAGAAGTCCTTAGATTTGTCGCTGGTAGAAGGTAGGGTATACAGTAGTCCTCCGTTTTGACGGGAATAGAGTTGATCCGGTGTAGTAATTCAGTGTGTCCGTAATGCCCCGATATCAAAACGACACAATCTCTAATTCTCACCAGGGATGTAGCTGCTACCAATTCGGCCATGATATCAGGAGTACAGATGTTCTGGATAGCACTAAATACAGTACCTGCCGTCGTGCCCATTGCCCCTGTAACGCTAATCAGTGATGATCTTTGAATTTCCATCAAGGAATTCAGAATATATTTCTTTTGGAGGGACATCCACCAAAATACGATGCTATAGAGAAGTATTGGCCTGACTATTGCCGTATAAATCCGCATGGTGATCTTAGGAGAGAGTTCCCAGCGCTTTCCTATCGCCCCTTTACAGCAGTAAAGAACAACATACGCCTTTTTCACCCCCTCCTCCACATTCGGTTTCCAAGAAAGTTTTCTCTCGAGAATTATTCCGAGGTACTTGACCTTTCCGTCAACTGTAAATGCACCCCATTAACTGACGGCAGTTCAAATGCGGGTATTTTATATTTCCGAGAGAACAGGATAAGCTCGGTTTTAAGTGGGTTAACTGAGAGTCCGTTGTTAGCGGTCCAGTTCGAAATTAGGCTAAGTAGGCTGGTTGTACGAATGCTAAGTAAATTGAGGTTTCTGCCCGTACAGATGAAAGCAATATCATCGGCATAGGCAAAGACCTGGCAAGCGGCCCTGTCCAATTCAAGAAGCAGTTCATTGACAGAAATTAACCATAATAGTGGAGACAGAACTCCCCCTGCGGTGTCCCCCTGTTAACGGTCCTAGCAATTGTAACACCACCCCATTCAGCTTTGACGGATCTATCCACCAGAAGCTTCCCAAATAGGCGTGTCACTAAGCCGTCGACTCCTAGATTCTGTAACGACCTAAGAATCGCCGAAGGTTGAATGTTATTGAAGGCTCCCTCGATGTCCAGGAAGGTCCGTAGAGCGAAGACCTTATGCTCAAGAGAGTTTTCTATTATGCTGACTATAGAGTGGAGAGCCGTCTCAGTTGACCTGCTCTTGATATAGGCATGCCAAGAACTCGATAGTAGATTCTGTGGAAGATTACTTCGAACGTGAATATCCAGTAACCTTTCAAATGTCTTAAGAACAACGGATGATAGACTGATTGGTCTAAAGTCCTTTGGTTTGACATAAGAGCATTTGCCCGCTTTCGGGATGACTTTGGTTTGCTTTCAAATGCTGGGAATGACTCCCAGCGTAAGGCAGCCCCTGCAGATTGCCTCCAACCAACTACAAGATAGGTATAGTGCCTCCGGTAGTTGCGCGGGAATTATCCCGTCAGGTCCGGCTGATTTATAGGGCTTAAAGCATCTAATGGCCCATATCGGATCCTTTCTGCGCACTATTGAGCGAACTTTTTCTAAGCTAGGTGAGTTTCCGCCTAGCTCTTCTGGCTGATGACCAGCATTCCTGTCATCGTTGGGAAAGTGGGTATCCAGGAGAATCCCAAGAGACTCTTCAGACGAATACTTCCACGTTCCATCATATTTCATTAAGAACGCCGCACACGGTGGATTTTTAGCGAGCACGCATCTTAAGCGTGCAGTCTGGTGTGTTCCCTTAATGGATTCACAGAAGTTTCGCCAGAATTTCCGTTTGGCCTTCTTGATTTCACCTTTGTCGCCCCAATCCCTTTGTTCGCCACTCTTTTTGGCCTTGTTAAAAAGCCGCCTAATGGACGATCTTAGATCCTGTAGCTCAGCCTTCCAGCAATGAGGTTTTTTGTTACCCTTGGCAGCATTATAATCACTGGTCTTACAGGACTCATTGAGCGCGTTCCTGCACGCATCAGTAAATTTGCCAACTAGTTCTCCCAGCTCTGGCACATTAATCGGAATATTCGGATGGTTACGTAAGAATTTCCTTAGGCGCCCATGATAGGGGTTCCAGTTCGTATAATTTTTAAAAACTTCCTTTTTCAGAGGTTCGATATTTATGTGGAACTGTAGATATCTATGATAAGAAAATGAGTGATCAGAAATGAGTGATCGGATACAGTTACATAGTCGTAGTAAAGTAGTAAAGTTAGGACTAGTACTTCCATCCTAACCGAAGTTATGAAGGTCGGTTCCTCGCCTCTATTACACATAGTCAAGGTTTCTCTTATAATGAAATTAAAAAGAGATTCACCTCGATCATTGGTGCCGGTACTCGCGCATATTGTGTTGTGCGCGTTGGCATCAGCACCTATAATGACGCTACAATTCCATCTTTTTGCCTCCGATACAATATCCCTGACGCACTTCGGAGGGGGTGATTCAGTATGGTCGTGCGCCATGTACGATGAAACTAGCCAGATGTCCCGCTGGCCGGTTTCCTGCGAGAGGCTGATGGCGGTTTTATCGCTATCAGCAAAATTCTGCAATAAAAGAGCATTAAATTTGCTTTTAATGAGTATTCAAGATCTTGGTCTAGCTGGGGTTGATAGGACGAAGGTCCTGTTTCCATTGCACCTGATACCACATATACGATCATTGACCGTCCATGGTTCTTGTATCAGGGCCACATCGGCTCCACCCTTCGCAAGATGGAGAAGGAGGTTGGCAGATGCTGCCTTACTGCGATGAAGTTTTATCTGGAGGACTTTCCTCGTCTAAAGGATCTTCAACTCCGGGTATCTCGATCACGGTTATCTCGTGATCACTCTCGCTAGAGATGGACCCATCTCGGAGCCAGGCAGAGCGGCCCCACAGGTCAATGATGCTGCCACTGTCGTCATCCAGTAACGCTTCTTCAGCATCTACCGCCGTTTCAGAATGCTTTCCAGCATATACATCTGTGACTTCCGACTTCGACTCTACCCGTTTGCCACACAGCGTATCCACTTTATATACCCTGAGGGGTACACTCATGAACCCCAACTGAATTTGCATCTCTAGGGGTTTTAAGGAAGGTGAGTTTGACGGGGCCCAAACCCCAGCCCTTGGTTTAGAAGGTATATCCTTCCTATCCACGGCTACCCGACGTATGGCGGACTTATGCAATACCCGACTCATGGCGGACTTATGCATCCGAGCTGCTCGTTCATCAGAGCAGCCGATAAGTTTAATACTTCCCTGGAACCATCCCGCGTCTTCGCAGATTGGCACAGGACCAGGGTTGTCGTTTACGATGTCCATTAACACCGCAAGAAGGGCTCCTTCTACAAGGCGCCATTTATCCTTGGGCATACGTCCATCCTGGAAACCTTCATCCAAGACGCCAATGATTAGGCTGTCCTTCGCGACATCACTAAAGGACCTGCCGAGCACTGGGTGCCGTTTATGCCTCTTAGATGAGGGACCAGGTTTAGTATCCTCCTCCACTGAACGCTGTCTTTTAGTAACAGCCAGTGGAGGCTTTGTCCATTCAGACTTGAAGCCCTCACAGACGCCCTTAGGCCACTCCAAGGTGTTTACCTGTGCAGGAGTGAGTGCGGCGACTGGTCGTGCAGAGAGTTGACTAACCAATATAGTGGCCAGTCGAAGATTAGCTTTCCGCTTCCGGGAGGGGCAGAGATTTTTTGTTTCCCCGTAGTTGGGGAGGGTTGACCACCGCCCGCGTTATTCGCAGGTGTACACGCCCCTTGCGTGTGACCGCAGAAGAGTTATGAGCACTAGTGCTCGAGGAAGAGCCCGTAGGCTCGGGGGAAGTCACTGGTTTTCTTGTGACCGAAGGCTTTTTAATATTAATGTTCATGTTGATTGGGCCTCAACTTGTAGCCGCTATCTACGTCCGTAAATGATACAATGTGTTCAAATAGAAGGGCCCCGTGGTTATCTATGAAGCAGGGAGTTCCACGCGAGGGTTGACACTCCGCCTTATGGGACAGTGTGTTCAGAGACAGGCCGAACCAAAGAGGGAGTCATCTCAACCTCACCATTACCACCAACTTAACGGTGACGGATTTCGAACGTACTACAAGACTTGTCAGGTTTTAGGGAGGCGGAGACGAACGGTACCTTAGCCACGAGCCATTTCGACAGAGTGTCACATGTGCCTACTCAGGTCGCAGAGCACAGGATGACAGCTCGAGAGCAGAAAATCAAATAGTTACGAAAATCGTGAACCAGGGTCGTAGCAGAGTCTGTGCCAAAGAGAAAGAAGATCATTTAGAGTTACCCACGTTGCACCGCGAGGAGGCGTTCTTCACTGCAACCCATGGCAGTGAATATACGAAAACGACGACCGTCGCAAACGTTGCAAGGACCACGATTTACGGATATGCACTTGAGTTGGAAGAAAGTAGCTAATTGACCGACGTCCTCGAAAGATATAAGGCTGACATTACCACTATCGAGGAAATGCAATGGACAAGACATTCCTGCACAACAAACTGCGAGATATACTACAGTTGCCATGAGAAAAATAATGAATTTGGTTGTGGATTTGTAGTTGGCAAAAGACTGCTACAACTAGTCGCTATGTTCATTCCCGTCAGTGAACGTATAGCCACAGTTCGCATTAAAAAGCAATATTTTTATATTTTTCTAATCTGTGTGCATGTCCCGACAGAAGAGAAAGAGGATGATACCAAAGACATATTTTATGAGCTCCTAGAGGAAACCCGGCCTGGCCATGATACTAAGATTCTACTAGGAGATTTTAATGTTAAAGTTGGGATGGAATATGGTTTTCATCCAACTATTGTCATTTTCAGACTCCATGCAGACAACGGTATGAAACTGATCGACTTTGCCGCGGCAAAAAATATGGTCATTAGTGGTACAAGATTCCAGCATAAAGACATCCACAAGGCTACATGGGTATCCCCTGATCAACGAACGAAGAACCAATTTGATCACGTGGTAATTGATGGAAGGCTCTCATCCAGTGTAATGTGCGTACGAGTGATCAGAGGAGCTAACATCGATTCTCATCACTACCTAGTAGCAGCAAAGGTTCGCACAAGATTGAGTAGAGCGAAAATCGTACGAAATCAGACGCAGAGAAAGTTAGGCATCGGAAAGCTGCAATTATCAGAGTTAGCCACAGCCAACTCTCGCATATTTTGACATAGAACCCACCACCTCCCGATGACGATCTTCAAGTGCAGGAGATGCCCATTTCCGACGCTATAAAAACGGGCGACATAATCGTACTTGGTTTTGCAGAACAGACCAATGTACAATGAAGATTATCGCATGGCAAATGATGAAAGAACGCGGCATGTATGACAATGTTTCAGCCAATTGCAACGTGCGCTGCGACTGAGTGATATAGGGGAAAAAAGAAAGGTGGTAAGAAACGGCAATGGAAAAGCGAGGGAGTGAGAGAATTTAGACATTCAGGAGGAAGAACGAGGCCCGAAAATTCTACCGATTTGTCAAAAACAGATTTAATGGACATGGCCCAGGGCCCACTTCTGTAAAGACATGGACGGAAATCTCATCGCAGACAAAGAGAATACCCACGAAATACAAATCGTCACTTATAATCTAGTTATTGTTTCTAAGGCGGCCTTCGATAGCCCGGTAGAGGGAAACTCCACAAAGTAATGTTTGAGCTTGGTATGTGTTTTGCAGGATGACCTTAACGAACACCAAATCCGCAGTGAAAGTTGGTAAGGATCGTACCAAACCTTACGAAACTAAGCAAGTCCTCAGGCAAGGCGACACCCTATCAAGTCACATTCTACTCGCGTGTGCCGATGGATATCATTGCGCGGATAATGAGCAGTTACTGCGGTGTTTTCGAGAACTGATAAGGAGTAAGTAAAAGTGGGGTTGACAGTAAATGAGGACAATACAAAATTAATTGTTTCAACGAGCAGGACATCCACGCGATTATACCATAGAGTAATGACGTATAGAGACGCCAAATCTCTCAGTTAATTGATGACATTTTGTATGTTGCAAATGGGTGGTTGGATGTTGGAAAGTATTGATTTAATAATACCAGATAGAGGCAATGGCAATACATTACAATTGTATACTAACAAAAAAGCCCAACATTCGTTTATGGTATTGGATTCGTTATGACTGTATAGAATACGATCTATAGTTGCTTGTAATTTGAAGATATTTACAATTATGCTTACCTTATTGCCGAAGGCTTGTAGGCAGCGCGCACACAACTAAATGCATTTGGACACCCAACTACTCCTGCTGACTGTACAACATCGGACTTCAATGACAGCATTACTTTCAAATTTTCGAATGTAATTTCTTGATTTGCGGAATGATTGTGGTTTTTAACTATTTTTGGAACAACACAAATGCTTTCACTATGAATGAATTCCATTCGTGCTGGACAACCTTTTATGTAGCAAGTACAGTATGTCGTTGATGCAGTTTTGGTTATGAATGCATACGTTTGTTTTTCTTCTCAAATATAAAGTAGCTTGCTTGAAAATTTTTTCTCTTGCACAATTCAAAGACATCGTGAATAACTATTTTATAAAAAACAGACAAACAACAGAGAATGAATACGCGAACTGCACTACTCAATTACGGAACGGACAATGAAATTGTAAAAATAATGTGACAAATGTGTTTCGAAATGTACAGTTGCTGGGAAATTGGCGCATTTTGCATATGAAAAATAACCCACATTCGAAAAATGTAATTGTACAAAAACAAAAAAAAATTACATGAGGTGTCAGGACACACCCGGTTGGAACGAAGTACTTTTCGCTATATTATATAACAGGTTTTTCAACAGAGACGCTACAAAAGTAAATCGATAGGGACAGCAAACGACGCCGTATTTTCTCCCGCTCTTTTAACATTTCTCTTCCGTAAGGTTTGCCATTTCATCATGGAAAGATATACGAGCTAACAACGAGTCGAAATTATTAAAATTTACTACCGAAATTTGGAGTCTGTGGCCTCAACTTCAGGGCCTCAATCATCTTCAGCGATGAGGCTCATTTCTGGCTGAATGGCTTCATCAATATGAAAAATAACCCACATTCGAAAAATGTAATTGTACAAAAACAAAAAAAAATTACATGAGGTGTCAGGACACACCCGGTTGGAACGAAGTACTTTTCGCTATATTATATAACAGGTTTTTCAACAGAGACGCTACAAAATTAAATCGATAGGGACAGCAAACGACGCCGTATTTTCTCCCGCTCTTTTAACATTTCTCTTCCGTAAGGTTTGCCATTTCATCATGGAAAGATATACGAGCTAACAACGAGTCGAAATTATTAAAATTTACTACCGAAATTTGGAGTCTGTGGCCTCAACTTCAGGGCCTCAATCATCTTCAGCGATGAGGCTCATTTCTGGCTGAATGGCTTCATCAATAAGCAAAATTTGCGTTATTGGTCAGACAGCAATCCACACGCAATCCATGAGTCATCATTGCATCCCGAAAAAATTACGTTTTGGTGCGGTTTATGAGCCGGCGGGTCATTGGGCCGTACTTCTTCATGATGATGAAGACCGGCACATTACTGTGAATGCGAATCGCTACCGTTCAATGATAACGGAATATTTTTGGCCCCAATTGGATAATGGACTTGGAGGACATGTGATTCCAACAGGACGGCGCCACAAGCCGAATGCCACAATCAATTTATTGGAAACCAAGATTGGTGAACATGTTATCTCACGAAATGGCTCAGTCGATTGGCCGCCTCGGTCGTGCGATTTGACGCCGTTAGATTATTTCCTGTGGGGCTACATCAAGTCTATGGACGATTGATGAACTTTGTACGAATATCGAACGTGAAATTGCAGCAGTATCGACCGATTTATGCTTGAAAACCGTCGAAAATTGGGTTCAGCGTCTGGACTTCTGCAAGCGTGCCCGTGGTGGCCATGCAAAATAAATCGAGTTCCATACATAAAGGCATCGAACGTACTTTCACAGGAATAAAGAATTTCATTGGTTTCTAAAACCGGTTTTGTTTTATTTAAAAAAACTTTTTTAGCGCTCTTATTGAAAATCCCGATATTTTGCATGAATTTTTATCGACCGATGTACCTCGACTTATATTCAATAAATGGTAGATAATTGAGAAATTTTATTTTTTTACGTACTTGGAACAATAATTTGCGATCTCGAAAACAAGGACCAACCCAGAAAAACGGTTAGCACCACTGGCTTCAGCGTACTCGAATAAGGTTTACCCACTGGGTGCCCTGCTTGTTACATTTGAACTAGCACAATTAGGTAATCCAATTGTAACTGCAGCACCGCTCTCTAAAACCGTTTGGTCCATGCAGATCTTGAGAATTAATTTGGCAGTAGTTATGTTGGCGTACATTGGACCGGCATAAAATCTACACTCTAATTGTAATTTGTATTTTAATTTGATTTGCAATTTAAACAAAAAGTTTAATAACATTGACCACTAATAGTATTGCAAAATCATTTTCATTGCATGGGTCAGGTAACCAGCCTACTAGAGGTATATAAAATTATAAAACTTTTGTTTTGAAATCGTTGGTAAACAAAAGAATTTACAAAACGACCCCAATTCATTACTTTATAGCAAACGAATTCTTGAAATTCGGTTGCCTTTGTAATTGCGAACTATGGAAATACTTTTTGGCAATTCCATAAAGATAAGTAATGGATATTAAAAAACCGTAAACTTCTACACGAGCAATCGCATCATCTATTCTAAACATTTATGTTGTTTACAATTATCTATACAATTTGCTTAATAAAGTATTCAAAATCACAAAATGTTGTATTTTTCAATTAAATCACCAAAAAAGACAATATAAACAGAAAACAGTATGTTTGTTCCCCCTCAACACTCTCTCTCAACATGTCGTACTATGAAGTTGATGATATTTTTGGATTTAAAAATCTTCTATATTTCTTACCCAGAGTGTAGCTGACTACACCAGACCAAAGTCTGGGAACTGTCTATGGCAAAATATTCAACAGAAGTGTTATATTACCCTGGGGATCATTTCACTTTACACGCGAACATGTTGAGTTTTCCTATTGCCTTTAGATTTTTTTGCTTTTTATGACATTTTTATCGCTTCATGCTGGTTCAAATACAGGTTTATACTCCTTGTCTTGTTTTTCGATTTTGTTGCACATTACTATCGTTTGATGCCAATAACAAACGAAGAGGTGAAAACTTTCAGCAAAACCTCAATTGGTGAATTGTTTTCTTGATTTTATACCCACTCTTGCAGTTGCCTTATGTTGCTTCATGAAACATTGCAATTGCTGTGCAAATCATGATAGAACATTCAACAACAGGCTATACCGCGTATGTGAAATCACATAGCCCAAAGTAGATAAAGAGGAGTGGAGACAGCCCTTTGGGAAATGCTGCTTACAACCTATCTATTTTATATATCAGGATGATAGTTCAGGGACATTTTGTGATGCCGGATTTGGTTCGGGGGAAATCTTTTTATGGTGAACTTGTTACACACACCCGATATAGACAATTATACTGCAATTGGGAAAGTGTTACAATTCAATTAACAATTTATGGGTCAATAGTTATGGTAACAATTTGGAATGCAATACAATTTGGAATGCAAGCTAAAGGCTCAAGATAGTGGGTTATGAGACGACTTAACCAAATGCGAGTCAAAGTAACCCATATTGGTAAGCTATTATAAAACCTATTTCAAGTTTTCAGTAAGAACCGTGATATTAACACACACTCAGTGAACACTGCATCAAAAATATGTGCAGTGGCTATCAACTATATGAATTGCTCCATTTCATGAAATTAATCGTTTGTCAAAAGTTTCTTGCAATAAATTTATTGTACCGCGCTGTGCGTGTCATGTGGCACAGTCCTTCTGAAACCACCCACTGCCACATTAATGGCTTTCAACTGAGGCACGAAAAGGTTAGTAATCACCCTACGAGAAGTGTGGTGTCAATTTTCTAAAAGTGATTGTCCTGAGATAAGTTAAGAGGGGATATGTCTCCAACCTGGTTTCAAAGTGTTAACGGACTAAAAAAAAGTAATTGGAGAACAAGCAAAGGGATCGGACCCATAGTGTATACTGCATCCAAACGAAACGGGTCCTCATAGAAACAAGGAAGTGTGGACACTCAAATTAAAGGCATTTGCTTTACAAATTATATTGGGATTTTCGAATTGGAACGAAGTTCCTTATCGCACGTTGCGGGATGGGGGCTAAATGAAAAAATTTTAAACAACTTTTCTTTAACTACTTTATTACAACCCACTATTATCAACTATATTGGGTACTTTTTGTTTGGTTTGGTTTAAAGGGAAGTTTTCTAGGTGGGCCTCATTATTACATATTGTAGTTTTGAACCCAATAAAAAGTAAATTTAGAGAAGCCAAAGTACAAGACTGGCAAATCCATGAAGTACAACCCTAAGCATGGAATTACATTTGACAGCACACTTACTCTTACACTCGTATTTATTGCTTGGTTTGTGTCTAGACTAACATAAATATAACATATTGTGGGATGTTTCTTGTTTCATGGGAAATTTTCTAGGTGGAGCCTGTTTATTACATATTGTAGTTTGAACCGAATAAAAAGTAAATTTAGAAAAGCCAAAGTGAAAGAAGTTTAAAAAATAACATTTTCTCGAATAAGTGCGTTTTCTTAAAAAAAGTAAATTTTCTCAAAAAAAATACCTATTCATATTCTTAAACAGAGTACCTTTACTTAACGGAATACCTAATCTTAAAGAAGTGCCTTTGCTTAAAAAAGTAAATTTTTTTTACACAAAGTACCTTTTCTTAAAAAAATCAATTTTTAAATAAGTACCTTTTCTTAAAAAAGTACATTATCTTACAACAAATTGCCTTTTCTTAAAAAACTAGCTTTTCTTTAAAGAGTACCTTTTTTGTAAAACAAAATAACTTTTCTTGAGATAAGTCCTCTCAAAATTGTGCATGTTCTTTCGTAAAAAAAAGCTTTTCTTCAAAAAAAAAAAAGCACTTCTCTTACAAAAAATATCTTTTCTTACAAAAACTCCTTTTCTTAACAGTACCCTTTCTTAAAAATAAGATAATACCTTTTTTTTCTTTTCTTGAGATACATAAGTAGCCTTCCTGAAAATAAGTAAATTTTCTTAAATAAATAATCTTATCCTAAAAAGAGTACCACTTCTTTAAAAAAAAACCTGTCCTTACAGAAAGTATTTCTTTATAAAAAAAATTCATACACTTAGGCCTTTTCTTACATAAAAACATTAGCTTTTAATAAAAGAAGTACCTCTCATCAAAGAAATACATATTCTTACAAAAGGGACCTAAAGATATACTTTTTTTTTTAAAAAATACATTCAATAAATAAAAAATTTCTTAAAAAAAGTTTAGCATTTTACAAAAAGTATCTTTTCTTAAAGCTCCATTTAAATTACAGTATTTTTCAACAGGCGCCTTAGGCGTGTTGGAACTAACAAGTACATAATATATTGAGAAAGGAACGTCGTTCCAACCGGGTGTCCCTCATGTAATTTTTTTTTTTTATATTTAATATGTATTATTTTTTAGGACTAGAGCAATTGAATTGAATCCGAACAGGTTCTTCAAGGTACAGTTCATGGACTGGTTTAAGGGTTATAACTACTGAACTGAAACCGAACAGGTCCTACGTAGTTAAATAACACCTCAGAGGAAAACGCCATACAAAACTTACCGGTTCCCCACATACATTAATTCGAGAACTACGACCGGTACTGACCTTCCAATATACCAGGCACGTGACAGGTTTCGATCCAGCTCAATTTTCCGTATGGCATGTACCGCTCACAGTTGACTGTACCGTTATGAATATCATTATTTTTAAAAACATATGGCTTGTGGATTACCATCCATCCAAATGGCTTGTGGATGGCATCCATCCAAATGCAAAAAAAATCCAATGAGTGTTCGAACTCACGGGCGATGTGTTAACACCTTTTTGCTACACGGTACCTATTCGATTTCTATGAACACATTCGTAAATGTTACATTGGAAAATAAAAAACAGCGTTCAATCATATGATGACGTTACAGTTAAATAATATTAATACTTACTTACTTACTTATCCGGTCTCGGACAACCCCGGGGGGTCAGGGACCTTACAAAACGAAGATAACATATTTCGCCAACCAGTTCGATCTTTTGCTTTATCTCTCCAGTTGGCACTACCAAGTGTACGCAGGGATTCGTCAACCTGATCCCTCCAGCGGAGTCTTGGTCTTCCTATTTTTCGTCTTCCTTCGAGTTCGGTTTCGAAAAGCCTTCGCGCTGGTTCATCTTCATCCATTCTACGGACATGGCCTAGCCAGCGCAATCGCGTTATCTTGATCCGCTTAACTATGTCAATGTCAGGATAAAGCTCATACAGCTCATGATTCATGCGTCGCCGATACTCGCCGTTGTGCACTATAGGGCCATAAATTTTTCGGAGTATTTTTCTCTCGAAGACTCCTACAGATGTTTCGTCTGCTTGCGATAGGACCCAGGATTCTGCGCCATAAAGCAAGACAGGTGTAATGAGTCTGGTACAGCTGGACTTTTGTTACTCGAGAGAGGGCTTTATCTCTAAAGTGCTTGCTTAGCCCAAAATAACATCTATTCGCAAGCACAATTCTCCGTTTGATCTCAAGGCTGACGTTGTTGTTTTTGTTCACGGCAGATCCGAGGTATATAAATTCGTCCACTACCTCGAAGTTATAACGGTTATCAACGTTCACGCTTTGGTCTAATCGCGTGGAGGCCCTGTTCGTTGAAACCATTAATTTTGTCTTGTCCTCATTCACCGTCAGACCCACTTTTGCTGACTCCTTCTCAATTCTCGAAAAAAACGCAGTAACTTCTCTAATTGTGCGCCCAATGATATCTATATCATCAGCATACGCGAGCAGCATGTGCCTTTTGCTGCTGATGGTTTTATTCATATTGACTGCAGCTTTTCTCATAATGATCTCCATTAAGATGTTAAAGAGATCGCACGATAGGGTGTCGCCTTGCCTGAGGCCTCGCTTAGTTTCGAAAGGTTCGGTAAGATCCTTACCAACTTTCACTGCGGATTTGGTGTTCGTCAAGGTCATCCTGCAAAGGCGTATGAGTTTTGCAGGAATACCAAGCTCAGACATTGCTTCATAGAGTTTCTCCCGTATCGGACTATCGAAGGCTGCTTTATAATCGATAAATAGAAGATAGGTGTCGATTTGTTTTTCGTGTGTCTTCTCCAGGATTTGGCGTAGCGTGAAAATCTGGTCAGTTGTCGATTTTCCAGGCCTAAAGCCACACTGGTATGGTCCAATCAGGTCAGCGATAATTGGTTTTAGTCTTTCGCACATTATACTTGATAGAACCTTATATGCTATGGATAAAAGGCTTATTCCACGGTAGTTGGCACAAATACTCGGGTCACCTTTCTTAAATATGGGACATAGTACACTGAGACTCCAATCGCCGGGCATGCATTCATCTAACCAAATTTTGCTAACGAGCTGATGCATGCACCTTATCAGCTCATCGCCGCCAGCCTTAAACAGCTCCGCCGGTAATCCATCGGCTCCTGCGGCTTTGTTGTTCTTAAGCCGGGCAATAGCTGTTCTGACCTCGTCTTGGTTAGGAGGGGGCAATCGACGTCGTCGTCCACATTGTGATCGATTGTCCCATCGTCATCGGATATCTCAGGTACTAGTAGCGCGGAGAAATGCTCTCTCCATATTCCCAACATGCTCTGCACATCTGCGACGGGATTTCCGTCTTTGTCTTTACAGAAGGGGGGCCCTGAACCATGTCCATTAGTTCCGTTTTTAACTTTTTGGTAGAATTTTCGGGCTTCGTTCTTCCTTCTGTATGTCTCAATTTTCTCACTCTCGCGTTTTCTCCACTGCCGTTTCTTACGCCTAAAGGGACGGTTTACCTCCTTTCTCTTCTCCCTATACCGCTCAGTTGCAGCTCGCGTTGCAATTGACTGAAGCATTACCATACGTGCAGCGTTCTTTTCGTCATTTGCTATGCGACACTCTTCATCGTACCACGGTTTATTGCGAAGCGGTTTTTCGAAACCAAGTACGGTTGTTGCGGCAGTTTTTATAGAGTCGGAAATGGGTTTCCACTGCGCATCAGGATCGTCATCGGGAGGGGGTGGGTTCTGTGCCAAAAGTTGCGAGAGCTTCCTTGAGTAGGCTGTGGCTACCTCTGGTAATTGCAGCTTTCCGATGTCCAGCTTCCTCTGCGTCTGGTTTCGTACGATTTTCGCTCTACTTAATCTTGTGCGAACCTTTGCTGCTACCAGGTAGTGATCAGAATCGATGTTAGCTCCTCTGATCACTCGTACGTCCATTACACTGGATGAGTGCCTTCCATCAATTACCACGTGATCAATTTGGTTCCTAGTTCTTTGATCAGGGGATACCCAAGTAGCCTTGTGGATGTCTTTATGCTGGAATCTTGTGCCACTGATGACCATGTTTTTTGCCGCGGCAAAGTCAATCAGTCTCATACCGTTGTCGGAACTGTCAGTATGAAGACTGAAATTGCCAATAGTTGGATTAAACACATTCTCCCTTCCTACTTTGGCATTAAAATCTCCTAGTACAATCTTAATGTCATGGCCAGGGCAGCGGTCATACGTTTCCTCTAGGAGCTCATAGAATATGTCTTTGGCATCATCATCTTTCTCTTCTGTCGGGGCATGCACACAAATTAGGGAAATATAAAAATATTTCGCTTTTATGCGGATTGTGGCTATTCGTTCACTCACAGGATTGAACCTAGAGACTAGATGTCGCAGTCTTTTGCCAACTACAAATCCACAACCAAATTCATGTTTTTTTTCATGGCAACTGTAGTATATATCGCAGTTTCTTTTTTTGTGCAGCCATGTCCTGTCCATCGCATTTCCTGGATAGCGGTAATGTCAGCCTTATAACTTTCGAGGACATCTGCCAGTTGGATACTTGCACCGGATCTATATAGAGTTCTTACATTCCAAGTGCATATCCGTAAATCGTGGTCCTTATAACGTTTGCGGGGGTCGTCAACAAATAGGGGTTGTTTATGTTTTCTGTTTCGTTTTTGTATTTTCACTGCCATTATGAACGGTGGCGGGAGGCAAACCCAGCCCACCGGGTTTTTGCATTTTACCTACTGCCAGGATATTTGATTGCAGCCGCCCATTATGGATCAGACGCTGACCAGGATGCGATATGTTGAACCTGGATTTTCTTCTTTTAGTTTCTATCCGCCGTTGGCCCGTATGTTTGGCTCATCCGCCTTCTAAGGACAAAAGAATATGCCCGATTGTTTGATGAGCTTCAGTGACATCATACCTGATTTGATGCTCATTTGTTTCGCCTTCTCACTCTAGCTAGGCGAAACAAATCCACAACCAAATTCATGTTTTTTTTCATGGCAACTGTAGTATATATCGCAGTTTCTTTTTTTGTGCAGCCATGTCCTGTCCATCGCATTTCCTGGATAGCGGTAATGTCAGCCTTATAACGGAGGTTTCCGAAAAGCCATTGCCCAGGACCTACTGCGTGGAAGTAGTGAGCTGCTTGGACTGCCCAATGAAGGAATCATTTCTGGCCACTCCCAAGTGAATGGCAATCAGAAACTTTCCACCTCCACGGACAGTCCCATTATACTTAAAATTATTTAAAGACCCAGTGCAAGCACATGTGTCATTATTTTCTTGCTCAATACTTTTTGTTTTATTCCCACAAAAGTCAAAGAATGCAAAGCAACAGACACTTGTACATACATACATACATTGTTATATTCGTACGATATAACCGAAGATCAACATAAAATACTTTTTTAATATTACTCCAAATTAAAACACTTCAATCTCGGCTCGCCGATATCGGATCGCCTTAATTGTTGGCCTAAACTCTTCGTCGAAACCCGCACTAGCTTTTTAATCCAAAAATTAATAAAATCGGCTATGAATTTCCGGAGAAAATCGCGTGGGAAAATTATATGAAAATCGCCCAATAATCACTTTCAATACCGACTGCCAAGCAACGAACAAACAAACGATGATTTACTCTTACAAACCTAACACTTGCGTATGTATTAAATTTATAGTTTACTGCCCTAGAGGCGCGCGTATAGATGTTAACACATCAAAAACCAAAACTGTGAATCATCCCGTAACACAATTTTTAAACGAAATTGTGGATCAAGAGCAAAGTTTCCTTCGGTCCATTCACTAAATGTTCAGCGTGAAAAGATGATGGCTTCAATACAGTACTGTTTGAATCTTGTATGCACATAAGTCAAGATCTTTTCACAACATTTTCATAAAATAGGCCGAACACGTTTGAGTTTTGATACATATTTTCTCGAATTAATCGCTCTGATGGAGAGTTCATGAAATGCCCGATGAGTTTCCCGAAGTGAACCATGTTTTTCAAAATAAATTTTAACAATTTGCGAACGTTACTTCGACGTTAGTCTATTCATGGCCAATTGTCAAACCAAAGTAACCCCAAAACCATCGAAAACTGTCACATTGGTTGCCACAGAAAACAGATATTGCAAAATCAAAAAATTCACCCGATTTTCTTCAAAGTTGTTAACATTTCGTTAGGATATCCAATTATATGGCGGTTTGCCTTGTTTGAATATTCGAGTAACTCGAATAACCCAGCAAAAGGTTGAGTTCGAGTATTTTTTAATTTTTTAAATTACTAAGTTTAACTGGACGTCGGTGGTGCAATGGTAGTAGCGGCGGCTGTTTTGCATGCGAACGTGGGTTCGATCCCTGCTCTGACCACCTTAAATTTCTTTCGACGGCGGTCACATCGCTTAGTGACGGCGACACTATCGAGTATTTTTCCATGAAAAAGCTTCTAAAACAACCGTTCGGAATGGATGTAAAATTGTAGGTCCCAATCACTGAGTGTAAAACTAGAACACGCACAGCTCACTGGTTTGTAAGAAGCTCTACTAGGTTTAACTGATTGCTATAATGGGAACATAAATTAAATACTGGTATGATAAAAAAATCCAACGATATTAATATATATTATATATCATAATAATATATATATATACTATATATAATATATCTATATATATTATATACAATAAGTATAAATGGACACCTTTGCCACGCTCATCATGGTACATTCCATACAAAATTTAGACGGTACGCCAACTGTTTGATGAATTAACTCCCACAAAATACTATCGATTTGAATGAAATTTGTAATTACCCATACATTTCGTCAAACATGAGGAACAAAGGAACGAGATTGCTATGACCATTAAGGAACCTCCAATAAAATGTTGAGCCGACGTATGGACGGCCACACCGTTAGCTCCAGTATCGAATGGCCTACCGCATTTCATTAAGATAGACTGTGTTTTACACATATATCCAACAGGTCCGACGTCAGCAAAATGTTTGTACGGCTTGTGCCTGAACGGGACTGGCAAAGTCGCCCATTTCCAGTAGCAGAGTGGTGTTTGACGAAATACTATCTTATACTACATTTCATTATGATCGTTTGTCATACGACATTTTTTGTGCCGATCAACCACCCAGCCTTGGTATGGGAGGTACCAAAATGGGCGTAGCGAAATCAACGTCCATTAAATGATTGGCGTTAGACACAATATAGTTTAATGCTAAATTTAATTCAAATCGGCAATGTTTTACGTGGGGTTATTCTTTTGACCAACATAACAGGTAGGGTAAAAGACATATTATACATGGTTGAAAATACTATTTCTTCTTCTGCTAGTCATGTCTAGATATGCTTATGTTTCCAACAGTTCTTGCACATTATTGGGACAAATACGGAAACAATCGAAAAATATTTTTTTTTAAATTGGATGCAAATAAAACTGCATAAAACTACGTCTTACACCGATCATCCAAATTTTTCACACATTATCGCCCAAAACCTGTTAATTTTATTGCGATTTATAGTTATTATATTATCATATTTTGAGGTCGAAGAATCCCTCCGCATCCTTGGTGTTACCAACTGGCGAGAAAAGGCAAAGGATAGAACCAGATGGAGAAATACACTCCGGTTCACTTATTTAAAGACACTAAAAATTCCATATTCAGCAGCCTGTATCTTTTGCAATTTTTTACCGATTGCAGAATTTTGAATTGGAATTGGAAGCTAGACATCTTGAGATATATACAGAATCATGACAATAGTGGTTTCTTAACTAAAGAACTTTTTTTGAGAAATGTATAAAAAAATGTTCAAAAATGTGCTATTTTTTTGGTTCACTTGAATAAAGGAAATTTATTATCTTCTTATTATTTTTAAAGTAAGCGATGATTTTTTGTAGGAAGCGTTCGTTTATTACAATTTATTACATCTTAATCAATTTTCGAGTCAAAATGGCAAAACAAAAAATTTTAAATCTATCGGAAAAAACTAACCAATATAACCAAATAACCAAAAACTTACCAGCGCAATAGCTAAAAAAAAATTGGACGGAGCCCAACAGTTGTCGATAATTACATCAAGGACCCCGAGGGGTATGGGCAAAATTTTATAGGAAGGGTTTCATTGTCTTTATCTACGTATGAAAAAAGAAAAATCATCAGAATTGCTTCTAATTCTGCCTTATCCTCGTCAAAATTTAGAGCTCAAGCTGGAGTGGAAGCGAGCAAGTCATCAATACGCAGAGTAATTAAGAGCTGTGAGTATTTTAAATACCTGAAATTACAAAAACAGCCGCCACTTAATGCTCCTCGTCAGGAAAAGCGGCTATGGGATGTACAGCCAAGAGGTCATGTAAATGAGTGCAGAACCGTTGTATTTACGGATGAGAAGATGTTTAATTTGGGTGGGCCTGATAGCTACAGCTATTATTTCCGTGATCTGCGCAAAGAACAGGGTTTTTTGAACCGACTTCACAGCCGAGAGGGCGGCGTTATGGTGTGGGGTGCTATTACGTACTATGTCACCATCGATTTTGAATTTCAAAGTGCAAAAATGACTGGTGCGAGCTATAAAACGTTATTGGAATCGACTTTATTTTTTTATTTTTCATTAAAATTAGATAAAGTGCCTTTTCAAGTGAACCAAAAAAAATAGCACATTATGGACTATTTTTATAAATTGCCCAAAAAAAGTTCTTTAGTTAAGATACCACTATTGTCATGATTTCCATTTTCCATTTCCATTTCATTTTCATTTTGAAATTCTGCAATCGGTTACAAATTGCAAAATATACAGGCTGCTGAATACGGAATTTTTAGTGCCTTTAAATAACACAGTGCAACACGAAAAAAAATAACCATATACGGACACAACTACGTGATAAAAGACTAAAAAAAAAAGACCCGTGTCTCCCAATTTTTCCCAAAGTCATGCACTTTTTTTTATGGGCCGCCAAAGATTTGGGGCCTCGGTATCATTTTCGTAAAAATGTGATCATTTTCTCAGGCTCATATCTTGGAAACCGTTCAGAATTTCGATTTACTCTCTGAGGCAAAGTTGTAGCTCTTGTCATAAAGAACATTGCGAACATATAAAATCAAAAAAACTTCACCTTCCAGATCAAAATCGCAAAAAACTTAAAAACATTCGATTTTTTTTTACCTTTTTTCCCGTGTTCAGGTCCATAGGTAGCAAACCGTTCAAAATTCAAGGAAACAATCAACTACAAAAATTTACCTAAGATCTCAATAAACAAATTTCTAGAACATATAAACTTCCTAGAGATGATTCTTAACACTGTTTAGGTAGCACGCAATAGTGAAAAATTTGCCGAAAATTTTTTAATTTAATTTTTTTTACTTTTTTCTCCTGTTCAGGTCCATAGGTAGCAAAAAATGAAATATGCCTGGCCAGAACCATGTGTTTGTCCAAGGGTTAACACCGTTTAGGTAGCGCTTAGGTATCACGCGATCATGCCCCGACAGCAGCAGCACAGGCAATGCAGTAAGCTCAGCACACGCAACAAGGGACGCAGCACACGCAACAAGGGACGCAGCACACAATATAAAAGCGACGCGACGCTCACATCGAGGCATTACACAGCGCGACGTCAACGAGAGCTCAGCGGTGAAAGTTATAAAGTGAAAGTGAAAGTAAAAAAAGTGAAAGTGCTACAGTATAATTCGCACACAACATTGGCAACTGACAATTTCAATAGGCAGTGTGAAAATATTGATTTATTTTGCTACGTTTGCGGTCATCAAACCAGAAAAAAAACATCTACAAGATTTCAGAAGGAAAAGAATCTTTTAACTAGTGAATTCAAAAGAGCATATACATTGTTTTTCGACGAAGTGGACTTGACCGGTGAAAATTACACACCTAATACAGTGTGTCGCCAATGTTATAACAATCTCATGGCATGGTTGAGTGGAGGCAGAGGTACTATGAAGTATTGTAAGCCGGTAAACTGGATTAATCGCCCAGGTGATCATGATGAAACCAGTTGCTATGCATGCGTAAATTACACATGTCGTCTAAATCGACATTCTGAGAAGAACAAAATTTACAAAGCAACTGCAACAGCCACACTACCAGTGCTTGCACCTGAAAATTTTGTATCACCAAGGCCGCCAACTCCAGATCGTACTACAGAATTTACAGCAATGAGTACAGCAAGTGGTGTTACTTATGAAGATCCATTTGATACCGATTATGAGCCCCAACAGGGAAGAGATGGACCACAACTAATAACACAAATGGAAATGGATTTCATTGTGGCCATATTGGGATTATCGCAGCGACTTGCAATATTTTTGACAGCTTTTTTAAAGCAAAGAAAACTCACACATGCTAATGTTAACTCTACGGCGTACCGCAAACGACAAGCTGAATTTCAGTTGCTCTCCACTCTAAATGAGGACAATTCGTTCGCTTACTGCAACGATATAAAAGCTTTGGTGGTAAAATGAACTACATCGCTAGTGAGTGGAGATTATTTATTGATGGTTCTGTTTCAAGCTTGAAAGCAGTGTTGTTGCATGTGTCGAACCGAAAACCTTCCATTCCGCTAGCAATGGGTATCAACATGAAAGAAAGCTATCAAACATTGAAAGATATAATGGAAAAAATCAAATATTACGAAAAAAAGTGGAAGATTTGCTGTGATTTGAAGGTCATCAACATTTTGCAAGGGATCATCGATAAGGACGGCTTCCCAAAATTCTTTTGTTTTCTTTGTAATTGGGATTCACGCTCACCTCTGAATCAATTCCAATGTAACTCGTGGAGGCCAAGAGGAAGTGTGGATGAACAAATACAACAACATAGACTGAAGAATGCACATGGTTCTGGCCAGGCATATTTCATTTTTTGCTACCTATGGACCTGAACAGGAGAAAAAGGTAAAAAAAGTGAAATTAAAAATTTTCGGCAAATTTTTCACTTGTGCGTGCTACCTAAACAGTGTTAAGAATCATCTCTAGGAAGTTTATATGTTCTAGAAATTTGTTTATTGAGATCTTAGGTAAATTTTTGTAGTTGATTGTTTCCTTGAATTTTGAACGGTTTGCTACCTATGGACCTGAACACGGGAAAAAAGGTAAAAAAAATCGAATTTTTTTTAGTTTTTTGCGATTTTGATCTGGAAGGTGAAGTTTTTTGATTTTATGTGTTCGCAATTTTTGTTCTTTATGACAAGAGCTACAACTTTACCTCAGAGAGTAAATCGAAATTCTGAACGGTTTCCAAGATATGAGCCTGAGAAAATGATCACATTTTTACGAAAATGATACCGAGGCCCCAAATTTTTGGCGGCCCATAAAAAAAAAAAGTGCATGACTTTGGGAAACACGGGTCTTTTTTTTTTAGTCTTTTATCACGTAGTGGTGTCCGTATATGGTTATTTTGCCATGACTTGAAAAATTACACACAGTGTAAGTGAACCGGAGTGTATGTTGAAATTTGTTTATTTGTTTGTTTAATTAATATGTGTAAGAGAAAAGAAAAAGTAATATTATTTGAGAAATAGTGAAATAAGTTAAAGGTTATTACCCCACAATAAATCTCTTATAAAAATTCGACATTTTTGCAAATTGTTCCACTGCGTTGCTTTAAAAGAAACCAAATAATTGTATACCTTTTGTACAAATAGTACAAATACATTTTGTTGAAGTTTGGAAGTTGGGTGGGTTTTAAAAGTCAATTTTGGCGCAAAATAACCAAGTTATTATCAGAAAGCTAGTCAGTGGAAAAACTTACATTTTAAGTCTTTGATTCCAAAGATCTTTGTTAGGTTTGCAGACACCACCACACTGCTTAGTAAATTCTGAGAAACGGAAAATCTTTGAATTCAGTGTAAAAGTTTAGTACCCAGTTGGCTTGGATACCCACGCATGGGTATGGGTTGTGCCCATAATCCACAAATTCAGCCTCGTATATGGTCCACAGTCATCGAAAATTGTACTTCTCGGATGCGCGCCAACCAGCGAAGCATGGTATTCTCCATGTCATAAACATGGTATTCTCCATGTCATAAATCATCAAATTCGTGACAATTCGCACGTAAGCAAGTTATTAAATTTTAACATCTACGCGTTAGTATAATTAGTTTAATTATCCTCCTAACCATTGTAGCTTCTGCATTCTCATGGCAATAGCTTCCCACCTCTATTTGGTGCCCATAAAATGTCTGTATCAAATAAAATTTTCGAGAAAACTGATTTTTGCCAAATATTAGATTTTCCAATTTCTTTCCCAGATTTATCAATATTCAGTGATTTTATAAGTAATGCAAATAATCTCGCAATTTTTTTAACATGATTTTCTAATTGTTGATATTTACTTCCATTTCATTTTGCAAGTGCCTTAGAACGCGCTGCATGCGAAAATGTTCAATGTATTTATTAGTAAAGCATTTTTATATTCGCGATTATTTAAGTGAAAATTAAATGGATTTTTAGTAAGGCAATTTTATATTCGTCAATTACTCTTAAATTATTACTCTGCAATTAACAAATTCATACATTTTGTGTGGCAATTTTGGCAAATTTTTCATAAGTGATATTGGATCATTTTTCATTATGAAAATTTCCCAAACAAAACAAAATTGCCCAAAAAAGGAGAAATATGACCCAATATTTTATATGGGAATTTCATATTCATTATGAAAATCGCTCCAAAATGTTGTGCTCTTTTTCATTTTATATTTTTTGGTAATTTTTAATCATGAAAAAACGTCAAACGGAAACAAGAAAAATTGCCAACTAAAAGAGAAATATGACCCAATTTTTTATAGAGGAAATTTTGTGGTTACTTTTGATTTATTTTTCTAGGCGATTTTCGTGCACCGTATATGATTCAATCTTAAATTGTTTCATAGAAGAATGCTTGTAATTTCTATGAGCTATCAGATAAGGGTTTTCAACAATTAGTGAAAACATTGAACTGACGGAACCTAGATTTAGACTTGCATTGGGGGACGATCGTTTCGAAATTTGTCACACTTGTCACTATTTCCCCCTCACGTCTGAACGGCTTAATTGGATTTCGAACAGTTTAAATTATAATATCGTTTTGCAAATTTTCGCTGAATAGCTTTTTAATTTGCTGACTTCCCATAAATAAAGGGAAGATCAAGCAATGAAGAGTACCTTATTACTATTCGTTAAATGGTTAAGTGGCATTGAATGGATTGCGTTAATAAACTACGCCATCAACAAGCCCTGTATTATCAAATTATATGGAGTCGCAATGGCTTCCTGTTGAAAATAATTGCCTTAAATGCCAGACATTATCATTCACTGCAAGCGATGCGATCGTTGGTAGAAATAAATCTATAACTAAGCAGAGTTTTAATCAGCTGGAAGGTAGTGCCGCAGTTATTTGATAATTACTGCTGATTTCAGGATTTAATTTATAAAACCAACCAACCAACAGCTGTTCTGTTTTCAGCTTACAATTTTTGCAATTTTTATATTTCATGTTAAATTTTAAATTGAATCCCACAATTATTGGCCCTGCTAGCAGTCCTCATCAATATGTTTGTTCCCAAACCATTGACACGTTTTTCACAAATTAATCGTCACATGTTTACTCTTCATTTCCATCTATGTAAATCTCTCACACTTTTAGAGACTCAGATGTGTTATTGCACCTGTCTAGACGACAGGAATAATATCCACCTTTTCCGCCGCATACAAAACAATAAAAAACCGTTTTAGCCAACAACTTCCCAACCATCCAAACTCAGCAAATTCCATCGTATGTGAAGGCAATAATTCTTCATTTATTACGACATAACGTCAATTGCTATGTTAACTAGAAGTGTCAGAACGATATGTTAGAGTGGTATGATGAGGCATATGTTGTTTGTTGACAACGGTGATGATGAAAAATGATTAAGTCCAATTTTGTTGGATACCTGATAATTGAATATTTTAAAACTTAAAAACCTCGGTATAGACATATGCAGATTTTGGACATCTTAATCTAAATCAGCAAATTGTCTGCAAAACTAATATTTTAGAAATTTAAAATTGGGAATATAATATGATTTCAAGACGTGCTACAAAACAGGATAAGATTCTAAACCACATTCGGCTGTCGAATTCGAAACTAGTTTTTGATTGTACAAAATGGATACCTAGTTTACTCACAGCGATTTGGTAGCTCGTATTGCAAACGTATCAGCCATTTTGTTAGCACGAACTGATTTCTGATCTACTACAAGAACCCCTTTATTCTGCAGCATTTAAGAAGTTTTGGAATTGAAACTGAGTTCGGCCTAAGACAACAACAATCTATGATATGCATACGATGTGAGACATTTGTCGCCTCGGAAATGTTTCATAACTTTCTACAAAACAGAACACAGAACATGGTTTTAACTTTAAATACTAGCTATCTTAGGCTGATCTAAGTGAGTATAGAACAACCTCATGATTCTGTGCTGCATAAAAATGTTTAAACTCGTTTCTTTTACCGAACCTCGACTTTTTATTGCTTGCCTGTTAACCCATAACGTCGTGTAAAAAGCTTTGAAACAGTCTATATTCGCCATGAAAGAGTTTTGTGTCATTACTAGTCAATTTGATTGTATATCATCGGCCCATGACTCTGAGCCCTATTGCAAACTATCGCAGTAGTAATATGTATTATATGCTTGTACACTGATCCATCCCCCTTTCAACAGATGATGCTAATACAGTGATTTTAGATTTGTATAATTAGTTTCTACATAAACAGTTGCTGCTGCCCCACATTCTAATATTTCGACATGGAATCTACTTCGTCTGATTGTACAGCAAATTATGATTCTGCACTACATTCATGTTGTAGCAGTTATTAAAATAATACTAGAGGGTGTTATTTTAAGTCCGAAAGAAATTGAAGTTGTAAAAAATAAATACCGATACCACGGCTGTTCATAACGAAGCCCACTCTGGACGGCACGGCCAATTTTTTGAGCATTGCTGGCCGTTTATCACGAATAACACGAACAATTGGGGCCTCTGAGACGTCAGTTGTTGCTGTTTTATCAGCATAAACTAGTAACGTCACGGAGCCTCACAGGAAATAGCCGAGAGAGGTCAATCGATTTCAATAAATCGCTGGTTGTGGTCGCCGTATGGTACTCAATTTCATACATAGTGGCATAGTGGTGACGATATTAATTGGCCGTAACGCGAGCTCCGGCATCATATTTGAAGAAATAGGGTCCGATGATGCCACCAGCATGAAAACTTCAGCAAACGGTGTATTTCTCTGGATGTAATGGAGACAGTAAGGTCTGGTGTGTATGGGTCCTACTTAGGGAATGCAAATTCCTGGAGTTTTCATTTCCCGGAAAAGCGGGAAAATAAATGAATTTCCCGAGATCCGCGAAATCCCGTTTGAAATTTTAGTTCCTTATTTGGTAACTTTTTTCTAGTTTTTTATCAATTTTGTACCACTAAGGAAAGAAAGTAGTACAAACATCGAATACGTCTAATTACTGTGATCAAATTTTAATTTATTATTGTTACTTAGTACTTAGCCATGAGAAATAAGATACCTTTCAGAACCGGTGTAAAACTGTAGGTCTCAATCAGTGAGTAAAAAAGGTAGAAAGTCCGCAGCTTACTGGCTATGAGAAGCTCTCCCAAATCCATTTTTTAATAGTTTCCGACAATTTTACGGGAAAGTGTTGGAGCATTGTTCCTAAAAAGGTAGTAAAACTTGGTGTAAAAACAGAGTTGCTCTTATTTGATACAAATCAGTTTCGTCGCTCTAAAGCAGTGGTCGGGGAACTGGGGTAAATTACCCCAAATGGGGTAAAAATTAAATTACTGGGGGTAATGAAGACTTCCAAATAATTTAGTTTATAAACCTGTTATAGTATAATTTTTTTCTAGAAATATTCACACCATGTACAGTTGTGGAAAAAATAAAAAATAATATTATATGATTTATTCGCCGCCAGACGCCAACCGCCACCAATATGCGCAGGTAGTAGACGCCGTTAAATTTTCTGATGCCTTTGTTGTTTTTAGAAATACTTTTGGAAATACAGTTTTGTGGAAATACGGAGTATAAAATTAACTTTATTTCCGTTTGGACGTAGTGATTTTTATAAAAAAAATAGCTTTAATTTATAAACGATTATTTTATTTCGACGATCAGGGTAAGCAGTTATTTGAAAATGTAACCTTATGTGTTTAGTGGTTCTTTTACACTTCAGATGGAAGCAAATAAAAATAGGAAAAGAACATACAAGGAAGAGTTCCTCAATTATGGCTTTACACAAAGAGAAGATAAAGGTGTAATGAAACCGCAGTGTGCTGTATGCCTGAAAGTGCTGACTACAGAATCTTTCAATAAAAGCCAATCGGAAAAACATTTAGATAGTTTACATTCACATCTGTCTTCCAAACCACGGGAATACCTTGTAAATTTAGAAACGTCTGTCAAAAAGCAAAGACTGAACAGCAACTTCCTAGGTACCTTCGATCAACGTTCAGCATCAAAAGCAAACTTTGAAGTAGCCTGGTTGATTGCCCTGAACAAGAAGCCGTATACTATTGGTGAGGATTTAATTAAACCAGCAGCTGTGAAAATGACAGAGATCATGTGTGGTCAGAAAGAGGCAAATAAACTGAATGCAGTGCCCCTGTCTGCAAGAAGTATAAAAGAAAGTATAAAAGATAGAATTTCTATCTTAGCAGAAAATGTGAAAGAACAGGTTATTTTCTCACTAAAACAGGTTTAATATTTTGCTATTCAGCTTGATGAGACTACAGACGTTAGTATTAAATCACAGCTGATGGTCTATGTTCGCTACAAAGGTACACATGCAATTGAGGAGGAATTATAATTTTGTTCTTCTATCGAGTTGAGATCTCGTGGAATTGATGTGTATAATAAGGCTAATGAATACTTTAACGCTGAAAGCATTAATCTAAAGTGGGAAAATTGCATTGCCCTATCAGTTGATGGAGCACCAGCTATGTTGGGTCATATTAATGATTTTTCGGCCTTCGTTAAAAAAAGTAACACGAAAATTGAAATTACTCAGTGTATGATCCATCGCCAGGCACTTCTTGTGAAATATTTGGAACATATACTGGAAGCCGTCATGCATGAAGTCATCAAGGTTGTTAATGCTGTTAAAGGACATGCACTAAATACGCGGCTCATTCGTGAATTATGTCAGGTCAGTGGAGCTGAATATACTGACCTACTTTATTATACAGAAGTGAGACGGCTTTCCAGGGGAAATGTTCTGAATCGAGTATGGGCTCTCAAAACTGGACTTGAAATTTTTATGGTTGATCAAAAACATATTCTCGCAGATAAGTTTAACAATTCTACATGAGTTGCATATCTGGGGTATTTATCCGAAATTTTTGAGCATATTAATGTGTTGCACAAAGATTTGCAAGGGAAAAATATTAATATCATTCCAGAAAGAGAAAAGATGTCGGCATTTGGAGCAAAGCTTTTGTATTGGAGACAGAAAGCAGAACAGAACAAGATAGATTCATTTTCAAAGTTAGCTTTATTTTTGGGAGATTGTGACAATATTACTTTTAGTGACGTCAAGGAAACAGTTATCAGGCATCTTATCAAACTCGGAGAGCGGTTCTCTGATAACTTTCCAGATTTAGACTTACATACTGTCAGTTGGATTGTTGATCCTTTCAAATGTGAAGTATATGTTGTACCAGAAGAGCCTCAATGCTTGGCAGAATCACTTCCTGAACTCCGCTGCCATAATGATGCTCGCATACAATTTGAAAGCAAACCAGATCTGTCATCGTTTTGGATGTCAGACGCTGCAAAGGCGTTTGAAATAGCACATGGGGAGGCGATAAAAATGTTGCTGCCATTTGCAGCGACATACCTTTGCGAACAAGGATTTTCTACGTTAATGAATATAAAAACGAAGAACAGAAATCGACTGAATGCAGAAGAATGTATTCAACTTGCCCTTACTTCAAAAAGTCCTAATTATGAAGTTATTCTGTCAAAGATGAAGCAACATCATTTCTCCAAAACGTGGAGTTATTCAGAATGATGTTGCTTACATTTTTTATTTACTTATAAACAGTTTTCATGTAAATTCCACTAAATTCAATGAATAATAAATAAATCTATATGTACGTGGCTTTTGTTTTTGCTTTTCACAATGTGGGGTAAAATCGAATTGCACACAAATATTTTTAGGTAATGACTAAAAAAGTTCCCCGACTGCTACTCTAATGACTGATACGTTGCAGTACTAAGCAAATAAAGTAGAGGGCATCATAAGATGTCCAAACTCCAAAACCTTAATCTCAAAGCTTAACAATAACATTGATACACTCATTATTTCTCCACAACGAACAATTTATGTATTCGTTACAGCCACCAGAATTGACTTGCTGGAACATTCAAAAAATCTTGTAGAACATGCTTTATTGCAGCAACGATACAGTCGTCGGAAGTATGAGACTTTACATTGTAGCAATGTTTTCGTGACGTGCAAGAAAAGCTTACTAGATTAATCCTTTTACTAAAATATTCGATTGTATTCTTTTAAAAATTTTCCGGGACGATTATATGCGCCATCAAATCACGAATTCGTCTATAAGTTCCACGAGTCTATGACTGATTTTCAAAGTAAATTTGTATTATTTGATAGCGTTGTTTCAGCGTGAGTCTATTCATGCTGATTTGCCAGAGCATAATGATCATAAATGTCATAAAGTGAGCGCAGTATGGCATTTTCTTTTGACAGCTAAACTTTTCGTTAGTTCAACCTAAGCGAAAAAGAACAGTGTTTATAACATGTTAACATATGATTCTACGGCATAAACCATGAAGATGAAAGTTTCCTCTACAAAAGACGTACGCCTATATTTAGTCAAATTTGTGAAAGATCGCAAATACAACAAAATTTTGAGATCTTGTTGGAGAGACCATAATGTTTGCTTGCGATTTTATGTCACTACCCTACGCGAAATTGATGGCAGTTGCGGTACACGGATCTATCCTGAGGTAGGTAAAATAGGGATATATTACAGAACTAGTTACAAAGTGGAAAAAAAAGGCAAATTCACAACTCAATTATAAGGTACATTTTATTCTTTGTATTGTATTCTATAACTATTTGAAATGGATATGTAAAGCAGTCAATTTTTTCCATACCTCTTTCCTGAATAATTAATCTACTTATATATCAAGTACTTGATTTTTTTTGTTTTTGTGTTTTTCTTACCTGATTTACTCTTTGCACTGCATTATCCAGTTCGGCAAATTTGCGATCTCTTTATAAAGTAATTTTAAATGAATTTTATTTTAACAGAAGCGTTTTAATGGAGGTTGGAGATCATTTAATATTAGTAGTATATTTATAATATTGGTACTATATATATGTATGTGCAACTAACACCAGATATGGGTGTTGTCTATGTCACGTTCGTTGGTCCTCAAACGGGTACAATAGATATTTGGTCGGAGACATGTACTTCGAGATTGGTGCTAAGACCGGTACTGTAAAACAGATACAGGAGTGGTCCAAGTCATGGTGTAAGGTGTTAATTCACACTACCAATGACAAGGCCATGTTAAAACGACCAGTTCCTTCATATATTTGTGTTAGACCAGTCACTACCCGCCAGAGACCAGTCTCAGAACTAGTCATTTGATAGTCTCTTTTCCCTTAGGGTAAGTAGTACCGGCGAGGAAGTTCGCGAGCACGTCTCTTGAACGTCAAGATGTTGCTTCTTATCATGAACTCGTCAAGATGTTACTTCTTATTACCTACAATTTAATTCGACTCATACAGACTGTAGATACTTTTTTGTTCGCTATACAATGTTAACTAAAGTACGCCGTTTCAATGAAATTGTTTTTTGCTTTTTTCTATAATATTTTATTGAGTAATTCAATATTAAATTCAAGTGCTAGCGATTTTGATAACAAATTAGAAAACAAGAAGATCGACAACTTTAATTTATGCTGTGCGCATTTATGCAGGTAATAACACCAATTGAATAAAGGCGAAGACTGAACACATACACTGTAAATCTAGTCGACATTCAAATTATTCGTCTTTAGTTGCATTATATTAATTAAATTCTAAAACCTACGATAACATTCCATTGTGGAACCATCCGAATCGTCACCGCTTTAGTCTCTTTACTTTTGAAATGCATGAAAAATATCCACAGTATTTAGTAATGTCCACTGTATTTTATAATTTAGTAATTAATATGAAATCCCATAAGTGGGATTGTGAGTAACTAGAACAGATTTAGGAAGTGTCATTACATCAAATCGTGGCCGTCGGTGGTGCAATGGTTAACCCTGCAATGGTGAACCCTGCTCTGACCACCTTAAAATTTCTTTCGGCGGCGGTCACCTCGCATAGTGACGGCGACACTATCGAGTATATAGCCATGAAAAAACTTCTCAAAATACCGTTCGGAATCGGTGTAAAACTGTAGGTCCAAATCAGTGAGTGACAACTGGAAAGCGCACAGTTCAGTTATTGTGTGAAGTTCTCCCCTCTCCCTTCATGGGATGTAATGGGTAACCATTTATTTATTTATTCATTACATCCAATCAAAACAGCGTTTGGTGAGGTTTATGGGTTCATCGTTCCATAATACTAAAAAATTACGCCCAATATCCGCCATCATAACGGCTGCCGGAAATTGAATCCCGTGATCCCAATGACATTTGGTTTAGCCAACCTGGCGATACTTATCTCACAGTCGGTGAAACCATGGGATTGTTGCGAGCACAATTCGGTGAACAGTTAAAATTTCACGTAAATTCGGAACCGCGAATTTACTACATAGAAAGGCCAAACGCCTTTCGAACGCGCCATCGAAAACTAGAACCTCGAAATGGGTCTTGGTAGACGTTGACCAACATTTGGAAGAAATAATCTGTAAAAAGTACATAAAGGGTTTTTCAACAGAGACGCCACAAAAGTAAATCGATAGGGACAGCAAACGACGCCATATTGTTTCCCGCTCTTTTGACATTTCTCTTCAGTAAGGATTGCCATTTCATCATGGAAAGATATACGAGCCAACAAGGAGTCGAAATTATTAAAATTTACTACCGAAATTTGGAGTCAGTGGCCTCAATTTTAAGAGCACTACGTCCAATTGGTGGTCGTCATACTCGTCCTACCAGATCAACAATTGAGCGTCTAGTGGAAACATTTGAATCCACAGGCGCAGTACAAAATGATCCCGTGCCAGTGAGACAAATAAGTGCCCGTAGTGTCGAGATTATTACTGCCGCAGAGGCTTCAGTTCAAGAAAGCCCAAATGTGTCTCTCACACGTCGTTCTTAAGCGTTGGGCATCTCTGTGACGTCGTTGTGGCGAATTTTGCGAAAAGATCTTGGCCTACATCCTTACAAGATCAAATTGACGCAAGAACTGAAGCCGCTTGACCACCATAAGCGTCGTATGTTCGTGAATTGGGCTGAGCAACAACTTGAAAATTATTCGGATTTTCATCGGAAAATCATCTTCAACGATGAGGCTCATTTCTGGCTGAATGGTTTCGTCAATAAGCAAAATATGCGTTATTGGTCAGACAGCCATCCATTGGTATGACAATAAAGATTACCCGATAAGAGTTCAATTCATTATTTCTTTTAGTTTTGAATTAAGCATCTACGCTTGCAGTTTGACAATTCTGCGATTTTTTGAACAAAAGGTATAATTTCGGCAAAAAAAAGTTTTATTTCTTAACATCGAAATGGTCGTCCAGCGAATGTGGGTTTGACTCCCAACCGCGATATTTAAATTTGTTTCATTAACCGGAAAAATCATGGTCTGTTAGCCTTAAAGGAGTTACAACTTTAAAACTAACTCGGATCAAATACAATGAAAATAGTCTTCTTTAGTCCTGCGTTTTTTCAATTTTTGTATTCTTTCCAAATAATATGTTTTCTCAAGACACTCAAAATAGACATTTGCTTTAGTAATGACCTCTTCATTCGACACAAATCTCTTACCGCCGACCCATTTTTTCAGGTTTGGAAATATAAAATTGTCACTATGCTATAGACGGAGCACATGGCGGATAAGGTAGCAATTCGTGGCCCAATTTATTTATTTTTGCAAAGGCTTATATGACTATATATCAAATCAATGTCGAATTTATCCAAAGCTTTAAATAATATTCACCAATTATCGTTTTACCCTTTTCATGGTAATCGTTGTGAATAATCGCATACCTTCGTTGGCACACGTACAGCAGGAGAAGTTCACTGCTTTGACTGTTCTTTGGTTTTGGAGGGTTGTCATGTGTCCATATTGCGTTTGTGGTCGAATGTGAATAATCCCGGTACCCATCGCGGAGATAGCATTTACACATATAAATAGTCATGTAAAATGTGATGTACCCAGTCAGTTTGGATGTATATAGCCTCCTCACATATGCTGGTACTCCCAAAACCGGATTTCAATATACCACTTTGTAACCACCCAAATAAATGTTTCAGAATCCCAATAGTTTTTGTCAACACTTCCTGGGTTTCACTGATGGGTTTTTTTACGCAAAAGTTAGTGAAACTCACGTTTATCCATTTTTGTCGAAATTCAGTATCCATTTTTATCGAAATTGTCAAACGCAACATGCTTAAAATTTTATAGTAGCGACAGGAACAGTGTGCATTTTCAATTAACTACTAGGAAATTTCATAAACTCGTGTAGCTTTCAAGCCGCCCCGTATCATTGAATCGCAACAAAAATAACCATGATCATCAAAAATCATCATAATCATATCTTCATCATATCCTCAATTCTGTCCTCATTATTTTTAATGAGTCATCTTTTTCACAAGAGCTTCTCACAACCAGTGAGCTCTGAGCTTGCTAGTTATACACTCAGTGATTGGCATCTACATTTTTTCACCAGTTCCGAACGGTATTTTGATAAGCTTTTTCATGGCTAGCACTCACTAAGACAGGTGATAGTCGTCGAAAGAATTTTAAGGTGGTCAGATCAAGGTTTTTTCTCATCTACACGAGCCGCGCACACTAACTACACTAACTATTTCACCACCGATGGCTACGCAGTAAAAGTACGCGACTTTAAATAGAGATGAAAATTGTTGTGTCCGTAATTCAATAGAAAAAATTAATTTTAAAATTTCCACTAATCACCACTTTTGATATAATTTAATCCAAAGTACGACAATACTTTCGTCTGCTTATGAAGAGCTTATGAAAGAGCCGATAAACTGTAGGTTACAGACAAAAGCGCACTGATCTTTGGTTGTAAGCAGAGTTCGTATATCTACCTCATTAGAGGTTGACTCAACCTCATTAGAGGTTGTCACAGCCAAATTAGAGGTTGTCACAGTCGAATTAGAGGTTGCTACAACCGAATTTAGATACTATCATAAATGAATTATTAAAGTTTTTTTTTATTATTAAGTGATGATTTATTTTCTTGTATTTTTATGGCATAATCTATATAAGCAGAATAATACAGTTAATTTACATGCCTCTTCCAACCTTTATTGAAGTCCCTGCCATCATGGCATCGGTGGCTCTAGGTCCAAAGCCGTTTTGTATCCAGACTACCGCATATATATCTGCTATTGATATCTGCTTAAATAACATCCGCAAAATATGACGGTTTAATACGAAATACATTTAACTTACCTTTTTAAAATAATATTTGATTATAAAATTTTAAACGTCAGATGTTAAATACACAGAATTATGTTGTGGTAACCGAACTGAAAATGAATTCAGTTGTACCTACAGAATTCATGAGAAATCCGGTTACAGCAACCGAATTGACGCCAAATTCGGCCGTTGCAACCGAATTAAGGCTAGATTCGGTTATTGCGACCGAATTGAACCAAATTAGATAGTTACAACCGAATTGATGTCAAATTCTGTTACTACTACCGAATTGAGGTTGGTTAAGACCAGATTCGGTTACCCCAACCGAATTAGGTACCAATTTCGGTTGTTGCATCCGAATTAATTTGAGATTCGGTTGTTTCAACCGAAATTTTAAAAAAATTAGTTGTGGCCGTCGGCGGTGCAATGGTTAGTGTGCGCGACTCTTGTAC
Organism: Phaonia tiefii; assembly: GCA_963931995.1. Taxonomy (NCBI): domain Eukaryota; kingdom Metazoa; phylum Arthropoda; class Insecta; order Diptera; family Muscidae; genus Phaonia; species Phaonia tiefii. The sequence goes on along the minus strand of OZ008368.1, from coordinate 194,695,655 downwards.
ATGAGATCGTGGGTTCGAACCCTGCTCTGACCACCTAAAATTTCTCTCGGCGGCGGTCACCTCGCATAGTGACGGCGACACTATCGAGTATATAGCCATGAAAAAGTTTCTCAAAATACCGTTCGGAATCGGTGTAAAACTGTAGGTCCCAATCAGTGAGTGAAAACTGGAAAGCGCACAGCTCAGTGATTGTGAGAAGTTCTCCCCGGTCCCTTCATGGGATGTAATGGGAAGCCATTTATTTTATTTAGTTGACTGACCGAATATTATTTGAAGATTCAGTTGTCACAACCGAATCAATTATGAAACGGGGTTGCTTCAACCGAATTTAGGTTGTAGAGATTAAATTCGGTTGTTACAACCTCAATCCGGTTGTGGCAACCTCAATTTAGTTGTGGCAACCTCAATTCCGTGGTAACAGCCGAATTTACGGTTGCTGCGACCTCTTTTCAAACAATTAGTTCTCTGAGTGTATTTGCAAGTTTATTTAATTAATGTTTTAAATATATTACGTATTTATTATTTTTCACTTTTCACTTAAAAACTCAACTACGCACGTATGTAGATCAGAAGCAACTGAATGACTAATAATTTTTTTAAAATTGCATCATCTTTTTTTAATTGCAACATCGTAAACCATCGGCAAATTCTCGTGAAAGTTAAAATTACCTCGTAAACCTTACCTCGAATCACTTACGTAAATGCTTTCCTCCTTACCCAGGTAACCCAGGGTAACTCATTACCCACGAAATACGAACTCTGGTTGTAAGGAGCGCTTCCTAAGGCGGTAGCTTAGTCTTTAAGGGTTTTTAGCTGTTTATTTCATTCAACATTCAATATTTCCCTGACTCGCACACATCGACTTAGCACATTTTTGCTTTATGAAGCAAAATTTAAGTTTAAACGAACTTGATTGCAGATGACGGCACTAGAAATTGCTGTCATACTTTTAGAGAGTTGGACAGGCCGACAGACAGAGAGTTAGACAATTTATAGTTAAATAATGGTAACAAAATAGTTAACGGCAAAACGACAATCAACATAACTGACTACAGAGTAAAACATCCGCTGAAAAAGGTTTGGCTATGTTTGTTATGGCTTGCGGGTAGCGACTAAGAGGGTGACGAATATGACAGGAACGTGTTAAAAACTGTTGATACAGAAAATAAAAATTATTTGGGGAAAGATCTTATGACAATCCTTTTGTTAGTTACGGAGGCAGAAAGTGAGTGAAAACTGGTTGACATTATTGTTGTAACTATTAATAACCAGTAAATATGTAGCAACGTAATTTAGGAAATAGTTAAACTAACTCAATAATAGTGAAAATATGTCCCATGGAATTTATGATAACTGGTGAAAAAAGGGAATACGATAAGTAGAGAATTAGTTATTTTTTATACATTTTTAAATTTTTGCTGTCTTTCATTCAACATATTTTTTTAGAAAGTTTTAATTGCTTTCTAAGCTAACAGGTCAATTTTTTCGGTTAGTACAATTTTAAACAGGCTCGGGTAGGATTCAAGCTCACGAACGCTGGACGAACTTATCGACAATTGTAAAGCGTCATCTCTAGCTGCGTCTAGCCCATTAGACATAACTTAATCTAAATTTTTGTGCGAAAATTGAAAAAACTACCTTCATCAAACACCATTTTTCACAGAAATAATTAGATATTATATAAAAATATAATAATACACAATACTGAGGTGATATAGTGCAGTGAATTATCGAAGACAGAATAAATAAATTGACGGTTTTGCATAAAATTGGAATGTTTTTAAAGTAACTTAACATTGAAAATCGGATCAGTCTGTCAAATCATAGAGAAGTAGACAAGAGTTGTTCTTCCTCTCTTCACGTTCTCTCGATGACGACGAGATAGTAGGCCATTTTATCGAGTTCGAGTTGCTTTTGTAATTTACTCTTTGGTTGGGCATAATACGGACAGGAAAAAAAGTGAGTGGGTATTTTCGTTCGATGCAACCAACGTTAAACATAATCTAGCTGTCATTAATATCAATCAAACACTATTTAAACTTAGGTTGCTGCATGGTTGGGTCGTGGTTGCTTATCGCTCTTTCGCCTATCCACTCTGTTTTCTATAATTTTCCTACTAAATAGTCGATCAGCTGTGTCATGGATACCACCTGGACAAGTCGTCTCCGACTTTAAACCGATGAGAACCACTTATAACGGCCGCGACATGAGCTTCAAATCATTCTCGGCTACGGCGGCGCATCGCTCAATTTTCTGCCGGCTTCCGTTTGTGAGTGGGTTGCGTATGATTTTTTTTTTGTGTATTATTTCAAAAAGGCTTGTACATCCTAGAGAAGAAAAAACCGGCCCAAATTGGCAACCCTAGTAGAAGAAAACCAAAAAAGCCGACGCGATTCACTCAAACGAATTTCTCTCTCGCGTCATAACTTTATTATTTCATATTTTTTACATACCTTTTTGTAATTTTATTTATCATGGTTGTAATTTCTATAGTTATATACTATAACAATATCAAAACACTGCTCTTGTATTGAATATTCAATGCAGAGAGTAAGAGAGAGACCAGAGAAACAAGACGCTTCCCTAGTTTTCTTTGCTGGCATTGCACTCCATGAGTAAATTTTCGTCTCTATTAAAAATTCCATACTCTTTGAAGATTTATATTATGGTTGCATTCGTAGGTACTTAGCAGTGTTGCATCAAATTGTACATATGTTTAAAATGAGGCTAACAACACTGTTGCTGTGTCGCATGCCACACTTGTCATTACAGGAGGCCCTGTAATCCGTCACTTTATCGCTCTGGGACGACATTAACCATTTCTTTAAAAAATACTGTCAGTTGAGTTATATTTTATTTCCTTTTTCTTGTAGCTTCAACGCTGAGAGTCCACTAAAATTTTTAATAAAAAATCTCTTTTTGTCCAAGAGATCATAGGTGACAGATCAGTGTAACAACTACGGGGACAAACATAAATGTATGTATTTATATAGAATAAGTTTTTATTAAAAACTGAATTAAACTGAAGCATATTTTGTCAGTAAAATTATATCTTAACAATTTACACTAAAACCCTGAATTTTATTTCCTTACTGCCTATATATTCGACATTTTAAAAGTAGTTTTGCCTGGTTATTTTAAAAATCGTGGATAACTCTGAACCAATAAATGTCACCACTTTAAAGGACAACGCATTCAATTGATACCGACATCTTACATATCTTGTTAAAGCATGAACCATCAGTAAGGACAGAAAATTTACAAACATTTAGAAATCTCGTACTTCAGTGCAAAGTTACCGTTAAAAAATTGGTAGATAAGTCCTGAAACTATACTGGGGAGGATTTAGGAGAGTTAACATTCAAGTTTTTGACGGATGGATATCTAGCCTGTGCTAATTAAGTGACGTCATATACGCCAACCAACTTAAATGCAACCGAAGAGCTGCAAGACTCAAACAAAACAAAACAACACATGAGTTGTCCTAGGTGTGTTTAAGGTCATCTGTTATAGGATTGTACAGACTTCACATTACTAAAGGTTCGGTTTACGATATTGTAAAAATCATTACCACATTGTTACTTGACGTTGATTGACAATATTTAGATGTACGCATGAATGAGTTGAACCAGTGTCTAGGATAGCCGGTATATGTTTAAGCCTAATCGCTTCTTCGTCAGGTGTTAAAACAATTGGGAACTTCGCTTTTTCTAGACATGGGCTCCGTATTGCCCTACTAAGAGATCTCTTCCTGGGTTTTCCGCATCCGATCTGCAGCAATCAATTGTCTTAATTGCAATTTTACCAGAATCACAGCAAAATAAAATCTGTGGGTTAGAGCATGATGAATGTTGGTGACTAGGTTCATTACAGCGATAACATATGCTCCATGTCGGATTCATTGCAACCGCAGCTTTAAGACTGCGTACAGTCTTCTTCTGAAAAAATTCCTCACCTATAATAATTTCGGACTCCTGTGCTAATACAATAAGTTCTCGCAACGTCTTGAAAGCATTTTTGTAAATATAAAGATTGTATTACGCTCTGGAATTTCGAAAGATTCGGTCTACTTGTAGGTTGGTAGACTGATCCGTCCACCTCATAAATAATTGTAATATTGTATCATAATCTACGAAATTTCTCCCAGTGTATTGAGTCCACTTCCGTATATTGGCAACTAGATTATCGAAAAATCTTCGCGGGAGGAAAAATAACTTGAAGTCTTCAAAGAAATTATTGTATGATTTCCAGTTATTCTTATTATTATTGTACCACGAGAATGCACCGGTCTTAAATATTTCGGGCATGAAAATATATAACTCATTGCGAGGAATTGAATAACACGTGGATAATTTCTGTATTCTTTCCAGGAAACCAAGTGGATCTTTACCACCATCGTACTCAACACCCCACTGCGAACTTTATCACATAAATCCAAACTACACATCGGAACATACACCGCTTCGTCTCTCAATGGTATAGGGGAAGAATCATGAGGAGGGAGCCGGCTTGACATCCTTAGTTCTTTACCAAGTTCTCAGTTTTTGGATGAACAGCTCGTGGTCTGGTGGTATGTCGTCTGATTTCAGGTACTTTCTTAGACGGACCCACATTGCCCTCATACTGAAGTCCGAGTTCCTTAAACACATTACTTAAATCGTCTTTTTTTATCAGATTTATAAAAGCGCAACTCATGTCGAAGATGGGATTACGTGACGGGCTAAAAACGTGTGTACTTTAGTGTGGCCCTTATATACAGGGTGTTCCAAAAACTTTCCGAAAAAATTAAACGCGCAATAGCTTAGATCAGTATGAATATGTTTTGTTCTAGCACCACTGTTCTAACGGCTACCATTTTCGAGCTATAGCGTCTCAAAAAATAATGCATTTCTAAATGCATTTAATTCATTTTAAAACAACTTAGTTTTTTTAAACATTTTAATCTGAGCTATGTGTCAAAAAAAAATTGTTAAATTTTTTTTTTATTTTTCTTTGTTTTCGTATACCTTTAAATTCGATTCGCGATGAAATTTTCAAATTCTGAGTCTGCGGATTTCGTTTTTTATTATGGCAAAGCTGATGGGAATTCATTGGCAGCGCAGCGTATGTATGCTGAAGCTTCACCAAAAGATGTTCCCCACCACACCGTCTTCAACAGTACGTTTGATCGCCTTCGTGAGACAGGTTGCGTTAATAAATGCAGGGGTGACAGAGCAAGGGGCTTTTAGCAGAATGCAGAAGAAACTGTTTTGGCAGCTGTGTTGCAAGACCCAACAACAAGTGTAAGAAAAATAGCTAAAGCAAAGGAAATACCACAATCCCAGGTGTTTAGAATTTTAAAACATCACAAGCTCCATCCGTATCACTACACACCGGTACAATCGTTGCACGAAGGTGATTGTGAAAAGCGAATTGAGTTTTGTACGTTAATGTTGGCGAAAGATACACAAAATGAAAATTTTTTTGAAAAAAACTCTATGGATGGATGAATCCATATTCAACCGAGAAGGTATCACAAATATTCATAATTTACATTTTTACGCGCAAGAAAATCCGCACAAAAAAAATGCAAACAAAGCACCAAAACCGTTTTAGTCTCAATGTTTGGGCAGGCCTCATCGGAAATTGCGTTATAGGTCCCCATTTCTTACCAGATCGGTTAAATGCAACATTGTACATGGATTTCCTCCAAAACGAACTTAGAGACGCTCTTGATAATTTGCCATTAGCAACATTAGCCGGAATTACTTTTCAACAAGACGGTTGTCCCGTACACTCTAGCATTGTAGTCAAGAACTTTTTAAACAGTAGTTTTGGTACAAATTGGATTGGACGCAATGGACCAATCAAATGGCCACCGAGGTCTCCGGATCTAACACCGTTAGATTTTTATGTTTGGGGTCGGGAAAATGAGCTCGTTTAGAATGAAGAAATAATTTCATGCAATCAACTTAAACGCAAAATAAAGGAGGCCTTTCAAACCATTCAGGAAGAAATAGCGCTGGATGTTACTACCGCTGAAATTAGGTGAAGATATGTAAAATGCACCACACCACCATGCATGGCTCTCATTTTGAGCATTTGAAAAAAAAATAAAGAAAATTTTTTTTTTAACAATTAATTCAAAGAAAATTTATTTAAAAATTGAAAGTTGTTCTGGAAATTTAAGAAATGCATTCACAAATGCATTTATCTTTGAGATTCAATAACTCGAAGCCGGTAGGGGTTAGAACAGTGGTGCTAGAACAAAAAAATCCTATGAGTGTTCGAACTCACGGGCGATGTGTTAACACCTTTTTGCTAAACGGTACCTGTTCGATTTCTGTGAACACATTAGTAAATGTAACATTGGAAAATAAAAAACAGCGTTCAATCATATGATGACGTTGCATTTATATAACATTAATACTTTAAATTATTTAAAGACCAGTGCAAGCACATGTGTCATTATTTCCTTGCTTAATACTTTTTGTTTTATTCCCACAAAAAACAAGGAGAATGGAAAGCAACAGACACAGACATTCGTACATACGCTACACAAGTTCACAAAATTTTCGATGCCTCTTGCTATCTCATTTTTATATACGAATAATACGTCATTATTCGCTTTGCTCTGAGAGTGTTCCGCACCCACATTTTATTTGACTTCCCTCTCACAATAATAAAGAACCAACCAGTAAAAAACATAGTTTTTGAATATAAATTCTTTATATATGATCACGCCCCTTTGTCCAATCCCGCGCATATATGTAGTAGATCTTAGAATATGAACATCTAACCAACATACCCCATTTTGTTTAAATACCATTAACAGGAGCAGAAATAATGGATTTTTAATTTGTGATTTCTATGGGAGGTACCACGTCCCTTTATCCAATCCCGCCCATATTTTGATAGATTATTTTTGTCCGCGCCATTAGTTTGCCTGCGAAGTTTAAGCTCGATTGGATCACAGGAAAAAGGTTAAAAATCAATCTAAATTTTTTTAGGCATACATGCATTCAGACAGGTGAAGTTAATTATAAAGAATTTAAAAAGGCGTTCAATCATATGATGACGATTCATTTAAATAATAACTATTAATACTTAATAGCACTTAAAAATATTTAAAGACAAGTGTCATTAGTTTCTTGATTAGTACTTTTTGTTTTATTCCCACAATAAACAAAGAGAATGCTAAGCAGCAGACACATGTACAAGGTGGCGCAAAAGTAAACTTCCGATGTTTTTTGGCTGTAATTTAAAAAAAAATTAAAAACTTTGATTCTTCTAGTGGATTATTTTTATTTGGTCTTTTAATTTTTTTTACATCAAGTCGAGAATATGATGTCATGTACATGGCCGCCGCCACAGTTGATTGTCATTTGAGCCCTTTTTATGGCATTTTCCATCACTTTGGCCAAAACTTCCGGCGATACGTCCTCACATTCTCGACGGATATTGTCTTTAAGAGCTGCAAGAGTCTGAGGCTTGTTGACATAAACCCGCGACTTCAAAAAGCCCCACAAAAAGAAGTCTGGAGCGGTCAACTCAGGCGATCTTCCTGGCCAGTGCAAATCGCCAAAACGGGAGATTAGGCGCCCGGGAAATGCATCCTTCAGCATATCGGTTGTGGCACGTACAGTGTGTGCCGTTGCACCGTCCTGTTGGAACCACATGTTTTCCAATCCCAATTCATCAAGTTGAGGCAAAAAGAACTCGTTGATCATTGCTCTGTAGCGCTCACGGCGCTTCCATGACATCGACGGCGCTTCCATGACATCTTCGGCTACAGCAGCAATATTCTCTGCAGAACGGCTACTCCGGGGTCTGCCACGCCTGGCAGGATCTCGTGTTGTGCCAGTCTCTTCGAGGCGAGCGGCTAAACGTCGCAGCGTTGGACGGCCAGGAAATCTGCGACGAAATTCACGTTGTGCCAAAGACACCGACCGATTATTAGTCAAATAAATAGTCAGCAATATTCCGCGTTCTGGAGCAGTGTAGCGTAACATTGTTTATTAACGTGTATTTCGCATGTGTTTACTACACAAATGTCAAAACAGAACTGACATTAGGGGCCAATCGCAAAATATATAGAATTTTCTGATAGGAGGATTACTTTTGCGCCACCTTGTACATTAGGGCGGGTTAAATTGTATGGAACGATTTTTTTTTTTTTTGATGAAGCGTATAGCACAAACGTAATCTATAGGTGAATCTGAGAAATTTTGCTCAAGAGACCATAGCTCTATGTCGGGGCCATTTATACAATCGTGGTGACAATTCGGGGCGTGGTATACAATCTGAAATAAATGTTAATAATTATTTACATCTACAAAAATTAAGTTTCGGCTTGTTTTACCTAATAGGACTTGGTAAAAATTACTTAAAGCTTTAAGTGTTTTTTCCCCTTGTACGCCATGAACATTATAATTATGAATTATTTCCACAGATAAAATGTTTTTAATATTTTTTTTATACCATTCGGTTGAATGAGAGCTTTCATGGCTTCGATCTTACAAAAAATAACTACTAAGTTAAAACAAACAAATATGTTTAAACAATAAACTTACTTTTTTAATATTAGGGCGGCCCTCTCAACATTCGTAGAACTTATTTCAATAAAAATATTAAATAATATACATAAATTAAATTAAGTTTAAAAAAATTGAACATAATATTTTTTTTTAAACGGACTTGAATCAAATGCCGTTGGTAAATATAAAAATTACAGCAGACAGTTGTCCGAGGCCTTCGGCCACGGACTGTCCCTGCAGGCTGTGTCAGAGACACGGCCGTTAAGTTTAACGTAGAATACGCCATCCGATAAGACAGAAAACATATATAACAATAAATGATAAATAATATAAGCAAATGAATTTATTGTTATATATGTTTTCTGTCTTATCGGATGGCGTATTCTACGTTAAACTTAATGGCCGTGTCTCTGACACAGCCTACAGGGACAGTCCGTGGCCAAAGGCCTCGGACAACTGTCTGCTGTAATTTTTTTTTTTATTTTTAAATAAGTGTAAGTGAGCAAAGTGGGAAAGGGACATCTTATTAAAATATATACAGGAAAAGTTTGAATGAAATATTTATGATTGCATTGCGAAAATTAATAACAACCATGCAAGATTGGTAGTAATATTAAGCTCCCGTAGTATGGAATGGATACTGCTTTACATTCTAGGTCGGGTAATAAAAATGTCTCACTTTCGTCAGGAGATTCCAAATCTGCAACAAAAACACATAAAGTCATAGATTATCAGGGCTCTTCGAATATTTTCAGTCTTTGACCTATGAAACTTTTCTCGTCTTGTGCGAAGGAGAAAATCTCAACTGGTATGGTGTTTTTTATATAACAAGAGTTGTTTGGGCTAGTTGAACTCAGAGAACAACCTTGAATATTGTAGGTAAATGCACCATTCGCCTTCTTTACTATTCCTTCACAACGCTGAGTTACTGCAAAATCTTCCTCTAAAATATTTCTATGTAATTGCTTAAGTATCTTTACTGGGCTTTTAATACATCTTTTCATTTTTTGTAAATGATTCTCAAAAGCGTATGCAGAACTCATGGTGGGATCACCAACGTATTGTACTGTATCTTTTAAATGTAGCAAATTATGAACATTGTATCATACACTATTTTCGCTGAACACTGTTGCAAAATTTTCTACAGAAAGGTTTAACAATGTCTGAGATGTTTCCAGATTACTCACGCGAAGTTTCGGGCAGCAAATTAATCTATATGCACAGTGAAGCAACAAAAATTCATAGTAAACATTTTCATCTACTTCGCCCTTTAATGCAATTATACCAGTATATAATAAAAACTGTCGAAATTCGGTGGCCTTCCAATTCAGAATTTCATCTAAGAACCTGGGCTTCCTGACAAACTCTTTAGGAATAAAGTACTTCATTTTTGACAATTTTTCAGAAATATTAGCTTCAAATTCTTTTGCACTTGGAAAACAAATTTTTTTTGATGTGTTAACATCTATACGCGCGCCTCTAGGGCAGTAAACTATAAATTTAATACATACGCAAGTGTTAGGTTTGTAAGAGTAAATCATCGTTTGTTTGTTCGTTGCTTGGCAGTCGGTATTGAAAGTGATTATTGGGCGATTTTCATATAATTTTCCCAAGCGATTTTCTCCGGAAATTCATAGCCGATTTTATGAATTTTTGGATTAAAAAGCTAGTGCGGGTTTCGACGAAGAGTTTAGGCCAACAATTAAGGCGATCCGATATCGGCGAGCCGAGATTTAAGTGTTTTAATTTGGAGTATTAATTTGGAGTAATATTAAAAAAGTGTTTTATGTTGATCTTCGGTTTTGTCTTATCATCGTTTGTTTGTTCGTTGCTTGGCAGTCGGTATTGAAAGTGATTATTGGGCGATTTTCATATAATTTTCCCACGCGATTTTCTCCGGAAATTCATAGCCGATTTTATTAATTTTTGGATTAAAAAGCTAGTGCGGGTTTCGACGAAGAGTTTAGGCCAACAATTAAGGCGATCCGATATCGGCAAGCCGAGATTGAAGTGTTTTAATTTGGAGTATTAATTTGGAGTAATATTAAAAAAGTGTTTTATGTTGATCTTCGGTTTTGTCTTATCATCGTTTGTTTGTTCGTTGCTTGGCAGTCGGTATTGAAAGTGATTATTGGGCGATTTTCATATAATTTTCCCACACGATTTTCTCCGGAAATTCATAGCCGATTTTATTAATTTTTGGATTAAAAAGCTAGTGCGGGTTTCGACGAAGAGTTTAGGCCAAAAATTAAGGCGATCCGATATCGGTGAGCCGAGATTGGAGTGTTTTAATTTGGAGTATTAATTTGGAGTAATATTAAAAAAGTGTTTTATGTTGATCTTCGGTTATATCGTACGAATATAACAATGTATGTATGTATGTACAAGTGTCTGTTGCTTTGCATTCTTTGACTTTTGTGGGAATAAAACAAAAAGTATTGAGCAAGAAAATAATGACACATGTGCTTGCACTGGGTCTTTAAATAATTTTAAGTGTTAATATTATTTAACTGTAACGTCATCATATGATTGAACGCTGTTTTTTATTTTCCAATGTAACATTTACGAATGTGTTCATAGAAATCGAACAGGTACCGTGTAGCAAAAAGGTGTTAACACATCGCCCGTGAATTCGAACACTCATTGGATTTTTTTTTGTAATATTCTAATCAAAAATTTCCGTGTTACACCTTATACAATCAAGCGTGAGTTGCGTTACCATTGAAAGGCCCAAGCACTCCAGAGATGATTGTTTTTTCAAGTACGCAGCTGAATGATGATTTGGATATTTCCTACCCGCAAAATCCTGATTACTAATCAAAGTTCCACAAGCCGTTGCATAAGTGAGGCTTCCATCAATTTTTTTTCGCAATTTGTGTGTATTTGGAACAACCATGTCGGGAATTGTGTCCAGGTATCCCACTTATATACGCGTTTGCCGGAGCATCATATATTACATTCCGTATTTCTATGTTAATAGGTTTGTTCTATATTTCTAAACCATTATTATTATAAAACAATAGCTCAGAAACGAAATCGCTTAGGAATTCATCACAATTTGTTGGCTTGTGTTTACCTAAAAAAATTCCGATAGGAAATATTGGTGTACCCTCAATTAATTGATTTTTTGAGCTTCGAAATAAAGGTAGTCCATCTATATTTACATCAACTAGCACCTTCCCTAGAATAGAGAAAACTTGACTAAGTTTTTGTAAAGAAATATTAATTCCTAAGTGTAAATATGATCCCCCACATTTGGACTTAATTGTTCTATTCTTGTTGCTAGTGCATGCATAAAATTGATTCACATGAAGATTTTCTTCCTTGAGGATTTGCATTAAATCCTCTGCACATCTTCTAGTAGGTTTATGCATTATAAACCACGACTTCAGTTTAGAACTAAGATTTATGTTTCCTTTATTTTTACGAATGGTTTTACTAAGCGTACTTGGTGTTTTTGTTCGCTCATCTTCATTATGTGAAACAGTTGTTGCAATTATTTCTAGTTCGTGTTTTTCATTATTTGATGCATTATCTTTTCCAATTTTTTTAAAAGCTTCCAAAAAATTTGCAACTTTTTTCTCTTCATTCAGTTTAATATTTTTAACTTTCACTACTTCTGACTGTTCTTCTTCTGTACTTATAATAATTTCCTGCCCAATTTTGTTAAATTCTTCCAAAAACTTTTCACTTTCTAATTTGTTTAATCTCCTAAGATGCCTTTTGCTCATTCTTACCGTTTTTTAATTAACACTTTTGACTTTATTTAATTATTTTATTAACGAAAACTAGAACTTGATCACTTAAGTTTAGTCGACTGTTGTTTAGTTTCTTTAACAAAGTATAGAAAACAGCTGATATTTTGTTGATATTTGTATCAGTTGCTATACACCTAAACAGATTGAGATGTGCTCAGCGTCTGAGTCAACTGTAGTCAAAAACTATAATGGCTATGAAAAATAAGAATTAAATATTTTAAGCTTTTATTTATTATCCAATAAGAAGTTAATAGTTATTAGCTAAGACATAGTTAATCACGATATTATGATACATATCGTCGGTATAGAGGAAAAAGTGACCAAGTCCAAACTGACTTGAGTTTTGACAGCTGATATTTGACAACTGAATTTTGACAACTGATATTTGACAACTAACTTGACTTTTGACAGCTGATATTTCACAACTGAATTTTGACAGCTGATATTTGACAACTGATATTTGACAGCTGATTTTGGCAACTGAATTTTCACAACTAACTTGACTTTTGACAGCTGATATTTGACAACTGAATTTTGACAACTGATATTTGACAACTGATATTTGACAGCTGATATTGACAACTGAATTTTGACAACTGATGTTTGACAACTGATATTTGACAGCTGATTTTGACAACTGAATTTTTACAACTAACTTGACTTTTGACAGCTGATATTTGACAACTAAATTTTGACGACTGATATTTGACAACTGATATTTGACAGCTGATTTTGACAACTGAATTTTGACAACTGATATTTGACAACTGATATCTGACAGCTGATTTTGACAACTGAATTTTGACAACTAACTTGACTTTTTACACCTGATATTTGACAACTGAATTTTGACAACTGATATTGGTTAACTGATATTTGACAGCTGATTTTGACAACTGAATTTTGACAACTGATATTTGACCGCTGATATTTGACAGCTGATTTTGACAACTGAATTTTGTCAACTAACTTGACTTTTGACAGCTGATATTTGACAACTGAATTTTGACAACTGATATTTGTTAACTGATATTTGACAGCTGATTTTGACAACTGAATTTTGACAACTGATATTTGACAACTGATATTTAACAACTGATATTTGACAGCTGATTTTGAGATTACAATTTCAGGACTTCCTACTAATAAGTGTAGATACAAATAAAAACCGAAAATGGAAATGGTCTTAAAATTACACCAAAGAAACTTCTGATAAACCATCGGAGCTTTTGTTTTATAAAAAAGAAAGTTTTTGAAACAAAACTTATTTTTTATTTTAATGGTTTTATGGAATTTGATCTATCAAAAATACATATCTCTGATTTCAAAATGTTTTTTTCTTTGTTTATGAAAACTTAAAAATTAAACTTAAAATAAAAACTTCAAAAGTATTTATAACATCAGATGGTAAACAATGATTAATATCTCGACGTGTGCGCCATAAATTTATCACGGTGCAAAAACAGAAAAAAAACTAAATATTGCGCCATCTGTCGGACGAACTCAAAACTACACAGAAACACTACTCACGGCCCATAGAGCATGCATATAAAATTTGGTCAAAATCGGTCCAGTAGTTTTTGAGTTTAGCGATCACGAACCTACACGTAATTTTTATATATGTAGAGATTAAAAACGCTATAATAGGTACTAAATAATATATACAGAGGCAAATATTAGGTTGGTGTAGGTTGGAAATTTTATATGTCATTTCCAATTACCAGTCATTGCCAATTCAAGCCAAATATAGAAAAATTTAACACAGGGAAATTTAGTCGGAGGATATCCGTAATGTATCGTATACACCGAGAGTCAACACTCGAATAACCATCCGAAGTTTGCGCTTGTAACGGATTTTTCAATAAGAGCGCTACAAAACTCTTTTTAAATAAAACAAAATCGGTTTTAGATACCAATGAAATTCTTTATTCCTGTGAAAGTACGTTCTATGCCATTTTGTATGGAACTCGATTTCTTTTGCATGGCCACCACGGGCACGCTTGCAGAAGTCCAGACGCTGAACCCAATTTTCAACGGTTTTCAAGCATAAATCGGCCGATACTGCTGCAATTTCACTTTCGATATTCGTACGAAGTTTATCAATCGTCGCTGGCTTGTTGGCATAGACCATAGACTTCACGTAGCCCCACAGGAAATAATCTAACGGCGTCAAATCGCACGACCGAGGCTGCCAATCGACTGGGCCATTTCGTGAGATAACACGTTCACCAAACTTGGTTTGATTGTGGCATTCACTGTGTGGCTTGTGGCGCCGTCCTGTTGGAACCACATGTCCTCCAAGTCCATATTATCCAATTTGGGGCCAAAAATATTCGGTTATCATTGAACGGTAGCGATTCGCATTCACAGTAAGGTGCCGGTCTTGATCATCTCGGAAGAAGTACAGCCCAATGACGCCGAAGGCCCATAAACCGCACCGCAATGATGACTCATGGATTACTTGTGGATTGCTGTCTGACCAATAACGCATATTTTGCTTATTGATGAAGCCATTCAGCCGGAAATGAGCCTCATCGCTGAAGATGATTTTCCGACGAAAATCCGAATCGTAGCGCTCTTAAAGTTGACGCCACTGACTCCAAATTTCGGTAGTAAATTTGAATAATTTCGACTCGTTGTTGGCTCGTATATATTTCCATGATGAAATGGCAAACCTTACTGAAGAGAAATGTCAAAAGAGCGGGAAAAAATATGGCGTCGTTTGCTGTCCCTATCGATTTACTTTTGTAGCGTCTCTGTTGAAAAATTGAGCTCAGATGTGGGAGTTGTTCGTGTACTTATTAGTCACTTTAAGTTTGTTACTGAGACCAACGGCTATTAGAATCAGTAATGTCCCCGTTCCGTACTACTTGTGACTGGGCACAATGACTGTTGGAATCAGCAGTATCCCCGTTCACCACTACGGTTGAATTGGTATACTACCATCGTGTGTGGCCATCACGACGACGCTTGCAGACCAACTGAAGTTTTTGTCGACCTTAGTGCGTGAATAATCTTCGTAGACATGTAACGGTGAAGGAATTCTTGTAGTGATCATGGGAGTAAGTGAGAATGCTGTGAGTAATGTAGGAGCGGTCCCATCAGGACAATTAAGAATCTATTATATTGGGAATTAATTATATAATTCATTATTAGAACCACATTATATAACGTATTCCAAAGAATCAACGACGTAATGCCACTTCATAGTTATAGCACATTCATTACCAAGTATATTCCCATATCTGCAGAAGAAGAAGGAATGAATTGTTTAGAGTGTGCATTTTAGTTCATTCAAGTGAGAGCTGTTTTTCAATAACGTTCATTTTATCATTTCAGTGCAACAGTTCATATGAGCTAAAGACCTGATTTCAGTTCAACTTGTCGTTGTAGTTTAATACATGTGAGCAGGAACTGCATAGCTTAAAATCGGAGCGAATAATGGCAAACATTTTCTGATTTTTGCTTATTTCTCAGGTGTTTTGGATATTTAAGGATATTTTTCTGCAAGTTTACGCGGATGTCAAACTGGATATGGATTTGCATTTATTTTTATATTACGAATCAAAATATATCAATTTCGCTGTAGCTAGCGTTTTACATTTCCATTCCACAAAGATGGTAACATTAGGCACCAGCAGTGCAAATTGGATGAGATAGAGTTCATGAACTACAAAATGACAGAGAGAAGTGCAAAATTGTAATGAAATAAATTTCAGTCGTGTGAACCAACTTAAAGATAGGCTCACCCTATTTCATCCATTGCGTTCGAGTTCTGTTAAAAACCCTGTATTCACCCATAACTTGAACGCGTAAATGTATCCATAGTCAATAGCAGAATGGCATTGCGCTAAATATTATTTAATATCCAACCTAGTTCGGGTCCTAAGTGGTTTGGGGGAATTTTTAGGGTTTACCAATCAATTTCCCGCCAAATATTTATAAGTGAGGTACAAAAATGGGCATGGTGGAGTTGTTAATTTTTTATTACACAGAAGCGTTTGCCAAAATATTGGTAAGTATCAAATTTTATTAAGATCGGTTGTAGCTTACTAGAGATTTCGAGTCGGACAACCGCAAATTCGCCCAATTTTTGTATGGGAAGTACGAATCTGGGCGTGGCACAGAGGTCAAGTATTAACAACACAGTTGCTTTTAACAAAACCTTGAATGTGCCAAATTTTACTAAGATCGGTTTTGGTTTACGAGAGTGCTCGTGTCGACCAACCAGTTATCCGCCCAACTTTTGTATGGGAGGTACCAGAATGGCTGTGGCAAAACCTTTCACTTTCCACCGGAGAGTGGCATTTGAACAAATATTGTCTACAACAAAATTTCATAAAGATTGGTTCGGTTTTGCGGGACTGCTCGTTGCGAACAACCTGAAGCCCAAACAACTTTTGTATGGGAGGTACCAAAATGGGGGTGGCAATGTCACTCTTGCCTTTACCGGTTATTAGCGTTTGATGACGTGGAGCCTTATACCTAATTTCATTAAGGTCGGAAGTGTTTCACGTGATTTATCGGATTAACCTTGTTTTTCAGTTAATCAGACAATTAACTAATGTCAGATTTACAGATTATTAACTAATGTTTGAGGTGAAGCTAATCATATATACCAGAACAAATATGATTTATACTAAATGTGTCGATTTGTGTGGGAGGTATCCGAAGTGGCATGGTCAAAACGACCGTTTTGAATACCAAACTAAGTTTGGACACATAATAGCCACTGACTAAATTGCATTGTGATCGGTGCAGATTTATGGCAGTTATCGTGTTGACCAGCAGACATGGCTCAATCGTCCTAAAACGAATTTCGTCCAAAGATACTAAGGGTCTAATTGGACTCTTTCTACTATGTGTTACATTTTTTCCGTACACCTACTAACTCATGTGAACTACTGAAAAGAAAGAGTTGAACAGTCTGAACGAGTTCATCTAATTCACAAGTGTGAATTGTTTAACTGAACTAGTTCGGTTGTGAACTAAACAATTCTATAAGTAGTATTGTTAATATAGGTTCTGCGTGTGATGATTGCTTTTGATTTCAGAATCCCGTTCTCTGTCGCCGACTATAACTAGAAACACATAAATAACTCAGTTAGTGTTGCAACGCTTACCAGTAAAGAAGTACTTATATCTTTTTCATTATTTATACGAAATTTTTTCTTGTTTTCTTATTTTTAATTTTACGTTTTAAATTAACAACTTATTTAATAAAAAAATATTGAATTTGAATAGAATGTTTTTCAATTAAAGATAATAGATTCCTTAATCAACGTTGGGGAGTGAATTATGTGACTAATTATAAATACATAAATAATAAGAATGAGTTAGAGAATTAATTTTTAAAACACAGTCAAATAATGCAATAAAAGACCAAATTATGGAATGCATTCTCTAGATACATTAAAATAATTCATTATTTTCCTATGACATCCTCTTTGTTAAGAATAATGCATTCTGGAAACAGCATATAATACAAGCTATATATTACCTTCTCGATTCCTATTGACTACCTTTTCCTGCTGGGGTGATAGTGTTAATGGGAACAAGAGAGTAGAGACAATGTTTAAGGGCACAAGAGAGTGGATTAAAGTCGGTTTACGATTGATGCATTGTTTCTCTTATACCATCTACTTTTATACTAAAATATTAAATATGAATTGACGAAAACGGTGAGTTATAATTAGTGTTCAATACCGAAACCAAAAAATCGGGTAAACCGGTTAACCGGTTTTCGTGCAATTAACCGTGTGCCGGTATTTTTAAAAAACGTATTTTCGATTAAACCGAAAACCGGTTATTAAATGTCGGTTAACCGGTTTATACTCAATTTTTGTAAAAAGTTCTGACACACCATTAATAACACTGTGCGAAATCAAATAAATGGCCGTCGGTGGTGCAATGGTAGTGTGCGCGGCTCTTGTACATGAGATCCTGGGTTCGAACCCTGCTCTGACCACCTAAAATTTCTTTCGGCGGCGGTCACCTCGCATAGTGACGGCGACACTATCGAGTATATAGCCATGAAAAAGCTTCTCAAAATACCGTTCGGAATCGGTGTAAAACTGTAGGTCCCAAACAGTGAGTGAAAACTGGAAAGCGCACAGCTCAGTGATTGTGAGAAGTTCTCCCCGGTCCCTTCATGGGATGTAATGGGAGACCATTTATTTTATTTTATGAAACCAAATAAAAAGATGGAGTTCTGCAAGCGAATTCTTCAAAGTCAAAGTTTCCGCCCCACGGAACTTTCCTGCAACATATCGGCATGCAAAATTGTATGTTCCTTACTTCTGAGGTACACAATATTTTCAGAAGATTTATAGAAAAGATTCAGATAAACATTTTTGTGGTACAAGTTAACCCTCTAACTGTCACGTATAACCATAATTTTTTTTTTTTTTGAAAACTCGCAAAAAACTGCTCCAAAATGACGGGGGGCGTGGTCAAAATGTTCTACAAAAATTATCGCCATAAAATTTCACTATATATGTCCAAACTCTCCAAAACACAAATCTTAGCCCAAGTGTTAGATAAAAGCTGAAATATGACAAAATACATTATATTATGTGGACTATTTTTAATGGAAACAGAAAAATGACAAAATTCATTATTAACCCTTAGAAGGCAGTTAGTTTTTGCTTATTATCGAATTCCCCTTTCTTGATTCGCTCACTTTCATCTCGGAAGGATAACTATTTTTTTATTAAGTCAAACCGTTTGCAACTCATCGTATTTTGAATCGATACGAATACATTTCTGGCCCAAGAACTATCCAAATTTGGATGACGGTAAACTGACATGTACAGCAAAATTCCAATTTAATGATATAGCTCATCAGCGTTCACATGGAACTGGGTGTTGATGTTTTCGGTGATAGGTTTTGTCTCTGTGACAATTATGTCCATTATTTCGTTTCAAATATCCGTTGGTGTTCTTAGTCCTTTGATTGATGATGTCAGCGACGAATCTCCTCGGAAAGCTACTTCATTAACATGCAGTTTCATTGATCACTTCCACCAAGTCATCTTCGAGAACTTTATATAAATTCTATAATTTTGAAACCAACTGCACCCAGAGAACTAATTGTTTGAAAAGTTGTTGTAGCAACCGTGAATTCGGCTGTTTCCACCGAATTTCGGTTGCTATAACCGAATTGAGGGTGGCACAACCAAATTTAGTCCCCACAACTGAAATTCGGTTGAAACAACATCGTTTCATAATCGATTCGGTTGTGACAACTGAATCTTCAACTATATTCGTTCTGCCAACCAAATTTTCTAAAATTTCGGTTGGAGCAACCGAATTTGGAATTAATTCGGTTCCAACAACCGACATTGGTACTAAATTCGGTTGGAACAAATTTGGCATCAATTCGGTTGTTGTGACCGAATTTGTAGTGAATTCTGTAGGTACAACTGAATTAATTTTCAATTCGGTTACCACATTATAATTCTATGTGTTTCAAACCTGACGTTTAAAATTATATATAGAAATATTATACCAATATCAAGATTTTTTGTAGGTATTAACAAAGGTGAGTGCAAATATTGTAATTATAGTTTGTCTTAAAACAGATTTTTTTCCAGAAAATATCCAATAAAATATGAACGGTTTTGAAATTTTTCAAGGTCGGGCGTTTGAGATGTGCTGCAATCGCCTGTGTATAAAACGGTTTAGGTAAACCAACAGATACTACACGTCGGAATTTGTGCGATGGCTGGTGATGTGCGTGACTTCAAAAAAGTCAGAAGTGGCAAGTATATCAAATGTATTACCGTAAAGATTACCCTATATAAATGACTTGTTTTTCTCCATTTGTATGTTTTTTTATAAAAATCATCATTTAATAATTATAACAAATTACAAAATTCATTTGTGAAAATATCTAAATTCGGTTGTAACAACCTCTAACTCGGCTGTGATAACCGCTAATGAGGTTGCGACAACCTCTGATGAGGGTGTGTCAACTTCCAATGAGGTTGTGTCAGCCTCCAATGCGGTTATGTCAACCTCTAATGAGGTTCTGGCAACCTCCAATGAAGTTGTGTCAACCTCTAATGAGGTTGCGACAACCTCTGAGGTTGTGTCAACCTCCAATGAGGTTGTGTCAGCCTCCAGTGAGGTTGTGTCAACCTCCAATGAGGTTAACCTCCTATGAGGTTACGGATAAGTCGGTTGTCTCAACCGGATTAATTTGTGAGAGTGGAAAGTCGGTATTCTTACTTGCGCTATTCTTACTTGCGCAGAAGGTACATTTGTTGGACCAATACTTTCCATAAATGGTAACGGAGAGAGGGGTCTTTTTGCTAGTTTTATTGCAACTGTTGATTCAATTAAAGAAGCTGGATCTGTTGCAGTTACTGTTGCTTGGAATTCAACATTTTCGACTACATTTTCGTTTCCCGTTATTGGATTCAATGATGATGATCCCGAAGGTGCATTAAGTGCACTTCTATTTACCGACATATTCAGTGCCTAGGAAACAAACAAAGTACTATTTTGCATTTCATTTATGCATTGTGAAATGCATTGCTGGTCTTCCTAAGTGATTTCATCTGGTGCGTAATTTATACCATCCTTTTCATCGTCACTATTGAAATCGTCTTCTTCATCTGTTTCTCTAGCATCCATTAATTGAACCAACTGATCATCAGTCAGAGGGGATTGAATTGAATTGAATTGAATTGAATTGAATTGAATTGAATTGAATTGAAGTGAATTGAATTAAATTGAATTGAATTGAATTGAATTGAATTGAATTAATTTTAATTGAACTGAATTGAATTGAATTGATTTGAATGGAACTGAGCTGAATTGATTTGAAGTGAATTGAAATGAATTGAATTAAATTAAGTTGAATTTATTAATTTGATTTGAATTGAAGTGAATCGGATGGAATTCATTTGAATTGAATTGCATTGAATTGGATTGAAATAAGTTGAGTTGACTTAAACTCAATTGAATTGAATTAACTTATGTGTTCTGTAACGGAGAATGTAAAAATATTAAATCTGACAAATGTTGCCATATTTTCAGAATAATAATGACTCTTTTTACGGGCAAACAAAACAAGGGAAGAACATTTTATTTTGTGTTGAGTTTGTATAAATTATTTTACAAAAATTTTATATCAGAATTGTTTTCCATACGAAACGAGAAAACCGAAAAATAAACGTAACTATAACCGAAAATTAACCGCTTTTCCCCATTCTGTGAAATCGAAAACCGGTTTTCCGATATAGTGATTTTTCGAATAACCCTAAAACCGGTTATTCGAAATTGCCGGTTTTTGAACACTCTATAATACAAATTAATATTAACAGAATAGTTGCAAATAATAAAATAATAAAGGGTTTTCCAATTTGCGTGATATGGTTTCTAGGTGACGTTTCAGCCATTTGTAGTATGTCATGATCTAAAATTTTTTTTTCATTTTATTCAGTAATGGTTACAATTTCACCATGGAGAGGAATAGGCAAGAATAACGTTTACAAATTATTAAAATGTTTTTATCAAAATAATATTTCTCCAATTGCAACATTTCGTGCGCTTTTGTCATTTTATGGTCGTAATAATCGTCCGCCGGTGCTCGCTATTCGTCGAATTGTTGCAAATTACGAGCGTACATTTTCTTTACATAATGTACAAATGCCAATAAGGCAAACAACTGTTCGAAGTAATGAAAATATCGCTGCCGCTCAGGCAGGTGTTGCTGAAGACCCCAATGCTTCGAAATGAAGCTAATAACACCGTTACTGTCAATGGAGGGCGGTATAGATCGATGGTAACCAACTTTTTATGGCCGATATTAGAAGAAGTTGATCTTCACAAAATCTGGTTCCAACAAGGCGGGGCTATGTGCCACACAGCACGTGCAATAACCGAATTATTGCGAGAAAAGTTTGAAGATTCGATTATTTCAAGAAATTGTCACATTGAATGGCCTCCAAGAAGTTGTGATTTAACACCGTTAGACTATTTCTTGTGGATTTATTTGAAGTCATTGGTCTTTAGTAATAAACCAGACTCTCTTCAACCTTTACAAGTCAATATTTAACGTGCTATTAATGGCATACGACTTGATTTAGTGGAAAAGTGCTCGAAGATTCGGTTCAACGAATACGTTCATTTTGAAAGACGTTTTATTCAGAAGTTAATTGTATCGGTTGTACTTCACATTTAAAAAAATCATTTGAATATCCTGAATAATTAGTGTGTTTTTTTAAAGAAATCATATCACTCAAATTGGACAACTCTTTATATATAATAGTATAGTTGTCATGCCCGGAATCTATTGTGACGAATGCATCGTGACAATTGCAATTGCGAGCAATGATAGGTGCATTGCATTTGCATTATGTAAAGTAATGCAAATTAAAAAATCTCAATTCTGATATCAGCCTTCACACTGTTTTTTGTATTAATAAATTATACTTAACAATGTTTGTTTGCTGTCAATTCGCAAACTTTTTCGCGTTCTTCCCTTTATTTACAATTTCAGGTATATTTTTTTTTTTTGCAAATTGTAATGCAGCATTTTAATATTATTACAAACAAAATTCATATCTATTATCATTTATATTGCGTGTCGTGACAAATATCACTCATTACATTATATGAGTGTAAACCATTAACTCCGTACTCGTATACTTGCATAATGCGAAGCTAAAGCTTTTTCCACATTCTTCATTTCTAACTTTATCTCCAAGGCAATTTATAATTTTTTTTTATTTTAACACTTGAACTTTAGGGATCATTGCGAAAGGCACAATGTTCATGAGTTTAAGCAAGCCCACATCTGTAAGAGCAACTAATGAATCTGCGCCTTTTGGCTGGGATGGCAAGCGAATAATTTATCACCAAATGTTTGTTAAAAATTTGTCAACGTGTGTTGTGTACTTATATATTCAGACAAATCGTACCTATTTTCTACGCAATTCTTAATGAAGGCTTAAAGAGTTACATTGGAGTTGAAGATGAAAATGCGATTGAATAGAAAGGGTCTAAGGTGATTGAGAAGTTTAAATTCTGCTTAAGATAAAATATTAGTACATGTTAAGTTTTCCAACCAAATATCCTTATTATGTATGCATCTGGCAGTATGTATATGGTTTATTGGGGAGTGTTCTTATCTATATGAATATAACATGTTTAGGGCCATACGTTTATGACATGTGTGTAATTCACACCCACATTTATACCAACCGGTGTTGGCAATAAACTAAATAGCTTCCCAGCAAGCGCATAAAGTCCAAAATATAAACAAAATCCAGAAACAATTGGGAAAAGCTTAAAATGTCATCAATGTCGAACATAAAACTGTGACACGTGCAACATATGAAGCAATGTACAAGCGACCCTTGTGAAATTCGAATCAATGATAATCTGTAAAGAAATATATGAGCATATGAGCTTTTATGATAGAAAAACCAGATATTTATATACTCGTAAATTGAATGTATGCAATTGAAGGAGAAAATATTAATTTGAAGAAAACAATGTTCCTTAACGAATATGAATCGAGTCGAGAGCTGCGCGCAAACTGGCCGTAAGTGACAAAATGTAAATTTAAGAGGTTAAAGTTTCTGTGCGCTAGTACACTTTCAAATCTTATCATATTGGCACCTTAATTCCAGAGGTGTGTAGCTTTCCCAGAAAACTGACAACTACAACTCCAACTCCGCAAAGCTAAAATTCTGAACTGCAACTTCGCAAGTATACCAAACGTATTTAAAGACGAGAATGACATTGGAAAGTTTTAGAATACAAGAGAACAAACAGAACCTGTGGTATTAATTTTAACTTGTGTTTGTTTTGTTTTATGTGTTAATGTAACGTGTACATACAAATACGCACTTAAGTTAATATTATTGTAAGTTTACTGTTTTGCCAATAATGCATATTGTTAATTGCGACATATTTTTGATGTGTAAACATCTATACGCTGGGGGTAAATATCTTTTTCACAATACAATCACAAATTTAGAGTAAGATGTGCGATGTAATCGTTAACCAATCGTAAAGCGTTATCCAATCGGTGTGAGCTATGTATGAGTGTATTAGTGTAATCATACGCTGCATACAATATACTCAACACCATCTAGTGTGCAATAGTAGCTACTAAATTTCACTAATTGTCGTACATTATGTTATCGTAGGCAAATGAAAACAAATAAATAAAATGAATAGAAAAACATTTAATTTTAATAACTTTTAAAAAGAGTTTTTGACCTTTTAATAAGAAATTTACTAAACGAAAACAAAATAAGGAAAAGTAAAAACTAAACTTGTCAAACTAAAAGTCTTCTTCGTCTTTGAGATTGTCATTCATACTTAACAGCTGCATATAAGCACCATCTAGTGTGCAATAGTAGCTACTAATTTTCGGAAACCATTGCTGTAAAATAACAACATGCATTACATTTCAGTAAACAGCTGATTAATAACTTGTCAACCGCAACAAATTCAAAATAATAAAATAATTTACAAAACACCAAAAAGATTATAACTCAGAACATAAAACAACACAAAGTGTATCAAAGCTGAATGGAGGTAATGTTAATTCTAACAAAATTTCTATTAGATTCCAATATAAATTAAGATTATAAAATATCTTCATTACGTACTGTTGCCTTACACTGAAGCTGGTGCACGACAATTGGGTAACAATCTCCATCTCATGCCAATTATTATGGGTGGAGATTTTAATACAAATTTTGCAAACCCACAGTCGCAAGCTTTATCAACATTTTTATTTGACGTTTTCCACATGCATATGAGCAATTCTCCACAAACCCCCACAACTAACAATTCCACTACTATAGATGCAGTTTTCCATAGATTTTTAAATACAATCGAGTCAAAAATTTAAATATGTATCTTATTTTAGTTACCATAAGCCAATATTAACTATTTGTACCTAAGGCATTTACCATAGATGGGCACTTTGCAGTACTACTAAAATTTCAGTAAAAATAATTCTTTAACTAGTAAATTTTTACTGATTACTAAAATTTTTTTCACCAATTTTTATAAAGTGCCTACATGATTATGATGAGGTGCATTGAATTTTCAGTAATCAGTAATGCCCGATTACTGATTATTATGAATACGGCCCTATGATTTTACTGGTAATGCAAATTAAATTTCATTATCCGTAAAAATTTACTGAATTTTTTCTGTAATTAGTAAATTTACTGCTTACTGTAATTTTTAATGCAGTACATATATACTGCCCATTTACTAACCAAATAAGTTAAATAAAACAAACAAAAATCAGAAAATTCCTATGTACTTACAATATTGAAAGTTTAGATACTTTTAATTGATTAATTAAAAACATACTAAAAGCATAAGTACTACCAACTTAAAAAAAAATTTCATTACTAGATGTTTACACATCTCCCCTGTGATCGGACTCACATTAATTTTTTTTTTATTCCAAATAAACGAATCCCGTGAAGATGTCAAAAAGAAATTGACGAAACGTCGGGAAAATAAAATAAAAATTACTTTTTATTTACAAACAACTACTCGTATACGTCTAATTAGCTTGATATTCAATCACTAAATTATTTATTTACCGTTCATGGTTTTTCAATTTGCATTGGATTTTAATTAGCATTGGATTTGAATTTGCATTACTTTATCGAATGCAAATGTAAATGAATTACAATTTTTCGCAATGACAATTAAAAATTTGAATTTGCATTTGCTCAGGCAATGCAAATGCAGGTTATGGATTTAGATGCCAATTGTAATGAAATATGGGAATGCTTTTAATTATTTTGAATTTTTTTGACTGCTGGCAATTCTATTTTTAAAGTATTTTATATGTAGAGGTTTGTGGCTTCAATACGTGTTGCGTCGTAGTACTTTCAAATTCATAAACCTATACTGTATAAAATATTTGAAAACTAAAATTGCCAGATATGAAAGAAATGCTTTGAAAATAAGTACAATTGCCAATGGTATTGAAAGTTCTTTGAATTTGCATTTGGACGTTCCACGCTAATGACAGCTGTTATTATCACCATTATTATCAACTATATTGGGTACTTTTGGTTTGGTTTGGTTTAAAGGGAAGTTTTCTAGGTGGCGTTTGTGTATTACATATTGTAGTTTTGAACCCAATAACAAGAAAATTTAGAAAAGCCAAATCGCAAGACTGGCAAATCCATGAAGTACAATCCTGAATTAGATTTGGCAGCACACTTATTCTTACACTCATACTTTTGGTTTGTATCTAGACCAGTGGTCACCGTCCATAGCCCCCAGCATGGTAAAATAAGTAAGGTAAACGCACTAGGAATTGCTACAACAAACACAGGTATTTTGTTTTTGTTTGGTGTCCATAATCTGTCAAATTTTCTTCATGTGTGTATCTACTGTAAAAGTAAACAAAAAAGTACACAAACAAAATGCATGTGAATTTGACATAAGAGGAACACCTAAGCAAGAAATATGTTGTAATCAGCTGTTCTAACGAGTTTACCTTACTCATTTTACCATGGCCCTCAGGGGCCGAACACGATCGGCTTTTTACACGTACACAACACGAACATCAACAAAAAGCATATCAAAGAGCGTATGAGAGAAGAAAATTTCATTCAGTAGCACATTAGCTTTCAACGAAGAATGGTCATGCCGCTTTGTTCTGGATTCAGTACAAATACACCAAACATTCACATTTGATTAGTATTCTCTTTTTGGTGACCACTGATCTAGACTAACATAAACATTTTGTTTAATGGGAAATTTTCTAGGTGGAGCCTGTTTCTTACATATTGTAGTTTGAACCGAATAAAAAGTAAGTTTAGAAACGCCAAAGTGAAAGAGGTTTAAACAAATAAAATTTTCTTAAATAAGTGCGTTTTCTTAAAAGAAGTAAATGTTCTCAAAAAAATACCTATTCATGTTCTTAAACAAAGCACTTTTACTTAACAAGATACCTTATCTTAAAGAAGTACCTTTGCTTACAAAAGTAAATTTTCTTACAATAAGTACGTTTTCTTAAAAAAAGTAATTTTTTAAATAAGTACCTTTTCTTAAAAAAGTACATTATCTTACACCAAAGTGCCTTTTCGTAAAAAACTACCCTTTCTTTAAAGATTACCCTTTTTGTAAAACAAACTAACTTTTCTTGAGATAAGTACCTACTCCTAATATTGTACCTGTTCTTTCGTAAAAAAGCTTTTCTTCAAAAAACAAATACATTCTTTTACAAAAAATACATTTTCTTACAAAAAATCCTTTTCTTAAAAGTACCCTTTCTTAAAAATAAAATAATACCTTTTCTTTTCTTGAGATAAGTAGCCTTCCAGGAAAAAAGTAAATTTTCTTAAAAAAATAACCTTATCCCGAAAAGAGTACCACTTCTTTAAAAAGTACCTGTTCTTAAAAAAAAAAATAACAAGCCTGTGTTAGATAACACGGGCGCATAGGTCAGACGTAGAATACGTTAGTCATCTTGCAATTAAAATATATGAAGTAAACAAACGACAGCAAAGATCTGTAAACTTTCAAGCACAAACAAGTGTCCACGCTCCCCTCCCTTCATTTTATGTTCCCCTCCAAACGAACTAATAACCGACCGATCCAACAAAACGAAATGTACACACACACACATTTACACGCTGCTCGATAAATAAACAAACCACAGCAAAGCCAAAATCATTTGATTTCACAACAACAACAAAAACAAGAGCGGCATTTACAAACCAACAACAACAGCGGCATGTAGAAAAAAAGTCTAAAATATCATGCTCTTAAATATTTATTTCCTTAACTACATAAAACTTTTATATATAGACATATAATTTTTTTAATGTAATTCGAAACAAAACATATTACCAAAATTGAGTAACATATAAAAATTGCTAAAATATGTTTTAATATTTAAGTAAAAGTGGGTGAAAGTTGACAAACATTTTCTCAAAATTGTGTGCTCCAGATCAACACCCCTACCTTACCGTATAACGTATTCTACGTTAAAAAGTATTTCTTTGTAAAAAAAAATTCACACTCTTAAGCGGCATGGCCACACGTACGATTTATCTGATGGAACTTGTGTATGTGTTAGTAATTCTCTTTGTGCTTACATGGCAACACATCAGTTTTGCCATCAGATCTGCCATCCAATCTCATTTTGAACTTGTGGTGGCAGAGGAACAACGTGTGTATTTCCATATTTTCGTCGGAAGTTTATTTTACAACACAACGCAAATGAAAAAGTCGAAAAAAAAACACACAAAACAAACGGCGTCTCTTTCTCTGCTGCAGAATCTGACGAAATATCAAAGGGCTTCAGATATTCCATCAAACCAATCCGTGTGAGTTTTTTCTCACTCACACATAAAAAAAAAGCAGATTGGACAGATTATCGTACGTGTGGCCATGCCGCTTTAGGCTTTTTCTTACATAAAAACATTGCTTTTAATAAAAGCAGTACCTCTCATCAAAAAAGGGCCTTTTCGGGGAAATATATATAATATAAAAATGGGACCTACAAATTTAATTTTTTTAAAAAACACATTCAATAAATACAAAATTTCTTAAAAAAAGTTTATCATTTTACAAGAGTATCATTTCTTAAAGATCCATTTAAATTACAGTATTTTTCAACAGTCGCCTAGGCGTGTTAGAACTAACTAGTATATAATACAGCGAAAGGAACTTTCGTTGCAACCGGGTGTCCACTGACACCTCATGAATTTTTTTTCTTATTTCACAAATTTTTAACAGTGTTACCAATTTTTTAGCAATGCTATTTCTATTTTTTTTCCTCTTTATTTAAACAAATAAAATAAATGGTTTCCCATTACATCCCATGAAGGGACCGGGGAGAACTTCTCACAATCACTGAGCTGTGCGCTTTCCGGTTTTCACTCACTGATTGGGACCTACAGTTTACAACCGATTCCGAACGGTATTTTGAGAAGCTTTTTCATGGCTATATACTCGATAGTGTCGCCGTCACTTAGCGAGATGACCGTCGTCGAAAGAAATTTTAAGGTGGTTGGAGCAGGGATCGAACCCAGGATCTCCTGTACAAGAGGCGCGCACACTACCCATTGCACCACCGACGGTCATATAACAATATTGCAGTAAATTATTAAAAGTGTTTACATAACACTACGACTAGTCTCAGAAGTATTACATTTTTAGACTAACTAGCAGTGTGTTCATGTTTTTGATATTAATTAGTTATACGTGAAGATTACATCATTCGATGGAAGCGTCTCATTAAATCATGCGGTTTGAATCTTTGAAGTCTTGTATTTAATTCGCCAGTGTTTAGTAGACGCGGGATAAGCCCGTTTGGATGTTGTTCCGGTTTTAACATGCGTTTATCTGCCTGGCGTTGAAGGTCTTCCCTCACTGTTGTCACTCTGAAATCTCGATGCAGGTCGCCTTTTCGAATATATACCAAGGAGCTCGAACAAAGTCCCTTAGAACATTATTCTGGAATTGTTGAATAACATTGATTTCTTCGTTTTTCGCACAACCCCACAGTTGTATTCCATATATCCAGACAGGTTTCAGGATTTGATTATAGATTGATCTTATTATTTATAGTAAGGTTAGACGTTCTCCCTATGAGCCAAGATATTTCTCTATATTTTAGTTTCAGTTCTTCGTATTTAGTCTTTACATGTTCCTTTCACTTTAGTTTAGTATCAAGGGTCATTCTAAGGTACTTAGCTTTGTTGACAATTGGTACCAATTGATTATCAATGAATAGTGGGTATTGTATTATTTCCCTGGTTGAAAAATAAATGTGATCTGATTTGGAACTATATATGTCTATTTACCATGTCTTTGTCCATTGAGTCACCTCGTCTAAGGCTGATTATGGATTTTCTGAAGCTTCTCGCTCGGGTTTGCCTGTAGTTATTAACACTGTGTCGTCCGCGATGGTGCCTGTTTCACATGTAGTACTAACTGCTGGATCTCTCCTAAATAGTAAATATAGAACTGGTCCAAGTATACTGCCTTGAGGGGCACCAGTGTTTATTGGATATATGTATATGTGAGTATTCGTTGTCTAGCCTGACTCGGTAGTACCTTTCAGAGATGTATGATGTGAGAAAGGAGCAGTAGCTCTTTGGTAGAATAAGGTTCAGTTTATACAATAAACCTCTATGCCAAACTGCATCAAAAGCTTTTGATACATCGAGGAATACTGCTGAACATATGTCTTTATTTTCGATTGAATTTTCAGTTTTATGTACGATTCTGTGGACTATCAAGCAAGTCCACAGAATCGTACATAAAACTGAAAATTAGAATGTTGCTTTCGAAACCCGAATTGATGGTTAGGAATAAGATTTTTTCTTTGTATTATTATGTTTAATCTACTGCAAAAAAGTTTTACTAGAAGTTTACCAATAACTGGAAGTAGAGATATTGGTCTATATGAGCCCATGTCGTACGGAGATTTACCAGGTTTCAAAATCATAATTATTTCAGCCACCTTCCAGTAGCTCGGAAAATGTTTTAAGTTAATTGCTGCATTAAATATATTGGTTGAAGCATCTATACCCTTCTCTGGAAGATTTTTTAACATTTCTGGGCTGATTTGATCAAAACCGGACGAGTTCTTTTTTTTTTGAGAGTTTTAATTTCTTTATTTATTTCCGGTATTTGTTCAGCATCATTATTTGGTGTGTTAATTATTGGTAAAGTATTTTCATTAGCATTATAAAAAGTTATAAAAAGTACTCGCCGTATATTTTTGCTTTTTCTAAGCTTGATTTTGCCCACTTTCCTTGTTGGCTTCTCAAAGGTGTTTTTAACTTCACTGGTTGCTTTGTACAATTTGTCGCATTCCAAAGACCATATCTCGAACTTTTGCCAGTGGACAATTCCCTCACGTGTTTTTTACATTTTTGATTATTATATCTCCTTATCATTCTTAACTTCCGACATAAATTCGCTAGCTATGTTAACTCTTACATTAATTATATGTTTATATAAAGTCCAGTCAGTTGATTTACTTGTTAGAATTCTTATCACTGTGGTTTCTTCTGCAGAGTGGTCCGAATTGAGATCAAAACCTTTCCTCGGCTTCATATGGCTTTTACATATTTTTCTGCTAACGAAAAAATCTAACAGGTCTGGGAGTTTAGTCGGGTCTGTTGGCCAATACGTAGGCTTTCCGGTGGAGACGTAATAACATCTAGTGCTTTGAATTGCTTTAAATTGTTCCCTTCCTTTCCCTACGATAAATCTTCCCTTTTATTTATTTGTGAGGTCTGTATACGTTTCATATTTTATATTGCGGCGGGGTGGACTATATACAGAAGTGATTGAAGTCCACAAGCCATCAATTTTTATATTGACTCTTGTAGCTTGTATTTCCTTTGTGCAGTACTTACTGTCTTCATGATGTTATAAATTACTTCTAAAAATAATAGCGCTACCTCTTCGTGCATTGTTGCCGGGGTGCATAGTGTGGTATATGTCATAGTTTTCGAAGGTAATGTAGGATACTCTTGTAAAATGGTTTCTATATGAAATAGTATCCCGTTTTTGAACCGCCGTATTATTTCAAATTGAAATTCCATGGTATGGAGTAGCTGTCACTCCATATTCGATATTTTTGTTTGCTAACATTGGCGTTTGGATCAAAATGGACATAGAAATGAAATTTAAAATGTTTTGATCCTCAACGTCCATTTAAATTATCTTCTCCGCAATTCCAAGAGAATCGGAAATTCTGCTGCATTCGGTTTGATTGCATTTGAATTTTATGAGGAAATAAATGAAAAATTAAAATACTTATTCAAAATTATCTGTACCATTTGAACAGATAAGCTTTGTGACGAAACTCTAGGGTTGAGTTGTGTGGCAGCAGCAACAGTTTCCTGAGTTTAATCTGAGGATGCTTGGTTCTTGTGGATTTCCACAGTCTGCAAAATTGTCTACAATCCTAATTATAGTCCGTCTACTTGGAGAAGTTCTGCAATTATCTTTGAACGGATATTGAAGACTATAATGCAATATAGCAGCGCATAACCCAAAATCTTGTTTCGTCATCCAAATCATCAATTTACCTTGAACTGAAAGAACAAGCAGTGAGATAAAAATATGGAACGATTAGTTACACAAAAATAATATCAGTATATTACATTATTTTTTGGTAGCAACTTTCATCAACCACCAAAAACGGCGATGGCCCTCAATAACCTTAAAAACTAAGCTAAATCTAAGAAAACATGATTCCAAAGGTTGTCGGGCCATACGTCTTTAAACCAAACGGATACAGCGTTACCGTTAACGGAGACCCTTACTTGAGCATGCTAGAAAAATTTTTCTATCCGGAACTATCCCAAAAGAGAATTTCTTTCAACTCTGTGTGATTTCAACAAGACGGTGCAACTGCACACATATCTCGGCCGAATTACGCCGAAAATTTCCTAACAGGCTCATTTGAAGAATCTCAACTTTCCGTTGGCCCCCAAGTCGGCTGACCTAGCTCCGTCGGACTTTTTTTTTTTGGGTTATTGTAAAGTGATAGCTTCAATTCCAAACTTAACTTTGCGGGCAGTACGGCGGCAGTGCGCCGAGCACGGCGGGCATTTAAATTCTTTAAGACTATTCAATGGACTTTCAAATAAAAAAAGATTGTGTAAATTCGACGCATTACAAAGAAAGTTATTCTAGTTTCTTAATGTAGTAAAATTCAACAGCCACCCGTATTAGGACACAAGTATATATCGTCACCTAAAATCCAAAAACACATAACAACATTTTCATCACTTTACAGGAGGAGCAAAAATAGTTAGATATTGAATCGGAATTTTGTGAATAAAATTGCCATTTTGGATCGTAAATGTCTAAAAGTTTGTATAGCTATGTAGTTTAGTTAATTGTAAGTATAGGGACATTAAAATTTTATAAAAAATGACAGTCCAAAGAAAAAAGGTTGATTTATCAAAAACGTCATCTATTTAATCCTTTTAATAAAATCGTTGATTTTGAACTTAGGGGTTTGAAACTTTGTCAAATCGTATATGTTAGTCAAACGTATCGTAACCAATCAGACCGAAAATTTTGGAATTTTGTTGTTACGTCATTTTGAATTTTAGGTGACGATATACTATATTTGCGACAAAACACAAACTCGTTGCATTTGCATCCAAACCGCATATAGGCCCAATCAATGAGTGCAATATCAAGAAGCGCACAGCTGGCTTATAGTGGGAAGTGCGTAACTGCAGTTTCTTTGGATGTAATATCAAAAATTTGATACATTCATTTAACGTTTCTCCCTCCTAATTTCAGTTGGCGTCTTTCGCATTTCAATTGATGAAGTTGGCATACAAAGAGGACTTTGGAATTTAGTTTAATGCCATTATACTTCCCAGCGTATATATACATTTGCACATGATGTAATTCGAGTCCCGAATGAATTGATTATATGTCAACTAGAGTTTTATGATTGAGAAAAGATCCGAGAGGATGAAACACATTGAAATAGCGTGCAGAATTCTCACCGCATTTCAAAGAAGTTTGTAACGGCAAACTACTTCGCAACTATCCCATACAGAGGGTATTAAGCGGAAGGATTCATAGACGATGGAGAACGATGGCTCTACGGATTTGGCAGGGTTGAAAGAATAATAATTTGAACTGAATCTCACTCTAATTGCTTGTATTAAAATATGTGGATTCTTGGCTATACTAAGAAGTTAAATGTTATTATTTTGTCAAATACATTTTGATTGTAGTAAATGTGCTAACAAATGAAATAGTATTTTTTGAGCGAACACATTATTGATTTTTTGCTCCTAAGCCTTCAACAACAAATTTGTGTGTCCTTGTTCGTTTACGTATTTTCACTGCCATTATGTTTTTGCATTTTACCTACTGCCAGGATATTTGATTGCAGCCGCCCATTATGGATAAGACGCTGACCAGGATGCGATATGTTGAACCTGGATTTTCTACTTTTAGTTTCTATCCGCCGTTGGCCCGTATGTTTGGCTCATCCGCCTCCTAAGGACAAAAGAATAACCCCGATTGTTTGATGAGCTTCAGTGACATCATCACCTACTAAACCTAATTTGCCGCTCATTTGTTTCGCCTTCTCACTCTACCAGAGGTTTCCGAAAAGCCATTGCCCAGGACATACTGCGTGGAAGTAGTGAGCTGCTTGGACTGCTCAATGAAGGAATCATTTCTGGCCACTCCCAAGTGAATGGTTATCAGAAACTTTCCACCTCCACGGACAGTCCCATGTCCACGGACAGTCCCATACCCATCCCCTCCCGATGACGATCCTGATGCGCAGTGGAAACCCATTTCCGACTCTATAAAAACTGACGCAACAACCGTACTTGGTTTCGAAAAACCGTGATACGATGAAGAGTGTCGCATTGCAAATGACGAAAAGAACGCTGCACGTCTGGTAATGCTTCAGTCAATTGCAACGCGAGCTGCATCTGAGCGGTATAGGGAGAAAAGAAAGGAGGTAAACAGTCTCTTTAGGCGTAAGAAACGGCAGTAGAGAAAGCGCGAGAATGAGAAAACTGAGACATACAGAAGGAAGAACGAAGCCCGAAAATTCTACCAAAAACTTAAAAACGGATCTAATGGACATCGTTCAGGGCCCCCCTTCTATAAAGACAAGGACGGAAATCTCATCGCAGATTTGCAGAGCATGTTGGGAATATGGAGAGAGCATTTCTCCGCGCTACTAGTACCTGAGATACCCAATGGCGATGGGACAATCGATCACAATGTGGACGACGACGTCGATTGCCCCCCTCCTAACCAAGACGAGGTCAGAACAGCTATGCCCGGCGATTGGAGTCTCAGTGTACTATGTCCCATATTTTAAAAAGGTGACCCGAGTATCTGTGCCAACTACCGTGGAATAAGCCTTTTATCCATATCATATAAGGTTCTATCAAGTAGAATGTGCGAAAGACTAAAACCAATTATCGCTGACCTGATTGGACCATACCAGTGTGGCTTTAGGCCTGGAAAATCGACAACTGACCAGATTTTCACGCTACGCCAAATCCTGGAGAAGACACACGAAAAACAAATCGACACCTATCATCTATTTATCGATTATAAAGCAGCCTTCGATAGTCCGATACGGGAGAAACTCTATGAAGCAATGTCTGAGCTTGGAATTCCTGCAAAACTCATACTCCTTTCGAATCCCTGAATCCCTGCGTACACTTGGTATTGACACCTGGAGAAATAAAGCAAAAGACCGAACTGGTTGGCGAAATATGTTATCTTCGTTTTGTAAGGTCCCTGACCCCCCGGGGTCGTCCGAGACCGGATAAGTAAGTAAGTAAGCCTTCAACAAATGTAATAAACACTCAGAAAGGTGGAAGTGATTCACATATGCGCAGAGTAACCACACAGGAAATAATCTAACGGCGCCAAATCGTACGACCGAGGCGGCCAATCGACTGGGCCATTTCGTGAGATAACACGTTCACCAAACTTGGTTTCCAATAAATTGATTATGGCATTCGCTGTGTGGCTTGTGGCGCCGTCCTGTTGGAACCACATGTCCTCCAAGGCCATATTATCCAATTGGGGCCAAAAATATTCGGTTATCATTGAACGGTAGCGATTCGCATTCACAGTAATTTTCCGGTCTTGATCATCACGGAACAAGTACGGCCCAATGACGCCGCCGGCCCATAAACCCCACCAAACCGTAATTTTTTCGGGATGCAATGATGACTCATGGATTACGTGTGGATTGCTGTCTGACAAATAACGCATATTTTGCTTATTGACGAAGCCATTCAGCCAGTAATGAAATTCAGAATTCAGAAATTGGACGTAGCGCTCTTAAAGTTGAGGCCACTGACTCCAGATTTCGGTAGTAAATTTTAATAGTTTCGACTCGTTGTTGGCTCGTATATCTTTCCATGATGAAATGCAAACCTTACTGAAGAGAAATGTCAAAAGAGCGGGAAAAAATATGGCGTCGTTTGCTGTCCCT
Source organism: Phaonia tiefii (assembly GCA_963931995.1). NCBI lineage: Eukaryota > Metazoa > Arthropoda > Insecta > Diptera > Muscidae > Phaonia > Phaonia tiefii. The sequence goes on along the minus strand of OZ008368.1, from coordinate 194,659,392 downwards.
ATCGATTTACTTTTGTAGCGTCTCTGTTGAAAAACCCTTTACATATCTAAATGCTAGTGGAGAAGGGAGCTGATGATTTGCCTTGGTGGCCATTGAAATAGCTATATTTCCAACCATCCACCATAACAATCGATTTCACATATTTCTCTAATAATATAGTCTATTAAATTTTACTTTTTCTTAGAAAACTTATTTGATCTCGAACCGAAAATTAAAACAAACAATTATATTGAAAAGGAATAGATACATATGAAAATAAATAAATTGCAAACACAACATTTATTTTCATAGTTTAAATTCTTTTATAGTGACGCATATGTGCGTCCTGCGGTTTATACAACGAAGTTTCTTCCCATAAACCGCCGACGCGTATAACCGCCATACTATCCCTGACGTCACAAACTTCACAAAACACATAAATAAAACGTTAACTCTAATATTGAACTAGAGTTAACTCATTTCATGCAAATTTATCATCTGGTTTGTAGCCACCCCCAGCCTGATCGCTTCGGTCGTGAACGCGTTAAAGAAGGGAGGTAACCCAACACTAAACATCATCGATATGTGAGGCTAATGAATAAAACGTCTGTGGTTCGCTTACGATATACATATGCGATGGAAAATTAGTTATTTTGTTTTAGCCAATTCTTTAGCATTGCGGCAAAACCGAGAAATTACAAAAAATATAAATCTGAAAGTTACACTGTAGTTAAGGAAACCAATAAGTCAATTGTCAACATACATTGTTCAGTAAGACTCCGTTGCAAACGTGCCCAATGTGGCACACATTCATAAATGAAGTTACTGCCGCCATATTGGATTCGCTGTTTTCACATTTATTGTTTTAAGACCCTTCTTGAAATTGGCAACCCCGAAAGTCCCGGTATAATTTTTCTAGACAGCTAGGATGTCTACAGAGTTTTGGGCGAAAAATTCTATCTCTGACTCAGTGTTCACAGCGCGGTGATCAATACGGTGGAACTTGAGTTCGGGGTGGAGAAACAGACACTCCACCACTCGTAGCCTAGGGATCACATAGGTTCGGGTCACTGTGGCGTCTTGGGAAATGAAAGGGCAGATTAGCTGGATAGGCTATAATCAGCGAACTGTGGTTGTGAAAATAGCAAATCCTTTCTAGATCATAGAGGCCGAGCTTCAACAATACGCCACAGATGATTTTCGAACGCATCAGATGGGAGGAGTACAACAAAGATCCTAAGGCTGAAGCTAGACAAACACTTCAATCTGACGGCACATCTATATACAATTAAACAAGCCGATGCAACTGAAAGTGGTGCGTGCGAGAGGGACAATGAATCGATGAGCAAGTCCAGCATCTATCTGTCGGTACAATATAGAGTTCGAAACATCACAGCGAAAATTTGTACGCAGCACGGATTTTCAAAATAAATTTGTATTGCTCTCTTGGGACTAAAGAGAACTAGCAGTACAACTGCCTACACAGAAAAAAAATAAAAATCAATTTCAATTAAAATATTTGTTTATTTGATTAATTTTTTAATTGATTTTGGTGTAATCACGAAAATGATAATATTAATTAAAGGTATTTGTAAATTTTTAAAAAAAAAACTTCAATTAAACAATTTGTAAATTTGATTAAAACATTTATTTTTTTTTTCAAAAATATTGATTAAGTATGTAATCAAGTAATTAAAAAAATTATTGATTTTTTCGCAATTTTTAATTAAATTTTGAATTGAATCAATTAAAACCGTTATTGCTTTTATCAGCATGAAACCCCCACATCCTGCGACGACGCCAAAAAAACTAAAATGTTCTATTTGTAAATCGATTTTATTCAAGGTTTCTCAGATACACATGTACATATTTATATAAAAAAAATTAAATTTTTAAAATTTGAATTCATGATCGGAACTAATGTCCGGTTTTCCTAATCTATTATTATATGTCAAACATTTAATGTTTAAACGATTTGTATTAAATACAAAAAAATAGGTACATCTGGTGGTACTGGAGAAACATTCAATTTATCGTCTCCTTCCGCAACAAGAGTCACTCCACATTCCATCTCTGCTGCATATTCACAGTTTTGTTGGAGAAAGGTATTGCTTGTATCCAATTTAGGGCACTCTTGTTTTACACGTTCAAATGTCTAAGAAGGTGACTCTTAAAGTTTATTTTTACGTGCAATTTTTTAAAACAATTTTCGTGTAAACAATTGTATGTTGAATAAGGTGGAAAATTGTGTATTTTCAAGATCATAAAAAATTTTTGGGGACAGGCACATTTTTTGTTTTAAATTTATTCAAAAACACTTGCCAATTAAATACAATTACAAAAAACGCAGTTTTAATCACGAAACAAGACAATTTAACACTATTATTCTTTAGGTCCACAAAATAAAATCTTTCAATCATCAATAAACGAAGCAAATAACAACAGTGTTGTATATCAAAGACTAGAGCCGTACGAAAAGTGTCGACGACGGCTGGTGACTCAGCCTCCACACATATTGCCTCCCAACGGCGCTGTAATATTCAACTTTCTCTAAAATACTTTATCACAACAGTTTTTGTTTAAAAAAATTGTTTATATTAAGGTTTGTTAAGAACATATCATGCATATTCATATTAATTTAGAAAGACTCACAGCAAAAATTCGATATTTTACCCAAAAATTAAACTTTTTTAGCGCCGTAGATTTGCGCCTTGCCAACTCCAAGTTCTGTTGTAAACTCAAAAAATAAATTGTAAATATGATTAAAATTTTAATTGATTCAATTAATTTTTAATTGAATTTTTTGAAAAAACTCAATTATATTTTTAATTGAAATTCAAGGCCAATATTTTTTTCTGTGTACTGATCTAGGTGTATGTACAAAAATGGGGCATAAGACAAAGGACCTATGTATATTCCATCTCCTCTTTTTGAATTTAACCAAACACTATGCGGAGTTTTAGAAGTTTTGAATGCCAGAAGTAGTGTTTGAATTTTCATTTATAATTTTTTTAATTTTAGCTGAAAATGGTCTCCTTTTATTTCAAAATAAAAATGTAATACTGAGATGTATCAAATTCAAAGCCAAGTACATCCTGACTTTGTACTGTAACTAAGTGTTCGGTAAGGTGAAATTCACATTCTCAATTTCCCTAGTAGCATTCTTTCTTGTTTCATACATTAAAGGACATTTATATATGAACATTATGATAAACCCCTGCCTTTCATTCCGAAGGTTTGGTTGAACAACATATTTTTTTCAATACATTTACTGCTCTTCTTTGGACATCTTTTCCGGATCATTCATGACATGTTTTTGTTATAGATTACTTCCGTTTTCAAATTTTGTATGAATTTAGATGACATTAGAAGTCAGTAGGCGTATACCGGTTTCACATGTCTTTGCTTTAGGATTAATTTCCGCTCTTTAGAATCGATTTCCAAACACTTAGTACATATGGTCGGACAGAATATTTTTGTCGGAGAACGGGAAATACATTGGACTTACCATAACACAAACCTATCCAAAACCAAATGGTCTCATCTGCCATTGATAGCCACCTACATACGATAACATAAATATTTCTCACTCGCTCTTGTCGTATCCACTTTCACCTTCATCACATTCAAAGGTATTTTATGTGGCACTCATGTTGTTGACAAGCATAAAGTTACTCGGTGCGTTTTCTGTTCTCCATTGGCCATCAATATGCTCGTTTCTATATGAGTGCTTTTGATTAATCAGGTATTTACATAATCTTAACACGTACACCATTAAAACGAATTTTTTCACCGTTTCCTTTGCACTAGAACATCTTTTTTGCGAGTGTTAACATGAGGACACACATGTGTTGTATTTAATAATAAGGGAGGTGTAATAATATATCAACTAACATTGTAGTACAGGTTACAGAAGCTTCCAATTCATGTGGGTTGAAACCAAATGACGTGCTTCTTAAAACGGGAGTGATTCACTTAAAATTGTATTCATAATAACACATTTTTATTTAATTTTTGAATCTATTTCGCACAATCAAGGGTAACTTTATATTGTGAGCCTAATAATATTATTCGATAGTTGATTTAGAGCCTCTACTAACCTAAAATACTATAATGAAAATAAATGCGCACTCAGAACTAATTCTTTAGAAAGAGGTTTCAGAAACCGTAAATTCGGCTGTTGCGACCAAATTCTGATTGGTACAACCGAATTGAGGTTGTCACGACAAAGTATAGTCCCCACTACTGAAATTCGGTTGAAACAAACTCGTTTCTTAATTGATTCGGTTGTGACAACTGAATCTTCCATTATATTGGTTATGTTTATCTGAAATTTCGGTTGGAACAACCGCATTTGGAATTAATTCGGATGCAACAACCGAAATTGCTACCAAATTCGGTTGGAGTAATCGAATGTGGCATCAATTCAGTTGCCACAGCCGAATCTGGCATCAATTCGGTTGCAACTATAGAATTGCAATAACCGAATTAAGCCTTAAGTCGGTTTCAACGACCGAATTTGGCGTCAATTCGGATATTGTAACAGAATTTCTCATGAAATCTGTAGGTACAACCGAATTCATTTTCAATTCGGCTATCCAACATAAATATTTCAAACCTGACGTTTAAAATTATAAAGAGAAATATTAAATTCAAATAAGCTAAAGAGTGTATAATTGTTTTTGTCGCGGCAACAACAAGTTTTTTTGTGGTTATTAACCATTAACAATTATGGTTTATATCTTAAAATGTCTTCTTCCTAAAAAATTTCTATAAGATATCAGAAGTTGTGAAGTACTGTCGTTTGGAATATGCTGCAATCGCCTGTATATAAAACGGTTTGGGTAAATCAACAGATACTACATGTCAGAATTCGTGCGGTGGCCCATGATATTCGCGAATTCAAAAAAGGCCGGAAGTGGTATGTATAACACATGTGTCATACTAAATATTACCCTATATAAATGACTTTTTTATCCTTTTGTAATTTGTTTTATTACGGGCAAATAAATCACCAGTTAAAAATTTAAAAAACAATTTAAATTCATTTGTGACACTAAATAAATTTTTTGTAACAACCTCTTATTCGGCTGTGACAGCCTCTAATGAGGTTGCTACAACCTCTAACAAGGTTATGTTAACCTTTTATGAGGTTGTGTCCAACTTTTATTAGGTTGTGTCAGCCTATAATATGGTTGTGTCAACCTCTGATTACGTTGTGTTAACCTCTAATGAGGTTGTGTTGAGGTTGTGTCAACATCTAAAGAGGTTGTGACAACTTCTAATGAGGTTATGACAATCTCGGATTCGGTTGAGACAACCCATATTTCGGCTGTGATGACATCCAAGTTGGTTGTGATAACCTCTAATTTTATTACGGCAAATTCGGTAGTCTCAATCGAATTTTTCTGTGAGTGCATGTGGTATCTCAAAATCTCGTATGGTTCTGCCCCTGATCACCATATTTAGTTTACATCCCTAAGAAGATTTCTGGTGAGTATCAGATAAATAAATACTAACCAGTTCAAAATTTTTCAGTGCAACCTTCGACGATATTTCAGCACACTTATAACCGAAAAGTTAAAAGAAAAATAATTAAAATTTTGAATTTCCATACCAATTTTATGAATCAAAAATTATTTTTTAATTTTTGAGTTTCGCACAGTTATCCAGAAATCTCCTACCACCATCTGTCTCATTTGACACAAAACGACTTACACCAGGTGGAGTTACAGGAACTCTGAATTAAATTTGCCATGTCTTTTTTTGTGGAGAACTGTGAAATTTAAACGAATTTAAGAGTTCTTCATCTTTCATTATAACTATACCTTTGTGTTGTATTTATTTGACACAACAATTTTTTGACATAAACAGGAAATGTCGGGGTTGTTTTCTTGTTGGTTGCTTTGCACTAATGCCTCTATCTGGTATTATTAAACCAATTCACTTCAACATCCAACGTTCGTATGCAACCACGCCTAAAGTCATAAATTTGCGGAATGAAGTTGTCCCTACAGTTATTTTACTCTATGGGTATTTTAAAATTCTAAAGTGATTAATAAACAATAAATAAATTAGCTCTAAAACATTCTTCAGTTATTGACAGCTTCAAGGTTTAGTGAGGTTTAAGTTGCATTACTACCGTATTCATAACACTGTAAGTAAGTGAAAATGACACACCAAGATTTAAGGCGATTTTTGATTTCATTTGAATGAAAAAACTTTAAAAACTTGTTTAAAATCAATTTGTTTATTATTTATTTGTCAAAATTTATATCTAGAAATAATGGACGTCCATTTTCAAGCGGTCATGGAACTATATTTGCTCTTATTTTGAAGATTTTATAAATTATTTAGGATTTATTAAATTTTTACTCTTTGTTTGCAATCGACCAGCAGAAATCAGCAAGCATTGAGTCTATTCTTTTTCCAGCCAACCGGTCTTCGAATGTCATTATGGTTTGATGAAATCTTTCGCCAGTTTCGTCTGTTTCTGTGGACAATTGTCGTTCGTAAAAATCGAAATGTGCATGTAACACGTGGATTTTCAACGACATATTAAAGCCAAGTTTGTCGAAAGACTTCATCATGTTGTCAATATAATCACGGTACTCTGGTGAGCGATTTTTGCAAAGAACGCTTTCAATTACCGCACGAATTAAGTTCCAAACGTTTAGTTCAGTTTCATCTAACATTTCAGAAAAACTCGTATCCCTTAAAAGTTTCCGTATATCTGGACCGTTAACTACACCTGTTAAAAAAAATTGATATAACATATAATACAGTCAGACACTTTTAGTTACACAAAATTACCCTCGTTTAATTTTTCAATTGATAATTTTGGAAAAGCGTTGTTTTTCAAATATGGTAATGCATTTTCGTTAACATGCATTATTTTCTGAAGGGTGATCAATGGTGGACGAATTACATTAAATTCGTCAACAACTTGCGAATCGCGTTTTGGCTAATCTCGCTTTTCGTACTGGTTGCATTTTGCACGGCTGTCACAATTTACGCTCCAATTGTGTTCGTCATAACTGATGCGTTCCAGAATTAATTTCATGGTATCATACGACTCATGCAATCCAAGAGCATAGATCAAAGGCACTGGTTTAACGCTGCTGTTTTCAAACAGTAATACTACTTTTAAGCTTCTGGTTGAAGAGTCTCTGAAAAGACGCCATAAAGATAGACTATAGCTGCAAATTCCCATTTCATTCATTAAAACGGGAATATCTTGACAATATGAATAAGCTGCGTCCTCGGAAAGCATGAAATAAGGCATATATGGTTCTTGCCGTTATTTGTAAGATGTAACTTATACACCTGGTGCCAGCACGTTGACGCTTCTTAGTTCCGAAGCCAAAGTCATTGCATTATTTTGAGATAGCTTCAGATTTCGAACGATTCTATCTGAATGTTCCTGCGAAATTAATGATGGATATTGTAAAACTGGCTGAAGGTAATCAGAATCAGCATGATGTACTGATGTTGCTGAAGTTTGTGATTGTACTTCATAGGACGCAGTGTCATATGGGTATGTCGATGAATGTACTCCGGCAGGCAATTCATCACTTTGTGGAACTTGTACGTAAGCACTTGGCACACCTTTGTATATAAAACCGGATCGTTCTATAAGAATAAATTATTGTGTATTCCATATATAGTCTATCTAAATGAACCAAATGGCATCGAATATCGCCGTAATTTCCACCATTTGTTTAATGCACTAAAACATGTGATGCACGTAAATTCAGGTACATGATCAACATTTCGCATTTCTTCAGCGGGGGTAACCAAAAAATACTGATTGTAAGCTTTGAGGGCATCTTCAACCTAATGTCGTCGATGATTTTTCGGTGTAGATTTTCCACACACAAAACAAAACATATTTCATTTTTCGCAATGTGAACTGCATTTTTCGTCACTCATTTTTCTATTTTTTCAAAACGGTCAATAAAATGCTTATATTTTTGATTTGTTAACATGTATAGCGGCGGGTAGGGACTTATCTATTAAAGTGAACACTTTGATGTATATGTTGTAGCATTTGATTGTAATAGGGATACCAATCCCAAAATCCCGAAACCAAAAATTATTGTGGCCCCAAATTGTAAGAGGTGAACTAATTCTGCTTCCAAATAGATGTCTATTATACCGTTGAAAGGTTACATTTTGTCGAAAAAAAATATATAAATTGACTTAACAAGAGCTTTTGCAGGGGTTTCCCTCAAATAAAATCAAAAATCACCTTAAATCTTCTACAAATTTAAAATCGAAATATCTCGTTATTTTGAGCCAACTTTTTAAAACGGAGTATACCACCCAAAAATTAGTTGCGGTGTCTCGATGTTGTTGTGTGTCATTTCAAAACTTAAAATTTTACTTACAGTGTAATGAGTATTTTCACTAGGGAACAGCTAATTGACTGAAACCCATGTTAAAATCACAATACTTGTGATGTAGCACCAAGATAAACAATAACACAGTGCAACACGAAAAAAAATAACCATATACGGACAACCACTACGTGATAAAAGACTAAAAAAAAAAAGACCCGTGTCTCCCAATTTTTCCCAAAGTCATGCACTTTTTTTTATGGGCCGCCAAAGATTTGGGGCCTCGGTATCATTTTCGTAAAAATGTGATCATTTTCTCAGGCTCATATCTTGGAAACCGTTCAGAATTTCGATTTACTCTCTGAGGCAAAGTTGTAGCTCTTGTCATAAAATTTTGCGAACATATAAATTTTGCGAAATTGCGAACATATAAAATCCAAAAAACTTCACCTTCCAGATCAAAATTGCAAAAAACCTAAAAAAATTCGATTTTTTTTTTACCTTTTTTCCCGTGTTCAGGTCCATAGGTAGCAAACCGATCAAAATTCAAGGAAACAATCAACTACAAAAGTTTACCTAAGATCTCAATAAACAAATTTCTAGAACATATAAACTTCCTAGAGATGATTCTTAATACTGTTTAGGTAGCACGCAAAAGTGAAAAATTTGCCGAAAATTTTTTAATTTCATTTTTTTTACCTTTTTCTCCTGTTCAGGTTCATAGGTAGCAAAAAATGAAATATGCCTGGCCAGAACCATGTGTTTGTCCAAGGGTTAACACCATTTAGGTAGCGCTTAGGTATCACGCGATCATGCACCGACAGCAGCAGCACAGGCAATGCAGTAAGCTCAGCACACGCAACAAGGGACGCAGCACACAATATAAAAGCGACACGACGCTCACATCGAGGCATTACACAGCGCGACGTCAACGAGAGCTCAGCGGTGAAAGATATAAAGTGAAAGTGAAAGTAAAAAAAGTGAAAGTGCTACAGTATAATTCGCACACAACATTGGCAACTGACAATTTCAATATGCAGTGTGAAGTGGCCGTTGTAAATTGTCCAAACGCATTCGACTATTTGAAAAGCGTTTTGAAAGGTATTGTAGTAAATTTAAAACGAATTTTTGTTCACCTAATTGTAGTATTTACACTATGTTAATGTTTTCTTTTCTGTCTTTATTTTTTGTTTTCATTTAACAGGCGTACTTAATGGCCCTGACATTAGAAAGCTATTCAAGAGCAACTTTGATTCATCGCTTGATGAAAATCATTCAATGGCATGGATTTACCTTCAGCGTGTATGCACCAGAGTCTTGGGAGGGGATCGAGACGCGGAACCGGAAGCAAGAGAATGGGTGAAACAAATGCTGCATTATTTTGAGATAATCGGCGCATCGATGACATTAAAGCTGCATTTTCTTCATTTTCATTTTGACGATTTTATCAAACAACTCCCTACCGAATCCGATAAGCAAGGAGAACGGTTTCACCAAACCACAATGCCCATGGAAAAACGGTACAAAGGTAAAAACCTCGACGCATGGCTTGCACAGGTATGTTGGTGGAGTCACAAGATCACCCTGTATGATGTTAATGAAGTATTTGAAGAAGAAAGAGCTGATGATGGAGGGCAGTCTGGAAGCAACGTGCCTGTGGACACCATAATTGCTGAATCAGAGTCAGATTCGGTCGATTCGGACGACGATTTGGATCCACAACTTAAGAGAGCGCGATTTGCAAGTCCAGGGCCATCAACATTATAAACATAATACGAATACATTTTTTTAATATTTTTGTAATAGATAGCATAGTATCTCAATGTTGAAGTAAATAAAAAACAAATGAAATTAAAAAACGGTGTTAAGAATAATTCCCAGGAAGTTTATATGTTGTAGAAATTTGTTTATTGAGATCTTAGGTAAATTTTTGTAGTTGATTGTTTCCTTGAATTTTGAACGGTTTGCTACCTATTGACCTGAACACGGGAAAAAAGGTAAAACAAAATCGAATTTTTTTAAGTTTTTTGCGATTTTGATCTGGAAGGTGAAGTTTTTTGATTTTATATGTTCTTTATGACAAGAGCTACAACTTTGCCTCAGAGAGTAAATCGAAATTCTGAACGGTTTGCAAGATATGAGCCTGAGAAAATGATCACATTTTTACGAAAATGATACCGAGGCCAAAATCTTTGGCGGCCCATAAAAAAAAAAGTGCATGACTTTGGGAAAAATTGGGAAACACGGGTCTTTTTTTTTTAGTCTTTTATCACGTAGTGGTGTCCGTATATGGTTATTTTGCCATGACTTAAAAAATTACACACAGTGTAACCGATTGACCGAATTAAAAAATGGTTTTTTAAATTTGTCAATGGATTTTTGGAAAATTGTAAACATTAATGGAAAGAAATATTCAACATCCAGACCAATTAATATTTGTATCTTCTTCAATTTGGAAGAGGTTTCAAAAATTCTTATCGAATTCGAGTTTGATTTTATATACATCACTATGTAAACAAAGGTTCATGTTGGTTACAAAATTTAAAAATTGTAACGCAATTATTTCGTGGCTTGGCAGGATAATGTGATATTATAAACCCTGCAAATATGCACAAAACAATTTCACGGGTTTATATCGTATAAAAATTTGTGTTGGTACGCGTGAAATGTTAACAATTTTATTGTTTATGTATAAATGGTGATAAAATAGCCTTAAAGGACGGGTAAATGTCCAACAAAAGTGACACCTTAGAGAACTGTTATAGGAGGAATTTTTCAGATATAAATACAGTTTTTGTTATTTTCATTCTTAAACTTCTGGCAATGGCAACCTTTATGAATAAACTCGAAAATGCACCGGTGATTCTCAGTCGAAATCTTATTAGGTTTGTAAAAAACAAATATGGTAATCAGAGCCAGAACCAAGCAGGGTAACACGTCCTGATACTTTCAGAGCTTTTTGGTTTCGTTGAAGGCAAAAAAAAATGGCTTCACTGCTTTCATTGTCGTTGTAGAGACTTATAGATGTTTGGCGGTCGGTTTTCCAAATTTGTCGGTAAACTTCTGGAAAGCTAATGATAATATACTATTTAAAACGAACAGTTGTAGGTTTCAATTTCGTATATCACCTTTCCCATAATACTAGATTTTTTACTATTTGTGCCGAATTGCTTCGAGCACGAACAGCATTCGGTGGATTATGTTGATCATAAAACATCAGTACAGTGAATGCTGTTTAATTTCAGGCTCATTCGTATGTATTCATGATTCTTTGTTTGCGTAAATAGACACTAGCATTTCAGACCATGTGAGATCCAACGATAACATATCTTTTTCGCGGCTGATGCTGCAATATTCTATGTCGGTTGGTGGAACTAACACCTACACTGAACGGAAAAGCATCGTCACAGGAATAAAAATGTTCATCACACCAGCAACTTTTGTCATCGAAAATGAGCTACCGTACAGTTTAATTCCCACTACGAAAATGTGTTCATCAATGGCAAATTGTTCACCAAAGCGATGGAAGCATGGTTGTTGCTGCAATGAATTCGATTATAATTCCATCGAATTTCTGTCGTTGCTGCAATGAATTTGTGTCTTTGCTGCAATGAATTTGTGTCGTTGCTGCAATGAATTTGTGTCGTTGGTGCAATGAAATTGTTTCCTTGTTGCTATGAATAAGTATAGTAAGTATATATTTCATTGCTGCAATGAATTTCTTTCATTACAGTAATGAAGTTGCTTCAAATAAACCTAATTTCAGTAGTTTAAATTTCATGCCCTTACATTTTTTAATGTTTAAAATTGAAAATAATAAAATTATTGCAGAAATGAAAATTAAGTTGTTGCAGCAACGAAATTAAAAACTGTCAATGAAATCATGTATGAAATTTTTAGTTGCAGCGATTACCAAATTGTCGGATATACCAAACTTTTCATTGTAGCAACGTAAAATAATTAACGAAAATGTTTCACCCATGCGACGCAGCGTTATTCTTTCAGTATAAGGGTACCTGAATCGTACAGTATTTCACATGATGATCTTGTATTATCAGTTTTTGCACATAATCAATGTTTTCTCGCAGAAAGAAATTCAAGATATTTTTCTTTAAGCGAAAGTCGACCGAAATCATCGTCGAAAGTGGAAGAAAGTTTGTATATGATAATCCGTATCAAAAATTGTAATAAATAATCACACGGAAGTTTTCATGAGATAACTTCATATTTTTGCTGACACAGAAGGAATGATAAATAACACAAAGCCACTCAAATGACAAAACGTTCTGCATAAGGTTATGAACCAAAATGTCAAACTATCCATTGGAGATATTAACTGCCACCTAAAAATAGTTAGGATTGCCAAGGCTTACAATACCATTACCTCCCATGATGGGATTGGGGAGAACTTGTCAAAATCACTGAGTTGTGCGCTTTCTAGTTTTACACTCACTTATGGGACCTACAGTTTAACACCGGTTCCGAAAGGTATTTTTGAGAAGGTTTTTCATGGATATGTACTCGATAGAGTCGTCATCATTAAGCGAGGTGACCGCCGTCGAAAGAAATTGTAGGTGGTCAGCGTAGGGATCGAACTCACGTCCTCATGCACAAGAGCCGCGCACACTACCATTGCACCACCGACGGCCACAATAATATTGTATACATATTATTATATTATTTCAGCTGACCATATCGATTTCAATTCATTGGAATTGCCTTAACGCATTGAAAATTTAGGTTTATTCCACATTTCGTTCATTGCATGCCAAACTGGACGATTTTCTTTAAAAAAACCTGTATTGACACTCAGATTTTTATTAAATATTATTGAAATATATTGAAAATATTTTTTTTTAGAAAATATATTATTTTTTTAAAAAAAGCCCTGACCAATTGAAAAGTTTTTAAATCAAGTAAAATGTGCCGAGGTGGGAACATTGAAAATGATGTAGCATGAAAACGCGATGGCAGATTTCAATGAATGTATCAACCTTTGAAAGCTTGTAACGGGTCCGCCTTATAAGTTTTTTTTTGAAAATGCTATAAAACAAACTACTGAGTATTTTCTCAAATTTCTTTTTTTATTTGAAAGTACAATCCTTCCGGTTAATAATGGAAAATAATTTCTGTCAAATGGCTGGCCATGCAGTAGCCTACACGATCGGTCCAATTTTTAAGCACATTATCGATTGTGTGCAGCTGTATTTCACCAATGGCTTTACGAATATTGTCCTTTAAAGCGTCAACTGTATCTGGCTTGTCGGCGTAACACGTATCTTTGAGGGCACCCCACAAATAATAGTCCAACGGTGTCAAATCGCAGCTCCGTGGTGGCCAAACGACATTAGCTCTGCGGCTGATAATGCGATCTTCAAAAACAGGGCGCAAAACATCGAGTGTAGCTTCGGCTGTGTGGCACGTAGCGCCATCCTGTTGAGACCAAATGTTGCCAATATCCTCCTCTCCATTTTTTGTGAACAAAAATTCGTTCAACATGGCCCGATAACGATCGCCATTGATTGTTACGGCCACTCCTCTGGACCAAAATCCGCACCAAACAGTGACTCGTTTTGGGTGCATCGGCTTTTCAATGTATGCGTGCGGATTTTCTGTGCCCCAAATGTTGCTTGTTTGCATACCCGCCAAGAACAAAATGAGCTTCATCTGAAAAGATGATTTTTTGGCAAAATCGGCATCTACTGTAAGTCGATCGCAGGCCCATTTTTCCCAAATTTCCCAGCGTTGTTCAAGAGTATGCACAACCATATTCGTTCAGCGGAAGAATAAAACTAATTATCTGGCAAATCAGACATGAGCTAAGTGCTACCATTCACGAAATAAGCACTAGTTGAAAAAAAAAACGTTAGATGGCGGGCCCGGAAAAAGGGTCATTACCAAAAATTAGAAAACAATTAATTTATTTCAAACTCTTGCACATTGTATGGTGCAAAAAATATAAAAACATATCAAAATACAAAACAAACCCCTAAAATAGAAAAACGTCAATAATTTCAAAATCGCCAAAATTACACTATTTTTTCTCGCAGAAAGAAATTGCAACGTCAGCGATTGCAACGTCCGATACGTCATTGCATTTTAAAAAGTCGCTAAGTTAAAAATTGGCATTGAGGCGAAAAACAATCTTAAAAATTCTAAGAAAAACTAGAAGATATTTTGGCTTTCTTTTCGAAAAAAAAGTAATACGTACTTTTGAAAATTAAAACTTTAAAATGAATTTTAATACAAAATTATTTTACAAAAAGCTGCGAAATTTTTTATTTTGATTGTTTGATTTAAATGGAAATAATTTACAGATGGTACATTGTAACGCCGATCTCATGACATTCACGGTTGTTATTTTGATTTCTAATGACTGCGTGCATTGTCAGATGTTGTAAATATTGATGTTAATGGTAAAGTATTTGTTTCAGATATTTTCAAACTACTCGCTGAAAAATCTTTCTTTTTTATTGTTTGGATGCAAATATAACGTGTTTGTAGCTTGTGGCAAATATAGTATACTTGTGTACAAACACTATATTACATGTTGGAGACACAATAACTAATAGGTAATAATATAACTCTGCTTTTGTGACCCAAATGTGGCTTTGTTTGTTGAAATCCCGCTAAAAACAAATTGAGACGGACAACAACGAAACAAAATGGCAGCTGATCTTTAATTTATGAAAACAATGCTTGCAAACAT
This sequence comes from Phaonia tiefii, assembly GCA_963931995.1. Taxonomy (NCBI): domain Eukaryota; kingdom Metazoa; phylum Arthropoda; class Insecta; order Diptera; family Muscidae; genus Phaonia; species Phaonia tiefii. The sequence continues at coordinate 194,644,365 of OZ008368.1, read as the reverse complement.
GTACATGGTTCCTGCATTATATAGCCGTTTCAATAGTAGTAATAAGTATAGTATTTATGATTGAATTCTCATGGAAATCACACACACAGGGTGAAAACCAGATAATCGCATTAAATCAGGAAACTGAAACAGATAGATATACCACACTGGGCAATGCCACCCATTCGATGTACCACCTCTTAAGTGTTGCACTGTGTAAATAGCAAACAATGTTTGCTATTAGCTAATTTTTTGATTAGATTAAGATTGCTTCTTAATACAGATCCGTCAGTTTAGCTGTGGATTCCTGGTCTGCTGAAGAATTGGGGACAATCTGCCTGCAGACTCACTTTGGGATAATTGTATGCCTTCAAATAAAATTATCTACTAATTTTTGTAATATTTGGCTTGAGTGTTGTTATTGGCTTTGTTTGTCATGAAAACAATGCTTGCAAACATGTACATGGTTCCAGCATTATGTAGCCGTTTCTTTCAGCATGCAGTAGGTGTTAAACAGGCAGAAATTCGAATCGTCAAAATTATAATGTTTTTCCACCTCCAAGTTCTTACGAAAAAAGAGTTTTTGAACAAAAGTTCTAGGTTGGATTTATACTAGAAACAAAACTAACCCTTACTTAGTCTTATTTAAGTAACGTCTTCAAAATCACACCACTGAGTCCTTTAAAGTAGCCTTTAATAACAATTTAAATTCTATATAAGTAATATTGTTATTCCCATCAGCGATTGCAACGTCCGATAAACCGGGATAATAGTAACACCCAACATCAACTACTCCCATTTGTCATTAAATATTCAAATGATGTCCCAGAGTCAACGATGCTTGACTATTGAGATGTGATTCCTTAATATTTTCACAAAGTGACACTGAAAGTCATGTCATTGTCATTGTCAATGCGCAGGGAAATAATGTGTAACAACATTATGTAGGTACAACGTACATTTTAATGTAAAAATAAATGTAAACGTTAACGTGATTTAAAGTGAGTCTACTCACAATGTTATATTGTGTGTGTTGTTTGGTATCCAACATGCAAATGTACAACAAGGATTGCAAGGACAATGGTGTATCGTGCGTTTCGTTTTTTGTGCTTGTGAACTTCCACTTAAATTAAACGCCATTTAAACTCACAGTGGACGCAATTATAATTGTGTGTATTTTAAACACTCTAGAGTATTGTTAACATCGCGTACTCACTCGCCGTCTTTTCGAAAACCCATAAACTATGGCAAAGGAAAGCTTTTTAATGCGATAACAATGTTGTAAAAGTTTTCCACGTATTTTAATGAAAGAGACAATTTAATTGTCAGGATGTGACAGTTTAAAATGAAAGAAATTAAACATCATTGCTTAGGGGCTTGGGGAGGGGGGGAGCTTTGCAAAAGTATGAGTGGAGGTTGGGACAATTAAACATGGAAGAGAGTGAAATTATTTGTGGAAATGGGATGAAAGACAGCAAACTTTAAGATTTAATTTAGGGAGCCGTGCTTAAAATGACATATTCGAGAATAACAAGAGATCTTTGTTGGTTGGATATTTTTTTCTCCTATTTAGTCGTGGACCACCATAGAGATAAGAGGCTTTAAGTTTCATATACTTATCTCTCGTACACTTCATATAAAGTGATTCGAATATTTGTCACAATACACTAAATTTCAAAAATTAGTTAAACAATTAATATTTACTTATTCACAAAGTATAAAATTGTAGAAAATTACTTGGTTTTCTATTGCAACCCTTTGAGGACTTGGGAGAATCTTCTCGCGAACAGTTGGTCGTATACATTCTATATTTGTCTGATCGGGATAAAGAGTTTTAAGCAGCTTCCGCAGAGTTATGCTTTTAAAACGTATTTTTACATGGGGTTTCACTATCATCAATAGAAGTGTCCGTGTCCAAAAAAATTATGAATGGTGATCAGAGGGGAACTTAAATGCAAAAGTTGGACATGTTTACCATTGCAGCACCTGAAGTATCTGATATACGGAGAGATGTTTCCTTTAGAAACGATCCAAATCCGTCGTCTTTCATAGAGAATCAAAGACGTAGGCCAGCCATAAGCGGATATTGTTCTAGTTTTAATTTTCACTTAAGAAGTAAATCTACAACTGAGAAACAAACATATGTTGTTTGGTAAAATTAGATGCATTGACAAGACCGTTCTTCACTTTAAAAACAATTTGAATCGTAGTTACGAATTTTTCACTTGCACAATATTAGTTAAAAATCTAAATAAATATTTCCAACTTGGATGCAACCGAAGAGATTCACAGATCCCTCCACAAGTACATGGTAAAAATGCATTCACACCTACAGCACTATTGTAGGCGTATAACATTGTACGTATAACAACTATTCACGACGAATAGCAAAAAACATCGTGTGGAGACGACCAGATTGGACCAAGTCCAGAGAGCTAGTAAATGCTTTCTTCACTCACTGTTATTCTAACCAGGGGGTTTCTACGGCACAGCTGATCGAAAAGGTACTAGGGAAATGATGTATTTAGAATGAAAGACCAATGAAGACATGCAGATTATAGACCATGCAGCAAACTAAGTTTAAAAGTGTTTGATTGATACCAATGACAGCTAAATTTCGAAATACGAAAATACGCATTCCATTTTATTTCTATCCGTATTATGCCAACCAAAGAGCAAATTGCCAAAGCAACTCGAACTCGAATTCATAATTCATAATTTCTTCAGCGAGATACGAAGCAGTGTGATTGTTACTTTATATTGCCAAACTGCGAACAAAATAATATATCGCTTAAATTAGAAAATGTATTACACCTTCACTACGAATGTTGCTCCACCCGTCACAATGCAGATGCAGATGCAAGTCTTGCTGACTTCAGTTTTGTAGAAATTTCATTTGACATTTCATTATACAGTTTGTTTAAATACTTAGAGGAAATTGCCTTTCTGTTTGAGAATTTATATGAACGTTGCAATTCTTCAAAAAAAAACTGTATCCATGCGACTATTCCACCTTTGCAAATGGAGCACCAGTTACAATAATAGCCTTGGAGAGTTTCTCATGAAGGTTCTCTTTATACTCATCAGACATTTTTGGGCATGATTTTGATGCTTGGCTGAATTCGATGAGCTTAGAACATCACTGAACTGAGTCGATTTTTCCGGTGAAGTTGTTGTCAGTTCTCCTGGATTTGTTTCACCAATTTCTTGTTTCACCATAACTGGATATTTGACACAATTAATTAAATGTTTTCTCATTTTTATTAACATTTGTACGATTATAAGCCGTGTCAAAATATCAGCAAAGATCTGATTTGTGTTGCTTGCACATGGTGCAAAATGCATTCTGAATGCTTTATCCCATTGTAATAGGAAAGAGGGAGTAACTTAAGTAATTCTAAATATTTTTAAATATTTTTCAAAAGAATCGTCAGACGATTGAAATAGTTTTGCATATAGATGAATATTTTCCTTTATAGTGAGGTTCTTCGCTCAACGACAATAAGTTCACTAATAGAAAATATTTCTAAATGGACGAATGGTAAATATGATCATTGTTGTGGTGAGTAGGTTTCATTGCGGCGATGAATACTTTTGTTTGTTGCGATGAATAGGATTAATAAAAAAATTTTAAATTTTGTTTCCATTATATCTAATGAGTATTTAGGGGAAAGCTTCTCACAAACAATGATCTGTGCGTTTTCTAATTCATCTCAAGTTTCTCCACTCTTGCGCCGCTGCAGAAAATCAGTAATAACGTGGCAAAATGTTGTTATTATTGAAAAACAATTAGATGAAATATAATTGAAAAAAAATATATTGATAACTGAATTAAAAAAGTTTAGTTTTACATTCCTAACCGCCAACAAATAACCCAATCGTGGAAGGGCCTTACAAAACGCAGATTACGTATATCTACCGTCGATTCGATCTTATGCCCTTTGTTTACATTTTCGCAGGGATTCCTCCACCTTATCCTTTAGGCGGAGTCCTGGTCGTCCTATTGTTTGAATTCTCTCGAGTACGTTTTCGAATACATTTCGCACTGGTTCATACTAATGAATTCTTCTGACATGGACTAGCCAGCGTAATCATATTGTTTTGATTCGATTAAATACGTCGATATCGAGATACAATTCGTTGGTCATATTTTCAGCAAAATCTATCTCTCGAAGATTCACTGTTCTGTTTCCACTGTTCTGCGCCATGTAGTAAGACAGCTTGTATGAGAGTCTGATGCGGTTAAATCTTTAGTCGTGTTTTGTGTTACAAGAAAGCGATTGTGTTTTTAGCCATAAGTAGTTTTATTCAAAAATATGGAAAAAGGTTGAAATCGATAAAAGATGTAAAAAAAAGTTTGTTTAAACTTAGCGAAAATGATTCGCGTCGCTAAGTTCTCGCTTAGTCTTCGCTAGCTGCGTCATACAAAACAAGCGATTATATAAGCAAGCGGTGTAACCAAAACGCGATTTTTATTCGTAAATAAATTGTTTTATCTCAAAATTCATGCTTTACCACTCAAGTGATTGCTTATCCTAAAATAATACCAATTCGCAAGCACAATTCTCCGCTTGCTCTCAAGTGTGGCGTTATTACTTCTATTTGTTGCATATCCATGGCAAATAAATTCGTGCACATTATATTGGTTATCATCCTTGACGGTTTGCTACAGATGGAGACACACCTCGTTGAACATCTCATTGCCAAACCCACATTTGCTTATATGTTACTTGCACCACGAAAAGGGACCTCTGCGCCGAAAAGAAGTTATTGAGAAAAACGCGTTTAAAAAAAGCGCTTCGTTTTTCCGTGTTTTGCGCATGGTTATGCAACTCTTCCTTCAACCTGATCATCTGGCGATTTATTTCGACTCTCTGGTACTTTGTACGATGTTCACTATGCAGTGTTGCCTCTATGAAAAATATTATGAATATATTTAATTAATTTCAGGTTAAAATAAATCTTAATTAACGTAAGAAAATGTGTATGTTCTTTACAGGTGTTCATCTTTTATGTTCATCTTTACAGGTGATTTGTAAAAAAACTAAAACTTGCGGTTTGCGGCATTTGAAAGAGCGTTTGTTTCCTATAAGAATCACTCAAAAAGTAAAAAAAAAATTTTCGGCGCAGAGGTCCCTTTTCGTGGAGCAGGTCACATATGGTACAGTAAGACCATTTATGCTTTGTGCATAATGAACAACCTGATGTTAAGTGTCGAAATGCTTCTCGTGGGGCTTTCCAGGATTTGGCGTAACGTAAAAATAATGTCAGTTGTTTAAGTTTAATGTCCATTACGCTTAAAACAGCCTTGCATTCAATGCATAAAAGTCTTATTCGACGGATTTATCTTTTTAAACTATCTTATTATCTTTTCTAAACATAGGACTTTGTAAGCTGATACCAAAATCGACTAGCCAAATGCGCCTAAATGAATTGCTACATGCACCTCGCCAGCTTATCTCCGCCAGCCTTGAATAACTCCATTTCCATTAGCACCCGCGGGTTTATTATTGTTAACCCAAGAAATTGCTATACTGAGGACGTCTTAGTAATCGACACCACCGTTTTCCAGTCCCTGGATTAGATATCTGCATTGGATTCTCCTGGGACAAGTAATGCCGATAAATGGTCTCTATATCCCCATCACCGATATGGAGATATGGAGGTAATCTTTACAGCTTTGGTGGTTAGTTCGGATTTTCACTTCTTGGTGGAATTTTCAGGCTTTATAGGTCTTTGTGTAGTTCTCCACTACCATGTTTCGCTTATAGACGGAAAGCGGCCAAAAGTAGCTTTGCCATGCATGCAGCATTCCTTCCGTCAATGGTGACCGACATTCTTTATGGTGTCGTCATTTGTCTTGCAACTGTATCTCCACTGCTATTCAGAATTACTGGGAGGGATTGCCTTATGGTTTAGAAATTGAGAGAATTTGTTAGAATGAACTGTGGCTTGCTCTGGAAATTGCAGATGTCCGACGTCCAGCTTTCTATGTGTCTGAGCTTTTATTATTTTATGCGAATCCTTGCGGCACTTACGTAATAATTCAGGGCGATATTAGCTCCACGAACCACAGGTAGACCACTTCTTTTTAGTTTTCGGATCACGAGATACTCAACTACCCTTGTGGACCATGTTTATTTTGCCGCAGCAAAATCTATCAGCCATATGCCGTTGCCAAAAGTAGTGGCATGTGGATTTGCTTACTGTTTGTTTAGAATATTGTCACTAGAATCATATAGAATAATCTATATGTCGTGCCGGTGCAGCGGACATCGGTATGTTTTATGAGCTCATAGAGCATGGTCTTGGCCACCGTCTTTATCTTCCATTGAGACATGTACACAAATAAACAAAATGTTGACGTTTTTTGTATACGAATAGTGGTTATACGTTCATTCATAGGATTGTAGCCATGGACTACATATCGAAATCTCCTGTCCATCGTATTTCCAACTTATTGGAAATTTCAGTCATTTTATTTTACAAAACATTCTAGCTGACCCGGCAGACGTTGTCCTGCAAATTTTGTTCAAATACCGTTAGCAGGAGCAGAAATAATGGATTTTTAATTTGTGGTTTGTATGGGAGGCACCACGCCCCTTTGTCCAATTGGACCGAATAGTAAATCTAAACCACCCAGGGCGCCACCCAAACGCATACAAAAAAATGTATCCAAATCGGTCCAGAAGTTTAGGAGGAGTTCAGTCACAAACACACGTTCAGTAGAATTATATATATAAAGATGTCAGGTTGATTCTGGTACCTGGTATGTCTAGGGTTCTTACATTTCATGATCGTAGTTCTCATAATGTTTCCGAAGATTCTCAACAAAAAGGATGGTTGCACACTTTCTGTTTCATTTGCGTAGTTTCAGTACCATGATGATTTATCGTTTCATCTACTGCTAGAATTTATACTGCGGCCACCCGTTATGGATCAGATAGATCAACTCTCGGTGTGTCTGTAGGATGTGTGTTTTGTTCTCCTTTGATTTCTATTCCACATTGACCCATAATGTTGGTTCATCCGCCTTTTAAATGCAAACGAAATATCCTAATGGTTCGATGGTCTTCAATGTAGGTTGTCACATAATATCCTAAGACGCACAAGTTTAGCACGTCGCGTTCCCCTATCTACCACCTGTGGAGGTGTTCAGTGGAAGAAATAGAAAAACTACGTCTTAAATACGTTTTAAACAATTAATATTTTCGTTGAGGAAATATTAATTGAGGAAAATATAGAGTGCAACAAACTATTCATTGTACAAATGTAAACAGTTGGCAAAGTATTTACGTTCAGTGTAGTATTACATTTCAATGACGCCATGGACAGCGTTGGATTTTTAACAGACAATACGATGTTCGCCTTTCGAATAATTTTGAATACATATTATTGCTGAAACTTGCTCCTTCCAATGTAAATTTACCTTTTGCTTCAATCCTAAAGTCGTCTTTCCTATTTCATAACTACCAATAACGAACCACTTGTTTTGATTGTTTTATTACATCACTCAACTGCTGGCATCGAAATTTGAAATTCTAATATTTTAAATCATGTCTTGTCATAGGTCGCCATTAGTCATTGGCATTTTTCTTTATTTTTCGTACTTCTGATTTGTTAAATCGCGTGTCAAGGCGTAAATGTCCTTTCTCATACACACTCACAGGATATCTTTATGTACATGTATCCCAGTCATCCCACATAATCACAGCTCAATGGAATAAATGACACGGCCATTATGTGAAATAACGATGCTATTCTATTCTAGGCTATTCAGGTTGCTGTCGCCGTTAGTTTTCTTTATGCATGCATTCATCCTAGAGGGGGACAAAATTAAACCCATAAAAAAATGATTGTCTAAGGATAAAAAATTGTAAATGGAAGTGTGTTAAGCCAGGCTGAGCTGAGGTGTGAAGAGTAGAAGTGGAAAGAAAATGAAATATCCATAATCGTAGGTTTTAATGCTGGCGACATCACTCAGCATGTAAATTTTATCATTCATGTGCTAACAACCAAGGGTTCGACCATCCAGGTGAGCATCAACTAAATCACCATTGTCATACTCAGTGATATATACGAGGGTCACAATAACATGTTTTAAAGTTTCAGGATATAGAGAAATAAAGGTATTAAGCTTCTTTATAGTGACCCAAATGCACGACGGATTCAAATAGAATATAGACAGGTACATTTTGTATACTAACACAGTGCAACACGAAAAAAAATAACCATATACGGACACCACTACCTGATAAAAGACTAAAAAAAAAAGACCCGTGTCTCCCAATTTTTCCCAAAGTCATGCACCTTTTTTTTATGGGCCGCCAAAGATTTGGGGCCTCGGTATCATTTTCGTAAAAATGTGATCATTTTCTCAGGCTCATATCTTGCAAACCGTTCAGAATTTCGATTTACTCTCTGAGGCAAAGTTGTAGCTCTTGTCATAAGGAACATATATGCAGACATTCTCATTATGATTTCCATTCAGATGTTGATAAATTTGCAAGATAAACTGAACGGAAAATCATCGTCACAGGGATGAAAATGCTCATCACCCCAACAACTTTCGTCATCGAAAGTGAGCTAACGCACAATTTCATTCCCGCTACGAAAATGTGTTCCTCAACTTCAAATTGTTCGTCACTGCGAAGAACTATGGTTGTTGCTGCAATGAATTTCATTCATTATTGCAACGAATCTGTTTCGTTGCTGCACTGAATTTATTTCATTTTTGCAGTGAATAAGTATCGTTCTTGCAATGAATTGGTTTCATTACAGCAATGAAGTTGCTGCAATGATTTTGTTTCATTGCTGTAATGAATGTGTTAAAGTGTGTTGGAAATTATTTATTGTTTATTGTACATAAATACACTGTTAGTATTTCATTGCAGGTGTTTTGATAAAAAAAAACAAGTAAAAGTGTTAAATTCGGCTGTGCCGAATCTTTGATACCCTCCACCTTAGTGTTAACCAGCAAAATATTAAATTTTAAAAAGGACCTTTTTTAAGAAAATTTACTTTTAAAAAAAAATAAAAATAAGTTACTTGTTCACAAATGCAATTACTTGTTGCTCACAAATGCTCACAAATGCTCACAATGCTCACAATGCTCAAATGCTCACATTGAAAATGTACTTAAGAAACTGTACTTTGAAATGTACTTTGAAATGTAGTTAATGTACTTTGAAATGTACTTTGAAATGTACTTAAGAAATGTACTTACGAAATGTACATTTCTTAAGTACTTAAGAAGAAATGTACTTAAGAAGAACTGTACTTATGAAATGTACTTAAGAAGAAATGTACCTAAGAAATGTACTTAAGAAAGAAATGTACTTAAGAAATGTACTTAAGAAATGTACTTAATGAAATGTACTTAAGAAATGTACTTTGAAATTTACTTAATGTACTTTGAAATGTACTTAAGAAATGTACTTTCTTTTAAAAAAATTTACTTTTTAAAAAAAAATAAAAATAAGTTACTTGTTCACAAGTAAAATAAAAAAGCATTTTTTAAAAATAAAAAAGCATTTTTTGAAGAACTGTTAAAAAAAAACAAAAACAAGCTGGGACGAGAGTTGAACCAACAACCCTCATACTCCAACGCGCAACCCTTTACCCATCAGGCCACAGCGACCTTATCAAGTGTGACAAAATTCATATAAATGTATGAACACATGAAAGTACATCTAAACATTCTAAAGTACTTACCTATTATAAAGAACAACAAAGATTTTCAACATGGAAATTCACCACACGGCAAAAGGAGTAGTTTAGTATAAAACTACAAAAATTAATGTGAAAATTTTATGAGTTTTTTTACGTTTCCAATCATAAAATTTTTTCCAATGGACAAATTTCGCTGATTTTCAATACCAAACTGCTCAGGAATACGTGGAACATTCTGGCCAAAAACCAAACCGCGTTATCGCCGATTGAAGTCGTGAGAATGTTTTCAACAGACGGACAGACGGACATGGCTATATCGACTCCGGTTGTTATAAGGATCAAGAATATATTTACTTTATGGGGTCGCAAAGCCTTATTTCTATATGTTACAATCAGAATGACAAACTGATATATACCCTCTATCACTTACAGTGGAGGGTATAAAAATTTATTTTTGTGTCGAAAATGGTCTGAATTTGCTAAATATATTTTATCCATTCCACTCGTCTAGAAAAAGATTATGGTAGTCGGGGGGTTGAGTGTTATTGTGGCCGTTGTACTCAGCGCCTGCAATAAAAAACAAATATGAGGAATGTACTATTATGATTTATATTTAAGACATGTACATATCTACATATGTCTGTACTTACCATGAACACAAGCTTTACTCCCGTATGGATTTCATCACAGCAATTGATCTATGTTAAAAATGTTCTTTAACATAGAACCACATCATTGTTTCTTAAATTATGCAATTGGTGTTGTGTTGAGGGTTCTGTCATTCAATTATTGCGCCAAATCTTCCCGTAATTAAGCCACTGATCGCTCTGTAAGCATTTTCTTCAACTGCACTTTTATTTATTTTAGCCAAATTTGTTAAAAGTTCGATTAGATTTATTTCATTGTACGTTAAATTGTTACTTTTTATGATCGTCTTATTTGCAACACTTTGTTCATTTCACTTCTACGTTTTCATTAACTTCGAACCCAAATACAAATACAACGAAACAGGCGGGACTGAATTATGGTTAAAATTCGAAAATTTTGTTACAATTCGTACCGTCCTGCTCATACACACACACAAATATTCAGTTACATATTTCGGGGTAGTTTTTCTTCTAACGATGCGTAACTTTATTTGCTGTCGTGTTGCTCCTAGCATTCTGTTTGTTTATCTATTTCATTTATACATACACAATTTACACAAACGATCACAGCACACACAAAAATTCACACAATTTATTTTTCTGAATAAAATATTATTATTTTACTAAGCTGAACTAATAAGTCTGTTTTAAAAAATGTATTTAAATTATTCCGGCGGAGAAATATGTGTACCACTTTCGGTTGTTGCAAATGAACTGATTTAAGATGGGTACGTGACCTAGCACTCACGCTCACCATTTCCTCATGCTAGCTTCTTTTTATACGCCCACTCATTTTTTTGACTGCTTTTCTATCTTTATCTTCATAAAACTTAGTTTCATTGCAATCAAATGTTGGCAAAACTCCAAAATAAATAAATAATAACAATAGTCAATAAAAAGTAAGAGATACACCAAATATCAATAGTTTAAATCTCATGCACTTCCCTGTTTTTAATTGTTAACCCATTTTTCTACACAATTCAAATTAAATAAAATTGTTACAGGAACGAAAAGTAAGTTCTTGCAGCAACGAAATGAAAAATTGTCAAAGAAATCACTGTCAGTGTCATTCTGCAAATGTGAGTTTAGTACTGCGATTGGAATTGTGATGGTTTTTTAGTCAGGGGCTTGCCTTGCTTACATCGCCTGATATGTCGGTCTAAAAAAATCAAATGAGTGTTCTAAGTCACGGGCTATGTGTTAACGCCTTTTTGCTACACGGTACCTGTTCGATTTCTATGAACTTACACATTAGTAAATGATATATTGGAAAATAAAAAACAGCGTTCAATCATATGATGACATTATTCCCACAAAAACCAAAGAATGCAAAGCAACAGACACTTGTATACACATACATACATTGTTATATTCGTATATACGCTACACAAGTTCACAAAATTTTCATTGCTCTCTTGCTATCTCATTTTTATAAACGTATAACCACGTCATTATTCTCTTTGCTCTGAGAGTGCTCCGCACCCACATTTTAGTTGACTTACCTTTAACAATAATAAAAAACCAACCCGTAAATAACATAGTTTTTGACTATACATTCTTTATATATGACCACGCCCCTTCGTCCAATCCCGCCCATATTTGCAGCAGATCTTAGAATATGTAAACCTAACCAACATACCCAATTTTGTTCAAATACCGTCAACAGGAGCAGAAATAATGGATTTTTAATTTGTGATTTGTATGGGAGGTACCACGCCCCTTTATCCAATCCATCCCATATTTCGACAGTTTATTTTTGTCGTCGCCATTAGTTTGCCTGCGAAGTTTCAGCTCGATTGGATAACGGGAAAAGGGTTAAAAATCAATCCAAAATTTTTTCGGCATACATGCATACAGACAGGTGAAGTTATATCATTCGTTCCAGGAAAGAAAGTTGAAAATAAGTGATTTTCTGAATTCACATCCTCCGATTTTGTTTATATTGACAACAGAGAGACTCTATGGAGCCATTAAGAGAATCCCATTATCAGATATTTGAAATTTAAAAAACTCGCGATTTTATTCGCGTTTTTCATTTTTGAAAAACCTAAAAAAATGAAAAAAGTTGTGAAGTTTGGAGAGCTATATTTTATTAAGTAGATGGACTATTTCAAAAATTTATAAAGTTTCTGAATGATACTGTTGTCTATTTGTAGAATCCGTACTCTAAAAATGAGGGCTTGATTTCAGAAATGCATTTTTATAGCAACTGCACTTTTTGAATGCATTCTCCACTTCTTTTTCCGCCTATGATTTTAAAAAATTTAACATCATTGCAAAATTCAGAATTTTTAACAAAAAAGACAAGTAATCTTTTTTAGGGACAAGGCAGCTTACTATTTGTAATGATTTTTTAAAAAAAGACTTATTTTTTTTGTACAAAATATGAAAGAAATTTATTTGGTATGTAACTTTGAATTGCTATATTTTATACAGTTTTTGTCGCATTACTATTATTTAAAAAGTTACTGTAAGGTATTGTTGTCATTTAAAGTGTGTTTTTCTAAAATAATGCTAATTGAGAATAATGCGAATGCAATTACTTGTAATATAAATGCTATTTTTGGATGCACTTTGCAAAAAATTCTAATGTACAGAAAAAAAAATTGTTTTTCTTTTGATTTTTTTGTAAGTAGGCTTACTTTTTGATACCAAATACTTATTCCTAGGAAACTACATGCTACTAGAATTGGATGATGAAATACTTCTTCCCTATTTCATCATGTATTGTGTTCAGCGTGTATACACATCTATGTACACATTTGTACATATGTGTGTACAATTCTGTGACAAGCAAAAGTAGCAAAGATCGATGTTTCGAATATTTCACATGTTTTTTTAAAAAATCATTAAAAATAGAAAAATTCTTTGTCCCAGAAAAAGAGAACATTTATTAAATAAATACTATTTTAGATATTACAAAAATGTTTTTTTTTTGAAAATCGAATGGGGAAAACGCACTGCAAAATGCACTTTAAAACTGCATTTGCATACAATTTTTTTTTTTTTATAGTGGTAACTTTTAAACTGCAAATCATAAAGTAGACAAAAACAGCTTTCAGAAACTTTTTAAATCTTTGAAAAATTCGGTCACTTATGGAAATGTGGCTCTTCAAAGTCCACTACTTTTTCCATTTTTTTAACTTTTTGAAAAATGCAAAACGTTAATAAAATCGCGATCTTTAACAATTTTAAAAATCTAAAAACGCAAATGTATATTTGGCTCCATAGAGTCTCTCCGTGCAAAATTTGAAGAAAATCGGAAGACCTTCGGTCATATTTGTGGCGTTTTCTCATGGAATGAATGATATAGAGAATTTAAAAAGGCGTTCAATCATATGATGACGTTTCATTTAAAAACCAAACACACAACATCACACATACTTTGCCCGAAGTAGCTGACGTATACGTGTGTCACATAACCACATGTTTGCCATATCAACAGCAACGAAACAGCCAAACACACAACATCACACAAACTTTGTACGAAGTAGCTGACGTATAAGTATGTCACCACAACGTCGACTGCGCAAGGCTTGCAAATGAAATTTTGCGTGGCTATGCTTTATATCTCCGTTCAACAACAGCAACAGACACATGTACATACATACATTATTATGTTAATACATACGCTATAGACACAATTTCGTTTGCCTCACCCCTGCCACAGCACTCTTTCATTGCTCTCCTGCTCGCTCATTTTTGTTTAACACGTCATTATTCTTTTTCGCAGTCGCAGAAAATCTGGTTTTAGCTGCAGCATAAAATCTGGTTTTAGCAGCAGCATAAAATCTTTGACTTTGATAGATTTAGTCCCTATACGCCGCTATAGATGTTAACACATCAATATATTTTTGTGTTACTGCAACTGTCAGTTGGATTCAGTTTACAGCATATTAAAAATGAGCTGATTCGTTAAATTTATGGATATTTAGATAAAAGGAAACATTTTATACGTAGCTAAATATTGTTAAAGTAAACTTAAACTTTAAAGACCACCACTCTGTCAGAGAAAACTCTAACCCCTATAACGGCTGGGATATTATCCCTTAACCATCCGCTCACTTCCCTAATTGTCAAAATTTCTGCCTGATACACTTTGTATGCATGCACACGTACAAGAAGGAAGTGCCAAAGCAAACAACCAACTCATTTTAATATTTCGGTTTGATTGACTTTGGCGATGTATTGTGTCTTCGCTGATTTACAATGACCTGGAAGGCTAAGATACAGTAACAACACACTAGTTCTATATAATAGACCCCATGCTCAACCTGATTATGCTTATATAAACTGATATATCCCTCTCAAACAGGAACTACGTTTAACCTATCAAGCCCTTTCCGGTTGAGAAGCATATAATCGGTTGATATATACAATCGAATAATAGCTCCACCTTCGAATAGACGACAAATTTAGGAGTATTGGACGCACCTGTCAGCAATGTTCCATGTCCCCCCCCCCCATTTGGGATACATAGAAGCAATCGCATTTGGTATCAATTCGGTCGCAGTAACCGAATCTAGCTTTAATTCGGTTGCAACGACCGAATTTGGCGTCAATTCTATTGCTGTAACCGAATTTCTCATAAATTCTGTGGGTACAACCGAATTCATATTCAATTCGGTTACCACGACCTAATGCCATGTATTTAACATAAGACGTTTAAAATTCTATAATCAAATGTTATTTTAAAAAGAATTAAAAAATTTCAAAATGGTTTGCTGTTATTAAGAAAGGTAAGTAAAATATGTTTTGTATTAAAACGTCTTATTTTGCAGAAATTATTGAAGCAGATATCAAGTTTTTCATGGTCGGTCATGTGAGATGTGGTGCAATCGTCTGTAGGACGATTGTTTAGGACCTAAATCAACCGATACATCAGCCGAATGTCAGAATTAGTGCGGTGTCCCGTGATGGCCGGGACTTGAAAAAGGTCGGAAGAGGCATGTAAAACAAATTTATTATTATATAGATTACCCAATATGTATGACTTTATTTTCTCGCCTTTTGAATTTTTTATAAGAATACAGGAAAATAAATCATCATTTAATAATAAAAAACGTTAATAATTAATTTGTGACACTATCTAAATTCGGTTGTTACAACCTCTAATTCGGCTGTGACAACCTCTAATGAGGTTGTGTCAACCTCTAATGAGGTTCTGACAACCTCTAATGAGGTTGTGTCAACCTCTAATGAGGTTGTGACAACCTCTAATGAGGTTGTGTCAACCTCTAATGAGGTTGTGTATTATATTAATCTGTCAACCTCTAATGAGGTTGTGTCAACCTCTAATTCGGCTGTGACAACCTCTAATTAGGTAGTGTTAACCTCTAATGAGGTTGTGTCAACCTCTACTGAGGTTATGTCAACCTCGAATTCGGTTGTGTCAACCTCTAATTCGGTTGAGACAACCTCTTAATTCGGTTACGGCTAATTCGGCTGTCTCAACCGAATTTTTCTTTGAGTGTATTTACGTTCGGTGCAACCAATATAAAACATAATTTAGCTATCATTACTATCAATCAAACACAATCTAAACTTAGTCTGCTGCATGGTTTGCTTCTGGATGCCTTTTCATTCTTTCGCCCATCCACTCTGTTCTCTACTATTTTTCTACTAGTTAGTCGATCAGCTGTGTCATGGATCAGAATACGAGACTTATTTATATAATCAATACATTTGGTCTCACTCCAAAACCACTACTGTCCGAAGTTGGTAAACATGGAGCTTTCCCTGCACTTTGTCGAAATTTTAGAGCCAAATTAGGAAAACAGATTTCAGTTTAAAGGTTGTCATAATTGAGTTCATTAGCAACCAAGCGTTGGGCTAAGTAAAAATGCTTTGTTTTATGTAAACAGAGTTTTTAATTTCAAATAGTTATTGCTACTTTTGAATCTAGCGGCGGATATTTTACAAACTTGAAACTAAAGAAAAGTAAACTTTTCAACTGCACCTCCTTCAAATATTATGATAAATCAGCTTGGCTAATGTCAGTAAACATTCACAAAAGGATAAGCGAATGAAAAATTATTTTACTTTGTTCTTTTCCTCTCCTTTTCATGTTTTACGATTTTTTTTGCTACTTTTCTAAAAGAGGAGTAGCAACAGAAAAAACCAAGAAAAATGTAAAATTAATCCAGTGTGTTAAGGGGCGAAAAATACAATATCTTGAAGTCTTAAGCTTCATATGACGTGTTAAGCAATGGTAGGCGAAGGAATCGGTGAATAGTGGGCATTATTTTAATACTTGCAAGGAAAGGGCTAGTAGGATAGAGTTAAAGCAGAAACTTTAAAGTTTGTATACCTCTTGATATGCTTATATTACGAAAACATAGATTAAATTCAAAATGGGAATTCAATCACTGGATTTTGAAAAACGATAATTTTGAGCAAAGAATGGTGATTAATCCATATATAAATTATTAATATTACATATTAATCTGAGAGGACCAAATACATATCAGCACATTTTTATATTTGAAATTTCTTTTTTCCTTATTATTGGAATAATAGACAATTCAAAAAAGGACACTCACTTCTTATATATCAGCATGAAAAATAACATAAATTGGTCATAGCAACATCAACTAAGATATACTTTATCAATTTTGTGTGGTTTCTTACCAGGAAGATACAATTATCTACAAAAAGTTTCTTATTGTAACTATCCTAAAGCCATATTTGAACTAAATATGTTTCGACACATGTTATTAGAAATTTGCTGGTTCATTTCTCAATACTTCAAAGTCTTTGTATACACTTAACAATCAAAATGTTTTCACACTGTAGTCCTATAGTATATATACGGTAATTGATACCCTATAGGAAATAGTTTAAAGCTTGCGCATATAATAAACAAATTGTCTTCATAATTTGTTAATATTATGAATTCCAACTTCAATTTTGTTTCATTTATTTAAGCTGAAAAATTTAAAACAATGCCTTACGAATTTGTGTTTTCAAAAAAATTAACCGAAATGATATTGAAAAGTATGCTATGACTATTTCAGATCTTGAAATGTCGTAATAAACACTCGTTTTCGATACACATTTTTAGGATTTTTCAAGACTATGAGAGTCGAATCTCATTAGCTTAAGTGTAGTTCTATATTACTAGTATTATAAATATATACCAACTCATAGTATTTTCAGATGACGTCTGATTTCTGTTTTTGAAATCAGAGTTTCCTAGCGGGGCTTTAAAAATATCGATACTATATATCAGAACAATGTCCTTCCATACATGCAGGCTAAAGACACTTATCCCTTCAGGGTATTCCTTTATTAAGATGTTCCCCCACAAGTTCCAGTTCGTTAAACATTGTTGCAAAAAATCATTGAAGCAGGGAAATCCTTAGAGATTTCCAATATACTGCATTACATTTTTCATAAACTTTATTTGTAACAAAAGCCCTTTAAGCAGCCCATCCCATATGTACTTATACATAAGCGAAGCCACCAAAAGTCCTGTAGAACTTAATTAAGCACAAATACTGATGAAGGAAAATAAAATATCAACCATCGATATACTCTCGCCCGTAGCTGTTACTCATCAGGAAAATTTGCAAATATAAAAACCTAAAGGTTATACAGCTTTTTAATGGCCACCTGGTCTCTAACCAAACCGCAATATACGGAGCTTTCCGACCATGCTTCTATTGCTCTGAGTTTGCACCTATGGCAACACTTGTGTGGAGTGGAATCACTCCAATCAATTTACCGACTTATTAGCTCAATTTTACGCCTTTTCCTTTATTTTTTGTAGTGGAGAAACATTTGTTTATCCCTTCCAATTAAAAGGGGGAATGGACAACATTTGATGGGTCAGGTGAAGAGGAACTTTGCAAACAATTAATCTACGTTTAGTCGTACAATAGCTTATGTATACGAGAGATGCCAGTTCAGTTTATACTACAATACAATAGAAATACAATAGAAAATTTTGTATTTCAAGTCATGGTGTTAGGCAAATCGAGAGATGTCGGAGTGTGAAATGGAAAAGTGAAATAAAAAGTTAAAGTTTATAGTGATAAGTGATAAGTGAAAAACGCATATCAGTGAAGAGATATAAAATAATGGCCTTTTAAGGATTGACTATTTTAGGAAGGTCAACATCTGATATAAGTCAAACATTGTGCTTGGGCTTACCTATTTACCCGGTCTCGAACAACCCAGGGGGTCAGCAACCTTACAAAACGAAGATAAAGTTTTTCGCCAACCAGTTCGATCTTTTGCCTTATATCTCCAGTTGGCAATTCCAAGTGATTCCTACAGCGGAGTCTTGGTCTTCCTATTTGTCCTCTTCCTTCGAGTTCGGTTTCGAAAACCCTTCGTGCTGATTCGTCTTCATCTATTCTACTGACATGGCTTAGCTAGCGCAATCGCGTTATTTTGATCCACTTAACTATGTCAATGTCAGCATAAAGCTCATACAGCTCACGATTCATGCGTCGCCGATACTCGCCATTGTGCACTATAGGGCCATACATTTTTCAGAGTATTTTTCTCTCGAATACCCAGGATTCTGCAACATAAAGCCAGACAGGTTGTATGAGAGTCTGGTACAGTTGGACTTTTGTTACTCGAGAGAGGGCTTTATCTGTAAAGTGCTTGCTTAGCCCAAAATAACATCTATTCGCAAGCACATTTCTCCGCTTGATCTCAAGACTGACGTTGTTGGTTTTGTTTACGGTATATAAATTCTTCCACCACCTCGAAATTTTGACGTTTATCAACGTTCAAGCTTTGGTCTAAGCGCGTGGAGACCCTGCTCGTTAAACCATCCCACATTTACTGTCAGACCCATTTGAACAAATTGTGAAATTTTGCCGTCGGCAAAAATGTGTTTGTATTGAAAATGAATTAAGACTATGGGGGAGTTTTTTCGTAACTTATACACGTTAACTCATACAAAATGAAAACTTGAACGTTAACATGTATAATTTTAGAAGTTGAGAATAACCCCGATAAAAGTGTAACCAAGTTTGACTTTGTTGTATGAAAAATATAAAATATATGTCATTCCAATTATTATATTTCCACGACGTTTCGAAAATTATGATGTAAATATAAGGGGTAGTTACTTTTTTAACAAAATATTTAAAAAGTTGCATAGAATATTATAGATTTTTTTCTTCTTCTACAAGCAAACGTCCAAAACAATACTGGAGACACACAACAACTAAAGCAAAAAGGAAGTTAAGTGAAGTGAAGAAAGCCGAGGAATAGCACGATTCACGAACAGATACTTTCGCCGATATTCTCCCATGACTCGATTCGCAAGAACGACTTTGGTTATGTCTACGTGATGATCTTTGCATCCTTTTTTGATACATTTTATGCACTTTTTGGTACCTTTTTGTACTTTTTTGTACACTTTATGTACTACTTGCATACACTATACATATGTATGTACTTTTTGGTACACATTTTAGTAGCGTTAACAATATTTTGTTGCAGTTTACTTACGTTTTACTACACATAAAGTACTTTTGGTAAAGTGCTCCTGGTGTGTACTTTTTGTAAATTCTTGCCGAAATGTATGTACTTTCTGGTGCAGGTTATGTACGTTATGGACCATGATATGAACTACTTTGTGGTACATTTTCTACACTTTTAAATGCATAGTATCGTAAATAACTGTTGTATGTAGTTTCTGGTACATTGTATGTACGTTATGGTAAATTGTATGTACTTTTCGTGAAAATTATGGCGAATAAATGAGGACATCGATCAACGTTCATCACTTGGAGCCATTTGCCCTCACTTTCCTCCTCGTTTGAGTTGAAAAAGTGCCTACGAATAAGCTCGGGGATGCCTAGGTGTTTTTTGTTTTTGATGTGTAAACATCTATACGCTGGGGGTAAAAATCTTTTTCACAATAAAATCACAAATTTAGAGTAAGATGTGCGATGTACTAGCTACTAATTTTCGAAAACCATTGCTGTAAAATAACATTAGATTTCAGTAAACAGCTGATTAATAACTTGTCAACCGCAACAAATACAAAATAATAAAATATTTTACAAAACACTAAAAAAAATTATAACTCAGAACATAAAACAACACAAAGTGTATCAAAGCTGAATGGAGGTAATGTTAATTCTAATAAAATTTCTATTAGATTCCAATATAAATGAAGACTATAACATATCTTCAATCTCCATCTCATGCTAATTATTATGGGTGGAGATTTTAATACAAATTGTGCAAACCCACAGTCGCAAGCTTTATCAAAATTTTTATTTGACGTTTTCCACTTGCATAAGAGCACTTCTCCACAAACCCCCACATCTAACAATTCCACTGCTATAGATGCAGTTTTCCATAGATTTTTAAATACAATCGAGTCAAAAATTTAAATATGTATCTTATTTTAGTTACCATAAGCCAATATTAGCTATTTGTACTTAAGGCATTTACCATAGATGGGCACTTTGCAGTACTAATAAAATTTCAGTAAAAATAATTCTTTAACTAGTAAATTTTTACTGATTACTAAAATTTTTTTCAGCAATTTTTATAAAGTGCCTACATGATTACGATGAGGTGCATTGAATTTTCAGTAATCAGTAATGCCCGATTAATGGTTATTATGAATACGGCCCTATGATGTAAAAATTTACTGAATTTTTTCAGTAATCAGTAAATTTACTGCTTACTGTAATTTTTAATGCAGTACATATATACTTCAGTGTGCCCATTTACTAACCAAATAAGTTAAATAAAACAAACAAAACCCAGCAAATTCCTATGTATTTACAATATTGAAAGTTTTGATACTTTTAATTGATTAATTAAAAAAATATACTAAAAGCATAAGTACTTCCAACTTCATTACTAGATGTTTACACATCTCCCCTGTGATCGGACTCACATTAATTTTTTTTTCACACGTGTCCTCGAGTCGTACATTTTTTACGACTCGTGGTGAACGAGCGGGCTGTACGTGTTTGTTTACGATGCCTGGTGTATTTTTAGCGCTGAACTACTGCAATCGAAATCTTCTGTTTGGAGATTTCGTGTACACAAACATCGGTTTATCAGTATAATAATTCACTGCTATTAACAAAGCGAAGGAATGCTGCTGCAATGTGAATGCAGTATATCCACCTCATATATTACATTGTATTTTTAAGCATTTTGTTTTTTTGACTTTTAAATTAACGAATTGGCAAATACAAATGAAGAATTATCGGATGAAGCCAACCCTGCAGTCGACGTAGCTAACGAAATTTTAGTTATTTCCCTAACTTCCAATAATTACCACTAACTACCCGCCAGACTACCAGCAATGCTTTAGACTGACACATTTAACATGGGGATGTCATTGGCGGTAGTCAGTGGCTACCCTCTGCACTACTATGTACGATGCAGTCGCTAGTTACATGGCATTGACGGAATATCTAACAACATTGTGCTAACTATTTGACTAGTACAGTCCGCTTGATGAATTCACCGGACCATAAGGAATTAATGTTATGAATAAATCTTTTTCATTATCTTCACCACATTCTTTTTCTACATTTTCAAACTTTTGCACTATTTGCTCCTTTTCTTTCTTTACTATGTGTTTAATTTGTCTGTTGCTTGTCATTTTACCGTACTAAATATTAAAATAACCCACGTACGCTGTCACGATGATACTTCTACGAACGATGATAATACGAACTGACGCTAACACAAAAAAATAACCCAGCAACCAACAAATCATAACGGGATAACGGTTCAGTGCATTGGTTTTTACCCTTGTTTTCATACTTACATATAATAATCAGAAGACCTGTAGCCACTCAAGTAGCTAGTCAAGCTTGTCGCTAACGAAATAACTGACTACATAGAGCCACTAGCTATTTTTGAAACTGCAGGGAAGTTGATTATACTCAACGTCTATGCGTTTTTTTTTCGTAACAGTTGATGTTAACTTATAGTATAGGTAGCAATATGTCAAAAAAGTGGTTTTTCCAATTTAAAGATATATGTACCAAATTATATGTACTGATTTGGGGATACATTCGGCTATCTGAAATGCTCATTAGGGTGGCCCTCAATTGCCCTCAATTAGGGTGGCAATCAATGCGCCACTTGCGACCTTGAGATGCAAAATCTGTCGAAAATTAACGAGAGGAAAATCTCGAAAAATTTGAGGTGTATTGGGGAGTTGGGGCAATCTGTAATGTCCAGTAAAGTCGACGGGCGCCAGTACTATCAGGTACTGAGCGGTTTTCCCCCTGTGAATATTGGTAAAGGGGGTGGGATTTTGAATTATGGGCCGCCATGTTCCACATGGTTGATGAGGACTGTCGCAGGCTAATAAGAAGGTGTTTTCGATATTGTGCCAGGTACCGCCAGCCCACGGATGAAGGCGAAAGAACTACGGCGCTGTTTAATCTGCTCTTGAGTATATGGTTAGATGAGTAGATTGGTCAAGTGTTTTATTTTTGACGATCTGGTGTATGATACATACACATAACACCCTTCTTGATGCACACATTGTTTTATAGTACTTTGAATTTAAAATTTTGTCTTGTTTTTTTGTTTTGTCCTTGTACGAGGTTGAATTTTATGTTTCGGGATTTGGCAACCCTAGTGTTTCAATCTCGCAACTGACATCTCTATCGTAAAGTTGGAATTTTTTGAGTTTATGCGTACTCAGAACGATTTGACATACGAGCGTTATTTGTGTTGTTTACAGTAACCTAAAAGATTCATCTCGGCCCAAAAATGGAATTAAATCGTGAACATTTTCGTGCGATTATTTTTTACAGCTTTCGACGTGGATTAACTCAGAAACAGTGCATGGATGAACTTAATTCATTTTTTGGCGATAAAGCTCCATCAGGGACCAGTGTTTACCGATGGTATGGTGAATTCAATCGTGGTTCACTGCAAGACGAATTTCGTGAAGGTCGTCCAAAATCAGCTGTTGTTCCGAAAACCATTGATGCTGTGCGCAAACTGATTTTGCAAGATCGTCATGTGACCCTTCGTGAGATTGAGACAATCTTAGGCATTAGTGGGACCAGCATACATTCAATATTGCATAAACATACTTACTTGCTTATCCGGTCTCGGACAACCCTGGGGGTCAGGGACCTTACAAAACCAAGATAACATATTTCGCCAACCAGTTCGATATTTTTCTTTATCTCTCCAGTTGGCAATACCAAGTGTACGCAGGGATTCGTCAACCTGATCCCTCCAGCGGAGTCTTGGTCTTCCTATTTTTCGTCTTCCTTCGAGTTCGGTTTCGAAAACCCTTCGCGCTGGTTCATCTTCATCCATTCAACTCACATGGCCTAGCCAGCGCAATCGCGTTATCTTGATCCGCTTAACTATGTCAATGTCAGGATAAAGCTCATACAGCTCATGATTCATGCGTCGCCGATACTCGCCGTTGTGCACTATAGGGCCATAAATATTTCGGAATATTTTTCTCTCGAAGACTCCTACAGATGTTTCGTCTGCTTGCGAAAGGACCCAGAATTCTGCGCCATAAAGCAAGACAGGTTGAATGAGAGTCTGGTACAGCTGGACTTTTGTTACTCGAGAGAGGGCTTTATATCTAAAGTGCTTGCTTAGCCCAAAATAACATCTATTCGCAAGCACAATTCTCCGCTTGATCTCAAGGCTGACGTTGTTGTTTTTGTTTACGGCAGATCCGAGGTATATAAATTCGTCCACTACCTCGAAGTTATAACGGTTATCAACGTTCACCATTAATTTTGTCTTGTCCTCATTTACCGTCAGACCCACTTTTGCTGACTCCTTCTCAATTCTCGAAAAAACCGCAGTAACTTCTCTAATTGTGCGCCCAATGATATCTATATCATCAGCATACGCGAGCAGCATGTGACTTTTGCTGCTGATGGTTTTATTCATGTTGACTGCAGCTTTTCTCATAATGATCTCCATTAAGATGTTAGAGAGATCGCACGATAGGGTGTCGCCTTGCCTGAGTCCTCGCTTAGTTTTGAAAGGTTCGGTAAGGTCCTTACCATCTTTCACTGCGGATTTGGTGTTCGTCAAAGTCATCCTGCAAAGGAGTATGAGTTTTGCAGGAATTCCAAGCTCAGACATTGCTTCATAGAGTTTCTCCCGTATCGGACTATCGAAGGCTGCTTTATAATCGATAAATAGATGTTAGGTGTCGATTTGTTTTTCGTGTGTCTTCTCCAGGATTTGGCGTAGCGTGAAAATCTGGTCAGTTGTCGATTTTCCAGGCCTAAAGCCACACTGGTATGGTCCAATCAGGTCAGCGATTATTGGTTTTAGTCTTTCGCACATTCTACTTGATAGAACCTTATATGCTATGGATAAAAGGCTTATTCCACGGTAGTTGGCACAGATACTCGGGTCACCTTTTTAAAATATGGGACATAGTACACTGAGACTCCAATCGCCGGGCATGCATTCATCTAACCAAATTTTGCTAATGAGCTGATGCCTGCACCTTATCAGCTCATCGCCGCCAGCCTTAAACAGCTCCGCCAGTAATCCATCGGCTCTTGCGGCTTTGTTGTTCTTAAGCCGGGCAATAGCTGTTCCGACCTCGTTTATGCGACACTCTTCATCGTACCACGGTTTATTGCGAAGCGGTTTTTCGAAACCAAGTACGGTTGTTGCAGCAGTTTTTATAGAGTCGGAAATGGGTTTGCACTGCGCATCAGGATCGTCATCAGGAGGGGGTGGGTTCTGTGCCAAAAGTTGCGAGAGCTTCCTTGAGTAGGCTGTGGCTATTGCAGCTTTCCGATGTCCAGCTTCCTCTGTTTAATCTTGTGCGAACCTTTCCTGCTACCAGGTAGTGATCAGAATCGATGTTAGCTCTTCTGATCACTCGTACGTCCATTACACTGGATGAGTGCCTTCCATCAATTACCACGTGATCAACTTGGTTCTTAGTTCTTTGATCAGGGGATACCCAAGTAGCCTTGTGGATGTCTTTATGCTGGAATCTTGTACCA
Organism: Phaonia tiefii; assembly: GCA_963931995.1. Lineage (NCBI taxonomy): Eukaryota > Metazoa > Arthropoda > Insecta > Diptera > Muscidae > Phaonia > Phaonia tiefii. Next base: position 194,619,098 of record OZ008368.1, on the reverse strand, counting down.
CAAATGACCATGTTTTTTGCCGCGGCAAAGTCAATCAGTCTCATACCGTTGTCGGAACTGTCAGCATGTAGACAGAAATTGCCAATAGTTGGATTAAACACATTCTCCCTTCCTACTTTGGCATTAAAATCTCCTAGTACAATCTTAATGTCATGGCCAGGGCAGCGGTCATACGTTTCCTCTAGGAGCTCATAGAATATGTCTTTGGCATCATCATCTTTCTCTTCTGTCGGGGCATGCACACAAATTAGGGAAATATAAAAATATTTCGCTTTTATGCGGATTGTGGCTATTCGTTCACTAACAGGATGGAACCTAGAGACTAGATGTCGCAGTCTTTTGCCAACTACAAATCCGCAACGAAATTCATGTTTTTTTTCATGGCAACTGTAGTATATATTAGGGTGGACCTTGTGTCGATATTTTGGTAGATGAGGGCTCTATTCCGTGCCTTTTTGAAAAAAATGACAATGCCGAAAAAAAAAATTAAAAAAAAAAAACATTAGGGGTTGCGCACGAGCCGAGAAAAAGGTCCACTTTGCCAAAATTAGGGGGGAAATTGCCATAGGTCATCAGGGGTCACCCGTAGGGGGGAAGAATGTATGGCCGACCCCCATTAACTTTTTACCGCCAACATTTTCCCCCAAGACACCCACCCCCTATCTCCTCTCCTTAGGGGGGTCACCATACAAAAATGGAGGTTGCTCAGTATTTTCGAAAAACACCATAGGTCATCAGGGGTCACCCCTAGGGGGGCAAAATATATGACCGACCCCCATTAACTTTTCATCCCCAACATCTTTTCCGAACAAACTTACCCTCTATCTCCACTCCTTGAGGGACTCCCCATACAAAAATAAAAGAAGCTGTAATTGAGTAGTACTACTAAGCACTCTTAATATAATATAGTCAAATTAACATATTTTTGTTCGCTGATGGGTATTTCTTGCGGTAAGAATCGATAACATGTAGTAAATACTGTTTCTCTTCTTCGCCTTGACACAGTATTCTATTATAATCTTGTATCATTTTTACTCCTCTTTCGGCAGTGTCGTTCACAACGCGCAAGTTATTTACAATTCTACGACCTTCTTGATAGTCTGCGCGAGATTTCCAGGTTGCTGGATTTGCAAGAATGAAATCTTGCGATATTCCAAATCGTACAAACAAATTTTTGGTATTATGAGAGACGAAGTTGCTCAAGTCTTTAGCCAAGAATTCCTCATTCACATCTTTGAATTTCACCTCGATTTTTTTAACGCTGGTGCTTTTGATTACCGGGTCGTCTTCTTCACCTTCTTCGTCTTCTTCATCTTCTTCACCTTCTTCGTCTTCTTCATCTTCTTCACCTTTTTCGTCTTCTTCATCTTCTTCACCTTCGTCATTCTCATTTTCTAGCAATGCTTGGGCCATTTTGGCCTTCAACTCATTTGAAACCTTGTCATCGAAAAAGGCAAGGGCTATGTGCTCATCGGCGAGATACCATAGGTGACCGATAAATTTCTTTATCATTACCCGAGATAAATCCTGGTCAACGGACTTGTACTCGACGATGTCCTTCAAAAACTTCCAATCTTGATTCGGCGCCTCAGCTGCTCGAGAAGAACCAAACCATGCCTTGACGTAAAGTCGCACCACAAAAATACAAACGTGTCGAATACCATTCAATTCACATACAGATAAGTGAGAAGTTCTCCGAAACAAAAACATCTTGAGGCTGTAAATGGCTTTTGCCATCCATCGAGCATGGGAAACGGGTCCTGGAGGTCGGAAATGGTAATTCTCAAGTTTTTCACCCAGAAACAAACGAATTAATTGTAGCATTTCTTTGTAGTCATCGCGAGGGTGTTTCTCCTTCAATTGATCTAAGCAAAACTTCTTTATGCCGACTTGCATTGCCACAGGAATTTTTCTGACGACTTGATCGTCTATCAAGCCAGAATGGAATGGTTTAACCTTTACAGCGTCCCATTCCTGTTTGAAACGGTCAAAGCAAGGAACGCCTGGTGCACTGGTCTTTCCCATTTTTGTCTCAAAAACTTCCCTTATCACCAGTTCGTATACGTGGTGTCTGCAAGGTAAATATAAGATTTCTCTCTCCAACAGCCGCTCAAGAGCAACTGCGGCTCCGGAGAATGGGCAACTGTTCGTTGATGTCGTGTCGAAAGAAAGTCCTTGTATTCGATGTGTCATATGCCAAGATGCCAACAGTTGATAAACGGCATGTGCTATTCTCCGGCCTTTTCCTTTCCCATCTTCTACTTTGGGAACTCCAAGAAGTTGTTCTTTTTCTCCGTACGAGACAATTACTGGTAGACGGTCCACCTTCTTTGTACCCACAAAATCCAAAAGCATTTTGCCATCCCAATGGACTACGAAGGATTTAGCTGCGACAAGCTGGAGATGAATGAAACGCGTTGAAGAATAAGAATTCTGAATGAGAGCAAATAAATCTATGCGATCTTACTTCTGGATTGTCTTTCACATAACTCAGCATGTTCTCTCGATTTGAACGCCGACATCTCCGAAGCGACGTACGGTTTATTGTGTATTGTTGAGGATCGCGTCCAAATGCTTCTGCCGCCGCTATCATAATGCCGACCGCGTCTCGGTCAGTCACTTTGCACTTGTCCAAAGCTGATAGGACTCGTTCAGTAAAACATTGTTTGTAACCTCTTCTGTCACCAACATTTGACGGGCCAGCTTCTGCCGGGAAGTTTTCGTCCTGTCTCCCATTATCATCGCTTGAATCACTGCTTGAAAATTTAACCACTGCAATTGAACGAATTTCATTTGAATATAAACATTGGACGAACACACAAGGCGCGAAATAGCTTACCGCCTTTAGCGAACCGATCTCTACTAGATTCCGTTGCACGTTTGCGTCGCAACTCTTCTTGTTCTTCGCGCTCAGCTTTTCTTTTCCTCGTTCGAGTATCAGTAGCGTCCACACCTCCCATAGTTCCTGGCCGGCCATCTTCTCTTTGCTTTAGCAGAAACTCAATGTCTTCGGTATTTGTCATTTTCTCAAGGGCGTTGGCGTGTGCGATGTCGAAAAGATTATCCAAGCTATCAGAAAACGTATTCTCTTTTTCTCTAGTGGACTCAGTCTTTCTGTGAGATGACTTTCTTAAAGCATCCCACTCATCGTGCAGCGCAGCTATTTTTCTTGTAACATGTTGAAGAAATGCATTCTTAGCACTTGCTTCTTCGACGGTAATTTGTTCCCCGTAATATTCATGCTTGGATAACCAATCAAAAAAATATCGTCGCGCGATCTAAGTCGTGTTGTCATCTTAACTTTTAAAAAACGGGAGAAAAATCAATTTACTTTTCGCGGTCGTCGGCACTTGTTGAATGACAACAATCGATGAATGAACTGCTATTTATAACTACTACGTATTTTGCAATATTTTACTGCCAGGTACTGATGAATGGGGGCATCTGCTAAGGGTGCCTATGTACCTGATTCAGCACGTGTGCGTTTCAAATTTTTCAAGACTTTCCAAACAATGACCACTCTTGAATATTGGTGGAATTTCTGTAAAAAAATCAAAAAAAATCAAAAAAATCTCGATATTGTGCAACTGTAAATACATAGATTTTCAGTATTTTTGTATGGGGAGTCCCTCAAGGAGTGGAGATAGAGGGTAAGTTTGTTCGGAAAAGATGTTGGGGATGAAAAGTTAATGGGGGTCGGTCATATATTTTGCCCCCCTAGGGGTGACCCCTGATGACCTATGGTGTTTTTCGAAAATACTGAGCAACCTCCATTTTTGTATGGTGACCCCCCTAAGGGGAGGAGATAGGGGGTGGGTGTCTTGGGGGAAAATGTTGGCGGTAAAAAGTTAATGGGGGTCGGCCATACATTCTTCCCCCCTACGGGTGACCCCTGATGACCTATGGCAATTTCGCCCCTAATTTTGGCAAAGTGGACCTTTCTCTCGGCTCGTGCGCAACCCCTAATGTTTTTTTTTTTAATTTTTTTTTTCGGCATTGTCATTTTTTTTCAAAAAGTCACGGAATAGAGCCCTCATCTACCAAAATATCGTAAAAATGTCATTTCAAGGTCCACCTTAGTATATATCGCAGTTTCTTTTTCTTGTGCAGCCATGTCCAGGCCATCGCATTTCGTGGATGGCGGTAATGTCAGCCTTATAACTTTCGAGGACATCTGCCAGTTGGATACTTGCACTGGATCTATATAGAGTACTTACATTCCAAGTGCATATCCGTAAATCGTGGTCCTTATAGCGTTTGCGGGGGTCGTCAACAAATAGGGGTTGTTTATGTTTTCTGTTTCGTTTTTGTATTTTCACTGCCATTATGAACGGTGGCGAGAGGCAAACCCAGTCCACCGGGTTTTTACATTTTACCCACTGCCAGGATATTTGATTGCAGCCGCTCATTATGGATCAGACGCTGACCAGGATGCGATATGTTGAAACTGGACTTTCTTTCGCCGTTGGCCCGTATGTTTGGCTCATCCGCCTTCCAAGGACAAAAGAATATGCCCGATTGTTTGATGAGCTTCAGTGTCATCAGTCACCTACTAAACCCGATTTGATGCTCATTTGTTTCGTCTTCTCACTCTAGCTAGCTAACGGAGGTTTCCGAAAAGCCATTGCCCATGACATACTGTGTGGAAGTAGTGAGCTGCTTGGACTGCCCAATGAAGGAATCATTTCTGGCCCCTCCCAAGTGAATGGCAATCAGAAACCACCTCCACGGACAGTCCCATAAACATTTGACTGTCAAAATAATTTGCTCGCGTTGGATCCCACACAATTTGTCAATCGCTCAAAAAAGGCTCGTGTCGATTGGTCGAAAGAAATGCTCCAAAAATACGATTGCAGTGCTTCGAAACACGCCTATGACATCGTGAAAGGTGATGAATCCTGGATTTACGCGTATGAGCCCGAAAGTAAACAGCAGTCAACTGTATGGGTGTTTCAAGATGAGCCAAATTCAACAAAAGTTGTTCGCGCCCGAAGCACTTCCAAGCAAATGGTCGCCTGTTTTTTCGGCCCCCAGAAGAGTGTTGTCAACCAAGACTAGTGTTCTCAAGCTAAGAGGAGTGTTCTCACGGAGTGAAGCAGTTGATGTTACTTCTGTAAATTAGAAATATTTTGTAAGTTAAAGATCAATAAAGAATCTGAATTTGAACCCCCGAATAGGTCAAATTATTCTGTTCTTATTTCGAAAGGTTTGGTTGTTCCTAACGACAGACATGACTGAGCCTACCGCAGCCCACGACAAAACCATGTTAGAATAGTTGTTATTTGTTATTACAACAAACGTGTAAATGATTTACACGTTTATCAGCTTGTACCTTATAGGTATGTACCTTATATATAAAGTGTGACAGAGTCAGTGAATCAGCGATGAGCGTAACTCTTTATGTAGACTTTTTGGGTTCAAATAAAAACAAAATCAGAATATATTTATTTAGTTAAAATAATAATAATTTTGTGGTTTTAGATTCAAGTCGGAATGGGATACTTAAAAGCAGGACAATACCAAAAAGACGGCACAATCCCACCAAAAGTAGGATGGTTGGTCAGGTTATGCGTAATCGAAACCCCCTAAGTTGTTGACTCAACAAGTTTAACACAACGACTGCATCAATTTTCATGGCTTTTGTTTTTTCCTATTCCATAGAATATTTTCACACTTGCTTACGCAAACTCAGATAGCAGCTAAAATCTTCGGTTAATTATTTTGTTTGAATGAGATAATGAGAGGGGGAGAGAGAATTATAAATGAGATATTCTTTTTTTCAGTAAACTACCTCTTGCAATACCATGGTACAGAAAACTGACAAATATCGCTCCTCTGCAATTCCTTCGGTTTGTTATGAAACTATTGCCCAGTATCTACTTTTAGTTACATTGTCGGTGATATTGGAAAAAAAGCGTAAGTAGTTGACTGAATTAGCTACTACGTAACTGGTGCTTTAGTGGAAATACTCGTAGCTACTATCGTATCAAAACTGGCGGGTAATTTCAGAGGAACATAAAGACGAATATATGACAATTGTTGACTCACAACACGTGATGTGGGAGTTATTTGATCAGATTAGAAATCTTCAATTTAATTGAAAAGTTTACTCGATCCAAGTACTTATCGTATCTCGTACAAAATTTTGTGTAACTTCTATGGTATTCCTTCCTTAAAACCAATTTATGACTGATATACAATTATGCTTTCCTTTACATTGTTGCTTTACCTTGTATGCTAAAATTCTAAAACTTTTTCTTCGCAATCGTGGTTTAAAATATGCGTTCTTGCAAGCTTTAATTAAGTGTAGTAAGAATAATTTTATTGACTTGCAATTAGAAACAGGGAAACTGGTTCAGAAGTTAGCAATTTTACCCTACCACCAATCCGAAAATTTTCAAACCGCTGCCATTTCGCACACTTACGTTTTCGGGGATGGTCGTAGTGGAAATATTTTCATGAAATGAGCCAAGGAATACGCTGGTCAAAGTCGGCGGGTCGTGACTGACTCACCCTGTACATTAATATTTACAAATAAAAAACATTCGTTGCCAGTTAAATTTAAATCGTTTTACGGCCGAGTTCGCCATGTCTCGTTCTCACAATGAAGGGTTGATGAATTTCCTTAGGAACTATCTGATATTATTCTATTATTCTCTCCGCAAATTAGCGCGGCTAGATAGCGCGTTGCGGGGAGTTGTAAGTAGTTGAGTTGTATAGATCCAGACGGACCTGGTTCCCGGAACTTCATTCTTAAACGGAAGAACTAGTTCCGGCATTTTTCATTAAATGCCTCTATTTATTTGGATGTATTACTTGTTCTTTTTCTGTAGTTCATAATCTTGTGAGCTAAACAACTCAATTATGTTTCTATACAATCTCGTCCATTATTTTCTGTGAGTTAGTCTGTTTGTGCAGGTTGTAGATACCCTGATTTTTTAATTCCTTTAGATATATCGTTTCTTATAATTATTAGAGTTCCTTTAATTATTTTAGTTCCTTTTTCACATACACTACTTCAAGAGCAATTGGTTCATTCGGATATATTGTACTTACAATTTGACAACATTCATTAATGTACATTAGAAAGGTCCTTATTTTAAAAAATTTCACCGAATCCCGCTCCAGGAGGGGAGCTTTCCCTGGCCCAATTCCCAGTTTTGGGCAGTAAATGCTGTAAATTGCAGTAGCAGTAAATTTCCCCAGAAATGTTAAAAGTTCATTTAGTTTGTTCTTGTTATTAACCAATAATAATTTGAGAACGATCCAGCAACCCTAGGAGTTTCAACTGAAAAGTTAACTAAGTTTCCAGTTTTTAGAATAAACTACAATTTAGATTTTTTTTATTTTTATCCCAACAAAATATATTCAATTTGGACATAAATGTCTCTCAGCTGAGGTCTGAATAAGGTATAACATGCTATAATATCTCAACGGAGTCATGGTGACATGGTCAGGCAAAGTAACTTACTTACTTTACTTTTATTGACTATTTTACAACCTCATGAGGTCAGACGTCTTACGCATATTAAGTAAACAAACAAATTAAACAAATTTCAACATATTCTTCCAACTGGCTCTATCCTTCGCCTTTTCTCTCCAGTTGGTAACACCAAGGATACGGAGGGATTCTTCTGCCTGGTCTTTCCAGCGGAGTCTTGGTCGTCCTCTTTTCCTGCTTGCATCGGGTACGTTATCGAAAACCTTTCGCGCTGGCTCATCTTCAAACATTCTGACAACATGGCATAGCCAACGCAATTGGCCTAATTTGATTCGCCTAGCCATATCCACGTCAGAAAATTGACTATATAGCTCTGCGTTACATCGACGTCGGTACTCGCCGTTTTCTCTAACAGGACCATATATTCTACGGAGAATTTTTCTCTCGAAAACTCCCAGATATTTTTCATCTGCTGGCGATATGACCAAGTTTCGGAGCCATATGTCAAGACACTTAAAATTAGAGTCAGATATAGCTGGACTTTTGTCCGTCGAGAGAGGGCTTTGTTCCTAAACTGTTTGCTGATCCCAAAATAGCACCTATTTGCAAGCACAATTCTCCTATCTATCTCCAGGCTGACGTTGTTGTCCTTGTTCACGGCGGATCCAAGGTAGACAAATTCATCTACCACTTCAAAATTAAATCGGTTGTCAACGTTCAAGCGCGGACCAAGTCGAGCGGTTTCTCTAGTCGTTGACACCATCAATTTTGACTTGCCCTCCTTAACAGAAAGACCCACCTTCGCTGATTCCTTTTCGATTCTTGAAAATACTGCAGTAACCTCTCGCAAATTTTGCCCAATGATGTCTATGTCGTCGGCATACGCTAGCAACATCTGGCTTTTCGTGTTAATGGTCTTGTTCGTATTTACTGCAGCCTTTCTCATTATTATGTTGAAGAGATTGAACGAAAGTTCTTTGTTTATTATTTTCTACGTATATTTTCATTGCCAAGATAACGGTGGCGGGAATCAAACCCAGCCCACCGTGGTTTGGATTTTACCTACTGCCAGGATGATTATGTTTCAGCCGCCCATTATGGATCAGACGATGACCAGAATGCAGTGTGTCGAAACTGGATTTTGGTTTCTTCAATTTTGATCCGCCGTTGGCCAGGGGTGTTGGCTCATCCGCTTTCGAAGGACAGAAGAATATGTCCACTACTTCGAAGAGCTTCAGTGACAGGGTCACCTAATAATACTGAGACGTATCAGTGCTCGCAGTACCACTCAGGTTGCTCATTCGTTTCGCCCTCTCACTTTAGCTAGCTAACGGAGGTTTCCGATAAGCCATTGCCCAGGACATACTGCGTGGAAGTACTGAGCTGCTTGGACTGCCCAATGAAGAATCATTTCTGGCCACTCCCAAGTGAATGACTATCAGAAACTTTCCACCTTCAAGGACAGTCCCATGGCAAAGTAACTACCTCTTGGAAAAATTACAAGACCGCCTAAAATCTATCGGTATTATTCGGTATTTATAACGACCAAAGACTTTCGTTGCGTCCTTCTGCAGCCACAGTTGTAAATAACTCGGGGGTTTGTGGGATAAAGCGTACATTCCAACATACCGCAACTATAAATGTATTGGCAAAAAAATCCCGGAAAACGGATGTTGCAACCAGTCTTCAAACCCGATATTTTTAAAACCGGTCTGTTTACATAACTTGTCCAATTTCACCATCAAAACTTATATGTGACAGTTAAAAATTATAAATTCCATACAAACTGACAGCTAAAACTGTTTGTTAGCTCTAACTAAAGGATAACTAGACATGGTGAAATCAGCTGTAAGTGTTACATTTAATTATATATTTATGGTTTACCACCTATTTTAGGCCGTCTTGGGAATTTTTCCTCGAGGTATTCTACTTTGCCTCATCATGAAACCGTTGAGACATTGTGGTGTGTTATACCTTATTAGAAGCGTACAGACTTTAGCAAAGAGACGTTTGTGTCTAAATTGAAAAATTCTATCATGTAATTGCATTTTTTGGGATACATCTTGCTTGTTAATACCAAGGAAAACTAAATTAAATTTTAAAATTCCTGGGAAATTTACTGCAACGTAACGATTTGGCAGTGCATACAAAATACCATTGTAAAAAAGGACCTGTCGTTTATAAGGACAAGTCTACTGCAGTATCGTCGATTAGCAGTATGATAGCATCAAATAGCAGTATCGATTTGAAATTTCCGGTCAAGATTGATGAATAACTTTACGGCTACACTAAGATTTAAAATCTGATAAACTTCATATTGTGATTCAATTTGCAAAACATAAATACACTAATTATTTTGTGTAACAATTTGCAAGTCTGAAAAACTACGAGGACTAATAGTAAATGGTATCTAAAATGGACTCAAGTTCCCTTGCGGGAGGGTACTCACAAGAGTAAGCCCCTTTAAATCAACTAAAACGCTTAGTTCTAACATAAAGAATACTAGAAACGCTTTTCCAGTCAGTCTGTTTTCAAATGTTCAAACGTTCTGAGATTGGATTCTTATTCCCTATCGGCAATGGAGGTAAACCTCAATAAATTCTAACCCAACTCTTGCTTAGGTTCATGATTGAAAAAATGTATCGCTAGTAATTGTATCACTATCGATAGAAAAACGTTATTACTAAAATGTATCGATATATTCATTTGTACGTGTAAATTAGAGAAATAAAAAAGAATATAATTTATAAATTAACGCCAAATATTAACCATCCTAACATATTTAGAAAATTTCCGACATGTGTTTTCTGAATTCCTGTAGATGGCAGGGGCCAGATCATAAAGAGTACAAGTGTTAAATAAAGCGTTTTTCATTTGCACTTGGTCAAGTACACACATTTTGCCATCAACACCTACACAATCCCACAGCGTCAATCATTGACTCATAAAATGGACGAGCTTGTGTGTATGATGTATATAACTATAACTTGGTTAAGTGATTGGCTCCGTAGTACAACAGCTCGTTTGACCTCAACAGACATTGAGTAAATATTTTCCATTCTCTTTATATTTCATGCGTATGGTGGCTTAATGGACAGGTGAATATGTTTGCGAAAAGGATTTCAAAGCAAAGCAACGAAGCATATACACACATTTCTAAAACTGCACATACCAACATTTTATTTCACATTTCAACATTTTATCTGCAACCTCAATGATGCAGCAAACTGAAGCTCTCAAGAGGAATTAGACCAATTTCAATAATTTGTGGCAAATGTGAATTCAGAATTCAATAAAATTTGCTTTATGTTTGTATATCTCTCGAATACAACAGTTTCAAAGCGCTTGATCCGAATTGTTATATGACTATGATTTACTTTTGTCACTTTATGTTGACGCGTTTTGATTTCCATTTCATATGATTCAGTGTTTTAATTTAATCAATATGTGTGTATCTTTTGTAATAACCAAGTGAAGTAGTTAGCAGTTAATTAATTAGTTTTGTTATTAGTTCATACTTATTGAAATGAAATTGATTATTTCGGTGGATGGTTGGGAATAATCTCATCAGCTCCCTTCTCTTGTAAAACCAATTTTCATAATAAGTAATGATCTTGGACCGAATTATGATTGAAAACATAAACTTTTAAAGATCAATAAAATAAAAAGAAAATCGGTAATCATCAGTTTTAATTTTATAGAAATATTAAAAAAATTGCATTACACCCAAACAAAATTGCAGTCATTTATTGGGAAATGTATTTGTAAACGTTTACAACAATCGGGTATTGAAAACGTTTACAGTAAATGACACCCAAACTCAAAAAAAAGTTTGCGAGTTACGAAAAACGTTTCGATTAACATTTCGCAAACGAGTTATAGTAGCTCGAAACTCATAAATATCTTCAATTCCTAACGACGTCCCAACACAATTTTTTTATATATTTTTATGAAATCGGTTCCTCCTAGGGATGAATTGTAGGATCGACCCACTCTAATTTCTCTCTCACAAGATTTTTTTCGAACACACTTACCCTCTATCTCTAATCGATACGGAGGGTTCAATAAAAAATGCACTTAAAGGTGACCAAAACCAAAAAAAAAATCTCCACAAAATAGTGTTTTCGTTAAAATATTTCGCTTTTATTGACCATAAAAAGTTTTCGTTTTTATTGAGAGTAAAAATACATCATTTTTTAATTCGAAAATGTTTATAGGTCGAAAAAGTGAATCAAATTAATTTATTTTTAATATCTGATGGATATTTCTTCAGATTTTCGGCGACGACCTGAAGCAAAAATATGTTTTCCTCTTAAATGGTGTCCCTAAACATCCCATGAAGGGATTGGGGAGAGCTTCTCACAATCAGTGAGATGTGCGCTTTCTAGTTTTATACTCACTGATTGGGACCTACAGTTTTACACCGGTTCCGAACGGTATTTTGAGAAGCATTTTCATGGCTAAGTACTCGATAGTGTCGCCATCACTAAAGCGAGGTGACCGTCGTAGAAATAAATGTAAGGTGGTCTGAGCAGGGTTCGAACCCACGTTCTCATGTACAAGAGCCGCGCACACTAGCCATTGCACCACCACGTTGCTATAGTCCTCTAGCAATTTTACGCCGCTTCGGCAGCTTTGTTGACAACATGAAGTTTACGCAATATTTGCAAGTCTTGCTCATAGTCTTCGCGCTCTTCCCAGATTTCTGGATCGGTAATAATGAAATCTGTTAAGTATCCGAACCGTGCGAATCATTTAGCTGTTTCATGTAATGGCTCAAATCCTTCTTGAGAAGCTCATGATTCATTTGTTTCGATTCACACTTTCGAAGCCAACAACATGTACTGGACGAGCCCAATCATTGTTGCCACTGACATCGCTATCCTCCAAATGAACTTCTTCAACTATATCATCGTCTCGTCTTCCTGGATATCAACCACGACAATTTCTTTCTCGCTGACTTCGTCGGATGATTCGTCCATCTCACCGTCAGCTAATGCGTTCTCGTTGTCCTCTTTCTCTTCTTCAATACTCGAATTGGATACACCACTTTCCGCTTGCTGTCACCTGATCGCCAAGTCATCATCGGATCAAATAGTGCAAGAGCAAAAACTCCGCCACTAACATACCAGAGATGTCCACAGAATCTCTTCCCCAATCGTTACGATATATGTAATACATATTAGCAATTGAATCACAACCAGCAATTGTTATCAAAAAAATCAAATCATTATTTGGACCTTCGATGGCTCTGGTAGTGCTAAACCACGCTTTCACATAGTGTTACGATGAAAATGGTAATACCGCAAAGCGCATTCAATTGTGTTTTGTTGAAATCGAGATGTTTTAGGAAAAAAATATTTTTTGGCCCTATGTGCCTTTCGCCATTGATTGAGCATGACTGATGGTCCCTGATGGGCTGAAATGATGGTTGGGAATATGTACACCAAGGAACAATAAAACGATTTCAAGGAGTTTCTTGTAATCTTATCTGTGTTGTCTTTCGGCCAATTAATCCAAACAAAACGACTTGATCTCAATTTGAACTTGAAATGGTATTTGGGCTGCGAGACTCCATCATTTTGTATGCCAGGTCTGTATGGTTTATCTGTAATATTTTCCCATTGCTCTTTGGAACGGGCAAATATTGGCCCGAAACTTTCAGTAAAATAAAATCTTAAACGTGTTAATTTACAAAAACAAATAAATGTGTGCTGTTATTTCGCTTCCAAAAACAAAAACAAACATTTTTGCATTTCAGTAAAATGGTCAAAACTTTGGAACGGTAAGACCTCTGGGCTATCTTTCAACAGAAAAAAACATAAGTTACCTGCCATCTGGCTGAGCAAGTTGAGGTTATGTGAATTTTTTCCCCATTTTTTTCCCGAAAACTCTATATCTCGGCGATTTGTCTTGTTTCTAGTTTTTTTTTATTGATTCTGAAAGGCCTCCTAAAAAACTTTCCAACAAGCCCAAAAACAAAAAAATCCGACCACTGGCTCAGAAGTTAGCAACTTTACCCTACTACCCTCTGACCAGCAATCCGAAAATTTTGAACCCGCTGCCATTTCGCACCCTTGCATTTTCGGACATGGTCCTAGTGGACTTTTCTTCATGAAATGAGCCAAGGAATACGCTGGAGAAATTTGTCCGGAACTTCCTGAATCACCCTGTATATAGATTTGCGATAAAGCCCAATAGGACCAATTCGAAAAACCAGGGTAATAATATCATAACTTTTAAAGTTTTGTTCTGATCTTTATAGAATGTACAGGAGGAGGAGCCAGACTTTCAGAATATTGTATATATAGACACCATGCGTGAACACAGTTCGTGTTACAGGGTATCAAAGTTGACCACTTTGGTGATGTTGCAACTTTCAAAGCTTGCTACTTCTGCACTTATAGGCCGATTACAAAGGTGTTTGAAAATCTACTATGCAAGGTCAATAGAAAATACGTTAAGTGTTCCAGAATATCGTTTACAGTTATTAAGATATTCTCAATCAATGTTGAAAATTGTCATTATTTTCATTGATTTTTTTTGACGTAGAATACGTCTTACCTTACGGTATAGGGAGTCATGTCAGATTGTTATTGTTGTAATCTTTATTTCATTGATTATGAGGAAACGGCGAGATAACTTTTTTTTAAATTTTTTTTGTAGGTAAATGAAGATGTTATCTTTCGTTTGATATACATTTCATATTGGTTGATATCTTCCTAATATTTAAATTTCTCAAATGAAAATTGTTTAAACACATACACATACACTCAAACAAATGTTAAATGTGAATTTGAATTTAACATGGATATATAATTATAAAAAATATAAATCAAATTGATTTGAGTCTGTTATTTATCATTTATCCTTACTCTTTTAATTTAAAAACATATTTATCCTATTTTTCCTACCATAAGCTTATGTATATTATCAAAAGTAAGTATCAAATAAATAAATTAATTTGCTTATGTTATTTATCATTTATTGTTATATATGTTTTCTGTCTTATCGGATGGCGTATTCTACGTTAAACTTAATGGCCGTGTCTCTGACACAGCCTGCAGGGACAGACAGATTTTATGCTGTTGCTAAAACCAGATTTTATGCTGCTGCTAAAACCAGATTTTCTGCGACTGCGAAAGAGAATAATGACGTGTTAAACAAAAATGAGCGAGCAGAGTGCAGTGAAAGAGTGGTGTGGCAGGGGTGAGGCAAACGAAATTGTGTCTATAGCGTATGTATTAACATAATAATGTATGTATGTACATGTGTCTGTTGCTGTTGTTGAACGGAGATATAAAGCATAGCCACGCAAAATTTCGGCTCAGTGAATAAAGGCCTAACGAACTAACGCCTAATTTTTCAAAATGAAAGAATGCCTAAACAAGAACGCCTAAGAAGAAAGTGAAAGAACGTCTAACTTTAAAAATGAAGGAAAGTCTAATTTTAAAAATGAAAGAAAGTCTAAATTGTTAGGGTTTCTTTCATTACGAATTAACACCTAATGAAAGAAAACCTAACAACTGGAATTAAAATGCTGAAAATATATTTTGAAAGGAAAAAATGTATTTTTAAATTATATTTAACTATAAGTTATGTAAATACAGTTAAATTTTCAACAACTATAGCTCTACATAGCGGACATTTGAAAAAATTTTCACCTGCGTTAGCTTTTAGTTCATTACAACAGTTCAAGCAAATTTTTAAATGCCGACATGGCAAAAGTAATATATTTGGCTTTGAAACCAAACACACTATGCACATCGCAGTATCAGTTTCGTCAAAATAATGACTTGGTATGTTTGGATCAACAGTATCGTCGCCATCATCATTTTCATCTTCGCTATCATTATCGTCCTCGTTATCACTGTTATGCCCATTTGTTTCAAATATGTCCTCATCTGGTTCTAGGTCAACACAAATTTTACTTTTTCCGAAAACCATTCTTTGCATAAATTCTTTGGGAGTAATTTTTCCCTCCAAGAGTTTATGACTGGCTTCTTCAATGTAACTTGATTTTTGCTCATAGACGGTCTTCTTTTTTTTTGAAGTGCCATGGGATCCACCACTGCATATAAGAAGCTCAAAATCTTTACTCTTATTAAACTCTTCATCAATAAGAGCTTTAACAAATTTGAAAAAATTTCCATTTTTTTGAATGATGCGGCCAATAACGCCGTTATAAGCCTCGACAGCTGATGTAGTCCGTGTTCTTTTTAAGAAAACCGAAAATACTTCGGGTGTCACCAAAAAAAAAAAAAACAAACAATATCAAATTAAAAATCAATTACTTTTATAACTTTAAAAACTAATAATTTTCTACTTAACGGAATGTTTACAAGGTAGTGTATGCATTTTGTAAAAGGGAAAATCAATTGTTTTTATAATTTTAAAAACTAATAATTTTCCCTTTTACAGAATGTTTACAAGATAGTGTATGCATTTTGTAAAAGGGAAAATCAATTGCTTTTATAATTTTAAAAACTAATAATTTTCCCTTTTACAGAATGTTTACAAGATAGTGTATGCATTTTGTAAAAGGGAAAATCAATTGCTTTATAAATTTTAAAAACTAATAATTTTCCCTTTTACAGAATGTTTACAAGATAGTGTATGCATTTTGTAAAAGGGGAAATTAATACCATTATTTTAACATTTTGTAAAAGGGAACTTACTTTTCGTAACCATTGCTTTTCATAATAAATCATGAATGGTGTAAATAATTCTTGCATATTTGTATTCATCAATTCTTCTTTTATGTTCCCAAAAACCGCATTTATTTGTGTAGCTGGTAACAGGGGTAGAGCAAGGATTTTATGGTATATCGTAGAGGCATTTTGATTGTTTCTTATTGAAGATGCCAATTGTTTCCACTTATACGAAATATTTCTCCTTATTGCTTGGCAATAATGAAACCAACAACCATAGATTTCACCATAGGCGAGTTTTTTTCTTATTGCCATTTGAAGACCGACTTCGAAATCAGTTAAAAAAACTTTTGGCGCTTAATTTAAATACATTTTCATTAATGTATGAAAATATATCTTCATAGTTTTTTTGTGATTTCTTATCCATAAGTATAAAAAATAATGGAAAGATCTGAAAAAAAAGGTTACAAATAACAATAGAATTTTATTTATAATGTAAAATGTCTATAATTTATATTTTATTTTATACCTTTCCGAAGTATTCAATATGAATTATTAAAAGCTGCTTGAAACAGCCATTTGGAACAACTGAAAATGTTCCATCTACTATATATGTCCTATTCATAGGAAGAATATTTTCTTCAATTTGTAGCATAATTTTCTTTGAAGCAAATATGCAAAATGAGCCGTTATTCCCTTGGATGCAAGCAATAAAAAATTGATGTTTCGGATCTCCATGCTTCGTTAAACCAAAGTTCGTCTAAATGGATTCCAACTGAAATGCCTCCACTACCTCTTGCGCACATGTCGGAGATTTCACAAATGTTTTTGCTACTAATAATTGTAAACCTCTTTGCATCCTGTGAAAATCTAATTGTTTAGATTCCTCGGGGTTGCTGCAATAATATCGCATTTAATTAAATTTAGATATTATCAAACTAAATAAATATAGTCTCACCTTGCACAAACATCGTAGAAACTTTTTTTGATTGTACTTAGCGCATTCATATCACTTAAAACTGAGGACGAATTCAAACATTCACTTTTAATTTTATTTACACACTTTAATTCATTTGCCAGGTTTTCCGATTCACCATGATTATGTTCAATGTTTTTTTTTGGTTTTTGACACACGTCATTCACTAATTCAACCTTTGCCTTGCATTTTTTATTTAAACATACATAATACGTTTTATTTCTTATTAATGTTTTAAATTTATACAATTGTTTTTCTGATATTACATAAAGTAATTTTGAATTAATCCTCTTGCCAGAAATAATTTCGTAATCCATTTTTAATTATAATATAATTTTTAATGTCCAACACTTATGAATGACTTGCTCGTAGTGATAGAAGTTTAACGAATGACGACAACTGATAACAAATTGCAAAAACATTTGTCTAACCGTAAATACAACTGTTAGTTTTCAATGAATTCACGCATAATAGTAATAAAAATCACACTTTTAGCAAAATGAAAAATCGCCTAACATTAATGAAAGAAAGCCTAACAATCAAAAATGAATAAAAATCACACTTTTAGCAAAATGAAAAATCGCCTAACATTAATCAAAGAAAGAAAAACAATCAAAAATGAATAAATATCTAATTAGGCGTTTTTTCATTTTTGATTGTTAGGCTTTCTTTCATTATGAAAAATCACCTAACAATTTTAATGAAGGAATGCCTAAAATATTAGACATTCTTTCATAATGAACAACCGCCTAATTCCTATATAATTTTTTGTTGCAATTTTTAGGCATTATTTCATTTTTTTTAGGCGTTAGTTCGTTAGGCCTTTATTCACTGAGCCAAAGCGAGTCCTTTGAAGTTCAGCATTGCCCGGTGTATAAAAACAAGTAGTAACGGTGTTAAGTTCGGCCGGGCCGAAGCTTATATACCCTCCACCATGACAATTTACACTCACACTCACCACTCTTTGCATTCCCTTAACAGTTTTTCTTTTAGGTACCCCCAAACCCCTCCCCCCGCAAAAAAAAACCACAACCCACACAAACACTCCACGTCACAGCAAGCAAAAATAAATCACCAACGTATCAGTAGGAGTAGTAGTAGTAGTTGTTGTTGGTGTTGTTGATTTTTTATTATAGTGATAGGTAAATCCAATAAAATGTGGGTGCGGAGCCAGTGATGCCAACTTTCCCAGAGCAAAAAGCGTCATGAAAATTAAAAAAAGGGTAAAAACGCGTCATTTCCCCCCTAAAAACGCGTAAAAAGCACTAGGTTTTTTTTCGCATACAAAGAGTAATGTTTGCTTTGAAATGAGAATTTAAGAGAACATACAATTTTATTAGCAACAAAAAAAATATGTAAATTCATTCATTACATTTCATTGACTTCATAAAAATAAAAAGTAATCAAAAATAACATATAAAATAGTTACAGCAATAAAAAAAAATATATGTACATTTTTTTATTTTTTATAGTAATATGTACTGTGTATTATTCTTGGTCCGGTCTTGTGCTTTTATATAAAAATCGTTCGTCAGTTAAATAAAAATCCATACATATTTGGTTTCTGTAGAACAATTAAATATAACTCCAAATTAGTTGCTGCTGATTTTTTTCCATAAAATTGATTTTCACCGTTCTTTGTTTAAGTTTTACAAAAGATTGATTTCTTCCGGAAAGAAAATATCTTCAACATCAGTCAATTCATCTTCATTTGTGATATTGGCCACAAAATTTAATATGTAGTAAAGAATTGACAGAATTTAAGGACATTCTGTTCCTTATTTTTGATTTCAACAAATTCATGGTACTAAATATCCTTTCAACATCTGCATTTGAATATGGCATACTTAAAAGTCGTAGAACAAAATTAGATAATTCAATGAATGGGTTTTTCCCTAAAGCATATTTAAATTCATTAATTTCTATCCAAAAAAGAGTTGTTTGATTTTTATTTTTCCATTCGCATAGCTTTATGTTTTTAATAGATTGTTCGATATCAGAAATAATGTCTACATCTGTAATGTATGATTGAACAAAACGCATTATTTCCTCTCTATTTGGATTATTAAGAATATTATCAACATTAAATAATGATATTTTTTGGAAGTTCTTCCCAGTTGCTTGGAATTCGGGCTCTAATTTCATAAATAAGTTGCTTCGTAAAATGAACACAGTTCTTTTTAATAATTTTTTTGTCATTTCCAGACACCTTATAATCAGCACAGGCCTATTCGAAACTATATCCTAGATAGCAAAACTCATCGAAAATATTGTCTGTGGGATCTTCTAAATAATTAATGTTGTCAGAGCTAATGATAATTTTATTAGTTAAACTCATAAGCAACCGGTGCAAATCGCAGTGTAATTTGACATTTTCAGCTTCAAATGCTAAATTAACACGTTGTACTTCGGACAAAACAGAACATAAATATGTTAAATAAATGTAATTTTTATCGTCATTATACATATTTTGTAGTATATTAGAAACATATCCATTATCGTTAGTAATATTGAAATGTGTTTGAATTTCAAGCCACATAGTTAAAATACGTTTAACCGCTCTTTCTATTGAAAGCCACCTAGTATTTGATACTTGTGGGATTTTGTAGGGATTTTCTACATCTTTGTTGATCAATTTGAAAAGGTTGGCAAAAGATTTCTGACGAATAGTTCAGTGAGAAAACCAATTATGTGTTTCTTTTATCAAAAACTCTTAGTTATTTGGGAAATGTTTGTCGGTAACGGAACACACAGCCAGTTGTAGGGAGTGACACACACAACGGATTAATATTAAGTTCTTTAACTTATATTTGTCCTGAAATTTTCTGTATAATCCGTTATTTACTCCCGTCGTAACTGCGGCATTATCTGTTCCTATTGCTATAAGCTTTTTCATATCAATTCTGAAGAGATCCATAAGACGTTCTAATCCTTCTAGGATTGCACTAGCATTTCCTTGTTCCAAATCAACGAGACCGAGGAATGTTGTCACAAACTGACGTTTTGTTGCACCGAAATATCGAATAACTACGCCCAATATTTTTTCCATAGAAATGTTTGTGATTTCATCCAAAATAAAGCTGAAGTATGCATCTTGTAAATCAGTTAGAAGTCACTAACAAAGTGAGGAGCCAAAATATTGTTTATGATGTTGATACATTTTGTCCGATGTAAGCTAAACTTTCCAGCCTTACTGTCTCCAAATTCCGTATTGCACACTTCAGCCAAGTGGTTAACAGTCTGGTAAGAAGTGTGTACCGCAATAAAAAGGCAAAGTCTTCCCTGAGCCATTTGAGCTACACTTGCCTCTTCTGATTTAAACGATATTTTTTGTTGAATCTGACTCACTTCACTGATATTCCCCAAGATTCTTTGGTGTTTTTTGGTTTGCGAGTGACGTAGTAAATTCGTATAACGTGCTGATATTTCAGTTCTACAGTACTCACACTTTGCTTTGGATTTATCCTTCGCGGGACATAACCACTTTTTGAGCAATGGATCTTTTTTCCAAAAATCTCTGTACTTTTGTGTATATTGATCCATCTGCAATTCATTCTCCGAAACCCTTCTATTTTGTATATATACACACACGCATACCTCAAAAATATAAACGACACAGCACTTTTTATAATCTTTCTATTTCAATTTTAAGCGTTTCTTGATAACAGTTTTATCTTTACGTTCTTACTCTTGTGTAATATCGGTAACTGCCTGTTCATCTAAGCAGAAGATATACATACATATGTTATCAACAGACAGTGAGTTTTATTTTTCTGAGTTGCCAGACTGCCTACAAAAGTACAAAATTTTATGTGATGCGTTAAATTAAAAAAAGCACTAAAAGCACCAAACCAAAATATTGAAAAGCACTAATTTAGTGCCTTTTCTTTTTTACGCGCTGGATCATATTTTTCGCGTTTTGACACTCTAAAAAGCACTAGATCTAGTGCTAAAAGCACTAAGTTGGCATCGCTGTGCGGAGCACTCTCAGAGCAAAGAGAGTAATGAGGTATTATACGTACATATATAAAAATGAGATAGCAAGAGAGCACCGACAATTTTGTGAACTTGTGTAGCGTATGTACGAATATAACAATTTATGTATGTATATACAAGTGCCTGTTGCTTTGCATTCTTTGACTTTTGTGGGAATAAAACAAAAAGTATTGAGCAAGAAAATAATGACACATGTGCTTGCACTGGGTCTTTAAATAATTTTAAGTATTAATATTATTTAACTGTAACGTCATCATATGATAGAACGCGGTTTTTGATGTGTAAACATCTATACGCTGGGGGTAAAAATTTCACAATCCAATCACAAATTTAGAGTAAGATGTGCGATATAATCGTTAACCAATCGTAAAGCGTTATCAAATCGGTGTGAGCTATGTATGAGTGATTTGTGTAATCATACGCTGCATACAATATACTCAACAACATCTAGTGTGCAATAGTATCGACTAATTTTCACTAATTGTCGTACATTATGTTATCGTAGGCAAATGAAAACAAATAAATAAAATGAATACAAAAACATTTAATTTTAATACTTTTAAAAAGATTTTTTGCACTTCTAATAAGAAATTTACTAAAACAAAGCAAAATAAGGAAACCTAAAAACTAAACTTGTCAAATACAAGGAAAACTAAAAACTAAAAGTTTTCTTCATCTTTGAGATTGTCATTCATACTTAACAGCTGCATATAAGCACCATCTAGTGTGCAATATTAGCTACTAATTTTCGAAAACCATTGCTGTAAAATTACATTACATTTCAGTAAACAGCTGATTAATAACTTGTCAACCGCAACAAATACAAAATAATAAAATATTTTACAAAACACCAAAAAAATTATAACTCAGAACATAAAACAACACAAAGTGTATCAAAGCTGAATGGAGGTAATGTTAATTCTAATAAAATGTCTATTAGATTCCAATATAAATTAAGGTTATAACATATCTTCATTACGTACTGTTGCCTTACACTGAAGCTGGTGCACGACAATTGGGTAACAATCTCCATCTTATGCCAATTATTATGGGTGGAGATTTTAATACAAATTGTGCAAACCCACAGTCGCAAGCTTTATCAAAATTTTTATTTGACGTTTTCCACTTGCATATGAGCAATTCTCCACAAACCCCCACAACTAACAATTCCACTACTATAGATGCAGTTTTCCATAGATTTTTAAATACAATCGAGTCAAAAATGTATATATCTTATTTTAGTTACCATAAGCCAATATTAACTATTTGTACTTAAGGCATTTACCATAGATGGGCACAATTTTTATTAAGTGCCTACATGATTACGATGAGGTGCATTGAATTTTCAGTAATCAGTAATGCCCGATTACTGATTATTATGAATACGGCCCTATGATTTTACTGGTAATGCAAATTAAATTTCATTATCAGTAAAAATTTACTGCATTTTTTCAGTAATCAGTAAATTTACTGCTTAATGTAATTTTTAATGCAGTACATATATACTACAGTGTGCCCATTTACTAACCAAATAAGTTAAATAAAACAAACAAAAACCAGCAAATTCCTGTGTATTTACAATATTGAAAGTTTTGATACTTTTAATAGATTAATTAAAAAAATATACTAAAGTACTTCCAACTTCATTACTAGATGTTTACACATTTCCCCTGTGATCGGACTCACATTAATTTTTTTATTTTCCAATGTAACATTTACGAATGTGTTCATAGAAATCGAACAGGTACCGTGTAACAAAAAGGTGTTAACACATCGCTCGTGAGTTCGAACACTCATTGGTTATTTTTTTAACAAATTTTTCAATTTCGATGTTTGGCAGAAATTTTGATGGTGGTTTTTATATTCTATTTTTTATTGTAGTCTGCAATGTTCTTAAATTCGCGTCAACAAAGAAATAGATCCTACTCATAAATGAGCTCAGGAGAGCTTTAAATATATAAATGGTTTTCCATTACATCCCATGATGGGACAGGGGAGAGCTTCTCACAATCACTGAGCTGTGCGCTTTCCAGTTTTCACTCACTGAGGTCCCAGTTTTACACCGACTCCGAACGGTGTTTTTGAGAAGATTTTTCATGGCTACATACTCTATAGTGTTGCGGTCACTATGCGAGGTAACCGCCACAGAAAGAAATTTTAAGGTGGTCAGAGCAGGGTTCGAACCCAGGATCTCATGTACAAGAGGCGCGCACACTAACCATTGCACCACCGACGGCCACCTCAGGAGAGCTTAATATGTCAAAAAGTCGAATTTTCATAGAAGAGTTATTTGGGATTAAAAATCATTAAGTTTCTATTATCTACTATTTGGAAAAACCTTAATTGGCGTTAATGTGCCGTGCAGTAGTCTATAACATAGAAAAATACTAATGAAGTCCTCATCAGATTCTTGTTTTAAGTGTCCCAAATCAATACCAATCCAGTCGGTTTTTCACCCGTTATAATCATTTCATACATTTATGATTCGGCATAAGAATAAAGCATTCGTGCCATTAAAATGTATGTATTGAGTGTATTTTATGTAATTGGTCTTTATTATACATAAGTACTAGCTCGACCCGGCAAACTTCGTTTTGGTTTTTGTAATGCCAAAGGCTGAACAAAATTATTTTGTTCCATTATGTTTACAATAAATGAATAGATCTGCTGGCGTCCCGACTCGGGATAAAGCCACGTTCAATTGACAATGGGCAAATAAAGCTGTAGTTGACTGGAATATTATGCAGAAGAATGTAAAATAACTATTTGTTAGAAGTATCTGTTTAAATCCCGATCGGGTGCTAATTTCTCTAAAAAGCTTCTCATTATACTATAATAGCTGTACCCGTTGCGCTTCGCTACCCCTGAATTGTACTTTTAATGAGACGCAATTTTGTTATTTTTTCTATTTATTCAAGTTCTTTAGGATATACAATATTTCTAAATTTGCTATCTGGTGCAAATATATATGTCTGAAGGCTTACTCACATGTGAACATGTAACATATATTGTCCGTGGGAACAACACGGATTTATCAAATTTACGCCACAGACTTGAAGCGACTGCCCATGCGCTTTATTAATGTTCATCGTTAAGTCAACCGAATCGGAAACTGGAATCTTTCGAAATCGATGGGCATTTCTGTAGGTATCATCGGAATGCGTGGAGTCAGAACATCGCTTCCTTTATAATGTCCAGTAATTATAGTAGACTCTATAACATTATTCTACAGTGGTTTAAACAATTCATTATTGGGATAACTATATCTAGAATGCTCACCTCAATAATATTCATATTCATTCGTATCGGCGGACACTTTCTTAGCTTGAAGTCTGACCGTTTTAATAGAAGTATTTTCATTGGTTTGCCCCAAAAAGTAATTTGCATCATATACAATGTATCAAACAATTGACGGTACACCAGGCAGTTATGAACATATTTCAATCTATCTCAAAAGATATGTGACCGATTTGATTCAAATATTTTTTTTAAGCTAGAAGCATTGAATTTTAAATAAAGATTTAAAACGAATCGGCCATATATTTTTTGAGATACAATGAAATATGTTCTCAAGTGCCCGCTGTAGGGACAATTGTAATAGTCACATATTGACGAGTGTGAGCGGCGCCTCGTCCATTTTTGCAAACTTGCTTCCAAATACCCTGATCGTATCTGTAGGTCAACTGTAACAGACTGTGAAATTTTCAGGACAATCAAACGGATCAAAGGGACTGTCAGGAGGTCATCGGTACCTCATTGTAAAATTTTCATAACAATCGGTCTATTAGAAAAGCCGTCAGAGCGATTTTTGGAAAGGGGGCGTGGCACCGCCTACTTCCACCCTAGCTATAATTCATACTGTACCAACAACATATATACCAAATTTCATCTTCATACCTCGGATAGTTCGTTAGATATAGCCATTATAAATTTCACATTGTATGGGCGATGCCACGCCCGTTAATCCAATCACTACCAGGCATAGCCACGGACTATCAGCAAATCTTCAGTACCAGATTGAGTTTTCCGTACCACATTTTCATAATAATCGGTATATTAGATGAGCCGATGGAGCGATTTTTTAAAAGGGGGCGTGGCACCGCCCACTTCCAACCTGGCTGTAATTAGAACTGTACGAACATCTTATATACCAAATCTCATCTTCATACCTCTGAGAGACATGAGACTCAGCCACGCCCACTAATTTGATCTCGCCCATTTTTTGCTGGATCACGAATTTTGCTGCCATATGCATCAACACAAATTTTCAAGACGATTGGTGAAACAGTCCTCCAGATATTGCGTTTTAAAAAAATAGGGTCCAATGGTGGAACCACGCCCACTTGACATATCAAAAATTTTTTTCTACAACGTGGTATAATGTAGGGAACTATTTCGTTCTAAATGAGCCTAGTGCCGGATCAGAGGATAGCAATAAATGGAGCATTTTTGCTCAGTGATATCATCCATCATTCTGTGGGCTGAATTTCCATCTTCCTTTACATATTCAAATCAGGTGGAACGGCACAAAAACTTGGATCTAGGTTAAAGCAGATGTAAGAGAAAAGAAAGTGCAATAGAAAAAGAGCCTTCAACACAAAAACTATTCTTTTCTTTATTTTCCAATGTAATATTTACTAATGTGTTCATAGAAATCGAACAGGTACCGTGGAACAAAAAGGTGGTAACACATCGCCTGTGAGTTCGAACACTCATTGATTATTTATTCGTTTCAGTGGATTGACTGAATGAACATTTGAAATAGAGAATGATTTGCCAGATGACCTTCAGCAAGCTAATTACGACAACATTACAATACATCCATAGAAAACCTATTCGACACGGATATAAATCTTGGGTTGGAGCTGCCCACAAAGGATATATAGTTTGGTTTGAACCGAATCAGGGTGTTGACACATCTGTTGATAACAAATATGAAGCAACAGGTCTTGGTTCTAGTGTTGTACTGTCTTATGCAGATGTTTTGAAAAAAGGAAATATGACAATTTATTTACCTCGTTGTCATTATTGGAAGAACTAAAAGATGGAGGCTTTATATATTACATACGAGTATGCCTTTTTTGATCAGTTCTTGGGGATCTGGTTTTAGGACTAAATTTCGAAAATGCCTATTTTATTCCTATTTTAAACATAAAATAGCATTTTCTTGAATTCAAGTTCTTGTCACTTAAATCACTTTAATAATGAGATGACGATATCAGCAGGCCTGTGGACAGGTATATTAGTGAACGGCAGTTCTACTAGCAGGTCTGTTAGTGGGAGGCAGATTGTATGCTCATATGATCGCATCCGTTTCGAATCGTTGTCCCTAGTTTAGAAAAGCGATAAACTGAAACCTAAATCCAAACTTCAAAAATATTTGCATTAATCAAATCAAAAGAAACACAAGATATTATCAATAATAGATTTTTAGAAGTTTTCATCACATTAGACATTTAACAAAACGTCTTTACGGTTCAAAAATAAGTTTTGTTTGTGGCTTTTACTTTTCTAGACTTGGTTCCATTTCTGTTATATGTTATTAGCTTCAACTTAGACACTGATTAATAATCCGTAAATGTCTATATAACTGAAGAAAATTGACGAGAATGTTACGCCCAGTATTGTTCTCCCATATAAGAGCTGGGTGGTTGTGCAGGTTGTCAATACGATAAACCGCGTAAACCACATCCGATCTTTATAAAATTAGGTATTAGGCTTGATTTCGTAAACGCCAGACACCCGTTAAAACAAGCGGGCTTTAGCCACACCTACACTGGTACCTCCCATACAAAAGTTGTGAGGCAAAATAATACTTTATAACTCCTGCAAAACCGAGCCAAACTTAATGAGCTTCCATTATCGTGATGGAGAATGATTCTTTTTTGCCAGTTCGTTTTCCTTAGTTCACGAAAACCTTCTGGCAAACCAATGACTGAGTACCATTCTGAAACGATCGCGCGTGAACAACTATTGTTGTATTTGCTCGATTTGGAAGATCCATCACGCAATTGCTGTCTAGGCTCAAGTTAATATGCATAGATCCATAACTCCTCGCTGGTCGTGATCTAATAGTCTTTTGAAGCACTACCATTGACTTTTTACGACATACCCTTACACCAATCGACACGATACTGTTTTGAGCGATTGGCAAATAACGCAGTATCCACCACGAGCAAAATTTTGTACGGCCAAAAGTACATGCAGTATTGAACATATGGGAGTGGACGTAATGCCCAATGTTGACGTTATCTCATGGTGTCACATGACGATCTAGCAACACAAGTTAACGCGCAGAAGCCAACGTCGGCCCTGATTATATTCATTATAAAAGTTGTTCAAAGTACTTTATAATGGTGCATCATTGGTATACATTAATGAACTTTTCTCTAACCAATCCACTTCGAAAGATGTGAGAAATAATCGCACGTATATATTCACGAGTTAATTCCATTTTTTGACTGGGGTGAATTTTTCGAGTTACTGGAAAACTAGGAATAATGTCCGCGCGTCAAAACGTTCTGGGTTAAGCTAAAAACTGTAACACTTTCCAAAAAATTTCCTTGACCAGCAATATAAAAAACAAATATAAACACTTTTGTTTCGAAAATTTTAGTTGTATCATCCTGAATTTTGTACGGGATTTCTGAAATAAATATATATGAATTATCTCTTTCTGTGTTCTAAAGGTTTTGATATCAATTCTTGAAGGCGAAAACGAGTCCTTGTAAAATTAACTATTAAATTCTATTTGGAATAAAAATCCACCAGTAGTTTTTAGTTCTGCCAATATAGGCCAGACAAAAGGCCTACCATGACCCTGTTCATCCTCCTGGGAGCTTCCAAGGGATAAATATGAGGTAATCCTTTTACTTTTCAAATTCACTATGATATGTTTACAATGCCGATATTTAATTTATGATATGAACAATTTTAATTATAACAAACTGGATGGTATATTTATGTGCGAGAGAGAATACATTAAGTTGTGTGTTTGCCTATGTACAGCAGTTACTTTAATAAGCAAATACAGACTCATTAAATCCAACATTTAAATTTTACGTATAAATAGACAGAAGGATTAATATTTGTATATAAAGTACCATTTTTAATTCAATCAATATTAAATTACCTTACAATTTAAGATAGAGATTATGAAGTTACAATAAAGAAGAAGGATGGTAAGGAATTTCGTGAATAGAGCAAAGCAACAGGTAAGTAATGTATGTACATGATAAATAACTTGTGTATATATAAAATATAAAATGTCAAATATATTATTAAATATTAAAAATTGTCCTCTACTGAAATTGTAGTTTTTTTAAAATTTTAAACAACATCCAATAAATAACACCCAATTTAATCAACTACATTGAAAGTGAAATAATACCCCCAGTTGAAATAATATATACATGTTAGCTAACACAGTGCAACACGAAAAGTATAAGTATAAGATTTTTTTATGGGCCTTCAAAGGTTTGGCGCCTCGGTGTCATTTTTGGAAAAAAGTATTTTGACTTGAAATTTGGTGTGTAGACTTTAATGATCCATGTTTTAGATAAGCTCTGAGATGAGCAGCTCTTTTTTATATTTAACCATACAAGTTGGATTATGCAGCTATATTTATTGAGAAGATATTAAAATACATAAAAGGGGAAAAATGTTTGTTACTTCCAGGGTTTCGAACATAAACAATAAATAAAAACATAATACGAAAATACTTAAATAAAAGTATCTGAATTTAACCCGAATCATAGCTTTCGTCGTTAACATAATTTTCTTTGTTATATTCATAGTCCAATAATAATTCTACCACATCCGCAGATAAATTTCCTCGCTTGGTTTTTAGAGTTGTACGTAAACTGTCTATGAATGGATCGGATGCAATAAGCAGTCTGTGCACAAATTCGTATTTGTGCCCACTCGTGATGTTTTTCTAGTGAATAATTCGCGAAAATTTCTTGCATCTTTATTTTTCGATTCCTGCGCTTCTTCTGGAAAATTGCCAATGGGAAAGATGCAGGAATATATCATATACTTCCCATGGTTTAAAATTTTATGGACAGTTACTGGCATGTAGAACCACTACACGCTGAAAAATAACGGCCTCTCTAACATATTGTCCCAAACATATTCTGCAGGAACCGTGTATATGTTTGGAACACACTTCAAACATTCACATCTTTGCAAGGCCCAAACTTACTCGTATTTAAATGCAAATAGTATCATGTTTACGTACAAACATGTACGCTTTTACGTGGAAACATATGGGTTCTTCATCCCAAACATCTATAAACTTACGTGAAAGCATTCGCATGTTCCCCCAAACCTACATATCGTCGCTGCGCCAACAAAATCAGCTTTGTGTTTTTTATTAACTTTTAGGAAAGCAAAAAAACTAAAATTTTCTTGCAACATTTGTTCTACAATTCCGTCTTTGTCACCATAAACTTCGAAGCCGACGCAAATATCAGAAAAGAGCTGCGTGACCGTATGTATAAAGCGTATGAGCGTATGTATGTTGGCGCAGCGATGATATGTATGTATACTTACTTGAAAACATATTCGGATTTCCTCCAAAATATACTAATATTTAGAAACGAATTATACTTCGATTTCAATATATATGTATTATTTATTATAATTAGTTTTTAAGTCCACATTTATAAATAATACAAAAAATTAATAGATTTAAAACGGCACTAAATACATTATTTGTTTTTTCTTTCTTGAAATGAGAATCTGCTGCTCTCTTGCTTCTCCTTTCTTTGTTGACTCTCACGGTTTTGTTTTCAGAAGGTTTCAGCTATGCATTGGTTACCACTATGCGTTGGTACACAAACAATACACTTACATACAAATCAAGTTGATGCAAGGCAAACGTGAATTAATTTCAAGTATTTTTTTTATTACACTTATTTCAAAAAAGGTCCGCCGTTCCGATATTCTCAGTAAAGGCTCGGACAGACAAAGGGACTCTCCTTGTTGCCATTTAAAGTTTCTTTCCTCAAAATCGTTTCTCACTTTGCCAGCACACATAAATATATGCGAAACACATACACAGAAACCAAAGCAACATAACAAACCATTTAACCGTCCGAGCGTTTGTTTATTCTTTTTTCACTGATCAACCTCTTTTGATATCCTCTGTCCGGTGAACATAAATACATGAAACGAAAACGCAATACATCAGGCAAAATAATATTTATGGGTCACTGACTGAGAGAATAATGCAAAAATACAGACACACACATACAAGATAGAATCCCGTTGTCCCTCTTTTATTCTCTTGCTCTCGAGAGCATAGACAGTAAAACAAACACAGCTGTATTTGTACCACAAACATAAATATATGTGGGTCGCAAACACATATATTATATCATATTAATCTTGTGTCTCAAACATGTAATATTGAATAGCAAACACAATGTCTTTTGACACAAGTATATTATATTTCCAAACACATTTTATACTTTCATCCAAACAACAACAAAAGACAGATTTTTCAGCGTGTAATAATCCGATAAATAAAGTTCTGTAGTTTCTTCCGTGTAACGTTGAAAAGCAGGAATATTAGTTGAGTATCCACTTCCTATAAAAGTTAGTATTGTGCAAAACTTGTTTATGAAATTCAAATTTATACCCGTTATGTCCGATATTATTACGGCATGTTTGCGGAATCTTCTGGTAGTATTACCATCATTGGTCCAGGATGGAACAGGGGTTTGCCAATAAATTTGTGTTTCCCCTCTAATAATTGAACAATGTTCAAGAGGTACCATAGCTATAAAAAATAATCTTTCTCTTGACAAATGGGAGTCCAGAATTTTTTGTTTTTAACGGCTTTGTTTAACACCATCGCATGCCCGTTTTATTATTATGCTTATATGATCCTTAATATCCGGTAGAGTCTTAAATACCTCTTCTTGTGCATTTATCAATCTTACAACTGTATGGTCTATTAGCGACTGCAAACATATTTCAGCATATATTTCAGCAACGGTAACATTTCTCGGATAACACAACTTTAGTGAGCCCTTTACCAGGTCATAACACGGATGTAATTTAGGGCTAAAAATCTTTGTGTGCTTCCGTAGTGCGAGGTATTGGTGCATGGATATATTTGTGTGTATTATCATGGCAAATGCTTGGTCAGATGACATACGTTTTATTTCCATATTACATATGCCTTTTATGGGGAAGAATTTGCCAATTCTCAAATCGAATTTTAAACCAGTTGGAATAATCAAATGGCCACTAGATATTTGACTCATAAGTTGTTTACACTTCCGTTGATTTGTTTTCGGACAGAACTCTGAAAATTGTTTTTCTTTACTTTCGCAAGTTGATTCTCTCTTAGAATTAGAAGGCGCAACATCTAGAATAAACTCTGAAGCGTCTTTTAGCCAATCAAAATTTTAATGAATAAATCTAGCTAGACTTCTTCGAGATTTACTCCACCTTACTTCAGAATCGTATTATAGCTTTCATAAACGTATCATAGCTTTCATACCGATTCTAACTTTTCAGATTTGATTTTAGTTACGCAAACTTCAACCCCAGCCTCGCGTGCAATTTCAGTCATTATAAAAACACACAACATCACACATACTTTGTCCGAATTAACTGACGTATACGTGTGTCACATAACCACATGTTTGCCATATCAACAGCAAGGAAACAGCCAAACACACAACATCACACATACTTTGTACGAAGTAGCTGACGTATTAGTGTGTCACCATACCGTCGACTGCGCAAGCCCATGGGCTTGCAAATGAAATTTTGCGTGGCTATGCTTTATATCTCCGTTCAACAGCAGCAACAGACACATATAGATACATACATTATTATGTTAATACATACGCTATAGACACAATTTCGTTTGCCTCACCTCTGCCACACCACTCTTTCATTGCTCTCTTGCTCGCTCATTTTTGTTTAACACGTCATTATTCTCTTTCGCAGTCGCAGAAAATCTGGTTTTAGCAGCAGCATAAAATCTGGTTTTAGCAGCAGCATAAAATCTGACTTTGATAGATTTAGTCCCTATACGCCGCTATAGATGTTAACACATCAAAAAATTAGGACTTTGGGCTAAATTTAAGCCAGTTTTTATTTGTTGTATTAGTTCTGGGGATCTATCCGCTTATATAATACTTATATATGGTGTCATCGTGGAATCTGATAGAATTCGTAAGTTCAAAATTTGCTTACATTTTAGTTGATGATTAAATAATACTAATAAAATTTTACAATGCAATTATCAAAATTATGGCTAGTTATAAAAATTAACTGTGTAGGTTTAAAAAAATATTATTCTAAACAAATCACGCACGATTTTGTTTTAATCACATCAATTTTGTGACTGATATATGTTGATAAATTTATTTTTGTGTGCATATTAATAAGATCCGTGTAATAAATCCGTTATATTGCTGAAAAGATTATCTTTATTCCTCATTGTTTTTGTTTTCGGAACATTGGTATATTCTCTAACATGTGCTAAAAGATCATTGAGTTTGAAGCATTTTTTTGTGCATTAAGTCACCTCAGTTTGACAGAATCTGACACTGTGAGCTGTATGAAACATTGCCTTAAATTCTGAAAATGTCCCGCTTAAAGCCCTGTAGTCAGTTCTTGCGAAATTTTCGTAAGAAATTTTGTCATTTATATCTAAACGGAAAATTTTCTTGGCAAGAGTTACCACATTTCTTTGATTTACCTTGCAAATATTTCATTTATAATTCCTCTACGCGCTCCATTTTATTTTTAACGCATGTCGTGTTGCTTTCAGTTGTTAAAATTATCAAAATGTCAAAATTCCGGTCCCAAACAATTATAAAACAATTGTTTTCGTACGAAATAGCTTTGGCGTAACAACTCTGTAATTGATTTTGCCTACGAAATTTTCGCAAAGAGCTGAGTACCAAGCAAATGAAAAGTGAGCGAAATTTTCGTTATTTTTTATACACGTACTTCTTATTGCAACGAAAATTTCATAAAAACTGAGTACCGGGCTTAAGGGGTAAAAAACGAGATAGAGGAAGTCATTAGTAGAATTTGGTGTCGGGGTGAAAAATTATAATATATGGGGGAAATTTAGCTTTCGTAAAGACAAAATCAAGTTTCCCGATTGGACTTCAAATGACGATAAATAAAACTAAAAGGGCGGTATTTAGGGTGCAGAGAAATTATTTTTTTCAAAATTAGAACAGCAGCTCAAACACCTTACCTTGCATCTGTGAATACATGTTATGTTTTTCGTATGAAAGTACTTACCGAAATTAAAATAATCGGATTTGGGGTTTTCTTTTTTACTTCTTATCCAGATTTTATCTTATCATGAAAATTTTGGCTAAAACTTGATCTTAAGCATTTTTTTCAAAGAAACTTTAATTTTTCGCACGGCTATATATGTATAGTTAACCGATTGTAATTTTATTTTCCTGCTCTGAGCATAATTGTACACGCTGATTGTTGTTGTTTGGATGCAAATACAACATGTGTTTGGAGCTTGTCGCAAATATAATATACTTGTGCCCAAACGCATTGTGTTTGCTATTCAATTTACATGTTTGAGACACAATGATTAATATGTTATAACATATGTGTTTGCGACCCAAATATATCTGAGTTTGTTATACAAATACAGCCGTGTTTGTGGCACTGTGTATAAAAGTGAATAAAAGAGGGGTAACGAGTGTGTATATCTTGTAAGTGTGGATCTGTATTTTTCCATTATTCTCTCAGTGAGTGATTCATAAATATTCCTGAATCTGCGTATAAATTGCAGATGAAGTTAGTGTTTCTTATTTTGGCTAATGTATTGCGTTTTAATTTCATGTATTCAGTCTACAATAATTCATCGGGCAGAGGATATCAAAGGCCCTCGATCAGTGAAAAAAAAATAAACAAATGCTCGGACGGTTAAATGGTGGTTGGTTTGGTTTTTGTTTTATGTTTTTAGCATATATTTACTTGTGCTAACTTCTGCCCGAGCCTCTACTTAATGACGGACCATTTGTGAAATATAAAAAAAAAACACAAGTAATTACGCTTGGCTTGCATGAACTAGATTTGTATATAAGTATATTGTTCGTGTACCAACCACGGTTGCCACAGCGATAATTTTTTAATTACCAGAATATTCCAAAAAATTTACCAAGAGTTACCAAATTTTAAAATTTTTTTATTTAGAACATTAATTAGGGCGAGGTTCTCACTCGTTATTTATAAGCTCAATTTAATAGCTCACGGAAAATTGTCATATTAAATGACAAACATCGGGCATTTAAAGTTCATTTAACTGGAGAATTTTCAACTGTGAAACTGGCCATATTTGTTTATTTAAAAAAATACATTACAGAAAATAAACACATAAAAATAAAATATGGTATAAAAAAACACAATCTTAATCATTTTTTCTGGATTTTATTGCCTTTCAGTTGCAATGCAAAAATATTTAGTGCACAAGTATCGCAAGGGTAGTATTCTAAAAGTCCCGAAAGTGAACGTAAACGCAAAAGCAATCGCGAACGCAAAAGTCAAAAAATGGTAGTTTATATATCACTTTTCGCTTGCGTTTGTTTACGAAAGCTGTCACTGACATATGCGGTTTATAGAGTTGCCCAACTAAAATAAACAATTATAGATTATAACAAGTTATCTTGAGTAAATGCTCAGAATGAAAAAGATTAAACAACTAAACTCTATTACAGTAGATCAACAGATTTTAAGATTGTATAGTATTATTAATACCAACAATATTCACATAAAATATGTAAAAACCTATGTTATTTTGGGGTTCAATGTAGAATAAATTTCCCCATCTATATTAAATTAGTTATCTTTTCAAAAACACGTGCCATTTGGCGGTATGTATTGATTGTAATGTATTGGTTATTTTGTTTATTATTGTCAACATGAACTGGTGTCTATAATTTTTAAATATAATTATAATAGTTTTGCAACGCATTATTTATTTCAACGTTCCATTTCTAAATTTATTATTGTAAATAAGAATTTCAGTGCGTAAACAATCTAATTTTGATTTATTTAAAAAAAAGTGTGAGCTCTATCTATCGAATGCATTTCAGCCAAAATTGGCAACAACTTATAAGCAATGAAATGCAAAATAGTTACTTCCATCTGCCTATCCTCGATCGACATTTTTCTTTAAATTTGTAATTTCTTCAACTAACGCGAAGAACTGTGGCGTGTTCAATTTGACAGCTGATGCGATCAAAAACGCTGCGCTGCGTTTTATAAACTACCCACTAAATAACGTATGTGGCCGTCGGTGGTGCAATGGGTAGTGTGCTCGCCTCTTTGTACTTGAGATCCTGGGTTCGATCCCTGCTCTGACCACCTTAAAATTTCTTTCGACGGCATTCACCTCGCATAGTGACGGCGACACTATCGAGTATTTAGCCATGAAAATGCTTCTCAAAAATACCGTTCGGAACCGGTGTAAAAAGTGTAGGTCCCAATCAGTGAGTATAAAACTAGAAAGCGCACAGCTCACTGGTTGTGAGAAGCTCTCCCCGATTCCTTCATGGGATGTAATGGGAAACCATTTATTTGTTTTCACTTAATAACGTCACTCAACGCAGGTAGTCACCGACCAGCTGTAACGTTTTATAAACTACCAAAACGACAAAAGTAACGCGAAGCGACTGATTCACGACTTTTAAAATACCACCTTTAGTGTTCATCAAAAACCCTCCATTCTTGAATCTCATCTATAATATTTTCGGAAAAATTGTAATATCAAATGTATAAGTAGCTGTATTCCCAATATTCTGTGTCAAACGGTTGTTAGTATTCAAGAATTCTACTAGGATCTGACCACTACGATTACAGTAATACGTGTGGTTAGAGTTAGCATCACTACCTATTAATGTTTCGTCACCTGATCATTTGACATTCTCAACCATTCGTGTATTTTCGACGAAGGTGGTGGTGTCGGCTCTTCGTATGGCAAGTATACTGATGACAGGTACATATTTCCGGCTCCCTGTTTCAGCACAGTTGCGTCCGATGATGAAAACTCTGGCGAGAAGATAAAACAGAGGTTTTTATGACACAAGTGTCGCATAGAATTGTTGGAAATTTAGGTGAATTTAATCCACTAACTTTGTTCCGAGTTCTTCACGTTTCGTTGATTAAAGCAATGTGTATCTTTTTTTTATAACTGGCTTCAAAATTTAAATTCCATTAATCGATCTTCCTGGAAGATGGTAATGTTGTCGGTCATTTCCTCCTTCTGTTTTAGCTGTGACCGTTCCCCCACTGGGTGAACACAAGCAAAACCTTTAGCAACGCTACTCATGAAACTATAAATCCAATCATTATTACGATTCTTAATTATTTTATAACTCCCCCACGCACTGCATTATTAAACTAACCATAAACCGCCGATCCCACTCATCTATAAAAGCCGGTAGATTATTGAAACACATTTACTCTTGCCACACTAACATCGTCGACTCGTTTATAAAATATCCTTTGCAATAGCAACGAATGCAAAGTTGTTTGGAGTGACTGATAGAGGAGGGTGTAGTTGCACTTTGTAATCCTTTATTAGAGAGATTAATATTAATATTTTATCAATAAACTATGATGTACCAACACATAGTCGATTACAATTTGTGTGCATAGAATGCGGAAAACATCCGGTAATTAGTGACAGCCATAAAATGTCCTGCTAATACTAACTTGTAATTTTTTCTACCTATAGTTTCGAAAATTTATTCAGTATTAAATTTATGGTCGAATGTTGGGGAGAATTATTATTAAAAACCGCTGGCAAAACCGCAGGCCATCGGAAATGCTATATTTTTGAGGAGGACCAACTAAGTTTTAGTCAGCTCGGATGTGGGATTATTGTGGTTGTAATTCCATTAGAAATTGAGTTTGAAATGCAGTAGCAAAATTGTGTTTCATTTTTGGAGCTTCATTTTGTCAACACAGGTGACAACAGTCATTGTGATTACAGTTTAGTGGAATAATGGAACTCATTGAAAGGGAAATGCAAATAGGGCAACATTTTCGATAAAAACAACATAAGGCCCGGTTTGAACAATTGGAAATCATATATTGCGGTCTCTACATCATCAGTATGAAGTAATTATCCAAATAACACGTAACTAGAAGTATGTATTCCCTACTAAACGTATGCGTTTTCCATCGCTAAACTATATAGACTATAACCTGACAATCTTATTTCAGAAAATTTTTTGACTGATTTCAAGCATATAACTGTTACACTAAACCAAATTACTTAATTTTATTGACTATTTTACAACCTCATGAGGTCAGAAGTCTTACACATATTAATTAAACAAACAAATTTCAACATATTTTTCCAACTGGCTTTATCCTTCGCCTTTTCTCGCCAGTTGCTAACACCAAGGATGCGGAGGGATTCATCTGCCTGGTCTTTCCAGCGGTGTCTTGGTCGTCCTCTTTTCCTGCTGCCATCGGGTACGTTATCCAAAATCTTTCGCGCTGGCTCATCTTCATCCATTCTGATAGCATGGCCTATCCAACGCAATTGGCCCACATTGTTTTGTCTAGCTATGTCCACGTCAGAATAGAGATTATATAGCCCTGCGTTCCAGCGACGCCGGTACTCGCCGTTTTCCCTAACAGGACCATATATTTTACGGAGAATTTTTCTCTCGAAAGTTCCCAGGTATTTTTCAACCGCTTGCGATTCGACCCAAGTTTTGGAGCGATATGTCAAGACAGGTAAAATGAGAGTCTGATATAGCTGGACATTTGTCCATCGAGAGAGGGCTTTGTTCCTAAACTGCTTGCTGAGCCCAAAATAACATCTATTTGCAAGCACAATTCTCCTATCTATCTCCAGGCTGACGTTGTTGTCCTTGTTCACGACAGATCCAAGGTAGACAAATTCATCTACCACTGGAAAATTAAATCGGTTGTCAACGTTCAATTGCGGACCAAGTCGATAGGTTTCTTTAGTCGTTGACATCATCAATTTTGTCTTGCCCTCATTAACAGCAAGACCCACCTTCGCTGATTCTTTTTCGATTCTTGAAAATACTCCAATAACCTCTCGCAAATTTCGACCAATGATGTCTATGTCGTCAGTATACGCCAGCAACATATGGCTTTTCGTGTTAATGGTCTTGTTCGTATTGACTGCAGCCTTTCTCATTATTATCTCCATTAAGATGCTGCAGAGATTGCACGAAAGCCTGTCGCCTTGTCTAAGGCCTCGTTTGGTACAGAATGGCTGAGTGAGGTTTTCCCCACTTTCACGTCATTCGACAGACGCGGATCAGTTTTGCCAGAATCCCAAGTTCAGACATAGCTTCGTATAGTTTTCCCCTTATGGGGCTATCGAGAGCAGGTTTGTAATCGGCAAAAAGGTGGTATGTATCGATTTGCTTTTCGTGGGTCTATTCCAGGATCTTTCACATAATACGCTCGAAAAGACCTTATACGCGATGGATAAAAGACTGATACGGCGATAGTTGGAACAGACACACGGATCACCCTTTTTGAATACAGGACATAATTCACTGAAACTCCAATCGTCAGGCATAGATTCCCCTAGCCATATACCGCGTGTAAGTCGATGCATGTGGGCTAGCAGTCCTTCGCCATCCTGCCTTAAAAAGTTCAGCGGCTATCCCATCCGCACCAGCGGGTTTATTATTCTTAAGGCGGGAGATCACCGTTCTAATCTCGTTGGGTGGGGGGGTGGAGGGAGGGGTACAATCTGCACTATCATTACTTCCTGATCTGCAGTGGAAGAATCTGAATGGAGTAGTGCTGAAAAGTGATCTCTCTACATTTTGAGCACACACTCCTTGTCAGTCACTAGATTCCCATTCTCGGGCAGCCTATTATTAGGCCCGTTATTCGATCTTCTTACCTTCTGGAAAAACTTACGGGATTCACCTTTCATCCTGCACATTTCGGTTTTTTACTCTCTCTCTCTGCTCCCACTCCCATTTTCTCCGCCTAATTATCATGCTCTTGTACCGCTCACTCGCAGAACGTGCTGTAACTGACTGTTTCGTTGTCATACGAGCAGCGTCTTTTTCAACAGTTTCAATGCGATATTCTTAGTTGTACCATAGTCCTTCTGCTGTTGGGATGTGTTTCAACTGCGCATCTGGGTTTTCGGGAGTTGGTATTCTGTCCCAGCAGAAGAGAGAGCTTCTGTCGATAGGACATTGATATCTCCGGTATTTGTAGCTTGTCAATATCTAGCTTTTCCTGTGTTCGGCTTTATACGCTTTTGGCCCTGCTCAGTCTTGTGCGAACTTTCGCAGCCTCCAGGTAATGATCCGAGTCGATATTGGCAACTCGAATCACACGTACATACATTACACTAGAAGGGTGCCTGCCATCTATTACCAAGTGATCAATTTGGTTCTTCGTCCTCTGATAAAGAGATATCCAGGTCGCCTAATGTATGTCCTTATGCTGGAATCGTGTGCTACTAACTACCATGTTCTTTGCAGCGACGAAGAATATCAGTCGTATTCCATTATCGGAGGTGGTATCATGTAGTGTTTGATTACTGATGGTTGGTCGAAAGACACTTTGCTTTCCTAATTAATAATTAATAATCTTAATTTCGTGGTCAGAACAGCGTTCGTATATTTCCAACAGACGCTCATAAAATGATTCTTTGACTTCATCGTATTTATCCTCTGTCGGTGCATGCACACAAATTAACGAGATGTTGAAATATTTCGAGAATTGTGGCTATGCGGTCTCTCACTGGGTTGAACCTTCAAACTAGGTGCCGCAGTCTCTTGCCAACTATAAATCCGCACACGAATTCATGCTTTCGCTCATGGCAGCTGTATTAAAAATCGCAGTTTTTCTTTCTGGTGCAACCATATCCTGTTGATCGCATTTTCTGGACCGCCGTGATGTCTACTTTATATTTTCCGAGGACATCCGCCAGTTGGAAAGTGGCACCCGTCCTGTATAGCGTTCGCTCATTCGAGGTACATATCCTTAAATAGTGGTCCTTATAAAGTTCGCGAAGGTCGTCAACGGTTGGGGGATTTCTTTGTTCGTTATTTTCATTGCCAATATAATGGTGACGGGAGGCAAACCCAGCCCACCGTGGTTTGCATTTTACCTACTGCCAGGGTAATCATGTTTCAGCCGCCCATTATAGATCAGACGCTAACCAGAATGCAGAGTGTCGAAACTGGATTTTGGTTTCTGCAATTTTGATCCGCCGTTTGTCAGGGGTGTTGGCTCATCCACCTTCAAAGGACAGAAGAATATGTCCACTACTTCGAAGAGCTTCAGTGACAGGGTCACCTAATAATCCTGAGACGGATCAGTGATCGCATTACCACTCAGGTTGCTCATTCGTTTCGCCTTCTCATTTTAGCTTGCTAACGGAGGTTTCCGATAAGCCATTGTCCAGGACATACTGCCTGGAAGTAGTGAGCTACTTGGACTGCCCAACGAAGGAATCATTTCTGGCCACACCCAACTGAATGGCTATCAGAAACTTTCCACCTCCAACGACAGTCCCATGTCCCAAAATCCACTAAACCAAATCACATCTAAAAAAATTTGTTCCCATTAAACCGCATGAAGGGATTGGGGGAGCTTCTCGCAACCAGTGAGCTGTGCGATTAGTAGTTTTACACAAATCATATTTAATGAAATCAAAATCATCAAGATAAAGATGTGAAGATTGAAATGGTATTTAAAAATTTTGATATATTCCATATTCGTTCAAATCACACACACATTTTCCTTCCTTCTCTTCTTTGTGGAAAATGCTTAAAAACCTTACCACATTTTGATACTAAATTTTCATTAACACCGCCCTCTAATACGCGTATGTTTGTCTATCACAGTATATTAAAATTGCTCAATTTTAGGTTATAAATGATACTTACTCCCAGATATAATAAATCTTAGTGGCAGTTTTACAAAATCTGCTCAAATATTCAGCACAGCTTGAAATGAGAATTTGTTGGTATTTCGCTGTTTCTCCCAGCAAGAACAAATGTTGTTCAGAATAATGGAATTTTAAATATGTGTATGTTTAAACAGAAACACTGTAAGGTTAACATGTGATGGAAAAGTGAATTTTACGGAAGAAATCAAAAGAAAACGTTAGAGTAGCCAACTTAATATTTAGTTAGCACTTTTGAATGCCTCTAATTCGGCAAAAACAGGAGTTTTTAAATTCCACTTAGGCTATTTGAAAATATTTCAGTTAGGCCGTATATATCTATATATGTATATGTGGCCGTCGGAGGTGCAATGGTAGTATGCGCAGCTCCTGTGCATGAGAACGTGTGTTCGATCCCTGCTCAGACCACCTTAAGACACTATCGAGTATTTAGCCATGATAGAGCTTCTCAAAATACCATTCGGAACAAGTGTAAGACTGTAGGTCCCAATCAGTGAATGTAAAACTAGTACGCGCACAGCTCACTGGTTGTGAAAAGCTCTCCCTAATTCCTTCATTAGATATAACCGGAAACCATTTTTTTGTCTGTATGTCCTTTATGTATTTAAACAGGATATAACAATATAAAACAATATTACAATACAAAGTTTCAATAAATGGTTCATGAAGAATATAGAGCGTCAATTTTAGGCTGCTTACGATATAAATATAAACATGAATAGCTGAACCATGTTTGGAAAAAAATACAATATTATCTTTGACAAATTTGTAAATGGGTTTCTTCCCAACCCAATATGTCTTTTTTTGCCTATTACGTAAAATTTCACCATACACCGATGAAAGCTACAGTTTTTTTGAAATATTCTTTTGGCGTAGAATACGTCTTACCTTACGGTATAGGGAGTCATGTCAGATTGTTATTGTTGTAATCTTTATTTCATTGATTATGAGGAAACGGCGAGATAACTTTTGTTAAAATTTTTTTTGTAGGTAAATGAAGATGTTATCTTTCGTTTGATATACATTTCATATTGGTTGATATCTTCCTAATATTTAAATTTCTCAAATGAAAATTGTTTAAACACATACACTCAAACATATGTGTGGTGTTTGGTTGAGTGTTTGAGTTTGTAGCGTGAACACAAACTATGCTGCTGTTTCAGTGTGGACACAAACCTTCGGCTGTTGTTTTGATTGATGAAATATTGAAATTTCGTATATCTACTTATGTATTTAAGTGAAACAAAATGTTAAATGTGAATTTGAATTTAACATGGATATATAATTATTTATCATTTATCCTTACTCTTTTAATTTAAAAACATATTTATCCTATTTTGCCTACCATAAGCTTATGTATATTATCAAAAGTAACTATCAAATAAATAAATTCATTTGCTTATGTTATTTATCATTTATTGTTATATATGTTTTCTGTCTTATCGGATGGCGTATTCTACATTAAACTTAATGGCCGTGTCTCTGACACAGACTGCAGGGACAGTCCGTGGCCGAAGGCCTCGGACAACTGTCTGCTGTTTTTTTTTACTTGGGTACATTTATATGGAGGCATTATCAATATCTGGTCCAACATATTCCACATTCAGGCAGCTTCGTTCTTGGCACAAACGAAAACGTTTTGCAAAATGTTTCATGTTTTAGGATAAACAATAATAAATCTAAAATAGCTTTGTTGCACTTTTACTATTCAAAACAGGATAACTTGAAAACCTTCACTTTGAAAACATTAACTACCTTCAGACATCGAATAATGTTAACCTCGCAATTAATAGTCGTGTTTTGATTACAAACAAGCGATTATCGCTTGCTAAGTTGTAAAGAAAACAGCTTTTTAGCGAGAAGTCAATTTTATTCAAAAATATGAAAAATTTTTAAAAACGGTAAAAGATGTTAAAGTGTTTTTGTTTTAAACTTAGAGAAAATGAATCTCGTCGTTTAGTACTCGCTGAGTGTTTCATACATAACAAGCGAATATATAAGCAAGCGGTAACCAAAACACGCTTAATATTTGATATAGGGGAATACAAATAATGCATAGAGTACCAAATCAAGGCTACATGCCTGATGACCCACCAAATCTATGTTTTGTTTGTTTGTTTATTTGCTTATCCTACACAACAAGATATAAATCTTATAATTACTCTATAGTAATTTACATTGGAGAGATGATAATTTTAATAAAACTTTAAAACGTTAATTTAAAAAAAAGGAAGAAAAATAAGGTAAAGCAATAATAATGTAATAATAAAGTAAAATATAAATGTATTCAAATTGAAATTGATTACAATCTAATATTAACCATTAAACAAATAAATTAAATACGTCTAGATTTAAATAAATTTTTGCAAAGAGGAAAATAAATGCAAGAGAATATTTTATTTTTTAATCAGAAATGTTATGACTTAGAAAAAGATTTAGAATATCACAAAAATCGAAAATGAAAAATATATAAATTATAAGCCAAGTAAATTAAACATTCCGCGAAAAGTGATCAAACAAAAGTGCCTTAAAGTGAATAGCGTTGCTGGTATTCTGAATCAATTGCGGTAGCGTGTTCCAAAGAGGTAAAACATTTATGAAAAATTGTCATTCGGACTGATATCGAAAAGGTATCAGCTTATTTCCCCTATTAGATCTTGCGAAAACAAGACGACGGAAAAGATAAGGAGGTAGTTTTAGATATATAATCTTATGAAGAAGCACAAGAATCTTTATTTTAAACAAATTGTCCAAGACAAATTCCATATAATTGTATAAAATATTCAGAAAT
This sequence comes from Phaonia tiefii, assembly GCA_963931995.1. Classification (NCBI taxonomy): domain Eukaryota; kingdom Metazoa; phylum Arthropoda; class Insecta; order Diptera; family Muscidae; genus Phaonia; species Phaonia tiefii. The sequence continues at coordinate 194,575,304 of OZ008368.1, read as the reverse complement.
ATGGTCATATTTTCCAATGCTATTTCGACGGCTGACGGAATCACAGTTTGAAAAAATTTCACAACCATAAAAAAGAGTGAGTGCTCAAAGAGACCTTAGTTTATGCCGACAGGATGGAACTTCAGGCGAACAAATGGTGGTGTACAATTCTGAATTGACTGCTCTAGGTTGTTATAGTTGCAGATTGCCGAAAGGTCTTGTTTTGTTGTTTGGGATGACCTAGCCATACTAGGGACAACCTTACAGGTTCCAAAGAAATTGGGGCGTATTGACATGCCACTAGCGACATGCATACCCTGCACGAGCGCTTCTATATTATGATGCAGGGGTGAAGGAGGGGTACAGACTGTGTCCGCTCAAGACATGTCTGACCCATAGTAGACAGCAGCAGATTAATGAACCTTCTTTCGGTAGCCGGGCCCAACGTATCAATGTTTGTTTTGATGGATCACTTTCTGATTGGCTAACATGCAGGTCAGGGCATATGACTTCTGCAGAAGCTGCAACGAGGATATCTACTGTGTGATCCTATCCATTTCGGGACCTGAGAGGATTATCTCATAAAGGCGTGGACACGACCTTGAGCATTTCGAGCCAACTAAATGGTTCTCTGGCGGGGCTAACGCTTAAATGTATTAACCCGTGGTATCACAATGGACTTCTAAGCCTAAATGTCTCGTTCGTCGACTGCCACCAACACTTGACCTAACGTAACCTTGCGCCAATCGACAGGAGCTGTTTTTTTGCATCGATGGTCGAATAATGTATTCAATAAGAAGGAATCTTAATGACGGCCAAATTTTTAGAGTTTTGTAGATCCCAAGGAATTTGATCCCTAAAAGGAACTACAGGAATCAGGTCTTACAAAAAACCCATTTAATTGCTGCTAAGTTACTATTATCTCTTTCTATTATCTCTTTCTGTTTTTGATGTTCATAATCACTTTAGCTTTAATACTCCCCAGTTGGAAAATATGTCTTGAAAACATTGTCAGCAGAATGCCCTTAGGACAATGTTCATTTATCAGCATGATGTCATGAAAGCCAATGCTTAATGGCGATACGACCCGTCCTTAGCATTTGTCAAGGCGAGTCATGTGCGTATATTTGCAAGAAATTCTAAAAATTTAAAATCGAATAATTTATATTTGAATTGTTTATTATATGTTTTCAGATTTAATTTGAAAAATATTTGAAAATTAGTAACAGAATAATCATATTTCCCGATATTATGTATACATATTTACATAAGTATGTCTGAAATACATACATGCGCCCATTTCGAATTATGCTGACAACATTTCTTTCCGATTATATTAAATAAGTGGTCATAACAAAGATTTAAATATGTATAATACGTAAATATGTTTACGGAATATGGCATCTGACTACAGCATTTAGTGGATTCTTGACGAATTGGCCCACTGATGAATTGCGACATAAGGACGTCTTGTGTACATGTCATCAGCTGATCACCACTATTGACAAACTGCGGAAGATTCCTGCTGACTTCTTACCAAATGTATAAAAATGTCAAGGGATGCCATGTTCATAATCAGTGATGACGTCTTTAGCAAATTTACAATGGGTTCAATAATACCAGATAGAGGCAATGGTAAACAACGTTCAACAAAGGAACAACAACCGAATTTCGTGTTTTTGTGGCAAACTAGTTGTGTTAAATACAATACAAATGTATACCAACGGTAAAAGTCAACAAAAAAGTGCAAAATACATTTAACATTCGCCTTACCAAAGGTTTTTATGTTCATCGTTTACCAATACCCACCGGGGTGACCTGCACTTCTGTGCATATGCGATATATAGGCGATCAAGCCTGGTTAGCCACATCTTTTCGTTAACTCTTTCCGGCGCACTATATAAAATCGGAAAAAATTAAAGAAAATTTTTATTTGCTTTTATTTATAGAAGTAATTTATTGAAAAAAATTAAAAAAAAAAAAAATATTTCCTTACAGGATTTCGCGCAAGGATGTGGTATGATTTTTATACCACCGCGCTTATGGTTGGTGGGACGACGAGGCTCGTATGCTTGCATCTACAAAAGGTTTATTGTTTTTTAGTCGAATAGTGGTTTTTTTATTTGGCCTTGCAGAAGTTACGGATGAACATGAACCTGAGTGACACAGACTTGAAATTATATCCAGCTTAAAATCTTTTAGTGGTAACTTATACCCATCACTTTTGGCAATTATATAAGCATTGACGACTGCCACATCGAGAAAATGACAAAAAATTCGATGCCACCAGTTGCGGCTCTTTCCATTCAACTCATAATATTTCTTTAGTTGGTCTAACTTGTCGACGTTGTTCATATGCATATTATAATCATGTATAATACCTGGTTTATCAATTTCCATCACTGTACCATCACGTTGACGTTGCATTACCTTGACAAGTTCATTTGGATCATGGAAACTGGACAAAGCTGTGACCGCTCGTTTGTCAATCTATTTCATAAAGAGCACACCCGTATCGCTTATTTGCCAGTCATATTCTCCCCTTTTTAATTGCTTGTCAGGCTTAGTATCGGTCGGGAGATATTTTCGATTACTTCGCACTGTCCGGCAACCATTTATTAACTTTTTTTTCAATTCCAGGATGAGGTTGTAGGAAGTGAAGAAATTATGAAAATATACCTTTCACCTTCATCAAAGTGTTTATCTTCATTGTCGACTGCAAGGATGTTATCAAAAAGTTCCTGCATTTGGTTCTGATCATCGAGGTCCTCAACATCATCGATAATTGGCTCAGCGTCTGATGGAATCTCTTCCACAACAACTTCATCCTCGATTGTTTCCAATATATAGGAAATATCACTGTCTTTGAGTTTATTGTTTTTAGCCATGGATATAATGCGCAGTGGTATTATTTTTATACCATCAACTTTAACCTTCACTACTTCAAAAGTTTTTATTTATTTTTGATGTTACTATTTTCAAGCACGTTATTCACTATCTTATTGATCAAAAATTATACATGTATGAAGTCTAACGCACGTGTTTTGCAGAAATTTACTAAATAATGGAAAACACTGTCAACACTTGACAGATGGTACTCAAGTTTAGTTCAAAATATATATATCTATCTCTTTCAAACATTTGGTATATTTTTTTTTTGAAATATAAGCTTAAATCTACATATAAAAGTGGTATTTAGAATATACCATTGCACACAGAATGTAGGAAAATTAATTAGATAAGTGGTATAGTTTTCATACCACCGCGCCGGAAAGAGTCGATCACAAATAAACAACAACTTCATGTCTTTCTCTTTTCTGCTATACCATTTACTAACGGTAATTCAGATATATATGTACATACATATGATGTGCAACGTATTCATAGCGATGCAGATTTTCGATATAATTTAGAATTTAGTTGTAATGTGAGAACGTTGGCAAGTGGTCGCGTAATATTTAAACATGAGTGGTGAAAACAATTTGCAATATCTTTCTGCTAGCGCCATTTCAAGGTATGTATTTTATAAATTCTATTTTTATATTTTCAAAGTTCAAACAACTATTGTAATTTATGTTGTAAAATGCTATCCCATGAAGATAGAGAAGCATATTTACTTCGATTAATTGACGCTGAATCAGATTTGGATGATACTGCAAATTTGTTTGGGGATGGTGATGAAGACGATGACTATATGCCTAGTGGCGAAGCAGAAGAATCTGACGTGGAACAGGAGCCTTGCGAAGTTGAGGTAAACGATGAAAGTGGTTGTGACGATAACGATGAATCGAGTAATGAAAATCCGACGTCGTCGTGTACTAATAATTCTTGTTACGAGGCTAAAGATAGTGTGAAATGGTTCAAGGAGGTGCCTCATATAAATCGCCGACGTTCGACAAATATTATTCGCGAAAAACTTTATAGGGGCCCTAATCCAATCACTAAAAATATTGCCAGGGTTGATACATTCAACTGCATTCTCAGTGCCGCTGTTAGAGATTTAATTCGAAGATTTTCAAACAAAAAAGCCGAAGCCGTTTACAACAAATGGAATTCTGAAAACACCGAAAAACCAGAACGTACATGGAATCCAATTACAAACGAGGAATTATCGGTTTTTTTTTGGCATTTCGCTAATAATGGGCAGCCACAAGTCTTGTCAGGAGCCCCTTGCAGAGCTATGGAAAAAAGGCATATCCTCTCTACCGCGCAACCATGTCACGTAACAGATTTACGGAAATTTTGCGATTCCTTCGATTTGACTGGCATGCCACGAGAGTAGCTCGACAACAGGAAGACAAGGCTGCAGATATCAGAGATGTCTTCGAGATAATAAATTCCAATTTAAAATCGCATTATAGACCTCATGAATCAATTACCGTGGACGAGCAATTATTCGGATTTCGGGGTCGAACACGTTTCACGCAGTACATGCCGTCCAAGCAAGCCAAATATGGTATCAAAATCTGGTGGGCGTGTGATTCAAATACTTATTATCCACTTCAAGGCAAATCTACAGTGGCAAAGTAAACAATGTAAGGGACACAAACCAAGGTGAGCGTGTTGTAAAGGATCTAGTCGGAATGTACAAAAACACTGGAAGAAATGTCACTATGGATAATTTTTTTACAATATTGCCGTTAGCCAAGGAGCTGGCCACTTGGAAATTATCCGTTGTAGGCACATTAAAAAAAACACAAGAGGTATGTTCCAAAAGAATTCAAGCCGTCCAAAAGCCGCGAAGTCCAATCAAGTCTATTCGGGTTCTCCGAAAATGTTACGTTGGTTTCCTATGTCCAAGCCAAAAACAAATCAGTTGTTTTGTTGTCCACTATGCATAATGACAAAACTATTTCTGGTCCACAAAATAAACCAGAAATAATTCTATATTACAACAAGACTAAGGGTGTTTGTGGACACCATGGACAAAATGTTGTCACAGTATTCCACAAAACGAGCAACATTGTGGTGACCATTATCAATATGTTTTAATATTTTGGATACGGCGGCCCTTGCTTCATTCATAATATACAATGAAAATATTGGAGAAAGATCTGTAAACCGATCGCAGCGAAGCAGTTCCTTGAGAGCCTTGGTGAAGACCTATGTCGTCCTCTTATATTGACGAGGTCTAAAATACCACAAGTCATTGGAGGATTTGCAATCAGATCAGCCATTGAATGCATTTTAGGTAAAAACTGTGAAAAACCAAAAGAATTGATAACAAAGATTTACTTTTCAGGTGAACCAGTTACCGCTAGCGACCTGGATGATACTTTTGAAGCCGATGAAACTTCGGAAAGGGATGCAACTGGCCGCATTAAAATAAAAGGAAAATTCTATACATGCAACTCTTCTAAACAAAGAAGAAATACTCGACAAGTTTGCGTTAGGTGCAAGAAGCCCATTTGTGCAGAGCATAGTGTCAGTCAAACTAAATGTGAAAAATGCACCTAAAGCCCACCAGCATAATTGAATGAAATGTTCTAATTACAAAAGTGAAATAAATTACAACTGAAATAACTGTTATAAAGTTAAATTTTTCTTAGGTTTTCCTAAAGGGTAACCCGGGTGGGTATTGGTAAACCACGAAATAAAATTGAAAAAAATCTTTAAAAACTATAAAAATTTTATCATATTTTTGCAAACTTCTAAAGAACTCAACAATTTATTCAGTGAGTCAAAATCATCTAGATCGGAGCAAAATTAATAAAGTTATTAAAGAAATAAAACCGAAATGGTCACCCGGGTGGGTATTGGTAAGGCGAAGATTAAATTTTTCAGTTCTACACTAAAACAACATGAAAAAATTAAGTGAACATATTTTGTAACTCCACCTGGTGTAAGTTAATTTTAATTTTAGTTTCTCTCATTTCCACAAACCTACGACGAAGAGTGTAAAATGAAACGTCAGATGAGAGAATAAAAGTATCTTTGTATGCATTAGTCTATGTGGAAAACAATCAAAAGCTTGAAACAAAAACAAGTTAAATATGATTTGTGACATTATAATATGATAATAGATTAAAATATGTAACAAATTCAGTATAAAAACGTCAACTTTGCAGCACCTGTGGACATTGTTTGCCCGTACTATCCTCTCTCTCAAAAACTCATTGGCAAACGTCTACTTCATGTATTTGTTTTGAACAACATCCACACAATACTCGTAAAACCATGCGAACGATAAGTCGAAAGATAGGCCTTCGATCGAACGAAAGTGAGTGACTGCCTTCATTCGCTTAGATTTTCGTTGAGTTTGTTGGAGAGGGTGTAACTGGGGTACGATTTTGTTCAAATTTGTAGTGGTTTTCGACTGTTTGTTAGTGGGCCTCAAATCAGCTGTTTGTTGCATAGAAGAAAGCGACCGTTAACGTCGACATCTTGTGACAGACTATCAGTGTATAAAGGCTCTCTCTCTATTTAATTTTCTTGATTTTTCACTTTGTGTAGACCTTTATTCCTACAGTTCTTTATCTGATCATTAAATTTTTTCACTTCCTTTTGCTTTTCCGGTTCAGGTAGTAGATCAAATATTTAAATCAAGTATTTATTTACGTTTGGTCTTCCGCGCTCTTTTCGTTGAGTACTTTTCGTTTCCAAAACCAGTGCAGAAACTGAAAGCCACTGTGTTCTAAAAACCAACCTTGACACTTTCCTGAGCGAAGCCAAAAAATCAAGATCCGTTAGAGGAACTAAAAATTTTAATGCTATAAGAATTCCCAAGCGTGCCTCAGATTTAGCACAGTACCTATGTTTTTCAGCATATCAGCTAGTGTCCAAAACACCGGTATTTTTTAGAAACCGGTTTTTGGTTTGCTCGAATAATTTATTTTGTCAAGAAACCGGATTTCGGTTTGTTCGAAAAATCAATTTTTCAAGAAACCGGTTTTCGGTTTTTAATTTTGGAAAAACCGGTGGTACCGGTTTTTTTACTTTTAGTTAAATGACACATGTAGAACTTACAATACATTTGTGTAACGAAAATTAAAATGAAATTTTTAATTAATAATTGTGCTTATTTTCCTGACGATGCAACCCAATGGGTAGCGAAATATTGAAGAATTAAATAATTTAAAATAGATCTAACGCCTGAACATTTTAATTTTAAATATAATACGAAAGGTCGAATAAATCATCATATTTTAAAAAATATATATCATATTCCAATTTGGAATGCGTGTTTAATATAAAATTTAAAAGTTTTATTCAAATTCGCATTAAACTGATTTTAAATCGTAAATCAAATTCAAATTTGAAAAAGATTTTGATGTATGAAAATCTTATTAAGTTTAAAACATTTAGTTTTCAAATAATTATAATTTTGAAATTTGATATAACAAAATGTTTGAAAAGCTTAATTAATTCCACTTCAAATCATAAAATCAATTTGAAAAATAAAATTTGTTTGGATATGTCATTTAGATCATATTTCAAAATAGAAATCGCGTTTTGTTAATTGCAAAATTTCACTAGAATTCGAAAATCATATCATTTATTATTAATTTTTTTAAGGGTATTAATGCAAATTAAGTAAAATCCGAACCGACGTCAAATAACCGGTTTCCGGTTTGTTCAAAAATTACGTTTTTTAAAAAACCGACACACGGTTAATAGAAAAAAACCGGTTAACCGGTTTTCTCGGATCCGGTTTTGGACACTCTAATATCAACCGACACAGCTTTCTCTGGCCTGACCATATAAATGTTTAAATGAATTTATTAAGGAAGTTCCTGTATATAAAGGGTTTTTCAACAGAGACGCTACAAAAGTAAATCGATAGGGATTTTTTCCCGCTCTTTTGACATTTCTCTTCAGTAAGGTTTGCCGTTTCATCACGGAAAGATATACGAGCCAACAACGAGTCAAAATTATTAAAATTTACTACCGAAATTTGGAGTCAGTGGCCTCAACTTTAAGAGCGCTACGTCCAATTTATGGTCGTCATAATCGTCCTACCAGATCAACAATTGAGCGTCTAGTGGAAACATTTGAATCCACAGGCACAGTACAAAATGTTCCCGTGCCAGGGAGACAAAGAAGTGCCCGTAGTGTCGAGAATATTGCTGCCGCTGAGGCTTCAGTTCAAGAAAGCCCAAATGTGTCTCTCACACGTCGTTCTCAAGCGTTGGGCATCTCTGTGACGTCGTTGTGGCGAATTTTGCGAAAGATCTTGGCCTACATCCTTACAAGATCAAATTGACGCAAGAACTGAAGCCGGCTGACTACCATAAGAGTCGTATGTTCGTGAATTGGGCTGAGCAACAACTTGAAAATGATTCGGATTTTCATCGGAAAATCATCTTCAGCGATGAGGCTCATTTCTGGCTGAATGGCTTCGTCAGTAAGCAAAATATGCGTTATTGGTCTGACGGCAATCCACACGTAATCCATGAGTCATCATTGCATCCCGAAAAAATTACGGTTTGGTGCGCTTTATGGGCCGGCGGCGTCATTGGGCGGTACTTCTTCCGTGATGATCAAGACCGGCACATTACTGTGAATGCGAATCGCTACCGTTCAATGATAACCGATTATTTTTAGCCCCAATTGGATAATATGGACTTGGAGGACATGTGGTTCCAACAGGAAGGCGCCACAAGCCTCACAGCGAATGCCACAATCAATTTATTGGAAACCAAGTTTGGTGAACGTGTTATCTCACGAAATGGCCCAGTCGATTGGCCGCCTCGGTCGTGCGATTTGACGCCGTTAGATTATTTCCTGTGGGGCTACGTCAAGTCTATGGCCTATGCCAACAAGCCAGCGACGATTGATGAACTTCGTACGACTATCGAAGGTGAAAATGGAGCAGTATCGGCCGATTTATGCTTGAAAACCGTCGAAAATTGGGTTCAGCGTATGGACTTCTGCAAGCGAGCCCGTGGTGGCCATGCAAAAGAAATCCGTTATAATATGAATAAAATGACATGAATTGTGTCTTTTGAATCCGAAATATCAATGGCAAGTGACCAATTTCAATATTAAGTGTGTTTGTCTTACCCCGCTAAAGTTAATTATAGCTTAATTTGTACGGGACAGCTAAGCGATATTAAGTGGCATTTCAATTTCCCACTTAAATTCCGACTTGAGCAATGACAATATTGCCACATGTTGAATTTCAAGAAATGCAAACAAAAAGTTAACTTAGATAAACATTGTTATCATTTCTTGCGAATAAAAATGTTATCAAGGAGAGACTCAAAAGCAGAAATTTGCGAAATGGCTTACACATTTTAAGTTCATTAAAGGTATTTTATTTAAGGGAAGACTACGTATACTTCTATATCGCAATAAGGATAGATTTTTATTTCCGATTGAAAACTAAATTGGAACTAAATTGTTCATAACAACGCGCGGTAAATGTTATACAGATCAGGTATAGTAGTTTAAACAAGTGATAACATTTAGCCCTCATTTTTCGTTTCACTTATCAAAATCGTATGTAGGTTTTTTTATACTTTTTTGTATTCTTGTATTGTTGGTATCTAATTGTGTAGAGTTTGACAACTACAACGAATGAACGAAAATAAAATGTCTGATTTTGCTGCTTACAATTACAACAACATATGCTGCTACCATGTATTTGTTGGCACTGGCTGCAAACGTGTTACCGTATCGCATGTTTGTTACACCCATTACAGAAAATGTTGCCACATTTCGTAATATTAAGTGTGGATCGTTTTATTTGGAAAGTCGTAAGTGGTGATAGCTTAATGGAATAAAAAAACAGCCTTATTGTTGACGACGAAAAATATATTATCTATTCATATCTACAGTGTGAGAGGGTCTAAAATATTCTGTTTAAATTTTGAAACTATATTATTCAAATTTTAGCTGATCATGGCACGTCTCCTGAGCCCCATACTGACCAAAAGAGTCGAATCATCAACGGTCTGTACGGTAATATAAGTACCCTCGTCTAAAAAATTTGACGTTCCCGCAATCGGCCTTCCAATATTCATCTTTTCTTGTTTGGATGCAAATATAACGTGTGTTGGGAGCTTGTTGCAAATATAGTATAATTTTGTCCAAACACATCGTGTTTGCTGTTCAATATTACTTGTTGGAGACACAACGATTAAAATTGTATAAAATATGTATGTGTTTGTGATCCAAATATATCTGTGTTTATGAAACAAATTCAGCTGTGTCTGCCGTACTGTGTATGCTCTCTCTAGAGCAAGAGAATAAAAGAGGGACAAACGGAGATTATTCACATTTGTACAAGTACGTGACCGACGGTGGTGCAATGGTAGTGTGCGCGGCTCTTGAACATGAGTTCGTGGGTTCGATCGCTGCTTAGACCACCTTTCACTTGTAAGTGTGTAACTGTGTTTTTGGATTATTATTTCAGTCAGTGATTCATAAATATTCCCAAATGTGTGTGTAAATTCCAGATAAAGTGAGCCTTTCTTATTTTGACTAATGAATTGCGATTTAAATGCCAGCATACTGTCGTCAATGGTTCATGGGACAGAGAATACCAAAAGCTCTTGGTCTGTTAATGATTTATTAGTAGAAAATATTTCTGATCAGTAAAAAAAAAATAAATAAATGGTTTGTGGTGTTGAGTGAGAAACGATTTTGAGGAAAGAAACTGAAAAGGGAAACAACGTGAAACCCATTTATATCTGTCCGAGCCTTTACTAAGATAATGGGAGCGGCAGACCAGTTGTGAAATTTAATAAAAAAAACACAAGTATTTAAACCGCCCTTGGCGTTCATTAACTAGATTTGCATATAAGTACATAGATTGTTTTTGTACCAACGCATATTGACTATGGTTTTTTTAAGTGTCCCTATCCCTCTCCTTACGTTCTCTCGATGACGACGAGCTAATAGGCCATTTCATCGAGTCCCAGTTACTGTTGTATTTTAATCTTTGGTTGGACATAAGACGGAGAGAAATAAAAGAAATGCCTATTTTCGTTCAATGCAAACAACATATAACATAATTTAGCTGTCATTAGTATCAATCAAACACTATTTAAATGTAGTTTGCTGTATAGTTTGCTTCTGCTTGCTTCTCGCTCTCTCGCCTATCCACTATGTTTTCTTTTAATTTCCTATTACATAGTCGAACAGCTGTGCCATGGATACGTCCCGATAGAAATAAAAGAGAATTGGTATTTTCGTTCGGTGCAATCTACATAAACATAATTTTGCTGTCGTTAGTATCAATCCAACACTAGTTAAATATAGTTTGCTGCATTGTTTGCTTCTGGTTGCTTATCGATCTCACGCGTATACACTCTATCTGCTATCAATTTCCCACTACATAGTCGATCAGCTCTGGCATGGATACTTCCTGATTCAATGCAAGTAAATGTAAAGAGGTGCGTTTAAATTCTATAATTTTGTTACTAATAGGTTAAAAAAGTAGATTCGTATTGATAAATTAAATATAATGAATAATATATGTATTGAAATCAAAAGTAATTTGTTTCTAAATATTAGTATGTTTGGGAGGAAATACGAAAATGTTTTCACTTAAGTATATGGAGGTTGCTTCCACATAAATGTATGGATGTTTGGGATTAAGCGCGAATATGTTTCCATGTAAGAATACACCTGTTCGCCAGTGAACATTCTATAGAAATACATTTGAGTTTGGAACTTGCAAGCACAAAAAAGTATGGAGTGTGTTCCAAACATATACATGGTTCGTGAATAATATGTTACAGAGGCCATTTTTTCAGCAATGGTTAATATACTGAGTACTACACACTAAATTTTAGTATATCGCAAAAACCTTACACCACAAATATCCATATCAAAAATATCCTTAGAATTTTAAAACACACCGATTATCTTTTTATTTGTAACTCAAAGTGATGGCAACTCTGTGTCAGACTACAAGATATTCACATTGCCTTTATCACCTACTATAACACCCTAATAACAATTATAATAATAAAAACACATAATCACACACTCATGTATACGTAAACAATCTTATATCCGCACCAGAAACAACAGAGACACAGGTGAGAGTCATAGGAAACGAAAGCATCACGAACTTTATCCAAGTTTACACAACACCAATAAAGTAAACTCATATTTTTTGGTTTCTAGCGTAAAAAGAAACGACAAGGAGATCCACAGGAAAACACACACACAGCAATTCAACAAACAATACCATCAAGTAAAGTGGCATTAGCACGGAAACTCCTAGGGAAGATATGGTGAAGAACTTACACTAACACAATTCTAACAAACGAACCTCCTGCCATTTCATCGTTTGTTTAAAAAATCATAGCAAATTATGAGATATGGAACGGGAACAAGACGGCAAAATGAAAAAACATCTGCTAAGTATGAGAATCCTCTTGATGTTTTTTTTTATAACGATGTATTGTACTTGGATGTTTCTTGGCTCGTCTGCCATTTTTTTCTCAACAAGGATAACTGATGATAAACAATGATTCCTCATGCTAACTTGCACATTCATATGTCACTGTATGTCCTAGTCTGCTCTTGGCGCCTTCATTTATATTTATTTGTAGATGGCCTGTGGAAGAATGTATTCCTTGCATTTCCTAGTTCCTTCAAATGCCTGTGGGGGTGTCTGCTTTTTTGTTTCTTCCAAACCTCTTGATTACGCTCATATGAAAAAAGTCTTTTTCACCAAATGGGGGAAATCATCTTATGTTGTATTGTTGTTATGTTGATATTTTACATTTATGGGGAAGTTATGGTATGACGAAGATCTGGTGTTCTCAGCTTTTGAAAACTTATTACATCGTATTAAATGTTGTGGAGTTTTGCAAATGTGATTTTAAAAACAGAAATACCAAAACAAATGTCGTTATAAATATCTAAAATTTTATTTAAAAATTTGATCTGGATGCTTAAGATTTCTTAGTTCGAGATAAAGATGAATGTTTAAAAACCTAAATATTATTTGTTGCCCACCGGCATGCAGAGCAATCTTTTTCGGCTTGTTTAGAAGTCCTCGTGTGTCCACTTTTTTTACATTTAAGAAGAAAAATCGAAACTCAACTCATTTAACTTTTGCATAAAACCTTGAAGCCCAACGATATTATTAGCAAAACACAGCAATGCCAACGAGGTAGTCATAGCATGAATGGAACTCACAGTCTCATGTACAAGAGTCACCCACACTACCATTGCACATCAGACGTACACCTGTTTTTTTAATCGACCGAAATCACCCGCCCCTTCCGAATTGTTTAACAATGACAAATTTTTGTTGTAAAAATATTTTTGTTCTATATTTTACCCCGTCATACCCCTCTTTTGGGGGCGTTTTTAAAATGTTCCACACAAATGTTCCTCGTAGTATTTTCAGTAAAATTCCAGAACTCAACCTATACGTAAAATGTAAGGATAACATTGTTTCCTAGACCGATTCATCATAAGAATATGCAAAAGAGAGGAAACTTTGACCACCCTAAAATTAGATTCCTGGGTGATCTATCAAAACAACGATAGACCCATATTTCTTTACCCCATCTACCACTGTCGATTGTCAGAACCTTGTTATTTTGATTTTGTGTTCCACAGTGTAATGGCCATAGTATGATATCATGTTCTTCATTAGGCCGGCCAGAAAAAAGTTGAATCTACAGGATTTAGTTAGCAAAAAACTTTGTTATATGGACCAAGTAGAATACACATATAAAATTTTAGGAAAAGTAATTAACCCCTTAACCTCACGCAATGCACTGGAAGTAAAAACGAGCTGCAATTTTATACTTTTGAAAATTTTAATATAATTGGGGAGCACTGTCAAAATTGTAAACGTGCTGAAATATAGCGTATGTCATTTTGGTCATCTGCATGCTAGCCTTAATTCTGTGATACGTGGAAGAGCTCTGTTTTCTTTTTTAAATCAGAACTGAGTATAAAAAACAGAATATTGTTGTATTAAATGTGTAAAAGGCCAATTATATCGGCGGCCGGAAGACAGGCCCCAGGAAATAACACACCCAATTGCAAAATGAAAATGGGCCCCAAATTCAGGATTTGTTTTCATTATGAATGTGGCCCCAAATTTCAAAATGAAATAGCCTCCCAAGCAATAACGAAGGGCCCCAAAAAATTGTGAATCACCACCCCAAATATTTTAGTGGGGGCGGCTTTCATTTTTTGGTTTTAAACCGTTGAAAAAAAGGCCCCACTGTGCGCAAGAGGACCCCAAAATAATTATTTGCGGTGTACTGATAAAATTTGACTATTTGGCGTGTATTTTCTTGAAATGTAATTTTAAAGAATAGAAAATCGGCCCCAATAGAAAGGAAATTGTTTTGCTTTATCCGTCGATTTCATTTCAGAATGAATTTACAATACACAGGTAAACATCATCATATTCCATGAAACATTAAACAAAATAAGACAGAATATAATATTTATTTGAAATATTTGTCTCCCCTTTTTTTGTAAAAATTTGTTTAATTTCCTTCTAAAACAGTAAAATATATTTATTAAAATTTTTGTTGATTGTGTGTTGAAGCTCCGCAGGCAAAAAATTTTTCATTTCTTTCTACAACAGTAAAATATAGTTTATTAAAATTTACTTTTATTTACTTTTCAGTAATATTTGGGGCCTAATTTCATTCATTTTTTTTCATTTTTTCATTAAGTTTTATAGTAGCCATACGAAATAGCACCCCGAGAAATTACACCCCAATTTAGTTATGAAATAACACCACAAAACATGAAAACGGACCCCAAGTAAAATGAAAATGTTCCCCAAAAAATATTTAGCGTCCACTTTCATTGGGGCTCATATTCATAATGAAAAAACACCCCAAGTGTAAGCGAAAATGGACCCCAAATGTACGAAATAACACTTCAAAATTTCGTGTTGTTGTAACCTGTGTATTGGTTTGGGGCCCGTTTTAATTTTGCAATGGGGGTGTTATTTCCTGTGGCCCGTCTTCATTCCGCCAATTATATCATGGATGCCAGATGCGGTATGGTATAAGCGCCAAACCCTACCGCAAATACTACAGGTAATACAAAATCTGAAAATAAAACACAATTTAACAAGGCGCTACTCCACCAATTTATACAACACGAAAATTACTACGAAGATAATAATATGACACAATGCTTTGAACATCGCAACGGATTCTCAAATTGTGATTTAATAAGAAATTTACAAAATTAACATTAACATTTGTTAATTTGTTAATAAATGCTGTTAATTATATATATCATAACTACTTATACATCCTTCATATTAAAACAACAAAATTTAAGTTTCGGCTATACTTTTTGTAAAATCTTAGACCCTGTCAATATAAAATATTTGTTAAAAAATAGTTTAAAATTAAAAACCAATCATATAATTGAGGTTACTAAATCAACGTATTGTCAACGTTATTGTTGGTTGGCCGTTGGCCGTCGGTGGTGCAATGGTAGTGTGCGCGGCTCTTGGGCATGAGGACGTGGATTCGATCCCTACTCAGACCACCTTAAATTTCTTTCGACGGCGGTCACCTCGCTTAGTGACGGCAATATTATCTAGTATTAAGCCATGAAAAAGCTTCTCAAAATACCGTCCGGAATCGGTGTAAAATTGTAGGCCCCAATCAGTGAGTGTAATCCTAGAACGCGCACAGCTCACTGGTTGTGAGAAGCTCTCCCTAATCCCCTCGTGGGATGTAACGGGAAACCATTTATTTATTTTTTATTGTTGCTTATCATACGGGTCAATAGTTTTGATCCTACTTTGCAACTCAGCTTGACTTTAATTCCTATTTGAAACAATATAATTTTTTCTTTCGGAACAATTCAATCAGAATTCGGAACAATTCAATCAAAACTCGAAAGTTTAACCAAACAGACGGTCGAAAATTAAAAGTAATAAAAGTTTTACCTACACAATAAAAGATTCGGGAAAGGACGAGATCTTCAAATCTCCTCCTCAATATTAAAATACAATTGTAAGAAGTGAGCAATTTATGAGAAGTTACATCCATTTATTGCATACATATTTATCGTATATTCATATGGGTTGGGATCCAGGGGATCCTCGCACCATGGATATACGTTTAAAAGCCAAGTGGATAGCGTTTTTTTACTCGTAAACGGACCTAAATGACGCACTTTAATTTGTCAATAATGCCGCTATATCAAAAATTGAATTGTTCGAGCGTTTGGTCGTGTTTGTAATTAATTGTATTCTTCGATATTTCGCTACCCTTTGGATAGCATCGTCAGGAAGATAAACACAGTTATTAATTAGAAACGAAAACAACTGATAAACAAAATTTTTTCCATGTCATTTGAAAAACAACAATAACAAAAAATTAAACAATTGAAGAAATTTTCTTGTCATATGAAAAATGTTCTAAGTTACAGCCAGAAAAATTTTTGTGTAGAAATAGTTTCTTTAATTTACAGCCAGAACAATAATTTGATTGATAAAAATATGTACATACTGGTAAATTCAACAAGTTACATCCGGATATATTAAAATATTACCTAGTGACACATTCAATGATACATCAAACAATTTTCGGTGAAGTGTTCTACATTTTACTAATTAAATGTCTATAATTCTGTGCGATATCGTCGGTTGACTCACTAAGTGCGTTTAGAGCACAATGGAGATAATGGGGTTTTAATCAATTATTTTGTACCAAAATTCTATTTTAGTAGTTACCGACTTAAAATCGTAGATTATAATAAAACTATATTTCTTTTTTATAGTTGAGCTTGTATCTTCGTGTTAAATGCAAAAGTCTTCGTAAAAGTGCGAAATGAAGGACTTAATGAATTTTACCTGCCGGGATCACAAACATAGAGGCACATAATGAAAAACAAATTCTACTTTTAGTAAGAAAAAAAACACTTTCGTCGTCCTCTATATCGCTTTCATCATTAGATGGCTCTGGTAAGCGTTCCGGATGTACAAAATTAATAGTGGGCAAACTTTTGAACCACGGGATAACTTCTTCTGGAATTAGACCAGCATCGCAGAGTTTTACAAGGTCAGTTTTTTTTTGCTTGTGAAATAGGTAAAAGATTACAGTATGCTGATTTTAGTTCAACTATTGTCCTTCGGCGACCTCTTCCGGATACATTTATTTTTTTGTAGTCAGATGTATGATCGTATCTATAATATAAAATTTCTGGGAATTCTTTTTCGAATTTTAAACACTTTATTTTAAGCCATGACACTTTTTCACCACAGTCGTCTTTGTTCCGGTTTCTGATAGTGGTAGCTGCTAGTTCCTGTAGGTTATAGAAATCCGCGAACTTTAAGAGATGAACTTGATATTCACCGTTCTTAGCAGATTGAAAATTCCGTATCCAGTCAGACATTGTGTAAGCGCTTTTATTTTTTTTACAGACTCTATTGCGGAATGCATGGAGTCACATTCCATGTGCGAATGACCTGACTCTAAAAATTTAAGCTCCAATCTGTTGAGATGGCTTAAATGTTTTACAGCATACATTAACACGGCTGCTACTTGCTGGTTTCTGTTCTGACCACCACAAGTGTCACAGAAGAGTGAAGCATCTGTCACGGTCAAGGGCAATGTTTTTAGGAAACGAAACAAAATTGAGCCTATCTCATTGCTCCCTCGCTTACCATTCAATTCATTCCAAGTATAACAATGAGCATTTTCTCCGCTTCCTACGTAGATAGTCAAATTATATACGCATATCTTTCTGGAATAATAAAACAATGAGACACTCGAATACGGCAACTGGAGCACACTTTGCAAATCGAAAGTACAAGTAATGAACGCAGGATCATTTTTGCATCTCAGTTTATCATTTTCCTTGGCTTCATTACACTGTTTTTTTCTCATTAAATGCATTGAATGCTCTGCTTCCAGCTCGTTTTTATTTATGGCTTGATCATATTTAGTGCACCTTGCACAGAGGTATTTTTTTGGTTTAAAAAACGAATAGTTATAATTATCGCAGAATATCCTTCTATAAGATTTTTGCTGACAATTTCAGTAATATTGCGTTCTTTGCCGAAATCATTACGGTAAAGATTATACATCTTCCAAATAGACAGATCACTATTTAGGTACAGTTTCTTTGAGGACTTTCGAACATAGTGGGATTCCATAACTGGGAAGCTTTCTATATGTGTTTTTACTAAAGCGACCACTAATTCGCTAGTTTTGTTACCAGGCGCCTTTCGGCCTCTTTTATCGTTATCAGTAAATGATCCAAAATGGGTACCGCTGATGGCTGTATTAATAGGCCCATTCGAAATACACAACGTCTTTTCAAAAACATTTGAATATACTCTATGACGTGTTCCAGAGCTATTTTCAAAGAAATATTTTTTAGAAACATGGCGTGCTTTATCACTGCTGGGATCTATTTTTCTTCGTTTCGGTGGCTCTGCTTGGACAAATTTTAATATAAAATCTTTCTTTCTAGCAAAGTCACAAAATCCCAAATACAATTTACAAATTTTTTATCTGTCCTCTTCTGTAATATTGCTTGTACGCTTAAACTTACATTTGGAACAATCAGCAAGTTTTGGAGCTATTGCAGGATGGCTTTTGTTTTTGGTAGTATAAGGCATACATTTTTCTCGACGAGATTTCACTACATTGACTTTCCAGGTTTCTGGGTGATTTGTTCTGCGTCTTGTTAGAACTTTTTTGTCAATTTCATCCGAATAATCGGAATTGTCAGAATCCTCTCGTACAGGCTGGTAAGTTGGGTCGTCATTGGAATCTCCACTAAAGTCTGTGTCAACACTATTGCAATCATAGTTCACAAGTCGATATGTGTCGTTTTGCATCTGCCCAAAGTCAAAGAGAGCTTATGATTATGATTGAAATTTTGACAAGCAAAAACTATAAATATAGTTGTGAGTTGTAACTTACATTAACTTCAATTCCTTTGGCCTCTTCATTCACATCGTTCTGAACACTATCAGCTGCATGTATGCCTTGTAAAATTCCACTATGAATCTTAATGTATAAAGGATGCAAAATCAGTTTTGAATATAGAATTAAGCCTGATGTTAATATTATCGTTTCAAAATGGTAGGTAATAGATAATACAAAAAATATTACTTACACGGTTTTGGTTTACATCAATAAAACTTGTGACACCAGATTGTGATACCTCAAATACACTAACAGATTTATCATCAAACAAATCTCTTTGAGCACTAAGTATGGATTTATGATTCTATAAGAAGGATTCCATAAATTAATATTATTATCCTCAAGTTGTATCTAAACATAAAGAAAGTACTTACAAGATTATCGAGAGTTTCTTTATGCCTTTGTTTACTCATTGCCAGTTCGGCCAAGTATTTACCTCTTGTCTTACCAAAGTCACACAGACGACTGAATGAAAGAGCGTAAGAATTTTGTGAGAGGCGGTCTTCCACAATTGTGGTATGAAATGGAAATTCCTGTTTTAAGAATACGTTCTACTGAAATGGAGACTTCCCCGTATTGAGTGTAGCAACGCGATTGTAAAAGTTGGCTTGAGGATAATTTGCTCAGTTACTATCATGTTGGAGGAACAGCAGTTATCTTATGTGTTTTTGTTTATTTCTTTTATGTATGAAAAATACAATTTCAAATAAAACAAAAATTCTGCAAAGTTCATTAAGTACGTATTTCTAGAGTGTTCGCAAGAAATATTCATTAAGTACGTTCATGATTTTTTCCTGCCGTAAAAATCTGAAAGACCGCAGTTAATGAAATTTGAAAATTTGAAACTGGTATTTTGGAAGCACGTAGGGACTTATTGAGTTTTTCCTGCGATACATAATTGAAAATTATAGTACTAGCATTTAAAAGTAATTTTAGTTAAAATGTGTACTTAGTGAGTTTTTCCTGTCAACCGACGATATTATCGGTATCTGCCTTAAAGTTTATTCTCTTCCTTATCATCTAACATAAAACGACGTTTATAATTATTTTCCCTATTCAATATTTTCACTATCGTCTTCCTGACGATGCTTTCCAAAGGGTAGCGAAATATCGAAGAATCAAATTAATTAAAAACACGACCAAATGCTCGAACAATGTAATTTTTGAATACAATACGAAAGGTCGGATAAATCATCACTTATACCGCCATATCTATAATTCAAAACCACTAATCTAAAATTCAACATGGATATAAATGGATTCGCCAAATCTGCTCGAAGCTAATGCAAAATTATAATCTAAATGTTAATTAGTACGCAACTATTAAATACAATTTAATCCCCTATCATGCTATTGTTCTACAACACTTTTTACAAGGAGCTATACAATTTGATCAGGCTAATTTCTTCCACATAGTAGTGCCCGGGGATGCCAGAGACCGACTAAAAAATTATGACAGATGTTGTCAAAAATTGTGCCGTTTGCAAAATCATTATGCTATGTAATTCTGACTCCAAAACAGTTACAGTCCGCAATGGTTAGTGTGCGCCCCTCTTGTAGTGACGGCGACACTATCGAGTATATAGCCATGATAAAGCTTCTCAAAATACCGTTCGGAATCGGTGTAAACCCGTAGGTCCCAATCAGTGAGTGAAAACTGGAAGCGCATAGCTCAGTGATGGTGAGAAGCTCTCCCCTGTCCCTTCATGCTATGTAATGGGAAACCATTTATTTTTGGAACGAAGTTCCTTATCGCTCGTTGCGGGATGGGGGCTAGATGAAAAAATTTTAAACAACTTTTTTTTAACCGTATTATGCTATAACCCAGTATACAAGCCAGTATTATTCTGCATACTTTTAGGATTTTGTAATTCTTACTAGTAATGTACAGTCAGGGACGTATGTATATGAGGGTTGTGTTCTTTCATGTTGGTTTTATGATAGTCAGGCCCATGTGAAGTGTGATGGCTTCAATGGAAGGCATTATGACATAATTACGGCTAAGGAAAGCGGGCTTCGCTGAACATGTTGGAAGTGAATGGAATTCAATGTTGACTTTTTTTTAGGTTATTGCCTTTTACGTTATTAACAGTATTACCCCATTCTGAGTGTTTGCAGTTCAAGTCTCCCGCAAGTACATAGTAGTTATTTGATTTTTCACGATTCATAAAATCAAATAGTTATTGCAAGTCTGCTCGTATTGAATTTATATTGCCGGCCGGATAGTAAGCACATGTAATAACAAAAAAGTTGTCGCGGTCAACGGGTATCTTTATAGCGCATTTCTCTAAAGCATCTAGCGAATATCTACTTTTGTTATCGTGACTATAGTATTGTATGTTATTCTTGATTAATATAGCAGTTCCCCCACCCCTTGTTGCATAAATTCGATATTTTCTTATGATTTCATAATTTGTAAATATTACATTGTGTCTATGGTTTAATTTTGTCTCATTTAATAGGACAATATCTACTATCTACCTACTCTTAAAAATTTACCTATTCTTGGAAAAAGGACCAATTCTAAAAAAATTACCATTTCTTTAAAAAAACCTTTTCTTAAAAAAATGTATTGTTATAAAAAATACCTTTTCTTACAAAAATTCCTTTTCTTAACAATACCTTTTCTTAAAAACAAAATATTACCTTTTTTCTTGAGATAATTAGGATTTCTGATAATAAGTAAATTTTGTTAAAAAAGTAACCTTTTCCTAAAAAGGGTAAAGTAAATAACTGAATGGTTTCCCATTACATCCCATGAAGGGACCGGGGAGAACTTCTCACAATCACTGAGCTGTGCGCTTTCCAGTTTTCACTCACTGATTGGGACCTACAGTTTTACACCGATTCCGAAAGGTATTTTGAGAAGCTTTTTCATGGCTATATACTCGATAGTGTCGCCGTCACTATGCGAGGTGACCGCCGCCGAATAAAATTTGAAGGTGGTCAGAGCAGGGTTCGAACCCAGGATCTCGTGTACAAGAGCCGTGCACGCTAACCATTGCACCACCGACGGCCAAGAGTACCACTTCTTTAAAAAGTACCTGTTCTTACAAAAGTACTTGTTTGTACAAAAAAGTCATACTCTTATGGCTTTTTCTTACAGAAAGTACTTCTTAAAAATAGTACGTTTTCTTAAAAAAACATTATCTTTTAATAAAAGAAGTACCTATGTTTAAAAAACGACCTATATAATACATATTCCCAAAAAAAATATAATACATATTTTTACAACAAGGACCTAAAAATATAATTTTTCTTTGCAAAAAATGCATTGCAGAAAAAAAAATTTTCTTAAAATTTTTTATAATTTTGTTTGAGATCCATTGTTGTTAACAATTTCCTCCAATCATCTTAGAATAGAATTTCACAAACTTTGGATAATTTCTTTTGGAATCCGTTTAAGTTATCATAGAGAAGAGTGATCAAATCGTCCCTACTTCGAAATTTTCTTTGTCTGATATTACTCTCATAATGACCCAGCGATTTTCTCTGGAGTTTATATCTAGCACTTCGAGAAGAACTTCTATCAGATGTAGACCACTTTACAAAAGTCACATATTGGAGGTACTGTACGGCCCAAAACGACGAATTTGAAGTTTGTTAATATCCGTCCACAATTTTACTGTAGGTATAAAAAGTAAGTGTTACATCGGCTTTTTACTCCTGATTTCAGGAAAGCATTTTGGAATTCTTAACAATAATTTTATAAAGAATTTGTCATTTATCTCTATACGGACATTTTTGAAATGGTCAACCTATTTCTGATATTTCATGAATTTAATTTTTGCTTTTACGCCTTTGGAGTTACTTTGTTTGCCACAGTAGTCGGAGTATCACATTTTTTCTATCAAACAATTGTTTCGTACGAAGTTACTTTGGCATAACAACCCTGTAATTGATTTGTTTCATGAAAGTTTCGCAAAGAGGTTAGTGAGTACCAGGATAAAAAAATACCGATAAATATGCTGTAAAAATAGATTTTTCAGATCAATTAAAAAGAGAAACTATCAATATGAAAAACTGTCCCGTTTACAAAAAGTTGTGCTAAAAAATGTTGAGAATATTGTGCTAAACGGCATTTAGCACAATTTTTCAAAAAACATGTGCCAAAGCCAAAAAATTGTGCCAAAACGGCATAAATTATGCCAACATGGTATCACTGGTAGTGTCAATCTCGTCTTCGTGAACCTCCGCCAACAGGTCTGAGGACAACGAGGGATTTGTTTTTTTTTTTTTTTTTGGTTTAAACTTAACACCATTATGCATATGTTCGTATCAAAGTAGTACAAACACAACTTTTAACTTAACTTAACCTTTTAACTGAATTTTATTAATTTAATACCGCAATCTCAAATTATTTCATAGTTTGTTTATCGTGCTTTTATATTATAGTATCGCGAAACGACACTAATCCTAACATTCCTAACCGGTTAATCACGAAGGGTGAAGGAAATGCCGAAGGGAATACACATTAGGGGTGTCTATTAAGATTGGACATCACGGATAGGGGAGCTTAGCGATAACCAGGCAACTTAACATCTAATGCCTCTGCTTGCTAAAATATCATCACCTATCTATATTTTCTTTCTGTACTCTCCTTCAAATTGAATCTCTCTCTCTCTCTCTCTCTTCCATCTATATTCGAACAAGAGCTACCTTAATTAAGAAAACTTTTATGGCGACGAACCTAAATTTTTTCTAAGGTAAAAGAACTTCTCCAGACTGAGTACGGCCGGGGCGAGAACGTAGCCACTGCCGCACAGTGGTTCAGAATACATTTTTGACGCGAATTAATTCCTAATTGTGTTGAAACTTCACAAAATTATACAAACCTTATTGCTTAAAGTAGTTTTTGCTAAAATGAAACCATATTTGTCCTTTACAATAAGCTGTTAGTTAAATTAACAAATAATATTTCAATAAAAAGTAAAGAGTAAAGTTAATATTAAAAAATCCAATGAGTGTTCGAACTCACGGGCGATGTGTTAACACCTTTTTGCTACACGGTACCTATTCGATTTCTATGAACACATTCGTAAATGTTACATTGGAAAATAAAAAACAGCGTTCAATCATATGATGACGTTACAGTTAAATAATATTAATACTTAAAATTATTTAAAGACCCAGTGCAAGCACATGTGTCATTATGTTCTTGCTCAATACTTTTTGTTTTATTCCCACAAAAGTCAAAGAATGCAAAGCAACAGACACTTGTACATACATACATACATTGTTATGTTCGTACGATATAACCGAAGATCAACATAAAATACTTTTTTAATATTACTCCAAATTAATACTCCAAATTAAAACACTTCAATCTCGGCTCGCTGATATCGGATCGCCTTAATTTTTGGCCTAAACTCTTCGTCGAAACCCGCACTAGCTTTTTAATCCAAAAATTAATAAAATCGGCTATGAATTTCCGGAGAAAATCGCGTGGGAAAATTATATGAAAATCGCCCAATAATCACTTTCAATACCGACTGTCAAGCAACGACCAAACAAACGATGATTTACTCTTACAAACCTAACACATGCGTATGTATTAAATTTATAGTTTACTGCCCTAGAGGCGCGCGTATAGATGTTAACACATCAAAAATAAGGAAAATTATATTTATGTTACATACTTATATTTAATTCTACATGCGGCGCTTTAAGGAGACTCATAGCCTCCGACTCTAATGGAACCCGATTTTGCCATATGATATTGGTGTCATCTTGGCTATCTCGTAGCTGTAAAGGTACTAGTGATATAATTAAGACAGATGAGTCTTTTTCTTTTGAGGTGGTATGTTGTCTATAGTTACTTTGACCGGAGCTACCGTCTATACCCCATTTGCAAATCAATGTAAATGTTTTGCTTGTACAGGTCAGAAATACTTCTTCTTGAAGTTTACATATTCGGCTTATTGTTAAATTGAGTAAAGCTTGTAGATTTATCTCCACACTTATGTTAGTCACTATAATGCTATTTTCATCAGGATAGCAACTTTTTTTAGCAGATAATATCTTATGCCACGATGGATAAATATTAGCATTGCAGTTCTTTGCAGCAAGTCTATGTGATAGGTAAATTGATTTACTTGATTTGGTGTTTATTATAAGTGCCAATGCTTCGTCTGGAGACATTGGTACAGCCATATTTTTTTCTGAGATTTTGCTGGTCATACGTCTTTTGACAGAAGCTGATCGTCCCTCTGTTGCATCTTTAACCATATGTGCGGCATCTATCTTACCATTCTTCCACAAAGCACATTGAGTTGCACGAGAAAGTTGATCTAATGAATTACCTTTAACCATATTCAACACTTTTTTTTGCTGACTCCTGGTACCAGATTCGCTGAAATGTTTTGAGGGCCTACCAGGTTTCGATATACGAGTTGTTGTATCCTCAGTCTCATTGATTGAAAAAGTCATAATTGATTCAAGCCATGTTTTATTCACTTCCAAAAATCTTGCCCTGTAATTATTTGGTCTCTTCCAGCGACATTCAACATTTTTCACAAAATTTTCTAATTGGCCTTGTATATCCTGGTTTTCTATATGAATAATGTTATATATATGCATTCCCAGCGATTTGACACATTCAACCCTAGTTAAATTTTTGAACTTAAACCATTCTTGAAATAGCTCCAAGTACGTTATTGCAGCAACATTTTCTGAAAAAAATAATATATCAAATGTTGGGGTAACGCGGGGATTCGGTTTTCTTTTTATTATAAAATACCAGTATATGAACTAATTAACACAATAGTCTTTTAAGCTTGTAATCATCTGCAATTTTTTGTAGGCCCCGTTATTTTTACGTTTCTCAACAAAACACTATGAATTTTAAGTGAGGTCGTATCTAGTAATATACAACATCTACTTACTGTTTTCTTCGGCGGACATAATAAATAAAGTACACAGAATTCAATGAACAATGGAAAAAATAAATTACATTTCAATAAGTCAAAGAAAACTGTCAAGTAATGTAACTGTTTATTTTGGTTATACAATACACTTGTGTACAATGTTGAATTTGGTGTTACCAGACCACTAAAATACTTATTTAAATGACAAATTTTACACGGTGTAGTATAGTTTGTTTACTAAATATTGGATTCAAACGATATTTAACAAAATTCTTAGAAGTACGAAATTTTAATAAATTCGCGTTAAATGTGAACTTTGAACCACTGTGTGCCGTAGGGAATAAAGCCAAAGGGCCGGATCGTCACAATAGGCAAAACACATACGTGGGTGCCACGTTTGCATTTAAAACTGTTCACAAACGGAATAGTCTGATTACTTGTGTATTTAATCTCAGTCTAGAGGAGATTATATATTGTTTTATAATCGTAGACGATATGTGGGTTTACAACACCTCAGATAACAAGCAGTGGTCGAAACAATGTGTTTCTGCGGTTGGTGTGGCCGCGAATAGACCAATTTGAGGCTACCAGGATTCAGTATTCAACTAAATAGACAAAACGACGATTTGGTGAAAAAATAACGTATTCGGCTGAAAAATCGTTCTTCCGTTGTCGTCATGGCGAAATTGAGATAAATTCTCAACATTTAGCGCCGTGGCCTATAAAGGCATTCGTAAACCAAACATTTAGTTTAAGCGCCTTGAGAAACCTTATTGAACACTTATGATAACTTATTTGAAAAGGATCACCAAATTGAAAAGTTACACGAAATATATTGAGCTAAAATGAGAAAAATAAAGGCAAAATGTGTTTAATTTTCATCACACAAAATTTATCTTATTTACAATTGTCAAATGAAAGAGGTCAAACTGCGACTTCTAAAAGGATATAGCATAGGGCTGGGTCCTATTTAATAGGATTAGTCAAAAAAGAGGGGTTTCGTTTCATGGCTCACTTCATCAGCGAATGTGTTCGCCCAGTCACTTTTACGAACCAAATCATAGAGAGTACAAATTTACTTAGTGTTCTCCTACCAGCTCCTCTGCGAATTTCCCAGCTTGGTATATGCTGGATCTTAATACAGCGAAAGCGGGGTAATGACAGAAAAAGTTTCCCGTAGTTTCAATATTCTTCTCACACATTCCACATTCCATGTAGATGAGTCCTCAGCAATATCACTCGCAAAACAATTCCAAAAGTGGTACACAACAATAACAACGAAACTATTTTATTGGCCAAATATTTACTGATGACAACCGAACAAGCTTTGAAAGGCATGCAGAACAAAATCGTTTCGATCTCTAACACAGAGGTGGAATCAGCAATAATGACCCTAAGAGATTGTGGCCCTGATGAACAGCTCAAATTGATAGACGGCGGTAACATCCAACTTCTAACAGAGTGATTTTGCTTTATCTACAAAACTGGCAAATTCCCCCAAGATCTTCTTAAATCAACGTTTATAGCCATTCCCAAGAAAAGCCACGCAAAACATTGTGGTAATTATAGACCGATAAGCCTAATGAGTCACGCCCTCAAAATATTCCTTAGAATTTATGAAAATTGCGAAAAAGTAATGGGCGTGTTTCAATTTGGTTTTAAGGAAGGCATGGGCACCCGCCGCATTGTGGCCGTCGGTGGTGCAATGGTAGAGTGCGCGGCTCTTGTGCATGATAACGTGGGTTTGATCACTGCTCTGACCACCTTAAATTTGTTTTGACGGCGGTCACTTTGCTTATTGACGGCGACACTATCGAATAATTAGCCATGAAAAAGCTTCTCAAAATACCGTTCGGAACCGGTGTAAAACTGTAGGTCCCAATCAGTGAGTGAACAAGAACGCGCACAGCTTACTGGTTTGTGAGAAGCTCTCCCTAATCCCTTCATGGGATTTAACGGGAAACCATTTATTTATTTATTTTTTATGGGCACTCGCGAAGCACCTTTTCGGAAATGCAGAAATGTACAGAAGGACGTTTTCTTCTGCTTCAGTGACTACGAAGAAGCTTTCGACACTGTGTAGCATGACAATCTAATGGAATTTCTAATGTCCATTGGTATAGGCGACAATTAAATTCGATGTGACAGGAGTTTCTACTGACATCAAATAGCACAGGTTAATATTAAGGGATAGCTGATGGGAAGTATTGAAATGTCTGAAGGAGTCCGTTAATGCTGTATAGTGTCCACACTTCTATCTAATACGATATCTACTCTGGAAGAATTTTCCTGGAGTCCATCAGCAACGTTCGGCAAGGTATATCTTAATGACATATTTCTCGAAAATATTAGATATGCTGATGGCACTACCTTACTGACTGATAATATGTCTGATCTCCAACATCTAGAAGATAAACTGGCGGCATATTGTGATACATATGGCCAGAAGATTAATATATGGAAAACAAAGTATATGATTGTCAGTAGAAAAGAAAATACCCACAACACAACCACTTTTAAAATACAATGCTCGTACGTCGGTAGAGTACATAGTATTAAATATCTAGGAGTTACAATCAATGCCTAGTTAGATAGTTCAAATGAAATAAGATGCTGTATCGAAATGGCAAGAGATACATTTTATAAATATAAACAAATTCTTGCTAGCCGAGACATTAATCTTGAAACGAAAGTACGATTCGTTAAGACCTATGTATGGTCTGTTCTACTGTATGCAATGGAGATATGGACCATAAAAGCAGTTGATGTAAAGAAGCTGTAAGCCTTTGAAATGTGGATCTATCGAAGAATTCTCAAAATACCATGGACTCACTTTGTATAAAACAACGAAGTACTAAGCTAAATACACCGCAGTAGAGTAATATTAGACACCATAAAGAAACGCAAGACAGCATACTTGGGTCACATTAAGAGAAGCCCAAAACACAGGGTATCACAAACCATTACACGAGCAAATATTGAAGGAAAGAATACTAGAGGAAGAAAATGAATATCATGGCTTAATAATATGCAGGAGTGGACAGGTATCTAAGATTTAGTCAATTTCTTGAGCGAGGTGAAAAAATTTATGAAATTATGTAATATTACATATAATTGTATCCGAAGACGAATAGGTAACACTGTGCGTGATTTTTGCACTTTAAAAATCGGAATTGAGTGAAACATAGCGAACCTGCATAATTTTGATACACTGAATCTAATGGCATTTCCCGTTTTTCTCTACCACGTCAAAATTTCGAGATATTTGACACCAAAATTTGCTGGGATGTCAACAACTGTAATATTTTTGAGACTGAATTAGAGGCAGAACGCTTCAAAATTGAAGTTTGACTTCTGAGTAAGAAATGTAGAGGACCTTAAGAAGAATACCAACTTCAAGTTTGTACCCCCTCTCCTCCCCCCTTACCCCTAATAATAATGTTTTTGTCGTGTTATTAGGGGTAAGGGAGGAGGAGAGGGGGTACAAACTTGAAGTTGGTATTCTTCTTAAGGTCCTCTACATTTCTTACTCAGAAGTCAAACTTCAATTTTGAAGCGTTCTGCCTCTAATTCAGTCTCAAAAATATATGACATTTGTTGACATCATAGCAAAATTTGGGGTCAAATATCTCGAAATTTTGATGTGGTAGAGAAAAACGGGAAATGCCATTAGATTCAGCGTATCAAAATTATGCAGGTTCGCTATGTTTCACTCAATTCAGATTTGTGGTCACACACAGTGTAATCATAGAAGAAGAATATCAGCATTAATGCGCTAATTTGCTAAAAATTATTTAATAATATACTAGAGTGATTAATTTGTATACTCAAATTTAAATACGATTTGTTAAATTTTTGTTTTGGAGTCGGGGTTTTCAACATTTTAGAAAAAGCCCACACCCCAGCTCTGTATATTGAAATTGTTTAACAAAATTGATAACAAAATTTTTTCTACTCCTACGGAGGATAAGTGACTACTTATTAGCTGTCAACATTTCTACAACATGGTGTTAAATTCACCCCATACAAAAATCAGGCGCAACCCAAAATTTCATTAAAATTCCAGACATAAACTTAAAATAGCAAGCTGCAAAGTGCGTTACTAATTATATAAATGAAAGTACACCGGATTTTCAATCATCATCTTTGGTATTAACCTGACCACAAACTGCTTAATGTACGCCATTCATTATTATTTAAGTACCGACGGATACAATAGTCAGAGTCTAACAACATGTAAACGCAAATTATTCAAATGCGTGTTTAGACCAAAACTGCTACATCATTTCAAATTAGTTGTTGAATGTTTGATGAGATGGGTTATCCAAAGAGTCTGTCAGTTTTGCTAATGATTTCTATTAAGGAAATAGTAGGTATACGGAAATGCTCTTCAGTAAAAGAAAACTTAAAATGTTTTCTTGGAAATCACGATGATGTGATAAAAGCTGGGATTACTAAATTAATGGTATGCGAAATGTTCGCAATAACGTTCATGTTTTCACTCTCTACATGATTGTGTGCTTTAAATACGAATACAAATGAAAATCTACTTACGGGCGGCAAATGCTTCTCTGAAAAATGGAAAAGATAAACATTAGATTCGAATACAACAAATCGACGTTTACTAGGGTGTCCCTTATAGGATATTTTTTTGATGTGTTAACATCTATAGCGGCGTATAGGGACTAAATCTATAAAAGTCAACAAATGCAAACAACACACAGACAGGTTTTCTGCTGCTGCTAAAACCAGATTTTATGCTGCTGCTAAAACCAGATTTTCTGCGACTGCGAAAGAGAATAATGACGTGTTAAACAAAAATGAGCGAGCAAGAGAGCAATGAAAGAGTGGTGTGGCAGGGGTGAGGCAAACGAAATTGTGTCTACAGCGTATGTATTAACATAATAATGTATGTATGTACATGTGTCTGTTGCTGTTGTTGAACGGAGATATAAAGCATAGCCACGAAAAATTTCATTTGCAAGCTTGCGCAGTCGACGTTATGGTGACACACTAATACGTCAGCTACTTCGTACAAAGTATGTGTGATGTTGTGTGTTTGGTTGCTTTTAAATGAAACGTCATCATTTAATTGAACGGCTTTTTAAATTCTTTATATTAACTTCACCTGCCTGTATGTATGTATGCCGAAAAAACTTTGGATTGATTTTTAATCCTTCTCCCGTAATCCAATCGAGCTGAAACTTCGCAGGCAAACTAATGGCGACGACGAAAATGAAATGTCGAAATATGGGCGGGATTGGACTAATGGGCGTGGTACCTGCCATACAAATCTCAAATTAAAAATCCATTATTTCTGCTCCTGTAAACGGTATTTGAACAAAATCGGTTTACATATTCTAAGATCTGGTGAAAATATGGGCGGGATCGGACAAAGGCGCGGTCATATAAAGAATTTATAGTCAAAAACTGTTTTTTTACGGGTTGATTTTTTATTATTGTCAAAGGTAAGTCAAATAAAATGTGGGTGCGGAGCACTCTCAGAGCAAATAGAATAATTACGTATTATACGTCTATAAAACTGAGATAACAAGAGCGCAACGAGAATTCTGTGAACTTGAATAGCGTATGTGCGAACATAACAATGTATGTATGTATGTTCATGTGTCCGTTGCTTTGCATTCTCTCTGTTGTTTCTGGGAATAAAACAAAAAGTTTTAAGCAAGAAAATAATGACACATGGGCTTGCACTGGTCTTTAAATAATTTTAAATATTAATATTATTTAAATCAGCCATCGGCACTCCATACCACTTGTGTGGACATTGAATTCACACCGACACTTACGCTCTTTAGAAAACCACGCTCTTTTGCTTCGTTTTTTTGAATGTGCACAGAACAAAATTTTTCTTTCGTTTAGTCGTCCGCAAGACAGCGATGAAACAACATCATGTGCGCTGGTTGTGTATTTGTTTGTCTTGCGTGCGGCAAAAAACAAGAACTCGTATGTTTGTATGAATGAACTTTAATTTTTTTCAGTGCACAATATTTTCTCTCACCAACACACACTAATTTTTATTTTTGCCGACCGCTGATTTAAATATAACGTCATCATATGATTGAACGCTGTTTTTTATTTTCCCATGTAACATTCACACATGTGTTCATATAAATCACTGGTGACCAGCCCATACCGCAATTGCGGAGACCAACACATAAACAAAGTCCCACTTATTCTTATGCTCTTCCATTCAGTCGTCGTTGAGAAAGCGACGTGTGAACAAGTGAGCGGATATATTCATCGTTTGCTGATATATCAGCAAAAAATCATATACCCGTGCTCATGTGCATACGTCGGTGTTTAAACGACGACTGAAGCAACATCGTTTTTCTCACCAACACTACACCATACAAATTTTTGGCCACCTCTGATATAAATCGAACAGTTACCGTGTAGCAAAAAGGTGTTAACACATCGCCCGTGAGTTCGAACACTCATTGGATTTTTTCTAGGTACATCGTTGGACCTCGAGAACCTACTAGGTGCCTTGTTGGACCACGGGAACGCTCGGATATTTATTTTTGACATTATTTAGTGGTATAATATGTGTATATTTAATATTGATAGTTAGACGTTTAACCGTGCATTAAAGAGGTCAAAGTTCAAATTTGCGTTCAAACCGAGTTTATCACTGGCATGCGATTATCTTTAAGAGGTAGGGAAATTATTTCTATGCCGATGGGTGGACAATAAACGATACAACGATGTATTAGCGTTTTCTATATCTCGTAACAGTTTCCAGGAAATTGGCGTGAAAGTAGCCGTATTTTTCACAAATTTATATTGAGGTCATTGCGGTCGGATGATTTTCAGGGCAGATAATTGTTCCATATTTTGGGAATAGCCCGAAACCCATTAATTTCTCAATAAGAAAAAGCTCCCAATCATGAATATTAAAAATATGAATCGAAGATATCTTGTCTCTTCAACGTACGATACAGGAATGAAGTCAGTCAAAAAGATTAGGTATAAAATGTTTTTTTTAGACCGTATAGAATACCATTTTTTTTAACGAATTTAAAAAAGATGTTTAAAAAAAACAATTTTTGGAAGGAAGAAATTTAGCAAAGCCAAAGTGAAAGAAGTTTAAAAAAATAAAATAAAAAAAAAACGTTTCCCATTACAGCCCATGAAGGGATTGGGGAGAACTTCTCACAATCACTGAGCTGTGCACTTTCCAGTTATCACCCACTGATTGGGACCTACAGTTTTTACACCATTCCGAACGGTATTTTTGAAAAGCTTTTTCATGGCTAAATACTCGATAGTGTCGCCGTCACTATGCGAGGTGACCGCCGCGGAAAGAAATTTTTAAGGTGGTCAGAGCAGGGTTCGAACCCAGGATCTCATGTACAAGAGGCGCGCACACTACCCATTGCACCACCGACGGCCAAAAAATAGCATTTTCTTAAATATGTGCGTTTACTTAAAAAGAGTGAATTCTCTCAAAAAAAAATACCTATTCGTATTCTTAAACAGAATAGCCTTTCTTAACAAAATACCTTATCTTAAACAAGTACCTTTTCTGAAAAAAAAACATTATATTACAACAAATTCCCTTTTCCTAAAAAACTACCTTTTCTTTAAAGAGTACCTTTTTGTAAAACAGAATAACTTTTCTTGAGATAAGTACCTACTCTTAATATTGTACATGTTGTTTCGTAAAAAAATCTTTTCTTCAAAAAAAAATAACTTATCTTAAAACAATACCTTTTCATACAAAAATTCCTTTTCTTAAAAGTACCTTTTCTTACAAATAAAATAATACAGTTCTTTTCTCGAGATAAATAACCTTTCTGAAAATAAGTAAATTTTCTTAAAAAATAACCTTTTTCTAAAAAGAGTACCACTTCTTAAAAAAGTTATTAAAAAATTTATTTCTTTGTAAAAAAAAATTCATCCTCTTTGGCTTTTTCTTACAGAAAGCACTTCTTATCAAAAATGGTAGCTTTTCTTAAAAAACACATTATTCTTACAAAAGGGACCTAAAAATATACTTTTTTTTTTAAAAAAAAACATTCAATAATTAAAAAAATTTCTTAAAAACAGTTTAACATTTTACAAAAAGTATATTTTCTTAAATATCCATTTAAATTACAGTATTTTTCAACAGGCGCCTTAGGCGTGTTGGAACTAACTAGTACATAATATATAGCGAAAGGAACTTCGTTCCAACTGGGTGTCCCCTGACACCTCTTGTAATTTTTTTATATTTTTTTTAATTCGGCTTTTAAACTAAGCAAACCTCATTTTATGTATATTTTTTAAAGAAAACATATA
The DNA here is from genome assembly GCA_963931995.1 of Phaonia tiefii. Lineage (NCBI taxonomy): Eukaryota > Metazoa > Arthropoda > Insecta > Diptera > Muscidae > Phaonia > Phaonia tiefii. The sequence goes on along the minus strand of OZ008368.1, from coordinate 194,541,313 downwards.
AATGTTTAAATTTTTTGCAGAAAAATTATATAAATTAATGGAACTATTGCAAAATCAACGGAAATCGAAGACTAAAGAGAGAGAAATGGGTTTTTTAAACTTGCAAAGAAAACAAATTCCGTAAAAAAATTTAAAAATATTTAAAAAAATTTTAAAAAAAAAGTTAAATTTAAAAAAAAATTATTTTTTAAAAAAATTATTTTAGGAAATCTCATTTTAAACGAAGCAAACGCAACAAAACAAAAAAAAAACAATTTAAAACCACTTTTTAAATTTTTTTAAAGAAAATACGATAACTCGATAACTAACAGAGTTATCGAAAATAATTATTTAATTGGTTCGTCTCACTTTGTTGAGGTGGTTTACAAAAGAGCATTAAATCGTGAGTTTTCTTAAGTCATATCCGGGCCACGTTTTTAAAACCTAGGGGCCCCATACGTTCGCCCGGAGAACAGTTTTTTGAGTTTTCTAGTTCCCATATTTAGCCTGATTTTCGGGGTTTTTTTGGAGCCCGCCTCGGAGAAGTGGAGTTTTGCCCATGCTTCTGCCAATGACCAGTCTCTACATCAATTGGGATTTTTGTCAACATAAATTTGTAAAAACAACGCTATTTTCACTTCAAACCAATTAATAAGATATAGAAAAGAATATAGATATAGAATATAAGAGATATAGAAAACACCAATACATCGTTGTTTCGTGTATTACTTTACCTATCCTTTGGCACAAAAATTATTTCCCTACCTCTGACCGATAACACTATGCAACAAAATGTAGGTTTTTTCTTTCAGGGTGTACGATTCCTGGGCCAAATGATCACACTAGGTGAGTATAGTCAAACCTTTATGGGCGTGGCAAGTTTGAACTTTCTTATCCGATACTGTCCGAGATAAATTTAAAAATCGAGTATAAATATTGAATTGAACGAATTCTTGTGATATTTCTTAAGCACTAATGAAAATGAAAATAAAAATAATTTAATTGTTTAAAGACTATAAGCACTAGTGAAAAAGTAGAGAATGGTCCATACAAAAAAGTGTATCCATCCAAAGCCAAGCGCATGTTAAATTCACTAGGGCTTATACAGTTTTTCACTGATTCCGGTTCCTGGGTCCTGTTACTTTTTTTACTTCCTGGGAAGCAATGTTTTTGCTGAGAAGTTTCGTTAGTGCTGCAAATCAGTATTGGGATATTTATACACACACTGAAGCGGAGTCATATGAAACTCTAAGTATCCTCTAAGTAATATCTTCACATTCCTGTTAGGAGTTTTTATGGAAATAAGCCATGATCGTCTGTTTGTTTGTCAGCCTGTATGGTTCTTCAATACAATAAGTGCCGTAAATTTTCAATGATCACGATCAAATTTTGCCAATAATATTGATTGTAACATTGACAAATTTAGCACAAAATCTTGTATTTTGTATTAATCCTCTTGCTGATACACGTGATTACCGATGACTCGGGTGGTGGTAAGTACTCCAAAAATGTGTTCTTATGTATCTCGAAAATGTGTGTGAATTTGCTACGTCCATTCTGGGGCTAAGTATAAGCTGGGTATTCGACAGGTTGACCCACATGATACCTGCCGTAAACCATTGCCGTTCGTAATGATATTTAATAATCCCCTATACAAGGTGGTTCAAATACTACCATCATTTTAAATATTAAACAATATGAACAAGTCTCAATTTCGGTTGGTATATTACGGCTTTATTGGAAAGAAGAAACATTCGTATTAATTACGGAACACGAATTCATTTATACGGCTGCCTCTTCTGACTTCGCAGTACTGCATTCTGTCAACTCAATTTCAACTTAAGGCGTTGTTTTCAATTTCTGTTTCTATCTCATGAATGGCTTGATTGATATTCTCCTTACGGATCTGAATCGTTTCTGGATTATCCGCATACCATTTACTCCGCATACCGCAAAATGGGGTCAAATCTCAGCTCCGAGTCAGCATATAGACATCGGCAAGACGGCTGATAACACTGTCACATAATTACTATCACATTTTAATGAGCGGTGTGACATGGTACGGCATCCTGCTGAAACCAAAGGGTGTCCAAGTTCATATCATCACATTATTTGTTTTTAAACGCAGGTATTTTGTTAAACACATTACATATTTGTTATCATTAAAAATATATTTTGTAGGAATATATTACCGACTATTATATTATATATAAATTATATACATATATTATTCCAAAATCTTAAAAAATGTTTTCAAACGAAATTGTTCAGATTTTACGTGAAAGTTACAGTATTCCTCTGTTGTTTGAAGCTCGCATTATAATATTCATATCTCTCATATTGAAAGAGTTCAGCGAACATTTGTTAAATCTGCTCTCAGATCATTTGACTTAGCAGCACATACAGTATCGCAAAAAATTACAATTTGCTTTACTTGTTTTTGATTTAATAAATATTAGTACAGGTTCACCAGATTTACCCTCCCTACTACCATTTCATGTCCCATCAAAAAGTCTTAGATATGTTGATATTTTTCATGTTCTACTGTATCGTACTAATTTTGCACTTAATATTTAGTTAACTCGCACTTTTCTTCATCTAAATGCTATTACTTTAGATTTACAAAAAGAGTTACAACCTCAAATAGAATTCTGCTCATCCAAAGATAACATTAAACTATTTCTGGTTACAGTTTTTAAATAATTTATAATTATCGTAATTAATACACATATTTTATTTTTTTATTGATGTGTAAACATCTATACGCTGGGGGTAAAAATCTTTTTCACAATACAATCACAAATTTAGAGTAAGATGTGCGATGTAATCGTTAACCAATCGTAAAACGTTATCAAATCGGTGTGAGCTATGTATGAGTGATTAGTGTAATCATACGCTGCATACAATATACTCAACACCATCTAGTGTGCAATAGTAGCTACTAATTTTCACTAATTGTCGTACATTATGTTATCGTAGGCAAATGAAAACAAATAAATAAAATGAATACAAAAACATTTAATTTTAATAACTTTTAAAAAGATTTTTTGCACTTTTAATAAGAAATTTACTAAAACAAAGCAAAATAAGGAAAACTAAAACCTAAACTAGTCAAACTATAAGTCTTCTTCGTCTTTGAGATTGTCATTCATACTTAACAGCTGCATATAAGCACCATCTAGTGTGCAATAGTAGCTACTAATTTTCGAAAACCATTGCTGTAAAATAACTACATGCATTACATTTCAGTAAACAGCTGATTAATAACTTGTCAACCGCAACAAATACAAAATAATAAAATATTTTATAAAACACCAAAAAAATTATAACTCAGAACATAAAATAACACAAATTGTATCAAAGGTGAATGGAGGTAATGATAATTCTAATATAATTTTTATTAGATTCCAATATAAATTAAGATTATAACATATCTTCATTACGTACTGTTGCCTTACACTGAAGCTGGTGCACGACAATTGGGTAACAATCTCCATCTCATGCCAATTATTATGGGTGGAGATTTTAATACAAATTGTGCAAACCCACAGTCGCAAGCTTTATCAAAATTTTTATTTGACGTTTTCCACTTGCATGTGAGCAATTCTCCACAAACCCCCACAACTAACAATTCCACTACTATAGATGCAGTTTTCCATAGATTTTTAAATACAATCGAGTCAAAAGTTTATATATCTTATTTTAGTTACCATAAGCCAATATTAACTATTTGTGCTTAAGGCATTTACCATAGATGGGCACTTTGCAGTACTACTAAAATTTCAGTAAAAATAATTCTTTAACTAGTAAATTTTTACTCATTACTAAATTTTTTTTCAACAATTTTTATAAAGTGCCTACATGATCGTGATGAGGTGCATTGAATTTTCAGTAATCAGTAATGCCCGATTACTGATTATTATGAATACGGCCCTATGATTTTACTGGTAATGCAAATTAAATTTCATTTTCAGTAAAAATTTACTGAATTTTTTCAGTAATCAGTAAATTTACTGCTTACTGTAATTTTTAATGCAGTACATATATACTGCCCATTTACTAACCAAATAAGTTAAATAAAACAAACAAAAACCAGCAAATTCCTATGTATTTACAATATTGAAAGTCTCAAACATATAATATTGAAAAGCAACACAAGTACACAAGTATAGTATATTTGCGCCAAGCTATAGACACGTTATGTTTAAAAAAGACCGATTTTTCAGCATATGTATATAAGTTATACTCCGAGTTGGGAAATAAAACAAGTGAGATTTGTTACGTCCGTATCAGGCGGACTTCTGGTACAATCTGATTTATTGTTCTTCAAAAACATAATTAAATACAATTTGATGGTTTGGGATAATGCCTAGCTTGCATTCTCCCAGCGGATATGGAATATTCGTTGGGTGAATGTTTCGCAATTTAGAACATGCAAATCAACATTCTTCAATCATTTATTCTTGTATTGCAGAAATATGATATGCAATTCGTCTGCGCGTGTTTATGATACTTAAACGGTAAGTATGGTAATTTAGTTAATACGAGGTAGGTATTATGAAGGTAAGTATTAGCCATTGCTAACTTATACATTTGTTTAACATAAAGCAGAAAATGTACTATCTATTTCCAAGTACGAGGGGGCTAAAAAAAAGTTCGCTTAATATAGTAGAAAAAGCTAAACAAAAAATGTTTTAATTTTGTATCTTTATTCTTCGTCTCTTTATATTTTTTCAACGTAATCGCCCTTTATTTCGATACATTTTTGAAGTCGATAAATCCATATGCTTTGTTGTTTGGTTACAGGATCGTACTTGTAAAACCATGCTTCATCACCTGTTACAATTTTCTGAAAAGTGCAAGACTTACCGTTTTTGAACTTGTCAAGAAAATATTGAGCAAAACGCACACGTGCCTCTTTTTGAGCTTCAGTTGAAATTCTCTGAAACCCATCGTGCAGATTTTTTCGTGTATCCAAGATTATTTTCTAAAATTCGAGATACAGTCGTGGCATTCAAACCCAGTTCTTCAGCAATCATTTCCAGGGCCAATCTTGGATCTTCGTCAATTTTAGACTTCACCAGCGCTACACTGACATACATCGTCGCGGATTTGCCGTCGCAGATTTTGGACGGCCTTCTCGAGGTTCATCCTCCACAGAAAAATGACCGGTGTGGAATCTCCGGAACTACTTTGAAATAGTCACAAGGGATGGCGAATACAATCCAAATGCTGTTTGGCATTCACTAAATATTTCCACAGGCTTGAGCTTACGCCGAAATCTAAAAAGAATAGCAAACCGAATTTCTTGCTGCGTTGGCACAGGGATATCCACTGACACTGCTTCACTAATTTTACATTTTCTTGTCTCAATTTTGATTGATCTATCTGAAAATTAGAGTGATATATCGTAAGATTATAACAAACAGTATGTAATTTTTGATTTATTAAAAACTTATAATATGACAGCAACTAAGCAAACTTTTGTTAGACCCCCCGTACGTAATTTATCAACATATACTCAAACTTAGTTTATTTTTTGTGACTTTTAGGGAAATTTTACTACACTTCGGTAAACATGTGAAATTAACTGGAGTATGGATTTATCTAGAATTAAAATTCCATTTCATTTTTAAGTTTTTGAGTTAAAAAAGTTCCTTTAACGTTTTAGAAACTTATTACGTGATTTGAAGATCTCTAAGGAAATTTGCGAAATATTTGCGATGGCATTGAATTGAGGAAAATTATTCAAATCTATTTATATTTCCTAGTATGGCGAAAAACTGTACTACACTTGAATAATGCATTAACCCTACGGTCAATAACCAAAAAAATATACACCAGTCAATAACCGGGTACCCCGGTACCCCACTAGATCTTTAATGTTCTTTTGCTTAGAAACCCTGCACGAATAACGGAAATGATGTCAAAACTACAGACTTTTAAATGTTATATGAGTGAGGAAATGGTAGACATAATTGTGCGCCACACAAACAAAAAAGCAAATGCCACTTACGCGACCTACAATGAAAAAAATGCAACAAAACCACACCTTAAATGGAAGGAAGTAACAGTGCCTGAAATGTACTCCTTCATTGGCTTATTGATAATGACTGGTGCAAATCATTCAAATAATGATAATGCAAAAGATTTGTGGGCCATAACATCTTTGCCTCTATATCGGGCAACAATGGGCATAAACAGATTTTGGGCATTGATACGTTTTATACGTTTTGATGACGCAAACACCAGAAGCCAAATGACATTGACGGACAAAGCTGCACCAATCCGTGATATATGGACAATGCTCAATGCAAATCTAGCAGCACATTATAAACCAAGTGAGAACATTACAATTGACGAACAGCTTTTTCCTTATCGAGGTAGAACGAAGTTCACTCAATACATTCCTTCAAAGCCCGCAAAATATGGTATTAAGGTTTGGTGGATTTGTGATGCCAAGAACTCTTATCCGCTTGAAGGGCAAATATATACCGGTAAACTTGTAACAGGTCGTGAAATAAGACAAGGTGAGAGGGTTGTCAAGGATTTGACTGGCCCTTTCAACGGAAGTGGGCGCAACATCACAATGGACAACTTTTTTACAACTGTTGCCGTGGCGGAGCATCTGCTGTCTAATAAATTGACAATGGTTGGGACATTGCGCAAAAATAAAGTATACATTCCTGATGTTATGAAAGCTGATAAAAAAAGAGCTATCGGGTCATCTACATTTGCTCATCGCAACAATGTCACAATGTGTTCGTATGTGCAACGAAAAACTAATTCCGTGATATTGCTATCCACAATGCACGATGACAACGCTGTTGGTGACAATTGAAATCCAGAAATTGTTACATTTTACAATGCAACAAAAGGTGGCGTAGATGTTATGGAGCAGATGCTAGGCCAATACACAACACAAAGACAAACAAATAGATGGCCATTGTCACTATTTTTCAATATAATAGACATTTGCTCATTTGCAGCGTACCTGGTATATTTCGAAAACAACAGCAGCATACCTCGCAAAAATACGCAAAGAAAGTGCTTTTTACAAAGCCTTGCAGAGGAACTTTGTATTCCTATTATTGAAGAGCGCTCGGCAAACATGCAAATAACTCGACATTTTTCATCAAAATCCGCCATTGAATGCTATTTGGGAAGACCAGTAGATACAAATGTAAGATCCGAACTACCATCAACATCTAAGGCACATACAGGAAGAAAGCCAATGACTGGATGTTGTTATCTATGCTTATCAGTACCTGAGAAAAAAAGACGTAAAACCCGAAAATCATGCAGTGAGTGTGATAAGCCCATATGCGATCAGCATACAAAAACAATTTCCAAATGCTTTAAATTGTATTTAAAAAGATAAAATATGCAACATATAATATTGAATTAATATAAACCTGAATAAAAATTAATGATTAACTTGAATTTAAAATTTAAACAAAAACTTTTTGTTTTCAATCATATAGGGGTACCGGGGTACCCGGTCATTGACTCCCGCAGGTATATACTTTAAACCCGTTTTTAGCAATGACCAAGTTAATTCTATTAACTTGTTTTATAATTTTAACATTAAAAAACACCTTGACTGCGACGATCTGAAGTTTCATGACCATACCATTTTTTACAAGGAAATGCCAGTGCTTTAAAGTTGAAAAAGGTACCCGGGTACCCGGTTATTGACCGTAGGGTTAAACTGATGTCCTAATTTTATTAAAACTTAGGAATAACTTTCTTTTGAGAGAGATCAAAATAAAATACATTTCAACTTTATTTCTCTCACATAAACTGCAAATTTTGAAGTAAACGCACCAAAAAAAGATATTAAAAAGTCATTAGCCATCGTTTTTTTATTTGAACACAGCTTCGATTTACAGTGAATTGTAACAATTCATTGGCATTACAACTCGTAATCGTTTGAAAATGTATAGTCATTGCAATGTTCAAAAGCAGAGCAAGGAATTTGGCGAATGTAGTATATTGAAGAGGGTGTACCAAATACACACAATAGAAGCAGAAATGTCAGTATGTACAAACAGAAATGAATTTAAAAAGTTTGAAACTATAACAATTTAAATTTGAGAAAAATTGTATTAATTTAAATATTAGGAAAAGCAATACAAGTTGAATAACAAATTCAATACAGTTTATATTGCAACTCCAGACGGCATCTTTCCTCTTTGACTTCCATGTCATTTCAATGATAATCTCTTAACAGCAAATTCAATTAGTTCATATAATAAACTAATCTTTGTACACACATCTTCAATTACATTCCTTCCTTCCTTTTGGTTGTATTGACAGTTAGAAAAAGAAATTCCAAACCAACTTTCTAAATATACTCGTAATAGAAGTAAACACAAATTGACCAATAATAAAAGGCAATTGTTTGGCGACAATCACGCCTAGATGTGGCCACATCCTTACGGAGAGCACAATAACATTAATGAGTTTTGAAGGACAACACAAGTGGTAGACGGAACGATGGCGGCGGTTGAATTGACATCAAATTGCTATGGACTTTAATCTTTGTCGTCTGAGGAAATAAATTGATGACAAGAATCTCCAAGAAGATATTGATTGTCTCATAAGTTGTACGAGTATTAGCGAAAGTTGTTACGTTTTTATAACCATTGTAGTTGAAGGGAAGGATAAAATAGGAAACTACATAAGCAATAAATTGTTTCTGATTGTAGATAAGAATAATTTGATGGAGAGTGAACATACGTAAAATCAGTCATGTGTGGAGAATAAAGTAACGCATGCAGCTATGGAATAGAGCGTACTGGACCAACAATTGTAAGCCGATGCCAAATGAATATGTTTTCAGAATTTGTTGAGTGTCGGAGAGATTGTATGAAAAGGTTCGGTGAAGTTTTTACATCCATTCACTGAGTAGTCAAATAGACTCATACAGTTGTTGCAATATTATTTATAATTTTGATATAAATTAAGATGGCCTGAAATCGCAGTGAGATGTCTGAGATCACAGCTGACTTAATCTGTTACAATATAAGCACAAAGACTTTGATTTTAGTCTGTTAAATTTTCGTTATGAAAGTTTATCAAATATATATAAGTAACTACTATATTTGTGGCCGTCGGTGGTGCAATGGTAGTGTGTGCGGTTCTTGTGCATGAGATCCTGGGTTTGATCCCTACTCTGACCACCTTACCTCGCTTAGTGACGGCGACACTATCGAGTACTTATCCATGAAAAAGCTCCTCAAAATAGCGTTCGGAACCGGTGTAAAACTGTAGTTCCCAATCAGTGAATGTAAAACTAGAACGCGCACAGCTCACTGGTTGTGAGAAGTTCTTCCTAATCCCTTCATGGGATGTAACGGGAAACCATTTATTTATTTATAAGAACTATTCTCCAGAGCTGTTTGTTTGAAAAGAGACTGTTTCAATTGCAAAAGTGGTTGTTTACATCGAATTGCTTTTGCATCAACCTAATTGCAGTTGCTAAAATGTAATTAGGTTGCTACAACTGAAATTTGGTTGTAACAATTTATTTTCATTCTTGATTTGGTGGCGACAACCAAATTTTCTATTATTTTGGTTTCATCAAAATAAGTTTTTAATATTTCGGTTTCAACATCTAGGTTAGATATTACTTCGGTTGCAACTATTGATTTATTCACAGATTCAGTTACAGCAACTGAAGGTGATATTGATTCTGTTGCAGAAACCGAATGTGATATGAAGTGATTTACTGCAACCGAATTTGTAGATAATTATGTTGCTGCAAGCGGTTTATTAGTTATTTCTAACCTGAGCAACTGTCCCGCCTTTGACCGGATTGTCGCGCTTTTTGGGGATTCATGCCGACATGAATCTAGAAAAATATAATGATTATATAAAACGATATAGTTATTTAATATATTTAGTCTTATCTTAACTAAATACATGTATTTTTATTTAATTGTTTATTTAAAGCCAATAAATCGGTTGTTTCATCCACTGTGCCCCGCTTTTTGTCCGCAACCAGTTGGTCAGGTTAGTTATTACCTAATTTGTATTACAAATGTTTTTAATTTAATTCTGAAGTAGGAAAAATCGAAAACACATTAAAAAATATCGACGTATTTTCAGCGTATGTGGGAGATGCCAGCCCAATGTGCCATATGAATTCGGTTCGAATTCGAGACCGTACCGTTACTTCCGACATTTTGTCCGAAACAGACATCCGTTACGGACTCATAACGAATTCGTTTTCGTATGAAATTCCTCTCGAAAACGCGAATCGTTTGTTTGTACTTTTTCGGATCCATTTCGAACTCGTGACGGACTTCATATGCGATTCCGTTTTGGTTTCTTTTTTGTAAATAAAATGGATTCGAGATGGATCCGCTTTTATCAATTTTTCCGGTTTCGAAACGAATTCGTTCTGATATTTAAATTTGAAATTGGTCAGAATTATATCTTTCATCTTCCGATAATTTTGGCATTCACAACTCCGCGTCACCCTAATGATAATTCGCCAACACTTCTTCACGGCTTGAGCGTGTAAGTTGCACACAAACACAAGCTTGAATAGTTTGTGTTGTGAGTGTTCCAAATTGGTCTAAATATGGCTTATTGGTAAGTATGCGCGCAAATAAAAGTAACGAATTGTTTACATTCCAAATTCTAATTCTTTGTGTTTTTTCTTTTTTACATTTTATTGGTGAACGGTTTGTGAGGAGTTTTACACAGTTCGTTGTAATATTCCTGGCTCACACCTGTTGCCCAAAACCATTTTGTGCTCCAGGCAAATCCAAATTCCAAAACCCTTTTTTATATTCAAATTTAACATATCGAATTTAATATATCGTCGGCTTAACCTGCAAACCTGCTAACTCCCTTTCAGCATATTATATTCTATTATATTATATTATATACATATATTATTATATTATATTATTTATATATTATATATATATTATATATATTACATATATTATCAAACCTTTTTACCCACTTCAAGACTCAAATTAAAGAAAAACTACATGCTGGTCAACGAGGCGTATTTTTCTCTACCATACGGCATCAAAATCTCAATTTACTTAAAAAGTGGATTTAGCAGGTTTGCAGGTTAAGCCGACGATATTGTACATATTTTTTAATATATATCTTCTATCTTCTTCTCTTTCTACATATATATAAAAATGAAACGGTAATAGCATCACGTGAGAACAGCTGAAGCGATTTGGCTGATTTTTTTCTCAATTCGAAATTTTTTAGAGATGGTTTACAAATCCAAAAAAAAATAATTAGACAAAGTAGCTGGGACCTCCCACACAAATTCAACATGTACATAAAAATGAGTTTGTGTTTGTTTGTTGGTTTGCACCGTATAGACTCGAAAACATTTTTTCCAACAATTTCCACACAATGTAGCTATGTGGTTGGTGGTGAAAATTTTTGATATATAAAGTGGGCGTGGTCCCACCATTGGACCCTATTTTTTTAAACGCAATACCTGGAGGACTGTTTCACCAATCGTCTTGAAAATTTGTGTATATGCATTTGACAGCAAAATTCGTTATCCAACAAAAAATGGGCGGGATCACATTAGTGGGCGTGGCATTGAAACTTTGTGCGGCTGCATCTCATATATCTCAGAGGTATGAAGATGAGATTTGGTATATAAGATGTTCGTACAGTTCGAATTACAGCAAGATTGGAAGTGGGCGGTGTCCGGCCACCTTTTAAAAAATCGCACTGGCGACTTTTCAAATAGACCGATTGTTATGAAAATTGTGGTACTGAAGACTTGCTGATTGTCCATGGCTATGTCTGGTAGCGATTGGATAAAGGGGCGTGGCACCGCCCATACAACTTGAATTTTAAAATGGTTATAGCTCATGAACTATCATTGGTATGAAGATGAAATTTGGTATATATATTGTTGGTATAGTATGAATTACAGCCAGATTGGAAGTGGGATGTGCCATACCCCTTTTAAAATGGTCATAATAATAGTTTGATCGTCCTGAAAAGTCCCAAGTTGGCAAAAATGGCCGAGGCGCCGCCGTGTCGAAATTCCAGAAGATCCAGAATATACCAGAATCATTTACTGCAAACATAATGGAACAAAATAATATTGTTCAGACTTTGGCATTATAAAAACTTTGAAGGCAAAACGAAGTTTTCCGGATCCAGCTAGTATATATATATATATAATACAAGAAAATGGTTTCCCATTACGTCCGATTAAGTGATTGGGGGGAGGATTTAAACCTAGCAAATAACTCGGACGCTAGAACCGTCTACCCAGTTTTTTTATGCATACAAACGTTGTTCTTCAAAACTTTGTATGCACACACATACAAATATGACATATGCTACAATTACAATGGTGACGCGTCATAACGCCCATGGACATAACGCCCACATTATGTCACACCTAAGATGGACGTAAAGTCCATGACCGGTGTGACACAAAGCCCATGGGCTTTATGTCCATTTTAGGTGCGACATAACGCCCATGGGCTTTATGTCCATTTTAGGTGTGACATAACGCCCATGGGCGTTATGACGCGTCACCAATTACAATTATATTCAAATTTTTCAAAATGTAAAACTGCATCTCGTTTTTGTTTCAACCCCATTGCAGGAAGTTAAGAGGTTGATTGTCTTTTATGAAATTTTGTGTGTGCATTCTATTTGATGCATAGAACAATTTTTGTGCTAATCAAATCTTTTAGTTAAAACTTTTTTTCGGCCTTTTTTGAGCTTTTACAACTTGACCTTTGACGCCTTGTATAATGACGACTGGCTTGACGACGGAGAGAACGACTACGTGTATGGTATCATAGACATATATTAGGCCTGCAATTCACATACGTATCATTGAAACCGGAAGCAAAATAATTTTGTATGGGTGCTAGAGAATGCATTCCGGAAATTCACTGGCGGGAATTCTGAGGAATTTTGTTAATTTTCAATTCCCGTTTACCCGGGAAATTTATCCGTAAATCCGGGGAAATTTGGAAAAGAGTACAATGAAATATTTTAGCCAAAACTAATCTAATAAGCTCTAACTTCACAAGGGTATTCTTTATATGCTCTAAGCATAGAGTAAGATATAAAGATTGTGCATGTGTGTTTCAGTTCCACAAAATTCTCATCGAATATCACTGGGCTAACCACAGTTTTGATAGAGTTTTTTTATGCCAGTTATTGTGCCAGAATTCAGACGTAGTACAAATAAAAATTAAAGAAAATTGTTGTGTTCTTCAAATCCAAAACTAATTTCTTGCATATAAAGTTACTTTAGAAGTCATAAGTGCCAATAAGTCAGTTTTTTTCAATTCTCTCCTCTGGTTTTAATTTTTTTTTGTTTAAGTTCTTTTGTATCAGCTCCCTGGCAAAACCGTCTATCCGTTGAGACAATACATTTTCGTTAGTTAATTTACATTGCTACACCAAAAGTGTCATACTCCAGACGATTGTATCGATGCTGCAACAAGGCATGTTCTTTTGTAGGCATGTTTTTTTTGTATGTCATCGTGGCGTTGCTGTGGCCGTCGGTGGTGCAATGGTTAGTGTGCGCGGCTCTTGTACATGAGATCCTGGGTTCGAACCCTGCTCTGACCACCTTAAAAAAATTTCTTTCGGCGGCGGTCACCTCGCATAGTGACGGCGACACTATCGAGTATATAGCCATGAAAAAGCTTCTCAAAATACCGTTCGGAATCGGTGTAAAACTGTAGGTCCCAATCAGTGGGTGATAACTGGAAAGTGCACAGCTCAGTGATTGTGAGAAGTTCTCCCCTGTCCCTTCATGGGATGTAATGGGAAACCATTTATTTTTATCGTGGCGTTGCTCTACCAATTACATTTTTGTAGCTAAAACGAATACATCAATTGCGCATTTAGGAGACAAAATAATTGTTAAATTTATGAGATTTAAACCCTTGTTAAACTAAATTCAAATGTTATGTACGAAATTATATTATGTACGAAATTGACATATATATTTTCTCATTAGAAGTTGCCACAATTAACAATGAGTTTATCGCCACCAAATATTTGTCGGTCGTATACAGACATATGTAGCTCCACATTTATAAAACATGTAAAACGTTTAATGATAAAAAGTTTAATTCAAAAATTCTCTAATAAACCTCTGATAGCGTGCTATATTTCATTAGATGCATCAAATATTATATTTCGTAATAGATTCATTGCAATATAAAAAAATCGTTTCCATTATAAGCCATGGAGAGATTCGGGAACCAGTAAGCTGTGCGATTTCTAATTTTTCACTCATTGATTAGGACCTACAGTTTTACACTGGTGTCGCAATCACTAATCGAGGTGGCCGTCGTCAAGGGAAATTTAAGGTGGCCAGAGCAGTAATCGAACCCACGTTTTCATGCACAAGAGCCGCGCACACTAGCCATTGCACCACCGATGATGGTGTTGCAATATAACAACGTTATTTAACATCTTTGTAATCTTTTTCATTTTTACAATGTTGATCTAAACCAGTGTCGGGCACGCGTGGTTGGAGTGAAATATTCTGCCAACGCACTGCTTGCACACGTACAGTATAAGCTAAGCAGTTCTCGAAAACGATCGTTTTCGTTGAAGTCTAATACATATTGCATATCGCCATTTGTTTCCTACACTATACAACAAAAAAATGTTTCCGGAAGAGTGGGAAAATGATTTTATGTTTATTAAAAATTTAGATGGGAAAGCACAATGTATGATTTGTTCCAATTTGTGAAGCCCCCTAAATTGTTACAACTTTTATAAATAATTCCTTGTTTGAAATTTATGCAAGATATGTAAGGCAAAATTAGTCGTTTGTACTGTGCTCTCATTATGACATAAGGAAAACAAGAATGCAGTTAAGTAACATATTAGTGGTCTTCATGAAAGCTCGAAAGAACCTCGTAAACTCGAAAACATCGTAAACTTGCACAGCAAACGTCAAAACAAACAAATTTCAATTCTTGGTCAAAAGTGGAAAGTTTTCGAGGCAAATTTGGGGCGCAAACGTGGGATGGAGAAACGTGTAAACTTTTGACATTTCGTTGTCATCTGACTAGGATGGATAAATAAGGTGATAGCACTAGAACAGTAGAAAAAGTACACATACATAATATATGCAATTGCTACTGCTACCATCTAATGTAACCATCTTGGTCAGCTGATATGGTTTTGAGCACAACTACGCTGAGCAACTGTGCGAGGGAAACTTGCGCTGAGCAAAAGTTCTCGGCTTTCACGTTTGCATGAATGCCGCTATTTTTTGTGCATGAATATAAATCAGCACTAATATTTTCTGGTTTTGTAAGGGAACAAAAATTCAAATCAGTTTTTGTTTCATAGTGTAATATGCGGAGCAGTTGCTCTCTGTCGCACTCACACAAATATGATGTTCTCTGTGTTAGTGAGCCCATCACTGATCTAAACAATCGAAAATTTGTATTCTCGGAATCCGTGGAAATTTGTTTACTTTCCCGCTTTCCCTGGAAATGAAAAGTCGGGAATTTCCATTCCCTAGTGGGCGCGTTTGACTTGTTTCCTAAAACTATCAACAAGATGGTGTACTTTTTGCAATGAACATATTATATATTTCCTTATCATTATCATGTTCCCCTTGTAATGCAGTTGGAAATATGACATTTCAACTTAATCGGCTTTTACCGGCGATTATTCTCAAACTTAAGAGTATTTTTTGTATAGGCTAATGTATGAGAATTTTATACTACTCGCTAAATTGGTCAAAGAGAACGAACGATATGTCTAATACTAATAGTGTTATCTAGACATTTTTCGGCTTTGACTCTTCATCTTCACTATTCATAGCTATTGTGAATCTCTAATATAGAATGATCGGTTAATTCTTTCTTCTCTATCATACATAACACTGTAAGTAGGTGAAAATGACACACCAAAACGCCGAGACACGTCAACCTAATTTTGGATCGTGGAATCCAGTGGTGTACCCCGTTTTGAAGAGTTAGCTCGAAATCACGAGATATTTCGATTTTAAATTTGTAGTAGATTTAAGGGGATTTTTGATTTTATTTGAATGAAAAAACTTTAAAAACATGTTTAAAATCAATTTGTTTATTATGTATTTATTTGTCAAAATTTATATCTAGAAATAATGGACGCCCATTTTCAAGCGAACATGGAACTATATTTGCTCTTATTTTGATGATTTTAGAAATTTTTTGGATTTATTCAATTTGTACTCTTTGTTTACAATCGACCACCAGAAATCTGCAAGCATTGAGTCTATTCTTTTTCCAGCGAAAGGGTTTTCGATTGTCATTATTGTTTGATGAAATCTTTCGCCAGTTTCGTCTGTTTCTGTGGACAATTGTCGTTCGTAAAAATTGAAATGTGCATGTAACATGTGGATTTTCAACGACATATTAACACCAAGTTTGTCGAAAGACTTCATCATGTTGTCTATATAATCACGGTACTCTGGTGAGCGATTTTTGCAAAGAACGTTTTCAATTACCGCACGAATTGAGTTCCATGCTTTTAGTTCAATTTCATCTAACATTTCAGAAAAACTCGTATCCCTTAAAAGTTTCCGTATATCTGGACCGTTAACTACATCTGTTAAAAAAAATTGATATAAAATATATTGCAGTCACACACTTTCAGTTACACAAAATTACCCTCTTTTAATTTTTCAATTGATAATTTTGGAAAAGCGTTGCTTTTCAAGTATGGTAATGCATTTTCGCTAACGCGAACCAAACACTTTAAAAAATTCTTTACAACCCCCAGTTTGATATGATGATCCGGAAGCAATATTTTCTGAAGGGGGATCAATGGTGAACGAATTACATTAAATTCGCCAACAACTTGCGAATCGCGTTTTGGCCAATCTCGCTTTTCGTACTGGTTGCATTTTGCACGGCTGTCCCATTTACAAAAAATACACATGTACTTTGTATAGCCAGTTTTCATTCCAGCTAATAGTGAAAGAACCTTAACATCACAATTTACGCGCCAATTGTGTTCGTCATAACCGATGCGTTCCAGAATTAATTTCATGGTATCATACGACTCATGCAGTCCAAGAGCATACATCAATGGCACTAGTTTAACGCTGCTGTTTTCAAATAGCAAGACTACTTTTAAGCTTCTGGTTGAAGAGTCTATGAAAAGACGCCATAAAGATGGATTATAAAGGGTTATCTATTTCGTGGTTTCAAAAGTATAGTGCTGGAATTCCACATCTGTCAAACTAAGTTGTTAAACCAATTTTTTTCTTTTCAGTTGAAAGTCTGGCCATGACGAAAATGGATCGTTTAACTATCACACAACGCATAAAAATTATTAAAACCTACTACAAAAATGGTGATTCTGGCACAGCCACATATCGTGCTTAAAGAGGAGATTATGGTTTACATAATCGTCCAACTACGCAAGCAATTGGCAAAATTGTGAAGAAATTTTAAGAGGTTGGAGCGGTTACAGATATCGTTTCGCTCGATCTGCTGAAAATCTCGCTGCTGTAAGTGAAAGTGTTGCCGAAGACACTATCGATTCCTCGTCGTTCTCAGGAATTAGGATTGTCCTACGGCACATTATGGCGTATTTTGCATTTGGATCTACACCTACATCCATATAAAGTCCGGCTCACACAACAACTGAAGACAGCTGACCATTCACAACGTCGTAGATACGTGGAATGGGTGCTTGAACAACAGGCGGTGGACGGCGATTTTTCGAACAAAATGTTATTCAGCGAAGAAGCAAATTTCTCACTCGGCGGGTATGTTAATAAACAAAATTGTCGTATTTGGGGTTCTGAGAATCCCCAAGTAATTGAAGAGAGGCCATTACATCCAGAAAAAGTCACTGTTTGGTGCGCTCTTTGGTTCGAAGGTGTGATTGGACCTTACTTCTTCGAAAACGACGATGGAACGACTGTCACCGTCAATTCGGAGCGTTATGGACATATGATAACCGACCTTTTTTTGCCTGCTATTGAAGAATACGACTTGGAGAATATGTGGTTTCAACAAGACGGTGCCACATGCCGCACAACTCGAGCGACTATGGGTTTATTGCAAGAGACATTTCCTGGCCGCGTAATTTCTCGTCGTGGCGATATCAACTGGCCACCAAGATCATGCAATTTGACGCCTTTAGACTTTTTTTGTAGGGCTACGCGAAAGACCGTGTTTATGCAGATAAACTTTTAACTCTTGTGCACATAAGAACCAACATTCGTCAAGTTATGGCTGAGATACCGCCCAATATGTATCAAAAAGTGGTCGAAAATTACCTCAAAAGAATCAATGCTTGCAATACATCATAATGTCAACGTTCAAACTTTGTAATAAAAAAGAAATATCATGAAAAAAAATATTTTATATGTCTTTTATTTACGTTTACTTTTGAAACCGCAAAATGGATAACCCTTTAGTTGCAGATTCCCATTTCATTCATTAAACCGGGAATATCTTGACAATATGCATACGCTGCGTCCTCGGAAAGCATGAAATAAGGCATATATGGTTCTTGCCGGTATTTGTAAGATGTAACTTTTACACCTGGTGCCAGCACGTTGACGCTTCTTAGTTCCGAAGCCAAAGTCATTGCATTATTTTGAGATAGCTTCAGATTTCGAACGATTCTATCTAAATGTTCCTGCGAAATTAATGATGGATATTGGATAACTGGCTGAAGGTAATCAGAATCAGCATGATGTAATGATGTTGCTGAAGTTTGTGAGTGTACTTCATAGGACGCAGTGTCATATTGGTATGTCGATGGTTGTACTGGGACAGGCAATTCATCAATGTGTGGAACTGGTACGTGAGCACTTGGCACACCTTCGTATCGTTCTATTTGAATACATTATTGTGTATTCATATACTAGTCTATCTATGTGAACTTACTGTTTCGATTGGGACCATTTACACCGTTCTTGCACAAGTAGGAATTTTCTGTATCATGTTCCCCTGGATCCGTCCATATCATTGGAAGTCCAAATAGCATCGAATATCGCCGTAATTTCCACCTTTTTTTTAATGCACTAAAACATGTGATCCACGTAAATTCAGGTGCATGATCAACATTTCCCATTTCTTCAGGGGGAGGTAGCCAAAAATAGTGATTGTAAGCTTTGAGGGCATCTTCAACCAAATGTCGTCGATGATTTTTCGGTGTAAATTTTCCACACACAAAACAAAACATATTTAATTTTTCGCAATGTGATCTGCATTTTTCGTCACTCATTTTTCTATTTTTTCAAAATGGTCAATAAAATGCTTATATTTTTTATGTGTTAACATCTATAGCGGCGGGTAGGGACTAATCTATCAAAGTGAACACTTTGATATACATATATGTCGTAGCATCTGTTTGTAATAGGGATGTCAATCCCAAAATCCCGAATCACAAAATTATTATAATTATTATAGCCCCAAATTATAAGAGGTAAACTCATTCTGCTTTTAAATACAAATGTCTCTTATTTCAACGGTTACATTCTGTCGAAAAAAAATATATAAATTGATTTAACAAGAGCTTTTGCAGGTTTTTCCCTCAAATAAAATCAAAAATCACCTTAAATCTACTACAAATTTAAAATCGAAATATCTCGTCATTTTGAGCTAACTTTTTAAAACGGAGTATACGACTGGATTCTATGACCCAAAAATTAGTTGCGATGTCTCGGTGTTTTTGCGTGTCATTTCAAAACTTCAAATTTTACTTACAGTGAACATGGAGCAATATATTGTTGTTTGCTTTGATTGTTTTAAGAACAAATAATGAAAAAACGAAATTGCATTTATTTAGTATTACTCGTAAAGTCGGAGTAGTACTTTGGCGAAATACCGCAGTCAGAGTAGAGTCGCGTATTTTCAAAATGTTGGTGTCGGGTCGAAGTGGAATCACGAATTTCCAAAATGCTGGTGTTGCAGCCGTCCAATTTTGTCCATAGCCCTGATACTATCTGCACCTTCAGTGCTACAACATGCCAAGGAAACTGTAGAAAATACCCCAACAATGAAAGACACGCTTCTAAAGTTACTTAAATAACATATTTTCTTTTGGGTTACTTTTGTAAACTTTCTTTTATTCGGCTAAATCGTCTCCTTTTTGGGGGGAGCAGTGACATCTTTGTTGTGTGCTTAAAGAAAAATGTGTTTTTCATGCTAATCATTGGCACAGGAAAAAGGGATTTTCATACGTAATAAAAATAAGAAAAATGCTTTTCTACCACCTTTGTACCTGTACCAACAGACATGGTGGCATAAAAGCTTAAGGAGAAGTTATGCTGTTCACACATTTGTGTCCCTTACTTAAAAGTTTCATTGAATTTAGAATTTGCCATTTATTTTCGTGAGGGGAAGGAGGAAAATGGGGCGGTAATTCAGGTGAATATATCAAAAAACCGAAGCCAAGCAAAGTTGCTGTATAAATTGATGGAATTTGGTTGGAAGAAGGAGAATGTAATTTTTCCGTATGCCTTGAATATCTGCAAAAGTTTAACAATGGGTTACAATTTTAATGATGGAAAGTCGATAATATTGTAGTCTAGGGAGGCCAAAAGTTGCATACATTTCCTTCACCTTTGTTTTGTGTCTGCATTTCCTTTCTAAAGAAAGGTTCTTAAGGATTCCATTTCGTTTTTTTTATTATTACTGGCCGTACTCCAAATATTGTTTAGAATTTCCAACCCTCCTCCTTGTCATTGTATTTTTATGTGTCAATTTTAAAATCAATTTAAGTTTTTCAATCGTATCCGAAAACAGTTTTTAGTGGTATTTATCATTGATTTGCTATGGAAAATGTGTTAAAATTTATAACTCTCTGGGGACCCCAAAATAGAAATTTTGTTTCACACTTTTCTTTTAATTTTTTTTTTTTCAATTTCAACACAATTTAGGTCCCAAGACACCTGAATATGACAAGTGTTAGTAGATGGATGCTTGTACACTTTGAGTTGTGACGCTTTTGTAGTTAGGGTGCGACATGTTCAACATACATATATATATTTTCAAAGACGGATACATGTTACTAGGATGTAAGAATTGTGTATCAATTAAAATGTCAAGCAAAATTTTTTAAACCGACAAAATCATAATTTTTTTAATGTTTAAACTTTTTCCACATGTCAACCTATACGATACACAAAACAATTAAAATTTTTATATATATATTTTTTATTTAAACGAAGCTAATTTCGGGGGTTAAATCTCATAATTGTAGTCTTGTTTATTTGTGGACATATTCGTAATATTCTTCACTCATCGGAGGATTTGAAATATACCGCTAAACTTTGTATTGTTGGTGAATTTCATAATTCTGGCCGGAAATTCATAATTCTGGCAAGTTTCTTCCGAGTAATTTAAATAAATCTTTTGAAATTCATCTCATTGAATCCTTCTTCAGTATTGATGTTCATCAAGTAAATAGAACTTTCAATAAACTAGGTAGTTTATTGGATTTGGGTTTTGTGAGTTCTGATTTGGAGTTTCAAGTTTAAGAATATAAATTTGACATATCTCCCCAAAAAAAAATTTTCTTTTTCGATTTTCAAGCTTGATTGGAAAGCTCATAGAGTAAAAAATTTTTGAGATTTTTTTTCAGATTTTTCGGCAGAGGTTTAGAGGTTACACAATTGCTTGCAAACATATATATCTGTTTCCTGCAATATGTTGCTGGAGCCGTTTTTTTCTGCGTGTAACTATTTGTCGTTACTTAGCGCATGTATATTTCTCCATGAATACAGTGTTTAAAGCAAATCCGATGAAAATAGTTTATAATATTATTAGTTGCATACAATGGGTAAAGAGTTTAAAAAAGTCATAACTCTGGAACAGTAATTGCAAATTCAAAATTTTTTCTACAAAATTGCTTGGCATTTATCCGCCTTTTATAGTGCGTCATTAGTGTTTTAAATTTTCATAAAAATTTAAAGCAAATCCGATGCAAAAATGGAAAACATTTTATAATATTTGTAGGTTCATACAATGGTAAAAGGATTTAGTAACAGCAAATTAAAAACAAAATTCTACAAAATTGCTTGGAATTTATCTGTCTTTTAGAATGCATCATTAGTTTTTTTTTTAAATTTGCATAGAAATTTTAAATGTTATTAAGCGTTACTAACAAAATTTATCCAAAATTTACGAAAAAACGTAATACGTTGTACCTTATTGAGCAAAATCATTACTAAACCTGGTGGTTCATGCAAATACAATACAAGTTTGAACGTCTTTCATTAAAAATGTTGACTTACAAACTCAGAAAATCATGGTTATTGACCGAGTTTTAAGTAAAAAAGTAAAAAAAACTTCCGGAATACCCGATTTTTGGCGGAAATTCGACTTTCGCGACCTTTAAACCGTTTCCGAGATATCTGAAAAAGTTCTCAAAAAAACTCTACCCTATAAGCTTTCAGATAAAGCTTGAGCAAATAGAAAATCGTTTCATCGTTTTGAAATATATATTCAACTTCAGTTTTATCAGATTTCAAATCCTAATTCCATTAAATCAATGGTTTCAACGAACAGGGCCTCCACGCGATTAGACCAAAGCGTGAACGTTGAAAACCGTTATAACTTCGAGGTAGTGGACGAATTTATATGCCTCGGATCTGGCCCTGAGATCAAACGGAGAATTGTGCTTGCGAATAGATGTTATTTTGGGCTAAGCAAGCACTTTAGAGATAAAGCCCTCTCTCGAGTAACAAAAGTCCAATTATACCAGACTCTCATATAACCTGTCTTACTTTATGACGCAGAATCCTGGGTCCTATCGCAAGCAGGCGAAACATCTGTAGAACTCTTCGAGAGAAAAATACTCCGAAAAATGTATGGCCCTATAGTGCACAACGGCGAGTATCGGCGACGCATGAATCATGAGCTTTATCGTGACATTGACATAGTTAAGCGGATCAAAATAACGCGATTGCGCTGGCTAGGCCATGTCAGTAGAATGGATGAAGACGAACCAGCACGAAGGGTTTTCGAAACCGAACTCGAAGGAAGACGAATAATAGGAAGACCAACACTCCGCTGCAGGGATCAGGTTGACGAATCCCTGCGTACACTTGGTATTGCCAACTGGAGAAATAAAGCAAAAGATCGAACTGGTTGGCGAAATATGTTATCTTCGTTTTGTAAGGTCCCTAACCCCCCGGGTTGCCCGAGGCCGGATAAGTAAGTAAGTAATTCCATTTTTTTAATTGTGCAATATGATTTCAAATCATGTATTTTTGAGCATCTTAACTCAATAATTTTAAATGTTGACTTGACGGAGTGCATGCAAGTGCTGTTGTCGCTATTTGTTACGAGGAATTGTATACAAATTATCTTAGTATACTAAGGGCCTAAAGACACTGAAATATCTAAGGAATAAATATCATAATAATTTTTTTGGTTTCTAGTAACTAGTAGATCTGATGAAAATCTATTTTTGCATTACATGAGAGGATTTAGTTTTCTTAGGGTAGTATTCTAAAAGTCCCGAAAGTGAACGTTAACGCAAACGCCAACGCGAACGCCGCAGTCAAAAAATTGTAGTTTATATATCACTTCGCGCTTGCGTTTGTTTACGAAAGCTGTCACTGACATATGCGGTTTATAGAGTTGCCAAACTAAAATAAACAATTATAGAACAGAAAAAGTTATCTTGAGTGAAATGCTCAGAATGAAAAAGATTACAAAATTTAGCTCCATTTCAGTACATCAACAGATTTTAAGATTGCTATTATTTATAATACTGCAAATACCAACAATATTCACATAAAATGTGTAAAAACTCTGTGTTATTTTGGGGTTCAATGTCCAATAACTTTCCCCATCTATACTAAATTAGTTGTCTTTTGAAAAACACGTGCCATTTGGCGGTATGTATTGATTGTAATGTATTGGTTCTTTTGTTTATTATTGTCAACATCAACTGATGTCTCTAATGTTTAAATATAATTATAATAGTTTTGCAACGCATTATTTATTTTAACGTTCCACTTCTAATTTTATTATTGAAAATAAGAATTTCAGTGCGTAAACAGTATAATTTTGAATTATTTAGTTTGAGCTCTATCCGTCGAATGCATTTCAGCAAAATTGGCAACTATTTATAAACACTGAAATGTAAAATACTTCCATCTGCGCATCCTCGATCGACATTTTTCTTTATATTTGTAATTTCTTCAACTAACGCGAGGAACTGTGGGGTGTTCAATTTGACAGCTGAAGTGATCAAAAACGTTGCGATGCGTTTTATAAACTACCCATTAAATAACGTAAATCAACGCAGGTCGTCACCGAACAGCTGTAACGTTTTATAAACTACCAAAACGACAAAAGTAACGCGAAGTGACTGATTCCCGACTTATAGAATACCACCCTTAATAAATTCCTTTACAATCAATATATCATGCGTTTTAGTGAGTCTCTAAAAACAAACCCAGAAACGTTTTCTCTTTTATTACATCTAAACGAAATTCCTCCCATATTCCATCTTGTGTCACGTACAATAACTTAGTTTCTAATTCTGTTCAAGATTCAGTTAATCTGTTTAAGGACTATTTTCAGTCAGATTTCATTTCTAACTCTATTTCTGTTTGAATAAGCTCGCCTTAGCTTATGTTAATGAGCTCGTGTGTGGTAGTAGAGTGGACTGTATAATTGTAAGCTATTTAGTTTGATTTATACAATTTCTCGGAGGAGAAATTGTATAAGCCACAAATGGGAAGAGACAATAGGAGAAAATTAGCGTTTTGTGGCGGGTTAATGCGGGTTGTATAGGGGTTGATTCTCACCTTTACGAGCAAAGAAATAAAACCACCGATGGTTTCGACAAACGTTATAAAACTTATATTGTTTATTTCACAGCGGTCAATATGTACAGGTGTTGGGTTTAAACTTAGGGTAGTTTTTAAAAACCGAAGCGGATGAGTGCAGTTGAACGACTGACTCCTTTTGCTTTGCTTCAACTGATGTTAACTCAGTATAACAGTTTAAGAGCTTTTTTTGAGGTAATTCACAATAATTGTAATTTATAAATCCATTTTATAAGGTATAGTTCAATAAATTCAAGGTATGGAAATAGTAAATTCAAATTAAATATGCTTTACAATATTAGAAAAAAAACATAAATTCTTAAGGCTAAACCTTAGTTTAGACATGCTCCCGGCCAAAGTTAGCGTCTGGATGTTGGAGCTGATGTTGAGGCGCACAAGACGTTGGCCAGCGAGCGGATAGCTTCAGAAATTATATTTTGGTCGTGCGTAACTATTGACGTCTTCTTGGGTGGCTTCGCCTTCGGCTTCGGCTTTTGTTGCGGTTGTTTCCTTTTTGTGACTCTTGAGGCGACTGGTCCTCTAACTCGTGGATGACAGGGGTGTAGCAACGTGTGGTGTGGCCGTTCACACTTCCGACATCTATCCCGGGATTGGCAGGCGTCCACCGTATGGCTTTTGGCCAAACAATTGACGCAATACCGGTAGCGTCGAACGACCGACTTCC
The DNA here is from genome assembly GCA_963931995.1 of Phaonia tiefii. Lineage (NCBI taxonomy): Eukaryota > Metazoa > Arthropoda > Insecta > Diptera > Muscidae > Phaonia > Phaonia tiefii. Next base: position 194,515,850 of record OZ008368.1, on the reverse strand, counting down.
TTTCGTTGGGGTCCATGCCGAGGAATTTCCTGCAGTATCGTAATGAATGTGAGTGGGTGCATAAGGAGCACGTGTAGTTGGTGGAATCGCGACGGCTTCTGTGGCTGACTACGCTCAGCTCGCGAATTGGGCTTAGTCTGTTGGGTCTAAAGGGTGGTATAAATAAAGAAAATTAATATAGACGATAAGAGTGGAAATTGCTGTAAATGAGAATTTATGTTATTGAGCATCAGTTTCAGATTGCATTGGTAGATAGCAAAGTTTAACAATTGGTCGTTTTATTATTCCGCTGGCAACTCTCACATCTGCTACGCGCACATTTTCGTCTGACCCTACATAAACTTTATTGATGCGACCTAGACTCCACTCGCTTGGGGGTAATAGATCATCTATAACTACGACCAGATCTCCAACTTTTAGATTTTGATAAGAATTTTGCCATTTGTACCGCTTTTGAAGGGATTTGAGATATTCTTCCTTCCATTTAATCGCAAACTGCTGGTGTATCGCTTTTAGTTTTAACCAGCGACTACTTAATGACAAGTTGGAAGTCGAAACTTCGGGCATTGACATGATGGGAGAACCTCTTAAAAAATGACCAGGAGTCAGTGCGGTAAAGTCCGTTGGATTTTCAGAAACTGCGGAGATTGGGCGGGAGTTTAAAACTCCCTCTATCCGCGCGAGCACAGTTGCGATTTCTTCATACGTAAATTTGTGTGAGCAAGCGATTCGTTTGAAGTGGAACTTGAAGCTTTTAACAGCAGCTTCCCAAAGGCCTCCCATGTGTGGTGCATGGGGCGGTATGAAATTCCACTCAAATCGGTGTGTTGCATATTTTTCAGCAAGTTCACTCGATGCAGATTTTAAGAATCTTTTGAATTCTCTGAACAAGGACCGACTAGCTCCTACAAAATTTCGACCATTATCGGATAATACCCGACGGGGGAGTCCCCGCCTGCCAACAAAACGAGCAAATGTTGCCAGAAATTTTTCCGAGGATAGGTCGGAGCATACTTCCAAGTGGATGGCTTTAGTTGAAAAGCATACGAACACGCATACGTAGCCTTTTACCAGCGGAGCATTTCGGAGTGTAGAGCTTTTCAGTTCGAATGGTCCGGCAAAGTCTATGCCAGTAACGTGAAACGGAGGTGAGAGTGTACACCTATCGAGTGGTAAGGGTGCCATCATTTGGGAACATGGCCTTTGCTTAAATACAACACAGATCTTGCATTTACGAATTATGGCTTTTATTCGGGGCTTGAGGCGAGATATATAGAACTCAGATTGAACCATTCGACACATATGGTTGCACTCCGCATGAATGAGAAAGTTATGTAAGTAAGAGAGGTATAAAGTGGCAAATCGAGAATTTCCCGGAAGAATAATGGGAAATCGTTCATTATATGGGAGCGATGAGTCAGATAAGCGGCCATTTACACGGAGAACTTTGTCATTGTCCAATATTGGATTAAGCGGTTTTAGCGGGCTTTTGTTGGAGATTGTTTGAGAGTTCTGAGTTGCTTTGTATTCTTCCTCATAGTACATTTCCTGAGCGAGTTTAATAAGACGAGTTTTCACAAATGAAATTTCCTTTTGAGATATCGAAACATTGTCGAACGAAGTGTTTGATTTATACTGTGGATGAGTGCCATGGAAAAATCGAAAAACGTAAGATAGCACTCTTAATGCTCTTGGGTATGAAGAAAATCTCTTCAATATATCAGTTTGTTCACACGTTACATGAAGTACTTGAACTTTTGGAGGCGGAACTGGTGGAGACAAGGGATTAGACACTGGCCAGGTGGATTGAGGGTTAGTAAGCCACTTGGGTCCGTTCCACCACATAGTATTATTAATTAGATCTTGAGGTCTGCAACCACGAGTACCCAGATCAGCTGGGTTATCATGTGTTGCGACATGTTTCCATTTTGCGTGAGGAACCAGGGAATGAATTTGGGCCGTACGGTTTGCGACGTACGTTTCCCACGAGCTAGGTGGTTTGGACAGCCATCCAAGTACGATGGACGAATCGGTCCATAAAATAGTATCGGCCACTACAAATTTCATTATTGAATTTACATAACTAACAAGTTTTGCGAGTAGTAGAGCTCCATTGAGTTCAAGTCTCGGTAAACAAATAGTGTTTAGAGGGGCCACTTTACTTTTTGATGTGAGTAGGTTGCAATATTTGATATTTTTAGACGACTGGCATGCAATGTAAACACAGGCACAGTACGCTGACTTGGATGCATCCGAAAAGCCGTAAATATGTACAGTGTCTGCAGGAGTATATTGAATCCACCTGGGAATGTTGATATTATCAATATGCGGTAGTTCGGCTAGAATAATTTCCCATTTTGCAAGGGCCTCGAGACTTATAGTTTCATCCCAAGTGGTGCCTTCCAGCCAAAGTTGCTGAATGAATATTTTGGCCTTTATAGTGAAAGGTGTTATCCAGCCAGCTGGATCGAATAACTGGGCCACAATTGAAAGTACTTTTCGTTTCGTCGTATTATCTGAAGGGGTAATAGAAAATTGATAACTGAAGTTATCAGATAACGCATTCCACTTGATACCCAGTGTTTTAGTGGAGCTAGTATCTGGGAAACGCATAAATTCTGAATCGTACAAGTCTTCAGTTGGCAGATGATCTAATAATTGCGGTTCGTTAGCGGTTATCTTTTTCAGTGGAAGTCCTGCGGACTTGAGGACGGATATAAGTTCCAACTGAGCTTCGCGAGTTTCAGAGATAGAGAATCCACCAGAGAGTATATCGTCAACATAAGTTTCGCTTCTTAATATTGCTGACGATCTTGGGTGCTTAGCTTCGATATCCGATGCCAATTGCAATAGCGTGCGAATTGCCAGAAATGGCGCGCAATTTACACCAAATGTGACAGTTTTCAACTGATAATCTTTAATGGGACCTTTGGAATCTGGTTGATGTAAAATTTTCTGAAAGCATCTGTCGTCAGGGTGCACCCAAATCTGTCGATACATTTTTTGAATATCCCCACTGAATACGTATTTGTACAACCTCCAATTTAAGACAGTGGCCACTAAATCTGTTTGCAAAGTGGGACCCGTGTATAACACGTCATTTAGAGAAAAGCCTGATTTCGTTTTACGAGATGCATTGAACACCACCCTGACTTTAGTGGTTTTATGATCAGGTCTCACAACTGCATGGTGTGGAAGATGGAATGAGCCGATTTTACCATTGTCAGCTATTTCAAGTGAATCAGATTCTTCCATGTGGTTTAACGAAATATATTCATTTAAGACAGAGTTGTATGTGGCTTGTAAATCGGGATCTTTTGCCAAATTTTTTTCCATTCTTGCAAACTGTCCTAATGCTAGAAATCTAGAGGACCCTAGAGACATTGAGTCGGGAAACTCTTTTCGAAACGGTAATCGTACGACGTATCGACCATCTGAGTGACGAGTTGTTGTTCTTTTATAAAATTCTTCGCAGTATTTATCTTCCTCCGAAGCGGGGTCGAAAGCTGGAATCTCTTCCTGCTCCCAAAATTTTCGTAATAAAGCGCTAAGTTGAGTTTCTTCTGAAAGAACAACATTTGTCGTAAAAGACTGAATTAGTTCAGATGCAACGGGGCCACTGAGTACCCATCCAAAAATTGTATTATACGCTGAAGTTGAGCCGGAAATATTCTTCTTGATACCCTCAATGTTAATAAAACGCTCAGAGTCATTGCCTAGGATAATATCGATTTGTGCCGATTTGTTAAATTCTGGGTCAGCCAAATCTATGTTTCGGAACTCTTCGGGATTTGGAATTTGAAATGATACAGCTGGAAGGCGTTTGGTCAATTTAGGGAGAACTATGGCGCTTATGGAAAAGCGTGTTCCATATCTGGTAGAATATATGTCGATATCGCACTCTTTGGTTGATTTTTGAGTTTGACCTCCTATACCAATAATATCGAAGCGGGCACAACGCGTTGGCAATTGAAGGAGATTTCTGATTTTCTCAGATACAAAGGTTCGTTGAGATCCTGGATCAATCAACGCTCTAATTGTGAACAAGTCTCCTCGGTGTTCTATATCAACTAATGCCGTTCGTAGGAGAATTGTCTCGCTACTTGCTGAAAAGTTGGCTTGCACTTGATCGGTTTTAGATTGAGTAGTGTTATAACCTTGGTTTGGGTATACATTTGCCCTAGCGTTTGCACTAGTTTCAGGCTGCTCATTTGGGACCTTTTTCCCTGATGTGGAATTATGTGGAATTTCATGAGATTTCAAATGTAAAAGCGAATGATGCTTCTTTTTGCAATGTATGCACGTGTTTTTGCTTTTACAGTTCGCCTTAATGTGCCCGTGAGATAGGCAATTATTACAAATTCTGTTTTTATAAACTAAATCAATTCTCTCTTGAACAGAGAATCTTCTGAATGCAGGGCAAATGCGAATACTGTGATCTTCTTCGCAAGCAATGCACAATGTTTTCAAATTTTCCATTGAAGCGTACGTTTGAGCTTTGATCGAGTTATTGTGCTGATGATCCTGTTGATCTCTAATGCATTTGATGCTCGATATGCGTTCTACAACTTCATATCTATTAATTAAAAATTCGTCCATTTGAGACCAACTCGGTAATTCGCGATGGGATTTGAGAGATTGTTCCCATAGTGCAAGAGTTGCATCGGGTAGCTTAGTTGAGATCAAATAAATTAGAATTGGATCCCAATCGGCAATGTTTACGTTCAATGTTTTGAATGTACTTAGGCAATCGTTTACAGTTGCCTGAATTTGTTGAAGATTTTCGCTAGATTCGACAGTGGCACTAGGAATATTGAATAAAATTTTTAATTGTTTGTCTACCAGGACGCGTTTATTCTCATACCTGGTTTTGAGTGCACCCCATGCAAGGTCAAAGTTTTCATCGCATAGGGTATATCTTTTAACTATTTGACCTGCGTCACCTTTCGTTTTATTTCTCAGGTGGTAAAGTTTTTGAGCGCGAGTAAGTTTGGGGTGGTTAACATAGACCGCTGTGAACATATCGCGGAATGATGGCCACTCTTCATAACCACCTCTGAATACTTCCGTGTCACATGGCGGCACTTTTATGCAAACCGAGTTACCCATGTCAGAATGTTGCTGCATGTTCATGAAATTTTGTGGCATAGCCGAAGAGAGAGTTAATCTGGAAGTATCATTGGGGTTTGTCGGGCCTCTTGTGATTTTAATGAGATCCATGATGTGTGCCCTAGCCGTATAATATGTGTCCGAACATACATTAAAATTTAACCTAGCCTTGTCCTTGACAATCTTGGAATTGGTTTGATCTGGACTTAGCATTAGACTTTCGTATGAAGAAACCATTTTCTTGCGTCTCTCTTCCAGATCTTCTAGCCGTACTTCCAATATTGACTCTGTTTGATCTTGGACTTCGATTCTCTCAAAATTGGAGCAGAACATAATGACGTTGTCACAATCAAAGAAAAATCTATCCCCAATGGCAGAGATTTCCGAAACGTCTACGGCGAAATCTTCCGCGTTTGGACGGGGTGTATGGGGCATTTTGAAAATTGTGTTGCTGCGGAGTTGATATTCACAAAAATAGCGAACTGTGTCCTAATCTATCTTAGGAATAGCACAACTGAATTTTTCTTTCCCTTTTCCCTTGGGATAAATACTTATGTAGACGAAATGCCAGAGAGTGAATTGTTGCAAATTGTGTCCTAATTTGTCTTAGGAATAGCACAACGAAATTTTCGAGATACAATATCAGACAGAGTTTGAAGTTATAGCGATATAACTGACGCAGAAATTAAAAATGAGATGTACTGACAAGTAAATTTCTCTAGTTTCAAAGGTCAACTACAATTTGTGGTTGACAATTGACAACGAAATGTATTTACAAAGTTCTCACCAGTTCGCTGATAACTTTGTGCACGAAATTTTAACAAAAGCCACCTACAGTTCGTTGATGACTTTTGTGCCTTAATAGCTGTAGGGAAAAATTTTATGTGTAAAATTATAATATATTACGAGTGTAGATGATATGTGTAAAATTATAATATATTATGAGTATAGATAAATATGTGTATTATCTGTGATCTGTGATTGCAGTGTCAAATAAGTCTAATCTTATTTGCGCACTATTTTGGGCGCTGGAGAATTATCTTTGTGTTTTCATTGTAGCCTGTGATACTGTTGTTATGCGAGTGATATCGGTGCTGGATGTAATTTATCTGTATTTCGCAAACCAGTGCCAAATTTTCTCTGAACAATGCGGATATTTTGCGAATGCGTGAATATTTGTATAAAATATTTAAAATTTTCAAGTTCTTTGAATTAACGATGGTTTTGTTGATTTTTCCGTCAAACGATTATTTAAATTTTAATTCGCCTGTTTAATATCGATCTTAATAATGCCGATGCTTTGCTAGCGTGTGAGCTTGTTCTATTTACATCAAATTTACCCCGGTATACGTAAGTTGTTGATTTCTCCACCGAGAAATTGAATAAATCAATGTAAATAGAATTTTATTTTGTAATTCAACCTCTCAATTACAAAATATTTATCGACAGCTTGTTGGCAGGATGTTCTTTTTTTTTTTTCCTTCTTCTTTTCTTCAAAAAATTCTGTGAGCGAAACAATCTGTTGCACTCTTGAATATTGAACAATTAATTTGTTTGTAGCGTTTGTTGAACCAACAGAAAATTATTTGTTCCTTTTCTGTCAGTATGAAATATTTTCGTTGAGTGTGAAGTGAATTTGTCGAATTCGTTGAGTTACCAAACGAATATCAAATGGTGTTATTGAAACATCGATTTTCATTTACCATTGATTCTTGGAAATTATGTTGAAACTGAATTTCCAGAGCGTAACGACATGCGGTGAATACTTTCTCACTTCACTGTATAAGAAGAATGTTAAAAATTTTCTTGTTCACTTGTTAAATGAAAAAAAAAAAAAAATTATTGTGACGGAAATGCTGTGAATACTTTTTCACTTCACTGTATAACAAGTGTGTTGAAAATTTGTTGATCACTTGTTAAATGAAAAGAAGAAAGAAAAATAATTTTTAAAACGTTGTGAATACTTTTTCACTTCACTGTTTAACAAGTGTGTTGAAAATTTGTTGATCACTTGTTAAATGAAAAGAAGAAAGAAAAATAATTTTTAAAGTGTGATGAAAATGTTGTGAATACTTTTTAACTTCACTGTATAACAAGTGTATTGAACATTTGTTGTTCACTTGTTAAGTGAAAAGAAGAAAGAAAAATAATTTTTAAAGTGTGATGAAAATGTTGTGAATACTTTTTAACTTCACTGTATAACAAGTGTGTTGAAAATTTGTTGATCACTTGTTAAATGAAAAGAAGAAAGAAAAATAATTTTTAAAACGTTGTGAATACTTTTTCACTTCACTGTTTAACAAGTGTGTTGAAAATTTGTTGATCACTTGTTAAATGAAAAGAAGAAAGAAAAATTATTTTTAAAGTGTGATGAAAATGTTGTGAATACTTTTTAACTTCACTGTATAACAAGTGTGTTGAAAATTTGTTGTTGTCCACTTGTTAAATTTGCAAACTTTACTCCAAATTTGGCAGATCGGTGATAGAGAACTTACAAATTTTGGTCGAAGAAATTTCAGTTAAAACAAATTTTTCGAAATTAAGCAACTTTTACCTGCTTTTCCGCCTGTTTAATTGCCCGTAGCAGTAGAATAATCGTAGACTTGTTGTTCTTTTCCTTTTCCTCTACCTCTTGATGATTTCCTTTCCTTCATTTGCTTTATTAACTTTCTGACAACTTTTCTTTCTTTTTATTTTGCATATTCATAAATTTCTTGTTCTTATTAAATTTCCAGAATTTTTCGGGTGTTTCTTTTCCCTTTCTTTTCCACAATTTTTCCTTTTACTTCCCTTAAACTTGATTTTCACTTTGGGTGTTATCATAAATTTCCAAAATTTTATAACTTTGCTCTTCTCTTTTTCACAATTTTTTCTTTATTTTTATGTTGTAAAATTGAAAATTTTTTTTCGATATAATAATTTGATTTGCTTTTTTTTCTCTATTTCCCAACCTTTTCTTGTTGGTTTTTTTTCTTAACTTTTCATCACTTCCCTATTGTTTCGTATCACAATCGTTTTCACCTTTTCCCTTTTTGTTATTCTTCGGGTTTGCCGGTAGCAAAATTTGCCGCGATTATTATATTGATGTGCCCGTACATAGATTAGAAAATAAACTGGCGCGCAGCTCAATGCTATGCTAGTCCTGATGTATGCATGAGTTTACAGATCTGTTTATTTTGTTGTGTCCTCTTTGTGCGAGAGATTTGGCACACATTCGTCGCGACGGCATAACCCTTAGCCGGCTGCGTCGTGGTATTGCTTGGGTGTGCGTGTGCGTGTGTCTACGCTAGTTAGAAACGTTGTAACTACTGTTTAGTTGAATGTTCGTTGTGAGCACACAGTCAGGGTGGGCAAATGTTATATATTATATATCGAGTACAATTAAGAGAAAAGGGTAAGGGAATAATTTGAGATGAGTGCGTAAGCCGCAATGTGCAATACTTTAGTGGATGAATAGTAGGATGTGCGTATAGAGAATTAATTCTCTGACAATATTCAAAAAAGCAAATATGATATGTGTAGAACAGAATTTATTCTGTATGTGAGTTAAAGCAATATTAACGAATGAGTATGTGAGAACTTGTGTTGAGAGTATAATATTTAGACCGTGCAAAGGAACATGAAGAAATTACTCTTCAATGTGGATCTCTTAGTTCTTTCTATTTTGCGAATGTAATTTAAATTAGCAGCGCGGCAATGAACCGTGGGCAGAAAATTGACATTTAGCTTTATATACATATGTGCATGTATATATTATATGATAGCCGTTAACAATATCTGAATATTAGCACCGAGAATTTGAGGTTATTAGGGTGGCACTTAATTTTTCAACCATAACTTTTAATGCTGACAGTAAAATTATATTTTGTGAACATAATTTTCGCTTGTTTTATGGTTTTTTTGTAATTTTATTTATTAAAATAGCACTTTTTCCTTGTATTTCTCTGAGTTCTGGATATAAGAGAATAAAACACTTACCGGCTCTCTTTCGCAATTATAAAATTGTGTGAATTGCTTTACCTCATGCCGTTGCTTGGTGGTGTTTTTCCTTTTTCCTTGGTTCCCTTTTAGAGGTTCGATAGGACCATGAATAAGCTCGCCTTAGCTTATGTTAATGAGCTCGTGTGTGGTAGTAGAGTGGACTGTATAATTGTAAGCTATTTAGTTTGATTTATACAATTTCTCGGAGGAGAAATTGTATAAGCCACAAATGGGAAGAGACAATAGGAGAAAATTAGCGTTTTGTGGCGGGTTAATGCGGGTTGTATAGGGGTTGATTCTCACCTTTACGAGCAAAGAAATAAAACCACCGATGGTTTCGACAAACGTTATAAAACTTATATTGTTTATTTCACAGCGGTCAATATGTACAGGTGTTGGGTTTAAACTTAGGGTAGTTTTTAAAAACCGAAGCGGATGAGTGCAGTTGAACGACTGACTCCTTTTGCTTTGCTTCAACTGATGTTAACTCAGTATAACAGTTTAAGAGCTTTTTTTGAGGTAATTCACAATAATTGTAATTTATAAATCCATTTTATAAGGTATAGTTCAATAAATTCAAGGTATGGAAATAGTAAATTCAAATTAAATATGCTTTACAATATTAGAAAAAAAACATAAATTCTTAAGGCTAAACCTTAGTTTAGACACTGTTAATATGCTTGATTTCAATAATATCAAATCGTGTGTGTTGGGATTAGTTATTTTCTCGTTCGTGATGAGGATGTAATATCTGGTATGTCAAAGCTTGGCAATTCTTTGAAATGTGATATTGATGGGATTTATGCTTTCTTCCTCAAGCAGTATACTGTAGCGTTTGTTGGACCAATCCGAATATTGTTTTCAAAGTCTGTTTCATGCGGTTATTGTCTTAAAAAATGGACAATCTGTTGATAAAAATTGTGTTACTAACTGTAGACCTATTTCTAAGTTGCCTAATGTTGCTAAAATTTTGGAGCACATTGTGTAAGATTCTATATTTTTTCATTTAAAACTTATTCTAAGTCCTGATGGGCAAACTTGGAGAAAGGCGTTCAAATCAATACAATATATACTGATTTCTCCAAAGCATTTGACCGAGCATTTGCTAAAATTTTGGAGCACATTGTGTAAGATTCTATATTTTTTCATTTAAAACTTTTTCTAAGTCCTGATGGGCAAACTTGGAGAAAGGCGTTCAAATCGATACAATGTATACTGATTTCTCCAAAGCATTTATCATCATGATATTTTGATTACTAAGGTACAAAAGTATGGATTTCACTCTGCCGTCTTGAATTGGTTTCGCTCGTATTTGTTTAGTAGGCAGTGTTCTGTTTATATTGACGGATATTATTCTAACATTTACATACAAACCTCTCGTATTCCTCAGGGTAGTATACTTGGCCCATAATTGTTTAATTTATTTATAAATGATATTTGTCAATGTTTCCCAAATTCTAAACGAATTTTGTACGCGGATGATCTTAAGATTTTCAAGACTATTTTTTCCATGAATGATGTAATGCTGTTGCAGGATGCTATTAATAGGGTCGCTATTTTTAATATTAAAAAATCATTTCATATGACTTTTAATCGTTGTTGGAATGTGATTAATTCCTCTTATAAAATAATAAATTGCGACCTTGAAATAATTCATAATTCATGGTGTTGTATTTGATGTCAAGTTGACGTGTATTGGTCATTTAAACTATTTGGTTCCAAAAGCGTTTTCTTCATTATACTTCATTCGTAGAAATATATTTTTCTGACCCACACACTAAAAAAGTTATAAAGGGTCCGCCATCTAACGTTTTTTTTTTCAACTAGTGCTTATTTCGTCAATGGTAACACTTAGCTTATGTCTGATTTGACAGATAATTAGTTTTATCCTTCCGCTGAACGAATATGGTTGTGTAAACGCTTGAACAACGCTGGGAAATACTGCGACATTACTTTGAAAATCATGGTAATGTTGCAGAATGTAATGCAGAAAACAATCATCTTTTCAGATGAAGCTCATTTTGATCTTGGCGGGTATGTAAACAAGCAAAATTGTCGCATTTGGGGCACAGAAAACCCGCACGCATACATTGAAAAGACGATGCACCCAAAACAAGTCACTGTTTGGTGCGGATTTTGCTCCAGAGGCATAATTGGACCATTTTTCTTCGAAAATGAGCAAGGAGTGGCCGTTACAGTCAATGGCGATCGTTACCGGGCCATGTTGAACCAATTTTTGTTCACAAAAATTGAAGAGGAGGATATTGGCAACATTTGGTTTCAACAGGACGGCGCTACGTGCCACACAGCCGAAGCTACACTCGATGTTTTGCGCCCTGTTTTTGAAGATCGCATTATCAGCCGCAGAGCTGATGTCGTTTGGCCACCTCGGAGCTGCGATTTGACACCGTTGGACTATTATTTGTGGGGTGCCCTCAAAGATATGTGTTCCGCCGACAAGCCAGAGACAATTGACGCTTTGAAGGACAATATTCGTGAAGCCATTGGTGAAATACAGCAGCGCACAATCGATAATGTGCTTAATGTCAGCCATTTGACAGAAATTATTTTCCTTTATTAACCGGAAGGATTGTACTTTCAAATAAAAAAAGAAATTTGAGAAAATATTCAGTAGTTTTTTATAGCATTTTAAAAAAAAAGTTATTTGGAGGACCCGTTATTTAATTTTTTTGTTCGTTCCAAATTAGAGTATGCGTCTGTCATTTGGAGTCCGACTGGAAGGTACAAAAATCTTTTAAATAATTTTGTTTGATGTCCTTAAATTTCACCATTCCAATTCCTTCGTATGAAAGTCGTTGTATGTTGATTTCTTTTAAATCATTAGAGTCAAGAAGGATTATCAGCTCTATCGTGTTTCTGCATGGCATTGCCTCCGGTTCTACTGACTGCACAGACTTACTACCATATATTCAGTTTAATGTTCCATCTCGCACATTGCGCCGTTTTGCTACTTTTTAATATTAATATACATTTAACTAACTACGCGTCGAATGAACAATTAATTAGAGCTATAAGACATTATAATTCCATTTGTAATAATAATGATCTTTGTTTTCCCACTGTTAAATTTAAAAACTTATTATATGATGTGAGCGTATAAAATTTTATTTATACATTTTTCTGCTGGGCTGTATGGATTTTTTCCATAAACTATAATAAATGAAATGAAATTAATAGCTGAGACCGATCATTAAATAAAGCTTTCATCAATGTTTTGCCACCTCTAAAAATGAATAAGTTGTCTACTGTTTTCTGCGCATCGCTCCAAAGAGAGTTCTTGAACCCACGTCCTACGTTTTCGCGTTTTTAACTCTTGCTCTTCCTCTTCCTCCGCAGAAGATAAAAACAAAATAATTGCTGCACCCATTTTCTTTTTGTTAGCATTTGCGTTGTTCAACTTGAAAATTGGTTGCCAAATCCATTTTTAGGTCAAGTAATGTAAATTGAACTAATGCGTTGCCAACAGCTGCTTTGTTCGAATTGCCGCTGCGTAAATCGACCACACGGCAATTATTCCGTAAAAAATAAATTGTTTCTTTTTCTTATTATGAGTTTCAAAAGTTATAAATTTAAAAGTATTCAAGTTAAATAATAACCAAAGTATAAGCAAATATTTATTTTACATGCATATAATACTCGAACTCGACTCATTACTGAACAACATAGTAATTACAATCAACTAATGATGAATTTATAATAGGGTTAGGTCGACATTCTTAGATACTCTATTAAAGATATCCACACTAAGATGGCAACTATTTCTTAGTAATGAGAGAGAATATCGTATACAAATTACGTTGTTATGAAAAATGTGTTAGATTAAACTTGAACACTTATTTGAATGTCGACAGAAAGATTAAAGTGTGGTATTTTAGTTTAATCGGGGTATTACAGTATTATCCTAGACAATTGTTGTATTCTTGTGGACCAAAGTCGGACAGCATTCTCTTCTACTTGAAAAGAATCTTACGCAAATGTGTTTGTTACTACCAGGCCGGCAAACATAAAAGATGCAATATGAAATACGATCATTGTTGTACAGACAATACGAAATTTAAAAAAAAATTAACAAGTCGGACAGACCTGACCCCACTATGAGATTTGGTTGCACACGCGCGTATTTTTTACAGATTATTGGTCTAAATCAAATTTCGCATTAAGCATGCAACAAAAAATTCCATCGTTTATCGATTTGTGAGTAAAAAGTGTTTCTGTGTATCAATGCGAAAAGAAGCAACATTGATGGCGTTTTTATTGGAATAGTACAGTAAAGCTGTTAAGAAATATACAAATATAAACAAACATAATAAGCTACTGCGAAAAGGAACAACAGCCTGAAGTTTATTTAAGGGATTCCCACTGCTCCTTACAATTTTTGTTGGAATTTAACCCTCCAAATTGTCTCTTGCAAATTCTAAATTAGTTAACATATATTCAACTATATTTTCTTTTTTGATTTTTCTGTAATATTTAGGAAAAATTAATTGAAATACATAACAAACTGGTATAATTCTTGCCTTCTCTATTTAAAATATAAATTCTTAATTTCTTAAAAGCCTTTTTGTAGAAACAATATCAAAATCTCGAACCGTTTTAATTTGTGAGTATTTTTTTTCAAATTTTAAATTTTTCGACTCCCTACTTTATAGCATTTTTCCAATAAGCATGAAAAAAACAGTACACGACGACAGAAAGTTTTCGAAAAACATATTTTGTAGAAACAGTTACATATGAGCAGCGGGTTTTTGTACCGATTCGTGGCGTTTTTGTTTCAAATCACATGTTTCATGTGAACAATTTTTCGATTCGAGAACTATAGAAACGAGATACAGGCCTTTAATGATATCAAAGTTTTGTCAAATTACTTTGCGTCCGTCCGTCACGTCCGTATTTTAATTTAGTGGTATTGCAATGAGTACTTGTAGTAAGTTAACATACGTTTAGGCTGTCACTAATGGAAAGGGTAAAGGCTTCGGTAATTATAGAACATGCTGAAAACGCTTGGCTATGGAAGATTTTTGTAGATGCACTCACAGAAAAATTCGGTTGAGACAGTAGAAATAGCCGTGACCGAATTTAGAGTTTGTCTCAACCGAATTAGAGGTTGACACAACCTCATTAGAGGTAGACACAACCTCATTAAAGGTTGACACAAGCTCATTTGAGGTTGACGCAACCTCATTAGAAGTTGACGCAACCTCATTAAAGGTTGAAGCAACCTCATTAGAGGTTGAAGCAACCTCATTAGAGGTTGAAGCAGCCTGATTAGAGGTTGACGCAACCTCATTACAGCTTGACACAACCTCATTAGAGGTTGACATAAACTCATTAGAGGGTGACATAATCTCGTTAGAGGTTGACGCAATCTCATTAGAGGGTGACACAACCTCATTTGAGGTTGTTACAACCGAATTTACATAGTGTCACAAATTAATTTTGAATGTTTTTTTTTATTTTAAGTGATGATTTATTTTCCTGTACTCGATTACAGCATATCTCTACCTACCGACCTTGAAGAACTTGAAAACTCTTCATATCTGCTTGGATATTTTCTGCAAAATAAGAAAGGCATTTTAATACAAATCCCGTAATTATAATATTTTTGCTTACCTTTCTTAATAACCACAAAAAACCTTGATATCGCCGGGACAGCAACAATTATACATTTTTTATCTTTCTTTAACATAATATTTGTTCTTTAAATTTTTATCGTCAGATTTGCAATACATAGAATTCGGTTGTACCTACAGAACTAATGAGAAATTCGGTTACAGCAACCGAATTAACTCCAAATTCGGTCGTTGCAACTGACATAGGTCTAAATGCGGTTACTGCAACCGAATTAATACCAAATTCGATAGCTACAACCGAACTGATGCTAAGTTATGTTACTCCAACCGAATTGATGCCACATTCAGTCACTCCAACCGAATTGTGTGCCAATTTCGGTTGTAGTATCCGAATTGATTCCAAATTCGGTTGTTCCAACCGAAATTTTAGAAAATTTTAATTGACAGCACGAACATAATTGAAGATTCGGTTGTCACAACTGAATCACTTTTGCAACAAGGTTGCTTCAACCGAATTTCAGTTGTGGGAACTAAATTCGGTCGTCACAACCTCAATTCCGTTGTAACAACCTCAATTCGGTGGTAACAGCCGAATTTACGGTTGCTACAACCTCTTCTCAAACAATTAGTTCTCTGAGTGTGGTTGTAACATAACAGATGTAGTCTTAATAGTCGCCAGGTATCGCTTTTGAGTTTAGTTTGAAATTCAAAGTAGCAGTATAAGTGTTAGTCCTCATGGCATTTTAGGTATTTGTACCCAACTTAGTTCCCCTGTAGATCCCATGAAGGCAAGGGGAAAACTTTCTAATTTAAAAATTCGCTGACTGGGACCAACAGTTTTGCATCCAAACCTAACGCTTATGTTTTAAGAAGCTCTTTCACAACCAATTACTCTGCAGTAGGCATGGTTTTGTACTCTTAATTTCAAAACTATTATAATTCATACGCCATAATCTGACCAGACGTCCGAGTTTTTTGCGTGATTGTCCAGAGCTTTGATGTCTCATTCCGACTTATATCTAAAATAACAAAATGATTATACACAAAATAAAACGAATTCTTTTATGTATTTATTTTTGTTTGAACATGTATTTCATTTTTTGGATTTTAATTGTACACTCATCAAATCGGTTGAGACAACCGAATTAGTCGTAACCGAAATTAGAGGTTGTCACAACCTAATTGGAGGTTTCCACGACCTTATTAGAGGTTGCCAGAACTACATTGGAGGTTGACACAACCTCATTTAATTACTTTTTTTGATCAATAACTGATGATATATTTTCCAGAATTCTTATCATAAAATTGCAAAAGCAGAACAAGATTTAATTTATATTGGGTAATCTTTACGGTAACAGATTTGCTATATATGTATGTCACTTTCGACCTTTTAGAATGTCCCGAGCGTCATGGGTCACCGCACCAATTCTATGGTGTTGATTTACCTAAACCGTTTTATATACAGACGATTGCAGCATATCTCAAACGACCGACCTTGAAAAACTTCAAAACCGTTGATATCTGATTTGAAATTTTCTGAAAAAAAGACGTTTTAAGACTTAAACCATAATTCCTATATTTTCGCTTACCTTTGTTAATAACCACACAAGAACATGATATTGCCGCGACAGCAACAATTATTAATTTTTAGCTCATTAGAATATAATATTTCAATTTAGAAGTATTTATAACTTTAAACGTCAGGTTTGAAATACATAGAATTATGTTGTATTAACCGAATTGAAAATGAATTCGGTTGTACCTACAGAATTCATGAGAAATTTGGTTACAGCAACCGAATTGATGACAAATTCGCTTGTTTTAACCGACTTAAAACTAAATTCGGTTATTGGTAACAAAATTGATAGCAAATTCGATAGTGACAACCGAATTGATGACAAATTCCACATTCGGTAACTCCAACAGAATTTGGTACCAATTTCGGTTGTTAAATCCGAATTAATTCCAAATGCGGTTGTTCCAACCGAAATTTTAGAAAATTTTGTTACTTCGATCGAATTTCAGTTGTGGGGACTAAGTTCGGTTGTGCCAAATTCAATTCGGTTGCAGCAACCGCAATTCGGTGGCAACAGCCGAATTTACGGTTGCTACAACCTCTTTTCGAACAATTAGTTCTCTGGGTGTATGATCGATTTTGTTAGTTTTAGCTAATTCGTAAGTAGTTCATACCATAGATAAAGGAAATAATAGATATAGCGCGACCATTGTCAACTTTGTTCACTAGGTGCTGTTCTCTACTACTGTCACTTTCATTGCAGTTTCCCATAATTCTCATTGACGTTTATTCAAAATTGTGGA
Source organism: Phaonia tiefii (assembly GCA_963931995.1). Classification (NCBI taxonomy): domain Eukaryota; kingdom Metazoa; phylum Arthropoda; class Insecta; order Diptera; family Muscidae; genus Phaonia; species Phaonia tiefii. Next base: position 194,498,850 of record OZ008368.1, on the reverse strand, counting down.
ACATTTTTGTGAAATTAATTTAAACAAGGGAAAATGTGACAAATGTTAAATGATTTTACATAATATTATTTGTTTCTTATATAAAAAATATTTCAAAGGAAATCGGAGAAAACCCGTAAGACCATGCCCGAACGAATTTTTAATCTAACAACTTCCCCGCCCAAAAACTGTAGCAACTTCTGTGGTCACAGATGCCAAACCGTTAGAGTGTCTGAGGACTGTCAAAAAGGAATGGTACCTGAACCGGACGAAGAACCAATTTATGAGGACATAGACGGTGGTGACATAGTTCTGCAATTCGATGGCCATCAGATATTCTACTTTAAGTAACGTGTTGTATTCTTGTTTCGAAGTGATATTTTTGTTGAAATCAATTTTTTCTATTGATATGAAATTTTAGAATTTTAATGTTATCTTTTTTTATTTTTTTTTTTGTAGAACAAAAAGTCCCATTTATTGCTTTCAACGACATCTACAAAATTACCCATTACACTAAAATTTTCCCAACACTTTATCTATGGTTCATACTACAAGCTTACAAGGTCAGTCAAATTTTTCTATTTGGAAAAAGGTTGGTTTTTATTGAAATACTAGACAAGACAGTTAAGCACACTCATTAGCAGGACAAGTTTCGATGAGCGTGTCAAGTTCACCATCAGATGCCTACCCTGCAATAAAAAAGGAAACTGTCGCCGAAACGACTAATTCTACGTTGATCTAAAACAGGCTACATTTCTGGAAAATTACGGCATTTCCGAAAATCCCGAGTTAAGTTGTGAGATACGTTAACTGACATAACAATAGAACGTTTTGGCAACAGGTAGAATAATACATAATGTAACAAATCAAGATTAGATTCAAACCAATGTCAGACAATTAGATAGTTCAATATTGTGTAAACCCTTTGCCCTGTTTTGGAGTCCGAAGTTAATTTAAAACAAGATGATGTAATTACACTGTGGAAGTCCAAAAAGGGACAAGGACGGTTTTACACTAATTCAGGTACGGGGACTCGTACTGCATCATTAGTTTTTTGAGATTCATACAAAATATATGTACGCTTGCCAGACGGACTTTTTTCAACACTCGGTCGTTTTTTTTTTCTGTCCATTGTACTGTTTTCTGCATAACTCATAAAATGTTGGCAAAAATACTTATTTTTAACCATTGTATTTAGTTTTGGTTTTTATTTTGTATTTAATTTTTTTTTTGTCCAAAACCAATTAAACAAAGTGTTTTTATTTAATGTAAGAGAAATTTATAATACAAGCTCACAAAGCCAGGAACATTTTCCTAATTGAAAAATGATTGGTTTTTGTTGAAAATAATACACAATTCGAACTCAGATGCCTAACTACTGTGCCTGAATTGATACCATCGGTAGATTATCAATCGTATATATACGAACTCAATTATGCAATTTACATATGCGAATTAGTATCGATCGAAAATCCATAAGTAAGGAAAGGTCTATATTATTCCAACACAAGAAAAGACAGCTTTTCCACCATTTTCTCCTTTTCCTCATGCGTACTCGCATTGTTGCAGTGCTTTGAGGTGCGTTTTAATCTATATCAAAGAGTTGTATTTTTTCGCAGATTCACATCGGCACTGATAAAATTTGGCTGATAGTAATAATAATAATTTTTTATTTGTAAAGAAAAATAATATATAGTATAAGTAATATAAGTGAAAAAGTTCAGTAGATTAGAGGCAGACAATTCAGAATCTACAAAAATTGATAAAAGAGAATCCGTCTCGAATCCGTTTTATTAAAATTCGAACTGGAAACGGATTCGAAAATTAAATCTGATCTGTGTTCGAGATAGATCCGAAAAATTAGAAAAAACGGTTCGCGTGTGGAAATACCAGTGTTGGGATTTATAATTTGCATTGGATTTTAATTTGTATTATTTTATATAATGCAGATGCAAGAGAATTACAATTTATCGCAATGGCAATTAAAATACTTTTAATTTGCATTTGCTCAAACAATGCTGTGTAATAGGCTGAGAATTGTAATGAAATATGGCAATGCTTTTGTTTGACTGCTACAAATTATAATTGTCATATAATTAATTTACCGCCTGTATGGTAGATACACATATTTCCGAATGTTGGATTTAAGTTAATTTCGATTTTATTACTTCTTTGTTAAAAAAAAGTATTTTTCGGAAGGCTTTTGTGACATTTTGCTTTTGAAGAATGCCTTGAAGAATACGAAAGAAAAGAAGAGGAAAACTTTTTTAAGATAAAGTAGATAAAATATTGTTCCTGCATTTAAACACCCTATATAGTTCCTATATGTATTAAAAAAGATGGACTATTTTACTCAGACATTTGTATTTAAACGTAGTAGCATGTAATTTTTATAGTTTACATTGCCCCTGAATTTGAACCTATTTAACATTTTTAAACACACCCAGGGAAAAGATTAGTTGGAAATCAATTCAGGTATTGGAAATTCCATGATAAGTCAATATTTTGATCAGAATTCGTAATTGTCAAACATCTGAATTATTTGTCGATGTTATTGATAGATTAAAAATCGGTCTTACTAAATACAAGTTGCTACTACCGAAATTTAGTTGTAACTATTAACCAATTTGAGTATTTCAAAAACCTCATTCATCTGAAATGGAAGATACAACTAATAAAAAGTACAATATTAGAATTCGTGTTGAAATATTAGTTACTGTAATCATAATTTAGTTTCTGTTACAAAAACACCTTATCACAAGAGGCTTCGTTGTTAAAGAGAAACTACGTATATTGGAATGTTACACAAGGACTTTACAGAAAAGCTAATATTTTAAACAGAAAGTGATAAACAAAGTGGTGAAAAAACAATAAAGTGAATACTTATAGATATCAGCCAGCGAAGAATACATATTATGATAAATTAAGGTGAAGTGAGACTTTTAAACATAATCGTTGAGTATGAGGCCACTATTGACGCCTTCAAAAACACATGCAAACAATAGTGGACACTTGGCTGGAGGAACTATTATTCTGGATGGCACAAAATAACATAAACATACATATGATACCCAGGGTAACCCATCCCCATTTTTGGTCGAAAATATGAAAAATTTAGAAAAACTGTCTGTATCTGGAAATCGAAGCGTTCCTAAGGGTTTCTCACAAAGTGTTTCAATTAGCCTGAAATTATTTTTTTTTTCAAAAAATCTACAAAATAAGAAAATCGTTAAAATAAAAAAATAGCTATATCTCGGATACGGTGTGTCCAATCGGAAAAATAACATATTTTTTACTTCCATAGGAGGCTTTCATCTATGGATGTCTTCAATATGGCATCACTTTTATTTTAAAAAAAATCGCTAAAACTAAAATTTCTGCAATCAACAATCGCTAAAACGCCTCTATGCCAATATCTAGTAAACGGAAGCGTCCAATTGAAAACAAAACTATTTTTTACGAGTTTCTAAGGATTTTTCATAAAGGTGTCCATTGAATGAAAGATATTTTGTTCAAAAAATCATCAAAATATGAAAAACGCTGAAATAAAAAATGGCACATATCTGAGTTTTAGCGATTTTTTATTTGGAAAATGTTAGTTTAACGGATTTTAAGTGACACCGTCTGAGAGGCATCCATTGGTTAACGCCTCCTATGAAGGTACAAAATTTTTGCTCTTGCCATGGGACGCACCGTTTCCGAGTAACATCTGTTTTTGAATTTTAGCGATTTACTTATTTTGGCGATTTTTAGAAAAAAAAGTCCATACGAATTGCACCACTTTATGAAAACCCCTTAGAAAGCCCAAAAATTAGTTATATTTCGGTTTATGAAATATACACGCAATGGTGGTTTAGCGAATAATATTAAAAAAAAATTTAGTTAGCGATTTGTTTAAAAGAAAGTAATGCCGTAGTAAAGTCATCCATTGATTACAGCCTCTTTTGGAGGTAAAAAAATTTATAATTTTTTGCGATTGGACGCACCGTTTTCGAGTTATAGCCATTTTTTTATTTTAGAGATTTTCTTATTTTGGCAATTTTTTGAAAAAAAATTATTTCACGCGAATGGGAACACTTTGTGAGAAACATTTAGAAACTCGTAAAAATTTGTTATTTTTTCGATTGCACGCTCCGTTTTCGAGATATAGAATTTTTCTCATATTCTCGATCAAACATGGGCACGAAATACGAACCCTGGTTATAAATAATAGTAATTTTGTTTATATTTAAATATAAAATACACAATTTTAATAAAAAATATTTTTTTACTTTTTTCTATAAAATTCATAATGGGTTAAAGCAACACCAAATGGTTGTGGCGGCCATTAAATTCAAGTACATAATTAGTTGAGCATACCAATATATCTGCGGTCACAAGGCATAACAGCATATGTTTATTTTTGCAACTTTTTAGGAGATCTTGGGAACTACAAATTGGATTATTCATATTTGGATTATACTCGTATAGTGTGCAGTAAGATTCTCGATTCTCGAAAAATTTAATTTGAGCATAACTCGAGTTATGCTGTTATGCCTTGTTACCACAGATATTATTTGGTACAACCGAATTAGTTTTAAAATTTTTTGCTGGTCCAACTAATAGAATATCCACCACTACAGGATAATTTGATTGCTACAACTAAAACTCGATTGGCAGATTCACATTCAACATTAATATTGTCAGGACCCGAAATATAAATGGCAACCCTCGTATTAAGAATTCTGAGTACTCTAGAATACAAATAAACGCAGCCTAGACTGCATTAACAATTTTGTGCAAAATTATGGAAGCAATTTATGTAATTTTTTTTTTTGCTTATTTTCATTGACGATCTCCTGGGTCAGACTGTGGATCCAATCCACTCTTTTGCGGATGACAGTAATCTCTGTCATTCTTATTCATTCGACCGTAGGCCAAGTCTTCAAGAGACTGAAGTCAAAAGCCAGACGATGAATGAAACACTCGGCCGGGGTCTGGTGTCCATTGTTGAACGGGGTCGAATGAATAGAGTAGATTTTAATACGGGTAAGATCCAGTGTTGTTTGTTGTCGCATGAGCGGATTGCTGACCCAGGTGTGTCGTCATTGTCTATGGGCGGTATGGATATTAATGAATCAGATGCTCTTGATGTTCTGGGCATGAAAATACAATGTGATGTCCGTTGGGCAAAACATTTATTTGGAATGTCGAAAGATGCATTCAAGTGTCTAGGCTTTTTAAAGCGGTGCAAAAAATACTGCACTCCTTCTGATCTTCTCAATATCTACACCACCTACATCAGACCAAAGATGGAATATAACTCACATATATGGGCAGGTGCTCCTAGGACATCTTTGGAGCTTCTCGAGCGTGTCGGTGTTGATAGGGGACAATAGGGTATCCAACTCTATTGCTATCTTCTACATTCTATCCAATATTTGAATTATTTCAGAAATATTGATTCCGAATCCATATCAAATCTCATATCTTTGACGGTAGTCACATCAAGCTATTTCTGGGAAAATAATTTCAAGTATCTTTCCATTTCAAAAAAAAGAAAATCAAAAGACTTAACTTTATTTCTTTTAAATTTTGTATCCAAAAGCGAACCGTAGACTTGTCCATTCATTAGTATGAACATCAGCTATTGTTGTCGTTTATTGTTGGGTTACCGCACTTCTTGATACCAAATAAGAATGTAACCGAAGTTGTTCGCATCACTAAATTTTCTGGTAATATTTCTTCAAATTCACCAGGCATGAAATGAAAATTCTGACGTTCGCTTCAGACACAAGCTTGTTCTTAATGTATTTACATATTAATAAATCCCACTCAAACGCATCTTCATTTGCGGAAAATTCCTAATTTCGTCAAAAGTTTTGGATTTAAAAAAAAAATAACTCTAAAGAGTCATAACTCAAAATTGTAAAAATTTTCAGTAGATGCAAAAAACTAAGATTGAAGAGATAAAAAATGTATGAAAATTCTCAATAATAGGCAAATTGATAATGGATTATTTTTACGAAATGAAAGGAAAACTGGAGCCAGATTTTGTTAGCGGACAGGTTATGGTTTCAAGCAAAAAATTAAATTTTGAGTTATGCCGATTTGAGGTTCGGATTCGATATGAACACCAAGTCAGGACAAATAAAAAATTTTACAATTCCACATATCGTCATGTGAGAACTTAAGTGTCCAATATCCAAAAGTATAAGTGATAGAAAAACGTGTTTTAAAGTTTAAGACAAGATTTAACCCGCTGTTTAACAAGATTCGAAAAATTAACGAATTGCAAAGATTATTGTTAAATTTTATTCACAATTGTAAAAAAATTATGCAATAACTATTGTTTTATTTTTAAGATTATTGCATTTATTTAAAACTATTAGAAAATGGATATTGGACACACTCCATACAATTGCAAATCAAAGAAAAAAGAAGCGCGTGGAATGTGTCCAATATCCAGCTTTTTGTGTTTTTGCCTTGATATTATTTAAAGAACATAAACATTTTAGGAACTTCAGCAAATACTGTATGTAAATAAAAAGTCCTTTTCAAGGACATAAAAAATGTAGTAGGTAATACAAAAAGTCTTAAAAACTAAACAAATTAGTATCAATATATTTTCAGTTCATTATTACAAAAAATTATCAATTTGAATTAAAAATAATATAAATTCAATTAATTATATTTTTAATACAGCCTTATAAAATTCAACATCTTCAGCAGACATAATAGATTTAATATAATTTACTTCTTGTTTGTTTGCATTTCTGTACATTTGGAAAAGTTGATCGAGGAAGATTATGACTTTTGTTTCTAACAGAAAGAGGTTTGAAAACCGGCACAAATATTGCTTCTGTCAAGGCTCCATGCCCTGTTTTGTACTGGATATTTCTCAGATCATGAGTGTACAAATTTCTTTCGCGGATTTGTAATTAACACTCGCAAAAATTAACCGCAAGCATGCTGCGTTGAAGTTGTATACATCATCTCCAGTTAATTGAATAAGTTTTAATTTCACTTTTGGGTAATTCATATTTTTCAAATTGCGTAATAACGACAGAGGACTATAATATGAAATGTGCTTCAATTGACGATCAATTCCTGTACTCTCGGGTGACCTGCTTCCGAATATCGGTGAACAATGGTATTATTTTTCCAAAAATTTTAACAGAGCCAATGATGTAATTCTATTCTCATTCTGCGGAATGCAGGAGTCGGACCACAGAATAATGTGTTTAATTTGCGGATGGTCCTCTCTGATGGCATTTAAAATTTTAAGCAGCGGACTTACCAGATCGTCCTGTTTGCGTTTCATACCACAACGCGCAATAAGTTACATTATTGAGATTGCAGTGAACAGTCAAATTATATGTTGCGCATTTATAATAAAAATTTCTAGCAAAACCACGTGGAAGCTGGAAAACATTTTGCAAATGATAGCACACAACATTGATATATTTCGTATCTACTTCTTTCTGCATTTTTGCACTTTCATTACATTTTCTATGGTTTTCAAACATCTCTGTTTCTACCGTCGAGTGTTCAGCTTGGTTATGAAATTTGAGTCATAAGTCGCACAAATTGTATTCGGAATTATATATTGCCCGATAAAAATTGTATTTCACATGGTAGTTACAATTTTCTTTGAACATATCGAACATTTTTCGAACTGATAGTCCAGAGTCAGGGTATTGTTTTTGAGAATTGGTTTTTGGAATTGGCAAACAACAGGAAAGTTTTCAATGTGGGCTCGAATTGCCATCCTTACTGAATCGATTTTTTTTTGTCTTCACATGTTTCCCTTTTGTGGACTTTATTGGAAGTCCTGTATTACTGTTATCGTTGTGTTTGAAGAAGTACTAAATAACCCGCTGTGTAATGGAATGAAGATATTGAACACAACTATAAGTCACGTATTTATTCGTTATATTGGGCACTTCAGCACAATTCCGAAAATTTGTTAACTTTTTGGTATATTTGTTCAATAAGGTACATGAAATGGATATTCAACACATAAGCACAGAGTTGTAGTGAAAACTACGTTGGATATTGCACAAACTTAAAAATGATCTCGAAAAGTAAAGCAAATATTGAAAATCCAATGACAGCTTTCGAAAGAGCGTACTCGAAAATGTCGGACTGTATCCCTAACTCATAAAGTACAAAATGTGGAGTATTGGACACTTAAGTTCTCACATGACGATATATAAGTAAAACTCGAACCATAATTTTGCATAAGTTACATATCAATGTGTCAATCAAATACTACTATGTTTCTGTTATAGCTCTCATTAAAAACTGGATGCATATAATAATAATTATTTTGTTAAATATTAATTTATTATACCTGTTCAAATACACATGCAAATATCCTCCCCATACACAAACACAGATACTTTATCAATGGAATTAAAATCGGCAGATGAATCCCTGGAAAATTCAGAAACAAAACAAAACCAAATTATGAAATGAAAACAGGATATACAATAAGGGTGGCAGAGCAGTGGTGAGCACAGGCAGCCAACAAAGTATTGAATTGTATGGAAACTTGCTGCATAAGAAGATTAAATTTACAATTGAGCATAATATGAAACAGGATCATTACTGCGGCGAACCCGGTGGAGTTGGATGCAGAGGAAGCACCTGATGCTGGAGTTGGGTGAGATATCCAAATGAATGGGTATGTTTTAATGACAGATAAGAGGTGCTTATGTTCTCAACAGTGGGTGGCTAGTGGGTTTATGTTTGTGAACTTTTGTTGAGATTATTTTCCACTGCGAGTGGGTGTGTGTGAATTTGTAAATGAAGGTAAATTATTAAATTATAATTAAACCAAATTAATGAGTATGTTGGATAAATTTAAAAAAATGAAAATATTAAATATGAAAACTGTAAAGAAATTATTTTGTGGGTTAATGCGATGCACTCAAACACATACAACAAAAGGACAATCATTGAGAGATATTTATGTATGTGAAAGCATGTTTTAAAGGTTTGAAAGTACATATTAAAGAAATATATTTTCGGGCCGATACTCACCAAGTTGTGTATAGTTACACATAAGACATACGATATTACTTTGGATATTGTAATACAAATTGCCGTGACAAAGACTGACCACAAGTGTTGGTTGGTCATTGTAACTTCCAAAAATGTTGCACTAAAATGTGCATATTTTAATAATCATCGAACCACAATATCCCCCCTGCTCCAAACAATCAACTCCAGTGGACTTTATATAATCTTTGATACGATAGCATTAAGTAGAGAATAATTCTACACATTTAAACACAAAACCAAATAAAATCCCCTTAAATATTACAAGCATACATTTCATTGCAGTAATACTTGCATTTATATTGCATACAATTTGAGATGGATAAACATACTGGAATTTAAAGCCTACTTTGGGGATACTAGATGTAGTATCAATTAGGGACGAAATACCCAATTAACTAAATATCCCCTGAGTTGTCAAGGTGACAGTAGAATAATCATCAATGACTGCATTCATTCGCTTTGACTTCGACTCTATTTAAAAATTCTGAATAGAAACAAGCAAAGTTAGTATCGTCTCGTATTGGCAAAGGGGAGCACTAGGAGGGTTATGCAATGACATTGGAAATATACAATGAAATGTGTTGCAGTCGACTGAATATTTTATGTGGAAGCATAGCGAATCTTTATTCGGGTTCTGGATATTCATTTAAACTATATTTAGAAATTTCTTAACACAAAACTCAAATGTGTTTGGTGAAATCAGAGGACGAGAAAACTGAGATGGGTACCCGCTTTCCTTACGTATTGGAAAGTTTTTATAAAAAGTGCACTTAATTCAAACCAAAAATAAAATTATAATCGTCCCATTAATTGATCTAAAGTATGAAATTATAGAATATTAATGGAATTTTGACTATACTTCACAAAGCCAGAAGAGCTAATAATCGAGTTCAAATTATATTCCAATAAATATAATTTTCCAAAATCATAGAGCATTTTTTACTGATAGAAAGAGATATTTCGCTACCTTATAACAACAAGGTTCTAACTAAGAAATTTTGATAAAATGATCTGAATATTGCACCGTAATAAATTGGGTATAAAAAATAAAAATAAATGGTTTCCCATTACATCCCATGAAGGGACTGGGGAGAACTTCTCACAATCACTGAGCTGTGCGCTTTCCAGTTTTCATTCACTGATTGGGACCTACAGTTTTACACCGATTCCGAACGTAATTTGAGAAGCTTTTTCATGGCTAGATACTCGATAGTGTCGCCGTCACTATGCGAGGTGACCGCCGCCGAAAGAAAATTTGAAGGTGGTCAGAGCCGGGTTCGAACCCAGGATCTCATGTACAAGAGCCGCGCACACTAACCATTGCACCACCAACTGCCACAAAATTGGGTATGCTTACTTTTATTGACTATATTACAACCTCATGAGGTCAGACGTCCTACACATATTAATTAAACAAATTTCAACATATTCTTCCAACTGGCTCTATCCTTCGCCTTTTCTCGCCAGTTGGTAACACCAAGGATACAGAGGGATTCTTCTACCTGGTCTTTCCAGCGGAGTCTTGGTCATCCTCTTTTCCTGCTTCCATCGGGTACGTTATCATAAATCTTTCGCGCTGGCTCATCTTCATCCATTCTGATAACATGGCCTAGCCAACGCAATTGGCCTACTTTGATTCGTCTAGCTATGTCCACGTCAGAATAGAGATTATATAGCTCTGCGTTCCAGCTACATCGGTATTCGCCGTTTTCCCTAACAGGACCATATATTTTACTGAGAATTTTTCTCTTGAAAACTCCCAGGTGTTTTTCCTACGCTTGCGACAGGTAAAATGAGAGTCTGATATAGCTGGACTTTTGTCCGTCGAGAGAGGGCTTTGTTCCTAAACAGCTTGCTGAGCCCAAAATAACATCTATTTGCAACAACAACAACAATTCTCCTATCTACCTCCAGGCTGACGTTGTTGTCCTTGTTCACGGCGGATCCAAGGTAGATAAATTCATCTACCACTTCAAAATTAAATCGGTTGACAACGTTGAAGTGCGGACCAAGTCGAAAGGTTTCTCTAGTCGTTGACATCATCAATTTTGCCTTGACCTCATTAACAGCAAGACCCACCTTCGCTGATTCCTTTTAGATTCTTGAAAATACTGCAGTAACCTCTCGCAAATTTCGCCCAATGATGTCTATGTCGTCAGCATACGCCAGCAACATATGGCTTTTCGTGTTAATGATCTTGTTCGTATTTACTGCAGCCTTTCTCATTATTATATCCATTAAGATGTTGAAGAGATTGCACGAAAGTGTGTCGGTTTGTCTAAGTCCTCGCTTGGTACAGAATGGTTCAGTTAGGTCTTTCCCCAATTTCACTGCTGATTTGGTGTTGGTCAGCGTCATTCTACAGAGGCGGATCAGTTTTGCCAGAATACCAAGTTCAGACATAGCTTCGTACAGTTTTCCCCGTATGGGGCTATCGAAAGCAGCTTTGTAATCGACAAAAAGGTGGTATGGATTGATTTGCTTTTCGTGGGTCTTTTCCAGGATTTGGCGTAGCGAGAATATTTGGTCAGTTGTGGACTTTCCTGGTCTAACACCACAGTGATAGGTCCAATCAGGTTAACAATAATTGGCTCTAGTCTTTCACTTAATACGCTCGACAAGACCTTATATGCGATTGATAAAAGGCTGATACCGCTATAGTTGGAAGAGACACAGAGATCACCGTTTTTGAATTCAGGACATAATACACTGAGACTCCAATCGGCAGGCATAGATTCCCCCAGCCATATACCGCATATCAGTTGATGCATGTGGGCTATCAGTCCGTCGCCACCTTCCTTAAAAAGTTCAGCGGGTAGGCCATCCGCACTAGCGGGTTTATTATTCTTCAGGCGGGAGATCGCCGTTCTAATCTCGTCTTGGTTGGTGGGGGGGGGGGGGGGATTACAGTCTATACTATCTTTCACTATCATTACCTCCTGATCTTTACGAGATACCCAATGCAACAAAGTTCTAACTACATGTTTTTCTATAATAATTAACAAAGTTCTAACAACCAAATAGAACTTTGTGTTCCAAAACGACTTGGAAAATGTTCCAATTATAAATTTGTTTACCAAAATATTGTAGATAGAACTTTGTAGCACAACATTCATTCGTTGCATTAGTCAAATATAACTATGTTGATTAACAGTGTCCCTTTGTATTTTGACCTGCTAGCAACAATTTGGAAAAATTGCTACTGGATGTAGTCTGTTTACACCAAATATCCATTAGAGCCGTGTCGTAAGATGGACCACATGAAACATATTTAACAAAACTAAATTGTTTCGCTGCGAAATGGACCAGCAACATACATATTAGTGATGACGATCATATTCTCTGTTTAAGTTTCTTTAACTTTCTCTGTTTTTAAGTTTCTTTTACACCACAAATCTATTCTTGTTCTGAAATTGAGCGACGGTAGACAACACTGATCATATCTGCCTTCAATTTGATTAGTCGTTCCATTTTTCGTAGCAACATTAAAATTTTGCTCAATGCATATTGCTGATAGTTTCCGTGAACAACTTAGTATAGGGTGTTTTTTATGTTCCAGGCCGATGTTTTTGATTTGGTTGACATTTTGTAGAGCAGTCGATAACAATTTATTATGGAGCATCTAACGACCCAACAACGTGTTGAAGTTATTAAAAGATTTTATCTAAATAATCGTTCAATTGCAAGGAAGCGAAGAATTTTACGTAATTTTTTTTCTTTTAAATAAAGTGCCGAGAAAGTCAACCATTCAGCGTATTGTAAAGAATTTTGAAACGTTATTTACACTGGGAGATAAAGTGAGGTCGGGCCGAACTCGTAGCGTACGTATGGCACAAAATATTACTGGAGTGAGAGACAATCTTGATTAAAGCCCAGACACGGCAGTTAGACACCGTGCCCAAGCCATTCAAATAAATGCACAACTCATTCAAAAAAGATTTGCATTTATTCTCGTATAAAATGCAACTGGCTCAACAACAAATGCAAAATAACCATATGCGCAGACTGCAGTGATGTGGTTAAAAAAAATCATCGGCCTGGAACATAGAAACACTCTGAACCACACGTGTGGAAAAATTTCGTCGATATTCTGCAGGCATTTTTTTGCGGAATGTTGATCTTAGTACGGGCCTTAACTAGAGAGCGAGAGAGTTAGATTATTAACATTTAAAAGATGGAGATCTTACAAGTTTTTACTTGAGAAATTTTCCTTTATATTATGTGACCTGGTCTACTGAAAGTTTCCTATGGTCAGAAATTAACTTTTCGACGAAACAGCTGTTAAAGATTACGAATCGCGCTGCATTGTTTCAAACTTCAAGTGTAATTTGAAGCAAAATAAATGAAGTTTGGAGGAAGTTTCATTGAAAAGAGCGTTACATTTTCTATAAAATTATTTCAAAAAACAAAAATCTATTTTTCCGGCCGTAGGTAGGTCACATATTCTCAATTCCAAAAATGTTTTAGTTCTAAGGTTAAACGCTGCTTAAAGCTAAAGTTTTAAACTTTTATTATGGGAAACCTGTTACAATATTGCTTGTCACTGTATTATTTTTTCGTTTCCTAGAAATTAAGTAAACGGCGCTGTGGATTATAAAGCGCTATTTTAGTTAATTTAATTCACAACATTGTAAACACCCACGGCCTTATTAATAAAAAGTTATTAGAGACGATTTGTCATACAAAAAAGCCTCTGAAATCTCACACAGCCTTTTATGAATAAGGTCCTCATTATTTAAAAAAGTAAAACTTATTACTAAAATAAGTTAAATGAAAAAAATACTTCTGAATTATGGTTTCTTTCAAAATTGACTTATGCAATAAAGTGCTAAGTGATGAAGTTTAAGTTCTTATAGTTCCACAAGGTTGTAAATGGTTCATAGAGCCTTGTGGTACCAAGTTATTGCGCCTAATAAATGATCATCAAAGTTGTATCTATTTTTTGAAACACCAAATTCATTGTGGATATATATATCTGAGGAATTACATTATTTAAATAAATTGAATAATAGTTGTTGCCAAAATAAAATGACATATAATAACTAAAGCATCATAAACATTCAATCTTAGTGTTGAAAGTAGTGCTATAAATTTCAGCAAGTATGTGTCGCTAACAACGGTCTGCGGTCATTAGCGCGTAGCCCTTTGCTACAAACATACATGCATATATAACATTACATTACATTGAACATTACATTGAAGTGAAAATAGAAAACAGTAACTTTTTGATTTACAACACAAAAGAACAAGACGGTAACAACATCAGTGAATAAATAATAACAATATACATTGAACAGTGACAAACATAATTGGTAGAACAAAAACCCACAACAACAGTGGTTGCGAAACATTTGGTCCTTTGCGAACCGAATAAGTGTTTAGAATAATAAAAACCGTGTTTTATTTATTATATATAATTATATAAAATTACAGTACAAAGTGAAAAAAAAGGGGAAAGACAATTTAAACATTTGATCCCACAAAACACGTACAAATTACACAAACAATATTTTCTCAAAAAAGTGACAAAATTTGTGGAATTCATAAACAGAAAACAGTTACAACGGGAACTTGTTTCCGACAAATAAAAATTGGCAGCGGCAGCAAAGACAGCAGAACAACAACAACAAAGGCGAGACCAAACTCTTGGACAACAACAGCACAAAGAAATACAGCAAGTACACAGAAAGCGGCAAGCAGTAAGTACACAACAAATAAAGCACAACGAACAAGACAAATAATACTGGGTGCAGCAGTACTTTTGGCATCAACTTAAAATTTGATTAAATATTCAACGTATGGAATAAAGAAGCCATATAGACACTCAGCAAGACCCGTCAATTGTATTTTTCTCGTTAAATTGTGCAAAATAAGTAGAGTTGCCATCTTATTATATTTGAACAATACTTGTGGATAAACATTTTCGGACTCGACTAGTTTTTCTTAATACTCTTAAGACACGTTCGTGTTTTCGATAAGGCTGCTCAGTATAGCGAATTAAATTTATCTCGACTCGTTTTTTTTTTGCAAATTCTTTCGACTCGTCTCTGTGCTTCACAACGGCTGTCCGCTATAATTATTGATCAAAATTTTTAAATTTTTTTTTGATTCTTACATAACAAATTTGACCCGTCATTCTTCATGACAATGGCTTTAGAGACCTTTGCTAATTGCACGAATGACTTGTTGGATTTCGAAAATATTTATGCGGAACGGGATACTGATGACAACATACATTCTTTAGAAATCTTGCGTGTCGAACTTAATTCATTCTGAGGGCAAGTCAAAAAATTCTATGTAGACTTGGTTTTCTCCAATCATACCTTGGTTCACTTAGAACCTTGTTTTTCTGAAGTGGCAATTTGCACTAATTACATAGCACGGAGTAAATCTGGTGCAAATAAGACGAATCTCTCACGGACTATTATATTAAACAATGACTATTTGAATAATTGTTGCATACCTTAATTGTTCCGGATAAATGGACTAATGGACACTCTCGAATTCTTTCAGTTGAAAGTTACTTTTGGCTGGGGACCAGACATAATAATACTGGACACGAATGATCACTTGAAAGCAAATCCTAAATGGACATTCGCACGTGAGCGACGACCTGCAACTTAACTTGTCCCTGAGAATGTATTGTGTTTCCCGAGGTAAAATCCCTGTCGTTATGTGGGCTGCAGAGGAACTGATTAACTCATCTTCATCTACTGTGTTTTTGTCAATTTTGATTTTCTCCTTTCATTTCTAACAATCTGAAAGTAATTTCATCCAATCTCGATTTCTATGTTGGGTATGTGTTCTAACCATAACCTAACCTAAAAAAAAGTTCCCTATAACATCCCATGAAGGGATTGGGGAGAGCTTCTCACAATCAGTGAGCGGTGCCATTTCCAATTTTTCACTCACTGATTGGGACCCACAGTTTTACACCGGTTCCGAACTGTATATTACGAAGCGTGTTCATGGCTAAATACTCGATAGTGTCGCTATCACTAAGTGAGTTGGCCGTCGTCGAAGGAAATGTAAGGTGGTCAGAGCAGGGATCGAATCCCCGATCTCATGCACAAGCGCTGCGCACACTAGTCATTGCACCACCGGCGGCCACTAGTCGATACTAAATTCTATCAAATGAACAAATTAGGCTACCTAAGAAATTTTCTTCTAAACTTCCACACATAATACACATTTAAATTGGTTGCTATATACATATTATCAATAAACTTATTAAATTAAAAAGCATGTCCTTGTTTTCAAACACACCCACTAGTACGATGGTTATATCGGAAAAATTCTACACAATTTTAATTATACAACTAGCAGTACAACATACTTTGTGGCTGCTATTTTTATTGAAAAACATGGCATAGTTTGTAGGTTTTGTTTAACAAACTAACTAAAACATACTAAACTTAAACAAAACTAAAAACAGGTCCAACCTCCATAATTTTCATTTAACAAAACAACAATTATTATAAAGCCCCATATAATCAAACCAATGTCATTAACCTAATTCTGGCCTTTACATTTGTACTCTGTACCATTTTTTTGAGCATTTTTTGTATGTTCAAAATATAAGCCCAGACTTTTACTATCGTACATGTTTCCTATGTAAATAACGTAATATCAAAGTTGTAGTAAAATCCTTTTACCTCAACCGGGTTTCTGGAGCCAACTGTAGCTAATACTGTTCCAGGTGTATTTTCGTTTTAGGTATATGTTTAGTTTACAAAACTGAAGCTTTTGTTAAACCTCTATTGTGGAGAATGCGAGCACGCGTATGGGGTGAGGCCAGAGGTTATCATTACTTAGTTTAGAATACAACCTTAATTAAAAATTATACGTATATACAAAGGAACCAACCAAACTAAAGCATTCAACTGTTAGGTATTTTAAATTAAAAGTCACGTTTTCATGCAATGAATTCTCATTGCTGTGCCAAACATACCCTCGTATAAGTACAGGACATCTTTCTATACAAATGTGGGTACACGCTCAAAAAAATGGTCTCAGCAACATTGTGCAGGAAGCATGTTTCCAAGCACTGTTTCCATGAGTTGAAGATCTGCTGATTTTTTGTTTCTATGTTATCTTTTTCCTTTGCGGGATGGGCGATAAATTAAAAAAAATTAAACAACTTTTTTTTAACACTATTATGCTACAACCCAGTATTATCAACTATATTGGGTACTTTTGCTTTGGTTTGTTTCTAGACTAATATACATATATTGGGAAATTTCTTGTTTATGGGGAATTTTTCTAGCTGGAGCCTGTAACCAATACTTACCATATATTGTAGTTTTGAACCTAATAAAAAGTAAATTTAGAAAAGCCAAAGTGAAAGAAGTTTAACAAAAGAAAATTTTCTTAAATAAGTGCGCTTTATTAAAACAAAAGAATTTTTCTTACAAAAAGTACATTTTCTTAAAAAAAAGTAATTTTTTTAATAAGTACCTTTTCTTAAAAAAGTACATTTTCTTACAACAAATTGCCTTTTCTTAAAAGCCAGCTTTTCTTTAAAGATTACCTTTTTGTGAAACATAACTTTTCTTGAGATAAGTACCTACTCTTAAAAATGTACAAATTCTTGAAAATAGGACCAATTCTAAAACAATTCTCATTTCTTAAAAAACCTTTTCTTCAAAGAAATACCTTCTCTTAAAAAATACCCTTCTTACAAAAATTCATTTTCTTAAAAGTACATTTTCTTAAAAATAAAATAATACCTTTTCGTTTCTTCTCTTAAGCTAAGTAGTCTTTCCGAAAATAAGTACATTTCCTTAAAAAATAACCTTTTCCTAAAAAGAGTACCACTTCTTTACAAAATACCTGTTCTTAAAAAAATTATTTCTTTCTAAAAATGGCCTTTTCTTAAAGACAGTTGTTCTTCTTAGAAATAGTACCTTTTCTGAAAAAAAACATTAGCTTTTAATAAAAGAAGTACCTCTCTTTTACAAAACAGACCTAAAATATACTCTTTTTTTAAAAACCAAAAGACATTCTATAAAAAAAATGTTCCTAAAAAGTTGATCATTTTACAAAAAGTATCTTTTCTTAAAGATCCATTTATATTATCGTATTTTTCAACTAGCGCCTTAGGCGTGTTGGAACTAACTAGTACATAGTATATAGCGAAAGGAACTTCGTTCGAACCGGATGTCCCCTGACATCTCAATTGATTTTTTGGTTTTAGCAGTTTTTAACAAACAACGTCATAAAAACTTATATTAGAACCTATTAATCATTGTGTCTCAAACATGTAATATTGAGTAGCAAACACAATGTGTTCGGCCACAAATATACAATATTTGCGACAAGCTACTAACACTTTATATTTCCATCCAACCAACAAAAGGAGACAGATTTTTCAGTGTGTTGGTAGGTATAGGTTGTTCAGTTTTCCAGAAAAACTAAGTTCAAGTCAAAATGTGTGGTACAAATTACAACTGGTGAGTGTGCTGGCCCAGTGTATTAGGATGTGACTAAGTAAAATGTGTACAAAATATTAAATAAGATTATAAATTAATAATTGAAAACATATGTGACCTGGTCTACGAAAAGGGAACTTACGTGCGAAAACTAGTTTTCTGTGAAAAAGCTGTTAAAAGTAAGCAACTCGTTTCGTCAGTTTCTCATTATCTCGTTAATTGTTCTCCGCGCCGGACGTCCAGTAAGTGTTGTTGTTGGTCGGAATATTATTATAGTTCATCGTGTAAGTTGCTAGTGTGGAACATTTAAAAAAGTAACACTGAAGAAGTGACGTTTACTGTTTCTGTTGATTACTGTTTACTGTTACTGTTACTGTTTACTGATTACTGTTACTGTTTCTTTCTGTACATTTTTAGTACACTTCTAAGCAAGTTAGGATTTTCACCACGTGAAAAAGCATCTCATCTGCCATCCGAATCAACCAAAAAGTGAAAATTGATTTTTTGACACCTAAGCCCCATTTCCGTAGACCAGGTCACATATTTTCATGTTATTCGCATACATTATTAGCTTAATTTTGGATAATGTTAGATACCAAGTGGAGAATAGGATATGAACCTCATTTATTATAAGATATTTAAACACAACATTGAAGGTCTTAATCGTGAGACTTTACACAATATTCCAGAACCAACGTGAAATTTCCTAGACACCAGCAGTGACTAAGGTGGTACAGGTCAGAGTCCCTGCACTTTTCGATCCACTCCCATACAAAATACTTTATGACACCTCCTGACATTTTGATACATATGGTCAAATGTCAGCAGGCATCATCAGCAGGACATTGTATACACAAGATGTCCATGAGTAACCACTCATCAGTGGGTCAGTTGATCAAGTAGTCTCATAAAATGGTATCTCTGGTCATATTCCAAGTACCAATTTATTGGAATTTACATGCATATATCTGATCTGTTGACCGATAATTAAGTAAAATCTAGAGGATAACATGATAAAGAGTGGGAATATAATTATAAATACGCCCATATGATTCGCAGTTTCCAAATAGTAGTGAGTTCTTCTATCGATCAATCAATAGGACGGCCTTCCATTCATTGTCAACCCCTTCTCAATAAATGCCACCTAAGTCATAAGTAGTGACATGTGAAGAAGATGTCTGATATACTTATATATTGCCTTGGCCCGCTGAACTGGTCGTAAGGAAATACTACTAAGACATTATTTCAATACATAATTTCCAACTTCGGAGTCTTTGAAGCACTTCCTTAATTGATTTTACCTTGTCCATCTGTGTGTCCTCCGCACTTATGCTCCCGTGCCTTCTACAACTTTCAGTTCTGTTCAGAATTATCATATAAAATTGTTTGTGTCAGAGTTGAAATAATTAAAATATTTTTTAAATTTAGTCAATATATTACTAATGCGATCAATTATTTGAATACAAAATAATATGAAAATTAAATTTAAAACAATTACTAAGCGCTTCATAAATAAGTACACGCTGGCAATGGCTTCATTTATACATTTCCTTTCATCGTTTTTATATCTCGATGCCCTTTGTATCAGGTTGTCCGGAGACGCAATAAGAGGAAACATTTCAAGCCACCCAAAACGTCAAAGCACTAGGCAATTATGCAAATCATTTATTTCCAAAAAACTGTTTATTCTACCGCACTCCATACGTTGAAATGAACCTGTGCAAAGGGGGGCGCCCAAAGCCCAATACATTTTTACATACTTATATATACTAACTATAGGGTGTTTTAATAAGAGGTGAAGCTTTAAACTTCTACTCAATATTTGTCTGTCAAAATCCGAGATGAAATTCTTTAGAAGAGAAATCTTGTTTTTAACAATAGCTCATCCCAATCCGATTCGAAAAATTTTCCACAAACAAAAATATTTGTTACCTTATGAAATTGATTGTGGATTTGATCCACTTTTTGCGCTGTCTTGTATACCTTCGATGAAGTTTTTCACTTGGTTTCATTATCCTAGGTGGTGCAACGGATGTCGCTTTCTAATGGCGTACTGACCACATTTCATCATCAAGATAGTGACGAATTCGAGGATTGTATTTTTTTTTGAAGAAAGCTAAGTTCACACCTACACGCCGAAAAGTCTGTCTTTCGTTGTTGCTTGGATGCAAAGATAATGTGTTTGTCGCTTGTCACAAATATACTATAGTTGTGCTCAAACACGTTGTGTTTGCTATTCATTATAACATGTTTTGTGACACAATGATTAATTGGTTATAATATACGTTTTTGAGACCCAAATATGACTTTTTTGTTGAAAACCGCTAAAAACAAATACGAGACAGACAACAAATAAACAAAAAAGCAGCAGATTTCAATTCTGAAAACAGTGCTTGCAAACATGTACATGTTTCCTGCAATATGTTGCTGGGGCCGATATTTTTCAGCATGTAGTCTAGATATTATATAAATATCTGTAGATATTTATATCTTTATATACAAAATTCTTCTGTAGGTATGTTTGTCACTGAACTCCTCTTAAGTGCTTGGACCGATATAGATACAAATTGTGGTGTGAATTTGACTACGTCCTTGGATCGTTTTGATTTACAGATGAACTGGGTTGGAGGCGCAGGAAATTGGGCAGAGGGGTCGTGCAATTTTTTTTATGATATGATATGATACGAGCCACTTAAAAGGGTAAACAAATTTGAAAAAAAATTGGATAATTGTATGGAAATTTCAGTTCACACAAATTGATTTAAACCACCTTCAACTCTGATATTGAATTTAAAATACTGTTACAAATTTTCAAATTGTACTTTTTTGTCATCGACTGACGCAAAAGTGGGTTTGGCAGTAAACGAGGACAAGAAAAATAATTTTTTTACAAGCAGAATATCCACCCGATTGGACGAAAGGGTGAACGTTGATAGCTGTTATAATTTCGAGGTAGTGGACGAATTTATTTACCTCTTCCGTGAACAGAAGCAATTACGTCAGCCTGGCAATCAAATGAAGAATTGTGCTTGCAAACAGGTGTAATTTTGGGCTAAGCAAGCACTTCAGATATAAGACCCTCTCTTGAAAAAGAGACTATATCATACACAACTACGGCAGACTTCTCGCAGGAAAGGTCTCTCTTTCTCGATTTTTCCAAAAACTTATTGACGATATCATCACACATTCGTGGTGATTGGTTGGTTGGTTGGTTTTTGTCTCAAAATTCAATTACAAGTTTAATATCTTAAAAATAATCTTAGAAAAAACTATATCCTTGCATACTTAGTATAGATCAGGGATTCTCTGGAGTTCATAAATATATATATATATATATGTGTGAACATTACTAGATCAGCGTTTACTTTTTCCATAAAAAAGACATAAAAAAGGAATTCCAATTCACTTAAAATTAAAAAACAATACTTACCTACTAACAAACTGAAACTTAGAAACTACAAAATGTATGTACAAAAAAGGAAAATAAATAAAAAGAAAACAAAATAATCAGTGATCACTACAGTGATCATATTCATTGTACGGTGTTATACACCGTGTTAAGTAAATCAAGGTAGCCAATGCGTCTGTGGTAGTATAAAAGTCGTCCGTTTTCGTGTAGATGTACTGTATTGTCCAAGGTCAAAAGTCCACCAGGTGGAATGTAATTTCTCCGAATTATACTCTCATCATCCACACAGTCAAAACACTTTCTCACCCAGGCGTTATCCAGCTCTTGCGCATTGAGACTAATGCAGTCCCAATCAAAAAGACGTCGATGCGATTAAAATCGGCTCCGTCATATATTTCGCTACAAGACGGATTTCTGTGTATGCCAACCATCCCTATCTCAGCATGTAAGCCCATAGAAGAATTTAAAATTCTCCTCTCCCAAATTCTCAGACGTTCCATCTGATGGGAGGATATCCCCGACCACACCGGGAGCGCATAGGCCAGCAGCGGTATAATAATCTGTCGGTAGATAAGATGCATGACCTCGCCACACAGTCCATTTCTGGGCCGGAGTATCCTAGCATAAGCACTAAATATGCGCGCAACTCTCCCGAGGACGAAGTCTAGGTGTCTAAAAAATTGGAAATCCTCCGTGAAAATCACACCTAGGTACCGCAAGCTGGAGGCCATCGCAATAGGGGCGTTCCCAAACTTAAGGGTTGGAACAAAGCCCCTACAATTCCTGTAGAGATATCTACTTTTCCCTTGAAGATTATTCCCGTAGATTTATCAACATTCAGGCGAATGCCCCATATCGGGAAATAATCATCAAGGGAGGCCAGGTATCTATTCAAGCGCGTATTCACCGATTTCGCCCTAACACCGGCGGAGGCAACTAAAATATCGTCCGCATGGAGGACATGCAGGTCCCCATTAGAAGGAAGGGGGATGTCGTGAATAAAAATTTTATAGAGTATAGGCCCGAGTATGGAGCCGTGGGGTACTCCCGCGATCACCGCCAAATTATCAGAGTGTGTTCCACCAATCCTCACGCAGAACGTACAGTCCCTTAAAAAATTCGATGCCATCCTACACGTTACGCGGTCAAAACCACAATTCACCATCTTAAAAACAATAGCGTTTTTCCACGCGGTATTGAATGCCTTGGCACAGTCTAAAATGACTGCGATGGAGACTCGTCTCTCCTGCAAACCTTGGGTGACATTGTCCGCGAGTACCATCAGAGCTTGCGACGTATTATGGTCCGCCCTAAAGCCGAACTGGTTGTCGATTAACACGCCGACGTCATCAATTTTGTTCCGTATTGCCTTCGCGATGAAAGTTTCCAGCAGTTTCCCTAACGGCGAGAGCAACGAAATCGGCCTGTAACTATTCGGACGTTTAGCGTCGGCCCCCGGTTACAAAATCTGTATTATGTTGTTTCCATGCCTTTGGGCCTTTGCCAAAAAACGAAGGACAATGTCAGGAATGCCGTCAAGGCCACATGACCTCTTGTTTGGCCTACGCCTAAGGGCCTTGCCTACATCCTCAGACCGTATCAGCTACTCAGGGCCTTAGTCCGCTGTGATGGATCGACCAAATAAAACAACCGGTGAATCATCGACCAATGGCAATGTCGCCTCAGCATCTTCAATCGCGAATATATGGACGGCAGCAAAGCAGCGCGCAAGCAAATTCGCCTTGCCAGCATCGTCGGGGATCAGGAGTCCGTTCTCATCTACAATATCGCCAACACTATTGGCCTTAAGCAGACCAACAGCACCTTTAACCTACCTGAACGTCTTTTCATCCACACTAATTTTGCGCAAATACTCAAGCCGGTGGTTCGCCTCGAACTCCGCTATAGATTCGTCTATAAGCCTACTAGACAATTTACCTCAGTCGTAATTGCACGTTTCTGTAGCAGGTCAGGCGTTCTGTGCATCCTCCGTTTCATCGTCTTCTTCTCCTTTATTACATCAATGATAAAGGGTAGAATACCTGGGAGGGACCCAGCACAATGCGGTTTCTAATCGAAGCAGCGAGCTTGGCCACACACTCATCAATTTCGGGGACTGACGTATTCCTGCTGACAGGAAGGTCAATGTTCTCCAGCTGCTTTGATAAGGTAGAATTGAACTTACCCTGCCCATATCCTGAAAACGGAAAATATTCGGCACCTCTCGCGCCACAACCCCGCTACCGTCCACAACCAGCTGAATAACCTTGTGATCCGACTTAACTGCAATAGGCGAAAAAATTCAAGTGGGGCTCTCCCCACCGACAGTCCCGACGATGATAAAAATAAGACAATGTAAGATTTGTAAATTATAAATATATTGTAAATAAGATTTGTAAATACAACAACAATATGGGCGGCACTGATCGTATGGATCAAAACTCTATACGACGAAAAAACTCTTTACGGGTATGTTGGACGTTTCAGTTAAAAATGCTTGGCTTTTAAAGAGAGAACAAGATCCTAAACTAAGAGGCAAAAGAGCTTCCGGAGAGACTTAGCCATGTCATATCCTTTACTGGAGAATAATGCCCCCAAAAGGCCCTGGAAGAACACCGAAAGTCCCACCAGGAGCTGACTCAATGAGGTACGACGGATATATTCACTATGTGCAAAGAATAAAAAACAATAAACAGAGAAGATGTGCTGGTGATAAATGTAAGTCAACTGTGCGAACCGAATGCAAAAATGTGACAAAGGTTTGTGGAATTAATTGATTCTCTTCGTATCATCAAAAGTCATAAAAAGTATTTGTATTGTTTTCTTATTTATCATTATTCAATTGAAAAATAAATAAAAAATTTAAAACTAAAACCAATCAGAGAATTTTTAAAACCATTGTACCAGTATTTTCATGACGTTTCTCAGAATCTGACCCCAATAAGCCAATTCTTTTTCTTAGTCTGTGTTAAGGGGATCCCAGATATGCAGTAAATAAAGTTTTAAAACATTCGAGTGCCTATTTCGAAAATTATAATTCTATATATTCGTCTAGCTCTAACATGTTCGTGCGAATGTTTATATTCTTCCCCTGATTATTGAGGTAATTTCAAGTACCGCTTCATAGTGATTAGTGTTTCATACAAAATAATTGATAATCTAAACAAACGGTGTAACCAAAATGCGCCTATTATTGCCGTTGAAATAAGATTTCGAAGAATGATGTAGCATAAATACGTATTTTTGATGTTTTAACATCTATAGGGTAGGGTATAAACTAACAAAGTCAACATATGCAAACAACACACAGAGTTAGCACACAGCGTTATCTACGTCGAAGCTATGCAGCGTTAGCATTGAAAATAATAAATGGTTGTTGTAAAACAATAGTCTCTGCCTGAAAATAAGTATGATGGTATTGATGTAGCGGCGGCGAATAGTTGTCTCAAAAGAGCTTACGAACATAACACAACGTATGTACGTGTGTCTGTTAGTTTGCATTCTCTTGGTTTTTTGTGGGATTAAAATAAAAAGTATTAAGCAAGAAAATAGTGGCACATGTGCTTGCACTTGTCTTTGAATAATATTAAGTATTAATATTTTTTTTTTTTAAGACCAGCACTCAGGGGATGCCCCCTATAAATGCAATGAATTGTGCTGGCGACGGAAATTTAGGTAGAGGAGGGTGGAAAGAGGGAGTAGTGCTTATTTACATTTGCCTTGAATCGCTGTATGTCACAATTGGCGGGAAATACACTTGCGGGAGTTTATTCCACATACGGACCGTACGACTGAAGAACGAATTTTCTCTGTATTGTGTTGTGCGATCGACTGGCCAATAGATAGTAAACGGATGGGAGTTCCTTGAAAGCCGCGTACTTCTGCCAAATGTCCTCACATCTGGTATAAGTTGACTGATGTCCGAGGAACACGCACCGTGAAAATACCGATAGAACAGTGTCACGCAACCCACATTACGCCGATGCCCAAGGGAGGCAATAGAGCTGGACCTTTGCTCTCCTTTGTACACGGTCCAGCAACTCCAAAGATGACTGTGGAGCACCTGGGAGTTATATTCCATTCGCGGCCTGATGTAGGTGGTGTAGATATTAAGGAGATCAGATGGAGTGAAGTACTTCTTGCACCGCTTTAAAAAGCCCAGGCACTTCGATGCATCTTTCGACACTTCAAATACATGTTTTGCCCAGCGAGCATCACATTGTATTTTCATGCCCGGAACATCAAGAACGTCTGATTCCTCAATATCCACACCATCCATAGATAATGACGATACGACTGGGTCAGCTGTCCGCTTGTGCGAAAGCAGACAGCACTGGGTCTTCCCCGCATTAAAACTTACTCTATTCAATCGACCCCACTCAACAATGGCCTCGAGATCGCGGTTGAGTGTTTCATTCATTAATTGACGTTTATCACTAATTTCTTGAAGATTTGGCCTGTGGTCGAATGAATATGAATGACAGAGATTACTGTCATCCGCAAAAGAGTAGATTTGGTTCACAGTCCGACCCAGGAGATCGTCAATGAAAATAAGAAAAAGACAAGGAGAGAGAACAGAGCCCTGTGGTACCCCTGCCGATAATTTATGTTCATCGGAAGAGATGCCATCTATAACAACTCTTATAGTGCGATCTCTGAGAAAACTCGATATAAATCGAGTGAAATTATCACCAACACCAAAAGCAGCCAGCTTCGACAAGAGTGCCTCATGCCAAACTCTGTCGAAGGCCTTACAAATATCTAGAGCCACCACCTTACTCTCACCAAGCCGGTGGATGGATCGACTCCACTGTTCCGAAAGGAACGCCATCAGGTCTCCCGTAGATCTTTTCTTTCGGAAGCCATACTGTCGATCATTAAGCAGGTAATTTGACTCGAGATACTTCACAAGATGGTGGTTAACCATGCTCTCCATAATATTATTTAAATGAAACGTCGTCTTATGATTGAACGCTGTTTTTTATTTTCCAATACAAAATTTACTAATGTGTTCATAGAAATCGCACAGGTATCATATAAACGGTGTTAACACATCGCCCGTGAGTTCGAACACTCATTGGTGTTTTTTAAGATCTGCACAGTTTTGTTAGATTAATTTAAAAATTGTTTTAATTAATTTTCCATTTTTCTAGGCATCATAGTTCATGAATCGTTCCAATGTTGTGTTTATAACTATTCCTTGGTTCAAACCTCAAACGCACAAAAATTTATATAACTCAGAGAGGGTAAGGGAAATCGCTTGGTTGAGTTCATATATTTTTACCCAAAATTACAATTAAACCACTTATTGAACACCCTTTATGACATGTGTGGCTTGGTGTTTGCTCTATTGTTAGCATAGAAATGAAAAGAGATGTTATCCTCTTGTGTGTGTGCTGTCAGACATCCAGTCAGCCAGTGATAAACCCTAACCAAAACAACCTGTGGCATAATTTTAGGCGTATATCTACATACATAAACTAACCCACACGCGCGAGCGAACAAACTCGCGTCTGTACACAAAGAGAAATTGGTTTAAATTTACAAATTATATTATAAAGATTGTGATGGTGTAGATTTGGCTTGTACGGGGAGAGCTGTAATTTGTTTGACATGCGGAATGTTTGAAAGGTTAGCTGTTTCCACCAGATAGGATGGAATACACTAACACACGCAAACTCGACAGGGAGGGAATAATGGGAAAACGACCACACCGCCCACACATGGACAACAAACATGTCATTCTTTTGGCGTTTATCAGGATATCAATGTCGACAGGGGTGTTAGGGTTGACAGCTGAATTAAGATGGAAGATAAGTTTTTAAATTTTAAACCTGGGTGTACATTCATAAAGGAATTTAATGTTTCTGATACAAACCCATTGACTTCGGGAAAAAAATTATTAAAAGTATTACGACGCTAACATCAATGAAAAGATGTTTGCCACAGCAGACAACGTACACTTTCCAAACATTTCCAAGTAACTCATAATACATACAATTAACAACGATTACTTAAATTTTCAATAAATCTATAGTGAAACTTACCCTTACTTAAATCCATGTTCTCCCAAAAAATACCCTTATGTATCACTGCCATCCAAAATGTAGCAGTTCCAAACACTGCTTACGTTTTGTGGAAAATATTTTGACAGTTGCTTGTGTTCTCAGTGATGTTATTGTGGTTTTAGCTTTATTTACATTTTGGTCTATTGGTTTGTTGTTGATTATCAAAACCACATAGACCAACAAATATTTTTTTAATTTTTTGTGGGCCACAATCTAAACAAGCGTATGGCTCACAACTGCTCATATAAACTGCTAAATATTAAGAATGTTATTTTAGTATATGAAGTAGCTTTGGACCATTGACACCACATACAATACTTGTCAACCATGTGTAATAAACTATTTATGCATCTTTCTATCTACCCTCAAAGCGAATAAATAAATGTTTAAAGAATTTATTATCATTAATAGAATTTATTATCATTTTTCTGGGCAAAATGCTAATTTTGATACGAAGACGTGGAAGGTCGAGTACTACACCGTCGCACAGAGGGATTTTTCCGGCAAAAATACCCTTTTTCGTGTATCAAATATCAAAAATGTAATGATGCAGTTCTGTAGACAATTGTTTAATTAAGAGAAATAAATCATTAGGTATTTTCAACAAATTTTGTTTTTGTACAAAAACGTGGCAAAGTCAACAAAATGAAACTCTGCAGTAACCTGCCTCAGATTTTCATGCATTTCAATGGGCTAGAAACATAACTTCTTTTTGTCGTATCGATTTGGAATATGTATATTTGAAAAATATGGTATTTCTACATTAAGTTTTAAGAAAAAATAATTGAATAGCAATAACAGATTAAAATATATTCATGCTTTTATGATGACACTCAAAAAACTAAGTGTTTTTAGTTTTTCTTGGACTAAAAAATGGTGGTCGTTATCGATCGCCGGCAAAAATACCCTTTTTCGTGTATCAAATATCAAAAATGTAATGATGCAGACAATTGTTTAATTAAGAGAAATAAATCATTAGGTATTTTCAACAAATTTTGTTTTTGTACAAAAACGCGGCAAAGTCAACAAAATGAAACTCTGCAGTAACCTGCCTCAGATTTTCATGCATTTCAATGGGCTAGAAACATAACTTCTTTTTGTCGTATCGATTTGGAATATGTATATTTGAAAAATATGGTATTTCTACATTAAGTTTTAAGAAAAAATAATTGAATAGCAATAACAGATTAAAATATATTCATGCTTTTATGATGACACTCAAAAAACTAAGTGTTTTTAGTTTTTCTTGGACTAAAAAAAGGTGGTCGTTATCGATCGCTGTGGTCTGGTTGCTAAAATGTGAAAGATGGGAGTGTATTCTTTTGATTTCATAAATAAAATTCCCATAATATTTTATACTGTTGAACAAAGTTATAAATTTTATAAAAAAAAGGGCCACGAAATTTCATTACAAAAATGGATGAACACACCATATAAAATGGTGTATACTTTTAGGCATATGTGTTTTAATGCTGTCGATAATAGAAACGTTAGTTAAAGTTTTTTTACAGCTGTATATCATATCCCTAAAAGTACGCACTGAGAAATGCTGAAAAATTAATAAATTTCGATAAATTTATAGTACAAATTATTTGGAATGATTGGTTAATTTAAAACAAACGGTACACTATGGCCCCCTAATTTTTTTGCAAATATTCAGCTAACATATTAGGCTTTAGTTATTTATTTAGGTGTAAGTGCTGATTTACCTCTATCACAAACTACAAAGAATTATATCTGTGTTTTCGAAAATTTTGAAAAATGAAAATTTGTATATGGGCGTTGGGCGTGGCACTTAAATTTTTAATGTAATTGAGGACTCAAATGCAAACACTGGCAGTAATTTTTATTGACATAGATATGAAAATGAGGAAAATACAACGATTTTTTATTTTACGTTATATGGGAGGTAGGCGTGGTTGTGGGCGGATTTGAACAACAACTTTTTTTTGTTCTAATTTAGCAATATGAGAGATGTGTGCGATATTTCAAAGCCCTAGCTCGATTCCTTCTAATTTTTGCCGCGGCTTGTATGAAGAAATCCCACTGTGCGTCGCTACCGAAAGCATATTATATTTTTGGAGTAAAAGGCAAACGTGCGATCGTCGTACAGTGGCGTCTTTTTTCGTTGCGACAACTATAAATTCTAAAATAATGAGAATATTTTCAAAATATAAAAAGCAATTCATAGAGAACTCCTTTATCTTTAAAAGCCAGGTCTACAGGAAACTTCAGACTTTTTTGTCAAAGTTCAGAATTGTTTGCTATAAAAATATTTTTTTTAATTTTTATATATATGTATGTCCTTTATTTATTTAAACAGAATATAACAACATAAAACAATATTAGAATTCAAAGTTTAAATAAAAGGTTCACGAACAACATAGGGCGTCAACGAACTCTCTACCCTTGATTTAATTTGTTGAAGTTTGATAGTCGAGTTTGTCCGTTTCTTTTGCCAGGCAACGCTTTAATGCTTTTGGCCTTCCTCACCATCGATACCCCTCTGGAATGTTGGGCGTCTAAGTATATGGCAGATCCAAGACCATTTTCTGCTACGTATATCCAATTCAACAGTGGCAGTTCGACGGCGGTCACCTCGCTTAGTGACGGCGACAGTATGGAATATTGAGCCATGAAAAAGTTTCTCAAAATACCGTTCAGAACCGGTGTAAAACTGTAGGTCCCAATCAGTGAGTATAAAACTGGAACGCGCACAGCTCACTGGTTGTGAGAAGCTCTCCCTAATCCCTTCATGGGATGTAACGGGAAACCATTTATTTATTTATTTAGTACCTTGCCAGTGTACTTCATCAGAAACAATTTTGGGCAGTAGATAAGAAGTATTTGTCTCCGACAACGATTGACAGACGTTAGAACTTTCTCATTTCAGCTTAGTCAAACTCCAAGTAGAACAACCATACAACAGTACAGACTTCACACTGCAATTACATATTCGTATTTTCGTTTTTCCAATATTCTCTCATTTCACCAGATGTTGTGCATGTTTAGTAATGCAATGCCGAGGAGTCACCATCCTTGGTAATCTTGCATCCCAAATAGTTGACTGAATCCATGTCTTCAATTAACGCACCATCAACTGTTAGTGGAGTATTCCGTTCTGTTGGAATACGCATTAGCTTTTATATTTATTCTAAGTCCTATTTTTTCGCATTTTCGAAGTCTGTTTAACTTGGTCTCGATGTCATCAAATTTGTGGGCCATAAGACGTATGTCATCTTCGTAGTCGAAATCATGCAGATGTTCATACATACTCCACTGAATGCCGAAAGGTGCTTCCGCATTAGTTGGCTCCATTACCTCGTCCATAAGTAGAAGAAATTATGGGGGGGGACAACACACATCCTTGTCTAACTCCTGCAGAGGTTGGCTTTCATTCCAATTAAACTTAACTTTATAGCCCACAGTTCACGGATCATGGACACTATCTTGTCCGGTATCCCCTTTTTGGTCAAGGTGGACCACATTGAATTACAGTGTACACAAACGAAGGCTTATGGCGAGTGTAGTTCAACTGATTGTTATATGATTATACCGAGTGTGTTCACGTGGCCTGAACACGACCGACAACCCCTGAAACACGCATGCTCCTACCGCATAGTTTGCTTCACAACCGGCGAGATCCGCTGAAGTACAAGAACCTATTGCATTGAGCAACGTAATGCCTCTCCAGTTCCTGCACAGCGTTAGATTATCTTTTTTCGGGATTTCTACTCCGTAGAGATTTCGTTAGATATCCATGCACTTCTGATATCCGCCGTAATTACATCTTCTAATGCTGATGCGCCATTTTTCAAAAGTTCCGCTGGTATATTATCAGGACCGAAAAATTTGTGATCCTTCATTTTTCCCAGTGCCGCCTCGATCCCTGCTTGCAACGGGGGTTCCGTTGAAATATCTCTTCTTGGGTTTCACGCCATCTTGGGTTTCACGCCATCGCTCCAC
Organism: Phaonia tiefii; assembly: GCA_963931995.1. Taxonomy (NCBI): domain Eukaryota; kingdom Metazoa; phylum Arthropoda; class Insecta; order Diptera; family Muscidae; genus Phaonia; species Phaonia tiefii. Next base: position 194,466,949 of record OZ008368.1, on the reverse strand, counting down.
TTGCTGATCTGTTGATAATATATCCGTGCAATCATTAGCTGTTAACGATGCAGTACTCCTCATGTTGTTGCCGCTCAGCTTTTTTATTCAAGAGTATGCTATATACAGGTTACCTGAGTTTGCAGCTTTTTCGGTTTCCTCTGCTATATTGTTCAGATAATTGTCGTAATATCAACGGACCATGCAACCCACTCTACGTGCTGATTGCCGATAGTCGGATTTTAACTGTTTTTCAATTTCGGTCCAGGATTCTGCACTAATCCAAGCTTTATTCACACAGCTTTTCTCACCAGGGACCTCCATACTGTTTTCTGCAGCGTTAGAACAATGCCTGACTACGTATTTCGACTGTCCTGTGCCAAAATGGAGCATAGAGTTTGATCGTACTTCATTGCTATGGATGGGTCCTGCAGGCGGTCTATATTGTACTTTACGATTTTGCCTGTAATACCGTTGACAGCCGCTGGACTGCGAGGAAGGTGACCAATAATAGTTGCTGTCGCTAACAATATCAGAACCGCGACTAGTTTTGAGGTCCAGCAATGAACCCAGAAATATGTTGCGGACAAGTATATGGTCAAGTTGATGGAAAGTTTGACCATGAGTTGATTCCCATGTATGCGTGTGTATATTTTCGCTCCGCCGGTAAATAGTTGATGGCGAGTACAGAAATTTAAGTGTTTAATTTACTATGTGTTTATTTCGTATTAAATTTTGGAACGAAGTTCCTTATAGCACGTTGCGGGATGGTGGCCAAATGAAAAAATTTTCAGCAACTTTTTTTGAACTACTTTATTAGAACACATTATTGTCAACTATATTAGGCAATTTTTGTTTAATGGGAAGTTTTCTACGTGGAGACTGATTATTACATATCATAGTTTTGAACCCAATAAAAAGACTGGCAAATCCATGAAATACAACCCTGAGCATGGAATTACATTTGGCAGCATAGTTACTCTTACACTCGTACTTTTGGTTCGGTTTGTGTCTAGACTAACATATGGCGAGAAATTACTTGTTTAATGGGAAATTTTCTAGGTGGCGCCTGTTTATTACATATTGTAGTTTTGAACCGAATAAAAAGTAAATTTAGAAAAGCCAAACCGAAAAAAATTTAAAAAATAACATTTTCTTAAATAAGTGAGCTTTCTTACAAAAAGGAAATTTTCTCAAAAAACAGACCTATTCATATTCATAAACAGAGTAACTTTTCTTAAAAAAATATCTTATCTTAAAGAAGTACCTTTGCTTAAAAAAGTAAATTTTCTTACAAAAAGTACATTTTCTTAAAAAGTAATTTTGTTTAAAGAAGTACATTTTCTTAAAAAAGTACATTATCTTACAACAACTTTCCTTTTCTTGAAAAACTACCTTTTCTTTAAAGAGTACCTTTTATGTAAAACAAAATATCTTTTCTTGAATTCTAAAAAAAAGCATTTCTTAAAAAAACCTTTACTCCAAAAAAATACCTTCTCTTAAAAAAATACCTTTTCTTACAAAAATTCCTTTTCTTAAAAGTACCTTTTCTTAAAAATAAAGTAATACTTTTTCTTTTCTTTTCTTGAGATAAGTAGCCTTTCTGAAAATAAGAAAATTTTCTTAGAAAATAACCTTTTCCTAAAAAGAGTACCAGCCTTAAAAAAGTGCTTCTTTGTAAAAAAAATGCATTCTCTTAGGCTTTTACTTACAGAAAGTACTTCTTATTAAAAATGGTACCTTTTCTTAAAAAAAAGCTTTTAATAAAAGAAGTACCTCTCTTTAAAGAAAGGACCTTTTTGGGAAAATATAATACATATTCCTACAAAAAGGGCCTAAAAATATAGTTTTTTGTTTAAAAACATTCAATAAATAAAAAATTTCTTAAAAAATGTTTATCATTTTACAAAAAGTATATTTTCTGGGGCCGTCGAAGGTGCAATGGTTAGTGTGCGCGGCTCTTGAACATGAGATCCTGGGTTCGAACCCTGCTCTGACCACCTAAAATTTCTTTCGGCGGCGGTCACCTCGCATAGTGACGGCGACACTATCGAGTATATAGCCATGAAAAAGCTTCTCAAAATACCGTTCGGAATCGGTGTAAAACTGTAGGTCCCAATCAGTGAGTGAAAACTGGAAAGCGCACAGCTCAGTGATTGTGAGAAGTTCTCCCCGGTCCCTTCATGGGATGTAATGGGAAACCATTTATTTTTTTATATTTTCTTTAAAATCCTTTTAAATTATAGTATTTTTCAACAGGCGCCTTAGGCGTGTTGGAACTAACTAGTACATAATCTATAGCGAAAGGAACTTCGCTCCAACCACGTGACAACTCATGTATTTTTTTTTTGTATCGCATTTTTGACCGACTTTCAGTATAAAAATTTTAATATTATATAAGTATATATTTAGTAATTTATTAATCATAAACATTTTTTTTGTTGCTAGAATTATTACTATTAGTATCAGTATTTTTCTCTTCAAAATAGGCTCCAACATTAGAAGCTGTATCTAATAAACTTAACATGTCCGAACTTTAATTATTTTCTTCCAACTCCTTTCGTGATCTCAGGTGTCTTAGCGATGAAGTAGGTAGAAGTGAAGAGACCGTCAACATACTGAAAAGTTCATCATTCTATCCAGTCCACGAAATCTTGCAAGTATTCTCGTCGGTTGTGCAATGGTTAGTGTGCGCGGCTCTTGTAAATGAGATCCTAGGTTCGAACCCTGCTCTGACCACCTTAAAATTCCTTTCGGCGGCGGACACCTCGCATCGAGTCTATCGAGTATATAGCCACGAAAAGCTTCTCAAAATACCGTTCGGAATCAGTGTAAAATTTTAGGTCCCAATCAGTGAGTGAAAACTGGAAAGCGCACAGTTTCAGTGATTGTGAGAAGTTCTCCCCTGTCCCTTCATGGGCTGTAATGGGAAACCATTTATTTATTTTATTTTTTGTATTCTCATATCTAATCTTTTTGAATCTTTGTTGTTGCATTCTTGGGTTTCTTCAGATAACTCTCCAACTGGTAAACATTGATACTCAATTAAATGATTCAAAATCTTACGTACAGTGTGAGTCAGTTTTATCACAGTGTACGTATGGCCGTCGGTGGTGCAATGGTAGTGTGCGCGGCTCATGCGCTTGAGAACGTGGGTTCGATCCCTGCTCTGACCACCTTAAATTTCTTTCGACGGCGGTCACCTCGCTTAGTGACGATGACACTATCGTCGCCTTCCGTATATCAATTCGTGAGAAAGCACCAGATACTGCTAACAAGTTACAGGAAAATTCGATTGACAGGGCGCGTTACTGCGAAGCCACCCGAGGCAGCTATATAATCAAATTGTGTTCAATAACGCCCTAATATACCAAAAGAAAGTGACTTTTATTATTTTTATTTCAGTTTTAAGTAGATAAGCGTTTTTATACCTCCAATACCTTTGCAACCAATAATTCATAAATAAATACAAAAACCTCGCTAAATACGAACTGACTTAGTAACTTTTGAGAACGGGCCTCATCTTATTAATAAAGTACTATCAAATACTTGTAAAAACAACTGTAAGAAATAATGAATGAAAATTGCCTAATTTGTAAACCTTAAGAGAAAAATAAATATATAAATTAAAAATAAATAAAACTCAAAGATTGTAAAATGATGTAATTAAATTGAAAATGTGATAATTTATGCGGGGTTATTGTATTTTATTTCAATTGAAAATATTCGATGCCAACATTACACGTGTCATTGGTGAGATACTGCCCGAAATGTTGGAAAAAATGTGCCAACATTGGACATTACGAATGGACCAAGTAAAGCGAAGCCATGGATAACAATTGCATCAAATAATCGTTAAAAAGTAAATGGCTGGCATTAATTTATCGATACTATTTTGCAAATGACACTTTTTTATTGAATTTTGTCGAATTTGAAACGTCCATTCAAATAACTTAATAGCTCATTCGAACTACAAAATATTTTCCCGATTTCGCATCAAATGTCCTAACCAAATCCGAAGTGTTCGCACTGGGATTTTTCCTGATTTGATTGAATATCAAGGCGCTTTGACGAGGTAGTATTGCTACGACAACAAACACACCAAGCCGACAACAGTAGGCATTTTACTTTGTCTGGTATTTTTCACAATCAAATTCAGTACAAATGTATTCCAGGAATAAAAGTAAACAAAAAACTATAAAAAATATGTTTGAGGAACAATAAATATCTAAGAAATGCGATAAATAAATAAGTCGGGTATTCTAGTGGTACCACCACATCGATGCGCCGTGATTGAAATGATTGTAAGCAAACGTACTATTCGTTCGTAGTAATACCCGATTTGTCGTCTGTCAAAACGTATGGGAAATCATGCAAATTTTCCTGATTTGTGCTTGAAATCAACAAAAGTGACAAAATCAAGAAAATCGATGACAGTGCGAATGCTGTATAAGGCACCAAAATAATAAATACACAAAAAATTTCATATTTATGTCTTAAATTATCCTACACTTTGCATGAGCCATTCAATGAAACCAATCAATGGATGACTTTGGGTAAAGACACGATACGGCTCAACCGACTAAACTTTTGATGTGTTAACATCTATACGCGCGCCTCTAGGGCAGTAAACTATAAATTTAATACATACGCAAGTGTTAGGTTTGTAAGAGTAAATCATCGTTTGTTTGTTCGTTGCTTGGCAGTCGGTATTGAAAGTGATTATTGGGCGATTTTCATATAATTTTCCCACGCGATTTTCTCCGGAAGTTCATAGCCGATTTTATTAATTTTTGGATTAAAAAGCTAGTGCGGGTTTCGACGGAGAGTTTAGGCCAAAAATTGAGGCGATCCGATATTGAAGTGTATTAATTTGGAGTATTAATTTGGAGTAATATTAAAAAAGTATTTTATGTTGATCTTCGGTTATATCGTACGAATATAACAATGTATGTATGTATGTACAAGTGTCTGTTGCTTTGCATTCTTTGACTTTTGTGGGAATAAAACAAAAAGTATTGAGCAAGAAAATAATGACACATGTGCTTGCACTGGGTCTTTAAATAATTTTAAGTATTAATATTATTTAACTGTAACGTCACCATATGATTGAACGCTGTTTTTTATTTTCCAATGTAACATTTACGAATGTGTTCATAGAAATCGAACAGGTACCGTGTAGCAAAAAGGTGTTAACACATCGCCCGTGAGTTCGAACACTCATTGGATTTTTTATACCGGGCTTAACACAAAAATTCTCGTCAGTCATTGTTACTTATTCATATTGATGGCTGTTTTTCATTTTACATTTGATCTTAGCTAACAGTAGATACAATACAATACCTGATATGATACAAAAAGATGAAAATTTTGAAAAAAGGAGTAATGGAAATGGCTTTAAAACACTTCAGTTTGTGATATGGTCACATATGATATTTGTACGAAAGCTGTTTACAGCTTCTTAAACTATATATTACTTCTCTGCTGTAATGGAGATAGCAAACGGAAATTCGACAAAATCTCATATATTTTTGCCAACACCATCATTTTCTTAAAAAAGAAAAGTCCCAATCATTGTCTTTTATTTGTCGGGCTGAGTTTTACACAAATATGTAATTTCACTATTCTATTTAAGTACTGAAACATATCAGGCACGTTTTCGGCATTTCAATAAATTTTCAAAATCATATTTTTTCGCCAGCAAAAAACATTTGAATTTCAATTCAATATTTATTTCGATTACAGTGTGTTTTCTGATATTTCATTCCTTAATACATACTCATCTCTCTTAATATTTGATGTCTTTACTGAAAGTTCTTATTATTACTTTATATTATTACAATTCTACCATATTTCGTAATGGGAAATGACCCTTCGCTAAGAAAGAAGATATGATAATCGACCATTATAGATTTTACATTTGTTTGTTCTTCATAGAACATTTATACCTTTTTTGGTGCAAAAGATGAGATGTAATATAAATTGTTTATTATTTGGATTCTCTTTAGTGGGGGAGATTCTTTTATTGCAATTTACATTTGGCAACAAATCCATTTGTTTAGGAACAATAATCTTTTAATGACCGGTTTGCAACAATTGTATTGGAAATTTAAAATTGTTTGTTATATTTTAGCTTTTGTTATTTGCATAATGTTTAATAAATTTTCAAATATTATTGCATTCATTTACAATTTTTTTTTATCTAAGGAAAGTATTGTTGTTGACTACTGTAGCAGCTGTCTTTTATTTGAAATTTTTTTTATCGGTTCTGCCTTAAACAAAACGTTTATAAGTACATGATGTCTTGTGAATATTTAAAGAATAGAATTTGGCAATTTGTTTTGAACGAAAGCTTCAAACTAGGTATGCACTAAACCTAAAACACGCGATATTTGAAAATATATCGAAATTCTCTGACAATATTAAATATGTTTTAAAATTCATTACCTGTTTTGAGATCTAACGAAAATGTATGAAATAAATGAAGGAAATTTGTGGCAAATTTATTTTTATAAGGTGCGATAATACTGGCAAATACTTATAGAGAAGAGAGCTGATGAGATGTTATGATGTGCACTGATATAGCTACATGTACATACTTATATTCACAACCATTCACAAAGTAATAAATTCCCTTTTTTTGGATCGAAGTTCCTTATCGCACGTTGCGGGATGGGGGCTAAATGAAAAAATGTTAAACAACTTTTTTTTTTAACTACTTTATTACAACCCATTATTATTTGCCAGCACACTTACTCTTACACTCATACTACTTTTGGATTGTGTCTAGACGAACATAAACATTTTGTTTAATGGGAAATTTTTTAGGTTGAGCCTGTTTATTGCATATTGTAGTTTGAACCGAACAAAAAGTAAAAAGTTTAAGCAAATAATAGTTTCTTAAATAAGTGCGTTTTCTTAAGAAAAGTAAATTTTCTCAAAAAAAATACCTATTCATGTTCTTAAACAAAGCACCTTTACTTAACAAAATACCTTATCTTAAGGAAGTCTTTTGCTTACAAATTTTCTCACAAATAGTACCTTTTCTTAAAAAAAATGAATTTTTTAAATAAGTACATTATCTTACAACAAAGTGCCTTTTCTTAAAAAACTACCCTTTCTTTAAAGATTACCTTTTTTGTAAAGCAAAATAACTTTTCTTGAGATAAGTACCTACTCCTAAAATTGTACCTGTTCTTTCGTAAAAAAAAGTTTTCTTCAAAAAAATACCTTCTCTTACAATAAATACATTTTCTTACAAAAATTCGTTTTCTTAAAAGTACCCTTTCTTAAAAATAAAATAATACATTTTCTTTTCTTGAGATAAGTAGCCTTCCTGAACAAAAAGTTAGTTTTCTTAAAAAAATAACCTTATCCTAAATAGAGTACCACTTCTTTAAAAATTACCTGTTCTTAAAAAAAGTATTTCTTTGTAAAAAAAAATCATACTCGTAGGCTTTTTCTTACCTAAAAACATTAGCTTTTAATAAAAGAAGTATCTGTCATCAAAGAAAGGTCCTTTTTGGGGAAATATAATACATATTCTTACAAAAGGGACCTAAAAGTTTAATTTTTTTAAAAAACACATTCAATAAATACAAAATTTCTTAAAAAAGTTTATCATTTTACAAGAGTATCTTCTCTTAAAGATCCATTTAAAATACAGTATATTTCAATAGGCGCCTTAGGCGTGGTGGAACTAGCTAGTACATAACATAGCGAAAGGAACTTCGTTCCAACGTGTCTCCTGACACCTCATGTAATTTTTAAATACTGTAACGAATTTTCGTTTTATATATCGTTATAAAAATAATTTTCCATAATGACAATGGTAACATCTGCTTACATTTATATACTGTACTATCACAATTACTCGACGATGTCTACTTTTTGCGGCTTCAAAAGCGACTGACTCGAAAAGTGCCACCAGCTGTCTATTTATCTCTCCATAATGTGCCATGTATATTCTTTCAAAGCATTTCGTACTTTTCTTAATGCTCCATAGTTAGCGAATTCATCGACCGTCTTGTGGATTAATTTTTAATAAATATGATTCCTATTCCGAATTATGAATTCAAAATTATACAATTTAAAAATTAATAATTGTTCGGTTCAAGATCAATAACTATTAAAAAGTACTTTTTCTATGAAAAAGTACATTTTAATAGAAATATTAAGAAGAAATGTATGAAATTGATCATTATGGTGGGTGGTTGGGAATATAGCTATTTCAATGCCCACCAAGGCATATCATCAGCTCCTTTCTCCACAAGTATTTAGGTATATCATCACACATTATAGGGATAAACAAATCTCAAGTAAGCGAGAATTGTCTAAACTCCTACTTGAGCAAAAACATCCACAACAATACTTTGCCATAATCGTTGTTTCTTTTTTGAAACAACAACATCTATGCAATGGCTTTCGATGAAAGCATGCATAGGAAAGAAAATTTGTAAAATATTTATGGTTATGGCAAAGTATTGTTGTGGATGTTTTCGCACAAGTAGGAGTTTAGACAATTCTCGCTTACTTGAGGTTTGTTTATTTCAATATTTCAAGAGCTAAAATCTCTTTTGGAACACAAGAAAATAGCAAATATTTTATAATTTTTATTTTTTGGAATTATTATTATTATTATTTATTATTTTCCCCAACAATTGAAACTAGTGATTGGTAAATCGACTTTGATTATAATCGGACATCGAAAATGGGTCATGAAAAACGATAAGTTTTGAAACGATTTTACAAATTGTAAAATTTATTGAAATCGAGTTTTAGTCACGATTAATAGATTTTTCTTGGAAGAAAAATTCAAGAGTGGCTGGTATTGATATTCATTTTAAAATGGCATTGCTGTCAACAGTTCAATGTGTGTTGAGATTAAAAAAGGTAGCTTAAGTAGTAGTTTTGACGTCCCTATTTCGTTACATACGAGTATATAATTTAATTCAATCTGCGTCGATTTGCTTAACTCGAAAAAAGTTTCCTAAACTATTAATAATTACAATGCCACTAAGCCAAACCCAAATTACTCACCCACTGCGGCATCATCACAACTTGGGCGACTCAATTGGAGAAAAGCTATAATATTAAAATATCTCCATAAAGATAAAGGATTCAATGCATGGATGTTTCGGACAATTAATCTCAGGATAATATAGTAAATAATTAAAACTTTATCCACAAACGGCACAGAATTTGTTCTCATTTTTAGAAAATTAAATGTAAATGGTTTTTACTGTGTTAACACCTGGAATAGTTTAACATTGAATATGTTTGAATAAATTCGGTTCTAGAATTTTTGAAAATCGTGCAATTTAATTTTGATTTAAAATTTGAAACGCATCGTTGAATTTGAATTTAAAATTCATTGCACAAATTAATTTTAAAATTCGTTAAATTTTGATTTGCGAAATGAAGAAATATTATCCTTATATATATTTTTAGGTGGGTCCAAGTGGTCTTAGTTCTTTACAAGTAAATAACCCCATTGCCTTCCTATGTTCTTCGTGAATCTTTTATTTAAACTTTCTTATTGACTATAAATGTTATTAAATGTTCTTATTTGTTATTGCAGATAGATAATGACTTCAATTTTCAAATTTAAATTGATTATGTATACAAAATGTTATTATAAAAATAACTAAAATTGCATTATTATTGAAGCCTTCTATTATCCTTATTCACTTTAATAAATTGTTGCAATGACCTGGATTTGGGTGCACACACAATTCTTATTGATATAGAAAACCCAAAGAATCCCATCATGAAAATATTAGGGTGACTCCATTAGCTGTTATAAAAAAATTAAAATGCAAAGAGTTATTCTTTTGAATAATGACAAAAAATATTTGTATATATCTAAACTAAATTTCAAGTTGTTGACAAAAGTTGTGGATTTTCGAAATCATACACATACACAAAGTACATGCTTTTTGACATGATTGAAAAAAAAATTATTAAAATTTAAAAAAAAATATTAAAAACAAAAATTTTCCAAATATTTGTTATTAAACAAGGAGAGATTTGTAGTCGTTCTCTTTAATAATTTGAATTATGATAATTCCACACAAGAATTATTTGTGATAAAATTTTAAAATTTCAGTAGAAAAATGTTTCATATTGATTTATTTTCAAGATGATTTTAGTTAGGTTTTTCTTTTGACATAAAATTCACTGGAATTGTTTTAAGCCCCACATAGAAAGATCAAACAATTCAGCATGAACGGGTGTGATGATTCACCTCAACTTAAATTTTCTTATTTTTATAAATCCAATTACATACCTATTTTGCACGATTATCCCACTTTGCTACAATTTCCGTTAAAATACCTTCGCAATTCATTTAACGTCCTGATAATTATCATTGTAATTGTATTTTAAATACAGATTTTCACCAATAACCTCACATACATTACAATTTTCATTATCCCAATATCTTTGCAAATTAAAAAAACTTACGCTCTTTGTCTCTTTTTCTACCGAAAAGAATGAAAGAGAAAAAAAAGACTTAAAAAAATTTCAAAAGTGCAAACAAAGAAGGAAAATCTTTTGCTAATTTAATGGTTCATTGCATACGCGTGCATGTCGTGCACATACACTAACCGCACACCGACTCTCACTCTCAATTCGAAGGATAACCGCAACAGAACATCCTTCACACAGCCATGAAGTCACAGAGAACCGCATTAGAACTACAATAAGAACATCTTCAACAAGGCTAACAGACAAACACAAAAGAACAATCACTTTTATAGAAGTTTGGAGGGGAAACATGTACAAGTGCCACTTGAAATCGTTATCCTGCGAGACATTTGTGTAAACTCATATGTTCAAAGAAAGTTCGAACGCAAGTTCGATTGGTATGATGCCAATGAGTTGTTTGCACATATAAAATTAATGGTAAATTACTATTATTTTGTTTGTTAGTCCTCGACAATTTCCTTCGACATCGGTGGTTTGGCAAGGAACCTGAAGTTGAAGGCAACGAACAGATAACAAAAGAAAAGTAAGCGTGAAATGTGGAGAAGACAGACAAGATTTTTTCTAATTTCATTATAACCATTGAAAGCTAAAAACACGGCCCTATAAATTGCCGTCCGAATCCAAGTATTTAAGAGAGCAGTGACGTTTAGAAAAAGAAGGAAAATCTTTTTCAAATACAATGAATGATTGACTTCAGGATCTTACCCCTGTACCTTTTGTAAAAAATTTTGGGCTTTAACTGCACAGATCCTAAATAAAATTATGAAAAAAGTTCCATGAGGAAATTTTAATCAGGTTAAACATTTTCAAAAACTGTATGAAAATTAAAAAGACTTTTTACGGGATTATCAAGAATAATATTTAATATTTCTTTTCAAAATTTGCCTTCCTTGCCATTAAGCAATTGAAAATATGTGAACAGTGTTTTGTCGGTAAAATACTGCAAAAAAATATTACACTTCTCTCCTCCTTTTAATGTCAAAAATATTGATATAATTTCCCCATTCGCTTCTGAATTCTTTTTGTTTTAATTTGTTAGACCCTATTTTATTCGACGCCTCTGTTCCACATGTTATCTTTGTGAAAAAGAAGAAAATCTTCGTAGACATTCGAGGACACAAACTTAAAAAGTATTTCCCTCAAACTCTTTAAAAGCTCAATGCCAAAAAAAACACATCTAAATGTAGTTTTTTAAGGAAATTCAATTACTAAAATCGACAACTAAATTAATGATAAGAAAATATCAAGTTTCTCTGTGAGGTTCCTTGTGAGGTTAGACAACAATGAAAAAACGAAAAAAATCAAAGTTTTAGTTTTAGAAGTCTTTAAATTTTGATATTTACGGTAACGATTCTCTCTTTGCTTGGGATAAAGTCGAGCATTTTAAGATTTTATAATCTCTTGGATTATGGTCAAAAGATACTGTATGTGTGCAGTATTAAAAAAATTGGTTTCTTCGAATATTCCGCTTCGGAATATTCCGGGGTTCGGTTAAACCGAGGTATTGATATAGGTATAGGTATAGGGGTATAGGTATAGGTTTTTATGACAAAGTAGAAATCTATGCGATTTGAATATGCCTCTTTGAATATAGAGATCGACTAGAGTACATAGCCATGAAAATGATTGGCAAATTACTGTTTGGAACTGGTGTAAAACTGCTCGTCCCAAGCAGAGTGTGTAAACCTATGCCTTCATGGGATGTAAAGGGAAACTAAAGGTTTGACCATGTAAAATTTGGAATTTCATTTTGCTGTAAAATAGACATCTAATAGACATTTGATTGATATTTATGAATGCACATAATATCGTTCAAATGGCTTCCACGACTTGCCTTATAGTACCTCATTCTATCTGTCCAATTTTCCAGTACATTTTCGATTGTTTGGGCCCTCATTTCGTGTTTTAATGTCTCAAAGGACTCGGGATTGTTTGCGTAACACTTATATTTCACGGCGCTCTCGAAATACTCGTAATAGTCGAACGGGTTCAAATCGCAGCTGCGAGGCGGCGAATGGGCTTCCTAGTTGTTGCTGAATGGTTTTCGAACACAGAGCACAACATAACGATTGTAACGTTGGCTGTGTGGCACGTAGCGCCGCCTGTCTTCAACTCTTGGAAACAAAAAATCGCCTTTGACGGTTACGGCGGCCACTTGCTCGTTTTCGAAGGTAAATTGGTCGCCATACCAAAAACCGCACCCAACAGTCACTAGATCTGGATTCTCCTCGACGAAGAGTGGATTTTCCGAGCCCCAAATGCGACAATTTTGTTTGTTAACGTAGCCCGAGGTGAAAATTCTGCGAAAAGAAGTGCGAGATATTATCATTTCTGTGAAGGGTAGCGACTTTATATTACGTCTGTTCGAGCACTTTCAGCTACAGCGGCAATATTTTCCACTGGGCGAGCACGTCTAAGAGATATTTCCACCAATCAGGATCTGGATTGACGAACTCGCTTCACAAATTGGTCCACAAACTGCGTTGATGGCATTCTATTTCTATCGAATTTATGTCGTAGATTTCTTACAGTTTGAGTTGAAGGCTCACAACTTTGGATGAAAGTTTTTAATATTCCCAATACTCTGTCTCTTCATAAATGTCAAATTGGTGATCTGCTTCGAAATATCGGAGGCATAAACAAATTTAGTATAGACACATTAAATCTCTCATCTAACCTTTCATTTCACACTCTTCGTCGTAGGTTTGGTGCAAATGAGAGAAATTCGATGAAAATTAACTTACAGAACTGTTAACTTAACTTTTTCATGTAGTTTTCTTATCGAACTGAGAAATTTAAACATAATTTGGAACTTTTTTTACTTTTATCTTTGGTATACATTTGCATTGTATTTAACACAACTATTTTGCCACAAAAACACGAAATGAGGTTGCTGTTCCTTTGCTGGACGTTGTGTACTATTGCCTCTATCTGGTATTATTGAACCCATGGATTCCATCATCCAATGTTTACTTGCAAACATACCTATGATGTTTAATTTGCTGAGAGAAATAATGTGTCTATACTAAATTCGTTTATGATCGTAGGATTCAAATTCCAAAGGCCCACTCCCTATTTATTTAATTCAACCTATCTATTCGCATACATATTTGACTTACCAAATTAGGCAAAATCCTCTTCATTTTATAGTGGTTTTTATGGATTTCTGATAACACATTACCTATGCTGTCAGTAATTACGGGACCTACATCTAGATCGGAGTTGGCAGTATGACTTCTATTGCCATTGCGCAACTTATTTCAGCAAATTATCGGTGAAATAATTCGTTGGCAAAGTCTTTTGTGTCTGTCTGATTGGGTCAGTAACCAAAGTGAGCTATGAAAACGGCTTTAGGTTGTGTAAAATCCGAAAACCCCGGTTAATCTACTTGAAATAACCGGTGAAACCGGTTCTTTGAAAATAGGAATTTTTAAAAAACCGACTTACGGTTAACCGGCTGAAATGCGGTTAACCGGTTAAAGGGTTTCGGTTTTGAATACAGTATACACACAGCATGTTTTTATGTTACTATCTGTAGGCGGTGGTGCAATGGTTAGTGTGCGCGGCTCTTGTACATGAGATCCTGGGTTCGAACCCGGCTCTGACCACCTTCAAAAAAAAAAATCTTTCGGCGGCGGTCACCTCGCATAGTGACGGCGACACTATCGAGTATCTAGCCATGAAAAATCTTCTCAAATTACCGTTCGGAATCGGTGTAAAACTGTAGGTCCCCATCAGTGAGTGAAAACTGGAAAGCGCACAGCTCAGTGATTGTGAGAAGTTCTCCCCAGTCCCTTCATGGGATGTAATGGGAAACCATTTTTTTTTATCTGTAGGCGGTTGACTAGTAGGCGAATCTCTGTGATTACGCACCGAGCCATTTAATACTTGCATCGTAAAATTATCTCCCGTAATAGCCTTGAAAGTATGCGTTTTTTCCCGATGCACATGTCGCTCCTATTCGTAAATCACTCTCTTTAGACCCTCACCCCTAGAGATGGGCTATATATCATTTGATACGACAAAACGTGAAACTTTTTAAGATGATTGTGCCATGACTGTCAATGTGGTTGGCAGGATGGTCAACACATAATAAAATCACACCAGTGATTATTTTTTGTGACATCTGACCTTCGGACTGAAAATGGGCGTTATGGCCACGTCAGATTCTGGAAAAACAGAGCGACGTCCTGTTTGTTGATTAAAAAGCTGCATTTAACATCAAAATTCAGTGTCCAATTAATTCCAATGAAGACTTTAGAATAGACTACATACAGTATTACGTGCGATATCTGCAACATCTTCACTCTCACAATAAAACTACATCAGTTATTATTATTTGCGATATCTGACCTTGGGACTGAAAATGTGCGTCATGGCTACTTCCCTTCTAATATCTGCTATACAAATCAACAAATTTAGTACAAAATCTTATTTCTTCTAAAAAAAATTACAACTTCAACTTCAAATATTTTGCAACGGTTTATTTCGTAGAATTGTAGATTTCTGCCAAGAATCAAGAGAATTTGAATAATAAGAGTTCTGTGGTAACCTCATCTTATCTTATATATTTGAAATTTAGGAGATACATAACCGTCAACCATAAAATTTTCCTTTTTTTCTGTCAACGCAAATCAGCCAACAACGGTGAAATCCCGTAGACGATCAAAGTTTTTCCTGCAAATTTTTTGGCATTGGTCCTTTCATTAGCCAACGGAATGAGAGAAAGGTAATTTTATAGTTGTGAATACGAACAGCTCCAACGGCACATTGTATATACAGTATCCAAAGGTACATAATGAGTTGAAGGATCTACTGAGAGAGGAGAAGATTAATACTGCATGGACTCTACCATGAAAATGATTTAGATAAACTTAAATGGGAATTATTGTTAGCTCCGAAAACAATTCAGCAAGTTTCAAAGTATAAGAGTAGTTTCTCTAATAAAATCAATGTTGAGGCCGGGTTGTTTTTAATTTCTCTACTACCCAGAAAGTCAATGATAGACATTTCGAATCAACGTTATACCTTCAATCAAAGAGTATGCTGGGAATCGCCAAATTCAAATGCCAGGAAAATGCAATGTCTACGTTGTCTAGAGGCACGTGTCCAAGAATTGTAGCCGAACTCCAGCCGGTGTAAAGTGTAACGAAGCCCATGAGCCCGATAAGTGTAACATCTAGTGACAAAGAGCCATATTGTGTTAATTGTAAACAGTTAGGACATCTGTCAAATTATCAACGTTGTTCTGCTTAGAGTAAATATGTTCAGTGGAAGGATAATATTAAGTCAGCCGCTAACGACATCGCTGCAAACATTTTTAGAAAATTGGACAATAGACGATTATTATGACCAACCACGACATTTGCGAGTGTTGCCAGAGACATTCCTTCTTCAGGCGCATCTTATATATCGAGTGAGGGCAGAAGATTACACAATATTAGAAGACAGCAATTCAGTGGGTATTGCCTTGGCACAAAAGCATACTTATTCGTATTCCACGGTTAAGATTGCGTGCCATCAACTTTTCCTGAAATATAAGGGGCGTCAACTGGGGTGATTCCTACGACAATACGAACGACACGGATATTTGAATTGGGTGAAACATTATTACTCCTTTAGACTTTGTGATATAGACCTCTCATATCCGAACGCTTCTTAATTTTTTGGATCATTTTTTGATTTTTACCAATCTGGTTAATGGTGTAAATTCATATTGTAGATTTAGTAGTCTTCGAACATTTTTGGGTAATTTTTGACTAAAATTACATTTGAAAGGACATTCTTGTCGTTTAAAAATGTCACGAGGGATGTATTTATCAGCGGTTTAATTCTTATTATTTGCCCATTGATAGAAATTTGGCAATCTCTGAAATTAATGAATATGTGGAAGACTTTTCGAACACGGTGAATTTTGATTCATCGTTATACTCGGAGAAAATATACTTGAAGAGTAATAAATATATGATTTCGGAACATACTAAGACATTGTAAAAATTAAACACATATGGGAAAAGGACTTAAAGAAAATTTACCTCCGAACATTCGTACTTGCGGAACAAATACAATTGTTAAAGATTTTGATAAAGCAGCGAGTAGAAATCGAACAGGCATATTTGTTTCATGAAAATTTACGAACCATAAACCAGGGTCCTAATACTTACAAACAGGTCAATAAATTGGTTGCAAAGAAAAAGAAAAATAATATCGGTACTTCTGTTGACGGTATGTCAATTACGATGATCACAGAAAGCCAGCCTGTCTGAAATCTCATTTTGTATGCAGTTCTACCCAAAATACTAGTGGTTGTAATTTTTCCCATATTCCCGATCAGATTGTTTATTACAATGGATTGACTTCTAAGCTGGAATTGGACATCATTTCAAATTTTTAAATACGGAAATTCCCGGATGTTGCTTTCGAATTATTAGTCATATTTTTCAATAATTGCATTCACAATTCCTATTTTCTAAACAAATACAAAATTTCAAAAATTGTACGAATTCTTAAGACCTATTTAACCTAATTTAAGACCTATTTCGAATGCTCTTAAATTTGGAGAAATTATTTGAGAGGATTTTACGAGGAAAGGTGGATAAACTTAGGTTTGGAACAAGGTTGCAATTCACATTGTCAATTTGGGTTTAAGAATGACCACTCTACTTTGGATGCGCTGATCAATTTTCGGTGTGATTTAGTTAGTAATTTGAGACAATGGTTTTTAGGGTTGTCGTTAAAATTTATAGGAAAAAACTTTGAACTGCACGAACAACAATGGAATATTTTATAAATCCATACGAATGTGATGCAGACCTCTCGTCGTTAAACCGCTTTTTGAGGACAGAACTTATTGGTTTCAAAGATGTAATCTATGTTCAGAATTATCTTGGGTATCTTGTGGAGTTCCACAGGGGTCTGTTTTGGTACAAACTTATTGAACATTTATATCAGTTTGGAAATTCTTTGGGATTATTATATGCGAATAACGTTCCACTATATGCTCACTTCTGGGTCTCCTTTCGATGCATCTTGTGTATATTCAAGACATTTAAAGTTGACCAACGAATATTACACTAACACCCCTATTCTGTGTGTGTTAACAATCAAATTGCAACCACAAAATTGTTAGCAAGTTGTTACAATTGTTTGTACACATTGACTAGGAAAATTCACCTCACAATAACAGGTTGTCAAAAGCAGAGAAATCAAAACAAAAATATATGGTCTTCTGCACAAAATGAACGTGGCAAAAAATGAAAGTAAGTATTTAATAAGTGATGATTTATCCGACCTTTTAGATCAAAAATATAGACACATCTCAACATAAAAAACAGCATTATCATCACACTGTGCAAACTTAAATCATTTTCCAAACTTTCAAGATACGTCAGTTTTGAATAGGGAAAATAATTATAAACGTCGTTTTATGTTAGAAATGTTACAGATAATAAGGACTCCAATAGCGAAGAGAATTAACTTTAAAGCAGATACGGATAATGTAGCACAGAATTATAGACATGTAATTAGTAAAATGTAGAACATTTCACCGAAAATTGTTTGATGTATCATTGAATTTGTCACTAGGCAACATTTTTACTATATCCGGATCTAACTTGTTGATTTTACTATTATCTACAGATTTTTATTAACCATATTATTTTTCTGACTGTAAATTAGAGAAACTATTTCTACACAAAATTTTTTCTGGCTGTAACTTAGAACATTTTTCATATGACAAGAAAATTTCTTCCATTGTTTAATTTTATAATTTTTTGTAATTGTTGTTTTTTCAAATGACATGAAAAACTATTCTTTATCAATTGTTTTCATTTCTAATTAATAATTGTGTTTATCTTTGTGACGATGCTATCCAAAAGGTAGCGAAATATCGAAGAATAAAATTAATTATAAATACGACCGAACGCTCGAACAATTTAATTTTTTAGTAAGTATTTAATGTATGTATGGTTTATTGAATTAAAATTAATACATTATTACTTAGGTAATTTGATCGCACGGCAAAGTCACAGCTGGAATGATACATTGCCTTCCTCAAGGAATATTCAGAGATGTTAAGCGGAAAGAATACACCTGCGCATCTGCGGCAAATAGAAGAAAAAATTTACTTTGGCACCAACTCTTTGTTCTACTCCAAAATTACACCACCGACAAAAGCTTCTGTGCCGTGTTAAAAAATTTTTTTTTCCCCAGCGATCGGTCCAACTTCTAGAGACGTAGGCCTTTAAAGCTTGAGTATATAATCGTTCATATCCCAAGTATTTTTAATCCCATCTAGTGGAAATAGGGATCGTGACAAAGGACTTTCTAAATTCTATAACAAAGTGATATATTTACTTGTATTAACCCATTGGGGAAGCTAATTAAAACAACGATTTTGTAACCTCACTTTTCTGATAGAAATTTTTTTTTCAAAAAATTCCCTATTTTTTGCTAGGATCCGATAATTTTTTTTGTATAATGCTCACCAACAGCCCTTCAAAGACCGGAGATATTTACGTTCATAGTTATGAAATACATTTGGTGCTTTTTCAATCTTTCTAACACAAAAACAAGTCCTTTCTTCTTTCCGCTCCATTTGCATAGTACAAAGTAACAAATCCTTCCTCCATTTAATTATGCCCTCCTGTCGTTTTGGTACAAAATATATTATTTATTTTTCCCAATATACGCTTTGTGGTTTTCTTGTAGAATTTATAAAATGATTTTGTATCAACTATCCGGCAAACAAAACAGTTGTCATGCGCTGTTACCTCTCCTTTGGCAGTTAACAGTTTTTGATACTTTTGTCATCCAAAAAATGTGATATGATTTGTGACAATTGTCACATTGCTGTCAAATAGTAACCGAGGAGACTTTTGTAACATTGACAGAATAGGCCTGTAATTGGGAGATACAAATTAATACATCAAGTGGCGTAGCAGAATGTTTGGAAAATGCCCCGGGAAAATGTAAATGTGGTCTGCCTTTTGTAGTTGATTTTGAATGACATTGAAATTCCATGCAGAGATAGATTTACGTATTAGGGTGTAAATGCTAACAAACTTGTAAAGTTTAGCCATCATGCAAGGTACGCTCTGCCCTCTTGGGTCCTGTCCTCTACAACATTTTAACAACATAAAACATAGTAAAATTCAGAACAAAACAACATAGGTTTTGCTGGTCTTCAAACAAATTAACAGGACATCCTAAAAAACAACCGAGTCAAATCAACATCACCGAATATATACCATCAACCTTCCCTATCGTCGACCTAATGAGTGAGGCACCTGAGCGTAAGCTCTTGCTGGAATACGCTGATGATATTCTTGTGGCCATGTCGGGCCCAAGGGCGAAGACCACTAACTCCATGGTGAACGAGGTGTAGTCGAACTATTTCGACATGTCTGGACTTACGCTGAACATCGACAAGTTACGTACCTGACCATCGAGTTGGTGATCGTTTAGAGGTCTTAAAAGTTCATTGGCTAATGTACGTGGCTCTTGTACATGAGAACGTCACCTCTCTCGGTGATTGCGACACTAATGATTATTTGGAAATGAAAACGCTTCTAAAAATACCATTCGGATTGGGTTGTGGTAACTAAAATAGGACACATATGTTTGCGATTCAATTTTATGCAAGTGTCTGGAAAAAACTGCATCGACTGTGGTATTGTATTTTGATGTAGGTTCTAATGGATCACTGTTAATTTTTAAATCAAATTCAGTTAAAATAAATTGTAACAATGGCTTTGACTTTTCTTCAGAAAAGTTAATGTTGAAATTGCCAGCCAAAATGAGTGACAGTTCATGTAAGTTTTTGCGGTATCTTGCAGATTGGCTTTTCCAATTTTAATTAAACAAAAAAATAAAAAAAAAAATTGTGTTCAAAACTACAATATATACTAAATATGGGTTACAGGCTCCACCTTGAAAACTTCCCATTAAACAACAAATTTCCCAACATATGTTAGTCTAGAAACAAGCCAAACTAAAAGTACCTACTATAGTTGATATTACTGGATTGTAGCATAATAGTGTTAAAAAAAGTTGTTTATTTTTTATTTTAGCTCCCGTACCACAATGGGTGATTAGGTACTTCGTTCCAATAACTTAAACGTTGTTTTTTCCTGTATTCAATGATTTTAACGTCCAAGATGAGTAACGGATAGTTAGCTAAAGAAACAATTTTTCAAATTCGTTGAAATTTTTACAATGGTTTTTACAAAATGGTTTTTTTCGAATGGTTTTTACAAACAAATGTGATGCGTTGTTAATATTTGTATTTAGTTTAAATAAAATTGACAGATAATTAAATCAAAACTGGAATATAATATATAGCAGAGTTCGTTTTTTGTGTTTAACGGCTAACAAATCCACCAAGTGGGTTCCATACACATCGCCATGAGAATATGGTAACATTCGTTTACTTATTACTACAATATTATTGAAACAATATTGGAAACAATTTTCAGTATCATACTAAAGTATATACACTCCGGTTCACTTATTTAAAGGCACTAAAAATTCCATATTCAGCAGCCTGTATCTTTTGCAATTTGTAACCGATTGCAGAATTTTAAAATGGAAATGGAAGCTAGATATCTTGAGATATAAAAAACCATCATGACAATAATAGTTTCTTAACTAAAGAACTTTTTTGAGCAATTTATAAAAAAGTCCAAAAATGTGCTATTTTTTTTTTTGGTTTTCTTGAATAAAGGTACTGTATTATTTTTTTAATATTTTATTACAATTTATTACATCTTAATAATTTTACGAGTCAAAATGGCGAAACAAAAAATTTTAAATCTTCGGAAAAAACTAAAATTAATGTTTACCATTCTGAAGGATATTCTAACGGCGCAATAGCTAAAAAAAATTGGACGGAGCCCAACAGTTGTCGACAATTACATCAAGGAAAAAATTTTGAAGGAAGGCTTTCATTGTCTTTATCTATGTATGAGAACAGAAAAATCATCAGAATTGATTCTAATTCTGCCTTATCCTTGTCAAAAATAAGAGTTCAAGCATCATCAGTATCAGTACGCAGAGTAATTAAGAGCTATGAGTATCTTAAATAATGCTTCTCGTAAGGAAAAGCGGCTTCAACTTTGTGATCTGTGCGATTACGTACTATGGCACCATCGATATTGAATTTCAGAGTGCTAAAATGATAGGTGCAAGCTATAAAACGTTATTGGAATCGGCTTTTCCGAAATTCAGTGAACTATTTGGTCCCATATCAACGCCTGAGTAGGAAAGGAGTTCATTTCAAACCAAAATGTTAATATTCTTGACTGGCCCACCCTATTCGCCAGATCTAAACATTATCGAAAATATCTGGGGTTGGCTATCTCGTACGGTCTATGAAGGAGGTAGACAATTTGATGACAAGCAGTCACGAATTAAGGCGATTAAGGATTCTTGGAATCAAATTTCGTTGGATTACATAACTTCTCTTTATCTCTCAATGAAAACCCGTATATTTGAAGGTATTAAAAACAAAGGAAAATAGATTACAAAAAAACAAGAAAAACTGTTTTTCATTAAAATTAGTTAAAGTGCCTTTATACAAGTGATCCAAAAAAATAGTACATTTTTGGACTTTCTTTATAAATTGCTCAAAAACAGTACTTTAGTAAAGAAACCACTATTGCCATGACTTTTTATATATCTCAAGGGGTCGAGCTTCCATTTCCATTTTAAAATTTTGCAATCGGTTACAAATTGCAAAACATACAGGCTTCTGAATATGGAATTTTTAGTGCCTTTAAATAAGTGAACCGGAGTGTATATCAAATGATTAAACAATTTTTTTCAAAAAGCAATTTCTGCTTTTATTTGAATTTTTAACTCGAAAAAACCTTTTAGCCACATATAAAAAATGTTGTATTAATCAACGGAACATTGTATCCTCAACATAAAACATTTGTAACATTTCCAATGTTTAGTTGTATGAAAAAATATTTATAAATTACAGCATCATTGATTATAAACAATTTCATATAAACAAATATGTATTATCAACATCGAATATATACATTTCCTCTACATAAACTACATTGTATATAAACATATTCTCATTTTACCATATCAACATTCCATTATTTGTACAGGTTTATTAGCATGTTTACTTGGAAACATGTTAAAATAATCAACATGTTGCTGGATTTGACGGTTCTAATGCTATTGTTTTTTATACTACCCTGGCGGTAATAATGATGAACACCTTAAAAGTATTTTAATACTTAACTGATAGGAAGATAGAATTATACGTGATTCGTAAATTTGGAAGTTAGCTTGAACTGTACAATTGCAGGAAAAGACATCGTTGCAGATTATATTAATACCGATATCAAACTGTTATCGATTTGCTCCAAAGGTTCAAAGAAAGGAACTCAATTTCCATTTTCGGTTGAAACTTCATTAGTTAATACATGGTAAAATTCGATGGTGAATATATGTAATCTAAATGTCCAGGTAACATCGACTTTGTTTTGAGCAGACCTGTAAAAGTAAACCAAACAACAGGATTTCCCCAGGTAATTTCCGTGAAGTTTGTAGTTTTACAATTCGTATACCCGCATACATATGCATGTGTATACCGCAAAATTGTATCGCCTTGGATGTGTCATATTAGACACAAATCGTGATTTCGTTCTAAAAAATAATTTTGCAGTCGTATGAGGTGGGTTAGGTTAGGCGTTGGTAGTAGTCGATGAACGACTCACCTAGATTTATTATAGTCCATTGTTATACCACAGGCTAACGAGGTTAAACATTAACCCCACCGGAGAACTATTTCATATGCTCCAAAAAGCTGAAGATCTTGTCTACTCCTATCTGAGATAATTCCATAGTCGACAGTGTTGGACATTGCAAAGAAGATGTTCAGTGGATGCAGCCTTATCGTTACAGCTTCTATATAAGTCATTTACCCTGACCCTTAGCATCGTCGCATATCTACAAGCATTGATACCTTGGGCAAGCATTGAAAGGCAGAAGGATCGCGGAGCTTCTTCTATTCACTATGGGCTAGATTTGTCTTGTGCGTAGACAATCTGTGAGCCTCGTGTCTCTGTTAACATAAATCGTGGAAGTCGAAGTTGAAGTTGTCCAATTCAGTTGTGACACGTTCCCTGGTGAGCATTTGGGGTCAAGCCTCATAAGATCCACGTGCACCTTAAAGGCCGATAGCGCAAATTCAATCGCATTAGGGATGATACTATTGAACGCACCCTCAATCTCAATACCAGGAAATACTCCATGTTCATGCAGTATTGTCTGTGAAGATTTTCCCTTGCAGTAGACATGCTGAGCACTATCTAGCTGTCATTGCAAAGTCTTCAGTAGGAATGATGAAAGGCTTATAGGCCTAAAGTCTTTAGGAGCTTTGGGAATAGACACAATCCTTGTATCCCTCCAACATCTACGAATGTATCTGAAGTTTATACACGCCATGTATAATTTAATCAGGCAAGGGATCAATTGATCGACCACAGCCTGAAGTACCGTTGGTAATACTATGTCGTGTCCGGGATTTTTGAAGGGTTTACATTAGCCGATAGCCCATTTAAACTCATCATCTCATACAGGTCCTTCGTTGCAAACGTAACCTCTAATACCACTTGAGTGGGTGGTGGTTAGAGTGTCCAAAACCGAACCCCAAAAACCGATTAACCGGTTTTATTGCTATTTTTTAAAAAAACCTAATTTTCGAACAAACCGGAAAGCGGTTATTTAACGTAGGTTAACCAGTTTTTACTTAATTTGTGTTAATATCATTAACAAATTAATAATAAAGATATGATTTTTGAATTTTAATGAAATTTTGGAATTAAAAAATATGACTTCTCTTTTGAAACATAATTTTATGATTTCTAAATGATTTTTAAAAAAAAATGTTTAATCACATTGCAAAATGGTTTAATAAGAATAAGAATTAATGAAAAATTAATTAAGCGTTCAATCATTTTTTTTAACTCCAAAATTTAAATTATTTTATAAACTTTACTTTGAACTTAATAATATTTTCATACATGAAAATCTCTTCCAAATTTGATTATGAATTCCGAATTTAAATCAGTTTAATGTGAATTTGAATAAAACTTTTAAATTGTATATTAAACAAGCATTCCGAATTGGAATATGATACGAGGGTTGCTATTTATATTTTGGGTCCTGGCAATACTAGTGTTGCCAGATACAAACTGGAACTTAGATTGGAAAGTTTGAAATTTTGTAGCATAAACATTCATAGAACGTTTTGACTTACGAGCACTATATTTTGTATTTACAGTGTGTTGAAAAATTAATCTCGGTCGAAAAATGGAATTAACCCGTGAAAAGGTTCGTGCTAGGATTTTTACGATTTTCGGCGTGGATTACCCAGACAAGAGTGCCTCAATCAACTTGTTTCGACTTTTGGTGATGAAGCACCATCAAAAATCACTGCAAATTGCTGGTATCAGGAGTTTAGTCATGGCCGCCATTCGCTCCAGGATGAATTTCATGAACGTCGTGCAACTTCGGTTGTTTTGCTGGAAACTATCGATGCTGTGCGTGAACTGAGAAAGCAAGGCCGACATGTGACATACCGTGAGATTGAGGCATCCTTTACTTTAGTATGACAAAAAGATGAAAAAGATTTGTTCTCGTTGGATCCCACACAATTTGACGAATGCTCAAAAAAATGCTCGTGTCGATTGGAGCAAAGAAATGTTGATAAAATACAACCGCGGTAGTACGATTGTATAACATCGTCACAGGTGACAAATCATGGATCTTTCCATATGAGGCCGAAATGGGTCGTATGGGTCTTTCAAGACGAGCTAAATCCAACAAAAGTTGTTCGTGAAAGAAGCACATAGAAGCAAATGATCACGTTTATTTAGGTTTAACCCGTCATGTGGCCACAGTTCTTTCAGTGGAACGTACGACGGTCAATTCTTAGTGGTACACTGACATCTGTTGGCCAACATTGTTGGATGAAATATGGAAAAACAACAAAAGAAGAGGGATCATTTTGCATCACGACAATACGAGCTCCCACACATCAGTGATAACAATGGGATATTTGACCACATCTCGATTTGGCACCCAATGACTTCTTTTTACTGCGTGGTCAACATTTTCCGACGCCCGAAGCAGCTGTTGAAGCGTTCAAAAACCATGTTTTTGGAGGTGTCTCAAACGGAGTGGAAAAAGTGCTTCGAAAATTGGTTTGAAAATTGGTATTGATCTTCACAGAGAATATTTTGAAAAACAATAAAACCATTTCCAATGATAAATGATCGTTTTTTCATTGCTGGACCCGAAATATAAATATTTATATTTAAAATTAAAACGTACATAATTGTCATATTTAAATAGATTTGTGAAATTTTGATTTAACAACACGAATATGTAAAAAATATAAACACATTTATTGTAAGTACTAAATGTGTAAAAGCGGAAAACCCGGTGCTACTGGTTCTAAAGTTAAAAACCAAAAACCAGTTACTTGCAAAATAGATTTTTCGAACAATACGAGCACCTATTTGTTTAAAAATTGATTTTTCGAACAAACCGAAAACCTGTTTTTAAAAAATTCCGGTTTTTTGGACACTCGAGTGGTGGTATAAAGGTTCATTTCCTTTATTACACATAGCAAGCAGTGTTGCCAGTTTAGGGGATTTATCCCCAAATTGGGGATTTTTTTCAAAACATGGGTTTTTTGGGGATGAAAATTTAAGCTGCATTAAAAGCGCATCTTTTGTATCAACCCTTGAAAGTTTTGATCTGATACTATCTAAATCAAAGCAAGCATTACAAAATAATATTTGGCATAGAGTAAATCTTACTAGAGAGAATATTTAACTCATCTGACGTTTCCTTTCACACTCTTCGTGATGCAGTCGGTGTGATAGAAAGATGTTTGACGAAAAGTGACATACACCAGGTGGAATTACAATTACCTCTGACTTTAATTTTTCATGTCGTTTTGGTGAAAACTGTGAAATTTAAATGTGTTTTACACTTCTTTATATACAGTTATTGTTAGCATACATTTGTGTTGTATTTAACACAATAATTTTGGCACACAAAACAAAATACCGTTGTTGTTATTACGTTGGTTGTTTTGAACCATTGCCCCTATCTGGTATTATTGAAGCAATTATTTTCAACATCCAACGTTCATATCACGCCAGGCCAAATTTGCTGAGAGAATAAATTTGCTGATTTATTGCTAAATGTTGTCAGCAAAAAGAACTGCATACACTTGTCAGTTCCTGAAAATATCAAATTGTTTTACTGGCAAGGCTGTAGTACGTGATGACAACAATAAAACAAGTAAAAACACACTTTTGATATTTGGTGTTACTGAAAAGAATAGAAGCAGTGGATAAGAAATAACGAGAAATACTAAAACTATGTACAAAACAAATAATGAAGTAGATTAATCTTAAGATTATGAGACTGGAGTAATTGATATATATACTAAGCCTTAATGACTTTTAAGCAATGTGTACATAAATTAAAGCCAGATCTCATTTGTCATAATCTTTTTGTTATAACTAACTATTTTTAAAATAATAATTTAATAATAATATAATATTAATAATAATATAATAATTTATTTACGGTAAAATTTTCCAATATTTAAGCTTTCGTTTTGTTAAACTGAATTCTAAATAAATTTTAATTTTATAACTTAAAACTTTCTCGAACTACCTTTAAAATAATAGGGATTTTAGCTTTTTTGGGGATTTTCGGCGATTAAAAATAACAATTTGGGGATTTCGCCTAAAAAAAAACTGGCGACCCTGATAGCAAGGTCAGTATCAAGTAGGTACTCCATGACTGCTTGAACCCTCTCATGAGTGACAGTGCTACCTCATAATGTGGGATGTGCCTCGTCTGTGAGACATTTAAAGGGTACTAATGGTAACGGGTCTCTTGCCCCCGGGACAGATGTTCGTTGTCCCTTTTATCATAGGGCTTTTACGATGCGACTAACCAAATATTGGATCCATTCTGTTGCAGGCTAGCCACGACGTTGTCGCTGCCGCTTTATGTAATTAACAGCACCATTTTCGGATCGTTTCTGGCCACATTCAAGCTCATTTTAGTATTTTCTTATTGAAAATATCCAATTGAAAATCCAGTCAAAAATCTAATACTAACTAGTGATAACTATTGCAGTAATAGGTGTATGTTTTTTTAGCCAGGTAAAGTTAATAATAGTTTAATTTGTATGGAGGAGTCATTCGATATTTTTCCCATTCATTTCATCATTTCAATTTCAAACTTAAATTACGACTTATGCAATGGCAATGTTGCCATATGTTAAATTTCACAGCATAGCAACAAAAAGTGATGCCAGATAAATTTTGTTTTCATTTCTTGTGAATGAAAACGTTACCAAAAAGGAGAAACTCAACAAATAAATTTGCAGAATAACCTGCAAATGGTAAGTTCATTTAAATAATTTTTTTTTGGTACATTGTTAAATACATTTTTATGATTTCCGAATTACTGAAATTTGTTTGGTAGGATGTGACACAGGCATCTAAATACGCAAACAAACGGGAGCAAGTATTTGACCGGTTCCTTATATAGATGAGTTAGATGAGCGTCCCATGTCAACCTCATATGGACTTAGAAGACTTCGCTATCAAATTTGCCGATGACTTTTGAGTGTTCCTTGACACTTTAATCTGACGAGGAAGTCAGCTTCGGATATTTATTATAATTATTTTAGGTATCAGTTCACAAATGTGACTGACTTTAACAGTAAACATTGTTTAAAACAACGGTTTGTTACTAATTTATTAATTTACAAATTTGAACTCAAATACACACACCACCAAACAAGAAACACATGCAATGGGTAACTGCATTTGTATATCTCTAATTTTGAAGGACACATTTTTATTTTCGATAGAAAAGTAACTTGAAATTAACGTTTCACAAGAACTCGCGACAAATATTATACTTTTTTCGTACTGGTAACTGGATAGTTTTTTTAAGTGCCAATAGCTCAATGCAATAAAAAAACCAATGAGTGTTCAAACTCACGGGCGATGTGTTAACACCTTTTTGCTACACGGTACTTGTTCGATTTCTATGAACACATTCGTAAATGTTATATTGGAAAATAAAAAAACAGCGTTCAATCATATGATGACGTTACAGTTAAATAATATTAATACTTAAAATTATTTAAAGACCCAGTGCAAGCACATGTGTCATTATTTTCTTGCTCAATAATTTTTGTTTTATTCCCACAAAAGTCAAAGAATGCAAAGCAACAGACAATTGTATATACATACATACATTGTTATATTCGTACATACGCTACACAAATTCACAAAATTGTCGTTGCTCTCTTGCTATCTCATTTTTATATACATATAATACGTCATTACTCTCTTTGCTCTGAGAGTGCTCCGCAACCACATTTTATTGGACTTACCTTTCACTATAATAAAAAACAACAACAACAACTACTCAGTGTTGCCGTTTGTGATACTAAAGTATCAAAATGATACTTTTTTTGCGCCTTGCCCCTTTTTTGATACTTTTCTTCATTGATACCAAATATGATACCTTTTGCAATGCTGTGCCACTTTTTAATTTTTAAAGAGAAACCGCGAAAACATGCAATAATAATTATCCAACACCGCTCAAGAGGTACGAAATTACGCTGCTCAACACAATTAGGTACCATATGTGTGTCATAGCAATCAGCCTTTATACTACATATATGTATGCATATGAATGTTTGCTTTGCTTTGTTTCTTAAGAAACACATCATATGTTTTTCTTTTGTTAACCTGCTAGTCAACCAATTCGTTCTGCCAACAAATTCAAATATTCAACAAAATAAACGAAAGAAGAAGTTATGGATAAGTACGTAAAACTGTATTAATGTTTTTATTTAAGAATATGGAATAAAGTTTAATTGTTTTAGATTTGTTATAAGATCAAAAAAATCGGTGATGCAGAATTACCAACAACCAGCAAGGCAGCGCTCCAAAAAAGTGTTACGATGTTGTTAGAAACTTCCGAATCTGATAACGCCAATGATTCTGAGATGGAAACAATAACAGATTCCCAACCAACCAGTTCTTCAAAAAGACTTAAAGTTTGCAGAAAATATTCAAAAGAGTGGGGATTGGTATATAGGTGGATTAAGCAAGACCCAAAATCAAACGCCCTAAATGTACTGCTTGCGTTCAAATTTTGGTTAACCAAAAAGCACATATTGTTCGGCATGCAAGCACAAAAAAGCACATCAGCAATTTAAAACTAGACGCAGAGAGTAAAAAATTTCAGATTCGGGATTTTTTGCCGAATCAAAGCTACCAATTTAGGAAAAATATTGCTATAGCTGAAATAAAATTAGTAATGCGAACGATTAGTGCTAACCAATCATTTCATTCGATGGACAAATTAGCGAAGTTCAACTCAATAATATATCCTGACTCAAAAATAGCTCAGATGGTTTGTATAGTTTTTATATCTCAATAAAAGTTTATGTTAGGCATAGGCCAAATGTTTATAAATTGAAGGTTTCTTGTGGTCGCACTAAAGCGAATAAAATTGCACAGTTTCTCGGCGAAGAAACCTTTCTGTTCAAGATCCAAAAAATGAAGAGCCAAATGTTCCGCCTTATTATTGATGAAACTACAGACATCTCCACCAGCAAGTGTTTAGTGATTGTGGTGAGACAAGACGACGTGGATCAATGTAAAACTAAGGACCAGTTTTTGCGATTAATAAAGCCTGAAGATAGTTTGAGTCAAACAATTTCCAGCGCGGTGCTAACTACATTCGAAGAAAATGCCATTCCTCTTAAGAATTTTGTAGGGTTTGCGACCGACAATGCATCTACCATGGTAGGATGTAAAACTGGTGTAGCTACCCTTTTAAAAAAAGAAATTCCTCACCTTTTTCACATTGGTTGTGTTTGCCACACAGTGAATTTAATTAATAAGGCAGCGTTTAAATGCATTCCTGAAGATGTGGAACAGTTGATGTTTTTAAATACCTTAACAGTGCAAAATGGCAAACGCAATTTAATGAAGTCCAGGCAATTTTTGATGTTCCGGAGCATAAATTGTTAAGGCTGAGTGACACCAGATGGTTATCTTTCGAGTCTGTTGCAAACAGAGCTTTGAAGCAATGGTCTGTATTGCAAACATTTTTTATTCAAGAACATATTGAGGAATCATGTCCAAGGAATCGAAATAAAATTCATTCTATTCAAAATGGATTGTCGGCAACAAATAAAAGTTATTTGCAATTTATAGCTTTTGTTCTTAGTATTATGAACAAGCTAAACAAAAACTTTCAATGCGAGTCGTCACAAATAATATATCTAATTCCTTATACAAAAAAGATTGTTCTCCAACTTTTTAACAATTTTCTTAAGAAGGAATATGTGTTGCCTACAGACTTGAGAAATTCTAATTTTTATAATGTGTTATACATCAAAGATGTAAATAGTATATACATAGGGTATGAAGCCGAGTCCACACTACGCTCAGAAAATTTTTCAAAGGATGAAATTAGTGTAATAAAAAGTAATATTTTAAGTTTTTACCAAAGACTCTGTGATCAAATCCTTTCTAGAATTGATCTCAATGATAAGAGGCTACGTGCTCTGAAGATCTTAGATCCTGCAATTCTTAAATCAAATATTGACATAGAGTACTTTGATCTCATTTCCCAATTTAGTCATGTAATAAGTAACCCAGATGAATTTGTGGCCGAATTCCAATCATTAGAAGCCGCCGCAAAAGAGAAATCGTATGCACACATTTTTCAAATAACTGATGCTAAGGAGTTTTGGGGTAAACTAGGACGAATAAAGGGCTCATTAAACGAGCCCTTGATTCCCAATTTATATGAATTTGTCATTTATATATTTACGTTGCCGCACAGTAGTGCCTGCGCCGAGCGTATTTTTTCAAAACTTTCCTTAATGAAAAATAAAGTCACAAATAGGCTCAAAGTTGAGACTTGTGACGAGAGGCTTTCAGCACTTAATTTGATTGATAATGAGCTAGAAGATTGGCTGCCAAGCTCAGAGCTAGTAGAAAAATATAGGAAAAAATTTTTTTTAAGAAAATAGATTTTTAGATTTTGTGTTTTATTGAATTTTTTTATGTTATTTATGTTGTTTTGTTACTTAACATGAATATGTATGTTTTTTTACTTTGAATTACTGTTATGTTTGTTTTATACTTTACTTCAAGCTATTTTTTTGAATAAAAAGCGTAATTAAACGTTTGATACTTTTTTAAAAATATGATACCTTTTTTTTGATACTTTTTTTTTAAAATGATACTATATGTGCCACTTTTTGAAATTTCTCAGCGGCAACACTGCAAGTACTACTACTACTACTACTGATATGTTGGTGATTTATTTGTGCTTGCTGTGTCGTGGAGTGTTTGTGTGGGTGGTGGGTGTAGGGGGGGGGGGTACCTAAAATAAAAACAACCAAACACACAACATCACACATACTTTGTCCTAAGTAGCTGACGTATACGTGTGTCACATAACCACATGTTTGCCATATCAACAGCCAAACACACAACATCACACATACTTTGTACGAAGTAGCTGACGTATTAGTATGTCACCATAACGTCGACTGCGATGGTTTTAGCAGCAGCATAAAATCTGGTTTTAGCAGATTTTGACTTTGATACATTTAGTCCCTATACGCCGCTATAGATGTTAACACATCAAAAAATCCAATGAGTGTTCGAACTCACGGGCGATGTGTTAACACCTTGTTCTTACACGGTACCTGTTCGATTTCTATGAGCACATTAGTAAATGTAACATTGGAAAATAAAAAACGGCGTTCAATCATATGATGACGTTACATTTAAATAATATTAAATGTACTTACAATTATTTAACACCAGTGCAAGCACATGTGTCATTATTGTCTTGCTTAATACTTTTGTTTTATTCCCACAAAAAACAAACAGAATGCAAACATACACACACAAGTTCACACAATTTTCGTTGCTCCCTTGCTACCTGATTTTTATATAGTTACCTATAACCACGTCATTATTCTCTTTGATCTGAGAGTGCTCCGCACCCACACAATACAACTATTGGCTGCCGCTACATTAGTGTGTGTTTTTCGCAGTTTGACAATCTGTGTTTCGCAGTCGGACAAATCTGTGTTCTATTTATAGATGTTGGCTGATTCTGAGACCTACCCGATATGCACACAAAATTTCATACAAATCCGTGCAGCCGTTTTGTAGGAGTTTAACGCCAACCAATCTGTGATCGCAGGCGGACAAAGTGTGTTTGGATGTATTCAATTTGTGAGTTAAGTCCCTACCCGCCCCTACAGATGAGAACACATCAATAATGCCCTAATATGTTGGCATGGTGCATTATTTGCGATTAAAAGGAAAACTAATTATCAAAAGGATATTTTAGGACCAAAATATTTCTGCTTAGCCCAATTTCTTCCTAAGAACACTGAAACACGTTACACAAAAGTTAGAGAAATGTGATGTATAACTTAAATTTCGAAGCATACTCTCGTACATTGGAACATCATTTCATTCTGCAACGGTCATTCGGTAACGATTGATATGACAACGCTATCAGTTTGTCGAAAAAAATTCAAAGAAACGCTCTCTCTAATCCATCACTGGATGTGGTGTCACACTAAGTTAAGTTCCACCTATCAGTTTTAAATATAAAGTTGTCAATAGTTTTTAGTTTACTGAATAACTTGTCTTCCGAAAATTCATCAAATTCATTAGAGGATGCAATATTTGTGTATATATGTGGGTGAAAATCAAAAAGTTGACCAACTTTTGCGTTGATTTTGTTTAATATACGATTTAGTCATAACTTCCATTTATTTGGTACTAGGAGATAGGTTACATTACCAATATACAAGTGTAAATCGGGCCACTCACTTTTTTAAATTTTTTGTGAGTTATTTGAATTTTAAAAATATTTAATGCCTGAGGACTGACAGGGGCACCAGAGGACTGACTAAAAACACATTATTTGATGAAATTATAAGTTATATTATAATTCTAAGTTTTTTTTATAAGTTTATATATTTTTTATACATCTTAGACATGTAATGACAAAAATTTAAAATAAAATTAACAAAAACAAAAATCAGCTCCTATGTTGTAGCTCACAAATCTTTCGTTATTATAATGGCTCTCTTTAAGTTGATAAAATATTTTTTTTCTTTTTGTAACCAGGTTTGGTACAGGTAGTCTTCTTATTGCCGCTGCTGTTTCTTGTGTAGGAGGATAGTGGTAGATTATCGTCTTCAGAGTCAGTGAATATACTTGAAATACTTAAACGTATATCTGCCAGTTGTGTTTGATATTTAATAGATCCTAACGTGTAATGATGACATCCATCAGGGTCACAAAAACAACTAAGTGACTTCATTGTAATCTGGTTTGGAAAATAAGCAGAGGCAGTCACCTAATGCACCATTAGCGTTCCCTTGAAAGCGACAAATTCAGAGGACTTGTCGTTGATTGTGGAGTTCATTTCCTCTATCTCATGTTCTTCGATAACATATGCTCGAATGCCTTGACATCTCTCTTGGATGACTGCAACAAAGTCTTTTAAATTGGAAATGTCTCCTCCTGTAGCAATCACTTGATCGGCGGTCTGTTTACATGTAGCCCCAACGCCAGTCCTCCAACGCCAACCAGTCCTCTGGTGCAATTTTTGACAGTGGACTGACGCCAAAAGACTGACGAAAATTACATTAATTTGAAGATATATTTGAAACCTAACTTTCTATATGCGTTTCTACTTGTAAGCTCATTGTGGTTTTCCTAATCACATATAACCGCGTTTAAATTAAAATAAAACTTAGCCACATAAGGAAATAAAGACTCACCACAATACTGACAAGTTGACTGGACCAGCACGTGCACACGTGACAAAAACTTTTCTAGCACTGACGTTGTAATGGCTGCCGTAAAGATAACGCGCTCTGCACCTAACTTCAGTATCGACGTTCAAAAATGTGTGCAAAGTTGGTTGTGGTTCGTTTAAATTTCGCGGAATTTTTAATCTTAACATTGCACAACGGACTGATGGGTGAAAGCTATGACAAAATTTGTTAATTTTTTTAAGCTATCTAATTTAAGATTATATGACTAAACCTGCGAAATATATTTTTTAAATATGTTACAGAATGTAGTAAAATAATAATATTTACAACAAATGAGGCATATTTTTATAATACGATCACTGTTTTCAGCGATTTTGTGTTTGTGACATGCCAAAGGACTGACGTTTTGAGTATATTTTGTATAATTTTAAATACTAGTTTTTATATTACGGGATTGAAAGTGACTGTTCACGTAGAGAGAATTTGGCTTGTTAATAATATATTGTAATCTAAACAAAGTACATTTAAGTTTGGTATTTATTGACCGGTGACAGCGAGTTGGTCAACTTTTTGATTTTCACCCATGTACATATATTTTCGCATTACCTCCACGAAGAGATTGGGGGAGATTATCACAAAACGTGAACTGTGCGCTTTCTATTTTTAGACTCGCTGATTGTTACCTAAACCGATTCCGAACGTTGTTTAAGAAGTTTGTCATGGTTATTTACTCGAAAGTGTCGCCAGCACTAATCTTGGTGACCGTCGCCGGATGAAATGAAATTTGACTCGCATTTTTACGTTGAAGACTTGCGTACGTTAACCATTCCACCACCGACGTCCAGAATTTGTATTTCTCTGAAAAATATGTAGCGGTCAACACTAACGGGTTGTTTAATTTTGTTGACGCTTTTTGTTTTCCACAAGTTGATATCCCCGATCAAAACAGATTTACGTATCCACGGTTGTTCAGACGCTTGTGAAAAATGCACACGAAAAAATCCTGCGGTGGGTTTGTCTGTAACGAATCTACCGAGTTTAATATGGCATTGAAACATCAATTGGCATCAATTTTCAACCGCTTCCACCGTTGGAGTTAGTCGGAATTGAGACCTAGAATAGTGCACATTGTGGAGTAATAGTAAAAGTGTTTTAACTGTTGAACTTCGAAGTGGTAAATGTTATTTCATTGTAATAAATCGGCGGCATTGTCGTAATCGTTAATTGAAAAGAACATCGTTTTATATTCGTAACATTTTCACCAATATTTTCAAATTCTGGAGTTTGCTTCAGAGGGTAGTCAACGGCGATGCAAATTTTTGTCTTTTGAGCATTAGATTTAGCACTTTTCGACCTTGCAAAACCCGAAAAAAATTTCAGTGGCGTTTTTGGAAAATCCCGTAATGTGCACGCGTTTTGAGTTTTTATTTAGCCCTTTAACCCGTTTTGTATACAACACCGATTTTGCTAAAGAATGTTAATTTTTTTTATTTTGAGCATTCCCGTTGTAGTACTCGTATGATATTTTTGTTGCTAATGGTCTTGAACAATTGTTACTTTATATTGATGCATTACTGTGACTGGCGGGCGAAGTACGATATTTTCAAAAGTATATTTATATTCATTGACCACATATGCCAAGTTTGCTTCGATTTTTGCATTGGTTATCGCCCAAAAGTATCCCAAGATATGTATGGGAAGCAGAATCCACTTTTAATCCTATAGATAGCAATATGTCAAAAAAAGTGGTTTTTCCAATTTAAAGATATATGTACCAAATTATATGTACTGATTTGGGGATATGTGAATTATAGGGTGTTCTTGTTGTCATTGATTTTTCAACTGATTACGAATTTTTTCCTGTAATTTTATTAATATCCGAAAAACTGGATTTTTTACAATAAACTGGGTTAGTAGCCTTTCATTTAAGATGAATATTTCATTCGTACACTGAGAGAAAAAAAATTATTA
Source organism: Phaonia tiefii (assembly GCA_963931995.1). Classification (NCBI taxonomy): domain Eukaryota; kingdom Metazoa; phylum Arthropoda; class Insecta; order Diptera; family Muscidae; genus Phaonia; species Phaonia tiefii. Next base: position 194,430,600 of record OZ008368.1, on the reverse strand, counting down.
CAATAATAAGTGGTAAAGGTAGATTTACGACTTTTTCATTTAAAATGGCACAAAAACGGCTAAAGATTTTTGGCCAAAATTTTCTATTTCTCGTTTAGAACCTTAAAATCTTAAATTCTACCAAGGCGCTTCGCAGTACAATGTTTCGTTTGGAAAAAAAATTGAAAAAACTTCAAGAAAAATGGAAAAAATCCAAAATTTTTAGCTTTTTTACCTTCCTCAACTCATAACGTCCAAACTAAGCTTTGTGACGTGAAGCGCCTTGGTGGAATTTTAGATTTTAAGGTTCTAAACGAAAAATAGAAAATTTTGGCCAAAAATCTTTAGCCGTTTTTGTGCCATTTTAAATGAAAAAGTCGTAAATCTACCTTTACCACTTATTATTATAATAATTTTTTTTCTCTCAGTGTACGAATGAAATATTCATCTTAAATGAAAGGCTACTAACCCAGTTTATTGTAAAAAATTAAAAAATTCCAGTTTTTTTTTTTTTAATTTAATTTTTTAATTTTTAAGCCCTCGAAAATGGTTAAACTGTGTTATATTTTGAAATACAACTAATTTAAAAAAAAAAACTCGTGGAATAAATATTGTTTCTGAGTCCCCAAAGATTCATATTCAACAATAAAAAAGTTCTTTTTCGCAAAAAGTCGTTTTTGACATATTGCTACCTATAGATGCAATCCTATAGATGGTTCCGTCAAATCTACACTTCAAACTCTTCGGTTGACCATCTGAAAGAATTTTCCAAAAGGGAAAGTTATAATTTAATAAAAACAAGTTGCGTGTGAGATATCAACGAAAATGCCGTCGTTGAAATGACCGGCGGGACTTCGGTTATTGGCGTGAAACCGAGAGTTAAAATTTTCGATAACTGGCGCACAGATCCAGCTGAATTCTGGAGTATTGTCATAGATCTGCGACTTATGGAAACCCCACAAGAAAAAGTTTAACTTGGTAAAATGCACGGTGTCTGATTACCCTAAAATCGCACGCGCAGAATGTCCATAGTAGCATCAGCGGTGTATCACATAGCAACTTTCCGTTGAGACCACATGTCGTGATCGGTAGCGCTCTCATTTGACGGTGATAGTAATGCCATCATCGTCTTCGAAGAAGTACGGAGCGATGATGGCTCTGGACCACATTACAGACCAAACAATGACATTCTGTATGTGCGTTGATGGTTGTCTATATGCCCGTTGATTCAAAACTGGGTGTCATCGTCACAAGGGAACACCCATTTTGGTAATACAATTTTATCATTCGCACGTGTTGCTCGGCGCTGTAATTTGCCATGTTCATTTGTCTATTGTCTGAAAAATAAATAACAGGATAACAAATAATAGATAAAACAACATAACCGCCATGGACTGTCAAAATCTACCGGTCCCTATTGGAAACCACCTTATTTATTAAGCTTTCGGGATTTTTCTAGTTCTTTTCGATAATTGGCGCGTTTTAGCACTGTTTTTGGTAGTTCGACGGCGCGTTTCGTTCCTGCAGAGTTGGAATCAATGGTAGTCAAATTTCTGTGAGTACAGTTTAGCCTATTACTTGATTTTCTGAAGGGATACCTACCCGCATGTATATAAGCTAGGGGCCCAAAATCGGTGGTTGGATTGTTTTCTGTAAGGTATTAGCGACGTATGAAAAGAGTTGGACAATTTAGTTCCGTAAAGGGATCTTGATCTTTTCATTCCGCTCCGGTAAGGTATCAAGTTCCTTTCTTAGAAGATCAAAGCTCCTTTTTAGTTACATCCCTATTTTTGAGAAACGAAATGAAAAACTCGAACTGAAAAGAGCGCGAAGGACAAATATATGAATTTGATGTAAAGACCTAATATCCATTATCTGACCTAGATAATGAAATGGAAGTGGAAAAGTTACCTATTCAGATAAGAGAAATGTAAGAGGAATGATCTTAATAAATTGAAAAATAAAGAAAATTAAATAAAGAGCATAATAAACAGAAAAATAAAATACCTTTATAGGCTAAAAGTTTAAACGATGCATTTGTATTAAGAGAATAAATGACCAGCAATGTCAGTTGAATCGGAAGAATGAATTTGTATTGCAACAACGAGTATTAAAAGGATTCTACGTATTATATTAGTTTCTGAAACTGATTAAGTTACTTATTAATTTCTTCAAATTTAAAATAATAACAATTATCTGTAGAATTTGAATACAGGATGTTATTATGTCCCTGTCCGATATATATTTTTTTTTTTTGGAATAAATCTTAATAATATATTATTGCATGGGAGTTTGGTTTATAACAATTGTGTACGAAATATAATATCGGCTAACAGCCATATTCGGGCAGGGTTGCAAAAATCACCTCTGTTATAATGTGACAATTGTCGCAAATCGGTATTCTCACACATTTTTTTGTTGACAAAAGTATCAGAAACTGATACCCGCCAAAGAGGAGGTAACAGCACGTGACAGCTGTTTTGTTTGCCGGAAAATTGATACAAAAACATTATATAAACTCTACAAGTAAACAATAAATGTGTATATGGGAAAAAATAAATAATATAGTTTGTACCAAAACGACAAGAGGACATTATTAAATGGAGGAATGAATTTTGTTACTCTGTACTATGGAAATGGAGCAGAAGGAAGAAAGGACTTGTTTTATGTTAGCACGATTGAAAAAGCGCCAAATGTATATCAACATTTTTAACTTAAATATCTCCGGTATTTGAAGGGATATTGGTGAGTATTATACCTTAAACAAAAGGTTAGGCTTATCGGAGCCTACCAAAAATAAGCATAATAGGGAATTTTTGAAAACCTTAATATAATCAGAAAAGTGAAGTTAAAAAATTGTTTTTTAATTAGCACGCCAATGGGTTAATAAAAATAAATGTGTTTATGCTTGTGTCTCTTATTTATAGAATTTAGGAAGACCTTTGTAGTGATGCTAATTTCAACCAGATCGGATTATAAATGCCTGAGATATGAGCGATTATATACTCAAGCCTTAAAGGTCTCAAGAAGTTGGACCGATCACGGGTAAGCATAATAGGGAATTTTTGAAAACCTTAATATAATTAGAAAAGTGAAGTTAAAAAATTGTTTTTTAATTAGCACGCCAATGGGTTAATAAAAATAAATGTGTTTATGCTTGTGTCTCTTATTTATAGAATTTAGGAAGACCTTTGTAGTGATGCCAATTTCAACCAGATCGGATTATAAATGCCTGAGATATGAGCGATTATATACTCAAGCCTTAAAGGCCTCAAGAAGTTGGACAGAGCACGGGTGGAAAAAACTTATTGAACTCAGCGCAGAAGCCTTTGCCGGTGGCGAAACATTGGTGTACATCAGTGAGTTGGCGCTAAAGTAAATTTCTTCTGATATTTGCAGCGGCTGCGCAGGTGTATTCTTTGCGCGTAGCATCTCTGGATGTTCCTTGAGGAAAGCAATATAGCATACCAGCTGTGCCTTTGCGGTGCGCTCAAATTTCCTAAGTAATAATGTATTAATTTTAATTCAATAAAACATAACCATATTAAATTCTTACTTTTCCGTTTTTGCCGCTTTCATTTTATGCAGAAGACCATATATTTTTGTTTCGTTTTCTCTGCTTTGACAACCTCTTATTGTGACATGAATTATTTGCTACGTGGTGAACTTTTCGTTATCATCGTGTTGCCAGAAAACCTGATACAAATAATGGCGACAACTTTAAGGGTGTTTTTTACCCCGCTAAAGTTAATTATAGCTTAATTTGTTCGGGACAACTAAGCGATATTAACCCCGCTACTACATTAAAAAAATACACATATTATGTTTGGGTCATATTATGATGACCCCATGATTTTATACTTACAAAAATTTAAATTTGTTGCAATATTGTCGTCGATAGAGTAATTCTGTGTCGGTGTGATGGACAAACAGATTTTTTGCACGTTATGCACTTTTGCAGTTATGCAGCAGGTAGAAATAATATAATAAGTGTGTTTTTTTACCCTGCTAAAGTTAATTATAGCTTAATTGGTATGGGACAGCTAAGCGATATTAAGTGGCATTTCAATTTCCCACTTAAATACCAACTTGAGCAATGACAATGTTGCCACATGTTCAATTTCAAGAAATGGCAACCAAAAGTTGTCTTAAGCATGCCATCCATTGACGAATCCAAACGGCGAATTGTTCGCCGAACCAAATTTACATTTGCCCACCAACGACGTTGAACATTTCTGCGAACATCATTTGTAGCAGATTGTGAATGTGTAAACATGTCAGCGGATAACAACGAAAACGAAGTAGTGATTGCCATGATGGCCATTAACGCGTATTTAATGGAAAAAAAGAAACAGAAGCGTGCCGAAAAAAGAAAAAGAAGAATGTGGATGAAAGAGTGGTATAGAAAGCGCCATGAATTCACCCACACTAATCTTCTAAAGGATCTAAAAGAAACTTCTCCAGCCGACTTAAAAAATTTTCTACGATTTTTCTTTCGCTTGCCACAATGCCGGTTCATTTTTTAGCAATTAATAAATTCTATTATAAATTGCTTTGACATATTCATTTTATTTTTCTCAAAAACTTCTTAACAATTATGTTGATTTCTTTTAATTTAGTTTTCTTCAAACACTTTTCCCGCACAACACAAGATGCCGAAAAAGAAGAAGAAGAAGAACACAAGATGCCGTGCACGTCTTTCTTCCACATAAACTGTTCACAAATGATGATCCATTGGCGAATCGTCTCGGCGAACACAGAGAAGATTGAATCATTTCAATTTTTGGCGATCAAAACGGCGAACAACGCGAACACCCCCACTAACGACGAACATTCCGGCGAATCGAATGTGTTCGCCGGTTGGATTCGTCAATGGATGGCATGCTTTAGATACATTTTGTTATCATTTCTTGTGAATGAAACTGTTATCAAGGAGAGACTCAAAAACAGAAGTTTTCAAATGGCTTCTAGCTCATTCGCACTGCAAAATATTTTTCCGATTTCGTATCAAATGTCCTAACAAAATCTGAAGTGTTCGCATTGGTTTATTTTCCTGATTTGATTGAAAGTCAAGGCGCATAGTCGAGGTAGTGTTACAACGACAAGAAACATACAGCATTTCGGTTTGTCTGGTATTTTTCCAGAATCAAATTCAGCACAAATGTATTTCAGGAATAAAAGTAAACAAAAAAGTATAAAAAATATATGTTTGAGAAACAATAAATACCTAAGTAAGTAAGGAGAAAAATATAAAGTCGGCTATTCTAGTGGTACCACCACATCAATGCGCCGTGATTGAAATGGTTGTAAACAAACGTACTATTCGTTAGTAGTGTGAGATAAAACAGCGTTGCATAAAGCAAATCAAGCATTTTTTCCTGATTCCTAGAAAAATAAGAAAATATACCTGATTTGTCGTCGGTCAAAATGTAGGGGAAATCAAACAAATTTTCTTGATTTATGTATGCTTAAAATCAACAAAAGTGGCAAATCAAGAAAATCGATGCCAGTGCGAATGCTGTATTACACATTTTAAGTTCATTAAAATTATTACTTTTTATTGGAAGACCACGTATGTATACTTTTATATCTCTAAATTTGAAGGCAAGGTTATTATTTCCGATTGAAAACAAAATTGGAACTAAATTGTTCCAGTGTATTTAAAATTTTTGGTAACATTTAAACTTTTTCAGAATACCATACAAATGGTATTTTATACCACAAAATGTTCTATCTGTACTAGTGGAATCATTAATCTGTTGGAGGTACTAAAAGTAAATTATCTAACTATTTCTGTTAAAATGCACTGTTGTAGTTTTTGTCATGAATTTTTTTTTATAGTAATTTGTATCGTTTAGAGGCAAGTGTAATGAGTTCATCGGTACCTCTGAAATGTCTCTATTACGTCACATTTTTTAAAAAAATCGATTTTTACCAATTGTGATAAACGCTACAACGCTGATCAATTTTTCGAATACAACACTGATATTTGTGCCGTTTTGAAAAAAGTGATCAATTATACCACGAATAACAATTCTCCATATCAGTCCATGAAATTATCAGGTGAGAAGTTAGTGTTGCTGTTTTTTAATTTTGTCTGAACAAGAATAAACATAAATTGTGTTTCACTTCATGATTCTTGTTTTCAAATAAAATCCTTAGTACGCCAAACACATTTTCTAAGGCACTTTGTAAAATTTTGTGGTAAACTTAACGTCATTAATCAATTAATAATGGTTTCTTATAATAAATTACTCTACCACGTTGATTTTGTATGACTTCTTTGATGCACTTAGTATCGACAGATAAAGGTTTTTACTTCCCAAAGTATTTTGTAATGGTTCTGATCTCGTAAACAGTTGTGAGACTTTTTGAGTATAAGATAATTATGGGGATTTTTCGGGTTGACTATTTCTGCGTTCGAGTTCATGTGATAAATCCTTTACTGGCTAAAGCAAGTATCTCATTCCTTCATTAGTTTGCAAGGAAGTATTTATTGCCGCTTCCTTTGCGTTCCTCAAATCTTGGTGGGTTCTGTAAACAAACCATTTGTCCCACAATTGAACAATAATTATATTTTACTAAATTTAGTTAATGTTCTTCAGCATGTGTTCACCTGTCAATTCGTTAGACACTTCTTACTACTTCAAACTCTAATATCCCACTTGGGTTGCAGAATCCATATGGGAAAATACCAATATTTATACATATTATTAAATTGCAATAATTGTAAACAAAAGAATTTTTCGTTGCCTTGGTAAAAAACACGAGGCTGACAATTACCACTGTTTTCTGTGCAAAATCAATATTTCCACACACCATCTAATCAATATAAAATGTCTAAGACGTATGCTAAACTCTAAAGCAGTCTTTCAAAATGATACTGAATCGAACGTTATAACTCGTTTATTTTTCCCCAAATTACAACTTCACTAGCGCCACTAAATGATGATATACAAACGCTTACAAAACACTCCTGTCACATATCATGCATGCAAAGTTGATTGCTATATTCGCCGTCAAACAAAATCAAATAAATTTTTGTTTCATCGCTTTTCAAATATTTTTTGATGTGTTAACATCTATAGCGGCGTATAGGGACTAAATCTATCAAAGTCAGATTTTATGCTGCTGCTAAAACCATATTTTATGCTGCTGCGAAAGAGAATAATGACGTGTTAAACAAAAATGAGCGAGCAAGAGAGCAATGAAAGAGTGGTGTGGCAGGGGTGAGGCAAACGAAATTGTGTCTATAGCGTATGTATTAACATAATAATGTATGTATGTACATGTGTCTGTTGCTGTAGTTGAACGGAGATATAAAGCATAGCTTGTGCAGTCGACGTTATGGTGACACACTAATACGTCAGCTACTTCGTACAAAGTATGTGTGATGTTGTGTGTTTGGCTGTGTCGTTGCTGTTGATATGGCAAACATGGGGTTATGTGACACACGTATACGTCAGCTACTTCGGACAAAGTATGTGTGATGTTGTGTGTTTGGTTGTTTCGTTGTTGTTGCTATGGCCAAACAAAGCGAGTCATATGATGTTCAGCATTGCCCGGTGTATACAAAAACAAGTAGAAGCGGTGTTAAGTTCGGCCGGGCCGAAGCTTATATGTATGCCCTCTACCATGACAATTTACACTCACACTCTCCACTTTTTGCAGTTTTCTTTTAGGTATTGGAACGAAGTTCCTTATCGGACGTTTTGAATTGGGGCTAGGCCAAAAATTGCGACATAAATTTTCTCTTTGCTAAGAGAAACATGTACATTGTATTATTCTTCTCTTTCAACAGCATCTGTTTGCTTTACTTGTTAATAGTGCAACATCTTTATAGACCTAATACTCTGTGAGGCAAGCACAAACAACCAAATGAGCTCGGTCGCTCTGCTTCTATGTTTGAGCACATGCCCAGCGCGAAATTGTGTTAATACTCCGTTTAGTGTTCCATTTGTTTGGATATATTATGTTTTTTCATACTAAGTGATCGATTATTTCATATATTTCATATAACAATTTCCCGCTGGGTGTAGGTGTTAGAACTTAAATGCCTCGTAGTGGTTTTGTGGCATGATGATCTACTCACTAGAATCTAGTGTCTTTGCGTAAGTGTTTTGTTTTTGTTTTTTTGCTAACCTCAAGCAAAGTAACTGTAAACCATTTTTGGATTTATACTTTGCAATAATTTTAAGTCAGTTCTATTCAAATCATATTCATGAATGAACTGCTTTATTGCTTATACTTAGTAATATTTTTGTCAGCAGTTTTGTATAAAATAACATAAAATGATTTATGAAAGTGAAATAGTGCAAGTTGAGGATAGTGATGATGGGGTCAGGTAAGTACGAATGTTTATACTGCAGGCATTACAGGTACAAAGTTTTTCGAAATACAACATGTACAATTGAAATGTGTTTGGAATTTCAAGAGTGGTTGGGTCTCGAACGACGCGTATTGAGAACTGATTATGGAAACATTAATTTTTTTTATACGAAGATAATTATAGTTATTAACTACATTCTAGGAAAAAATATATTTTTGTCAAAAATTTTTTACAGCATTTTGATAACGACACAGGTTTTACAATTCTATCATAAAAATTTAATTTTAAATATGTATATTTGGGCGACTCATTTTGTATGGGGCCAAAAAAAGCGTTTGTTGTCCACCCCCTAAAATATACCTTTGCTTGTTTTCTGATGATTCTCAAAATATTGCGCGCCTAGGATTAAGATCCGGTGAGCTGGACCGTTTTTAAAAAAGGTATTTTTTTGAGTTTTTAAAAGATTTTTTATGTTTAACTAAAGACAATATGTACAATATTGGTGTCATATGAAAGGGTGTTTAAAGGCGCATCCAACGGTATGGAATACATGTCAAAACATGTCCTGGCAAGTCTTTTTCCCAGCAATATTCTGCAAAAATCAATGACAACAGTATTCAATTTTATCACTAAAATCTTTAAAAACTTCCTTTCCGTAAGAGCTACATATATAATTATGGTATCGTTGGACGCTGAATCGATCAAGGTTTTTTGCTCCTTTGCTATTTTGGCCCTAAAGGCTACCAAAGTCAAAATTTTTGAAAAAGACCTGCTTTTTAGAGGTTAATATTTTGCGTATATTCATAAAACATAACAAGCTTTAATTTTAGAGGCGGATAACATACACTTTTTCTGCGCCCATACAATTCATACCGCTTAAAAATATATGTATGTATTACATTTATAATTCGAAATTTTTCAATAACTGTTTCTATCTTTAAAATTTAAGATACGTATATGTACGAAATACAGAACTTAAAACCAAAACAACAAATGCGCAAAGATGTAAAGAATATCGTAAGAGAAAAAAAATCAGAAAGAACAATATTAGTCTTACTGAAAATTTGAAGGAATGTCGCCGGAAAAGAAAATGTCAAGATAAAAGTTGCTTGCAAAACGTCATTCAGATGCGTAAGTAAATTATTTTTAATTTGTTTGTTTTTCTACTGTATATTCTCATAAAAATTTGATTTATATGTCCGATATTTTTTGTATGTATGGTATTTTAAGATCTCCCGAGTATTCAAATTCACAAATACAAATATGTGACCATGCAGAACAAATACTGCTAAATGATTCATTTCAAGCTCCATATCAGCAGCGTATCAATTGTGCACAGCCACATGTTATTTTTTACCAGGACACGGAGATTCCTTCAGACGGAAATTGTTTCTTTTTTTCTATTATAAAAATTATGAATCTCTCAATGTCGCCTTTACAAATTCGGCAACAGCTACTTGCTTCACCCTTTGTGAACGCGTGTATTAATCCAGACGGTGCAAGAACAATTCTCAGCAGTGAAACGGAGTATGCAGAAATGGATTGTATCGACATACATATTTACAAAATTATATAATCAGAATGTTTGTGTTCATAATCACTACGTTAACACTATAACCAAAAGGGAAGAAAGACAATTCCTTCATTTCAGAGTCAATTACTCCCAAAGTTTTATACGTTTACATCTTCGTGCCGTGCATTTCACGCCTTTTATCGAAGTTGAAGATATGAACAACAATAACAGAACAGGTACTCCACAAATCGAAAATATGTCTAATGCTAAATCTACTAATGTTTTTTTCAAACAATTACCCCAAATGCATAAAAATTATTTTGGGTTTAATTAAGGTTTATTTGACGTTTTTCCATACAAAATTTGCCAAATAAACCTTTCATAAGCCTAAAATAAGTTTTATGAATATGGCTCTCACTCTCTAACGCTTTTGATTTATGCAATTGTGCCTCTTATTTAATACATAATATATAGCGAAAGGAACTTCGTTCCAAACGGGTGTCCCACTGACACCTCTCTGCTTTTTCTATTTATAATTGTTTTCTCACACTTTTCGATCTTTGCATTCTCTTAACAGTGTTTCTTTTAGGTACACCCCGACCCCTCACACTAGTACTCATCGACACCATAAGCAATGGAGTATATTTTAATATGTGTGGTTGTGATTTTTATTTAAATGTAACGTCATCATATGATTGAACGCTATTTTTTATTTTCCAATGTAACATTTACTAATGTGTTCATAGAAATCGTACAGGTACCGTGTAACAAAAAGTTGTTAACACATCGCCCGTAAGTTCGAACACTCATTGGATTTTTTTTTAATACTCTCACTTGGTAGTATTGAATAGTAGGAACAACCAATTACAAACCTATTTCTGGCATTGGCCGTCAATAAAATAAACAAAATGTTAAACAGGCATAACTCATAGCCTGCCTTATTCCGTTTTAGCTGTGTTGAATTTGTTAGACATGCCAACCATGCTCCTAAAATTACATTATTATTATTTCAGTTGGCAATGCAGACATTGCAATAACTCAACACGTGTGGTGACTTTGCTAAATTCGTGGCAACCATGTTTCTAAGAATAGATTCATACTATTTCGTTTGGCAACGCAGATATTGGAATATCTTAACATTTGGGTGGAATAATGGTAACACACTGTTAGTGGTTAGCCATCTATTGTTTAAAATTAGCATTTGACATATGATATCTTAATATTGTATGTACATGCTGTCTTTGAGTTATTTGCAGTTCATATCAAATGCCACAACAGCAATCCTATTAAAACTATGTGGAACCTATTTATTTTAGCGAAGACACCTACCACAACGATTCCGATTTCGTTGCGGCATTGCCAACATAAACGAAGATTAATAAGCGTTTACGACATACAGGTGGCGCTAGTATCCAAAGTTAAGTTAACGCTGCCAGTACAAATTGATGCCGTCGCATTGTATTGAATTGAACAAAAGATACAGTGCTGTCTGGGTAGAGTGAACTAATTTTTGCAGGGCGATTTCATAATACCCAGGTTGTTCACTAAATCAAGGTTCAATTTTTTTTATTTAAAAATGCATTTTAAATCCATTTATAGGTTATACATTTTATTTATTTGTATGTAATATTGAAGTTTAAATTTCAGCCTGGAAAAAATTGGTAATATTAGTGCATAGTATTGTGTGCATAGTATAATGCTCAGCCTACGCTAAGCGCTTTTACAAAAAACAAATGAGCATCAAGAGTACATGCCGTGGCATCGCTGCTATAAAGTATATTCACTCAATCGAGGTTCATGACTGTTCACTCTACAGAGTAGTCAATGTAATCATTCTGGTGTTCACTCCAACGGGGTGTCCATTGCATCGGGGGTTCACTCTACCCAGACAGCACTGTAAATACATTTCATTGCTGCAACACTAGTAAACAAATTATAATTTTGTTGAAGTTCCTACGGTGTTAACTAATTTGAAATTTTGACATTATTAAATTTTCATAAAATATTAATAAAATGCCATAGTAAAGATACACCCACTTAAGACAAAGAAGATTAAAATTCAAATGTAATAATAGAAATTTACCACACCCAATCCCTTTCATATATTGAAACTGAAACTAATTGCCAGACGTAAATTAAATAAAAAAAAATAAATGCTTTCCCATTACATCCCATGAAGGAATTGGGGAGAGCATCTCACAACCAGTGAGCTGTGCGCTTTCTAGTTTTGTACTCCATTATTGGGACCTACAGTTTTTACACCGATTCCGAACGGTATTTGGCTAAATACTCGATAGTGTCGCCGTCACTATGCGAGGTGACTTCCGTCGAAAGAAATTTAAGGTGGTCAGTGCAGCGATCGAACCCATGTACAAGAGCCGCGCACACTAACCATTGCATCACCAACGGCCACATACGAGCAGACGTAAATTGTAAAGATAATTATTAGTTACTACCGTGCATTTTCATAAAATTGTATTTCAAAGTGTATATGGATATCCCAAAATGTATAAAAAATTTGATTTAAATAGGAAATACTGATTTTCACACGCTTATGTTTTTACTGAAACATAAAGTACATAGGATAGAGTTAAGTACGAAATACCACATCGGGCAAATGACCTTCACGGCTTTACTGGCACATACACCATGTTTTTACGATCTTTTTGCATAAATGTGGCCGAATTACGGTGATGCAGCACTTAATATCCTCCTCCAATGCATAATGTGGGCATGTTGGCATAGATCTTTCACTTCAAATAAATCCATAGAACGAATTTCAATGGTGTTAAATCACATTGATCTACGGGACCAATTCTGATCACCGACCGGGAAATGTCTCATGATGTAATTGAATTGTTTCACGATCTCTATGGCATGTCACACCGTCTTTTGAAAGCACATTTGGTCTACATCAAGGAGATCCAATTTAGGCAGAAAGAACTCGGTTAGCATGTTGAAATATAGAGCACTAGTAACAGTCAATGCTTGACCAGCTTCATTTTGAAGTATGGCCCAATGACTCTTCCAGTGTCCTTTCCAAACAGTGACACCTTGTTAATGCATTTTTCCGGCAATCAAATGTGGATTCTCTGAACCCCAAATGCGGCAATTTTGACGAATGACTAAGCGATCAAAGTGATAGTAAACTTCATGATGTTCAATGACACTGTGCGACACAAAAAAAAATTATGAGGTTCTGACAACGGATTTTGGTAGAAAGGTCTAAAAAAAATATACGTGTATCGGCGTTTTGCCAGATCTGATCAGAATTTTTTGATTTGGGCTGGTCAAAGTGCCCCTCGTAACTTTCCTGCAACATATCGGCATGCAAAATTGTGTGTTCGTTACTTCTGAGGTACAAACTATTTTCAGAAGTTTTATAGAAAAGATTCAGATAAACATTTTTGTGGAACAAATTAACCCTCTAACTGTCGCCCATAACCATAATTTTTCCTTTTTTTTTTTTGAAACTCACAAAAAACTGTTCCAAAATGACGGGGGGCATGATCAAAATGTTCTACACAAATTATCGCCATAAAATTTCACTATATGTGTCCGAACACTCCAAAACACAAATCTTAGCCCAAGTGGTAGATAATAAGCAAAAACAAACTGCCTTCTAAGGGTTAATAATGCATTTTGTCATTTTGCTGTTTCCATTAAAAATAGTCCACGTAATATAATGAATTTTGTCATATTTCATCTTTTATCTACGTCTTGTACGTCTTGAAACAAACATTTGTGTTTTGGAGTGTTCGGACACATATAGTTCAATTTTATGGCGATAATTTTTGTAGAACATTTTGACCACGCCCCGCGTCATTTTGGAGCAGGTTTTTGCGAGTTTCCAAAAAAAAAAGGAAAAATTATGGTTATGGGTGACAGTTAGAGGGTTAATTTGTTCCACAAAAATGTTTACCTGAATCTTTTCTATAAAACTTCTGAACACAGTTTGTACCTCAGAAGTAACGAACACACAATTTTGCATGTCGATATGTTGCAGGAAAGTTCCGTGGGGCGGAAACTTTGACCCACCCTAAAAAAAATTCTGCTCAGATCTGGCAAAACACCGATACACGTATATTTTTTTAGACCTTCCTACCAGAATCCGTTGACAGAGCCCCATCATTTTGAAAGAAATCTAACTTTGTCTCACAGTGTAATCCATTCAACGAAATCTCTTCGCTGTGCATTGTCATTAGGCTTCAGGTCTTGAGCCAATTTTTATTAACCCTAAACTGTGAACTGTCAAAATTTGTACACCTTTTAGCTGAATGCAATATGCCGCACAAGTGGCGACGTGAGAGTTTTTGTGAGAGTTTTGAGTCATCCTTATACTTTGTGAACACATTTTTAAGAAAAGTTTGAAAATAAATTTAAAAACATATATTTCCATAAAATACTACAAAATTATGTAACCTTGGCTTCAGTATTCTGAGCTACAAATGTCCTGGCTGTTAATGATATACATCCCTAGTCCCTACATGGGATGTAACGGGAAATCATTTATTTATTTTAATGATATACATCGTGTGTATAGGTATTAGGGTAACCATTAAATTAATTATTATTCGGTTAATCGATTAATAGTTCTACAAAAGTACCCGGACATTTTAATAATTAAATTTTTCGATTAACGATTAACTCGAACAAATCATAGCGATTAATCGATTAATAAAATATAAGTACGTCTTTAAACACTCCTACAATGTGGCAACTCATATGACAACGAGTTGCGAACAAATTTCATAACTTTACACATATTTCGAACAGATTTGATAGTTTGTTGAGAGAAAGCGTCGCACAGTGCTTTGGCTCATAGACAGACATAAAAAAAAATTGTCTCAAAATTGGTTCATTAAATTGGGTGTAATAGTCTGATGAAATGTCAAGACCAACTGGTAACTTTGTATGGGGGTATCAAAATACCTGGTCAGATTCTGCTCAAACTATATACAATAAGGATAATAGTAAGAAAATTACGTTTTGCAAAATTTTTGTAAAAATTAATCAATCCAATAGGGTGTTATAGTGTGATATAGTTTCAGAGCGAGCCTACACTTTGTATGGGAGGTACCGGAAAGCGTGGCACTTTTGGAGCCAAACTTTGAGGTTTTGTTTAATTTTGGCTTGGTGCCAAAAGTCAATAATTTTTATATTGCTGCACCTACGATTTGTGAATTGTACCAACATATATTTTATACTTTATAATGCAGTTACTTTTGTTAAGTTTTGTTTTGTTTTAATAAATGTGCCTAGTACAATGTTTGAACACTGTTTTCTTTTTTTTTTTGTTTTATTTTATTCGAATAATCGATTAATCGAATAAATTGATTGCGTTTTGTTCGGTTAATTGTCAGATTAAAATTTACGATTAACCGATTAATCAAAAAACACGATTAAATGGGTACCCTAATAGGTATATACAGTATATAACCACCCAAAATGGGAACAATCCTCACACACAGATCCCACACAAGGCTTGAGCTTATTATGATTACGGATAAAGACTTTAGAACGGCTGATAGGTGCATACTTGAGAACGAGTATTGATGTAAGATTTCTATCTGGTGTGGAGCCTGATCTACAGAGACAGGCCTGCATTAACCAGCAGAATTCATAGATAAATCGTTGGCAGGTAACGAGTAGACGAAGGCTGCCTATCCTGATATTGATGGTGAGTTTAATTTCACCTCCAGTGCGATAGATTTGGCACTATCGACTCTTGGAATGGATGTAGATCTTATGGTATGAGAAATGCTTACCAGGGGCAAGTATCCCAGAAGCTTTAATGATATACTGCAAGATAACCTAAAGCCTGTGCACAGATGAGCGGGCAAACTTTTCTGGTTGCACATCTTGGCAAGGCCGAGCCGGTTCTTTTTTCTGAACGTTTAAGTTCGCCACCATGGAACCCATCATTACGAACGGGTTATGAATCATATGATCATTGCTTACATTTTTCTTTTCATGATATTGATTTATAGAGAATGTTATTGGTGTACGTTTCGGTGTAAACAATAGTTTTGTATTCTCTTTGGGCTCTTGTTTGCCTGTAACAACCTTTCAAGTAGCGCCAATTTGATTTTGAGGGAAATAAGTAATTTATTTCATCTTAATTAAGATATTTTTATACTGTTAACCCTTTTTTAGAAATAAACTCTTGTACATAGTTTGTACTTGTTTCCAGCAAGCCTCCTGTTTAATTTTATTGTTGCTGCTGCAACAAGAATTTTCGTTTGTATTAATGTTTCATACGTATGTGTGTTGAAATCCTTCATCAACAATTTATGAAACTCAATTCATTACGTAGAACTGACGAAACATTTTTCTTGCATTAAATAGTTTATTGTAGAATTGAATTTGATTTGAATGTTTACCTAACTAAATATATCCTTCGGTAAATAACATGTATGTATGTAAACATTTTCCTTCGCCTAAGCAGCTTTAGCGAAACCAACTTGGTTATCGCCCATATCGAAAACGGTGTAGTACTCGCCAATGAAGACATCACCCAAAATCCAGAAATCAGTACCCATGCTACTGAACGAAGACATGCACATACCATCAATGTTGACGATATAGGCGCTGGGTTTTAAAGTGAAGGTGGTGCCACCAATTACGAAATTAACAACGGGCAAAGAATCAATATTATCACAATCCACATAGTAATTGCCATCATTATCATTGTAAGTACCACCGATTTCGGAGTTTAGAGTGTCGCAAGCGTCCTGAGGGCATATAAGTAAGCTAGTGCCAGTATCGGCAATAGCTTGGCACTTGTCACAAATACTCTTGCCATTAATTTCAGCACCATCCATTTCGAATTGCCAATAACCCTCCTGAGAGACGGGAACATACGTGATATCACCGGAGTACAAAGATGAATCAATACCACCCAAAACCATAACACCTCCATCAACAGCAGAATTATGGCGCTTCAAATAGAACGAGAAGACATTCTCTTCAACCAAGCCTTGTGAGAACATGTTGTAGAATGGAGGATTAACGCCATCTTGTGCAATAGCTTCATAGCCCATGCCAAAGATGCCATCGAAGTTGGAAGAGGTGAAACTGTTACCGGGTTCATTCACGGCTTCCCCGAAAATTTGTTTCTTAATGGTCAAACCTTCGACGGAAACATCATCCTCAGATAAGAAACCGCTCATGAAGCCGGATCCATAACCAATTTCAAGGGATTTGCCGTTCTTGATGTAGGTGCTGGATTTGGCGTGACTGTAGCGGTTGTGTTGTTGGCAAGCCGTATTCGATGCCGGGCATTTGCTAGAGGGAATCCACAAATTGGAGGAGCCAGAATCGAACAACACCACAAAGTGTTGAGGAGGAGTACCGATGGTGATATCACCATAGTATGCCATGTTCAAGTGGTTGGTCAAAGTTTCTTCCGCAATGTCACGGGGTTGGGGCAACTGGTATTTGTTGCGCAAAACAGATTTCTCTGCACGGACATCATTACTGGTCTTGGAGAAATTCTCATGTTTGCGAATGGGAACACGCATGACGTCAGCGCTGACCATGGCGGCCATAAAGGCGAATACAGCGAGGAACTTGAGCATGATTTAAGCTGGAAAAACGGTTTATTTATTATAAAAATTTGAAATTGTTTTAATTTTTCTATTTTACCTTTTTTAATTAATTGTGTTTTTCCTCACGAAAGAGCACTACTACTATTCTATTTACGTTAATTGTTGCGATATTTATACTGAAGGATAATCTAAACATTTTGTGAAAATGCTGATATCTATTTCAAATTTGGACATGTGCATTTTTTTAAAGATAAGTTATAATTGATGTCGTACGTTTCGTGAAAACACCTAGGTTGTTATACTTGCGTGTTCATTTATATTTATAAGATACATTTTGATAGAACAGAGGTCAATAACGTTAACTTTGGAAGACATATCGTTGTATACCGTAGACACTTGATAAACTTGATATAAGATTAGATATTATTTGCATTGTGCCAATACAATAAATAAATCGGGCACATTTGTTGAATTTCGTAGACCAGGGATTTTTAAGAATTATTTTTGATATATCGATCCAAAAATATTAATTATTTCTGATTTTAATAACATCAGAAAAACGAAAACTGCGCGTTGTTTTTGACCCAATTTTACGCTTCGGTTTTTTTCTTGAATTTGGTAACGCACATAAACGTCCATAATCCTTAATCTTTGATCAAAAATGTAGCAACTTCCAAATTTGCATCGGCATTTGTTTAACATAGTTCTTATATCTACATGAGTTCCCATTACGTAATACATGTATAAAATACCGGAAATTTAGGGAAAAATTTAATTACTGGGAATAATTGATGAGCATTAGGGCGGACCGAAAAAAATATAGTTGAAGCTATTGGATTTGGCTAGCAAAAAAAATCGTTCTATGGGTCCAGTTGAATCCACACACAACATTTCAGAAAACCAATTAACCCCTTCACGTCCCGCAATGCACTTGAAACAAAATCGAGATGCAATTTAACATTTTGGGAAATTTTAAAATAATTTATACCTTTGTTCCACGGTACTTGTTCGATATCTATGACCACATTAGTATATGTTACATTGGAAAATAAAAAAATAATAGGTTTTGTGCTGAAGGCACTTTTGCCATTGCACTTTCTTGTTTCTTACATCTGCTTTAACATTAGATGTAATATTGTTAAAATAAATAAAGCAATATTTTTAGCTCACTGAAATAATTGTTTTTGTTTTGTCATAAACACAGCGACGACGACCTGCTTGTTTGAATGCAGGCATACAACTGAATAAAAAGCAGAGCGACGACAAAAAGTATTGAATAGTATAGAGAACTTATTGCACTCTTTTTCCGCTCTCATGTAGAGAGTCTGAGTAAAAGAGCATAAACCAGTCTTATTCTATTTATAGAATATTTCAATATGATATCACCATTTCGACAATGTTATTACATAAAACAATACAAAAGGCATAAATGTTTCAAAAGGCTTCAATGTTTCACATCAAAATTATGAATGGGCCAAGTTATGACAAAAAGTAATACGTTTTGAATCATTCGCCTGTGCTGTTGTGTCATACAATTCGTTCCATGAGTTCTCTATACTATTCAATACTCTTTGGCGACGACAACCTGCTGGTTTGTTCGCTGCCGCTACATCAATACCAACATACTTATTTTCACGCAGAGACTATTGTTGTACAACAACCACGTATGTGATGCTAACGCTGTGTGTTGTTTGCATGTGTTCACTTTGATAGATTGCCCTACTCGTGCCTATAGATGTTAAAAAATAAATAAATGGTTTCCCATTACATCCCATGAAGGGACAGGGGAGAGCTTCTCCCAATCACTGAGCTGTGCGCTTTCCAGTTTTCACTCACTGATTGGGACCTACAGTTTTACACCGATTCCGAACGGTATTTTGAGTAGCTTTATCATGGCTATATACTCGATAGTGTCGCCGTCACTATGCGAGGTAAACGCCGCCGAAAGAAATTTTTTTGAAGGTGGTCAGAGCAGGGTTCGAACCCAGGATCTCATATACAAGAGGCTCGCACACTACCATTGCACCACCGACGGCCACGCCTAAAGATGTTAACACATCAAAATCCGAAGTCAAAAGTGTTGCTTGGTCATGATTCCAATCAAACGATTAGGCAGCATGTTGGACAACAAAACTATTATTTTCTGCAAAACCACATTGTAGGATGATTTTCTCTTCCGCGATATTATCCTTGAGGAAAAAAAGGGCCTGTGAATGTGCAATATAAGCATGAGGTTTTAAAGTGTCCAAGGAATCACACAAGCTATCTACAAAATCATCGGATGACATTAGTTGAATAGTTATTGTGAACAGTGTTACCAGTTTAGGGGATTTACCCCCAAATTGGGGATTTTTTTTCAAAACAGGGGATAGTTTTTTTGGTTTGGGGATCTGGGGATCTTTTGGGGATGAAAATTTAACCTGCATTAAAAGCTCGTCTTTTGTATCATTCCTTAAAAATGTTGATATGGTACTACCTAAATCAATGAAATCATAAACACACAAATAATATTTGGCGTAGAATAAATCTAACTAGAGAGAATATTTAACTTATCTAGCGTTTCCTTTCACACTCTTCGTGATGCGGTCGGTGTGATAGAGAGATGTTTGACGAAAAGTGACATACGCCAGGTGGAATTACAATTACCTCTGACTTTAATTTTTCATGTCGTTTTGGTGAAAACTGTGAAATTTAAATGTGTTTTTACACTTTTTTATTGTTAGCCAACTCATTTGTGTTGTATTATTTAACACAATAATTTTAACACAGAAAACGAAATGCCGTTGTTGTTATTTTGTTCGTTATTTTGAACCATTGTGAAGCAGTATTAGTGAAGCAGTTCTTTTCAACATCAAATGTAAATATCACACTAGGCCAAATGTCATAAATTTGGTGAGAGACCTATTAGGTCTACTATAAGTATTAGTCTATGTTCATATCACGCCAGGCCAAATGTCATAAATTTGCTGAGAGAATAAATTTGCTGAGTTATTGCTAAATGTTGTCAGCAAAAATAACTGCATACACTTGTCAGTTCCTGAAAATATTAAATTGTGTTACTGGCAAGGCTGTACGTGATGACAACAATAAAACAAGTATATTTGGTGTTACTAAAAACAATAGAAGCAGTGGATAAGAAATAACGAGAAATACTAAAGCTATGTACAAAAAAAATAATTAAGTAGATGAATCTGAAGATTATGAGACTGAAGTATTTGATATATATAATAAGCCTTAATGACTTTTAACCAATGTGTACATAAATTAAAGCCAGATCTCATTTGTAATAATCTTTTTGTCATAACTAACTACTTTTAAAATAATAATTTATTTACGTTTAAATTTTTCAAAATTTAACCTTTCGTTTTGTTAAACTGAATTCAAAATAAATTTTAATTTTATAACATAAAACTTTCTCGAACTACCTTTAAAACAATAGGGATTTTGCCGGGGATTTTAGCATTTTTTTGGGGATTAAAAATAACTATTCG
Source organism: Phaonia tiefii (assembly GCA_963931995.1). Taxonomy (NCBI): domain Eukaryota; kingdom Metazoa; phylum Arthropoda; class Insecta; order Diptera; family Muscidae; genus Phaonia; species Phaonia tiefii. The sequence goes on along the minus strand of OZ008368.1, from coordinate 194,409,738 downwards.
GGGATTTCGCCTAAAAAAACTGGCGACCCTGATTGTGAAGCGGTTGGCTGTGTTTTCGTAGTCATTAAATTACACGCATTTGGACACATCATCTTCCATGGCATCAATGTGAACATCAGTGAACATCAATTTTACATTCTGGTGATAAGTACAAACATATACCATATGGGGTCCAGGGGCGTCAGCTAGAATACATTGTTTGAATCTTAGAATAAAAAACTTTGTTATGCCTACTTGAACGTTCGGATATTCCTCTTTGAAGTTCGGATAAAGTTCATCAATGTTGCACATCAGAAGTTGTTTTTGCAGGTGGGTTATTTTGCCATTATCTAATTTAACAGAGATAACATCCTTTGTACCAGGCATTATTCGGCTAATGCCTTCTCGCAGATATAAGCATTTAACCCAATTTTGGGTGTCGAGAGGTAGTTTACTGTCACTGAAGCTCTTTGCCTGTCCTTTGAAGGCACATGAGCCAACACCCCTGACCAACGGCAGATCAAAACTGAAGAAACCCCCGCAAACGTTATAAGGACCATGATTTAAGGATATGTACTTGGAACGCCACGACACTGTACAGGACGGGTGCCAGTTTCCAACTGACGGATGTCCTCGAAGAATATAAAGCTGTCATCACAGCTATCCAGGAAGTGCGATGTGCAAGATGCGGCTGCCATAGACGAAAGCACGAATTCGGATGCGGATTTATAGTTGGCTGCGACACCTAGTTTCATGATTCAACCCAGTGAGCGAAATATTTCAACATATCTTTAATTTGTGTGCACTCACCTACAGGGGGTAAAAACGATGCGGCATCTGAGGGAAGTATAAGAACGCTGCCCTGACCACGACATTAAGATTATTCTAGGCGATTTCAATGCCAAGTTGGGGAGGGAAAGTGTTTTTGGACCAACCATCGGAGGACACGGCCTAAAATAAAACAACTTCCGATTACGGAATGGGACTGATGGACTTCGCCGCTGCAGGGAACATGGTGGTTTGTGGCACACGACTCATATCTGGCGACTTGGTTATCTTCTGATCAAAGAATGAAGATCCAGATTGATCACTTGGTAATAGATTGCAGGCACTTTTCTACTGCAATGGATCACTACGACTCGGATCATTACTTGGTGGCTGCGAAAGTTCGCGCAAGACTGGCCAGGGCGAAAAAAGTACGAAGTCGAACGCCGGAAAATTTAGATATCAAAAAAACATTAGCTTTTAGAAAACTACTTTCTTTAATAATTATTGCAAAAATATCCAACATAATAAATACAAAAATAACATCAATAACAGTCAATAAGTTACAGAGGAAAATTTAAAGGGGGGCGCAACGACGGCGAGCCCGTGGCCCGCGTCCGCGGATCCTAGGAAAACTCATTAATATACTTTTTCCGAGTGACAACAATTTCGATTTCATACATGTATTTCATTGATTTTACGATTAAATCCTACCCAGTAAAAGCCGAAGCCGCTATTGAAGCAGGCTTGTAATGGAGAATTGATAAATCACCGCTTACCTTATCCTTTACCGAAGGCAAGATTTTAATATGGTCGGCGCCCACTGAAATGCGTTAGTTTTTGACAAAAACGGCACATCATTCATAGCTGATTTTAAGTGCAGAATTCAGAGCTTTGAAACCCTCTTTAAGTTACAAATTCATTGAGTATTAGGGTGGAGTGAAAAAATTTTGTTTTTTATTTTTATTTGTAATAGCGCGGAAAAGTTGCCTATTGTGACCCGTAATGGCCATGTAAAATTTAAGTTCGAGCAAAAAATTTATTCTGCAGAGTTTCTAACGGAACATTTTATTGGCGAATTGGTAACTCTAGACACGCATGTTATGAGAGTATATGCATATATGTGGTTCCACATAAAAATCAAACCTTCATGGTAAAAAGGAGCTAACCACTTATGGCGCACGTCACGTTACCTGGAAGAATCATTGAAAAATTTAGTTGATCCAGATATCTACGAAATGCAATCTTGCTAACAGACAAAAGGGCACACGTCAGGCAACTTTGTCTTCGACGTATCATGAAAGCAAGGAGTGAATCTGATACAGCGGATACAATCAGAGTGTTTCAAGTGCCCCTTCTGAATTTTAAAGCTACGGACTATATAGTCCTGATTAAAGTTACTGAGCCACCAGTCTTCCAAAAATAACTTGCAAAAGTTAATTGGCAGTAAGGAAACTACAAAGTACGATTTCCAGAAGTACTGTTGCCACATCAGGTGGTTGAGCGCACTGCAAAGCTTGTCACTGAATCTTCTGCTTCAGTGTGTGAAGCTGGGGCCAGGGATGGCTTCATAAGCGCGACAATGAATTCAAGAGCGAAAATGCTGTACTTCAATACCAAAGCAAACTTTGTTCCATTAAGGACAGATTATAGGCCGTGGAAGGGGTGGGCGAATGTATTTTTCGCAGGAACCCAAATTTTACATGTTCGGTCATTATAGGTCACAATGTACAACTTTTCCGCGCTATTACAAATTAAAATAATAATATGTTATTAATTCTCAAAATATCCAGAAATTATAATTTTAGACGTTTTTGGCAAATTTCAAGATCGTTGGGGGGGCAGAAGAAATTTTTTCGCAAAACCCAAATTTTACATGGTCACTATACGGCCCAATATACAACTTTTCCGTGCTATTACAAATTGTAAAAAAAATAAAATTAAAAAAGTATTTTATTCACTCCACCCTATTGAATATTGTATTGTGGTATATTATCATATCTGGTATTTTTCAATTCATTTTGCTCTCTCAAAACCGCGTCTATATATCTTATAAATATTATTAAAATAAAATTACAGTTAGATTATTTTTGTTTATCCTTTAAAAAATAACCTGCGGTTAACATTGCGTCACTGAAAACATCGATAATATTCGGATATTGTCCAATTGAATTCGTAAAAGTAGCTTAATATGCACCATTATATTTTCCATATACTATAAGCGATGTGGGTAAGGCCTAGAAATATTACTTACTTACTTATCCGGTCTCGAACAACCCCGGGGGGTCAGGGACCTTACAAAATGAAGATAACATATTTAGCCAACCAGTTCGATCTTTTGCCTTATCTCTCCAGTTCGCAATACCAAGTATACGCATGGTCAACCTGATCTCTCCAACGGAGTCTTGATCATCATTCGAGTTCGGTTTCGAAACCCCTTCGTGCTGGTCCATACTACTGACATGGCCTAACCAGCGCAAACGCGTTATTTTGATCCGCTTAACTATGTCAATGTCGGGATAGAGCTCATAAAGCCATGGTTAATTCTTCATGGTTAATGCGTCGTCGATACTCGCCATTGTGCAATGTAGGGCCATACATTTTTCGTAGTATTTTTCTCTCAAAGACTCCTTCAGATGTTTCGTCTGCTTGCGATAAAACCCAGGATTCTGCGTCATAAAGTAAGACAGGTTATATGAGAGTCTGGTATAATTGGACTTTTGTTACTCGAGAGAGGGCTTTATCTCTAAAGTGCTTGCTTAGCCCAAAATAACATCTATTCGCAAGCACAATTCTCTGCTTGATCTCAAGGCCGACGTTGTTGTTTTTGTTTACGGCAGATCCGAGGTATATAAATTCGTCAACCACCTCGAAATTGCAAAGGCTACCAACGGTCCCACTTTGGTATAATCCCGTAGAGGCCCAGATCGTTGAAACCACTAATTTTGTCTTGTCCTCGTTTACTAAGGCTGTTTTTTTATTCCATTAAGCTATCGCCACTTACGACTTTCCAAATAAAACGATCCACACTTAATACTACGAAATGTGGCAACATTTTCTGTAATGGGTGAAAAAAATCGATATGGCAACACGTGTCAACACAGTGCCAACAAATACATGGTAGCAGTTGTCAAACTCTACACAAATATATACCAACAATATAAGAATACAAACAAGTATAAAATCAAAATACATATGATTTTGACAAGTGAAACGAAAAATTACATGGAAAACATTACATCACCTGTTTAAACGACTGTACCTGATAGATAATTTCACCATGTTCAGTATGTATAACAAATAAAAATCTATCCTTCAAATTTAGAGATATAAAAGTACAAGTAGTCTTCCATTAAATAAAATAAGTTTAATGAACCTAAAATGTATAAGCCATTTTGCAAATTTCTGCTTTTGAGTCTCTCCTTGATAACATTTTCATACTCAAGAAATGATAACAAAATGTATCTAAGATAGCTTTTTGTTGCCATTTCTTGAAATTGAACATGTGGCACCATTGTCATTGCTCAAGTCGGAATTTAAGTGGGAAATTGAAATGCCACTTAATATCACTTAGCTATCCCGTACAAATTAAGCTATACTTAACTTTAGCGGGGTAAAAAAAACACACTTACTGTCAGACTCACTTTTGCTGACTCCTTCTCAATTCTCGAAAACACCGCAGTAACTTCTCTAATTGTACGTCCGATGATATCTATGTCATCAGCATACGCGATCAGCATGTGACTTTTGCTGCTGATGGTTTTATTCATGTTGACTACAACTTTCCTCATAATGATCTCGATTAAGATCTCCGCCTTGTCTGACGCCTCGCTTTGTTTCGAAAGGTTCAGTCAGATCCTTACCAACTTCAACTGCGGATTTGGTGTTCGTCAAGGTCATCCTGCAAAGGCGTATGAGTTTTGCAGGAATACCAAGCTCAGAAATTGCTTCGTAGAGTTTCTCCCATATCGCACTATCGAAGGCCACCTTATAATCGACAAATAGATGATAGGTGTCGATTTGTTTTACGAGGGTCTTCTCCAGAATTTTGCTTTGGTTAGATGTCGATTTTCCTGGCCTAAAGCCATACTGGTGTGGTCCAATCAGGTCAGCGATAATTGGTTTTAGTCTTTCGCACATTATACTTGATAGAACTTTATATGCTATGGATAAAAGGCTTATTCCAAGGTAGTTGGCACAGAGAATCTGGTCACGTTTTTGAAATATAGGACATAGTACACTGAGACTCCAATCGCCGGGCATGCATTCATCTAACCAAATTTTGCTAATGAGCTGATGCATGCACCTTATCAGCTCATAGGCGCCAGCCTTAAACAGCTCCGCCGGTTATCCATATGCTCCTGCGGCTTTGTTTTTCTCAAGCCAGGCAATAGCTGTTCAGACCTCGCCTTGGTTAGGAGGGGGACAATCGACGTATTCGTCAAATTGTGATCGATTGTCTCGTCATTGGATATCTCAGGTACCAGTAGCTCGGAGAAATGCTCACTATATCCCCAACATACTCTACACATCGGCGATGAGATTTCCGTCCTTGTCTTTACAGAAGTGGTCCCTGGACCATGTCCATTAGTTCCGCTTTTGACTTTTCGATAGAATTTTCGGCCTTCGTTCTTCCTTCTGTAGGACTCAAATTTCTCACTGCCGCGCTTTCTCCACTGCCGTTTCTCACACCTAAAGAGATGGTTTACCTCCATTCTTTTCTCCCTATACCGCTCAGTCGCAGTCTCCCTTCCGTCCTTTTCATCATTTGCAATGCGACACTCTTCATCGTACCATGGTTTGTTGCAAAGCGGTTTTCCAAAACCAAGTACGGTTATTGCGGCAATTTTATACAGTCGGAAATGGGTTTCCACTGCGCTTCAGGATCGTCATCGGGAGGGGGTGGGTTCTGTTCCAAAAGTTGCGAGAGTTTCCACGAGTAGGCTTTGGCTACCTCTGGTAATAGCAGCTTTCCGATGTCCAGCTTCTTCTGCGTCTGGTCTTGTACGATTTTCGCTCCACATAATCTTGTGCGAACCTTTGCCGCTACCGGGTAGTGTTCAGAATCCATGTTAGCTTCTCTGATCACTCGTACGTCCATTACACTGGATGAGTGCCTTCCATCAATAACCACGTGATCAATTCGGTGCTTCGGTCTTTGGTCAGTTTATGCCGGAATCTTGTACCACTAATGGACCATGTTTTTCGCAGCGATAAAGTCAATCAGTCTCATACCGTTGTCGGAACTGTCAGCATGTAGACTGAAATTGCCAATAGCCATACGTTGTCCATTGAAGCTCTTCTGTCGGGGCATTCACACAAATTAGGGAAATGTAAAAATATTTCGCTTTTATGCAGATTGTGGCTATACGTTCACTCACAGGATTGAACCTAGAGACTAGATGTCGCAGTCTTTTGCCAACTACAAATCCGCAACCAAATTCATGCTCTTCCCCATGGCAACTGTAGTATATGTCGCAGTTTCTTACTTATTTATTGCAAAAACAAGTAGACGCACGGTTTAGGAGATATAGGATACTTAAAGGACAAATGATCTAACACCGCAAAACGAAAGGTGGAGAAAACTGCGACTTCTGAGTATTCGCATAGAAATTGTATGCGGGGTCTACAAATACCTTATGATTGCTCTTTCATTGTGATGATAATAAAGAAGCATATTTTAGATATGACAGGATTAAGATGATTTAGTTCTAATTGCATTACATTCTCAAACTTGTTAAAATGTAGAGTTAGATCACTTGGAATCGGAACAGCACATATACAAATTTGTATGGTTCTCTAATTATAATCATAAATTGTCTTCCGTTTTACGATACATGCACGATATGAATGATTGTTAATCGTGATCACAAAATTTCATTCTTTTTGCGATTAATCAGACCGTACATTAGACCGGCTCACAAAAAAATTTCATTTTTTCCACCCCTCAAAATGTACCTTGACTTGTTTGGTGATGATTCCCAAAACATTTCGTGTCTAGCATTAAGATCCTATGAGCTGGTCCATTTCTGAAAAAGGTATTTTTTTTAGTTTTTTAAAGAATTATATACCTTAACTAGGGCAGTGTTTATTTATTAGTATAATATGAGAGACTGTTTAAAGACGCTTGCAACGGTATATACTTACAACATGCCGAAGTGTGTCCTGACACATCCTTTTTCAGAGATATTCTGCAACAAACCGCATTTTAAAGTTTTTACTACGGAGATTTTTCTGATTTAAATGTCAGATTGACATATTTTAATCTAGTTCGCGTTTTATCAAAAATTCAATGCGATGGAAATAATACGTTCTGAACACGGCATAATAGGTATCAAATCGTTTCTTTTGACAAGGATATCGTTGTTGTATAGTTATACTGTTTTTATTTTGTAATACATTTGCCAAGGTGCTCTGGACCAAATTTTGAATATTTAGAATTACTCCAATCTGACACTTAAATCTGAATTATCCCTGCAGAGTAACTCTGAAAAAGGGTGTTAGACGCGCCATAAAAAAGCGATTATCGCTTGCTTACTTGCAAAGAGTACGGCTATTTAGCGACAACTCATTTTATTCCAAAATATGAAAAATCGTTGAAAACAGTAAAGGATGTCAAAAATATTTTTTTTCAAACATAGCGAAATGAATAAGTTCTCGCTAAGTATTCGCTAAGTGCTTCATACAAAACAAGCAAATACATAAGCAAGCGGTGTAATCAAAACACGCTAATGTCTTTATCTAAAGTACAAATTTCTTTGAAAAACTAAAAAAATACCATTTTTAAAAACGGCACAGCTCACTGGATCGTACAGCTAGACACGAAATATATATCATCATAAAACAAACCAAGGTACACTTTGGGTGGTGGACAAAAACCCCTTTTTTCCCCATCGTACAATTTGAGTCGGTCTAATGTGTAGTATATTTCTATGACGATCATCACGGAATTTCGTCCATTTTACAACGAGATTCGCCGTTTATGAAATATGCTTAGTTTCCTAATGATCACCATAAAATTTCGTCCATTTTGCGAATAGATACATTTTAAATTTGTATAATGGTGATCACGGAGTTACGTCCTAGCGATTAGACGCCCGGTAAGGAGAGATAATGTGGCCGTCGGGGTGTGCGCGCCTCTTGTACTTGAGATCCTGGGTTCGATCCCTGCTCTGAACACCTTAAAATTTCTTTCGACGGCAGTCACCCCGCATAGTGATGGCTACACTATCGAGTATTTAGCCATGAAAATGCTTCTCAAAAATACCGTTCGGAACCGGTGTAAAAGTGTAGGTCTCAATCAGTGGGTATCAAACTAGAAAGCGCACAGCTCACTGGTTGTGAGAAGCTCTCCCCGATTCCTTGTAAGGATGTAATGGGAAACCATTTATTTTTTTTAAGAAGATATAACCAGTATAATCTATTTAAATGGTGATCACGAATTTATTTATTTATTTATGTCTATGGATTACAATCGTTACAGATTAGCTTAACTAAAAGTAGTGTAAATCCAAAATATTTTTAAAATCGAAAAATCAATTCAACAATTCATATTAATAGTAGTATATTTCTTAAGATACCTCAATATAGGCTCAAAAGAAGGGGAATTATTTTTCTGTAAACATATATAATAAAAAATTCATTATTACTAAGACACCGTAAGAGAGTAAAAATATTTATGCAGCTTAAAAGCGGAGGACAATCTACAAATCCACAAATTAGTTTGTATAAAATCAATACAGAACAGTTGATCTGCGATTACACTTGATCTGCGATTACACTTGATCTGCGATTACACTTGATCTGCGCTATCCAAGTGAATTAATCTGAATATAGCTTCATAAGATGGTATTGGACTATGGAAATTTACTTCAAACAATGCGAATTTAATAAATTTATTTTCAATGACTCAATACGATTAATGCGTACATTATGGTAGGGATTCAAAATAGTGGCACCTGTTTAGGAGATATGACTTGTTTTATATTTTGTTTAAGTTGTTTTGTATTATGTTTTATGACGAACACTACCGCTTAGGAGGTATAATCAGTTTTATATTGTTTTGTGTGATCACGAAACTTGTTCCATTTCAGACGTATCGATTAGGAGTCATGGCCATTTTAATACTTCTTTAACTATGATAATGGAATTTCGTAATTTTTGCGATTAGACACGTTTTTTAGGAGATACGGCCGATATCACATCTTTTTTAATGGTATTAACGAAATATATGACAAATAAGGGGGTTACCAATAGGTATGGGTAGATTTTGACAGTTCATGGCGATTATAATTTTCTTTTTTAGTTTCGGTCATTCCTATTTTTTATATTTCAGACAATAAAGGCAAATCATTACGATAAGTTACAGCGTCGAGCAATAAATGAAAATCGTAAAACTTTATTATCAAAATGGGTTCTCTTTTGCGGCAACGATGCGCGCTCATTTTGCGACGAGGTACAGTTTTGGATGAACGGGTACGTCAAAAAGTAATATTTCTGGATTTGGACCATTCTAATCTATGAGAGGTCCACCAAGTGGCAGTGCATCCGCATAAAGTAACTGTTTAGTGTAGACCCGTTCATCTTCCACATTTATTGAGAATTGAACCACTCGGATGCGCGACAATCAGGGAAGTCTAGGCGGCCATTTTAACTAAACCATATTCAACACAAAGTGTCGGTGATATGGCCTTTGAAATAAAATGAAAAATAAGTTGATATCACACGCAACTGGTTTTATTAAATTACAGCATATACCCGTCCGTATTAGAATCGGTGTTGCGGTTGTTTCGAAATATTTCGTTTAAAAAGTTTAACTTTTATTATTTAAAAACAATTAAGTAGTTCAAATTGGATAAAGCTGTAAATTTCATGTTATTCTCTTTTAGGGAATCAATATGTTTCTGCGCCCAGGGACGCAAGTAACATAAATCCGCCTCTGAAAGGTTAAATACATTTTGAAGCCATTAGGTAGCGCAGGTCGGAACTCTATTTTGATTGACATACTATATTATATCTTCATCATAACTATAATAGATTCAGTATATGTGACCGTCCATTCCTTATGTAAACCCCACCTAGTGTGTTAAATTTCATGAATTCACTTTTTTGGATTTGTATGTAAAAACCTTAAATTTTCATATGAAACTGCTCGCAAGTCTCAAAAACATCGGAAGGAAATGTAAAAATTCAATTATATAAAAGAGTAAAAACCCACATAGTGTGTGAAATATTTCTTTCAATCCAATTTTCGTTTTACTCAAAACCTTGTTTGAAACGGAAAACGGGCGACCTAACCGATACTCGAACCGAAGCCTCACGGGTTGTGGTCGCACTTGCTACCCATAGTGCCAGCAAACCATGTGCAAACACGGAGATTGTTTCAAGAAAAATGTTTAAGGTGGAATATTACCTAGTTCACGTGTAGATTAAAATTGTCGACTGTAATCGTATATGGGCCAAAGTCAAAAACCTTTGAAACTCATGAAGTCGACCTACACCCTCCTCAATTATTTCATAACTGGTGGTGTTGCGGAGTAAAATAGTATTTCCGTTAATTTATTTGAGAATCGTTTACTTTATTTTAATTTTATGTTAAAAGTCGTTAATTTAAATTTTTGAATTTAAAGTAGTTATTTTTATATGTAACTGATATTCAGTTTATTAATGTTATTTATGTTTAAATGTAACATGTCAATCTTTGTTAATGATTGAGCTCGTATTGTTAAACATGTCAAGTTTGAACGTCACATAATGTTTGCCTTAATGACGTCTTTTATATTTACGATCATTTCTATGTTATTGTATTCCCTTTTGATCATTCGTTCTTAGCTGTAATGGCTTGCTCGAAAGTCGTCATTTTGTTTAATTTAAAGTTTGACGCCGAGAAAGACAGAATTAAGTAAGTTGTCTTACATAACCATTAAGATTATAATAATTTTATAATTCATTTTAGATATTAAAACTATGAAATTTGAACTCAACCTATAATCTCTAAAACTCAACTACTTTGCTCGCATTGTGCTTCGATCATTAATTTTAATAATAAACATACGTTTTAATATGATTCTCAACTTTCGTGTACCACTTTAATTAACAATTTGAGCCGCCTTGGTACCTCACATAAGTTACCGCCGTAACAAAATTTTAATATTTAATTTACTTGAAATTGCCTATGCTACGTCGAAGCCAACGACTAAATGAAAAAATGTCTCAAGATCAAAAGATTGAATTGCCAAGAGAGACAGAGAAGACTGCTGATGGTTCGTCCAGTGACGACGAACATGATGAAACCATGATTGCGCAACAAGGAACAACTGAGTCTGTTGCAGAATTAAAAGAGGAAATTCGTGCACTAAAAATATCATTAGAGAAGCTAATGAAAAATGCCGCCTCATGCACGAATCTAACCTCAAATCATCCAGCCATTGCCGAGCAGTGTCACTTGCCTTATGTGACAACTGCACTGCCAACAACTATTTTAAATACTCAGCCAGCTTCATCTCAGCTGATGCCTCAAAATCTAAGTATAGTCCAGAATCCATTTTACACGCACTCACATATGCCCTATTCTTTTTCACCACAGCCGCCTGTAAGTGCAATCACCAACAATTATTTGCCGCCTCACACACTAACCTATGCCACACAGACATTGATGCCGCCTCAACATATATATTGCCCTTCGTCAACATTTGCAACAAATGCAAATATGCCATCATCACAAACAAACATTCTTTCGTCGCATATGCCTCAACTAACAACAGCGACACAAACAACAACAACCACGAGTGTTCCCCCATCAACGCACCTACCGTCGCAGCACCAAAATGTAATAAACACAGCACAAACAAATTTTTATGAAAATCGCTTTATTCGTAAATTAGCCGACCTACCAGAATTTCATGGCCAGCCGGAACAATGGCCAATGTTTTCTGTTTCGTACAGAGAAACAGCACAAACTTACAACTACACAAAGCTCGAAAATTTGTCCCGTCTTCAAAAGGCCTTGAAAGGAGACGCCAAAAGTAAAGTTGAAGCCTTCCTCATACATCCAGAGAGTGTGGACCATGTCATGCGTACCCTTGAGTTTCACTACGGTCGTCCCCAGATAATGATTCGCAGCCAGCTCGCCAAAGTACGTGCCTTTCCTGCAATTTCTGGTAAGAAAATGCATGAAATAATAAATGTCAGTACAATGGTTTCGAATCTTACCATTTTCCTGGAAAATGCCGGCGCGATCCCTCATCTGTCCAATCCTACACTCCTGGAGGAGTTAGTAAATAAATTGCCACTGTCCAAACGGGAAGACTGGATAAAATTCTCCATGCTGAATTTAGGCCCGTATCCTACAGTGAATCAATTCAGCTCATGGCTGCATGGTGTAGCTGCCTACGTCTCATTGGCCACTGAGGTAGATGTGAATGTTGTTGATTGTGCTGCAAATAAAAAAGGAAATGTTAAACAATCATTTGCCATAACAACTATGGATATCAAAAACTTACCTTGTCCTGTGTGCTCCCATGATCACCGAATTTATGACTGCGACAAATTTAAGAACAGCTCCTGTCCCGAACGATGGAAGATGGTGAAACATAAAAGACTATGTTTTGGATGCCTCCGCGGTGGTCACAATTCTTTTAAATGCAATTATCGTCGCCAATGTGGCATAAATAATTGTACTAAAACTCACAATCGTTTGTTACATGAAGGTGGGAAAATGATAAACAAAACAAACGATAAAAGTAAACAAACAACTGATCCGGTGAGTGATGACGTAGTAATAATAACAAAGAGTGTCAATCACAATAGATCAACAGTAACTACGATAGTTGACACAAGACCCAATAAGACCACGTTGTTTAAATACTTGCCAGTACATTTAAAAGGGCCAAAAGGAGGTGTAAATATAATGGCATTTATCGATGATGGATCGAAAATATCTTTATTAGAAGAAGATATTGCCCGTCAGGTTGGCTTAAAGGGACCAACAAGCAATTTATCATTGGGTTGGATTGGAGGTAAAAAATCAAACGAGGTGTCAATGAAACTCGATTTGAATATTTGTAAAATTTGCACAAACGAGCCGATCTACCAAATGAAAAACGTCAGAACTACTGCTCATCTCCAGCTGCCACAACAAACGTTAAATTTAGAGAAATTTAATGAAAAATTTGCCGCCTTAAATAATATAGAAATTGAAAATTACGAGAATGTCACGCCGAAATTGTTAATTGGCTTGCCGCATATGAGGCTTGTACGTCCTCACGACATTCTTAATCTGGATGACAATTTTTGTGTTCATCAAACATTGCTGGAAAACATTTTGTATGGCTCCAACGAACAAGGCTCAGAAGCAACAGTATGCGTAATAGATACCGATGTGTATGACGATTTGCAGAAACAGGTGTCAGAGTATTTTACGCTAGAGGGGTTTGGAATGAAGCCCGTGAACTCCGCTGTGTCTGATGATGATATCAGAGCGGAGAAAATATTAAAGGAAACAACTTTGAAAATTGGCTCGCAGTACGAAACGGGATTGTTATGGAAAACAGATAATGTGGTATTTATTGAAACATATTCAATGGCTTATAAAAGGCTTCAAAGTATTGAAGCAAATATGAAAAATAATGAGGAATTAGCCAAGTGGTATAATGACAAAATTGATGAATATGTTTCAAAGAATTATGCCAGAAAACTTTCCCCGAAAGAAGCAGCCACAGAAAATGTCCTTACTTGGTACTTGCCGCATTTTGTAATTACGAATGTCAACAAAGGAAATAAAAAACATTTAGTGTTTGACGCTGCTGCTGTTGCCGGAGGAGAATCTTTTAACTCCAGAATAATGAAAGGGCCCAGTAAATATCACCCAAGGCCACTGCTATCAATTTTATTTAAATTTCGCCAGCGTCAAGTAGCAGTGTGTGGTGACATACGTGAGATGTTTCACAGGGTGAAAATCAGAGAGCAAGACCAGGAGTCACAACGATTTTTGTGGAGAAGAGGAGATAGCAATAAATCAGCTGATGTTTACATTATGACTGCAATGATATTTGGGTCAGCCAGTTCCCCGTGTTCTGCTCAGTACATTAAAAACATAAATGCTGCGAGATATTGTGAGAGTGACCCAAGGGCATATGAAGCCATAGTCGAATGCCATTATGTAGACGACTACGTAGACAGTTTTGATACAGTGGCTGAAGCAATAGACGTCTCTCGAAGAGTAATAGCCATAAATAAAGAGGCCGGCTTTGAGCTTAGAGGTTTTGTATCAAACTCAGCTGAATTTGTGGGATCTATTGAACCAAAAGAGCCTGATACTATTGAATTACAAAGCCTGTGTAAAGGTGAAGGTTTAACGGAGAAAGTATTGGGATTGTTTTGGTTCCCCAAGGACGACATATTTTGCTTTATTTTAAAATTTTCAAAATTGCCAGATGCCGTATTGAATGGTAACCGTATACCAACTAAAAGAGAGGTTCTTAGCCTGACGATGTCTATATTTGACCCTTTTGGATTAGTGGCACATTTTTGTGGATGCCAGTGAGCATTTTGCAGCTGTGGGCTACTGGAGAATTGTTTCAAATGGCCAAATTGATGTAAAATTTGTGGCCGGGAAATCAAAATGTGCACCGCTCAAACCATTATCTATCCCTCGCTTGGAACTACAGGCTGCAGTACTTGGAGTACGTTTGAAAGAGGCGATTGTGTCAAGTCATGACATTCATCCGGGTAAAGTTGTGTTCTGGTCTGATTCAAAGACAGTGATACAATGGATCCATTCAGATTGCCGAATCTACAAACAATTTGTATCACATCGAATAGCAGAGGTGTTGGAATCATCTGAGCCAAATGAACGGAGGTGGATACCTGGTTCCAAGAATCCGGCAGATGACGCTACAAGGCCACATTATTTTTCTGGTAATGTATCAACATCTCGATGGCTTAATGGTCCTAAATTTTTAAAAGGTGATGAATGTCAATGGCCTCAGCTCCCCGCGAGTAATATTGATGAACAAAGTAAAGCCGAAATACGCACGAAATTTCTGACAACTATTACTGAGACGAAATGTTTGATTCCTTATGATTTAACATCTACGTATTATTTGCTGCTTAGAAAATTTGGATGGTTGCTTCGAGCGATAAATATTTTTAAAAGTTTCATGTTTCGTCGAAATACAAATAATGTGTATTCAACATATTTGACGTCTAAGGAAATAAAACAGGCCGAAATCTTTTTGTGTCAAAGGGTTCAACAAGAAGTAGTTTTTAATGAGATTGCGTTGCTAAAATCTGGAAAGGGTATTTTAAAAGGTAGCCCAATATACAAATTATATCCATACCTTGGAGGAGGTGGCCTAATAAGAGTTTGTGGTCGCATTAATAATGCTGTTTGCGTTGTTCCATCTACGAGAGAGCCCATAATAATGCCGAAGAGTCACGTCATCACTAAATTGATCGTCAAACAATATCATGAAGATTTTATGCATCAAAATCAGGAATCAATTTGTGCTGCTATTCGCTCGAAGTTTTGGATTCCTTGTATAAGGCAATTGGTAAGAGCTGCAAAGAAGAACTGTCAGCTATGTAAAAACAGAAGGGCTGTACCAAAGCCACCACTGATGGGACAGCTCCCTGCTGATCGTCTCACTCCATATGTAAGAGCGTTTACATATACGGGTATTGACTACCTTGGTCCGTATAATGTTGCCGTTGGTCGTCGGTGTGAGAAACGATGGGTGGCACTCTTTACGTGCCTGAGAACGAGAGCGATTCACCTTGAACTGGCTAGGGATGTGTCAACAGATGCAGCTATTTTATGTATAAGGAACTTCATAAATAGAAGAGGTGTTCCAGTTCGAATAAGAAGCGACAGACGCACGAATTTTATAGGTGCAAGCAAGGAAGACTTTGTGTTGGTACAAAACAGACTTGGCAATGAATTAGCTAGGCGTGGCATAGAGTGGGTATTTCATACTCCGGCTGATCCCTCCGCGGGTGGTGCATGGGAAAGGATGGTTCGTTGTGTAAAGAACGTTTTGGCAATTACACTTAGAGAAAAGAATCCTCAGGTCGAGACACTAAATCGTTTATTGATAGAAGCGGAGAATTTAGTTAACTCTCGTCCTCTAACTCACCTCCACATTGAAAACGCTGATAGTGATCCGCTCACACCCAATCATTTTATTCTTGGATGTCCAAATATAGTGCAGACTCCAGCAGTGGGCGAAAAGGTTTGTCTCCGGAAGCAGTGGCATATATTGCAACAACTTAAACAGACTTTTTGGAGAAGATGGGTGCTGGAGTACCTACCGGATTTAGTCCGACGGACAAAATGGTATCAACGAGTGGAGCCAATAAAAATAGGAGATGTTGTGGTAATATGTGATTCGGGCGAGGCAAGAGGTGAATGGAAACGCGGTGTGGTGGTGGAAGTCTTCAAGGCGGATGATGGGCAAGTTCGTTCGGCAATGGTCAAGACATCTGTGGGCAAGTTGCGACGTCCTGCTTCAAAATTAGCAGTTTTGGATATTGGTATTAGTGACTCTCCCAGATCGACTCACGGGCGGCGGGATGTTGCGGAGTAAAACAGTATTTCCGTTAATTTATTTGAGAATGGTTTACTTTATTTTAATTTTATGTTAAAAGTCGTTAATTTAAATTTTTGAATTTAAAGTTGTTATTTTTATATGTAACTGATATTCAGTTTATTAATGTTATTTATGTTTAAATGTAACATGTCAATCTTTGTTAATGATTGAGCTCGTATTGTTAAACATGTCAAGTTTGAACGTCACATAATGTTTGCCTTAATGACGTCTTTTATATTTACGATCATTTCTATGTTATTGTATTCCCTTTTGATCATTCGTTCTTAGCTGTAATGGCTTGCTCGAAAATCGTCATTTTGTTTAATTTAAAGTTTGACGCCGAGAAAGACAGAATTAAGTAAGTTGTCTTACATAACCATTAATATTATAATAATTTTATAATTCATTTTAGATATTAAAACTATGAAATTTGAACTCAACCTATAATCTCTAAAACTCAACTACTTTGCTCGCATTGTGCTTCGAGCATTAATTTTAATAATAAACATACGTTTTAGTATGATTCTCAACTTTCGTGTACCACTTTAATTAACAATTTGAGCCGCCTTGGTACCTCACATAAGTTACCGCCGTAACAGGTGGTATCTGAAATGATGTGGTTAATGCACTTTCATCCTATACACTTACAGAATTTAATATGTATAAACATTTTTGGCGATATTTTTATTACTTACCACATTTAAAAAAAACATGTTAAAATTGTAGATTAGTTTTTGTGACTTTTAGTATTTTGGGTTGGAAAATCGTATGCCGTACCGAATGGAAAAGCTGAATACGGTAGATTGTAGTACTAATCGATACCGTCATTTTCAAGTTGGTGTCACATTTATAGTAGCTCTGTCGTAGGGACGTAGTTTTGATTCGTAAATTTGACAGAAACCCCACTTTTCTCCGTGTAAAATTAGCGATGTTCGCGATGGTGGGTGGTCCAGTTTATCGCGTGAAACTAGTTTTTTTATGGTATTACATCAAATAATCAAGAGCACGTTTAAAAATAATAAAATGCACAAGGTTTTTTCGTAGTGCAGAAATTTGGAAAAACAGAATCGGAGGATTTTTGAATTTTTGACACTTAATGGAGTTAATATCAATGATATGTAAATCAATAGAACGTCTGTGATAAGAATTATCATCTAGGAGAAAGAAGTACCATCAGAGTTCAGTTTAGGCAGGTTTTTTTGTACTTTTATGTCCAGAGTATTTCCAATTTGACGTCGAAGGCGCTGATGGAATTTCGTTGAAATAAAGTGTAGTCTATGGTAGTTTTAATGCCACATAACAATATCGATGGCACGATATACACACTTAAAATTTTATCATTTTACAACAATTTTAAGATATTTTATACCCCTAATGTCTCGCAAAGGGACTTACATGCCGCTGAATGAAATACGTTCAAATACACGGCAATCGGAGGGATGTCTCATCGCCAATTCCAATACTATTGTCACGTTAATCACAAATCAAAAGGTCAATTCTGTCGCTAAATCCGTATTCTGGTACGGAGTAACTATTAACTATTTCGCCATCGCTAATTTGCTAAAAGTAGTCTAGACTTCTCCCTCTACTTTTAAAAAAATGCTTTTAGAAGGAGACAAACATATTACGCACACTTTTGACGCTTTATATTAGAGTTGCCAAGCCTTAGTTTGTTTTTCTTAAAAACATTAAAAATTTTCCTTCACAAAATCTTACAAATAACTTGTAAAACGTGAATTTTTAAAAGTAAGTGTGAAAGTTCTTGTAAAAATTTATTTAGAAAAGCTACCAAAGGTAAAAGGCCAAAAGGTAAATAACCATACTGTTTGTGCATATTCTGAATATTGAGTTGTGACAAAGATTTATATAAAAACCGAAGACGTCTAATATCAAGATTAATTAGACTGAATTTAAATCTAACAGTATTTTTGTTCAACTTACCTTTAAGTGGCTTCAAGTTTTCGTTACTAAAAAAATTATATTTAAGAGACAATTGACAGCTGTTTATTCGTTACAGCAGGGATTCCCAACAATATTTGTCCAAGGACCCCTTCATATATTCGCTATAATGACAAGGACCCCCACTAATTCCTAAACCTAAAGCTAGAAATGTTCTAGATGTTGCGATTTTGACCTTGAAGATGAAGTTTTTTGATTTTGTATGTTCACAATTTAGATTGTATATGTTTCAATTATGACAAGAGATACAACATTCCCTCAGAGAGTAAATGAAAAATCCAAACGGTTTTCAAGATATGAGCCTGACAAATGATCACTTTTTTGCAAAAATGACACCGAGGCCCCAAATCTTTGGGGGTCATATAAAAAAAGTGAATGATTTTGGGCAAAACTGGCAGGCACGGATCTTTTTGTTTTTTGGTCTTTTATCACGTAGTGGTACATATACATATATATTATACATATTTCCGTGACTTAAAATAATATTATATATGTAATCAGAGTTGCATTTTCTAGTTTTTTGGGTTCGAGAGACGCCGACGAGTTGGGTTCAAGAGACGCTGATGAGTTGGGTTCGAGAAACCCCGACGAGTTGGGTTAAAGAGACACTGAGAAGTTGCATTCGAGAGTCACTGAATTATTATCCTTAAAATCAGAGGCATTCTCTTCCTCTTCTTCTATAGGCCTATCTCGTTTTAACGATCCTCTTTTCAACCAACGTTCCATTTTTGCTTGGTATTTTGTAATGTCTAATATAATGATATCTTTCGGACCCCTCTGGAATGGCTTGCGTGCCCTCAAGTATCCGCTGACCGCCTGTTGGGAAACATTGCGTTAGAGAATAAAAAATAAGCAAATTTTACCAATGACAACAAACGAAAAATTACGGCGAATTCAATTTTTAAGAGATAGCTAAATTTAGATACCACGTTAAAGAATTTCATTCGTTGTTAAATATCGCTAAATTGATTTTAGATGCTTTTAGCGATGGAGATTAAGCATTAGCAAGTTACAAAATAGACCTGCTGAACTGCATACTTTACGGACCTTTCAATTCTTCATTGCCTAAAATGCAAATAAAAATAATAATGAATTTTATTAATACATAATTAATATAATTACTAATTAATGTTGTAATTTTAAGGAATACACAATATTTTTATGAAATCGCAAGCAAATTATATTTCTTTTATAAATAAGTAACGTACTCAAAGTTAACAAAGTCAACGATTTAACGTTTAATTTAAAATAAAATTTAGCTAATCAAGAATAAAATCCATTGTATTAAGAGTGTTTTTATTTTGTATGGCTTGCTTGTGGTATGGGGTGCTAACATATTTTATACTGTTATATGATATATGAAAAGGGGAATTTTGTCCACATATTTTTCAGTGTATTTCAGTAAATCCTTTAAGTGAACCAACCATTTCAGTATGGTGCGAACCATTGGTTTTAAAAACCAACACTAAGCATAATTTTTATAATTATTTCAAAATAAAAATAAAAATAAACCACTATATTTTCCGCGTGCCTTTGGAGAAACTTGTTCACGCAAACAGATTTGGCATGTGTAAATATTACACTTTGCGTGGACAACGTGGATGTCACTCGAAAAAATATTTGACCATTTTTTCAACCCAAAATTTTAAAATATTTTGACTTTGGCCCATGTACATTTTCAATTGTATGGGCAATCGCTTATACCGGAAGAAAAGAAAGATTCTATTATTGATTTCACCTTCACCAAGTATTAACTGAAATGTGAACGAAAACATTTATAAGTGTTTTATGAATAATATCCAAATATATTTATGATTCGCTTTGAATTTCAAGTGTATCTAATTGAAAAATACACTAACAACTAAAGAAACTAGCTCTTTTTTCTTTGTACTCCTGAGGGAATTAAATGACCTAAAACGAACCAAATATCTTATCTGGTAAAATTGTGTGAGTTGAAGATATTTAAAACAAACCGTACATTTGATTGAGATAATAATACATACTTGTACGATGGCATTTCACAATCCCTACCAAAAAAAAATCTGTCCCCTATCACCCAGACAAAATAACAAATGCTCCACTCTCACAGCGTTCCTACAATCCATAAAATAACTACTTTATAATGGAAAATGGAAATGAGACTGGAAAGCAGCTCTATGCTCATGTGGATTGATTCCGGAACAGTTAAAAGAGTTCATGATGGATCAACATAACAGGTCTGTTTTACGCCTTACACTCCAAAAAAGAAACATTTTTTAACGGGCGGAACACGTTATTTTAAGCAAAAAAATAAAATAACCAAATCTGTGCAAATGCAATGTTGCGAAGTTATGGTTCCCGAAATTTCGGATGTGTGAGAGGGTAATGGGGTTAATTTACTGTGTAAAGCTATTAATATCATCACTTGTTTGTATAAAAGAAGTCAAAATTATCTAAAAATTAGCTAGCATTTCTCGATAACTCGCTTAGTTATCGAGTTATGGGATGTTGAAGTTTTGAAGAAAAAACTCGAAACTTCAACATCCCATAAGTAATGCTATAAGGTTTCTGCGTAGCCGGGCTAAGGGACTTTCGCCTCTGGGGTAGGTCCAACACCGGCTTCGCGGCTTCGGCATAGTATCTGTGTGGTAGAAAGCTTTAAATTTTTAAGAAAAGGTAAAGAAAATGATCGATCATATTTCAAAATTTCAGCATACGGGAGGTCCACAACTCCGAAACTATGCATTTGCCCCGAGTTTGTTATTTTACTTTTTTTGCTTAAATAACATGTTCTATCCGGCGCTGTATTTTTTTTTTTTTTTTGGAAATTAAGCCATATAATAGACATATAAGCCCAAGGAACAATTATGATAGGGAGATACTTGTGAAAAAAATAGATCAATTATTTACAGGAAAGATGGCAAATAGCGTGGATGTCTTGAGGTGCGTAGTCGCAATTTATTCATTTTGTTTATAATTTGAATAAAAATAGCGAAATATTTTATAAAAATTGTGTGAATTTCAAAAAAATGCAAGCACATGAATTTTCAGCTGTCAATCTTTTGATTTTCTATTTCACACAGCAAAATCGAAATTGTATCTTCACCACTCAAAAATAAATTCAACACAATTTACCACGACCGAAATATTTTCGATGAACACACAGACCAAGTACCTACGTCTACAATAATATAAACATTTGAAGAGAGCTGTACCATACGTACCAGAAGAAGATAAGGACATTGATTATGAGCATAGGTCACATTCAATAGGTCTACAAGATGCATCTCAAACGAGACGAGGACGATGCTTTGAACTTTGCTATGATATGTGACAGATTTGGTGTGTCTGATAGAGTAGCATCAGCATTGGCAACATCTCTTATGGAAAATTGGTATTAAAGATAGTCGTGGCAATCTTTTCATTATGGATAAGAGAAAAGTTCATAGAGAAAAAGCTTCCAATTTAATTGCAGAAAAAATGATTCTTTAACGATGGAAAAAATCAATAACAAATTTCATTCAAGGATGGTGAAAGAACCTTATCTAGTTGTTTTAAAGGAACCACATTCCCAATTATTAGGCTACATTAAAGTGGAAAATGAAGACTCTGAACACAAAGTCATCAAATTGAACGAATTTTTCATCAATAAAGCAATATCTCTGGATTCTTTGATTGGAATATGCTGTGATGGTGAGCGAGCAAATACTGGCATACGAAATGGAATTTTGCGATGATTCGAAATGCAGTAAAACAGACTATTGCATTGGTTTGTTTTTCTTCTCCACTTTAACGAGCTTCGACATTTGTTTAACACTTTGGACAAATCATCCACCACTGGACCACGATCCACAACCTGAACCTTGACCAATCAAATTGAAACTTGTGAAAATCTTCCGGTATGTAATTCTTATAAAGTATTTATAACTATTTTTAACTCTAATGCTCTTCTATTTTCATGCGGTAAACGGTTTTGAGATGACACTGGAAAATATATCTGATTTAAATACTGTTGAATTAACTACCGACGCAATGTACTTGTACAAAATGGCACTACAAATGTAAAAATTCTGGCTAACTATATAATGAAAGTGTATACGACAATGTACTTCAATATTAAATATTACAACTCCGTAGTGTATTATTTTATAAATTCATACGATGGACTCAATATTTGGATTCGCATTTAAGAGAAATTGTAAATATTGTTGTTAAAGAAAACGCGTACTATGCCCACTCAGAAAACGTTTTATTGGCAATGTTGTTCGACGATAAAAAAATACGCGACTTAGTTCTTAAAAAATTGTACACTATAGTAACCATGTGGAAGATCCGATGTAACTGAGAGTTTACAAGAAAACTACAATAAACTTCAATTGCACGGATTATACGAATATAATTGGCATGAATGATAATTCAATCATATTCGAACCACCATATACTGTAAGCACATACAAGGAACGAAAAGACACGTTCAATTGCTCGCTAGCGTGTCCAAACGAGTTGTGGAACAGAATAGAGTAGGAGTTATGGCGGTGACATTAGAAAGCCGTGAAAATTCCCTAGACTTGAAAGCAAGAAAGACGTACAAAAATAACTCCGTCTCTATTATTTTCTTAAGGTCGTGTTTCTGTTCCTTTTATTACTGAATTCAACTGAATTTTCTTTCTTTTACATTTTATATGCTTTTATCCGTTAAGTAGAATTTTTAAAGGAAAATAAGAAAAAGTATGTTTTGTTCATTCTTTGTCTTAAATTAAATGAAATCGATATAGGTCATAAATAAGTACCCTCCCTAAATTATACCGCTACACATTATGGGGTATTTAAAATTTGGGACTGCATTATGAGAAACTGAAATATTCCTCAAGTTTCACAACAATTTCGTCAATTTCTCCCAAAAAAGTCGATAAAATCCCAAAAAAAATGGGCGAAAGCGCCCTCTGGCGGTACTCAAAAATAAAAATACACACAATATCTATCTCGATTATTGAATATTTAAAAAAATCGTATTTCGAATAATCCGAGGGCTCGAAATTCATTTTAGAACTATGGTTTCTTCGCCAAGCTTTCTTCAAATGACCCATAGAACAAGAATCGCGATGAGCCTTTGTCGCAAAAGAATTTTACCCACCCTACCCCATACATATAAAATAATATAAAAACAGAATTTCCAGCAGTCAAAATATTTAAAAGCATTCCCATATTTCATTCCAATTGGCATCCGATTTCACAATCAGCTCTTACATTTCCTGTGCAAGTGCAAACCTGTGCAAATTTAAAAGTCCCAACAATGATTACTATTACGTTAAAATATTTCACAAAAATTAAAGATAAAACAAATAAACAAATAATTAAAATTTTTGTTTTCTTTGAAGTCGAAAAATAAGAAATTTAGGGTTAATTTCTAAAAATAAAATATAATAAAAAACATTGTCTGATTTTTAATATTAATATCTCAAATAATCCCTGCCTCCTTAGCTACAATCGGTTTCTAACAGAACTAGAGATGGGCCCTTGAGTAAGTTTTGACTCATGCACGAAGATTTGCAAAAAAGGGTTGTAATAATATCAGGAATTTTAAACTAATTGTCAGATTATTTTAGAATGTACCAGGTATTTCAAGTAGAGAAGTCAGGCTTTCCGAATATTGTATCTACCGTTTTTCTACCTGGTGTCGGGCTGTTGCTGATATTAAAACTCCTACGGCACACACTGCTCCGTTTCATGGACAAAAATCAGAAATCTGACTTGGTTGGAATTGCATTTTTTTTTTGTGTCGTTTTAAAGGTAAAAGCGTAGCTAAAAAAAATCAGCAAAGATTTTTTCATAGAAATAGATTTTTTGTCCTCCAGAGCAATTCAAAGTAAGCGATTTTTATGCTAAATATTTTGATTTTTTAGTTTCGTTCGTTAGTAGTTGAAGGAAAATATTGTTGAAAAATACATTTGTGAAGACATTAAATTATGTTCCATTTTTTGTTATTGTTTTATTTCGTATTAATCTTAAAAAAAAATTTTAATTGGTTTTTAAAAATTTACTTTTTCAAGATTAATATTTGAAAAATTCTCATTTTTTGATGGCAAATAGAAAAATACATCATAAAATTCGGGGAAATATTTTTTCATGATAAATTAATTTAAACTTTAGTCTATTAGAAAAATGCAAAATCTTCTCCGCCTTGTTCCGCTTCTTTTATATTTAA
The DNA here is from genome assembly GCA_963931995.1 of Phaonia tiefii. Lineage (NCBI taxonomy): Eukaryota > Metazoa > Arthropoda > Insecta > Diptera > Muscidae > Phaonia > Phaonia tiefii. The sequence continues at coordinate 194,385,264 of OZ008368.1, read as the reverse complement.
CCTTTTTAAAAAGTGCTTAAAATTACTTTTTTACTTTTTAGTCAAATATGAATTATTTTGTAGGAGATTATTTTTACTTTAATTGGTTAATAAATTAGTTAACAAGTAGTTAATAAATATTTGCAAATATCAAGCGCTTTTGATATCCTCTGTCCGATGAACCATTGACGACTTAAACTGTAATGTAATAAATCAGCCAAAATAAGAATCATTGACTTCTTCAATTTACACGCACATTCAGGAATATTTATTAATCACTGACGGAGAGAATAATTCATAATTACTAATACACACTTACTACATAGACTCTCTCGTTGTCCCTCTTTATTTCTCTTACTCTCAACAGAGAGTATAAAGAGTGCAACAAACTCGGCAAACAAACATAGATATATTTGGTACGCAAACACATATGTTATAACATATTAATAATTGTGTCTCAAACATGTAATATTGAATAGCAAACAAAATGTGTTATATTTGCATCCAAACAACTAAAAACGACAAATTTTCGAGATTTTTACAATTTGTATGAGAGGTACCAGAATTCGTTATCCGTTTTCCTTCAAATTAGGCATACAATTCTCTGCATTGAAAATCTTATACATGACAAGTTTTAGTTAAAATCTGTTCATCCGATAGGGTGTTACGACAGTCTATACATCTGTCTTACAGATGAAAAGCAAGAATGGGTCCCCATTGATCCAACAAATAAGCAAAAAAAATTTTCAGTGTTTTTCGTGATTTAACAAAATCTTGTTTCGAGTAGTTTCACGAAAAAATTCCAAAAATTCACTTTTATATGAATTGACTAAAGTTTTGTCGTTTTTATTGGTTTTTTATATACATAATAAATAAAAAATTTTACTTTAAAAAAAATATATATAAATCATACTGTTTTACGGCTTCAAAAAGCATAAATTTTTTATTTGATATGCAAAAATTATAAGTTTCATGAAATAAAAAAAAGTAATACGAAATATTAGGTTTCTTTATAATTTTTGTTTTTTACAATTTATACATTAATCTACCAGGGAAAAATAAGACCAAGTCCGTATCTGCTGTTATTGGAGAAGTGTTTTTGAAAACACTTTTGGTTTCTGCGTAGAATAATAATAATTTTATGGGCGGTGGGCGATGGGCGTGGTCAATGTTGATGAAATGCTATTTTTTGATAAGGTTGCATATAAATATGTTCTTCACGCAATTTTCATGAAATTTGTCGCAATAGTTAAATTTTTACAGCCAATAATAATTTCGGTTTGTATGGGCGGTGGGCGATGGGCGTGGTCAATTTTGTCAATACTTTTGAATTTTCTTAATTCTATTATATTTTATTACCCTAGGACGACTCCTTCTATTTTTGTCCCACCGATGAACTGGGACAAAGCACTGTGCGGCATGTGACTTCTAAATTTGAAACCAGGGCCCTATTTCACCAACCACTTTTCATTTGCAAATTTTCAGCTTTTCAATGTGTCAATATTTTGTGTTTCACCAACTAACTAAATGATGCAATGTTGAAAAAATGCAAAGTGGCTGTTTCACCAAACTACATTTTGCACTTTACTTGCAAAGTCATTTTTGTTGAAAAGTTGCATAATTTATCATGTTTCTGTTTCACCAAAACTATTTACTCCGTATGTACATTGCCAATTTCGAGTTAAATATGCATAGAGAAATTTCTCATTGCAGTTTGTTTCAGTCGTTGATAATGCATCGGTTCGAAAGGTTATTCGAAGAAAGTGATGGGGAAACTCATAATAGGTGTATTAGGGATAGAAAAAACTATGAAATACTCGAAAAGAGTGTAACTATTGAGCGGTTCCGACTTAATAAAGTGCAAATTGAATTTGTTTTAAATAAAATCGGTGACAAGTTACTACAGAGCGAAAAAAATTATGCATTAAGTCCGTTGCAGCAACTGTTAACTGCGTTACACTGGATGGGCAACGGGGGACAATATCATGGTGTTGCGGACATGCATGGGGTAAGCAAGGCAACTGTATGCAGAGTTGTTCACCGCGTTGCAGAAGCATTAGTAGAAGTAATGCTTCAAGACACTGTTTGCTGGCCAATGAACAGTAGCGAGAATGCTTCACAATTTCTGAGACAAGGTGGATTTCCTCAGGTTGCTGGGTGTATTGATGGCACTGTTATAAATATTGATGCGCCTATTGAAAACGAAGAGCATTTCGTTAATCGACATGGAAGGCTATCTCTCTATCACAGAGCTATCTCTCTATCAGCTGTAGGCTAATCGCTCAGAGTTGATTTTATCTGAAGACGTTGCCAAAGCTGAATGAAGGGCAGCACTGGCACCAAGATAGTTAGCAGTGTTGAGAATCATAAGTATTATACAATATTTTACAATGTTTCTTATAATTTAAATGGTTGGAAGTTAATTAGATGTATTTTACATGAATATTTTCTCACACTATGTTACATTTAGGTATGTTGTGTTGTTATTTTATTTATATCTAGTTGAAAGTATGGGAGAATTGTATGCAATGTGTTAACTTGTATGCATAGACTTCATAACGGGTATCGGTTGTCGTTATGTACTCCATAATTTGAACAAATGCCAACAATACATTATAGGTAAACAACAACAAATACATGTATTACAGTAGGTGCTCGATAATATTTATCCACGTCAATAGCAACGCTCGGAATAGTAATCAGCTAAATTCTAACATGTCCCCCAATACAACAATAGCTGACATAGTGCTGGACAAATTATTAGACGACACATTTACAGACTTACGGAAACATAATATAAAACCCAAAGTGTTGGTTAAATATGTTGATGATATTTTTGCCATCATCAAAAGACAGGACACGGACACCATTTTAGAACACTTGAACAAATACCATAATAAAATACAATTCACCATAGAAAAGGAAATAGACGAAACCATTGCATTCCTGGACTTGAAGATACACAGACAATCAACAACTTTAATTACAGACTGGTATTCAAAACCGACAGCATCCGGACGAATGATGAATTATTACTCCACACAACCGCAAAATCAAAAGTTAAACACAGCCTACAATTTCATTAAAACAGTTTTCGATAACAGTCATGAAAAATTCCACAACAAAAATTACAAAATCATAACTAAAATTCTCCACAAAAACAACTATCCACAATATATCATAAAACACTTAATACAAAAATATAACAATAGGACAACAAACACTACAACCCAACTTACGGAAAATCGAAACGGAAACACATCATATATGAGCGTCGAATACATACCATCGCTAACAGATGGCAAATTACTGAAAAACATTTTCAATAGTGACATTAAAATTGCACACAAACCCAACAATACCCTACAGAACATATTCTCCAAGACAAAAACCCGGATACACAAAAACCACCAACACAATGTAGTATATGAAATTTCATGCACTGGCAACACTGATGAAACATGTGGGCAAATATACATTGGCACCACTAAAAGATCATTGGAAACTAGAATGACAGAACACAAGGCAGACATAAGGAACAGGAGAATGAGCACTGCACTCTCACAACATATGATGGAGAACAATCACACACCAGACATGGAAAACGTCAGAATTATAGACAGAGAGAAGAACACTAACAGGAGATATACACTAGAGAGTTTGAGAATTCAACAAAAACATGACATAAGTATGAACACAAAAGAGGACAAAGACAAGACAAATTGTCACTACTACATGACGCTAACACTGGACAAACATATATAGTGTGGAGAAAACATACATGTACGACATATATACATTTATGTTAGATTAACACTAAATAGACATGCAAATAAATATATAGAAAAACGAAGTAAGTGTGAACAGTGAACGGAAAATACTAAATGTAATATTAATTGTTATCATTGTTATTTAGAATAAAACTCCCCTGAAGAGGATGCCAATAAAGCATCGAAACGTAGGGAAAACAATTGAATTAAATAGTTTTATTTAATACATTGGAATTGCGACCAAAAAAGCCAGCAAGGTTATAGAATATATAACATTTTCATCGAACAGAATCTAACATGTTTATTTTTTCCTATTTTTTTAAAAATAATGTACTCTATTACAAAAAATTGTCTTACTGATTATTTTAACTTATACGATTTCATTAAAATTTAAATGTGTGCATATTTACCTTGTTTGAATTAATTCATATGATTGAGTTGCTACTGTAGTACATTCTTTTTTACTTTGCAAACTAGAACGAACAACAAGAATTTGCAAAGTGTATGTGAAACGCTTTACATTTGCAAAGTGAAAAGATGAAAAAGGAATTTGAAAAGTTGAAAAACTGCAATTGAAAAGTGTATGTGAAACGTAAGATCTTTTCACTATGCAATATTCACAACTACAAATTTGCAAATGAAAAGTGGTTGGTGAAATAGGGCCCAGATTTTTTGTTTTAGAGATTCTACTAAGCAGCACAAACAAAAAACACGCAGAGTCTGACCGTTACAAAGATACTTGAAATGGTCGGTTTAAAATGTAAATTGTAATGTCTTTGTTTAGTTCCTTGGTAATAACTTGGTGATTTCGAGTCAAAATTCTAAATTGGCACGATTGCATGCAAATGCAAGTTTTTAAATTATTTTAAACCGTTCGGCAGCAACAATTTCTCAAAGTTAAAATGTTTTTCAACTTGAAAAAAAGAAAATGAAATGAAAGAATAAGAAAATGTACCACCATTCTATCAGTTGTTTCTTAAATATTTTGTGAAGAAGATATAAAATTGGTTAGGTTTTTGTAAAGAATATGCCTTGGCAAAGATATTAAATGTAATTTAAAATGGTTTTGGACTACAGCCAGCATTGGCTAGACTGGAATTCTGCTAATTACATGCGAAAATTGTTGATCGTACGTATAATCTTTTTATTAATTAAAATTAAATTTTCTCCAGAATTTTTTTTGGAAGTAAAAATCCCACACTTGTTTCACTATTTCTCAAAGAATATTAATTGCATTAAACATATGTATACAGCACACAGCACTGCATTCTAGGAAAAATTAGGGAAAAATTTAAAAACAATTTTTTTTCAAAATTGTACGCAAAACTCCTACTCTACAAATGTCTGATACATTCCAAAATGATCAGAACAATAACTTAAAAGTTGTGATATTATTACCGTGGTTTTTCCAATCGGCCCCACTGTGCGTTGCTTCGAATACATCAATAGTGAATTTTGGAGAAAAGGCATTTGTTTAATAATGCAATTCTCAAGATTTTGAGGTTTAAACTCTTGTTATTTGGGCATCTTATGCTTTTTTCAATATTTGATTTGTTATTACTGTATTTAGCCAAACAGTTAAAGTTCAATTGTGAGTATTCAATTAATCATTATTCGGTTAATCGATTAATCGTGCTATAAAATTAACCGAACATTTCAATAATTAAATTTTTCGATTAACGATTAACTCGAACAAATCAGTGCGATTAATCGAAACACACACTCCTACAATGTGGCAACTGATCTGACAACGATTTGCGCATAAATTTCATAACTTTACGCACATTTCGAACAGATTTGATAGTATGTTGAGAGAAAGCGTCGCACAGTGCTTTGGCTCGTAGGCATACATAAAAAAAATTGTCTCAAAATTGGTTCATTAAATTGAATCTGATGAAATATCAAGACCCACTGGTGACTTTGTATGGGGGTCCGATTCTGCTCAAACTATATACAAGAAGGATAATAGTCAGTAAATTACTTTCTGCAAATTTTTTGTAAAAATTAATCAATCCAATAGGGTGTTATAGTGTGATATAGTTTCAGAGCGACCCTACCCTTTGTATGGGAGGTACCGGAAAGCGTGGCACTTTTGGATCCAAAATTTTGAGATTTTGTTTAATTTTGGCTTGGTACCAAAAGTCACTAATTTTCATGTTGCTGCAACTACGATACCTACATATACTTTATAATGAAGTTGCTATTGTTACATTTTGTTTTGTTTTAATAAATGTGCCTATTACAATGTTTGAACACTGTGTTCTTTTTTTATTTTATTCGATTAATCCAATAACTTGAGTACTTTTTCTATGAAAATTTAAATTTATTTCTATTATTGATCTTGAACCGAACAATTATTAAAAAAATACAGCAGACAGTTGTCCGAGGCCTTCGGCCACGGACTGTCCCTGCAGGCTGTGTCAGAGACACGGCCATTAAGCTTAACGTAGAATACGCCATCCGATATGATAACAAATAATAAAATAACAATAAATGATAAATAACATAAGCAAATGAATTTATTTATTTGATAGTATACATAAGCTTATGGTAGGAAAAATAGGATAAATATGTTTTTAAATTAAAAGAGTAAGGATAAATGATAAATAACAGACGCAAATCAATTTGATTTATATTTTTTATAATTATATATCCATGTTAAATTCAAATTCACATTTAACATTTTGTTTCACTTAAATACATAAGTAAATATACGAAATTTCAATATTTCATCAATCAAAACAACAGCCGAAGGTTTGTGTCCACACTGAAACAGCAGCATAGTTTGTGTTCACGCTACAAACTCAAACACTCAACCAAACACCACACATATGTTTGAGTGTATGTGTTTAAACAATTTTCATTTGAGAAATTTAAATATTAGGAAGATATCAATCAATATGAAATGTATATCAAACGAAAGATAACATCTTCATTTACCTAAAAAAAAAATTTGAACAAAAGTTATCTCGCCATTTCCTCATAATCAATGAAATAAAGATTACAACAATAACAATCTGACATGACTCCCTATACCGTAAGGTAAGACGTATTCTACTCCAAAACATAACAACTAATAGATCGAATAATATAAAATCAAACGGTTAAAAATAATAAAAAAATAATATATATAATTTTTTACATTTCACATTATAAGAGGGTGTGTTAAATAACTGGAGTCCTTTGTAGAAAGGACGTTGTTGAAGCCGAAAGTCCCCTGCATTTCTTATCAAATATGGCTGCATATCATTTACGTATTGTACTTGTTCACACTTTCTTGTCTCATTTTTCGTATGAAGATTATTGTACGTATTAAGGCTAGTCTTTGTTTAATATTCAGCCATTTTAGTGTATTTAGCATTACAATTATTGATGTGTATCTGTTGCATTTAATAATAGATTTTATTCTGAAGCTTCTGTGTCCTTTTTAGTTGAGTTGAATTACAGCATGAGTATAATATAGAGGAACCAAATTCAAAGTGTGGTTTTATTACTGTATGGTAGATATTTACCGCCGTTAAATCACTAATTTGTTGTCTAGTTCGTTAAAAAAACAATTTTCTTTCCGATTTGTTTACATACGTAGTCCATGTGCTCCGTTAATTTCATTTGTCTATCTATTATAAATCCAACGTATATCAAAATTATTTTCACAAATTATTTCACTTGACTTATTCGTTTCCCGGGAAAGCGGGAAAATAAATAAATTTCCCGGGATCCCGAGAATTCCAGGTTGAAATTTGAGTCCCCTATTTTGTAACATTTTTCGAATTTTGTAGTCAATTTTGTACCACAAAAGCGGGAAAACAGTACAAACATCTTAAATAACGTAGTTATATGTATTGCAATGTGTAACGAAATCTAATAGTTGATGCATTTAATACTGATAAGGACGTACTTCTATTTCAAATTTTGCAGTCTAATTTCCGCGAAACTTACCTAACATTTACGCAAACCCTATCTAAATCTATAAGTGATGTGGATAAAACTAACGCATTTCTTATACATTATCACTTATAGTATGTCCAATGGTAAACATCATTGTGACACATTCTGATGTGAAATTATTGGTGTTTTAGTTTAAATTCTACAAAGCTTGAATATGTAATCGGGCGTATCTCTGACATTTTGTATCATATCGAAATGATATATATATGATATAATATATATATTAGGGCGGGTCAAATTGTATGGAACGATTTTTTTGATGAAGCGTATAGTAAAAACGTAATCTATAGGTGATTCTGAGAAATTTTGCTCAAGAGACCATAGCTCTAACTCGGATTTGGAGCCCCCCAGAAGGTATTTTTATCACCTTTCAGAATCTGAATTGATACCTGTAGTTAAAAGTTAATTTCAGGCTATTTTTCGACAAAAAATTCCTAATATCTCTACTAAAAATCGGCATCTTCTGTAAGTCGATCGCAGGCCCAACAGCGAAGCGAAAATGCATTGGATGGTCAGTTGGCTTCAACTCCTGAACCAATTGGACTTTGTATGGCGTCATACCAAGGTCTTTATGCAAAATTCGTCTCAATGATGTCTCCGAAATGTTCAATTGTTGAGAACGACGGTGAATTGATGTTGATGGCGCTTCACGCACACTTTCTGCCACAGCAGCAATATTCTCGGGTGTACGCACTATTTTTGGCTTTTCACGCTTTGGTTTATCGATGAGGATGCCAGTTTCTTTCACTTTTTTCACAAAATCCGTACGCAATTTTCGCACACATTCTGCAACATTACCATGATTTTCAAAGTAATGTCGCAATATTTCCCAGCGATGTTCAAGCGTATACACAACCATATTCGTTCAGCGGAAGGATAAAATTAATTATCTGTCAAATCAGCCATGAGCTAAGTGTTACCGTTCACGAAATAAGCACTAGTTGGAAAAAAAAACGTTAGATGGCGGAACCTATATATATATCGATATCGATACATACATATATATCGATATTATATATATTTATATATGAGCGCATGCCCCTGCCTATCATAAAACACTAACAAAAACTATAATAGTGACCAAAGTAACTAAAGAGTGAAGTTTTGTTAAAATATTTACAATTTTCTGCGTAGAAGATTGAGTTGAAAGGAGGTCCGAATATATTTGAAAATTGTGTTTTTATTATGTATGATTCGATCTGTAATTATTTCTTAGACAAATACTTTTCGATTTCCTTTGAGCTATACAGATCACGGTTTTTGTGCAATTAGAAAAAATGTGAACAGTCGGAACAAGGTTTTTAACTCTCGTTGACGGACGATTGTTTCGAAGTTTGTGAATCTCTTCATCAGCGCTTAAGCGTTCTAGATCAGATTTGGAAATAGTTTTAAATTATCTTTGAGTTTGGCAAATTACTCGTACAATTTTTTTCTTTTTGTAAAATTTTGATATACATTCCGGTTCACTTATATAAAGGCACTAAAAATTCCATATTCAGCAGCCTGTATCTTTTGCAATTTGTAACCGATTGCAGAATTTTAAAATGGAAATAGAACCTAGACATCTTTAGATATTAAAAAAAATCATGACAATAGTGGTTTCTTAACTAAAGAAATTTTTTTGAGCAATTTATAAAAAAAAATCCAAAAATGTTCTTTTTTTGGTTCACTTGAATAAAGGCACCTTATTATATTTTTTATTATTTTTAGGGTAAACGATGATTTTTTGTACGGAGCGTTTTGTTTAATACAATTTATTACATCTTAATCATTTTTCGAGTCAAAATGACAAAACAAAAAATTTTAAATCTAACGGAAAAAAATAAAATCGGTGTTTACCGTTCTGAAGAATATTCTAACCGCGCAATAGCTAAAAAAAATTGGACGGAGCCCAACATCTGCGGATCTGCGTATGAGAAAAGAAAAATCATCAGAATTGCTTCTGATTCTGCCTTATCCTTGTCAAAAATAAGAGCTCTAGCTGGAGTGGAAGCGAGCAAGTCATCAGTACGTAGAGTAATTAAGAGCTATGAGTATCTTAAATACCTGAATTAACAAAAAAAGCCGCTACTTAATGCGTAAGGAAAACCGACTTCAATTCGCAAGAGACTACATAGTATGGGATGTGCAGCCACCCTGCCATAAAAAACCATCGAATTTAACAAGGGTGATGGCTCACCATTTGAACTACCATTCGTCGATGAATTCATCGGTAACATTTCATCGACGAATTGAACGGTGACATTTCGTGGACGAATTTATCGATAAACAGTGATAGCAAAGTGAAAAGAACCCAGGTTCGATTCCGGGCTGGGGTTTTTTTTCTGTTTATTTTTATTTTTTAATATTTTTTTAAATAACCGATGTCGTTTTTAATGATGGTTCATGTTTGTTTCAAAACAAAATTAACAATCACGTCTTTTTTTTTTTAATGTCAAACACTTAATGACTCTTTCTCTTTCTTGCGTCCCTCAACCAAGCTCATATTCTCAAGAGTGGGAAATTAATGATGTGTTTTTGTTGTTTTTTTATTTTCAATGTAGCATGTGTTGTTGGTGGTTTTTTGTTTATTTCGGTTCCCGTTACAGTTTTTTGTTTCAGATCTGCGCAAAGAAAAGCGGTGGGGGATGTGGGGTGCTATTTCGTACTATGGCACCATCGATCGTGAATTTCTAAGTGCAAAAATGACAGGTGCAAGCTATTAAACGTTATTGGAATCGGCTTTTCCGAAGTTCATTGAACTCCTTGATCCCATATCTTGGATATTGCAACAGAATAATGCCCCAATACACAACACCAGAGTAGTAAAGGAGTTCATTGCAAGCCAAAATGTTAATATTCTTGACTGGCCACCTTATTCGCCGGATCTAAACATTATCGAAAATGTCTGGGGTTGGTTATCTCGTAAGGTCTATGAAGGAGGTAGACAATTTGATGACAAGCAGTCACTAATTCTGACTATTAAGCATGCTTGGAATCAATTTTCGTTGGATTACATAAATTCTCTATAACTCTCAAGGAAAACCCGTATATTTGAAGTTAATAAAAGCAAAGGGTGGTTGTACCTATTACTAATAGTTCTTAAATAAAGTAAAATAAATTTAAAAAAAAACAAGAAAAACAGTTTTTCATTAAAATTCGTTAAAGTGCCTTTATTCAAGTGAACCAAAAAAATAGCACATTTTTCGACTTTTTTTATAAATTGCTCAAAATCGGTTCTTTAGTTAAGAAACCACTATTGTCATGATTTGTTTATATCGCTAGATATCAAGCTTCCATTTTAAAATTCTGCAATCGGTTACAAATTGCATAAGATACAGGCTGCTGAATATGGAATTTTTAGTGCCTTTAAAAAAGTGAACCGGAGTGTAAGTCTAAACATATTGCTTAGATATTGAAGAGAGACCTATTTTTGGTGCATCCACACAATATCAAATACTTCATTTGACTTTCTCTCTGTGATTTGCATAGAGTGCTGAAGTGTCGTTACTTGTTTGAGTGGCCGCAAAAAAAAAGTAAATACGGAAATGGGTATACTGATTTGTTTGATTTTGGTAAAATGGTCCGAAGAGAACACAATGTGATACAGAAATATTCGAGATCAAAGTTCTCGAATACAGTATACTTACTTTTGGGTGCAACGAGTGAAGTAATTTATTTTTTAAAAGAAAATGTGAGGAGTTGAAAAGTATCAAAACAGCAGAGAAAACACAATTGTTTACAAAATATACAGAAAAAGAATTCAATTGATTTTAAAATATTTTTTTAGGTCATATAAAGGGGTTTTCAACAGAAACGCTACAAAAATAAATCGATAGGGACAGCAAACGACGCCATATTTTTCCCGCTCTTTTGAAATTTCTCTTCAGTAAGGTTTGCCATTTCATCATGGAAAGATATACGAGCCAACAACGAGTCGAAATTATTAAAATTTACTACCGAAATTTGGAGTCAGTGGCCTCAATCATTTTCAGCGATGAGGCTCATTTCTGGCTGAATGGCTTCGTCAATAAGCAAAATATGCGTTATTGGTCAGACAGCAATCCACACGTAATCCATGAGTCATCATTGCATTCCGAAAAAATTACGGTTTGGTGCGCTTTATGGGCCGGCGGCGTCATTGGGCGGTACTTCTTCCGTGATGATCAAGACCGGCACATTACTGTGAATGCGAATCGCTACCGTTCAATGATAACCGAACATTTTTGGCCCCAATTGGATAATATGGACTTGGAGGACATGTGGTTCCAACAGGACGGCGCCACAAGCCACACAGCGAATGCCACAATCAATTTATTGGAAACCAAGTTTGGTGAACGTGCTTTCTCACGAAATGGCCAAGTCGATTGGCCGCCTCGGTCGTGCGATTTGACCCCGTTAGATTATTTCCTGTGGGACTACGTCAAGTCTATGGTCTATGCCAACGAGCCAGCTACGATTGATCAACTTCGTACAAATATCGAACGTGAAATTGCAGCAGTATCGGCCGATTTATGCTTGAAAACCGTCGAAAATTGGGAACAGCGTCTGGACTTCTGCAAGCGTGCCCGTGGTGGCCATGCAAAAGAAATCAAGTTCCAAACATAATGGCATCGAACGTACTTTCACAGGAATAAAGAATTTCATTGGTATCTAAAACCGGTTTTGTATTATTTAAAATAACTTTTGTAGCGCTCTTATTGAAAACCCCATATGTACGTTGCTTAAAAACAGTAGGTAACAATTGTCCTTTAATATTTACAACAACAAAAACCCAATCTACACTTATAAAGGATACACTATGAATACACCGAGAGCATCATGTCTTCTCGAAATCTTTCTCATTTGTCTATACATTTCGGTTGAGCTCTGTGTTCTTACATTTCTTAACTATGGTTATTCTATTCGTGTGCTCCCTATTATTGCCTACGTGTTCCACGTATGGTTTGGAATATCTTCCAGCCAAAAGGAGAAACTTAGGAGATGGGAAAGACGTATCCTCATGAGCTGCTTGGGCTTACGAATGAGGATAACCGACGATGGTTCGGTTAGGAGGCCATCCTGTGCTACGATGTACAGGAAGGTCGACTTTGACAGAATAGATGTGTACCTTGTTAAAGGTGCACTTAAATTTCTAGAAAAGGCATCCTTTCTGGAAAATGGACTGGTCGAGAATAGTTTGGTCCAGGACGAGCGCCTGGAGCGACTTCTTGAGTTACGGTATAGGCCGCCGGTTGGCCTCGCGGCCTTGGATAGAGGCGGACTCCTCTTCGTTAATGACAAGCTCCTATTCTATCATAGGAGGATAGGATCTTTTGACCTGGACGACATAGTGTATATTACGGACCAGTAGTGGCACCTCTTACCGTAGGTAGGGTTGTAAATATGTATATAGTTGTAAATATTTGTAAATAGTAGTTTTAGTATATTAGTATTTTAAGTTTTAGTAGTTAGTTGGTTGATTTTTCCCCTTTTTCGTAGTCCATTTTTGGGGAAGCCTCTAGTGGGCAGTAGATTGTTTAGTTTTTTCGTCACGAGTGTTTTGTATGTAGTTGCTACAACTTAAGTTAGTGTGAAGTATATAGTCCTGTAAATATTATTAAATGTTGGGAAATACGTAAGGATAGATTTAAGTTATCTTTAAGAGACTTTATTGTAAAATGAATTTTAGGGACAATAAATGAATTGAATTGAATTGAATTCGTGTGCTCCAAAACGTTCAATGTATTGTACTCAAAAAAATGTATGTACGACTGTAACCGAACCGCTTTGGTAGGCTTTTCGGAAGCTCTCGTTTTATTTTTAAAAAAATTACTCGCTTCAGTGTACCCACTCCACGAATGCAGTAGTGTATGTGGTAAAGCAAATAATATATTGATGCAATACTTTATTAGATATATACGACGATATATCAACGCAACGAAAATGATTTCATTAACCTGGGAACTTTCGTCACTGCTACGAATATACTGTGATTAATATCTTACATTGTTGTGGTTAATATGTTTCCTTGATATAAGAAGCTGGTTTGGAAATTTAACCATCCCTATATGAATGATGACCACTTTGCTATTTCGTGGAAAAATTAAAATTTATTATTTTTATTTTGATAAATGACGCAGCATATAGTTTCTGACAATTTGAAAGTTATGTGGTGGAGCATTGTTGCTAATCAGCTAATAAGCATTGGTGAAAAAGAGAGTTGCCCTAATTTGATACCAATCAGTTTTAACGCTTTAAAAACTGATACGTTGCAGCTACTGTTTCGTCTCGTTAACTTTAAATGTTTGACTAAATACAGCAATAAACAAATAAAATATTGAAAAAAGCATAGATGCCTAATCCTTAAAGCTTAACAATTACATTACTAGGGTTTTTTCTCCAAAATAGACAAATGACGTATTCGTTGCAGCAACATGCAAAAGATCTTGTAAAACATGCTGTATTGTAGCAACGATACAATCGTGGGGGGTATAAACTTTTTCATTCTAGCAATATTAAATCAACTAACGAAAATGTCACAGTGAACTGATACTAATATTTTACGAAAATACAATATTTTAAAACATATACAATACCCTAGTGCAAGAAGAGCTTGCTAAATTACACTTTTGTGCGAAAATATTCTATTGCAATCTTTTGGAAACTTCCCGGGATTACCGGATAAAATTCCCGGGAAAGCGGGAATTGAATATGAAAGAATTTCCCGGCAAATCCCGGGCGCAAATTCCCGGCATGCATTCTCTACTTGACATATTTATTTCCATTGGTTTAGTCCATAGATGTGCAGCTAGTACTCTTTTGAGTCATCGTGTTTTCACACCGATAGTAGCTTGATCGTTTTTTCACACCAACATGTCCGAAAGCTTGCTGCTTGTTTACCGATTCAAAGTCAGTTGCTGTTCTGCCAAGCAACACCGTATCGCTCTGCAAGCAAAATTATTTGTAATAAAAAACACTACACTTAAAAAATAAATTTTAATTGCCATGGACGAATATAAAGAAATTTTTATGTTTGTAAATGGCAAAAATCATAAATGGAAATAATCATTGGAGATGTTGATATTTGATTTTTTTTTTAAGATTTAGTTTTAATTTTTAATTTTAATTTTTTACTCAGTGTACTACTTTTGTTTTCTCTGCTTTTGTTCTGCTTGCTCCGTTCAACTTAACACAGTCGCAAAATTCGTAAAACTGATTTGAAATGCGTTTGTGTCAGTTTGCACATGGAGTTTGTATGGACAAGTACTAGTTCTATGGTTCGAAACCACTAGTTCAGTACTAGTTTTGAACTCGAATTTGTTGGTGCTCGGCACTGTTTGGTGCGGATTGTGGGTCCGTACGATGATGGCATTGCCATCACAGTCAACGGCGAGCACTACCGATCAATGATATCCGACTAGTTTTTAACAAGTTATGAAGTTGGTTGTTAACGATATGTAATACCAACAGGACGGCGCTATGAGAGCATTCTTATCTTACGCAGATGCGATGTGAAATAGCCACCGAGATTATGCAATCCTTTAGACTTTTTCTTGTGGGGTTTCCTTTAGTCGCAGGTCTATGTCAATATCTCACAAATGATCGGTGTGCCCAAAGTCAACATAACCCGTGCCATCACTCAAATTCAGCCTGATCTAAACGCCACGAAAATTAAACTTCACGAATGCGCGCCAATCAGTGAAGCTGTGGTGCCCCTATAATAATTGGGGTTTCAGTTGTTTCGAAATATTTCTTTTCAAAAATTAAACTGTTATTATTTAAAAACAAAGCTTTAAATTTGATAAGAGACCCAATATTTTTTCTGCGTTCAGGTTAAATAAATTGTGAAGGTATCAGGTAGGGCAGGTCGGAACTTTTTTTGATTAACTTCAGCGTAACTCATTTACCTACAATATTAGAATAAATACAAAATTATATATATAAAAAAAAACTAACATAATTAAAAAAGTGCGACTTAACCAGCATTCGAACCGAAGTCTCAGGGCTACTGGTCGCATTTGCTACCCATCATGCCACCCATCTATATACAAACGCCGAGACAAGGAGTACAGTACAACTTGAGATTGTTTCAAGAATAATGGTAAATGTGGAATATTACCTAGGTCACTTATAGATTAAAATTTTCGACTGTAATCGTATAAACTTTTTCATTTGTATGGGCAAAAGCTTATACTGGACGATAAGAACAATCCTATCATTATTTTCACTTACGCCAAGTATTAACTGAAATGCGAACAAAAACATTTCTAAGTGTTTTATGAATAATAGCTATCCAAAAATATTTATGATTCGCTTTGTATCTCAAGTGAATCTCATAGAAAAATACACTAACTACTAAAAAAATTAGTTCCTGAGGGAATTAAATAGCCTAAAACGAACCAAATATCTTATCTGGTAAAATTATGTGAGTTGAAGTTATTTAAAATAAACTGCACATTTAATTGAGATACTCGTACATACGTGCACGATCCATTTCACAAATCCCATTTCACAATCCCTGCCAAAAAAATTGTATCAAGATAATGCTTTGGGACAAACATCGAAGCATTCAAGTAGTAAAGTGGTAAGATTTATCAATATAAAGTCACGTTTTTCGTACAATAACAAAGAATATTTTTTAAATTCTTATCATTTTAGTATTATCATGCTAAAATATTTCGCTATATGTATTTGTCATCGTTGTCGCCCTGTCTAGCTCTGTGGTGATGCGTGTGCCCATTCGCAAGCACGATCATTTCATTTCCCATCGAAGTGGTTCGCGCTGAGAAATACATCCTGCGCATGAAATACAATATGCTCCAAACTCGTCCTGTGGCCACTGAAATTAAAGTTAACATTCTGAAACTATGATTTGCACGGTACACGCTCAATATATTTGAATGAATAACCGAGTCGGGTTTATTCACAAAATTGTAATAGCCTTTCGTTTGTATTTAAGTTGAGCTGAAACTACAGCATGAGAATATTATACGAACCACCGCAGTTTTAGGATTTTGTTTCTGGGACACCTGGATTATTAAAAAAATCCCAATATGTAAAAAAATGTAATTTCTGTTTATAAACCTCTGCTTAAAATATCCTGGTATCATGATCGCAGAAAACATTGTGAAATACTTCTCATAGCAGAGGCCTGTGGTCTCTTTATTTTAAAATGTGGTCTCTTTATTTTAAAATGAATGAACTTTCGGCGGCGGTCACCTCGCATAGTGACGGCGACACAATAGAGTATATAGCCATGAAAAGGCTTCTCAAAATACCGTTCGGAATTGGTGTAAAACTGTAGGTTCCAATCAGTGAGTGAAAACTGGAAAGCGCACAGCTCAGTGATTGTGAGAAGTTCTCCCCGGTCCATTCATGGGATGTAATCGGAATCCATTTATTTTTATTATAAAGATCCACAGTTCTACACCGATGTCCAAGGGTTACCTGGAAATTCTTTTTAAAGAAGGTGCACTATTTTAGCGATATGCTCAGATATTACTTTTTTTTTGCGAAAAGAATTAATTCAAAATTTTGCTAATTCGTAATGAATTTAAATCAAAAAAGACTGATTAATTTACAGCTCTGCTTACACTGGTCAACAAAGTGGAAAAAATTGTTTTATTCCTGTGATTTTGTTTGTGTTGTTTCTATCGCATTTTTTGAACGAAGTTCCTTATCACACGTTGCGGGATGGGGGCTAAATGAAAACAATCTACCTTTTATTAAAAAAAACACCTTATCTTAAAGAAGTACCTTTGCTAAAAAAAGTAAATTATCGTACGAAAAGTACCTTTTCTTAAAAAAGTAATTTTTTTAATGAGTACCATTTCTTAAAAAAGTACACTATCTTACAACAAATTGCCTTTTCTTAAAAAACTACCTTTTCTTTAAAGAGTAAATTTTTTGCAAAACGAAGTGACTTTTCTTGAGATAAGTACCTACTCTTAATATTGTACATGTTCTTTCGAAAAAATACCTTCTCTTAAAAAAAATACCTTTTCTTCCAAAAATTTCTTTTTCTTAAAAGTACATTTTCTTAAAAGTAAAATAATACCGATTCTTTTCTATTCTTTTCATTTCTTAAGATAAGTAGCCTTTCTGAAAGTAAGTAAATTTTCTTAAAAAATAACCCTTTCCTAGAAAGAATACCACTTCATTAAAAAGTACTTGTTCTTAAAAAAAGTGGTTCTTTGTAAAAAAAAAAAAAACACAATCTTAGGTTGTTTCTTACAGAAAGCACTTCTTATTAAAAATGGTAGCTTTTCTTAAAAAAAACATTAGCGTTTAATAAAAGAAGTACCTCTCATTAAAGAAAGGACCTTTTTGGGAAAATATAATACATATTCTTACAAAAGGGACCTAAAAATATATTTTTTTAAAAAAATACATTCAGTAAATAAAAAATTTCTTAAAAAATGTTTATCATATTACAAAAAGTATATTTTCATAAAGATCCATTTAAACTACAGTATTTTTTAACAAGCGCCTTAAGCGTGTCGGAACTAACTAGTACATAATATATAGCGTAAGGAACTTCGTTCCAACCGGGTGTCCCCTGACACCTCATGTAATTTTGTTTAATACGGCAACAATTTTTCTCTCAGCTTTTGTTTTTGAGCTATAGTCAACTAAAAGGTGGCGAATGTTTCAATTTTCTGTCTGAAAGCTGGTATTTTTGATGGGTCACAGATTAGGCAACTCGTGAAAGATCCTAATTTTGTTAAGTCAATGACTGAAGTTGAATCCAAAGCATGAAATTCATTTGTTTTGGTTATGAGTAATATCCTAGGCCCAAATAAATCTGACGACCATATCGAGCTTGTTGAGTACATGCTATCGAACTTGCCAGAGCTATGGTGCAACATGAGCATAAAAATCTACTTCCTGCACACTCGTATTTAGACCAATTTCCACAACATCTGGGTGATTTTAGTGAGGAGCAGGGTGAAAGATTTCATCAGGATCTTGGGGCAATGGAAGAACGTTATCAGGGAAGGTGGGACTCACATATGATGGCAGACTACTGCTGGAGTTTGCAACGAGATCTACCTAAAGTCATTCATTCAAGGAAATCTTATAAAATAGTGTTGGATAGAAATTTTGTTAACATTGGGGGTAGTCCAAGGTAAAAAAATATTTTCCAAGTGACATGTCACCGATTTTGATGAAATTTGGTGGAAAGTAATCCTATGCCAAGAAAAGCTCAACCCCAAAAATTTTAGCTTTTTTTGAGCTTTCTTGTGGGTTTTATAAGCTTTCAAAAGAATCAGTATCGTTTATTTATTTTCAAATAACTCGAAAACGGTAAAAGCTAGACTTTTGAAAATTACCACGAATGCTCACAAGTAAATTTTGGCTTACAAAAATTAAAATTTTGAGATTTTCAAAGATTTTTCATATTTAACTGAGGAAGTGCAATATTAGCATCTATGAAAGTTGTTTTACGGCGCGTCTAACGGTATATAAAACATTCCAAAACATGTCCTGACACACCCTTTTTCAGGGATACTCTGCAAAAAACCCCATTTTTAAGTTTATAGTATGGAGGATTTTCTGATTTATATGTCGGATTGGAGTCAAACTTGGTCCAGATGACCTCGGGAAATGTATTACAAAAAAAACAGTATACATATCTATACAACAACAATGTCCTTGTAAAAAGAAACGGTTTGATACCCTGCTCAGATGTAGTTTTCCCACCTCATTGAATTTTTGATAAAACGCAAACTATTAAAAAACCTTTTTCAAAAAAAACTGAACCACGTGTTTACTTAAATCGACTAAAGATAAATATATGTCAATCTGACATTTAATTCATAAAAATGTTTCCTACTAAAAACTTAAAAATTGTTTTTTTTGAAGAATACTCATGATAAAATGACTTGCCAGGACATGTTTGGGTATGCCTTTCAAACCGTTGGATGCGCCTTTGAAACTTCTTTCATGTGATACTAAAATTGCACATATTGTCTTTAGTTAAATTCTTAAAGCCTTTGAAAAACTCAAAAAAAACCTTTCTTAAAAACGTTCCAGCTCACTGGATCTGAATCCTAGGCACGTAATTTTTTACAATCATCATAATACAAGCCAAGGTAAATTTTGAGGGGTGGATCAAAGAAACTTTGTTGGTGAGTCAGCCTAATGTATATGGATTTTTCACAATTTAAAGCACTTTTCTTGTATTGAAATTTGGGAGGTTGCTTTATCAAAAAGGCTAGAACTCCCTCATTTTACATCCTACCGACATGCCGAACCCCACAAAATGTTTGGCACAAATACCGATTTAACACATATTTTTCAAAAAAAACGCAGCTCCTTTCTGCTGCGCAAAATTTTTTTTTTTTTGAAATTTTAGTTTTTTTTAATTTTTTTTTCAAGACAATTTACTTGTGGAAATTGTATAAGTCTAGCTGTTACCGTTTTCCAGTTATTTGAAAATAAAAAAACCCACAAAAAAAACTCAAACAAATCTCAAATTTTGGGGTTGAACTTTTCTTGGTTTAATCTTACTTTCCACCAAATTTCATCAAAATCCCTGACATGTCACTTGGAAAATATTTTTGGAACGAAGTTCCTTATCGCACGTTGCGGGATGGGGGCTAAATGAAATATTTGTAAACAACTTTTTTTTAACTACTTTATTACAACCCATTATTATCAACTATATTGGGTACTTTTGGTTTGGTTTGGTTTAACGGGAAGTTTTCTAGGTGGAGCCTGTGTATTACATATGGTAGTCTTGTACCCAATAAAAAGTAAACTTAGAATAGCCAAAATGCAAGACTGGCAAATTCATGAAACATAGCAACATAACCCTCAGCATGGAATTAAATTTGGCAGCACTTTAACACTCGTACTTTTGGTTTGTGTAGAGACTAACATATTTCTTGTTTAATGGGAAATTTTCTAGGTGGAGCCTGTTTATTACATATTGTAGTTTGAACCGTATAAAAAGTAAATGTTGAAAAGCCAAAATGAAAGAAGTTTAAAAAAATAACATCTTAAAGAAGTACCTTTGCTTAAAAAGGCAAATGTTCTTACAAAAAGTACCTTTTTTAAAAAAAGTAATTTTTTAAATAACTACCTTTTCTTAAAAAAGTACATTATCTTACAACAAATTGCCTTTTCTTAAAAAACGTCATTTTCTTTAAAGAATACCTTTTTTGTAAAACAAAATAACTTTTCTTGAGATAAGTACCTATTCTTAAAATTGTATCTGTCATTCGTAAAAAAAGATTTTCTTCAAAAAAAAATACCTTCCTTTTCTTAAAAGTACCATTTCTTAAAAATAAAGTACCACCTGTTCTTTTGATTTCTTGAGATAAGTAGCCTTCCTGAAAATAAGTAAATTTTCTTATAAAATAATCTTATCCTAAAAAGAGTACGAGTTCTTTAAAAACTACCTGTTGTTAAAAAAGTATTTTTTGTAAAAAAAAATTCATACTCTTTGGCTTTTTCTTAGCTTAGTGACGGCGACACTACCGAGTATTCAGCCATGAAAAAGCTTCTCAAAATACCGTTCGGAACCGGCGTAAAACTGTAGGACCCAATCAGTGAGTGTAAAACTAGAACGCGCACAGCTTACTGGTGTATATGAAGCTAGTACATAATATATAGTGAAAGGAACTTCGTTCCAACCGGGTATCCCCTGACACCTCATGTAATTTTTTTTACCTTGGACTACCCCATACGTATTAATTTTTTGTCAAAATAATAAAACTGTATATCTCAAATAGTAAAGCTGTTAGCATCTCCCAGTATTTTTTTCATAGTCCGGGTCATATACATACCCAATACCAGAAAACATTTAAAGGAAACAAGAATTGTGTTGACCAGTGTTATTTGACAATTTTAATTTTGTAGTTTAATTTAAATTACCTCTACAAATGCAAATGGAAAAAATAATTTAAGTACAATTGGCAATTGCACTTACTTTCAAAACGTGTCCTTCATATCTGGCAGTTTTGGTTTTCAAATATTTTATATCTACAGGTTTCTCCATTTGAAAGCACCACGAGGGAACCACAACCCTATACATATAAAATAATTTAAAAACTGATTTTCCAGCAGCCAAATAATTCAAAATAATGAAAATTATTCCCATACTTCTTTATAACTGGGATCCGACTCCACAACTTGCATTGCCTGGGCAAATTTAAAAGTACCAACAATGATTATGAACTACTGAGTCAAAATATTTCACAAAAAAAAAAGATAAAACAAATAAACAAATAATTAAAATTTTAGTTTTCTTTGAAGTCGAAAAATAAGAAATGTAGGGTTAATGTCTAAAAATTAAATATAATTAAAAAATATTGTTCGATTTTCAACATTAATATCTCAAATAATTCCTGACTCTTTACCTACAACCACTTTCTACCAGAACTGACAAATGTTAGTTAGATCAAAAGTTATTGAATTTTGGCCGAAAGATATCTATTCGGAAATATTTTGCCCCGTAAAGCAATGGGATGTTGAAATGTAGCACCCATTCTGAAAACAGTTTTTGAAGGATCAAATTGTGATATTCTAAATGAATAATTGATGATAAGAATTTCTAAGATTTTTGGAACGAAGTTCCTCATGGCTGTGAAAAAAAATGAAACAACTTTTATTTTAACACTATTATGCTACTCCCAGTATTATCAACCATACATGGGGCAAATTAATTATATGACAATTATAATTCGTAGTTTAATTTGAATTACCATTCGAAATGCAAATTCAAAAAAATTTAAATATCATTGGCAATTGTACTTATATTCAAAGCATTTCCTTCATATCTGCCACTTTTGGTTTTCAAATATTTTATACAGTACAGGTTCATGAATTTGAAAGTACTAGGAGGCTATACCTATCAAAGCCACAAACATCTACATATAAAATACTTTAAAAAAAGAATTGCCAGCAGTCAAACAAATTCAAAACAATCAAAAGCATTGCCATATTTCATTACAATTGGCATCCGATTCCAAAACCTGCATTTGCATTGCCTGAGCAAATGCAAATTCAAAAAATTTTAATTGCCATTGCGAACAATGGTAATTCTTTTGCATTTGCATTGGATAAAGAAATGCAAATTAAAACCCAATGCAATTTAAAAAAAAAACCCCATGTATGTTATCAACTATATTGTTTACTTTTACTTTGGTTTGTGTCTAGACTAACGGCTTGGATCATTGAGAAATAATTTAACTAGATGTCTCACATAAGTTGGGAAATTTCTTGTTTAATGGGAAGTTTTCTAGGTGGAGGCTGTAAGCACTATTTAGTATATATTGTAGTTTTGAACCCAATAAATAGTAACTTTAAAAAAGCCAAAGTGAATGAAGTTTAAAATAATAAGTACCTTTTCTTAAAAAAAATACCTTATCTTAAAAAAGTACCTCTGCTTAAAGAAATAAATTTTTCTTACAAAAAGTACCTTTTCTTAAAAAAATTAATTTTTTGTCAGAATCGAATTCTAAATTAATTTAAAATTATTTTTTTTAAATTAAGTACGTTTTCTTTAAACAAAGAAAATTTACTTACAACAAATTGCGTTTTCTTAAAAAAACTACCTCTTCTTCAAAGAGTACCTTTTTGTGAAACAAACTAACTTTTCTTGCGATAAGTACCTACTCTTAAAAATTTACCTATTCTTGAAAAATGGACCAATTCTAAAAAAAATCCTATTTCTTAAAAAAATACCTTCTCTTCAAAAAATATCTCTTCTTAAAAAATACCTTTTCTTAAAAAATAAAATAATACCTTTTCTTTTTTTTTTCTTTTCTTAAGATAAGTAGCCTTTCTGAAAAATAAGTAAATTTTCTTAAAAAATAAACTTTTCCTAAAAAAAAGTACCACTTCTTTAAAAACTACTTCTTTGTAAAAAAAATTGTACTCTTATGGCTTTTTCTTACAGAAAGTACTTCTTCTTAAACATAGTACCTTATCTTAAAACAAACATTAGCGTTTTATAAAAGAAGTACCTCTGTTTAAAAAAAGGACCTTTTCGGGAATATATAATACATATTCTTACAAAAAGGTCCTAAAATAAACTTTAAAAAATATACATTCTGTAAAAAAAAAATTTTTAAAAAAAGTTTATCATTTTACAAAAAGTATATTTTCTTAAAGATCCATTTAAATTATCGTATTTTTCAACTGGCGTCTTAGGTATGTTAGAACTAACTAGTACATAATATATAGCGAGAGCAACTTCGCTCCAACCGGGTGTCCCCTGACACCTCAGTCTAAAGGTTGCAATAAAAATTAGAATACACAGTTCTAATAGACATACTATTGGCTAACATTTATTTGGTCCACAAAGCGAATCAAACAAGAATGTACTTATTACTGACGTAAATATTAAAAATTTACAAACGAAAATTGTCATTCCTCCAAATACTAAGCAAATCTGAATTTTAGGTATATATGTATATACTTATATATTAGTAACATAATTGTAAAATAAGTGACCACGAGGACAATGTTTTTTGATCGCATTCTCGTTGAATGGCCCAGAAGGCTTTATGTTCGGGTGGGCTTAATCACCCCTATGCTGCGTTACAATTACGTTCCCGTTCTACGTTACGCATCGATCGAACTTTGCTATGCAGAAATAAAACGTAATCGAAAGAACAAGAAGAAGAGAAGTGTGTTGTCAGAATAACCATGCTGCTAGTGGAATGTGCGAGATGAAACAGAAAACATATGTTATTTTGTAAACATTAAAGTAAAAAGTGTAAAGAAACCAGTCGTGACGGAGGTAAGAATTTTGTTTTGTTGAAATTATTGCAGCACAATAATACAATTTTGTTTATTTCATTAGAAATGGAATTAATAGCAGCAGCGATTTTGTTGGAAGAGGAGAACAACGGGCTCCAGATTGCAGAGACAAGGATTGCGAAGAGAAATTTAAGAGACAGTTGCAATCCGTTCGAGTTGACCGATCAAAGGTAAGTCATTTGTTTTAAAAGATATATGACATATAAAATAATTAGTTTACTTTTACAGCTTCAAGAAAAACTTTCGCCTTAACAAAGACGCATTCAAGTATGTGCTAGATACTTTTGCGCAAGAAGCACAGCCAACTACCTTAGCAGCTGTATCACCGCTTAGCAGAGTAGTGGCAGCTCTCAGATTCTTCGCCGAAGGAAGCTACCAACACGGAGTTGGTGCCGATTATAATGTTGGGATGGCTCAATCGACTGTGTCAAGGTCGCTATCGTATTTCCTTGAGGTAATGCAACGAAAGCTTTGCTCTCAATGGATACGATTTGAGCTGACTGAGGAGGAAAAGGCACAAGCGAAGCGCGAGTTTTATGCGAAGGCCGGCTTCCCAGGGGTGACTATGTGTGTTGATGGCACTCATATCAAAATAATAAAACCATCGGAAGAGGCGTTTCTTTTCTATAATAGAAAAGGTTATTTTAGCATTAATGCTATGGTGGTGAGTATTTTTTGTTTTAAGTTACAGAGCTCGTTAATTTAATTTATGTTTTTAGGTGTGCGATCACAAAATGCGCATTAGATTTATAGACGCCAAATTTCCTGGATGCAACCACGATTCCCATATATGGAATCTAAGTAAAGCAAAGGCATCCATGGAACGGAAATATCAGGACGGAGAAAGAAATACTTGGCTATTAGGTATTTATTTCCTCAACACTGTATATAAATTTCAGTACGCAATTCATTTTTTAACAGGTGATGCAGGTTACGCTCTGGAACCCTGGCTTATGACGCCATATCGGTCTCCAAGGGTAGGCAGCCAGGAAATGAAATACAACACACAGCACACAAAGACGAGGAACATTGTGGAAAGGACGATTGGGGTTCTGAAGAACCGATTTAGGTGTTTATTGGGTGCACGTGAACTACATTACTCCCCACAAAAAGCAACTCAAATTATAAATGTTGTTTGCGCCCTCCACAACATTTGCATTCATTACCGGGTGGAAGATGTAGACATTGTAGAATCTGAATGTGAAGTAAGTTCTCCTGAAGAGGACGATGATGAAAGCAGCGGTTCAGATTACGCTTCAATAGCGCGTAATATTCGGGACAATATACTTCCCTCTTTTTAGCGTGCTGAAAAAGCAAACAGTTCAAAAAAATTAAACGCATTCAGATCATTTGTTAGTGTGTATATTTAAAAAAAAAATTCAGTTCATATATTTTATATTTAATAATAAAAACTTAACTATAACAATAAAAATAAGTTGTAATTCATTTACATTAAAGCTTTTCAATTCAGGTATTTACAAGGTAATTAAAAATTATAAATCTGGGAACTGCACACGCAACATTTGCAGCTTTATCTCAATTTTTTGTTTCAGCAACTCCTCCTTTGCTTTGTTGTGGCGCTGCTCTTCTGCAAGTTGCGCCTTTGCAGTGTCTGCCAGGCTTTCCACATTACGATTTAAGCGCCGCATATATGAGACCATGCTATCTTGGTATTCCTTGGTCTCTTTTTTAACAACTTCCTGCGAGGTAAGTATCTCTTTCAACAATGATTGCGTTGTTTCCCTCGGACATGGCTGCTGACGCTTTTTTGAAGTTGTCGGTACATCGGTGGGGTCTTCGGTACGAGCCGATATGTCCATTTCGGACACTACAGTGTCGTCCGGTACAGCACTCACCTCTCCAAAATCCTCTGCTCCGCTTATTCCGCTCGTGCTGGTTATCAGTCCGGTCAGCCGTATAACCTTTTCTTCAAGGGGACTAATGCGCTGCAGGCGACAGTGGCCTCCTCCGGTGCTCACCATCTCTTTTTGGTTTGTGGTCAGCTTCCGTTTGATGTAGCATTTCCAGTCAATCCACACCTATAAAAATGTTTCACAAAATCAACACCAATGCACAATCAGGGTGATTATTCAAATTTCATACCTTCTTCCATGCAACTCCGGTTTTTGTTGGTGGCCCTATTGAGTTAAGTGCTACTGTCACCTCTTCCCAAAATGCCTGCACTTCTTCTTTCGATTTTTGGTAATAACCACTCGCAATGTCTGCTTGTGTGGCCATTAATTCCGCCAGCTTCTCGTACTGTTCTTGATTTGTTTGTTTCGACCTGTAATAAATGAAATAAAACTCAGTAATTAGTACAATAAATAAAAAACTTTAATAAATACATATTTAAATAACTAAATAAAGTTTATACTCCATTTTATACTTACATTTCTCAATTATCTTAAAAAACCAACACTTTCATGCACACTTGATCACAATAACAAAGAAACATATGTGCTTCAGTCAGACCTTTTGCAACGTAAGAAAACAAAGCAAAACGTAACTAAAATTGCAACGCAGCATAGCTCCGATCGAAAGAAAAACGTAGAGGAACGGAGCGGAACGGAACGCAGCATACCAAAGATGGCAAAACGGAGAAAGTTCGATCGTGATTGTAACGCAGCATAGGGGTGAATATGTTTCGCCCGTTTGCAATGGTAGTTTTCCGAATATTGATTTAACACCCTTACCCTTTCTTTAATTTCACTTACCCTTTCTTTAATTTCCTTCGCACAAGATCAAAGAATTTCAAACGATTTATTAATTTAGAATTTTTGACTTTATTAAAAGAATTTTATATGCAAAACATAATGGCAATTTCCTTAGGCAGCATTAGCGAAACCAACACGATTTTGGCCCATATCAAATACAGTGTAATATTTGCCAATGAAGACATCACCCAAAATCCAGAAATCAGAGCCCATGGCACTGAATGAAGACATACAGTTGCCACCCAGCTTAACAATGTAAGCACTGGGTTCCAGAGTGAATGTGGTGCCACCAATCACAAAGCTAACATCAGGCAATGTATCAATATTATCGCAATCTACAAAGTAGCTGCCGCCATATTGGTTGTATTCCGCACCGATTTCAGCATTCAAAGCATCGCAGGCTTCTTGAGGGCAGATAATCAAGCTGGTACCAGTATCAGCAATGGCTTGACAATTTTCACAAATATTCTCACCATTGACTTCAGCGCTATCCATGGTGAATTGCCAATAACCTTTTCTGGAAACGGGAGCATAGGTGATTTTACCGGTGTACAAAGAGTGGTCAATTCCGCCTAAAATCATGGCACCACCATTAGTAGCAGAGCCGTCACGTTTCAAATAGAAAGAGAAAACATTTTCGTCGACCAAGCCGTCGGCGAACATATTGTAGAATGGGGGCCTGACACCGTCTTGCGCAATCGATTGATAGCCCATACCAAAGATACCATCGAAGTTAGCATATGTGAAACTGTTACCAGGTTCACTTGTTGCTTCGCCGAAAACTTGATTTTTAATAGTGATACCATGAACGGTCACATCATCCTGAGATAAGAACCCACTCATGTAGCCGGAACCGTAACCAATGGCAAGGGATTGACCATTCCTAACATAAGTTCTGGACTGGGCACCGTTGTATCGATTATGTTTTCTACAGGCAGGATTAGGCATAGAACACCTACTGGAGGGAACCCACAAATTGGAAGAGCCAGTGTCGAACAAAACCACAAAGTGTTGGGGAGGAGTACCAATGGTGATGTCACCGTAATAGGCCATATTCAAGTGGTTGGACAACCTTTCAGTGGTCAGAGCACGGGACTGTGGCATATTGTATTTGCTGCGCAAAATAGTTTTCTCAGCGCGAACATCATCGATGGTTTTGGTGAAATGGTCGTGTTTGCGGATGGGCACACGCATCACCTCAGCGCTGGCCACAGCGACTACGACGGCGAATATAGCGAAATACTTGATCATGACGATACTAAAAGGATTAGAAGTTAAATAATACAATTAATACACGAGTAATGAGGGTAGCAAAATAACTTTACCTTTTTTTTTTAATTGTGTGTTTCCTACGAGATAAACACAAGTACTGTCCAAATTGCAGCAAATGCTGCAGTATTTATACATTTCAGTTTTTCAATTAGTCTTCTAAAGATAATCGCACTATGGTTGAATTGCGTTGATTCAAATGTTAATATGCGATAAGATACATGTTAAAGTCTCTCGCTGAAGATCTTCCTTCAAGTTGATAAATTTATTCCATGAAATAGAATTTGTCGATGATAATTATTGTACGATATAAGAAGTGTTATCTGAGTGGTAAGCAATATTCATACTTTTATATAGGAGATAGCAGATTTTAAGTGGCAGTGAAATATCAGAAGGAAATATAATTTGGAAATATAGGGAATTTTGTATTATCCATTCTCGGATTTATACCAATGAGATCATCGCCCACATAGGAAATTATATTGGGTGCTCTGTTTTGATTAACCATATATTCTTTTTAAAAATGTATATTTATATCTATTACCTATTTTAATAGGCCCAATTAAAATCTGTATTGGAAATAAAATTGACTAACATGAAGAAGAATACTTTTGTATACGAGGAAATCCAGCTAAACAAAATCACTTTTGGAAGTGACATGTCACAAATGTATATGAAATTTGGTGGAATTGGAGAGTATTATAAGATTGATATAATTGATATAAATTGTAAACCAATCAATATTTCCCACTCAAATGAATGAATACTTTTGAATGTTAATGTATGAGAAGTTCATAGTACAAGCTTTGGAAGTCTGATACATTTTTCTAAGTGAACTATGGTTGAATTTCGTTGGAATAATAGATAATTGAAGAAAGCACAATCACTGCCATGAATAGATTCGGCCTCCGTGACAATTTCATCATCAGATGCCTACTCACTGTGCCTGAATTGGTACGATTGGTAAGAAAGATCAACAGTCGTATATCTATGTAATAACTTACATGCAATTTACATATGCGAATTGGTATCGATCGAAAATCCCTCAGTACCAACTCAACCTGTTTCCAACTTATTTATTTAAAAGTTTTCAGACCCCGTCGACGCTGTGCTTTTGTTTTTTGTTTCTTGTCACTGTTTTCATATCTTAATTATCGTTGTGTTAATCATCGTCTTTGGTTGTTATATTTTATGATAAGCAAAGAAGCATAAAACGCTACTTGAGCTATTTCAGTAATGTTTGGTGAAGTAAATAGCATTAAAAAAGAGTGTTCATAACCGATACCGACAAAACGGAGAAACCGATTAACCTGTTTTTGTGCAATTAACCGTGTTCCGGTTTTTTAAGAAACGTAATTTTCGAATAAACCGAAAACCGGGCATTAGATGTCGGTTAACCGGTTTATACTCAATTTGTGTTAATAGTTATTACAAACTTTTAATACTTAAACAAAAAAAATATGGGATGATTTTTTTTAAAGTTCCAAATAAGGAATAATTTTCATATATGTATTAATTATTTTTTTGAATTAAGTAACATCAATTTTGGAATATAATAATAATAAGATTTTAAACAGTTTTTAATTTCGCAATGATTTCGTCATTCGAATAATAATTAAATAATTCAAATTATTATATCAATTATTTCATGGAATTTGCGAAGTTGAAAAAAATCGAACACTAAACTCCATTTTACATTAAACAGACATTGCAAATTGGAATATGATTTACATTTTAATTTAAAAATAAAACGTTCTTGTTACATTTAAATTTTCAGATTGAAACACCAATAAAAATATTCAAATCATTTCAATACAACTCAGTTCAATTCAATTAAGAAGATAAAACGAATTGATTTGAATCAGACTAGATTAGACTTAGTTTGATTGGATTGAATTGACTTGGACTAAACTGATTGAATTGAATTGCATTAAATTGAATTGAATTGAATTGAATTGAACTGAATTGAATTCAACTGAATTGACTTGACTTGACTTTAATTGAATTAATTAACTTATGTGTTTTTCAACCGAAAATTTAAAAATATTAAAATCTGACAAATGCTGCTACATTTTCCGAATAGTAATTACTCATTTTACGGGCAAATAAAACAAGACAAGAAAATTGTATTTTGATTTTTTTACAAAAACTTTAACATATTGTTTTTCATACGAAACGAAAAATAACCCCATTCTGTGAAACCGCAAACCCGTTTTCCAAAAAAGTGATTTTTCGAACAACTCGAAACCCGGTATTTCTAAAATGCTGTTTTTTTAACACTCTAGTATTAGGATATCATAACACATAGGACGTCGGGATTTCACCTTGTTTAAATAAAGTGGTTTACATAGCGTTAACGGTAAGAGCAGATTAAAAACAGAAGTTTGCCGGAATCCATTTGGGAAATGCACAATTTGTCATGTTCCCAAAAATTCAGTTGTGTGCTTAAACTGTATGTTTATGCTTGGGACAATGGATTCGATCAAATGTGAAGATGCAAATGATTCCTTCGTTCCCGGAACCCCACATGAAAGTAAAGTTAAGTTAAATACCGTCTTTGTTTCTCAGGACGAAACCGAAATTGAAGACAAAATGTATACAGATTTAACATTTTATTATTTTATAGTATAGCCTATTATTTATTTAATAGACTTTACCAGTCACGGTATGTGACGGAAAAACTAGGAAGTATCATGAGAAAGATTGAAGAGCTTTCAGAATTACACATGGGTATATCCTGGCGTTCGGACGCTTGTTTTCTTAAATTATGACCGGTATGTCATCACATTTCAAAAATAGGTAGTATTTTGTTGAGTAGCTTTTCGTTAATATAATACAGTAGTAACTCGATTCTTGCACATACTTGATACTTGCACACCTCGATTCTTGCAACATAGAAATATTTTTCATTACGCACTCAGTACTTGCGACATCCGAAAATTTTTAACTCGATACTTGCAACTTTTTTGTATTACTCTTGCGTGCTGCTTTGTTTACGTTTTCTGAGACTGAATACATTTCGGGAAATCCCCGTCGTTTTATGCTGCTGATGCAATGTTGTAATTTGAATCAGTTTTAAGCTGACTATTGAGAGGTGCGGTGTCATAAACAGATGTATGTGCCTTTTATTTTGTATGGGAAATTAATACTCGGTGCTTGTGACAACCTTGAAACTTGCACCGAGCCGGGTTTTCATTACGTGCAAGAATCGAGTTTCTACTGTATGTAGAAACTGAAACATCACACCACTTCTACAATAATATTATGTGGTAAAGTCGTTTGATCAGTTGATTTAAATTTTTTTATGCCATTATTCGCTTAAGTTGTCAAACTCATATGTATTTTGTTTTTGTACTCTTTTGCATTCTTGTGTTGTTGGTATATTTGTGTAGAGTTTGACAACTGAAGCGAATGAGACAAAAACAAAATGCCTCAAAAACATATACTCCGGTTCACTTATTAAAAGGCACTAAAAATTCCAATTTTTAACCAATTGCAGAATGTTAAAATGGAAATGGAAGCTAGACATCTTGAATATAAAAGGATACTTGGAATCAAATTTCGTTGGATTACATGAATTCTCTTTATCTCTCAATGAATACCGGTATATTTGAAGTTATTAAAAACTAAGGGGGTTGTACCCATTACTAATAGTTCTTAAATAAAGTAGTATAAATTAAAAAAAAAACAATAAAAACAGTTTCTCATTAAAATTAGTTAAAGTGCCTTTATTCAAGTGAACCAAAAAAATAAAAATAAAAAAAACATATTTTAGGACTTTTTTATAAATTGCTCAAAAAAAGATCTTTAGTTAATAAACGACTAATGTCATGACTTTTTTAATACCTCAAGATGTCTAGCTTCCATTTCCATTTTAAAATTCTGCAATCGGTTACAAATTGCAAAAGATACAGGCTGCTGAATATCGAATTTTTAGTGCCTTTAAATAAGTGAACCGGAGTGTATTATAGGCTATTAATCATTGTGTCTCAAACATGTTATAGCAAATAGCAAACACAACGTGTTTGGGCACAAGTATAGCATATTCGCGGCAAGCTACAAACATGTTATACTTGCATCCAAACAACAACAAAAAAACCTGATTTGTCAGCGTGTATAAATCGATGTTTTTGATGTTAACTAAATTCATTCATTCATCTTGTTACACACACAAACTATCTCGCGGATTAAAAAATGTCGACTGAAATTTCTGGTTGAAAGTGTTGTTTACATTGTGAATCTTCCTTTAAGGTTATAGCAAGATAACAGCTGATCCAATCGTTTTCTTGTTTGGTGCTGTCAAATATATGTACATATGTCGTTTTTGAATAGTTTTCTTTGAGTTTGTTGTGGTCGTCGGCCGTCGTCGATCCCTACGCTGACCACCTAAAATGTCTTTCGACGGCGGTCACCGCGCTTAGTGACGGCGACACTATCGCGTATTTAGCCATGAAAAAGCTTCTCAAATTACCGTTCGGAACCGGTGTTAAACTGTAGGCCCCAATCAGTGAGTATAAAATTGGAACGCGCATAACTCATTGGTTGTGAGAAGTTCTCCCCAGTCCCTTCATGGGATGTAACGGGAAACCATTTATTTATTTATTTGTTGTTGGTATGTATCATGATAAAAATACTCATGATAGACGCAGGAGGTGTTGTTGTAGTTGATGGAAAATTTATGGCACCAACAGCAAACATTTTGTTTTTGCTTCTCACTTACGTTGTGTCAAATCCAACATAGACGTATACCAACAATAGTCGTGTTTTGTTTACAAGCAAGCCATTGTCGCTTGCTAAGTTGCAAAGAAAACGGTAATTTAGCGATAAGTCATTTTCTTCAAAAATATGAATAAGTGTCGAAAACGGTAAAGGAAGCAAAAAAATATTTGTTTAAATTTAGCGAAAGTAATTCCTGTCGCTAAGTCTTCGCTAAGTGCTTCATAGAAAACAAGCGAATATATAAGCAACCGGTGTAACCAAAACACGCTTAATAATTGTAAACAAACACATGCAAAAACAAAATACATGTGGACTTAACAGTTCGACAGTGGTTTACAATGTAAACAAAGCAAAACAGCTGTGCTTATGCCTTCACCACCTATGAATTCATCTTGGTATGTATGTATACGCATAAAATTTGACAGAACTGTTCACAAACCACAAACAAAATGCATGTTGTTTTTTGCTATACCAACAACAACGTCTGTTGCTATAACCTAAGTAGTTCAACCATGGTAACAAATATGTACGTTCATATGATTTTCTAAAAAGTGAATTCCCGAATTTAAATCAAAACGTTACAATTAATTAATTTGTATATTTTTTGTTTAAAAGTAACAAAAAGTAGCGAATGAGATTTTATAGGTCAATTCATTGATATATCAGGATGACAGATTCAAGTAGTTTTATCCGGTCCAAGTCGGCCCTTTTTTTGCGGATCAATTTAATTTGGATTGTTTCATTACTTAACCGACACTTTTGACACGAAATAGAAGGTACGTATTTTGTCACAAATGACGTTACTTTCTTTATTCTTATAAACACAAGAAAGACTCGAATTTTTGTTAAGCTCTATTACTTTACTACCCAGCAGAAAAATTCCAAACTAGTTCGTAAAAGTTCTAGTTCATGCACTAGAGAAGGTTGAACTAGTTATTGCGCCTTTAGTTCAGAACTAGGTAGAACTGAACCAGTTATATTTTTAAATTATATTTATATTATAATTTTATATTTTTAAATTGTGTCCTTTTCAATTTTATAGTAACTGCGGAATATAATATATATAGCCGTTATTTGCTTAAATTTTAACACTGTAAACTATTTAACGATTTAATTTTTATATTTTAACCAAGGTATATAAAATACAATAAAAATATAAAATAAAATTGTGTCTAAGTAATAGAAAACAGAAAATATTATTTTTGGAACGCAGATCCTTATTGCACGTTGCGGGATGGGGGCTAAATGAAAAAATATTAAACAACTTTTGTTTTAACACTACTATGCTACAACCCACTATTATCAACTATATTGTTTACATTTGCTTTGGTTTGTATCTAGACTAAGGGCTTGAATCTTAGAGAGAGAAATTAACTAGATGTCTCACATATGTTAGGACATTTCTTGTTTAATGGGAAGTTTTCTAGGTGGAGCCTGTAATCAATATTCAGTATATATTGTAGTTTTGAACCCAACAAAAAGTAAATTTAGAAAACCCTAAGGGAAAGAAGTTTAAAAAAGAACATTTTCTTAAATACGTGCACTTTTCTTAAAAAAGTTAATTTTCTCAAACAAAAATACCTATCCATATTTTTAAACAACGTACCTTTTCTTAAAAAAATACCTAATCTTAAAGAACTACCTTTGCTTAAAAAAATTAAATTTTCTTACAACAAATTGCATTTTCTTAAAAAACTACCTTTCTTACGGAGTACATTTTTTGTGAAACAAAATAACTTTTCTTGAGATAAGTACCTACTCTTAAAAATGTACCTATTCCTGAAAAAAGGACCAATTCTAAAAAAATTCCCATTTTTTAAGAAACCCTTTCTTCAAAAAAATACCTTCTCTAAAAAAAATATAATTTCTTAAAAAAATCATTTTCTTAAAAATATAAAATTACATGAGGTGTCAGGGGACACCCGGTTGGAATGAAGTTCCTTTCGCTATATAATATTATGTACTAGTTAGTTCCAACACGCCTAAGGCGCTTGTTGAAAAATATTGTAATTTAAATGGATCTTTAAGAAAGGATACTTTTTGTACAATGATTAACTTTTTTTAAGAAATTTTTTATTTATTGAATGTATGTATTTTTTTTAAAGAAGTATATTTTTAGGTCCCTTTTGTAAGAATATGTATTATATTTTCCCGAAAAGGTCGTTTCGTTGATGAGAGGTACTTCTTTTATTAAAAGCTAATGTTTTTATGTAAGAAAAAGCCTAAGAGTATGAATTTATTTTACAAAGAAGAACAGGTACTTTTTAGAAAAAGTGGTACTATTTTTAGGATAAGGTTATTTTTGTTTTGAATAAACTTTACTTATTTTCAGGAGGGCTACTTATCTCAAGAAAAGAAAAGGTATTTTTAAGAAAGGGTACTTGTAAGAAACGGAATTTTTGTAAGAAAAGGTATTTTTTGTAAGATAAATTATTTTTTTTTTTGAAGAAAAGCTTTTGTTTA
Organism: Phaonia tiefii; assembly: GCA_963931995.1. NCBI lineage: Eukaryota > Metazoa > Arthropoda > Insecta > Diptera > Muscidae > Phaonia > Phaonia tiefii. Next base: position 194,349,668 of record OZ008368.1, on the reverse strand, counting down.
CGAAAGAACAGGTAACATTTTTAAGAGTAGGTACTTGTCTCAAGAAAAGTTATTTTGTTTTGCAAAACTCTTTAAAGAAAATGTAGTTTTTTAAGGAAAGGCAGTTTGTTGTAAGATACTGCAGATACTGTACTTTTTTAAGAAAAGGTACTTATTTAAAAAATTACTTTTTTTTAAGAAAAAGTACTTTTTATAAGAAAATTTACTGTTTTAAGCAAAGGCACTTCTTGAAGATAGGGTATTTTGTTAAGTAAAGATACTCTGTTTAATAACATGAATAGGTATTTTTTTTTTTGAGAAAATTTACTTATTTTACGAAAACATACTTATTTATGAAAATTTAATTTTTTTTAAATTCTTTCAGTTTGGCTTTTCTAAATTTACTTTTATTGGGTTCAAAACTACAATATGTAATAAACAGGCTCCACCAAGAAAACTTCCCTTTAAACCAAAAGTACCCAATATAGTTGATAATAAGGGGTTGTAATAAGGTAGTTAAAAAAATGTTGTTTACAATTTTTTCATTTAGCCCCCATCCCGGAATGTGCAATAAGGAACTTTGTTCCAATAATAACGTTTCTTTTGTTTTCTTGAGATAACTAGCCTTTCTGAATATTAGTAAATTTTCTTAAAAAAATAACATTTTCCTAAGAAGACCACTTCTTCAACTACAACAACAACCGCCGGGGTAGAGGAAACTCCCGGGGTGGAAACAGATACGGTGGAAATAGAAATTTCAATAACAACCACAACAACGGCAACACAAATTCTTATAACAATTGGAACCGCCGTGGTCAAGGCCGCAACTGGCACAATAACCGCAACGGACACAATAGTGACCGAGGTAATAACAATGTTAGGACGACAAACACGGAGCATAGCAATTCGGAAAACCCGAACGGACCCCTAAGATCAAATCAATAAACAGTAAAGTGTATAATCTTAACCTTAACCTGAGTGACTTTATACAAGTCAAAATAGGTCAGACTAACACAACACTTACACTATTAGTGGATACAGGAGCAGACGTTTCATTAATAAAAATAGCTAACTTTTCTTATAATCAGATAAATACAAATACAATAACTAACATAAGTGGTATAGGACCAGGTAAAATCAAGTCAATCGGAACAACACACTTTGATATGAAATTTAAGAACTTCCTAATTCCCCATACTTATCATGTTGTACCCAATGATTTCCAAATACCGTGTGACGGAATAATAGGAATGGATTTTATGAAAAAATATAATTGTGTATTGGATTTTAATGACGATTTGGATTACCTCATCTTACGACCATTTAACTTTCCACAACAAATAGAAATTCCAATTACGAATACATGCCATAATGCTTTAACATTGCCTGCAAGATCAGAAGTCATACGCCAAATATCTTTTGTAACTTCAGAACAAGAAGTCCTTGTCCCAAATCAAGAACCCTATCCAGGCGTCTTTATAGCAAGTACTTTAGTGAAATCTGATAAAGCATATATTCGTATATTGAATACAAACACTAACACAGTAATACTGGAAAATCCACAAATTCTTACTGAAGATATCAATGACTATGAAGTAATCACCAATACAAAGGGTGAGAAAAGTAGAAAATCGGAAATTTTAAAGAAAAATTTTCCAAAGAAATTTGACAAAACTTTAACAAATCTTTGTTCAGAATTCAGTGATATTTTCGGTTTAGAAACAGAAACAATCTCGACAAACAACTTTTATGAGGAACAGTTAAGGGTTAAAGACAAACAACCGGTATATCATAAAAATTACCGCATACCACATACACACAAAGAAGAAATCGATAGGCAAGTGGAAAAATTGGTAGACGATGGGATAGTTGAACCATCGCAATCTGAATATAACAGTCCAATCTTGTTAGTACCGAAGAAATCACTTCCCGGTTCTAACGAGAAGAGATGGAGACTCGTGGTAGACTACCGACAGATAAACAAAAAACTGGTAGCTGACAAATTCCCACTACCCAGAATAGATGATATTCTCGACCAACTTGGTAGAGCTAAGTACTTTTCATGCTTAGACTTAATGTCTGGATTCCATCAAATTGGATTAGAAAGGAAATCAAGAGATCTCACATCATTTTCAACCGCCAATGGAACATACAGATTTAATAGATTACCCTATGGTTTGAAGATAGCACCAAATTCCTTCCAGAGAATGATGACATTTGCTTTCAGTGGGTTAAAACCTGATCAAGCTTTTCTGTATATGGACGACTTGGTAGTATTAGGATGTTCCGAGAAACATATGCTTTCGAATTTAACAGATGTTTTTTCACTCTGTCGTGAACGCAATCTTAAATTACATCCAGGAAAATGTTCATTTTTTATGACGGAAGTAACATATCTGGGACACAAATGTACAGATAAAGGAATTCTCCCGGATGATACCAAATACTCGGTAATTGAGAATTATCCTACACCTGAAGATGCTGATGGAGCAAGGAGATTTGTTGATTTTTGCAACTATTACCGAAGGTTCATCAAAAACTTCTCCGAGTATTCCAGACATCTTACGAGACTGTCAAAGAAGGGTGTGCAGTTTGAATGGACTGAAGATTGCGACATTGCATTCAGATATCTGAAAAAGGCATTGATGAGTCCTACACTACTACAGTACCCAGACTTTGGGAAACAATACTGTATAACTACAGACGCTAGCAAATACGCATGCGGTGCTGTTTTAAGTCAGGAACATGAAGGGAGACAATTACCAGTCGCATACGCATCTAGAACGTTTACGAAAGGCGAAAGAAATAAATCAACCATCGAGCAGGAATTGACTGCGATTCATTGGGCTATTACTCATTTCAGACCGTACATCTACGGACAACATTTTCTTGTCCGTACGGATCATAGACCACTGACTTATTTATTCTCTATGAAGAACCCGAGTTCAAAACTAACAAGAATAAGACTTGACCTAGAGGAATATGATTTCACTGTTGAATATCTTAGGGGGAAAGATAATTACGTAGCTGACGCTCTATCGCGGATAACGATACATGATCTTAGGGAAATGACTGAGACGATATCATGCGTACTCAGAGTCACGACACGATCGATGACAACAGGAAAGGACAAAAATAGTAACTTGAAAAAGCAGCATAATGAATATGAAAGGCCCAGTATATACGTTCCTATAAAAAACACTGACGTCAGAAAATATTGTAAATTAAAGATTACTCCCGGGAGATGTTACATCAAACGGGGAAAATCTATAATTGCGTATATACCTATCAATGATTTGGTTACTAATGGGAAATTTGACCTAGGACAATTTTTCCCAAGGCTCGAAGAAGTGGCCGGTAAGCACAACATTGACAAATTACAAGTGGCACCGAATGAGAAAATTTTCGCATTTATCTCAATAAATGATTTTAAAAATATGGGCAATAGAGAATTGATAAAAATTAAAGTAGCGCTACTGAACAAGGTGACCCAAATTAATGATGAAAATGCTAAAGCTATTCAAGAGATTATGATAAAATACCATGATGACCCAATCGAGGGAGGTCACTGTGGAATTTTCAGGACAATTGAGAAAATTAAAAGATACTACTACTGGAAGAATATGACAAAGGACATAACAAAATATGTGAAGTCATGCCATAAATGTCAGACGGCAAAGACCATGAAACATCTTAAAAGTCCGCTGACTGTGACACCGACACCGGTACAGGCTTTCGATACGGTATTCGTGGATACCATCGGCCCATTTCCGAGGTCAATTTACGGAAATGAATATGCAGTCACAATGATATGTGACTTGACTAAGTACCTAATAACTATACCGATTCCAGACAAGAACGCCAAGACAATTGCAAAAGCGATATTTGAGAATTTTATTCTCACCTTTGGTCCAATGAAGACGTTCATTTCGGACATGGGTACTGAATATAAAAACTCAATACTAAAGGAACTTTGTAAATTACTAAAAATAGGGAAATTAACGTCAACAGCGCACCATCATCCGTCTCTCGGTACTGTCGAAAGAAGTCACCGAACCTTTAATGAATACGTACGTTCTTATATATCCATTGACAGAACAGACTGGGATGAGTGGCTACGATACTTTACGTATTGTTTCAATACGACACCCTCAACGGTACACGGCTATTGTCCGTATGAATTAATCTTTGCGAAGTTACCGAACATCTTTGCACAATTTAAGGAGACAGATAAAATTACTCCATTGTATAATATAGATAATTACGTTAAGGAAAAAAAGGTTAGATTAGAAGTAGCTCATAAAAGAGCACATCAATTATTGGCTAAGCATAAGTTAAGACAGAAAATATCATACGATAGGAATACAATAGATCATAATTTTAACATAGGAGATCTAGTTTTATTAAAACATGAAGCTGGCCATAAATTGGAACAAAACTACAAAGGTCCATTTAAGATTAAGGAACTACTTCTAAGGGATAATGTACACATAATAGACATTAAGACATATAAAAAACAAATTGTCCATAAAAATAGAATTAAATTATACAATGAATAACTATAATAGAAATCTGATAATAACACTCGAGTGTATGATAATAATATATGAAAATATTCAACTAATGTAAAATAGTAAGAATTAATAGTATTTAACTAATGTAAAAGAATGTCCATAAAACTTCAGTTCTATGAACATTCTTCTGAAAAAGGGAGGTGTAGCATTACTTTATTTCGTTTATGCCTGCATAGTATTGCTGCACTAAATTCAAAGGAATATCAAGTTACACATGTTTCACATGCATCGCAAGCGGCAAGCAATACTTGACATTGCAGTCATTAACAGCGATGTATGATTCCCGTCGTTGTTGTTATTAGACACTGGCGCACTCCCCTTTTCAGTAAATTAATGTTTATATAGAAATGCTACATAAACAAATATTGTAAATAAATAGGTAGTAATGAACCTAAATACATAGAGGCCTTGAATGGCATTGTATATTAATATTTTATATTGTAATTCTTAATTATGTTAAGTAAGCAAAATATTAGTATAAATAACCCAAAATTTAATCAATAAAACACAGAATTGACTTGTGAATACAAGTAAGCGTATACCATCCGCTTGTTTCATTTCTGAAAAAGTATTCTTTCTCTACAATACTCTTATGGCATTTTCTTGCAGAAAGTACTTCTTCTTAAAAATAGTACCTTTCCTTAAAAAACATTAGCTTTTAATAAAAGAAGTACCTCTCTTTTAAAAATTACTTTTTCGGACAATATAATGCATATTCTTATAAATGGACCTAAAAATAATTTTTTTAACAAAAAAAATCTTACAAAAAGTTAATCATTTTACAAAAAGTATCTTTACTTAAAGATCCATTTAAATTACCGTATTTTTCAATGGGCGCCTTAGGCGTGTTGGAACTAACTAGTACATAATATTATATAGCGAAAGGAACTTCGTTCTAACTCGCTTCCATTTTTTTTTGTGTTGAATGCCTGTCCTTTGAACTTTAAGAGGTATATCATGGTATCGTTTGCCGCATTTGACTTTAATAAGTACCAACTTTTAACAATATTTATTTTCTACGGTACAGTACTAGTTCAAAACCGATTATTTAGAGTCATACTCTGAACTACTAGTGTTGAAGTGGTTCACCACTAGTTCAGAAACGACACTCGAGAGATAATTTCTCCCAATCCTAGGACAGCGCAATGTTAATTTCTACAGTTGTTTGTATGGGCGAGTACTAGTTCTATCCCAATGTGCCATATGAATCCGTTACGAATTCGAAACGGATCCGTTTCCTCGGACATTTTGTCCGAAACGGACATCCGTTACGGACTCATACCGAATTCGTTTTCGTATGAAATTCCTCTCGAAACCGCGAATCGTTTTTTGTACTTTTTCGGATCCGTCTCGAACTCTTAACGAACTTCATATTCGAATCCGTTTCAAATTCGTTTTTGGGAAATTTGTATTCATAGGAATTTGAAATTTAAATTATTTGCTATATTTGATTCTTTTACAAATACGATCATGAGCGTAGTGGAAAAACTTCTCAGCGAAATTTGTCAGCTAAATTCAAATCGTTTTAGTACTTTTTTTTTAAGTTTTGTGCTTTATCAACTCAGATATAGATTTGCGACATTAAATATTTCACTGACTCGTTTTTTATGTTTTTACGGACTCGTAACGGGATCGAGACGGATCCGCCAAATCGCAATTTCACTGATTCGCTTTTTATGTTTTTACGGACTCGTAAAGGATTCGAGACGGATTCGCCAAATTACAATTTCACTGATTCGCTTTTTCATGTCTTTACGGACTCGTAGCGGGTTCGCTTTTTTTTTATAATTTTACGGACTCGTTACGAGTTCGAAACGGATCCGCATTTGTTTTTGTGCACATTGGGATGGTTTAAAAACACTAGTTCATTACTAGTTCTTAACTAGAATTTTTTTTGCTGGGCACTGATTTGTGCAGATTGTGGGTTCGTACGATGATGGCATTGCTACAGGAAGCACTACTGATCAGTGATAACCAACTAGTTTTTGACAAGTTGGCTGTGAACGACATGTAGTTACAACAGGACGGCGCTATGAGAGCACTCTTATCTCACGCAGTTGCGATGTGAACTAGGCACCTAGATTGTGCAATCCTTTAGACTTTTTCTTGTGGGGTTTCCTTTAGTCGCAGGTCTATGTCAATATCTCACAAATGATCGGTGTGCCCAAAGTCAACATAATCCGTGCCATCGCTCAAATTCTGCCTGATATAAACGCCACGGAAATTAAACCTCACGGATGCGCGCCATTCAGCGAAACCGTGGTGCCCCTATAATAAGCGGGATTTCGGTTGTTTCGAAATATTCCTTTTTTTATTATTTAAAAACAATTAAGTAATTCAAATTGGATATAGCTTTAAATATTTCTGCGCCCTAAAACCGCCTGATAAAGGCTAAATAAATTGTGAAGGTATCAGGTAGGGTAGGTCGGAATTTTTTTGATTAGCTTCAGCATAACTCATTTACCTACAATATTAAAAAATTTAATATATAGAAAAAAAAAGTAACATAATTAAAAAAGTGTGACTTAACCAGCATTCGAACCGAAGTCTCACGGCTACTGGTCGCACATTATATATACAATCGCTGAGACAAGGAGTACAGTACAACTTGAGACTGTTTCAAGAATAATGGTGAACGTAGAATATTACCTATTCCACTTATTGATTAAAATTAACGACGGTAATCATATGGTAAATGTATGGGCAATCGCTTATACTAGACGATAAGAACGATTCTATTATTATTTTCACTTATGAAAAGTATTAACTATGTATAAGTGTTGTATGAATAATACCCAAAAATATTTATGATTCGCTGTATCGTGTTGAAAAATACACTAACAACAAAAGAAACCAGCTCTTTTTTCTTTGTACTCCTGATGGAATTAATTGGAATAAATCGAACCAAATATCTTATCTGGAAAAATTATGTGAGTTGAAGTTATTTAAAACAAACTGCACATTTAATTGAGATAATCGCACAGACGTGTACGAATAATCCCTGACAAAAGTATTCTATAAAGATAACACTGGTCTACAAATTTGAAATGAAAATTTGACTACAGAAACGAAGCATAGTTTTTAGCTAATCTGGGTGCGCTGAATTCGAATCAGAATTGGGCTATCACGTCTTGCTAATTTTTTATCGCATGCTGGCAATACTGTAAAACAGCCAACACTACAATTTTACAATTATTAATTTGACAGAAGCCCACATTCATTCTAAATCTTCATAATAGTAGTGTTGCAGAACGGCCTGTAATGAATTACATTAAACAACACGGCCTAAAATTACATTAAACAACACTGCCTGTGACGATCAGCTGCGGCCATGTTTACTTTATTGTGAATTTACATATTTAAGTTTGACGTTTATGTTGTAAGCCGCACTTTGAATTCTCCTTTGTTCTCTTTCGTTTGCAAAATTGCGGTGAGTATTGTGTGCTATTTTATTTTGTTATTTAATTTATATATTTTTTGTATTTAGAAATAAACGATCGTGCAAGTTTTTGTCTTGTTAACAGGGTTTCAGCATGTCAGGGAGATGGTGTGTTACTAATTCAACCTATTGTTGCTTTGTGAGTGGGGAATATTTGGTTGAAAAAAAAGGATATGCAATAGCAGAATCATTAAAATATGCATATTTACATTATTTTGGGTTTGCTGTCAGAAACTTGGACAAACCGTGGACACCGACAATGTTTTGCAATAAATGTAGAACTATTTTGTACAAGTGGCCAAATGGCGAGTAGATCTATTTAGATTTTTCAATTCCAGTACTTTGGAGAGAGTCAAGTAACCACCAAACCGGTTGTTATTTCTGTTGCTGAATTCAGTATGAAATCTCGAAAAAATATTACTAACGCGAATATCGCATCGGTTTCCAAACCAGTTCAACGTCCACAAAATGATCCATTACCAGTCATTCCCAATACTACGACCAGTGAGTCCGAAACATCTTTCACCAGCATTGGTAGTTTGTATGAGGCTGATGATCAACGCCATTTAGTGACTCAAACTGAGCTGAATGCCCTCATTCGGGATTTACATTTAACGAAGGAAAACGCAGAATTACTAGCTTCGCGCATGCAGAAGTGGGAACATCTTGCAGTTGGGACAAAAGTAACAATCTATAGAGATAGAAGCTTGGAATTGGCTGCATATTTTGAAAAGAAACACTCTATTCTATACTGTACTGATGTTGATGGTTTATTTCAAAAATGAACCAGCCATATGACAAAACTGAATGGAGATTATTTATTGATGGCTCTAAGTACAGTTTAAAGGCTCTTCTTTTGCATAATGGGAATAAAAAACCATCCATACCAATTGCTCATGCCATTAATACAAAGGATAATGAAATTTTGGCATTACTCAAATGCAACGATAACAAATTGAAGATATGTGGTGACCTTAAGGTGTGTGATTTAATATTCTTTATATACATAGTATAGACCATCGTAAATAACTGTTAATTAATCTGTATGAGGTTCAGGTTGTCTATGCGATAGTCGCGCTACATGCCATCATTACGTCAGAACAGAGTGGCCAAAAAGAACTGAGTATTCACCAGGAAAACAAAACATTTCAAATAATCCATTAATTGATCCAAATGATCAAGGCTCTGGCCAAAGATGGTGCAGCATTTAAATATTTGTTAGCAGTTTTTCCTAAAATTGCACATACTAAAATCACAGAAGGCATATTTTTTGGCCGTCAGATCAGGAAATTTTTGAATGATGACAATTTTTCACAATGTTTATTGGAGAAAGAATATTCAGCATGAAAATTTTTCAAGAGCATCGTGGGCAGTTTTCTTAGAAACAACCAGAGTGCAAACTACAGACATGTTGTAGCTGAGTTATTGAAAAGTTATTGAAAAATTAGGTGCACGAATGTCACTCAAGATTCATTTCCTTCATTCGCATTTAGATTGTTTTCCACAAAACCTATGTGCTGTGAGCGACGAACAAGAGAAGCGTGCTCACCAAGATTTTCAAGATTAGCGCACATTTTCTTGGCAAGTGATCTGTGTTTAATAATAACAATTGTCTATCTTAGTAATAATTTCACACATTTGGGGCCCCCTTAAAGCAAACTTTTCAAAATAATTCATAGTTTCAGCAAAGGAACAATAAGATACTTAATAAAAAAATCCAATGAGTGTTCGAACTCACGGGCGATGTGTTAACACCTTTTTGCTACACGGTACCTGTTCGATTTCTATGAACACATTCGTAAATGTTACATTGGAAAATAAAAAACAGCGTTCAATCATATGATGACGTTACAGTTAAATAATATTAATACTTAAAATTATTTAAAGACCCAGTGCAAGCACATGTGTCATTATTTTCTTGCTCAATACTTTTTGTTTTATTCCCACAAAAGTCAAACAATGCAAAGTAACAGACACTTGTACATACATACATACATTGTTATATTCGTACGATATAACCGAAGATCAACATAAAATACTTTTTCAATATTACTCCAAATTAAAACACTTCAATCTCGGCTCGCCGATATCGGATCGCCTTAATCGGATCGCCTTAAATTTTCGCCGATATCGGATCGCCTTAAATCCGATATCGGATCGCCTTAAATTTTGTTAGTTTAGCGGGAAATAAAGCAAACACGGTTATTGATTGATATCATTGATAAAATGAAATGAATTAAACCTAAAGTGTACAACAAATTAAAAAATTTTCCCAAACATTATTTTAAAAAAGAAAAATTATCAGCCTTCGTCCCATATTTTAACTACACACATGCACAGAAAACAACATACATTTGTATATATGTATATATAAAAGTTAATGAAATACTAGATTTAAACAAATAATCATTAATTAATTAACAGTCCCATTGATAATAATCATAGTCATAATATTACTAATAGGCGTTTTAACATTATTTTAAAAAGATGCCTGAAAATTGTTCGATTTGGTTTCTGATTCTTAGTTAAAATAAAATTGTTGCTATAGTTTTCATTTTGATTAACTAATATATGTATATAATTATAGGGAAAGACTGCACGAGCTGGGAGATAATCGGGATCATGTTGATTGCGATAGCTACGGGCTAAAAACACAGCAAGCACCTCTGTAAAACTAAAGAATATACCCAAACCGCCGCACAATTTGAAAGCATAATTGATTTTATCTTCCCATTTGGGTAGACAGGGAGGACACTGACAACTATCGAATGAACCACCGCAACACTGCTTATTGACCACTTCACATGAGGCATCGGGTGATGTGAGAGACGTGCTGGTCGAATTGAAGCCACAGCATAGAAATGAATCTTGCACCTGTTTGCGCATAGTGTCGGGTACACGATTCCATCCTTCTTCAGCAAATTCTTGTTGCTGTTCCGAATTAACAGCCAAACAAGTGCTGGCAATGGAGAATTGTATCAGGTAGAGCAAGAACAAAATAATCATATAGAAAAATAGCATAACTTGACGATGTTTAACAGCACCAGCCAATCCCAGCATCGATATGAGAATCAAGATTATTCCACATGCCAGTATACCGCCAACAATTGAAAGATTTGTTACAATTGAAGCCGCACGAGCATAGACACCAACGCCAATCAGCAGAAATCCCACCATCACATATAAAATATTTAACGCAATTAATGCATTTTTCGAACACGTAAATCCACCGCACATTTAGCTTCTATTTGTTTTATCTATTTCTTTTGTCTTCTATGGTTTCGTTAACTTTGATTTCAATCTACTCACGATATTTTCCTTCTATTGACCAATTTTACTATTTGTTTATAAAATCAGCACTTTAACCCAGATTTGTTGTTGTTTTGCACACTTTCGTTTTTCTTACGCAAAATTATTTAAATAAATTTAATAAACTACTGTTGTTGGTGTTATTATTATACACAAACACTGAAATAGAAGTTGATGTTTTCAATTTCGCGTTCTTGTTTTTCTTTATACCACTATTTTCTACTGAGAATTGAAAGAAAGTATCAATAATTTTGAAACAAAAGCATGCTGGGGGACTATTGCTGGACTTTAATTCGTGAAACCGAACCATCAAAATACAAACGACGTTCAAAAAACGCCATTCACTTTCGAAAATTCAATAATTTTTAAATGATAGAGAAAACCAATTACAATTACCCTAGGGAAGATATTTGGTTGCTCCAGTCAAAAACCTTGTAGACAAACATATGTAGTAACATTCAAGTAGTAAAGAGTGAAGATTTAACAATTTCAATTCACGTCTTTTGTAAATTATTATATTTTTTAAACTCTCATAATTTTAGTATTATCATGCTCAAATATTTCGCTATATGTGTGGCACCCTGTCACATTGAAATGAATACTCATTATCAAGGTAACTGATACTCACATAAACACGCACACGTACGGCAGAAGTCAGCTCATGCAAGCTTACTGAGCTTTTCATCTTTCTGTTTGCTGTCTGTCGTCAACATTACCACATCATTAAAATTGTAATCTTAAATAAATTAGTTAAACAAAGTAAAGTTTGGTCGTACTAAATTAAATACCACAGGCCTCTTTATTTAGGGAAATCGAATAAATTAAATTTCCCAAATTGGTGACCCCGACGTGATCTTGTGGTATTATTCGCGGCCAAGCACACGAGTGCAGCAACGACCATCATTTTATTTAACAAAAAAAGATTACACGGCTCATACGGCCTATTGTGGACTTCGTCGGTGACGTTTTTTGGTGAGTTTTTTTGTGTGTCAGCGAGACCTGCAACATAACCTCAAACATGACCGAGGCAAATTTATCAGCCGCATCGACAGCGACCCTGCACAGTGTTGGCGACGGGTCACGTTTCAGCCATATACGCGCGTCTACCGTTTCCCAAGATGTGCAGTACCAACATAGAAGCCAGGTTTACAACGATGGACTTTTGGTTTACTGCATCGGGTATAACCTCAGATAAACAGAAGGCTGCTACCGTTATCGCTGCTCTTAATCCCAACGTTGTGGCGCAGCTTACCGACGTCATCACATCGCTGCCAGCGTCAGACCGATTTCAATTTGTTAGAAATAGGATAATCGACCATTTTGCCGATAGCGAACAACGTCGTCTCAACCGACTTTTATCCGAGATGCCCTTGGGTGACAAAAAACCATCGGAATTGTACTTTGAAATGCGGCGCGTAGCAGGTAACTCCATTGGAGACGCAGCATTAAAGGGCTTATGGACAAAACGTTTGCCAGAATTTGCTCAGCCCGTCGTAGCAGCGTCATCAGGCACAGCGGCAGAATTTACAAAGATTGCGGACTCCATTATAGACGCCGTGTCGCCATCTCAAATTCACCATATTGAAAAAAAAACTCCGCTAATGAAATCAACGAGTTACGTGCAGCTATAGTGGACTTGGGCAAGAGATTTGAGACGATCACGTTCCCGCAAACCTCACGATCGTCGACACCATTCGGAACGTCGGAATTCCAGAACCAACGCAGCTGAAAGTAACGAGTGTTGGTATCACAGGAAATATGGACGTGATGCACGTAAATGCCGCAGCCCATGCAGTCATAACCAACAGGTGCACACTATCTCTACCGGGTCTTCAAATTGACTTCATAGGCCCGTGGAGAATTCCAGCGAAAATTCCTCCACTAAAAGCCAAATCTTTCGCCTTCAAGTCAAGGATAAGTATTCTTAAAAAACCTTTTTAGTGGATAGTGGTGCCGATGTCTCCGTGCTTCCTCTTACGTCGAAATAATTTGATGTTCGTCCTACAGCCGTTATGCTGTACGCAACCAATGGTTCGCCAATTAAAGTTAGTGGTGAAAAACGAATCAAATTGGATCTTGGACTTAGACGAGATTTTCATTGGTCTTTCATCATCGCCGATGTTACAACACCGATAATTGGCGCCGACTTCATCAAATACTACGACCTCTTAATAGATCTTCGTCGGAATCGACCTATCGATAGCATCACTGGACTCAACTCTCAACTATTTGCACCAAAGGTCACAGACATTGCAGTCATCAAAACTTTCAACGCCTGCGAGCCTATCGCAAAACTTTTATTTGAGTTCAACGACATTACCAAACTTTCAAGTTATGGGACCAGAACGAAATCAACAATTGTTCATAGAATTGAGACAACTGGTCAACCTGTGTTTTGTCGACCTAGACGACTCCAACCTTAAAGGGTGACTGCTGCAAAAAAAGAGTTTGATTTTCTCATCGAATCTGGAATTTGTCAGCCATCTAGAAGCAATTGGTCTAGTCCATTGCACTTGGTAAAGAAAAGTGATGGAACTTGGAGACCTTGCGGTGATTACCGTGCTTTAAATTCACAAACGTTGCCCGACCGATATCCTCTGCCGTTTTTAACTGACTTCACGAATAATTTGCAAGGTAAAAAGATAATTTCAAAAGTTGACCTTCAAAAAGCGTTCCACCAGATTCCGATACATCCAGAGGATATTCCAAAAACAGCCATAAGCACACGTTTGGATTATTTGAATTCAAATTTATGGCCTTTGGCTTATGCAATGCTGCGCAGACCTTCCAGCGACATATTAACGAAGTCTTCAGGGGAATGGATTTCGTTTTCCCATACATTGATGACATCATCGTTGCCTCAACAACGTTGGAACAACATCAACAACACATCCGTTTAGTTTTTCAACATCTTAGAGAAAATTGTCTGGCCATTAACTTAAAAAAGTGTATTTGTTCGTTATGTTGAACCATTGCCTCTATCTTGTATTAGTAAAGCAATTCTTTTCAACATCGAGCGTAAATATCACACCAGGCCAAATGTCATAAATTTGGTGGGAGAACTAGTAGATCTACTATAAGTATTAATCTATGATCTCGTCAGTCCTGAGGGTATTCGACCATCGCCCGAGAGAGTCACCGTAATCAACGAATATCCGGGGCCAAAAACAGCGCAAGATCTTAAAAGATTCCTCGGAATGATAAACTTTTATAAAAAGTTTTTGCCACACACGACATCTTACCAAGGACTATTAAATCAAATGATTACGGGGAATAAAAAGAGGCAGCTTTTGAAAAATGCAAAATCGAGTTGTCGAATGCTACGTTGTTAGCTTACCCTATTCCTGAAGCAGAATAGTGTATCTACGTCGATGCATCAGACTTCGCTGTGGGAGCAGCGCTGCACCAAAAAGTTAATAGTATGCGATACATCAACTTCTCGTATACGACCTTACGTCCCTAAGGAGTTTCGTGAGCAAGTCCTTAAAACAATACACGACTTGGCTCACCCTGGTACCCGTGCAATAACCAAATTAGTGACATCGAGATTTTGTTGGCCTGCAATGAGAAGAGAAATCGCCAATTTTGTCAAAAGATGCTTGCCATGTCAGCGATCGAAAACACAACGACACATAAAATCAGCACCCGAAAATCAGCACCTCAGGAGCGATTTTCGTATATTAACATTGATATCGTTGGTCCATTTCCCCTGTGCGAAGGACAACGATACTGCTTAACTATTATCGACCGTTTCACTCGTTGGCCTGAAGCTGTTCCAATGCCTGAAATGACTGCCGAGGCCGATGCAAAAGCTCTTCTGCTTCATTGGATATCGCGTTTTGGTGTCCCACTACGAATAACATCCGACAGAGGTCGACAGTTCGAGTCTTTAATTTTCGCTGAGCTCATGCAAACGATTGGTGGAACTCATTTACGGACGACGCCATATCACCCGCAATCTAATGGCATTATAGAAAGGTGGGATAGAACATTCAAAACGGCATTCTTATGTCATGATTCTTCTAAATGGGTACATCATCTACCAACGATTTTACTTGGCCTTCGAGTTGTCTACAAACCCGATATCAACGCATCACCAGCAGAGCTTGTTTACGGTACGACCCTAAGAATTCCTGGAGAATTTTTCTTCAAAAGCAACTCTACAGAATCCACAACCGACTTTATTGCTGAATTCCGGAACTCTATGAAAAATCTTCGGCCAACGCAAACAGCGCATCACGCACCACATGCAACGTTCCTTTCTAAGGGTATTCAGTCAACTACACACGTTTTTATTAGAAACGACTCCATACATCCTTCGCTTAGACATCCGTACGATGGTCCGTATGTAATTTTTAAGCGATTTCCAAAATATTTTACTGTCATCGTTCGTGGCCGTAAATCAAATATTAGTATCGATCGTCTAAAGCCTTGTTTTCATCCAGTCTTAGCGTTTTTTCAACCTACAACAGAAACAACTATCGACGTTACGCCTGAAGAACTGGTATCCGATTTCCGATCTACAACTGAAGATGTTAATAACCATCGCCCGACCTTAGTATGTCCTACTCAAAATAATCTCAGTTCTACGCCTGAAGTGTCGCTCTCAACAGATCCACCGATAGAAGCCCCTAAAGCAACAACTTGCGGAAGACGAGTAAGGCTCCCAGTCAGATTCAGATGACCTTGCTCCAGCGGGGGGAGTGATGTGGCACCCTGTCACATTGTAATGATTACTCATTATCAAGGTAACATATACACGCACACGCTCACACGTACGGCAGAAGTCAGCTCATGCAAGCTTACTGAGCTTTTCATCTTTCTGTTTGCTGTCTGTCGTCCAAATTACCACATCATTAAAAATGTAATCTTAAATAAATTAGTTAAATAAAGTAAAGTTTGGTCGTACTAAATTAAATACCACAGGCCTCTTTATTTAGGGAAATCGAATAAATTAAATTTCCCAAATATGTATTTGCCTTCATTGGCGCCCTCTCTAGATCTGGTGTGCCCATTCACATGCACGATCATTTCATTTCCCAACGAAGTACTCCTACGCAGAAAATACAATATGCTCCAAACTCGTGCTGTGGCCACTGAAATTAAAGTTAACATTCTGAAACCATGGTCTGTACGGTACACGCTCAATATACTTGAATGAATAACCGAGATGGGTTTATTCACAACATTTTAATAACCTTTCGTTTGTATTTAAGTTAAGGCATGAGAATATTATACGAACCACCGCAGTCTGAGGATTCTGTTTCTGGGACACCTGGATTATAAAAACAAATACAAAAATGTAAATATAAATATAAAATTTATTAAAAATGCAGGAATTTGCTCGATTTATTTACGGATTACTGGAGTGACTTTATCAATCGCAGCTTAAAACATCCTGGTATCATTATCGCAGAAAAAATTGTCTCTTCTCATAGCAGAGACCTGTGGGCTCCTTATATTAAAATGAACTGATATAGATCCACAGTTCTACACCGATGTCCAAGGGTTACCTGGATAATCTTTTTAAAGAAGGTGCACTATTTTAGCGGCATGTTCTTACTATCTATTTACTATTACTATTTTACTATTACTATTACTATTTTTTCACAGTACCATTTTTATTACAACCAATCTCTATCTGAGGTAAAACAAAAACTGTCAGTCATATTAAAGATAAGAAACACAAATATTGTCATAACTCCAAAACTGCAAGAGATACAGTTCCAGAAAGTCAAGAAGAAATTGCATGAGCAAATGCAAATTCAAAATTTTTTAATTGTCATTGCAAGTAATTGTCCGTTAGCTAGTGAAAGTGAGAAGGCGAAACGAATGAACATTCTGATTGGTTATGCGATCACCACTACGTCTCAGGATTATTAGGTGACCCTGACACTGAAGCCCTTCGAACTAGTGGACATATTCTTCTGTCCTTTGAAGGCGGATGAGCCAACACCCCTGGCCAACGGCGGATCAAAATTGAAGAAACCGAGATCCAGTTTTGACTCACTGTATTCTGGTCGGCGTCTGATCCATAATGGATCACTGATCATCCTGGCAGTAGGTAAAATGCAAACCCCGGTTGTCTGGGTTTGCCTCCCGACACCGGTATATAGGCAATGAAAATACACAGAAAATATAATGAACAAACAAATCTGTTGACGACCCTCGCAAACGTTATAAGGACCACGATGGAGTGTGCGAGCAGTATAGAGAACTGGTGCCACTTTCCAACTGGCGGCTGTCCTCGGGAAATATAAAGCTGACATCACAGCTATCCAGGAAATGCGATTCCAGGAAATGCGATGAGATTATTCTAGGCGATTTTAATGTCAAATTGGGAAACGAAAATGTCTTTCGACCAACAATCGGCAATTACAGTATACATGATACCACCTACGATAATGGAATAATACTGATAGACTTCGCCGCTGCAAAGAACACGGTGGTTAGTAACACACGATTCCAGCATAAGGACATACATAAGGCGACCTGCATATCTCCTGATCAGAGGACGAAGTACCAGATTGAACACTTGGTAATAGATGGCAGGCACTCTTCTAGTGTAATGGATGTACGTGTGATTCGAGGTGCAAATATCGACTCGGATCATTACCTTGTTGTTGCCAAAATTCGCACGAGACTTCAGCAGGGCGAAAAACGTACAAAACCGGACACGAGAAAGGCGGGATATTGACAGGCAGCGAATAGCGGAGAGATAAATGTATTATCAACAAAAACTCACTCTCCTGCTACGGTAGAATACTCCCCTTCTGAGGACTCGGAAGCGCAGTGGAAGCACATCTCCCATTCTTTGGAAACCGCTGCAGGGACTGATCTTGGCTATCAAAAACCGTGGAAGGATAAGCCATGCTACGACGAAGAATGTCGCATTGCAACTGATGAAGAAGACGCTGCACATATGGCAACAAAACAGTCAGTTACAAAGCGTGCTGCGAATGAGCGGTACAGAGACTGAGAAGGGAGGAAAGCCTATTATTTGGGAGGAGAAAATGGCAGTGGGTACAGAGAGACAGCGAAAGGGCCGGGATATGCAGTATGGACAATGAATCCAGAAAATTTTTCCAGAGGGTAATAAGATCGAATATCGAGCCGAATAATGGACTGGACTCCTGCAGGGACGAGAATGGGAATCTGGTGGTAAGTAGTGTGTGCTTCAAATGTGGAGAGACCACTTTTCATCACTACTCCTCTAAGATTCTTCCACTGAAGATCAGGAGGTAATGATTGTGGTAGACAGTGTAGATTTTAGTTCTATACGAAGTGAGAACTGAGGCAAGGCGACACACTTTAGTGCAATCTCTTCAACATCTTAATGGAGATAATATTGAGAAAAACTGCAGTAAATACGAACAATAACATCAACACGAAAAGCCATATGTTGTTGGCGTATTCTAACGACATATACATAATTGGGCGAAATTTGCGAGACTTTACTGCAGTATTTTCAAGAATCGAAAAAGAATCAGCGAAGTTGCGTCTTGCTGTCAATGACAAAATTGACGGTGTCAACGGCTAGATAAACCACTCGACTTGGCCCGCACTTGAACGTAGACAACCGATTTAATTTTGAAGTGGTTCATGAATGTATCTACCTTGGATCCACAGTGAACAAGGACAACAACGTCAGCGTGGAGATAAAAATGAGAATTGTGCTTGCAAATAGATGCTATTTTCGGCTCAGCAAACAGTTCGAGAACAAAGCCGTCTCTCGACAGACAAAAGTCCAGCTGTAACAGACTCTCATTTACCATTGGGTCATATCGCAAGCGAATGAAAAAAACCTGGGTGTATTCGAGAGAAAAATTCTCCGTAAAATATATGGTGCTGTTGAAGAAAACGGCGAGTACAGACGTCATTGGAAACATGAGCTATATCATTTATATTCTAATGTCGACATAGCTAGGCGAATCACATTAAGCCAATTGCGTTGGCTAGGCCATGTTATCAGCATGGATGAAGATGACCCAGCGCGAAAGGTTTTGGATAACGCACCCGATGGAAGCAGGCAAAGAGGACGACCAAGACTCCGATGGAAGGACAAGGCTGAAGAATCACTCCGTATCCTTAGAGTTATCTATTGTCGAGAAAAGGCGAAAGATAGAACCAGTTGGAAAAATATGTTGAAATTTGATAAATTTGTTTGTTTAATTAGTCTCATCTCATGAGACCTCTCTCTCCGACCTCATGAGGTTGTAAATCATGAGGTTGTAAAACAGTAAAAAAAAATAGAGTAAAAAAAACAAAAAATAAAACAAATGAGCTAAAACAAATGAACACGACGAAAAAAATTACAAAATTTGACCTGACCCTTTTCGATTTTTATGAAATTTGGTGCGTATGTAGTTCTTTATAGGAAAACAATATGTGCCAATTTCTGGACCTCTGACCGTTTTGGTTCGCGAACTATGGCACCTTGTAAAATGTAAAAAATCGTAAAACTGTTGAAATGTGCAGCTGAAGAAATAGTTATAACTCTAAAACTACTTGTAGTACAATATATATAATGGTCTCATTTTGTAGGTATTAAAACGATTTTTAAAATGTTACACAACTTACATTTTATTCTTGAAAGGTCAAAGGTCATTTCGCATGACCTAAAGTTCGGGAAGATATATCTCAGAAAGCGAAGGTTTTAAAATTCTACAAAAAATATATGTTGGTTCCTAACCGTTTCTTTACGCGTATGCAAAATTTCAAGAGGGCATTTGTTCATAGTCCAAAGAGATATTAAAGAAAATGTGATGCTAAGTACAACATTTTTATTTTTTTTAATTCTTTACTCCTAGAAAAAAAATTACAAAATATCATTTTCGATTTTGATGAAATTTGGTGCGTATGTAGTTGTGTATAAAAAAAACATGTGCCAATTTTTTGTTTTACTTTTATATTTTGGATTCTAAAGTTTCAAAGCTCGGTAATTAGTGGTCTAAAAACTAATACTAAGTTTAAAAATGTTTCTAACGGTATTATTATTAATATGAATTTAAGTGTAAATATTTTCAATTACAAAATCGGTATCCCCGGAGTAAAGTTTTCCGATTAGTTTTGCCTTTCCTTCTGGAACAAAGCAATGATATTTCTGTGTTCCAGGAATGGTACGAAGTCCAACAATTCTTCTTCATCATTGTGGTCTTTTTCTGTTAAAAATTGAAAGTTACAATTTGTGAGGTTTTGTTCTAGGCACCAATCAAACAAATGCCGTGGAGAAGTCATTTGATCATCCAATGGGCGTAGCAAACTGGCTCGTCGTGCTTCTCTTTTAACGTTGCCTCCAAGTGCGTCACTAGGGCCTTTTCAGTGGCTAGTTGCAAAGAAATGCCACTCAGCGGTATATTCAAAATCTGCTTCGTGGTAACATAAGTTAACAAATTTTTTTTATTTTTAAATTGAGCAGCGGAATCGTCAGAATAGTATATAACTTTTTTTGGCATTTCTTTAAATTTGTTTCTTAAAAATGCAATCATATTCCCCTAAAACAATGGACTGCAACGGAATTATGTACAAGACAGTCAGATATTACAATATAATTTGAATGTTCTATGTTCCCATTTGATTTATAGTATATTGCAATCGGGTATAGGGTTGCTTGGACATTACTCCAATGAAATCCTTGGACCGACTACAAATTCTGTACTACAAACGACGAATTTTCAGAAATATCACATACAGCCAAATATTCATTATCTCTTAACGATGATTTGTTTTTGTACCAGTGAGGCAGTAGAATATCTAATTTTTCGCATAATGAATCCAAAATTATATCAGCTTGTTTTATCATTATTTCCAAACTGTCTCTATCGACAATTACCCATTGCTTGCATGTTATTTCATCTATATCATGTTCTTCCCAAATTTTTTTAAGTTTTTTCTTCAAATATTGTATTCCTGGACACACACATACAACATTTGCCAAGATAGCAGTATGGCGACGCGTGACTGCATATCATTTTGTTGAAACAGTATTTATATGTTTCGAGCTTGAAATCATCACACATACATTACATTATGAGAGCCACATGCATTTGCTAAAACAACATTTCGTGGGCGCAGCTCGCAAAATTTTGATAATCCAATTCTTTGTTCTGCATATCTTTCGTGGAAAAGAAGCATATATAAATTTCATCAAAATCGAAAATGATATTTTTTAATTTTTTCAAGGAGTAATTAATATAAATGTTGTACTTAGCATCACATTTTCTTTAATATCTTTGGACTTTGAAAAAATGCCCTCTTGAAATTTTGCACAGGCGTAAAGAAACGGTTAGGAACCAACATATATTTTTTGTAGAATTTTAAAAGTTTCGGTTTCTGAGATATATCTTCCCGAACTTTAGGTCATGCGAAATGACCTTTGACCTTTCAAGAATAAAATGTAAGTTGTATAACATTTTAAAGCCCATTTTAATAAGATTACAAGATTATTATTATTTATTACAAGCACAAGTAGTTTCAGAGTTACAAATATTTCTTCAGAAACGCATTTGAACATTTTTACGATTTTTCTGACTTTTTAAGGCACCATAGTTCGCGAATCAATACGGTCACAGGATCAGAAGTTGGCGCATCTTATCTTCTTATACAGATCTACAATTGCACTAAATTTCATCAAAATCGAAGGTGGTCAAGGAAATTCTTTCGTCGAGTTCGTTGGTTTTAACTCAAATAATTAAAATTTTTGTTTTCTTTGAAATCGAAAAATAAGGTATGTAGCAGCTTTGAGTTTATTTTTAAAATATATAGAATTATCCCATTTTCAATATTAATATCTCCTGAACTCCTGACTTCCTTAGCTACAATCGGTTTCTCACAGAGCTGGAAAATGTTAGTTAGATCACAAGTTATTGAATTTTGGACGATAGATATGGATTCGGACCCATTTTGCCCCGTAAAGCAATTATGTTATCCCTTCTTCAATTTCCTTCGCAAAAGTATCTCATATCAGACACTCAAATGATAATACGGTATCACTTATTTTGGTTGCCAATATCACATCTGATAACAAAATCAAAGAATTACAAACGATTTATTAATTAAAAAAATGTTGACTTTATTAAAATATCACTTATAAATAGAATTTTGTACACTAACTAATAACTAAATTTTACTAAAAAAAAGTTTACAATTTTCTTAGACAGCTTTAGCGAAACCAACACGATTTTGGGCCATATCAAAGACAGTGTAATACTTGCCAATGAAGACGTCACCCAAAATCCAGAAATCAGAGCCCATGGCACTGAATGAAGACATACAGTTGCCACCCATCTTAACAATGTAAGCACTGGGTTCCAGAGTGAATGTGGTGCCACCAATCACAAAGCTAATATCAGGCAATGTATCAATATCATCGCAATCTACAAAGTAGCTGCCGCTATATTGGTTGTATTCCGCACCAATTTCAGCATTCAAAGCATCGCAGGCTTCTTGAGGGCAGATAATTAAGCTGGTACCAGTATCAGCAATGGCTTGACAATTTTCACAAATATTCTCACCATTGACTTCAGCGCTATCCATGGTGAATTGCCAATAACCTTTTCTGGAAACGGGAGCATAGGTGATTTTACCGGTGTACAAAGAGTGGTCAATTCCGCCCAAAATCATGGCACCACCATTAGTAGCAGAGCCGTCACGTTTCAAATAGAAAGAGAAAACATTTTCGTCGACTAAGCCTTCGGCGAACATATTGTAGAATGGAGGCCTGACACCGTCTTGAGCAATCGATTGATAGCCCATACCAAAGATACCATCGAAGTTAGCATATGTGAAACTGTTACCAGGCTCACTTGTAGCTTCACCGAAAACTTGATTTTTAATAGTGATACCATGAACGGTCACATCATCCTGAGACAAGAATCCACTCATGTAGCCGGAGCCGTAACCAATGGCAAGGGATTGACCATTCCTAACATAAGTCCTGGACTGGGCATAGAACACCTACTTGAAGGAACCCACAAATTGGAAGAGCCAGTGTCGAACAAAACCACAAAGTGTTGGGGAGGAGTACCAATTGTGATGTCACCGTAATAGGCCATATTCAAGTGATTGGACAACCTTTCAGTGGTCAGAGACCGGGACTGGGGCATATTGTATTTGCTGCGCAAAATATTTTTCTCAGCGCGGACATCATCGACGGTTTTGGTGAAATGGTCGTGTTTGCGAATGGGCACTCGCATCACCTCAGCGCTGGCCACAGCGAGTACGACAGCGAATATAGCGAAATATTTGAACATGACGACGCTAAAAGGATTAGAAGTTAAATAATGCAATTAATTCACGAGTAATGAGTGTAGCAAAAACAAAACTTTACCTTTTTTTCTAATTGAATGTTTCCTACGAGATAAACACAATTACTGTTTCAATTGCAGCAAATGCTGCAGTATTTATACCTGAGAATAACTGAGACATATTTTCTTCAAAAATTAATACATTTCGGTATACCAATGGCACTTCTAAAGATAATCACACTTTGGTTGAATGGCGTATATTCAAATGGTAATATGCGATAAGATACATGTTAAAGTCTCTCGCTGAAGATCTTCCTTCTACTTGATAAATTTATTCCATGAAATAGAATTTGTCGATGATAATTATTGTACGATATAAGAAGTGTTATCTGAGTGGTAAGCAATATTCATGCTATATGTAGGTAGTAAATTTTAAGTGGCAGTGAAATATCAGAAGGCCGGTCGCAAATTTGGAAATATAGGGAATTTTGTATTATTCATACTCAAATTTATACCAATGAGATCATCGCCTACATTGAAAAATATATTGGCTGTTTTGTTGCTTTTAAAACTGTCTATTTATATCTATTGTCTATGTATTTCAATATACTCAATCAAACTTTGTATTGGAAATATAGTTTAATAACCAGAAGAAGTTTAGTGTTGTAAACGGGCAAACCAGCTTTTGGAAGTTACATGCCACACAGTTCGATGAAATGGTAGAGTATCGTAAATCAATATTTCGAATTCAAATGAACGAAATATTTTTGAAACATTTTTCAAAATGAAAAATTTAACTTTTATTCACCCAATAAATTAAATGTCATAGGTACGATGGAAAGTAAACATTGGATGGTGGAAAATATGGGTTCAATAATACCAGAGGGTGGAAATAGTATACTGCTATCCACAAAGGAACAACAACCGAATTTCGTGTTTTTGTGACAAACTAGTTGTGTTAAATACAATACAAATGTATACCAACGATAAAAGTCAACAAAAAAGTGCAAAATATATTTAAATTTTTCAGTTCATCACCAAAACGACAGGAAAAAGTTAAGTGAACATATTTTGTAACTCCACCTGGTGTAAGATATTTTTAAATTTAATTGCTCTCATTTCCACAAACCTACGATGAAGAGTGTGAAATGAAACGTCAGATGAGAGAATAAGTTTATCTACGTATGTATTATTCTATGGGGTTTCATTGGGAGAATAATAATACAAGAAAGCACACTCACTGCCGTGAATGGATTCGAACTCCGTCAGATGCCTTCTCACTGTATCTGAATTAGTGTGATTGGTAAGATTATCTATCGTATATATACTAACTTTATATGGAATTTACACATATACCAACTCAACCTGAATGTCAATTATTCCAACAACAAGAGCAGAAGGCCTTTTTCCACTATGTTCTCTTTCCCTCTTACATTCTCTAGGGCTGCAGTTGTTTTGAGGTTAGGTTATCTATAACACACAGTTGCATTTGTATGTGAGATAGGTTTTCGAATGCCCGGGTTATTGTCAGTTGTGTTTGAATTATTCGTAATGCCATTATTTTCGTTAGTTTTGAATGTTAATATATGAAAAGTTTATACTACACAAGCTTTCGAGGTCTGATACATTTTTCTCAGGGAAAAATGGTTGGTTTGCGTTGGAATAAATCATACATGGTTTCTTTGAGTTGCATTGGACTTTAATTTGCATTACTATTGCAAATGCAAAATAGTTATCATTATTCGCAATGATAATTAAAAATGCTGAATTTCCATTTATTTGCTCAGGCATTGCAAATGCAGATTGGGAAATCGGATGTCAAATGTAATGAAATGCTTTTAATTATTTAGAATTTGTTTAACTACTGGCAATTCTGTTATAATGCATTTTATATGTAGAGGTTTGTGTCTTTGATAGCTATTGCCTTGTAGTACTTTAAATTTCATAAACCTGTACTGTATAAAATATTTATTTACTAACCTTAGATGAAATCTGGCCTCAGAGTTTTACAGTCAAATCAATTTTTTGTGATATCTTAACCGAAAGTGTTTTAACCAGAACTGTTAAATTTCTATTACGATTAGTAATCAATTACATTACATTTAAAAAAGAATATACTGATTATATAATTCACTGCCAAACATTTTTCTGATTACTAATTGATTGCGATTACAAATAATCTAAAAGTAATCAGGATTACCTGAGATTACGACAAAATAATAAAAAAGAATCAAAAGTAATTAAAAAATAATCCGACTACTTTTAATTTTTTTTTTTATTATTTTCACATATTTGTAATTTTAAATAATAATTTTAAATAAATAAATCAAAATAAATGGTTTTGTATAAAAAAAAATTTAGACATGTTCACTCCGATAATAACAAAAACAATTACAATTTAAATACTTGGATAAAAACGTCACAGAAAAAGGTAAGAATACATTAATATAACAATAAAGAATTATATATAAGTATAAATTCAATTCACATTAGAACAAATGACAAAAAAAGGGTTCTCATTTACATACATATTTTTACACTTGGCTTTCATTATAAATAATTTGTTAAAAGCAAAATCAGACAATGATTGCCGCCTTGGACTGTTGACGACCCCGGGAAAAGAAATCATTGGTTCAACTGAAGCTGGGCGTTTTAAAAAAAATAAATGGTTCCTTTAACAAATTATATTTTTGGCAAATCTCATCAGCAACTGAGTTATAATTTAAATAAGTAAAGAACTGATGTTTGATTGTGGATCGTCAGTCAAGCTTGCCCTGGTCTTGTTGAGAAAGACTTATTTTTTTATTATTGAAATAATAAAATTGGGCAAAGTCGATGTATTATTATCACTAGGTTCACAATTCACATTTTTTATCGTAACAACTGTAAAGTGTATCCAAAACTCTGCTGCTAATATTCTCGACAGTTAGTTAGTTATTTTGAAAAGAGGGGTTCGATGTTGAGAGTTCAAAAAGAGCCCTCTAATCCTTCCCATCTCAGTAGACATACAGTTACGCCGCTTATTCGACCTGTTGTGCGCTCTAAGTTTACCCTCCTGATCTACTATACCTCTTACAGGAAATCGGTGCTATTCACGAAATTCCTTAAGTTGTTTCAGTCCATTCCCTCAAGTTTGGTCATGTCCTGTTATTGTACTGTCCGAAAGGTATCTGGATCTAGCTTGTGTAGCCGGACAGTGGCATAAGAAATGCTCCATCGTCTTATCGTCCTCCATGTATGCCCTGCACTCACTATTTGCCACTAGTCCAATAGGGTACAGGTGGGCCCGTAATCCCGAAAGTCCCATTAAGACTCCCATCATCTTGCTCATTTGAGGTTTTCCCAGTTTCAGCAAACCTTTTGTCCTAAATCCATCTGGGTCTCCCTATAGGATCTTTGTCATCCTGACTACTGATTCCTGGTTCTACTGGACTATGTGCGCCGACTCCGCCCATTTACTCAACTCAGCCTTCATCACCCCAAAGGGTTTCGTTTCCTCTAGGCTCACCGTTTGGTGTTTCCTGGCTCGTTCGTTGCCGAATATTCCGCTGATATGATTCCACAGATAATGGTGAGTCTGTCATGCATAGAATAATCGTTTATCACCTTATTACAGTCCCGAACCATTCTAGATTTGGCAATTTCCGATGATATTGCCTTGTCATTTGGCTATCCGTGAAGATATTTGCCTCGGCTGGGTTTGTATTATCGCCGAGCCATTTAATACACTCGGTAATTGCCCGAGCTCCCGCTTGAAAGTTTGTATTATGACCCGGGAGGAGTAGATGGGATTCGGTTGCCGGATTTTTAATGAAAAATCCTGGTCCCGTTCTTTACCCTGTCTCTGAGGAGCCATCCGTGTAGCAGCGAGTCCCATTTGGAATTTGTGCCAGGGTCCCATTCTGCCAGGCGTGTCTAGTTGGCGTTAAATTCACACAATTCGCCTTAATCCTTAGTTCAGGTATTCGGTCAGATTCACTCGTAACTTGTGTGTAACCGAATAAAGCCCACATTATCTGTTGGTATTTTGACTTATGATCCCTGTTGATCCATTCACCTGTTGCCTGTAGGTGTTTTGCCGCAAGGGAGGCTTCGTATTTGACTCTAATCTCGATTGGCTGGATACATAAAATAGTCTCCATGGCCCTTGTCGAGGTTGTCCTTATTTCACCGCTAATACCAATGCAGTACATTCGTTGAACCCTCTGCAGTATTGCGATGTTACATTTCCTCTCAACTGCCGACCACCATACTACAGAAGCATATGTTAGTACGGGCCTAATTAAGTTTCTGTAGAGCCAGTGTGTTATTTCCGGCTTGAGGCCCAATTTGGATCATATAGCCCTTCTGCATAGCGACCAACATCTGTAGGCCGTATTGGCCCTGTCCTCTATGTGGTGCTACCAATTCAGTATCCGATCTAAGATTACCCCTAAGTATTTAACCTTAACGCATATTTTAATCGTCCTTTTCAGGATTCTTCATACTCTGAGATTTTCGTCTTCCTCGTGAATATACATATTTCCGTTTTGTCCGTGTGCATATTTAAGCCCCTTGGCTGTGCCCAGTTATACGCTATACTCAGTGCTCTCTCGGCCTCTCTACATAATTAACTAGGATCCTTTCCCCTTAGAAGTATTATAACATCGTCTGCGTAGACTGGTTAAAGTCCTTCTTCGGTAAGTTACCTTAGGAGACTGTGTATTATGAGGACCCATAAGAGTGGTGATATAATCCCTCCCTCTGGAGTTCCTTGTTGTAACCTGCCTCTAATATTTACATCATGGGAACCACAGTTTATCCATCTATTCCTTAGCATATGGTTGATCCAGTCTTTTAATGTCCGGTCCACTATAAACTGGTCTGAAGATTGGATGAGTGTTTCGGTCCGGACATTTTTGAACGCTCCCTCAATATGTATGCATACAGCGAGTGCATACAGTTTACCATTGAGAGATTGCTCTATGTAGCGGGTTACCTCATGAAGTGCGGCTTCCACTAATCTGCCATTGACATATGAGTGTTGCATACACTTCAGCATATCGTTTGGTATTCCACTTTTCACCATGTCGTCCACTATTCTCTCCAGGGTTTTGAGTAGAAACGAGGTAAGGCTCATTGGTCTATAAGCCTTTGCCGTTGCATAGCTCGCTTTCCAGGTTAGGGTATAAATACTACTCTAGCCTTCTGCCAGTTTTTTGGTGTGTAGGCGAATTTTAAGCATGTGGTAAAAATTCCTGCCAAATGGGTTGTTATTTGGTCAACCTCATATTGTAGGATAGCCGGAAAAATCTAATCCAGTGCCGCCACTTCCCTTCTACAGTTAATTCCGGCAATTCTGGACTTAATCTCTGCAACACCTTCAGGTCTTAGGTATTGTTGCCGCAATCACGATATTTGCCCCAGGCTGCAACATGAAATATGGTTTAAACCTTTGTCTCAACCTCTGATCTATTTTCATAATAACAGAGGTAATTTCTTAATTGCTTAGTTTATACAGCTTATTGCACAGTGCCACAAGAGTCGGTATTAAGAATCCTGTGGTTAATGAGTTTCAAAAAAAATTAAAATAAATTTGTATTTAATAATAGTTATTTATTGTTGTTTCCCCTTGAAGAAAGTCTAGCACCTTAGCAATTGGTTCCGTTACCAACTTGTACATCTCCAGGTACTGTAAGTCTTCTGGAGAAAAATGTGGCAAAGTGAGCTTATCGCATAAATTGTGTAACTTCTCTTTGTAGCAATGTAGCCTCTGAACTGCGTCATATAGTGAGTTGCAACGGGTAACAAGGGACAAGCGTAACGAAGATGCCTAGTCTGATGTGAAGTAAAGTAACAAAAAATCGATTTACATTTTTCTATTTTAAGCCATCAATATATAAATATGTCGGTTAAGAAAAATTAACTAAAAACAAATACTGGTTTAATTTCAAATGTATTCTCCACTACATTAGTTAATGGCAGTTAATAAGTGCGCAATTAATAAGTAATCATTTAATAAGTAATCTTTGAAAATAATCAGATTATTTTTGGATAACTTCTGATTCTTTTTGATTATTTTTTCCTAATCCCTAATAATCCCAATTACTTTTAGGATATTTGTAATTGTAATCAATTAGTAATCGTATGAAACTGAATGTAATCGTATTGTAATCATTCCTTCATCTTTCGAGAAAGAGTAATCTAATTACTAATTGTTACCATTACTAATCATTACTTCACAGCTATAGTTGTAACTATGTACAGGAAGTTATAACATCCAAAATAACGTCTTATTCACAAAATTTGTTATGTCATCTGAAATCCCACCTGTTGCCTTCAAAATAAAGATTTAACCCTTCCTATATCTTATTCCTGCTTTGAGAAATAGTGCGTTGCAATTTATTGGTATGGTTTATTTCCAAATAGTTCGATATTCCTTCTACTTTACCTTTATTTTACTACGTGTTCATTCGAATCTCAACGGCATTTCAAGGGATGATACCTTAGATAATATACAAGATATAACAACTTCAAAAATTATTTTTAATGGAAGGAGTAGAACATTGGGATTCTAATAAATTCGCAGTAAAATAAAATGTAGAGAAAAATTGATTTTTTTTCATCAATATCGAAATGAATTTTAACAGACGACTTTTTGAAGAAGGAATAAGATATTGGAAAAGTTAAAGCTGCATTTTAATGACAACAAGTAGGACTTGCTGTCAATGACAAAATTGACGGTGTCAACGGCTAGATAAACCACTCGACTTGGCCCGCACTTGAACGTAGACAACCGATTTAATTTTGAAGTGGTTCATGAATGTATCTACCTTGGATCCACAGTGAACAAGGACAACAACGTCAGCGTGGAGATAAAAATGAGAATTGTGCTTGCAAATAGATGCTATTTTCGGCTCAGCAAACAGTTCGAGAACAAAGCCGTCTCTCGACAGACAAAAGTCCAGCTGTAACAGACTCTCATTTACCATTGGGTCATATCGCAAGCGAATGAAAAAAACCTGGGTGTATTCGAGAGAAAAATTCTCCGTAAAATATATGGTGCTGTTGAAGAAAACGGCGAGTACAGACGTCATTGGAAACATGAGCTATATCATTTATATTCTAATGTCGATATAGCTAGGCGAATCACATTAAGCCAATTGCGTTGGCTAGGCCATGTTATCAGCATGGATGAAGATGACCCAGCGCGAAAGGTTTTGGATAACGCACCCGATGGAAGCAGGCAAAGAGGACGACCAAGACTCCGATGGAAGGACAAGGCTGAAGAATCACTCCGTATCCTTACAGTTATCTATTGTCGAGAAAAGGCGAAAGATAGAACCAGTTGGAAAAATATGTTGAAATTTGATAAATTTGTTTGTTTAATTAGTCTCATCTCATGAGACCTCTCTCTCCGACCTCATGAGGTTGTAAATCATGAGGTTGTAAAACAGTAAAAAAAATAGAGTAAAAAAAACAAAAAATAAAACAAATGAGCTAAAACAAATGAACACGACGAAAAAAATTACAAAATTTGACCTGACCCTTTTCGATTTTTATGAAATTTGGTGCGTATGTAGTTCTTTATAGGAAAACAATATGTACCAATTTCTGGACCTCTGACCGTTTTGGTTCGCGAACTATGGCACCTTGTAAAATGTAAAAAATCGTAAAACTGTTGAAATGTGCAGCTGAAGAAATAGTTATAACTCTAAAACTACTTGTAGTACAATATATATAATGGTCTCATTTTGTAGGTATTAAAACGATTTTTAAAATGTTACACAACTTACATTTTATTCTTGAAAGGTCAAAGGTCATTTCGCATGACCTAAAGTTCGGGAAGATATATCTCAGAAAGCGAAGGTTTTAAAATTCTACAAAAAATATATGTTGGTTCCTAACCGTTTCTTTACGCGTATGCAAAATTTCAAGAGGGCATTTGTTCATAGTCCAAAGAGATATTAAAGAAAATGTGATGCTAAGTACAACATTTTTATTTTTTTTAATTCTTTACTCCTAGAAAAAAAATTACAAAATATCATTTTCGATTTTGATGAAATTTGGTGCGTATGTAGTTGTGTATAAAAAAAACATGTGCCAATTTTTTGTTTTACTTTTATATTTTGGATTCTAAAGTTTCAAAGCTCGGTAATTAGTGGTCTAAAAACTAATACTAAGTTTAAAAATGTTTCTAACGGTATTATTATTAATATGAATTTAAGTGTAAATATTTTCAATTACAAAATCGGTATCCCCGGAGTAAAGTTTTCCGATTAGTTTTGCCTTTCCTTCTGGAACAAAGCAATGATATTTCTGTGTTCCAGGAATGGTACGAAGTCCAACAATTCTTCTTCATCATTGTGGTCTTTTTCTGTTAAAAATTGAAAGTTACAATTTGTGAGGTTTTGTTCTAGGCACCAATCAAACAAATGCCGTGGAGAAGTCATTTGATCATCCAATGGGCGTAGCAAACTGGCTCGTCGTGCTTCTCTTTTAACGTTGCCTCCAAGTGCGTCACTAGGGCCTTTTCAGTGGCTAGTTGCAAAGAAATGCCACTCAGCGGTATATTCAAAATCTGCTTCGTGGTAACATAAGTTAACAAATTTTTTTTATTTTTAAATTGAGCAGCGGAATCGTCAGAATAGTATATAACTTTTTTTGGCATTTCTTTAAATTTGTTTCTTAAAAATGCAATCATATTCCCCTAAAACAATGGACTGCAACGGAATTATGTACAAGACAGTCAGATATTACAATATAATTTGAATGTTCTATGTTCCCATTTGATTTATAGTATATTGCAATCGGGTATAGGGTTGCTTGGACATTACTCCAATGAAATCCTTGGACCGACTACAAATTCTGTACTACAAACGACGAATTTTCAGAAATATCACATACAGCCAAATATTCATTATCTCTTAACGATGATTTGTTTTTGTACCAGGAACGCAGCCTATTCTTTTGCAAGGAATGAGTGAGGCAGAAGAATTTATAATTTTTCGCATAATGAATCCAAAAATATATCAGCTTGTTTTATCATTATTTCCAAACTGTCTCTATCGACAATTACCCATTGCTTGCATGTTATTTCATCTATATCATGTTCTTCCCAAATTTTTTTAAGTTTTTTCTTCAAATATTGTATTCCTGGACACACACATACAACATTTGCCAAGATAGCAGTATGGCGACGCGTGACTGCATATCATTTTGTTGAAACAGTATTTATATGTTTCGAGCTTGAAATCATCACACATACATTACATTATGA
This sequence comes from Phaonia tiefii, assembly GCA_963931995.1. Taxonomy (NCBI): domain Eukaryota; kingdom Metazoa; phylum Arthropoda; class Insecta; order Diptera; family Muscidae; genus Phaonia; species Phaonia tiefii. The sequence goes on along the minus strand of OZ008368.1, from coordinate 194,316,863 downwards.
GAGCCACATGCATTTGCTAAAACAACATTTCGTGGGCGCAGCTCGCAAAATTTTGATAATCCAATTCTTTGTTCTGCATATCTTTCGTGGAAAAGAAGCATATATAAATTTCATCAAAATCGAAAATGATATTTTTTAATTTTTTCAAGGAGTAATTAATATAAATGTTGTACTTAGCATCACATTTTCTTTAATATCTTTGGACTTTGAAAAAATGCCCTCTTGAAATTTTGCACAGGCGTAAAGAACGGTTAGGAACCAACATATATTTTTTGTAGAATTTTAAAAGTTTCGGTTTCTGAGATATATCTTCCCGAACTTTAGGTCATGCGAAATGACCTTTGACCTTTCAAGAATAAAATGTAAGTTGTATAACATTTTAAAGCCCATTTTAATAAGATTTTTATTATTTATTACAAGCACAAGTAGTTTCAGAGTTACAAATATTTCTTCAGAAACGCATTTGAACATTTTTACGATTTTTCTGACTTTTTAAGGCACCATAGTTCGCGAATCAATACGGTCACAGGATCAGAAGTTGGCGCATCTTATCTTCTTATACAGATCTACAATTGCACTAAATTTCATCAAAATCGAAGGTGGTCAAGGAAATTCTTTCGTCGAGTTCGTTGGTTTTAACTCAAATAATTAAAATTTTTGTTTTCTTTGAAATCGAAAAATAAGGTATGTAGCAGCTTTGAGTTTATTTTTAAAATATATAGAATTATCCCATTTTCAATATTAATATCTCCTGAACTCCTGACTTCCTTAGCTACAATCGGTTTCTCACAGAGCTGGAAAATGTTAGTTAGATCACAAGTTATTGAATTTTGGACGATAGATATGGATTCGGACCCATTTTGCCCCGTAAAGCAATTATGTTATCCCTTCTTCAATTTCCTTCGCAAAAGTATCTCATATCAGACACTCAAATTATAATACGGTATCACTTATTTTGGTTGCCAATATCACATCTGATAACAAAATCAAAGAATTACAAACGATTTATTAATTAAAAAAATGTTGACTTTATTAAAATATCACTTATAAATAGAATTTTGTACACTAACTAATAACTAAATTTTACTAAAAAAAAGTTTACAATTTTCTTAGACAGCTTTAGCGAAACCAACACGATTTTGGGCCATATCAAAGACAGTGTAATACTTGCCAATGAAGACGTCACCCAAAATCCAGAAATCAGAGCCCATGGCACTGAATGAAGACATACAGTTGCCACCCATCTTAACAATGTAAGCACTGGGTTCCAGAGTGAATGTGGTGCCACCAATCACAAAGCTAATATCAGGCAATGTATCAATATCATCGCAATCTACAAAGTAGCTACCGCTATATTGGTTGTATTCCGCACCAATTTCAGCATTCAAAGCATCGCAGGCTTCTTGAGGGCAGATAATTAAGCTGGTACCAGTATCAGCAATGGCTTGACAATTTTCACAAATATTCTCACCATTGACTTCAGCGCTATCCATGGTGAATTGCCAATAACCTTTTCTGGAAACGGGAGCATAGGTGATTTTACCGGTGTACAAAGAGTGGTCAATTCCGCCCAAAATCATGGCACCACCATTAGTAGCAGAGCCGTCACGTTTCAAATAGAAAGAGAAAACATTTTCGTCGACTAAGCCTTCGGCGAACATATTGTAGAATGGGGGCCTGACACCGTCTTGAGCAATCGATTGATAGCCCATACCAAAGATACCATCGAAGTTAGCATATGTGAAACTGTTACCAGGCTCACTTGTAGCTTCACCGAAAACTTGATTTTTAATAGTGATACCATGAACGGTCACATCATCCTGAGACAAGAATCCACTCATGTAGCCGGAGCCGTAACCAATGGCAAGGGATTGACCATTCCTAACATAAGTCCTGGACTGGGCGCCATTATAACGATTATGTTTTCTACAGGCCAGATTAAGCATAGAACACCTACTTGAAGGAACCCACAAATTGGAAGAGCCAGTGTCGAACAAAACCACAAAGTGTTGGGGAGGAGTACCAATTGTGATGTCACCGTAATAGGCCATATTCAAGTGATTGGACAACCTTTCAGTGGTCAGAGACCGGGACTGGGGCATATTGTATTTGCTGCGCAAAATATTTTTCTCAGCGCGGACATCATCGACGGTTTTGGTGAAATGGTCGTGTTTGCGAATGGGCACTCGCATCACCTCAGCGCTGGCCACAGCGAGTACGACAGCGAATATAGCGAAATATTTGAACATGACGACGCTAAAAGGATTAGAAGTTAAATAATGCAATTAATTCACGAGTAATGAGTGTAGCAAAAACAAAACTTTACCTTTTTTTCTAATTGAATGTTTCCTACGAGATAAACACAATTACTGTTTCAATTGCAGCAAATGCTGCAGTATTTATACCTGAGAATAACTGAGACATATTTTCTTCAAAAATTAATACATTTCGGTATACCAATGGCACTTCTAAAGATAATCACACTTTGGTTGAATGGCGTATATTCAAATGGTAATATGCGATAAGATACATGTTAAAGTCTCTCGCTGAAGATCTTCCTTCTACTTGATAAATTTATTCCATGAAATAGAATTTGTCGATGATAATTATTGTACGATATAAGAAGTGTTATCTGAGTGGTAAGCAATATTCATGCTATATGTAGGTAGTAAATTTTAAGTGGCAGTGAAATATCAGAAGGCCGGTCGCAAATTTGGAAATATAGGGAATTTTGTATTATTCATACTCAAATTTATACCAATGAGATCATCGCCTACATTGAAAAATATATTGGCTGTTTTGTTGCTTTTAAAACTGTCTATTTATATCTATTGTCTATGTATTTCAATATACTCAATCAAAATTTGTATTGGAAATATAGTTTAATAACCAGAAGAAGTTTAGTGTTGTAAACGGGCAAACCAGCTTTTGGAAGTTACATGCCACACAGTTCGATGAAATGGTAGAGTATCGTAAGAGAGCATCCATAATTGATATAAATTGAAAACAAATCAATATTTCGAATTCAAATGAACGAAATATTTTTGAAACATTTTTCAAAATGAAAAATGTAACTTTTATTCACTCAATAAATTAAACGTCATAGGTACGATGGAAAGTAAACATTGGATGGTGGAAAATATGGGTTCAATAATACCAGAGGGTGGAAATAGTATACTGCTATCCACAAAGGAACAACAACCGAATTTCGTGTTTTTGTGACAAACTAGTTGTGTTAAATACAATACAAATGTATACCAACGATAAAAGTCAACAAAAAAGTGCAAAATATATTTAAATTTTTCAGTTCATCACCAAAACGACAGGAAAAAGTTAAGTGAACATATTTTGTAACTCCACCTGGTGTAAGATATTTTTAAATGTAATTGCTCTCATTTCCACAAACCTACGATGAAGAGTGTGAAATGAAACGTCAGATGAGAGAATAAGTTTATCTACGTATGTATTATTCTATGGGGTTTCATTGGGAGAATAATAATACAAGAAAGCACACTCACTGCCGTGAATGGATTCGAACTCCGTCAGATGCCTTCTCACTGTATCTGAATTAGTGTGATTGGTAAGATTATCTATCGTATATATACTAACTTTATATGGAATTTACACATATACCAACTCAACCTGAATGTCAATTATTCCAACAACAAGAGCAGAAGGCCTTTTTCCACTATGTTCTCTTTCCCTCTTACATTCTCTAGGGCTGCAGTTGTTTTGAGGTTAGGTTATCTATAACACACAGTTGCATTTGTATGTGAGATAGGTTTTCGAATGCCCGGGTTATTGTCAGTTATGTTTGAATTATTCGTAATGCCATTATTTTCGTTAGTTTTGAATGTTAATATATGAAAAGTTTATACTACACAAGCTTTCGAGGTCTGATACATTTTTCTCAGGGAAAAATGGTTGGTTTGCGTTGGAATAAATCATACATGGTTTCTTTGAGTTGCATTGGACTTTAATTTGCATTACTATTGCAAATGCAAAATAGTTATCATTATTCGCAATGATAATTAAAAATGCTGAATTTCCATTTATTTGCTCAGGCATTGCAAATGCAGATTGGGGAATCGGATGTCAAATGTAATGAAATGCTTTTAATTATTTAGAATTTGTTTAACTACTGGCAATTCTGTTATAATGCATTTTATCTATGTATCAAATGTAATGAAATGCTTTTAATTATTTAGAATTTGTTTAACTACTGGCAATTCTGTTATAATGCATTTTATATGTAGGTTTGTGTCTTTGATAGCTATTGCCTTGTAGTACTTTAAATTTCATAAACCTGTACTGTATAAAATATTTATTTACTAACCTTAGATGAAATCTGGCCTCAGAGTTTTACAGTCAAATCAAATTTTTGTGATATCTTAACCGAAAGTGTTTTAACCAGAACTGTTAAATTTCTATTACGATTAGTAATCAATTACATTACATTTAAAAAAGAATATACTGATTATATAATTCACTGCCAAACATTTTTCTGATTACTAATTGATTGCGATTACAAATAATCTAAAAGTAATCAGGATTACCTGAGATTACGACAAAATAATAAAAAAGAATCAAAAGTAATTAAAAAATAATCCGACTACTTTTAATTTTTTTTTTTATTATTTTCACATATTTGTAATTTTAAATAATAATTTTAAATAAATAAATCAAAATAAATGGTTTTGTATAAAAAAAAATTTAGACATGTTCACTCCGATAATAACAAAAACAATTACAATTTAAATACTTGGATAAAAACGTCACAGGTAAGGTAAGGTAAGAATACATTAATATAACAATAAAGAATATAAATTCAATTCACATTAGAACAAATGACAAAAAAAGGGTTCTCATTTACATACATATTTTTACACTTGGCTTTCATTATAAATAATTTGTCAAAAGCAAAATCAGACAATGATTGCCGCCTTGGACTGTTGACGACCCCGGGAAAAGAAATCATTGGTTCAACTGAAGCTGGGCGTTTTAAAAAAAATAAATGGTTCCTTTAACAAATTATATTTTTGGCAAATCTCATCAGCAACTGAGTTATAATTTAAATAAGTAAAGAACTGATGTTTGATTGTGGATCGTCAGTCAAGCTTGCCCTGGTCTTGTTGAGAAAGACTTATTTTTTTATTATTGAAATAATAAAATTGGGCAAAGTCGATATATTATTATCACTAGGTTCACAATTCACATTTTTTATCGTAACAACTGTGAAGTGTATCCAAAACTCTGCTGCTAATATTCTCGACAGTTAGTTAGTTATTTTGAAAAGAGGGGTTCGATGTTGAGAGTTCAAAAAGAGCCCTCTAATCCTTCCCATCTCAGTAGACATACAGTTACGCCGCTTATTCGACCTGTTGTGCGCTCTAAGTTTACCCTCCTGATCTACTATACCTCTTACAGGAAATCGGTGCTATTCACGAAATTCCTTAAGTTGTTTCAGTCCATTCCCTCAAGTTTGGTCATGTCCTGTTATTGTACTGTCCGAAAGGTATCTGGATCTAGCTTGTGTAGCCGGACAGTGGCATAAGAAATGCTCCATCGTCTTATCGTCCTCCATGTATGCCCTGCACTCACTATTTGCCACTAGTCCAATAGGGTACAGGTGGGCCCGTAATCCCGAAAGTCCCATTAAGACTCCCATCATCTTGCTCATTTGAGGTTTTCCCAGTTTCAGCAAACCTTTTGTCCTAAATCCATCTGGGTCTCCCTATAGGATCTTTGTCATCCTGACTACTGATTCCTGGTTCTACTGGACTATGTGCGCCGACTCCGCCCATTTACTCAACTCAGCCTTCATCACCCCAAAGGGTTTCGTTTCCTCTAGGCTCACCGTTTGGTGTTTCCTGGCTTTCGTCGTCAAGAGTTCGCTCGTTCGTTGCCGAATATTCCGCTGATATGATTCCACAGATAATGGTGAGTCTGTCATGCATATAATAATCGTTTATCACCTTATTACAGTCCCGAACCATTCTAGATTTGGCAATTTCCGATGATATTGCCTTGTCATTTGGCTATCCGTGAAGATATTTGCCTCGGCTGGGTTTGTATTATCGCCGAGCCATTTAATACACTCGGTAATTGCCCGAGCTCCCGCTTGAAAGTTTGTATTATGACCCGGGAGGAGTAGATGGGATTCGGTTGCCGGATTTTTAATGAAAAATCCTGGTCCCGTTCTTTACCCTGTCTCTGAGGAGCCATCCGTGTAGCAGCGAGTCCCATTTGGAATTTGTGCCAGGGTCCCATTCTGCCAGGCGTGTCTAGTTGGCGTTAAATTCACACAATTCGCCTTAATCCTTAGTTCAGGTATTCGGTCAGATTCACTCGTAACTTGTGTGTAACCGAATAAAGCCCACATTATCTGTTGGTATTTTGACTTATGATCCCTGTTGATCCATTCACCTGTTGCCTGTAGGTGTTTTGCCGCAAGGGAGGCTTCGTATTTGACTCTAATCTCGATTGGCTGGATACATAAAATAGTCTCCATGGCCCTTGTCGAGGTTGTCCTTATTTCACCGCTAATACCAATGCAGTACATTCGTTGAACCCTCTGCAGTATTGCGATGTTACATTTCCTCTCAACTGCCGACCACCATACTACAGAAGCATATGTTAGTACGGGCCTAATTAAGTTTCTGTAGAGCCAGTGTGTTATTTCCGGCTTGAGGCCCAATTTGGATCATATAGCCCTTCTGCATAGCGACCAACATCTGTAGGCCGTATTGGCCCTGTCCTCTATGTGATGCTACCAATTCAGTATCCGATCTAAGATTACCCCTAAGTATTTAACCTTAACGCATATTTTAATCGTCCTTTCCAGGAATCTTCATACTCTGAGATTTTCGTCTTCCTCGTGAATAGACATATTTCCGTTTTGTCCGTGTGCATATTTAAGCCCCTTGGCTGTGCCCAGTTATACGCTATACTCAGTGCTCTCTCGGCCTCTCTACATAATTAACTAGGATCCTTTCCCCTTAGAAGTATTATAACATCGTCTGCGTAGACTGGTTAAAGTCCTTCTTCGGTAAGTTACCTTAGGAGACTGTGTATTATGAGGACCCATAAGAGTGGTGATATAATCCCTCCCTGTGGAGTTCCTTGTTGTAACCTGCCTCTAATATTTACATCATGGGAACCACAGTTTATCCATCTATTCCTTAGCATATGGTTGATCCAGTCTTTTAATGTCCGGTCCACTATAAACTGGTCTGAAGATTGGATGAGTGTTTCGGTCCGGACATTTTTGAACTCTCCCTCAATATGTATGCATACAGCGAGTGCATACAGTTTACCATTGAGAGATTGCTCTATGTAGCGGGTTACCTCATGAAGTGCGGCTTCCACTAATCTGCCATTGACATATGAGTGTTGCATACACTTCAGCATATCGTTTGGTATTCCACTTTTCACCATGTCGTCCACTATTCTCTCCAGGGTTTTGAGTAGAAACGAGGTAAGGCTCATTGGTCTATAAGCCTTTGCCGTTGCATAGCTCGCTTTCCAGGTTAGGGTATAAATACTACTCTAGCCTTCTGCCAGTTTTTTGGTGTGTAGGCGAATTTTAAGCATGTGGTAAAAATTCCTGCCAAATGGGTTGTTATTTGGTCAACCTCATATTGTAGGATAGCCGGAAAAATCTAATCCAGTGCCGCCACTTCCCTTCTACAGTTAATTCCGGCAATTCTGGACTTAATCTCTGCAACACCTTCAGGTCTTAGGTATTGTTGCCGCAATCACGATATTTGCCCCAGGCTGCAACATGAAATATGGTTTAAACCTTTGTCTCAACCTCTGATCTATTTTCATAATAACAGAGGTAATTTCTTAATTGCTTAGTTTATACAGCTTATTGCACAGTGCCACAAGAGTCGGTATTAAGAATCCTGTGGTTAATGAGTTTCAAAAAAAATTAAAATAAATTTGTATTTAATAATAGTTATTTATTGTTGTTTCCCCTTGAAGAAAGTCTAGCACCTTAGCAATTGGTTCCGTTACCAACTTGTACATCTCCAGGTACTGTAAGTCTTCTGGAGAAAAATGTGGCAAAGTGAGCTTATCGCATAAATTGTGTAACTTCTCTTTGTAGCAATGTAGCCTCTGAACTGCGTCATATAGTGAGTTGCAACGGGTAACAAGGGACAAGCGTAACGAAGATGCCTAGTCTGATGTGAAGTAAAGTAACAAAAAATCGATTTACATTTTTCTATTTTAAGCCATCAATATATAAATATGTCGGTTAAGAAAAATTAACTAAAAACAAATACTGGTTTAATTTCAAATGTATTCTCCACTACATTAGTTAATGGCAGTTAATAAGTGCGCAATTAATAAGTAATCATTTAATAAGTAATCTTTGAAAATAATCAGATTATTTTTGGATAACTTCTGATTCTTTTTGATTATTTTTTCCTAATCCCTAATAATCCCAATTACTTTTAGGATATTTGTAATTGTAATCAATTAGTAATCGTATGAAACTGAATGTAATCGTATTGTAATCATTCCTTCATCTTTCGAGAAAGAGTAATCTAATTACTAATTGTTACCATTACTAATCATTACTTCACAGCTATAGTTGTAACTATGTACAGGAAGTTATAACATCCAAAATAACGTCTTATTCACAAAATTTGTTATGTCATCTGAAATCCCACCTGTTGCCTTCAAAATAAAGATTTAACCCTTCCTATATCTTATTCCTGCTTTGAGAAATAGTGCGTTGCAATTTATTGGTATGGTTTATTTCCAAATAGTTCGATATTCCTTCTACTTTACCTTTATTTTACTACGTGTTCATTCGAATCTCAACGGCATTTCAAGGGATGATACCTTAGATAATAAACAAGATATAACAACTTCAAAAATTGTTTTTAATGGAAGAAGTAGAACATTGGGATTCTAATAAATTTCTCAGTAAAATAAAATGTAGAGAAATATTGATTTTTATTTATCAATAGCGAAAACACCATATCAATGAATTTTAACAGACGACTTTTTGAAGAAGGAATAAGATAGTGCAAAAGTTGAAGCTGCATTTTAATGACAACAAGTAGGACTTCCAGACGACTTAAATAAAGCTTTATACAGGATGTTATAATGTCCCGAATATAGGGACAAACACGGTTTTATTTCTCAAAAACTCGATGTGATAGAGAATTTCTGAGGTCAGGTTCCGATTCAACGGAACTAAAAAGTATACTCTGGTCGCAGAGTAAACCAGTTTAATGGCCTGTGTAATTGTACAAGTTTGAAGGGCTATATTTTGGATGTTTTTAGCTGATGTAAGACATTTCGGATGATCACAACCACCATAGGTTGAATTTGACATTTTGGACCGCTTTATTGTGTAGCCCATTTTTAGTTTTAGTTTTCGAATTCCGAGACACAAAACCCCTTCAACAATCTGGTAAGATTTGAATTTTTTCCCCATACCCTGTGGGTAATGGGTAAACGATCGCAACCCATTCCCTACGGTAATAATAATACCCAGGGTAACCAGGCTTCCCATTACCCACGAAAAGGTTGGTTGGTTGGTTGGTTGAAAAGCCTGCAAGACAGCACGCTGCCTAGCACACTTAGGCTAAAGAAGCCCATAGTGATACCTGCAGTTTCCTCCATAGCAACTATTGACTAGTCGTCCAGCCAATTTGCCCTTTCAATAAATTTGTCTATAAGACCTACGGCTACGGTGCTAACTACATGAGTTCCGAATATCATACTTCTCAGTCCTGCCAGAGCAGGGCAATCCAAGAGAAGGTGTTTCGTCGTTTCCTCGTTCTCTTCCATGCAGCATCTACAGAGAGTGGAGTTTCTATGTCCCAATCTAAGGACTTGTTTTCCTACAAGACAATGTCCCGTAGGTGTTCCTATCATTGTGGATAACCTGCCTCTCGGCAAGTTAAGTAGTTGCCTAGTCCTCTTCCTGTCCACCTGTGGCCAGAGCACTCTGGCTTGTTTGCAAGTTGAAGTAAGTCTCCACTTGTCCTTGAACATATTATCGGCCCACTGCATAATCTGCAAACGGCAGGTAGAGATTGGCATACTAACACCTTCTCTTGCCGTAAGAACCTGTGCCGTAGTGCCCTGTCTAGCTAACGCATCCGCTATACAATTGCCTGGAATGTCGCTGTGTCCCGGTACGCAGATGAGCCTGACGTAGCAAACATGGCTTCCAGGGATTTTATGGCAGCCTGGCTGTCTGTGTAGATACATATTTTCCGGAGTGTTGTGACACTACTTTTCAATAGTTCAGTAACCTCCAGTATGGCGATAATTTCCGCCTGAAATACCCTACATTGATCAGGCAGCTTGTAGGAGATATTTACATTTAGGTCCGGTGAATGGACCCCATAGCCTACTTGGTCGTCCAACTTTGATTCATCCGTGAAAAATCTGATACTAATGGTATCCCCTTCCAGTGACTTTTCCCAGGTATTCCTGTTCGGAATAGAAGTCCATAGATTTGTCGCTGGTAGAAGGTAGGGGATACAGTAGTCCTCCGTTTTTACGGGAATAGAGTTGATCCGGTGTAGTAATTCAGCGTGTCCGGAAAGCCCCGATATCAAAACGCCACAATCTCTGATTCTCACCAGGGATGTAGCGGCTGCCGATTCGGCCATGATATCAGGAGTAGATGTTCAGGATAGCACTAAGAGCAGTACCTGACGTCGTGCCCATTGCCCCACTAACGCTAATCAGTACTGATCTTTGAATTTTCATCAAGGAATTCAGAATATACTTCTTTTGGAGGGACCTCCACCAAACTACGATGCCATAGAGAAGTATTGGTCTGACTATTGCCTTATAAATTCACATGGTGATCTTAGGAGACAGCCCCCAGAGCTTTCCTATCGCCCCTTTACAGCAGTTAAGAGCAACAGACGCCTTTTTCACCCTCTCCCCCACATTCGGTTTCCAAGACAGTTTTCTCTCGAGAATTATCCCCAGATACTTGACCTTTTCCGTCAACTGTAATTGCACCCCATTAACTGACGGCAGTTCAAATGCGGGTATTTTATATTTCAGAGCAGGATAAGCTCAGTTTTAAGTGGGTCCGTTGTTAGCGGTCCAGTTCGAAATCAGACTAAGTAGGCTGGTTGTACGAATGCAAAGTTTCTACCCGTACAGATGATAGCAAGATCATCGGCATAGGCAAAGGCCTGGCATTCGGCCCTGTCCAATTCAAGAAGCAGTTCATTGACAGAAGTTAACCATAATAGTGGAGACAGAACTCCCCTGCGGTGTCTCCCTGTTAACGTTCCTAGCAATTGCAACACCACCCCATTCAGCTTTGACGGATCTATCCACCAGAAGCTTCCCAATTAGGCGAGTCACTCAGCTGTCGACTCCTAGATTATGTAACGACCTAAGAATCGCCGAAGGTTGAATGTTATTGAAGGCTCCCTCGATATCCAGGAAGTTTCCTAGAGCGAAGACCTTATTCTCAAGAGAGTTTTCTATTATTCTGACTATAGAGTGGAGAGCCATATCAGTTGACCTGCCCTTGATATAAGCATGCTGAGAACTCGATAGTAGATTCTGTGGAAGATTACTTCGAACGTGAATGTCCAGTAACCTTTCAAATGTCTTAAGAACAAAGGGTGATAGACTAATTGGTCTAAAGTCCTTTGGTTTGACATGAGAACATTTGCCCTCAACCACGAAAACCACTTTGGTTTGATTCCAAATGCTAGGAATGACTCCCAGCATAAGGCAGCCCCTGAAGGTTGCCTCCAACCAACTACAAGATACGTATAGTGCCTCCTGTAGTTGCGCGGGAATTATCCCGTCAGGTTGAGGCTGATTTATAGGGCTTAAAGCATCTAATGGACCATATCAGATTCTTTCTGCTCACTATTGAGCGAACTTTTTCTATGTTAGATGAGTTTCCGCCTAGCTCTTCTGGCTGATGACCAGTATTCCGGTCATCGTTGGGAAAATGGGTATCCAGGAGAATCCCAAGAGACTTTTCACACGAATACGTCCACGTTCCATCGTCTTTCATTAAGAACCCCGCAAACGGTGGGTTTTTAGCGAGCACGCATCTTAAGCGTGCAGTCTGGTTGGTCCCCTCAATGGATTCACAGAAGTTACACCAGGATTTCCGTTTGGCCTTCTTGATTTCACCTTTATATAGATTAAGACTATTCTTTTAAACGTCCCAATCCCTTTGGTCGCCGCTCTTTTTGGCCTTGTTAAAAAGCCGTCTAATGGGCGATCTTAGATACTGAAGCTCAGCGTTCCACCAATGAGGTTTTTTGTTACCCTTGGCAGCATTATAACCACTGGTCTTACAGGACTCATTGAACGCGTTCCTGCACGCATCAGTAAATTTGCCAACTAGTTCTTCCAGCTCTGGCACATTAGTCGGAATATTCGGATGGTTAGCTAAGAGTTTCCTTAGGCGCCCACGATAGACATTCCAGTCCGTTTTCCTATAATTTTTAAAAACTTCCGTTTTCAGAGGTTCGATATTTATGTGGAACTGTAGATATCTATGATCAGAAAATGAGTGATCAGAAAGTATGCTCCAATCGGATACAGGTACATAGTCGTAGCCAAGTAGTAAAGTTAGGTCTAGTACTTCCCTCCTAACCGAAGTTATGAAGGTCGGTTCCTCGCCACTATTACATATAGTCAAGGATTCGCTTATAATGAAATTAAAAAGGGACTCACCTCGATCATTGGTGCCGGTACTCGCCCATATTGTGTGACGCACTTCGGAGGTGGTGATTCAGTATGGTCGTGCGCCATGTACAATGACACTAGCCAGATGTCCCGCTGGCCGTTTTCCACCGAGAGACTGATGGCTGTTGTATCGCTATCACTACAATTCTGCAATAAAAGAGCAGTGAATTTGTTTTTAATGATTATGTAAGAACTTGGCCTACCTGGTGTTGATAGGACGAAGGTCCTGTATCCATTGCACCTGATATCACATATACGATCATTGACCGTCCATGGTTCTTGTATCAGGGCTCCACCCTTCGCAAGATGGAGAATGAGGTTGGCAGATGCTGCCTTACTGCGATGAAGATTTATCTTGAGGATTTCCATCATCTACAGGATCTTCAAATCCGGGTACCTCGATGATGCTGCCACGGTCGTCATCCAGTAGTGCTTCTTCAGCATCTACCGCCGTTTCAGAATGCATTCCAGCATTTACATCTGTGACTTCCGACTTCGACTCGGCAGGTTGCCACTCAGCGTATCCACTTTGTATACCCTGAGGGGTACACTCATGAACCCTAACCGAATTTGGCCTTTAGACTCCTCTAGGGGTTTTAAGGAATCCTGGTTCAGGACCAAAACTACCTGCCAGGAGGTTCCTATAGGATCCTCAACATTGACCACCTTCCAATCCTTTGCAGGAATGGAGGGATTAGTGTGGCTGATGATCTTTAGGATCTCCTGTGGGTGAGTAGGTGAGTTTGACGGGACCCAAACCCTAGCCCTTGGTCTAGAAGGTATATCCTTCCTATCCACGACTTTGAGTTTGACCCCCGGCCAAACCTCACCTACCCGACTCATGGCGGACTTATACAATCGAGCTGCTCGTTTTAGTTTAAGTTTAGTACTTCCCTGAAACCATCCCTCATCTTCGCAGATTGGCACAGGATCAGGGTTGGCATTTACGATGTCCATGAACACCGTAAGAAGGGCTCCTTCTACAAGACGCCATTTATCCTTGGGGATACGTCCATCCTGGGAACTTTCATCCAAGGCTCGCGACATCACTAAAGGACTTGCCGAGCACAGGGTGGCTTTTATGGCTCTTAGATGAGGGACCAGGTTTAGTATCCTCCTCCACTGAACGCTGTCTTTTAGTAACAGCCAGTGGGGGCTTTGTCCCTACAGACTTGGAGCCCTCACAGACGCCCTTAGCCCACTCCAAGGTATTTAAAAATGGTTAAAAATAATAATAATTTTATTTTTATTTAATTATAACATAAAAAATTTTAATAAAAAATTATTTGAATAAGTTATGATTTATCCGACCTTTCGTATTGTATTTAAATATTTAATTGTTCGAGCGTTGGTCGTATTTTCAATTTATTTTATTCTTCGATATTTCGCTACCCTTTGGATAGCATCGTCAGGAAGATATATATTATATATTATTATTAATATATCTTTCTGACTATGATATCCAAAGGGTAGCGGAATATCGAAAAAAAAAAATACAACAGGTGTCATGGGACACCCGGTTGGAACGAAGTTTCTTCCGCTATATATTATGTACTAGTTATCACCACCACGTATAAAGCGCCTGTTGAAAACTACGATAATTTAAATGGATCTTTAAGAAAAGGTACTTTTTTAAATTAAAAAACTTTTTTAAGAACATAAATAATCAATATTCTTCGAGCTTGAGGTCAGATTTGCTGTTGTTGTATTTATTTTCCTCGATATTTCGCTACTCCTTTGTGTAGCATCATCAGGATATTTGAACAATATTTAACAATTAAAACATTAAAATTTTTTTTTTAATAACATTTTTTTGTGCAATGTATTTTTTTAAAAAAAATCATATTTATAGGTCCTTTTTGTAAGAATATGCATTATATTTTCCGGAATATGTATTATGTAGGTCCTTTTTAAAAGAGGACTACTTCTTTTATTAAAAGATAATCTTTTTTTTAAGAAAAGGTACTATTTTTAAGAGAAGTACTTTCTGTAAGAAAAAGCCATAAGAGTATGACCTTTTTGTACAAAGAAGTACTTTTGTAAGAACAGGTACTTTTTAAAGAGGTGGTACTCTTTTTAGGAAAAGGTTATTTTTACTTATTTTCAGAAAGCCTACTTATCTCAAGAAAGAAAGATAATATTTTATTTTTAAGAAAAGGTTATTTTTTTGAAAAAGAATTTTTGTAAGAAAAGGTATTTTTTATAACAAGGTACTTTTTTGAAGAAAAGGTTGTTTTTAAGAAATGGTAATTTTTTTAGAATTGGCCAAGAGGTGGCGGAACAGTCACGAAAACAAAGGTAGATATTCGCTAGATGCTTTAGAGCCATGCGCCATAAAGATACCCGTTGGCTGCGACAACTTTTTAGTTATTACATGTGCGTACTATCAGGCCGGCAATATAAATTCAGTACGAGAAGACTTGCAAAAACTCTTTGATTTTATGAATTTTCAAAATTCAAATAACTACTATGTACGTGAACTGCAAGCACACAGAATGGGATAATGCTGTTAATATCGCAAAAGGCAATGACCTAAAAAAAGTCAACATCGAATTCCTTACACTTCCAACATGTTCAGCAAAGGCCGCTTTCCTTAGCCGTAATTATGTCATCATGCCTTCCATTGAAGCCAGCACACTTCACAATGGCACGACTATCACAAAGCCAACATGAAAGAACTCAACCCTCATATACGTCCCTGACTGTACAAATCTAGTAATAATTACAAAATCCGAAAAGTATGCAGAATAATACTGGGTTGTATACTGGGTTATAGCATAATACGGTTAAAAAAAAGTTGTTTAAAATTTTGTCATTCAGCCCCCATTCCGCAACGTGCGATAAGGAATATCGTACCAAAAATAAATTGAAAATACGACCAAACGTTCTTGCGTTTAATATTTAACTAAAAAATTATTTATTTTTATTTTTTCTATAATATTGTGAAATGCTGGTGACAGCCAATTTCTTTGATCCAACAAATAGAATATACACCACTACAGGATAATTGGATTGCTAGAACTAAAACTCGATTGACAGATCACATTTATTTCTTGTTGCTGTGGCTTCAACTACATATGTCGGTTCTTGCAACCAAAACTGAATTACAAATTAATTGATATGTACAATATTTGGTGATACGGATCACAATTATTGGTAATCACAACTGAATAATACATGATAATACAAGGGACCGGCAAATTTTAGTTGGCTGTAAATTACGAAAAATTTCTTCTCCGTGTGTACGGATAAAGATAAACACCTACACATGATATGTTAAGATTAATGAAGGTAAACTCTATGATAATGAAAGATTATACGAAAAGATGATGGAAATGTAACTTATTAGGCGTTTCACTAATATACGTAACTCTAGGGCATCTGACTGCAGTCGGAGTATCAAACATTTGGACGAATACCACTCCAAAGTTAGAATTTCCTTGAAAAGTAAAAAGCTTTAACAAGAATTATATGTTCACGAATTTGTAATATCAGATTATTTTAGCATCTTTTTTCAGAAATCTTAAATTCATGAAGCAATAAAAAACTTTCTTGAAATTATAGAAATTGTGCCAACATAAGTATATATGTACAATAGTGTAGCCCTTATTTTTCAACTTTGGAAAAGCTACGCTCCCATCACCCAGTTTTGTTCTTTACTCCAAAAACTGATGTGTGCAACATATTCCCCGATCGAACAACTCTAAGGCGTGCAGTGCCGTCAATGTTCGAAAAATTTCGCAAGCATTTCCCTTAGGCAATTGTTTAAATAAGATAATAAAGTGGTATACGCTTGAAATACAGCAGTCTTTGAAAATGGTACGGCTGTACAGAACACATTTTGAAACATCAAATAAGTTACAATATTTTACCATAGTACACTGCTTTAATTATCCGGTTTGGGGTACAATATTAAAAATTTTAGAAAACCATTTTTGCCATTCTTTTGGAACAAAATTTTACATTTTTAATATGTTGCATTGTGTAAGTATGTATAATGAAACGTCAAAAATTATGTTTCGGACTCATATTGTTAAATTCTGAACTTGCCACAACTACTTCATTCATGCTCAAACATTAGTACGGGACCGTCGCACAGTGGTTCAGAATCGATTTCCATCGGCCAAAATTCAATATCTTTTGATGTAGCAAAGATTTTTAAGTTGTGTTAACATGCAATTGTAGGCAAGGAGTCAAGGATTATTGGGATATACCAACATTGGGATATATCAATAACAGAATTTTCAAAGTTGACTTCATTTTGTTCTTTCCACTTCCAAGAACACAGCAATTTTGGTTTTTTATATTAATATTTTTTTTAACATATTTTGACATATTTGTACACAATGCGTATAAAAAATTACAATTGTTCTGTATTACAGATATTCGTTTTTTTTCGAACTTTGAATTAGTGTAACCAATCTGATATTATAAACAAATTACAAAGAGAATTTCATCATCTTTTTAGCTGTGTATCTACTTTTTTAACGTTGTTGTGAAAAGTTATTTACGTTTAAGCATTAAAAAATCAGAACTTTTCATTAAGTTAGCACTATGTTTTTTGTGTTTAATAGGGCGGTATCCTGGGCAAATTGGGTAAGTGGTCAGCCTTTTCAACTATGTATCATATTCATTCACTTTTGAAGAGAAGAAGTTATGTTGGTCGAAAGTCAAAATTTGTTTTAAAAACGATATTTTTTGAAATATTTAGTCAAAAATGAACTGAATTTGGTATAAACAAAACTTTGCTGTCATATCACTCTTTTTAATAAAGAAAAATTCAGTGCAATATCTCTGAAACTGAATGAGATACAGTTCAAGAAATTCGAAAAAGGGATCCAAATTTTTTGATCTTCGATCTTATGAAAAAAATTTTAACTTTTTGTACGTATTAGGAACATTTATACCAAAATATCATTGGCGTACTGGCGAAGCAATGCTATTGATGTTTGCTTCCGTTCTGCTTGAACGCCGCCATAAGTAGTAGATGCTCCTTGTGTCTTTTGTAAGCTGAAAGTCCCAAGCCATATTTAATGATGCGAGAAATGGATACTTTCGATATATTCATCTTCCACGGCAATATTTTTTCTTTCGGAGTGGATTTCGACGAATTCGTTTCTCGGGAGTTCGCACACAGTACTAACGGCAAGATATTGGATAGGCTGCTACTCCGGTATCTCCAAACAGTTTCACAGCACGATAAACAAAATTTTGATTGACTCCGAGCGGCTGCAACGTTCAATAAATGTCGCCAGTTTCCATTGCACATTTTTTTAGGTCAATTACGATAATACGGTTTTCAATATCTACCCATTTCAAACCATAAATTTTTACGCGAAAATTCAGTGCAAATGGTAGTTGTCAAAAAGCTTTCAATACAGAAGGAGTATGTTCAGTGGATTTCTGACAGTGGGGATATAAGTATTGTACCAGTATATATGAAAGTACTATACATACTTCTAGGTTATACTTGAAACTGCCGATTCTGCCCATTATTTGGTAAAAGGAATTAACTAGTTGAACAACACTTGATGACAGTATCGTACGCAGGATTTTATTTCGATTGATATTTAGGTTGAAAAATAGCACTAAATTCAAAAATCACCCATTAAAGAAATAATTTCGAGGGGGGGAGCCAAGGGGAGACATATACACAGTTGACATGATATTTAGCAAGTCGGCCATGATCTGACTGGATTCATTGACTGAAAATTTTAATGAGATGGACGAAATTTCTGACGACTGCGCAAAAGAAAATCCAATGCATTTTCAAAATACACTCCGTTTCACTTATTTAAGGGCACTAAAAAGTCCACATTCAGCAGCCTGTATCTTTTGCAATTTGTAACCGACTGCAGAATTTTAAAATGAAAATGGAAGCTAGACATCTTGCGATATAAAAAAAATCACGACAATAGTGGTTTCTTAACTATAAAACCTTTCTTTGAGCAATTTATAAACCAAATTCCAAAAATGTGTTTTTTTTTGGTTCACTTGAATTATTTATTATTTTTAAAGTAAGCGATGATTTTTTGTAGGGGGGAGCATTTGTTTATTACAATTTATTACATCTTAATCATTTTACGAGTCAAAATGGCAAAACAACAAATTTTAAATCTATCGGAAAAAACAAATCTATGTTTACCGTTCTGAAGGATATTCTAACCGCGCAATAGCTAAAAAAATTGGACGGAGCCCAACAGTTGTCGACAATTACATCAAGGACCCCGAGGGGTATGGGAACAATTTTAAAGGAATGGTTTCATTACCTTTATCTGCGTATGAGAAAAGACAAATCATCAGAATTGCTTCTAATTCTGCCTTATCCTTGTCAAAAATAAGAGCTCAAGCTGGAGTGGAAGCGAGGAAGTCATCAGTACGCAGAGTAATTAAGAGCTGTGAGTATCTGAAATATCTGAAATTACAAAAAAAAAAACCGCCACTTAATGCTCCTCGTAAGGAAAAGCGGCTTCAATTCGGAAGAGACTACATGGTATGAGATGTGCAGCCAAGAGGTCATGTAAATGACTGGAGAACCGTTGTATTTACGGATGAGAAGAAGTTTAATTTGGATGGCTCAACTATTATTTCCATGATCTGCTCAAAGAAA
This sequence comes from Phaonia tiefii, assembly GCA_963931995.1. NCBI lineage: Eukaryota > Metazoa > Arthropoda > Insecta > Diptera > Muscidae > Phaonia > Phaonia tiefii. The sequence goes on along the minus strand of OZ008368.1, from coordinate 194,297,542 downwards.
AGATTTTTTTGAACCGACATCACAGCCGGGAGGGCGGCGTTATGGTGTGGGGTGCTATTACGTACTATGGCACCATCGTTCATGAATTTCTAAGTGCAAAAATGCCTGGTGCAAGCTATAAAACGTTATTGGAATCGGCTTTCCCGAAGTTCAGTGAACAATTTGGTGCCATATCTTGGATATTGCAACAGGATAATGCCCCTATACACAACGCCAGTTTAGTAAAGGAGTTCATTGCAAGCCAAAATGTTAATATTCTTGACTGGCCACCCTATTCGCCAGATCTAAACGCTATGGAAAATGTCTGGGGTTGGTTATCCCGTAAGGTCTATGAAGGAGGTTGACAATTTGGTGACAAGCAGTCACTAATTCAGGCCATTAAGGATGCTTGAAATTAAATTTCGTAGGATTACATAAATTCACTTAATCTCTAAATGAAAACCCGTAAATTTGAAGTTATTAAAAACAAGGGGGTTGTACCCATTAATAATAGTTCTTAAATAAAGTACAATAAATTAAAAAAAACAAGAAAAACTGTTTTTCATTAAAATTAGTTAAAGTGCCTTTATTCAAGTGAACTAAAAAGATAGCACATTTTTTGACCTTTTTTTATAAATTGCTCAAAAAAAGTTCTTTAGTTAGGAAACAACTATTGTCATGATTTTTTTTATATCTCAAGACGTCTAGCCTTTAAATAAGTGAACCGGAGTGTATTAGAGGCAATATCTATATACAGGAGGTATTGGCACTGATTTGTTTTCAATTAAGCCATTATTTGATAGCAAATGAAACTTTGATCAATGCTTTTGTTGAGTCACAAAAGTATTTATCAAAACATACTCGTAGCATGTGAACTAAAAAAGTATTATTGGGCGTTTTCGGAAATGCAGCACTGCAGAGCATCTGATGCCCATCACGTTCGAAAATGCAACACTTTGCAACACTGCAAGAGTCGCATGTTCTAAAAGTAATCAACACAGCGTATGATGCGCAAACAAGTCGCAAAATGCGCAGTAGCAAAATGGCTGATGCAATGAATGAGTAAGTACGGAATTTGATATTAATTTATGTTTTGTTATAAAACTTACTATTTCAAATTAAATCACAAATTAAATTTCACAAATTAATTTATTTCACAAATTAATTAATTTCACAAATTAAATTTATTAAAAAATTTGCCATTGAAATATTTTCGTGTTCGGAATTGCAAATCAAAATATGCAACAATCAAGCATCTGCATCAGCTGATTGGCATCAGCAGTGCAAACGCATCACAGTTGCGCATCAGATGCTCTGCAGTGATGCATTTCCGAAAACGCCCATTATTTTCTCAGTGGCGATATACATGGTTACCAACGGTAATGATTTTTCGGCCCTACGGAGCAAATACTAAGTAATGGAAAACAATTGTAAGTAATTGTTTAGAATATATAGTATATATTATCGTATTTGATTAGGAATACTACTTTAAAACGGTGAAAGATCACAAAATGTTGGCCAATTATAAAGGATCTGTGAAAAATCTTCTGATGTATTACAAAAAGAATATTGTATACCCAAAAAGTTAAATATACACAAACTGTGAGATATAATGTTCTTTAAAAATTATTTTGTACGCTCATTATTGCAGAACCAGAAGAAAATTGCGCTTTTGATGTTCAATGCCTTTGAAGACGAGAGTTAAGCACTACTGTTTTACACCACTATTCGAAAAGATACACTCCAATACAATTTCGCCAAACTTCCCGTTTAACAAAAAAATATTTTTGTTATAATTTACACATTTATATTATTAGTCAATGTTTTCTGTTGTTCTGTTTTCATGTCGAATAAAATAAAAGAAATACTATATTTAAATTTAAAATTTGACCAAAGGTTTGTAAGTTGATTACGTTTCTTGAATCTAAGGTGAACATATGTAGATGTTTACGAAAAGGCATTCCCATGTATGTTTATATCGTTGAAAGAAAGATTTTATAAAAATCACATCCCTGAAGATGTTGAGAAATACCAACGAAACGTCGGATACAAAAATTAAATAAATCTTTTTGTTTACATTTGAAGAGTGGGATTGAAAGCCTGATTATTAATTTCTAAGAACAAACTATAAGAACAACGAATAAAGGCCGACGAAAATCAATAAATAACAGAAGATTATTTTAAACCAATACATTTTTAAATTAAGCAAACAATGTCTTAATTGTTTTGTAATTCAATTAAATTGGCCGAATAACTTAAAATTAGAAGTCCGACTAAGTAAATAACAAAAATTATTATAATAAAAAAAAAACAATTATTATTAAATTATACCCCATGAAGCAGTTAATTATTAAATTGTTATAGGATTTTGATTCAATTGATCAATTTCTTTATCGGTGCAAAATCAAAAATGAATTTAATTAAGAACACGAAGTTGTTAATTGGAACCAATTTTCTGTGTACTTATAAAGAGGTCAGAGCTGTGAACGAATCATTCATAAAAAAAAAGAATTGAATGGAACTTGAATCAATGCAAATGAATTAGGCAAGAATGAATTATAATTCAATTCCAATTAAAATGAATTTGCAAAATGAATTGCAATTCATTTCCAATTCAAATTTGAATTGGCAAAATGAATTGCAATTCATTTCCAATTCATTTGGATTGAATTGATTTTGAATTAATTCAAATGAATTAGAAAAATGAATTTGCAATTCATTTAAAATTCATTTGAATTGAATTGATTTTGAATTAATTTAAATGAATTAGAAAAATTAATTGCAATTCATATAAATGAAATCAAAAATGATTTGCAATCAATCAAAGTAAACATGGTGTTTGGAGTTTCGTTTTACAAGTATTCAATATTCAAGAAGCAATTAATAATTTATGAAACCCACTCAACGAAAACACTTCAATTTTTGTGAACAACAATTCGTTCAACATGGCCCGATAACGATCGCCATTGACTGTAACGGCCACTCCTTGCTCATTTTCGAAGAAAAATGGCCCAATTATGCCTCTGGACCAAAATCCGCATCAAACAGTGACTCGTTTTGGGTGCATCGGCATTCCAATGAATGCGTGCGGATTTTCTCTGCCCCAAATGCGATAATTTTGCTTGTTTACATACCCGCCAAGATCAAGATGAGCTTCATCTGAAAAGATGATTTTTTTGGCAAAATCGGCATCTTCTGTAAGTCGATCGCAGGCCCACCAATTGGACCGATACTAGGCTACTGCATGGCCAGCCGAGGCAGCCATTTGAATGAAATTATTTTCCATTATAAACCGGAAGGATTGTACTTTCGAATAAAAAAAGAAATTTGAGAAAATATTCAGTAGATTTTTTTTATAGCATTTTCAAAAAAAAAAGTTATTTGGCGGACCCGTTACTTTCAACTGTAGAACTACATTTTCGAGATGTTATTGTTAAAACTAAGACAAAATAAAATATTCTAAAAACGTTTTATATTGTTATTACACACGTATTTGCTCAAGTTGTTGTGTTAATTAATAAAACCAATTCTTTTGTTGATTTAAATTTGCACTTGCCCCTGCAGAGGGCCCACTATGGGCCATAGCCTATGTTTTGGTTGTTAAAATATTTTTGGCAACTGAATTTGTTAATAGTTGGTAAAATGCCCTCCAATACATTAATGATCTTATTTATTTACATTTAGTAGAATGACATCACAACACTAAACATTAGTAATGCAATTCTTTTTTCAATATTTTCCATATAGGTAATTAAAATCAGACTAACATTTGTTATATGCATCTTATTAATTTACCCCTGGTTGCCAAACTACCATTTGATAAAAAACATTTAAAAATCAGAAAGGATTTATTAACTTACAGAAATGTTTGTCTTTATTCAAATATCACTTATTATAGAATTTTCGAAATTTTCTTAAGCGGCATTAGCGAATCCAACACGATTTTGGCCCATATCAAAGACAGTGTAATATTTGCCAATGAAGACGTCACCCAAAATCCAGAAATCAGAGCCCATGGCACTGAATGAAGACATACAGTTGCCACCCATCTTAACAATGTAAGCACTGGGTTCCAGAGTGAATGTGGTGCCACCAATCACAAAGCTAATATCAGGCAATGTATCAATATCATCGCAATCTACAAAGTAGCTGCCGCTATATTGGTTGTATTCCGCACCAATTTCAGCATTCAAAGCATCGCAGGCTTCTTGAGGGCAGACAATCAAGCTGGTACCAGTATCAGCAATGGCTTGACAATTTTCACAAATATTCTCACCATTGACTTCAGCGCTATCCATGGTGAATTGCCAATAACCTTTTCTGGAAACGGGAGCATAGGTGATTTTACCGGTGTACAAAGAGTGCTCAATTCCGCCCAAAATCATGGCACCACCATTAGTAGCAGAGCCGTCACGTTTCAAATAGAAAGAGAAAACATTTTCGTCGACTAAGCCTTCGGCGAACATATTGTAGAATGGGGGCCTGACACCGTCTTGAGCAATCGATTGATAGCCCATACCAAAGATACCATCGAAGTTAGCATATGTGAAACTGTTACCAGGCTCACTTGTAGCTTCGCCGAAAACTTGATTTTTAATAGTGATACCATGAACGGTCACATCATCCTGAGACAAGAACCCACTCATGTAGCCGGAACCGTAACCAATGGCAAGGGATTTACCATTCCCAACATAAGTCCTGGACTGGGCGCCATTATAACGATTATGGTTTCTACAGGCCAGATTAAGCATAGAACACTTACTGGAAGGAACCCACAAATTGGAAGAGCCAGTGTCGAACAAAACCACAAAATGTTGGGGAGGAGTACCAATCGTGATGTCACCGTAATAGGCCATATTCAAGTGGTTGGACAACCTTTCAGTGGTCAGAGCACGCGACTGGGGCATATTGTATTTGCTGCGCAAAATATTTTTCTCAGCGCGAACATCATCGATGGTTTTGGTAAAATGGTCGTGTTTGCGGATGGGCACACGCATCACCTCAGCGCTGGCTACAGCGAGTACGACAGCGAATATAGCGAAATATTTGAACATGACGACGCTAAAAGGATTAGAAGTTAAATAATGTAATTAATACACAAATAATGTCATATAGCCAGTAAACTGTTACCTTTCTTTATAATTGTAAGTTTCCTACGAGATAAACCCAAGTACTGTTTCAATTGCAGCAAATGCTGCAGTATTTATACTTGAGGATAACTGACACATATTTTCTGCAAAAATTAATACATTTCGGTTTTTCAATTACACTTCTAAAGATAATCGCACTTTGTTAGAATTGCGTATATTCAAATGTTTATATGCGATAAGATACGTATGAAAATCTGCAGCTGAAGATCTCACTTGATAAATTTATTCCACGAAATAGAGTTCGTCGATTACTTATGCAACATAATTATTGTACGATATGTGAAGAACTGTAATCTGGTAAGCAATATACTACTTATATATACGTCATCGATTTCAAGAGGTTATAAAGTATTTGAAGGCCGTTCGAAAATTTAGAAATATAGGGAATTATGTGTCATTCATACTCCAATTTATTTATGTTATTTACTCTGTTCAATTTATTTATTTTACCCCTTGATAATATAAAAAGCCAGTAAGGTCAATTAGCGCCATCATGGTCCACCGTCAAAATTTCAATACGGCGGCGAAAAATTCAAAAGTAACGCGATCTGTCAAAAAATCTTTACACAGATTATTTTTAGGTCGCTGAATACACACAGCGGTCCTCAACTGGTTTGAGGTTTACCTAAAATGGCGACAAAAACGGCGAATGAGGTTTCAGTCCTTATAACCCCCACAATAAGAATCCGTTATTATCTAACTTCACAACGGTCTTCAATTGGTTTGAGGTTTAGGTTTGACAAATACGGCGCATCAGATTTCAGATACCATTGGCAATTGTACTTATATTCAATGCATTTCTTTCATATCTGGCACTTTTGATATTCAAATATTTTATACAGTACAGGCTTTTGAATTGAAAGTACTATGAGGCAATACCTATCAAAGCCACAAACCTCTACATACACTCCGGTTCACTTATTTAAAGGCACTAAAAAATCCATATTCAGCAGCCTGTATCTTTTGCAATTTGCAACCGATTGCAAAATTTTAAAATGGAAATGGAAGCTGGACATCTTGAGATATAAAAAATCTTCGATATTTCGCTACCCTTTGGATAGCATCGTCAGGAAGATATATATTATATATTATTATTAATATATCTTCCTGACGATGCTATCCAAAGGGTAGCGGAATATCGAAAAAAAATTACAACAGGTGTCATGGGACACCTGGTTGGAACGAAGTTTCTTTCGCTATATATTATGTACTAGTTAGTTCCAGCACGTATAAAGCGCCAGTTTAAAAGTACGATAATTTAAATGGATCTTTAAGAAAAGGCACTTTTTGTAAAATAAAAACAAATTTTTAAGATTATTTTTTTCTGGAATCTATTTTTAAAAAACTATATATTTTTAGCTCCTTTTTGTAAGAATATGTATTATATTTTCCGGAATATATATTATATAGGTCCTTTTCTTAAAGAGAGGTACTTCTTTTATTAAAAGGTAATTTTTTTTTTAAGTAAAGGTACTATTTTAAGAAGAAGTACTTTTTGTAAGAAAAACCAATAAGAGTATGACTTTTTTACAAAGAAGTACTTTTGTAAGAACAGGTACTTTTTTAAAGCTTATTTTTCAACAAAACTTACTTATCTCAGGAAACAAAGGTAATATATTATTTTTAAGAAAAGGTACTTTTAAGAAAAGGAATTTTTGTAAGAAAATGTATTTTTATACCAAGATATTTTTTCGAAGAAAACGTTTTTTTTAAGAAATGGTAATTTTTTTAGAATTGGCCCTTTTTTTCAAGAATAGATACATTTTTAAGCGTAGGTAAGTAGTAGACATTGTCCTATTAAATGAGACAAAATTAAACCATACAAACAATGTAATATTTAAAAATTATGAAATCATAAGCAAATATCGAATTGATGCAATAAGGGGTGGGGGAAGTGCTATATTAATCAAGAATAACATACAACACAACAGTCACGATAACTAAAGTAGATATTCGCTAGATGCTTTAGAGACATGCGCCATAAAGATACCCGTTGACTGCGACAACTTTGTAGTTATTACATGTGCGTACAATCAATTTTTATCAATCTTCAAAATTCAAATAATTACAAATAATTACTATGCGGGAGGCTTGAACTGCAAGCTCACAAAATGGGGTAATACTATTAATAACGCAAAAGGCAATAACCTAAAAAAAGTCAACATCGAATTCCTTTCACTTCCAACATGTTCAGCGAAGCCCGCTTTTCTTAGCCGTAATTATGTCATAATGCCTTCCATTGAAGCCATCACACTTCACATGGGCATAACTATCACAAAGCCAACATGAAAGAAAACAACTCTCATATACGTCAATGACTGTACAAATCTAGTAATAATTACCAGATCCTAAAAGTATGCACAATAATACTTGGTTGTATACTGAGTTATAGCATAATACGGTTAAAAAAAAGTTGTTTTTTCATTTTTTCATTTAGCCCCCATCACGCAACGTGCGATAAAGAACTTCGTTCCAAAAATCATGACAGTAGTGGTTTATTAACTAAATGATATGTGCTATTTTTTGGTTCACTTGAATAAAGGCACTTTAACTAAATTTAATGAAAAACAGCTTTTCTTGTTTTCTAATTCATTTTACTTTATTTAGGAACTAATAGTAATGTGTACAACCCCCTTTGTTTTAAATAACTTCAAATAAACGGGTTTTCATTGAGAGATAAAGAGAATTTATGTAATCCAACGAAACTTGATTCCAGGCATCCTTAATGGCCTGAATTAGTGACTGCTTGTCATCAAATTGTCAACGTCATTCATAGACCTTACGGGATAACCAACCCCAGACATTTTCCATAAAGTTTAGATCTGGCGAATAGGGTGGCCAGTCAAGAATATTAACATTTTGGCTTGCAATGAACTCCTTTACTAAACTGGCGTTGTGTATAGGGGCATTATCCTGTTGCAATATCCATGAGATGGGACCAAATAGTTCACTGAACTTCGGAAAAGTCGATTCCGATAACGTTCTATAGCTGGCACCAGGCATTTTTTCACTTTGAAATTCAAGATCGATGGTGCCATAGTACGTAATAGCACCCCACACCTTAACGCCGCCCTCTCGTCTGTGATGTCGGTTCAAAAAACGACTTTCTTTGCGCAGATCATTTAAATAATAGTTGTAGCCATCAGTCCCATCCAAATTAAACTTCTTCTCATCCGTAAATACAACGGTTCTCCAGTCATTTACATGACCTCATGGCTGCACATCCCATACCAAGTTGTCTCTTGCGAATTGAAGCCGATTTTCCTTACGATGAGCATTAAGTGGCGGCTTTTTTGTAATTTCAGATATTTAAGATACTCACAGCTCTTAATTACTCTGTGTACTGATGACTGGCTCGCTTCCACTCCAGATTGAGCTCTTATTTTTGACAAGGATAAGGCAGAATTAGAAGCAATTCAGATGATTTGTCTTTTCTCATACGTAGATAAAGACAATGAAACCATTCCTTTAAAATTTTTTCCATACCCCTCGGGGTCCTTGATGTAACTGTCGACAACTGTTGGGCTCCGTCCAATTTTTTCAGCTATTGCGCGGTTAGATTATCCTTCAGAACGGTAAACATCGATTTTAGTTTTTTCCGATAGATTTAAAATTTTTTGTTTTGCCATTTTGACTCGTAAATAATTAAGATGTAATAAATTGTAATAAACAATAGCTCCCTTCAAAAAATCATCGCTTACTTTAAAAATAATAAAAAAATAAGAAAGTGCCTATATTCAAGGGAACAAAATAATAGCACAGTTTGGACTCTTTTTTATAAATTGCTCAAAAAAGTTCTTTAGTTAAGAAACCAGTATTGTCATGAAAATTTTTTATATCTCAAGATGTCTAGCTTCCATTTCCATTTTAAAAGTCTGCAATCGGTTACAAATTGCAAATGATACAGGCTGCTGAATGTGGAATTTTTAGTGCCTTTAAATAAGTGAACCGGAGTGTATAAAATAATTAATAAACAGATTTTCCAGCAATCAAAACAATTAAAAGCATTCCCATATTTAATTACAATTGGTATCCGATTCCACTACCTGCATTTTTATTGCCTTAGCAAATGCAAATTTAAAATTTTCAATTGCCATTGCGAACAATGGTAATTCTTTTGCAGTTGCAGTAGATAAAGTAATGCAAATTAAAAAAAAAACAACATGTATGTTAGGAATGGAAAATTGAAATAAACAATGAGTTGCAAAACTATTATTAATATATTCCTAATGTACGTGTTTCTGCAAAGACAATATATCGGAAACAACATATCGGAAAATTTGTTATACATTTCAAAATATACTTGGTTAATTACAGACTTTATGGACATTTTCTTAAATATTGTTGGCATTTGAACTGTTATAATAAACAATAACATTCTCAAAAACTACTGATCTATTGAAAAGTGCTAACTTTGTTCATCCCTTTTTTAAAATTTTTCCAATCTAGTATATGAAATAATTATCTTCTTGTTACACACAGCATTGTAAAAAATGTACTTAATAATAACCGGATATGAAATAACAGCGTTGCGTCACACCGGCACCACAGATTCTGGCCCATTTGAGCGAAATCTAAAAAATTTATGGAGATTCCAGCAGTGTCGACATGTTTGCAGAATCTCTGAAAATGCCCGGTATACCTGAATGCCGCTTAAGATGGATCACCAATCAAATCAGTTTTGTATTTATGCCAAAACTTTAGAAATTTGCGGTGATCGTAATACATTGTGTTGTCCTAGAAACTTTAAGCATTGTTCAATGTGGTTTAAGTGAACATGAACTTTTAGAGTTTTACATTTTTATTTTTTTTCATTAATTTATTTACAAAATTATAAGTGTGGCCCAGCGTCACATATACATTATTGGGGCGAGTTGGCAAAATATGTTTCACATTATTACAGCTTACTTATACAAACATACATATGTATGTAATTAAAAAAAAGAAAAAAAATAGTTAAAATAAAATAAACAAGTAGTGAGAGAAACAATATGTGTATATAAATAATAAACTGTTATAATTTGCATTTATAACAGAAGCATTTCCATGTTATCAAGCAAGTACCACTTTAAACGAGTTTTTAAAAAAAGGGAAATTGGAGATAAATTTTTTAAATCAATTGGAAGACGATTAAACTCAGAACCACCGGCATGCTCAATCCGCTACTTAGTAGTTTCTAATCTACATCTTTTGATTAATAACTGCGAGCCATGTCGAGTGTTGAAGATATTCTGATTTGTACTAAAACTTATTGTCTGATGGCCAAAATTATGTATTGCTTTGAACATGTACATCAATAGCTGCATTTTATATAATCCATAAATAGGAAGAATATTCTTAGTAACAGTTTCATATAAGGATCGTGTAGGATATAAGATGGGCAGATTATAAACAATTTTCAATGCTTTGTTTTGAGTTCTTTGAAGTGCCATTAACTCTGTAGTTTTACGGTGAGCATAAACCAAAGGCAAATAATTAAAGTGGATGTGTATAAGCCCATTATAAATCCACAGTTTTGTTTCTGCATTAAATTTATTTTTAAATTTAAAAAGCAAACCAAGGGCTAGTGCAACTTTACTTTTAACATGTTGAATATGCATGTTCCATGACGAGTTACTTTGCAAGTGTACGCCTAAATATTTTATTGAATACAAAAGTTATTATCGCCAATAGCATGAGGTCGAAATCGCAACAATTTGGTCTTATCCGCGTGTAAAACTAGCCTATTTCGCCGAATATATTCTTGTATTATTTTGACTTCATGTTCCATTTGGAATTTAAGAATAACTTCATGTTTATATGGATAAAACAAACTAATATCATCCGCGTACATTATAATTTTACCATATAGTATTAGGTTGGAAATATCGTTTACAAATATTGTGAATAACAATGGTCCCAACACACTTCCCTGCGGTACACCCATTTTGACGGAGGATATTTCACTCTGAACATCTTCAATTTGAACAAACTGCTTTCTAGAATCAAGATAGCTATTTAATAATTTCAGTGAGTTACCTTTAACACCATAAAACTGAAGTTTTTTCCGCAAAATAGATCAAATGCAATTTTCGCGATTTTAAGATCATCCGGGTATGTCGATGTTGAGACAATTAAATTGACAGTATTTAAAAGATGGGAAAGTAAAATATCCTTGCATTTGGTCAGACATGTCGAAGAAATTCCATCATATCCACAGCTTTTATTTGTCTTAAGAGCTGATATCAATTCATCAATTTCCTCGGAACAGGTGTGACTAAATACAAAATTATTCGGACACATAACAAGACTATCCAAATTATTACAGTCATCATTTGGATATCTTGGTGGGAGTTTTTCAAGAACTTCTGGCAGTTGCAAAAAATAATTGTTAAACCTGTTACACATTATATTGTTATCTAAAATTAAATGACCTTGATCGTCTTTTAGTTGGAGGTTTGGCTTTACATTTCGCCCTAAAGTTTCATTCGAAAATTTTCAAGTAAGTTGTGGATCAACTTTTATTGAAACAAGTTTTGATTGAAAGAAATAGTTCATATTAATTTCGTTAGCAATTTTTATAATTTTACTGATCCTTTTTAATTTTTCTTCAATAAATACATTTCCACGGTCTTTTCTTATTTTCCTTAATTAATTTTCTCTTAATTTTGCAAGTGCATTCACATTATCCTTAGTCCAAGGTGCTATGAGATGCATCAGAGATTTTGACTCTAACTTACTAGTTGAATTTTCCCTAATTGCAGTCAAAATTGTATTTAAGAGATTGTGTGTGTCCGTGGATACATTACCGGTGTTTTCTATGCAGTTAAGTCGTACTCTTAGTGATTCTTTTAACTCAGGAAAATAGCATTTTTAATTAACTTTCCTTTTATATAAAGGGTTCTTAAAGTTACTATGAAATTTGCACGAAATTAAATTATGATTTGTGAGATTGCATTCAATTGAATCTATAAACATCTCATTAGGTATACTAGTATAAATAAACGTTATCAATAGAAGTTCCACTATTCGAGCGTGTTACAAGGAAATGACAGTTTTTAAAATCATAATGGTGTAGCAAGTTCAAAAGATCTCGTGATGAAGTATTATTCAATAAATCAATATTAGAGTCGCCAACAAAAATACTTGGAAACTTTGAGTTTGACGCCAAAGCTCGTTCCAAAAAGGCAAACTAAGTATCTAAGTTGCATTTTTGTGATCGATAAATCGAAGATATAATTAATGGTTTACCTTTTAACGTAGAACTGTTTAATGTCACGCATATATTTTCAATATTCTGTTTACTCTCACAAAGGTCAACATTGAAACATATATTATCTCTTATAAACAATGAGGTCCCACCATATCCATCAATCCGACAACAGTGTACAGCATTATGTCCAGCAATGTTATATATTTGGACCAAATCAGATTGAAACCAAGTTTCTTGCACTGCTATAACATTAGGCAAATTATTTAACTGTCATATAAGGGACCTAAATTTATTGAATTTGTCAACTGAAGAAATGCTTCTGATATTTACAGACAAAATATTAAAAAATTGATTGTTTACATTTTTCGAATAATTCACAAAAGATTCAAAATTATTAAAGTACTCATTGTTTACATTCATTTAAAATAAATATTTTATCAAGTTGAAACTCATTATTTTAGCATTATTTTCCTATAGGAGATTCAAATGAAAAAAGGTTACCAACATCATCATCAGTTTCATCACCTGCAACAGCATCAAATCGAGAGGACGTACGCATCTGGTATTTGTTTGTTGAAGCTTCAATTAAAATTTTGTCGACATCATCAGCGCTTCTAATAACTCTTGGCTTATTTGTCAGATGAGCCAAATATTCTCTCTAGTCTGAGATTACTCTATGGTATGTACGAACATAAAAATGTATGTATGTACATGTGACTGTGGCTTAGCATTCTCTTTGTTTTTTGGGGAATAAAACAAAAAGTATTAATCAGGAAAATAATGACACTTGTCTTTAAATATTTTTAAGTGTTATTAAGTATTAATATTATTTAAATGAAACGTCATCATATGATTGAACGCCTTTTTAAATTCTTTATATTTATTAACTTCACCTGGCTGTATGCATGAATGTATGTACGCCGAAAAAAACTTTGGATTGATTTTTAACCCTTTTCCCGAGATCCAATCGAGCTCAAGCTTCGCTGGCAAACTAATGGCGACGACAAAAAATTAACTAATAAAATATTGGCGGGATTGGACAAAGGGGCGTGGTACCTCCCATACAAATCACAAATTAAAAATCCATTATTTCTACTCCTGTTAACGGTATTTGAACAAAAGTTTGTTTGTTGGTTAGGTGTACATATTCTAAGATCTGCTACAAATTTCGGCGGGATAGGACCAAGGGGCGTGGTCATATACAAAGAATTTATAGTCAAAAACTATGTTTTTGACTGGATGGTTTTTTGTTATTGTGATATGCAGAGTTCGTATTTACCCCCCCATGTGTAACCCATACACATCGTCGTGGGGAATGTGTAATGAATGTTTACCCATTACCCACAGGGTATGGATAAAATAATGGGTAGCTACCCACGAAAATGAGGAATTACCCATCACGATTACCCATTACCCTCAGGGTAAATAATTATGAAAAAATTAGGAAAATCTCTATATCTGGGAAACGGAGCGTGCATCGAAAAATAACCAATTTTTTCTCGTTTCTAAGGGGTTTTCATAAAGTGGTCCAATTCGTATGGAAGAATTTTTTTTCGAAAAATCGCCAAAATAAGAAAATCGCTAAAACAAAAAAGCGGCTATAACTCGAAAACGGTGCGTCCAATCGAAAAAATAATAAAAATTTTACCAATGGGTGTCTCGAATATGGCATCACTGTTTTTTTAGTTTTAGCCACTTTTTTATTGTGGGAATAAAACAAAAAATATTAAGCAAGAAAATAATGAGATATGTGCTTGCACTGGTCTTTAAATAATTGTAATTATTAATATTATTTAAATGTAACGTCATCATATGATTGAACGCTGTTTTTTATTTTCCAATGTAACATTTACTAATGTGTTCATAGAAATCGAACAGATACCGTGTAACAAAAAGGTGTTAACACATCGCCCGTGAGTTCGACACTCATTGGATTTTTTTTGCAGAACGTCGTATATTTGGAGTTATAACATCTGTCATCCATTGATTTTCCCAAATGCACTGTTTGAAACTAATGCCTAAAATATACTTATAGTTACCTGAATCGTTATCAAAATATGCGTAGCTTTTCTCCCTGCTTTTGAAACTGTTGGGCTTAAACCACTATCAACATTAGAATAAGTGAATTCTATTAATCGTCTCATACAGAAAACTAATCCAATGATAATTTTTTTTTTAAATTTTGCGACACTCCATTCAGATAACGGAAGATCACAGCAACGTTACACAATATATGTATATATTTAAATTATTTTTTCGCGGGCTTGGAGTTATTCCACATTCATAATCACTGACATAATTGTCATCTAATGAATTTACCAATGGTTGTCAAAACCCCATTCGCTAACCAAATCAAAGAACTTATTAAAGTTATTATTAGAAATGTTTGACTTTATTAAAATAACACTTACTAAATGATCTTTAAATGCAAAAGGTTAACTATTTTTAATTGAACAAAATTAGGAGTTCTTAGGCAGCTTTAGCGAAACCAACGCGATTTTGGGCCATATCAAAGACAGTGTAATATTTGCCAATGAAGACGTCACCCAAAATCCAGAAATCAGAGCCCATGGCACTGAAGGAAGACATACAGTTGCCACCCATCTTAACAATGTAAGCACTGGGTTCCAGAGTGAATGTGGTGCCACCAATCACAAAGCTAATATCAGGCAATGTGTCAATATCATCGCAATCTACATAGTGGCTGCCGTCATATTGGTTGTATTCCGCACCGATTTGAGCATTCAAAGCATCGCAGGCATCTTTAGGACAGATAATCAAGCTGGTACCAGTATCAGCAACGGCTTGGCAATTTTCACAAATATTCTCACCATCGACTTCAGCGCTATCCATGGTGAATTGCCAATAACCTTTTCTGGAAACGGGAACATAGGTGATTTTACCGGTGTACAAAGAGTGGTCCACTCCGCCCAAAATCATGGCACCACCATTAGTAGCAGAGCCGTCACGTTTCAAATAGAAAGAGAAAATATTTTCGTCGACTAAGCCTTCGGCGAACATATTGTAGAATGGGGGTCTGACACCGTCTTGAGCAATCGACTGATAGCCCATACCAAAGATACCATCGAAGTTAGCATATGTGAAACTGTTACCAGGCTCACTTGTAGCTTCGCCGAAAACTTGATTTTTAATAGTGATACCATGAACGGTCACATCATCCTGAGACAAGAAACCACTCATGTAGCCGGAACCGTAACCAATGGCAAGGGATTGACCATTCCTAACATAAGTCCTGGACTGGGCACCATTGTAACGATTATGTTTTCTACAGGCAAGATTAAGCATAGAACACTTACTGGAAGGAACCCACAAATTGGAAGAGCCAGTGTCGAACAAAACCACAAAGTGTTGGGGAGGAGTACCAATGGTGATGTCACCGTAATAGGCCATATTCAAGTGATTGGACAACCTTTCAGTGGTCAGTGCACGCGACTGGGGCATATTGTATTTGCTGCGCAATATACTTTTCTCAGCGCGAACATCATCTATGGTTTTGGTAAAATGGTCGTGTTTGCGGATGGGCACACGCATCACCTCTGCGCTGGCCACAGCGACTACGACGGCCAATATAGCGAAATATTTGAGCATGACGATACTAAAAGGATTAGAAGTTAAATTATGTAATTAATACACAACTAATGTGATATAGCAAGTAAATTGTTACCTTTTTTGTCTAATTGTGGGTTTCCTAAGAGAAAAGCACAATTACTGTTCCAATTGTTGCAAATGCTCCGGTATTTATACCAGAGGATAACTGAGACATATTTTCTTGAAAAAATTAAGCATTTTGGGGTTTTAATTACACATTTAAAGATAATCGCACTTTGGTTTAATTGCGCATATTCAAATGTTAATATGTGATAAGATACATGTTAAAGACTGTAGCTGACGATCTTCCTAATACTTGAGAAATGTATTCCATGGAAGAATTTGTTGATTATAATAATGGTACGATATAAGGGAAGTGTTATCTGAGTGGTAAGCAATATAAAGTACATACATACAGATATAGGTGGTCGATTTTAAGTGGCAGTGAAATATTTGAAGGCCGATCGGAAATTAAGAAATGTAGAGAATGTTGAATTATTCGTACTTGGGTTTATACCAATGAGATCATCGTCCACGTACACCAAAATATTGGTTGGATTGTTTTGATTAATCCTTCTATTGTTTTCGAATATATATTCATTATCTACGTAAATGACTCAATCATATCTTTTGTACACATGTGTACACTGTTACTCATAACACATATGTACATTGTTACTCATATTTTTCAAAACAAATTTCCCTAAGATCTGGGAACTCGCAAAATACTTTGTACATTTTTTAAATCATTCAAATATGTCTAATAGACACCAAGTCATCTATCTTACGATGACTTCCATTCGGATGTTTCATCTGGTATCAAATATGATTCTAATATAATTCGCGATGGTTTTATGGCAATGATAATGAGGTACAGCGTTCCATGACTTAGAAGAGTATCTGATTCGTCCTCAAAAAGATTGCAGATTAGTGACAGGTCGATTTTCAGAATATCTTAGACAATTTTTCAGTTATATAAAAATATTATGGGGTTGCATTCCTAAACACATTATAATGTGAGGGTTAAAAATATGCATATGGTCGTTCAAACTATGGATTCACTATTTTGCATCGAATGATATTGATTCTATTAATGCAGGTTTATTGAATGATTTTGGAACGAAGTTCCTTATCGCACGTTGCGGGATGAAAAAATTAATGAAATGAAAAATGAAAAAATTTTAAAAACTTTTTTTTAACCGTATTATGCTATACCCCTGTATACAGCCCAGTATTATTTTGCATACTTTTAGGATTTAGGATTTTTACACTCAGGAACATATAATCGTATGAGGGTTGATTTCTTCAATATTGGCTTTGTGATAGTCATGCCCATGTGAAGTGTGCTGGCTTCAATGGAAGGCATTATGATATAAATACGGTTAAGGAAAGCGGGTTTCGCGGGATGATTTTGTCTCCATTAGTTTGAAACTTAAATCGTTGGAGAATATGTTTGATACTTTTAAATGGCCTGAAAACATTTCGGCCTCTCCAAGACGGAAAAAAGCTTCTAGTGACTTAATTTAATTGTGCCAGTAACTCATAACTTGGATAACTTGGACAGTCTTCTCTTATCTCAGAAACCGTCGTCGTCTGCTGTTCCTTCATCCACTGAAGTCAGGGACCGTAATCATTATGAGTTTTATTATAAAAATGATATAGTAATGATTGTATTATGAGTTTTAAAGACTTTTTTCAATCGTAATGATTAATTCTGAGTAATATTACAAAAATCAGATGTTCGGCCCTGTTCTGTAAACAGAATCCAGACAAACATTAAACGTTTCAGAATATTTGGGTTTCTGTAAAACAATTCAGAACAAAGTTATCCGTTTCGAATTAGAATGCAAATGCCTTGTGATTTTAAAAACAAGCAATTCAGAATAAAAATATCTCATGTTTTAAGACCATCAAAATTTTAGACTTTTTTGCTGCTGATTGTGTTTGTTTTGTTTGTTTGCATTTTTTAGTACCGTATAGCCTCGAAAACGGTTGGACTGATCTTTTTCAAATTTACACAGAATGTAGCTGTGTGGTCGGTGGTGAAAATAGGGTGCTTGAATTTTTGATATATCATGTGAGCGTGGCCCTGCCCATTGGACTCTATTTTTGAAAACTCAATATCTGGAGGACTGTTTCACCAATCGTCTTGAAAATTTGTGTGAATGCATTTGGCAGCAAAATTCGTGATCCAACAAAAAATGGGCGGGATCGCAATAGTGGCCGTGGCATACATCTTGAAACTTTGTACGGCTGTACCTCATGAACTATCACAGGTATGCATATGATATTTGGAATATAAGTTGTTCGTACAGTACGAGGGTAAGAGGGCGGTGCCACGCCCCCTTTCAAAAAATCGGTCTGATGGCTTTTCTAATAGACCGATTATTATGAAAATTTCACAATAAGGTACCGATGACCTGCTGATAGTCCTTGGCTATACTTGGAAACGATTGGATAAAGGATGACCTACTGATAGTCCTTAGTTATACTTGATAGTGATTGGATAAAGAAATTTGACAACTTGAAATTTAAAATGGCTATATCTCATGAGCTATCAGAGGTATGAAGATACAATTTGGTATATACATATGTTGTTGTACAGTATGAATTACTGAAAGGGTGGAAGTGGGATGTGCCACGCCCCATTTAAAAGAAACCGTTATATCAGTCATAATAATAGTTTGATCGTCCTGTAAATTCTACAGTATTCTACAGTATGAACAGGATATTTGGAAGAAAGTTGCCACAAAGAGACGAGGCGCTACTATATCAAACAATTGTCCGTACACCAGTCACTTGAGAACATATTTCAATGTATCGCAAACATATAAGGCCGATTTAAAAAAAATATTTGAAACAAATCGGCCATATATCTTTTGAGATACATTAAAATTGTTTGATGCAGTGTTTATGTCATTTTGGAAAGGTAAGTGGTATGGCTATCTTTCAACAGATTCTGAAAGGCCTCTTAAAGGTCTTTCCAACAAGCCCAAAAACAAAAATATCTGACCACTGGCTCAGAAGTTAGCAACTTTACCCTACTACCCTCCGACCGCCAATCCGAAAATTTTGAACCCGCTGCCATTTCGCACCCTTGCATTTTCGGACATGGTCCTAGAGGACTTTTCTTCATGAAATGAGCCAGGGAATACGCTGGTGAAATTTGTCCGGCACTTCCTGAATCACCCTATATATAGCGAAAGGACCTTCGTTCCAACCGGGTGGCCCCTGACACCTCATGTAATTTTTTTAGTTTTATGGTCTATGAGGTTATCTGATTCTTCCTCAAAAAGTTTGCTGATTAGTGTACAGTCACACATTAAAAAGATAAGTAATTTTTCGGGATATCTTATAGAAGTATTACGTTTTATCAAATCTTTCTTTCTTTTATTGACTATATTACAACCTCATGAGGTCAGACGTCTTACACATATTAATTAAACAAACAAATTAAACAAATTTCAACATATTCTTCCTTCGCCTTTTCTCGCCAGTTGGTAACACCAAGGATACGGAGGGATTCTTCTGCCTGGTCTTTCCAGCGGAGTCTTGGCCGTCCTCTTTTCCTGCTTCCATCGGGTACGTTATCAAAAATCTTTCGTGCTGGCTCATCTTCATCCATTCTGATAACATGGCCTAGCCAACGCAATGTGCACACTTTGATTCGTCTAGCTATGTCCACGTCGGAATAGAGATTATATAGCTCTG
The DNA here is from genome assembly GCA_963931995.1 of Phaonia tiefii. NCBI lineage: Eukaryota > Metazoa > Arthropoda > Insecta > Diptera > Muscidae > Phaonia > Phaonia tiefii. The sequence goes on along the minus strand of OZ008368.1, from coordinate 194,277,901 downwards.
CGTTCCAGCGACGTCGGTACTCGCTGTTTTCCCTAACAGGACCATATACTTTACGGAGAATTTTTCTCTCGAACACTCCCAGGTGTTTTTCATCCGCTTGCGATATGACCCAAGTTTCAGAGCCATATGTCAAGGCAGGTAAAATGAGAGTCTGATATAGCTGGACTTTTGTCCGTCGAGAGATTGCACGAAAGTGTGTCGCCTTGTCTAAGTCCTCGCTTGGTACAGAATGGTTCAGTGAGGTCTTTCCCCACTTTCACTGCTGATTTGGTGTTGGTCAGCGCCATTCTACAGAGGCGGATCAGTTTTGCCGGAATACCAAGTTCAGACATAGCTTCGTACAGTTTTCACCGTATGGGGCTATCGAAAGCAGCTTTGTAATCGACAAAAAGGTGGTATGTATCGATATGCTTTTCGTGTGTCTTTTCCAGGATTTGGCGTAGCGTGAATATTTCGTCAGTTGTGGACTTGCCTGGTCTAAAACCACACTGATAAGGTCCAATCAGGTTTTCAATAATTGGCTTTAGTCTTTCACATAATACGCTCGACAAGACCTTATACGCGATGGATAAAAGACTGATACCGCGATAGTTGGAACAGACACACGGATCACCCTTTTTGAATACAGGACATAATACACTGAGACTCCAGTCGTCGGGCATAGATTCCCCCAGCCATATACCGCATATCAGTTGATGCATGTGGGCTATCCCCACCTGCATTAAAAAGTTCAGCGGGTAGGCCATCCGCACCAGCGGCTTTATTATTCCTCAGGCGGGAGATCGCCGTTCTAATCTCGTCTTGGTTGGGGGGGGGGGGTACAATCTACTCATTTCCTCCTGATCTTCAGTGGAAGAATCTGATTGGAGTAGTGCTGAAAAGTGGTCTCTCCACATTTTGAGCACTTACTGCTTCTCAGTCACCAGATTCCCATTCTCGTCCTTGCAGGAGGGCAGCCCATTATTAGGCCCGTTGGTCGATCTTCTTACCCTCTGGAAAAACTTTCGCGATTCTCTCTCTGCTCCCACTGCCATTTTTTCGCCTAAATAGTTGGTTTTCCGCCCTTCTCAGCCTATTGTACCGATCACTCGCAGCACGCGTTGTAACTGACTGTTTCGTTGCCATACGTGCAGCGTATTTTTCATCAGTTGCAATGCGACATTCTTCGTCATACCATGGCTTATCTTTCTGAGGCTTTTGATAGCCAAGTTCAGTGCTTGCAGCGGTTTACCAAGAATGGGATATGTGCTTCCACTGCGGACCTGCTCCTCGGCAGGGGGGTATTCTGCTCGAGCAGGAGAGAGGGTTTCTGTCGATAGGACATTGATATCTCCGGTATTTGCAGCTTGTCAATATCCAGATTTTCCTGTGTTCGGCTCCGTACGTTTTTCGCCCTGCTCAATCTCGTGCGAACTTTTGCAACCACCAGGTAATGATCCGAGTCGATATTGGCACCTCGAATCGCACGTACATCCATTACACTAGAAGAGTGCCTGGCATCTATTACCAAGTGATCAATCTGGTTCTTCGTCCGTTGATCAGGAGATATCCAGGTCGCCTTATGAATGTCCTTACGCTGAAATCGTGTGCTACTAACTACCATGTTATTTGCAGCGGTGAAGTCTATCAGTCTTATTCCATTATCGGAGGTGGTATCATGTTGACTGTGATTGCCGATGGTTGGTCGTTTGGCCTTTCCTAATTTGGTATTAAAATCGCCTAGAATAATCTTAATGTCGTGGTCAGGGCAGCGTTCATATACTTCCTCCAGGCGCCCATAAAATGTTTCTTTGACCTCATCATCTATATCCTCTGTCGGTGCGTGCACACAAATTAACAAGATGTTGAAATATTTCGCTTTGATGCGAATTGTGGCTATGCGGTCACTCACTGGGTTGAACCTTGAAACTAGCGGTCGCAGTCTCTTGCCTACTATAAATCCGCACCCAAATTCGTACTTACGCTCATGGCAGCTGTAGTAAATATCGAAGTTTTTCTTTCTGGTACAACCATATCCTGTCCATCGCATTGCCTGGATCGCTGTGATGTCAGCTTTATATTTTCCGAGGACATCCGCCAGTTCGAAAGTGGCACCAGTCCTGTATATCGTTCGAACACTCCAGGTACATATCCTTAAATCATGGTCCTTATAACGTTTGCGAGGGTCGTCAACAGTTGGGGGGATTCTTTGTTCAACATATTTTCTGTGTATTTTCATTGCCGATATAACGGTGGCGGGAGGCAAACCCAGCCCACCTTGGTTTGCATTTTACCTACTGCCAGGATGATTATGTTTCAGCCGCCCATTATAGATCAGACGCTGACCAGAATGCAGTGTGTCGAAACTGGATTTTGGTTTCTTCAATTTTGATCCGCCGTTGGACAGGGGTGTTGGCTCATCCGCCTTCAAAGGACAGAAGACTATGTCCACTACTTCGAAGAGCTTCAGTGACAGGGTCACCTAATAATCCTGAGACGTATCAGTGATCGCATTACCACTCAGGTTGCTCATTCGTGTCGACTTCTCACTTTAGCTAGCTAACGGAGGTTTCCGATAAGTCATGGCCCATGACATACTGCTTGGAAGTAGTGAGCTGCTTGGACTGACCAACGAAGGAATCATTTCTGGACACTCCCAAGTGAATGGCTATCAGAAACTTTCCACCTCCAAGGACAGTCCCATGTTTTATCAAATCAGTATTTTATAATATGATAGACAACTTGTCTGTGAACAAACAACCCACATAATTTCAGCTATGTACCGCAGACATACAATGCAATACTTTATGAAGGAAAATCAACATAAATTTAACAGCTGTTAGAAGAAATTTGTCTGCAATAGTTTAGTATACCAGTTCAAATACTCAATGATCAATGAACACGCAGTCTTGTGTACCATGAAAATCTTTTCAGATGGGTAGTTTGTGATCGATTTATACTAATATTGCCTGGAATAAAACCAAACCACTACTGGCATTTCGGAGTATCAATAATTTGGAGACAATCATCCTTCCATGAGACCGATTGGTAACTTTGTCTAAGTAAACCGAGTGGTTTTGGAAGGAGTATATGATGAGAATACGATGAAAAATTGATGATCGCCAGCAGAACCGGACTTACAAAAAGACAACGTAGGACGTTGCCTAGGGCTCCGAAGGTTAAGCGACCCTTTTTGATGAACAATTATAGTACACACAGAGAAGAGATTCGTTGTCACAACTATTTTTGTCTGTTAATTGGACTATCACATTATTCAGTTGTGATTACCAAATGTTCTTCTTCATCAATAAATGTTGTGCATATCAATTGATTTGTAATTCAGTTTTGGTTGCAAGAACTGAAATATTTAGTTGAAGCAACAATAAATAAATGCGATCTGTCAATCGAGTTTTAGTTCTAGCAATCAAATTATCCTGTAGTGGTGAATATTCTATTAGTTGGATGAACGAAAAATGTAAAAGCAAATTCGGTTGTACCAAATAATATATTGGTATGCTCAACTAATTATGTACTTGAATTTAATGGCTGTCACAACCATTTGGTGATGCTTTAACCCATTATGAATTTTATAGAAAAAAGAGTAAAAACAATATTTTTTTATTCGAATCAATCGAACAAATAACAAATTTTTACGCGTTTCATAGGGTTTCTCACAAAGTGCTTCCATTCGCATGAAATAATTTTTTTTCAAAAGATCGCCAAAATAAGAAAATTGCTAAAATGAAAAATGGCTATCGCAAAAATAATAAATTTTTTACCACGGCATTACTTTTTTTGAAAAAAATCGCTAAAACTACATTTTTTCGAATAAAAAATCGCTAAACCAAAATATAACTATTTTTTCGGCTTTCTAAGGGTTTTTCATAAAGTGGTCCAATTCGTATGGACTTTTTTTTTCCAAAAATCCGCAAAATAAGTAAATCGCTAAAATAAAAAAAATAGTTATAACCCGGAAACGGTGCGTCCTACCGCAAAAGCAATAAATTGTTTACCTCCATAAGAGGCTTTAACCAATGGATGCCTCTCATACGGCAGCATTTAAAATCCGTTAAACTAATATTTTGCAAATAACAAATCACTAAACACGGCTATTTCTTCACTTATTTTCTTTTTAATAAGTGATGTCGTATTACAGACATCCATTGGTTAAAGTCTCTTATAGAGGTAACAAAGTTATTATTTTTGCGATTGGTCACAACGGATCCAGATCGGATTTTTTGAACAAAATATCTTCCATACGATGGACCACTTTATGAAAAATCCTTAGAAACTCGTAAAAAATAGTTTTGATTTCGATTGGAAGCTCCGTTTCCGAGATATTGGCATAGGAGCGTTTTAGCGATTTTTGGTGCCAGAAATTATAGTTTTAGCGATTTTTTTAAACAAAATGTGATGCCGTATTGAAGACATCCATAGGTGAAATCCTCCTAATGAGGTAAAAAAATATTATTTTTGAGATTGGACGCAGATTGATTGATTGATCGCTTATTTTGGCGAGTTTTTGAATAAAAATTATTTCATACGAATTGGAACACTTTGTAAGAAACCTTAGGGACCTGTAAATAATTGTTATTTTATCGATTGGACGTTTCGTTTTCCAGATAGATAGACAGTTTTTCTAAATTTTTCATATTTTCGACCAAAAATACATATCATATGTATGTTTAAGTTAATTTGTGTCATCCAGAATAATAGTTCCTCCACCCAAGTGTCCACAATTGTTTGCATGAGTTTGTGAAGGCGTCAATAGTGGCGTCATATTCAACGAGTATGTTTAAAAGTCTCACTTCACCTCAATTTATGATAATATGTATTCTTCGCTAGCTGATATCTATAAGTATACACTTTATTGTTTTTTCACAACTTTGTTTCTCACTTTCTGTTTAAAATATTCACCCCTACCCTGTAAGTTGTCGCCCCAGACGTCGACGTCTGAAAGTCGTGGTCACCTGCTAACGACGGTGTTGTCACATCAATGCAAAATCGGTACCTGGTAAGACGTCGCGGCCAGTGACGCGTGCGTATCGATAATTTACTACCAAAAAGTGTAATCCCTAACGTGTGAAGAAAATTTTCTTCAATTTGTTTGCTAGCATGTATTTTTTTCTTGATCTAAGTTCAAGTTCTAGAGTTGAAGAAAAGAAAAAATTCCTTCTTTGTATACAAAGAAAAATTATAAGGCAAAGGTCAGATATATTTAACATACCAGATATCAAGTAAATTTTGCCATGCCATTCATCAAATATGTCATTTATCTACAGGTTTCAAAACCATCTTCGCAACAATAAAGCAGCATTTAAGTGCTTGATACTATTGCGCTGAAAATGAAGAAAAATATTCGTTCAACATCTGTGTCCGAAAGGCTTGGGGTTTTTCTCAAGTTCTAATATTAAATTTTCGAACTGTGTTGCATTTGTAATTCTTATTTTTTTCCCCCATTTTATCTTTTATATTTCACTTTTCACCAACTTACAAATCAATCAAAACATAACTGTTTGCATCAAGGCGTAGCAAGTCGTGTAGAAAAAGCGTAACGACCCGAAATAAGTCGAGTCGACTCAACATGGTTGTTAAACCGCCATTGCGGGTACCAAGTACTCGTCGTCTGCTGTCGACATACTCAAATTGTTTAATACAACTAAAATTCGGTAGTAGCAACTTGTATTTAGTGAGACCGATTTTTAATCTATCAATATCATCGACAAATAATTTTGATGTTTGACAATTATGAATTCTGATCAAAATATGTAGAGACTTTATCATGGAATTTCGCATTCCTGAATTGATGTCCAACTAATGTTTTCCCTGTGTGTATGTTCGATCGGACAACTAGTAGGGAACACACAAGAGTCGTATCAATCGAGGTTACAGCACACAAATCGCTTAAAGAAATTTTGATCAGGGTTATCTATCAAATATTGGAAAGCGAAAATCTTCAGGAAAATTCAAAAAATGTTAATTCTTAAGGGCAAGCACATAATGGTTTGCGCGCTGTTCTTGTATGTACGAATGAGAGTTCCATTCCTGCAGCGGTCGCGGTGATGGTCACCTAGCTTACTGATGGCGACACTTTCCAGTAAATAGCCATGAAAATGATTCTTACAAAACTAACAGAATTAATACCAATCAGTGAGTCTAAAAACATTAGGCGCACGACTCACTGTTTTTGAGAATCACTCTCCAATTCGTACGTGGAGGGAATGGGATTATAACTAGTAATACACAAATATTGTATCTCCAGAATTGATGTCCCTTTCTGAGAATATTTAACTCAAAAAGTGCAAAATTTAAGTGAATCACGGGGAAGAATGTTGCCCGATAAAACAGCTGATTTTCTGTCAATTGGTATGTGTTGTTGTACCCGCTAACCTAACATTTCGACCACAACAGAATTCAGTAACGTATAACCATTGAAATTTATGGCGCAAAGCATTTCCTTGGATTCGTTTATGTTTTTTTACGCAAAAAATAATATTTGATGCACACGAAATTAACTTTTTAAATTTTCGGTGAAATTCTTAAAATTCAGAATAGTCTATTATACGATGGTAGCTTAAAATCGGCATTGCTCCGATTTTTAATCAACTCGAGGGAAGTTTTGAAATGTCACGCAGCAATTAAACCGCCTTAAAGTTTGGAACTATGCTGAATCCGAATCTGACCTCAGAAGTTCCGCATCTCATAAGGTTTTAGGTATATTCGGGTATATCGCGTATTAAGGCTCGTTCACAATGATAGCAACAAATTCAACAGGCGTTCACAAGGCAAGCAACAAATTTGTTCGAATAAGTTCGAAAAAACACCTGACTGGCAACATTGTTTACGTTATACAGCAGTATACATATTTGGGGATTGAAAACCATGAAGAATTGCAATACAAACGAAAAAGCAAACAGTAAAAAATAGAAAAATTAAATGTGAGACACGGACCTCAGATTTGTACCACTACCCGGAGCAAAAAGTATTAAGTGTTTTTCTTTAGAAAACTTTTCAAATTTTTCTATAGAAGAGTTTTAAAATTTTTCTTTAGAAATGTTTTCAAAATTTTCTATAGAAATGTTTAGAAACTTATGTTCCATGATATGTCATGGCCTTGGACGGTTTCGATAAACCTGAAAATGTCAGCATTTTTTAAACTTTTTTCTTTTGTTTATTAATAAAATTGGCGCGAACTACACTTACTATAAACAACTACACATTTCACATTTGCATCAGCTGATTTGTTCGAAAGCCAGCGACAGTGTTGTATTCTTGGTAATAAAAAATTATAATTATATGTGAAATTATTGTTATAGGCAGATTCTACAGATAATATTATTTATTAAAATGTTCGTTTTGATACAAAATGTTTACATTTTCATTCATACTTTCAAGTTTTAAAACAAAATTCGAAGTAAAGCGCCCCTAGCGGTCAGTAGAATAAACTGATTCGAAAAAATTCCAATTTGAGGTAGAAGTAGAACCTACTTCTATGACAAATTTGAATTCCAATTTCACGAAAAACATGAGAGGGCATTATCTGCAATACTGTGAGTGGGAACGAGAAGGCTTGAATTACAAATTCGTTGCTGCCATTGTGAACGCTACTTTAAGCCGGAATCACAATGCAAGCAACATTTTCAAAAGGCGTTCACAATGCAAGCAACAGTTTACTTCGAATCGTGATGTTTGTTCTAACAGGTGATACCAGTATTACGGCCAATGTATCAAGGCAACAATACAATATATTTTGTTTTCATGTCAAAGTTAACACAAATGTTTGTCAAGAATAAAAGTAAGCCAGAAATTATAAAACCAAATACATTTGAATTTGATTCTTCATATAATGAACAGAAGGAAAAGCAAATCATCAATAACACAATCAATAACACAACCTCTATTAGTTGCATCATGATTCAAATGTCACATCCAGGGTTGTATTTCGAATATTTAAAAATGTTAATGTATTTAAATATATTTGGTATTAAAAGATTCTACAGATAAAATAACGATTTATAATGCGTCTTTTAACACAAATGGGTTCAATTTTCATTGATGTTTTTAAGTTTGAAAATGAAATTCGAAGTACAGCGCCATCTACCGCTTAATAGTACATTATTTATTCGAACAAATATGCTGCTGGAGAAGGAATAGATCAACTTCAGCGACAAATTGGAGTTACATTTTTGTAAAAGAAACGAAAGGCCATTATGTGAAATTCTGTGTGTGAGAACAAGATAGCATGAAAAACGAAATTGTTGCTTGCATTGTGAATGCGGCTTTAATCACAAAATATGTTATCTGAACGTCTTATTTGTTGCTGTCAAAATTCAGGTTTAAACTTTCCAATATCTTATTCCTTCTTTGAGAAATCGTCCGTTGGAAATCATTGGTAAGGAGTTCTCGTATTGTACGAGATGATTAGAGGTAAAGATCAAATTTAGGTAAAATAACTTTTTTGTTGGAATAAATAATTCTCAAAATTTTGACTTTTGACCGATTTACTCAAATTTTCACCAATGAAACTACAATTAAAATCCGTCAAAAATTTTAATTTTTTGGAAACTGTTTGTTAAAAATGCATACTTTTCTGATATTTAACCATTGACTTCGAAGCACCGCGCCTTAACGTTGTCCGATTTCCCCCAAATTTTCAGTACAACATTTTTACACCAAGAAAAATAATGTGGGGGTATCGTATAATAATGTGGGGGTATCGTATAATAATGTGGGGGTATCGTTGTTGTTATGTTGTGCTGAGGTTAATCAACATTCAACAATCCAACAGGATGTTATGGTATGATGAGATATCCTTGACATCAAGTTTCATTTAGCTGCGTCTACTCCTTCTATTTTTGCCCCATCTCACTGCGCGGCGGTGCCTTAATTTAAAAGTAAAGAAATATTTCCACTCTATTTTACATAGTATTTCATTTGCTGATCTGGTTTTCATTTTATATTACATTATTCTCAATCTTCATTTCTTGCATTCGCACTTTAGATTTTCCCGGAGAATCTCGGTGACATAAGTGACGAGCATGGCGACAATTAATAAAACAAACAAACAAGCTATGATAAAGAAAAAGAAACATAAATCAAAAAAGTTATTAAATATATAGTACGTATATATAATGAGACATAACTCCTATATATCTTCTGTATATCTATAAAATTCTCGTGTCACAATGTAAGTTACCTTACTCCTCCGAAACGGCTGGACAGATATGTATGAGATTTTGTGTGCATATCGGGTAGGTCTGAGAATCGGCCAACATCTATTTTTCATACCCCTTAATGATAAGGGTAACCCAGGTCCTGCCACGCCCCCTTTTCAAAAATCGCCCTGACGATATTTGTAATATACCGATTGTTATCAAAATTTCTCAATGCGGTACTGATGACCTACTGACAATCCTTGGCTATATTTGGAAATGTTTGGATAAAGGGGCGTGGCACCGCCCATACAACTTAGAATTTAAAATGGTTGTATCTCATGAACTATCAGAGGTAAGAAGATGAGATTTGTATATATGTTGTTGGTACAGTATGAATTACAGCCAGGCTGTAAGTAGGCGGTGTCACGCCCCCGTTTCAAAAATCGCACTGACGGCTTTTCTAATGTACCGATTGTTATGAAAATTTCACAATGTGGTACTGATGAATTACTGATAGTCCTTGGTTATACTTGGTAGTGATTGGATAAAGCAGCGTGGCACCGCCCATACCATTTGAAATTTAAAATGGCTATATCTCATGAACTATCAGAGGTATGAAGATGAGATTTGGTATATATGTTGTTGATACATTATGAATTACAGCCAGAGTGGTAGTGGGATGTACCAGGCCCCTTTTAAAATAAACTGTTATAGCAGTCATAATAATAGTTTGATCGTCCTGAAAATTTCACAGTATGTTACAGTTGGCCTACATATACGAACAGTCCATTTGGAAGCAAGTTGGCAAAAAGGGCCGAGGTGCTGCCCACACGCGTCAATATTTGACTATTACATATACTATATCAAACAATTGTCCATAAACCAGGCACTTGACACCATATTTCAGTGTATCTCAAAAAATATATGGCCGATTCGATTTAAATAATTTTTTTTAACGTTCAATGCTTCTAACTTAAAAAAAATATTTGAATCAAATCGGCCATATATCTTTTGAGATACATTGAAATAGGTTCACAACTGCCTGGTGTACGGACAATTGTTTGATACAGTGTAGGAATGTGAGGTTCAGTACATATACTACTGATGTGATGCAAATTACTTTTTGGGGAAAACCATTGAAAATGCGGCTATTAAAAAGGTCAGACTATGAAGTTAAGAAAGTGCCAACATGCACGAATTAAAATGAAAATCATAGAGGTCAGTTTCGAGGGCATCCTAAATAAAAGTAAGCCAGAAATTATAAAACCAAATACATTTGAATTTGATTCTTCATATAATGAACAGAAGGAAAAGCAAATCATCAATAACACAATCAATAACACAACCTCTATTAGTTGCATCATGATTCAAATGTCACATCCAGGGTTGTATTTCGAATATTTAAAAATGTTAATGTATTTAAATATATTTGGTATTAAAAGATTCTACAGATAAAATAACGATTTATAATGCGTCTTTTAACACAAATGGGTTCAATTTTCATTGATGTTTTTAAGTTTGAAAATGAAATTCGAAGTACAACGCCATCTACCGCTTAATAGTACATTATTTATTCGAACAAATATGCTGCTGGAGAAGGAATAGATCAACTTCAGCGACAAATTGGAGTTACATTTTTGTAAAAGAAACGAAAGGCCATTATGTGAAATTCTGTGTGTGAGAACAAGATAGCATGAAAAACGAAATTGTTGCTTGCATTGTGAATGCGGCTTTAATCACAAAATATGTTATCTGAACGTCTTATTTGTTGCTGTCAAAATTCAGGTTTAAACTTTCCAATATCTTATTCCTTCTTTGAGAAATCGTCCGTTGGAAATCATTGGTAAGGAGTTCTCGTATTGTACGAGATGATTAGAGGTAAAGATCAAATTTAGGTAAAATAACTTTTTTGTTGGAATAAATAATTCTCAAAATTTTGACTTTTGACCGATTTACTCAAATTTTCACCAATGAAACTACAATTAAAATCCGTCAAAAATTTTAATTTTTTGGAAACTGTTTGTTAAAAATGCATACTTTTCTGATATTTAACCATTGACTTCGAAGCACCGCGCCTTAACGTTGTCCGATTTCCCCCAAATTTTCAGTACAACATTTTTACACCAAGAAAAATAATGTGGGGGTATCGTATAATAATGTGGGGGTATCGTATAATAATGTGGGGGTATCGTTGTTGTTATGTTGTGCTGAGGTTAATCAACATTCAACAATCCAACAGGATGTTATGGTATGATGAGATATCCTTGACATCAAGTTTCATTTAGCTGCGTCTACTCCTTCTATTTTTGCCCCATCTCACTGCGCGGCGGTGCCTTAATTTAAAAGTAAAGAAATATTTCCACTCTATTTTACATAGTATTTCATTTGCTGATCTGGTTTTCATTTTATATTACATTATTCTCAATCTTCATTTCTTGCATTCGCACTTTAGATTTTCCCGGAGAATCTCGGTGACATAAGTGACGAGCATGGCGACAATTAATAAAACAAACAAACAAGCTATGATAAAGAAAAAGAAACATAAATCAAAAAAGTTATTAAATATATAGTACGTATATATAATGAGACATAACTCCTATATATCTTCTGTATATCTATAAAATTCTCGTGTCACAATGTAAGTTACCTTACTCCTCCGAAACGGCTGGACAGATATGTATGAGATTTTGTGTGCATATCGGGTAGGTCTGAGAATCGGCCAACATCTATTTTTCATACCCCTTAATGATAAGGGTAACCCAGGTCCTGCCACGCCCCCTTTTCAAAAATCGCCCTGACGATATTTGTAATATACCGATTGTTATCAAAATTTCTCAATGCGGTACTGATGACCTACTGACAATCCTTGGCTATATTTGGAAATGTTTGGATAAAGGGGCGTGGCACCGCCCATACAACTTAGAATTTAAAATGGTTGTATCTCATGAACTATCAGAGGTAAGAAGATGAGATTTGTATATATGTTGTTGGTACAGTATGAATTACAGCCAGGCTGTAAGTAGGCGGTGTCACGCCCCCGTTTCAAAAATCGCACTGACGGCTTTTCTAATGTACCGATTGTTATGAAAATTTCACAATGTGGTACTGATGAATTACTGATAGTCCTTGGTTATACTTGGTAGTGATTGGATAAAGCAGCGTGGCACCGCCCATACCATTTGAAATTTAAAATGGCTATATCTCATGAACTATCAGAGGTATGAAGATGAGATTTGGTATATATGTTGTTGATACATTATGAATTACAGCCAGAGTGGTAGTGGGATGTACCAGGCCCCTTTTAAAATAAACTGTTATAGCAGTCATAATAATAGTTTGATCGTCCTGAAAATTTCACAGTATGTTACAGTTGGCCTACATATACGAACAGTCCATTTGGAAGCAAGTTGGCAAAAAGGGCCGAGGTGCTGCCCACACGCGTCAATATTTGACTATTACATATACTATATCAAACAGTTGTCCATAAACCAGGCACTTGACACCATATTTCAGTGTATCTCAAAAAATATATGGCCGATTCGATTTAAATAATTTTTTTTAACGTTCAATGCTTCTAACTTAAAAAAAATATTTGAATCAAATCGGCCATATATCTTTTGAGATACATTGAAATAGGTTCACAACTGCCTGGTGTACGGACAATTGTTTGATACAGTGTAGGAATGTGAGGTTCAGTACATATACTACTGATGTGATGCAAATTACTTTTTGGGGAAAACCATTGAAAATGCGGCTATTAAAAAGGTCAGACTATGAAGTTAAGAAAGTGCCAACATGCACGAATTAAAATGAAAATCATAGAGGTCAGTTTCGAGGGCATCCTAAATATCGTTATCCCAAAATGCATTAAAAAAACTGCAGAATAATCTCATAGAGGCTACTATAATCACTGGAAATTATAAAGGAACCGATGTCCTGATTCCACGCATTACCATGATGCCTACAGACATGCCCGTCGATTTCAAAAGATTGCAGTTTCCGATTCGGTTGCAGTCGAGCAGTCGCTTAAAGTCTGTGGCTTAAATTTGACAAATCCGTGTTTTCTCACGGACAATATATGCTGCATGTTCACGTGTAGGTAAACCTTCCGACTAATATACATTTGCACCAGATGGCAAAACTAGACATATTGTACATCCTAGAGCACTTGAATAAATAGAAAAAAAAAAACAAAATTGTGATTCGTTAAAATTACAATTCAGAGTTAGCGAAGCGCAACGGGTACAGCTATTATAGTATAATGAGATGATTTTTAGACAAATCAGCACATGATAGAAACCTAATCAAATTTTTCTAACAAACAGTTATATTACATTCTACAGGTTTATTTGCCCATTGTCAACTAGCCAGCAGATATATTCATTTACTGCAAACATAATGGAACAAAATAATTTTGTTCACCCTTGGGCATTACAAAAACCTTGAAGGCAAAACGAAGTTTGCCGGGTCCAGCTACACTTATATACATATGTATAGATATATAGTTAGACTAGCTGACCCGGCAGACTTCGCCCTGCCGACAAAAAGTATTCAATGATGTCATGGCCACAAATGAATTCACACATTTTATATAGGAAAACACATCATCACAAAAGTGTGCGTAAAACGGAAATGCGTAGATATTTTTGGAAATTTTTTGGGAACGAAGTTATGGGCTAAATGAAAAAAATTAAACAACTTTTTTTTATCAACTTTATTACATCCCAGTATTATCAACTATATTGGGTACTTTTGCTTTGGTTTGTGTCTAGACCAACATATGCAGTGAAAATTCTTGTTTAATGGGAAGTTTCTAAGAGGAGCGCTTGTAATCAATATCTATCTACTTATATATATATAAGTATAGCTGGACCCATACCCCTTAATGATAAGGGTGACCCAGGCCATGCCATGTCCTCTTTTCAAAAATCGCTCTGACGGCTTTTCTAATATACCGATTGTTATGAAAATTTCACAATGCGGTACTGATAACCTGCTGACAATCCTCGGCTATATTTGGAAATGTTTAGATAAAGGGGCGTGGCACCGCCCATACAACTTGAAATTTAAAATCTCATGAACTATCAGAGGTAAGAAGATGAGATTTTGTATAGATGTTGACCGATTCTCAGACCTACCCGATATGCACACAAAATTTCATACATATCGTTCCAGCCGTTTCGGAGGAGTAAGGTAACTAACATTGTGACACGAGAATTTTATATATATACAGATATTGATTACAGGCGGTCCTCCTAGAAACTTCCCATTAAACAAGAATATTCCCTCCATATGTTAGTCTAGACACAAACCAAAGCAAAAGTACCCAATATAGTTGATAATACTGGGATGTAATAAAGTTGATAAAAAAAGTTGTTTAATTTTTTTCATTTAGCCCATAACTTCGTTCAAAAAAAAATCGAAAAATATCTACGTATTTCCGTTTTACGCACACGTTTGTGGTGATGTGTTTTCCTATATAAAATGTGTGAATTCATTTGTGGCCATGACATCATTGAATACTTTTTGTCGGCAGGGCGAAGTCTGCCGGGTCAGTTAGTCTATCTATAAATTTTCTATTTTTCGTGTTCGATAAATATTGTTTTTCTAATTTTTGCCCACTGTACTTAAACTATTGTACCAATTTAAAAACTATACTCACTACACGTAGTTAGCTGAAAATTGCGAATATATTGGGCTTGATCGGATGTGTTAAGCTCAAAATATAGTGGCTCAAATAAATTTGTTAGCATCGTTCCACACAACCGCTGATGAAGATCTGTGGCAAGATCTGAAATAGCTATATGGGTTGCTAGGAATCATTAGCATGTATTTTTCTAAACTTCTTTTTGAAAACTATATCTCTATTAATAGAGATAAAGAATGGTATTAAGCTTGAATAAATAAAATGAAAAATTATCAGAAAACTCATTAGTTTTAATTTATCAATAAATTAGTTTTAATTATTATTTCGACTTGAGAAGGCCAAAGCTCATTATCTTATTTTCTTTGAGAGGAGGAAAATTCAATAGCAGTATCTATTTAAGAAGATAATTGTATTCAGAAATCAATCGATGTTGAGTAATCAAAGTGAACGGACGAATTTATTTTGCATTTAAATATTAAAGAAACCCGGGATATTTGTTATATATCAGCCTTTATCGTGGGCGCAGATAAAAGGGAATATACTATTTTGCTATAGTGACTATCTTCCTTTGTATAACCAAATCCAGCCTATTCCGCAACATTGAATCTACTATACTCAAAGGCAAGTCATTTATTGTTCGATAAACGGTCAGTACTGGGGAGGAGTCCAATTGATTTAAATCGAATTATGTTTTTGCACAGTAATTTAGATCTGAATGACAAACAGCATTAACAATTTATTATGATTACTACTAATTTTTTTTTGTTATATTTCTTTAAATAAATAAAGCACTGCAACAAAGCGAGAATGCATGAGGAAAAAGAAGAACATGGTGGAAAAATTCTGTCTGTTCTTGTTGTTGGAATTATAGGCCTTTCAGTGATGTTGATACTTAGGGATCTTCGATCGATACTAATTCGCACATGTGAATTGCAGAATTGAGTTTGTAACTATATATACGATTGATAATCAACCGATGGTATCAATTCAGGCACAGTAGTTAGGCAGCTGATGATGAACTTGTCACGGAGTTCGAAACTAGTCATGCCAGTGAGCGTGTGTTGAACTGAATTGTCTATTATTTCCAACAAAAACTAAACCATTTTTCAATTAGAAAAATGTTCATGACTTGTAAGCTTGTAGTATGAATTTCTCTTCTCATACATTAACCAAAAATTTTCGAATTTAAATTTTTTTTGTAGGTAAGTAAATATTTTGAATGCACTTTACGCAAAACCACACCGTCCATTACGGGGTAACACTGACACCAATGAGAGGTGTATTGAGTGCCTAGTAGGTACTAGCCTCGCTATATCTAATAGAGGCAATGAACCGACGTTCATGTCTAGCCGCAGGTAAGATGCACAAGATGTCACCTTCGGAACGTATGACCTGTATGTGATGATCAGGAAATGGGATGTCCTCGATGACAATTCGTTTCTGTATTTCAAAAAAGAGAACAAAATTAATTGTTCAATAAACTTAGCAGAGGTTGTTATGAATTTTTCAACGAAAAATTGTCATAGCAATAGTAATATTCTTTTGCAGCCGTTTCTTATTTTTTAAATTTTTTTGACAGCTTTACATTAACTAAATTTCACTAGTTTACAGTCATTTTATTTAAAAGCTGAAACTAAGATTTTAATACTAGAAAATGAAATTACCAAATTAAATAATTTCAAAATTCACTGAGAAAAAAATTAAAAAGTTGAAAAAGTAAAATGTTTGAAATGTAAAATGTTTATTCATTAACATGGGATTAAAGCGCTGTTTAAGAAGGTGCGTGCACACAGGGAACACTTTATGAGAAACCCTTAGAAACCCGTAAAAATTGGTTATTTTTTTTGATTCCATGCTCCGTTTTCGAGATATAGAAATATTTGCAAATTTTCGATCACAAATTGGCATGAAATACGAACCCTGGTTGTAAATATTAATAATATTGTTTCTAATTAAATATAAAATACCCAATTTTAATAAAATATTATTGGAACGAAGTTCCTTATCATACGTTGCGGGACGGGGGCTAAATGAAAAAATTTTAAACTTTTTTTAACTACTTTATTACAACCCATTATTATCAACTATATCGGGTACTTTTGGTTTGGTTTGGTTTAAAGGGAAATTTTCTAGGTGGAGCCTGTGTATTACATATTGTAGTTTTGAACCCAATAAAAAGTAAATTTAGAAAAGCCAAAGTGGAAGACTGGCAAATCCATGAAATTCAACCCAGAGCATGGAATTACATTTGGCAGCACACTTACTCTTACACTCTTTCACTCGTACTTTTGGTTTGGTTTGTGTCTACACTAACATATCGGGGCATATTTTTTGTTTAATAGCACATTTTCTAGGTGTAGCCTGTTTATTACATATTGTAGTTTTGAACCGAATAAAAAGTAAATTTAGAAAAGCCAAAGGAAAGAAATGTAAGTAATAACATTTTGTTAAGTGTGTTTTCTTAAAAAAGGTAAATTTTCTCAAAAAAAAATACCTATTGATATTCTTAAACAATCTACCTTTTCTGAAAAAAATACCTTATCTTAAAGAAGTACCTTTGCTTAAAAAAGTAAATTTTTTTACAAAAAGTACCTCTCCTTTAAAAAAGTAATTTTTTTAAATAAGTACCTTTTCTTAAAAAAGTACATTATCTTACAACAAACTGCATTTTCTTAAAAAACTACCTTTTCTTTAAAGAGTACCTTTTCTGTAAAACAAAATAACTTTACTTGAGATAAGTACCTATTCTTAAAATTGCACATATTCCTTGGTAAAAAAAGCTTTCCTTCAAAAAAAAAATATACCTTCTCTTTAAAAAAAATACCTTCTCTTACCAAAATTCCTTATCTTAAAAGTACAATTTCTTAAAAAAAAATAATACCTTTTATTTTCTTGAGATAAGTAGCCTTTCTGAAAATAAGTAAATTTTCTTAAAAAAATAAGCTTTTCCTAAAAAGAGTACCACTTCTTTAAAAAGTACCTGTTCCTAAAAAAAATACTTCTTTGTAAAAAAATTCATACTCTTAGGCTTTTTCTTACAGAAAGCACTTCTTATTAAAAATGGTAGCTTTTCTTAAAAAAAACATTAGCTTTTAATACAAGAAGTACCTCTCATTAAAGAAAGGACCTTTTCGGGAAAATATAATACACATTCCTACAAAAGGGGCCTAAAAATATACTTTTTTTAAAAAATATACATTCAACAAATAAAAAATTTCTTAAATAAAATTTATCAGTTTACAACAACTATATTTTCTTACAGATCCATTTAAATTACAGTATTTTTCAACAGGCGCCTTTGGCGTGTTGGACCTAACAGTATATAATATATAGCGAAAGGAACTTCGTTCCAACCGGGTGTCCCCTGACACCTCTTGTAATTTTGTTGTTTACTTTTTTCTATAAAATTCAAAATGGGTTCAAGCATCACCAAATGGTTGTGACAGCCATCAAATCCAAGTAGTTGAGCATAGCAATATATTATTTGGTATATATTCGGGAAAATATAATACACATTCCTACAAAAGGGGCCTAAAAATATACTTTTTTTAAAAAATATACATTCAACAAATAAAAAATTTCTTAAATAAAATTTATCAGTTTACAACAACTATATTTTCTTACAGATCCATTTAAATTACAGTATTTTTCAACAGGCGCCTTTGGCGTGTTGGACCTAATAGTATATAATATATAGCGAAAGGAACTTCGTTCCAACCGGGTGTCCCCTGACACCTCTTGTAATTTTGTTGTTTACTTTTTTCTATAAAATTCATAATGGGTTCAAGCATCACCAAATGGTTGTGACAGCCATCAAATCCAAGTAGTTGAGCATAGCAATATATTATTTGGTATATATTATTCACCTCTACAGGATAATTTGATTGCTAGAACTAAAATTTAATTGGCAGGTCGCATTTATTTCTTGTTGCTGTGGCTTCAACTAAGTATTTCAGTTCTTGCAACCCAATCTGAATTACAAATCAATTGACATGCACAACATTTGGTGATACTGAACACAATTATTGGTAATCACAACTGAATAATGTGATAGTCCAAGGAAATTTTAGTTGGCTGTAAATATAGAAACGAAACGAATGTCTATAATTTTGTAAATATAATTATAAAAGTTTTGGAACGCATTATTTATTTTAACTTCCCATTTCTAATTTCATTATTGTAAATAAGAATTTCAGTGAGTAAATACTATAATTTTGAATTATTTTTTAAAAAAAAATCTGAGCTCTGTCCGTTGACTGCATTTCAGCCAAAATCGGCAACAATTTATAAACAATGAAATGCAATACACTTCCATCTATCTGCCTATCCTCGACAGACATTTTTCTTTAAATTTGTAATTTCTTGAATTAACGCGAGGAACTGTGACGTATTCAATTTGACAGCTGAAGTGATCAAAAACATTGCGCTGCGTTTTATAAAAGTAAATTTAGAAAACCCAGCATAAGTGGATGCCATAATTAATATAAGTAAAATAGTAGCAGTAGTTTAAAATCGAAACACACAATATGATGAGACATAATAGATGAGTTATTTTTTGTGATTTTTTTATGTGTGACTTGCAACATAGCCCATTAAATAACGTAATTCAACGCAGGTAGTCACCGAACAGCTGTAACGTTTTAAAGCAACCAAAACGATCAAAGTAATACGAAGTGACTGATTCACGGCTTATAGAATACCATCCTTAATACTTCGAAATGTGGCAACATTTCCTGTAACGGTGGAAAAAAATATACGATACGGCAACACATTTGTAGCCAGTGCCGACAAATACATGGTTGCAGCAAGTGTTGTTGTAGTTGAAGGTAGCAAAAACAAACATTTTATTTTGTACTGACAATACAAAAAAGTACTAAAACAAACTAACTGTGGGTTTGACAAGAGAAACGAAATGGAAAAAATTTAATCACTTGTTTAAACAACTATACCTGATAGATAATTCAACTATTCTCAATGATGGCATTTGCCGCGCGTTGTTGTGAAAAATTTAATTCAAATTTTATTTTCAATCGAAAGTAAAAATCGATCTTTTAAATTTGGAGACATAAAAATATACGTAGTTTTCCATTAAACAAAATAATTTAAATAAAATTACCATGTGTTAGAGATTTAGGAAATTTTTGATTTTGATTCACCTTCTTGGTAGCGTTTTTATTCAGAAGAAATGATAACAAAATATTTCTAAGATAACTTTTTTTTTTACCATTTTTTGAAATTGAACATGTGGCAACATTGGCATTGCTCAAGTCGGAATTTAAGTGGGAAATTGAAATGACGCTTAATATCGCTTAGCTGCCACGTTCTAATAAAGCTATAATTAACTTTAGCGGGTTAAAAAATACACTTATTTAATTTAATTTATTTATTTATTTGATTGGCAGAACATTAAGAATACAATTCTTTTATAGTTCAATTATAAGGCATAAGTGGATGCCATAATTAATATAAGTAAAATAGTAGCAGTAGTTTAAAATCGAAACACACAATATGATGAGACATAATAGATGAGTTATTTTTTGTGATTTTTTTATGTGTGACTTGCAACATAGCACATTGACGTTCATAGCATGATATGTTGAAAGTCGTATAAACAGAGACTTGGGGATATCGCGATTTGATCGATATTGCTTTTGCACCATGTACGTTCTAAGATACGTTATTATATGAGTACTTTTTGTTTCACCTACATAACACTAATGACGTCATTTACTCTTTAACTTAGCACATGTCTAATTAATCATAGCACATTTAAGTTAAAACGGAAATCATATTAGTATTTACTTTTTCAAATTATCATCGATCGATCAATTGAATTTACTTATAGTACTTTTCACCACAAATTCAAAGATAATTTCTAATGATTGTCAATGTCGTTTTAAAAAATCCATTCCAAATCAAATATTTTCATATCGAACGAATACAAATAATAGATAAGATAGAAGAAAGTCAAAGACAAAAGAAGGTCAATATTTCAATGGCACTGACAAATGTTCAATGTTATTGAAGTCATAAACTAGTAATGACATCAGTTTGTCGTTGAGAATCAATACCTTTGGTAGTGCGTACAAAAGACGGTCAAGAAAATTAAGCAGCGAGTTGTCAAAGGATCATCCTTTTAAAAGATATGCAACAAACTCTGTGGGTCTACAGTTAAATGCTGCAGGGGCCGACACATTTTATTATTTATTATTATTCCCTGATTTGTCTATATTATAAGTTTGTAATAAAAATGTTATCGATCTGGATGCTACGTTGTCTGAATGCTAATTGTGATGAGCGTCCACAACTCTTGGACAGAAGAACGTGAGCCTTTTTCTTATCTATTGGATATTTCCTTTTGGTGGCCATGACTTCGCTCACTAACCGTGACACATTCCAATAATAAGCCACCCAGTAAACAATTTGGTTGCAGTGAACTAGTTAGTTGCGGAACATCTTAGACTGTAAATCAACCAGCTTCTACTATTGTTTGTATTTGTGCGAGATAGTTCCAAACCCAACAGCTGATTTTATGCGAAACTGGAACGGGTCTCAGTTGGTGAGATTGTAGCGTGTCCAACTACAAAGCGGGAGATAATAGGGTTACGGGTTGTACACCAGCAGATATGCAGCAAATTTTTGAACATAGTTTTTTTTTTATACTGCGTTGCATTTGTTTTTAATATTTCTATAAATGAAAATTGTTCGCATTCATTCAAAGTTATTTAAAAATCTGCAAAAAATGTGTGTTGCAAATACTGAGTAGGCTATACTTTCGAATAATCGAAGCCAAATCGAACAACTACTAAATTTAAGTCGAGTGAACCGACTTAAGCATACCCTCACCCGAAGTTATCCATTGCGGCCGAGTTCTATTGAAAATTGACACATTTACGGAGTGGCATTAAGCTAAATATTATTCAAGCCCAATTTAATTACGATCCTAAGTGATTATGGGGAGTTATCGTGACTGGCAATCAGTAGTCCACCCAATATTTATATGTGAGGTACAAAAATGGGCATGGCGAAGTGGTCCCTTTGTTATTACACAGTATTACACAAAATATTGATCGGTTGTGGTATACGGGAAATATCGAGTCGGCCAGCCGGAAAGCCGCCCATCTTTTGAATGGGAGGTACGAAAATGGGAGTGGTACAGTAGTTAATCTTAATTTTTAGGAACACATTGCCGATTACCGAATTTCAATAATATCGCTTGTAGTTTATGAGAGTTATCGTGTCGATCACTTTGTGTGCATTTGACTAAATTTTGTCACAACTTTTGTATGGGACGTACCAAAATTTGCGTGGCAAAATCACTATTATCTTCATCGGTGACTGGCGTTTTATGACATGAAGCCTTTGACTGAGGTTGGAAGTGTTTCAAGCAAATTACCGTATTGACAATACGGACGACCAGCTAGCTTATGTATGGGAGGTACCCGAATGGGCGTGGCGACCTCGCCCATTTTCTCCAGTTAAGTATATATTTACAGATTATTGTCCAATGTTTGAGTTGAAGCTAATCACATCTACCAGAAAAAGGTTTTAGAAGAAACATGATTTCGTACTAAATGTGTCGGGGCGTGGTCAAAACGCCCATTTTCAATCCAAAATTAGCCGCGGACCAGCCAGCCGCCAGGCAGAGGCACATAGCTCAATCGTCTTAAAAAGTCCCAAAACGAATTTCGTCCAAAGATACTGAGGGTCTAATATGGCTCCTTCTATGCGTTACATTTTTTCCGTATTAAATGATATATACCCCCATCCCTATGGGTGACGATGTTATTATGGGTGTTAATATTGTTATTCCCTTAGGCATACACCCTTCATCAGTCGGTAGCTTTAAAAATGGTCAATAATGTTGTTAAGAGATTTCACTGTATTTTTATTGTGTAAGTAAGACCGAATATTTATAATTGATATTAAACATGGAATACTAATCACTCGTACGCCCATTAACACTTGAGTTAAATTACTTCTTGACTAATAATCACATTAATTTATTTATTTATTCTACTACACCAAAGACATTTATGAGGTGAAACTTCTAGTCTTTCGAAAACGTCGTAAAAAGATTTATTCCTGATTGTCTTATCTCAAGTACATACTTTTAAGTTGGTATTAAGTTGTAAACAAAAATTAAATAATGAATAAGAAATGTCCAATATTGTCATTTTCTCGAAAGCGATTAAGGTTTGATTACATCTATTTTTTGTCTGACTTTTTTTATTTGTTATTGAATTTGAAATTTTTTTTATTTACTATTGAAACAAACAATGGGAAACCATGTTGTGTTCCTAAAATGCGAGTCGTAAAATCGACTCTTGTAAAATGTGACTTATTGCCCCGCCCCCTGAGGTGAAAATCGAATAATGATCGAAAAGTCTTGCTTTGCACATTCAACTTTACCACAGTTTTGATAAGAGATGTGTCTCAGTAAGATTGTACTTTTTACATTTTGTGTAATTTTTTTCTGCAAGTGGTGACTTTGAAATTTGGCACATATATCAAATATGTTTATTCCGATCATTAAAAATGGAGCGCTTTACGAAAGAACAACGCGATATAATTGTGGCAATTTATTAAAAACATTTGGAAAGTTATGCTAAGACCGCTAACAAACTTCGAAGAATTTTCAGTCGAGAAAGTGCACCTAATGTGTCAAACATTCGAAGAGTGGTCAACAAATTTAAAGAAACTGGGTCGGTTATGGACGGTAAGACTCCTGTGCTTCAACGTACCAGGCGGTCTCTTGAAAACATTGCTGCTGTAAAGGAGAATGTCGCCGAAAACCCGAAAACATCAATCCGCATCGCACTCAACAACTTAAAATTTTACGACGCACTACGGAGCGAATTTTGACAAAAGACCTCCACCTTCGTGCGTAAAAAATTCAGCTTACTCAGGCGCTCAAACCAGCAGACCATGAAAGCGCCGCCAATTTGTTCAAAAGGTAATGGAGCAAAGTGAAGTCAATGCCAATTTTTCAAAAAAAAATCATCTTCTCCGATGAACCGCATTTCCATCTGAATGGCTTCGTGAATATACAAAATTTCAAAATTCTCGCTTACTTGAGATTTGTTTATTCCTATAATGTGTGATGATATACCTAAATACTTGTGGAGAAGGAAGCTGATGATATGCCTGGGAGGGCATTGAAATAGCTATATTCCCAACCATCCACCATAATGATCAATTTCACAATTTGTCTTTTTTAATATTTCTATTAAAATGTACTTTTTCATAGAAAAAGTACTTTTTAATATTTATTGATCTTGAACCGAACAATTATTAAGAACATAACAAATGAAAGATCGAATAATATAAACTTGGATAAATTTGAAGACGGTACACTCTAAACGCCAATCTCATGGCAATCGTTGCTTTTTTTTGAAACAACAACATCTATGCAATGGCTTTCGATGAAGGAATGCATAGGAAAGAAATGTGAATATTGATGGTTATGGCAAAGTATTGTTGTGGATGTTTTCGCACAAGTAGGAGTTTAGACAATTCTCGCTTACTTGAGATTTGTTTATCCCTATAATGTGTGATGATATACCTAAATACTTGTGGAGAAGGGAGCTGATGATATGCCTTGGAGGGCATTGAAATAGCTATATTCCCAACCATCCACCATAATGATCAATTTCACAATTTGTCTTTTTAATATTTCTATTAAAATGTACTTTTTCATAGAAAAAGTACGTTTTAATATTTATTGATCTTGAACCGACAATTATTAAGAACATAACAAATGAAAGATCGAATAATATAATATAAACTCGGATAAATTTGAAGACGGTACACTCTAAACAGGGATGCCAGCTCTTCCGAGACAAAAATCGCTACAGACAAGTTGCTAAAAATCACCACAAATCTCTACTGACGGATATTAAAAAACACTACGAAAAAGTGTAAAAACGGCAAAAATTAGTAATAACTACACAGAATATGAGAAAATTAAAAAAAGGCACATACAAGCATAC
The DNA here is from genome assembly GCA_963931995.1 of Phaonia tiefii. Lineage (NCBI taxonomy): Eukaryota > Metazoa > Arthropoda > Insecta > Diptera > Muscidae > Phaonia > Phaonia tiefii. The sequence goes on along the minus strand of OZ008368.1, from coordinate 194,253,128 downwards.
GTATTTTAAAATTCAATTTATTTATTTGGAAACATATGTTTTGTAAACATAAATAATTTTAGCTAAAACATAAAACAAAGTAAAACGTAAACAAAAATACTTCACTTAAACAACAAAAACTTGGAATTTTTCGTAAATAAACATACTACATGCATATAGTATAACCAATTTAGGAATGATTTAAAACTAGGGATCGCAAATAAGAGTAATGAGATAGAACAAATCAAAGCGCAAAATAATTGTAGATGATTTGTGATGTGAATATGAAATGAATTTTTATAATAAAAATTTACAACAATTATTATTTGTCAACTTTTATTAAAAAAAATTAAAATAAAAATTGGTTTTAAGTTTCTTTTCAATAAATTTTCATATAAATACGACTTATTTGGCGATATTTTAAAAAACATTGAAATTTAATTCTTATTTCATAACTTTTTTTAGGACAAAAAACAAGATTTTAAATTAATTTATTGTGGTTGTATGTATAGTTTACCTTTGTAATTTTATTCGTTTAAATATTTTTCGGCTTTGAGGTCGTAAATAAAGAGACAGTGGACAAAGTCTTACAGCACGTGTCGGTACAGCATAAGTACTATTGTTATCTCAAATCCTTGAAAATGATCAACGAAGTTCATCGAAATATTGGAGAAATAAAAGTGATATAAACCACACCGACGTATAACTCTCACTAATACACTCACCATGTTTGTCCAACCGTTTGAGCGTCTATACCGCCTGTGACTATTTGCACTCTCACACAAAATTGAGTAAGTCAATTTGCAAACATATCAACTCCTACATAGAAAATTCCGTTATTCTTTTTCGTTTGCTTCAAAACTAATGCGCGTTAAAACATTGAAATGCTTACTGGAGAGGACAACGATAATAGACAATTCAGTTCAACACACACTCACTGCCATGACTAGTTTCGAACTCCGTGACAACCCAGCCGCGGAATTTGCGACGCCTTCCACGAATAAGGCATGCGGAATCATTCTTTGGTAATGCCTACTTTAATAATGCCTGCGAAATGCATGATTTTCTAAGGCTTCCACAGGCCTGTTAAAATAATGCAAGAAGCCGCTGTTGTTCATAAAACCCTGTCGTTCCACATGTTCGCAATTCATCGTTGCAAAATCATAGCATCCGATAGCCCAGTAGATAAAGCATCCGATTGTAAGTTCTAAGGTCGTGTGTTCGATTCCTGTGGCTGCAGAATTTAAAAAAAATCATTAATAAGAATTACATTTGGTTAAAGTATAAATCTGAAATATGAAGCTAATTTCCATATATATTTTTTTATTTTTACGTAAGTCCTTTTAAAACTACTCTTTTTGCAGGCCTTCATAAGGCCTTCTAGTAGAGAGGGATGGAAGGCCTTGCCTCCAAATCTCACGCAATGTTAAAAAGAAAGGAGGAGGTAATGTGTAGGGAAGGCCTTCCTTATTTTAAAGAACGCCTGTTTGGTCATGATTTCAGGCCTTCCAGGTCATGACTTCCGCCGCTGGGAAGTTCATCATCAGATGCCTAACTACTGTGCCTGAATTGAGAATGCATGAGGGAAAGGAGAACATGGTGGAAAAATTCTGTCTGTTCTTGTTGTTGGACTTATAGGCATTTCAGTGATGTTGATACTTAGGGAACTTCGATCGATACTAATTCGCACATGTGCATTGCAGAATTGAGTTTGTAGATATACGATTGTATATATACGATACGAACCGATGGTATCAATTCAGGCACAGTAGTTATGCATCTGAGGATGAACTTGTCAGGGAGTTCGAAACTAGTCATGTCAGTGAGTGTGTGTTGAACTGAATTGTCTATAATTTCCAACAAAACCCAATCATTTTTCAATTAGAAAAATGTTCATGACTTGTAAACATCGGTCAAAAAAATTCAAATTCAAATAAAAATTTTTTTTTAAAAAAAACTGTACCATTCAAAAATTTTTTTAATTAGGCTGCTAAACTACGTCAAAAAATTGGGTTGGCATTTCTGGTAGAAAACCAATGTTTGAGTTGAAGGTAATCACATCTACCAGAAACATTATTTTTTTACAAGAAACATTATTTTGTACTAAATGTGTGGATTTGTATGGGAGGTACCAGAGGAGACTTGGTAAAAACGCCGATTTTCAATCCAAAACTAAGTTTGGACAAATAATAGTCACTGACAAAATGTAGTTGTGAACGGTAAAGGTTTATGGAAGTTATCGTGTTGACCAGCAAACCAGATAGACGAACATGGCTCAGTTAACTGACAGTTAGAAGTTATAAATTACATACAAACTGACAGGAAAAACTGTTCGTTAGCTCTAACTGTATAATAATCAGACATGGTGAAATCGGCCATTAGTTATCAAATAATTTTAATTTTAAAATCTGGAAAAAATGTTTGAAAAGCTTAAATAATTCTTAATTAATTCTAACTCAAGTCATATAATCATTTTGTAAAAAAAATGGTTGAATATGTCATGTAGAATTTACTGAAGCATATAGAAATCTATAGCATATAGAATCAATCAATAGAAATCATGTTTTTTAATTCCAAAATTTCGTTAAAACTTGAAAATCATATAATTTATTATTAATTTTGTTAAGGACAAGTAAAAACCGATTAACCAGTTATCCGACGTCAAATAACCGGTTTCCAGTTTGTTCGAAAATTAAGTTTTTTAAAAAACCGGCACATTGTTAATCACAAAAAACCCCGTTTAACCGGTTTCGGCTTTGGACACTCTACATTCGCTAAAGGGACATGATAACGGAGTTCTTGTGGCCTCAACTGCACGGCATGTATCTGGACAACATTTGGTTTCAGCAAGAAGGCACCAAATGCCACACCGCGCATGACAATCGATTTATTGCATCAACGATATCCAGAACAAATTATCTCAAGAAATACTGATGCCAACTGGCCACCAACATCATGCGATTTAACGCCGTGCAATTTATTTCTTTGGGGTTTTATGCTAATAAACAACTCCTGAGCCCAAATCCGAGATCTAACGCGTCAGCCACATCTCTGTAAAAAAAGTCATGGAAAATTTCATGAAAAGAGAAATGACCTGCCATCAGAGCTGTGGGGCCATTTGACGGATAATTTATTCCATACTTAATCGGAACATGTCTGGTTGAAAAAATTACAATCACCTTAATAAATACATGTTTTTATTTTAAAATGAAAGAGTGTATTCTTACTGAGACACCCTTATAACGAGTAATGAGAAACAGGTTTGTATGTTTATAACACGCTCAAAAATATGTATTTTTGTTGTTGTTTGGATGCAAATATAACATGTGTTTAGAGCTTGTCGCAAATATAATATACTTGTGCCCAAACGCATTGTATTTGCTATTCAATATTACATGTGTGAAACACAATGATCAATATCTTATACATATGTGTTTGCTACCCAAATATATCTGTGTTTGTGATACAAATACAGCCGTGTTTATTGCACTGTTTATGCTCTCTCGAGAGCAAGAGAATAAACGAGTGTGTATATCTTGTAAGTATGTATATCTATTTTTGCATTATTCTCTCAGTGAGTGATTCATAAATATTCCTGAATGTGCGTCATGCATTGCGTTTTAATTTCATGTATTCAGTCGTCAATGGTTCATCGGACAGAGGACATCAAAAGCACTTGATCAGTGAAAGAAGAATAAACAATCGCTCGAACAGTTAAATGGTTTATGATGTTGCTTTGGTGTTTGTGTATAAGTTTCGCGTATATTTATGTGTGCTACCAAAGTGAGAAACGATTTTGGGGAACGAGACTAGAGAGGGCAACAACGTGAATCCCTTTTTCTGCCCGAGCCTCTACTGAAAAAATCGGAATGGCGGACCCTTTGTAAAATATAATAAAAAAAATCACAAGTAATTAATACACGCTTTTCTTGCATGAACTAGATTTGTATATAAGTATATTGTTCGTGTACCAACGCATAGTGGTAACCAAGGCATAGTTGAAACCTTCTGTAAAGAAAAACGTGAGAGACAACAAAGAAAGGAGAAGCAAAAGAGCATTGTTTGTATTATACTTAAAAGCCTCACGTTGTTGTCCTTTCCAGTTTCTTCCCCGAAATCGTTTCTCACTTTGGTGCCTCAATATAGTTCTATATTTTATTAAACTTGTTGGAGACTAGTTCTTTCAGTACTGTTTTCATACTAGTATATATTCTAGTTCATTATTTTCTTACTGTATACTATTCAATTTTATACCAGTCGATCGTTTATTTATTTTGTCTATTCTTGTTCTTATTCAACTACCCTCAACCAATCGATTTTGTTACAGTTCTTGCAATAACTAGTAATATGACTGTCCCAAAATGTTACTAGTAGGTAATTTGCCTGCAGGGCATTTAACCGTCCTTGCCTGCATTTATTCTTTTTTCACTAATCAAGCGCTTTTGATCAATCAGCCAAATTAGAAAAACTGACTTCATTTGCAATTTACACGCACATTCAGCAATATTTATGAATCACTGCCCTGCAATTTCACAAGTAGTGGCTGGCAACTTTTCATCGACGATTACATTAGTACTCAGTGGTAATCTGTAAAGTGGTGTCTCGAGAGATTTTCTATTGTTATTCGTTAATGAAGTAACCTTAAGAATTTAATAGTGTTATTTTCACCTAATGCTTTAAGTTGTTAACTTTGTAGTTGAATTAAAATAAAAAATTTGAGTTTAAAAAAAAGCAAGTTGCTACTTGAGATAATTTATTGTACAGTATTTTTAATCAAATTTGACTATTGTTTAAACGCATTCTTTTCAAAAGTACTGACACTGCAACGAAATACCAACTTTACAGATTAGTTATTATTTGGATAAACTGTAATGGGATTTCTGTTACCAAACACACATGCCACATGAGAATTAAAGAAATAACAACCAACCAACAACAAACGCCACATGAGACAAACAAGAAAGAGTTACACAGAATCAGAGAGATAACAACCAAAACACAAAAAACGCGTGCCACAAACAAAAAACTGTAACGGGAACCAAAATAAAAAAAAAAACACCAACCACATATGCTACATTGCAAATAGAAAAAAACAACAAAAATGCATCATTCATTTCCCACACTTGAGAATATGAACTTGGTTGAGGGTATTTAAAACGAGCTTAAGATCATTTATAAGTATTGCTTATTTATTCCCAATATTTCGTCTCCACATTGGGCGACTTCTTCAGGGAGTAATTATTATACTCGTACTTATAAATGATCTTTAGCTCGTTTAAATACTAAGAAGAATTAAAAAATAAGAATAAGCAGAAAAAAACCCCCAGCCCGGAATCGAACCTGGGTTTTTTCACTTTGCTATCGCTGTTTGTCGATGAATTCGTCGACGAAATGTCACCGACAAATTCCTCGATGAAATGTTACCGATGAACTCATCGACGAATGGTAGTTCAAAGGGGGAGCCATCACCAAAGCGGCCATCCCCTTGTTAAATTCGCCGCTCAAAAGCATTGCGGGTAGTTTGGCAGGTAGTCGATGAATTCATCGACGTAAAGTCGATTCCCTTTACTGCAGGGTGGCTGAGAGAATATTGCAAAAATACAGATACACATTTACAAGATAGACTCTCGCGTTGTCCCTCTTTTATTTTCTTGCTCTCGAGAGAGCATAAACAGTGCAAAAAACGCAGCTGTATTTACATTACAAATACGGATATTTTTGAATTACAAGCACATATATTACAACCTATTAATCATTGTGTCTCAAACATGTAATATTGAATAGCAAACATAATGTGCTTGGACACGAGTATATTATATTTACGACAAGCTCCAAACAAACTTTATGTTTGCATCCAAACAGCAAAAAGAGATTTTTCAGTGTGTATAAGTAAATGTGGATATATGTTTATGGATAAAATTAATTATAATAAAAAAAGAATAATTCGTTTCTAAATATTATTATGGTTGGGAGAAAATACGCATATGTTTCCACGTAAGTATATGGAGATTTGGGGGAACACGCGAATGCTTTCATGTAAGTAAATTGATGTTTGTGATGAAGAACGCATATGTTTCCATGTAAAAGCATACATATTTGTCAGTAAACACGCTAGTGTTTGCATTTATATACACCTCAGTCTAAGACTTGCAAACATATAAATGTTTGAAGTGTATTGCAAACATATACATAGTTCCTGCAGAATATGTTTGGGAGAATATGTTACAGATGCCGTTTTTTTCAGCTTGTACATATCTTCTACACGTATTATTTAAATATGTGTAATTCTTAAAAAAAAATCGTCATATTTGTTTTTAATTGCAGGACCTGAATAAGACGGCTACAATAACACCTACCCCTCGAATACCACAATCTTTCTCGAGACGAGTGTTTCAGCATAAATATATAGCAAATTAAGGAAATTTTCGACACACAAATTCAAGAATTCTGAATCTGTCAAGAATATTAGACGAAAACACCAGCAATGTAATACTAATACTAACAATAAATAATTTCAAACAGTTCAAAACAGGGTATAATTTAATTTTAATACTGATGATTTCTCTAGGATACGGTTTTCCATCATAGTCTACTTCGAACCCGTATCCACATTTTATTGTTGAATTAGCAAAACGAGGGCGTTCAGATTCCAAGGAATCACCAGACAATAAGAACCCCTTTGGATTTCTGTAACCAAACAGTTGCATATTTTTATACCTGGAGTTTAGGGGCGTTTTCTTAGAGTTGTCTTCAAATTCAAGGTATCATTTCTTTCGGTGTTGTGGGACTCCGTTAGATGAAGTACATTAATGGAAGTGCCTGATAGTTTGGCAGCTTTAACAAAACTGGCAGCATCTGTTACTTAGCAAAGAAGTCTTTTAACTTGCTCAAATACCACTCTTTTTAGAGTTCCTCCAATCCCTTCTACTTGACCTTTATCGAGAGATGTGGCGAAAAAGTTCCATTTGATTTTTATGTTGTATTTGCTTTCGAGCACATCTAATGCAGCCGACCACATCACAACTTTTCTTATACCACTGGGAATGTTATCCAGGAGGTGGGAAACGTAGCAATCAACAGTCTCTTTTGAGTGATCCAAAATGTCTGATGCTATTACGACTGGATGAATTACGCCAGAGTTGTAAGTTGCAGCGGCAAAAGGCGTACAATAGAGACTGATATTTAATTTAGAGTTGGTTGGATGTTGTATACCCTTTGAATGTATTCAAAGGTGGGTATGCTGGTTTTATAATTTTAACAGCCAAGTAGACAAAGAGCAGATTTGACAATATAAATGGTAACGACATTTATAAATTTGAATTGTTGCAACTTGTAATGTTTGCACATTGTAGATGTAGTGAATAGTATTTCATTCAATTAAAAACATTTTAATGTAAAAACGGTTGTTCTAATTTAAGCCTCACGCAGACATCATTATGCGTGACTCACGTTACAAACTAAAATTGCCCTTTAGTGATAGGATAAATTTCAAAGGAATATAGGAGTTACTGTAAACTTTTATTACATATTTAATTTACAATATTTGTTTTTAAAATTTAAAAATTCTACTTTTTGCCTTTACTTAAAATAAAAATTTTAAAATAACCTTTAAAATTCATTCTCCTTTAAAATACCTTTATTAATATATATATTAGACCGGTTCACATTTCAAAATTATTAAAATTCCTCGGTGCGCGTCCATTTTCTGAAAGTTCTACCCCTAACGAGATGAAAAATATTTCAAGACCCCAAAAATTTTGATCCCTAGGTATTCCGAAAATCGTTTAAAAATCATTTTAGAGCTGTTTTCGACTTGAAAATATTTTGAATAATGTCCAAACCAAATGACATATGGATAATTTTTCGATGGGAGATCATTAATAATAATCCAGGCAGTTTTTGGATTTTAAAATTTTTAAAAAAAAAACTTTGTCCGTTATTTTTGGCGGAATTTTTAATCTGCAAATTTAACTCACAAACGAACATTATCGTTTTTCCACATCTAATTTTTTTCTTATTTTGTTCTAGCAAAAAAAAAGTTTGAATTTTTGTATTTTTGGGCGAAGATTGGCCTTTCTAACGGTATATAATGTTGTACATTCTCTGGACCATTAAATAATTTGGACCATTTTGAAATTTTTTCTGTGGTTATCTACAACCTGCAGCAAATATTGTTTTTGCTCTTCATTCGATGTTATTGAATTATTAAAATCAGTTATTAATGCCACACTACTTTCTGCTGAATCGTTAATAACATTAAGCTGTGTGACAATTTGAAGACCACTAACATAAGCGCTGTAATTAAGCCACTCAGCAGGGTCAAGCATTAAGAAATCTGTAGATATTTTGAGTTTTTTAAAAAATAACTCTATGTTTATGGTAAGGAAATCATACAAATTGGCATTTAAATATGAAGCTTTGCAAGTAGCCTTTTTCAAAGTCTTTTCGTTTCCTGGATTGTTTTTAATTGACTCCGCCATTTTTTTGTGAGTGCCAACACTTAGTGATCTATCGACAAAGGATAGCCCCACAAGCTCTTCACCAAGATACCATAAGTGATTCTCAAATTTTTGTTTTGCAATTTCTGCTATATGAGGATGAATACGTTTGTACCTATGTAAAGAAATAAATTTAGCTTTAGGCAGTTAAATAACAAATTTAGTTGCGTTGTTTACTTTTCAAGACTGCAGAAACTCCAAATCGTTTCTAGGTGCCATTGCGGGAAGTGGAGACAAAAACCGATATTTTTGGTACATTCCAACAACAAATAAGCATACATCTTAAACTAGATTCTTTTCCTGAGGAGACATAGGAAAATGATTTTGGAACATCCAAAGTTTTAAGGAAGTAATGGCTTTAGATATCCATCTTGCTCTGTGCATTGCTCCTGGATATCTAAAACGTATATTTTTCTCTTTGTCCCCCCTAAGAAAGATTACAATAAGCTCCAATAATTCGACATAATCATGTCTTGCTTGATGGATCTATAATTGCAAATAATTTTCTTTAAATTACGAAATAATTAGATCAAGGATATACCAAAAGTTGTGTTTTAGCGAAATCCAAACTCTCTGCTATTAAGTCGCCAATATTTTCAACAACGTAATTACCATCTATTCCTTCCCAAAACTCAGATTGCTTAATGTTTTGCCATTGCTTTTAAAATGTTTTAAATAAAGAAATATCAGGACTCATCGTCGATCCTTCAGCACTTTTCATTACAGTGGAAAAAACGAGTTCGAGAATGTGGTGTGTGCAGGCAAAGTGCAAGAAACTTGTGTTTAATTCCTTTTCTATTAAAGCGCAAGCACCATTTCTTTTCCCTTGAATTATACAAATAAATTGTTATCAAAGCTATCGAATGTTATTGTGCATAAGAATAAAGCTACCTGTATTTGTGGCAGTGGTATCAAAGCAGAGACCACTAATTTTTTCTTTTAATTTCCACTCGTGAATCAACTGGCAAATGGCAGTAACTTGGTTTTTACCAGTACCACTTTGAAGACAGGGTACCCCTAGCAGTTGGGACTTCAATCCTCCTGAAACCAGAACTGGTAGGCGATCAACAGTATCGTGTCCTGCTAAAGAGGGCAACAATTTTCCATCCCAATAAATTGTTAATTGGCTTTTGGTGTAAAACGCAGTCTTTATTTTTTCTGTATCTTTCTTTCGCGATTTCATTATCGTTCTCCTCGTGGTTGATGTACTTAAAATAACATTGTTACGTTTATAACACATTTCAGACAGAACGGATCCGAGAACTGGGGTTCCCTTGCAGTTCGATATGTTCGCTCTATCCAGAGAAGAACATATTGCTGAAGATAAAATATTTGTTGGTGGACTTAAGTTTGGTTCCAAACGCTGTGGAATAAATGGGTGATAAGGCTCGTCGTCATCTACACTTATTTCATTATCAACTGCCATATATTCTTTGATTTCGTCTTCGATAACTGTTTTGTTTTTTAATGACGTTCCGTTTTGTTTGTTAGATATATCAAATATAAGACTTAGTTGTGAAATAAATAACGATTTCCTTTTTTCGTTTGGTTTCGATTTCAATTTTTTTTATCTTTGTTTAATATTTTCCAACTATTTATTAACCTTTTTAGTTTCGCAACAGAATTTTTTCTTAATGTTATGCCTTTGTCAAGATTTTTCCACGATTCTTCACATTTTCTATCTATTTCTATTGACACACATTTTTACACTCTTTTCTGAATTGTGCAAAAAAAAAAGTAAAAAGCTAATACGTCGCGTGTTAATGGTAGTGAATCATATTTCAGTTCTTCGATCTCACTCCCAATTAAATGTATATTTTTATTGCAAGCTCTTCTTTTGGACATTTTTTCAACACGTGTTTTAAGAAAAACGTATTAAGCATACTCATAACGGGTCTGTTTTTAAATCAGCTGTTTTAGTGGTGTTTGAAATTAAAGTTGTGTTGTGCGAAAAATAAAAATGTTATAATTTCTTATAAATAAAAAAAATGGAAACAATTATTTTAAGAATTTGTTTTAAGTTCAAAACGAATGCACACACAATACAATGTGAACCGAAACAGCAGCCATTAACAATATAAGCGTTTGTAGTATTAACATTTTATTTTTATGGTCCAAAGAATGTACATTATATACCGTTAGAAAGGCCAATCTTCGCCCAAAAATACAAAAATTCGAATTTTTTTTTTGCTGGAACAAAATAAGAAAAACATTTGATGTGAAAAAACGATCATGGTCGTTTGTGAGATAAATTGCAGATTAAAAATTCCGCCAAAAATAACGGACAAAGTTTTTTTAAAAAATTTAAAAATCCAAAAATTGCCTGGATTATTATTAATGATCTCCCATCGAAATATTATTCACATGTCATTTGGTTTGGACAACACATTATTCAAAAGTTTTAAGTCCTAAACAGCCCTAAAATTACCTTTAAACGATTTTCGGAATACCTAGGGATCAAAATTTTTGGGGTCTTGAAATATTTTTCATCTCGTTAGGGCTAGAACTTTCAGAAAATGGACGCGCACCGAAGAAAATAAGACACATAATTTTTCCCATACATTTTTGAACCGGTCTAATATACATATAAACATGTGACGAAAAATGAAATACTTTTTTTTTTTTTTTTTTTTTTTTATCAAACCAACACTCAGGGGATGCCCCCTATAAATGCAGTGCATTGTGTTGGCGAAGGAAAATTGAGGTAGTAGAGGGTGGAAAGAGGGAGTAGTGACTGTTGACATTTGCCTTGAATGTTTGTATGTCACAATTGGTGGGAAATACACTGGCCGGAAGTTTATTCCACATACGGACTGTACGGCTGAAGAACGAATTTTCTCTATAGTGTGTAGTGCGGTCAATCGGCCATTCGATAAAAAACGGATGAGAGTTCCTGGAAAGACGCGTACTTCGGCTAAATATCCTCACGTCCGGCATAAGTTGACGGATGTCCGAGGAACACATACCGTGGAAATATCGATAGAAAAGTGACACGCAACCCACATTTCGACGATGCTCAAGGGAGGCAATAGAGTTGGATACCCTACTGTCCCCTATTAACACCGTCACTCTCTTCTGGACACGGTCGAGAAGCTCCAAAGAAGTCCTAGGAGCACCTGCCCATATATGGGAGTTATACTCCATCTTTGGCCTGATGTAGGTGGTGTAGATATTGAGAAGATCAGAGGGAGTGAAGTATTTCTTGCACCGCTTTAAAAAGCCTAGACACTTGAATGCATCTTTCGACACTTCAAATACATGTTTTGCCCAACGGACATCACATTGTATTTTCATGCCCAGAACATCAAGAGCGTCTGATTCATCAATATCCTCACCGTCCATAGACAATGACGACACACCTGGGTCAGCAATACGTTTATGCGACAACAAACAACACTGGGTCTTACCCGCATTAAAATCTACTCTATTCTTTCGACCCCATTCAACAATGGATACCAGATCGCGGTCGAGTGTTTCATTCATCGTCCGGCGTTTGACTTCAATCTCTTGAAGACTTGGCCTACGATCGAATGAATAAGAATGGCAGAGATTACTGTCATCGGCAAAAGAGTAGATTGGATTCACAGTCTGACCCAGGAGATCGTCAATGAAAATAAGAAAAAGAGAAGGAGAAAGAACAGAGCCCTGTGGTACACCTGCAGTCAATTTATGCTCGTCGGATGAAACCCCATCTACAACAACTCGTATAGTGCGATCTCTGAGAAAACTCGATATAAATCGAGTGAAGTTATCACCGACACCAAAAGCAGCGAGCTTTGACAAGAGTGCATCGTGCCATACTCTGTCAAAGGCCTTGGAAATATCAAGAGCCACTACCTTACTCTCACCAAGCCGGTGGATGGATCGACTCCACTGTTCCGAAAGGAACGCCATTAGGTCTCCAGTAGATCTCATTCTACGGAAACCATACTGCCGATCGTTAAGAAGGTCATTGGACTCAAGATACTTCACTAGATGGTGGTTAACCATGCTCTCCATAACCTTCGAGAGCGCAGAACAAATTGCAATTGGGCGGTAATTTGCAGGGTTACTTGCATCACCTTTTTTAGGGATTGGCTGGACATTAGCAACCTTCCAACGCGCAGGGAAGACTCCGGCACGGTATGCAAGGTTGAAAAGATTGCGCAGTGGACACGCCAGTGTCGAAGAGCACCTACTCAAGACCAGTGCAGATATGCCATCCGGGCCCGGGGATTTACCTACGACGAGATTCGCAAGAACCTTTTTAACTCCTCGCGTTCGAAAAAATATCTTGGGCATGGAACAAGATACGTGATTGATCACGGGGAGTGGTTGATTGCTATCCGGCAAGGAAGAGTTCCTTGCAAACATTTCAGCCAAGAGGTTAGCTTTATCAACCGGTTCAGTGAATGTTATGTCATCTTTAAGAAGAGTCATCTTTAGGAAGAACTATCCTTTATTCTTCTTGCAAATGACCAAAAGTTCTTACTTCCTCTAGGGAAAGAAAGGACTTTAGCACGAATACGCTGTTCGTGAAGAAACTTTTCGCGTCGAAGTACTTTGGCACACTTGGATCTTGCCTGTTTGCGTAGCAGTTCAGTATCAACGTTTTTATTAGAACGCCAGTCTCTGAACGCGTCCTATTTGGATCTGACAGCATTCTTGCATGTCTGGTTACACCAACTTTTTTCCGATGGTTTAACCGAAATAATTTTCGTCGGAATGAATGAATTCATACCAATCAAAATTATCTTCTCGATCATTTCAGCAGCAGCATCTATGTCATTGTCCAGAAAACAAAGCTTCCAGTTAAAATGCTGATAAAAGTTGTTGAGCTCTGCCCAACGTGCCTCTTCGTAGATAAAAATTTTTCGCTTCGGGACTGTGTTTGAAGCGAGACGAAGAGCTGAATACGAAAAGGACGCTGAAATGATACAGTGATCCGAATTACCCAGAGGTGCAAGCGTGTTAACTTCGTACTTTTCAGGGTGCGAAGTTAAGAAGAGGTCAAGTAAATTTTGGTTGTGCCCTTGAACACACGGAATGTGCGTCGGTTCATTCACCAATTGCGTTAAGTTGTTATGAGCGGCGAAGAGCTCAGCGTATTGGCCCTCCGTAGTTGTATGGCTCGAATGCGTTAACCAGGAGGAATTATGGACATTGAAATCACCAGCAACAACGATTTCACCGTCTGGATAATTCCCCAATATCTCAGAAATGGAATCGGAAAGGGTGTCAAAGCCATTAAAGGATATCTCCCTTCCCGCATTAGGACTTCTATAAAGAAATCCGAAATGTAGGACATGTGTTCCAATCTTGAATTTTAACCAAAGAGAGTTAAATTCTGGATCTTGTGAGTCGAAATGTCGCTGACTCTGAAACACTATGCCATTTTTTACATAAACCACAAGGCCTCTGTGGGAAATAAAAAGGGATAGAGTGTGGTACCCACGAACGTGAAAATCCTGTGGATCAGAATCCTCGCGCACCTGGGTTTCACATAGAGCAAGAACATCAGGCCGATGAATATTAATATGAGAGTACACACCGAAAAAATTGAGACCCTCGTATGTTACCATAATGTATAACAAAATTATACACCATTGCGACACACAAACACACAGAACAAATTCACAGCAGTAAACACAAACAGTGAGTCCCCCGCCTTCCCGCTGATATCCACACAATGCTTAGTGTTATGCCTTAAGCACTGAGCAGCAACGAGAAGACGAAGAAAACACAGTCTATGCTGTACCGTATAGGAGAGGGAGCGGGGGACAACAAATGCACCACACAGAGAGGGGCATAAAAGCCCTTCGCGTGGTTGACGTAAACAGCCTAGTTGATGTTATTGTTTCCTTATTTGTTGTTGTTTGATTATGGTTTGGTTTGGTTTGTGTTGATGTCGCGGTGTCAAACATGTTGCGTTGGGAACGGAGTGGTGTCGCGAGCATTTGGTGTCGATTATTGTTGTTGTTCTTGTTGGTTTATGTTATTGCACTTGTGTACTGATCGTTTTGTTTTATTTGCTTGCACTTTGATATTGTAATAATGTTTTGGTTTTGTATTATGTTTTCACGATTTTAAAATTTGTGATTCATGACAACGACGCGGACTGGATATTATGGTTTAACATTAAACATTGAACGGGACGCGGAGCACAACCAAAAACACGTCTGTACGGGACGGCTGTCACACACTCACCTCTACTACAATACATACCTGTGAAATTGACAAAAATCTTGACAACAAAAATCAATCACCAAACCTTCTCATGTAATAAATATATTATGTGTTGCCAACTTCATAATTATAAAGTTCAAACATAATTCAATAAATGTAAAACAGAGTTTAGGTGTTTTTGTGAAATATTTGTTTTCACTTGGTGTCCTGTTGTTCATGTATTCAGTCGTTTCCAATAGCTAATCAAAACTCGGATTCGAATTTTTCTTACTATAACATACCAGTGTTGAGAAAAAGGAATTACTCGTACCATGGTTCGCTTTTAAATTTTGCTTTTACATTTGTTCAGAGACTGCAAATGTATGGTTACGAAATCAGCTGCCAATTGTAATGAAATATGGGAATGCTTCTGATATAGTGTTATCAATTAACGTTTTTTGAGTTTTGATAAACTGTTGGCAATTCTATTTTTAAAGTATTTTATTTGTACAGGGGTATGGGCTTGAAAACCAAAAACTGCCAGATATGAAACAAATGCTTTTAAAATAAAGTAATTTATTTGAAACGACACATTATAATTTTCATATACATATAAGTAATTAATTTGTCCCACATATGTTCTATATATCATTGTACTTGAAAAAATATATTTAAAAAGTGACCTCAGTCTACTTAAAAACAACACCATCGAATGGCACACGTTTTAAGTGTCAAATTCTTATCTTGTACGATATAATTCCATAATGCCTTCTGCACAATAGGGCAATTGTCTGAACTTGTTCTAAAGCTTCTACATGAGTTGCATTTCGTTAATGATATAATAGATAACGAAAGCCCATTTAATGTTGTTAACGAGACATATTGACAACAAATTGTAAATATTAAACCTCAGCAGTTGCTACAGAATACCTTAAATATAAGACGTCAAATTTATGCTGTCATACAACTTTTTTGAAGAACTATGAACAAATTGATTAAATTAGTGTTCGCGCTTTTGAGTTTGATAGTTTTTTTTAAAGCTATAATAGCAATATAAAGAAGATATTATATTCTGCGTATAGTTAGCATTGTCGACAAAATTTGTTAGCATTAATCTTTTTTTTGCTATTAATAACAGATAATATAACTTTGAAGCATCTAATAAAATTTTGATCAAGTCGAGTGATTTTAGAAGTTGTTTCTGGATCTACCAAGAAGCATCTTGCAGTCTTGTCGTCATTGATATTTCCATATCCATATAGGGCCTTATCTATAATCGGTCCAAGTATCTTAAATTCTCCGTATATTCGATCCTTAAGTCAAGTGTAAGCAATATTCCATAAATCGGTTTCGTGAATGAAGCGGTGATATTCCAAATTGAAGACCATTATCGGGTTTTTCAATAAGAGCGCTACAAAAGTTTTTTTAAATAAAACAAAACCGATTTTAGATACCAATGAAATTCTTTATTCCTGTGAAAGTACGTTCGATGCCATTATGTATGGAACTCGATTTCTTTTGCATGGCCACCACGGGCACGCTTGCAGAAGTCCAGACGCTGAACCCAATTTTCGACGGTTTTCAATCATAAATCGACCGATACTGCTGCAATTTCACGTTCGATATTCGTACGAAGTTCATCAATCGTCGCTGGCTTCTTGGCATAGACCGTAGACTTGACGTAGCCCCACAGGAAATAATCTAACGGCGTCAAATCGCACGACCGAGGCGGCCAATCGACTGGGCCATTTCGTGAGATAACACGTTCACCGAACTTGGTTTCCAATAAATTGATTGTGGCATTCGTTGATGTCCTCCAAGTCCACATTATCCAATTGGGGCCAAAAATATTCGGTTATCATTGAACGGTAGCGATTCGCATTCACAGTAATGTGCCGGTCTTGATCATCACGGAAGAAGTACGGCCTAATGACGCCGCCGGCCCATAAACCGCACCAAACCGTAATTTTTTCGGGATGCAATAATGACTCATGGATTACGTGTGGATTGCTGTCTGACCAATAACGCATATTTTGCTTATTGACGAAGCCATTCAGGCAGAAATGAGCCTCATCGCTGAAGATGATTGAGGCCACTGACTCCAAATTTCGGTAGTAAATTTTAATAATTTCGACTCGTTGTTGGCTCGTATATCTCTCCATGATGAAATGGCAAGCCTTACTGAAGAGAAATTTCAAAAGAGCGGGAATAATATGGCGTCGTTTGCTGTCCCTATCGATTTACTTTTGTAGCGTCTCTGTTGAAAACCCCTTTACTTGCAGCTTCACTAGAGACGTCAACAAATTTAGAATTTGTTTTCCACAGATATTATGACCTTACGTCAGTTACAGCATTGGCTACCTTTCCATCGATCACAGTCAAATGTAATTGAAAGGACACTTTTATTACTCTTCCGCATATTTCCACATAAATGGGACTCAGAGCTGCGACTTGCTAATTGTTATCATCCTCCAGTCTTTGGGTTGTATTTTGGTTATTAACAACTTGGATCCCGGTGTTGAATTCATTCGCATATCTTGAAACGATGATCCAGTTTAAGATATTGCTGAGTCATTATATAAGCGCATTCTTAATGGTAGAAATAACGCCAGCAAAATTGATGGGAAATCTGCATCAAATCCACTTTGTGGTTTATATACTGAAAACCCAGATCATCACAGCCCCATTTACATTTTAAAGTCAGCTCAGAGTTGTCGCATTTGTCAATTTTTTCTTCAAAAAATTCTAAAGTAATCTTTGAAGCAGTATTTTCAAGTACATGTGAGAGATTAATTCTTGCACTAGTACCATCAACATATATTTCGGTCGGCAAAATATTAGCTCTGGTTGCTTGCAATACTTTCCCGGACGACAAAAAGACCCAACGTATTTCAATAGGCGCCTTCCTTAGAATTGCATATTTGTTCTTTGAGAGCCCTAAGTTTAGAACTAGTATCAGATAGTCTTCCTCGGTAAAGTTAGTAGTAGATTTTTGGGTTCGTATACTTTCTATAATTCGTTTTAATCTTTTAGCTGAGGCTGTTCGTAACGCCTCCACTATTCGTTCTGCATTTGTGGAGTGAGTTTTTAGTAATGACGATTTAAAACTATCTCTAATAACTTCATCGCGTTTCCTCTTCTGTGTCTTGTGATTGACATCATCGCATTCCTTGTCTGGACGACCACAAACTTGTTTGCCAATTTCTATTGACAGCTCCAAACTACCATTTTTTTCGTATTTTTCTGTCATATAATCCATTCTGTTTTTATAAAAAAAATGGTGTCCCATAACATTCCATGAAGGGATTGCGGAGATCCATTCTGTTTTTATAAAAAAAAATTATGTCCCATAACATCCCATGAAGGGATTGGGGAGATCCCCAATTTCTCACATCAGTGAGCTGTGCGATTTATAGTTGTACACTCACTCATTGGGACCTACAGTTTTTACACCGGTTCCGAACGGTATTTTTGAGAAGCTTTTTCATGATCTAAGTACTCGATAGTGTCGCCGTCACTAAGCGAGGTGACCGTTGTCGAAAGGAGTGTTAGGTGGTCAGAGCAGGGAATGAACCCACGTCCTCATGCACAAGAGTCGCGCACACTAACCATTGTACCACCGATAACATAACATCTTAAAATCTACATAACATATTCTTAAATATAATTAACATTTTGTTTTGTTTGCTTATTTGTACACCCAAAAAAAAAAGTAGGTAAAATCAAAGATAATATTGGTAATGACAACAACTTTTACCAGTCAAATTGTGCCCAAGGGCAAAAAGTCTTTGTTGTTACATACCTAAAGCTGTTGAATTTTCATAAACTGAGTATTTAAAAACAAAAGTGACACTTTTAAAACAACAGCCAAGATTCAACAACTTATTCTTTCAAACAAAGATTTTATTCTTTAAAAGATTGTGAAATGTGTACTTTGAAACAACGAATTTCTTCTTTGAAAAATTGTTAAATAATTCTCACAGTTTTTCAAAAGCGCATACTTAAAAGCAACAATTTTTCTTTTGAAATACTGTTAGCCAATGTTTACAGTTTTTTAAAAGAATCTATTTAAAATCAACAATTTCCACCTTTGAATTATTTTTAAATAATACACAAAATATCAATAAAAATTAATTTTATTTATTGATATAATTATAATTGTTACAAATATTTGTTACCAAAACTTAAAATTTTAAAACTTTATCAAAGTTATTTAGAGTTATTTCTCTAGAAGTATTCAAAACGTTATTAATATTTTAATAATTATTATTTTCGCGACTGTACCTCACTAAAATCACACATAAAATGAAACTATTGACTACAACGACAGCACGGGTAGATTACGTAACGGCATTTTTTGAGTTGCTTCAACTTTACTTCTTGCGTATTTACCACAGTACCACATTTTGCGATCTTTGTATCCCAGCAGGAAAGTTATTAATATTATGCATTAAATAGAAAAAAATAATAGAAACCATTCTTAATAACATGTTCAATAATGCTTCCTATTCATTCCATTTTCCTACTGGGATAGTATACATAAGAACACTTTGCTTATTCTCTTGAAATCATGTGCGATTGTTCACTCTTTACAGGACATTTATTTCGTTTTTCCCTCACAGCCATGGACACACTCAAAATAAACATACTAATGCATTGGCCGACGTGGGTTTAATTACGCGTCGTTCAATTACTGATTGAAAAATCAGAAACAACAACTTTTGTCTTAAAAATAAAGGCCAGTTGTTGTTTTTAAGTACGCAAAACATAAAATAACAACAGTTTTTCTTCTTTTTAACAAAGATAAGTTGTTGAGTTTAAGTACGCTTTGCATGAAACAGTAAATCATAACAAATATCGTTATACCAAATACTAAAATCTTTAAAACAAGGAATTTGCCTTTATTTTGAAAAGAACAGTTTTGTACTTTTGATTTTAAAAGCACAATCGTTAAAATTTTGAAGAATAAGTTGTTGATATGAAGATTTTGTCTTTGATATAAAAACTTTTTAGCTACAGTTTTTTAAAAACACCTTTTCTTTAATTCAAAGTCGGTTTTTTTTGGGTGTACATAAATAACGGAATTCATACATACTTATCATGGCAGAATATCAACCAACCTTGTCAAACACAGCTGATCGAAATAGCCAAGATTTATATATTTCAGGTTATAGCAGGAAGCATTGTTATACTTGTCGGCAACAACCACAAAGATATCAAAAATTTAAATTAACAGTTCTAACGCTACCACCTGTACTAAATACATTTTGGAAATTGCTATACAACATTTGACAAGGTCGGACCACAACGACAACAAAAAATGTAAATCAGCTGTTCTAACGCTTCCACATGTAATATATACATTTTAATACTTATTTAGGCCTCAGTGCCTTAAGACATTTTAGAGGCAAGTGACAACATTAATTAATTCATTTTAATACAAATAAAAAAATAAAAACAATGAGTGTTCGAACTCACGGGCGATGTGTTAACACCTTTTTGCTACACGGTACTTGTTCGATTTCTTTGAACACATTCGTAAATGTTACATTGGAAAATAAAAAACATCGTTCAATCATATGATGACGTTACAGTTAAATAATATTAATACATACTTAAAATTATTTAAAGACCCAGTGCAAGCACATGTGTCATCATTTTCTTGCTCAATACTTTTTGTTTTATTCCCACAAAAGTCAAAGAATTCAAAGCAACAGACACTTGTACATACATACATACATTGTTATATTCGTACGATATAACCGAAGATCAACATAAAATACTTTTTTAATATTACTCCAAATTAAAACACTTCAATCTCGGCTCGCCGATATCGGATCGCCTTAATTTTTGGCCTAAACTCTTCGTCGAAACCCGCACTACCTTTTTAATCCAAAAATTAATAAAATCGGCTATGAATTTCCGGAGAAAATCGCGTGGGAAAATTATATGAAAATCGCCCAATAATCACTTTCAATACCGGTCAAGCAACGAACAAACAAACGATGATAAGACAAAACCGAAGATCAACATAAAACACTTTTTTAATATTACTCCAAATTAATACTCCAAATTAAAACACTTAAATCTCGGCTCGCCGATATCGGATCGCCTTAATTTTTGGCCTAAACTCTTCGTCGAAACCCGCACTAGCTTTTTAATCCAAAAATTAATAAAATCGGCTATGAATTTCCGGAGAAAATCGCGTGGGAAAATTATATGAAAATTGCCCAATAATCACTTTCAATACCGACTGCCAAGCAACGAACACACAAACGATGATTTACTCTTACAAACCTAACACTTGCGTATGTATTAAATTTATAGTTTACTGCCCTAGAGGCGCGCGTATAGATGTTAACACATCAACAAAAATAGAATTATAATCTAAAACAAAAATATAGTCAGGTTACAATACCAGAGTTTACATTTTAATTAATAAATAATCTTTCCAGGACGTTTTAAATCTCGACATACTATTAAGGCTTTTAGAGGTGATGGTAAGTCATTATATTTAATCAACATCTCGAAATCCTTAGATCTGCTTGGTTTCTTGTGTTAAAGCGTGTCTGGTTCTGCGGAAAACTATAGGTGTGGTGACCAATATCATGCACACATTTATAAACAAAACGACTTGCTATTCGTGTAGACCGTATACCGCCAGTATTGTCTTAGCCACAATCCTATACAATGACGTTGTTGGATAAGTAATTAGCAAATCATAAACAATTTGCAATGCCCTATTCTGTAAATATTAAAGTGATTTTTGTGAACTACTATTTTCTTGTCAATGGTAGAAAGTATTGCAATTGGTCTAAATTTACCCTCAGTTGAGACGTTACTTTGCTTAGGAGAATACTAATTTGAAAGAATCGTATAATGTTAAAATACTAAAACTTATGTTACAATTGTTTTAAATACTAACAGCCAGTCACGATGTCGAACGTTAACGTTCGCATGCTATCTACGCGTCAAACAGCTGATTTCGAAGTCACTAACACGCATCAGAACGACAAGTCGAATGAAAATCAATGCGATCGAAACGTAAACATTTCAGTACAAAATCGGTAGCCACTAATTATTTTCGCTGTCATCTGTGCGAACACAAATGTCAAAAACACTCACTTGTGTTTTTGTTTTCGTGTAGTGCCAAAAAAAAACAGAATTGAATTTAAAATTCTTATAAAATATTCAATCAAATGGAAAATAAATGGTAAGTAAACGGTTAATTATTTCTGTTTTGTTCGAGTAATTATTTTTTGTACATACATATGTTTATATATTTCAGCATAAACAAGTCAACGTTGCTGCAGCTGCAAACATTTGTGAGATATATGGAGGAAAATACCGAGTTCGTTAGTGGAACGCCAGTCTTTGGAGACTCAAAAGAGGAGCAGTGGGAAAAAGTGCCAGTATATTATTAAGAACTTCATGTTAAATAAATAAATAACAATAAACAATAAAAACAAGAAGATAAATGCATCATTTATTGCAAATTTATATCAAAAAGCCACCCTTAATTACAAAATTTTTGGTTGGTTTGCATATGATTTGTTTGTTTGTTTTACAGCTAAGTGGTACTGAGATGTACTTTGTTGTAACTATTTAAAAAATTGTAGCGTTTTTCACGAATATAGCGATTTTTTTTTTGGTATTAACCTTTTTTTTTTGGAATTCTTGATCTGGTAGCTTTGTCATTTGACAATGGTTAAATGCCTTTGTTTACAACACGTAAGGCCATGCGAACGACAAGTCGAAAGATAGTGACTACCAATTTGAAGCGAAAGTGAGTGCATTGCTGTCGTTCGCTTAGGCTTTCTTTCGACATCGTGACTTAGGCTGTAAATGAATATAAGTAAAGGGTTTTTCAACAGAGACGCTACAAAAGTAAATCGATAGGCACAGCAAACGACGCCATAATTTTTCCCGCTCTTTTGACATTTCTCTTCATCATGGAAAGACATACGAGCCAACAACGAGTCGAAATCATTAAAATTAACTACCGAAATTATTAGTCAGTGGCCTCAACTTTAAGAGCGCTACGTCTAATTTATGGTCGTCATAATCGTCCTACCAGATCAACAATTGAGCGTCTAGTGGAAAAATTTGAATCCACAGGCACAGTACAAAATGTTCCCGTGCCAGTGAGACAAAGAAGCGCCCGTGGTGTCGAGAATATTGCTGTCGCTGAGGCTTCAGTTCAAGAAAGCCCAAATGTGTCTCTCACACGTCGTTCTCAAGCGTTGGACATCTCTGTGACGTCGTTGTGGCGAATTTTGCGAAAAGATCTTGGCCTACATCCTTACAAGATCAAATTGACGCAAGAACTGAAGCTGTTCGTGAATTGGGCTGAGCAACAACTTGAAAATGATTCGGATTTTCATCGGAAAATCATCTTCAGCGATGAGGCTCATTTCTGGTTGAATGGCTTCGTCAATAACCAAAATATGCGTTATTGGTCAGACAGCAATCCACACGTAATCCATGAGTCATCATTGCATCCCGAAAAAATTACGGTTTGGTGCGGTTTATGGGCCGGCGGCGTCATTGGGACGTACTTCTTCCGTGATGATCAAGACCGGCACATTAATGTGAATGCGAATCGCTACCGTTCAATGATAACCAAATATTTTTGGCCCCAATTGGATAATATGGACTTGGAGGACATGTGGTTCCAACAGCACGTCGTCACAAGCCACACAGTGAATGCCACAATCAATTTATTGGAAACCAAGTTTGGTGACCGTGTTATCTCACGAAATGGCCCAGTCGATTGGCCGAATCGGTCGTGCGATTTGACGCCGTTAGATTATTTCCTGTGGGGCTACGTTAAGTCTATGGTCTTTGCCAACAAGCCAGCGACGATTGATGAACTTCGTACGAATATCGAACGTGAAATTGCAGCAGTATCGGCCGATTTATGCTTGAAAAACGTCGAAAATTGGGTTCAGCGTCTGGACTTCTGCAAGCGTGCCCGTGGTGGCCATGCAAAAGAAATCGAGTTCCATACATAATGGCATCGAACGTACTTTCACAGGAATAAAGAATTTCATTGGTATCTAAAACCGGTTTTGTTTTATTTAAAAAAAACTTTTGTAGCGCTCTTATTGAAATACCCGTTATATAGTTTACACACTTAAAGTTGCAAGTGTCTCCGGCCGCGACGTCGGATACCGAATTTAATTCCCAATGAAACACGGCTGTCTATTTCATATAAGATGTTGACCATGGTAGAATTATGTATTAGGTAGTCGCATTAGCAATTCCGTCGTTAAGCTGTCAAAATTAGCTGAATAATGAAAATCACTATATACACAAAATGTGAAAAATTCTATAAGATTATCTTACTTGATACAAAGTCTAAGCTATTAAATTGCATTTTGGTTGAAATTCTTTGAATTTTGTTAAAAAACAAAGAGAACAAAATCGAATTTGACAGCTTACCGACGGAAAGATGAGAAAAGCACAAATCAGCTGGGCTGACGCGTTTACCCGATAGATAATTTTACCATGATGTTGACTGTTGGATTCTAACAAAAAATAAATAAAGGTATAAATGAAGCTAAAAACACACGGCCTCTTACCGCAGTCCTTTACCCCAGGAAACTGATTTCAAACAACAGCCATTGTGTTGCTTGAGCCCTACATTGTAATTGTTTACAAGTGAAACAGTTTGCTTCCAATAGACACAAACTGTTTCGCTGTACCAAGTGCAATCCTTGACAATGAGGGGACTGCGGTAAGTCGTAAAGAAATACTAATGGAAATATTCAATGGGCGACAAATGACTTTTAACAAACAATCATAAGGAAACGAAAGATCAAAAAATATGAGACATACAGTGTACCAATAATGTCTTTGTACTTTGTTCAATGTAAACACAGCGGTATTTTGGGCACGCGGCCCCAGTGGTTTTGTGAAATAATTCTTGCTTTCTGGAAAATCTCACCGTGTTTTTAGACAAACTGCCTGGAAATGTTTATCCTTGGACAAGGGACTCAACTTGCACTTCAAGGATGGTAAATCGTACGCAGAAATGTCAAAAATTATAGATAGCCCTCGATCCTCTATCCAATTTATCATCGGGCGCTTTAAATATGAAGGTCGTGTGGAGAACAAAGCCAAACCTGGACGACCTGTTATCCTCTTAGAAGGAGATAAGCATACGATTAAGCGCATGATGGCCACTGACCCCTTCATTAGCTCACAAAAATAAGTGGAGAGGTCCTGAAACAGTGCGGATGCAGTGCACAATTCACGCACACCTCGAAGAAAGCGGTTGATTAACGCAATAAACAGGAAAAAATGTGTCGACTTCGCTCAGGAGTTTCAAAACGCTTCGTCTAAGTTTTAGCGAGATGTAATATTCTTCCAAGAGTCAAAGTAAATAATTGTTGGGTCCGAAGAAAGGCTCAGAGTGTGGAGAACGCCTGGCGAAACATAGAACGCGAAAAATACATTAAGACAGTCAAGCATGGCGGAGGTGGAGTCACGGTATGGGGGCGTATGGCTGCCAGTGGCGTTGGAACCTTAGACAGTCAAGCATGGCGGAGGTGTATGGCTGCCAGTGGCGTTGGAACCTTAGAAATAACAGATGGGGTAATAGATAATCATGCATACATTGATATATTTAAGAGAAATTTAAAGCCAAGTGTTCAAAACGGCGGACTGAAGACGGGCCCCGGGAAATAACACCCCAATTGCAAAATGAAAATGGGCCCCAAAGCAATACACAGGCTACAACAACACGAAATGTTGGGGTGTTATTTCGTACATTTGTGGTAAATCATCATTTATAGAAATCGCAGCTAAAAGGATGAATTTCAGAAAAGAGTTGGACACATCCAAAAAATTACGACGTGCTAAACAAAATACACAATAAAACGAAATGCGAAAACCGTATAAAACAGGACAACTAACATACAAAGCGACCCCACGCTACAAACCATTTCAGAACCTGATTTGTAGCGTAAAATCTCTTGCACTCTCTTCTCGATTCGCCCTCAGTCTGACATCTTTTGAGCAAGCACATAGCGCTTCTAGCGCCCACTCTGTCGTCAGCCTAATGCTGAAGAATCAAGATAGAAAAACAATCCAATCAGTTATCAATTAGCTACCGTTGTCACAAGTCGCTTTTTTCGCATACGCGCTCTCCTAAACAACCTCACATACACCTCTTATAAATCTCTCTAATAAATCAATTTCTTATTCTCACTCCTGTGTTACCGATTAATATCGTTGCTTGACAAACAGTTTCGTTCGTTAACATGGCATTCTCCTCGGGAGGCAACTACTATGGGCCTCCAAAACGTAAAAAAGCCAACACTACGACATATGATCTTGGAAATGCTCTATAATTCCGCTCATCGCTTGTTGGATCTAAAAAAACTGAACCTTGTCCAAAGTTGATCACCTTTAAGAGTAAAATAGAGGAAAAACCCATCAAATCTTTCAATATATTTTTGGTATCCAAAGCACTAGAAGGTATATCCCGGGAACCACCGCTGAATATTACTTTTACCAGAGACGGTAACTTATTAATCCTGACAAAAGATGAAACTCAAGCTGATCGTTTCTTAAAAGCCAAAAATCTATCCGGTGTCTGCCCAATAGAATGTTCTTTCCATTCGACTCTAAACATAGTCAAAGGATTTGTATACGATGACACACTTACATATCTTACCGAAGAGGAAATAATCCAGGGATTATAAGAATTTTCTGTAGTTGAATGCAAAAAACTAACCTCATATCAGGATGGTAAAGTATTAAACACGCTATGGCTATACTAAGTTGCAACCTTTACAAACTACCAACAAACATCAAAATATGATTCGTCCAATGCCAAGTCAAACCTTACACTCCAAACCCCATACAATGCAAAAATTGTTTTAAATTGGGACATACACAAAAATTTTGCAACGACCATGTGCGAGGTTTGCTCAACATCAACCCATGACCCTGTATCTGGCCAAAAACTACAATGCATTAATTACAATCACTCACATCGGCCAAACAACAAAAAATGTCCAGCAATCTTACAACGAAAGGAAGTGCTAAAATTCAAAATAAAACACAAATGTACATTTAAAGAAGCATTCCAAAATACTCCCACAAGTAATTCCTTCGAAATTCCCACAGAATCGCTCGAATCAGCTATTGAAGAGAGAAAGAAAAGACTAAAAAGTACAAACAAACAGGTAGACAACACAAATGCAGAAAACACCGTTATTACAACTCCAAAAACATTAACCACCTCAACCTCAGCCAACAATAAACAAACAAAGAACAACTCTTAGATAGATTCATCTCAAAAATTATTGAATTAAATTGAAGCAACACAAACTCCCATAAAACAACAATTCAAAATACTAAAGACAAAACAATGACCAATACAACCATTATAAAAAAAGACAACACTCAAAAAAATACTCCGGCAAAAGTAAAAGAACGTAGACCAGAAACGGATGAGCCCTTTGAAATGGAAATCGAACTTTAATAAGAAACAAGGATTTAAAACTATATTTTCTAACCTCATACCTTTATTTCAATTTCTACATGACTTTTCTCAATATACTTCAATGGAATTTAAAAGGACTTATAAACAACCATACAGAACTTCAACTCCTCATAAAAGAACAAAATTCCCAAATAATATCCCTACAAGAAACTCACATTCCCTACAACAAGCATCCCATTGCTCCCAAATCATACTCCACCTTCTCCACAAACAATCCAGAGAATACAAGTGCAAAAAATGGCATCGCTGCTTTCATTAAGAACCACATCCCTCATAAAATAATTAACAATTCATCTAAGCTACTCAATATTACAATTGAAATCACATTAAATCTGATTCCGAACTTTTTTCGTTTCGAGATTTCTAATAGTGCGGAAAAGTTGCTTTAGTACTTCCTGATTCCAATGCAATTTTTCGTTTTGAGATCGGACTGCATCTTTAACCCCAACTCCGGCCTTGAAATTTCGGAAATTTGCCTAAAATCGTGAAATTCTCTACCTATCGCCTGAAATACGCCTCTCATGGCAAAATGTATAAGGCAAAAGTTGTTTGTCGCGTCATTATCTACCGAAATGGTATTCATGATCATGGCCGTAGGACGGACCGTTTCGGAGATACGAGAAAAAATTTTAAAAATTCTGTCGGCAAAACGCATGTGAACAATTTTCATTTTCAATAATTTCACGATTTTTGAGAAATAATGCTAAAATATTAATACGAATAGTATTCGTATGCATATTATAAGCGTTTTAAATGATTTCGAAAAAAAAAAATGAAAACAAATTTTAAAAATGCCGTCGGCAAAACGCATGTGAAAAATTTTCATTTTAAATTTTTTCACGATTTTTGAGAAATAATTTTAAAATATTAATACGAATAATATTCGTACGCATATTATAAGCGTTTTAAATGATTTCGGGAAGAAGAAAATACATACATATGTACATAGGAATTCTGGGCATTGCACTTTGATAGATTAGTCCCTACCCGCCGTTATAAGTAGATGTTGGCACATCAATAAATAAAAGTAATCCCCTGCTCCATACGTCACGTTCGAGCAGGTCTCCACACAAATATTCTTTCATCGAGTTCCTTCACTCTTGTCGTTGATTTCGACGAGTGCTATCACTTACATTCTCTCAACAGAAAACAAAACTCAACATGTCTGTGTCTAAATTTAAATTTAGACAGAAATATCCTGTGTTTGGCATATATCCGTACGATCTCACTCAGTTCCAGCTACCCAGTTACCAGGATGTTCTTTTGTGTTATCAGTTTGAAAGATTTCGTATAGGGCGACTCCGAAGCGACAACTATGAACCTAGGAGTAAAGAGGTTTCAGAAACAGTTGCAAAAAAGGTTGAAAATATTTTCCAAAAGTCATATATTCCTATAGTCTCACACACCAGAGTTCTACAAATGCTCACCACATATCATAAGAAATTTCTGACACTTAAACAAATGTTTTTATAGAACCAAATAGGTTTTCGCTCTAAAAGAGACAACTTTGTCTCTTCTGCCGCAGAATTATTTGATATCGCTGCTTGTAAATGCATTTCTTTTTCTTCATGCAATTGTCCAAAAGAAAGGAAAGTTCCTATCATTGAACAACCATTTCTCTTGGACCAGAGAAACAGAAGAATTGGTCGCATTGGAAGTGTTGATCTACCTGAAACAAAAAAGATTACAAAGAGAAATGAACGTAAAGAAAAGCTTTCAAAACGTCATTCAACATCAACACTTACCAGAAAAGTATCAGCTACAACACGTGACCATTCAGATCAACCAGACGCTCACACAGGCGACAACAATGTCGGTGAGTTCCACATAGCTTCTTCCCAAAAAGGATGCTGATGCCGAATTTTCTCTTCCATCCTCTAAAATCAAACAAAACACACTATTATTAGAACACACTGCTTTAGCTGCCCAAAGATTCGGAGTAAGTGGCAGAGAGCAGCGGCCTTGATTGTTTCATCTGCCTTTCTGGATGCCAAAAAAAGCAGGTTTGATAACAGAGGATCAGGCTAGCTTTGTCACTGAAATGTAAGATTAGTCGAGCAAAAAAAAGTTTTGGAATTAAGCTCGCAAACACCGAAAGTATTGAATCTTTATACGTATTTTGACGGCCGCAAAGACAATACACTCGCACAAGTCCGCGAAGTTGAAAAGTACTACTGCGACACTGTCAAAGAGGAACATATTTCTCTTGTAGCGGAACCTGGTTCTCATTACTTTGGCCACGTCACCTTTACTTCCGGGTCGTCTGAGGATGATATGCAAGCTATATGGCAACATTTACAAGACAATTCAGTAGATGTGGAACATCTAGAAATTGTCGGCGCTGATGGCACCAACACGAACACTGGTTGGAAAGGTGGAATCATTCGGAAACTAGAAGAAAAAATAGGTAGGCCATTACAGTGGGTTGTTTGTCTTCTACATTTAAACGAACTTCCATTTCGTGCTCTTTTCGAACACATAGATGGTGTCTCAAAGAGTCCAAATACATTCTCTGGCGACATAGGTAAACTGCTCCCTGATTGTGAGAAGTTGCCTGTCGTCAAATTTGAAAGTTTTCCATTATGCCAATTACCTTCTGAGGTTGTTAATCCGACCCAACTTAGCACAGACCAAGCTTACCTCTACAAAATATCAGAAGCTGTTATTTCCGGTCAATGCTCTTCAGACTTAGCGTCAATGCATCCAGCTAACATGCGCAAATCTCGCTGCCTCACAAACCAACATAGGAAATAAAGGTTTTTGGTCAAGTACATACTTACAGTTTACTCACTTTTGTGGTTCTCAATAAGATTCTACAGTTCAATCAAAGATGGCTCGCGCCATCCCTTTGCTGCAATCCAAAGGTCGAGCTACTTACCTGCTAAACTGCGCAAGGTTGTCGATTCATCCATTCAACAGAATGCTTTCTTTGCTCTTCCAGAAAACATTATCCTTAGTATGATGACTGACGAACGGGTAGAAGTCAGAAAGTTGGCCCTTGACCGTCTTCTGGCAGCTAGAGAGCAGAGACTGACACTGTAAATGGATGGGTTAGATGTAATAAAGTGCCAAAGCTGAATTTCAAAGCTAATAATTATTACGATATGATTAACTGGAAGACTATTACCTTGACTGTTCCACCAGTTCTTCGTTCAGTTTCTAAAGAAGAGCTCATAAAAGGATTGTTGGGAGACACTGCAGTGATATGGAAATTTAGTGAATTCCCCTCTCACGCCGTGGCAGTCGAGAGAACCGTCAAACTTTTAAAGTTATTGGCCCCCAGTCTCGTGATCGTTTTATATGCTCTACACTGAAATCTAGGCAACAACTGCCAAAGTTCAGCACAAAATCTGATTTTATCAATAAATGTGATACAGATTCAGACTAAAACAAGCTTGACATATGGTTGGTTGGTTGGGTTTGGCTTGGGAGGAACCCGAAGTACAGCCACCTCCACGTGGTGGGTTCTGGGTAACCAAACCAGGTTAGCTGAGAGCTGCGGCCCGCCGCCTTTTCGCTCGTATCTCGGGAACGGTTCGTCCTACGGCCATGATCATAAATACCACTTCGGTAGATAATGACGCGACAAACAACTTTATACATTTTGCCATGAAAGGCGTATTTCAGGCGCTGGGTAGAGAATTTCCCGATTTTAGGCAAATTTCCGAAAGATGCAGTCCGATCTCAAAACGAAAAATTGCATTGGAATCAGGAAGTACTAAGTCAACTTTACCGCACTATTAGAAATCTCGAAACGAAAAAAGTCCGAAATCAACCCACCCTAGTGATCATTTCCCTTTGGTCACAAAAATCGCCACAACTGTAACAACTAACCACAAGAAACACATACCAACATATAATTTCAAAAAGGCAAATTGGTCTCTATTCCAATCCAAGGTTGACGAAGAACTAGAAACCAAATCCTTTTCGAACAATACCAACAAGATAAACGCCAATATATCTAAAGCTATGAGAAAAGCTGCAAACAATTGCATTCCACAAACATATCCAAAAGTAAAAAAATACGTTCCCTGGTGGAACAATCAACTCTTCGTTTTGCGCAATGAAAAAATTACCTGTTTTCATGAAAACGACAAACACCCCACCCAACAAAACTGTATTAAATACAATAAAAGTGTTGCCAAGTTTAAATTCGTATCCAAAAAAGCCAAAACAGATTGCCTCAACCGATATATTTACAAACAATATCAATAGAGACTCCCCGCTGTCCTTCATTTGGCACAGAATAAACAATTTATCGAGTAAAGCAAACGTCCAAACAATAACTGCTATTGAAACTAACAACGGCATCTTAACTGATGCTAAGGACATAGGCAACTATTTTGGCTCAAAGTGGTCAAACTATTCTTCCAATAATAATTTTTCACCCGAGTTCGTCGCTAGTAAAAACCAACTACCGGTAAAATATTATAACCAAGCATCAAATAGACAATCTAAAATGTTAGAAATGAGCATAACAATGTCAGAACTGTCAACAGCTTTACAAATAGAGAAAGGCAAAACGCCAGGTGACGACCGCATCTCTTACGTCATTATTCAACATCTCTCCACTAAAAGTAAAGAAAAATTATTACTGCTTTACAACCAAATATACGACTCAGGAATAATACCACATACCTGGAAATCAGCCACAATGGTAGCAATACCAAAACCCAATAAAACGAAAACAGATTTCTCTAGTTACCGTCCAATCCCACTTGTATCCTGCCTCTCAAAACTTCTAGAAACTTCTTGGTTTCTTAAATCATGCAATATCATAACTTCAAACCAAGGCGCATTTAAAGACGGTCTTGGCTGCAACGACGCCCTTCTCCATATTGACCACTTCGTTTCAAATGCACTCTCATCAAAAAATCATACATCAATATTAGCAATAGATTTTGAAAACGCCTTTGAACGCTTTGGAATTCATGTCATATTGACCGCTATAAAATCCTGCGACGTTGGATCCAAAACACTTAACTAAAAATCCTTTTTATTAGGGCGTACTTTCACGGTCAGAATCAACAACAACTACTCTAATAAATATACTTTAGAGAATGGAATTCTTCAGGGGTCTCCTTTATCTGTTATCTTATTTCAGATAGACTTCAACGAAATTAGCTCGATCATCAATAATTATAACCACATCGACCCCTGCATCTATGCTGACGACCTTTATGTTCTCAGCCGCAGGAAAGACAACAACGATCCAAATAACATTTTTTCGAACATTTTAAACGATAATTCCTATTGGGCCAAAACATCGGGAGCCAAAATATCGATTAGCAAGTCGGCAATGCTTCACATATGCAGAAAACGGCAGTGTGTCCCCGTCGAGCTATCTGTCAATAA
This sequence comes from Phaonia tiefii, assembly GCA_963931995.1. Classification (NCBI taxonomy): domain Eukaryota; kingdom Metazoa; phylum Arthropoda; class Insecta; order Diptera; family Muscidae; genus Phaonia; species Phaonia tiefii. Next base: position 194,220,635 of record OZ008368.1, on the reverse strand, counting down.
CATTAATATACCGTTAGTATCCAAATTGAAAATATTGGGAGCAATATTTCAAAACAATTACCGCTGGAAAGAACACACATTAAAACTGAAAATGGACTTAGTGGGCAGAACGAATTTAATAAAATACCTTTCGAACAGAAGCTTCACCTACATTAATACGCTCTTATACCAAAATTGATTATGGATTATTTCTGTTTGGTAACAGTCCAAAATCCAATCTCTCACCCATCAGTTCAGTATACCATGACAGCATTAGATCCAGTATCTATGCATATCGTACAACGCCTACAACAGCTTTACTAATTGAATCCGGTCTACCAAGCCTACAGGACAGAGTCCAAGAAATCAACAAGAGGTTGCTTTTAAAACCTATTTTTTGTAACTCATCCATTATGTTATCATCTGTGCAATCTTTGTGACATTTCTCTCCCAAATCTCGGGAAAAATGTACCACCAAACAACCTCTACAAGCAAGAATTTAAAAGCCTCTCATCAAATTCGTTAACTGGGAGTTTCTGTACACGGATGTCTCAAAAATCGGACCCAGTACCGCTTACGCCGTAGTCGATGAAAACGGGCAAATCCTTAGTACCAAATTATTAGACGAATCCGCGTCAATCTTTTCAGTTGAAGCTGCAGCTATTGACCACGCCATCAACATCGCAAATCAGTCAAAAAAACAAGCACTAATTTTAACAGATAGCTTATCTGTTTTAAAATCAATCTCAAACATTTTCAACAACAAATGGATTTCGATCAACAAAATACGGTATACTCTAACATCATGGAAAGGCAGAATAAAACTACTATGGATACCCGGTCAGGTCGGTATACCGGGAAACTCTCTAGCAGATACAGCCGCAAAAAATTCCTGCTGCGCTCCAATATTCAAAAACAGTATAGTAGAAAAGCTCGATTTAAAAACACAAATAAAGGAAAAACTCTCACAATGGTCACTCAGCAATAAAAGCAACATCAATATTACAACTATGTAAACCCCAATATTATAGCCCCAAAATATCCCACCAACATCAACAAAAAGCAGATCAAAATATTCTCCCGCTTACGTCTAGGTCACACTTTTGCAACACACCAACATCTCCTAAATAAAAACTCAAACGACAAATGTCCTTACTGCAATGGACAGCTCACAGTTCAACATATTCTCCAATCTTGCCCTAACTTATCACATTTACATACTAACATACTAAATAATAAAGGATTAGACATACTCCAAACTAATAACAATGTAAATATTAATAATATATATAAATTCATATCTCAGATCAACATGATCATCTAACCATACATATCTAATCTTTACTAGCTGAAGGCCTTAGTCGACAGTGCTATAAATCTTAATATTAATCTTATATTCACTATAAGTTTTAATATATCGTAAATAAATAAATAAAAATTAAATGAGTGTTCGAACACACGGGCGATGTGTTAACGCCTTTTTGTTACATGGTACCTGTTCGATTTCTATGAACACATTCGTAAATGTTACATTGGAAAATAAAAAACAGCGTTCAATCATATGATGACGTTACATATAAATAATATTAATACTTAAAATTATTTAAAGACCAGTGCAATTACATGTGTCATTATTTTCTTGCTTAATACTTTTTGTTTTACTCAAACAAAAAAGCAGAGAATGCACAGCAACAGACACATGAACATACATATATTGTTATGTTCGGACATACGCTACACAAGCTCACACAATTCTCGTTACTCTCTTGCTATCTCATTTTTATATACGTATAATACGTCATTATTCCCTTTCTTCTGAGATTGCTCCGCACCCACATTTTATTTATAATTTATAATAAAAAAAAAAACAACCCATAAAAAAAATATATATTTGTCCAATCCGGCCCATATTTTGATAGTTCAATTTTGTCATCGCCATTAGTTTGCCAGCGAAGTTTAGGATCGCCATTAGGATCACGGGAAAAGGGTTAAAAATCAATCCAAAGTTTTTTCGGCGTACATACATGCATACAGACAGGTGAAGTTAATATAAAGAATTTAAAAAGGCGTTCAATCATATGATGACGTTTCATTTAAATAACATTAAGACTTAATAACATTTAAAAATATTTAAAGACAAGTGTCATTATTTTCTTCCTTAATACTTTTAATTTTATACCCACAAAAAAACAAAGAGAATGCAATGCAACAGACACAAGTTCACACAATTTTCGTTGCTCTCTTGCTATCTCATTTTTATATACGTTATCATTATTCTCTTTGCTCTGAGAGTGCTCCGCACCCACACAAGAAAACTATTCGGTGCCATAGACTAATACTTATAGTAGACCTAATAATTCTCTCACCAAATTTATGACATTTGGCCTGGTGTGATATTTTCGTTCGATGTTGAAAAGAATTGCTTTACTAATACCAGATAGAGGCAATGGTTCAACACAACGAACAAAATAACAACAACAGCATTTCGTTTTGTGTGTTAAACAGAACACAAATGTATGCTAACAATAACAGTCAATAAAAAAGTTTAAACCACATTTAAATTTCACAGTTTTTCACCAAAACGACATTAAAAATTAAAGCAAGAAGCTATTGTAATTCCACCTGGTGTATATCACTTTTCGTCAAACATCTCTCTATCACACCGACCGCATCAAGAAGAGTGTGAAAGGAAACGTCAGATCAGCCAAATATTCTCTCTAGTATGAGATTACTCTATGTTCGCTGCCGCTACATCAGTGTGTGTTTTTTTTCGCAGTTTGACAAACTGTGTTTCGCAGTCGGACAAATATTTGTTCTATATAGGTGTCGGTCACCCTTCTCATTTACGGGTATGAAAATTTGATTTTGGCCAATTCTGAGACCTACCCGATATGCACAAAAAATTTCATACAAATCGATCCAGCCGCTTCGGAGGAGTTTAACGGCAAACAATGTATGATCGCTGTCGGGCAATCTGCGTGATCGCAGTCTGGCAATCTGTGTGATCGCAGTCGGACAAACTGTGTTTGGATATATTCACTTTGTGAATTTAGTCCCTACCCAGGCCTATAGATGTTAACACATCAAAAAAAAATCCCATACCATTCATGTGATTCGGTGAAGTCAGCTGTACTTTCTATGTCAAATCCTAAGACTCCATCAGAAGAGTACCACACAATTCAATGTGATTTTGATGTGGTATCGCTAAAGATCGACTCGATGGGAAATTAATTCGGAAGTTTTACCAACACGAAATGAGCTGGTCGAACCACCGTCGCATTTTATAAAACAGGTGGACTTTGATGATTTGTTACGTGACACAAAAATATCCCAAAGAAGTGAAGAAATATTGGCATCACGATTACAACAGTAGATATAGGTTTCTCAAGATTTTCGAGTAACATTATCAGCCCGAAAGTGCTTAAAAGAGCAATCATTCGATGCAAGTTTCAAAGTGGATGAGCCAACTGGCATTACCTACGCGGAAGATATTGAAAAACTTTGCGACTTTTCATATCATTTTCGAAATCATAGGTTCATAGATGTATGACTGAGGATCCTCAAAGGTAATGTGTAAGATTTCACATAGGTAATGTGTATCCGTCAGTGCACAAATATGAACGTTATTCTTAAACTAGTAAATTACGATCTACCTTGTTGGTTGATTTGGTGCGACCTCAAAATTAATGTCTTTCTCATGGGTGTGAAAAAGGGGTCACCAATGTTTTTTGTGTCTTTGGGACATAGTTGTCCACCAGTGGATCATATGAGCTTGCTCAATTCACACGTATTCTTACTTTGGGTTTCGAAATGGAGGAGGACGAAATTTAAAGATTTTGAATCCATGGTTCCTAATATAAACCTATTCGAAAATCCATTCCTATGCGATGTCGACAAACTTCACTTTACAATTCAATATGCATTAAAAATTTTACGCTGTAATGAACATATGGACATTACAAATGACGACGATGTTATGCATTTCTGGGAAACTTGAATGAATCATTATATCCAAAATTAAAAGATATTTCTTATAAATTATTGTAATTTTTTCCCTCAACTTACTTTTGTGAGCACATTTTTTCACATCTGAACTATATATGTATGTTCAAAACAACGAAATAAATTAGAAATGAGTAACTTGGAAAATATTTTACTGATACGAAACTGTAACGAAAATATTAATTTTTATGAAGAATTTTAAATCAAAACTTAGTGCAGAGAAAGTGAATTTCTATTTTTCTTTTATACAAAATTTATAATTTCTCGAAAAATTTTAAACAAAAGTAATGAGAACTTGAATTTTTCATTTTTAACCTTTTCTTTTATTCTAATTGAATTATTTGATTATCCGCATCATGTTTTCATATTTTATTAAACACACACCAGATTTCTTTCAGTGCGGTCTCTCTTGCTCTCACTAATACCACCTCATTTTATTTTGGACAACTATGCTTTGGGAACACCGGCGCAGAGGTCTTCATTACACCCACCACAAATGGCAGCCATGTATCGGTCATCCAAAAACGATGTACAAATAGACAGTCAAAATTTCTCTTCACTCAAATGCCAACAAACAAAACGAGTGAAACCCTAGTACTTCTCTACTCTCTCTCTTACTCTCTTCATTGAATATTTCAATACACGAGTAGCTTTTCGATAGTGTTATTGTATATAACTATACAAATTCCATCCATGTTGAAGTAAAATTACATAAACTATGCAAAAAGTATGAAATAAGCAAGATATGACGCGAGAGAGAAATGCGTTTGAGTGAACTCCTAGTACTTTTTGGTTCTCTTTTACCAGGGTTGCCAAGTTGCGCACATCTTCTGGTCGTCTAATTGTAAATCGTCTTTGGGTCATCAGTCTGGGCAGAATGACATTGAGAATATTCCACTCGTGCTGTCATCGGAAATAATACTTCCACAGCTCCACAATAAATTTGGACTTATAACAGATTTTTTTCGTGCTCTCGACGTTGACAGTACAGCTTTGGTGCACTTGAAAAAGATTTACTTGTGCTGAAGTTTTGAAACTAAGGCTACTGGTGTCTCAGTAAGATTTCGCTTTTTAAATTTAGTGTAATTTTTTGTGTGCAAGTGGCAACTTTGAAATTTGGCAGCTGCCACATATGTTTATTCCCATTATTAAAAAAAAAAACAGCTACACAATGATGATGCTACACAATGAAGTAGCGAAATATCGAGGAAAATAAATACAAGAAAAGCAAATCTGACCTCAAGCTCGGAGAATATAGATTATTTATTGATTTATAAATAACACTACAAATCATATTTTTTTAGTTCATATTTTTCGGATAATGTTTATGTTATTTATTTTGTGGTTTATTTATTTACATTTTACTGATGATGTTGCCTGCTGAACGTTTCTCTTTGAAATGCGTTTGATAGTTGTTGCAACTTCCCCTTACACTGATCGATAAGTTGACATCAACTTCAAAAAATGTAAATCGCTTTGATTTTACCTCAACTAGTTTGTTACACCGTCAGTGGTGCAATGGTTAGTGTGCGTGCCTCTTGTACATGAGATTCTGGGTGTCTTTCGGCGGCGGTCACCTCGCATAGTCGAGTATTTAGCCATGAAAAAGCTTCTCAAAATACCGTTCGGAACCGGTGTAAAACTATAGGTCCCAATCACTGGGTATAAAACTAGAAAGCGCACAGCTCACTGGTTGTGAGAAGCTCTCCCCAATTCCTTCATGGCATGTAATGGGAAACCGTTTTTGTTTTTTTTTTTGTTTTGGTTTGTACAAACCATCAACTTCACCATGGATAAATTGATGTCAACTTGAAGTCGCTGCAACTTATCCACAGGTCTAAGGGCCCCTTTAAGAAAGAACGACGCGTTATAATTGTGGGAACTTATCACAAAAATTTGAAAAGTTATGCTGAGACCGCTAGCAAACTTCGAAGAATTTTCAGTCGAGAAAGTGTACCTAATATATCAACCATTCGAGGAGTGGTCAAAAAATTTGAAGAATCTGGGTCAGTTATGGCCAGTAAGATTCCTGTGCGACAACGTACCGGTCGGACTCTAGAAAACATTGCTTCTGTAAACGAGAGTGTCCCCGAAAATACGAAAACATCAATTTGGCATCGTTCTCAACAACTTCAAATTTCACGATGCACTACGCAGCGAATTTTGACAAAACTTCAAAGAATAATATATTCAAAGAACATTATTTTACATTTTTTGTCCTGAAAAACTAAAACAACAAATTGTATCCATTTCTAGAGACTGTACTCTTTTATTTGATACCCATATTGACATAAACTGATGGTTAAAAATATTTAAATAATTTTTTAGATATTTGTATATCCTTAAAATTTTGAAGTCCTGTAACAAGGAATAAAGATCAGAAAATTAGAATCTGAGAACGCTGTTCTACTAAATACGATCTCTTGTTTCATGTATACTATATGCTCCAATGGGTACCGTCGCACGGTATAATCAAGCAGATTAAAAAGTCACGAAAACTAAACTACAATGCAAAATAAAAATAAAAAACAATACCGATAATTTTCCATATAACTTTATTTTAAACAATCGGTCAACAAATAAACAATTATACCAATTTTCCCATCCTAGCGGGCGGTGGCGAAACCAACACGATTGTTAGCCATATCGAAAACGGTGTAATATTTACCAATGAAAATATCACCCAAGATCCAGAAGTTGGTACCGGCATCCTCGAAAGCAGATGAGCAAACACCATCCGATTCAATGACGTAGTCCTTGCCTTCAATGGTGAACTCAGCACCACCAAGGGTCAATTTCAAAACGGGCAAGCTGTCAATGCTCGAACAATCCAACACGTAACCGTAATCGTCATTGAAAGTGGCACCAATAGCGGATTGAATGTTCTCGTATTGGTCATAGGGGACAGCAATGAGAGAGGTACCAGTATCGGCAATAGCTTGGCAGTTATCACAAACATTGACACCATTAACAACACCAGAAGTCATCTCGAATTGCCAGTAGCCTTGGGAGGAGACAGGGACATAGGCGAAGTCACCAGTATAGTGATCAGGATCAACACCACCCAAAATCAATTCACCGCCATCAGTGGAGGTACCGCCACGGGTCAAGTAGAAGGAGAACAGGTTAGAATCAACCAAGCCTTGAGCGTACATGTTGTAGAATGGTGGCACTACATTGTCTTGCGAGATGGATTGGAAGCCCATACCCAAGATGCCATCGAAAGGTGAGTAGACAAAAGTATAACCGGGTTCAGTGGTAGCAGCGGCAAAAATTTGATCTTTAATTGCTAAACCTTCAACGGTGACGGTGTCTTGAACAAGGTAACCAGACAAACTGCCCGAACCATAAGCAATAGAGAACGATTCCCCATTGGCTACGTAGGTGGAGGAAGCACTGGGATCGTAGGTCTTGTGGTTTTGACAAGCGGTGTCATCCGATGAGCAAGGGGCAACAGGAACCCACAAGTTGGAGGAACCAGTATCGAACAATACCAAGAATTCTTGAGCCGGAGTACCAATAGTGATCTTGCCATAATACGAGTCATCAACGTAGTTCATCAAACTCTCCTTGGTGGAGTAGTTCAGAGTGTTGTATTTGCTCTTTACTTTCAACAATTCATTGGCCTTGGTCTTGGGTTCCTTAACCTTCTGGATAGGAATGCGCACTAAAGCAGCTTGTGCAAAAAGTGCCAAACTCAAAAACGCGATCACTAATTTAAACATTTTGTTCACCGTTCCTCAAAGAAAACCTATGAAACTCTGAATTTGATGTCGGAAATTTAAGGTATTTTATAGGAATCAGTTACTCCAGTGATAGTTTGTTGCCAATGTGCCTCGTTTGATACTTAAGTGGGTTTAAGTTATCTTCTCAGTTTGTAGAATGCACCTCAAGTGGAAGGGTTGAGTGCATACAATTTAACTTTGCTGAAAGGACGGCAATTTTGTTGTTGGTCGATATAAAATTTTAAGTGATACTTGTAAAACTAGATTGGGATTTTGAAGAAAGTTAACTAAAAGAGTTTAGAAAGGGAAAAAGATATGGAAGTCAAGCCATGTCATATTCACTTCCAACTGTAGCTAATACTCATATCGTAGATGTGTAGGTCAGCGCGACAGAAATTCATCCCGCTATTTACTATTTACTAAACCAAATAGATGCACTCTTTCGATAATGGTATTGGTGGAATGACACCTTCAATTCAATGCAACTACCAAACAAACATATTAATTATATTTATCAATTCGTTCGTTCCAAATAAATCTCATAACCTCTTATTTAGAGACACCACGTCGTGATGTCATATTCCAAATATTCCGCATAACTTATAATTTCAACCTGTAGTGGGATTTGCCATTCTCTTCCATACGCGTAATTGAAAACAAAACAAACGAAAGTCTCAAATTCTTATCTTGTACGAAATAATTCCATAATACCTTTAGCACAATAGGGAAATTTCCTGTACTTGTCCAAAAGCTTTAATATGAGTTGCATTTTGTTAATGACATAGATAATGTAAGACATTTAAAGTTGTTAACGAGACATATTGACAACAAATTGTAAATATTAAACCTCGGAATTTACTATAAAATACCTTCAATTTACGACATCAAATTCAGAGTTTGAGACGATTTCGTTGAAGAACGGTGAACAAAATGTTTAAATTAGTGATCGCGCTTTTGAGTTTGGCACTTTTTGCCCAAGCGGCCTTAGTTCGCATTCCCATCCAGAAGGTTAAGGAACCCAAGAGCAAGGCCAATGAATTGTTGAAAGTTAAGAGCAAATACAACACCTTGAACTACTCCACCAAGGAGAGTTTGATGAACTACGTTGATGACTCGTATTACGGCAAGATCACTATTGGTACTCCGGCTCAAGAATTCTTGGTATTGTTCGATACTGGTTCCTCCAACTTGTGGGTTCCTGTTGCCCCTTGCTCATCGGATGACACCGCTTGTCAAAACCACAAGACCTACGATCCCAGTGCTTCCTCCACCTACGTAGCCAATGGGGAATCGTTCTCTATTGCTTATGGTTCGGGCAGTTTGTCTGGTTACCTTGTTCAAGACACCGTCACCGTTGAAGGTTTAGCAATTAAAGATCAAATTTTTGCCGCTGCTACCACTGAACCCGGTTATACTTTTGTCTACTCACCTTTCGATGGCATCTTGGGTATGGGCTTCCAATCCATCTCGCAAGACAATGTAGTACCACCATTCTACAACATGTACGCTCAAGGCTTGGTTGATTCTAACCTGTTCTCCTTCTACTTGACCCGTGGCGGTACCTCCACTGATGGCGGTGAATTGATTTTGGGTGGTGTTGATCCTGATCACTATACTGGTGACTTCGCCTATGTCCCTGTCTCCTCCCAAGGCTACTGGCAATTCGAGATGACTTCTGGTGTTGTTAATGGTGTCAATGTTTGTGATAACTGCCAAGCTATTGCCGATACTGGTACCTCTCTCATTGCTGTCCCCTATGACCAATACGAGAACATTCAATCTGCTATTGGTGCCACTTTCAATGACGATTACGGTTACGTGTTGGATTGTTCGAGCATTGACAGCTTGCCCGTTTTGAAATTGACCCTTGGTGGTGCTGAGTTCACCATTGAAGGCAAGGACTACGTCATTGAATCGGATGGTGTTTGCTCATCTGCTTTCGAGGATGCCGGTACCAACTTCTGGATCTTGGGTGATATTTTCATTGGTAAATATTACACCGTTTTCGATATGGCTAACAATCGTGTTGGTTTCGCCACCGCTAAATAAGAAGCTTAAAGATGATGTTGATTTGTTTAATTCTAAATTGTCTAAAAAAGACTAATTGTTGTTACTAAAATAAAGCACTTGTTATACCCTATATACATTTTGGAGTTTACTGTAGTCACCATTATCAATAAAACTAAATGCTGAAAAAACTGGCATCTGCAACATATTCTCTCAAACACACTCTGCAGGTACCATGTATATGTTTGGAACACACTCCTAATAGTCACATATTTGCAAATTCTAAGCTCACTTATATTTAATCGCAAACATTAGCATGTTTACTTGCAAAGATGCATACTTTTTCGTGGAGCCATATCCGTGTTTTATCCCAAACATTCATATAAATACTTATGGTCGAAGCATTCGTGTGTTTCTTCCGAAATAAACGATTGACGACTGAATGCATGAAACTAAACCGGAACAGATCAGTCAACATAAGAAACACTCAATTCATTTACACGCGCATTCACGAATAGTGCATGAATACAGTTATGCATTTGCAATATCATTAACTTAGGCTGAGAACAATCGCTCTCTTTTAATATGTTGCTCTCGATAGAGCATAGCGACAAAAAATTAAATTTACAGTGCACCAAACACAGTTGTATTTGTATTACAAACAAAGCTGTATTTGGACCACACCCACATATATTGTAACATATTAATCATTGTGTCTCAAACATGTAATATTGAATAGCAAACACAATGTGTTTGGACACAAGTATACTATATTTGCGACAAGCTCCAAACAAACGTTATTTTTGCCTCCAAACAAGAAAAAAATTCTGATTTTTCAGCGTGTACGAGCAAGAATTTCCTACCATTCTAGGGTATTTTTTATATTAAATTTATGAAGAACATTATGTCACTGTATAGAAACAATGTTTGGAAGAGTTGGGGTAGTGTAGGAAATTGTAGATGTGACTAAAAATGAGTTACAAATTGTGCTTGTAGGTAAAAAGGAGTTATTTGGTGTATATATGCATAAAACGGCAAATAAGAGCAAATTGCATGAGGTGTCAGGAGACACCCGACTGGAACGAAGTTCCTTTCGCTATACTTCCAACACGCCTAAGGCGTCTGTTGAAAAATACTATGATTTAAATGGATTTTTAAGAAAAGATACTTTTTGTAAATGATAAACTTTTTTTAAGAAATTTTTTTTATAGCATGTATATTTAAAAAAAATTATTTTAAAATTTTATGAAGAGAGGTACTTCTTTTATTAAAACCTAATGTTTTTTAAGAAAAGGTACTATTTGAAGAATAAGTACTTTCTGTAAGAAAATGCTATAAGAGTATACAATTTTTTACAAAGAAGTACTTTTTTTAGGAGCAGGTAGTTTTTAAAGAAGTGGTACTCCTTTTAGAAAGATGTTATTTTTTTAAAGAAAATTTACTTCTTTTCAGACAGGCTACTTATCTCAAGAAAAGAAAAAGAATAATTTTATTATTAAGCAAAGGTACTTTTAAGAAAATGAATATTTGTAAGAAAATTAATTTTTTTTAGAGAAAATATTTTTTTGACGAAAAAGTTTTTTTTAAGAAATTGTATTTTTTTAGAATTGGTCTGTTTTCATGAGTAGATACATTTTTAAGAGTAGGTACTTATGTCAAGAAAAGTTATTTTGTTTCACAAAAAATTTACTATTTGAGGAAAATGTAGTTTTGTAAGAAAAGGCAATTTGTTGTAAGAAAATTTACTTTTTTAAGAAAATGTGCTATTACAAAAAAAATAGTTTTTTTAAGAAAATTTACTTTTTGTATGAAAATTTAATTTTTTCAAGCCCAGTGCCAGGACTTAACACCCCACGGTCATAACGCCCTAAAAAAAATTTGTGCCTTATGTCATTTTGGGTGTTGTGACCGCCCTCAAAGCGGACAAAACGCCTAAAGAAGAAGTGGCCGTAGAGCCCAAAAAATTTTGGGCTTTATATCCGCCCCTATAAGCGGTCAGGACACCCAAAAACAATTAATTTGTAAATGAAATATTTAGCGTGATATGGAACTGATGTAAGATTACTTCAGTCTTAAATTTACAGTTAGTAAAGATCTTGGGTGAAGTTTGTATAGAAGAATTATTCAGTTGATGCCACATTTGCAGTTGTACCATCGTGAGGCTATAAGCAATTGCTTATAATTTACTTTGGTTATCAAAGACATGTAAGTATTGAAATCATAATATGTTTTGAATTATATTAAAAATAAATATGTAAGACGTGAATAGTAATTGTGGATAATATAAAGTGGAAAAATAGTGTGAACGATAGCGCCGCAGGTAAAAATTGTTTTTGACAAAAAAGATCGCGCGAATTTGATGTGTGGCCAGGGCGCTTAACACACACCGCTCTATATCTACTGTGTGCTAATGAGCCGAAAGAGAAGAGAAGAAAAAACAACACAGTACTCATAGCTCCGTGTCTCTTATATGTGTTGTTGTAATTGTGAACGCTTCGTATAAGCAAGCACGCATGCGTGTTCCGATTTTAAACAAACGGCACAAAAACCTTTTCCGTATGGGGCCGTTCAAGTATTACGTAAGCAGATTTATTACAATTATTAACCCCCCCCCCTCCCCCTTGTCAACAAAAGTAAGCAAAGCTCGATTTAGTGACTTGACAGAAGTATGATAAAGACCACACGTTTTGCATGTTCGATTTAATAGCTTCAATTTTACCGTTGGACAAAAATAATCGTAGGGCATTTGCAGGAAATCTTTGAGTGAAGAATGTAAGCGTGGAACTAAATTGACTGGGAGATTGAGAAATTGCCCTCCATCATCCAAAACCAAGTCATCAACTGTTTGTTTTACAACAGGAAGAAACCTGTTGTCTAGTAATCTAAATAGGCCACTTATGGGACGACAGCATTCTATGTTTCTACATTTTACAATTTGAAGCAAGTATTGGCTTTCACGCACGTGTTCTGAATACCATTTAATGTCTGGAAAATCAGGAAGATCTTGTTCGCCCGACCCAACATATTTTGCAGTAACATGATAGCCATCAATTTCCACTGAACTCCATATCTCAGCTAACACATTTCCTGCAAACTCGAAATTGGATCTATCTAAATGTTCATTAATTGTAACGCCACGTTCATCCAAATGAGACCCAAAATGGTCATGAGGCAATATCAAACCAGACAATTCCCGACTAAGAGGCGCCATTCTGCGCTCTACCCTGTTATACGCACTTCTGCCATGAGCATTGGTAGCTAAAAACAATGCATCGAGATCATGTCGCTTAAAGTGTTGTATAGCAAACCCTATAACTTTTTGATAACGCGGATTTTCATCTGGCCCTCCATCAACAGTCATGATTACCACTGATTTTACCAATCCATGTGTCAGTTTTAGCTAATGCTTGAAACTCTTCAAGTTCGAGAAGCATCTGGAAATCCTGAGCATGAGCATTAGCAGTCGATGAACTATGCTTTCCACTTCGAATAGCGATGTATGTTGGTCCAGAATATCCAACGGCTTGCGGTTGTCCTAGCAAACTGGAAGTGCTTTTGATACCAGCGATTACCCAGTCGTGATCAGGCAATTTGATTCTATATTCCATGTGCATTAGAAGAGGTGCTTGCTTATTTGCCGCTGTTACACCAATAGCCACCCGAGCTTTATCATCTGGAGATATGAAAAATACTTGATCGGGCCCAAGTATGGATGCTATGTTCTCCAAATAATGCATTGATGTTTCAGCGAAATTGCTATCTAAGTGGCTTTTGTGGTGATCAGTCTGAGCCCGAGTGAGCTTAACAGGGGCTGTCGATACATGTCTTCGTCCCTCTGCAGAATTAGATTTTCTGGGACGCAAACGAAGCTATGTCCCACTTCGACTAATGTCAAATCCTATTTTACGTTATTCTTGTGTGAGTTCATTGATCGTTTTCTAGGCTAGGACATCTAACTGAATCCCTCAGGGATAGTTTTTTTTTATTTCTGGATTTTCATGAGAAATATCTTCTAACTTTCTTTTCATACCATCTCTGTGTTTCTTCTGGGCAACTGCGTTTTGAATCTTCCTGTTGAAAGACTGTTTCGCTGTTCTTAATTATTCGCGCATTTATCAACTTCAACACGGCTTGGCATAGTATCTCCGGCAGAATACAAAGCATTCAGATTTTTTTCGAGTAGAGCAATCTTATTCTTCATAACATCCTGAGAAGGCTCTGCTCTCGGTGGTTTATCTGTATTTTCTGTGTTTTTGCATGCTGTTGTGATTCAACTCCTGGTTTTATGCCGTCTTCTTTTTGTTCTTTAGAATTTGAAACTGTCTGTATAATTTGTGTTTTTTCTGCAGGCTTACAGGTACTCGTTGCCTATAAATTAAAACATTCTATAGGTACTGCTAATAATTCTCTTATTAAGCTACAAAAACATAAATGTGTGACCAAAAAGGGTCGTTACATTCACACTAATATTTAAAATGTCTTATTTACTTTAACTTCATCACTCACCTTAGAAAAAAAACGTAGTAGATTAGATTTATTCTTAGTCGCTGATTGCAATTCTTCTTCAATTCGCTTAGAGACAAAAATATCAAGTTCCTTGTCGGACTTTGGTTGTAACATACATATAATTACGCCACACTTCGTTAACTAACTTCTGTACATTTTGTACTTTTGTATTTGTATGAGATTTTTTAAAACTTTCGAACAATTTTTGGTATAACTTGGATTTGTCTATTTGAAACGACATCTTAAACAATTCAATTTTGGCGAAAGTGGATCAACGGTAACACAAACATTAACTTGCTTTGCTTTGCTTACAACACGTCAAATCGTCAATCGTACCGAAACAAAACAATAGATTGGCGGAAGAAATTCAAACGTATTCATTATTTGTGGGAATCCCCGAATATGGGTTGTGTTTTCAAGCATAGACAATGTGTGGGTTGCCATATGTGTAAAAAAGTAAATAATTACTCATGATGGAATTAGTAAGGTGAACGCATTGCATAGCTGATTTTCTTTTGTTTATATATTTCTGGTTAATTTAAATTGTCAAATGTTGTTCACGTATACATACTTGTTTGTTTGTATGTGTTTTCCACAGTAGCACATAATTGATTTGACAATATAAGTTAACTTTAACAAAAACAAAATGCATATTGTTCTTGCCCTACAACAGTAACAACAGCTACTCATAGAATAACACATACGTAGAAGGTTTTATTCGCTCAATAAATTAAACGTCATAGGTACGATGGAAATTACACAGTGGAGGGTGGAAAATATGGGTTCAATAATACCAGATGGTGGCAATAGTATACAGCGATCCACAAAGGAACTACACCCGAATTTCGTGTTTTTGTGGCAAACTAGTTGTGTTAAATACAATACAAATGAATACCAACGTTAAAAGTCAACAAAAAAGTGCAAAATACATTTAAATTTTTCAGTTCTACACCAAAACGACAGGAAATAGTTAAGTGAACATATTTTGTACCTCCACCTGGTGTATGTAAACATTTCCACAGACCTACCGAGAGAGTGTGAAATGAAACGTCAGATGAGAGAATAAGTTCTTCTATAGTATGTGTTATTCTATGCAGCTACTGCGCTTCCATCATGCTGACGTAATCACCATCTTGACCCCCCACCACCCATGTCATCAAAAATAAGCAAGGCAAAGATCCCCCGCCCCCCTATAGTGCTTACGTAATACTTGAACGGCCCCTAACACTGTCTACAATGTGTGAAAATTTTGTTGAAATCGGTACACGAGTTTAGCGAGCACATCACTTTTTGAGGCTTCATTTTTATATATGTATATAGATTTGTATATTCTAGTTTGTATGTGAATTTTTTACTAATTATTAAATGAATTTCTGAATCATTTTGTACCTTTTCTCGTTTTATTTCATATATTAAAACCGGTCAGAAAACCCAGTGGGCTTTCTGACCGCCTTAGAACCGGTCACAACACCCAAAATGAATTTAGGCGTTATGGCCGGCTGAACTGGGGTCATAACGCCCAAATTTGTTTTTGGGCGTTATGTCCGTGGGGTGTTAAGTCCGGGCACCGTATTTTTTTAAGAAAATGTACTTTGTTTAAGAATATGAATAGTTATTTTTTGTTGAGAAAATTTACCTTTTTAAGAAAAGGCACTTGTTTAAGAAAATGTTCGTTTTGGAACGAAGTTCCTTATCGCACGTTGCGGGATGGGGGCTAAATGAAAAAATTTTAAACAACTTTTTTTTAAGTACTTTATTAAAATCCATTGTTATCAACTATATTGGGTACTTTTGGTTTGTTTTGGTTTAAAGGGAAGTTTTCTATGTGGAGCCTGTGTATTACATATTGTAGTATGTGTATTACAAATTTAGAAAAGCCAAAGTGCAAGACTGGCAAATCCATGAAATACAACCCTGAGCATGGAATTACATTTGGCAGCACACTTACTCTTACACTCGTGCTTTTGGTTTGATTTGTGTCTAGACTAACATATCGGGGGATATTTTTTGTTTAATGAGAAATTTTCTAGGCGGAGCCTGTTTATTACATTTTGTAGTTTTGAACCGAATAAAAAGTAAATTTAGAAAAGCCTAAGTGAAAGAAGTTTAAAAAAATAAAATTTTCTTAAGTAAGTGCGTTTCATAAAAAATGTAAATTTTCTCCAAAAAAAACACCTATTGATATTCTTAAACAATCTAACTTTTCTTAAAAAAAATAGCTTATCTTAAACAAGTACCTTTGCTTAGAAAAGTAAATTTTCATACAAAAAGTACCTTTTCTTAAAAAAAGTAATTCTTTTAAATAAGAACCTTTTCATAAAAGAGCACATTATCTTACAACATATTGCGTTTTCTTAAAAAACTATCTTTTCTTTAAAGAGTACCTTTTTTGTAAAACAAAATAACTTTTCTTGAGATAAGTACCTACTTTTAAAATTGTACATATTCTTTTGTAAAAAAAGCTTTTCTTCAAAGAAAATATATCTTCTCTTAAAAAATACCTTTCTTACAAAAATTCCTTTTCTTAAAAGTACCTTTTCTTAAAAATAAAATAATACATTTTCTTTTCTTTTCTTGAGATAAGTAGCCTTTCTGAAAATAAATAAATTTTCTTACAAAAATATTTTTTTTTATAAAAGAGTACCACGTCTTTAAAAAGTGCTTGTTCTTAAAAAAAAATACTTTGTAAAAAAAATTCATAGTCTTAAAATGGTAGCTTTTCTTAAAAAAACATTAGCTTTTAATAAAAGAAGCACCTCTCATTATAGAAACGACCTTTTCGGGATAATATATACCTACATAATACATATTCGTACAAAAGGGACCTAAAAATATAATTTAAAAAAAAATACATTCAATAAATAAAAAATTTCTTAAAACAAATTTATCATTTTACAAAAAGTACCTTTTCTTAAGGATCCATTTAAATTACAGTATTTTTCAACAGGCGCCTTAGGCTTGTTGGAACCAACTAGTACATAATATATAGCGAAAGGAACTTCGTTCCAAACGGGTGTCCCCTGACACCTCATGTAATTTTGTAAACTTCTTTCACTTTGGCTTTTCTAAATTTACTTTATATTGGGTTCAAAACTAGATTACGTATATAAGTATAAGTATACCAAAGATGATAGAAATACCCTAGATGATTCACTCGCTTATTCACTATCTTCGCCAGAGGGCACATGCTGTTTTCGTACGACCATTTTTCACTCGGATGCGACGAAATGCAAAAAAATTATTTTTATTTGGATTAGGCTATTTGAATTTGAAAATAGAATATAAATAATAGAAAAGCATATCGCTTTTGATATTTGTTGACAATACAAAAGGCAAAAAAGCATGGTTATATAGTTTTGGTTTCCAGCGATATTTGCCCATATCCACCACTATAAAATTTTCCTTTACTTTCAAATTCACCACTAATCTTTTCACCATCTATGGTTTTTTATTTATTTGAATTTTTATGACCGATTTTTGTTAGTTTTTGGTTAATGTATGAGAAATTCATACAAGTCATGAACATTTTTCTAATTGAAAAATGGTTGGTTTTTGTTGGAAATAATAGACAATTCAGTTCACCACACACTCACTGGCATGACTAGTTTCGAACTCCGTGACAAGTTCACCATCAGATGTCTAACTACTGTGCCTGAATTGATACCATCGGTTGATCGATCATCAATCGTATATATACAAACTCAATTCTGCAATTCACATGTGCGAATTAGTATCGATCGAAGATCCCTAAGTATCACCATCACTAAAAGGCCTATAATTCCAACAACAAGAACAGACAGAATTTTTCCACCATGTTCTTTTCCTCATGCATTCTCGCATTGTTGCAGTGTTTTGCCTTGATCATCCTGGCAGTATGTAAAAAGCAATCCACGGTGGGCTGGGTTTGCCTCTGAAAATATACAGAGAAAATAATGAACAAAGAAACTCCCTAAGTGTTGACGACCCTCGCAAACGTTATAAGGACCGCGATTTAAGGTTATGTGCCTGGATGTTGCAAACGCTATACAGGACGGGTGCCACTTTCCAGCTGCCAAATGTCCCCGAAAAATATATAGCTGACATGACAGCGATCCAGTAAATTCGAAGGACAGGATATGTTTGCACCAGAAAGAAAAACTGCGATATTTACTACAGCTGCCATGAGCGAAAGCAAGAATTCGGGTACGGATTTATAGTTGGCAAGAGACTGCGACACCTAGTTTCAAGGTTCAACCCAGTGAGTGAACGCATAGCCACAATTCGCATCAAAGCGAAATATTTCAACATCTCGTTAATTTGTCTGCACGCAACGACAGAAGATAAAGATGATGAGGTCAACGAATCCTTTTATGAGCGTCTGGAGGAAGTATACGGACGCTGCCTTGACCACGACATTAGATTATTGTAGGCGTTTTTAATGCCAAATTGGGAGGAAATAGTCCTTCGACCAACCATCGGTAATCACAGTCTACATATTACCACCACCGATAATGGAATAAGACTGATAGACTTCGCCAATCCAAAGAACATGGTAGTTAGTAGCACACGATTCCAGTGACCTGGATATCTCCTGATCAGAGGACGAAGAATCAGATTCATCACTAGGTAATCAATGGCAGGCACTCTTCTAGTGTAATGGATGTACATGTGATTCCTGGTGCCAATATCGAATCATTACTTGGTGGCTGCGAAAGTTCGCACTAGACTGAGCAGGGCTAAAAACGTACGAAACCGAACAGAGGAAAAGCTAGATATTGAAAATGTCCTATCGACAGAAGCTCTCTCTCTCCTGAATACCCCCCTGCCGAGGACCAGGTCCGCAGTGGAAACACATCTCCCATTCTTTGTAAACCGCTGCAAGCACTGAACTTGGCTATCAAAAACCGCAGAAAGATAAGCCATGGTACGACGAAGAATGTCGCATTGCAACTGATGAAAGGACGCTGCACGTATGGCAACGAAACAGTCAGTTACAACGCGTGCTGCGAGTGAGCGGTACAAGAAGCTGAGAATCTACCTTGGATCCGCCGTGAACAAGAAGAATTATGCTTGCAAATAGATGTTATTTTGGGTTATTTGGGATAGGCGAATCAAATTAGGACAATTGCGTTGGCTAGGGCATGTTATCAGAATGAATGAAGATGAACCAGCACGAAAAGTTTTCAATAACGTACCCGATAGAAGCAGGAAAAGACTCCTCTGGAAAGACCAGGCAGAAGAATTCCTCCATATTCTTGGTGCTACCAAGTGGCGAGAAAAGGCGAAGGATAGAGCCAGTTGGAGGAATATGTTGATATTTATTTAATTTGCTTGTTTAATTAATATGTGTAAGACATCTGACCTCATGAGGTTGTAAAATAGTCAATAAAAAAACTCAAACAATAAATATTTTAACAAAAATCTTTCGTCAGGCGCTTAATTTGGACAAAAGACGATGTCGAAAAATGCAGTATATGTGAAAGTGACTTACATGATCAGGCCCTTAAGTATTTGATACCATTACGTATTACATTACGTCTGATTTAGATTCACTCACTCAGAGTTTTTATGTTGTCTGGTTTTTAGGGTTGCCAAGTGTTAAATTGAAAAAAGCAAGTATTTCGGATATCAAACAAATCGCGTTTTAGTGAAAACAAAGTAACCTTACCCAGGTATACGCAACAATAGGTAATAAAACCAACAGTGACTTGCCGATTTTCTTAGGCTACAGGCACGTACTAGAAAGTTTCTGTGGCACAGCTGATCGAAAAGGTACTAGGGAAATGATGTAGAATGAGAGACTAAAGTAGACATAGAGATTATTGACCAGGGACCGGCTCGCCCTCCCCCCGAAATTATTTTCTCAAGTGGTGATTTTGGAATGTAGTGCTATTTTTCAACCTAAATTAAAAAATTAACTAATTAGATTAAAAAATCCCAATACTGGCATCAAGTTAAAATTTTTAAAATCTTTTCAAAAGTTTAGCTGCAATCGCACATCATGAAATATATCCGTTAATCCGGCCCCTGATTGAATACATAATATAGAGTAGGTACTTCTAGTGATGGCAACTCAGTCAAAAATGGTAAGGCACCCAATATGTACTCATATGATTCATAGCTTTCGGTGGCATCAATAGGTTAATATATGGGTTCGTATTCATCGGCCAATACTAGTAATATCTGGACATCTGTGTCATATATACAGGAATCAGCAACAAAGTTCTTTTTGACTAATTCGCAATTGGCGGCCTTTTGGTTTAACGTTGACTTTCTTAACTTTCACCAAGTAATCGTTTAAGTAAATGGTCTCAACGAGGATGATTGAGAATAATTTAACTAACGTTCAGTTCGGCAGCTTAGTTTATATGTGTGCGAGGAACCACTATTCTCTTTCTATCGTTGAAAAGCTACATTTTCAACAGACAAGTGAAGTGGTCAGACTTTGGGATTTCTGACTGATTGTAAAATTTCGTTTTTAATATCTGATTGTCTGCATCGTGGTTCGTGTGACAATTACAAGTATTTGAACTAATGCCCACCCTTCACTTGCTACAATTATGATTGATAAGAACAAATGTTTGTTATATTGTTGTGAATACCTGTGATTGTGGTGGCTGCAAACGTACACCATTCATTTTACGGCAGTGCTGGTAACAATGTGAATGGTGAATTACTTATTGAGTACCTACATAGATAAATAAAAAACCATAGATGGTGAAAGATAAGTGGTGGATTTGAAAGTAAAGGGAAATTTTCTAGATGTCGTCGGAGTGGAGGACATGGGCAAATTTCCCTGGAAACCAAAATTATTGAAAAAACTATATAACCATGTTTTTTGTATTGTCAACAAATATCTTTTCCTTTATTTATATTCTGCCGAAGATTGTGAATAAGCGAATGAACCATCTAGGGTATTTCTATCATCTTTGGTATAAGATATCGCACGGGCCGTGGGAAATTTCTTGTTCAATGGGATATTTTCTAGACGGGGCTGAATGCAATAATTACAACGTTTGGTCCCAAACAAAATATACCTTGCAAGATGTATTTAGAACACGTGCTAACAAAAGGTGTGGTAGGCAACATCAACAGGGATTTTGTTTTATTTAGTGGACCGATGCTGTACAAGTCAACATAAACGTATACCAACAATAACAGTACACCAAAAAAGCACATAACCAAAATGCATTTGAATTAGAAAGTGGGGAACACAAAGACATGAAAAAACTAAATTAGTTGTTCGAATAGCACTACCTGGAAAATGTTACGAGAAACGGCAATGAAAGTTACAAAACGACAACACAGCACCTAGTGGCAATACTTGACAACGCCAGTGCGATAACTACTTATTTACTTTATCTATGGTATAAGTAGTGTTTTAGCAAATTTCACAACCAGTAGGTACCAGCTAGTGTTGAATTGCGTAACATAGGCAATTGTTGAGAAACTCAGCCATATAAGTAAATATGTATATACCAAGATGTTGCGAAATGCCAAAATTTTGATTCAAGATGACCGATGAATATAGATGGTGTTAGCGTCAGATGTTGAATTAACCATGTATTAACAGTAGGGTTTCAATTATTCGACATTTTACTTTGGCCGGTTAACCGCTCGAGTAATTATTTGAGGTTTTCTCTTCACCGGTTAATCGAATAAAATTGTACAATTGTTCGGTTATTCGAGTAAAAGCAAAAAATACTATTTTCATTGATATCGTTTTCTAAAGTTTTACATTTAGTATAATAAAACTTTGGAAACAGCCAATTATATGAGATCATATTTGGCTGTTCGTATCAGTAAAAAAATCCTTAGATTTGGCTTGAAAAAACCTGTTCCACACTGTTGTTCGAAAATTCGAATTTTCAGTAAATCGGTGGATATACTCTTCTTTTTCCCGTACAAGATTTAATCAAAAATCACATATGTCCAAATTAAATGTAATTTGTATCTAGATGCATTATTTTCGAAAAAATAAAAACCCTACTCATTCACGACGAATTGCAGAAATTAACCCCTGATCAGTGTAACTCATAGGAAATAGAAAAAATAGTCTTCTAAGAAACATTTTCAGATCGAATCATACATAATAAAAGTAATTATTTACGTATTCTCCACATTTTTTTCAAATCCCGAGTTTTTGGATTCCTCTTAAATTTTATGCAGGATCAAAGTAAAGCAATTTTCAAATTTTCTTGGGAATCTACTGTAAAGAAAGAATTTTAATTTTTATATAAAATGCCGGGTCAAATGCACAAGCCTGTAACTTTCGACATTGATGAGCCACTTTTTACGTTGTCCGATGTGCCTCAAATGTTCTCCCAATTTGTACTTTTATTTTTTTTCAAACAGATTAACGCAAAACGGATTTCAAACGGTTTATACGAGTTAACTGGTCGACTGGGCGATGTGAATTGTATTAATATTTAGATTTAAAAACTGTAAAACTCAAATTAAATTTAATTTATGATAATTTACTTGTCCTCGGAAGCTGAAATTAGGAAAATAAATAGTTCCGTTTTCTCTGACAATATCGCGAAGCTGTTGTCCAAGCCTGGAAGAGAAAATCTGATATACAGGGCGCTGTGCAATGCTGGCGGTTGAGTTAAAGTCAGTGGCGGAGGCGAAATATTATGCAAAATAGTTGGCAGCCGCGCGCCTCTATGAGGCGACACTGCTCGCATTTGTCCTTGTCTGAAAGACGCAAAATTGTTATTCAAATGTACACAAACAAAAGCAGCTGGTACAATGAATGTGTTCGAAACGAATTCAATAAATAGGAAAAAAACGATTTTTTTATGAAATTTTCGCTCCCATAAATAGCAGTACATAAATACATAGTAGCATAAAAGCAGTACTTTTTGCTTAAATTCGATTAACCGATTAATCGTATAATATTAATCGGTTTATTCGTTATTCGAAATTTGTGAATTTTAAATTATTCGATCGAATATTGGTACAAAATTTTCCGGTTAACGATTAACCGATTGAATACCCTAATTAACAGTAGGGTAACCTTTCAGTTAATCATTAGTCGGTTAATCGATTAATCGTGCTATAAAATTAACCTAACATTTCGATTAACTTCGAACCAATCAGTGCGATTAATCGATTAATATAATATAAGAACGTGTTTATGGTAAGCAGTCCGTTTTGAAACACTCCTATAATGTGGCAACTCATATTACAACGATTTGCGAACAAATTTCATAACTTTACACACATTTCGAACAGATTTGATAGTTTCTTGAGAGAAAGCGTCACAAAGTGCTTTGGCTCATAAATATAAATAAAAAAATTGTCTCAAAATTGGTTCATTAAATTGGGTGTAATAGTATGATGAAATTTCAAGACCTACTGGTCACTTTGTATGGGGGTATCGAAATACCTGGTCCGATTCTGTTCAAATTCAATAAGGATAATAGTCAGAAAATTACGTTTTGCAACATTTTTGTAAAACTTAATCAATCCAATAGGGTATTATAGTGTTATATTTTCAGAGCGACCCTACCCTTTGTATGGGAGGTACCGGAAACCGTGGCGCTTTTGGGTCCAAACTTTAAGATTTTTTTAATTTGGGCTTGGTACCGAAAGTCACTAATTTTCATGTTGCTGCAACTACCATTTGTGAATTGTATCTACATATATTTTATACTTTATAATGAAGTTGCATTTGTTACGTTTTGTTTTGTTTTAATAAATGTGCCTAGTACTCGTACAATGTTTGAACACTGTTTTCTTTTTTTTATTTTATTCGTTTAATCGAATAATTTAATTGCGTTTTGTTCGGTTAATTGTCAGAATGAAATTTACGATTAACTGATTAATCAAAAAACCCGAATCAATGGGTACCCTAGTAGATACTTGTGTGAATACCTGTGATTGTGGTGGCTGCAAATGTACACCATTCATTATACAGCAGTGCTGGTAACAATGTGAATGGTGAATTACTTATTGAGTACCTACAAAGATGATATAAATACCATAGATGATTCATTCGCTTAGTCACCAGTTTCACTAGATGGCACATGGTGTTTTCGTACGAGCATTTTTCACTCGGATGAAAATAAAATATAGATAGTAGAAAAGTATGATAACACAAAAGGCAAAGAAGCATGGTTAAATAGTTTTTTCAAAAGTTTTATTTTCCAGGGAACTTACCCATTTCCACCATTGCTGCGCCATCTAGAAAATGTCCCTTAACATTAAAATCCACCACTAATAATTCACTATCTATGGTATTTCTATCATCTTTGGTACCTATGTAATAAGTAACGAGAGGTTTAAGGTTTTGTGAGCGACTGCTCGTTTATTCATCATTAATATTCTATTAACATAAAGTTTGGTGAGTGTAAATAACAGCGGTGTCATATTCTACCGTGCGACCAGAATGTGTGAATCGTAACATTTGCATTTCTCACGGAGTCAGCAAAACAATATGCTACCCGTGTTTCATTTTACGGAGATACGTTACCTGGCGTTTACACGGGACAGTTTAGCTCCGACAGTAGCAACACATTCACACATTTTTACTACCACACTTACATTTCTCTCACTTGCCTCGCCACTGTCTCTGATTTTTCAACGACAGTAACTTCCGCAAGAGATTTGACATAAGCGGCCAGATCATGGCTGAACTAGTAAACGTTGGCGCAAAAGAACAACTGATTTAGCTTTTTTTTTTGACTCCATCTGTTAAATTCAGTGTATTTTGTTGTTGTACTTTTTTGTTTATTGTGTTGGTTCATATGCATCTGTGTTGAATTTGACGGTTAGAGTCATGAAACAAAAACTAAATGTCTGTTGCTGGTTCACACAATTACAACAAATCCTACTGCGTCAACCTCTACTAGTTCAGCCATCGGCCATATCGGTGACGTTTCGTAGTAATTTGAGAAAAAAGCAAAACATCGCAAACGACTTTACAAATTGGGAAATATATTTGTATTTGAAAATGTTGCTAATTTTTATTGAAATATTGTTTGGCAATACAAACATATAAACATGAATACATGTCTAATTTTGCAGAGTACATCAGTTCCATTGTAATTTGGAGAAGTAAGACAAAACACAATGGCAAAAGAGCGAAGAAACAAAAAATCAGAGCACGAAATTTAACGAAACGACACTGTCGGCGGTTGCTTAAAACTGTACTGTCTTTATAACTGGTTGGACGCGTACGTCACACAAACAATTTTTCTCTTTGTGACAATTAATACATATTCTCAACTATCGTATCTCAAAATATCCCGTGTAAACGCACCGTAACGTCTTGCTATGGTCGAAAAATATTTACACTACACCTCCCTTTTCACAAAGAATTAATTTATTTCAATAAATTTATTCTAAGTCTTAAATTAAATGTAATATTTTCGACTTAATTCTTTAATTCTAACGTCAGAATTTTCTTATTTTTACTAATTTTACC
This sequence comes from Phaonia tiefii, assembly GCA_963931995.1. NCBI lineage: Eukaryota > Metazoa > Arthropoda > Insecta > Diptera > Muscidae > Phaonia > Phaonia tiefii. The sequence goes on along the minus strand of OZ008368.1, from coordinate 194,195,006 downwards.
TTATATTAAAAATCTTTTACAATTAGAACATATTTACTTCCTAATATACAAATTTTAAAGAATGTAGCTCTAAAAAATAAAATTATTTTGTTTTGGAAAAAATATATATACCTTATATTCAATTTTTTTAACCTATCCTTGTGCACTGTAACGTTTTTGTCACTACTGCCCTGTGTTATTCCTATTCTCTAGGTAATTACTTCATAGGGTCCAATATACCTGTTATCTAACTTATGACCTACTTCATTCTGTACTAAAACTAAATCTCCTACTTTCATCGTACATTTCGCCTTTTCAACCACAAATCTGGCTCTTTCTGTGGCATTTTGGAGTTTAAACTTGATTTCCAAAATCAAATTCAGCCATAGCAGGAGGAATAGATGACGGCAAGGGTGATAAAAACATATTACCAGTGATATCTAAGTTAGGTGTGGGTGGAATACCATCTACACGACAATCCACAATTCGTTCCCCAGAAGCCTTTTTCCTTTTGGGAGACGATAACAAATTCTCCCGCCATTTAAACTTCCTAAACATTTCCTTCATCTGTTTAAATTTAGCAAATAGGGAGTTAAAATCAACATTCAAGTTAGAGAACCCCTTTTTCGCGTCTTTAAACAATTTATAAAACTCAACATCATAATCTCTACAATTCCAACAAGCCCAACGAAGACCACTTTCCTTAGATGTGATCTTATCGAAGTACCTGCCATTAAAACCGGCACATTTCACATGTGCATGGCTATCACAAATCCAACATGTTAGGTAAATACCATCATATATGTTAGTAACAGAGCAATCTTTTGAAAGACACTCCATTACTGAATATGACAAAATTTATACTAAACAAACGAAAATTCAGATAAATCAAATTCAATAGCACCTAAGTTATGCAATGGAAAGCAAAAAAAAAATTCAAAAATCAGATAAATCAAATTCGAAGCAACTAAAATTATGCAATAGAAACAGAAAAAAAGAAAAAACAACAACTGTAAACACTATAAAAACAGATTACAGTGCAACAACAATTGCATTAATAATAACCAAACAACAAAGCAAAAAGAACCACTGCCGTAAAAACGGAAGCAAAAACAAATTGTTTGAACAAATGATATACCACAGCACAGGAAAATATAAAAATGTAACTATAATTCACAAAATCACTCGAACTTCAATAATCAATCACAGAAATTAATTCACCGAACAAGGTAATTCACAAACTAAATCACAAAAATTACTCTAAATAACAAGAAACTATAATTTTAATACCCGATGAGCCAAGCTCAGATAAAAAAACATCAAACTTCGCAGAGAGTTGCCAGATTTGTGTCAATTAAAACAGTGTCAAAGGCATGTCTTGGTGTCGGTGTCAATATTAAGTTCTCTCTAGTCTTTCTGGTAATCTTGTTCTTTCTGCAGTGTATACATCCTTTCATATAATTTCTGATATGTTGAGTCATATTTTTCCACACATATCTTTTCTGGATCTTCTCGAGATTTCGACGTATTCCTGGGTGGCCACCAGTAACAGGATTGTCGTAGTTTTCTCTTATTCCTCTTTCTATATCACCTCTATTGTAAAGTTGAATCATTCTTGGTGTTACAACTAATGCCAAATCACCTTTCAACATTTGATTGCCCATTTCTTTGAATTCTTCTACCCGGGTATATTTGAATATATTGTCATTTAATGGTAATCTTATATTATTAATGCCTTGCTTGTCGGCTGCTTCTATCAGCCTAGAGAAAAATCGTCCTAAGTAAATTTTTTCTTTAACAAACAAGTTTCTTGCGTCAATTCTACATAGAATCTTGCGACCTTTTCTAAAATGTAGTATTTGATCTAGAAGTTCTAGTGCTACATGTCTTCTGAATTCATTTCTATTTAGCGCTTCATAAATTTTGGGCATTGCGATTGATTTCGCTGTATTACTGGACTTTTCATTCTCGCGTTTTCTAAATTGACTTCGCGTAACGATATTTATTCTACTTTCATCGTGTACATTTCTGATGTCCTTGAAGTCTATTCTCGACAAGGCAACGGCTACGTGGTTTTCTTTTCCCCTCAAGTACTCTACCAAAAATCATACTCCTCTAAATCTAACCTCATTCTTGTTAATTTGGATGATGGGATTTTTTTAGTGAAAACAAGTAAGTTAGCGGTCGATGATCGCTTCTAACTAAGAATCTTTCTCCATATATATATGGTATGAAGAATTTGATTGCCCAGTGTATGGCTGTAAGTTCCTCTTCAATTGTGGACTTATTGGATTCGCCTTTAGTAAAAGCTCTCGATGCCTACGAAATGGGGAAAACCGCTCCGCATGCATATTTACTTGCATCAGTAGTGATACAGAAACTTTTATCATAATCGGGATATTGCAATATATTTGGGCTCATTAGTTGGGTTTTGAGGTATTGAAATGCATTTTCGCACTCAACTGTTCAAATGAACGCGGTATTTTTTCTTGTCAATTTTGTTATATGACGGGATAATTCTGCGAAATTTGGAATAAAGCGTATGCAATAGTTACAGAATGCTACGAAGCGTTGAGCTTCACCAGCACTCTTTGGAGTGGGATAATTTTTTATTATAATTGTATTTACCGTCATCAGGCAGTATCCCTCTGTAAGTGCATTTATGACCCAAGAATGTCACTTCGTGGCTAAAAAATCAGCACTTTTCTGGATGAAGTTTGAGATTATATTCTCTGCAAACTTTAAAAACATCCTCCAAATTATTCATCGTGAGCGTTTCTGAACAACCAATGACCACCAAGTCATCCATATAAAGGAATGCTTGTCCTGGAGTAAGACCCGAGAATGCTAGTGGCATAATTCTTTGGAATGAATTTGGGGCAATTTTTATCCCATAAAGCAGACGTTTAAACCGAAACGAACCCTTATCAGTTGAGAAAGATGTTATGTCTCTAGATTCTTCTTCGAGTTCTATTTGATGGAAACCTGACATTATCAACTTCTCTGTATATTTCATCTTTTCGGGTGTGAGGTAAGCGATAGTTTTTTATGTATATTGGTTCTACGTCATTTATTCTTAATTTCTGTTTATAGAAATTATTTACTGATATTTTATCAGACTCTAGGGCAAACACGTCAATATATTTTGAACAAAGAGATTCTAAGTCATTTTTAATAAAATTTGGAAATCTTTTGGTTAATTTGTCAAGTTTTTCCTTAGACTCTCTATCATAGGTATTTTGAAAATTTACGCATTCATAATCGGTTAGACTTTCCGTTTCAATTTGAGAATAATCAACAACAACGTTCTGGCCAGTTGTATTTACAATTCTAACATATGGGTTTGATTTGTCAACTATAGTATTGGCGATGAATATTCCTTCGGATATCATTTGATTTGGTATGAGGATGTCTTCCGTTAACGATTGAATTTTTATACTTCGCATCACTTCTGAACGTGCTGGTAGATGAAAATGAATAATCTTTTGGTGCATTGTGAATTTGAATTGCAATATTCTCTGAAAAATTGTCTGGTCTTAATATGATCCAATCATTATCATGTTGGTAATCCAGAATGCAATTTTACCGTTTAACAAAATCCAAACCAAGAATACCATTTGATGGTATTGGAAAATTATCATCTACTATATGAAAAGCATGTGCGATTAGGATATTATCTACCTTCAAATCAATAGTAACGGTTAATCGTGTTGTTATTGTTCCCTGACCAATACCATTTAGTCTAATCGTATTGGATGATTTAGTATCAGTGAAAGATATACTTCCCTTTTTGACAAGGGATACGTCTGCGCCAGTATCCACAAGAAATGTCAAAACATTGTCACTAAAGCTTGTCTGAGTAAATATGAAACTACTAAGGTTTAAGTTGATATTGAAAATGGAACGATTTACTGAGTACTTGAGTTCTGTTTCTTTTCCGACTGGTTATTTTCCTGTTGCATTAGGCGAACATTATTTCGCCTTTGGTTGCCGACACCATTGCGGTTGTCATTTATACGATTTTCGCTATTATAGTTTTGTCTGTAGCAATTACCTCTTCCTCTGCAGCGATAATTTGAGCGGCAATGGTTTCTCCCCCGGCCGTTGCCTCGATAGTTACTACTATTGTATTTTCCTCTTCTAGAGTCGTGTCTTAATTGAAATACATTATTTTGACCAGCCACATCCGTGCAAGAGTTGACAAACTTTGATACAGAATCGTTCATACTTTCAAAGTTTCCAGCTACTATTACGACTTTAACTCGATCGTGGCTGCAGTTCTTTGTCATAGCCTTAACCGCAGTTTGAATTGCATATTTTGATGCAGTTTGTGTTGGCAGTCCATCACTGAGGTATGCATTTTCTAAAATTTTCGTCAACATTTCTATTTCCGTCGTATAGGCGTTGGCTGACTTATTATTTTGCTTAATATTCATAATTTTTGCAGTTATTACCTCTGTGGATTCGCCTTTCACAGTTGATTTTAATTGCTTAATAATAGAAGTAAGGGTTGTCTCATTCGTTACCAAATTTCGAGCATTTCCCTTTAATTTTGTTTTCACTAAATTTATGGCCATGTTTTCGTGTGCTTCTTTTATTGAATCCACTAGGCGCAGTGCATCTAAAAATGAATTTAAGTTTTCAGGTTTGCCGTCAAACTCTGGTAGCAGTTTTGAGGCTAAGCCAAGAAAGTCGGTTAAAGATTGTGGCATAATTGTAAGATTATCCGGGGAAATTATAGATGTATCAGAAATTCTCAAACTTGTATTTTCCACTGTGGACTCTGCACCACTGTAGCAACTGGGATCGTCAGGAGGTAACTTTACTTCAAAACTCCTCCGAGATAAAACCTTTACGAGTTTATCCCTGACGTCCGTGAAAAAATTATCGGCTGCTGATTTGTGAGCTACAGTTAACCGAGAGCAATGCACATTAAGTACAACCAGCGTTATTATATTAACAGATTTATCTGTTTTTCACAGATTTTTTAGGTGTTAAACAGATTTCCAGTTTTTTTCTAGTAAACACAGATTTTGTAAAATGTTATCGCAATGCGGTTTTTGATAATTTGTATATAACGTAAAAATCAGAAAACAATCAAGAAATGTCGTGAAAGAGAAACGTTTCAGTGAAACGTATCGTCTCGATACAATGGTTACTGTCTCTCGGACCCAAGTACGCCTTGCCAAATACAATTACAACATTCCTTTTATTCAAATGCATCGCCGAAGGGATGCACGACTATAACACAGGGTATTTTTATGGAATTACTGTCGTTTTGTTTCAAGGATACACGTTGTTTTAAATATGAGTACAGAGTTTATGACTAGAGACAGGGCATGCCTTTGGGTTCTCCAGCGTCACCGATAATGATGGACTTTATAATGGAAGGATTACTTGACACGACGCTCAATTCATTAACTAGGAGGCCGAAAATTATAACTAAATATGTGGACGATATATTTGTAATCATTGGGAAATCTGAGGTGGAGGACACGATGAAGGCGGTCAATTCTTTCAATCGACAACTTCAATTTGTAGTTGTTGAGGAAAGGGACCAACAATTACCACACATTGAAATTTAAAAGTTGACTGGTATGAAACGCCTAAAGCGTTAGGACGACTGATAAATTATTATTCTAAGCATCCTAGAGATACAATAATTAATACGGCCAAGAATTTCGTTAACAGAGTGGTGAAAATAAGCGACGTGGAATTTCATGCACAAGTTTAACAAATTTAGTCGGAAAAATCAAATTAGTTGACAAAAGCTTGCAGCAAAGACAAGTCGTATACTTTTTCTTACCTCACAATGTAACTATATGCATAAATATTATTGTGATTTCCAACTCAATAAACTCTAACAGATAATACTTGAAGGAAAAATTTTGTGTTTACTGTTTTCACTAATGCTTTATAAAATCTTTGTGTTTTTCTTATACATATTACATCCTTGAAAACGATCAACGAAGTTGATCCAAATATTGGAAGCTAAATAAATTGTGGTAAGAGGAAATTTATACAACTACGTATACGGTTTCTTATTTCCATACCTATGACCTCAAGCCGATACTAAAATTGAAAATCATAATACATAATGGGAAAGGTCAACTATAAATACAACATATTTTAATATTGCGTAAAAACATATTTTTTTTGACAAAAAAAGATTTTTTTGCATAAACTCTACAACTCTAATTTCCTCAAGTCTGTCAAAAAGAATTTTCGTATGCCTCTCAACTGTGTCCTCTTTGTTTGGCCTGTCTGTGTTTAAGGATTTGTATGATTTATCAAAATGTTCTTTTATAAGTCTCAATTTAGTAACGATCTGCAGCCAGTCCCTAAATGTAACGATGTGTATAATCTATATTTAAAAACATATGTTTTCTTTAAATCACATTTACAGATGCAGCTCTCTTCAAATATTTCTTTCTCAATTTATGTGTGTGATTTTTGTATATTCCCATTACGATCGGTACGATTAGAAGAACAGATATAATTACTAACAATATCTCCACTCTACTAGTATTCAATGTTAGATTATCATCTACCGTAATATCATTAACCACATTGGCATTGGGTCTGTCTATCATTGAGTTAGTTCCTCCCATAATTATGGTATGTTCACAAACAAATTTAGGAAGTTTATATTATTTTTTTTATATATGAATTGTAATATAAAGTTGTAACAATTTTTATTTTTTTTAAGTATATTTTCAATAAAACTCTATAATAATTACTTAAAGAAGCGTAACCTTAATACATATCCGGGTCTCCGCAATCCACGCCATTTACAACTGTATACCCTGGTTTCCATAATCCACACCGTTAATGACTGTTGATTACAGGCATCGCTGAACAGACAATTTCGTTGACTGGTGACAACATTTTCCAGAAAGTTTGTTAAATGAATTGTTGTTTTTTCTTTCATTCCAGTTTTTTTCACTTTATGTGTATATTATAACTTATTGACTTGACTTATTGACTTTTTAGTTTTTGAAAGTGTCCAAGCTTTCTGAGATTTTAACAGTTCTATGTTATTAATTTTAAAGTTTTATGAGGCTTTTTCTTTTTTTTAATTGTGATTTGTATTCAATTTTATTGAGTAACATTTTTGCACAATGTTTGTTCCATAGAGTAAATATTAGTAGAGAAAATATTTGGCTTATCTGGCGTTTCCTTTCACACTCTTCGTGATGCGGTCGGAGTGATAGAGAGATGTTTGACGTAAAGTGACATATACCAGGTTAAATTACAATAACTTCTTGCTTTAATTTTTCATGCCGTTTTGGTGAAAAACTGAAATTTAAATGTGTTTTAAACTTTTTTATTGACTGTTATTGTTAGCATACATTTGTGTTGTATTTACCACAATAATTTTAACACACAAAACAAAATGCCGTTGTTGTTCGTTGTTTTGAACCATTGCCTCTATCTGGTATTATTAAAGCAATTCTTTTCAACATCAAACGTAAATATCACACCAGGCCAAATGTCATAAATTTGGTGGGAGAACTATTGGGTCTACTATAAGTATTAGTCTATGGTTTGTTCTCTTTATTCAAAGTTAACTTATTTCGCACTGTTGGTAAACGACTCTATTGTTGTTTGTTTGTTTTATTTTCACGTTTTGTGTTATATTTTATTAATTTGACCATGTAATTTGGTTCAAAAATTATCACGAGAGGTAAACAAACGTAAATTTTAGTTCGCGCTGGCAGGATCGCCATGTAATAAGTAACGAGAGGTTTAAGGTTTTGTGAGCGACTGCTAGTTTATTCATCATTAATATTTTATTAACATAAAGTTTGGTGAGTGTAAATAATAGCGGTGTCATATTCTACCGTGCGACCAGAATGTGTGAATCGTAAAATTTGCATTTCTCACGGAGTCAGCAAAACAATATGCTACCAGTGTTTCATTCAATGGAGATACGTAACGTCTTGCTATAGTCGAAAAATATTTACACTACACCTACATAGATAAATAAAAAACCATAGATGGTGAAAGATAAGTGGTGGATTTGAAAGTAATGGGAAATTTTCTAGATGTCGTCGGAGTGGTGGACATGGGCAAATTTCCCTGGAAACAAAAAGTATAGAAAAAACTATATAAACATACTTTTTTGCCTTTCGTGTTGTCAACAAATATCAAAAGCGATATGCCTTTGAATTATTTATATTCTATTTTCAAATTTATACAACAGAATCGAAATAAAAACTATGTTTGAGTGCTTTTTCGTCGCATCCGAGTGAAAAATGGTCGTACGGAAAGAGAGTATGCCCTCTGGTGGAAATGGTGATTAAGCAATTGAATCATCTATGACATTTATTTATCTATGGTATTATGCAACATATCAATATACTATATGTCTTTGGATGTGTCATACAACTTCAGATATAGATGTCGCCAAGGTGAAAGCGTTTTAGCAAGTTTCACAACCAGGAAGTTGGACTATGGTGAATTTCATCATGACCCGTGTCCGTCAGGGGGTTTCAATGAATCAGCTGCAAAGATGATAGAAATCATATACCAATCATAAAGTAGAGTTAAAATTTCACTGCACTCGAATGCCAACAAACAAAAACACGAGAGAAGCGTTATATGTCTCTCTGTCTCTCTGGGCCTCTTCATTGAATATTTCAATGCACAAGCAGTTTTTTTATCATGTATTGTACATAACTCAAAAACGATGTACATAGTTACAAGTAGACAGTCAAAATTTCTCTTCACTGAAATGCCAACAAATAAAACGAGTGAAACCCTAGCCATTCACTGCTTTCTCTCTCTTACTCGCTTCATACAAATTCAAACCATGTTGAAGTAAAATTATATAAACTATGCAAAAAGTATGAAATAATCTAGATATGAATGCGTTTGAGTGATTTACTGGCACTTTTTGGTTCTCTTTTGCCAATGTTGCTCATCTTCTGGTTGTCTAATTCTTGATCGTCTTTGCATAACTACAACCACCAGTATTGCCAGAGCCGACTAAAAAAATATGACAAATGTCCTCAAAAATCATGCTAAAAAATTATGCTACTATGCTAAAAAAGGCTTTTTACACCCCAATTCTGTGTATTTGGTAACAATCAAATTTTAACCACAAAATTGTTACAAAGTTGTCACCGTTATTTGTACCTGGTATTCTGGCAACACAGTGACAACGAAAAATTCACCTCACAATAACAGGTTGTCAAAAGCAGGGACAAAAAAGGAAAAACATATGGTTTTCTACACAAAATGAACGCGGTAAAAAAAGTAAAAGTAAGTATTTAATATATTTATGTTGTATTGAATTAAAATTAATACATTATTATTTAGGGAATTTGAGCGCACCGCAAAGGCACAGCTGAAATGCTATATTGCATTCCTCAAGGAACATCCAGAGATGCTAAGTGGAAAGAATACTGCACGTCGACGCCATATAGAAGACAAAATTTACTTTAGCGCCAACTCTCTGATCTACAACAAAATCCGATCTGGTTGAAATGGGTATCATTACAAAGGGTTTTCTAAGCTCTATACATCAGTGTATAAACTTATTTATATGTATGTATTAGCCCATAGGGGAGCTAATTAAAAAACGTTTTTAAACCTCACTTTTCTGCTAACAATACATTTTTTTTTCAAAAAATGCTCTATTATACTTATTTTATTGCAGGTTTCCAGACTACACAAGGCCTTGGCCTTTTTTAAAGGTATATCCCTTGAAAGACCGGAGATGTTTACGTTAAAAGTTTTGTAATACTTTTCGCGCATTTTCAATCTTTCTAATACAAAAGCAAGTTCTTTCTTCTCCATTTCCATAGGACAAAGTAACAAAAGCCCTTCTTTCATTTAATTATGCCCTCTTGTCGTTTTGGTACAAAATATATTATTAATTTTTCCCGTATACAGTTTTATTGTTTACTTGCAGAATTTATAAAATGATTTTGTATCAACTTTCCGGCAAATAAAACAGCTGTCACGCACTGTTACCTCCTCTTTGGCAGCTAACAGTTTTTGTTACTTTTGTCACCAAAAAAATGAGTCAGAATACCGATTTGTGACAATTGTCACATTGCTGTCAAATAGTAACCGACCGATTTTGATGAAGTTTTCAGACAATATTCAGAATCATCTAGCGGGTGACATAGGCTATGCAGCCAGGGTGAAAGTGGGTGGTGCCACTCCCCCTTTTCAAAAATTGCTCTGACGGCTTTTCTAATAGACAGATTGTTATGAAAATGTCACAATGTGGTACCAACGACCTGCTGATACTCCTTGGCTATACTTGGTTGTGATTGGATAAAGAGGCGTGGCAACTCCCATACAGCTTGTAATTTAAAATGGCTATATCTCAGGAATTGTCGGAGATACATATGAAGATGAGATTTGGTATATATTTTGTTGGAACAGTATGAATTACAGCCAGGGTGGAAGAGGGCGGTGCCACGCCGCCTTTGCACTGTACGGTCCAATATGACTAATTTGAAGTTAGTTAATAATCGTCCATATTTTTATTACAGGTAAAAAAGTAAATTTTTTGGACCTAACAATAAATTTATAAGGAATTTTATCATTTATCTCTATACAAAATGTTTGAAATGGTCAACCTATTTCTGATATTTCATGATTTAATTTTTTGCTTTTACGCTTGGAGTTGCTTTGATATCCAGTAACCTAAATACCGATAAATATGATGCAACATTTTCAGATAAATTAAAGGAAGTAACTTTCAGTACGAAATATTGTGCCGTTTGCATGCAGAAAGAGTGTGCTAAAAAATGACACTAAAATTAAAAACAAATCGAAAAATGTTGAGGAAATTGTGCCAAACGTCTTTTGGCCTAAGTTTTCAAAAAAAAAAAAAACAGATGCCAAAACCAAAAAATCCAATGAGTGTTCGAACTCACGGGGATGTGTTAACACCTTTTTGCTACACGGTACCTGTTCGATTTCTATGAACACATTCGTAAATGTTACATTGGAAAATAAAAAACAGCGTTCAATCATATGATGACGTTACAGTTAAATAATATTAATACTTAAAATTATTTAAAGACCCAGTGCAAGCACATGTGTCATTATTTTCTTGCTCAATACTTTTTGTTTTATTCCCACAAAAGTCAAAGAATGCAAAGCAACAGACACTTGTGCATACATACATACATTGTTATATTCGTACATACGCTGCACAAGTTCACAAAATTGTCGTTGCTCTCTTGCTATCTCATTTTTATATACGTATAATACGTCATTATTCTCTTTGCTCTGAGAGTGCTCCTCCGCACCCACATTTCATTGGACTTAGGGGCCATCCATAAATGATGTCACACTAAATTAGTCAATTTGTCACCCTTCCCCCCCCCCTTGTGGCACAGGCTGCCACATGAGATCGACCCCCCCGTCTAAAATGAAGTCACATTCAAGCGAGCCCCCTAAAAAAACACTATAAACAAAACATTGAATAAAATACTCTATTTTATTTTAACAAAAAATAATCTTCGGTTAAATTATATGAAACAAATGTACGCAGAGAACAAATTGAGATCACAACTAAGATGTCCAGGGTGACGTCAGCCAGGTTCTTATATTTACAATCGGTGGGAAGGTGTATATAGAAGATAATACGTATTCTCTACTTGCAGCTCACAACTATCATGTCTAAACGCACAGTTACTTGTGTTTTGTCAACTTGTATTGAGCATAGCTCTGATATTAAGCTAAATTAATTGAAAAATTGTGACATCACAAGTTTCTGTAAGCCTCCGCCACCCTATGTCACAAGTTGTCACGGATAGTTGCACCCCCTCCCCCCCTTTGAGTGTGACATCATTTATGGATGGCCCCTTACCTTTCACTATAATAAAAAAACAACAACACTAACAACAACAACTACTACTACTACTGATATGTTGGTGATTTATTTGTGCTTGCTGTGTCGTGGAGAGTTTGTGTGGGTGGTGGGTGTAGGGTGTAGGGGGGGTACCTAAAATAAAAACAACCAAACACACAACATCACACATACTTTGTCCGAAGTAGCTGACGTATACGTGTGTCTCATAACCACATGTTTGCCATATCAACAGCAACGAAACAGCCAAACACACAACATCACACATACTTTGTAAGAAGTAGCTGACGTATTAGTATGTCACCATAACGTCAACCGCGATGGTTTTAGCAGCAGCATAAAATCTGGTTTTAGCAGATTTTGACTTTGATAGATTTAGTCCCTATACGCTGCTATAGATGTTAACACATCAAAAAAATATGCCAAAACGGCAGAAATTATGCCAACATGGTAACACTGCTATACATCCTTCAACCATCTTTAAATATGTAAAATGTATGAAATAATCAATATATAACGCGAGAGAGAAATTCGTTTGACTGAATCGTGTCGTCTTTTTGGTTCTGTTTTACGAGGGTTTTCAAATTGCGCACAACTTCTAGGGTTGTCAAAACAAATTTTCTAGATGTACCAGCAATGGTGAAAATGGGTAAATTCCCCTGAAAACAAAAACTATTGAAAAATCTATTTAACCATACTTTTTGACTTTTGTATTGTCAAAAAGTATCAAGAGCGATATGCGTTTCTATTATCTATATTTCATTTTCAAATTAAAACTGCAGAATTGATATAAATATGACTTTTGAGTAATTTTTCGTCGTATTCGAGCGAAAAATGGTCACAAGGAAACAGTCTTTGCCATCTGGTGAATAATCGAATACACCATCTATGGGGTTTCTATCATCTTTGGTATTATCCAAGATGATAGAAATACCATAGATGGTGAAATATAAAAGGTGGATTTGAAGGTCAAAGGACGTTTTCTAGATGGAGCAGCAATGGTGGAAACGGGTAAATATCCCTGAAAATAACAACTATTGAAAAATCTATTTAACCAATTTTTTGCCTTTTGTATTGTCAAAAATTATCAAAAGCGATATGCGTTTCTATTATCTATATTTAATTTTCAAATTAAAACAGCAGAATAGAATTAAAAATTACTTTTGAGTGAGTTTTCGTCGTATCCGAGTGCAAAATGGTTATATGGAACAGCTTTGCCATCTGATGAAAATTGTGAATAAACGAACACACCATCTATGGTATTGCTATCATCTCTGGTATTATGCAACATCTTAGTCTAGATGTCTATGGCTGTATCATACAACTTGAGATATAGATGTCGCCAAAGTGAAAGTTTTTTTTAGCAAGTTTCACAACCAGGAGGTAGCACTTCGTTGTGAATTGCATCACGAGCCGTGCCATGGTGTCCGACAGGGGTTACAATGAATCAGATGCAAAGATGATAGAAATCATAAAGTAGACAGTCAAAACTTCTCTCCACTCGAATACCAACGAAGAAAACGATTGAAGCGTTACATTTACATTACTTCACAATACACTATCAAAAAGCAGCTCGTGTACATAGATAAATAAATAACCTCTGCGCTTCGTTTAGGGCATTTTGGAAAGGTAAGCGGTAGGGCTATATCTTTTAAGAAAAAAAAACATAAGTTACCTGCCATGTGGCTGAGCAAATTGAGGTTATGTGCACATTCGTATGTCTTTTTTAAAATTTTGTTAAACCTCTGTATCTCAGCGATTTCACTTTTTTAAAATTTGAAAGGTCTCCCAAATACCTTTCCAACAAGCTCAAAAACAAAAAAATCTGATCACTGTTTCAGAAGTTAGCAATTTTACCCTACTACCCTCCGACCGCGAATATCAAAATTTTCAAACCGCTGCCATTTCGCCCCCTTGCATTTTCGGGGATGGTCGTAGATGGAAATATTTTCATGAAATGAGCCAAGGAATACACTGGTGAAATTTGTCCAGTCATGACTGAACCACCCTGTATGTATATATGATGATATTTCTATCATCTTTGGAAATACCATGTTGCACATATAATTATTTGTCATATGTATGTACATATATCTACTGTTTGAAATATTGTGTATGATTTCGTTATAAAAATAATTAATTCAAGTAATCGTATTATAAAAGTTCAATCTTCCAATTAATTTTCATAATTTATTTCTCTACAAATTTATAACAAAACGACAAAATTAATTATTTTACTACAGGAGTGATTAAAAAAATAACGAATTGACGAAGGAATGAATGGATAAATATTAAACAACAAAAAGCTAATAACATAATAGATTAATTGAGAATTCTGAAGAAATACTAAGAAGCAGCAAAATGCGTTTGTTTGCCTCTTTACAACTGTGTTTGTCGCGTTCTTGCTCCTCACTAATTTAGTCTTTGATGGCATTTGCGGTCTTCTCACAGCCATTTACCGCAATAGCAGGTGGTTGGTTTGTGATAGTGTTTCCTTGCTGTTTCATTGCTACCAAATCACTGGCGTTGTTGGTAACCATCGATACTTGGCGTCCACACAAGTTGAGCGGTGAAAATTCTGGTGTTGATGATGATGCTTCGCCTGTAATGCCGGGTGGTGCATTTGAAGGTGATGATTGTATTCCATTGCTACCATTTGTATTGGTCACGTTTGTTGTTCCACCCGAGGTTTGTCTAGCAGCAACGGCTGCGGCCGAAGCTGCTGCTGCCGCCGCCGCAGCATTAAACCGTTGTTTATGCTGGATCATGGCAGCAACAGCTGCTGCTTGTTGATTCTGGTGATAGATTTGTTGTTGCAACATTTGAGCGTAAACCAAACGTTCATAGAACGCTGTTGTAGTGGTCGCTTGGTTGGAATTGATACCTAAACTAAATAATTGGGTTTCCTTGAAGAAAGCATTTAGATATTGTTGAGTTGTGGCATTCAACATGGGATTGGAATAAAGAATGGCTGGTGAAGTGGCCAAAGCGGCATTGGCCAAACTGTTTGATACAAAGTTAGCTGTGGCTGCTGTCTGCTGATTGTATACCAGTGTTGGGGCAGTAGGCGCAGCGGCCATATACGTTACTTTGTTGCCCAGAAACATACCATATGTGGCAGAACCAGTTCCAGAGGTTGATGATCCAGGCCTCTGTTGTATACCGTTGCATAACTGATAGTATGCAGCGGTGGACGCAACAGCTGCCACGGTTGGTGCCGCAGTTGTAGAGGTAACTCCAGTTGGAGATGCCGTGCTGGTTGAAGGTTTCTGGAAATGGAAGATAGGAAAGGCTCAAAATGATTAATTATTAAAATTAAGTGAGCAGGTGCAAAAAATGGGTTTCTCCGCGTACTTTTCCGGTAAACAATATCCAGTAAACATATTTAAGAGTCTAAGAATGAGTTTTCCCTAGTAAAAATTTGCCAAAAATATGCTAACGGCAATTAGTAAAAACTGGAAAGAATTAAGTACTTTCACCAGCTGATTAGTAATGTAAGTACGCGTTTTAATAGTCTTCCCAACTCTCGTCTCAATACTTTTTGTTCACCGATCAAGAGTCGCGATAAACACAAAAACGAGTTAGCCAAAACAAAAATCTATACCACAGAAAAATGCAACGCTGTGATATACATAGATTAAGACTCACCTCAATGCACCACAATAATGCGAGTAATAAATAAATGGTTTCCCATTACATCCCATGAAGGGACAGGGGAGAACTTCTCACAATCACTGAGCTGTGCGCTTTCCAGTTTTCACTCACTGATTGGGACCTACAGTTTTACACCGATTCCGAACGGTATTTTGAGAAGCTTTTTCATGGCTATATACTCGATAGTGTCGCCGTCACTATGCGAGGTGACCGCCGCCGAAAGAAATTTTAAGGTGGTCAGAGCAGGGTTCGAACCCAGGATCTCATGTATGCAAGAGGAAAAAGAAGTACATGGAGGATAAAAACTGGTTGTTCTGTGTGTTGGTACTGATCTTCGATCGATACTAATTCGCATATCGCAAATTTACATTTTGTTCAAAGGAGTTGAAAAAAAACTTATAAAAAAATACAAAAAATGCAGTTTGCCAGTATATTTTCGAATAATACGGAAGGTAAGACTTTACTTTAACAAAAGTTTGAAAACTTGAATTGAAAAAGTAATTCCTCACCCTTTTACGAGGATTGTTTCTTCTCTTGGAAATAGGAATTAAAATTGTAGTTACGTGGTTTTGCATTTCTGCTAACGATATGTAAATTTCATATTTGAGTTTGTATATAAAAGTACTTGCAAACCTCATCACATGCGCAACCTCAATTGATGCGACATCGAAATTTTTTTCATTAATAATTTTTTTCAATACTAAATGGCTCAATACTTGCGACGGTTTTTTATGTGTCATTAATCATTTTAAGCATTTTTCTTTTTTCATTTGAATACCAGTACAATCCTGTTAGATTTTTGTCAATTAGTGAATTTTGTAAGTTTTAAACTAGAAAAATGATGACCCATAACATCCCATGAAGGGATTGGGGACAGCTTCTCACAATTAGTGAGATGTGCGCTTTCTAGTTTTTAACTCACTGTTTGTGACCGGTTCCGAACGGCATTTTGAGAAGCTTCGATAGTGTCGCTATCACTAAGCGAGGCGACCGTCGTCGAAATAAATGGTCTGAGCACGGATCGAACCCACGTTCTCATGTACAAGAGTCGCGCACACTAACCATTGCACCACCGACGGCACACTAACCATTGAATGCACAATGACAAGGACAAATTGTACTTTACTAACAATCAAAGAAAAAAAACAACACAAGAGGATACAATATCAGCGTTTAATATTTGTTTATAAGTAGATTGGACGGAAAAATCAATGCTGCTTTTGTGCCCCTACAATACTCCAGAAAAAAGCCTGTACAAAGTAGACTAAAGTTTCAAGTTACTTTTATTCTTATGGGTCGATTATCGATAGCAACCGAACCTCAGCTGCGTTGCCAGTTGCCAAAAATTTATTACATATGGCAACTGACAGCCAGCAACTTCAGTTGATTGATAGAGGTTACATTTTGGTTGCTGTATAGTTTTTAAAACAAAACAAAACGTTCAGGTGAGTCAGAAGGTGTCAAAAGCTCTGATTTTAAAGAAAATAGTAATTTTTTGTTGTTAAATTGTAA
Source organism: Phaonia tiefii (assembly GCA_963931995.1). Lineage (NCBI taxonomy): Eukaryota > Metazoa > Arthropoda > Insecta > Diptera > Muscidae > Phaonia > Phaonia tiefii. The sequence goes on along the minus strand of OZ008368.1, from coordinate 194,178,022 downwards.
TGTTTATAAAAATTTGTGCATAATAAATACAATATTATTTATATAAAATAGAACCTAGTAGCGGCAAAATTGTCGGAGCTCGGGCAGCTCAAAACTTATGAAAAAACGAAATTAAAGAAAAATATAAGAACACGAAAAATATATTTTTGTTGTCGGACAGACCTATGGGGCCCACAGGGTCCAAAATATGAGTCCAGTTAGATATTGCTAGGAACAGCCAACTGTGGGTACTCAAATGAAAAGTAATTTTTATCCCAAATTTAATGGTGTCTTTATTTTTGTGGAACGGCATCTGTGCACCCAGATAATCCCAATTTACCATATTATAACGGGTCCGCCATCTAACGTTTTTTTTCAACTAGTTCTTATTTCGTGAATGGTAACACTTAGCTCATGTCTGATTTGACAGATAATTAGTTTTATCCTTCCGCTGAACGAATATGGTTGTGTATACGCTTGAACAACTCTGGGAAATATGGGAAAAATGGGCCTGCGATCGACTTACAGAAGATGCCGATTTTGCCAAAAAAATCATCTTTTCAGATGAAGCTCATTTTGATCTTGGTGGGTATGTAAACAAGCAAAATTGTCACATTTGGGGTACAGAAAACCCGCAGGCATACATTGAAAAGCCGATGCACCCAAAACGAGTCACTGTTTGGTGCGGATTTTGGTCCAGAGGCATAATTGGGCCATTTTTCTTCGAAAATGAGCAAGGAGTGGCCGTTATAGTCAATGGCGATCGTTATCGGGCCATGTTGAACAAATTTTTGTTCACAAAAATTGAAGAGGAGGATATTGGCAATATTTGGTTTCAACAGGACGGCGCTACGTGCCACCCAGCCGAAGCTACACTCGATGTTTTGCGCCCTGTTTTTGAAGATCGCATTATCAGCCGCAGAGCTGATGTCGTTTGGCCACCTCGGAGCTGCGATTTGACACCGTTGGACTATTATTTGTGGGGTGCCCTCAAAGATAAGTGTTACGCCGACAAGCCAGAGACAATTGACGCTTTAAAGGACAATATTCGTGAAGCCATTGGTGAAATACAGCTGCACACAATCGACAATGTGCTTAAAAATTGGACCGATCGTGTAGGCTGCTGCATGGCCAGCCGAGGCAGCCATTTGAATGAAATTATTTTCCATTATTAACCGGAAGGATTGTACTTTCAAATAAAAAAAGAAATTTGAGAAAATATTCAGTAGTTTTTTTTATAGCATTTTCAAAAAAAAAAGTTATTTGGCGGACCCGTTACAATACAAATGTATACCAACGATAAAAGTCAACAAAAAAGTGCAAAATACATTTAAATTTCACAGTTTTTCACTAAAACAACATGAAAACGAAATTAAAGTCAGAAGTTATTGTAATTCCACCTGGTGTATGCCACTTTTCGTCAAACATCTCTCTATCACACCGACCGCACCACGAAGAGTGTGAACGGATCAATAAACACTATTAAAAATTAGTTCCTGTCTTCTTTGCTCTCTCATTCTCTATCATCGGCCTAGTACCTTTTCGATCAGCTGTGCCATAGAATCCCCCTGTTAGTGTACAGTGGTTTAGTGTCAAGAAACATAACATATAAGTGAGGTGGAGAAAAAACAATTGCTATGGGTTTCAAGTTCCTTCGAGTATAAAGACACGGTGAAAAAAAAATGCCTCGATGGATCACCATCGAAAAGTGGTGAGTAGAATTATGATTCAAAATGCAACAAACTGGTATTTGCTGCTACACAAATATTCATGTTTTTATTTTGTAATTATAATTAATTGTATTGTTTTAAAAAATAGTTTAAAGAAAACAAATTAATGTTCAAATATCTTCAACAAAAAAATTAAGTTTGAGGTTAGTTTAGTAAATTCTCTCATTTTGACATGGCAATTCCCTTTGTTGCTTATACAATAATTTGTCAACAGATTGTTGATAACATAGACTAATATAATAATTGATAACATTTTAAATATTAAAAACTAATATAATGTTGCCTTTCATTTCATGTATTCGTTCACAAGTGCACAAAAACCAGTAACGTCTGTTTCTTCCATTGCCTTCAACCACACTAAACGAAAAGGATCAATCTACTGTTCTTGAAACCACTGTATAAAAAACAGCATCGCGGTTTGAAAACGCGCGTTAACAAACCGCTAGTGTGGTACCCCCATCGCATTGTCAACGTTGAGCTTTTTTTTTGGCGTTAGAGCTTTTACAAAACCCTAGTGTGGCCCTAGCCTAAAATTAATCGGATTCATTTTAGGCCGGGGCCGCACTGGCGTTTTCTTGTCGCGCGTTTTCAAAAGCTTTCGTAGAAGTATACACAATCAACGTATACAACTCAACGTTGAGCTTTTTTGCGTTAGAGCTTTTGAAAACACGCGACAAGAAAACGCCAGTGTGACCCCGGCCTTAACGAACATGTACGTACGTTTGCCGTTTTTAAAAGTCGCATTGAAACGCTTGCCGGGATTTTGCTGTTTATATAAATAAAAGACATTGCGAGTTGTGCTGGGTAAGATACATAGTATATAATCTGAAGATAACAGAGTGCTGTCTCGTTCTATTCCATGCGAGAGGTCTCGACAGAAATAACAAGTAACTTTCTTTATCTGCCATAGGATATGCTAGAGCGTTGAAACAGGTGTTGCCATAAACAAATTTAGTATAGACACATTAATTTTCTCAGTAAATTAAAAGTCATAGGTATGGTTGCAAGTAAGCATTGAATGGTGGAAAGCACGAGTTCAATAATACCAGATAGAGGCAATAGTACACAACGTCCAACAAAGGAACAACAACCGCATTTCGTGTTTTTGTGGCAAAGTAGTTGTGTTAAATACAATACAAATGTATACCAAAGATAAAAGTCAACAAAAAAATGCAAAATACATTTAAATTTCACAGTTCTATACGAAAACGAAATGAAAAAGTTAACTAAATAGTTATTGTACCTCCACCTGCAGCAAGTGAATTTTTGCCGAATTTCTCTCATTTCCACAAACCTACGACGAAGAATAGCGGCATTCATGCAAACGTGAAAGCCGAGAACTTTTGCTCAGCGCAAGTTTCCCTCGCACCGTTGCATGAGGCACCAGGTAAAGTTGCTCAGCGTAGTTGTGCTCAAAACCATATCAGCTGACCAAGATGGATACATAAGGTGGTAGCAGAAGCAAGTGCATGTATTATGTATGTGTACTTTTTCTACTCTTCTAGTGCTATCACCTTATTTATCCATCCTAGTCAGATGACAACGAAATGTCAAAAGTTTACACGTTTCTCCATCCCACGTTTGCGCAGCAAATTTGCCTCGGAAACTTTCCACTTTTGAGCAAGTCGCTTTGTATGTCCCAATCCACACAGGGAAACTTTTGTCGCCGGCGACTCGAGTTCGTTGGAGAGAGAGGGACGACGTAAGTACCCCTCTTCTTATTTCTCGCCTCCCTCTCCCACGAACTCGTGTCTCCGGCGACAAAAGATTCCGTGTGTGGATTGGGACTATGGTAAATTTTTTGTTTTGACGTTTGCTGTGCAAGTTTACGATGTTTTCGAGTTTACGAGGTTCTTTCGAGCTTTCATGAAGACCACTAGTGTGAAATGAAACGTCAGGTGGCAGAATTAATTTGTCTATTCTAAATTCGTCTATGTGTGTTGCGGGTGTTTTCAATGTTACTGTATTATTGAAAACAGCGAACACATCGAAAGAAGAGATCTCCAACATTGAAAAAACGAAAACGTGGAAAGAACGACATTACTCGACATATTTGATCACTGCCGTCACCCGTGATTTTTCAACCACGGTGATTAAATCATTGCACAGAATATGTAGATACATATACATACGATCATTTCTATTTAATACCAAATTTCATTTAGATAGGAAGTATTTTAGGGTAGTTATTGTGTCAAACGGCACGCAAACTTTTGTCTGAGAAGTGAACTAACTGAAAAAGGCAAATTATCCAACTGGTTTGATACTTATTACTAGATTTATACGAGCGCTTACGTTGTGATATCATATCGCGATATGTTAAATAAGTCCGTGTTACTTGCACGTACTTTATTGACATATCGCGATGTGATATCTCTATATAAGCTCTCGAATAAACTTAGTACTATTATGTGGTATTTGATATGTGAGAACACATACCCAAATGGGTTGTAAATGGTCGAAATTCAGACGAAGGAATCATGTAATAATTTTAGAATTGCGAAAGATTTGTTTACTATCAGAGAGTTTTTTATGAAGCCGCCCACCTTAATCTAATCATTGTATTATCGATCTATATACCATGTACCACTAAATCCACTATTATAATAATGATAAACTTTTGAATAGTTAAACTACGATCCTTCTTTCGTGAGACTACGTGTAATTAAATCATTCTTCAAGAAAAACGTCGCTGAGAGAAAAAACATATGAGAATAAAACCTCTACTTACCCCAAAATTATTCAGACTAAAATCCTCATTGCAATTTCCACCTTGTATTCGCTCATTAGCCAAAGATTGGTCATTGCCAGCTTTTCCATTTTCTTCAGAGCGACTGCCTTTATCTCCGTTTATTAGTTTGTCCAAATTTTCCGGGAAATCGAGAAAATCCTTTCCATATACGGCATAATTTTGGGCAGCCTCAAAATAATCGGTTGAACCGATTATAGGGTGCCCTTGCGTAACTCCGTATATAGCTTTATGAACTTCCTGCACGTAGACGTCATCATCATCATGGCAACTTTTCGTTTCATTTCGTCTGTGCCAATCATTGCAATCGCCCTTTTGGGTTACATCTACTTCAGAAGGCCCCGCTGATTTGTCTATAAGATTAAGAGAAGATTCACTTCGCCAAATGGGCTCATCAACGACGGTTGGTGAGGGGGGAAGTGAGTGAGAAGTCTTGTTATTGGAAACTAAGAGAGAAGAGGCACATGTAGTAATTACTGCAATATCTGCATTCCAAGCAATATTTCTTACATATTTCTTGGGCATTCCATATAGGAAATTCTTCCTTCAGCTTTTTTAGTTCTTTCTCTATGCTCGATTTGGACTTTCTTTCTTTCATCATGTCGTGAACTGACTTTGTTGTCTTCTCTTTGGGTTCATTACCGTTATATGCAAAATGATTATTTGGTAAGATTTCAGCATGTGGTTTCTTGACATCCGACGACAGAATTTCCTCATCTTCACTGGTAGCTAAAATTCGATAATTTTAAAAAATTCTTATTTTATAAATGAAAAATAATTCTTTTACACTCCAAAAAATCCAACATTTCCTCTATTAATTTTTCCGTTTGCTGCATCTGTGGTGGGTCCATGTTTTAAAATGATGTTTCCAACTGACTTTCTACTGTTTGTCTTTTCTTTCGTTTGAGCAAACACAAGAAACAAAGGCGTAGGTTTGTTGTTTTTCAGTATGTGCTTTCGCTCTTGATTGTTAGAAGTTTGACGTTATTTTAAATATTTATATTATATTTGATTGCTTTTAAATTTTTCTTTATGGTTTGGTATTGATTAATTTGTTGGTATTGATTAGTTTAAAAATTAATAATGTATGTATATCTGTAAATTTCTATTTCCGTTCGATTTAAATCACTTATGCCAACTGCAAAATTTTTCACAAATTGTTAACTTTATTTTTTTTTTCACATTCAAGTAAATCCGTTCAAACTGTCATGTCATTGGATCACAATTACAGTGAGGAGTATAAGTACGTGTATGCAATGCTCTCTTGTTTATGGGAGATATTGTATTTTTTTATGTATTTGGGATTTCAAAATAAAATTCGCATTCGGAAGAAAACAAGTCTGGGAGCATTGTGAATTTATAAAGTGGATGCATTAGCACAGGCGTTGTTTTAGTATTATCAGGTTGTTTTCCCATAGAGTGAAACATACCATAGAGAAATTTATTCTATCAATAAATTTTACGTTATATGCAGTAAATGAAAAAGTTAAGTCAACAGCTATTGTAACCGGTGCTGCGGAGTCTGAGTCTGGGTTATTTGCCTGGAGTCTTTCTTCAAACTTTCATTTTCAATTCGAGTACATATGACTTTTTTTGAAAATTGAACTCGTTTTATATTTATTAGCTTTGTTTCTTTCATAGACCAATATATACATAGCTACTTTTATTCGCTCAATAAATTAAACGTCATAGGTACGGTGGAAAGTAAACATTGGATGGTGTAAAACATGGGTTCAATAATAATATATAGAGGCAATAAATAGTACACAACGTCCAACAAAGGAGCAACAACCGCATTTCGTGTTTTTGTGGCAAACTGGTTGTGTTAAATACAATTCAAATCTATACCAACGATAAAAGTCGACAAAAAAGTGCAAAATATATTTAAATCTTTCAGTTCTACACGAAAACGACATGAAAAAGTTAAGTGATCATATTTTGTAACTCCACCTGGTGTAAGTTAATTTTAAATTTAATATTTCTCATTTCCACAAACCTACGACCATGGTACAATAATACCTTCATGGTAATAGCAGTGCGCGTTGTTGTTGTTGTAGGCAGCAACAACAGGCATTTTGTTTTTGTTCTATTCGCTTCAGCTGTCAAACTCTACACAAATACATACCAACAACACAAGAATGCAAAGGAGTACAAAACCATATATATGTGAGTGTGACAAAACAATATATATGTGAGTGTGACAGCCGAAGCGAAGAACCTCATGAAAAAAATGAAAACAGCTGTTCTTACGACTTTATCATGAACATATTATTGTACCATGCCTACGACGAAGAGTGTGAAATGAAACGTCAGATGAGAGAATAAAAGTATCTATGTTTGTATATTGGTCTATGGTTTCTTTACTTTTTGGGTAAAGTTCGGGTAAAAGAGAGTAAAAGCAAAATTCTCTCTCAAATACTTAATATTACCTAAAAGTAAAGAAACGCAAAACGACACTTTTCTAGCCCGAAAACAAATGTCAAAACACAAAACATATGCTTGACAACAAATCTTGCATATCATGTTCATTTCAAATTAATAAAATTGTAAATTCAATAAATTTTTTCACTTGTTTTATTTTTTTTCACAAATAATACTTATGTTTTTATGTTGGCGTTTCGAACACTTTAGCCAAACTTACCCGAAGAAAATGTCTGGGTAAGTTCGGTAAAAAGAAAAACGCATTTTGACGTTAAGAGAAATAAAAAAATCGCTCTCATTTGCCCAATTTGTGAGTAAAGAAACGCGTTTGAGTAAAGAAACGCGTTGAAAGAAACAACCCTATTATTTTGCATAGGATATCAATGGTGCAATGGTAGTGTGCGCGTCTCTTGTGCATGAGAACGTGGGTTCTATCCCTGCTCTGACCACCTTAAATTTCTTTCGATGGCGGTCACGTCGCTTAGTGACGGCAACACTATCGAGTATTTAGCCATGAAAAAGCTTCTCAAAATACCGTTCGGAACCGGTGTAAAAATGTAGGACCCAATCAGAGAGTGTAAAACTAGAAAGCCTACAGCTCACTGGTTTGTAAGAAGCTCTCCCTAATCCCTTCATTGGATGTAACGGGAACCCATTTATTTATTTATTTTTATCAACTGTTTTTAATTTTAAAAAAATAGTTCTGCTAAAACAAAATAAATAATTGCGTGTTGTGCTGCCAACACTGAAGTTATAGTCAGTTCAAATTATTTCGTTGTTAATGAAAATGATTCCTTGGAAAATTATTTTATTCAATATTAGAGTCGTATATTTTCAAAATGTTTTAGTCGGAGCGGAGTCGAGGATTTTCAAATTGATGGAGTCGGAGTCGTTCAAATTTGGTCAGACTCTACAGCCCTGATTGTAACTCCACCTGGTGTAAGTCAATTTTCGTCGAACATATCTCCTGCATAGAGTAAACATAGACCTAGAGGGATTATCTCTCTCAGCAACTTTGATGACATTAGGCCTGATGTGATACGAACGTTGGATGTTAAAAAGAATTGCTTTCATAATAACAGATAGAGGCATTGTAACAAAATATACAGCAAGAAAACAACAAAACCATTTTGTGTATTAAAATAGTTGTCTTAAATCCGGGGGTTTCGATGAAACAGCTGATCGACCTCCTAGCTACAAAATTTGACACAGCATAGAATGTGAAAGAGAATGATCGATAGGCGAATTTATTGACTTTATTGGCAATTGTGACTTTTAAAATAACTTTATATGCAACAAATTAGTGTCTATTTGAAGACCACAACAATTCTGTGGTCACAAACAATAATAGCCTAACTCGAGTTAGGACAAAATTTAAAAAAAATTTTTGAGAAGTCACCGCGCTGAAATAAGCAACTCTTTTTTTGTTAAGAAGTAAGTAAAAGAATTCCTTTCCTTCCTATCTGTAACAAAGTTATCACAAAAACTGCGACTCCTGATTTCCAGTAAAGATATTAAACTTTAAACTGCTCTCCCTGAAAAATTTAAGAATCGACTTAGGCTGTTATTGTTTGTGACCACAGAATTGTCTTTAATTTTAATTAATATTACGTCCAAATTCTGGCAGAAAAAAACCCAGTGACTTTCGGCGAGAATTTGGTAAAACTGAAATACACATGCACACTCTTCATATTTTACTCTATGTCTTAAATGCAGCACAAATGTATACTAACAATAAAAGATAACAAAAAAGTTGAAAATATATTTAATTTTCACATTTATCCACCAAAACGACATGAAACATTTAGCTAACAGTTCTTGCATAGGGTAATACTTAAGAGTTTCCATTACTCTCTTCGATGCCTCTTCATGACGACGAGGTAGTAGGCCATTTCATAGAGTTTTATTTGCTACTGTATTCTACCAATTTAACACTTTCGTTGGACATAAAACGGACAGAAATCGAAGGGAATGCGTATTATCTTTCAATCCAAACAACATAAAACATAATTTAGCTGTCATTAGTATCAATAAAGGCCATGACTCACTATCAGATTTAGTCTTTGGATCTGTCAAAAATCGTATGTGTGCTGAAAAAATAGGATAGTCTGGATTGTATGCGAATAAGTATGAAAGAGAAACGAAAATAATTTTGACAGGTCTGTTAGATTTGCTCATGTTTTGAAAAGTTGCAAAAAATTAATATTTTCTCTGCGATCAGGGTTGTGTTTGGGAGACAGCTGATAAAAATAACAACAACGCCAGCTGATACAAAAATAGACGCGCTATTATTCTGTTAAAATTATTTCAGTTTTCGTGAGGTAGTTGTGCAAAAGAATAAATAATAGTTGTGCAAAAGAATAAATAAATCAATATGTCGAAAAATATTAAAGTGAGTATGTTGTAAATACAAACGAAACCAAAATATCATCAAAAGCAATCCAAAGAACCAACGTGATGTATTGGCATCCAACCTTACATTATGTGAAAACATATGGTTTGCATCATTTTTGTGTGAAGGTCTGGCACCCACAACACACTTGGATCGGATTTTTTCAAGTGTGATGCGATTTTCTTCAAGTGTGATGAGATTCTGTCAGATTATTTTTTGAATAAATCGTACCACTATCTAGGATGGTGAGTCACGGCCTTAAACACTATTTAAAATTAGTTCCTGTCTTCTTTGGTCTCTCATTCTACATCATTTCCCTAGTACCTTTTCGATCAGCTGTGCCGTAGAAACCAACTGCTCATAGATAAATTTATTCTTTCATCTGACGTTTCATTTCACACTCTTCGTCGTAGGTTTGTGGAAATGAGAAAAATTAAATTTAAAATTAAATTATACCAGGTGGATTTACAAAATATGTTCACTTAAATTTTTCATGTCGTTTTGGTATAGAACTGAAAAATTTAAATGTATTTTGCACCTTTTTGTTCACTTTTATCGTTAGTATACATTTGTATTGTATTTAACACAACTAGTTTGCCACAAAAGTACGAAATTCGGTCGTTGTTCCTTTGTTGGACGTTGTTTACTATTGCCTCTATCTGGTATTATTGAACCTATGTTTTCCACCATCCAATGTTTACTTTCCATCGTACCTATGACGTTTAATTTATTGAGAGAATAAATGTATCTATCTATGTATGTATTCGTCTATCAGGGGCAGTATTTCTCTATGATTTTAACCATGATTGAACTAGTCAAGGTTGTGTTATTAGACCAGCTGATTTGTTTTTTTTTTCATATGCGGTGATTTTGACAGAAGCCAAGTAACCAACAAAAGCAAACATTGCATGGTGGATTTAGCCATTACACTACAAAGGGACACTACGGCCCTAGAGACTACAAATATTAAGGCTGTTTTTTAGTCCATTAAGCTATCGCTACTTACGACTTTACAAATAAAACGATCCACAGTTAATACTATGAATTGTGGCAACATTTGCTGTAATGGGTAAAAAAATACGATACGACAACACGTTTGTAGCCAGTGCCAACAATACATGGTAGCAGCAGATGTTGTTGTAGTTGTAAGCAACAACAACAGACATTTTATTTTCGTTCATTCGTTTTAGTTGTCAAACTCTACACAAATATATACCAACAATACAAGAATACAAAAAAATATAAAAACAAAATACATATGATTTTGACAAGTGAAACGAAAAATGAGATGAAAAAATGTCATCACCTGTTTAAACGACTAAACCTAATAAATAATTCCACCATGTGCAATACGTAAAACATTTACCCCGCGTTGTTGTGAATAATTTATTTCCAATTTTGTTTTCAATCCCAAATAAAAATCTATCCTTCAAATTTAGAAAGATATAAAAGTATACGTAGTCTTCCATTAAATAAAATAATTTTTGATATAGCTGGCATACCAAAACAGGTTACGGACACACGGCTGGAAAGGGCACTAAATAGTCGACCCAATTTAACTTTGGTTTCTTCCACCTTAGTGCTACCCAGCTTTGGCCCTGTGCACCTCTATAGGAAATGTGGTAATTCTGACCATAATTACTAATAGCTCATTCGCACTGCAAAATATTTTCCTGATTTCGTATCAAATGTCCTAACAAAATCTGAAGTGTTCGCATTGGGGGTTTTCCTGATTTTATTGAAAGTTAAGGCGTATTGACGAGGTAGTGTTACTACGACAACAAACACACCAAGCCGACAACAATAGGCATTTTGCTTTGTCTGGTGTTTTTCCACAAACAAATTCAGCACAAGTGTATTCCAGGAATAAAAGCAAATAAAAAAGTACAAAAAAATATGTTTGAGAAAATAAATTGTACCTAAGAAATGCGATAAATAACTAAGTCGGGTATTCTAGTGGTACCACCATATCGATGCGCTGTGATTGAAATGGTTGTAAACAAACGTACTATTCGTTTGTAGTGTGAGATAAAACAGCATTGCATAAAGCAAATCAAGCATTTTTTCCTGATTCCTAGACAAATAAAAAAAAACACGATTTGCCAAAACGTATGGGAAATCCAGCAAATTTTCTTGATTTCTGATTGAAATCAACAATAGGGGCAAAATCAAGAAATTCGATGCCACTGCGAATGCAGTTTAACTTGCTTTTATTTATTATATAATCAAGTTTATGAGGAAAGAAAAGATTTGTTCGAAAATTGAAAACACATCCAGTAATTGACGATTTATTTTAAATCGTTTATTCTAATAAAAATGAGGTATCGGTTGTTTTTTTTAGAGATATAGTTTTAAAAAATAATGCATTAAACACATAGACGACAGCAAGCTACGAGCGACAACCTGTCAAAATTAAAACACACACGTTTATATGAAAATGATTACTTTGACGGCGTCACAGCAGCACGACGGCACAACGACCGTTGCAGTTGTCGCCAATATAAACTAATTTCTATTTTGAAAGGCGACAATATCAGATACAGTGTTGGTAATGCACTAAAGTAGTTGTAATAAATTGGAGATTAAAGGCGTTTAACTAAAAACTGAAAGTTTGTGTCAAACATTTTGGGATTTATTAAATGTTTTATCAGCCGGCGTTCGAATTTTTTTTGGTGGATAGCGTAATTGAAACAAATAATTCTGAATTGAAAAATTTTCTGCCCAGAAAAAATTATTGTTTCACGTTTTGTAAAAAAAACACACATATTCAGTGAAAAACGGAATGTATTTTTATTTCTTCTTGGTATGCTAAAATATAATTTCGCTATATAAAGATTTCTTGTGTAGCCGGTCTTCGTCCGGGGGTATGCCAAAATATGGCTTCGCCTTTTAAATATTTCCTGCCTCTTCGGAATGTATTCTAATCCACTCATTAATAAACAAACTATAATGAAAATAAAACATATGCATGTACTTCGTGTAAAGAAATTACAAAAACAAATACTCTTTTCAATTTATTTTTTTTAGAACATAAATCGTTTGTTTGTGTGTCTATTAAACGTCATATTGGCATCACTGAAAAATACATTGCTCCAACAAACAGCTGTGTATATTAAAATTTTTTTTATTGTGTTGGTTGGCATTTGTTGAATTTGGTAAGTTTTTGATTATTTTTGTTTAATTTATTTTATTTATGTGTATTCATATATTTTAGGTAAAAAATATGGACGTCGATGAACAACTAATAGATGAAGTACGCAACCGCATGTTTTCGTAAAACTTATTAAAATTCTGTCAAAAAAACAATATCAGCTGTTTACGCTGTAGCTGCCGTTTTCAAAATATTTAAAAAGGTGGCTACACAACGACAATTGTCGCCAACGACATTTGAAGTCAGTCGTCATGCAGCTTGCTGTCGTCTATGTGTTTAATGCATAAAGCACAGATAATTATTTGCCATTTGTATTTGTATATGATTTCTGGCATATGGCCGCCGCTGCTGGCGCAGATGCAGTCCAATCGTGAGTCCCAATTGTCGATAATTTTTTTCCGTATTTTGGACTAACGCGGCGATTGTTATTTTTCAAGGATTCAATCGTCTCTGGCTCACCGACGTGGAAAATAATCCAGTGGTGTTAAATCAATTCACATGTCCAAAACACGATATTATATGTATGACATGTTGCGCCGTCTTTTTGAAACCAAAGTCAGTTTAGTACTGAATAAGTCATTGATCATTGCTCAAAACGGTCGAATCGGGTTTGAAGAAGTAAGAACCAATGATTCCACAAGCCCACAAATCACTCAAACGGGTCACTTTCTGGATGTAACGACGTGTCAACAATGGCATGGATGTAACGACGTGTCAACAATTGCTTATTGACGTAGCCATTCAACCAAAAATTAGCTTCATCGCTGAAGCAAATTTCCTTGTGAACATTTACCTAGTGGTCAATAAGTATCACGAACAGAACCATGTTTTTCAAAATAGTCATCAATATCAAAATAGTTGACAACGATAACAGTGTTTCCAGATAACCCCCATTATTACCATCTCCAGTTATCATATACATAGTTAAAGCCAACTAAAACCCTATAAAAATTTTTGTTGGAATTCGATTTGAATTGCAGCCATATTTTTCAATTTCAAGTGTTGAATTACACTGTAACCCAATAGCAATCACCAGCAAAGTTAACCATTGAATTCAATTGCATTACTAATTCATATTTGCACTCCATTTTATTTTTAACTCACATGGTGTTACTTTTGATTGTTAAAATAATCGAAATGTCAAAATTCCGCTCACAAACAATTATCATACAATTGTGTTCGTTCGTACAGGAGGGTTTCTACGGCGCAGCTGATCGAAAAGGTACTAGGGAAATGATGTAGAATGAGAGACCAAAGAAGACTGGAACTAATTTTAAATAGTGTTTATTGATACTAATGACAGCTACATTATGTTTCATGTTGTTTGCATTGAACAATAATACGCATTCCCTTTGATTTATGTCCGTTTTATATCCAACGAAAGTCTAAAATTGGTAAAATACGCAATGGCCTACTACCTCGTCGTCATGGAGAGGCATCGAAGAAATACGAAATACCATGGTAGAATTATCTATTAGGTAGTCGCATTAGCAATTCCGTCGTTAAGCTATCAAAATTAGCTGAGTAATGAAAACCACTATGTACACAATATGTGAAAAATTTTATAAGATTGTCTTACTTGATACAAAGTCTATGCTATTAAATTGCATTTTTGTGAAATTCTTTGAATTTTATTAACAACGAGAATCAAAATCGAATTTGACATCTTAACGACGGAAAAGATGAAAAAACCAGAAATCAGCTGGGCTGACGCGTTTACCCGATAGATAAATTTATCATGCGAAATACGAACGAAATAACCACAGAGGACTTGAAGATAGAGTAATTTATTCTCTCATCTGACGTTACAGGTGGAGTTACAAGAACTGTTGACTTAACTCTTTCATTTCGTTTTCGTATAAAACTGTGCAATTTAAATGTATTTTGCATTTTTTTTACTTTTATCGTTGGTATACATTTGTATTGTATTTAATACAACTATTTTACCATTTTGGTTCTTTGTTGGACGTTGTGTACTATTGCCTCTATCTGGTATTATTGAACCCATGCTTTCCATCATCCAATGTTCACTTGCAATCGTAACTATGACATTAAAAATATTGAGAGAATAAAATACTGTATCCTAAATTCCTCTATGGAAATAACATTGGCGTAACAACCCTGTAATTGATTTTGCTTACGAAATATTCGAAAAGAAGTGAGTAAACAAAATACAGTGAATCGAAATTTTCGATTCATAAAATTTTCGTTATTTTTTATACACGAACATACTTCGTATAGCAATGAAAATTTCATAAAAACTGAATACCAGGCTTCAAGCTATAAGTATATTAACTCAAGCAATAATTGCTATAAAACTTGTATTTAAACTTAAGCTGTAACACTTCATTTCAAGTCCTTCTTCATGCTTTATTTTCAGTCAAAAAAAAAATCATCAATTAGAATAAGTAAAAAGTACAATTTATTAAAATGTTTCAGATGAAAGAAAATATATATATGTATATATATATATATAATACAGTAATAAGAAATTCTGTTATTAAAATTGTATTTTTGATTTATAAATAAGGAATTGGAGGAAAAACACTTATTTCGAATCACTGTAGAAATGAAAGGATTTTCGATTGCTGGAAGTGGATAATTGTGCTCTTTTCAAACTCGGCATCTGAATAATCAGCAAATTTTTCGGTATAAGCAAGTGAATGATTTAGAATTTCGAATTTCAATAGACGCATAATTGCAGAAATTACATACGTTTAATTGCCAGTGCTGTGGACATAACTGTTAAAGACGTCTTAGCTGTGGAACCTTGCCATCAAAATCTTAGAGCTATATCGTCTCCATTAGTTTTCTCCAATAATTTTTCGTAAATTTAAACGAGTTTCTCGACACCTCTCCCTTTTGTGAACTAAAATAAGATTGGTTAACATATTTTCTCTTTCTTTTTCATTTCCAATTTTCTAAATTTTAATTCCATTTTCAAAGTTTACAAAGTCATCCTTCTGCCCAAATGTGTGTAATGCCAATACGTAGTTTGCGTAGTTCTTTACATTGCTTCCACAATTTTGTAAAATTCCTCTCTTCCAACAACCGCAAAAACCAATTTTTGTGTGGCGTCATGTTTTTCCATTAATACTTGTAATGCTGAAATGGTACAGTTAGATGTTAACATAGGAATATAAGCACCGGAAACGTGTAACGTTTTAAGGGTTCAATACAAAATTTCTGCATTTTGTTAATTTAACTACCGTTTTGTATCGTTATAAAGTTACATAATTCCAGGGCAGGTGCTGAATTGATGGACTTTATTATCTACTTTCATACCTCTTTTTGTAGCTGGCTCATCACCTCGATTGTTTTCTTGGACTCTAAATTGGCTATTGTAATCCATATATACTTTCAAAATATATGTTTTCAATACCGTATTTCCACCTCTAACTTATTTTCACAGTTTCTTGGTAAATTCCAATTGTGAGAAGGCGACACGAATGAGCAGCCTGATTGGTTCTGCGATCATTGATGCGTTTCAGGTTTATTAGATGACACTGTCACTGAAGCTCTTCGAAGTAGTGGACATATTCTTCTGTCCTTTGAAGGCGGATGAGCCAACACCCCTGGCCAACGGCGGATTTAAATATAAGAAACCAAATCCAGTTTCGGCTCACTGCATTCTGGGCAGCGTCTGATCCATAATGGGCGGCTGAAATATGATCATCCTGGCAGTAGGTAAAATGCAAACCACGGTGGGCTGGGTTTGCCTCCCGCCACCTTTATATGGTCAATGAAAATACACATGCAAAGTAAACGATCGAACCCTCTAACTGTTGGCGACCCTCGCAAACGTTATAAGGACTACGATTTAAGGATATGTACCTGGAATGTGAGAACACTATACAGGACGGGTGCCACTTTCCAACTCTTTCCACTTTCCGACATCACAGCTATCCGAGAAATGCGATGGACAGGATATGGTTGCTTCAGAAAGAAAAACTGCGACATTTACTACAGCTGCCATAAGCGAAAGCACGAATTCGGGTGCGGATTTATAGTTGGCAAGAGACTGCGACATCAAGGTTCAAGCTAGTGAGTGAACGCATAGCCACAATTCGCATCAAAGCAAAATATTTCAACATCTCGTTAATTTGTGTGCACGCGCCCGAGGATAAAGACGATGAGGTCAAAGAATCATTTTATGAGCGTCTGGAGGAAGTATACGAACGCTGTCCTGACCACGACATGATAGACTTCGTCGCTGCAAAGACCATGGTGGTTAGTAGCACACTATTCCAGCATAAGAAAATACAAAAGGCTACCTGGTTATCTCCTGATCAGAGAACGAAGAACCAGATTGACCACTTGGTAATAGATGCCGGTCACTCTTCTAGCGTAATGGATGTACGTGTGAAAGGAGGTGCCAGTATCGACTCGGATAATTATCTGGTGGATGCGAAAGTTCGCACAATATTGAGCAGGGCGAAAAACGTACGAAGGCGAACTCGGGAAAAGCTAGATATAGACAAGCTGTAAATACCGGAGATATCAAAGTCCTATCAACGAAAGCTCACTCTCCATTGTTTGGAAACCACTGCAAGAACTGAACTTGGCCATCAATAGCCGCAGAAGGATAACCCATCTCAGATTCTTTCACAGAAGATAATAAAGCCGCTGGTATGGATAGGCTACCCACCGAGCTTTTTAAGGCCGGTGGTTAAGGACAGCTAGCCCACATGCATCAACTCATATGCACTATATGGTTGGGTGAATCTATGCCTGGCAATTAAAGTCTCAGTGTATAATGTCCTGTATTCAAAAAGGGTGATCCGTGTGTATGTTCCAACTATCGCGATATCAGTCTTTGATCCATCGCGGATAAGTTCTTGTCGAGCGTATTATGTGAAAGACTAAAGCCAATTGTTGAAAATCTGATTGGACCTTATCAGTGTGGGTTTAGACCAGGCAAGTCCACGACTGACCAAATATTCACGCTACGCCAAATCCTGGAAAAGACCCACGAAAAGCAAATCGATACATACCTTCTTTTGTCGATTACAAAGCTGTTTTCGATAGCCACATACGGGGAAAATTGTACGAAGCTATGTCTGAGCTTGGGATTTCGTCAAAACTGATCCGACCCTGCAGAATGACGCTGACCAACACCAAATCAGCAGTGAAGGTGGGGAAAGACCTCACCGAACCATTCTGTACCAAGCGAGGATTGAGACAAAGCGATACACTTTCGTGCAATCTCTTCAACATCTTAATGGAGGTAATAATGAGAAAAGCTGCAGTAAATACGAACAAGACCATTAACACGAAAAGCCATATGTTGCTGGCGTATGCTGACGACATAGACATCATTGGGCAAAATTTCCGAGACGTTACTGCAGTATTTTCAAGAATCGAAAAAGAATCAACGAAGGTGGGTCTTGCTGTTAATGAGGGCAAGACAAAATTGATGGTGTCAACGATTAGACAAACTTCTCGACTTGGTCCGCACTTGAACGTTGACAACCGATTTAATTTTGAAGTGGTAGATGAATTTATCTACCTTGGATCCGCCGTTGACAAGGACAACAACGTCAGCCTGGAGATAAATAGGAGAATTGTGCTTGCAAATAGATGTTATTTTGGGCTCAGCAAGCAGTTTAAAAACAAAGCCCTCTCTCGACGGAGAAAGGTCCAGCTATACTAGACTCTCATTTTACCAATCCTAGCATATGGCTCCGAAGCTTGGGTCATATCGCAAGCGGATGAAAAACAACTGGGAGTATTCGAGAGGAAAATTCTCCGTAAAATGTATGGCACTGGTAGAGAAAACGGCGAGTACCGACGTCACTGGAACCATGATTTATATTCTGACGTGACATCACTATGCGAATCAACTTAGGCTAGTTGCGGTGGCATCGCCATGTTATCAGAATGGACGAATATTACCCAGCGCGAAACGTTTTCGATAACGTACCCGTTGGAAGCAGTAACAGAGGACTACCAACACTCCGATAGAAATACCAGACCGAAGAATCCCTCCGTATCCTTGGTGTTACCAACTGGCGTGAAAAGGCGATGGATAGAACCAGTTGGAGAAATATGTTAAAATTAGTTTAATTTGTTTATTTAATTAATATGTGTAAGACATCTGACATCATGAGGTTGTAAATATTCAATAAAAGTAAAAGATTAGGAAAAGTTATCTTTAGTGAAATAAAAATATTAAAAAATTTAGGTCTATTTAATTAGATCAACAGATTTTAAGATTGCTATTATTTATCCCAATAATATTCACATAAAATGTGTAAAAAAAAAACTATTATTTTGGGTTGCAACGCCGAATAAATTTTCCAATCAACTTATATATTAAATTAGTTGTCTTTTCAAAAAAACGTGCCATTTGGCGGTATTTAAAATGTATTGGTTTCTATTGTTTATTAATGTCAACATCAACTGATGAAATATAATTATAATGGTTATGCAACACATTATTTGCTTGAATTTATAATTTAATTATTGTAAATAAAAATTTCAGTGAGTAAGTAATATAAGTTTGAATTATTTTTTAAAAAAAATTTGAGCTCTATCCGTCGATTCCATTTCAGCCAAAATTGGCTACTACTTATAAGCAATGAAATGCAAAATACTTCCATCTGCTCATCCTCGATCCACATTTTTCTTTAAATTTGTAATTTCTTCAACCTACGCGAAGAACTGTGGCATGTTCAATTTGACAGCTGAAGTGATCAAAAACGTTACGCTGCGTTTTACGCTCCATTAAATAACGTAACTCAACGCAGGTAGTCACCGAACAGCTGTAACGTTTTATAAACTACCAAAACGACAAAAGTAACGGGAAGTGACTGATTCATGACTTATAGAAACTACCCTTAGGCCCAATTTTTGACTGGTCAATCATCTTTGATCAACGATCAAACATAACTTAAACTCTGAATTCATTTTTTAGGTTAATAGTTGATTGCTGTTCAAAAACAGCCAAAGTCGGACATTTAAACTATGATCAAGTTACCATATGATTTTGACAGAAAACAACAAGAAGAACGAACACAAAGCTTCTTTAATTGTTAATGTGAACAATTATAATCACCACCCTAGTTGAAATAACAACAAAAACGTATCATTTAACTCGTGGTGCAGTTAGAAATTTATTTCTGCTCAAATATTCTCCAATTTCATTAAATATTTTGTATTTTATCACTTCACTTTTGTTTTGCAAATGGCGTCTGTTTGATGCATTGTAACGATTAGTCGATATATGTACGAATACCGGTTATTTTTCGTAGCATTTGCCAATGTTGCCACATGGTAGTGAGATTATTTGACAAAGCACTGGAAAACTCTTTTCGTATTTAAAGTCAAATCAAACATACGAGAACAAACTCAACTGATTACCAATTTAAATAACCAGCCAAAAATTGGGCCTTAGTGGAAGAAAATTTAAAATTCAAACTCAATTCAAAGAGATGGGAATCTTAGTTTATTAAGACTGGTTATGGCACAACAAGACGATTTTTTAACAATATTAAAATGTCTTTCAAAATAACCGATATTGATCCCACCCTTATTCGAAATTTTTCCTATATTTTGAAAACTCTTTCTAGTGGTGGCGAAATCAATGTCAACAATTGTGGACAACTTCCTAAGGATATCTACATGGTATTTACACATTGAAAAATACGCACATTACATGCCAGCCACAGTTCATAAAATTGTTGTTCATGGTTTAGAATTCCTAAAACATTCAAAAATACCTATTGGAATGCTGTCGGAGGAATCTGTAGAAGCAACTCATAAAGTTTTTAGAAAGACCCGATTAAATCATACCAGAAAAAATAGTCGCGAGTCAACCAATAAGGATTTAATTGAAAGAATGATTTTGTAGTCAGAACCCTGGGAGGTGGGCGTGTCCTTCGAGATAATTTCATATAACTCAACACAGTTATCAGTAATGTCAAGACACACTTACGCGAGATATGATAAATATTAACAATTGGCTAAAAATGAACAAACTAAAACTAAACGAAAGTAAAACAAAAGTAATGGAGATAAATATGAATAGCGACTCAGTATTTAAAATAAACGACGAAACAATCGAAAAATTAACACAAATCAAATATCTGGGATTTATAATAGACAGAAATTTAAATTTTAAAGAGCATATTGACTACATATGCAAAAAAAATTGGTTTTTTTAAACGAGTGAGAAAAAAACTATCAACTTTGACGACAATAAATATATATAATACAATTATAAAGCCACATTTTGAATTTGGATCTACAATTCTCTATACATGCTGCAAAAAAACACAAATTGACCGACTCCAAAAACTACAAAACAAAGCTACGCGCACTATATTAAAATGCAACAGATACACATCAATTCAATTTATGCTAGAATCGTTAAAATGGCTCAACATTCTTTATTCAGAAAATGAAAATTGGAAACGCTCCAGAATATTTAATCGAACAATTAAGATATGTTGGCGAAGTACAGTCCTATCAACTAAGAAATATGGAAAATTTTAGACTACAACGAACAACAACAACTAAAATGCAACGCTCCCTCTTCTATAAAGGATTGCAACTATACAACATGTTACCTGATAATGTTAAAATCGAAAGAAATATAAATGCTTTTAAAAGAAATTGTGTATATTTTGTTAAATATTATAGTACAATAACGTAAAATTATAATAATAATAATAATAAAGTAATATATCAGAGACGAATCGAACCAAATTTGGTTCAATGCAAACAAAAATTTTGGAAAATATAAGTATTTTTCATTTCAGGATATATGGGAAGTGGGCGTGTCCTTGGTCCGATTTTCGTAAAACTTGGGTTTTTATTTTCTACTTATAACGACAATGTATACTAATTTTCATTCGTTTATGAAAATACGACACTGCGTCGCCTCGACGTCGAAAATTAGTACACGCTATTTCATATGAGATATCCCACAGCAACTCTTCTAATATTTTCTGTGTCCATTCGTTTTAGATACAGGGTGACTAGTGAATGTTCTCGCATGAAGAACTCAATCCTTTTTCTTAATTCATTGAAATAATTTTATTATTTATTAAAAATTATTTAATTTTTTTATACCTTTTTAACAATAATTTAATTTAAAAGACGTCGACGTACGTGCGTATTATTATCAGAAAGTTATACATTACTGCCTGGAAGGTTACAGCGAGAGTTATTTCAAATATCGTTCGAATGGATTGCTTTAGCTTTATTCCCGTACATACTATTTTTCACTGTTTTTACTATTTTTTCAATTTTGAATTTTTTTTTACTTTTCTAGGAAAAGAAACAATTTCTCTCTCTCATTGACGGAGGGATTCTCTTGAATGAGGGATTCAAGAACTGTTGACTTAACTTTTTCTTGTCGATTTCGTATAGACCTGTGAAATTTAAATGTATTTTGTACTTCTTTGTTGACTTTTATCATTGGGTATACATTTGTGTTGTATTTAAACAACTTCAAACACGAAATGCGGTTATTGTTGCTTTGTTGGAAGTTTTGTACTAATGGGTCTATCTGGTATTATTGAAGCCATGCCTTGAAACATTCAACAAGCGGGACTAAATAAATCATCCCTAGATGAAGAAAAGCGCGGGTTAACGGACTATTAAGCGTAAAATCACTACGATGACCAGAACATTACAAATATCACCATACATCTTGGAGGGACATGAAATGGAATTAGAAGGAATACATCTGGAGAATCTATACTTTTATTCATTAAATCACAGGCTAGTAAAGCAGATTGACATTTTCTGCGATACTCCAAAGTCTGCATACCTATTTCCAGTTTAAAGGTTACCGTCAACATCAGATCATAGAAATAGTGCTGAGTTGGGGAATTTTTACAAACAATCCAATAATATCATTAAACTTTGCTTCTGTTACACAATCTATAACAATTTATTTGTGCATAGTTAATTAAATGTGCCATTTTTTGGTTTGACAACTTAATACAGCAATGTGAATGTCCTTAAAGTAAAAAATAACAATAATATGAATAAAATATAA
Source organism: Phaonia tiefii (assembly GCA_963931995.1). Taxonomy (NCBI): domain Eukaryota; kingdom Metazoa; phylum Arthropoda; class Insecta; order Diptera; family Muscidae; genus Phaonia; species Phaonia tiefii. The sequence goes on along the minus strand of OZ008368.1, from coordinate 194,155,591 downwards.
TACCCTACAAATATCAGAAATATAACTGATAAAGAATAACAACTTTACTCTCTAGATTAAACAATAAAAACATAAAATAAATTATAAGGACGGTTTTCAACTTATTTTGTACTCTCACAAATGGCAAAACAAAAACCAGCGCCAGCTCCAGCAATTTTACAGGAAGTGGGTAAATCCACCATATTAGGTTTGCAACTGAAGAGTAAAAGAAAAAATTCAAAATTTTAAATAAGTTTTGTTAAAACGTGTATAAATTAATAACTTACAGATTATCCGATGAATCGTTGCCACAATTTCCATGTTCATTCCATCCCCAGGTGAGGATATCGCCCTCCTGTGTCTTTACCAAGCCATGTTCGGAACCCAAGTGTATTTGATTTGGTAATATAGCTTTCGACATTTTTAATTCTATTGGCGTAGGTTGATTTTCCGAGTAACTTCCTACCCCTAGTTGACCATAACAATTGCGACCCCACATTAAAACTCGTAAGTCCTTTAACAACACGGCATTATGTGTCCAACCCGTAGCAATTTCTATGATCTCCTCATCAAATTGAAAAGCATTGGCTTGGCCAAATTTATTGTCACCCATAATGAGAACTCTTTTCAAGGGAGCTTTGTTTTCCGTCTGATCTTCGGCAGGAGCCAAATGCATCATCAAATGGTTTTGACCACTTGAAATGTTCTTTATTCGCAACTCTGTGGTTAAACGAGGAATTAATTTCACTACCATGGAGCTTTGGCTGATTTTTACAATGCTCAACTCATCGGGCACGGAATCTGCTGTTCTTAAGCGGCCATAAATGTAAATTTTTGAATCATCGGTTAATACAGCGGTGTGACGCATTCCAAAACTTAAACGTACTGGAGTATCGTTACGAGGCAGTTGCATATGAAATGGTTTGCGAATAGAAGTGAAACCACGCTGACATATTCCCAACTGTTGAAAAGCATTTGAACCCCACACGTACAATTTGCGAGACATAGTAATGCAACCGGATATATCCCAACCACAGGCGATAATATCAACAGGGACGTCCTGAAAGGAAATATATAAATATATGGTTAAATAGGAGATACTGTTGATAAAGTAAAGCTGTCGATACCAGGGATCGTTTTACCCACCCATGTGAACATTACCTAAACATTACCCTTCGCGATTGTTTATGGGTTTCTACGATTATACGTGTAAAGTAGTTAGCAGCATCTAAACATTAGTAGTGAAACCGAAAAAAAGAAAAACCTGTTCAAAAAATGAGAATTTTCAAATAACCGGTTTATCCATAGAGAAATACTTAAAGAGTTTCCCTTACTCTCTTCGTTGCCTCTTCATGATGACGAGTTAGTAGGCCATTTCATAGTTTTATTTATTGCGGTATTTTACCAATTTTACACTTTTGTTGAACATAAAAAGGACAGAAATCAAAGGGAATACGTATTTTCTTTTAATACAAACAACATAAAACATAATTTAGCTGACATTAGCATCAATAAACACTATTTAAAATTAGTTACTGTCTTCTTTGCTCTCTCATTCTCTATCATCGGCCTAGTACCTTTTCGCTCAGCTGTGCCATAGAATCACCCTGGTTTAACTGGTCTTGTACAGTTTATAGAACCAGATTTTCCGTTTGTTTTTCAAATTTAGTAATTGAAGTGGGATAGCCACAAAATTCTGTTTTCCAAAATTCTGTCTTACAAAAATTCTGTTTTTTTTCTAAAAAAAATTCTGTCTGACTAAAATTCTGTTTTACAAAATTCTGTTTTTAATAAAATTCTGTCTATTAAAATTCTGGTTTTTGAAATATGTTATTCCCCCTTTCATTATGAGAAAAAAAAAATAAAATGCCGTTAAATTATTTATTAAGAATTAAAGCCAGTTTATTATGAATAAGAAATGTTACATATAATAACGTATGTGTATGGTTAGATATTTATTCGTTGGAAACAAATTATGAAATATGTAATAAATAATTAAACAGATTAATGGATTTTCAAAATCGATCTAAAAAAATTCATATCATTGAAAAACATATTAATTTAAAAGAAAAAAAAATAACAAACATTAAATAAAAACACAAATGAGTTAAAAATCAATTAAATTAAGACAAAGTTAAAAATAATAAAAAATCATAGCAATTCAGTTTAACTGATAACAATATTTAATTAATTATAAACTAAATTTTTTGCTATTCTTTTTAAATATTGTAGTTTTCTTAAACGATTAAGTTTTTTTACAATACGTGAAATATTTTTTTTTTACATTTCTTTTATTTTTTTTTTAATTTTTCTCCATTCTCAATCTTTGAGACAATATTTTGAGAATAGATTAATTCTCCTTTTAAATGTTCTAAAATTTTGTAGAGTCCGCTTTTTTTTCGTCCAACTACAACACTCAAACGTCGGTGCAATGACTCGACATTGTTTGTAGTTTTCGGGTATTTTTCAGAATACTCGGAATCAAATATCGCCCAAAATTCAGGTGGGTATTACGAGCGTTATAGATATAATTGGCCTCGAACCAGGTGGCCAATTTAATAATATCTTCGTCTTCAAATGTTCTTCGGAGCTTCGAATAATATTTGGCTACCTTTTCTGCACGAAGGTCTTTTAAACATCTTACTTCCAGTGAGAAATTTTCGTCATTTCCGTACTTAGTAACCAATCTGAAATGATAATGTTGTACATATTACAAGTTCATTACTATAAATTATAAAAGTTATTAAAAATTCTTCCGTTCTTTTTGAATACGGCGCCACAATATCTGGGAAAAATGGAAAAAGCACCCTCGTATCTGCGAATCTGGAAAGCATTTTCTAGCTGCTGACACGAGACCAACTTCGAAGTCAGATATAATACGATTAGGCTTAAAAAAAACTCCATATTCCAAAGCAATTTGAATTACGCGTTTAAAAAATGCTTCATAGAAGTTGAATTGATGATTTTGTGCCGAATATAACCATATATTCATCTCCCACTTTCTCTTCTGCCAATATAAATAATTCGTTATCCAAAACGTATAGATTTAGAGGGTAATCTATTTCATCTATTGCTTGCGGCTCTCTGAAAAGTCCCATTTCATTCCGAGTGTATCCTATTTTTCGCTTTTGCGCGTACTTCGAGGGAAGGTAATCGCGACATTTTTGGTTTGTAATTACCACCGATTGTTGCACTATTTGACTTGGATCAAGGGGTTTGTTTATAGCGGCATATTTTACAAAAGTATTTGTTCTGCATATTTCCACTGCACTAGCAATAGGTTCGTGGGTATGCTTTTTTGGATATCTTATTAAAACATGCTCGTTATTTTCCATTGCTGTTATTATTCGAGAGGAACACTTATCTGGAATTCTTCTCGAGCACGTCCAATTAAAGGTTCCTTTTTGTCTTTTCATTTCCAAATAATAAAAATATCCGTTGAGACACAACATTTCTTTATTTTTATAGGTTTTTATTAATTGCACTTTATTCATTTTTATTTTTTTAAACACGACACATTAAACAACACAATTGCGACTAATTTTAAATAAAATGCTGGAACATAATTTTTGACTAAACACACAGTGTATGTGATGCATTTTATTTAAATTTGCAAAGTGTTTTTTTAAAATGTAAGGGAAAGTTAGGGCAAAGTGATTTCTTAATTGTTTTATTTTTATGTATGTGTTTGTAATTGCATTTTCAGTTAAATAAAAAATTATTTGAAACAAATCGCGCGATTTTTTTCAAATAATTTTTTATTTAACTGAAAATGCAATTACAAACAGAATTTTGTGAACCAGAATTTTGTGAAACAGAATTTTGAAAAACAGAATTTTGGAAACCAGAATTTTGAAAAACAGAATTTTGTAAAACAGAATTTTGTAAAGCAGAATTTTCGTCGAACAGAATTTTGTACCCAACCCAATTGAAGTACATACAACATATACTGAAAACTAACAATTCTGGAACCAAACTGCAGCAAAATTGCAGCAAAAAATGTCAATTGACGTTCGTTTAAATTAAATTGATGTATTTTAAATGGTAATTAATGTGTTTTAACATAAAATTGTTGTGCTTAAAATTTCAATTGATGTTTAAAATTTAATTTGAGGTTTTTAGTGTGAACTGTTTCAAATTACAATTGATTGATATCTTAAATTTCAATTGACTTTTTCAATTTTATTTGATGTCTTTCAAATTTAAAATGTCAACTGATATTATTTAAAGTTAAATTGAATTTTTTTTAAATTAAATGATGAATTTGAAAAAATATTACCATTATGCACCATTTTTGTTGTCAGCGAGTGCAAACTCCTTCTCCTGTGAAATTTCTCGAAGTACTTATCGAAACTAATAAAACCATATATGGGTTTTGCTAGTTTTGCTGCCGTTCAGATTTTATGGCCTCATGTATATTTTGGCTAAAACTTAGTTTTCCGACGAACATGCAATTTTTCTAACGGCTATATCTCGGAAACCAACTGGAATTTGGTTGTCCAGTCTTCAGCACAATTATAGCTATAGACTAGGAAAAAAAAAGTGTAAAACAAACTAACCCCAAAAAACTGCATCTAGTGCCTCAGTATTGCAAAAATGTCGAAAAAATTTTTTTTTCCGAACACAGGTATTTTTTTTTTTGGAATCTTATGTTATTTTGACTTCTTCCCGAACAATATTTTGGCTGACAGTGTGTAGTATACTATCGCGGAATATCCAAACTTTAGCGCCTATCCACTAGAGATGAGCCATCCAGTGATTTTTTTAGAACGGAGTTCTTAGTGAATGTTATTCGTAAATCACCGTTCTTTTAAACAGTGAACGTGACCACGGTTTTTTAATTTAATGCAAAAAATGTACAAATGAGCAAATTTACTTCAATCGGAATTCGAATTTTAGTTGATGAAACTTAAAAAAAATTGGCCGCAAGTCCATATTTTTCGAACTATAGGCCTCCAAAGCTTAAATGTATAATCGCGCATAACTCTGTCATTTATTAACCGATGCTGTTGAAATTGATTTCACTAGAAAGGCCCTTATAAAATCTGTAAGTGTGTACATAAAAATATTTGGTTTTATTAACCCATTGGGGTATAATAGTAAAAAACGATTTTTAACCCCACTTTTAATTATTAATTTTTTGATTATTTTTTCGTAACTTCCGGTAATAGACAAGTCTTCAACCTTTTTGTAATGTATAACACTCAACAATAACCTTTCAAATACCGGAGATATTTAACCCGGCGTTGGGTCATAATGACCCACTTATTAAACTCGAGGTTTTTTGCTATATTTACGAAAAAATATATACAATTTAGATTGAATCTAACCTTATTAAGGAAATAAAACATGACTTTGTTAAAAAATAACATATTTACTTTTATTTTTAAACAAAAAACATTTCATATAAAAAAAGTTAACAAAGGAGGCTTCTTCTAGCTTAAATATAATAAACACTTATTTTGTTATTAGTCTTATGGGTCATATTTACCTTTTTTAACTTTGAGCACGTGTTACTCGAAGTACAATCGTCATGCAACTGATTTGAAATTTATAACATTCAGAGAGATTCAATATCACCAGCTACTGAGAAGAGCGTAGAGAAGAGAAGTACAGTTTTAAAACCACAATCCATTCGAAAAGTGACGGGTAATTTTGACCCATCCCCCCCGGCGCCGGGTTAAGTTGAAAAAAAATTAACCCACAAGTCAACTTTTATTTTTGTATAGGTTTATTAGCATTTGATAACTCGCTATCTAAGCTAGTTAACGGAAATGGTTATTAAGAGTTTCTTCTATTTGTAGATTTCTATAAGAAAATATTACTTATATAAAATATAAAGAAGTATTTTTGTGTCATAAAGCTAACTGCCAGGCGGTCGTTATGTTGATAAATATATTTCAGAACTTGAAATAATTTTTTATTTTAGAGGACAGGGAGCGCCGCAGTCAAAAAATTATTTCAACATAATTTTAAATGTTGAAAAATGTTAAATTTTCAACGTAATTATCTCTGGTATCTAAAGAGTTAATGCGTAGTATTTTTCCTTTAAAAACATTTAAGTCTTGTCTATTATTTGGGTCTAAGTACACTGGGGATTTTTTTGAAAATAGTACCGTACTTGTTTTTAATGGACCCCTAATGGGTTAATTAAACAAAATATATTTATACACGGATTTATAGAGTTTAAAAAAATACTTGTAAAAATACCGAAGATCGGATAATAAATACTTGAGATATGACCGATTATATACTCAAGCTTTAAAGGCCTATATCTCAAGAAGTTGGGCCGAGCGAGGGAAAAATAATTTATTCAAGTCAGCGCAGCAAACTTTGTCGGTGGAAAAATTTTGGTGTAGAGCAGAGAATTCTGACTAAAGTTAATTTATGCCTCTTTTATTTATATTACCTTGTTGTATTTGCAAATTGTTAAATTCTTTTCCACATTTTTAATATATCTTGAATGACAACAATAAAAAACGATAATATTAAAAGAACGGGAACAGTTTAAGAACGAGAATACAGAAAAAAAGTAAAACATCGAAAGAACGACATCGATAAAAGAACGGCAAACCTAAAACAGTGAAAGAACCGCACAATAAAAGAACGACAACAATGAAATAACGACATTAAAAGAAATGGCTACTTGAAACATTCGGTCACTGCAGTTACCAGTGATTTTTCAATCATGGATATTAAATCACCGCTCCTAAGATATCCCTCACCTCTACTATCCACCTTTGCAATTTCTAGCTCCCACATAAGGTCTGTCTGCGTACACATATTTTGCATCATTTTGTGCAAAATGTTGCAAAATCTTGCAAAATGTTGTCTGCGTACTCCAAATCTCTTGCAGCGAGAGAGCGAAAAAGAGAATTTTTTGACAGTTGCAAGTTAGAGAAGTTGCAAAATGTTGCTGGAGAAATTTCTTCTTGCAAGATTTTGCAACTAGTTTGAACAGCTGTTTTTGTTTACTGTTTGAATGAAATAATTTTTGTGAAATGAAAATAAAAATTGAAATTTAACAATGGCAGAGGTAAGTAGTTAGAATTGTGTTGATTTTTAACGTTTATAATAAATTATAATAAACAAAACATTTTACTTCATGCTAGAAACGTGCAAATATACAGTGCGACTGTTTTCTTGCAAGATTTCACTGGATGCTGTCTGCGTACTTTTTGATATATTTTCAACCGAGAGAGTAAAATTGTTCTTACTCTCCCAAAAAAAGTTACTGAGAATTTGCTACTGGAAAAGTACGCAGACAGACCTATAATGTTTATCACTTTATCCAAAACTATTTCCGAAATATATAAATTTTTGTAATTTATTCGTATTTGCAGTAAAAATATGTATGTGTTACCTTTTTTGTATGTAAGCTCAGTTCTCAGACAAAATATAGTATAGAAACAAATCAAGGTATGGAAACAACAAATGCAAGTATTGCCAAGATATGACCTGAATCGTACGCTAAACTTGAAACCTAGTCTTAGACAGAATACCACTACTGTTAATAGGCATGACTTGGAAGACTCAGCTCAGACTACTGCAGAAGATGTGGGGATCAAGAGGGCGAGCACGTCGGACATATCCTACGCTACTGCCCGGAATATTGTGATACTCACTATATCTAGGATCTTACTTCAGGTTGGATCTAACAGAGAGTAAGGGAGCTAAGCTGAATGACAGTAGGACCTTTTTTCCTAGAATGCTCTTATGGCATCCTGGAATATCGGGTAAGGGTATCATATGGCTCTAACCATACCAGTTCAATTTACGTGTTCAAATATGGGAAGAGTATATGACATCCACTGGCGAGGGTATATGACATCCATTTCTACCTAGCCTAACCTACCCATTAGTAACACATATGCATATTCATGGCTAATCCATTCACAATTTGTACTGGGTAATCTTAGTACACGGTGGGTAATGGGTAAACGATCATTACCCATTTCCCTCGGCGATGAGCATATGTTTTAATCAAAGATTTCGATCCGCATCATTGAAATTAAACTTGATGAAGTATTATACAAATATAATGGTATTAAATGAATAGGATCTACTTCGAGAGTTTCGTTACATATCGTTTCATGTTTTTATTCCATTCATTTGCAGTCTAATCTATTACTTCTACATTTGACACAAGCATGCTAGGGGATAAATTGTATCAGTGCTATAAGGCATTTTTGAACCACTTATTTGAAGTGATTCAGATCTTCCAGCTACATATCACTCATACATACATACACTCAGATAGTTATGCCAAGTAGGCTGCGTAGCTTAATGGTATAGAGTATTAAAATTGTTTGAAGTAACACTTACCTCAAAGAACTTTCCTGGTATTGCTTTGAATTCACTCACACAGTCTCGCACCAAATCCAAACCCAATTGGCCACGGTTATTCCAACCGCAGGCATATACTTGGCCACATGCATCTAAGACGAGTACATGACCACCTCCACCGCGAATTGAACGCACGCTTGCTGGTGTGAATGAACATTTCCTTAATTGTTGCGGTGTTGTACACATTTCCGATTCATGACCAAGGCCAAGTTGACCATGTGAATTGGCGCCCTACGAGAAAAAACTAACGTAAATTGATAGTACAAAAAATAATATAAATTGAAAAGGAAGACATAAAGTAATTGAAAGAGTAGTCAGTTCAACCTCTCAGTACAGAGTCCTAGTTCTATAGTATGACAAGTTTAAGTGTTAATTTTATATGTGTTTATCGAAGAAATTAATTTGCAATGCAAATTATATGCAAATTTGGTTACGTTACTTTCTAATGCAAGTCGTATATTCAATGGAGGTCGTGTGTTAAGTTTTGGGATTTATATTTCCTTAATATATTGGAAAATATAAGAAAATTGTTGTGGATTGTTTACTTGCGATTTGTTTATCCCTATAATGTGTGATGATATACCTAAATGGTGACGCGTCATAACGCCCATGGGCGTTATGACGCGTCACCTACCTAAATACTTGTTGTTGTAACAGATTTTCTGTTTCCACTCGTTCGTCCCTGAAAGATATAAAAAAACGAAAATATGTGTAATTCCCCTATGTGTTACTGGAGGTAGCGGTGGGGAGCTGGAGAAATTGTGCCACCTCCAAGGGTCTGTCCCATAGGTCCACTAGGCGCAAGTCAGTAGGCCTATCAGGACAGTTGAAAATGTGAATAGTGTCATGAGGGCTTTGTAGGCAGTGTGGGCACTGATCTAAGGTGCCTGGGATTATCCTTGATCTGTATGAGTTCAGAATAGAACTCCAACCAGATCTAAGCTGGGCAAGAATAGTTCTGGTGTGCCTGGGCAGAAACCTCTCATTATTAGAAATCGCGGGAGGGTGTTCATTAAGGACCCTGTTGCAAAAGTAGCCATTTATGGCTTCTGACACCGCCGTGTTATGCAACAATTTCTGTGCTACTGTTATCGACAGTCTGTTGACGTCCGATGGAATGACGTCTTGAATGTCCGCACAGTAGCGCCTGACGTCCTTTCGGATGTGACGGGGGGGTGGATCCTGCATCAGAATATGATGGTTGGAGTGACTGGGCAGATGACAAGCCATAAGAAACTGTCTTGTCAACAACACATTATGTTGTTGCACTGCCAGTAACTTGGTCTCCTCATATAAATGATCCACGTTCGTCATTTGCCGAATGCATACGGTTGCGATTCGAAGTGCACTATTTTGGATCCTCTGTAGAGCTTTCCATTGGGTATCACTTAAATACTTGTGGAGAAGGGGGCTGATGATATGCCTTGGTGGGCATTGAAATAGCTATATTCCCAACCATCCACCATAATGATCAATTTCACACATTTCTTTTTAATATTTCTATTAAAATGTACTTTTTCATAGAAAAAGTACTTTTTAATAGTTATTGATCTTGAACCGAACAATTATTAAAAAAAACATAACAACTCAAAAGATCGAATAATATAAATTCAAACGGAAATAAATTTGAAGACGGTAGACTCTAAACGCCAATATCGCGGCAATCGTTATTTCTTTTTTGAAACAACAACATCTATGCAATGGCTTTCGATGAAAGAATGCATGGGAAGAAATGTTGTGAATATTGATGGTTATGGCAAAGTATTGTTGTGGATGTTTTCACACAGGTAGGAGTTTAGAGTTTGTTTCCAAAAATTGTTGACATGGACGATATTTGCTTTCAACAAGACGGGGCCACATGTCACACAGCCATTGCAACCATCGATATTTTACGCACTGTTTTTGAAAATCGAATAATTGTGATGTCAATTGGTCGCCTCGGAGCGGTGATTTGAGCCCTTTGGATTATTTTCTGTGGGGAGTAGAGAATGCATCCCTGGAATTCCTGCAAACAATTCCAGTTCCCGCTTTCAATTTCCAAAAGATTGCAATGGAATATTTTACCAAAAAAGTGTAATCCAGCAAGCTCTTCTAGCACTTGGATATTCTATATGATTTAAATTTTTGTACTTTATATATTAGTATCAGTTCACTGATTTAATAGCGATTAATCGTAGGGATGCGACATTTTCGTTAGACAGTTTATCGTTGCTGCAATAATGCATGTTTTACAAGATATTTTTAATGTTCAACCTTGCGTTGCTCCAGCAACTCAATTGTTGTTGCTAAAACGAATATGTATATCAATTGTGGATTTTAGAGAAAACAAACAAAAAACAAAAAAAAAAATGTAATTGTTCAGTTTTGAGCATCCTTTGATTTTTTAAAAATTGTATTTGTTTATTACTGTATTTAGTAAAACGTTTAAAATTTATAAAATGAATCTGTTACTACAACGTATCAGTCATTAAAAATAAAAAAATGGTTTCCCGTTACATCCCATGAAGGGATTAGGGAGAGCTTCTCACAACCAGTGAGCTGTGCGCGTTCTAGTTTTAAACTCACTGACTGGGACCTACAGTTTTACACCGGTTCCGAACGGTATTTTGAGAAGCTTTTTCATGGCTAAATACTCGATAGTGTCGCCGTCACTAAGCGAGGTGGCCGCCGTCGAAAGAAATTTAAGGTGGTCAGAGTAGGGATCGAACCCACGTCCTCATGCACAAGAGCTGCGCTCACTACCATTGTACCAGCCACGATATTGATTTGTTTCAAATAAGAGCAACTCAGTTGTTACACCAATTTTTACTACCTTTTTAGCAACAATGCTCAAACACATAACAGTCAAATTGCCCGAAACTACATACATACACATATTATGCGTCATTTATCAAAATAAAAATTATACATTTTAATTTTTCTTCGAAATAGCAAAGTGGTAAATAATATAAAATGGCCAAAAAAAAGGATGCTTGATGTTAATTAATAGTTGTACATCATTCACATATGGATGATTAAATCCCAAACAAACTTCTTAGACCAATGAAAAATATTAATCGCACCAATGGAACTTATTCATCATAGTAATAAAACATATTCGTAGCAGTGACGAAAGTTTTCAAATTTAAGAAATCATTTTCATTGCGGCGATGTATCTTGGGATATATCTAAGCAATAATTTTAGATTTATTTCCAAATTTAATTTTATAAAGTTGTATTTTTCCAAACTCAGAAATAGTTTAAAACAATTTCCAATGCTGGCGTAGAACGCTAATGGGCTGATGAAAGAGTCTCAAACTTCGGAATCATCGTCCGCCAACAAGAGTTCAAATCCTGGTTCCGCCTATTTACAATTTTTTCTAATTGCAGAAAACCCTGATCTGCATAGCGCAAACGAAATCGAAAATATTCTCTAAGTAATAATTTCAGATCGAATCACAAATAAAAAAAAACAGTTTCCAAATATTTTCGAACCTCTTTTCAACACATGTAAAACTGTAAATTGTTTACAAAAGTTTACTTTTTAGTCAGTATTATTAAAACAAAAAAAAAACAATTTTCGGTTGAATAAAACGTAGTACTCTATTTTTCATTGGACAGATAAGTGATACTGTATAAAACACTGTTAGTTTTATCCACATCGGTTATATATTTAGATATGGTTGGTGTGAAAGTTATTAGGTAAGTTTCACAGAAATTAGGCTGCCAAATTTGAAATAGAAGTTATGATGCATTGAATGCATCAAATATAAGATTTCGTAACACAGTGCTTTATTTAAGATGTTTGTACTATTTTTCTCCTTTGTGGTACAAAATTGACATACAAAATTCGAAAAATAAGGGACTCACATTTCAACCGAGAATTCCCGGGATCCCGGGAACTTTATTTATTTTTCCCGCATTCCCGGGAAATGTAAAAATCCGGGAGCCATTGAGGATAAATGTTACGCAAAGCATCCAGAGACAATTGAAGCGTTGAAACATGAAATCGAAGTTGCCATTGAAGAGATACAATCGCAAATGTACTGAAAAATCGGGTTGATCGGATGGGGTACTGCCGAGTCAGTCGTGATAGTCATATGAATGATATTGTGTTCCATTATTAAATGATAAAGTCCAACCTTTCCAATAAAACCAGAAATTTGCAAAAAATATCAGTACCTTTTTTTTTTTTTTTATAGCCGATTCAAATTTAAAATTTTAAATGGCCCACCCTTTAGAACCGATAAACATTAGGTCTATGTTTGAATCATAGCCAAATACATAAATAGATACATTTATTCTCTCATCTGACGTTTAATTTCACACTCTTCGTCGTAAGTTTGTGGAAATGAGAGAAATTAAATTTAAAATTAACTTACACCAGGTGGAGTTACAAAATATGTGCAGTTAACTTTTTCATGTCATTTTGGTGTAGAACTGACAAATTTAAATGTCTTTTGTACTTTTTTGTTGACTTTTATCGTTGGTATACATTTGTATTGTATTTAACACAACTAGTTTGCCACAAAAACACGAAATTCGGTTGTTGTTCCTTTGTTGGACGTTGTTTACTATTGCCTCTATCTGGTATTATTGAACCCATGTTTTCACCATCCAATGTTTACTTTCCACTGTACCTATGACGTTTAATTTATTGAGAGAATAAATGTATCTATGTATGTATTTGTCTATGGTTGAATTAGTACAATAGTAATCTAACAACAATTGCTGAAATTTGTGTATGTATGTGTTTTGACGTCAACATAGTCTAATTATAAAGTCAGAGCATGCGGTCAGCTGTTCAGACTTTTTTTTGGTTTGTTTATGTTTTAATCGGTGTTTGTTTTGATGGCACTTAAGTAGTGTCAAACTGTTTCATCTTTTGTTTTGATTTGTATCATTCTTTATTAAACGTTAATGATGTTGGTTGACAACTGGAAAGTGCCGTCATAACAATCAAAACAACAAATTTCTGTCAAAATCGTCTGTTTTTACAAGTGACTGTTTTTATCGACAACGAATTTCAAATTGTCTCCAACGTCAAGATTTAGGACGTCAAAGTCAGTATCTTTATAACCAATGCAGCTAGAAATTAAAATTTTGGTGTGAATGGTTTTCTTGGCAAATCTAAACTTCTGCCAAAAATGGGTGAAAATCCCTAATAAAACAAGGAAAATCAATGTATTATTCCTCGTTATTGTAATGAAATCTTAAAATTTATTTAATTACATACATATGTAATCCATATTTCTATTTGCAAAGTTAATTTAAGATACTTTTATTCAGATACTGTTATTAAAGTAAAAAAAAAATACCGAAAACAAATTAAAGTTATAATTCATAATTTTTTTATAGCAATGTTATATTAAAGTTCCGACTCTTCAATGATTATATCGGGGTTTTGTAGTAAGGTTAAAACTTCTGGTAGTAGATATTCTTTGTCCAAAATTCCAGGTGTCCTTATTTCTGGCTTCATGTGCCTCTTCTGATAACTACCCAATTGGTAATATACAATTCTCAATTATATCTTTTTCGAGCAATAAGATCTTATGAACGGTTACAGGCATATAATACCATTTGTATTTTTCCAGATAAAGATTCCGAGTCTGTATTGCAAACTTATCAAATTCTGTAGAGTTAATTTCATATCCAGAGGCCGTATTACTTGGAGTCGATGTATAAGGACCTTGTCAATTCCTGTTATTTCGGCATTCTTTTCAATATTTCGAAAAAAAAACTCCTAGCTGTGTTGCCAGATATTTGATTTGGCTTAACCACCAACAGTCCCATTTAATTTTTAAACTTCTGTTGTATCTTTGTTTTTTTCGTTTTAACACCTCTTCTTTGTTTGTCCCCCTTTAGCATGCCATTGTTTAATATGAGTTTTGTATGCAATGTGTAACAGGCACTCCATGCTGCGGATTCTAGCATGTAGTGCAGAGATGCCCAACGACAACATTCTTTCGTCAATAGGTTTATTTGTAATAGCAAGAGTATCATTTATTGAACTTGGTTTGTCTCCACAAATGTCGCATACTTGTGAAGATGAATATTCGGACAAAGCACTGCAAACCTTTCCATCAATCATACACAATATTAGCGTGGGTTTTACATTAAAGTTTTTCTCTCCTATTGCCACCGTTGTAGAAATAAGAGCCGATATTTGTAATTCAATTTTACTTTCTTCTTTTCTAATGAATTCTCTAGTTTCTTCAGCAAAGACAAACTTGATAGGATGACAGTATCTAGTAGAAAAGGGGGCAGTATTTTTCCAAATTATAAAATTTGATTGCAATATCATAAAAGTAATGATTTCCGTCCGAAGCAGTTTCTTCTTTGAATTTTTTGTACATCATATAAGTATTCTGGAATTCGTTCAAATACCTCTTTTAATGTCATATGTACATAGTCTTGAAATAGTGTGATCTATAAGTGATTGCAGATTTACTTCTGCATATGATTTAGTTACTATAATTCCATCAGGATAACAAGAACGCTACGAAATCCAAACCGGATCATAAGATTGAAATATTTTTGAATTTACTGATTGCATATTGTCTGAGAAGTTTTTGTTGATGTGTTGATAATCCCAAATCTACTATCATAGCAAGTGACTGTTCAGGAGAAAGACTTAAAGACTGTTATGTAGATTTTCTTCTTTTTATTTGGGAAACTCTTTCAGGTGATGATACAAACAATTCTTTAACTATTGTAGCTGAAACTCGCTTACAATCTGAACGCAATTTCATTTCAACCGCTTTAAACAAAATATTCTCTTCAGTAGTTGTCAATCAAACGTCAAAACGTTGAAAGTTTCGCTTGATCCAGGACTTATACTTTACTTTTATGGACTATATTACAACCTCATGAGGTCAGACGTCTTATACATATTAATTAAACAAATTTCAACATATTCTTCCAGCTGGCTCTATCCTTCGCCTTTTCTTGCCAGTTGGTAACACCAAGGCTACGGAGGGATTCTTCTGCCTGGTCTTTCCAGCAGAGTCTTGGTCGTCCTCTATTCCTGCTTCCATCGGGTACGTTATCAAAAATCTTTCGCGCTGGCTCATCTTCATCCATTCTGATAACATGGCCTAGCCAACGCAATTGGCCCACTTTGATCCGTCTAGCTATGTCCACGTCAGAATAGAGATTATATAGCTCTGCGTTCCAGCGACGTCGGTACTCGCCGTTTTCCCTAACAGGACCATATATTTTACGGAGAGGTGTTTTTCATCCGCTCGCGATATGACCAAGTTTCGGAGACATATGTCAAGACAGGTAAAATGAGAGTCTGATATCGCTGGACTTTTGTCCGTCGAGAGACGGCTTTGTTCCTAAACTGCTTGCTGACCCCAAAATAACATTTATTTGCAAGCACAATTCTCCTATCTATCTCCAGGCTGACGTTGTTGTCCTTGTTCACGGCGGATCCAAGGTAGACAAATTCATCTACCACTTTACTATTAAATCGGTTGTCAACGTTTAAGTGCGGACCAAGTCGAGAGGTTTCTCTAGTCGTTGACACCATCAATTTTGTCTTGCCCTCATTAACAGCAATCCATACTATCTTCCACTATAATTACCTCCTGATCTTCAGTGAAAGAATCTGAGTGGAGTAGTGCTGAAAAGTGGTCTCTCCACATTTTGAGCACACACTGCTTCTCAGTCACCAGATTCCCATTCTCGTCCTTGCAGAAGGGCAGCCCATTATTACGCCCGTTGGCCGATCTTCTTACCCTCTGGAAAAACTTTCGGGATTCAGCATTCATCCTGCACATTTCGGTTCTTATACTCTCTCTCTGCTCCCACTGCCATTTTTTTAGCCTCGTCTGGCGAGGTGGAGAGAGTTTCTGTCGATAGGACATTGATATCTCCGGTATTTCTAGCTTGTCAATATCCAACTTTTCCTGTGTTCGGCTTCGTACGTTTTTCGCCCTGCTCAATCTCGTGCCAACTTTCGCAGCCACCAGGTAATGATCAGAGTTGATATTGGCACCTCGAATCACACGTACATCTATTACACTAGAAGAGTGCCTGCCATCTATTACCAAGTGATCAATCTGGTTCTTCGTCCGTTGATCAGGAGATATCCAGGTCGCCTTATGAATGTCCTTATGCTGAAATCGTGTGCTACCATGTTCTTTGCAGCGGCGAAGTCTATCAGTCTTATTCCATTATCGGAGGTGGTATCACATAGACTACCGATGGTTGGTCGAAAGACACTTTCCTTTCCTAAATTGGCATTAAAATCGCCTAGAACAATCTTAATGTCGTGGTCAGGGCAGCGTTATATACTTCCTCCAGGCGCTCAGAAAATGTTTCCTTGACCTCATCATCTTTATCCTCTGTAGGTCACTCACTGCGTTGACCTTGAAACTAGGTGTCCCAGTCTCTTGCCTTCTATAAATCCGCACCCAAATTCGTGCTTACGCTCATGGCAGCTGTAGTAAATATCGAAGTTTTTCTTTCTGGTGCAACCATATCCTGTCCATCGCATTTCCTGGATCGCGGTGATGTCAGCTTTATATTTTCCGAGGACATCCGCCAGTTGGAAAGTGGCACCAGTCCTGTACAACGTTCGAACATTCCAGGTACATATCCTTAAATCATGGTCCTTATAACGTTTGCGAGGGTCGTCAACAGTTGGAGGTTTCTTTGTTTATTAGGCAAACCCAGCTCACCGTGGTCTGCATTTTACCTACTGCCAGGATGATTATGTTTCAGCCGCCCATTATGGATCAGACGCTGACCAGAATGCAGTGTGTCGAAACTGGATTTTGGTTTGTTCAATTTTGATCCGCCGTTGGCCCGGGGTGTTGGCTCATCCGCCTTCAAAGGACAGAAGAATATGTCCACTACTTCGAAGAGCTTCAGTGACAGGATCACCTAATAATCCTGAGACGTATCAGTGATTGCATTACCACTCAGGTTGCTCATTCGTTTCGCCTTCTCACTTTAGCTAGCTAACGAGGTTTCCAATAAGCCATTGCCCAGGACATACTGCGTGGAAGTACTGAGCTGCTTGGACTGCCCAATGAAGGAATCATTTCTGGCCACTCCCAAGTGAATGGATATCAGAAACTTTCCACCTCCAAGGACAGTCCCATGTCCCAATCCAGTACTTATATGTCTAGCAATAAAGTCAGAAACGTGACTACACTTGCTTTGCCCTTTGGCTTGCATCCAAACATAAAAAATTTCCTGATATGACAATTGGGAACACGTATAAACACGTAGGCAACTCTCTGCAGCTACTTATTACGTTTTCTTAAAGAGAACAAACTAACGAATCTCTACGGGATAATATGAATTCCCGAACTTGCCCGCACAAAAAGTTCTTATCCAAAGAATTTACAAGTTTTCTACCAAAACTTGTTACTCAGTCAGCGCAATTTTTTTTGGTTTAACTGCTTAAACATACTGCCTGGAATGTTATCTAACATTTCTACTCAAAATTAAAGCGGCAAATTTTTTTTGAGGCTTTAACGTAATAGTTCTTGAATTTCGCACACTGTGCGTCGTCGCCTTGATGTGGTTATACGTTAACTACTCGCACGAAATCCGTTTTTGATAAAAAGTAGTGAGTAGTGAATATTTTTATAACTGCAGATGTGTAAAATATTCACCAATGTAGCTTTGAAAACGTCGTAGTAATTTGACAAAAGCTCAAAAATTGGTTCAAAAAAATGCTCAAGAAATACAGTGGTCGTGCTTCAAAAGAGATGTGTGTGTATAATATTGTTACAGGTGCAAAATCAACCGCCAACGACGGATAATTCTCTACCACGAAAATGCAAGCTCGCACACATCGGTCAAAACAAGTCAATTTTTGAGCACTCAAAAATCGATGTAATGGGTCATTCTCCGTACAGTCCTTGTTTGACACCCAATAACTTTTGTTGTTCCCGCACATCAAAGATAAACTGCGTGGAAATCGATATTTAATTTAATTTAATGTATTCATTGAATAACCAAGCAGTAATGCCATTTATGGTTAAATATTCGTCTATAGAAGATTCCGTTGATGCGTTCAAAGACCCTGTGTTTCTTAAGCGGAATAGAAAAAATGCTACGACAAATGGTGCGAATGCATGCAAAAGTGTATAGATTACAAAGGAGAATATTTTGAAAACAATAAAGCCATATTCAATCACAAATTACAGGTATTTTTATTATTAGACTCACAATGTAAATAGTTACATGTGCACTACTTCAAAGATGCCAATTGTTTAGCATTCAGTGCCTAGAAAGGGCCCATTGTTCTTTGTTTAATGATAAGGACACCTGCCAACTAGTGGATTGTCTTCAGCCAAATTATATCCTTGTGATTTACAAGCCAATTATTGAAAACCTTATTGGATCTTACCAGTGTGGTTTTAGACCAGGCAAGGCCACGATTGACCAAACATTCACGCTACGCCAAGACCCACGAAAAGCAAATCGATACATACCACCTTTTTGTCGATTACAAAGCTGCTTACGGGGAAAACTGTACGACGCTATGTCTGAACTTGGGATTCCGGCATAACTGATCCGCCTCTGCAGAATGACGCTGACCAACACCTAATCAGGTGTGGAAGTGAGGAAAGACCTCACCATTCTGTGTCAAGTGAGGACTGAGACAAGGCGACTCACTTTCGTGCTGTCTCTTCAACATCTTAATGGAGACAATAATGAGAAAAGCTGCAGTAAATACGAACAAGACATTATCACAGAAAGCCATGTGTTGCTGGCGCATGCTGATGACATAGACAACATTGGGCGAAAGACATCAATCAGCGAAGGTGGGTCTTGCTGTTAATGAGGGTAAGACAAAATTGATGGTCTCAACGACTAGAGAAACCTCTCGACTTGGTCCGCACTTGAACGTTGATAACCGATTTAATTTTGAAGTGGTAGATAAATTTGACTATTTTCGATCCGTCGTGAAGAAGGATAACAACGTCAGCCTGGAGATAAATAGGGGAATTGTGCTTGCAAATATATGCTATTTTGGGCTCAACAAGAAGTTTAGGAACAAAGCTCTCTCTCTCGACGGTCAAACGCCCAGCTATATCATACTCTTATTTTACCTGTCTTGACATATGGCTCCGAAACTTGGGACATATCGCAAGCGGATGAAAAACACCTGGGAGTATTCGAGAGAAAAATTCTCCGTAAAATGTATGGTCCGACGTCGCAGGAACCAAGAGCTATATAATTTATATTCTGATGTGGACTTAGCTAGGCGAATCAGATTATGCCAATTGCGTTGGCTAGACCATGTTATCAGAATGGATGAAGATGAGCCAGCGCGAAAGATTTTTGATAACGTACCCGATGGAAGCAGGAAAAGAGGACGACCAAGACTCCGGGGGAAAGAGCAGGTAGAAGTATCCCTCCGTATCCGTGGTGTTACTAACTGGCGTGAAAAGTCGAAGGATAGAGCCAGTTAGAAGAATATGTTGAAATTTGTTTGTTTAATTAATATGTATAAGGCGTCTGACCTCATGAGGTTGTAAAATAGTCAATAAAAGTAAGTAGATTTACATGGAATTGATCTAATTTAAATTTTCGCCAATAATCAATTGCGTCATTAATCAACATTCTTTGAATATGCCACACAGAGAAAATGGTTTCTCGTTTCATTATACTATTGGTATATGTGAAAAGCATTATTTTCAATAAAGTGGTAGATAGGTGAAGTTTTTAAAAATACTATTTAAATTTGTACTTTTTAATTTTATTGCTCAAGCTCGAGGCCATTCTATATCTCTATTAATAGAGATATAGTTTTTAAAAAGGAGCTTTGCAAATGTGTTCCTATGATTCTTGGCAAACCGTATAGCTATTCCAGATCTAGACACAGATATTCATCAGCGGTTGTTTGGAATGATTCTATTGAAAAATTCATCAAACTAAATGCAAACGAAATATCATTTGAATTGCGAATTCACTATAATGCAAGTGTTCGAAAATATCGCAAGCAAACACACATTTTTCACAAATACTGCACTTCAGCCAAAAAATGTTTGCCCCACAGTGAAACATAGAGGCGATTCTGTAATGGTGTGGGGGTGCATGGAAGCAAGTGGAGTTGGCGAACTGGGGTTTATAGAAGGGCCAATGGATCGGCACGTGTATTGACATTTTAAAAACAAATTACGTACCAATTATTTAAAAACTCCTAGTAACCGGAAATTATATGTTCATGCATGACAAGCATAGTTCGTTCTAGCGTGGTTAAAATTTGGCTGCTGTATAATTTTCGATCAAAGCTGGATCACCCTCCGCAATTACCAGATCACAACGTGATTGAACATTTGCGGGCACATTTGAAAACGGTTGAGGAATGCACAAAAATTTCCCCAGAAATAACAAAAAATAGCCTTATCGTCTAAAAGAAAATTCTCAATTAATTCCCTATTCTTAATAAAATCTACCTGTAAATTTTTTCTATTTTCCCCGTTCCTTATTCTAAACGAACTTCGAAAATGGGAATCTCTTCCTCAGGAAAAAGTAGGTAGGTATTAGATATGAATGTCAGGTGTAGAAGTTACATCTTACAAATACCGGCAAGAACCATATATGCCTTATTTCATGCTTGCCGAGGACGCAGCTTATGCATATTGTCAAGATATATGAATAAAATGGGAATCTGCAACTATAATCCATCTTTATGACGTCTTTTCATAGACTCTTCAACCAGAAGCTTAAAAGTAGTCTTGCTATTTGAAAACAGCAGCGCTAAACCAGTGCCATTGATGTATGCTCTGGGAATGCATGAAATTAATTCTGGAACGCATCAGTTATGACGAACACAATTGGCGCATAAATTGTAATTTTAAGGTTCTTTCACTATTAGCTGGAATGCAAACTGGCTATACAAAGTACATGTGTATTTTTTGTAAATGGGACAGCCATGCTAAATGCAACCAATACAAAAAGCGAGATTGGCCAAAACGCGATTACCAAGTTGTTGGCGAATTTAATGTAAATCGCCCATCATTGATCCCCTTTCAGAAAATAATACTTCCAGATCTTCATATCAAGCTGGGAGTTGTAAAGAATTTTTTAAAGCGTTTGGTTCGCGTTAACGAAAAAGCATTACCATCCTTGAAAAACAACGCTTTTCCAAAATTATCAATTGAAAAATTAAAAGAGGGTAATTTTGTGTAACTGAAAGTGTGTGACTGCGATATATTTTATATCAATTTTTATTTAACAGGTGTAGTTAACGGTCCAGATATACGGTAACTTTTAATTGATACGAGTTTTTCTGAAATGTAAGATGAAACTGAACTAAACGCATGGAACTCAATTCGTGCGGTAATTGAAAACGTTCTTTGCAAAAATCGCTCACCAGAGTACCGTGATTATATTGGCAACATGATGAATATAATCACGACAGACTTGGCGTTAATATGTCGTTGTAAATCCACATGTTACATGCACATTTCGATTTTTACGAACGACAATTGTCCACAGAAACAGACGAAACTGGCGAAAGATTTCATCAAACTATAATGGCATTCGAAGACCGTTTCGCTGGAAAAAGAATGGACTCAATGCTCAATGTAAAAATTAAAAAAAAAATTATAAAATCATCAAAATAACAGCAAATATAGTTCAATGTCCGCTTGAAAATGGACGTCCATTAGTTCTAGATATAAATTTTGACAAATAAATAATAAGCAAATTGATTTTAAACAAGTTTTTAAATTTTTAAATTTAAAATCGAAATATTTCGTGATTTCGAGCTAACTTTTCAACCATTTAATGCATTCATATTCAATATTAAACTGTTTTATAGACCTGAAAGCTTCAAAGTTGTTTTACAAAAATGCAAATATTACGACCATTTCTTTTCGGATATAAATAATTTATATATCATTTCAAAGGTATTAAATAGCGCTTTTTACTGCAGGTAAAAATTTGCAACATTTTTTGCGATTAATGTAGTTTTAAATGATAACTTTCGAAAAATTTTGAAATACCACCGACAAAAATTCAAATAAGCTGTATAATTTAACGTTATGTTTCAAAGAATCATACCGAGCTACGAAGCTGAGTTTATAACCTTCTCAATGACATCTTCAGTGTTAATATACGAGTAAAAATGACGGAGTTATTTTGATTTTTTCTTAGGACTCCACAAAAATCCACTAAAAAACGGCAACTCAATCAACTTCAAAAATACAAATAAAAACAATATGTGCAATGCAAGAACTCATAAAGGTCTACGTATCCATAATAAATTTTCCAAATATCTGCAACATCTTAAAAGCTACACCCAAAAAACCTGATAATTAGAGGTGTTTTAAAGCAAAATCGATCACAATTTTCTGAATCCAAAATCGCAATATTTTGCAAATAGTCATTAAACACTCTGAACTTCATTTTTAGGTGGTGACCTAAAAGTGATTTTTTGTTTGTATGGGATTTTACCCACCCTAATGTACATGTGTCTGTTGATTTACATTCAAAACTGGGCAATGTGGGTCTCAGTCACGACTGGACAAATTTCACCAGCGTATTCTCATTTCATGAAAATGTTTCCATCTACGACCATCCCCGGAAATGCAAGGGGCGAAATGGCAGCGGTTTGAAAATTTTCGGATTGGTGGTCAAAGCGTACTAGAGTAAAATTGCTAAGCTCTGAACCAGTAGAAAGGCCTTTCAAAATCATAAAAAAGGGAAATCGCCGAGATACGGAGCTTTAAAAAAAGAATTTGGGAAGAAGACATAAAAACATGCACATAACCTCAGTTTTCTCATCCAGATGGCAGATAGCTTATGTTAAAATATCCCTACCTCTTACGTTGCAAAAATTACCTTAACGTAGCCCAGAGGTCTTGCAGTTCCAACGTAATTACTATTTGACTGAATTGCAATTTTTTTTTGTTTTTGTAAATTAACACGTTGAAGATTTTATTTTATTGACATTTTTGGTTGAACAATCAAACACAAAGGAAAAAAATTTGAAGACGTGAGAATGAAAAGTGGATATGAACCAGAAAGGTAATTTTACAGGAGAACAAAAAAAACCAGTTTATATCTAATTGATTAAGATTTTTTGCTAACAATGTTTTTAGACCGTTTATACACATATATATGTATATGATAACGAACCAGTATACGTATATAGATTTTTAAAAATTAATTACTATGTTATGGGAATCGTAAACTTCATAAAACTCATTTTAACCCAAAATGGTTCATATCCACCTTTTCATTCTCGTGTCTTCATTTTATGTTAAAGAAAGTTTTCAATGTGGTTCCCGTTTTCTACTAAACACAATTGCAGTCGTTTGCGTACAACATGTTTAATTCGGTCATCTTTTCACAAACTTTCACCGCAGCTACTCAATGCGTGCAAGTAACTGCTCACGAGTGTGGATCTGCAGATGACCGAACTGAAAGGTCCGTATCTCAGCGATTTCACTTTTTTTTTCATTTTTCGAACCGCTGCCATTTCGCCCCCCTTGCATTTTCGGGGATGGTCGTAGATGGACATATTTTCATGAAATGAGCCAAAGAATATGCTGGTGAAATTTGTCCAATCGTGACTGAACCACCCTGTGTAGAAAAAATATTTTCAAAATTTTTACAGAGTATTTATTTTTCAGGAAGTCATTTTGAAATCTTTATTATGCATATTTTGTCTTCCCCATTTGGCTGTATTTAAAGAAATCGTCGTCGAAAGAAATGTAAGGTGGTCATGTACAAGAGCCGCGCACACTAACCATTGCACCACCGACGGTCACAGCCCTCCATAGTGAAGTAAAATGAGAGAAGTTTAACAGACACCGTCTTTAACTGACAACATCTGCATAATTGTATCCTGTTGGCTATTGCAGAGCTAAATATTTGTTCTCATTTTCCATAACTTTATATTCTACCCTCGTGCGATTGTTTACATTCCTGATTCGTCATATGTGCATGTTATTTCTGTCGTTCTCGGAATTGTTGTTGCACTTACCCATGCATAAACGGACATAATTTAGCTCTTAATCCACTGCAAAAAGTTTTCCAAACTATTCGATTGACTGCGCTCCTAATGCAGGATACCACCAAGAAAGCAAGACACACACATAAACGCGCGCTTTTAATGAAATGCCAAAAAACGAGAATTTTGTCGCAACCACTAGTTGCCGGAAATCACTGTGCTAACCCAGCCAATTTTTTACGGATTGGGTAGGTCGCCTGCGTGTTATACAGCTCTATTTTTTTAAGTTACGTGAAATAGTTGCCACTTCCGATTCGTATTATTTTCTTCGTTTCTCCAATTTAAACACTTTAAAGAATTTCTTTCTCAGCCTTTTTAGTTTTGCGGTGGATTCATGTAATAGTCGTACATGCTTTCCGACGTTTGCGGTTCAACTGTACAATGTCATTTGTTGTCCTGGGCTTTTTAATATAATTTTGCCAACTTTTTCCTACTGCTGTTGCATGAGTTGGTTGACGATGATGTGGTTTTATAGCTTGTGGTACTTTATAACATGTCAATATATTTATTGTATGCATATTTTATTTAAAAACTTGCTGCTTGAGTTTAAATTGTATGAGGCGATGGATGGATGAGTTGGGGTTTGTTTTGCAGCTGGAATATTTTTCGTGATTTGCAGCACTAATTCACAATTGCTGAATTTATGAAATTTACAACACTGCTAGCCAGTTGGCAATTTTTTACTACTTTTCAACACTTATATACTGGTATGCAGTTATTTACGCCTAAATGTAGGCTTTGTATTAAAACTTGTTACGAGCATAAATGAAGCAAAGATGTGGTGAATATCTATTTGCTATATCATTTAACTGTATGTTTGACAAAAGCCTAAATCCATACTGCTGGATTTTGTGTCCGACAATGTGATTGTAACCAATCACACAATGTGATTGCGAATTTAATTACAGTGCACTCGCGCTAACTTGAACTAATTAAAACCAGGCCAGTTCAAGATAGTGAATTTGTTCAAGTTTACGAATGCTATATTTTTATATTAAAAAAGGTTTTTTTTTTGGTATGCCTAACCTAACATATCGCTCACTTACTAGAAGACTGCTATAACTCAAAATTTACTGTTTTTGGACTAAGAAAAATCTTTAAAGTTGATTTATTTTACATAATTAGTTTTATTTTAGAAAATAGGAAGTAATTTTTTGCTGAACTGTCTTTTTGTTAATTATGTCTGCAACGGCTCTTTCGCGCAGTGATTGCAAAGCACTGATTTTATTTGGGCTTACTAGTCTATTTGTGGCCCAAATAATGGCCTTGTTAAATATATTAACGGCTTCCATAGATAGTCCATTGGCAGAAAAATATGTTCAAGCTAGCGAGTATTCAAGTTTGCGAGTAGTCAAGTTAACGCGAGTGCACTGTATTTCACAAATTTGTAAAGCCGATTTTCAATTATATCAAATATTTAGAAGAATAGATTATTATTTAAAGTATGTGAGCTATTAGAAATACATACATATATAAGTATTAGAAATCAGAGTTAAGTTTAGTTAATTTATTAGTATTTATAATACTCTTAATTCGCATAGTTTACAGTATCCATTGAATATTTAAAATTTATATTTCATTTCTAACCAAATTTATGCATTGTTTTTTAAAAGACATTATTATTGGTTCATTATTGGATAATTTTTGATTTCCTCGAAAAATTTAATTCGGTAAGGGACCTTCTACCAGCGACAAATCTAAGGACTTCTATTCCGAATAGGAATACCTGGGAAAAGTCACTGGTAGGGGATACCAGTAGTATCAGATTTTTCACGGATAGATCAAAGTTGGACGAGTAAGTAGGATGTGGGGTCTATTCACCGGACCTAAATGTAAATACTTCCTTCAAGCTGCCTGATCACTGTAGTGTATTTCAGGCGGAAATTACCGCCATACTGGAGGTTGCTGAACTACTGAAAAGTAGTGTAACAACCCTCCGGAGAATATGTATCTACACAGCCAACCAGGCTGCCATAAAATCCCTGGAAGCCATGTTTGCTACGTCCCTGACGGTGAAAGAATGCCACTCATCACTTAGGGTGATGGCAGAGTATTTTGACATCAGGCTCATCTGGGTACCGGGACACAGCGACATTCCAGGCAATTGCGTAGCGGATGCGTTAGCTAGACAGGGCACTACGGCACAGGTTCTTCAGGCAAAATAAGGTGTTTGTATGCCAATCTCTACCTGCCGTTTGCAGATCGGGCAGTGGGCAGATAATATGTTCAAGGAGAAGCGGAGACTTACTTCAACTTGCAAACAAGCCAGGGACCTCTGGCCACAGGTGGACAGGAAGAGGACTTGGAAACTACTTAACTACTACGGGACATTGTCTTGTAGGAAAACACGCCCTAAGATTGGGACATAGAAACTCCACCCTCTGTAGATGCTGCATGGAAGAGGACGAGGAAACGACGAAACAGCTTCTCTTGGATTGCCCCGCTCTGGCAGTAGGATAGGATATTCGGAACACATCTAGTTAGCACCGTAGCCCTACATGATATTTCTGTAGGTCTTATAGACAAATTTATTGAAAGGGCAAATTGGCTAGACGACTAGTCAATAGTTGCTATGGAGGAAACTGCAGGTATCACAATGCGCTTCTTTAGCCTAAGTGTGCTAGACAGCGTGCTGTCTTGCAGCCTTTGCAACCAACCAACCAAATAAGTTTTGTTCACTTGTACTATTGAATATTGAAATATAAAATGTCAAAACCGATGGAGCTCTACCAAGCGACTCTACAGTAGAGAAAAATATGTATGCAGTGTATACAGTCTGTAGAGCTCACGGTAGAGCTCTACTTAAATTTTCGTTATGACGTTATAATACAAGTGGAGTCTCTACACACTATGCTCTACACTCTATAGTGGACACTTGGCTTAATACTCGTAGGATCCTAGCGACAGTATTAATCCAAATTAGAATCATTATTAGAGCCGTTCTAATTTTTGCTAAATTGGATTTTTCCCATTCCATGAGTTGTCTATTCTACGTTTGAAATTGTCGTATGTAAAATTTGGGGCTGATTTGATAACGACAACTGCTGCCGGAAATTGATAAAAAGTTTGAAAACTGCCTGCGACAACTTTTTATGGGAACCGCTTAAAATCGCTTAGGTCACCGAACTAAGTGTTCGAAAAATTTGTTAAGAAGGATATAAATACAATAGGGCGGGTCGATTTTTTTCGAAGAAGCGCGTAGGTTGAAAATAATCTACGGACAATTCTAAGGAAATTTGCTGAAGAAACAATGGGTCTAAAACCAATTTCGAGCTAGCGAATTTTAACGTAAAGATTTGAATAATATTTTCTCCACTTTTTAAACCAACGCAATCAACAGTTGCTTGCTACAAAAATAGTTATAACTCAAACACAATTTTAAATTATTTGACGTTTTTGGTATCGCTAGAAACCTCATTGAATATTCTTGATAAGTTTTGAATAAAATATAACACTAAAGTACGGAAATTACAATTCCGTTCGTTAAAAACTTTAATATTTTAATATCAAATTGTTAATGCCAGTTTTGACAATTTAGAACTTTCAGTATTAATCATGGCCAGCTACAGGATTCAACTGAACTAAGAGTATACAAGAAATTTAAAATTAATTTTGATTGCTTAGATTATATTGGTATGATCGACTTATTCCCTACGATTATCTTATAGAATATTTGGAGGCTGACACTTTACCAATTTCTGACACAAAATTTCAACTGTTAACAACTGTATCCAGGCGAGTTACAGTAAAACATCGTTAAGCCGTTATGGATGTGACATTCGAAAGCCGAAGGCAAATCCTCCGACTTGAAAGCAAACAAGATTTAAAAGCAAGTTTTAATAATAATAATAATTATTATGGCCGTCGGTGGTGCAATGGTTAGTGTGCGCGGCTCTTGTACATGAGATCCTGGGTTCGAACCCTGCTCTGACCACCTTCAAATTTCTTTCGGCGGCGGTCACCTCGCATAGTGACGGCGACACTATCGAGTATAAAGCCATGAAAAAGCTTCTCAAAATACCGTTCGGAATCGGTGTAAAACTGTAGGTCCCAATCAGTGAGTGAAAACCGGAAAGCGCACAGCTCAGTGATTGTGAGAAGTTCTCCCCGGTCCCTTCATGGGATGTAATGGGAAACTATTTATTTTTTTTTATTATATAAATAATTGTCTTGAAACGAATAGTATTTTATTTTTAAAGAATCATATCCTTTTCAGTGGCTTTTAGTATGATCGTTTTTAAACTTTACTCAAACGCGTACATATTTTGAAAATCAATAAAATGTATAACTATTTTTAGAACAAGCTATTGATTGTGTTTGTCTAAAAAGTGGAGAAAATACGATAGTATTCAAATCTTTCCGCTAAAATTCGCTCGCTCCAAATTAATTTTAGACCAATGGTTTCTTCAGCAATTTTTTTTTGAATTGAATTGAAAATGAATTTTAGAATAATTCCACCCATACAAATCGACCCGCTCTAATATACAAGGTAAGAGATGCAAGTGCATATATACAGCGTTTCAAAATTAAAAATATTATATTTTTTGGTTAATGTATGAGAAATTCATACTACAAGCTTACAAGTCATGAACATTTTTCTAATTAAAAAATGGTTGGTTTTTGTTGGAAATAATAGACAATTCAGTTCAACACACACTCACTGGCGTGACTAGTTTCGAACTCCGTGACAAGTTCACCATGAGATGCCTAACTACTGTGCCCGAATTGATACCATCGGTTGATCATCAATCGTATGTATATATACAAACTCAATTCTGCAATTCACATGTGCGAATTAGTATCGATCGAAGATCCCCAAGTATCAACATCACTGAAAGGCCTATAATTCCAACAACAAGAACAGACAGAATTTTTATAGGCCTTTCAGTGATGTTGATACTTTGGGGTCTTCGATCGATACTTATTCGCACATTTGAATTGAATTGGCCGTCGGTGGTGCAATGGGTAGAGTGCGCGCCTATTGTACTTGAGATCCAGGGTTCGATCCCTGCTCTGACCACCTTAAAATTTTTTTCGACGGCGGTCACCTCGCATAGTGACGGCAACACTATCGAGTATTTAGCCATGAAAATGCTCTCAAAAATACCCTTCGGAACCGGTGTAAAACTGTAGGTCCCAATCAGTGAGTATAAAACTAGAAAGCGCACAGCTCACTGGTTGTGAGAAGCTCTGCTCAATTCCTTCATGGGATGTAATGGGAAACCATTTATTTTTTATTTTTTTCTACGACTCTGCAACTGCGACTCCACAACCCCGATCCAAACCAATGCGGCCGTCGTGCTGGAATCGTGTCGAATTGTAAGTTTACCTTGACAGGAGCTATAAATGGATAATTTGTTGACGGGCTTACGGGCTTAGGTTTTCGAGTTCCTGAAAATGGAACGAATTTAGTTCATCTTTCCCCCTAACGTTTCGTAGGGTTATTTCCTATTTCGTTCTTGCTGTACGTTTTCGCTCTTGTGATAATTTCGTAAGAAATTTTGTCATTTTCCTTATACCGGAAATGTTTGTTGCTGGGAGGAACCACATACCTCTGATTTAATCTCCATTTTTATCAATTTTAATTAAGATCGGTTGTGATATACGGGACATATATTGTCGATGTAAAAAATGGATGCGGCAAAGTTGTCCTTCTTTAGGTACGAGGTAGATTTTGACGAAACCTTGTCCAGAACCAAATTTTGTTAATATCGTGTGTGGTTTACGGGAGATAGCGTTTCAATTAATAGAACAACCGCTGATTTTTTGCATGGAGGGTCCCAGATTGGGAGTGGCAAATTCACACATTTTTCACAGCAGATTGGCGTTTGACTAACCATTGCCTAATTTTAAATTTCATAAAGATTGCTTGCTTGTTAGGGGAGATATCTTGTCGACCAACCAGCCGGAACCACAAATTTTTTATGGGAGGTACCAAAATGGGTGGACAAAATCACCCATGTTTTAGTAGTTGACTGGCATTTGATAACTTTAGGAAATTACTCATTTAGGTGGAAATTACAGCGATATTCGATGCCATTTGGACTTCTAATGATATGGACCGATCCAGGGGAACATGATACAGAAAATTACTACGAGTGCAAGAACGATGTAAATGGTCTCAATCGTAACAGTAAGTTCACTTTGATAGACTATACATGGAATACACAATAATTTATTCTTATAGATCGATCCGGTTTTATATAGTTACAAAGGTGTGCCAAGTGCTCACGTCCCAGTTTCACACAGTGATGAATTGCCTGTCCCAGTACATCCATCGACATACCAATATGATACTGCGTCCTATGAAGTACAATCACAAACTTCAGCAACATCATTACATCATACTGATTCTGATTACCTTCAGCTAGTTATGCAATATCCATCATTAATTTCGCAGCAACATTTAGATATAATCGTTCGAAATCTGAAACTATCTCAAAATAATGCAATGACTTTGGCTTCGGAACTAAGAAGCGTCAACGTGCTGGCACCAGGTGTAAAAGTTATATATATATGCTTTATTTCATGCTTTCCGAAGACGCTGCTTATGTGTATTGTCACGATTTTCCCGGTTTAATGAATGAAATGGGAATCTCCAACTGTAATCCATCTTTATGGCGTCTTTTCATAGACTCTTCAACCAGAAGCTTTGAAAATAGCAGCGTTAAACTAGTGCCATTGATGTATGCTCTTGGAATGCATGAGTCGTATGATACCATGAAATTAATTCTGGAACGCATCAGTTAAAACGAACACAATTGTGATGTTAAGGTTCTTTCACTATTAGCTGGAATGCAAACTGGCTATACAAAGTACATGTGTACGCTATACAAAGTACATGTACGAAAAGCGAGATTGGCCAAAACGCAATTCGCAAGTTGTTGTTGTAATTCGACCACCATTGATCCCCCTTCAGAAAATAATACTTCCGGATCTTCATATCAAGCTGGGAGTTGTAAAGAATTTTTTAAAGCGTTTAGTTCGCGTTAACGAAAAAGCATTACCATTCTTGAAAAACAACGCTTTTCCAAAAGTATCAATTGAAAACTTAAAAGAGGGTAATTTTGTGTAACTGAAAGTGTGTGACTGCGATATATTTTATATCAATTTTTTTTTAACAGGTGTAGTTAACGGTCCAGATATACGGAAACTTTTAAGGGATACGAGTTTTTCTGAAATGTTAGATGAAACTGAACTAAACGCATGGAACTCAATTCGTGCGGTAATTGAAAACGTTCTTTGCAAAAATCGCTCACCAGAGTACCGTGATTATATTGGCAACATGATGAATATAATCACGACAGACTTGGCGTTAATATGTCGTTGTAAATCCACATCTTACATGCACATTTCGATTATTACGAACGACAAGTGTAAACAGAAACAGACGAAACTGGCGAAAGATTTCATCAAACTATAATGGCATTCGAAGAACGTTTCGCTGGAAAAAGAATAGACTCAATGCTTGCTGATTTCTGCTGGTCGATTGCAAACAAAGAGTAAAAATTGAATAAATCCAAAAAAAATTATAAAATCATCAAAATAAGAGCAAATATAGTTCCATGTCCACTTGAAAATGGACGTCCGTTATTTCTAGATATAAATTTTGACAAATAAATAATAAACAAACTGATTTTAAACAACTTTTTAAAGTTTTTTCATTCAAATAAAATCAAAAATCGCCTTAAATCTACTACAAATTTAAAATCGAAATATCTCGTGATTTCGAGCTAACTTTTCAAAACGGGGTACACCACTGGATTCTACGATCCAAAATTTTCACCTACTTACAGTGGGACTTTACCTTGCAAATAATTCTTGACTATTTCCAATTCACACTCCATTTAATTTTCAACGCAACGTAGTTCAAATAATTGAAATTACAAAGTTCCGTTCTCGAAAATGGATTTTGTTTAATGAGAAGTGATTTTTATTTTTTTTTTTAAAACGGGATGTTATTTTTATGTTGAATACGGGAATTTAGGCAAAAAACATATGCCATAACAGGCTCGCTTGCGAAATTTTGTCATTTATCTGCATCTCCGCCCCCAGGGTGCTGGGGAATACTATGGGATATATCAATCCACTAAACACCATCATTATAGGCTGCAACGCCAATGCGAGACATGCCATATGGGGCAGCTCTGAAGTCAAAGAAACGAGGTGAGTCCGGTTTAGACTTTATTAATACTAACACCCTTACAATTTGCAACAGCGGTACTAACACTACTTTTGTCCTCCCGATTTCCGAAAACTTTTTTGGGTGGGCAGATGTCATTGGCCTTACCCTGATATGATTGAAGGTGTCATGTCTTCAGTTAAGCTCAACGAAAACCTATCCGCCTTCGTGGACAGATGAGCTCACAACGCTAAGAAAAGAATCTCGAAAAGCTTCAATGCAAGCTATATAAGTGGATCCTGGCAGCCGTATAAGGATACATTTTTTTTACATCAAGTCGAGAATATGATGTCATGTAAATGGCCGCCGCCACAGTTGATTGTCATTGGACCCCTTTTTATTGCATTTTCCATCACTTTGGCCAAAACTTCCGGCGATACGTCCTCACATTCTTGACGGATATTGTCTTTAAGAGCTGCAAGAGTCTGAGGCTTGTTGACATAAACCCGCGACTTCAAAAAGCCCCACAAAAAGAAGTCTGGAGCGGTCAAATCAGGCGATCTTGCTGGCCAGTGCAAATCGCCAAAACGGGAGATTAGGCGCCCGGGAAATGCATCCTTCAGCATATCGGTTGTGGCACGTGCAGTGTGTGCCGTTGCACCGTCCTGTTGGAACCACATGTTTTCCAATCCCAATTCATCAAGTTGCGGCAAAAAGAACTCGTTGATCATTGCTCTGTAGCGCTCACGGCGCTTCCATGACATCGACGGCACTTCCATGACATCCTCGGCTACAGCAGCAATATTCTCTGCAGAACGGCTACTCCGGGGTCTGCCATGCCTGGCAGCACCTCGTGTTGTGTCAGTCTCTTCGAGGCGAGCGGCTAAACGTCGCAGTGTTTCACCAGTAGGCGTTGGACGGCCAGGAAATTTGCGACGAAATTCACGTCAGCAATATTCCGCGTTATGGAGCAGTGTAGCGTAACATTGTTTATTAACGTGTATTTCGCATGTGCTTACTACACAAATGTCAAAACAGAACTGACATTAGGGGCCAATCGCAAAATTTATAGCATTTTCTGATAGGAGGATTACTTTTGCGCCACCTTGTATAAGAAAGCTATAGCCACTACAAAAATACGATCCTGGTCAAAGTTGAGTGGATCGATAGAGAACAGAAAGCATACAGCTAAACTGAGCAAAATAATGGCCAAGGAGCACTCAAAACCCACCTATGTGAGGAGGCATGACGGGACATGATCAAGTAGCTCAGATGAATCGCTAGAGATACTCTTGAAAACACACTTGCCGGTCTGCGAGAACCCAGTTGCCGGAAAATGTTCGGAAAATATCTCCGACCGAAAATGGTGTTATGGATGTATACTAGTATAATCAGACCTATAATCACCTATGATGGAGCAATGGTATGGTGGTCTGTCACGGGGAAGACGCCCACTATTGAACTATTGTATAGAGTACAGACATCAGCTTTCATCGGCATAACAGGGGCAATGAGGACGTGCCCAGCTGAAGGCCTTAATTCAGTGCTTCATATTATACCAATTGACCTTCACATAACAGTTTGTGCGGCCAGGAGTGCTATCCGAATAAATGCTCTTGGAATCTGGAAGAGCAACGCATATGGACATGCGAGAATACTACTGACTAGAGATGGAAGCGTGTCTAATTTTCTAGGCATGACCCGACACAAGCACGAACACGAACGTAGTAATTGCCAACACGCTCGCGCGAAAAAGCGTCTAACACGAAGTGCATACATTGAAAACATTAGGTAAAAGGGTATCACTATGTTTATAGAAATGTATGTACCAACAAAAGGATGCGTAAGGGGGACAAAACCCTTTTGCATTTTTCGCAGAATACATAACCCACTAATGTCACACCGCACTCGTTTCTCTGCTCTCTATCTTACTCACTTCGTTTTTTGACGTTGTCATTTTATTTTATTTTTTTTATTGACTATTTTACAACCTCATGAGATCAGACGTCTTCACATATTAATTAAACAAACAAATTTTAACATATTCTTCCAACTGGCTCTATCCTTCGCCTTTTATTGTATCTAACTATAGAAATTCCAACCATGTTTAAATATATAAGCGTGTAAAAATTAAAGCGTGTGTCAAGTTATGATGCGAGAGAGAAATGCGTTCGAATGAATCGCGTCTACTTTTTGGTTCTCTTTTACGAGGGTTGCCAAATTGCGCAATTTTTTCCTTCTCTACCTCGGACGTAAAGATAACAATCATTTACACTGACAGAATTTTTTGATTTAGTTGTGTGTGATAATACGATAACGAATAATTTCCCAATATTTAACTGTGTTTTGTTTTGAGTATATACTTTCGTGCTTTTTCGTGTCACAGTACTCTCGACTTGCACGCACTATACATGCACAATATTTTTTTACTCTGTACAAACACAAACGGTGCACGCACGAAAGTCAAATCCCCTGCACGAACACATCGTGTATACGCGTGCCACATAATAGCACAGCAAAAAGCACGGCCCGTGCCCACTTCTACTACTGACAATGGGAAGGACTGAAACGTGCCGCATATCCAGAAACACATGGTCAGAATATAACATTCACCGGACTAAGTCCCTAATTAGCCAAAATCGGAGGAACATATCAAGGCTAATTTTTTCGCTGAGCTTCAGGATCCAAGATCGTCCATTAGGCGGCTTTTTAACAAGGCCAAAAAGATCGGCGACCAAAGGGATTGGGACGTTTACAAGATTAGTCTTAATCTATATAAAGGTGAAATCAAGAAGGCCAAACGGAAACCCTGGCGAAACTTCTGTGAATCCATTGAGGGAACCAACCACACTGCACGCTTAAGATGCGTGGTCGCTAAAAACCAACCGTGTGCGGGGTTCTTAATGACAGACGATGGAACGTGGACGTATTCGTCTGAAGAGTCTCTTGGGATTCTCCTGGATACCCACATTCTCAACGATGACCGGAATGCTGGTCAACAGCCTGACGAGCTAGGCGGAAACTCACCTAGCTTAGAAAAAGTTCGCTCAATAGTGAGCAGAAAAGTCTGATATGTGCCATTAGATGCTTTAAGCCCTATAAATCAGCCGGACCTGACGGGATAATTGCCGCGCAACTACAGGAGGCACTATACCTATCTTGTAGTTGGTTGGAGGCAATCTTCAGGGGCTGCCTTCTTCTGGGAGTCATTCCTAGCATTTGAAAGCAAACCAAAGTGGTTTTCGTCCCGAAAGCGGGCAAATGCTCTCATGTCATACCAACAGACTTTAGACCAATCAGTCTATCATCCTTTGTTCTTAAGACATTTTACATTCGAAGTAATCTTCCACAAAATCTACTATCGAGTTCTCAGCATGCCTATATCAAGGGCAGGTCAACTGAGACGGCTCTCCACTCTATAGTCAGCATAATAGAGAACTCTCTTGAGAATAAGGTCTTCGCTCTAGGGACCTACCTGGACATCGAGGGAGCCTTCAATAAAATTCAACCTTCGGCGATTCTTAGGTCGTTACAGAATCTAGGAGTCGACAGCTGGTGGATAGATCCGTCAAAGCTGAATGGGGTGGTGTTGCAATTGCTAGGAACGTTGACAGGGAGACACCGCAGGGGAGTTCTGTCTCCACTATTATGGTTAACTTCTGTCAATGAACTGCTTCTTGAATTGGACAGGGCCGAATGCCAGGCCTTTGCCTATGCCGATGATCTTGCTATCATCTGTACGGGTAGAAACTTTGCATTCGTACAACCAGCCTACTTAGTCTGATTTCGAACTGGACCGCTAACAACGGACTATCAGTTAACCCACTTAAAACCGAGCTTATCCTGCTCTGAAATATAAAATACCCTCATATGAACTGCCGTCAGTTAATGCGGTGCAATTACAGTTGACGGAAAAGGTCAAGTATCTGTGGATAATTCTCGATAGAAAACTGTCTTGGAAACCGAATGTGGAGGAGAGGGTGAAAAAGGCGTCTGTTGCTCTTTACTGTTGTTAAGGGGCGATAGGAAAGCGCTGGGGACTGCCTCCTAAGATCACCATGTGGATGTATACGGCAATAGTCAGACCAATACTTCTCTATGGCATCGTAGTTTGGTGGAGGTCCCTCCAAAAGATATATATTCTAAATTCCTTGATGAAAATTCAAAGATCAGCACTGATTAGCGTTAGTGGGGTAATGGTCACGACGTCATGTACTGCACTTAGTGCTACCCTGAACATCTGTACTCCTGATATCATGGCCGAATCGGCAGCCGCTACATCCCTGGTGAGAATCAGAGATTGTGGAGTTTTGATATCGGGGCTTTCCGGACACGCGGAATTACTACACCGGATCAACTCTATTCCCTTAAAAACGGACTACTATATCCCCTACCTTCAACCAGCGACAAATCTTTGGACTTCTATTCCGAACAGGAATACCTGGGAAAAGTCACTGGAAGGGGATACCAGTAGTATCAGATTTTTCACGGATGGATCAAAGTTGGACGACCAAGTAGGCTATGGGGTCCATTCACCAGACCTAAATGTAAATATCTCCTACAAGCTGCCTGATCACTGTAGTGTATTTCAGGCGGAAATTATCGCCATACTGGAGGTTGCTGAACTACTGAAAAGTAGTGTCACAACACTCCGCAGAATATGTATCTGCCATAAAATCCCTGGAAGTCATTTTTGCTACGTCCTTGACGGTGAACGAATGCCACTCATCACTTAGGGTGATGGCAGAGTATTTTGACATCAGGCTCATCTGGGTACCGGGACACATCGACATTCCAGGCAATTGTATAGCGGATATGTTAGCTAGACAGGGCACTACGGCACAGGTTCTTACGGCAAAAGATGGTGTTAGTATGCCAATCTCTACCTGCCGTTTGCAGATCATGCAGTGGGCCGATAATATGTTCAAGGGCAAGTGGAGACTTACTTCAACTTGCAAACAAGCCAGGGTCCTCTGGCCGCAGGTGGACAGGAAGAGGACTAGGAAACTACTTAACTTGCCGAGAGGCAGGTTATCCACAATGATAGGAACACTTACGGGACATTGTCTTGTAGGAAAACACGCCCTAAGATTGGGACATAGAAACTCCACCCTCTGTAGATGCTGCATGGAAGAGGACGAGGAAACGACGAAACAGCTTCTCTTGGATTGCCCCGCTCTGGAAGTAGGATAGGATATTCGGAACACATCTAGTTAGCACCGTAGCCCTACAGGATATTCCTGTAGGTCTTATAGACAAATTTATTGAAAAGGCAAATTGGCTGGACGACTAGTCAATAGTTGCTATGCAGGAAACTGCAGGTATCACAATGGACTTCTTTAGCCTAAGTGTGCTAGACAGCGTGCTGTCTTGCAGCCTTTTCAACCTTACTTCTTATGGTACCGAAAACTTCGCTAGAACTAAATTCAGGACTTAAAGTGCTCATTCTTGTGTTTTTTATAGCGGTCTTAGAGCTTTGCATTCAACCACCTATAGTTTAAACTGTTTCGATTGTTATGAAACTTCACAGTTGCTAATTCTGTGGGCATAGAAACAATTTTTGGGGTGTCGTTCTTAAAATTAAAATTCTGCAAAAATAAGTGATAGCCTACTGTGTATGTATTTAAATGATATTGGAGTAATTAGTTATTATTCTAAGGGAAATATATTTGAGGTTAAGATTTCCAGCACCAGCCCCACAAGTAGAACAAATTTTTACATTAAAGACAAATTGCCAACATATTTACTGCCCCTGTCGCGTAGTATTATGTCTTTATTTAGAAAAATTGCAGTTAATAACTCTTTGCCGATTCATTTAGCGATTCTTCATTCCCCGAGAAAAAGAAAGTATTAAATTCATCAGTAATTTATTTCAATGAAATCCAATCCTCCCCATATTAAACCAATCCGGGGTGTAACTAAAATGTCAACTAATTAATGCTTGTTGTCCGTGCGTGCTGTATTCCTTCTGACCGGCACGTCGTGTTGTCGGTTGCTACTTCACTGTTTTTTTTTTGTGTGTGACTGCAACCACAGGGGAAGAATTAACAGAAAGGCCTTTATGCCAAGGATATGGTATTTACCAACGACATCCAACAGAACGGAGGAAAAAAATTTAAAAACCAGCGAAAAGTAATGAAAAACAATCATAATCAAGACAAGAAACAAATATGTAATGAATGAGTGTTTACATCTTATAATATTTCACTGTCAAAGTGCTTAAGAAACAACGCGCGTTCAAGTAGTCCTCGTACTACTACTCTGCAAGTAAGTAGTCGTCGATTCACATACGACTTTCTGTCAGTGCGCATGCGAGCAGCGTTTATTGTGGTGGATGTGAAAAGGCGTGATAAAAATTCTCTTAATAATCTCAATCTGAAAGCAGTGTACTTTACTATTTATATAATTACCTGATTATATTCGGACACTATGTGGTACGATCAACATATATTGTTGATCAAATCAAATGTATTGTTGCGAAAAAGGCGTTAAACTTAAGTCAAACTAATTTTGAATGCTAACAGAGAGTTGGAAATGTAGTGTTACAGTTAAATCGCTTAATGTTCAACAGTTTCATTGAATAACTTTGGATTAGTAGAGTTCTAGGCTTCAATAATAATCTTCAATACATTGTGTCATTATATTGCAACGATGAGTTTGACGTGACGTGAGTTCCGGCTTCTTTACTTCGATATCGAGATCTTCGCAAATCTATATTGTTGCTTTAAAAATTGTTTTGAAATTTTGTTCTGCATTTACTCTTCCCTCCATTAATTCTTCGTTCGCAGCATCTGTCAACTTTACAGCTTCAACTAAATCTTGATTCTCAGTTTGATGTATTCGACTCAATAATAAAGCCAAAGAATGAAGAACTTCTAGTTTTATTTTTGTTAATAATTATTTCGTGGGTTTGGATGAGTATTTGTGGACGTAACAATTTTCTTCTCTGTGGTGTCTTCCCTTTCGCTGTTTGCAGAGGGTAAAGTAATTGTTGGACGCGCAACCCGTAGATGTTTACTCTTTTAAGCCCCGTATTCAGTGCTTACGAAATTTTCGTAAGAAAATTTGTCATTTATCTCTAAACGGAAAATTTTTTACAGAGAGTTACCATATATCTCTAATTTATCTTGCAAATATTTCATTAATAATTCATATTTCATATTCAATTCATATTTGTACTCTATTTCTATTTACTAAAATAATCGTAATGTCAAAATTCCCGTCCCAAACAATTACTTTTTTCTGTTTGATAATTTTTTCTGTTTGACGAAAAACCGATATTTTATCTATATTATTCTTCAAAAATATCTGTCACTTATATTTGATATTATGAATCCACTTCAGAAAAGTACAAAATACGACTGCTCCTAAAATAATTTCTAAACCAAATTTCGTAAACCGAAAATTTCGTTCACTTTTCATTTGGATGGTACTCAGTTCTATGCGAAAATTTCGTAAGCAAAATCACTGACAGGGTTGTTATATCAAAGTTGTTTCGTACGAAAATAATTGTTTGGGACCGGAATTTTGGCATTTTGGTTAAAAGTTACATCGGTTTTAAGAGCTTGTAGAGAATTATCATTATAAATTTATAGACCGGAAATCATCAAATTGAGACCTATTTGTATAAATTAACTTACTTCTTTGTAAATTTCGTTTATACGAGGGCGGATCAATAAGTCCGTGACTTTTTGAATGAAACATAAGAATTACACGTATAAAAAATGGCGAAAATTTCGTAAACCGAAAATTTCGTTCCATTTTCATTTGCCTGGTATTGAGTTCTATGCGAAAATTTCGCAACCAAATACAAATAGTAACAGGGTTGTTATGTCAAAGTTATTTCGTATAAAAACAATTATTTGACAGTTGTTTGGGACCGAAATTTTGGCATTTTGATTAAAAGTAACATCGTTTTTGACTCAATAATAAAGTGAAATGGAGTCCGAAGGGGAATTATTTATAATATATTTGCAAGGTAACTCGGAAATAGGTGGTAACTATCTGCAACAAAATTTCCGTATGGAGGTAATGACAAAATTTTTTACGAAAATTTCACAAGAAATGAATGCGGGGCATGGGGCAAAAATCTAAACTCATTTCTCTGTGCTCTGTTTTGAGAGCATTCGTTTTCTTTCATTTACGTTGACATAATAAGTACGCGTATTAAAAAATCAATGAGTGTTCGAACTCACGGGCGATGTGTTAAAACCGTTTTGTTACGCGGTACCTGTTCGATTTCTATGAACACATTAGTAAATGTAACATTGGAAAATATGAATAGTTTTTGTGCTGAGGCTCTTTTGCTATTGCACTTTCTTTTTTCTTACATCTGCTTTAATATTAGATGTAATATTGGTAATATAAATAATACAATATTTAGCTCACTGAAATAATTGTTTTTGTTTTGTCATAAACAGAGCGCCGACAAAAAGTATTGACTTGTATAGAGAAATTATTGCACTCTTTTTCCGCTCTCATGTAGAGAGTCTGAGTAAAAGAGCATAAATCAGTCTTATTCTGTTTGTAGTATATTTCAATACACATTTCGACAATGTTATTACATAAAACAATACAAAAAGCATAAATGTATTAAGGGTTTGACATCGAAATTATGAATGGAGCAAGTTATGATAAAAATAGAGTAATATGTAAGATGTCGCCAGTGCTTTTGAGTCATACCATTCGTTTCATGAATTCTCTATACTATCAATACTCTTTGGCGACGACGACCTGCTTGTTTGTTCGCTGCCGCTACATCAATACCATTATATTTATTTTCAAGCAGAGACTATTGTTGTACAACAACAACGTATGTGTGGCTAACGCTGTGTGTTGTTTGTATGTGTTCACTTTGATAGATTGCCCTACCCGTGCCTATAGATGTTAACACATCAAAAATGGCGAAAATTTCGTAAACCATAAATTTCTTTCACTTTTCATTTGCCTGGTACTCAGTTCTATGCGAAAATTTCGTAAGCAAAATCAATTACTGGGTTGTTATGTCAAAGTTATTTCGTATAAAAACAATTGTTTGACACTTGTTTGGGACCGAAATTTTGTAAGTTTGGTTAAAAGTAACATCGTTTTTGACTCAATATTAAGGTAAAATATCGTCCAAAGGGGAATTATTTATAAAATATTTGCAAGGTAATTTAGAGATAGGTGGTAACTATCTGCAACAAAATTTCCGTATGGAGATAATGAGAAAATTTCTTACGAAAATTTCACAAGAACTGAATGCTTTGAGAGCAGTCGTTTTCTTTACCTTACTCATATCCGAACATTTTCATATTTTGTTTTGCTGGAGTACAACAACGCAAATCTAGTTTGGATGGGTTTTTAAAAATATATTCTCTTTATTTAAGAAATTTAAGAAGTAAAAAATTTAAAAATTAATTAATTACTAAATTAGAATTTTTCAAAAAATTTCCCCGTTTTGGGGTCTCATCCCGATTTGAGGCTAAAATATCAAAATGATTATATTCGAAAAAATGCTTTATTTTATATAATTAGCCTTATGTTATGTTAGCCTTATGTATCTATTTTTTTATTCAATTCAAAACCAAAAAAAAAAATTTTTCCCACGTGTCCCGCTTTGGGACACAACCATTTGGTCAGGTTAATTATACATGATAAACAAGTGTGTCGTTTATGCCAGTTTTCTAAATATTACGGAACTAATGTTTATTTTCGACATACCACGTACAAGTTATAGAAAGTGGAAGCTTTGCTGATTACATTTTTAACTTAAATTTTCAAATTTATGGAAACATTTATAGGCATCTTTTCATGTCTCTGTATCTATTTTGACTCTTTTCAATGTCCTTATGAATACATGTTAAATTTATATTGCGTTACAATAAGAACTTATGTTCCTTCTAATTAATATCCAAAAATTATCACCACGCCACTATGTAAGCACCTATCCCCCACTCGTTTAAGTAGACCTGCATTTGCAGTTGCAATAACTACTGGTATAGTGGTGGCATCATGACTCGAAACTCCACCTGAATTTTGAAAAGATAAAGAAATGAGGAACATCAGAAAACAAAAACCTTGTAATCACAACATATTTATTAATAATAATTTAATTATGACAACTAACTTGATGTTCAGCGATGATACCATTGCCGCTGTCTGCCTCTGTTGGGTTGACTGGTGGTGTTGGTTTATAAACATTTTTTCTTCAGATTTTGATCGGGGAGTTGAAACATAAAAATGTTTAATATAATTGATAAGTTTTGCTTTAAATACATAATTCTCAAGTTATGCCGATCATACTTTTTACGAGCACGAACGAGAGTCACGATAATTACCAGAAAATTATGGCTAAAGATGTCTTAACGGGTTTGCTTGTAAACGGCAGAAAAACGTTAATTGAATTCCTGTCGAAATCATAATGGTAATTGGTTAAGGTTCTTGGTTTTATAAAACTGTTAGCAGCCACAACAAACAAAATTTTATAGTGTTAAATAAAACTATTTTCAGAGAAGGCTTTCTTTATAAAATTGTTACTTAAAAATTTTTTAAGAAAAATACATTTATTGTTAAACAATTTTTTTTTTACCGCAACACTCGTAAAGTTTCTCCAAGCTTTATATTCATCCGACAGTCTGTCTAAGTTACTTTATCTTAAGATATCACAATGTCTCTACTAATTGCTGACAATTTTGGCAAAAAAGAACCCAAAAATTACCAAACAAAAAAACACCGATAATGATCGTTAAATATACGATTGTCATTATGGAAATACTTGTATTTTACTACTGATCCCGGGGAAATAAATTGCCAAACACAAGCAAAAAACGAAACAACTCCTGTTGATTGCGTAAATTTAATTCATTCATTCA
Organism: Phaonia tiefii; assembly: GCA_963931995.1. NCBI lineage: Eukaryota > Metazoa > Arthropoda > Insecta > Diptera > Muscidae > Phaonia > Phaonia tiefii. The sequence goes on along the minus strand of OZ008368.1, from coordinate 194,112,318 downwards.
TTATGATGAGCACCTTTAAAATGCTATCGCCAAAAATCTTTCGAAATCGCACCAAAAGTTACAAAGAAAGAAATACAGTCAAATTTGCAGAGTTAAATGTAAAATTAATTTGTCTGATCCAAAGACGACAAGAAGTGCGAATTTTTGCGGTCAAACAATGATAAGCAAATTAAATGCATTTTTCTTTTTCTTTTCACTGTTTTAACAAAAAAAAAAAAAAATTATCGTTTACACCATCTATTAGACAGTGGTTTGGAAGAATTTTTGTTGGAAAGAAATTGGACATGATGAGTGGTGGCATGGCTTCGAATTGGCGCTGTTGAGTATGATGATTGAGAACCTGGTATTGTAGTTTAATCGGCAACAACCTCATCAGTCCGCCTCATGTTCAATGAAATCTGTCGAAATTTGGGCAAGTGGAAAAACAGTGTTATCCAGTGGTAGTCAACCTTTTTACACCACTTTTATATGAATGCGGGTGGTAAAATTACTTCACCGCCCACAAGTTCCACAGGAATGCATAAAAATCAACAAAATAACGTGCATATGCCATCAAAATAAGTCATTATTATCTGCAGTGGTAGTCTAGTTCAATTGCATGGGGATAAAGAGCTTTAGAGAATTCGTTTTAGTGTTTTTCAACATTAACTGTATTATTAAAAGAAACGGAAACTCCAATATTATGGCCTTTACCACTTTATGCAATTAATTGTGACATGGGATAAGTTGTTTCTTAACTATTTCATCGATTGTTTATATATTTTCTGGATATATTCAATGGTTATTATCCGTTGAATGCATTGTAGAAGATGTTCTCGCAATCGATTTGATTTCATTGTCTCATTGTACTTAGGTAGATTAGGATGTCCCAAAAAATTTCCTTTTTCCATTTTCATGGTTGCTCAAGCTTAATTGGAAAGCTTATAGAGTAAAGTATTTTTGAGATTTTTTTCAGATTTTTCGGAAGAGGTTAGTACATAAGTAAATATACGGAATTTCAATATTTCATCAATCAAAACAACAGCCGAAGGTTTGTGTCCAAACTGAAACAGCAGCATAGTTTGTGTTCACGCTACAAACTCAACCACTCAACCAAACACCACACATATGTTTGAGTGTATGTGTTTAAACAATTTTCATTTGAGAAATTTAAATATTAGGAAGATATCAACCAATATGAAATGTATATCAAACGAAAGATAACATCTTCATTTACCTACAAAAAAAATTTTAAAAAAAGTTATCTCGCCGTTTCCTCATAATCAATGAAATAAAGATTACAACAATAACAATCTGACATGACTCCCACTACCGTAAGGTAAGTCGTATTCTACGTCAAAAATCAATGAGTTTTCGAACTCACGGGCGATGTGTTAACACCTTTTTGTTACACGGTACCCGTTCGATTTCTATGAAGACATTAGTAAATGTTACATTGGAAAATAAAAAAGTATAGTGTTTGTGCTGAAGACTCTTTTGCTGTTGCACTTTCTTTTTTCTTACATCTGCTTTAAGATTAGATGTAATATTGTTAAAATAAATAGAGCAATATTTAGCTCACTGAAATAATTGTTTTTGTTTCGTCATAAGCAGAGCGACGACAAAAAGTATTGAATAGTATAGAGAACTTATTGCACTCCTTTTCTGCACTCATGTAGAGAGTCTGAGTAAAAGAGCATTAACGAGCCTCATTCACTTTATAGAGTATGTCAATATAAATGCACCATTTCGACAATGTTATTACATAAAACAATACAAAAAGCATAAATGTTTGAAAATACATCAATGTTTCACATCAAAATTATGAATGGACCAAGTTATGGTAAAAAAAGGCTAGTACGTTTTGAATCATTCGCCAGATGTTGCCAGTGCTTTTGAGTCATGCAATTCGTTCCATGAGTTCTCTATACTATTCAATACTCTTTGGCGACGACGACATGGTTGTTTGCTCGCTGCCGCTACATCAATACCATCATACTTATTTTCAATTTCTCCCAAAAATCTGATATTGCCGACCTTTTTGGAATTTTACTTAAAACTTCGTCAATAACCACGATTTTCTTAGTTTGTAGGTCAACATTTTTAAAGCAAAACGTCCAAACTTTTATTGTTTATGCATAAACCACCAGTTTTGGCAATGATTTTGCTCAATAAGGTACTTTTTCGTAAATTTTGGATAAATTTTGTAAATACCGCTTATTAAAAGTTATTAAAATCTGTATGGAAATTTACAAATCTAATTATGCAGTTTCGAAGGCGCATAAATTCCAAACAAACTTGGAAAAATATATTTCAAATTGCAGTTACTGTTTCAGAGTTATACCATTATAAATCTTTTTACCCATTGTAAGAAGCTAATACTATTTTAAACTGTTTGCCATTTTTGCATCGGATTTGCTTTAAACATTGCATTAATGAAAAAATCTACATGCGCTAAGTAACGACAAAGAATTACACGCTAAAAAAACGGCCCCAGCAACATATTGCAGGATTGTTTTCATGAATTGAAGACCTTTTGCGTTTAAAAGTATAAAGTTAAAGTATAATATATTTGCGACAACAAGCTACAAACACGTTATATTGGCATTCAAACCACAAACAATACCGAGTTTTCAGCGTGTAGTAAAAGCAGGTTTAAAAAAATACATGCTTCAAAATAAACAAACCCAGAGTTTCATTTCAAAAGCCAGCCTTACGTTTCTTGAAGCATGCATAATTTTTATTACAGTGTTTTATTTAACTTGCTTTGTTGTCTGTCAGTCTGTACTGTTCAAATCTAGTAACTCATTTTTAACACAGTTGCAGTTGACCAATCGAACTAAAATTTTGCACACTTGTCAGATTTGGATGACGATACATGAATATAAAAAAAAAATAATAACATTAAAAATTTATTTACTAAAAAATTAAAAATAAAAAAATAATTAAAAAAAATTAAGTTACAGTGTTTTATTTATAAATGCACCAAAAACTAGAAAATAAGGTCCGCCTACTTAGCACTTCAACAACAATGGTCTAGATACTTTCAATAAAGAGCGTAATTAAAATGAATTAGTTAATTAATTTTCTAGCGATCTCTCAAATAAAACGCTTGCATTTAAATTAAAAATGGTGACATTTAATTTTGACACTTAATTTGACATTTAATTTTGTCACCATTTTTAATTTAAATGCAAGCGTTTTATTTGAAAGATCCCTAGAAAATTAATTAACTAATTCATTTTAATTACGCTCTTTATTGAAAGTATCTAGACCATTGTTGTTGAAGTGCTAAGTAGGCGGACCATTGTACAACCCCATCATGAAGAAGAATATACTTATTGAGGCTAAGAGAACAATTATTTTCTAGTTTTTAGTGCATTTATAAATAAAACACTGTGACTTAATATTTTTTAATTATTTTTTTATTATTGATTTGTTACAAACAGATTCAGAAAAATGGGAAACCCATCAATTCTTTCAAGTAGCAACACATAAAGTTCAACGATTGCATGTGGTAACTTATGTCGCAGAACGTGGTGTGGACTTGGATAACAGTTACATTAACGTCACAGCTTCTGAAACAGATTTGCAGAATTTGTTGCAGGGCATAGAGCTGCATCGATTTGAAAGATTTTACTACACGCTGAAAAATCTTTCTTTTTTTGTTGTTTGAATGCCAGTATAACGTGTTTGTAGCTTTTCGCAAATATATAATATTTGTGTACAAACACATTGTGTTTGCTATTCAATATTACATGTTTGATACACAATGCTTAATAGGCTCTAAAATATATGTAGATTTTCTGACTCAAATGTGGCTTTGTCTGTTGAAAAGTGCTGAAAAAACCTGAGAGACAACAAAGTCGGCAAACCGCAAATACGCCCAACTTTTGTATGGGAGGTACGAAACTGGGCGTGGCACAATAGTTAGTTATTACTTACACAGTAGCTTTTAGTAAAATATTGCCTAGTACCGAATTTTATTAAGATCGGTTTTAGTTTACGAGACTTATCTGTCGATCAACCGGTAATCCGCCCAACTCAACAACCAGAATGGGTGTGGCAAAACAGTTTTATTTGACTAAATATTGACTAGTACAAACTTTCATGAAGATTAGTTCGGTTTTGCGGGATTTCTCGTGCCAAACACCCAGACGGCCAAACAACTTTTGTATGGGAGGTACCACAATGGGCGTGGAAAAATCGCCCTTGTTTTAATCGGTGATTGGCGTTTGATAACGTGAAGCCTTATACCTAATTTCATTAAGATCGGAAGTGTTTCACGCCCTGTTTTGTATGGGAGGTACCAGAATGGGCGTGACAATCTCGCCCATTTTCTCCAGTTAAGTAGGCATTTACAGATTATTAACCGGTGGGAGAGTTGAAGCTAATCGCATCTACCAGAAGAAAGGTTTGAAAGGAATATGATTTTGTGCTAAATGTGTCGATTTGTATGGGAGGTACGTAAACCGACAATTTTCACACATGATAGTCATTGACAAAATTTCGCGGTGAGCGATAAAGGTTTAGAGCAATTATCGTGTTGACCAGCCAGCCAGCTAGCCAGACAGACAGACAGACGAAAATGGCTCAAACATCTTAAAAAGTCCTAAAACGAATTTCGTCCCAAGATTCTAAGGGTCTAATATGGCTTCTTCTATGTGTTACATTTTTTTACGTATTAAATGATATATACCCCCATCCCTATGGGTGAGGGTATAATGAAAGTAACAAATAATACAAATATAAATAATATAAATACATAGAACAAATAGTTTTTCATTGTCTGTGTCAAATATGGAATGGGTATTTGATGTTCTGTTTGAGCAAAAAGAGATTTTTATTTCCTTTTTCGTGTCACAAATCATTTGGAATATTCATGAAACATTAATCATTAAATTAATAATATGTTTCTTCGACATTAATTTCGACATAATTTTTATTTTTACTCTTTTATTAGCTTGAATTTCTAATTTCGTTCCATTAATAGTAATTTTTTATAAACCCTCTGTATTTGGTATTGTGGTAACAATGTTTCAGTATTGTGGTAACAATGTTCAGTCAGTATAATCAGGGAGTATACCAAAGACGATCTAGAATTAGACGAAAAGAAGATGTGCGCAATTTGGCAACCCTGGCAAAAGAGAACCAAAAAGTGCTACAAATTAACTCAAAGGCATTTCTCTCACGCATCGTATCTTGATTATTTCATACTTTTTGTATAGTTTATGTAATTTTACTTCAATATGATTGGAATTTGTATAGTTATGTACAATATCACTATCAAAAAGCTGCTCGTGTATTGAAATATTCAATGAAGAGAGTAAGAGAGAGAACAGATAATGACTAGGGTTTCACTCATTGTGTTTGTTGGCAGGTCTGTCAAATATTTATATGTGGAAAATAATTTTGTTTTTTTCCTTCTGAAAACTAACTGTAATTTAATGTCGGCCATATACAATTTTTTCCAAAATATCTCTCTCTTTATCATATACTTTTTCCTCTTTTGGACTTTATTTGTAGTCCCGCTAACTATGATTATCGCTGTAATTTTGCAATTCAATAGAAAATAATTATATGTGCAGTAGCGTTCCTGAAACTTTAATGTGAACAACTCCATTTTTCTTGGGTGTGTAGTATGAAATATCTTTCTGTACGTGAGTAAAGTGATCGTTATGAATATATACTAAGAAACGTTTTATTCACAGTTTTGTTTCTAATTAAACATGCCACGTGGAAGTGAACTTACGGATGAGGAGCGCGGAAAAATTGGTCGACTAAAACTTGCAGGTAAAGGAATTGGCGAGATTGCAGCTCCGGCAAATCGGCATTGCAATACAGTTTCGAATTCACTCAAAGACTCCGAAAACTATGGTTGTATTAAGCGCAATGGACGCATCCCGACTGTAGACCAGATGAGTAAGCGGCGCATTCGGCATTTGCGAATGAGAATATGAGTTGTAGGGAAATAAAGGTGGACTTGGGTCTAAATGTAACGAGACAGCGTGTCCAGCAACAGCTGAAGGACGATCTAGGTCTTCGGTACCAAAGCGAAATTGCCAAACCACGCTCAACCCAACCCTTTTGCAGAAAAATAAAATTTTTGGGAGGACGAATTTTAATGTGGACGGACCTGATGGTCACCATAAATATTGGAGAGATTTACGACATCCTAGGCAAGCGAAACGACGGTGATGGATCTCTTATGATATGGGCTGCATTTGGATCACGAGGGAAGTCAGACATATACTTCGTCCCAACTAAAATCAATGCGGAAGCATACGTTGATCTGTTGGACAGCAAATTAATTGATTTCTGGCTAATTATATGGAGATAACTTGCCTTTTCAACAAGACAACGCCCCGATCCACATTGCTCAGCTCACAAGGGATTTTTCTAAGTCCCGAAATATTCCATTACTGGAGTGGCCACCCATAAGTCCCGACCTCAACCCAATTGAAGACCTCTGGGGGACACTTTCCGCCAAGATGTTTTCAAAGTCGGAGTAGTATACGAAGCTTAAAGAACTAAAACTAGCAATATTGGCGGAATGGGAGAAAATTGATATGTCCACTTTAAGCAACTTAGTGAGTTCTATGCCACGCAGGCTTCAACAAGTTCTTATACACAAGGGCAACTCAATATCATATTAATTACATATTTTAATTGGATAAGAATAAGAATTAAATTTAAGTTTAATTTTACTTACTCCCATCGGGTAGGTCTGAGAATCGGCCAACATCTAATTTTCATACCCCTTAATGATAAGGGTAACCCAGGCCGTGCCACACCCCCTTTTCAAAAATCGCTGTGGCGGCTTTTCTAATATACCGGTTGTTAGGAAAATTTCACAACGCGGTACTGATGACCTGCTGACAATCCTTGGCGTTATTTGGAAATGTTTGGATAAAGTGGCGTGGCACCGCCCATACAACTTGAAATTTAAAATGGTAAGAATATGAGATTTTGTATATATGTATGTTGTTCGTACATTATGAATTACAGCCAGAGTGGTAGTGGGATGTACCAGGCCCCTTTTAAAATAAACCGTTATACAGTCATAATAATGTAGTTTGATCGTTCTGAAAATTTCACAATATGTTACAGTTGGCCTACATATGTGACAGCGCATAGAAAAAGGGACCTAAGGGTAAAAAAATCAATTTTCACTTTTTTGTTTTTTTGATGTGGACAACATCTGAGCATCGAACGAGCCCGATCCCATGCCCCAAAAGTGTTCCCTCCCAGAGATATGAGCGTTTTATGAATGTGAAGTCGACGATTTTACTTATAAGATACACGTATTTAAATCTTTAAAATGGCTCTCCTGAACAAAACCGGTTTTTACCCTTAGGTCCCTTTCTATTTTCTGCGTCACATATACGAACAGTCCATTTGGAAGCAAGTTGGCAAAAAGGGCCGAGATGCTGCCCACACGCATCAATATTTGACTATTACATATACTATATCAAACAATTGTCCATAAACCAGGCACTTGACAACATATTTCAGTGTATCTCAAAAAATATATGGCCGATTCGATTTAAATAATTTTTTTTAAAGTTCAATGCTCCTAACTTAAAAAAAAATATTTGAATCAAATCTGCCATATATCTTTTGAGATACATTGAAATAGGTTCACAACTGCCAGGTGTACGGACAATTGTTTGATACAGTATAGGAATGTGAGGTTCGGTACATATACTACTGATATCATGAAAATTACTTTTTGGGGAAAACCAATAAAAATACGGCTATTAAAAAGGTCAGACTATGACGCTAAGAAAGTGACCACAGGTACGAATGAATATGAATATTATTGAGGTCAGCTTCGAGAGCATCCTAAATATCGTAATACCAATAATGCATTTTTTAAAAAAAAATCAGAATAATCTTATAGAGGCTACTATAATCACTGCAAATTATAAACGAACTGATCTACAGATTCCACGCATTCCCATGATACCTACAGACATGCCCGCTTAAACTTGAGAAATCCGTGTTTTCCTACGGACAATATAAAGGGTTTTTCAACAGAGACGCTACAAAAGTAAATCGATAGGGACAGCAAACGACGCCATATTTTTCCCGCTCTTTTGCCATTTCATCATGGAAAGGTATACGATACAACAACGGGTCGAAATTTTTAAAATTTACTACCGAAATTTGGAGTCAGTGGCCTCAACTTTAAGAGGCCAACTTTATGAGGCCTCAACAATCAGCGATGAGGCTCATTTCAGGCTGAATGGCTTCGTCAATAAGCAAAATATGCGTTATTGGTCAGACAGCAATCCACACGTAATCCATAAGTCATCATTGCATCCCGAAAAAATTACGGTTTGGTGCGGTTTATGGCCCGGCGACGTCATTGGGCCGTACTTCTTCCGTGATGATCAAGACCGGCACATTATTGTGAATGCGAATCGCTACAGTTCAATGATAACCGAATATTTTTGGCACCAATTGCATAATATGGACTTGGAGGACATGTGGTTCTAACAGGACGGCGCCACCAGCCACACAGCGAATGGTGAACGTGTTATCTCACGAAATGGCCCGGTCGATTGGCCGCCTCGGTCGTGCGATTTGACGCCGTTAGATTATTTCCTGTCAAGTCTATGGTCTATGCCAACAAGACAGCGACGATTGATGAACTTCGTAAAAATATCGAACGTGAAATTGCAGCAGTATCGGCCGATTTATGCTTGAAAACCGTCGAAAATTGGGTTCAACGTCTGAACTTCTGCAAGCGTGCCCGTGGTGGCCATGCAAAAGAAATCAAGTTCCAAACATAATGGCATCGAACGTACTTTCACAGGAATAAAGAATTTCATTGGTATCTAAAACCGGTTTTGTTTTATTTAAAAAAACTTTTGTAGCGCTCTTATTGAAAAAACCGATATGTTGCATGTTCACGTGTAGGTAAACCTTCCGACTAATAGATATACATTTGCACCAGATTGCAAAACTAGACATATTGTATATCCTAGAGCACTTGAATAAATAGAAAAAAATAACTAAATTGTGATTCATTAAAATTACAATTCAGGGGTAGCGAAGCGCAACAGGTACAGCTATTATAGTATAATGAGAAGCTTTTTAGACAAAACAGCACACGATCGAAATCTAAACAAATACTTCTAACAAATAGTTATTTTACATCCTACAGGTATATTTGCCCATTGCCAACTAAACGTGGCATTATCCCGTGTCGGAACGCCACCAGTTATATTCATTTACTGCAAACATAATGGAACAAAATAATTTTGTTCACCCTTGGGCATTACAAAAACTTTGAAGACAAAACGAAGTTTGCCGGATCCAGCTATACTTATATATGTATATATATAGAGATAGATATTGATTACAGGCGCTCCTCCTAGAAACTTCCCATTAAAGAAGAATTTTCCCTCCATATGTTAGTCTAGACACAAACCAAAGCAAAAGTACCCAATATAGTTGATAATACTGGGATGTAATAAAGTTGATACTGGGATGTAATAAAGTTGATAACTTCGTTCCAAAAAAACATCGAAAAATATCTACGCATTTCCGTTTTACGCACACTTTTGTAATGATGTCTTTTCCTTTATAAAATGTGTGAATTCATTTGTGGCCATGACATCATTGAATACTTTTTGTAGGCAGGGCGAAGTCTGCCGGGTCAGCTAGTTTTCTTATAATTTTAAAGAACACATACATATAAACTAATATATAAAATAAAAATCAAAAAAAATTTTTGTTTTAAAAGCTCCAACTCAACATGATACATTGCACATATAAATATTTGACAGGGGTACATCGTTTTTGGGTTTTCCATGACACAGCTGATCGGCTATGTAGTAGGAAATTGAAAGAAAACAAAATGGATAGGCGAGAGAGCGATAAGCAACCAGAGCAAACCATGAAGCAAACCCTTGTCTATTGCTCTATGATCAAATTTGTTTGTAGCCGTTCATTGAAAGTGCGCTGTCAAGTTCATATTTAATGAGGGCACTCGAGTTCTGTAGGTTGGTTTATTAAGAATTTCGAAGACTTTCGTAATATTTACGAATAAATTTTTTTCGTTTCATACTTTATGAAAAATTTAGAATGTTACAGCAAACACAAACAGTGCGAATACTTTTTTTCTTACAGACAGCAAACAGCTGCAGTGAAACTGTGCATTCTTGGATGCTGAAAACCAGCATATTGAAAGAAACAGTTCAGTTGTAGACTTCAGATCATAGTTGAACAAGATTTCGTTTGGCAGACTGTTTACTAGAATTCGCAACTTCCTTCTGCACCATGACTGCCAATCTATTTTAATTTGACAGACGTGTTCACTAATATTTCCTTATTTGACCGATTCCTCTTGGTGTAGACTGCAACTGACTGGAGTGCCAGCATCAGCAGAAAGACACTGTTTGGTGCGGATTGTGGGCAGGCCGCATTATCGGACCGTAATTCGGACATGGGACTGTCTGTGGAGGTGGAAAGTTTCTGATTGCCATTCACTTGGGAGTGGCCAGAAATGATTCCATCATTGGGCAGTTCAAGCAGGTCACTACTTCCACGCAGTATGTCCTGGGCAATGGCTTTTCGGAAACCTCCGGTAGCTAGCTAGAGTGAGAAGGCGAAACAAATGAGCATCAAATCAGGTTTAGTAGGTGACTGATGTCACTGAAGCTCATCAAACAATCGGGCATATTCTTTTGTCCTTAGAAGGCGGATGAGCCAAACATACGGGCCAACGGCGGATAGAAACTAAAAGAAGAAAATCCAGGTTCAACATATCGCATCCTGGTCAGCGTCTGATCCATAATGGCCGGCTGCAATCAAATATCCTGGCAGTAGGTAAAATGCAAAAACCCGGTGGACTGGGTTTGCCTCCCGCCACCGTTCATAATGGCAGTGAAAATACAAAAACGAAACAGAAAACATAAACAACCCCTATTTGTTGACGACCCCCGCAAACGCTATAAGGACCACGATTTACGGATATGCACTTGGAATGTAAGAACTCTATATAGATCCGGTGCAAGTATCCAACTGGCAGATGTCCTCGAAAGTTATAAGGCTGACATTACCGCTATCCAGGAAATGCGATGGACAGGACATGGCTGCACAAGAAAAAGAAACTGCGATATATACTACAGTTGCCATGAAAAAAAACATGAATTTGGTTGCGGATTTGTAGTTGGCAAAAGACTGCGACATCTAGTCTCTAGGTTCAATCCTGTGAGTGAACGAATAGCCACAATCCGCATAAAAGCGAAATATTTTTATATTTCCCTAATTTGTGTGCATGCCCCCACGGAAGAGAAAGATGATGATGCCAAAGACATATTCTATGAGCTCCTAGAGGAAACGTATGACCGCTGCCCTGGCCATGACATTAAGATTGTACTAGGAGATTTTAATGCCAAAGTAGGAAGGGAGAATGTGTTTAATCCAACCATTGACAATTTCAGTCTACATGCTGACAGTTCCGACAACGGTATGAGACTGATTGACTTTGCCGCGGCAAAAAAACATGGTCATTAGTGGTACAAGATTCCAGCATAAAGACATCCACAAGGCTACTTGGGTATCCCCTGATCAAAGAACTAAGAACCAAATTGATCACGTGGTAATTGATGGAAGGCACTCATCCAGTGTAATGGAGGTACGAGTGATTAGAGGAGCTAACATCGATTATGATCACTACCTGGTAGCAGCAAAGGTTCGCACAAGATTAAGTAGAGCGAAAATCGTACGTAACCAGACGCAGAGGAAGCTGGACATCGGAAAGCTGCAATTACCAGAGATAGCCACAGCCTACTCAAGGAAGCTCTCGCAACTTTTGGCACAGAACCCATCCCCTCCCGATGACGATACTGATGCGCAGTGGAAACCCATTTCCGACTCTATAAAAACTGCCGCAACAACCGTACTTGGTTTTGAAAAACCGCTTCGCAACAAACCATGGTACGATGAAGAGTGTCGCATTGCAAATGACGAAAAGAACGCTGCACGTATGGTAATGCTTCAGTCAATTGCAACGCGAGCTGCAACTGAGCGGTATAGGGAGAAGATAAAGGAGGTAAACCGTCTCTTTAGGCGTAAAAAATGGCAGTGGAGAAAGCGCGAGAGTGAGAATGTTACCAAAATGTTAAAAACGGAACTAATGGACATGGTTCAGGGCCCCCCTTCTTTAAAGACAAGGACGGCAATCTCGTCGTAGATGTGCACAGCATGTTGGGAATATGGAGAGACCATTTCTCCGCGCTACTACTACCTGAGATATCCAATGACGATGGGACAATCGATCACAATATGGACGACGATGGTGATTGCCCCCTCCTAACCAAGACGAGGTCAGAACAGCTATTGTCAGGCTTAAGAACAACAAAGCCGCAGGAGCCGATGGATTACCGGCGGAGCTGTTTAAGGCTGGCGGCGATGAGCTGATAAGGTGCATGCATCAGCTCATTAGCAAAATTTGGTTAGATGAATGCATGCCCGGCGATTGGAGTCTCAGTGTACTATGTCTCATATTTAAAAAAGGTGAGCCGAGTGTCTGTGCCTACTACCGTGGAATCCACAGCATATAAGGTTCTATCAAGTATAATCTGCGAAAGACTAAAACCAATTATCGCTGACCTGATTGGACCATACCAGTGTGGCTTTAGGCCTGGAAAATCGACAACTGACCAGATTTTCACGCTACGCCAAATCCTGGAGAAGACACACGAAAACCAAATCGACACCTATCATCTATTTATCGATTATAAAGCAGCCTTCGATGGTCTGATACGGGAGAAACTCTATGAAGCAATGTCAGAGCTTGGTATTCCTGCAAAACTCATACGCCTTTGCAGGATGACCTTGACGAACACCAAATCCGCAGTGAAAGTTGGTAAGGATCTTACCGAACCTTTCGAAACTAAGCGAGGCCTCAGGCAAGGCGACACCCTATCGTGCGATCTCTTTAACATCTTAATGGAGATCATTATGAGAAAAGCTGCAGTCAACATGAATAAAACCATCAGCAGCAAAAGTCACATGCTGCTCGCGTATGCTGATGATATAGATATCATTGGGCGCACAATTAGAGAAGTTACTGCGGTTTTTTCGAGAATTGAGAAGGAGTCAGCAAAAGTGGGTCTGACGGTGAATGAGGACAAGACAAAATTAATGGTTTCAACGAACAGGGCCTCCACGCGATTAGACCAAAGCGTGAACGTTGATAACCGTTATAACTTCGAGGTAGTGGACGAATTTATATACCTCGGATCTGCCGTGAACAAAAACAACAACGTCAGCCTTGAGATCAAGCGGAGAATTGTGCTTGCGAATAGATGTTATTTTGGGCTAAGCAAGCACTTTAGAGATAAAGCCCTCTCCCGAGTAACAAAAGTCCAGCTGTACCAGACTCTCATTCAACCTGTCTTGCTTTATGGCGCAGAATCCTGGGTCCTATCGCAAGCAGACGAAACATCTGTAGGAGTCTTCGAGAGAAAAATACTCCGAAAAATTTATGGCCCTATAGTGCACAACGGCGAGTATCGGCGACGCATGAATCATGAGCTGTATGAGCTTTATCCTGACATTGACATAGTTAAGCGGATCAAGATAACGCGATTGCGCTGGCTAGGCCATGTCAGTAGAATGGATGAAGATGAACCAGCGCGAAGGTTTTCGAAACCGAACTCGAAGGAAGACGAAAAATAGGAAGACCAAGACTCCGCTGGAGGGATCAGGTTGACGAATCCCTGCGTACACTTGGTATTGCCAACTGGAGGGATAAAGCAAAAGATCGAACTGATTGGCGAAATATGTTATCTTCGTTTTGACCTGGCCCCCCCGGGGTTGTCCGAGACCGGATAAGTAAGTAAGTAAGTAAGTAATTCTTCGAAAACGATAATAGTAACCAATTTCATTCGATGAGCTCGAAATGTGGTTCCAATAGGTCGGCGCTACATGCCACACAGCTATTGTCACAATGGACATTATGCACGAGCGATTGAAGGACATGGTTATCTCATGGAGAGCGATGTAAAATAGCCACCAAAGGTCGACTGTTAGACCTTTTCTTTTTCTTAAGTTGCAGGACTATGCCAATAAGTCACAAATGGCCGGTGTCTTCGAAGTTAACATAAGCCGTGGCATCGCTCAATTCAAATTGGACCTCTTGGATGCGCACCCGCGTCGTCCAATTGATCGATGTGATATTCCACACATAAAGTCACTGATAGCCCTTTCAAATAAAACTACAGTTTCGTTGATATCTCACACGCCACTCTTCACCGGTCACATAGGTGAGAGATGTTGCTGATAGCTGCCAGTAGGACAAATAATTTCTATCTCATTTTATAACCATTACCGTCAGTAGTGTATAAATTTGCGTGCGCGACTCTTGCGCATAATAACGCTGGAACGTAACTAACACTACGAACATAATGATCACAGCTCACTGGTTCTAGGAAGCTTCTTCTAAATCCTGAGTTGATGTTATAGGATTAATATATTTTATAAATGCCAAAATTCATTAATACTTGTAACTATATACGCCTTTTCAAGATATTCGGTTTACAAACTACTGTGCTCCAGCCAACATCGACCAAATGCTAAAAAATTGAATAGTTCAAGTGCTTAAATCAGTCCGTTGATGTCCGAGATTTAATGGCATTTTGTAAAGGTTGACGGTAAAAAACAAAAACTGCCAACCAAATTATACTGACTTTCACCGTACAAAACTCATGCAAGCGTTCAGGGCACACGTGGTCTTTTGTGGTGCATAAAACCCTTCTTTATGATGATCACATCACAGGAGGGGATCCTTGTCGCTGTTTCGATTTCAATTCATTTATCGCTCTTTCTCTACCTTTATGTATTCATGTGGTTTGTGAAACACATGTAACGCACATGTGGCCTGCCATCCACATGTCCAATTCCACAGTGTCCACTATATCCACTCTATGCCATACATCCCCCCCAACATGCGATACGTCATCATAATGTCGAAATTAATTAGTTGCGGTTGAAGATCATCATTTATAGAAATATCTCTTGGAGTGGGCTCTGGGATTGACTGGACTGACCGTTTTGGTGGTGGTTGAACGTACCCTTTTGTGCCATTTTCCTACCATGATTTGCATGATTTTCGCTCATAATGAAACAATCAACGTTTTGTTGAATGACGATGCGTAGGTGGCATGCCTCAGGGTTATAATTTCGAATTTGCATTGCATGCCTGCTGCTGCATTCATATCAAAGGCATTTATGCAGATTATTCATGCTCGTCTTCCAGTGTCATCAACGCCGTGCCGCCCAGTCTGTTGTTGCCTGTTTTACAGTGGTGCGTCTTGCCATATATGAATCTTCGTTTTTGCGATTTTACGAGGTGCTTTAAATTAATTATGCAATATTGCAATGTTAACATTAGCAGCCCAAAGAATGGAATGTAGAGGGCCTACAACAACAACAAAAAAAAAAAAACACGACAGACTTATGATTTCAGATCATGACACTGATTTATCAAATCGATTTTATATGTATGTTGAATATTGAGTCCTTGAATGTTCGATGTTGCTGATGCTGCCTTATCAAGTAGTGAAAGAATGTAGCGATCAAGTAGTGAAAGTTTCTTTTGAAAATTAATGTCAGTGTTTGAGAAATTTGTAGGGAAGGAAATAATGAACAGAAATTGATATGTGATATACATTTGTTTGCCTGTATCAGAACTGAAAGAGGTATATTCTCGTATCTCGTACAACACAGATTTTCTCTAGGCGAGTGACAGATCATTTATACTGATCCTTCTGTCAAGAATATGTAGAAAATATTATTATAAATAAAATTATGTTAATTTGTACCTATATGTGTAGGCTTTTGCATTATAACCTCTATGCATGTGTATTCAGGCAAATTTCATATTCATAATACAAGTGTTGGGAAATCACGAAGAGGTTTGAAGGGTCTTCTGCGGTTTCACTTGGAAAGATAAAAATGCCATCATGTGAAAATATATACTAAGTTCCAGTTGCTGAAATATCAAATGATAAAACTCACAAGTTTTTAACATGTATCTTTAAGATCAAATTGTATTTTTGGATTAACAAATATTTTGAATTGAATTGGAAAGTTGGGAACATTTTGCAACTGTATATGATTTATACAGATAGTGAGATTGTAGATCGTACTTGTGCAACATATTTTTACAACACTGCTTCCACTTTTACAACACTGCTTGCACCGTTTGAAAGTATCAGTTGTGTGACAATGCCAGCTGTTTAGTAAGCAAACGCACATAGCACAAAAAAAAACCAATTGGTTTGAAGAAGTACAAAAAAAAATTGAGAAATTGCAATCCAGTAAATTTTTGTTGTTTGATTACGAAACAAAAGCTTCGACATTTTGCTATCGCTCCGTTGAAAAGCCATTATCACAAGACGCTCCTTGCTCACTGTGGTAAAATGACGAAGATTTTCGAAGTATTTAAAGCTTGTGGCCGTCGGTGGTGCAATGGGTAGTGTGCGCGCCTCTTGTACATGAGATCCCGGGTTCGATCCCCGCTCTGACCACCTTAAAAAAAAATCTTTCGGCGGCGGTCACCTCGCACAGTGACGGCGACACTATCGAGTATTTAGCCATGAAAAAGCTTCTCAAAATACCGTTCGGAATCGGTGTAAAAACTGTAGGTCCCAATCATTGAGTGAAAAATTAGAAAGCGCACAGCTCACTTGTTGTGAGAAGCTCTCCCCAATCCCTTCATGGGATGTAATGGGAAACGGTTTTTTTTTTTTTTTTTTTTATACAAAAAGCTTTATGGTCTTATTCATAAAAAAATCTCTAAAACATTCTCGGGTTATTGAAATCTTTAGGATTTAGCGAAGATTTTATTAGTACTGTATACATAATCATACATGTGGCAAATTAGTTATATGAAAATTATAATTTATAGTTTAATTTTAATTACCTCTACAATATTTCATTACAATTGGCATCCGATTCCACAACCTGCATTTGCATTGCCTGAGCAAATGCAAATACAAAATTTTTTAATTGTAATTGCGTATAATGGTAATTCTATTGTATTTGCATTAGATAAAGTAATGCATATTAAAATCAAATGAAAATTAAAAAAATTCAATGAGTGTTCGAACTCACGGGCGATGTGTTAACACCTTTTTGTTACACGGTACCTATTCGATTTCTATGAACACATTAGTAAATGTTACATTGGAAAATAAAAAACAAAAATGACGTATAACTACGTCATTATTCTCTTTGCTCTGAGAGTGCTCCGCACCCACGCAAGATAACTATTCGCTGCCGCTACATCAGTGTGTGTTTTTTTCGCAGTCTGACAATCTGTGTTTCGCAGTCGGACAAATCTGTGTTCTATATAGGGGTGGGTCACCCTTATCATTAAGGGGAATGAAAAATAGATGTTTGCCGATTCTGAGACCTACCCGATATGTACACAAAATTTCAGAAAAATCGGACCAGCCGTTTCGGAGTAGTTTAACGCCAAACAATCTGTGATCGCAGTCGGACAAATTGTCTTTGGATGTGTTCACTTTATGAGTTTAGTCCCTACCAGTGATGATATTTGATCATTTTCGACGGATCTGTTTGCATTCATTCGAAAGTACTTTTTTCGACGTAAGAGAACTTTTTATAAAATAATTAAATAACGCCGAAAGATTAACGGGCAGTTTGTACAACATATAACAACATTTATTTAATCTGCGTACGGTTTGAAAATTTGTCGGTGTAAATTCAGTGAAAGCTTTAGTTAGCCTCAAGTACACATATATTTCATTCTTATTACACAATAAATAAATCTTGACAATTTCGATCAGCTGAATTTGACAAGGCCGGCCCTTGATATAATAACAAAAATTCTTGCAATACTTCTCCATTTGTATTGTATTTAAAACCGACTCACATAAAATTTGACGAGTCAAATCCGAAAGTACTCTTAGTGGACTAAAAGGCGTTGGGGACTTTTTGAAATCGAAAGGAGGTAAAAAAGTCCTTATCCACTACAAATATCATCCCTGGTCCCTACCCGCGCCTATAGATGTTAACACATCAAAAATCCAAACACTGTTCATAAAGAGTATTTTAACTAGAGAGCAGATAATCGCACAGTGCTTGTGATGCAAAAACAAGACAAACAATAACCGATAGACCGAATTAAAATATTTTTATTTAAATGTGTCTATCAATCTCTGGAAAATTTTGAACATTAATGGAAAGAAATATACTATTTGTTATCTTCTTAAATTTGGAAGAGGTTTCAAAAATTCATATCGAATTGGATTTTAATTTTGGGTAGTCAAATATAAAAACCGGATAATGGGTTCCCGCTTCTATGTTTTCATTTTATACTTATACATCACTGTGTAAGCAAAAGTTAATTTTGGTTAACAGTATTTCGTGGGCGTGGCAGGATAATGTGACATTATAAACGCCGCAAATATACACAATATAATATACACCAATATTTGTGTATGGCACGTGTGAATTGCAAAGAAATTATTTTTTTTTGTGTATAAATGGGGATAAAATAGCCTTAAAGAAGGGTTAAACGTTCAACAAAACTGACAACTTAAGAAAACCCGTAATATAGGAATTTTTCGGTTATGAATATAATTTTAGGACTTTACCTTCTCAAACCTTTAACAAACCTATGCTAACTTTTTATAAAAAAGGTCGTTAATGTTTGCATTATTGGTGTTTTTGTTATAATATTAATATATTTATTCAAGTTACTGGACATTGAAAGTTGTGTATAACTCTAAAATATAGTACCACACGTTTCGAAATTTTTACGATTAGTTGGTTTTCATCTGTTAAATTGCACTGTGGAACAAAATTAAACTTTTTCGAAAATAACAAGGTTCTGGAAACGGATTCTGATAGAGGGGGTAACAAAAATATTCGTGTATCGGCGTTTTGAAAGTTTAGATCTAATTTTTTTTCGTGGGGGTGAAATTTTTCCCCTTTTGCACTTTCTTATGATAAGTCGGCATAGGTACATTTTAGGTATAGGATGTGTTCAGCAATTTTATGTAAAAATTTAAGAGAAACATTTTTGTGGAATACTTTAATGCTCCAATGTATGGGTCTTTTATGTTCTTTTTATAGAAAAGGGCAAAAAACACCCCCGGGGTGTAACGGGTTAAAATGTGCTACAAAAATATTCCTCAGAAAATTCTACTAAAAGATTCGTACCAAAACTCAAAACTCAACTTGAATGCAAAAAATAAGTCAAAACTGAAAATCCATTTAGGAGTTGGCGCGAAAATGTCCCACAAAACTGCATTGTAGGGGATTAGTATGGATTATGGGAAAAATATTCTACGTAAAATTTCATTAAAAAAAGCTGTAGATATATTATCTATAAATAAAAGATCAGTGTATATTTGTGTATTTAAGCAAAAATATATTTATTAAATTTTTCTTTTAGCTCTTGGTAATTCTTTGCCGTTATGAAACTATGTCGAATGAATACTCACTCTTCTCCTTATAGCGTTCTTCAATAGGTCCATCGGGGTCTGTGGCCAGCTGATGCTCAAAATAATCCATATGACAATTCATAAAATTAATTTTTGTTGACATATGAACACCTAGTTTCTCGTAAGCACTTAGCATGGTGTCGACGTATATTCCATCAGTAGGGGAACGATTTTTGCCTAGAAAGTTGTAAATAATTTCCTTAATGCTTCTCCATGCAGCAAGTTCGTTTGGTGAGAGTATTTGCTCAAATTTAACGTTTTGCATAAGTTTTCGTATGTCCGGATCAACAGAAACACCTGCTGTAATGAAAAGACACAATTTTTAAAATTTATTTCGTATGAAAGCAATGATAAAAATTAAAGTTTAAATCTCTCTTTTACCTTTGTTTCGCTAAGTTTTGGAAACAATAAGCGTGTTTTCGTTACACCGCTTGCTTATATAATTGTTTTGTATGAAGCACTTAGCGAAGACTTAGCAACGCGAATCATTTTCGCTAAGTTCAAGAAAAACTCTTTTTGACATTTTTTACCGCTTACAACCCTTTTTCATATTTTCGAATAAAATCACTTATCGCTAAATTGCTGTTTTCTTTGCAACTTAGCAAGCGACAATCGCTTGCTCGTAACAAAAACACGACTAATGTCTTCAGAAAAATTAATGGTTCTACATGTGTATCCAAACATTTAAGAAAGTTTTTTACCATACCGAGTTTTAAATTCAATGGTGGTAAAATAATTCTTTCAGTTGGTACCTGCGGTGGATGAACGATATCGTAATCGCCTAATGCCCCATTCCGTCTGATATCCCATTTGCATTAAAATCATCCATATTTAACGTATCCAGCTTGCATACGCGAGAGGAAGCTAACAAGTTTTAAGTCACAGCAAACCCGCCATTTGTGCTCTTCATATTTTAGTGCATCCAATATACTTAATTTTAATCGAATCATAACTTTCCTTCATGTCAAATCCATACACAATTGGAGTAGGAATCTTGGAATTATCGTAATAAAGGGGTACAGCTTCGATATTCATTTTCGACATTGAGCGTTCAATACTTACTTACTTATCCGGTCTCGGACAACCCCGGGGGGTCAGGGACCTTTCAAAACGAAGATAACATATTTCGCCAACCCGTGCGATCTTTTGCTTTACTTCTCCAGTTGGCAATACCAAGTGTACGCAGGGATTCGTCAACCTGATCCCTCCAGCGGAGTCTTGGTCTTCCTATTTTCCGTCTTCCTCCGAGTTCGGTTTCGAAAACCCGTCGTGCTGGTTCGTCTTCAACCATTCTACTGACATGGCCTAGCCAGCGCAATCGCGTTATCTTGATCCGCTTAACTATGTCAATGTCAGGATAAAGCTCATACAGCTCATGATTCATGCGTCGCCGATACTCGCCGTTGTGCACTATAGAGCCATACATTTTTCGGAGTATTTTTCTCTCAAAGACTCCTACAGATGTTTCGTCTGCCTGCGATAGGACCCAGGATTCTGCGCCATAAAGCAAGACAGGTTGAATGAGAGTCTGGTACAGCTGGACTTTTGTTACTCGAGAGAGGACTTTATCTCTAAAGTGTTTGCTTAGCCCAAAATAACATCTATTCGCAAGCACAATTCTCCGGTTGATCGCAAGGCTGACGTTGTTGTTTCAACAGGAATATCAGTGCAATTAGTAAACGCGTTGTATTTGTTAACTGAACAGTATGACAGAAAAATGTCGCGACGCATAGTGGCGCCATTTGAGTTTTTTCGTTGCAAAAATCATATCTTTTGAACCGAATATGGTAATTGAACAATTTAAACGGCATATGATAGATAACTGTTCAGCTTGTGAAATAAGTGGTGCTAGGCTTTATAGGTGTTTACTTCTGGGGTATTAAAGTTAAGATTTGTAGAAAAATCAATTTTATGGTAAGTAAAAAAAATTATATATTAAATTTTTAGATTGTTTTTATATTTTTGAGGTTTTATGTTTTAAAATTATTACCCAACAAATTTAAAAAAAATTAATTTTTTCTTCTGTGTTTACATTTCTGCAGTGCAGTTTTCGATGCATATTCTCCTTATTTTGTAGAATTAACACTTTCTTTGCAGTTTAAAACATTCAAGATCGTTCCCAATCTGTTCACGATTTGATTGTCAATTCCAGTGATTCTAGATACTGCCTCATCATTTTCAAAAAATCTCCTAGAAGTGTTTCCATCGTTTGAGTTACCGTATCCGCACTTGGGACAGTCTACTTTTAGTCTAACTTGTTTTAAAAAAAGCATCCTGTATTTGCTTCTTTCTGATCTTTTCCTTATCCTTAATTGATGTATTTTCATCGATGTTTTCATCTTGTTGTGGTAGGGTATACGCCAGTTTTATCAATAACTCCATACACCATATCCTTGCGTGCAATGGTGACATTCCATATTCGTAATTCTCCTCGTTTGTAGAATTGTTTAAATTACCGAAGTTCTTCTGACTCTTTTTTCAAATCGGGCATGACAATGTTGAGGTTGTTTCTGTAAGTTCGTTTACGACTTTTCCGTCAACCATGGTCAGGTGGAACTCGTAACTACATTCAATATAGTTTCCTTGTCCAATTTGCAGCTTTGTAGACTTAATCTTGCTAATTTGTTCTTCAATGTCCTTTACCGTGGTCCTTATGAGTTCTACCGATTTCTTTGCAAACTGAAACATTATTGGTCGGCAATAATGCACTGATGACGGTAGTGGAATTTTTTTAGGGAAACATCAGATTTTAGCCGCAAAGGAACAACAGATGCCATAAACATATTTCAGTCAGATATTGTAGCGTCATCGGAAGATATCCTTTGCTTATAAACGCCCCATTTGCTGATCAATGTCAGTTTCTCAGGAAGAATTTCCACCTCATTTTCAGGAAGACTCTCCAACAACCGTTTTGCTGTATGGCCCATAAGAACCTGCAGATTGGCTTTCGCAGAGACTTCCGCAAACTCCGTATGCAGTGGTCGTGAATTTATTTTGGCTAGTGTAATACGCTTGTATCCGGGTAAAACATCAGCCCTGTGTCGCATTAAAGATGCCGGTAGTTTCTCATATATCTCATTGGAAAGATCTAAGTCCAAAAACAGGGCCAATCTTTCTTCGGACCAAACTTTTTAATGTGTGCGTTTGTGGGCATGGGAATGGTTTCCTTAATCCTTTTTAGTCGCAGTGGGCTTGCATCAGCAACAGATTTTGTAATCTGCGACCCTTGTATATAACTGTTACCTGCATACAAGAGGAATTAGGCTGAGTTATGCAATTTTTATATTATGCACGTGTACAAATAAGATTAGTGCCGACATGTAGGGACCATAAGTCAATATTGTTCTTGATCATTTGTACGCCAAAGTAATTTTTAAGTTAGGTGCGTACCTGCTAATTTCAATGAGTAGTTTTTGTGCATCCTGTGTCTGTAACAGAATATTGGGAGCAGACTTTGCCAGAGGCTCTCAGGTAGACAACCGACTTAAAATTCAATTTTCAAACTACTAGATCAAACTAACTGTCAGTCAAAACATCTAAGGGATGCACGCCATACAATTTCTGCAACCATGCCTTTTTAACCTTTTTTACCTGTAGAAGCCAAACGGGCACGTACGGGCGGATAAAACCTTTTGGATTATGTAAAGGAATAATCAAAGAACATATTTTGAAAATATGGCAGAGGTAAAAAAATACAATTTTTTTTTATTTCCCGTCAAATTGAAAAATAGTGAAAAAGGGATAGTTTTTAAATAGTGATTTACTTAGAGAACCACAAAGCAAACAGTTCATTTTTTTTTATTATTATACATTTAATAAATACATCAATCAATTGGAAAAAGAAAAAAGATGATTCGTTGCCTAATTTTCGTGATATAACATCTGAAATCGCATCAAATTAAATAAAAATGGTGTATTTTTTGAAAACCGAAAATCGGTCGACTTTGAACGGTTATGTCTTCTCAACTAAAAATCTGATATTATTAAGAGTAGCATATTTGAGATCGTTAAAAAGTTTCCTATAAGATGGGTTTATTTAAAATTTCGTAGGCGCTCATGAAAATTTTGATTTTTGCAACCTCGGGCGAAACTGTGCAACGGGCGAAACTGTGCGACGTTTAGGAAAACAAGTAACATTATCACCAGGTTAAAGCCGAAAAAAACTTTTCAAAGTCTGCAGTTAATATTTCTGGTTTCTTTTTAGACAGACTCAGTTTCCGTGTCAATGAATTTAAATGCTCTTGCGACATCAATATTGAGCTGCTAAATTTCATGAAAAAACACTGCCAATGCCTTCTGTTGCAACGCATGTAGTGACATCAAGATGTTGACTAGGACTTCTAGGACGTAGCTCTGGTGGTGGAAGTTCGTCAGAATGTGGTACTAGGAGCAAGGCTGATGCTACTGATTTATACACAAAATTGAGTCAGTAATCGGATGGCTGATTTGGAGTTTTGTTTAGATTTTGCTTTTTCATAGGATTTTGTTGCAGGCCGACGGACCTAATTAGCGCAATGTGAATAAATTACAACATTTTCTCTTATTTTTGTTTATAGATATTATATAATTATTTTTTCGGTGACTTGTAGTGAAATTTTACGTAGAATATTTTTTCAATACACACTAATGCCATAAAATGCAGTTTTGGGGGACATTTTAGCGCCAACTCGGAATAAGTGCGAAATTAACCCTTAAATGGATTTTCAGTTTTGACTTATTTTTGGCATTCAAGTTGAGTTTTGAGCTTTGATGCGTTCAAAAACGTATAGTTAAACTTTACAGGGAATATTTTTGTAGTACATTTTAACACGTTATTCTCCTGTTTTAGGGGCGTTTTTACCCTTTTCCACAAATCACAAAAAATACCCATATATTGAGGCGGTAGAGGGTTAACGTATTCCACAAAAATGTTTCTCGTAAATTTCTACATAAAATTGCTGAACATATCCTAACCTAAAAGGTAAGGATAACATGGTTAGCTATGTCGATTCATCATAAGAATGTTCAAAAGAGAGAACATTTCACCACCACTTAAAAACAACGGCGATACCATAGATTAATACTTAGAGTAGATCTACTAGTTCTCCCACCAAATTTATGACATTTGGCCTGGTGTGATATTTACGTTTGATGTTGAAAAGAATTGCTTTACTAATACCAGATAGAGGCAATGGTTCAAAACAACGAACAAAATAACACCAACGGCATTTCGTTTTGTGTGTTAAAATTATTGTGTTAAATACAACGCAAATGTATGCTAACAATAACAGTCAATTAAAAAGTTTAAAACTCATTTAAATTTCACAGTTTTTCACCAAAATGGCATGAAAAATTAAAGCAAGAAGTTATTGTAATTCCACCTGGTGTATATCACTTTTCGGCAAACATCTCTCTATCACACCGACCGCATCACGAAGAGTGTGAAAGGAAACGTCAGATGAGCCAAATATTCTCTCTAGTCTGAGATTACTCTATGGCCGATACACGTATAGTTTTTTTTACTCCCTTACCAGAATCCGGTGTCAGAACTTATTTTGTTGTGTTCCACAGTGTTATTATAAAAATAATGATATCCGAAAGGAATAACAATCTTTAAATCTTGTAAGTGTTTCCATTTGCTGGGCAAAGTAGAGCCGTTGCATGATTTGATTCTTGTAGGCAGTGTTGCCAATTTAGCACATTTCGCGCTAGATTTAGAGCTTTCTAACAACCCATAAGTCGAATTTTTCCCCATTGGCGCATTTTTTAAATAACTAAAAGCATTGCAAGCATTCTAATTCAAAATTTAAATTATCATTTGCTTAAGAAATTCTGCGGCATGAAATATCACACAAAAAAATATATATATGATAAATTAGCTAAGTTAAAAGTCGCCCAAAATAAATGAAAAATATCCCAAAACGAAAAAAGAAATTTAGCCCAAAAATTAATGAAAAATGACCAAAGTAAAATCGCCCAAACATATGGGCAATAGTTCATATGAAAAATTACCCATTTGCTATGTAAGAAAAATATTTAGACATAGGAAAAATCGGCATTTAGACATCGGAAAAAGCAGTGCGGGATTTAGACTTCACGGGGCCCTAGGCAATATCAACAACACGGAGCTTTTAAGTAATTCTTTAATTAATTGTTGCTTAATTAATATCATCTCTTCGCTTCTGTCATTCCTATTTGTATACTCCATTTGTATGCAGTTTTTAAGAGATTTGTTTTAAAATTGAGTAAAGAATGAAATGAAATACGATAATACTAATTAGACAAATTTCGAAATTTTTATAAATCGAACATCACACGTACCCACACTTATTTTTTACCGCCTAAAAGTTTCAGTTTCGAACATATTTCCAAAATTTCATAATTCTAGATTCAAGTTTTTGGTAGTGTGTGATTTCATTCCAGTTTCTTGACCTAATTACAATGTAGAGTTTGTTCCTAGCTAATAATAACGTAGTTTACAAAAAAATATATGATGTGTCATAAAAACTTGGTCATGATTTTCAATATAATACAAGGTCATAGGTTCTTCTCCGCCTTCAACCAAAGTCCACAAAATTATAGGTTTTACAATGCCAGCTGTTAAGTGCACGCAGCTTTCTATTTTCGGAAATTATTTGTTACCCACCTAATTTTTCTTAATCCTGTTATGGTTGGTCATGAATATTTCATGCGACGTCTGCACTCTGAAAAAAAAAACGGTCCCAGAAACATATTGCGGGAGCATGTATATGTTTGCAAGCATTGTTTTCATGCATTGAAGGGCCGCTACTATTTTGTTACATTATTGCCCGTCACGTTTTTAGCAGATATCAACAAACAAACCTATAATTGGGTCACAAAACCATATATTTTAACCTATTAATCATTGTGTCTCCAACATCAAATATGAAAGTGCTAACACAATGTGCTTGGACGCAAGTATACTATATTTGCGACAAGCTACAAACACGTTACACTTGCATTCAAACAACAGAAAAAGCCAGATTTTTCAGAGAGTGGTTTCAGATTTTCAAGATCGCAAAAAATGTTGCCAATTATTGTTTTTGATGTAGCAAAATTATCTACACAAAGGGAAAATATTAGTTGGAAATCAATTCAAGCATTGGAAATTCCATGCTAATCTCTATATTTTGATTAGAATTCATAATTGTCATACATCAGAATTATTTGCCGATGATATTGATAGAATAAAAATAGGTCTTACTAAATACAAGTTGCTACTACCGAATTTTAGTTGTATTAACCAATTTGATTATTTCTAAAACCTCATTCATCTGAAATGGAAGATACAACTAATAAAAAGTACAATATTAGAATTCGTGTTCAAATATTAGTTACTGTAATCATAATTTAGTTTCTGGTACAAAAACACTTGTTACAAAGTTATGTATTCGTTTTTTCACAAGAGGCTTTGTTGTTAAAGAGAAACTACGTATATTGGAAAGTTACACAAGGACTTTACAGAAAATCTAATATTTTAAACAGAAAGTGATAAACAAAGTTGTGAAAAAACAAAAAAGTGTATAGATATCATCCACCGAAGAATATGGTAAGTATACATATTCACATTTTACGTCGCAAAGACCCAGAATTTCATACGCTTTGGACAAAAACAATGGATGACATATATTTTTCTATACAAAATGAAAAGGTCATTAAAGTCCATGTATTCGACAAGACGAATATACCCAGTTTTTTTTTGATTTTACAAGTATTACAATAAATTGAGGTGAAGTGGTAAACATTATCGTTGAATCTGACGCCACTACTGACGCTTTCACAAATACATACAAACAATTGTGGACACTTCTCTGGAGGAACTATTATAGGGGATGACACAAATTAACTTAAACATACATATGATACCCAGGGTAACCCATACCCATTTTTGATCGAAAATATGAAAAATTTAGAAAAAATGTCCATATCTCGAAAACGAAGCGTCCAATCGAAAAAATAACAAATTTTTACGATCGTCTAAGGGTTTCTTACAAAGTGTTCGAATTCGAATGAAATAATTTTTTTTCACAAAAACGCCAAAATAAGAAAATCGTTAAAATAACTCGGAAACGGAACGCTATAACTCGGAAAATTATTTCATGTGAATTGGAACACTTTGCGAGAAACCCTTAGAAACCTGTAAATATTTGTTTTTTTTTTGATTCGACGCTCCGTTTTTTCATATTTTCGATCAAAAATGGGCACGAAATACGAACCCTGGTTATAAATAATATTAATTTTATTTATATTTAAATACAAAATACACAATTTTAATAAAAAAAATTTTTTTTTTTTTTTGTATAAAATTTATAATGGGTTAAAGCATTAACAAATGGTTTGACAGTCATCAAATTCAAGTAATTAGTTGAGCGTACCGATGTATTATTTGGTACAACCGAATTAGCTTCTACATTTTTCGTTCATCCAACAAATAGAATATTCACCACTACAGGATAATTTGATTGCTAGAACTAAAACGTTATTGACAGATAACATTTATTTCTTGTTGATGTGGCTTCAACTAAATATTTCAGTTCTTGCAACCAAAACTGAATTGATATTGATACATATCCCCAACCTTTGGTGATACGGAACATAATTATTGGTATTCACAACTGAATAATGTGATAGTCCAAGGAACCGCAAAATTTTGGTTGGCTGTAAATATAGTTGTGAAAACGAATGTCTTCTCTGTGTGTGGGTCTTAGAGTATCACGGCATATAATGTCACACTAAGTTAAGTCATAATTGCCTGAATTATATGTAAAATATTAAAATTTCAGTAATTTTTCGTCAATTCAATAATTTGCCATTTGAAAAATCATAGATGTGGAAGATTAAAACTTTGTACACCACTACCAGTATTGGGATTCCCACTACTTTCCATTTTAAGACGCACTAATTCGGACCTACTTCGATTTCGAACATCGCTTTTTCATGGCAATTTACTCGGAAGTGTCGCCATGACTAAGCGAGGTGACAGTCCGGAGAAATTGAAGATGATCAGTGCGGGATTTGAACCAGCATTATCACACGTTAACCATTGCACCACCGGCGATTTAAAATTTGAGTTTATGTTAAAACACATACTTGCTGACGTACGTCTCAGGTTTCGAACAACCCCGGGGGAGTCAGGGAAGTTACAAAACGAAGATAACATATTTCGCCAACCAGTTCGAACTTTTGACTTATCACTCCAGTTGGTAATACCAAGCATATATTCGTCAACCTGATCCCTCTATCAGAGTCTTGGTTTTCCTATTTTTCGTCCTCCTCCGAGTTTCGAAAACCCTTCGTGCTGGTTCGTATTCATCCATTCTACTGACATGGCATGGCCAGCGCAATCGCGCTATTTTGATCCACTTAACTATGTCAATGTCGGGATATAGCTCATGGTTCCTGCGTCGCCGAAACTCGTTGTGCACTATGGGGCCATACATTTCTCGGAGTATTTTTCTCTCGAAGATACCGAGAGATCTTTTGTTTGCTGGCGATAACACCCAGTATTCTCCGCCATAAAACAAGACGGGTTATTTGAGTGTTTGGAATAGCTGGACTTTTTAGTACAAAATAAGATCTACTCGCAACCACAATTCTCCATTTGATACCAAGGCTGACATTATTGTTTTTGTTTACGGCAGAGCCGAGGTATATAAATTCGTCCACTACCTCGAAATTATAGCGGTTATCAACGCTCAAACTTTGGTCTAATGGCGTGGAGGCCGTGCTTGTTGACCCCATTAATTTTGTCTTGTCCTCATTTACTTTCAGACCCACTTTTGCTGACTCTTTCTCAAAACACCGCGCCCAATAATATCTATGTATATCATCAGCATACGCGAGATTTTTGCTGCTGACGTTTTAATTCATGTTGACTGCGGCTTTTCTCATAATGTTCTCTATTAAGATGTTAAAGAGATCGCAAGATAGGGTGTCGCCTTGCCTGAGGTCTCCCTCGCTTAGTTCTGAAAGGTTCGGTAAGATCCTTACCAACTTTCATTGCGGATTTGGAGTTCGTCAAGGTCACCCTGCAAAGGCGTCTGAGTTTTGCAGGAATACCATGCTCAGACATTGCTTCGTAGAATTTCTTCCGTATCGGGCTACGATTGTGACGTTTTTGGGAGTTTTCTCCAGAATTATGAGTGGCTTGAATATCAATATCTAGTCAGTAGTCTATTTTCCAGGAATAAAACCACACTGGTACGCCCAAAGAGGTCAGCGATAATCGGTTTCAGTCTTTCGCACATTATACTTGATACAATCTTATATGCTATGGATAAAACGCTTATTCCACGGTTGTTGGCACAGAGATTCGGGTGACCTTTTTTAAATATGGGGCATAGTACACTGAGACTCCAATCGCCGGAAATGCATTCATCTAATCAAGTTCTGCTAATGAGCTGATGCATGCACCTTATCAGCGTTAACAACTCCGCCGGCAATCCATCGGCTCTTGCAGCTTTGTTGTTTTTAAGCCGTGCAATAGCAGACTCGGTCACCTTTTTTACATATGGGGCATAGTACACTGAGACCCCAATCGCCGGAAATGCATACATCTAACCAAATTCTGGTAATGAGCTGATGCATGCACCTTATCAGCCTTAATAGCTCCGCCGGTAATCCATCGGCTCTTGCGGCTTTATTGTTTTTAAGCCGTACAATAGCAGAGACTCGGGTCACCTTTTTTAAATATGGCGCATAGAACACTGAGACTCCAATCGCCGGAAATACATTCATCTAACCAAATTCTGGTAATGAGCTGATACATGCACCTTATCAGCCTTAACAGTTCCGCCGGTAATCCATCGGCTTTTGCGGCTTTGTTGTTTTTAAGCCGTGCAATAGCAGAGACTAGGGTCACCTTTTTTAAATATGCGGCATAGTACACTGAGACTCCAGTCGACGGAAATGCATTCATCTAACCAAATTCTGTTAATGAGCTTATGCATGCACCTTATCAGCCTTAACAGCTCCTTATCAGCCAAGAGCTCCATCGGCTCTTGCGGCTTTGTTGTTTTTAAGCCGGGCAATAGCTGGTCTGACTTCGTCTCGGTTAGGAGGGGCAATAGATGTCGTCGTCCAAATTGTACCAGTAGCGCGGTGAAAAAACATAAATTATAAATTAAATTATATAAATTATAGATTTACTTTTTTTACGCTTTATAGCATTTTATTGACGTTTTTCCAAAAGTAGCCAACCCTGATCAAAACTGTTTTGAGCGACTTACCATAGAATAATACATACGTAGATAAACTTATTCTCTCATCTGACGTTTCATTTCACACTCTTCATCGTAGGTTTGTGGAAATGAGAGCAATTAAATTTAAAATTACCTTACACCAGGTGGAGTTACAAAATGTGTTCACTTAACTTTTTCATGTCGTTTTGGTGTAGAACTGAAAAATTTAAATATATTTTGCATTTTTTTGTTGACTTTTATCGTTGGTATACATTTGTATTGTATTTAACACAACTAGTTTGCCACAAAAACACGAAATTCGGATGTTGTTCCTTTGTTGATCGCTGGATACTATTGCCACTATCTGGTATTATTGAACCCATATTTTCCACCATCCAATGTTTACTTTCCATCGTACCTATGACGTTTAATTTATTGAGCGAATAAAAGCTTCTATGGTATGTATTATTCTATGCGACTTACCAACGACTGCCAATGATTTTCACTTAACTTTTTAAACGTCGTAGTAACGAACGCAAGCGACGAATTTGCGGTTACTGTTCCAGAGTTATACCCTTTTAAAGCCCTTTCCCATTGTATGAAAACTCACCTCAAAGCAATGCGACAATGTGAGAACGCATGAGGAAACGAAGAACATGGTGGAAAAATTATGTCTGTTGTTGTTGTTGGAATTATAGGCCTTTCAGTGATGTTGATACTTAGGGATCTTCGATCGATACTAATTCGCACATATGAATTCCAGAATTGAGTTTGTATATATGCGATTGATCAAAAGATGGTATCAAATCAGGCACAGTAGTTAGGCATCTGATGATGAACTTGTCACGGAGTTCGAAACTAGTCATGCCAGTGAGTGTGTGTTGAACTGAATTGTCTATTATTTCCAACAAAAAACCGAACATTTTTCAATTAGAAAAATGTTCATGACTTGTAAGCTTGTAGTATGAATTTCTCATACATTAACCGAAAACAAATTAAACTAATAATATTATAATCTGTTTGCCAATTAAGCATCGGATTTGCTTTAAATATTGAACTTTCGAATTTAGTTTTAATTTTTTTTTCTCAAGATATCAAAAATGGTAAGTCCAATGTGACTGAATTTTTTTCCGCAGAATTCATCTAGTAATATAAATTAATACATACAAAACTCTAGGCAGCTTACCACTCATACCCAAAAAAAAAAAAATTAAATGCAAATTGTTGTACATGTTAATACGCTTACGATCTATTTAGGTTGCTATATACAAGATAATATATGAGTCACCCTGTGTATACCTAAGTTGTAACT
The DNA here is from genome assembly GCA_963931995.1 of Phaonia tiefii. Lineage (NCBI taxonomy): Eukaryota > Metazoa > Arthropoda > Insecta > Diptera > Muscidae > Phaonia > Phaonia tiefii. The sequence goes on along the minus strand of OZ008368.1, from coordinate 194,080,351 downwards.
ATTAAGAAAGGATTACAAATAAATGATTTAGTTTTGTAATGAGATAAAAGCAAACAACAAATGTTTACATAACATGGTGTCAGAAGTGTTTTGATATAAAATATCATATAGAACACAATTTTTTATAATTATGGCGAATAAAGAGGAAACCCAGTCAAAAGGCCAAATTTTTGCTGCTTCTCTTCAGCCAATGAATTTTAAAGCGCCTGATATTGCCAAAGAGTGGAAAACATGGAAAATTAAATTCAAAATATTTCTAAGGGCGTCAAATTTGGAGTCACAGACTGATCAGAGGAAAGTGGCATTACTGTTGCACCACCTTGGAGAGCAATCGTTGGATGTTTTCAATTCATTTGACTTGGATATTGATGAAGTAAAGTATGTGGATTTGATAATAAAGCTAGATTCGTACTTTACACCACAAGTCAACATAGTGATGGAAAGATACAAATTTTTTACATACAAGCAACGCGAAGAACAGTCTATTGATGAATACGTGACGGCATTGAAAAATTTAAGCTTGAGCTGTGAGTTTGCAAATTTGCGAAATGATCTAGTACGAGACATTTTTATTTGTGGATTGTCAGCAAAAATGGGCAATGTACGAGAAAGACTGCTTACGGAAGGAAATGTAAAATTGGAGAGAGCTGTAAGCATCGCAAAAAATATGGTCATGGCGAAAGAAAATGCTACAATTTTGCAACAAAATGGCGACTTGGAAGGCGGTATAAGTGTAGTTACTAAAACAAGTAGCAGATATCAAGGCAACTATAAAAGTAACAACTACAGGAGTAGCAGTAATAACAACAGCAACAACGACAGCAGCAAATACAGCAGCAACAACAACCTTAAATTGACAATTGCAGAAGATGTGGTCAAGTGCATCGAGCTAAGTGCCCTGCTGATGGTGCGAAATGTTACGAATGTGGAAAAATGAACCATTTTGCCAGGATGTGTATTTTTAAGAGGAAGTTCATAAAGCAAATGTGTACTGACCGAGACGAGGAGGAGGAGGACGAAGATAATTTGTTTATTGGCGTCGTAGACAAGAAAAATAAGCTGGTAACCGAATGGAATGTGGAGGTAATAATCAACCAGCAACCAATTATATGCCAGATTGATACTGGGGCACAAGCCAATATTTTGTCTACCGAGACTGCAGATATTTTGAATATTAAACAGTTTATAAAAAATACATCTGTTCGTATTTTCACATTTAGTGGTGAAAGAATACCTATGCTGGGTACAGTCGAGCTTAACTTTTTGTACAAGACCGAAACTTTTATTTCTAAATTTTTTGTTGTGAATATGTTATGCAAAAACCTTATAGGAATTGAAATGGCTGTAAAAATGAATTTAATTAAAGAAATCAATAGCATTTCAATTAATAAAATTGTTGAAAAATATTCAGATGTTTTACATGGCCTTGGTCTTTTGCAAAATGAGTGTGTCTTTAAGATAAGAGATGATGTTGAACCGGTCATTGAACCGCCCCGTAAAATTCCATATAAATTGCATGAGAGTCTAAAACAAGAGTTGTGTAGAATGACGAAAATGAAGGTAATTTCCCCGGTTAGTGAACCAACAGAGTGGGTGAATTCTATTGTATTGGTTACAAAACCAAATGGCAGTTTGCGAATTTGTTTAGATCCGAGGCATTTAAATAAGGCTATTTTAAGACCTCACTTTCCATTTCCTAATGTTGAAGACTGTAAGGCAAAGCTAATCGGATCAAAATATTTTACAGCTCTAGATGCTAATAGTAGTTTTTGGATGGTTCCATTGAATGAGGCATCATCGAAACTGTGCACATTCAATACACCCTTTGGTCGTTATCGTTTTTTAAGGTTGCCATTTGGCATCAATGCTGCACCAGAAATATTTCATGCTGAAATGATAAAGCTTTTTGGACATATACCAAATGTAATAATATACATAGATGATTTTTTGATTTATTCAACAAGCTTGGGGATGAACATATTAGAACTTTAGAGATAGTTTTTCAAAAAGCTAGGGAAGTTGGTTTAAAGTTTAATAAATCAAAATGTAATTTTTTCAAAACAGAAATAAAATTCTTAGGTGATATTTTTGATAGCAAGGGAGTGAAAGCAGACGATGAAAAGATTAGAGCGATTGTGGATATGCCAAAACCAAATAATGTTAAGGAGATGCAGCGATTTTTAGGAATGGTCAATTATTTAGGCCCATTTATAAAAAATCTGTCAGCGAAGAATCAGAAACTAAGAGAACTGTTGAAAAGTGACGTTCAGTGGCATTGGTCGGCAGTGCATGATAATGAGTTTCAGTGTTTGAAGAAGGAGATAACAAAGGCTCCTGTTCTTACATATTTTGATAAAGATAAAAAGTTGGTTTTGTCCGTCGATGCTTCAAAATTTGCTATTGGTGCTACGATTTTATATGGGGGACAGCCTATTGCATATGCTTCTGGTTCATTAACAGAATCTCAGAAAAATTATGCTCAGATTGAGAAAGAGCTTTTTGCAATACTATTTGGCTGCACGAAGTTTCATCAATATATTTATGGCTCCAAAGTTGCTGTTGAAACAGATCACAAGCCTTTGGTAACACTTTTTGACAAGCCTCTTTTCAAAATTCGCCCTCGGCTTCAGCGTTTTATGCTGCGCTTACAATGCTATAATCTATCTGTTTAATATAAGCCATGCAGAGATTTGAAAATCGCTGACACTCTGTCAAGGGCTCCATTAGATGAAGTGGCACTGTCTGAAATCGACAAAGAAATCTCAGTTCATTGTAATTTTATTGCATCTTGTTTGGAAATTCCTTTCGTTGATGTTGATTCTGTTGCGGAACATAGTAAGAAGGGTGACACTTTCGCTAAAATTTTTAATTATTTAAATATTGGCTGGCCAAACTGTCGTAGTAAACTTGAGGATGACGTTAAGCCCTATTTTAGGATCAAAGATGAAATAACTGTTTTGAACGATGTGTTATTGAAAAATAGTCAAATATTGATACCGAAAACGTTGAGACGCCGTGTTTTGGACAAAATTCATGAAAGTCACATGGGTGTAGTAAGATCTCAAAATCTCGCTCGTCAATTCGTATTCTGGCCGAATATGTACAATGATATTGAGGATATTGTGACAAATTGTGAAGTTTGCGCCAAATATCAGAATTCGAATAGTAAACCAGAATTGATGCCACACGAAATTGTTGATATTCCTTGGTACAAGGTGGGCTGTGATCTCTTTGAATTTAAGAGCAATATATATACTTACTAGTGGTGGACTATTATTCGAAGTTTGTTGAAATTGATATTCTCAATTCTGGTTACAATAGCTCAAATTTAATCTTGAAACTAAAGTCTATATTTGCGAGACATGGAATTCCGACAATTTTTATATCTGATAATGGTCCTCCGTTCAATTCTAGGGAATTTAAAAACTTCTGCAAAGATTGGGGAATGAATCATAAAACATCTAGTCCATATTTGCCAAGATCAAATGGTTTATCATAGCGTTCAGTACAAACTATAAAAAAACTTCTTATTAAATCAGTAGAAAGTAATTCTGATCCATATGTAGCATTGTTGCATTATAGAACAATTCCAAAGGGTGATTTACCAAGTCCGTCTGAACTATTAATGTCTAGAACTTTGCGTACTAAAATTCCCTCTGTAGCAGTAAATTTTGAGTCAAAATTAATAGATAAATCAGAGTATTCAAACAAAATACGTTCAAATATTAGAAATAGTGCCGAGTATTACAATTTAAAATCGAAATCTTTAAAACCAGTGCATGACGGCGACAAAGTCATGTTCAAGAGGACACCACAAAGCTGTTGGTATGCGGGAAAAATTGTAGAAGTTTGCAAGGAACCAAGGTCATTTGTTATATTAGATGAGAGTGGTACTAAATACAGAAGAAGTCAAGAGCATATAAGAAAAGCACCCGAGAATAGTGTAGAAAATTATGCCAGTACACACGTAAATACATATGATCACAGTAATCGTGAAAAAATACATGAAAATGAAGAAATTGTTGAGCATAACATAGAATCAGAAGAACGGGTAGAAACTGAAAATTATACTACGCGGAAAGGTCGACCTATAATACGACCTGATCGACTAAATTTATAATTTTTAATGAAAAATCTTTTTATTCACGTATTATGTACCTACTATAAGATACATTTAGTTTGTAATTTTATATTTATTTATTTTTAATTAAGTATTTGATATAAAGTAAAAAAGGGAGATGTTGTACATGTTAATACGCTTACGATCTATTTAGGTTGCTATATACAAGATAATATATGAGTCACCCTGTGTATACCTAAGTTGTAACTATTAAGAAAGGATTACAAATAAATGATTTAGTTTTGTAATGAGATAAAAGCAAACAACAAGTGTTTACATAACACAAATATTTAGTTTTGCTTTAAAATTCTTTATTGGGGATCTTGGAATGCAGCTCGATGCCCTGCAATAAATGCCGAAAAGCTGTTTCAGAAATTGTGGAGTTGACGTAACTGTTAGCCAAGGCCACAACACGTTCTGTGACATCATTTACCACATGCAATTGTTGAATTTTATATTTTGATCCGTGAAATAATTTGTTGGTTTCAATTTTTTCTGGATCTGTTTGAAAAAATTCAATAGAAATATTGCAGGCTTCAAAAAAATAAGGCTGAATTTTGAGATTAAACTTTAACTTTGTTTATTCTGAAGCATGTTTTCTGTTAAATTTAAATCTGATTTTACTACACCCTGAAAAATCTGTCTTTTGTCGTTGTTTGGATGCTAATATAACGAGTTTGTAGCTTGTCGCAAATATGGTACACTTGCGTCCAAACACATTCTGTTTGCTATTCAATATTACACGTTGGAGTATCAATGATTAATAGACTATAATATATGTTTTCTGACCCAAACGTGGCTTTGTTTGTTGAAAACTGTTGACAACAAAACGTGACAAACAAAAAGGCAGAAGATCTTCAATTCATGAAAACAATGCTTGAAAACTTATAAAGGGTTTCTACAATATGATGCCGGAGTCAATTTTTTTTTGGGTGTAATTCTTTGCCATTACTTGGCGCATATAGATTTTTTCCGATGCAAAAGTGTTTCGATTCACATAATGGGTATAAAGCTTTAAAAGGGTATAACTCAGAAACAGTAACCGCAAATTTTTTTGATAACATTTTTTTAATTTATCGGACTTTTAAACTGCATTTTTAAATTTTCGTAAAAATGTTAAAAGTTATAAAGCTTTATTTACAGAATTTGTGCAAAATTTGCGAAAAAAATGTAATTGAGCAAAATTGTAGCCAAAACTGGTGGTTTATGCATATACAATATAAGTTTGGAAGTTGTGTTCTAAACAGTTTGACTTTTCATTGACCAAGTTAAGAGAAAAATTCAAAAATCGCCCGGAAAACTTGATTTTTGGGAGAATTTCGACCTGTGCGACCACTAAACCTTTTCCGAAAAATCTGGAAAAAATCTCAAAAATAATCTGCCCTATAAGCTTTCAAATAAAACACTACAACCAACAAACTATATATACACAACTACAATATCCCAAAAATTAACTTAAGGAGTTAAACGAAAATTCGAAGATTGCATAACAACAGTCATGCGAAATTTCACACTCTACGACACAAACAGCAAGTCCCATTCCCTAACAGGTTGCAGTACACATTACAACCATAAGAACAGCAGGTGAAATTTCCTAACAATTTAACTCTGCACGGTAGCAGCCGGATAATTTAATAGATTAGCCGACCAAGCCGCCGTCGCCGGTTTGCACGGGTCCCTACGCTGCCGCCGAAGCGGAAACAATCGGCGTAAACCTCTTTATTTTATCATTTTAGGAATTTGCCAGCTTTTCGAGCGTTTTCACGATTGGAGTTAGTGTTTCAAACAAAATTTATTGAATAGAGGCCAACCCAACTAAATATCACTTTAAGTACGCTACAATTATCAAGTAGTCTAAAGGAAAAAAATACTCCTAGTTCTATACAATGGGCCACATACCTCATATGATCATACATTTGCGAACTATTCGTGGAAAATGTATAATTTACTACACACCAGGAAATCATGTGTTCCATGAAGCATTCTCAAGTGTGGGGGTAAGATATTTTCGAACAAATGTTAATTTCGCTTTTCTGCAGTTGAATACATACAAATGTACACACAGGAGTTTTCCACAGGCCATCAAACACTGTGCCATGACTTACAGCGACCCTGCCCCAAGGTGACATTTGTTTTAACGTGTTGATAGAGGTAGAAGAAATCTGCTTGCATGTACTCGTAATGCCAACAGACTTCAAGTGCAAAATTACATTCAGTTTGTCAAAGGGAGTAGTGGTACTTAGGACACCCGTGATGTACATTTTCGACATACTCTGAACACTGGCCAGTAGTGCAAAATAAGAAAACTTCTCAAACACTTCACACCTTCCGATAATCCGATAATCCATTCCGGTCTCAGCACCGCTATATGGATTGATTGATTTGATTGGTTGAGGATGATTTGATGCAACCAATTTGGAGGGCTGCTTGCAAATATAGACTATTTATCAAATATTTAATGTAACAGAGAATTCATTTCGTTAGTAGAAATACCACTTATATTCAATCTATTCTGATTAAAATACTACCGTATACGTGTACGTAGACATCAAGCTATTATTTACTCAGATTATTATTTTATCAGATTCCACAACTTACATTTAAAGTGTCCAAAACAAATGACTTAAGGAACAAACTTGACATTTTGCTAACCACCCATTACGTGTGGAATAACTTAATAGAGGAGAAATGAATACAGGTCTATAAATTCTTAATATTCCCTAAATACATTCACAATAGTCCAAATCACTCCATATACATTATTATCGCTTTAATTTGCCCTACAATTTTGTTAGCGCAACTCTTCCTAATGATCACATCATTACGTTACGTATAATGATTTTCGCTTCACAATTCCAAGACATCAAGTGTAATGTGCTGGGTTGGTGGATTTCTGTTCAAACCAAACCCAACAAAAAAGTCATAGACAGAAATACCATTTACAATGACCAAAATTAAAGCGTGATTTGTGGTTTAAATAATTTGAACAAATTTTTCATTTCATTTATTTAAGAAGCAGAAAAAAAAAAAAATAGATGGAAACCGCAGATGATTTGGGGTTTGCGCTTTGGTTTGTTTCTTTCTAAAGCTGCTGAATTCCAATTCATGAGTTTCAGTTTCGTTGTTGTTGTTTATATCATTTCAATCATGTGTAATTTACTTTTCAGTTTTAAATTGTCTCTAGCCGTCAGTGTGGACTCCCTGTCCGTCTGTCTACCGTCATGTCTGCGGCATCTACGATGGACCGATTAGTGTGTATGTAGGTACCCTGATATTCGCATTGTGGGTTACACCAAACCAACAGGTATTCAGATTGAGATGGATTTGTAACATTAAAATCGTGGTTATTTAAGAAAACTATTGTAAAATGTTTTTTAATACTAATGTGCGGTTGTCGTAGCGTAGCATAGTGTTGTTTGGCGGTTTTTTACGGTGTAGGAATATTTGAAAAAAAAATATAATAGTCTAATGATTAAAAAAGATGATAAAGAGATAACAATTGATACCAATTGGTTAAATATTTCGAAAACTTCATTTTGAGTTATTAAAGACAAAAGATTAAGGTCAATGTTCTTTATGCAATCATCAAAATTTGGAATAAGGCAGGACATATGAAGTTTATGAAAATAAAGAGAGGAAATATCAATGTTACTGCTGTTTCTGCAAAATTTTTACAATAAATCTGCAATTAAAGTCTTTCGAAATCAAACAAAATATTTCTAGATTTTCACACATTTTCAATTTTGTTATTTTTGAAATTTTAATGAAATATTATTGACATTAAATATTGTTCCAGAAAAAAAATTATTTATTATTATTACAAATTCTCGTAGAAATTATAAATATCTCAATTGGCCACATGGAAATAAAGACATTTCAAACAATTTCCTTACGAACTTGTTCTGTTCATTAAATCAATGAATTGTTTCATATAAATCAAATTTTTTGATTACGAATTTATTTATGTTTGCAGGTTATTGCTTATCTTCGAACTAACGGTAGCCGTTAGATATTTAAATGATGGTGGTTTTTCATTTTCCTTTGCTAAAATAAAACGAAACGAAATCTACATCATTATTATTTTGAGTTTGTAAATGATTTCCATTTATTTCTCCTTGTTTTCCTTTAGTTTCGGAAACTTTCGTCGGATTGTGGGACACAAGTGTTTTAAGAGGTGCTGGTCTAGCCTTATATTTACGTATCTACTGTAACAGTTGCAAACAGCTGCCAATGTCTGGCTGTTTTTGTTTTGCGTTTCGGCTTCTTTGGAAATGGAAATTTTGCTAGTTTGCAAACCAATTACAGTCATTTATTATCCTTATTTGTAAAGTGAAATTACGAAATTTCTATGCTGATGTCATAATCCCAGAAATTGTTGTACCTGAAATGGGCTAAGCAATTTAAAGGCAAATGTTTTGTATAAAAATATCAAAATTGTTAAAAATCATACATATGTGAACTTCAGATTAGAGATGCCAATGTATAGTGGTTGTTTTTCGAAATGTCAAACTTTTTTCCCGCTGTAGCCACTTTGGTAGCTAATACTTGATTTAGGTTAACCTAGATTGAGAAAGATGAGTCTAATTATTCGACCAACTATTCATGACCTATTTCTGGGCACAGATTAGGATAAGTGATGGTGGCAGCCAGTAAACGACTCACTCAGATTTGATATCCATTGCTGCTAATAATACTAAGAGATAGCTAAGGATATTAAGAGCGGAGAACTATTTAATTTTCTCCAAGAATATATACATATATATTAAATATATGAAAATAGTGCACCCTAGGAACCTCTTAAATGAGTGTTTTTGGAGTCCCTACACGCTCATTTAGATAACCCGCATAGGACCCTTCTTTGTTTCTACTTTTTGAAAAGGAACTCCTAAAATCATACGAAAACAACACAGAATGAGTGCTTCGTATTGCTTTTCCCAAGGGCTCATAAGTTTATAAATAATTAAAAACACAAGACTTTTTTTTTGATTTTTGTAGTACCAAGTCGAGAGGTTTCTCTAGTCGTTGATACCAACAGTTTTGTCTTGCCCTCGTTAACAGCAAGCACCACCTTCGCTGATTCTTAACCTCTTGGAATGACCCAGTAACCTCTTGGAATGACCCAATGACGTCTATGTCGCCAGCAACATATAGCTTTTAGTGTTAATGATCTTATTCGTATTTACTGCAGGTTTTCTCATTATTACCTCCATTAAGATGTTGAAGAGATTGAACGAAAGTGTGTTGCCTTTTCTCAGTCCTCGCTTGATACAGAATGGTTCGGCGAGGTATTTTCCCACCTTCACTGCTGATTTTGTCTTGGTCAGCGTCATTCTACAGAGGCGGATACACTGATACTCCAATCGCCAGGCACAGATTGCCCCAAACATATACCGCATATAAGTTGATGCATGTGGGCTAGCAGTCCTTTTCCACCTGCCATTTTTGCAAACTTTCGCAGCCACGAGGTAATGATCCAAGTGGATATTGGCACCTCGAATCACACGTACATCCATTACACTAGAAGAGTGCCACCATCTATTACCAAGTGATCGATCTGGTTTTTCATCAGGTGATAACCATGTCGCCTTAAGTATGTCAGAAGCATATGAAATGAAGTATTTGTACTTATATGTCAATGAATGCTTTATTTTTACAGAATTTTATAATATCTTTTGCAGGAGTGTCTCATGATTCAACGCTCCAAAGACAACCCCATGCGGGGCGCTTTCGGACGCTCTTTATAGGCACACTCTCTAAACATTCCATTGAGGAGCGCTGATGGAGTACAAAGATAATAAAATGACAATAAGATTCAACGCAGCGCGCTTATGTCTATTCGTGGTTTATCATTTATTTTTCTAGCCCAGCTAATTTTTAGTATTACAGTTTTTAGCTTAACGCTATTGAGAACGCGTTGCGGGGAAATAATTTCTCTAGTTTTTCGAAAAATCCATGTCAGTAAAAAAAAAACTAGTTAACATTTTCGTGCAATTATTTTTCACAACTTTCGACGTGGATTATCAGGAGAAAGCTGCATTGATGAACTTAAATCTTTAAATGCCGATGATACACTATCCTACAGTCCTCTGAGAAACTGGTAAATGAATGTAATTGGGACGGTTTTCGCTTCAGGATGAATTTCCTGCAGGTCGTCCATGATCGGTTGTTGTGCCAGAAAACATCTATGCTAGGCGTGAACTGGTATTGAAAGATCTTCATTTGACATACCGTCTGATAGAGGTAACCTTGGGCATTTCCTCCACTCGTATACATACAATAATAGAGGAACATTTGGCCGTAAAAAATGGTAAAAAATTACCATACGCATAATACGCATATACGCACCATACACTCACAGAAAAATTCGGTTGAGACAGCCGAATTAGCCGTAACCGAATTAAGAGGTTGTCTCAACCGAATTAGAGGTTGACATAACCTCAGTAGAGGTTGACACAACCTCATTAGAGGTTAACACAACCTTATTAGAGGTTAACACAACCTTATTAGAGGTTGTCACAGCCGAATTAGAGGTTGACACAACCTCATTAGAGGTTGACACAACCTCATTAGAGGTTGACACTACCTCATTAGAGGTTGACAAACCTCATTAGAGGTTGACACAACCTCATTATAGGTTATCACAGCCGAATTAGAGGTTGTTAGAACCGAATTTAGATAGTGTCACAAATTAATTCTTAACGTTGTTTATTATTAAATGATGATTTATTTTCCTGTATTCCTAAAAAAAATTCAAAAAGCGAGAAAATAAAGTCATACATATTGGGTAATCTATATAATAATAAATTTGTTTTACATGCCTCTTCCGATTCTGACATTCGGCTGATGTATCAGTGATTAGACAATTTTGTATACAGACGATTGCAGCACATCTCACATGACCGACCATGAAAAACTTGAAACTTGATTTCTGCTTCAATAATTTCTGCAAAATAAGACGTTTTAATACAAAACATATTTTACTTACCTTTCTTAATAACAGCAAACAATATTGGAATTTTTTAATTCTTTTTAAAATAACATTGGATTATAGTATTTTCAACGTCATATGTTAAATACATGGCATTAGGTCGTGGTAACCGAATTGAATATGAATTCGGTTGTACCCACAGAATACATGAGAAATTCGGTTACAGCAACGGAATTGACGCCAAATTCGGTCGTTGCAACCGAATTAAAGCTAGATTCGGTTACTGCGACCGAATTGATACCAAATTCGATAGTTACAACCGAATTGATGCCAAATTCGGTTACTACAACCGAATTAATGCCAGATTCGGTTACTCCAACAGAATTTGGTACCAATTTCGGTTCTTGCATCCGTATTTATTTCAAATTCGGTTGTTCCAACCGAAATTTTAGAAAATTTAGTTGACTGAACGAATATAATTGAAGATTCAGTTGTCACAACCGAATCGAATAAGAAACGGGGTTGCTTCAACCGAATTTCGGTTGTGGGGACTAAATTCGGTCGTAACAACCTCAATTCGGTTGTGGCAACCTCAATTCGGTGGTAACAGCCGAATTTATGGTTGCTACGACCTCTTTTCAAACAATTAGTTCTCTGAGTGTACGCATAATTTGTCACTCGGTCGAGAAAGGCTCGTGTCGAGAAGTGCAAGGAAATGTTGAAAAATATCAACGACGATGCTTCAAACGACGTGTATAATATCACGTCTGAGACGAATCATGTGTCTATGCATATGAACGTGAGACTAAACAGCAATGGACTATATGAGTTGTTCGCTAACGGAGGAAGTCAAAGCAAATGATGGCCTTCTTCTTCGGCACAACTGGTCAGGTGACAACAACAGAAACAGAAATGTTTGGTGAACTAAGGAAAACGAACTCACAAAGAAAAATCATTCTTTTTTTTAGCTTAAATTCAATTATTTCTCCAACTTTTGTTTTAATTTTTACAACTAATTAATATACATACGTACATTTTGTTTCCTAACATCTATGATTAAACTAGGATTATTTTCATTTTAAATAAATTATATCGGCCTATAGCCAGCCCATATACATTGTTATTCTAGATTTGACATTTTGTCCTTATCTTCGTTTGTTATTTCGGGAAAAAGGAGACTAAACCCGTACCTTTATCGAAAAATCATTCGATGGGACATCCGCCTTATAGCCCCGATTTGGTACCTAGTGTTTTCTCTATATTCCCGTACATGAAAAACAAATTCATTGAGAGTGGAAAATGTGCTTCGAAAATCTGTTCGAACGCACGCAAAAGAATATTGATCTTCATGTAGAGTATTTTTAAAAACAATACAAGAATGAAGACAGACATTTGGCTTTCTTTTCATTATTTTCTTTCTATTATTCTAATTTTTTTCTTTAATTTTCTTTTATTTTATTTTATTTTATTTTATTTTATTTTATTTTATTTTATTTTATTTTATTTTATTTTATTTTATTTTATTTTATTTTATTTTATTTTATTTTATTTTATTTTATTTTATTTTATTTTATTTTATTTTATTTTATTTTATTTTATTTTATTTTATTTTATTTTATTTTATTTTATTTTATTTTATTTTATTTTATTTTATTTTATTTTATTTTATTTTATTTTATTTTATTTTATTTTATTTTATTTTATTTTATTTTATTTTATTTTATTTTATTTTCTTTTCTTTTCGTTTCTTTTCTTTTCTTTTCTTTTCTTTTCTTTTCTTTTCTTTTCTTTTCTTTTCTTTTCTTTTCTTTTCTTTTCTTTTCTTTTCTTTTCTTTTCTTTTCTTTTCTTTTCTTTTCTTTTCGTTTCTTTTCTTTTCTTTTCTTTTCTTTTCTTTTCTTTTCTTTTCTTTTCTTTTCTTTTCTTTTCTTTTCTTTTCTTTTCTTTTCTTTTCTTTTCTTTTCTTTTCTTTTCTTTTCTTTTCTTTTCTTTTCTTTTCTTTTATTAATTTATATATTTATATATATATATTTATATAACTGATATATATTTATATAACTGATAAAAGTAATGTACACATGTGAATATGCTCAGCAAACGTCAAATGATAAATTGTTCGCATACAAAACGACTTGCACAATCGTAGAAAAGTTTTGAATCAATTTTTCTGAGCAAACGTCGAAAGCTAAACGTTTGCTGTGCAAGTTTCCACTATTGTATAATTTATTTTGGATGAATAAAATTAAATTGAAATTAAAAAAAAGTAATAATATCAATTTTTATCAATATTTGTTTCTTCATTATTAGACCAGAAATATACACATCAACTCGAATACGTCGTTTGAGGCCAACAAATATTTTTTTTGCTAAACTACTAGGAATCGAAAGTTCAAAGGCCGACAGGGGACTAAAAGTACCCTCGAATAAAAAAGTTTGACCTTCCCGTAATGATCTGTTCAATACGTATCTTTCGAGGCTTCCTGTCAAACAAACTAAATCTAAAATTTCTCTTGATTGGGGCAAGATTCTGATAATCAATTTTTAGAATTACCATACACCGATACCTTTTCATGGTTAATTACTCGATTATGAATTCGAATGGTCTTCGCCGAAAGAAACGTAAGGCGATGGGAGCGGACCCAGAATCCACGTTCTCACTTACAAGAGTTGCACCTTCTCCTAAAATCTTTAAATAACAACACGAAATCAGTCCTTGAGTAGGTGTGAAGAAGCCCACACATCATTCCTTAATGGGTTAATTTGTGAATCGGTTAATCCTTACTATAAAATGCTATAAATGCATCTAGAAATTTGTTACCCATTTAACGGTCATAAACACCAAATCATTTGGTCCACATAAGGCATCAGTATAAATACCAATTACCATTTTCACTATTTTTATAACGAAAATGTAATAAAATTTAATATCTACTGCTAAGAAATTCTACAGAATATAAAACAGTTACAAAAATCTGAAAAATAATAAAAATTTATGCACTTTAAATTACGAAATTTACTCGAAAATTATTTGCAATTACTACAGAAACTCGAAAATAAAAGTGGATTTAACAACATCTGATCCAAAGAAAATTTAGAATGAAATCTAAATGTGATCATGATTAACCTACAAAGAAATTGTCTTGTCAACCAACCTGTAACAACCATAAAGCCAACAGTCACAGCAATTGCAGACAGAAACGACAACTTCAATTCCAACAATAATGATAACACACTACCAAGAAATACCAGCAAACCTTTCTTTAACAAACGAAAATGGGGGAAATTTCATGCCAACTGTACGAGTAGTATCGCCTAGAAGACATCAAATAAAAATAAAATCAGCAATAAACTATAAGATGTCCATGAAGATTAGCTGCAGTTTGCGACTACAAAGAGAAGGAGTTTGAATCTAATGCCAATGCTACTCTTGTGCTGGTATGTTGTAGGTACGTACCACAGGGAGACGTCATCTTCAACACAAAATAGAAAAAGACAACTGCAATTGTAACAATCTCAAATACATTGAACAATTGACCAACCTGTCGTTTTGATCTTGCTTTTACTTGGATGTTTCGGTTGGTTGGTAGTACTAGTTAATTGTGCGGGCGAACGAACAGTGGGATGGATGTCTAGTCTTAACTGTAATCCACAATCTCGGTGCGCTTAATGAACACATTGCAGTATTATAAGAAAAATTCCACTGTCTAATGTCTGTTACCGACATAGGTATGAATGTAAAGAATGTAATTTCTAACAAATTTTAAAAGTCTATTATAAAGACAACAACAGCGAAGGTAAGCATTTTTTCACATCTAAGGTACTGGGGGATTAGGTTTTATTTACCCATTTTTTTCCGTCTCCTCCTGGACCAACAATGAAAATATGTTCACGATTTTTTATGTTTGTAAATCTAATAAACCTAATAATCCATTTTTTTCCCTCTCCAAATGTTGTTTTCTAT
Source organism: Phaonia tiefii (assembly GCA_963931995.1). Taxonomy (NCBI): domain Eukaryota; kingdom Metazoa; phylum Arthropoda; class Insecta; order Diptera; family Muscidae; genus Phaonia; species Phaonia tiefii. The sequence goes on along the minus strand of OZ008368.1, from coordinate 194,065,343 downwards.
TTCTTTTTTAAATACATTGGCCACCAACATGAGATGAAGGGGATTTGCTTTCGCTAAGACTCCAACGATTTCCTTATCATGAGAAAATCTTAGCAATTCCTTGATTGTTGAAGGTGGTTGGCTGGCTGGCTGGAAAGCGTAGAAAAGAAACGACAACAACAGCACAAAGATATTGCAACTTGCAAATAGCAACAATTCGATAATTACAATGACAAGGAAATTGCAGTTGGAGATTTTTTTTCTAAATGCATATAAACAAAGGGTATTTTTATTGTGTATAAACGAGAGGGGCCAGTATGATAATGTTGGGTGGTACAGATATTGGAATCATGAAAATATTAGAATTTTGTCATATTTGAGAGCCAGATGATGCAAGAAAAAGATAGTTATGAATTAAAGTGGACGGACCAAGGTCGGTTCTTATCGACTACTTTTAAGGCAGATTTACAGACCACACACATCTGACCAAATTTAACTCACTGATCGTAACCTACAATTTTACACTGATTCCAAACAATTTTGCTGTAAGACGCTTTAATCAGTTACAACAATAGAACTGATTCAATATTTATTGATGGCATTTAAAATACTGAAAGCGTATTCCAATCTAGAGACTTTTCCGATATCCGGATGTACTCAGCGAATACAAGTCTGAATTATGAGCCATCTTAACGAATGTAAGAATACCTCAACTCTAGTCGACGTACATAGGGTAAGGATTTGGATTCGCGAATTACAGTCTGACCGTAAATAGAGTGGCTTAAAAAAGTGGAGTGAGGTTTCCCTCATGGCATATTTCTGGGCATACACCTAAGCTAGTGGGTCAGTTTTGCTCTTCGTGGCCCCAGAACTACCACATTCTTTTTAATTAAAAGTTGGTAATGCTACAAGTTTCCTTAGAGATCTTTCCCATTGTACACATAGATCTTTGATAATTATTTACTAACTAACCAGAAGCGATTCCTTTGTAGAATTTTCCAATTAGTTCCAATATTTTTTTTCCTTCTGGTAATGCAATTACACATTCTCGTCTGATACTCGTAGTAGCTAAAGTGAGAAGACGATTGAATGGGAAACCTGAATAACATGCTAACACTGGTGCACCTCAGCTAATCACGCGAAAACAGTGAATTGAATTTCAATGTTTTTGAATGCCATTGAATTTCATCGAACTATTTGGGAATTTCTTCTTTTTTCCTTAGAAAGCCTATGCACATTACTGCTTAACTGCGGATAAAACCCCAGCACAGAAATTTCAGTTGGTTTATGAAGACGACGATTTGCGGATATACGGTGTCAGTATCCAACTGCCATAAAAAATAAATAAATATTCTCCCATAACATCCCTTGAAGGGTCTGGGGAGAGCTTCTCACATCCAGTGAGTTGTGTGCTTTCTAGTTTTTGTTTACACTAACTGATTGGGACCTACAGTTTTACACCGATTCCAAACGGTATTTTGAGAAGCTTTTCCCATACATTTTCCAACTGCCATGTGTCCACGATATTTATAAGGTTGATATAGGCCATAGCTGTAATAAGAAGAAATATTTGTGACAGCTAATACAGTAGCATGAAAAAAATATCGTCTCTATGTTCGGCCCGTTTAACTGAACGTATAGCCAATATCCGCAGAAAAGCTAAATGCTTTAGCATTTAGTTAATATGTGTACATGGCCCGATGGAAGATAAAGACTATTCGACCAAGGACATGTTCTAAAAGAAACCTATAACCACTGCTTAGGCCATGACTTTGGTACATGAATTGAATATTTCCTGGTCAACAAACAAAGAACCTGACTGATACTTGAAGGCACTCTTCCAGTGTAATGGTAGTACGTGTAATTCGAACCGCTATTATTAAAAATTCGCTTCAAGACAAACCCATAATACGATGAAGTATGTCGTATGGTAAATGATGACGAGAACGATGCACGTATATAATCTCTTCGCCTTATAGAGGGGATGTAAACTTTATATTTAAGCGCAAAAATAGCAGTGCAGAAACCGCGTGATGACAATTTTAAATGTGTAGAAGGAAGAATAAAGCCCAAACACTGTGCCAACAAGTTAAAAACCATACATACTTCCGAGGTTCCTGTGACTATGGGAACAAAAATCTTGTAATAGATCTACAAGGATAGGTTAGGTTAGGTATAAGTGGTTGCCACAATTGACATACTTACTCCCATAAGGACCGTTGTTGTGATACCACGGAAAGTCATATTCCATCCCCATCGTTGAACGTGTAAAATGACCCAGCATGGTTAAGGGGAGTTCAACCATGTGATGCTTCATTCAGATATCCCAGGATGTGACTGAAGAAAAGACGTACATTCGTCCCTGTCGAAGCAATTAGTAGTCCGAAGAATGGTCCTAAGATCATTCAGCTTAACTTTCTGAATGTCTGTTAAATTTAACATGAAGTAAGATCCTAGATATTTTCTCCTACTCATATCAAAGGCCGTTCAGTAGCATATGAGATGTTTTACGCTGCCGACCTTTTCTAAATCCCACAGCTTCTGCAGTAATCATGAGAGATTCCAAGTCTAGACGGGTATCTGCTTATTAAACAGATTCAAATGCTCACAGCTACGGGCATACAGATATATTTCATAGGAATGGATATCATGTTTAGCATACGATTTAGATCATAACTTGGCATACTTAACTGGAGCTTCGGCTTTCGGAGCTTGCATGCGGAAAATGTAATACCCACATGTTTCATATCATTTGGAATAGGTAAGGTAGTACATAATCTTGACGTTTCGTCTGCTCCATGGTTCCCTGGAATGCCCCTTCGTCCAGGCATCTATTGAAGGTGAATATGGAACTGCTTGGTCATCCCATTTAGAGTTCTTGAAGTCAGGAATGCAGATTGCGGAGATTTTATAGCAGCCTAACTGTGAGAGTAGATGTTGATACCCCAGGAAGTGATGATGTTTCGTCCCAGCCAATTGGAAACTTCTCTGAATTCTGCCTTAAAGAAACTACAATGGCTCTTTATAATGGACTCAAAATCCTAACTTGCCATATAGTTTGGAGCCATCATTGTAGAAGCCTAAACACCTTCTATAACCTGGTATGAGTCTCCTTCACTCTACAAAGTATGTTGGGGATATGGGCCGAATATTTTTCTGTATTAAGGCGCCTGCACACACACTGGTAATACGTCGAGTATTCGACCAAATTTCCTACCAGTCATGTGTGAATGGTTGCTATACATAGCGGCAGTGCGGTATTTCTGTTGCCAGTTAGTGCCACGTTATGTTCGGCGCTCGTTTGAACATACGGCCAGAAAAAACTATATGACCAGCTGTTAACCAAGCTGTTAATCTCATAGAGAATATCGCGATTCCAAGTATTAAAATGGATGGTGAACAAGCATCTGTCGAAGGGAGGTTTATAATATCTAGTTGTAATTTCCTTATTTTTATTCTTCCAAGTGCCAATTGGACACTCACTGCCTGGTCAATTGTATCTGGTGGTGAATATATGCAGCGCGAGCTACTGCACATCACAAAGTTGTGAAATGCACATACCGCACCCAAATTCTTGTGGTCTTATTTCTTTCACTTTTTTCCCCTCTAATTTTAATTTAAATTAACGCGCCAGCCAGTACCTAAAGGCCCAACTTGAAATTTAGGTTGAAAAATAGCACTACATTCAAAAATCACCACTGAAGGACGCCCGAGCGCCCGGCCCCCTTGCTTACGTACCTGGCGGCAGCAACACAATATTTTGGCACATCAAAATGTTTTTCGACAGATAATTTTTGACAGAACAGTCTGAACACACATCGAAGTATTTATTATATTTTTCTTTGGCATCATGTTTTCGTACATAACTTAAGTAAAAATTTGATCAAGTGCACGCTGAAAAATCTGTCTTGTTTTTTGTTGCATGGATGCAAACATAAAGTGTGTTTGGAGCTTGTTGCAAATATAATATACTTGTGTCCAAACACTTGTAAAACGGGGTAACCAACCAAAAATTCAAAATCGAGTTTTTGATTGATTGTTATGAATGCCATTAAACTACATGTCTTGAAAAAATGTTACACTTCTGCGATGAAAAATCCGCTTGTGTGCTTAAAGTGAAATTAGAAAAAACTTCGTTAAAAATGTTAATAGTTTTCATTTTACAAAGTAAAATTATATTTTTTTCAGTTACGCCTTTTTGCATTTTAGCTAACGATATGTGTTTGCGACCCACATATATCTATGTTTGTGATACAAATACTGCTGTGTTTATTGCACTCTCTATGCTCTCTCGAGAGCAAGAGAATAAAAGACGGACAACGAGGAAGCATATCTTGTAAGTGTGTATCTGAATTTTGCATTATTCTCTCAGTCACTGAGTCATAAATATTCCTTAATGTGCATGTGAATTGCAGATAAATTGTTTCTTATTTTGGCTGATGTGTTGCGTTTCAGTTTCATATATTGAGTCGTCAATATTTCATCGGACAGAGGATACCAAAAGCGCTTGATCAGTGAAAAAAGAATCGTCGAAGGCTCGGACGCCTAAATGATTTGTGATGTTACTTTGGGTTTTGTGTATGTGTGTCGATATGTATGTGTGCTAACAAAGTGAGACACGATTTTCAGGAAAGAAACTGGAAAGGGCAACAACAAGCCCTTTGTCGGTCCGAGCCTTTACTGATTAAATCGGACCGCGGACCATTTGTGAAATAAGTATAATAAAAAAAAACACAAGAAATTAATCCAGGCTTGGCTTGCATGAACTAGATTTGTATATAAATATATTGTACCAACGATAGTGACAACCAACGCATAACTGAAACCTTCTGAAAACAAAAACGTGAGAGACAACAAAGGGAGGAGAAGCAAAAGGGCAGCAGATTCTCATTTCATGAAAAAAAAAATATGTAATGCATTCAATGCAAGTAAATGTAAAAAGAGCAGTTTTAATTCTTTTAATTTTTTGTATTAATTATTTATAAATGTGGATTTATATTGATAAAATTAATCAGAATAAATAATACAAATATATTGAAATCAAAGAATAATTCGTTTCTAAATATTATTATGTTTCCACGTAAGTATATGCAGGTTTGGGGGGAAGCACGCGAATTCTTCCACGTAAGTATATGGATGTTTGGGATGAAGAGCGTATATGTTTCCACGTAAAAGCATATATATTTGCCAGTAACATAATACTGTTTACATGTGAATGCAGGTGAGTTTGGGACTTGCAAACGTAAGAATGTTTGACGTGTGTTCCAAACATATACATGGTTCCTGCAGAAAATGTTTGGGAGAATATGTTAGAGAGACTTTATGGTATGCAATATTTGAAGTGCTACCATCATATCTGCAATCACCTTTACTTATCCCACATGAATTCAATGCAGAAGACAACCGAAGACAATTGTATCAATTTCCCCCAGCTAATTACGATGACAATTAATAACAGCAATTTTCCGGCATAAAAACAAAAAGGTGCTGATGGACTGCCAGCAAAAGGATTTAAGGCTGGCGGCGATGATCTAGTGGTAAAGCTAAAGCCTGGAAATTGGAGTCTCAGCATACTGTATGCTGTATTTAAGAAATACGATCTAAGTGAATGCGCCATCTACCAGGAAATGAGCACCCTTTTCGTTGCTTCAACGTCCTTTTAAGCGTAATGTTCGAAAGACTAAAGTTATACATATGTTGTAAACCTCATCGGACTTTATCAGTTTTAATTTAGAAATGCCATATCTACAACTGACCAAATATTTACATTACGGCAAATCCTGGCAAAAACCCAAGAGCTGCAAGTCGACACTTACTATCTCTTTGTTGATTATAAAATACACTTTTGTAGAATTATACTGGTTGACAACAAACTCTCACTGAAGCCTGATAAATACCTATATACCAATAATGCGATCTCTTAAACATCACAATGGATATGATAATGTAAAAAACCAACCCGCAAAAACATAGTTTTTGACTATAAATTCTTTATATATGACCACGCCCCCAATCAATCCAAATTTTTTCGAAGCGCATTCATGCATGCATACAGACAATACAGACAGGTGAAGTTAATGTAAAGAAATTAAAAAGACACACTAAGTAAAGAGAAAATCACCAGCAGCAACAGCCTATTTTGCACTTATAGATATCATTGGCCATATTATGGAACATAACCTCAAAAAGTTAAGAATCGAGAAGACATAGTTAACGGTTTTGACCATAGAGTAATGATTTATAGAGCTGCCATTGTTCTCATCTGACATTTCCCTTCACACTATTCGTGGTGCGGTCAATTTTAACAGGCATTCATGGCCGTCGGTGGTGCAATGGTTAGTGTGCGCGGCTCTTGTACATGAGATCCTGGGTTCGAACCCGGCTCTGACCACCTTCAAATTTTCTTTCGGCGGCGGTCACCTCGCATAGTGACGGCGACACTATCGAGTATCTAGCCATGAAAAAGCTTCTCAAATTACCGTTCGGAATCGGTGTAAAACTGTAGGTCCAAATCAGTGAGTGTAAACTGGAAAGCGCACAGCTCAGTGATTGTGAGAAGTTCTCCCCAGTCCCTTCATGGGATGTAATGGGAAACCATTTATTTTTTATTTATTCACAATGCAAGCAACAAATTTGTTCGAATAAGTTCGAAAAAACAGCTGACTGGCAACATTGTTTACATTATACAGTTGTATACATATTTGTGGAGTAAAAAAATGGAGAATTATAATACAAACGAAAAAGTAAGCAGTAAAAAATAAAAAAATTAAATGTGAGACACGGACATCAGATTTGTAGCACTACTCGGAGCAAAAAGTAAAAAGGTTTTTTTTCTTTATAGAAAAGTTTTCAAATTTTTCTATAAAAATGTTTTCAAATTTTTCTTTAGAAATGTTTTAAAATTTTTCTATAGAAATGTTTTCAAATTTTTCTATAAAAATGTTTTCAAATTTTTCTTTAGAAATGTTTTAACATTTTTCTATAGAAAAGTTTAAAAATTTTTCTATAGAAATTTTTTCAAATTTTTCTTTAGAAAAGTTTTAAAATTTTTCTATAGAAATATTTTCAACTTTTTCTATAGAAATATTTTCAACTTTTTCTTTAGAAAAGTTTTCAAATTTTTCTATAGAAATGTTTTCAAATTTTTCTTTAGAAATATTTTAAAATTTTTCTATAGAAATGCTTAGCAGCTTATGCTCCGTAATATGTCATGGCTGATATGTTCGAAAGCGAGCGACAGTGCTGTATTTTTGGTAATAAAATAATATAATTATATGTGAAATTATGGTTATTGGCAGATTCTACAGATAATCTCATTTATTAAAATGTTTGTTTTGAGACAAAATGTTTACATTTTCATTCATACTTTAAAGTTTTAAAACAAAATTCGAAGTAAAGCTGCCCTAGCGGTCAGTAGCATTAAACTTATTCCAACCAATTCCAATTTGAAGTAGATGTAGATGTAGAAAATCATGAGAGGACATTATATGAAATACTGTGAGTGCGAACGAGAGGGCCTCAATTACAAATTCGTTGCTGCCATTGTGAACGCTACTTTATTTGACGTAAATTGGCTTTTACATCAGGTGGAATTATAAAAATTGTTGACTTAAATTTTCCTGGCGTTTTGTTGAAAAACTGTGAAATTTAAACGTATTTTGGATTTTTTTATATATTTTATTGTTAGTATAGGGGTGTGTTTTTCGAAACCTATATATAAGTTAACATCAGCTGTTACGAAAAAACCGCATAGTCATTCAGTATAATCAACTTGGCTTCATCCGATAATTTTTCTTTTGTATTTTTTAATTCGTTAATTTAAAAGTCAAACACAAAACAAAATTCTAAAAAATTCAATGTAATATGTGAGGTGGTTATACTACATTCACATTGCAGCAGCGTTCTCTCACTTGGCAGTGAATTATTGTACTGAAAAACAGATGTTTGGATAAACCACATTGGGGTATCATCGAATTTAAAAATACACCAAGCATCGTAAACGAACACCTACAACCGGCTCGATCGCCACGAGTTGTAAAGAATATACGACTCGAGAGCACGTGCAAAAGAAACAAAAAACCGACGCGTCCCCGAACAAGCCCGGTGCATTTGATTATATGCATATGCACTTTTTGGACTCAAACGAGAAGAGAAGTGAAGGCAAATGGCTCCAAGTGCTGCACATGGATCACTGTCGTCATTTATTCGAAATAATTTTCAAGAAAAGTACATACAATTTACCATAACGTACATACTTATACAATGTACCAGAAACTACACGCACTATTTATTTACCATACCATACATTTAAAAGTCCAGAAAATGTACCATACAGTAGTACATATTATGATCCATACCGTACATAATCTGCTCCAGAAACTACCTAAATTCCTTCAACAATTTTCAAAATGTACACACCAATAGTACTTTAACAAAAATACATTAAATGCAGTCAAATGTACGTAAACTGCACCACAAAAATACATAGCGGTACTAAAATGTGTACCAAAAAGTACATAAAGTGTATGCAGTAAGTGAACAAAAAAACTACACAAAGGTACCAAAAAGTGCACAAACTGTATCAACAAAGAATACAAAGATCGTCAAGCAGACAGAGCCGATGACGTTCTTGCGAATCGAGTCATGGGAGAATATAGATAAAAGTATTTGTTTCTGAATCGAGCTATTCCTCGGCTTTCATCTTCACTTCACTTGCTCTTGGGTTTGCTTTAGTTGTCATTTGTATCCAGAATTGTCTTGGAATTCTGCTTGAGGAAGCAGAAAAAATCAATTTTTTTTATACAACTTTTTGAGTATTTTATTAAAAAAAATTAACTACCCCTTATATTTGAAAAGAAAATGGTGTCCCGTAACATCCGATGTAGGGATTGGGGAAAGCTTCCCACAATCAGTGAGATGTGGGCTTCCTAGTTTTACACTCACTGATTGGGACCTACAGTTTTACATCGATTCCGAACGGTATTTTGGGAAGCATTTTCATGGCTAAGTACTCGATAGTGTCGCCATCACTACGCGAGGTAACGGTCGTAGAAAGAAATGTAAGGTCGTCTGAGCAGGGATCGAACCCACGTTCTCATGTACAAGAGCCGCGCACACTAGCCATTGAACCACCGACGGCCACACCCCTTATATATACATCGTTATTTTCGCAACGTCGTGGAAATATAAGAAATGGAATGACATACATTTTATTCTTACCATACAACAAACCCAAACTTGGAAACCCTTTTCGGGGTTATTCTCAACTTCTAAAATTATACATGTTAACATGCTGGTTTTTATTTTATATAATTTACGAAAAAACGCCCCTTATATATAAGTATTTGTGATGAATTTACAAAAAATGTTAATGCTCAAATCGAAATGCCGTTGCTGATTTATTGTTGGATGGTTTGAGCCATTGCCTCTATCTGGTATTATTAAAGCAATACTTTCCAACATCCAATCGCCCATCTGCAACAAACCAAATGTCATCAATTTACTGAGAGAGTTCGCGTTTCTATACGTCATTACTCTATGGTTTTGCCGAACGAAAGTTCCTCTCGTTTATACTTCGAAATATATATTGACGTCGACGTACAGAAGGGAATCAAGGGTTTTGACGAACGAAGGTTTCTAACCTCGAGGTACTGAAATAATATTAAGAGTCTGTCAGATAAAAATACTTCGAAATATATATTGACGACGACGTACTGAAGGGAATCAAAATATAGCGCTTATTTAGGCCAGGAAATGACAGTAGAATGTATACAGATGAACCAGCGTAAAAGGTATTCGAACGCAGAAAGGATTTTCAAAAAGAATGACGATAAAATAGCGGTAGAGAAAGGAAATGAATAAGCATGATAGTTTATTTAACGCAGATAATAGTTTAATCTACTGCACATGATGAACTCTGAGCAATGAGATCCAGTATTGAACAATAATGCTAATCGAGTTTAACACTGGATTTTGTTACTCCGATCAGCGGTGATGATGAATGAACATAGTCAGGACTGTCTAGATTGTAAAATTTTCCATCTGTTAGTCCGGTGCGAGATTTTACAAGTCTAAGGTAATGTGTTTGGGAAAATGCCATCTATTATTTAGAGTAAACCAATAACCCTAAATCCCATACCACCCTTCTTATTTACAAGAAAAATAATTGTTACTGATATTGTAATATATTATCTAGTTGCTGTTGATGCCATTTTCCATCTTAACAATTGTTTCGTTGCAATTGTTGCTGCATTTTAGTGGGGTTGTTCGGAAAGTCTTTTGGACAGATCGGACAGTTGTTTTCACAACCCAAATGGCGATAACATTACAATGTTTTAAGCCTTTTTTTCTTTCTCTCTCCCTCACCAATTTCATCGTATTGTTGTGGCTGGTGATTGTTTCGATTGAGGTGGTGGTACATACAGACGTTTCCATTATTGTTCAGGTCGATTTTGTTTCCATCTGATTGCCACATTTTATGCGACAGGTTGGTTGGTTACTTGCCTGGCTGTTTGACAGAGAGGCACTAGATAAATGGTTGGTTGGTGTCATTAAATTCAGGTGCAAACTTAGGAAGTTTTCTGATTTCTTTTCAAAGCTTTTATTTTGAAAAATTTTTTTTTGTGGCTTTGAAGCTAATTTGTAGTTTCCTCTGTTCGAGTGAAACAATAAAATGTGGGTAATTTATTTGCTCAGATTTGTTATTAAGTTGAAATGACTGTTATTCATTTTTGGGGATAGATAAAATACTAGAATTATGTGAAAAAAACTGAGATTAAAGTGGAATGTAGGTTTTAGGGATTTTGGTAGGTATTTATAATTATGGACCGACTTGAAAAAATTTAACCCTCAGGAACAAGGTAGTAGTCGGCATGTAAATATAATTTTTTCAATATATCCTTAAGAGCCTAAATTGATGGCTTCGCAAAGTGAAGAGAAAATGCAGTAGATGAATGTTAACGCATATTACTTGTTTACTTTTTGCTTGTTACTGATTTTCTTGAGGTTAAATCGTTTGCTTTTTGATAAGACATTTTTGATACGAATTTACGTCATGTTTTCACTGAATGTATAAAATGTATGTATAAAATCAATATACAGTGGGTGATCTTTTGATTTCAGCACTCTTTTTATTCTAAACCGTGCTTAAATTAACCATATCACCGTAGGCGACTCTGGTACATAAAAACAAGGGTTCTTGGGCCCAATTTTAGTCGGAGATGCTCACATCGGTTTCTGACTGTGTCACTTTCTTGTATAATGCCATAAAATTTGTTAGTGACTATTTGGGCCAATAGTCTTACACAATAATTATAACATGTGTTTCAATATGATTTGATTAGTTTTAGCCATCCTTTTCTACCACTTTCTTCATCTTCAGTCATTCTACTGACATGTTGTATTCAACTCAATACCTCTTTTTTGATTTGTGTCAATTGTCAAGTGCTCACAGCTACTGGCATGGAGATATATTTCCTAGGAATTGATATCATGTTTGGCGTACGATTTACTTGGCATACTTACCTGGTGAACCTGCAATTTGTGCCACGAGACCATCTATTCAACTCAATGCCTCTATTTTGATTTGCTTTATTACATCGATGTCTGATTGCAGCTTGTGAAGTCGATACTCGCCATTATCGATAACAAGTTCACATATTTTTCGTCCAACTTTTCTCTCCAAGATTTCCAGTTTAGTTTCATCAGCTTGCAACATATCTATGGTTGATTTTTCGTTCCTCGAGAGAAGGCTTCATCCTTTAAATGCATGTGAAACCCGTATTAACATCTATTTCCCCGCAAAAATGTCCTTTTGATTTTTAGGGTGACATCATTGTTCTTCTTTAATGCAGATCCGACGGACATAGAATCGTTCAGAATATCATATTCTACCAGTTGAAGAAGGGAACATCTGCTCGTCGAAACCATTAACTATGCCTTATTCTCGATGATTCTGAGAAGCTCTTTCCATTCCATTCTTTAAATTTCTTCTTAATCAGCACTCAGTGTTGTCCCGGGGTGCACTGGTTTGGTCTATGGGTTACTAACACGAAGGCGTATAGCATCGTCCTCTTGTGGCACGACTTTAATTAAATATTAACGGAAAATTTCTTTCACTACAAACGAAATTCTACACGATAAGAAACGAAATCATGTCATGACATGTATCCGACTAAAATCAGGAGCTGCGGAGTAGCCTAGGATCCAATCCTCGTCGATTAAAAAATTATTAAAAATTTTTCCTGAGTAAAATTAAAATCCAAAACCAAAATCATTTACGAGTGGTGAAAAAAATTGAGATTATATTAGCTGCGTTTTTGTAACATACATACGAGACGTACATACATAGGCTACAAAAAAAACAAACGCATTCCGGTTAAGTATAAATGACTTGGCAGCACTTTAATATATGACAATCCTCTATCTCTTTGTACTTAAAATTGTTCTGAGTAAAGTATTTCAATAAATTCAATAAATGGATGGTTCCATGGAAAAAGTGTCAATGGAAACAATTATTTATAGCAAGATATTCTTCAAAAGAATGATCATATTACAAAATACTTTTCTATAGTAAAACTGTACTTTTCTACAGAGAAAGTGTGATGCAATAGTGTGACGCAAATAGTGTTCTATAGAAAAAACGTATTGCCAGACACCTTTCTTTAGAAAAAGTGTACTTTAAAACACTTTAATATAATGTGTGAGGGTGTAGGTAAATGCATATCCCCAAGTAACTACATATGTATGTCGGAGATCGACGATTGGTGGCTTGTGCTCACCTGCTTTCATCTATTGAGCCTGTACTTGTGGCTGTTGTTATGGGAGTTTATATTCAATTGATTCTTGCCACTAGCGTTGAATACTTAGACAATCCGAGAAGCTGTCAATTTTTATGGCAATAATTGATGTTGATTTCGACGACACGCCAGGCACCATATCCAGTGGAACTTCATAATCTTGCCAGCTCTTCTGCTCTATGATTTCCTGACAAATTTCATTACTAGAATGAAAATTTTCTTCAATTTGAAGATTGCGCGTTTCTTCACCTTTTTCAGCTTAATTGAATTGATGATCTTTTTTACATCAATTGTCATCATTGGAATTTGGAAATAGTTAGTGGGATCGATTCAAACTATGGGGATAGTATTGAAAAAATAAAGGGAAAAAGAAAATGTTGTGAAAATTGAAAATAAATACATAATAAAAACTAGTGCAATGGACAGAAAATATTATTCACGCTATGAACATTTTTGATGTGTTAACATCTACAGGCACGGGTAGGGCAATCTATCAAAGTGAACACATGCAAACAACACACAATGTTAGCATCACATACCTGGTTGTTGTACAAAAATAGTCTCTGCCTGAAAATAAGTATGTTGGTATTGATGTAGCAGCAGCGAACAAACCAGCAAAAGAGTATTGAATAGTATAGAGAACTCATAGAAGAAGAGAGAACTCATGGAACTCATGGTATTGATGTAGCAGCAGCGAACAAACCAGCAAAAGAGTATTGAATAGTATAGAGAACTCATTGAACGAATTGTAGACTCAAAGGCACTGGCGACATCTCGCGAATGATTCAAAACGTATTACTTATTGTCATAACTTGGTCCATTCATAATTTTGATGCGAAACATTGATGCCTTTTGAAACATTTATGCTTTTTGTATTGTTTTATGTAATAACATTGTCGAAATGGTGAATTTATATTGAAATATTCTATAAATAGAATAAGACTCGTTTATGCTCTTTTGCTCAGACTGTCTACATGAGAGCGGAAAAAGGGTGCAATAAGTTTTCTATACTATTCAATACCTTTTGTCGTATTCAGTTGTATGCCTGCATTCAAACAAGCAGGTCGTCGTCGCTCTGTGTATGAAAAAACAATTATTGCAGTGAGCTAAATATTGCTTTATTTATTTTAACAATATTACATCTAATGTTAAAGCAGATGTAAGAAAAAAGAAAGTGTAATATCAAAAGAGCCTTCAGCACAAAAACTATTCCTTTTTTTCCAATGTAACATTTACTAATGTGTTCATAGAAATCGAACAGGTATCGTGTAACAAAAAGGTGTTAGAACATTGCCCGTGAGTTCGAACACTCATTGATTTTTTATGTGGTCTTATACCCTGTTCTTGTGGAGTTTTTACGATGAAAAATAGGACAAACAGTTTGGCTACTCCTTAACAAATAATTTACATAAAAATGATCACAAATTTCACTATGCAACCTTTGTGAAGTCATCGCGTACAAGCTCCTTCTCGTGTGAAATTTCTCGAATTACTTATCGAAACTAAAAGGCCCCTATTTGGGTTTTGCAAGTTTAGCTGCTGTGCGGATTTTATAACCTCACGTATATTTTTGCTAAAACTTAATTTTTCCGAAGAACATGCAATTTTTCTAACAGCTATATCTCGGAAAGCAATTGGAATTTTCCCGTCTTTGGCACAATTGTAGCTATACTTACACAGTGCAACACGAAAAAATATAACCATATACGAACACCACTACGTGATAAAAGACCAAAAAAAAGACCCGTGTATCCCAGTTTTGCCAAAGTCATGCACTTTTTTATGGACCCCAAAGATTTAAAATACTTTAAAAAAGCATTCCCATATTTCATTACAATTGACATCCGATTCCACAACCTGCATTTGCATAAATGGCAATTCAGCATTGTTTAATTGTCATTGCGAACAAGGTAATTCTTTTGCATTTGCATTAAAAAAGTAACGCAAATTAGAATCCAATGCAAATTAAAAACCCCAACACTGATTGCCGGGAGTACTTCTTGATTGGTCGTACATTGCGATAATAGGGATCCTAGATAACCTATCTGTCTGTAACCGATAGTATGTGTCTCACTTCAAGGCTGTTGGTTGACATCAGTAATGCTATAATTTTAAAACCTCCCTCTTACAGGTCTCATTCCCTCTTACACGATACGTCTCTGTTGGCAACCAAACAAGTGAATTTATATTAAATATTTCTCCGTTTGAAAGGTATTATTGATAATCAAAACAACATTTTTTTACTTGCATTGGAAAGAGAACGAAAAATGACCCCCTCGGTGATAATGCTAAAAGCACCCAAAGTATCGAACAACACCGGCACAACAACAATAGCGTTTACAACAAACATGAACGACAAATCATTGAGACACAGTGGTGAATTTATCAACCCAAACAGGGAAGAGGCAAACGCACTCAAACTCAAGAGTCGGAATATTTTCTGGGGAATGGGAGAAAAACAAACAAACAAATAAACAACAGCTGATAAGCAGAGAATCATTAATAAATTGAAAGAGCCAACAACAATACGGGAGCATAAACTCAAAAAACCCCTTTGTGTTGGATAGAAGAAGCGGATCGAACGAAACGTAGAGGCCAAATGAAACCTCAACACTTTGGCGCTATAGCACCAGTTCACGTACTACGTTTGACAAGTGCAGAACACACCCAGTGCCGATTTCGCAAGGAACATCTATCTATTTTATAGACCTACAGCAACAATGTCGACTTTGATCCGAAAATTGATTAGCACCACTAATGCAGCCAAACCAGTAGCGCCATACAAGTAAGTACCAGGGCGGTGTGTTCGTATGTACTTAGATCTAAGGGCCCCAATTATGCTTATTGGCATCACATTGTGAGTTATCCCCGCGGTTACGCATCTATGTTTGTCTTTGGCTTGGGATGGGCTGTGATCCTAGGATGATACATTATATCATCGCATATGATTGTTATGGAATGAATCGTTGTTGTATACACTTATGATGGGGAAAAATTATACACCGCCGCGGTAATCATTTATTTGTCGGCTTTGGTTACCTGCAAGTATAAACGTTACGAGAGAGATTTGATAATGTCAGGCAAACAAATAGCAATGACTAGTTATGCAAATTGGGTATTCAAAATCCCGGCCAATCCAAGAAACCGGGGTATCGGTTGATTCGAAAAATGAAATTATTGGAAATCCGGTCCATCGGAGTTTTTGAAGGTTTCGGTTTTTATAACTCGATCTTACGAATTGAAGGTTTTCATTTAAAAAATTATATGTAAATAACATACGTTTCAAAACAAATGTGAAAAATCTCAAACAATATAAAATGTTATTAAACTTTTTCTTTTAAAAATAAGCAATTTGATTCTTACGCTTTATTTAAAACCTTTACTGAAATTTTAAATTTCTACACAAAAATTCTTTTACCATTTTATTTTTAAATTCTCTGTATAATTATTTTTTTGTGTGTAAAAAATGCAAACTAAAGAATTCAACAATATTCTTTAATATTTGCAAGTAGAATACTTTTTTTTTAATGTGAAAGAAACGATTGTGGAACTAAATAAAAGCGGTGGAACTGGAGTAAAAACCCGGTTCCGCCGGTTGTTCGAAATTGCTAATTTTCTGAAAACCTGCGGTCGGTTAATGTCTAAAAATCCGGTGTACAAGTTTTCGGTTTTTGAATACTCTATATGCAATCGCGAACTACACTTGCTTTCAATGATATGTATGTATAAGTGTTCTTAACATAAAAGTTTAAATGGATCCCCGATTTGAATTTGTAGAAACATTATTTTCATTACATTATAATCGTAATGCGGGAGAACTTCTCGTAATCTTCAGCTCATGGGAGAAAAAATTAAAACTTGAATGTTTCTAATGAGTTGTGCCAAAATTGTTCATAATTTAGATCTTTCTCCTCAAGACTTGCAGGCCTCAACCAAAATGCAACTGATACAACCAATACATTCTGCGTTGGATGTCTGAAAGAGTGGTCGTTATAGACGAAACCTTTGGCTAAATTTTAATATCATTTAAATATCATTCACTTTCGTGCAGTTTTCCTGTTTCTGCCGAACTAATTCCTAATGTTATTTTAACTTCCCGTTTACAAAAATATATCCCTATCGCAACTGTGTCCATCTTTCAGGTGTTTATCTAATGATCTTACATATTTCTAATCTTTACTTTTATGGGGAATTTAAAATCCGTTGTGCTAAGAGAGATTATATAATAGAGACATTACACAATCACATGAGGTGTCTGGGGACACCCGGTTGGATCGAAGTTCCTTTCGCTATAGTTACTATGTACTAGTTAGTTCCAAAACGCCTAAGGTGCCTGTTGATAAATACTATAATTTAAATGGATCTTAAGAAAAGATACGTTTAGTAAAATGATCAACTTTTTTAAAGAAATTTTTTATTTATTGAATGTATTTTTTTTAAAAAGAGTATGCTTTTAGGTCCTTTTTGTAAGAATATGTATTATATTTTCCCGAAAATTTCATTTTTTAAAGAGAGGTACTTCTTTTATTAAAAGCTAATGTCTTTTTTTAAGAAAAGGAACGATTTTTAAAAAGAAGTACCCATAAGAGTATGATTTTTTTTTTACAAAGTACTTTTTTTTAAGAACAGGTACTTTTTAAAGAAGTGGTATTCTTTTTAGGAAAAGGTTATTTTTTAAGAAATTTTACTTATTTTCAGAAAGGTTATTTATCTGAAGAAAAGAAAAGATATTATTTTATTTTTAAGAAAAGGTACTTTTAGGAAAACGAATTTTTGTAAGAAAAGGTTTTTTTGTAAGAGAAGGTATTTTTTTTAAAGAAAAGGTTTTTTTAAGAAATGGGAATTATTTTTAGAATTGGTAATTTTTTTAAGAACAGGTACAATTTTAAGAGTAGGTACTTATCTCAAGAAAAGTTATTTTGTTTTACATAAAATGTACTCTTTAAAGAAAATTTAGTTTTTTAAGAAAAGGCAATTTGTTGTCAGATAATATACTTTTTTAAGAAAAGGTATTTATTTAAAAAAAATACCTTTTTTAAGAAAAGGTACTTTTTGTAAGAAAATTTACTTTTTTAAGCAAAGGTACTTCTTTAAGATAAGGTATTTTTTTTAAAGAAAATGTACTATGTTTAAGAATATGAATAGGTATTGTTTTTGAGAAAATTTACTTTTTTTTAAGAAAACGCACTTATTTAAGAAAATTTTATATTTTTTCAACTTTTTTCACTTTGGGTTTTCTAAATTCACCTTTTATTCGGTTCAAAACTACAATATGTAATAAACAGGCACCACCTAGAAAATTTCCCAGTAGACAAGAAATTTCTCCCGAAATGTTAGTCTAGACACAAACCAAAGCAAAAGTACTAATGTAAGAGTAAGTGTGCTGCCAAATGTAATTCCATGCTTAGGGTTGTATTTCATGGATTTGCCAGTCTTGCACTTTGGCTTTTCTAAATTTACTTTTCATTGGGTTCAAAACTACAATATGTAATAAACAGGCTCCACCTAGAAAACTTTCCTTTACCAAAAGTACCCAATATAGTTGACAATAATGGGTTGTAATAAAGTAGTTAATAAAAAGTTGTTTAAAATTTTTTCATTTAGACCCCATCCCGCAACGTGCGATAAGGAACTTCGTTCCAATAAAAGCTTCTTTCTAACCTGTTTAATTGTTCCCATTCTTTCTCCAGTTAGTTGCCACCAAGAATTAGTTGATCGAGTGCTGGCAGCGGACTCTTCGTCCATGCATTGCAACACAATTACTCTCTTTCGATTCGTTTAAGTTTACATTATTATTTCATTCAAATGTAAACCGTAACTGCGGCTAACATGGATGACACGTTCGAGCATTTAGAGTGGTATTTTATGAATGACCCCAGTACTGTTGGCTTCCAACTACTTAATCGTAGTTTATCTATCTGGTCTATGTACTTTACATAGCCCCAAAAGAAAATAGTCTATCATGTCATCTAGACGGCCAAGTTAACGGCCCAATGCATGTAGTTAAATGTTCACTGAACTGTTTTCGTATGGAAACCCAGTTCCATTAAATTTTATGTATAGTCCGTTATCGTTGAGCGAAAACGCCGTCATTCTCAGTTATTTCACATTTAGATAGTAATTTATCGCGCCCAGGTTAGTGATAACCTAGTTCTCTAATCTTTGCCATTTACACCACCCTATTTGAGATTAAATTGGCATTTCAGTTGGCAACACCGTGCTTAGACCAACACCGCGCCGAGACAAAACTATTGAAGACGGCGGCACACCAAAAAAAATTGTATTGGCGGCTATTGATTTGCCCAGTTTTGTTCAAATCGGGACAGTCGATAAAATCGGCTCACATTTTAAACCAATGACAGAAAATTATATCGGCGGTGGCGAGTGCTTCAACAATTTTTTGGTGGCGGCGACGCGTCGGAAAATTTTTGATCGGCTTCCGTCTATCAAAAGTTGATTTTTTGTGTATGTGAATCAAAAACGATGGACAAGCAGACAGTCAAAATTTCTCTTCACTCAAATGCCAACAAACAAAACGAGTGAAACCCTAGTACTTCTCTACTCTCTCTCTCACTCTCTTCATTGAATATTTCAAAACACGAGCAGCTTTTTGATAATGTTATTGTATATAACTATACAAATTCCGACCATGTTGAAGTAAAATTACATAAACTATGCAAAAAGTATGAAATAATCAAGATATGACGCGTGAGAGAAATGCCTTTGAGTGAGTTTCTAGCACTTTTTGGTTCTCTTTTACCAGGGTTGCCAAGTTGCGCACATCATCTGGTCGACCAAAAAGGATGTACAGGTAGAGAAGAAAAAACCCCGCAACAAGAATGACTAGGGTTTCACTCGTTGCGTTTGTTGGCATTTGAGTGAAGAGAAATTTTGACTGTCTACTTTTACATCGTTTTTGTGTTTTTATTATGGTTGCATTTTTTTAGTAATTACCATTGTTCTTTATTTATGTTTGCATTAATACAGATATGTGCCTCATCTCTATACAAGATGTTAGTCGAAAATAGTGAATCACTGAAACGGTGAGGATTCGGAAGATCGCCCGTTTTCAATTCTCGCACGAGTCGAATATTGTATGTACGCCAAGTTGTTGCATACGATAAGACAAGCTGTTGATAACGATATCGAATCGGTTCTTTGCGGCTCACTACGTGCTGGATGCGGTTCATTTAGTCGTGTATTATCCAAAATTATTTACGATAGTGTAGCGAATTGTGGTTCGTTCGGTAGGTCGATTATGAGGAAAATAAGTTACTCTAAGAGCATGAAACACATTCCTCGTAGAACGCTGATTTCACTGTAGTAGTTTTTGACATGCAATTTTTTTATCAGAGCTCTAGTAAATTGTATCGGTTAGAGGTAAGCCTACTGAGTTGATCGGTACCCCTGAAATGTCTGTATCACGTAAAATTTTTGAAAAAATCGATTTTTAGCAGTTTTCAGATTTTAGTGCACTTTTGTTTTTAAAAAAAAAAAATATTATTTTCACTTTTTTCAGCATAATTTTAAGGGACTGCAAATTCTTGGCAAAATGAGATACCTTCCTAAATTGTGAATAAGAGTGAAACGCGTCCAGCGATTTTTATGATTCATGTGGCATTTTGTTTACAGGTCATGTGACTTTCGAATAAACTAATAAATGTTTACACTTTTTGTACCGTTTCTTATGTTTTATGTTCATAAATCAGAATCATAAAAAATGTGAATTTTTTAAGTTGAAGATGACGCTTCACAAACATCGAAACGATCGACCAGCGAATGTGAGTTCGAATCCCATCCGCGGCATTTGCATTTTTTTCACTAACCGGAGAAAACATGATCTCTTACAGCCTTAAAGGAAATTACAACTTTAAAAACATATTTTCTTTCACCATTTTTTTTTTATAACTGCGAAACTGTTGATTAGATTGATAGAATAGGAATACATTAAAGGTATTGTAATTCTAAACTTTTCTAAATTTATTCGGACAAAATAGGACACACCGTTTTCGAGTAATGATGACATATACATACGTGGTATATACATACATGAGTTATTTAGGGTGCCTAGACACGTTTAGATTGTATTAGTATGTTCACAGAAGTTGTTTAATTCCGTGACTAAAATTCTGCTAAATGTTGTCAGTGAAAAAATTCGAGTCCCATCATGTTATTATGAAAATAGTGAAAACAATATTTTTTTTTCAAAAAAAGTGCAGGAAAACCTCAGAATTGATAAAAATCGGTTTTCTCGAAAATGTGACGTGATACCGATCAACTCAGTAGGCTTGCCTCTAACCGATCCAATTTACTAGAATGCTGATAAATTTTCTGACTCCAACAGTGTTTTCATAATATAAGTATGTGGTTAAATAATAAATAATCAATATTCTTCGAGCTTGAGGTCAGATTTGCTGTTGTTGTATTTATTTTCCTCAATATTTCGCTACTCCTTTGTGTTAAAATTGACATAATTTTTTCAAAATTGTTAGTTTTGTTTTGTTTTAATTGTTAAATATTGTTTATATCTCCTGATGATGCTACACAAAGGAGTAGCGAAATATCGAGGAAAATAAATACAACAGCAGCAAATCTGACCCCAAGCTCGAAGAATATTGATTATATATTGGTAAAAAAAGGTCGAACAACAGAATAAAAATAGTTAAATAATTTGAAGATAATACATTTAAATTAATAGGTATGACACGGTTTTGACTTCTGCGGCGTGTTTTCAGCCTAATTGAATCAATCACCCTTTATGTAATTCATATAGTTGGTGGATTATATTTCTTCGATTTTCCGAAAGATTTTTCTCTCGAAGACGCCCAATGCTGCCTTATCAGTATGCGATACGAACAGGCAGGCATGTTGCATTATCATCTCAAATAGCTGTATTTTCTTACTTGTTAGTATCCGAAATGCTGGCAAATCAAGCCCACTTCTCCGTTAGATATCAGTCTGATATACTATGTATCCGGCGAATTCGATGTAAATAAGTTGACCCACTTCCTCGAAATTAGATTCATTATTAAAGTTAACGTATTATTCGAGTCAGTTCAGTTAAATTTTGCCTCCAGGTTTCGCTTAATCTTTATCGACTAATTTTTCTCGCCTCATCAGTCCACACTCGTGGCACACACACAATATCTGAAGCCACCCAAAAGAATAAGCGCTCAAAACATATGTTTTATCTCTGTCTCTTGCCATGATGCCATGTCATTTATCTTCCTGCCTTTTTCTACATCCCCAACCTTAAAGTCAAGCTGTGGTGGCTGATCGCACTGTTTACGTTTCGGGCTGCCTGGGTTTGGACAAGAACACCATGCAATTGGTACCGGGTGGTGCTGTCGAACAAGCTGAGATGGCCTTGAAAAATCTAGAAGCTGTACTTAACGCCGCTGATTCCGGCATTGATAAAGTTGTAAAGAACACCATCTACTTGCAGGATCTGAATGACTTTGGTGCAGTCAATGAAGTTTACAAGAAAGGTAAGTATATTTGAAAAATGTATTGCTTTCATTACGAATTGTTAATAAATTCCATTAACTCTAATATAATCAGTATTTAATCACATAACATTGATAATTTTCTATTGAACGAACCAAGCAAGTATTTAAAAGGGCTCTAATTAGAATTGCGGCAAACAGCTCTTATCGCACTGTTGATTCGAGCATTTAACAAAGTGTTTGTGCTGTTTATTTGTTCTATCAATTCTGACATACGATAATAGTCCACATTAATTTGAGTGGTTTTGTTTTTTGATTCTCTTTTTTACTCTCTCACTAGATTGTTTGTGAAATTCACCTCTAATTTATACCCCTCTATTTCAGTTTTCACCAAAAACTTCCCCGCTCGAAGTTGTTTCCAAGTTGCCCGTCTTCCCATGGATGCTTTGGTTGAAATCGAATCAATTGCTATGACCGGTGAAGTCAAAACTGTACCCTCGAATTGACTCGTGGTGGAAAGTAAGAATGTGATCTCGAAAATATGATTGGACTTTTGAAAAATAAAAATGTTTTGGAATTTCTAATAAAGTTTATGTAAAATATAAATTTTTTAGAACTTTTATTTAAAATAAATTATTAAGTGATAATATAATTTTCAAACTAAATTCGATGACTAGCAGCAAATTCATACGTAAGTATATCTGCCAGATAATTTTGATGTTGTTTCCCACATTGTCTTAGATGGGCCACACATTTGTCAATTATGAGCATGAAATAGTTTCTCTTCTAAAGATATTAACGATTTCTCGATACTCCTGATGGTAAACATGAATTAAATCCTGTTTGCAATATTTGTTGTAGAGTACACCTCCAAATGGCCGCATGTAAAAATAAGCTTTCACGCTAATATCACATTCCGATTTTGCGTCTGCACTTATTCAGTACGATTTTATGAGGAATATTTTCATGGAGCATAAACAGTTTCCCATTATATCCCATTTAGGGAACGGTAGAGCTTCTCGCAATCAGTGAGGTGTGCGCTATCTAGTTTCACACACACTGATTGGAACCTACAGTTTGACACCCGTTCCGAACGGTATTTTGAGAAGTTTTTTATGGCTAAATACTCGCATGTACAAGAGCCGCGCACACTACCCATTGCACCACCGACGAACATAGAATTTGATATCCCGCTCCAACTAGCAATATTGGTACTGTTTTTTAAGATATCGTCACCTCAGTATTAGAGTGATACATGTGCAATTAAAATTCTATGATTTTAATTCACACCAAAACTTAAAAAAAAATTAAAGAAATGTACAAAAATGATCTTTGTTAAATTGACAAAAATGCTCTTTGTTAAATTTCAATCTTCGTGTTCAAATACCAAAACTTCATGCGACAAACGTTACGATAATACATGAGAAATGCGAAACTCTAGTTGACACTTGTGCTTTTAATTCACCCCAACAACTTTCGTCATCGAAAGTGAGCTAACGTACAGTTTCATTCCCGCTACGAAAATGTGTTCATCAACTGCAAATTATACGTCACTGCGATGAACGTAAGGTTGTTGCTGCAAAGAATTTCATTCATTATTGCAACGAATTTGTTTAGTTGCTGCTATGAATTTAATTCATTGTTGCAATGAGTAAGTATCGTTCTTGCAATGAAATTATTTCATTCCTGCAATGAATTTGTTTCATTACAGTAATGAAGTTGCTTCAATTGCAGAATTTGTTTCATTGCTGCAATGAATGTGTTGAAGTGTGTGCAATTATATATTGTTTATTGTACATAAATACACTGTTAGTATTACATTGCAGGGGTTTTGATAACAATTTTTTGAATTTTTGTTTCGACAATGGTCTGAATTTGATAAATAATTTATATCCATTCCACTCGTCTGTAGAAAGATTATGGTAGTCGAGGCGTTGAGTGTTATTGTGGCCGTTGTATTCAGGTCCTGCAATTAAAAACCAATATGAGGAATTTATTATTAAGATTTCTTATTAAAATATCTACATATCTAATTATGTCTGCACTTACCATGAACATAAGCACTACTCCCGTATGGGTTTCATCACAGCTATTGATCTGTGTTCAAAATATTCTTTAACATAGAACCACATCATTGTTTCTTAAATTATGCAATTGTTGTTGTGTTGAGGGTTGTGTCATTCAATGGTACCGCCACATCTCCCCGTCATTAATCCACTGATCGCTGTGTACGCATTTTCTTCAATTGCTCTTTTTTATTTCAACCAAATTTATTAAAATTTTGATTGGATTCATGCATTTTTATGTTCGTCTTACTTGAAACACTTTGTTTCTTTGACTTCTTCGTTTTCATTGACTTCGAATCCAAATATCAATACAACGAAACAAGCGCGACCGAATTTTGGTTAAAACACGAACATTTTGTTATGATTTGTACCGTCCCAGCTAGCATTTTCAATCGTGCACGACTCTTTCGCGATCGGAGCCGATGATTAAAGTAATCGTGCGCCATGTCGTATTCCAATCGCGCACGTTCAGAGCAACTGAAGTAACTGTGTCAAGACGGCGACTCTTGCTTTCCAATCGTCGACGATGAGCAGATATTGGAAAACCCGTTAGAATTTCAGAGAGACATAATTAAATTCTCCTTGCAAAACACGAGTTCGGTGGAGTATGCGGGAAGAAGTAAGACAACAATAAGAAAACTACATGTAAGATTGTGACACAAAGTAAACACAAAAACAAATCGTGAGCACAAAGTCTTAAAAGCAGAGAAAAATATAATTCTGCTCCGACAATCGTGGTGACGATTGGAAATCCAGTCGCGAAACAATCGTGATCGTGAAACAAACATTCAAATGCTAGCTGGGGTCATGCGCATACACACACAAATGTTCAGTTAAATATTTCGGGGTAGTTTTTCTGCTGTCGATGCGCCACTTTCTTTGAAGTCATGTTGCTCCTTGCATTCTGTTTATCTATCTATTCGATTTATAGATAATTAATTTACACATATGACTACAGCAAACACATAAATTCACACAATTTATATTTCACAATAAAAGATTATTACTAGTATGTGTACGTGACCCAGCACTCACGCTCACCATTTCCCCTTGCTGGCCTCTTTTTTTAACGCTCACTCATTTTTTGACTGCATTTCTCTCTTTATCCTCATAAAACTTAGTTTCATTTCAATATCGAAATTGTTTCATCAACTATAAATGTTGTCAAAACTCCAAAATAAATAAATAATAAAAATAATCAACAAAAAGTAAGAGATAAAATTTTTTTAATTGTTAACCTAATTTTCTGCAAAATTCGAATTAAATATAATTGTTGCAGGAACGAAAAGTAAGTTCTTGCAGCAACGAAATGAAAAATTGTCAAAGAAATCTTGTATGAAATTTTTCGTTGCAGCGACTACCAAATTGTCTGATATACGAAATTTTAGACTGTAGCAACGTAAAAACATTAACGAAAATGTGTCATCCATGCGACGAAGCATTATTCTTTCAGTGTAGGACTACTTCATTTACAATAAATTATAATCGAAGTACATTCAGCGCCACATGAATAGCACACCCTTTAGCATTATGTTATAAACACTATTTTTTCGTCACAAACTAGCGTATATCGCTTACCAGGTTTCAACAAATAAAACTACATTTGGGTCACAAAGACATATGTTATAACGTATTAATCATTGTGTCCCAAACATGTTATATTGAATAGCAAACACAATGTGTTTGGACACAAGTGCATTATATTTCCGAAAAGCTACAAATACGTTATATTCGGCCACGTTCTGTAAACAGAATCCAGGCAAACATAAAACGTTTCAGAATATTTGGGTTTCTGCAAAACAATTCAGCAGAAAAATATCAGTTTTGAATTAGAATGCAAATGCCTTCTGATTTTAAAAACAAACAATTCAGAACAAAAATATTTCATGTTGTAAGAAAATAAAAATTGTAGGCTTCTTATTCTGAAAGAAAATCCGGATTCAAAATGAATCTGTATGAAGAACAGGGCCGATCTGCATCCAAACAAAAAGAAAATTAATTTCAGTGTGTAGCGGCCCATACAAAAATGCCTAACATCTCCCGAAACAGATGTATTGGAAATTTAAGTTTAATTTTAGAATTAAGCTTTTTTAATTCGAAATCAAATTAGCTGTAACGGTTGATTTTATACCTATTTTTTGGGTAATTTACACAAAATACTGGCATAAAATTGTTTGCCACTAAAATGTCACACCTAATTAAGTCATTAATTATATTCACAACTACGGAGTTTTGAACAGGCTTAATCATATTAATTAGTGAACTCATACTATTGTAAAGAAAAATAAAACCTAAATTGTCTGAGAGAAGCGTTAACAGACGCGCAAAATATATTGCTGCGAAAATATTAAAATTAATCGAAAGAAGCCGAAATGGTATATCAGCGATTTTGTCTAATGCGTCTAAATATGAAAGACCGCACACATACTCAGTCCATATTTTGATGAATCCGTTCAAATTCTGCTCAAATTAGAAAATATTAAACTTTTTAATAAGTCAATAGAACAAAGACTAAATATATTAGAACACAGATTCTAAATGAAACCTTTCTTATATATTATGGAATGGAATGCGAACGGCCTACAGAAACATAAAAATTAATTTGATCTTGTGCTAAAAAATGAAAATTTTGATATTTGTCTTATCTGTGAAACTCACTTAACAAAAGAATCTTACATGGAAATCAAAAACTATTATATTTATCACACAATTCACCCAAGTAATAATGCCAGAGGTGGGAGCGCAATAATTATAAGAAGCAACATAGAACATTATGAAGAAGTAAAATATCAACGGAAGAATTCCAGGCAACTACAATAACAGTGAGGACCAACAATGGAAATATGAGGTTTACGTGGGTATACAGTCCCCCAAGGCACAATATTAAAATGGATATGTACATGGAACTAATTAATAATCATAAATATAAATTCATCATGGGTGGAGATTTCAATGCGACAAATACTTTTTGGGGATCTCGTCTGACAACAACAAAAGGCAGGGAGCTCTTTAAAGCCTTGCATAAGACAGGTTGTGAATGTGTATCTACAGTTTGTCCTACATACTTGTCCACAGACCTTAATAAACAACCAGACTTGAATGATTTCTTCATAACGAAAAAGATATCGCTCAGACCATTCGCCAATATTTCTGGCATACTTCTCAACAGCAATAATTAAAAAACAAACTCTTAAGCTAACGAATAAAAACACAGATCGGAGTTTTTACAAACTACTAATAACTCAGAAAATAGATACTGCAACGCCTGTTACCTATCCCGAGGATCTGGATAAAGAATCTGAACTTTTTACTACCTTAATTCAGCAGGCTGCTTGGACCAGCACACCAGAAAAGAAAGTTTGGCAAAATCGGCGATCATACGCACAAAATATTTTAAATTTTATACGAAATAAACGTAACTTGCGAGCAAAATGGCAGGACTCAAGATGCCCTCTCGATAAAAATGCACTGAATATTGATTGCTACACGAAAACTAAGAAAAATTATTGAAAAGTTTAACAGTTACAATACGACAAAATATCTATCGAACCTAAAGCATGATGCAAAGACTGATTATTCTTTGTGGATAGCAACTCATGACCTAAATCGGCCAATTAAACAGGAAACACCAATTAAAAGCGGCAACGGATAATGGGCCAAATCAAACCTTCAAAAGGCGAATATATTTGCAGAATATTTAAGATAAGTTTTTACTCCAGCTGTTACGCATAACAATGATCTGGAAATTTTGTTCAACAGCGACCAAAGCAATATTCCGAGTATCACGGTAAATGAGGTCAAAAAAAGTTAGAAAATTAAAATTTAAAAAACCTGCCGGTTACGATTTAATTACAACTGATCTAATTAAAAGGCTACCTAATAGAGGCTTTGTAAAACTTGCTGAAATATATCCCAAGCATCTGGAAATTCGCAGAGGTATTAATGATACCAAAACCAGGTAAAAAATTTGGAAGAGGTTACGTCATATCGACCAATTTCTTTACTCAAAGTGGTCGGAAAACTTTTTGAAAATTTTTTATCTACACGCTTAAAATCAATTATCAGTCAGAACAATTTAATTCCAAATCATCAGTTTGGCTTTAGAGAACATCATTCCACCATAGAACAAATTCACCGAATCACGCATTTTTTAGAAATGGCATTGGAAAAAAGAAATATGCCATGCCATATTTCTGGATGTCTCAAAAGCCTTTGAGGGCGTATGGCATACTGGCCAAATTCGTAAGCTTAATTTGTTGCTACCAAACGAGTATTGTAATCTCCTACAATCGTAGTTTAGAGTAAAAGAAGAAAATGAATATTCAGAAATTTAGAAAATTAACACAGGAGTACCACAGGGCAGTATACTAGGACATCTACTCTATCTCCTATATACGTATGATCTCCCACAAAGTCAAAATTGCGTCATGGGCACCTTTGTAGATGACACTGTAATATTGTCAACTGGATCTACAGACCAAACAGCGGTAAATAAGCTTCAGACAGCTGTAAATGAAGTTCTACAATGGACCAGAAAATGGAACATTAAATTGAACAGAAATACATACGTATGTTCACGTTTATTTCTCCAATAGAAATACTCGAATAGTACCAATTTACTTTGATGGCGTTCCTGTGCCATATTTTAACTCTGCAATGGCTAATAGGAAGAAAATCCAACCTCTCAATACATAATAAGCTTATGTTGTACAAACAAATACTAAAGCCCATTTGGACATATGACATTCAAATTTTGGGATGTGCAGAAAAACATGTAATAAACATCATTCAAAGGTTTCAAAATAAAGTTCTACGAAACATTGTGAACGCACCCTGGTACGCGCGAAACAGTGTCATTCACAGAGACCTCGGTATAAATTTGGCCACCGATGAAATAAGACGTCACGCTGTAGCTCACAGAAACAGAATTCTCAATCACATTAACACGGAGATGTCGGCATTACTGAACACTAATGGATTGCTCAGAAGACTCCGAAGATTTGAACCCCATGATTTGATTGGACGCTTTACCCAGGATGAAGATGCTTGATTCTATCGCCTCTCCTGTAAACAAAATGAACTAATATAAAACACACTACATACACAAAAACTGTTCGTTAGTCTATATAAGTAATAAGACTAGTTGTAGTATGCATTTAAACAGGTCGGTATTAAATAGTTTAAATAAAGAAAAAAAAGTTCAAAAATTAGTTTCAAAATGTTTCACTGGAACACAGTCTCGGAAATTGTGTGTCCTAAAATGACTATTGGTCTGAAAATCAATATGCAACTATACCAGTACTACCCTATCATGATTACCGATTACACATGGTAAATGGGTAGGAGGCATTTACACATTACCCACGGCGATGGGTAATGGGTTACGCAGGGTAGGTAACCTACCCTAATGTTTGATCGAAAATATGAAAAATTAGAAAAAATGTCCACATCTCGGAAACGAAGCGTCCAATCGCAAAAATAATAAATTGTTTACCTCCAGGGGTTGAATTAACCAATGGATGTCTTCAATACGGCATCACTTTTGTTTAACTAAATCACTTAAACTGAAACTTTTTCATATAAATAATCGCTTAAACGCCCATATGCCTATATCTCGAAAATGTAGCGTCCAACTGTAAAATTACTAATTTTTGCTTTTTCTAAGGGTTTTCAATAAAGTAGTTTAGTTCGTATGCAAGTTATTTTTTTTAAAACCGCCAAAATAACAAAATTTCTAAAATAAAAAAATTGCTTACTTTGGAAATTATGCGCCCAATCGCAAAAAGATTTTTCGAATAAATAACCTCTAAAACGCACTTATGTCTATATCTCAGAAACAGAGCGTCCAATCCAAAAAATAAATAATTTTTACTGTTTTTTTTCAAAAAATCCTCAAAACAAGAAAATCTCGAAAATAAAAAATGGCTATGACTCGGAAACGGTGTGTCCAATCGCAAACATAATAATTTTTTTAACTCCGTCGGAGGCTTTAACCATTGGAGGTCTTTAATACGGCATCACTTTTTTAACCTCACCCGTAGGGATGGGGGTATATATCATATAATACGGAAAACAAATGTAACGAATAGAAGGAGCCACATTAGACCCTTAGTATCCGGTTTTTCAATAAGAGCGCTACAAAAGTTTTTTTAAATAAAACAAACCCGGTTTTAGATACCAATGAAATTCTTTATTCCTGTGAAAGTACGTTCGATGCCAGTATGTATGGAACTCGATTTCTTTTGCATGGCCACCACGGGCACGCTTGCAGAAGTCCAGACGCTGAACCCAGTTTTCGACGGTTTTCAAGCATAAATCGACCGATACTGCTGCAATTTCACGTTCGATATTCGTACGAAGTTCATCAATCGTCGCTGGCTTGTTGGCATAGACCATAGACTTGACGTAGCCCCACAGGAAATAATCTAACGGCGTCAAATCGCACGACCGAGGCGGCCAATGGACTGGGCCATTTCGTGAGGTAACACGTTCACCAAACTTCGTTTCCAATAAATTGATTGTGGCATTCGCTGTGTGGCTTGTGGCGCCGTCCTGTTGGAACCACATGTCCTCCAAGTCCATATTATCCAATTGGGGCCAAAAATATTCGGTTACCATTGAACGGTAGCGATTCGCATTCACAGTAATGTGCCGGTCTTGATCATCACGGAAGAAGTACGGCCCAATGACGCCGCCGGCCCATAAACCGCACCAAACCGTAATTTTTTCGGGATACAATGATGACTCATGGATTACGTGTGGATTGCTGTTTGACCAATAACGCATATTTTGCTTATTGACGAAGCCATTCATCCAAGAAATGAAATTCAGAATTCAGAAATTGGACGTAGCGCTCTTGAGGCCACTGACTCCAAATTTCGGTATTAAATTTTAATAATTTCGACTCATTGTTGGTTCGTATATCTTTCCATGATGAAATGGCAAACCTAACTGAAGAGAAATGTCAAAAGAACGGGAAAAAATATGGCGTCGTTTGCTGTCCCTATCGATTTACTTTTGTAGCGTCTCTGTTGAAAAACCCTTTACCTTTGGACGAAATTGAACCATGTTCGTCTGTCTGGCTGCTCAACACGATAACTGCCGTAAATAATTACCGACCACAATGCAATTTTGTCAGTGACTATTATATGTCCTATAGAGTGGGTCAATTGTGTTTGCTAGAAAGCGTATAGCAAAAACGTAATCCACGAAGAATTCAAAGAAAACTCTCCAAGAAACTATGGGTCTAAAATTAAAACCTGGCTCCCGCCGAGAGACATCAAAATTTACGTATCCAAAGTTTTTAAATTTTTAATTTTTTTAAATTTACCCAAAAATGTAGGTCTGTAATATCGGTGAATTATCAGTAAATACACAGTATTTTTAAGTGCATGTTTGATTTTGTAAATTTAATTAACAGAACCTCTTAAACGCAATCACAGTATATTATAAAATGAAATTGCAGGTTCATAATTTTACAATGTACAATGTGTCACGCATGAATCTGACAATTTCTTGTAGGATGTGACTGATGGAAGACTCGTATCAAATCAATAGAGCAGAGGGATCTAGTAAGTGGGCACAGACAGATGGAATTCGACTCCACACACTCCCTTGTTGAGGGAAGGATACGAAAAAACAAATATACTTACCTTCTCAATTCTCGGAACTTGTGAAAGAAGATCAAATAAATGCAAGTGCATTATGATTATTTTATGAACTTCGATTGGTTTGTAATTAAAATCATTCCTTTAAAATAAGGTACAGACAGTGGCGCCCCTACTGTTAACAAGCTGCTAGCTTCGGTATATCATAACTTAGAATATGTATATACTATATTTCAAAACTGATACACAAATTTCACCTTTACTGACTCCAGGGAATTAATGGCAGCCTGACTGTCTGAGATGACGTTGACCCTGGACTATTATCAAGTCTCTAGTATCCAAAATTTCCGCCTGATACACTCTACATAATCAGGCAATCTATGGAAACGAGACAACCCTACTTTCCTAGAGTAAACCCCGTAGCCAACCTGAGCATTCATTTTCGACCCATCCATGTAGAAATTTACATATCTCTCTTTTCACGGCTCTCCTTTGATCCAGGAATCCCTTTCCGGTATGAGTGCGTGGTATTTTCGATCGAATAGTGGTTCCGGTTTCGAGTAATCGACAAGCGCAGGAATGTTTGAAATGTCTTCCAGCACTATTCCATGACCGACTCCGAATTTGCCACATTGTGAGAGTGCCTACTGGCAACAAGTATAATAGTCGTATTTTGGTTACAAGCAAGCGATTATCGCTTGCTAAGTGCCTGCCAAGGAAACCGCTATTTAGGGATAAGTCATTTTATTACAAAATATGAAAAATGGTTGAAAACGGTAAAAGAACTTCGCTAAGTGCTTCATACAAAACAAGTGAATATATTTTTTATATTTTCGATTAGGACCGCATTCACCCCACATTTTGCTAGACGTAGGCTTATGGTAGCAGATATCACTTTACTATGAATCACGAACGGGGGGGGGGGCTACGGGGATAAAGCCCCCCCAGGAGGGCCCAAAAATCAAATTTGCTTCCATATGTAATTATGTAAATTATGGCACATACCATACATGTGCACAAATGCATTCGCAGCGAGCTATGGAAGTGAATGCTGTCAAATGTTTTTCAGTGCTTGCTGACGAAATATGTGATATTTCTTCAACCGAACTATTTTCCTTGTGCGTCAGGTACCTAAAAAAAGTTGACCATGAATACAAAATCTGTGAGCAGTTCCTTCAGTTCATGCCCCTTAACTCAACCACGGGACAATCTTTGGCAGATACTGTCTTAAAAGGTTTAGAGGAGTGTCACATCGAAACGAAATATTTGCGTGGACAAGGTTATGATGGTGCTGCAGCTATGAGCGGCAAATTTAAAGGTGCTCAAGCTTACATATCTGAAAAGTACCCTACTGCGCTTTATGTCCACTGTGTTTCTCATTGCTTAAATTTAGCAATAACAAATTCGTATGCTGTTCCTTCTATTAGAAACTGTTTCGGCACTGTAGAGAAAATTTATGTATTTTTCAACGCTCCAAAGACACAAATTGTGTTGATGAACAAAGTTAGTAGTCTAACACCAGAGAAAAAAACTCAAAGAACTTTGTCCAACCAGATGGGTGCAAAGGCACGAGAGCATTATAACTATGTCTCAACTTCTCCATCCAGCTGCTGAAGCTCTAGAAGAGATAAGCTTGTGGGACGACAAAGACTCGTCGTCTGGTGCCAATCTCCTTCTGCATTCGATTCTGCAATCGGAATTCCTAATCGCACTCGTGTCAGCAGAATATCTACTAAGCTTCACGTTGACTCTTAGTAAAACTCTCCAAGCCAGTGATATAGACCTTGCTTCAGCTGTCGGTCAAGCCGAAAATGTTATTTCTGTGACTGACAATGTCCGCAGCCACGCAGAAGAGGAATTCGAGAAGTTATTTCAAATTGTAAATTCTAAATCGGCCTTACTAAATACCGAAATTACTGTTCCTAGGTTGGCCAAAAAACAAACTCAACGAAATAACGTTCCTGCAGAAAGTAAAGAAGAGTATTATCGAAGATCAATATTTTTGCCTTGGATTGATTCCTTTGCAAGTCGTATTCGTGACAGATTTTTGAAGCACAATAATCTGTTGAAAAAATTATCTTGCCTCTCCCATCTGATAAAAAACCAATCAATGAATGCATGGATGAATTCTCAAAACTCGCGAAGTTCTACGAAGACGATCTGGAACAAACCAGCTCTTTTGCTACGCAAGCAGAATTCAAGATATGGAACGAAGCAATCAGAAAATGCAGAGGTGAAATGCCGAAGAATGCCATTGATTCCCTAAATAGGTGCAATGAGCATCTCTATCCCAATGTGTTTGCGTTGCTCAAAATTTTTACAACGCTTCCAGTTTCAACCAGCTCTGCTGAGCGATCTTTTTCAACTTTGAAAAGAATCAAGTCATACCTCCGGAATACAATGGGGGAAAATCGCCTAAATGGATTAGCAAACTTAAATATTCACAGAGAAATAGAAGTCAGCCCAGAAGAGGTAATTTCAGTTCTCAATGAAGGGCCTAGGAGGATCAACTTTGTTCTGTAAAAAATTAATAAATACATTTAGACTGTTTAAACATCGGTATTTGACCTCTTTGATTTGACATAGCTTTTCCTTGCAGACGAAATTTTGGGCGCTAAATAAATTATAGTTTTGATTTATAAAAGATAATTATTTACAATTATTAAAACCGATAAGTATATAGTTAATAATATTATAAACGATAATTGTCTCAATGATTGCGTGGAGTATGTGTATGTGAGGGGAAGGGTGTAACCACTGAAGTTCATTTGCATTAGCCCCCCCCCCCCCCAGAAAAGTGTTCTGGGTGCGCCACTGACTATGATGTAGGTTGATTTGAAGAACACTCAACATTTGATGGCCTCTCCACCACCGCCACATCCCGTTCGTCGTCAGACATCAGACAAAAAACAAGATCGGATATGGCGTAACCCTTTTACGGCATCTGCTAAGGGCTTCAACAAGTCTCTATGAGTATGTACATTTTCACTCACCTTCGACATGTTGTCCATAGCCTCGTGTTGTTGTTTCCACTATTCGTCATCTCTGATTTGAGATACTTCCTCATTCACAGCCGACACACTATCAACAGTCTTTTATTCCTGATCCCGTTTCGAAATATTCAGTGATATCTGCGCAAAAGCAAATGGGACAACGCCCCCGGATTTTTGCAGAAGTGGCTTGTTATTAACAATTAACATCGCGTGTCGACGAACACCATCTACCTTTTCGATTCGTCTGATTTTCCGATTGTGTGTTTGAAGTTCGGGATAACTATCTTTGATAATGTACTAAATTTCCTCCACGTCATGTGCGAAGACTGGGGTCCAGGCATGCACCCTGGGCCTGGATGGTATTAGTTCCCTCGAAACAACATCAGTGCTGCCCCTGGCGGTAGACAGCAAAAGTTTAAGTTAGGCCATGTCCACACTGCACTGTCGCTTGAATTGATTCTGTGTCCTTTAAACATACCCAATCAAACACATCCCACCGTTAAAAGTTTGTGCGTCTTAATATGCCATGGCTCAGTGAGCATACCCTTGGACTTGCAGTAATGGTGCCTAGGTTCAACTCCATTACAGCGAAAATGCAAGTACTTACATAAACTTATACGAGTATTTAAAATTCAGTAAAGTACATGTATGAATCAGGTGTACACTCGAAATAAATTATATTCAGTGAAATTTAACTCGTTTGCGTTTACTATAACTATTTTGCTGCAAACGAAAGAACAGTTAATGGAAAAGTTTTTCGTTTCTCGTAGGTTGTTAGTTTATAGTACAAAGGCTCTTGCAAAAGAAAAAAAATTTGAGGCTTTTCAGACTCTTGCAAAAGATTTATTGACTTACCATAAGGGAAATGATGTGTTCTATTCAACAAATGTTCATTCGTCGCAATTTCATTCCCCCAAAGAAGTTAATTTTTCTCAGATTTGGTTCGGTAAAAATATCTCCCTATAGGTTTGTTGTATTGTGTACCTTCTTAATTTCATACAGTTACTCCCTTAGTAAAATTTTGCATCCATTTATGTAAAATTTTCTTATTTCTCAATCAGTTTCCCTTAGTAGACAGCCAGTCATGTCTTAAGTGTTCAAAAAACCCCTTGTCCTATGACTTGTAGTGTGCAATAACACAGTGTTGTATTCCACTCCCGATGCACTTTTTGGCCCATTCCCGTGTTAGTAACATCAAATTAAACATTTGTTTTCTCTCGCTATTTTTTTCGTTTATTACTGATTTCGTTTTTCCTAGAGTCAACAAAAAATCAACAACGATTATTACACGTGCAAGGAACATGTTATTGCATGCCACGTTCTTGTTGAAGGTAATACGTCATACGAGGCAGGAGTCATAAGGCAAAGAAAATATTAACTTTAATATTTTGCACTTAATCGTGACAGTAACCCCATAAAATAAAAAGGGGTAGAGTTGACCCCAAATCAGTCAAATTTGTTTGAAGGATTTAAACAGACTATACATGGGACTGTCCGTGGAGGTGAAAAGTTTCAGATAGCCATTCACTTGAGAGTGGCCAGAAATGATTCCTTCATTGGGCAGTCCAAGCAGCTCACTACTTCCACGCAGTATATCCTGGGCAATGGCTTTATCGGAAACCCCCGTTAGCTAGCTAGAGTGAGAAGGCGAAAATAAATGAGTAGCCTGATTTGGTTATGCGATCACTGATATGGCTCAGGCTTAGTAAGTGACTGATGTCACTGAAGCTAATCAAGCTATCGGGCATAATCTTTTGTCCTTTAGAAGGCGGATGAGCCAAACATATGGGCCAACGGCGGCTAAACAAAACCAAAACAAGAAAATCCAGGTTCGACATATTGCATCCTGGTCAGCGTCTGATCCATAATGGGCGGCTGCAATCAAATATCCTGGCAGTAGGTAAAATGCAAAAACCCGGTGGATTGGGTTTGCCTCCCGCCACCGTTCATAATGGCAGTGAAAATACAGGAACGAAAAAGAAAACATAAACAACCCCTATTTGTTGACGACCCCCGCAAACGTTATAAGGACTACGATTTACGGATATGCACTTGGAATGTAAGAACTCTATATAGATCCGGTGCAAGTATCCAATTGGCAGATGTCCTCGAAAGTTATAAGGCTGACATTACCGCAATCCAGGAAGTGCGATGGACAGGATATGGCTGCACAAGAAAAAGAAACTGCGACATATTCTACAGTTGCCATGAGAAAAAACATGAATTTGGTTGCGGATTTGTAGTTGGCAAAAGACTGCGGCATCTAGTCTCCAGATTCAATCCTGTGAGTATAGCCACAATCCGCATAAAAGCGAGACATTTTTATATTTCCCTAATTTGTGTGCATGCGCCGATAGAAGAGAAAGATGATGATGCCAAAGACATATTCTACGAGCGAATAGAGGAAACGCAGGGAGAATGTGTTTCATCCAACTGTTGGCAATTTCAGTCTACATGCTAACTTTGCCGCGGCAAAAAACATGGTCATTAGTGGTACAAGATTCCAGCATAAAGACATCCACGAGGCTACTTGGGTACCACCTGATCAGAGAATGAAAAACCAAATTGATCACGTGGTAATTGATGGAAGGCACTCATCCAGTGTAATGGACGTACGAGTGATCAGAGGAGACAACATATACTACGTTTATACGCACGTCTTACTGGCGAGTAACAATATCGCGAGTATAAAATTTGAGCGTATAAACGGTGAGTTATTTCCTTACTCGCAAGTAGCTAACTCACGAAAATAAGTCATGAGTAACGACGCTACTTGCGAGTAAATTTTAAAGTGCTTCCATATGTCTCAACAATGAAAATCTGGTAGGGCATCAGATGTTTCTTTTACAAACAATTCAATTGTGATTGTGATATTCACGTGCATGTAGTATGTCTGAAATGTCTGACAAATGTGGTTCACTTGAGGCCATATAACTTAGCTGCATCTGCAGCATTATTTTTTGCAGCCATTGCTTCCTTTCTTGCATTAACTGCTTTGCAATAACAAGCCTTTTTGTTGCCGACATTTAACACTTTACGCACTGAAAAGAATTCCACTCAATGAATTATAATTAAATATCAAAACAAACAAAACATCTATTGATGCTGCCACAGTTATATATTTTTTTTAGTTAGGCAGCACTGAAAGCGCAGTAACTCCTGAATGCAAACTACCGTATAAACAGTGAGCTCCGTACTCGCGATTAATTTCACTCGCGAGTTGGCTGCCGTATAAACGTAGTAATAGATTCTGATCATTCCCTGGTAGCAGCAAAGGTTCGAGCAAGATTAAGTAGAGCGTAAATCGTACGAAACCAGACGCAGAGGAAGCTGGACATCGGAAAGCTGCAATTACCAGAGGTACCCACAGCCTACTCAAGGAAGCTCTCGCAACTTTTGGCACATAACCCACCCCCTCTCGATGACGACCATGAAACGCAGTGGAAACCCATTTCCGGCTCTATAAAAACTGCCGCAACAACAGTACTTGGTTTTGAAAAACCGCTTCGCAACAAACCATGGTACGATGAAGAGTGTCGCATTGCAAATGATGAAAAGAACGCTGCACGCATGGCAATGCTTCAGTCAATTGCAACGCGAGTTGCAACTGAGCGGTGTAGGGAAAAAGAAAGAGGTAAACCGTCTCTTTGGGAGAAATAACCGGCAGAGGTGAAAGCTCGAGACTGAGAAAATTGGGATATATAGAAGGAAGAACGAAGCCCGAAAATTGTACCAAAAAGTCAAAAACGGAACTAATGGACATGGTTCAGGGCTCCCCTTCTGTAAAGACAAGGACGGAAATCTCATCGCAGATGTGCAGGGCATGTTGGGAATATGGAGAGATCATTTCTCCGAGCTACTGGTATCTGAGATATGCAATGACGATGGGACAATCGATCACAATTTGGACGACGATGTCGATTAGCCAAGACGAGGTCAGAACAGCTATTGCCCGGCTTAAGAACAACAAAGTCGCAGGAGCTGAAGGATTGCCGGCGGTGCTATTTAAGGTTGGCGGCGATGAGCTGATAAGGAGCATGCATCAGCTCATTAGCAAAATTTGGTGAAATGAATGCATGCCAGGCGATTGGAGTCTCAATGTACTATGACCGATATTTAAAAAATATGTCCCGAGTTTCTGTGCCAACTACCGTGGAATAAGCCTTTAACCAACCTTGGACCAAATCCTGGAGAAGACCCACGAAAACCAATTCGACACCTATCAGCTATTTGTCGATCATAAGGCGAACTTCATTAGCCCGAAACGGGAGAATCGAAGCAATGTCTGAGCTTGGTCTTTCTGCAAAACTCATACGCCTTTGCAGGATGGCCTTAACGAACCCTAAATCCGCTGTGAAAGTTGGTAAGGATATTACCAAACCGTTCGAAACTAAGCGAGGCCTCATTCAAGGTGACACCCTATCGTCCGATCTCTTTAACATCTTAATGGAGATCATTATGAGAAAAGCTGCAGTCAACATGAACAAATCCATCAGCATCAAGAGTCACATGCTGCTCGCGTATGCTGATTATATCGACATTATTGGGCGCACAATTAGAGAAGTTACTGGGGTGTTTTCGAAAATTGAGAAGGAGTCAGCAAAAGTGGATCTAAAAGGACAAGACAAAATTAATGGTTTCAACCAGCAGGGCCTCCAAGCGATTAGACCAAACCGTGAACGTTGATAATCGCTATAATTTCGAGGTAGTCAACGAATTTTTATACCTCGGATCTGCCGTAAACAAAAACAACAACGTAAGCTTTGAGAGCAAGCGAAGAATTGTGCTTGCGAATAGATGTTATTTTGGGCTAAGCAAGCAATTTAGAGATAAAGCCCTCTCTCGAATGACAAAAATGCAGCAATACCAGACTCTCATACAACCTGTCTTGCTTTATGGCGCAGAATCCTGAGTCTTATCGCAAGCAGAAGAAACATTTGAAGGAGACTTCGAGAGAAAAATACTCCGGAAGATTTATGAACCTATAGTGCACAATGGCGAGTGTCGGATTCGTATGAACCATGAGCTGTATGAGCTTTATCCTGACATTGACATAGTTAAGCTTGGTATTACCAAGTGGAGAGATAAAGCAAAAGATCAAACTGTTTGGCGAAATATGAAATATGTTATGTTGTATGTTAGACAGGATAAGTAAGTACGATAAGTAACATGGGGCAAATTAATTATATGACAATTATAATTTGTAGTTTAATTTGAATTATCTCTACAAATGCGAATCCAAAAAATTGTAAATGCCATTTGAAATTGTACTTATTTTCAGAGCATTTTCTTCATATCTGTCAATTTTGGGTTTCAAATATTTTATACAGTATATGTTTATGAATATAAAAGTACTACGATGGCAATAGTTATCGAAGATATAAACCTCTACATATAAAATACTTTGAAAACAGAATTCTCATTAGTCAAACTAATTAAAAGCTGTCCCATATTCCATTACGATTGACATCCGATTCCGGAACCTGCATTCTCATTGCCTGAGCAAATGGAAAATCAACATGTTTTAATTGTCATTGCCAACAATGGCAATGCATTTGCATTAGATAAAGTAAAGCAAAAGTAGTTCATTCTAAAACGATCCGGCTAATAGTTTAGAAGTTCTGACATTTTACTACTTTTTTTGCAATCGACTCCACTGTGGGATGACCAGGTTAACTGTACCTAGTAATTTATTGTAAAGCGCTCAAATGTAATGAAAAAACAATTATAATTTTTGATTTTCATAAGAGATGATTTTTAATTTCTTTTTTAATTTATTATTTTTACTTTTTGGTTAATGTATGAGAAATTCATACTACAAGCTTTACTTTACTTTTACTTTATTATTCAAGCTCAAGACCATTCTATACGTCTATATATATTCTATATATCTACACTTATGTATATATAACTATATTTCTATAGCTATTAAAAAGAAGTTTTTCACAATGCACCCTCCTGATTCCTGGCAAACCGTATACCTATTTCGGATCTAGCAACAGATAGTTATTAATTAGCGGTAGTTTGTAATGACGACAAGTAAATCACAAAAGTGAATAGGTTTGAGTGTGTGTATATACTTTTTTGTTTATAATAAACGAAATTCTTTATTTGTCCCAAAAATAAATTGTGAAATTTGTTGTGGTAAATGATAGTTCGATCACATCAAAAGAAACCAATTTTACGATAAAAGTTTTTTTTTTTGCAAGAAATGTGCAAACTTTTGCGGTCAACCATTGGAGTAAGTAGAAAGTGAAAATTTGTTGGGGACAAACTAAATATTTTTGCGCCAAACGATCACTATTCTTTTTATATTTGTGTGTACATTTCTTTACATTTCATACTTCCTTCGGAAAGAGCTACTGTTTTTTTAATCTCAATTGGTCTATCCGATGGAAGTTATGAACAATTATCTACTCATATATGCAAATAAAATTTATGTTTTCGTTGTTGTCTAGTTTTTGTGTCGCTTTTATTGTGAAGACTCTTGTTGGGGTTGCACTAAAAGTTGCGAGATAACTTTGTTGGCTGCTTCCATGACTATTGGAGACATAATCGAATTTGCATAAAAACGTTTCGGCGGAAAGAAAACAGCAAACGGCATGGCGGAAAACATTAGTTAGCATAAGGGAGTAACATGTTGCCAATTCTTATTACCAGTGCATTTTGGCATTTCGATAATAGATGTGTAATTGCAAACTTATGTTAACAATTGTTTCACAGGAGGAGCAAAGGAAACAGGTAACAACCGTATTTTATTGTGTTGTATGTTTGCTCCATCATAATGATGGAAGAACGTGATACAAGAGAGTAAAGTTGGCCTAAGGTTACACATGTGAGGATACTCGGATAACATGACGATTAATCGATAAATAAATTGGTGATGATCATTGGGAGTAATCTGAAAGAATAGAGGATATGAAATTCATGGGTGGGTGGGATTTGTTATAAATTAGTTGTCTCAGAAACAGTAGTAACGCTTTTAAGTATGCAAATTAGATCCCTGGAACCTAAATCAAAATGAGGCAAGTTAAAATTTTTGTAAATGTCTTCGGACAATGGCTAAAGTTATATACATCCTTCAAATACATATAATAGTGAAGTTTCAACTAGGGCTTTGGAGTAGGTTGTACTGAAAATACCTTTTATGGAATTTAAAATCTTTGGTGCCTATTGAATAGTTCAAAAGAGTAACGCAAAACTTGTTTGTTTTTGCAGTGGTACTTTTTATCCCCCCTCCGGACTCCCCAAGTTTAGAGATTGTCACAACTGCATTAGAAGTTGTCACAACCAAATTGTAAGTTGTCACAATCGCGTTAGAGATTGCCATAACCGAATTATACGTTGAATTAAAGGTTGTCGCAACCGAATTAGATGTCACAACCGAATAAGAGGTCATCACAACGCTATTAGAAGTTGCCAGAACCCAATTTGATGTTACCACAATCAAATTTGAAGTTGTCCCAATTGAATTTGGAGAGGATCACAACTGAATGTAGAGGTTATCACAACTTAATTAAAATTTGTTTCTATTAATTAAACCCGCAGTTTTGAATATTTTATTGATAATTTAGTTTCCTATATTCTCATAATAAATACAAAACGAGAAATTAATGCACTTTGTATGGGGTAATCTTTAGTGGTCATCGGTGGTACAATGTTTAGTGTGCGCAACTGTTGTACATGTGGAAGTGGGTTCGAGCACTGCTCTGACCATTTTACATTTCTTCCGACGACGGATACCTCGCTTAGTGAGTACTTAGTCATGAAAGCTTTTCAAAATACCGTTCGGAGCCGGAGGAAAACTGTGGGTCCCAATCAGTGAGTATAAAACTAGAAAGCTCACAGCTCAGAGGTTGTGAGATGCTCTCCCCAATCTCTTCATGGGATGTAATGGCAAACCATTATGTTTTTATAATACATATATATTTTACATAAGCGCATGC
Source organism: Phaonia tiefii (assembly GCA_963931995.1). Taxonomy (NCBI): domain Eukaryota; kingdom Metazoa; phylum Arthropoda; class Insecta; order Diptera; family Muscidae; genus Phaonia; species Phaonia tiefii. The sequence goes on along the minus strand of OZ008368.1, from coordinate 194,022,509 downwards.
ACTTACTAAGAATAATAAGAAAATTGTAATACTGACGAAAGTACCTAAAGAGTTAATTTTTGTTAAAAAATTTGAATTTTTCTTGCGGAGAATATTGAAATGCAATAAGTTGTGGGAATTGTTTTAAATTATTTCTGCGTTTGGCAAAATATTACTTTATATACGAGTATTTTGTAAAATGCTGATATAAATCTAAGGGTATTGCTCAGATATATGGGAAGATATATTACTGTGGCGAATTTGTTTCATTATTATGATGAAAAAGGTAGTAAAACTTTTCGAAAAAACAAGATTAACAGAATACTAGTGCGTGATATATGTATGTCGAAATTGTAATATATTTGAGAAACTTTTTTTTTTCCTTTTTGTCCATCCTGATTTCCAGAATAACACAATGTGCAGTGTGGCTAAGAACTGAAGGTCTCACTTCTCTGAGAGTGAGAATCTCTCAGCTACGACTATAGAAATAAACAATCGCTGCGCCAACGAAATCAGTAATGTATTTTTTTGTTAACTTTTCGGAAAAATGAAAAAAAAACATAAAATGGTCTTCGAACATTTGTTCTAAAACTTCGGTTTTGCTAACCAGCGGCGTTAGTCGCAAGGCCTTCCACAAATAAGGCACGCGGAATGGTTCTTTTGTAATACCTTCCTAAAATAAGGCCTGCGGAATGCATGAATTTTCCATCAGATATAAATAAGAAGATTTATACAATTTTGAGAAATTTCTTTTCCGATTCTTTTTAACCGTAATTTAATTGGAAAATTTCATACAAATTTAAAATTATGTTGTTTATTTAATATTTTGTAGAAGTGGATAATGATTTTGTGATAAAAATAAATTATTTTAATTTTATTTTTGTTTAACAAAAATAACTTAAAGTAAATGCCTTCTAAGGCCTTCCCATTTGCATTGCCTCCCAATCTCACGCAATGTTAAAAAGAAGGGAAGAGGTAATGTGTAGGGAAGGCCGTCCGTATTTTAAAGAAGGCATGTTTGGTAATGATTTCAGGCCTTCCAGTTCATACGCCGGACGGTAGTAGTATACTCCGAAACCGATGAAATACCAGTTACCTGAGAATGTGATAGTGACCGTAGTGTGAAAAAAAAAATATTTCAGTGAAAAGTGGCAACCTTATAAAACATATGTTTTAAGTTTCATGGCGCCCACGTTGTTTAATATTTTTTTTGAGCCATCAAAAGTAAACGATCTCAGTGAATTTGTAAACGTAGAAAAAAATTTTCACCGTTATGTTATTCAATATTTCCATTTGAAAGGCCTCAGTCCAAGCAATATTAAAGCCGAGCTAGATGGAGTCTGCTCCTTCGGAGAGTCTGCTCCTTCGTTATCGTCTGTAAAATATTGGGTAGCAGAGCTTAAATGAGGCCGTTCGAGCTGCGAATACGAACACCATAGTGGTCGACCAATTGAGGTGTCCGCGCCAGACACCAGACACGGTTAAGAAAATCCACAAAATGGTATTGGATGAACGTCGGGTGAAGGGCGTGAGCTAGCGGAAATGCTAGGCAGTTCAAAAAGTACTATAGTTAATTGACCGAAGATTTGAAGCTGAGAAAGCTGTGCGCAAGATGGGTGTCGGCGCTTGTTTTCAATAGAGCAAAAATAGCGTCGTGAAGATGTTTCAGTAGAGTGTTTGGCGATGTTTCACCGCGTCGATTTATGGTCAAAATTAATGAATTACAGTTCGAATTGCCTCCTAACGCATCATATTCGGCAGATTTAGCTCCGTCGGACCATTTTCTATTTCCAAACTTGAAAACTTGAAACAATAAAGAGGTGGAGTCTGCGGTTGATGGCTATTTTAAGGAGTTTGAATGTTCTTACTATAAATTACTATTGAATATCGCTGGAAAAAGTGTATCGAGCTAAAAGGAGATTATGTTGAAAAAAAAATTTTGTGTCTTTTAGTTTTGGGGCTAGTTTTGGGTCTGCAGTCGTATGTATGTAAATACAAATGGTTTTCAATTGTGGAATAATTTTTTTTCAAAAAAATTACAAATCACCCGTTTTGATGGCGCATTTATTTTATGTTTTAGTAATCGAATTGAAACTGAATTCGGTTGTCTTCAAAACTGTTGTTGCTACCGTTTTTACGTTAAATAAGGTTGGTGCAACAGACTTAAAGCCAAATTCGCGGCTTGCACCTGAATTCATACCAAATTCAATGGTATTGATTCCAAATATGGTTGTTGCAATCGAGATCATGGAAAATTTGGTTGATGTCACGAATTTAATTGGAATTTTAGTTGTCACAATCAAACAATTATGAAACGACATCGTTTTAACTGAATTTCAGTTTGGACACCAAATCCAGTTGTGACAACTTCAATTCGGTTGTGCCAAACACAATTTGGTAGTAACAGCTGAATTTACGTCTGCTACAACTTCTTTTCAAACAATTAGTTCTGTGAGTGTAGCAGTATACTGCAAATAAGATTGGGGAGAATTTCTCGCAACACTCACTAATTGAAATCTTCAGTTTTACACCGATTCAGGACGGTTTTAAAAAGTTTTTACGTTGTTAATTTCTCGATTGGCCGTCGTAGAAATACATTTAAAGTGATCACTCTACTCTAGAGATTTCCAGCATCTGGATATCAGTGTATCCAGTTAATTAACCTTTCTGATTATTTGATTAAAAAATCCAGTCTTCACAATTAACTGAACAATAATCAATCGCTAAAACTGTCATATACTGATCCTGAAATGGGTCACAAAAACTCGCTGACTTTAATTTACCACGCAGTGTATTAATCTAATACAAATTTTACTAAAATTAGTTTTTATTAAAACAATTTTTTTAACATTTTTTCAAAGATTTGTTCTGAGAACAGGTTCTGGTTACGGGTTGGATATATTTTTGATGTGTTAACATCTATAGGCGCGGGTAGGGACTAAATTCACCAAGTGAATACATCCAAACACAGTTTGTCCGACTGCGATCACACAGATTGTCCGACTGCGATCACATAGATTGTTTGGCGTTAAACTCCTCCGAAACGGCTGGACCGATTTGTATGAAATTTTGTGTGCATATCGGGTGGGTCTCAGAATCCCCCAACATCTATTTTTCATAACCCTAAATGAGAAGGGTGACCCACCCCGATATAGAACACAGATTTGTCCGACTGCGAAACACAGATTGTCAAACTACGAAAAAACACACACACTGATATAGCGGCAGCGAATAGTTGTATTGTGTGGGTGCGGAGCACTCTCAGAGCAAAGAAAATAATGACGTAGTTATAGCTATATAAAAATGAGATAGCAAGAGAGCAACGAAAATTGTGTGAACTTGTGTAGCGTATGTACGAACATAACAATGTACATTTGTATGAACATGTGTCTCTTTATTTTTTGTGGGAATAAAACAAAAAGTATTAGGCAAGAAAATACTGACACATGTGCTTGCACTGGTCTTTAAATAATTTTAAGTATTAATATTATTTAAATGTAACGTCATCATATGATTGAATGCTGTTTTTGGAACGAAGTTCCTTATCGCACGTTGCGGGATGGGGGCTAAATAAAAAAATTTTAAACAACTTTTTTTTAACTACTTTATTACAACCCATTATTATGAACTATATTGGGTACGTTTGGTTTGGTTTGGTTTAACGGGAAGTTTTCTAGGTGGAGCCTGTTTATTGCATATTATAGTTTTCAACCCAATAAAAAGAAAATTTAGAAAAGCCAAAGTGAAAGTCTGGCAAATTCATGAAATACAACCCTGAGCAAGGAATTACATTTGGCAGCACACTAACTCTTCCACTCTTACTTTTGGTTTGGGTTGTGTCTAGACTTACATATGGGATGAAATTTGTTGCTTAATGGGAAATTTTCTAGGTGCAGCCTGTTTGTTACATATTGTACTTTTGAGCCGAATAAAAATAAATTTTGAAAAGCCAAAAAAATAACATTGTCTTAAAAAAGTAAATTTTCTCAAAACAATTCCTACTCATATTCTTAAACCGACTACCTTTTCTTAAAACGATACCTCATCTTAAAGAAGTACCTTTACTTACAAAAGTAAATTTTCTTGCAAAAAGTAAATTTTCTTAAAAAAAAGTAATTTTTTTAAAATAAAAACCTTTTCTTAAACAAATACATTATCTTACAATAAATTGCATTTTCTTAAAAACTAAATTTTTTTATAAAGAGTACCTTTTCTGTCATACAAAATAAATTTTCTCGAGATAAGTATCTACTCTTAAAATTGTAACTGTTCTTGAAAAAAGGACCAATTCTAAAAAGTTCGCATTTCTTAAAAAAAACCTTTTCTTCAAAAAAAATACTTTCTCTTAAAAAATACATTTTCTTACAAACATTCCTTTTCTTCAAAATACCTTGTCTTAAAAATAAAATAGTACCTTTTCTTTTCTTTTCTTGAGATAAGTAGCCTTCCTGAAAATAAGTAAATTCTCTTAAAAAAATAACCTTTTCCTAAAAAGAGTACCACTTCTTTAAAAAGTACCTGTTCGTTCAAAAAGTACTTCTTTGTAAAAATTTCATACTCTTATGCTTTTTCTTACAGAAAGTACTTCTTATTAAAACTGGTACTTTTTCTTAAAAACAACATTAGCTTTTAATAAAAGAAGTACCTCTCATTAAAGAAAGGACGTTTTCGGGTAAATATAATACATATTCTTACAAAACGGACCTAAAAATATACTTGATTTTAAAAAAATGCATTCATTAAAAAAAACTTTTTAAAAAAAGTTTATCATTTTACAAAAAGTATCTTTTATTAAAGATCCATTTAAATAATAGTATTTTTCAACAGGCGCCTTAGCCGTTTTGGAACTAACTAGTACATAATACAGGGTGATTCAGGAAGTTCCGGACAAATATCTCCAGTGTATTCCTTGGCTCATTTCATGAAGAAAAGTCCACTAGGACAATGTCCGAAAATGCAAGGGTGCGAAATGGCAGCGGGTTCAAAATTTCCGGATTGGCGGTCGGAGGCTAGTAGGGTAAAGTTGCTAACTTCTGAGCCAGTGGTCGAATTTTTGTGGGCTTGTTGGAAAGGTTTTTAAGAGGCCTTTCAGAATCAATAAAAAAAGTAGAAAAAAGTCAAATCGCCGAGATAAAGAGCTTTTCACATAACCTCAATTTGCTCAGCCAGATGGTAGGTAACTTATGTTTTTTTTTCTGTTGAAAGATAGCCATACCTCTTACCTTTCCAAAATGGCATAAACGGTCTTCCCGTTCCAAAGTTATGACCATTTTACTGAAATGCAAAAATTTTTGTTTTTGTTCTTGGAAGCGAAATAGCGGCACACATTTATTTGTTTTTGTAAATTAACACGTTTAAGATTTTATTTGCCAGTCCATTCATCAGTGCCGAAAAAAGTAAGTAGTATTTATAGGTATTCATTGATAGAATTTTGTCGTTCAACAAGGGTCTACGAACGCGAAAAGTACAAGTGATTTTTGCCCGGTTTTTTAAAAGTTAATAACGACAAAAAAGTAAAAGACCTTTCCAAAAACAAAAAAATCCAATGTAATTACTAATGTGTTCATAGAAATCGAACAGGTACCGTGTAACAAAAAGGTGTTAACACATCGCCCGTGAGTTCGAACACTCATTGGATTGTTTTTTGAACAGCAAGTTATTTTAGGAGATCTAAAAGCAGATATACTAATTCGCAATTTCAAATTTACAAATGTACTGCTGTTATTGCTTTAATTAGATATTTTTTGTTCTGTCCGCGTCGGATTCACGGCTCCAGCATATTTTGTTAAATTCCGACACCATCACTGGCGATCTTGTACTCTCTGCTGAAATGGTTGTTCGCACCCCTAATTGCGTAGCACAAATGTTGATTAGTGTCTACTTGGCACAGGTACGGAAAGTACTCCAAGAGACAGATATAAAAAGTAGAATGATTGTATACGGATTTATCCGTGAAAATTAATCTAAAAACATCACTGTTTGTAATGCAAAAGTTTTCACTGGTGGTAATGCAGGTTTATTCTATTGCTTTTAATCACAATCCAATATTCTTTATTACAAAGATATTCTTTGTATTACAACAATTTAGCTAGTGCTAAAACATCAGCATTGAAAATTTCTTTATAAAAATATGGAATGAAATGCTAACATGTCTGCCTATATTAAAGCCACCTTTGGAGCCACACAAATCATATCTCTCCCTCCACAATCCACTGAAAATTTCTTAATTTCGCAAACCTACAATTAAGATTCTTTCAGTTTGGATTTCATAAAAAAAACAAAATAATTTATATATATTAATGAATTCATTATAAGTCTTAACCGTTATCCTGTCATAAAATAAATTCAGGTCATGACGCTTGGAGAAATCATGACGCCAAGGTGTGCGGGATTATATCGTATGCTTGGTTATCTGTGCTAAACGCTACAGCAGCCTTCCTTAGAGTTCTACTGGACCAGTAAAGGGCCATTGGATACCATATACTCGCACTGGATATATACGTGAAAAATTTAATGTTTATATTCACGTCAACACAAAAACGCCCAAAATCCCCTTGACACACAATTCGCCGGAACAAAAACAAACAAATGACAAAAGGGCTGGAACCCAAATAACGATCGTAATATAATCATCGCTTTGCGTTTAAAACTCATGAATAAAGAATCACTTTTTCATTGGTGCAACAACAAATTCAATAATACTGCCTCATGCCTCACTAATTTATTTATTTAAAAATTCAACTACATAATTAAAAGCCAGCACACTTTGGCAAAATTTAAACATATGAAATATTATAAAAAAAATTCTTTAAATTTTGCTCAAATTTCATAATTATACGTTTTAAATGCGGCAGCAAAAAATTGAGATGAGTTGGTGTGCATCTTCAGTGCCACAACCATCATCTCAATAACCAGAAATGGGGTGTTTTCCGTAAAGCGAAATTCAATTTCTCCATTAATACTGTCTTTTTTGAGCAAAAAAATTTTTAACTTTTACGAAAAATCACTATACAAACAAAATTATGCATTTAGCCGGTAAGAAACCCAGCGATTTGCAAGGGCAGCAACTTACAGTGGGTGGAAATGATATAGAATACGAATCAGAAATATTCAGAGTCTCTTTCAAGCAGTAATTTTACTTATATAGGCTTTCTATTTGTTGACTCATTCATCGCTATACGAGGTGACTACTACCAAAAGGGTTAACGGCGATTCATTTCCATGTGGAATACTTGCACGCACTTTCAAGTGCATGCAGGTTTTCAAAACTGAGAATCCGGATTTTGGTGGGGAGAATAATATTAATGAATACCAAAAGATTTGAAGAACCTAAACTGCCCTACATTTTGTGTTTATAATGCAGCCTTTGATGAGCTTTTGAATGGTCAAAGCCGAATTTGACTCTAAATATTAGCACAACTGCACGCTAAAAAATAACGGTCCCAGCAAGACATTGCAGGAAACATACATGTTTACAAGCATTGATTTCATGAATTGAAGATCTGCTGCAGATCACATGTTTACAAGCATTGATTTCATGAATTGAAGATCTGCTGCACGCTGAAAAATAACGGCCTCTCTAACATATTCTCCCAAACATATTCTGCAGATACCATGTATATGTTTGGAACACATTTCAAACATTAATATGTTTACAAGTCCCAAACTCACTTTTGTTTGCATGTAAACAGCATCAATTACTGGCAAACATGCCCTTTCCAGTTTTTTTCTTCAAAATCGTTTCTCACTTTGGTAGCACACTTCAATATATATGAAATACATACACAAAAACCAAAGTAACACCACAAACCATTTAAGCGTCCGAGCCTTCGTTTATTCTTTTTTCATTATAGTATCATCTGTCCGATGAAGCATTGACGACTGACTACATGAAATTAAAACGCAATACATTATGCAAAAAAAGAAGCACTGACTTCATCTGCAATTTGCACGCATATTCAGGAATATTTTTGACTGAGAGAATAATGCAAAAATACATATACACACACATACAAGATAGGCTCTTTCATTGCCCCTCTTTTACTCTCTTGCTCTCGAGAGAGCATAGACAGTGTAACAAACACAGCTGTATTTGTATCACAAACATAAATATATGTGGGTCGCAAACACATATATTCTCACTTATTAATCATTGTGTCTCAAACAAGTAATATTGAATAGCAAACATAATATGCTTGGACACAAGTATATTATATTTGCGACAAGCTCCAAACACACTTTATATTTGCATCCAAACAACAAAAACAGATAGATTTTTCAGCGGGTGTCTTTTCGATTATTTGTTGTCTGTCTCGATTTTGGTGTTAGCGGTTTTCAACAAACAAAGTCATATTTGGGTCTCAAAATTGAATAGCAAGTTGAATTGAATAGCAAACACAATGTGTTTGAGCACAAGTATAGAATATTTGCAACAAGTTACAAACACGTTATATTTGCACACAAACATAAAAAAGACAGAGATTTCAGCGTGTGTATTCAAAAAAACCGGAGATTCAAAAATCTCGGCTTTCGATTTCTTCGAATATTCCAATTTTCGTGAAACGGATTAATAACCATTGTGTTGTGTTTATCCACGCTGAAAAATATGTCGGTTTTTGTTGCTTCGATGCAAATATAACGTGTGTTTGAAGCTTGACGCAAATATAATATACTTGTATCAAAACACATTGTGTTTGCCATTCAATACTACGTGTTTGAGACACGATGAAGTTTTGCGAAAGATATACTACTTTACATTAATAAATTGATTTCATAGATTTAATGAAATCCTTCATTGGGTAAAAATAAATGTAATATTTCATTGGATCAAAGATAGAATTCAATTTATTTCTGCTTAAGCTTGTCTCAGTGTATGACTGTCATCTGCACGTGAGATTGGAAAGGACAGTTCCATGCCTGCTTTGAATATATTGCTTCCGCAAAGTTTATTTTTATTTAAAGTCGAAATACTGCTGGATGCTGGCAATGAACAAAATATCAGTTTGAGATTTTCTAACTTCGGCGTCCATGCAATAAATGGGCGTATTTACCATTCCACCTATGCAATTAAGGGGATATCTTAAACAGGCAATGTGTCATTGACGCTTAGCCACAATGTTATGGTCTTTTCAATTCCGTGTCAAAATACCCGATTTTTTTTTATTGACAAATCTTTACAATATCGAATTGATCTTTAATGAGCTTTTGTATCGTACTGCATAAAATATAAATATTTCAGAGGACTAACTGTCGTAACTCTACTTCGTTTTTTTTAAGAAATTCATAGTTGCATATTTTTTGTTGCATCCCCTTATTTTTTATGTATAACACACAATTTGCACCCACTGTGCATCTGCAGCAACTGTAACGTCAACACAGTGCTAAAAAAATTAAAGCCTTCGACTCTGAACCGACTTCGTCAGTGTCAAATACTGTGGGCGTAGGTGCAACGAACGTATAAAATCCACAAAAACAAACTGTGGCAGACACCTTTCTTCTTCTTCTTCCTGGCACTCAATCTGTGTTCTTGTTTCTACCTTTTTTGGTTTTGGCGAATTGTTTGTTGGCAATGTCTGAAATTTTAAACGAACACACCCAGAAAATTAACAGCAACAGGTACCACCACCACCACCACCACGAGCGTCATCAGCCAGACAGCGGACAGACGGGTGGACAGACGATTGGACGTATCTTCAGCAACGGGCGTAGTTTGGAGCATACGATAAAATTGAAGGCTACAAGAGGAGTAACATAAAAACGATCATTGCAGATGAAGACAGATGACAAAAATTGTTGCTATGTTGGCATACAAAAACTTACAGGAGACAGAAAGTATTTGTTACGAGCCGTCTTACGCACTGTTTTGTCGGGAAGATGCACTGAGAAAAATTACAGCAAAGGATAATTTCAAGAGGTTTAACCAAAGAGTTAAACTCTTTAAATAGTATTGTAAATATTTGTTTTGCTTCTTTTTGAACATAACCCACATTCAGAGAGTTAAGCTGAATATTTTTTTTCGAATTATAAATTGTTTGCATCCTAGTGTTGCCAGATGCTGTGAATTCTTTGATATATTCTCGACATTTCGCAATTGTCCAGAGTCCTGAGTATTCCAATATTCTATTCTATATTAACTATCCAAAGTTCAAGGAAGAATAGACGAGTCAAGAAATTATTGAAAAAGATGGTGCTATTCTCATAGATACTATTAGTACTATTCTAATAGGTCATGAAGTGGTAACATAGGTCAAAATTTGCCTTAAAGTGTCGAAACCTGGCTGAAAGTGGAATATAGTTCGAAAATTCCCAACAGGGTGGTTCTACAAGGTTCATGTAAAATTTCGATCGGACCCGTTTTGATTTTAATGGTATTTGATGCACTGGCCTATATAATTTTTTTGACATATTTCGGTCGTCGATATTCAGCGTTGCTCGTAATAAATTGGTGGTCAAAGTTGAACTTTTGTAGCCTTTCCAACGAAAGTATGCAATTTTTCAGGTACTATAGTTTTCGAATTTGTATACATTTTGTACAATCTATACTTAGTTTAAACTTAAGCTTCTGAAGCTTCTTGAAGATATCAGAACTGACTAAAATGTTTATTTGTGCCGTTTATCGCCTGCGACCAACACAAGAACTTGCAAAATTTTTTAAAGCATTGGTAATTAAGGTTGTTTGGTCAAGATGTTTTTCAGAATTTTCTCGCAGTGTTGCAACACATTCGCACCCGATTGTTGGCTTACACATCGACAGTAGTTGTACGATAGTTAGGTGCAATAGGAGAAATGAAGCAGCAACCCGTGTCATATATGTTTATATGGGACTGAATGTTTTTCACCACCTCAGCTTTTAAACAATTATAAATACAATATGTGGACTTGCAACAATCCAACCCAGGATCAACACACAAAAAAATGCAACCAAAACGAAACTCTTAACGCTTAGCTGAAGTATGATGAGCCTTAAGCGTTTTTATGTCGCATTTTCGCGAATTAATTATTTGTTGCATTTTCGCGCACAGACACTGCACAACTGTGATAAGAAGAATGAAAGATGGGGGCTTTGTGCAGCGGTGTGTTGCATGGCACATCTCTCCTGAGTTACCTGCAACAAAAGGGAATCATTAACCATTTTTTTCGGTTGAGAGATGATCATTGGTGTTTTTCTTCTTTATATTTGTTTGCAGGAGACTTAATCGCGTTAAAAGCTTTATCATCGTCATCATAGGGATTTGTATGAGTATATGTATGCTCGAATGCGTGGTGCAGAAATTAATTCATTTAGGGAACGTGCGTTTTATGAGCAGAGACACACAAACACACAGCAGGACAAACATCATCGCACAGTGGGTGGAATTTAGGTGTCATATATACATAATATTAATAAATATCTATTGAAGAACATGACTAGCTTTTAAATGAATTAACCCCTTGTAAGCAAAGATAATTGTAAAACTATTTAGTGCCTAGTCTGGCCAGCTCATCCGCACTGCAGTTCTCCAGAATGTCTCTATGCCCTGGCACCCATATGAGGTGCTTCTGGGCCATCTGCTTAAGGATTTAGGGAGAGTCCTGGGCTGATGTGGAGAATAGGGCTACTGATTCTAGGGACTTGATGATAGGGATAGGGCCAATGGCTGCTGGAGTATTAATGCTCACCAGGCGTTCACTTTCCTAATCGTTAAAGTTTTGGCTCATACACACTACAATGATCGAGTAGTCCCTAGTTCCATACAGTAGAGTCCAGACTCGACCTGATCATTAATTTTCGACTGAGATACATGGAGAAATCCACATTAGATAGGGTCGCTTCCCATACAAAAAAAAAATGGGTCAATCACCCCTAGATTTAAAGATTAAATAAATAAATGGTTTCCCATTACATCTCATGGAGGGATTAGGGAGAGCTTCTCACAATCAGTGAGATGTGCGCGTTCTAGTTTTACACTCACTGATTCTGACCTCAAGTTTTACACCGGTTCCGAGCGGTATTTTGAGAAGCTTTTTCATGGCTAAATACTCGACAGTGTCTAATAACACTGCATCTAAACTCGCTAGTGAATGTAGGGAAAAACTTGTCGAACTAGGTCGGCAGGCGAATGTGGTTCTTATTTGAGTACCAGACCACAAGGGTCTCCCAGGGAACCAAAGAGCACACGAACTAGCCAGGGCAGGATCCTCTTCCACCGAACTCCATATGTTGTCAGGCACAATGCCTATAGGGTCGGTCAAAATAGGTATTTTCCTGTATTAGCTTGAACGAGTTAAGGCCAGATGGGATGGATAGAACGGAAACGTGGTCGCATATACAGAAACATATGGCCAGAATATAACATTCACAGGACTAACTCCCTGATTAGCCAAAATCGGGGAAACATGTCAAGTCTAATTGCCGTGCTAATCGGGCACTAGCCAATCTGTAATCATGCAAGACGGCTGAATCTTCCATACAATGCCTGCGAAGACGCAGAGGGGGAGGAGACGGTGGAACATTTTCTCTGCAGTTGTCCGGCTTTAATGAATAAAATCCCGGACCTGTACGTACAGCGCGATGACTATCCACGGCATTTAGCATAAGTCGCCTTTATAATTCTAAAACAACCTAACAGAAAATTTACGAAATTTCGCGGCATTCATTGCAAAAGTTTACGGATCTTTCAAGACCCAATCACAATGTATACACGGAAGTCGACAAATGTTTCAGTATATAATTTGGATCAGCCAACTATCTATTAATATGCAACTGATTATTCTCCCAACAATCGAGTACAATAGTTACTATTTATACCCAGAAAATATACTCCTTGCGATGACTACTGATCCAGACAGGACGTTCTAAAGGTTATGAAATGAGATGACCCATTATTGTTAAATTAATTTCGATGGCGGGATATATACGGAAATAATAAATTGCAACAATATGGAATTAACCGAACCGCCGTCTTCATTTCTCTTGTCAACGGGACAGATGTTCGTTGTCCCGTTTCTTCATGTGGCATGTACAATGTGTCCAACCAAATACTGGATTCGTTGAGTTCGATGCTGACCACACTGTTGTTGCTGTTGTTATATGCCTTTAACTGGAACATGTTCAGATCGATTCTGGTCATAATGCAAGTTCTGGGATTGCTTAGGCTGGTTGTGGCTATTGCCTTGTACACCTTGGTTCTCAACTTCCGTTAGAAATCCAGTGCTTTTGGGGCATTACCTTTTGCTAGACGGAAGCTAGAAGTTTCATGTGACAGTTTACTATAATAGAGGTTGATATGAAGAAACCGCAATATTTTTTTGTCTCTCCACCAGCGTCGGTGCCGCAGTTCGCTGTCGGTTAATGAGTCTTCACCTGTATCAGTAGTGTGTTGATGCACATGAATAGATTTAACCAAATTGGTGTCGGATAAGGGGGAAACCCTCTTCCGGATCTGGTATCGGCTTCAACAAGCCTTCATACATTGGCACATTCCCGCTGGACATGTTATCCATGTCACCTGCTCCTGATCCTATTTCCGCGAGTCTTCATCTCCATATTGTGGTAATTGCCGTTTCAAAGTCAACATAGAAAAGGGTGGGTCATATACAATTTTAAGAAAATTGGGAAATATTAAAACCTCAACTCAAGTCAACATAGAAAAGGGTGGGTCATATAAAATTTGAAGAAAATTGAGAAATATTAAAAACTGTCTTCCAAAGTTCTGAGGGTTTATCCCAAAATCTATGAAATAAATTCGATAGAAATAGCGTGCCATTAATGAAGTTTGTGAATCAGTTTGTGAAGCGAGTTCGTCAATCCGGCTCGTTATTTTATAGAAAAACTCGTGTAGGTGCTCGTCCAGTGCGTTCAGTGGAAAATATTGCTGCTGTAGCTGATCAACTATAACTCGCCACCGTTAGCAGCAATTGAATATTAGTCGAAGATGACAATTTTTTACTGAAAAATCATCTTTTCCGATCAAGCTCATCTTCACCTCGGGGGATATGTTAACGAACAAAATTGTTACGTTGGAGGCTCGAAACATCCACACCTCATCGAGGAGAAGCCGAGGAATCTACAACGAGTCACTGTTTGGTGCGGTTTTTGGCATGGTGGCATCATAGGTAAATTTTTCTTCGAAATTAGGTAAGGAGCCGCCATTTCCGTCAATGGCGAACGTTACTGTGCCATTTTCAGAGAGTTTTTGTTTCGAAACGTTGATGAAGGTGTCATGAACGTCGTATGGATTCAACAGAATGGCGCTACGTGCCAGACAGCCAACGTTCCAATCGATATTTTGAGCACTGTGTTCGAAAGCCCCATAATCTGCAGAAAATCGGAAGTGTATTCGCCTCGCCGCCTGGCAGCTGCGATTTGACCCCGTTAGTGCACTGTGAAAGAAAAGTGTACGCAAGTCCATTGAGGCCTTAAACCACCAAATAGACGCTGTCGTTCATGAGATGTAGGCCCAATTAATCGAAAATATACTGAAAACTAGGGTAGATTGAAAGGAAATCTAATGCAAGTCGTGGAAGCCATTTGAACGATGTTTCGTCTCATTCTTAAATATCAATAATGGGCGATAGCAATAAAATTATATCTTTGATAAAATGTCAATTAATATTTTTTTTTATAGGAAACTAAATTCCAAATTTTACTTGAACCACCCTAGAAAATAACAATTATCTAAAATTTATTGAAATAACCGTCACATTAATGTAAATCCATTAACATTTATTAATGAATTTGGAGCAAATACTAAATTTAAACCTTTTTCATCCTGATATTTTTAAAATTTATTTTAGATAAGACAAAACTACATCCACTTTCCCATAGGAAGCAACAATTCTATTTAGTAATTTTGTGTCCCCATCTTATATGAGTCAACTAACTTCTATCATTAAATGGATAAGAGTGTTTTTCAAATAATTATCCAATGTAGGTAAGAAAAGGAGCTTTTGAACCAAGTCCTTTTTAACACTTTTCGATATAATAGAAGGAACTTTTGAATTTAAAATTTATAATAATAATAATTTATAATAATTTTAAATAACTTCAGGCCAATTTTCAGTCTCGCCGCATCCGTATCAATCATACAGTGTCTCGTCAAAATATTGATACCTTGAACGTGGATAGAGACAGCAGGTTCACAGATCTCTACTATTCAATGTCGATCAGATTTGTCTTGCGGAGCGACATATATGATATTAGCCAGCTTTTCACCCACTGTGCGTAGGCAACACTTATTGTGAAAAATCATTATAATCTTCGTTTTTAAGGTTTGATCCTGCTTCATCTTACACGCCATTGTGCATTTTTTTTTTGCTAAACAGTTTAATTTTTTTTTTTGCTAAACAGTTTAATGGTCGCTTTTTCAATGCGTTTTCATGTCAATTGTGGGTGTAATCCAAAGTATTTAATGTGCGGAAATGTCTGTATTTTTAGTTTCGTTTGTAGTCGAAATTTCGTTACGTTTTCGCCTTTTTTGTTTTTGTTTGGTAGAGATCTTGTGTTTGTTACCAATTTGAGTGTGAGTGGGTGCGAATCATTCGTATTACTTTTCATTATGATTGTGTGGTGCAGTGCGTGTTTTCTCCTCTACTTTCCTACGTGATTCGAGGTGATATCGTACGTGGTGGCATGAAACTTGTTCACTCAACTGTGTCACAGATTAGGGCTGCGTTGCAAGTTGATTTTTGCTCTGTAAGTGTTTTAAGGGGAAAATAAAAAAATCACGACTGTTGTATCAGGAATTTGATCAAAATATTGATTTGTGAATTAACCAACTTGTTGCGGAGGAAGAAAATGAATATGACATTTAGAAACTTTCTCGAAACGATTTTAAAGTTCATATCAAATGGAATAATCAGGTTGTACAGACATATAACGATAAAAAGTACTTTAAAATGCATTCTGGGAAATTGTTTGTGATCACCACTTCATAACAATTGTGTTTTTGATTTCTATTCATATTGACTCGACTTCTTATTTTTGGTATTTGCCTTTATCTTTAAACTAAAATTCCGAATAAAACATGTATCTCTAGTAACACCTAATTATTTCACAATTCGCATAAATAATCTTACTCTTTGTTATTTTTCTTCCAAAACCCTTCAATTATAACTTCTATAAACTACCTAATCCCTTCTCGCAGTGTAATTGTTGGGCACTACGTCAAACCTACGTTACCAAACAATTCCCAAGTGTTTTAAAACTAACAAATCCGCAGAAGTAACAATGAAAGTGTCTTAATAGAAACAAATCAATAAATTTTGAAATAACCAACAATTTGCAAAATATTGCTCGTGCACTGACTCAATTATAATATGGATTTTTATTATGAAAATTAATTTATTTGTACAAAGGGTTTATATTTTTGGGATGACAGTATTACGTTTAACTTAATGTTGTTGATTAATTTATAACATACATTATACTGATGACAAGGTACATTATTCGAATGAAAATCATGTCATTCTTCAAACAAAGTACCTTTTCTTAAAAAAAATACATTATCTTAAAGAATGACATTTTCTTAAAAACGTACGTTTTCTTGCAAAACGTAGCTTTTCTTAAAAAAGTAATTTTTTTAAAAAATAAGTACATTTTTTTAAAAACGAATTTTTGGCGTAGAATACGTCTTACCTTACGGTATAGGGAGTCATGTCAGATTGTTATTGTTGTAATCTTTATTTCATTGATTATGAGGAAACGGCGAGATAACTTTTTTTAAAAATTTTTTTGTTGGTAAATGAAGATGTTATCTTTCGTTTGATATACATTACATTTCATTTTGGTTGATATCTTCCTAATATTTAAATTTCTCAAATGAAAATTGTTTAAACACATACACTCAAACATATGTGTGGTGTGTGGTTGAGTGTGCGAGTTTGTAGCGTGACCACAAACTATGCTGCTGCTTCAGTGTGGACACAAACCTTCGGCTGTTGTTTTGATTGATGAAATATTGAAATTTCGTATATTTACTTATGTATTTAAGTGAAACAAAATGTTAAATGTGAATTTGAATTTAACATGGATATATAATTTTAAAAAATATATGAAAAAATTAATTCATACATTTTTATGTTAAATGAATGTGCTGCCAAGTAAGCAAAATAACAATGCTGCTTGATGCTGTTTGACAGCAGCTGACAGTTGACGTTTAGTAAATTAAAATAAAAACTACTAATCAAAATGCTTATGTATACCATAAGCTTACGTATATTATCAAAAGTAACTATCAAATAAATAAATTCATTTGCTTATGTTATTTATCATTTATTGTTATATATATTTTCTGTCTTATCGGATGGCGCATTCTACGTTAAACTTAATGGCCGTGTCTCTGACACAGCTTGCAGGGACAGTCCGTGGCCGAAGGCCTCGGACAACTGTCTGCTGTATTTTTTTTTAAATAAGTACCTTTTCTTAAAAAAGTAAATTTTCTTACAACAAATTGCCTTTTCTTAAAAAATTACATATTCTTTAAAGAATACACATTTTGTGAAACAATTTAAAAAATTCAAAAAAGGATTTTCTTCAAAAAAATACTCTCGCTTAACCCTTGTGCTATCTTTCGAAATTACCCCTAATAACATCTTTTGGGTCAAATTGACCCAACACTAATTTTACTTAGTAAAACATATTGTATATTTTACTAATTCAGTCTTTTATTAGGGTTTAAATAAAAATAACAGAGAAAAACTATTTTTAAGAGTATCCACATTTCAGGCTGATTCAGGAAAAAAATGGTATATTCAAGAATTTTTATTAATTGTTTAGCATGAAGTGAAAGTATAACAGAATACAATTAAAACTTAGTATTTAGTTTACAGTTTTTGCATACAATTACGTTATAGTTATTGCGTATAAAATGTTGACATGTAATTTAATATTTAGTTGAACTGGAGCTTGAGGACATTAAATACACCGTTTCCTTTCCGTTGTTCTGGTACTCAGTTGTTGAGGCTTGGCTTTTCTTTTCAACGAAGATAACGTACTCGGACTAACAGGAACACTTTGGGTAACTTGAATTTTTTATGCGAGCAACTTTGACGCTGATTCGTAAGGTAGCCTCTTTCGTCTATGAATATGTGGATGAATCAATGGTCGTTTCGTCATTCGTTTACATGTATACATCAAGAACATTAACACCTCCTTTAGTATGTTTGTAGTGATGTATTCTTTTTGTTTTTGCTCTTCATCATCTTTACGTCAACGTTGAACTCATTAGGAGAACGATCTTGTATTTCTTCAGCAGTAAACCTCCATTTTCCATTCATATTTGGTTGTAGAGTCACATAATGCCCATATATTTAGCCCGTATTTCGTCGGCTTGGTTGGGAACCAATTGCTCATCGATGGTGGAGTTGCTATGTGGGTTATAGAAAACTCTAAGCTGATTATTCCACTTATCCCAAATACCTGGTAGGTGAAAGTTTGTGTGTTCCGATCTACCTACAGATTTGTCAAACCGCAACCTTGTAGAAATTGCCATGTATCTCTTGAGAGACACGGTTGTCCGAAAATGGGTCTACCGTTCTTATCGTCCCATAAATGTGCTAAACTTTCACCATGAGATTTCATTACTCCTGCCATGATGAGAAGCCCAAGAACGGCATCAAATTCGATGAGATGCATTGGCTTCCAGTCTACTCCAAAAATTTCAGATCCTTTTATATTTTTCATTTCAATCACAATGACAACAAATACGCGACAACAGCCACGTTCATTTTGTTTTTGCATATGAATTTGAAAAAGTCGCTACTTATTAGTATTGGGTCAATTTACAACAAAAGGTGTTATGTGTAGCAAAAACATTTAATCGATAATAGCGTCTGATCTGTATAAAATGTATATTTGTCTTCCATGTGTATTTGGACATTATAGGTATATTTATAATATGTAAAAGTTTCATTACGATATCTTTACATTAACTTGGTAAGACTTGGATTGTAAAATTTTTTTTGGGTCAATTTGACCCAAAGATAACAGAAGGGTTAAAAAAACCTTTTCTTACAAAAGATCCTTTTCTTAAAAGTACCGTTCTTAAAAATAAAATAATACCTTTTCTTTTCTTGAGATAAGTAGCCTTTCTGAAACTAAGTACGATTTCTTAAAAAAAATAACCTTTTCCTAAAAAGAGTACGACTTCTTTAAAAAGTATCTGTTCTTAAAACAAATACTTCTTTGTAAAAAAAATTCATACTCATATGGCTTTTTCTTACAGAAAGTACTCTTCCTAAAAATAGTATCTTTTCTTAAAAAAACATTTCTTTAAAAAATAACCTTTTCGGGAAAATATAATACATATTCGTCCAAAAAGGACCAAAAATATAATTCAAAAAAATACATTCTATAAAAAAAAATTTTCTTAAAAATAGTATATCAAAGTATATTTTCTTAAAGTTCCATTCAAAATTATCGTATTTTTCAACGCGCGCCTTAGGCGTGTTGGAACTAACAAACACATAATATATAGCGAAAGAAACTTCGTTCCAACCGGGTGTCCTCTGACACCTCATCTGGATTTTTTTATGGCCACTCGAGGTTTATCATTTTAGTATTTTGAGGACCTATCTGGCAATACCATTGGAAAGTATTGAATATAATTCAGGTCGACGTTGGCTTAGGACGCATTTCGTGCAGGTCGCCCGTGATCGGTCATGGTGGCAGAAAACATCGATGCTGTGCGTGAACTGGTATTTCAAGATCGTCACATAACATACTGTGAGATATTGGCAACCTTGGGCATTATTTTCACCCCCATACATTTAATAACGCATTATGACAGGCGATAGTGTTATCAGACTATCATATCGAATCCCACGATATTGCGTTGTATCTGTCAAAATCAGTATCTGTCGAAAGTAATAGTCTTGCCAGACCCAAAAACTTCATCTGATAGAGATAAAAAAAAATATATAAATGGTTTCCCATTACATCCCATGAAGGGACCGGGGAGAACTTCTCACAATCACTGAGCTGTGCGCTTTCCAGTTTTCACTCACTGATTGGGACCTACAGTTTTACACCGATTCCGAACGGTATTTAAAGAAGCTTTTTCATGGCTAGATACTCGATAGTGTCGCCGTCACTAAGCGAGGTGACCGTCGTCGAAAGAAATTTTTAAGGTGGTTGGAGCAGGGATCGAACCCAGGATCTCCTGTACAAGAGGCGCGCACACTACCCATTGCACCACCGACGATAGAGATATATGACCTAAAACAGCACTCGACTGTTTGGGTCTTCCAAGACCAGCCAAATCAACAAAAGTTGTTCGCGCAAGAAGCACTTCAAAGCAAGCTAAGCTAACTAAGGAAAGCGAACCCTTAAAGAAGAATCAGTCTCCATCACGAGAATACTAGCTGTCACGTATCGGCACAAACAAACGCCTATTTGACCAGCAAAAACATTGATTTGATGGGTCATCCGCCTTACAACACCGATTAGGCGCCTAGTGATTTCTGTTTATTCCCACACATTAAAAGCAAATTGAGTGGTCAATCCTCGTAATACGAATCCACAATTATTTCACATGTTCGCAAAATTTTAATATAAGTTATCTTAATTTTTTGCATTATTCGGGTTTGAGGTTACACCGTATAAATTCATTCAAACCCCTTTTATAATCATTTCGACATTCGTGGTAATCTAACTAGGTCTTTAAATTTTCACAGGATCCTTTATAAATTATATTACGAGTATCTATCACCTCAAATATAAAATAACTTTGTGAGTACAAAACTAGGAAAATAATTTCACCCAAATCACGTGAGGGAAGGGCTTCTAATCGAAACTATTTCAATTTAATAATATTGGGAACAATTTCCTCGTAATGCTTTGTTACAGCTCCACCTTATTTGCATACATGTATATTATTGATATTACTATTGTAAAGTTATACTGCGACTAGGAGTATCGACGTCATTCATATGGCAATTTGAACATTACGTTCAAACTCGCGCTCACTCCTTCCCGATGGATGATGGTGCAGGAAAATTACCAAGCTGCACTCACATACCCACAATAGCGTTTGCACGTAATGCGATCCCTATAATTTGCATGCAATTTTTCATGGTATTAAATGGTTTTTAACTAGTTCCTCCAATGTGATTTTCGCGCTAAATTATTTGTTTTTAATTTGCTGCGTAATTGATGGCTGCGGATGGAGTTTTTTTTGCACTCCTGCTCTCACATCTCTGTTGATATTGGCCGCAGTAGTGGGGCTGGTTATATGAGAAGTCTTCATTCACAGCCATCAACTCCAGCGCCAGAGTGTGTCTTAGTAGATACCAATTGGTTTACTTTGAAAGCCATAAAAATGGCAGAAAACAGCCTATCATTGGCGAGTTGGCAATTGAACGGCAGCTTGTTTATCTTGAAAGTTATGTCGTGTTATTATTGGCAATGAGTTGTTAAATCGAAATTTATGAAACATTTGTTTATGGCTATTAATTTGTTCAAATTAGCCAAAATGGGTAAAATGATATGATGCTGCAGAGATGAGTTGGTGTGATGTGATGCTGTTAAATGGGGACGATGTGCAACTTGGGAAGGAGTTACGGAAAGAAGAGTGCGTCTGAGGTGCACTATTCACTGTGTGCTATCATTGGAAAACAAACCTTGGCACATAAGCAATCATATGATTATATGACCGACTGTAAAAGTTCAAACAGATCAGCAGAAACTTTGCTTGCAATAAACGTTTGACTTCGTTTATTTGAGGGGCTGTTTTAAGAATTTTTTGGAATTAATTCATTGAGATAATTATATTTACTAGAACCATTACCAGTTTTTCACCATTTTGAATTATATTCTATTGAAATATTGTGGTTTTACAACAGACCAAACCAAGATTTTTCTCCTGAGTGAGCAGCCAAGGCTTTGTCCTTTTTTGTAGAAATTTTGGCGGCTTTTAGGAATCTAAATCTAATATTGCTTCTGTCAAGCTCGAGCCTCATTTTGAAAAGTTAAGTTAATTTAGATTAAATAAGTAGCTCTTTTATTTGTAGAACCGACGAGAACCGACACAAGAACAAGGTGTTTCAAAAAAAGTCATCCGATGTTGTTTGGCTCTCATTTTTTTTTTAAATGAAAAACTTCAATTCTGTTTTTGATTATGTTTATTTGAACCTTTAGAATTTTATTGGTTAAGTTGAGAAGATGATATCGGTTAAATGGACGCCGTCACAATTGATTACCATACGGGCTCGTTTTATGGCATTTTTCATCACTTCGGAGAGAACTTCCAGGGTCTCGCCTTGTTCACGTAAATACGGGACTTCAAAAAACCCACAAAAAAAGTCTGGAACGGTTAAATCGGACGATCTTGCGGGCCAGTGCAAATCGTCAAAACGAGAGATGAGGCGACCCGGGAACGCCGCCTTCAGAATATCGGTTGTGGCTCGCGCAGTGTGTGACGTTGCTCCGTCCTGTTGGAGCCACATGTCCTCCAGTCCTAATTCGTCGAATTGCGGCAGAAAAAACTCGGTTAACATGGTCCTATAGCGCGCACCGTCCACTGTCGTCGTTTGACCAGCCGCGTTCTCGAAAAAAATGGCCCGATAACTCCTCCAGCGTGAACAGCGCACCATGCAGTAACTTTGAGCGGGTGTAATGGCACCTCGTGCATCACTAGTGGATTTTCGGTGCCCCAGAAGCGATAGTTTTGCTTAATCACGTACCCGCTGAGGTGGAAGTGAGCCTCATCGCTCATTATGATTTTGGTGGAAAAACCGTCCACTTTGTCCACGGGATTGAGGATGGTGAGCGTAGGTTACACGCGTTTGGCGGTCGACAGGCAGCAGCTGATGCACGGACTGGACTTTGTATGGGAACATGCGCAGGTTTTGACCAAAATTCGCTATAGGGACAACCGACTGATGGCTAATTGCGAGGCACGGCGTCTGGTCGATGTTTCCGCCGACAGTGACAGAACGGGCGCTTCGGGGGCTGGCCACTCCTGGCAGCGTCTCGTGTGGTCCCATACTCTTCAAGGTTAGTGGCCAAACGGCGCAGTCTTTGCGCAGTCGGTGTCGGACGGCCGGGGAATCGGCGACGGTATTCGCGTTGCGCCAACACCACAGACAAATTGTTACGCAAAAAATAGACACGATTATTCCGCCTTCTTGGGGTAGTGTATCACTCCATGGCTTGTTTACTTGTATTCTACATCTGTCTAGTCCACAAATGTCAAAACAGATTGGACATTGGCGGCCATTTGCAAAAATAAGAGCATTTTCCAATAGGCTGGTCACTTTTGAAACACCCTGTATAACCAAAGAGGCACTTTAGCAGCTTTCCAGGAAATCTTGTCGAATAATTATGTGTTACTTTACTGTTACGTACTGAATCCAGTTGAGAAATTTCATTCGGGTGAACGATCTTGAATAATTATATTTAAAATGGTTGATTCAAATTGTACTTATTCGCTTAGTTAGGACTCGATCCTTTCGAAGTTAGGACTCAATATTTAGCATTTTCTCTCCAGTTTGTAACAGAAAGATTTCGTAGGGACACTTGCATCTTCCAACGCAGTTATGTCGTAATTTTTCTCCGCTTTGAATACCTTTCTCACTGATTCATCCTTCTCCATTCGACTGACATGGCCTAGCCAGTTGATTCGCTTAACTACATTGATTTATTGATATAATTCATGCATCGAGACATGCAGTTTTCAATTATAGGTCAATTTTCCATTGTTTCCCAAATACTCCCACCGCTGATTTGACTGCTTGGGATTTGACCCAGGATTCTGCGCCATAGATAAAGACAGTTTATATGACTGTCTGATGCTGATGGACCTTTATTTCTCGGGAATGGGATGTATCACTGAAATGATTGATTTTTCCGAAATATCACCTGGTAACAAAACCTTTAAGCCCCCAGGCCCGACATGGTATCACCAGCGGAACTTCTAACTGTGGTCAATCTATTGATTACCTGGCTAATACAAACTTCAGATACTTACCTAAGGGTAGAGCGATACAAAAGTGGTGTTTATTATCAAAGAGGGAAAGGCTTCTCACACACGCCCTAAAGTTTTTAGGCCTATCAGACTGCCATCGTTACCACTGAGAACTTTGGAACGGCTGATAGATGCACACTTGCGGCCGAATATTGATGTAAGATTACACAGGTTGGTACACGCTGAAAAGTAACGTCCTCTCTAACATATTTTCCCAAACATATTCTGCAGGAACCATGTATATGTTTGGAACACACTTCATACATTCATATGTTTGCAAGTCCCAAACTTACTTGCATTTAAATGCAAACAGTATCATGTTTACTGACAAACAGGTATGCTTTTATGTAGAAACATATGCGTTGTTCATCCCAAACATCCATGTACTTCCGTGGAACCATTCGCGTGTTTCCCCCAAATCTACTTACGTGGATACATATGCGAATTTCCTCCCAAATATAATAATATTTAGAAACGAATTATTCTTCGATTTCAATATATATGTGTTATTTATTAGAATTATTTTTAACAATATAAATCGACATTTCTAAATAATTAATACAAAAAATTAATAGATTTAAAACGGGCCTTTTTACATTTATTTGCATTGAATGCATTATTTGTTTTTTTCATGAAATGAGAATCTGTTGTTCTTTTGCTTCTCCTTTCTTTGTTGTCTCTCATGTTTTTGTATCCAGAAGGTTTCAGCTATGCGTAAGTTATCAGTATGCGTTGGTTCACAGACCAGATATTTACATATATACAAATCAAGTTCATGCAAGCCAAGCGTGGATTAATTACTTGTGGTTTTTTTATTACACTTATTTCAAAAATGGTCCGCCGTTCCGATTTTCTCAGCAAAGGGTCGGACAGACAAAGGGCTTCACGTTGTTGCCCTTTCCAGTTTCTTTCCTCAAAATCGTTTCTCACTCTGGTACCACACATACATATATACGAAACACATACACAAAGACCAAAGTAACATCACAAATCATTTAACCGTCCGAGCCTTCGTTTATTCTTTTTTCACTGATAAAGCGCATTCGATATCCCCTGTCCGATGAAACATTGACGATGGCATACATGTAACTAAAACGCAATACATCAGGCAAAATAAGAAACAATTCATCTGTAATTTACACGCATTTTCAGGAATATTTATGACTCATTGACTGAGAGAATAATGCAAAAATACAGATTCACACTTACAAGATAAACTTGCTTCTTGCTATCGAGAGAGCATAGGCAGTGTAACAAACACAGCTGTATTTGTATCACAAACATAGATATATGTGGGTCGCAAACACATATATTATAACATATTAATCATTGTGTTTCTAACATGTACTATTGAAGAGCACACACAATGTGTTTGGACACAACTATATTATATTTGCGACAAGCTCCAGACACACTTTATATTTGAATCCAAACAACAACTAAAGATAGGGTTTTCAGAGAGCAGCTATGTTAACAGGCGCACACTTCATAGGGGGTTTGTCTCCACATCTATGGAACTTGTCGCTGAAGGGAATACTGGTCACTCTCGAAAATTCAAGTGGGAAACGACAATAGATATAAAGGGAAAGTATACTGTTACCCAAGAGACATTCTCCAGGGTAACCTGCGGTCTCTGGGCAAATGGCCGTGTTAAAACGTAAGTAAACTCAGCCTATATCCAGCTGAGACTTTTTACTAGAAGTTATAATCGTTGAGCGGTTCTAAAAATCAGCTTGTAGAGTATGTCAAACACCTGGATATTATTTTTGAGAGAGAGCTTAATTTCAAACCTAGCATAGTGGTAATGGTGAAGAAGTCGCTGGCCGGCAGGTGAATGTCTGCTATGGAATCCGAAACAACTTTTACTCCTTCTTTAATAATCATTTGTCTGGAAATAAACATTTGTATCGGTAATGAACCGATTGAATAAAATCTCTACAAAGCTAAGTATATCTGATCTTGGTATTGCACCTAAGATAACAAGCCCAAACAAAATTACCCGGATTAAAACTAACTAACATACAAAGTCACCTGCCAAGCTAAATGCTGATAGCGTATACATACAATATAAATTCACAGAACGAGATGCTGCATATCGATTTTCAGTTTACCGCTGGATGTGTCGGGCAGAATACCATAGGAAACGTCATCAATCTAAATAATACATTCCCGCTTTATATTACTGGCTCTTATCGTCATGGAAACTTTTTCAGGAACCTGTACCAAACCACATAAAGTCTATTACAGAAATTTCTCTACTCATATTCCAATTGGGTAGCATGTGGAAATTAAGGTGGAACTATTTACCTAAAGGACGACAAAGACTAAGGCGATAAAATTCGCAAAAAAATGTAAAGGAAGTAGTATAAACCGTGCATACTACTGATGCGTTTTTGATATGGTTCATAACAATGATCTAGAGAATATCCATGGTGAGTCTATCAGATGATATTCGCACAACTTCTAACTGATACCACTAGACCTGCTGGGCAGGAACATGGCGGCAACGTTAGCAATCCGCCTAAGACATTCTTTGCCGTGGATTACCATTCTGTATGGGCACGAAACAATTTTATGGGATCTGCGCCAATACTCGTTGAAGTGGATTACACGACACCCACATCTAATGTTAAGATAAACTTTTTCACTCATATAACAGACTGGCAGATCTATAAGTATTGCTTACCGGGTAACATAAGCTGTTTAGACTTTTCACTGATCTGAAAAAAGGTTTCCTCAACCTGGCATAAAGATCATTATATCGTAATATTTTTCAAGTAGCAATCATGACAATCATAGAAGTTTCAAACCGCATGCGATATCAACACTTCCTTTGATGAAACTCTTTACAATCTCGGCAATAACATCTCCATAACCGGTGGTGCTCTTGTGCGTTCGATCTTGTGTGAGTTCGATCCCTGCTCTGACCACCTTAATTTTCTTTCGACGGCGGTCACCTCGCTTAGTGACGGCGACACTATCGAGTATATAGCCATGAAAAAGCTTCTAAAACTGCCGTTCGGTCCCAATCAGTGAGAATACAACTAGAACGCGCACAGCTCACTGGTTTGTGAAAAGTTCTCCCTAATCCCTTCATGGGATGTAACGGGAAACCATTTATTTGACTTTGACTTCAAAAAAACTGCTGGCTACTGCCCCTAATCTCTAAATGAAATGGCCAAGCAGCTTGACATCAACCATATATAGATGCAGGGGCATAGTAATATTTTGGATTCGGTTTCCATCGACCAAAAATCAATTATTTTAAATCGAGTTAAAATTTGTCAGTTCTGTAAAGAGCTAAGGATAATTTTGAGATATTAATATTGAAAATCAAACAATTGCGTATATTTTAAAAAATAGCCCAAAGTTGACTTACGTAGGTAGGGGTTAGGCGCGTTACAAAATAAAGATAACGTATTTCTCCAACCGTCGCGATCTTTATGTTTTCTTTTCCCATTGGTAACACCAAGATCTCGCAGATATTCTTGCATCTAGTTTTCAGCGAAGACTTGGTCGTCTAATTTTTCATCGAATACCTTTCGCGCTGGTTCAATAAAATCATTTCTACTGACATGTCACATCCAGGGTAGTCGCGTTATTTTGATTCGTTTAGCTAAGTCAATGTCTGGATACAGTTTCGGATTACAGCTCGTGGTTCATTCATTGCCGATACTCGCTGTTCTCTATTTTTTTCGTAGCAAACTCCCAGTGACGTTTAGCAGCGTGCGATATGAACGAGGATTCTGGGGCATAAACCAAAACAAGTTGTATGTGAGTCTGATCTTTGTTTCTCGAGAGATGGTCTTATCTCTGAAGTGCTTGCTTTGCCCAAAATTAAACCTGATTGCAAGCATAACTCTCAGATTCTCTCAGACTGTCAGGCAGATTCGTGGTATATTAATTCCTCCACCACTGCAAAATTATCACGGTTATCAACGTTCACGCTTTGGTCTAATGGCGTAGAGGCCTTTGTCGTTGTCGTGTACCTATTGTTGTCAACTCCACTTTTACTGGTTTCTTCTCGATCCTCGAAAATACTGCAGTCTCGCAGATTTCGCCTAAAGATGCATAAATCACCAGCTTGCGCGAGCAGCATGTGACTTTTGCTACTGATAGTTTTATTCGTGATGACTGCAGCTTTTCTTACAATGGACTCTTTTAAAATGTTGCAGAGATCACATGATAGGACGGCTACCTGCCATAGAGTTCACGTCATACTAAATGGTTCGGTGAGATGTTTACCTATCTTTACTGGCAATTTCGTGACGCTCAGTGTCATTCTACAAATGCGTGTCAGCCTAGCAGGAATACCAAGCTTCGACAAACCATTGTACAGTTTCCCTGAATCGGGTTATTGATGGAAGCCAATATCATATAAAGGGGTGGTAGGTGTCGATTTGTTTTCCATGGGGTTTCTCCAGGATTTGGCGAAATGTGAATATGTGGTCGGTCGTTGATTTTCAGGGTCTAAAGCCACTCTGATAAGTTCCGGCCAAGTGTGCAGCAACTGGTTTAGGCGTTCACATATTACGCTCGAGAGGACGTTTTGTGCAATGGATGAAGGATGAAGGACATAATGGAAAAGGACTACTACGTAGTAAGAATCATGTAATATAATATCCACTGAAGAGTTAGCTAATATAATTCCTGTTAATCCTCCTATTGTAAATAAAGAAACAAATTCCATCTGCGGGAATGCATTCGTCTAACCAGACTTGAACAGCTCAGCTGACAGTCAACCAGCAAATGAGGCTATGTTGTTCTTAAGTCGGAAAATTGCAGTTCCATCCACGCCTTGGTTAGGAGGGGGAAAACCACACCATCGTCGTGTATTTGATAAACTCCCTCATCGGCGTTGAAGTCTCCAGCGACAACTAATGTCGATAAGTGATGTCTTTACATACCCAATTTACTACTAGACTAGATTACCGTTCATATTCCCGTAAAAGTAGTACCCTGATCCATGGCCTTTGGTTTGACGTTTCACTATTCGGTAGAATTGACTGGCCTCGTTCTTCGTTCTGTATGTATCAATTTGGTCAGTCTCGCGTTTTCTCTACAACTGTTTCCTCTTCTTAAGTAAACCAATCTTCTCTCTCATTTTCTCCTCATAGCGCTCCGTCGCGGCTCGAATTGCAACAGACTGTGCAGAGTTCTTTTCACCACTTGCCATGTGCCACTTTTCATCGTACCATGGTTTGTCTTTTAGCGTACGGTTCAGGTCATACTTACCAGGTGATCCTGCATTTTGTTCCACCAGACCATCTATCGATCGCATGACAGAGAGCTTCGGCTTGCATGCCGAAAGAGGGATACACACATGCTCTATATCCAGTGGAACAGATCCCCAATCTTACCAGCTCATCTGCCGTGTGGTTCCCTGAAATATTTCTGGGCCCCGGAACTCATTCTGAAATGCACGGAAGTTGTTGGCAGTTCTTGAAGCCAGGAATGCAGATTGCAGAGATTTTATAGGAGCCTGACTGTCAGACAAGATATTGATACCCTAGACGGTGATGACTTTTCGTCCCAGCCAAATGGCAACTTCTCTGACAGCCATGAGTTCTGTGTGAAGGACACTACAATGGTCTGGTAACCTTTGAGTAAGGACTAAATTCAGGTCTTTAGAATATACCCCAAACCCTACTTTGCCATCTAGTTTGAAGCCATCAGTCTAGAAGCCTAAGTACCTGTATAAATTTGTATGCGTCCCTTCCAGTCCTGCCTGTTGAGATTATAAGTGGAGAAGTTTCTCTCAAAGATTTAAGTGTGTGTTACGTAGCCGACTTTTATTGACCATATGGGTTTTCGTAGCCATTTGTCTTCCCAGAAAGTCTAGTAGTAACAGGTGGAGGATAACCCGAAACCCTCGGTAGAGGTTGTGCGAAGGGCACCAGTGATACACACCTTTGCCTTTCTCTGGACTTTTGTCAACAAACTTAAGTAAGACTTAAGTAATAATTTTTCGGGAATAGGTCCTATTGGTCCTATATTCCAGATAAGTGGATATAAGACCCCTATTGGGATGATCGTCAATTCACATTTCGAGTTAAAGTCGTGTGTCCCATGGACCAGATTATGCATCTTCTCGTAAGAATTTCATAAACCAAATTAGTTATCCCAAAATGACCACGTGGCCGTCGGTGGTGCAATGGTTAGTGTGCGCGGTTCTTGTACATGAGATCCTGGGTTCGAACCCGGCTCCGACCACCATAAAATTTCTTTCGGCGGCGGTCACCTCGCATAGTGACGGCAACACTACCGAGTATCTAGCGATGAAAAAGCTTCTCAAATTACCATTCGGAATCGGTGTAAAACTGTAGGTCCCAATCAGTGAGTGAAAACTGGAAAGCGCACAGCTCAGTGATTGTGAGAAGTTCTCACCAGTCCCTTCATGGGATGTAATGGGAAACCATTTATTTTTTAAAGTGACGATAGAGACGATTTTATCGATCCTGGTAAGAAACTGTTAAACGCACAGAAACCACAAGATCACCGGCGAATGCAGAGCGGTTTCCGTAGAATTACCCTTGTCGTAAGTGTACTGGCATTTGGAGAACTGAGAAGTACCTATGGTCGTTCACCGATATGAGTCAATTATCCTGTCCAATGCCTGCAGAAGGAAATATTTGAGACTGATTAGTCTCAAGTCCTGATTTCCTCGCTTTCGGAATGAGTACCACCTAGGATTCTCTCCATCTAACAGGAATATAGGATAGTCCACTTTGTAGCTCTACTGATACTATGCCGTCAAGGCCAGGTGACTTGTAGAACTTAAAACTTCATACTGCTTAATATAGTATTTCTTCAGTCACGATATTTTCCAATACCTACGAGATGACGTAGTTGTTGGGTGAGTCCGACCTCAGGTCTTCGGACCAGTTTCCTGGAAAGTTTGTGTTATGCTAGGGGTCTAACGATTCATCAGTCGATGTTGTCCATTGCCCGTTTTGTTTCTTCAGATATCTCAGCGAGGTGGGAGTCGAGGGCTTTCTCTGTCTGGGAGTCTCAGACGTGTTGTCAATGCTTTCGCAGAATTGGTGACCTTTCTGCGAAACCTTCTCTCTGAAGATCGTAACTCTTTCTTATATTCTTTCAGGCTAATTTTATACAGCCTCTTTTCGTCCTGGAGGACTTTACCCCATTAAAAAGTTT
This sequence comes from Phaonia tiefii, assembly GCA_963931995.1. Lineage (NCBI taxonomy): Eukaryota > Metazoa > Arthropoda > Insecta > Diptera > Muscidae > Phaonia > Phaonia tiefii. Next base: position 193,991,430 of record OZ008368.1, on the reverse strand, counting down.
TCTGCAAGACTTTCGGAGAATTTGCACATCCTTGTTCTACTTCGGAGGTTTCTTTTTACCTCGGTAGCAACTGGTGGGCCACGCGGAGTTAAGTGATCTGTTAGACCTCCTCGGCATTAGCCGGTTCGGATAAAGGAATGGTTTCCATAAAAGCGTTCAGGCTCTGTTTCTATTTCATTAAATATGTTCAATGAACATTTCTCGGACCAGAGAAAGTGGCGATATTTTGTGAGATTGAAAATGCTATGTAACGATGGTAGGAAAAGGAATGCTCTCGTCACCTTTCATTCGCTGATATAAATGATATTCCTGTGAAACATGGGTGACATCAAGGACGTCTTGTCTGTCCTTAGTAATAAATGTGGGCTCATTGCCCTTGTTACAATCATAAAGGATAGTGGATAAAATATAATTTAGAAGTGTCTCTCCTCTGTAATTTATATTGGTACTTCCAAAATTGTATGATGGCCATTTAAGTCCGCACAAAGAACAAGACCCACTTTATCTTTCTCAGCATCCCCAATTAGCTTCGTCATTTCTATATTCCCTTCATAGGGAACATAGGCTGATGCTAACCAGATGGTGCCATTCTCCGTCTGCCATTGTCCAGACTGGTAGTGGTAACTTCTCTATGATATAGATTGAATTCCCCTCAACCAAATTTATATATAAGATATATATATATATTTATATATAATACTCCACCACTGACAGTACATCACATTGCACTAAAACCTCTTTATCGTAAATTTACTAACCGAATATTCCGCTATCAGTTGGTCGCTATTAAAGGGACTCAGAAGCGAAGAAATTATTACTTGACACCGGCTACTATATCCGCTTACAATGTTAGCCATACTCAAAATCCATACAAATCAACGCAAATCAAGAAAGACACAACCTTAACCTCCCAACTAAAAGGTAACACCAACTGAATAAAAAAAATACTGTTTGCCCAAAACAAAAAGTCAAAAAAAGGAGGAAGAAATATTTTCTCCCAATTTTGGTAGAATGATTTGTCACGAAATTTAGCAAAACCAACTAAGAAAAGGATGCTGCCGATGGAACTGAAGGAAACCTACCGAAAAAGATATGTAAAAAACGCAAGCAAAATCAGGAAAAAAGAAAAACAACGCGAAAAGAAACAGAAACAAATTGGTCTATAGTTAAAAATTGACAAGAATTTCGTGACTTTGTCACCTTTGTTTTTCACTGGCGATGACGGTGGCAGTGGCGGTATCAGTCTATGGTGCCAATGGTAGTGGTGGTACTATTTGGATGGTGTTAAAGCTGAAAACTATTGCCATCCACATCCCATCCTTAGCAAAGGTGGAGGTGGTAGTACCGCTGCTGATGGTGTATAATGTTACTTCAATTCTTTTCCGCACTGCTTACTCGTGGTTTTCTTCTTCTCATCTCATTCCGTCTCGTCTTATTTTTCAATCCATCCATCGTCGCTGCAACTGAATAATTCCTTCCGTACGATTTCCAACGTCAAGACAGACTCACTAACTGAATCTTTCTCTTGGCATCTGATGACTGAATGGAACGCGCGTGCTTTTGGCGAAGCAAAACAAAAGAATAAACGGTTTGTATTGAAAACGAAGGAGAAGGCGCATCGTTTGATTTGATTTCAAGTTTAAATTTGAATGAACAACCTTTAAATAAACGAAGAAAGAAATGGTTTAACAAATTGTAAATGAAATGAATTTATTTAACGTTTCGCTGAACAGTAACATCAACAATAGCAACAACAAGTTGCAATGTAGTTAGCTAGATTTGCAGCAAGTACGAATATCATGAACGCTTCGCTGGCACTTCATATTTAAAAAAAACATATAACAGCCTGTTTCTCTATCTCGAACGAGAAGCTAAGCGAACGAAAATCAGCAACTCACATTCGACACAAATTGAATTCCTCTAACTCGAAATTTTCGTTCGCCTGGCTCTATGTTTGTTCGCAACTGACAGCACATACGAAATAGAGAAACCAAAATTTGTACTGAAAAGTTTTGAAAAATTTGAAATGAAATGCGATTGGAAACGACAAGATTGTGGAACCCAAATCAACTTTCTTTCGTCTAGATCTTTATACCCAATGTTCACAAAAACGGACGCAGATCTGTTTCGAACTCGTTACGAGTCCGTAAAATCATAAAAAAGCGAAATGTTAGATCTCGAATTCGTTTCGAATCCGTTACGAGTCCGTAAACACATAAAAAAGCGAATCAGAGAAATTGTGATTTGGCGGACCCGTCTCGAACTCATTACGAGTTTGTAAAAACATAAAAAAGGGAATCAGTGAAATTACAATTTATTTCCAAAAAAAACGAATCTGAAACGGATTCGAATATGAAGTTCGTTTCGAGTTCGAGACGGATCCGAAAAAGTACAAAAAACGATTCGCGTTTTCGAGAGGGCTTTCGTACGAAAACGAATTCGTGATGAGTCCGTAACGGACGTCCATTTCTGACAAAATGTCAGCAGAATCGGATCTGTCTCGAATTCGTAACGGATTCATATAGCACATTGGGCAGATGGAGAAAGAGGCTGCAAATGTCTGTAACTTTTCTTGATGAGAAGATTTTGCACGAGTTAGGTCGCAACCGGCGAAATGTGGATAGTACCATTTTTAACTTATAGTTTGCTTCTTGCATCCAATGAGTTGTGCGCTTTCTATATTTAGAATCAGTAACTGGGACCAGTAATTTTACCCCGATTACAGTCTGGAATGTATTTTCGGTTTAAATATTACCTTCGGCTGGTCCTCATTTTCTCCCAAAATCACACGGTTCACTCAGCACTTGAGGGGACCTTGTATGGAAATGGTAATCGTCTTATTTCGGACTATTTGGATATCACGGGACGTCATGGCCCGTTCTCACATTCATTCCTTTAAAATGACATATTATGGTTGACATATTTAAGCCGGGGATTTTCCCGTCCTAATAAACCCGGATGTTGTTGAAAAGTAAAGTAGCACAGTCCAAGACGAACTTATTTTCTACTGAAATATCGCACTCGTATTCGAATTAAAAAGAACTAAGATTGTATTATCTTCATACAAAAAGGTATCATCCCCATTTCCAATCCTACAGCTTCTGTAGTAACCATGATCTGAAATTCCTTGCCGATAGGCGTGTCTGTGTGTCCTGGTAATCTCAGCCACTAAAATACAAGTACATATCCCGTGTGTAAGAGAATTCAATGTTTCCGAACGATTTATATCAAAATTTGGCTATACCTACCTGGTGTTCCTGGTTCCAGACAATCCGTTATTCGTTTGTGTCAGAGTTTCTGGGTAAAAATAAGATTACATGTTACCTATGTGCTCTCCCCTACAACAATTTCAATTGAAATTCAAAAAATATTAATTGAAATTCGGAATTTTCAATTGAAATTACGAAACTTTCAAATAAACTTCAGAATTTACAATTGAAATTCAGAAAATACCAATTGAAATTTAGAATTTCTATATGAAAATCATTTAAAATTCAGTAAATTCAAATTGAAATTCAGAAAATATTAATTGAAATTTAGAAACAAATCGTTTGAGATTCAGAAAATATCAATTGAAACTCGGAAAACATCAATGAAAATTTAGAAAATATCAATAGAAATTCAGAAAATATCAATTGAAATTCAGTAAAATTGCAATTAAAGTTTCGTCTCTTTATATTCATTTGTCTGAATTTCAACTGATATTTTCTGAGTTTCAATTGGAAATTCTGAATTTTATTTGATCGCTTCGTAATTGCAATAGAAAATGTCGAATTTTAATTAATATTTTTTTAATTTCTATTGAAGCACATAGGTAACGTGTTATATAATTTTTACTCCGAAACTCGCACACAAGCGTATAACGGATTGGGTGGAGTTTTCTGAAGTTATACTTCCATTTCAAAATTTCTATTGATATTTTTTGAATTTCAATTAATATTTTCTGATTTTTAATTTATTTTTAATTTTAATCCTAATTAAAATAAATTGAATTTTCTGATTTTCAAATTGAAATTGGGAATTTGAGTTAATATTTTCTTTGAATTAGAAATTCTTAAATTGGATTGATCGTTTCTGAATTTCAATTGATATTTTCTAAATTACAATTGGAAAAGGTGCACTAGTACAGGTTGTGCCGAGTTTCGCCTGCTTATCCGATCCATAGTCTCCGAAACGTGTGCATGAACGTCACGTTTGGCATGACTGCTGCTTGAAGCAGTGATCTGTTGGTCATTTTTGCTAGGCATTGCTTCAGATACTTTAAAATTAGGGCAAATTCTAGCTTACCATCTAGTTTGGAACTATTACCTTATTTGTGAGGTGGATGCAATCTGTACAATGAAAGAAAAACGCTTTGTCGCAGAAATGAAATAAAAAAACTAAATTGAACGTTGGTTATTGCGTTTATAGTGATGCAATGAAAAGTTGGGTAAATCCGTCAATTTTGTTATTGCTGAAATTAAGTTGTATGTTGGGGCGATCAATTTATATATTAGCTTAAAAAAAGGTCTCCCATTACATCTCATGAAGGAATTGGGGAGAGCTTTTCTCAACCAGTGAGCTGTGCGCTTTGTAGTTTTATACTCACTGATTGGGCCCTACAGTTTTTACACCGGTTCTGAACGGTATTTTGAGAAGTTTTTTCATGGCTAAGTACTCGATAGTGTCGCCGTCACTAAGCGAGGTTACCGTCGTCGAAAGAAATTTTAAGGTGGTCGGAGCAGGAATCGAACCCAGGATCTCCTGTACAAGAGGCGCGCACACTACCCATTGCACCACCGACGGCTTAGCTTACTTTTAATAAAACCATTCGTCGAGTTGACGAAACTTTTCCTTTCAATGTACCAACATGTTCGATCCACTCCATTTCGGCGTTCACATTGATCCCTTCTGGGCAATAAACATACAAAATTTGATCTCCATATCCCCAGCACATTTCTGTATATTTAAGTTTGGTCACTCTTTGATTTATCATTTGCCTAAATTTAATTAAATTTTTATATTTTCGGTACTGACTTTTGTTGATAATTTTCGTTGGGGCAATGAACAAATTTTTCTTTCAGAATAGATTGAAGTCATCGTCAGGAAATAATGGGACCAAACTCAGGCTGCATCGTAAATATTCTGGGACACCCCGACAGTCTTGCTCAATCATCAAAAAATCTAAAAGCGGTTGACCAACGAGTTATGAGTGACACTCCTAGGTCTAAAATATAATAGAAAAATCGGATAGCCATAATTTCGTAACAGTGCAAGGAGTACACGCTGATAAAAACCGGGTGCTGTAATATATTCTCCCAAACATATTCTGCTGGAACCATGTACAAATTTGGAACACACTCCAAAAAATAAAAAAATTTCAATTCCTAAACACACTTATATTTAAATGCAAAAAGTAGCATGTTTACTTGCAAAGATGCATACGTTTACATGGAACTTACGTCGAAGTATTCGTGTGTTTCCTCCCAAATGTCCCAGGCGAACGAATGACCAGTGAATGCATGAAACTAAGATGCAACAGAACAATTCATTTACACACGCATTCAGGAATATTTGTGAGTCACTGACTGACAAAAATGTAGTAAACAGTGCATCAATCATAGCTGTATTTGTATCACAAACAAAGCTCTATTTGGATCACAAACATATATATTATAATATATTAACCATTGTATCTCAAACACTTGATATTGAATTGCAGTGTTCGATGCACCCAACATAATACATAATTTAGCTATAATTAGTATCAATCAAACAGTAGTCAAACTTAGTTTGCAGCATGATGCTTTTGGCTGCTTATCTCTCTTTCGCCTGTCTACTCTGTTTTATATCAATTTCCAACTATCATGTCGTTTAGCTGCGGTATGGATACCCCCTGGTAGAATAATCTTAATGTCAAGGTTTGGCATCTGCGGAGGACTGAGAGCTCTTAAACACAAAATAACGTAACAAATTCCTACGGTTGGGTTACATTATTAAGGATAAACTTTATATACCATCTCATTATCCTGTACAATGTGATATGGGTATGAAAATTTTAAAAAAGAAATCACTTTATCATGTTGCAGTGAACAAACATCATGACTTGAGTTGCCTAAGCATCATAGCAAACGCTGAATCATCAACACCAAAGCCGCTGCAAAGAGGAAAAACCATATAAAAAATTTAATCCTTTTTTCCCCAACAACAAAGTATACAATTTTGTTTCTAGTAGTGGCAAGACTCCACGGAACCTGTAACCTTTTGATGATCTTAACATAACAAAGCGACAGAAAAAAAATATATTTTTCAAGACAGCCAAAGTGTCAATTTGTCTGTCTGCCTCACAACATACATGTGGAAATCCACGTACTACTACTTGTCGTCGTAATATTGACATTTTTTGTTTTGGTTTTTTCTTCTGCTGTCTTTCCTATCGAGGTTGTTAACATTTCCCTGTCACAGCGACTGGCGAGTAGCATAGAGAGCAACAGGAAAATAACCGTTAAAATGTTGTTCAAACTTGTGTCAACCATTAGTCTTAACTGTCAAATCATTCATTGACATAGCGTGCATCAAACTTCAAGCTTCAAACTGCCCGTCAGCTTACATACATACAATGTCTTGAAGCGCATGACAAACTGGTGACTTTGATTGCTTTTAATTGAATTTATTTGAGTGAATTTTGATAGCTGTGAAATGGTTTAAACTTGGTTTGGCTGGCGAAAAACGTTATTTAATTAAATTTGAAAATAGCACATGCTCCTATTTTCGTGTGGAAATTAATGGTATTTTGCATAGATGAATTTGATGCATATTTAATTAGGAGTCAAAGCACAGTTGGTTTGCTGGCCCATATGTGGGATATGATCCCTACTATGAATGAACTGTGGGTGGGGGTCCTTTCACTTTAGCAAGTTTGTGACAAGTAGGTGTGATATTTAATTGGCTTATTGACAACAGCGTATTGTGTTAGCCAACATTTCTAAAATCCTAAGACCTCTTTTGACCCATGAATAAACCGTTACTTTCCGTGAATAGAGTCGAAATATGCATCGAATGATTACAATCATTATCGGCACCTTGATACTCTATACCTTACCAATTGATGTATCGAATTGTCTATAGTGCATCGAATTATAGAAGTAATTTGTAAAATCTACGCGATACTTTGCTATTCCATATAACTTAGTACCAATTGTATTATGTCAGTATCAGAAACCAATTTCAGACTTATCATACGTAATTATAAGCTTGACTAAGACATTTAAATCAGGTTTACCAAGACGAATCAAGATTTTGTTTCTTCAGTTATATTGTGAATGATGGAGAGCGACTATTAATAGAAAGAATAACTAATGCTCATACTCATAATTGACAAATTTCTGGTTCGCTTGGAACAAATAACTAGGTTTGAGATTTAATCCCACTCGGAACTGTAACCAACATTGTCACTTATGCCTGAGAATGGGAAAAATATATTGTCACCGTACAAGCATTAATAACACTGTAAGTAAAATTTGAAGTTTTGAAATGGCACACAAAACCACCGAGACACCCCAAGTAATTTTTCGGTCATAGAATCCAGTGGTATACTCCGTTTTAAAAAGTTAGCTCAAAATAACGAGATATTTCGATTTTAAATTTGTAGTAGATTTAAGGTGATTTTTGATTTTATTTGAAGGAAAACCCTGCAAAAGCTCTTGTTAAATCAATTTATATATTTTTTTCGACAAAATGTAACCGTTGAAATAATAGACATCTATTTGGAAGCAGAATTAGTTTAGCCATAATAATTATAATAAATTTGGGATTCGGGATTTTGGGATTGGCATCCCTATTACAAACAGATGCTACAACATATATATCAAAGTGTTCACTTTGATAGATTAGTCCCTACCCGCCGCTATAGATGTTAACACATAAAAAATATAAGCATTTTATTGACCATTTTGAAAAAAATAGAAAAATGAGTGACGAAAATGCAGATCACATTGCGAAAAATTAAATATATTTTGTTTTGTGTGTGGAAAATTTACACCGAAAAACATCGACGACATTTGGTTGAAGATGCCCTCACAGCTTACAATCAGTAGTTTTTGTTTACCCCCGCTGAAGAAATGCGAAATGTTGATCATGCACCTGAATTTACGTGCATCACATGTTTTAGTGCATTAAACAAATGGTGGAAATTACGGCGATATTCGATTCCATTTGGACTTCCAATGATATGGACCGATCCAGGGGAACATGATACAGAAATTTGCTACACTTGCAAGAACGATGTAAATGGTCTCAATCGAAACAATAATTTCACTTAGATAGAATATATATGGAATACACAATAATTTATTCTTATAGAACGATCCGGTTTTATATACAAAAGTGCGCCAAGTGCTCACGTACCAGTTCCACACAGTGATGAATTGCCTGTCCCAGTACATCCATCGACATACCAATATGATACTGCGTCCTATGAAGTACAACCACAAACTTCAGCAACATCTTTACATCATGCTGATTCTGATTACCTTCAGCCAGTTATACAATATCCATCATTAATTTCGCAGGAACATTTATATAGAATCGTTCGAAATCTGAAGCTATCTCAAAATAATGCAATGACTTTGGCTTCGGAACTAAGAAACGTCAACGTGCTAACACCAGGTGTAAAAGTTACATCTTACAAATACCGGCAAGAACCATATATGCCTTATTTCATGCTTTCCGAGGACGCAGCTTATGCATATTGCCAATATATTCCCGGTTTAATGAATGAAATGGGAATCAGCAACTATAGTCCATCTTTATAGCGTCTTTTCATAGACTCTTCAACCAGAAGCTTAAAAGTAGTCTTGCTATTTGAAAACAGCAGCTTTAAACCAGTACCATTGATCTATGCTCTTTGAATGCATGAGTCGTACGATACCATGAAACTAATTCTGGAACGCATCAGTTATGACGAACACAATTGGCGCGTAAATTGTGATTTCACTATTAGCTGGAATGCAAACTGGCTATACAAAGTACATGTGTATTTTTTGTAAATGGGACAGCCGTGCAAAATGCAACCAGTACGAAAAGCGAGATTGGCCAAAACGCGGTTCGGATGTTGTTGGCGAGTTTAATCTTCATATCAAGCTGGGAGTTGTAAAGAATTTTTTAAAGCGTTTGGTTCGCGTTAACGAAAATGCATTACCATACTTGAAAAACAACGCTTTTCCAAAATTATGAATTGAAAAATTAAAAGAGGGTAATTTTGTGTAACTAAAAGTGTGTGACTGCAATTTATTAAATATCAAGTTTTTTTAACAGGTGTAGTTAACGGTCCAGATATTCGGAAACTTTTAAGGGGTACGAGTTTTTCTGAAATGTTAGATGAAATTGAACTAAACCCATGGAACTCAATTCGTGTGGTAATTGAAAACGTTCTTTGCAAAAATCGCTCACCAGGGTACCGTGATTATATTGACAACATGATGAAGTTTTTCGACAAACTTGGCGTTAATATGCCGTTGAAATTCCACATGTTACATGAACATGTCGATTTTTACGAACCACAATTGTCCACAGAAACAGACGAAACTGGCGAAAGATTTCATCAAACCATAATGGCATTCGAAGACCGTTTCGCTGGAAAAAGAATAGACTCAATGCTTGCTGATTTCTGCTGGTCGATTGCAAACAAAGAGTAAAAATTGAATAAATCCAAAAAAAAATTTATAAAATCATCAAAATAAGAGCAAATATAGTTCCGTGTCCGATTGAAAATGGACGTCCATTATTTCTAGATATACATTTTGACAAATAAATAATAAACAAATAGATTTTAAACAAGTTTTTAAAGTTTTTCATTCAAATAAAATCAAAAATCGCCTTAAATCTACTACAAATTTAAAATCGAAATATCTCGTGATTTCGAGCTAACTTTTCAAAACGGGGTACACCACTGGATTCTACGATCCAATTGTCTCGGCGTTTTGGTGTGTTATTTTCACCTACTTATAGTGAAATCTGTTTGTACTTCCGTATTGAATACTTCGATGTGCTAATATTTCACTGTCAGTTTATCTAAAACGTTTGTTTATATTTCTTAAATGATCGCAAAATTTATCAAAACTTAACTACCGGTAACGATACTTCTGTAATTTTTGAATATAGATAAAGATGTTGAACTTTTCTCAAATGCTTCGTCGCTGAACTCTTGGGACCGACCAATGCGATCAGATAAGATTGTGGCAGCAGCACCTCTTCTCGTAGGTTTACTAACAGCACCATTCTAACAGCTAATCTTTACCGACATTGCATCAAAAACTCTTTAGCGATATCAAGAACAAATCGTAAAGAAAACCTTTGTTTCGTCTAAGCAAAGTCTTAGATAATCGAAATTTGTTTGGGGAATGTAATTGCGGCGAAGGAATATTTTTCGAATCAAGCATATCATTTCTTTAGTTAAAATCGTTTACGAGAACATCTATACGCGCGCCTCTAGGGCAGTAAACTATCAGTTTAATACATACGCAAGTGTTAGGTTTGTAAGAGTAAATCATCGTTTGTTTGTTCGTTGCTTGGCAGTCGGTATTGAAGGTGATTATTGGGCGATTTTCATATAATTTTCCCACACGATTTTCTCCCGAAACTCATAGCCGATTTTATTAATTTTTGGATTAAAAAGCTAGTGCGGGTTTCGACGAAGAGTTTAGGCAAAATATTAAGGCGATCCGATATCGGCGAGCCGAGATTGAAGTGTTTTAATTTGGAGTATTAATTTGGAGTAATATTAAAAAAGTGTTTTATGTTGATCTTCGGTTATATCGTACGAATATAACAATGTATGTATGTATGTATGTACAAGTGTCTGTTGCTTTGCATTCTTTGACTTTTGTGGGAATAAAACAAAAAGTATTGAGCATGAAAATAATGACACATGTGCTTGCACTGGGTCTTAAAATAATTTTAAGTATTAATATTATTTAACTGTAACGTCATCATATGATTGAACGCTGTTTTTTATTTTCCAATGTAACATTTACGAATGTGTTCATAGAAATCGAATAGGTACCGTGTAGCAAAAAGGTGTTAACACATCGCCCGTGAGTTCGAACACTCATTGGATTTTTTTATTTATTTTCCAATGTAACATTTACGAATGTGTTCATAGAAATCGAACAGGTACCGTGTAGCAAAAAGGTGTTAACACATCGCCCGTGAGTTCGAACACTCATTGGATTTTTTTTAATGTTAATGTTCATACTATCGTAAAAGCCTTCAATGTCTGATACATTTTTCTATGTGAAAAATGCTTGGATTTTCAATGGAATAATAGATATTTCCGGAAAACACACTCACTGGCATGACTAGTCCCGAATTCATCATCAGTATCTCATTTCTGTAGTTGTTGAATCGAAAAAGTTTTCACATGACACATGTGAATTGAACCAAAAAGGCTACGAATTGGTGCACAAAATAGCTTCTCACATGTGACTGGTTCTGCAGCATTTGTTTTGCGAAATTATCTGTCACATACTGTTTTTGTTTCATGCTTATTGGAAAAATGCGAGAAAAACTGTTTCTAAAAAGTAGTGAGTCGAAAAATTTAAAATTTGAAAAGTCAAAATAAAACCAACAAATTAAAACGGTGCACGGTTTTGACATTGTTTCCAAAAAAATTCGTTTTGAGTAATTAATAACTTATATTTTAAGTGGAGAAGATAAGAATTATATGTTTTTGTAATGTATTTCAATTAATTGTTCCTAAATATTACAGAAAAATCAAACAAGTAAAAATAAAATATTGTTGAATATGTGTCAACTAATTTGGAATTTGCAAGACACAATTTGGAGGGTTAAATTCCAACACAAAAAGTAAGGATCATTGGGAATCCATTAAAACAACTTATGTTTGTTGTTATTTTTCGCACTAGATTATTTTGTTTGTTTATATTTTTGACACATCTAACACATTAACGGCACGGGTAGGGCAATTTATCAAAGTACACACGTGTAAACAGCACACAGCGTTAGCATCACATACGTGGTTGTTGTACACCAATAGCCTCTGCCTGAAAATAAGTATGATGGTATTGATATACAAACAAGCAGGTCGTCATCGCTAAAGAGTATTGAATAGTATAGAGAACTCATGGAACGAATAGTATGACTCAAAAGCACTGGCAACATCTGGCGAATGATTCAAAACGTATTACTCTCTTTTTGTCATAATTTCGTACATTCATAATTTTGATGTAAAACATTGATGCCTTTTGAAACATTTATGCTTTTTGTATTGTTTTATGTAATAACATTGTCGAACTGTTGCATTTATATTGAAATATTCTATAAAGAGAATAAGTCTCGTTTATGCTCTTTTACTCAGACTCTCTACATGAGAGCGGAAAAAGGGTGCAATAAGTTTTCTATACTATTCAATACTTTTTGTCGTCGCTCTGTTTATGACAAAGCAAAAACAATTATTTTAGTGAGCTAAATATTGCTTTATTTATTTTAACACTATTAACAACTAATGTTAAAGCAGATGTAAGAAAAAAGAAAGTGCAATAGCAAAAGAGCCTTCAGCACAAAAAAAAACACCATTTTAAGCCACAGCAAAACAATTTTGAATTAATTTTTATGTATAATGGAAGTAAGTACATTTCGTATAATCGCTTTTGGAATTGACTGCATTCTGGGCATCATATAAACCTTGCTCAATACTTATTAAATGAATTTATTAATGTTTAAAAGAGCTTGAAATTTTTTTTATTTCCCAATGTAACATTTATTAATGTGCTCATAGAAATCGAACAGGTACCGTGTAACAAAAACCGTGACCGTCGACCGTGAGTTCGAACACAGTTAAGTTTGAATGTTTGCGACTGATAACTTAAAAAATGTTTACGACAAAGGAAAAGTGTTTCCATTAACTCAAAAAAACTTTGAGAAGAATCGATAAATGTTTGCAACAAACAGTAGTTTTTGTTTAAAGCCAACGAGCAATATTTCACAGAATACGATCATATATCACTCTCGAGTTGGAGTTGCTGTTGTATTTTACTCTTTGGTTGGACGCAAAAAGGACAAAAATAAAAGGGAATGCGTATTTTCGTTCGACGCAACCAAAATAAACACTATTAAATCTTAGTTTGCAGCTTGGTTTGCTTCTGGTTGCTTATCGATCTCGTAAAACATGTTTACCCACCTCATAATGGTACATCTACTCGGGGGAGTGCCGCCAAACTCCTGCCTAAATTCCCTTTGGACGGAAATGAAGGAAGTCAAAGCATGGCACCGCTGGACTAACCAAATCCTCTTTCCGGTATTCCAAGCACAAATTTTAATTAATCTATATAGTAACCTACAAAATAAAAAAAAACCCGATTACTCACACAGAAAACAGTTTTTGTAGCAAGATTCGCGCACCACCCTGTATCTATTATGCTGAAGAAAGCGTAAGAGGCAGGAATACCGTAGATTATTGTTGGTATTAAATATCTGCATGAATTCGTTCATAAAGTGAATGGACAGTCGCATATGTATTTCCTGTTCCTCAGTGTGCAGTAAGACATTTGAATGAATGCATTCACTGAAGTTCGGCTTCGTATGCCGAAGATTGTGTTCATTCGTCCTATAAATCGATCAAACTCATACTCACAACATTCAATAACTGAGGGGGAAAAGGCAAGACCAACGAGTGAGTGAAAGAGCAAAGGAAGTACAATACAATTTCAGTAGCTGCATTCATGAATACAAAATACTTAAATACATGAATACAAACCGAGTGGTTCCGAGAGTGAATCGTGGTTTGTGCGAATACTGCAAGTTTACAGCGTTCGTTGCTTACCTACTTTAAGTAATACAAGTCCTTTTTGCACTAACTCATTGCTGCTCACTGAAAGTGAAGTGAATGAATATGTGTCATTACTTTTTGTGAGTGTCTCATGGGTAGCTTTTTTGAATTCATGCAGATGTTTACTTAATATTAAATCAGAAATTTATTAACCCAATGATCAAACTAACCATTTTCAGAGTAAATCGTTTGCATTGAACTGCGACAAAATTTCCAAAAAATCACATGAGCTGTCAGGAGACAGGGGAACGAAGTTATTTTCGCTATATATTATGTACTAGTTAGTTCCAACACGCATAAGGCTCCCGTACAAAAATACGATAATTTAAATGGATCTCTAAGAAAATATACTTTTTTAAAATGATAAACCTTTTTTTAGAACATTTTTTTAGAGAATGTATTTTTTTAAGTATATTGTTAGGTCCATTTTGTATTACATTTTCCCGAAAATGTCCTTTTTTTTAAAGAGAGGGGCTTCTTTTATTAAAAGCTAATACTTTTTTTTAGAAAAGGTACTATTTTTAAGAAGAAGTACTTTCTGTAAGAAAAAGACATAAGAGTATGAATTTTGTTTTTTGGAGAAAAAGTTTAATTTTTTAAGAAATAGGAATTTCTTTTGAATTGGTTCTTTTTTCAAAAATATGTACATTTTTAAGAGTAGGTACTTATTGCAAGAATAGTTTTTTTGTTTTACCAGAAATTAACTCTTTAAAGAAAATGTAGTTTTTTAAGAAAACGAAATTTGTTGTAAGAAATGTACTTTTTTAAGAAAAGGTACTTATTTAAAAAAATAATTTTTTTTAGGAAAATGTACTTTGTTTAAGAATATGAGTAGTTATTTTTTTGAGAAAATTTAAATTTTCTAAGAAAAAAGAAAGGCCACTTATTTAAGAAAATTTTCTTTTTTTTAATCATCTTTCACTTCGACTTTTCTTATTTACTATTTATTGGGTTCAAAACTACAATATATAACAAATTTTGGTTACAGGCTCCACCTAGAAAACATCCCATTGAACAAGAAATTTACCAACATATATTAGCCTAGACGCAAACCAAAGCAAAAGTACCCAATATAGTTGATAATACTGGGTTGTAGCACAATAGTGTAAAAAAAAGTGTGACAAAATTTGTGTGATTTTACATAATAGCATTTGTTTCTTATAACAAAAAACTATTTCAAAGCCATGAGGCTGGTGTAGGAGAAACCCCGTAAAACCGCCCAAAGATGACCATCCCGGAACGCCTTGTTCACACTGAGAAGAGATTCGTTGTCACGACTATATTTACAGCCAACTAAAATTTGGAGGTTCCTTGGACTATCACATTATTCAGTTGTGAATACCAATAATTGTATTCTTTATCACCAAATGTTGTGCATATCAATTGATTTGTAATTCAGTTTTGGTTGCAAGAACTGGAATATTTAGTTGAAGCCACAGCAACGCAACAATAAATAAATGTGATCTGTCGATCGAGATGTAGTTGTAGCAATCAAATTATCCTGTAGTGGTGAATATTCTAGTTGTTGGATGAACGAAAAATTTAAAAAATAATTCGGTTGTAAAGGGTCCTCCATCTAACGTTTTTTTTTCAACTAGTGCTTATTTCGTGAATGGTAACACTTAGCTCATGTCTGATTTGACAGATAATTAGTTTTGTCCTTCCGCTGAACGTATATGCTTGTGTATACGCTTGAACAACGCTGGGAAATATTGCGACATTACTTTGAAAATCATGGTAATGTTGCAGATGCCGATTTTGACGATTTTACCAAAAAAAATCATCTTTTCAGATGAAGCTCATTTTGATCTTGGCGGGTATGTAAACAACAAAATTGTCGCATTTGGGGCACAGAAAACCCGCACGCGTACATTGATAAGCCGATGCACCCAAAACGAGTCACTGTTTGGTGCGGATTTTGATCCAGAGGCATAATTGGGCCATTTTTCTTCGAAAATGAGCAAGGAGTGGCCGTTACAGTCAATGGCGATCGTTATGGGGCCATGTCAAACGAATTTTTGTTCACAAAAATTGAAGAGGAGAATATTGGCAACATTTGGTTTCAACAGAACGGCGCTACGTGCCACACAGCCGAAGCTACACTCGAAGTTTTGCGCCCTGTTTTTGAAGATCGCATTATCAGCCGCAGAGCTGATGTCGTTTGGTCACCTCGGAGCTGCGATTTGACACCGTTGGACTATTATTTGTGGGGTGCCCTCAAAGATAAGTGTTACGTAGACAAGCCAGAGACAATTGACGCTTTAAAGGACAATATTCGTGAAGCCATTGGTGAAATACAGCTGCACACAATCGATAATGTGCTTACAAATTGGATCGAACGTGTAGGCTACTGCATGGCCAGCCGAGGCAGCCATTTGAATGAAATTATTTTCCATTATTATTCCATTATTGTACTTTGAAATAAAGAAAGAAATTTGAGAAAATATTCAACAGTTTTTTTTTACAGCATTTTCAAAAAAAAAAAGTTATTTGGCGGACCCGTTACCAACTAATATCTATATTGGTATGCTCAACTAAAGTAATTACTTGAATTTGATGGCTGTCACAACCCTTTGGCGATGCTTTAACCCATTATGAATTTTATAGAAAAAAGTAGAAACAAATTTTTTTTTATTAAAATTGTGTATTTTAAATTTAAATATAAACAAAATTATTATTATTTATAACCAGGGTCGTATTTTGTGCCCATTTTTGATCGAAAATATAAAAACAATTGTTTGCATGTGTTTGTGAAGTCGTCAATAGTGGCGTCATATTCATCGATGATGTTTAAAAGTCTCACTTCACCTCAATTTATGATAATATGTATTCTTCTATATATATACACGTTATTGTTTTTTCATAACATTGTTTACCACTTTCTGTTTAAAATATTAGTTTTTCTGTAAAGTCCTCGTGTAACTTTCCAATATACGTAGTTTCTCCGTAACAACAAAGCCTCTTGTGAAAAAACGAATACATAACTTTGTAACAAGTGTTTTTGTACCAGAAACTAAATTATGATTACAGTAACTAATATTTGAACACGAATTCTAATATTGTACTTTTTATTAGTTGTATCTTCCGTTTCAGATGAATGAGGTTTTCGAAATACTCAAATTGGATAATACAACTAAAATTCGGTAGTAGCAACTTGTATTTAGTGAGACCGATTTTCAATCTATCAATAACATCGACAAATAATTCTGATGTTTGACAATTACGAATTCTGATCAAAATATAGACTTCAGCATGGAATTTCCAATGCCTGAATTGATTTCCAACTAATCTTTTCCCTGTGTGTTGATCTAAAAACTTCCCCGCCCAAAATCTGTAGCAACTTTTGTGGTCACAGATGCCAAAACTGTTAGAGTGTCTGAGGACTCTCAACAAGGAATGGTAGCTGAACCGGAGGAAGTACCACTTCATTACACGCAAAGAAAAAAAACGTTTATTGCTCGGTTGCCACAACAATACTTTGATTGATTTGTATTACTTTATTAATCGCAACCGTTTATGTAGTTCTCCCAAATAAACTCATATATCGCAAATGTGTACCATGTTGTTGTAAACGAGATCTCGTTTGCACTAAACGAGTACAAAATTACATTTGTCGCAAGTTAAAAACCGTTTGCAATAACTGAAATTAGCCATTTTTCTAATGAGTACGAAGAACGTAAATTTTTCTCATTCTCTCTTTCTGTCGACTGTATACACAGTCCCCTCGTTTGACATACACACTCACGCATACACATAAAAGGCTTTTGCCTTGTCAATATATCTTGGATGGACGACTGACGCCTTGTAGTTTGCTGCGCTTTTAGTTGTTATTTGAATGCAAGTCGAGACGGACGTGTTCGTAGACACTGAAAAGATAGACAAAAATTTCAACTTTTTTAAAACAAACTTTATGGGTAAAACCAAAATCATAAAAGTTGGAAATTTACACAATAAAGAGCTTATGGAAGCCATAAATATAAATTTTAATGTATAAGTAATGTACTGAATAGAGTAACTACAACTCGGTTGCTGTAACTACAACTCGGTTGCTGTAACCGAAAGAACAGTTGGTGGAACCGTTTTTCGTTTATCACAAACGTTTTTTCAGCTTTAATTTTTCATAACTCGTTTACTGCAAACGTTTTTCAGTTCTCGCAAACGTTTTTTTCGTTAGGATCAACTACAACTCGGTTGCTGTAACCGAGGGAACAGTTGGCGGAACCGTTTTTCGTTTATTACAAACGTTTTTCAGCTTTAATTTTTCATAACTCGTTTACTGCAAACGTTTTTCAGTTCTCGCAAACGTTTTTTCCGTTAGGATCAACTACAACTCGGTTGCTGTAACCGCTTTTTTTCAGCTTTTGTTTTTCATAACTCGTATGCTGCAAACATTTTTCGGTTCTCCCAAACGAAATGATATGTATGGCTTAACAGAAGTTCGTTTCTCCCAACTACAGTCCCCAAACGAACTTCAGTTATCTGAGATTTCGTTTGGGAGGAACGAGTTTTTTCTTTCCGTGTAGGATATAGACGGTGGTGACATGGCTTTGCAATTCGATGGCCATAAAATATTCTACGTTAAGTAACGTGTTGTATTCGTGTATTCTTGATATTTTTGTTGAAAATTATTTTTGCTTTTGATATGAAATTTTAGATTTTTATTGTCATATTTTTTGACTTGTTTTTTGGGAACAAAAAAAATCACATTTATTGCTTTCAACGACATCTAGAAAATTACCCATTACACTAAAATTGTCCCAACACTTGTGCTTCAACTATTTGTTTACTTTATCTATGGTTGATGGTGTTTCTTTAACCCATTCTGAGCCGCGTTGTAAAAAAAAGGTCATTGAAAATTAAATTTTTATAGTAATTAAGGTCCGCTGAACCCAAATCCGTCGTCAGATTTTCGGTACCACATATAGTTCCACCGATATCATCTATTCCAGAAGTCGAACAATGGCCATCTGAACGACACCATATATTTTTTTACAATCGGAGGCTCTTGTACTTCAACAATAACTTATTTGTAGATGTTTCTTCAAAAGTAATATATTTTTGAAAATATAATTCTTTTAATGTGTCTTATTTCCCTTTTGGAAATTTGGCCCATATAGGGGAGAGGCTGAGCATTGTAATTATTCCTGTTCGAAAACTCGAACAGTGTTTCAAACTCTGTTAATACGAGTATTTCGTTTTGCCATTTATGTTTCACTGCATCTGTGTAACCTTGTACTGTGAGTTGTCAATATGAATATCAGTGAATACATATTGGTTGATGGTAAATATTTCCAATCACTGTATCCATTTAATCTTTGTTGGTATAAGTGGTTTATAATCTTTCATTTAACTATTAGTTTTACATCGATTTATATCACACACAAAACTGCTTACTAAAACGCAGTAAAGTGTTACCAATTTCAGAATTAATGTCATCATGGTGTCTCATATAAAACGCTTAAAACATTAAGCATTTTGCGTTACAACATCAGCAACAATAAAAGTCACAGCTTTTAACATTCGAAATTATGAGCGTAGAATTTATAGACATTTTGTTAATCCTTCAATTTATGGCGATTAGTAAAAAAAAACTCATGAAACATTTATGGAGTGTCGGTTGGTTGTTAATAGTTGAAAGCCATTCAAAATAAATCATAAATCTTTGCAGTAGTTAAGTTTTACAAGCGCTCGACTTTGAAAAGGATTAAAATTCAACAACGAAACGTGAGGGAACTGATAAGAAAACTAATGCGGAAGTATCAATGGGGAAATGTTTCAAGCGGGAATCACGTTAATTAAATATTTGACTATTAAGAACAGTGTTTGAATTGATCGATGTCTGGATATTTGAAAATGTAAATTTATAAAACTTCAGAGACTGTTGTGAAACAAATATACGAGCTTTATAGAAAGCACTTCAGATCACAGAAGCTAAGTTAATATTAAACTATGTAAATTACTTTTGGAGTTTTTGTCTATGCAATTTAATAATTTTAAAAAGGGGGTTTAATTTCTTTTATGTCAATAGATAATTTTTTTATTTGTGTTTACTTAGTTCAACAACTTTTCATTGATGGGACCTAAACTCCCATTTCCAGACAATATATGAAGTCTCGTTCAAACACCTTAATTTTTTTGGTAGACAGATAATTACGTTTGTATGGTAAAATGTAGGTCACAGCTTCTCACAATCAGTGAACTGTTCGCTTTATACATTAAGACTGATAAACAAGAGCCGTGCGTGCACTCTAACAATTGCACCACGGACATCACACTAATTTGAACTTTAAATTGATAAAGCATCCTTGAAGGATTTCACGAAGTTTTGCATTTTTTAATATTCTATTGATTAATGGCCATCAGTAGCGCGACTCTCACCACATTACATGTCTTTCGACGACGATCACTTCGCTTCGTCATGGCCTCACTATCGTGTAATTAGTAATGAAAAGGCTTCTCAAGAAAGCGTTCAAAACCGGAGTAAAACTATACGCATGGATAATTAGAAACGCACGTCTCACTGAGTGCTATCTCCTGTCCCCTCAGAGGATGTAATGGGAAAATATTTATTATACATTTATAATTCGATCTGATATTATTTTTGAAAAGAATATTTTTCTCCAATTTCCTTTGAGCTAAACAGATCAGGGATTTTTCAGTCAGTCGGATTTTTTAATTTTCAACAGTCGGAACCAGAATTTGAGCTCACATTAGCGGACGATCGTTTCGAATTTGTGACTCTTTATATCAGCGCTATACATTCTGAACAGTCTGTCTTTTGTTTGCTGTTTCAATGCAAATATATGGTTTGTAGCTTGTCGCAAATATATTTAGGGGTTTCACAAGCTGTCGTACTTGGTCGTATTTCTATACAACAGTTGTACAATTATTGTTGTTTGTTTCCACATAAAAATAATGTACGACAATACAATCGCGAATGATATGTCTAGTATTTGTCGTATACATTTGATAAGTAACATCACTACGGTAAGAGCTGTTGTTGTTATTTATTATTACACGGTGAAAAATAACGGCCCCAGCAAAATATTACAGGAACCACGTACATGTATTGTTTTCGTGAATTGCAGATCTGCTGCTTTTGTTTTTATTGTGACAGACACCAGAGTTTTTTGCAGTTTTCAACAAACAAATCCTCGTTTGGGTCGCAAATATATATATTATAACCTATTAATCATTACGTCCCAAACATGTTATGTTGAATAGCAAACACAATGTGTTTGGACATAAGTATACTATATTTGCGGCAAGCTACAAGAACGTTATATTTGCATCCAAACAATAAAAAGAGGCAAATTTTTCACCGTGTACATTTATTTAGGGAATTCACAAAGTGTTCTAAGGTTGTAGGTTGTAAGAAAATATAAGACCTCCAATACCACATATGTGAATACCCTGTCGTAAATGCATATAATACAACCCAAGGCGTATTGAAGAATGTGATGGCACTAAATCAAAGTGGATTTACATCAAGTGGAAGCATTAGGAGTTGTTGTAATTGTAGGCAAAAACATCAGACATTTGGTTTTTATTTCGTACCGACTTTGTGTCAAACTCTGCAGGTATGTATACCAACAATAAAAGTAAACAAGCATGTACAAAAACAAAATACACATGAATTTGACAGTTGCTGCGTACAAAATTTGTGGCCGTCGGTGGTGCAATGGTTAGTGTGCGCGGCTCTTGTACATGAGACCCTGGGTTCGAACCCTGCTCTGACCACCTTAAAAGAAAAATTTCTTTCGGCGGCGGTCACCTCGCATAGTGACGGCGACACTATCGAGTATATAGCCATGAAAAAGCTTCTCAAAATACCGTTCGAAATCGGTGTAAAACTGTAGGTCCCAATCAGTGAGTGAAAACTGGAAAGCGCACAGCTCAGTGATTGTGAGAAGTTCTCCCTTGTCCCTTCATGGGATGTAATGGGAAACCATTTATTTATTTAGGTACAACGTCATGAAAATACTGAAATCAGCTGTGCTAATGCTTTCACTTGATATAAATACACTTTGCACTAGATGTTATTGGGCGAATTATAATTAATTAAATTGTCAAAAACAGAAGAGTATTCAGGAACCCGCCTATCCCAGAAACCGGGCTTTTAGTTGTTTCAAAAAATGAAATTTTTGAAACACCTGTGGCAACGGTTATTTTTAATATAAAAAATAAAAAACATTTTATAGAAAAAACTTAAATTTTGTTAATACATGATTCTTTGCTTTTCAAAATTCACACATATTTGCATTTAATAGTAATAATAAGAAGCAGTTCGACTTTATGTCTTGTTATGTCTCATATCAAAAAATTTCTGGGGAAGGAGGTAGAATACACGATTTTCAGCACAAAATGTTAAATACAAAAGTTGGGGGAAATTCCTATTTTATGTGTTATGGGCCTCCAAAATCCGGATAATGGGGGGTTTTTGTCGCACGATTTTTTTTGTCGGACGATTATTTTGTATGTGACCGTCGGTGGTGCAATAGGTAGTGTGCGCGCCTCTTGTACAGGAGATCCTAGGTTCGATCCCTGCTCCAACCACCTTAAAAATTTCTTTCGACGACGGTCACCTCGCTTAGTGACGGCGACACTATCGAGTATATAGCCATGAAAAAGCTTCTCAAAATACCGTTCGGAATCGGTGTAAAACTGTAGGTCCCAATTAGTGAGCGAAAACCGGAAAGCGCACAGCTCAGTGATTGTGAGAAGTTCTCCCCGGTCCCTTCATGGGATGTAATGGGAAACCATTTATTTATTTTATTTATGATTATTTTGTATTTCGAGTCGTCCGGACGGGTTCAGGGACCAGGGAAAGAAATACCAATTTTCTTTGGTTTGCATTTGTGGATTGTGAGAAAATTAAAAAATTATTTTCGATAATTTTTTAAAATTTGAACGGCCGATATTTCGATAACAAAGTGAGTTATCGAAAATTATCATTTAATTTGTTTGGTTTATTTTGCCTTATGTTGCGCAAAACCGCTGCCAGAAAATTCCTTTAGACGCTTTTTAATACTTATACTTAGTAGCCCCGTATATCTGAACTTTGGAGGCCCATAACTCCTAATATAGAATTTTTCCCAAACTTTTGTATCTTACATTTTCAGCTTACAATTATATCTTCTACTCCACCGGTGGACCGGTTTTCAGTTTTTGATTACTGTAATTGTGAGGAGAATATAAACAAACTTGATCAGCTGTGTTGGTGCAACCACCTTCTTCACTACGCCTTTCTACAATGGTAAACAAATTGTATCAGCTACACCCCCCAAACATATCTGCAAAAGTTGTACTATCCTACAACACTTTTGTATGGAAAAAATCTACTACAGTTGCACAACTGTTGTAGAACTTTAGCACCTACGACACATGCAATAGTTAGGACACTGTTGTGAACACCCCAATTGTGATATTATATTGTTATGTTATAATTATTATTATTGTGTTATGCTATTATGTTATTATGTTATTATTTTATCCTTTTCATTTAGATTAGGCATTTTAGTTTTAAAAAATGTTTTTCTTCAATCAACTATTTTTTGAATCAGCTGGATATATACGACATACAACAAATAATGCACTAATGGTGTGCTCACAACTGTTGTACTTATTTACGACAATTCAATACAACGTACGACAATACGAAAGCTTGTGGAAACCGTAATTATACTTGTGTCCATAAAAACATTGTGTTGGCTGTTCAATATTATAAGTTTGAGACACAATTATTATTTGGTTATAATTTATGTTTTTTTGATCAAATTTGGCTTTGTTTGTTGAAAACTGCGAGTAACAAAATCGTGAGAGACAACAGAGAAACATAAAAAGATCTTCAATTCATGGAAACTATGCTTGTAAACATATACTTCCTGCAATATATTGCTGGGGCCGATTTTTCAGCTTGTAAAATTTTAGGCCGTCCGTATTGCGCACATTGTTACCAATTGTAGTTGTCGTTGTCGGTGTTTCTCTCGTCTTTCTCTCTCTCGTGTAAAAGGCTTTATTACATTAATTATTCATTCTTTCTTTTGCGCTGAAAAATCTGTCTTTTTTGTTGTTTGGATACAAATATAACGTGGTTGTAGCTCGTCGCAAATGTAGTGTCCAAACATATTGTGTTTGCTATTGAATATTTCATGTTGGAGACATAATGATGAATATGTTATAATATATGTTTGTGTGACCCAAATATGGTTCTGTTTGTAGAAAACTGCTGAAAATAAAAATGTGAGAGACAACAATGAAACAAAACAGCAGCAGGTCTTCAAGTCATGGAATTAAAGCTGGCACGAAAGTATATGGATGTTCCAAAAATATATATGGTTGCTGCAAAATGTTTCTGAACATAGAACATAACTATTTATATTTTTAGTAATTTTTGGTCGAGCTCTACACTATGACTTTCAATATATGAATATTCTTCTAAGAAATTTTTTCAGATCGAACAATATACACTCCGGTTCACTTATTTAAAGGCACCAAAAATTCCATATTCAGCAGCCTGTATCTTTTGCACTTTGTAACTGATTGCAGAATTTTAAAATGGAAATGGAAGCTAGACATCTTGAGAT
Source organism: Phaonia tiefii (assembly GCA_963931995.1). NCBI lineage: Eukaryota > Metazoa > Arthropoda > Insecta > Diptera > Muscidae > Phaonia > Phaonia tiefii. The sequence goes on along the minus strand of OZ008368.1, from coordinate 193,967,019 downwards.
ATAAAAAAATCACGACAATAGTGGTTTCTTAACTAAAGAACTTTTTTGAGCAATTTATACAAAAAGTGAAAAATGTGATAATTTTTTGGTTCACTTGAATTAAGACACTTTATTATTTGTCTTATTATTTTTAAAGTAAGCGATGATTTTTTGTAGGGAGCATTTGTTTATTACAATTTATTACGTCTTAAACATTTCACGAGTCAAAATAGCAAAACAAAAACTTTTAAATCTGTCGGAAAAAACTAAAGTCGATGTTTACCGCTCTGAAGAATATTCTAACCGCGCACTAGCTAAACAAATTGGACGGAGCGGAGCCCAACAGTTGTCGACAATTACACCAAGGACCCCGAGGGGTATGGAAAAAATTATAAAGGAAGGGTTTTATTGTCTTTATCTACGTATGAGAAAAGAAAAATGGCTACAACTAACGGGGTTTTCAATAAGAGCGCTACAAAAGTTTTTTTTAAATAAAACAAAACCGGTTTTAGATACCAATGAAATTCTTTATTCCTGTGAAAGTACGTTCGATGCCATTATGTATGGAACTCGATTTCTTTTGCATGGCCACCACGGGCACGCTTGCAGAAGTCCAGACGCCGAACCCAATTTTCAACGGCTTTCAAGCAAAAATCGGCCGATACTGCTGCAATTTCACGTTCGATATTCGTACGAAGTTCATCAATCGTCGCTGGCTTGTTGGCATAGACCATCGACTTAACGTAGCCCCACAGAAAATAATCTAACGCCGTCAAATCGCATGTCCGAGGCGGCCAATCGACTGGGCCATTTCGTGAGATAACACGTTCACCAAACTTGGTTTCCAATAAATTGATTGTGGCATTCGCTGTGTGGCTTGTGGCGCCGTCCTGTTGGAACCACATGTCCTCCAAGTCCATATTATCCAATTGGGGCCAAAAATATTCGGTTATCATTGAACGGTAGCGATTCGCATTCACAGTAATGTGTAATTGGCTCAATGACGCCGCCGGCCCATAAACCGCACCAAACCGTAATTTTTTCGGGATGCAATGATGACTCATGGATTACGTGTGGATTGCTGTCTGACCAATAACGCATATTTTGCTTATTGACGAAGCCATTCAGCCAGAAATGAGCCTCATCGCTGAAGATGTTTGAGGCCACTGACTCCAAATTTCGGTAGTTAATTTTAATAATTTCGACTCGTTGTTGGCTCGTATATCTTCCCATGATGAAATGGCAAACCTTACTGAAGAGAAATGTCAAAAGAGCGGGAAAAATATGGCGTCGTTTGCTGTCCCTATCGATTTACTTTTGTAGCGTCTCTGCTGAAAAACCCTATTTCCATGATATGCGCAAAGAAAAGCGTTGTTTGAACCGACATCACCGCCGAGAGGGCGGCGTTATGATGTGGGGTGCTATTACGTACTATGGCACAATCGATCTTGAATTACAGAGTTCAAAAATGGCTGGTGCAAGCTATGAAAAGTTGTTGGAATCGGCTTTTCCGACGTTCAGTGAACTACTTGGTCCCATATCTTGGATATGGCAACAGGATAATGCCCCTATACACAACGCCAGAGTAGTAAAAGATTTCATTGCAAGCCAAAATGTTAATATTCTTGACGGGCCACCCTAGTCGCCAGATCTAAACATTATTGAAAATGTCTGGTTATCTCGTAAGGTCTATGAAGGAGGTAGACAATTTGATGACAAGCAGTCACTAATTAACGCCATTAAGGATGCTTGGAATCAAATTTCGTTGGATTACATAAATTCTCTTTATCTCTCAATGGGGTCGTACCCATTACTAATAGTTCTTAAATAAAGTAAAATAAATTAAAAAAACAAGAAAAACTGTTTTTGACTAAAATTAGTTAAAGTGCCTTTATTCAAGTGAACCAAAAAAAATTGCACATTTTTGGACATTTTTTTTATAAATTGCTCAAAAAAAGTTCTTTAGTTAAGAAACCACTATTGTCATGATTTTTTGGAACGAAGTTCCTTATCGAACGTTGCGGGATGGGGGCTAAATGAAAAAATTTTAAACAACTTTTTCTTATCCGTATTATGCTATAACACAGTATATATATATATATATATGGTTTCCCATTACATCCCATGAAGGGACCGGGGAGAACTACTCACAATCACTGAGCTGTGCGCTTTCCAGTTTTCACTCACTGATTGGGACCTACAGTTTTACACCGATTCCGAACGGTATTTTGAGAAGCTTTATCATGGCTATATACTCGATAGTGTCGTCGTCACTATGCGAGGTGACCGCCGCCGAAAGAAATTTTTTTTTTGAAGGTGGTCAGAGCAGGGTTCGAACCCAGGATCTCATGTACAAGAGCCGCGCACACTAACCATTGCACCACCGATAACACAGTATACAACCCAGTATTATTCTGCATACTTTTAGGATTTGGTAATTATTACTAAATTTGTACAGTCAGGGACGTATATGAGGGTTGTGCTCTTTAATGTTGGCTTTGAGATAGTCATGCCATTGTGAAGTGTGCTGGCATCAATGGAAGGCATTATGATATAATTACGGCTAAGGAAAGCGGGCTTCGCTGAACATGTTGGAATTGTAAGGAATTCGATGTTGACTCTGTTTTAGGTTATTGCCTTTTGCGTTATTAACAGTATTACCGTATTCTGTGTGCTTGCAGTTCAAGTCTCCCGCTAGTTCATAATAGTTATTTGAATTTTGAAGATTCATAAAATCAAATAGTTTTTGCAAGTCTGCTCGTATTGAATTTATATTGCCGGCCGGATAGTACGTACATGTAATAACTAAAAAGTTGTCGCAGTCAATTGGTATCTTTATGGCGCATGTCTCTAAAGCATCTAGCGAATATCTACTTTTGTTATCGTGACTGTAGTATTGTATGTTATTCTTGATTAATATAGCAGTTACCCCACCCGTTGTTGCATCAATTCGATATTTGCTTATGATTTTATAATTTTTAAATATTACATTGTGTCTATGTTTTAATTTTGTCTCATTTAATAGGATATTATATACTATCTATCTACTCTTAAAAATAGGACCAGCTCTAAAAAAATTACCATTATCTTGTTGTAAAAAATACCTTTTCTTACAAAAATTCCATTTCTTAAAAGTACCTTTTCTTAAAAATAAAATATTACCTTTTTTTCTTGAGATAAGTACGCTTTCTGAAAATAAGTAAATTTTGTTAAAAAATAACCTTTTTCTATAAAGAGTACTACTTCTTTAAAAAGTACCTGTTCTTACAAAGTACTTCTTTGTAAAACAAAAGTCATACCCTTATGGCTTTTTCTTGCAGAAAGTACATCTTCTTAATAATAGTACCTTTTCTTAAAAAAACCATTATCTTTTAATAAGAGAAGTACCTCTCTTTAAAAAAGGACCTATATAATACATATTCCGGAAAAAGTACCTTTTCTTAAAGATCCATTTAAATTAAAGATCCATTTAAATTAGCGCTTTATACGTGCTAGAAGTAACTAGTACATAATATATAGCGAACTTCGTTCCAACCGGGTGTCCCATGACACCTCATGTGATTTTTTATATCTCAAGATACCTAGCTTCCATTTCCATTTTAAAATTCTGCAATTGGTTACAAATTGCAAAAGATACAGGCTGCTGAATATGGAATTTTTAGTGCCTTTAAATAAGTGAACTGGAGTGTATAATGAAAATCATATGGTAGCGCCCGATCAAAAAGGTAGAACAGAATCAAAAAAATTTCATCGTCGTATTACAACTACTTCTATACTTTATCAATCGATATAGTTTCATGATGTATGACAGGAGTCCAATTCTCTTTTCGGTTTTTTACCAAAAGTTTTTAATCATCATTGTCGAATTATAACTCCTTCTATATTTTATTGTTTTGCGTTCACGAAGGGTCCATGACCAAACTCTAACCATTTCTATTTCTTCCAGTTGATCACAATTTAAAGAGAACTCTCTCAAAAATTTAAAAGTTAGGACATTTTTAGCTGATTTTCTTCCAAAATTGGATAAGGCGACTTTTGGAACCTTACCGTGAGCTTGCGTGAACATCTTCGTAATAGCACGTGGGCGAACTTCATACCTTCGGGAGCGTGCGTGAGCCCAAACTGACTAATGCGGCCTTGCATAGTTTTTAGTAATGAAATTACTCTGAATAAAAAATAAATCGTCGCATAGACGAAACATGTGCATTAGTATGTTTGTATTACTACAACGAAAAGTTTCGTATATCTACGATTTCATTGTTGCTGCAACGATACGTGTGAGACATGATTTGAGCGTTCATCCTTGGAGCGAATATAGAAATATGAATTTAGAAGAAAAATCGGGTTTAATAAGAGGATTAAGCTATGTCCTTCCTTGTGCTGCTCGATGGTTGGCCAACACGATAACTGCCCTAGATATTTACCGGTCACAAACTTTGACAGTGATTATTATTAACAAACACAAGAAATTCTTGCAAATTGGTAAATTCGGTACAAACCCTTAGTTTTTCTAAAACTTTAATGTTCAATATTTGTGATTAACTTCTTACACAGTTATGGTTAAAAATACTATAATCAAATAACTCGAGAAATTGGCGTTTTTGTCACTCGTGTTCTAGTACCTCCCACGCATAATTTGGGCGACCGGCTGATTGATCTCCCGTAAAACACAACCGATCTTAATAATAATCGGTACTAAGCTCTATTTTCTCAATTGCATAACTGCACGCTTATTTTTGTTTGGTTGTAAATACAACGGGGTTGTAGCTTGTCTCAAATAGAGTATACTTGTGTCCAAACACATTGTGTTTGCTATACAGTATTACGCGTTGGCGGCACAATGACAAATAGGTATATTATAAGTTTTTGTAATCCAAATGTGGATTTGTATGATAAAATCTGTTGAAAACAAAAACGTTACAGACAACAAAGAACAAAAAGACAGCAGATCTTCAAATCATGATAACAATGCTTGCAAACATATACATGGTTCATACAATATGTTGCTGGGGAGTTTTTTTCAGCGTGTATAATTAAAAATTGCTGATATTGCCATACCCATTCTGGTAGCTTCCATATATTGGGCGAACAATTAGCTGGTGGACCACACGATTAATCACCAAACATACAAAATGCATTCTAATTAAATCTGGTTTTAGTCAAAATATTGAGTCACTCCTAAATTATGGACGACTTAGGGTTATTATGTTTAAATCGGTTCACCCGACGGAAATTGTTGTACAGATTGTTATACTTATTTATTTGTTATGGACTTTTGTCTAATAACACTGTAAGTAGGTGAAGATGACACACCAAAACGCCGAGACACGTCAAGCTAATTTTGGATCGTAGAATGCAGTGGTGTATCCCGTTTTGAAAAGTTAGCTCGAAATCACGAGATATTTCGATTTTAAATTTATAGTAGATTTAAGGCGATTTTTGATTTTATTTGAATGAAAAAACTTTAAAACCTTGTCTAAAATCAGTTTGTTTATTATTTATTTTTCAAAATTTATATCTAGAAATAATGGACGTTCATTTTCATTTCATTTCATTTCCATTTCATTTGCTCTTATTTTGATGATTTTATACACTTTTTTTGATTTATTCAATTTTTACTCTTTGTTTGCAATCGACCAGCAGAAATCAGCAAGCTGTTTTTTTTGAGTCTATTTTTTTGCCAGCGAAACGGTCTTCGAATACCATTATAGTTTGATGAAATCTTTCGCCAGTTTCGTCTTTGTAGTTCGTAAAAATCGAAATGTGCATGTAACATGTGGAAAAACGACATATTACCGCCAAGTTTGTCGAAAGACTTCATCATGTTGTCAATATAATCACGGTACTCTGGTGAGCGAATTTTGCAAAGAACGTTTTCAATTACCGCACGAATTGAGTTCCATGCGTTTAGTTCAGTTTCATATAACATTTCAGAAAAACTCGTATCCCTTAAAGGATTCCGAATATCTGGACAGTTAACTACACCTGTTAAAAAAATTGATATAAAATATATTGCAGTCACACACTCTTAGTTACACAAAATTACCCTCTTTTAAATTTTCAATTGATAATTTTGGAAAAGCGTTGCTTTCCAAGTATGGTAATGTATTTTCGTTAACGCGAACCAAATTCTTTACAACTCGCAGCTTGATATGAAGATTGAAGATCCGGAAGCATTGTTTTCTGAAGGGGGGTCAATGGTGGACGAATTACATTAAATTCGCCAACAACTTGCGAATCGCGTTTTGGCCAATCTCGCTTTTCGTACTGGTTGCATTTTGCACGGCTGTCCCATTTACAAAAAATACACATGTCCTTTGTATAGCCAGTTAGCAATCCAGCCAATAGTGAAAGAACCTTAAAATCACAATTTACGCGCCAATTGTCTTCGTCATAACTGATGCGTTCCAGAATTAATTTCGTGGTATCATACGACTCATGCATTCCAAGAGCATACATCAATGGCACTGGTTTAAAGCTGCTGTTTTCAAATAGCAAGACTACTTTTAAGCTTCTGGTTGAAGAGTCTATGAAAAGACGCTATAAAGATGGACTATAGTTTCTGATTCCCATTTCATTCATTAAACCGGGAATATCTTGACAATATGCATTAGCTGCGTCCTCGGAAAGCATGAAATAAGGCATATATGGTTCTTGCCGGTATTTGTAAGATGTAACTTTTACACCCGGTGCCAGCACGTTGACGCTTCTTAGTTCCGAAGCCAAAGTCATTGCATTATTTTGAGATTTCGAACGATTCTATCTAAATGTTCCTGCGAAATTAATGATGGGTATTTTATAACCGGCTGAAAGTAATCAGAATCAGCATGATGTAATGATGTTGCTGAAGTTTGTGATTGTACTTCATAGGATGCAGTATCATATTGGTATGTCCATGGATGTACTGGGACAGGCAATTCATCACTGTGTGGAACTGGTACGTGAGCACTTGGCACACCTTTGTATATAAAACCGGATCGTTCTATAAGAATAAATTATTGTGTATTCCATATATAGTCTATCAAAGTGAACTTACTGTTTCGATTGAGACCATTTACATCGTTCTTGCACTCGTAGCAATTTTCTGTATCATGTTCCCCTGGATCGGTCCATATCATTGGAAGTCCAAATGGCATCGAATATCGCCGTAATTTCCACCATTTGTTTAATGCACTAAAACATGTGATGCACGTAAATTCAGGTGCATGATCAACATTTCGCATTTCTTCAGCGGGGGTAACCAAAAGATACTGATTGTATGCTTTGAGGGCTTCTTGAACCAAATGTCGTCGATGATATTTCGGTGTAAATTTTCTACACACAAAACAAAACATATTTAATTTTTCGCAATGTGATCTGCATTTTTGTCACTCATTTTCCTATTTTTTTCAAAATGGTCAATAAAATGCTTATATTTTTGATGTGTTAACATCTATAGCGGCGGGTAGGGACTAATCTATCAAACTGAATACTTTGATATATATGTTGTAGCATCTGTTTGTAATAGGGATGCCAATCCCAAAATCCCGAATCCCAAAATCCCCAATTTCAAAATTATTATAATTATTATGGCCCCAAATTGTAAGAGGTAAACTAATTCTGCTTCCAAATAGATGTCTATTATTTCAACGGTTACATTTTGCCGAAAAAAAATTTATAAATTGATTTAACAAGAGCTTTTGTGGGTCTTTCCCTCAAATAAAATCAAAAAGCGCCTTAAATCTACTACAACTTTAAAATCGAAATATCTCGTTTTTTTGAGCTAACTTTTTAAAACGGAGTATATCACTGGATGGGACATGTGACTGTCCGTGAAGGTGTAAAGTTTCTGATTCCCATTCACTTGGGAGTGGCCAGAAATGCTTCCTTCATTGGGCAGTCCAAGCAGCTCACTACTTCCACGCAGTATGTCCTGGGCAATGGCTTTTCGGAAACCTCCGTTAGCTAGCTAGAGTGAGAAGGCGAAACAAATGAGCATCAAATCAGGTTTAGTAGGTGACTGATGTCACTGAAGTTCATCAAACAATCGGGCATATTCTTTTGTCGTTAGAAGGCGGATGAGCCAAACATACGGGCCAACGGCGGATAGAAACTAAACGAAGAAAATCCAGGTTCAACATATCTCATCCTGGTCAGCGTCTGATCCATAATGGGCGGCTGCAATCAAATATCCTGGCAGTTGGTAAAATGCAAAAACACAGTGGGCTGGGTTTGCCTCCCGCCACCTTTCATAATGGCAGTGAAAATACGTAAACAAACAGGAAAACATAAACAACCCCTATTTGTTGACGACCCCCGCAAACGTTATAAGGACCACGATTTATGGATATGCACTTGGAATGTAAGAACTCTATATAGATCGGGTGCAAGTTTCCAACTGGCAGATGTCCTCGAAAGTTATAAGGCTGACATTACCGCTATCCAGGAAATGCTATCCAGGACAGGACATGGCTGCACAAGAAAAATAAACTGAGATATATACTACAGTTGCCATTAAAAAAAACATGAATTTGGTTGCGGATTTGTAGTTGGCAAAAGACTGCGACATCTAGTCTCTAGGTTCAATTCTGTGAGTGAACGAATAGCCACAATCCGCATAAAAGCGAAATATTTTTATATTTCCCTAATTTGTGTGCATGCCCCGACAGAAGAGAAAGATGATGATGCCAAAGACATATTCTATGAGCTCCTAGAGCAGTGGTTCCCAACCGGGGGTCTATGGACCCCTTAGGGATACGTGGAGCACTCCTCGGGGGTACATTATATTATTGATAATATTTTCCTTGCAAGTTAAACGTGAAATTGATGTCAAGGTTCTGGACTGTATTAAAATGCATCTGGAAAATCTTCAAGTTACTTTTGATGGAATTATTCCTCGCACATTTGTAGTAGATAAGTGGATAAGAAACCCTTTCACCGTTTCATTGGATAAAATTAGTGATGCTGATGACGCAAAAGATGAGCTCATTGAACTGCGTAATAACAAAAAATTAAGCAGTGACTTTGAAACAATGACGTTGGATGTATTCTGGTGTAAACAAAGCGAGTCATTTCCTGTTTTGGTCAAACGGGCGTTGCAAGCTCTTATTCCGTTTGTCACTACTTACCTTTGTGAATCTGGATTTTCAGTGCTTGTGTCCATAAAAACAAAATTAAGGAACAAACTAAAGGCTGAAAATTAAGGAACACACTAAAAGGCTGGCTCTTTCAAACACTCTACCACGAATACAACAATTGGTTGACGGTAAACAGCAACAACGATCCGACTAAATTTAATTTATTATTTGTAATTTTTAATTAATTACTTTTGAATATAATGTGAATAAATATTTTTTCTTTATATATTATTGTTTTTTACTGCATATAAGTAACAACAAAAAATTAGAGGTACGTAAGATTCCAAATTGTTACCAAAGGGTACGATTACCCCAAAAGGTTGGGAACCATTGTCCTAGAGGAAATGTATGACCGCTGCCCTGGCCATGACATTAAGATTGTACTAGGAGATTTTAATGCCAAAGTAGGAAGGGAGAATGTGTTTAATCCAACTATTGGCAATTTCAGTCTACATGCTGACAGTTCCGACAACGGTATGAGACTGATTGACTTTGCCGCGGCAAAAAACATGGTCATTTGTGGTACAAGATTCCAGCATAAAGACATCCACAAGGCTACTTGGGTATCCCCTGATCAAAGAACTAAGAACCAAATTGATCACGTGGTAATTGATGGAAGGCACTCATCCTGTGTAATGGACGTACGAGTGATCAGAGGAGCTAACATCGATTCTGATCACTACCTGGTAGCAGCAAAGGTTCGAGCAAGATTAAGTAGAGCGAAAATCGTACGTAACCAGACGCAGAGGAAGCTGGACATCGGAAAGCTGCAATTACCAGAGATAGCCACAGCCTACTCAAGGAAGCTCTCGCAACTTTTGGCACAGAACCCATCACCTCCCGATGACGATCCTGAAGCGCAGTGGAAACCCATTTCCGACTCTATAAAATCTGCCGCAACAACCGTACTTGGTTTCGAAAAACAGCTTCGCAATAAGCCGTGGTACGATGAAGAGTGTCGCATTGCAAATGACGAAAAGAACGCTGCACGTATGGTAATGCTTCAGTCAATTGCAACGCGAGCTGCAACTGAGCGGTATAGGGAGAAACGAAAGGAGGTAAACCGTCTCTTTAGGCGTAACAAATGGCAGTGGAGAAAGCGCGAGAGTGAGAAAATTGAGACATACAGAAGGAAGAACGAATCCCGAAAATTCTACCAAAAAGTTAAAAACGGAACTAATGGACATGGTTCAGGGCCCCCTTCTGTAAAGACAATGACTGAAATCTCGTCGCAGATGTGCAGAGCATGTTGGGAATATGGAGAGAGCATTTCTCCGCGCTATTAGTACCTGAGATATTCAATGACGATGGGACAATCGATCACAATATGGACGACGATGTTGATTGTCCCCCTCCTAACCAAGACGAGGTCAGAACAGCTGTTGCCCGGCTTAAGAACAACAAAGCCGCAGGAGCCGATGGATTACCGGCGGAGCTGTTTAAGGCTGGCGGAGATGAGCTGATAAGGTGCATGCATCAGCTCATTAGCAAAATTTGGTTAGATGAATGCATGCCCGGCGATTGGAGTCTCAGTGTACTATGTCCCTTATATAAAAAAGGTGACCCGAGTGTCTGTGCCAACTACCGTGGAATAAGCCTTTAATCCACAGCATATAAGGTTCTATCAAGTATAATGTGCGAAAGACTAAAACCAATTATCGCTGACCTGATTGGACCACACCACTGTGGCTTTAGGCCTGGAAAATCGACAACTGACCAGATTTTCACGCTACGTCAAATCCTGGAGAAGACACACGAAAAACAAATCGACACCTATCATCTATTTATCGATTATAAAGCGGCCTTCGATAGTCCGCTACGGGTGAAGCTCTATGAAGCAATGTCTGAGCTTGGTATTCCTGCAAAACTCATACGCCTTTGCAGGATGACCTTGACGAACACCAAATCCGCAGTGACAGTTGGTAAGGATCTTACCGAACCTTTCGAAACTAAGCGAGGCCTCAGGCAAGGTGACACCCTATCGTGCGATCTCTTTAACATCTTAATGGAGATCATTATGAGAAAAGCTGCAGTCAACATGAATAAAACCATCAGCAGCAAAAGTCACATGCTGCTCGCGTATGCTGATGATATAGATATCATTGGGCGCACAATTAGAGAAGTTACTGTGTTTTTTTCGAGTTGAAAAGTGGGTCTGACGGTGAATGAGGACAAGACAAAATTAATGGTTTCAACGAACAGAGCTTCCACGCGATTAGACCAAAGCGTGAACGTTGATAACCGTTATAACTTCGAGGTAGTGGACGAATTTAGATACCTTGGATCTGCCGTGAACAGAAACAACAACGTCAGCCTTGAGATCAAGCGGAGAATTGTGCTTGCGAATAGATGTTATTTTGGGCTAAGCAAGCATTTTAGAGATAAAGCCCTCTCTCGAGTAACAAAAATGCAGCTATAACAGACTCTCATTCAACCTGCCTTGCTTTATGGCGCAGAATCCTGGGTCCTATCCCAACCAGACGAAACATCTGTAGGAGTCTTCGAGAGAAAAATACTCCGAAAAATGTATGGCCCTATAGTGCATAACGGCGAGTATCGGCGACGCATGAATCATGAGCTATATGAGCTACATCCTGACATTGACATAGTTAAGCGGATCAAGATAACGCGATTGCGCTGGCTAGGCCATGTCAGTAGAATGGATAAAGACGAACCAATACGAAGGGTTTTCGAAACCGAACTTAAAGAAAGACGAAAAATAGGAAGACCAAGACTCCGCTGGAGGGATCAGGTTGAAGAATCCCTGCGTACACTTGGTATTGCCAACTGGAGAAATAAGGCAGAAGATCGAACTGGTTGGCGAAATATGTTATCTTCGTTTTGTAAGGTCCCTGACACCCCGGGGTTGTCCGAGACCGGATAAGTATACCACTGGATTCTATGACAAAAAAATTAGTTGGGGTGTCTCGGTGTTTTTGTGTGTCATTTCAAAACTTACTTATTTTACTTACAGTTTAAGTGAACGAAACGAAGATGGGGCTGCAACGAAACAGTCTTTTATGCAATGAAAATGATTTACAGGGAATTAAGATATGAAATTGTCACATGCTACGATGCCAATAAATTCACTTCATACTTTTTTTGCAACCGGTCACTAACACATAGATGTAAAATTGAAAGAACTAAATATCGAAACAAATGATCAGAATTACATTAAAAACAATTTACGTTTTCAAAGTTGTGATCCCTTTTAGGCTAACAGATCATGTTTTCTCCGCTTAGAGGAACACATTAAATGGTCGCGTTTGGGATTCGATCTCACATTCGTTGGACGATCGTTTCGATGTTTGTGAAGCATCATCTTCAGCAGCGTCTAGCCCGTTAAGCAACCGCAGTGTGTTTTCACAATTGCCACTAACCGAAGTCTTTTATCGTGTAGAGTGATATTTTGGCACTGCTTACACGATGCTTTCCTACTTGCCATGCACTGGTGCATGAAAGATCTATTGAAAGATCTATTAACAGAACGCAACACTTGTTTAGTCTTTAGTTTTAAACGCATTGAATTTCCTTACGTTCAACGTAATCTGTTACAATATATCATTGCATTTTTATACATTATTGAATTTCTTTGTTTCAAATTATCGGCGTACTTTCACTCCAATACCACCATTTCAACAGCCTTCTATTTTGTTTCAATGAATTCATTTCTCTCAGTCATAAATTGCATTTAGGACCTCCACAACTCTAATGCAATTCACCTTCCTCCCAACTAATAAATTGCCTTCGCTGAGTGCAAATATATCAGCAATACATTAATTGTACAATTTTAAACAATTATTCATTCCTGACGGCGGAAAATGCGCATTTCAACTATTTTGTGGGCTATTTTAAATGAAAGGCAACACACAATTCTGAATCAATGACTTTGCGATAAATTGGTAGTAACTACGATGATGGCCACAAGGCTATCAAAAACAGAAGCATTCCAAAGAGAAGGTGAATTCAAGCCACTAACAACATTCATCCTTTCGTCCATTCATGCAGTCATAACACACATCCATATGTTCATACTCGTATGAGAGTTTGTGTGGTGAAAACTAAAACCTGCAATTATAAGGAGATTAATTAGTCAAGTTTAGAAAAAATTGTTTGTTGCTGGTGGTGTAGAAAACTTAAAATACTACTAACAGAAACGCCTTGGAAGCCAAGTGTGCTTTTACAGCTTGTCGCCACAATTGTATAACAATCGCTCTTCCATTAGTGGGGAGTCCATGTGGTTAAAATAAATACTATCGACTTAAATCAATTTTCACTAAAGCAAGAACCGACTTTTGGAAACCGTACATTTAAAAATGTGAAACCAAATGAAGTGTAATGTACTGTCATGCAAGACAAGGTAAGGTGAGGGAATGGAATCATAGAGTAATATATATAGAGTGTGCATGACTGTTTCAGTTCCATCAAATATTTGAATAACCGGATTTCGGATTATTCGAAAAATTACTTATTCTGTTTCACAAAATGAAAAAACCGGTGAAACCGGAGAATTTTTGGTTTTATATACGGTTTCTTTTCGGTTACTTCATTTTGCATGGAAAAAATTGTTTGAATTTTGTAGGAAACTTAACACAAAGTCAGCACAAAATAATTTCTTATCTTTTTCGCTTTGGCCGTAAAAATAATCATTATTAAAAATAAATTTGAAAATTTGTATAACACCATTATTCATTGAACTGAATTAGACTAGACTAGACTATGTTCGATTAGGTGACCGGTCAGAACGGCTAGCGGACATAAGGCCCATTTTGTTTTCTGGACCTTATGGCCACTGACCATAATTTCCGTCTGGACTTTATAATCAAGCCTATAGCGGGCAACAGGTCCAATAAAGAATGACCATATACCCCAATTTTTTCTGGGCTTGGTAACTATCCTAAGAACGGACATAAGGCCCAATATTATTTTTGCGTATGTAATCTCTCTAATTAGCAAATCTAATGTTGATTATAAAAAGGCCTGCTGTAATGTTGAACGTCGTTACCAAAGCACATTTATTTTTTCTTGAGATGAGTCGGGATAAAGTGACTTATCATATCTTTGGCTCAGATGATATGAAACCAGTGAACAGAATATGTGAAAATATTGAATTCCGATTTGTGCCGGGTGCTCGGCGAAACTAAGAACTTTTGCGCGCGATTTTAGTTATAAAATACATTTTTCCCGGCGCCGTAATTTTCTCTACAAATTTTTGATGTGTTAACATCTATAAGCGCGGGTAGGGACTTCACTCACAAAGTGAACATATCCAAACACAGTTTGTCCGACTGCGATCACAGATTGTTTGGCGTTAAACTCCTCCAAAACGGCTGGACCGATTTATATGAAATTTTGTGTGCATATCGGGTAGGTCTCAGAATCGGCCAACATCTATTTTTCCTACCCCTAAATGATAAGGGTGACCCACCCCTATATAGAGCACAGATTTGTCCGACTGTGAAATACAGATTGTAAGACTGCGCAAAAAACACACACTGATGTAGCGGCAGCGAATAGTTGTTTTGTGTGGGTGCGGAGCTCTCTCAGAACAAAGAGAATAATGACGTGGTTATGCGTATATAAAACTGAGATAGCAAGGGGGCAACGAAAATTTTGTGAACTTGTATAGAGTATGTATGATCATATCAATGTATGTTTGTACATGTAAATAAAAAAAATAAATGGTTTCCCATTACATCCCATGAAGGGACTGGGGAGAACTTCTCACAATCACTGAGCTGTGCGCTTTCCAGTTTTCACTCACTGATTGGGACCTACAGTTTTACACCGATTCCGAACGGTAATTTGAGAAGCTTTTTCATGGCTAGATACTCGATAGTGTCGCCGTCACTATGCGAGGTGACCGCCGCCGAAAGAAAAATTGAAGGTGATCAGAGCCGGGTTCGAACCCAGGATCTCATGTACAAGAGCCGCGCACACTACCATTGCACCACCGACGGCCACATGTTTGTACATGTATCTGCTGCTTTTGCATTCTCTTTGTGGAAATAAAACAAAAAGTATTAAGCAAGAAATTAATGACACATGTGCTTGCAGTTGTCTTTAAAAAATTGTTAGTATTAATATTATTTAAATGTAATGTCATCATATGATTGAACTCTGTTTTTTTTCCAATGTAGCATTTCATAATTTATTCATAGAAAACAAACAGTTACCGGGTAACAAAAAGGTGTTAATACATCACCCGTCAGTTCGAACACTCATTGGATTTTTTTATCACTCCTTTCAACAGTTACTTACAACTCCAACAGCTGCAAATTATTTTCATAAAATAAATTCAGGAAGTACTAATGTGTACTAATGTTTTCAGGTGTTCCCCTTGACAGTTGTACTTGTGACCAGAAAGACTCAAAAAATATATGAGCATATTTTCCAATTTATAGATTCCAATCTATTGGAGCTCAAACCGAAGACTATCGCAACTGACTTCGAAAAAGGACTTTGGAATGCGATTAAAAAAATATTTCCCCAAGCGCGTTGAAAGGGCTGTTGGTTTCATTTTTGTCAGGCTCTAAGGAGGAAATTATCCAAAATGAGTGAACTGGCTGAAAGGGTTAAAAGCACGGACTTAGCAAGGAGAGTGTTTTAAAAAATACTGGTTTTGCAGCTTGCGCCTCCGCAAGAAATTCGAAATGAATTTAATATATGCAAGCAGGAAGCATTGCTGACACTAAATGCTACATTAAATATGAGAAAATCTTGCACAAATTCTTTTATTACTTTCAACGCCAGTGGTTAGAAATGGTACTTTTAAATTAACCTATTTTATTCGATATTTTAATAAATATTTTATATTCGTAGGAATCTCCGGAAGAATTTTCGGTACATGGGGAATCCGTTATAACCACAACTGCACTTAGCATGGTAGCTTCTGGGGTTTTCTTCAAGTAATGAAGCAAGAAGAGTGCCGAATTTAAATTGAATTGCAACAAGCACTTGATGGAATGCACGATGTTGCCGAAAGCCCAAAAATAGAGAGCGAAGTGACCAAATAAAAAAAAAAAATACTGACTAATGTCAAGGAAATATCGTCAACCATATATTTTACAAATAATGACAAATAAAATCAACAACCTCTCCCTATCACCATTACCCAAAAATCCATTTACGGAAGATACCGATTCGTCAGATAATAAAACTGAAAGAAGGAGCGCTCTGTGAAATCTGCTTCAAAAATCCAAAAAATTACAATTATGAATCCTCGCAAACATGCCAAAATTTGTCGTTTTTGATTTGATGGAATCTGAAGCAACAACCAAGAAGAGGGAACACCTACACTATGCTTGTTTTGTAGGCAAATTGTCGGTCACGTCGAAGAAATGTCCATTTAAGTTTTTCGCAATTAGTTATTCCTGAATTCCAAAAATTTATGTCGAAAAAATATACATTTGATTTATATTTATAGCAATTAGTTTTTCCTGAATTTCAATAAATATTGGGAGAGAAAAAGTTTAAATGGTCTTAAAGCCCATTGGGGCTTTTGACCGCTATAGGGGCGGTCTTAAAGCCCACAAAAAAGTGGGCATTATGTCCGCTGGTGTCCTCACTCGTCACCGTAAGATTAGAGTGAATTAAATTGAATGGAATTGTAATGGATTAAATGGAATTGATTTAAATTAAATTGAATTGAACTGAACTGAATTGGTTTGGATTGAACTGAACTGAACTGAACTGAACTGAACTGAACTGAACTGAACTGAACTGAACTGAACTGAACTGAAGTGAACTGAATTGAATTGAATCGAATTGAATTGAATTGAATTGAATTGAATTGAATTCAATTGAATTGAATTGAATTGAATTGAATAGAATTGAATTGAATTGAATTGAATTGAATTGACTCCTTAAATTACTACATAAAAACCAACAACATAAAACAAACTACATGTATCAAAACATTCCGAACATAAACTTCCACACAACTAACAATCCCGAAACAACCAACACAGCCAATCAAAACAACAACGCACGCATAAATCGCTCCCAAACACCACACAATAATATCAATTTATACAAGCAACTCCAAAAATTGAATATTGAGGGAATATACAAAACCTCAATAGTAAATGAATTTTACAATGATCCAAACTTGCTTGAACATATTGACCATCAACAGAACACACGAAGAAGGGCACAAGGGCGCTATAAAATACCGAGCTTCCGAAATGATTATGGAAAGAAGTCATTAGCCGTAACTCTACCAACAACTCTAAATAATATGCCAACAAATCTATTAAGCATACATAATAAGATAAGTAGAAAGAAATTAATCAAAAACCACTTCCTAAATTAAATGAAATCTATAGAATTAAAATTAAGAAAAACAAATTGAATTTAATTATATTTTATACTGAAATAATATACATGAAATATGTACACAGCTGAGCTGAAATAAGCATACTAGTATGAACATTGCTTTACACAACTATTTATCATCCTGCAGACAAGCCGCAATGGCTCCGCGGGAATTTGAATTAAGATGAAATGTAAAAAATATTTTTTGTTCAATAAAGCTCAAAATTCTGAAAAAAAAATTGAATTGAATTGAATTGAATTGAATTGAATTGAATTGAATTAAATTGAATTGAATTGAATTGAATTGAATTGAATTGAATTCAATTCAATTGGATTGAATTAAATTGAACTGAATTGAATTGAATTGAACTGCATTGAATTGAATTGAATTGGATTGAATTGAGTTGGATTGGATTGAGTTGAATTGTATTGAACTGAATTGAATTGAATTGAATTCAATTCAATTGGATTGAATTGAATTGAACTGCATTGAGTTGAATTGAATTGGATTGAATTGAGTTGGATTGGATTGAGTTGAATTGAACTGAACTGAATTGAATTGAATTGAAATGAATTGAATTAAATTGGATTGAATTGAACTGCATTGAATTGAATTGAATTGGATTGAATTGAGTTGGATTGGATTGAGTTGAATTATATTGAAATGAATTGAATTAAATTGGATTGAATTGAACTGCATTGAATTGAATTGAATTGGATTGAATTGAGTTGGATTGGATTGAGTTGAATTATATTGAATTGAATTGGATTGAGTTGAATTGAATTAAATTGAATTGGACTGAATTAGATTGACTTGAATTGAATTGAGTTGGATTGCATTGGATTGAGTGGAATTGATTTCTACTGATTTGGATTGAATTTAATTAAACTGAATTGAACTGAATTTAATTGGATAGAATTGACTTCAGTTCGATTGGATTGATTTGAATTGAACTGAACCGAATTGAATTCAATTCAATAGAATTTAATGTAATTGAATTGGATTGAGTTGAAATGAATTAAATTGAATTGAATTGGATTGAACTGAATTGAATTGATTTGAATTAAATTGAACTGAATTGAATTGACTTGAATTGAATTAAATTGAGTTGGATTGGATTGAGCTAATTTGAATAGAATAGAGTTGGATTGGTCTGGATTGAATTGAATTGAAATGAATTGAACTGAATTGAATTGAATTGAATATAATTGAGTTGAATTGAATTGATTTGAATTAAATTGAAGTGAATTGAATTGGATTGAATTGAGTTGGATTGGATTGAATGGAATTAAATTGAATTGAATTGGATTGAATTGAATTAAATTGAATTTAACTGAATTAGATTGACTTGAATTGAATTGAGTTGGATTGGATTGGATTGAGTGCAGTTAATTTCTACTGATTTGGATTGAATTGAATTTAACTGAATTGAACTGAATTTAATTGGATAGAATTGACTTGAGTTCGATTGGATTGAATTCAATTGAACTGAACCGAATTGATTTGAATTGATTTGAATTGAATTGTATTCAAATGAACTGAACTGAACTGAATTGAATTCAATTCAATTGAATTTAATGTAATTGAATTAGATTGAAATAAATTGAATTGAATTGTACTGAATTGAATTGGATTGAGTTGAAATGAATTAAATTGAATTGAATTGAATTGAATTGAATTGAATTGAAATGAATTGAAATGATTTGAACTGAATTGAATTGAATTGAATTTAATTGAGTTGAATTGAATTGATTTGAATTAAATTGAAGTGAGTTGAATTGACTTGAATTGGATTGAATTGAGTTGGATTGGATTGAATGGAGTTAAATTGAATTGAATTGGATTGAATTTAGTTGAATAGGACTGGATTGAGTTGAGTTGGATTGGATTGGATTGGATCGGATTGAATTGAGTTAATTTGAATTGAATTGAATTGGATTGAATTGAGTTGGATTGGACTGGATTGAGTTGAATTGAATTGAAATGAATTGAGCTGAATTGAATTGATTTGAATTAAATTGAACTGAATTGAATTGACTTGAATTGGATTAAATTGAGTTGGATTGGATTGGATTGGATTGAATTGAGCTAATTTGAATAGAATAGAGTTGGATTGGACTGGATTGAATTGAATTGAAATGAATTGAACTGAATTGAATTGAATTTAATTTAATTGAGTTGAATTGAATTGATTTGAATTAAATTGAAGTGAATTGAATTGGATTGAAATGGGTTGGATTGGATTGAATGGAATTAAATTGAACTGAATTGGATTGAATTGAGTTAAATTGAATTTGACTGAATTAGATTGACTTGAATTGAATTGAGTTGGATTGGATTGGATTGAGTGGAGTTAATTTCTACTGATTTGGATTGAATTGAATTTAACTGAATTGAACTGAATTTAATTGGATAGAATTGACTTGAGTTCGATTGGATTGAATTCAATTGAACTGAACCGAATTGATTTGAATTGAATTGTATTCAATTGAACTGAACTGAACTGAATTGAATTCAATTCAATTGAATTTAATGTAATTGAATTGGATTGAATTAAGTTGAATTGAATTGTACTGAATTGAATTGGATTGAGTTGAAATGAATTAAATTGAATTGAATTGAATTGAATTGAATTGAATTGAATTGAATTGGATTGAATTGAGTTGAATTGGATTGGATTGACTTGAATTGGATTGAATTGAATTGAGTTGGATTGGATTGTATTGGATTGAATTGAGTTAATTTGAATTGAATTGGATTGAATAGAGTTGTATTGGACTGGATTGAGGTGAATTGTATTGAAATGAATTGAACTGAATTGAATTGAATTGAATTGATTTGAATTAAATTGAACTGAATTGAATTGACTTGAATTGGATTAAATTGATTTGGATTCGATTGGATTGAATTGAGTTAATTTGAATTGAATAGAGTTGGATTGGACTGGATTGAATTGAATTGAAATGAATTGAAATGATTTGAACTGAATTGAATTGAACTGAATTGAATTTAATTGAGTTGAATTGAATTGATTTGAATTAAATTGAAGTGAGTTGAATTGACTTGAATTGGATTGAATTGAGTTGGATTGGATTGAATGGAATTAAATTATATTGAATTGGATTGAATTTAGTTGGATAGGACTGGATTGAGTTGAATTTAATTGAATTGAATTGAATTGAATTGGATTGAATTGCATGTTCTTATTCGTGTTTCAATCCCAAGATTCCATAGCACTATTTAAATTTGAAAATCACGCTTAATTTGTAACTTAAATGTAAATCTTCGCAATTTTAAATGTGGGTATAATATAAATTTTATAACTCTACTTCAAATTTAATCACTTAAATCTGAAAATTATATTTGAATTGAAAAAATTTTCATGAATCAAAATTTTATAAAGTGTAAAATGTTAATTTATATACTATTTTAGATTTTTTAATTGTTATTCAAATTATAAATTAATTTTCAAATTGAAAAAAAAAATGAAATCCTATGTATTTAAATCTTATTAAAGTTAATTATACAAAATTGTATTTGGAAATAGATATTGTGTTAGAAAGTTCATTAATATTTAAAATCATCACGTTGTTTTAATTTTTAAATTTTTGTGAAGACATTTGACAAAAATTGAGTAAAAACTGGTAAACCGACGTGAACTAACCGGACTTAGGTTTTCCTAAGGTTAGGTTTTTCAAACAACCTGGTTACGGTGAATTGAGAAAGAACCGGTTAACGTGTTTCACAGGTTTTTCGGGTTTGAACACTAGTCAGTGGGCGAACAGCCCACAGTTTGTATTTATTCCAGAATTTTGACGTAAGACAAATCAAAAATAAAAGAAAGTTGCTGTGTTCGTTCAAATTAAAAGTCATTTTTTGCATATGAAGTTAGTTTAAAAGTCATAAGTGCCAATAAATTCAATTATAAAGTCAGTATTTTCAATTCTCGTATCGCTCATTCTCCTTCACATTCTATCCTATATCAAGTTTGCCGCTCGAATGTCGAACTGCTGTTTCAGCGAAAGACAAGAAACGTAAAGAAAATAAATTAAAAGGAAAGAAAAGAAAAGAAAAGAAAAGAAAAGAAGGAAGAAATGGACTGCAAATTAAAGGAAAAGTAATGCAGGGTTACGCCAATTAATTAAATTTACTTTACCTAACCAATCATATCGTAACGTATGCACTGAAAAGAAAAGCTGTGTTACACGAGTGAATTTGTTTGTCGCCTTATCTAATATTACCATCGACAGCCAACGTAACTTTTAACGTATGATATCATAACGGCTGGACCATTTAAACCTTTCGCATCAGCCGACTTAACTGCTGCAGACTTCTTCCTGTGGGTTTATTTGAAGTGCAAAGTTTTTGCCAACAATCCAAGGACCCTGGAAGCCTTCAAAGACAATATTCGACATGAACAGTCCGAAACACTACGAAAAGTGCGGAAAAACGAGTACAATGCGCCATTCCCAAGGCACATTTAAATAGATTTGTTACACTAATATCTGTATCAAAATGGAAAAGCGTCTTAAGCGCTCTTAGGGAAAGCTTTATTAAGTGTACTTTGGTGACTACTGGAGTCGCAATAATAGCCAGATCCAGTATTTGTTTAATTTGACGAAAATATCAGGGAGTTATAACCAGATATTGTTTACTTACATAATTAAATGGTAGAACGTCAAATATCTCATAAAGATAAAAATAAATGGTGTTCCATAACATCCCATGAAGGGATTGAGGAGAGTTTCTCACAATCAGTGAGATGCGCGCTTTGTAGTTTTTACACTCACTGATGGTGACCTACATTTTTACACCGATTCCGAGCAGTATTTTGAGAAGCTTTTTCCTAAATCTCATAAAAATAGTCACCTAAAAAATGCACAAAGTCTCTTCTCTTTACCGGCACAGATATGTAGGGTACCCCAAATAATGTATTGTATTCTTAACTAGCCATCGATTTGAGCCTCATTACAAGAGTGTGTGTGTCCCATTACAACTGTTTTGGTACAAGAGGACTTGGGTGGTTTGGCGTGACACTGTTTAAAAAAAAAGGCAAAGATTTTAAGCTTTAATTACACATTTCATACCTGTTAATTTTTCAATTTTCCAACTGTCAGTGAGTTTTCTACTACTGCCAGCGTGGCTTCTTCGCGGGGTCGCCTTTAACAGTTGTTCCAGTATTTCTTGTCGACTGCAATGATTTAAGACCCCACACGTTCGATGCTTATTTTCCGGATCCTGCTGCAACAACAGCAATTGGTGGTTTGTTGTTACAGGTGTACGTACTACTACTGGGGTAAAGTGAAGTTGCACGAATCATTTGGCATTTTAGTGGAAATGTTAAACGCTCCTGTACCAGATAGTTTTATTTTATTTTATTTTTTTGGTAGAAGACCTCCGTGATACTCCGTTGGTGGTTTACCAGTTATAGCATTTCAACAACATCACAGGTTTGTGTTTCTTCTTCTTCAGAAATTCAAGTTAAGTTTAATGTTATTTTACGTTTTGTTTTCATTTCTGTCAAAGTCATTTGGAAATGTTTAAATAAAAGCGGAAAAGCAAAAAATCTTGGTAGGCGCCATATGTGTATGTGTAGATCATAAATTGCGGTCTGTTTAACAGTCTTAGGTTATGAACACCAGTGATGTCCAAATTGTGGGTTGATTTTCGAGAGAAACAAGTAAAAACGGTGAAATAAATTTGAGATAACAATTATAAATGATTAATAAGGTGAACCACAAAATTTGAATCTGGCCCAAACATTCAGTTTAAAAACAATCGATCCCTCATCTTACTTTCGAATTCGAGGAAATATAATAGAATTCATTAGAAATCTAAAAGACATAAAATGAAAGGTTATAATTGTAGTAGAAATCTCAATTATGTTCATTCTTTAAGAAATTCCAATTCAATTAAAATATTAATCTTATAATGCCGAGGAGAAATGCAGCTCGCTAGATTCAACGGCTTCGAAAAACGCGCTCAATTTTCACAGCTGCCATGTAAAAGCTTATAACAGCAGGCATAATAAAAGCCTTTGCATGGCAATGTAATGTACTATAATGTCGAAAATCACTGCTCTGCGATAAATTCACCTGTTACATAAAACACAGAACCATTAATAACACTGTTGTAGTGTTTGCCATTCAATTTTTGTATCAACGTTGTTAGAGGCAAATCGACTGTGTTGATCGGTACCCATTAAATGTCTGTATCAATTTTTGGAAAAGTAAATTTTTACCAATTCACTTTTTTCAGCATTTTCAGCATTCTCACTTTTTTCAGCATAACTTCAAGGGACTCCAAATTTTTCACTCACAATATAATTGTAACCATGGTAAAGCTGAACATATTTTGTGAACATATTATACAATCTGAACGTGTCTAGTCACCCTCACAAAGGCCACTTTGTATCTTAAAAATGGTAATTTGTATGTATATGTTATCATTACTCAAGAACAACGTGTCCGATTTTGTCGGAATATATTTAGAACAATTTTGAATTATAATAGCTTTACAATACCTTCATTGTAATCAACAACATTTTGGGCTAAGCAAGCACTTTAGAGATAAAGCCCTCTCTCGAGTAACAAAAGTCCAGCTGTACCAGACTCTCATTCAACATGTCTTGCTTTATGGCGCAGAATTCTGGGTCCTATCGCAAGCAGGCGAAACATCTGTAGGAGTCTTCGAGAGAAAAATACTCCGAAAAATGTATGATGCACAACGGCGAGTATCGGCGACGCATGAATCATGAGCTGTATGAGCTTTATCCTGACATTGACATACTTAGTTAAGCGGATCAAAATAACGTGAATGCGCTGGCTAGGCCATGTCAGTAGAATGGATGAAGACGAACCAATACGAAGGGTTTTCGAAACTGAACTCGAAGGAAGAGGAAAAATAGGAAGACCAAGACTCCGCTGGAGATATCAGGTTGACGAATACCTGCGTGAGGGCGGGTCAAATTGTATGGAACGATTTTTTTGATGAATCGTAAAGCAAAAACGTAATTTATAGGTGATTCTGAGAAATTTTGGTCAAGAGACCATAGCTCTAAGTCGAATTTGGAGCCCCCAAAAGGTATTTTTATCACCTTTCAGAATATGTATTGATACCTGTAGAATTAGTTAATTTTAGCTAATATCTCTACTAAAAATATTGGTATCAATACAGATTCAGAAAGGTGATAAAAATACCTTTCAAACAAGCCCACATTGAGAAATCTACTATAATTCTATCCGATTTTATGACGAATTTAATTAAATTAATCCGACTTAGAGCTATGGTCTCTGGAGCAAAATTTCTCAAAATGACCTATAGATTACGTTTTGCTATAAATTAACCCGCCCTAACCTGCGTACACTTGGTATTGCCAACTGAAGAAATAAAGCAAAAGATCGAACTGGTTGGCGAAATATGTTATCTTCGTTTTGTAAGCTCCCTGACCCCCCGGCGTTGACCGAGACCGGATAAGTAAGTAAGTAAGTAATCAACAGTTTCGCAGTTATAAAACAAAAAATGGTGGAAAAAAAATATTTTTTGCTTACAAATTTAAATTTTTTAATATTAAAAAAGCAAGTTTATCCGAAAGTCACATGACCTATGAAGAAAATGAGACATGTATCATAAAAATCGATGGACGCGGTTCGCTCTTGTTCACAATTAAGTGAAGGTATCTCATACTGTCAAGAATTGTGATTTTTTGTTTGGGTTGTATATGATGAGTAATACAATTCTTGACAAAATGAGATACCTTCACTAAATTGAGATATGACGTTCTAGAGACATTTCATGGGTTCCGATCAACTCAGTCGAATTGCCTCCAGCCGATACAATTTATTAGAACGTTGATACATTTTACGACTACAGCAGTGCAATTTGAAATATTGTCTCTTTTCTACTAAAACTCAATAACCTGAATGCGCAGATTGTGTTGAGACCAAAATATTGCAGAACTACATTTGTAACACTGTCTATACTACTTCACTTGTTAAACGGGTACACTGAAGCGAGAATTTGTTAAAAACAGCAGACAATTGTCCGAGGCCTTCGGCCACGGACTGTCCTTGCAGGCTGTGTCAGAGACACGGCCATTAAGTTTAACGTAGAATACGCCATCCAATAAGACAGAAAACATATATACATTTTTGATGTTGCGCCTACAAATTAATTAACATTTTTAATAAAAATATATATAAACAAGGGAACACAAAACTTACCTGAGTATTTATTTCTCTGCATAACAACCACTCGCTGCTTTCGTGTATTTCGTGTAGGTGCCATTTTGATTAATAGTTTTTATTTTAATTTACTAAACGCAACTGTCAGCTGCTGTCAAACAGCATCA
Source organism: Phaonia tiefii (assembly GCA_963931995.1). NCBI lineage: Eukaryota > Metazoa > Arthropoda > Insecta > Diptera > Muscidae > Phaonia > Phaonia tiefii. The sequence continues at coordinate 193,941,257 of OZ008368.1, read as the reverse complement.
AGCAGCATTGTTATTTTGCTTACTTGGCAGCACTTTCATTTAACACAAAAATGTATGAATTAATTTTTTCATATATTTTTTATAATTATATATCCATGTTAAATTCAAATTCACATTTAACATTTTGTTTCACTTAAATACATAAGTAAATATTCGAAATTTCAATATTTCATCAATCAAAACAACAGCCGAAGGTTTGTGTCCACACTGAAACAGCAGCATAGTTTGTGTTCACGCTACAAACTCAAACACTCAACCAAACACCACACATATGTTTGAGTGTATGTGTTTAAACAATTTTCATTTGAGAAATTTAAATATTAGGAAGATATCAACCAATATGAAATGTATATCAAACGAAAGATAACATCTTCATTTACCTACAAAAAAATTTTAAAAAAAAGTTATCTCGCCGTTTCCTCATAATCAATGAAATAAAGATTACAACAATAACAATTTGACATGACTCCCTATACCGTAAGGTAAGACGTATTCTACGCCAAAACAAAATGATAACGTCAGTGATAATACCCAAACAGTGTTACCATGTTAGCATAATTAGTGCTGTTTAGGCACTTGTTTTTTTGAAAAAATATTTTTGCAAATTTTTTAAATTTAAGTGTAATTTATATTTGTTTCGCAAACGGCAAAATTATGGTATAATTACGCCTACACACCTATGTAAGCGTAGTTTCCGCAAAGCGACGGCTTCATTTATGCATTGCTTCATATCAAAACTTCTAGCATTTGTTGCGGCTACCTTGTTGGCATCAAATACGCACAATACAACAAAGATTCCTTCGGATTGATTAAGAGAGAAATGCCAATGAGAATTTCGAAGTAGAGACGATTTGATCCATAGAGTAAATCTTACTAGAGAGAATATTTCACTCATCACACACTTTCACGTCGGTGTGATAGAGAGATGTTTGACGAAAACTGACTTACACCAGGTGGAATAACAAGAACTTGTGACTTTAGTTTCTCATGTCGTTTTGGTGAAAAACTGTGAAATTTAAACGCGTTTTACACTTTTTTATTGACTGTTATTGTTAGCATACATTTGGGTTGTATTAAACACAACAATTTTAACACACAAAACGAAATACCGTTGTTGTTATTTTGTTCGTTGTTTTTAACCATTGCCTCTATCTGGTATTAGTAAAGCAATTCTTTTCAACACCCAACGTTCATGTCACACTATGCCAACTGTTAGAAATTTGCTGAGAGAAATGTTGAGTCTAGTATAATTATTAGTCTATGATTTGATCACTGTTCTGTAGGATAAGTAGAACAGATTCCAAAAGAAATTATCAAAAACTTGGTAAATTTTATTCTAAGTAGTTTGAGAGAAATTGTTAAGAACAATGGATATCAAACAAAATAATAAATAAATTTTTTGCAAGACTTATTTTAAAAATGTGATACTTATTGAAAGTTAAACCTTGTTTGGCTTTTATTATTGTTATATTGTTTATTATATATTGTTATTTTTTCGTATGAAATTATATTCTATAATACATTAAACCATAATAATACTTCTTTTCAATTTGAAGAGGCAAGGTATAACAGCTGTTTACAGTTTCAAATGCATAAGCTACCATTTCTTGGAGTTACTGTATGTATTCTAGACACAGGTATACCAAAAATACTAAAACGAAAATTTTACCATAATGGTTTCGCAAACGGCTCAATTTTTGAGAATATTTGGCATAATTTCTAAGTTGGTCTCTGGCAACACTGATATTGTATGGTATAGAGAACTCGTGGAACGAATTGTATGACTCAAAAGCACTGGCGACATCTTTGCAAATGATACAAACCGTATTACTCTCTTTTTGTCATAACTTGGTCCATTCATAATTCTGATGTGAAACATTGATGCCTTTTGAAACATTTATGAGAAAGTGCAATAGCAAAAGAGCCTTCGGCACAAATACTATTCTTTTTCTTTACTAATGTTCTCATAGAAATCGAACAGGTACCGTGTAACAAAAAGGTGTTAACACATCACCCGTGAGCTCGAATACTCATTGACTTTTGTTTCTAGACATAAAAAGTTTGGCTAAAATTGGAAACATAGGTTTTAATATTCGTTTCAAAGAAAAACAGTACAAAATAAATTGTTTTTGGAATTAGTATTAACTCGTTTGATTTCTTTGAATTTACTGTCAAACATACTGATCGTGGTATATTTACATACATACATTTATCCTTATTTTGTTCTCTTTGTTCAACCATAAATTGCTCAATTACTTTCCTCGCTGTCTACTTTAACGGGCACACTGTTTTCGAGTCTTTTGTTCTCGATTACTTCTGTCTTACAAGTCATTTGTTTTATTTGGACCGTTCCACTTAAACCAATCATTTCAGTGCGCTTGTATTAGGTTTTACTCAGATTACCCACGCAAGTATCGGAACTTCAGTTTTCTAATTAAAAACACGTTGAGTAAGTGAAGTGAAGTTATTGAATGTGTGTCGATATTCTCGAATATCAAAAAACGGTCCCATGCAATGCTTTCATTGAGACGAGAACAATGATGATGAAGACTTCTTACAAGCTTGTAAGATCATAGAAAAAAGCTATATTCACAATGGTGTGTTACAGATTGAACTAAGCTGCTCAAAGCACAGCAACTCTGCGAGAATTCACGAGGAAAAAAGATATCTGTTATTGTATAGGATTAATTTACTTTTCAGTGTAAGCTACTACTTGGGGTTTTCGAACGATTCTAATTCACATACGTAAGTTTATATATAAGTTTGTATACACACGACTGATGATCTAACGGAGACATCAATAATGACGCAAAAAAATAATAACGTTAAAAAACGGTCCCGGTAACATTATTCAGGAACCATCTATATATTTGGAATATGCATATACTTACGTGCAAACATAGTTTTCATGAATTGAAGATCAACTGAGTTTTTCTTCTTTGTTGCCTGTCACGATTTTGTTTTCAGCGTTTATAACAAACAAATCCACATTTGGGTCGCAAAAACGTATAATAGAACCTATTTATTATTTGGCATCCAACATGTTGTATTGAATTGCAAACACAATGTGTTTGGACACAAGTATACTCTATTTTTATGACAAGCTACAAACACGTTATATTTGCATCCAATATTTGCATCCAACAAATTTTAGATTTCTCTGCGTCATGTCAGTGAGTGTGCTGTACTGCATCTCCTATTATTCCAACAAAACCAGCCATTTTTCAATTCGAAACTCGTCAGCTTGTAGTAGGACTCTGAGAAAAACGGCTCTAGAACCATGTATATATTTGCCAGCATTGTTTTCATGAATTAAAGATTTGTTGCCTTTTATTCATTTGTTTCGTGTCACCTTTTTTGTTTTCAGCAGTTTTCTACAAACACATCCACACAAATATATAGTATTACCTATTAATTATTGTGTCTGCAACATTTAATAGTGAATAGCAAACATAATGTGTTTGGACACAAGTATACTACAGGGTGTCTGGTAGCAGATTTATAATTAAATAAAAAACATAATAATTGACACAAAGTTTTATTAAGAGCATTGAACGATAGAATGGAAATGCGGATTTTATTTTTTAAAAAGTATGTCATCGAGTTGAACACACTGTTCAAAACGTAGCCTTGTGTTCTGTGCCACACGCTGGTTCAATTATCTCATGCGTGGGTAAGGCACACCAAACAGTTACCCTGGGGCAATGCAATGGTTTTTAATGTTTCAATCGAGGGTTGCGGATTCTTGGAGACCAGTAACGGCAGTGTTGCTTGTTAAAGTGGCCGTTTAAGTGAAAATGAGCCTCGTCGCTCCAAAAAATAGAATTTACAGTGCGAAAACGCTCCAACATTGTCTCTTAAAAAATGTCTCCACAGTGAACGCACGATGCTCACTTGACCACTGCTACATCGTGACTGACAAATCAGCACAATCGATAATTCCAACCCTCCCTCCGCACCATTTATTACTTTTTATGCCATCACCCATAGGGATGGGGTACGTAAAAAAATGTAACACATAGAAGGAGCCGTATTAGACCCTTAGTATCTTTGGACAAAATTCGTTTTAGGATTTTTTAAGACGTTTGAGCCATGTCCGTCTGTCTGTCTGCCAATCTGTCTGTCTGTATGGCTGGCTGGTCAACACGATAACTGCAGTAAATCTTTACAGATCACAATGAAATTTTGTCAGTAATTATTATTGGCCAATATTGAGTTTGGGATTGAAAATTCTGGTACCTCCCATACAAATCGACACATTTAGCACAAAACCATATTCTTTCAATCTTTCTTCTGGTAGATGTGATTAGCTTCAACTTACACACCGGGTAATAATCTGTAAATGCCTACTTAACTGGAGGAAATGGACGAGATTGTCACGCCCATTCTGGTACCTACCATAAAAAACAGGGTGTTCGTCAGTGTTGTCAATGCGATAAATCGCGTGAAACTCTTCCGACCTTAATGAAATTAGGTATAAGGCCTCACGTTATCAAACGCAAATTACCGAGTAAAACAAGGGTGATTTTGCCAAGCCCATTATGGTACCTCCCATACAAAAGTTATTTGGCCGTCTGGTTGTTCGGCACGAGAAATCCCGCAAAACCGTCCCAATATTTATGAAAGTTTGTACTAATCAATAGTTAGTCAAATAAAACTCTCCTATAGAAAATGAGCTGTTTTGCCACACCCATTCTGGTACCTCCCATATAAAAGTTGATCGGATGACCGGTTGATCGACCCGATAACTCTCGTAAGCGATCTTAATAAAATTCGGTACTAGGCAATATTTTGCTAAAAGGTACTATATAATTAATAACTGACTATTGTGCCACGCCCAGTTTCGTACCTCCCATACAAAAGTTAGGCGTATTTCCGGTTTGCCGACTCGATGTCTCCAATAAATCATAACCGATCTAAATAAAATTTGGTACTGATCACAATTTTAGCAACAACTTGCCATGCCCAGTTTTGTACCTCGCATATAAATATTGGGAGGGCAATTGGTTGGTAGTCAAAAAAATTCCACAAAACCCCGTAGGTATTAAATTGTATTTAGCGCAATAACAATCTGCTATTGAATATGGTCATTTTTGAATATAGACGTTTTTTAACAGAACTCCCACGCAATGGATGTCTTAGGGTGAGGGTATGATTAAGTCGGTTCACTCGACTGAAACTTATGTACTGGTTGAAATAATCGTATTTAAAAATATAAATTTGGCACCAGACACCCTGTATAATTGCGATAAGCTACAAACATGTTATATTTATAGCCGAACTACAAAAGAGACACATTTACAGTACAACTGGATAGCTGTTCCTAATAGGCACACAACATTTTAATTTTTGCGATTTAAAAATGCCCACTTTTTTAAATTTTGGAAACTGAAAACAAATTTATTTAGTTTTTCGACTTTCTTGAACTGTATCTCTACGGTTTATGAGGTTTATTTACTACGGTTTATGAGTGCAACTCAGATTGCAATTTCGATTCCTGGCATTAAAATGCCATCCAATGTTTGATTGTGTCGAACATAGTCTGGTTGTAATCAATATTATAAAAGTGTAGCCTAAGGAAAACAATTTGGGTTTGAACTAACATAACCTTATTGCTTCAAAAGCCTTCAACGAGTGTTATCAATATTTAGAAAGGAGTGAGGAAGTGTTCCCAATTTTTTTTTGCGGTATCATTTCAGTGAAGAGAAGGCCGATTTTTTAGTTCTAAAATGTGAATAACAATATTTTTCAAATCAATTTAATAAAAATATGTACACAGCTGAACATATTATATTATCGGAAGTGTTCTGTATTCCATTTCCACAAAACCGTGAGTGTTATTTTTAGATAAAGCATCGTTATATTCAATGCAATTTGTTCAGACATGCTTACAATTCGATAATCTTGAGATATAATGTTCTGTCCTGATTTGTTCATTTTGCCCTAATTTCAGTTTTTTGGATTCTGTCCTCTTTCTTACAATCTAAGAGATGGAAAAATAAATTAAATTTTTCTAAGTTTTCAAATTTGTAAAAGTGTAATGCATTATGAACAATTACTTATGTCAAAATATACACAATAAAATAAGGACAAAAATATTAAAAGTTTTGTTTTCTTTAACCGAAAAATAAGAACAGCGGTCAACTCCGGGCCAATTTCTAAAATAAAACCAATTTTTCGATTTTCAATGTTAATATCTCAAATAGTCCTTGATTTCGTCCATAAAAGTTATTGAATTTTGGTCGATGGAAATGTGTTCTGAAATACTGTACATCGGTGGTGCAATGGCTAGCATACGCTACTCTTTAGCGCGAGGTCATAAGTTCACTTCCCGTTCCGACGGTAACCTCGCTTTGTGACGGCGATACTATCAAGGAATTAGTAATGAAACAGCTTCTCAATGTATTTCGGTTGGGATTCGATGCAAAACTGTAGGTCCAACTAGGAACGTGCAGCTACGTTCGTGATATGTAATGGAAAACTAAGTGAAAATGGGACGGATCAGAATGGGTGAAACATAATCGCATATTTTCAATAGAATAGTGTCGGTTGAAACAATATTACTTTATACCGAAATTCTCTAAGACGAGTCGTGTTTTAAGGGAGTTATCAAGCCGCAAAGTCAGCCAGCTAACATGTAACCTAACTCTTGTCTGGGCGTTATCAAGGTGGAGAATTTAATTGTTCGGTATTTTTCATATATGCCGTCTAAACGTCTGACCAGCTTTGGCATTGGAGATACCTTAATGGTTGTGGCAACATCTCCATTTTAAATCACGGTATGTAAAGGGTATTTTTTCAAGCGCGATAGAACTTCAAATTGTAAAAAAATAACACAAAAAATTAAATTTTAATAAAGTTTTTTTTTTTATTCGAAAGATCAATACGTGGCATTAACATTTGAATATGATTTCGGGCATAGGCACCGCGGCTGTTCTTTGGCCACTTTTTCGAGCACTGCTGGCCGTATGTCACGAAGAACACGAACAATGTTGGCCTCCAAGGCGTCAATTGTTGCTGGTTTATCGGCATAAACCAGTACCTTCACGTAGCCCCACAGGAAATAATCGAGAGGTGTCAAATCGAACGACCTTTGAGGCCAATTGACAGGTCCATTTCTCGAAATCAACTTATCGCCAAATTTTGATTTCAATAAGTCGATGGTTGCGATCCCCGTATGGCACGCAGCGCCATCCGGTTGAAACCACATCTCGTCTGGATCAATGTCATCCATATTTTCAAACTGAAAATCATTGATCATGGTGCGGTAACGATCTCCATTGACCGTAACGCGAGCTCCGGCCTCATTTTTAAAGAAATAAGGTTCGATGATGCCACCAGCGTGTTAGCCGCACCAAACGGTGCATTTTTCTGGATGTAATTGAGTCTAGAGGGTCTCTTGTGGATTGGTCTCACTCCATATACGGCAATTTTGCTTATTAGCAAACCCGTTAAGCCAAAAATGAGCCTCATCGCTGAACACAATTTGGCGATAAAACAAATCACGATGTCGTCTATAAGTTGCGCGAATCGACGACTGATTTTCAAAGTAAATATGGATATTTTGGCAGCGTTGTTCAAGCGTGAGTCTATTCATGATGATTTGCCAGAGTATACTGAAACAAATAATAGAAATTTTTTTATTAAAGTTTAATTTTTTGTGTTATTTTTTACAATTTGAAGTTCTATCGGGCTTGAAAAAACACTTTAGTTTGACTCGCTATGACTTAGTTACAAATTTTACTAAGATAGTTTGCGTTTTCCGGAAGTTATCGCGTGGACCTCGGTACCCAAATTAATCTGGGGTTACCAATATATGGACGTGTGGAATCGACCATTTTCAATAGCACATGGATTTAATTAAGATCTTGTTTGTTCTAGGGACCAGCCAGTGTAGCATTACTCCCAAATTGGGTTTGAAATTTATCAAAATGGATGTGGCGAAGTCACCAACTATAGCGTTTTAAGGAATTTATCATGTTTGACATCCAAACGTCCAATAAACTTTTATATTGGAGGTTCGTACAAAAGATTGTGTCAAAATTATAACTTTTCATGGCAGAATATTCCATTTTCAATGACAATAGTATTTGAAAAACCTAAGCCAATTTTAATGAAGATCTGTGGTGATTTTCGGGTATTATAGAGTATACAAACATTCCTCCGCTTAAGCGTTGTACCAGTATGGGCGTGGAAAAATGTTCCATATTAAAAAATTATGACTGGCGTTTGAAAAAGTTCTGCCTAGTATCAAAATCATCGTTTGTCATGACCCGGTTGGAACGAAGTCCCTTTCAAGTTCCTTTTCAACACGCCTAAGGCGCCCGTTTGAAAAATACGATAATTTAAATGCACCTTTAAGAAAAGATAATTTATTTAAATGATAGACTTTTTTAATAATTTTTTTTGTTATAGAATGTATTTTTTTTAAACATAAAGTGTATTTTTAGGTACTTTTTGTAAGAATATGTTTTATATTTTCCCGAAAAGGATTTTTTAGAGAGAGGTACTTCTTTTCTTAAAAGCTAATGATTATTTTAAGAAAAGGTAAAATTTTTAAGAAGAAGTACTTTCTGTAAGTAAAAGCCATAAGAGCATGATTTTTTTTTACAAATAAGTACTTTCTTAAGAACAGCTACTTTTTAAAGAAGTGGGACCCTTTTTAGGAAAAGATTATTTTTTTTTAAGAAAATGTACTTATTTTCAGAAAGGCTACTTATCTCAAGAAAATAAAAGAAAATATATTATTTTGTTTTTAAGACAATTTACTTTTAAGTAAAGGAATTTTTGTAAGAAGAGGTATTTTTTTAAAAGAAGGTATTTTTTTTGAAGAAAAGCTTTTTTTAAGAAATGGGAAATGGGTCGTTTTGCAAAAATAGGTAAATTTTTAAGAGTAGGTTCTTATCTCAAGACAAGTTATTTTGTTTCACAAAATGGTTCTCTTTAAAGCAGAGGTAGTTTTTTGAAAAAAAGGCAATTTGTTGTAAGAAAATGTACTTTTATAAGAAAAGGTACTTATTTAAAAAAATACTTTTTTAAGAATACATACGTACTTTTTGTAAGAAAATTTACTTGTTTAAGCAAACGTACTTCTTTAAGATAAGGTATTTTTTTTAAAGAAAATGTAACGGGGCCGCCAAATTACTTTTTTTTTTGAAAATGCTATAAAAAAAACTACTGAACATTTTCTCAAATTTCTTTTTCTATTTGAAAGTACAATTCTTCCGGTTAATAACGGAAAATAATTTCATTCAAATGGCTGCCTCGGCTGGCCATGCAGTAGCCTACACGATCGGTTCAATTTTTAAGCACATTATCGATTGTGTGCAGCTGTATTTCACCTATGGCTTCACGAATATTGTCCTTTAAAGCGTCAATTGTCTCTGGCTTGTCGGCCCCTCAAATAATAGTCCAACGGTGTCAAATCGCAGCTCCGAGGTGGCCAAACGACATCAGCTCTGCGGCTGATAATGCGATCTTCAAAAACGGGGCGCAAAACATCGAGTGTAGCTTCGGCTGTGTGGCACGTAGTGCCGTCCTGTTGAAACCAAATGTTGCCAATATTCTCCTCTTCAATTTTTGTGAACAAAAATTCGTTTGACATGGCCCCATAACGATCGCCATTGACTGTAACGGCCACTCCTTGCTCATTTTCGAAGAAAAATGGCACAATTATGCCTCTGGACCAAAATCCGCACCAAACAGTGACTCGTTTTGGGTGCATCGGCTTTTCAATGTATGCGTGCGGGTTTTCTGTGTCCCAAATGCGACAATTTTGCTTGTTTACATACCCGCCAAGATCAAAATGAGCTTCATCTGAAAAGATGATTTTTTTTGGCAAAATCGGCATCTTCTGTAAGTCGATCGCAGGCCCACTTAGCGAAGCGAAAACGCATTGTATGGTCAGTTGGCTTCAACTCCTGAACCAACCACATTCGTTCAGCGGAAGGATAAAACTAATTATCTGTCAAATCAGACATGAGCTAAGTGTTACCATTCACGAAATAAGCACTAGTTGAAAAAAAAACCTTAGATGGCGGACCCTTTACTTTGTTTAAGAAAATGAATAGGTATTTTTTGTGAGAAAAATTCCTTTTTTTAAGAAAAGAAAAAAAAAGGTGCGCGCCTCTTGCACATGAGATCCTGGGTGCGAACTTTGCTCTGACCACCTTAAAAAAAATTGCTTTCGGCGGCGGTTACCTCGCATAGTGATGGCGACACTATCAAGTATATAGCCATGAAAAAGCTTATCAAAATAGCGTTCGGAATCGGTGTAAAATCAGTGAGTGAGAACTGGAAAGCGCACAGCTCAGTGATTGTGAGAAGCTCCATTTATTTATTTAAGAAAATTTTCTTTTTTTAAACTTCTTTCACTTTGGCTTTTCTAAGGTTTGGTTTTTATTGGGTTCAAAACCACAATATATACTAAATATTGGTTACAGGCTCCATCTAGAAATCCTCCCACTAAACAAGAAATTTCATGACACATGTGAGATATTTAGTTAATTTCTTCCTCTATGATCCAATCCGTTAGTCTAGACACAAACCAAAGCAAATGTAAACAATATAGTTGATAATAGTGGTTTGTAGCATAATAGGGTTAAAACAAAAGTTGTTTAATTTTTTTCATTTAGCCCCCATTCCGCAACGTGTGATAAGGAACTTCGTTCCAAAAATATTTGATATGTTAAACTAATTTGAATCCATTTATGGTGAAATTAAATTTATGTGCATGGTACACGCTGAGAACAATCGGCCTCTGTAACTTATTTTCCCAAACACATTCTGCAGGAACCATGTCCATATATGTTTACAATACACTCCAAATTTCCTGCTATTTGCAAGTCCTAAACACACTTATAGCATGGTTACTCGCGAAACATACGCGCTTTTCATCTCAAATATACCTATACTTACGTGGACACATCCGCGTGTTCCTCCCAAACCTCAATATACTTACGTGGACGCTTATGCGTATTTCCTCCCAATCACGAGGTTACATACATGGAAGCTTATGCATGTTTCCTCCCAAATATAATAACAATTTGAAGGATTTATGATTATATTTTAATTTAAATATTATAAATTTTTTAATTATTATCCATTTTATCAATATAAATCTACATTTATTACCAATTCATTACAACTTTTAAGATTTAAACTGGCTCCTTTTTCATTGCACGTGTTCCATACAACGTATTTGTAGCTATACTTGTGTCCTTATAAACTTGTCTCCAAACACATTGTGTTTGCTAATCAATATTACAACGATTAATATATTTTTGTGACCTAAGCCTAGCTTTGTTTGTTGAAAACTGATGAAGACTATACGTGATAGACAACAAGGAGACAAAAGAGAAACAGATCTTCATTTCATGAAAAAAATGAAGGCAAATATATACATGGTTCCTGCAACATGTCGCTGGGACAGTTTTTTTCAGCGTAGTATGTTACTCTTTTTTTCATATTTCTTTGTTTCGTAAGTTATTGTTTTTAACATGTTTCAACATCATTAAACGCTACAACACTCTACCACACGATTATAACTATGAGTTGGAACACAAACAATTTAAAGTACACGCTGGAAAACAACGGCCCCAGCAAAATATTGCAGGAACCATGTAAATGGTTGCAGGAGTTGTTGTTTTCGTGAATTGAAGATCTGCTGCTTTTTGTTTCTTTATTGTCCTTCACGTTTTTGTTTTCTGCAGTTTTCAACAAACAAACCAACATTTGGGTCATAAATAGATATTTTATAACCCATTAATCGTTGTGTACCAAACATGTTATATTGAAAGGCAAACACAATGTGTTTGCGCAAAGGAATACTGTATTAGCGACAAGCTACAAACACGTTATATTTGTATTCAAACAACAAAAAAGACAAATTTTTCAGCGTGTGTATACAGATTGTTAGGTCCTCTATTTGTAGCGTACTTTTTCACTCATCGCTCAACGAACGAAATTCATTTTTGGTTTTTGTTAACCATATTTTGAGGTTAAACAGAAAGAGTTTTTTTGCACAAATGGTTTGGTTTGACAAATTCAAACACGGGCGAAACTTGATTTCCTGGGTAGCTATCGCACGCCTGTTGAAACAAAAAACTTCGATGAACTAGCTATTACTCTGTCCGAAACGCAATAGTTCAATCAAAATAATAAACCCTCATTTCACCTGCAATGCGCATACGCATTCAGGAATATTTATGAATCACTGACTGAAAGAATCATGGAGAAATATAATTATATACTTGCAACATCATTAACTTATGCTGCGAACAATCTCTCTTTGTCTCTCTTTTATTGTCTTATTCTCAACAGAGCATAAAAAGTGCAACAAACATAGCTGTATTTTTATCACAAACAAAGCTATATTTCAATCACAAACGTATGTATTATAGTATATTTAACATTGTGTCTCCAACATGTAATATTGAAAGCAAACACAATGCGTTTGGACACAAGTGTACTATATTTGCGACCAGCAGCAAACATATTTTATATTTGCATCCAAACAGCAACATAAAATACAGATATATCAGCGTTTGGTAGCAGTAGGTGTTGTTGTAGTTCCTGTTTTTTTCATTCGTCTCAGATGTCAAACTCTACATAAATGTATAGAAACAATACAAAATACAAATAAGAAAATTCTTATAAGTTTGGCAATTGAAATAAAAAATTACATAAAAAAATTAAATCAGCTGTCCAACCGATTTTACCTGATAAATATTTCTATAATAAATCTATATCTAAATAATTGTATAATTTTAAATTACTTTTGATTAGTGTTGAATAACAAATTGGGGATATTGATTTGTGTCTTGAAACTTCAAATGAATTTGTTTAAAACATTTGTAATGTATTTAAAATTAAGTTTTTGATTTTCAGTTGATGTCTTTTGAATTTCGAATGGAAATAATGTAAGCCTCGTTCTTTTCGTCCAGTATACGCGTTTTCCCATACAAATCAAAAGTGTATACGTTACAGTCGATAATTTTCCACTATAAGTTGAGCAGTGGATAGTAGAGTTGTCGGGTACAAAAAAAGTAAAATAACTGAAAATGTGAACTTGTCAACATTTTTTAGTTTCAAGATTTTCAGCGTTCCCTGAGACGGACTCAAATTTTACTACTCAAGTATTGTCTCGCCGTTTGAAATTCAAAGGCGGCATGATGGGTAGCACATGCAACTAACAACCGCGAGATTTCGGTTCGAATCCTAGTTAAGTTGAATATCTTGTTAATGTATACTCTAGGCCAGAAGCTCTGACACAGCAAAAGTGACAATTAAAGAAACAAATACATTCGAGTAAATGTTCAATATTTCTATTTTTTAGCTGCTACAGTTAACAGTCGACGAAAGTGCTGTCCAATTAATTTTGTTTAAAAGCGATGTGTCCTTTTCGATCAATATACACTTCTAGTATATACTGGACGGAAAGAAAGAGGCTGTAGTTACATTTGCTACAGTTACAGTTGCTACGCATAGTGAAGCTTTTTCATGACTAAGTACTCGATAGTGTGGCCTTCACTAAGCGAGGTGTCCGTCGTCGAAAGAAATGTAAGGTGGTCAGAGCAGGGATCGAACCTACGTTCTCCTGCATAAGAACCGTGCACACTATCCATTGCACCACCGACGACCACACTTTCGTATACTTAGCCAATAAAACCTTCTGAAAATACTTTTCGAAACCGATGTAAAACTGTAGGTCCTAATCAGTGAGTATAAAACTAGAAATCGTACAGCTTACTGGTGCTGAGAAGCTCTCCTCAATCGTTTCAAGGTATGTATGTAATGCGACACCACTTTTTGTTGTTAGCCAACTTATATATACCCTCGCGCTAGGTCGACCATTGGGTCCGAGTTCCATTAAAATAGGTTTATATTCGCCGTTTAGTTACACAAAAGGGCTTAGCAAATGAGCGCTTATTCAAGAGTAGCATTGCGCAAAATATTATCTAATACCCAACCTAATTAGGATCCACAGTATTTTTGGGGATTTGTCGTCAATATCAGCCAAATTTTATTAACATCGGTTGTGGTTTACAGGAGATAATCAACTTTTCTATGGGATACACCAGAATGGGACTGGCAAGACCACTAATTTTTCATAGAAGACAATATGTAGCCAAATGCCAAATTTCATAAAGATTGGTTCGGTTTTGAGGAAGTCATCTTATCGAACAACAAGCCGCCACGCAACTTTTATATGGCAGGCACCAAAAGGGGTGAGGCGGTTCCTTTTTTGAGTGAGTGACTGGCGTTGGGCAGCATTAAGCCTAATACATAATTTTAAAAGAATTGGAAGTGGTTTACGCGTTTTAACGTATTGACAACTCATACGGGAACCCAGCTTTCGTATACAAGATTCCAGAATGGGCACACCGTAAATTTTTGACAGTTAAGAAGACATTTACAGATAATAAACCAACGTCTGAGTTGAAGCTAATCACATTTACAACAAGACAGTTTTATAAGAAATATGATTTTGTATTAAATGTGTGAATTTGTATGGGAGGTCCCAGAAGGGGCGTGGTCAAATCACCCATTTTGAATCCCAAACTGAGTTTGGAGACGTAGTAGCCAGTGCCCAGCTAGCCAGGCAGATGACAGACGGACACGTCTCAGTCGCTTTAAAATGCCCTAGAACAAATTTCAGTCGAAGACTTTTCTATGCGGTACATTTTCCCCGTAATTAAATGATTACTATGAGTTGGACTATAATCAGGTTTTCTCATTTTTCCCAAATGTACATTTACACAACATTAAAACACGGATCAAACGTTGGACTTACCAGCAAGTATCACAAGTATAATAAAACCGATGACATTTAACAAAGAATTTATTAAAGTTTTAAACGTTGTGAGCTGTTAATTCTACACGCAATAAATAATAACAATTGGCAAAATGCCTAGGACTTTGTCCACGCGCAGTGGGCCACTGCGGCGTTTTCGATATAAACGGGCTGTTTTTAAGTTTTACTCGTTTCGAGTTGAACAGCCGTGAAGTTGTTTAAAAATATATGTATCTTATAAGTTAGACGCAACTCTTTTCTCGTTTGCCATTGAACTGCCCCTAAAAGCCCCACAATTTGTCGATTATCAACAAACATTTATATTGCGTTTAATTTGAAAACCAAACATTAGCCGCACAGTAAGGTCAACGTAGCGTGGTTGCAATAATAAAGCGATTTAAAAGTTTTGCTCTAAACCTTTCTCGTTTGCCATGAAAAACTCCATAACTTGTCGTTTATCAAAAGGCATTTAAAAGACATCTAACTTGCATTTGCAAACTTTTTGCTACAATCAATATGGGAAAATTACTTCTGCAGTTACAAACTTACCATATTGGAGGTTAACTCCTTTCTTCAACGCCTTTGTTGTTGTTGCCGCTGTTTGCTAGCCTACCTTTCTGCTGCATTTGAAAGTTCAACAAAAACTTTCAAATTGCATATGAATGAGTTTCAAATTACTCAAAAATCGTGTTAATTTACTTTAACTACCATTGCTTGCGTTTTTACCTCATCGACGTTATTCTGTGAAATTCGCCCTGGATTTCTTTCGTTTCAACTGGGCTGGCAAGCGTTGCATGTTCACGCGTTATTATGACTTTGCTACCAATATTTTTTCTGTCTCAGCAAGGAAGTCATGTTTGACTTTAGCAAGGTTTTAAATTTCAATCAAATACCTTTCCTCTTGGTGGCAGTTGGTTGTAAATGATTTCTGTATGGTAATTAATTAATAAAAGTTAGATGAGTATTTTAAAATCAAGATATGGCAAGATGGCAGTTTGTATGCAAACGAAGTAAAGCTACTAGCTGACCTATAACCTTGAAATCATGAATGGTATTTTATGATTTTGTGTTCCTCAAGACATTTTAACGGAAAGTAAATGACTATTTCTTAGAATTTTATGAAATGCGTGCGTGAGTTAATCTAATAAATGTTGCATGGTGCAAAGTGTAATGCGCTTCGGTAACTACGACTGGAAACATTAAGCGTGTGTGAAAGATTACACTTGAAATTGTTATTACTTGGCTATAAAATTTAATTATTATTATAGATCCGGTAGGAAATTGGTTAATGTTAAAATAAAGAATATTAAATTTGAATACAACGTTTTTAAAAATGGTTCCCATAACTGGTGGCTCTAATGGAATGCAGCATTTTAAACTTGAATCAGACACACGTAAATCGAGAAAAAATCTAGGATAATGATGCGAAGGAAATATGATTTAATAGCATTTAATATTGGGAAATAATTTGGCCAGAGCCACGCCTAAAAATGCATGTCAGTTAGTGAACGTGAAATGCTGAAATTTTTATTTCAAAATTTGGTTTCATAATTTGAACAAAATTATCCAATCGAAATAAACTTTTCAAAAAATTGAAATGAGTTAAATGTGGATTTGAATACAATTTTATTTTAAACACGTAATTAAAATAGGAATATGATTTAAAATTAAGGGTGGTATTCTATAAGTCGTGAATCAGTCACTTCGCGTTACTTTTGTTGTTTTGGTAGTTTATAAAACGTTACAGCTGTACGGTGTCTACCTGCGTTGAGTTACGTTCTTTAATGGGTAGATTATAAAACGTAGCGCAACGTTTTTGATCACTTCAACTGTCAAATTGAACACGCCACAGTTCCTCGCGTTAGTTGAAGAAATTAAAAATGTAAAGAAAAATGTCGATCGAGGATAGGCAGATGGAAATATTTTGCATTTCATTGCTTATAAGTAGTTGCCAATTTTGGCTGAAATGCATTCGACGGATAGAGCTCAAACTTTTTCTTTTAAAGAATTCAAAATTATACTGTTTACGCACTGAAATTCTTATTTACAATAATAAAATTAGAAATGGAACGTTTAAATAAATAATGCTATTATAATTACATTTAAAAATTATAGACATTAGTTGATGTTGACAATAATAAACAAAAGAACCAATACATTACAATCAATACATACAGCCAAATGTCACGTGTTTTTGAAAAGACAACTAATTTAATATAGATGGGGAAATTTATTGGACATTGAACCCCAAAATAACATAGGATTTTACACAATAGAGCTACATTTTTTAATCTTTTTCATTCTGAGCATTTCACTGAAGATAACTTTTTCTGATCTATAATTCTTGTTTTAAGTTTGGCAACTCTATAAACTGCATATGTCAGTCAGTGACAGCTTTCGTAAACAAACGCAAGCGCGAAGTGATATATAAACTACCATTTTTTGCCTATGGCGTTCGCGTTGGCTTCTGCGTTTACGTTCACTTTCGGGACTTTTAGAATACTACCCTTAAACATTAAATATACATAAGTACGTTAACTGAGAATTTAAACACGAATAAGAATATGGAACAAAAAAACAAGAACCGGTTTATTGCAAGCAGATGACGTGAAATGTAACGGGTGATTTTTTAGCAACTTTCTTTCTGGCAACACTGTTTTTAGCAGCTCAGCTCTTTTTGTGTAACATGTTACTGTCAAACATGTTCAGTTTGATTTAAAAATTAACCACGAATCGACTTACAAACGAACAACGCTTGCAGATTATTGAATTTTGTTAACAAAATTCAAGCTCTTTTAAGAAAGTGCATCGTGCACTTCTTCCATTTTATGGTTAATTTGGGCGACCTTCTGAGGCGGCTTTTCGGAATCTCGTGCGTTTAAACGCCTTTAGATTATTTGTTGTGGGGCTTTGTTAAGGCTCATGTATATAGGGACAATCTCGCAACGGTTGGGGCACTGGAGGCCAATATTGAAGAATTTATTCGTGAGATACCGGCCGATATGTTGGAGAGAGTATGCCAAAATTGGACCCACCGTATGAACCATTTGAGGCGCAGCCGCCTTTAATAGTAACGTAAAATCATCTTTAAACATTGAATTATGTAGACCGTTTTATCGACTCAAATAAAGATTTCATTCATTTCTCGAAATTTTATGTGTTTTTTTAAATCAAATATGAAGCTCTTAAAAAATCACCCATTACACTGTGAGACAAAATTAGATTTTTTTCAAAATGATGGGATTATGTCAACGGATTCTGGTAGAATGGTCTAAAAAAAAATATACGTGTATCGGCGTTTTTCCAGATCTGATCAGATTTTTTTTAGGGCGGGTCTACAAAATTTTGTTCTACAAAAATTATCACCATAAAAGTTCACTATTTGTCTCCGAACACTCCAAAACACTAATCTCAGCCCAAGTTCTAGATAAAAGCTGAAATATGACAAAATTCATTATATTATGTGGACTATTTTTAATGGAAACAGAAAAATGACAAAATTCATTATTAACCCTTAGAAGGCAGTTAGTTTTTGCTTATTATCTAGCACTTGGGCTAAGATTTATGTTTTGGTGTGTTCGGACACATATAGTGAAATTTTATGGCGATAATATTTGTAGAACATTTTGACCACGCCCCCACGTCAGTTTGGAGCAGTTTTTTGCGAATTTTCGAAAAACAAGTAAAAATTATGGTTATACGTGACAGTTAAAGGGTTAATTTGTTCCACAAAAATGTTTATCTGAATCTTTTCTATGAAACTTCTAAACATATTTTGTACTTCAGAAGGGGGGAAACTTTGATCCGCCCTAAAAAAAAATTCTGATCAGATCTGGCAAAACGCCGATATACGTATATTTTTTTTAGATATTTCTACCAGAATCCGTTGACAGAACCCCATAATTTTTTTTGGTGTCGCACAGTGATATTAGTGTATTTAAAACACCGGTTTTTTCAAAAATACCGGTTTTCGGTATCTACGAATATTCCTACTGTGCCGAAACCGGTTTTCGCTTAAACCGAGGTGTATGAATTGGTTAATACCCAGTTTCGGGTTTTATGACAAAATGGACAACTATGGGTTTTATAACTTTGAATTTTAAGATCGTCTATCGAGTACATTGCCATGAAAATGTTTGTCAAAATATCGTTCGGAACCGGTGTAAACATATGCCTTCATGGTATGTAATGGGAAACTATAGGATAGGCCATGTAAAATTTGGAATTTAATTTCTATTTAAAAAAAGCACTAATAGACGTATTTTTCAAAATTATGATTTTATTGGTACTCGTAAGGCCCATTATTGATATTTATGCATAAACACAACATCGTTTGAATGGCTTCCATGATTTGCTTTACGGTACCTCATTCTATCTACTCAATTTTCCGGTACATATTCGATTGTTTGTTCTATTTCGTGCTTTAAGGCCTAAAACGACTCCGTATTGTTTGCCTAACACTTATGATTCATGGCGCTCCAGAGATAATTGTCTAACGGATTCAAATCGCAGCTGCGAGACGGTCAATGGACTTCCGAGTTTCGGCTGATTATGCGGGTTAAAATATCGATTGTAACGTTGGATGTGTGGGTCATAGCGCCGTTCTGTGTTAAAATTTTGGGAACAAAAAATTGTTGAACATGGCACGATAACACTCACCATTGACGATTGCTCATTTTCGAAGAAAAACAGGGCTGTGATGACGTCATGCCAAAAACCGAACCCAACCGTCACCCTTTTTGGATGTATTGGACTCTCTCGACGTGTGGATTTTCCGAGCTCCAAATGCCGAGGTGAAAATGAGCTTTATCGGGAAATATGATTTTTCAGTAAAAACGCTCAAAATTCTGTGCTAGAAATGTTCAGTTCTGCGATCGGTGGCGAGTGGGTGTTGACGGCTTGAGTTCAAGACTCAGACAATTCCTTGAAAAATTAAGTTCTCGAGCTAACCGAAAACTGGATTTTTGTACAATCGATGTATCCGAAAAACCTAAAATCGGTAATGAAAAAATTCAGGTTATGTTGAAACAAGCATATCGTGCCCTTGGCGTCTAATTATTTTCAGCGATATATTTTGCAATTAAAATATTTGGAATCGATTCATAATTAGAAATTGTCAAAACTTAAAAAAATTTAATAATTTGATTAGGACTTAGGATTTTGCGATTTTAGGATTTTAGGACATTGACGTATGTCCACATTCTGCAAATAAGCATTCCCATCGTAAGTGACAATGTGAACATAAAGTAGTGGCCACAAATGCCATCTGCTTATAAGGAGGCCTTGTAAAATCATATAGCAATAGATAAGTGTCGCCATCCCTCTCTTAGCATTATGATCGTCCAGCTAGTAGGAAATTTCATCTTAAGAAAATTTGTCTTTTTTTCACATATTTTACTCTCAGGACAACACATATGCCTTAGTTTTTCTTTTGCAACTGTTTAAAAACATTCCAGATAAGAAGTTAAATACAAAAATATTTTCAAATCACCAATCGAAATTTTGACAATCTCGCAAAATTATGTATTTTTACAGTGTTTTATTTAACTTGCTTTATTGTCTGTCAGTCTGTATTGTTCAAATCAGTATGTAACTCATTTTTAACTCATTTTTAACACATTGACCCATCGAACTAAAATTTTGCACACTTCTCAGATTTGGATGAAAAAAAAATTAAAACATTCAAAAATTTATTTGCTAGTATATTAAAAATAAAAAAATAATTAAAAAAAATTAAGTTACAGTGTTTTATTTATAAATGCACTAAAAGCTAGAAAATAATTTTTCTCTTAGCCTCAATAAGTATATTCTTCTTCATGACGGCACTTCAACAACAATGGTCTAGATACTTTCAATAAAGAGCGTAATTAAAATGAATTAGTTAATTAATTTTCTAGGGATCTCTCAAATAAAACGCATGCATTTAAATTAAAAATGGTGTCAATATTAAATGTTAAAGTTAAATGTCAAAATTAAATGTCAGATTAAGTGTCAAAATTAAACTGATATAATATTGATATTATTTGGGGCCAGATTTAATTGACTCTTTGGAGTGTGTTTTCTTGAAATGTAATTTTAAAGAATAGAAATTGCACCCCAGGAAAATCGTCCTCAATAGAAAAAAATTGGTTTTGTTTCATTCGTCGATTTGATTAATTTCAGAATGAGTATACAATACACACATAAACATATCCCATGATACATTAAACAAAATAAGAAAGCCTAGAATAGTTAGTTCAAATATTTGTCTCCTCTTTTTTGAATAAATTTTTTTTCATTTGTTCTAAAACAATAAAAATCGCTGCAGGCAAAAAAATTTTCCAAAAAAAAAACGCGGGATTTTTTGTAAAAAATTTTTTACATTTCTTTCTAACACAGTTAAATATAGTTTATTAAAATTGTTGTTGATTGTGTTTTGGAGCGCCGCAGGCAAAAAATTATTCCCACAATAATTGCGCGATTTTTTTTTGACAAATTTTTTTCATTTATTTCTAAAACAGTAAAATATAGTTTATTAAAATTTACTTTTATTTACGTTTTAGTAATATTTTGGGCCTAATTTCATTTGTTATTATGGGGTTTTTTCATTAAGTTTTATAGTAGCCATACGAAATTGCACCCCAAGAAATTACAGCCCAATTTAGTTATGAAATAACACCCCAAAGAAAATGTACCCAAAAAATAATTGGGGTCCACTTTCATTGGGGCCCACATTCATAATGAAAAAACACCCCAAGTGTAAGCGAAAATGGACCCAATATCTTTTGAATGGTTGTAATAAAGATTATGGATGCACACTTTCGGGTGGGTATTATTGTGAGATTGCTCTCTGGTGCGCAACATGCGTACTGCAAGTGTAGATCTGCAGCGACAGAACTGCATGATTATGCCTAATGCGATGAACACCTTGACCTCAAACAAGTATATCAACAGAGGCCAACCTAATAGAGGGGCCGTGTCTAAATGTCTGTTAAAACTTGCGGTTACTCTCGAAGTAATTTGAAAAATTATTGCTTATACGAACGATGAGGCAATAACCGTAAGAGATAAGTATCGTAGTACCCTAAGATACATTCTCCAGGGTAATTTGTAGGCTTTTGACAGATATACGAGCTGGTTCTTTCCAACCGAAAACCGAAGGTGTAAGACACCCGGAATCGAATTTATAACCTCAGGCTTATCACAGTTGAGTTTACACAATAAGCCAATCAACTGGGCTAAGTTGAACAGCAAACATATTTTCAGATTCAACAGGGTCGAAAGGTTGAAAATGGCTACGATTCCCCTCAACAATTGTGAGAGCGCTATTGAGTGCAAATGAGTTTACTATGTTGAGTCCAGTACGTCAGATACCCACCTGTTGCGAAAGTACTACTGGATGGAAAGCAGAGAATGGTGACGATGTTGGGTAAAGGTGCTCTGCGCACTATTCCCGCATTTGTTGACGGTGGAAATGTTAGAGACTGAGATTGGTTCTAAGTCTACGAAAAAGTTAAAGCAAGTGTCGGAATGAGATATAACCGGAGATGGACACGAATCTATTAAACTAATATAGATAATTTTCGAAAGGAAATATCACACTCATACACCGGATAGGTATTCCTGTAATAAAGGAATGCCTGATATAGAGTGATATGTAAATTTTTACATGAATGGTTACAAAATAAACGGCCAGGTATGGGTATTGGTACGGGTTTATTCTAGGGAACTAGGGTTGTATCGTTCTCGTAGACTACCTGATCATTGTAGCGTTTATCAGTTGGGAAATTTGACGAATAGGAATGTGGACGTCTGGATGAGGGATACATTTTCAGCAGTCATTAGGGGCGATACCTTTTCGACAGCCAGAATGCTGTCAAATTTCTTCTGAAGGGACATGTAATAAGCGATATGTTAAAGTATTTCGCTTTCATCCGGTTGGTGGCTATACATTCACTCACGGGGTTAAACCTTGAGACTAGATTTCACAGTCTTTTGCTAGATTTCACAGACTAGATTTCACAGTCTTCATGATTTTTCTCATGGCAGCAGTAGTATACTTATAGGTCACATATGTTCCTCCTTGTACAACCAAGTCGTGTCCATCGCATCTCCTGGCTAGCAGTAATGCAAGCCTTATAATTATCGAGGACATCTGCCAGTTGGATAGTGGCACCATAAATTGTGGTCTTTATAACGTTTGCCGGGCCTCAGCAAATAGGGGGTTTTAAGTTTCCCATTCTTATTTTATATTTTCATTGCCAATATAATGGTGGCGGAAGGCAAGCAAATCCGACACTGGTTTACCTACTACCAGGATAATTATGTTTCAGCCGCCCATTATGGATCAGACCTTGACCAGAATGCAGTGTATCGAAACTGGATGTTTGATTCATTAATTTGTATCCACCGTTGGGCACTAGTTTTGGTTCACCCGCCTTCAAAGGACAAAAGAATATGCCCGCTAGTTCGTAGAGCTTCAGTCACAGGGCCACCTAATTAACCTGAGACGCATCAATGGTCTCAAAACCAATCAGGCTGCTCATTTGTTTGGCCTTCTCACTCTAGCTAGCTTACGGAGAGTTTCCGATAAAGACATTGCCCGGTACATCCTTCTAGGAAGTAGTGAGCTGCTTGGACTGCCCTATGAAGGTATCATATCTGGCCACTCTCAAGTGAGTGGCTATCAGAATCTTTTCACGTCAATAGTCTGTCCCATGACCCAGGTGTACACAATTATCTAAACAAAAATTAGTGAGCCTCTCATCGACTGCTTCATCTTTGAGTGCAGGATCTGTGCACTTTTTTCTTACATAGAGACATCGAAACGGACTTTAATTTTTACAATCACGTTTACTATCTCACCTACATTTCTATTTGTAGTCTGTAATGAAAATAGCACGTATGAGTTATACAAGGTATACAACTGCAGATATTGCTCCAATTTGTAATCAACTATATTCTCCTCATTTCATCCTGATAGCTCACACGTTTCACACACAAACACTGGAATTAATTACAGTTTAAATATAGTGCGTCCTTAATCATGATTGTTGTCTTTATATAAACGTATATCAACGTCTACAGCCGCAATCACAACCTCTTTAACCCCAATGAACTTGGACGTGTAACAAAATGTTTGCACAACTTTCGAACATCATCACTTGTTCCGCATCAAATCAGCTGCTTTCGATCGGTCGCAAAATGCTTGAACTCAATGCACAGCCAAAAAACACATGTCACCCTTCATGAAACTGATACCGGGGAGAGCAACAAAAAAAAATAAGAACGACAGACACACTACTATTAAAGCATAGGCCACATGTGCGATATGGTCGTATAGCCTGCGGTATTGTTTGCCACATGGAGTCAAAGTCACACAGGGGCATACGAGTAGATATAAATTAAACCGAGAAGAAAAATCACAGTAGCAGTTTATGTTGCATTCTAATTAGATTGTCAACAACACGAAAACAACCTCATTTTCGCAACAACAGTAGCAGCAACAGCTGCTGCAACCACAGCGACAACATCTCAAATCAGAACAATAAAGAGTATTATAAAGTATACAACGGACGAGTGGATCTATGGATGCAAATTTACTCCAAAAGACCTACCAACAACAACAACTCAACAGCAGGCAGACCCAAAAACTTAAGAAATCTGCATAAACGTTGATGTTAAGTTCATTAACATGCACAGGTTAATTACTACATTTCTAGGAGATTTCCTAAACCTAAAACCCAAACACATTTCATAGAAATAAGCCATTAAGCATTAAGGCACTAGCGCTAGCACCAGCACCACCGCCATTGTCACCACCATCGCCACCAAAGACAGTTGGACAGACTACGAAAAACGCCACCAAAATGACATTCATTCTCCACATAGCTTGGTCTTTATTTACCCCCATTAACTTAAGTTTTAACCCACTGCCGCCTAGTAGTGTTGTTGTTGCTTTTAAGAACATTACATGATATTTTAAAGCTTAAGATTTAAAAGAACATTTAGAACCACCAAAACCTACCTACCAACCAAAAAAAGAGGTCCATTTGTGTCCCGACCATTGCCAATGAATGGAGCAGAAACATGTAATAAATGCATGTTTAAAAGCAGGAAGAAATGATAAGAGACATCTACCAAAAGAACACTATAGTGCTCCACCACCACCACCACCACCACCACCACCACAGCCACTTGAAAGCTTCAAATCCCGGCAGATGACAAAATCGCCACATTATGCCACAAAGCAAATGAGTAACGGCGGTATTTTTCACAACCAACCAAGTAACCAACATCTTCTTCCTTTGGTGAGCTTCTGCCAAGTTCAATGGGCGGTTTTTTTCAGACAAAATTAAGACAGACAGGGGTACAACAAACATGTGTTTTGCGGCAGACATTAACAGTAACTTCTGTGCACAGTGACACGAAATTATAATTTATACAGAAAAAATAAAAGGAGTTCTCCACGATATGTGTTGTAGGTTTCTGTAGGACGATTCTGGAACCATAATTTTGTCTGTAATATATTGAAGAGGTTTTTGCTCGGAATCTAAAGAAGTATTTATTTACCGAGTATACGGCAAGCTAAGTAATACTATATTTCCTATTAGGAATAAGACAAACGCTTCTCACAACTCGTGGGCTGTTTGTTTTTGTAGGCTAACTAATCAGGACCTTCTGTGTTACACCGAATCCGAATAGATGCACAACCAGTAGCTTTTCCACGCCTAAGTGCTTTGTTGTGCTACCGTCACTAAGCGAGGTGCCCATTGTCGAAAGAAATTACAAGACTCGCGTACGCTAACCTTTACACAACCGCAAAGTACAACTCTCATGCCAAATATCAAAAGACGATGTAAAGAGACTGCATGCCACCGAGATACAACTTTGAATATCTTTCCTTTACACTGCATGTAGATATTACAAAATGTTCCCCTATCTTCATCTACAGTTTTACGACTATTTCAAACGGTAGGACTTTGAGTTATTCCCATTCAGAAAGTTATGAATCTAAAATGAGCATGAAAGCCACGCCCTCTTTTGGAACCTCCAATGCAAAAGGCGGAATATAAAAAATTGAGCTATAAATATGAGACTAACAAGCTACCCTGAAAGGAAAACTCACTTCTGATGAACGAAAATGGGTGCATTAGCTGAAACATTTGTCACTGCAGTACATATGTTTCGTTTCTACAATTAACATATTTCAATAATGCCACTAATATGTATCATTTCTGCAATGAATATGATTTATCATTGTCATGAATTATTTCATAGCTGTGATAAATATGTTTATCTTTTGTGATTAATATGTTTCTTACAGCGATGAAGATGTTTTAATTGCTGGATTAAAATTAAATTGTTGGAATTTTTAAATACGTACGTACACCAGACACGGATTGTGCCAAATTCCAACCTCAGCCCTAATTCTCTACATTTTATATTTTATTCTCACTTATCCATTTCGATGCAATTTTATTATTCCGTATGTTTAAGTAGATACATATCTTTCTATACAGATAATTAACCTTCAGATTCATATGTAGCAACATCTGGTGTATACAGGGCTCTGTCCTTGGACCATTATTACTCGTATTCAATGTATACAAAAGTAAATCGATAGGGACAGCAAACGACGCCATATTTTTCCCGCTCTTTTGACATTTCTCTTCAGTAAGGTTTGCCATTTCATCATGGAAAGATATACGAGCCAACAACGAGTCGAAATTATTAAAATTTAATACCGAAATTTGGAGTCAGTGGCCTCAACTTTAAGAGCGCTACGTCCAATTTATGATGAGGCTCATTTCTGGCTGAATGGCTTCGTCAATAAGCAAAATATCCGTTATTGGTCAGACAGCAATCCACACGTAATCCATGAGTCATCATTGCATCCCGAAAAAATTACGGTTTGGTGCGGTTTATGGGCCGGCGGCGTCATTGGGCCGTACTTCTTCCGTTATGATCAAGACCGGCACATTGGATAATATGGACTTGGAGGATATGTGGTTCCAACAGGACGGCGCCACAAGCCACACAGCGAATGCCACAATCAATTTATTGGAAACCAAGTTTGGTGAACGTGTTATCTCACGAAATGGCCCAGTCGATTGGCCGCCTCGATCGTGCGATTTGACGCCGTTAGATTATTTGCTGTGGGGCTACGTCAAGTCTATGGTCTATGCCAACAAGCCACCGACGATTGATGAACTTCGTACGAATATCGAACGTGAAATTGCAGCAGTATCGGGCGATTTATGCTTGAAAAACGTCGAAAATTGGGTTCAGCGTGTGGACTTCTGCAAGCGTGCCCGTAGTGGCCATGCAAAAGAAGTCGAAATAATGGCATCGAACGTACTTTCACAGGAATAAAGAATTTCATTGGTATCTAAAACCGGTTTTGTTTTATTTAAAAAAACTTTTGTAGCACTCTTATTGAAAAACCCTTTATTTGTATGTGATGTGTGTGAAATCTTGAGGTTATGCAAATGGTTTTTGTATGCTGATGACATTAAATTATTTTCTGTGTTTTCTAATAGTCTGCATGCAATGACTGCAGGAGGATTTATACCTCTTGTGTAGATGGTGCGACTTAAATAATCTTCGCTTCGGCGGCATTGTTCTTGAATCGGTGGATTCATTTGTTGATCTTGGTGTTCTCTTGGACAGAAAATTGAATTTCAACTTCCACATAATTACGATGGTAAACAAGGCTTATGGCGTTCTGAACTTTATTAAACTTTGGGCAAGGGAATTTTCAGATCCCTACGTTACGAAAAATTTTTTTACTTCACTAGTCCGCTCTATTCTCGAATATGGATCTGTTCTTTGGGACCCTTAGTAAAATTTGTATCATTTCTCATTTTTTGTCTGAGAAACCTTCAATGGAACCCGAACCATAATCTTCCTTCGTATAGCAGTAGACTAGCATTGATCAGATTGTCGACTCTTAGTAGTAGACGTACCATGATAAACTCTATACCATGATAAACTATTTGGGGATAATTGATGGATGTATATGTTCTGTTATCTAAGATTTTCATAAATGTCCCATTGAGACCCACGAGGTACTATAAACTCATTCACATCTAGTTTCAGCGTTCGAATTATGCGTCCTTTGATACAGTTAGGACAATGTGTCGTGACTTTAATGAGCTATATCAGATTATTGATTTCACTGGAAGTTTGGAAACTACAAAGTCTAGGATAATTTGTCATTTGAACCGATTGCATTAGTGCTATATATTCCTTTACATATGTAAATTTACTTTATCCTACTACCTGGTCTGATTTATAATTTGGTTTTCGTTATATCTCGTGCTGCACTTTTATACTTATTTATGTTAGTGTAATACCAACTGGTGAAGAATTTCCCGTTATAGACCGGCCTATAATGTGTACGCTGTCCTCACGTTATGAGGACGTAGCCTTCTCTGTCGGTTGGGGCGGGTAAGAGTTTAAAAAATAAAAAAATAAAAAGTTTATAAATGTCACTATCTTTCTTATGGATGGAGTTAGTTACAAATGCTTAATGCTAAATATTTTAGTAATGACCAAATATTGTTTAAAGTGGACAATATTTTAGATCTAGGTGTTGTTTTTAATTCTAAATTAGAAGTTAAAAGGCAGAATAAATTATGTAATGCCAAAAGCTTATACGACATTTGCATTTATTAACCGCAATAATAGTGATTTCAATGATCCCTATACACGTAAGTTACTATTTTCTACGATTGTTAGATCAAAACTTGAGTAGTAGGTGTGGAGTCCTTATTTTTTAATATGTGCTCTTTATTGTCTCCATTTTAGTGGACTTATGCCTTCTTATGAAGCTATGTATGTATGTGTAAACTTATTCATCTGGACACACTAGTCAATCACAGGAAATATATTTATTCTGTTGTGTTTATCTGTAAGCTCATTTGTGGGCTTATTGATCACCGTTCTCTTCTTTCGTTGATTGATATACCCACTCGATGTTTGCATTATAATCGAATGTTTAATGTACCACTTCACCGGAGGAACTATTCATTGAATGAACCTGATTTGAGCTCATTAAAGGAATTAAATTATATAAGTACGTTTAAAGTGGTCGATATTTCTCTACCGATAATATCATTTATAAAGTCTCTTGAGGATTGTTGTCATCCATAGACTAAATAATAAAACAAATAAATTAATACATTTTTCCACTTTGGGCAAATAAAAGTCTTTACCGTAGCGTTGCGGCCATCATCGTCTTTGAAGAAGTACGATCCAATGATGTCACCGGCCCATAAACCGCACCATACAGTGTATATGCATTGGCAGCTCTTGAACAGCCTCTGGCTGTTCTTCGGACCAAATTCGGCAATTCTGTGTATTGACGTACACATTGAGCCAAAAATGAGACTTTATGACGACCATAAAATGAACGTAACTTCCGAATCACATTTTTCACAGAGCACGGATTTTGATAATAAAACTCATTGATTTGCAAGCGTTGTTGGTTTGTTAGTCTATTCATGGTGGAATTACAAGGCTAATTGAACAGTTTTAACTTTGACACATGGCACGATTCACGCGTGAACTGTCAAAAACTTGACACTGAAAAACAAATAGCAAAAAAATCAAAATTATTTTTATTAATGTTTAAAAGTGCAAGAGGTAGAAGAGTAGGGTCCGTTTTTTTGTCACTTATACAAGTTAACTCATGCAAAATGATAACCTGCACGTTAACGTGTATAATTTTACAAGTTGAGAATAAGCCTGATAAAAGTGTTACCAAGTTTATTCTACGAAACAAAACATGTACGTCATTCTTTTTTTTTATATTTTCATGACATTCTAGAAATTATTATGTCTAGGGAAATGGTAAGTAATTTTTCAAACTAAAGAAAAAATAAAATTTTTCCAAAATAATTTTAATATTTTCTTTTTAGTCAGCATACGGTATTTTTTGTTGGAGGATTTGCCTCTCGTCTCTGTTATATTGGCAACTAACTACACTATGAAAATAACGAATAAAGAAACATACCAACTGTTGACGACTCTCGCAAACGTTATAAGGACCAGCTTTGTGTTTCATGAATCCAGCCACAACTTGATGTATAAATGTTTGTTACGACTAATACAATATCTCCACGTTTGTTTTATCGAAACCATAATAACTACTTACTAAATAGTTGGAGCGCGGTAAAAGTGGTTTTCATTCCCAAGGCGGGGAGACGGAGTCATGCGAGTGCAAAGGATAAGGATAATCCTCTCATCGTTTTTTCTGAAACCGCTTGAAAGGCACGAAAATGGATGGATAACCCAAAATATAAAATATCTAAAAGGCCGCTCAACCGACACAGCCCTGCACGAAGTCGTCAGAACTATTGAGAGGTCTCTAGGACACAAACAATATACCCTCGCAGCCTTCTTGGATTGAATGTACCCTCTATACATTCAATAATGCGAGTTCAGCATCTATACAAGAATCACTTGAAGATCTATGCATCGATATCTTCCTCAAGAGTTGGATAGTGACAATGCTAGAGAGCAGAATTATCAACGACTCTATGGGCAACAGCGAGTCATCTAAGCGAATGAATGGGGGAACTCCTCATTGTGGGGTCATCTCCCCCCTACTACTTGGGTACTTGTGATCATCAAATACTACTAAAACTAGATAATACGAGGATCAAAAACCGTGGCGTTTGCGGATGATGTGGTAATAATGGTGTCTTGTTTTTTTCCTCTCCGTGTTGAGCGAAATCATGAATGGGGCTCTGAAATCACTTAACGACTGGACCACTGGGAGTGGTTTTGGAGTGAATCCAGGGAAATCTGAGTTCATGCTTTTTACCACGAAGACCAAGATAATAAAGTTTAATCGTCCTCGGCTAAGTGGAATAGAGATTCCACTATCAACTCACGCTAAGTACTCGGGGGTGTTTCCAGACCCTAAACAATCCCGGAAGCGTAACATAGAGCACCGCGCGCAGAAAGCAACCGTTGAGTACTACGCTTGCGGGAAAATGCTCGGAAGTCAATGGGGTATCCGACCGAAAATGGTGCTATGGATGTGCACTAGTATAATCAGACCTATAGACGTCCACCATGAATCTGCTGTGTAGAGTACAGAGATCAGCTTGCAGCGGCATAACAGGGCCAATGCGGACATGTCCAGCTGAAGACCTTAATGCAATGCTTCATATTATACCAATTTACCTTCACATAACAGCTAGTGCGGCCTGGAGTGCTACCCGAATAAATGCTCTTGTAATCTGGTAGAGCAGCGCATATGGACATGCGAGAATGCTACAGACAATACAAACCCCGAGTACTGCAACCTCTCATTGACGTTCGATAACCTATTCAATGTCAGGTTTCCGAGAAGAATAGAGTGGGATGAAGGGAAACCACTGTCAGGTTTTGACACCAAAGTATTTACGGACGAATCCAAAATGGAATGTGCAACCGGCTCGGGTGTCTTCTCCGAAGAGGCAAGCCTCAATTTATCATTCAAACTCCCAGACAAGTGCGGCGTTTTCCTAGCGGAGGTACTGGCCATCAAGGAAGCCTACGCCGAACTTATACTACAACGGAAAACAGAGCGCAATGGAATAGGCGGCTCTCCTATCACTTAAATATAACAACACTGCATCTAAACTCGTTAGTGAATGTAGGGAAAAACTTGTCGAGAAATACATATCCAGAAATACATGACCAGAGTATAACATTCATTGGACTAACTCCTTGATTAGCCATTATTGGGGCAAATATCAAGGTTAATTGCCGTGCTGACCGGGCTCTGGCCAATCGGTAATCATGCATATAATAACCACTGCAGTGCCTGCGAAGACGCAGAAGAGGAAGAGAAGGTGGAACATCTCCTCTGCAGTTGTCCGGCTCTAACGAATAGACTCTTAAAGACTATAGGTTGTCCCTTCCTGCACAACCTGCACAACGGGATGGATATAGACATGGTACATTAGACTGTCCGGAGTGATGAGGTATGCAAAACGGATCACTGCATCGGGTGATAGTTGCTAACTTGTAAATGGAATGTATGTATTAATTTAATAAAACTTAAGACTAAATCAGTAGAATTAAAAGAGTTAAGTTAAAACCAATTAAGCTACGCTAAGATAAATTAAGTTAAGTTATGTTGATATGAGTTCAGGTAATAGATTAAGTTAAGTTATGTTGGTATGAGTTCAGATAAAAAAGAAAGTTTAGTTTTGTTTTTAACGTATAAAACACTGTAGAAGTCTAAAAACGAGATAGCGGAGGGACCCAAAAAAAAACTGGTGTTAGAGGTAAGTGCTCTTCAACGCTGGCACGCCCACTGCGCAACCTTTTCAATCTTGCATACCGCGCTGGGGTTTACCCGGCGTGTTGGAAGGTATCCAACGTCCAGCCTATTCCCAAAAAAGGTGATGCAAGTGACCCCGCCAATTGCCGCCCAATTGCTATTTGTTCTGCGCTCTTGAAAGTTATGGAGAGCATGGTTAACCACCATCTTGTAAAGTATCTCGATTCAAATTACCTGCTTAATGATCGACAGTATGACTTCCGTAAGAGAAGATCTACGGGAGACCTGATGGCGTTCCTTTCGGAACAGTGGAGTCGATCCATCCACCGGCTTGGTGACAGTAAGGTGGTGGCTCTAGATATTTCCAAGGCCTTCGACAGAGTTTGGCATGAGGCACTCTTGTCGAAGCTGGCTGCTTTTGGTTTTGGTGATAATTTCACTCGATTTATATCGAGGTTTCTCAGAGATCGCACTATAAGAGTTGTTATATATGGCATCTCTTCCGATGAACATAAATTAACGGCAGGGGTACCACAGGGCTCTGTTCTCTCTCCTTCTCTTTTTCTTATTTTCATTGACGATCTCCTGGGTCGGACTGTGAACCAAATCTACTCTTTTGCGGATGACAGTAATCTCTGTCATTCCTATTCATTCGACCACAGGCTAAATCTTCAAGAAATTAGTGATAAACGTCAATTAATGAATGAAACACTCAACCGCGATCTCGAGGCCATTGTTGAGTGGGGTCGATTGAATAGAGTAAGTTTTAATGCGGGGAAGACCCAGTGCTGTCTGCTTTCGCACAAGCGGACAGCTGACCCAGTCGTATCGTCATTATCTGTGGATGGTGGAATCAGACGCTCTTGATGTTCTGGGCATGAAAATCAGACGCTCTTGATGTTCTGGGCATGAAAATACAATGTGATGTCCGTTGGGCAAAACATGTATTTGAAGTGTCGAAAGATGCTTCGAAGTGCCTAGGCTTTTTAAAGCGGTGCAAGAAGTACTTCACTCCATCTGATCTCCTTAATATCTACACCACCTACATCAGCCCGCGAATGGAATATAACTCCCATATATGGGCAGGTGCTCCAAAGTCATCTTTGGAGTTGCTGGACCGTGTACAAAGGAGAGCACAGGTGTTGATAGGGGACAGTAGGGTGTCCAGTTCTATGGCCTCCCTTGAGCATCGGCGTAATGTGGGTTGCGTGACACTGTTCTATCGGTATTTTCACGGTGCGTGTTCCTCGGACATCCGTCAACTTATGCCAGATGTGAGGACATTTGGCAGAAGTACGCGGCTTTCAAGGAACTCCCATCCGTTTACTATCTATTGGCCAGTCGATCGCACAACACACTACAGAGAAAATTCGTTCTTCAGTCGTACGGTCCGTATGTGGAATAAACTTCCCGCAAGTGTATTTCCCGCCAATTGTGACATACAGCGATTCAAGGCAAATGTAAATAAGCACTACTACCTCTTTCCACCCTCCTCTACCTAAATTTCCGTCGCCAGCACAATGCATTGCATTTATAGGGGGCATCCCCTGAGTGCTGGTCTTAAAAAAAAAAAAAAAAAAGCTGCGTTCCTTAAAGTTGAAGCCCAGACCGTTTGGTCTATTCAAGTTGAGCTACGATGCATTTCAAATCATTGATTTTAACTCGCTTCCAAGTATCAAGTTTAAGTTATTCGTTTCACATTTTGTTAAATTCCAATTAGGAATGCATTACAATTTATGATAGTGTATACACAGGGGTTTTCAATAGAGATGCTATAAAAGTAAAGATATACGAGCCAACAACGAGTCGAAATTATTAAAATTTACTACCGAAATTTGGAGTCAGTGGCCTCAACTTTAAGAGCGCTAGGTCCAATTAATGGTCGTCATAATCGTCCTACAAAATCAACAATTGAGCGTCTAGTGGAGAAATTTGAATCCACCGGCACAGTACAAAATGCTCCCGTGCCAGTGAGACAAAGAAGAATATTGCTGCCGCTAAGGCTTCAGTACAAGAAAGCCCAAATGTGTCTACCACACGTCGTTCTCAAGCGTTGGGCATCTCTGTGACGTCGTTGTGGCGAATTTTGCGAAATGATGTTGGCCTACATCCTTACAAGATCAAATTGAGGCAAGAACTGAAGCCGATTGACCACCATAAGCGTCGTATATTCGTGAATTGGGCTGAGCAACAACTTGAAAACGATTCGGATTTTCGCTCATTTCTGGCTGAATGGCTTCGTCAATAAGCAAAATATGCGTTATTGGTCAGGCAGCAATCCACACGTAATCCATGAGCCATCATTGCATCCTGAAAAAATTACGGTTTGGTGCGGTTTATGGGCCGGCGGCGTCATTGGGCCGTACTTCTTCCGTGATGATCAAGACCGGCACATTACTGTGAATGCGAATCGCTACCGTTCAATGATAACCGAATATTATTTTCTAGTTAGAATTAGTCATTTAGGGGCATTATCCGTGCAGTTTATCTCCCATATTCGGAATTATATGCAAACATTGGGTCATATACAATTTTCCTACTGACGACAAATTGTGAAGGAAAAAATTAGAGGGACTACCGTTAAAGGATTATCGAAATTAAACTGGCGAAAATTGATTTTTATACAAAACAAAAACCTATAAAATATATTTACATTGTATGTAACGGGTTTTTCAATAAAAGCGCTACAAAAGTTTTAAAATAAAACAAAACCGGTTTTATATACCAATGAAATTCTTTATTCCTGTGAAAGTACGTTCGATGCCATTATGTATGGAACTCGATTTCTTTTGCATGGCCACCACGGGCACGCTTGCAGAAGTCCAGACGCTGAATCCAATTTTCGACGGTTTTCAGGCATAAATCGGCGGATACTGCTGCAATTTTAGGCTCGATATACGTACGAAGTTCATCAATCGTCGCTGGCTTGTTGGCATAGACCATAGACTTGACGTAGCCCCACAGGAAATAATCTAAGGGCGTCAAATCGCACGACCGAGGCGCCCAATCGACTGGGCCATTTCGTGTGATAACACGTTCACCAAACTTGATTTCCAATAAATTGATTGTGGCATTCGTTGTGTGGCTTGTGGCGCCGTCCTGTTGGAACCGCATGTCCTCCAAGTCCATATTGTCCAATTGAGCGATTCGCATTCACAGTAATGTGCCGGTCTTGATCATCACGGAAGATATACGGCCCAATAACGCCGCCGGCCCATAAACCGCACCAAACCGTAATTTTTTCGGGATGCAATGATGACTCATGGATTACGTCGATTTACTTTTGTAGAGTCTCTGTTGAAAAACCCTTTATATAAAGAAAATCAAATCACACACCTTAAAGTCAGCACAGATCTACCATTTATTATCGTTATATTTGAGTAATGTCAAAATTTCAGTCATTGATTCGTAATTTTCCTTTGTATTAATGGCATGAACAATTGGTATCGATTGTTTTTTATTCCCATTATGCAAAAGAAAAGCCTTTAAACTGTACTTATCAATAAATAATCACCATTCAGTTTTGTCATATGGCTGGTTCATTTTTTGAAATAAACCATCAACATCAGCACAGTATAGAATAGAGTGTTTCTTTTCAAAATTTGCAGCCAATGCCAAGCTTCTAACTCTATAGATTGTTACTTTTGTCCCAACTGCAAGATGTTTCCACTGCTGCATGCGTGAAGCTAGTAATTCTGCGATTTCCTTGGTTAAATGTAAATCCCGAATTTGATCATTCAGCTCAGCATGAGTCACTATATGGCGTTCATCATCAGCCTCATCCAAACTACCAATGCTGGTGAAAGATGTTTCGGACTCACTGGTCGTACCATTGGGAATGACTGGTAATGGAGTATTTAGTGGATGTTGAACTGGTTGGGAAACCGATGGGACATTGGCGTAAGTAATATTTTTTCGATTTTTCATATTGAATCCAGCAACTTTTGTTAAACAGAAATAACAATCGGTTTGGTGATTACTTGACTCTCTCCAAAGTACTGAAATTGAAAAATCTAAATAGATTTCCCGCCATTTGACCACTTGTATAAAACAGTTCTGCATCTATTGCAAAACATTGTCGTTGCAAACAGCAAAACCAAAATAATGTGAATATGCATAATTTAATGATTCTGATATTGCGTATCCTTTTTTCCAACCAAATACTCACCACACACAAAACAAAAATAGCTTGAATTAGTTAACAATACAAAAACTTGCACGATCGTTATTTAATGTTGTTTAATGTAATTAACACTACTGTTATGAAGATTTAGAATGAATGTGGGCTTCTGTCAAATTAATAATTGTAAAATTGTAGTGTCAGTGTTGGTTGTTTTACAGTATTGCCAGCATGCGATAAAAAATGAACAAGACGTGATAGCCCAATTCGAATTCAGCGCACCCAGATTAGCTAAAAACAATGCTTCGTTTCTGCAGTCAACTTTTCTTTTCAAATTTGTAGACCAGTGTAATTTTTAATAAAATTTTTGATAGCCCAAAAACTTAAATTAAGTATAGTAATTACTTTACAAAGTTTCAATATTAAATGTTCATAATTCATATGTATTGTTTCATTTGTCACTATTAAACATACATGGGGTTTTTTTTAATTTGCATTGGATTTTAATTTCCATTACTTTATCTAATGCAAAAATTTTCAATTTGCATTTGCCCAAGCAATGCAAATACTGGTCGTGGAAACGGATGCCAATTGCAATGATATATGGGAATGCTTTTGAATTTGTTTGACAGCTGTTTTTGTTTGACTACTGGCAATTCTGTTTTTAAAGTACATATTTTCTATGTAGGGGTTTGTGGCTTCGATAGGTATTGCCTCATATTATTTTCAAACTCATAAACCTGTACTGTATAAAATATTTGAAAACCAGAACTGTCAGAACTGATATGAAGGAAATACTTTGAAAATAAGTACAATTGTCTTTGATATTTAAATGTTTTTGAATTTGCATTTGTAGAAATAATTCAAATTAAACTACAAATTATAAATGTAAAACTTGTGTATAACTTTTATCTCAAACTGTAAGCAAAATATGTAAAACTGTCCTTTATTGTGAATTTTCAAAATATTTTTTTTCAACATCAGTTAATATTTTCTAAAATACTATTTATAAATTAAAAATTAAATCTAAGGATTGAGCTTTATAAAGACGTTTGAGTACATTTCCAGCATCATGAGTCGTCAACCACTGTGCCAGGGTCATTAAAACAAAAGCAACATCTAAAATATACCACATGAAGTATTATACACACATGTATGTGTGTAGGCGATATGCAGCCGCCACACCACAGCGAGCGGCCATCATCCATCCAGAGCGTTTTTTCGGTTAACACGAATCACGGCTGTAACCTTTGTAAGCCTTCCTTATTTTTTGTCTCCTGGTGTTCGTTTGTTTTAAATGGTCTTATGCGACAAACCTAGAAAACAAACAAACAAAAACAAAAGCAAAACAATCAGCAACTTCTACCAGGCAACAAACAGCCATTCGACCGCGTGAATAACTAATTTCAACGGAAGCCACAACAACAATAACTACATATATATATGTATAGCCATTATGGCTTTAAAACCAAAGGATACCATTTATCACCCACCATCACTGTTAACATTTAAACACCCGACCGACCGAACGACCAAAAGGAAACAACGAGTGCCTTTGCCAAGAACAATGAGTTTTTGCTTTTGGTTTTATATTTTTTCTTTGAGGTTTCTTGTGAGCATTATATTTTGCCTACCGTATGAACTATTTAGCTAAAAGAAGTAATTCTTCTTATTTACACTGGATATTGTCGCCGAATTTAACACAAATCGAATGAAAAATCGTGCATTAACACTTTTGGCCAAAATCGTTGTGCCAAAACGACACACCTGATAATGAAATCAAACCAAATGCAATTTAAAGGAATTGAAGTTTTTCTCGTTGAGAACTCTTTGTTGGTGTAGTACTAGTAGTTTAAGTGGCACAACTGTTTTCTACTTGGTTTAATTTGAGATCATTATTTCCCAGCAAATTTGTTATTAAATTTTGGTTCAAAGAAAATAAATTACATTGTTAGTTCTGACACAGGCAGAGAGAGACATGTTCTAATTTTGCTAAAATTTTTGGGCTTAACTTATCAGTTTGTTATATTCCAAGTCTTTGTCTAGCTAAATCTAAAATACCCTCTGCTTAGCGATTACCTGGTAATACGGAACTTGGTAATCAGGAAGAAGTTGTGTAAGCTTATGGCCTTATCATGTACATACATAAGTCTTTTTCACATTCACGGTAATTTTCAAATTCATTTCTTGACCAAATTATTGTGGTTGAATTGTTTTTGGTTGATTATACATAATTATTAACTAATATCTTTCGGTAAGCACTTAGTTTGTTTACTACTTATGCTATGTCTCAACTGGCAAGTGAACTGAATGTAACTTGTATGATAAGGCCGTTCATCATTCTTTGTAGCGGCGCCGTAAGGCCGGCAAGGCACAACGGTTACAAAAACCACCTTAGCATTTGCACCCGATACAATGACCCCAGATCATTTGTGGCATTTTTCCATCCGTGAAATAATTGAAGTCATTGTGAAATTACTCTGGTATTTGTTTTACTCAATTTATTCGAACAAGCGGTATTTTTCCACATCAACGCATACAAAAAAAACTAATACCAGCAACAATGACGCCACTTTCGAGATTTTTCGTTGCTTTCAACAGACATTCGGACATTGCATTTTCATTTAGTACGCAAACGTGATTTCGATCAGTCCAGCATTTGTAAACGACGACAAAACCCTTCAGTCAGTGGAAAGAAACTCCAAATCAGGAAATAATTAGGGCTAAAAAGTGTTCCCGTCTTGCGTTTGGCTTTAATTAAACGAAAATTTCCCTATTTCTAAGGAGAAAGTGTGTGGAGAACATCCACTGCCCATAAAGTTAGAAGATTTTCCCCGATACGCAAGAGAATAAGGCGAATGTAAATATTGGTTAAAATAATCTAGCGGCCAGGAAAATAATTTTTGTTTTTAGTAAAAACTTTTTACTTCAATTAAGGAATCGCATTTCCAGCGTCACGGTGACGGAAATCGGCCCATAAGTCGTAGTTGCCGTTCCGGAAAAGATCCTGCATGGGAGTAGGAAGTTGTTCATCGGCCTCAACCTAAAAATTTTGAGACGCAACATCTGCTATGTCTGGCCACAACATCCTCATTTTGCCAGGCTTCCACCAACACAGCAGCGGTTTTGAAAGCAATCAGCGCCGGCATTCTATTCCGCCACATCTACACCTATCGAACTTGCACACCATCAGCATTGTAACATCACAACGTCTATAACATTTTTGCATGCCTGCATTAAAATCAGTCATCCACCGATAGTATCCTCTTCAGTCACCCATCATTAGACAAAACTTTTCATCCGCCATAGCCAGACAGACGTCAATAGCTTTAATATGCATCTTTCTACTTTACCCACAATCAATTGAATTAAGCAAGTAGTTACCCATAGCAAGAATAAAGAAAAAGGGGTAAGTCACAGTTTCCTCTTTCCTTTTTTGGCCCATGGGCTGACGGAATAATCTCAAATAAAGGCCGAAATGCCAACGTATTAAAGACTACAAACAAAATCAACCTATTTCCAACTTTAACAAGCCAAGTTAATCAGGATTCCGACGGATTAGAGGCTATGAGTGCCATCACCGGGCCGGGTGGCATATCTGCACTGGTCTTGAGTAGGTCCTCGACGCTGGCACGTCCCTTCCGCAGCCTTTTCAACCTGGCATACCGTGCGGGAGTCTTCCCGGTTAGTTGGAAGGTTGCTAATGTCCAGCCAATCCCTAAAGAAGGTGATGCAAGTAACCCGGCAAATTACCGCCCAATTTCAATTTGTTCTGTTCTCTCGAAGGTTATGGAGAGCATGGTTAACCAGGATCTTTTAAAATATCTTGGGTTCAATGACCTTCTTAATGATCGACAGTATGGCTTTCGTAGAAAGAGATCTACTGGAGACCTGATGGCGTTCCTTTCGGAACAGTGGAGTCGTTCCATCCACCGTCTTGGCGAGAGAGATTAAAGTCAAACGATGGCACTTGATATTACCAAGGCCTTTGACAGAGTATGGGACGATGTACTCTTGTCAAAGCTCGCTCCTTTTGGTGTCGGTGATAACTTCACTCGATTTATATCGAATTTTCTTAGAGATCGCACTATACGAGATTTTGTAGATGGGGTTTCATCCGACGAACATAAATTGACTGCAGGTGTACCACAGGGATCTGTTCTTTCTCCTTCTCTTTTTCTTATTTTCATTGACGGTCTCCTGAGTCAGACTGTGGATCCAATCTACTCTTTTGGGGATGACAGTAATCTCTGTCATCTTATTCAGGCCAGACTGTGAAACCCATCTACTCTTTTGCGGATGACAGTAATCTCTGTCATTCTTATTCCTTCCACTGTAGGCCAAATCTTCAAGATATTGAAGTCGAACGATGAATGAAACACTCAACTGGGATATGGTGTCCATTATTGAATGGGGTTGAATGAATAGAGTAGATTTTAATGCGGGTAAGAACCAGTGTTGTTTTTTGTCGCATACGCGGATTGCTGATCCAAGTGTGTCCGTCATTGTCTGTGGACGGTGTGGATATTGCTGAATCAGATGCTCTTGATGTTCTGCGCATGAACATACAATGTGTTGTCCGTTGGGCAAAACATGCATTTGAAGTATCGAAAGATGCATTCATGCGTCTAGGCTTTTTAAAGCGGTGCAAGAAATACTTCACTCCATTTGATCTTCTCAATATCTACACTACCTATATCAGGCCAAAGACGGAATATAACTCCCATATATGGACAGGTGCTCCTAGGACATCTTTGGATCTTCTTGACCGTGTCCAGAGGAGAGCGACGGTGTTGAGAGGTGACAATAGGGTATCCAACTCTATTGCCTCCCTTGAACATCGTAGAAATGTGGGGTTCGTATCGCTGTCCTATCGATACTTACACGGTATACATTTGTTCATAGGACATCCGCCAACTCAACCCAGACGTGAGAATATGCAGCCGAAGTACGCGGAAGCAAATCGAAAATTTTCCGATATTTCGTGGTCACCAAAACTTTTTTGAAGCTCAATTTGGGATGTTTTCGAAATAACTGAATCTTGAAAATTGGATCAGTGAGTCAAATCCGGCCAGTCGATAACATCGGCTCACAGTTTAAAGCAATAAAATCCATTTATATCGGCGGCGGCGTGAGCTTCAAAAAATTGTTGGTGGCTGCGACGCGTTGGAAAATTTTCCATCGGCTTCCATCTGACAAACAGTTGATATTTTGTGTATGCTTTTGTTATGGCTGCATTTTTTTGAGTAACAAACAGTGTTGCATCAAAATGTACACCAGTTCAAAATGAGGTTAAAAATTAAACTTCAGTTTCTACAGATTAACATTGTATGAGTAATCTTCTGGGTTAACGCCGTTAACCTACGAAATGCGATAATCCTGGTCGGTGTAAATACCGTATAAGGCTCTAAACGAAGTAAAAATAGGTTTCGAATATTTTAATCAAAAGAATTTTTAAAACGGAAAGGATTTAAGGCATTTTAAATGTAGGGTTAGTAAAATACTAATCCAGATTGTAATTATATCATAAATGACCTGTATGTATTTAAGAAATTATCCTATATGATCCATTGGTCTATCAGTGGATATAGTTGCCAACGCTATCTCGAATATTATTTACCCGATACTTGAATGGATTTGGACAAAAGATTACGACTTAATTATGTTATGGGAAGGTAATGGTAATATCCCTTCGTGGGAACAATAAAATTATTTATAACGTTTAAGAGTCAATCACCTGTTAAATATGTCCAGTTAAGAGGTCTGAAGGGTAAGAGGAATAAAATGTGGTAAGCGATCCAGGTAATACCAATTTTGGAACTCTGGAGAAGCATCAGAGTCATCTCGAAGCCGCAGGGGCTTCGAGAGGGTGAGTCTAGCTGACTTTAACATCCGTCAGCCCATCAGAAGGTAAGGGAAGGTGGTTCCTGCAAATGTATATCACTTCTTCGAAACAAAACATAACAATTCTTTTTATTCTCAATCAATATTAAATTTATTTGTTCTCTTATTTACCTACATAAATTATCATCGGGCTCCGTTTTCTTTCTTTATGTCGAAATAACTTTTGTATGTGAATTTCATCCTCGGTATGTAATCTATTGTTCAGTGGAAGGCTGTAGTTGTGCGTGATGAGTGGAAAGATCCCCCGTCCGGCGAGTTCCAAGCACATGAACTCGTGAGTTAACTTTTCGAAATGCGCAGCCAAGCCACACTGACATAATTGCGCCCAATGTGGGGCCTCGAAGGTTCGTAGTGTGAGTGTAGAGAAGTCATACCCACGTTGACGCCTACTGTTTGTACCATAGAGTTAATTTATAGTAGAGCCCCCATTTGTCTCATCTGACGTTTCCTTTCACACTCTTCGTGATGCGGTCGGTGTGATAGAGAGATGTTTGACGGAAAGTGATATACACCAGGTGGAATTACAATAACTTCTTGCTTTAATGTTTCATGCCAGTTTGGTGAAGAACTGTGAAATTTAAATGTGTTTTAAACTTTTTTATTGACTGTTATTGTTAGCATACATTTGGGTTGTATTTAACACAATAATTTTAACACACAACACGAAATGCCGTTGTTGTTATTTTGTTCGTTGTTTTGAACCATTGCCTCTATCTGGCATTAGTAAAGCAATTTTTTTCAACATCAAACGTAAATATCACACCAGGCCAA
The DNA here is from genome assembly GCA_963931995.1 of Phaonia tiefii. NCBI lineage: Eukaryota > Metazoa > Arthropoda > Insecta > Diptera > Muscidae > Phaonia > Phaonia tiefii. The sequence continues at coordinate 193,898,405 of OZ008368.1, read as the reverse complement.
ATGTCATAAATTTGGTGGGAGAACTAGTAGATCTACTATAAGTATTAATCTATGGTTTGTACACTGACATCATTGTACATTAAATTTGAGAAATTTTTCGCAGTCCTTGTGTACTTATGTGTAAGTCCCAAGCAGTGAGTCTAAAAATATAAAACACACAGTTCATTGATTGTGAGAAGCTCTCCCATATCACTTCATTGGATATAATCCGAACATAAGGTTTTTTGGCCTCTCAAATGAATATATGGACATGAAAAAACTGTATGCGCGGTGGGCGCCGCGATTACTCACACTCGTGCATAACACTGCAAAGAATTCTTTGGCGATGTTCAATCACAATCCAAAGGAGTTTTCCACCGTGTTGGTAACCGCGGGTGAAATATGGAACACACCAGAGACCAGGGCTGTGAACTTCTCCTGGAGGACGTGTACCAAAGAAGGCCAAGGTGGGTGTGTCGGTCAAAAGGTCATGGCGACAGTTTTTAGGGATGCATGTGGTGCAAAACGATCGAATTTGGTGAAGTAAAAACTGGTTTTCCATTATGTCACAGCACCTGAGCACAAGTGTATCGTCGCCATGTCAAACCATGGACTATGAATCGTTACCTCATCAATTTAAGCCTCCAGTGACTACTTTCAATTTGTAATCCTGAAGAAATGGCTTGACATTAATGGATTTGGGTCGAGAAGTGATCACTGCAACAAACGATTAGGCCCAATTTTTGACTGGTTATTTAAATGGGTAATCAGTTGATTTTGATTTGAGTTTGATCTGACTGTAAACACGAAAAGAGTTTTTTAGTGCTTTGTCAAATAATCTTACTACCATGTGGCAACAGTGGTAACACATTTATCGGCTAATCGTTACAATGCATCGAACTGACGCCATTTGCAAAAGAAAATTGGGGTGATAAAATACAAAATATTAAATGAAATTGGAAAATATTTGAACAGAAATAAAGTTATAACTGCGCTACGAGTTAAGTGATACGTTTTTACTGTGTTTTATTTAACTTGCTTTGTTGTCTGTCAGTCTGTATTGTTCAAATCTAGTAACTCATTTTTAACACAGTTGCAGTTGACCAATCGAACTAAAATTTTGCACACTTGTCAGATTTGGATGACAGTACATGAATATGAAAAAGAAACTGAAACATTAAAAATTTATTTGCAAAAAAATTAAAAATAAAAAAATAATTTAAAAAAAATTAAGTTACAGTGTTTTATTTATAAATGCACTAAAAACTAGAAAATAATTTTTCTCTTAACCTCAATAAGTATATTCTTCTTCATGACGGGGTTGTGCAATGGTCCGCCTACTTACCACTTCAACAACAATGGTCTAGATACTTTCAGTAAAGACCGTAATTAAAATGAATTAGTTAATTAATTAATTTTCTTGCGATCTCTCAAATAAAACGCTTGCATTTAAATTAAAAATGGTGACAAAATTAAATGTCAAATTAAGTGTCAAAATTAGATGTCAAAGTTAAAGTCAAAATTAAATGTCAAAGTTAAATGTCAAAATTAAATGTCAAATTAAGTGTCAAAATTAAATGTAAAATAAAGTGTCAAATAAATTGTCAAAATTAAATGTTAAATTAAGTGTCAAATTAAGTGTCAAAATTAAATGTCAAAATTAAATGTCAAATAAAGAGGCAAAATTAAATGTCAAAGTTAAAGTCAAAATTAAATGTCAAATTAAGTGTCAAATTAAGTGTCAAAATTAAATGTCACATAAAGTGTCGATATTAAATGTCAAAGTTAAATGTCCAAATTAAATGCCAAAATAAGTGTCAAAATTAAATGTCACCATTTTTAATTTAAATGCAAGCGTTTTATTTGAGAGATCCCTAGAAAATTAATTAACTAATTCATTTTAATTACGCTCTTTATTGAATGTATCTAGACCATTGTTGTTGAAGTGCTAAGTAGGCGGACCATTGTACAATCCCACCATGAAGAAATTAGAAAAAATATTTTCTAGTTTTTAGTGCATTTATAAATAAAACACTGTAACTTAATTTTTTTTTAATTATTTGTTTATTTATTGTTATTTCAACTAGAATGGTGTTTACAATTGTTCACATTAACAACTAAAGAAGATTTTTGCTTGTTCTTCTTGTTGTTTTCTGTCAAAATCATATGGGCACTTGATCATAGTTTAATTGCCCAACATTGGCTGTTTAAACAGCAATCAACTATTAACCTAAAAATGAATTCAGGGTTTAAGTTATGTTTGATTGTTGATCAAAGAGGATTGACTAGTCAAAAATTAGGCCTTATGGATGCATTTCATTGAATTAAAATATTGGTGCAATAATTATATTCAAACATTTGTTCAATAAACCTCATTCATTTAATACAATCGTATCACTTTTCATACTGGGTATAAATAAAGGTTGAAAATTTTCGTTTAATATCACAATACTGAACACTGAACAAAAGGCTATTTTTTTTTATTAAAAGGGTAAAAGGGTAACAAACGGGAATTTAACATTGAATATTGAAGCAGATAAATCAGCTGTTGTAATGGTACCACTTCTAATGCTTCGCCACCTACTCTTTTTCCAAGCCATGCGAAGCCGTTCATTAGGTAAGCTCCCTACACCAAAGAATAAAGTGCGTCGAACCATTCTTTCATATAATTTATGTGAGATCTTGCATAGAATACAAAATTATGAAATTCTAATAGAGTGTGGCGAATTATTATAAGACATCTCAGAAATTTACCAAACGAAAAGTATTGATAAATAGAAAATTATTTTAACAAATAGTGACCCCACCGTTAAAATTTTTATCCTATGTTTGAATCCCAACCTTAGGAATATTCTTTAAGGTCTTTGGTCCTTTTTGCCTTAAAATATAATACGACTTACGCCCACTTTCACCCAACAAAGTTAAAGCTAACTGACAGTTAAAAATTATAAATTCTATACAAACTGACAGCTAAAACTGTTCGTTAGCTCTAACTGAAGGATAACTCGACATGGTGAACTCGGCCGTTAAAAATATAAACAGAAGCTAAAAATGCCATCAAGTGTAAGAATATACTAAGTTCGAAGTGCTGAAATATCAAATGTTAAAACTCATAATTCTGTAACATATCTCTGTAAAATTAAATTATATTTTTGGAGTGATAAATAGTTTGCATTGAGTTGAATACAAATTTTCAAAAAAAATGCATCAAAATGATGTAAAAGGATTTTCAATTCAATGCTGATGAAAAAATTTGAATAAAATATGATCAATTACACTGTAAGTAGGTGAAATTGACACACCAAAACGCCGAGACACGTCAACCTAATTGTGGATCGTAGAATCCAGTGGTGTACCCCGTTTCGAAAATTTAGCTCGAAATCACAAGATATTTCGATTTTAAATTTGTAGTAGATTTAAGGCGATTTTTGATTTTATTTGAATGAAAAAACTTTAAAAACTTGTTTAAAATCAATTTATTTATTATTTATTTGTCAAAATTTATATCTAGAAATAATGAATGTCCATTTTCAAGCGGAGATGGAACTATATTTTGATGATTTTATAAATTTTTTTGGATTTATTCTATTTTTACTCTTTACTCTGCCAGCATTGAGTCTGTTCTTTTTCCAGCGAAACGGTCTTCGAATGCCATTATGGTTAGATGAAATCTTTCTCCAGTTTCGTCTGTTTCTGTGGAAAATTGTCGTTCGTAAAAATCGAAATGTGCATGTTTGTCGAAAGACTTCATCATGTTGTTAATATAATCGCGGTACTCTTGTGAGCGATTTTTACAAAGAACGTTTCAATTACCGCACGAATTGAGTTCCACGCGTTTAGTTCAGTTTCATCTTACAAAACTCGTATCCCTTAAAAGTTACCGTATATCTGGACCTAACTACACCTGTTAAAAAAAATTGATATAAAATATATAATATATAATGTATGTAATAATATATAATATATTACAACTCCCAGCTTAATATGAAGATCCAGCTTAATATCATTCTGAAGGGGGATCAATGATGGGCGATTTACATTAAAGTCGCCAACAATTTGCGAATCGCGTTTTGGCCAATCTCGCTTTCCGTACTGGTTGCATTTTGCACGGCTGTCCCATTTACAAAAAATACAGCTAATAGTGAAGAACCTTAAAATCACAATTTACGCGCCAATTGTGTTCGTCATAACTGATGCGTTCCAGAATTAATATAATGGTATCATACGACTCATGCATTCCAAGAGCATACATCAATGGCACTAGTTTAATGCTGCTGTTTTCAAATAGCAAGACTACTTTTAAGCTTCTGGTTGAAGAGTCTATGAAAAGACGCCATAAAGATGGATTATAGTTGCAGATTCCCATTTCATTCATTAAACCGGGAATATCTTGACAGTATGCATAAGCTGCGTCCTCGGAAGGCATGAAATAAGGCATATATGATTCTTGCCGGTATTTGTAAGATGTAACTTTTACACTTGGTGCCAGCACGTTGACGCTTCTTAGTTCCGAAGCCAAAGTCATTGCATTATTTTGAGATCGCTTCAGATTTCGAACGATTCTATCTAAATGTTCCTGCGAAATTAATGATGGATATTGTAAAGAGGTTTTCAACAGAGACGCTACAAAAGTAAATCGATAGGGACAGCAAACGACGCCAACAATGGGTCGAAATTATTAAAATTTACTACCGAAATTTGGAGTCAGTGGCTTCAACTTTAAGAGCACTACGTCCAATTTATGGTCGTCATAATCGTCCTACCAGATCAACAATTGAGCGTCTAGTGGAAAAATTGGAATCCACAGGCACAGTACAAAATGTTTCCGTGCCAGTGAGACAGAGAAGTGGCCGTAGTGTCGAGAATATTGCTGCCGCTGAGGCTTTAGTTCAAGAAAGCCCAAATGTGTCTCTCATACGTCGTTCTCAAGCGTTGGGCATCTCTGTGACGTCGTTGTGGCGAATTTTGCGAAAAGATCTTGGCCTACGTCTTTACAAGATCAAATTGACACAAGAACTGAAGCCGCTTGACCACCATAAGCGTCGTATGTTCGTGAATGTTCCAACAGGACGGCGCCACAACCCACACAGCGAATGCCACAATCAATTTTTTGGAAACCAAGTTTGGTGAACGTGTTATCTCACGAAATGGCCCAGTCGATTGACCGCGTAGGTGGTGCGATTTGACGCCGTTAGATTATTTCCTGTGGGGCTACGTCAAGTCTATGGTCTATGCCAACAAGCCAGCGACGATTGATGAACTTCGTACGAATATCGAACGTGAAATTGCAGCAGTATCGGCCGATTTATGCTCGAAAACCGTCGAAAATTGGGTTCAGCGCCTGGGCTTCTGCAAGCGTGCCCGTGGTGGCCATGCAAAAGAAATCGAGTTCCATACATAATGGGATCGAACGTACTTTCACAGGAATAAAGAATTTCATTGGTATCTAAAACCGGTTTTGTTTTATTTAAAAAAACTTTTGTAGCGCTCTTATTGAAAAACCCTTTATATGATGTTTGTAATAGGGATGCCAATCCCAAAATCCCGTATCCCAAAACTATTATAATTATTATGGTAAGAGGTAAACTAATTCTGCTTCCAAATAGATGTTTATTATTTCAACGGTTATATTTTGTCGAAAAAAAATATATACATAAATTGATTTAACAAGAATTTTGCAGGTTTTTCCCTCAAATAAAATCAAAAATCACCTCAAATCTACTACAAATTTAAAATCTAAATATCTCGTTAGTTTGAGGTAACTTTATAAAACGGAGTATACGACTGGATTCTATGACCCAAAAGTTAGTTGGGGTGTCTCGGTGTTTTTGTGTGTCATTTCAAAACTTCAAATTTTACTTAAGAATCAATTTTACGTCAATATAATGTAGAACTATTGATGAAACTTTTTCATTTCGCTGATGATCAACTAGTTGTTCAGTGTACTAGATTGTGAGAAATCTGCTTAATTACTCCATAGGATATAGGGAAACTAAATCGTTTTTTGGATCGATTTTGGCTCTTTCGAAATTTTGATTTGCGACAAAGTTAGATATTACACAAAATCACAGATTTATGTTTCTTTATTAGTAAAGTATTTCTACATAACATACACTGTAGAAAACACTTTCACAAAGAAGAAGTCATGACGAGCGGTTTGCCTCATTTTACAGAGTTCAAACCAGTGCCCGTTTATACCGAGAAATTTACTCTTTCGTGTGCTCATACACCAACATTTGAATCGAAATCAATGATCAATTATTTAGAAAACTCAAAGGTGTTTAACCTGAAATATTTAACACCGCACAAAATTAATCGTGAGCCTAGAAGTCAAACACCAGTAATCAATCACAGGTAAATTATGATATCTCAAATGAATTTATAATGAACTTCCTTCCCCTCAACGCACAAAGTGTAACGTCAAATAAGAGAAGTAGAAGAAAAGTGAATAACAAAAAATACAAATCCAAATAGAAAATATTATAATCAACAATAAACGTATGAAAGTAGATGTGTAAAGTAGATTGAAACGATACAAAGCTTTATATTGGAGGAGAAACGCGTGCGCATGCGCCTAACAAGTTTATGAAAAGTGTAAAAATTAAAGGAGTGGCACCTCAACTGGCATGTGATTTCAGTTGCTGAAGACGTGAAGTTGTTTTCGTTATACACGTGTTAGGGTTATGGTAGAGTAATGGGTGGTATTAAAGAAAATAATTTGTAAAGTTTTCAGCAAAACGATAGTAAATTGGTAACTGCAAAGAATTGTAAGCGATTTGGTAACACATTTATAATTTACAGCATATACATAGGGGTTAATGTATATAAGTAGTTTTAATATTATTTAATATAAAATCTATTAAATACCTTCCAGGAGAAAATTTTTAGCTTCGAAATCTGGGTTCTCAGAAAGTGATATATATTTCTTTGTCAAGCCACTGCAAATGATTGACAGAATTTAAATGCGAATCTTTAGCACAACAGCCTACGAAATGCGATTCTTATTGCGGGTGTTTTTTTTTATACCTTCTTTTTGTACGAAAATGACCCATTTAGCACTTGGCCATTACAAGACCATAACATTGCCACCATCACCGCCACCTAAACCAACAACCATGCAATCGGCATCTCCTGCACCACTCAAGACGAACTCACCAATAAACTGTCTAAAATAATTTGAACATGCATTTGTTACACTCTCCGAACAGAATCTGTCCAAATGATTTTATGGTCATTTGTTTAATATTACAACTGCAGCAGCAAGGGAAAAGACTTTTTCTAATCCAGAAGGAAAGGAAAAAGCGAGAAGACATTCAAATGTACAGGCGTACGGACGTAGTAAAAGTAAAGTGAAGGCGTAGTCGGTTTTATTTTATGGCATTGTTGCGTTTTGTCTGGAAATTAAGAATGTGTCGCCAGCGAATGTTGGCAAAGGTCGGATAAATGTAACCATGCCCGAAAACTGTGCCACACTGCCACTGCCGCCATCAACAACAGCTTCATTGGCACCCAGCATCATGATCGGCAATTGGCATCATCCATATACACGAGGGAACAGCATCATAATCGTTGTACACGTAAAGCCATAAATGTACATACATTTGTGAAGCAAACAAGAGGGAATTTATTGAACTAGGGTTGCCAACTTTAAGGTATAATAAGATATACTACTTCCATAGGATCCCAGTATACAAGTATTGCAACAAATTCTCAATTACGCAAAAGGTTTTATGAACAGCAAAATGAACAAGTGCATTGTAGCATTACTGACCTCAAATTGCCAAGACTTCTTAAAAGGCTAAATAAGTCAAGTTTATCGATAAGATGAAGAGTAACGGGTTTTTCAACAGAGACGCTACAAAAGTAAATCGATAGGGACAGAAAACGACGCCATATTTTTTCCCGCTCTTTTGACATTTCTTTTTTTTTTATATTTAAGAGTATTTATTTATTTGTAAGTTATTTTTATATATGTACTTAAATAATCAAAAGTATAATTTACATAGATTAAACTTAAAAACTAGTCTCTAATCGAGCTCTCTGTTTCATAATTAATATTAATAACAATTTCCTTTTCAGAAAAACAACAAAGAAACTTAATGAGTATTAATACGTAAAATTTAAATTTTGATCTAAATTGCAGTGAAAATTGTTCAAAAACAGTGCATAGATAATTCTATAAGATAAAATAATCTTTTGACGTTTCTCTTCAGTAATGTTTGCCATTTCATCATGGAAAGATATACGAGCCAACAACGAGTCGAAATTATTAAAATTTACTACCGAATGGCTTCGACAATAAGCAAAATATGCGTTATTGGTCAGTCAGCAATCCACACGTAGTCCATGAGTCATCATTGCATCCCGAAAAAATTACGGTTTGGTACGGTTTATGGGCCGGCGACGTCATTGGGCCGTACTTCTTCCGTGATGATCAAGACCGGCACATTACTGGGAATGCGAATCGCTACCGTTCAATGATAACCGAATATTTTTGGCCCCAATTGGATAATATGGACTTGGAGGACATGTGGTTCAAAAAGGACGGCGCCACAAGCCACACAGCGAATGCCACAATCAATTTATTGGAAACCAAGTTTGGTGAACGTGTTATCTCACGAAATGGCCCAGTCGATTGGATTTTTCCTGTGGGGCTACGTCAAGTCTATGGTCTATGCCAACAAGCCAGCGACGATTGATGAACTTCGTACGAATATCGAACGTGAAATTGCAGCAGTATCGGCCGATTTATGCTTGAAACCCGTCAAAAATTGGGTTCAGCAAACGAAATCGAGTTCCATACATAATGGCATCGAACGTACTTTCACAGGAATAAAGAATTTCATTGGTATCTAAAACCGGTTTTGTTTTATTTAAAAAAAACTTTTGTAGCGCTCTTATTGAAAACCCCTTATATGACTTCACCTACGAATTGTGATCAAATTAAGCACAGGTACATCCTCAATGCTAAGGGAAATACTGGCGTCAGTCAGCATGACCGAAGAATTTTTTCTGGGCACCGGACTACCTGTAGTAGATATTCGCTCAATCTCCTTATGAACACATCTTTTACTGAGAACTTACTGAAGGAGGAGACCGTTCTAAGAAAACATTCTTGGCATAGATCAGAAGTTGTCCAGGTGATTGTTACTCAATCGAGTAACATAGTGCCTTTATTCAAGTGAACCAAAAAATATAGCAAATTTTTGGACTTTTTTTTATAAATTGCTCAAAAAAGTTCTTTAGTTAAGAAACCAATATTGTCATGATTTTTTATATCTTCAGATGCCTGGCTTCCATTTCCATTTTAAAATTCTGCAATCGGTTACAAATTGCAAAAGATACAGGCTGCTGAATATGGAATTTTTCGTGCCTTTAAATAAGTGAACCGGAGTGTATATATAGCGGAGAAGATTCTTTAAGAAGGACATAATTGGCAGTCGGTTGTAAAATGATTGCGCGGCTCTTTTACGTAGATGAGTGGGTTCGATCTCTGCCCTGTCTACCTTACATTTCTTTGGACGACGGTTACCTCGCTTAGTGGTAGCGAAATTATCGAGTATGTAGCCATGAAAAAGCTTTTCAAATGCAGTTCGGATCGGGTGTAAAACTATAGGTCCCAAGCAGTGTGTGTAAAACTAGAAAGCGCACAGCTCACTGCATATGAGAAGCTTTCCCCAATCCCTAGCTGAGAGATGTAATGGGAACCTTTTTGACGTAGAATACGTCTTACCTTACGGTATGAGGAGTCATGTCAGGTTTTTATTGTTGTAATCTTTATTTCATTGAATTTGAGGAAACGGCTAGATGAATTTTTTTAAAATTTTTGCCAACGAATTATTATTTGTTTCCAGATGTTGTTGTCCAATTGATATATAAGAAATATGTATGTATATTTCAACCCCGATTTAATTGTAAGTAAATGAGAAATAATGGCATCATAATTTCGAGATAGATTGACAACTTCGTAAGTTTACGAATAAAATACACATTTTCGGCAAAATAATCTTGTACTTCTCAACATAGTACCCTTTTGGGCGATGGATTTAATCCATCGTTTTTCCAATTTTTTATTTATTCCACATAATAGGTTTTCTCAAGGACCTAGAATATGGGTTTGTTTCAGTTATGACCTTTTCATTCGACCCAAATTTCTTACGCCTAGACATTTCATTAGGATTGGAAATATAAATTTGTCACTGTTGACTAAGATCTGAGAAAATGGCTGACGAGGTTTATGGATTTTTGCCATGACGACTATACAATTTAAAGTTTTTATGGTGGAAGATCACTTTTACCTTCACCAAATGCTGTCGTTTTGCTTCAAATCAATGTCGAATCTGCCCACCAGGTGAGAATACTATTCGCCAGTGATCATTTGACTAAACACTTCTTTGAAGTGGTCACACGCGTGCAATTATGGTCAAATGTGAGTCGTCGGGCACCCATCCCGCGGATTGATTTTCCTATCCAAATATTGCTATAAAATGAGATGTAGCCGCTCAATTGAGATATCTACAACCTCAGCCACGTCCCGCACTTTCATTCTCCGATAGTGCAATATCATTTCATGGATTTTATCGATAATTACTGGTGTTAAGACCTCTTTTAGTCGACCTGAAACTTCTGTGTAACGTGTACTAGTACGGCCACAACGGAATTCAGTAAACCACTTTTAGAAGATTCAAAGCAGATCCAATCATAGTATTTACCAACCATTTCCTTGGTTTTGATTATGGTTTATTTACACTAATTCATCTAGTGCTTCATGAGCTCACGAAATTCAGGTTGCCTGCTTTCTTTGGCTGTTAAACATAATATAAACGACGTAGGTTGCTTATAATTATACCCTCACCCATAGGGATGGGGGTATATATCATTTAATACGTAAAAAAATGTAACACACAGAAGGATCCATTTTAGACCGTTAGTATCTTTGGACAAAATTTGTTATATGACTTTTTAAGACGTTTGAGCCATGTCCGTCTGTCTGGCTGGCTGGTCAACACGATAACTTCCCTAAATCTTTACAGGTCACAATGAAATTTTGTCAGTGACTATTATTTGCCAATATTGAGTTTGGCACAAAATAATATGTCTTTCAAACCTTTTTTCTGATAGATATGATTAGGTTCAACTCTTACACCGGTTAATAATCTGTAAATGCCTACGTAACTGGAGAAAATGGGCGAGATTGTCACGCCCATTCATGTACCTCCCATACAAAACAGGGTGTTCGTCGGGGTTTTCAATTCGATAAATAGCGGGAAACACTTGCGACATTAATGAAATTAGGCATAAGGCTTCACGTTATCAAACGCCAATCACCGATTAAAACAAGGGTGATTTTGCCACGCCCATTATGATACCTCCCATACAAAAGTTGTTTGGCCGTCTGGGTGTTCGGCACGAGAAGTCCCGCAAAACCGAACCAATCTTTATGAAAGACAAACGAAATATTTAGACAAATGAAACTCTCCTAGAGAAAATAAGCTGTTTCGCCAAACCCATTATGGTACCTCCCATATAAAAGTTGTGCGGATGACGGGTTGATCGAAATGATAACTTTGGTAAACTACAACCGATCTTAATAAAATTCGGTACTAGGCAATATTTTGCTAAAAGCTACTGTATAAGTAATAACTGACTATTGAGCCACGCCGAGTTTCGTACCTCCCATACAAAAGTTGGGCGTATTTGCAGTTTGCCGACTCGATGTCTATAATAAATCATAACCGATCTTAATAAAATTTGGTACTCATCAAAATTTTGGCAACAACTTGCCATGCCAATTTTTGTACCTCGCATATAAATATTGGGAGGGAAACTAACTAATTTGGGTATTCAATAAAATTTAGCGCAATGTTAGTCTGCTATTGTACTCGTATATGGTCACTTCTGAGTATGGGCGTTATTTTTTATATAACAGAACTCCCATGCAATGGATGACTTAGGGTGAGGGTGTGATTAAGTCGGTTCATCCGGCTGAAACTTATGTACTGGTTTTGCAGAAGTTTGTTACTAGAACGTAGTTAACAGGACTAGTGTTGATTTGCAATTAACTTCGAGGGAAGTTCAAAAAGTCACGGAGCTTTCTAACCGCCCTTGTAGTATGTTACAGGAAATGTATAAGACGGTGAACAGCCAAAGGGAAGTACAAACATTTGAAGGAAATTTACGATGACTACCTATTTGGATAATCTGTCATCTGTACAATTGGCCATACATCGAAAGAGTTTTCCAATTTGAATGATATGATTTCTAAGTGACGTCTGCAATTTTTTTTCATTGTATTCAGTAATGTTTACAATTTCATCATGGAGAGATATACGCAAGAACAACGTTTATAAATTATACAATTTTTGTATCAAAATTATCGTTATGGTCCTAAGAGTCGTCCACGTGTTGCAAATTACGAGCGTACATTTTCTTTAGATAAGTGCCGACCGTCGGTGGTGCAATGATAGTGTTCGCGGCTCTTGTGCATGAGAACGTGGGGTTCGAGCCCTGCTCTGACCACCTTAAATTTTTTTCTTTCCACGGCTGCCACCTCGCTTAGTGCCAGCGACACTATCGAATACTTACCCATGAAAAAGCTTCTCAAAATACCGTTCGAAACCGGTGTATAATTGTAGGTCCCAATCAGTGAGTGTAAAACTAGAACGCGCACAGCTCACTGGTTTTTGAGAAGCTCTCCCTAATCCCTTCATGGGATGTAACCAGAAACCATTTATTTATTTATTTTTTAATGTTCAAGTACCAATAAGACAAAGCTCAAAGCAATGCAAATATTGCTGCGGTTCAGGCAAGTGTTGCTAAAGACCGCATTTTGGCGATTCCAAGACGTTGTCAACAATTGGGACTGTCTCAAACCACAACCTGGCTGATTTTTAGAAAGGATTTGGGCTTGCTATCACTCAAGAAATGAAGCCAATGGACTACCGTAACTGTCATGAATTAGCTGATTTTGTCTTGGGACAACTTGAAAACGATAACGATTTTTTTAAGAAAATCATCTTCTCCGATTAGGCTCACTTTCATCTCAGTGGTGCAGTAAATAAAGAAAACTGTCAAATTATTCGTGAGCAACCATTACTTTCACCTAAATTGACAGGTTATTGTGGTTTTTGGTCTGGGGAATCATCCGTCCGTACTTCTTCCGAAATGAAGCTCTTAACAAAGTTACTGTCAATGGGGAGCGGTATAGATCGATGATAACCAACTTTTTATGACCGAAATGGGAAGAAGTTGGTATTGATAACATCTGGTTCCAACAAGACAGGGCCACGTGCCCAACAGCACGTGCAACAAACGAATTCTAGCGAGAAAGTTTGGAGATTCGATTATTTCAAGAAATTGTGACATTGAATGGCCTCCAAGAAGTTGTGATTTAAGACCATTAGATTTTTTCTAGTGGGGTTGTTTGAAGTCGTTGGTCTTTAGCAATAAACCAGACTCTCTGGAAGCTTTACAAACCAATATTGAACGTGCTACTGATGACATACGACTTGATTTAGTGGAAAAAGTGCTCGAAAATTGGGTTCATCGAATTCTTTACCGTAAAAGAAGAAGTGGACGTCGTTAGAAACACGTTTTATTCAGAGTTTAATTGTATCGATTGTACTTAACATTAAATAAAAAAATTACATGAGGTGTCAGAGGACACCCGGTTGGAACGAAGTTCCTTTCGCTATATATTATGTACTAATTAGTTCCAACACACCTAACGAGCATGTTACAAAACACTGTAATTTAAATGGATCTGGTAAAATGATAAACTTTTGTTCAGAAATTTTTTATTTATTGAATGTATTTTTTTTAAAAAAAAGGATATTTTTAGGCCTTTTTTGTAAGAATATGTATTATATTTTCCCGCAAAGGTCCTTTCTTTGATGAGAGGTACTTCTTTTATTAAAATAAAAAAATGGTTTCCCGTTACATCCCGTGAAAGGATTAGGAAGAGCTTCTCACCAAGCAGTGAGCTGTGCGCGTTCTAGTTTTACGCTCACTGATTGGGTCCTACAGTTTGACACCGGTTCCGAACGGTATTTTGAGAAGCTTTTTCATGGATGAATACTCTATAGACTCTATACTCTATACTCTATAAACTAAGAAAAATCCTAAGAGTATGAATTTTTTACAAAAAATACTTTTATAAGAACAGGTATTTTTTAAAGAAGTGGTACTCTTTTTACGATAAGATTATTTTGTTAAGAAAATTAACTTATTTTCGGGAAGGCTACTTATCTCATGAAATCAACAGAAAAGGTGGTACTTTATTTTTAAGAAATGGTACTTTTAAGAAAAGGATTTGTTGTAAGAAAAGGTATTTTTTGTAAGAGAAGGTATTTTTTTTGGAAGAAAAGTTTTTTACGAAAGAACAGATACAATTTTAAGAGTAGGTACTTATCTCAAGAAAAGTTATTTTGTTTTACAAAAAAGGTATTCTCTAAAGAAAATTTAGTTTTTTAAGAAAAGGCAATTTGTTGTAAGATAATGTACTTTATTAAGAGAAGGTACTCATTTAAAAAATTACTTTTTCTAAGCAAAGGTACTTTTTGTAAGAAAATTTACTTTTTTAAGCAAAGGTACTTCTGTTATTTTTTTAAACTTCTTTCACTTTGGCTTTTCTAAATTTACTTTTTATTCGGTTCAAACTACAATATGTAATAAACAGGCTCCACCTAGAAAATGTGTCATTAAACAAGAAATATGTTAGTCTGGACACAAACCAAAAGAACGAGTGTAAGAGTGCTGCCAAATGTAATTCCATGATGAGGGTTGTGTTTCATGGATTTGCCAGTCTTGCACTTTGGTTTTCCTAAGTTTACTTTTTATTGGGATCAAAACTACAATATGTAATACACAGGCTCCACCTAGAAATCTTCCCTTTAAACCAAACCAAACCAAAAGTACCCAATATAGTTGATAATAATGGGTTGTAATAAAGTAGTTAATAAAAAGTTATTTAAAAATTGTTCATTTAGCACCCATCCCGCAACGTGCGATAAGGAACTTCGTTCCTAAAACATTTGAATTTCCTTAACAATTAGTGCGTTTTTTTTAAAGAAATCATATCACTCAAATTGGAAAACCCTTTACTTTCAGCAAAAGGTATTTTCGATTTCCGATTACTCTAAAAATAATCAAAGAAATCGTTTAAAATCAAATCACCTAAATTGTACTTTGGGCTTAAAATATGATTTTGAGAGAAAATAACTTGAGTATGAACTTTAGCAATGAAATGTTATTTTGTTGATAGTTTGTATCATAGAGTAATGATGTATAGAGACGCTATTGTTCTCATCTGAGATTTCCTTTCACACTATTCGACAGAGAGTTATTTGACGTAGATTGACTTAAACCAGGTGGAATTACAAAAATTGTTGACTTAAATTTTTCATGTCGTTTTGAAGAAAGACTTACAAATTTAAACGTATTTTGGACTTGTTTGTTATATTTTATTGTTAGTATATGTTTGTGGTATATTTACACAAAAATTTTAACGCACAACTCGAAATGCCGTTGCTGATTTGTTGTTGGATGGTTTGAGCCATTGTCTTGGTTTGAGCCTATATCTTGTGCCTTAGAAAACTCATCCGTTATTGAATATTCTGGTATCCTCATTTGCGTAGGAAGTCAGAAGAAGGCACTACTTCTACTATTCACTACCGACAAAACTTTAATGAATAAACGATACAGCAGATTGATGTGCATGTTTATATGGTGCAGGGAAAATAAAGTTGTATGCGTGCACACATACAAGAGAATAGTTTTCATCAATCAAATCAAATATCAACATAATTTTGATATGTCGCTCTGATTGATATTGGTGCATTATCTGCTTTAGGAATACTTTCCTTTTTTACACATGGCAAGCCTGGTTATACAACACAACACCAGAAAACTTTCTAAGTATAACGTTTGCATTTCCTTAAGATTTTTCTCCTTGGAATCATTTTTGTTTTTGGACAACCGTTTGCAGTTGTCGCGTTGCACAAACTGTGTCGTGTTAAGGAATTTAAATTAAACAAATAATTTGTGGTAAAAATACGCAAATTGATTGTCACTTGTACTTTAGTTGTAATTTCTCATGTTTGAATGTCATTGCATTAGGTGACACCTAGACAAGCAGACAGACGAAATGGCAGTCAGTCACTTCCAGAGGCACATTTCTGGATGAAAAATGTCAGTAGACCAAACTAGTGTGCGTTATTACACTGTAGTGCTTCATGTCAGTTATCACCTGAGTTGATTTACATACTAGTTCAGAGAAGAAGTTTGAAAGTTTTGAAGAAATATTATCAAAACTTTGAACTAAGCTTTGGTTTTAGTGGATACGAAATGTGAATGAAAGCGGTACTTTAGACATTTGGTCAAGTGCTAACTACCATTTTCAGATGGTAGCAAATGTGTGAAGGCGTGTCAGGTTTTTCAGCATTTTCTTCGAACCTTCAGACGGATGTGATATGGTTAATCATACTCTTCTTCTCTCTAAGCTTGATATGGTGAGGTTGTTTCTTCTGGTGCTCCTCAGGGTAGTCATTTATAGCATCTTCTTTTTAACTAGTTTTTCAATGTCCAGCCGTCGGTTATTAATCCTTCAATGATTCTAATGTACGCAGATGATGTCAAATTGTATTTGTCTATGACAAGTTTTGTTAAATTGTGTGATTGTAATTTTATGTTTCTTAACTTAAGTAAATGTAAAAAAAATTTCGTTTTCCAGTAGAATGTGTTGGGAAACTTTTTACTAGAAAGGTGATAATGTGCTGGATAATGTGTCTCAGTTTTGCGACTTAGGTGTGACTTTTGATAGTAAACTTACTTTTTCGCCACATATTGATACTTGCATAGGTATGGCATCTTGTTTGTTAGGATTTATAAAACATTGGTACATGAAATTTGATGATTCTTATTTCTCAATGCGACTATATACTAGCTTTGTAAGGCCAATTCTTGAGTACAGTTCAATAGTTTGGATTCCACATTATAGATGCCATATTGATAGAATCGAATCTGTTCAGAAGCAGTTCTTACTTTTCGCTTTACGCAATCTTGGTTGGAGTTCATATTCGAACCTACCTATTCCTATATTCATAGATTACAGCTCATTGATTAACCTACTTTAGAGCGATGTTGTCTCTATGTTTTATGGTTTAACTAATCAATGGAGAAATTAATTCATCATATGTGGTCTCGTCACTGAATTGTAATGTACCTTTTGGAGCCTCTAGATAATATTTTACTTTTTTCTACCCGCGTTCAAACATAACTACGAATCCTTTAATCCAGTTTTTACTCTTTGCAATACTTTTAATGAGTTCCATCATCTATTCTCTCTATCGAATTCGATTGAAGTAATTAAACGAGCAATTATTTTTTTATTGACTGATAATTCTTAGAATTGCCAGATTTAAGATTTATGATTTCGTTCGAGAAATGATGTGAATGAATTTTGGTTCCTTTTCGCTGAAGTAAATTTCCTGTCCATCTGCTCCTGGTTAATCTGTTTCTGTGTCATATGTTCTCGCTTTATCTGTTCATACTTCACCTGTTTCAACAGTTCCTGCTTCATTTGTTCTGCTTTATATATTCCTGATTCATCTGTTATTGCTTTATCTGTTCCTATGTTATCTGTCCTTGCTTCACCTGTTCCATAAATCCTTCTTTATCTGTTCCTGTTTCATTCGCTTCCTGCTGCATCTGTTCTTGTTTCATCTGTTTTTTGACACCTCTTATTGCTTTATATGTTCCTGCTTCACCTGTTTCAACAGTTCCTGCTTCATCTGTCCTTCTTCACCTCTTCCTGCAGCTTAATTTTTTCCTGCTTTATCAATCCTATTCCATTCATATCATCCCTATCTTCCTAATTAGTCTTTATGTATAAAAAAAATGGTGTCCCTTAACATCCCATGAAGGGATTAGGGAGAGCTTCTCACAATCAGTGAGATGTGCGCTTTCTAGTTTTACACTCACTGAGTGGGACCTACAGTTTTACACCAGTTCCGAGCGGTATTTTGAGAAGCATTTCATGACTAAGTACTCGATAGTGTCGCCATCACTAAGCGAGGTGACCGTCGTAGAAAGAAATCTAAGGTGGTCTGAGCAGGGATCGAACCCACGTTCTCATGTACAAGAGTCTTGCACACTAGCCATTGCACCACCGACGGCCACATTTATGTATAATAATTCCGATAATATCGTAAAAAAATATAGATCTCTCTCTGTTCAATCTATTATCTCCTGCAAGCATTTATTACTATTTGTTGTTTAATTTTGTTCCTGATTGCTGTTTTACCACTGTTTCTGTTCTTTCAATTTAATTATTATACTTAAGCTAAGTTTGTATTTAGTTTTCAACTGAAGATATGTAATATTATATTTTTCCAGCTATTTTCAGCTGAGTGAAGAAATAAATAAATAAAAAAAAAAAACCCCGCCAATACTACTATTTGTTGACGACTCCTGCAGCATTTATAAGGGTCATGATTTACGACTATGTACCTGGAATGTTAGAAGCTTATACAAAAACTGAGCCAGTATATACATAACTGGTAGAAGCCCTCAAAAATGAATGGGTTAAAATTAGGGCGATGGAAAAGACGTCGCTGTACAAGGATGGAAAATTGTGACATTTCTTCAAAATCTTAATCGGGATCATATGAGAAAACCTGTAACCATCAGCAGCAAAAGTCACTGGCTGCTGGCGTATGCTGATAATATAGGGCACACTCTATGGTATTTCCGATTAGTTGCCACCTTAGGTGGATTTGGCAGTAAATGGGAACAAACCAAAATTAATTGGTTCAATTAGGAGACCCTCCACTTTCATCATAACTTTGGGCTTGTGGATAAATTTGTCTAACCCCGGAGATAAAACTAATAATTTCGCTTACGAATATATGTTTCTTTTCGGACTAAGGACACATTTCCCAGATAAAGCCCTCTCTCGAGTACCAAAGATCCAGCTATATCAGACTCTCTTACGACTTATGATACTTAATTGCCTGAAAACCTGGCTCACATCGCATGCAGTTGTAACAGCACTGAGAGTCTTCGATTAACTAAATTCTTACATATACGTAGTTAAGAGAACCAAAATAAAAAATCAATTATGGTGCGGTATGTTTTGGCCGTATTGGTGGCCGCCGGTGGTACACGGCTCTTGTACATGAGATGGTGGGTACGACCCTACATTTCTTCGACGATGGTCAGCTCACTTAGTGACGGCGACACTATTGAGTACTTAGCCTTGAAAAAGCTGTGTAGGTGTAGGACTGCAGTTCCTAATTAGTGAGTATAAAACTAGGGACCGCGCAGCTCATTGCTTGGGAGAAGCTCTCCACAATCCCTTCATTGGATATAATGGGATACCATTTGTATATATTAGTCTTACAAAAATATTCAACCCGGGTAATGTGGGACAGGGTTGAGTTTATGAAGTACTTATGTTAAGCAAACCAATCAAATTGACTTCTTATCTCAAATGGTGTCGATATGTGCTAAAATTGTCTAATTATTAACAGATTAACAGAAATATCTGTCGTTTTTTTCTGTAGTATAAATGTACATGATGATCGTCTCTGTACACTGTTAAATCAAAATCCAACAAATCCCTTTAGTGGTGTCATTTGAAACTAAACTAAACGTCTGAGTTCTAGAACTTGTATACCTCGAAATTTTTTTTATTAACATTTCAGTAAAATCTCCTACAACCTAAAGCTTTATCTAATGACCTGCTTTGTGTGAACTGCAAACATATCTCATAAATCACATTGTTCTACAAAAAAAAAAAAAAAAATACCAACAAGGAAATTCAACTCCACGACCATAATATCTCCTAAGGTGTCATTTCATTGTTATTTCATTTCTATTGGAGATGAATTATGTTTGATTCTGTTAAGTGGAACATAACCCACAAAAGTGCTGGGCCACAGAACGAAGCATCAACAAACATCATGTTCACATCATACCCGACCGGCCCATTATAATGGAGTCTTTTCCACTACAATTTCTTCGCCTTCTTCTGCTACGGAAGTACCAGTGAACCATTCATTCATAGACACCACAACATTTGCTTTGGCTTTTTGCCAAATTTGTATACAGTTTCTGTTAACCAGGTCATGGTAGGGCCTTCACATTGTTTTAAGATTAAAAAGGATCCAATGTCAGTAGTGTACCTCGCACTGGCTAGAATTTAGAAATGACAGCAGAAAACCAACCAACAACTACAGAGAAAACACCATTGTTTATGTTCTAATGTCATCTTTTACATTTTTTAAAGATTCATAATATAATAAGTATATACAGGGTGGTGTTTTAAGTGTAATGTGGAGTTTGCAACAGGGAACTAATTTAAAGGTGGATCTTGCTAAGATATTTAAATAGCTTCCTAGCAAAATATGTACTTATTCTTCAACAGGTTCCAGAACGAAGGTGTCCATTCAGAGTACATACCATCCATACGTTGCCATCAATGACGTTTATTCGACATTGTTAATTTGGAGTGAACACTAATACGACCATAGAATAACACATACCATAGAAGGTTTTATTCGCTCAATAAATTAGACGTCATAGGTACGATGGAAAGTAAACATTGGATGGTAGAAATATGGGTTCAATAATACCAGATAGTGGCAATAGTATACAGCGATCAACATAGGAACAACAACCGAATTTCGTGTTTTTGTGGCAAACTAGTTGTGTTAAATACAATACAAATGTATACCAACGATAAAAGTCAATAAAAAAGTGCAAAATATATTTAAATTTTTCAGTTCTACACCAAAACGACAGGAAAAAGTTAAGTGAACATATTTTGTAACTCCACCTGGTGTAAGATAATTTTAAATTTAATTGCTCTCATTTCCACAAACCTACGATGAGAGTGTGAAATGAAACGTCAGATGAGAGAATAAGTTTATCTACGTATGTATTATTCTATGAATACGACGTATAAAATACTTTATATGATTGAAATCATATGTATGAAATGTTTGCAGTTAGAACAGTAGGAACCCAGCAGTAGGAACCCAGCAGTAGGAACCATACATGGGGCAAATTAATTACATGGCAATTATTATTTGTTGTTTAATTTGAATTTTCTGTCCAAATGCACATTCAAAAAAACTATTATACTTATTTTCATAGCATTTTCTTCATATCTGGCAATTTTGGTTTTTAAACATTTTATACAGTACAGGTTTATGAATTTGAAAGTACTACGAGGCAATACCTATTAAAGTCACAAACCTCTAAATATTGTGGTTTTTAAAGAAACATAATCAATGAAACTACTAAACCATTGTATTTCTCTTATTTTCCCGATTTTATTGAAACATTTAATGCATTCACATTCAATATTAAACTGTTTTATAAACCTGAAAGCTTCAAAGTTGTTTTACAAAATTGCAAATATTACAACCATTTCTTTTCGGATATACATAATTTACATATCATTTCAGAGGTATTAAATAGCGCTTTTTACTGCGGGTGAAAATTTGCAACATTTTTTGCGATCAATGTAGTTTTAAATGATAACTTTCGAAAAATTTTGAAATACTACCGACAAAAATTCAAATAAGCTGTATAATTTAACGTTATGTTCCATAGAATCATACCGAGCTACGAAGCTGAGTTTATAGCCTTCACAATGACATCTTCTGTGTTAATATGCGAGTAAAACTGACGGAGTTATTTTGAGTTTTTCTTAGGACTCCACGAAAATCCACTAAAAAACGGAATTTAAACTTCTACAACTCAATCAACTTCAAAAATACAAATAAAAACAAAATGTGCAATGCAAGAACTCCTAAAGGTCTACGTACCCATAATAAATATTACAAATATCTGCAACATCTTAAAAGTTACACACAAAAAACCTGATAATTAGAGGTGTTTTTAAGGCAAAATAGCTCAGAATTTGCTGAACCCAGAATCGCAATATTTTGCACATAGTCATTAAACACTCTCAACTTCATTTTTAGGTGGTGACAGCAGCAATTTTTTTTTGCCCACCCTAATGTACATGCATACATTGTTATGTTCGATACGCTACATAAGTTCGCACAATTTTCGTTGCTCTCTTGCTATCTTATTTTTATATACGTATAACCACGTCATTATTCACTTTGCTCTGAGAGTGCTCCGCAACTTGCACCACCGGCAGCCAAACTTAGTATTAGTGGTGATATTTTTCTCAATCTCTTCCTTTATTATGTCGAAAGCTCCTCTAACACAGAAAAAAATATTCCCGAATTAAATTCAATTATTTCATTATTTGACTCAATCATTTGAATACTTGGTTCAACAATTTTACATTTTATAAAGCGAAGAAGATCAATTAAAATTTCACTGGAATCAAGTACTTGTGTACTTGAAATTACAACATTCTTTATATGTTATTTGACGTTTTTTTGTTCGATTTTTAAGGCGAATTTTTGTTGTTGTCAGGGAGAACAAGTGGAAGATGCGCATCACCAAAAATCCGTTACAAACGGTGTTTTGCTATTGCAATCGGCACTCGTCAACACAATGACAGCAACAACACATGTGCTAAAAAATTATTGCGAAATCAAAACACATCTTTGAGAATTTACAAATAAATGTTCAAACGAAAAAAAGACATACCATAAGCAAAAACAAAAAATTACAGCAGACAGTTGTCCGAGGCCTTCGGCCACGGACTGTCCCTGCAGGCTGTGTCAGAGACACGGCCATTAAGTTTAACGTAGAATACGCCATCCGATAAGACAGAAAACATATATAACAATAAATTCATTTGCTCTTATTGGATGGCGTATTCTACGTTAAACTTAATGGCCGTGTCTCTGACACAGCCTGTAGGGACAGTCCGTGGCCGAAGGCCTCGGACAACTGTCTGCTGTAATTTTTATATTTACCAACGGCATTTGATTCAAGTCCGTTTAAAAAAAAAATATTATGTTCAATTTTTTTAAACTTAATTTAATTTATGTATTTTAATTAATATTTTTATTGAAATAAGTTCTGCGAATGTTGAGAGGGCCGCCCTAATATTAAAAAGGTTTACCTTATCGAGTCTTCGCATTAGCATTCGATCGTTGTGTGAATGAAAGCTTTACGCTTTACAATTCAAAATTAATGTTACAACAGCTTTATTGAAGCTTTCGCAAAAAAGCTTTATTATGTTAGCTTACTGTTTCTTTCACTTTTTACTAGATACATGTTGCCAAGCAACATTAGCTTGCTGTTCGTTTCACTTTTTACTAGATACATGTTCCTAAGCAATATTGAGCAACCAAAAACACTCAACCAAACACCACACATATGTTTGAGTGTATGTGTTTAAACAATTTTCATTTGAGAAATTAAAATACTAGAAATATATCAACCAATATGAAATGTATATCAAACGAAAGATAACATCTTCATTTACCTACAAAAAAAATTTTAAAAAAATTCATCTAGCCGTTTCCTCAAATTCAATGAAATAAAGATTACAACAATAAAAGCCTGACATGACTCCTCATACCGTAAGGTAAGACGTATTCTACGTCAAAAATATTCAATATAAATTCAAAAAATATGAGATGTTGGTTTTTACCGATTTCGATTGAAAGCGAACACCGACTTTTGATTACCAGAATACTCAAGTTGAGTACGCTAGTAATCAAAACATTATATAATTTCGATTAAACGCTCACTCAACTTGATTACGCGCGTAATCAAAACATTATGTAATTTTGATTAAGCACTCACTCAACTTGATTACACGCGTAATTGAAATTTTCCATAAAAAATTGATTAAAGTCATGCTTAACTCAATTACTAATTTAATCAACAATATTAAGAAATTTTGATTAAATCTGTGCTCAAATAAATATTTGCTTTAATTGAAAACTTTTCAATTACGATCTTACAATTCGAGTAATTGAATTTACAAAAATCGTCATTGGCGGAAATCCAAGTATAAAAATAATTGAATTGACAAATATCGTAATTGATTTGAGCATTCGCTTTTTTCTGTGAAATCGCATCAAAAACATTGGCCAACCACATCAAGAGATGTCGTGGTTAAATTTATCAAAGTTAAACTTATCCCTACACGCAAAAAAACGGCCTCTGTAATATATTCTCCCAAACATATTCTGCAGGAACCATATATATGTTTGGAACGCATTTCAAATCTTTATATGTTTGCAAGTCCCAAATTCAGGTGTATTTAAATGCAAACATTAGCATGTTTACTGACAAATATGTATGCTTTTACGTGGAAACATATGCGTGCTTCATTCCAAACATCCATATATCAGAATTAATAAAGGAGTTGAAAAAATTATTCAATTTAATATTTTTCCTCCAATAATAGATACAAATATTAATCCAGTTATACTTTTTAATATAATTCAACCTTCATAATTTAAAACATTTAAAAAAAAAAAATTTGTGCCTCCAGATATTAGATAGAAAATTAATTTACTTAAGTGGAAGCAGTAGCGTGTTCCCTCAAACCTCCATATACGCGGCCGGAAGACGGACTGCAGGAAATAACACCCCAATTAAATAAAAAAAATGCTGTCCCTTAACATCCCATGAAGGGATTTGGGAGAGCTTCTCACAATCAGTGAGATGTGCGCTTTCTAGTTTTACAGTCACTGATTAGGACCTAAATTTTTACACCGGTTCCGAACGGTATTTTGAGAAGTATTTTCATGGCTAAGTACACAGAAAACAATATTCCCGAATTAATTTCAATTACTGATTTGCTTGAAAATAGAGATAAAATTCAATTATTTCATTATTTGACTCAATCATTTGAATACTTGGTTCAACAATTTTACATTTTATAAAGCGAAGAAGATCAATTAAAATTTCACTGGAATCAAGTACTTGTGTACTTGAAATTACAACATTCTTTATATGTTATTTGACGTTTTTTTGTTCGATTTTTAAGGCGAATTTTTGTTGTTGTCAGGGAGAACAAGTGGAAGATGCGCATCACCAAAAATCCGTTACAAACGGTGTTTTGTTATTGCAATCGGCACTCGTCAACACAATGACAGCAACAACACATGTGCTACAAAATTATTGCGAAATCAAAACACATCTTTGAGAATTTACAAATAAATGTTCAAACGAAAAAAAGACATACCATAAGCACAAACAAAAAATATTCAATATATATTCAAAAATATGAGATGTTGGTTTTTGTTATTTTGGGTGTTAATGTTAATCATTAAAAATTACCGATTTCGATTGAAAGCGAACACCGACTTTTGATTCCCAGAATACTCAAGTTGAGTACGCTAGTAATCAAAACATTATATAATTTCGATTAAACGCTCACTCAACTTGATTACGCGCGTAATCAAAACATTATGTAATTTTGATTAAGTACTCACTCAACTTGATTACACGCGTAATTGAAATTTTCCATAAAAAATTGATTAAAGTCATGCTTAACTCAATTACTAATTTAATCAACAATATTAAGAAATTTTGATTAAATCTGTGCTCAAATAAATATTTGCTTTAATTGAAAACTTTTCAATTACGATCTTACAATTCGAGTAATTGAATTTACAAAAATCGTCATTGGCGGAAATCCAAGTATAAAAATAATTGAATTGACAAATATCGTAATTGATTTGAGCATTCGCTTTTTTCTGTGAAATCGCATCAAAAACATTGGCCAACCACATCAAGAGATGTCGTGGTTAAATTTATCAAAGTTAAACTTATAACTACACGCAAAAAAACGGCCTCTGTAATATATTCTCCCAAACATATTCTGCAGGAACCATATATATGTTTGGAACGCATTTCAAATATTTATATGTTTGCAAGTCCCAAATTCAGGTGTATTTAAATGCAAACATTAGCATGTTTACTGACAAATATGTATGCTTTTACGTGGAAACATATGCGTGCTTCAATCCAAACATCCATATATCAGAATTAATAAAGGAGTTGAAAAAATGATTCAATTTAATATTTTTCCTCCAATAATAGATACAAATATTAATCCAGTTATACTTTTTAATATAATTCAACCTTCATAATTTAAAACATTTAGAGAAAAAAATTTGTGCCTCCAGATATTAGATAGAAAATTAATTTACTTAAGTGGAAGCAGTAGCGTGTTCCCTCAAACCTCCATATACGCGGCCGGAAGACGGACTGCAGGAAATAACACCCCAATTAAATAAAAAAAATGCTGTCCCTTAACATCCCATGAAGGGATTTGGGAGAGCTTCTCACAATCAGTGAGATGTGCGCTTTCTAGTTTTACAGTCACTGATTAGGACCTACATTTTTACACCGGTTCCGAACGGTATTTTGAGAAGTATTTTCATGGCTAAGTACTCGATAGTGTCGCCATCACTAAGCGAGGTGACCGTCGTAAAAACAAATATAAGGTGGTTTGAGCAGGGATCGATCCCACGTTCTCATGTACAAGAGCCCCGCACACTAGCCATTGCACACCCCAATTGAAAAATGAAAATGGACCCAAATTTAGGGTTTGTTTTCATTATGAAGGTGGGCCCCAAATTTCAAAATGAAATAGCGTCACGTCGCATCAAAAAATTGTGAAGCACGACCCCAAATATTTTTTTGGTTTTAAACCGTTTAAAAATAAGTCCCCAATAAGCGCAACAGGACCCCAAAATATTTATTTGTTGTATACTGACAAAATTTTGGGCCAGATTTCATTGACTCTTTGGGATGTATTTTCTTGAAATGTAATTTTAAAGAATAGAAATTGCACCCCAGGAAAATCGGTCCCAATACAAAAAAATTGGTTTTGTTTTATCCATCGATTTGATTAATTTCAGAATGAATGTACAATACACACATAAACATATTCAATGACACATTAATCAAAATAAGATAGAATAGAATATTTATTTTAAATATTTGTCCCTCCCTTTTTTGACGTCTTTTTTTGTACATATTTTGTTATTTCTTTCTAAAACTTGAAGCGACGCAGGTAAAACATTTTTCCCAAAAAATCGCGCGATTTTTTTTTTGGAAAAATTTTATTAATTTATTTCTAAAACAGTAAAATAAAATTTATTAAAAGTTTTTGTCGATCGTCTGTTGAAGCGAAGTAGGCAAAATTTTTGCCAAAAAAAATCGCGCGATTTTTTTTTAAAATTTTTTTTATTTCTTATTGTTTATTAAAATTTACTTTCAATTACTTTTTAGTAATATTTGGGGTCCAATTGTATTTGTTATTATGGGCTGTTTTTTCATTAAGTTTTATAGGAGCAATACGAAATAGCAGCCCGAGAATTTACACCCCAATTAATTATGAAATAACACCTCAAAACATGAAGACGGACCACAAGTAAAATTAAAATGTTCCCCAAAAAATAATTGGGGTTCACTTTCATTGGGGCCCACATTCATAATGAAAAAACACCCCAAGTGTAAGAGTAAATGGACCCCAAAAGCACGAAATAACACCCCATGATTTCGTGTTGTTGTAACCTGTGTATTGGTTTGTGGCCCATTTTCATTTTGCAATTGGGGTGTTATTTCCTGGGGCCCGTCTTCGTTCCGCCGTGGAAACATATGCGTATTTTCTCCCAAACGTAATAATATTTGGAATCGAATTATTCTTTCTTTCTTTATTTATTATAATTAAAATAAATAATTAGTACAAAAAATTAAAATATTTTGAATGCCCCTTTTTACATTTACTTGCTGAATGCATTACCTTTTTATGAAATGAGACTCTGCTGCTCATTTGCTTCTCCTTTCTTTGCTGTCTCTCACGTTTCTGTTTTCAGAAGGTTTCAACTATGCCTTGGTTATCACTATGCGGTGGTACACAAACAATATACTTATATACAAATCTAGTTCATGCAAGACAAGCGTGTATTGATTACTTGTGTTTTTTATTATATTTCACAAATGGTTCGCCAAACCTACATATACTTACGTGGAAACATATGCGAATTTTCTCCCAAATATAATAATATTTAGAAACAAATTATTCTTCGATTTCAATATATATGTATTATTTATTAGAATTAATTTTAATAATATAAATCCACATTTATAAATAATTAATATAAAGAGTTAATAGATTTAAAAAGGTTATTTTTACATTTATTTGCATTGAATGCATTATTTGTTTTTTCATGAAATGAGAATCTGCTGCTCTTTTGCTGTTCCTTCCTTTGTTGTCTCTCACGTTTCTGTATTCAGAAGGTTTCAGCTATGCGTAAGTTATCACTATGCGTTGGTACACAAACCAGATATTTACATATATACAAATCAAGTTCAAGCAAGCCAAGCGTGGATTAATTACTTGTATTTTATTTTATTGTGAGCAGATTGTGAGAAGCTCTCCCCAGTCCCTTCATGGGATGTAATGGGAAACCATTTATTTATTTATTATATTTTATTACACTTATTTCACAAATGGTCCGCCGTTCCGATTTTCTCAGCAAAGCCTCGGACAGGCAAAGGGCTTCACGTTGTTGCCCTTTCCAGTTTCTTTCCACAAAAACGATTATCACTTTGGGAGCACACATAAATATATGCGAACGTTTGTTGATTCGTTTTTCACTGATCAAGCGCTTTTGATAATATCCTCTGTCCGATGAACCATTGAGGACTGAATACATGAAACTAAAGCGCAATACATCAGCCAAATTAAGAAACACTCACTTCATCTGCAATTTGCTCGCACATTCAGGAATATTTATGAATCACTCACTGAGAGAATAATGCAAAAATACAGATACACACTCATTGCTCCTCTTTTATTTTCTTGCTCTCGAGAGAGCAGAAACAGTGCAACAAACGCGGCTGTATTTATATCACAAACACAAATATATTTGGGTCGCAAACACATATGTTATAACATATTAATCATTGTGTCTAAAACATATAATATTGAACAGCAAAAACAATGCGTTTGGGCACAAGCATATTATATTTGCGACAAGCAACAATAAACTGCAGATTTTTCAGCGTGTATGGCCTAGTTTATTGATTGTTGACCTTCTCCAAGCGTTATGCAGTTCGTTTGTTCGGCTATTAGGTCGATTATTACCTATTCCCGCCGGTGGTACAATAGCTAGTGTGCGCGGCTCTTGTGCATGAGAACGTGGGTTCGATCCCTGCTCTGACCACCATACATTTCTTTCGACGACGGCCACCTCGCTTAGTAATGGTGACACTATCGAGTACTTAACCATGAAAAAGCTTCTCAAAATACCGGTCGGAGCCGGTGAAAAACTGTAGGCAACAATCAGTGAGTAACAAATTAGAAACCGCACAGCTTCATGGGTTGAAATGGGAAATGTTTTTTTTATTGCCGATTCACTGATCAATCACAAGTTCCATTATTTGTTTTTTCCCATATTTGTCAATACTGCGACATGAAGTCGGCTCTGCCGTTACCCTTTTTCCTAGAAGCCTCCAATTTTTTTTTTTTTGATAATTCTTATAATATCGTGTACTTGTTTTTGGCTTGATTTAGCCAAAAACAAATGTTCCCTGTTACAACCATAACATAACCAATGCCGCCGACCATGGCTTAACGAACACACGTTACACTTTTCTGTGTCTCTTTGACCCAGAATTGCGAGTAAAGTCAAGTTGAAGTCCATTATTGTGGGACTGCCTCCGCATTGTGGCATTGCCAGAGTCGGTCGGTTGGTTAGTTATTTGGTTGGTGGGTTGACTGGTGCTTGACTCTGACTATGGTGGAACTGGAGGCATTTTGCCAAATGTGGTTGAAGAAATAAATTATGAATTGCTGTAACAAATTACCCGGTAAATAGAGGCACCATTAAATTTTGCCATTTTATCAATATTTTATACTGAGACGAAGTAAAAGAATTGTGGCATGTTCTATTTCGCATCGCTTATTTGAGTAGTCATTCTTTGTTTTTTGGCTTAAGAGCCATAATTTTTTCTTTGGTGTTGCAAATGACACTTATAGGGGTTCATAACTTATTTTGGAGTTTTTTTTTGCTTCGTTATGAAAATGGGAACTAGAGGACAAGTTATTGTTGATTGCTGCTGTTGGTGTGAAAATTTGAATTTTGTGTTGACTTATTAGTTGATTTTGAGTAGTGCATAATTTTTATTTCAGCAAATGTTGGTATTTCTACATATATTTCGATTCTATCTTCATGCATTGCAACAGTGTTTTCTTCAGTATTGCGCTCCAATTTGGCGATCAGGAATTTTATCTTAATTTTTATATGTTGACGATAGGAGAGTGTTCATTATAGCAAACGACATTATTTATAAAGTATCCTTCAAAATTTCGAATTGAATTACCGATAACACAATCCGGATCAAACTAAAGTATATACATTTTATTGATTTTGAGATACTTGTGGTCGTTCTTGAAGGAATCACTCTCAATAAATTTAATAGCAATTATCTTATAAATTCGGATTTCTAAATTAGTTTTCCTAAACTCTCGAACTTAACCAAGATTAAAAAATACAAATTTCTAATTTTGTGTTTCACAAAATATTGTCCCTTACAAAAGATTCCGAAAAGGAAACTCATTTCATTACTGGTATTTTCAAAGTCCGTATAGTACGCCTTCTCCGGTATCCTATTTAATGGTGGTATTGATTGTTTTATTCTCGTGTCTTATGGTCTTTGCGGAATACATACATATACTTTTCATAGTTCACAAATTTTGTCATCTTCCTTCTATATTTTACCTCAAAATTCCCATGCTTAACACATTATCACCTCGTTTCAGTCAGCTATTTTAAATTCAAAAGTGGATCATATACAATTTCTCACGATCTCAAATATTATCTTGTATAGATGAAAATGTTACTTTGAAAATATAACAATTCTCACTTGAAAGCACTATAAAAAGGCAGTTCTTTAAAAGACTAAATTCACCATTTCATCTATACAGCAGTGTTTGAAATTGCTTGACTATTGTCGATGAGTGTGTAAATGCTTAGCTACGACTAAGAATAATAAAACAGAAATAGCAAATAGAAAAAGAGAGAGGGAATCATTTGCAACTTCGCAGTTAGATTCTGGTTGGTAGTGGCTTTAACGGTGCCCACACACGATGCAACATTGTTTGAAACATGGCCATGTTTCAAACCATGTTGCATCGTATGTAGCAATGTTTCATGTTTACAATCGTGTGTCATTTTTGGTTGCAAAAATATCAAAATTTTTTGATATTTTCTGTGTTTCAAACACAATGTTGCATCGTGTGTGGCGATGTTTACTGTTTTTGCTCTATCATTCGTTGCGAGCAGTTGTGCTGTGAGGTTGTTTTTTTATAATTCGCGGAGTAAAGGAAAGCGAAGAGAGACAAAAATGACGACAATTGGAAATAATGAAAACTGGAGAAATTTCATAAAAGAATTTACCAGAATTACGGAACGTAAAATGTGATAGTTATAAAAATAAAACTAAAGCAGTATATTAATATTTTTTCCTTCCGCGTACGATTGTTTAGCAGAAATACTCACCGACTGATGTTTCATTTATGGTTTCAATTTTGGTTGCATCGTCTGTGGTAAAAAATGAAACCAGGTTTCAAACACATGTTGCAAACAATGTTGCATCGTGTGTGGGCAGCATAATGGCATTGCTGAGGCTGAATGAAATCATAAGGTAGGGCCAAACCAAAAAAAATAACAAAATCACATGAGGTGTCAGGGGACACCCGGTTGGATCGAAGTTCCTTTCGCTATATATTATGTACTGGTTAGTGCCAACGCGCCTAAGTCCTCCGTTGAAAAATACAATAAATTAATGGAAAGCTACTATTTCTTTCTTTCTGTAAGAAAAAGCCATAAGAGTATGCATTTTGGCGTAGAATACGTCTTACCTTACGGTATAGGGAGTCATGTCAGATTGTTATTGTTGTAATCTTTATTTCATTGATTATGAGGAAACGGCGAGATAACTTTTTTTAAAAATTTTTTTGTAGGTAAATGAAGATGTTATCTTTCGTTTGATATACATTTCATATTGGTTGATATCTTCCTAATATTTAAATTTCTCAAATGAAAATTGTTTAAACACATACACTCAAACATATGTGGGGTGTTTGGTTGAGTGTTTGAGTTTGTAGCGTGAACACAAACTATGCTGCTGTTTCAGTGTGGACTCAAACCTTCGGCTGTTGTTTTGATTGATGAAATCATAGATTAATACTTATAGTAGATCTACTAGTTCTCCCACCAAATTTATGACATTTGGCCTGGTGTGATATTTACGTTTGATGTTGAAAAGAATTGCTTTACTAATACCAGATAGAGGCAATGGTTCAAAACAACGAACAAAATAACAACAACGGCATTTCGTTTTGTGTGTTAAAATTATTGTGCTAAATACAACACAAATGTACGGTAACAGTAACAGTCAATAAAAAAGTTTAAAACACATTTAAATATCACAGTTTTTCACCAAAACGACATGAAAAAGTAAAGTCAGAAGTTATTGTAATTCCACCTGGTGTATATCACTTTTCGTCAAACACCTCTCTATCACACCGACCGCATCACGAAGAGTGTGAAAGGAAACGTCAGATGAGACAAATGGCGGCTCTACTATATATTTACTCTATGGATGAAATATTGAAATTTCGTATATTTACTTATGTATTTAAGTGAAACAAAATGTTAAATGTGAATTTGAATTTAACATGGATATATAATTATAAAAAATATATGAAAAAATTAATTCATACATGTTTATGCTAAATTAAAAATAAATAAGCTTTATTTAAATTTATTTTATTTAATTTTAAGCTTATGTATATTATCAAAAGCAACTATCAAATAAATAAATTCATTTGCTTATGTTATTTATCATTTATTGTTATATATGTTTTCTGTCTTATCGGATGGCGTATTCTACGTTGAATTTAATGGCCGTGTCTCCGACACAGCCTGCAGGGACAGTCCGTGGCCGAAGGCCTCGGACAACTGTCTGCTGTTTTTTTTTTACAAAGAAATACTTTTTTTAGGAACAGTTACTTTTGGAAGAAGTGGTACTCTTTTTAGGAAAAGTTTATTTCTTATAAATTTACTCAAGCTCAAGACCTTTTTAAATAATATAAAGCTTATTATCTTTATATTACTTTCAAAAAAGTCGAGCATAAAAATGCTCCAATGATGCCAAGGCTGTCTGTATAGCTATTTCGGATCTTGCCAAGATCTTCATCAGCAGACGTTTTTGGTATGTTTTTGGTGAATTCTTCAAAAATATATATCCAGAAACACTCATCATATTAATGAGAATTCCTTTATATACTCGTTTGAAGAATACCAAGCACTACCATTGGAACACCTTCATGCACAACTCTTTTTATCATGCCGTAAAACCATTGGTTTTAATTGGTGCATGAAGGTGTTCCAATGGTAGTGCTTGGTATTCTTCAAACGAGTATATAAAGGAATTCTCATTAATATGATGAGTGTTTCTGGATATATATTTTTGAAGAATTCACCAAAAACATACCAAAAACGTCTGCTGATGAAGATCTTGGCAAGATCCGAAATAGCTATACAGACAGCCTTGGTATCATTGGAGCATTTTTATGCTCGACTTTTTTGAAAGTAATATAAAGATAATAAGCTTTATATTATTTAAAAAGGTCTTGAGCTTGAGTAAATTTATAAGTATTAGAAAACAGACCGAATAAAAATTCCCGTAAGGGAAATGATAAAAGTTTATTTCTTCAAGAAAATGTATTTATTTTCAGAAAGGCTACTTATCTCAAGAAAAGAAAAAGGTATTATTTTATTTTTAATAAAAGGTACTTTTAAGAAAAGGAATATTTGTAAGAAAGGTAATTTTTTAAGAGAAGGAATTCTTTTGAAGAAAAGTTTTTTTTTAAGAAGTGGGAATTTGTTTTAGAATTCGTCCTTTTTTCAAGAATTAGTACATTTTTAAGAGTAGGTACTTATCTCAAGCAAAGTTATTTTCTTTCACAAAAACGGTACACTTTAAAGAAAATTTAGTTTTTTAAAGAAAAGGCAATTTGTTGTAAGAGAATGCACTTTTTTAAGAAAAGGTACTTATTTAAAAAAAAATTATTTTTTTTAACAAAACGTACGTTTTGCTTGAAAATTTATATGTTTTAAATTTTATATTTTTAACGTCTTTCACTTTGGCTTTCCCAAAATTTATAAGTATTTTCTATTGGGTTCAAAACTGCAATATATACTAAATATTTGTTACCACCTAGAAAACGTCCATTTAAACAAGAAATTTGCCAACATATATGTTGGTCTAGACACAAACCAAAGCAAAAGTACCCAATATATTTGATAATACTGGGTTGTAGCAAAATAATGTTATAAACAAGTTGTTTAATGTTTTTTCTTTTAGCCCCCATCCCGCAACGTGCGATAAGGAATTTCGTTCCAAAATCATTTACTCACTTTTTTTCAAAACAATATTTTCCTTCTTTTCATGTTTCCATGGTATCTGATTTTGGTTTAGATAAGAAAAAAGTCAACATCTGATATTTAAATTATTAAAATTTAATTTTAAATCTCTTATTGTTTAATTTTTTTTTAAATCAGATACCAAGGAAATATTAAAATAAAAAACATATTGTTTTTGAAAAAAAGTGAGTTAACACCTTCTTCCACCAGGGGCTTCAACTGATTCCATCAAATAAATTTGATTCTTTCAGTAAAACGTAATCAAGCAATATCTTCTCAAAATTGTCCGGTTTGGGCTAAATTCATCATATTACGGTCGAGCTAATGGTC
The DNA here is from genome assembly GCA_963931995.1 of Phaonia tiefii. Taxonomy (NCBI): domain Eukaryota; kingdom Metazoa; phylum Arthropoda; class Insecta; order Diptera; family Muscidae; genus Phaonia; species Phaonia tiefii. The sequence continues at coordinate 193,863,693 of OZ008368.1, read as the reverse complement.
CAAAGATAGCTTGGATCTAGTACGACTCCTCTGCGGTACTAAAGATTCAAGATTTGGTTAGCAAAATATCGCTGAATGGGTCACATAGAATACACACACAAAAATTAAAAAAAAAAAAACAATTAACCCTTTAACCTCCCGCGAAGCATTTGAAGCAAAGACGGGATGCAATTTTATATTTTTGAATATGAAAATTTTGAGAAGCTTTTTAGTGGCTAAATACTCGATAGTGTCGCCGAGACTAAGCTAGGTGACCGCCGTCGAACTTACGTTCTCATGCACAAGAGCCGGGCACACTATCATTGCACCACCGACGGCAATTTAGGCCTAGGAATAGCAAAAGGCGAGGTGAATATGGTCCTAATCCAAGAGCCCTATGTTGTTAACGGAGGGGCTAGTGGATTGAGGACGATGTGGTACTGGACTATTGTCACACCTGGCGTAGACAATCCCAAATCTTGTATTGTGAAACGGTTTGAATATGTTCCTGTTAGCGGCATATAGCGACACAGACAATGTTTTAGCCTGGTAAAGAACGGAACCAATAGTTGGTTGGTCGCATCGAACAAGCTCATTCTGAAGAAGTACCACGAACGTATGTCCCGGTGCCCGAGCCCAGTTGCCATCATTACCCTTAAGATGTATCCTACAGGAGCCAAAAGTGTACACCAGTGATTGTGGAGGACTTGTTCCTCATGGCGGAGCTACTGAGTGCAAGCCCTTCGGTATATAATAGATGCAATCAGCCTACTTTCGTCACCAGCTCCAGGTATTAGAATCCGCCTTTGTAACGAAGGACCTGTATGAGATAATCAGGAAATGGAATGTTATTGATGAAGTCTCGTTCTCTGATAAAAAATTAATTGGATTCCAGTTAGGCTGGGACATGACACAGCCTGCAATAGTGTGTCGCAATGTGAGAAAGCCTGACTGGTCCGTGTATGAAAGTATTTATAAGAGTTGTTTGTGATCAGAATCACCTGGTGCGTAGATGACATAGAAAATGTAGCGTACAGGGTCACGAGTGCTCTCAACAAGTCGCTACAAATGTCTTGCCCAAGAGCAAAGCCAAGGCGAGGAAATGGATAACTAACGGCTATAAGGAAATCAGTCTTCGAGAAATAAACTAGACTGAGATATATACAAAGTGATATACAAAGAAGAGATATATACAAAGAAGAAACTCGTGGATGCCCTTCTGTAAATCAATAGAAGATTTATCTGTTGCTCCGAGTCTACGTAAAATACTGACGTCAGACACGATAGGTTACCTGAAGGATTTTACTATGCAGTGGGAGCCTGTAGTGGTGAACGTCTGTCATGTAACCAATATTCGGTAAGTTTGACATAAATTTCATTCCTGTGTCTTGCATTTATTGCTGTTATTTGCATAGAAAAAAGATGCAGCATGCGCTTTCTATTAAGAAAATGTTGATTTGTTTTGAGTTTCACTAATTATCTTCAGGTCGCAGTAGCTTTGAGGCAATTTCTATGGGGCCAATGCCGAACAATATAGGCAAATGAAATATCCGTGGCTATCAACGTTACATAATTCGCATAGTTCTTGCTGTTAACGATTGTTCATGCTATAATGGACTAGCTAGCCAAAATCCTGGCCCTGTAAGTACAGCGTACGTCGGCTTTACGTGTCCAATAGGCAGCCAACAACAATTTTGAAGAATTTACCAAAGTTTGTAGTAAAAGTTTCTGCATTTTTCTGGTTCCTTGTCAGGAGCCAAACGAAATCAATACACGTAAGTCGACATGATATTAAATATATATTTTGGATCCATCAGTTACCAGTCAATGCAGTTACGCGAAAATTTGATTGGAGACCGACCCTTATGTCGCATTTAGACCGCAGTTTATCGCGACCAGGTTAGCGATAACCTTGTTCTCTAATCTTTGCCGTTTACACCACCCAATTTAAGATTAAATTAACATTTCAGGTGGCCAAAAGTTGATTTTGTGTATATGTTTTTATTATGGTCCTTTTTAGGAATTAACAGTGTTGTATCAAAATGTATACCAGTTTAAAATAAGGTTAAAAACTAAACTTCAGTTTCTACAGATTAAAATTGAATGAGTATTCTACTGCGTTAGTAGGGGTTAACGGAGTTAACCTTCGAAATACGTTTATCGTGTTCGGTGTAAATGACGTATTACTAATATTACACTGTCCGTATTTATAAGTACTGATCTGCTGGTGATATTAATAGGTTGATGTGTGTTTGTCTTTCCCAATTGTAGTCCATGAGATTACGTTGGGGCTTTTTATTCAGATGGGCTTTATGCATTTCAAAGAACTTTTTTTAAACTCTTATCTTTTTTTCGCGATGACCAACACTCAGGGGATGTCCCCTATAAATGCAGTGCATTGCATTGAACTTGGGAAAATGGGATAGGAGTAGGGGGAAAGAGAGAGAAGTGCTTGTTAACATTTGACTTAAACTTGCTGATGTTGTAAGAAGTGGGGAATACACTTGCCGGAAGCTTATTCCTCATAGGGACTGTTCGGCTGAAGAACGAATTGTTTCTGTAATGCGCAGTTGTATCCAACGGCCAGGAAGCAGAAAAGGGATGAGTTTCACTTGAAAACCTCGTCGTAGGGTTAAATACCCTCACTTCTATAATGAGGCCATGTAACTCGGCGGAGCACTTTCCATGGAAATACCTATAAAATACCGAGACACAGCTAACATTTCGTCGATTCTTCAAGGAGGCAACAGTGCTGGATACACTGATGTCGCCTATCAGCTTCAACGCTCTCTTTTGCACGCGGTCTAGAAGCTCCAAGGTGGACGCTGAAGCCCCAGCCCAAATATGAGAGTTGAATTCCATTTTTGGCCGAATATACGTGGTGTAGATATTGAGGAGATCGGGTGGGGTGAAAAATCTTTTACACCAATTTTAAAGTCCCAGGCACTTGAATGCTTCTTCCGACAGGTTGAAAATGTGCTTATTCCAACGAATGTCACATTGTATCTTCATGCCCAGAACATCAATAGCTTCCGATTCACCAACATCTAAACCACCCATTGCAATCTTTGGCAGGGTCGAGTCACCAGTGTGCTTGTACGATATTCTGCAACACTGTGTTTTGCGTGCATTAAATTCGACTCGGGTTTCCCTGCCCCACTCACTAATCAGATGCAAGTCATGATTAAGCGTGTCATTCATTGTTCGTCTCTTTCCTTGTTTTGCGTGCATTAAATTCGACTCGGGTTTCCCTGCCCCACTCACTAATCAGATGCAAGTCATGATTAAGCGTGTCATTCATTGTTCGTCTCTTTCCTACGGAAAGATTGGGTCGACGATCGAACGAATATGAGTGACATAAATTACTATCATCAGGGAATGAGTAGATGGGATTGGTAGTCCCATCAAGAAGGTCGTTGATGAAAAAGAGAGGTAGAAAGCACTGAGCCTTGAGGTACTCCCGCATTAATTGTATAGTCATCGGAACGGTCTCGTATGGAACGGTCTCTGAGAAAACTCGAAATAAATCAAGAGAAGTTTCTACCTAAACCAAAAGCATCAACCTTTGATATGAGTGCCTGGTGCCAAACTCTATCAAATGCTTTAGAAGTATCTAAGGCCACTCAGCCAGTCTATGCACGGACTGATTCCAGTGTTCTGTGAGGAACGCCATCAGATCGCCAGTTGAACGGTTTCTGCGAAACCCATACAGACGATCACTGCGTAGACTGTTAACTTCCAGGTAACCCACCAAATGGTAATTTACCATGGTCTCCATCACCTTTGAGAGCGTAGAACATATCGCAATTGGCCGGTAGTTATCGGGATTAGTAGCCTCTATTTTTTCGGGGATCGGGTGGACATTTGCAACCTTCCAGCGAGGAGGGAAAATACCTGTACGTTATGACAGGCTGAAAAGGTTGCGCAGTGGACCGCAAACTTTCCTACGTTGAGCTCCTTAAGAACCTTTTTAACTCGCTAGATATATTTGCGATGATGGGGAGTGGTTGAGAGCTAATCGGCAGTGAGGAATTTTCTGCAAATATTTCCGCAAAAAGGTTAGCTTTATCAACCGTGTTAGTATTAATTATGTCATTTTTAATTAAGGTTGGGATAGATGAAGAACTTACTTCCCCTGGGAGAAGAAAGAACTTTGGCGCGAAGACGCTGTTCATGCAAGAATTCTGCGCGTTGTAGTACCTTGGTATACTTTGATCTAGCTAACTTGCGCAGCATATCAGTAGTTGGATTTTTATTCAATTTCCAATTACTGAAAGGTTCCTCTTTGGATCTGACAGCTTCTTTGCATACCTGGTTAAACCAACATTTATTAGAAGGTTTAATCGAAATTTTCTTTGATGGAATGAATATCTTCATTCCCGTTAAAATAATGTTTTCCACCATTTCTGCCGCAGCATTAACATTATCGTCTAGAAAACATAGTTTCCAGTTGAACTTCCTATAAATTCGTTGAGCTCATCCCAACGAGCATTTTCGTACATGAATATGGAACGCTTCATGGCCGGCATTGAAGCTACGTGAAGATCAGAGTACGAAAAGGAGCCAGAAACAAGGCAGTGATCCGAATTACCAAGAGGTGCAAGGATGTTAACTTCATACTTGTCAGGGTGTGAAGTTAGGAAAAGGTCAAGAGTGTTTGAAAATTGCCCTTCAACGCACGGGATGTGAGTTGGAGCATTTACCATTTGCACTAGGTGATTGTGTGCAGCGAAAAGCTCAACGTATTGTCCCTCCGCAGTTGTACGGTTCGAATGGGTACGCCAGGAATTATTGTGGCTGTTAAAATCACCAGCAATGGCAATTTCACTACCCGGGCACTTGTCTAAAATGTGTGTCATTGAGTCAGAAAGGGCGTCGAAGCGAAGCCTCCTGAACTGAAGATTTTTATCATCTTTCTTATAATTTCCCTGTCTGTAAATAATTTATTTTTTGAATCATAATGTTGGCATTACTTTAAGGTTCTGTCGTCCTAATACCATATTTGGATTGATCGATCTACTTAACAGTTATGCTATGCCAAAATTGGGGATAACCCGTAACAAAATCCACAACAAAAATACGAAAAAAAACGTTGCTATAACATGACCATCAATATCGGTGAAAATTACAAATAAAGTGAATTCGCCTTTATGTTGCTACGAATGAAACTCTCAAATAATTTTGTAACAACAAACATTTTTATGCGCTTTCAGCACAATAAATTTCAATTACACTTTATTGCACTTTTACTGTGGCAAGAAGATCAATGAAAATGTTTGCAACAAATAAACTTACCCCTGCATCATAGCGGCTACAAGGAAATTAAAGTACAAAGATGTATAGCAGCAAACAAGCCGAAGCAGCACAAGCAACATCACAAGCAGCAGCATCTGCAGCTGCTGTAATACTTACAACCAGCCACTGGCATGGGCCGAGGTGGAGTGGAGTGGTAGTACAATGGAAAAATAAGCCGAATCTATTGATTTATTATTGATGTTTAACACTGATCTGGACGAGACGTCTATGCGAACATTGAGTGGTGGCACAGAGCTGCTGGCAGGCTGGCGTGGTGTGGTGTGGTGTGGCGGATTCGACTAGTACAAATAAACCTATTTATTGAGGTTGTTAGGAAATAGCTTTTCTGTGAGCAGCGCCTGCAATTCATGCTCATGTTCACATGTTCACATATTCGTACAATAGAGTTGACCTCTCAAATTAGTGCGTTTATATTTTTTGTTGCTTTTGTAGGCCTTCCTTTGATGTTTTTGTACCGATATTGGGTCATCATAGCCGTGGTATTCAAGAGAAATTTCAATGGAGAAATGGAAACCAAAGTAAAGAAAATAACAACATCACATCACATATAAGCAAAAATGGATGAAATCATATAAATTGCAACGAAAAGATTATCGAAACCGAAGGTTTAAGTACTCTACGTTAGGCATAGGTGAGAGCAGCTGACAATCAGTGAACTGTACACGTATATTCTGTGATACACGAACCCGGTGCATACAGTCTTAAAACGAATTCGGGGATTTATGGCAAAATCCTGGACAGTGCCTTCGTTACTACGTTAGGTGAGAGTTATCGAAAGAATTAAAGTTTTTCGGGTTTTAAATAGGCTTACCGTAATTGCCATATTGCGGGGAACATAACCCAGCGGGTGAAATTCTGAGGTCTGTAAAAAATCCATTCCAGAAGGCTAATAATATTTTACTAAATGTTTTAAAAATATTTTGCCAACACACTTTCTCTTGCTCCCTTCCGCTTCAAAACGTTCTTATAGACATTTAGCTTCACGTAATTGTGAAGGCCTGCCACAGGCCTCCAAACAGAAATCAAGTAGAATGTGTTGATGAGTCTAAGTGGGAGCAGAAAAACATTCTTTGCAGGAACCGTTATAAGAAAAACAATATGATAGACTTGAGAGGGAGATGAAGATGAAGAGAAAAAATTAATCCTCGTGTTCAGTTAAATCAAAGACTTTGTTGAAAGACAAATTGCCTTACTTTCCAGGCGTGGTAATATGCATCCATTGAGAGGAGGGCACCAGGTCTTCTTTTGTATATCTGAAAAACGGTCTTCTATGGAATGCCTCTTAGCAGTCATGCTCTGGCAGGCCTACTACAGGTCTTCAACTAGCACCAAGCATGGAAGGCCTTGCACGACAATGTCACGATGTGTTAATTGGAAAGGAGCAGAGAATGGAACTGACATACATTCAGACTCTAAAATAAGGCCCGGTACAAGGCCTTCTTACCCATTGCTTTTCCCGCTGGGAAGCTTTTTAATATGAATACGTTTGTATTGTGGCCGTCGGTAGTGCACTGATAAGTGTGTGATATGAAAATGCGTCGGTGATAGGAAAACGTGACTTCGATTCCTACTCTGGTCACCTTACACTTCTCTCGACGATGGTCACCTAGCTTAGTGATGGCGGCACTAAACTGCAGGTCTCAATCACTGAGTGTAAAACCAGAAAGCGTAGAGTTCACTACACGCTAAAAAATATCGGCCCCAGAAACATACTGCAGGAATCATGTGCATGTTTGCAAGCACTGTTTTCATAAATTGTACTTGTTTTTAGCGGTTTTCCACAAAAAAGCCACATTTGGGTCTCAAAAACAAATATTATAGTCTATTAATTTGTGTGTCTCAAACATGTTATATTGAATAGCAAACACAACACGTTTGGGCACAAGTATAATATAATTGCGACAAGCTACAAACACATTATATTCGCATCCAAACAACAAAAATATATAGATTTTTCAGCGTGTGGTTGTGAGAAGTTCTCCCAAATCCATTCATGGGTTGTTATGGGAAACAATTGTTTGTCATAGGTTTGTATTACGATTTCAAGTAACATTTTATGCAACAAGTATATTGAACCCTCAACTCAGCGCCCTAATCGTAGCACAATAATCCATCTCTTAATAACACGACAATCAGTTTGGCGAATGATGCTCACCAAGGCATCTTATCAGCTCCCTACTCTATAGGCATTTGAATATATTATCACACTTTATAGGGTTAAACCAAACTCGAGTTAATGAGAAATATTTCAAAGAATACTATTGAGCAAAAGCTGTATGTTTCATTCCACTCGACGTAATTGAAATTTTATTTCAACATAATACCTTTTCCTTTTAAGAGTTTACGGATAAATGAAGTGTTTAACTACTGCCGTTTTAACTCCTCAAGGTTGGTTAGCGATTTCTTGGTCATCTTACCCCGATCCCAGCCAAGTCGATTTTAAGAATTTGGTAACGCCTACTGGTTCAGGGGGGTTTAAAAATAGGCGCATGTTTCCGAATCCGAGTACCGTTTTTATTAACTAACTTTAACGCTAAAGTAAAGCTTTAAAAGAGTTTACAGCAAATGGTTTAACTATGTTTGATAAACACACCCTGAAAAATAATGGTACCAACAACATATTGCAGCAAACATGTACATGTTTGCCAGCACAGTTTTCGTGAATTGAATTTCTGCCGCATTTTTGTTTCTTGGTTGTCTGTCTCGTTTTTGTGTTTACCGGTTTTCAAGAAACAAAATACATTCTGATCTCAAAACATATATTATAGCTTATTAATCGTTGTGTCTCAAACATGTTATACTGAATAGCAAACACGATGTGTTTGGGCACAATTATAGTATATTTGCGGCGAGCTACAACCACGTTATATTTGCATCCAAACAACAAAAAACAGACAGATTTTTCAGCGCACAGAAATTGGTCAGCATTCGTGTTTTACCGTGGCTAGTCGAGGAAATGGTGTATCGCCTCGTACCCCATTTATGAGTACATCTAAGCTTGTAGGCCAGTCTGCTGTGAGCTTTTCGTCGGAGAAATGCTTGAGACTTAATATCGTGAAAGCGAAAGCAAAGTGTGGCATAGTATTGATTTCCTATTTAGTAATCCTTCAGATTTTATGATCATATTTGGTAACATATTATGCACATATTATGAACTGCACAAAACAAGGACAGTGCACGAGAAAGTGTTCACCTCATATATCCAGCATTCGTTTGTGGTTTCTCAACACTGCAACACTGATTCCTTTGTGCTCTTTTTCTGATTTTTGATGCTTGTAATTTTTGTTGTGCAATAATTATTTTTGAAGTCCAGTCTATATTACTCCGAGTGAGTTTGCTTTGTCCAGCGCCACCATTCAATGCTTGGAGCATCATCCAGATTTCTAGGTCTTTCGTTTGCAAAGATGCCATAGACCCAAAGAGGTAATTTAGATCCTTAAGCTGGACAATATTTACCTTCTCCTTGCACTGGACTACCGTTCGTAGTAACACTCTACGTGACCTCCATCGCCTTGACAACTATTCTGTAATAGTCTAAGCTTCTGGGTAAAATTCAGTGTTAACGTCAAGAAGGCGAACCTGTTGTTCAATATTTAGGTCCTATTGAAATAGTCGTAATATTTGTCTCCTATCTGATGTAAATCAGTCAGAATGGCAGTGGGGCCTTCGCCCTCTGTTGATGTTGAAACCGATTTTCCATTATGTGCTGGTGAAGGATATTTTTGGATCTAATCTTCTATTAGATTTAGTCGTTTCATCGCCAAGCAATTCTCATTTTTAATTTGAACCTGAATAAAATTTAGCGAACGAATTGTCTCCATTGCCCATCTCGATATGGGCCAACAGCAAATTCATTGAATGGTTTGGAGTTTTCGATCTTGCCCTTCTTCTCCGTTAGTGTCCACCAGACTACTGATGGGTAAGTTAGGTTAGGTTTAGTTGAGAAGTTGAAGTAATAGGTGATTCGCCTCTTAATCTATAAATGTGACTGTTGTGAGCTCTTCGTATACCCGGAGTACTTCACATTTCACAAACTTCGTGCTGCGCCTAAATTTCCTTAGAGCTTTCCAATGTATCGCCTGATGTGTGGTATTGAAGTCAGTGAATAACATCACATTTGTGTGTTCACCGTTATTTTCCTGTGATCACTGTAACCACTGCTTGAAAAATTGTGTTGTGATCTTTTAATAAATTCGTGCTGCGTACAAATTTCCTCAGAGTTTTCCTATATTTCGTCAGTGAGGTGGTAGAATTTTATTAAATGAATTAGCATTAATAGCCGTAATATTTATACCTTCACCCATAAGGATTGTGGTATATATCATTTAATACGGAACAAAAATGCAGCGCGTAGAAGGAGCCATATTAGACCTTAGAATCTTTTGGGCGAAATTTGTTTTCGGACTTTTTAAGACGATTGAGCCATGTCCGTCTGTCTGTCTATCTGGCTGGCTGGCGGGTCAACACGGTAACTGTCGTAAATCTTAGTTTGTGATTGAAAATCGGCATTGTGACCACTCCCCTTCTGGTACCTCCCATACAAATCGACACATTTATTAAAAAGTTGTAGTTCTTCTAAAACTCTTTTCTGGTATAGCTTCTGGTGGGTAACTTCATTTGTTAAGAACCTGTAAATGTCTACTTAAGTGGGGAAAATTGACGGGGTTGCCATGCGCATTCTTATTTAATTTAATTTATTTCAATTTTATATTTCAGTACAACAGAATTAAATCTTATAATTCCGGTACATCCCATACAAAAGCTGGGCCGTCCGGTGTACTGATACTATAAGCCGCGTGAAACATTTCCGATCTTAATGACATTAAGTATTCATTTCAACTAAGGCCAGACAACTATTAAAACAAGGGTAATTTTGCCACACGCATTTTGGTACCGCCATACAAAATATATGGAGCCAGATGGTTCATCCACAAGATATTTCCCGTAATAATGAACCAACCTTTATGAAATTTGGTATTAGGCTATAGTTAGTCAAACGCCACACAGCTGTGAAACGGGTGAATTTGCCACTCCCAATCTTGTATCTCCCAAAAAATGGGCGGTTGCCCTATTGATTGTCATGATATCTTCCATAAACACAACCTATGTTAACAAAATTTGATTCTGTCCAAGGTTTCGTCAAGAGCTACCTCGTGCCTAAAAATGGACAACTTTGCCACACCCTTTTTTTATCTCCCGTAAAAAAGTTTGGCGGTATTCCAGTTGGTCGACAATATATATATCTCCCGTAAATCACAACCTATCTTAATGGAATTGGGTACTGAAAAATATTATTTGTACTTGCCAAGAGGCAACTTTGGCAGACCCATTTGTGTACCTTCCATACAAAAAAAGGGCGACAGTCCGGTTGACTAATGTGATATCTCACGTAAACCAAATCCGATCGTAAAGAAATTTGATACTAGCCAATATTATGTCAATGCAGTTTACTACTTTGCTACACCCATTTTTTACCCCCTATTCACATCGCATCCTATCTTCAGAAGTGTAACAACCCCAAATTTGCAAATTTTAAGCAGATGCAAAAACTGGCTTTACGAAGTAAAGACATGTATGAAAAATCTCAATAATAGACATATTCATACGGAATTGTTTTGAGAAAAGGAAGAGAAAATGATGGCAGATTTTTAGAGGTGAAACATGTTCCTTGCTCATTAATTTGGCACAAAAAAGTAAAATCTGAAAATTTTGCCCTCAAAAATACCACAGGTCCTAACTAACTCGGGAATTAGATAGTATTTAGGGCAACGGCAATCTGGTATTGAATATGGACGAATTTCCCATGCCCATTCTGGTAACTGAAGACTGATCGGATTCAAAAATGTAAACCGTTTTTATTGTAACTTTGACTCTATAGATGAATAAGGTACGTTTATGTCGGTTTACCTGACTGAAATTTCTGTACTCGGTTCGTGACCGCTTTAACAAAAAACAAATGGTCTCCCATAACATCCCTTCAATAGATTCTGGAGACCTTCTCACAATCAATGAGATGTGCGCTTTCTAGATTTTTACACTCACTGATTGGGACTTACAGTCGGTGTGATTCCGAACGATATTTTGAGAAGCTTTTTTCATGGCTAAATACTCGATAGTATCGCCATCACTAAGCGAGGTGACCGCCGTCGAATAAAATGTAAGGTGGTCTGAGCAGGGATCGAACCGACGTTAATAATAACGTCATGTTCTGGGGAATAATATCATTATGAAATGTATGTCATAATTTCTAATTGGGAGTTATTTCATAATGAAATAACTTCTAAGTCGTATAACTCCCAACAAAATTATGTTGGGATTTATTTAATTTTTTTAACTAATTGGAATTTATTGCATTCCTGTTGGAATTTATTTCAACGGGTGGGGGGGGGGGGCTATGGCGCGACGCGGCGCGGCGCGGGTCCGGCGGCTAGATCGTAGCCGCGGAATCGCGCGCCGCGCTTCAGCCGAGCTTCTTTTCTGTATCAAATTATGTATAATACACATAAATTTATACCTATAATTATTATTACGATTATGTATATGCTTACATATAATTATGAAATAAAAAGCGTTCTGTAAAAGGAAACCAAAAAAAAATTGGGAGTTAATTCATTTTTGTTGGGACTTATTTCATTGGGATTTAATTCATTTTTATTGGGTTTTATTTTTACATTTTGAAATATGCCCCAAAAATTGGGGCTTATTTCATTTTTGCCTTTGGGAGTTATTTCATTTTTTTCAGTTGGGCGTTATTTCATTTTTCAGGGGACTTATTTCATTGGGAGTTATTTCATTGGGACTTATTTCATTTGGGAGTTATTGCACGGTACCTAAAAACAGGGGTTGTGATTCGGAAGGCAAAAGTGCAGTTCAGTATTTAGATCTTGGATAAATAATTCTAATTCTATATATAACGATATACTCCTCGCTCTCCGTCGCTTATGAAAGTATATGCTACCTACACCCTCCGCGGGATAATGGTGTCGTTGTCGGAAGGTAAAGGCCCCACTATAGAAAAGACCTACTTTAGTGACCATTTGCCATTTGCTATCTGTGTGGTCTTTGCAATGTTACTTCCAGTCCAGGATCACTCAGACAACATTTAGAAATGTTTAACGTCGGCCCACCTCCAAATGTTTGGTTAGCCGATTTTACACTATTTACTACAGGCTGCATTTACTTTACTTTACTGTTATTGACTATATTACGACCTCATGAGGTCTGACGTCTTACACATATTAATTAAACAAACAAATTAAACAAATTTCAACATATTCTTCCAACTGGCTCTATCCTTCGCCTTTTCTCGCCAGTTGGTAACACCAAGGATACGGAGGGATTCTTCTGCCTGGTATTTCCAGCAGAGTCTTGGTCGTCCTCTGTTCCTGCTTCCATCGGGTACGTTCTCAAAAATCTTTCGCGCTGGCTCATCTTCATCCATTCTGATAACATGGCCTAGCCAACGCAATTGGCACACTTTGATTCGTCTAGCTATGTCCACGTCACAATAGAGATTATATAGCTCTGCGTTCCAGCGACGTCGGTACTCGCCGTTTTCCCTAACATGACCATATATTTTATGGAGAATTTTTCTCTCGAAAACTCCCAGCTGTTTTTCATCCGCTGGCGATATGACCCAAGTTTCGGAGACATATGTTTCGGAGCCATATGCTGGACTTTTGTCCGTCGAGAGAGGGCTTTGTTCCTAAACTGCTTGCTGAGCCCAAAATAACATCTATTTGCAAGCACATTTCTCCTATCTATCTCCAGGCTGACGTTGTTGTCCTTGTTCACGGCGGATACCACGTAGACAAATTCATCTACCACTTCAAAATTAAATCGGTTGTCAACGTTCAAGTGCGGACCAAGTCGAGAGGTTTCTCTAGTCGTTGACACCATCACTTTTGTCTTGCCCTCATTAACAGCAAGACCCACCTTCGCTGATTCCTTTTAGATTCTTGAAAATACTGCAGTAACCTCTCGCAAATTTCGCCCAATGATGTCTATGTCGTCAGCATACGCCAGCAACATATGGCTGTTCGTGTTAATGGTCTTGTTCGTATTTACTGCAGCATTTCTCATTATTATCTCCATTAAGATGGTGAAGAGATTGCACGAAAGTGTGTCGCCTTGTCTAATCCTCGCTTGGTACATAATGGTTCAGTGAGTTCTTTCCCCACTTTCACTGCTGATTTGGTGTTGGTCAGCGTCATTCTACAGAGGCGGATCAGTTTTGCCGGAATACCAAGTTCAGACATAGCTTCGTACAATTTTCCCCGTATGGGGCTATCGAAAGCGGCTTTGGAATCGACAAAAGGTGGTATGTATCGATTTGCTTTTCGTGGGTCTTTTCCAGGATTTGGCGTAGCGTGAATATTTGGTCAGTTGTGGACTTGCCTGGTCTAAAACTACACTGATAAGGTCCAATCAGGTTTTCAATAATTGGCTTTAGTCTTTCACATAATACGCTCGACAAAACCTTATACGCGATGGATAAAAGACTGATACCGCGATAGTTGGAACAGACACACGGATCACCCTTTTTGAATACAGGACATAATACACTGAGACTCCAGTCGTCGGGAATAGACTCCCCCAGCCATATACCGCATATCAGTTGATGCATGTGGGCTATCAGTCCTTCGCCAACTGCCTTAAAAAGTTCAGCGGGTAGGCCATCCGCACCAGCGGCTTTATTATTCTTCTGGCGGGAGATCGCCGTTCTAATCTCGTCTTGTTTGTGGGGGGGGGGGGGGGGTTACAATCTATACTATCTTCCACTATCATTACCTCCTGGTCTTCAGTGGATGATTCTGAGTGGAGTAGTGCAGGCTGCAAATAGGTTCAGATATTTTGACTTAACTGTACTGATGAGCCCACAGAATTCTCCAGTTCTTGCTGTTTTCACCAGCCGCCATTTTGATGCATACATCTAATAACTATGCGTTTTTCGATTATAGCATATCTTCAAATAATGTATCTTACTCCAAATTAGATTGACCACCCATAAGTTTTGTAGGGCACCTAAAAGAATTCCTTCATGTTTTCAAAGTCTCACAAAAAAGAGAGATATTGTTATAACTGCATGGCATGCAATGCAATGGCTGACATGACATGAGCAATAAGTAAGACTAAAAACGCCATACAAAATCAACTCCAAACTTCAAAAACAGCAACATAGTGAGACGACACTAATCGATCATTGAACATTTTACAGGCGAAACTAAACTAATAAGAATCTTAAAACTTTTGTTCGTTACAGTGAACTTTAGCTCCTCGCAGTTGTAAGCGACCGATGGACCAATCGACTGCCGAGAAACAACAATTGTGGCTATTACGTGCGAGTTCGACACAACCTCCTCTGGGCCTGAATTGGGTCTGACATCTATCCCATATGCTGTTGGTTGTGGCAGCAGGCATGGATGGGGAAGATGAGTAGTACTCCGACTTGTCGTTTGGAAGTGAAATATTTTAGAAAGTCATTGTTGATTTGACATGAAAAATCAATCATGTCAATTTTTTGAGTAAGATGTTGGTTGACAACACAACAAACATTTGATTTGTTATTAGTCTTGGTTTTTGTGTATTGCCGCCTGCGATCCTTATTCCCTTTACGAACGGAAAGCATCATCTTCTGTGGCTTGAGTATTGCAACAATGGTAACTTGGTATTGCAAAGGGTAGTACGTGTCCGAGCACACTGGGTGAACAATGAGTATTTTTAAGAAGTTAAATAAAGGAATTCATTGCCCCTGCTGATATATAGTTGGTTAAATTTAAAAATACTATGGGACATAAAACAGCAATGCTAATACTAGACTGCTATATTCGTCCTCACAATTGGAATATGACATGTAAAAACAGATACTCATATGAGTTCAAAGAACTCAGGGCGACGCACAGTGTGGAATTTTAGCTTTCTAGCGGAACTTTATTCAATATATCAACTTGAATTCCGTTAAAAAAAAGCCTTTACATTTTACTCCCACTACGTTTAATTTTTAATTTTTCTACAAAACCCATTGTGCTGCAAGCGCGTAAAGTAAAGGTTAATGATGGTTGAAATCAAATATGAAATTTTCGTTATTTTTTCACATTTTGTTAAGTGTTGTAGTATTAAGAATTGTATAGTTGTAAAAAAAAATTACAATTCTTTTAAAGCCACAATATTATTAGTTTTCGAATAAGCAAGTGTTTTTTTTATTTTAATCTTTAAAATCTTCTGGCATGTTTTTAATTCAGGCTAAGTAAAACAAGTTGTAAACAGAAAACTGTTTCTTTGCATAGAACTTCAAAATTGTAGACACATGTAGACAAGCCAAATTTTATTTTTTCTGATTCGTTGAAAGTTCCTTATCAAAAATCAAAAGTTATCTTTTGCCACTTTGTGCCCCCTCGATACATTTTTTCCAATTTCTCAGGGGGTACCGTCAACTGACAGGCACAAATCGAAGGAGGTTTTTCATGGAGAATAGAAGTAAAAGAGAATTGAAATGTAAAAAAAATGTTGCCGGATCCTTTGTTTTACAAAAAACTACTAAATATTGTTCATCGACCTACGAAATTCATCCACAGCGGCATAATATTTTTTAATTGTCTATCGATCTGCATTTCAGTTTTTGCAAATCAACGAACACCACTTTCTCTATAAAGTCGCTTCGTTGCTGGTGCAATTTGACAACCGTTTTTTGGCAAGTAAACAAGCTGATGAACCTCTAGTATATATTACTCTATGCAATTTCTATAAAGATGAAGAGAAAGTATGTTTCTGAACTTTGGCGACAAACTAAACAAACTAAAAAGGATGAAAAATGTCGAAGTGTGGTGGAATTTATTGCTTCCGAAAATAATACTGGGGTTTCCAGGAGAGAGTTGGAGATGTTTGTAAGTAATTTGTTGGGAAGAAGGAAAGCCAAGTGGGAAAATAGTAAAAGATGCTACAGTAAATTCCTTCAACAAAATGCGGTCTGGTTAGTGGAAACTATTGCAATACCGTTTGACCTGCAAGCAAATGTAGCAAGTACAAGTTCAGTACGTGAGCCTTCTAGACTTGGAAGACCCATAAAGCCCTTTGAAGAGTGTACCACCAAAGTAAAAAAACGAAAACTCAAAGAACTTTTGGAAACGAAGTCTCCAAAAGAATTGGCACTTGCCGATGAAATGAGCTTAAGATCTTCGGGAAAAAGGGATGCCGCAAAATTGGTGAAAGAACTATCTGTTTCTTCACCAGGTCGCGCAACGAGTTTGAAGCAGGCTAAAAATATGACCCGAGATCAAAAACTTACTCCAGAAAAAGACTCAAGTCTTATTATTGATGCGAAGCTAAGTGTTCATCAATATAATACTTCCTTGTTTCTTCCTTATTATCTTGTTCAGAAAGCTAAGGAACAATGTTATCCGCCAGAAGACGCTATTTTAGTCACAGATACAACAGCCGAAGTGAATTTGCAGGACCTTGTAGATTTAACAGCTAAAAGGCTTTGTGAATCCCAATCTGAAAAAGTTGAGGACGGTAAATATAAACAATTGCGTTTGATCTACAAGTGGGGATGTGACGGAATTCTGCGCAGAGCAAGTATAAGCAGATATTAACGGAGGGATTTAGCGACGAACATTTGTTTTCGCTAAATTTAGAGCCAATACGACTTGTCTGCGACAGATCTGAATCCATTGTTTGGCAGAATCCTCGTCCAAATTCTACAAGATTTTGCAGACCAGTTCGCTTCACAATGACCAAGGAAACAAAAGAAGTCATAAGAACTGAAACTCAGAGAATGCAAAAGCAAATACAAGAACTTGTCGTTACCAATTATATGATTAAAGAATTAAATATAAAAATAAGCCACAATCTTATCATGACTATGATAGATGGGAAAGTTTGTAGTTCTCTATCACAGTACGATTCTTCTCAGAAATGCTATATATGTGGAGAAACCCCAACGGAAATGAATCGGGATTCGGTCACCATACGTAACCTATATGAAGATATGTATTCCTTTGGGATATCTCCTTTACATTCCTGGATTCGAGCTTACGAATGTTTTTTACATATATCATATAAACTGGAAATAAAAAAATGGCAAGCAAGAACAACCAAAAAAAAAGATTCTGTAGGAAGAAGAAAGTTGGAAATTCGGGAAATGTTCCCAAAAAAAATGGGGCTGCTGGTTTATATGCCAAAACAATCTGTGGGCAATACAAACGATGGCAATTCGGCAAGAAGATTATTCAGAAATTCGGAAGTAACAGCTTCAATTACAGTCATAGATGTTAGGTTGATAGGTAGGTTTTTAGTAATTCTTGAAGCTCTTTCATGTGATTCGGAGATAGATCCAGATAAATTGAAAAACTATGTTGAAGAAACTAAATCGCTGTACCTATCCCTATATCCTTGGTATTATGTGCCAGCTTCTATTCACAAAATACTTGTCCATGGAGAGCAAATAATCAAATCTTGCATTTTGCCTTTGGGTCAATTAGCCGAAGAAGCTCAAGAGGCTAATAATAAGGAATATCGGAGAAACCGCGAATATTTCACCCGAAAAACTAGCAGACAGGAAACAAATCGAGATATCCTCAACAGGTTTCTCTCCCTTCTTTCAATTAAATCTGGATCAAGAATGAAAACAAACCATCTTCCACCAGAAACTTTATCTCTCCTCAAAACACCAAGCGCTTCTGATTCTTGTCCAATTTCTGGAATCACCGTACAGTACATAGAAAGTGGCTAAAGCTGTTTGTTGTTGTACTAAACGAAAA
Source organism: Phaonia tiefii (assembly GCA_963931995.1). Lineage (NCBI taxonomy): Eukaryota > Metazoa > Arthropoda > Insecta > Diptera > Muscidae > Phaonia > Phaonia tiefii. The sequence continues at coordinate 193,845,640 of OZ008368.1, read as the reverse complement.
AAAAAAATACAAAACCATAAATATTTGAAAAAAATAAATAATTTTTTTTTGGTTATTTTCTTAACAAAAAATATTGTTCATTTAATTTATTTTTTTAAATAAGTGAAGTTTTTACCTAAATTATCATTTAAATAATAAAAAATACTTTTGCCCACTAGAACTATACCAAAACAGAAGCAAAAATTATGTTCTATAATTAAGTTCCGCTAGAATGCTAAAATTTCACACTGTGCGACATTAAGTTTTGTTTAAACATTATCTATTGAAGAGCGGGGGAAAAAATGTTAACACCATTGACATAAGGTAAACAGTAAGAGCGAAACCCTGGGAAACGGGTAAGTAAAATTATCGTAAAGTTTCCGAAATTCCAAAAACCGCATTCTATTTTATAAGCATTTATTCTAAGGACGCCTTAAAGCTGTGACTAAGTGAGATATCCACAGTAAAATAAGTTGCATTCCCTCTTAGCTCATCGTGTAGTTGGTGAGTTTTTTATGTTTTGGACACTGGGACTGTTTTTATTGAGCACACAAATTGAAATTCGTTTTAGGCCGATTGGATATGTCATTCCGTCTGTTTGGTTGGCTCACGAACATGAACCTTAATCGATCACAATAAAATATGCCAGTTTTTGGTACACGATGAAAAATAACGGCCTCTGTAACATATTTTCCCAAACATATTGTGCAGGAAGCATGTATATGTTTGGAACGCACTTCAAACATTCATATGTGTGCAAGTCCCAAACCTACTTGTATTTAACTGCAAACAGTATCATGTTTACTAACAAATATGTATGCTTTTACGTGGAAACATATGCTTTCGTCATTCCAAACATCCATATACTTATGTACGTGGAAGCATTCGAGTGTTCCCCCAAACCTTCATATTCGCATGTGGAAACATATGCGAATTTCCTCCCAAATATAATAATAGTTAGAAACGAATTATTCTTCGATTTCAATATATATGTATTATTTATTATAATTAATTTTACAATATAAATCCACATTTATAGATAATTAATACAACAATTTAAACAAATTTAAACCGGCCTTTTTACATTGAATGCATTATATGTTTTTTCCCATAAAATGAGAATCTGATGATCTTTTGCTTCTCCTTTCTTTGTTGTCTCTCAGGTTTTTGTTTTCAGAAGGTTTCAGCTATGCTTTGGTTATCACTATGCGTTGGTACACAAACAAGATCTTTATATACTAAGCAAGTTCATGCAAGCCAAGCGTGCATTAATTACTTGTGTTTTTTTATTACACTTATTTCACAAATGTTCCGCCGTTCCGATTTTCTCAGTAAAGGCTCGGACAGTCAAATTGCATCACGTTGTTGCCCCTTCCAGTTTCTTTCCTCAATATCGTTTCTCACTGTGGTAGCACACATACATATATACGAAACACATATACAAAAACCAAAGTAACATCACAAATCATTTAATCCTTCGAGCCTTCGTTTATTCTTTTTTCCCTGATCAAGCGCTTTTGACATCCTCTTTCCGATGAACGATTGACGATTGAATACATGAAACTAAAACGCAATACATCTGGCAAAACAAGAAACCCTTAATTTGCAATTTACACGCATATTCAGGAATATTTATGACTCAATGACTGAGAGTATAATGCAAACATACAGATACACACTTACAAGATTGACTCTCTCGTTGTCCCTCTTTTACTCTCTTGCTCTCGAGAAGGCATAGACAGTGCAACAAACACAGCTGGGTTTGTATCGCAAACATAAATATATGTGGGTCACAAACACATATATTATAACATATTAATCATTGTGTCTCAAACATGTAATATTGAATAGGAAACACAATGTGTTTGGACACAAGTATATTATATTTGCGATAAACTCCAAACACACTTTATATTTGCATCCAAATAACAAAAAAGGACAGATTTTTCAGCATATACACGCTTAAAAAAAGCCGCCCCAGCAACATGTTACGGAAAATATGCACATGTGTGCAAGTATTGTTTGCATTAATTGAAGATCTGCTAATTTTTTGTTTCTTTGTTGTCTGTCTGGTTTTTGTTTTAAGCAGGTTTCAACAAACAAAGGCACGTTTGGGTGTCAGAATTATATATTGTAGCCCAATTATAGTATATTTGCGACAAGCTACAAACACGTTATATTGGCATCCAGGCAACAAAAAAAGACAGGTTTTCAGCTTGAATTTTCCCAAACTTAGTTTAGATTTTAAAAAGGATGACATGACCATCCTCGTTCAGGTAGAAGTTGTACTTCAACCCAGATGTTGGTAAATATTTGCAAAACTAGAAAAATTTGGCAAATTTTCAACTCATCAACCTTCAGTCATCTAATGAAAGAGGTTGGATTTTTCCACTTCCATGTTGGTACCTATCACACAAAAGTTGTGTGGCCGACTGGTTGCCAATGTTTCATCCAACGCCACTCTTCTATTGAAAATGGGTGATTTCTGATTCCTGCAATACAGCTCCCGTAAAATATAACAGCTCAGATGGATAATGCCAAATAGCATTCTGTAACTGAAAATATTAGATCTTGCAATGCACACTATGGTACGACCAATAAAAATATTGGGCTGACAACAGGGTGGTACACAAAAAAAATATTTTTCATATACTTTATGAAACATTGTTGATTAAAAATTATTCATTCATGCCGTGAAGTTTTTCGTAAATTTCAAAGATTTTATACAAAACTTTTATAAAATGTATACAAATTTGCAAAACGTAGTTGTAACTAGTTTTATATTTCTGTCCGATTTATGTATGTCTAACCGAAGAGTAAAATACAAGAGTTACTCCTACTCGATGAAAAAAGATGGGACATGTTTCCAATATTAAACTTTTTTTTTTTAAAAAATTTCACTTCCTTCCACTGTGTTTGTAAAGATGCGCCAGTAACATTTTGGGCAGTTTTATTTATGAAGGTGTCTTGTCGTAAGTTTGAGCTCCGCGTATTTCAAGGGAGGACATTTATAACAAGATGTCTCAATAAACTTTGATTGTTATAAACAAATTGTTGGGAAAGATTTTTAGAGAAAAAAGTCCAATTGAAAGTTTTCTTTTTCTTTGCTGGAAAATTTAAGCTGCCTGGTTATAGCAAATTATCATAGCCTTTCTCTGCGCCATAACCTCCTCCTCCAACTATCCGTCCTCCTCCATTAACGAAAGCTGGCCCACATACGCCCAACTGGCGCTTAATTGTGAAAACAACATGTGCGGTTGCAATTGCAAGCAACAACTGTTGCAACACAGCAACGACAACAACAATATGATTTACTATTCCTACAATACATTTATAGTGTTGTTAGCACCCTACTGAGTCATCAACTTGTATGTGCAACCGAAAGTTGCAAATACACACAAAAAGCTACAGATAGGCACTCATATATGTTGCATAGGGGTCTTTCTACCAAAGTCAACAATAAAATGGTTTGGCGAAAAAAAAGAAAAACAACGTTAAATCAACAGTGGGTGGCATTCATAGATTGTACCATAGAATTCAACGAATGTAACATTGCTGCCACATGAGGCATTCTCTCTGGCTCCACATACAAATAATGCAACACCACCGCACTCAAACACACTCACACCCTCCCTCCACCAAGTGACGTTTAATTATGAAACATTTTTGTTGCAGTGGCAATATTGCATTGTTGTTTTTGCTGCCACTGTTGCGCCGCTGTAATTTTTTGGCAAATTTATTTCCTTTTGTTCAGTGCAGTAGTTACATTTTTATTATGATAAATTTATTGGCATCAAACAGAACTCGTATGTAAATGTAAAAAAGGGTTTCAAAATTTGATTTGATTTCATTTGAAATTTATATCGCATAGGTTGATCTAGGTTTATATGATTGTTATTCCAGTTGGACTAGTTAGCACTAACATACACTCTAAGAAAAATTACGGCAAACATGTTGTCATTACAAACCGAATTTAGAGGTTGTCACATACGAATTTAGAAATTACCACAGGACTATCAAGACTTCGCTGGAAAGACCAATTTGAAGAAGAAAGATTGAGCCGGTTTGTGAAATACATATGTAGTCTACAATTTATAAGGGTTGTTTGAGACCCCTATATAGGCAAGCAACAACCACAGTGAAAAGTCATCAAAATCGAATTATAGGTCGCCACAACTGAATTTAAGTGGTTTTCTTCTTCTATAAACTAAAAATGAATTTAGTGAGAATTTATGGAAGATTTGTGAAAAATTTAAAATATTGGAATATTCCTATAAATAATTTCAAACTGATTATATGCAAAATCACAAAAACCATACTCTTCCAAATTTGATTTTGATATTTTGGAAAGGTATTTTATTTCTAAAGAAGTTATATCTATACCATTTCCAATTGAAATTTGAAAAAAAAATCAATTGAGATTTAAAAAATTCAAAATTCATCAATTGATAAAATTAAAAATTGTATTGAAATTTGAAATACATCAATAATTTTTAAATTTCAATTGATGTATTTCGCATTTCAAATAGAATTTATAAATTTCAATTGATCTATATCAAAATTCAAATATAATTTTCAAATCTCAATTGATATTTGTCAAAATTGGAAATGGTGTAGTACTTAAAGTTTATTTCAACACTTTAATCTATAAATAAAGTGGTGCCTCTCGAACTACAGATTAATTCAATTGTAATGCAGATCTTTGACGGCAGCAATAATTTCTGATATGTTAATATTATTTTTCAAACAGTTGGTACAACAGGGTTGGGCAAACTTCGTCGTGGAACGATACTCATTTAAAGAAGGTGTTCCAAATGCTGAATGAAAATGTGTGTTCTGCAAGAAGGGAATTTCGCGCATTGCGTGAAAGAAACTGGGTCAGGAAACAACACCCGTGCGTCTTCGTACAGGTCGTTCTTATACCCTCACCCATAGGATGGGGATATATATTATTTAATACGGAAAAAAATGTAACACATAGAAGGAGCCATATTAGACCCTCAGTATCTTTGGACGAAATTAGTTTTGGGATTTTTTAGACGATTGAGCCATTTCCGTCTGTCTGTCGGTCTATATGTCCGTCTGTCTGTCTGCCTGGCTGGCTGGTCAACACGATAACTGCCGTACATATTTATCGGTCACAGCGAAATTTTTTCAGCGACTATTATTTGTACATGGTTAGTTTGAGATTGAAAATGGGCGTTTTGGCCAAGCCCCTTCTGGTACCTCCCATACAAACATACATAAACATTTAGTACGAAATCATGTTTCTTCTAAAACATTTTTCTGGTAGATGTTATGTAGATGTCATCTCAAACATTGGTTAATAATCTGTAAATATCTGCTTAATTGGAGAAAATGGGCGAAGTTGCCACGTCCATTCTGGTACCTCCTATTCAAAAGCTTGGTGGTCGTGCGTGTTGTCAATGCGATAAGTCGCTAGACACACTACCCATCTTAATGAAATTGGGTATTAGGCTACATGTCAATAAACGCCAGTCACCGGTTAAGACAAAGGTGGTTTTGCCACGTTCATTTTGGTACCTCCCATACAAAAGTTGTTCGGCGGGCTGGTTGTTCGGCCATATAACTCCCAAAAATCTTTTCCGATCACAACGATATTTTGTTAGTGGTCATTATTTGTCCAAACATAGGTCGGGCTTGTAAATGTGTGTTTTGGTCACGCCCCTTCTGGTGCATCCCATACAAATCGACACATTAATACGAAATCATGTTTCTTATAAACGATTTGTCTGGTAGATGTGCACGTTCTGATGTCTTTTTTTTCCAAATTATCTCGGCAATTTCACTTTTTTTAATTTTTGATGTGTTAACATCTATAGGCGCGGGTAGGGACTACATTCACAAAGTGACTACATCCAAACACAATTTGTCCGACTGCGACCACACAGGTTGTCCGACTGCGATCACACAGATTGTTCGACTGCGATCACACAGATTGTTTGGCGTTAAACTCGTCCAAAACGGCTGGACCGATATGTATGAAATTGTGTGTGCATATCAAGAAGGTCTCAGAATTGCCCAGCATCTATTTTTCATACCCCTAAATGGTAAGAGTGACCCACCCCTGTATAGAACACAGATTTGTCCGACTGCGAAACACAGATTGTCAAACTGCGAAAAAACACACACACTGATGTAGCGGAAGCGAATAGTTGTCTTGTGTGGGTGCGGAGCACTCTCAGAGCAAAGAAAATAATGACGTGGTTATACGTATATAAAAATGAGATAGCAACAGAGCAACGAAAATTGTGTGAACTTGTGTAGCGTATATACGAACATAACAATGTATGTATGTTCATGTGTCTGTTGCTTTGCATTCTCTTTGTTTTTTGTGTGAATAAAACGAAAAGTATTAAGTAATAATGACACATGTGCTTGCACTGGTCTTTAAATAATTTTAAGTATTAATATTATTTGTAACGTGATCATATGATTGAACGCTTTTTTTATTTTCCAATGTAACATTTACTAATGTGTTCATAGAAATGAAAAGGTTCATAGAAATCCGACCACTGGTTCAGAACATAGAAATTTAACAAACCGCTGCCATTTCGGCCCCTTGCATTGACGGGGATGGTCGTAGATGGACATATTTTCATGAAATGAGCGAAGGAATATGCTGGTGAAATTTGTCCAGTCGTGACTGAACCACCCTGTATATTTTCCTTCATATATTGAAAGAGTGATTTATATATTTCATACGTTTTATTGCTCATCAAAACGAAAAACATTGGAAAAATCTAATAAGAAAAATATTACTTTCGGCGCTATTTAAAATAAACTTACTTTACCTCTTCAAAATATTCTATGTAGATAACAAGTGGCTGTTTAAAGCAGCTATGCGGAACTATTTTAGACGTCGGATCAATAAGGAGTGTTCGTTTAGTGGGAGGAATATTTTTTTTAATTAAATTAATGGTTTTTAATGACGAAAACAAGCAGAAGGAATAATTTACGCCCGTGATTGACGCTATCAAAACTTGTATAGGCTTAGAATTTTGACAATCCAAAATCGTCCCACACATTTTCCAGAGTAAATGCTCTATAACTTGAAGCGCAGTTTTCGGATATGTCACCAAGTTTTTGCTACACTCTTCTGCAACCCTCTTTGTATTTTTGGAAAATCAACTTTTTTTTGTATCATATTACTTACAAAAATTATTTTCAGATATTTACTTACCTTACACATGTCTGTCTAAAAACATTTTTTATAGTACTAAGATTGGTCTTAGTGCCACCAAGAGCTCCTGCCATATCCCGGCAATCTCTTTTTGTTGCAGAAATTTCTTCAATTCCCTGTAGGCTTCCTCCTCATGATCATGATTGTGTTCCACGTTTTTTTTGACAGAACACATTTTACCTGTGGAAGCAAATTTATTCTCGCTTTGCAAGTTTCTCTTCTACACTCATATTTAGTCACTCCTTTATATACCGACCGACCTTTTCATGTAAATCATAGGGATGAAAATGTTCATCACCCCAACAACTTTTGTCATCGAAAGTGACTGTTGTTCGTTACTGCGGTGAAAATTTGTGGTGAAAGTATGTCCGTTACTGTGGTGAAAGTATGACTGGTGAAAGTATGAACTTGCCTCATGATTTAAACGAAATTGTTGCGTTGCTGCAATGAATTTGTTTCATTGTTCTAATTAATAAGTATCGTTCGTGCAATAAATTTATTTCTATGCTATGAAATTGTTTGATTGGTGCAACGAATTTGAGTTATTTTTGCAATGAATTTGTTTCATTACTACAATGATTTTGTTTCATTTCTGCAATGAATGTTTTGAAGTGTGTTTGAAATTATTTATTGACAATTGTACTTATACAGCAATACACTGTTAGTCTTACATTGCAGGTGTTTTGATAACAATTTTTTGAATTTTTGTTTCGAAAATGGTCTCAACCTGCTAACTAGATTATATAAATTCCAAGTTGAAACACACGTCTGAAGAAGATTGTGGTAGTCGAGGGTTGAGTGTTATTGTGGCCGTCCGATTCTGGTCCTGCAATTTAAAACATATATGAGGAATTTATTATTAAAATATGTTCATATCTATGTCTGTACTTAACATGAACATAAGCACTACTCCCCTATGTTCTACTCCTTTAACATAGAACCACATCATTGTTTTCTTAAATTATGCAATTATTGTTGCGTTGAGGGTTCTGTCATTCAATTGTAGCGCCAAGTCTCCCCTTCATTAAGCAAGCATTTTTCAATTGCTCACTTTTATTTATTTTAACCAAATTTGTTACAATTTTGATTGGATTCATTTCAGTTGAAGAATTGGGTAGATTGTTATTTGTTTGTTATTTTTGATATTTTTTTATATTCGTCTTGACAATTTGCTTCTTTGACTTCTTCTTGTTCACTGGCTTCGCCAGCCCTCACAATATTATGTCCTTCGTTTTTTCTGAATCCAAATACCAATGCAACGAAACAGGCGTGACCGAATTAGGGTTAAAATACAAAAACATAAACATATTGTTGCGATTTGCACCGTCACGCACATACAGACACACAAATGTTCAGTTACATATTTCGGGGTATTTTTGCTGCTATCGATGGGTCAATTTGTTTACTGTCGTGTACCTCTCTTTATTTATCTATTTGATTTATAGATTCTGAAGTTACACAAACAAATGATCTGATTTAAGATGTGTACGTGACCCACCACTCACCATTTGCTATCGGTAGCTTTTATTTTACGCTCGCTCATGTTTTCGTCTGCTTCTCTCTCTATACCTTCATAAATATTAGTTTCGTTACAATGACGAAATTCTTTCGTCAACCAAAAATGTTGACAAACGTCCAAAATAAATAAATAATGAATATAAACTATAAAGATTAAGAGTTAAACCAAATATCATTAGTTTAAATCTCATGCCTTTACTTTTTTAATTGTTAACCCATTTTTCTACAAAATTCAATTAAAATAAAATTGTTGCAGGAACGAAAAGTAAAATTGTGAAAAAAGTCAAGTAAGCAATTTTTCGTTGCAGCGACTACCAAATTGTAGGATAGACGAGTGAAAATATAGCAACGTAAAAACTTCAACATTCCATCCATGCAACGAAGCGTTTTTCTTTCAGTGTATTAATACAATCTGGACGTGTCCACGCAACCTAAATAGCTCATTTTTTTTGTTTGTAACGGGTTTTTCAATAAGAGCGCTACAAAAGTTTTGTTAAATAAAACAAAACCGGTTTTAGATAAAAATGAAATTCTTTATTCCTGTGAAAGTACGTTCGATGCCATTATGTATGGAACTCGATTTCTTTTGCATGGCCACCACGGGCACGCTTGCAGAAGTCCAGACGCTGAACCCAATTTTCGACGGTTTTCAAGCATAAATCGGCCGATACTGCTGCAATTTCACGTTCCATATTCGTACGAAGTTCATCAATCGTCGCTGGCTTGTTGGCATAGACCATAGACTTGACGCAGCCCCACAGGAAATAATCTAACGGCGTCAAATGGCACGACCGAGGCGGCCAATCGACTGGGCCATTTCGTGAGATAACACCTTCACCAAACTTTATTTCCAATAAATTTATTGTGGCATTCGCTGTGTGGCTTGTGGCGCCGTCCTGTTGGAACCACATGTCCTCCAAGTCCATATTATCCAATTGGGGCCAAAAATATTCGGTTATCATTGAACGGTATCGATTCGCATTCACAGTAATGTGCCGGTCTTGATCATCACGGAAGAAGTACGGCCCAATGACTCCGCCGGCCAATAAACCGCACCAACCCGTAATTTTTTCGGGATGCAATGATGACTCATGGATTACGTGTGGATTGCTGTCTGACCAATAACGCATATTTTGCTTATTGACGAAGCCATTCAGCCAGAAATGAGCCTCATCGCTGAAGATGATTTTCCGATGAAAATCCGAATCATTTTCAAGTTGTTTCTCAGCCCAATTGATGAACAGACGACGCTTATGGTGGTCACGCGGCTTCAGTTGTTGCGTCAATTTGATCTTGTAAGGATGTAGGCCAAGATCTTTTCGCAAAATTCGCCACAACGACGTCACAGAGATGCCCAACGCTTGAGAACGACGTATGAGAGACACATTTGGGCTTTCTTGAACTGAAGCCTCAGCGGCAGCAATATTCTCGACACTGCGGGCACTTCTTTGTCTCACTGGCACGGGAACATTTTGTACTGTGCCTGTGTATTCAAATTTTTCCACTAGACGCTCAATTGTTGATCTGGTAGGACGATTATGACGACATAAATTGGACGTAGCGCTCTTAAAGTTGAGCGCTTAATAATTTCGACTCGATGTTGGCTCGTATATCTTTCCATGATGAAATGGCAAACCTTACTGAAGAGAAATGTCAAAAGAGCGGGAAAAAATATGACGTCGTTTGCTGTCCCTATCGATTTACTTTTGTAGCGTCTCTGTTGAAAAACCCTTCATATGTCATCATTACTCAAGAACGAGGTGTCCGATTTCATCCAAATAAATCTAGAAAAGTCAAGAATTACAATACGTTCAATTTATTTTTACACTACTTCTGTATGTAACCAACAGTTTCGAGGTTTAAAAAAAATGCTGGAAAAAAAAATGTTTGCTTTTTTTAAAATTCATTAGACATAACAAACGGCAAACAGTCATATGACCTATGAACTAACTGCGACCTGGGTCATGAAAATGGATGGACGCGTTTTGCTCTTATTCAGAACTTAGTGAAGGTATCTCATTTTGTCAAGAATTTTGATTTACTGTTTGGGCTGCATAATGATGAGTAATAAATGGTTTCAGTTTAGAAATTTAAAAAAAAATTAATTGATCTTTAAAAATTATATTTCAAATTGAAAAGCATAAATTGAAATTTAATAGACATCAGTTGATGTTTAAAAGAATGAAGTGAATAGTTTCCCGTTACATTCAATGAAGAAATTAGGGAGAGCTTGTCTCAAACCAGAGAGCTGTGCGCGTTCTAGGTTTAGACTCACTGATTGGGACCTACAGTTTTACACCGGTTCCCAACGGTATTTTTAGAAGCTCTTTCATGGCTAAATTCACGATAGTGTCGCCGTGACTAAGTGAGGTGACCGCCGTCGAAAGAAATTTAAGGTGGTCAGAGTAGGGATCGAACCCACGTCCTCATGCACAACAGCCGCGAATACTACCATTGCACCACCGACGGCACCACCGATGAAGAAATCAACAGAAATTTAAAACCTCAATTGAAATGTAGAATACATGAACGATAATGGCCAAACCCAAAATGGCCAAACCAAAAAAAAGTAACCCCAAAATAACCGCGACCTTTCAAATCGTTTGATACAGAAAACAGTGCTGCCAACTTGAAGTTTTCCACCTTCAAAAAATAAAAACCCACTGAAATTTACCCTGTAGGGTTCTCTTTTTCATACTGGTGTACAATTTGGGGGAGTGCATAGAATTCAAACGTTTATTAACATTCAATTTCAAATTATTAAATTTGTTTTTTTATTCTTGTTCCATAAATTTTTTATGTCAACAAATTTCCACATAGTGGTTGACTTGCAATTATCGAATAATGTAGGGTGAATCAAACATTAATGTCCCATTTGTAAGTCAAGATTTTAAAATTTTCATTAAATTAACGGGCTACGTATTCAACTATTGAAAAGGATATTATATAGATTGGGGATTTTGGGATTTTGGGATTGGCAACCCTATTACAAACTGATGCTACCACATACTATATATCAAAGTAATCACTTTGACAGATTAGTCCCTACCCGCCGCTATAGATGTTAACACATCAAAAATATTAGAATTTTATTGACCATTTTGAAAAAATAGAAAAATGAGTGCCAAAAATGCAGATCACATTGCGAAAAATTAAATATATTTTGTTTTGTGTGTGGAAAATTTACACCGAAAAATCATCGACGACATTTGGTTGAAGATGCCCTCACAGCTTACAATCAGTAGTTTTTGGTTATCCCCGCTGAAGAAATGCGAAATGTTGATCATGCACCTGAATTTACGTGCATCACAAGTTTTAGTGCATTAAACAAATGGTGGAAATTACGGCGATATTCGATGCCATTTGGACTTCCAATAATATGGACCGATCCAGGGGAACATGATACAGAAAATTGCTACGCTTGCAAGAACGATGTAAATGGTCTCAATCAGTAAGTTCACTTTGATAGACTATATATGGAATACACAATAATTTATTCTTATAGAACGATCCGGTTTTATATAGTTACAAAGGTGTGCCAAGTGCTCACGTACCAATTCCGCACAGTGATGAATTGCCTGTCCCAGTACATCCATCGACATACCAATGTGATACTGCATCCTATGAAGTACAATCACAAACTTCAGCAACATCATTACATCATGCTGATTCTGATTACCTTCAGCCAGTTATACAATATCCATCATTAATTTCGCAGGAACATTTATATAGAATCGTTCGAAATCTGAAGCTATCTCAAAATAATGCAATGACTTTGGCTTCGAACCTAAGAAGCGTCAACGTGCTGGCACCGGGTGCAAAAGTTACATTTTACAAATACCGGCAAGAACCACATATGCCTTATTTAATGCTTTCCGAGGACGCAGCTTATGCATATTGTCAAGATATTCCCGGTTTAGTGAATGAAATGGGAATCTGCAACTATAATCCACCTTTATGGCATCTTTTCATAGACTCTTCAACCAGAAGCTTAAAAGTAGTCTTGCTATTTGAAAACAGCAGCGTTAATCTAGTGTCATTGATGTATGCTCTTGGAATGCATGAGTCGTATGATACCACGAAATTAATTCTGGAACGCATCAGTTATGACGAACACGAATTCTTTCACTATTAGCTGGAATGCAAACTGGCTATACAAAGGACATGTGAATTTTTTGTAAATGGGACAGCCGTGCAAAATGCAACCAGTACGAAAAGCGAGATTGGCCAAAACGCGATTCGCAAGTTGTTGGCGAATTTAATGTAATTCGTCCACCATTGATTCCCCTTCAGAATTTAATGCTTCCGGATCTTCATATCAAGCTGGGAGTTGTAAAGAATTTGTTAAAGCGTTTGGTTCGCGTTAACGAAAATGCATTACCATACTTGAAAAACAACGCTTTTCTAAAATTATCAATTGAAAAATTAAAAGAGGGTAATTTTGTGTTACTAAAAGTGTGTGACTGCAATATATTTTATATCAATTTTTTTTAACAGGTGTAGTTAACTGTCCAGATATTCGGAATCTTTTAAGGGATACGAGTTTTTCTGAAATGTTAGATGAAACTGAACTAAATGCATGGAACTCAATTCGTGCGGTAATTGAAAGCGTTATTTGCAAAAATCGCTCACCAGAGTACCGTGATTATATTAACAACATGATGAAGTCTTTCGACAAACTTGGCGTTAATATGTCGTTGAAAATCCACATGTTACATGCACATTTCGATTTTTACGAACGACAATTGTCCACAGAAACAGACGAAACTGGAGAAAGATTTCATCAAACTATAATGGCATTTGAAAACCGCTTCGCTGGAAAAATAATAGACTCAATGCTTGCTGATTTCTGCTGGTCGATTGCAAACAAAGAGTAAAAATTTAATAAATCCAAAAAAATTTATAAAATCATCAAAATAAGAGCAAATACAGTTCCATGTCCACTTGAAAATGGACGTCGATTATTTTTAGATATAAATTTTGACATATAAATTATTTAACAAATTGATTTTGAACAAGTTTTTAAAGTTTTTTCATTCAAATAAAATCAAAAATCGCCTTAAATCTACTACAAATTTAAAATCGAAATATCTCGTTATTTCGAGCTAACTTTTTAAAACGGGGTACACCACTGGATTCTACGATCCAAAATTAGGTCTCGGCGTTTTGGTGTGTCATTTTCACCTACCTACAGTGTAATTACCACTTATGTGTTTATTTTTTCGAGTGTGTAGACCCGGCCTCCTTTTGGTAGATGCAAACGATTGAATCAAAATGAATCTGTTAAAGACCACCCATTGCAAAAGACAGCACAGCGAACGGAATGTTGAAAAAAACTATGAAAATGTTTTCATCAGAAAATGTTGATTTTTCTTAAAAACTGGGCTAAAATACATAAAAAAATAGATCATGTTTTCGAAGCCTTTATGGTGGTTGACCAGATGATAATCTAGTTCTACACACTGAATTATATTCGGTCACAGCATGTTTCATTGCCAGTAATAGATTTTGCGTTAAATTGAATTTTTGAGAAATTTGTTACAAATTAATTATTTTGGCTTAGTGGTGGTCGAAGAAGGAGAAAGAAGAAGTTAATTTATATACATAAATAGTATAGCTGACAACAGTTGACATCATTACTCCGTTGTAAATGGTGGTACAGGCATATTATAACCTTGTCTTTCAACGGCAAAGAGTTGCTCGCGAATCTCTTGTGGACTAAAGCAAAGTTTACACGCGCACAATTTCAGACAACCATACATCATGTAATAGATCAAGGCTTCGGTAGATCTTTTCAGATGATCTCAATTTTTAAAACAATTTTCGGTTTCATACTCGTATAACTAGTAGTTTGTTGTTCATATTTTAAACGTATGACAGTCCCGGCACCCTTTTCCAACTTATACAATCGTCCAACACTCAACTCCATTTCTTTACATATGTTTCCCTTTTCTCATTTGAGAAATCTAAATCCACGACTTACTACCACCATTAACATTTTTGCTAAGGCAATAATGATAAATCATCAACATTTTTCCAACAATTGTTCTGTGTTTGGCAACAAACTTGTAAACCCTATTTAACGGCAGCTTAAACTAATAAAATAAATTTGATTTAAAAATGCGATCCATTTACAAATGATTTAAATTGGGCCAGCCCAAATGGTCATGGTACCACAACATTACGAGTAACTCACAACATGCCACTTAAGGCATAACTTAAGACGGGAGGAGGTAATAAACTCCCGCACTGTAGTTAGAAATTGCAAAACTTAAGGTTGGTAACGACAAAGCTTAAGGTTACTGGCGGTCATATCCGACATTACTGATTGCTCTATGAAGAAGTGGAATAAACATTCAGTCATTATTACGCTTGGAGCTGATGATTTGAAATGACAAAGTACACTGTTAAAGGCGGTCAAATGGTGTGTGAAGAAGCTGTTCACGTTCATGATTCAATCTAACCTGCTCTTACAATATTAAATCTTATCTGCCCTTAGAAATTGAAGGAATATTTAACGATTACTTGCAGAAAGGTAATTTGGAGTCAGATGACGCAATGTAGACATTTATGCAAATAACTTTCAAATACAAACCATAGAGGCCGAGTTTGACAATTAGAGAAATCGTTGAATATGTTACAATCTGCATTACATGAGAGCGGATGATATAGTGTAAATTATGCGATCAGAGTTGCATTTTGAATGACAATAACAAAAACAAAGTAAACGGAAAAAAACGTTTCTCATTCGCCGTTTAGTTAGAATGCTTGCTTCTATGTTCAAAATTTTCTTTTTCTCTATTATATTTTTGATGTGTTAACATCTATAGGCGCGGGTAGGGACTAAATTCACAAAGTGAATACATCCAAACACAGTTTGTCCGACTGCGATCTCACAGATTGTCCTACTGCGATCAAACACATTGTTTGGCGTTAAACTCCTCCGAAATGGCTGGACCTATTTGTATAAAATTTTGGGTGCGTATCGGGTAGGTCTCAGAATCGGCCAACATCTATTTTTCGTACCCCTAAATGAGAAGGGTGACCCACCCCGATATAGAACACAGATTTGTCCGACTGCGAAACACAGATTGTCAAACTACGAAAAAACACACACACTGATATAGCGGCAGCGAATAGTTGTATTGTGTGGGTGAGGAGCACTCTCAGAGCAAAGAAAATAATGACGTAGTTATAGATATATAAAAATGAGATAGCAAGAGAGCAACGAAAATTGTGTGAACTTGTGTAGCGTATGTACGAACATAACAATGTATGCATGCACATGTGTTTGTTGCTTTGCATTCTCTTTGTTTTCTGTGGGAATAAAACAAAAAGTATTAAGCAACAAAATAATGAGACATGTGCTGGTACTGGTCTTTAAATAATTTTAAGTATTATTATTATTTAAATGTAACGTCATCATATGATTGAACGCTGTTTTTTATTTTCCAATGTAATATTTACTAATGTGTTCATAGAAATCGAACAGGTTTCGTGTAACAAAAAGGTGTTAACACATCGCCCGTGAGTTCGAACAGTCATTGGATTTTTTTATTTTACAACTGTTTTTAACAATTTTCAGATATATATTTTCGCTTTCTTTAAAGCTGATTGTGTAAATCGACTGCAGTATGATTGTACGATTTTTTTCAAATGACAGAGAATTTCAATCAAATTTTCTCTACGCGAATCGTTCTCTATGCACGTATAGTCTAACACAGCCTTAAGATAAGCCTCGACATACATATAAGTATTTACAATTAATAAATAAATAAATGCTTTCCCATTGCATCACATGAAGGAATGGGGGAGCGCTTCTCACAACCAGTGAGGTGTGCGCTTTCTAGTTTTATACTCACTGGTTGGGACCTACAGTTTTAGACCGGTTCCGAACCGAATTTAGAGAAGGTTTTTCATGGCTAAATACACGATAGTGTCGCCGTCGCTATGCGAGGTGATCGCCGCCGAAAGAAATTTAAAGTGGTCAGAGCAGGGATCGAACCCAGTATCTCAGGTACCATGGGACCGCACACTAACCATTGCTTCACCGACGGCCACAGTTAATTAATCTGTGAAATATGATTAACAAATTTTCCGTTTTATCCCATAACAAGACATGGTAGAGCGTCTCATAATGAGTGTGCTGTGCGTTTTCTAATTACCTTCAAACTACAATCCATCCAAAAGTATAGCCCATGTACATAAAAAAAAAAAAGTTTGTGAGTACACGCTGAAAAATCTGTCTTTTTGTTTGTTGTTTGGATGCAAACATAACGTGGTTGTAGCTTACCGCAAGTATTGAATACTTGTGTAAAAAATAGAGTTTCCAAAAACCCGGAATTTTTGAAAAACCGGGGTTCGGTTTGTTCGAAAAATCTGTTTTTCAAGAAAGCGGTTCGCAATTTTGGCAAAAACTGTTGGAAAAGGGGGTTTTCGGTTTTTTAATTAAATTGCGCATGTACTTCCAATACATTTATTTAGCGACCATTTCTTAGTCATGTTTAAAACTTAAAATATTACAACTTTATTTAAATTTGACTATCATGTTTTACTTTTAAATTTAAATTTAAATCATATTCCATAAATTAAAAGTTTTATTCGAATTCATATTATACTGATTTAAATTCAAAAACCAAATGCCACATTCGAAAGAAATTTTTTCTTAATAAATTCAAAACATTTATTATAAAATAATTTAAATTATGAAATTTGAAAAAAAAAATAAAAAAAAAATTCTTGTTAAAATCATAAAATCATTTTAAAATTGGAATAAAAAAATTATTTGGAAATGTCGTTTAGAATTCATTGAAGCATAAAATCATATTAGAAAATAGAAATCTTGTTTCCTGATCCAAAACATCATTAAAATTCGAAAATCATATAATTTATTAGTTATTTTTTATGGATATTAACCCAAATTGAGTACCAACTGGTAAACCGGGGTTACGTACTGCATGGCTAATATGAGATTGAAATTATTGTATATAGTCGAGCTTGTTAACAATTTTGTTCAATCATTGCGTACGAAATTTCAAATTGTGTAAAGATTTACGCTGAGAGATGAGATGCGTCGATATGTTTAAGATAGATATTATTGTTGCTGTGAATGTGCAGATTATGAAAATTTATTAAAAGTGTGAAAGCACAAAGTTAAAAATATTGAATTTCTTCGATATTTGCATACACTATCGATCAGTTGAATAGAACCAGTTAAATTTCTGGTTTTAGTAGGCCATACCTTTTCAAAGTTTTTGTTGACAGCTAAAATCATACTACCATCGGAAAGGCAATTTTTTTAAGATTATAAAAATAACAACGACAACATTTAAGTTTAATGCAACAGTTTTATAAAGATCCTTTTCGAAAAAGGGCAAAAAAGAAATCACATTTTTTCCGTTCATATGATTAGAACCACTTTGCATTTGTAAACTTTTTACACGAAGTCGCATTTGTTTTGCAATTTGAGTGATATGATTTATAAGTGACGTTTCGGCCATTTATAGTATGTCATGATCTGTCTTTTTGTTGTTGTTGTATTCAGTAATGTTTACAATTTTATAATGGAGAGAAATACGCAATAACAACTTTTAAAACTTATTATATTTTTGTTATAAAAATAATCGTTCTCCAATTGCAACTTTTCGCGCGCTTTTGCCACCTGTGCTAGATATTCGTGGAATTGTTGCAAATTTCGAACTTACATTTTCTTTACATAATGTTCAAGTTGCAATAAGACAATGAACCGCTCGAACTAATGAAAATATTGCTGCCGTTCAGGCAAGTGCTGCTTTATCGATTGCCAGACGTTGTCAACAATTGGGACTGTTTCAAACCACAACCTGGCGGATTTTGAGAAAGGATTTAGGCTTGCATCCATATAAAAAATTTTGTCTTGAAACAACTTGAAAACGATTAGAAAATCATCATCATCTTCTCCGATGAAGCTCACTTTCATCTGAGTGGTGCGTGCGGTAAATAAACAAAAATGTCGATTATGGCGCGAAGAAAATCCACAAATTATTCATGAAGAACCATTATATTCACCATACTTATTTTGAAATGAAGCTGGTAACAGATCGTATAAATCGATGATAACCATATTTTTATGGCGGAAATTAGAAGAAGTTGATCTTGACAACATCTGGTTCACACAAGACGGGGCTACGTGCCACACAGCACGTGCAACAATTCGATTATTTCAAGAAATTGTGACATTGAATGGCCTCCAAGAAGTTGTGATTTAACACCATTAGAAGTTGTGATTTAACACTATTTCTTGTGGGATTATTTGAAGTCATTGGTCTTTGGAAAAAAACCAGAATCTCTTCAAGCTTTAGAAGTCAATATTGAAAGTGCTATTAATGACATACAACTTGATTTAGTAGTGCTCGGAAATTTGGTTCATCGAATTCGTTCCTGCTAAAGATGACGTGCAGGCTATTTGAAATACGTTTTATTCAGCACTTAATTGTATTGATTGTATTTCAGATTAAATAAAAACTGTTTGAATATCCTTAACAATTAGTGTGTTTTTTTAAAGAATTCATATCACTCAAATTGGAATACCCTATACACCAAACAATTGGTTTCTAATAAACACTGGTGAAAAATGGGAAAGAAAAATATTTTGAACAAATCGATGTTTGTCGTTCGCAAGGATATTCATATCTGGCCATTGCGTGGGAAAGTGGGTGAAGTCACAAAACTGTGCTGGGCTACTTAAATGATGTTGAAAACTATGAAAAGAACTACAAAGGAATGATTCAAACCGCCTTAACTCCAACCGAAAAGAGAACAATTTTGAGAATTGCATCACTCTTCTCTTTCAGCACCAAAATTCATATCTCATGCATTAAACACATAGACGACAGCAAGCTACGAGCGACAACCTGTCAAAATTAAAACACACACGTTTATATGAAAATGATTACTTTGACGGCGTCACAGCAGCACGACGGCACAACGACCGTTGCAGTTGTCGCAAAAATATAAACTAATTTCTATTTTGAAAGGCGACAATATCAGATACAGTGTTGGTAATGCACTAAAGTAGTTGTAATAATTTGGAGATTAAAGGCGTTTAACTAAAAACTGAAAATTTGTGTCAAACATTTTGGGATTTATTAAATGTTCTATCAGCCGGCTTTCGAATTTTTTTTGGTGGATAGCGTAGTTGAAACAAATAATTCTGAATTGAAAAATTTTCTGCCCAGAAAAAATTATTGTTGTACTATGCGCGTTCAAGGTGCACAAAACCAAACTCGCGTTCGATTTTTCACGTTTTGTAAAAAAACCATACATATTGTGGTTATTTATTTCTTCTTGGTATGCTAAAATATAATTTCGCTATATAAAGATTTCTTGTGTAGCCGGTCTTCGTCCGGGGGTATGCCAAAATACGGCTTCGCCTTTTAAATATTTCCTGCCTCTTCGGAATGTATTCTAATCCACTCATTAATAAACAAACTATAATGAAATAAAACATATGCATGTACTTCGTGTAAAGAAATTACAAAAATAAATACTCTTTTCAATAAATTATTTTGTAGAACATAAATCGTTTGTTTGTGTGTCTAATAAATGTCATATTGGCATCACAATATCAGCTGTTTACGCTGTAGCTGCCGTTTTCAAAATATTTAAAAAGGTGGCTACACAACGACAAATGTCGCCAACGACATTTGAAGTCAGTCGTCGTGCAGCTTGCTGTCGTCTATGTGTTTAATGCATCAAGCTGGTAGCCAGGCAAGTATCGCGACATTAGAAAGAGCCATTGCAAGGTGTAAATACTTGAAATTGAAAAAACTGCAGAAAAAACCGTCGCTGAGTAATGGGCGTAAAGAAAATGGGTTACAATTTGCTAGAGGGCATATGACATGGGACATTCAAGTTAAAAGTCATGTTGAGAGTACTGTGGTTTTTAGTGACGGATATAAATTTAGTTTAGATGCCCTGTATGGCTACAATTATTAATTCCATGATACGAGAATAGAGGAACTATTTTTAAATCGTCATCACACCAGAGAGGGTAGAGTTATGATCTGGGGTGCAATAAAGTATTTCGGCACAATCGATTTAGAATTTCAAGGTGCAAAATATAGGTGCTACAATCAGGTTTCACTAAATTAAATGATATTTTTGGACAGATTCCATGGATTCTGCATCAAAATAATGCACTTATTAATAATGCCAGAGCTGTAGAGGAATTCATTTCACACCAAAATGTTCGTCTTCTTAATTGGCCACCATACTCTCCAGCCACCATATCACTAATTCAAGCCATTAAGGACTCCTGGAATGAGATTTCTTTGGATTATTTAGCAGGACTGTATGAATCAATAAATACTAATTGTTCTTATTATTAAATTGTAAAACAATGCATTTGTATTTAAAATTTGTCAAATGGTTCTAATCATACGAACGGAACGATCGTCCAGCGAATGTGAGTTCGAATCCCACCCGCGGCATTTACATTTTTTTTCACTAACCGGAGAAAATATGATCTCTTAGCCTTAAAAGAAAATTACAACTGGAAATTTTTTTAGTTATTTTTTCTTTTTTGAAAAGGACCTTTATAATACTGTTGCATTCACCTTTAATGTTGTTGTTAGTTTTGTAATCTTAAGAATATTCCGATGGCAGTAACATTTTAGCTGTTGAGAAAAATTTGTATACTAAAATCAGAAATTTAAGTGGTTCTAATCATCTGGTCGAGAGTGTATTTTGTTTGATGTAACCATGAAACATCCTGTAAAATGTTTGATTTAAAAACTCAAGTTTTGATCTCGTTTATTCGCAAAAAATATTTATTTTGCCCCAAAAGAATTTCGTTTCTTACATTCGAACGTTTAACATTTGAACGTTCAAACCCAATGATTTCAAAAAAGTAAAAAAGATCGAGTATCTATAATAATCTTTTTATCTATGGCACAGAGCTAATGGCTTATCAGTATAACAGTTTTATACAAGGACCTATCTGAAATTTCTGGCAAAAAATAGTGTTAGAAAAATCCAATGAGTGTTTGATCTCACGGGCGATGTGTTAACACCTTTTTGCTACACGGTACCTGTTCGATTTCTATGAACACATGTGTGAATGTTACATTGGAAAATAAAAAACAGCGTTCAATCATATGATGACTTAAAATTATAAAATCATAATATTAATACTTAAAATTATTTAAAGACCCAGTGCAAGCACATGTGTCATTATTTTCTTGCTCAATACTTTTTGTTTTATTCCCACAAAAGTCAAAGAATGCAAAGCAACAGACACTTGTATATATGTACATACATACATTGTTATATTCGTACATACGCTACACAAGTTCACAAAATTGTCGTTGCTCTCTTGCTATCTCATTTTTATATACGTTACTCTCTTTGCTCATTACTCTCTTTGCTCTGAGAGTGCTCCGCGCCCACATTTTATTGGACTTACCTTTCACTATAATAAAAACACAACACACCAACAACAACAACTACTACTACTACTCCTGATATGTTGATGATTTATTTGTGCTTGCTGTGTCGTGGAGTGTTTGTGTGGGTGCTGTGTGTAGGGGAGGGGGGGGGGTACCTAAAATAAAAACAACCAAACACACAACATCACACATACTTTGTCCGAAGTAGCTGACGTATTAAGCGGCAAATAGACCACACAAATTATTTGCGCAAACTCACACGCATTTAGCACACACACCGCGCAAATATTTGTGCAAACTTCATTCGAAGCAAATGCTCGGCGAGTGAAGTTATGGTTGAAAACGCAGCTATTGCCGTCGTTAACTAAATTTCTATAATTTCTAAATTCACTAAAATTCTATATTGGGCGTTCTTTGCGTCTCTGTTCGCATAGTCCTTCGACTTTATGTCCCACAGACCAGGCGAGGAGCGATACACTTCAATAAAATCTAAAATGAAAATCTGCTCTTCTTCTTTTTCCATTTTTTACAACAATCCGTCACAACGCACTGCACTGCTGCAATTTACTATTTCTCACGCACTGAGCAGATTTGATGCAAATGCCCACACACCACACAAATATTTGCGCAAATATGCCGAAAAATCTAAATGGTTTTGATTTTTCAGCTCGAGTTGCGCAAATTCGTACGTGTGACACATTCAACCTTATTTCACTCACACACATAAGCGATTTGCGCAAAGATTTGTGTGGTCTATTTGCCGCTTTAGTATGTCACCATAACGTCGACTGCGATGGTTTTAGCAGCAGCATAAAATCTGGTTTAAGCAGATTTTGACTTTGATAGATTTAGTCCCTATACGCCGCTATAGACGTTAACACATCAAAAATAGTTTTGTTCCACAATTTGCTAAGTAACATAGCTAACGCTGAACCTAACATACCGCGCATTACACTTGTATGATAATAGAGCAAATTTCTCTCCATTACTACGAGTATCACTCCATATAGCACTATTTTTAGCAGTTGGTTCACATTGACACCACCACATCTGACCATTACTAAACCAAAGACAATCTGAGCGACAACAAATAGTCACATAAACTTCGAAATTTGAAATTTATCCTTGACTTGGGAGTTGTAGGTACAACTGGCGAGTGACCAACATTGATGGAATTTGTAACGCCTTTCTTTGTATAGATGGATCTGCTGTGACCGACGATCGTTGATCGGTGCTGGTGGTGGTGGTGGCCTGCCCCAATGAATGTTGTGAAAACATGCAACAGAGATTGCGCGGTGCGGCTGCGCAATGAATTCACGTGTTTAAAGAAAAGCGACGTAAGTCACTTAGTCAGTCGGTGGTGTTGGTGGTAAGCGATACAAGCGTAGAGATACACTTTATGGTTGCCATTTACAATTGTCTCCTTTTTATGGGTTTGATTTATCATTATGGTCATGTCACTCACTCACACTCTTCAGTCACACACACGCTCGTCGCTCACTCAGCTCACATCGCCACTTAGTAGTTCAGGCTAATCATCTACGAGAATACTGGTGGAAGTACTCGTAAACCGAATTTCAAATTGGCCACTTTGGTTGTTCATTCGGATGGGTGAATGTTTTGAGTGTCGCAAATATGTAACTCGTCGCGTCTTGTCGTCACTCGGTTGGATTGGATGATGGCGTTGTCGTCGCCATCACCATCGCCGTGACGGTGCCGCATCAAGTCACACTTAAACGCATACTTTGGTGTCACTTTATGTTTCGGATTTTACTTGGTCGTGTTGCCATTTCGGGTTGGTTAACTGGCTGGTGTGTGTCTTGGCCTAATGTTACGGTAGTAATTGTTGTTGACATGTTAAATGACATGTTGCTATGTGTGATCTGCAATCATTTTTGGTATTTTTCGGTTGCAATTTTGCGCAGTGCAGTCAGTGCATGGGGAATGGTTTTATTTTCATGCAACATGTTGCTGTGTTGCGCTCCCCTCTCTATTTCTTGCCACTGAATTTCTGTAAATTAGTGTCAATGTGAAGATCATTGGTTCGTATTCGGAAGCGAGCGAGATAGAGAAAAAACAAGACGAAAAACATTTTTAAGATATTTTCATAAACGTTTTGAAATTATTTAATTTTTGGTGAATTTCGATTCTGTGTGTTCTGAATGGACAAGGTACAAAGTCGCATTTCTGTTTGTTCAGGTGAATGGGATTTGAAAGATAATTAACGATAATTTGACAATGAGGTGAACAAAAGACGGCACGCGCGGATGCATTGACTTCCAATAGACAGAAATATATTTCAAACGGTGATAAACCATGGAACCAGGAAAAAAAGGTTTTGCCATAATCAGCACTTCAGTACGCATCGGTTGCTTTTGTTATTTTGTATTAAATTAAAACTTGATCCAGGAACCATGTGTATGTTTGGAACATCCATATACCTACATGCGTGCATTGTTTTCATGCGTTGGAAATCTGCTGCTTTTCAGTTTCTTTGCTGTCTGTCACTTTTTTTTCTCAGCAGTTTTCAGAAAATAACCCAATATTTTTGTCACGAAAACAAATATAAAATAAGTATATTTACCATTCTGCGTCCAATTTTTAATAAATATTGCAAGGCAAATACAATGTGTTTGGACACAGGTAAACCATATGTGCGGCAAGCTACAAACAAACAACAAAAAAGCCAGATTTTTCAGCGTGTAGTTGCAATTTATATCAACGAGATAAATACCTGCGGCCTTTTAATTGTAAATTTTTTATTTTGGAGTTGGTCGGTTGGCATTGCGTTTTCGATTAATCCTATAATAAAAAGATTCGAATGATTAAATACCGTACGATAAATAGTCCTTAAGGAAAAAGAGAGACGTGCGGTGCTCAATTCATGGAATTTTACTTTTTAGTTTCTCCGAAGATGGATGTAGAAAATAAATATTTATTAGACGTGGGTGTTATATTTATTATTTAAAAATAGATACATAGAATCTTCCAAAATCTATCGTCGCGCGTAGTATTTGCTGAATTTTTATTGTTTATCAAATACCAATGATGCCAATGTTCGAAGAATCGCCAGATGGGTGCATGAGAATGTTTTGGATGACGCTTACGCCGCTAATGTAAGACGGTCGCTCACGACGTGCACAACGTGTTTTGCCTAACTCACACGTTCACACCCGCTCACGTGGCCAAGTTTTGATCTTACTCACATCCCCATGTGAATCACGCTTGATTCTAGACATTCGCGTAAAATTACTCACAAAAGTAGAAACGTTTTATGAAGCATTTACGTTATTTTCAAACCTCATTAACCTATGACTCGCGCATGATTCACAGAAATCACCAGACTCGTGCCCACCTCTAGTGTGAACACTATGAAAGTTTTTGAAACCCTAAATACAATATTTGTTCCAAAAATTTAGTTTCAATCAAGGTCAGATGTTCTTCCGTATTACATTTTCCATATTTCGTTACTTACTATCTCAAAAACTATAGACGAGTGAACGATCATTACATTATTATTACAATCAATGAATTTGGTCTCTGCAACAACAATAAAAACATGGTTTCCCATTACATTCCATGAAGGGACTGGAAAGAGCTTCTCACAACCAAAAAGCTGTGCGCTTTCTGGTTTTACACTCACTGATTATGACCTTCAGTTTTACACCGATTCCGAATGGTATTTTGAGAAGCCTTGTCATGCCTAAATACTTGAAAGTGTTGCCATCACTAAGCGATGTGACCGCCGTTGAAAGAAATGTAAGGTGGTCAGAGCAGGGATCGAATCCATGTTCTCATGTATGAGAGCCACGCACACTATGATACCATTACGGTCGCTCCAACAACGTAAGCTGCAAATGTAATCAACACAACTGATTGCAAATTGTGCTGTTTTAAAATAGTACTTGGAAAACGAAATGTTTTTTGAAATATTATCTTCCCCGGAAATAATTTTTATAAAACACTTTTCCCATGAATCAATATATCTTTATATAAATAATTCTACTGCACGTGTGTTTGTGACTGAACTCCTCCTAAACCGATTTGAATACATTTTTTGTATGCGTTTGGGAGGCGCCCTGGGTGGTTTAGATTTACTATTCAGTCCAATTGGTCAAAGGGGCGTGGTACCTCCCATACAAACCACAAATTAAAAATCCATTATTTCTGCTCCTGCTAACGGTATTTGAACAAAATTTGCAGGACAACGTCTGCCGGGTCAGCTAGTCAAATATAGAACTATATTTCAAACGGTGATAATCAATAAATACTTTTTTTCCTTTTTTTACTTTGCCTCTACCGGCGATGGAAGTTTCCACTTTTAGAGTATTTTCGCAAAAAAGCGATGCATTTTTGTACTACACTGTGCGACAAATGAACGATTTTTGTTTAGGTCCTCAACCAAAATAGAGTATTCACAAACGGGAAATATGTTCAGTGGGTTTTTGGCATACATGTTTTTTTTTAGTTTTCATTGGATTTTAATTTTGCATTACTTTATCTAATGCAAATGCAAAAGAATTACCATTGTTCGTAATGAAAATTAAAAAATGTTGTATTTGCATTTGTTCAGGCAGCAAATGCAGGTTGTGGAATCTGATGCTAATTGTAATGGAATATGGGAATGCTTTTAATTATTTTGAATTTGTTTCACTGCTGGCAATACTGTTTTTAAAGCATTTTATATATGTAGAGGTTTGTGGTTTTGATACGTATTGCGACTGATAGGAAATAATAGATGTAGCGTGCCCATTGTTATCTTTAATCACTAGGTGCTGTCCTGTACTACTGTCACTTTCATTGAAGTTTCCCATAATTCTCATTGACGTTTTGTGGGAAATTTTTGTGAATGTAATTTAAACAAGGGAAAATGTGACAAAATTTAGATGACTTTATATAATAGCATTTGCCTCTTATATAAAAACTATATCAATATCAATAAGAGAAACCCCATAAGACCGCCCAAAGATGAACATACTGTAACGGCATTTTAATCTAAAAACTTCCCCGCCCAAACACTGTAGCAACTTCTGTGGTCGCTGATGCCAAAACCGGTAGAGTGTCTGAGGACTCTCTACAAGGAATGGTAGCTGATCCGGAGGAAGAACCAATTTATTAGGACATAGACCGTGGTGACATGGCTTTGCAACTCGCTGCCCATCAGATATTCTACTTTAAGTAACGTGTTGTATTCTTATTTCGAACTGATATTTTTTTTTGAAAATTATTTTTTCTTTTGATATGAAATTTTAGAATTTTAATGTTATATTTTTTTGACTTTTTTTGGGAACAAAAAAAAATCCCATTTATTGCTTTCAACGACATCTAGAAAATTGCTCATTACACTAAAATTTTCCCAACACTTGTGCTTCATATATTAGTTTACTTTATCTATGCCTCGTAGTACTTTCCAATTCATCAACCTGTATTGTATAAAATATTTGAAATCCAAAATTGCCAGATACGAAGGAAATACTTTCAAAATAAGTACAATTGTCAATGGTAGTGAAAGTTTTTAAACAACAAATTATAATTGTCATATAATTAATTTGATCCATGTATGGTTTTTAGACATGGAAGCAGTTTTATCCTGATGGTTTAAACGTATCGTATCGTTCGAGCGATTTGACCTTACGATACCATTTCCTTGTGGGGGTTGGAAAAAGTGTGTCAAAATTGGTCATTCAGAAAGGACCACGTGAACTGCAGCCGTGAGCAACATTTACATGTAATAATCTCCAAATAAATATTTCACTCTTACTTACTTATCCCGTCTCGAACCCAGAGGGGTCAGGGACCTTACAAAACGATGATAACATATGTAGCCAACCAGTTCGTTCTTTTGCCTTATTTCTCCAGTTGGCAATACCAAGTGTACGCAGGGATTCTTCAACCTGATCCCTCCAGCGGAGTCTTGGTCTTCCTATTTTCGTCTTCTTTCGAGTTCGGTTTCGAAAACCCTTCGTGCCGATTCATCTTCATGCATTCTATTGCCATGGCCTAGCCAGCGCAATCGCGTTATCTTGATCCGCTTAACTATGCCACTGTCATTATATAGCTCATATAGCTCATGGTTCATGCGTCGCCGATACTCGCCATTGTGCACTATAGGACCATACATTTTCCAGACTATTTTTCCCTCGAAGACTCCTACAGATGTTTCATCTGCTTGCGATAAGACTCAGGATTCTGCGCCATAAAGCAAGACAGGTTGTATGGGAGTCTGGTATGGTTGGACTTTTGTTACTCGAGAGAGGGCTTTATCTCTAAAGTGCTTGCTTAGCCCAAAATAACATCTATACGCAAGCACAATTCTCCGCTTGATCTCAAGGCTGACGTTGTCGTTTTTGTTTACGGCAGATCCGAGGCATATAAATTCATCCACCACCTCGAAATTATAACGGTTATCAATGTTCAGGATGCTCATACAATGTTCAA
The DNA here is from genome assembly GCA_963931995.1 of Phaonia tiefii. Taxonomy (NCBI): domain Eukaryota; kingdom Metazoa; phylum Arthropoda; class Insecta; order Diptera; family Muscidae; genus Phaonia; species Phaonia tiefii. The sequence goes on along the minus strand of OZ008368.1, from coordinate 193,817,074 downwards.
TTCTCGAAAACAATAACGTCTCTAACTGTGCGCCTAGTGTTATATATATCATCAGCATACGCGAGCAGCATGTGGCTTTTGCTGCTAATGTTTTTATTCATGTTGACTGCAGCTTTTCTCATAATGATCGCCATTAAGATGTTAAAGGGATCGCACGATAGGGTGTCGCCTTATCGCCGTCTGAGGCCTCGCTTAGTTTCGAAAGGTTCAGTAAAATCCTTACCAACTTTCACTGCGGAATTGGTGTTCGTCAAGGTCATCCTGAAAAGGCGTATGAATTGGTGCTCGTCAAGGTCATCCTGAAAAGGCGTATGAGTTTTGCAGGAATACCATGCTCACACATTGTTTCGTAGAGTTTCTGCCGTATCGGGCCTTATAATCGACAAATGGATGATAGGTGTCGATTTGTTTTCCGTGGGTCTTCTCCAGGATTTGGCGTATCGTGAAAATCTGGTCAGTCGCCGATATTCCAGGCCCAAGGCCACACTGGTATGGTCCAATCAGGTCAGCGATAATTGGTCTCAGTCTTTCGGACAATATTCTAGATGGAACCTTTTATGCTATGAATAAAAGTATTATCCCAGGGTAGTAGGCACAGAGACCCTGGGCACCCCTTCCAACTATGGGTCATAGTACACTGAGACTCCAATCGCCGGTCATGCATTCATCTAACAAAATTTTGCTAATGAGCTGATACATGCGCCTTATCAGCTCATCGGCGCCAGCCGTAAGTAGCTCCGCCTGTAATCCTTCGGCTCCTGCGGCTTTGTTCTTCTTAAGTCGGGCAATAGCTGTTCCGGACCGATGAATTTGTCGCCTAAATTACCAGTCAGTTAGCTCGAACTTGTCATCGGAAATTGGGAACAAAAATTCACCATGTTAGGGCATCAGTTGTCCACTTACCTAAGTTTGTTGACAGAAGTTCTGGGAATGGCATTGGTTCAGACAGACAGTACAGAAAAAGACCTATACCAGTTAATTGAAGGTATTTACCTTCTACACTGATGTCTCCAAAGTAGATGGCAAGGTAAGGGCTGTAGTCTATTCTAAAGAGCTAGTTCTAGACCTTGCACAAAGGCTATCAGACCATTGTAGTGTTTTTTAGGCAGAAGTCATGGCAATAGCAGAAGTTGCCCTTTGGCAGGGACGAAACATTATCACAGCCTGGGATATCAGCATCTGCTCTGACAGTCAGACTGCTATAAAATCTGTGCACTTTGTATTCCTGACTTCAAGAACCGCCCACAACTGCCGCGCGTCTCTAAATGAGATGACCAAGCAATTCGATATTCACTTTATATGGGTACCGAGGCACAGGAACATTCCAGGGATCCATAGAGCAGATTACACGCTGAAATATCTGTCTTTGTATTGTTTGGGTGCAAATATGACAAGTTTACCGCTTGTCGCAAATATAGTATATTTTTATTCAAACATATTGTGTTTGCTATTCAATATTATATGTTTGTGACACAATGATTAATATGATATAACATAACAGACAACAAAGGAACAAAAAAGCAGCAGATTTGCAATTAATCCCAAACGTATACATGGTTCCTGTATAATATTTCACGACCGCTTTTCCCCAGCGTTTTGTAGCTACTCTACCTATTCTACTATATATGAAGCATGTGGGTGCCGGAAGGGGCATCTGCATGCAAGTTCATTCTTAATACCGAAGCTCTCAGATACGCGAGGGATAGATGGTCCAATGGCACAATATGCAGGATCACCAGTATAACCAAGTTATGACCTAAATCTAGGACCTAAAAGAATAAGAGGACGAGAGCGACGAGTATGAGTAGAACAAAATATCTAGGATCTTAATTCATGTTGAATCTAACCGGCATTAAGGAAGTTAAGCTGAATGATCTTAAGAGCTTTCTGCAGAGTACTAATCGGCTCGCCAGGGACTAAGGTACATCTTTTCTTTAGCCACCGGTATGATACGTCATATAGCTTGAACGCCCCCTAAGCATACCGAGTAATTGTACAGGTTCAATGAAAAAAAAATGGAAATAACGTTATTTCTGTGTAACGAATAATTTAAATTTGTTCAGCGAGTGGTCTTTCCGTTCGAGTAGAATGGACGATTGAGATAATGGATGACGAATTTTGATTATGATTGTCCTTTTCGTCCAAAGAAAGTTTAGGCGCACGTTTGGCGGATCTCCTCCGAGTAGAGGGTCTATAATGAGACTCGTAATTAATTCTCTGTTCGGACGCAGGAAACAATTACGTCTGTTGTTGGTGCCATAAAAGTAATCTTTGAGTTTCGACGAGAATCTTATCTGCCTGCTTAAATATGTATCAGAATTCTGCATTCTGCATCGGAATTTAAACTTATTTCCATATCTAAGATTTTGGCTTGAAATAACAAGCAAACCGAAGCTGCCGATTCGCTTGGAATTTTTCGCGAAAGTCATTGATCTGTTGTTGACCTGAATTTGTAGATCTGACGAACCCCGGTTTGATCTAAACAGCAATATTAACAAACAAAATTGTCGAATATGCAGTGACTCTAACCAACAGATACACCATGAGACGGAATTGCATCCAGCTCGAGTCACAGTGTGGTGTGCAGTTTTGTTCAGCTGTATTGTCTTTTCTCACATTTTCGAAGAAATCGGTCGTACTTTTGTGGTCAATAGGGACCGTTACTTAGATTTTGAAAGAGCTGTTCTCAAAGGAATTAAGCCGAAGGATAACCCCATTAATCTATATGTGGTTTCAACAAGACGAACTACATGCTTTCTTTTTCGGTTCTTGAAAATACTGTAGTAACTGTTAGCCCAATAATATACATATAACTATATACTACATATTAGTTGCATACGAAAACCGCATATAGCGTTTCCCAGCAAAAGTTTGGAAATCATGATGATCAAACTTTTTTGCATACTGAGGTAACTTACATGTATAACATACAAAAATGAAATATAGTAAGGCAGCATTTTCTATGTAATGTTTCAATCTAAAGCAAAATTCAAACGAAAGTAAAGTACTGTTTATTACTTACCATGCCGCTTCCATGTAGGCGATATCGTAAGTCAGTGAATATAATTTCCCTTCTCTCGCTTCTTAATATGCAGTAAATTATGGGAATGGATATGATATCACGATCTCATACGATTAACATCCGATCCCCACGAAAGTTTGGATGCCGCAATCAGAATACAAAGTTACAGTTAGTTGATATTTAGATTTCGTAGATGGTGGATGGGCCGAGTTTTTGTACAGAAAAGCAGTTTCAAAAGCGTGTTCATTTGTAAACAATTTTTTAACAATTTAAGAAATTGTAATTAGTAACAAATTCCACAAAATATAAATTATTAAAATCAGAGCAAATTCTGCTAATTTCTGAATATGAAGCAATTACTATAACACATGATTTCACAGCATCGCCAGTGCACAGAAAAAGTTGATTTTAATTATCAGTATATATACACTATTTCACAACATCCAAGTTGCTACCTACTAAATAGAGCTTTTGGTCGCCCTTAACTAGTGCTACCAAGTGGAACATTTAATACAAAAATCATGCCTTATTTCAGTAGGTTGGTATGCGATTGTCAGCTGAACTCTCCTTTACAAACCTGATTCTGAGTAAGCACAATTTTTTGCTGGGTTCCTGCATGCGGTTATATTTGTGCTACTGAATCGGTCGTAGATTTGTCAGGTCTAAAACCACACTGATAAGGGTTGCAACAATTGACATTAATTGTCAGGGGTATGGAGTTTTCCTATAATATTGGGGACTCCGACTTCAACTCTACAAATTAGACAAGCGTATTTAAATGGCAGAATTATTCCGAAGGGTTTAAAATTTCAGGTAACTGAATTATAAGAAGTACGTATTTTCGGACATTTGAAAGTCAATATTCTACATCCCAAAAATGGTTCCAAATAATTGTGCATGGTTAGCACTCGTATGATGGTTCCAGAAAAATAAATGTGTCTTCCTAAAGGCCGTGTGAGACTATTAGTGCAAATGGAACGATTCGCGAAGAGATAACTGGAATGCAACTCTCTTCTATTCGAAAAAAATCATTCGATCATTCTGCTTTCGATATACACTATTATTTTTGGAGTATGCAAAAACATCTGCCTGCAAGGTGACAAACAAAATTAAGCAATTATTAAATAAAAATAAAATAGAAGAAAAGCAACTTGTGAACAAAGACTAAACATTTTTAAAAAGTGACGAAAAAAATGCAACCCTTATCGCAAAATTGTTTGAGCAAAACCAAAAAATTAGAAAAATCGATCAGATCTGTCAAAATTTTGTCTGCAAATCATTCACCTCAAGTTTACCCTATTCCATTAGCTCTCACATTTTGACATTTTTTGTTTGAGCAAAACCAAAAAATTTGAGAAATCGATCAGATCTGTCAAAATTTTGTCTGCAAATCGTTCACCTCAAGTTTGATATGAACATTTTGACATATCCAACGATATCCCTTGCAATCTTACGCGACCTAAGATTGTACGAATTAAAAAATATTTCTAGTAGTGAAACATCTGTATAGTTTTTTCGAGCTTATATTCAAAGTTAGAGAGGCTCAAGATAACCATTTAGACATTTTCCAAAATAGCATTGGATTATATCGTAACTAGAGTGTCCAAAAAACCGTAATTTTTTAGAAATCGGTTTTCGGTTTGTTCGAAAAATCAATTTTTCAAGAAACCGGTTTTCGGTTTCTGCAAAAAATCAATTTTTTAAGAAACCAGTTTTCGGTCTCTAATTTTGGTAAAAACCGGTGGAACCGTTTTTTCCGTTTTTTTTTGCGTTAAATTAAATTACACATGTAGGACTTAGGACTTACAATACATCAGTTTAAGGGACATTTCATATACTTATTTGTGTTGAAAGTTCAAAACTGTATTCAATAAATTACGTTTTAATTTTAAATAAAACTAAATTTTTAAAATTAAAATGTTCGAGCGTTAGGTCTATTTTAAACTATTTTATTCTACAATATTTCGCTAACAATTGGGTAGCATCGTCGGGAAGATAAAGACAATTAGTGGTATTCTTTTTAGGAAAAGGTTTTTTTTAAGAAAATTTACTTATTTTCAGAAAGGCTACGTATCTCAAGAAAAGGAAAGAAAAGGTATTATATTATTTTTTAGAGAAAATGTACTTTTAAGAAAAGGCATTTTTGTAAGAATAGGTATTTTTTTTAGGAGAAGGTATTTTTTTTTGAAGAAATGGGATTTTTTTTAGAATTGGTCTTTTTTTCAAGAACAGGTACAATTTTAAGAGTAAGTATATATCTCAAGAAAAGCTATTTTGTTTTACGTAAAAGGTTACAGAAAAGGTACTTTTCAAGAAAAGGCAATTTGTTGTAAGATATTGTACTTTTTTGCTAAAAATGTATTTATTTAAAAAAATTACTTTTGAAGAAAAGGTACATTTTGTAAGAAAATTTGCCTTTTTAAGCAAAGGTACTTCTTTAAGATTATGTATCTTTTTTAAGAAAAGGTACTCTGTTTCAGAATATGAATAGGAATTGTTTTTGAAAAAACTCTTGTTTTTGAGAAAACGCACTTATTTAAGAAAATGTTATTTTCTTAATAATTGTCCGGTTCAAGATCAATAACTATTAAAATGTACTTTTTCATAGAAAACTTTTTTTACTTTTGGTTTGGTTTGGTTTAAAGGGAAGTTCTCTAGGTGGAGCCTGTTTATTACATATTGTAGTTTTGAACCCAATAAAAAGTAAATTTAGAAAAGCCAAAGTGCAAGACTGGCAAATCCATGAAATACACACTTACTCTTACACTCGTACTTCTACTTTGGTTTGCGTCTAGACTAACATTTGGGGACAAAACTTCTTGTCTACTGCGAAATTCTCTAGGTGGAGCCTGTTTATTACATATTGTATTTTTGAACTGAGTAAAAGGTAAATTTGGGAAAGCCAAAGTGAATGAAGTTTATGTAACGGATAAAGAGGTCGGATAAAGTGGTCATCCACAATGTTTGGCACACAGACTTGTATTGTCTTCAATTTAAGAGTACCGAAGGGATTAAGATCTTCGGGAGCTGAGCTGACAGCTCCTTGGCGTGTCTTTGATTATGAATTGTAATGCACCTTATAGTAAGATTAACTGCGAAAAAATTCAGTAATCAGCGGCTAGATAACAGCAGCTGACAGATATATACAAGACATATTTTCGGTAGACCCTACAGACATTAAAACCAAAACCCATACATCCGGAACACATAATTGTCAGGGAGACAATTATAAAGTTTTGTTATGAGTTACACATTTATCTAGTCAACTGAACTCGATTAAGCTAAATGGAAATCAGTTTTAAATTCTGTATGTCTTATTTGTCACGTCACGCCACGCCTGTACTAACCTTTCGAATATTAGATTTAGATAAAAGAGTAAAATTCCTTCGCTGCCGCGAAATCAACCTATTGATTTCAATAACCAACCACACCGACTATTAACAAAATAACTAATATCTTTTGAAGACTAAAAATTGAACGTCATCTTCCACAGACACCTTGAATACAAACTGTTACTCTTCACCACACGATTTAACGTTTGCCCACTTCAGATCAACTGCACTCCTTTGCAGATGTCTGTAAGCTTAAAGACGAACTGTTCCTGTTTTAGCCTCCGTTTCTTAAGCTGTGCTAATTTTAGCAACTTAGAACACTCTGACACTGACAATTCAGTAGCAGCAACAGCACTTAAGATAAGAGCACCAAAACACTTCAACGCTTCAGCAAAAAAAAACAAAAAAAAAGAAGTAAGAAGCCATAAACGAAGTTGAAATTAAAACGTGGCTGCTCAATACTGCCTTTCGCGTTTCCCAGCCATTAAACAATTTAATGACTTAAGCAATAAAGTGATCCCTCTTCATCGTCATATGATACACTGGAAAAAATGTGATTTACTTACAAGTTGCAAGGGTTCCTAAGAAATTTGTCCATAGTTAGTGCTTGCTAAGGCCTTATTTTTGGCCATGTAATAATGGAGTGAGTGATCTTCCTAATTTTAAGCAACAAAGTTGCAATGTTGATCTGCTTCAGGTGAAACTTAAAGTGAACGTTAAACAGGGTTGTCGAAAGTTAAGAATATTTCGTAGAAATTTTAAAATTCTTTATTGGAATGAGTAAAAGTGTATAAAATGACACACACGCCATTGACTAACTGTTGATGACAATACACTCAGATAATTGGAATAGAGATTACACTATCAAGTACTTGGGAGTGTTTCTAGACCATAAACTATCCTGGAAGCGTAACATAGAGCACTGCGCACAGAAAGCAACTGTTTGCGTACTACGCTTGTCGGAAAATGTGGTATCCGACCAAAAATGGTGCTATGGATGTACACTAATATAATCAGACCAATACTCTCCTACGGAGCAATGGTAAGGGGAAGACGTCCACCATGAATCTGCTATGTAGAGCACAGAGATCAGCTTGCAGCGGCATAACAGGGGCAACGAGGACGTGTCCAGCTGAAGACCTTTATGCTATGCTTCATACATAGTATACCAATTGACCTTAATATAACAGCTAGTGCGACCTGGAGTGCTACCCGACTAAATGCTCTTGGAATCTGGAAGAGCAAGGCATATGGACATGCCCGAATAATATAGACACTTCCAAGATAACTCAATATAAAACCCCGATTTCTGCAACCTCTCAGTGATGTTCCATAACCTATTCGATGTAGGGTTTCCCAGAAGAATAGAGTGGGATAAAGGGGAACCACTGACAGGTTTTGACACCAAAGTATTTACGGACGGATCCAAAATGGAATGTCGAACCGGCTCGAGTATCTATTCCGAAGAGGCAAGCCTTAATTTATCATTCGCACTTCCAGACAAGATCAGCGTTTTCCAAGCGGTGGTACGGGCCATCAAGGAAGCCTGCGCCGAACTTATACTAAAACGGAGAACAGAGCGCATTGGAATACTTAGTAAATTTAGGGAAAAACTTGTCGAGCTAGGTCGACTGGCCAATGTGGTTCTTACTTGGATGCCAGACCATAACGGTCTGCAAGGGATCGAAGGGGTAGACGAACTTGCCAGGGAAGGATCCTATTTCACCGAACTCCATATGGTGTCAGTCGCAACGCCTATAGGGTCAGTCAAAAGAGGTATTTTCCGGCATAACCTTCAACGAGCAAAGGCCAGATGGGATAGGACGGAAACGTGCCGCATATCCAGAAACACTTGGCCAGAATATAACATTCACCGGACTAACTCCCTGTTTAGCCAAAATCGAGGGAAGCCAATTGGTAGTCACGCAAGATGGCTGGATCTTCCATATGGAAGATCTTCTCTGCAGTTGTCCGGGTCTAATGAATAGACACTTAGGTCATCTCTTCCTACACAACCTCACTGATATACATGAGATAGATCTAGGTGATCTAGTAAGGTATCTCCGATTAACAGATTGGATATAGTCACTGCACCTTAGACTGTCCGGAGTGACGTGGTATGAAAAACGGTGTTTCGAGGCACTAATTGGTCGTAGCCGCCGAATTGCGGTTGCAATAAACGAATTGAGGTTGTCATAATTGAATTTACTCCCCATAAATGAAATTCGGTTGGAACACCTCCGTTTCATTATTGATTCCGTTGTAACAACTAGATATGCAATTCTATTCATTCTTTGAACTAAATTTTTTGTAATTTCCGTTACAATAACCTAATTTTTAATAAATTCGGACACATCAACCGAAATTGGTAACAAATTTGGTTGCCGTAACCAAATTTGGCACACATTCGTTTGCAATCATCGAATTTGGTTTCAACTCATTCGCAATAACCGAAGTTATCTTAAGTCGCTTGCAGCGGTCGCATTTGGCCTCAATTCGGTTGTTGTAACCGAATTTATCACGAATACTGTCGGTAAAACTGAATTAATTTTCAAGTCTGTTACCACAACTTAATTCTATAAAAATTTCAAATCTGATGTTTAAAATGCAAAAAACAAATATTATATTAATGAAGATAATGAATGCACAATTGTTGCTATTGCAGTGATATCAAGATTTTTTTGTAGTTATTAAGCAAATGTTGTGGTTATGGGTTTTGAATTAAAACCTCATATTCTGCAGAAAATTTCAACATTTATCGGAGTGCAGTACAAGCAGATGCCAACAGTTCTGAAGTTATCCAGGACGTGTATTTGATTTGTGCTGCCATCGTCGTTACGTAGAATGGCTTAGCACCTAAACTGACAAATACAACACGAGAGAATTGGTGGGTTTATCCATGATGACCTGAATTTTGGAAGTAGCATGCAAAAATAATTTGTTTTCGTAAAGATTTCCCTATATTTATGAATTACAGGAAAATATATCACCAGTATAATAAACAAAAAATTCAAAATTCAGTAGTGAGACTATCTAAGTTCGTTTGTGACAACCTCTAATTCGGCTGTGACAATATTTAAATGGTTTGTGACAACCTCTTATCCGGCTGCGATAACCTTTAATTCGGTTGACACAACCTCTTATTCGGTTGGTACAACCTTTAATACGTTGAGACAACCTTTTACAAGGTTGTGACAACATCTAATTTGGCTGTGATAACCTCTAATTCGGTTCTGGCAACGTCTACTTCGGCTCTGATGGCGTCTAGAGCGGTTATGCTAACCTCTAAATTCGGTTACGGTTAATTCGGCTGCCACAACCGAATTTTTCTGAAAGTGTAAGTGTGTTTTCGTTACAAGCTAGCGATTATCGCTTGCTTGCTAGCAATGAAAACGCCAAACTGGCGATAATTTATCATAATTTATATAATCGTCTTGCTCTAATACATGGTATCTAGTTATTCTTGCAATTGTTTATATTCTTCTCCTTGCCTCACTACTTGAACTCACAATAACGATATTCAATACCATTTTTCTGATTTTTTCACACAGGTAACTTTAGCCTACTGAAGACTGGAATGTTAGTTCTCTGTACAAAATAAGTCATAAGCCAAGCAAGCGGTGTAACCAAAATACACCTAATGTTGAATTCATTTAGGTGAGTAAAAATTACACTCCTTGACCGATTGGCTGTTAGAAGTCTTTATTATTGTCAAAGTGAAATATTTCAATAATGAAATAAATGATTACTTACGTTTTAAACCTGGCAATCCTTTTTCCCTCTACTATCTGAAAAGCTGTTTTATTCATTCAGTTTGTCTTACTCTACCATATAATATACTTGACTTCAATGTACATAAATTTGAGAATTATTTTGTTTCTACGCCGAAACTTTTCTTTGGAACATTTTTACTTCTGGGCTGGCATGTGTTTAACATTTTCAAACAATATCTTAACGTCAGCTAATCTAAGTATACCACCAAGTCGACGAGCTAAGCGAAACCAGTATTCAAAACCCATATGGGATTCAAACCATAGATCATCCATATTTGGTAACGCATGAAATTTCACGATCATCATCACCATCATCATCCCAGAGAGGAGAACCTCCACTGCCACCAAAATATACAAAATATATTTTCATCCTTTACTGACAACAATCCACCAGATGGAAGGACGGACATATGGACCAAAGGATAGTCCAGCCACTATAACCCACCATATGTGGTTGAGTCACGTGTAATTCAGTTTTTACTCTTTTTTATTGACCTTTGTGATAATGTTTCCTTCTGATGGTGTTTTTTTTTCGATGGTGCCTTTGTTTTTCTTGTGGTTTCATAAGGAAAATGGAATACGTATGAGGCAATTCAATACTACATCCATGATTCAATTATACAGGTTGTAGCAGTAGGTGTTGTAGGCAACAACAGCAGACATTTTTTTTACTCATAGTTCTGTCAAATTAAATACAAATGTATTTATTTAGTTTTAACATGTTTGTTTATAGACTACATTAAAGAAATTAAGTCAACTATATTTAAAACACAACCTATAGTAATTGAATCATGACAACATCTATGTAGTTTCCGTTGTTTTTCATTGAGGCTATGGTTGGGTTAGGTCTTTGTCAGTTGGCCAAAGTAGCATTTTAAGATCATGAAATTGTGCTAGATTTTTCTATTTCACGTAAAAGGATGAACATGAATAATAATTTGAATGCTACTCCCATTCATGATTTCTATAAAGTTATTTTTCAATCTAGACACCTTTTGTGGGGGATTGTAGGTAGTTGGGAAATACGATTCGTTCACACTTTGTTAAATTCTTTGTATTGTTTTTGATAAAAGGTTGACTCAAAACAAATTAAAAAAATTATACAGATGAAAATTAGGCCGGGCCGAAAAAAAATGTTGCAGGTACAGGATTTGGCTAGCAAAAAAAAATCGTTCTATGGGACAAGTAGAATACACACACAAAATTTCAGAAAAAACAATTAACCTCTTCATGTCCCGCAATGCACTTGAAGGAAATACAACATGGAATTTCACATTTTGGAATATTTTAATATAATTGGGTTACAGTTTCAAAATTATCAGGATGTTGAAATGTAGAATGGTCATATTGGTATATGAGTGGATCCAAAGTTTTGATGAACAACATTTGAAGTATGCACTAAATGCAGTTTTCTTTAAATTTTTAAGTAGAAAACGAACTTTTTTTCTGTTTTTGATTTTTAAAACTTTAGCACACAATTTTGAGAATTTAGAATGAATAGGTTCTATAAAAGAGGTAACTGGTGATATGCTGCATCAAAAACACCTTGAAAAACTGAATTGGATGCCTGCATTTAGGACGGAAACTCAACAGTATCAACTTTTTGACATGAAACTGAATGAAAAAAATGTATCGCACGTTGCGGGATGGGGGCTAAATGAATTAAAAATTAAACAACTTTTTTTTAACAACTTTATAACAAACCAGTATTATAAACTATATTGGATACTTTTGCTTTGGTTTGTGTCGAGACTAACGTATGGTGGAGAATTTCTTGCTTAAAGGGAAGTTGTCTAGGTGTGGCCTTGTAACCAATATTTAGTATATACTGTAGTTTTGAACCCAATAAAAAGTAAATTTAGAAAAGCCACAGTGAAAGAAGTTTAAAAAAGGAAATTTTCTTAAATAAGTGCCTTTTAAAAAGAGGAAATTTAAAATTTAAAAAAAATACTTTATCTTAAAAAAGTACTTTATCTTAAAAAGTAGAGTTCACAATCCGTAAATCAGTGCCTTGAGCAATGACTTCGACAGAAGTAGAAGTCGGAACTGGAATTTATATCATATTGGTGATATTCTCCATAACGGGAGGCCGAAAAAGTTATACATTTTGTAATAAAAATTGCAATATAACAATTATTTCCAGATTTCTATTTAGAAGTTACAAAATAACACTTATTTTGGATTTTTTACAATTAAAACATAATATAAGAGTTATTTTTGATTTTTTATTAAAAGTTACGAAATAAGAGTTAATCCGTAACTTTTTTTTTTTAAATCAAAAGTAAGAGTTAAATTGAATATCTTTTGATCCAAGTTGTGTATTACCAAAATTTAAAAATTTTCTTGATCTATGATTCAATACCTTTCATATATATCCTTCAAGGACGAATATTAAGGATCCTACTATTTGCTGAGGCCATTCCCTTTAACTCGAGCACGAATTTGTATATTTGTTTTTTTTTTACTTTTTTCTACTTTCGATTCCTTTATTTCGATTTCTGTATGTCTGTATGTTTTACTGCAAGTTTTCACCATTGTCGGAGAGAAAGTAATGATGCCAGTTGACAAGGAACTTAATCCTGCATAATTTAGAAAAGTTTTTACGGGAAATTTTTTGGGAAAAGTCTGAAAATTCCGGACCATTTTTTTGGGAAAAACGCTAACCTCGGCCTTTTTCTTGAAGCGGATTTCTAACTAATCAAATTGGTACCAAATTTTCAAATGAATTTTCCTGATTTTCCGGGTTATCCATGGAAATTTCCGGTTCAAATTTTGATAGATTCAATTGTCACGCGACACGAACCTGTTAGCCAAATTTCAGCTCGCTGTGATGACGAAAAGTGGGTCTACGAGAGTGTCGAATAAAGCAAAAAAAAAAAACAAATGTACAAATTCGTGTACGAGTTAAAGGGAATGGCCTCAGAAAATAGTGGGGTCCTTGATATTCGTCATTGAAGGACATATGGTATATCATATGAAAGGTTTTGAATCATAGATCAAGAATATTTTGTTAATACACAACTTGGATCAAAAGATATTCAAATTTAAGTTTATTTTAAACTTAACTTTTATTTTTTTCTTTTAAAAATAAAAGTTACGGAATAACTCTTATTTCGTATCTTTTACTTAAACAATCAAAAATAACTCTTATTTTTTATTTCTATTGTAAAAATCAAAAGAAAGTGTTATTTCGTAACTTTTAAATAAAAAATTAAATGTAATTAATAATTTTTAATTTTTTAAATAAAAGTTAAAAATAAGAATTAAAAATAGTTTATATTATAAAAAATAGTTTTTGGTTGATGTAGCTCAATACGACTAAAATGAAGTTTTGTTGTATTCCATGTTGTCTTAACCCTCGAGGACTATCGCCTGGGTGGAATCCACCCATAAGGTTGAATTTCTTAGAGAAGTATATAATTTTTCATGAAAATCATCACTAAATTATATTGTAATCCTCATTTGAATGTTCATTGATGTTAAGAAGCATTATTTACTAGTTTAAACTAAGGTGATATTTACATAAGGCCAATTTAAAAAAAGGCTTGGGTGGTTTACACCCTCGATAGTCATGGCGTTTCAAAATTTTGGGTGTTTTGCACCCACGATAGTAATCAGTAATGAAATATTTTATGTGATCGCTGATATAAAATCATATTCCGTTTTTTTGAATTGGCACACACAAGAGTGTAGAGCAGTGGCAGATAACAATTGAAGAAGTTATACACTAAAGAGCGTAAGAAAGTTTGCGCTCACCCATCTCTCAGAAAATACTGACTGAAAGAACTGTTGCCACTTTTCGCATAGCAACGCATGTTTTACTGTGTTGAAAGGAGAATTGAAATAAGTTTCTCTCAGAAAATAATGACTGAAAGAACTGTTGCCACTTTTCGCATTGCAACGCATGTTTTACTGTGTTGAAAGGAGAATTGAAATAAGTTTACCGTTACGCTGTGTGGCTAGAAAACGACAGTACAATAAATTCTTTATTGTATCAGTATAAAATTGATCATCATACAGTGCAGTGTTAAAGTAAAAATGTGTGCCTACGAAAGAAATCAAGAGCGATTGATGGCGCTTTTATCAGATGTTAATTTGGACGAGGAAGAAAATATTGGTGGTGAAAGCAGCGGTGATAAGGAAATGATGAGCAATCATGACTCTGATACTGAGCAAGAATTTGATGAAAATGAAGATAATGATGTAGTTCAATACATCGGGAAAGATGGAACTATTTGGCAAAATATCCCACTTCCAATAACGCGAACGACGGCTGAAAATACATACATTCACTAATGCTCCAAAAGTAACAGCTACGTCACAAAATGTGACTACGCCGTTTGAAACTTGGGAAATTTTTTTTAATTTTATGGACCTTGGTGTGGAAAAAACAAACATTTACATATTGAAGGTGCAAATAAAATACAAAAGAATAAAACAGTCCCGCTGCCAGATATGTGGTAATACAAAGGACCGAAAAACGAAGACAACATGCTGCAAATGTGAAATTTTTATTTTCAAAAGCCACACCTACCGCCTCTGTACGTACTGCTATGAACCAACTTTACCAGATACGAACTCAGTTTATGATGACATGTTTAGTAGCTGTAATGAGTAACTAAAATTTGTAAGTATTTAGCTCACTTTTGAACAAATATTTTCCTTTGTGCCGAAAAAAATTATTAAATAACTTTTTCTTATATATATTTTCAGCTTTCCAAATCAGTCAACCAAAGGACCATGGCGTTAAAACTAAAAAAGTTACAATTGATTTTGCAGAATGCATTTTCTATTTTTTTATTTTCTTCTCTAATCGAAATGTTTCTAAGCAAACCATTATATAAAAAAAATAAAATAACTTACGTGTAAAATATTGTTGTTTTTCCGTAGTTGGGTATTCATTCTTAAAAACAAATTAATTATTTTTATAGTTTCTTCTGACATATGAGAAACGCAGTTACTAACAGAGTATGGGTGGATTACACCCAACGATAGTTCTGACGTAAGTGAAATAGACGATAGTCCTCGAGGGTTAACATACATAACTCTTATTTGCGGTCCCGGGAAAAAATTGAGCTACTGACTATTTAGAATATTATAATTTCCGGTAAATTTAATAAGTTTACGAAAACGAAACATATTTTGGCAAGCAAACATATTTTATTTGCATTCCATCGTAATATATTATATTCTTTAAAACACAACAAACATAAATATACTTATACACAAGACCGACTCATCTTGTACGGGGGTGAAAAACGTGTTTTTTGTCCAGCCCTCAAAATATGCCTTGGACTTTAGTGTTTAGCAATAAGATCCCCTGAGCTGTACCGTTTTACAAAAAAAAATCAATGAGTGTTCGAACTCACGGGCGATGTGTTAACACCTTTTTGCTACACGGTACCTGTTCGATTTCAATGTTACATTGGAAAATAAAAAAAGATATTTTTTGTGCACTTTCTTTTTTCTTACATCTGTTTTAACATTAGATGTAATATTGTTAAAATAAATAAAGCAATATTTAGCTCACTGAAATAATTGTTTCTGTTTTGTCATAAACAGAGCGACGACAAAAAGTATTGAATAGTATAGAGAACTTATTGCACTCTTTTTCAGCTCTTCTCATGCACAGAGTCTGAGTAAAATATCATAAACGAGTCTTATTCTCTTTATAGAATATTTCAATAAAAATGTACCATTCTGCAATGTTATTACATAAAACAATAAAAAAATATAAATGTTTCAAAAGGCATCAATGTTTCACATCAAAATTATGAATGGACCAAGTTACGACAAAAGGAGTGTAATACGTTTCGAATCATTCGCCAGATGTCGCCAGTGCCTTTGAGTCAAACAATTCGTTCCATGAGTTCGCTATACTATTCCATACATTTTGGCGACGACGGCCCGTTTTTTTTTGTTCGCTGGCGCTACATCAATACCATCATACTTATTTTCAGGCAGAGACTATTGTTGTACAACAACCACGTAAGTGGTGCTAACGCTGTGTGTTGTTTGCATGTGTTCACTTTGATAGATTGCCCTACCTGTGCCTGTAGATGTTAACACCTCAAAAGGTATTTTTGTAAGATTTTCAAAGAAATTTGTAATTTAGATAAAGACAATATATAAGTATATCGCGTCCAACAGTGTACAAAACATCTCAAAACATAATCTGACGTATCCTTTTTTCAGGGATTTTCTACAAAAAAAAATTGTTGCCTGTAAAGTCGGTTTTACGGGCGAAGATTTTACGTGACAACGTCTTTTTCTCGGTAGAATATTTATTGATATGAATATAATTAAATTGCACAATAGGAGTGCAATGAACTCACTTGCCCAATGAGTGTTAGAACTCACGGGCGATGTTATAACATTTATTGAAACTTATGGTTTAGGAAAATAGAAGTAATTTCAACACCATCTAGGTACCTGTGCGATTTCTATGAACACATTATCAAATGTGACATTATAAACAATAAACATATCCTTTATTATAAAATATAAACATTTCTTTTATTATAAAAAATAAACATTTCTTTTATTAAAAACAAAAGAAAATAATTTACTAACCAAAAAGTATTTCAATTCATCATATTCGCATATCGTTTTTAAAGCCGACCGCAGCTCTCTGTTTCGTTTTGGCTACCTAATTCATATGAAAATTTCTACACACAAACATACACTACACATATCATAAAGCCAAAAAACAAAAAAAAACAAAAAATAATACCTTATCCAATGCAGACTGATCTAAATCAATATTCATACACACGCACATATATACGCACATACATACTTGCTCAGTCGTCATATATATGATGTGCCAAAAAACAAAAACACTCACACCACCGACCAACAGCCACTAGAAGCCAGCAAAGCAAATCGTTTCTGGCACACAAGTAAACACATTGCGTTTACTTGTGTTCGGTGACTCATCGTAACGTTACCGGGCGTTACACTTTTTCATAAGTGACTCCCAGCCGCAACCTAATTTAAGACGTTGTCACGTCAAAAAACGAATTTTTATTTTTATATTGTAAGGAGATTTGTCTGTTTTAAATGTCAGATTGGAGTAATTCTTAATATTCAACATTTGGTCCAGAGCACATCGGAAAATGTATTACCAAATAAAAAACTATGCCTATACAATAATGATCTCCTTTTCCACAGAAAAGGTCTAATATGCATTTTTCTCTCTTTAGAACGTAATATTCGCAACATATTCCATTTTTGGAAAAATGCGAACGAGTGCGAATTTCAAAGAAGAAACTGAAACAGGGACGAGGATTTACTTAAATCGATTAAAGATTAAAAACTGTCCATCTAACATTTAAATCAGCAAAATATCCCTGAAAATGGGATGAGTCTGGGCATGTTTTGACATCTTTTGTATATCGTTGGGCGAGCCTTAATATAGGCTTTCATATGATACTAATATTGTACACATTGTGTTTATCAGCAGTGTGACACGTAGCGACGTCCTGTTGAAGCCACATATCGTGATCAGTAGCGCTCTCCATTAACGGTGATAGTAATGCCATCATTGTTTTCGAAGAAGTACTGAACGATGAATGCTTGTTGATGTACCCGTTGATCCATAACTGAGGTAATAAATGAGGATCCATAAATGAGGTTTGATGTAATGTTCGGTTATTCCTCCAAGACTAAGTTCACTGCCAAGTTGAGGATAATATACCCGATCCTAATAGTTATTTTCAAAACTATACGAAGACTTTACCCCTCGTGGGTACTGCACCTTTGTTATTACGAGACGTTGCTCGTCGTGGGCACTGCATCTTTATTATATCGCAGAGTGTGTTCATCGTGGGTACTACACCTTGGTTATTACGAAGGCTTTACCCCCGTGTATACTACACCATAATTATTACGAACACGTTGCTCTTTGATATATCGAAGAGTTTGCTCCTTGTAGACAGAGCATCTTTGTTATTTCGAAGGCTTTACCCCTCGTGGGTACTGCACGTTTTTTATTGCGAAGGCTTTACTATTCTTGGGATTTCTAATTACGAAGGGTTTACCATTTGTGGGTACTGCACCTTCATTTTCACTATTGTTACTCTACTAATCCCGCTTTATTACCTCTGCTATTAATGTTTATTACAGCAGAACCTGGCGAATGCCGACAACAAAGCGGGATACAGTACAGTTATCTAACACCACCGAACCGGTAACTCCAACCCTCTTATCGCCGCTCATCTCCACGAAAGCTGTACCCGTAACCGATCCCGATCAGCGACGTCCCTCACCGAGTAACAGAATGCCGAGTTCTAATTCATCCCGTATCAGTAACCCGAATCCGTTGGTGGCATGTCACAACGTCCACGGACATAATGTCCATGGACATCATGTCGCATGGACATTATGCCACTTAGAATTGAATAAAATTTTTTTCAGAGTTTTTGTAACATTTTATTGAAATATTTTCAAACTTGACGTAACAATTTGCCTGCAGTATGAACAAAGCAAAGGCGAGTTGTTATTTTTTGACTTAGTTTCCAACTTTTCATAGCAGCTGGAACAAATTTTAAAATGACTGCATGGTTGCAAAAGAACATTTCGAGGATCAGCCACACAAATGATACACTTCAATACTTCCGTTGCCTGGCTAAAGCGAATTTCATTTTCTTCTACATCCTCAGTTGCAGATGAACCTTCGTCATCAGGTTCCTTAATGACCTCATCTGGTTCCAAAATGTGATTATCTTTATTTGTAATAGTAGCCATAAAATCTACCACAGTTATTCGGCCACGGCTTAGCCTTTCAGTTATTTCTGAAATTTTTTTGTCTTTATTTTTTTGTCTTTATTTTCATCCCGGATTGCTTCTAAGAACTGGAAAAAACGTCCGTGTTTTTGTAGTTTTCTTGATAGTTGTGAGTTAAAACCTTCTAATGCGCTTGTAGTCCTGACAATTTCATTATGCACAGAAAATCTTGATGGTGTAATCTAGCAAAGTTAAAAGGGCTCGAATAAATAAGTAATAAAAAGTATTGCTTATAAAAAGTATTGTTAATTGTATACTGTAAATTGTATCTTAGGTCAATTGAAATTTGAGATTAGTTTAAACGATAGACGACCGACTTTAGGTTTTTGAGAATCATATGCAATTTTGAACTAATTGTTTGTTTGGAAGAAAGTATGTTTGGTGTGGGCAAAGTTAGATAATGTTAAAAAAGTGTGTAGAAAAAGGAGTGGTTATAAAAAATCGGCCGCCGATTTTTCTACACACTTTTCTAACATTATCTAACTTTGCCCACACCAAACATACTTTCTTCCAATCAAACAATTAGTTCAAAATTGCATATGATTCTCAAAAACCTAAAGTCGGTCGTCGATCGTTTAAACTAATCTCAAACTAATCTTATTTCAAAAAATAAGACACCATAATTTTTTTTTATATGACATCTTACCTTTGTCATCCATTGCGTTTCAAAATATGTTACGAAAATGTTGAAACACTACTGTGTGTTTTGAGGGAACTCCAACAATTCATTCTTTAAAAGTAAGAACATCTCCTCTATATGATCTGGGCGTAACAGTGGTAAGCTTAGCATTTTGTGGTACCATTTGTTACAGTCCTCGTTTCTTTCTACGCACTTTACACACTCTTCACAATTCGCTTCTGCTTTCTTCAACTACCAGTTGATAACTAAAAATCAATGCATTGTTTACTACTAATCGCAGTTTCAGAAGTGACTGTATTTCTTGGCGAAATATTGTGATTTTCAAGCCATGTATATTAAGTCTGCGACTTCGTGGACATTATGTCACTTTTAGGTGCGACATAATGTCCATGGACATTTTGTCCGTGGACGTTATGACATGCCACCGAATCCGTTCACCACCGATTAAATCCGATACCTTAGGGCTACTCGAATCTCGACATTCATGCATTAGTCGGAAACCCAGAGTAATTCGCCGTCATCTACCATCACCGCACCTGTAACCAGAATATATCCATCGAAAGGGTCTTGAATCATTTTCGTCAAAATTTAATATTTGAACTTAGGGAATCAAACTAAATAAAACAACGACCTTATTATTGCCCTAGTCAGGGAGGGTTTCGTAAGGTTTTGTGGGTCCTTATGACGAAGACAGATAAGCCGCAGATAAACCCACATTACAATGGTCTTAAGCTCTCACTTTCTTGTAAAAAATTTTACTTTATATAAGAGTCCGTCAGGTACCACTTATATTACATCCTCACTGTCCCACAATTTTGAGTTAAAAATTTCCAAATTAGATAAAATATTATTCGAAGGTGTTATTATTTTATATGATCCCAGTCATAATTTTCTTGGCCTTTCAAAGGGGTTTGTATAACAAATTCGGAAAAGTCCTTAAAGATGGTTGGAAGTTTTGCTCGCTTTGATTAAAAATATTTTTATTTGTAACATATACTTACATACATATATGAAAAAAGAAAAATGGACAGATTGACATCTGCCAGTTCAGGGTTATTAAAAAGGTACCTCTAAAATATAGAACAACGCGTCGAACAAAATCATCTTCAGCGATGAGGCTCATTTTCATCTTCATGGCTTCGTTAATCGACAAAATTGTCGCATTTGGGGTTCAGCAAATACATAACTGATAGTTGAGAACAAATTCATCAATAGCATTTCACTGTTTGTTGTAAATTTTGGGCCTGAAAATGTGTGAAATTGACAAAATTTTATGAAAATACATTAAAATTAAACTATTTGCAAAATATTAAATTGACGAGAACAATTTTAAAATTTGTGTTCTTACAGAAAATCTAAGTTTTTGTTAATTTGTATACCCTCACCCATAGGGATGGGGGTACATATCATTTAATACGAAAAAAATGTAGCGCATAAAAGGAGACTTCTTATACCCTAAGTATGTTTAGACGAAATTCGTTTTGGGACATTTTAAGACGATTGAGCTATGTGCGCGTGTCTGTCTGTCTTGCGGCTGGCTATCTGGCTGGTCACCACGATAACTGCCTTAAATCTTTATCGATCGCAGCAAAATTTTGTCAGTAACTATTAGTTGTCCTCGGCTAGTTTGGGATTGGAAATGGGCGTGTTGGTCGTGCCCCTTCTGGTACCTCCCTTACAAATCGACACATTTAGAACGAAATCATGTTTCTTCTAAAACCTTTTTCTGGTAGATGTGATTAGCTTCAACACAAACATTGGTCAGT
Organism: Phaonia tiefii; assembly: GCA_963931995.1. Taxonomy (NCBI): domain Eukaryota; kingdom Metazoa; phylum Arthropoda; class Insecta; order Diptera; family Muscidae; genus Phaonia; species Phaonia tiefii. The sequence continues at coordinate 193,795,754 of OZ008368.1, read as the reverse complement.
ACTCTGTAAATATATACTTAACTGGAGTAAATTGACGAGGTTGTCACGCCCATTCTGTTACATCCCATACAAAAGCTTGGTGTTCGTCCGGGTTGTCAATGCGATAAGTCGCGTAAACACTTCCGATCTTAATGAAATTAGGTTATAGGCTTCATGTCATCAAACGCGAGTCACCAATTAAGACAAGGGTGATTCGGCAAACCAAACCAATCCTTATGAAATTTGGTACTAGATAAAACTTAATCAAATGCACACAAAAGTTGGGCGGATGACCGCTTGATCGACACGATAACTCTCTAAACTACAAGCGACCTTAATGAATTTCGGTACTCGGCAATGTTTTCCTAAACAATTAAAGTTAACTACTGTTCCGCGCCCATTTTAGTACCTCCCATATAAAAGTTGGGCTGCTTTTCGGCTGGACGACTCTATATCTCCTATATACGGGTGTCTGGTAGCAGATTTATGTTTTCAAACTTAAATAAAAAACATAATAATTGACACAAAGTTTTATTAAGAGCATTGAACGATAGAATGGAAATGCGGATATTATTTTTTAAAGAGTATGTCATCCAGATGTCTTCCGTCGAGTTGAACAAACTATTCAAAACGGTGCCTTGTGATCTGCGCCACCGATGCAGTAAACTTGGTTCAATTGAGTTGATTTATCGGCGAATATTTTCCTTTAAAGCCACAAGAGATTGGGGATTGTCATTATAAACCCTCTCTTTGAGGTAGCCCATAAAAAAATCCATGTGAGTTTGATCGGGCGACCTCGGTGGTCATGGGATGTCCCCAAAGCGACAGATCAGTATTTGGGGGAAATTTTCCCGAAGCAAATTCATCGAAGTTCTGGCTGTGTGTGCAGTCGCCCAATCCTGTTGAAACTAAGGATGTAACGAACGTTTGCATTCGCATATATTCACTTAATTTTTCGCATTTTCATTTCGCATTTGCTAAAATAAGCGAATGTTTTAGCGAATGGTATTCGATACACAATTATCAACAGAAATGCAGTCTGGCAACAATTAATGAACTAAATGATGCCCAACAACCGTCAGAAACATGATCACAGCCAAATCAAAGCTATCAACATCAAATGTCATAAACATGTGTTTTGTTTGCATGTAGTTGAACAAAAAATTGTGACGTACGACAAATATCATAAACCACGTGTGTGAAGAGTACGATGGATGAGCTCGCAGGTTTGGCAAAAATAATTCCGTAATCATGCGTCGATAAATTTTCCCCATTGACATTCATCGCCTGGCCTCGAGAATTTTCGAAAAAAATTGCCCAATTATCTCATGCGTGGATAAGGCACACCAAACAGTTACCCTGGGGCAATGCATTGGTTTTTGATGTTTTAATCGAGGGTTGCGGGTTCTTGGAGACCAGTAACGGCAGTTTTGCTTGTTGACGTAGCCGTTTAAGTGAAAATGAGCCTCGTCGCTCCAAAAATGGGATTTACAGTGCGAAAACGCTCCAGCGAAGTTTCACAAAAATTTTTGCGTAAATCAAAGTCACTTTCTTTCAGTTCTTCAACGATTTGAATTTGAAAAGGATGGAACTTCAGATCCTTTTTTAAAATTTCATGAATAATCGCTCTTCGAAGTCACGGTGAGGCTGCTCTTTTCCGTATTGAAAGACGCGGATTTTCACGTAAACTGCTTTCAACCAGTTCAATGTTTTCGGGAGTCCTTGAAGATCGACGGGGCCCTGGCCGTGGGACATTCATAGCCGAAGCAGTTGCGCGGAATCTCTACACCCACGAACGAATTAAATTTACACTCGGTCCATCAGTTATTCACCGAATACCGAAATTTGAACAAAATTGTCGACGAGCAATTACGTAAGAATCATTAGTCTTAAAAAATGTCTCCACAGCGAACGCACGATGCTCACTCGACCACTGCGATATCGTGACTGACAAATCCGCACCATCGATAATTCCAACGGCGCCACCCTCGCTCCTCACCGTTTATTACTTTTTGAAATGATCGTATTTAAAAATATAAATTTGCGACCAGACACCCGTACCACAAGCGATCTTAACAAAATTTGTTACTGATCAATATTTTGTTTAACACTGTGTAATAAAAACTGAACAACTTTGCCATGCCAATTTTTGTACCTCCCATCTAAGTATTGGGCGGACAATTGGCTGGTAATCACTATAATCACTTGGGATCATAACTAATTTGGGTATTGAATAATATTTAGCGGAACACCACTCCGCTATTGAATTCTGGCACATTTGCCACTCTCATTTGTTCAAAGCAAGGGTGAATATATGTGTGTAATAGAAGTCGGTCGTAATGGATGAGTTAGGGTGAGGGTATGTTTAAGTCGGTACACCCGATTGATATTTCTCTACTGGTTTCAATTGTCTTTTCCTAATTATCTATATTATCTTCTTCCTCTTGCAAATTCCAACAGATGTCGCCCATAAGTGAGAGTAGCTTTTTGTCACTATACCACTGTCCGAGCCTTGAAGTCACTTGATGAAACCGCCCGCCATAGTAATCGTATTCGGATGGTGATTGTTTGGTGATGATGAAGTTTGGTGATGAAAAAAATATATTTTTAATGGCATTCGAACATTTTCAATTAGGGTACGACAATTGTGTGATTGAATTGAAATGCAGAAAATGCAACGTTAAAAATGAAATGGATTGACATTTATACCTTCTTTTATTTTCATGCCACTTAGCCGTGGAAAAATACGACACATTTCGTTAAATGCTTTTTCATCTAGGTTCAATAGTTTTATACAATTATTCTCAGTGGATCTGAAAAAAACCGGGAACCGACGATGACGATTGATTGCTCAGTGTATCAGAACATCTTGACAAAAGAATAGATTGCGCACATGCATAACATTTTGCTGAAATGTTCACTTGCAAACCAGAACAGAAATTTGTCAACCTACTAACTAATACCCTCACCCCAAGTCATATATATTTTTTTTTTTTAGTCGAGCGAACCCATCGCCGCCATTCTTAGCCGCCCCTACCGACCGAGAGGACAGCGCACACATTATAGACCGGTCTATAACGGGAGAGCAAGGATCATAAGTTCACACGGTGCAACCAACTACAGAAATTCTTCACCAGTTGGTATTACACTAACATAAATGTACTTTAATACATCACGAGATATTAATATAACAGACTTCATAATATATAATAATTACGAGCAAAACGAAAACCAAATTATAAATCAGACAGACAGACAGATAGTAAGGATAAAGTAAATTTACATATGTAATGGAATAAATAGCACTAATGCAATCTGTTCAAATGACAAATTTTCCTAGACTTTGTAGTTTCCCAACTACCAGTGAAATCAATAAACTGATATAGCTCATTAAAGTCACGACACATTCTCCTAACTGTATCAAAGGACGCATAATTCGAACGCTGAAACTCGATGTGAATGAGTTTATAGTACCTCGTGGGTCTCAATGGGACAGTTATGAAAATGTTAGATAACAGAAATTCAGAACATATACATCCATCAATTATCTTCAAAACTATAATAGAGTTTATCATGGTACGTCTACTACTAAGAGTCGGCAATCTGATCAATGCTAGTCTACTGCTATACGAAGGAAGATTATGGTTCGGGTACCGAATTCCGCTTAAACGGGTTTATATTCGCCCTTCAGTTACTCGAATGGGAGTTTCAAATGCGTTTATTCACTAGCTGAGTCACATTGCCCAAAATATTATCTATTGGGTTGAAAATAATGTAATTTCGGCTTTTTTGTTCAAGTAATTTTAAATTATTTTATTCAAATAATTAATTTTAATCAATACTGTAGAATTTACAATGCTCAAGGATCTTCTGCCATCGTTCAGACAACGTTTTATCCCAGATTCTTAGAATGACTGGTCCATCCCACAAATATTCTCGAACAACTCGGTTTGTAGGTGCTCTTCTGCACTGAAGAATTTTCTATACTAAAAGTTCTGCAGACTCCGGAATAAATGAAAATCTGAAGGTGAAAGATCAGGCCGTCGGTGGTGCAATGGTTAGAGTGCGCGGCTCTTGTACATGAGAACGTGGGTCCGATCCCTGCTCAGACCACCTAACATTTCTTTCTACGACGGTCACCTCGGTTAGTGATGACGACACTATCGAGTACTTGGCCATGAAAATGCTTCTCAAAATACCGTTCGGAATCGGTGTAACACTGTAGGTCCCAATCAGTGAGTGTAAAATTAGAAAGCGCTCATATCACTGATTGTGAGAAGCTCTCCCCGATCCCTTCATGGGGTGTTAAGGGACACCTTTTTTTTTTTGAAATATCAGGACAATAAGGTGAATGTGGCAGCACTTCCCATCCGAGCTCCAATTTTTTTTTGCCGAGTCTGCAAAGAAGTGTAAGGCCTAGCGTTGTCGTGATGGAAAACCATACCTTTGCGATTTAGCAACTCAGGTCGTGTTTCTTTCAGTGTCCGTTCAAGGTTCGTCAAAAGCTGGCGCTGGACATTTTAGGAAGCAGTTCAAAATAAATTACTCCACAACATAGGACAACATATTTTTAGGCGTTTCAGCCTGTCTTGAAGTTTGAGCGCGTTTATCGTGCTTGGACCAGGATCTCTTTCGGTTGACGTTATTGTAAATAATCCCTTTTGCATCTCCAGTTACAACGAGTTTCAAAAATCGATAATATTTATTGTGTTTGAACAATAAGTCACAAGTGCTTAACGGCTTTGTTAAGTGGATTTTCTTAAGCTCGTATGGAACCCAAATATTAAGCTTTTTGACAAGTCCAAGCCGGTTCAAATGGTTTTTAATGTTCGTGTGCGACACCTTCAGCTTGTTTGCAACTTTTCGAACAGAAACGTGTCACTAAGATTCGACAACGGCTTTTATTTCGTCCTCATCAACCTCACTTGACCTACCGCTCATGTGGCCATTTTTGATCGTCAAATTTCTAAAACAAAATTTTTTGAATCAGCTGTAGTCTGTGCGTTCTGTTAAATCACCCAAAGCATTCACATCTCAAATATTCCCGTGTGCTTCCGCGGCTTTTTGCCTTTTCGGAAATATAACAGCAAAATATTACAAAACTGTTCATTTTGATCATCCATATTCACAACACGATTTAAATGAAAACTGACCACTGAATATAATGTTCGATATCACAAATTTAAATTTAAAACGTCAGCTGTGTAACTGTTTAACAAACACTTTAATCAGCTCATCAAAAGCATTTCAAAAATAACAAAAGCACCATCTATATGAGACAGCCGAAGTTACTTTCTTGCCAACACAATAATACCCAACTTTATTAGGATCTTGAATGGTTTGGGAAATTGACTACCCAACATTTATATTTAGGTACGAAAATGGGCATGGCGATGTTGGTCGTTTATAATTACAAGATATCGTTTAACAAAATATTGCCCAGAATCAAATTGCATTAAGATCGGTTGTGATTTACCAAAGATATTGTGTTTTTGTATGAGAGGTACCAGAATGGGAGTGGCAACACCATAAATATTCCACAGAAAAATGTAATTTGCCCAAATATTTTATAATGCCAAATTTAATAAAGATTTGTTCAACAACCAGCCGGACGTACAACGTTTGTATTGGAAATACCAAAATGGGTGGGGCAAAATCACCCTTGTTTTAGTGGGTGACTGGCGTCGGACGAAAGGAAGACTATTACGTACTTATAGTTTCATTAAACGGAACCCCAAATCATTCTTTAGATTTGTTAACTTGAAGCGTAATTCGTCTTCCACACCTTGTAGGATTAAAATCAACGGTATTGATTATTAAGATGAGGAGTCTATTGCTAATTGTTTCGCCGATTTTTTCGCATCTTTTTATTCCAACCGAGCCTATGATGTGTCCAAATCCGTTTTATGCACTTGTCGTAAATTCTTCGTGGTTGCTAGATATCTTGATCAGATTGAAAGCCTCAAATAAAGCTGGTCCTGATGGTATCCTGGACTCTATGTTGAAATACTACTCAAATTCTTGTTGAAGTTCGGTCATTTTCCTGCACAGTGGAAGAGCTCTTATATAATCCCTCTCCACAAATCTGGTAGTTAAGTAAATGTTGCAAATTACAGGGGAATTGCAAAATAGAGTGTCATTCCTAAACTTTTTTAAAAAGTCATCTTGTTTCCTCAATTTTAGATCCATGTCAACATGGTTTTCGGACAATGACTAATTTGTTTCAGTTTTCCTCTTCTATTATTGACGGCTTTATTAATGGAGATCAAACTGATGTGATTTTTACCAATTTTAGTAAGGCTTTTGATAAAGCTAACCACAAAAACTCGGGGCAATGGGTTTTAATTATAACATGCTGAATAGAATTAGTTCTTACTTAATAAACCGACAACAGACGGTATCATTTGGTCGATCATTCTCACGATCTATTTTTGTGTCAACTGGGGTGCCTCAGGGCAGTCATCTTGGCCCGGTTCTATTCTTGTTATTCATTAACGAGCTATCCACCCTCATAATGCACTCCAAATTGTTAATGTACGCTGATGACGTGAAAAATCTATTTTTCTTACAAGGATCCTTGTCAATATACTTTACTTCAGAGGGATTTATCTACTTTCCAGACGTAATGCGAAGCCAATTTGATGGAGCTTAATTTTGCGAAATGTAAGCATATGCTGTTCTCTAGGTCATCATCCTTTTCGGCAAAATACATTTTAGGTGGCAATGTTTTTGAATCGGTGGGTTCATTTGTTGAAAATTGAAAATTGAACTTCAACTCCCATATAATTACGATGGTAAACAAGGCTTATGGCGTTCTGAACTTTATTAAACGTTGGGCAAAGGAATTTTCAGATCCCTACGTTACGAAAAATCTTTTTACTTCACTAGTCCGCCCTATTCGCGAATATGGATCTGTTGTTTGGGACCCCCAGTACAATTTGTATGTTAATATGATTGAATCGGTCCAGAATCAGTTTCTAATTTTTTGCCTGAGAAACCTTCAATGGAACCCGAACCAAAATCTTCCTTCGTATAGCAGTAGACTAGCATTGATCAGATTGGCGACTCTTAGTAGTAGACGTACCATGATACACTCTATTACAGTTTCGAAGATAATTGATGGATGTAGGGAGTGGCGGCGATGGGTTCGCTCGATTGAAAAAGATCGGAGTTGGTTATGCTACCAGGATGACTACCCAGCTTTAGTACGGGAGGCACGAGAAAGGTCAAGGCAACCTCGTCAATTTTCTCCAAGTATGTAGACGTTTAAAGATTATTAACAAATATCTGAATTGACGATAACAAATTATGGAAGTTATATGATTTTTTGATTGTTGATTTGTATTGGAGGTACCTGAAGGGGCTTGGTCAAAACGACTATTTTCAATTCCACACTAAGTTTGGACACATAGTAATCACAAATGAAATTTCATTGTGAACTGTAAAGGTTTAAGGCAATTATCGTTTTGACCAATCAGCCAGCCACACGGACATGACTCAATTGTCCTAAAACCAATTTCGTCCTAAGCTACTAAGGGTCTAATATGGCTCCTTCTATGCCCTAAATTTTTTTCCGTAATGATATTTACCGCCTTTTCTATGAGTGAGGGTATACCGAGTTTTCCCTAAAGGGGTTTTTAAATGGGCTCGCTTGTCAGTTGCGGTATATCTATCTGCTTCAGTTTCCTGATACAATACGACAATTTGGGTTTCACCCTTTATGTGGGAATTTCGGAAATATGCAATCATAATATAAGTCCAATTTTACATCTTACTTTAGATTATAAGCCTCGTAGATATTTCGGCTAATTAAGGCTACAATATAACGAATTTGACCATAATCTATTTGAGTACGACACTCTCTAATTACAAATTAGTAGATTCAGTGTCGTAGACATTTCGACAGAATGTACTCGTTCTTTGTCTTACTAAAAATAGCAAATTGATGAGGTAAGTAGCCCGCCCATTGTGAAAGCACCACCTCCTAAAAAAATTTCTGTTCCTAAACTGACTATCGGATGGAAGTAACAACCAATATTCCCATTTACCAATTCATCAAATCATGGACATCATTTGTAAATATAATGGCGGCTTTACTATGATATGGAGTATCTATAATTAGAATTTTGACAAAAACGCCCATTGTTTGAAGAAACCTAAATTTCTCTTTTCTTCTACGTTTACAAGTACGATGCCAATCTAAAACATTATCGCCTCTCACTAAAGAGGCCTACATGTGCTTGTGAAACTCAATGTTTGCGCATGCGCATCGTCACAACGAAAGGTTTCATGTATTGAGGGAAGATTAATTGCATTTTAAGTTCAGAAATTATAATCGAATAATGTTTAAATGAAAGAAAATAGACATAAAAATAAATTGCACTGCAGTGGTGCACTTGATTGATTAATAGATGATACTTTAACGATTGAAAGTACAGAGAGAACAAAGACGTACAATAAACACACGCACTCATTCACATGACCAAAGGGTGTGTTGCAGGGGGGATGATACAAAATGAGGACGAGCCAAAGAAAATATATGAAATAGGAAATGGCATTGCCATTATGATTGGCTATTAACAGATGTAACTCCGCAACTGGAAAAGCATAGTTTGGCTGATTTAGCCGTTTCTTTTAGAAACGATCCTATTAAATTCATAATATGACATTGATGTCTAATTATTTCCCGAAAGCTTATAAATATTATTCGCAAATGGTGTAAATTTTCGGGTCATTTGTATCGTGGTCGTGGCTATTACAACTGAATACGATACGAAAAACATTTTAGTTATCTTCGATCCGAGTTATTTCTAGAAATTTGTAATTCCTTTTACGTTAATAGATATATTTTTTTCAAGTTATATAAAAAAACACTGACAAATGTATAAATAAATAAATAAATGGTTTCCCATTACATCCCATGAAGGGACTGGGGAGAACTTCTCACAATCACTGAGCAGTTTTACACCGATTCCGAGCGGTAATTTGAAAAACTTTTTCATGGCTAGATACTCGATATTGTCGCCGTCACTATGCGAGGTGACCGCTGCCGAAAGAAAATTTGAAGTTGGTCAGAGCCGGTTTCGAACCCAGGATCTCATGTACAAGAGCCGCGCACACTAGCCATTGCATTGTATAGAGAATTTAAAATTTATGGCGCAGGACAATCATTTTACCCGTATATTTGATTGGGAGTTACTACACGCAACGAAACAAATCGTTTATTGCTCGGTTGCCACAACAATATTTTGATTGATTTGTATTAATTTATTAATCGCAACCATTCATGTAGTTCTCCCAAATAAACTCATATATCACAAATGTGTATCATGTTGTTGCAAACGACTTCTCGTTTGCATTAAACGTTTGCGATAACTGAAATTAGCCATTTTTCTAATGAGAGCAGATTTCGAAGAACGTAATTCTCTCGACTGTATACACAGTCATACCTACACGTTTGGCATACACACTAAAGAGATCACACACTCTAATACTTCTACCTTGTCGATATATCTTGCATGGGCAATTGAGGCGTTTTAGTTTGCTGCGCTTTTAGCTGTTATTTGAATGCAAAGCGAGTCAGTAAAAAAATAGACCAAAATGCCAACTTTTTTTAAAACAAACTTTATGGGTATAATCAAAATCATAAAATTTGGAAATTTAAACTAAAACGAGCTCATGGAAACCCTAAATAAAATTTTTTATTACAACTCGGTTGCTGTAACCGAAAGAACAGTTGGTGGAACCGTTTTTCGTTTCTCACAAACGTTATTTCAGCTTTAATTTTTCATAACAAGTTTATTGCAAACGTGTTTCAGTTCTCGCAAACGTTTTTTTAGTTAGGATCAACTACAACTCGATTGCTGTAGACGAGGGGACAGTTGGCGGAACCGTTTTTCGTTTCTCGCAAACGTTTTTTTCAGCTTATGTTTTTCATAACTCGATTGCTGCAAACTTTTTTCAATTCTCCCAAACGAAATTACATGTATGGCTTAATAGAAGTTCGGTTCTCCCAACTACAGTCCCCAAACGTACTTCAGTTATCTGAGATTTCGTTTGGGAGGAACGAGTTTTTTTCTTTGCGTGTAGGAGGTGCTTGGTTGCACTTCTATAGTATAGGTTGTGAAATCTGCATCATACTCTCTAAAACGGGAAAGTTAGCATTCTCACAAATATTTCCATATTCTTCAGACGCAGCAGCCGATACTAATCTATGGACGTTCGTTATTGAGTTTTTTAGTTTTCAAATTTTTGCAAACGTTAGTAGTTTATTTATTCGCACACAAGGTGATTCATTAAAAATGGTTTCATTTGAATATTAATAGTACAGTCTTAGAGTGCTCCGATGACAGCTAAGGTTACACGCGGAATCAGCCATCTACCAGTATTTTGTATTCAAAAAGCTGAGGAAAATGCTAATCTTCAACTACTGCGTGAAGACTGAACTATTATACATTCCTACAAATTTTATCTATCTTAAGGCTTTATAAAGCAGCACTGAAAAAAACTTTTATAAGGGAAGATTATCGTGAATTAATCGAACTATGCGTTGTGTTTTTGAATGGCGATCCGGAAAAGAAAATAAGAATCAAGCCCCCCGGAGCCTTACACCAAGCACGATGGATGGCCAGAACGATTTATTCATTAAAATATGTTTGCTCAAGTCCCAGGTCAACATACATAGATGCAAATGATAAAAGTGCTCTACAGGACATTTGCTTATTTCTTGCGATAATTTACGTTAAGCCATGGCTCGAGTGTACAGAAGCTGTAAAAGCACCTAATCAGGATTTGGGTTTTTTGAAAGCAGTCAGAGGCTATAATGAAATAGACGAAACAATTTCGAATGCTGTTGTAAGTAAGTTTTGTAAGCATTTATGGTATTTTAGTGAAGAGGCAGTCATTTTATCACTGTTTGATGACGAAGTGGTTGATAAAACAAAAACAAATATGCTTGTTAACTTAAACAGGAGGAAAATATCGGATTTTAACAAACGATATATTCCAAGGAGCGAGAAATACCAGAATCGTAGTTTGGTGGGTCACATTTATTATTTTAGAAATGTTATCTTTGTGTAAAATTATATTTTTTTGAAAAATTAACACTGGATGTTTATATAACAACCTTTCTCTATTTCAGCAAAAACACTGGATAGTTTAGTCTCAAATAAGAGCAAAGTATTTCTTGCTAGATTACATATCGATGATAGTTTTCTTCGCACAAATGTGGCGTCTTGGATAAATAACGCTGCATTTCCAGAAGCCAAAACAAAAGTAAGTCTTTTACGAGTGGTAAATGATTCTGCTGAAAGAGCAGTCAAACTAGTGGAAGATTTTCACGGACTTATTGCATATAATATGGAAAATTAAAATATTCTTAATATATCTTTTCATTGTTTTCATTTACTGTATTATGCAAAATTTCTTGCCTTAGTCGCCACCTGTTGCAATCATGATAGAACAATAAAATTTCATATTTATATATATAATTTTCTGTATATAAAAAAATTAAAGGGTATGCGTTTCGAATGTCCAAAACAAAAATTTTTTTTCCTTATAAGGGACACCCTAATGTACATAAATTCATTGTTATGTTCGTTCATACGCTACATAAGTTCACACAATTTTCGTTGCTCTCTTGCTATCTCATTTTTATATACGTATAACCACGCCATTATTCTCTTTGCTCTAAGAGTGCTGCGCACCCACACAAAACAACTAGTCGCTGCCGCTACATCAGTGTGTGTTTTTTCGCAGTCTGACAATCTGTGTTTCGCAGTCGGACAAATCTGTGTTCTATATAGGGGTGGGTCACCCTCATCATTTAGGGGTATGAGAAATAGATTTTGGACGATTCTGAGACCTACCCGATATGCACACAAAATTTCATACAAATCGGTCCAGCCGTTTCGGAGGACTTTAACGTCAAACAATCTCTTTGATCGCAGTCGGACGATGTTAATCTGTAAAAATGTAAGTTTAATTTTTAACCTAATTTTAAACTGGTGTACAATTTGATCCAACTCTGCTAATTACCAAAACAAAGCAAACCCTGATAAAATCATACAGAAAAGCTCAACTGATTGCCATCGAAAAATTTGAGACGCATCGCTGCTACCAAATTTTTTGAAGCTCACGCTATCGCCGATATAATTGGCAGTTATGGGTTTTAAATGTGATTTGACCGATGATTTGACCGACTGATCCTATTTTATAGGTTCAACGTATTTAAAAACACCCCAAAATTTTTACAAAACTGGCAAAACCAAGACCCACCAATATAATTTTTCTGGAGTTCTTTACAATTTGGATCCTGAACTATCAAATTGGATGCTGTAAACGGCAAAAAATTAGAAAGCAACGTTAGTCTAGTCGTGAAAAATTGTGGTCTAAATGCGACATTATTTAGCTGCGAGTCAATTAGATAGTACAGACAGTACAAGATAGTACAGAAGTTCATTAAAGGCAATGCCATTATTATAATCAGTTTACACCTTAATATCAATAGAATTCGTCCGTGAATTTTTATCGATATTCATAACAACGTTATAAAAATAATTCCAGTGTTTGTTCTTTAATGAACTTCAGTACTACCTGTATACAATTCACCATCAGTAATTCGATTTATCTGTTTCGTCGTTATTTCCCCACATTTCTCAATTGTCTAGAGTACCGAGTATTGAAGTACTTTACGCGAAAATCCACACTTTTTTTAATTTGCCCTTGAAAATATAAAGCACCGAGTAATACTATAAGAGTGTGCACTAGTTACTTTTTGTACTAACGAGTTCCGAGACCTACGAGGAAAACATATAGAGAATGAGAGCAATATTTAATTTTAACAATTTTCGTGTTAATTGGGATCTACACAAATAACTTTACTCTAACACTTCATTACATTTTGATTTTTGACGTGACAACGTCTTAAATTAGGTTGCGGCTGGGAGTCACTTATGAAAAAGTGTAACGCCCGGTAACGTTACGATGAGTCACCGAACGAGAGAGAGGCCCGCCGAATGCCTTGCGTCTCTCTCCCACTCAATAAATAATTCTGTGTGTGCGGATGTGTGTGTTTACTTGTGTGCCAGAAACGATTTGCTTTGCTGGCTTCTAGTGGCTGTTGGTCGGTGGTGTGAGTGTTTTTGTTTTTTGGCACATCATATATATGACGACTGAGCAAGTATGTATGTGCGTATATATGTGCGTGTGTATGAATATTGATTTAGATCAGTCTGCATTGGATAAGGTATTATTTTTTGTTTTTTTTTGTTTTTTGGCTTTATGATATGTGTAGTGTATGTTTGTGTGTAGAAATTTTCATATGAATTAGGTAGCCAAAACGAAACAGAGAGCTGCGGTCGGCTTTAAAAACGATATGCGAATATGATGAATTGAAATACTTTTTGGTTAGTAAATTATTTTCTTTTGTTTTTAATAAAAGAAATGTTTATTTTTTATAATAAAAGAAATGTTTATATTTTATAATAAAGGATATGTTTATTGTTTATAATGTCACATTTGATAATGTGTTCATAGAAATCGCACAGGTACCTAGATGGTGTTGAAATTACTTCTATTTTCCTAAACCATAAGTTTCAATAAATGTTAAAACATCGCCCGTGAGTTCTAACACTCATTGGTTTTTTTTTTTATTTTACAAATTTTAATTAATTTCAAATTTATTTAGCAAAAATTTGAACCTTCGATCTGAATAAATGTTTTGATTTTCGAATTGATTCTTTAAAATTACAAATATTAAGAAAAAGTGGCAGATATAAGAAAACTTGATTTAAACTGTGTTGAGCAAGAATTTTAACATCTAATCAATATGAAAATCAAATCAATCTAAACAAAATATATTTCTATAGTTAAAATTTGTGCAATTCTTATTTTCATTCAATTCCTTGTTCCTATTGTGCAATTTAATTATATTCATATCAATAAATATTCTACCGAGAAAAAGACGTTGTCACGTAAAATCTTCGCCCGTAAAACCGACTTTACAGGCAACAATTTTTTTCACTGAATATCCATTTTTTTAATCGATTTAGTTGGCAAAATTGACTCCTAGTTGATGTGTTTTGTACTTTTGGCTTCACACTCGGCAGCAGAAGTTTGAAAATCACACCACGCAACCCAGTCCCTATCAACGAGTCTTCTTTGATAGCACATTCTCTATTTGTTCTCCAAGTACTAACTTGAACAGCTGTCTCATCGGTACCCCTTGATATAAAGATTCGAATAAAGAAATAGTACTATTCTCACAGGTACTATACTATGGTTGGATATATATATATATATATGGATATATATATATATATATAAATATATATATCCTAGCATGGAGACTTGTTGATGCAAAAGTAGGTTAAGACTAGTCAAATAAAGAGTCGTAACCTGAAGAAAATGTGCTACATAATTCGAAAATATTGCGAAGATATTTTTTGTTTCAATTCCTTTTTTTTATGACTATTGCTTAGTATTGGATACACACATTTATCTGCGTTCCTTTATCTCTTATTTACTTAGGGGAATCGGATCCAAAGAAATTGCCATAAAAAGTTGTTGGAACTAACTCCAGGAAGAAAATATATTTTTTCTGAAATAAAAGAGAGGTTTAAATATTGCTTTAAATAAACAGTTATTTCAAAATTTGTTGCCCGAATTGAAGAAAAAAACCTATTTTATAATGTCCAGTTTTTGGCGTAGAATGCGTCTTACCTTACGGTATAGGGAGTCATGTCAGATTGTTATTGTTGTAATCTTTACTTCATTGATTATGAGGAAACGGCGAGATAACTTTTTTTAAAAAATTTTTTGTAGGTAAATGAAGATGTTATCTTTCGTTTGATATACATTTCATATTGGTTGACATCGTCCTAATATTTAAATTTCTCAAATGAAAATTGTTTAAACACATACACTCAAACATATGTGTGGTGTTTGGTTGAGTGTTTGAGTTTGTAGCGTGAACACAAACTATGCTGCTGTTTTAGTGTGGACACAAACCTTCGGCTGTTGTTTTGATTGATGAAATATTGAAATTTCGTATATTTACTTATGTATTTAAGTGAAACAAAATGTTAAATGTGAATTTGAATTTAACATGGATATATAATTATAAAAAATATATGAAAAAATTAATTCATACATTTTTGTGTTAAATGAAAGTGCTGCCAAATAAGCAAAATAACAATGCTGCTTGATGCTGTTTGACAGCAGCTGACAGCTGACGCTTAGTAAATTAAAATAAAAACTACTAATCAAAATGGCACCTACACGAAATACAAGAAAGCAGCGAGTGGTTGTTATGTTATCATTTATTGTTATATATGTTTTCTGTCTTATCGGATGGCGTATTCTACGTTAAATTTAATGGCCGTGTCTCTGACACAGCCGGCAGGCACAGTCCCGATTTTGTTCAAATACCGTTAACAGGAGCAGAAATAATGGATTTTTAATTTGTGATTTGTATGGGAGGTACCACGCCCATTAGTCCAATCCCGCCCATATTTCGACATTTAATTTTTGTCGTCGCCGTTAGTTGGCCTGCGAAGTTTCAGCTCGATTTCATTACGGGAGAAGGATTAAAAATCAATCCAAAGTTTTTTCGGCATTCATACATACAGGCAGGTGAAATTAATATAAAGAATTTAAAAGCCGTTCAATCAAATGATGACGTTTCATTTAAAAACAACCAAACACACAACATCACACATACTTTGTATGAAGTAGCTGACGTATTAGTGTGTCACCATAACGTCGACTGCGCAAGGCCATGGGCTTGCAAATGAAATTTTGCGTGGCTATGCTTTATATCTCCGTTCAACAACAGCAACAGACACATATCCATACATACATTATTATGTTAATACATACGCTATAGACACAATTTCGCTTGCCTCACCGCTGCCACACCACTCTTTCATTGGTCTCTTGCTCGCTCATTTTTGTTTAACACGTCATTATTCTCTTTCGCAGTCGCAGAAAATCTGGTTTTAGCAGCAGCATAAAATCTGGTTTTAGCAGCACCAGAAAACCTGTCTGTGTGTTGTTTGCATGTGTCGACTTTTATAGATTTAGTCCCTATAAGCCGCTATAGATGTTAACACATCAATAATAATACAAATCATAAAAATAGTAACACGAAAACAGGAAAGATAACCAAGAGTCGCGCGTTTGGTCAGAATTCAATTTCTTCTCCTTTTATAAGTTCTTCTTCATAAGGCGAACACCCACCACAAATTTTCACGTCCTATTTTCAACCGTTTTCACGTCCTATTTTCAACCGTTTGGATAGGGCGCCAAATAAATTTGATCTAAATAAACGTGTGTGCCATTATAAATATCTGTCACTCCAAGTTTATTATTTGCGCACTCTGTATGTCTTGTGGCACAGCCCTCCCGTAGTGTGAATTATAAACACGAAAGCTTTTTCTTTCCTATGTATTGCTTTTCTTTGTAGGTTGTTAAAGTGTTGTATTTTTTCGCTTTGTCATTGTTTTCCTCTTTCTTAACTACCAAAATTCTAATTTCTTGAAGTTTAAAAAAATGCATTTACGTTTCATTTAATGCTCCCCATAACGCCATACAAAAAGTAACTGTAATGTAATCAATTATTTCAAATACCACCAACAATAGGAACAGAGTGCATGAAATTTCCATTGAGTATCACCACCACCGACTAACCAACGAACCAACCTTATTCATCTTCCTCCACTTCATCTTCAGCTACATACGTATTGTTTTACTGCATTGTGCCTAAAGAAGGTGTTGCCAAGCCTACACTTTATGTTTGGGATATTTATAAATGGGTTTGGATACGAAGCGTATGCGCACGCGTACTCGACGAGTGTTTATTTTGTTGTCGAAAACTGATGATGATGGAAAAGAAAAATTGGAACTTAACTAGAAATAACGTAAGGTTAAGTTGAGAAGAAAATTCGATAACTGAAACGAATTGAAGGCTCACTACATCTTTTTCATCACATAACCATCGGTATAGTTGGTTTTTACTGACATCGATACATAGGGAAATTAATCGTCAGTTATAATTTCCCAGCCAACCAAATTCGGAGCGCTCCAAAAAAGGAGCGTGTAGGGACTCCCATAGCGCTCGTCAAAGGAGTGTTTTCGGAGTGCACTTCTAAAGGGCATCCGAAAGAGCTCCGCATTGGGTTGTTCTCCCACAGCGCTCCTTAAAGGAGTGTTTAATAAGGGCGTTCGAAAGAGTTCCGCATGGGATTGTTTTGGGAACATTGGATAATTATATTATTATCTTTGTACTTCTAAAAGTAGTATGTAGGGACTCCCACAGCGCTCCTTCGGGAGTCCGAACAAGCTCCGCATAGGATTGCTTTAGGAGCGTTAATTCATATTGTTATTTTATTATCTTTGTACTCCGTCGTGATCGTCGGTAGTGCAATGGTTAGAGTGCGCTCTTGTACATGAGATCCTGGGTTCGATCCCTGCTCTGCCCACCTTAAATTTCTTTCGACGATCACCTCGCTTACTGATGGCGACACTATCGAGTACTTATGCATGAAAAACCTTCTCAAACCGGTGTAAAACTGTAGGTCCCAATCAGTGAGTGTAAAACTAGAAAGCGCACATCTCACCACTTTTTTTGATCCTATAAAGGAGCGTGTAGGGACTCCCACAGCGCTCCTCACAGGAGTTTTAACGAAGTGTGCCTATAAAGAGCGTTCGAGAGAGCTCCGCATGGGATTGTTTTTAGAGTGTTGAATCATGAGAAACTCCTCCAAAATAACGGGAGGAAATATTAAAACAATTCTTTAAAAACAAAGCAATCATTGAAATAATATAGATGTACTCACTTTTTAAAAAAATTATTTAAAATAAAAACGGGTTGCATTGCTGGGGATACTGAAGATGCCTTATAAAGATGTCTTATGTTTCCAATTAATTATAAACTTAGGACCATTTGGAAAAAGCAATATGAAGCACTTATCCTGGGTAATTTTCGGATGATTTTAGGAGCCTTTTTTCAAAAATTGGTGGCGAAAAATAGTCCGTGGGGAGTCTTTGTGAGTTATCTGAATGAGCGTTCTCGGACTTCAAAAAAAAAAACATTTATTTATAGGAGTTCGGACGGAGCCCTTGCGGGTTATCTAAATAAGCGTGTAGGTATTCCAAAAACACTCATTTAAGGAGCCTCTAGGGTACACTTTTTGCATATATTTCGAACGTGATGTTTTCTCCGGCGGATATGCTCCTTTGGGAATCCTTGCGGAGCCTCCCTAGGAGCGTTAGAGTACCTTCCAGGGTACCCTCCACGGTCCCTCTACGGTACTCCCTCCGTTGGTTGGCTGGGTTGTAGTTTACTTTGAATTACCCCTACAAGTGCAAATTCTAAAAATGTTTAGTACCATTGGCAATTGTACTTATTTTCAAAGCATTTCCTTCATATCTAGCAGTTTTTATTTTCAAATATTTTGTATGTGCAGGTTTATGCATTTGACAGGACTACGAGGCAACACCAATCGAAGCCACAAACCTCTACATATAAAATAATTTAAGAACTGAATTGCCTGCAGTCAAACTAATTACAAATATTTAAAAGCATATTTGGAATTAAAATTGGCAACCGAGTAAATGGAAATTCAACAGTTTTTAATTGCCATTGCAGACAATGGTAATAAATTTGCATTTGCATTAGATAAAGTAATGCAAATTAAAATTTAATGCAAATTAAAGAATCCCAACACTGCTGACACCAAATTGAAAATTCGGGTTTAGGTCGATGTTATTGATGGGTTTTGTTTATAGTATTCCTTCTCTCATATTGTATTATGTTGCAAAATAACAGTCTCTCGTCACTGGAATACTATATTACTTTAGCTATAAGGCTAAGCCAAATTCGTGCAATTGGTAGTAGAGTATAAATCAAATGTTGTATTAAAATTTAGAATAAGGCACATTGTTTTTGTAAGAACTTTAGGTTAGGTTAAGATAGCCTATTTTAGTGCATTATGATACAACGGGTTAATGGGCTCAAAATCATATAGACTCTCAAATGAGTAAATTACTCTAGGCCTCTATAGAAGAAGGATCTGGTAGCAGACATCCTTCCGGAGGACACCGCTGTAGACCCTGCTACTTCCTCGTCGTGAAACTACATGCAAATTCATTTAGTATCGCCTTCCAAATAGATACTGTTCAACAGGAGATCGACAAAATCAACGAACGTTACGCTTTAAGACTGTCTTCGCACACTAATGTCTTAGCACGAAATCTTCTAGAAGTAACTTCACAAAGCAGAAGACTTAAAAGATTCAAACTCACGCATCTAGTCAGCACTCGATGATATAAAACCCACCTACCATATCGGGTTCGGGAGACTTAAAGGAGTTATGTATGTATGTTCTTCTACATCAGTCTCCTCGTTCAGAAAGTATGCAGCTTTCGTCGATTTGCGCCCCTCCGAGCGCACTCCTAGACCGTACTGGCTCCATTTTGTACCTATCCCAGTCCTTGTGTCTCGGAGTTTTTGGTTCTATTACATATTTATGATCAGAGAAACAATTCTCTTAAAGTCATTTCACTCTCTGGCAATTCCTCTCTTGTAAAGGTTACAGAGCAATATGTAACGAGTGTGCATGAGTGTTTCAGTTTCGCCAAATACTTATCGAAAGCCAAACCACTAACGTCGGTTTGTATTTATGCCAGAATTTGGACGTAATACAAATAGAAATAAAATAAAATATATAATAAAATAAATTGTAGGGTACGTTCAAATATATACTCAGTTGCACATCTCGCTGTTTTAAATAAAATAAATAAAATGAAATATTACAATTTAGAGCCAGATTTTTCAATTCGCCTATCGCCACTGTTTCTCTGAAACAGCTGTTCGACCTCCTAGCTCCAAATTTGATACAGGATACAATTGAAAAAATTGAAAATTTGATTTTATTGGCACCGTAAGACTTTTAAAATATCTTTATATGCAATAAATAGGTTTTGGTTTGAACGAACACAACAAGTTTATTTTATTTTTATTTGCATTACAACTAAATTCTCGCATAAAAAAAAACTATGAAATCTGACATTAACCCATTGACTTTCGATGAGAATTTGGTGGAATTGAAACACTGTGGTAAAGGCGACATAGTATAAAACCTTATGTCTGGTGCTAGTGACAAATTGCGGTTAATTGAATCTATTGCATTGGTACAGTTTGTACCCAGTAGGAATCCTATAAATGATTCACCCCCTCCCATTGGTATGTGGATGGTGTGCATTTGCATTGCGTCCACAACCACTAGGGTACATATCATTTTCGCTTTCTCTATGAGACGTATGAAGGTTGCTGATGACAGCGGGTGTGTGTCTCTTGGCACAGAATATCGTGACGAGCAAAATTGTAACAGGGTTGACACAGTTTGGAAATTAATTAGAATATTTTAAGTATTTGATTAAAAACAAAAAATAAATAATAAAAATAATAAATAATGAACTAAATCAATTGTTTTTTCAATACTTTGTTTATTTGTCAATTATTTTTCTCTCGTGAATAAAAACAAAAACAAAAACCATTTTAATTCTATGTTGACATATTCAAAGTAAATTTTAAATATTGTAAAGTTATATAAATGTTACAATTTTGCACTCTGGTTTTATGTTAATTCATTTGATTTCTGATTCGATATTTTGTCCAGTAGCCTTTGACTTGTGTAAGAGCTTGTATACGGCGAGGCATGCTGTTACAAAATGTTGCCGTTACTTCCGCTGGAATCACATCCCAAATTTCTTTTACTCTATCCCTCGTCTCGTTTGCGACTCTTGGAGCATCTAGGTACTTGGCGAGCTGAGATGTTTTGTAACTTTCCAAAGTTTTTGTAAGTTTCCAAAGACCGATGACTCCGCTGGCCATTTCATAGTCGTAAAGTGTTGCCAGTTTAACCAGTTTTTAACGATTTTTCCTGAATGTTTTTGGGTCGTTGTTGTGCTGAAAAACAACTCCTTCAGTAGCAGGACCGGTTTTTTCTTTAGTAGCTGCTAAATGGTTTTGCAAAATTGAAAGATTTTGTTAAATTTTGACCAAAGGATCTACCCCATTCTTCGTAATACATCCCCATACCATTATGAATCCACCAACATGTTTCATGATTTGTGTTACTGCATTCAGGCCATTAGTATTTGGATTTTTGGTCCAGTACAAAGCACGAACATCGAACTCAAATCGATTGATTTTAGTCTCATCAGACCAAATAACCTTTAACACAAAGCGTAATTGTATTGTTAGTATTTACAATGTGTCGAGTTTAATACTTTACCTTCTTCCAGTCAGCCTCAGTCCATTTTTCGAAAACCTGGGCGAATTCTGTACGAAGTTTTATATTCTTGTGTGATTAAAATGGTTTGTCTTTCTTCTCTGCAGCCTTAACACCCAATCTTTTGAGACTTCGACGAGCATCCCACTCACTGGCGTCAATGCTTAACGTTGTTAATGCCTCCGCTGGGGTAATTGCATAGCCATTTATCACTAATTTTGTAAGTATATTTATTTTATTATATATGTAAGTATATTTTCTTCTTTTCTTTCTGCAACTCTCTCGGTTTTTCATCGGACAATCACAAAGGAGTGTAGTAGTGTGACCTGCTTTCTACCAGTCTGCATGTGTCCAAACCTAACCTAAACCACATTGAAGTATTTTGTAACGTTCCGAACAAATTATAATTTTTTAATAATTCCATGATTTCAATTACTTCAGATGCTTCCATTTTTGATCAACACGTCGACAATAATGACCAACTGAAAAATACAAATATAATGGTAAATTTATGAATTACATGGTGGTTTCATGTGAGTTTCTAGATCTTTAAAGAGTTAACGAGAGTGCAATATTGTAATGTTGAAGAGAGGGCATAATTGTAACATTGAGGTTTGTTTACGTTCTATGAATTATATAATATGTGTATAATTGATGTATATTTAAGTGTTCCTTATGATAGAGACCATATCAAAGTAAAATTAAAAAATTTTAAGTTGTAAGGTTAACCGGTGCTAAAAATTCAAATTTAAACTTTCATTGTGGGAAACCTGTTACAATTTTGCTCGTCTCAGTATCTTTAAGAGGCGCATACAATACGATCAACTATATCCTGGAATTGTTCAGATCTAGACTAACCGTAACGTAGCTATAGGATAGTGATATGCGGTTCTGCCTATTTTAAGAACCGGTTCTGTCGAGTCCGGTTCCGAGAAGAACCGCATATTTGGAACGGTTCCAGTTCTCAGCAAATTGCTGTCCCAAAGAGGCTTAAGTGAAATATCTCATTATAAGAATATAGAATTTGATAAAAATTCACATTTTCTGTCGAGTCCGCTTCCGAGAAAAACCGGGTATGTGGAACGGTTCCAGTTCTCAGCAAATTGTTGTCCCAAATACGCTTAAGTGAAATATCGTATTATAAGAATATAAAATTTGATAAAAATACGTATTTTCGTACACCCACCCAAACGTTAAAACTGTTGGTCCCTTTGGAATTAGTCCTTTTATTCAGGAACCGTATTTTGGTCCATAAATATCCGTTTTCGGTTAATTTGGACCCATCTTTCTGTTCTTGTAAGCCTCGCTCCGGTCAGTTCGCGTAAAGGCCCACTTTTTATTAACCGGTTCCTTGATTCTGTGCATCACTGCTATACGACGATAGCAAACATATGTTTAAATGATTTCTGGCCACAATGAAAGCTCTAGGAATGCTTACACCGGATATGAATATTATCTTACTGTGATAGAGCTAGAGCTGTGATAGAGCTTTATTTGAAGAATTTATCAATTATAATTGCTTTGGCGTATCCATATGCGTGAATACAGGCAGCTATGTGTCGAAGCGCAACCATACGCTTAGTCAGATCGGTTTCAGATTAGGGACACTCCCCTTTCAGATGTTCATGTTCACGTTATGTCCCGATAAAAGTATATGTATTCCCCATAGCCTCTTGTGTGATTTGCTGACAGCCGATACCCTACCAACAGCCTCGTATGCCTGATCCTGTTTGTAAAATTTTAGACTTATCTGTACATAACAAAAGTAGACCACATCGCCGGATAGTTTCGAAGAGTTAGTGAATAAACTACGGATACCATATGCCTTTTCCAATCAACTAATTGGAAAATTCTGTGTGGGAAGATCGGTATTACTATTTTGGAGAATGTTGTCATGGGTTTCCACGTCGAGTGGCTTTGCTGGGATCCAGTGATACCCCTGGCTTCAGATTATGCACTTTTTTCAAGCTGCTTCATAGTAGTCTACAGACTACTGATCTGCAACCGCTGCTAGTTATCTCGGTTATCGAACTAGCATGCACTGTGGTGGGGGACCCGGTATTTCCTTTCGGATCTGAACGTATATTGTAGACAATTCGTCTACAATAGATTTTTATTTATCCTTCGGGATAATTCCTTCTTCCTCCCCTCTGTCTTCAACCGCCATTGCTAGGTCATCATTTGTAACCTCACTAATGAAGCTTTGCGAGGGTTCCAACAAATCATCTAAGCCCCCGTAAGATATGGCTACGTATCGGGTGAGCGAAAACTTTCATGTGATCCCATTTCAGAGAATCTCTCTGTCTAGTTGTGAGTGTCGAATCTTATGGAATGGCTCCAGACTGCAAGGAGTTATGCATGAGTTTAGTAGGTAAGTACGACCAAAATATGTCTAAGAGCTATTCAGGGCTCGTAACGTGATTAGGTGTAATAATTAATAAATAAATAACTATTTTCCTATTACATCCTATGAAGGGATAGGGGAGAGCTTCTCACAATCACAATCCAGTTCTATCTCACTGATTAGGATTTTATACCGGTTCCGAACTGTATTTTGAAAAGCTTTTGCATAGCTAAATACTATCGTTCGCCGTTACTAAGCGAGTTGGCCGTCCTGAAAAGAAGTGTAAGGTGTACAGAGTAGGGATCGAACCCATGTTCCCTCACACAACAGCCGCATACTCTAACCGTTGCACCACCGATGGCAACTTATGCTGGATCCAGGCAAAATTCAAAAATTTTATTTGGCTCCATTTGACCACAGTGGCACCAG
This sequence comes from Phaonia tiefii, assembly GCA_963931995.1. NCBI lineage: Eukaryota > Metazoa > Arthropoda > Insecta > Diptera > Muscidae > Phaonia > Phaonia tiefii. The sequence goes on along the minus strand of OZ008368.1, from coordinate 193,771,706 downwards.
AGTGTGAGGATTTATGCATGAGTTTAATGGGCAACTACGACAAAGACATGTCTAAGAGATATTCAGGGCTCGTAACAGGATTAGGTGTTTCTATATTTTGCTTTGAAAAAGATAAATTATGTATGATGTTTGATAGCGTTAGGAATCTGCATGTAACTAGGCGATAATAATAAGTTTGTTTCTTTACTCTTTGGAAAAAATTCGGTAAAATTAGAGTAAACTAAAAATGCTGTAACAAAAGAAAAAATTACCCAACAGTAATGAAACACAAAACACCACATTTCTTACTCAAAAGTAAAAACTAAACTGTGATGGCATTTTATTAAGTTTAAATTCTCATAATATTAATTTAAGTAAATTGCTGGCTTATTCATATTTACCTCATTTTACAAGTTTTCTGTTTAATGCTTTATTTGTTTAAAATACTGTTTCCGCCCTTATGGAAATTTCTTTTATCCACAAATATTTAATTTATTTTCACAAATATTTTGAGCAGGTGATTGTTTGGCCAAACTATTACCAAACCTACCTCAAGAAAATTTTTGTAAAGAGAGAAACTTAAATTGCTCTTAAGGAAGAAAAAAATTTTGGTCCGTTGCTCCTAATGCCCGTGGTAATTGATTTAAAAAATTGATTTAAAAACCTATTACCAAACCTACCTGAAGAACAATTTTTGTAAAGATAGAAATTTAAATTGCTCTTAAGGGAGAAAAAAATGTTGCTCCGTTGCTCCTAATGCCAGTGGTAATTGATTTAAAAAATCCTTCGCCCTTTCCTAAAGTCAAGTCATTACTTTTGTGTCAGTTGTGAATAACAGACGACCTAAAAGTTCACGGTTAACCACATGACAAAAAGGAATCTCCGTGGAACAGTGATAGCATATTTTTTTTTAGAGCTCTTCAACATCTTATTGGAGATGATAACGAACAAAAAAGGAACCAACATCTATAGTTGCATGTTGCAGGATATTTGTATTTCAATATTGAACTAATTGTTTTAAAAGAGGTTGTAACAACGGTAAATCGCATGTTGTCAACTAGTTGTGGTTTCGATAACAGAACTGAAATTCTCACGATTGAATTTAATCCCTACAATTTCTTTTCATAAAACTGTGATAGGTTTTGGCAACATTTTTCGTAGGCGGGGTCGGAGAGGACAGTGTTTTAATGTAGTTTTGCCTCTTTAGATTTACATGTCTTAAATACAATTAAATTAATAAGTCAATGAATTGTCAAAGCATGAATTATCGATAACAATCCATAGCTTATAATTATTTACATGTAATATAAACAACTCTGTAATTTCCCACTATTATTATTTAAACTATATGGCAATAATCGCCGTTTCTTTTGTGGGGGTACATTTTAGATCAAAACCGAGCCATAGTGAAGACACGAATTGAATTACCTCGGTCTCTTTCGATTTTGACTGGCGATCACGATGTAAGCGTATTCCGGCACATCACACATAATAAAGGCAATTTCTTAATGTAAGCAATATAAAACGAACAACAACACCCTTTTTTATTGCCTTCGTTGTTCGCTAATAGCAACTTAGAGCACCTTTTCACTTCCCATAATCTCTAAGTTTAACGTAATACGATTTGTTTCTCAACAAATCGTAGGATCTATATTTAAGGAACGATTTGGCCCCTCAGATCGTTAACAGACAGTTTTAACCTAATTCCGGGACGAGGAATCGAACTTCATCATTAGTTATGTGAGTTACAATTACAGGTCCATACAAAATTTCTTTTTCTCAATTTGACTAGTGAGTGGATTTTTTTTTGATTTTTCCACTAACTTCTATTTGGTTGGTTGTACCGGTAATCTTTCTTCAACGAAGTTGTTTCAAACGTTTTGGGCTACAACTTTTGGGAACAGAGTTACCCCCAAAAACCAGGGATTTGGGGCTCTTTGATTCAGAGCATCGGCAGAGAAGAAATTTCCTACTTTCTTTGAGTTTTTCGTTGGCAGATTGCCAATTACCTGATTCTTTCGCCAAATAAGAGAAAATGTTTCACTATGTAACTCTATTTATTTACTCATCTCCATTTTCAATTATCAGATTCCACTTAATTAGCAATTTCACTTAAATTTAGTTTTATCTACACTTATATAAAACCACTTTGTTTAATTGGGCATTGGACCAAAGAAAATTGAAGTATGGTCGTAACATATTTAATATGTCTTCTTTTGATTTGTATTTAAATAATCATATTGCTACATACAATTTTTTTGATTCTATAAGTAAATCAAAATTTAACTCCTTCAAATTTTGTATTAATTTTCATATGCTTTATATTTTATGCATTATAACATCATGTGTAAGAGCAGTACGATTATCTGTGTGTTCATCACAGAACCAGTGTGAGAAAGAGAAGAAGTATAATGACAATGCATGTTTTATGTGAACATTACAGAACCAGTGTTGCCACATGCAGTATTTACACTTGTTTTCAAAAGTGCATCGAATTGATATAAAGTGTACCCAAATTTTGTTAAAAACTATCCTAAATTTTTAACATAAAAATTAAAGATAAATTTGATAGATTTAAATCATTTATCAAAACTTATATTTAATTCATATATTTTAATTGCAAAATGACTAACGTATTCTACGTCTGACCTACGCGCCCGTGCTATCTAACACAGGCTTCATATTTTTATAGTTGAGCTTGTATCTTCGTGTTAAATGCAAAAGTCTTCGTAAAAGTGCGAAATGAAGGACTTAATGAATTTTATCTTCCGGGATCACAAACATAGAGGCACATAATGAAAAACAAATTCTACTTTAGTAAGATTAATCATTTATTTATTTAAAGAAAAAAAAACACTTTCGTCGTCCTCTATATCGCTTTCATCGCTAGATGGCTCTGGTAAGCGTTCCGGATGTTCAAAATTAATAGTGGGCAAACTTTTGAACCACGGGATAACTTCTTCTGGAATTAGACCAGCATCGCAAAGTTTTACAAGGTCAGTTTTTTTGCTTGTGAGGTCAGTTTTTTGCTTGCTTGTGCTTATTTTAGTTCAACTATTGTCCTTCGGCGACCTCTTCCGGATACATTTATTTTTTTGTAGTCAGATGTATGATCGTATCTATAATATAAAATTTCTGGGAATTCTTTTTCGAATTTGAAACACTTTATTTTAAGCTATGACACTTTTTCACCACACTCGTCTTTGTTCCGGTTTTTGATAATGGTAGCTGCTAGTTCCTGTAGGTTATAGAAATCCGCGAACTTTAAGAGATGAACTTGATATTCACTCTTCTCTTTATCTTTTTTGGAAGATCTAGCAGAATGAAAAATCCGTGTCCAGTCAGACATTGTGTAAGCGCTTTTATTTTTTTTTGCCGACTCTATTGCGGAATGCATGGAGTCACATTCCATGTGCGAATGACCTGACTCTAAAAATTTTAGCTCCAATCTGTTGAGATGGCTTAAATGTTTTACAGCATACATTAACACGGCTGCTACTTGCTGGTTTCTGTTCTGACCACCACAAGTGTCACAGAAGAGTGAAACATCTGTCACGGTCAAGGGCAATGTTTTTAGGAAACGAAACAAAATTGAGCCTCTCATTGCTCCCTGGCTTACCATTCAATTCATTCCAAGAGTAACAATGAGCATTTTCTCCGCTTCCTACGTAGATAGTCAAATTATATACGCATATCTTTCTGGAATAATAAAACAATGAGACACTCGAATACGGCAACTGGAGGACACTTTGCAAATCGAAAGTACAAGTAATGAACGCAGGATAATTTTTGCATCTCAGTTTATCATTTTTCTTGGCTTCATTACACTGGTTTTTTCTCATTAAATGCATTGAATGCTCTGCTTCCAGCTCGTTTTTATTTATGGCTTGATCATATTTAGCGCACCTTGCACAGAGGTCTTTTTTTGGTTTAAAAAACGAATAGTTATAATTATCGCAGAATATCCTTCTATAAGTTTTTTCGCTGACAATTTCAGTAATATTGCGATCTTTGCAGAAATCATTACGGTAAAGATTATACATCTTCCAAATAGACAGATCACTATTTAGGTACAGTTTCTTTGAGGACTTTCGAACATAGTGGGATTCCAGAACTGGGAAGCTTTCTATATGTGTATTTACTAAAGCGACCACTAATTTGCTAGCCATTCGGCCTCTTTTATCGTTATCAGTAAATGATCCAAAATGGGAACCGCTGATGGCTGTATTAATAGGCCCATTCGAAATACACCACGTCTTTTCAAAAAAATTTGAACATACTCTATGACGTGTTCCAGAGCTATTTTCTAAGAAATATTTTTTAGAAACATGGCGTGCTTTATCACTGCTGGGATCTACTTTTCTTCGTTTCGGTGGCTCTGCTTGGACAAATTTTAATATAAAATCTTTCTTTCTAGCAAAGTCACAAAATCCCCAATACAATTTACAAATTTTTTGTCTGTCCTCTTCTGTAATATTGCTTGTACACTTAAACTTACATTTGGAACAATCAGCAAGTTCTGGAGCTTTTGCAGGATGGCTTTTGTTTTTGGTAGTATCAGGTATACATTTTTCTCGATGAGATTTCACTACATTGACTTTCCAGGTTTCTGGGTGATTTGTTCTGCGTCTTGTTAGAACTTTTTTGTCAATGTCATCCGAATAATCGGAATTGTCAGAATCCTCTCGTACAGGCTGGAAAGTTGGGTCATCATTGAAATCTCCACTAAAGTCGGTATCAACACTATTGCAATCATAGTTCACAAGTCGATATGTGTCGTTTTGCATCTGCCCAAAGTCAAAGAGAGCTTATGATTATGATTGAAATTTTGACAAGCAAAAACTATAAATATAGTTGTGAGTTGTAACTTACATTAACTTCAATTCCTTTGGCCTCTTCATTCACATCGTTCTGAACACTATCAGCTGCATGTATGCCTTGTAAAACTCCAGTACGAATCTTAGTGTATAAAGGCTGCAAAATTAGTTTTGATTATAGACTTAAGCCCGATGTTAATATTATCGTTTCAAAATAGTAGGTAATAGATAATACAAAAAATATTACTTACATGGTTTTGGTTTACATCATTAAAACTTGTGACACCAGATTGTGGTACCTCAGATACACTAACAGATTTATCATCAAACAAATCTCTTTGAGCACCAAGTATGGATTTATGATTCTATAAGAAGGATTCCATAAATTAATATTATTATCCTCAAGTTGAATCTTAACATAAAGAAAGTACTTACAAGATTATCGAGAGTTTCTTTATGCCTTTGTTTATTCAGCACAATTGAATTGTTTATGTGGAACAATTAAGCGTTTGGCTGAGCGCCTCGTGCAAACTTGGTCCACAAGAGATGTCGGACGTCTTCGATTTGCACCTTCGACCGAGAACATGGCTGCTGTGGCCGAGTACGTCAGAGAGAATCCGCAAACATCGATGAGACAACAATGCACAGAATTAGGCATTACCAGATGTTCGTTGCAACGAATTGAAGATGTTACCAAACCATTAACGAATGGCTGCCTGCTGACTGTCAAACGAGATTAACTTACTCCCATGATCTGTTAAACTTAGTGGTTATGTTAACAAACAAAATATGCATTTCAGGGGCACAGAGACCCGAATTTATTTTGAATGCCACATACAGTGTTGCATTTAGAATATTAATAAAATATTCAAGTACATGGAATATTTACAATAAATACATTCTACAAATAAAGTTATGTTGAAAAATTCGGGTTTTTCATTGATATTTCTTAGTTTTGAAGTGATATTTCTTAGTTTTCTAGATGAAGCGCCATCTAGGTGTCAATTATATAGCTTGATTCGAACAAAATTGTTTCTGAAATAGAAGTAGATCAATTTCTGTGCCAAAGTTCAACTACATTTTTGGGAAGAAATCGAAAGGTCATTATTTGAAATGCCGTGAGTACAAATGAGACGGCATGAATTACAAATTAGTTAGTTGCTGGCATTGTGAATGCGGCTTTACAGGCAGATGTGATACTCTTTTTTGGGTATCGAGAATTGTTTGTTTCAGCAGGACTTATCAAGCGCTCACACACCACGAGGAACGATGGAGACCTTGAGACACCAATTTCCGAGATTTGAACTGGCCATCCAGGTCGCCAGATCCAACGAGCCAGACTTTTTCTTCCTTGCCTTTTAAAACCACAAACCTTGCAAGAGTTGAAAGCTAATATTGAAGAATAAATCTGCAATTACAGGTAGATGTTTTGCGACCAACAATGCAAAATGCCTTAAATCGAGCAGGAACCATGTACTTGTTTGCAAGCATTGTTTTCGTAAATATAATATCTGCTGTTTCTTGTTTCTTTATTGTCTGGCACGTTTTTAGCAATTTTAATCATTGTATCCCAAATATGTTATATTGAAAAGCAAATACAATGAATTTGTATACAAGTATATTATATTTGCGACAAGCTACAAACACGTTCTATTTGCATCCAAACAACAAACAAGACAAATTTTACAGCGTGTATGCGTCAGCTCGAGAGGTGGTCATTTGACCGATATAACTTTTTCAACTTAATGTAATAAAGTTTACAACTTCAATTAAACTTTTCGTGAAAACAGAACTAGTTTTTCTAATTTCTAACGAAATGGTAGGCAATTCTGATATATTTATAGATAAATAATATTCGAAAGTGTTATTGATTATTATCATAATCTTTTCTCTAACACAAAGGTAACAACTTCTGTAATCTAACAAAGAGTTAGTTGAAGTCATAACTGTATGGATGACAGTAATGCTGGATTTCTGCTGACTATTAATATGGCAAAGAATTATTGCAGAAGACGCAGTAGTCTTCGATTCTAGTCAATAATACTTTGTATGCTTTATGGAACTCGACGCGGTAAATAGTCTCGTTGTGGCACTAACCGTGAGCATTACAGTTGTTGGAATGGGCTAAACTACTGCCAGAACACATACCAAAGACTGCTTTGGAAGAAACAGGTGGAACAAACTTGTGAAGTGTTAGAATGCCATACCATAACTGTAAATAATACCACTGATGAATTTTTACATGAACTCTTCGGCTTACAAAGTTTCGGAAATGTCATTCTTTAAGTGAGTGATTAATGACCAGATGATACAAAAAAAAATCCCATAAACTTCGTTTCCATTTCTTTAATCACACCTGAATGTTATAGTAGGGTAGTAGCAATCGTAACATAACTTTGATTTCAACCAACTAAAATAAAACACAAGCATTAACGTGGAAATGTTTTAAGGTTGTTAAAGGTTTCACCTGATATGCGCTTTTTCCCAGTAAATTAATGGAAAAATGCACCATCATCACTGAATGCATTAAATTTACTTCAAGAGGCCTCAACACTTCCTAATCGAATGCTCATCGTACATATATCGTTTCATTGTTAGCAAACATGACTTTGGGTGGTTTCCAGTCATAAAGTCTATATAATATTTTACTGCTTCAGGCTCCAAAACACTAAACCAAGTGAAATGCTTTCTTCGTGTGTCGATATTTCAATAGCTTTTTGGTTGGATCCAACGAATGCGCCTTTTGCATCGCCTGCCTCAATGGCTGCACTTTTTCGTTAGGGAAATTAATTAGTACAAGCGTTGAAAAAGGTGTTAACGCTGCTAATGCTTTTGGTAAGGTGATAAACAAATTGTTTTATAAATGTTGGTTAAAACCAACAACCACCAACAGCGAAAGCAGCAACAGCATCATGGAGAATAAAAAATCGTTGATCCGGCCTGTGTAAGACAGACAACTGCACATTGGATTGACGAGGCGCATTTGTCAAATGTGATGGAAGACAATGTCGCATTGAATGCTGTTGAAATCGGTGATAGAGCAAAGAAAGATCGATAGAATTGATGACGATCACACCCAAATCGTAGATAGGTTTTCTAAATGTAGGACACCGCATAATAAAACTCACATTTTATTGTGAAATAAAAGGGTATTTTATTTTGGGTGATTGAACTTCCGACTTGGACAGAGAATATAGTTCTTCTATACATGTGTGTGGTCTGGTGTATCAGTGATTTGCATATTCTCCAATGATTTGCATTTTGACGCGTTACTCAATGAATATTCTAGTTTGAGGTCTGTTTCTAGAAGAAGTTTATGAATGAAATGATGATTTCGAATTTGTTTTTCTTTTATTTTCTATTTCTGGAATGGATGTAGCTGTCTAACATTAGATTGGCGGTTGTTTAGAAATAGGTTGATCTAGTAATGTGTTACGCTGACAATTTGAAGATTTCAATTTATGCAGGTGGTAGACAAACTATGAATAAGCTAGTAGGAGATAAATTGGGAATTTACAAGTATAACATATATTAATTTCACCTTAGGTAACGCAGTATACAGTTTCATTCCTTGGGGTGCTGAGAAAGTGTCGAGAAATTCACCTTACATTCATCTGGCATTGTATAATATGAAATGTTAAGCAACTTTGTTTGAATTACATGCAAATTTCTTCAATACGAAAGAGGTTTCAATTTCACTTGAAATAAATATTTGAATTTATTACATATTAGGCGTGATTTAGTCTAATCCGAAAGGAAATCTACCACCGTTAACAATAAACCGATTTTCGCTTCAGTACCTAGTACCTGTATACTTACTATGTCACATACAGTCAAGGAAAAAAGTCTACATACATCCCTTAGTTTAGTTTAGAGGTTTTAGAAAGTTTGTGACGAAAATTAAAAAAATGTTTATTTCAATATTTAAGGCATTAATAAATAAGTTTATTTATAAAATAAAAAACAATTCATTTACATAATAAAAACAGTTGTAACAAAAACACTGAAAATTCATAGGAAAAAGTATACATACCGCCACAAAAAATATATATTATTTCAAAATTTTATATATAAAATCTAAAAAAGGTAACTGTTAGTATTTGGTCGGTCCACCTTGGGCATCAATAACTGCTTGAATACGACGGGGCATTGATGTCACCAAATTGCCCGTAATGTCGGGTGTTATTTTAGCCCATGCACGAATAAGGGCGATTTTTAATGTTTCACGGCTACTAAGGTCATATTGTCGTACCAATTTTTCCTAAACGTGCAATATGTGCTCTATTGGGTTTAAGTCTGGTGACTGGGGTGACGAATTCAGCTGTCTTGGGGCATAGTAAAGAAGCCAGTCTCGAACAACGTGTGCAGTATGCTTAGGGTCGTTATCTTGTTGGAATATCAATTGAGTTCCCAGGTCTAAACTATCAACAGATGCCTTCAGATTTTGTTCCAATATATTTTTATATTGATAGCGGTCCATATTACCCTCGACAAAAACCAAACGACACAATCCAGATGACGCAATGGCGCCTCAAACCATAACGTTGGCACCACCATGTTTTACTGTAGGTATTATGTTCTTTGGATCAAGTGCAGTGTTTGGTTTTCTCCAAACTTTGGATCGGCCATTACTTCCGAAAATGTTATACTTACTTTCGTCAGTAAATAAAACACGCTTCTAAAAGTCCATGCCCTTGTCTAGATGTGCTTTAGCAAAATTAAGGCGAAGTTTGCGATTTTTTGCTGAAATTAGCGGCTTTTTGCGTGCTACTCTGCTATTAAATCCACTAACGTGTAAAACGTTTATTATTGTTCGTGGAGTAACATTTATATTGGAACTTTTGGCGATGTGTCAATTTTGGAGCACTTATTTTCGGATCCTGGTTGACTACTTTAAGATTACTGCTAACATCGCGTCTCGAAAGCTTCTTAGGTCTGCCAGATCGTGGCTTAGTTTCGGTACTATTGGTATTATTATAATTTCTAATGATCGTCTGGATAGTAGCACGACTTAATTTTACTGTCTTAGCAATTTCTCCATAAGATTTATTTTCCTTGCTGAGAGTTACTACCCTATGAAGTATGAATCTCTTTTCGTTTTTCTATTTTCAAGAATAAAAGTTCGAATAATTATAATAATTGTTACTTTGTCCATTTAAACAACTGTTTTGCTTGTAAATGTAATTAATTCAATAAAGTTAACGGTTATTTCCCTTTCTTTCTTTTCAATTTTCTATTTGATATTAGGAGTTGCCACGCTGTATACCTCGAATACCTGTTATACGACGCTGTATACCTGTCTTCGAAAATGCTATACCACGGAAAAATACAACACTCTGATATAGATTAAAAACTCACCTCAAAGCACTGCAACAATGCGAGAACGCATGAGCAATAGAAGAACATGGTGGAAAAATGCTGTCTGTTCTTGTTGTTGGAATTATAGGCCTTTCAGTGATGTTGATACTTAGGTATCTTCGATCGATACTAATTCGCGCATGTGAATTGCAGAATTGAGTTTGTATATATACGATTGATGATCAACTGATGGTAACAATTCAGGCACAGTAGTTAGGCATCTGATGATGAACTTGTCACGGAGTTCGAAACTAGTCACATGCCAATGAGTGTGAACTGAATTGTATATTATCATAGATGAAGGAATTAACTAGATATCGCACATGCCGTGGGAAATTTATTGTTCAATGGGATATTTTCTAGATGGAGCTGAATGCAATAATTACAACGTTTGATCCCAAACAAAATATACCTTGCAAGATGTATTTAGAAAAGGTGCTAACAAAAGGTGTGGTAGGCAACATCAACAGGGATTTTGTTTTGTTTAGTGGGCCGATGCTGTACAGGTCATCATAAACGAATACCAACAATAACAGTACACCAAACAAGCACATTACCAAAATGCATTTGAATAAGAAAGTGGGGAACACAACGACATGAAAAAAACTAAATTAGTTGTTCGAATAGCACTACCTGGAAAATGCTTCTATTTTTGTATTGAAAAAATGTCCCACACTGTTGAATAAACGTCAGTGAATGTTATGAGAAACGTCAATGAAAGTTACAAAACGACAACACAGCATCTAGTGGCAGTACTTGACAACGCCTATGGGATATCTACTTATTTCCTTTATCTATGATATTATTTCCAACAAAAACTAACCGTTTTTCAATTAGAAAAATGTTCATGACTTGTAAGCTTATAGTATGAATTTCTCATACATTAACCAAAAACTAACAGAAGTCGGTCAATAAAATTCAAATTCAAGCAAACGTACCAAATTTTATTACGATTGGTTATGATTTATTGGTGATATCGAGTCGGCAAACCGGAAATACGCCCAACTTTTGTGTGGGAGGTCAGTTAATAACAAAATATTATCCAGTATTATTTTAACAAAATATTATCTAGTGCCGAATTTTATTAAGATCGGTTGTAGTTTACAAGAGTTATCGTTTCGATCAACCGGTCATCCGCCCAACTTTTATATGGGAGGTACCAGAATGTGTGTGGCAAAATCGCTCATTTTCTACAGTAGAGTGGTATTTGACTAAATATTGACTAGTACAAAATTTCATAAAGATAGGTTCGGTTTTGCGGGAGTTCAATCAGACGGCTAAACAACTTTTGTACGGGAGGTACCGAAATGGGAGTGGCAAAATCACCCTTGTTTTCATCCGTGATTGGCCTTTGATAACGTGAAGCCTTACACCTAACATCATTACGGTCGGAAGTGTTTCACGCGATTTATCGGATTGACAACCCGGACGAACACCCTGTTTTGTATGGGAGGTCCCAGAATGGAACTGACAATCTCGCCCATTTCCTTCAGTTAAGTAGCAATTTACAGATTATTAACCGGTGTTAGAGTTGAAGCTAATCACTTCTATCAGAAGAAAGATTTGAAAGAAATATGATTTTGTGCTAAATGTGTCGATTTGTATGGGAGGTACCAGAAGGGGCGTGGTCAAAATTCCCATTTTCAATCCCAAACTCAATATTGGGATATAATAGTTACTGACAAAATTTGATTGTGATCTGTAAAGATTTACGGCAGTTATCGTGTTGACCAGCCAGACGGGCAGACAGACGGACATGGCTCAATCGTCGTAAAACAAATTTCGTCCAAAGATACTAAGAGCCTAAAGTGGCTCCTTCGATGCGTTACTTTTTTCCCGTATCAAATTCTATATAACCCCATCCTTTGGTGAGGGTATAACAATCAATGAGTGTTCGAACTCACGAGCGATGTGTTAACATATTTTTGGTACACGATACCTGTTCGATTTCTATGAACACCTTCGTAAATATTACATTGACAAATAAAAAAGGATAGATTTTGTGCTGAAGGCTATTTTGCCATTGCACTTTATTTTTTCTTAAATCTTCTTAAATATTACATGTAAGGTTGTTAAAATAATAAAGCAATATTTAGCTCACTGAAATAATTGTTTTTGTTTTGTCATAAACAGAGCGACGGCGAAAAGTACTGAATTGTATAGAGAAATTATTGCACTCTTTTTCCGCTCTCATATAGAGAGTCTGAGTAAAAGAGCACATATGAGCCTTATTCTCTTTATAGAATATTTCAATATAAATGAACCATTTACAATGTTATTGCATAAAACAATAAGCATAAATGTTTCAAAAGTCATCAATGTTTCAAATCAAAATTATGAACGGAAAAGAGAGTAACACATTTGGAATCATTCGCCAGATGTTGTTGTTGAAACTTTAACGAAATCTGAAATTTAAAATTCACTTTTGCTGAAAGTAACGTTAGAGCTAGTTGTATTGATGACATTATAAAGTCTATACAACCCAGGTTAGGTTAGGTAGAAATGGCTATTGACACACTTAGTCCAATGACGACCGTTGTGATAATACGGGACGTAATATTCCGGCCCCATCGTTGAACCTGTATATTAACATTGTATTGTAAATCCATATTTTGTCTCATTCCGATATTCCAGAATGTTAGTAAAGTGACATATATTAGGCCCAGCCGAACCAAGTATTAGTACGCAAAAAGTTCCTTAAATCATTCAGCTTAACTCCCTGAATATCTGTCAGATTCAACGGGAATTAAGATCCTACATATTGCCTTCTACATCATAGCATATAAATATCTTGGATATAAATGGATATCAAGCTAAGACTACGATATTCTTGTTATATACTTGCTACACTTGCCTGGTGATCCTGCATTTTGTGCAACCCAACCATCTATCTACCTTTCGCATATCTGAGAGCTTCGGTTTTAAGTATAAGCAAAAAGGGGCATACCCACATACTCCACATCCAGTGGAACATGCCAGGTAGTCCCTAATCTAACTAACTTGACCGATCGGTGGTTGCCTGGAATATTTCTATGCCCCGGTCTTATACGCTGAATATGGAACTGCATGGTCATCTCATTTAGAGATACATGGTATGATTAGTTATTGAGGACAGGAATACAGCTATTTTCCTTTCCAGCATTTCCAGTGCGAAGGGCACCCGTGGTAACTACCATTGTCAATACCATAAAGCAATATCGGCCAGATAAAAGCTGAATAAAAAAAAAAAAAAAAAAACTATGTCAACACAAAGTGCCCTGGTCAACACAAAGTGCCGATAGAGCTGATCTTATCGACTCCAAAAAGGCGGATTGCGACAACAGTGCGAAACGCACTAAAGCATGCAGAGCCGTAGTGATGGCGCGCGGACAGCTAAGACGTTTCTATGATTGATCGCTGATATGAGTTAATCATCTTTTCCACTGCCTTCAGAAGAAACGATGGGAGAGTGTTTGGTCTAAAAGCTTTTGGACTTCTCCTCTATCGGAATTTCGATTCCCTTCATCTAACGGAAATATATGATAGCTTGATACATGAAGTATAGTGTTTATTTTACCATAATAATTCCTGCAACCTGTGAGATGACGTGGTTATTCGGTGAGTCTGAACTTATGTGTTCGGACGAGTTTCTAGGAAAGTGTATGTGAAGCAGGAGGTTCATCACTCGATGTCGTCCATCGCCCGGTTTTTTCCTTCAGATATCCTAGAAATGTGACAGTCGTCGTGAGGATTATGCGCAGTCTGGAAGTCTCAACCGCGTTTTCAATGCTTTCGAATAAATGTTTCCAAGACCTCCTCTTTAAAGATCTTAACTCTCCCTTATAGCATTAATGTCTAATTTTGAATACATTCCAGTCCCAATCCTCCCTTAAGGACTTTGACCTATTAAAACACTTTCTGCAAGACTTTATCAGGATTTTCGTATTCTTGTTCCACCAAGAAGATTTGTTTTAAGCCCGGTAAGAACCGGTGTGACATGCGGCATCACGTGATCTGCTAAGAGCTGAGGTGAGAGCATCGGTAAGATCGTCAGCCTCAGCGGCATTAGCTGCTTCGGAGAGGAATGAATGTTCTTTATAATACAATTCAAACTTTATTTGTACTTGGTGCAGTTTGTTTTGTGAACGTTTCTGATGGCCGGAAAACAAATGTTCATTCGAAACCCCCCATCTTTAGATCAACTGAAAGGAGCCCTCTGATGCAAATATAGTAAATATAGTAACAAAGGCGGGATCATTGCCCTGGTTATAAACATAAGGCTTAGTGGACAAAACATACTCTAATAATGTATCATCTCTTTAATTTATACGGATACTTCATCAAATTGTGTGGTGCATATTGACGTCCGCACAAAGTCTGTGCCTCATCGATTATCTTTTTCATCAATTGTTTTTCATTGAATTAAAGACAAATTTCATCAATTCCATAAATAAGTTACTCAATTTCAAGATTGTACGTTTTTCACAAAACAAATTTCAGCAATTTGATGAACAATTTACATCAAAGTGGTGACAAATGTACTTCAACTTTGTCATCAACACCAAATTTATGTAACATTTTCGTTGAATCAATGTAAACTATTTATGAAATATGAATGAAAGATTGATGAAATCTTCTTCGTCAATTCAGTGAAATATGTCGTAGCATATTTGAGCAAATGTTTCGTCAAATTGAGCAAATGTCATCATAAATTTGATGAAACTTTTTCTTTTAGTTTAGGCTGCGGTAACCAGTTGTGACCATTATTATTAATAGGATTCTGAGTATGTTTATTTTTTATGCATTTTGAAAATATACTACTTGGGTTGTCATTAGTTCTGGAACTAGCATGTAAATCTGAGTTGGCAGACATATTCCCATTGGACAACGGCGGCGAAATAATTCGTTGGCAGAGCCTTTTCGGTTTGTCTGATGGGTTCGGAAACCATAGTGAGCAATTGGATAGGATTTAGGTTTTTTAGTCTGTGGTGTAAAATATGTTGTGTAAACATTCTTTGAAAACCGAAACCGGGTAATCAATTTGTAATAACCGGTGAAACCGGTTCTACGAAAATACCAATTTTCTCAAAACCGAAGTATTCGGTTAACCGTTTTCGGTTTTGAATACACTCGTCACTTGTGAAACTCGCTTAAAGTCGATCAATGCTAACCTTAGATCATTTTGACGACAAATGTGTCTAACAGAAAGCAACGAACTTTTGTATCATAAAAAACGGAAGAAAATTAATATTAATCTCTACTTAAGGGCAATATGTAAAAGAGAACGGAAAACGCAAAACCACTCACAATATGTTTTGTTTGCGTATATTCTTATGAGAGCTCTCGAAATTGCGCAGACGCAAACGCAGACCAAACAGTTAAATCAAAGTGAAAAGTGTAATTATCGTAAACAAAACCTTTAATATAGGCTAAGGTTTTTTGCTAATTTATTATGTAAATACCCAGGAAAAAATTGCCAAAAAAGAAAATCGAGTGCGGAATTAAGTATTTTTGGGGGAACCACTTCTCTACTGCATTATCTCGTCGATTCTTTTTGCAAGGCGTGATACTCAGATCAAGTAAATAGTTTTTGTAATTAATTGTTATTTTATGTTAGAGGAACTGACTATTTTTACATATGTATCTGCAACTATCGTATTTATTTTAAATTTTTTATTAGCAGCAAAATAAGTAGTTCTTTTTTTAAGGCGCTTCCACCTTCTAAATACATCTTGATACCTCCTCTCACAAACTTTTCTCCCCACACTATTTAAATAATCGAGATTATTAACAATTCGATTCCTTCTTGTGATAATAAGAACAAAGAAAGTAACGTACTTTGGGAAAAAGTAGGTACATTCTATTTCGTGTCAAAAAAGTCGATTACGTAACTAGTGTAAAAGTATATATTGGAAAGTCAACGCAACTCAACGCTGCAACGCTTTCCGTCTTTGTTTAGAGATGGCCCTAAGAAGAAACTAATATACAGGGTGATTAAGTAAGTTCCGGACAAATTTCTCCAGCGAATTCCTTGGCTCATTTCATGAAGAAAAGTCCACTAGGACCATGTCCGAAAATGCAAGGATGCGAAATGGCAGCGGGTTCAAAATTTTCGGATTGTCGGTCGGAGGGTAGTAGGGTAAATTTGCCAACTTCTGAGCCAGTGGTCGGATTTAGAAAGGTCCAAAATGACTTAAACGAAGCCCAGTGGTCTTACCGTTCCAAAGTTATGGCAATTTTACTGAAATGCAAAAATGTTTGTTTTTCTTTTTGGAAGCGAAATATCAAGACACATTTATTTGTTTTTGTAAACTAATTAATTAAACATAAGTTACCTGCTATCTGGCTGAGCAAATTGAGGTTATGTGAATTTTTTTTCCATTTTTTTCCCGAAAGCTCTGTATCTCGGCGATTTGACTTGTTTCTACTTTTTTTTATTGATTCTGAAAGGCTTCCAAATCCGACCACTGGCTCAGAAGTCAGCAACTTTACCCTACTACGCTCCGACCGCCAATCCGAAAAATTTGAACCCGCTGCCATTTCGCACCCTTGCAATTTCGGACATGGTCCTAGTGGACTTTTCGATATGAAATGAGCCAAGGAATATGCTGGAGAAATTTGTCCGGAACTTCCTGAATCACCCTGTATAACTTAATTTGTTATTTATAAAGTTCAAATGAAGTCGCTTAATTGGAATCGCTTGAAATACAATATTTTCTCATGCTGCCGTGGTTAAAGATATTGATTGAGCACTAAATGGGGTTTAAGAACAAGAAATTTAAATAAGTGTAGATCTAACACTACTAATTGAACCTGCGACAACTCATACTTATAGTCTAGATATGACCTTGACCATTTCCTTGACTTCAGATACATTTTCTGACCACTTCCCTTTGTGGCAGATATTCGCTGATTTTTTGTTTGCTATTTTGTTTTTGAAAATTGAAAAAAACACAGAACATTTATGCAAGTAAACAAAATATAAATTTGCATCAATAAGTCAATGCCTACCTGTTACTTGTTAAAGATTGTTTCATGTAAATGTGGCACACGGCTACGCTTCACGTGGTACATTCTGAATGTCAAATTTTAGCACACTTTTGCCTCATTTCGGCCGGTACCTCACCAATGACACGTGTAATGTTGTCATCCAATTGACAGGGCCACAACATGAGAATAATTGTACACCAAACTCGCCTCTCAATTGGTTCATATTATCACGTGCAGTATCGCACCGCTCTTTTGAAACCACATTTCAACCAAGTCTAATTCTTCCACTTTCCCAAAAAAGTACATGATCACATTATGGTTCCTTGCTCTATTGACCGGAACATTGCGGCCATCACTGTTTTTGAAGAAGTACGGTCCAGTGATACCGCCGGCCCATAAGCCGCACCAAACAGTTAATTTTTTAGGGTGCATTGGCAGCTCATAAACAGCGTCTGGCTGCGAATTCGATAATTCTGTTTATTGTCGTAACCATTGAACCAAAAATGAGCCTAGTCCCTGGAGTCACTTATTCGATAAAGTAGTTAATTTCCTTCCAGCATCCCTATGGCCCATTCACCGAAAATACGACGTTGTGGTCCGTCGCCCGGCTTCAGCTCTTGCACCAGCTGTATATCGTACGGCTTTAGATTGAGGTCCTTACGTAAAATCGTCCAGGTGGTCGAATAGCAGAAAACCATTTGCTGCGATCAGCGACGGATGGACATATCGCGATCTTCATTAACACTGGCGGATGTAGCAGCAATATTCGTCTCGGTACACACCCTACGGATACGGGTTGGTGGATTGATGTCCAATGCGTTGAAAACCGTTTTCCCATTACATCCCATGAAGGGATTGGGGAGAGCTTCTCACAACCAGCGAGCTGTGCGCTTTCTAATTTTTCACTCACTGATTGGGACCTACAGTTTTTACACCGATTCCGAACGGTATTTCGAGAAGCTCTTTCATGGCTAAATACTCGATAGTGTCGCCGTCACTATGCGAGGTGACCGCCGCCGAAAGAATTTTTTTTTAAGGTGGTCAGAGCAGGGGTCGAACCCAGGATCTCATGTACAAGAGGCGCGCACACTACCCATTGCACCTACCCATTGCACCACCGACGCCAATGCGTTGAAACTGGTGCGAAATTTGGTCCAATGGCTTGAAATGCCTGCTCCTTGTGGCGATTATGACGACCATAGAATGGGTGTAACTTGTGAACACAGCTTTCAGAGAGCACGCATTTTTATAGTAAAACTCAACGATTTTCAAGCGTTGTTCGTTTGTAGGTCAATTCATGACGAAATGCCAAGGCATACTATACTGTACATTTTTGGCGTTGATACATGCACGAGTCACCCATGAACTGGCAAAAACTTAATATGTACTGAAAAACCAAATAGCAAAAAATCCATACGTTATATTTCGAGAGGAAGTTTGGTATAATTGTATACGTATATAATTTTATGAACTTAAGAATACGTAGTTTGGGGCGGCCAGGCCAAATTGGACTATTAGGGGCTATAGGGGCTGAAAATCGAATAACAACTTGTTCCATGAATTTCATAGCCAAGAAATTCTGAATCAGAAGATGCGTATTGAAGATCGGATTACATGAACGTCTCATATTCCCCTACCGGTCGTTGAAGTTTCGATTCCTAGTGTGATTTTTTTATATACAAAATTTAAAATTTAGTTGAAAAATTGTGAAGAAGACGTATGCATGATCAAAACTTTCAAATGCTGCAGTAAAAAAAGTAATCTCTCAAAATTTTGAAAATATATTTTTCTGCCTGTGCTCGTCAGAGTCGTTGCTTGAGACCCATATTGATCAAACAGTTTTTTGTTATTGAAATACACTAGGAATCAAAACTTTAACGGCCGGTAGGGGAATGTGTTAACCCTCGCATAGTCTTGGGTTCAGTCTTGGGTTAATGCCAATAAGCCAAACATCACACATTGAAGGACTAAATTGAGACCTTTATCAATGAAATTCAGCCACATTTATGCAAAACGGCTATGAGGAATATCTACCAAATATCGCGTATGTACCAGAAAGTGCGTGTATTTGGGACAACCTTTATAAGTCTTAGATTGGTGAAGATCTCGCTTCTTAAAAGAAGCCTGAAATATTACTCCTTTCTGCAAACTTCCTCGCAACAGGTCTGCTAGTGGGACGCTAAATGGATGGACTATTGACGAGCCTATTATTGGAAGGATGGATGAAGAATTGAAGAATTCTGAGAGGCAAGCACACTTCCATTGCTTAAGTAGGCATGTTGGTAGACCTACTAGTGTAATTCAGAATGTATGCTTCCCTTCCTTGAGCAATCCTTTTGACAGACCAGTCAAAGTAAAACAAGGTATACACTGTTACTCATGAAATCCTGTTTTGCACATATTCGCAATACGTCATAACATGCGGTAGTCGAGTAAATAAGACTCCCGGTTATAAGTACTTAGGTCGTGTGCGATGCTACAAGCCGATTGATCATGAGCCGATGGCCAATAGCTGCGACCCAATTTTTCAACTGTTTATATCGACTTGAAATGTCGATATCAATTCTACGTTTAGAACACAATTTGCTACCATTTCACCCAAACATGTGAAAAAAAAATCAAATCATATTTTGTAAGGATACTTCGGGAAGAAAAATTGCGGTTATATCATTTTAATTACTATAAACCAAAGCTACAAAACTCAATATGTTTATGGTACAAAAATCAAATGTCGAAATTGTTTCGTCCGATTCAGATTCGACTGTCGAACCTGGTGAAGCGCCAACGATGATGTATTATTAGGAGGATACAGCGGGGGAATGCTGCACTATTCTAACCACCGGCGGAGTAGATGCAAAATGCTGGGAATATTTCGGACTACTGTACGTTGCAAACAGACTAGTGTTTAAAATTAAAAGTTCTGGAAAATTTTCTTGGAAGACAGCACAATTTTAGAAAGTAAAAACATTGTTGTTAGCTGAATAAGGTTATGGAGACCTTCCTGGCGGCTAAACTTTCATCGCGCATTTGTCTTATTTGGGATCAACTTATGAGTGCTCGAGTGCGCTTGGAAAACTTTTGTGTAATTTAAACATTTTCCAGACTATTTTGTAAATATTTAGTTTTTTATGTGACGACGACACTATTGAGTATTTAGCCATCAAAAAGCTTCTAAAAATACCCTTCGGAACCGGTGTAAAACTGTAGGTTCCAATCAGTGAGTGTACAACTAGAACGCGCACACCTCACTGGTTTGTGAGAAGCTCTCCCTAATCCCTTCATGGGATATATCGATTTTTTTATCTGATTCTCTCAATAGTTACGTACCAAAATGTAATGTAAGGTGGGTCCAAATAGGCGCTAGCTAAATGTTTGTGTTCTTTACTTCATTTCACTTTATTTGAATGTTAAATATCGCCCCAAGACTACATTTTATTAAATATTGAATTCACATTTCGGAAATTAAAGTTCTATCGTAAGACAACGGTAAAACAGAAGAGTAGAGGTTATATATTTATTCAAACAATTTACAAATGTACATTTTTTATTCCGAATTACAACGTATATAATTTGGTGGACATATGATAAGGGTACTCTATGCTCTTGAACGAGCGGATGGGTTTGATTTGCTTCGTTTTATTCGGTTATTATATTTCTTTCATTATATATGATTCGATATATTATTTTTTAATATAAATAGTTATGTTCTATAATTAGCCCAGTTGCCCATATCCTCTAAACCTATTAAACGGTGCACGAATCGCTGGCGACAAGTAGACGATGGCCCATGCACGATGAAATCAAAAACGACCCTATGGGTGACATACTGGGAATCTTTTCAATAATGACTTTCCTGGTGACATTATTGATCATATAATCACGATCAACAATGTGGGTGGTATCCTGACAATCGTATATTTTTCCCAATATGAACAACGACTATTAGATTGACGAAGCTATATCCCACCATGTCGCAATAGAGAGTAAAATTAGCTAAAATTGCTTCCATAGGTGTAAATGTATGTTTTATTTTGAATTATTAACATGCAATTAAGAATAACCTTCTCGCTACGACGTTCGAATTCAACTGATTATTATCGATTAGATCAATAAAGTGCGATGTTATTTTGTACACGAAGCGCAAAATATTTTGTCACGCAGCTCGTCGTTAACGACAATTACCATTACAACTTCATCAACGACAGTTAAAGCGGCAAATGTCGTGAGTGACAAAAATAAAAATATCTAACAGAAATCGTTGACGACTACTTCGCCTAGAATGATTTTTCGAACTGGGAGATAACTTTCAATACTTTAGCACAAGTGATTGTAAGTTATTGTGTTTGTAATGGAATAAATCTATTCACACGAAAGACAGAAATACGAGAGAATGCCTGACTACAACTGCAATTAGTGTAATGTGAACAAACTGGTCACTGGCCGTGAACGCTAAAATGCTGATAAGAAGAGTTATAAACTGCGAATCGATGGTTCGGCAACGTGAGTTTAAATTTGGTTCCGACGGTTAACAATTTTTCTAATTGCAGAAAATCCCTGAGGAAAATCAAAGGAAATGAATAATGTTCTTCGAAAACATATGCATTTCAGTTTCAGGTTTCCTTTAGAAAACTTTGTTTTCAAAGCTTTCTTTCTCTATTATTATTAACTTAAAAGTAATTAACTTTCACAATATGCTAAATACACACTACAACCAAATTAAAGGTTTTAACAAACCAACCGGGTTTCCCAACGTTTGCTAAAGATTTCCGATGAGGGGAATCCGAATCTGATGTCAAAATTTCCGGGTCACTCTAGTTTGTCTGTACAGTTTGTCGTTTGACTACAAAAGGTTGTATATAAAGGATTTTGTGGTCAACTAAAGGAATCTGATATTACTTTTCAGTTTTTTATTCATTTTCTACTAATTAAATTTAAAAATAGAAATTTAAATTTATTGGAAAACAACAAATATGTTTGAAATACATTTTTATTATTATTTTTATGATTTATTTAATTAATTTAAAAATTCTGAAAATTCAATAATGAGTTTTATTTCTAAACATGAAATTAAAAGAATTAAAAAAAATACATGGAACAAAAAAAAATTTTAAAAAAATCGCATGAGGTGTCAGGGGACACCCGATTGGAACGAAGTTCCTTTCGCTATATATTATGTACTATTTAGTTCCAACCCGCCTAAAGCGCCTGTTGAAAAATACTGTAATTTAAGTGGATCTTAATATACTTTTTGTAAAATGATAAACTATTTTTAAGAAATTTTTTATTTATTGAATGTATTTAAAAAAAAAAGTATATTTTTAGGTCCCTTTTGTAAGAATATGTATTATATTTTCCAGAAAAGGTCCTCTCTTTAATGAGGGTACTCTTTTATTAAAAGCTAATGTTTTTTAAGATTAGCTACCCTTTTTAATAAAAAGTGCTTTCTGTAAGAAACAGCCTAAGAGTATGCATTTTTTTTTACAAAGAAGTACTTTTTTTAAGAACAGGTGCTTTTTAAAGAAGTGGTACTCTTTTTAGGAAAAGGTTACTTTTTTATGAAAATTTACTTATTTTCAGAAAGGCTACTTATCTCAAGAAAAGAAAAGAAAAGCTATTTTTTGATTTTTAAGAAAAGGTAAATTTAAGAAAGGAATTTTTGTAAGAGGAGTTATTTTTTTTAAGAGAAGGTATATTTTTTTTGAAGAAAAGCTTTTTTTAACGAAAGAACATGTACAATTTTAAGAGTAGGTACATATCACAAGAAAAGTTATTTTGTTTTACAAAGAAGGTACTCTTTAAAGAAAAGGTAGTTTTTTAGGAAAACGAAATATGTTGTAAGATAATGTACTTTTTTAAGAAAAGGTACTTGTTTAAAAAAATTACTTTTACTTACTTAGAAAATTTCCTTTTTTACGCAGAGGTACTTCTTTAAGGTAAGGTTTGTTTTTTAGAATAGATAGATTGTTTACGAAATCAATAGGTATTTTTTGGAGAAAATTTCCTTTTTTTAAGAAAACGCACATACTTAAGAAAATTTAATTTTTTTAAACTTCGTTCACTTTGGTTTTTCTAAATTTACATTTTATTCGGTTCAAACTACAATATGTAATAAACAGGCTCCACCTAGAAAATTCCCCATTAAACAAAAAATATCCCCCGATATGTTAGTCTAGACACAAACCAAACAAAAACTACGATTGTAAAAGTAAGTATGCTGGCCATGGTTGTATTTCATGGATATAACAGTCTTGAACTTGGGGTTTTCTAAATTTACTTTTTATTGGGTTCAAAACTATAATATGTAATACACAGGATCCACCTAGAAAACTTCGCGTTAAACCAAAGTGAACCAAAAGTACCCCATATGGTTGACAATAATGGGTTCTAATAAAGTAGTTAAAAAAAGTTGTTTAAAATTTTTTCATTTAGACCCCATCCCGCAACGTGCGATAAGGAACTTCGTTCCAAAATCAATGAGTGTTTCAACTCACGGGCGATGTATGAACACCTTTTTTTACGGCGACCGGTCATAACGGTCAAATTTTTTTTGGGCCGTATGACCGCCCTCAGAACATGTGCTTTCGCGTTAAACCAAAGTGAACCAAAAGTACCCCATATGGTTGACAATAATGGGTTCTAATAAAGTAGTTAAAAAAAGTTGTTTAAAATTTTTTCATTTAGACCCCATCCCGCAACCTGCGATAAGGAACTTCGTTCCAAAATCAATGAGTGTTTCAACTCACGGGCGATGTATGAACACCTTTTTTTACGGCGACCGGTCATAACGGTCAAATTTTTTTTGGGCCGTATGACCGCCCTCAGAGCGGGATTTTTTTCAAATTCTCCTCATCACCAGCTCCATAATTTCTTCCTTTTCCAAATTGCATTCCCGATTCACTTTGGAAATTCTAATCATCACCAGCTCCATAATTTCTTTCTTTTCCAAAATGCATTCCCCATTCACTTTGGAATAGTAATGACAATTTTTGAGTATTTAGGGTTTCCCTTTCGCATTTGTCCTGATGTCCAATAAATCTCAAAAGGCATATGAACACGTTTTTCAGTTTATTAATGTCAACATTTTTCAACTTAAGCCTACGACTTTTACCAGCGACTTCGAAAAAGCTCTTCGAAAAAGCTCTTCGAAATACTATTTTAAAAGTTTTTCCAAAAGTGCACCTGAAGGAATGCTAGTTTCATTACTGTCAGGCACTGAGATGTAAATTGGCAAAGATGACGTAAGGCGATGGACGTAAGGCGAATATTTAAAATGATATTAGTTTTACTATTCCTTTCGGCGGACAAAATAATTAACGGGTTTGACATATGTAAGCACGATGGTTATAGGATTTGTACCATATTTTCAAAATATCAATAGCCCAAAATCAATAGCTCAAGATATCAATAGCCCTCAGAGTGGTCATAAGGCTCAAAAAAAATTTGGGCGTTATGACCGGTCGCCTTTGTTTACACGGTTTCTATGAACTCATTTGTAAATGTTACGTAGGAAAACAAGAAAAAAGTAGGTTTTGTTCTGAAGGGTTTCTTTTTTCTTACATCTGCTTCAACATTAATTGTAATATTGTTAAAATAAATAAAACAATATTTAGCTCACTGAAATAATTGTTTTTGTTTCGTCATAGACAGAGCGACGGCGACCTGCTTGTTTGAATGTTATCAAACAACTGAATAAAAAGCAGTATTTAGCTCACTGAAATAATTGTTTTTGTAATGTCATAAACAGAGCGACAACAAAAAGTATTGAATCATGGTAGAATTATCTATTAGGTGGTTGCATTAGCAATTCCGAGGTTAAGCTGTAAAAATTCGTTGAATAATGAAAACCACTATGTACACAAAATGTGAAAGCTTCCATAAGATAGTTTTACTTGATACAAAGTTTATGATACAAATTGCAGTTTGATTGAAATTCTTTAAATTTTATTAACAAACAAAGAGAAACAAAATCAAATTTGGTAGCTTACCCAAGGAAAAGATGAAAAAACCACAAATCAGCTGGGCTGAGCCGTTTACCCGATAGAAAATTTTACTATGTATTGAATAGTATAGAGAACTTATTGCACTCTTTTCCGCTTTCATGTAACGAGTCTTATTCTCTTTATAGGATGTTTCAATATAAATCAGTGTGGGGATTTCTCAAATTCTTATTCCCGTGGGAATAGGCAAAAATATGCTGCTACTGTGAAGTTTACACACGCTTATAAGTTTATTCGTGTGATATACGACGATATAAGATCGGCTATTGCATTGTTGCATTTTGTTGCCATTTCGCCAAAAAAAATTAGATCAGTTGCTGTTCAGCACTTGATGAAGCAAGACTACGCTGTGCAACCTCTTCAAATCCATTGAGAAAAACTTCGGGTTTTTGCGGTTACCTACACAATTGTGATAGGATGTGTGTAGCCCACCACTGATATAAATGCACAATTTCGACAATGTTATTACATAAAACAATATAAAAAGCGTAAAAGTTTCAAAGCGCATCAATGTTTCACATCAAAATTATGAATGGACCAAGTTACGACAAAAAGAGAGAAATACGTTTTGAATCATTCGCCAGATGTCGCCAGTGTTTTTGAGTCATACAATTGGTTCCATGACTTCTCTATACTATTTAATACTCTTTGGCATCATACAACAACGGTGTGTGTTGTTGCATGTGTTCACTTTGATAGATTGCCCTACCCGTGAATATAGATGTTAACATATCAAAAATTATTTTAAAAAGTTTTACATCAAACAAATTTTTGGTATTCCAATAAATTTATATTTAATAAAGTTTGGGTTTTTAAAAGATTATGTGTGAGCTGTCCCAAAAGCTTTATAACAAGATAAGAATCCCTTTGGGATTATGTGAATGTTGTAGATTGATATTTTGCATTTCTTAATAAAGATGAAAAATATTTAAAAACTTTGTTCAAAACAGTGCTTAACTGCAGACCAGAAGGCCTGCAAAAGAATGGCTTTAAGCAAGGCTCTTTTTTCCAGGCCAGCTGGTAGTTTATTTTGTAAAGCGCCATAGTATGCGAAAATTTCCAATGTGATGGAAATTAAAAGTTATCCAGCTACAAACGTGATGTTACGTACAGGATGTTGCCTTATTACGGCTGACAATTTTAATTTCGTTAAATTTGCCATTAATGTGCAATTATATTAACTCTGACAAAAAGGTCTGACTTTCAGGTTTACAAAACACGTAGTCGTCAACAGAAAGAACTGCTATTTGATTACCACCTACTTTTTTCGTATGTTGTGTATTTCGGAATCTTTAAGAATATTTCGCTTTCCTCCACCTCTTGCGAATGTATTCCAAGAACTTAACTCTTAAAGACAATCTTTATATGACGTCTTTTACATTACGTTTGCACTGCGGAGAAATATACAATCTTGCAATCATTCGAACACCCTGATATGTGCATAAAACGAGTATTAAACAATTTATGTAACACCAGCGCATATATTTTAAAGCTTTTGCGAAAATTGCCTTTTTAGCGACAAATCCAAGCACTGCACTTTCTGAGCTTGTCATCACCCAGCTCCACAAAGTGTCTCCTGATTGCTCTGCTGTCGTCTACACCCGACACTTGGTCGAGGTCTTACATTTTTAGCCACCAAATGTGGAGGTGCATAATGTTTATTACACATACATAGACTGGAAAATTTTAGCCAAGGGGCGACATCAACAAAAAAAAGGAGACCAACAAATAATTTGCCTTATTTTATTTAGATGCTGCCGTAGCTGTGGCTGTGGTCGCTTGTTCGGTCCATCCATTTGAACGAATGCGATTACTGCTGCTGCTGAAAGCCAAAAAGGTGACCCAATGTTTATGTGACATGTTTCGGTTTCTTCTACGATCCGTTGGAGCCTTTTAGACCACTCGTCCATGTGATCTTGCTGGCTTCTTTTTTGTTTTTTGATGTTCGAAGACGGTGAAGCTAAAAATGTGAGCTGTTAAATAAAGATATCACGTTAAATTACGAGCTAAATTTTTGAAAATGTGGTACATACAATTCTTTATTGCATGTAAAGTGTATGTTTTTAGTTGTGTTTCCATTTTCAATTTTATTGTTGTGCTGTCTGATATTTGTCGCACTGCACCACCAGCGCGAGAATTTAACAAAGTGGCACTCGGCCGTATCCTGAATTTGGATGCTAGTTGTATTTTTTGTTTTGAAAGCAGAGGTTGTTAGTTTTGCTCTATTATATAGATCGGAAAGTAGGGTGACTATTATTTCGTATACATCCTGAGAAAAGGCTCAATATTGAATTATGAATAATGGAATATAATTTTCATATCATTCTTATTGTACAGATCTCATGTTCACTTTGGATGGTATAAAAGATACACTGAAATAGGACTAATTTTGATAGCTGCGATTAGACTAATTACATTTAAAATTAATTCATATTTCCAACATTTTATAGGAATCCAGCTGTGGGGTTGTTTAAATAATATCACAAACGTTTCACCATTAGCGATGAGGTATGTAACTTGGTTTTAAAATAATCGTGTTTCTACACTGAAAAATCGCTTCTTTTCTGACAGAGAACTGAAAATTTTGGATGGGTTCCATGAAACCAAATGTATTAAATTTGCTCATAATATCTAGGAAACATTTTTATAGACTCTCTAAAATGAAATCTATGCAATATGTTCACAATATCTATGAAACTTTTCTTTATATTGTGTGAAATGTATTTGCTTCAAAAATATAAAACATTTTCATAAATTTTAGTCAATTATAATATATCCCTATGATCCTTGGCAAACCGTGCAAATTGTATAGCTACCGTATATTTCAATTCTAGAACATCATAAGCAATTGTTCTAAACGATAGTACGATCCGATCCCTGCTCTGACCACCTTCAATTTCTTTAGGAGGCGCACAGTAGGTCAGAATCAATTTCCATCGGTCAAAAGTCTGTATCTTTTGATCTAGAAAACATTTGTGATTTCTGTAAAAAATTGATTGCAGACAAGGAGTGAGAAATTACAAGGACAGATCAACACTGCACATCGCACAGTGGGGTATATTTAAAAAAATTTTCCAAAGTTGACTACTTTTCGTTTTTTTCGATTTGCAAGAAAACAAAAATTTTAATTTTTTTGTTGTTATGTTTTAACGTAGAATACGTTATACGGTAAGGTAGGGGTGTTGATCTGGAGCACAAAATTTTGAGAAAATGTTTGTCAACTTTCACCCACTTTTACTTAAATATTAAAACATATTTTAGCAATTTTTATATGTTACTCAGTTTTGGTAATATGTTTTGTTTCGAATTACATTAAAAAAAATTATATGTCTATATATAAAAGTTTTATGTAGTTAAGGAAATAAATATTGAAGAGCATGATATTTTAGACTTTTTTTTGTACATGCCGCTGTTGTTGTTGGTTTGTAAATGCCGCTGTTGTTTTTGTTGTTGTTGTGAAATCAAATGATTTTGGCTTTGCTGTGCTTTGTTTATTTATCGAGCAGCGTGTAAATGTGTGTGTGTGTACATTTCGTTTTGTTGGATCGGTCGGTTATTAGTTCGTTTGGAGGGGAACATAAAATGAAGGGAGGGGAGCGTGGACACTTGTGTGGGCTTGAAAGTTTACAGATCTTTGCTGTCGTTTGTTTACTTCTGCGAGCAGCGTGTAAATGTGTGTGTATGTACATTAATACAAAGGATTGGCGATGTATACGCTAACGTATTCTACGTCTGACCTATGCGCCCGTGTTATCTAACACAGGCTTGTTATTTTTTTTGAGTTGTTTTGGCGCATTTGTTCATAGTGCGCACAAAAAAAATAAATTTTTTTCGTTTTACAAATATTATTTTTTTTCACGTTTTGACAATTCAAAAAGTTAGATTTAATTTTTTAAATTTCTTGAACTGTATCTCGAACAGTCTGTGTTTCTGTGTTGGTAAACTTGGTTTCTTGGGTTTAATACGACATATAACTCTTGTTTCTACTGGATATAGTTAAGGTGTAGTAATTATTTTTTTTTTTGAAAAAACAATTGTGTGTGGGCCAATATAACTTTAGTACCTCAAATCACTTCAATGAGTTTGATACAAAATTGGAAAGGAAAATATGTTTCCCATCTTCTGAGGGTAACTTTTGCCTGCGGCAAACCTCCACCACAGCAAGATAGGACTAATTTAGTAAAAAAAACTCGAAATTGTTTGCCCTAAAACGGGGATAATTGTTCTTTCTTCAACGAATTCGAAAAACTAACTACACAGCTAGAAAGTTGAGAAAATTCTCTTTCTCCAGATGGTACATTGTATACCAATTGGACTTCAGTTGGCTGTGTTATGTCAAAAAAACTCCTTATAATACACCATTCAGCATGTAAATCCAATTACTGCACGATAATTGCACACACGTTTTACTGCAATTCAATAAAGAGCAAACATTGACATTATTTTACTGTCATGATAACTGAATATCCATAAAATTAATCTTAATGATCATCAAATGCATACACGCGCCTTTTTAGATTACCTTTCACCATCTTCGTTTTACGATTTATTTAATTTTTTGGTCTTTTCCGTTGAAGAACACATCTTTACCATGGTACAATACTTTGTGAATGGTTGAAGTCACGCATCTCTATGGGTATATCGATTTGTACAAAAGATACAGACTTTTGACCGATGGAAATTGATTCTGAACCACTGTGCGGCCGTCACCTCGCAGAGTGACGGCGACACTATCGAGTATTTAGCCATGAAAAAGCTTCTCAAAATACCGTTCGGAACCGGTGTAAAACTGTAAGTCCAAATCAGTTAATATAAAACTAGAAAGTGCATAGCTCACTGGTTGTGTGAAGTTCTCCTCAATCCCTTCATGGGATGTAATGGGAAACCATTTATTTATTTATTTTACACAATTGTCGGTGGAATACACAGTGCAACACATAAAATGCAAACTTCTTCCCATGTGAAATTCTCCAAGTTCTTATCGAAACTAACAAACCACTATTTGGTTTCTGATTTAAGGTCTCATGTATATTTTGGCTAAAACTTAATTTTCCGAATAGCATTAAACATTCTCACGGCTATATCTCGGAAACCAATTGGAATTTTGTTTTCCTGTCTTCGGCATAATTGTAGCAATGGTCAATCTTTTTCACCATTTTTGGCCCATATTTTCGCCACGAATTGCAATTTTGGAACGAAGTCCCTTATCGCTCGTTGCGGGATGGGGGCTAAGTAACAAAATTTTAAACAACTTTTTTTTACTACTTTTTACAACCCATTATTGTCAACTATATTGGGTATTTTTGGTTTGGTTTGGTTTATCGGGAAGTTTTCTAGGTGAATCCTAAATTTAGAAAAGTCCAAGACTGACAAATCCATGAGATACAACCCTGAGCATGGAATTACATTTGGAAGCACCCTTACTCTTACACTCGTACTTTTGGTTTGGTTTGTGTCTAGACTAACAAATTTCTTGTTTACTGGGATATTTGCTAGGTGGAGCCTGTTTATTACATATTGTAGTTTTGTACAGAATAAAAGGTAAATTTACAAAAGCCAAAGTGAAAGAAGTTTAAAAAAGTGCGTTTTCTTAAAAAAAATTAATTTTCTCAAAAACAATACCTATTCATATTATTAAACAGAGTACCTTTTCTTAAACAAATTCTTTATCTTAAAGAAGTACCTTGGCTAAAAAAAATTAAGCTTTCTTACAAAAAGTACATTTCGTTAAAAAAAAGTAATTTTTTTAAATAACTACCTTTTCTTAAAAAAGTACATTATCTTGCAACAAAATGCCTTTTCTTAAAAAATTACCTTTTCGTTAAAGAGTACCGTTTATGTACAACAAATTAACTTTTCTTGAGATAAGTACCTACTCTTAAAATTGTACCTGTTCTTGAAAAAAGGACCAACTAAAAAAAATCCCATTTCTTAAAAACAACCTTTTTCTTCAAAAAAAAAATAAATAAATACCTTCACATAAAAAAAAACCTTTTCTTAAAAAAATTCATTATCTAAAAAGTACCTTTTCTTAAAAATAAAAAGAGTGTCACTTCTTTAAAAAGTACCTGTTCTTAAAAAAAATACTTCTTTGTAAAAAAAGGCATACTCTTAGGCTTTTCTTACAGAAAGTACTTCTTATTAGATTTTAATAAAAGAAGTATCTCTCATTAAAGAAAGGACCTTTTCGGGAAAATATAAAACATATTCTTACAAAAAGGACCTAAAAATATACGTTTTATCAAAACATACATCCAATAAATAAAAAATTGCTTAAAAAAAGTTTATCGTTTTACAAAGGGTCTCTTTTCTTAAAGATCCATTTAAATTATAGTATTTTTCAACAGGCGCCTTAGGCGTGTTGGAACTAACTTGTACATAATATATAGCGAAAGGAACTTTGTTCCAACCGGGTGTCTCCTGACACCGCAAGTAATTTTTTTGTATGCATTTCATAATAATGAGTAATTAAAATTTTGATTTGAATTCAATCAATTGTAAAAATTGTCCGCCCATTTTATACTCCAAATATCAAATTGAAAATGAAGTAAATCTTTTACAATACTGATCTTATTCCGCTTAAAAATCATATGAAATTGATGAATGGTTTTTAATAAACAGTAGGATATTTATAGAATTGAATTCTCGTTAAATTTGCGAACAAAGGGTGAAAACGAAATATACAAAACTGGTCCAATTGTGCGGAAAACCATTTGAGATCTATGGATCTTTCAAAGTTGTCAGGTACCTATTGGAAAACCTTAAAAAAAAATTAAGTAATAAACAGTGGGGTCAACATTAGGGTAGGGTATTGTCGTAAAAATCACACAAAAAGGGTGAAACATCGAATTGTATCAGGAAATGGACCAGGTAGCTATACCACACTTGGCAATGACACCCATTCGAAGTTCGAAGTATCTATAAGGGATAATTCCACCACTTTATCGCATTCAACAAGTGTCTAGAAGGCAAAGAGTACAATTTCATCCACAATTTAATGAAAATGGAATATAGCGGTGCCCCAAACATAAATGAATTTTGTTACGTTTGTGGTCATATAGTGCATGGGCACTCGAAAGTGTTTTCTCCTTGCCATCCAATTTGCAAGATCCCGATTATGCGCCCAATGTAGAAGATGATGAACGAAATCCGGTAACACAGAAGCGCAGAAAACTCACACAACGGAACGTTAGTGCTTCGGCATACCGTTGATGATACAAATACGTCCACTTACTGCAATGACATCAAAAGTTTAGTGAATAATTAGAGAATTTATTATAACGTTGGTGACTGTTCATTGGCGACGCAGTTTTAAGTTTGAAGGTTGTGCTGTTGCACAAAACAAACAAAAAGCCGTCAATTCCATTAGCGTTGGGCACAAATATGAAGGAATCTCATTGTTGGACAATATATTGAAGAAAATCATATATAAATGGATGATTTGCTGTGACCTGAAAGTTGTAAACAAAATGCAAGGTGTAATTTCAAAAGTCGGTGTTCAGAAATTCTTTTGTTTTCGTTGTGATTGGGATTCGCGAAGCAACTATCAGTGTTACGACTGGAGAATAAAAACTCTCTCGAAACTCTTTCTAAGAAATTCATCGAAATGACCGTCAAAGATAATCAAGACAAGTGACACCTTGCTGTTGAAGCCACGTATTGCCCAAGTCCATGTCATCCAAATGTAGGCTCAAATTTTTGCACTAAACTTGTTATTGCTTGTCTACTAGGGCGGGAATAACGACCGAAAATTTGAGTTAAAGCTCTCAAAGTTGGGGTCACCAACTCCGAATTACGCTAATACATTTTTATAATTTGCATACGTTGTTCGTTCGTGTACTTTACCATGATGAAAATGTTGAGTTTACTGAAACAAATGAAAGTAACAGTTAGATAATCAGCGAAATAGTGCGTTCACAAATTAAATTCAAAGTTGTCAGGTACCTATTGGAAAACCTTACGAAATATATCTGTTTTGCTTGTTAGAGTATCCGTTTAGATGAAAATGTGCGTCATCGCATATTATGATTAATTTTTTGTTCGGGGATCCAATTGTTAAATATACGGCGCTGCAAAAGGTCTCTAGGCTTCGGTTCCTGTGTCAATCGAATTTTGTTATATTTAACCTGAACCGCGCTGTGGGAAAGGTTAAATTTCAGTGCTCGACGACGAATTGGGGTTGTCGCGGCCTGGTCCACACTTTGTTCTGCATCAGCAATATTTTCGGACAAACGACTTGTGCGAAGGCCCATGGGTGTGGTTACTATTTGAACGGACCCAGTTTCTTCGAACTTCTGCACCAAGCACCGGATTGTAGACTCAGATCACCCGTTATATTGACCAAAAAATCACGCAGTGCGCTAAATGCACTTCTTGTAGAACGGAAATGTTTATAAAACCCTTGGATCTCATTTATGCGTCGTTCAACTGAGTATCGCTCCACGTCTGAGTTTGCCAAAGTCTGTAGTACCAATTGTCTGAAAACATATAAAATAACATTAACGTATCACAAGTAAATGCTGGCAAGGGTATGAATTTAAATTGAATCACCCTGTATATGAGAAGTTCATATTACAAACTTTGCAAGGTCAGACAAATTGTTCTAAGTGAAAAATGGTTGGTTTTGTTGGAATAACAGACCATATAGGAAAGTGCATCTCACGGGCATGACTGGCGTCGAACTCCGCGAACTCAGCTACTACACTGAACGGAAAAGCTGCGTCAGAGGAATGCAATTTTTTGTAGCTCCAAAAACTTTAGTCATCAAAAGTAAGCTAATGTACAATTTCATTCCCGCTGCGAAAATGTGTTCATCAAAGTTGTGGCTGTTGCGGAAATGAAAGTGTTTCATTACAGCAACGAATTTGTTTTCGTTGCTACAATGACTTTTTTCGTTACTACAGTGACCTTGTTTCGTTGCTACAATGAACCTGTTTCCTTGCTGCAATGCATTTGTTTCATTGCTGCAATGAATTTAATTCAGTGCTGCAATGGTTTTGTTTCATTGCTGTAGTGATTTTGTTCCATTGCTGCAATGATTTTGATTCACTGCAGAAATTAACGTTTTGTACTGTGTTGGAAATTATTTGTTTATTGATATTTATATATTACATTGGTAGTATGTATATTTAATAATAATTCTTTAATTATTTAGTATATTTTTCGTTGAATATTCACTTAAATTGGTACATATAAAATATGCAACCCAAACAAGCACCACAGTTCGTATTTGCCCACCCCCCCCCCCACCCCAATGTGTAAACCATACACATCGTCGTGGGGAATGTGTAATGAACGTTTACCCATTACCCACAGGGTATGGGGAAAATAATGGGTAGCTACCCATGAAAATGAGGAATTACCCATTACCTTCAGTGCAATGGGGAAAATAATGGGTAGCTACGCACGAAATGGGGAATTACCCATCACGATTACCCATTACCCTCAGGGCAATGCGGAAAATAATGGGTAGCTACCCACGACAATGGGGAATTACTCATCACGATTACTCATTACCCTCAGGGAGAAGGGGAAAATAATGGGTAGCTACCCACGACGATGGGTAATGGGTTACCAGAGTAACCAATCCCCAATTTTGATCGAAAATATTAAAAAATTAGGAAAAATCTCTATATCTTGGAAACGGAGCGTTCAATCGAAAAATTTATCAATTTTTGCTGGTTTCTAAGGGGTTTCATAAAGTGGTTCAATTCGTATGGAAGAATTTTTTTTCGAAAAATCGCCAAAATAAGAAAATCGCTAAAATAAAAAGTGGCTATAACTCAAGAATGGTGCGTCCAATCGAAAAAATAATAAAAATTTTACT
The DNA here is from genome assembly GCA_963931995.1 of Phaonia tiefii. Taxonomy (NCBI): domain Eukaryota; kingdom Metazoa; phylum Arthropoda; class Insecta; order Diptera; family Muscidae; genus Phaonia; species Phaonia tiefii. Next base: position 193,736,760 of record OZ008368.1, on the reverse strand, counting down.
TGTGTAAGAGGCTTTAACCAATGGGTGTCTCCAATATGGCATCACATTTTTTGGTTTATAGCCACCTTTTTATTTTAGCGATTAACCAGGTAACTCATTACCCACGAAATACGAACCCTGATAAGCACACACAAATGTTCAGTTACAACACCTACATATCTGCACATTATTTGCATTTTCAGGGTTATTTTCGCTGTCCATGCATCACTTTCTTTGCTTTTGCATTGCTCCTTGCTTACTCTTTGTTTGCCGATTTTCTTTATACTTCATTTACAAATACACAGCCGACCACAGCACACATTAACTCACACAATTTGTTTATTAAGTCCACTAATTACTTAGCTAACAGATTAGAAATTTAGTTAACTCATACCAGCGAAGAAATGCGTCTACCACTGCCAGTCGTTGGACAGGAAATGGTTTAAAATGTCTACGTGAGCCATCTCTCGTGCTGACAATTTTGCCTTGCTGACCTCTGTTTTAAATTCACTCATTTACTATCTGCACTCCATTTCTCTATTGATCTTCATAAAAATTGTTTCGTCGGCTATAAATGTTGGCAAACAGCCAAAATAAATAAATAAAAAATCACATGAGGTGTCAGGGTACACCCGGTTGGAACGAAGTTCCTTTCGCTATATATTATGTACTAGTTAGTTCCAACACGCCTAAGGCGCCGGTTGAAAAATACGAGTGTCTTGTAAAATGATAAAGTTTTACCGAAAAGTTAGTTTTTAAAAGAGAGGTACCTCTTTTATTAAAAGCTAATGTTTTTTAAGAAAAGGTAGTATTTTAAGATCAAGTACGTTCTGTAAGAAAAGGCCACAGGAGTATGCATTTTTTATACAAAGGTGTACTTTTTGATGTGTTAACATCTATACGCGCGCCTCTAGGGCAGTAAACTATAAATTTAATACATACGCAAGTGTTAGGTTTGGAAGAGTAAATCATCGTTTGTTTGTTCGTTGCTTGGCAGTCAGTATTGAAAGTGATTGTTGGTCGATTTTCATATAATTTTCCCACGCGATTTTCTCCGGAAATTCATAGCCGATTTTATTAATTTTTGGATTAAAAAGCTAGTGCGGGTTTCGACGAAGAGTTTAGGCCAAAAATTAAGCCGATCCGATATCGGCGAGCCGAGATTTAAGTGTTTTAATTTGGAGTAATATTAAAAAAGTGTTTTATGTTGATCTTCGGTTTTGTCTTATCATCGTTTGTTTGTTCGTTGCTTGGCAGTCGGTATTGAAAGTGATTATTGGGCGATTTTCATATAATATTCCCACGCGATTTTCTCCGGAAATTCATAGCCGATTTTATTAATTTTTGGATTAAAAATCTAGTGCGGGTTTCGACGAAGAGTTTAGGCCAAAAATTAAGGCGATCCGATATCGGCGAGCCGAGATTTAAGTGTTTTAATTTGGAGTATTAATTTGGAGTAATATTAAAAAAGTATTTTATGTTGATCTTCGGTTATATCGTACGAATATAACAATGTATGTATGTATGTACAAGTGTCTGTTGCTTTGCATTCTTTGACTTTTGTGGGAATAATTGAGAATTCTTTATCTTCTGAGTTGGTTACAGTTGATGACATTGGCGATCTTGAGTTTCTTGTGGTGTCCATTAATTTAGGCGATTTGAAATTGTTTGTCACGTGTTCCTATATTCCGCCATCATCATGCTTTGAGGTATATCAAGTGCATATTGACGCTATTGCAAAAGTTATTGCGTTAGCCAGTAGAAAGGACCGTATTTTAGTATTGGGTGACTTTAACTTGCCGTCTGTGACATGGGTGTCTTTACCCGATACTAATTCTCTGACTCCATTGACACCATATGATTGGTCATCTGATTTTGTTACGCATATTTCCGAACTTGGGTTGATTCAATTGAACGACATTCCCAATTCTATGAATCGAGTCCTTGATCTAGTTTTAGTGGATGATTCTAACAACTTTGATATTTCTCGAATTGATCCGTTAATTTCTCCTGAGGATAGTTACCATCCAACGCTGGGAATTAATTATACATATGATACCATGCAGGTTGGTTGCAATTACTCTTCGTCCTATGTTGGCCTATGCTTTTCGCGTGCGAACTTTATACTTTTGAATAATCTTATCTTTGATACCGACTGGCATAGTATATGTCAGTGTGATAATTCTTTTGAATTTGAAATCGCCCTGGATGATTTCTATAATATTATTAATGGCTATATTTCTAAGTCTGTACCCAAGAGGCCAATAAGGGGTAATACTGGTCCCCCATGGTCCTCAAGGGCTCTAAATAGTCTCAAGAGTGTAAGGAATACATGTTCGAACAAGTATAAAAAATCTGGACTGCTAGCAGACTATGCTAGGTATATTGTTGCTAGGAGTAGATACAACTCTAAATCTCGTGAGAGTTACAGAAAATATTTGGATAGGTTGAAGGCTAATTTTAAACGGAACCCCAAATCATTCTTTAGATTTGTTAACTTGAAGCGTAATTCGTCTTCCACACCTTGTAGGATCAAAATGAACGGTATTGAATATTCAGATGAAGAGTCTATTGCTAATTGTTTCGCCGATTTTTTCGCATCTATTTATTCCACCCGAGCCTATGATGTTTCCAAATCATACCCGTACACTGTCCGCTCTACCATTCCGTTTGATGCACCTGTCGTAAATTCTTCGTGGTTGCTAGATAACTTAATCAGCTTGAAAGCCTCGAATAAAGCTGGTCCTGATGGTATCCCGGACTCTATGTTGAAATACTGCTCGAATTCTCTCAGCTTACCGTTGACTCTCTTATTTAACGCTTCGTTGAAGTTCGGCCATTTTCCTGCAAAGTGGAAGAGCTCTTATATAATCCCTCTCCACAAATCTGGTAGTTTAGTAAATGTTGCAAATTATAGGGGAATTGCAAAATTGAGTGCCATTCCTAAACTTTTTGAGAAGTTAGTCACAGAGGTAATTTCTCATCAGGTTTCCTCTATTTTAGATCCATGTCAACATGGCTTTCGGAAGGGTCGTTCCACCGTGACTAATTTGCTTCAGTTTTCCTCTTCTATTATTGACGGCTTTATTAATGGAGATCAAACTGATGTGATTTTTACCGATTTTAGAAAGGCTTTTGATAAAGTTAACCACAATTTGTTATTATATAAATTAGGGGCAATGGGTTTTAATTGCAACATGCTGAATTGGATTAGTTCTTATTTAATGAACAGAGAACAGATGGTATCATTTGGTCGATCATTCTCAAGATCTATTTTTGTGCCATCTGGGGTGCCTCAGGGCAGTCATCTTGGGCCGGTTCTATTTTTGTTATTCATTAACGACTTACCCGCCTCCATAATGCACTCTAAATTGTTAATGTACGCTGATGACGTGAAGATCTATTTTTCTTACAAGGATCCTTGTCAATATGCTTTACTTCAGAGGGATTTGTCTACTTTCCAGACGTGGTGCGAGACCAATTTGATGGAGCTTAATTTTACGAAATGTAAGCATATGCTGTTCTCTAGGTCATCATTATTTTCGGCAAAATACATTTTAGGTGGCAATGTTCTTGAATCGGTGGATTCATTTGTTGATCTTGGTGTTCTCTTGGACAGAAAATTGAATTTCAACTCCCACATAATTACGATGGTGAACAAGGCTTATGGCGTTCTGAACTTTATTAAACGTTGGGCAAAGGAATTTTCAGATCCCTACGTTACGAAAAATCTTTTTACTTCACTAGTCCGCCCTATTCTCGAATATGGATCAGTTGTTTGGGACCCCCAGTACAATTTGTATGTTAATATGATTGAATCGGTCCAGAAACAGTTTCTCATTTTTTGTCTGAGAAATCTTCAATGGAACCCGAACCATAATCTTCCTTCGTATAGCAGTAGACTAGCATTGATCAGATTGGCGACTCTTAGTAGTGGACGTACCATGATAAACTCTATTACAGTTTTGAAGATAATTGATGGATGTATATGTTCTGAATTTCTGTTATCTAAGATTTTCATAAATGTCCCATTGAGACCCACGAGGTACTATAAACTCGTAAACATCGAGTTTCAGCGTTCGAATTATGCGTCCTTTGATCCAGTTAGGAGAATGTGTCGTGACTTTAATGAGCTATATCAGTTTATTGATTTCACAGGTAGTTGGGAAACGACAAAGTCTAGCATAATTTGTCATTTGAACCGATTGCATTAGTGCTGTATATTCGTTAACGTACATATGTAAATTTAATTTACTTTATCCTTACTATCTGGTCTGATTTATGATTTGGTTTTCGTTTTGCTCGTAATTATTATATATTGAAGTATCTTATGTTAATATCTCGTGATGTGCTTTTATACTTATTTATGTTAGTGTAATACCAACTGGTGAAGAATTTCTGTAGTTGGTTGTAACGTGTGAACTTATAATCCTTGCTCTCCCGTTATAGACCGGTCTATAATGTGTACGCTGTTCTCACGTTATGGGGACGTGGCCCTCTCGGTCGGTAGGGGCGGGTAAGAGTGGCGGCGATGGGTTCGCTCGATTAAAAAAAAAAAAAAAAAAAAAAGTATTGAGCAAGAAAATAATGACACATGTGCTTGCACTGGGTCTTTAAATAATTTTAAGTATTAATATTATTTAACTGTAACGTCATCATATGATTGAACGCTGTTTTCTATTTTCCAATGTAACATTTACGAATGTGTTCATAGAAATCGAACAGGTACCGTGTAGCAAAAAGGTGTTAACACATCGCCCGTGAGTTCGAACACTCATTGGATTTTTTTTAAGAACATGTACTTTTTAAAGAAGTGGTACCCATTTTAGGAGAAGGTTATTTTTTTTAAGAAAATTTACTTATTTTCAGAAAGACTACTTATCTCAAGAAAAGAAGACGTATTATTATTTTATTTTTAAGACAGAGTAATTTTAAGAAAAAGAATTTTTGTAACATAAGGTATTTTTTTAAGAGATGCTATTTTATTGAAGAAAAGTTTTTTTTTTAAAATGGGAATTGTTTTTAGAATTGGTCTCAAGAAAGGTTATTTTGTTTCTCAAAGAAGGTACTCTTCAAAGAAAAGGTAGTTTTTATGGAGAGACAATTTGTTGTAAGAAAATGAAATTTTTTAAGAAAATTTACTTATTTAAAAAAATAATTTTTTTAAGGAAAGATACTTTTTTTAAGAAAAGTTAATTCTTTTAAGCAAAGGTATTGGTGCTTTGTTTAAGAAAATGAATAGGTATATTTTTGAGAAAATTTGGTTTTTTTAAGAAAATTCACTTATTTAAGAAAATGCTCTGTTTTAAACGTCTTTCACTTTGGCATTTCTAAATTTCCTTTTTATTGGATTAAAAACTACAAGATATATTAATATTGGTTACTGGCTCCACCTAGAATACTTCCCATTAAACAAGAAATTTGTCAACAGATGTTAGTCTAGACACAAACCAAAGCAAAAGTACCCAATATAGTTGATAATACTGGGTTGTCGCATAATAGTGTTAAAAAATTACATGAGGTGTCAGGGGACACCCGGTTGGAACGAAGTTCGTTTCGCTATACATATACATTAGGGCGGGTTAATTTTTGATGAAGCGTATAGCAAAAACGTAATCTATAGGTGATTTTGAGAAATTTTGCTCAAGAGACCATAGGTCTAAGTCGGATTTGGAGCGCCCCAAAAATTTCAAAATAGATATTTTTCCATATATACATAGAATAATTTAAAATAAAATCGGATAGAATTATAGTAGATTTCTCAATGTTGTCTTGGTTGAAAGGTATTTTTATCACCTTTCAGAATCTGTATTGATACCAATATTTTTTTTTTATTTTTAGTAGAGATATTAGGAATTTTTTGTCGAAAAATAGCCTAAAATGAACTTATTCTACAGGTATCAATACAGATTCTGAAAGGTGATAAAAATACGTTTTGGGGGGCTCCAAATCCGACTTAGAGCTATGGTCTCTTGAGAAAAATATCTCAGATTCACCTATAGAGGGTTTTTGCTATACGCTTCATCAAAAAAAATCGTTCCATACAATTTGACCCGCCCTAATATACACATATATATTTTTTTTAAAAAAAGTATATTTTTAGGTCCCTTTTGTAAAAATTTGTATTATATTTTCCCCGAAAAGTCCTTTCTTTAATGAGACTTATTCTTTTATTAATAGCTAAAGTTTTTTTTAAGAAAATCTACAATTTTTAATAAGAAGTTATTTCCGTAAGAAAAAGCCTAAGAGTATGACTTTTTTTTTTACAAAAAATTACTTTTTTTAAGAACAGGTACTTTTTAAAGAAGTGGTACTCTTTTTAGGAAAAGGTTATGTTATTAAGAAAATTTATATATATTTATTATTAATTTTTTATATATTTATTATTATTCAAAAAAGGTACTATTTTATTATTAAGAAAATGTACTTTTAAGAAAAGGAATTTTTGTGAGAAAAGGTATTTTTTTTAAGAGAAGGTGTATTTATTTGAAGAAAAGCTTTTTACGAAAGAACATGTACAATTTTAAGAGTAGGTGCTTATCTCAAGAAAAGTTATTTTGTTTTACAAAAAAGGTGCTCTTTAAAGAAAAGGTAGGTTTTTAAGAAACGGCAATTTGTTGTAAGAGAATGTACTTTTTTAAGAAAAGGTAGTTATTTAAAAAAATGGTTTTTTAAGAAAAGGTAGTCTTTCTTAAGATAATGTGTTTTTTAATAACAGGGGGATTGTTTTAAAATATCATTAGGTATTTTTTTTGAAAAAGTTATTTTTTAAAACTTCTTTCACTTTGGCTTTTCTAAATTTACCATTTATTCTGTTCAAAACTACAATATGTAATAAACAGGCTCCACCTAGAAAATTTTCCATTAAACAAAAACTATTCCCGGTTATGTTAGTCTAGACACAAACCAAAGTAAAAGTACGAGTGTAAGAGTAAGTATGCTGCCAAATGTAATTCAATGCTCAGGGTTGTATTTCACGGATTTGCCAGTCTTGCACTTTGGCTTTTCTAAATTTACTTTATATTGTGTTCAAAACTACAATATGTAATACACAGGCTCCACCTAGAAAACTTTCCTTTAAACCAAACCAAACCAAAAGTACCCAATATAGTTGCTAACAATGGTTTGTAATATTGTAGTTAAAAAAATGTGTTTAACTTTTTTTCAATTATCCCCCATCCCGCAACGTGCGATAAGGAACTTCGTTCCAATAGTAATGAACTATGGAAAAAGTAAGATATAAACCAAATAGCAATAGTCTAATTTTCACACAGTTACTGTGATATTAATTTTCTGCCCGTTTTTTCTTAAAAATTCAATTAAAATATAATTGTTAAAAAAAAAAAAATGGTTTCCCATTACATCCCATGAAGGGACCGGGGAGAACTTCTCACAATCACTGAGCTGGGCGCTTTCCAGTTTTCACTCACTGATTGGGACCTAAAGTTTTACACCGATTCCGAACGGTATTTTGAGAAGCTTTTATCATGGCTATATACTCGATAGTGTCGCCGTCACTAAGCGAGGTGACCGTCGTCGAAAGAAATTTTAAGGTGGTTGGAGCAGGGATCGAACCCAGGATCTCCTGTACAAGAGGCGCGCACACTACCCATTGCACCACCGACGGCCAAAATATAATTGTTGCATGAACGAAAAATTAGTTGTTGCTGCAACGAAACAAGAAATTATCAAAGTATCATGTATGAAATTTTTCGATGCAGCAACAGTCAAGTTGTCGGATGTATGTATTTTCGTTCAGTGTGTACGTAAATTGTAGAGTTGGGTAGTTCATGAACTACCTAGTTCATTTAGGGTGACCAGACATCACCCTCATGAACATAATGTTCATGTTTGATACGGCGAGTATGTTCGTTATTGTTACGACCGGGCACCTTAAATGAACGAGTTCGAGAACTAGTGAACGAGTTCGACACAAGCCTACTAAATTTCTACCACCGGGTACATCATCAATCGTATAAAAACAAAACTGGAGTGAGGTAATTTGCAAATGAGAATTAGTATCGATCGGAAGCGTCTAAGTATTAATTCATACAGAAAGTTTTAATTATCCCAACACAGGAACAGAACGCTTTGGTTCTCATTGCTCTTCTTTCCTCGGACTTTCTCGCATAGTTGCAGTGCTTTGATTTTAAATTTATTCTATAACACACGGTGTTGCATTTTTTCTGTGGGAATAGGTTTAATGCCCGGGCTAATGTCAGTTCATAATTTGTGGTTTTTATATTTCAGCAATAGTTCAAGTCGCTCAAGTTGTTGATATTTCACTTTCCCCCGTTAACAGTTAAAGAAACTATTATCCTTTTGTATATAAATTATAACATTTGATTTAATGTTTACAAAATTTATGATGCACCCCACATTTGGTTACCGTTGTCAAATAATATTGTCTATATTTGTCCAATAACGAAAACATTCATTCGGCGGAATGTCAATATCGGTTGAAGAGCATACATTTTTATTACTGTTTCACTGAAGATATGGAAAGAGTCATTTTCATTTCCATGGCTGACTAAAAGGTAACAGGAGAAAATAAATGTCCATCATATAATGTACTTGATGCAGGGGGGTATTAACATGTTAAAATTTTGGTATCATTGGGCGACCATAGGAGACAATGTTTTGCAAGTTACTGAATTCTTTAGCAAATCGAAGCAAAGAAGAGTAGGGGGGCATTATCTTAATGCGATGTGTCGTATACACATGGGCCACTGCTGTGAAGGACCTACATTAGCAAATGTGGCCACGAAAATGTCATGACAATGGTCCCCACCAAACAATTCAAAATCATGGAATGGCCACTTGAGGTTTTTGCTGGCATGGCCTTTGCGGCATTCGTGTGTGCAGTTGTCAGTTTACATGTGTTGCAGTGGAAGAGAATTGATTTTTTTTTGGTGAACATTCCGTTCAACATTTGACTTTGAATTGGCCACAAGACTACGCCAAGACAATGTCAATGCCAATGAGTGGCAATATTGGCAAATAACACACAGTGACGTATAAAGTTGACAATACTTTTTTTTTGTCTTGGCTGGGTTTCATTGTTGTTATTCCATGGCTTGTTCCGGTTGTCATGACCAGTGTGGTTGTTAACTCGGTGGAGAGGTCTTTTGTGGCCGAATTTTGGTGGTCATGTGGCGCTTTGGTTTGTCTGTCATGAAACATTGCAGAGGAGTTGTCGTCAACGGTTGGTCTTTTGGCTGCAACGGTCTTGGCAAAAAACGTATAATAATAAAAGTAGTAAAAGTTGTTATCATTTTAATGTTATTGTCAAATGACAAGTCGATATTGTTGTTTTTCGCATTTAAAGTAGAATCATTACGAGTCTATAATGGGGTTATTTGTGGAAGAAAAGTGCATACATATTTATTTGTATAGGTAGTGCTGCTGTCAAGAGACAGTTTTGTCAGAAAGTAGTTTTAGTAGTTTAACATAGGGTGGAAAAAGTTTATGCAACTCAAAAAGTTAATCCTTTACCTAGGTTTAGAAATGTGTGGAACAACCTACAGAATAAACGTAAACTGTTCGAAAATCGTCAGGTCCTAACTGACGAAGAAATGTACCTTGAGCCGAGTGAATCTTGCACTAGCGCACATATATACAGGATGCACCCTTTAAACCTTAATCATAAACCTAATCATAACCTTAAACCATAACCTTAAACCTAATCATAATTTCCATTCCCATAATCCAAACGTCGTGGTTTTTCAATCGGTAAAACTCGATCCGTTAATTGAACTTTGACGTGAGAGGGATGCTCATCTACAAAGAACGGTGACTGCTGGAAGTTGAGGGTGGCCTCTCTAATCTGGCCTCTACAGCCTGAATGTTCTCATCAGACCGCCTAGGGCAACGTAGGTTTTAATGACCTTTTTGGCATAATGGTGTTGTTTGAAGGCGCTATCTTCGCGCGATATATTGCACAATATGCACGTTGTGCTCTTACATTTTTGCTGCATGATAACAGCACGTTGTAGTTGTAGTTGCGTGTATTAGAGATTTCGAATTAAAAATGAGGCTAAGTTTTTCGTTAGGAATTCTGGGGATTTGATTTTGAGATTTTGTATTTTTGACTATGGAAACGTGAACAATATTTGAAACAACAAAAAATATAGAGGTAGCAAATTTAAAAACAAAATATTACATTCTTGTAATTCACACAAAATACATGATGTTATACTTATATATCCTCAAACACTGGGGATAACACTGTGTATTGACTATTTTACACCCTCATAACCTCAAATGTCGTACACATAATAATTAAACAAACAAATTAAACACATTTCAATATATTCCTCCAACTGGTTCTATCCTTCGCCTTTTCACGCCAGTTAGTAACACCAAGGATACGGAGGGATTCTTCGACTTGGTCTTTCCAGCGGAGCGTTGGTCGTCCTATTTTCCAGCTTCCATCGGGTACGTTATCGCAAAACCTTCCGCGCTGGCTCATCTTCATCCATTGTGGTAACATGGCCAACAAAATTCCCCTAATTTGATTCGCATACCTTTGTCCACGTCAGAATACAGATGATACAGCTCTTGGTTCAATCGACGTCGGTACTCGCCGTTTTCCTTCACAGGACCATATAATTTACGGAGAATTTTTCACTCGAATGTTTTTTATACGTTTACGATATGACCCAAGTTTCGGAGCAATATGTCAGGACAGCTAAAATGAGAGTCTAGTATAGCTGTACTTTTGTCTGTCGAGAGAGGTCGTTGTTCTTAAACTGCTTCATGAGCCCAAAATATCATATATTTGCAAGCACAATTCCCCTATTTATCTACAGGCTGTCGTTGTTATACTTGTTCACGGTGGATCCAAGGTTGACAAATTCATCTACCACTTCAGAATTAAATCGCTTGTCGTCGTTCATGTGCGGGCCAAGTCCAGAGGTTTCTCTAGTCGTTGACACCATCAAGTTTGTTTTGCCGTCATTAACAGCAAGACCCACCTTCGCTGATTCTTTTTCGATTCTTGAAAATACTGTAGTTGCCTCTCGCAAATTTCGCCCAATGCTGTTAACAACATATGTCGTCAGCATACGCCAGCAACATATGGCTTTTCATGTTAATGGTCTTGTTTGCATTTACTGCAGCTTTTCTCAATACTATTTCGATTAAGATGTGGAAGAGATTGCACGAAATTGTGTCGGTTTGTCTCAGTCCTCGTTTGGTACAGAATGGTTCAGTGAAGTCTTTTCCCACCTTCACTGCTGATTTGATGTTGGTCAGCATCATTCTACAGAGACGGATCAGTTTGGCTGGAATTCCAAGTTCAGACATTGCTTCGTACAGTTTTCTCCGAATGGGGCTATCGAAAGCAGCTTTGTAATCGACAAAAATATAATGTACAACTGTATTCTATAATCGCTACAAACTGATCTTCGGAACACTTTAAGCACACACTGCTTATCAGTCACCAGATACCCATTTTCGTCCTTGCAGGAGGGCAGCCCATTATTCGGCCCTTTATTCCACCTTCTATCTTCGGGATTCATTGTTCGTCCTGCACATTTCGGTCTTTTCACTCTCTCTCTGGTCCCTCTGCCATTTTCCTCCTAAATAACACTGTGCGACACCAAAAAAAAAATGATGGGGTTCTGTCAACGGATTCTGGTAGAATGGTCTAAAAAAGATAGATAAAGATGCTAGATAAAAGATGAAATGTGACAAAATGCATTATATTATGTGGACTATTTTTAATGGAAACAGCAAAATGACAAAATTCATTATTAACCCATAGAAAGCAGTTAGTTTTTGCTTATTATCTAGCCAATAACAATTCTCTTTTTGCTTATTATCTAGGCTATGGTGTGTGTTTTGGGGTGTTCGGACATATATGGTGGAATTTCATGGCGATACTTTTTGTGGAACATTTTGACCACGCCCCCGTCATTTTGGAGCAGTTTTTTGCGAGTTTTCAAAAAAAGTAAAAATTATGGTTATACGTGACAATTAGAGGGTTAATTTGTTCCACAAAAATGTTTATCTGAATCTTTTCTATAAAACTTCTGAAGATATTTTGTACCTCAGAAGTAAGGAACACACAATTTTCCATGCCGATATGTTGCAGGAAAGTTCCGGGGGCGGAAACTTTGATACACGTATATTTTTTTTAGACCAGTTTACCAGAATCCGTTGACAGAACCCCATCATTTTGAAAAAAAAATTTAATTTTGTCTCACAGTGTGATTGGTTATCCTCCCTTTATTATTTCAAAATACGGGAAGTTTAAAGACCCCTACAAGAAGGCCAATGCAAAAAAACGCCACTCCATATGACGATATAGTTATTTGTAGAGCCAGTAAAGCCAACCCACTTTTGACTAGACCCGAAATTAGTGCTATTGCAACGCGCCAAAGAACCAATTTATCTAGAACCTTCAGACGTAGATTACAAGAAGCTGGTCTGTATGGATGCGATCCACGAAAAAAGTCGCATGTCTCAAGCAAAAATATTGCAAAATGTTTGAAATTTGCAAAGGAGCACCTGAAAACCGATTAAATTTGGAGCAACGAATCAAAGTTTAATTTGTTTGGTTCGGATGGAAAAATATACGTAAGACGGCCACTAAACAAATCGTTGGATCCTAGATATCCTAGACATGGAGGAGGAAATGCGACGGTATGGGGTGAATTTAGTTGGTATGGCGTTGGTCCCATTATATATGGTCGAATATGGTGTGGTTCTTTATAATGACGTCCAGCAGGGAATCCAAAAACATATTGCTTACAAGTATATAGAAAATTTGATTGAATATTTGTCCATCGGGTGATTTCCATGTATACTTTTATACAGAAATTTTATTACGCAGATAGACAGGTGATGGCGATTACTGAAATCCATAAGTCAGCCACCATTGTTGTTCTCAAGAGCTCCAAACGCATATCTTCCTATAACTGCATTTATATTGTTATTATCGTTGCCCACTTTGGCATCGAAGACCCCTAAAAATATGTTCATATCACCAACTGATAGGGTGCTTATAGCAAAGTCAAGTTGACTCTAGAAATCGTTCTTTGCACTGTCCTTATTATGCTCAGTTGATTCGTAAGCAAGTTCCAAGAAAATCCTGCAGAATTTCGAAATGAATCACGTAACGACGTGCGATCTTATAAAGCCTTGTAAACATAGAATTTCGAGCCTTAGGCGAAAGAAGAATGCCGGCTCCGTTTCTTCATTGTATGTCATTGCCGTAGTATGTAGTTAAAGGGTGTGTGTTTCTCAGGTTCACAACTTTGAGTTTTTATTTGCAACCCATTTACCAGCTGATAGTTGATTTTTATTTAATTTAATTCGCCATTTCATCATAGATGGGCCTACACGTGAGCAAAGCTTGCAAATTGTTGTAATTTTCTATCAAAATAATGGTTCTGTTCGTCAGACTTATAGTGCACTTCGTCCATTTTATGGCAGTTATATTCGGCCATCAGAGCGGCTAATTCGAATAACTATGGATCGTTTTTGCACCACGTTTACTCTTAATGATAATGTGCATCCCCTAACAAGACCCATATCAATCAATTCGGCGCAGTTCGAAGCAAATGGGGATGTGCCCATCCTCATTATGGAAGATTTTACGAAAGGATCTTGGTTTACGAGCTTTTAAAATTCAACTTGTACAATAACTAAAGCCAAACGTCCATCGTATGAGCCGCCAATTCGGCCAAGGTGCTGAAGCAGATATTAATATTGAATTTTATTTTCAATACAACTTTTGAATGGGTGTCGCATTTGGAGTGAAGCTTTTGCCCAAAAACCATAACATCCAGAAAAAATTACCATCTGGTCCATATATCATCAAAACCGATGTTAGTGTCAACGGTGAACGGAAATAGAGAAATGATTACATGTTTTTCTTACCCTGATTAGCTGACATTAATCTTGCTGACATGTAGTTCCAACTGGACGGAGCCCCATGCTGCATAGCGCACGGTACAATTAATTTACCCGAAGAAATTTTTGACGAACGAATAATTTCATGTAATGGTCCTGTTAATTGGTCACCAACATCGTGTGATTTAACTCCATTGGATTATTTTCTTTGATGTTATATAAAGCCACTCGTCTACGCCGATAAACCAGAGACAATTGAACAACTGAAAATCAACATTCGACGAGTTATTGCCGAAATACGTCCGCAATTCTGAGAAAGGTGGGTGAAAATTGGAGTTCGAGATTGCGACATGCACGCACTAGCCGTGGCAGCCACATTGTCCAAATAATATGGAAACATTAGCCTCATTAAGGTATCTATCCAATAAAGCCAGTTGAATTGATATTCAAAATATTTTTCTTTCTTTTATTTTAATTTAACCCTTTGTAAAGTGGGGACCAAATGGTGATTGGTGTTTGCCACTATTAAGCCAACTTATTTCGCTCAGATTTAGAATGCCCGCATTGTAGGATTCCTTAGACTGCTTCACATCATCAAGGCTCAATTCTTCAGGGAAGGTTCTTGCATTGCGAGTGGCATGTTGTAATTCGTTGTTTAAAGTCGTTATCGACTTCAGATATTTGGTATTAGAACCCGATTAGTATGTGGTTGGCTTATTTTGGGTAGGTATTTCCTAGGGCCCCGTGAAGTGTAAATCCGTTTCTGGTGAAGTGTAAATCAGGTACATTGAAGATGTCGGTCGAAATGTTAGGTTCGATGGGGCGTTATAAGGAGAATTGAGACAAAAAATAACGGATGTGGTAAATGCACGGCAGGGAAAACTAAACCAACGACGCAAAAACAAACCTTTTGCATGTCGTTTCCCACAATATAATTTGGCTTGTTACGTATTCTCAACGTTGGCTGCAAAAGTTGAAACGTTCTACCCAAACTCCAAAACTGTTTTCGTAAAAGTCGTTTTTATTGTAGTTAACGAACACTCATTTACACCAGCTATGGGCACACCAATACCACCACACATGTATTCGTGGTTGTAGCAGAGCGACAAATGCAGTAAGATAAATTTTGTGCTCGTTAGAAGACGAACCAGCGACAATTTTTATTTTATGCTGAAATTTATGACAATTTAAAAATGTTATGCAAAATGTAATGCCTCTTTAAATAATATTGTCTGCAGCGATTTGCTGCAAAACAAAAATTCTTCCTCCCATTTCTCAAAAATCATCATCAATTTTGTTTTTGTGTATGCGCGGATGCGAGCGATATGTCCTCACTTACTGGACATCAAACAACGGCTGAAAAGTTTTGACTCCCATGAACACGTCCGCACCGCGAGATACGACGTGCCCATCACTGATTTACACCAAAAGTCTTAAAATTTACATTTGTGGCAACTGCAGAAAACGCTTTTGAACATGAGTGAAGTCAGGAGGTATCAATGCTACAGCTGATCGGCTGTGAGGTTGGAAATTGATAGAAAACGAAGTAGATAGGTTGTAGAGTAATAATTAACCAGACGCAAACCATTCTGTAAACTATGTATAAATAGTCTTTCATTGATACTAATGCCAGCTGAATTATTTTGTAAGTTTGTTGCATCGAACGAAAAAACAGCAAAAAACCAAAACAGCAACTCTAACTCAAGGAATTTCCAACTACATAGGGACCGTAAAAGCATACTAACAGCGGGATGAAAACTTTTATGTATTACTCTATGGGTATAAAAAATAAATAAATGGTTTCCCATTACATCCCATGAAGGGACCGGGGAGAACTTCTCACAATCACTGATCTGTGCGCTTTCCAGTTTTCACTCACTGATTGGGACCTACAGTTTTACACCGATTCCGAACGGTATTTTGAGAAGCTTTTTCATGGCTATATACTCGATAGTGTCGCCGTCACTATGCGAGGTGACCGCCGCCGAAAGAAACTTGAAGGTGGTCAGAGCAGGGTTCGAACCCAGGATCTCATGTACAAGAGCCGCGCACACTAACCATTGCACCACCGACGGCCACACTCTATGGGTATACTTCGGTATAAATACCCTCAGTTGCGGTTATTTTGCTTCCATTTCAAAAAATGTGTAAGTGCTAAAATACATTCAGTATTTGAAATTCAGAAAACCACTTCTATTGTAAAGTAATTTATATCAGAGGTGGAACTGACTTCCAATATTTACACACTTATGGCTAGTTTCACAGTTGCAAATTCTCCATTTAAATGTACTTTAAATTTCGGATGCTTGTCATTTAAATGTCACTTAATATGAACATTTTCTGCGAGCTTTCAATGACGAGTGCGAAACTCGCCCTTTGTCCCCTGAGGAGCGTTGTGGTACCACTTGACGTAATATCATGTTCCAATCGTTGAACCTGTAAATTGTCCTGTACTGTTAAGGGAAGCTTAATCCCCATCCAGGAGGTGTCATTCGAATATGAGATGCTTTACGGTCTCCTTCTCCTGTTCATCCCCACATTTTGTTCAGTCGTCATGTGCTGAGATCAGACTGAAAACACAGAAGACGTTTCTATTTTGATTCATGAAACAATAATACTTTCTTTCTTATGAGCCCCAACACACACCAAAAGATGGAAACAAAACATATTTTCTTGCCCCATGTGTCAAAAACGTTTTCACTGATCTCGAGTTTTCAGCCTTAGAGGCCGATATCTCCCGAACCATTAACTAAACTTTAAAACTAAAAGTCATTTGCTTCTATGCTACCCATTTCGCACTTTTTGCATCACATTTCGTACATAATTGGTAAATGTAGGTATTTATGTATATAAATGTGATGAGCCTAGGAGCGGAATATTTTTGGCAAAGAAATAATCTATTTATTTGGAAATTTAAATGTGTTCCAAATATTCGACAATGACGTCTTTGTATGTTTAATAATAGCTTGTAAATAAAACAATATACATATTAAGAAAATTTAAAAAAAATTAAAAAAGCCGGTTGGAACGAGCTTCCTTTTGCTATATATTATGTACTAGTTAGTTCCAACACGCCCAAGGCGCCCATTGAAAAATACGATCATTTAAATGGAACTTTAAGAAAATATACTTTTTGTAAAATGATAATTTTTTTTAAGAAAATTTTTTTTTTATAGATTGTATTTTATTACAAAGAAGCTATTTTTAGGTCCTTTTTGTAAAAATATGTATTATATTTTCCCGAAAAGGTACTTTTTTATATAGAGGTACTTCTTTTATTAAAAGCTAATGTATTTTTAAGAAAAGTTAAAATTTTTAATAAGAAGTACTTTCTGTACGAAACAGCCATAAGAATATGACATTTTTTTAAAAAGTACGTTTTTAGGAATATGTACTTTTTAAAGAATTGGTACTCTTTTTAGGAAAGTTATTTTTTTTATCTCAAGAAAAGAAAAGGTATTATTTAATGTTTAAGAAAAGGTACTTTTAAGGAAAGGAATTTTTTTAAGGAAAGGTATTTTTTTAAGAGAAGGTATTTTTTTGAAGAAACGGTTTTTTTTTAAGAAGTGGATATTTCTTTTTAGAATTGGTTCTTTTTTCAAGAATTGGTATATTTTTTTGAGTAGGTACTTAGGACTTACTTAGTTATTTTGTTTCAGAAAAAAGGTGCTCTTTAAAGAAAAAGTAGTTTTTTTAAGGAAAGTCAAATTGTGGTAAGAAAATTTGCTTTTTTTTTAGAAAAGGAAGGTACTTATTTAAAAAAAATTACTTTTTTTGGCAAAGGTACTTTTGTAAGAAAATTTACTTTTTTTAAGCAAAGGTACTTCTTTAAGTTAAGGTATTTTTTTTTTTGAAGAAAATATACTTTGTTTAAGAATATAAACGTGTAAATATTTTTTGAGGAAATGCACCTTTTTTACTGTTATTTTTTAAACTTTTTTCACTTTGACTTTTCTAAATTTACTTTTTATTGGGTTGGAAACTACAATATATACTAAATACGTATTGGTTACAGGCTCCACCTAGAAAACTTCCCATTAGACAAGAAATTTGCCAACATATCGTCGTCCCGAAGTTATCTTCACGTATCTCCAAATTTTTTTTTGCCAAATTGACTTTAAAGTTTGAACAATTTGTATAAAAAAATTGGTGTGGAAAAAGTGGTCCAATATTTTGGTCAGCACTAGTGCCTGAAATTCTATATCGATTGAAGTAAAAATATCCAAAGTAATTGATGAAATTTTCTGAGTTATGGCAATTTTTATTTCCAAAAAGATTTCACATTTTGTTGTATATGCCACCTTTTGGGAAATATCTTTTTCTTTATTGCACATACGTGAACATAAGCTGAAAAAACCTCATTAATTTTTTTAGTCCCAAATTATCCTCACGTATATGCACTATACACAATGTATGCAATTTTTGTTTGTTATTTTTTTGTAATGTTATAGACTTTATCCGGAGTTACTTTTGAGATATAGAACGAAAACCAAATGCACATATTAATAGAATTATAATTTCTTTTTTTACGTCTGCCAAATATTTTTTCACATACGTTAAAATAACTTAATTTTTTTTTAATTCAAAATTTTCATATATTTGTTATTGTATAGGGTAATTCCAAAAAAATCGACACAAAAATCAGAATTTTCGAACCCGAACACTTTTGATTGGTATAAAATTTGGACAGTAGTTTCTCCTTGTCGATAAGAATTTTATGACACTAGAAATGAGCCAAATTTGGTAGTAGGTTTTGTTTTATGGTTCGTTGAAGTAGCTATTGTATGGAACTTTCTGAAAAAAGGACCTGACTGAAAAATGGCATAACTTTGGAATGTGTTAAGACACTGACATCTCTGATTTGAAAGTGGTTGTTTTCTGTGTTTATAATTTGTCAATATAAATCATTCTTAAAATCTCTGAAAACTGTATTATATATGTATGTATGTATATGATATTAACAATTATGGAGAAAAATAATTTCTTTTGCATTTTGCACAATTTTTTGGTGTTTTTACCAATATTTCTTTCCATTCTGCACAAAAATCAGTGAGTGTTCACACCTTTTTGCTACACGGTACCTGTTCGATTTCTGTGAACACATTAGTAAATGTTACATTGGAAAATAAAAAATAATAGTTAAATTAAATTTTATTTCTTTATTTTTATAATTTAAATATTTTTATAATATATTTTATAATTTAAATATAATTTAATAATTTAAATAGAAATAAAAACAACAACACCAACAACAACAACAACAACAACTACTACTACAACTACTGATATGTTGGTGATTTATTTGTGCTTGCCGTATCGTGGAGTGTTTGTGTGGGTGGTGGGTGTAGGGGGGGTACCTAAAAGAAAAACTGCTAAGGGAATGCAACGAGTGGAGAGTGTGAGTGTAAATTGTCATGGTGGAGGGTATATAAACTTCGGCCCGGCCGAACTTAACACCGTTTCTACTTGTTTTTGTATACACCGGGTAATGCTGAACATCAAATGACTCGCTTTGTTTGGCCATAGCAACAACAACGAAACAACCAAACACACAACATCACACATACTTTGTACAAAGTACCTGACGTATTAGTGTGTCACCATAACGTCGACTGCGCAAGCCTTGCAAATGAAATTTTGCGTGGCTATGCTTTATATCTCCGTTCAACAACAGCAACAGACACAGGAACATACATACATTATTATGTTAATACATACGCTATAGACACAATTTCGTGTGCCTCACCCCTGCCACAACACTCTTCCATTGCTCTCTTGCTCGCTTATTTCTGTTTAACACGTCATTATTCTCTTTCGCAGTCGCAGAAAATCTGGTTTTAGCAGCAGCAAAAAATCTGGTTTTAGTAGCAGCATAAAATCTGGTTTTAGCAGCAGCAGAAAACTTGTCTGTGTGTTGTTTGCATGTGTTGACTTTTATAGATTTAGTCCCTATACGCCGCTATAGATGTTAACACATCAAAAATGTCTTTTAGCATAATTTTTTGACGGCTTCTGCAAACACTGGTATATCCATATAATTTGGTTGAAAAAGTACAGCTTGAACCAAAACAAATTGTATGTTTTCGTTATCCCCGCTGAACTCATAGTTCGACAAATAAGCTAAGTTATGCGATTTTAATCAGGGGTATCCATGACACAGCTGATCGACGAGAGAGCGATAAGCAACCAGAAGCAAACCATAGCTCTATCTGCGTACACATATTTTGCATCATTTTGTGCAAAATGTTGCAAAATCTTGCAAAATGTTGTCTGATTTGGAGTACATCTCTTGCAGCGAGAGAGCCAAAAAGAGAATTTTTTGAGAGTTGGAAGTTAGAGAACTTGCAAAATGTTGCTGGAGAAATTTCTGCTTGCAAGATTTTGCAACTAGTTTGAACAGCTGTTTTTATTTACTGTTTGAATGAAATAATTTTTGTGAAATGAAAATAAAAATTGAAATTTAACAATGACAGAGGTAAGTAGTTAGAATTGGGTTGATTTTTAACGTTTATAATAAATTATAATAAACAAAACATTTTACTTCATGCTAGAAACGTGCAAATAGACAGTGCGACCGTGCGACACATATGCTAAAATTTTTTTGCTTTGTTATTTCAATGGTTTACACACCGATCAGCTGTTTTCTTGCAAGATTTCACTGGATGCTGTTTCCGTACTTTTTGAGATTTTTTCAACCGAGAGAGTAAAATTGTTCTTACTCTCCCAAAAAAAGTTACTGAGTATTTGCTACTGGAAAAGTACGCAGATAGACCTAATTTTTAAATAGTTTTCATTGATACTAATGACAGCTAAATTATGGTTCATGTTGTTTGCATCGAGCGAAAATACGCTTCCTATTTATTTCTGTCCGTTTTATGTCCAATCAAAGAGTAAAATACAAGAGCAACACGAACTCGATGAAATGGCCTACTACCTCGACGTTAACGAGAGAATATAAAGACAGGGATAGAGACTCTTATCTATTGCTCTATGTTTTAACAGAAGCTCCCAAGACAAAAAGGTAGAACCATTAGCAAAGCAAAGACAAAACTACATAAAAAATTACACAAAGTCAAGAGTGTCTCATTCAAGATTTTTGCACTTTTTGAGTCCAACATTCTCAGAAAAGAATACGAAAAATATAAGTAGGGTTGCACTTTTTTCACAAACGAACACAAAAAGGCACTTTTGGGGTACAGGGCAGCAGAAATGCTGAAATTTTTCTTAGAACCGAAACCGTTATTAGTTTTACATGACACTCCAAGAAGTGATAGGAGAGAGCTCTCACAATTAGTTTTACAACATAACATTCTGATATATATTTCAGAATTGGCTCTGCAAATATTAGTTGTACCAAGATGTATTCAGAGATGTTGAATGCATAAGCATGGATGATTTGCTTTGTTTACATTGCAATCCACTTTTGAACTTTTGTTGTTGGTATTATTCATTTCGTGGTTTCAAAACCGCTGGTCAATCAAGGCTCTTAGCTGTTAAATATCTGTCATCTCAAGTTTATTTATTAAAATGATTGCCATTTACGATTATGAATCGTTTAAAAACCGAAGATCGCATTGAGATAGTTGAAACATACTACAAATGTGGTGATTCAAAAGTGAACACATTTCCAGTATTACGGGGGATCATTTCTAACTCGGTGGTTACATCAACAAACAAAATTGTCGCATACGGGACTCGGTGAACACAGAAGTGATGGTGGGAAAACCATTGCATCCGGAAAAAGTGAATGTTTGGTGCACATGGAAGTGTTATTGGGCCATATTTTTCGAAAATGACGCTGGAAGAACCGTTGCCGTTAATTCAGAGCGCTATCGCCGCTATTTCCTATGATATCCGACCTTATTTGGCCTGCAATTAAAGATTATGAACTGGACGATATGTGGTTTCAACAAAACGGTGCCACGAGCACCCCAACATGACCGATTGGGCTTTATTGCCTCAGAAGTTTCCAAAACGCGTAATTTCAGGTTTGGCGACATCAGTTGGCCGCCGTTAGACTGTTTTTGTGGGGCTAATACCGTGTCTACGCGGATAATCCTCTAACGTTGAAATTGGTTAAGGTATGGCCGAAATATCGCCCGAAATGTGTGAAAAGATGTTGTCACCATCAACTACAATAACACCGCCTGCGTCTTCTACGAAGAATTTTATTATTTTTATAGTTACGATCACCTTTACTATATAACACCCACCAAACCAATTACTTTTGAAGTGGTGCACAGCTAGTTCCAAAGTGGCAGAAAGGGTACAATTTCTCCCAAAACCAATGATTTCTCAATGCCAATTTTTACAATTGCTTGTAAAAAGAAGGACTAGTTGTATAGAACAGAAGTACAAGTTCCACCCTAGTTCGGGAAGTAACTTGTTTTTAAGAATCGAGAAGGAACCAAATAAATTCTTTCGACTTACAGATGTTCCTCTCGACAAGAAAAGGAGTGTGGTTGAGAGCAAAATTCTGCAAAAGCTAAGGTTGTTGCAGACATACTTGAGAGAAGCTGTAGCTGAGGACGATCAATACCGGATGGATTAGAGCATGGTATGTCTAATTGCAGTGAAACTTCGGCAAGTCGAACCATGTGGAAAGGTTTCTTAGCTTTGTTGTATAAGGTGTCTAACAACGTTATAAATGGTCCATTGGCTCTATTTTTACAAAGAACAAGATAAAACTGTGAACCTTACTAGTCAAGCTGGCTTTTGTTAAAACTTTGAGCTATTAAGTTTTCGCATTGAGAAAGTTCAAATCGACTACAATATTGTGGTAGTCCTTAGTAACAAATATGTTAAGCTTTGTACCTATCTAATATTGCGCCTGTCACCTTAATTTTAGATTAAAGCAATAACCAAGACTATCAAACCCCAATCTGGTTATAATTCATTGGGATTGTCGAGCTCGAACTGTGTTACCCAATTTTCTTGCATTTGATTTACCATGTCTCTATAAAATTAAAAATCTTTTTGCGGAGTCTCAATTTCAGCCGCAGTATCCTCATTACCCAAAAAACTAAAAACCATTCTAATAAATTATGTGACCACAACAAAAACTTATGCAACATACTGGGCTCAAACTGTGACCACTATCATAAATAAACATTTACCATTTTTCCTCCGTTGTAGCTGCTTTTTTTGCGGCCAAAATAGAGATTACACAAACACCATCACTAAATAATGCCACCAAACACAACATAAGACAACATTGTGGACGCATGATTAGGAGACGGACATCTATGGTCAGGCCATTGGCAGGGTCTGCCGTCGTCGTCCACAATTGTCACATGAATGGAAATTAATTATCGCAAACAGTGTTGCCACCACATGCAATCGCGCTCGCTAGCTGTATCAGTTCGACTCGGCTTGGACGAACATGAATCATGTGGGTAAAACGGAAAACAGAGATAGTACAAACTGTTTAAAGCCAAGTTAGCGCAGTGAGAGATTTAAACGCGCACAGCAAGTTAAACATGCGTGTTAATTGAAATCAGAGCATTAAACGTGGTGTGCGCATGTGCCGCCAATGCGCGCATGCGTGGTCAGTCAGTCAGTGGTCAATGGTTAGTTGGCTCGCCGGCAAGATGGTTTGGAACGCCAGGAACAGAAAATGATATGTGATAAAGTGGTAGCTAAATAATCATGAAACAAAGGTGATAACGAGTTAACAAACATACATAATTTCTGTGCATTGTAGTTGTTGTCTTAGGTTTTTCTGGCCTAAATGAATATGACCAGCACAATCACAACTGTGTATGGTTTTCCTGCTCTACTGACTGGAGTGGTGGGGAGCGGGACTGCGAAGATAATTGAAATTAAAAGTGAAATCTCAAATTTGTACAAAATTTTTAATTTTCAACAAAGTCCTCATATAGCCTTCCGGGCCACCGCTTGCGATACTTTTATCATATTGCAAATATGGGTTACTAACATGTTGTTGCATGTTCAGTTGAATCATGAAATTAATTAATTTATTGTTTATTGAATGTTGACATAACGCGCATATCGCAATTTTTTCTCTCGCTTGTTTTCAGTTTTTGATTGGAGATGCAAGAGTGAAGAGACATTCACACAACCTTGTGGCAATAACTTAAAATGTGTTGTTGCTGTGTTGTCGTTGGCCACATTGCATGCCACCAAAATTCGGAAGTATGTTATGGGCGTTACAGGTACTGCCTTCTCATTCAGATTCGACCAAATCGATATCAAACCGTAAATCTTTAGCTTCTTTCAATTCATTTTACTGCATTTTTATTTTGCTTCTTGTTTGCGTTTATGGATGGATATGGATATAAATAACAGCAAAAAAGGTTAAGCTTTCCTTCCCTCTTAACACAATGACCGTAAGGACCCTGACCAATATTAATAAAAATCCCATAATACAAATCATTTATTGCTAAGTTTAATTTACCACAAAGCAATTGCTTTACACTCGAGAATATAGGTTAGTAATGATTATAAAACGCGAATACACTTAACTTGACCACACACCAGTTTCGGAATACATTTCTTATATATGTTTCTTCTTTCTTTTACATGCCACATTTGAGGTCCTGGATCACCGCACCAATTCTGCAGGATAAGTCAAACTGTTGATATCTGATGGGAAATTTTCTGCAAAATAAAACGTTTTAATACAAAAACCATAATTACAATAGTTTTACTTACCTTTCTTAATATCCGGAAAAAAATCCTGATATCGCCGCGAAAGGAACAATTATACATACATTCTTTAACTTTTTTCTAATAAATATAATATGTGACCTGCTCCACGAAAAGGGACCTCTGCGCCGAGTGATTTTTTTGAGTCATTCTTATAGGAAAAATGCCGCAAACCGCAAGTTTCTATGTCTTTTATTTTTTTTAGAAATCACCTGTAAAGATGAACATAATTAATGAAAAAATTTAAAAATGTGATATAAACAGATAATATATATAATATTTGAAATTTAAAAAAAGTTCAATATCAAAGGTACAAAATGCATCCGACTCATCACTGACTATAGGTAAACATTCTTCCAAACAATCGCTGAAGTATTGTTCTTCAATACTCTTAAATTCGTCTTGAAGGTTGCATAACCATGCGCAAAACACGAAAAAACTAAGCGCTTTTTTAAACGCGTTTTTCTCAATAACTTCTTTTCGGCGCAGAGGTCCCTTTTCGTGGAGCAAGTCACATATTTGTTTTTCGAATTTTAAATATCAGGTTTGAAGTAAAGTACATAGGATTATGTTAAGATAACCGAATAGAAAATTAACTCGGTTGTATCAAC
Source organism: Phaonia tiefii (assembly GCA_963931995.1). Classification (NCBI taxonomy): domain Eukaryota; kingdom Metazoa; phylum Arthropoda; class Insecta; order Diptera; family Muscidae; genus Phaonia; species Phaonia tiefii. Next base: position 193,711,642 of record OZ008368.1, on the reverse strand, counting down.
AGAATTCATGAGAAATTCGGTTACAGCAACCGAATGACGCCAAATTCGGTTGTTGCAACCGACTTAAGGCTAAATTTGGTTATTGCGATTGACTTGATACCAAATACGATAGCTACAACTGAATTGATGCGAAATTTGGTTGTAGCACCCTAATTGATGCCACATTCGGTTACTCCAACCTAATTTGGTAAAAAGTTCGGTTTTTACATCCGAATTAATTCCAAATTCGGTTCTTCCACCCGAAGTATTATAAAAAAAATATAGTTGACAGAACGAATAATGTTTTCACATCCGAATCAATTATAAATAATCCGAATTATCCGAATCAATTAATTTCGGGAAATTTTTTCACTTTTGCGGCTACCTAAACGCTACTTAAGCGTTACCTAAACGGTGTTAAGAATCATTCCTAGGAAGTTCATATGTTCCAGAAAGATGTTTACTGAGATCTTAGGTATATTTTTGTTGTTAATTGTTTCCTTGAATTTTGAACGGTTTGCTACCTATGGACCTTAACAGGGGAAAAAAGATAAAAAAAATCGAATTTGTTAAAGGTTTTTGCGATTATGACCTTGAAGACGAAATATTTTTGATTTGTTTTTTTATGACATTTATGACAAGAGCTACAATTTTCCCTCAGAGAGTAAATCAAAATTCCAAACGGTTTGCAAGATATGAACCTGACAAAATGATAACTTTTTTGCAAAATGATACCGAGGCCCCAAACCTCTGGGGACCCATAAGAAAAAGTACATGACTTTGGGCAAAACTGGGAGACACGGGTCTTTTTTTTTTTGGTCTTTTATCATAGTTATATACCATGACTTAAAAAATTACACACAGTGTGATGAAACGAGGTTGCTTCAACCGGATTTGAGTTATAGGGACTAAAATCGGACGTGACAACCTCAATTCGGTTATGGCAACCGCAATTCGGTGGTAACAGCCGCATTTACAGTTCCTACAACCTCTTCTCAAACAATTAGTTCTCTGAGTGTAAGGATTCAGCTAATATTTACGACCATCGCGTCGTAACCATTTTACGGAACGAAAATGTTTATAAGACGATAGTATAAATTCATTTGGACATCATTTGTATATCAACTATTATCAAAACGTGGACCTATATATGCATCTCTTTTCAAAAACGATCGTGCTTAGTCTAAACTCACGTCCCAAATTTAATTGAAATAGTTAATATTTATTTGCAACCTCTTGCTACTGCACTTGAGTGACACAATTTGTATTGAGGCTATTTAAAAAAGTCGGCAGGAAAAGGAACGTAAGTAAAGCTTTTGCAGAATATCGTTGAAATCAGTTAATGTTGGTATCGTTTAATACCGGAATTGTTTGTAAAATTTGTGTGTTTGCTATATCAAAATTCGGACCGATATGGGGCTTTTCAAAACTGATTATTATTGGTCTATGAAAAGCTTATCTAACGGGTCCGCCAAATAACTTTTTTTTTGAAAATGCTATAAAAAAAACTACTGAATATTTTCTCAAATTTCTTTTTTTATTTGAAAGTACAAACCTTCCGGTTAATAATGAAAAATAATTTCATTCAAATGGCTGCTCGGCTGGCCGTGCAGTAGCCTACACGATCGGTCCAATTTTTAAGCACATTATCGATTGTGTGCAGCTGTATTTCACCAATGGCTTCACGAATATTGTCCTTAAAACCGTCAATTGTCTCTGGCTTGTCGGCGTAACACTTATCTTTGAGGGCACCCCACAAATAATAGTCCAACGGTGTCAAATCGCAGCTCCTAGGTGGCCAAACGAGCTCTGCGGCTGATAATGCGATCTTCAAAAACAGGGCGCAAAACATCGAATGTAGCTTCGGCTGTGTGGCACGTAGCGCCGTCATGTTGAAACCAAATGTTGCCAATACCCTCCTCTTCAATTTTTGTGAACAAAAATTCGTTCAACATGGCCCGATAACGATCGCCATTGACTGTAACGGCCACTCCTTGCTCATTTTCGACTCGTTTTGGGTGCATCGGCTTTTCAATGTATGCGTGCGGATTTTCTGTGCCCCAATATCAAAATGAGCTTCATCTTAAAAGATGATTTTTTTGGCAAAATCGGCATCTGCAACATTACCATGATTTTCAAAGTAATGTCGCAATATTTCCCAGCGTTGTTCAAGCGTATACACAAGCATATTCGTTCAGCGGAAGGATACAACTAATTATCTGTCAAATCAGACATGAGCTAAGTGTTACCATTCACGAAATAAGCACTAGTTGAAAGAAAACACGTTAGATGGCGGACCCTTTATTCGATATCATTAAAATCGGTTCATATTTATAATACATATTGATGAATATATATTTATTTATATTCATATTTATCCCACATATATGAGGGATATATAAAAATTTGGACTGATGTGGCCCATGTTCAAAAGTGATTGTTCAGCCTATATCGGCTAATTTTTATAACTTCTGGAACTAATAATACAAAGTTTCCTTGGCATATGAAGGCAATATCAACACGCTGACTGATGTGACCTATTTTTGTTTCACATTTTACATGTGTTATTTTATTTACTTGTGTACTGGTTTACTTAATTGCAATATAAAAAGTGCATCCAAGGATCCTAGGATCCAACTATGAGGGCACCTTTGTATGCGCTAGTATCAAATCAGGCCAACCAAATGAGATATGAGAAGTTTCGTGGATATAATTTACAGACGGACTTCACTTCATTTGAGAAAGATATAAAAAAATAATGACAATAGTGGTTACTTAACAAAATAAAATTTTTTGATCAATTTATAAGACAGTCCAAAAATGTGCTATTTTTTGGTTTAACTTGAATAAAGACACTTTATTATTTTTTTTATTATTTTTAAAGTAAGCGATGATTTTTTAGGGAGCGTTTGTTTATTACCATTTATTACATCTTAATCATTTTACGAGTCAAAATGGCAAAACAAAAAATTTTAAATCTATCGGAAAAAACCAAAATCGATGTTTACAGTTCTCTAGGATATTCTAACCGCGCAATAGCTAAAATAATTGGACGGCGCCCAACAGTTGTCGACTATTACATCAAGGACCCCGAGGGGTATGGAAAAAAGAAAAATCATCAGAATTCCTTCTTGTCAAATATCCTTGTCAAATATAAGAGCTCCTTATCCTTGTCAAATATAAGAGCTCAAGCTGGAGTGGAAGCGAGCAAGTCATCAGTACGCAGAGTAATTAAGAGCTGTGAGTATCTTAAATACCTGAAATTTCAAAAAAAGCCGCCACTTAATGCTCCTCGTAAGGAAAAGCGGCTTCAATTCGCAAGAGACTACATGGTATGGGATGTGCAGCCAAGAGGTCATGTAAATGACTGGAGAACAGTTGTATTTACGGATGAGAAGAAGTTTAATTTGGATAGGCCTGATGACTAAAACTATTATTTCCATCATCTGCGCAAAGAAAAGCGTTTTTGAACCGACATCACAGCCGAAAGGGCGGCGTTATGGTGTGGGGTGCTTTTACGTACTATGGCACCATCGATCTTGAATTTCAAAGTGCAAAAATGCCTGGTGCCAGCTATAGAACGTTATTGGAATCGACTTTTCCGCAGTGCAGTGAACTATTTGGTCCCATATCTTGGATATTGCGACAGGATAATGACCCTGTACACAACGCCACAGTAGTAAAGGAGTTCATTGCTAGCCAGAATGTTAATATTCTTGATTGGGCACCCTATTCGCCAGATCTAAACATAATCGAAAATGTCTGGGGTTGGTTATCTCGTACGGTCTATGAAAGAGGTATACAATTTGATGACAGGGTGTCAGTAATTCAGGCCATTAAGGATGCTTGGAATCAAATTTCGTTGGATTACATGCATTCTCTCTATCTCTCAATGAAAACCCGTATATTTGAAGTTATTAAAAACAACGGGGGTTGTACCCGTTACTAATAGTTCTTAAATAAAGTGAGATAAATTAAAAACAAGAAAAACTGTTTTTCATTAAAATTAGTTAAAGTGGCTTTATTCAAGTGAACAAAAAAATAGCACACTTTTGGACTTTCTATATAAATTGCTCAAAAAAAGTTCTTTAGTTAAGAAACCACTATTATCATGATTTTTTTTTCTATCAAGATGTCTAGCTTCCATTTCCATTTTAAAATTCTGCAATAGGTTACAAAAAATACAGGCTGCTGAATATGGAATTTATAGTGCCTTTAAATAAGTGAACCGGAGTGAATATAAGGATACCAGCTGACCGGGAAACTTCATTACAACTAAAATTGATTAACTTAATAATGTTACTTTCGTAAGCCGATTCTCCCTATTTAAAGAATAAAACTGTTTGGAATTAAACTGAATTTAAAGCATTTTATATACACGGAAATGGATTTCACCACCTCAAATCGGTCATTGGAACACAACGTTGTCTTTTTTGACTATCCGTGCTTAAACAAACAATGCAGACGGCGATACGTGAATCCCTCGCGTATAATTGTCCGCGGGAAATGCAAAGAAATTAGAGATTAAGGACACACACTTGTCACGTATTGATTTTCATGCCGAATGCATCGGAATTTTTGTAATGAGGACTTCCTTGCGTTTGAACTTGCCTTTAATTATGGTGGCTTGCATGACATTGTTCTTGAAATTCAAACGTTTTTTCAAAAGAATACAATCAGTATTGTAAATATGGGTTTGTGTCAAAATATGCACGTGTATTAATATGTACTGCATTCTCAATCTGAAATTTTTTACATAACACTGGTCGAAAGTTTTTAAAATTCAATCAAATAAAAAGTGAAAATTCTTGATAACATTTTTTACCTTCACTTAATTGTGACTCAAATCGAAACGCATCCATCGATTTTCATGTTCCATACCTCATTTTAGTACTAAAGTACGAAGTTTTAAGCGAACCACACACTTGTCATTCATGAGCATGAGCTTTTTTACTTTACTGCCTGATGAACTTGAAAACCGTTACCAAAAACTTAATAGACATGATAGTGATGCGAACTACTTCGACGACAGTCTTATTTGGTATCAACAAGGGAGGTAAACCGGCTATAAACATCAACGATAGCTGATGTTCATGCTCAGGAGTCACAATACTGTTGTTCACTTTACGATAAAGTAATAAAATTTAACACTTTTTATTGTTTTTGCATATACACATTTTTGACTTTCTAGCTCTAAAAAATTTTTGTAAATCCTCTTCGCGCACATACCGAAAACTATACTGAAAATTGACTTGCGCCGTCGCTAGTATTAAGTACCAATTTTTAGCCTTCTGGCTATAAAACACTTCTGCCTAAAATTCTTTGCCACCAATATTTAGCCATCTGGCTCAAAGTCTCACTTTTACCACGCACCGTCGCGTGCAAAGCTAAAATTTAAAATCCAGCTTCAAATTGATCTTACCTGTCTTACAAAAATCCGGCTTTAAATTGATCTTCCCCGTCGTCAGTACTATATTTGCACCAAGTTTTAGCCTTCTACCTCCTACCTACTTTTGTAACTCCCCCTCCGCCCACAAAACGAAAATTTAAGATCCGACTATAAATTGATCTTTCTCGTCGTCAGATCTGCATGTGTTATAATGCTATAACTTTTGCAAATGGTGGCAACTCTTAGGTTTGTTTTAATATCGTATTTGGGAAGAAAACAGATACAGAATACACGTCAACAGCTAAGGAATGCTATACTCTATATAAAACGCGGAATACTTACGGAATCATTCGTCAGTGCTTTTAGGCGCTACGTGCATTTAGGCGCTACGTGCAGATTTTGCGGCCGTCCTACACCAACTCGTGACATGCGTGACAGAAAAGGGGTTGGAAGGCCAAGAAGTGTTCGATCAGACGAGAATATCGCCGCTCTGGCTGAAGATATCGCGGATGCGCCGTCAACGTCGATTATTTTTTTTGATTGATTAATTGTGGCAAGAGGGTTGCATTTCCATTTACCGTCGGAAAATGCCAAGGTAGCTTTAAAGCCATTTTAAGAACTTTATTTTGAGCAAATTGTAATCTTTTGAAATGAGACGTTGCACAATTGCCCCATACTGGACAACCGTATAACAAAATGGCTTGAAAAATCACCTTGATAATTACAATTTTGTTTTCTGTACTTAAAACTAAGTTTCTGTTAATAAGAGGATATGGGATTTTAGTATATAGTTTAATTTTATCAACAGTACATGAAATGTATTCAGTTTTTTATCTAAGTGAATTCCCAAATATTTTACATTTTCCAACCATGGTATGTCGTTGCCTAATATTCTTAAATTATTACTAGGTAAATAACATGACCTTCATTTTCGAGAAAAGTAAATGGCTTGAGTTTTGCTTGTATTAAGTTTTACCTTCCACCTGAAATAATACTGGACTAACTTGTCAAGGGCACATTGAAGTTCAGTCAAAACATCTTGGCTTAGAACGTGCGTACAATATAAACCAATATCATCTGCGTAGGCGGCAAATTTGCATGAATTTATTTTGGGAAAATCAGCAGAAAAATATTATACAAAATGGGTCCTAATACTGACCCCTGAGGAACTCCTGCAGCTATTGCTTTGAACTCAGACAAAGCATCATTAATGCAAACACAGAATTTTCTGTTTGTGAGAAAATTATAAATGAGTCTTACAAGATACGATGGAAATTAAGAAGTTTATAAACCAGACCATGATACCAGACAGAATCAAAGGCCTTCTCAACGTCTAGCAATACCAACCCTGTTGATTTCCCAGAGCAAAGTCCGGACTTGATATCGTTGCAGATTCTCTTAACTTGGTGGGTAGTTGAGTGCAAGCTTATGAATCCAAACTGTTCGTTAGGCAATATTTTTTTCGTTTCAACAACGCTTATAATTTTTCTTTTCACAACTTTCTAAAATAATTTGGCAACAGAGCTCAAAAGACTAATTGGTCTGTAATTTTCGGGAAAATTTGGGGTCATTCCCGGCTTGGGAATAGGTATTACTTTAGCATTTTTCCAGCTTTCCGGAAAGTATTGCAACATTAAACATGCATTGAAAATACTCGTTAAATAGGATACAACGCTGTGAGGAAGATGTTTTAACATCTCATTGCCTATTTGGTCTAGCCCGCAAGATTACCTTTTTTTATTTGAACTAATAAGTTTTTCTACCTCGCTGACTGACATTTTTTCAAATTTAGGTGTTACTATGTTATTCTCATTAAAACGCTTAACGACTTCATCTACATGCTGATTATGCCGTACAGTCCAAAGATTCTCAGAAATTTTGTGATTAGAGCTAAAAGTATTCGCAAAAGCATTTGCCTTGTCGGTATCTGAAATAAGCATATTATCGCCTATGCACAGACCATGGCAATATGTAGTCTTCCTCCTGAGAATTTTAGCGACGTTCCAAAAAGGTTTTGACCTTACGTCAAGGGAACTTAGCATATCATTCCACCTACAGCTACGAAAGAAAGGAATTTCATTACGTATAAGAACTGTGTATTTCCTTACAAATTCTAGATCAGATATCTGTCGGTATCTTATCCAATCTCTTCTAAATAAATTTCTAATTTTAATAAGTTGGAGTATATGGTCTGGAAGTTTGACAAATTTTGACTTTGGAGGACATAGAGGTACACATTTTCTTATGCCTTCTAATAGCGTTGTTGTAAAAGTATTTATGTGATTATCTATTTCAGTAGTGCAATTAACGTTAACACACGGAGAAATATCTAATTTCTTTTCTATTATTTAACAGATTACATGTTATTCTTTAATCCTGCGTAGAAACGTTTTAGATAAGCCATGAAATACGGACGAAAAATAGTGAACAAACCCCATCACGTATGGCACGGTTCCAGTCAACTAACATTCGAAATTGTTTGAGTTGAATACAAATTTCGGCGAAACTAATCCACATGGAGTAAAGGTGACTTACAACAAAATTATAATAAGGAATAAAGCTCACTAAAGGGGAAAAAAAAGATTTTTATTAAAACACACATTTATAATTGAAAATAGGTTTTCATATTTTGTCACGTACAGACAAATCGCGTCACGCAAGGGAAAAAGTTTAACTTAAATCTGCAGTCCACAACTTGGGACATCCATATACTCGTACTTACGTGAAGATCTGGTGGGTTTTTGTTGTTTCTTACGTGTTCGTTTTTAGCAGTTTTCAACCAACAAACCCATATTTGGCTCACAACAACATTAAGCATTGTGACTCCATCATATACTATTGAATAGCGACCACAGTGCGTTTTGACAAAAGTATATACTATATTTGCGACAAACTACAAGCTCTTTATATTTGCATCCAAATAACAGAATAGGGAGATTTTTCAGCGTGTGCCCAACTACGCAAAAGCGTGACACAATTGTTAAAAAATCAGAATTTTGTAGGCTTAAATGAAAAATTTACTAAAAGTACATGTATTTAGTTAAAAAAGACGAAATGTTTAAAACACAAAATTTTAGTTTGTATATTATCAGTTTGTTATTATAAACTCAAAACGGAACGAGTCACCAAAATGTGGGACGGTTGTCCAAGGTATGCATAACCTAAACTAGCGCGGAAATACTAGCTTAGTTATCGAGGTAAAATCTAATTTTTATGATATTGGAGATGCGAAGAAACGAAGAAACTATGCCGAATCCGGCAACAAAGCCAGCCCAGAAGGAACCGCGCTGAAACTTTTAATAAACAACCGGTGCAGAAATTTCAGTCGGGTGAACCGACTTAAACATACCTTCGCCTTAAGTCATCCATTGCGACCGACTTCTATTAAAAAACCACATATATTCATCCTTATGTTGAACGAATGAGGGGGGCAAATGTGTCAATATTCCATAGCAGTCCGGCATTGCGCTAAATATTATTCAAACTCTAACTTAATTAGGTTTCTAAGTTATTTAGGGGATTTATCGTGACTACCAGCCAATTCCTGGCCCAATATTTATATGGGAGGTACGCAAGTGGGCTTGGCGAAGTGGTTCATTTGTTATTACACAGCAGTTTTCAACAAAATATTGAGCAGTACCAAATTTTGTTAAAATCGGTTGTGGTATACGGGAGATATCCAGTCGGCCACACGGAAATTCTCCCAACTTCCATATGGAAAGTACCGGAATGGGCGTGGACCGGGCCAATATTCCCCAGTTAAGTAGATATTTACCGATTATTAACGAATATTTCAATTGAAGCTAATCACAGGTACCAGAATAAAGTTTTGGAAGAAACATGATTTTGTAATAAATGTGTAGATTTGTATGGAAGGTACCAGAAGGGGCGTGGTCAAAACGCCCATTTTCAATCCCAAACTCAATATTGGCAAAATAATAGCCACATTGTGGTCGGTAAAGATGTACGGGAGTATTCTTGCCAAACAACCAGCCTGCCGAACAAATTTTGTATGTCAGATACCAAAATGGCCGTGGCACAGTCACCCTTGTCTTCATCGGTGGTGAATGGCGTTTGACGACATGAAGCCTAAAACCTAATTTTATTAAGATCGGAAAATTTTCACGCGACGAATCGCATTAACAACTCGGACCACCACCAAGGTTTTGTATGGGAGGTGGCAGAATGGGCGTGGCAACATCACCCTTATACTTTTCTCCAGTTAAATATACATTTCCATATTATTAACCAGTGTTTCAGTTGAAGCTAATCACATCTACCAGAAAAGAGTTGTAAAAGAAACATGATTTTATACAAAATGTTGCGATTTGTATTCGAGGTACAAGAAGGGTCGTGGCCAAAACGCCCATTTTCAATCCTATACTAAGTATGGACAAATGAGAGTAACTGAGAAACTTTCGTTCTGATTGGTAGAGATTTACGGCAGTTATCGTATTGACCAGCTATCCAGACAGACGGACATGGCTCAATCGTCTTAAAAAGTCCCAAAGATACTGAGGGTTTAATGTGGTACCTTCTATGCGTTACATTTTTTTCCGTATTAATTGATATTTACCACCATCTCTATGGGTGAGGCTATAAAATCTGCCTTGGCCTGGAAGTTAGTCTTGCTAAGCCCGGCTGAAGGCCTGTCACGCATAAAGCTTATATCCTTAATATCTCCGGAATTTCATAGGTTTTTATGTCAAGCTATACCTCAAAACATCAAGCAGAGGGGTCAAGGGCCTTACCAAATGAGGGAAGCATGTTTCTCCAACCAGCTTGATCATCAGCGTTTCTCCTCCTGTTTGTAACACCAAGCTCTCGCAGGCAATATTGTACTTGGTCTTTCCAGCGAATTCTTTGTCGTCATATTTTTTCAATGTACGTCTTCGAATACCTTTCGCATTGGTTCATTCTGATCCATTCTACTGACATGACCTAGCCAGCGTAAAACGTGCTGTTTTGCTACGCATAACTAGATCGATATTGGGATACAGATTTTACAGCTCGTGGTTCATCCGTCGTCGATACTCACCGTGTTCTATTATAGGACCATATATTCCAAAAACTATGTAAGCGTAAAGTGTCAGCTTCAGATTTATCGATAACACTGCTGGTCATCGATAAGTTTTAGTTATTTTTCCCACTTATTATGAGGAGGCATACAAAAATATTTGCTCAAGTAAAATTGTAAAAACAAGTTATAGATTTCTAAAACCCAGATATGTCGATGATTAAAAAAGTTATCGATTTTCAGCTTATTTTGAGCAAAGAAGATTTAACAATTCGAATATTTATATGTCAACCAGACAATCATCGACGTATGAATTTCTGCCGATAATATGGTCAATGATCGGCGGTGTGGCAAAAATTTAAAAAAAACTTAAAAACTTCCTATTACCGATGAGTGATTGACGTCTGATTTTCTAATATTTCAGCCAAGAGGCATTATCAACCGGGTTTGTAAATATGTGGTCATTGTTAATGAGAGTTGCTAAAAAGGAAGAAGAATTATCCTTTATTGTTTTTAGAAATAACAATAAATTCTTGCTCCCCCAGGGAAAATTGAGAACTTTATTTAACAGCGACTGTTTGTACAAAAACTCAATGAATATTCTGAATTTATTATTCTATTTCAAAATACGACAAAATGTTGTTTATGGAGTCAGATACTATCGCAAATTTCTAATTCGCTTTGTTGTTGTGAATGGTACTGTGGCAGAGTGCGCGACGCTGCTCGGGCCGAATCAGCACTTTATATAAATCACGAAATTCGAAAAGGGCTCATATCGGTTTTTCGAAAGGGGATCATCTTGGAAAACTGTAACAGCTGTATTTTCAGCAGTTTTATATAAAAAAACATTTGAGTAGTTTGTGAAGCAGTTCAAATTCCAAACAAGCTGGAAAATTTGAATAAACCGACGTGCCCTTTTCGATTCTGCTGACTTCGTTTCCATTAAATTTCATGAATTTTATGTCTTGCCAGTAACCGTCACAGAATAAAATAAATGACTGTACGTGTGTGGTTCGATGACGCCTTCTGCTGTACCACAGTCGTATACGATTATATAGTATATATTGCAAAAAGGCTGTATCGTTCGAATCCTGTATAACCAACATTAAATACCTGTTCACTATGTCTAAAAATAGAAAACACAATGCTCAACGACATTTCCGTTAGTAAGCTATAGTCAATTATTGGTCCTTTTTCTTCGAGTGTGTTATATTTCTTATATGAGTCTCTTTTTTGCAAACACTGTTCTCTAAATTCAGTGATTGGTTTAAACATATTTTATGGCCTATAACTGCAAAATGACATTAAATACTTTTTAACCACATTTGTATTAAACTCTGGCTTAAGCAGGCATGACTTTGGAAAATTTAAAAAAAATAAATCGATGGAGACAATCACATGAACATCTTCGAATTCCAAACCGATCAGATCTCTGTTAATCTTGTCTTGATTTCAAAATACCTACAAAATATATTTCATAGCCTCAAAGAGCTTTTGAAGAAGGTGCCCTCCGAGTTAACTGGGTTATTTTCAGTACGATTGTGTTCGCTCACGTCTAAATGCATTTTATTCATTTCGGCTTCGATTTCATAATATATGGCAGTATGTCAGTATGGCCGCCCTACGCTAATTACTTACAGACGCGGAATTAACCAATATTTTTGTATGTGCAGTGCACGGTGGTACTTAATGCCTAAAATTCCCATGTATAATTTAGTTTCTTCTTACAATTGCAATATCAAATAAAAGCCTAACCATCAAATTATAAGATTTAACATATTTTCCCAACACATAAGAAATTCCGCTAATATAATTTGTAATTCCGAAATATTAATTTCAAACTTTGAAAACAAAATATGTTTTTATATTTGGTTTATTAGTTCAGTAGTAAAATTGCACATATTTTCAAAATTTATTGGAACGAAGTTCCATATCGCACGTTGCGAAATGGGGGCTAAATGAAAAAAAATTAAACAACTTTTGTTTTAACACTATTATGCTACATCCCACTATTATCAACTATATTGTTTACTTTTGCTTAGGTTTGTATCTAGACTAAAGGCTTGGACTATAGAGAAATAAATTAACTAGATGCCTCTATATGTTGGGAAATTTCATGTTTAACGTAGATAAATAAAAACCATAGATGATTCATTTGCTTAATCACAACTTTCCCCAGAGGGCTTATGCTGTTTCCATACGACAATTTTCCACTCGGCTGCATTGAAAACGCTCTCAACCATCATTTTTATTTCGATTCTGTTGTTTAAATTTGAAAATAGAATATAAATAATAGAAAAGCATATCGCTTTTGATATTTGTTGACAATACAAAAGACAAAGAATCACAGTTATATAGTTTTATCAATAGTTTTTGTCTCCATGGAAATTTGCCCATATCCACCACTCCATCGCCATCTAGAAAATTTCCCTTTACTTTCAAATCCACCACTTATCTTTCACCATCTATGATTTTTTATTTATCTATGAATGTGTTTAATGGGAAGTTTTCTAGGTGGAGCCTGTAACAAATATTTAGTATATGTTTTAGTTTTGGAGCTAATAAAAAGCAAATTTAGAAAAGCCAAAGTGAAAGAAGTTTAAAAAAAGAAAATTTTGTTATATAAGTGCCAAAAAAAAAAAAAAAAAAACTATTCATATTCTTAACCAAAGTACCTTTTCTTAAAAAAAATACCTTATCATAAAGAAGTACCTTTGCTTAAAAAATTTACATTTTCTTACAAAATTACCTTTTATTAAAAAAAGTAATTCTTTTAAAATAAGTACCTTTTCTTAAAACAGTATATTTTCTTACAACAAATTGCCTTTTCTTAAAAAAACTACATTTTCTTTAAAGATTACCTTTTTTGCTACATCCCTGGTGAGAATCAGTGATTGTAGCGTTTTGATATCGGGGCATTCCGGACACACTGAATTACTACACCGGATCAACTCTATTCCAGTAAAAACGGACTACTGTATCCTCTACCTTCTACCAGCGACAAATCTAAGGACTTCTATTCCGAACAGGAATACCTCGGAAAAGTCACTGGAAGGGGACACCAGTAGTATCAGATTTTTCACGGATGGATCAAAGTTGGACGAGCAAATAATCTATGGGGTCCATTCACCGGACCTAAATGTAAATATCTCCTTCGAGCTGCCTGATCACTGTGGTGTATTTCAGGCGGAAATTACCGCCATACTGGAGGTTGCTGTACTACTGAAAAATACCCTCCGGAGAATATGTATCTACACAGACAACCAGGCTGCCATAAAATCCCTGGAAGCAATGTTTGCTACATACCTGACGGTGCAAGAATGCCACTCATCACTTAGGGTGATGGCAGAGTATTTTGACATCAGTCTCATCTGGGTACCGGGACACAGCGACATTCCAGGCAATTGGGTAACGGATACGTTAGCTAGACAGGGCACTACGGCAAAGAAGGTGTTAGTATGCCAGTCTCAACCTGCCGTTTGCAGATCAGGCAGTGGTCCGATAATATGTTCAAGGACAAGTGGAGACTTACTTCAACTTGCAAACAAGCCAGGGTCCTCTGGCCACAGGTGGACAGGAAGAGACTAGGCAACTACTTAACTTGCCGAGAGGCAGGTTATCCACAATGATAGGAACACTTACGGGACATTGTCTTGTAGGAAAACATGCCCTGAGATTGGGACATAGAAACTCCACTCTCTGTAGATCCTCCATAGAGAGGGCGAGGAAACGACGAAACACCTTCTCTTGGATTGCCCTGCTCTGGCAGGACTGAGAAGTAGGATTTTTGGAACACATTTAGTCAGCACCGTAGCCCTACAGGATATTTCTGTATGGCTTATAGACAAATTCATGGAAAGGGCAAATTGGCTAGATGACTAGTCAATAGTTGCTATAGAGGAAACTGCAGGTATAACGATGGGCTTCTTTAGCGTATGTGTGCTAGACAGCGTGCTGTGTTTCAGGCTTTTCAACCAACCAACCAACGTTTTTTGTCAAACAAAATAACTTTTCTTGAGATAAGTACACAGTTGGAAATTTTGTCTTGTAGACATTGTCAGTAGTATTTCCTTAGGACAATGTCTGTAGGTAATAACAATTTATATATGACAACTTCTTGAAATGTCTCTAATTTTGCCTTAGGTGACATACATTGTGAAGGGGCTGACAATCTATGTAAGAATGTTCTACTGAGTTGTCGGCACTATGTCATGGCTGACTCTTACTAAGGCCTATGCTGAATGTCGATAGAGGAAGTCTTCATCATTGGTAAATTGTGGATCATGTGTGTGGATTTTAAAATTGTTCAAAAACTTCAAACTGAAAAATTTATATTAATTTGAAGTTATGAATTTTCAGAAAATATTTCCAAATATTTGAAGTTTGTTAAAATAACTTTGCATTATAATTATGTATGTACGTCTCACTTCGTGTCATGGTATATTTAATATAGTACAACATGACAGATACATACAAACATATAGATTCCAATAAATAAGAACATATCAGATGACTCGAGGCACCATATTTAAAGACGTCTTGAGCAACTGACCAACTGATAAATTGCTACTCAAGGCGACTTGTGTAAATGTTGTGTGATGACAAACTGTTGACAAACTGCGGATGCTTCCTGCTGACTTTTGACCAAAAGTATGGAAATGTCAGGATGTGTCATGAGGTTTTTGTATGGGAGCAGGATCGGAAAGTCAGCAGTGACTCTGATATATCGCTTCTCTGTCATTGACGAAGTCGATAGGAAATTTCCAACTGGGTCCTACTCTTAAAAATGCACCTATTCTTGAAAACCCAATTCTACCAATTGTAGAAAAAATTACCATTTCTTACAAAAAACCTGTTGTTCAAATAAATACCTTCTGTTAAAAAACATTTTCTTACAAAAATTCCTTTTCTTAAAAGTACCTTTTCTGAAATATAAAATAATACCTTTTCTCTCCTTTTCTTGAGATTTTTTGAAAAAATAACCTTTCCTATAAGAGTACCATTTCTATAAAAAGTACCTATTCTTAAAAAAGTACTTCTTTGAAAAAAAAAATTCATACTCTTATGCGATTTTCTTACAGAAAGTATTTCATCTTAAAAATAGTACCTATTCCTAAAAAACATTAGCTTTTAATAAAAGTACCTCTCTTTTAAAAAAGGACCTTTTCGGAAAATAGAATACACAAAAAGGACCTAAAAATATCCTTTATTTTTTAAAAAAATACAGTCTATAGATAAAGAATTTTTCCTAAAAAAAAGTTTATCATTTTACAAAAAGTTTCTAATCTTAAAGGTCCATTTAAATTACCGAATTTTTCAACGGGCGGTTGAGGCGTGTTGGAACTAACTAGTACATAATAGTTATATAGCGAAAGGAACTTCGTTTCAACCGGGTGTCCCCTGACATCTCATGTGATTTTTTGTTGGCTACCATTATAAGAAATTTTCGTGTTTATCCGACGATTAATTCTAGAAATATTTACGGTCTTATTCATAAAAAGTTATGAGAGGTTTGAGAGCCGATTTATCTACAGAAAACGTAACTGAAACCTCTCAAAACTTTTTAAGAATAAGGCTGTTATTGGTTTGATAGATCCTAAAAAATTGCTTAAGCTTTGTTCTAGTGAACATTATTAAGGATCGTAAGTATTTTGAACATATTTTAGCTGCTGCTTTAGCAACTGTTTAAATCAGATAAATTTAAAGTAACGTATATTAGGATAAAAAGGTAAATTTCCAAGCATAGAACATGTATCGGGTGCCAGGTGGTATGTGGCTCCGTCCTGCTGAAACCAAATGTCTGCAACATTAAAGCCATCCAACTGGAGCACGAACAAGTTAGTAATTGTATCTCTGTACCGCCCACCTTTCACTGTAACATTCTGATCATAATCATTTTTGTAGAAATATTAACCAATGATTCCAACGGCCCATAAAGCGCAGCATATGGTGACTTTTTCTGGATGTAGTGGTGTTTCGACAATGGCTTGTAGATTATCATCGCTCCAAATGAGGCAACTCCTTTGCACGTAAAGCCCGCTGAGTTTTTCGAATTGATCCACGTTTTTAGAATTAAATTTTAACGTTTGCAAACGTTGCTCCGGCATGAGTGTATTCAACTGTCAAATTAAACTAACTCCAAAACAATCGAGAGCTTTCAAATCGGATGTCACAGAAAATAGTGTTGTCAACTTACAATTCTCCGCCTCCAAAAAAAACCACCCGTTATGTTACAACGTTGTTACAAGAACTACGAATTTAAATCATATGACCTGTTTTTAATTTTCTCTTTTATCTACAGGAAACTTGGCACTACTCCAATGATGTGCATTTTGTTAGAAAAAATCTGAAATACGTACAATATGTCACTAGTTTCTACAATGAAATAACAAAGTCAACGGGTTTTGGACGAATACCACTGTGCGGTGTCAACAATTTTTTAGGGATATTTTTTCGGGAAAGAAGATGAAAAGATCTTAGCATTGCAGTTGGGATGTAAAGAGGTTATTTCAGTTGGTAAGAAAAATCATTTAAAAATTATTTAAGCTTTCACTTCACCCCAACATATTAATACATAAATTTTTCAATATTTTTTATTGTGACGCGTGCTTCTCAGTGAGAGGGTTTTATTTTGTTGAGATCACTTTGGATACGAAAGTTATCATTTAATAAATTGTTATTGAAATTAAAAGTTGGTTTTAATGGTTCTGGTTAAGTTGTCAAATAGGCGACTAACAATTTGAACCAGTGCTATAATTGGCAAGTGGTTGAAATGTCCAATCATATTGTATGTATACAAGCACAAATTCTACTAATATTTTCAAAATTCATTCCTTTCATTTAAATGCAGATTTGAAGTTCTAGCGAATCAACTTAAATCAAATGTCAGCATTCTTGGAATTCGACCCAATTCAATTGAAAAATCTCGATATCTTTTCAAAATCTTCAACCGAATTTAATTTTGATGTATGAATAATATCTACATACAAACCAAATGAATGGACTTTGCGCTCTGATTTGCTTGAGCGACATCGAACTCTATAAAATTGTTGACATTTCAAAATAAACCCCAAAATTCTGTATTATTTTTGGATAAATTTTCCATTCGTGATCAAACAACAGTAAATGTTTAATGAACTTTTATTTGTTAGCACGATAAAGATGTGACAGGAACAGGTTGCTATGCTGCCTTTTTCTTTTCTGGGAAGAGTTCTGGTGAACTAAATATTCCACAATCCCCTGTTGCTGATTCATTGTTGCTG
This sequence comes from Phaonia tiefii, assembly GCA_963931995.1. Classification (NCBI taxonomy): domain Eukaryota; kingdom Metazoa; phylum Arthropoda; class Insecta; order Diptera; family Muscidae; genus Phaonia; species Phaonia tiefii. The sequence continues at coordinate 193,693,995 of OZ008368.1, read as the reverse complement.
TTCAAAAGCAGTTCAACGTTCCATTCATGATTTGGTGTCTGGTAGTACAAATCTCTTTGTAATTTTGATTTATTTTCACTGATTTCGAAAACCGAGTTCATTGGTCAGAATTCACATTTGCGAAAATCAGAGAAATCTGTCTTGTCGTATTTCAATACCGTCTGTTCAATATTTAAATTTTAAATATAAAGTAGTAACCATTGAACGCTATGACATCAACACATTGGTAGCCTCCCAGAAAATGATAGTCACATTCAATGTAATCTTTAATATTTGTGGATATTTTAAATTGTATCTTACAAATTACAGGTGCTTGCGAATTCTTCAAGATCCATTTAAATTATCATACTTTTCAACGGGCGCTGTATACGTGCTGGAACTAACTAGTACATAATATATAACGGAAGAAACTTCGTTCCAACCGGGTGTCCCATGACACCTCATGTGATTTTTTTATAACAATGTATTTTTTTGAGGAAAAGTTTTTTTTTACGAAATGGTAATTTTTTTGAGAATTGGTCTTTTTTCCAAGACTAGGTGAATTTTTAAGAGTAGGTAGATAGAAGATATTGTCCGATTAAATGAGACAAAATTAAACCATAGACACAATGTAATAAAGGGTCCGCCAAATAACTTTTTTTTTTTGAAAATGCTATTAAAAAAACTACTAAATATTTTCTCAAATTTCTTTTTTTATTTGAAAGTACAATCCTTCCGGTTAATAATGGAAAATAATTTCATTCAAATGGCTGCCTCGGTTGGCCATGCAAAAGCCTACACGATCGGACCAATTTTTAAGCACATTATCGATTGTGTGCAACTGTATTTCACCAATGGCTTCACGAATATTGTGCTTTAAAGCGTCAATTGTGTCTGGCTTGTCGGCGTAACACTTATCTTTGAGGGCACCCCACAAATAATAGTCCAACGGTGTCCAATCGCAGCTCCGAGGTGGCCAAACGACATCATAGTTGACATAGTTGTTCCTGATCTTTCGAAATCATCGGTCATTTTGTGAAATTTTTATGTGAAAATATGGCTAATAATAAGTAGTCTGCGCAATTAAAACAAATAATAATAGATGATTACAATACTCCGATTGCAAATCAATTACACGTTTCAATAAGATCGATCCAAAGAAGAGCTGTTGCAGGTGGTCTAAAATCATACCGAAGTGCAAAAAAACCATTTAGTTCTGTCAAAAATAGACGTGCTAGAGATGAATTTGCAAATCAGCACCTGAACTGGAGTAGCACCAAATGGAAGACCGCACATTTCTCTGATGAGTCTAAGTATAATCTGAAAAGTTCTGATGGATTTAGACTAGTACACAGATCTAAAGGACAACGTATAAATCCACGTTATATTAAGGGGACGGTAAGAAATGGATGTGGAAATGTATTGGTCTGGGGATGTTTTTATGACAATGAGATCGGGCCAATTCATAAAATAAATGGTATAATGGATCGTTTCATGAATAAGGATATCCTGGAAAATGGAATGTTGCCACACGCAGAGGAAGAAATCCCACTTCAGTGAAGCTTTCAACTCCACCACGACCCCAAACACACTGCAAAATATGTAAAAGAGTGGTTCGTGCAAAACAAGATTAACGCTTTGAAGTGGCCAGCACAATCGCCAGATCTCAGTTCCATAGAAAATCTGTTAGATATTGTAGATCGTAAAATAAATGGCGATTATTGCAAAAATACCTCTTTCGACAAGTGGAATTGCAGGGATGACCTCTTCGACAAGTGGAATTGCAGGGAGTTGAATTTTCGTAGACATTTTATCAAATTTAATAGAGTCCATGCCCCGCAGATGTGAAGAAGTTTTAGAAAATAATGGCTTCGCAACTACATATTAGTGAAATATATTTATTTATTAAAATAACTGAAAATGTGCTTATGTTTTGTCGCGGACAACAAACTATGTTGGTGAGTTTTTTTTTATTTTTGGTAACAAATTTTCTTTGTTTTTGTTTTACTTAATTAGGTTTATAAATTAAAAAAATAAATGAAGTAATTTGAAATACAAATGGTGTTGTGGTTTATTAAGAGATATATTTTATTAAGAGATATCGTATTAGCCACAAGTTCGTGCATATGTTTTGTCGTATACTGTACGTGCAAGAACTAACTACTACATAATATATAGCGAAAGAAACTTCATTCCAACCGGGTGTCTCATGACACCTCATATGATTTTGTATTATTTAAACGAGCTCAAGATCATTTACAAGTATAGCTTATTTATTTCCAATATTTCGTCTCCACATTGGGCCACTTCTTCAGGGAACAATTATTATTATGTGTTTTAATAATTAACAATTCAAAATCAATTTGGTTTTACTTGGAAATGATCTTGAGCTCGTTTAAATAATAATAAGAATTTCAATCGAAGATCGTGGAAAATTTAATATATTATATATTTTTTATTTAAAACGAATAAATTCCGCATTTTTACCAATTTTGTCCCGGTTTTTGGCACACAACCTGTTGGTCAAGTTAAGTATGTGCCGATTATTGATTTCCGTTAATTTTATAGCCTACCTGGAGATATTACAACCTTATTTTCAAGATGCTACATAGCCCAAAAAACTGGAGTTAAAACTAAAATCACGGATTTTGTGGTGTGTGCAGTAAACTTATAAAAACCTGATAAGTGTTGAGGCGATTTTGAAATTTAAAATGGATTTTGATATAATCCATCGTTCAAATTTGCATACAATAAGTTGAAAATTAGGTTTTTTAATACACTTTTATGATTATATTTTGGATTTTCCTTTTGCACATATTTGCTTAAGGGAATATCTATTTTAAACTGTACGTATATAGGGCGTTATATTTCGAGGAATATGAACCATCGGTTGTTCAACTTGGATCAGAGACTTGTGTTGTCTTTAATAGCGTCATGCATGGAACCTTTCACAAAAATACTCATTACTCGTTGTACATACTTATATTTAAAAAATCAAAGGGTTTTTTTAAATCTATTTTAAAATCGTCTATAAACTAAAGCTAAAACTAGTTAAGAATACCATTGGGTTGGCAAGAAAGTTACTTCGGTTTTCTCATATAGATGGTGTTATTGTTATGTTTGAAATGGTTTTGAGCAGCTGACTAAATTATTGGTTATACAGTTACACAGCTCACGTTTCAAGATATTTCATTTCACATTCTTTGTAGTTTTCATCTAAAAATTGTTGTAAATACATATGATCAAAATGAGCATTTTCTTCAAATTTTGAACTTTTATATCCTTAAGGCCAAAAAAAAAACCGCAGAAGCACACAGGGATTTTTGTGACATGTATGGAAGCTTCATAGGTTTGGAAGCTTTAATAGAACTCATACGCCAAAGCTGGTTAAAAAGATTTCATTCTGGAAATTTCAGTTTCAAAAATGGCCACAGGAGCGGTAGGTTTATGAGGACGAAATCAACACAAATGACCGACAAGTTTCTGTTCAAGATTTTGCAGACAAGTTGAAGGTATCGCAGACGGCCATTGAAAACCATTTGTAACGGCTTGGATTTGTCAAAAGATTGATATTTGGGTTCGGCACGAGCTTAAGGAAATCTACTTAACAGCGGATAAACACTTGCGATTTACTGCTCAAACTCAATAAAAATTATCCATTGTCACTGTAGATGAAAATTGGATTCTGTAAATCAATGCGAACCGAAACTGCTCCTGGTCCAAGCACGATGAACGCACTCAATCATCATCAAAGCCTAAACTGCACAAAAAAACCGTCAATGAGTGTTCAAACTCACGGGCGATGAGTTAACACCACACGGTACCTGTTCGATTTCTATGAACACATTAGTAAATGTAACATTGGAAGAAAAGAATAGTTTTTGGGCTGAAGGCTCTTTTGCTATTGCACTTTCTTTTTTCTTATATCGGCTTAAAATTAGATGTAATATTTAAAAAAAATAACGCACTATATAGCTCACTGACATAATTGTTTTTGTTTTGTCACAAACAGAGCGGCGACAAAAACTTTTGAATAGTATAGAGAACTTATTGCACTATTTTTCCGCTCTCATTTATAGAGCCCGAGTAAAAGAGTATAAATTGGTTTTATTCTCGTTATAGAGTATTTAAATATAAATTATGAATGGACCAAGTTATGACAAAAAGAGAGTAATACGTTTTGAATCATTCGTCAGATGTCGCCAGTGCTTTTGAGTCATACAATTCGTTCCCTGAATTCTCTGTACTATTCGATACTCTTTGGCGACGACGACCTGCTTGCTTGTTCGCTGCCGCTATATCAATACCATCATACTTATTTTCAGGCAGAGACTGTTGTTGTACCACAACCACGTACGTGATGCTAACACTGTGTGTTGTTTGCATGTGTTCACTTTGATGGATTGCCCTACCCGTGCCTATAGACATCAAAATGTTATGTTGTCCATTTGGTGGGATTTTAAGGGAGTAATTTATTTTGCTTCTTCCTAAAAACCAAATCATAAATTCGCGATTGACGAACCGTGATGGTACACTGAAAGAAACACGACCTGATTTGTAAATCGCAAAAGGGTTTGTTTTCCATCCCGACAACGCTAGGTAAAAAATATTGGAGCTTGGTGGGAAGTAATGCCGCATCCACCTTATACTCCTGATCTGGCACCTTCGGATTTTCAGTTATTCCGGAGTCAGCAAAACCTTATGAATTGAAAGTCAAAATCATGAAATCAAATCATTGTTTTGATTATACAGTTATAAAATAAAATTGAAATTTTCCGGGCTTATTATTGCATTTTTGCGTTTAATTTTAAATTACATCCAAATTCTTTTTTCCAATAAAATGATTTGTATTATTTTTGGTCCACGGTATTTCCAGCTGAACCTTTATATGAAATCTTTAGAAATTGTACTTACATATATATTTGGCAGTTACCATTCTTATGTATTACTTGGACTATTGTAGAATCTGTAAATTTGTAGTGACTAATGCTACGTGTTTATAGAATAAAACACTTTAGAGCACTATTGGAATATTGGTACTATTGGAAAACTTACGCGCACAGCCAATTGTTTGAGATCATATTTGGTTGTTGTTTATTAACAAATTACGATACATATCAGTAAAAAAAAAATTTTGGATCTGGCTTGCATAAACCTGTACCACCATGTTGTTCGAAAATATTTATTTTCAGTAAATCGGTGGACGTGCTCTTATTTTAGGCTTACAGACTGTATCTAAAAATCACTTGTGTCCAAATTAAATATATTTTGTTTCGTGATGCATTATTGGAGAAAAAGAAAATACTTAATTTTTCACGCTTTCTCCACATTTGTAAATGTTTTCAAATCATTAGTTGTTGGATTCAATTGGTTACCAATTTCAAATTTTCTTGGAAATATACTGTAAAGAAGGAAGTTCCATGTTTATAAAAATTAACGGGTAAAATACTCAAGTCCGTAACTTTTGACATTGATCAGCCACGTTTTACGTTGTCCGATGTGCCTCAAATGTTCAACATTGTTATTTTACGAGTATTCGACAATATTGGAATTCGATCTCCCAATTCGTACATTTAATTTTTTTCAAACGGGAAACTCGATCCTGTTCACACACAAAATATTTGACTATACGAGACTATACGCATCGCCCAGTCGAATTATATTAATATTTAGATTTATAAACTGAAGAAGTAAAAATAAGAGAAACAAATTAAATAAAATTGGTGATAATTCAATTTATCTCGGAAGTTAAAATTAGCCAACTAATAGCTTCGGTTTCTCTGAAAATTAGTGCGTTTTTTTACTTCCTGCTAAACTAGTTTTTCGACGACTTTATATGGGGAGCCGATTAAAATCTATTAATATCGCTTAACTCCACATACAAAGTGGTCGAAAAATGTGTTTAGCAGGGAATAAAAAAACAGGCCAAATAATATCGCGAAGCCGCTGTCCAAGCCAGGAAGAGCAAATTCTATTTTCACACGTTGTTGGTGCATTAGGTGCTCCATAATAAATGGAGCCAAGCAACCAGAATGGCGGTCAAAAATATCTGCATGAAACAGAGTGAGTGCGTAAGGAAATTGTCAAAAAGTTTTTTATCGGTGTTTGTTTTGATCGCACAAACCTTATGTCAAACTGTTTGTTTTGTATTCCACTCTTTCTCTCTCTCTGACTCTTCTTTGCATCTTGACAACTCGTTACGCTCTCACTCTGTTATTACACTATGATTGGATAGTTAATATATTTTTATAACAACACGTGGTAATTTCTAGTTATGGCTTCAATTATAAAAAATTCAGATTTAATTGATTGCTGGATTTCAGCACCTTCAAATAACAAAATATCATTTATATACAAATTTATACAACTCAAGATTGGTGATTCATACTTTGATAAGAATAATTTAATGAAAAGTTTAAATATTTTTAATTCTTATATGAAGAAATATTGGAAAGAAAGTTACTATTGTGGAAGTGTGTTTGAAAAAAAATAATCAAAATGGTTGAGTTGGACGGTTTTCGACCTCGATAATATAAGTTTTACAATTGTTTATTTTTAATAATAAATGTAATCAATATGGTAATTAGCAACCCACCACAAATAAAAATTGTTTTAAACAAGTGGATGACAGGGAACCACAGGTGACAGGAACGAGTATACTGCCAGTAACAACAACAGCCACAATAAATGAACAAAGACCACCAGAGGTAGCAACAATAGACAAAGAATCACCAACAGCAATTCAAACTGGAACAAAAAGAAAACGCGGCAGACCAAAAAAATACTTTTGTATGTCTTCATCCAAATCTAAAAATCGAAAAGTTAGTAAGCTTATTGAAGGCTTGAGGAAATATAATATGCTGCCAATAAATTGAAAAGAAGATCAAACTCTAATTCTGAAAGCCAACATAATCTAAAATGTTTACCAGTTTCAAAAGCTTTGGCCCTCTATATGGATTTAGATTTATCAGGGAGAAAATACGTCGCTTTACGGCAACAATTAATGAAATACATCCAAATAGTTTACCATCTTTGTATGCGTTACGAAGAGAAAAACATAAATTGGTACCACCCATAACAGCAACTGAAGTTTCAGCAGAAGTGGATTTAAAAACTGTTATGCGTAGAACTGCAGAACGTGTAGTTGAGCTTTGTGACGCACAAGGTGAAAAAAAAGTAAATTATCACTGGAATGCAAGTGGGGCATGGATGGTAGCTCTGGCCATAGTCGCTACAAACAAAAATTTGAGAGTGACAATCATACTGATGAATTCATGTTTTTCATAGCTTTTGTGCCACTTAGGTATGTAAATGGCGAATCATTTTTTTCGATCTTAATTTCTAATATTGACTTAAATTTTAAAGAATGGTTAACTTGACTGCAAACAAAGTTATATGGATAAATAAAACACCATCATCTTCGAAGTTTTGCAGACCAATTAAATTTGTACTAGAAAAGGAAACCCCAAACTTAGTTCGGAAAGTCTTCCATGAATTTGATGATAAAATAAAAAACCTTGAGTGCGATGTCGTTGAAATTAACGATACAATTGTTGAAGTTTCATATGATATGCAATGAGTTGCAAATGTTTTGAGCGGTACAAATTCGGCAAGTAGGTGTTTTATTTGCAAAGCTTCTCCAACAGAAATGAACAACATCAGCTTTTCACGAACCTCAATTGTTGACAACAATAAATATGGACTTTCAACACTTCATTGCTGGATCAAGTTGTTCGAATGCTTGCTACATGTAGCTTACCGCCTTCCTTTAGAAGTTTGGTGGGTTAGTAAAGACAATAAACAGTTCTTGGAGAATAAAGCAAGGATACAAAATGAATTCGCAACGAGAACAGGACTAATAACTGATCAAGTTTAGCCTGGAAGTGGTAATACCAATGACGGCAATACAGCTTGCCGGTTTTTTACCGACTGTGACATAGCGGCCGAAATTACTGGAATTGATAAATGTCTTATTGTAAATTTTGCAACAATATTAAGGGTGTTATCTTGTGGAATGCCAATCGACGTAAAAACTTTTCAGGACCTACTAACAACAATAAGGAATATGTATTTAATACATTACGGGTGGTATTACATGCCTAGTACCGTGCATAAAATTTTGATACATGGATGTGAGTGACGTTATTAAATTTTTCAATTTGCCAATAGGTAGTATTTATGCAATACGAGTATATTTTTTTTAACAAAAACTGTTAAATTTCGTATAAAAGCTATTACAATAGGCTTCATATTTTTCATTTCAGGGTGTCTATCGGAAGAAGCATTGGAAGCAACCCATAAAAATTTGAGAAATGTGCGATTGTCTCATACGAGGAAAATATCAAGAACAAAAACAAATAAGGATTTGATGATTTATTTATTGTTGTCTTCAGACCCTGTGTTATCATCACAAAGGAGCCTAAACCGAATGAAAAATACGGCAGTACTGGGAGAAATTGAAAAATATATTTTAAATCAAATTGTATATGGTGATATATATGATAAATTTGATTCTTCTTTGTGCGAAGACTGGTGGTTCGAAAATTCAACAGATGATGATTAGTGAAATGTTTACATGTTTAATGGATAAGTGTAATTTGATTGTTATTAATGTTTTCAATATAAAGGGACGGCAAATAACTTTTTTTGATGTGTTAACATCTATACGCGCGCCTCTAGGGCAGTAAACTATAAATTTAATACATACACAAGTGTTAGGTTTGTAAGAGTAAATCATCGTTTGTTTGTTCGTTGCTTGGCAGTCGGTATTGAAAGTGATTATTGGGCGATTTTCATATAATTTTCCCACGCGATTTTCTCCGGAAATTCATAGCCGATTTTATTAATTTTTGGATTAAAAAGCTAGTGCGGGTTTCGACGAAGAGTTTATTCCAAAAATTAAGGCGATCCGATATCGGCGAGCAGAGATTGAAGTGTTTTAATTTGGAGTAATATTAAAAAAGTATTTTATGTTGATCTTCGGGTATATCGTACGAATATAACAATGTATGTATGTATGTACAAGTGTCTGTTGCTTTGCATTCTTTGACTTTTGTGGGAATAAAACAAAAAGTATTGAGCAAGAAAATAATGACACATGTGCTTGCACTGGGTCTTTAAATAATTTTAAGTATTAATATTATTTAACTGTAACGTCATCATATGATTGAACGCTGTTTTTTATTTTCCAATGTAACATTTACGAATGTGTTCATAGAAATCGAACAGGTACCGTGTAGCAAAAAGGTGTTAACACATCGCCCGTGAGTTCGAACACTCATTGGATTTTTTTTTGAACATGCTATAAAAAAAAACTACTGAATATTTTTTCCAATTTTTTTTTTTTATTTGAAAGTACAATCCTTCCGGTTAATAACGGAAAATAATTTCATCCAAATGGCTGCATCGGCTGGCCATGCAGTAGCCTACACGATCGGTCCAATTTTTAAGCACATTATCGATTGTGTGCAGCTGTATTACACCAATGGCTTCACGAATATTGTCTTTTAAAGCCTCAATTGTCTCTGGCTTGTCGGCGTAACACTTATCTTTGAGGGCACCCCACAAATAATAGTCCAACGGTGTCCAATCGCAGCTCCGAGGTGGTCAAACGACATCAGTTCTGCGGCTGATAATGCGATCTTCAAAAACAGGGCGCAAAACATCGAGTGTCGCACACATTCTGCAACATTACCATGATTTTCAAAGTAATATCGCAATATTTCCCAGCGTTGTTCAAGCGAATACACAACCATAGTCGTTCAGCGGAAGGATAAAACTAATTATCTGTCAAATCAGACATGAGCTAAGTGTTACCATTCACGAAATAAGCACTAGTTGAAAAAAAAAAAAACTTTAGATGGCGGACCCGTTATTTGAAATGGTATTTTTTGAGAAGGTGGCACATAAATATGCTCTTCAAGCGATTTTCATGAAATTTGACGCAATAGTTAAATGTTTACAGCCAAAAATAATTTCGGTTTGTATGGGCGGTGGGCGATGGGCGTGGTCAATGTTGATGAAATGATTTTATTTAAAAGGTGGTGCATAAATATGCTTTTCAAGCGATTTTCATGAAATTTGACGCAATAGTGAAATTTTTACAGCCAAAAATAATTTCGGTTTGTATGGGCGGTGGGCGATGGGCATGGTCAATGTTTATGAAATGATTTTTTTTAAAAGATGTTGCATAAATATGGTCTTTAAGCAATTTTCATGAAATTTGAGGCAATAGTTAAATTTTTACAACCAAAAATAATTTCGGTTTGTATGGGCGGTGGACGATGGGCATGGTCAATTTTTTCGATACTTTGAAATTGTTTTTTAATTCTATTATATTAGGGGCTCATGCCAAATTTCATAACCCTACGACAACTCTTTCTATTTTTGTCCATCGAATGTATGGGATCGATGCACTGTGCGACCTTATCATAAGTGAATGGATTTATCTGAGTTAATATTGCTCGATTTTTGTCAAACCTTGTGGTCTGTTTATTACATGTGAGGAGGAAAATATTTTCGTGGCACCCTATTATAAAGGAAATCTTCCTAATTTTCTCGCAAATGGAAAGTGCAACGGTTTAAAGTCTCTTTAGTCCCTGATCGTCCCTTACTCACATTATGTGATCGGCTGAGACTTCATTTTACTTGGTAATGTTGGCTCGCATATGATTGAATCTTGACAAATAAATGAATATTCTCCCGTCATAGATTCTACAAAGGTTATTGGACGCCCTATGTGTAAATCGAAGGTATATTTCAAAACGCAGCCCAAGCCTACGTCATTGTTTGTTCACATAAGGCACGTACTCCATCAGTGTCTCAGTATTGGCGACAAGAATTCTACAACGACTTCTGCAGTATTTTATATTCAAATGACGACATATTCTGAAAGGATTCGCAGATGACAATTTTATATTTAGAAGGGAAAGTTACTTAATATTTGTAGGATCGTCAGCATCCGTAATGGTTTCAGAGACAGATATGAAATTTGCATACGTATAAGCGTATAAAATCGAAATGTATATTGAAAAGAGAACGTTTGTGTAAAACTATTAATATCATGAAGTTGAACGACCGCTAAACGTCACGAACTGGTATAGAATTATTATTTGTATCCATTCTTGGGGTGGTTTAGATTTAAAATGGACTCCACTTGGATGGCGTTCCATAATCACTTTGTGGGTATTCTGTGTATTCTTATGAATGGTATGAATGCAGCCAATATCAGTAGCAGTTAATTGTGAATGCAAATTAATTGTATATCTTGTATTACAAATGAACGAGTTACAGAAAATATGAACATGCCAGATTGTGTATGAGTCTATAACTAGTACAGACACATTACGAGTAACGAAACTGCTGGGTACTAGATCAGACTGATTGACTACCACTTCGTATGGTTGGAGGGCGGTAGATGTTTCTTTGTGTTCTGCTTTTAGTTTTAATAAATGAATATGCAAATGTCGACTGTAATTTCATGTTTTACTTGACAAAACTATCAATGGCTTATCGCCCGGTTGTGAAAAATACAACAAAAGTTCATTGAACATTATCTGTCTTTGAAATCTATATGATAGTTATTCAGGCATTGGGTAATGGTGAGAGGGTTACAGTAAAAGTTGTGTAGATTTTTTTAAGAGAAGTGTTTTTGGGCAGTCTATAAAGTAATGAAAATTTTAAATATACTACAATATTCAAAACCCGAAACCAAACCACAGTCTTGTGATTTGTTGGACATGCACCAACCGCCGATTTTATAAATATTTGATTGCGGTTAAAATATACTATTTTGTTTCAAAATATTATTTTTCAAAAAAGAAAAAAATTTAAAAAACATATGTTTGTTCTCCGTCGAAATACCGATGAAACCAGCTTTAAAAAAAATATAATTCCAATAAACTGGTGATGATTTATCTGTATTTATAGAAATATAGAATGGTCTGGCGCTAACACAATAAAAAAAATTACAGGAGGTGTCAGGGGACACCCGGTTGGATGAAGTTCCTTTCGCTATATATTATGTACTAGTTAGTTCCAACACTCCTAAGGGGCCCGTTGAAAAAAACGATAATTAAATGGATCTTAAAGAACATATGCTTTTTGTAAAATGATAAACTTTTTTTAGGAAAATCTTTTTTTAATGGAATGTATTTAGAAACAAACTATATTTTTAGGTCCTTTCTGTAAGACTATGTATTATATTTTCCCGAAAAGGTCCTTTTTTAAAGAGAGGTACTTCTTTTATTAAAAGTTAATGTTCGTTTTATTTAAAGGTACTATTTTTAAGACGAAGTACTTTCTGTAAGTATGAATAACAGCATGAATTTGTTTTACAAAGAAATACATTTTTAAGAACAGATACTTTTTAAAGAAGTGGTACTCTTTTTAGGAAAAGGCTATTTTTTAAAGAAAATTTTCTTATTTTCAGAAATGCTAGTTATCTTAAGAAAACAAAAGTAATGGTATTATTTTATTTCTAGGAAAATTTACTTTTAAGAAAGGGATTTTTTGTAAGAAACGGTATTTTTTAGGAAAATGTATTTTTTTGAAGAAATTTTTTTTTAAGAAATGGGATTTTCTTTAGAATTGGTCCTTATTTCCAGAATAGGTAAATTTTTAAGAGTAGATACTTATCTCAAGAAAAGTTATTTTGTTTCAAAAAAATTTACTCTTTAAAGAAAAGGTAGTTTTTTAAGAAAGGGCATTTTGCTGTAAGAAAATGTACTTTTGTAACAAAAGGTATTTATTCAAAAAAAATAATTTTTTTAAGGAAATGTACTTTTTGTAAGAAAATGTACTTTTCTAAGCAAATGTACTTCTTCAAGATAAGGTATTTTTTTTTAAGAAAAGGTACTTTGTTTTGGGAAAATTTACTTGTTTTAAGAAACGGCACTTATTTAAGAAAATGTTTTTTTTTTAACTTCTTTCAGTTTGGTTTTTCTAAATTTGCTTTTTATTGGGTTCAAAACTACAATATATACTAAATATTTGTTACAGGCTCCACCTAGAAAACTTTCCATTAAACAAGAAATTTCCCAGCATATGTTAGTCTAGACACAAACCAAAGCAAAAGTACCCAATAAAATTGATACTAATGGGTTGTAGGATAATAGTTTTAAAAAAGTTTTTTTTTTGTCATTTAGCGTCCCGCAACGTGTAATATATTTTTTTGATATTTGTTTAAATTAATATGTATTAACAATATAAATTTTTTTTTTCGAAATCATTATCAAATTAAGCGATTTTTTGCAGAACAACCAATTATAAAACATGATATTTCATTGGGAATATTCTTATCAAATTTTAGGATCCCACTAGAGTACAATTCAGGTTATTATGTGCCATTTTTAAGTGAGTACTATCTAAATAAAATCCAATCTGCTTCCAATATAGGATTGTAAATTGTGATATTCTGATTGTAAATCTTGTTTTTCTTTAAATCGCGTATCCGAAAGACAGTATTTTTTAAATCATTACTTCTTGATACCAATACTAATACTGTCGGCTGTTTGGGACGCATGTTCTCCAGAAATAGTTTGCCAGATTGTTGGCGTTGCTGGCGGTGAAACACAAAAAATCATTCCAGCTGTAGGACAAAATAAATGGGATTTAAAAAGGCTCCACGAAATACCCCCAAGGAAACCCCCAAACGAGAAATGAAATAATTTCCAATGTTTTTCCACACATTTTTGGGTGCTACTTCTTATGAAAAAACAACCAAAACAAGTATTTAATTTTTTTTGAAGTTATTTAGTTTTCCAGGGAAATTTTTTCGCCTTTATTTCAATTTTGCCTTGGAGTTAATTTCATTCTAGTTTGGGTTTTACTTCATTCTTTGTTTTAGGATATTATTTCATTGGGTGCTATTTCCTGGGCTTTATTTCCTTTGGGGGTATTTCGTGTAGCCTATAAAAAGGGAACCCGAAGGATGACGAAAGTTGGACTAGGGAAAACGAGTGACCGGATAAACTCACTTGATTCAAGGCTAAACACTGCGCTACCAGTAAAGTATTTAATCTCGTTTATTACGAATTCACCAAGCACCACTCAAGTATATACATTTATTTTACAACCAGTAAATTTTTTCTTACATTTTTTTCTTTTATTTATTTATTTTTATTTTTTTTTTTATTATACAATTACTGTTCGTCTGGTCATACTAGGTAAATATTTAATTGATGTAGTTTATTCGCACCACTGCCTCAGCCTTGGGGCTCACAAATCCTAAAGCCGGTCCTGCTTTGCAATTATTCCTATGGTAGAGCCGAATGTTGGAAATTGTATTTAATTTCATTAACAACTCGTGTCTCAAGTTGCATGGATTATCGTGCCTAATCGCCGGATTATAGTTTTTTTCTAATGCTTTTTTATTTTTCTATTTGCTGTTTCGGATACTCTAATCAGAAGAAACATTAATTATTTGCTTCGTCATTTATTGGTGGGATTAAGAAATGTTGTCAACATTTTATCGTCCTCGAATAAAAGTATTTGTTTACAATATTTATAATAGAAATAGCATATGCTTGTCACTGAGTGTCAGATTTTTGAAAATGACGGTTTACCTTGCCAGCAAAAAATTCTGCATGTCAAAAAGCAGTAATGGAGGCAGGAATCGATTTGGAAGCATTTGCCAATGCGCTTATAGAAGCGCATTTTTTTGAACAAATTTCTCACTTATGGCAAAGGCAGCGGTTAAAAAATGTTCGGATTGCTTTTCGTTAAAATTGCTTTTACCCTAGTATCCTCCGACCACCAATCCGAAAATTTTCAAACCGCTGCCATTGCCTTTACCCTAGTACCCTCCGACCACCAATCCGAAAATTTTAAAACCGCTGCCATTTCCCCCTTGCATTTTCGGGGATGGTCGTAGATGGACATAATTTCATGAAATGAGCCAAGAAATACGCTGGTGAAATTTGACCAGTCGAGACTGAACGACCCTGTATATATTCTGCCTTACTTTATTGCGTATACGAAGCAGGAAGCAGTGCGGAATTTCTAAAAACTCCAACTGCTTCCAAATTCGCAATATGTTTTACTGGGTTGGTTTCCAGACTATCCATTTTAAAAAATTAACTAAAAAGATTTCAAATTTATTAAAAACAAGTAAAAGTGTTAAATTCGGCTGTGCGAATCTTTGATACCCTCCACCTTAGTGTTAGCCAGCAAAATATTAAATTTTAAAAAGAACCTTTTTTAAGAAAATTTACTTTTTTAAAAAAAATAAATATAAGTTACTTGTTCACAAATGCAATTACTTGTTCACAAATGCTCACAAATGCAGGATGCTCACAAATGCTCACAATGCTCAAATGCTCACATTGAAAATGTACTTTGAAATGTACTTTGAAATGTACTTAATGTACTTAATGTACTTTGATATGTACTTTGAAATGTACTTAAGAAATGTCTTAAGAAGAAATGTACTTAAGAAATGTACTTAAGAAGAAATGTACTTATGAAATGTACTTAAGAAAGAAATGTACTTAAGAAATGTACTTAATTAAATGTACTTAAGAAATGTACTTTGAAATGTACTTAATGTACTTTGAAATGTACTTAAGAAATGTACTTTTTTTTAAGAAAATTTACTTTTTTAAAAAAAATAAGAATAAGTTGCTTGTTCACAAGTAAAATAAAAAAGCATTTTTAAAAAATAAAAAAGCATTTTTTGAAGAACTGTTAAAAAAACAGGCATTTTTTAAAAATAAAAAAGAATTTTTTGAAAAACTGTTAAAAAAAAAAACAAGCTGCGACGAGAGTTGAACCAACAACCCTCAGACTCGAACGCGCAACCCTTTACCCATCAAGCCACAGCGACCTCAGATGAAGTGTGACAAAATTCATATAAATGTATGAACACATGAAAGTACATCTAAACATTCTAATGTACTTACCTATTATAAAGAACAACAAAGATTTTCAACATGGAAATTCACCACACGGCAAAAGGAGTAGTTTAGTACAAAACTACAAAAATTAATGTCAAAATTTTATGAGTTTTTTTGCGTTTCCAATCATAAAATTGTTTCCAATGGACCACTTTCGCTGATTTTCAATACCAAACTGCTCAGGAATACGTGGAACATCATGGCCAAAAACCAAACCGCGTTATCGCCGATTGAAGTCGTGAGAATGTTTTCAACAGACGGACAGACGGACATGGCTATATCGACTCCGGTTGTTATAAGGATCAAGAATATATTTACTTTATGGGGTCGCAAAGCCTTATTTCTATATGTTACAATCAGAATGGCAAACTGATATATACCCACTATCACTTACAGTGGAGGGATAAAAAGTACAGAAATTTCAGTCGGGTGAACCGACTTAAATACACCCTTAGCCATCCATAAGGTCCAAGTTCCATTAAAAAAGTTTCATATTTTTTAAAGCCGATCAACATTCAGTTACCCGAAAGGGCGTGGTAAATTCGTCCATATTCAATAGCAGATTAGCTTCGCCCAAAATATTATCAATTCCCTAGGTATTTAGAACCTGTTTTATTTTTGAAGATTTATCGCCCAATATTTGAATGGGAGGTAGAAAATGGGAGTGACAAAGTAGTAAGTTCTTATTACAGAATAGTTTTTGACAAAATATTGGCTAGTACCACCTTTCATTAACATCGGTTTTTCTTGACGTGAGATATCGTATTAATCAACAGGTCAGTCGCCAATTTTTTGTATGGGGGTACACAAATTAGTGTGGCTAGGTTGTTTCTTTTTAACTACAAAGCAGCTTTTGACAAAATATTGCCCAGTAACAAATTTCATTAAGATCGGTAGTGATTTGTGGGACATATCTACAGCCCAATTTTCGTATGGGAGAAAAAAATGGGCATGTGGAAGCTGTACATTTTTAGTTACACGGTAGTTTTTGACGAAACTTTTATCAGAAACAAATTTTGTTAATATCTGTTATGGTTTACGGGAGATAACTCATCAATAAATAGGGCAGCCTATTATTATACGCGGCTTATCACATCGGCTAACCGGACGGTCCCCAGCTTTTGTATGGAAGGGGCCAGAAGGTGCGTGGTCATAATACCTATTTTCAATACCGAACTAAGTTTGGGCAAATAATAGTCACTGATAAAATTTCATTGTGACCGGTAAAGATTTACGGCAATTACCGTGTTGACCAGCCAGCCAGCCAAAAAGTCCTAAATCGAATTTCATCCAAAGATACTATGGGTCTAATATCGTTAGGTCTAATATGGCCCCTTCCCTGAGGGTGAGGGTGTACAGATGTTGTTAACAATGATCTATAATAAAGTAGTATAACATAAATTTAATTAAATTAAATATATTAAATCTTGTCTTAACTGCGGCTATTAGATTTTGAAACTCAATCATCAGAAATTGAAATAAAGAGTTTGTACCAAACCATTTTGTACGATATAACAGTTCCAAAATTTCGTTCTCAATTGCCGACGTAATTTAACAATTACTTCGTCAATAGCGCATGAAAAGTCCAAGGTCCAACATTAAAGGGCAAATGGTCGTGTCGACGGTCATTAACTCAGGAAAATGGAAATAGAAAACGTGACAGGGAATTCGAACTGACACAATTTAAGCACTAGTTCTTTAAGAACAACTAGTTCATACAATCACACCATAGAGTAATAGCTAAGAGTTTCGTTGCCGCTCTTAGCATTATCGTACGGTCAGCGAGGTAGTTGGAAATTTCGTGGAGTTCATGTTGCTGTTGTATGTTACTATTTGGTGCAACGTACACAAGTAAATTGTACATGAAAACTTGTCAATTTGCTTCGAGTATGTCCTCAAGTATACTAGCAGAAATTTGAGGGATGCGAAGTTCGTGTCATAATGGTGTTTTTTTTAGATTCCTTAATTATGTACAAACCTACAAAAATTTTACACTACAAATAATGAACTAGAATAGGCATAGGATATCAAATAATCTCTAGGTGTCTTGAGAGTCATGCGTCACAACACACACCTACAGTATCCTAACTGTGCACTAGACCATACCGCAAAAAACAAAGTGCGCCGTAAACCTTCGAATATGGAGTACTTTTCGAAGGCAATTTCGAAAAAAAAATATTTTAATTTTTTGTCGAACGTATCTTTCAGCAATTCATTGTAAGAAAATTCCTAATTTATTTAATTCATTAATGTAAAGAAAATTCTAAAAAATCTAGTATTTAGTATATTAATTGAGAGTTCAGAAATTGCTGTTAGTGGGAATTATTTCTTCTTTTTTTGGCTCGAACTTTTTTGATTAGAAATGTGTTTGCATAAGTACAGTAATGTGAAAATCGATTTCTGATAAGCACTGATCTCTGGTTAATGAGTTTTGTCATCACTATTAACCAAATCCTGTAGTTTAAACCTTTTATTTTTCGGCCAGGCCGAGCTTCTATATATATGAGTTACTTCGGTTTAAGTTTGAATTATTTGATCTTTATTATTGTTCGGTTCAAGATCAGTTACTATTAAAAAGTACTTTTTCTATGAAAAAGTACAATTTAGTGGAATATATTATTAAAGGAATAATGTGAAATTGATTAGTATTGTGTATGGTTCAAGATCGAATAATATCATATAAATTTAAAGAACAAATGGGTAAAATCATGTCTTAGGATGGCTACACGTATATACAACTTTTTCATATCCTCAGTCAGGGCCTTATGATGGATGATGATGATCACGATTTTTTTTTTAATGTTACATACGCGTATAAAAATTATGCATCATTTTGACCCACCACCAATGCTCGCAAATGCCTTCTGCGAAAAGAGTATTGGAAGAGGCTACTACTGCTTGTAGCCGATACTCCCAGTTCATCGAAGGCCTTCAATCTCAAGATTCTTCCTCATAATTCCTGGATGTTCCAAAGATGTTTTTTTGCCCACATGCCAAAAACTCAAACAAGCTTTCTATTCGTTGCGATAAATGCAAAAATTGTATAAGCAAACAACATACCGTGCTGGCAATTCTGTGTATAAACTGTCCGAATTAATTAATTTTCTTAAAATACATTTGAATTTATATATTTTATGTTAAAATAATAAAACTGCAGTTTACCATTATACTGCTGTGAATTTGCTACTGGGTCAAATTGAGCCAAAAATGTGGCGTAGAATCTGAATTTGTGCAGAAGGGTTAAACAGAAGTAATACGCAGACGGTACACTGTAAGTAATATACATATTTAATTACAAATGTATACAAATATTTATGTGTAATCCAATTTTGACGTCAGGTTTCCTGGCAATTTCAAATTTATTTTAAACATTTCAAAAGTTTTCTATCGAGAAGATATTACGCTCTGAAAAGGTAATAAATGCTATACAAGTTCTACAGCACTTTCAAATGAATGATATTGACGAAATATTACGAATATATTAAAGAAAGTATTACATTTTAGGCAGAAGTTTTGAAATATGAATATGCTAAATTTTCAAGAAGCTATCATTACCAATCAGTGAGTGAAAACTGGAAAGCGCCACAGCTCAGTGATTGTGAGAAGTTCTCCCCAGTCCCTTCGTGGGATGTAATGGGAAACCATTTATTTGTTTATTTATCGTTACCTTGCTGAAACGCTGAAGTTGCGAGAGTGTTTAATTAAGTAAACATTGTTAAAACTAAATTAAGAATTTGGCTGAATATAACTCTGTACGTTCAACTTCTGTAAGTATCAATCAACAATTGTCACCTTGATAAAACACTTAAGATTTTGTTTCATTTGTAGATATAGATTCTGTAAACTAAATTAAATTTTGAAATTTTAGCATTTTTCGGGGTTTTTGTTGCCGTATAAGCATTTACACCGACCAAGATTAGCGCCTTCTGATGGTTAACTGCGTTAACCCGTGATAACCCAGAAGATTACTCATACAATTTTAATCTGTAGAATCTGAAGTTTAATTTTTAACCTCAATAGCTACTAAAAAAATGCAACCATAAAAAAACATCACGACAGATGAAAGCCGATCGAAAATTTTCCGACGCTTCTCCACCACCAAAACTTCTTTGATGCTCATGCCGCCGCCAATATAAATGGCTGTTATTGGTTTAAACTGTGAGCAGATTTTATCGACTGGCCCGATTTGACTAATTGATCTAATTTTATAGGTTCAGTTATTTCAAAAACATCGCAAATTTTTACAAAACTGACAAAACTAATAGCCGCCAACTTAAATTTTCTGTTGTGCCGCCGTCTTCGATAATTTTGTCTCGGCGCGGAGTTTGTCTAAGCACGGAGTTGCCAACTGAAATGTGAATGTAATATCGAATTGGTTGGTAAAACAAGGTTATCGCTAACCTGGCTGCGATAAACGGCGGTGTAAATGCGATATTATTTATCTTGATTTGGTCTTTTTCTCGTCAATGTAGCTTTTTGTACTCCTCAAACGTTGACAATGCTACAGTGGTTAGATGCGTTGAATTGCACTGATGGTGCCTGGGTTTAATCATTTCAAATTTGAATGGCCGAGGTTGTCACCTTTGGGATCCAACAGCCAGGCTCCAGTGTTAAATTTCTGACAAGACATTTAGAAACGGTTAAATTGTTTACAATATATTTAATAATGTCTTATACTCTAATAGGTTCCCGATTCTAGAATCCACACTTTTTACATCTATAGTATCTGCAATTGCAAATTGCAGGAACGATTTTGGAAGCAAAAAACTAAATTTTCGACCATTTTGAATGACCGATTGTAAATGACTTTCCTGCAACTTTTATTATTAGATGATGACGACATCACAAGCAGTGTTGCCAACATTTTGTGAGCTAAAGGCGTAATTAAAAACCAGAAAAGCGTAAAAAAGGGTAAAAATTTCCTTAAAAAAGCGTAAAAAGCGTAAAAGAAATGGATTTTGCCCTACGGAATCTTTGAACTCATTTAGTTCTACCCAAAAAAGATCTGTTCGATATTTGTTCTTCCATACACAGTTTCTAATATTATCAATACTTAGTTCCATATTAGAAATGACATCCGCTTCTCTAATATACGATTTAATAAATGCCAGTATTTCGTCTCTATTGCTGTTATAGAGACTGGTATTTACACTAAACAATGATATTTTTTGTAGTGTTCCAAAGTTGGTTGGAAGTTTACATCGGATTTCGTATATAAGATGTTTAGTGAATATAATACATTTTTCCTTAATTCCTTTCTTTTCGTGTTCTGAAATCAGTGAATCCTTGCACGCTTTTTCAAAACTATGCCCAAGATAGCAAAATTCGTCTAAACAATTTTCAATAGGATCTTTTAAATAATTAAAACTTTTTTTCATTTGTTCTTTCGGTGAAAACAGAAAAGCACAAGAGGATGACATTTCGTACGTGCTGTTAAAACAACAAACATGTATACAAATTACAACAACTCGTCTTATACCATATAAAAAATTATACCATAGCAGTAGCAGTACGAGTATATGGGGTGCTTAAGACAGACTGAAGGAATGAAAGAGACTTACATACATATGTATGTATGTAAAAACTTGCAATAGCAATAAATATTCGAATGTATACACGTTGCCACATTTGAAAAGCCAAAAAGCGCTAAAAGCACCAACGGAAAACATGAAAAGCGTACGCATAGCGCTTTTTTTCCTTTTGGCACTATGGACCCTATTTTCGTGTTTTGGAGGGTCTAAAAAGCACCATAAATAGTGCGAAAAGCACCAAGTTGGCATCGCTGATCACAAGACATACCGTTCCATTATTTAAGAACTCACAATCAAATGGTTTTGTATGATCCCTACCAGATTTTACTGAGGATTAGTGTTTGTCAGTAACATTCTGCAAAAGCATTTCAGCTTGTCAGGAATATCAACTAAAGATAAAGTTACGTGTACCTCTTTGTACTCTGAAAGAAAAACGCGTCGTCGCATGGATGAAACATTTTCGTTAACGTCCTTACGTTGTTATAGTGTAAGTGTCGTATATCCGACAATTTGGTAGTCGCTGCGATGAAAAACTTCATACATGACTTCTTTGACAATTTTTCAACAATTTACTTTTCGTTCCTGCCACAGTTTTATTTAATTTGAATTTTGTAGAAAAATGGGTTGAAAATTAAAAAATAGTAAAGGCATGAGATTTAAACTACTAATATTTGGTTTATCTCTAACTTTTTATAGTCTATATTTATTACGTATTTATTTTGGAGGTTTTTACGTTATTGTAACGAAACTAATTTTTAATTTTACACGACAGCAAAGAAAGTGACGCATCGATAGCAGAAAAACTACCCTGAAATATGTAACTGAACATTTGTGTGTGTGTATGCGCGTGACAGTACAAATCTCAACAAAAAGTTCGTGTTTTTTTGATCATAATTCGGTAGCGCCTGTTTCGTTGTATTGACATCTGGATTCACAAAAAAACGAAAGTCACATACATTTGTGCAGGCAGTCGAAGTCATTGAAAATTAAGAAGTCAAAGAAACAAAGTGTTTCAAGTACGATGAACATAAAAACTAATAATTCAACGTACAGCCAAATGAATCCAATCGAAATTTTAACAAATTTGGTTAAAATAAATAAAAGAGCAGTTGAAGAAAATGCTCGCGAACACTGGCTTAATGACGGGGAGATTTGGCGATACAAGTGAATATCAGAATACTCAACACAACAACAATGGCATGTTCAAAGAGTAGAGTATATGGAGTAGTGCTTATGTTCATGGTAAGTACAGACATAGATATGTACATATTTTAATAAGAAATTTTAATAATAAATTCCTTATGTTTGTTTTTAATTGCAGGACCTGAATACGACGGCCACAATAACACTCAACCCCTCGACTACCACAATCTTCTCTAGACGAGTGTTTCAAGATGGAATGAATATACTCTATTTAGCAAATTGAGACTATTTTCGAAACAAAAATTGAAATTTTTTATTTATCAAAGCACCTGCAATGTAATACTAACAGTGTATTTATGTAGAATTGTCAACAAATAATTTCAAACACACTTCAAATCATTCATTGCAGCAATGAAACAAATTCAGGTCAACAATGACTATAATTCGTTGCACCAATGAAACATATTCATAGCAGCAATTAATAACTTCATTGCAGCTATGAAGCAACTTCCTTCCAAGAATGATACTTATTCATTGCAACAGTGAAAAAAATTCATTGCAGCAACGTAATAAATTCGTTGCAATAATGAAGCAAAATCATTACAGCAACACCCATACCTTCACCACAGCACTATGGGGCGAATGACCAGATTTGAGGCAAAAAAGCATAGGAAGCAGGTACGGCTCTGAAAATTGGTACATATAACTATGGCGATAACAAAATAATTCATTCAAAATTTCAAGTTGATCTGCCCACTGCCACGTCCACTTTAATTGAGAAAACCTATTTTTTATGAGGCAAACATATGGCAAAAAAGCATAGGAAGCAGGTACGGCTCTGAAAATTGGTACATATAACTATGGCGATAACAAAATAGTTCATTCAAAATTTCAAGTTGATCTGCCCACTACCACGCCCACTTTCATTGAGAAAACATATTTTTTATGAGGCAAACAATTTTTTTTATTTAATAGATAACAAAAATTAAGTTTATTAAAAATTAAATTCAAAAAATAACTAAAATAATATCCCTATTTTGCTAATGTGTATTTGCTGACAACACCATAAAGATTTAATCCAACTACAAAAAACAAAATTGGATTTAATTATGCATGTAAAAGTTAGTATTTGATAATAAAATCTTACTTCAAACTCATCCAACATTTCATCATCTTCTAATACCAAATCAAACTGATATAGAATTTCTGTGTATTCTTCACAATCAGAAACATCATAATTTTCAATGGCACTTGACGTAGTTGGCAATTGGTATTAAGGAATTTCAGGAATCTTTAAAAGAGCAACAACTTCTCTTGGCAGCTGCAACCTTTTCTTTGCTGAATGACGGTTCTTCAGAGAAATACTAGATAATAATGGATCAGAAGAATCCATTGCTCTGTTAAAAACATCCGTTATATTGTGTTCTCTAGAATCCTTTCGAGCATGCTCAATGCGGTCCTTTTTATAGAATTTGTTTCTTGCTTCAGATGCGTTTTCTCCAGCACATCCGAGAGGTACACTTGAGGCTTGTAGTATTTGTGAAGAATGGGCTAAAATTTTGTGCAAGGTCGCTGACATTGGATACCACTCGAAATTTTTAAAATATATTTCGGCGGTTGCATAACAAAAATTCTTTAGGTTTTCGACACTTACTTCAAATTGAGTAGAAATTGCAATAAGTATGATATGCAAGCGTTTTATAAACTCGATATCAACGTTTGTTATTGATGCAAACAATTCCGGATTTGAAAATGCTTTTCTAGCGGTATTGCCGTCATTCGTTGATCCGCTGCCATTACTTTTCGGTTTATGGACATGAAGGCCCATTTTCTGCCAGAATTGTTCTTGAATTTCCTTTTTCCTCTGTTGCATCAGTACTTTATCGTCAGCACTTCGTATTTGCCATTTTTTAATACGAAGTCGATATGAAAGATTAAGAACAAATTCAAGGCATCGAATCCAGGCATGTAATGGGCTTATACCATATTGTAGTGAATTTAATTTTGGCTGAAACACTACTGAACTTAAATCCTTTACCGATAAAAACTGCTTGGGATTTGCGCCACATATTGGACACGACTGAGAAGACTTTGCTTCTGTTAGCACGTTTAGCACTTTCCCATCAATTAAAGTCATTATAAGTTCATACTTTAATGAAATCTTTCTACCATTTACCAAAAAAAATTCTAAAGGCATAAGATTTGATATCTGATGATCCAGACTGCTTTTTTCTTTCAAAATATGCTCCTTGGTTTCCTTAATAAATTCAATTTTTAGTGGTCGGCAAAAACGGATGGATTGAGGAGTACGGTTAATCCAAACGATTGCATTATTTGACGTAATTATTTTTAATGGTATAACTAAGGTTACAAAGAGCGAGTTATCTAAACTTTCCGGGGCATTGCTGTTGAATATTTGCTTAAATGAACTTTGTCCTGTGGAACCGTCAAAACCATAACTGAGAACTAAGGCGACTTCACTGAAATCAGCCATTAGCATCAAAACTTCTTCCTGGTATGATAAAATTCTCTTTGCTGTATGATCAACCAGGTTTTGTAGAGGAATCTGTGCCAATGATTCCGTTATCGTAAGTCCTTCAGGTCGGCATTGCAGCTTGTACTCTTGAATTTTTTTGTAACTGGGATAAATATCAGAGTTGTGTGACTTGTTTATTTCCCTCATGTTAATATACTGTTGTTTTGTTAAATTATTGTCTATCAAAAATACTAATGCTTCTGCAGGAGAGAGTGGTAATGGCTTTTTGTCATCAGAAGTAAGCAATTTTTTCGTTTTAGATGGCCTTGATGGAGATGAAGCTGCTTCCCTTAAAACAAAATTCAAGTCATTTTCTTTGGATAAGTGCGCTGCAATTGAGGCAGCATGAAGCAATAAATTGGTATCGTTCCCCTGTGTGGACGATACTTTCGAAGCAGGTTTTCGTTTTTGCCTTACACTTCCATCGCTATATACAACACAAGGACGACCTTTTTTGTTTACGACATCACTTTTTGATAATTTAAGCTCAGTCACATAATATAACCACAACCTTTATTTTTTTTCGAATTGCTTCGCACACCTTTTGTGTTTCTTCCACTTTTGATTAGCCTGAGCGCAAAAATTATTAATTTTCTTTTTAACTGGTTTCATACAATCTTCATTTGCGCTTTTCTGAAATTTCGTAGAAATCCAGCTAATAACATCATTCACATTTCGGTTATTTTCCAACCAAAATGTAACAATATCCGCATTTTTAATGTTTATGCAATCTAAAATAGGAAAAATTGATGCAAATTCCTGCAGATCATTTTATGAACACTTGAAAGTACACATCATTACCTTTCTACACATATACATTTTTCAACCAATACGGACCAATAAACAAAGTACTGCTCCAAGAAACACAGGGACGATTGCCAAAATTATATATAAGAGACAACACACTTTGAAACACACAATTAAATACTACAACCACATTTTTATGAAATTTCTTGATAAAATTTTAATTTACATACCTGCGAGAGTATTTTCCATTTCACACAATTTGTATACACTTAAAATTTTTTGTTTAACAAACATATGTTTTTCTTTCTATTTTGTGCTCAAATGTCAGGAAATGAAACACAACAAAGAATTTCAACTTTGACAGCTTGGCTTGTGTGTATTCCAAAATGTCAGTTACAAATTGCTATCATTACTTTTTGAAAATAGTTCACCTCAAAAATCGACTTTTTGCCTCAAAAACAGTCGTTGGGCCCATCGTGCACAGTAACGAACAATTTGCAGTTTATGAACACATTTTCATAGCGGGAATGAAACTTTACGTTAGCTCACTTTCGATGATAAAAGTTGTTGGGGTGATGAAAATTGTCATCCATGTGACGATGCTTTTCCATTCAGTGTATATGTGCCTGTCAACTGCCGCATTATATTCAACAGGTGGTAAATGTCCCGGGTTTTTACTCTGTTTGACGTAAAGTAGATCTTGCTGATTGTTGTTTTCACACATCACGCTTCAGAAAATGTAGGTAATGTATATAAGACTGTCCCTCGATATCTCGCCCATTCACTTGGCTCTCCGTTTTGAATTGGAGAACAAACATTCGTCCAACCAGACAACCCCCAAAAATTGACACTCGCCAGTATTCTATCGTCGATTTAGCATCAAGCCGAGAAATTGCATTCTTCCTTTTAATGAACGAAAATTGGAATCATCATCTTCACTACATTTCATTCACTTCCTTTGTGCCCCTCGATGTGGTATCGCCATATGTTGCTGACGACAGATCAATCACATTTATGCAAAATACTTACATAACCTTAGAAAATATTCGTATTTCTTATCGCTTCAGAATACATTTTTTTTTGACCAATAGAATAGTAATTGACATTTTATTCCTATTTGCTGCTGATGGAGGTGCTGACGCTATTGTGGCTGGACACATTGCCGGTGACTCCAATGAGAATCTTAAACATGTACCTTAAGTTTGTGCCTTCCCTTGTCTGATATTCTGTTCTCATCCAAATTCAAATACAGATTTGAAATAAAAATATACGTATGTATGTATGTAGAAACAAAAGTGCCTGTTTGCCTTCTGGTGCAGATTGTTAGATAACATTGCAACAGTTGTTAGTTTTTTTTTTCTTTCGTGCGGTTCTGGTCTCTCGAAACAATTTCTCCTCATGGAATTCATTAATCTCATTTTTAATTCTAATTTTCGAAAGTTTGACATTCTTTTTCTATTGGGTTTAGCATCTGTACGGTTGTTTTGCTTTCAATAATCTCCCGGGTGTGGGTTTTGAATGAATGAATGGGTTTAGATGGACGGACAACATGGATTGCAGTTGCATGGTTTTTGACAGTTGTTGTTTTGATCTGTTTACCATGTTTTGTTAAACAAATTCAAGAGTCGTAATCGTTTCTGTAGCCGCATATTTAATGGGGAAAATGTACTACATACATATGTATGTATATGGATCATAGATCGAAATTCCTCGTAAGTGTAAGTTAACGATCGTTGTGGAGTTCATTATACTTCCTAAGCTAAGAAGAGCACATGGTTAGTCTGTGCGAGGTATCTGAAGGGCTGATATATTCTTGATTGTAGGAATTGATAAGCTGATGACATTTGCGGACATTGTACCCAATATGCAGCGATTCTTAACACTTTTAACTAGAGTTTGGTGTGAAATAAGTTCAATAAAGTTACAGTTTCTTAAGTTGGCAGTAACCGGTATAGTACAATTTTCGCCTGTTTGTAGATTGAAACGCCAAACTACTCGTATTAGCAAATGTATGACTAAGATAGATATACACTCCGGTTCACTTATTTAAAGGCACTCAAAATTCCATATTCAGCAGCCTATATCTTTTGCAATTTGTAACTAATTGCAGAATATTAAAATGGAAATGGAAGCTAGACATCTTGAGATATAAAAAAAATCATGACAATAGTGGTTTCTTAACTAAATAACTTATTTTGAGTAATTTATAAAAAAAGTCTAGAACGTGCTATTTTTTTGGATCACTTGAATAAAGGCACTTTATTATTTTTAAAGTAAGCAATGATTTTTTGTAGGGAGCGTTTGTTTATCACAATTTGTTACATCTTAATCATTTTACGTGCCAAAATGGCAAAACAAAAAATTTTATATCTAACCGGAGAAAATATGATCTCTTAGCCTTAAAAGGAAATTACAACTTTGAATATGACGAGGATCTAAAAACAACTAAATTTAAAATCGATGTTTACCGTTCTGAAGGACATTCTAACCGCGCAATAGCTAAAAAAAATTGGACGGAGCCCAACAGTTGTCGACAATTACATCAAGGACCCCGAGCGGTATGGAAAAAGTTTAAAGGACGGGTTTCATTGTCTTTATCTACGTATGTGAAAAGAATAATCATCAGAATTGCTTGTAATTCTGCCTTAAACTTGTCAAATATAAGAGCTCAAGCTGGAGTGGAAGCGAGCAAGTAACTAAACGCTGTGAGTATCTATAAATCCCTGAAATTACAAAAAAAAACGCCACTTAATGCTCCTCGTAAGGAAAAGCGGCTTCAATTCGCAAGAGACTACATGGTGTGGGACGTGCAGCCAAGAGGTCATATAAATGACTGGAGAACTTTGTATTTACGGATGAGAAGAAGTTTAATTTGGATGGGTCGGACGGCTGCTACTATTATTTCCATGATCTGCGCAAAGAAAAGAGTTTTTCGAACAGACATCACAGCCGAGAGGGCGGCGTTATGGTGTGGGGTGCTATTACGTACTATGGCACCATCGATCTTGAATTTTAAAGTGCAAAAATGACACTCGAACACTCATTGGATTTTTTTTATAAATTGCTCAAAAAAAGTTCCTTAGTTAAGAAACCACTATTGTCATGATTTTTTTTATATCTCAAGATGTCTAGCTTCCATTTCCATTTTAATATTCTGCAATCAGTTACAAATTGCAAAAGATATAGGCTGCTGAATATGGAATTTTTAGTGCCTTTAAATAAGTGAACCGGACGGAGTGTATATAAGCAGATTTATTTGAAAACTGTTTTACGACGACGAGGGAAATTAATGGGTTTTACTGCGGAGATCGAACCAACCTTATCATACACAGTAGTCGCTCACGCTTATCATACAACTACATTCGATTTCAACATTCCATTCCAATTATCTAGGAAAACACATTGCCGATCACTGCTTTTTCGCTTATAAATAATGCTAATATATATCGGCAATGCTAAACATCTCGGAATGGGAAGTGAATATCTTCCTTTAAAGTTGAATAAACTGCAGTCTTTGTTCAAACCACATTGACAATCAGTTCTAGAACATCGTGCACGCGCTGCAAGTGTTAGTGACATTTCTTCCAATCCCATACTCGGCGACATCTTCACAGAACCTTGGCTATGAGCGCTGTAGGTAAGAGTCTAGGAAATCACTGAGACTCCCATGGAAACAAGAAGTGAAATTTGTACGTAGGCAAATGAATTAAATAAAGAACAATGAACTGAGGAAAACACAAAACCATTAAGCAACAAATCGAACCTAAACTTTGCCTCAAGACAAATGAAAGGAATCTGAAACTCATTGAGGTCGCGGCAACATTTCTGTTTGATCAATGTCTTTACGAATTGAAAAGTCGTATCTCAATAAATCATTACCATAAATCATATTTTGTGCTTTATAGACATCAGATTGTTCATTTCTTTATAGATTTTTATCGAACCCAATGAAAAAAGTCCATAATTCACCTGACCATTTCAAATGTCATGATGCATTGCTTATTATCTACCTTCGGAGAGAGAGAGAGAGTCAGATCGTAAGAAAACAACCTGATTTCAATAGATTTCCACAAACGATGATCGCTCGATAAAAAATTTCCATATACAAGTGCATAAATACCAACCAAAAGGAGAATTCAATAAACCGAATGCAAAAGTAAAAAAAAAAATCTGACTGGCATAGAAAAATCTCTCGGATCACTGGACTATGACAATAACCCATTAACTTAAAAATGACAGCAATGCAACATAAATCTTAGCATTTGAGAATGGTCAAGTGAAGGGGCCAAAATGGAAAATCGCCAAGGAACGACACACACGAAAATAAAAAAACAAAAAACAATCTGAAATGGATGATAATGATAAACCCCTGACTCCGATGATGCTGACCATCATTTTAGCAAAAATTTTATTATGTTTAGCTTCTTTTTGTCCTCTCGTTCTCTCTTCCATGATGTGGCAGAACATTTCAAAAAATTGCATAATACTGCGATTTTAGAGATAGCAATCATAACATTTTTATGAACATCCCCAAGTTCAACACAATTCTTCAGCACAGAGTTGCCGTCTTCGCGCTTTATGTGAGGGGAGAGAAAGAGATAATAATGTTGATGATGATGACGATGAAATTTAACAAGACAGAATCAAATTAACGATCATGTCGTAGGCATCACAATAAAAAAAAAATCCTATAAGAAATTCACAAAATATCTATTGTAAACTATATAGAGAATTTTGGAGTACATACATGTGATAGAAGGAAGCGTAAAAAGGTAGGGAAATGGGTAAATAAATCATAGTTTAAACTGTTAGAAATAAACACGAAATTATTCATCAGCTCAAAACTTATTCGGGAATAGTGGAGAGCTTCTCAAAATCAGTGAGCTAACTATTTTTAGTCCCACTGACTATCTGGGACCTATACTTTTACATCGATTCTGAGCGGTTTTTGAGAAGCCTTTTCGTGGTCAGACCTCGAATTGAAGCCACATTATCATGAACAAGAGTCGGGCACGCTATCCACTCACCGACAGCACACCCACTAGAGTGTCCAAAACCGAAACCGAAAAACTGGTTAACCGGTTTTTTGCCATTAACCTTGTGGCATTTTTTTAAAAAATGCAAGTTACGAGCAAACCCGAAACCGGTTATTTGACTTCGGTTAACCTGTTAATCCGATTTTACTTAATTTGTGTTAATTAATATCCTAAACAAAGTAATAATAAATGATATGATTTTCGACCTTTACTGAAATTTTGGAATTAACAAACATGGTTCCTATTTTGAAATGTGATCTTATTTTCCATTAAGTTTTTAATGACATATCCAAATATTTTTTTCCACAATGATTTTATGACTTGAATTAGAATTTATTAATAATTAATTAAGAATTAATAAAAACTTTTCAAAAATTTTTTTGTCATATTTCAAAATTAAAATTATTTGATAACTAAATGTTTTAAACTTAATAAGATTTTCATATATGAAAATTATTTTCAAATTTGAATATGATTTTCGTTTTTAAATCAGTTTAATGCGAATTTTAATAAAACTGTTAAATTTTAAAGTATATTAAACACGCACACTAAATTGGAATATGATATATATTTTTAAAATGTGATGATTTATTCGACCTTTCGCATTATATTTGAAATTAAAATGTTCGAGCGTTAGGTCTATTTTAAATTGTTTTATTCTTCAATATTTCGATATTATCTTCCCGACGATGCTACCCAATGGGTAGCGAAATATTGAAGAATATAAGAATTTAAAATAGACCTAACGCTCGAACATTTTAATTCTAAATACATATATAGTTTTTATTTTAAATTAAAACGTAATTAAATACAGTTGTGAAATTTTGAGTTTTCAACACAAATAAGTATATGAAACGTTCGCTAAGCAAATGTATTGTAAGTTCTACATATGTAAACAAAACCGGTTCAACCGGTTTTTGCCAAAATTAAAAACCGAAAACCGGTTTCTTGAAAAATTGATTGAAATATTTATATACGAATATTTTCAAAAATATTATTATTATTTTATAACTTTCACACTTTAAAATGTCTGATTTTTTTTCAAATATTTAGTGTTTTCGCGTCAGTTTGTTTTTCTTTTTATTAAAAATGTCTTATTTAGCTTTTTAATAAAATTCTACAGTATCCAATAATTTGTAATTCAAAACTGCGGCGTTATCCGCGCGCCTGCCTACGTGTGGTTGTGGGTTTTGAGTTTGAAATGGAAATGATTTAACTGGAAAATTCACAAAATCACTTCTATAATGAGCAAAATACTCCAAATTAAAACACTTAAATCTCGGCTCCCCGATATCGGATCTCCTTATTTTTTAGCCTAAACTCTTCGTCGAAACCCACACTAGTTCTGATCCAAAAATCAATAAAATCGGTCACGAACTTCCGGAGAAAATCGAGTGGGAAAATTATATGAAAATCGCCCAATAATCACTTTCAAAACCTCCCTGCAGTATTGGTAATCGACTCTACGCTGATGAGTTCATCGACTACCACAAACCTTTCGTCGACTACTCGCTAAACTACCAGCAATGCTTTTGAGCGGCGAATTTAACAAGGCGATGTCCGCTTTGGTAATGCCTTACTGTTCGTCGATTACTTCATCGGTAACATTTCGTCGACGCATTTATCGGTAACATTTCGTCGACGCATTTATCGGTAACATTTCGTCGACAGGTTAAGAAAAACAATAGAAAATCTCTGGAGACACTACCTTACAGATTACCACTGAGTACCAATGTAATCGGCGATGTAGTCAATGAAAAATCAATGGCGATGTAGTCGATGAAATGTTGCCAGCCACTACTTGTGAAACTGCAGGGCTACTGCAAAGCAGCGAACAAACAAACAAACGACCAACGTTAAATACGATGACACAGCACAAAATGGGTAAAATTACCGCAAATTAAAACACTTAAATCCCGGCTCCGTGATACCGGATCGCCTTGATTTTTGGCTTAAATTCTTCGTCGAAACCCGCACTAAAAATCAATCCAAAAATTAATAAAATCGGCCACGAACTTCCGGAGAAAATCGCGTAGGAAAATTATATCAAAATGCACAAAAATTACTTTAATACCGAATGCAAAGCAGCAACAAACACAAGGCCAACGTTAAATACGATGACACAACACAACAATAACAGATTTGTGCCAAGACCTCAAGACCTCAAGACCGGAGTCGAAGTTAATACATATAAAGAATTTAAAAAGAGTAAAATTTTGATATTTTTGTAATTTTGTACCTTTGATATTGAACTTTTTGATGTGTTAACATCTATACGCGCGCCTCTAGGGCAGTAAACTATAAATTTAATACATACGCAAGTGTTAGGTTTGTAAGAGTAAATCATCGTTTGTTTGTTCGTTGCTTGGCAGTCGGTATTGAAAGTGATTATTGGGCGATTTTCATATAATTTTCCCACGCGATTTTCTCCGGAAATTCATAGCCGATTTTATTAATTTTTGGATTAAAAAGCTAGTGCGGGTTTCGACGACGAGTTTAGGCCTAAAATTAAGGCGATCCGATATCGGCGAGCCGAGATTGAAGTGTTTTAATTTGGAGTATTAATTTGGAGTAATATTAAAAAAGTATTTTATGTTGATCTTCGGTTATATCGTACGAATATAACAATGTATGTATGTATGTACAAGTGTCTGTTGCTTTGCATTCTTTGACTTTTGTGGGAATAAAACAAAAAGTATTGAGCAAGAAAATAATGACACATGTGCTTGCACTGGGTCTTTAAATAATTTTAAGTATTAATATTATTTAACTGTAACGTCACCATATGATTGAACGCTGTTTTTTATTTTCCAAGGTAACATTTACGAATGTGTTCATAGAAATCGAACAGGTACCGTGTAGCAAAAAGGTGTTAACACATCGCCCGTGAGTTCGAACACTCATTGGATTTTTTTTTTAAATTTCAAATATTATATATATTATCTGTTTATATCACATTTTTAAATTTTTTCATTAATTATGTTCATCTTTACAGGTGATTTGTAAAAAAACTAAAAGACATAGAAACTTGCGGTTTGCGGCATTTGAAAGAGCGTCCTATAAGAATCACTCAAAAAGTAAGTTTTTTCGGCGCAGAGGTCCCTTTTCGTGGAGCAGGTCACATATACAGATTTTCTTGTTGATTCCTTGTATTGACATTTCATTTCCATGTTGTTCAAACGTGTGTATTTTGGTTTCATTTGAATAAAAATTTTACAAATGAAAAGTAAGCATTAAGTGAGCACTAGTTTCCGGAGAGGAGATAAGAATCCTAGAAAAGAAACCTCTCGAAACCTTTGGTCAGCAGAAAAAATGAATTGATCAAATAAACGTGGAAAATACAATTGATTTATGCCCAAATGCAAAATGCGATCGCTTTTATATTTCAAGAATGGGATAAGATTTTACCAAATTTTTTGAATAATTTTGATGCTTTTGATGGGCAGAAGTTCGATTAATTGGTAACTTCGATTAATTGGAGCAAAACGTGGAATTTCCCTGATAAATTAAATTTCGACAGAAATGTGTCTCTGGATATAGTAGAAAAGTGTATTCCGGACATTTGAAAGCCAGACAAATTTGTTATAAAACCAAAATTGTCTTTTGGACAAACTTCTTACAGAAATTTGACTTCAAGACAAATTTCTTTCAGAAGCGGTTCTTCCTGACGTACAAACATATGTACATAATACTCGTATGCATATTTAATCCAAAAAATATTATATTAATATTCACAAAATTACTCAAAGGTTATATATTTTTATTTCTTGTTTTCGTTTCTTTGTTTTGATACACACTTTCGGTTCCAACAGACATCTCTAATTTCGATGACATTTAAAAACGTTATCGCTGCTGTTTTCGTCACTATCTTGTTGGCAAAATTTTTTGGTAAACTGATATCAGTTTGAGAAGCTAAATAACCCACTATCAACTTTGAGCGTGCTCGTGCTCAAAACTGACTGTGTGGTTCGCTGTCAACGATAGCTGATGTTCATGCTCATGAATGACAAGGCTGTGGTTCGCGTTAGACTCGTTTTACCGTAGTTTCAATCATTCTGGCGAGAGATTTGGGAGATAGGTTCACGCACCATTGTTGCATTTTCTCTTTGAGATTTTCCAGAATCTGCGGCTTGTTCAAATAAATTCGGGCGATTTTGCCGGCCTGTGTAAATTAGCAAAGGAGGCAATTATATGGCCGGGAAACGCATCTTTGAAATTGTTCGCCGTCGTGTGAGCCATCTTTGAAGTTGCGCCAACTTGTCTGTACCAGTCCTCCATTCCCAATTCTTAAAATTACGGCAATACAAATCAGAACCACGTGTCTAGAGAAGAGAGTCATGCACATTTCCCAATAGTTGATTTCGGTTTTCTTACTACTTTGTTAAACAACGTATTTTTGGAAGACTTCTATTACCATTTTCCTCTAATAAGGCGTCGTTCATCATCTTTTGTATTTTAAGGAACTCTCTGCTACAACAAAGGCGTTTTTATATGTTCTACAGTGGGACTGTTTTGCCATTATAAAAAAATTGTTGCCCATTACATCCCATGAAGGGATAGATGAGAGCTTCTCACAATCAGTCAGCTATGCGCTTTATAGTTTTACACTCGAAAGAAATGTAAGGTGGTCCGAGCAGGGGTTGAACCCACGTTCTCATGTACAAGAGTCGCGCACACTAACCATTGCACCACCGACGTTGCCGTTTTAGTGTTAGTATTATCAGAACTTTTAGAATGTACTAAGTATTTGTAGGGGAGGAGTCAGGCTTTCACAGTCTGGTATTTAGGGGTACCTTGTTTCGACGTACGTTTCCCTACAGAGTGACAAAATGTTTATGACATGTAACTTCTTAACTTGTAGCCCGATTTAAATGATTTTTATACCCTCACCCTTAGGGATGGGGGGTATATATCATTTAATACGTAAAAAAATGTAACACACAGAAGGAGCCATATTATACCCTTACTATCTTTGGATGAAATTCGTTTTAGGACTTTTTAAGATGTTTGAGCCATGTCTGTCTGTCTGTCTGGCTGGCTGGCTGGTCAACACGATAACTGCCGTATATCTTTATCGATCAACGCGAAATTTTGTCAGTGACTATTATTTATCAATACTGAGTTTGGGATTGCAAATTCTTTAACTGATATGATTTGACTCATGTGAGCCATCAAAGTGAGTCAAAAGATGGTCTTACTACAAAAGGATGCAACGGTTCGAAAAAGGGGGAGTACGTGGAAAACGTCAGGCAAGTTTTGAGTCCATTTAAAAAATTTAGGGTCGAATTTGAACGTGATTACATGGACCGAGCATGTGTTTGACAAATATGTGCTAATATGAAAAAAAACTTACCAAAATTAAAAAAAAATTTTGGTCCCATGTTTTTGCGGCGTAGCTATTATTAGGTCGTATATCTCGAAAAGAAGTCAAAAAATTAAATCGCTTGAGCCGAAAGTGTGTGGTCGTCAAATTCTTAAGCAACACATATTGATTTTATATTTGCTCCCTTACTCCTAACTTAACTCACCTCCCTCGCTAAATGCATGATGACAGAATAAAGATCATGATCATATTTATATACTTACATATACATATGTGTACATATATGTTGTCGTTATTCTTTAAGGTTAAGAGGGAGTTCAGTTTTATGATGTCTAAAAGTCATAAAAAGAGTTTCTTCTTTATATTGTGGCAGTTTTTTTCGTCCCGATTTCGCTTGCGATTCTTTATCTTCTCGTCATTGTCATCTCCTCTACTCCGTTTCTATGCAAATGATGATGATACAAGAAGGATTTTTTCATAGCTACATTTTTTTATGACTCTTAAGTCGGTGATAGCCTTTATACTGTGGCACCTGAAAGGAAACAGGGAAACTTCAGCGCGTGTCGTAGCATTGAAAGTAAGTGATCTTGATCATGTTCATTTTATCATGAGGACTTAGAACGAATAAAAACGAGACAGGTTTGTAAGGCCGGTCAGTGATGGGCAAACTAAAGCTGGCAATTAATATCGGAAACAGAGATTATGAAAAGGTCTTGTTAATTTAAGCAAGTGAATATGTTGTACTCCTAATGAGGTTCCTATCAAAAATGTCACAATACCTGGGAATGTCTTAAGGCTATCGACCTTATCACACAAGTCACATTCGATTCACTTACCGTTTTAAACATCACTTACTAATCAAACTAATCTCTTCCTGTTAGATCTTCATCTACATTTATGCAAATCTATACAAAAACAATGAATATTTTAACGAAAATCATTCGTCAAATTCTTCACTTGTGCAAGAGACGATTTCGAAAAATACAGTGAATGTGAAAGTTAGTTCCATGATCAGGACCTATATATTACGAAAAGATGCACATTACGTTCAAAAAAGAACAAAATACTTAATGGAAATTATATTACAAATAGTTTGCCGGGAAACGGAATTTACCAGACGAAATTTCGTCCTTCCCAGAAGTGATACATACAAGGCAACGCTGCTGGCAGTTGTATTTATAACAACTATAAGTGCGAAGTTATGTGGTGAAAATCGGAGCTCAAAATAGTTATTACTAGTTGCAGAGAAAATCAAGAAAGTCTACAAACCTGAGAATAATCTATATTCTATTCAGAACAAGAAATGAGCGGTCTTTGGGGCAACGCTGTAGACAATAATACCACGCACGGTTAGGAAGTGCTAGGAGGAAAAGTTGTATAATTTACGGGTTTTATGTGAATTCTAAGAACTAAATCTGAATTTGGTTACTTTTAAATTCCGTAGTTAGGACTGAACTAAGTCTTTCTACATGATTTTTAGACGAATGTCTATACTCGATTCGTGGCTATACTAATGAGATGATGAAGAAAATTGTTATTCGGGCTGAAAATGTTTATGTAGTGGGTAGTCTCTAATGCATTTAAACCAATTTTAAACCATATTTGAATGTTGGAGAACTGTTGATCCATCAGAAAAGGTTTTTGTAAGGATACTTGGTGAATATACGCATAGAATTCGCATACCACTTGGCGGTCGCCGAAATCATTGCACATATCCTATGTGGAATATATTGTTAATGAAAGCTATGCGCTTTCTGTGTTTTGACTCAGAGATTGGGACATACAGTTCTATATGGGTTCCAAACTGTTGTTCATGGCTAAGCAGTCGATAGTATCGGAGTCACTATGAGAGGTGATCATTGTCGAAAGGAATGTAATGTGGTCAAAGCAGAGATCCAATAAACTACACGCTGAAAAATATCGGCCTCTCATATATTCTGCAGGAAGCATGTATATGCTTGGACAACACTTCAAACATTCATATATTTTCAAGTCCCAAACTCACTTGTATTTAAATGCAACCAGTAGCATGTTTACTGGCAAACATATTTATATGGTTTTACGTGGAAACATATGCGTTCTTCTTCCCAAACATCCATATACTTACGTGGAAGCATTCGCGTGTTTCGCCCCAAACCTGCATGTACTTACATGGAAACGTATGCGTATTTCCTCCCAAATATAATAATATTTAGAAACGAATTATTCTTTGTTTTC
This sequence comes from Phaonia tiefii, assembly GCA_963931995.1. Lineage (NCBI taxonomy): Eukaryota > Metazoa > Arthropoda > Insecta > Diptera > Muscidae > Phaonia > Phaonia tiefii. The sequence goes on along the minus strand of OZ008368.1, from coordinate 193,655,590 downwards.
AATATATATGTATTTTATTATAATTAATTTTATCAATATAAATCGACATTTATAAATAATTAATACAAAAAATTAAAAGTTTTAAAACAGCCCTTTTTACATTTACATTGTTTGTTGTTTTCATGAAATGAAAATCTGCTGCTCTTTTGCCATTCTTTGTTCTCCGTCACGGTTTTGCTTTCAGAAGGTTTCAGCTATGCTTTGGTTATCACTATGCGTTGGTACACAAACAAGATATTTATATACAAATCAGTTCATGCAAGCCAAGCGTGGATTAATTACTTGTGTTCTTTTATTACACTTTTTTCACAAATGGTCCGCCGTTTCTTTCCTCAAAATCCTTTCTCACTTTGGTAGCACACATACATGTATACGAAACACATACACAAATAGCAAAGTAACATCACAACTCATTTAACCGTCCGGTCAGGCGCTTTTGAAATCCCCTGTCCAGTGAACAATTGACGATTGAATACATGAAACTAAAACGCAATACATCAGCCAAAATAAGATGCACTTCATCTGCAATTTACACGCATCTTCAGGAATATTTATGACTCGCTGACACTGAGAGAATAATGCACAAATACAGATACACACTTACAAGATAGACTCTGTCGATGTCCCTCTTTTATTCTCTTGCTCTCGAGCATAGATAGTGCAAAAGAAACAGTTGTTTTTGTATCACAAACATAAATATATGTGGGTCGCAAACACAAATCTTATACCATATTAAGCATTGCGTCTCAAACATGTAATATTGAACAGCGAGCACAATGTGTTTGGACACTAGTAAATTATATTTGCGACAAGCTCCAAACATGTTATATTTGCACCCAAACAACAAAAACAAACACAGATCATTCAGCGTGTGGTATAAAAAAGAAGCACGCGTCCTACGCACTGCACTACAGACGGCCAATTAACTTAGACGCACATTGTCTGAAACACCGGCATACCTAACGCTATCAGGTCTTGCGCTTCTTAAGGGAATCAAGCTCACAGGTAGTTTAGTTTATCTCGGTACATATACGCTGAAAAATATCGGCCCAGGCAACATATTGCAGGAAACATGTACATGATTGTAAGCACTCTTTACATGAATTGAAGGTCTGCTATCTTTTTAGTGGGTGTCAACAAAAAAAGCAACATTTGGGTCTCAAAAACATATAAAGGGGGTTTCAACAGAGACGCTACAAATGTAAATCGATAGGGACAGCAAACGACGCCATATTTTTTCCCGCTCTTTTGACATTTCTCTTCAGTAAGGTTTGCCATTTCATCATGGAAAGATATACGAGCCAACAACGAGTCGAAAATATTAAAATTTACTACCGAAATTTGGAGTCAGTGGTCTCAACTTTAAGAGGCCAACTTTAAGAGGCCTCAACAATCAGCGACGAGCCTCATTTCTGGCTGAATGGTTTCGTCAATAAGCAAAATATGCGTTATTGGTCAGACAGCAATCCACACGTAATCCATGAGTCTTCATTGCATCCCGAAAAAATTACCGTTTGGTGCGGTTTATGTGCCGGCGGCGTCATTGGGCCGTACTTCTTCGTTATGATCAAGACCGGCACATTACTGTGAATGCGAATCGCTACCGTTCAATGATAACCGAATATTTTTGGCCCCAATTGGATAATATGGACTTGGAGGACATGTGGTTCCAACAGGACGGCGCCACAAGACACACAGCGAATGCCACAATCAATTTATTGGAAACCAAGTTTGGTGAGCGTGTTATCTCACGAAATGGCCCAGTCGATTGACCGTCTCGGTCGTGCGATTTGACGCCGTTAGATTATTTCCTGTGGGTCTACGTCAAGACTATGGTCTATGCAAACAAGCCAGCGACGATTGATGAACTTCGTACGAATATCGAACGTTAAATTGCATCAGTATCGGCCGATTTATGCTTGAAAACCGTCGAAAATTGGGTTCAGCGTCTGGACTTCTGCAACCGTGCCCGTGGTGGTCATGCAAAAGAAATCGAGTATAACGTGTTTGTAGCTTTCCGCAAATATAATGTACTTGTTTCCAAACACATTGTGTTTGCTATTTAATATAAAATGTTTGGGACACGGGACACAATGATTAATAGGTTACAGTATATGTATTTGTGACAAAAATGTGGCTTTGTTTCGAAAACTGCTGAAAACAAAAACGTGACAGACAATAGAGAAACAAATAGCAGAAGATATACAATTCACGGAAACAATGCTTGCAAACATGTAGATGGTTCCTGCAATCTGTTTCTGGGCCGATATTTTACACCGTGCAAAGAGGTCAATACAGGCTGCAGATAACCCATTTCATCCGGAAAATATTTGTCATATCACCACAAAATCCATTTTTAAAATCTTAGAGCACTTCTAATCGCAATGCGCCTCTTAACGTTGTCCAACTTCATTTATAGTGCGAGGAGTTAGAAGATTTGACAATTTTTTGGGATTCCTGTGGCGGCTCTCCATTTTAGAACCTAACACAACAACAAGTATGATCAGTAAATTTACAGTGTAACCAGTTCCCATACGGGTTCTCTTAATGGGTGACTGCTGCATAAGAGTTAAAGAGTCGGATGTAACATCAAAAGATGACGAGAGAGACTGAAGCGACTAAAGCCTATCGTAATATGTTCCCATCGTTATTTGCAAATTGTTGCCCCATCATTACACATGGTTGGCCATCTCAGGTCTTGTAAGCAATAAACGTTTAAGGCTTATGGCCATTTGTAACATTTGTATGGTCTACGTTTAGGTAATAACTCATATAGTTACACGTTAATATACGTATTTCCTTTTACTGGTGTCAAAATAGTTTTTCTTTTTATCAGCAAAAGGGTATCGCTTTTTAAGGAGAACGGCATCAAAACCCTTAAGAGTAAGAATCGTGCAGTCTTTGAACTTGTGGCAATCAAGTGTAAATGAAATTGCTAAATTTTGTGAGAAACAAAATTAAGAACCCTTAAGTTATTTCAAAGCCCCGCAACATTTTTAACTAGACCACTAGCAGTTGTTGCGAATTCAATACCTGATCATTGATTCTAATTAAATCTAATTGTGAAGTTTATACCAAACAAATCTTGCCGAATCAGGTTCATTTTGACCATAAACTTTTCAAGATTTTTTGCCTTTAATGAGATCCTGAAATGATATATTTTATTTTCGACTTCCTTTGTTTTAGCCCCCCCGCCTCTTAAAATTTAACAAATAATACATAGCTCTTAGCTTAGGTCTTGGTAACTCAAACTTTAGGTATCCGTCAGCACCATCCAACGCTACATACGCTTCTGTTAAATTTTCTTCAACTTCTTATGTTTGTCATTGCCCGCAATGTGACCAAAAAGGACAGCAGCCGCCGACGACGCCATGGCCGTCTATATTGCGTTGTTGCAACCGTAGCAACAAACATAGTAATAAATCATACTCATGTTGCATTCCCCAATGCCACCATTAGGCCAAGTATGAGCAGCAACTTTGTGTGGCGAAGAAGATAAAACCATGTTAAGAACACAAAACTTTAACTTCGAAACTATGAAATGTCTATGAAACGGCAGATAAGGACTACAGTCGAAGAGATGAAGAATAAACGCTCTAACGACACTTTTGAGTTGGTTGCGGCGTTTTAATGTTGTTGTTGCGTTTAAATTGTTTAAATGCTTGGATCATCGTTTGGCTCATTTGTTGCTCACATTATGACCACAAATGGTCTCAACATTGCGCCATTAAATTGCGTTTAAAATAAAATGCACTCACATTTCAAATAATAATCCACATTAACTTCTTCTGCTGCTTCGATGGCTGCTTGTAGTTGTGGACGGGCGTTTTTTCTGCCTTCCTACAGTGCAATTGGGGGATGGCAACAATATTGTAGAATATAAAAAAAGAAGGTTATATTTTAAAGATGGTACAGTGGGTTGCAGGTGGGCTGCAATTGTTTTTTGACTCATACAAAACAGCAACTGAAAACTGAAGTAGTTGGTACTTAAATGTTGAAGAAAGTTCAATTGGTTCGTTAGACAACACGACACTGGGATACTTGAGGGATTTTTCGACGTAGGACTACCCGGAGTGTAGATGTGAATAAAATACTATTGAACTCCCATATCCCTGGCAACTCGCGGAATGACAAGACCGATGTAGGTTCGGTTATTTAGAATTGGCTGTCACTAGTGGTACACGTAATCCAATGAGAACCGTTGTATTACAAGGGAACGTCATATTCCGTCCGCATTGTTGAAAGTATAAATTGAATTGGCATGAGTTATTCAAGCTATATTATCACATCCAGGCATTCCAAGTTTTGACTGAAGAAGATACGTACACTAGTCCCTGGCGAAAGTTATTCAGCTTAGCTCCATGAATAATTCTTAGATTCAACATGAGGTAAGGCCCAAAATTTTGTATCCTACTAATACAAAACGCCAAAATGCATAAGATATGTTCGGCGCTCTCATCATTCTCTTCATCCGCACAAATTCTGCAGTAATTATTAAAGAGTGTAATTTAATTACAGCTACTATAATAGATGTATACTGTGGAGGACAGGATGCCAAGTCTTGACTGGTCATCCTCCATTTTATGCATCCAGAGCAAAATTGACAACTGACCAGATTTTCTCTGTACGCCAAGTCCTGGCGAAGAAGGCCTGCGATAGCCGGTTACGGGAGAAACTCTACTAGGTAATGTCTGAGCTGCGTCTTCCTGCAAAACTCATACTGATCTCGACTAAGACCAAATCCGCAGTGTAAGTTGGGAAGGAAACAAAGCAAGGCTTCACGCAATGCGACACCCTATCGTGCGATCACTTTAACATCTTAATGGAGATCATTACGAAAAAATCTGCTGTCAACATGAATAAAACCATCAGCAACAAAAGTCACATGCTGCTCGCGTATGCTGATGTAGATATCATTGGGCGCACAAAGCGAGAATTTACTGCGGTGTTTTCGAGAATTGAGAAGAAGTCAGCAAAAGTGGGTTTGACTGTAAATGAAGACAATACAAAATTAATGGTTTCAGCGAGCGATTAGCGATTAGATTTTTGGGCTTAGAGCCCCCTCTCGAGTAATAAAAGTCCAGATATACTGAGTCTTATCGCAAGTTGACGACACATCTCGAGAAGTCTTCGAGACAAAAATATTGCGAAAAATGTCTGCCCTGCAGTGCACAACGGCGAGTATCAGCGTCGCTTAAACCATGAGCTGAATGAGCAATATCCCGACATTAGCATAGATAAGCGGACCAAAATACCGCGATTGCGCTGGCTAGACAATGTCAGTGGAATGGATAAAGACGAACCAGAACGAAGGGTTTTCGAAACCATACTCGAAGGAAGACGAAAAACTCTACTGGAGAGATCAGGTTGGCGAATCCCTGCTTACACTTGGTATTAGCAACTGGAAAGATGAGGTAAAATATCGAGCTGGTTGGAGAAATATGTTAGCTTCGTTTTGCAAGGTCCCTGAATCCGCCGCGGTTGTTCGAGAGTAAGTTATATTCTATTTGGCATATTTTTGTCGTTTGAAGTGAGTATTGAATCTAAAAATATTAAAACTATGATAAAATATTAAAAGGTATTCCAGTATACAGTATTATAGTTTTTGCAAAATAAGTAGCTATTAGCATTGGGAATGTGGGTTTGATCTCCGGGCTAACCACCTTTCAATTCTTTCGACAACGTTCGCCCCCCTTAATGACGGCGACACTATCGAGTAATTAAAAACAAAAAGCAAAAAAGTGGTTCCCATTATATCCAATAAAGGGATTTGGGAGAGCCTCTCACAGCCAGTGAGCTGTGCGCTTTCTAGTTTTACACTTCAGCTTTACTCCGGTTTTGAACGGAATTTTAAAAAGTTTTTTTCGGGGCTAAGTATTTGATAGTGTCGCCATCACTAATCGAGGTGACCGCCGTTGAAAGCAATGTAAAATGATCAGAGCAGGGATCGAACCCACTTTCACATGTACAAGAACAGCGCACACTAACTATTGCTCCACCGACGGCCGCCTGTCGTGCAAGTAGCCATGTAAAAGATTTCCAAAAAGACGTCCGGAACCGACGTAAGTATGTTGGTCGCAATTCGGGCGGATAAAGCTAAAAACCGTACAGCTCACAGATTGTGAGAAGTTCTCCGCAGTCTCTGCATGGGATGTAATGCGAATGTTATATTTTTAATAAAATTAAATTATATTGAGTATCATCGAGTTTTCAAAAATGTCGGCCAGAAAAATTTATATGATTTAGTGTTTAATATTTCTGCGCTCCCACTGGATGTGTTGCTTTTATTATTTTGTAATAGATACCTTAACGGCCGTTCTGCAGAAATTTGATATGCTAATCGACTTTATTAAAACCATATGAAATGAATAACTGCAGCTGCTAGTTTGGATTCTTGGTGTATTCCGGCCAAAAATAATAATATTTCATATTTAGTAAAGCAAATTGATAAATTTTTGTTTACATACATTTTTTAATTTATTAATGGTATCTATGTATTGAAAATGTGGCCGTCGGTGGTGCAATGGTTAGTGTGCGCGGCTCTTGTACATGAGATCCTGGGTTCGAACCCGGCTCTGACCACCTTCAAATTTTCTTTCGGCGGCGGTCACCTCGCATAGTGACGGCGACACTATCGAGTATCTAGCCATGAAAAAGCTTCTCAAAATACCGTTCGGAATCGGTGTAAAACTGTAGGTCCCAATCAGTGAGTGAAAACTGGAAAGCGCACAGCTCAGTGATTGTGAGAAGTTCTCCCCAGTCCCTTTATGGGATGTAATGGGAAACTATTTATTTATTTATTTTATGTATTGAAAATTAAATAAAGAGCTCAATAGCTTCTGGTATCATATCTTGTGTTTGTTTTTCTGTTTGAATACGAATGCTGCTAACTACAGGATCCGAAGACACGAGAAGATAGTGGATGACATCTTCATTATTTAATTTTCTTGAAAAATTTCTGCTATTGTTTAGCCTGGCCGCTTTGAAAACTTTATTTGATGCCTCTTGGGCTTCTTCAGATAAAGTGCCTATTGCCACTCCGAAATGGTTAATAACTTCAGCGCCATGAATTAACACCTTATGTACTGTCGGCGGCATTTTATACCATCCATATTTGCTGACAAATAAATTTGCAGTATCATTGCAGTATATTTTAAATGCGGTGACATTTACCTCCCTACCGGATGCAAGTACTTGTAAAATGCAGTAAAATCGCTTAATAAGATCAGGGTCAATATTTAAAATTACAGCAATTTCTTCATAATTTTGAAAAAACTTTCGGGCAACATTTCCATCGTTTGAATTTGCAGTATCAGGTCTTACCATGTCAACACACATTCCTAATATTCTTCTAATTTCTCCTTGAATATTTTTTTTTGTGTTTTCACGCAAATCTTTATAGTCCTTAGAGACGCTCGACTTCTTAAACTCCATGTTATAGGCTATATGGAGAAGGCACTCCATAAATCTTATCCAACAGTGAAGAGTACTAAGTCCAAAGTGAAAGTGGTTTTCATTGGGTTTGAGAGATCTTACATATGGAAGATCGTTCATTTGATTTGGTGTCGCATTGCATATATTACAGCATCTAGATGATTTTTGACCTGTCAAAATATTGACCACTTTCCCATCAACCATAGTGCATAGCAGAGTATACTTAATTTCAATTTTCAAGGTGTCATTGAATTGTATTTCAGTTTTTAAGAGATTTTTTATCTGTGCACATATATCCTCATAATCTTTTTCCACATTAGTTCTGGTTTCTTTTGCAAATTCAAATTTCAGAGGCCTGCAATATCTCGTTGAACACGGTCTTTCATTTTCCCATACAATAGTTTTACTTTCTACTGCAACCAATTTAAGAGGAACATATGAAATCATGAACACAGATCTTTCATCCACATTTTGTACTTCTGCACCATTCTCCCACTTGAGGTTAAAAATTTGTTGACCAGTCGATCCGTCCATTCCCCATTTTCCAGTTAATTCAAATTGGGTTTCAGTTATTCCTTTCAAATTTGGAGAGAGAGTTTGGAGAATTCTTTTTGAGGTATGATTTAAAAGAGATTGGAGCCTAATAGTAGCACCTTTCTCAGCGACTGTTATATTATGAGGATAACAATCTTTTTTCTTCTCCATTATCTTCTTGTATGGCGGATAATATTTCCCTCCGAGTAATATTTCATTATAATCCCTGCTTTTTTCATACTGGGATTTAGTAAGCTTAAGGTCCATAAACATTGCCAAACCCCCTGTTTCTAATTTTGATAGGTCATCGCATATACTATTGAACTTCATTTTGCACAGTTTTTCGGAAGCTTTGTGTACCAGAGCAGCCTCGTATTTATTACAAACTTCAGAAACTTTCCGTCGTTTACTTCTATTGGAAGATTCACTAAATGAAACTTGACGTCTTCCAAGTCCACAGAGTTTAGTACTACCGGCATCCTTATAATAGTAAACTACCATTAGAAAATATTTATGTACTGATTTATTCAAAAACCAACTTACGCTGTCCTCATATTCCAAATAATTAAATGTTGCCCTTATCCATTCATCTTCCTTGGTCTCAAAAAACTGTTGGTTTCTTGCACATTTAGCCCACTTTTTTTTGGCGGTACAAATCAAACCAATTAGTTTTCCTTTGATTTTATCTATCTTGAATTTTTTTTTGGAGCGTTCTTCAATATATTGTATCATTATATCCACTATTTCACTTCTCTGCTTAGTGTTGGTGCTGGTGCCACAAATAAAATATCTCTCCGTTTGTAATAATATGGGTCACTTAAAATGGCTCTAATTACCAAACTGCAAAAAACTGCATCTTAAGATTAATAGTACTTACTTATTATCCCTTGTGTTTCAAAATGGTGTATAGTCACAACCTCTTCTCCCTCCTGCTCTTATTTTTTTACTCCAATTTCTATTGATTATTTTTATTTTTTTTTGTTTTTTCAAAATGTTCTATCTGATGACTAATAACGTATACAAAGACGTCCGCGAATGCTTCGAAATCTACACTCAAATGAAGGTTACAATGCTAGCTATTCAAAAAGAAACATTTCGAATCAAATAAAGTTCCCAGAAATCAAGGCCTACTAGTTTTTTAAAGTTGGACGATTTTGTTTTTTTAAACTACAGTATAAGTTTTAATTTTGAACCGTTTCAATGCATGGTAGAACAAAAATTACCAAATAAATTAAAAAAAAATGCTTAAATCATGTTATTGCAATTGTTTTCTCTCGTTTGACATCTCAAATTTTTTAAAAAAAAAATAAATTTTTTTTCCTTTTTGGCCGGAAAGCCCCTCTGTGCAGTGTGGTAGACTTTCGATGCACCAGCAGCTTTCCAAAACACTTTCTTATCATTTTTAGCTCAGAAATGCTCTGGCTTTTGCCCATTTCTTTGAATACTCACAATGTGGTGTACATCAATATGAATCTTTGACCTCAATGATTACCCATTTTATGTCGTCCATCGTCGTTCTTACCACTTTGCAACCACTGTTTCTTTCGACCATTTCCAACAATAGTTGATAAATGATCGATCATACAAAAATGTTTTACGGAATACAGCTTCGCACATTTGTAAGCTCGTTTTTATATCTGCCTTCTTCGCCAAAGACGCTAAGAAATGCACTTGTGCTTAAAATAACTTTTTTGGTCAAGAAGAAGGACCGTGGACAAAGGATGACTGGTCGTCCACCGGTTTATTTGAAGCATCTTCGTTATTGGAAAAAGGCAACAAAAAAAATGTTTATAACGAAGTCAAACAAAGATCAGAAGAACAGCATTCGGGCGCAGAGTGATATTACTGATGCTGTTTCAACTGTCGGCAGAAACAGCAGTTGGCATATATGGACCAAGTGCAACCTCTGTAATGACACAACGGACGACAGTGACTGGTGTGCTAAGATTGCTGGTGCTGGGGAATAGTAGTAGGGCGACAACAAGACAAGATGGCAAAACGCATCAGAATGGAACACACAACAAGGTGATGTTTGGTGATGGCTAGCAGAATACACATAGATAGGACATAGAATTCAATACTTACGCAAATGCAAAGAATGCAATTTGGTGAAGATTTTCTTGTGGATCTCCTTGAAGATTACCACATAGATTTCCCAGTTCTCGGCGGTCTCATTTAAATGCCGCAACAATGAGTTAATGGGCACGGGCCACTGGAAGAGATAGAGAGGGAAAGCCTTTAAAGAAATTAATGACAATTCCTGCCACTGACATAAATGACCCCTTAAGTCATTACTCACCTGCGATGGTAAAAATGTTGAAGCGTTTTTTCTTGTAAGCGGTCCCTTAAGGCTTCTTCTTCCTCCATGACCAAGTGAATATTTTACAATGCTGGCATTTGCATTTATTATTTAAGATCTATTAGCAGCTAATGACCGACTTTTATTAGACATCATAACTTGACAGATAGACAAGACATATAACCTCCGCCAAACAACAAAGATCATGGAAATCCTTTTGTCTTTTGCCTCTTCTTATTCTGCGTAAAATGTGTTCTTTGAAAGAAATTCTTCTTCAAAGTGGAAGCATTTTGAAAGTAAAACGTTGAAGCATTTTGATGAGGCAAAAATCTATGAATTCAATGTGTGATATTCGTCGCTACTTCGTAGACCACAGATGCTCATGCGCATTCACACTTTTGTACGCTTACAAATGTAGATATTTCGTTTGAACAAATGATAGCTAATAACCTAACTTTTTCCAAGGAGAGGCATGTTAAACAAGTCGTAGGAATTGTAACACGATACAGCATTGCAAAAAATTAGAAAGTACGTAGAGTCACTACAATGCGGGACGTTTAACCCTTTATCCCACAGCGGGACGTTTAACATTTAAGGATCAATATTCTGAACTCGATTTAAAGTAGCATAGCAATAGCTTAAAATTGAGTATAATAAGTTTCTCAAAATTCCGTTCGGAACCGGTGTAAAAATTGTAGGTCCCAATCAGTGAGTATAAAACTATAAAGCGCACAGCTCACAGGTTGTGAGAAGCTCTCCCCAATTCCTTCATGGGATGTAATGGGAGACCAATTTTTTTTTTATAATTAGCTTACAAAAGCCTTTGCCGAGGTAAGTCGTATTAATCTTGATTGTTGTTAATTAGAAGACATGTTGGTCCGTAGGAGAAGCAAGGACATCTAGAATAAAATCATGTTTTGAACAAACAATATTTTTTTTAAATTTGTATATTACGAGATTAGGTTTTGAGATATAGCAATACCCGTGTCTATAAGTCAAATCTGACAATAGCATCAGTAAGTTTGTAATTTTTAAAAGTTCCAGAAAATCGCATTAAATCGTGAAGATTTTCTTGCAAAGTTTTTGTATGATAGGAGTGTGATTATGCTCAAGGAAAACGGTCCATCTCTGCATACATATATGTCACTCACTAAAGTTTAGTATCGTGTAGAATACTTTTTTTTGTCAGTACAATCACATCTATTTCATACTTGCATTCCCTGGGCGAACAATTGATACATAGTTCCGCACACATACTCAAAGCTGAATCTGTTAGGTACAGCATTCGTAGTTCGTTGACAACTTTTCAAAATTCACTTGATATTTTAGCGATGCTGACATTTTCTCGACAAAACACATGAAATGGAATTTATGACACTAATGACTTAAAATTCTCGTAAACGCCGACGATAGCGTATTTTTCAAAATTTTTCAGGCACTATGTATGAGTCGTACATTCCTTTGCAACAGGGATGAGAACTAAGAAATGCATTTTTGTACTTTTACTCTTAACCCTTTGGGCATAGAATAATTCATATCTAGTTACACCACATCGTTCATCTGACATTTCGTTTCACACAAGGTCCACCCTATAACTTTTGGAAATGGCTCCAAATGCCAATTCGGTTTTGACATTTGTGAAGTAAAAAAACGCAAGCATATAAATCGACAAGCCATAAATCGGTTTGCTCCGCAAGAATGCGGAAAATTTTTTTCCATTTTTATGCGCAACAATTCGTCGGTTGTGTTGGAGCAGCGTGAGGTTCGCCGCAGATTTTCTGGCCGTCCCGTGGCCAATCGCCTTGAAGACACTGGGACAACACGAGACCTTCCCAAGGCTGGCTAGCCCTGGAGCAGCCGGTCCGCTGAGAATATCGCTACTGTTGCCCAAGATGTCGAAGAGGAGCCCGGAACATCGACCAGACGACGTGGCGCGCAATTGGGCATTAGCCGGCGGTCCCTACGCAGAATTTTGGTAAAAGATTTGAAGATGTCCCCTTACCAAGAGCAGAGAGTGCATCAGCTGTTAGCTGTTGACCGCCAAACGTGTGTAACCTACGCTAAAGCCATCCTGAATCTCAACGAAGAGGTGGAAGATTATTCATCAAAAATTATCATCAGCGATGAGACTTATTTCCATCTTAGCGGTTACATGAATAAACAAAATAATCATTTCTGGGGGACCATAATTCTGTGTGTCACCTACTAAGAACATTTACATCCGCTCTAAGTTACTGCGGGGTGCGCTGTTTACGCTGGAGGAGTCATAGGGCCATTTTGTTTTCAGAACACCGCGGGCAAAACGATGACTGTGGACGGCGCGCGGTGGATAGAGCCATGATTACCGAATTCGTTCTTCCTCTATTGTATGAATTGGAACTGGAGAACATGTGGTTCCAACAGGAAAGACAGTGCAACGGCGCACACTTCCCGAGCAACAACCGATATTCTGAAGGAACCATTTCCGGGTCGCTTAATCTCTCATTTTGGTTATTTGCACCGACCAGCCTGATCACCCGATTTTACCGTACCAGACTAATATTTATTGGAGTTTTCAAAGTCGAGGCTTTACGTCAACAAGCCTCAAACTCTTGAAGTCCTAAAGAGAATATTCGCCAAGAATTCGAAAACCTGTCGCCCAAAAGTTCTGGCAGGAGTGATTGAAAATGCCATAAAACGAGCCCGTATGGTCATCAGCTCTGGCGTAGGCCACTTGGCCGTTATAATTTTCTCAACTTAATCAAAGATATAAAAATCAAATAACCCAAGTTTTTCATTAAAAAAAAATTACAGCAAAAGAACATAAGGTGATTACTTTGTCCCACCTTGTTGATTAAACTACTACAGATTTGCTATTCGTCTTATCTGACGTTCTTTTTGTGCTTCTTCTGAGTGGAATCGAACTTCTCAACACTAACTACATATAGTGGGTAACTATTTTGGGTATCTATGGTAGGTACCTCCGGCTGAACTAACGCTGTCATGACGGTCAGCAGGCGGCTGATAGTAGGGCGGCCTGTAGGTTAGCTGCAAAGAATAAGCAATCCCCGACCAAGAGCGGCATATTAAGAGGACGTACAATGAAATTTCCGAAAACGAAACTGCGACATGACGAAGGATGCCCTCAGTTATTGAGTATCTTCCGACAGGAGACGCACCAGGTAGGAGTGAAATCAGGAGGGTGACGCCTCCGTGCTTCGCCTTTCGATATAAAATCCAGAAGCTCCTGCCCACAGTGGGCGGCTGTCTGTTCTCCATGTTAGGGGAGGCTGTTTATCACAATAGTGTTTCTACTCTAAAATAACCCCCCAATCCAGGGAGTCACGCGTACCGTTCATGCAGATAGTTTGCAGTCGGGGGTATCAGACTGTTTTTGAGCGGTGCCTCACTGATACCTGGGTGCCTCAGTGAGTAAGAGACCGTCGGCCAAGTTCATCCCGTTCTACTGGGGCTATGGTGCGGTTGACCTCAAATCGCCTACACTCGTGGAACCTAAAATGAAATCTTTTAACAGAAATGAAGACAAAAACGTAACAGACAATCACGTCAATATAACGGACAATGATACGAAAATCAATAAAATCGAACAGACAGGTACAGGGCTGGAACTACCGCTCTACAGTCGCGGAATAAAACTGCCGCGCGGGCGGTGAAATGATCGACGATCAGTCGTTAAAGTTCTATAGGGGTTGGGCAAGATCGATCCGGCAGAACTCACAGAGAAGCAAGAGGCGTTAATTAGCTAGGCACGGGATTTGAACGGCCGGGCGATATCTCCACCTCAAAGTGACCGGAAAAACGTTAACCTTTACTTGATGATCCGCCTATATCTAAACGAACCAAAGCAAAGGGGAAACCGCAGACCGAAAGCATTTCCTGAAGTGTTGAAGGATCGCCTCACTGGCGGTCATCGACAGAAGCCATGTAGAGGAACTATCTTCCGGAATAGATGGTTGGATGTCTTGGCTGCCCTTACTTCCGTGTACTATGACGTCTGTGGAGATACTCACTTCCCGTCTACTGTGACGAGGGCTGGAACCAAAGCCTAATTAACCTGCTCGCAATTCAAAATAAGTGATCTCTTGCGGTAAACAAAGATGCCATTGCTAAGGTGGGAGAAGTGTCGCCTGGTGTCATACTAGATCTGGTCGACAAGAAGGACACTCCATCCAAGCGGTGATCAAAGGCGGTGAAGAGCCTGTCATATGCCTAGTAAGGGCAAGTAATCGCAACCTTACATGTGTCAATTAGAAATTTGGAGGAGGCCGAAGGACAAGTCATGCTTGTCATTAACACCGAATTACTTCCGTTTCTCAGGAAAACTGAAGGCGTCATTTCTTATGGTTTCGGTCAGATTCATTTTAGGGTGTATGAAAGCGAACAGGAAGCCACACCAGGACACCATACCCACCGAACGTACACTAGCATAGGACGAAGTGGAAGACAGGTACATGCATGAAACTAAACCTATAAATACATGCATATAAATACATAAATACTGTAGCCTCCTTAAAGACACCGAAAAGGTCAAAAACATGTTGGTGGAGATAAACGTAGCTACGAATGGGGAAGAAAATACAGATGTCAGTGCCCCTTTGGATACAACGGGGGATGATACTTCATCGAACAAATGAAAGCTCATTGATGAGCTGTCAGATAGCCTACTGGCAGACACCGGCGACAGAGCCAACAACACGGTGGTGGAGACGGACGTATCTGCTCATGTTGACGCTACTGAAGATAAACCTTCACCACTCGAAAGATGCTTTTGAAGCCCTCCTGTTGCATATACAAAAATATTGTGCTAATGTCGTCTTTATCCAAGTTCCCTGGACACATCACGGCAAGATTTGAGGATTGAATACCGCTAATGACAAGTTTCTCGTTTTCAAAACCAAATGCACGGTGAGAACGTGCATTCTTTCCAAGAAACATTTGAGTATATTTCATTCATCTCACTGTTGCGATAGAGACGTCGCCACCACTAGTTTGGAGACGGACCTTGAAATCCTGAGGATCTGGTTATCGTCAGCCTATATGCTCTATGAAGATACTAGACCCAGCCTGTCGCTACTGCCCAGGAAGTTAACTTAGGAGGCGGCGAAAGATAAATAGGGTTGTGTTCTTTGTACAATTTGTGGAATTACAAATATAAATCAAGGAGGGGAAGCATTTCTAGATTATGTTTTGGCTTTATTACTAAGGATAGAAATGAGATACTAGATGTCAACTTTGCATCGCAGGACACCTTTGACGTGATCAACGGATGAAAGGCGGCGAGTAAGCATTCTCTTTCCGGCTCTTGCAGAACATAGTCACTATGTCTGTTCCTAGAAACTTTCGTAAAACAAATTGTACCAAGTAACTACAAACAACGTCACAGTGGTTTTGTGAAAATCATTCCACCCACGGATCCAATTTATACCGCTGGGGTTGACGGTCTTACAGATGCCTTCACCTCAGCTCTTAACAGACCACTTAATTCCGCATTCGCCAACAGTCTCTACCGAGGTAAAAAGAAACCTCTGTGTTGAATCAGGTCATTGAAATCCTGAGGAAAGCTTTTTAATAGGGCAAAGTCGTCAATGACGGAGCGAGATTGGAATAAGTAGAAAGTTAGACTCCAAAAATGTGAGACAGAGTTGCGATCCTCTAAAAGCAGGTTTTGGAGATATTTCTGCGAAAGCCTTGAAACTAAGTCTGAGATTTCAAGACCACGCAATGTCCTCTAGACAACTCACCACTCTCTGGGATGTCTGAAAGAGCAAACCGGGCGATGGACGACATCGACTGATGAATCGGTGAATTGGAAATTTGGAGGACACCGAAGGACTTCGGAGACAAGCCATACTCTTGCTTAAACACACTTTCCAGCAGACTGGTCCGGAGACATAAGTTTGGACTCAATATTGTGACAGAAGAAACACTAAACTGGGCAATAGGAAGTTTTAAGCCCTACAAATCACCTGACCCGGACCGCGTATCACTGGTGGAGTTAAAAGAGGACTACAAATTTTTACTCCCTAGCTACCGAAACTTTATAGGAACTGCATAAAGCTATCCTATAAAAAAATGGTTTCCCGTTACATCCCATGCAGGGATTAGGGAGAGCTTCTCACAAACCAGTGATCTGTGCGAGTTCGACTTTTACACTCACTGATTGGGACCGAACGGTATTTTGAGAAGCTTTTTCATGGCTAAGTACTCGATAGTGTCGCCGTCACTAAGCGAGTTGACCGCCGTCGAAGGAAATTTAAGGTGGTCAGAGCAGGGATCGAACCCACGTTCTCATGCACAAGAACCACACACACTACAATTGCACCACCGACGGTCATTCCTAAATTCCCCTTAAATTGAGAGAATCATAGGTGGTATTTATTCCAAAGGCGGGGAAATCATCGCATATTTGTCCAAAGGATTTTAGACCAATCAGTCTTTCATCTGCCTTCTGATGGCATTAGAGAGGATGATTGACTCAGATCTGAGAACTAACATAGTCACTTCTCATCTGTTCACACGCCAGCGCGCTTACGGCAAAGGGAAATCAACGGGAACTTCGCTGCATGGTCTAGTCATTGATAGAGAAATCCATTTACATAAAAGAATACACTCTTGTCGCATTTGTCGATATAGAGGGTGGGTTTAACAACGTCTTACCAGAATCGATTAAAACGGATTTATCGGGACTTTGTGTTGACCAGGGGATCATGAATTTGATCAATAAATTGCTTACGAGACGACCCATAACCCCGTCCCAGGGGCATATGGCCTAAACTCCAAAGTTAAATAGAGGAGGACCACAAGGGGGAGTTTTACCTACAGTTCTCCGGAATTTAGCACTGACTAGTGTTTTGCTAGAATTGGAGGGATCAGGTTGCACAGTCGTAGCATATGCTGACGATCTGGCAATTGCAGTACAGGGAAAATGCCCCACCACATGGAGAGATGTACTCCAGAACATAATCAGGAGACTCTCTAAGTGGAGTGGACTGGGTGTATACCCAAAGAAACCTGAGCTCGTGCTCTTTACCAGATAACAGAAGGTTGAGTATATTTATCCCTTGTCTCCAGGTGGTAGAGAAGTTTGCTTAAAGGATAGTGCGAGATATGTAGGTGTGAGTCTCGATAGAAAACTTACTTTTAAGCCAAACACTATGGATAGGATCAGTAGAGCGACAGTGTCTCTATATTCGTGGAAAGGACAATCGGTGATCGATGGGACCTATCACCGAAAATAGTTTACTAGATATACACAGCTATTGTCCGACCGATATTGCTCTAAGGCATTTTTGTTTGGTGGCCGACACTGGAAAAAAAAAATTTTAAGAAAATTCCAGAGAATGGCAGTGGTATATATCACGGGTGCCCTTCGCACAACCACTACCGAGGGCTTGGAGATTGTCCTCCACCTGCTGCTACTAGATTTGCTTTGAAAGCAAATGGCGGCTACGACGGCAAGTTGCCTAAGGCATTCCACGCAATGGATCACCAGCCATGCGTCGACTTTAGAGCTGCCGAAATCCACGATAAAGGCCGACTACTTGACACCTACTTTAAGTTTTGAGAGAAACTTCTCACATGCCGGGCAGGCAGGACTGAACGGGACACATACCTGGGTTTTGAAGGTCTTTAGACTTCTACACTGATGGCTCCAAACTAGATGTCAAAGTAGGGTTTGGAGTATATTCTGAAGAGATGGGACAAGGTCTTGCAAAAAGGCTACCAGACTGTTGTGGTTTCTTTGAGGTAGAAGTCAAGGCAATCGGAGAGGTTGACTTTTGGCCGGGACGAAACATTATTAACGACTGGGTTATTAATATCTACTCTGATAGTCAGGCTGCTATAAAATATCTGCAATCGAAATTTCTGGGATCAATAACTGCCCACAACTGCCGAACATCTCAAAATGGGATGGCCAAACACATCGATATTCTCCTTATATGGGTGCCGGGGCACAGGAACATTCCAGGTAACCATTTGTCAGACGAGCTGGCAAGATTAGGGACTACCTTACCTGTTACACTTGATATGGAACATGAGGGTATACCCTTTTCTGCACGCAGGTTCATGCTTAAAATCGAAGCTATCAGACAAGCGAATGGTAGATGGCTTCGCGGAACAAATTGCAGGATTACCAGGTAGGTACGGCCAAGTTATGACATATTTCGTACGCTAAGGCTGGTAACCATTCCCAGACAAGATATGTCTATGCTAGTAGCTGTGATCACTGGACACTCTTTGATTGACAGACACGCATCTAGACTTGGAGACGCAGTTCAGGATTACTGCAAAAGATGTTGTGATGAATAGGAGGAAGTGTTTATCGAGCATCTCATATGCTACTGCCGGGCCTTTGGAATATGTAGGAGGGAATTTCTAGGTTCTTACTTCATGTTGGGTCAGAGTAGTAATTGGTTCACCAGGGGCTAATCTACGTCTCTAGTTTAGGCACATCCTGGAATATCGATATAACTTAAATGCCCCTAACCATACCAGGTTAATGTACAGGTTCAACGATGGGGACAGAATATGATGTTCCGTGATATCACAACGGTCCTCATTGGACTATGTGTGTCAATAGCACTAGGTCACAAATAACAAAATTTTCTCTGTGTTTTGTTTCTAGCATACTTTTTCTCATTGATTTTGACCTACTAAACACGAAAATGAGTTTTAAAAATTTTTCTGTTGATTGGTTTTCGAGATACAAATTTTTGAACTTTTTTTTTTAAATTTTTGGAGGTACACTTACAATTTTGAGCATATCTTTCGTCTTCTTTGACGTATTTGATCCTACTGCTACTCAAATTAAAGCAAATTGAGCCGTCTACAACTCATTCTCAGAAAATTTTCAAATCGGGTGAGTAGTTTTGATGTTGGCGGCTTAAAAAGGTTAAAAAACTGCGTTTTTTTAGTAAAAATGTGGCAGAAAAATTCATATAAAAATTCATATAAAATATAAAACGCGATGCTAACAGCGATTTTGGTTTTTTTACGTATAGCTGGCATTTTTCCAAAGAAAATAAGCACTTACTTAACAAAATCTGACAACAAATGGCGGACTTATAATTTTTTTGGTAAAACACCGAAATTCCGCTATTTCACGATATTTTGATTTTCATTATTTGCACAGCTAACCTACTAGGAGGGATCGAAAAAGCAAGTTTTTTATAATCCTTTTGGAATAGAACGGAACAGTTGCTCCTATACATAAGTTACTTCTGTTCAAAATTTCACCACCCTGGGTTAATGTCTTCTGTTCTGGCAAGGGACGTGAAATTTCAAAAATTTAGTGAAATCAGCAATTTTTTTTTTTGGAAATTTTTTTCAAATGTCACAGCACTTAGCAGTTTTGATAAACTTTTTAAATTAATATTAATAACACAAATATTTCATACTTGTAAAAAACCTATTTACAATACCGTAGGGACGTTTCGTCGATGTTTTTAAGAAAATGGTATAATGAAAATGCAGAACATAGAAACACAGGTGCATTTTACGATACGAATTTTGGCAAACCCACTTTACATGTACAAAATTGTTTGGAAAAAACGTTTACGTAATTTTTATGATTCTCAGAATTAAAAAAAATAAGTAATACACAAATAGTTATTTAATTTTTATGATTGTGGTTGCAGAGTAATATACGCTTCTGAATGTGCGTGGACGCTCTTCGTGTTCCTTTATGACTGCTACTCCGTTCACAGTCAATTAAAGGAAATTACACTTTTTTATTGATGTGTGTTTTCCCGATGGCTACCTGTATCGGATTTTTTTACAGAAATTCCCCCCACATTTGCAGAGTAATATACGCTTCTGAATGTGCGTGGACGCTCTTCGTGTTCCTTTATGACTGCTACTCCGTTCACAGTCAATTAAAGGGAATTACACTTTTTTATTGATGTGTGTTTTCCCGATGGCTACCTGTATCGGTTTTTTTTACAGAAATTCCCCCCACATTTGTGAGTGGTCATTATTTGGTGTTATTTATAGGTGTTCATTTATCGTTTTTTGTCATTCAACAAGTGTCTACGAACGCGAGTAGTACGAGTAAAAAGTGAAACAAATTGAATTTAAGTGCATATAATACCTCAACAAGTAAGACAATGAGTAAAAGACTACGTGTGTTCGAGTGTTTGAACAATCCAGACAATTTCTGCAATGTTTGTGGCGAGTTTATAAAGAATAATCACGCACACACGTTTACTCCAGCAGTGCAATTGCACTATTTGAATTATTTTGGTATTTCACCAAATATCACAGAATCATGGACACCTAAGTCGCTATGTGATCTTTGCTATATAATCCTAACCAACTGGGCAGCTGGCGGAAGGTAAGAATTTTTATTTAAACACATTAAGCAAAGCAAATATAGTAATTTATTTTAATTTTAGGCGCCATATGAAATTCGATACACCAATGATGTGGAAAAAGCCGCTATGCCATTCCACAGACTGTTATTTTTGCCTCACCACAAACAGTGGGGTAGGGAGATTTTTAAAATGGAACTACGCTCAAGTGGGATCGTTTGCACTTCCAGTACCACATTCGAATGATGTACCATATCCAGTGTGCCCTGGTGCATCTCTTCAAAAAGCAGAATCGTCAGATCAAGAGTCCGAGTCAAGTGCAAGCGAATTTGGGGCGTGCAGAAAGCGAAAATTACTGTCACAGGCCGAACTAAACGATTGGGTGCGCGATTTTGGTCTCACTAAGGAGAAATCCGAACTTTTTGCGTCTCGGATGGTACAGTGTGGATTTGCGGATTCAGAAGTGAAAGTAACAGCGTACAGGAAGCGTCACCAGCAGTATGCAAAATTTTATACAAAGAAAGACCAAATATGTTTTTGCAGCGACATTTCGGGCTTGTTCCAAGAGCTTCACCAAATTCACAACCCCAATGAATGGAGGTTGTTTATTGACAGCAACAAAGAGAGCTTGAAGGCAGTTCTCTTACATAATGGGAATGAAAAGCCATCTCTTCCTATTGCTCATGCGGTTCATTCAAAGGAGAACTATGAAACTATGAACATTTTGCTGAAATGCATAGAGTATAGCAAATATAATTGGAAAATATGCGCCGACCTCAAAGTTGTGGCCATTCTGTGTGGACTCCAAGGAGGCTATACGCGACATTGCTGTTTTCTGTGCCTTTGGAATAGCCGCGCTGATGATCAGCATTATATTCAAAAAAAATGGCCGGAACGAACGAAACCTGTAGTTGGAGAAGCGAATGTTCAGCGCAAACCACTAATAGAGAACCGTGAAAATATAATACTTCCGCCGCTGCACATAAAATTGGGTTTGATAAAAAATTTTGCCAAAAAATTGGACAAAGAAGGTGAAGCTTTTGCCTATTTACGGTCAATTTTCCCTTACCTTTCGCTGGCAAAAATTAAAGAAGGAGTCTTCGCAGGACCCGATATAAAAAAAATGTTGAAAGATGAAACATTCCCGAAGCTGTTATCACCCATCGAAGCCGCAGCATGGAATTCCTTCAGGCTTGTTGTGGAAAACTTTTTAGGAAACAACAAAAGCCATAATTATAAGGACATAGTTGAGGATCTGGTAAAGAACTATGAAGCAATGGGTAGGTTTTTTTTGAAACAAATGTTAATTTAAATAGCGTTTTAATTCTCGTTTTTTTTCATTTTTGGGTAGGAGTGCACATGTCACTTAAAATACACTTTCTGCATTCTCATTTGGATTTTTTCCCCTGAGAATTTAGGAGACGTGAGTGACGAACACGGCGAGCGCTTTCATCAGGAATTGAAGGCTATGGAACGACGCTATCAGGGCATCTATGACACGGCTATGATGGGTGACTACATTTGGACCCTAATACGTGAGACCAATTGCAGCGAATACAAAAAACAAAGAAGAAGTCAGCTGTTTTTCCACATGGCATAAAATGTACAGTTATATCTTTGTTTCTACTCATTTTTTATGGGCGTTGATTTGGTTAATTTGGTTAGTTTAGCTAACCTGGCACATCCATTTCTAATTGTGCCATACATTGAGTATGTGGTGCTCTAAATAAATTAAAAAATAATATACTAAGACTAATTTGTTTATTTTAAATTAAGTTCAAATGTATTTATTCGTTTGCGTTGGGTAGGTAAGCTGTGCAAATAATGAAAATCAAAATATCGTGAAATAGCGGAATTTCGGCGTTTTACCAAAAAAATTATAAGTCCGCCATTTGTTGTCAGATTTTGTTAAGTAAGTGCTTATTTTCTTTGGAAAAATGCCAGCTATACGTAAAAAAACCAAAATCGCTGTTAGCATCGCGTTTTATATTTTATATGAATTTTTCTGCCACATTTTTACTAAAAAAACGCAGTTTTTAACCTTTTTAAGCCGCCAACATCAAAACTACTCACCCGATTTGAAAATTTTCTGAGAATGAGTTGTAGACGGCTCAATTTTCTTTAATTTGAGTACTAGTAGGATCAAATACGTCAAAGAAGACGAAAGATATGCTCAAAATTGTAAGTGTACCTCCAAAAATTTAAAAAAAAAAGTTCAAAAATTTGTATCTCGAAAACCAATCAACAGAAAAATTTTTAAAACTCATTTTCGTGTTTAGTAGGTCAAAATCAATGAGAAAAAGTATGCTAGAAACAAATCACAAAACGACTGTTGGCTAGTGTAGTGGGACACTATCTAACCTAACCTAAGCTCAGGGACTTAATTTTGTTCTTGTCGTATAATCTTACAACTTTCCGACGTTTGAATGCCTTTAGCCACTAAACCAAGGGGCAAGTTGGGTTAGCTAGAATCTTTTAATCAATGACGTAGATTAACTTACTATAGATTTCGTATCCATCTCAAATAGGTCGAAGGAACAGGTAGTTAGTTTTTAAGATCAAATTTTTATCAAAATAGTACGATCGTATTGTCTTTGTATTTACCAACCCTGATATATCATAAGATAACAGCAAACGTTGGCTGTGGCGACGGCTACAAAATATTCAGTATCATGAGTTGAGAACGTTGGTAGTACAATGGCGACTTGTGTACATATTGTACATGAGATCGTATTATTACCGTTTGAAGTCGGTGTAAAACTGTGGGATGTGAATGTGGGAAACTTGGCCATACCTTCCTGATAATCCTGTAGAAAATAGAAAGTGTAGAAATCACCTGTGATTATTTTACGAAATGTTTCAAGTGACTACTTGAAGAAGTGCTGTAATTAAAATACATTTTGAGCGCGCAGGATTTATTAGTACAAACCAATTTTTTCCAGGCCACAGTGGCAGTTATCCGCTTCGGATGCTTATCTGTGTGCCGATTTGATTTCGTTTTCCGTTAGTGATATATTTCCGTCACATCTCTCTGGTTCTGTTTGCCCTCTATTATAAATATTTTATATTGCATGGTCGTGTTGCTCCTGCTATGTTGTGTTGCAATTATAATTATTATTAGCTTTTATGAGCTTTTAACTATTTAACTGCCATGTTTCCTCAATGCGCTATTACAAAGGCTATAACTCCTCTGTACACGGTGTAGTGGCCCATGTTTTCAATTGTTGTTGTTGCTGCTGCTAATGTTGTTGTTATGTGTTGCCTTAGCAGTAGCTTTTGATATCTTTTAACATTGGCTAATGGTCGTCAGTTTGTTGGTTGGTTATCTTTTTTATGACCATTTCTATATTGCAGTTGCCTTTTTTTTGCTACTTGCCAACTTTTGCCTTTATGAGATTCTATTCATCTTTGTATGTTTTGTGCTGTTGTGTACAAATTGTAAGGTGTTTCTCGACGTGTGTTTGTTGCATTTGGAAGACATGTGTTTTGTGTTGCAATGTCGTGTTGTTGCTGTTGTTGCAATTGTGTTGTTACGATAGAATTTTATGGCTTTTGTAATGATTTACAAATAGCTTTGCAAAGAAATTTTAATGATTAATTGCTTAACGCCTCCGTGTACTTTTTTTTACTGTCTTTCTATCTACTCTGAAGTTTATGGGACTACAAATTTGTGAGGAGGCATCACTTGTAAGTTTTTAATAAAATCGTAAAGTCTACGTTTGACTAAAATTCGTTAAACTTGGTAATAATTACGCAGTTTAGCGCTAATAAAATACGTAAGTAGTCTCAAAACGTAGATGATTTTTCCGTGTCAGATTTAGCTTTCGAGTTATCATAGTAACTAAATGTAGACTAATGTAGCAGTAACAATTTTTGGCGATCCTGTAATTACCGGAACAAATCTGTAAAATTATTGATATTAATGACACAGGAAATAGATTATAGTACTTATACTTGTTCAAGCTAATCATTAATTAAAAGCATTCTGCACAAATATGCAAGCCACACAAAAAAGTTTTATTAAATTCTTTAAATGGTTTCTCAATACTTCACGTAGAATACATATTTATATTATATTTTATATTTTTCATTTTCGATCGACGCTTGAATCGTTTGTGGATTGTCCGCATAATATCGATCGTAAAGGAAAGCTTACAGAATACAGTCCAAAATTATTGTCAGTATTTTTTTCAAAAGTGAGATAATAATGTCATAATAATCATCTTAAATAATAAAATAAAAGAGTATTTATAAAAAAGCCTAATAAATAGAAAGAAAATCATCCGCAAATATTCATCGCTGCATAAAAGTGGGGTCATTACCAGAAGAGTTTACGATCGCAATTCTTTTTTAATTGTGAACATCTTCTATAGGCACTAGTAGGACAATCTATCAAAGTGAACACATGCAAACAACACACAGCGTTAACATCACATACGTGGTTGTTTCTACAACAATAGTCTCTGCGTAGAACTATGTTGCGGCAGCGAACAAACAAGAAAGTCGTCGTCGCCAAAGAGTTTTGAATAGTATAGATAACTCATTGAACGAATTGTATAACTCAAAAGCACTAGCGATATCTGGCGAATAATTGAAAACGTATTACTCTCTATTTATCATAACTTGGTCCATTCATAATTTTGATGTGAAACATTGATGCCTTTTAAAACATTTATGCTTTTTGTATTGTTTTATGTAATAACATTGTCGAAATAGTGCATTTATATTGAAATATTCTCTAAAGAGAATAAGACTCGATTATGCTCTTTTACTCAGACTCTCTACATGAGAGCGGAAAAAGAGGGCAGTTAGTTCTCTATACTATTCACTACTTTTTGCCGTCGCTCTGTTAATGACAAAACAAAAACAATTATTTCAGTGGGCTAAATATTGTTCTTATTCAATTGTACGTCAGCATTCAAACAAGCAGGTCGTCGTCGCTCTGTTTATGACAAACCAAAGCGATCATTTCAGTGAGCTAAATATTGCTTTATTTAATTTAACAATATTACATCTAATGTTAACGCAGATCTAATAAAACCGAAAGTGCAATATCAGAAGGGCCTTCAGTACAAAAACTATTTTTTTTTATTTTCCAATAGGGGTGTTTTTTTCGTAGCCTATAAGTTAACATCAACTGTTACGGAAAAAACGCATACACGTTGAGTATAATCAACTTGGCTTCATCAGATAATTATTTTTTTTGTCAAGTTGTTAATTTAAAAGTCAAAGAGAAAATAATATTCTAAAGAATACAGTGTAATATATGAGGTGGTTATACTGCATCGACACTACAATAGACTTTTTCTTATTTGATATAGCAGTGGTTTATTACATAGAAAAATAGATGTTTGGTTTAATGAAATCTCCAAACATGATTCGTTTAACCACGATTGTCATATTGTGGTATCGTTCTATTCAATAATAACTCAGGCATCGTAAACGAACGCTCATAGCCCAAAATATACGACTCGAGAGCACGTGCAAAAATAAAGCAAAAAACGCACGCGTCCCCGAGCTAGCCGCGTGTTCTTCTTTATATAGGCTTCTTCGCGATCTTTTAGGTGTTAAATGAGTAAAACGAAGAGCTTGGGAACAGAACGAGATATAAAAAGCTATTGTGTTGTGGTATGAGAAATTGGCTAAAGGTGGTGAATGTGGATCGGATTATTCACCATAATTTGGTCGAAAAGTACATAAAATTTACCACAAAGTACATCAAATGTACCAGAAACTACATACTTATACAATATTTATTTAACGTAGTATGTTTGTTTAAAGCGCATAAATTGTACTATAAAATATATATAAATATTTACCCCAACATGTGCCACAAGTACTTAAAAGTCAATTGTCCTGAAATTTCACCAAAAGTACTTTAAGTGTAGTGAAAGTACTAAAATGTGTACCAAAAGACATATGGGTACCGAAATGTGTACCAAAAAGTGCATAAAGTATACCATAAAGTTGCATAAGGTGCAGTAAGCAGACAGATCCGAATGTGTTCTTGCGAGTCATGGGAAGATATCGGTTAAAGTAGATACATTTTGAGAATCGAAGTATTCCTCGGCTTTCTTTGTACACTTCACCTCCTTGTGGTTTTGCTTTAGTAGTTGTTTGTCTCCAGTATTGTCTTGGAATTATTCTTCTTGAAGAAGAACAAATCAACAATATTTTATTCAACTTTTAAAAATTTTTAGTAAAAAATTAACTACCCCTAATATTGACATCATAATTTTCGAAACGTCGTGGAAATATAAGAAATGGAACTTGGTAACATTTTTCTCGGGGTTATTCTAAACTAATAAAATTATACATGTTAACGTGCAGGTTGTCATTTTGTATGACTTAACGTGTATAAGTTACGAAGAAAATGCCCCTAATGTAACATTAACTAGTGTGTCGAACCGGTACGGTGTAACAAAAAGGTGTTAACACATCGCCCGTGAGTTCGAACACTCATTGATTTATTTTTTATTTTTTACTCACCACTGATTTTTTCTAACAATTGTTTATAGTTTTGGGCTATATCTCGCGAGTATAGCTACTTGTAGATGTACTAGACATCTGCAAGTGTATGAAAAAACAAATTGCAACCAGTAAGTTCAATACGTTCAGTGCAAAACACAACGCAACAGTAGTCGAAATTCATTCGAGGAAAGAGCACATATCAAAACGAAACATGAGCAGTAGATTTCAGAGTAAAGCGAGCATCAAAACACACGAGTACCATGCATGAACGTAATCAAAATGTTGCGAATTATTTCACGATTACTCTTTGCAGTCGTCACCACTTCGTTGCAGTTGTAGCTTTCACTGCCACTGATAATACAAAGTATACAGCTCATAATACAAAGTATACAACAGCATACATTTCTTTTCATGCCTCTATCTGTCAAGTTCCACACAGATATATACGAACGAAATGTAAAACAAAAATACATTGAATTTGACAGTTTGGGCCATAAGAAAGCAAAATCAGCTGTTTTTTACTAAAACAACTTGTACTATCGTAGTTCAGCCACGGTTTCAGTGGATGACTTCCGTAGTCCTCGAAGATCACAAATGGTCGGTAAATACCACGAACATCTCAACGAAGACCATGTGAGAACGACAAATTTATCTTTGTGTCGACAAATGCTTTACTTTGAATCTGTTTAGTTTTGTTCGTTTATAGGTTTTGTGTACCCGCGGATAGAAACACACTGGAACAAAACTATAAGTATTAGGGTGGATCAATTTTATAACAGAAATTCTAGTCTAAGGACTCTAGGCTTTCTAAGAACGTTAATTTTAGCTCGAAATTCCCAACGGTTCATGTTTTATAGCTGTGTAAAATTGGTCATGTGCATCATTTTTGTGAAGAGATACCTGTGTTAATGTGAGAATAACTTTTGAATGCGATATTAGATTTGCCATTTGTATTTCGATTCCTAAAGAGAACGTTAAAACCAATTACGCTATACCTTGATCGTTACAATCTGATATCGCATTCAAAAGTTATTCTAACATTACACAAAAATGCTTCAGATGACCAATTTTACACAGCTATAAAACATGAACCGTTCAGAGTTTCTACCCAAAATAAACGTCCTTGGAAAGGCAGTAATGACTAGAATATATACGTGATTGTAACGGTAGCATCGAATAGAATATATACGTGAAAGTTCATCGAAATCAAAGAGCATCAAGTTTCAAAAGTATGGCTTTTGGTTCGATTTTTTACGCTAATATACAAATTTACAAGTGAAAAATCGGGGCTCGATTTTGATTTTAGAACCATGGTTTCTTGGGGACATTTTCTTATAATTTGCCGTAGATTACGTTTCTGCTATACTCTTTGTCAAGTATATTGGTCCCATACAAATTGACCCACCCTAATAAGTATACATACTCCGTTAGTACTGATGTTACATGTATCGGGACTGTACGAGAACAGAAGTAAAGAGCAAAACAAACATATGTAGGTGACCGGACTTTGCGCCCATGGACTTAAGGGTCAAAGTGTTACAACTTCTAAACAGGAAGTTTCCCGTTAAAATGTGGATTGACAGCCTATAGTATTTTTTAAGAGGAACATTTTTGTGAAAGATACTACTCCAAAATTTCCACAATTTCCATTACTTTTGATGGATACATTTTATTTTTGTCGAATTATTATCGGCAGGGTGGTGAGGAGAGGGGGTAACAACTTAAAGTTAGCAATTTCATTTAATTTTGACACTTAATTTGCCATTCAATTTTGTCACCGTTTTTAATTTAAATGCAAGCGTTTTATTTGAGAGATCCCTAGAAAATTAATTAACTAATTCATTTTAATTACGCTCTTTATTGAAAGGATCTAGACCATTGTTGTTGAAGTGCTAAGTAGGCGGGCCATTGTCCAACCCCATCATGAAGAAGAATATATTTCTTGAGGCTAAGAGAAAAATTATTTTTTAGTTTTTAGTGCATTTATAAATAAAACACTGTAACTTAATTTGTTTAATTATCTTTTTATTTTTAATTTTTTAGTAAATACATTTTTAATGTTTTTATATTTTTTTATATTCATGTATTGTCATCCAAATCTGACAAGTGTGCAAAATTTTAGTTCGATTGGTCAACTGCAACTGTGTTAAAAATGAGTTACTAGATTTGAACAATACAGACTGATTTGAACAACACAGACACAACAAAGCAAGTTAAATAAAACCCTGTAAAAGCAAGTCAAACAATTCACTCAATAGTAAAATTGAAATAAAATTTGGAGACTGGCTTTCATTCACTTAGGTCTTCTTTCGACAGCTGACAAACTGATTTTACTTGGTCCCACACAAGGACCTTTTCTTAAAAAAGTCAATTAGCCATTACACTGATTCCTTTTCTTAAATTTTTACGGACACAAAACGGGTTTGAAATGGATTATTCAATTCGGGATTACCCTGATTCATTTTCTAACCTAAAAATTACACGAGGTGTCAGGGGACACCCGGTAGGAACGAAAAGGAATTTCGTATATATTATGTACTAGTTAGTCCCAACACGCCTAAGACGCCTGTTGAAAAATTCTGTATTTTAAATGGATTTTTAAGAAAAGATATTTTTTGTAAAATGATAAACTTTTTTTAAGACATTTTTTTCATTGAATGTATTTTTTTTAAAAAAAGTATATTTTTGGGTCCTTTTTGTAAGGATATGTATTATATTTTCCAGAAAGATACTTCTTTTATTAAACGCTAATGTTTTTTTTTAAGAAAATGTACCATTTTTAATAAGAAGTACTTTCTGTAAGAAAAAGCCTAGTAGTATGATTTTTTTTACAAAAAAGTACTTTTTTTAAGAGCAGGTGCTTTTTAAAGAAGTGGTACGCTTTTTAGGAAAAGGTTATTTTTTGAAGAAAATTTAATAAATTTTCAGAAAGGCCACTTATCTCAAGAAAAGAAAAGAAAAGAAAAGAAAAGAAAAGAAAAGAAAAGAAAAGGTATTATTTTATTTTTAAGAAAAGGAATGTTTGTAAGAAAATATATTTTTTTAAGAGAAGGTATTTTTATTTGAAGAAAAGGATTTTTTTAAGAAATGGGAATTTTTTTAGAATTTGTCCTTTTTGCAAGAAGACTTAAATTTTAAGAGTAGGTATTTGTCTCAAGAACAGTTATTTTGTATTACATAAAAGGTATTCATTAAAGAAAATGTAGTTTTTTAAGAAAAGGGAATTTGTTGTAAGATAATGTACATTTTTAGGAAGAGGTGCTTATTTAAAAAAATTACTTTTTTTTAAGAAAGGTTACTTTTTGTAAGAAAATTTACTTTTTTAAGCAAAGGTACTTCTTTAAGGTAAGGTATTTTTTTAAGAAAAGGTACTCTATTTAGGAATATGAATAGGTAATTTTTTTGAGAAAATTTGCATTTTAAAAAAAAAACGCAGTCAGTTAATAAAATGTTATTATTTAAACTTCTTTCACTTTGGCTTTTCTAAATTTACTTTTTATTCGGTTCAAACTGGAATATGTAATAAACATTCTTCACCAAGAAAACTTCCCATTACAAAAGAAATGTCTCCCCATATGTTAGTCTAGACACAAATCAAACCAAAATAAGAGTAAGGGTGCTGCCAAATGTAATTCCATGCTCAGGGTTGTTTTTCATCGATTTGTCAGTCTTGCACTTTGACTTTTCTAAATTTGCTTTTTATTGGGTTCAAAACTAGAATATGTAATAAACAGGCTCCACATAGAAAACTTCCCATTAAATCAAACCAAACCAAAAGTACCCAATATAAGTAGTTGATAATAATGGGTTGTATTGAAGTAGTTAAAAAAAGTTTTTTAAAATTTTTTCATTTAGCCCCCATCTGGCAACTTGAGATACTGAACTTCGTTCCAAAAATTTGTACTTGGTGTTGGCAGTTTTCAGCAATAGTGTTGCAGTGAACATCTTTTCAAAATTTTAATAATAACCTACAGCATTTTCCAAAGTTTTTTATCCTAAGTTGATATTTAGTAGGATTTGTCGTCGTATAGAGCTGGCTTTAGGGATGGCAATTACTTAACAGTGGTAAAAGATATTTTCGGCATTTAAACAAACTGCTGTACTTCTCTGAACTTGTCTGTTGTGTTGGCAAGAAAGTAACTTCGGTTTTATCGTATACATGGTGCTTTTGCTATGTTTGAAATGGTTTTCATTAGTCGGCTAAATTCTTTGTTATACAGTTACACCGCTGACATTTCAAGCGTAAATTTGTGATATGCCACATTTTTTTCAATGGTCAGTTTTCATTTAAATCGTATTGTGAATATGGATGATCACAATGAGAAATTTTGCCATATTTTCCTATTTTATTTCCGAAAGTGCAAAAAGCCGTAGAAGCACACTGGGATATTTGTGGCGTGTATGGTTTGGATGATTTAAAAGAAGGCGCATGCCAAAGCTGGTCAAAAAGTTTAATTCTCGAAATTTCACGATCAAATATGGGGTTAATGAGGACGAGCTCAAGCCGTAATCGAATCTATTCGAGATGTTGCAGACAATTTAAAAGTGTCGCAAACGACCTTTGAAAACCATTTGAAACGGCTTGGGTTTGTCAGAAAGTTTGATATTTGGGTTCCGCACGAGCTTAGGGAAATCCACTTAACAGCGGATAAATACTTTCTCAAACGCAAGAAAAATTATCCATTTATGAAACGCATGGTCACTGGTGATGAAAAATGTATCTTTTAAATCAATGTAAACCTAAAGAGATCCTGGTCCAAGCACGATGAACGCACACAAACTTCTTCAAAGGTTGAACTTCACCAAATGGACGTTATATTCGATATTTAGTGGGATTTTTGGAGTGTAATTTATTTTGAACTGCTTCCAAACCAAAAATTCTCACGATATTATCAGCAGTTGACGAGCCTTGATGGGGCACTGAAAGAACACGAGCTGAATTGTTAAATCGCAAAGGCGTGGTTTTCCATCACGATATCGCTACACATCTCTACAGACTCGGCAACAAATATTGAAGCTTGGATGGGAAGTGGTGCCACATCCACCTTATAGTCCTGATCTGCTACCTTCGGATTTTCAATTATTCCGGAGTCTGCAAAACCTTTTGAATGGGAAATCCTTCAATACAGAAAAGGACCTACAAACCGAGTTGTTCGAGTATATTTGTGGAACGGACCAGTCATGCTATGAATCTGGGATCAGAAAGTTGCCTGAATGATGACAGAGGGTTATTGTACAAAATGGCATCTGTATTATAGCTTAAAATGAATTATCGGGTGTTTTTTAGAGGTTCAATTTGCCGATAACAATTAAACAGTCTGAAATTGGTCGGATCTACCAGCGCAATTGACGTTTGTGTTCAGTTTGGTTTGCCATTTTAGGCCCTGTGTTCAGTTCTTGCCAAATTTTCGAGGGAAATTTTGTCATTTATCTCTAAATGGAAAATTTTCTTGCGGAGAATTACCATATGTTTTTGATTTACCTAGCATATATTTCATTTATAAGTCCTCTACGCGCTCCATTTTATTTTTAACACATGTGGTACTAAAACAATCGAAACGTAAAAATTCTGGTCCCAAACAATTATCAAACAATTGTTTTCGTACGAAATAACTGGGCGTAACAACCCTGTAATTGATTTTGCCAGCAAAATTTTAACAATTAGCTGAGTACCACAAAAATTAAAAGTGAGCGAAATTTTCGGTTCGTGAAATTTTCCTTATTTTTTATACACGTACTTCTTATGGCAACGAAAATTTCAAAAAAAAAACTGAATACCGGGCTTTATTTAGCATGAATTGAGTAACGAGAGAATAATGCTTGCATATTGTGCAAATTTATTTCGCAAATCGTGTCTCAGCTCGGTGCTATTTTATAGCAATATTCTGTTCAGTGATGATACTCGATTTTGGCTCAATGGAAACGCAACTAAGTAAAATTTCCGGGTTTGGAGTGAAGAGAATCTACGCGAGATTCACGAAGCACTGTTACATCGATAAAAACTCATTTTTGGTGTGCTTTATGGACCAGTGGAATCGTTGGCCCTTACTTCTTTAAAATTGAGAACATTACCATCAACGGCGAGCGCCTTGATCCATGATTCCGATTATTTCGTGCCCCAACTGAAAGATATATTGAGTGAATGTATGTTTTTTCCACAGGCAGACATCACATGCCATACAACGCATCAAATAGTGGACGTATTGGAGGAAACCTTTCGTGTTATTTCGCGAAATTTTCCGTGAATTCGCCAACGATATTGTGCGATTTATCGCTTTTAGATTATTTTCTCTGAGGTTAGGTGACGTCATTGGTTTATGCAAACAAACCAGAAACTTTGAACGCCTTGGAAGACAATTATATGCGAATCATTGCTTGAAAAAGGGGTCGAAAATGGAACTACCAGAATGCCCCACTTCCGAGATACCCACAGAATTATATTCAAACTTTAATGGCATAAAATAATCCTTCTAATAAAGCCAATTTTAAGTCTTAAATTTGCAATGTCTTACAATCAAAAAGACACTCGATATATATACAAAAAAAGTAAACAGCAGACAGTTGTCCGAGGCCTTCGGCCACGGACTGTCCCTGCAGGCTGTGTCAGAGACACGGCCAATAAGTTTAACGTAGAATACGCCACCCGATAAGACAGAAAACATATATAACAATAAATGATAAATAACATAAGCAAATGAATTTGTTTATTTGATAGTTACTTTTGATAATATACATAAGCTTATGGTAGGAAAAATAGGATAAATATGTTTTTAAATTAAAAGAGTAAGGATAAATGATAAATAACAGACGCAAATCAATTTGATTTATATTTTTTTATATATATATATCCACGTTAAATTCAAATTCACATTTAACATTTTGTTTCACTTAAATATATAAGTAAATATACGAAATTTCAATATTTCATCAATCAAAACAACAGCCGAAGGTTTGTGTCCACACTGAAACAGCAGCATAGTTTGTGTTCACGCTACAAACTCAAACACACAACCAAACACCACACATATGTTTGAGTGTATGTGTTTAAACAATTTTCGTTTGAGAATTTAAATATTAGGAAGATATCAACCAATATGAAATGTATATCAAACGAAAGATAACATCTTCATTTACCTACAAAAACATTTTTAAAAAAAGTTATCTCGCCGTTTCCTCATAATCAATGAAATAAAGATTACAACAATAACAATCTGACATGACTCCCTATACCGTAAGGTAAGACGTATTATACGCCAAAAAATGATAAACACTTGGAAATTGTTAATATCCCGGAATATAATTCCAATATGCGGCCTTGGCCACATAGGCTTAATGTTCCTCTTTAACACAAATGAATTATTTCACGTTCGATATTCGTACGAAGTTCATCAATCGTCGCTGGCTTGTTGGCATAGACCATAGGCTTCACGTAGCCCCACAGGAAATAATCTAACGGCGTCAAATCGCACGATCGACGCGGTCAATCGACTTTGCCATTTCGTGAGATAACACGTTCACCAAACGTGGTTTCCAATAAATTGATTGTGGCATTCGCTGTGTGGCTTGTGGCGCAGTCCTGCTGGAACCACATGTCCTCCAAGTCCATATTATACAATTGGGGCTAAAACTATTCGGTTATCATTGAATGGTAGTGATTCGCATTCACAGTAATGTGTCGATCTTGATCATCACGGATGAAGTACGGCCCAATGACGCCGCCGGCCCATAAACCGCACCAAACCGTAATTTTTTCGGGATGCAATGATGACTCATGGATTATGTGTGGATTGCTGTCTGACCAATAACGCATATTTTGCTTATTGACGAAGCCATTCAGCCAGAAATGAGCCTCATCGCTGATTGTTGAGGCCTCTTAAAGTTGGCCTCTTAAAGTTGAGGCCACTGACTCCAAATTTCGGTAGTAAATTTTAATAATTTCGACTCGTTGTTGGTTCGTATATCTTTCATGATGTAAAAAGAGCGGGAAAAAATATGACGTCGTTTGCTGTCCCTATCGATTTACTTTTGTAGCGTCTCTGTTGAAAACCCCTTTATTTGAAAATCGATTGGAAAATAGATTTGCTAATGCCAAATATACACATGAAACTCACAAATAACAATTATATGGAATAAATTGTATTCGTGATCATTGATTACCAGATATACTGTTCCCCGTGTGATATTTTGGACAAAAATCACTGTCATTAAATGTTGCATTCAAAATTATGAAATTGCTTATTAAAATTTATTTCAAATCAAAATTGTACAAAATACAAACCCACTTCTAAACCATTTACAACATTAAGAGCCATTTTTTATTTCTTGGTATACTACGGCTTTTCAGTCTACAAACAGAGCTCATTATGTTCGATTTATCATTAGTTAGTGTCTTTTTGTTTAATAGACATTTAGTGGCTGTTTTAAAGCAGAACTTAATTGCTTTTAAAGCGGACAACACCCGCCGCTGCCACAAGCCTTCATGAATTCGATTTGATTTTAGCTAAAGTTGCACTTTTTTTCTGTATGGTTGCAACAAAATGCTGGCAACATTGAAAATTAATTGATTGCTTGTTGCAGCATTCGATCGCAGTCGTAGATGTACATACATACGAATGTGGCACGCACTAATGGTTTCTAATGCCAATTTTATGTACCATTCTTCGAACGACGCGAATAGTTCGTATATGTTGCTGATACACTCTTATTGCCGCATGTACGTAAATTGCTGCTGCAGTTGTTGCTGAGTTAAGTGTTTGTTGTATATTTATGGCACATATGTGTTGTAAAGAAATCAGTTACTTGTAGAAATCAACAAACAAAAAAGTTAACAATGATTGAAATAAGTTGCCGGAAAATTTGACAACTAGACGAAAGCGTTGTTTCTCTTATGTGTTTTTTTTTTGGTGCTTTTCGTTGAATTTTTCATGCGTTAAAGTTCATATTTTTCGGGCGATTGTCTGCGGTTTTTATGCATTTGACAACCTATGAGTCATTATTAGTGAATATTTATTTAAGTGGACGTCCAAACAATATATTTCTTATCATGCGTTTTGAAAGTTAATATTTTGTTGGTGGTGATGGTGGGGCGAGGACTGCGCATACATGGCTTAAAATAATAAATATGATCGGCTTTGTGATCGATTAGTTACGTCCAATGTTTCTAATTCCTTTTAGTAAATGTAATACGTCCTCAGCTTTGTTGAATGTTTGTAATTTAAACTTAATAAACTTCTCTAAGGACGAGGTTAGTGTTTCAGCAACTTTTTGTTAATGATTGCGTTACCAAAGGAGCAAGCTGATATGCCACATAATTGCATAAACTTCAAGTCATTCTAATAGAATGCATTTTTTGTATTATTTCCACTCAGTTTTTATTTTTAAAAAGAGTCAAATTTATCAATTTAGATTTATCAGAATGTGTTTTAGAGTTTTTACCGAATCAATATTCGCTGTACTTTTATGCACTAGACAACGTCATCATACTGTGCCTAAAGTTTATATTAAAAGCTTTCACAGCTGCAGGATCTTTCAACATCTTGCACTTGGTTAGATATAACTAAAGTTGTACAGGTCATTTAACTGCGTTTGGGCTTTGACGGAGACGGATTTGAAGGTGTGACCATATACTACATTGTAAGTTTCCTAAATTTGATGTAAATTTCCAAACTAAGTGTGTTTGTTACTATTAGCCAGGAAGAACTTTTATATTGTTATTTGGACAAGAAACTCCCATAAATTAACCAACCACAAAAACTTGAATCTCGAGAAAAAAGCTTGAATTTTGAAAATATATTCGAAATTGTAAATTTTAAGAACAGGTACTTTTTTTTGTGGTCCTAAATCTGAGTATTCAATATGCTGGCCAGACCCGTGAAGCCATGAATTAAAATTTTTCTGTTATGTTTGTTCAACTTCATCATTTCCGCCACTTTTATATAGCTCGTTTAGAGAACTGTTGATCCCTGCTCTGGTCACCTAATATTTCGTTCGACGACGGTTACCTCGCTTTCTAACGGCGACACTATCGAGTAATTAGCCACGAAAGCTTCTCAATAAATCGATCAAAATCACTGTAAATCAATACGTTCTCTCGGATTGTGATGGAATGTAATGGGAAACTAGTAGTTTTTTTTTTGGAACGAAGTTCCATATCGCACGTTGCGGGATGGGGGCTAAATGAAAATGTTAAACAACAACTATTTTTAACCCATTATTATCGACTGTATTGGGTACATTTGATTTGGTTTGGTTTAACGGGAAGTTTTCTAGGTGGAGCCTGTGTAGTACATATTGTAGTTTTGAACCCAATAAAAAGTAAATTTAGAAAGCCAAAGTGCAAGACTGGCAAATCCATGAAATACAACCCTGAGCATGGATTTACATTTGGCAGCACCCTTAGTCTTACACTCGTACTTTTGGTTTGGTTTGTGTCTAGACTAACATATCGGGTCAACTTTGTTTTTTAATGCGAAATCTTCTAGGTGGAGCCTGTTTATTACATATTGTACTTTTGAACCGAAAAAAAAGTAAATTTAGAAAAGCCAAAGTGAAAGAATTTTAAAAAAATAAAAAAAAAATAAAAAAGGTAAATTGTCTCAAAAAAAAGTAAATTTTCTTACAAAAAGTACCTTTTCTTAAAAATGGTAATTTTTGTAAATAAGTACCTTTTCTTGGAAAATTACATTATCTTACAACAAATTGTCTTTTCTTAAAAAACTGCCTTTTCTTTGAAGAGTAACTTTGATGTAAAACAAAATAACTTTTCTTGAGATAAGTACATACCCTTAAAATTGAACCTGTTCTTCAAAAAAGTTCCAATTCTAAAAAAATTCCCAATTCTTAAAAAAAAACTTGTCTTCAAAAAAGAAAATACCGTCTGTTTAAAAAAAACCTTTTCTTACAAAAATTCCTTTTCTTCACAGTACCTTCTCTTACAAATAAAATAATACCTTTTCTTTTCCTTTCTTGAAATAAGTAGCCTTTCTGAAAATAAGTAAATTTTCTTAAAAAAATAATATTTTCCTAAAAAGAGTACTACTTCTTTAAAAAGCACCTGTTCTTAAAAAAGTACTTCTTTGTAAAAAAAATTCATACTCTTAGTAATTTTCTTACAGAAAATATTTCTTATTAAAAATGGTACCTTTTCTTAAAAAAAAACATTAGCTTTTAAGAAAAGAAGTACCTCGCATTAAAGATCTGACCTTTTTGGGAAAAGGTCTTCTTACAAAAAGGACCTAAAAATATACTTTTCTTAAAAAAATACATTTAAAAAAAATTTCTCAAAAAAAGTTTATTATTTTACAAAAAGTATATTTTCTTAAAGAACAGGCGCCTTAGGCGTGTTGGAACTAACTAGTACATAATATATAGCGAAAGGAACTTCGTTCCAACCGGGTGTCCCCTGACACCCCATGTAATTTTTTTTACATTTATAGAAATGTAGACGAAACACTGATACAGAGTTGCAATTATTTGCAATTATTATGCCAACACAAACGAAACATTTTGATGGAAAATGACAACAAGGTCAACATATTGTATTTCAAAGTTTATGTAGTCCACACTAAGGTACTTGTGTATTACGTCGTTGGGTCAGTCACTGCAGAACTCATTTAGAATTTCTAGTTTGTTGCAGCACTATTGACTACCCTGTTTAATTGGAAGGTCTAGTAAGAAACATATCGGTTGCTGCAGATGAGACAAATCTCGCAGGTACCCAAAGAAGTAGGATCCCACAGTATACATTCTCCTGATGGCTTGTGCAGGACGCACTCGTAGAAACTGTTTACTACATTCTTCTTTTTCTTCAAAATCGTTATCGCTTGTACAATACTAATTTGCTCCTACCTTCTGTCTGACTATCAAGCACTGTGTGTTCTTTCAAATTTCATACAGGCGTAGAATCTTTGTGTCTAAATAGAGACAGAGAGTACATAGATGTCCTCCGAAATTATTCCAGTCAAATCTGACATGTGTTTGTATAATCTATGTCCTTGTCCACCTTTCTGCTCGGTATGATAGGAGTGTTCGCACAGAATATTCTAATAAGTTGCTAGATGCATACCAATATTTAAGATCTAAAAGATGCTGATTCCGGGAACATTAGACTTTTTTATACGAGGGTAGTTGATTCGTAGTGTATTTTGGCAAAAAAAAAGAATACTATTGCTTGGTCATTATGGGGATCAAACAACGTGCAGAATTAAAAAAAACATGCATATATTTTAAAAATGTTGACAGAGCATTTTTGATGTGTTAAATTCACAAAGTGAATAAATCCAAACACAGTGTGTACGACTGCGATCACAGATTGTTTGGTGTTAAACTCCTCCGAAACGGCTGGACCGATTTGTAAGAAAAATTTTGTGTGCATATCGGGTAGGTCTCAGAATCGGCCAACATCTATTTTGGATACCCCTAAATGATAAGGGTGACCCACCCCTATATAGAACACAGATTTGTCCAACTGCGAAACACAGATTGTCAGACTGGAAACAAAACGCACACTGATGTAGCGGCAGCGAATAGTTGTAATGTGTGGATGCGGAGGACTGTCAGAGCAAAGAGAATAATGACGTATTATACGTATATAAAAATGAGACAGCAAGAGAGCAACGAAAATTGTGTGAACTTGGGTAGCGTATGTACGAACATAACAATGTATGTATGTGTCTCTTGCTTGGCATTCTCTTTGTTTTTTGTGGGAACAAAACAAAAAGTATTAAGCAAGAAAACAATGACACATGTGCTTGTACTGGTCTTTAAATAATTTTTTATTTTCCAATGTTTTTTATTTTCCAATGTACAGCTACCGTGTCACAAAACAGCTAACAGCTACCGTGTCACAAAAATGTGTGAATACAACGCCCGTGAGTTCGAACCATCATTGGATTTGTTTCACGGCGGAGCGGCTCCTATAGCGGCTTGGCGGCATCAGTATTGCTTTTTTGTATTATACAGGTTTTCGAGTAGCAAGCATACAGCGTGTTCTGTGAAATAATTTGAGTTTCTCTTTATTTGAGTTTCAACTTTTTGTGTTTCGCAGAATCGTATCCCGCTTCTCTAGACACCTATTACCATAGTAATTTGTGAGAATAATACCTTGCCTGTGAGTATTCCTCGATTTTTATTATTTTTTAGCTCCCTTCCACCAACAGCAGTTTAGCGTAATATAAAACAGACCTAATATTTTATTAGTAAAATTTAACACTACAATAGTAAACCCAATACAATGCGAATGATACCACCATTTACAAATTGTAGTAATTAGCTGTGTTTGTTTAGTTTCAAATCACATATTTGTATTTATAATAAATATATTCCGTAAAAAAATATTTTTTACTTTCATGGCCGGTAAATATATTTCATTTTACTGGAAAACGATTTATTAGATTAATTTTTCGCTTTTGATAAGTTGAAAATTGGAGTGTAGAGATAATTATAAACTTTTCTGTTTCAAGAACAATATTTCGCGAACATTTCATGCATATATTAAGATATACGCGTTGCCTCAACTCTCTCGTGGAAGTTTAACTTTATCCTTCTTCCCAGAAGACTAGAACGTCTGTCTGTCAGCTGTTTTTCTGTAACATCGAGCCAACTCCTCCACTGTTAATTTTGTGCATTCACGAGGTTCATATATTTACACAAATTGCACATTCACAGTAACAATTTCCGCTTTGTTTATCAAAGCTCAGCGACGGAATTTTTCTCTTATATTTAAAATTTCCAACTTTCAACGTTCTATTCCCTGCAGTTGAGGCGAAGTTTCTTTCGCTATATATTATGTACTAGTTAGTTCCAGAATGTATAAATCCCCCGGTAAAAAGTACTATAATTTAAATGGATCTTTAAGAAAAGGTACTTTTTGTAAAATAAAAACTTTTTTTAAGAAAATTTTTTTTTCTGCAATGTATTTAAAAAAAGAAGAATGTTTTCAGGTCCTTTTTGTAAGAATATGTATTATATTTTCTGGAATATGTTTTAATAGGTTTTTTTTAGAGAGAGGTACTTTTTTATTAAAAGATAATGTTTGTTTTTAAGAAAAGGTACTATTTTTAAGAAGAAGTATCTCAAAAAAAAGGTAATATTTTATTTTTAAGAAAAGGAATTTTTGTAAGAAAAGATATTTTTTATAACAAGATATTTTTTTGAAGAAAATGTTTTTTTTAAGAAATGGTAATTTTTTAGAATGGGTTCTTTTGAGAGTACGTAGATAGTAGATATTGTCCTATTAAATGACACAATATTAAACCATAGACACAATGTAATATTTACAACTTATAAAATCATAAGCAAATATCGAATTTATGCAACAAGGGATGGGAGAACTGCTATATTAATCAACAATAACATACAATACTACAGTCGCGATAACAAAAGTAGATATGTGCTAGGTGCTTTAGAGACATGCGCCATAAAGATAACCGTTGACTGCGACAACTTCTTCACTATTACATGTAGTATGCACATGCAATATAAATTCTATACGAGCAGACTTGCAAAAACTATTTGATTCAAATTCAAATAACTACTATGTACTAGCGGGAGACTTGAACTGCAAGCACACAGAATGGGGTAATACTCTTAATAACGCGAAAGGCAATAACCTAAAAAAAGTCAGCATATAATTCCTTACACTTCCAACATGATCAGCGAAGCCCGCTTTCCTTACCCGTAATTATGTCATAATGCCGCCCATTGAAGCCAGCAACTTCACAATGGCATGACTATCACAAAGCCCAGATGAAAGAACACAACCCTCATTTACGTCCCCGACTGTACAAATCTAAGAATAATTACCAAATCCTA
The DNA here is from genome assembly GCA_963931995.1 of Phaonia tiefii. Taxonomy (NCBI): domain Eukaryota; kingdom Metazoa; phylum Arthropoda; class Insecta; order Diptera; family Muscidae; genus Phaonia; species Phaonia tiefii. Next base: position 193,613,731 of record OZ008368.1, on the reverse strand, counting down.
AAAGTATGCAGAATAATACTGGGTTGTATACTGGGTTATAGCATAATACGGTTAAAACAAAGTTGTTTAAAATTTTTTCATTTAGCCCCCATCCCGCAACGTGCTTGAAGGAACTTCGTCCCAAAAAAAAAATTGTGAGTTTGCGCAACTCGTATAATATTAGACTATGATTTGATGAATTAAAGAGGGACAATCGAATTTTTTTGTTTCAATCCAAATCGATTGAATTATTGTGAGAAAAAAGTACAGTTTTAAGCGCAGTGTGATTTTATGTTCCAGACTGATGTTTTTTTTTAACTTTTGAGCTCCACTCCCGTCTGCGCAAATGATCATTTTCCATTAGATGTTGAACCGGTTGAAATCCAAATCTTTTTTGCGTATTTTGAACGTAGATGACGATGAGATATCAAATTCGTGTGCACGGTATATAACTGACGTGTCAGGACTTTCATCAACATTGTCTCTCACTGTGGAAATATTTTTTTTCGTACGTACGATACGAGTTCGGCCAGACTTCACCTTATCTCCCAAAGTATACAAAGTTTGAAAATTATTTACAATACGCTGGATGGTCGACTTGCTCGGCACATTATTTAAACTAAAAAAATGTCGAAGAATTCTTCGCGTTTTTATAATTAAACGATTATTTAAATAAAATAATTTAATAACTTCAAGACGTTGTTGGTGCGTTATGTATTCCATAATAAATTGTTAGCGACTGCTCTGTACAATTCCTAAATATAAACTGACAAATGCCAACCAAAGAGAAATGGCGGTCAAAAAGCATGGGACCGGAACTTAAAACACACCCTGTATTAAAATCGGTTGCCTGGTTTTTAATAATTCTTGACCAGTCGATTGAAAACATCCCGAAGTTTTGAAGTTTGAGGCCTATTTCAGACTTAAATGCAGATATTTCTAAAGAAGAATTATGTGCCAGTGACCACGCTGCGACAGCTAGATTATTCTTGTTGGAATTTTACACAATCGACTTCTAAAATATACGCAAGTATAGAGTCTAAAAATTCTAATAATTGTTGTTTGTGCCAAATAAATTATAGTTTACGGTACAAAAAATATACTAGGGATTGAGACTAACGAATAAAATTTTACAGTTCATTTAACAGCATAATGAAAAATGGGCAATGGACCCATCTTTATTACTATAGATATACAATAGATCTTTGATGTCATCTTTGCATCACAGGACACCTTTCAGTTTGTCAAAAATTGTGAGTTTGCGACAGAGCATTCATTTTTCGACCACCACAAACGTTCTTAAATCAAACTGGACTAAGTAGAAACAAAGTTTGAACGGTATTATAAAAAACATTATTCTCTCCGTACCAGCTTATACCGCTGAGGCTGACGATCTTACCGATGGTCCCACTTTGACAGATCACTTGATTCCGTATGCCCAGATTAAGAAGAATCACATGTGGTGGAACAAGGATTCGACAAATCCTAAGAAGGTGTTGCAGAAAGTTTTTAATAGCGTAAAGTCCTTAAGGACGGTGTGCGATTGGAATGCGTACAAAATTAGACGTAAATAATATACGAAAGAGTTAACATCTTCAACGAGGAGCCATTGGAAACATTTCTGCGAAGCCATTGAAATCGCGTGTGAACCTTCCAGACTGCGGCAAGATGACTCCCACATCTCTAGAATATCTGAAGCAACAAACCGGACGATGGACAACATAAAGTGATCGATAGACCTCCTGTTTAACATGCACTTTTTCCAGGAAACTGGAACGAATATATCAAGTGGGAGTCACCGAACAACCACGCCATCTCGCAGGTTACACGAAATATCGTGACAAAAGAAACACTACCCTGGGGAATAGGAAGTTTTAAGACCTACAAATCACCTGGCTTCTGAAACTTTATTTGAGCTGCCAGGTTTCCGAAAGTGGAGTCGCATAGTAGTCAAAATGTATTTAGACCAATCAGTCGCTCATCTTTACTTCTGAAGGCACTCGAGAGAATGATTGACTCATATCTCCGAACAATTATAGGTACTTCTTAGCTGTCCGAATGCCAACACTCTTACAATAAGGGATAATCTACGGAAACAGCTTTAGTGAGATTCATAGATACTTTTGAAATTTTCGTGTTTATATAATTCCTGTTGCTGATGTTCCTGCATTCCTGTTGTTCCAGTGTTCCTGTGTTCCTGATGTTCCTGGTGCCTGTAGTCACGCTAATCCTGTTGCTACGTTCAAATAATTTCGTCTGTGTTTAATAAATTTTTTTTTGATGTGTTAACATCTATAGCGCCGTATAGGGACTAAATCTATCAAAGTCAACACATGCAAACAACACACAGACAGGTTTTCTGCTGCTGCTAAAACCAGATTTTATGCTGCTGCTAAAACCAAATTTCATGCTGCTGCTAAAACCAGATTTTCTGCGACTGCGAAAGAGAATAATGACGTGTTAAAAGCACAAATGAGCGAGCAAGAGAGCAATGAAAGAGTGATGTGGCAGGGGTGAGGCAAACGAAATTGTGTCTATAGCGTATGTATTAACATAATAATGTATGTATGTACATGTGTCTGTTGCTGTTGTTGAACGGAGATATAAAGCATAGCCACGCAAAATTTCATTTGCAAGCATATTGGGCTTGCGCAGTCGACGATATGGTGACACACTAATACGTCAGCTACTTCGTACAAAGTATGTGTGATGTTGTGTGTATGGCTGTTTCGTTGCTGTTGATATGGCAAACATGTGGTTATGTGACACACGTATACGTCACCTACTTTGGACAAAGTATGTGTGATGTTCTGTGTTTGGTTGTTTCGTTGTTGTTGATGTTCTTTGAATTTTGTGGGAATAAAACAAAAAGTATTAAGCAAGAAAATAATGGCACATGTGCTTGCACTGGTCTTTAAATAATTGTAAGTGTTAACATTATTTAAATGAAACGTCATCATATGATTGAACGCTGTTTTTTATTTTCCAATGTAACCGTTACAAATGTGTTCATAGAAATCGAACAGGTACCGTGTAGCAAACTGGTGTTAACACATCTCCCGTGAGTTCGAACACTCATTGGATTTTTTTAAGTTAATTGTTAAGTAATTGTTTAAAAGATTTTAAACTTTATTTTATATCCCGGCTGTTTTTAGCTGATTTCAGCAATTCAATTCAGTTCAATTCAATTCAATTCAGTTCGGTTCAGTTCGATTCAATTCAATTCAATTCAATTCAATTCAATTCAATTCAATTCAATTCAATTCAATTCAATTCAATTCAATTCAATTCAATTCAATTCAATTCAATTCAATTCAATTCAATTCAATTCAATTCAATTCAATTCAATTCAATTCAATTCAATTCAATTCAATTCAATTCAATTCAATTCAATTCAATTCAATTCAATTCAATTCAATTCAATTCAATTCAATTCAATTCAATTCAATTCAATTCAATTCAATTCAATTCAATTCAATTCAATTCAATTCAATTCAATTCAATTCAATTCAATTCAATTCAATTCAATTCAATTCAATTCAATTCAATTCAATTCAATTCAATTCAATTCAATTCAATTCAATTCAATTCAATTCAATTCAATTCAATTCAATTCAATTCAATTCAATTCAGTTCAATTCAATTCAATTCAATTCAATTAAATTCAATTCAATTCAATTCAGTTCAATTCAATTCAATTCAATTCAATTCAGTTCGGTTCAGTTCAATGCAATTCAATTCAATTCAATTCAGTTCATTTCAATTCAAGTCAATTCAATTCAATTCAATTCAATTCAATTCAATTCAATTCAATTCAATTCAATTCAATTCAATTCAATTCAATTCAATTCAATTCAATTCAATTCAATTCAATTCAATTCAATTCAATTCAATTCAATTCAATTCAATTCAATTCAATTCAATTCAATTCAATTCAACTCAATTCAATTCAATTCAATTCAAATCAATTCAATTCAATTCAATTCAATGCAATTCAGTTCAATTCAATTCAATTCAATTCAATTCAATTCAATTCAATTCAATTCAATTCAATTCAATTCAATTCAATTCAATTCAATTCAATTCAATTCAATTCAATTCAATTCAATTCAATTCAATTCAATTCAATTCAATTCAATTCAATTCAATTTAATTCAATTCAATTCAATTCAATTCAATTCAATTCAATTCAATTCAATTCAATTCAATTCAATTCAATTCAATTCAATTCAATTCAATTCAATTCAATTCAATTCAATTCAATTCAATTCAATTCAATTCAATTCAATTCAATTCAATTCAATTCAATTCAATTCAATTCAATTCAATTCAATTCAATTCAATTCAATTCAATTCAATTTAATTTAATTTAATTTAATTTAATTTAATTTAATTTAATTTAATTTAATTTAATTTAATTTAATTTAATTTAATTCAATTCAATTCAATTCGATGCAATTCAATTCCATCAATGTAGTCCAAGTTATAATCCAACTAAGTGTAATCTAGTCTAATTCAGTTCAATTCGTTTTATTCTCTTAATTGAATTGAACTGAATTGAATTTTATTGAAATGGATTGAATATTTCTATTGGTTTATTCGAAAATGTTCTATTGGTTTATTCGAAAATTAAACCGGCACACGGTTAGCCGGTTTCTCCGGATTATTGATTTCGGTTTTGGACACTATAGTGGTAACACATTTTTACATACAGGCATAACTTTTTCACTTTGAACCATAAATTTCGATATCCATTGGAGTAATCGGGGACAGTAATTGGAACTGGAATCCCCGAATATCCACTTTTACAGAAAATGTCGTTTACAATGATTTTTTGAAATCAAAAATTACCAAACTTCGAAAGCGCTACAGAAACTTGTGTGAAATATAAGAAAGCACGGTTTCGACAAAATTAGTACTCAATTACATACCGTTACACATAAATATGTATCATATTTTTACACAAATTACTCTATTATTTGAAAAAAATTGTATCTCATCTTTTTCCCAAAAAATTTAAAATGTTTTTATTGAAGTGTTGATTTTGTCAAAGACAAAATAGCTTTTCAGTTACCCAAGATATTCTGAAATGACTGTCGAAGAAATTTAAGGACAATTTTTTCGTTTTTTTAATCCTCGATAACAATATCCGTTAACCTAGCCATGTGAGTATATTTTGGTAAACCAAACATCTAATTGATATATGTAAAATTTGCTGAAATATATATTATGTATACAGGGTGATTCGGGAAGTTGCGCACAAATTTCCCCAGCGTATTCCTTGGGTCATTTCATGAAGAAAAGTCCACTAGCGCCATGTCCGAAAATGCAAGGGTGCGAAATGGCAGCGGGTTCAAAATTTTCGGATTAGCGGTCGGAGGGTAGTAGGGTAAAGTTGCTAACTACTGAGCCAGTGGTCGGATATTTTTGGAATTTGTTGGAAAGGTCTTTATGAGGCCTTTCAGAATCAATAAAAAAAAAGTAGAAAAAAGTCAAATCGCCAAGATACAGAGCTTTCGGAAAAAAATGGAAAAAAAATCACATAACCTCTTATCTCTTACCTTTCCAAAATGACGAAAACGAAGCCCAGAGGTCTTACCGTTCCAAAGATATGACCATTTTACTGAAATGCAAAAATGTTTATTTTTGTTTGTGGAAGCGAAATAACAGCACACATTTATTTGTTTTTGTAAATTAACACGTTGAAGATTTTATTTTATTGAAATTTTTGGCTGAAGAATTAAACACATAAGGAAAAAAAAACATTTGATGTTAAAGGAAGTTTTCAATGTGGTTCCCATTTTCTACTAAACACAACCAATAAAAATCTAAAGGTTCAAATAAACATAATCAAAAACCAGAATCGAAGCTTGTCATTTAGAAAAAAAATGAGAACCAAACAACATCGGATGATTTCTTTTGAATCACGTTGTATAAACTTCCATTATGATCCGTTGTGTTATACGAGAGTTATTGTGTCGAATGGGAGGTACCGAAATGGGCGTGTCAAAGTCGCCCTTTTTCATTATGTGACTGGCGTTTGACGAAATATAGAAAATATGCTCTATATAGTAACAGATCACAAAAAACACACAGTGAAATTACAAGAGCAACGAAAGGGCAATTAAATTAGAAATGCTAAAACTGGTTCCTCTAGTTCCTTATAGCGATTATTCGAATCTACGCAACTCTAACATATTATCATGAACCTTAATCCCATAACGTCCATAACAGTTTTCATTTTCGTTATACATCTCAATTAAGACACTTCTTGTATTCTGAAATATTTTAGATATCTATAAATTTGTTTTTGGGTCAAAAACTAAATTTGTATTTTCATTAAGACGATTTTTTATTGCACAATCACCTGCAATGAATCACTACCATCGTGTTATCTAATACCATACGATATGTTGTACAGCCAAAATAAAAAATATTTCATTCAAATTATTTAACATAAAATAAATTTGTTTACAATTTTGGCAAACATACGAACCTTAAAAAATATGGTATTCAAGTTAATACATTTTGGACAAACGAGTGAATAGTAAGTACCCTGCCAGCAGCAACAACAACCAAACAAATAAACCACAAATTGTGGGTAATCATTAAAAGTCGCAAAAAATCGGCAGCAGCAGCAACAACCTGATAAACGAAAATTTAAGCCAACTACAAACAATTCTCAAGTGAATTCAATTGAATGAAAAACGCTTAACAAACTCTAAAGGAGCACAAAAAAAACACGCAAATTAACTTAAACTCCGCTTCAGAAGACGACGGACTCAGGAGAACACACCAAAGCTTGAATAACCCTCTTTCGGCCACCACGCATCGTACAAAAAAGCGCCAGAAGCCACAATAACACTATACTCTGCCTAGGAATAGACCCGTAAGCACGTGTGTATTTGTGGATGTTGCATGCAACGCAACAACAACCTTAAGATACAAGTTTTTGATGTTGTTGAAGTTTTTGTTGCAACACGTCAAAATAAATCAATTGATTGATCTTGTTTTATTTATGTCCATTACAATTTCGATCAATGAGCATCAATTGTATGAAACAAAAACAAAAGGAAAAAACGCACGTATAAAAGCGAATAAAAACGCGTTTAAGCTGGTGCTGCTTGATTTTTTCTAAATGGGTTGTTGGTCCCCGTATGTATGCGTCATGTGGCAGCAACCAACACACTTTGCCGATGAGGGTACCTATGTTCATACGGTCGAGTGATGGTCGTCGGCTTGTTGGTGGTAACTTGATGCAGTGGAGTTTTTCCCCTCAAATCGTATACGGATTGAGAAGATCATGTGCTTTTGCAAGCGGCAAACAAACAAATTGAGTTTAATTGAAAACTACACGCACACAATCGCACTGTTCAAGTAACACACACATTATACATGTGCTTAGCAATGTTTATTCTTTACGCTCTGGGGGGTGGATGGTCGAGTTGGGAACATTTTGGACAAATCTAAGCATCATCACTGGAATTAATGCATAAATAAAAAATAATTACATGAGGTGTTAGGGGACAACCGGTTATGTACTAGTTAGTTCCACGCCTACGTCCACGCCCGTTTAAAAATACGATAATTTAAATGGATCTTTAAGACAGGATACTTTTCGTAAAATGACAAACTTTTTTTAGAATTTTTTTTTATACAGAATGTTTTTTTTGTTTTATAAAATTATATTTTTAGGTCTGCTTTGCAAGAATATGAATTAACAAGATTAAAGTTTATTCCTGTATTGCGCTGCTTAGAGAAGCGACTTCTTTATTTAATGATTCAAAATGAACTGACTTAAATTAATTACAAAATTCTTAATGATAACTACCTTACCAACTAATGATGACGTCGCAAAATGTGCACCGTCGCGTTGACTGCTGGCATAACGTAAATTACCTCTGGGGTCGTTGTTCTAATTGTGGCACGCTTAACAGCGTCAGCATTGTTTGATATTACTTATGGCACAACGTCTGCGATCGTTGCTCCAATTGTGGCACGCTTAACAGCGTCAGCATTATTGGTTATTGACCCACCAAACATTTTTGGTGTTAACACCTCCCCTTTTAATTATGAGCGTCCTCGATCGTGACATTTTAGAAATATGGTATTTGGGACAATCTTGGGGTCTGTTGCGATTCCATAAAATTTGTGGTGGCAACTTCAGGGAGTGAGAGGTGTACTGCTGGTATAGTGGTTACAATTTCTTTGCTTGTTTGATTTCTTCCTCTCACAAGCATCACTACGAATAGTATGATAATGGTGGATAATCCAAAATTAATTCCTGAAGTCCATCTGTTCTTGACATCTAGGAGGCCGATTTCTTCGGTATTCTTGAGGTGAAGTTCTTTTACTGATTGTAAGGTAAGCGTTTTCTCAATCGTTGATCCAGGTAATCTAGGCTGTAAAATAGGTGGTAAAGGTTGAACATCCATCATTTGGAAATAGTTATATGTTTTGTCTTTGACAACTATTGATGCATTATGGTACTGCAGAATGTAGGTTCCGGTCAGATCCCGTGGTTCTTCGTTAATATGAATAGTTTCGTTGATTTGATTTAGTAGGAGTATTCCAGGAACAATTTCTTCAACAGTGGGTATGTCGGCATTGTCTATTAATGTGCAATTTGAAGTGTGACTTCTCAGTAAATTTGTTAGGCAGGTATCATTATTTATATTTTCAACATTAATACTATTACAGATGGTTAATTTATTGTATGATTTACAGGGGTACTTTATGCCAAAAGTTGAGTTGTTACATAACAATACTTCGTTATACAGAATCTTATTAACGTATTTTCCAAATTTAGTAGGTTTAACTATTAATTTATTACATGAATTTACATCGGTAGTTGGTATGGTAACAATATAAATAAGATGACTATTGCTGGAGGCTATTTTAACTTCAGAGAACTCGAATGCTTCTTCTAAATTAATATAAGGGATGGCTTCCTTTTCAAAAATTTGTTTAACAATATTTATTTCGTTGTTTGTGAGAATGAATGAGTTTACTATTCCAGCTTTTGCCCAGTGGATGGCATATTGAATACTTAAAAGTTCTTCTTTTAATAATTTTATTTTGTATTTAAGAGTTGATACTTGTGATTCATTGACTATTTCATGAGAATTGAAATACTTTACAATTTGATTAGTTGTTTGAGCTAGAGCATTCATATTATCTATAGATAGTTTATTTACAATTACTTGTCTATCATTATTTCGCAAAACATTATTCATTTTTTGTTTAATTATTTCGAAGTCGTCATGGTCGGGATTACCAGCAATCCATTTCCATGCAGACCCTATAAAATTAAGCGATCTCCTTACTCGGGGTTTAATTCTATTGAGATGGGCTTGGAGTTGATTGGTTTCATGGGATAGGAAGGGGTACAGAGGATGGGATGTGCTCACGTTGTGGTGTAGGGTCAGTTGTATTTTGTCTATTAGATTTTGATAATTGTCTGGTTCAATTACATGTATTAGTTTGAACGTTCCAGTTTGGAGCTTGGCATAACCGGTGTTTATGGTGACGATTTGTGAATTCGAGTAGTCAAGAATTTGCACTTCAGCTCTTGTGAGAGCAAGTATGATTCTGAAAAGAAATCTTTAATTAGTTTCTTATGTTATTTTTATGCACGATCCGTCCGGATTCTGTAACAATGGTAGTTTTCCTATTTTCTTTAATGATTTCCTCAGAATAGGTCTTGCTTAACTTAGTCCCTAGCCGTTTATTAATTTTTACATAAATTTTCTGCCCAATTTCGTAATCCTTCTTAGGTGATTTCTTTTTATTATGAAACTCCAGATCTCGTACTTGCTTTTCCTTTAATCTTTCAACAATTTCCAGTCTATTTTTTTCTAGGTCTTGAGGGTCCGAATGAATGCGTTTACCGAAGAAAGCTTCAATTGGTTTTTTGCGTATAGTTGAGTGGATGGAGTTATTATACTCGTATAAGGATCTATGGAGGAGTTCCGATAAGGAGTTGTGGGCACCATCCGACTTAAGGCACCGCATTACTTCTGCAAGTGTGGAATGAAATCTTTCTATCTGTCCATTAACCGAGCTAGCATATGGGGGTATTTTAAATATTTTTACGTTAAATTGATTCTCTAGCATAAACGTAATGGCTGTTGAGTTGAAAGATTTTTCATTGTCCATTACCACAATTTCTGGCATGCCAAATGCCAAGAGGATTTCGCTTAATGGTTGCTTAATATCTTCCGTAGCCCTGGATTTCAACAGTCTCGCTTGTGCGTATTTTGAAAACTTGTCTATTGCCGTTAAAATGGGTTTCTTTTCGGTGATGAAGATATCAATATGAACAATTTGCCCTGGAAATTGGGGAATTGGTGATTCCCGGAGCATAATTTTGTTGGGATGGCGGTCATATTTGTTCTCTTTACATACTTTGCATAATTTTGTTAAACGTTTAATCTTTGCGTGCATTTGTGGGAAATAGAATCTTGTTAGAATTTGAGACTTATTCTCCGAACTGCTTCTATGGGCTCTGTTATGCTCTGTTATAATTTCCCTTTCCTGGTCTTCCTCGCCTATGAGGTCTATTACCATAATCCTAGTGTATTTCACTTGATATTGACTGAAATGTTGTCCGAATATCTCCTGAAGCACACCAAGGATTTTGTCTGTAGTTTTAATGCAGTTCGTTACTGAAGAGTTTAAATATTTCTTCAGAATATGAACCAAAATATCCTTTGATAAAACCTGTTCTGAAACTGTATGTCTATGGTACGTGGGAAAAACGATCTCAAACTTGTAGGAAGCTGTACTGCCGGTAGATATTATGATTTGATTTTTGAAGGCATTTAGAGGTGCATTTGTAAACTGGATTAGATTCTGTGATGAGCTCTCATCACTATGTTGCGTTGCTGTCATGGAGTTAATATGTGTTACCTCCTGTGGAATTCTTGACAGTGCGTCTGCAACAACATTAGTGTTTCCAGGTTTGTACATTAATTCATATTTGTAATCTTCCAAAAAGGCCTTCCACCTTTTCAGTTTGTAATTCGAGTTTTTATTATTTAACGCATACGTTAAAGGTAAATGGTCCGTGAAGATTTTCATCTTGGCTGCGCCATAAAGATAATTTCTAAGAGACTTGAGAGCCCATACTATTGCGAGCATCTCCTTTTCGTTCGTCGCATAGTGCTCTTCGGGCTTATGGAGAGTTCTTGATAGAAAAATTATTGGTCTATTATCCTGGGATAATACAGCGCCGAGGGCAAAGTTAGAGGCATCCGTAGTCAATTGGAATTCTTTTTCGAAGTCTGGGTAAGCTAATAAGACATCTTCGGATATCAGTGTATTCTTTAATTTCTTGAAGGCATTTAAAGCCTCTTCGTCAAGATCTACTTTTATTTTACTCGAAACATGTTTGGACATGCGTCCATTTTCCCCCCTTAAAAGTATTGTCAGGGGTTTTGCTATTTTAGCATAGTCCCTGATAAAACGTCTATAAAAGTTCGCAAGTCCGAGGAAGGATCTGAGATCTTTAAGTGTGTTGGGAATCGGAAAATTTTGAATCGCTTTTACTCTTTCCGGATTTGTCTTAATTCCCGAATCTGATATGATAAACCCTAAGAATTCTACTTCTTTTTTTAGGAACTCACATTTGTCCAACTGGACCTTCATATTTGCTCCTTGTAGGGTCTCAAAGACTATTTGCAGGTTTTTCAGATGTGTCTCTTCATCCTCTGCGAAAATGATGATATCGTCAATGTAGACGAAACAAATTTTCCCTATATGCTCACGTAAGATATCATCGAGAGCTCTTTGGAAGATTGAAGGGGCATTTTTCAGCCCGAAGGGAAGTCTTGTGAACTCATATTTTCCATTGTTCACAGAGAATGCAGTTTTTTTCATATCACTTTCCTTTAGCGGTATTTGGTGAAAACCACTCTTCAAGTCGATTACAGAAAACCATTTACTTTTGGATAGTTGTGGCAAGATATCATTTATATTCGGGATTGGGTACTTGTCAGGTATAGTAACATCGTTTAGTTTTCTGTAATCGATAACTAAACGATATTTCTTTTTCCCTGAGGCGTCAGCCTTTTTCGGTACGATCCATATCGGCGAGTTATATGGTGACCGAGATGGTCGTATTATATTGTTATCCAATAATTCTTTAATCTGACTTTCGACTTCATCTTTTAGGTGCAGTGGATATGGGTAATACCGTGAGTATACCGAATTTTCGTCCTTGGTTTGTATTTCACCCATGACCGACGTGGTGACAGTTAATTTCTCATTCGGGTCACTAAATAATTTTTCATACCTCTTCACAATTAAATCTAGGTTGACTTTTTGTTTTTGAGTCATATGGTTGTTCCTGATGTTTATCGTATTTACGGATTGGGAGTATTGTTGCTTTATTAGCACCTTTGTTCTATTATCTATTAACATATAATTTTCGGAAGTAAAGATAACCGCATTCAATTCCTTTAAGCTATCGTTTCCCAGGATAGCGTTAAAAGATTTCAACGTTGGTAACAGAAAAAATTTAGTGCCATTAGAATTTGTATGGAAAAGATCTATAAACGTATGGTGTGTAATTTTGGTTTTACCACCAACAGAATTCGCGTAAAACGTTTCATTATTTGGAATTGGGTTTTTGATAAGTTCGGGTTGGACATAATTTTTATTTGATCCCGTGTCAATTAAAAATTTTAGTGTTTGACCTGAGCTCGTCCTACACTCGATATATGGTAGGGACGAGCTTGTTAGCCTAAAAAATGAATATCAATGAATTCCTGTGTTTCATTCTGTTCATCCTCTTGATTGAAGGTGTTATATTCATTAACATATTCATCTAATGGTTGTAATTCTTGATCATTTTCATAATTGTACATTTCCGATGCATAGTTTTCTTCATTTGAATCGTTTTGAGGTGCATCTGTTTGGAGGTGAAAATTCCTTTGTATTTTCGCTGGTTGATGAACCTGTGCTGATTGATTGGTAGGTCTTTTTCCTACAAACTTGTTATCCTGCACCGGCCTATTCATATAATTGACCGCTTTCGATCGCATGGATTGATCTACATCCATTGGTTCTGGTTTGGCTTGCGGCTTCGGTGCCGTTGGACGTTGGGGAGCGAAACCATAGCCATTTTGATAATATTGCCGTTGAGGCATCTGGTTAAAGAATTGTTGTTGAGATATTGATGGCTGGTTTTGGTTAAAATACCCTTGAGGTATTTGATTGAAGGATTGTGGAATAAATCCTTGATTTGGATTAATATATTTCGGATTATAGTTCTTACGAGGTGGAGGTTGCTGTTGAGATTTCTCGGTTTTTGCATGGGAATTTGCATACTGTGCTCTATATTGTTGGTTCTCTAATTTGAGACACAAATGCAGAGCTTGAGGAAGGTCTGTGGGTTCCCTTATTCCCAGAAGACGGGGCAAATCACCTTTAAGTCCTCTGATAAATGTATCCAGCGCTTTGTCCCTATAGGTTTGTGTTAGAATATCTAACGATTCACGTCCCATCTCCATACTGGAGAGTTTATTTGTTATTAGAGACAGGTGGGAGTATACCACCTGGTAAAATTCTTGTATAGTACAATTGCCTTGTACAATAGATATCATTTGGTATTCCAGGGTTGACAAATCCCTTTTGTCTGCATAATGCAGTGTCAGACAGCGGGAAATGCATTCCCAGTTTAGAGGAGTATTGTAAGATTCTAGGGCGGCGTCAGCGCTGCCAATAATCTTATTTCTGATAACGTTGAGGATACCGAAATATTTCGGCGTTCCCTTATAGGATTCATATAGTTTTAAAATTCTTTCCACGCTCTTTTTCCAGGAGCTATATTCGGATTGGTTGCCAGAGAATTCCCTAAGACACCTAACCACGTCTGGAATTTTGTCCAGTTCGGTAAGATTTCCCCTATATCTTTCCTCTATGTCTTGGTCTATTCCCGAAATATCTGCGTTTGGATTTAGAATTTGCCTGACTACATTTCGGGATTGTTCTGCACACATTTGCCTTATCGCGTCGATATCAATCGCGTTCACGTTAGGTTGAATTTGGGGTATGGGAGGATTTTGGATGTTTAGGATAGGGGGTCTCACTAAATTGCTTGGGTTTGCCATTTTATATTTTTCTTTTCTTTTATATTTTGAATATTTTATTTTTAATCACTTATTTATTATGTTTAAACTACACAGGATTGGTTTTTACAATTTTCTTACTGCCGCTAGAGGGTCCCGTAGGATTCGTAGTGGCTTCTAGTCACTTATCACTATACTCACACTAAAATAATTGCTAGCATACTGGGAGCCGGAAGGTCGACAGAATCCTTTTTCTTTGTTGGTACTCAGGGGTCAATTTTTCACAGCTGCTCTCAGTTGAAGGTCCTACGGTCTCTTCCTGCTGATTGTGTTGAATTTGTAGCCTGTTCGGGTACTTGATTTAGTTGCACTTGTAGCCTGTTCGGGTACTTGATTTAGTTGCACTTGTAGCCTGTTCGGGTACTTGATTTAGTTGCACTTGTAGCCTGTTCGGGTACTTGATTTAGTTGCACTTGTAGCCTGTTCGGGTACTTGATTTAGTTGCACTTGTAGCCTGTTCGGGTACTTGATTTAGTTGCACTTGTAGCCTGTTCGGGTACTTGATTTAGTTGGGCGCCAATTAACAAGATTAAAGTTTATTCCTGTATTGCGCTGCTTAGAGAAGCGACTTCTTTATTTAATGATTCAAAATGAACTGACTTAAATTAATTACAAAATTCTTAATGATAACTACCTTACCAACTAATGATGACGTCGCAAAATGTGCACCGTCGCGTTGACTGCTGGCATAACGTAAATTACCTCTGGGGTCGTTGTTCTAATTGTGGCACGCTTAACAGCGTCAGCATTGTTTGATATTACTTATGGCACAACGTCTGCGATCGTTGCTCCAATTGTGGCACGCTTAACAGCGTCAGCATTATTGGTTATTGACCCACCAAACATTTTTGGTGTTAACATATGCATTATATTTTCCCGAAAAGGTCTTTTTTTAAAGAGAGGTATTTCTTTTATTTAAATCTCTTTTATTTTAAAAATAGGTTCTATTTTTAAAAAGATGTACTTTCTGTAAGAAAAAATCATAACAGTATGATTTTTTTTTTACAAAGAAGTACTATATACGAGTATAAGAACAGGTACTTTTTAAAGAAGTGGTACCCTTTCTAGGAAAAGGTTATGTTTTTAAGAAAATGTACTTACTTCAGAAAGGCTACTTATCTCAAGAAAAGAAAATAATACCGTTATTATTTTATTTTTAAGAAAATGCACTTTTAAGAAAAGGAATTTTTGTAAGAAAATGTATTTTTTTAAAGAATTTTTTTTTTAATTTGTCCTTGTTTCAAGAATAGGTAAGAGACGACTAGGTACTTATCTCAAGAAAAGTTACTTTTTTCACAAAAAATTTACTCTTTAACGAAAAGGTAGATCTTAGGAAAAGGCAATTTGTTGTAAGAAAATTTAATTTTTTAAGAACAGGTAGTTATTTAAAAAAAATTATTTTTCTTAAGAAAATTTACCTTTTGTATGAAAATTTACTTTTTTTTAAGCAAAGGTACTTCTTTAAAATAAGGTATTTTTTTAAGACAAGATACTTTGTTTAAGAATATGAATAGGTTTTTTTACTTTTTTTTGACAAAAATAATTTATTTGAGAAAATTTTCTTTTTTTAAACTTCTTTCATTTTGGATTTTCTAAATTTATAGCCTGTTTCTCGATGTCGAATGAAAACATAAGCGAACGAAAGACAGTCACTCGAATTCGATTCAATTTGGGTTTCTCTATCTCTTAAGTATTCGTTCTTAGGCACTTGCGTCTGTCAATTTGTATGTGTTACGTAATTACGCATTTATGAATTTTTGGGTCGACATTTTTCATTTGATTACAATTTCCATAAAAAATACTACTTCATTGTACAGGCTTGAATACAAACCTGCCGATCTATAGATACCGCTTGTCAGTGGAAAGCAAAGCAAAACAAACAAGACAAAGTAAACAAACCAAAATAATTTAACAAGTAGAAAAAAATTAAAACCAAATGTTCCCCCATTCCTCCTCCACCGAAAATTCTGGGTCTTTTTCCATATGGTGGACTAGAGTCTGCAGCTGCTGCATTGTTGACTTTTTCAGACTATAATTTACCATTCATTTTAATGTGAAAATTTGTTTGTGATTTCCTTTACTTTTTATATTGTTTTGCCACTCGAAAACAAAACAGAAAGTGACTAATTGTGACACTTCCATTCGCAGTGTTGACAACTCATTCGAAATAGAGAAACCTCATTTTTTATGAAAACCTTTACGTATACGAAATTTTCTTTCGACTTGTAGTTCGAGTCCTCGTTCGCATGAAGTTGAATTAGTGAAACCCAAATCATATTTCTTTCGCTTACAAACGTTGCAAATGCATTCTTTCGACATCGCGAAATAGGTATTACTTTTTATTAGGTTCAAAACTACAATATATACTAAATATTGGTTACAGGCTGCACCTAGAAAACTTCCCATTAAACAAGTAAGTTCCCAACATATGTTAGTCTAGACACAAACCAAAGCAAAAGTACCCAATATAGTTGATAATACCGGGTTGTAGCATAATAGTGTTAAAAATAGTTGTTTAATTTATTTTCATTTAGCCCCGCAAAGTGCGATAACGAACTTCATTCCAAAACTTCATTACATCCCATAAAGAGATTGGGGAGAGCTTCTCACAATCAGTGAGCTGGGCGGTTTCTGCTTGTGCACGCACTCACTGATTGGGACCCACAGTTTTACACAGGCTACGAACGGTATTTCGGATGCTTTTTCAGGGCTAAGTGCTCGATAGTGTCGCCATCACTAAGCGAGATGACCGTCGTCGAAAGAATTGTAAGGTGGTCTGAGCGGGGATCAAACCCACGTTCTCATGTACAAGAGCCGCGCAGACTAACCATTGCACCACCGACGGTCACATAATGCGTAGTACATAAATAACAGAGGGAAAAATTGAAAGCACTTACTGATAGTCATTGCAAAATGAAAGTGATTAACGCTAAATCCTAAATTGACTATGATAAAGATCCCACCGAGATATTTGTTACAAAACGAGTCCTTAGAACATGCGACTGCCTGGCATTTGATATCTTCAATATCTTGGAAGAGATAGTAATAAGAAAAACTGATGCAAAGTCACTTTCCCTTCGAAAAATTGTGATAGTTGTATCCCCAAGAATCTGGCGTAGGTATATAAATCGCATCGGGTAGTAAATATCAACACTTCAATAGTTATATTACAAAAATGTATCGTAATGAATATATAAAAGATAACATAAAAAAAAACAGAGGTTTCAAACTATCAATCTTAATAAGTGTGACCCCAATTTGGGTTGCCAGACGTACTGTTTTCAGCAGTACTCGTACTTTTTTTACTAATTGTACTTCTGACTGCATATCACCTAAAGAAGTACGCAAAAGTACTTCTTTTTAGGCTCTGTACTTCTTTTGTATTTTTTTAGTATGCCAACAATAAATATGAAAATGTAACTTCTTATTCACACCAGTAGTGTGTGTATTTACGTCTAGTATTTACGTAGATGACCGGTTTACTTTAAAAAATAAAAATTTTTAAAAACTTTCCATTTTTAAACTTAATTCAAACATTTCATTTCATTCTTTGCGTAATTGAATTATATTCAATCAAATAAACTGGTTTGGATCAACTCTTTGACGAATTTATATCCTTAAATGCTTTTGCTGAAAATATTCCAAAAGAAAAATCCGTTTAAGAAAAATGGAAAAACATCCTAGACGTCGGTCATTTCAAAATTTCGGAAATTTCTGTAAATTTGTATTTTCAATTCCTCGTTCTAATGCGGATCTGAAAGAATATTCCGTTTGATTTTTAATTTCTGGAGAAAAAAACGAAAGAAACTTCTAATTCAAAATTTAGAAAACGTATTATAAATCTAATTTTACGTATACTTGTAATGAGTTTGTAAATTTTTTAAAAACTGAAAATGGTAAAAACGGAATTGTTGCTCAAGTCCATAAAAGCTAGAAATATTTGTAATTCGTTAAAATAAATAGTTGTAGAATAATATATTTGATTGTTAAATAATTCAAACATAGGCTAATATAGGTACAGCTACATTTATTCTCTCAATAAATTAAACGTCATAGGTACGGTGGAAAGTAAACATTGGATGGTGGAAAACATGGGTTCAATAATACCACATAGAGGCAATAATAAACAACGTCCAACAAAGGAACAACAACAGAATTTTGTGTTTTTGTGGCAAACTAGTTGTGCTAAATACAATACAAATGTACACCAACGATAAAAGTCAACAAAAAAGTGCAAAATACATTTAAATTTTTCAGTTCTACACCAAAACGACATGAAAAAGTTAAGTGAACATATTTTGTAACTCCTCCTGGTGTAAGTTAATTTTAAATTAAATTTCTCCCATTTCCACAAACCTACGACGAAGAGAGTGAAATGATACGACAGATGAGAGAATAAATGTATCTATACCTATATTAGTCTATGAATTCAAACAAGGTTATATTCAGTATTAAAACATTTTAAAATAGAATAGATTATACTCTCTTTATATTTAAAAAAAAAAATGTGAAACACCTGACTACTTCTAGTTTATACTTAAAAAATATTTGTGGTCGTTTAGTTTGTTCGTTTTAACGTAGAATACGTTATACGGTAAGGTAGGGGTGTTGATCTGGAGCACAAAATTTTGAAAAAATGTTTGTCACATTCATTATAAGTTTTTAATACTTTATACATGCATTGAAGAAAATTCAAGTATGGTCGTAACATATTTAATATGTCTTCTTTTGATTTGTATTTAAATAATCATATTGCTACATATATTTTTTTGATTCTATAAGTAAATCAAAATTTAACTCCTTCAAATTTTGTATTAATTTTCATATGCTTTGTATTTTATGTATTATAACATCATGTGTAAGAGCAGTACGATTATCTGTGTGTTCATCACAGAACCAGTGTGAGAAAGAGAAGAAGTATAATGACAATGCATGTTTTATGTGAACATTACGGAACCAGTGTTGCCACATGCAGTATTTACACTTGTTTTCAAAAGTGCATCGAATTGATATAAAGTGTACCCAAATTTTGTTAAAAACTATCGTAAATTTTTAACATAAAAATTAAAGATAAATTTAATAGATTTAAATCATTTATCAAAAATTATATTTAATTCATATACATATTTTAATTGCAAAATGACTTTATGATTTTTAAATTACAGAAAGTGTACTTTTATTTTCGTAATTGTACTGTCTGTTTTTCCTCGATGTAGTTTTTTTTGTTGATTTCAAATCTGGCATCCCTACCCCAATCAGGTCTTGAATAAATTTTCCAGACGAATACACTGCAATTGTGTAAATTAAAATATTCAGTTCATTTTTGACCGTCAGTCTACAAAGTCCTCATACTTATCATACCACCATCGATTCCATTCAAACTGATTCTTACCACTCTGGCAAAAATGAGCCCTCGACGCAATCTATTCATCACTATGATTTGGTCCATAGAAATTCCTTCAGCAGCGTTTAGACCCACAAAAAACACAGTTTGTTTTCGTTGGCGGTCGGTGGTCGGTCGCGTTCCTTACATGTTTTTCATGCCTGATGTTGCTGCTGATGCCATTTGATTGAAAAGTCGCTGCAACTCAAAACTCAAGTGAATCAGGCAACAAAAAATCCGAAACTTGCATTGTGCGATGGTTCTTGTTTTGCGATCGATCAACCATATTTGGAGGCATGTGAACTATTTGCCAATTTAATCATAATTGCCTCTCAAACGCTGCATGGTCAATCATGATTGTGTGTTTAGTCTCTGTATACCGCGATTCCTTCGTCTTAACCGACAAACGAACGATCTTGTGGTATTTTATAATAAATTGCAGTAAAATAAAAACACTTGTAAATTAAGTGGGTCTATTTTTGTATTATCAGTCAGCTCCACTCTGCACTGTAGAAATTCGTTTCTCTTAACACATTTCACTTATATGTAGCTAGAAAACAAATGAACTTTTGCTGTTGTGTGATGTGATAGTGAGAATTAACCTTTAATTACTTACTGAATTGACTGCATACCACTCTGGGAGTTAAATGTTACAAAAAATTAAGATAAAATATTTCTCCAACCGGCTCACCGGCTTGCTGTTTCTCTTCAGATGTTCACATCTAGCTTTCGCGGGTCTTCGTCCATCTTACCCTTTCAGCGGAATTTTGTCGGCCTGTTTTTTGGATTCCTTCCAGTACTTCCATTATCGATTACATCCTAATCCATTGCACTGACATTGCCAAGGCAGCGTAATCCTGTGGTTTTGATTCGCTTAACTATGTCGGTGTCGAGAAACAATTCATATAGAATTGGGTTTATCTCTGAAGTGCTTGTTTAGGTTGATATAGTTCTATCTTACTAACTTACTTAGGTCGCCTCAAACATTCCAGGGGGTCCAAGGACCTTACAAAATGAGGACAACAGGTTTCTCCTACCGGCCCGATCTTAAGCGTTTCTCCTCCAGTTGTTAACATCAATCTCTCGCGGGCAATATTTTACCTGGTCTTATCAGCAAAGTCATGGTCGGCCTGCCTTTCGTTGGCCCTCGAGTACGTCTTCGAATATGTTTCGCACTAGTTCCTGCGGATCCATTCTACTCACATGGCCTATCCAGCCTAAACGCGCTATTTTGATACGTATAGATACATCGATGTCGGGATACGGATTGTACAGCTCGTAGTTCGTATCGTATCCGTCGTCGATGCTCGCCGATTCCTATTATAGGGCCTTAAATTTTTGGATAATGTTTCTCTCAAAGTCTCTCAGTAATGTTTCATTAGCATGCGATATGATCCAGGCTTCTGCACCATAACGCAAGACAGGTTGTATGAGAGTCTGAGAAAGTTGGAGCTTCGTTTCTCGAGAGAAAGTCTTACCTCTGAATTGCTGGCTTAGTCCGAAATAACACCAGTTTGCAAGCGCAGCCCTCTGTTTGATTTATACGCTGACCTTATTGCTACTGTTCACGGCAGATCCGTGCCGTTCACCCTTTCATACAATCGGGTGGATGTTCTGCTTGTCGAAACCATTGATTGTCTTGCCTCGTTTACTGTAAAAACGTTTTTTGCTGATTTCTTTTAAATTCTCCAAAATACTACAGTAACTTCTCGCAGAAGGTAATACAAAATTGAAGGGTAATGTAGACCAGATAGTTTACTTACATATTAACCGACGAATTTATTGGGCACTAAAATAGCGGATAATGAAGTCTCTTTCACATCCAGCACATTCATCATAGCTCCAACTATGGCAATTAAGGATACTGCAGTACATACATTTTGCACCGTCTTTCCTTGTGGCGTTTAGGATTTCAGGATCAATATCATATGAGTCGTCTTGTTATCTGTATTTTTCATCGACATCTGAGGAAGATGTGGACAATATTTGGTTAGTAGGCCTCCTTCTTTATTCTGAAATGTATTATTCGTATTTAGGGTTAGATTGAAGGTTATGAGGTAATTTGGCATCTGTTTTAGCCAGAAATTAAATTGCATAAGTTTTCATTTGAAGCGCTCGGATTTTCGGAGTTGTTTTTGAAGATTGATCTCGAAGATCTTGCGCCCACATCTGAAGAAAATACTTCTTACTAAAGCTTTTGGTTTTCTTTTCTGACATACGAAATACATTTTATTCAGAAGCAATTGGATGGCTACTTTTAAAGTTTTTTGTAACGACATTAGCCAGGAGTCCGTGTATGTCGATGAAGTTTCTACTGTTGACTCTCCCCCTGTTATACCACGATTTGGGCACTTCTTCTTTTTTATCGGAAGTGGACAGACATTGGTAGGTTTAAGAATATTAATGTGAGAATAGCTTCATTTGAAGGATACTAAATTAAAGTTTCAAGTGTATTGTCACTAGTTGGAATTCGTATTCACCAGTTTTTCACGACCCGCAATTTTTACTAGTGTATTAGATGATACATCTGCTCTGCTAAAACTTTTTTCGTGGTCCAGGCTTATATCTAGTGAGTGTGGAACTTGAGGATGAGTAAGCGATAGTTAATCACCAGTGACTAAGGAGTCATCATCACAAAACAAATTCCTGTTTAATCTAAATATACCAGCCGCTCGAAACCCGCTTACTGCAATTTCACCCGTCTGCACTCGAAGATAGGCGTTGGCAAATAATTCTGTCATATCGAAGTGAATTAAAGCTCTTCCGTTTGGTCTCAGAAAAGTTTTGTCGAATGGTTGGATTTTGTGACTTGAGTGTGGGGTGATGGATACAATGTATACGTGGTTGTTCCTGGCCAAATCAACAATCTTAATGTTTTTGGATCGAAGTTCCTTATCGCACGTTGCGGGATGGGGGCTAAATGGAAAACAAATTAAACAGCTTTTGTTTTAACACTATTATGCTACAAACCACTATTATCAACTCTATTGTTTAATTTTGCTTTGGTTTGCATCTAGACTAACTAGATTTCTTGTTTAATGGGAAGTTTTCTAGGTGGAGCCTGTAACCAATATTTAGTATATATTGTAGTTTTGAACCCAATAAAAAGTAAATTCAGAAAAGCCAAAGAGAAAGAAGTTTAAAACAAGAACATTTTCTTAAATAAGTGCCTTTTCTTAAGAAAGTAAATTTTCTCAAAAAAAAAAAAATACCTATCCATATTCTTAAAGAAAGAGCGCTCCAAAAGTTTTTTTAAATAAAACAATACCGGTTTTAGATACCAATGAGTACGTTCGATGCCTTTATGTATGGAATTCGATATCTTTTGCATGGCCACCACGGGCACGCTTGCAGAAGTCCAGACGCTGAACCCAATTTTCGACGCTTTTCAAGCATAAATCGGCCGATACTGCTGCAATTTCACGTTCGATATTCGTACGAAGTTCATCAAACGTCGCTGGCTTGTTGGCATAGACCATAGACTTGACGTAGCCCCACAGGAAATAATCTAACGGCGTCAAATCGCACGACCGAGGCGGCCAATCGTCTGGGCCATTTCGTGAGATAACACGTTCACCAAACTTGGTCTCCAATAAATTGATTGTGGCATTCGCTGTGTGGCTTGTGGCGCCGTGCTGTTGGAACCACATGTCCTCCAAGTCCATATTATCCAATTGGGGTCAAAAATATTCGGTTATCATTGAACGGTAGCGATTCGCATTCACAGAAATGTGCTGGTCTTGATCATCACGGAAGAAGTACGGCCCAATGACGTCGCCGGCCCATAAACCGCACCAAGCCGTAATTTTTTCGGGATGCAATGATGACTCATGGATTACGCGTGGATTGCTGTCTGGCCAATAACGCATATTTTGCTTATTGACGAAGCCATTCAGTCAGAAATGAAATTCAGAATTCAGAAATTGGACGTAGCGCTCTTAAAGTTGAGGCCACTGACTCCAAATTTCGGTAGTAAATTTTAATAATTTCGACTCGTTGTGTGCTTGTATATCTTTCCATGATGAAATGGCAAACCTTACTGAAGAGAAATGTCAAAAGAGCAGGGAAAAATATGGCGTCGTTTGCTGTCCCTATCGATTTGGTTTTGTAGCGCCTCTGTTGAAAACCCCTTTACCTTTTCTTAATAAAAACCTTATTCTAAAGAAGTACCTTGCCTTAAAACAAGTAAATTTTCTTACAGCAAATTGCGTTTTCTTAAAAAACAACCTTTTCTTTAAAGAGTATATTTTTTTGGAAACAAAATAACTTTTCCTCTTAAAAATTTACTTATTCTTGAAAAAAAAAATCTCATTTCATTAAAAAAAACATTTTCTTCAAAAAATACATTTTCTTAAAAAAATACCTTCTCTTAAAAAATACCGTTTCTTATAAAAATTCCTTATCTGAAAATAACCTTTCCTTAAAAATAAAATAATATATTTTCCTTTCTTTTCTTTCTGCAAATAAGTAAATTTTCTTAAAAAATAACCTTTTCTTAAAAGAGTAAAAGAGTATTACAAAAGTATCTGTTCTTACAAAAGTTCTTCCTTGTATTTAATACTAGCATGGTTTTTTTCTTACAGAAAGTACTTCTTCTTAAAAATAGTACCTTTTCTTAAAAAAGACATTAGGTTTTAACAAACTAAGTACCTCTTTTTTTTTGAGAAAATGACCTTTACGGGGAATATAATACATATTCTTACAAAAAGGACCTAAAAATATACTTTTTTTTAAAAATACATTCTATAAAAAAAATTTTCTTAAAAAAAGTTGATCATTTTACTAAAAGTATCTTTTGTTAAAGATCCATTTAAATTATTGCATTTTGCAATGGGCGCCTTAAGCGTGTTGGAACTAATTAGTACATAATATATAGCGAAAGGAACTTGGTTCCAACCAGGTGTCCCCTGATATCTCATGTGATATTGTGTGTGGCTCATATGACCATCTATTGTAAGAAGCACTCGTGACTCAGCGGACGGCTTAAGATGGTTAATGAAGTGATGGGTCATGTTGTGACAATCTGCGTTTGGACCCAAACGGAAGGGTAGCTTTCATAAATCGATCCTGGTGGTGCTCCTTTCAATAATAAATCCGTCTGCGTTTTGCACGGAAATATGAATAAAGACGGAACAAAGCACCCACCTGCACTCCTTCAAACGTGGGCATGACTTTATCAAGGCGCTATAGAAAATGCACCAAATGCAAAATAACAAAAAAAAAAAAATTTTAAATGCCCCAAATGAAGAGTTTTCCAAATAATTGAAAAATTCCCCAAAAGTTATTAAAAGTCCCCCAAAAAATTTATGAAAAATTCCCCAACGAAAAATCCCCAAAAAAAAAACAACAGGCTATTTCAAAATTTAATTTAAAGAAACCTAAAGTGTCAGAAAAATATTAATTTTACATTTATATATTATTGTAATATATATTTTATATTTTTATATAAGAATATTATATGTGTAGTGTATTCAAAACCGAAACCGATTAACCGAATTCCTGTCGGTTAACCGTATGTCGGTTATCAAAAATTGCTATTTTCGAAGAACTGGTTTCAATGGTTATTTCAAGTCGATTAACCGGGTTTTTCGGTTTTTACACAACTCATGTCACGCCGCAGAATTACACATCTCAAGCCTTTTTCATAACTCAGTGTGGTTACTAACCCCATCAGACGACACACAATATTAGTTGGCATAATAAGTCATATCTGCCAAGTCATATCTGCCAACTCCGATTTTGTTGTAAGTTCCGGAACTATTGACAACACAGGTAGTACGTTAGCAGAAATGCGAAAAACAAAGTATTCACTCTCCAAAATGAAGTGCAAAATGTCCAAAGGAATATTTACTCAACGATAATTTTGCCTAATTGGGTAAGTCAAATATGTCTGAGAACATATGGGTTGAAGAAAACAAACAAGGGGTGGGCCATATAAAATTTGGAATCTGAACCCCCCCGTTACCTCGAACCAGACGACCAATTTGAAATCTACGAAGTGACAGATTGTTTGTTAATGGCTAGAAATTGACAAAATGGGTCGCTGTTCGCTCGAAAAAGCATTGGGAAATATTAAAAACTTTCTTCCAAAGTACTGTGTCTTCAGCTCAAAGTGTAAGAAATCTACGAAATAAACGCAGTTTGTGGAACAATTTGTGAAGCAAATTCGTCAATCCGTAACCTTAGGGGACAAACTACTCGTGTACATGCTCGATCGGCGCGTTCAGTGGAAAATATTGCGGTTCTAGCTGAAAGTGTGTTCGAACAGCCCGCAAAACTGAACATTTCTCGCACTTCTTTGCCCAGAATTTTGAGCGTTTGTACGGATAAATCATATTTCCCGGTGAAGCTCATTTTCACATCGGGCGTTATGTTTTTGGGGCCAGGAAAATCCACACGTCGTCAGGGAGAAGCCATTGCATCCACTACGAGCGACTGTTGGGTGCGGTTACAGACAGGAAGGCTCACACACTCTGATTGGGACCTGTATAAAACGATATATACATATGTACAATTATAACGATATACAGGGTGATTCAGGAAGTTCCGGACAAATTTCTCCAGCGTATTCCTTGGTTCATTTCATGAAGAAAAGTCCACTAGGACCATGTCCGAAAATGCAAGGGTGGGAAATGGCAGCGGGTTCAACATTTTCGGATTGCCGGTTTTTTGTTTTTGGGCTTGTTAGAAAGGTATTTAAGAGGCTTTTCAGAGGCCTTTCAGAATCAGTAATAAAAAAAGTAGCAAAAAGTCAATACATAGCTTTCGGAAGAAAATGGAAAAAATGCACATAACCTCAATTTGCTCAGCTAGATGGCAGGTAACATATGTTTCTGTTGAAACCTCTTACCTTTCCAAAATGACCTAAACGAAGCCCAGAGGTCTTACCGTTCCAAAGTTATGACCATTTTACTGAAATGAAAAATTGTTTGTTTTTGTTTTTGGAAGCGAAATAACAGCACACATCATATCTTGGAACGGTAAGACGTCTGGGCTTCGTTTAGGTCATTTTGGAAAGGTAAGAGGTATGGCTATCTTTTAACAGAAAGAAAGCTGTGTATCTCGGCGAGTTGACTTTTATTGATTCTGAAAGGCCTCTTAAAGACCTTTCCAACAAGCCCAAAAACAAAAAAAAACCCGACCACCAGCTCAGAAGTTAGCAACTTTACCCTACTACCCTCCGACCGGCAATCCGAAAATTTGAACCCGCTGCCATTTCGCACCCTTGCATTTTCGGACATGGTCCTAGTGGACTTTTCTTCATGACATGAGCCAAGGAATACGCTGGAGAAATTTGCCCGAGACTTCCTGAATCACCCTGTATATGTAAAAAAAATTATATAGGGTACCTGCATTCGGGACGGAAACTCAACAGTATCATCTTTTCGACAGGGAAGTGCATGATAAAAAGATCAAATGTATTTTTTATGTTGCTACTTAATGGAAAACCATTTTTTTTCGACTCACTGATCTTGATGCTTGTGACTTATAGAAGTTCATTATTAAAGTTCCACACAAAGGTGTATCGAGATCAGATAAGTTTGATATAATTTTTGAATTTCGATACACCTAAATGTATGACGTCAATATTTAACACTATGGTCTTCTATAAGTTTACATTACCATTATTCCCTAATTATTCCATCCACTTGATTAAATTGTGATACATTCCAATTCCCATCCGTACTACAGGAACCGGGTAATACTATTCGTCGCGTTATATCGGCCGAGTATCGTAAGTTGCACAAAATTGTGTAGGCGCAGTTTTTAAAGATGTAAAAATCAATCAATAGTGGCCGTCGGTGGTGCAATGGTTGTGTGCGCGGCTCTTGTGCATGAGGACGTGAGTTCGATCCCTACGCTGACCACCTAAAATTACTTTCGACGGCGGTCACCTCGCATAGTGACGGCGACATTATCGAGTATATAGCCATGAAAAAGCTTCTCAAAATACCGTTCGGAACCGGTGTAAAACTGTAGGTCCCAATCAGTGAGTATAAAACTGGAATGCGCACAGCTCACTGGTTGTGAGAAGCTCTCCCTAATCCCTTCATGGGATGTAACGGGAAACCATTTATTTATTTATTTAAAAATCAATTTAATATAAAATTGCATTTTTTATAATGACGTCATTTTTTTAGTTTTAAGTTTTACTGTAGGAGAAGTTCGTACCACAACCTGTCAAGGCCTGATACATGTTTCTAAGTGATGAATGTTTGGTTTTCATTGGAGTAATAGATAATGTTGCCATCGGTGGTGCAATGGCTAGTGTGCGCGCCTCGTGGACATGATATCGTGGGTTCGATCCCTGCACTGACTACCTTGAATTTCTTTCGGCGGCGGTCACCTCGCAATACTCACACTATCGAGTATTTAGCCATTAAAATGATTCAAGAACGTTTTTTTCAATGTCTGCTCGTTTCCCCCTACGTTCCCGCGGGGTTGATGAAATTATTGATGTCATTTTTTGGCAATGATGATCAAACATTTTTCCAGTGTGGGCAGGCGTGCGAGAAGTTACTGCAATATTTTCGAGAATGAATCCACAATGGTGGGTTTGGCAGTAAACAAGGTCAAGACAAAGTTGATGGTTTCATCGAGCAGGACCTCCTCTAGTTTCTAGAAGAGTCTGCTAGAACTTCGATGGTTTGTTGTAACGATATCGTCCATTCTATTATCATTTGACATAATTATTGACTTGCTACGATGTACTTCAAAACGTGAAACTTTTTATAATTTCAATTCACTTATAATATCAAAACCCACAAATTCTGAACAACAATACATATTGTATCGTAGCAAGCTTACTAGCTTGTATACAAACGCTTCTTTTATCCTTGTTTATTTTTTCAATTTCTCCCTAGTATTTAATTGATAAGTTATGATACTCAACAATCAGTTGAAACTAACAACGATTGGTAGCTACAATTGGGTTACAATCGAACAGAAATCGAAAAATTGTCAATTAAACAATTGCCCGCATAAAATATGAACTCGAAAAGAGAAAATTGCTTTAAATAGAAAAAAAAAAGCCAGTCAGTCAAATCGTATTAAACCCACAACTGCCAAGCAACGTGCATCCGTACGGAACATTCAGATTGCCGTTATGCACGGCTGTAGGTACTTGCATTAAAAAACATCCACATTCAACCAGTACTCGTAGATTTGTTACATTTTGCCCACAACGCACAAATCCTAAAAAAGAAATGCAGCGACTGTCCAACGATATGGGACATTGGGTGGACGGACATCTGGACTGGATGATATGCAACAGTATTATTGTACCTACTATGCGTGTTTCGTTTTGAGTTGACATATGGTCGTAATTTGCAATCAGCCTCTAAAGATGACAAGAGAAATGTCCGCATGAACAATTGACACATAGCACGAGATCTCTGGATCAGCATTCGCTAGCAACATTTATATACTTTATACATATGTATATATTAGCCTGGCCAGTGCAGGCAGCAACTGTTGTTTAATCTGCAGTAAAGGAGGACCTGTTGCTCCCATGGACAGCCACAAACCCTTTATTTCACTTACTCATAGTCTTCTAGTCAGTCCACTGCAACACCGCCATGACAGGAATAAGACAAAATGCTCATAAACAATCCCGGGAGTTGGTAAAATCTGTGTCTTGTATTCTCTCTTTTTTTTTGTAGGTAAGTGTGAAATGTTGGACATAACAACAAAACACCAATAATTTCGCCAACATCATTTCTGTCGACCATTGAGCCATCCGGCCAACTAAACAAACTTTACAAAAAATATGCACTAATCATAAGCAAGTACTACATGACAGGGTTGCCATTGACAGTTCATAGTTGAGGATGTTCTTTTCAAAACTTGACTATTCCTCTTTTGACAGAACTCATTTTTATTATTTTGTGATGTGTTAACATCTATAGGCGCGGGTAGGGACTAAATTCACAAAGTGAGGCATCCAAACACAGTTTGTCCGACTGCGATCACACAGATTGTCCGACTGCGATCTCACAGATTGTTTGGCGTTAAACTCCTCCGAAACAGCCGGACCGATTTGTACGAAATTTTGTGTGCACATAGGGTAGGTCTCAAAATCGGCCAACATATATTTTTCATACCCCCAAATTATAAGGGTGACCCATCCCTATATAGAACACAGATTTGTCCGACTGCGAAACACAGATTGTCAGACTGCGAAAAAAAACACACTAATGTAGCGACAGCGAATAGTTGTGTGAGTGCGGAGCACTCTCAGAGCAAAGAGAATAATGACGTGGTTATACGTATATTAGAATGAGATAGAAAGAGAGCAACGAAAATTGTGCGAACTTGAACGACTAATCTTTATTCATTGAATATGAGGAAACGGCGAGATAACTTTTTTTAAAATTTTTTTGTAGGTAAATGAAGATGTTATCTTTCGTTTGATATACATTTCATATTGGTTGATATCTTCCTAATATTTAAATTTCTCAAATGAAAATTGTTTAAACACATACACTCAAACATATGTGTGGTGTTTGGTTGAGTGTTTGAGTTTGTAGCGTGAACAGAAACTATGCTGCTGTTTCAGTGTGGACACAAACCTTCGGCTGTTGTTTTGATTGATGCAATATTGAAATTTCGTATATTTACTTATGTATTTAAGTGAAACAAAATGTTAAATATGAATTTGAATTTAACATGGATATATAATTATAAAAAATATATGAAAATATACATTTTTATGTTAAATGAAAGTGCTGCCAAGTAAGCAACAATGCTGCTTGATGCTGTTTGACAGCAGCTGACAGTTGACGTTTAGTAAATTAAAATATCAAATAAATAAATTCATTTGCTTATGTTATTTATCATTTATTGTTATATATGTTTTCTGTCTTATCGGATGGCGTATTCTACGTTAAACTTAAAGGCCGTGTCTCTGACACAGCCTGCAGGGACAACTGCCTCGGCCTCGGACAACTGTCTGCTGTTTTTTTTTTGTTTGGTAGCATTGAAATGAAAACTCATCGAAAATAAAGTTGGGCCAAACTCTATAATTGCACCGGAAAAAAGGAATAAAAGGCATGATTTCGTCAAAAGTTTCAAATACGGTTCAAATATAAATTTGTGGAACAAAATGAGATTAATCCATAATTTAAAAATAAATAAAACTTTCTGTGATATTTCTTTTCAGTTTTATTTATTTAAAGATGAACCGCAGGTTATTTTAATTCAAAATAAGATTTCTTATACCTATTTAGTTTCAGCAAAACAAGACCAATCCACAGTGGATAGAATCAAAACAAGATTATTCCTCTAGAGCACATAACAAAACTTGACTATTACAGTCAGCCGCGTCAAAACTACATTATTCCATTTCACATTTTGGATTTATTCAAAATATATTATTGGAAAATTTCTTGAATCCCGAACAAAGCAATGACTAATCTTGTCGTCCGTGGCCGTCGGTGGTGCAATGGTAAGTGTGCGCGGCTCTTGTACATGAGATCCTGCGTTCGAACCCGGCTCTGAGCACCTTAAAATTTCTTTCGGCGGCGGTCACCTCGCATAGTGATGGCGACACTATCGAGTATTTAGCCATGAAAAAGCTTCTCAAAAAATACCGTTCGGAACCGGTGTAAAACTGTAGGTCCCAATCAGTGAGTGAAAACTGGAAAGTGCACAGCTGAGTGATTGTGAGAAGTTCTCCCCGGTCCCTTCATGGGATGTAATGGGAAACCATTTATTTTTTTTTTTTTAATCTTGTCGTCCGTAATACTGTAACAACGTTTCGGGTTAAATACATAGGTTCGTTTCTAAAAAACTATTTTCTCAAATTGTGAAAAAAACACAAAAAGTGGAATAGTCAAGTTTTAAAAAGAACCTACTCAATTATTAATATGATATTCCATTATTCTTTATGCAACTTTTAAATGGTGTGAGTTTTTAATTCTAAAATATTATACAGTTTGTAAATATAATAATATTTATAATATTCTAAGTGGTTGAAAAATTAGTTTACCTGGGAATAAAAAAACGGTCCTATTATACCATATTGAAATCTTCAAGCTAAGTTTACGCCCTTAAACTTTTCGGTTTTGATCGAGTCTGTATATTCAGTTTTATGTAATAAAAGTTATATTTTTTGTAGACTTGTCCCAAAACAGAATACAAATGTTATCATTTTCATTAAAAACTTGTTTGCATATTCACTACTGAATACCAAAATGCATAATATCTTCTAACTATCTTTCAATTAGGTTTAAGTAAACCCACAGTTAACCACCAGAAACTGGTATAAGACTAGCGCATTGTAACTTGTTCACCACCACCAGCGATATTCCCTTGAACCAAATTGTGTCCATTGTGTTCTGCTAACAATTTTGTCGTCTTATCATTCCTGCACTTTTTCAATTTCTCTTCCTGACTGGCTTGCTCGTAAACACGTTCCTAATTGATATTTATAAATTTACCTTTACAATTTTTGAATTTCACAGCATAAATGGATTTTAAGTATGACGAGCCCCTGACATTAGTACGGTATGTACTATTTAACATTTTGATCAATATGATAATTTTAATAGTAATAAAGTTGAAATTTCCTGATGTAAACATTAAAAAAAACATTTCTCTACAAAAGAAGGCAATGAGATCCGAGTAACCGCTTAAAGCGATTCACATCGATTTAATTTTGATTGTAACGGAGAGTACATTCTACTTGAGTTTGGTTGAGAAAGACCTTGGTTTCATGACCTACATATGTATTTCTGGTGGCGCCTGTAGGTAGCCCTATTGTGGGCTCTTCGAGTTTCCGGACGAACCTCAAATTTTCAATATAAGCTCGGCCAAAATTGCCTTTGGAGAGAGAAATGGAGGGAGAATTTAGAGAAAACAAAAAAAAATTTTGTCGCAACGGCCTATGGCGCCCACAAAAAAAGGTCCTTAAAAATCCGAAAAAAATTGCCTTTTCAACGATTTTTATACAAGGGGTCAAAATAAGAAGCAAATATTAAATACGTTTTTTGATAACTGTATTAGATATCGGGACATAAAATTCAAAAATTTTGGAAAAAATATGATTTTATAATTCCTTTTCTTTTATTTCAAAACAAATGAGTAAAAAATTAATTTTTTTAAAATAACGGATATTTAGAGAAATGTGTTTTAATTAAGTAATAACGATTTCATTTTGTAGAAAAACAGAATAACTAACTCAATTTAAATTTACATAAATAAACACAAAATAAAATTACATAAGGTGTCAGGGGACACTCGGTTGGAACGAAGTTCCTTTGGCTATATATTATGTACCAGTTAGTTCCAACACGCCTAAGGAGCCTGTTACAAAACACTGTAATTTAAATGGATCTTTAAGAAAAGATAATTTTTGTAAAATGATAAACTTTTTTTAAGAAAAAAAAATTTTTTATAGAATGTATTTTTTTTAATCTATATTTTTAGGTCCTGTTTGTAAGAATATGTATTGTATTTTCCCGAAAAGGTAATTTTTTAAAGAGACGTACTTCTTTTATTAAACGCTAATGTTTTTTAAGAAAATTTACCTTTTTTATTATCCAAGTTAGGAGTTACTGGCATAATTAAATTACGTCACTAGAAGCTTTTTTCCGTCAGGGAGAAGACGGGATGTCTGCAGGCCATTTAAAAGTATCAAACATATTCTCCAACGATTTATTTTTCAAACGAATAGAGATCCTTTCTATGCCTCCTTAAATAGCTTCTAAAAGTCAACATCGAATTTCCAACACGTCCAGCGAAGCCCGCTTTCCTTAACCGTAATTATATCATAATACCTTCCATTGAAGCCAGCACACTTCACATGGGCATGACTATCCAAAGCCAACATGAAAGAAATCAACCCTCATATATGTCCCTGACTGTACAAGTCTTTGCCACACACTCCATTGGCATATTATGTCTAAAAATATGCAATAAAATAAAATAACAAAATGAATTAGAAATCCTAAATGTATGCAGAATAATACTGGCTTGTATACAGGGTTATAGCATAATACGGTTTAAAAAAAGTTGTTTAAAATTTCTAATTTGCGATAAGGAATTTTTTCAGTGCGATAAGGAAAATTTTTTTATACACTTTTCAGTCTCGCTCTCCGATGATGACTCTTCCGACACATGCAACTCGACAGCACGACACGGCTTTTTGGAGTCCTATTTTTTCTAAAATTAAACTTAATTTTGGGAGTTAAGTGAGCTTACAGACTGGATTATGAGTGACGAAGGCAAACATTTTTTAACTTTGACATTACTAGCCTTACATACGTGGCACGAAAAAAATAATTTTTGTTTGTCCCCCGTGCGAAGGGTAATTTTTAATTCCCACGTATTCTTGATTTTGTGTCTAATTTAATTGTTTACCATTTTCTGAGCCGACCCCGAGCAAATGCAATTTAGCCGAAATATCTGTATTTCTTGTTGTTTGGAACATGTGGTCAATAAACAAAATATGCGTTATTGGTCAGACAGCAATCCACACGTAATCCATGCGTCATCACTGCATCCCGAAAAAATTACGGTTTCGTGCGGTTTATGGGCCGGCTGCGTCATTGGGCCGTACTTCTTCCGTAATGATCAAGACCGGCATATTACTGTGAATGCGAATCGCTACCGTTCAATGATAACCGAATATTTTTGGCCCCAATTGGATAATATGGACTTGGAGGACATGTGGTTCCAACAGGACGGCGCCACAAGCCACACAGCGAATGTCACAATCAAATTATTGGAAACCAAGTTTGGTGAACGTGTTATCTCACGAAATGGCCCAGTCGATTGGCGATTTGACGCCGATATATTATTTCCTGTGGGGCTACGTCAAGTCTATGGTCTATGCCAACAAGCCAGCGACGATTGATGAACTTCGTACGAATATCGAACGTGAAATTGCAGCAGTATCGGCCGATTTATGCTTGAAAACCGTCTAAAATTGGGTTCAGCGTTTGGACTTCTGCAAGCGTGCCCGTGGTGGCCATGCAAAAGAAATCGAGTTCCATACATAATGACATCGATCGTACTTTCACAGGAATAAAGAATTTCATTGGTATCTAAAACCGGGTTTGTTGCGCTCTTATCGAAAACCCCTTTATATACATAAGTATATTGTTAGCGCGACAATCCTTAGTAATAGTCGTGTTTTAAATTGGTTTGCCGAAGTTGGAACATTCTGAACAAAAAACGTGAGAGACAACAAAGAAAGTATAAACAAGAGAGAAACATATTCTCGTTCCATGAAAAAAAACAAATAATGCATTCAATGCCAGAAAATGTAAAAAACGACGTTGTAAATATTTAGTTTTTTTTTTACTAATTGGTGACAAATGTAGATTTATGTAGGTAAAATATATTATAATTAATAATATATGTATGTATATATATATTGGAATCAGAAAGTTATTTGTTTCTAAATAGTATTATGTTTGGGGGGAAATACGCATATGCTTCCAGAATGCGTCCATATAAGTGTATGAATGAATCACGCATATGTTTACACGTTAAAGCATGCAGTAAACTTTCGAAAGTTTGCATTTAAATACAAGAGAGTTTGGACTTACAAACATATCAATGTTTGGAGTGTGTCCCTAACATATACTGACATGGTTCCTGAAGAACATGTTTGGTAGAATATGTTACAGAGGTCGATTTTTTCATCTGTTGTAAAATGTTGTTTGGTGACGTTGAAACCTACTGAAAACAAAATCGTGAGGGACAACTAGGAAGGGAGAAATAAATTAGCAGCACATTCTCCAGTCATGAAAAAAAACCAAAAAATTGGATTCTATGCTAGTAAATAAAAATGAGGCAGCCTGTTTAAATGTTTTTATTTACTTATATTTTTATTAATTGGTTACTAATATATGTAGATTTGCAATGGTAAAATGAGATATAACTAACAATATTGATATACATATTGAATCAAAACTAATGTGATTATAAATTATATTATGATTGGGTGGAAACACACATATACTTCCATATAAGTAACCGCGTGTTTGGGAGGCAATCTTCACATGCATCGACGTAGGTGGTTTGGGAAACAAATGTTTCTACGTATGTATGTAGAAGTAAACTTGCAAGTGAGTTTCCAAACATATACATGGTTCCTACAGAATGTGTTTGGGGGAATCATATATTACAGAGGTAGATTTTGTTCAGCGTGTAGGTAATGTATTGCTTGTTGAATTTGTAACCCCCACGAGATTGTTGGCGCACCCGTTATTCATTTGCACCAGGTCTCTCAATTTTTTACAGTTGTGCCCGAAGAGTGGAGTCTCCTGTTATACCACCCATGAGTTGGTCCAGCTTAAGTTTGACTAGCCATGTGAGTACTCAATTGTGGCTCTTATCCGGGTCGACCCATAGGTTTTTTTGCCATTCTGCTCTCATCGTGATGCATTCCATAACATTACGTCGGATGTTCTTGATCATTGCTGAAGTTCGCTTTTTATGGCCAGGATAGGGTTACACTAAGTTTAAACTAAAATTTGAATGATCACAGATGTTCTAGTAGTTTTGTCATGTTGGTGGAGTTTATCTTGCTAGTTGGCGAGATGACACTTTGTGTAAGAAACTGGAAATCTGGTTATGGAGAGTTATAACTGATATGCATATTTGGGGTCAGCCTGTTTTGAAACCGCTATCAACGTTAATATTTACTATAAAATAATTGTGAAGCGTTAGTTATATATCATATACATAAAGACAAATATTGTCATATAGCGCTTCATAAATAAACGCTAAAAAGACAATTCGTAGTAGTATTTTGATAATCAATAACACCGAAAACAAAACGTTCAAGGACAAAGCAAAACAATGCTCTTTCACAGATTGTCTTAATCAGAAAATTGAATGAGCTTGGCCTAAATTGTTTTCAGTGGTATACAAATTATGTATCCACGGTGAAAAACCCCGCATATAGAAAATGTTCTCCCAAATACATTCTGCAGGTGCCATGGAAGGAGCAGGAGCCTCCAAATATTCCTACGTTTGTAGGTCCTAAACTGAATTGTTTTTATATGCAAACATTTACTTGCAATAATCTATACTTCTACATGAAACCATTTCATCCCAAAAATAAGCATGCATGTGTTTCCTCCCAGATGAACGATTGCCGACTGAATGCATGAAACTAAAGCGCAACAGTTCACTCAACATCAGAAACACTCAATTCATTTACACATGCATTAAGGAATATTTACGAATCACTGACTGAAAGAATAATGCAAAAATACCATTACACAATACAATAAGTAAACTGTGTACCAAACTCCGTATTTGTATCACACACAAAGTTGTATTTGGATCACAAATACATATATTATAACATAGTAATCATTGTGCTTCAAACATTTAATATTGAATAGTAAACACCATATGTTTGAACACAAGTATGTATATTTTCGACAAGCTCCAAACACAAGATATACTTGCATCCAATGTTTCATCGTGTCCTCAAAATGTTTACTGCCTTACTCATAAAACGTTATAAGAGGTTTCAGAGACAATTTATAAAATAAAAATCGTCTCTTAAATCTCTTACAACTATTTATTAATAAGACGGTTAGTGTACTCGCATGCAAATGTCCGTCTTCTAAAACGTAATTGTACCAACTGCCTGGACATATACAGCCGATCCCATCCGAAGGTTTATCCTTTCTGTGTTTTGCAAAACTATAATCTAACAATCATATTCTCTTACATTGTTAATGCAAAAACAAATGGCATTAATCAAATTTTAAAATTTTTAATCTTATAGTAAATATTCCTTAAGATGTTGAATATAGTTACTTCTTTATTCAAATAAAATATATACTTGGCAATCCTTTTACAAAGAAGTTGTAGAGTAGTCTTCACTTGGAAGTTGGCTGTTATTTCAGTGTTTTTTTCCTTCAGCAGGTTTCAGCAATGTTGTAATGTGTTTTTATGTGACAGATATCACAGAGGGGAACTGCTTTCATGATTTCCTTTGTTGTTAGCTGGGGCGACCCCCACAATCTGAATATATTCGTAAGTGCCGTGGCTGTGATATTCCAACACGCAACTGCAGCCACAATTGTCGTAAGCTTTCTTTTGTTGTTCGTTTGGGCTGATGATGACTGTTTGGTGGTGTTTTGTTGTATTTTTTGTAAATCTCTTCAAATCCACGAAGCAGTTCGCCACCTGAGTGAGTTTGTATGTGATTGGGTTTTGTTAAAATTAGACACATTTTATTATTTAAATCCACTTGTGACGAAATAAAACATGATTTTCTGTGTCGCCTATAATGAAAATATATGGGATGTTAATGCCACAATTTATTTATCACCTGAAATGAATGAATGCATCTGAGTCCGTTGCATGTAAACCGAATTAAGTGGCTGTATATGCAAGTACCTCTAAATATATAGTAAGGAATTTGAAAGACAGTTTTTTTTTTTTATTTTTGAAGCAAAAAGAAGGACGTTCCAAAGGGACTTCAAAAGCATTTCATACATATATAACTATAACACCATGATTCTAACCACATATTCGAGACCAATATATATGATATTGGCAATATTGGGACTAATGGGTGCGAGGTCGTGCTTGTAGGGAAACTGATGAGTACAGTGTTTTTAAACTATACCTTTCGTATAATAGTTTGAAATTTGGGTCGGAAATTTTCATGGGAAAAATTGTCTAAAATTTTCAAAGAAATTTAAATTATCAAAGTTTTAATTAAATTGGAACGTTGAACTTGTCTAATGTTGTTTATACCAATTTCCAGAATGTATCTTTTACTGGTGGTAGCGTTAAAATAGCAGATTGAATTGTTTATTGTCCTTGTGGTTGTTGCCGAAAACTACAACAATTCCTCCTGATATAACCTGATATAAACACATCTTGACAATTTCGATCAACTGAATTTGACAAGGTCGGCTTCTGAATTTAAAACAAAATGCCTTCAATTCCTACTGTTTGTTATTATACTTATTTTGCCCTGAATTTGTTTTATAAAATCTAATTTAATTTGGCCGTAACTTTGGTGGATGAAGCGTGAAATTTTCTTTGGATTTTGTGTTGCTTTTAAATTGGGAGGTAAATACTACAATATTCATGTAGTTTTGTGGTATGACAACTGATTTTTTATTCCAATAGGAATTGGGATTTTATACCAAAATTTGTAACTAAATTATGCATTTTTGAGTTAAGAAGTGATACAATTTGAGAATCCCGGATATCCTGAATCGAACTTTCATCAATCAGGTCGATGGACTTCATCGGTAAAATCGAATAGTAACATCGGCGACTATCGGCGCAAGAATTAATGGGCATGTCAAACAATGAGCCATTCAACACTGTCCTAAAAACTAGAAATTTAATTTACCTCTTGAGCCAACCAAAATTTAAGAAAAATTCAACAAAGTCTCCATTAGATTATAAGTGACTTAATTATCTACAGCTATTAATTGAAAATCAATCAGATGCAATGGGGTGCATTTGAAACCTGCATTGGAAATTATGAATCTAGCTACGACATCAGGCTTGCTGTCATCGAGGGAGTAAACTAATGGTGATTTTCTATCAATTAGTTTTACTTAAATCCAAAACAAATCAGTCCACATATACCAAAGTTTAATTATTTTTTTGTTTCATAACCAACAAGGAATAAATCTGTTTACTGTTTTGGTTGCATTAGATTGTAGATGTTGTGACATACCTTAAATAATATTAATACGAATTCAACTGTTCTGAAATATTTCGTTTAAATATAAAATATTTTATTTGTATTCCAAAGTTTAACAGCAGATATAAAGAGGTTCCGATGATTTGAAATAAGATATTTTAATCAATACGCAAATAAAGAAAACAAATTACATGTGGTGTCAGAGGACACCCGGTTGGACCGAAGTTCCTTTCGCTATATCCCAGCAAAAAAAGAGTATACCAAGAAGTAGAATTTGCACCACAACTCCTTGGTAAGATGTAGTGTCAATTTAGGTGCAGAAGTACTTCTTTTAATATTGCGTTGTCCAATGCAGCACTACTTCTTGTTTCACTGTTTGGAAGTGCAGTTTATGCTAAAAGTTTTATGCTATATTTCGTCCGCAAACGAACAACCAAAACTATTATTTCAACATTTTGTAAATTTCCTGTCATTTGAAACTTGGCAAGAAGTTATATGCTATTAAAAAGTTCTGACTTTAAGCAACAACTTTAGGGTTTAACTAATTATTTTATTAATTGTCCTTTTATTAGTACTCGAAAAGCTTCTGTCAACAGGTGAAAAAGAAAGGAAATGAAAATCAATTTGAAAGAAAGTAAATACAAATTAAATACAAGTAATATTTATATTTAGGCATCTTTGTACTTGTCCACAATCCCTTTAGCTCTTTAATAAATTTGCATCATAATACTCATAACAGATGTGATGCAAATGTATATTTTTCGGAGTTGTTATTGATCAGCGTCAAAATTGCATTAAATATGCACATAGTGTTGCAGAAGATGTACAAAAATAATAACATCTGCTAGAACTACTTCATTTTATTTTTCCTGGGATATTATATACTAGTTACTTCCAACACGCCTAAGGCGCCTGTTAAAAAATACTGTAATTTAAATGGATCTTTAGGGAAATATACTTTTTGTAAAATGATAAACATTTTTAAGAAATTTTTTGTTTATTGAATGTATTTTTGAAAAAAAAGTATATTTTTAGGTCTTATATTATTATATTTATATATGTATTATCTTATCTTATATATGTATTATATTTTCCCCAAAAAGGTCCTTTCTTTGATGAGAGGTACTTCTTTTATTAAAAGCTAATGTTTTTTTGTAAGAAAAAGCTTAAGAGTATTTTTTTTAAGAAGAAATACTTTTATTTAAGAACAACTACTTTTTAAAGAAGGGGAAAAGATTATTGTTTTAAGAAAATTTACTAATTTCCAGGAAGGCTACTCAAGAAAATAAAAGGTATTATTTTATTTTTAAGAAAAAAAGGAATTCTTGCAAGAAAATGTATTTTTTAAGAGAGGCTATCTTTTGTTGAAGAAAAGTTTTTTTTACGAAAGAACATGTACAATTTTAAGAGTAGGTACTTGTCTCAAGAAATGTTATTTTGTCTCTTAAGAAAAGGTAGTATTTTAAGAAAAGGCCATTTGTTGTACGACAATGTACTTCTTTAAGAAAATGTACTTATTTAAAGGATTACTTTTTTTTAAGAAAAGGTACTTTTTGTAATAAAATTTACTTTTTTAAGCAAAGGTACTTCTTTAAGATAAGGTATTTTTTTTAAGAAAAGGTACATTGTTTAAGAATATCAATAGGTTTTGTTTTGAGAAAATTTACTTTTTTCACTTTGGCTTTTCTAAATTTTCTATTTAGTCATTTCAAAACTACAATATGTATTAAACACGCTCCACCTAGACAATTTTTCATTAGTCCAGACACGAACCAGAACCAACGTACGAGTGTAAGAATAAGTGTGCTGCCAAGTGTAATTCCATGCTCAGGGTTGTATGTCATGGATTTGCCGGTCTTCACTTTGGCTTTGCTAAACTGACTTTTTATTGGGTTCAAAACTACAATATTTAATAACCAAACCAAACCTTTAAACCAAACCAAACCAAAAGTACCCAATGTAGTTGTTAATAATGGGTTGTAATAAAGTAGTTAAAAAAAGTTGTTTAAAATTTTTTCATTTAAATTTTTTTTCATTTTCATTTCATTTAACTAAGTTCCTTAAAAAAGTAAATTTTTTCAAAAAATACTTATTAATATTCTTGAACAAAGTACCTTTTCTTAAAAAATATTCCTTATCTGAAAGAAATACCTTTGCTTAAAAAAGTAAATTGTCTTACAAAAAGTAAATTTTTTAAAAAAAAATAATTTTTTATAAATAAGTAGCTTTTCTTAAAAAACTACCTTTTCCATATACAAGGTGGCGCAAAAGTAATCCTCCTATCAGAAAATGCTTTAAATTTTGCGATTGACCCCTAATGTCAGTTCTGTTTTGACATTTGTGTAGTAAACACATGCGAAATATACGTTAATAAACAATGTTACGCTACACTGCACCAGAACGCGGAATATTGCTGACTATTTGTTTGACCAATAATCGGTCGGTGACTTTGGCACAACGTGAATTTCGTCGCAGATTTCCTGGCCGTCCATCGCCTACTGGTGAAACACTGCGACGTTTAGCCGCGTGGCAGACCCCGGAGTAGCCGTTTTGCAGAGAATATTGCTGCTGTAGCCGAGGATGTCATGGATGCGCCGTCGACATCGACCAGACGACGTGCCACGGAAATGGGTATCAGTCGACGGTCTTTACAGCGAATTTTGGTACAAGATTTGAAGATGTTTCCGTACAAAGTCCAGACGGTGCATCAGCTGTTAGCTGCTGACCGCCAATCGCGTCTAACATACGCTCAAGCCATCCTTAAGAAAAGAGGAAGATGATTTTTCATCAAAAATAATCATGAGTGATGAGGCCCATTTCCATCTTAG
Source organism: Phaonia tiefii (assembly GCA_963931995.1). NCBI lineage: Eukaryota > Metazoa > Arthropoda > Insecta > Diptera > Muscidae > Phaonia > Phaonia tiefii. The sequence goes on along the minus strand of OZ008368.1, from coordinate 193,571,764 downwards.
CGGGTACGTAAGTAAGCAAAATTTACGCTTCTGGGGCACTGCAAATCCGCGTGTAACCCACGAAGAGCCATTACACCCGCTCAAAGTCACTGTATGGTGTGCTGTTTTCGCTGGAGGAGTTATCGGACCTTTTTTCTTCGAAGACGTCGCGGGCCAAAAGGTTACTGTGAATGGTGAGCGCTACAGAGCAATGATCAACGAGTTTTTTTTTGCCGCAACTTGATGAATTGGGATTGGAAAACATGTGGTTCCAACAGGACGGTGCAACGGCACACACTGCACGTGCCACAACCGATTTGCTGAAGGATGCATTTCCCGGGCGCCTAATCTCCCGTTTTGGCGATTTGCACTGGCCAGCAAGATCGCCTGATTTGACCGCTCCAGACTTCTTTTTGTGAGGCTTTTTGAAGTCGCGGGTTTATGTCAACAAGCCTCAGACTCTTGCAGCTCTTAAAGAAAATATCCGTCCAGAAAGTGAGGACGTATCGCCGGAAGTTTTGGCCAAAGTGATGGAAAATGCCATAAAAAGGGCTCAAATGACAATCAACTGTGGCGGCGGCCATTTACATGACATCATATTCTCGACTTGATGTAAAAAAAATTAAAAGACCAAATAAAAATAATCCACAAGAAGAATCAAAGTTTTTAATTTTTTTTTAAATTACAGCATCGGAAGTTTACTTTTGCGCCACCTTGTAGAATACCTTTTTGTGAAACAAACTAACTTTTCTCGAGATAAGTATTTACTTACATACTTTCCCCGTCTCGGACAGCCTTGCAAACCGAAGATAACATATTTCGCCAACCAGTTCGATCTTTTGCTTTATTTGTCCAGTTGGCAATACCAAGTGTACGCAGGGATTCGTCAACCTGATCGCTCCAGAGAAGTCTTGCTCCACCTATTTTTCGTCTTCCTTCGAGTTCGGTTTCGAAAACCCTTCGTGCTGGTGCTCAAACACTGACCTTGTTGTTTTTGTTTACGGCATATTCGAGGTAAATAAATTCGTCCACTACCTCGAAGTTATAACGGTTATCAATGTTCGCGCTTTGGTCTAAGCGCGTGGAGGCCCTGTTCGTTGAAACCATTAATTTTGTCTTGTCGTCATTTACCGTCAGACCCACTTTTGCTGACTCCTTCTCAATTCTCGAAAAAATCGCAGTAACTTCTCTAATTGTGCGCCCAATGATATCTATATCATCAGCATACGCGAGCAGCATGTGACTTTTGCTGCTGATGGTTTTATTCATGTTTACTGCAGCTTTTCTCATAATGATCTCCATTAAGATGTTAAAGAGATCGCACGATAAGGTGTCGCCTTGCCTGATGCCTCGCTTAGTTTCGAAAGGTTCGGTAAGATCCTTACCAACTGTCACTGCGGATTTGGTGTTCGTCAAGGTCATCCTGCAAAGGCGCATGAATTTTGCAGGAATACCAAGCTCAGACATTGCTTCATAGAGTTTCTCCCGCATCGGACTATCGAAGGCCGCCTTATAATCGACCAATATATGATAGGTATCGATTTGTTTTCGTGGGTATGCTCCAGGATTTGGCGTAGCGTGAAAATCTGGTCAATTGTCGCTTTTCCAGGCCTAAACTGCACTGGTATGGTCCAATCAGGTCAGCGATAATTGGTTTTACTCTTTCGCACATTATACTTGATAGAACCTTATATGCTATGGATAAAAGGCTTATTCCACGGTAGTTGGCACAGAGACTCTGGTAACCTTTGTTAAATATGGGACATAGTACACTGAGACTCCAATCGCCGGGCATGCATTCATCTAACCAAATTTGATGCATTCACCTTATCAGCTCATCGCCGCCACCCTTAAACGGCTCCGCTGGTAATCCATCGGCTCCTGCGGCTTTGTTGTTCTTAAGCCGGGCAATAGCTGTTCTGATCCCGTCTTGGTTGACGCCGTCGTCCAAATTGTGATCGATTGTCTCGTCATTGGATATCTCAGGTACCAATAGCGCAGCGAAATTATCCCTCCATACTCTCAACATTATCTGCACATCTGCGATGAGATCTCCGTCCTTGTCTTTTCAGAAGGGGGCCCTGAATCATGTCCATTAGTTCCGTTTTTGACTTTTTGGTGGAATTTTCGGGCTTCGTTCTTCCTTCTATATGTGTCAATTTTCTCACTCTCGCGCTTTCGCCACTGCCTTTCTTACTCATTTCTTTTTCCCTTATACCGCTCCGTCGCAGCTCGCGTTGCAATTGACTGAAGCATTACCATACGTGCAGCGATCTTTTCGTCATTTGCAATGCGACACTCTTCATCGTATAATGATTTGTTGCCAAACGTCTTTTCGAAACCAAGTACGGTTGTTGCGGCAGTTTTTATAAAGTCGGAAATAAGTTTCCACTGCGCAACAGGATCGTCATCGGAAGAGGGCAGGTTCTATGCCAAAAGTATAGTTTGCAGTTTTCCGAAGTATAGCTTTCTCTTTGTCTGGTTTCGTACTATTTAAGCTCTACTTAATCTTGTGCGAACCATTGCTGCTACCACGTAGTGATCAGAATCGAGCTCCTCTGATCGCTCGAACGTACATTACACTGGATGAGTGCCTTCCATCATTTACCGCGTGATCAATTTTGTTATTCGTTCTTTGATCAGGGGATACTCAAGTAGGCTTGAGGACGCCTTTATGTTGGAATCTTGTACCACTAATGACCATGTGTTTTGTCTCATACCGTTGTCGGAACTGTCAGAATTTAGACTGAAATTGCCAGTAGTTGGATGAAACACATTTTGACTGCCTATTTTAGCATTTAAATCTCCTAGTACTATCTTAATGTCATGGCCAGGGCAGCGGTCATACTTTTCCTCTAGGTGATCATAGAATATGTTTTTGGCATCTTCATATTTCTCTTCGGTCATGTTTACTGCAGCTTTTCTCATAATGATCTCCATTAAGATGTTAAAGAGATCGCACGATAAGGTGTCGCCTTGCCTGATGCCTCGCTTAGTTTCGAAAGGTTCAGTAAGATCCTTACCAACTTTCACTGCGGATTTGGTGTTCGTCAAGGTCATCCTGCAAAGGCGCATGAATTTTGCAGGAATACCAAGCTCAGACATTGCTTCATAGAGTTTCTCCCGCATCGGACTATCGAAGGCCGCCTTATAATCGACCAATATATGATAGGTATCGATTTGTTTTCGTGGGTATACTCCAGGATTTGGCGTAGAGTTAAAATCTGGTCAATTGTCGCTTTTCCAGGCCTAAACTGCACTGGTATGGTCCAATCAGGTCAGCGATAATTGGTTTTACTCTTTCGCACATTATACTTGATAGAACCTTATATGCTATGGATAAAAGGCTTATTCCACGGTAGTTGGCACAGAGACTCTGGTAACCTTTGTTAAATATGGGACATAGTACACTGAGACTCCAATCGCCGGGCATGCATTCATCTAACCAAATTTGATGCATTCACCTTATCAGCTCATCGCCGCCACCCTTAAACGGCTCCGCTGGTAATCCATCAGCTCGTGCGGCTTTGTTGTTCTTAAGCCGGGCAATAGCTGTTCTGACCCCGTCTTGGTTGACGCCGTCGTCCAAATTGTAATCGATTGTCTCGTCATTGGATATCTCAGGTACCAATAGCGCAGCGAAATTATCCCTCCATACTCTCAACATTATCTGCACATCTGCGATGAGATCTCCGTCCTTGTCTTTTTAGAAGGGGGCCCTGAATCATGTCCATTAGTTCCGTTTTTGACTTTTTGGTGGAATTTTCGGGCTTCGTTCTTCCTTCTATATGTCTCAATTTTCTCACTCTCGCGCTTTCGCCACTGCCTTTCTTACTCATTTCTTTTTCCCTTATACCGCTCCGTCGCAGCTCGCGTTGCAATTGACTGAAGCATTACCATACGTGCAGCGATATTTTCGTCATTTGCAATGCGACACTCTTCATCGTATAATGATTTGTTGCCAAACGTCTTTTCGAAACCAAGTACGGTTGTTGCGGCAGTTTTTATAAAGTCGGAAATAAGTTTCCACTGCGCAACAGGATCGTCATCGGAAGAGGGCAGGTTCTATGCCAAAAGTATAGTTTGCAGTTTTCCGAAGTATAGCTTTCTCTTTGTCTGGTTTCGTACTATTTACGCTCTACTTAATCTTGTGCGAACCATTGCTGCTACCACGTAGTGATCAGAATCGAGCTCCTCTGATCGCTCGAACGTACATTACACTGGATGAGTGCCTTCCATCATTTACCGCGTGATAAATTTGGTTATTCGTTCTTTGATCAGGGGATACTCAAGTAGCCTTGTGGACGTCTTTATGCTGGAATCTTGTACCACTAATGACCATGTGTTTTGTCTCATACCGTTGTCGGAACTGTCAGAATGTAGACTGAAATTGCCAGTAGTTGGATGAAACACATTTTCACTGCCTATTTTAGCATTTAAATCTCCTAGTACTATCTTAATGTCATGGCCAGGGCAGCGGTCATACTTTTCCTCTAGGTGATCATAGAATATGTTTTTGGCATCCTCATCTTTCTCTTCGGTCGGGTCGTGCACACAAATGAGGGAAATATAAAAATATTTTGCTTTCATGCGAATTCTGGCTATACCTTCACTCACAAGATTGAACCTAGAGACTAGGTGTGGAAGTCTTTTGCCAACTATTTACAACTCCGCACCCAAATTCACGTTTTTTCTCACGACAAGTGTAGTATATATCGCAGTTTCTTTTTCTTGTGCAGCCATGTCCTATCCATCGCATTTCCTGGATAGCGGTAATGTCGCCCTTATAACTTTCGAGGACATCGGCCAGTTGGATATTTGCACCGGATCTATATAGAGTTCTTATTGTCCAAGTTCATAACCGTAAATCGTGGTCCTTTTAACGTTTGAGGGGGTCGTCAACAAATAAGGGTTGTTTATGTTTTCTTTTTCGTTTCTGTATATTCACTGCCAGTCCACCGGGTTTTTTCATTTTACCTACTGCCAGGCTGTTTCATTGCAGCCGCCCATTATGGATAAGATGCTGACCAGGATGCAATATGTCGAACCTGGATTTTCTTCTTTTGGTTTCTATCCGCCGTTGGCCCGTATGTTTGGCTCATCCGCCTTGTAAGGGCAAAAGAATATGCACGATTGTTTTATGAGCTTCAGTGACATCAGTCACCTGCTAAAACTTAGACATATCAGTGATTGCATAACCATTCAGGCTGCACATTTGTTTCACCTTCTAATTCTAGATAGCTAACGGAGGTTTCCGAAAAGCCATTGCCAGGACATACTGCGTGGAAGTAGTGAGTTGCTTGGACTGCCCAATGAAGGAATCATTTCTGGTCGCCCCCAAGTAAATGGCTATCAGAAACTTTCCACCGCCACGGACAGTCCCATTAGTACCTACTCTTAAGAAACCATTTAAAAAAAAAATTGTTGCCTGTAAAGTCGGTTTTACGGGCGAAGATTTTACGTGACAACGTCTTTTTCTCGGTAGAATATTTATTGATATGAATATAATTAAATTGCACAATAGGAACAAGGAATTGAATGAAAATAAGAATTGCACAAATTTTAACTATAGAAATATATTTTGTTTAGATTGATTTGATTTTCATATTGATTAGATGTTAAAATTCTTGCTCAACACAGTTTAAATCAAGTTTTCTTATATCTGCCACTTTTTCTTAATATTTGTAATTTTAAAGAATCAATTCGAAAATCAAAACATTTATTCAGATCGAAGGTTCAAATTTTTGCTAAATAAATTTGAAATTAATTAAAATTTGTAAAATAAAAAAAAAAACCAATGAGTGTTAGAACTCACGGGCGATGTTTTAACATTTATTGAAACTTATGGTTTAGGAAAATAGAAGTAATTTCAACACCATCTAGGTACCTGTGCGATTTCTATGAACACATTATCAAATGTGACATTATAAACAATAAACATATCCTTTATTATAAAATATAAACATTTCTTTTATTATAAAAAATAAACATTTCTTTTATTAAAAACAAAAGAAAATAATTTACTAACCAAAAAGTATTTCAATTCATCATATTCGCATATCGTTTTTAAAGCCGACCGCAGCTCTCTGTTTCGTTTTGGCTACCTAATTCATATGAAAATTTCTACACACAAACATACACTACACATATCATAAAGCCAAAAAACAAAAAACAAAAAAAAACAAAAAATAATACCTTATCCAATGCAGACTGATCTAAATCAATATTCATACACACGCACATATATACGCACATACATACTTGCTCAGTCGTCATATATATGATGTGCCAAAAAACAAAAACACTCACACCACCGACCAACAGCCACTAGAAGCCAGCAAAGCAAATCGTTTCTGGCACACAAGTAAACACACACATCCGCACACACAGAATTATTTATTGAGTGGGAGAGAGACGCAAGGCATTCGGCGGGCCTCTCTCTCGTTCGGTGACTCATCGTAACGTTACCGGGCGTTACACTTTTTCATAAGTGACTCCCAGCCGCAACCTAATTTAAGACGTTGTCACGTCAAAAAAAATAACAAGCCTGTGTTAGATAACACGGGCGCATAGGTCAGACGTAGAATACGTTAGTCATTTTGCAATGAAAATATATGAATTAAATATAATTTTTGATAAATGATTTAGATCTATCTAATATATACGCATACAGCTGATAGCTAGTTATTAAGTTTTTGTAACATAAGTAGGCGTTTGCATGTATTAAAGTTAATTAATTTTAGATAGGATAAGTTATGTGTGATAAGTTATTTTAGTATGTACAGTATAATTTTTAGTAAAATAAGCCAACAACAAAACTACCAAAATGATGGCGATAACCCAAATAAGTTTGGAAACCACTGATCGAAACGATTGGAATAGTTTTGAACAAGATTTATTAATTTATTTTTTAGTTTGTGTGCTCGAAGACTGTATGCCATATGTTTAAGGATGAAACTATATCTAGTTTAACGTATTACATTATAGCGACATCTTCATTTGAAGTACAGCTACAGCAATACATTTTATGATATGGCAGCACAATAGATTAGCTGTTTTCCAACTACTTCCCAATGTATTAACAGAAATGTGTTTAGGAAAAACGCCATTGATATAGTGAGCGTATACATCGCCAATCCTTTGTATTAATGTACATACACACACATTTACACGCTGCTCGCAGAAGTAAACAAACGACAACAAAGATCTGTAAACTTTCAAGCACACACAAGTGTCCACGCTCCCCTCCCTTCATTTTATGCTCCCCTTCAAACGAACTAATAACCGACCGATCCAACAAAACGAAATGTACACACACACACATTTACACGCTGCTCGATAAATAAACAAAGCACAGCAAAGCCAAAATCATTTGATTTCACAACAACAACAAAAACAACAGCGGCATTTACAAACCAACAACAACAGCGGCATGTACAAAAAAAGTCTAAAATATCATGCTCTTAAATATTTATTTCCTTAACTACATAAAACTTTTATATATAGACATATAATTTTTTTAATGTAATTCGAAACAAAACATATTACCAAAACTGAGTAACATATAAAAATTTCTAAAATATGTTTTAATATTTAAGTAAAAGTGGGTGAAAGTTGACAAACATTTTCTCAAAATTTTGTGCTCCAGATCAACTCCCCTACCTTACCGTATAACGTATTCTACGTTAAAAAAATACCTTCCCTTAAAAAATTAATACCTTTTCTTAAAAGAATTTATTTTCTTAAAAGAACCTTTTCTTAATAATAAAAAAATATATTTTCTTTTCATTTTTTCAGATAAGTTGACTTTCTGAAAATTTTTTTAAAAAAATAAACTTTTCCTAACAATAGTACCACTTCTTTAAAAAGTATCTGTTCTTAAAAAAAGTACTTCTTTGGAAAAAAAATTGATAATCTTAAGGCATTTTCTTTCAGAAAGTACTTCTACTTAAAAATTGTACCTTCTCTTAAAAAATAATAGCCTTTAAAAAATGAGATTTACGGGAATATATAATACATATGGGCATTTCCACAGAAAGGTCAACCTTTTGTGACATCACGTCACCCTCGACAATTACTTATAGTTTAGGACCAGTTAGTTTGAGTGTCTTCTTTTCTTTTACTAAATATGCAGTTACTTACATTCTGTATTTAGGAAAAGAATAGAAAACAATCGAACCCACATGGTCCTAAAATATGAGCAATTAACGAGGCTGACGTTATGTGACATAGGGTGACACTTTCTCTGGAAATGCCCATATTCTTACAAAAATTACCTAAAAATATATTTTTTTAAACAAAAATACATTAAAAAAAAAAATTTTTTTTAATATTATTTTTCAAGCTCGAGGACATTCTATATCTCTATTAATAGAGATAAAGTTTTTTTTTTTTAAAAAGGAGTTTCGCAAATATTTCCCTACTAGTGGATTGGAACGCGCCTATGGCACCCGTCGGAACATGCTTTAATTTTAATCGATTTTTAAAAAAAGGTAATTCTGTAAGATGAGAGAGACATAGTTGTTGTTTGTTATTACAACAAACGTGTAAATGAAACGTGATGATTGTATTCATGCACAGAGAATGAGCAGCTCAATTGGATCTTCCAACTAAGAGTGGCACATCAATCTATGAAATTTTTTGTTTTTTTTCGTTTTTTTTCCTTTTTTTTTCGTTTTTTCGTATATAAGTGTTCAAAAAGTGTGCCAAAAAAGTGTGGCAGAGTCAGTGAATCAGCGATGAGCGTAACTCTTATTGCCCTATGATTACTGGGAAACCGTATAGCTATTTCAGATATAGCCACATATCTTCATCAGCGGTTGTGTGGAATGATGCTATTGAAAAATTCATCAAACTAAATGCAAACGAAATCTCATTTGAATTGAGAATTAACTATAATGCAAGTGTTCGAAAAATATCGCTGGCAAAACACACAAGAAACCATTTGCAGAAACTTCTTTCCATTTCCAGAGAACCATCGGTCCTCATTAGACATGTTTTTTGTTGTTAGAGAACATATTTTTTTTACATACAATAACAATTGCATGCAGTTTCGTCATGCTACACATCATTCAAATTCATCAGGGATGATTTTTGTTTATTCGGCCTTTTAATTGGTACTTTTAAATATTATTGTTCAAGCTCAAGGCCATTCTATATCTCTCTTATCAATATCTCTGCAACCGCTGATGAATATCTGTGGCTAGATCTGAAATAGGTATACGGTTTGCCAGGAATCATAGGGAAACATTTGCAAAACTCCTTTTTTTTAAAAAAAACTATATCTCTATTAACAGAGATATAGAAAAAGGCCGACTAAACAAAAATCATCCCTGATGAATTTAAAAATTATTTATTAAAAAAAGTTTACCATTTTACAAAAAGTATCTTATCTTAAAAATTCATTTAAATTATCGTATTTTTCTACGGTCGCCTTAGGCGTGTTGGAACTAACTTGTATATCATATATATAGCGAGAGGAACTTCGTTCTAACTGGGTGTCCTTTGACACCTCATTTAATTTTTTGTTATTTTTATCGCTCAGTTCTTTTTTGTTGGGAATTTATCGGATTTAGGTGTTAAAACATTATAATATATTAATATTTTTCACTAATTCAAAAGTCGTATTTCAGTACAACTGATAATCGACCAACATATTTCGAAATAGGTCTGTGATCAAATTCTTGTGCCCTGCCACAGATACAGGAGCTCGGGTAACACCCGATATAATTTAATTTAATTTGTAATTTGTAACACTTACAACTGTCAAAGGATGATATAATTATAATAGTTCTTTCGATGCACATTTATTTATTTAAATCAATCCACAGTTCAGCTTTTCTTAGTGTTACAAAGAGCCCGTAAAATGTTTAGAAATTGCTCGCTGAAAAATCTGTATTTTGTTGTTGTATGTATGTATGCAAAAAATATCGCGCGTTTGTTGTTTGTCGCAAATATAGTATACTTGTGTCCAAAAACATTGTGTTTGCTATTAAATATTACACGTTGGAGACCCAATTATATACAGGGTGGTTCAGTCACGACTGGACAAATTTCACGAGCGTATGCCTTGGCTCATTTCATGAAAATATGTCCATCTACGAACATCCCCGAAAATTCAAGGGGGCGAAATGGCAGCGGTGTGAAAATTTTCGGATTGGTGGTCGGAGGGTACTAGGCTAAAATTGCTAAGTTCTGAACCAGTGGTCGGATTTTTTGCTTTTGTTATAATATATGTTTTTGTGCCACAAATGTTACTTTGTTTGTTGGAAACTGCTGAACACAAAAAAGTGACACAACATAGAAACAAAAACGCAGCAGATCTTCAATTCATGAAAACAATGTTTGCAATGGTTCATGCAATATGTTGCTGATGCTTTTTTCAGCGTGTGGTTATTAAAACCTTCAATCTGTATGCATTGCAAAAAAATTGTTGTACTCAATTATAATTTTAAAAATAATAATTTTAAAATTTTAAAAATTATAATTGAGTATAATTACAATTTAAACACATAATACACCCCCTATTAGTTAATTGAAACTTTGTGCAAACCATTTAGTTTTAATCCATTTTATGTCTTTATTCATGAATCAAAATCATATTCACTTTGAGTCTCTTTTTTTCGTCTCAGATTAATAAAGTCATTTAAGCCGCAATTACAGCCATCAAAAACTAAACACAGCCGTAACAAGTTGTTTACACTCGGGGTAAATATTGTGGAGACGTAAAAACGACTAGCAATCTTAAACTGAGCAATAAAGCGACCAAATTGCCAACATGCCAAACATAAATTTGTATTTATGAATTTATATTGAAGTAAGTTATCAACCACGGAAAGAAACGCCACCAAACAAATTTGCATTTTAATTGAATGTTACAAAAAAATTCAAACTAATTTTCCTCATATGAATCTGTTTTCCCAACTACCATACATATGTCTGTTCACAAATCGCGTTACACATGTGAGCTAATGTGTTTATTTGCTTCGAAAAATGTGTACAAAATAAGACGTCCTAAGCGATTTTACGTTTTGAATTTGCAACAGGAAAAAACAATATTTATTTATGTTAAATAATGCATAATCGACTTTTTTCCGTGATTTCACATTCATTGCGGAAAATAAATATATTGAGACACATATGGTGATGATCACCATCTTCATGAACAGGGGAGAAGGCAATTATTATAAATAGTTTGGGAACTTTGTTTGCGAGACAGTAGGTGGCTGTGGAAGTGCATTAGATTTTTGACTCATTTCGCCAAACAAAGGGAAATGTGTCTGAGAAAAAATGGTGCTTTGGAGTGTTGTATATTTTACTTAAGGATTTTACGCAGCAAAAATTGGAAAATGCAGTTCGACCACTTTCGCACATATCGTGGCGAGGTCGGTGTCACAGGGAGATGTTCGACTTACACCAGGTGGAGTTATAAAGAACTGTTGACTTAAATTGTTGTTCATGTCGTGTCGAGGACTGTGAAAATGAAATATATTTTGAACTTTTTTTTTATTTTTTCTTTGTTTGTGTTGTATTTAAGACAATTGTTTTAATACACAAAGACAAAATGCTGTTTATTGTTTTCTTCATAGATGTGTGGTTATAATGCGTCTATCTGTCATTATCACGACAATTCTGTCAACAATCAACGTCACTATGTAACGACGCCTAATATTATCAGTTTCATGAGAGATGTTATCTCTAGGTATCTTTCCTCTAAGGTACGTATATTTGTAGACGTATTGTTGAAGATAATTTTATTCGCAAAAGAGCGAACATTATTTCTTTCAATTGAATGAAATGTGTAAAAGTTATTTTAGTTTGGTTGGTGAAACATGTACAGGTTTTGGTACCTCAAGAGATACAAATTAGTGAGAATAAAAACATTTGAAGAAAATCCCGCATATGCTACAGTTTCGACTTTAAGAAAATATCAATAACTTTTACAATTTCCAAACGATTATAATGAATTTTGGAATTTGAATTTGAATTATTTGAGTTTGTATATATAAGTTAGATAATCTTCTGATGGTATCCAGTCCGGCACAGTAGTTAGGTATATGATGAGGAACTTATCACTGAGATCGAAACTAGTCATGTGCTAGAATTCATTGTCGATTATTCCAACAAAAACAACCCATTTTTGAATTAGGAAAATATTCATGAACTTGTATTCTTGTAATATGAACTTTTCATACTTACTTATCCGGTCTCGAACAACCCCCAGGGGGTCAGGGACCTTACAAACCAAAGATAACATATTTTCGATATTTCGGTTTATTTCTACCAAGTGAACGCAGGGATTCGTCAACTTGATCTCTGCAGCGAAGTGTTCGTCTTCCTTTTTTTCGCCCTCCTTTGAGATCGGTTTCGAAAACCCTTCGTGCTGGTTCGTCTTCTTCCATTCTACTGACATGGCCTAGCCACTGCAAACGCTTTATTTTGATCCGCTTAACTAGTTATGTCAATGTTAGGATAAATCTCATATAGCTCATGGTTCATGCGTCGCTGATACTCGTCATTGTGCACTATAGGGCCATACATTTTTCTGAGTAGTTTTCTCCCGAAGACTCCTACAGATGTTTCATCTGGTTGCGATAAGACCTAGGATTCTGCGTCATAAAGCAAACCACTTTGTATGAGAGTCTGGATGAGTAGTCTGGAGTCTGGTTGGACTTTTGTTACTCAAGAGAGGGCTTTATTTATAAAGTGTTTGCTTAGCCCAAAATAACATCTATTCACAAGCACAATTCTCCGCTTGGCATCAAGCCTGATGTTGTTGTTTTTATTTACGGCAGATCCAAGGTATATAAATTCGCCCATAACCTCAACATTATAAGGGTTATCAATGTTCACGCTTTGGTATAATCGCGTGGAGGCCCTGTTCATTGAAACCATTCATTTTAACTTGTCCTCATTTATTGTGAGACCCACCTTTGCTGACTCCTTCTCAATTCTCGAAAAGCCGCAGTAACTTCTCTAGTTTTGCACCCAATGATATCTATATCCTCAGCATACGTGAGTAGCATGTGACTTTTACTGCTGATGGTTTTATTCATGTTGACTGCAGCTTTTCTCATAATGATTGCCATTAAGATGTTAAAGAGATCGCATGATAGGGTGTCGCCCTACCTGAGGCCTCGCTTAGTTTCGAAAGGTTCGGTAAGATCCTTACAAACTTTCACTGCGGATTTGGTGTCCGTCAGGTTCATCCTGCAAAGGCGTATGAGTTTTGCAGGAATACCCAGCTCATACATTGCTTAGTGGAGTTTCTCCCGTACCGCCATATAATCGGGAAATAGATGATAGTTGTCGATTTGGTTTTCGTGGATCTTCTCCAGGATTTGGCGTAGCGTGAATATCTGGTCAGTTGTTGATCTTCCAGACCTAAAGCCACACTTGTATGGTCCAATCAGGATCTTTCGCCATTATACTTGTTAGAACTTTATATGCTATGGATAAAAGGCTTATTCCACGGTAGTTGGCACCGTTCACCTTTTCGAATATGGGCCACCAGCCCTAAACAGCTCCGCCGGAAAATCCATCGGGTCCTCCTCTTGGTTAGGAGGGCGCAATTCGACGTCATCGTCCAAATTGTGATCAATCGTCTCGTCATTGGATATATCAGGTACCAACAGCGCAGAGAAATGATCTATCCATATTACCAACATACTCCGCACATCTGCGATGAGATTTCCGTCCTTGTCTTCATATAAGGGGGGCCCTGAACCATGCCCATTAGTTCCGTTTTTGACTTTTCGATAGAATTTGCGGGCTTCGTTCTTCCTTCTGTATGTCCCAATTGTCTCACTATCGAGCTTTCTCCACTGTCTTTCTTACTCCTTTCTTCTTCCCCTTTACCGCTCAATCGTAGTCGAGTTGCAATTGACTGAAGCATTGCCATACATATGTTCAGCGTTCTTTACATCATTTGCTATGCGACAGCCTTCATCGTACCATGGTTTGTTGCGAAGCGGATTTTCTAAACCAAGTTTTTATGGAGGTGAAAATAGGTTTCCACTGCGCATCAGGATCGTCATGGGGAGGGGGTGGGTTCTGTGCTAAAAGCTACGAGAGCTTCCATCAGTAGGCTGTGGCTACCTCTGGTAATTTCAGCTTCCCGAAGCATAGCTTTCTCTGCGTCTCGTTTCGTACTATTTTCGCTCTACTTAATCTTGTGCTAACCATTGCTGCTACCAGATAGTGATCAGAATCGAGCTCCTCTGATCACTCGTACATACATTACACTGGATGAGTGCCTTCCATCATTTACCACGTGATCAATTTGGTTCTTCATTCTTTTATCAGGGGATACCCAAGTAGCCTTGGAGATGTCTTTATGGTGGAATCTTGTACCACTAACGACCATGTCTTTTTCCGCAGCAAAGTCAATCAGTTTCATACCGTTGTCGGAATTGTCAGCATGTAGACTGAAATTGCCAATAGTTGAATGAAACACATTCTCCCTGCCTATTTTAGCATTAAAATCTCCTAGTACTATCTTAATGTCATGGCCAGGGCAGCGGTCATAAGTTTCCTCTATAGTTGGATGCCCATAGTTGGATGAAACACTTTCTCCCTGCCTACTTTAGCATTAAAATCTTCTAAGTGAAATTTGAAAAAAAATCAACGAAATTTTAAAATTCTATTTGAAATTTGAAATACATGAAATGAAATTCAAAAATTCTATTTGAAATTTTAAATACATCAATTGAAATTTAAAAAGCATTAACTTAATTTTAAAATACATCAATTGAAATCTAAAACACATCAATTGAAATTTGAAATACATCAATTGAAATTTCAAGGACTTCAATTGAAATTTAAAAAACATTAACTTAATTAAACACGTCAATTGAAATTTGAAATACATCAATTGAAATTTAAAGGACTTCAATTGAAATTTAAAAGACATTAACTTAATTAAACACGTCAATTGAAATTTGAAATACATCAATTGAAATTTAAAGGACTTCAATTGAAATTTAAAAGACACCAATCTAATACATAAAATCGGTTAATAATTTTAAAATTTCAAGTGATGTCTTTTAAATTTCAATTGATGTTTTTTAAATTTCAATTGTTGAATTAAATTTCAATTGATGTTTTTAAATTTCAGTTGATGGGGTTTAACTGATAATTGATGTGCATATTTTAGATTTTAAGTGATTTTTTTTTAAATTTTAATTGATGAATTTCAAATTTCAAATAGAATTTTTAAATTTCAATTTATCTATTTCAAATTTCAAATATAACTTTCAAAATTCAATTGATATTTGTCGACAATAAATTTATATTTTTTAGATTTCAATTGGAAATGGTGTAGTAAACTCTTAATGTGATGGCCAGGGCAGCGGCCATACGTTCCTCTAGGATCTCATAGAATATGTCTTTGGCATCATCATCTTTCTCTTCTGTCGGGGCGTGCACACAAATTAGGGAAATATGAAAATATTTTAGTTTTATGCGGATTGTGGCTATACGCTCACTCACAGTATAGAACCCAGAGAATAGATGCCGTAGTCTGTTGCCAACTACGAATCCCCAACCAAATTCATGTTTTTTTTTCATGGCAACTCTAGCATATATAGCAGTTTCTGTTTCTTGTGCAGCCATGACCTGTCCATCGTATTTCCTGGATAGCGGTAATGTCAGCCTTGGATATCTGCCACTTGGATAATTGTACCGAATCTGTATAGAGTTCTTACATTCCAAGTGCATATCTTTAAATCGTAGTCCTTACATCGTTTACGGGGGTCGCTAACAAGTAGGGGTTGTTTATGTTTTCTTTTCGTTCTTATACATATATTCCCTGCCATTATGAACGGAGGCGGGAGGCAAACCCAGTCCATCGGTTTTTGCATTTGACCTACTGCCAGGATATTTAATTGCAGCCGCACATTATGGATCAGACGCTGACTAGGATGCAATATGTCGAACTTGGATTGTCTTCTTTGATTTCTATCCGTCATTAGCCTATATGTTTGGTCTACTAAGGACAAGATAATATGCACGATTGTTTGATGAGCTTCAGTGACATCAATCACCTACCTACTAAACCTGAGACATATCAGTGATAACATAGCCAATCAGGCTACTCATTTTTACGCCTTATCACTCTAGCTAGCTAACGGAGGTTTCCGATAAACCCATTGCCCAGGACATACTGCGTGAAAGTACTGAGCTGCTTGGACTGCCCAATGTAGGAATAATTTCTGGCCACTCCCAAGTGAATGGCTATCACGAGCCTTCCACCTCCACGAACAGTCCCATATCTTCTCATACATTAACTAAAATGTTAATGAGTATTGACTTGTTTTATTTGGAAATGAGCTAAGATAAATACACGCTGAAAAACGGCCCCAGAAACATATTGCAGGAACCATGCTCATATTTATAAGCATTGTTTTCATGAATTGAAGATCTGATGCTTATTTATTACTTACTTGTCTATCAAGTTTTTGTATTCCGCAGTTTTTAACAAATAATGACACATTTGGGTCAGTAAATCAAATATTATAACCTATTAATCATTATGTCTTCACCATGTAATACTGAAGAGCAAACACATTGTGGTTGTATACAAATATACTATATTTGTATCCATTTTTAGCGGGTACATATTATACTTTTCAAAGTGAAGATTTAAAAATTCATTATTGAGTTAAAAAATTAAAAAACTTCTGTAGATTTCAAATTTACTGTAAAAAACTCTTCACACATTTACATTGCACTAAAAAGACAATATGGAAGTACAAATGGGTTCGATAGGTGTAAAAGTTCATGTTCCTAAACCCGATAAACAACTTCAAATCAATGTAGAAATAGCTGAGCTACGAATTTTTGAGTGAACAGAGTCTCCCAGAGTGAACAGAGTTATGATGGTAAATTGAGATTTTGAGGGCGCATCTTACTTTTTAGACACGATTATGTACTCGTCCTGACCTCGACCAGCAAGTCTATTCTGTAATTTGCTAACGCTTAATCTCCATCGCTAAAAACATCTTAAATCAATTTAGCGATTTTTAGCTACGAATGCAATTCTGTAATGTGGTATCTAAATTTAGCTGTCTCTTAATAATTGAATTCGCCGTAATTTTTGCGTTTATTGTCATCGCTAAAATTCGCCTATTTTGTCTTCTCTAACGAATAAACAGCTGTCAATTGTCTCTTAAATTTAAAATTTTTAGCAACTAACAATTGAAGCTGCTAAAAGTTAAGTTGAACAAAAATACTTTCCGATTTAAATTCAGTTAGTTAATCTTGATATTAGATGTCGTCGGTTAAAGCCGCTCATATCACTTTTGTTATATAAATCTTTGCCACAACACAATATTCACAAACAGTATGTTTCTTTACCTTTTTTTTTACCGAAAATAACAAACCCTTTATAGAGCTGCCAAGTTTTGCAACCTTTAGAGCAATTTCAATAATTTGTGGTTTTTCGGCAAAATACTACATGTATGTTGCAATATCTAAATAAATTTTGACAAGAACTTTCAAACCTACTTTTAAAAATTCACGTTTTACAAGTTATTTGTATGATTTTGTGAAGGACAATGTTTAATGGTTTTGAGGAAAACAAACTATAAGGCTTGGCAACACTAATATTAAGTGTCAAATGTGTGCGTAATATGTTTGTGTCTTTCTAAAAGCATTATATCAAAGAAGAGAGAGAAGTTTAGACTACTTTTACCAAATTAGCTACGGCGAAAATAGTAACTTTTAGCTAAGCGATTACAGTACCAGAATGCGGATTTAGCGACATCGCTAAGAAATTCGACTACAAATTTTTTGTAGCATTTTAGCGATGGAGATAGAGAATTAGCTACGAGAATTACAGAATTGACCTGCAGACCTCTGCTAGGTCACTTAAAAAGTTCATGAATTTGTGTTTTAATGTACTTAGTGGTACTTAGATGACAAAACATGACTTATAATTAACCTGAAGAACTGGTTGTGACCAATAAGCGGGTCCTGAATTATTTGGTTTTAAATGAAAAACGTTATAAAAATGTATGTATTTTGTTAAAATAAGACTAAATCGTATTTTAATTTAGATTCAAGCCCAAATGGGAGACTAATCTGCGTGGCAATCCCGTAAAATGGTGGGATTATCCCGGCAATAGAGGGACAGTTTACTTATAGTAAAACTATTACGTGTTCAAGTTGTTGTTAAACTCACCTGAATTAACTAACTCTGACTAACCGTCATATTTTGATGTAAGAGGGGGTAATGAATTATATGACAAACTTAGTGGTTCACTGTAAGAACGTTGTGAACGACGATTTGGACACACATTCGAATTGACGTTGACAGTCTTGACTATTCCAAATATTACTGGGAACTATTCCAGTCTAAATGTTGTTGTATCCCTCTCGTTAAGTTCTCTCGATGACTACAAGCTAGTAGGCAATTTCATCGAGTTTGAGTTGCTTTTATATTTAACTCTTAGGTTCGACATAAAACGGACAGAAATAAAAGGGAATTTTCGTTCGATGCAAACAACATAAAACATAATTCCGCTGTCGTTAAAATTAAACACTATTTAAATTTAGTTTGCTGCATGGGTTGGTTCTGGTGGCTTACCACTCTGTTCTCTATAATAGTCGATCAGCTGTGTCATGGATACCCACTGGTCCTAACATCTGTCTCTCTGACTTCGCACTCGACTTCGTTTATTTTTCACAGCAAACCAATTTATATATGAAGTAAAATTAAAATCTCCCCTATTTTTCGTCATCCCAAATGAAGTGACACTTCTTTGTTTCTCACATTTTCAAAACTTAATTTTCAATATTCATTTCGAAAACTAAATTTTGATGACAATAAATCATTAAAAATACAAAGACGTGAACAAAAAATAAAAAAAATCATACTAGAAGTCATATGCACCAAAACATTCAACTGATAAATCACGACTTTTCATTGACTTTCAATGAAGAGTCATACTCATCCTCTCAACTTTTTGTCATCATATCAGTGCAGCTCCATTCGTTTGTTTGTTTGCTTGTTGGTTTATTTATTTATTTATAAATCATATATGTAATTATAAAATAGTTTATTCCCTGAGATGAATGATTCCTCACTCTTCACTACTCCGCTGTAAGCAAACAATAGAAATAGGGATTTCTTCCTTTTTGGTTTTAAATG
Source organism: Phaonia tiefii (assembly GCA_963931995.1). Taxonomy (NCBI): domain Eukaryota; kingdom Metazoa; phylum Arthropoda; class Insecta; order Diptera; family Muscidae; genus Phaonia; species Phaonia tiefii. The sequence goes on along the minus strand of OZ008368.1, from coordinate 193,552,635 downwards.
GAAATATTTGTTTCCCTTTCGACTCCATGCACCATAACTTACACGAGTGTCACATTCGAAATTGGAAATGAAATAGTAAATATAATATCATTTTATGTCACACGGAGCTGTGTGTAGGAAGAGTCTGACTCAAATAGTGGTAAATTGCCGCAACGTCGTTCACTGCCTGCGCCATCCTTCATTCAACGTGCAACATGTTGTTACTCACAGTTCATTTTTCGAACTTTCTCATCAGTAAAATATTAAAAGATTTTCCATTCCATTCTTTCCAATGACATGTGGTTGGTGGAGGTGGTGGAGTTGCATTTCTTTTTTTTTTTGTCTTCCTTAATGGGTTTCTTCTTTCATCTTCCCAGGATTGTCACCTTTCTCTAATAAGATATGATTGTTTTCCATTTGGTTTTAAATGTTTTATGATAATTGGAAACACCAGGCGACAGGCAGCACCTTGACGAAAATTAATCAGAAAGGAAGCATGTGTGTGGAGGATTTAAAGAAAATTCTCACAGGAAAAAGTACAAACAAAAATTTCCATTGAAATAAATCCAATTGGAAACTGTTGTCGCTCATATTATTTAATAATTGGTATCGACTTGTTTTCTAATTGGAATGAAGTGAGTATACTAAATTCTATTTAATATGACAGGAATTTTTCCCACAAATGTTAGTTAGAATCTAGTCAGGAGTAACAATTTACCGTAAAATTTCAATACGCAATGCCATTTTTATCTTTAAAAGTCGTACAAGGCACAAGGATTTAATATAAATAGGAAAAATTTTGAATTTAGAGAAATTGTTATCAATCTTTTCTCTATTATTTATAAATATGTTTATTGGACTACACTTTGTTATCGTTTGAAGTATTTTTTGCTAATCTTTTAAAATCATCATCCAGTTGAACAATGTGGAGAATCATATGGGTTTTAGACCATTATTGTAAATCGTACACTGAAACGAAAAACTTCTCTTAAACTGTGTGAAATTTTTGGTCGTTTCCATTAATCTTTCGAATCTAAGCTAACGTAATGAATCATCGCCGCAATGAAAATGGGTTCGTTAATTGAAAACGTTGAATAGGTGTCATTGCAGCCTGTCAACATTGTTTATTTTTCCAAAGAATATGTTTTTATGATGCAGTTAATTTGTTTCATCGGTGGAATCTTTGCGTTTCATTACTGTGATGAATTCCTTTCTTTACCTTTCTTTGCTTTCTTCAGGAATACACTTGTTTCGTCAACTTTAAATGTTACACAATATTCCATATTAATATATTATTGAAATAGGTATGAGATAAATCTTAAGCACATATATTATTTATTATTTATTGCGTTTTCCTTTAGCTTATTGTGCTGACGTCTTGGAGATTAAAACACAATAAGCACCTGTTCAAACGCTAAGCTATTTTGCATGAACTGTACTTTAATTTAAGGCGCTAATTCAATTGATTGCTTAGGATGGACAAGAGACGGACAGAACCCAGAAGTAGAACAGAAAAAACAGTGTCCGATAAGTAATGGAATTTTTTTTCACAATAAGCAGTAAATATCGTACCAACATGAATTTTGATGAAGTTGTGAAAATAGTAAATGATTTTGCTTGTTTTGTATTGTGGTTCTAAAAATCTGAACTACTAGACTTCTTTTAAAGCTGTTTTTCAGCTGGAATTCAAATATCGTTACGCTGCGTATGTTGGTTCTATACCCTTACCCAATGGGATGTGGGCATTTATCATGTGGGCTGTGCAATAAACTGCATCATGCATAAAATTTTGCCAGTGCTTATAATTTGCTAAATCTTACTTTGCAATTGAAAATGTGGGTTATGGCCGTACTGCTTATGGAACCCCCTAAACATGGTTTCCCATTTCATACCATGAAGTAATGGGAGAGAGCATCCTACAACCTGTGTGCTGTACGTTTTCTAGTTCTACACTCACTGATACGTACCTACAAGTTTACACCGGTTCCAAACGGTATCTTAAGAAACTTTTTCATGGCTATGTACTAAATTGTGTCGCCGTCGCAAAGCGAGGTAACCGCCGTTGAAATGTTTTTCATTCTAAGTTAAAACTTAACATGCACATCGATCTCATAATACCCAAAGCTTATTCTATACTCGCTTTCATTCATTAGCTTATTCTACTACTTGCTACTTTCGTGAGATTGAAACTTGAATATGGTGCCTTTGTCTGGAACGCACGATATTCTGGTTATAGTAACCGCTTTTAAACGTTGCACAGTGGGCAGATTGGAACGCGGTAATAATATCACAACCTTGAAGTATTGTTCTGATTATTTTGGAATGTACTTGATATTTGTACAGGTCGAGTAAGGCTTTTAGAATATTGCATTCAGAGGTTAGGGTACAACAGTAGGTGCTACAGGGTGTTGACCACAATGGTGCTGCTAAAACTTTCAAAGACTGCTACTTCTTCAGTTATAGCTGATTACAAAGATTTTTACTTTTAAAAATCTACTCTGGCATATCTTTTACCGTTATTAAAATGTTCTGAATAAAATTTGAAAAATTTTAATTTTTTCATTGACTTTTTTCAGTTTTTTAAGGGGGAACGAATATATCTGAAAACATTGGGAACCCTTCAATAAAGAACGTAAAGACTTTGAAGTTATCTCAAGCCGTTTGGACCATAGAATAGTACATACCATAGAAGCTTTTATTCGCTCCATAAATTAAACGTCATAGGTACGATGGGATTTAAACATTGGATGGTGGAAAATATGGGTTCAATAATACTAGATAGTGGCAATAGTATACACCGATCAACAAACGAACAACAACCGAATTTCGTGTTTTTGTGGCAAACTAGTTGTGTTAAATACAATACAAATGTATACCAACGATAAAAGTCAACAAAAAAGTGCAAAATACATTTAAATTTTTCAGTTCTACACCAAAACGACAGGAAAAAGTTAAGTGAACATATTTTGTAACTCCACCTGGTGTAAGGTAATTTTAAATTTAATTGCTCTCATTTCCACAAACCTACGATGAAGAGTGTGAAATGAAACGTCAGATGAGAGAATAAGTTTATCTATGTATGTATTATTCTATGGTTTGGACGTGGACTTTTTAAACTTGATATTTTTTTTCAACCTGTAAAAAACACAATATTTTCCCGAATCATCAGTTTTTTCCAAGAAACCTATACAAATTTTGAAATTTTTCTGAAACCCAAGGCTTTGGCAAATATATTTAATGTAAAACTATGATCAGCTAGAAATGCAACAAATCATTTTAGAAATGCATCCCATAGTCAGCATTCTCTGAAAATGTGAAATTTTTGAACAATTTTTTCAATTAGATCGTACGAATTAGGAATAGATCGTACGAATAAATTAGCTCAGGAGCGCTTAATATATAAAAGGAGTCGAAATCTCATTGAACATTTGTTTGTGATTAAAAGAACTCTAACGCCTAGTTTCACAGTTGAAACTTCTCAATTTAAATGAAGTTTATATGCCCGAATTTTGTCATTTAAATGTCATTTAATATGAAAATTATGTGTGAGCTTTCAAACTGAGCATTAAAATGACGAGTGTGAAACTCGCCCTAAGTAATTTTACTGCTTGGAGAAATTTTTAATTGGGTTTGATTTAGCGTGCATTGCTCTATAAAGTACATATACACAAATTAGTGAGGTACCATCAATATGTACCTATATACTTTAAATCAAATATTTAAAAAATTTTTGATAAATTATTTATTTTGAGTATTTTTCCCAAATCTGTTCAAGACATTTTTGAAATGTGAATATTTTTTAACACGCTTTGATAGAAGAGGAGTTGACCTTTCCAACCCTATATAATGTGTCTTTGTACTTATACTGTATTACAAAAAGTGTAGGTATCACTCGGAATCACTAGACTTTGACCTGATTTTGTCATTTCTGTACCCTGCTGATTGCATCGTTCAGGATGACATCCACACTATGGCATTGGCAAACACTTCATATTTTTCACGATGTCTTTATTTTTTAAAACTAGGGGTTGGGAGCCGTCGGTGGTGCAATGGGTAGTGTGCGCGCCTCTTATACTTGAGATCCTGGGTTCGATCCCTGCTCTGGACCACCTTAAAATTTCTGTCGACGGCGGTCACCTCGCATAGTGACGGCGACACTATCGAGTATTTAGCCATGAAATCGCTTCTCAAAATTACCGTTCGGAACCGAAGTAAAACTGTAGGTCGCAATTAGTGAGTATAAAACTAGAAAGCCCACAGCTCACTGGTTGTGACAAGCTCTCCCCGATTCCTTCATGGGATGTAATGGGAAACCATTTATTTTATTTAGGGGTTGGGAGCATGAAATACGTCGAACTTGCCTAATTTTGGCGAAGTCCTCTTCAGATTCTACCTGCAGTGACACATTGTGTGCTGTGTTCTTCACGTTACCTGTGAATTATTCTAAGTGTTCCAGACCCATACTAAATCTTCATTTTATCATACAACTATTGTTCGTGTTAGAAAATAAACTGTGTAGTACGTAAATAGTTCAGTAAAATCATTTCTAAAGTCAGTGTTTTTACTTATGCTATAGAGAAGGGCCTCTGTGAAAATGTGAATTCTGACAATTTTAATTACAGCAATATCTTCATGGAAATCAGAATCGAATACAAAAGGTTTTGCAATGTTATTTGGGATTTCAAGTGATCATCAGAGAAGTTGGAAATCCATTCATTTGCCTTTGACACAATTTATGGTAAAAGCTGAACAATAACCGTAAATTAAAAATTTATAGTATAGTTTCGAGCGACTAAATTAAATTAATTGAATCTTCTTCACATTTAGATGTAGATGTCGCTCAAGGAAAACATATTTCTGTATATGAAAAACGTTTGGTGTTTTTTTGATAATAATTTTAACCTAACGCAAACAATTTTGACTCAAAAAACAACAAAAACGAAAGTCAAAAAGAAACAAAATCTAATGAGCGTTCGAACTCACGGGCGATATGTTAACACCTTTTTGTTACACCGTATCCGTTCGATTTCTATGAACACATCAGTAAATGTTACATTGGAAAATAAAAAAAAAGCGTTCAATCATATGAAGACGTTACATTAAAATAATATTGATACTTAAAATTATTTAAAGACCAGTGCAAGTACATGTGTCATTAATTTCTTGCTTAATACTTTTTGTTTTATTCCCACAAAAACAAAGAGAATGCAAAACAACAAACACATGTATACATACATTGTTATATTCGTACATACGCTACACAAGTTCACACAATTTTCGGAGCTCTCTTGCTATCTCATTTTTGTATACGTATAGCCACGTCATTATTCCCTTTGCTCTGAGAATTATCCGCACCCACACAAGACAACCATTCGCTGGCGCTACATCAGTGTGTTTGTTTTTCGCAGTCTGACAATCTGTGTTCGCAGTCGGACAAATCTGTGTTTTATATAGGGGTGGGTCAGCCTTATAATGTAGGGGTATTAAAAATTCTGAGACATACCCGATATGCACACAAAATTTCATAAAAATCGGTCCAGCCGCTTCCGAGGGATTTAACGCCAAACAATCTGTGATCGCAGTCGGACAAACTGTGTTTGGATGTGTTCACTTTGTGAGTTTAGTCCCTTCCCGCGCCTATTGATGTTAACACATCAAAACTGGTTTCAACTCTGCTGGGATTTGATCCTGGTACCTCCATTTTCTCCAGCTTTTTTGTCGGAGGCAATTTACCGTCATGCCAATTGATACATATTCCAGTTGGGCGTAAAGTAATATGTTGGTTTTGGGACAAACTGGAACAAATATAATCGCCGATAGTACGTGGAGCAGAACTGTTTATTTTTCAGTATAAGATGTTCCCCAACTGTTGTTTGTAATAGAATAATTTTCTGGGAGGTTTCCGTTTTAGGGAACATGCCACAGCCCGAAAGTTAGGTCTTTTGGGCATGTTGTCCCAAATATCCAAACTTACAAGTCTTAAAAAATAAATAAGTGGCTTCCCATTACATCCCATGAATGAGTGGGGAAGAGCTTCTCACAACCAGTGAGCTGTGCAATGTCTAGTTTTTATACTGTCTGATTGGGACCTACAGTTTTTACACCGATTTCGAACGGCGGATTGAGAAGCTTTTACATGGCTAAATATTCGATAGTGTCGCCGTCACTATGCGAGGTGACCGCAGGTGAAAGGAATTTATGGTGGCAAGAGCAAGGATTGAATCCAGAATCTCATGTACAAGAGGCGCGCACACTAACTAATACACCACCGACTTACAACTCTTATCTACGTACAAAAAATGCTAAAGTGTAACAACTGCTCAGCTACCAGCATCTCACTCCGACAATTAATACATATACACTGAAAAATCTGTCTTTTGATGTTGTTTGGATGCAAATATAACGTCATTGTAGCTTGTCGCAAATATAGTATACTTCTTTACAAACACATTGTGTTTGCTATTCAATATTACATGTTGGAGACACAATGACTTTGTTTGTTGAAAACTGCTGAAAGCAAAAACGTGACACACAACAAAGAAATAAAACAAATAATTGCAAACGTATACTTGGTTCCTGCTATATCATGCTGGGGCCGTTTTTTTCAGCGTGGAAAACTTGGTATTTATTTCATGGGATGTTAGTTTTTCATTGTGTCTCCGCAGAGATTTCGACGAAAAACGGGCGGAAAGTCCAAGATATTACGATATATCGGCATTTTCTTCCAAATAGCCTTGAAGATACGATACGAGCTCGAACTGTTTCCATAAGTTGTAGCCAGGAAAATCCTTACCAACTTTACCGAAGAAGAGTTACCCATTGAAGTAACCATCTGCGTAAAAGCTTTGAAACCCCATTTTTATGTTACCATTATTATAAGGTAGAAAACTAGTGAAAAAGATCGATTCCAAAGTCCTGGAACTGGATAAACCCGCTGAGTACGCCCATGTATTTAAATTTTTTGTTTTTTGAAAGGAGCACAGTATTTTCATTCGTTCAAAAAGTCACAGTTCGAATAACCAAAAAACACTTGATTCTGTATATCTTGGCTATATTCCGTCTCCAATATTGAATTGGGTAGTCATATTGGTTAGAAAGAATTCTTAATTGAACAGCTGTGAATTCTTAATTGAACAACCAGTGTTGAAGAAGTTTAAATTCAACACAAATAAAAGTTAAATCTGTTTGAGGCGAGGTGCTTATCAGACACTCGTTGTATTTCTAATTAAAAAGTATTCATTTAAAATTTTTATCTATCATAGTTTGGTTTCCGTGTTAAAAGTTACTATTAAACAAAATTGTTTCCAATTACATCTTATGAAGTGTTTTGGGGAGAGCATTATATTACAAATGCATATATTGACAAACCAACTAAATGTTGTGCCCATGTGGCCACTTAATATTTTCAACCAAAGACATCATGTCTTCCGAGAACAAATCAATTTTCCACACCATCCGCCACTGCATCCTTAATTGAACGAAGAACAATAAAGTTATCATCAGCAGATGATCTACGTGTATGACCCAACCACAAATCATCGGTGGAGTACGTGTGCTAAACATATGACCATTATCTATTCACTTCTCAGACAATGGACCACAAATCCATTTAAATGTTACGGTTTATGGAAAAATTATCATTTGAATACAATTGAAGAAACTCTATGCCGGAGTAATCTAAATAATCGGGAAAAATCTCTTGAATGGAAACATTGAAAACAAACAAAACATAAATGTTGTCATGGTTTTACTACAAAGATAATAATCATAAAAAGAAATTATAATTTTTGTATGTGTGTCTTGTTTAGCACCCGCTCGCTCCCATATAACGAGTGAACATTTTGTAGTTGTAATAAAAATACAGGTCAAAGCGTGTTAAGTTGGCGCAATGACAACGACGACACTGGCACCTTCGTGATTTCTAAGAAAAAACAACACGCCCAGAATCAGTAAACAACTTGACATTACTCAATGAAAGCGCTTTTCGTTTCGTTTCTAGCATTTCTTCTATTAGACAAGTTGAAATTGTAACAGAAAAATACACAAAACTAAAGAAAAAAAAATCAAGAAAAACATGTATCATTTTAATACCAAAACGTAAACTCCAAACAGAAAATGAAACTAAACTAAATCGAAACCACCAGAATGACATGATCTATTCCAAAACCAAAAGGTAAACACAAAAACAAGAAGTTGGGGAGCAACATCCAAGTCAGGTTAAGGAAACACGGTGCACGATTGACCCATGACAAACATGGTAAGCAACACAACAACCCTAAAAGCCAACTTCTCCGTATAAAACCCATCATGATGACAATAATGCGGCTGGCTCATGATCATCATTATGTTATTGTCTCATACACATTATTGCCACAATCGTTTCCCTTTTGCTAACATTTAATGCCAAGCAATGTGGTAAAATTGTAACATTAACTTCTTGTTTAATAGCAATTTTAAACAAGCGAACAAATTAAAAACTTAATTTAATTTGTTTAACTTGCGCCTAAGTAAGAAAAAAAAACCAGCACCGTCCGAACTTCGTTTGACAGTACTTTTGTGCTTTGCAATTGGGGCATTAAGGGTTGCCAGGCTGAAATCGCAAATATGTATGTATTTTGTTTAAAATCCGAAGAATATCAATATCACTTGCATACGTGAACAGAATGTGGCAAATGCTGCTGAAGACTTTATTTGTGTTTATATCAATTGTTCTTACTAAACGCATAATTTTTTTTTTTTTTAATTTTTGGATGCACAAATAACGTGTTTGTAGCTTGTCGCAAATACAGTATATTTGCGTCCAAACAAATTGGGTTTGCTATTCAATATAACATGTTGGGGATACATTGATTAATAGGTTATAATATTCAATATAACATGTTGGGGAAACATTGATTAATAGGTTATAATATATCTATTTGTGACCCAAGTGTGGTTTTGTTTGTTCAAACTGCTGAAAATACTATTGTGTGTCACAATAAAGAACAAAGAAACCTGGTCTTCAGTTCACGAAGACAATGTTTGCAAAAATGTACATGGTTCCTGCAATATGTTGCAGGGGCCGGTATTTTTCAGCGTGTATAATAAGTAGCTCGATTAAGATGTATAGGGGATCATATGAGGTGTATCGACTTGGTTGTGGCCCTTTCATCAATTGTTTTGATTTGTACAACGGACAAACCACATGCAGTTGGAGTTATATTATAATTCCCATAAAAATATGGCTCTAAAGCTTGTTCTAATACAGTTAAAATGTCACACTTTACATCGAAATTCAATAACATTTTGTAACAGCCAGTAGAATAATGCAATTTTTTAGCTCTCAATCAGATGATAGAATTGATTGCATTTTGTACCGAGACCAATCAATCGCAATTACTGGAGTCGTAGTGGTTCATATGAGTTTGCGAATTGATGTTGTAGGATTTCTAGGATTTTTAGGGTTTGACTCGAAAATAACTGCAATTTTGTAGGGATATTGAAATGGCATTTGCCGAGAATTAAGGTATTTTAGAAGAAAATCCCGACGATTATATATACCCTTCCCAGATTTAGGAATGGTAGATCACTCACAAAAAAAATTACATGAGGTATCAGGGGACACACAGTTGGATCGAACTTCCTTTCGCTATATAAAGGGTTCGCCAAATAATTTTTTTTTTTGAAAATGTTATAAAAAAAAAACTACTGAATATTTTCTCAACTTTATTTTTTTATTTGAAAGTACAATCCTTCCGGTTAATAATGGAAAATAATTTCATTCACATGGCTGCCTCGGCTGGCCATGCAGTAGCCTACACGATCGTTCCAATTTTTAAGCACATTATCGATTGTGTGCAGCTGTATTTCACCAATGGCTTCACGAATATTGTCCTTTAAAGCTTCAATTGTCTCTGGCTTGTCGGCGTAACACTTATCTTTGAGGGCACTCCACAAATAATAGTCCAACGGTGTCAAATCGCTGCTCCGAGGTGGCCAAACGACATCAGCCCTGCGGCTGATACTGCGATCTTCAAAAACAGGGCACAAAACATCGAGTGCAGTTTCGGCTGTGTGGCACGTAGCGCTGTCGCTGTTGAAACCCAATATTGCCAATATCCTGCTCTTCAATTTTTGTGAACAAAAATTCGTTTAACATGGCCCGATGACGATCGCCATTGACTGTAACGGCCACTCCTTGCCCATTTTCGAAGAAAAATGGCCCAATTATGCCTCTGGACCAAAATCCGCACCAAACAGTGACTCGTTTTGGGTGCATCGGCTTCTCAATGTATGAGTGCGAAATAAGCACTAGTTGAAAAAAAACGTTAGATGGCGGACCCGTTATTATGTACTAATTAGTTCCAACACGCCTAACACGCCCGTTGAAAAGTAAGATAATTTAAACGGATCTTTAAGAAAATATACTTTTTGTAAAATGACAAGACAATATTTTTTTTAAGAAAAAAGTATATTTTAGGTCCTTTTTTAAGGATATGTATTATATTTTTCCGAAGAGGTACTTCTTTTATTAAAAGCTAATGTTTTTTTTTAAAGAAACGGTACTATTTTTAAAAAAAAGTACTCTCGGTAAGAAAAAGCCATAAGAGTATGCAATTTTTTTTTAAAAGAAGTACTTTTTTAAGAACATGTACTTCTAACGAAGTGGTACTCTTTCTAGAAAAAGGTTATTGTTTAAGAAAATGTACTTACTTTATTTTCGGAAAGGCTACTTATCTCAAGAAAAGAAAAAACAAGTACTATTTTATTTTTAAGAAATGGTACTTTTAAGAAGATGCATTTTGTAAAGAAAGATATTTTTTTTATGAGAAGGTATTTTTTTTGAAGAAAAGGGTTTTTAAGAGATGGGAATTTTTTTAGAATAGGTTTTTTTTTTCAAGAATAGGTAAATTTTTAAGAGTAGGTACTTACCTAAGGAAAAGTTTTTTTTTCACAAAAAAGGTACTTTTTTTCACAAAAAAGGTACTTTTTAAGATAGATAGGTAGTTTTTTTAGAAAATGGGTGTTCGAATTGACGAGCGATGTGTAAACACCATTTTGTTACACGGTATCTGTTCGATTTCTATGAACATATTACCACATGTTATATTGGAAAATAAACTAGAATAGTTTTTGTGCTGAAGGCTCGTTTGCTATTGCACTTTCCTATTCCTTACATTTGCTTGAACATTAGATATAATATTGTTAAAGTAAATAAAGCAATATTTAGCTCACTGAAATAATTGTTTTTGTTATGTCATAAACAGAGCGACGACAAAAAGTATTGAATAAAATAGAGAACTTACTGCACTCTTTTTCTGGTTCATGTAGAGAGTCGTGTAGAGAGTCTGAGTAAAAGAGCATAAACGAGTCTTATTCTCTTTATAGAATATTTCAATATAAATGCACCATTTCGACAATGTTGTTACCTAAAATAATACAAAAAGCATAAATGTTTCAAAAGGAATCAATGTTTCGCATCAAAATTATGACTGGACCAAGTTATGATACAAAGAGTGTAATACGTTTTGAATCATTCATACAATTCGGTCCATGAGTTCAATACTCAATTCCATCATACCTATTTTCAGACCGAGACTATTGTTGTACAACAACCAACAAAAAGGCAATTTGTTGTAAGAAAATTTACTTTTTTAAGGAAAGATGCTTATTTAATTGAGCTGCTTATTATCTGTGCATGAATACATACATCTAAGATACAAGCTTGCAAACGTGTAAATCATTTACACGTTTGTTGTACTAATCACAATGTCTCTCTCATCTTACATAACTACCTTTTATTAACAATCGATTAAAATTAAAGCATGTTTCGACGGGCGCCATAGGCGCGTTCTAATCCACTAGTAGGGAAATATTGTAGTTTTGGACCCAGTAGAAAGTAAATTTAGAAAAGCCAAAGTGAAAGATGTTAACAAAAAGAAAATTTTTGCCATTCTTATAAAAAAAGTAAATTTTCTCAAAAACAAAACTATTCATACTCCTAAACAAAGTACATTTTCTTAAAAAAACCTAATCCGAAAGAAGTACCTTGCTTAAAAAAAATTAATTTTCTTTCAAAAAGTACATTTTCTTTAAAAAAGTAATATGTGTTAAAATAAGTACTACCTTTTCTTTAAAGAGTACGTTTTTTGTGAAACAAAATAACTTTTCTTGAGATAAGTACCTACTCTTAAAAATGTACCTATTTTTGAAAAATACCAAATTTTACAAAAATCAAATTTCTTAAAAAAAACCTTTTCTTAAAAAAATACCTTCTCTTAAAAAATACCTTTTCTTACAAACATTTAATTTCTTAGAAGTACCTATTCCTACAAATAAAATAATAGCTTTTCTTTTCTTGAGATAAGTAGCCTTTTTGAAAATAAGTAGATTTTCTTAAAAAAACTGTTCCCTAAAAAGAATACCAGTTCTTTAAAAAGTACCTGTTCTTAAAAAAACTATTTCTTGGCAAAAAAAATCCATACTCTTATGTCTTTTTTTACAGAAAGTTTTTCTACTTAAAAATAGTACCTTTTCTTACAAAAACATTACTTGTAATAAAAAAATTACCTACATATCTTTAAAAAATTACCTTTTGGGGAAAAGGTAAATAAATAAAAAAGGACCTAAAAATTTACTTTCTTTAAAAAAAATATTTCTATAAAAAAACTAATTTTTCTTAAAAAAAAGTTTATCATTTTACAAAAAGTATCTTTTTTTACACGTCCATTTAAATTATCGTATTTTTCAACGGGCGCATTAGGCGTGTAACTAGTACATAACATATAGCGAAAGGAACTGCGTTCCATCCGGGTCTCCCCTGACACCTCATGTAAATTTTGTTTTTAATTTCTGACTCAGAGGCTGCGATTTAGGGCTCATTATTTGAGATAAATTTATACATATGTCACTAGTACTCGAGAACGCGTCATCAGATTTTGTTAAAATAAACTTAGAAATATTAACAATTATAATACCTTTAGTCTATGTCTATTGTATTTTCCAACATAAGCCACAGTTTTGCAGTTATAAAAAAAAATTAGAAGTGTGTGTGATAAAGTTTGTATAGAACCATCGTTATAGCGCAAAAAACTAGTGATGCAGTTCGATTCGCAGGACCCAAACTTTTGTCATAGAAATCGGAAATTAAAAGTTTATTTCATAGTATATATATATTTCTGGCGGATTTCCTTCATAATGAATTTTTGGTTAAAGTTTCAATTAATAACAATTATACTCGGTCCCTGCTCACAACCCGAGAGTTGTACGCTTTCTAATTTTGCACTCAATGATGGGGGCCTACAGGTTTACAACGGATCCGAACGGTATTTTGAGAAGCTTTTTAATGGCTAAGTACTCGATAGTGTCGTCATCACTAAGCGAGGTGGCCGTCGTCGAAGGAAATGTAAGGTGGTCAGAGCAGGGATGGAACCAACGTTCTCATACTATTTCGACGTGCAAAGCTGACCCACGATTACTTTAACCTAATTCTGATCTACATGTTTTCCAACAAATCACGTTGGCCAGCTAAACTACATTGAAACACATGTGAAAAATTCCTAAAGTTTTCAAAAAATCTCATGTTTGGAGATTTTATATTTTTTTAGGATTCTGGGATTGTGTTAGAATTAATTTTTAAAAATAATCACGGCTTTGAATCTACTGTTTATGGGTAAGTAATCTGCATAAATTTTATTGATATTTGTTACTCCATTCTATGTTTTTTTATTATTCCAAAATCAATTAATTCCGAAAAGAACTACGTTTTACAAAATTATTGAGTTAATATTGATTTGTGATTGGCGAGTTAGGATTATTATTTTTTTTTCGAGTAGGTATACAACTTCGTATCTGATGAGTCTTAAACCTCAATACTTCAAGCATTATTCTTATTGCTGAATTTTCTAAAAAACGCGTTACCGCCTCTAGTATTTTAGCAATTCAAAGAAATAATAGTAAACGCAACTCGCAAACGACATTTTTATATGAAGTCGAAAAGTTGGTAAAACGTTGTTATTTTCAAAATTAATTAATATTTGGTTAACACAAAAATATATAGGGTTTAGCACAGCATCGCAACTAAAGTATGTCCGATTGAAATTTCATTCTGATCGGACAACACGTTTAGAAACAGCTGAATTATTGAATTTTTTTCGAGAAATCCCCCATAGTACAATGTAGGTTCATCCCCCTTATACATGTATGTATTGCGTTTTAATTTCATGTATTCAGTCGTCAATGGTTCATCGGACAGAGGATATCAAAAGCTTTTAATCAGTGAAAGGAGAATAAACAAACGCTCGGACGGTTAAATGGTTTGTGATGTTGCTTTGGTTTTTGTGTATGGGTTTCGCATACATTTATGTGTGATACCTTTTTCAGACCGAGCCTCTACTGAAAAAATGGGAATGGTGGACCATTTGTGAAATGTAATAAAAAAAAACAAGGACGGCAACGCCAGTCTGGGGATAGATGGGAGAATTGTGCTTGCAAATAGGTGCTATTTTGGGCTCGGCGGGCAGTTTAGGGACAAAGCCCTCTCTCGACGGACAAAAGTCCAGCTATATCAGACTCTAATTTTACCTGTCTTGACATATGGCTCCGAAACTTGGGTCATATCGCAAGCTTATGAGGGACACCTGGGAGTTTTCGAGAGAAAACTTCTCCGACGTCGATGGAACGCAGAGCTATATAATCTATATTCTGACGTGGATATAGCTAGGCGAATCAAATTAGGCCAATTGCGTTGGCTAGGACACGTTATCAGATTGGATGAAGATGAGCCAGCGCGAAAGGTTTTCGATAACGAACCCGATGGAAGCAAGAGAATAGGACGGCCAAGACTCCGCTGGAAAGACCGGGCAGAAGAATCCCTCCGTAGCCTTGGTGTTGCCAACTGGCGGGAAAAGGCGAGGGATAGAGCCAGTTGCAAGAATATATTGAAATTTGTTTAATTTGTTTGTTTAATTAATATGTGTAAGGCGTCTGACCTCAGGAGGTTGCAAAATAGTCAATAAAATTAAAATAATAAAAAAAACACGAGTAATTAATACACATTTGTCTTGCATGAACTAGATTTGTATATAAGTATTTTGTTCGTGTACTAACGCATAGTGATAACCAACGCATAGTTGAAACCTTCTGAAGACAAAAACGTGAGAGAGAACAAAGAAGGGAGAAACAAAAACAAAACCAATAATGCATTCAATGCAAGTAAATATACAAATCATTTACATTTTTAATATTTTATATTAATTATATAATATAAGTAAATGTGGATATAAATTGATAACATTAATTATGTTAAATTAAAAATGGTGACAAAATTATATGTCAAATTAAGTGTCAAAATTAAATATCACCATTTTTAATTTAAATGCAAGCGTTTTATTTGAGAGATCGCTGGAAAATTAATTAACTGGTTCATTTTAATTACGCTCTTTATTGAAAGTATCTAGACCATTGTTGTTGAAGTGGTAAGTAGGCGGACCCCCTACATGAAGAAGAATATACTTATTGAGGCTAAGAATAAAACACTGTAACTTAATTTTTTTATTCTTGTTTGTGAAAAAATTTCGTTTCGAATTTGGTGACTCTTCTCAGCTGCGCCTCTTAACATTTGAGGCCTGTGACCGGCTGTTCACATTTGTCACTAAATTGAAGTTTCTATTTGCTCGCCTTTCCTCCTTTCTACATTTGTTTTTAATTAACAAATTTCAACTAGTCGCAAGAATGACTTGAGTTTATACTGTCGGATTGTCAGTTCTGAGTTTGCTAAACTCCATTATAAGCTGTTTACGTTTTATGCTACTGACTGTCTGTTCGAATGTGTTAGAAAATGGAATTTGTTTTCATATATTTATAGTTATCTCACATGGTTGCAAAGATGAGTTAATATCATCTCTTTTAACATCAAACATCAAACATTAACATTATTTGATTTATATGCAATCGTATGGTCTATATTTTTTCCCATATGACGGTAAAACCTCAAACGATTCTATGCTACAACTTCACTGTACCCGAACTCTTAAGTGTCGTAGATTCATTTGATCCAACATCTAGCGTATTCGAAACCAAAACCGATTAACCGGTTAACCGAATTCTGACTGGTTAAGTGTACTTCGGTTGCACCCGTTATTTCGGTTTTAAATAACTGATATTACAACAGAAAAATTACATTTCCGAAGTCTTTTCAATTTCTCTCTGAGGTGACTAAACCCATCAGATAGACATAAAATACCTTGCCAATGAATTATCTCGCTCTCTGTTTCCCGAAATAATTTGTCCAATGGAAATTGGAGACAAATCTGATAAATAGTTCGCATAAAAAAAAAATCTCAAGTCAAGCATTAAATTTATCAACTCAATTTCCTTTGTATTTGAATTTCAGCCAATGAATAAAAATGTAGATCCGTAAATACTTATATATTTCAATTGAAATTATAATACGCTTGAGAAAAGTGTAACCAATCTTTCAATTAGATGTGTAGTTGTGCAGAGTTTAAAGTTAATCAAGAGCTAATTTATTTCTCAATTATGTATATATCCAAATGCAGTACGAAGTTAAGAAAGATTTAATGTTTTACTTCAATTACATGTATCATCAACTTCAGTACGAAATTAGTTACGATGTTAGTTAAAATGTCAAGTGTAACTTGGTAAATTAATTATTATGATGGATGACATTCCACCAGCTCCCTTCTACACAAGTCATTAGGTTATATCATCACACCTTTAGGAATAAACAAAACTCAACTTACCGAGAATTCATTCAGCACTAAATACTACCACATTAGCCAAAGCAATACTTTCCGACTAAATTTGATTTGAAATGCGTTGAATCTAGAATTTTGTAATTTCAAATACGCAAATAATTCGCTCAAGTGAAATACAAGGTTGCTGTTTATATTTCTGGTCTAATAGTGCAAAATCTTGATGATCGAAATCGGTGTTTCTTGTTGTCCAAAATATTCTCCACAAAGGATGCGTTCTGAACGTATGCATCGCTTCTACAGGCGTCAAAACACGTTGACCGCGGATGACCCATAAAATCATTGTTTTTGCTGGTCAAATAAGCGCTGTTTTGAGCCGATAAAGAATTATTTTTGATGTGTTAACATCTATACGCGCGCCTCTAGGGCAGTAAACTATCAGTTTAATACATACGCAAGTGTTAGGTTTGAAAGAGTAAATCATCGTTTGTTTGTTCGTTGCTTGGCAGTCGGTATTGAAAGTGATTATTGGGCGATTTTCATATAATTTTCCCACGCGATTTTCTCCGGAAATTCATAGCCGATTTTATTAATTTTTGGATTAAAAAGCTAGTGCGGGTTTCGACGAAGAGTTTAGGCCAAAAATTAAAGCGATCCGATATCGGCGAGCCGAGATTTAACTGTTTTAATTTGGAGTATTAATTTGGAGTAATTTTAATATTAAGTATTTTATGTTGATCTTCGGTTATATCGTACGAATATAACAATGTATGTATGTATGTACAAGTGTCTGTTGCTTTGCATTCTTTGACTTTTGTGGGAATAAAACAAAAAGTATTGAGCAAGAAAATAATGACACATGTGCTTGCACTGGGTCTTTAAATAATTTTAAGTATTAATATTATTTAACTGTAACGTCATCATATGATTGAACGCTGTTTTTTATTTTCCAATGTAACATTTACGAATGTGTTCATAGAAATCGAACAGGTACCGTGTAGCAAAAAGGTGTTAACACATCGCCCGTGAGTTCGAACACTCATTGGATTTTTTTATTTAGGGGTCCGTTTCCTCAGTTTACCAAAAACATCTAGTAAACAAATGCTGGTGTAGCATTCCGTACTGACCGTTCCACCGTGTTCTGACGCAACTGTTGTCACATGACCTGTTATGCCGAAGAAGCGGACCATCATTTGGTTTGAATTACTTCTGCGCGAAAAATGTTTGTTGAATCTGGGTCGTTTTGACAGACCCATTCAGTCGACTCCTGTTTAGTCTCAGATTCAATTGAATATATCCATGATTCGTCGCCTATCATAAACTTATAGGTGTTTCTGGAAGCACCACCATGGAATTTTTCAACATTTCCTTGCACCAATCGACACGAGGCTTTTTTTGAGAGATTGGCAACTAATGCGGTCTGTAACGCGTGAAAAATGTTTTACGACCTAATGTTCATGCTTTACTTTACTTTTATTGACTATTTTCCAACCTCATGAGGTCAGACGTCTTACACGTATTAGTTAAACAGATTTCAACATATTATTCCAAACGGCTCTATCCTTCGCCTTTTCTCGGCAGTTGGTAACACCAAGGATACGGAGGATTGTTCTGCCTGGTCTTTCCAGTGGAGTCTTTGTCCTCCTCTTTTCCTGCTTCAATCGGGTACGTTATCGAAAACCTTTCGCGCTGGCTCATCTTCGTCCATTCTGATAACATGGCCCAGCCAACGCAATTCGCCTAATTTGATTCGCCTAGCTATGTCCACGTCAGAATATAGATTATATAGCTCTGGGTTCTAGCGACGATGGTACTCGCCGTTTTCTCTAACGGGACCATATATTTTACGGAGAATTTTTCTCTCGAAAACTCCCAGGTGTTTTTCATCCGCTTGCGATATGACCCAAGTTTCGGAGCCGTATGTCAAGACAGGTAAAATGACAGTCTGATATAGCTGGACTTTTGTCCGTCGAGAGAGGGCTTTGTTCCTAAGCTGCTTGCTGAGCCCAAAATAACATCTATTTGCAACCACAATTCTCCTATCTATCTCCAGGCTGACGTTGTTGTCCTTGTTCACGGCGGATCCAAGGTACACAAATTCATCTAATACTTTAAAATTAAATCGGTTGGCAACGTTCAAGTGCGGACAAGTGCAGAGGTTTCTCTAGTCGTTGACACCATCAATTATAATCAATTATTATCTTATTATTATCTCCATTATGATGTTGAAGAGATTGCACGAAAGTGTGTCGCCTTGTCTAAGACCGCGCTTGGTACAGAATGGTTCAGTGAGGTCTTTCCTCACTTTCTGCTTTCAGTAAAAGTATATTTTCAGCTTCAAGTTATGTCAAAAATAGGCAAAGATATCGTTTAAATGCAAAATTGTATTTTATACTTGAAATACGAGGCGGATCAATAAGTAAGTCTGTGACTTTTTGAATGAAACACAGTTTTTTTTTTGCAAAAAAAAAAATATTTTTCCACATAATCTCCTTTTAGGTGAATACTCTTAGTCCAAACTTTCTCCAATTTTTGTATCCCTTCCAAAAAATTGGACTTTTCGAGTTTGTTTGATCAATAATTCCATCGTTGGAGATAAATCTCTTTCCACCGAGCCATTTCTTTGGGTTTGAAAACAGTCACTGGGGCCTAAGTCCGGAGAATATGGCGGATGAGCTACCAATTCGTAGCCCAATTCATGGAATTGTGACATTGAGGCTACATACGTGTGCACCCGCACGTTTATGGTCAATTGAGAGCAAACGCGGCACCCATCTTGCAGACTGCTTTCATAAACCCAACTCATCTCTTAAATTCGAAACCTCACCGCCATATGAAATGCCTATGGCATCAGCGATCTCACGCACTTTTACTCTTCGATCGGCCAACACCATATCGTAGATTTTTTCGGCATTTTCGGGTGTATTGACCTCAATTGGCCGTCCAGAACGTTCAGAGTCATTTGTACTTGTGCGACCACAACGAAAGTCAGTAAACCCATTTTTTTACCACTGAAATCGATGGGGCAGAGTTCCCATGGTAGTTATCAAGCTTTTCCTTTGTTTGATTGACGTTTTTTTGCGAAAAAAATAATGTTTAATGAGCACTCGAAATTCACTTTTTTCCCTTCTTAAAAAAATACACAAGGTTGTACGTTTTGAACAGGTGTTAAACGCAAACTAGTAACTTCATAGGTAGTCCATAAAGTTAATAACTAGTAAGTTTGCCTAGAATACAGAGCAGTACTGCAACCGCACGTTTAGCTCATAACTTGTTTGTCAGTATTGAGCCAAATCTAGGAATATCAGTATACAGTTTCCGTTTTTTTGAAATTCTGTAAAGGGTTTTTCAACAGAGACGCTACAAAAGTAAATCGATAGGGACAGCAAACGACGACATATTTTTTCCCGCTCTTTTGACATTTCTCTTCAGTAAGGTTTGCCGTTTCATCATGGGAAGATATACGAGCCAACAACGAGTCGAAATTATTAAAATTTACTACCGAAATTTGGAGTCAGTGGCCTCAACTTTAAGAGCGGTACGTCCAATTTATGGTCGTCATAATCGTCCTACCAAATCAATAATTGAGCGTCTAGTGGAAAAATTTGAATCCACAGGCACAGAACAAAATGTTCCCGTGCCAGTGAAACAAAGAAGTGCCCGTAGTGTCGAGAATATTGCTGCCGCTGAGGCTTCAGTCCAAGAAAGCCCAAATGGGTCTCGTTCTCAAGCGTTGGGCATCTCTGTGACGTCGTTGTGGCGAATTTTGCGAAAAGATCTTGGCCTACCTACATACATCCTTAATCGATCAAATTGACGCAAGAACTGAAGCCGCTTGACCACCATAAGCGTCGTATGTTCGTGAATGGGGCTGAGCAACAACTTGAAAATGATTCGGATTTTCATCGGAAAATCATCTTCAGCGATGATGCTCATTTCTGGCTGAATGGCTTCGTCAATAAGCAAAATATGCGTTATTGGTCAGACAGCAATCCGCACGTAATCCATGAGTCATCATTGCATCCCGAACAAATTACGGTTTGGTGGGGTTTATGGGCCGGCGGCGTCATTGGGCCGTACTTCTTCCGTGATGATCAAGACCGGCACATTACTCTAAATGCGAATCGCTTACTTTCAATGATAACCGAGTATTTTTGGCCCCAATTGGAAAAATATGGACTTGGAGGACAGGTGGTTCCAACATGACGGCACCACAAGCCACACAGCGAATGCCACAATCAATTTATTGGAAACCAAGTTTGGTGAATTTGTTATCTCACGAAATGGCCCAGTCGATTAGCCGCCTCGGTCGTGCGATTTGACGCCGTTAGGTTATTTCCTGTGGGACTACGTCAAGTCTATGGTCAATGCCAACAAGCCAGCGACGATTGATGAACTTCGTACGAATATCGAACGTGACATTGCAGCAGTATCGGCCGATTTATGCTTGAAAACCGTCGAAAATTGGGTTTAGCGTCTGGACTTCTGCAAGCGTGCCCGTGGTGGCCATGCAAAAGAAATCGAGTTCCGTACATAATGGCATCGAAAGTACTTTCACAGGAATAAAGAATTTCATTGGTGTCTAAAACCTATTTTGTTTTATTTAAAAAAACTTTTGTAGCGCTTTTATTGAAAAACCCGTTATTTTGCCTGGAATTAGTTGCTGATTAGTGTTTTAACTTGGTTATGTTCTCCCTAATATTTAAGTAGTACGAGATTTTTAATTAAGCGCTCTAACAAATTTGTGTCTCTTGGGCTAGTTAATAGTGCTGTGGTTTTCTGACTAATGTCTAGTCTGCACCGACTGTCTATTGCAATCTATCTCTAATGCTAGCAACATGTTTTTTTAATCGTTGACTTTTCCATGGATTCTCAACTCAACTGACTACATCATTGAATCGTCACTGTCGACATTAGATTGGGTCAGTACAATCTATGTTATAATTTTGCAACTTAAAAAATAAAAAGCTTAACACATACTATCAACAAAAGTCTTGAGTGCAATCGAGTCAGACTGAGGCAAAGAGATTTTCTGATAAATCCCGAATAAAATTATAATTAATTCACTACACAATGATGGCATCTCTACTGCAGTGAGTGACCACATTCTAATCTTAACTGAAAATCAAGTCAATAAACCCAACTGAAACTCAACTGAAACTACTGTTTTAAACTGTTGACAGTTTTTTGTTGTTTTCTCGGTTTTAGAGTTTCGTTTTACTCGTATTTCCTAATAAAGAGCAATTTAAAACTCTTTTCTTTAGTTTCTTTGAGTTTTGGGGCTGGAAGACGAAAAACTTCTTAAGAAATAAGGTACTAACGTATGACACTCACTCAGCGAAGGCAGATGGAGACAAACATATACATGACTTCCTCTTTGGGGGCCATATAAAAAAGCACTTGCTATCATTAAGACCACAACGAAAACACAAAAACGAAACAAACTGGTGTAATATTCAGTTCACGCTTTTATCTGATCTTTAATTCTTGGTTATTCATTTCGCCCGTCGTTCCATTGTTGTTATATGTATCTAATGGCGCACACGCTGATACTCGTATGACACACAGAACAAGAGGCAAATGCGTCTGGCAAGTAGCTGGTTCTTTTTATTTATGCGTCCACAAATGTGATGACATTCAAGTCATTATATTCCAACGGCTTTTTGTTTCTTGATTTTTTGGTTAACACAAAGTGTACGCCGAAATATGTTTGGTTGTCTGTACTTGTCCTATCTGTGATTCTCGCTTTTATGATATCTTTCTCTCTGTGTAGCACTTGTTACTTCATTTCGATCTTGTACAATATTAAAATCTTTGAGGAATTGTTATGGTTTGAGATTTTATTTTTGGTTTTCATAATACGAATAATGAAGAAATTGTTTTTTTTTCTTTGGGTTTACGGAAGATCTCTTTCTTTGAACAGCAACTTTAAAATATAAAACAAGTATGTTTGGGGGAATTTCTGCAGTAATCACAGCGATCTCAATCATAATTCATGGGAATTTTGTCAAAAATGAAACTCTAAAACAGTATGTCACAACAAGTGTTTCACTTGTTGTATCTTCATCTGGAAATTAACTACCAAACATCTTTGAGTGAAAAAAATTATATGGTTCACACTTGATGTTGAGCAAGAAGTTTTATGTGTTTTGCATTATACTTTTTTGTTGATTTTTGTATTTACCTGTGCTCCGAAATTTTTCGATGATGTAAAATCAAATGCTAGATTTTATTTAAACTTTGATTTGTTTAATGGAATGGAACGAAAGACTTAAGAAACGAACCTCGATCGTTATAACACACTGCGTTTCTACACGTAATAACAAACTTTATTGCACTCAAACGAAATCTCAGGCATACGAACTTCGTTGGGGGAATATAATTGCGGCAAACGAATATTTGTTGAATAAAACACATCAGTTCCTTTATGATACGTAAACAAAGTATATTGCGAAAACTAAAAACAGTATTTCAATTAGATTGAAGAAAGATATTATTAAATTATATTGTAAAATTAGACTAGCTTATATGGTCTGTTCATAGTGAACGTGAATCTTTCAAAGAAGTGGTACTCTTTTTAAGAAAAGGTTACTTTTTTAAGAAAATTTACTTATTTTCAGAAAGGCTACTTATCTCAAGAAAAGAAAAGAAAAGAAAATATATTATTTTATTTATTAGAAAAGGGATTTTTGTAAGAAAATTTATTATTTTAAGAGAAGATATTTTTTTAAAGAAAAGGTTTTTCTTTTAAGAAGTTTTTTTCAAGAATAGGTAAATTTTTAAGAGTAGGTACTTATCTCAAGAAAAGTTATTTTGTTTCAAAAAAGTTACTCTTTAAAGAAAAGGTAGGTTTTTTAAGAAAAGGCAGTTTGTTGTAAGAAAATTTATTTTTCTAAGAAAAGGAACTTATTTAAAAAAAATTAATTTTTTTAAGAAACGGTAGGTACTTTTTCTAAGAAAATTTACTTCTTTTAAGCAAAGGTACTCTTTAAGATAAAATAATTTTTTAAGATAAGGTATTTTGTTTAAGAATATGAATGGGTATTTTTTTGAAGAAAATTTTCTTTTCTTAAGAAATAAGTGCCGTTTCTTTCTTCAAACTTCTTTCAGTTTGGCGTTTCTAAATTTACTTCTTATTGGGTTTAAAACTACAATATATACTAAATTTTGGTTACAGGCTCCACCTGGAAAACTTCCCATTAAACAAGAAATTTCCCAACATATGTGAGATATCTAGTTAGTTTAGACACAAACCAAAGCAAAAATAAACAATATAATAATAATAGTGGTTTGCAGCAAAATAGACTTAAAAGAAATATTGTTTATTTTTTTTTTCATTTAGCCCCCGCCTCACAATTCCTCACAATTTTGTTCCAAAAATAAATCAAACAAAAGTTTAACCATTACATCCCATGAAGGAAAATAAATCAAACAAAAGTTTATCCATTACATCCCATGAAGGAGCAGGGGAGAGTTTCTCACAAACGGTGAGCTGGGCGCATTCTAGTTTTAGGTAACAATTTTCCTCGGTTCCGAACAATTTATATTTTAAGATAAGCTTTTTTATGGCTTATTATTCGACAATGTCGCTGGAACTGGAAAGAAATGTAAGATGTCGGAGCAGGGATCTTACCCACGATCTCTTGTGCAAGAGGCGCGCACTTTTCCCACTGCACCTCCAACGAACGGTTTCAAAAACCCGCTAGAACAGTAAAATATTTTTGACAATAACATTTATCAATTATACAAATATATTTACAGCGGACACGTCGTAAATTAAAATAATAATCTCACACCGGGAATTTAGCGGAGATTGTTATTGATGTTATTTCAGGCTTACGAAGTGCAAGTTTTTTCGAAAATAAGTATTTGATATTATATTAGTTGTTATTCTCTATCTTCCAATATCTTCCTGAAAAATAAACGCAACTTCAGATGGATCAAATATTTAGAATAGCTAATGTATATGCTGTATGGACTACGAGCTATGCTGTATGAACTAAGGCTTATATACCAACATCGACTTAAGTAGGCGCATTAATCGAGAGCAATTGCGTTTGCCAGGCCATATCAGTAGCATCGTTAAGATAAACATTTAAACATACACTCAAACAAATCGTTAAATTGGAATACCCAGGCTATGCTAGAAGGTTCAGGCGGATGAATCCCTTATGAGTCTTGTTACAATTTACTCGAATGAAAATGCAGGTTATAAATGCCAAATAAGGTAGGTAGTTCACTGAACTAAGAGTCGTTGACCAAATCTGAATACTCTATTATCAACTACTTGTATATTTATAAGTCAATAAACAAGTCGGCCACCGCCGAAAGAAATTAAGAGTGGTATATTATTGGATGCTATAATCTTTAATATGCCAGGACTAGAGTAGTGTTCTCTACCAAAGGCTTCATCACCATAAGCAGGTTTAAATTTCGTAGCTAATATTTAATTGCGTAAGACTTTAAATTTACCCAACAGCTGATCCCTAATTTACCTTTATCTCTCTTCAATTCGTTTGTCATCTAATCGCACTCAGCGAAACCCACATTCATGACAAACAAAATAACATCTCGTAATACATTTGTTAACATTTTCACAATTTCCCAACTTACATAATCATCATCAGGTATAACCATCGAACCATGTGATACCAACTACCCAGCCGAAAAATATCCTTAATTTTCCACCGAAAAAACCCGCACAATAACCGACAAGCACAACACTTTATTTCCCTATTTGTCTAAGTCCACAAAAAAAAAAACTTTTACTATTTTACCATAACCAAAAAACAGCTACAAACGCCGCAACGAATAAACAATTGCACTTAACTGTTTAAACTTTTTAAATTTGATACAATTGCAGGTGCAGCCTTTAGACATTTTGTACTTTTTTTTGTAGATGTTTTGTTGTGTGCACTCTTTGTACTGTGACGTACGTAATAATGTACTTTGTACGTTTTGGAGCTTAGGTTGGTGTTGTTGTTGTTGCGGTCATGCCAAAAAACAACAAATTTTATCATGCGATATTACACTGGTCGACATACACCATGTTGCCGGTTGGCACAATAAGTCAATCCGCATTCATACAGAGTTTTCAAATAGAAAATTATACATTTGGCCTGTTAATCGTATCGTTCCAGATTGACTAGGAAGGACCAAAAACTAAACAAAAAGTCAAACGACAGTAAATCATATCTCCAAGCAACGTCATCTATACGGCAGATTATGCAGTTATTAAAAAATTTGTATCAAAGTTGCTTTCTTCTCGTCGATTCTATATTCGTTGATATCTGGTCAAACACATCGATTATACTGCCTTTGAAATCAAAACCACACGAAACGCCTACATTTTCTGTAACTTTAGCATCGAGTATTGTTAAAGAATAGAGGGGCTTTTTTGTCTTTAATAACATTCGAGATTCGAGGTTTAAAATCTCTGCAAGTTCCGTCAGGTAGGCCCTTTCAGTTTACAAGGAATAAAAGAGATTTGCTTGTTTCGCTTCACTTCAACTTACATGTATGTAATCTTTATTGGGAAATATTATGGCAGCGGCTTGCGACTTAACTGCTTGAGAGAATAAGAGAAAAGAGGCCGAATTGACGAAGTTTGGAATATACGGAATGGTTGTAAGTGCATATTAATAAACTGAAAAAAATATTAACAATTCCAAATTTAGAAACAATTTTTATAACAAAAAAAAACTATAATGATTAATACGGTAGATTGTAATTGGATATTAATAATAGTAGCACGAATCATAAAACAAATTCATTAGCAGTATAAATAGATCAATACTAAACAAACGTAAATTCGTAAATTGAGCCTTTGCCGACAGATATTCGTTTTATCATAATTCAAAAATAGATTCAAATAGAAATATGTTTTCAATTCAAAATGTTTTCAATACTTGGAAATGTTGATTAAGTGTAAGGCGATCAGTTTCTTAAACGTTAGATATGTGAGTTCCCATTGTCAGAACGTATAAAACCCGCTTAGATTTCCCAGTAAAATTTGCAGATCTGACTCCGACCTCTATACCAAAAGTTCCGGTAGTACCTAGTATGAAATTTGTCGCACATGAATTGAAATATAATTAATTGTGGGCGCAGTTTTAGCTACACTGAATGGATGAGTTTCATGCACAGAAAAAAATTATTTTTCAATTCAATTAAAAAATTCGAAAATTCAAACAAAATATTAATTGAAACTCCTGCATTTTTCTTGTAGGTATTGTCGAGTGAAACAAGAATCTGCTTGTGAAATTTCTCAAACACCCCAAAATCTTGAAAAAAGGTTAAAAATCCAGTTTTCGTACCTTTGCGCACTCATAAGCTTGTAAGTTAGTCGATTACACTGTAAGTAAAATTTGAAGTTTTGAAATTTGACCGAGACACCCCAACTAATTTTTGGGTCATAGAATCCAGTTGTGTACTCCGTTTTAAAAAGTTAGCTCAAAATAACGAGATATTTCGATTTTAAATTTGTAGTAGATTTAAGGTGATTTTTGATTTTATTTGAGGGAAAACCCTACAAAAGCTTTTGTTAAATCAATTTATATATTTTTTTTCGACAAAATGTAAACTTTGAAATTATACAAATTGGGGCCATAATAATTATAATAATTTGGGATTCGGGATTGGCATCCCTATTACAAACAGATGCTACAACATATAGTATATCAAAGAGTTCACTTTGACAGATTAGTCCTTACCCGCCGCTATAGATGTTAACACATCAAAAATAAAAACATTTTATTGACCATTTTGAAAAAATAGAAAAATGAGTGACGAAAAATGCAGATCACATTGCGAAAAATTAAATATGTTTTGTTTTGTGTGTGGAAAATTTACACCGAAAAATCATCGACGACATTTGGTTGAAGATGCCCTCACAGCTAACAATCAGTAGTTTTTGGTTACCCCCGCTGAAGAAATGCGAAATGTTGATCATGCACCCGAATTTACGTGCATCACATGTTTAAGTGCATTAAACAAATGGTGGAAATTACGGCGATATTCGATGCCATTTGGACTTCCAATAATATGGACCGATCCAAGGGAACATGATACAGAAAATTGCTACGCCTGCAAGGACGTTGTAAATGGTCTCAACCGAAACAGTAAGTTCACTTAGATAGACTATATATGGAATACACAATAATTTATTCTTATAGAACGATCCGGTATTGATGTGTTAACATCTATAGCGGCGAATAGGGACTAAATCTATCAAAGTCAAAATCTGTTAAAACCAGATTTTATTCTGCTGCTAAAACCATCGCAGTCGACGTTATGGTGACATACTAATACGTCAGCTACTTCGTACAAAGTATGTGTGATGTTGTGTGTTTGGTTGTTTTTATTTTAGGTCACCCACCACCAGTGTTGCCAGATAAAGTCGGCCACAAATCGTCAAATTGGAGGTGCAGAAATCGTCAAATCGTCAAAATTATTTTTCGAAATCGTCAAAAAATCGTCAACATTAAAAACTGCAATTGCTGTACCAAATTTCAATATTTTTGTGGGGGGAAAACAGTAAAACAAAGCAATTAAATCAATATGTTGTAGTAATATTTTTAAAATTCATATATCTTTATTTAAACTCTATTCCGAAATCTCTTCAACTATTGGTCAAACGACGCACAGAGTTGACAAATATGTGTACGAACACAATCGGAGCGATAACGTAGGCGGTGCAAATTTTTACACGAATTCTTATGGAAGAAAAACAAAAGCTGACATTGGACGACGCTTCTGGCGTAAACGACAAAAATTAGAATTCTTTTTATTTCCATGGCGTCAAGACGCAGAATGTTGGCGGCTTAATACAAAAATGGGTATGTGTTGGAAAACGTTTTTCTATTTTTCTGACAATTAAAATTAAATTATTTAAAATTTCTGAAAGAAATGTGAACAGGAATTGTAAATTTATATTTTATAGGGTAAAAAAGAAGAGTCGATGCAGTTCTTGTCCTTCATGAATAATTTTCATTAACCCCTAATTGGCTGACCACCGATTCAATTGTGTGAATTTGATTAAACGTCACACAGATAATATTTAGGGTATTTACATACATATGTATATTATTGACACGGTATGTTTTATACATTAATATCGTAAGTTTTTAATAGTTCTATACTTCCTCAGTCCGCCTACAAAAATGAAATCTAGATAATTCTATTATTTCAGAAATAGTTCCATTTGTGGGGAATTTTTCTACCCAATATCCCTTGTTGGGTTAAAGTTAATGTTTAAATATATATAGCTGTCGCTCTTGCGTTACCAACAATTTAAATTTTGGAATAGACTAAAAATCGTCATTCCAGAAGCTGAAATCGTCAAATCGTCATTTTATGTTTTTGTGACTAAAAATCGTCAAAATGACGATAAATCGTCACTTCTGGCAACACTGCCCACCACCCACACAAACACTCCACGACACAGCAAGCACAAATAAATCACCAACATATTAATAGTAGTAGTAGTTGTTGTAGTTTTTGTTGTTTTTGTATTATAGTGAAAGGTAAGTCCAATAAAATGTGGGTGCGGATCACTCTCAGAGCAAAGAGAGTAATGACGTATTATACGTATATAAAAATCCAATGAGTGTTCGGACACACGGGCGATGTGTTAACACCTTTTTGCTACACGGTACCTGTTCGATTTCTAAGAACACATTCGTAAATGTTACATTGGAAAATAAAAAACAGCGTTCAATCATATGATGAAGTTACAGTTAAATAATATTAATACTTAAAATTATTTAAAGACCCAGTGCAAGCACATGTGTCATTATTTTCTTGCTCAATACTTTTTGTTTTATTCCCACAAAAGTCAAAGAATGCAAAGCAACAGACACTTGTACATACATACATACATTGTTATATTCGTACGATATAACCGAAGATCAACATAAAATACTTTTTTAATATTACTCCAAATTAATACTCCAAATTAAAACACTTAAATCTCGGCTCGCCGATATCGGATCGCCTTAATTTTTGGCCTAAACTCTTCGTCGAAACCCGCACTAGCTTTTTAATCCAAAAATTAATAAAATCGGCTTTGAATTTCCGGAGAAAATCGCGTGGGAAAATTATATGAAAATCGCCCAATAATCACTTTCAATACCGACTGCCAAGCAACGAACAAACAAACGATGATTTACTCTTACAAACCTAACACTTGCGTATGTATTAAACTGATAGTTTACTGCCCTAGAGGCGCGCGTACAGATGTTAACACATCAAAAATGACATAGCAAGAGAGCAACGACAATTTTGTGAACTTGTGTAGCGTATGTACTAAAATAACAATGTATGTATGTATATACAAGTGTCTGTTGCTTTGTATTCTTTGACTTTTGTCGGAATAAAACAAAAAGTATTGAGCAAGAAAATAATGACACATGTGCTTGCACTGGGTCTTTAAATAATTTTAAGTATTAATATTATTTAACTGTAACGTCATCATATGACTGAACGCTGTTTTTTATTTTCCAATGTAACATTTACGAATGTGTTCATAGAAATCGAATAGGTACCGTGTAGCAAAAAGGTGTTAACACATCGCCCGTGAGTTCGAACACTCATTGGATTTTTTTTTATATACAAAGGTGTGCCAAGTGCTCACGTACCAGTTCCACACTGTGATGTATTGCCTGTTCCAGTACATCCATCGACATACCAATATGATACTGCGTCCTATGAAGCACAGTCACAAACTTCAGCAACATCATTACATCATGCTGATTCTGATTACCTTCAGCCAGTTATACAATATCCATAATTAATTTCGCAGGAACATTTATATAGAATCGTTCGAAATCTGAAGCTATCTCAAAATAATGCAATGACTTTGGCTTCGAAACTAAGAATCGTCAAGGTGCTGGCACTGGGTGTAAAAGTTACATTTTACAAATACCGGCAAGAACCATATGGGCAATTTTTTGAAAAGGTCAACCGGCTCGAAAATTTTTTTGTGTGTAAAACTGGCGGAATTCGGTTTCAAATGTACTCAGTACATGTCAAACCATCTGAAATCAAAAATTTTTTGCAGCACTGGGTTATTTTTCATTAAAATTTTACAATTTTTGTTCGCGTGCGTGAAACAGAGCAAACATGGAAAAAAACGAGGCTGGCAAAACAAAGGTGAATAAAAGTGTTTGGCAACAATAATATTAGATTCTTATGTTTACACATACTGAAAATATTTGGCTTTAACGTAATTTTATACGAAATTGTGCAAAAACATTTTTTTTCGGCCCATTTGACCGCAATGAAATATGTCGCAATTTGAGATGTAACGAAGCCAGCAAAAAAGCACAAAATTTTTTTTGCTTCGGTGTCTAGCGATTTTTTAAAATAACCAATAACACACTTTTTTAGCGTTTTGAGTCTACTTTCAAAGAAAAAAAAGAAAAAGGTAATATTGTTTTCCATTGAGGTTTAAATGGGTCGCAAAATATTGTAACGAAGCCAGTCATTTTTGCTGCTATTTTTTGTGTCCTGCGTTGCCTTCTAAAAATTTATTATTTTTCAGGCCCAGATAAGGAAAGCTCAATATAACAAAAATTATATGATAAAGCTTAAAGCGCAGCCGAAATACGAAGATTATAAAAAAAGAAAGTCCGCTGTATTGTGGAAGTGTCGAGAAAAGAAAAAGGCGGACGAGAAAAATATGTCAGTGACTTTGCGAAAGCGTTTGGAAGATGAGCGCCGTGATGCGGTACGTGAACGAGTTAGGCTGTGTAGAGAGAGAAAACGATTGGCTCAAGGCGAAATGTTTTCTCAAAATTCGGAATCTAACGGCTACGAATCAAAACAATCGCTTGGAAAGGCAGTGAGCAAAGTTACCCGTGCACTTCCTCAATCTCCGTGAAAAAGGGAAACTGTAATCAGGAAAATCGTCGCGCTTAATAAGATTTCTGGCGCAAGTGTACAAAATTCAACGATGAGCAAGAACGATTCAGCTTTAGATAAGGCCATTCGAGAATTTTATGAAAAGGATGATATTTCACGTGTCTCGCCAAAGATGCGTGACGTTAAGCAATTTCGAAATGAAAATGGAGAAAAAATACTTTTGCCGACAAGACACATGCTGCTTACTCTTAAGGAGTGCTTTGGTAGGTTTCGGGATGAGCAAAACAGTTCAGGAAAAGGTACGGAAAAAAATGTTGGCGTATATTCTCTTTATTTAAGGGTTTCCCTTCATTTTAATTTTTAGATACTTGTAGTCTGAGTTATTTTATTAGCCAGCGACCAGAGCACGTTAAATTAAATAACAAGCTGCCACATAATGTCTGTTTATGTTCTTACCATGAAAATTTCATTGAAGCTGTTTCAGTTCTTAAAAAAATATGCTCACAATTGCCAGGCTATGCTGATGGCTTTGTTGAGCATTTTTTGTGCAAGCCAACCACAATGGATTGCTGGCATAGCAGCTGCAGCTCCTGTGCTAATAAATTGGCAACAGAATTAAACCAAATTGCGCAAAATACAGCATCACCCTCGACAGTTTCATGGTACGTATGGAAGCAGAGTACAAGTGCTAATCGCACCGAAAAGTGCAAGGAGAGTGGCTCGTTGGATAAACTTGTTGCGCACGTAATCTCTTTATGGCCAAAGTTTATAAGGCACAGCTTTGCAAAACGGGAGCAGTCAACAATATTTGATATGCATGATCGGCGACGAGCTTTGAGTGGCGAGTTTCCCGAGGAGGGCCTACTCCAAATAGATTTTGCAGAGAATTTCGTTTGTGAAAACCAAGACGAATTCCAAAACGCGCATTGGAATCAACGCCAGCTTTCACTATTCACGTCGGGTTTTCATTTTAACGGCACGTTCGAAGGAAAGGTATTTGTGTCCAACAACCTATGCCATACTAAGGACACCATTGTCACTTATTTATGGAAGCTAATCTCAAGGGTGCCAGCTTCTTTAAAGATTTTAAAAATTTGGAGCACGGTCCGTCTTCCCAATTTAAAAATAAATTCATGGCCGCATTGATAGAACGCTTAGAGGATTGCTTTAAAATAAAAATATACTGGAATTATTTTGCAGCCTCACACGGCAAAGGATGCGTTGATGGGATAGGCGCAACAGCAAAAATCGTTGTACGCAAGCACATCAAAGCGCGTAATGCTATAGTCAATAGTGCATCTGATTTTGTCGCAGCTTTTAATTTGACGAACTCAGAAATCAAAGTCATCGAAATACCAAATGATGAATTCGATCAAGTTAATAACAAACTGCAAGTGTCAGAGCTTTTTTCAATCTGTAAAAATATAAGAAATATTTCAAACAGTCACCAAATACAAGTTATCAATGGCAAAATTGTAACTTTTTACACCTCCAAAGAAGGGTATAACTTAGCTTAAAGCCAAGAAAAAAGAGCCTTTACCAAAGCTTTATTGAAAAATGTGATACGTAATAAACTAATCACGAAGAAAGTAAAATACGCATTTTTATTCTTTTTCTTCTGTGTCTTCTTGTTCTTCTGTTCTGCTATTGCAATATTTTTTCAAGTAATGAAAAAATAGAACAAGATAGTGTTTAAGTTAAGCATACGGCCGTTTTTTGAAATTTTGAAACCCTCTTTGCATAAGGGACACCCCTATTTGAGAAAGATGTCTTCTAGTACTGCTCAATTGCCAGCTTTCAGGAAGATAAATGCGTTTTTGATAGTTTAACGTCCCTTTCTGTGATATTTTGAGTCCCCCTTTATATGGAGGGTACCTCTAGTAGATGTCCGGCTCCCATCATTCTTAGATGAGTGAAAGACATCGCCCAGCATTGCTTACTCACCAATTTTCTGGAAAGTACATACATATTTGCAGTTTTTATGCCGAATTTTGTGAAATTTTGAACCCCCCTCTATGTGGGGGGTACCCATAAAATGGTCCGATCGGGTTCATATTCAAACTTGATCTGCTTGCCATCCCAAAAAGTATTTTTGCAAAGTTTGGTTCAGATAGCTCAACTATTTCGATAAGAAAAGTGACAAGTAACGAAGCCAGCAAATCATGTAACGAAGCCAGTACACAAACTTTTGCCCTAATAATAGGAAAACTATAATTTTGACACAAACTAAGTATGCCAGTTTCTTCTGACATCCTTTCCACATAATATATGTATATAACAGAAATGTGACCCTTGCTGATTCGCAGAAATCATCTCAAATTTGCTCATTCCTACAAAAGTAGTTCCAAAAAATGTAACGAAGCCAGCAGTCTTTTGCGCAGCAATAACTTTTAAACCGTCGAAGTTATTGCAAACATTGCTTTAGACGAAATGTACATTTAATCAAGGTAAACTGAAAAGCTCATGCAAAATATAAACTTTTTGTAGTTTTAAGTAACAGTTCGACGAAAACGATAGCCAAGTCCCTGAAAATGTAACGAAGCCAGTAAAAAAATTGCCCATATATGCCTTATTTCATGCTTTCCGAGGACGCAGCTTATGCATATTGTCAAGATATTCCCGGTTTAATGAAAGAAATAGGAATCTGCAACTATAATCCATTTTTATGGCGTCTTTTCATAGACTCTTCAACCAGAAGCTTAAAAGTAGTCTTGCTATTTGAAAACAGCAGCGTTAAACTAGTGTCATTGATGTATGCTCTTGGAATGCATGAGTCGTATGATACCATGAAATTAATTCTGGAACGCATCAGTTATGACGAACACAATTGGCGCGTAAATTGTGTTTTAAGGTTATTTCACTATTAGCTGGAATGCAAACTGGCTAGACAAAGTACATGTGGGACAGCCAAAGTAAATGGGACAGCCGTGCGAAATGCAACCAGTACGAAAAGCGAGATTGTTGGCGAATTTAATGTAATTCGTCCACCATTGATCCCCCTTCAGAAAATAATGCTTCCGGGTCTTCTTATCAAACTGGGAGTTGTAAAGAATTTTTTAAAGCGTTTGGTTCGCGTTAACGAAAAAACTACGCTTCTCCAAAATTATCAATTGAAAAACTAAAAGAGGGTAATTTTGTGTAACTAAAAATGTGTACTATATTTTATATCAATTTTTTTAACAGGTGTAGTTAACGCTCCAGATATACGGAAACTTTTAAGGGATACGAGTTTTTCTGAAATACTAAATGAAATTGAACTAAACGCATGGAACTCAATTCGTGCGGTAATTGAAAACGTTCTTTGCAAAAATCGCTCACCAGAGTACCGTGATTATATTGACATCATGATGAAGTCTTTCGACAAACTTGGCGTTAATATGTCGTTGAAAATCCACATGTTACGTGCACATTTCGATTTTTACGAACGACAATTTTGCACAGAAACAGACGAAACTGGCGAAAGATTTCATCAAACTATAATGGCATTCGAAGACCGTTTCGTTGGAAAAATAATAGACTCAATGCTTGCTGATTACTGCTGGTCGAGTGCAAACAAAAAGTAAAAATTGAATAAATCCAAAAAAAATCATCAAAATAAGAGCAAATTTAGTTCCATGTCCGCTTGAAAATGGATATAAATTTTGACAAATGAATAATAAACAAATTGATTTTAAACAAGTTTTTAAGTTGTTTCATTCAAATAAAATCAAAAATCACCTTAAATCTACTACAAACTTAAAATCGAAATATCTCGTGATTTCGAGCTAACTTTTCAAAACGAGGTACACCACTGGATTCTACGATCTAAAATTAGGTTGACATGTCTCGGCGTTTTGGTGTGTCATTTTCACCTACTTACAGTGTTATCAACCGATTTTCATTTTCTCACCGGATTTAAAAAGAAGAAACTTAGGCATTGAAAACGGTATATAAAGGGTTTTTCCACAGAGACGCTACAAAATTAAATCGATAGGGACAGCAAACGACGACATATTTTTCCACGCTCTTTTGACATTTCTCTTCAGTAAGGTTTGCCATTTCATCATGAAAAGATATACCAGCCAACAACGAGTCGAAATTATTAAAATTTACTACCGAAATTTGGAGTCAGTGGCCTCAAGTTTAAGAACGCTACGTCCAATTTATGGTCGTCATAATCGTCCTACCAAATCAACAATTGAGCGTCTAGTGGAAAAATTTGAATCCACCGGAACAGTACAAAATGCTCCCGTGCCAGTGAGACAAAGAAGTGCCCGTAGTGTCGAGAATATTGCTGCCGCTGAGGCTTCAGTTCAAGAAAGCCCAAATGTGTCTCTCACACGTCGTTCCCAAGCGTTGGGCATCTCTGTGACGTTGTTGTGGCGAATTTTGCGAAAAGATCTTGGTCTACATCCTTACAAGTTCAAATTGACGCAAGAACTGAAGCCGCTTGACCACGTCGTATGTTCGTGAATTGGGCTGGGCAACAACTTGAAAATGATTCGGATTCATCGGAAAATCATCTTCAGCGATGAGGATAATTTCTGGCTGAATGGCTTCGTCAATAAGCAAATATGCGTTAGTGGTCAGTTGTCATTGCAGCCCGAAAAAAATACGGTTTGGTGCGGTTTATGGGCCGGTGGCGTCATTGGGCCGTACTTCTTCCAGGATGATCAAGACCGGCACATTACTGTGAATGCGAATCGCTACCGTTCAATGATAACCGAACATTTTTGGCCCCAATTGGATAATATGGACTTGGAGGACGGCGCCACCAGCCACACAGCGAATGCCACAATCAATTTATTGGAAACCAAGTTTGGTGAACGTGTTATCTCACGAAATGGCCCAGTCGATTGGCCGCCTCGGTCGTGCGATTTGAGCGTTAGATTATTTCCTGAGGGGCCACGTCAAGTCTATGGTCTATGCCAACAAGCCAGCGACGATTGATGAACTTCGTACGAATATCGAACGTGAAATTGAAGCAGTATCGGCCGATTTATGCTTGAAAACCGTCGAAAATTGGCTTCAGCGTCTTTTGTATCGCTCTTATTGAAAACCCCGTTACGTTATTTAAGACAATATAAGAAGTCTGTGTTTCCCTTGCGCTAGTAGCATATGCGATTTCAATTGATGGTAGCAGATTCTTGTTATGTTTTTTAAAATTTTTTACCTTTAATAAAGAGAAAGTGCATAAAAAGAACACGAAAACGTTGTGCAGGCATTGTTGCAAAATTGTTGCTTTAATAAAAACTTCAATAACAAAGTCAATTAATACCGGATTTTTAAAATCAAAATTGTGTTTAACTCATTAGGAAATGTCCCTTTTAAATAAATTCAAGAGTATTGTGGTTTCTTTAGAAAATAATGTGTGAAATCATCGCCAAAGTTGAAAAATGGCGTAAAAAAATAAAAAAAATATGTGTTTACAACTACACACAGACTTCTTATATTTTCAATATGTTTCTTCTTTTTAAATCCGGTGAGAAAATCAAAATCGGTTAATAAGAAACTAACTTACAGGCTTATAAGTGAGCAAATGTACGCAAAACCAGGTTTTAACCGGCTTTAAAATCTTGGGGTGTTTGAGAAATATCACAAGCAGATTCTTGTTTCACTCGACAATACCTACAAGAAAAATACTATCACTTCCCAGGTATTTTGGACTGTCGCACCGTGTAATACTTATGTTTATTTGGGCGTTTATACCTGTTTTAGGTATTTTTTGGAAATTGTCGGACATGAAGACATGTGTAGGTAAATGCTCTTGACTACTGAATGCTTCGTTACCGAGTTATGGCTATATTTTGCTTTGCTTATCGATGTTTTTTAAAGTCTGGTGAAGGCTCGCAAGCTGAGAGCTGATAAGTTGACACAAAGAAACTGGATAGAAAAAACTAACACCCGTTATCAATGTTTGACCACCGTCTTGCGAAATGGACAACTGTAATATTATTAATGTTGTTTAAAATTTGTTTAAACATTTTGTGCCTAGTAACTCATTGCGAAGCTTTTGACAATTACATTCGATTATATTACAAACTGAATCGGATTCAAAATCACTCGGTTCGCAAGTTTTAGATACTGTGTGGGTCTGAAAATTAAATAAAATTTTCTAGTAATTAACAGTTTTTTACTCGCGGTTCGAGTGTTATTACGGCAAAATCTAACAAACTTTAAATTTTAAATGTTGTTGATCAACAGTATTTCAAGTTAAAACACAAAATTGTTACCGATAAAGAAACCTAGGAAAGCCAAATTTCTTTGTTACCGATAAAGAAACCTGGAAAGAGCGCGAAGACTACTTGCAAGCCCTAGAAATATTGCGTAAATTACATGACGTAAGCGACCCTGCGGAAGAGGCGTAAAGTTAATAGAGGACTATAAGAACGTATTGTGCCGTACAGAGGAGTAACAAAAATGTTGCTTCAGGTTGTCGCCGAAAATCGGAAGAAGTATCCATCACATGATAAAAATAAATAAATTTTATTCACATTTTCGAACTAAAGGGGTTTGCAATTTGAGTGATATGATTTCTTTAAAAAAAACACACTAATTATTAAGAAAATTCAAGTGGTTTTTATTTAATGCGTCTCTTTTGCAGGAACGGATTCGATGAACCCAATTTTCGAGCACTTTTCCACTAAATCAAGTCGTATTTAATGAATAGCACGTTCAATATTGACTTGTAAATCTTGAATAGAGTCTGGTTTATTGGCAAAGACCAACGACTTCAAATAACCCAACAAGGAATAGTCTAATGGTGATAAATTACAACTTCTTGGAGGCCATTCAATATCACAATTTGTTGAAATAAAAAAAATCGTTATGGTTTTCAAGTTGTTACAAGACAAAATCAGCAAATTCATGACGTTTATGGTAGTCCAATGGCCTCAGTTCTTGAGTGATAACAATTTTATATGGATGCAAGCCCAAATCCTTTCTCAAAATCCGCCAGGTTGTGGTTTGAGATACTCCCAATTGTTGACAACGTCTTAAAACAACATCTTGGAATAGATAAATTGCTGTCTTCCGCAACACTTGCCTGAACGGAAGCATTTTTTTGATTACTTCGTGCGGTTCTTTGTCTTATTAGCACTTGAACATTATTGAAGAAAATGTAATTTGCAACAATTCGACTAATAGCGAGTACAGGTGGACGTTTATTACGACCATAAAATGGCAAATGCGCACGAAAAGTTGCAATTGGAGAACGATTATTTAAAAAAAAAATTTTATAATTTGTGAACGTTCTTCTTGCGTATATCTCTCCATGATGAAATTGTAAAAATTACTGAATACAATTAAAAAAAATTACAGATCACGTCATACTACAAATGGCCAAAACGTTACTTAGAAATCATATCACTCAAATTGCAACACCGTTTATAAACATTTTCGAATTGTAAAAACACTTCTTTTTACGCTCAATAAAAATTCATTGTCTTCAATAAAAGCGAACAAATTTAACGAAAGTATTTTTGGAGTATTTTTTTGGGTTTGGTTGCTTTTAAGTGCCTTTTGTATTGAACCCTTCTTGTGGGTTTCAGATAAAGGGTAAGTATGTGCTAAACAATTTTTGAGAAGGAGAATTGCAAATGGGT
Source organism: Phaonia tiefii (assembly GCA_963931995.1). Lineage (NCBI taxonomy): Eukaryota > Metazoa > Arthropoda > Insecta > Diptera > Muscidae > Phaonia > Phaonia tiefii. The sequence goes on along the minus strand of OZ008368.1, from coordinate 193,513,517 downwards.
CGATCCTATATTTCACCCCCCTAGGAGGCACCCTGGGATCGGTATATAAAATATAAAAAAAATTGTTTGGGGACACCCTTAAGGGTTCCAGATAGATGGTAGTTGCGTTCTGAGAAACTGTTGCGGTTGAAAAATATTAGGCGTCGGTCACGCATTTAACTCCTGTAATGGCACCCTTGGGGCAATTAGGGCGGTGGAAACGGATTTTATAAAAATTTAATTATTTTATTGGAGCCTCCTAAGGGGATGAAGCATGTTTGGAAATAATTTTGGGAGGCACAAATTAGTAGGAGTCCATCGTATATTTCATACCTCTAGGGTCGACTCCGGGGCAGGTTTGGGGCTTGTTGTGGATTTTATCGCCTTCTCCACCACCTTTCACCCCAATGCACAGCCATTTGCACCACCTGTCCTATTTTTTGGCCAATGATTTTTCTCAAACCTCACAAAATTAGAGGGTAACTGAATCCAAATCTGGTTAGAATACTAATCAACTCCTACTGTTGACTTCACCTATTTAGAGCATAGTACTGATGACATACATATGTGCACCCACTGCAAACTGGTCTAAAAACAAGTTATTTTGGCATAAATTTAAAAAAAGGTTTTAATTTTTTTTAAATTAATTATACATTTTCAAAAAGCTAACACTCTGGGAGATATAAAAATCATAACAAAATCATAGATCAAACAAAAAGCTTTTCTTGAAATATTATTTCAATGAAGCGTCATAGAATTCAAGCGTTTTGTCACGAATTTCTTCATAATTTATTCGTGTTTACAGCATGTTTATATTTGCGGCTCCAGATTAATGCGAACTTAAAAGTAAATTGGCTCAAAGTTATATGATATATAACGTGCACGGGTCTTAGAACAAACCCATTTTATAAAAAATAAAATTTCTTTAGCCTTTGTATTTACTATATAGTAGTGTGTTACATAGCATTTTTAAAAGAATAAAATCAAAAATGCTTCTATATCCTTAGTCCTTATGATTAAAGTAAATTCGGTTAGCAATCAGAAAGACATTGATCGAAAGTACTTTTTGCAGTTGTATAATTCGTCTATCGGAAATTATAGGAAAACCCCAAAACAAAGAAACAAAGAAAATTTTTACACCAAATCGATAATAAATGTTCATCAGTTTTTGTTCATTGAGTTGTTGAAATTTGTTATTCAATTTGAATATTCAATTTGTTATTCACCCTTTTTAGCTTCATTGAAGTGATGATGTTTTTACATCAATGTTCAGCATTGGAATTTGAAATAAATATGGACGTGTAGTATTGAAAAAATAATGAGAAAAATAAAACAGTAGTAGAAAATTTAAAATAAATACACAATAGAAAACAGTGCAATGGACAGAGAACTTTATTCACGCTATGAGCATTTTATTGTGGTATTATACCCTGTTCTTTTGGATTTTTGACGATAAAAAATAGGGCAAAGCGTTTGGCTACACAATTTATATTAAAATTATCAACAATTTACATCAAATTGATGACAAACTTACATCAATTCGATGACAACCTTACATCTAGTTGAGGAAAAATTGACAACAAATTGATGAGTAATTTACGTCAAAATTATGAAAAATTTACTTCAACTTGATGACAAATTTGATAAAAAAATGTACATCAACTTGATATAACATTGTAGTTGAATCAACGTAAAATATGTATGAAACCCATGGCACATCATCAATTCAATGCAATGTGCCATAGGTTGGAAAATGAAGAAATGTTTCATCAAATTGATGAAATCTTTCAGTGTATTTTTCTCTTCCTAAATATAAATTCTTTTACACATCATTATCCTTTTCAGTTTTAAAAATTTTCAACAAATTTCATCATTTACTCTTGTAGCACAAATGGTGTGGAACAGTGTAATTTTGTGCTGCGGTATTAAGTTTTCTCCTTTTATACGACACGCACCTAAGTAAACGTAACAAATGGCAACATTTTGGGGGACCAGCAACAACAACAAATGTAACTATAATATCAACAACAACAACATCAATTGTACTACGTATAATACAAATGTTATTGTTAGCCATCATGTTAGTTGCCAATTGTACAAATGTCGCACATAAACAACACTAACAATAATATAAAGAGTTTGAAATGTGAAGAAGTCTTATATGGCAAATTCAAAATGGAAAAACGCAAAACGTATGAAACTTTAAAAACTTAAGTTTTACCCTACCAGCCAACCAGCCAGCCTGCTACCCAGCTAGTTATTCAATGTTTGCCTTGCTTCGTTACATATAGTAAAGACAAGTTGCTGCTGTTGTAACTCAAATAGTATCTATAGACCTTAAGACTGTAGATTTTTTGTTTTTTTTTGGCGGTGAATAATAGAAACATTTTAGCGAAGATGTCAGTCATTGGCCATTTTGCCATTAAATAAGAATTAGATCGTTCTTTGCCAAAGAGATCAAAACATTTGTCTTATTTTGACAGTATGAAGGTTAGGCGATTTTTTGTTGTTGTTTTTATGTTGTTTCTAAAGGCAGAATGTCTTAATTTTGTTTAGGTTTTAACATGTTAAAGATCGGTCGTTGAAATTTGGAAAAACAAAGAATTATTTAATATCGTTTCGGGAACTTTTGTAGAGTTAGTTTACTTTTGTATGCTAATAAGTTTTTTCGTATCGTTTTTTAGATAAATGTATGTGACCCTGCTTAATTAAACCCACGTAGTGTGTCAAATTTCATTAATTCACTTTTTTTTTGGATTTGTATGTAAAAAACTTTAAATTTTCATATGAAATCGCTCGCAGGTATCAAAAACATCGGAAAGTAATGAAAAAATGCAATTATTTAAAACAGTAAACTATGAAAATGGAACGCAGAGGGTGAAATTTAATTGCGTTTTGCTCAAAAATTTGTTTTGACACACTAAGTGTGTTTACTTGTCAGAGTCACATACAAGGTGGCGCAAAAGTAATCCTCCTATCAGAAAATGCTATAAATTTTGCGATTGGCCCCTAATGTCAGTTCTGTTTTGACATTTGTGTAGTAAACACATGCGAAATACACGTTAATAAACAATGTTACGCTACACTGCTCCAGAACGCGGAATATTGCTGACTATTTATTTGACCAATAATCGGTCGGTGACTTTGGCACAACGTGAATTTCGTCGCAGATTTCCTGGCCGTCCAACGCCTACTGGTGAAACACTGCGACGTTTAGCCGCTCGCCTCGAAGAGACTGGCACAACACGAGATGCTGCCAGGCGTGGCAGACCCCGGAGTAGCCCTTCTGCAGAGAATATTGCTGCTGTAGTTGAGAATGTGATGGATGCGCCGTCGACATCGACCAGACGACGTGCCACGCTACAGAGCAATGATCAACGAGTTCTATTTGCCGCAACTTGATGAATTGGGATTGGAAAACATGTGGTTCCAACAGGACGGTGCAACGGCACAACCTGCACGTGCCACAACCGATATGCTGAAGGATGCATTTCCCGGGCGCCTAATCTCCCGTTTTGGCGATTTGCACTGGCCAGCAAGATCGCCTGATTTGACCGCTCCAGACTTCTTTTTGTGGGGCTTTTTGAAGTCGCGGGTTTATGTCAACAAGCCTCAGACTCTTGCAGCTCTTAAAGACAATATCCGTCAAGAATGTGAGGACGTATCGCCGGAAGTTTTGGCCAAAGTGATGGAAAATGCCATAAAAAGGACTCAAATGACAATCAACTGTGGCGGCGGCGGCCATTTACATGACATCATATTCTCGACTTGATGTAAAAAAAATTAAAAGACCAAATAAAAATAATCCACAAGAAGAATCAAAGTTTTTCATTTTTTTTGGAGCAAATTGGAGCAAATATGTCGCTTGAGATACATTTTCTACACTCGCACTTGGACTTCTTTCCGGACAACCTGGGCGATGTGAGTGACGAGCATGGCGAGCGTTTTTATCAGCAAATGAAAGAAATAGAGCACCGATACCAAGGATTTTGGAACGAAGCTATGATGGGGGACTATATCTGGTTCCTGATAAGAGAAACAGACCCACAACAATATCAAAGGTAAAATGCAATGTTCGAACTAAAAAGTAGATTCTGAGGGCTTTAGCGAAAAAATTCACGATATTTTTGTCACCCAACAAATTTTAATTTTTTTGTAATAAAAAAGAAAAAACCTTACCATAGACAAAGTTTTTTTTTGTATTTTTCAAGCTCATCTGAAGGTTATCTACACAGAAAAAAATACTTCATTAGAAGTACATGACATTTTTTCATTTGGTTGACTAGTGAGATAATTTCAAAGGTAAAATGCAATGTTCGAACTAAAAAGTAGATTCTGAGGGCTTTAGCGAAAAAATTCACAACTTCATTATTAATTGATGGATGTTCTTAAAAAGTAGCTTGTTTGATTTCTAAAACCTGCCACATTGCGTATAAAATACAAAAAAAATGCACTCTGTGAATTAATATTTTTTTAAAATGCTTTAAAGGGCTTTCACTTGTAAATTTTCGGTAAAATTTTGTAAAATTCCTGATTCAACAACCGATTACGACCGCTGTTGCTAGCTGACGAATAAAGACGCACATTATTAATGTTTTGGGGTCTACTACCATCCATTTGGTATATATTTTGGGAAGATTTGTTAGTTGCTGAAACAATTTTTCATACAAAAACAAATTAACCCAAGAAAAATTTTTAAAATTTAAAAAAAAAAACAAAAAAAAAACCAAACGAAAAAAAAATTTTTTATTGCGTTTTTCGAGCTCATGTCAAGGTTATCTACACAGAAAAAACTATGGCATCCGGAGTACATTTTGACTGTTGACTAGTGTTATTATATCACGCATGTTTTGCCCACGGCTACTCCTTAAGTGGTCTATTCTGAAAGTACAATTTTGTTTCACTTTTTCCAACATTTCGGCAGGTATCTCACCAATAACATGTGTCTCCAACGCAGCAATCGTGGATGGTTTGTCTCTATCACATCACGTACCCCACAACGTGAGATAAATTGCTCACTGAACTCGGCTTTACATTGGTTCATGGTGTCGTGTCCAGCGTCCAGAGTGGCAACTGTTGACACCACATGCCAACCAAGCCAAATACGACCATTTTGTTCGTAAAACAGTCAGTGATATCCGAACGGAACTTTGTTCCATTGACCGTAATATTGCGGTCATCATCGTCACTGAAGAAGTACCATCCAATGAAAAAGTGTATTTTTCAGGGTGCAGTGGCAGCTCTTGAAGAGCCTCCGGCTGCATTTTCGACCAATTTCGGCAATTCTGTTTATTTACTTACCCATTGAGCCAAAAATTAGCCTCGTCGCTGAAGACAATTTTTCGATAGGAAAACTTGATCCCTTTACAGCTTCTCTAAAGCCCATTTACCCGAAAGACGCCGTTGTGGTAGGTCGCCGGCTTCAGTTCCAGAACCAGCTGTATTTCGTATGGCTTTACACCGAGGTCCTTACCTAAAATCTACCAGGTGGTATCAATTTGCTGCGATCAGCGACGGATGGACATGTCGCTATACTTCATTAACACTGGTGGATACAGTAGCAGTATTGTCCTCGGTAAACACCCTACGGAGTGGACGTCAGTGGTGCAATGGTTAGTGTGCGCGCTCCTTGTACATGAGATCCTGCGTTAGATCCCTGCATAGTGAGTAGTGGTGTGCGGTTCCGCGTATTTTCAAAGTCGGTTCTGTTGATTGAAAATCTTATTATAAGAATATAAAATATGTTAAAAATACATATTTTCGTACCCTCATCCAAAAATTAACACTGTTAGTTCCTTTGGAATCGAGTCTTTTTATTCGGAAACAGTGTTACTGTTCATTTCAACTCGTTTTGCAATTCTTGTAGAATAATTTTTCGATCTTTTTCGAACCGTTTTCGGTACATTTGGACCCGTCTTTCGGTTCTTGTAAGCTCCGGTCTTCTGTGCATCACTAATAGTGACGTCGCATAGTGACGGCGACACTATCGAGTATTTAGCCATGAAAAACTTCTCAAAATACTGTTCGGAACCGGTGCAAAACTGTAGGCCACAATCAGTGAGCATAAAACTAGAAACCGCTCAGCTCACTGGTTGTGAGAAGCTCTCCTCAATTCCTTCATCGGATGTAATGGGAAACCATTTCTTTGTTTTATACTCACCCTACGGATAAGGGTTGGTGGATTGATGTTCAATAGAGTGAAACTGGTGCAAAATTTGTTGAAAATGGCTTGAACAGCCTGATCTTTGTGTCGATTATGACGACCATGAGCACGAATTTTGATTATAAAACTCAATGATTTGCAACTGTTGTTCGTTTGTAAGTCTATTGATGATGATATGGCAAGGCAAGCTGATCATTTTTGACTTTGATACATCTCACGAATCACGGGTGAACTGGCAAAAACTTAGTACTGAAAAGTCAAATAGAAATAAAATCACCCGTTACAAAGCCCCTTAAGGGTCCGTCTTGGAAATTTTAAATGACACAACAAGTGTAGACTTCCTCGCTTTCATCTTTTGAGCCTAAGCTCTTTGCATCGAGGGAATTATTTTGGTTTGAAAACTGAAAATATTCACTAAGGACTAAATCTGAAGAATACGGTGAATGAGGTAGCAATTTAGATTTTGGACATCACGCTCAATCTATCTGGCGTATACATTTTTCAAGTGCAAATGGTTTTTTAACGTCTAAGCATTTGCGATATATGATCTTTAACATCACACGCATACGCATCTCGTATCGGTTATACAATATCACAGTGGTACGTTGAGGCCAAAACCCCATAATTTTGTCATTTTGTTGCAGATGTGATTGCAGTTTGATGCGTGGAGAAAATTGATAATACCGATTTTTTATAAAATAATGATAACTAGATAAAACTTGGTTTGTAAGTTACATACTTACTTACCTCTTTATGGACAACATTTGAGTGAGGAAACTATTTTCTATAAAATACATATTATTTATAAATTCCTATGAAAGTAGTATTTTAATAAAACTTAAACATGGGCGTTTTCATTCAAACTCATAAATTCCTTGTAACAGAGTTGGTTTTAAGGGGGTGGGTGCAAGTGGCTAGAAATCGCTTTAATGATTTCAAATTCATACATGAGTTTACACCATCTGCTAAGTTAGCCCGATTACTAAGATCGGTCGCTAGTAAAATATTGAGAAACATGTTTTTAAGATTTTTGTACTCGAAAAACTTAATACGAGTTGACAACATTGAACATTTCCATCTTCAATTTGATGGATCGTTACATTATTCTTATTAACATTAGAATGTTGTCTGATACATGTTGCTGAAATTTGTCGTGAATTACTGTGAATCGTAGTTGCTGATTTGTAATTAAAAGTGCAGACCTAGGATATAAACTGGGTACCTTGTTGTTTTCTATGTCAAATACAGCAACCACATTTCAATTTTTTTTGATTTAGTGAACAAAACTGTTGTGGTGTTTCTTGCAATATTTCGTAATGTATGCATACTATACTTTTGTTTGTATATTCCCACATTTGAGTTTTACCTCAGATCTTCCTCTGACAGACGAAGTTGAAGTTGTAACTTTTACTGACGAAACAGCTGCTTTCGGCGTCAATGAAGGAACCCATGAAGGCAAGTATCTCCCTTTAAAAATGTACTTCATCGTTGCTAAATGGTTGGAGAATCAATATTCCGTTTACTGCCAAACGTGGAACTTGCACTCCCATAACTCTAAATGAAATAAAAAATAAAGCAGTGGAAGTAAAACATCTCGGAATACATCTTGACAAACGACTCGCATGGGGAAAACATATCCAGACAAAAGAAAGGCTCTCGACATACAATGAATAAATTCAATTCTTTCACTAATTACATATCTCCAAACTCGCTCGGAACCAAACTATTGCTTCACAAATTTATCATCAAGCCGATAATCCAGCTATGGGGGCCAGCCTCGAACTCTCAAGCAGTTTTAATCAAAAAATCTTCGGAATATCTCAAATAGTCCATGGTTTGTAATTAACAACCAATTGCATACTGATCTGAACATACTCACTGAATCTTGAATTGAATGTCATCCAAATCCCCTAGTGGAAAATTTGATGTCTAGTGTCGAAACCTTCAGAAAACTGAGAAGAATAGCTGAGACTGAGAATAAAGATTGTTTAATGTTTTTCCTTAAAAATCTTAAATGCAACGGCAACATTTTTTGGCGTCGTCACTTTATCTTCACTATTTATAACTATTACGAATTTCCAATGTTTTGTAAAATGTAAGGATAACATGGTTTCCTATGTTGATTCATCATAAGAATGTGCAAAAGGGGGGAAATTTCACCCGCCTTAAAAAAAAATACATGAGGTGTCAGGGGACACCCGGTTGGAACGAAGTTCCTTTCGCGATATAAATATTATGTAAATACTAGTTAGTTCCAACACGCCTACGGCGAATTGTTGAAAAATACTGTAATTTAAACGGATCTTTAAGAAAAGATTCTGTTTGTAAAATGATTGACTTTTTTTAAGAAATTTTTTATTTATTGAATATATTTAAAAAAAAAAGTATATCTTTAGGCCCCTTTCGTAAGAATATGTAACGGGTCCGCCAAATAACTTTTTTTTTTGAAAATGCTATAAAAAGAACTACTGAATATTTTATTTTTATTTGAAAGTACAATCCTTCCGGTTAATAATGGAAAATAATTTCATTCAAATGGCTGCCTCGGCTGGCCATGCAGTAGCCTACATGATCGATCCAATTTTTAAGCACATTATCGATTGTGTGCAGCTGTATTTCACCAATGGCTTCACGAATATTGTCCTTTAAAGCGTCAATTGTCTCTGGCTTGTCGGCGTAACACATATCTTTGAGGGCACCCCACAAATAATAGTCCAACGGTGTCAAATCGCAACTTCGAGGTGGCCAAACGACATCAGCTCTGCGGCTGATAATGCGATCTTCAAAAACAGGGCGCAATTTTCGCACACATTCTGCAACATTACCATGATTTTCAAAGTAATGTCGCAATATTTCCCAGCGTTGTTCAAGCGTATACACAACCATGTTCGTTCAGCGGAAGGATAAAACTAATTATCTGTCAAATCAGACATGAGCTAAGTGTTACCATTCACGAAATAAGCACTAGTTCAAAAAAAAAAAACGTTAGATGGCGGACCCTTTATTATATTTTACCGATAAGGTCCTTTCTTTGATGAGAGGAACTTCTTTTATTAAAAGCTAATGTTTTTATGTAAGAAAAAGCCTATGAGTATGCTTTTTTTTTACAAAGAAATACTTTTTATAAGAACAGGTACTTTTTAAAGAAGTGGTAATCTTTTTAGGATAAGGTTATTTTTTTTAAAAAAAATTTACTTATTTTCAGGACGGCTACCTATTCCTATTTTATTTTTAAGAAAGGGTACTTTTAGGAAAAGGAATTTTGTAAGAAAAGGTATTTTTTGTAAGAGAAGGTATTTTTTTTTTAAGAAGCGAAAGAAAAGACAAAATTTTAAGAGTAGGTACATATCTCAAGAACAGTTATTTTGCTTTACAAAAAAGGTAGTCTTTAAAGAAAAGCTAGTTTTTTTAAGAAAAAGCAATTTGTTGTAAGATAATGTAATTTTTTAAGAATAGGTACTTATTTAAAAAATAAATTTTTAAAGAAAAAATACTTTTTGTAAGAAAATTTACTTTTTTAAGCAAAGGTACTTCTTAAGATAAGGTATTTTCTTAAGTTAAAGTACTCTGTTGAAGAATATGAATAGGTATTTTTTTTTTGAGAACATTTACTTTTTTTAAGAAACTGCACATATTTACGGAAATGTTATTTTGCTAAACTTTGTTTTGCTTTTCTAAATTTACTTTTTATTCGGTTCAAACGACAATATGTAATAAACAGGTTCCACCTAGAAAATTTCCCATTAAACAAGAAATATCCTCCCATATTTTATATGTTAGTCTAGAAACAAACCAAGCCAAAAGTACGATTGTAAGAGTAAATGTGATGCCAAATGTAATTCCATGCTCAGGGTTGTACTTCATTGATTTGCCAGTCTTGTACTTTGGCTTTTCTAAATTTAATTTTTATGGGTTCAAAACTACAATATGTAATAAAGAGGCTCCACTTAGAAAACTTCCCTTTAAACCAAACCAAACCAAAAGTATCCAATATAGTTGATAGTAATAATGGGTTGTAATAAAGTCGTTAAAATAAAGTTGTTTAAAATTTTTTCATTTAGCCCTCATCCCGCAACGTGCGATAAGGTACTTCGTTCCAAAAAAATTCAGTGGTTAACTTTCAAAATGTCGATATACGTACATTTTTTTACTCCATCTGCGAGAAGCGTTGTCAGAACCGTGTTGCTTTCGAAATAGTTTAATTTTGTTTCACAGTGATATTATTTGTAAACTATTTAGATTAATAAATATAGATAATAGATTAATAAAGTATACATGAAACAAAAAAAAAATGACTTGTACTTTGTAAAGTTAACATTTTTTAAGGAAACCGCGAACACCAGAGATAACAGGAAGACGATCTGAATCTTACTTGTTAATTTCAAAAACAATTAGACGTATCGTTTAGGAGATATATTCTAATGGTGATCACAAGCTCATCGTATTTGCGATTAATCGCACCATACAGAACACCATTATGGGAATAAAAAATAAAAACTAAATGGTTTCCCATTACATCCCACGAGGGGGTTAGGGAGAGCTTCTCACAACCAGTGAGCTGTGCGCGTTCTAGTTTTACACTCACTGATTGGGATCTACAATTTTACCCCGGTTCCGAACGGTATTTTGAGAAACGTTTTCATGGCTAAGTACTCGATAGTGTCGCCTTCAGTAAGCGAGGTGACCGTCTTTGAAAGAAATATAAGGTGGTTAGAGTAGGGATCGAACAAGATGTACAAGAGCCGCGCAGATTACCATTAGACCACCGAAGGCTGACTAATATTTTACTACCGACAAAATAATAATCAATTCGGTAAAACTTCCTTATTGACGAAATGTCAACTATTTTTTAGACAAATTTGAAGTTTGAATTTGAATTTATGAGAAATCCGAAAGTAGTTTTCTCATTTTCTTATTTGATCCGAATATTACAAATATATTACGATAAGAGTTAGTGAAGAACATCCTCCTTATTTTACTTTCTACAAAAATGTCTGATAATATTAAGCAAAGCAGACTCACAAATGTTGTTACCCACAATCATCTTTGGATAATGTTCCGATAGCAGCAGTAAGTGATCTATTATTTTGGAACCATGTATTAACACTCTACGCAAAGAGTTTGATAAACAGTTTCGCCGTGTTGATTCGGCATTTCTTGAATTCTGGGATATTTTCTTTCAGTCCCAATGCAAGTAAAGGTGATACAAAATCCAGCCCGATGTTTTTTGAATAAATCTTAAACGGTACAATATTTTTCAATAATATTTGATTGCATATAGGTTTGGTTTATAACAATTATGAATGAAATGTAATATCGACTTAATGGCCGCCTCTGGCTGCAAATGTGTGCTCTTTAAACCATATTTTTGCACCAATTTATTCAATAATGTTGTGCTTTGGCATCTGAATTGTTTCGTGCCGTACGTACACTACGAGTTCGGCTAGACTTCACTCTATCTCCAAGAGTATACAAAGTTTCAAAATTCTTTATAATACGCTGAATGGTTGACTTGCTCGGCTCATTATCTAAACCAAACAAATCCCATAAAATTCTTCGCGTTCTTAAAATTGATCGATTTTTTCGATAAAATGTTTTAATAATTTCTACACGTTGATGGTGCGTTAGAAGCTCCATAATATATTTTTGTTGACTGCTCTTCACAACTGTCACATACAGACTGACAAATGTCAACCAAACAGTAATGGCGGTCAAAGACATTGGCTTGGAACATAAAAAAAAAAACGATATATAACCCTACCGAAAGATAATATAACTTTTGCAAATGGCTGCGACTATCAGCTTTCTTACGGAATAGACATCTGCAAGCCACGAAACAGTCAACCTCAGCAGTTATCTTCAAGAGTGCGGAATGCTAATGACTGTTTTATTCAAAATAATTCGACAGTGATTTTAGCGCAATGCGAATTTCGTCGCAGATTTTCCGGGCATCCTATAAAACATTTAGCCGATCGTTTCGGAGAGTATGGAACAGGAAGCGCCTCAAGGTTTCGTAGTATTCTTTCCGACGATAATAAAACCTATGTGGCTGAAGCTGGCGCGGGTAAGCCTTCAACATCGACGAAACGACGTTTCGCGCAATTGGTCATCAGATGTTCGACCCTGCAGCGAATTTTGGTGAAAAACTCGAAGATGTTCCATCAACATCTGCCAGCAATCCATCAAACAAACTCACAAACACTTCCTCTTTATAATATTAGTATAGATGTGGTAGATGGTAGTAGTCTGTTGTGAGGTGGTAGTAGTATGCTGTCAAATGGTAGTTAACTCGACAAATGTGGTAGGAATGCACAAAATGCAATGCCTCCAAATTTGGTCACTTGTTGACAGACAGCAACACGCGACACATTTTGAATCTCTTCCTTAAATCTATGGTAAAGTTTTGGAATATGTTGAACTATATTCTTAGAAATCAAATATATTTGTAATCAATATCTGTACAACTTTAGTCAGGAATAAAGAATGAGTCACTGATTGGGACCTACACCTTTACACCTACTCCGAACGGGCATATATAAGCACTTTCAGCGCTAATCACTGCATAGTGTTGCCAATACTGCGAGAGGTGACCGTCGCCAAAAGAAATGAATTGAAAGGATTGAACCCACGTTCTCACACACTAGAGCCGCGCAAGCTCTCCGTCCAATGTCAGGGGTATACCAGAAAATAAACATTCCCTATAATTGAAATATTACCCCAAAAACCGAAATACACAAGTTAAATTTTTAATTTCATTAGAATTTATTTCTTCAAATATCAAATGACGACGTCTTCCATTTGCCAAATACAAAAGACTTAAGACACAGACACAATCATTTCTCGAAAATCAATTGTTGCTTGCGTATTTTGAAAAATGATATTTTGTCACGCCTCTGGTGGCATTTTCATCTACAACAACGAAATTTTCTCATGGCAAATTTGCTGATTTCCGAATAATTTTCAACAACAGCCAAAAAAATTCACACGTTAGCCTCATTGTTTTGGCCTGAAAAGCAACAAACAGAGAGAGTTCAATTTAACAAAGATATCAAAACAAAACAACATAATACTTATACTCATAAAAGAAAATAAAAACAAATAAATAGCAATTTTTAATAGAATTGATGTCCATACAAGCGGCCACTGAGCACTGAACAATCGGAACAATGCAATGGTTTAAAGCAGAGGCAACAGGTTTGAGAATTTCCACAGAGCAACAGGTAAATTTGATCTTTTGTCAAACAACAATAATAAATTGAAAATTGCTTTGGATTTTGTTCGCAAGCCTCGAGACGATTTACTGCATAAGTTTACTGTCTTGTTGTTCATGGTTGTGCGATCGTTGAAACAAATGATTGCAAAAACAAGTGAATTTTTTAGGTTTTGGTTTTTAAGCCGTCCCATAAGTTGAGGTTTCCTACTTTTTTATATGGCATTATTTATTTTAGGGTTCTTTTGTTTGATTCTGCGTGTACAGACATTTTCCTGCAATTAATTGAGAAAAAAATCTAGATGTTATCTGCTTGTGTGGCCACTTCTGATTAATTTGAAACCGTTATAGAAAGGGAAGGAGTTTGATTATAGAATGATGTACAATTGGCCATAAGAATACGCCGTTGCGACATTTATTTTATAATGTGTTTAGGATATCACCAGAATCTCTTTATTATGATTTTTTTTTTGTAGTATATTACTTTTAACCGGGTATTTACAACACTTTTCAATTACAAGAGTGTGTTTGAAGGCACCTTTTGAACCCCCAAACCGAAGTTCAAGTTTCTGGTTAATGAATATTCACAATTTTGCTACCAAGCAGACCCTCTGCTGGAGAAATTTAATTTTTCTTCTTATGGTCCACAAATTGCAAAAAGTAAAATAAGTCAAATCGTCCATTGTCCAAAAAATTTAATTAACATTGAAATTGTCGCCAAAGCAACAAATACTGGTCGATCATTCTCTTCTTTGCTACCAACACTTTTGGTTGGATACTGAATAAGCTCAAGCTTTCAAATTTCGAATAGATTGAATTGCTAATTTTTAGGATTTTTTTAAATCATCGCCAAAAAAGCGCGGCGCGTCCACAATTTTTGATGTGTTAACATCTATAACGGCGTATAGGGACTAAATCTATCAAAGTCAAAATCTGCTAAAACCAGATTTTATGCTGCTGCTAAAACCATCGCAGTCGACGTTATGGTGACATACTAATACGTCAGCTACTTCGTACAAAGTATGTGTGATGTTGTGTGTTTGGCTGTTTCGTTGCTGCAAGCACAAATAAATCACCAACATATCAGTAGTAGTAGTAGTAGTAGTTGTTGTTGTTGGTGTTGTTGGTTTTTTATTATAGTGAAAGGTAATTCCAATAAAATGTGGGTGCGGTGACGTATTATACGTATATAAAAATGAGATAGCAAGAGAGCAACGACAATTTTGTGAACTTGTGTAGCGTATGTACGAATATAGCAATGTATGTATGTATATACAAGTGTCTGTTGCTTTGCATTCTTTGACTTTTGTGGGAATAAAACAAAAAGTATTGAGCAAGAAAATAATGACACATGTGCTTGCACTGGGTCTTTAAATAATTTTAAGTATTAATATTATTTAACTGTAACGTCATCATATGATTGAACGCTGTTTTTGATGTGTTAACATCTATACGCGCGCCTCTAGGGCAGTAAACTATAAATTTAATACATACGCAAGTGTTAGGTTTGTAAGAGTAAATCATCGTTTGTTTGTTCGTTGCTTGGCAGTCGGTATTGAAAGTGATTATTGGGCAATTTTCATATAATTTTCCCACGCGATTTTCTCCGGAAATTCATAGCCGATTTTATTAATTTTTGGATTAAACAGCTAGTGCGGGTTTGGACGAAGAGTTTAGGCCAAAAGTGTTTTAATTTGGAGTAATAATTTGGAGTAATATTAAAAAAGTATTTTATGTTGATCTTCGGTTATATCGTACGAATATAACAATGTATGTATGTATGTATGTACAAGTGTCTGTTGCTTTGCATTCTTTGACTTTTGTGGGAATAAAACAAAAAGTATTGAGCAAGAAAATAATGACACATGTGCGTGCACTGGGTCTTTAAATAATTTTAAGTATTAATATTATTTAACTGTAACGTCATCATATGATTGAACGCTGTTTTCTATTTTCCAATGTAACATTTACGAATGTGTTCATAGAAATCGAACAGGTACCGTGTAGCAAAAAGGTGTTAACACATCGCCCGTGAGTTCGAACACTCATTGGATTTTTTTTAACATTTGTTCCCTTACCCTTATTAAGGATCCCAAACTACATCTCTTTCCGAGTGTGAAATGTTCAAATTCAAAACTAAGTGTATTTGAACTCCACCCTATTAGGCATGTTTCTGTATCCCCTGTTAATTCATTTTTTCTAACACTTTTTATGAGAAGTTAAGCGATTTTGGTTGTAAAAAAATAATTTTTGTGGGTGAAAAAAACTCCCCTTTATCTTAAACCATAGCTCAATTATTTTGAACCCAATGGAATATTTAGGGTTAGGAGTTTTTTTCATTCTTTCATCGGCCAGATATTTCTATACTGGTTCAGACAAAGAGAAGCAATTCAGAAATGCAATGTTTTAGAAAAGATAGAAAACGTACATGGTATCTAATCATACATGTTTTTTTATAATTTGCATTAGATTTTAATTTGCATTAATTAATTATTTTTTTTAATTAAGTTGACAAAAAAATTTTAATTTTAATTTGTTCTGGCAATGCAAATGAAGGTTGAGGAATCAATAGTGAGCAGAAAGAATCTGATATGGGCCATTAGATGGTTTAAGCCCTATAAATCAGCCGGACCTGACGGGATAATTCCCGCGCAACTACAGGAGGCACTATACCTATCTTGTAGTTGGTTGGAGGCAATCTTAAGGGGCTGCCTTATGCTGGGAGTCAATCCTAGCATGTGAAAGCAAACCAAAGTGGTTTTCGTCCCGTAATCGGGCAAATGCTCTCATGTCAAACCAAAGGACTTTAGACCAATCTGTATATCATCCTTTGTTATTAAGACATTTGAAAGGTTACTGGACATTCATGTTCGAAGTAATCTTCCACAGTATCTACTATCGAGTTCTGGCTGGTCAACTGAGACGGCTCTCCACTCTATAGTCAGCATAAGAGAAAACTATCTTGAGAATAAGGTCTTCGCTCTGGGGACCTTCCAGGACATCGAGCGAGCCTTCAATAACATTCAATTGGGAAGCTACTGATGGATAGATCCGTCAAAGCTGAATGGAGTGGTGTTACAATTGCTAGGAACGTTAACCGGGGGACACCTCAGGAGGGAGTTCTGCCTCCACTATTATGGTTAACTTCTGTCAATGAACTGCTTCTTGAATTGGACAGGCCCGAATGCCAGGTCTTTGCCTATGCCGATGATATTGCTATCATCTGTACGGGTGGAAACCTCAATTTACTTAGCATTCGAACAACCAGCCTACTTAGTCTGATTTCGAACTAGACCGCTAACAACTGACTATCACTTAACCCTCTTAAAACCGAGCTTATCTTGTTCTCTCGGAAATATAAAATACCCGCATTTGAACTGTGTAACGAGACGTAAATTTTTCGCCCGTACATTGCGTACAATCTATAACCACGAATACGATTATATAATGGACTAGTATGTACGACACCTGCGAATAGTACATTTATACGAATACTTACCAACCGTGTCCACAAAAAGTACACCCGTACAACATTTACCATCTCTATTGAAAGACAGCCGATGGCATACCCATTTGCACTATAATATGAGTTCCGATGTGTGTCACTTTCTTACGTCACCTTCTAATTCTGAATGAGATTATAGTAGTCATTGGATAAAGAGTCAACTCTGGTTAGAGGTAGGGGTCGGCTATCACTCCAAGACGAAGTTCATTGCCAACCCGAGGATATTATACCCGATCCTAATAGTTCTTTTCAGAACTATACTAAGGCTTTACTCTTCGGGAGTACTGCACCTCTGTTATTACCACGGCTTTACCCCTCGTGGGTACTGCACCCTGGTTATTACGAAGACATTGCTCCTCGGGGGACTGCATCTTTGTTATTACGAAAGCTTTACTCTTCGTGAGTACTGCACCTTTGTTATTACCACGGCTTTATCCCTCGTGCGTACTGCACCCTGGTTATTAACTCGGCTTTACTCTTCGTGAGTACTGCACCTTTGTTATTACCTCGGCTTTACTCTTCGTGAGTACTGCACCCTGGTTATTATCTCGGCTTTCATCCTCGTGGGTACTGCACCCTGGTTATTACGAAGACGTTGCCACTCGTGGGTACTGCATCTTTGTTATTACGAAGGTTTTACTCTTCGTGAGTACTGCAACATTGTTATTACCACTGCTTTACCCCTCGTGTGTACTGCACCCTGGTTATTACCTCGGCTTTACTCTTCGTGAGTACTGCACCCTGGTTATTACCTCGGCTTTATCCCTCGTGGGAACTGCACCCTGGTTATTACGAAGACGTTGCTCCTCGTGGGCACTGCATATTTGTTATTACGAAGGCTTTACTCTTCGTGAGTACTGCACCCTGGTTATTACCTCGGCTTTACTCTTCGTGAGTATTGCACCCTGGTTATTACCACGGCTTTACCCTTCGTGGGTACTGCACCGTGGTTATTACCTCGGCTTTACTCTTCGTGAGTACTGCACCCTGGTTATTACCTCGGCTTTACTATTCGTGATTATTGCACCCTGGTTTTTACCACGGCTTTACCCCTCGTTGGTACTTCACCCTGGTTATTACGAAGACAGTGCTCCTCGGGGGACTACATCTTTATTATTACGAAGGCTTTACACTTCGTGAGTACTGCACCTTTGTTATTAGCACGGTTTACCCCTCGTGGGTACTGCACCCTGATTATTACGAAGACGTTGCTCCTCGTGGGCACTGCATCTTCGTTATTACGGAAGCTTTACTCTTCGTGAGTACTGCACCGTGGTTATTACCTCGGCTTTACTCTTCGTGAGTATTGCACCCTGGTTATTACCACAGCTTTACCCTTCGTGGGTACTGCAACCTGGTTATTACGAAGACGTTGTTCCTCGTGGGCACTGCATCTTTGGTGTTACGAAGGCTTTACTCTTCGTGAGCACTGCACCTTTGTTTCCACTATTATTCTTACTCTACTAACCCGACTTCATTACGTATGTCACTAATCTCTATTACAGCGGAGCTAGCCGGACATCGATAACGAAGCGGGAATACACTACAATATATCACTGTACCAGTAACCAGAATACCTGTAACCACCGACTTAATAATCCCGAACGCTGTACCCGTAGCCGAACCCGAGCAGCGGCGACACTCACCGACTAAACGAATGCCGAGTTCTCATTCAACGGCACGAGCAAACAACCCGAATCCACCGATTAGACCTCACCCCGTAAGTACCCGTCATCTACCATCACCGTACCTGTAACCCGAATCTATCCATCAAAAGGATCTTTAAATCGTTTTCGTTAAAAATTTAATATATGGACTCTGAATCAAACAAAATAAAACGACGATCTTATTATTGCCCAAGTCAGGGAGAAATTCACTGTTTAATTTCGTAAGGGTTTGTGGGTCCTTACGACGACCCTGGAGATGACTGAGACTACCTCAGCCGAAGATAAAACCACGTTACAACTGCCGTCAGTTAATGGGGTGCAATTACAGTTGACGGAAAAGGTCAAGTATCTGGGGATAATTCTTAACAGAAAACTGTCTTGGACAAGTGGAGACTTACTTCAACTTGCAAACAAGCCAGGGTCCTCTGGCCACAGGTGGACAGGAAGAGGACTAGGCAAATACTTAACTTGCCGAGAGGCAGGTTATCCACAATGATAGGAACACTTACGGGACATTGTCTTGTAGGAAAACACGCCCTAAGATTGGGACATAGAAACTCCACTCTCTGTAGATGCTGCATGGAAGAGGACGAGGAAACGACGAAACATCTTCTCTTGGATTGCCCTGCTCTGGCAGAACTGATAAGTAGGATATTCGGAACACATTTAGTAGCCCTAGCCCTAGAGGATATTGCTGTAAATGTTATAGACAAATTCATTAAAAGGGCAAATTGGCTAGACGACTAGTCAGTAGTTGCAATAGCGGAAACTGCAGGTATCACAATGGGCTTCTTTAGCCTAAGTGTGCTAGACAGCGTGCTGTCTTGCAGCCTTTTCAACCAAATGCTTTTAATTATTTTAAATTTGTTTGACTGCTGCAAATTCTTGTTTTAAAATATTTTATATGTAGAGATTTGTGGCTTCGATGGGTGTTGCCTCGTAGTACTTTCAAATTCATAAACCTGTACTGTATAACATATTTGAAAACCAAAACTGCCAGATATGAAGGAAGTGCTTTGGTAATAACAATTGACAATTGTACTTAAAATTTTTTGAATTTACATTAATTAAAGTACAAATTATAATTGTCTTATACTTGCAATTAATTTACCCCATGTATGTATCAAATATATAAATTTGGCGGTTCAAAGAAGAAGCTTATTGTATTTGCTCCTTTGTGACCTTCCAATATTATCCCTTCTTCAGATCATTTGGTGTCGGTGTAACTCTGTAAACGGCCTCCCTTTCGTCTAGGAATATTCATACTTTGTAAATAAAAATAGTTTTAAATTTTAAAAAAATAACCTGAAAAGTGTAGAAAACTGGAAACTTATACACACATATGGTCGCATTCTAACTACAAAGATAAAAAATGTACGAAAAATCCCAACATCACTATACTTATACAACAAAATGAAATTCAATTTTTTGTATAAATAAAAGCCGCATATTACTCAAGGAGTTTATGTATGCCGATGGGCAACCTATTATCTCCGACAATAGCCGACATTGTTCTGGCGCACTGTTGGAACAGACAATGGAAGAACTTAGGGCGGCAAATATGAACATAAAATTCCTGACGGAATATGTGGATGATCTATTTGCGATTGTGAAGAGGAAAGATGAGAACATAATTTTGGAAAGATTTGAAAATTATCGCGAAAAGTTAGAATTCATAATGGAATGGGAAGCGGAAGTACCCATCGTCAAAACGGAGAACTTAGAACTAGTTGGTATTCAAAACAAACTGGAACTGGAACTCCACACAGACATTAAGGCGGAGGATGGGTACAATGACAAACCGTATCACGAATGACACTAAGCGACTAAAAGTTTGAAGACGTGAATATACGGAGAATCATAGGATTATTGAGAAAGGATAATTATCCGAGGTATGTGATGGTAAATATAATTGCCACATCAACGGTCAACAAGTTCCAGGGGAAACGAGATGCCCACACATATTGCAACACCATGTCCTACAGACTCTCTAAAACCTGGACTAACAGAAGACGGACAAGTAAGAGAGCACATCAGGGATTGGACTACGATACAGGCGTACAGACCGGACAATACAATATCAACAATACACAATACAATATGTTTACTTTACAACTGGACAACATAATATGTTTCCTTACAGTCGTGTCGTAAGCACTAGAATAAATACAAAATGTAAATGTGAAAAAATTTCAGAACGTTATATTAAAGTTTGTTAATTAGCTAATGTATAAAGTAATGCAAAATTTAAACAGGAATTGTCTTCACCTGGTTGTCTTTGACAGATTTAATAAATAATTTCGTCTGCAGATGTTGCAATAAAGCCAAAGATACATCGGAATGCAATAAATGAAATAATTAATGTTTTATTTTTATTTCGATGAAAGGTTTAAGGCCCTTTTGGAATAATTTGTACGAAAGTGTCTGAGTATAAATCTAGAGACGGCCGAAAAGGAAAGAGGTTATTCAATAACACCATATATTTGTAAATGCTACTAATAAAACAAATACTTTAGCAGTTGATAAATTGTAACGTAAAAGTTTTTGCCGCAACAGTCAAGTTTCTTATTTTATGAATAAAATTGTCACTTCAAAAATTATTTTTACGTTGATTGAAGTACCAAGCATTTTAAACAACAATTTTCGAATTCCCAACAAGATTGAAGTTCTTACAAAAGTAATCTAATGAGTATTCGAACTCACGGGCGATGTGTTAACACATTTTTGTTACACCGTACCTGTTCGATTTCTATGAACACATTAGTAAATGTTACATTGGAAAATAAAAAACAGCGTTCAATCATAGGATGATGTTACATTTCAATAATATTAATACTTAAAATTATTTAACGACCACTGGAGGCACATGTGTCATTATTTTCATGCTTAATACATTTTGTTTCATTCCCACAAAAAACAAAGAGAATGTTATGTTCGTACATACGCTGCACAAGGTCACACAATTTTCGTTGCTCTCTTGCTATCTCATTTTTATATACGTAAAACTTACTCATTATTCTCTTTGCTCTGAGAGTGCTCCGCACCCACACAAGACAACTATTCGCTGCCGCTACATCAGTGTGTGTTTTTTCGCAGTCGGGCAAATCTGTGTTCTGTATAGGGGTGGGTCACCCTTATCAGTTAGAGGTTTGAAAAATAGATGGTGGCCGATTTTGAGACCTTCCCGATATGCACACAAAATTTCATACAAATCGGTTCAGCCGTTTCGAAGGAGTTTAACGCCAAACAATCTGTGATCGCAGTCGGACAAACTGTGTTTGGATGTGTTCACTTTGTGAGTTTAGTCCCTACCCGCACCTATTGATGTTAACTCATCAAATTGTGAATATATTTGTTGTAAGAGTTTTCGCTCTTGAAATGTTTGTTTAACTGCTGTATCATTCATCATGTACCTCTATCAAATATTTATATGTATGTCCAAAATATTTTTTCTTCTTTCCTTCTGAAAACTAATTGTAATTTAATGTCGATCATAAACAATTTTTTCCATAATATCCCTCTCTCTATATCATATACTTTTTTCTCTTTTGGACTTTATTTGTAGTCCCGTTATGTATGATTATCGCTGTAAGTTTGCAATTCAATAGAAAATAATTATATGTGCAGTCGCGTTCCTGCCACTTTAAAGTGAACAACTCTATTTTTCTCGGGTGTTTAGTATAAAATATCTTTCTGTACGTGAGTAAAATGATCGTTATGAATATATTCTAAAAAATGTGTTGTTCACAGTTTTGTTTCTAGTTGAACATGCCACGTGAAAGTGAACTTATGGATGAGGAGCGCGGAAAAATTGTTGGAATGGGACTTGCAGGTAAAGGAATTGGCGAGATTGCAGCTGCGGTAAATCGGCTTCGCAATAAAGTTTCGAATTTCCTCAAAGACCCCGAAAACTATGGTTGTATTAAACGCAGTGGACGCATCCCGACTGTAGACCAGAGGACAAAGCGACGCATACGGCATTTTGGAGCTAATGGGAATATGAGTTGTAGGGAAATAAAGGTGGAATTGGGTATAACTGAAACGAGACAGCGGGGCCAGCAACTGATAAAGGCCGATATAGGTATTCGGTACCAAAGCAAAATGGGCAAACCAGGCTTAACCCAGCGCCATAATAATGCTTTTGCAGAAAAGTACAAGTTTTGGGAGGACGATTTTGAAACCGTTATATTTAGGGATGAGAAAAAGTTTAATTTCGACGGACCTGATGGTCACCACAAATATTGGAGAGATTTACGAAATCCTCGGAAAACGTGTTACAAGCGAAACCACGGTGGTGGATCTCTTATAATATGTGCTGCATCTTGAGCACAATGGAAGTGAGAAATATGCTTTTCCCAACTAAACTGAATGCGGAAGCATACGTTGATCTGTTGGACATCAATTTAATTGACTTTGCTGGCGAATTATATGGAGATAACTGGACTTTTCAGCAAGATAACGTCCCGATCCACATTGCTCGGCTCACAAGGCATTTTTTTAACGCCCGACCTCAACCCAATTGAAGACCTTTGGGGGATTCTTTCCGCCAAGGTGTTTTCAAAGTCGAAGCAGCTTTAGCTTTTCCTAGAAAAGTATTTGCACTTATTTCCAAAGAAGAGCGCGGTCATGCGAGTTTGAAATTTAGAGAAGTGCATACGACAATTGAGATAAAGTCTTATTAAATATATATTTTTGATGGAGAAGCTTTAAGGCATGATGAACACCTTTCAGAGATTCAAGTGGAAAGCGATGTATTAAATTTGTGTATCGATTGGGAACTTTCGGGCGAGTACATCTCGCTTTGAACTGAATGTGGAATCAGAGCCACTGAAATTGTATCGGTAGTGCCATCTCATGACATCGGCGAAATATTTAATAAAGGAGAATTACGTGCGGAAAAATTAAATTCTGGTATAAAAAGCAGAAGTGGAGGACCGAAAACAATATAAGTTAATTCCATTTTAAAATTTATATTTTTATAAATTTCATTTTCCTTATGAAAAAGCTCACAATTCCTTACGGACGTGCAGTGGCAGTGACAAAACATTATCAAATACGGTTTCTAGATGGTTGACATCATCCCAAGAATTGGTATGCCAAAATTTGGTATACTATATAAAGTTAACTAGTCACCAAAAAGCAAATACATGAAGATTTTCTTCAAAGATTTATTTTTTAAAATTCCTCTTATCGAAAGAAAATAAAAAATAATTATCAAATAATCAGCCTTATTCTACATTACAATCCAATCGTAATTTTCTCCGTTATTGCAACTTTGGTATTCTCCATTCCGTTTCGATTCAATTTAATATCGTGACTGAGTTTTTTACGATCGTGTGTATTCTGCGTTACAATCTTAACTCAGTTTTTCTAAGTTGGTAATTACTTGACGGAGCGTCTTAAAATTGTTGTGTTTGGTGAAAAAATTATTCAAAAAATCAAGTTTATGTGTAAAAAAGAGGAATTGAGCCAAATGTAAGTATAAACTACAATAAAAAAAATAAAAATAAAACGTTTCATAAATTATATAAACTGTTTATTTGTTTGTACTGATTTGTGAGTTTTATTTAATTTATTGCAGGTCAAGAACAACAACACCGGAGCAATACGCGATGTTGGTGACTTTAATGTCAGGAAAATTAGACATGGCCACTGCGTACTCGAAGCCTCCGAAAGAGAAGTCCTGGCATTTTGGGAAGAGGTCAGAGTGGAGGTAAATTCATTAGGGTATTGCAAGATGGAATAAAGCAGCCACTACCCTGTTAAGCGGTGATAAAGACGTTAACGTATACGCCCGAGCTTCTTGTGCAAAGGTATCTAACACATATTTAAACTCGTCTTTATTTAGGCGAAAGTTTTTTTGGAATCTGTAAAAGTAAAAATTTTATTTAACACATCAACACTTTTAAAACAAATCTCTTAGAATTGATCGCTCATCTCGAACGGATTGCAATTGTCTCTCAATTTTCACTTTCCAAGTCTTCCCTCTGTATTCCGGAGCACGTTGTTCTCCTCATCCAACAAAAACGCCGCTGCTGTCGATTCCATTTCTCTTAACTTTACTTTGTGCTACAATGATGTTCAACACATGAAAATAACACCTCCGGCACAACAAAATTCTTCTCCGGCGCATTATTCTTGTCCGGCACAACAACACACTGATATAGTTTGGCCACAACTACCTTTTACTTATGTTCTGCTTTTTTTTGTACTTCGGTACTCACTGATGTGTTAAATTTGTTAAAGTATCAACAATATTTAATTGTCATCTGTTTTATCAGTGAATCACTGTTTTATTTGCACTAAATTCAACTTTTTATTAAAATGTTTACACAATTGACAATATTTTTTGTTTCTATCTCATACGTTTCACAACAAAGCAGCTGTTTGTGAATACACTCTTGTCTTCCTCTTTTTCTTCCAATTCAGTTTTTAGTTGGAATACCATTTTACGATCGTAACGTAACGGAATGCGGAGACGGAATTGTAATGCAGAATAAGGCTGAATGTCAATAACAAATTAGTTTTATTATTTGAATTTTATTATTATATTAATTTCACTATAGTTGCGTTTTTTTGTAACTTATATACGTTTCCCCATACATATGCTATCCTGTACGTGCTATCGGGGAAAGTTATACCTGTTCAGCTTATCGGGGATAGGTTGTAAAAAACTGTAGTGAAAAGTTAACAAAAGATAAAAATGCAACCAAGTTAATACTATATATTGAGAAATGTCTACTAAATTATGTCTAATTGTCAAATGCCTACTGACACGACAATTAATAAATAAAAAATAATTATTAGTGAAATATTAAAATTAGCATAAATTTACTTTAAGAGCACTTGTGTGATCTACACCAAAATTTCAACACTGACATAGTTTGCTGCGCTGAGTTCCAGAAGTTGATTTTTTCCATCCGCTCGGCCCAACTTCTTGATATATAGACCTTTAAAGCTTGAGCATATAATCGGTCATATCTCACGAGTTTATAACCCGATATGGTTCAAACGGATATCAGTACAAAGGTATTTTTATACTCTGTAAATCCCTTTTGTAAATATATTTCGTTTAATTAACCCATCGGGGGTTTATGTAAAAAACTCATTTAATTATTTAATTAATTTTATTTAATTAACTAAATTTTTTGTTAAAACTACTATTTTCAAAAAACCTACTGTACCTATTTTCTTGCTAGACTCCGATTATAGACAATGCTTCAAGCCTTTTTTTCAGTTGTAATACTGCATATTAACTCGTCAAATACCGGAGATATTTACTTTACAAGTTGTGGAATACATATTTCGCCATAATATAAAAGTAAAAGTATTATTTTAAAAAAATCGCGCTTTCTAAACAAAATTACTATGCCGAAGCTGCCTAGCTGGTGTAGGACCCACCCCAGACGAGAAAAATCCTAAGCCCGGCCGAGGTCGGCCACGCAGAAATCTTTATGACACAAAAATAATATGAACTTTAATTTTGAACTTTAATACCTCCGGTCTGTGAAGAATTATTGGCGAATATTAAGCATTACAAAAGAGGTTAAGGTCTGGACTATTATCGGAGCCTACCAAAAAAAAGTATAATGGGGCATTTTTTTGAAAAAAAAAAAAAAATATTTATCAAGAGAGTAGGGTTAAAAATCGATTGTTTTAATAAGCCCCCAATGGGTTAATACAAATAAATATATTTATAGGCAGCGTTATATTAGTTGTGTTTTTTTTGTAACATATATACGAGAAATATATAGGATACAAAGAAAACGCATCCCGGTTAACCATTAAATGACTTGGTAGCACTTTACATTTTTTTTTATCTATTTTTATGTCAAACTACATTTGCAATCAAATTCAATTAAAACGTTTGTCAAAAATTTCTTTTCATAAATAAATTTAGATATTTATTTCCTAAATACTAATTTTGCTTAAGTACAGAAGGAAACCGTTTCGAAATCGACCCGATTATGGCAACTCCCTCTGATTTCAACGATATGGACAATCAATCGGATGGAGTATCCCAGGAAGACGAGGATGGTAAGGACAAATATCAATATACCGGCTAGAGATATAACATGGCGCTTCAGCCGTTCACAACCATAGTTCTGGCATACAACGCTTGTTTTTAACACTTTACCCAGCTTGTCTACTGATTCTGCTTTTGCTAGAAAGTTGTATTTGTGTACCGTACGTCTTGATAAACATCTGAATTCGTTTCCTAGATTGCTATACAATGCACCTAATACAATTTTCTTCAACTCATGAAATAAACTCATTAATTTGTTGTAAAAGCACTGTTTCATCTTAAATTTCAATTTTTATTTTCCACGAAAATGTTGAAATGATATAAGATCTGCCTTAGTTGTACACCACAAAATGTTCCTCCTCAGTCAACCACATAATCTTTCTTCGATTCTCAAGGCATCATATTAATTAAGAAAACAATACAATCTGTTTATCTCCTTTATCCGCCATTGGACACAGATCCTGTTTGGATACACTAATTCAATGTTTTCATTCTTTATATTGATGGGTTTGAAGTCTTGTTGTGGGGCTTAACATCCATACAAATCGCCGTTCTTGTTATGGTGGCCATTGGTTATAAGGCACATAAATTCTTAATGATTTAACAAATAGGTAGCACCCAATAAGAAAAGAATTCAAAAAAATATTTTTACTTATTAATGTGTTTTGATTTATTTGTTTTCTTTTCTAGACATTTGTCAAATAGGTAATATTAACTTGGTAGAATTTTTATCAGTCACTACTTTTTTAGTACCTCTTTTTACAACTTATCCCCGATAGCCATAGCAGGTATAATTTTCCCCGATAGCATATACATGATAGTACTTGTATGGGAAAACGTATATAAGTTACAAAAAAAACGCAACCGTAGTTTAGAAAGAGCTTTTGAAATGATGCCAATTTTAACCAGATTGGATAATAAATGTCTGACTTATGCCCGATTATAAGTTCAATCATTGTTTTAATCACCCCCACAAATTAGGCCATTTGCTCCTTAAAAATTACCAGTGACATTGTGCGTTTATTCGTCTTCGTATTCGGTCTTCGTCCATTAATTAAAACAATTTATCCATCTTATTATCAATGACGATAACGGCGTTTAACATGAATGCTACGTAGCCATGCAAAGCCAACAAAATTGTTATCCAAGACGATTTCGTCCATCAAACTGTTCCTATGATCCTATTCTCCTATTCTTATTATACTTGATGCCAAGAAAGTCGCACAAAAGGAGTATAGCGTTGGATGAGGTGGAACAACAGTGCCTGAATGCTCTGCAGTGGTACACCTAAATAAGAATGAACATCCTTTTTGAACATCGAACTCAATCAGAAGCAACGCTTCAGTCGTGCAGGCGCCGTACAAAATTGATCATCACCAACCATGGTTTCCTCAACGAATGGTGTACCCAATATTTTTCTTAATGGACCCAAAAATCGTAATTCCCTCTGCCTTTGTATAACACTTTTTCCTAAAGAAACACATCCGTTTAGAAAATACTCCTATCTCAAAGAAATGTGAAGTAAAAATTTTAAATAAAGATAAAAAAATTACAAGAGGTGTCAGGTTACACCTGGTTGGAACGAAGTTCCTTTCGCTGTATATTATTTAATAGTTAGTTCCAACACTCCTAAGGCGCCTGTTGAAAAATATTGTAATTTAAATGGATCTTTAATAAAAGATCCTTTTGTAAAATGATAAACCTTTTTTAAGAAATTTGTTATTTACTGAATGTATTTTTTAAAAAAAAAGTATATTTTTAGATCCCTGTTGTAAGAATATGTATTATATTTTCCCGAAAAGGTCCTTTCTTTGATGAGAGGTACTTCTTATATTGGAAGCTAATGTTTCTATATAAGAAAAAGTCTAAGAGTATGATTTTTTTACAAAGAAATTCTTTTTCTAAAAACAGGTACTTTTTAAAGAAATTGTTACTCTTTTTAGGATTAGGTTATTTTTTCTAAGAAAATCTATATATTTTCAGGAAGGCTACTTGCCTCAAGAAAAGAAAAGAGAAGGTATTAATTTTTTTTAAGAAAGGGTACTTTTAAGAAGAGAAATTTTTGTAAGAAAAGGTATTTTTTGTAAGAGAACGTATTTGTTTTTTTAAGAAAAGCTCTTTTTTTACGAAAGAACAGAAAAAATTTTAAAAGTAGGTACTTATTTCAAAAAAAGTTGTTTTGTTTTACAGAAAAGGTACTCTTTAAAGAAAGCTAGTTTTGTAAGAAAATGCAATTTGTTGTAAGATAATGTACTTTTTTAAGAAAAGGTACTTATTTAAAAATTTTAATTTTTTAAGAAGAGGTTCTTTGAGTAAGAAAATTTACGTTTTGATGTGTAAACATCTATACGCTGGGGGTAAAAATCTTTTTCACAATACAATCACAAACTTAGAGTAAGATGTGCGATGTAATCGTTGACCAATCGTAAAGCGTTATCAAATCGGTGTGAGCTATATATGAGTGGATTAGTGTAATCATACGCTGCATACAATATACTCAGCACCATCTAGTGTGCAATAGTAGCGACTAATTTCACTAATTGTCGTACATTATGTTATCGTAGGCAAATGAAAACAAATAAATAAAGTAAATACAAAAACATTTAATTCTAATAACTTTTAAAAAGATTTTTTGCACTTTTAATAAAAAATGTACTAAAACAAAGCAAAATAAGGAAAACTAAAAATTAACTTGTCAAATATAAGGAAAACTAAAAACTAAAAGTTTTCTTCATTTTTGAGATTGTCATTCATACTTAACAGCTGCATATAAGCACCATCTAGTGTGCAATATTAGCTACTAATTTTCGAAAACCATTGCTGTAAAATAACATTACATTTCAGTAAACAGCTGATTAATAACTTGTCAACCGCAACAAATACAAAATAATAAAATATTTCACAAAACACCAAAAAAATTATAACTCAGAACATAAAACAACACAAAGTGTATCAAAGCTGAATGGAGGTAATGTTAATTCTAATAAAATTTCTCTTATATTCCAATATAAATTAAGATTATAACATATCTTCATTACGTACTGTCGCCTTACACTGAAGCTGGTGCACGACAATTGGGTAACAATCTCCATCTCATGCCAATTATTATGGGTGGAGATTTTAATACAAATTTTGCAAACCCACAGTCGCAAGCTTTATCAAAATTTTTATTTGACGTTTTCCACTTGCATATGAGCAATTCTCCACAAACCCCCACAACTAACAATTTCACTACTATAGATGCAGTTTTCCATTGATTTTTAAATACAATCGAGTCAAAAATTTAAATATGTATCTTATTTTAGTAACCATAAGCCAATATTAACTATTTGTACTTAAGGGATTTACCATAGATGGGCACTCTGTAGTACTACTACAATTTCAGTAAAAATAATTCTTTGACTAGTTAATTTTTTCTGATTACTAAAATTTTTTTCAGCAATTTTTATAAAGTGTCTACATGATTATGATGAGGTGGATTGAATTTTCAGTAATCAGTAATGCCCGATTAATGATTATTATGAATACGGCCCTATGATTTGACTGGTAATGCAAATTAAATTTCATTATCAGTAAAAATTTACTGAATTTTTTCAGTAATCAGTAAATTTACTGCTTACTGTAATTTTTAATGCAGTACATATGTATATACTGCAGTGTGCCCATTTACTAACCAAATAAGTTAAATAAAACAAACAAAAACCAGCAAATTCCTATGTATTTATAATATTGAAAGTTTTGATACTTTTAATTGATTAATTAAAAAAATATACTAAAAGCATAAGTACTTCCAACTTCATTACTAGATGTTTACACATCTCCCCTGTGATCGGACTCACATTAATTTTTTAAGCAAAGGTACTTCTTTAAGATTAGGTATTTTGTTAAGTAAAGGAACTCTGTTTAAGAATATGAATAGGTATTTTTTTTTTGAGAAAATTTACTTTTTTTAAGAAAACGCACTTATTTAAGAAAATGTTACTTTTTTAAATTTCTTTCACTTTAGCTTTTTTAAATTTACTTTTTATTCGGTTCAAACTACAATATGTAATAAACAGGCTCCACCTAGAAAATTTCCCATGAAACAAAAAATATCCCCCCTTATGTTATTTGTTAGTCTAGACACAAACTAAGCAAAAAGTAGTAGTGTAAGAGTAAGTGTGGTGCCCAGGTAATTCCATGCTCAGGGTTGTACTTCATGCATTTGCCAGTTTTGTACTTTGGCTTTCTAAATTTACTTTTTATTGGGTTCAAAACTACATATGTAATAAAGAGGCTCCACCTAGAAACTTCCCTTTAAACCAACCCAAAATGGGTTTGAATAAAGTAGTTAAAAAAAAAAGTTGTTTAAAATTTTTTCATTTAGCCCCCATCCCGCAACGTGCGATTAGGAACTTCGTTCCAAAAATAAGAAACAGTAAGTAAGTAATTGGCTTCGATTGTATTAGGCATATCCAGCTTCGGAAACGATAGTGAGGGTGACTCACAACAAAATGCGATATCACAGTGTTTTTCAAATATGAGATACTACAAATTCCGACAATTGTAAAGAGCAAAGCTTTAGCGATGCTATTGTTGTAGGATTTTCGGACGAATCATCCTGGCCCAAACCCAAATTGGCTGGTTTCTCAGACCTTCGCCAAATCAAAAGGGCTAATAGTTTCTACCAGACTACAGGCATGTCAAACGTACATGTATGTGAACAAATGTTTTAAATTGTTATTATAAACAAAATGAATTCCGACAGGAAAACAGATAAACAAAAAATTCCTCAAATCAAAGTGCTGCCTAGTCATGTATGTTTCAGCGGAATGCGTTCCTTTTGTATCCTATATACGTGTCCTATATATGTTACAAACAAAACACAACCTATACGAGTATATGGGTGATTGTTCGGAAATTGTCATTTTCTCGTCCTTTGAATTTTCCCACCCTAAAATGGTCGAATGGTGACTAAATTGCGACATGTTCCCGAAGCTACGATGGTACTCTATTATTTCCGTGAAACACATTCCATTCTGAACCGTGTAAGTCGGTTTTAGGGAGAAAAAAACTGTTCAAATTGTCACAACCATGGCCTGTCCTCCGTATCGAATTCAGGACTTCAGCAGTAATATCCGTCAAGGACGTGGCTTGAAAGAAGTTACCTGCATATATGTTCTAAGGGACATTTAGATTTACAATTCTACGCAAAAAAATTGAAGGAATATGCACGCCATGGTTATTGAACGGTCCACGAAGTCTGTCCAACACTTTTGTCAGAATTTTGTACAATTTGAATTCGACTGTGGTGGCGCCATCTCCGGGGTTTCAATATGACCCACTTGCTGGCATTTTGGAGTGGAGGGAGTAGTGGCAGTATTTACACCGGCAGAAGTCAACACACGCACATGTATACGAAGGGGAATTCAATTCGAAAAATTGAAAAGCTAAGTCACAAAATAATACGTCACATCCGTTCTCTTATGATTCACATATGCCGTACGATATTTAGGCTTGATTCCCGGTTATGAAAGTAATATTTCATTGCCTGAATTTCATTGTCTTTGGAACTTGTCGAATTCCAAACCGGTCTGGAGCACGGTTAGGTTAAACACTGAAAGTCACAACCGTGGCTGTCACAACCGTGTCATATAGTTTCCAATACTGACTAAAATTGATAAATAATGGTTTCTTGACACTGAATGATTAATGTGGAGTAGGCTATTGCAAAGACCTGACAACACAGCAGGCATTTGCGAAGACCTGGCAACACAGTAGGCTTTTGCGAAGACCTGGCAAAACGAGAGTGAAGTACTTGACATGGCAATCGTCAGTCGTGTGTAGGTCGTGAAAGGTATTAGTCTATTGGCGAAGTTAACTAAATAAATTAGTTGAAACATTAAAATAGTGCGTTTTATTCAATTGATATATATTAGCGGTCATTACAATTAAGTTTCGTTCTGGCAGTCACTACCGTGGCATCGGAATACAATCAATGCTCCATAACTTCGATTGCTTTGGTGTTGTAGTATAGTGATCTTCAGATCATACTTTTGGACCATGATAACATTCAGAAACGTAAAAAAAATGGTACTGCAGACATATCGAGGTTTGGAAAAATTCCTATCTGAAAAATAACAATTTCCGAACAATCACCCATATATATTTCTTTTAGAAATTTGTATTGGGTGTAGACAATAAAAACCTCAGTGTTTAAATTAATAAAAATAAAATTTTTAAGATAAGGTTAGAAATGCAATTTTTGCAAATGACGTCGCTCAAAACAACCGCAACGCGGGTTTTTGGATCGGCCGGTATTATGCCTACTCTACATCAAGGTAAAAAAAATTGAGATTTCATACCCCGTGCTCACCATTGAAAAATATGCAATTGACAAAATTTCATAATCAGACAAAATAATACAAAACTGATAATATCTCCTAAACGGCGCGTCTAGTCGCAAGCTCGAAAAAAGTGTTGATTTCACGCCGATTCAATCGTAACAACGACTAAATTTGTTGTCACAGTTACAGTAATAAATGATCATATCTCCTAAAGGGGCATCTAAGCGGAAAACGAACGAAATTTCATTATCACCGTTAAAAAATATTGACCTGGTCATATTTTCTAAATGACATATCACATATAGTCGCAGAAACGACGGCATTTCTTGGTCACCATTCCAAAAACGGATGAAATTTGAAACTGAAGGAAATTTCGAGATCACCGGTACAGTAATATAAAAATGTGCGTATATCTTATAAGTTGCGTCTAATGCCAACAAGTTTGAAATGCTGGTATTATATTAAAGAAATAAAAACACTGCCGACCACATCCCCTAAATGGTTTAATTAATCAAAAATTTATAAAATGTTGTGGTAACCATAAACAAAATTATTAAAATGCATATTCGTATCACTGAAGCGATGCGTCTAATCACACTGGACTGGAATGAAATGGGAAATTCGTCTCAAAAGAAGGCGAAGACGGTTCCATCTACAGGCTGGTTCATGGCGTCTGTTTTTTTGGGTTGCACTTTCATTGATTATTTTCAGAGATGAAAAACCATCAACGGCGAATAGTATGCTAATTTATTGCAGCGCTTAAATAATGAAATTGAGGAAAAAAATTACAGCAGAGAGTTGTCCGAGGCCTTCGGCCTTATTATATATGCTTATATTATTTATCATTTATTGTTATATATGTTTTCTGTCTTATCGGATGGCGTATTCTACGTTAAACTTAATGGCCGTGTCCCTGACACAGCCTGCAGGGACAGTCCGTGGCCGAAGGCCTCGGACAACTGTCTGCTGTAATTTTTATATTTACCAACGGCATTTGATTCAAGTCCGTTTAAAAAAAAAATCCAATGACTGTTCGAACTCACGGGCGATGTGTTAACACCGTTTTGCTACACGGTACCTGTTCGATTTCTATGAACACATTCGTAAATGTTACATTGGAAAATAAAAAACAGCGTTCAATCATATGATGACGTTACAGTTAAATAATATTAATACTTAAAATTATTTAAAGACCCAGTGCAAGCACATGTGTCATTATTTTCTTGCTCAATACTTTTTGTTTTATTCCCACAAAAGTCAAAGAATGCAAAGCAACAGACACTTGTACATACATACATACATTGTTATATTCGTACGATATAACCGAAGATCAACATAAAATACTTTTTTAATATTACTCCAAATTAAAACACTTCAATCTCGGCTCGCCCATATCGGATCGCCTTAATTTTTGGAATAAACTCTTCGTCGAAACCCGCACTAGCTTTTTAATCCAAAAATTAATAAAATCGGCTATGAATTTCCGGAGAAAATCGCGTGGGAAAATTATATGAAAATCGCCCAATAATCACTTTCAATACCGACTGCCAAGCAACGAACGAACAAACGATGATAAGACAAAACCGAAGATCAACATAAAACACTTTTTTAATATTACTCCAAATTAATACTCCAAATTAAAACACTTAAATCTCGGCTCGCCGATATCGGATCGCCTTAATTTTTGGCCTAAACTCTTCGTCGAAACCCGCACTAGCTTTTTAATCCAAAAATTAATAAAATCGGCTATGAATTTCCGGAGAAAATCGCGTGGGAAAATTATATGAAAATCGCCCAATAATCACTTTCAATGCCGACTGCCAAGCAACGAACAAACAAACGATGATTTACTCTTACAAACCTAACACTTGTGTATGTATTAAATTTATAGTTTACTGCCCTAGAGGCGCGCGTATAGATGTTAACACATCAAAAATATTATGTTAAATTTTTTTAAACTTAATTTAATTTATGTATTTTAATTAATATTTTTATTGAAATAAGTTCTGCGAATGTTGAGAGGGCCGCCCTAATATTAAAAAAGGTTTACCTTATCGAGTCTTGGCATTAGCATTCGAGCGTTGTGTGAAAGCTTTACGCTTTACAATTCAAAATTAATGTTACAACAGCTTTATTGAAGCTTTCGGAAAAAAGCTTTATTACGTTAGCTTACTGTTTGTTTCACTTTTTACTAGATACATGTTGCCAAGCAACATTAGCTTGCTGTTCGTTTCACTTTTTACTAGATACATGTTCCTAAGCAATGTTGAGCACCCAAAAACACTCAACCAAACACCACACATATGTTTGAGTGTATGTGTTTAAACAATTTTCATTTGAGAAATTAAAATACTAGAAATATATCAACCAATATGAAATGTATATCAAACGAAAGATAACATCTTCATTTACCTACAAAAAAAATTTAAAAAAAATTCATCTAGCCGTTTCCTCAAATTCAATGAAATAAAGATTACAACAATAAAAACCTGACCTGACTCCTCATACCGTAAGGTAAGACGTATTCTACGTCAAAAGAAAAAACCTAATCAACAAAGGCGGGACAAAAGGCTTACGATGTAAACTTAACAAATATTACTATCTGAAAAATAACAATTTCCGAACAATCACCCATATATTAAAATCAGACATTTGTATTACTATGCTCTTAACAATAAACAACTACGAGTAACAATAACAACAGTAAAAACTTAAAAAAAATGTTTTTCATGCACTACAGGGGTAATTCCAAAAAAATCAACACAAAAACCAAAACCCAAAATTAGCCGAAATATTATTTGGCGTTCAATTTGAATTTCTTCATTTGGGGTCAAATTTTATAATGCAATTAAATAAAGGAAAAACTACCTAAAAAGTGAAAAGGTACACTCGTGTTGGTGTCACCTGTATAATTTTTTGCGTTAAAATTGTTTCTGTATTAAATTATATATACTGCCATCCCTTTGGTTGAGGGTATAAAACACCACAAAAATAATAACAATTTCCCCTTTATCATCGGCGCCAATATACAAATTTTAATCATCTTGATAACAATCCAGGAATTTTAAAATTTTTACATTTCAATAATCGTATAACTGCGGCACAACACATAAAAGAGTATAATGGAACTGGTAAGCGATCTCTATCAGAAACGTCAACAAAATCGCAAACTGCTGGACAAATGATGACGTTTCATAAATCTGAACAAAAAAATTAATTACATTTTAGCAAACCACGAAACCTCGCGTTCCACATAAAATAACACCAGTCGAAAAACAAAACCCAGTAAAACAGTCAACATGTTAACAACTTATGACAATTTAACCGAATAAAGATTAATCAAGTAAACAGACACAGAAACTGTTTAACCAAACAAATCATGAAAGAAAAAAGTGATATGTGTAACAATTAACCTGTGATCACAGACGGCTACAGAAACGCTCAACGTTCGTTGAGCTGCTGACTTGTAAGATTTTAAGATTTCAGTTCTTTTGAACATTTCACAAAAAAAAACAACAAAAAAAAACTGTTAAGCGAAATATGAAATAAACCGCAATTTAAACTCATATTTAACATTTTTATTACATTGTTACGCTTCTTGTTTAAGACACCGACATGATCTGTCTCTCTGAGATGATGTTTTTGATCGTTATTTTTCAACTTGATTTTTCAAGTTGTTAATAAAGATGAAAAAAAAAACATTTTTTTGGTATTATGAAATCTCTTCTTAGCTTAACCAAGTTGAAGAGCATGTCTGAAATTCTGTCATGTTATTAAATGGTTGTCGGCTTTTTCATAATACATAATGAAATCATAAATGACATAAAATGTCAACAATTTTTCGAGTGAGCAGACTCATAACATGTGACTTTTGAAAAAAGAATAAAATGAAAAATTGAGTTTTTGTAATGATCATTTTCAGAATGAAAAGAATCTGAAACAATTTGACCAGAAATTCAATGTTGAGTTTTTCTTTGGCGCTTTGTTGTGCTGTTTTTTTTTTTTTTGTTGTTACATGACTTTTTTCTGTTCATTAATCTAATTTTTGTGGTCATGACTTGGTTACTTTTGACGGTTTAGAAAAAAGGAAATTGAAATCAAGTGATTGTGTACATTTTCTGATTTTTCTTAAACACTGTCAACAGGTGGATGGATGGCTGAAAATGGATGGATGATGAAGTATTTAAAAATACAATCAAATTTTATGTGGTTTCACAGGCCTTTCGACATATATTTCAAGGATTAGTTCCCAAATATTAAGGGGTTTAAGAAATATCGTCGAGGCAAGAAACGTCATGGGAGGTAGTAGGTGTTCAAGTGGGATATCCAGAGTAACATTTCAGCATACATAGGAATATTTATTTTTTACTCGACTTTAATTTGCGTTTCTTGAGGCTGGTTTTATCATAGAGAAATGATGTATAGAGACGCCATCTCTCTCAGTATTTTGATGACATTTAGTGTGTTGCATATGGGCGGTTGCATGTTGGAATGTATTCATTTAATAATACCAGATAGAGGCAATGGCTCAAACCATCCATCAATAAATCAGCAACGGCATTTCGATTTGTGCGTTAAAATTTTTGTGTGAATACACCAGAAACATATACTGACAATAAAATATATCAAAAAAGACCAAAATACTCTTAATTTTCACAGTTTCTCATCAAAACGATGTGAAAAATTGAAGTCAACTGTTTTTGTAATTCCACCTGGTTTAAGTCAATCTACGCCAAATAACTCTCTGTCGCACATATCGCACCACGAATAGTGTGAAAGGAAATGTCAGATGAGAATAATGGCGTCTCTACACATCATTTCTGTATGGCACTGGTTGGTTCCCAACCTTTTGGGGCAATCGTACCGTTTGGTAAGAATTTGGTTTCTTACATACCCCTAACTTTTTTTTTTATTTATGTACAGCAACAAATCAATATTATATACAGACAAACCATTTATTTACATTTTAAAAATAACAAAATCAATTAAATTTAGTGGGAACGTTGTTGCTGCTTACCGTCAGCCAATTGTTGTATTCGTTGTAGCGTGTTTGAAAGAGCCAACCGCATGTCATGTTCAGCATTTAGTTTGTTCCTTAAATTGGTTTTTATGGACACAAGCACTGAAAATCCAGATTCATAGTGAGAAACAGAATAAGAACTTGCAATGCCCGTTTGACCAAAACAGGATAAGCATCGCTTTGTTTAGACCACAATATATTCGACGTCATTGTTTCAAAGTCACTGCTTATGTTGTTGTTATTCCGCAATTCGATGAGGTCGTAGTTTGCTTCATCAGCATCACTAATTTGATCCAATGAAACGGTGAAAGGATTCCTTATCCAGTACCTCGTTTCTGTAGTTCTCGAATCGAATAAGTTTTCACATGAAACATGTGAATTGAAACAAAAACGCTAGGAATCGGTACAAAAAATCGCTTCTCACATGTGTCTGTTTCTACAACGTTTGTTTTGCGAAAACTTTGTGTGACGAACTGCGTTTTTCATTCTTATTGGAAAAATGCGAGAAAATCTGTTTCTAAAAAGTAGGGAGTCGAAAAAATTAAAATGTGAGGCGTCAAAAATACTCAGAAATTAAAACGGTGCGAGATTTTGATATTGTTTCTACAAAAAGGTTTTTTAAGAAATTAAAACCTATTTTTTAAGTGCAGAAGATAAGAACTATATATTTTCTGTTATGTATTTCAATTAATTTTTCCAAAATATTACAGAAAAATCAAGAAAGTAAAAATAAAATGCAGTTGAATACATGTCTATACTTCGTTTTGTTCTTTTTCGCACTAGTTTATTTTGTTTGTTTACATTTTTATTCTTACTTGACAGCTTTCTTGGAATATTCCAATCAAAACTTCATCAGTGTTGCCTCTTTTCGCATTGATATACAGAAACACTTTTTACTCACAAATCGACAAACGATGGAATTTTTTGTTTCATGCTTAATGTGAAAACTTTTTGATGTGTAAACATCTATACGCTGGGGGTAAAAATCTTTTTCACTTTACAATCACAAATTTAGAGTAAGATGGGCGATGTAATCGTTAACCAATCGTAAAGCGTTATCAAATCGGTGTGAGCTATGTATGAGTGTATTAGTGTACTCATACGCTGCATACAATATACTCAGCACCATCTAGTGTGCAATAGTAGCTACTAATTTTCGAAAACCATTGCTGTAAAATAACATTAGATTTCAGTAAACAGCTGATTAATAACTTGTCAACCGCAACAAATACAAAATAATAAAATATTTTACAAAACACCAAAAAAATTGTAACTCAGAACATAAAACAACACAAAGTGTATCAAAGCTGAATGGAGGTAATGTTAATTCTAATAAAATTTCTATTAGATTCCAATATAAATTAAGATTATAACATATCTTCATTGCGTACTGTTGCCTTACACCGAAGCTGGTGCACGACAATTGGGTAACAATCTCCATCTCATGCCAATTATTATGGGTGGAGATTTTAATACAAATTGTGCAAACCCACAGTCGCAAGCTTCATCAAAATTTTTATTTGACGTTTTCCACTTGCATATGAGCAATTCTCCACAAACCCCCACATCTAACAATTCCACTACTATAGATGCAGTTTTCCATAGATTTTTAAATACAATCGAGTCAAAAATTTAAATATGTCTCTTATTTTAGTTACCATGAGTCAATATTAACTATTTGTACTTAAGGCATTTACCATAGATGGGCACTTTGCAGTACTACTAAAATTTCAGTAAAAATAATTCTTTAACTAGTAAATTTTTTTCGATGCGAGAACTACTGAAACGAGGTATAGTTATCAACTACAAATGTGCGAGGAATAGTAACTTGACGATTTTCCAGATGCATTTTAATACTGAGTTCAGAACGTTGACATCAATTTCACGTTTAACTTGCAAGGAAACTATTTATAAAAACTAAACTTTTCTTTTCTTGAAATGATGCGACTTTCCCTTCAGCAGCGAATATATTCATACCTCTGCCTTGGAGTGATATGTTTAAGAAGATTAGATGGCTAAATATATCTGGAAGATAAGCTAAAGAGAGCACAAAGCTGGTATCTGTGAAGTGCAGCAAAAGAGTTGATTCTTTGTCACGTAAAAATGTCTCAATTTGAGATCTAAGTTCAAAAACCCGGCTAAGAATTTTTCCTCTGGATAGCCAACGTACTTCTGCATGCAAAAGAAGTACGGTATGTGCGCACCCAACTTCTTTGCACATCACTTTAAATAGGCGGTGATTCAATGCCCTTGATCTGATAAAGTTTACGGTTTTCACAACAGTATCCAATGCGTCTTTGAAATAAGAAGGAAGAGTCTTTGATGCCAACGCATGACGATGAAGAACGCAATGACTAGAAAAAACGTCCGAGTTTATCTGTTTCACAAGAGCAATAAATCCTGAATTTTTCCCGAGCATAGCTGGAGCACCATCAGTACAAATTTATTCCATAGTATTCCAAGAAAGCCCATTGGCAACAAAAAAAAAATAACAAGCCTGTGTTAGATAACACGGGCGCATAGGTCAGACGTAGAATACGTTAGTCATTTTGCAATTAAAATATATGAATTAAATATAATTTTTGATAAATGATTTAAATCTATCTAATATATACGCATACAGCTGATAGCTAGTTATTAAGTTTTTGTAGCATAAGTAGGCGTTTGCATGTACATATTAAAGTTAATTAATTTTAGATAGGATAAGTTATGTGTGATAAGTTATTTTATGTATGTACAGTATAATTTTTAGTAAAATAAGACAACAACAAAACTACCAAAATGAAAGACAATTATTTTATAGGGTATATTTTATATGAAATTAAAATTTATTCTTTTATATTTACACTGATTGGTTTATGGTATGAAAAGTACGATATGTATGTAATGTGTTTTTCCTAAACACATTTCTGTGAATACGTTGAGAAGTAGTTGGAAAGCAGCTAATATATTGTGCTGCCATATCACAAAAGTAATTCCTATTGCTGTACATCTATAACCCAAATAAGTTTGGAAACCACTGATCTAAACGATTGGAATAGTTTTGAACAAGATTTATTAATTTATTTTTTAGTTTGTGTGCTCGAAGACTGTATGCCATATGTTTAAGGATGAAACTATATCTAGTTTAACGTATTACATTATAGCGACATCTTCATTTGAAGTACAGCTACAGCAATACATTTTATGATATGGCAGCACAATAGATTAGCTGTTTTCCAACTACTTCCCAATGTATTCACAGAAATGTGTTTAGGAAAAACGCCATTGATATAGTGAGCGTATGCATCGCCAATCCTTTGTATTAATGTACATACACACACATTTACACGCTGCTCGCAGAAGTAAACAAACGACAGCAAAGATCTGTAAACTTTCAAGCACACACAAGTGTCCACGCTCCCCTCCCTTCATTTTATGTTCCCCCCCAAACGAACTAATAACCGACCGATCCAACAAAACGAAATGTACACACACACACATTTACACGCTGCTCGATAAATAAACAAAGCCCAGCAAAGCCAAAATCATTTGATTTCACAACAACAACAAAAACAACAGCGGCATTTACAAACCAACAACAACAGCGGCATGTACAAAGAAAGTCTAAAATATCATGCTCTTAAATATTTATTTCCTTAACTACATAAAACTTTTATATATAGACATATAATTTTTTTAATGTAATTCGAAACAAAACATATTACCAAAACTGAGTAACATATAAAAATTGCTAAAATATGTTTTAATATTTAAGTAAAAGTGGGTGAAAGTTGACAAACATTTTCTCAAAATTTTGTGCTCCAGATCAACACCCCTACCTTACCGTATAACGTATTCTACGTTAAAATTAGTCATAATTGATATAATATCCACAGCCTTTGTAGTTTGTGTCAGGGGTTCACAAAAAAGAAAATCTTCTTTGATCTCGTTTTTGTACACATATTTAACAAAAGCAAGATGTTGAGCACAGTTAAAAACATCAGAGGATTCATCCAATTGCAAACCAATTTTTGCTGAACTTTCTCGTATTAATTTGCTCCACAATCTGCTTTAAGACATCTTCTGACACA
Source organism: Phaonia tiefii (assembly GCA_963931995.1). Classification (NCBI taxonomy): domain Eukaryota; kingdom Metazoa; phylum Arthropoda; class Insecta; order Diptera; family Muscidae; genus Phaonia; species Phaonia tiefii. The sequence goes on along the minus strand of OZ008368.1, from coordinate 193,471,548 downwards.
TCTTTAATTCTGTCGTGAATTGTGTTGTTGAATAGTGGGATTTGTGATATTTTGAGTTCCGCGTCCTTACCACACATAATTTCTGCCATTTCCATCGCGCATGGCTTAATCAAAGTTTCTACGATTGTATGAGTTTTTTATCATTTGCAATCCTCACCCTTGCTTCTAAAGCTGTTTTTTTCTCGGGAACAAACCGCTAAATGGTGAGTTTTTCACTGGCTTCAAATCGGGCTGCTTTAATTTTGAATACAGCTTCTGTGTCATTAACATTGTTTGGATGTAACTACTGCTTGTAGATGTTGCTTAAGTTTAGATGCTTTCATATAACCATTACTAAGTACTTTCGCGCAAAACTATACATTGTGGCTTTTGCAATCCATCTTTGTCAACTATGAAAGTGAAGCCGAATTGAATATATGAGACCTCATAACAACGCTTCGTTGACATTCTGATATTTATTATGCACTGGTTTATTTGTTGTGCTTACCAAAATTTATCGAAATCAGTTATATATATTTGTTTTTTTACGCGTTTTAGTACTAAAAACAACAATTAATTAAATTATATTTAAATTACTTAGTAGTGCACGGAGAACCGAAAAAAACTAAATACTCAGGAACTTTTAAAAATCAACCAAATCCTTACAAGCAGTTTTTACAATGAATCTTTGTGTTACTGATTGTGCTATTAAAGAGCTGCATGAATGTTTTGATTTACTGCCTATTGAGAATGAAGCGAAAATATAACTCTAATTGCGAATAAATCTCAATCGGCTCATTTCATTTTTCAAAAATAGGAAATACATATTAGTTATTGTATTTAGTTTAAGGAAATTTGCTTAAAGACACCCAAACTGTGTTAAAAAAAATTGAGATTTTCATTTGTTACAAAATTTTCAAACAATGTAATATTATCAATAATAATTCAAAAAAAATGTTCTTACAGGCCGCGCTTCTCGTACCTCCGTGGTGTGCTCCACGTACCCCTATGGGGCCCATAGACTCCCAGTTTGGAACCCGTGCTCTATGGGTTTTAAACTCTACACTGAGTGGTGAAATTTTAGTTAAGTCTTAAACATTGTTATGTATTAGAATTCTTAAGTGATCTATGAGAATCCCTTAAGTTTTTCTGATGTAGTAAAATTGGTTATCGCTTACAAACATATTATTGAAACGCAAAAATTACAAATATTCAAATGTCGATAAAGAAGAAATAACTAGTATGAACACTATCTTATTTCACTCGTGTTTTCATTTAATAATTTCCATATTGACAGCTTAAAATATGACAACAGATTTACAATTCTGCCACATTTTCCTTCATTCTTGTCAACTTAGTCCAATGAATATTTAACTATAAATATAAATTGCAATTGCATTCTAAATAATTGATCACATGTGTGCCTTTTAGTCATTGCCTAAATTATTTGCGTGATTTCTAAGCAAACTATGATGATACGTATAAATACCCGCGATAATAATAACGTTTAAGCATCAGCAATAACACTTTACCCCACCTCCAGCTTGGCAATTTCTTTTATTGCATTTTAATCAAATTTCACAAAATTGCTATCATCATTATCATCTTTGCATAACTATTTTTTATACGGTAGCAATAAAACTGTCAAAAAAACTAACCAACCATAGATTTAAGGCAGCAATCTCCAGCAATTGTTGTCTTAACTCTATTCAAATGTTTCATATTTACAATAAACATTTTGCCTAAACTCTACACGCCCTCTCTTCTGCAAACTGAGACCATTCAAAACCAGTAGCCAGCGAGCTATAGCGGCAGCGGTAGTATCGTAGCAACGGTGCCGCCACTTCTGAATGAACTGTACGAGAAAACTTGCAAATGGTAAAATACGCTAGAGAAAAAAAGATCACATACAATTCAGAGTCAGAGATTTAACGCGGAAATCATCAGTCATTTTATGCTTAAGACCAAATCGAAGGAAAATAAAATCGTTTTTAACCAAAGAAAAAAATAAACCTTCAACATGCATTTAACTCACGACAGGATTTCAAAATGTTGCATTGGATCGCAGAAAAAGAAGGCGTATTGATTGTGATCCTCATGCGGCTGATGATGATGATGACGACCATCATCTGCGCTAGTCTTCATCATCATATGATAAGTAACTTTAAATAAAACTAAAAGCAAGTGCTCTGAAAAGGTTGATAGAAGGACCACACCTACTTGAAATGTGAAACATGAGTTAATTGGGGATAGTATGATCAGGTGGTGTGAAATATTGCAGTCGAATACATCGGTTTATGTCTATTTGTAATAGTATAATTTGGTCTGGTTGTGGAATGGGAATAAACAGTCAGTACTACACTCTCATTCAAAAAAGGCAGCATTACAGAAGACACGATTTCATCTTTGACATATGCAGCGGAAAATTCTCTGGTAGCAACATTCGGGAAGTCGTTGGATGTGTGAAAATTTTGAGAACGTTTTGTAGAAAGAAATATAAAAGATCTGATTTTGGAATGACATGAACTAAAACAAGGAAATGGAAATAAACACTTTTATTTCGTCGTATTTTTCAAATGCTTCATTAATTAACACAATTTTCTTTTTCCTAACTTATTTTTATTTACTTATATATTGGTTTGTACCAATTGAAGCATATTTTTGAGCTTTTTTTGTAATCGCCCCCACTGTAAGATATCCACTGAACATATTCTCTCTATCTTGACAGCTGTTTGACAACTGACACTTTATTTCACTCTTATAATTATGGAATGGGGAGATGTTGAAATGGAAACTGGTGACATTTATCGTACGTTACAACTGCTCAGGTCACTCATAATTTTGTTTATCGTGCTGTGAATCGAATTCGTCGCAATCCACTCAGAAATAAAATATTGATAAATACATAATCATATTGAAAGTATCCATTTATGATGTCATTAAATAAGATTTCTGCCTTGCAGCTTACCAAATATACACGAGACATTAACTTCCGCCTGCGTTGAAACAGAAACGAAAGCAAAAATCAGAGGCTTTGTTCCGCCAGTATACCAATAACGGCCACAGAAGAATTCTGTTTGCCGATGAGAAAATGTTTACTGTGGAGGAGTCGTCCAATAAACAAAATAATATTCAGTAATCCCCGGAGTGATCAGGACTGATTCCAACTAGGTCGCTATCATGCTTCTGTGATGGTATGGTGGAAAGTCACCTATAACGGAGTAACCAAGCAACATTTCTGGGAAAAAGATGATAAAATTCTGCAGTTGTCCCAATCTGACGTTTTAGATAAGGTTGTGAAGCCATTATATAGCACATTGTTCGCAAACGAGCCGTGGACCTGTCAATAGACATATTTTTTTGGCACAACAACTGATTTTAGTCGACTTTCACGAAATTCTCTCTTGAGTGACGGTCGACTGCGGTAAATTTTGCAAAATAAATCGTCAAAAAAAAAGACTTCCGAAACTAAAAGCAATAAAGGCAAAATCTCTTCTGTATGAAATAAGTATTTAAAGACAAACTTCTATAAATATAATGGTTCAAATATATATTGGTTCAAAACGAAGACGTTAATAACAAACTAATTGTAGTTTGTATGTAGAGAAGAAGATGTATAAAACACATACTTCACCTAAATATGTCAGAATCGATTGACCAAACGTGTCGTTATCCCAGCAAACCAATCCATATTGCGTGCGATTTTGGCAATAATCTGAAATTTGTTCTTACTGTGTTTACGCCAATAAAGTGTTAGAAAATATCAAAAAATTAAAAACAAACAATTTGCATATTCTTGGTATGTTTTGGATATAACGGGTTTTTCAACAGAGACGCTACAAAAGTAAATCGATAGGGACAGCAACAGTACGATAGGATAGGGACAGTAAGGTCGATAGGGACAGTAAGGTTTGCCATTTCATCATGGAAAGATATATTAAAATTTACTACCCAAATTTGGAGTCAGTGGCCTCACCATTAAGAGCGATACGTCCAATTTATGGCCGTCATAATCGTCCTACCAGATCAACAATTGAGCGTCTAGTGGGAAAATTTGAATCGACAGGCACAGTACAAAATGTTCCCGTGCCAGTGAGGCAAAGAAGTGCCCGTAGTGTCGAGAATATTGCTGCCGCTGAGGCTTCAGTTCAAGAAAGCCCAAATGTGTCTCGTTCTCAAGCGTTGGGCATCTCTGTGACGTCGTTGTGGCGAATTTTGCGAAAAGGTCTTGGCCTACATCCTTACAAGATCAAATTGACGCAAGAACTGAAGCCGCTTGACCACCATAAGCGTCGTATGTCCGTGAATTGGGCTGAGCAACAACTTGAAAATGATTCGGATTTTCATCGGAAAATCATCTTCAGCGATGAGGCTCATTTCTGGCTGAATGGCTTCGTCAATAAGCAACATATGCGTTATTGGTCAGGCAGCAATCCGCACGTAATCCACGAGTCATCACTGCATCCCGAAAAAATTACGGTTTGGTGTGGTTTATGGGCCGGCGGCGTCATTGGGCCGTACTTCTTCCGTGATGATCAAGACCGGCACATTACTGTGAATGCGAATCGCTACCGTTCAATGATAACCGAATATTTTTGGCCCCAATTGGATAATACGGACTTGGAGGACAATTGGTTCCAACAGGACGGCGCCACAAGCCACACAGCGAATGCCACAATCAATTTATTGGAAAGAAAGTTTGGTGAACGTGTTATCTCACGAAATGGCCCAGCCGATTGGCCGTCTCGGTCGTGCGATTTGACGCCGTTAGATTATTTCCTGTGGGGCTACGTCAAGTCTATGGTCTATGCCAACAAGCCAGCGACGATTGATGAACTTCGTACGAATATCGAACGTGAAATTGCAGCAGTATCGGTCGATTTATTCTTGAAAACCGTCGAAAATTGGGTTCAGCGTCTGGACTTCTGCAAGCGTGCCCGTGGTGGCCATGCAAAAGAAATCGAGCTCCATACATAATGGCATCGAACGTACTTTCACAGGAATAAAGAATTTCATTGGTATCTAAAACCGGTTTTGTTTTATTTAAAAAACCTTTTGTAGCGCGCTTATTTGTCTGGAGTCGTAGTTGTATTCCACAAAAACGTTTCTCGTAAATTTTTACATAAAATTGCTGAACAGATCATATACCTAAACTGTAAGAATAACATGGGTTGCTATGCCGATTCATCATAAGAATATGCAAATGAGGGAAAATTGCACGCCTCCCCCCTTAAAAAAAATTTTGACGTAAACTTTCAAAACTCCGATACACGTGTATTTTGTACTTCCTCTACCAGAATCCGTCTTCTATCGGATTGAAGAAGATGAAAATCACAGATATAACTCCAAGCGAAGTCAAGACGGAGATAACAAAACTGAAATTAAAAAGGGGGCCGTGGTACGATTTAAACAATGCCGAGGTTCTTAGGCAACTACCATATAAAATGATAATTTAGTTAACAAACATTTTCAACACTATTTGCAAACAACAGCATATACCAAGTTTCTGGAAAGATTCGCCTGTGTTCATGATTTTAAAACCTAGAAAATGTCCGAACCAAACCACCTCATATCGATCAATCTCGCTCCTTCCCGTAATCTCAAAGAATTTTGTCAAACCGTGTGAATTTTTTTCTAGAAAAAATCACTCTCAATTTGGTTCTAGAAAAAGTCACTCTACAGTACAGCAGATACACAGAATAACAAACGAAATTGAAATAGCATATGAAAGCGTGTTCAGCTATTTTTATGGATGTCTCCCAGGTATTTGATAAGTCCTGGCATCTGGAACTAGTTGCTAAATTATCTCGAACTTTTCCAGCCAAACTATTTAATATTATAAAGTCATATATTTTCGAAAGATATTTCGAAGTAAAATATGAAAGCCAACACTCGGAACTTATGGAAATACAAGCGGGTGTTCCGCAAGGTAGAATTTTGGGACCAATGATGTATCTTCTCTATACGAAAGACATTCCCCACACATCGAACACGACATTAGCCACGTTTGCCGACGACACGGCTATAATATCTAAAGGATCATCAACAGCAGCAACATCAGTGCACTTGCAAGCTGCAATGGAAAATTATTCCTTTTGGGCATCTAAATGGAAATTTAAAATAAATAAGGAGAAGTTCGTCCACTTCAATTTCTCACTGTCAGAAAACTTACACGTCCCTGTTAAATTTAATAATGAAGATATATCCATATAAAGGTCTGCCAAATGGAATGACGTTCGACTCGACTTTATCTTGGGGAGAACACTTGAAGAAGAAAAGATTAGAGCTAGAAATCAAATATAGCTCCTTAAACTGACTAATAGGAAGGAACTCCACCCTTTCAACGGACTGCAAACGTCTTGTATCCGTACAGGTATTGGAACCAATCTGTGCAAAGAAATCCCACACAAAACAAATCCAAGTATTTCTGAATAAAGTCCTAAGGGATATAGTAAATGCTTAATGATATGTAATTAATGAGCACCATTTTATATTTTTTTTGTGTGTCACAGTGTATATGTAATCTATTGGGCGATTTTTTTCGCCTAACAAATATTTTTGGACCGTAAATAAGTTTGCTTTAGGTCAAAATCGATTTGTCGTGAGTTTCTTGGTGCAACTAATGCTGTGGTTAGGCGCTCATATTTCGGAACAAAGCCGATGTATTACTAAATTCTTGGTATCATTAAAACTAATCCAGCTCACATCTAAATTATACTTGTAAATAGATAACGGAATCCAGTTGGTAAATTCCTAAAAACATCATCAGTGACTATGAATTGATATCGCACAAGTGAAGAGTCATAACTCAAAACTTTCAGATTTTAATATTTTGCTTAAAAACAATAACCAAGGACCAATTCTACCAGCAGTAAAAAATCTGCTGTAATTTTTTCCTTCCTTTCATCAAAAAAAATTCTATATGGATATTCTTATTATTGAGAATCTTCATACATTGTTTTCTTAACAAATGCAGTTTTTTTTCTCTATAGAAAATTTAAAATTTTGAGTTGTGTGACTGTTTTGTAATTACTGTGCGATATGTCAGAGTCAGTGATGACTTGCCAGTACACTTTCATACAAAAAAACTTCATGACACCGCCTGACATTTTCATAGAGTTGGTTAAATAAAAGTTTGCAGGAATCTACCGTAGTTTGTAAGTAGTGGTGATAACCTTATGACATATATACAAGACGTCCTTAAGACAGTATTCATCAGTGGATCAGTTGGTCAAGGCGTTCCTAAATCTCGTGATAGGTTGATCACCACAATTGACGAAATGCCGAAGATTACTGCTGACTTTTAGTATCGTGTATAGTAATGGATCGGTAAGTCAGCAGGGAATCTGACAGGTCACTTCTTAGTCACAGACGACGTCTTAAGGAAATTTCCAACTGGGATACATTCAAAATATAAATTTTTCTGTTTTAAGTTATTTGTTGAATACTCGAAAATTTACACACACGAGTCGCAGTCTGCAAATGATAATGAATTCTCCTATCGACAATCAGCATTGCCTTCAGTAAGAGTCAACCATGACATAATGCTTATAAATTAATAGATTGTCAAGTCAAAACTAGTGGCATGTGGAGTATCTGCAGAACCGGCTCCTCAATTCTGTGCATCACTAATAGCGTCCGTTAATCAAAAACAATTTTTAAATATATTTGGTAAGAGGTATGGTGTTGGAGTATATGTTGGAGACGGAGGTCAGAATTTAAAATTTGGGGAGAAGGAGTCGGAGTGGTTGAGTGGTGGGCTCAGTCTCATCTTCTTAGCTTCGCTATTCGTTAAAATTGATGCATTTGGATTTCAGCAAATCCGAAAGTTATTGTTTATAAAAGTATCAATGAAATGGTCGTGAGTGGTATAATGGTAGTCTCGCGGCCTTTGTAAATGATAACGAAGTTTCGATCCGTGCATTGACGTCGTTATGTTTCCATCGATGTCGATCGCCTCGCTTACTGAGGGAAACACTATCGACTATTACCGGTGAAAATCTTTTGGCGCTAATCAGTGAGTGTAAAACTAGAACACTTACAGACGACTGAGAAGCTCTTCCCACCCAACCACTTCATGCGATAAAATGGGAAAGAATTTTTTTGTGTTTATCAACGAAATTCAGGCGCTGTTATGCAAAACGTTCTTGGCATATTTCGACAACAGAGTGTGTACGCGCCAGCAACGCCGTGAAGGGCGTTTACCCGGTATGCGGTTTCAAAAATATCTTTAGTTTTAATTCTTTATGAATCATTATAAATAAAATAAATAGAAGGAATTTGGGAGAGCTTCTCTTAACCAGTGAGCTGTGCGCTTTCTGGGTTTTTATACTCTCTGAATGGGACCTACAGTTTTACACCGGTTTTTTCATTGCTGACTCCTCGATAGTGTCGCCGTCACTATGCGAGGTGACCGCCGCCGAAAGAAATTTAAGGTGGTCAGAGCAAGGACCGAACGCACGAACATGTACAAGAGACGCGCTCACTAATCATTGCACCACCGGCGGCCACCACCATTACAAATTTAAAATTTTTTATGAAATCTTAGTATTTTCTACAACAATTTCTTCGAGCGCAAATTTTGACTTCGTAGGAACCCAATAGGAACTTCTTCGCAATGAGCAAAATTAATAATTTGCTTCCTTATCAGTACTTCGTCAAGAAATGCATTTCCTCATATAACGGGTCCGCCAAATAACTTTTTTTATTTGAAAATGCTTTAAAAAAAAAACTACTGAATATTTTCTCAAATTTCTTTTTTTATTTGAAAGTACAGTCCTTCCGGTTAATAATGGAAAATAATTTCATTCAAATGGCTGCCTCGGCTGGCCATGCAGTAGCCTACACGATCGGTCCAATTTTTAACCACATTATAGATTGTGTGCAGCTGTATTTCACCAATGGCTTCACGAATATTGTCCTTTAAAGCGTCAATTGTCTCTGGCTTGTCGGCGTAACACTTATCTTTGAGGGTGTGGGGTTAATAGTCCAACGGTGTCAAATCGCAGCTCCGAGGTGGCCAAACGACATCAGCTCTGCGGCTGATAAAAAAAAACGTTAGATGGCGGACCCTTTAGTTACATAGTTTCGGGGATGATTTTTATTATTTATTCGGCCCTTTTATTGGTACTTTTTTATTTCATATTTCAAGCTCAAGACAATTCTATATATATATTAATAGAAATATAGTTTTTTTTTTAAACGAAGTTGCGCAATATGCCTCCTTATTATTCCTGCAAACCGTATAGCTACTTCAGATCTAGCCTCAGATATTCATCAGCGTTTGGTTTTAATGATGTTTTTGAAAAATTTATAAAACTAAATGTGAACAAAAACTCATCTCAATTGAGAAATTTTCACTATGCACATGTTCGAAAAATATCGGAAGCAAAACACATTTTTTGAGAAAATTTACTTTTTTTGAGGAAAGGCACTTATTTTACTAACATTTTCTTTTTCTAAACTTCTATCACTTTGGCTTTTCTAAATTTACTTTTTATATGGTTCAAACCTACAATAGATACTAAATATTGGTTACAGGCTCCACCTAGAAAACTTCCCATTAAACAAGAAATTTCCCAAACTATGTTAGTCTAGACACAAACCAAAGCAGAACTACCCAATAAGGTTGATAATACTGGGTTGTAGCATACTAGTGTTAAAGAAAGATGTCGAATTTTTTCCATCCCGCAACGTGCGATAGGGAACTTCTTTCCTAAAATCATCTCAGATAAACCTTGAGCACGACGAAGCTGCAGGCAATTGTTACTATGTTGTCTTTTAGGCAGCAACAAAAATCATTTATAATGGAGACCGGTGGTTCTCTGGAGATGGAAAGAATTTTTTTTGGAAATGCTTTCTTGTGTGTTTTGCTTGCGATATTTTTCGAACACTTGCATACTGGAAAATTCTCAATTGAGATGAGTTTTCACTGGCATTTAATTTGAAAATTTTTTTCTAAAGCAGCATTCCAAACAACTGCTTACGGAGATCTGTGGCTATATCTGAAATAGTTTTACGGTTTAGCTGGAATCATGAGAATGCATTTTACAAAACTTCTTTGTTGAAAAAAAGTATATCTCCATTAATAGAGATATATAATGGTCTTGAGCTTAAATAATAAAATAAAAAAGTTGCATAGTTTCGCTGTAGTTACTTCTTTGTTGTTGTAATTGTAATTAGCTGCAGCGTCGCTATATATGAAACGTCTTTTTCTGTCACAGCGATGCGATGAGTCGTGAATTATTCGGATAACTCATTAAAAATTGTACCACAGGAGGCCACGTCTTAGGCCTTCAGATTTATAATGCCACTGTGGCGATTGTAAAAGGTGTCTCAGTAAGATTGTACTTTCATTGCAGATGTCACAAAACACTAAGTATAGAAATGACATTATTTTGGTGGTCAGCTGACCTCAGAATTCCTTGAAACAATTTGTTCTGGAAATCGTTGGTGAACTAAGTAGATTGTTTCATGCGCGGTTTGGCAGTTGGCGCCATCTTCCAGAAACTACATGTCGTCCAGATCAATGCCGTCCAGTTGAGCCCACAAGAACTTCGTTATTATGTTCCTGTAACGAATAACGTTCACAATCACTGTAATTTCGGCCTCAGTTTCAAAAAAAATAAGGTCCAATCACGCCGCCTGACCAAAATCCGCACCAGATAGTTGTTCGTTGTGGGTGCATTTATTTCATATGGATTGCATGAGGATTTTCTGAGCCCCAAATTCAACAATTTGTTGTATTCATGAAGCCATTCAGATGGAAATGCGCTTCATCGGAGTAGATGAGTTTTTTTTAAAATTGGGATGGACTTCACTTTGTTCCATTACCCATTGAACGAGTTACCTGCGCTTTCCATGGTATGCTGGTTTGAGCTCCTAAGTAAGCTGCATTTTCTACGCATGAAAATGGAGATCTTTTGTCAAAATTCGCTGTGTAGTGCTTCGTGAAATTTAAAGATGTTAAGAACGATGCCGAATTGCTGTTTTCGGGTTTTAGGCGACACTCTCGTTTACAGCACCAATGTGTTCAAGTGACCGACCGGTACGTTGACACACACGAGTCTTACCGTCCTACTGTCCAGTTTCCACTCTTACCACTCTTCGAGTGGTTGAAACATTAGGTGCACTTTTTCGACTGAAAATTCTTCGGAGTTTGCGAGCGGTCTCAGCATAACTTTCCAAATTTTTATAATAAGTTTGCACAATTATAACACGTTGTTGTTTCGTAAAGCACTCCATTCTTTAATATTCGGAATAAACATATGTGACAGCTGCCAAATTTCAGAGTTTCCCCTTGCACAACAAAAACTTAAAAACTACAAGCTTCAATTTCAGACACTTTCACAGACGACACCATTAAAAGACGTGAGGCTGGTATCATTTTCAGTGCTTCTGTCAGCAACATTATTTTCCTCCATGATACCAAATTGAAATGATCAGAAATCCCTACATTGCTTGGCAACCCTCGATCGATGTGAAATCCTCTACTAAACTTAAACGAACAGAAACATTTTCCGTCAATGTACCAACTATATACAAATGAATTTAGTTTATTTCGCAAACAGTACTATATCGTATCTCATGTAAACAGTAGCTGCCACAAAATCCAACAAAACATTAGAAACTTATAATCTTTATGGCCAGCCATCATCATCAGCATCATCGTCATCAGTAGCAGCCTCAAATTCTGAATGTACCATGCAGTTAATGCATAAACAATAAGCGAGGAGTTAGTGCATCATGCTGCATTTTGCCCTCATCTCCCGTATTTTGTAGTGCTTTGCTTTGTTTTCTCGGTTGCATTAAACAATCATATCACAATTGGGATAACAGGTTTAAGCCACAAAACAGAAATAAAAGATGCTTCTGTATCTTAAAAGTTTGGGGAGCAGAAATCGATAGTTTTTGTATTTTTTGCTGAATCGTAAATGGGTACGTGCCACCAAAGTGGAGGCGTTCAACATACACACGTCATTGCCGGTGAACACGGCGGTGTTGGTGGCATGTTGTTGGTTTTTGTTGTTGTGGTGAATTGACCTATAGTAGTAGATTCATATGTTAACCGTGAGGACTTTGTGCCGCAACATCACTATCACTTCTGCAACATTTACTTTTTTCTCTCTGACTGCTTCTTCGATTTTGGTTTCAATATATGCGAAAACATTATTGCTCCATTCGATTTGCCTGAAAAATATTTTTTTTTGCTAACAGAGTTAGCAAACGATTTTATAATCTAGTTAGGGCTATAAATAAAACCAACGCAATGTTGGGTAAAGATAGGTACCGGAGCTCGGGGAATATGATAGGGATTCTTGAGGGCCTTAGGCTTTACACGGGTCGAGATTTAAGTCCGACAATATGAAATAAGCATTAAATGAAAGCACCCTAAAAGTCCATTATCTTTTGACTAACATGTTTGTGATATATGTATGTATATGCATTACATAACTTACGGTTGAAGAAAATCCATATTCGGACAATAGGCTGCTTCATATGAATTAGAATAATCGCTCGATATCATCATTGTGGGTTGTATATGTCCTTCATTGATCTCGGTCTTAAACAATTATGCAAGGTCCACAAAGATTTCGGAATAAATGCCAAACTGATTAACCTTTACCACTTTGGCATTAATATCTTCGAATCGCAAGAGACGACTGCAAAGAGTTTAGAAACTATATTATTTTGTCCAAGAATTCCTAGCTGTGATTACTTTTTCAAAATCCTTCCCTGGGTATTGCGACAACACAGAAACCTCAATCGCAGGTTTTCTGCTTCGCATGTGAGGGGGATAATGTTATTGCTGATGCCACCAACCAACTTGTTGTTGCCTACTGCTCGGGTCACTTGTTACAATCTTCAACCAAAAGAGGGAAAATAACTACATACGTCTGCGTCTTCGTATGTAAATGCAACAGCTAGGATGATACCCTATTAGTTGCAGAATTTGTAATTGCTTTTTGCAAAATGCAAATTATCATATGATAATATTTGTACAATAAAGTTTTCCTTTAACTTCCTCTGAATTTATAATAATTTACTTACTCGCCCATTCGATTCGATGTCAGTTTGATTATATCGTGAAGAGCAATGGAGAAATGGAAAAATAAATATTTGACTGAATAGATAGATTGAATGGTAGTATAAGTGGATATCGGATCACATGTGAAACTGAGTAGGGATCACTTAGGCAAGCAAACAAATCAAATAAGGAAGGAAGAGTATGGAAAGCTTTGTAAATACATCAAACTAAACCCCAAACAAAACTCAACTACACTTCTGTTGGCAGAAATATTCCACTTAACTCCAATCGAATCCATGCATTTTTATTACAAACAAACAACAGCGAAAACGCCAACATGTGGGTGGGTGGTCCAACTCGTTGATACAGTTGTATACTGCTTCAATGCACTAGACCATAATTTATATTTGAACTATTTTTCGGAACGACTGTTTTGTTGGTATGAAGAGTGTATCGATTATTCATCTTTAGGTGGCATTTGTAGATTATACTTCGAATATTCTCAACATCAACAGGAAACCTGGAAAATAAAAAAATACGGCGTCACAATCCGAGGGCGAGAAGTACCAAAAATAAATTTCAAAACAGCAAGTGAAACTTTTTGTTTCCTACTTACCAGCAAAATATATTAGCAATCTTTTTCAATTTGTTTTCTTTTGTGATTAATAAAAATTTATAAAATATTTTATATTATTCACAAAATATTTGACATCATACACTACGAATTACGTGATTAAGCAATCGAAGTTTATAAACTTTCATAGAATAACACATACCTAGATACTCTTATTCTCTCATCTGACGTTTCATCTCACACTCTCATCGTAGGTTTGTGGAAATGAGAGCAATTAAATTTAAAATTACCTTACACCAGGTGGAGTTACAAAATGTGTTCACTTAACTTTTTCATGTCGTTTTGAAAAATTTTAATATATTTTGCACTTTTTTGTTGACTTTTATCGTTGGTATGCATTTGTATTGTATTTAACACAACTAGTTTGCCACAAAAACACGAAATTCGGTTGTTGTTCCTATGTTGATCGCTGTATACTATTGCCACTATCTTGTATTATTGAACCCATATTTCTACCATCCAATGTTTACTTTCCATCGTACCTATGACGTTTAATTTATTGAGCGAATAAAACCTTCTACGTATGTGTTATTCTATGATAAACTTTAGGTGAGTATATGATTTACTAACAAGCCCGGCAGCTCCGTCCTGAATTTTAGTAGGGGAAAAAATAAAAAAATCTATGAGTGTTCGAACCCATGGGCGATGTGTTAATACCTTTATGTTACACGGTACCTGTTCGATTTCTCTGATCACATTGGTAAATGTTACAATGGAAAATAAAAAAAAGAATAGTTTTTGTGCCGAAGGCTCTTTTGCTATTGGACTCTCTTTTTTCTTACATCTGCTTTAACATTAGATGTAATATTGTTAAAATAAATATAGCAATATTTAGCTCACTAAAATAATAGTTTTTGTTTTGTCATAAACAGAGCGATGACAAAAAGTATTGAATAGTATAGAGAATTTATTGCACTATTTGTCGGCTCTCATGTAGAGATTCAAAGTAAAAGATCATAAACGACTCTCATTCTCTTTATAGAATATTTCAATATAACTGCACCATTTCGACAATGCTATTACATAAAACAACACAAAAACTATAAACGTTTCAAAACGCATCAATGTTTGACATCAAAATTATGAATGGGTCAAGTCATGACAAAAGGAGAATTAAGTCATACAATTCGTTCCTTGAGTTCTTTATACTATTCAATACTCTTTGGCGACGACGACCTGCTTTTTGGTTCGCTGCGGCTACATCAATGCCATCATACTTATTTTCAGGCAGAGTCTATTGAGCAAAAACCACGTATGTGATGCTAACGCTGTGTGTTGTTTGCATGTGTTCACATTGATAGATTGATAACACATCAAAAACAAAAACTACAAATGTAAATAAATGCAATTCGTTTGTAATAATGGTTGTAAAGTACGAAAGAAGGAACTGAAGAAACCCATATATGAATACAAATATAACACAATACACTTCCCCCTCCCAATCACAGAGCCTAATATCACCCTACTTCCAAATCCCAATAACCGATACAGGAAATTGGTTAAAATTGTGTTCTGATTGATACGTGTTCTGTGATAAGTGAAGAAGGGATGTGCTTCCAAACTGGTTGCATAGTTCAGCTGAATTGCGGATACTATGGCGAGCAACAACAATAACCGTAGAGAATGACCCATGGGACTTATTGGGTGGAAAAACAATTAACAATTATACCTATTGTGCGATTTAATGTTTGAGGATGAATGAAGTAGTTGTAGAAAGTTCAGAATGTAACAGTATGACTACTAGACACAATTTTTGACCTTCCGTTATACTTAAATAATTGAACATACTTATGAAAAATAATATTTTTTTTACAATTTTGAATATCGTATCTTAAACCGGATTATTAAAGCAGAGTACTACGGTAACATGTTATGCCTTTTTTAAGCTTCAAAAAGCTTTCAATACAGCTCAAATAAGTTTTTTCCAAAATCAAAAAAATACCGTTTTCAATTTTTCTTTCTTTGACTTGCATTAGCTATTGACTTCGGATAGATACATAATGCTCTCCAACCTCCACTAAATTTTACACATATAACCTCTCTATAGTTAGATATTATTTTATACAAAAAAACACGAGGGTACGCAACTGCGAGGAATTTTATTACCTTAGTTAAAAAAAAATATGTAAGGGTGTTGCTTGCGTGATCTTTAGGGCGTTTGCGGATTATCCGATGGGGTAAAACTTTGCAACCACAAGTTTTTGGAGCATTTAACGAACCGATTAACCAGACTCCATCCTTTCTTGGCCATTGCTACCTTTTAAACCGGCTTAGCTCAGGCCTGGGGGGTGTTCTTGCCTGAAATGATGTATCTCGGCCTGTTACCATAATTATAAAATTGTAGGTAGCTATTAACCGAATATAAATTTAGATCGATAAATCAAACCTCACTCCATATCCTACGAAAATTTAGCTATGAAAAGGCTACAAGAAGTATGGGAAGAATAAAAGATGTTAGCAATTTCGCCATGTGGCCGTCGGTGGTGCAATGGTTAGTGTACGCGGCTCTTGTACATGAGATCCTGGGTTCGAACCCGACTCTGACCACCTTCAAATTTTCTTTCGGCGGCGGTCACCTCGCATAGTGACGGCGACACTATCGAGTATCTAGCCATGAACAAGCTTCTCAAATTACCGTTAGAAATCGGTGTAAAACTGTAGGTCCCAATCAGTGAGTGAAAACTGGAAAGCGCACAGCTCAGTGATTGTGAGAAGTTCTCCCAGTCCCTTCATGGGATGTAATGGGAAACCATTTATTTATTTATTTAACAATTTCCCCATATGTGACCAATTTCCCACCCTACCATGCTGACTCTCCAACTTATATGTCAGCCCTTAAACACGTCAAATAATTAAACCTTCACTTTCAAAACTATGTATATAAACAAAAAAAAATAGCAAATTACAATAAACATTCTAACATAGTTTATTTGTCATGAAAATAGTATATATATGTAATGAAATTAAACTATCTTTGACAATTTTTGAAATATATGTCGAATAAGGAAAGATTTTATTGAGGTAAGATGAGGAAAGTGAAAAGTGTAAAGCGCACAGCTCAGTGATTGTGAGAAGTTCTCCCCGGTCCCTTCATGGGATGTAATGGAAAACCATTTATTTATTTTATTTTTAAGATGAGGAAAATAAAGTAATGAGATGAGCAAATTATATATAGATACTAAAAGTTTTAAAATCAAATTAATAAAATATTTAGGAAATCTACTGAGTGAAGATACAATCAATCTGAGATGAACCGCACACAAAAAGTGTACTTAATTTTTTTTTTCATACGTGTTGACCATTATATAAGGTACTAATACTTATTTAGCACATGTTTCATGAAACCCAACTAAATGCCTTTAAATAAATACTCACGGTTTCACGTTAATCGTCGTCAAGCGCTTGATGACTGAAGTTCCAGTTAAGAATGTTGAAAATAGGGGTTGATGCAATGACTCTAAGATTTAAACAGATTAAATGTTCGGTTCTTCTCACAATAACTGATATATGCAAAATTAGGTCATACTTATATATTAAATACGTATTCTAACAGGACCAATTGTCATCTTCATAATTATGGAACCTTCATAGGGATAAAGTTCACGTTTTACACTTAATTAACAATCCCACGGTGAATTAGCGGTTTAAAATAGCCACACATTAGATACAATTGGACAATTGGATTAGACGCAAGTTAGCTTCAGATGAGATTTCGGAACTGGCCAGTTCTCCAACAAATACCAACGACTATAGGTTGTTCAGCCTCTCATGATTAATATTTGATCCCGAAATGGCGCAATTTCCAGACAGAATGAGTTGAATGTAGTAGGCTGAATTGAGATGATGACAAGCCTACAGTCAAAGAATACGTCCTGCACACAGCACCAACGCTTGAACCACAATCACAACAAATTCAAATCTTTCCTTTTCGTTCCACAAGCGTACTTGTTTTTTTTTCTCCCCCACCGCAGCAAAAGCCTTCCTCAGCTAAAATCTTCCAATCAGCTTTTCTATCGCAATCTTTTCTTCCCCTCAGCAGTTCTCCTCAGAACCAAAAAGTTTTTTCTTTCGATTTTTTTTTATTTTCCGACAACAAAACCAAAACCCCCTTATCTTTTTTTTTTTTCAACAAAAAAAACCAAACCCCAACTCAAACCTAAAATAAAAGTATTTTCGGGTTCCTCAATTATATTGGCCTCAAGAATAGTCCATATTCCTTTATAAAGTGAAACTTGACGTCACAAGCAAATAAACAAAAGTGGGTGGTGGGAGCTTAACTTTTCCAATACATACATTTATACATAACTGTATATAATACCATGGCTATCAGTTCTTATCATCAAATTTTTGTTTTAAAGAAATGGGAAATTTTTGTTACTTAGAGCCGGAAAATTCTCAAAATTTCTAAATTCTTTGTATACCTCATTTGTCTGAGTCAGTTTTCCTTTCACCGTAAGCTGTGGGCGAGTAATAAAAATAGAATGACAGCAATTAGCTACGGTTCAAGCTATATTTTTAATTTGTCTGACTTTAAACGGACATAATTTATAAAGTGGACGATTTAAGATCCTATATTTTAAACTAGAGACGTACGTTCGTTTGTTTATTTTTTAATTGTCTACCGCAACCTATTAGCCGTTTCTCCTATAGTCATCAAATGAAATGACAAATTGGGAGCTAAAAAAATTACGTCCATTGTACATATGTGTTTCTGATTGTTGTTTCTGTATGTTATCTTCATAGTTTAAGGTCTAGGAGAAACAATCAGATTGTAAATAGTCAATGAAGTATAATGGGGTCTGTGGTAGCTTCTGCAATATTTCCAGATTCCATACAGGTTTTTCAAAAAGTAATAAAATGTTGTTTAATCAATTTCTATGGCTCTAATAGTGCTATTTTAACTCAATCGAAGCGCTCCGCAAATTAAGTGGTTTGTGTCTTTACTGCACACCGAAATACCAATTTATTGAAAAAATCTAGTGTCGGTTAAAATCAATTCGAGTCAATTAAAAAGCTTATCGTTTCTTGGTCATGAAGTTCCCCACACTTACCTAATTTCATCTTCTTTAGCGTTTCACTTGCAATTAAAATTTAACACCCGCATTTTAGGCTTTATTTTTTATTTTTGGGTAACATGTTGAGAGTAATGATGCCGCCTTTGAGCTGAGCTCACGAAGATGACGCTGGAACTTTTGTGGTATAGATCTATGATGGTACAAATGTGGTCCGATACAGTTGACCTACCCAAAAACAATGCAAAACAAAGACAGCGAAAAAACAGTAACCTCTTTTCAAATCAATTTCCAAATCATTCATCATATTCGTATAAAGACATTTTGGTGGTATCTATTTGGTATTTTTTGGTAATAGGATTATGCTTTCTCTATTGTGTCTTATTGTTAGCGAAACCGACGTATAAACTAAATATTTGTTGAGCATTTGCTGGCACAAAAAAAATCTTCAAAAAAATTTTAAACAATTTCTGTTTTTAAGCATGTTGTTGTTTGCGATAGATCTTTGGTATTGGAAGTTATCTCCTGAGATAGATGCTGAAGGCATAGATCAAACAATGCAGACCACCTGTAACGATGCGGGTGGTAAACTATTTTTTGATAAAATATTCATCGCGAACATTTGGCAGATATGTTAATTTTAAATAAAGAATGTTTTACGAGAAAGGTGGTGGCATTTTTGAAATTTAATTAATTTGTTTATGATAAGGCAAGGAGACTTGCTTCTTATTACCACTGGTACATATAGATGTATTTTCAAAATGAATGACTCATATGATAAAGTATTACTGTTATCGCCAAATCAAAAGACTTAAGACACGAACGTGTATGATGCTGTAACCCATTTAAATGGTTTGTCTTTATTAAATAGCATAATGGTATTCGTTTTATATATGGATTGTCGCAAAATTATATACATATAATTAAGCTAGTATACATAATTTCCTATTAAGGGCTAACCAATAGTTCCTTGCATCCAAAAAATAGCGACAAGTAAATAGTCTAGCCCATCACAATTTGTTTGCTATGGATTTACATTTTGAATAACTTAGAAAAGTGATATAAAATCCGGCACTTGTTTTCAGAGGTTAAGTTTCAACAATATTTACAAAGGTCCAAAAAACCTTCGCTTCCATTCAATTGTCGCGACTATTTATGCAAGTTGGTTTGTTGCAGTTAGACCAAATTCATTGATTTTTATTAAATCAGGCATAGCTAATTTGAAATAAGTTTTCTTTCTGCCGAGCAATTTCTCTAAGTTTGGAAACAGCAAATAGCGGAAACGTTAAAATTGGGTTAGGCTGAAAAGGAGGGTTCGAAGCGTTTGCGTTTCGATTTATGACCCATTTTTACACTGTACACTTAAGCCAGCAGGCCTGTTTTTCGCTCTTCTTGTTCCTGGGAGGAACCTCAAATTACCTCAGTGTTCTCCAATCCGTTCCCTTTTGTTTGTCTGAGCCAGGCGTGGTATCACCCGAGAGATATTGACATTCACATAATCGGTCCGCTCAGTTTTATGCAGATGTTCACTCAGGGAAAAGATTAGTTGAAAATCAATTGAGACATTGGAACTTCCATGATAAAGTACATGTTTTGATTATAATTCATCATTATCATACATCAGAATTATTTGTCAATGATATTGTTAAATTAAAAATAGGTCTTACTAAGTAGAAGTTCATACTACCGAACTTAAGTTGTATTAACCAGTTTGAATATTTCTAAAACGTCATTCATCTGAAATAGAAGATACAAGTCATAAATAGTACAACATTAGAATGCGTGTTCAAATATTAGTGACTGTAATCGTAACTGACTTTATGTTTCAAAAATAATTGTTAGAAAGGTATGTATTCAACTTTTCATAAGAAACTTTGCTGCAAAAAATAATCTATGTTTGAATGTTACACGAGGACTTTTCAGAAAAACTATTATTTTAAACAGAAGGTGAGAAAGAAATTTGTGAAAAAACAACAAAGTGTATAGATATCAGCCACCGAAGAATATGGTAAGTATACATATTCACATTTTACGCCGTATAGACCCAGAATTTGATATGCCTTGGACAAAAACAATGGTTGACATACTATATTTTTCTATACGAAATCAAAAGGTCATTAAAGTCCATGTATTCGACAAGACGAATATACCCTGTTGATATATCTCACCACACTAGTTTCTGAATCGCATGTATTTGTTTATTTTACTAGTATTATCATAAATTGAGGAGAAGTGAGACTTTTAAACACAATCGTTGTATCTGACGCTACTATTGACTCCTTCACAAACACATGCAAACTGAAGAGTTTGTTAGAACTTTTGGTATAAACAATTTATGAATGTTCAATTTTATAAATCATAATTGCTGTATGGTGAAAAATATTTTTGAAATGGAGACGTTACATTCTATGGATGTCACAACTCTTAGTGAGAAGTATAATTTGTTATTTTCCAACGAGTTGGACTGCTGCAATTTTTACGAAGCCCATTTATATGTAAAGGATGGTGCTGTCCAGAAGTTTTTTAAAAATAGGCCAATACCATTTGCTCTGCAGAATCCTTTTGCCGATGAGGCTAAAAGATTAGAAGAACTGGGGGTTTGGAAGCCAGTTACGTACAGCTCATGGGCATCGACCATAGGAATAGCACAGAAACCGTATAATGGAATTAGAGTTTGTGCTGATTTTAATCAGACCATTAATCCACAAATAGATATGGAACAATATCCGATTCCGAAATTTCAAAATCTTCTTTATAAATTGCAAGGAGGTACTAATTTTTCCAAAATTGATCTATCGGATGCGTATTTTCAAGTACCAATGGACGAGGAATCAAAAAAGTTGCTTGTAGTAAACATACCTTTAGGTATTTTTCAATACCAAAGACTAACTTTTGGTGTTTCAAGTGCACCAGCCATATTTCAACGTTTCCTAGAGCAACTTATTTCTGACATACCAGCTTGTGTAAATTATCTTGATGACATTGTTGTTACTGGGAAAACGGAGGAGGAACATATGCAAAACTTGAACAAGTTGTTGACTAAATTTGAAAATGCTGGTCTAAAATGCAACGTTTCAAAATGTAGTTTTATGCAAGATAAAATAGAATACTTGGGTAACATAATTAGCAAAAATGGTGAGGTACCATTGAATTCGGGTATAAAAGCTATTAAAGACTTACCAAGGCCAAAGAACATCCAAGAAGTTCAAGCATTCTTAGGGAAAGTAACGTATTACATGAAAATTTTTAACGGTTATTACGGTTATTAACGGTGGCTGAGCCTTTGAATAAGTTACGTAGGAACGGCGTTCCATTTGTGTGGAACAACGAACAAGCAAAGGCGTTTAAACAGTTAAAGCAACAGCTTATAGAAGTGACTATGAAAATCTTCCTCTGGTTCTAGCCACAGATGCGTCATCATTTGGCATTGGAGCAGTTATTTGTCATATTTATCCGGATGGCTCGGAAAGACCGGTTGCACATGCATCGAAAACATTAAATACACATCAAAGAAATTATAGCCAAATTGGGAAGGAAGCTTTGTCTATTGTGTATGGTATTAGAAAGTTCCTGGATTATTTATGTGGAAGGAAATTTATTTTAATAACGAATCATAAACCGTTAGTGTCAATATTCAGTCCGTGTAAGGCAATTCCGGTGCATTCTGCTCAACGGTTACAAAGATGGGCATTATTTCTTTCTGGGTACATTTTTGACATTAAATAACTATAAAGCCACCAATTTACGTACTAATGCAGATGCTTTGTTAAGATTGCCTTGCTCATTCGACGAACAATTCGGCAATGAAATGGAAGCATTGGAAATAAATACTGCTGAGGAAGTATTTTATTTTCTTATTAATGCTGGGAAAGTTGCTGAGTGTACGGAGAAAGATAACGAAAGATAACGTGACGACAGTATTAAACCATATTTTGCAAGACGGCAAAATTTAACAACCTGTAATGGAGTTGTAATACTGCAAACCGATTTCAATAGGGGTATCGTTCCAAATGCTACCGCAAATTTGTTTTAAAACTTCTACATGAAGGACATGGGGGCATGGTTAAAACAAAACAGCTGGGCCAGACGTTATTGTTGGTGGCCTAATTTGGATAAAGATATAGAATGTTTGATTTCTTCCTGTTCCACTTATTTGATGTAGAGCTCAATGCCTGAAAAAGAATATAGCTACTGGCAAAAAGCTACTCAAACATGGCAACGAATACAAATAGATTTCGCCGGTCCATTTCACAATTCATATTGGTTTATTTGTGTTGATGCATACTCACATTTTCCTTACGTTGTGAAAATGAATTCGACAACATCATCGGTAATAATCTCTATATTAAAGAACATTTTTGATGTGTTAACATCTATAGCGGCGTATAGGGACTAAATCTATCAAAGTCAGATTTTCTGCTGCTGCTAAAACCAGATTTTATGTTGCTGCTAAAATCAGATTTTATGCTGCTGCTAAAACCAGATTTTCTGCGACTGCGAAAGAGAATAATGACGTGTTAAACAAAAATGAGCGAGCAAGAGAGCAATGAAAGAGTGGTGTGGCGGGGGTGAGGCGGGGGTGAGGCAAACGAAATTGTGTCTATAGCGTATGTATTAACATAATAATGTATGTATGTACATGTGTCTGTTGTTGAACGGAGATATAAAGCATGGCCACGTAAAATTTCATTTGCAAGGAGGCTTGTGCAGTCGACGTTGGTGACACACTAATACGTCAGCTACTTCGTACAAAGTATGTGTGATGTTGTGTGTTTGGCTGTTTCGTTGCTGTTGATATGGCAAACATGTGGTTATGTGACACACGTATACGTCAGGTACTTCGGACAAAGTATGTGTGATGTTGTGTGTTTGGTTGTTTCGTTGTTGTTGCTATGGCCAAACAAAGCGAGTCATTTGATGTTCAGCATTGCCCGGTGTATACAAAAAATCTATTATTTTTTATTTTCCAATGTAACATTTACTAATGTGTTCATAGAAATCGTACAGGTACCGTGTAGCAAAAAGGTGTTAACACATCATCCGTGAGTTCGAACACTCATTGATTTTTTTTTCTATTGAAGGATTACCGGTCGTTATAGTCTCTGACAACGGACCTCAATTTGTGTCCAAGGAATTCAAGGAATTTTGTAAAGGTAATAATATTCAACATATAACTACAGCACCTTTTAATCCGGCGTCAAATGGTCAAGTTGAACGATTCGTGCGAACTTTCAAGACGTCGTTTAAGAAACAAATTATGTTCGGCAAAAATATTGAAAACTCAGTACTAACATATTTATCTACATATCGGTCAGCTCCAGTTAAAGATGGTAAATCACCTTCGCAGTTATTGCATGGAAGACAACCCAAAACAATGCTGAGTTGCGTATTGCCAACTGGAAACCACAGCACTCAAACGACTTCATCAAAATATAAAATTAATGAATCTGTTAATATTCGAAATTTTTCTAGAGGACAACGGTGGATAAAAGTCAATATTTTCAAAACCTTGGGCAATTTGTTGTATTTGTTGAAGGATGGAAAAGACATCAAAATCAAATTATAAGCTGTGCACACTTATCTATAAATCAAGATTTCAGTTGTCAAAATCAAGAAAATAATTTTGAGTGTATATTCAACGAAACTCAGGGATCTACAAAATCGTCTTCAATCTTAGCTGAATCCAACCAAACACAGCCATTCACATCCCATATGTGTTCTCAGCCAATTTCAGCTGAATCCAACCAACCACAGTCATCAACATCCCAAATTGGTAACCTCCGATCCAACAGAACGAGAAAGCCGCCTGATAATTATTCACCCCCACTTTTTTTAAAAATTAGTACGGAGGAATTGAAGAGTTTGTTAGAACTTGTGGTATAAACAATTTATGAATGTTCAATTTTATAAATCATAATTGCTTTGATTTTTTGTTGAATATTTTTCCATTAGTTTGTCATACGTTATTTTATTAAATAAAATGCTGTTGAACTAAATACACCCAATTATTATAATTAAGAGTTATAACCCATAAAACAAACAATTGTGGACACTTGCCTGGAGGAGCTATTATTGTGAATGACACAAATTAACTCAAATATACATGTGGTACTAGAGTGTCCAAAAAAACGGCATTGTTTTGAAACCTGTTTTCTTTTTGTTCGAAAAATCAATTTTTCATGAAACCGGTTTTCGGCTTTTAATTTTGGCAAAAAACGGTGACACCGGGTTTTTTGTGTTTTTTTTTTTTTGCTTAAATTAAATTACACCTATAGAACTAACAATACATTTGTTTAGGCCATTTAATATACTTATTCGTGTTGAAAACTCAAAATATCACAACTGTATTTAATTAATTACATTTTAGTTTTAAGTAAAAACTATCGGCCTTATTCATAAAAAGTTAAGAGAGGTTTGAGAGACGATTTACATACAAAAAATCACATGCGGTGTCATGGGACACCCGCTTTTAACGAAGTTTCTTTCGCTATATAATCGGCCTTATTCCCGTTATCGTCGTCGACGTCGTCATCAGATTTTTGTCAATTTTAGAACGTTAAAAATGTATTGTCACATCGACAACAACAAAGATTTTGATGTCTCTGATCCAAAAACAACCCTCTTAAAACATTACGCAAAATTTTTTTTTTCCAAATGCCTTCAAGTCGCCAGGAAAAATGGTGTCGATATTGTATTGACGTCGACGACGACAACGGGATAAGGGCGATTATCTACTAGTTAGTTCCAGCACGTATAAAGCGCCCGTTGAAAAGTACAATAATTTAAATGGATCTTTAATAAAAGGTACTTTTTGTAAAATAAAAAACTTTTTTTTAAGAAAATAATTATTACTGGAATGTATTTTTTTAAAAAATATATATTTTAGGTCCTTTTTGTAAGAATATATATTATATTTTCCGGAATATGTATTATATAGGTCCTTTTTTAAAGAGAGGTACTTCTTTTAATAAAAGATAATGTTTTTTTTTTAAGAAAAGTTACTATTTTTAAGAAGAAGTACTTTCTGGAAGAAAAAGCCATAAGAGTATGAAATTTTTTTACAAAGAAGTACTTTTGTAGGAACAGGTGCTTTTTAAAGAAGTGGTACTCTTTTTAGGAAAAGGTTATTTTTTAACAAAATTTACTTATTCTCAGAAAGCCTACTTCTCAAGGAGAAAAGGTAAGATTTTATTTTTAAGAAACGGTACTTTTAAGACAAGGAATTTTTGTAAGAAAACGTATTTTTATAACAAGATTTTATAACAAGAAAAGGTTTTTTGTAAGAAATTGTATTTTTTAGAATTGGTTCTTTTTTCAAGAATAGGTAAATTTTTAAGAGTAGGTAGATGAGGTAAATGAGACAAAATTAAACCATAGACACAATGTAATATTTAAAAATTATAAAATCATAAGAATATATTGAATTGATGCTACAACGGGTGGAGGAACTGCTATATTAATCAAGAATAACATACAATACTACAGTTACCATAACAGAGGTAGATATTTGCAAGATGCTTTAGAGACGTGCGCCATAAGGATACCCGTTGACTGCGACAACTTTTTAGTTATTACATGTGCGTACTATCCGGCCGGCAATATAAATTCAATACGAGCAGACTTGCAAAAACTATTTGATTTTTTGAATCTTCAAAATTCAAATAAATATTATGTACTAGCGGCAGACTTGAAGTGCCAGCACACAGAATGGGGTAATACTGTTAATAGCGCAAAAGGCAATATCCTAAAAAAAGTCAACATCGAATTCCTTAAACTTCGAACATGTTCAGCGAAGCCCGATTTTCATAGCTGTAATTACGTCATAATGCCTTCCATTGAAGTCAGCACACTTCACAATGGCATGACTATCACAAAGCCAACATGAAAGGACACTACCCTCATATACGTCCCTGACTGTACAAATCCAGTAATAATTACCAAATCCTAAAAGTATGCAGAATAATACTGGATTCTATACTGGGTTTTAGCATAACACGGTTAAACAAAAGTTGTTTAAAATATTTTCATTTAGCCCCCATCCCGCAACGTGCGATAAGGAAACTACGTTCCAAAAACATCTCTCAAATGTTTCACAACTTTTTATGAATAAGGCAGTATACATATATTTAAAATTAAAATGTTCGAGCGTTAGGCCTACTTTATTCTTAAACATTTCGCTAACTACTGGGTAGCGTCATAGGGTAGATAAACACAATTATTAATTTAGAATTAAACGAAAAAAATAATAAATTTAAAATTAAATGTTTAATTATTAATTATGCTTATTTTCCTGATAATACTACCCAATGGGTAGCGAAATATTGAAGAATAAAATAATTTAAAAGTCTCGAAAGGTGGAATAAATTATCACATTTTAAAAAATATATATCATATTCGAATTTGCAATGCGTGTTTAATATAAAATCTAAAAGTTTTATTCAAATTCGAATTAAGCTGATTTAAAATCGAAAATCATATTCAAATTTGAAAAAGATTTTTATGTATGAAAATCTTATTATGTTTAAAACATTTACGCCCAATTAGTCAATCGTCTTTGATCAACAATCAAACATAACTTAAACTCTGAATTAATTTTTTAGGTTAATAGTTGATTGCTGTTTAAACAAGCAAAGTTGGGCATTTAAACTATGACCAAGCCACAATATGATGTTGACATAAAACAATAAGAAGAACAAACAAAAAGCTTCTTTAGTTGTTAATGTGAACAATTATAATCACCATCCTAGTTGAAATAACAATAAAAACGTATCATTTAACTCGTAGTGCAGTTAGAACTTTGTTTCTGCTCAAATATTCTCCAATTTCCTTAAATATTTTGTATTTTATCACTCCACTTTTATTTTACAAATGGCGTCAGTTTTATGTATTGCAACGATTACCCGATAAATGTATGAATGCCGGTTATTTTTCGTAGCATTTGCCACTGTTGCCACATGGTAGTAAGATTATTTGACAAAGCTCTGAAAAACTCTCTTCGAATTTAAGGTCAGATTAAAAACATAAATGAAAATCAACTGATTACCAATTTAAATAAACTTTAAATATAAATAAAATTTAAAATTTAAATATTGAAATTTGATCAAAAAATGTTTGAAAAAGCTTAATTAATTCGAATTCAAATCATAAAATCATTTTGAAAAAAAAAAATGTTCATATTTCAAAATCCAAATCATGTTTCTTAATTCCAAAATGTCACTAAAATTCGAAAATTATATCATCTATTATTATTTTTTAACGGATATTAACGCAAATTCAGTAACCGACGTCAAATAGTCGGTTTCCGATTTGTTCGAAAATTAGGTTTTTAAAAAACCTGCACACGGATAATATCAAAAAAACCGGTTAACCGGTTTACCCGGTTTCGGTTTGGACACTCTGTATGATACCCAGGGTAACCCATCCACATTTTTGATCGTAAATATGAAAAATTTAGAAAAAATGTCTATATCTCGAAAACGAAGCGTTCATTCGAAAAAATTGATTTTATTTACGAGTTTCTATGGATTTTTCACAAAGTGTTCCAATTCGTAAGAAATAATTTTGTTTTAAAAAAATCGCCAAAATAAGAAAATCGCTAAAATAAATAAATTATATAACTCGAAAACTTTGGGTCCAATCGCAAAAATAATAAATTTTTACGGGTTTCTTATGGTTTTTCATAAAGTGATTCAATCGCATGGAAGAATTTTTTTAAGAAAATCATCAAAATAAGAAAATCGCTAAAAGAAAAATGCATATAACTCGGAAACTTTGGGTCCAATCGCAAATATAATACCTTTGTTACCTCTGTAGGAGGCTTCAACCAATGGATGTATTTAATACGGCATCACTTATTTTTACAAAAATCGGTAACACATATGTGGGTTTTAGCGATTTTTTATTTTAAACATGTTAGTTTAACGAATTTCTTTAAAAAGTGATGCCGTATTCAGGACATCCATTGGTTAAAGCCTCCTCTGGAGATACATTATTGATAATTTGTGCGTTGGACGCACCGTTTCCAAATTATAACTACTTTTTTTTGTTAAAAACGAATTGGACCACTTTAAGAAATACCCTTAGAATCCCAGGAAAATTGGTAATATTTGGATTGAATGCTCCATTTCCGAACGATTTTTATTCGAAAAATTTTAGTTTTAGCGGTTTGTTACAAAAAAAGTGATGCCGTATTAAATCATTCATTGGATACAATCTCCTAAACAAGTCTCAAAGTTATTATTTTTGCGATTGGACGCACCGTGTCCAAGTTATATTTTGATTTTCGTATTTTGGCGATTTAAAAAAACAGGTCATACAACAGGTTATGGACCACTTTATGAATACCCTCAAAAATTACTTATTGTTTGGGTTCGACGCTCCGTTTCCGAGATATAGTATTTTTTCTTATTTATTCATATTTTCGATAAAAAAAAATATGGGGTGGTGTTACCCAGCGTAACCCATTACCTACTAAGTGCTAACCCTGGATACAAAAATATGAAGAACTGTGTCTTTACATTTCTGATATTTCAAAAAAACCTTCCGCACCAAATGCAATTACTTTTACTCAAACCAGATATATTTAGTTTTATTTTTTTTGTGATTTTTAAAATATGAGCAATTTTTTTTCCTTTTAAATATTTTTTGTGGCGGCTCTTAGTTCAGATTAATACGCCGATTACGAATCTGTTGTTCAATATATAATTGGTCAATTACTTTTCAAGATAAGGCGATTCTAAAATTGGTTTGAGCAAAAGTTTAATATTTTTTATTGGCATCTCTTTTTCAAAATATTTCCATTTTGACTCTAACGTCAGATGTTTGGTATGCCGATGCTCGGTACATGGGACCAATGCCCAGCACCACCAATGTCACATCTGCTGTTGACAACTCTAATAAAACATAAGACATAAAATTCATAAATTTCAAGAAAACTTATTAGTTGACATTGTTCAATAGGGTGTAATAAAAATATTTTTTTGGAAGAAGTTTCAAAAGATTCATACTGGAGAGGTTATAGTTCCTAGTGTATTCTGGTACAAATTAATTTAATTTTTTGTTTAATTTAGTTGGTTTTAGACACAAAGAATCCCTTTTCTGCAGTTAAGCAAGGGTGGATATGAATTCCACGTCAACGTCGACTATAACGAGAGTACATTGCACTCTCAGCATTGTAGAAACATCCAACCATTTACTAGTGGACAGGCATTGATTTTGTTTGTCGATTCTTCTGGGTAGCTATGTAGGCACGTTTAGATTTGGTGTTATGATTCTCGAGATGTTTGGAAAAGTATTATTGTTTGGAAAAGTTATTTGAGAACATCTTAACTAAATGAAAAGCAATGTCAATTTTGGAAAAAGTAAAATAAGATAAACCCCGTTGAAATCTATTGTGTTTTCAAGAAATGGCTTGTATTTAATTAAACTCAAAACATTACAACAAACACCAAAATTTTTACGCTTTTTGGAAAAAAGGCGCCAACACATTTTTATAAATAAAGCGTGTCCAAAATAAAAGTGCTCGATATTTGCTTTTTTTCTTCCTTTGCAAAGGCCAGCTCTGAAATTTAACAGCTGTATTCTAAGAATTTTTACCAAATTTCTATCTAACAAATTTTACACCTACGTCTCGGATGCATTTTAAACCTCTATGTTTCCAGCATTTTTCTTTTGTTTTTAATATTTATTTTCATTTAGCAAAGATATTGTCAAATAATTGGAAAAAATATTTCGAGAACCATGAAAGCAAGCGCAATTTTGCCAGCATGTTTTTTTGTTGGTTTTTAGTTGCACAACAAACAAATATAAAATCACATGAGGTGTCAGGCGACAACCGGTTGGAATGAAGTTCCTATCGCTATTTATTATGTATTATTTAGTTCCCACACGCGTAAGGCGCCCGTTGAAAAATACTAGAGTTAAATGGATCTTTAAGATAAGATACTTTTTGTAAAACGATAAAATTTGTTGAAGAAAAAAAATTTTTTTATTGAATGTATTTTAAAAAAAAAAAGTATATTTAAATTCGTTTTTGTTAGAATATGTATTTGTTGTACGAAAATGTACTTTTTTAAGAAAATGTTTTTATTTTAAAAAATATACTTTTTTTAAGAGAATTTACTTTTTGTACGAAAATGCACCTTTTTTTAAGAAAAGGTACTTCTTTCAGATAATGTAGTTTTTGAAGAAAAGGTACTTTGTTCAGGAATATGAATAGGTATTGTTTTTGAGAAAATTTCCTTTTTATAAGAAAATACACTCATTAAAGAAAATTGTCTTTTTTTCACTTCTTTCACTTTGGCCTTTCTAAATTTACTTTTTATTGGATACAAAACTACAATATATACTAAATATTGGTTACAGGCTCCACCTAGAAAACTTCCCAACATATGTGAGACATCTAGTTAATTTCTTTCTCTATGATCCAAGCCATTAGTCTAGACACAAACCAAAGCAAAATTAAACAATATAGTTGATAATAGTGGGTTGTACCATAGTAGTGTTAAAACCAAAGTTGTTTAATTTTTTTTATTTACCCCATCCCGCAACGTGAGATAAGGAACTTCGTTCAATAGTTTCAATCAAAACTAAATTACAACTTAAGGCTCCCACTATGCGGCTCCAGTAGGATATATGATGTTCCTATATATCGATTTCTCTAGCATGAGACCTCAGCTATTCGCATGTAGAGTTTTATCTTGATCGGTCCAGCCATTTAGAAACGGCTGAATTATTTAATTTTTTTTCGAGAAATTTCCCACTGTGCGTCATCAGCAGGATAGGCTAAAGGCAATGACGTCGGAGGGAGTTGTTAGGGAGTTTAGTTTGGGAAGCATTAATTGGTCATCCGTGCCCTCGGCGCAACTATTAACCACTTTGTCCATTCAAGTATTTTCCAGCCGAACTAAGATGGGGAACAGACCAAAGCCAAATATCGGCTCACTGAGACCAGACGCTTCTGGGACTACTTTTGACCAATTGACTGCGTCACAATTCATTGTGTTATGCCACTTAAATTAATTTCGACAATCGCAACCACCATGTCGAGAAAGCTTCGCTGCCAATCGAAATTATCATGACTATAATTCAGATATATACTCACACGGTAACAGGGATATTCAATACCCGCAACCTGGGGATACGTCCCGTAGGAAGCAACACTATTTATGTACTATTGTACTATTTAGTTCCTATTAGTTTAGCTTCCTAAAAGTAACGCAGATTCCACAGCGCATCAGAGAGAGTTTACATATCACTCTAGTAAATTATGCAGTATGATCAAATTGTAGTCAACGCACATTGCACTGCGTCATGGTTATAAAGTGACTTTTGACATGATAGTTATAATTTCGCTTTAAGGTCCAATTAGTCTTAGCGGTTGCCGGTAGACGGTTGACGGTTGACGTTCTGCTTAATATTTCGCGGTTAGTTATGACGGTTAGACGGTAGAAAGACAAAACAAAACAAAACAAACTGATCGAAGAGCATTTGTATAAAATATAATTTGCATACATGAGTTTTGTGTTAAAAAGTGATTGTGTCAAATAAAAAATGAAAAGAAAAAAGTAAAAGTAAGAACAATATCAGCTGATCGGTCTTGACGGCTGACCGTTGACGGTTGATTCTGCAATCTGCAGAAGTCTACCGTCGTAAACCGTCAATTTTAGTTATCTCTCGCTAACACATGCAAAATGCAACCCCAACTCAAACAGCTGACCGTCAACCGTTTACCGTCAACCGTTTACCGTCAACCGTCAAGACTAATTGGACCTTGGGAGATTTTAAACAATTGCCATTTTCCATACAAGTAGCATAATATAACTATATACATATTTTGGAATTCTGAGATCTAAGTATTGGGTTGAATTAGTTTATTGCCACCAAAAAATTTTCGTTTTTCTAAGAGGGTCGGTAGAAAGACAGTCGAAGAGGCAGTGAAAATATAATTGTGACCTAATTCATTTAGAAACATTGAAGTTTGGGCAGTTATTCTATCTACAGATCGTAACTAAGTACTTTCAATAGTATTCCTCGTTATTTTGCTCTAGCAGATGATTTCTCGTGCATATTTGATTCGATCTGTTAATTGGTCGTCGAAATATAACTTTTATCGTTGAAATGCCTAATTAGTTACATGACATGGGGTCTACAGTTGGAGTTCCAGTTGGTATTGGAATTTATTTGGATTCAGAGGAGCAATTAATACACCCAAAATATAATTCGCTTACTAGACTTCAGTAACCACATTTGCTAAAACAACAAACAGATGTTTTTAGTTTAGCGAGTGCGTTTCAAATAGAACTCACGGGCGATGTGTTAACACGTTTTTGTTACACGTTACCTGTTCGATTTCTATGAACACATTAGTAAATGCTACATTGGACAATAAAAAACTGCGTTCAATCATCTGATGACGTTTTATTTAAATAATATTAATTCTAAAAATGGCCGTCGGTGGTGAAATGGTAGTGTACGTGGCTCTTGTGCATGATAACGTGGATTCGATCCCTGCGCTGACCATCTTAAATTTCTTTCGATAGCGGTCACCTCGCTTAGTGACGGCGACACTATCGAGTACATAGCCATGAACAAGATTCTCAAAATACAGAGCGGAACCGGTGTAAAATCGTAGGTCGCAATCAGTGAGTCTAAAATTAGAACGCGCACTACTCACTGGTTTGTGAGAAGCACTCCCTCATCCCTTCATGGGATGTAACGGGAAACCATTTATTATTTTATTTTTAATACTTGTCATTATTTTCTTGCTTAATACTTTTCGTTTTATTCCCGCCCGAATAAAAGTGTATTCAAAGCAAGAGGTACATATACATACAGTGTGTTATTGTCGCTCATGAACAGAGCGACGAAAAAAGTATTGAATAATACAGAGCACTAATTGCCCTCTTTTTCCGCTCTCATGTATGGAGTCTTAGTAAATGAGCATAAACTAGTCTTATTCTCTTTATGGAATATTTCAATACAAATGTACCATTTCGACAATGTTATTACATAAAGCACAAAATGTTTCAAAAAGCATCAATGTTTCACATCAAAATTATGAATTGACTAAGTTATGACAAAAAGAGAGTAATACGTTTTCGTTCCATGAGTTCTCTATACTAATCAATACTCTAGCGACGACGACCTGCTTGTTTGTTCGCTGGCGCTACCCCAATAACATCATACTTATTTTCAGGCAGACTATTGTTGTACAACAACCACGTATGTGATGCTAACGCTGTGTATTGTTTGCATGTGTTCACTGTGATAGATTGCCCTACCTGTGCCGATAGATGTTAACACATCAAAAATCTGTTTTGTAGTTATGACAGTATAAGTAGAATAGATGTATTATACATATATCAAGATGTAACAAATATAATTACTTATACAAACTTAGAATTACCATCCTATCATCCTATAGCGAAGGGTATACAAATTGGTATACTATTTCTTATTGAAAGAAACCCAATTATGAAGTACATATATGATCAAAATTTGCTTTTAATACACAGAAACATTGTAACCACATTCACTTTAAATTTTTTTCTGTTATCATTTTTTGCATCCCTTTTAAAAGTCCATAAAACTATTTCACTTGCACATCATTATTATCCTGTCTGCAATACGAAAATATTTTCCCACGTTAACTGATTTAAATAAAGAAATTTACAACCTGTACATTTCACTT
This sequence comes from Phaonia tiefii, assembly GCA_963931995.1. Lineage (NCBI taxonomy): Eukaryota > Metazoa > Arthropoda > Insecta > Diptera > Muscidae > Phaonia > Phaonia tiefii. The sequence goes on along the minus strand of OZ008368.1, from coordinate 193,437,205 downwards.
TGTAAAAAAAATCCACTTGTTCCCACAAATATTCACACAAGCCCATACCTAACCCGATAATCGAGAACGGATGCAGGTTCTGTTCAGCAACTAAAAACAGTGTACCTAGCTAGTATCCAAAACGTTCGGTAATAACAAAACAATTCATAAAAACAGCGAATCTACACAAAGGTAAATGCAGTTCAAAAAATTAATATAAACAGACCCGTAATTGAGGAAAGAGCGTAGAGATGTTGAAGAATGAACCTGCTTCAATACGAGACACACAGAGAAAAAATATCACCTCCATCACTAGCAGCAACACATATCACATTATAAGACATGATGCGGGTTCAGGTGATATTGTCCGTCTGCCCATCGAACCATTTGTCTGGACGTAGGATTGTCTCGATGGCTGTGGTGGATGGCCTGGCTCATTGAGGATGATGTCTGTCTGAACTCTGAAGAGCTGAGAACAAAAGGGAGATCTTCTGCGAAACACGAACAATTTATATTCACAACAGCAAAGTAAACAAAACAATGGCAATAAATACGTGCAGAGTTAAAAAAATTGTGAGGACGATTATCCTGTCATTCACTTGTTGCTTCGCAACTCTAAACAACAATCGTTCGCTTCGTTGTGTGTGTGTAGGCAAGTCAAATTTGACACGGACTGGAAGGAGCAATAACTGGCAAAGGGTACAAGTGAAATAAATGCACATACCCATATTTCAATCAGACAGGTAGTATTCGGTATTTCGACTACCCCAGGCGAACAGGTATTAAACAGGCAGTGGCGTAATCACAAATTGGCAAATATACACACTTATTTTGGTATTTTCTTTAACTACGTCTCTGGTCCTTTTTAATAGTCCTGTTACATTCATCCTTTTCTCCTTTATTTTGCTTAGGCAATTCTCACATCTTAGCTCAAATAAAAACTCCGATTGTTATGAATGAATTCCCACCGTGTACAATGAGTCGCCGAAACAATAACGCTTCTTGCTCTATCCAAAAAGCGTGTGAACCTGTTGAGCTGTACCAAATAAATAAATATTCTGCGAACTGAATTCACAATAATCCTGTATAAAACTCATTGCCAAATACTAAACTTCTTGGTCGGAAAAAAGACGAAAACATTTACGATTTTATTTGTGATTCTTTAATCTTGTCTTAGTGTTGAAATTTCGCAATAATATTTTGTATTTTTTTTTGTTGATTCTTAGAAAGCAGTGACAACTAATGGGGGGTGGTTTAGACATTTGGGTAAAGATAAGGTAATTAGTACATAACAGTAACATGAGAATGTAGAGCACACCCTACTGCACAGACAGTAATTCTGGCAAGACTTTCCTGGATCTTATGTAGAGGTCTCCGAAGTAGTTTCATGGTTGAAGGAAATTAAAGGGTGTCCTAAAATTATTTCAAGCCTTGAATTTTGCGCTGGGTATGCGGTAAAGAGGTATAGTTGATAAAAAGAACATTGTGACAACATACAGTCCAGGGATGTTAAATTTGTGGCGCTACACGACAGAACAACGCGTTTTCATTGTAGACCAATTTAAAAATCGAATGAGAGTTCGAACTCACGGGCGATGTGTTAACACCTTTTTGTTACACGGTACCTGTTAGATGACGTTACATATAAATAATATGAATACTTAAAATTATTTAAAGACCAGTGCAAGCACATGTGTCATTATTTTGTTGCTTAATACTTTTGTTTTATTCCCACAAAGAAAAGAGAATGCAAAGCAACAGACACATGAACATACATACATTGTTATGTTCGTACATACGCTACACAAGTTCACACAATTTTGTTGCTCTCTGGCTTTCCCATTTTTATATACGTATAACTACGTCATTATTCTATTTGCTCTGAGAGTGCTCCGCACCCACATTTTATTTGACGTACCTTTCACAATAATAGGAAAAGGCGTTCAATCATATAATGACGTTTCATTCAAATAATATTAATACTTAATAGCACTTAAAAAAAAGACAAGTCACATTATTTTCTTGGTTCATAGTTTTTATTTTATACAAAAGAAAAAGAGAATGCAAAGCAACAGACACATGTACATACGTACATTGTTATGTTCGTACATGCGCTAAACAAGGTCGCACAATTTTCGTTGCTCTCTTGCTATCTCATTTTTATATACGTATAACCACGTCATTATTCTCTTTGCTCTGAGATTGCTCCGCACCCATACAAGACAACTATTCGCTGCTGCTACATCAGTGTGTGTTTTTTTTCGCAGTCAGACAATCTGTGTTTCGCAGTCGGACAAATCTGTGTTCTCTATACCCTTATCATTTACGGGTATGAAAAATAGATGTTGGCCGATTTTGAGACCTACCTGATATGCAGATAAAATTTCATACAAATCGGTCCACTCGTTTCGGAGGAGTTTAACGCCAAACAATCTGTGTGATCGCAGTCGGACAATCTGTATGATCGCAGTCGGGCAAACTGTGTTTGGATGTATTCGCTTTGTGAATTTAGAGTCCCTACCTGCGCCTATAGATGTTAACACATCAAAAAAAAACTATGAATGTTAGGGAGCTACAGTTCCCAATGTATCACTTTCAGTGATTAGTCTCATGTTCATGGATACGTTAATCGTCAAAATTGTCGCACTCAGAGTTCAGAAAATTCACGAGCGATTGTTGAAAAATAAATGCATCGTGTATTTTCTTGGGTCGAATGTTGGACTGGAGGCATTATCCAACAATTCCTATTCGATTATGCGCCTGATCGGGTACAGCGCTTAATGGAGCTCGATGTCGTGACGTGATAATCCAGTTTTTTGTTGCGAAATTGCAAGATATTGACGTCAATGACATTTGGTTTCAGCACGACGGTGTCATATGCCATACAGTATTCACTTTCAAGAAGAAGTATTTCACTTTCAGTTTTGGTCGCCTATATCATTCGCTTTAACGCCATTGTACTTTCTTCTTTCGGATTTTTGAAGTCTAAGGTTTATGCCGACATGCCCACGGCGTTATCACGACCTATATCAACGAAATTCATGCAATACGGTCATGTCAAATTTCGAAAAAAAGGATGTGTTTGTGCCAGCAAAGCCGAATTACTCGATATGTTATATACTTTATGAATCAAAAAAGATTAAATATTTTTAATTAAAAACCTGTATTGTCTACTAAATATACCACTTACATTAGTGCTATATAGTTCATTAAACCGTATGATTTATTTCCAAAATTATTTCATATAAGGTTTTCATCATTGGTTTGTTGAAAGAAGTCAGTGCCCTAAAATTGCAATTGTCATTCCTATTGCACGTTTAGCCTTCTTTTAAAGCTATTTTAGCCGCAAGTATACACAAAAATACATATTTGTTTACATATCACACGTGTCATATTCAAAAATTAATGCAGTATAGAACACTTGAAATTCTTTTGCGTATACTAGTATTTGCGGCCTTTAGAAAGTCACATCAATATGACAATCGATTAAGTACTTTTGTTTCGAATTTTAACATTTTTAATAAATCTACACGTTGAATCAGCAATCTATTATACGGGTTTATTTCCGACTAAAATGCATTTCTAAATTTAAATAAAATATTTCTAATCCGATTTATCGAATACACAGTGCAACACGAAATAATATAACCACATACGGACACCACTACGTGATAAAACACTAAAAAAATTACAGCAGACAGTTGTCCGAGGCCTTCGGCCACGGACTGTCTCTGCAGGCTGTGTCAGAGACACGGCCATTAAGTTTAACGTAGAATACGCCATCCGATAAGACAGAAAACATACATAACAATAAATTCATTTGCTTATATTATTTATCATTTATTGTTATATATGTTTTCTGCCTTATCGGATGACGTATTCTACGTTAAACTTAATGGCCGTGTCTCTGACACAGCCTGCAGGGACAGTCCGTGGCCGAAGGCCTCGGACAACTGTCTGCTGTAATTTTTTACTAGATACATGTTGCCAAGCAACATTAGCTTGCTGTTCGTTTCACTTTTTACTAGATACATGTTCCTAAGCAATGTTGAGCAACCAAAAACACTCAACCAAACACCACACATATGTTTGAGTGTATGTGTTTAAACAATTTTCATTTGAGAAATTAAAATACTAGAAATATATCAACCAATATGAAATGTATATCAAACGAAAGATAACATCTTCATTTACCTACAAAAAAATTTTTAAAAAAATTCATCTAGCCGTTTCCTCAAATTCAATGAAATAAAGATTAAAATAATAAAAACCTGACATGACTCCTCATACCGTAAGGTAAGACGTATTCTACGTCAAAACAGACCCGTGTCACCCAGTTTTGGCCAAACTCATGCACTTTTTCTTATGGGCCTCCAAAGATTTGGGGACCCGGTGTCATTTTTGCAAAAAAGTGATTATTTTGTCAGGCTAATATATTGCAAACCGTTCGGAATTTTGATTTACTCTCTGAAGGAAAGTTGTAGCTCTTGTCATAAAGAAATTAAATATTTATTGTCATTAATTTTTAATATATTCTAGAAAGTTGTCTATTGAGAACTTAGGTACATTCTTGTAGTTGATTGTTTCCTTGAATTTTGAACGGTTTTCTACCTATGGAGCTGAACAGGGGGAAAAAGGTAAAAAAAATCGAATTTTTTAAAGTACTTTTAACCTTCGCATTAATAGTATCTACCCGGGTAGAAATTTAAATTTTAATTCTTTGATATCTCTTAGGGATTTCATCCGATTTAGAAATTCTTCAAACTTAGTTATTATTTTTCCCATTTATTTCAGTAAATGAAATAAAAATTATATTTATGAACTTTTTTTTTTAATTTTTTCCTAATTTTTACTCTTAGTGTACGCGGTTTAATAGTATCTACCCGGGCAGATACAAATAAATTTGTTGTCAGGTTTACTACTTTTAAGTAAATATTTGTTATAAATGAAACTGCAATAGTTGCGTTTTTTATTTCCAATATAAATTTTAATAAAATATATTGAATGTATCGACGTAAACTACTATTTGATGTAGATATATCCATGAGACAATATTTGCGCTTTGTCTGAATAAACCTAAGTTGAGCGCAAAGAGGCATTTTTCATGGGGAACATGCATGTCGTCTAGATCCCTACTTCCTGGACTCATGGTAGCATATGTAAAAGCTAGCTTTTTGTTTCGTACTTCCACTATAATCCCGCTCTGATACTTCATCGGCCACATTATCTTCGAGGTAGCCATCGCTATTCGAAAATATTGGGTCACCTGTTATGGAAAATTTAAAAAAATGTTCGACAAAAGTATTGAAACATACCTAAAATACGACTTACAATCATGGGCCTTTTGGGCTCTAGATCTTATATCGGGAGTACAAAGGTTTTTACCCCACCTTGTGGTTAGTTACTGACATAAATTATATATGCAGCAAGAGCTGAAATATCCAATAAATTGTAAAACATAGACAATGGCCAGCGAGTTATTAAAATTTTCGTTAAGAAAGGGGAAACGATTTTGTTCATGGTATCCACACCTCTACTACCGTTATTATAAAATAAAATAATTTCTGATGTTTTTTTTTAATACCGGGCACTGCCGAATAGCTATGCAAGGATTACATACGTATCGTACGTAGGAGGAGTAGAATGCGTTAGGACTAAACCCAAATTTGCTTGAATAAACTTCTCGCCTTTTTGAAGCTTAGAATTGTTTGTTTTTTGATGTTGCAACTACCGACAATGCCCATCTGACAAGTCCTTCTAACTATGGTAAGGTGGCGAAGAAATTATTCCTTGTTACATTGTGTCCTGTCCTTGTTTGGGGAGCAACTAAGTTCTTCCGAACCCTCTTTCTATTCTATATAAATTCTCTAATTTAGAGTATATAAATATTTGGTACCGCGACCTCTCAAGCAAAATAATTTGTCATCCACAGTATTCGAGTTTACCATTTCCTAGATGTATCTTATCGGTGCTACGTTTATTCATCCGGTGGAAGGTCTCTTGTCCCGTTCTCAAAGAGTGCTTAAAGTTTAATGCTAACTATTAATTAGTGGTGCTTTTCTGGATTCCTGCGAACCCTTTACAATAAAAACTCTGAAAAATTCCACCAAGAAATTGGTGTCCAAGATAATGCTTCTTTTTCGGTGTTGTTGATATTCCATGAGAAGGTGGATTTGATCCCTGACCAACTTACATTTCTATCGACGATGGTCAGCTCGCTTACTGATGTTGACACGATAGACTACTTACTACTTAGCCATGAAACGTTCGCAACCGGTGTACAACTGTAGGTCCAATCAGTGAGTAGAGACACAGCGCACAGCTCACTGGTTGTGAGAAGCTCTCCGCACTCCCTTGATGGGAAGTAATGGGAAACAATTAATTTATTTATTTACCAAAAAGTATGGACTCTAATGGTCTGGTGAATCATGCAAAAAATGTATTCTTATTTTATACCATTTCGTACCATCTTTACTTATCCAAATTGTTATATTGGAGACCGTCTCTTGGTCATCATGGTCGTCGTCATCGTCGTCAGATTCAAGATCAGATTACGTATATCGTCATGAAATTGTCAATTATTTAATAATATTATGTGATTGACCCATACGAATGACATGGGATATTTCTGTTTCTACTCGGGTAGATATTATTAGACCGCGTAGTAAAAATTTGTTATTAATGCGAAGGTTAAAGCGATTTTGACCTAGAATATGAAATTTTATTGATTTTATATGTTCACAAGTTCTTTCTGACAAGAGCTACAACTTTCCCTCAGAGAGTAAATCAAAATTCCAAACGGTTTGCAAGATATGAGCCTGACAAAATGATCACTTATTTGCAAAAATGACACCGAGGCCCCAAATCTTTGGAAGCCCATAAAAAAAATGCATGACTTTGGGCAAACCTGGGACACACGGGTCTTTTCTTGTATTTTATCACGTAGTGGTGTCCGTATATGTTTATATTTCCATGACTTAAAAAATTACACACAGTGATATTAAGTGTGTTTTTACCGCGCTAAAGTTAAGTAAAGCTCAATTCGCACGGGGCTACTAAGCGATATTAAGCGTTATTTTTATTTCCCACTTAAATTTCGACTTGAGCAATGACAATGTAGCCACCTGTTCAATTCCACAAAAGGGCAACAAAAAGTTAAAAAAAAAAATACAGCAGACAGTTGTCCGAGGCCTTCGGCCACGAACTGTCCCTGCAGGCTGTGTCAGAGAGACGGCCATTAAGTTTAACGTAGAATACATCATCCGATAAGACAGAAAACATACATAACAATAAATGATAAATAACATAAGCAAATGAATTTCGTTATTTGATAGTTACTTTTGATAATATACATAAGCTTATGGTAGGAAAAATAGGATAAATATGTTTATAAATTAAAACAGTAAGGATAAATGATAAATAACAGACGCAAATCAATTTGATTTATATTTTTTATAATTATATATCCATGTTAAATTCAAATTCACATTTAACAGTTTGTGTCACTTAAATACATAAGAAAATATACGAAATTTCAATATTTCATCAATCAAAACAACAGCCGAAGGTTTGTGTCCACACTGAAACAGCAGCATAGTTTGTGTTCACGGTACATACTCAAACACTCAACCAAACACCACACATATGTTTGAGTGTATGTGTTTAAACAATTTTCATTTGAGAAATTTAAATATTAGGAAGATATCAACCAATATGAAATGTATATCAAACGAAAGATAACATCTTCATTTACCTACAAAAAAAATTTTAAAAAAATTTATCTCGCCGTTTCCTCATAATCAATGAAATAAAGATTACAACAATAACAATCTGACATGACTCCCTGTACCGTAAGGTAAGACGTATTCTACGTCAAAAACAATGAGACTTCGAACTCACGGGCTACCTTTTCGTTACTCGGTAGCAGTGTTCATAGAACACACTATTTGAAGACATTAATAAATGTTACATTGGAAAATAAAAAACAGCGTGATGAAGTTTCATTATAAAAAAATTTGAAGCTCTTTTAAACATTAATAAATTCATTTAATAAGTATTGATCAAGGTTTATATGATGCCCAGAATGCAGTCAATTCCAAAAGCCATTATACGAAATGTACTTACTTCCATTATATAAGTACATAATTTAGTTTAAAGTTGTTTTGTTGTGGTTTGAATGTAAGATTCTTATTATTATCTAATTTAATATTGACGAGTTCACACGAAACAAACAAAGCAATTGCTTAGTGTGAAAAGGATCGGCATGATCTTTACCAACTCTTTCCTGTATTGTGGTATTAGTCAGTGTCTTTTTCTGTAAGGCGTATCTATTTAGAAGGTACATCAAGTTCGGGAGTAGTCCTGTTGGATATCGTGTAGCTAAACGGCAGATTTTAAGGTTATACACTCAGAGAACTAATTGTTTGAAAAGAGGTTGTAGCAACCGTAAGTTCTGCTGTTACCACCGTAAGTTCTGCTGTTGGCCGTAATTCTGCTGTTATCACAGAATTGAGGTTGCCACAACCGAATTGAGGCTGTTTCAACCCATTTTAGTTCCCACAACCGAATTTCGGTTGAAGCAACCTCGTTTCATAATTGATTCGGATGTGGCAACTGAATCTTCAATTATATTCGTTCAGTCAACAAAATTTTCTAAAATTTCGGTTGGAACAACCGAATTTGGAATTAATTCGGATGCAACACCCGAAATTGGTACCAAATTCCGTTGGAGTAACCCAATCTGGTATCAATTCGGTTGTAGTAATCGAATTAGGCATCAATTCGGTTGTAACTATTGAAATTGGTATCAATTCGGTCACAATAACCGAGTCTAGCCTTGATTCGGTTTCAACGACCGAATTTGGCATCAATTCGGTTGCTGTAACCGAATTTCTCACGAATTCTGTAGGTACAAGTGAATACATTTTCAATTTGGTTACCGCAACATATTTCTATGTATTTCAAGTCTGACGTTTAAAATTGTATATAATCAAATATTATTTTAAGAAAGGTAAGAAAAATATGTTTAGTATTAAAATGTCTTATTTTGCAGAAATTATTCAAGCAGGTATCAACAGTTTTGAAGTTTTCAAGGTCGGTCATTTGAGACATGCTGCAATCGTCTGTATACAAATCGGTTTAGGACCTAAATCAATCTATACAACACCTCAGAATTGGTGCGGTGTCCCATGATGGCAGGGCCTTCAAAAAGGGTCGGAAGAGGCATGTAAAACAAATTTATTATCTTATTGTTATTGTCTTTTTAATTGTTTTATAAATAAATAATTAATAATTACAAGCTGTGCGCTTTCCAGTTTTTACTCAATTTTTTTTTGAAGGTGGTCAGAGCAGTGTTCGAACCCAGGATCTCATGTGCAAGAGCCGCGCACACTAACCATTGCACCACCGACAGCCAAGAATACAGGAAAATAAATCATCACTGAATAATAAAAAAAGGTTTAATAATTCATTTGTAACACTATCTAATTTCGGTTGCAACATCCTCCAATGAGGTTGTGTCAACCACTAATGAGGTTGTGTCAATCTCTAAGGAGGTTGTGTCAACCTCTAATGAGGTTGTGTCAACCTCTAATGAGGTTGTGTCAACCTCTAATGAGGTTGTGTCAACCTCTAATGAGGTTGTGTCACCCTCTAATGAGATTGAGACAACCTCTTAGTCTCAACCGAATTTTTCTGTGAGTGTAGGAGTAGATTTCTTGCACGTAAGTTCATAAAAAGTTGTAAGAGGTTTGAGAGACGTGTTTGATATGATAAACTGCCTCTCAAACCACTCAGAACTCTTTATGAATAAGGTGTTGAACATCATAAACGGAGCTCACTTTGGGAATTTTGTGGATATGACAGGCTGCTAAAAATAACCACAGATATATCGAAAATACATTTTCAGAATCAGTTTAGAATACATTAGATTATAAAGGAGGTTTATTTTTAAAGCCGTCAGATAAAGACTTTGGCCGGTGTGCATGGCCTTCCCACGCTGGTTGGGTGCTGTAACAATGCGTGTGAGCTACTCGCTTTCACAGTCTGAGAAATTGTTAATGGTGTCGGACAATTCGTGTTTTTCTACAACCTTATATAATTAGATATTTAAAATGTTCCATCTGATCAATTAAAATTGACTCACCACAAATACAAACAATACAGCCGCCATTATACCAACACATGACACAAAGGGTACCTAAACTTTTCACAACGTGTACGAAACAGTACATAAAGTTTACCAAAAAGTGCACAAAGTTTAACAAAGACTACCCTGTAAGCAGCTAAGGTTGATGGGGTTAGCTCAATTGACCAAAATGAAGTAGTTTAGTCTTAAATTCGTAGAGACCATCCACAAATTGAATTTTACAAAAGGCAGAATATACAGGGTGATTCAGGAAGTTCCGGAAAAATTTCTTGAGCGAATTCCTTGGGTCATTTCATGAAGAAAAGTCCACTCGTACCATGTCCGAAAATGCAAGGGTGCGAAATGGCAGCGGGTTCAAAATTTTCGGATTGGCGGTCGGAGGGTAGTAGGGTAAAGTTGCTAACTTCTGAGCCAGTGGTCGGATTTTTTGGCTTTTGGGCTTGTTGGAAAGGTCGTTAAGAGGCCTTTCAGAATCAATAAAAAAAGTCAAATCGCCGAGATACAGAGCTTTCGGAAAAAACAATTCACATAACCTCAATTTGCTCAGCCAGATGGCAGGTAACTTATGTTTTTCTGTTGAAAGATAGCCATACCTCTTACCTTTCCAAAATGACCTAAACGAAGTCCAGAGGTCTTACCGTTCCAAAGTTATGACCATTTTACTGAAATGCAAAAATGTTTGTTTTTGTTTTTGGAAGCGAAATAGCGGCACACATTTATTTCGAGTCCGTTGTGTTTTGAATTAGTAAAAATGGCAACTTATTGAAATGAAGAATTAGCAGCCATTCATTACATGTATGGACTCTGCGATGGTAATGCAAGAGCTGCTGCGCGTGAATATGCATTACGTTTCCTAATCGACGACCACCAAACCGAACAACATTCAGTGAGACGCACCGTCGATTTCGTGAAGGTACGTTGTTTACACAAATGGAGCGTCCCGGAACTGAACAACACGACGTTGCAGTTGAAGAGTTAATTTTAGATGCGATAGACGAAAACCCAACGACAAGCACAAGACGAATCGCGGTCCAAGTTGGTGTGGCGCAATCAAAAGTATGGCGCGTCCTTCACAAAGAAAAAAAAACATCCATTCCATTTCACACCAGTTCAAGAACTCTTGGCAGCCGATTTGCCACTACGCGTCAACTTTTGCCGTGAGATGTTGCAACGTGATGTACACGCATTTATGTTTTTACGTCCGATTGTGTGGACCGACGAAGCGCAATTCACGAGAGGCGGCATAACTAATTCCCATAAAGTGCACGAATGGGCCCTTGACATTCCCCACAGCAAGAAAGAAACATCATTTCAACACCGATTTGCCGTCAACGTTTGGGCTGGCATCATCGATAACACTTTGATTGGGCCAAAACTACTTCCGCCCAGGTTAAATTCGAAATATTATTTGGAGTTCTTGCAAGAAGTCATGCCAGAAATTCTAGAGAAGTACCTCTTGCGGTACGAAATCATCTTTTCTAACAACAATATGGTGCTCAATCGCCTGGCCGCCACGGTCTCCAGATCTCACACCACTTGATTTATTTTTGTGGGCCTACATGAAAGATTGTGTGTATTCTGTGCAGATCCACAATCGTTAGCAGTTACTTGCACGCATTGAGGAAGCTGCGGTGAAAGTTCGTGAAAAGATGAGTAACTTTCAATAGAACACTTACATGGTCGAACCACATTAACATAGCAATCGGACAAACGTATTCAAAGCTCAGAGCCTCATGAACTACCCAATCCTTCACCCCATTCCATATAAGAGTACTGCTGGCAAAAACTTTTTTATTACCTGGACTAATTTATGGCTCGGAACTGTTTTCTTATTCAGACTCAAAAAGTATGAGGAAATTAAATGTTGTATTTAATAATATTATCAGGTATATATACGGGTTGAAGAGATTTGACTCTGAATCACGTTTCAAAAAAGTTCTTTATGGAGTATCGTTTGAGACATATCTTAATATAAATTCACTTTTGTTCCTTCATAAAATTATATACACTAGAAACCCAACTTATTTATTTGTCAATCTTCGTTTTACTAGGTCTAATAGAGGAAATATCCTGATACCTATGGCTCAGGGGTCTTACGTTTCCAAATGGCAATTCCTCGTCCAATCCATTCGTCTTTGGAATTCACTACCACATAACCTTCAATTAATCAGCAACGCTAACCTATTTAAAAAACAAATTTTCAATCATTTCAGAAATATTTGAAAAATAATATAAGATAAAATTTCTTTAAACTTTCTATTTCATTTTGTATTTTTTTTTTCTTTAACTTTAATTATAGTCCCAATATTGTTTTGTTATATTTCTTTTGTTTCTTTACCATCATTGTCATAATACATATCTAAATTATATTTAATTTTAGTAATTATCATAAATAATTAATTTTCTCTAAAAATTTCTAATTTCTTATACAATAGCTTTGGGACTGATCAAACTGTTTAACTATATAAAATCCTGTACTTTAATTGTAATCTTGTTGTGCAGGAAGTCCAAAATAAAAAAAAAAAAATAATAATAATAATAACTAAACGTGGCGGAGGTGGTTCACAAACGGCTGCAATTGTGTTTAGTAGAAAATGGGAACCACATTGAAATCTTCCTTTAACAGCAAATTTTTTTTTTCCTTATGTGTTTGATTCTTCAGCCAAAAATTTCAATAAAATAAAATCTTAAACGTGTTAATTTACAAAAACAAACTTTTTTCTACTTTTCCAGCAAGCCCAAAAACAAAAAATCCGACCACTGGCTCAGAGGTTAGCAACTTTACCCTACTACCCTCCGACCACCAATCCGAAAATTTTGAACCCGCTGCCATTTCGCACCCTTGCATTTTCGGACATGGTGCTAGTGGACTTTTCTTCATGAAATGAGCCTAGGAATACGCTGGAGAAATTTGTCCTGAACTTCCTGAATCACCCTGTATACAATTGTACCAAAAAATAAATTCTTGATAGCATTAAACAGATATCACTAGAGGCCGTGTTAGGCTGTTTGATACATCGTTGGATATAGGGATTGTAATACCGGTATTACCGAAACCGGGATCCTGGGATCCCGGACAAAAATCCAATACCGCAATACCGGTATTAGGAAACACCCAATACCGGTATTTCGGTGTTTCGATTCGCAAAATTAACCAGTCAAAAAATACAGCCAGCACATCGAGCGCCGCCAGTGAGGCATCCAAAAGCAAGGACCAAAAAATCACGAATTTCTTGAAAAGCCATGAAAACAGTTTGGATGCCAGCACCCGCCGGTCTTGCCTTTAATCTATTTAGCACCTCGCAAGACATCCGACAGTGTTTAATTGCAAGGGGATTTGATGATATTCCAAAATCACCCCACACGATTAAAAAGCTGGTATTGGACTATGGCAAAAATATTCGCGCTGAGCTGATTTCCAAATTGTCATCTTGTGTACTCAATGGATAAAGATTTAGCCTTACATTGGATGAATGGACTTCGGTTAGAAATCGACGGTATTTAAATATGAATGTGCATTCTACAAAAGTGTTTTGGAATCTTGGGTTGGTGCGGGTAGATGGTTGGTCGACTGATTTCAGCAGAACAGCAACTGTGTATTTCACTTGGGATCCAACTGGCTGTTATTGACGTTCTTTATAAGAAACATAACTATGTCGAAGAAATTCTGTCTGATTCCGATGATACTGAGTAATATCACTATCAAGACGTGGAAGAATAATCTTACGCCGAATGTTTCAGAATCAAGTAGAGCCTAAGAACAAATAAAACGGTTCATCCTATTGACTGCGTTTTGTCTCATCAGCAAGTGGGTCCAATAATCGATAAAGTTCTAAGAATTGTGAAAATATTTCATCGTTCCCAAACAAACAATGGCAAAAATTTGCAGAAATATGTCAAGGAAGAATTTGGTAAAGAATTGGCATTATTAATGGATTCGCAAACTCGGTGGAATAGCATGCTTTTCAATTGAATTGGAGAATTGTATTCAAAAAGCAATGATCGATATAGAGCTACATACAGAGTTTCGCCTAACTGAAAATGAATTCTCTTTAATGTCAAAACTAATTGCGGTATTTGTACCGATTAAATTAACCATTGAAGCATGCACTCGTGGAGGTGCGAATCTTTTAACTGCCGATGCAGCACTAAAGTTTATGTTCGAAGAATTAAAAAAGCTAAATAATGTATTAAGTATTGAGTGTGAAGAAAAGTTAATAGTTCGAATATTAGAGAGGCGTACGAAGTTTTGCAATATTTGCACAATCAGAAACAAATTTCGAAAGAAGACTTAGCTTGCAAAATATTTCAGCGACTGAGTAAAACTGCGATGATACCCATTATGGTACAACTGTTGACACGTTTATATATAAATGGAAATTTAGAAATTGCAGATGAAAATGATGATATCGAAATAGTCACAGAAGTACCCATGTCAATGGAGGATCAGCTGGAAGAGACAATTTCGAAAAGTACGAACAATATTGCAAATACTAAAACGAAATCACCCAAAGATTTAAAAGCGATTTTAGAACAAGAAATTGCATACTTAAAAATTGAAAACGAAAGAGGAAAATATTTGCAATTTCTATACGATTGTCTGTTGTCGATACGACCGACAAGTGTTGAGTCTGAATCCCTAGGTGGATGTACATATCAATATTTGTGTATGCGGAGAGCCAATACAATAGCGTATAGTCGAGGAAACTATTTGCGGAAGAAATTTTTACAGATATGATGGATTTTTCTAATTTGTCAACTTTCCTCAAGAAGCGATGCGATCAGAACTGTATTTGGTCCGCAGACCAGCCGGAGTTAGTCCAAGTTAGTCCAATGCACCCTGAAAAATTCACTATTTGGTGCGGCTTATGGGACGGCGGCATCATTGGACCGAACTTCTTCAAAGACGATGATGGCCGCAAAGTTACCGTCAATGAAGCAAGGTAACTTTCGATGATAACGAACTTGTTTTTTTGCCCAAAATGGAAGAATTGGACTGGGTTAATATGTGGTTTCCACAGGACGGTGGAATTCAAGATCCGCTGCCTTTTTGTTTATTTGCTGTCTGTCACGTTTTTGTCTTCTGCAGTTTTCAACAAACAAAGAAACATGTGGGTCACAAAATCGTATATTATAAGCAATTAAACAATGTGTCTCTAACATCTAATTTGCCACACGCTACAAACACGATATATTTGCATGCAAACAAAAAAAAATTGACAGACTTGTCAGCGTGCATGCTGCAATTGGGAGACGAGTTTGGTGAGCAATTAATCTCACGTTGTGGGGTTGTCAATTGGCCAAAGCGTTCGTGCGATTCGTCCCTGGTAGACTATTTTTTGTGAGTGATAGAACGATTTCTGTCATATGGAAGGGAGTTTCATTGCGTTTCTCTCAGCGCGAATCGAACCATTTGCAATAATAGTCTAACACAGGCTGGGCTTTAAGGTAAAAAATGATTTTAAATTATTAAACAAATCTATAAGGTCAATGGATACAAATTGCGAGAAATATAATTTTTTTTATTATAAATAAAAAGAGGAAAATAAGCAAAATTAATAACGTGTAGTGTCATAAATGACATGGTTAAATAAATGTTAGGATGTTGCTCAACATAATCGATATATATTTGATGTTTTTAGCTACTTCTATCAGAGTAATGCCAAATATAAAATAAATGTACATTAATAAAAACAAATTCGATATCTTTATTTAATAGTAGAATACTGTTTTATTTCAAATGCATTTGCTTCGCGTGTTTCCTACAGTCTGAAGAGAAAAATTAGATATTGTGAAAAATCATATCAAATATGAGTATACTTTAAAGTAAAAATTTAATTCTGGTCCTTCTTTGAAAGTATACTAATATAAATACTACTTTCTTGTAATTACATACAAAAGGGCTCTTGTCTGTAATGAAATCAGCATAAGCAAAAATCCTTAAACCAAATAACAAATCGCCTGCTTTCCCGAAATTATCACACACGCCTCTTGCAATCGTTTTGGCCAGTTCTGATTTGATTTTAGTATTTCGCATTGAATCTTTTATATTTATTTTTTCTGCTGTGTCTCTACAAAATGATGAGATATTTCATGGCAGATCGTGTTTTTTGTCAATTTATTACACTTTTAACTCATAGAAATAAGATTTCATATTTCTGGCATTTTTCGTTATTGCTTAAATTATAATCTTTTTTTTTGTGGTAGTTTATGTCATTTTTATTTTTTATTATTTTTTTTGTATATTTTTTTCTAACAAAGATTTGTACCTGTAAATTAGGTTTCCCTTGCAACACTGAACGATTGTATAATCTCATAATCTTGTTGTGATGGTGTTTGAATAAAAGCAAGTAAGCAACAACTCATTTTGGGGAGAGAAAAAAGCCAAAATCTTTTTAATTTGGCACGCAAAATTTGTTCCCACGCAACCTTCTCGCTTGATTGTTTTGTATTGATTGTAGTGGCCCAAAATCGAAATCGTGATTTTCTTAATCTGGTTTTTATTCGAAAACTTAAACGAACATTTGAAGCAAGCTGCATTGTTTTTGTTTTCATTCAAATATTATAACTGCTGGTTAATTTATTTGTTTATCACAGCAATTAAATTTCGCTTTTCATTCCAATTCACTTTTTGTTTGGTTTAGTGTGCAATGAACAAGGTGATTTGTGGGTCCGAATAAAGGGGGCATATTGGTTATGAATTCAAAGAAACCAAAATTAAGTTTTGATGATATTATTTATTGCAATGCATATTTCGGCCTAACGGATACTGTGCTAAACTGAAATTTAATATCAAATCTATCACCTTACATTTGCTTATATTTTAACATATAATGTGTCTTAAGTCTTTTGTTTCGAATTCGCAGTTTCAGGTTGTGTAGATTTCTGACAATAAGGATCATATAGTACTCATATACATCCACAGAAAAACTTTGTAGAGCCGGATTAAGAGTTTGTCACAACCGATTTATAACATATCGCACCCGTTCAACAATACTATATTAACTCAAAAACTTCAAAGTGTTCAGGCGAGATAAAAAACTGTTTTCTTAATGCTTAAGGAATTTTCCATTAACAAAAGTTAGGCAATATTTAGAAACCCCATCAATTATTGTATTGCACCACATAACCTTTTTATTTGTTTATTGTTTGCAGATAGTGTTATGTATTGTTTTTTGCCAACAAGATAAAATAAAAAAATGTTGAGTTAATACAGTATTGTTGAACAGATGCGATATCACTACCGACTATTGAGGTTGGCACAGCCGACTTTAGAGGTTGTTGCAATCAACTTTAAAGGATGTCATAGCCGCCTTCACAGGACATACATATGTGGACAATACATGCGCATTAATCTGTAGAATTTTTAGAACTAATTTTGAATTCTTCAAAACTAGCAAGTGTCTACTGAAAACATTGCTGAACATTACGATCTTGGGTCAAGACAGTAAAAATAACCGAAAATGTAAACCCATTCACAGTGGCTCACAGTATTGGAATGATGCCAGAGTGGGATAAATTACGCATTGTCATTTCTATTTGTTTACCCACATCCGCAGTTTGTTCTGGGTTCAGTTTATCCATGGTTCCCAAAGTCAACCAGTAATTGGTATACAGTAGAATACTGGTTTCGAATAGAAAACGAAACTTTTCCGTTCATTTCTGGACACTCATATCCCTCAGACTGTGTGGGTGCGCTTTTGCATGTACTCAAGAATCAGTTTCACATACTTGATAATATGTATCGCGTCGACAAAGTGGGTTCCATCCCTTTTCTGAATACACAACATGTCTATCGACTGCGGTCACCTAGCTTAGTCACGGCGACACTATCGAGTAGTTAGGCATGAAAACGCTTCACAAAGTACCATTCGGAACTGATGACAACCTGTAGGTCCCAATCACGGAGTGTACAACTAGAAAGCGCAGAAAGAAGAAAGAAACTCTCCTTAATCCCTTAACGAGATGTAGGAGGAAACCCCTTAATTTTTTATTAATATTTCGTGAAAATGGAAAACTTAACATAGAATATTTTTCGAGACTCAAATAATTATGGGTAGTTGCTCCATAAAAGCGTAGTTCACAAAATGTTAACCCCTTACATTGGTCAAGTTATCATAGTTTGGAAAGAAGTCAACCGATTTTGAAAATAAACTAAACTATCTTTCTCAAAAAATGACGCTAGTTTTTTAAATATCGGTGGTCGTAAGTTGTTACCTCGAAACTGATTTTGGAACGAAGTTCCTTATCGCACGTTGCGGGATGGGGGCTAAATGAAAAAATGTTAAACAACTTTTTTAAGCGTATTATGTTATAACCCAGTATACAACCCATTATTATTCTGCATACTTTTAGGATTTAGTAATTATTACTAGATTTGTACAGCCAGGGACGTATATGAGGGTTGTGTTCTTTCATGTTGGCTTAGCGATAGTCATGCCATTGTGAAGTGTGCTGGCTTCAATGGAAGGCATTATGACATAATTACGGCTAAGAAAAGCGGGCTTCGCTAAACATGTTGGAAGTGTAAGGAATTCGATGTTGACTTTTGTTTAGGTTATTGCCTTTTGCGTTATTAATAGTATTACCCCATTTTGTGTGCTTGCAGTTCCAGTCTCCCGCTAGTACATAGTAATTATTTAAATTTTGAAGATTCATTGAATCAAATAGTTTTTCCAAGTCTGTTCGCATTGAATTTATATTGCCGGCCGGATAGTACGCACATCTAATAACTAAAAAGTTGTCGCAGTCAACGGGTTTCTTTATGGCGCATGTCTCTAAAGCTTCTAGCCAATATCTACTTTTGTTGTCGTTCCAGTAGTACTGTATGTTATTCTTAATTACAGCAAACTGTGAGGGGCTGACGAGCTATACAATACCTTCTTGTTAATTTAGCAGCATAATCTTATGACTGATTTATCCTAAATCCAATACTGAATGCTGATAGAAGAAATCTGTTTTCACAATTTGTCAACTGCTACTGTTGCTAAGATTTCTGCGTTTAGCAAGTAAATTCACTCTAAAAGATTATTGTATATTTGTTGTTTCTATGATATCCACCGTAGGTAAGGATAACATAGTGCAACACGAAAAAATATAATCATACACGGACACCACTACGTGATAAAGGACCAAAAAAAAAAGACCCCTGTCTCCCAGTTTTGACCAAAGTCTTCCAGGTTTTTTTTATGGGCCTCCAAAGAAGTGGGGCGTCGGTGTCAGTTTTGCAAAAAAGAGATAATTTTCTCAAGCTCATATCTTCCAAACCGTTCGGAATTTTGATTTACTCTCTGAGGCAAAGTTGTGAAACTTAAAAAAATGAGCGACAAATCGCCCAAAAAGCGTTTTTATTATTTTCCGTTTTTACGAACAAATTTACTTTATGAAAAATGGGACAATTTTCTTTAGCCTGGTAGGGCTTACAGCGCTGATTAAGATCCGAACTGTTTTTTAAGGAGGCCGATCCAACTTCTTGAGATATAGGCCTTTATAGCTTGAGTATATAATCTCTTATATCTCAACAATTTCTTATCCGATCTGGTTGAGAGGGGTATCATTGAGAAGACCTTTGAAAACGCTATTAATCTGTATATAAATATGTTAATTTTTATTAACTCATTGGGGCAAATTAAAAAAAAAAAATTTTTTAACTCACTTTTTTAATAAAAATCTGGTTTTCTCAAAAAACAGCCCTAGTAAACTTATTTCTTCCTAGACTCAGTAAAAGACAACACTTCAAGCTTTTTTTTTAAGGTATAAGACATTAGCCCTTAACCATTAACCCTTCTAACACCGGAGATAGTGAGGTTTTTCTACCAAAAGTACTTTCTGTGAGCCAAAATTTCGCTTAAAAACAATTGATGTGTAAGAAAATAAGCGATTTCTTAAAAAAAATGTTGGTTTCTAAACCTTTAAACGTAAATAATTGTCAGTGAGGAGGCCGAGTGTGTGTGTACCTTCACTGATAGTAAGTGGATTCTAATAAAAATTCTCAAGCTGGTGGGTGAGTTCCCGTGCCCAAACTATCAAACAACTACCTGGAAGCAAACATCTGCATTGAACTCACATAAAAACAACACAAAATATAAAAAAAATACCTGGAAAAACATTGTAGCTCTTATCATAAAGATGAAATTGTGAACATATAAAATCAAAAGAAACTTAATCTTGAAAGTCCAAATCGCAAAAAACTTTTAACCTTTTTTCCCCTGTTCAGGTATATAGATAGCAAACCGTTCAAAATTCAAGGAAGCAATGAACTACACGAATGATTTGTCTCAGAGAGTAAATCAAAATTTCGAACGGTTTGCAAGATATGAGCTTGAGAAAATGATCACTTTTTGCAAAGATTACACCGAGGCCCCACTTCTTTGGGGGCCCATAAAAAAAACCTGAAGAACTTTGGGCAAAACTGGGAGACAGAGGTCTTTTTTTTGGTCTTTTATCACGTAGTGGTATCCGTATATGGTTATTTTGCCATGATTTAAAAAATTACACACTGTGTAATTATAACCCAAAACCTTTAAATTTTAATTTAATTGCTTAAACAAAATAACCAAGTACGATTTCTATCCAGGGCAAAATCGGTCAAGATTTCTCATCCCTTTCACCAAAAATGTCCTTTATGAATATATTTCGCCACATGTCCACCAATCAGGCAATGCCCCGTCAAGACTGAAACAAGTGTTTATACGTTTGCTCTGGCTAGAGGTAGAAGAACCCTTCTATCCAATATAGGCCAGATTTGTCTTGCGAGTATACAACCTTTGACCTACGCACACCTCGCCAGTCTCAATGGGTACAAGTCTATGGGTTTTACAAGTCACTATGGGTAAGCCAACACACTCCACCTCCGGTGTAATCTATGAGGTAGTCCCTACTCTCGTCGGCTCATCCGCCCTGCATTTCGCTAGAATTCCCCTGTGTCCTAGCACCCATATCAGGTGAACATCGTGCCGGCGGTACATCTTATTAAAGGATCTGTATCACTCCTGGCAAGATGTTGAGTTCAGGAAAACTGAATTCAGGGACTTAATTACTAATTGCCAAAGTATCAGGTAGACATTGACCCCAATCATTACTCTCAGTAAGGCGGCCAGCAAAGCACCAAAACTGTTCCGCGACACTGATCAGGTAATGAACGAGAATCCAACAGCCATATTTCCCTAAGTGACTCAACTTGATCATTCAATATCAATCGCGTAGGAATGTACATTTACATCTATCACAGGAACTCCTTTGTTCCAGAAATCCGTTACCGGTTAGATTAGTTGTGAGAGTTGCCGTCACCTGAAGGCAGACATAGACATCTGAGTGCCTAAGATCAATACGCAATAAAATAGCATTTATTCAGTGCACCGAATGGGATTGCTGAGCAGATCACCATTGATGCACGTCGTCGCCATTCTCGTGCTAGTTTGTAGTACACAATTAGTGTGTCTCTCAAGCGCCCATAGAGCCTTGGTCTCACCACCGCTGTATAGACGGAATGAACAGTCCCCAGTCGACTTTTGCATCCTATAGGAATATCGTAATATTGTTAGCCCTTTTCACTAAATTGGGTTTAAAACTAAAATTGAGTTACTAAATAGCCACCAGCCTAATTTCTGGCAAATTCAAAGTAAGAGGTTCCAATGTTGGTATTTCGTACCATTGAATAAAAAGGACTTGCTCGGTTTGCACCTAAACCATTTTCAGCCGCTGTCTGTTCGAAGTGCGTAAGTAGATAAAGTCCTGTAAGTGGATAGAGTACTGAGATAATTGCCCCTTATAGCTATTGCTATGTCGTTCACATAAGCAACTATTATTCCGCCTCTATTTTGGAAAGTGACCAGAATTGCACTAAGCGCAAGGTTCCATAATAGTGAACATACAAGATTTCTCCCTGAAGTGTTCCTCTATTGACGTACCTAGTAGAGGTCGATGTTAAAATAAAATAAATAAATGGTTTCCCATTACATCCCATGAAGGGACCGGGGAGAACTTCTCACAATCACTGAGCTGTGCGCTTTCCAGTTTTCACTCAATGATTGGGACCTACAGTTTTACCCCGATTCCGAACGGTATTTTGAGAAGCTTTTTCATGGCTATATACTCGATAGTGTCGCCGTCACTATGCGAGGTGACCGCCGCCGAAAGATTTTTTTTTTTTTTAAGGTGGTCAGAGCAGGGATCGAACCCAGGATCTCATGTACAAGAGCCGCGCACACTAACCGTTGCACCACCGGCGGTCGATGTTACCAATTCTTTTTTCATACAGAATCACCATAACAACCATGCCTAGTAGTTAATGGTCGATACCGCCAATTCTAACGCACTTGGAATGAGATTGTTGAACGCATCCTAATGTCAAATGTATACTCTTTAGCAGCCATATATCGTACTACTTCAGGCAGTGTTGTCTCTGTAGATCTGGCCTTGCAGTACGAATGTTATGCACCAGGTAACAACCGTATATCAGTACTCGGCCCGAAGCCGTCATTTATCAGCAGTCAAAGTCTTTAGCAGGATAGATGACAAATTTATAGGCCCAACCTTTTTAGTCTTCGAAATGGAAAAGACGCATTGGAAATAAACACAAATCTTGCAGCTTCAAGTGGAGACTCAAAATCTTTACTCGTACTTTTTTGAGAAAAAACCAGTACAGAAATTTCAGTCGGGTGAACCGACTTAAACATACCCTCGCGACAGAGTTCTATTGAATATTGTCACATTTGCGTAAATATTATTCAATACCCGAATTAGTTACGATTAGGGGGACTTATCGTGACTACCAGCCAATTGTTCGCCCAATATATATATGGGGGGTACAAAAATGGGCATGGCGAAATTGTTCATCTCTTTTTACACAGTATTACACAAAATATTGATCAGTACCAAATATTGTTAAGATCGGTTGTGGTATACTGGAGATATCGAGTCCGTGAGCCGGAGAGACGCCCAAAATTTGTATCGGAGGTACGAAAATGGGCGTGGACAGTAGGTAATCTTCAGTTTTTAGGAAAACATTGCCGAGTACCGAATTTCATTAAGATCGGTTGTAGTCTACGAGAGTTATCGTGGCGATCAATCGGTCATTCGGCCAACTTTTGAGTGTATTTGACAAAATTTTGTCTAGTACCAAATTTCATAACGATTGGTTCGGTTTTGCGGGAGTTATCTTGCCGAACAACCAGGAGGCCAAACAACTTTTGTATGGGAGGTACCAAAATGGGCGTGGTAAAATCACTTTTGTCTTAATCGGTGACTGGCGTTTATTGACATGAAGCATTTAACCTAATTTCATTAAGATCGGCAGTGTTTCACGCGGCTTATCGTATTGACAACCCGGACGACCACCAAACTTTTGTATGGGAGGTACCAGAATGGGCGTGGCAAAATCACCCCTGTCTTAATCGATGACTAGCGTTTATTGACGTGAAGCCTAATACGCAATTTTATTAAGATCAGAAGAGTTTCAAGAGTTTTGCATGGGAGGTACCAGAATGGGCGTGGCGACTTCGCCCATTTTCTCCAATTCAGTAGATATTTACAGATTATTAGGCAACATTTGAGTTGAAACTAATCACATCTACCAGAAAAAGGTTTTATCAGAAACATGATTTCGTACTAATGGTGTCGATTTGTATGGGAGGTGCCAGAAGGGGCGTGGTCAAAACCCCTATTTTCAATCCCAAACTATCCTTAGACTAATAATAGTCACTGAGAAAATTTCGCTGTGATCGTTAAAGATTTGCGGCACTTATCGTGTTGACCAGTCAGACAGACAGATAGACGGAGATGGTTCAATCACCTTAAAAAGTTCCAAAACGAATTTCTTCCATAGAAGCTGAGGGTCTAATATGGCTCCTTCTATGCGTTAATTTTTTTTCCGTATTAAATGATATATAACCCCATCCTACGGGTATAAAAACGAGTTTTAGAGGTTTTATTGAATCGCTCTAGTTCATGATTGACAATGGATGTGAACGAATATATTTTCGGGATATTGATGAACAAAAACAACCTTTCATTTTTTGTGCAGACATCCGGAAGACTGTTTTTATCCATACAAACCAAACCGCCTAAGTATTTATGACCTTGCTCTTGTTACGGATGTTCACAAACGCTGTCTGTATTTGCGGTAAAAGTTAATTGTGAAAATTTTTGGTTTATATTTGTTTGGGGGAAGTACTCAACTTTTGCGGTCAACGTAAAGTATACGTAGCAAATAAAAAAAATTTTAAGGCAAACGACCTCCAAACGTTTGTTTTTTCTTTGCGTGTCTTTCCTTTGCCAGTCACCTGACTTGTGCCACTCTTCCGCAGCTATTTGACGCTCCAATGATTATTTACTGTACAGTAATGCAGGGCCACGTTTTAAATTAAGAACAGACCGGACACATTCCGTCATTTGTTACCCTTAACATGCATAATTGTAAAATAAGTAACACCACCAAAATGAGAAAATAATACAACTTGCAACTTGTGCCGTACACGGATACTTGTTTAGCTATTGATATTCGCAGGGATAGAAATGTGGGTTGTTTTTTGACTTTTCCACTTGGCATTTTGTATCCTGTCTGCCATGCGGGCAGGTTACTGCGTTCCCTCTTTAGTATTGCTATTAGATCAGGTTGCCAGCCCTTTTCAAAAGAAGTTAGAGGAAAAATGCACTGTGTTATGTGGTTGTTTATGGTCACTGGAGAGGAACAAGTGGCTTTTATGCCACGCGCATAGGGTGGTAGTGGTGGTGGTGCATGACCCATGCCGTTTTAATTGTAAAAGGATGAGTATTTTTATGTTTAAAAATTCTTCAAAATGCATTTGTTTAAGTTTTAGTCCAAAAATACATCGAAGGTGTTTGCTTGTTTTTCTCTGTTTGTGGTTCAATGCAAGGTGGTGTGGATGGAGTTCGCCCTACCTGTATTTTGGTTCTATAGGACAGGATAATTATTTATGCACATGTGGCATAGAGATCGAAAGGACATCTGTAGGTATTTTAACAAATTTGTTGCTATAGAAACTAGTCAGTTTAAAACGTAACGTAGATGTTGAAACTTATCTGAGCTAAAGTATAATCCTTCTCACAGACCGTACGGTGGCTAAAGGCTCGTATGGGGCTCCACCTATCACTATCGAGATCTTATAATTTGGAAAGATATCAGAGTAGTGAGCCTAGTTGTATATGGTGCTGGTGGTAGTGAATTGGATTTAATTTTTTAGTTGGACTTAGGTTTCTTTAAAATTTAAGGGACTATTTACCCCAATTACAACATCAAAATTTAGTGTATCCATCTTAAAGGACAAAAATAACAACACTTAATTTGTGTGATATGCAAGTGCGTGCTCTCTATTATTTATTAACTCAACTAATTTTACTGTTTATAATATTTGAGTAATATGAAGATATATGCCCAAGGCCAATGCCAGCTAAGTTTGCTAGAGTTTGTTTGTCTATTCATCCATGGTTAAGCCCATACGTTTATACATCGCTGATACCGTTTCATCCCATTTGGCTCGATAAATATTCCCAGCCACCGGTTGACCAAATTTATATTTTTCAGCAAATTTCCGAACTTTATAATTCAATTGCCCTTCCCAAGCGGTTGCGCCAAAAACTTTCTCATCATACGTCATTTTGTTTGGTTGTTCGTAAACCAAATAAACATAACGCATTGTGCCACCATTTTTGGGTACCATTGGACCCAAGTAGGGACAGTAGAGTTCTCCCTTATCCACTTGATTACCGGGAACATTTAATACCAACCAATGTAATGCCTCCCGCCAACGAGGATCACTTTCATCCGGTGCATCAGGGCAACCCATATAAACAGCATAATATTTTTCTGGATCAGCGGAAGGCCAATCTATTGTGGGGGTAGTCCAAGTTTGTGCGGGCTTAAATTCGATCCCGTCTCCAACAATCACCTCGTTTTCAAATTCAATCTATAAAATATATCACAAGGAAATGAAAATATGTCTACAACATAAGGAAGGCGTGAGAAATCTTGTTTGAATTTGAAATACTTTTAATTTTTCCTTGGGTGCTTCATCAATCACGTCTGGTATGACTTTAGTATCCTTGAAAACCGTTTCAATATCAGTTTCGGCCAAGGTGCAAATGATGAAGGCTGCCACTAATAGTGATCTGAAGAGCATTTTATGTTATACTTTAATGTTTTTCGTTCCACTTTATTGATTCGTTTAACTTGTCGTGCTTCAAATCTTGTTCTATTTATATGCGTTTTATGCCAAATTATGAAGTTAATTCCATAATTTTGTTAATGATGTTTGTTTTGTTAATAAAATTTGTTGTCTTTTAACAATGGTTTTTTGAATTGTAAATAATAACGCTACTAAATTGTTGCAAACTGTGATACGGTTGTAATCAAATTTAGCTAATTTGATAATGACAGCGCGAAAATTTTCCATAGAATTCATTATTGGCACATAATCAAATGACTCGAACGTTAGTTGCTACTTGAGAATTAAATATGTATAATTTATTAGATTATTGTGTGTTTAGTAGTGTTGTAGTAAATATTGTTCAAAATATATTCCGAGTTCATAAAATAGTGAATAAATTATAAATGATACCAGTCCGATTTTTCGATTGCGTGAAAACAATTGCAATTTGATACCTGTAAAATTTTGCCACCAAATTAAGAAAAAAGCGCTGGATACATGGTTTCGATTCTGACAGTTACAACGTAGAAAATGATGGACTGGCTTGTGAGTTTTCCAAATTTGTCTCCAGATTCAAGTGCGAAACCAATATTAATAGCATTAATAGAAACCATAAAGACGCCAATTATACTCCTATTGAGTGTGTCCAAAAAAAACTGGATTTCTAAAACCTCGATTTTCGGTTTGTTCGAAAAATCGATCTTCACGAAACGTATTTTTATAAACTTTGGTAGACCCCGATTAAACCGGGGTTCTCAAAGGAATTATTTTAAATTAAATTGCACATGTTCTACTGACTACAAATGTGCTAAGCGACCGTTTCAAATTCTTATACATGTCAAAAGCTCGAAATGCCACAACTATATTATATTTGACTGTACTTTTAATTTTATATTAAACTAAACAACTTTTTTCAACACCATTATGCTACAACCCAGTATTATCAAATATATTGTTAACTTTTGTTTTGGTTTGTGTCTCGACTAACATATGATGAGAAATTTCTTATTTAATGGGAAGTTTTCTAGATGGAGCCTGTAACCAATATTTAATATGTATTGTAGTTTTGAACCCAGCAAAAAGTAAATTTGGAAAAAGCAAAGTTACAGAACTTTACAAAAGAAATGTTTTTTAAATAAGTTCATTTTCTTAAAAAAAATAAATTTTCTCAAAACAAATACCTATTCATATTTTTAACCCTATCACCGCGGCGCGATGCGGTTGGGAATTTTAAAATGAATTTTTAAGGGTTTACTAATAAAGTACCCAGAAAGAAAACTGCATCATCACATTTTACCCCCACCGCCCTCAAACCCCCCTGTAGACGAGTGCCATATGGCACTCACTGCCCTTTGTAAAGTAAAAAAAAAAGATACAAATAAGAATAAACTTATGATTGTTTTCATGCTTTTTCACAATTTTTTTAATATTTTTCGATTGGATCACGGGAAAAGGGTTAAAAATCAATCCAAAGTTTTTTCGGCATGCATGAACTATGAGTGAGCGCAGACAAGTGAAGTTAAATAAAGAATTTAAAAAGAGAAAATACATGGAAATGTGTGAGAAATTAACCGGAATTCGGCCACGCAATTATTAATTTGTGGTGTTATGATATGGTTTGAAGCATTTGACGCGCAATCCAACATCGCATTTCTCACATTTTGTGCGTGCTTGACTTTTGCAACGATAGTACGCACAATGACGAAGATTACAAGGCACTACACAATGCTCCAGACCATCCAATCTAGCATCATTTTCCTTATTGAATCGTCGTTGAGTTTGGTCATGCTGAATTTTTAGCGAAAGCTGTGTGCAATAATAAGTTGCTATGTTCCGCCGAAATTGGAGATGAGTGACGTTCGACATATTGGAATGGCGTTGTTGAACCCAAGCATTCTGCACAGCGACATCGAGACACCATGTCTACAGTGCCCACCACCATTTGTTCTTTCGAATTTCTGAAAAAAAGAGTGTATACAATGAAAACTGAGCGAATAAAATATGCATGTGCTTTTACCAATACGATAGAAGCCGATGTTCTGATCCATCCGGTCGACTCCACCCATGTATTTATTGTACATTACAATGACATTAGGACGTTGCAAAGGTATATATCCCATATCCTTCAGACTGAAGCGTTCACATGTGCCGTCAGGATAGCGGTCGAACAGGGTTGAAGCTACGGTGACTGCGTTGTTGTCTCGCCATGTTGTAATAGATATGTCATAATCTTTTATGATCGTGCTCTCCATGTATCCCCTCTCTTTGCTCTTCTTCATATCTTTCTTCTTCATAATCGGCAAATTTCTCGGAAGGAAATTATCACGACATGTGCCTGTGCCATGATAACCTAGACTTTTCAAATAAGTCAACATAGCTATGTTCGTAAATAGGTTATCAAAATAAAAACAGAACGGCAGGATACGTAGATTATCGGGTAGGTTCAAAATCATTTGCAGTAACGGTGCGACATTTCTTCCATAGTTGCGACCGAGATGAGGATGGATGTGTGGGTTATTTCCTTGGTATACTTCGAAACTGAGCAGATAACCCGATGGCGTATTGATGCACCACACTTTGTAACCGTAGCGAGTCGGTTTCTCGCGGAGGAATTGCTTGCAGCTATGTGGTCCGTAATAGGCAACCATGGACTCATCGTACGAAAGGTGTTGTTCTGGTCGAACATTTTTGACAAAATTAGCAATTAATTTCATCATGAGAGGCCGCAATTTCCACATTTTATCGTGACGATTCTCATCGGCGGACCGGAAAAATGCAAGAAGCGACTAATCGCCCGAAAGCGTTGGCGTGACATTGCTGCAGAGATCATTGGATTATGCATATCGGTACCTTGGCTCCAGTAATCTTCCCGGTCGGAGATAACGTTGTAACCGGAGATTAGTAAAATTCCCATGAACACACGTAATTCATTCACGGTTATGTTCAGATTCACCGCATTGTGGAACACAGCATATTCGTTTGTACAATCGACAATCATCTGGCACAGTTCATCATCAAAAAATCGCTCGAATAATTCATGCGCGGGTACAGCACAATCTTGGTAGTTTGCTGTTGGAAATATACCTCCCATCGTTGCGTTTAATTTTGTTCCTTGTCGTTGGTATTTGAATTTCGTTGACACGCCTGGGCAACTTTCCTTACTAGGAATATCAATATACTTCCCAACGTATGCCCAGTTTGTATTCGGTGCTGGTGCATAGAAAGATGTTGATGTTCGGATCGCGCTCGGTGCTCCAGCTGCAGATGTCGATGGCTCCTCATCGGCTATCTCCTGATCAATTTCTTCATACAACTCATCTTCCCCCTCCAACACAGGTAAATCCAAATCAATAATTTGATTGAATTGGTTGAAATGTAATTGATCCAGCTGAACGTCACCAACATTCTCATTAGCATCGTCGCCACCTGAGTCGTATTCAACATCCGGCGGCTGAATAAACACATTGTAGCTATGATTATCCTGCTCCTTTTCTTCAAAAAAAAAACTTCTCTAAAAAAATACCTTTTCTTAAAAAAATTACTTTTATTAAAAATAAAATAATACGTTTTCCTTTCTTGAGATAAGTAGGCTTTCTAAAAATAAGTACATTGTCTTAAAAAAATAAGCTTTTCGTAAGAAGAGTACCACTTCTTTAAAAAACACCTCTTCTTAAAAAAGTACTTCTTTGTGAAAGAATGCATACTCTGATGGCTTTTTCTTTCAGAAAGTACTTCTTCTTAAAAATAGTAATCGAAACATTAGCTTTTAATAATAGAAATAAATACCTCTCTTTAAAAAGGAGCTTTTCGGGTAAATATAATTCATATTCTTACAAAAAGGACTAAAAACATCCTTTAAAAAATACATTTTATGAAAAAAAATTTTTTCTTAACCAAATTCATAATTTTACAAAAAGTTTCTTTTCTTAAAGACCCATTTAAATTATTGTATTTTTCAACGGGCGATTTAGGTGTGTTGTAACTAACTAGTACATAATATATAGCGAAAAGAACTTCGTTCCAACCGGGTGTCCCCTGACACCCCATGTAATTATTTTTTTTAATTTTTTTGCATGCACGTTAATCGTCAAAATGTTTTTCCGGTAGTTATATATACATTTATGTTCATGAAATGATAAAAAATAAACCTTGTTTGAGGTACTTGCAACTATCATTTAAGTCTAAAATATTTGGAACTCCAGAGCTAATCTAGAAAAGCGGTTAGCACCGCTGGATATAACGGACTCGAATTTATTTTACGAACCGGTGGCCCGTTGATTATGTTTTTAAACTAGCACAGTGACATCAAATAGGAACCAGAACATAATCGCTGTATCCAGCCCATGTTTCTTAACGGTCCAATATTGTGTTAGGAAACCTTATCAAATTCAGTTTTGAGTCAGACAAAGTTCACAAATTTTTAATCGCCTATCACTTTGTTTTTTTTTATTTTTATAAATTGAATAAAAAATTCTCACACTCCCGGAACTAATTGTTTGAGAATAGGTTTTGGCAACCGCAAAATCGGCTGTTTCCAACCGACATCGGTTAACACACCCGAATTGAGATTAACAGGACTGCATTTTGTCCTTACAAGTGTCATTCGGTTCAAACAACCTCGTTTCATAATTGTTGCGATTGTCACAATTGAATTTCCCATTATATTCGTAGTGTCAGTAACATTTTCTATAATTTCAATTGCATCAACCAGTTAAGCATCAATTTGTTTGCCTCAACCGAATTTGGCATCAATTTAGTGGCAACCACCGAATTAGGTATAAATTCGGTCGCAAAAACCGAATTTGGTGGAAAGTCGGTTGTATCGGAAGAATTTAGAGTTAATTCAGTAGCAACAACCGGATTTATAGAAAGTTGGATTGCACATACAAACTTCTGAGAAACTCTGCTGGTACAGTCGAATTAAGTATTGTTTCGGTTACCATAACACAATGTTATATATTACTTAGTATATACATAAATTCAATACTATACATTATATTTCGACATTTAAAATTCTAAAAACTATTATAATTTTAAAAACAAATATTTTTTCCTTTAAATTCTTTATATATGACCACGCCCTTTGTCCAATCCCGCCCATTTTTGCAGAAGATCTTAGAATATATACACCTAACCAACATACCCAATTTTGTTCAACTACCGTTAACAGAAGCAGAAACAATAGATTTTTAATTTGTGATTTGTATGGGAGGTACCACGCCCCTTTGTCCAATCCCGCGCATATTTTGATAGTTAATTCGAAGTTTCAGCTCGATTGGATTACGAAAAAAGGATCATAAATCAATCCAAAGTTTTTTCTGTGCGGTGCATACATACATGCATACAGACAGGTGAAGTTAATATAAAGAATTTAAAAATAGCGTAGAATTATAGGTGTCGCGGTTTTATAAAGATAAAATGGACTCCCATTACTTTCTGTGAAGGGATTTGAAACAGCTTCTCACAACCAATGAGATGAGCGCTCTTGTTTTACACTCACTGATTGCGACCTAAGGTTTTACACAGGTTCCGAGCGGTATTTTGAGAAGCCTTTCGAGGTGACCGTCATCGAAAAATCTGTAAGCTGTTCACAGAAGGAATCGAACCCACGTTCTCATTCGCCGCGGAGTCTAACATTGCACTACAGACGATGGAATTATGCAATATTATTAATTATTTAATATTGTAGATACCGAATTAACTTACAAACGTCATATTTTGTAGATAATTCCCACATTAATTAGTCTGCTGTACAAGTAAATGACAGCAGCTTATACGATTTTCAAGGTCGGTCGTTTGAAATCTTTATCGATAAACACAACACATCATAATTGTGAATGTGACTCCTAAAGACTGGGACTTCAAAAACGGTTCGTTTTGACAGCCTCTAATTCGATTGTGACAAACTCTAATGCGGTTTTAACAACCTTTTACTCGGTAGTGACAACCCTTAAGTTGTTTGTTACAGCCTCCAGTTCGATTCGAATAACCTCTAATGTGGTTATGACAACCTATAAAATTCGGCTGTGCCAAAATCTTATTTTGGTTAAAGTCACGGGAACCATTGGACACCGCATCAATTGTTACGTGTTGTGTCTGTCGATTTAAGTTCAGAACCACTCTATATAAAGATGATAAAATCTCATCTCAAACGAGCGAACTGAATTTTGTAAGAATTTCGGTTGTCAAATTCAGTATTGCAACCGAAATTATATTAAGTTTAGTTAGCAGAACGACTATAATAGAAGACTCAGTTGCCACAACCGAAACAATTATGAAACGAGTTTGTTAGTTGTGGGGACTAAATTCAGTCGTTAAAATTTCAATTTGGTTGTGGCAGCTTTAATGCGGTGGCAACACCAGAGAATTTATGGTTGATACAAGCTCACTTCCAACAATTAGCTCGCTGAGTGTGGACTTTATTCACTATTCATTTAACCACAATCGGTAAAAAAAAATCTAAGATAACATTGTATGCCCTAGTTCGACATGGAAAATAGAGGCGTCTAATACAGATTTTACCTATCTTGATTTTTTGCATTGTATCATTGGTTAACG
Source organism: Phaonia tiefii (assembly GCA_963931995.1). NCBI lineage: Eukaryota > Metazoa > Arthropoda > Insecta > Diptera > Muscidae > Phaonia > Phaonia tiefii. The sequence continues at coordinate 193,404,355 of OZ008368.1, read as the reverse complement.
TTCGACCAAATGCAGAATACACAACGTGGAGCGAATTAGAAGATGCTACTGATGGTGCATATCTCGGCAATTGTCCCTTCTGTAACCTTCCCAAATATCAAAACGAAACATGTTGGGGAAGGTTATATATACATAATACACGTCGACAAGCCACGGAACGCTATACACCTGACCAGGCCGGGCCGAAAAAATGTCGAAGCTACACACAGGGAAAATATTAGTTGGAAATCAAATCAGGTATTGGAAGTTCCATGATAAAGTCTATATTTTGATTATAATTCATAATTATAACACTTCTACATCAGAATTTTAATTGAATTAAATTGAAAATAAGTCTTAAGAACTTAAAGTTGTTATTACAGAAATTAAGTTGTATTAACCAATTTGAGTATTTCTAAACCCTCAGTCATCAGAAATGGAAACTACAACTCATACAAAATACAATATTAGAATTCGTGTTCAAATATTGGTCACTGTAATCAAAATGCAGAGTCTGTTACAAAAATACTTGCTGCAAAGTTATGTATTCGATTTTTCATAAGAGGCTTTGCTGTCAAAGAAAAACTATATTTGAATGTTACACGACGACTTTTCAGAAACACTATGATTTTAAACAGAAAGTGAGAAACAAATTTGTGAAAAAACAATAAAGTGTATAGATATCATCCACCGAAGAATATGGTAAGTACACATATTCACATTTTACGCCGTATAGACACAGAATTTGATATCCTATGGAAAAAAAACAACGATAGTATGGAATTAATAATTTTCTTACTTAAGCATACATGCACTCGTATGATATTTTTAAATTATAACTGCAAATAATAATAATTTTGTTTAAATGTAAAATACACAATTTTAATAAAAATATATATTTTTTTGTGTTTTTTCTATAAAAATCATATTGGGATATGTCAACAAAAAATGGTTGTGACAGCTATCAAATTGATGTAATTAGTTGATCATGCCAATATATTATTTGGTACAACCGAATTAGATTTTACATTATCATTCATCCAACAAATAGAATAATCACCACTGGACCATAATGTGATTGCTAGAACTAAAATCTGATTGACAGATCACATTTATATTATACATTTTATATCATGCTTCAACTAAATATTTCAGTTATTGCAACCAAAACTGAGGTACAAATCAAATGATATGCACAATATTTGCTGATACTGAACACAATTATTAGGAATGACAACTGAATAATATGATAGTACAAGGTGCCGACAAATTTTAGTTGGTTGTAAATTTAGATGTGACAACGAATATCTTCTCAGTGTGTACACGAAAAACGTTGTTCTTTGGGTCAAGTAGAATACATAGAAAAAAAATTATCCCTTAACCGAGCGCAATGCACTTGAAGTAAAACCGAGATGCAATTTAACATTTTGGAATTTTGAATATAACAGACTGTTTCTCTATCTCGAACGAAAGCTTTTAATCGTGTTCTACACGAAAGTAAGTTGATTTGGGTTTCACAATTTTGTCGTTTCGAGTGAAAACATACAATTTTTCAAAACTTTTCAGTACAAATTTTGGTTTCTCTATTTCGAATGTGTTGTCAGTTGGGAACAAACGTGGCGACCCGTGGAGAACGTGGAGAAACTCAATTTGAGTCGAATGTGAGTGACAGATTTTCTTTCGCTTAGCTTTTCGTTCAAGATAGAGAAACAGACTGTAAGTTTTTGCATTTTCAAACTTGGAAAGATGCATGTTGGTATGCATGTAAACACAAATTTTGGATGTGTTCAATAACTGAAGACCACAAGTGGATGAAGATGTCACGGATGAGCTCTTAACGTCGATTCCATGCAATTGGTCGTTATACGTTCTTCTCTGCAGCACGTTTTGGTGACAGACTTGAAGAAGTTCCCTCACAAATTGCGGCCAGTACATCAGCTACCGTCTGTAGATCGTCAATCGCATCAAAAATACGCCCACTCAACCTAACCTAACAAAATTTGCGATTCTAGTGCACACATTCACGAAAATCCGGTACATCCACTCGAAGCCGCTGCATTATTTTGTCGCCGTGGAAAACACGGTTACTGCTACTGGAACCCCTATCTACGGGATTGTCGATAAGTGATGAATTGATGAATTGGGTTTTGTGGAGGTCGCCGGGTCGTTTTGCCGATTTTCGTTGGCTCTGATTTGACCGTTCGATACTTACATATCTCCCTGAGTCCGTTTGAAGTCATGGATCGAAGTGAACGCTCCACAGACACTGGAAATACACAATGAAAATATCCAACACGATTGCGAGAACTTATAGGCCACAGTTCTAACCGGAACGATTGAAAATGCGGTAAGAAGAGCCCAAATAGTCATCAGCAATGGCGGTGCCCACTTGACCGATATCAACTTCAAAAGGTAATGGAAAAACAATTAATGGTCCAAATAAGCATTTTAAAGAACTATGCACCACCCGCATTATCAGGCGGTTTTGACCAAAATTCAGTAGGTCTTGGTTAGGATTTCTATAGCTACAAATTTGTAGTCCAACAAATGACCGAAATTTATACCGACGTTTACACATGAGTCAAAGCGATGCCAGTTCAATAACCTACATAACAAAATTGACCTTTTAATACTAAATTTTCAGGTTAAGTGGTTTAGAGAATTAACTGTATTAGATGAAGAAACTATTCTCGGGACCGGTACTTCATTGAAGGTCACAGGTGATAAAATCTATGGAAGAAATCGCGATGACTGGAATTGCAGAATACTCCAACTGCCGTGAAGTATTCCATGTCATTTAAAAATGTCGTCGCGGAAATTCCCTTTCCTGTTTCACTTCAATTATTTAGAAATAAATTAAAAGTTTTTAAAGAGAGATCCTTTTACTCACCCTGAATGCCAACCCGTTGTGAATAAGGATAATTCAACGATATTTTCCACTAATTTGAACTTTAGTTACTATCATTATAGCACACGACAAATGAACTCATACTCAATTGACTTGTCGTTAAGCCGTATGTAACACCTTGCATATTTCGAAAAAAAAACTCGAAAATTTGAATTTACAGTAAATGTACTCATCTTTTCCAGAAAAAATAACACATATTTCTAGCACCATCAGAATAACCACCACACCCCATCTGCATCACTGAGCATATGGCACCAAAAGCCAACTTGTTCCTCTTCACTGACCCTAAGCCACCATAACACACACACCACATGCCACTTTTCTTGACCTCTTTTTTATGTAGAAACAACCTGATCAAATGTTTTCAAGGAAAGAATAAGAGGGGTCGCAATAACCTGCCAGCCCCTATTCCCAACAGGATATGAAATGCAAAGTGGAAAAGCGCAACCCACATTTTCAAGAGAAAAACACTTAAAACCCAAACTGCATAACTACAGCCCGTGCATGGCACGAGTTGTGTGTATTTTAGTTAGTTACTCCATTCCATTGCTTAACTTGGTTAATTATTTTGAAATTATGCATATTAGGGGTAACAAATGATGGAATGTGTCCAGTGCCATAGATATCAATGTGTTTGAGGACAAAGTAACCGCCAGACGGACAATCGTGGATACGTGCATAACTTTACATAGAGACGAGCGCTGAAGCGTCAAATAGTTTTTGTTTTATTTCGAATAGAGTCACAAGTCTGACGCCTGCCGGTCACTTAAACAGCGACCGGTGTTCGGAACAATGTTTGTCACTGCTTCTTTGTGGCGTGGTCGGGTGGTGGTTCCGTTGCTGCCGCTGCTGTTGGTGGTGTTGGATTTTGAAGTCCACTACCATTTCCGTGCACCACTAACTTTTTGTCTAATTGTCTTGAAGCGCACGATCAAATGATTGTTGCTGCTTTTGTTGTTATTTTCACTGTAGGTGAATGGCGAGGGAGGTATGGAAGGCGAGCAATATTATTGTACTATTTAACATAATATATGTTATTCACAAAATTTTAATCACCTGTCGCAATAAATGTACTTATATAGACTTTTTAGTCTGAATCCACATCCAGACAAAGCAGGTGTTCAGTTTTTGAAATATGTAAGTTTATATGAAAAATTAGTCAGTTTGACAAAATCTAAGTTTGCAGATTTAGAGGTTGACACAACCTCATTAGAGGTTGACACAACTTCATTAGAGGTTGACACAACCTCAATGGAGGTTGATACAACCTCATTGGAGGCTGACGCAACCTCATTGGAGGTTGACACAACCTCATTAGAGGTTGTTACAGCCGAATAAGAGGTTGCTACAACCGAATTTCACAAATGAATTATTAAAGTTTTTTTATTATATAGTGATGATTTATTTTCCTGTATTTTTATAAATGAATTAAAAAGCGAGAAAATAAAGTCATATATATGGGATAATCTATAGAGTAATACATTTGGTGTACATGCCTCTTCCGACCTTTATTGAAGTCCCTGCCATCATGGTACACCGCACTAATTCTGACATGTTGTATCGGTTGATCTAGGTCCTAAGCTGTTTTGTATACAGATGTTTGCAGCATATCTCACATGACCGAACTTGAAAACTTTCAAAACTGTTGATATCTGCCTAAATAATTTCTGCAGAATAAGACGTTTTAATACAAAACATATTTTACTTACCTGTCTTAATAACCACAAAAAAATCTTCACATTCTTTAATTCTTTTTAAAATAATATTTGATTATAGAATTTTAAACGTCAGATTTTAAATACATAGAATTACGTGCTGGTAACCGAATTGAAAATGAATTCGGTTGTACCTACAGAATTCATGAGAAATTCGGTTACAGAAACCGAATTGACGCCAAATTCGGTCGTTCCAACCGAATTACGTCTAGATTCCGTTATTGCGGCCGAATTGATAACAAATTCAACAGTTACAACCGAATTGATGTCAAAGTCAGATTTCGGTTACTCCAACCGAATTTGGTACTAATTTTGGTTGTTGTATCCGAATGAATTTCAAATTCGGTTGCTCCAACTGAAATTTTAGAAAATTTAGTTCACTGAACGAATATAATTGAAGATTCAGTTGTCACAACCGAATCAATTATGAAACGAGGTTGCTTGAACCGAATTTCGGTTGTGGGGACTAAATTCGGCCGTAACAACCTCAATTCAGTTGTGGCAACCTCAATTCAGTTGTGGCAACCTCAATTCAGTGGTAACAGCCGAATTTACGGTTGTTACAACCTCTTTTCAAACAATTAGTTCTCTGGGTGTACATTGTTCCTGCAATATGTTGCTGGGGTCGTTACTTTTCTCGCAGGTAGTTGGCACACTCTGCAAATTTAATTCCATAACAATTTAAAGAGATAAGTTCCACGATATATTTTTTAACACGCAACGGTAGTGTGCGCGGTTCTTGTACTGGGATGGCTGTTTGACCACCTTACACTTCTTTCGACGGCTCGCTTGGTGACGGCGATATTATCAGGTATTTAGCCATGAAAACCGATAATGAAAATACCGTTCGGAACCGATGTAAAGCTGTAGGGCACAATCAGTGAGTCAAAAACTAGAAAGCGCACAATTCAGAGATTGTGAGAAGCTTTCCCCAATTCTTTCATGGAATGTAATGGGAAACCATTACCTTTAAATGCCCAAATTCTGTAATATACTGTTGAGAATATCCCAGGGGATACTGCGTATTGACATTTATTTCTATTGCATCGAAGTCCGGATAAAACAATAACAAGCCTGTGTTAGATAACACGGGCGCATAGGTCAGACGTAGAATACGTTAGCGTATATATCGCCAATCCTTTGTATTAATGTAGATACACACACATTTACACGCTGCTCGCAGAAGTAAACAAACGACAGCAAAGATCTGTAAACTTTCAAGCACACACAAGTGTCCACGCTCCCCTCCCTTCATTTTGTGTTCCCCTCCAAACGAACTAATAACCGACCGATCCAACAAAACGAAATGTACACACACACACATTTACACGCTGCTCGATAAATAAACAAAGCCCAGCAAAGCCAAAATCATTTGATTTCACAACAACAACAAAAACAACAGCGGTATTTACAAACCAACAACAACAGCGGCATGTACAAAAAAAGTCTAAAATATCATGCTCTAAAATATTTATTTCCTTAACTACATAAAACTTTTATATGTAGACATATAATTTTTTTAATGTAATTCGAAACAAAACATATTACCAAAACTGAGTAACATATAAAAATTGCTAAAATATGTTTTAATATTTAAGTAAAAGTGGGTGAAAGTTGACAAACATTTTCTCAAAATTTTGTGCTCCAGATCGACACCCCTACCTTACCGTATAACGTATTCTACGTTAAAACTATTTTCCCACCAGCAATTTCGTGTGTGTCAAGTTCACGCCAAGTTTTCATAGAGTAGGGGACTATACCCCTCCTTCAGCTGGACCTCAGTTAGCATACCTGCTAGAGGTCGAGGTTCCCAATGACAAGTCTCCTGGTGAGCATTTCGTTTACAAGCCCCATAAGACGCTTACGGGACGGGACGATAGTGTTAATTCTATCGCACTAGGCGTCATAGGTTTGACCGTACCCTCAATATCAGGACATTTAATATTTATGGAACCTTAAACTTATCCTAAAACATTCAATAATTAAGTGATATTTTTATCAGTTTTATATATGATTTACATATAAGTACGGTCGGCCTATGGACGGGCATGCATTTAAAATGTGGAGGCTCGAGGTTGACTTTTGGCAATGGTTCCTTTAGAAAATCGCAGCTGTGACTTGGCGCTAAAAATGCACAAATCGTTAAGAAATAGTTTAAAAAAGGTTGACGGTGAACCTTGGATAGACCGCAGATAATTATGCAGTTAAGGGGCTGTAATATGTGGTTCGAAGGAGTGTCACAATTTGAGTTTGGAGCTAATTATATTGCTAATGATAAACTTCTACACATCTGTTTCTAGATTAAAGTGTAAGACCAAACAGCAGCAGAAACCTTCAAATATATTTGCCGAACCGAATTCATTCTCGATTATGTTTCGCGATTATCCTTAATTCTTAACCTAAGTCGAGGAACTACATTTTAATCGATGTCCACAGAACGTAAATAATTTTTCTTTGCAATGACAACATATTAAATTTTTGTTAGAGCACATCTCCTCTAAATACCTGGGAGTAATTACTGCGGAATAATTAGGTATCGGAAAATTGAAGAAAGTGGCTATACTATCCAATTTGTTTATATTTCTGTGCGGTTTGGCCCTAATCTCAGTGTTGTCAGTAGTTTCCCGGTTATCTAGATAATATATGGTAAGGGTAGAATTTGCCTCTTTCCTATAAACATACACTCATATAATTATTTGTTTGAAAAGATGTAACTAAAACTGAAAGTTCGGTTGTTGCTATCGAATTGCGCTAATCACAATGGAATTCAGTCTCCACAACTGAAATTCGGTTGTGGCAACCTCATTTCGTAAGTGATTTCGTAACTGACTTCACACTTTCAAATTGCATTAACAGAAATTTTCATTACTTCCATTTCTACTACAGAGTTTATGCAATATTAGGTGACTACAACCGATTTTCTAAGGAATAGCAATAGAACAAATTTTGGTTTAATTGAGTTACATCAACAAAAATTCGAATACGGTTAATACAATCAGGGGACACCCGGTTGGAACGAAGCTCCTTTCGCTATATATAGTGTACCAGTTAGTTCCAACACGCCTAAGGCGCCCGTTGAAAAATACGATAATTTAAATGGATCTTGAAAATTTTACAAATTTTTTTATAGAAATTATTTTTTTGAAAAAGAAAGTATATTTTTAGGTAATTTTTGTATTTTCCCGATAAGATCATTTTTTAAAGAGAGGACTTCTTTTATTAAAAGCTAATGTTTTTTTTAAGAAAAGGTACCATTTTTAAGAAAAAGTACTTACGATAAGAAAAGCCATAAGAGTATGCATTTTTTGTACAAAGAAGTACTTTTTTCAAAACAAGTACTTTTTAAAGAAGTGGTACTCTTTTAAGGAAAAGGTTGTGTTTTTAAGAAAATATACTTATTATCAGAAAGGCCACTTATCTCAAGAAAACAAAAAAAAATATTATTTTATTTTTAAGCAAATGTACTTTTAAGAAAAGGAATTTTTGGAAGAATAGTTACTTTTGTAAGATACGGTATTTTTTAAGTAAATTAATTTTTTAAGAAATGGGAATTTTTTAGAATTTGTCCTTTTTCAAGAATAGGTACATTTTTAAGAGTAGGTACTTATCTCAAGAAAGGTAGTTTGTTTCACAAAAAAGAAATCTTTAAAGAAAATTTAGATTTTTAAGAAGTGGCAATTTGTCGTTAGAAAATTTAGTTTTTTAAGAAAAGGTACTTATTTAAAAAAAAAATACTTTTATTGGTATTGGTTTTGCGAAAATGTACTGTTTTTTAAGCAAAGGCACTTATTTAAGAAAATTTTCTTTTTTAAACTTCTGTCACCTTGGCTTTTCTACATTTTCTTTTTATTGGGTTCAAAACTACAATATAAAGTAAACCAAATATTGGTTACAGGCTCCACCTAGAAACTTGCCGTTAAACAAGAAATTTGCCAGCATATGTTAGTCTAGACACAAACCAAAGTAAAAAAACCAATATAGTTGATAAAACTGAGTTGCAGCGTAATGGTGATAAAAAAATTAATGTGAGTCCGATCACAGGGGTGATGTGTAAACATCTAGTAATGAAGTTGGAAGTACTTATGCTTTTAGTATATTTTTTTAATTAATCAATTAAAAGTATCAAAACTTTCAATATTGTAAATACATAGGAATTTGCTGGTTTTTGTTTGTTTTATTTAACTTATTTGGTTAGTAAATGGGCACACTGCAGTATATATGTACTGCATTAAAAATTACAGTAAGCAGTAAATTTACTGATTACTGAAAAATTCAGTAAATTTTTACTGATAATGAAATTTAATTTGCACTACCAGTCAAATCATAGGGCCGTATTCATAATAATCAGTAATCGGGAATTACTGATTACTGAAAATGCATTGCACCTCACCGTAACCATGTAGGCACTCTATAAAAATTGCTGAAAAAAATTTTAGTAATCAGTAAAAATTTACTAGTTAAAGAATTATTTTTACTTAAATTGTAGTAGTACTGCAAAGTGCCCATCTATGGTAAATGCCTTAAGTACAAATAGTTAATATTGGCTTATGGTAACTAAAATAAGTATATAAATTTTTGACTCGATTGTATTTAAAAATCTATGGAAAACTGTATCTATAGTAGTGGAATTGTTAGTTGTGGGGGTTTGTGGAGAATTGCTCATATGCAAGTGGAAAACGTCAAATAAAAATTTTGATAAAGCTTGCGACTGTGGGTTTGCACAATTTGTATTAAAATCTCCACCCATAATAATTGGCATGAGATGGAGATTGTTACCCAATTGTCGTGCACCAGCTTCAGTGTAAGGCAACAGTACGTAATGAAGATGTGTTATAATCTTAATTTATATTGGAATCTTATAGAAATTCTATTAGAATTAACATTACCTCCATTCAGCTTTGATACACTTTGTCTTGTTTTATGTTCTGAGTTATAATTTTTTTGGTGTTTTGTAAAATATTTTATTATTTTGTATTTGTTGCGGTTGACAAGTTATTAATCAGCTGTTTACTGAAATGTAATGCATGTAGTTATTTTACGGCAATGGTTTTCGAAAATTAGTAGCTAATATTGCACACTAGATGGTGCTTATATGCAGCTCTTAAGTATGAATGACAATCTCAAAGATGAAGAAAACTTTTAGTTTTAATTTTCTTTATATTTGACAAGTTTAGTTTTTAGTTTTCCTTATTTTGCTTTGTTTTAGTACATTTTTTATTAAAAGTGCAAAAAATCTTTTTAAAAGTTATTAAAATTAAATGTTTTTGTATTCATTTTATTTATTTGTTTTCATTTGCCTACGATAACATAATGTATGACAATTAGTGAAAATTAGTAGCTACTATTGCACACTAGATGGTGTTGAGTATATTGTATGCAGAGTATGAGTACACTAATACACTCATACATAGCTCACACCGATTTGATAACGCTTTACGATTGGTTAACGATTACATCGCGCATCTTACTCTAAATTTGTGATTGTATTGTGAAAAAGATTTTTGCCCTCAGCGTATAGATGTGTACACATCAAAAATTGTTTAATTTTTTTCATTTAGTCGAGCGATAAGGAACTTCGTTCCAAAATCACGTATAATTTACGACGGATATTTTTTTTTTTGGAAGCACGCATGCATTTTCGGTAATTATCAATAAAGTAAGTGATAGTGTGTTCAACAAATTTTACTACGTTGGGCTAATACGAAGGATTACCAAAACTCCGTTATGTTTAGAGTAGCTCTTAGATTCAGAAAAATACGTTCATGCCGTGACAAACTTTAACGTCGTTTAAGACAACCTCATATGTCGGTTGTGAAGGCCCAAAAGTGATGTGTGGCAACTACAAAAACCGTTTGCCATAACCTCAAATTGGGTTATGAGAAACTCTAAATTCGGTTGCGACCAATTCAACCGTCTTACCGATTTTTTTCTTGGCGTATATTGTAAATTTTAACAGGGTCAAAAATATAATTTCTTAGAAAATACAAAATGTTCTTTTCGTAGTTACCAAACTTATCATACCATCTTCTAACTACGAAGCTTTATTCCAAGTGGTAAATGTTGGTGGTGAGTGATGTCGTCAGGATCGTGCCAAGTCTGCCATGTCTTATCACAAATTCGTGCCTGCCTTTACAACGGCCAACAGTCACCAACAACAACAACCCCGCAGCGTCACCAACATCTCACCGACAGCAGCAACATAAGTAACAAAGTACTGTGGAGGGTGCTTGGGCGCATATTAACTAACTGTATTGCTAGTTATGTATATTGGCCATCGTTTGCCGTTGTATATATTTTTTGGCTAAATTTTCTCCTTACATTCCTTTGACCCTCAGCGGATCGTGTTCCTCTCGCACTCTCCCCTTGTGGCTCTTTTTCGTTGTGGGGTGTTGCCAGCGACATGTGTCTAAGTACATGTTTTGACGTATTTGTTTTTTACATTTTCACCTTTGTCTCGAGCCTTGTCTAATGACCCCGTGCTCCTGTTGTTTTGCCGTAAAGAATAACAACAAGACAGAAAAGTCAGCAACAACACCACCACGAAAACAACAAACAACAACTGATCAAAATTCTGAACACAAAGTGTCGGCGGGATTTCTCTTGTTGACCGATCAACAATTGGGATATTGATGAAATGCTCCAAAACAGGTACGGACTTAGAATGTTTTTTTTTTTTAATTTCGTAATTAACCTTTTATCTTGCTCGTTGTGAAGGAACTGCACAACACAATCGTTGGACGTTAATTAGAGAATTTCAAATGAGTTTAAAGGAACTAAGGGAAAGTTCAATTTTGGGCGGCATGTAAGGTGTAAAAGGATAATTTGTTTAATGACAAACAGGAAATGTAGTAGCAATATTAGTTGACACATCTGTAAAATATTAATGAGGACAAAGTGGGGTTATATTTTGAACTAATTTTCAAAGGAACAGTATATAAATTTATAAATAACGGCCTCTAATATTTTCTCCCAAACATATTCTGCTGCAACCATGTATATGTTTGGAACACACCTCAAACTTTAATAAGTTGGAAGTCCCAAACTCACTTGTGTTTAAATTTAAAAAGCATCACGTTTAGTGGAAAACATGCATGCTTTTACGTGGAAACATATGGGTATTTCTTCCCCCCAAACATAATAATATTTAAGTACGAATTATTCTTTGATTTCAATATTATGGTATGTATTATTTATCATAATTAATTTTATCAATATAAATCAATATTTATTAATAATTAATAAAACTAACTAAAAGATTTACAACGGCTTTTTTTATATTTAGGTGCATTAAATGCATTATTTGATTTTTTTCACGAAATGAGATTTTTTTGCTTCTCCTTTCATTGTTGTCTCTCACATTCAGGAATATTTATGACTCACTGACTGAAAGAATAATTCAAAAACATACAGACACACTTACAAGATAGACTGTCTCGTTGTCCCTCATTTATTCGCTCGCTTTCGAGAGAGCATAGACAGTGCAAAAAACACAGCTGGCTTTGTATCACAAACATAAATATATTGTGTGTCGCAAACACATACATATATTGTAACATATTAATAATTGTATCTCAAACATGTAATATTGAATAGCAAACACAATACGTTTGGGCACAAGTATATTGGAACGAAGTTTCTTATCGCACGTTGTGGGATGGGGGGCTAAATGAAAAAATTTCAAACAAGATTGTTTTAAATACTTTATTACAACCCATTTAACATCAACTATATATTTAGTACTTTTGGTTTGGTTTACAGGGAAGTTTGCTAGCTGGAGCCTGTGTATTACATATTTAAGATTTGCATCCATTAAAAAGTAAATTTAGAAAAGCCAAAGTGCAAGACGGGCCAATCCATGAAGTACAACCCTGAGCATGGAATTACATTTGGCAGCACACTTACTCTTACAGTCGTACTTTTGGTTTGGTTTGTGTCTAAACTAACATATGGGACAAATTTCTTGTTTGCTGGGAAATTTTCTAGGTGGAGCCTGTTTATTGCATATTGTAGTTTTGAACCGAATAAAAGGTTGTAGTTTTGAACCGAATAAAAGGTTCAAAATATAAAAATAGGTTTGAAATAAATCCAAAATGAGACAAGTTTAAAAAATAACATTTTCTTAAGTAAGTGCGATTTCTTAAAAAAAGTAAATTGTCTCAAAAAAAAATCCAATGAGTGTTCGAACTCACGGGCGATGTGTTAACACCTTATTGCTACACGGTACCTGTTCGATTTCTATGAACACATTCGTAAATGTTACATTGGAAAATAAAAAACAGCGTTCAATCATATGATGACGTTACAGTTAAATAATATTAATACTTAAAATTATTTAAAGACCCAGTGCAAGCACATGTGTCATTATGTTCTTGCCCAATACTTTTTGTTTTATTCCCACAAAAGTCAAAGAATGCAAAGCAACAGACACTTGTACATACATACATACATTGTTATGTTCGTACGATATAACCGAAGATCAACATAAAATACTTTTTTAATATTACTCCAAATTAATACTACAAATTAAAACACTTCAATCTCGGCTCGCCGATATCGGATCGCCTTAATTTTTGGCCTAAACTCTTCTTCGAAACCCGCACTAGCTTTTTAATCCAAAAATTAATAAAATCGGCTATGAATTTCCGGAGAAAATCGCGTGGGAAAATTATATGAAAATCGCCCAATAATCACTTTCAATACCGACTGCCAAGCAACGAACAAACAAACGATGATTTACTCTTACAAACCTAACACTTGCGTATGTATTAAATTTATAGTTGACTGCCCTAGAGGCGCGCGTATAGATGTTAACACATCAAAAATACCTATTGATATTCGTAAACAATGTACTTTTTCTTAAAAAAATATCTTATCTTAACGAAGTACCTTTGCTTAAACAAGTAACTTTTTTTACAAAACGTACATATTCTTCATAAAAGTAATTTTTTTAAATGAGTACTTTTCTTAAAAAAGTACATTATCTTACAACAAATTACCTTTTCTTAAAATGCTACCTTTTCTTTAATGAGTACATTTTTGTAAAATAAAATAACTTTTCTTGAGATAAGTACCTACTATTAAAATTGAACATGTTCTTTGGTAAATAAATTTTCAAAAAAAAATACCTTCTCTTAAAAAAAATAAATTTTCTTACAAAAATTCCTTTTGTTAAAAGTACCTTTTCTTATAAATAAAATAATACCTTTTCTTTTCTTAAGACAAGTAGCCTTTCTGAAAATAAGAAAATTTTCTTAAAAAAATAACCTTTTCCTAGAAAGAGTACCACTTCTTTAAAAAGTACCTGTTCTTAAAAAAAGTACTTCTTTGTAGAAAAAATTCATACTCTTAGGCTTTTTCTTACAGAAAGCACTTCTATTAAAAATGGTAGCTTTTTCTTAAAACAAAACATTACCGTTTAATAAAAGAAGTACCTCTCATTAAAGAAAGGACATTTTCGGGAAAATATAATACATATTCTTAAAAAAGGGACCTAGAAATATACTTTGTTTAAAAAAATACACACAATAAATAAAAAATTTTTTAAAAACGTTTATCAGTTTACAAAAAGTATCTTTTCTTAAAGATCCATTTAAATTACAGTATTTTTCAACAGGCTCCTTAGGCGTCTTGAAACTAACTAGTACATTATATATAGCCAAAGGAACTTCGTTCCAAGCGGGTGTCAGGTGTCCCCTGACAGCTCATGTAATTTGTATATTTGCGACAAGCTCTAAACACACTTTATATTCAGCGTGTAGCTATTTTGTCCCAGATTTATAATTATATATGGACAAATTCCCATTAAATCCCACGAAGTGATGGGGTATAGCTTCTCACCATCAGTGTTTATATTTACTTATGTATAAATCGAAAAATTTGCAACATCAAAATTCATATGCAGAACTACCTCGAATGTTTCATCTTGGTCAAAAAAGTACTAAATAAGAAAAATATATTGTAATTTCCTTTAAGGCTGTAAGAGATCATGTTTTCTTCGGTTAGTGAAAAAAATGTAAATGCCGCGGGTGGGATTCTAACTCACATTCGCTGGGCGATCGTTTCGATGTTTATGAAGCATCATCTTCAGCAGCGTCTAGCCCGTTAAGCCACTGCGGTGTGTATTTACACAACTCACTAACCGAAGACATTTATTGATCGTGTGCAGAGTGATTGTTGTCGCTACTTACACATTGTTTTCCTACTTACACGCACTGATGCAGAAGTTTTGAAAGTTCTATTTATAGAACGAACTATTCTAATTGTAGTTGTCTCGTTCTGTTTTTGGTTTGGCCCTACCATGTGTTTCAAATTTAGTTGTTTTTAGATCCTCGTTATGTTCAAAGTTGTAATTTCCTTTAAGGCTGTAAGAGATTATGTTTTCTATGTATTTGGCTTTCTGCTTAATAAATTATTAAACAATGTACTGTACAACCAATTGAAATACAGGCATTTGTGAGTTCGTGTCCCAAAATCATCTATATTGTCTAAAAATTCAATAGATTTTGCAATGTCCTCAGCACGTTTTAGACAATTTGAAAATATTTGGATTCAATCAAATTCTCAGCTATTCATTTCAATTGCAAAAAGTTACTCCCTTTAGCGATAGCGGAAGTAATTGCAGAAAGATAGACAATCTCTCAAACTCATGTATCATTCAGTTGTCATTTTTTTTGTTATAATCCTCTTTCCGAAATCCTATTTTATCATTTCGTAATAATTTGACAAAATCTAGTATCGTTGCAAAGGGATATGAAGTATTGTTTGTTATTTGTTGCTTATTTCATGGCACTTGCTTGTGCACAGGAACTTCAAGACTATTGGAAAATAAAAGGACGTGCACAATTTTCACTGTTGCACATGCAGCATTTCCTGGTATGTGCTATTTTCATTAGCAGGAATTTTTTTGTGTTGGAATTTACTGATTCCCAACTTCCCCTCAAGTGTAGTTTTCTTTTTCGTCCAAAGCCGATTTGATGTGTCACATGAGATTTTAAGTATTTGCGTGGCAGATTCTTGAGCAGGTAAAGGATTTGCAGGGGCATATAATACGTTTCGTTCTGTTTCTTTAAGAATTTTAAAGATATTATCTTAGTATAAAATTGTGATAAAATTTGCCAAAATTGTTATGTCCTATCTGTGATAGTTTTGAAGTATTATTTTTAGAAATGGGCGATAAGAATTTGTGAATTTGAGTAGATTTGATTCATTGTTCGATCAGTATTTAGTCTCCTAGTATAATATGAAAAAGATTTGTCACAATATCGCTATGAGCCAAGCGATACAAATAAACTGAGCGCTATTTGAAGTATTTTACCATTTCGGTCGTGCATGTGATATTCGACTAATAGACTAAGAGACAATACTGCCAAAGTTCTCCATTTGTGTCACAAGGAAGGTGTAAATTATATATAGCGCTGATAATAATATTCAAACAAGCTTATTGTACCGTTACAGCGTACAGGGAAACGGTGGTTGCACATGGCGTCATTGGGAAAGCGAAATATATTAAACGATTTAAGTTTTGAAACCAGCATGATAAATGATTTTCAAACCTAATAAGGAAAATGGTGTATATATAACGTGACCATTTATATTTACTTCAGAGCGGGACCCCTGCGAAATTTTGTAAAAAGAAAGTTCTTATTTGTATTTAATAAATTTTTTATTCAAAAACGAAAAGAAAACATATACTAAATCAAATTTATGAAGTTAATTTTAAGTCTACGCAAGTTGTTTTGTATTTGTCAGAAGAAAAAATTAGTTTTAAAATATCGAGTGTAGTTTTCAAGTAGGAATGGACCTGATTACATTGTTTGTTGATGTTAGTCTTAGTAATTAAAACAGATTTAAAAACTGTAACACGTACTTCCAGGCATACATAAAACTACTCAATAATTGTGCGCAAGTTTGTACCGTTGAGAGATTATTAGCACGGAAGTGTTTAAGCAGCTCCACCTAACGGTCTTCACCAGCAACATTCTCATCGTTCCAGCTTTTGATTTTTTCAACTGTGACGTAACTGGAAATAAGCGAAAACTCATCGAACACCTCCGTATCTTTGCTACTGCTAAGAAATCTTTGTGTGATCAGAAAATCCGTAACATTCTGTACGTCTTCCCAAGTAGGGACTTATGTAAACTTTGGCCATTCAAATACTGCTATTTGTGCATTGGATTGGCACCACTGTTCCAAGTATTCTTTACTTGTCTCATAAAAATCCGCTGCTGCAGTTTTCACATTCTGCTCATCAACAGCAACGTCAGTTTCTTGTGATTTTACCAGTAGGCTGAGGACGGTATGAGGAAGGAATATCGAATCCTCTTTAAATTTTAATTTATCCCGAAGACGACTAATTTCATTCGCAGACTCGTTCTGCGGACACGTTTTGTCCCTCGGATTTCAACAATTCAGAGCTGAGATTATCGAAAAACGATTTTAAAATATTTTGGCAGTTATCGATGGTCAGAAAATATGTTTCAAAGGCTGGAATATTTTCAAAATTCTCTCAAGCGCGATTAAAGCATTAAAGCAAGCCACCTTGTATTACTGTAGCCCAGCAGTTTCAGATACTCTATGTCGGTGAAATCACAGAACTCTTTCGAAACTTCTACCACAACGATGTAGACATAGAAGAACGAATAAGTTTTCGCAGTGATGCATTCGAAGTCAACAGGGAGATAATCTGCGTCTGTTTTCATAGCATTATGAACTACATGAACCCCACACCTAATCCCAATGAGATTTTATGCAGTTTCTGCATATTTTGGAACGTATCCCTTGTTTTTGTATGAAAGATGAACTTTTATGCGGATTTCTTTTATGTGGATTTCTGAGAAACGTATCTACCGCCTAAAACGAGGCCCAAGCGTACAAATGAATTTGGCAGTTTCCAGGTGAATTGGCATGAAAATACTTAAATCAGCTGGGTCAGGCCACGAGAAGTGTGACATACTGGGTCACGGATTTTGATGTTTGGTCCATATATCGAAAGATTATGTCAATATATAAAACTTCACCAAAAATAAAAGTAAAATACCTGAAGTTGTTGTTATTGTTGTTGCAATTTGAAAGTTGCAAATTTCAGAAATTTAGTATATTTCTGAACTATTCAAAATTTTATATCTTGAAAACGACTTGAGATATCTCAATTTTGTTTTTTTGAATTTTTTAAGCCCAGTTAAGGAAAAAAATAAAAAATCAGAAAATAGTCTACACTGAAACAAAAATGTTCGGAAATGCTGTTTAAAGAAAACAATCGTATTTTAAGTATAGAGCCGCCGGAGCAAGAAAAATAATCAATCATTCATCAGAACTTAGGAAATGTAATTATCTTTCAGAAACAGAAAAAAATTTGTATTGCTCTCAAGTAGTTTGTGAGATACACCATTATTGGTGGGACGACCTTTACGCTTGCACAGCCAAAATGCAATGTTTACAACTATTTCTCTTTATGGTTGTTCTTTACTTACCCATTAAACTTATGTACTGAAAGTATTTTGAAAAATGCAATTTTTGTTGTTACATTTCCCTTAACAATAACTTTATTAATAAAGAAAATAAAAGAAAAATATGTTTATTTATTGTAATTATTTGTAATTCTTGCTGTAGGACGATGTATAAGAAAAAAGAGGATGATGAAACGTCGGAGCGGCAAAGTATTGCTTCCGATTTTTTTTCTGAAGTCGAAGAAGAGCAATCGCAAATCCACATTTCAAACATATTTATAAGAAATGTGCTACAGGCCCTGCAAAATGCAAGCCAGTTAGCTGAGAAAGTTAAAATTTTAACTACTCTGCCATCATCATGGACCCAGTATAAAATCTGTAAAGTGTTCGGAGTTTCGCGGAGAGTAGCTCGAAGAGCAAAGCAGATAAAAAGAGATTTTGGCTTCGCATCGATGCTTAAAAAGAAAATTTGCCATCGTCTAGCTGCTTCAGTGGAAGTGGAAGTGAAGCAATTCTACTTATTAGATGATATATTAGATTTCTCGCCATGCCCGGGAGAAAGGACTTTGTATCAATTAAAACCCTAAACGGACGCGTTCACAAGCAAAAGCGGCTGCTTCTGTTTAATTTAAAGGATATCTTCGAACAATTCAATCTTCAATTTCCCAACATCAAAATAAGTTTATCGAAGTATAAATCTTTAAGACCACGTCAATGTGTGTACGCTGGGCAAAGTGGAATGCACAGTGTTTGCGTTTGTAAGCTACACCAAAACGTGGATCTTAAAATATGTGCTGCTCAGAAAGCTTTGAGAAAAAATGGCTTTGTGTTGGAAGAAAAAGCGGAAGATTTTCTTTCCAGTTGTATTTGCGTGAATACATCTCCTCAATGTTATTTGTTGCAATGTGAAAATTGTCCAGGATACGTTGTTGCTGAAAAACTTTAATGCAACTGTTCAGACAATATGGTATCAACGATGTTACATTTAGTTTTTGGTGTAGTACTGACAGGTAAAATATCTACGGATTCTTAATTCTTTGTCTATAAATTTTTAAAACTTCTAATTTTATAGGGCCGAAATCGAGGAAAAAACGGAGCCAGTCGTGGCGTTTTTGGTTGCATTTAAGAGCGAGTTAAAAATTCTTTTGACACACCATTTTGTTGCCAAATCTCAGGCAGCGTATTTCAGGGATGCAAAGGTGTCTACTGCTGAGGGCGAATTCGTTGTGAGCCTTGATTTTTCTGAAAAATATACCTTTGAAATACAAGATGCCATTCAATCGCACCATTGGGCAAATACACAAGCCACTATCCACCCATATGTTATATATTTTCGGAGCAACGGTGAACAAAAACATTTAAATTTTGTCGTAATATCTGAAAAGCTCACGCACGATGCGCATTATTCAACAAAACATTGCACACATATTTAAGTCTAAAATTTGGCATATTTTTCTGATGGCGCTGGGTCGCAATATAAAAATAAGTACATTTTTTTTAATCTGGCTCTTCAAAAAACAAAACTTGGAATTAAATGTGAGTGGAATTTTTTGCTACTTCGCATGGAAAGGGAGCCTGCGATGGGCTTGGTGGCGCTTTAAAAAGACAAGCTTATCGAGCGAGCTTACATCGAACCAATAATAATTTTCTACAAAGCCCTCGAGAACTTTTTAATTGGTCGAAAAACTATTTTACAAATATAGAATTTGAGTTTTGCTCTTTACATGAGCAAATAGAACATGAAAAAGACAACGAAACCCGATAACAATTAAAAGTACTCAAAAGTTCCACCAATTTATACCTATGGATAATTTTGTTTTTCATTGTAAATTTTACTCAGATAGCAAAACCGTTTTTGAAAATACCGTTACAAAAAGTAAATATTCTAAAAAAAATATATTTAATTGAAAAATCTGAGATCACAAAAATATCCTTTTGTTTATATCTTTCTAAACAGAATATTTTTCATTTATTCTCTTTATTAATAAAGTTATTGTTAAGGGAAATGTAACAAAACATTTTCCAACAACAAATTGCATTTTTCAAAATACTTTCAGTACATAAGTTTAATGGGTAAGTAAAGAACAACCATAAAGAGAAATAGTTGTAAACATTGCATTTTGGCTGTGCAAGCGTAAAGGTCGTCCCACCAATAATGGTGTATCTCACAAACTACTTGAGAGCAATACAAATTTTTTTCTGTTTCTGAAAGATAATTACATTTCCTAAGTTCTGATGAATGATTGATTATTTTTCTTGCTCCGGCGGCTCTATACTTAAAATACGATTGTTTTCTTTAAACAGCATTTCCGAACATTTTTGTTTCAGTGTAGACTATTTTCTGATTTTTTATTTTTTTCCTTAACTGGGCTTAAAAAATTCAAAAAAACAAAATTGAGATATCTCAAGTCGTTTTCAAGATATAAAATTTTGAATAGTTCAGAAAAATACTAAATTTCTGAAATTTGCAACTTTCAAATTGCAACAACAACAACAACTTCAGGAATTTTACTTTTATTTTTGGTCAAGTTTTATATATTGACATAATATTTCGATATATGGGCCATACATCAAAATCCCTGACCCACTATGTCAAACTTCTCGTGGCCTGACCCAGCTGTGCTAATTAATGCTTACACTTGATAAATACACTTATTTTATTTGCTTTGGTAGGCCCGGAAGGGCATCTCAAATTTTGGATAATTTTCATTGAGTTCATCCCTCTCCTGTTATTTATTTTATATATTCTTTGTTTTTTACATATTTTTAAAATTGTCTACAAATTCAACAATTACGTTTAATGATCAATTTCTGCATGCTTCCATAAAAATTAAGGAAATAATATTCGATACGTGGTATTCGCCCTATTGTGTATTTTTATGTATCCAGTATTTGAGAAAGCGGGACAATTTTGCTCTCGCTGGAGACAGCGGGACAGATACGTTAGGTATATAGGCCACTAACACAAGCTTCTTTTAAAAATAAAACTAACTAAAGTTTCTCTGTTTATAATCAACATGGACCAAATTAATTATATGACCATTTTAATCTAATTTCTTAGTTATGTGATAATAATTTGAATTACCTCTACAAATAGGTAATGCTTATTTTCAAAGCATTTCCTTCACATCTGGTAGTTTCGGTTTTCAAATGTTATGTATACACAAGTTTGTGAATTTGAAAGTAATGTGAGGCAACAGTAATAGGAGCCACACACCTACGAACACATAATACTTTAAAAACTGCCTTTTCAACAGTCGAACAAATTCAAAATAAAAAAAGCATTCCCATATTTCATTACAATGGTCATCCGATTCAACAACCCGCATTTGCACAATAATAAATGTTTTTCATTTGCATTGGATTTTAGTTTGAATTAATTTATCTAATGCAACTGCAAGACGAAATTTAAAAGTACAATAAATGTCATATTAGTATACAAAAATATCTCAAATCCCTTTAAATTAAAATCCAAATTAAGAACGGATCCGTATCGAATATCAAATCTCAAATGCCGAACGGGTTCATATGGCAGACTAGCTGATATTTAACTATTTTTTTTTTCTTTTTTTTGTGAAGGTTATTTACTTACTTAGATAGCCTCAAACAACAAAGGATAACGTGTTTCTCCAACCAGCTTTTCCCCTCCAGTTGGTAATACCAAGCTCTATTCCACCTGATCTTTCCCGCGAAGTTTTGGTCGTCCTATTTTTCGATGTGCTTCGAGTACGTTTTCGAATACAGTCCGCACTGGTTCATTTTGGTCCATTCTACACACATGGTCTAGCCAGCGAAAACGCGCTATTTTACTACGCATACTTACGTCGATGTCGGGATAAAGATTCTACAGCATTTCTACATTCATCCATCGTCGATAATCGTGGTTTTCTATTATAGGATCGTATATTTTTCGGAGCCTTCTTCTCTCGAAGACTCCCAGTGATGTTGTTTCATCAGGATGCGATATGACGCGGGATTGTGTGCCATAAAGCAACACAGGTTGTATGAAAGTGTGATATGGTTGGATCTTCCTTTCTAGAGAGAGGGTTTTATCTCTCAAGTTCTTGCTTAGCCCGAAATGGCACCTGTTTGCAAGCACAATTCTCTGCTTCATTTCTAGGTTGAAGTTGTTGCTTCTGTACACGGCAGATCCGAGGTAAATAAATTCGCCACTACCTCGAAATTATAATGGTTATCAACGTCCACCATTTCATCCAATCGGGTGGATGTTCTGCTTGTCATTATCATTACTTTTGTATAGTCCTCTTTTACTGCCAAACCCAGGTTTGATGATTCCTAATCAATTCTTGAAAGCACTGCAGCAACTTCTGGCAGATTTCGCCCCACGACTTTTGCTGCTGATAGTTTTATACGCGTTGACTGCAGCTTTACCCACGACGATCTCAATTAATATGTTGAAGAGTTGGCATGGTAGGGTGTCGTTCTACCCTCGACCACTCCTCCTACTGTATGTGATCGGTGAGATATTTACTAATCTTAACTAAGGATTTCGTGTGTGCCAGTGTCATTCTACAAGGGCGCGTCAGTTTAGCACGAATACCAAGCTTCGGTTATAGCTGGGTACAATTTCCCCGTATCGGGCTATCGTAGACAGCCTTATAATCTACAAATAGGTGGTATCTTGATTTCGTGGGGTTTCTCCAGATTTTTGGTAGTTTGAACATATAAATATCTATCCATAAAACGGTTATTAAACTAATTTGTCCAAAGTATGTTTACGTATAATAAACTAAAAAAAAAATAAACTCCTAATTGTCATTTATGAATTAAAATAACTAATTTTTGCTTTAATTTCAAATAAATGTTAAAACTTTAAATAAGGTATACAGAAATCCAAATGGGGCCTCAGCCCGGCAATGACACATTGGCTCTATAGACACGTAATTATACTCGTACTAACATACGCTTCCGTAATGTGGTGGATGGCAGTTGAGAAGAATGCGACAATTCAAAATGTTCAACGTATTCGCTTCATTAGAATCAGCGGTGCAATGAAAACCATAGACAAAGGAAATAATAGATATAGCGCGCCCGTTGTCAACTTTGTTCACTAGGTGATGTCCTGTACTAGTTTGAAGTTTCCCATAATTTTCATTGACGTTTATTCAAAATTGTGGGATTTTATATAATAGCATTTGTTTCCCATATAAAAATCAATTTCAAAGCCATGAGGCCGGTGGTGGTATATCTATAAGAGAAAACCCGTAACACCGCCCAAAGATGAGCGCCTTTTTATTTCTGTGGTCGCAGATGCCAAAACTATTAGAGTGTCTGAGGACTCTCAACAAGGAATGGTAGCTGAACCGGAGGAAGAACCAATTTATTAGGCCTTACTCGATGGTGTAATGGCTTTGCAATTCAATTGCGATGATGCCATTTTAATGTTATATTTTTTGACTTTTGTTTTTGGGAGGAAAAAATATCCCATTTATTGCTTTCAACGACATCTCATCTAGAAAATTACCCATTACACTGTAATTTTCCCAACACTTGTACTTCATCTATTATTTTACTTTATCTATGATGGAAACAACCCCAACAAGGGCATTGTTGACTGTTTTATGAACAGATCAGGGTCACATAGGACGCTGCCCTTGTGGCCAAAAAAAACAGGTGATATGTGAATGGATGAGCAGGGTTCACAAGTCGAAACACCAACAAATAATGGAGGAATTGGCATGTTCAATGCACGATGCGAGTGAATCCGGCCAAATATCCGAAGTAAGGATTTAGGCGCAATGCGTGACTACGATGGTATTCGGTTGGCTCAAAGCCAAAGAACAGGTCTACAATTTTTCTTTGAAAATCCTGGGACGGAAACCTATCTACTCCTCCCGGATCACAATACGAACTTTCAAGCGGAATTTCAGGCAATTTCGGAATGCATTAAATGGCTCGAAAGCATTATTAGCCCAACGGGCGTAAATATCGCTAAGAATAGTTAGATGCCAATTAAGGCAAACTGTCAAATCTATAAGTAGAGTGGTCCTTGACTTCAAAAAAGTGTTCAATGTCTATTGCACGCACGGCAGACTTAACTTTACCTGGGCTGCGGCACTCAGTTGAGTTGTTGGTAATGAGCGGGCGTACATTCTGGCAACACAGCCAGGAAACTTCATACTGTGAGCCTACAGAGCGCGAAAATTTTCGGGACAACGAAGGCTGAGTTAAGCCTATGGGGGGAGTCGGCCCACAAAGCCCTGTGCAATCAGAAAACAGTGGGTAGGATGGCCTATGTCCTATGTGGGGACCCTGATCGGATAAAAACAAAATGCTTGCTGAAACAGGGAAGTCTGAAATGAGCAAGAAGATAGGAGTCTTAACGGGACACTTGAGCTTACGAGCCCACCTGTACAGTATTGGACAAGTGGAAAACACCCAGCGCTGGACGGTCAGGAAGCAAGATGAAATGATGGAACTTTGCCTGTGACAATCGCCGGCTATCGCACAGGCCAGATCCAGATCTCTTGGACATTACAATACCGGACATAACCAATCTTATGGGAATAGACTGAAATTTTCTGAGGAACTTCGTGCAGAGCACCGAATTCATATGAGGGTATAATAACTTAGTTTGGGCAAATTGAGAGCGCACATAAGATAGAATCTGTGGCTTAAGTGTATGTCTACGGAAATGGGTCCGATCACAGAGTCATATCTCTATCATACCCCAACTAACTAAGTACCGTCAGTAGCGGCGATGTGTTATAATCTGTTTGACAAAGAAATGTTATTTGATTACTGAAGGTTGTTGTAGCATCCTTAATACCACAGTACCTTTGCGCACTTATAAGACTGTAAATTTGTTTTCAGCTTCTCACTAAAGTTAAAAATACGACACCTATACCTGGAATCTGGAGATATTTCTATATGTTCGAAATTCCTTATCGCACGTTGCGGGATGAGGGTTAAATGGAAAAAAATAAACTACTTTTTTTAACACTATTATGCTACAACCCAGTATTATCAACCACATTAGACACTTTTGCTTTGGTTTGTAACATATATTGGGAAATTTCTTGTTTAATGGGAAGTTTTCTAGATGGAGCCTGTAACCAATATTTAGTATATTTGTAGTTCAGAACCCAATAAAATGTAAATTTGGAAAAGCCAAAGTGCAGGAAGTTTAAAAAATACAATTTCCTTAAATAAGTTACTTTCCTTAAAAAAGGTAAATTTTCTAAAAAAACAAATACATATTCATATTCTAGAACAAAGTACCTGTTCTTAAAGAAGTACCTTTGCTTAAAAAAAGTAAATTTTCTTACATATAGTACATTTTCTTAAAAAAATTAATTTTTTTTAAATAAGTACATTTTCTTTCTTACAACAAATTACCTTTTCTTAAAAATACTAAATTGTCTTTATATAGTACCTTGTGCATGAAACAAAATAACTTTTCTTGAGATAAGTACCTACTCTTAAAAATTTACCTATTCTTGAAGAAATTCCCATTTCTTATAAAAAACCTTTTCGTCAAAAAAATACCTTCTCTTTAAAAAACAAACCTTGTCTTAAAGGTACATTTTCTTAAAAATAAAATAATACATTTTCTTTTCTTTTCTTGAGATAAGTAGCCTTTTTCAAGGAAGGAAACACATTTTCTTAAAAAAATTACCTTTTCCTAAAAAGAGTAGCACTTCTTTTAAAAGTACCTATTATTAAAAAAAAGTACTTCTTTCTAAACAAAAATCATACCCTTATGGCGTTTTCTTACAAAAAGTAAATTTTCTTAAAAATAGTACCTTTTCTTAAAAAACATTAGCTTTTAATAAAAGAGTACCTCTCTATAAAAGAGGACCTTTTCGGGAAAACATAAAACATATTCTGAAAACAGGACCTAAAAATATACTTACAAAACAAAAATACATTCTATAAAAAAAATGTTTTGTTAAAAAAAGGTTATCATTTTACAGAAAGTATATTTTCTAAAAGGTCCAGAATTTATTAACTACGATTGTTAATGAGACAATACATACATACTAGGGACGCCAAACGGGAAATACCGAAATCCCGGGATTTTTCGGGATTGATGAATCCCGAATCCCGGGATTTTAATAAGTAAATCCCAGGATTTTTGGGTATTATTATTAATTTTGAAAAACATAAAACTAAAAACAATGCCAAAAGATCAGTGTGGTGTTATTTTTGGAAGAGTCGAAAAACCAATTGCGGCTCTACAAAAGGGTTTGTTTTGAATGAGTTTGTTTGAATTGTTTTATACAAAACAATTCCGAAATTTCGGGGCCCATAACTCCGAAACTATGTATTTGCCACGATTTTCTTATTTTACCGGGATCCCGAAAAATCCTGGGATTTCGGGATCGTGATTTTTTAAAATCAACCCCGTTTAGCATCCCTGATACATACTTCTCAAGTTGTCGAAAATTTCATATACTTTATATCGTTCGAAACGTCTAAGGTCTTTTAAAATCCTGTAAATCTTCGATGTGGGATTCGTGATCTATAAACTGCATGCATTACCATACGTGTAGTAGGATATTTACATGTCAAGAATATGCGAAAGATACATTATCTATTTGCTTATATTCTATAGAATTTCAAGACAAGTTTCATGTTGTTACTTAACATCGATGTGCGCAGTGCTACGAAGGACTCTTTGAAACAATGACATTAGGATTAACCAACCCATTCCTCGATTATAAACGTTTTTCTCTTTAGTAGTTAATACTTATTACATCCAATCATTGGAAATTTCTAAATATTTATTTATAATAAATTGTTTTAATATGCAAATCGAGAAGTCGCACTCAAAACACGCGTCAAATTTATCGATTTGCCGTACCGTCCGACTACAACGATTTTATATGTTCAAAACGTAATGAACTTAATTTCTTCTAAATGCAAAACAAGAAAAACGTGAGCGAAACATAAAGGAACCCCTTCATGTCAACAACCAATGCTATTTTAGAACGGCTAAACTTCAATTAAACCTTTAAATTACCAATAGAATCAATAGGAATTTCTAATTAATTAATTGAATCAATCAGACAGAATTATGTCTCCAGATTGTAGGCCTTTGTAGCGAAGCGAGTCATTATATCAAAGATTTTGGTGGTTTGATGTTTAACATAAGAGAGCTTCCGCTTTAGAATTTAATTGAAAAAAAAAACGAAGTCTTTGATTGAAACCGCTTTTAGTTTGGGTTATTAATCGCACTTTGATTGTCGTGCATTTAAAAACCAATTGTATTCCGAATTAAACGTTAACAATTGGTAGTGAAAGAGATTCCCCAATACGACTAAATTCTTTGCTTTTGTATGGCTCGGGGAAAAAATGTTTGCGTACGTGTTTTAGTCTGGCATTTCTGGCGCATATGTTTCCTGTGTCTGGTATTCAGACTTTTTTTTGTTCCTCATTGTTTAGCTCCACCGGAAATTCCTTTAAGTATTTTCGTATCTTTTTATCCGAACCACCGTCGCGTTTTAAAGGTCTGCGTATGAGACGTGCCCAAGAATTTAATTATTTTTTAAAGAATAAAATGTCATTGCTCTTATTTCGATGTTGCGATGAATGCTCTGATTTATATTTTATATAAAGAGACTTCATATTGAATAAACAAAGAAACGGAGAGAACCTTTAGAAATTCCAAAAACGTTTTCATTCATATATCATTGTATTAAGAGCAAGTGCATTTTTGTGAAGTAGCTGACATTCTGTTGTAGTGAACACGTATTCAATTGTTGATATTTTAGGTTCATGATCCTTAATTTGAAACCGATTGGTATTTGGGTATATAATTTAAGGATACACCTGTTTCCTTAGTAAATTTTGTAGTACAGAATTGTCGGAATACAAATGTAAACCAAAGTTTAATGAACTCTGAAATAGTACGCATTTGATGGGTTTTAAATATAGGGTTGCGTTCGCTAATATTTTGGGATAAGTTAATGAAGAATTGAGAAGGTAGAAATCTATGGCGAATTCAAATTTACTGATTAAGCGTAAGACTAGGATGGTTTTGTACTACATCACCAATCGATCACGCCTTGGACTTATATTTCTATTTTGCTTCATCCACGATTTGCTGAAATACATCGTACAGATCCCTCTAGCTAAGTCTCTCCTGGCGCTCTGTAATTCATTATTCTAATTAATGTTTCCTAATACATACAAACCAGGAAGAGATTTTAGGAGCTTTATATTTAAAGACTTACTGCTCGGAGACAATCGGTTTATAATTAATAACATATCGTGTTTCTCTATCTTCCTATAAGCAATTGCAGAATTAAAACAATATTTTAATCGGCTTTGTGGAAGGACCATACTGGAGGCATCACCTTGCCCTGTTTCGTGCTATGGTAGAAATCAATCTTAGAACGATTTCCATTTCCAAGACGTTCCACTCCATTTTACGGGATACTCAAGTCGTTCAGAAATGCTCTACAAAAACTAGAAGGTTCGGAAGAGCTTTAAATAATAATAAAGAAATATATAAAAATTTTGTTATTACAAGCCATGAGGGGTCAGGAGATAGCTTCTCTCAATCAGTTAGCTGTGCGCTTTCTAGTGTTACACTTGCTAATGAGACACAGAGTTTCACACCAATTCCGATCCGTTTTTTGAGAAGCTTTTCGTTTGTAATTACTCGATAGTATCGCTGTTAAAACGCGAGTTGACCTTCTTCGAAATAAATATAAGGTGGTCAGGGAAGGGATTGAACCGACTTTCTCATGTACAAGAGTCACTCGTATTAACCGTTACCCCACCAAATGAACGTTAGTCAGGAGTAAGATTTCGACTTTTACATGACGCCTGTAACTAACTCGAAATTTGTATCGACTCATCGAGTTTCTAAAGGTATGGAAAGTTGAAATGTCTCGTATTTAAGGCATCAAAAATTCGGGACAATGTCGTTTATATATTTTTTTAAAAAATTGTTGACCATTTGATAAAAATGGAAAGCGTGTCGCACGCACGGCAATTGATGAAAAGAACGCTACACGCGCGGCAGTGAGAGGCAATGAGTGCTGCGACGGAGCGGTATTTGGAGAAAAGGAGAGAGGAAATTTATTTTTTAAAGCGATAAAAGGCAATGTAGAAAGCGCGAGAGGGAACATATTTGAATATACTGAAGAAAGAATGAAGACCGAAAATTCTACCGTCATGTGAAAAGCTTAACCAACGACTACTGATCAGAGTTCACCTTCTGTAAACATAAGAAAATTTTTCCTAACGCTAATTTTGTTATAATTACATAGCCGATTTCAAAAATGTGTTTTGCATCATAGTACTAAAGATCATTTTAATAGGATTTTAGAAAAATAAATTCTATTCGAATTAAATTGTAGGTGTTAGCATTTTATCTGGATACAATTTCCTACAGTTGCCTCTAAGATGATTTTCAGGAACCATAATTTTAGGTCAAGGTTTTGACAAATATTTTTTTCAGTTAAACAGTTGCTACTACGTAAGTTTCTTAAGTGATGTTAGTTTTAATTTGGATCATTCATTTGAATATTCTATGGATAGATTCTATGGAATTTCGAAACACGCACTGTTATATTAAAAACTTTGACTAACTTGAGCTCAAAATTCATGTTTTGAATACCAACTGCGCGTAAATCATCAATGACTTTTGATTTTGTTATATAACTCTATTTAGTTTTAGTGTATAGCTTAGACAACTGTATGACTACAGTGTTTTTGTAATTAAGTTTCTACAACCCGCAACAAAACTGTATGAATTCAGGTAACAATAGCTAGACATTAAAAAAAAATCCAATGAGTGTTCGAACTCACGGGCGATGTGTTAACACCTCTTTGCTACACGGTACCTGTTCGATTTCTATGAACACATTAGTAAATGTTACATTGGAAAATAAAAAACAGCGTTCAATCATATGATGTCGTTATTAATACTTAAATTTATTTAAAGACCCAGTGCAAGCACATGTGTCATTATTTTCTTGCTCAATACTTTTTGGTTTATTCCCAGAAAAGTCAAAGAATGCAAAGCAACAGACACTTGTATATACATACATACATTGTTATATTCGTACATACGCTACACAAGTTCACAAAATTGTCGTTGCTCTCTTGCTATCTCATTTTTATATACGGATAATACGTCCTTACTCTCTTTGCTCTGAGAGTGCTCCGCACCCACATTTTATTGGACTTACCATTCACTATAATAAAAAAACAACAACACCAACAACAACTACTACTACTACTGATATGTTGGTGATTTATTTGTGCTTGCTGTGTCGTGGAGTGTTTGTGTGGGTGGTGGGTGTAGGGGGGGGGGGGGGGGGAGGGGGGTACCTAAAATAAAAACAACCAAACACACAACATCACACATACTTTGTCCGAAATAGCTGACGTATACGTGTGTCACATAACCACATGTTTGCCAGATCAACAGCAACGAAACAGCCAAACACACAGCATCACACATACTTTGTACGAAGTAGCTGACGTATTAGTATGTCACCATAACGTCGACTGCGATGGTTTTAGCAGCAGCATAAAATCTGGTTTTAGCAGATTTTGACTTTGATAGATTTAGTCCCTATACGCCGCTATAGATGTTAACCAGTGTTGCCAGATAAAGTCGGTCACAAATCGTCAAATTGGAGGTGAAGAAATCGTCAAATCGTCAAAATAATTTTTCGAAGTCGTCAAAAAATCGTCAACATTAAAAACTGCAATTGCTGTACCAAATTTCAATATTTTTGTGGGGGGAAAACAGTAAAACAAAGCAATTAAATCAATATGTTATAGTAATATTTTTAAAATTCATATATCTTTATTTAAACTCTATTTCGAAATTTCTTCAACTATTGGTCAAAAACAACGAACAGAGTTGACAAATATGTGTAAGAACACAATCGGAGCGATAACGTAGGCGGTGCACATTTTTACACGTATTCTTTTGGAAGAAAAACAAAAGCTGGCATTTGACGTCGCTTCTGGCGTAAACGACAAAAAGTAGAATTCTTTTTATTTCCCTAGCATCAAGACGCAGAATGTTGGCGGCAAAGCTGGCATTTGACGTCGCTTCTGGCGTAAACGACAAAAAGTAGAATTCTTTTTATTTCCCTGGCATCAAGACGCAGAATGTTGGCGGGCTTAATACAAAAATTGGTATGTGTTGAAAAACGTTTTTCTATTTTTCTGACAATTAAAATTAAATTATTTAAAATTTCTGAAAGAAATGTGAACAGGAATTGTAAATTTATATTTTATAGGGTAAAAGAGAAGTGTCGATGCAGTTTTTGTCCTTCATGAATAATTTTCATTAACCCCTAATTGGCTGACCCCCGATTCAATTGTGTGAATTTGATTAAACGTCACACAGATAATATTTAGGGTATTTACATACATATGTATATTATTGACACGGTATGTTTTATATATTAATATCGTAAGTTTTTAATAGTTCTACACTTCCTCAGTCCGTCTACAAAAATGAAATCTCGATAATTCTATTATTTCAGAAAGTGTTTAAATATATATAGCTGTCGCTCCTGCGTTACCAACAATTTCAATTTTGGAATAGACTAAAAATCGTCATTCCAGAAGCTGAAATCGTCAAATCGTCATTTTATGTTTTTGTGACTAAAAATCGTCAAAATGACGATAAATCGTCACTTCTGGCAACACTGATGTTAACACATCAAAAATCTAGTAACATGTGGCCGTTGGTGGTGCAATGATTAGTGCGCGCCCCTCTTGTGCATGAAATCCTGGCAAATAAGGTGCGTGATGAAGCAATTCGAACTTTAATTCATTAATTTTGGCCATCACAGTAGTGGTTGTGTGAACTGGAGCATTGTCTTGATGAAACAATACTTTCTTTTTCATCACTTGAACGCTGCAATAAATTAGCATAGTATACGCCGTTGATGGTTTTTCCTTTCTGAGTATAATAAATAAAAGTTATCCCATACGCAATCCCCAAAAACAGACGCCATGACCTTGCCTGCAGATGGAACCGTCTTCACCTTCTTTTGGCACGATTCCAGTCCACTGATTTCACTGTTCCTTTGGCTCAGGTGTGAAGTGGTGAACCTATGTCCCGTACATGGTTATAAATCGACACAAAAATTCTCCAAATACTCTATATCGCCTAACAATCAACTGAAACATCTTCAGACGTTCTCTTTCTTCTATTGAAAGCAAGCGTGGCATCCATTTTACGCACAGCTTTCTCATCTTCAAGTCTTCGGTCAATATACGATGTATAGCACTTTTTAAAAAATGCCTATCATTTCAGCTAGCTGACGCACCGTCAGCCGACGATCATTCAATACCAGTTTGTGGATTTTCTTAACCGTGTCTGGCTTGGATACCTCAATTGGTCGACAACAACGGTGTTCGTCTTGGCAGCTCGTGCTGCCCCGTTTCAGCTCTGCTGCCCAATATTTTGTAGTCGTAAACGAAGGAACACAATCCCCCAGAGTAGAATCTACTTCGGCTTTAACATTGCTTGGACTGAGACCGAGAGAGAAAGAGAAATTTCGTAGGCGCACATGAAAATTTAAATTTTTGCAACTTCGTTTGCTCTACGGGCGCCACTGTGCATCGTAAGTATTCCTGTACCCATTCTGGGCCGGAAAACATAATAGCGGCATTCATGCAAACGTGAAAGCCGAGAACTTTTGCTCAGCGGAAGTTTCCCTCGCACCGTTGCATGAGGCACCAGGTAAAGTTGCTCAGCGTAGTTGTGCTCAAAACCATATAAGCTGACCAAGATGGATACATAAGGTGGTAGCAGTAGCAATTGCATGTATTATGTATGTGTACTTTTGCTACTGTTCTAGTGCTATCACCTTATTTATCCATCCTAGTCAGATGACAACGAAATGTCAAAAGTTTACACGTTTCTCCATCCCACGTTTGCGCAGCAAGTTTGCCTCGAAAACTTTCCACTTTTGAGCAAGTCGCTTTGTATGGGAAATTTGTTTGTTTTGACGTTTGCTGTGCAAGTTTACGATGTTTTCGAGTTTACAAGGTTCTTTCGAGTTTTCATGAAGACCACTAGTGTTTGTTACTTAGTGTATTTTTCTGGGTTGTGATGAAATGTCGTAGGTAACAATTCTTTCTAAGACAGCTACCCTAATTTCTCTACCGTCAGCCGAAAACTGGCAAAACATCTGAAATATATCACGCTTGGTTTGGCCTTTCGTCATTTGTTGGAGTAATGGATTGTTTCTTCTGAATTTTATATTAGAGAAAATTTGTATTTTGTATACAGTAAAGAGCTACAATATTGTCGAAAGTAGCAAACTACAGATACCACGAACTTCAGTTAAATCCTTCATATGCATGTAACCAAACTGTATCAAACGATCTGTTGTTGTACCAGCTTCATGTGCATGTACAATTTGTTTGTTTGGTCAAGTCTCTAAATACTCTGGCCCACAGTGTTGTTAGGATACGAAAAATAACTTTCCTTAATATTAAAAAAAACTCGGTTTGCAATCCAATTCCAACCTACTGCACTTGTGATACCCTCAACTCTATTAGTGATACAAAAAATATAAACACTCAACAGACCATAAAGTCCTTGGCAAGGTGAACGACAAATTCCATTCAGTCCTCCCGTCATCAACATATCAAACCAGCAGGAATTCCTTTAAATAAGGAATATGCTCGCCAAACCTTTTTCAACCCCCTTCTGTAATTTTCCAGCAATTATGAAAAACATAGGGGTGTATAGGAATTCTATTGCAACCCCTTTATTAATTTTATATTTTTCAAAAGAACGGAAGCTTGTCTTTCCCTTTCAAGGTTCGAGTAAAAAAGGACATGTGCATTCGGATAAAATGCAATATAAGTCTTCAAAGAGTTCCAAGTGGCTGGCAAGGTGTATTTACTTTTTCGTCGGGTTATCGCTTGTGATCGTCGAGTACAGACGCTGCTCGACAAATTGTGATCGTTTATGGCTTTGAGTTGTGAAATTGGTATAGAAATCAACACGTGTTCCCCGTAAACTCTTGCGTAAATATTTGTTTATTCTACATATTATTGTGTTTGAATAACAATGAAATTCTTTTAGATTGAAATATGAGGGTTTGTATACGAGTAGTTCAAGTAAAATCTTATTGAAAACTTTGCAATACACCCTACAAAATTAAAGGCAAGAATGAATTTGTGATTGAGTTCGTCGTGATGGAACATTGTCTCCGCTAGGTAATAACGGAATGTATCCTATATCTCTTGACGTGATATGCTCTTCTTCAACCAATTATTTAAACTTTGTCTGTGATATTGTTATATTTTGTTTAAATAAATAAATGACATCTATTTATATAATATTGTTTGGTGACTGACTGACTGCGTGATTCATCAGGACCCTGACCAAACGGCTGTTGATAAAAAAATAAATGGTTTCCCATTACATGCCGTGAAGGAATTGTGGAGAGCTTCTCACAACCAGTGAGCTGTGCGCTTTATAGTTTTATACTCACTGATTGGGACCTACAGTTTTATTCCGGTTCCGAACGGTATTTTGAGAAGCTTTTTCATGGCTATGTACTCGATAGTGTCGCCGTCACTAAGCGATGTGACCGTCGTCGAAAGAAATTTTAAAGTGGTCGGAGCAGGGATCGAACCCAGGATCTCCTGTACAAGAGGCGCGCACACTAACCATTGCACCACCGACGCTGTTGATAGAATGATGAAATTTAAGACGATTGTTCCCCTTATAGAGTAGACGTCAGCTAAGACGGGAATTTTGGAAATTATAATTGGGCGTGGTACTTACCCAGAGAAAGTACGATTTTGACCCAACGCGTCATCCTTGAAACATGAAATTTTGTGTGGATGTTCCTCTTAGAAAACAAACATTACATGAGGTGTCAGGGGACATTCGGTTGGAACGAAGTTCTTTTCGCTATATATTATGTACTAGTTAGTTCCAACACGCCTAAGGCGCCTGTTGAAAAATACTGTAATTTAAATGGATCTTTAAGAAAATATACTTTTTGTAAAATAATAAACTTTTTTTTAAGAAATTTTTTATTAGTTTTTCGTTAATGTATGATAAATTCATACTACAATGTTACAAGTCATGAACATTTTTCTAATTGAAAAATAGTTTTTAGGTTTTGTTGGAAATAATAGACACTTCAGTTCAACACCCACTCACTGGCATGACTAGTTTCGAACTCCGTGACAAGTTCATCATCAGATGCCTAACTACTGTGCCTGAATTCATAACATCGGTTGATCATCAATCGTATATATACAAACTTAATTCTGCAATTTACATGTGCAAATTAGTATCGATCGAAGATCCCTAAGTTTCAACATCACTGTATGAATTTATCATACATTAACGAAAAACTAACAAAAATCGGTTCAAAAAATTCAAATTCAAATAGATGTAACGGTGTTCATAAATGATATACCACGGAAAAATACAACTCTGTGATATAGATTGAAAACTCACCTCAAAGCACTGCAACAATGCGAGAATGCATGAGGAAAAAGAGGAACATGGTGGACAAATTCTGTCTGTTCTTGTTGTTGGAATTATAGGCCTTTCAGTGATGTTGATACTTAGGGATCTTCGATCGATACTAATTCGCACATGTGAATTGCAGAATTGAGTTTGTATATATACGATTGATGATCAACCGATGGTATCAATTCAGGCACAGTAGTTAGGCACCTGATGATGAACTTGTCACGGAGTTCGAAATTAGTCATGCCAGTGAGTGTGTGTTGAACTGAATTGTCTATTATTTCCAACAAAAACTAAAAACTATTTTTCAATTAGAAGAATGTTCATGACTTGTAAGATTGTAGTATAAATTTATCATACATTAACGAAAAACTAACAAAAATCGGTCAATGAAATTTTTTATTTATTGAATGTATTTTTGAAAAACAAAGTATATTTTTAGGTCCCTTTTGAAAGAATATGTATTATATTTTCCCGAAAAGGTCCTTTCTTTAATTATAGGTACTCCTCTTATTAAAAGCTAATGTTTTTTCTAAAAAAAAACCTACCATTTTTAATAAGAAGTGAATTTTATACGAAGAAATACTTTTTTAAAACAGGTACTTTTTAAAGAAGTGGTACTCTTTTTTTAGGAAAAGGTTATTTTTTAAGAAAATTTACTTATTTTCAGAACAGCTACTCAAGAAATCTCAATTTCAAGAAAAGTAAAAACAGTTATTATTTTATTTTTAAAAAAAGGTAGTTTTAAGAAAAGGAATTTATTGTAAAAAAAGGTATTTGTTTTTAAGAGAATGTATTTTTTTTTTGAAGAAAAGTTTTTTTTACGAAAGAACATGTACATTTTTAAGAGTAGGTACTTTTACTTTAAAATTACTTTTTTAAGAAAAAGTACTTTTTGTATGAAAATTTACTTTTTTAAGCAAAGGTACTTCTTTAAGATAAGGTATATTTTTAAGAAATGGTACATTGTTTAGGAATATCAATAGGTATTTTTTTTTTTGAGAAAATTTACTTTTTTTAAGAAGACGGACTTACATATGAAAATGTTATTTTTTAAATTTCTTTCATTTTGGCTTTTCTAATTCCCATTAAACAAGCAATATCCCCCATATGTTAGTCTAGACACAAACCAAACCAATAGTACGAGTGTAAGCGTGCCAGTCTTGCACTTTGGTTTTCTAAATTTACTTTTTATTGGGTTCAATACTACAATATGTAATAGACAGGCAAACCAAACCAAAGCAAAAGTACCCAATATAATTGATAAAAATGTGTTGTAATAAAGTAGTTAAAAAAAAGTTGTTTAAAATTGTTTTTCATTTAGCCGCCATACCGCAACGTGCGATAAGGAACTGCGTTCCAAAAATAATAAATATATAATTTTTGTAATTTTGAACTAAAGGCGGTAGAAATGAGCCTGGCACTAAATCAGAGTAATTTCCGTTGTAACCAACTGCCTGAGCCTATAATCA
This sequence comes from Phaonia tiefii, assembly GCA_963931995.1. Lineage (NCBI taxonomy): Eukaryota > Metazoa > Arthropoda > Insecta > Diptera > Muscidae > Phaonia > Phaonia tiefii. The sequence goes on along the minus strand of OZ008368.1, from coordinate 193,367,378 downwards.
TGAAATTTTGAGGTTTTCGAAATTTCAGCTAGGGTCGATAGAAGGGGGTCGTGGCAACAACTAAAAATAATAAGCACTTTAAGCCAACGACTGAAGTAAGGTTTATGCAATTTGTGCGTGTTTTTCTCAATGAAGTAGACTTTAGCTAATAAGGGATGTTTGGATGTTTGGCTGAAAAAATGGGCGTGGTACTAAGTCAGACCAATAAGCATTATGGCGAAGCGAGTGGTCCGAGAATCATGAAAGTTGGTGTGTGTGCTCCAATTATGGAGTAGCTATAAATGAGATTTCCGAAATTCCAGTAGGTGGAAGAAATAGGGCGTAGCATTAAATTGATACCTTCGAAAGCCGGTTTTCCTTTACCGAAAATCTCTTATTTAAGAAGATGGCTTTATGAACAGGGAAAAAAGGTTTTAACGAAAATAAAACCGGTTTCCATTCTTATGAAATAATCGCTTTTTCCAAACCCAGCCTGCGGTTTTGTTGATTAACAAATTTTTAAAAAAAATCCAATGAGTGTTCGAACTCACGGGCGATGTGTTAACACCTTTTTGCTACACGGTACCTGTTCGATATCTATCAACACATTCGTAAATGTTACATTGGAAAATAAAAAAATCCAATGAGTGTTCGAACTCACGGGCGATGTGTTAACACCTTTTTGCTACACGGTACCTGTTCGACTTCTATGAACACATTTAAATTTACTGATTACTTAAATTTACTGATTAAATTTTTACTGATAATGAAATTTAATTTGCATTACCAGTAAAATCATAGGGCCGTATTCATAATAATCAGTAATCGGGCATTACTGATTACTGAAAATTCAATGCACCTCATCATAACCATGTAGGCACTTTATAAAAATTGCTGAAAAAAATTTTAGTAATCAGTAAAAATTTACTAGTTAAAGAATTATTTTTACTGAAATTTTAGTAGTACTGCAAAGTGCCCATCTATGGTAAATGCCTTAAGTACAAATAGTTAATATTGGCTTATGGTAACTAAAATAAGATACATATTTAAATTTTTGACTCGATTGTATTTAAAAATCTATGGAAAACTGCATCTATAGTAGTGGAATTGTTAGTTGTGGGGGTATGTGTAGAATTGCTCATAAGCAAGTGGAAAACGTCAAATAAAAATTTTGATAAAGCTTGCGACTGTGGGTTTGCAAAATTTGTATTAAAATCTCCACCCATAATAATTGGCATGAGATGGAGATTGTTACCCAATTGTCGTGCACCAGTTTCAGTGTAAGGCAACAGTACGTAATGAAGATATGTTATAATCTTAATTTATATTGGAATCTAATAGAAATTTTATTAGAACTAACATTACCGCCATTCAGCTTTGATACACTTTGTGTTATTTTATGTTCTGAGTTATAATTTTTTTGGTGTTTTGTAAAATATTTTATTATTTTGTATTTGTTGCGGTTGACAAGTTATTAATCAGCTGTTTACTGAAATGTAATGCATGTAGTTATTTTACAGCAATGGTTTTCGAAAATTAGTAGCTACTATTGCACACTAGATGGTGCTTATATGCAGCTGTTAACTATGAATGACAATCTCAAAGACGAAGAAGACTTATAGTTTGACAAGTTTAGTTTTTAGTTTTCCTTATTTTGCTTTGGTTTAGCAAATTTTTCATTAAAAGTGCAAAAAATCTTTTTAAAAGTTATTAAAATTAAATGTTTTCGTATTCATTTTATTTATTTGTTTTCATTTGCCTACGATAACATAATGTACGTCAATTACTGAAAATTAGTAGCTACTATTGCACACTAGATGGTGCTGAGTATATTGTATGCATCGTATGATTACACTAATACACTCATACATAGCTCACACCGATTTGATAACGCTTTACGATTGGTCAACGATTACATCGCACATCTTACTCTAAATTTGTGATTGTATTGTGAAAAAGATTTTTACCCCCAGCGTATAGATGTTTACACATCAAAAAGGTTTTAACGAAAATAAAACCCAGCCTGCGGTTTTGTTGATTAACAAATTTTTAAAAAAAATCCAATGAGTGTTCGAACTCACGGGCGATGTGTTAACACCTTTTTGCTACACGGTACCTGTTCGATTTCTATGAACACATTCGTAAATGTTACATTGGAAAATTAAAACCAGCGTTTAATCATATGATGACGTTACAGTTAAATAATATTAATACTTAAAATTATTTAAAGACCCAGTGCAAGCACATGTGTCATTATTTTCTTGCTCAATACTTTTTGTTTTATTCCCACAAAAGTCAAAGAATGCAAAGCAACAGACACTTGTACATACATACATACATTGTTATATTCGTACATACGCTACACAAGTTCACAAAATGTCGTTGCTCTCTTGCTATCTCATTTTTATATACGGATAATACGTCCTTACTCTCTTTGCTCTGAGAGTGCTCCGCACCAACATTTTATTGGACTTACCATTCACTATAATAAAAAAACAACAACCCCAACAACAACAACAACTACTACTACTGATATGTTGGTGATTTATTTGTGCTTGCTGTGTCGTGGAGTGTTTGTGTGGTTGGTGGGTGGTGTTTGGGGGTTGGGGTACCTAATATAAAAACTGTTAAGGGAATGCAAAGATTGGAGAGTGTGAGTGTAAATTGTCATGGTGGAGGGTATATAAGCTTCGGCCCGGCCGAACTTAACACCGTTTCTACTGGGTTTTGTATACACCGGGCTATGCTGAACATCAAATGACTCGTTTTGTTTGGGCATTGCAACAACAACGAAACAGCCAAACACACAACATCACACATACTTTGTACGAAGTAGCTGACGTATTAGTATGTCACCGTAACGTCGACTGCGCAAGCCCATGCGCTTGCAAATGAATGGTTTTAGCAGCAGCATAAAATCTGGTTTTAGCAGATTTTGACTTTGATAGATTTAGTACGCCGCTATAGATATTAACACATCAAAAACAGGCGTTCGGTTTGAGTTAAAGCTTTTAAGAAAAAATGGTTTCACTTTTTTACGAAATCATTCGGTGACTAACCATCGATTGAATTTATTATTCTTTTTAATAATTGGGCTGAATTGAACAGATGTGTTTCATGAGAAAATTATAAGAAAACAAGAAATGGAAGAATTGTTTAAATATTAATATTAATATAAATTAAATATTAATCATTTGAATCATGAATTGAAGAACCGGGCAAGTCCATTTTATACCGAAATTTAGTTATTGTCTTTAGCATAAAGAATTTGATATTGCACATCTTTTGGTACAAGAATTTGGAAAATCCAGCAATTCCCTATTGATTTAACATGGGAAAGGATTTATCCACCTTATGGTGCAAGAGTCTGGCAACTCCACAAGCTGTCCGATTGTGACACGGAAGTGTTATTATTTATTATTGTTTACAATATTTTTAGTTACATACATATTTCATTTTTAATTATCAGTACACGTATTTTGACTGTATTTTCAAAACTTGGGCTTTTCGGGGCAAGAAACAGGCAACTCCATTTTTCCAAACTTCTGTTTTAGTTTCTACAATGTTAATCAAAAGCAGTTTCTACGTAAATATAACTTACCTATGTAATGTTACTCTAAATGAACTCATACTATTTAGCATAATTTCCTAAAATTTTGCGAAAATAGTAAGTTTTTTTTTTTGATTTCCCAACATTTTAAAAAACTGGACTTGCCCGGTTCTTGCACCGAGGTCTTCAATTACTTAACAAACATCTCATCTTTCCCTTTCGGGAATTGTATTATAATGTAGTTGTTGTTTCTATACAAGTAAATTATGAGCTAGTTTTGGCGTAGAATACGTCTTACCTTACGGTATAGGGAGTTATGTCAGATTGTTATTGTTGTAATCTTTATTTCATTGATTATGAGGAAACGGCGAGATGACTTTTTTTAAAAATTTTTTTGTAGGTAAATGAAGATGTTATCTTTCGTTTGATATACATTTCATATTGGTTGATATCTTCCTAATATTTAAATTTCTCAAATGAAAATTGTTTAAACACATACACTCAAACATATGTGTGGTGTTTTGTTGAGTGTTTCAGTTTGTAGAGTGAACACAAACTATGCTGCTGTTTCAGTGTGGACACAAACCTTCGGCTGTTGTTTTGATTGATGAAATATTGAAATTTCGTATATTTACTTATGTATTTAAGTGAAACAAATGTTAACTGTGTAAACTAAAAATAAATAAGCTTTATTTATATTTATGCTTAAGCTTATGTATATTATCAAAAGTAACTATCAAATAAATAAATTCATTTGCTTATGTTATTTATCATTTATTGTTATATGTATATGTTTTCTGTCCTATCGGATGGCGTCTTCTACGTTAAACTTAATGGCCGTATCTCTGACACAGCCTGCAGGGACAGTCCGTGGCCGAAGGCCTCGGACAACTGTCTGCTGTTTTGAGTTACAGTTCAACGCTGGTAGAGCATTTATAAGTAGATATAGCTATAAGGGATTTTTATACACTCCATTTGGTGCAGTAGAAATCGGCGCGTGGCACTAAAGAACCAAGAAACTATCCGTATGATTAGATACTCGTATTGGCAAAGAATGTATTCCTTGAAATTCAATTATCGGTGGTAAAAATAAGCACCACATTGAATCAAAGTAATAAATGTTATGACCGAAATCGTACTTTTAGATTCATTCAGGAGGAAGAAGTTTACAGATAAAGAATTTTTAATTTTTTTTTATCGATAATTCATAATTGGGAATTGAAGGTGATTTGAAGTACGACCTGGCAAATGAGAGTTTGGTCCAAATGCTAAAAGCTAGACTTATGGAAGTTGGAGTTGGAAGTTTATTAATAGTTCTGCAGAAGCGGTGGAAGCTGTAGTGGTTAAGCCTCAGTCAAAAGCACATTTCTCAATATTCCAATTGGGTCTGCGGAAATTAATTTGGGACGATAGAATCGACACGTGGCATTGAACCAGATTTATCATTCTGGTCAAATCTAAAAGTGTCGTATTTGCAAATCTAAGTCGGGGCGATAAATTAGCGGTGTCGGGTAAAGTCACATAAATCAACATTCGCACCAGCATCATGAAATTTGGAGAATAGAATAAAAAATCCAATGAGCGTACGAACTCACGGGCGATGTTTTAACACCTTTTTGTTACACGGTACCAGTTCGATTTCTATGAACACATTAGTAAATGTTACATTGGAGAAAAAACCAGCATTCAATCATATGACGACGTTACATTTAAATAATATTAATACTTAAAATTATTTAAAGGCCAGTGCAAGCATATACATATGTCATTATTTTCTTGCTTAATACTTTTTGTTTTATTCCCACAAAAACCAAAGAGAATGCAAAGCAACAGACACATAAACATACATACATTGTTATGTTCGTACAGAACCTACACATATTCCCACAATATTCGTTGTTCCCTTGCTATCTCATTTTTATATTCATATAATTACGTCATTATTCTCTTTACTCTGAGGGTGCTCCGCACCCACATTTTATTTGACTTACCTTTCACAATAATAAATACAAAAGGCGTTCAACCTTATGATGACGTTGCATTCGAATAATTTTAAAACTTAATAACACTTAAAAATATTTAAAGACAAGTGTCATTATTTTCTTGCTTAATACCTTTTATTTTATACCCACAAAAAACAAAGAGAATGCAAAGCAACTGACACATGTCCATACGTACATTGTTATGTTCCCACATACGCTACAAAAGTTCACACTACATACGCTAGACAAGTTCACTCTTTGGCTGGCTTTTGTATATACAACCATGTCATTATTCTCTTTGCTCTGAGAGTGCTCCGCATCCACGCAAGACAACTAGTCGCTACCGCTACATCAGTGTGTGTTTTCTTCACAGTCTGACAATCTATGTTTCGCAGTCGGACAAATCTTTGTTCTATATACGGGTGGGTCACCCTTATAAGTTGGAGGTATGAAAAATAAATGTTGGCCGATTCTGAGACCTACCCGATATGCACACAAAATTTAATACAAATCGGTCCAGCCGTTTCGGAGGAGTTTAACGCCAAACAATCTGTGATCGCAGTCGGACAAAATGTGTTTGGATGTGTTCACTTTGTGAGTTTAGTCCCTACCTGCGCATATAGATGTTAACACATCAAAAAAATACAAAGTTAAAATCTATTTAAAATTAAAAAACTTTTATGTGGAAAAATTATTTTTTTTCTGGGGTTATATTGACTGTATGAAGAAGACGTCAACTAAGAAGCAACTTTGATATGCATCGAAAAGACGAGTTATTAACAAATATGGACCAAATATGCCTAAGTAGATCTAGGAAAGTAATGCCGACTAAGGAACGATTTTTTGATTTCGAAATATGACAATTCATCAGCGAATATCTTTGTAAATTCTGAGACTTTTAAATGCAAATTGATAAGTAATTGTACGAAGATTGCAACTTAATGTGGTAAAAGTTTACGAGATACTTTGATATATATAAATATAACTTTCAAAACTTCTGCATCAGTGCGTGTAATTAGGAAAGCAATGTGTAAGTAGCGACTACAATCGCTCTGCACACAATCAATATATGTATGTCTTCGGTTAGTGACTTATGTAAACACACACCGCAGTGGCTTAACGGGCTAGACGCTGCTGAAGATGATACTTCACAAACATCGAAACGATCGTCCAGCGAATGTGAGTTCGAATCCCACCCGCGGCATTTACATTTTTTTCACTAACCGGAGAAAATATGATCTCTTAGCCTTAAAAGGAAATTACAACTTTAAATATGACGAGGATCTAAAAACAACTAAATTTTAAATTTTTTTCTTTTCAGTTGAAAGTCTGACATTGACGAAAATGGATCGCTTAACTATCACACAACGCATAAAAATTATTAAAACCTACTACAAAAAAGGTGATTCTGGCACAGCCACATATCGTGCTTTAAGAGGAGATTATGTTTTACATAATCGTCCAACTACGCAAGCAATTGGCAAAATTGTGAAGAAAGTTGAAGAGACTGGAGCGGTTACAGATATTGTAAGGCCTGTGCATCACTGTTTCGCTCGTTCCGCTGAAAATATCGCTGCTGTAAGTGCAAGTGTTGCCGAAGACCCGAATGTGTCGATTCCTCGTCGTTCTCAGGAATTAGGACTGTCTTAAGGCACATTACGACGTATTTTGCATTTGGATCTACACCTTCATCCATATAAAGTCCAGCTCACACAACAATTGAAGCCAGCTGACCATTCACAACGTCGTAGATACGAGGAATGGGTGCTTGAACAACAGGCGGTGGACGGCGATTTTTCGAACAAAATTTTCTTCAGCGATGAAGCACATTTCTCACTTGATGGGTATGTTAATAAACAAAATTGTCGTATTTGGGGTTCTGAGAATCCTCAAGTAATTGTAGAGAGGCCATTACATCTAGAAAAAGTCACTGTTTGGTGCGCTCTTTGGTCCGAAGGTATGACTGGACCTTACTTCTTCGTAAACGACGATGGAATGACTGTCACCGTCAATTCGGAGCGTTATGGTCATATGATAACCGACCTTTTTTTGCCTGCTATTGAAGAATACGACTTGGAGAATATGTGCTTTCAACAATACTGTGCCACATGCCACACAACTCGAGCGAATATGGCTTTATTGCAAGAGACATTTCCTGGCCGCGTAATTTCTCGTCGTGGCGATATCAACTGGCCACCAAGATCATGCGATTTGACACCATTAGACTTTCTTTGTAGGGCTACGCGAAAGACCGTATTTCTGCAAATAAACCTTTAACTCTTGAGCACTTAAGAACCAACATTCGTCAAGTTATGGCTGAGATACCGCCCAATATGTGTCAAAAAGTGGTCGAAAATTACCTCAAAAGAATCAATGCTTGCAACACTTCGCGTGGTGGTGTTTCACACATAATGTCAACGTTCAAACTTTATAATAAAAAATAAATATCATGAAAAAAAATATCTTATATGTGTTTTATTTACGTTTACTTTTGAAACCGCAAAATGGATAACCCTTTATATTTCCATTATGTTCCATGAAGCGTCGGGGGAGAGCTCAGGGAGCGGTACACTTTCTAACTGTATACTTACTCCATACTGTAATGGATAGTGTCGCTGTAAGGTGGTCAGAGCAGATATAGAACGCAAGAGTCCTGCACAATAAGCACTGCACTACCGATATGATATGAAAAAAATGGTTTCCCATTACATCCCACGTATGGGTAGGGGAGAGCTTCGCATAACCAGAGAGCTATGCACTTTCTAGTCTTACACTCACTGATTAGAACCTTCAGTTTTACCCGGGTTCCGAATGGTATTTTGAGAAGTAAATACTCGATAGTGCCGTCGTCACAAAGCGACGTGATCAACATCGAAAGAACTGTATGGTGGTCAGAGCAGCGATTGAACTCTAGTTCTCATATAAAAGAGCCGTGCACAGTAACCATTGCACCACCACCGACGGTAAAGTATGTACTTCAACCATATTATGCGCAACAAGTACGAATCAGCCACTTATGAGTTCAATATATAATTCCTATTCATGTGTAATAAAAATTCCTTTACATGCCACATGTGACAACAACAATAACAAAACCCTACTTGCCACAAAAGCAACAGCCACTTATCAGCAACATTAACAAATATAAACCTCTTCCAAATTCACTTTATTTGCCATTTAACATTATGATTACACGGAAAGGGGATTTTTTGTACCACATTAGCAGCTGTGCCAATAGGTTTTGTACAGAACTATGTATAAAACCACTTCAGCAAACCCCCTTTTTGTTCATAGCGATTCAGTCTACCATGAAAATGAACCAACCACCTTTCCTTTGTTAGACTATTCCAATGAGTAGTATTTAAATTACACAAAGATTCATAATTGAATGGATTCATATTGAAATCATAACCATTTCGTGCCTTTATGAAATGTCTCTTCTACCTCCATACGAACGCGCTAAATGCACCTTCTTCATTTGCACCTTTTATATTACGTCTGTCTGGGATTTGAATGAGTGGTTACTCCTCTGTCGTACCGATCGTTTTTCATTCATTCGTGATCGGTGCCTTGGTATTTAATCAGAGCAAATACCACAGAAGGGTCTTGGGCTATTTTATACAACCCTTTTCCTTTCGAGGTTTATGATACACGTACCACCTAAGCGCAAAAAGGAAGTTTACTTGTGATGACGTCTGTTGATTCTATGTGTTTCTGTTTACATTAGCACCAGATTATTTTTGAGGTTTAAAAACGAGAACTCGATGAAATTGTTAGTTTTTCGCTATCGTAGATTGATCACCTGTAGATACTCCTTCGTTTGAAGAAGGAGTTACATGGGAAGCAAAACACCTTTGTTTGAATTGTTTGCTATCGTTGAAATTATTAGATTATTAAGGTGTTTTCTTTGAATTATTTATGTCGATTCTTCGGTGAATGAATGTAAGACATAAAAGTCGTTACTTTGATGGCAGGGTAAGCAAATATGTACCATATATTTATAGCACCTTGTCGCAATAGGGAGAAGTAAACCTTTATCCTGTAATTACAAAAAACCCCCTTTAACAAATGATTTACCGACTTCCTATGAAGTCAATTGAATTACCAGAATTGGCGATTTTTTATTTAATTTTCAGATTTAAATTATAAGCGTCACAGGGAAAAGCATGAATGATTTTAATGACCATATCACACAACAATATTATCTGAATCAAAGTTTAAATGTTATTTGATAGTAAAACTGTCGATCAAATCGAGGTAAATAAAAAAATCTATAAATATTATTACATTGTTTCAGCGAATGCAACGAACGTATGAAACAACGCAGGCAGAAATTGAATATGGTACAAAAATGCAATATGTACAAAAATGCAAATTGACCGTAGACGAATTTGGACGTTGTTACTAATGAAGGGATTCGGTTTCAACCGACTTAACACGAGAAGAATTGAGTAGTGACAACTCACTGTGTTGTTGTCATGAATGAAATGTGTAAACAAGTTTGCAGCAACCAATAAATTTTGTCTGAATAAGGTTGTTTCAATTAAAAGTTCATGACTACTAAATTTTGCAGTCAAAATGAATTTAATACAATAGATTTGAGATTTATTGATTAATATAATTTCCCTAACATCTACTAATAAATCTATCAACCTATCTTCTTCTATATATAAGTATGTATATAAAAAAACGAACCCATAAATACATAGTTTTTGACTATAAATTCTTTATATATGACCACGCCCCTTTGTCCAATTCCGCCCATATTTGCAGAAGATCTTAGAACATGTTTACCTAACTAACATACCCAATTTTGTTGAAATACCGTCAACAGGATCAGAAATAATGGATTTTTAGTCTGTGATTTACCACGACCCTTCGTCGTCTCCATTAGTTTGCCAGCGAAGTTTCAGCTCGATTGGAGCACGAGAAAGGGATTAACAATCCATCCAAAGTTTTTTCGTTATGCATGCATGCATACATGCATACTGACAAGTGAAGTTAATATAAATAATTTAAAAATGGTCATTAACTATTTTGAATTTGAGTTTTATTGACAGATTCTTGTTAGTTTTTGGTTGATGTATGAGAAATTCATACTACAAGCTTACAAGTCATGGCCATTTTTTTTAATTGGAAAATAGTTAGTTTTTGTTGGAAATGATTGACAATTCAGTTCAACACACACTCACTGGCATGACTGGTTTCGAACTCCGTGACAAGTTCATCATCAGATGCCTAACTACTGTGCCTGAATTGATACCATCGGTTGATCATCAATCGTATGTATACAAACTCAATTCTGCAATTCACATGTGCGAATTAGTCATTAACGTGTAAATTATCCTAATATTACGATTAACCTTGGTTAATAAAACTCCGATGTAATGGCTGATTTACGGTTTAATTTGGTTCACCTAACTCAAATTTTTTACTGATTTTAAATTTAGTAAGCGGAAGCATTCGAAGTGATACTAAAGGAGCAGGACAAGCCTAATCACCTTCATTGTATACTTATTATTCTTACCAGATATTGAAACTGTTAACGCGAAACTGTTACCAGCTATTTGTTTGCTAAAACCTGACTTTGTCATTAAGGACTTTGTGGCTATTAAAGATGTCAATATTACTGTCGAGATAATAATATAATCTTGTATAATCAAGAAGAATGGCAAGTACTACTCATTAATTTTTTTGATTAAAAGACTGTACAAAACTTGTTTGATAAAGTAATTTATGCTTTTCTAGAGTTGCCATATTTTTCTATGATTGCCAATTTTCTTTGGCCAACCCAGGGTTACCAAGACTCCGCTGGTAAGACCAGGCAGAAGAATCCCTCCGTATCCTTGGTGTTACCAACTGGCGAGAAAAGGCGAATGATAGAGCCAGTTGGAAGAATATGTTGAAATTTGATTAAGTTGTTTGTTTAATTAATATGTGTCAGACGTCTGACCTCATGAGGTTGTAAAATAATCATAAAAGTAATTAAAGTAACCCAGGGTTACTAAAAAGAACTATAACAACGCTGGGCAATTTAAGATTTTTCTTTAATATTCAGCGATTATACTTTATCTCGAGAAACCAGTTTTGAAAGAAAACTTATACCTGTCTAGAGTTGCCATACTTATTAGCACAACTTCAAATTGACAATCACAAAAAAAAAATAAATTGCTCTTCAAACAATATTTGTATAATGTGTAAATAACTGCGAATAATAATGTATACTAGGCCGGGCCGAAACAAAAGTTGAAGATACAGGATTTTCCTATGAAAAAAATTAGTTTTAAGGGTCAAGTATAAGACAGCATTTCAGAAAATAAAATTAAACCACTTAAAGCAAAAAAAGAGGTACAATTTCACATTTTGGAAAATGATAATATGTATACTTATATTGTTAGCTATAATGCAAAAAGGCGTAACTAACAAAAATACAATTTAACAGGAGAAGTAAACAACTTTGTAAAATTTAAACTATAAATTTTTTTTAACGAAGTTTTTTCTAATTTCACTTTAAGGACACAGACAGATTTTTGATCGCAGAAGTGTAATTTTTTTTATAGACATGTAGTTTAATGGCATTCATAACAATCAATCAAAAACTCGATTTTGAATTTTTGGTTAGTTACGCCTTTTTGCATTTCAGCTAACGATATATTGGTGACATTTTCAAAATTGTAAGAATAGTGAAATGTAGCATATGACAGCTAGATATGAGTGGGCACTAAAAGGTATTCCAAATGCAGTTTACTTTAAATTTCGGTGGAAACCGTAGTTTTCTGCACCTTAAAACTGTAGCTTCACAATTTTGGCAACTCAGCATTAATGGTGTTTAGAGAAGAATATCCTCAAAAAATTGTATCGTCCTGCATTCGGGACGGAGGGTATGTAAACAAAAAAGGGGGTTTTATGGTGCTACATTGGTCTTTTTTCTTGTTATTTAAAGAAAAGCATTATTGATATTCCACATAAAGGTGTATCGAAATAAAAAAAATTACAGCAGACAGTTGTCCGAGGCCTTCGGCCACGGACTGTCCCTGCAGGCTCTGTCAGAGACACGGCCGTTAAGTTTAACGTAGAATACGCCATCCGATAAGACAGAAAACATATATAACAATAAATTCATTTGCTTAGATTATTTATCATTTATTGTTATATATGTTTTCTGTCTTATCGGTTGGCGTATTCTACGTTAAATTTAATGGCCATGTCTCTGACACAGCCTGCAGGGACAGTCCGTGGCCGAAGGCCTCGGACAACTGTCTGCTGTAATTTTTATATTTACCAACGGCATTTGATTCAAGTCCGTTTAAAAAAAAAATATTATGTTCAATTTTTTTAAACTTAATTTAATTTATGTATTTTAATTAATATTTTTATTGATATAAGTTCTGCGAATGTTGAGAGGGCCGCCCTAATATTAAAAATGGTTTACCTTATCGAGTCTTCGCATTAGCAATCGGGCGTTGTGTGAAAGCTTTGCGCTTTACAATTCAAAATTAATGTTACAACAGCTTTATTGAAGCTTTCGCAAAAACGCTTTATTACGTTAGCTTACTGTTTGTTTCACTTTTTACTAGATACATGTTGCCAAGCAACATTAGCTTGCTGTTCGTTTCACTTTTTACTAGATATATGTTCCTAAGCAATGTTGAGCAACCAAAAACACTCAACCAAACACCACACATATGTTTGAGTGTATGTGTTTAAACAATTTTCATTTGAGAAATTAAAATACTAGAAATATGTCAACCAATATGAAATGTATATCAAACGAAAGATAACATCTTCATTTACCTACAAAAAAAATTTTAAAAAAATTCATCTAGCCATTTCGTCAAATTCAATGAAATAAATATTACAACAATAAAAACCTGACATGACTCCTCATACCGTAAGGTAAGACGTATTCTACGTCAAAAAGTTTGACATGCTTTGGAATTCTCGATACACCTTAATGTTCGACGCCAATATTTAGCACCATGGTATTATTATAAATTAATGAGGTGCAACATTAACGATTTGTTCCCCTAATTATTCTATCCACTTCATTGTAAAATAACCTGGCAAAGCTGCAAATTATACAGAAAAAGTGCCTTAAAATTATATATGATAAACGCTGGAGATATCCAACGCATCTTCTTCAGGAAGAAAGCGGCTACGCGAAACTTTTGGACTTTGTCGAAAGACATAATCAGAACTATTTCACTAAAAATTAAAGTTCTACTTATTCCTTAATAAGAGAATATCGTGAATTGTCATAAAACAGAACTGAACTACATAATCAACAAATTGAGAGCGGTGTGTGTATAATTGGTTACCTGTGTGTAATCTCTCTATATGCATAAAATTTTCCGGTAATATTTGACTTTTCTTTCGTATTCCATATACAGGTTTTCCTATTTTCCGTTTGAACCAATCAATGATGTACTCGTATGTATATAAGTACAATATAATTTGATATATTCTAAATTACAACTGCTGCAATATTCACTCGAATGGAATCTCAAAAATTGTAAGTATATAGTTGAAACAAGTAAAAGTGTTAAATTCGGCTGTGCCGAATCTTTGATACCCTCCACCTTAGTGTTAACCAGCAAAATATGAAATTTTAAAAAGGACCTTTTTTAAGAAAATCTACTTTTTTAAAAAAAATAAAAATAGGTTAATTGTTCACAAATGCAATTACTTGTTCACAAATGTTCACAAATGCATTGCTCACATTGAAAATGTACTTTGAAATGTATTTAATGTACTTTGAAATGTACTTAAGAAATGTACTTAAGAAATGTACTTAAGAAGAAATGTACTTAAGAAATGTACTTAAGAAAGAAATGTACTTAAGAAATGTACTTAAGAAATGGACTTAATGAAATGTACTTAAGAAATGTACTTTAAAATGTACTTAATGTACTTTGAAATTTACTTTTTTTTAAGAAAATGTACTTTTTTAAAAAAAATGAAAATAAGTTACTCGTTCACAAGTAAAATAAAAAAGCATTTTTTAAAAATAAAAAAGCATTTTTTGAAGAACTGTTAAAAAAAAACAAGCTGCAAAGCATTTTTTAAAAATAAAAAAGGATTTTTTGAAGATCTGTTAAAAAAAAAAAAAAAAAAACAAGCTGGGACGAGAGTTGAACCAACAACCCTCAGACTCCAACGCGCAACCCTTTACCCATCAGGCCACAGCGACGTTAGATGAAGTGTGACAAAATTCATATAAATGTATGAACACAGTACATCTAAACATTCTAAAGTACTTGCCTATTATAAAGAACAACAAAGATTTTCAACATGGAAATTCACCACACGGCAAAAGGAGTAGTTTAGTATAAAACTACAAAAATTAATGTGAAAATTTTATGAGTTTTTTACGTTTCCAATCATAAAATTTTTTCCAATGGACCAATTTCGCAGATTTTCAATACAAAACTGCTCAGGAATACGTGGAACATTCTGGCCAAAAACCAAACCGCGTTATCGCCGATTGAAGTCGTGAGAATGTTTTCAACAGACGGACATGGCTATATCGACTCCGGTTGTTATAAGGATCAAGAATATATTTACTTTATGGGGTCGCAAAGCCTTATTTCTATATGTTACAATCAGATTGACAAACTGATATATACCCTCTATCACTTACAGTGGAGGGTATAAAAACAAAGGAATAATAAAAATGGTTATAGAAATTGAAATTGAAAATTTCATTCTAAAAATGTTCTAACCGACGGATTCCTCTTCCAACTGCAGAAAACCTGTAACACTTTTTGAAGATATTCCAAATGCGCTATATACATACTACCTCTTTGACATTTATGCAAAGTTTTCAAAATTGTGAAACAGAAGTTTTAAAGAGCAAAAGCAGCAGCATTGCGGGAAACGAAGAGGTTAATTGTTTTTTCTGGAGTTTTGAGTGTATGATACTAGGCCCATAGAACGACTTTTTTCCGAACCAAATCCTATAGCTGAAAGTTTGTTTTTTCGGCCCGGCTACTGTATGCTAATACATTTATGTATATCCGCAACTAACTCTCCCGTCTAATTTGTATTCACTATCACCAAGGACAGTGGCACACTTAACGTTTCTAACGCACGAAAAGATATGATAAATATAATTTAGAAATAAAAATGATCTTGATCAACGAATAATAAAAGACAATGACCGTGGTCGGATATATCGAAATCTATATACATATTGGTAATTTTTCTCAATTGCACCAGATAAGCAAGAATTTACTTTGCTGGCATACTCTTAAAAACCTAATGATGGACAAATTTACTCTCCAGATAATTTATGTATAAATGAGCTTAAATACCAGTTTACAATATGGGCATTTCCACGGAATGGCTCACCTTTTGTCACATCATGTCACCTTCGTTAATTTCTTATATATCGATTGATTTTCATTCTCTTACTAAATACAGAACGAAAACAGAATATGGTTAGTACAAAAAGATAAAATAATCGAACTATATAGTCCCAAATTATAAACAATTAACGAGGGTGACTTGATGTGATATAGGGTGGTACTTTCTGTGGAAATGACCGTACGATCTGAACTCATGATTGTTTGCACATTGCACATTATCTTACCGCCGGCCATAGCTATACATATACATTTAAAATAAAACAATATGGTTTCCCATTACATCCCACGAAGGGATTCGAGAAAGCTTCTCATAACTTGTAAGCTGTGCGCGATCTAGTTTTACACTCACCAATATTTTTTTTCATACCGTTTAATAAATTTATATCAATTGTTAACCTTTTTTATGGTTTTTTTTTAATAAAATGCTATTATACTGGCTCTAAATTTAAATTTTTTTTAAAACGGCCAATTTCAGAATAGTAAAATTTCCCGAATCACTCGGGTTATAAAAAAAACCTGTACTCGGTTGTTCGAGTATGTCAGAAAAGCTACTTTCCCATTACTCCATTACTCGAACAATGCAAAAACCCTAATAATTGTATACCTAGTTACAGCCCACATATGTACATACATAATATTAGTCGAGAACATAATATCATTTAAGCCAATTGCTACACTCAATATATGGATATGCCAAAGCATGTGTGAAAGAATAATCATAACGTATGAACAGAAAAGGCACAAGTGAAAAGGAAAATCAAATACTTCTTCGACAGTCTATTTAATTCCTCTGATTTCGTTCAAAACTTGGGAGAGCCTTGAAAACGCTTCGGCACCGGTGTAAAACAGTAAGTTCCCGTCAGTGAGTGTCAATGAGTGCCAAAACTTGACAGCGCACAACTCACTGATTTATATTATTGGATAAGGTGGTTTATGTGGTTTCTGTTAATTTTTATGTTATTATACCTGCTTTAAACTCGCATATTCAATTCGTTTCATTTCATTTATTATTCAATGGAAATACAATTTCTTTACAGACAAATTGTCCAATAAAAATATTTATATAAAATGAAAGCCAATAATGGCAATATCATTGTACTAGGATATAACATTTATGAAATAAATTTATGTTAAAATTCAAAGCAAAAGTTTTTTGAAACTGTATTTAGATTTTTCAGAGGTCGAGCGGTTTTTCAAATCTTTTATTTTTTGGGTTCGGAATAGCATTTTTTGTTTTATTGGACCGACCTGCCTGAAATTTTGCAGAGACATTTAAAACTAATGCTAATTGAAAAATTAATATTAAAATTGAAACAGTGGGCTATTAT
Organism: Phaonia tiefii; assembly: GCA_963931995.1. NCBI lineage: Eukaryota > Metazoa > Arthropoda > Insecta > Diptera > Muscidae > Phaonia > Phaonia tiefii. The sequence continues at coordinate 193,350,172 of OZ008368.1, read as the reverse complement.
TTCAAAATGGTAGGCAAATCTTTAAAACAAATGGTGGTGCAATGGTTAGGGTGCACGGCTGTTCTACATGAGAATGTGGGTTCGATCCCTGCTCTGACCAGCTTAGTGAGGGATAAAGGGGAACCACTTACAGGTTTTGACACAAAATTATTTACGGACGGATCCAAAATGGAATGTGGAACCTGCTCGGCAGACAAGTGCTGCGTTTTCCAAGCGGAGATACTGGCCATCAAAGAAGCTAAGCGGCTCTCCTATCACTCAAATCTTATAACACTGCATCTAAATTCGTTGGTGAATGTAGGGAAAAACTTGTCGGGCTAGACCGGCTGGCCAATGTGGTTCTTACTTGGATACCAGGCCATAAGAGTCTCCTAGGGAACGAAAAGGCAGACGAACTAGCTAGGGAAGGATACTCTTCCATCGAACTCCAAATGGTGTCAGTCGCAACGCATATAGGGTCGGTCTAAAGAGGTATTTTCCTGCATGACCTTTAACGAGCGAAGACCAGATGGGATAGGACGGAAACGTGCCGCATGTCCAGACACATGGCCAGAATATAATTCACCGGACTAACTCCCTGATCAGCTATAATCGGGGAGACATATATAGGCTAACTGGCGTGCTGACCGGGCACTGGCCAATCGGTAATCACGCAAGATGGTTGAAGCTGCCGTATAATGACCACTGGCGTGCCTGCGATGACGCAGAAGAGGAGGGGACTGTAGAGCATCTCCTCTGCAGTTGTCCGGCTCTGATAAATAGACGCCTGAAGATAATGGGCGGTCCCTACCTGCATAACCTCACTGAGATAAGAGCAACTTTAAGAGCGCTACGTCCAATTTATGGTCTTCAGCGATGAGGCTCATTTCTGGCTGAATGGCTTCGTCAATAAGCTAAATGTGCGATATTGGTCAGACAGCAATCCACACGTAATCCATGAGTCATCATTGCATCCCGAAACAATTACGGTTTGGTGCGGTTTATGGGCCGGCGGCGTCATTGGGCCGTACTTCTTCCGTGATGATCAAGACCGGCACACTACTGTGAATGCGAATCGCTACCGTTCAATGATAACCGAATATTTTTGACCCCAATTGGATAACATGGACTTAGAGGACATGTGGTTCCAACAGGACGGCGCCACAAGCCACACAGCGAATGCCACAATCAATTTATTGGAAACCAAGTTTGGTGAACGTGTTATCTCACGAAATGGCCCAGTCGATTGGCCGCCTCGGTCGTGCGATTTGACGCCATTAGATTATTTCCTGTGGGGAAATTATTTCTATGCCAACAAGCCAGCGACGATTGATGAACTTCGTACGAATAACGAACGTGAAATTGCAGCAGTATCGGCCGATTTATGCTTGAAAACCGTCGAAAATTGGGTTCAGCGTCTGGACATCTGCAAGCGTGCCCGTGGCGGCCATGCAAAAGAAATCGAGTTCCATACATAATGGCATCGAACGTACTTTCACAGGAATAAAGAATTTCATTGGTATCTAAAACCGGTTTTGTTTTATTTAAAATAAAAACTTTTGTAGCGCTCTTATTGAAAACCCCATTAGTATCTTTAAGAACCACGAAAACCAAACCAAACCAAACCGTGAAATAGCTTCCCAAAAAACCGCTCGGATCCGGTGTAAAACTGTAGGTCCCAATCTGTGAGTGAAAACTGGAAAGCGGATAGCTCACCGATTGTGAGAAGCTCATAGGATGTGAGGTGAAAACCATTTTTTTTTATAATAACAATATATTACACTTTACAAAATATTAACTTTAGTCGGTTATTTGAGTAAGTTAAAACTCCTGTTTTCGGGTTACTTGATTACTTGAACAGAGCAAAAGTCTGAATAATTGGATACCCTAGTTATGCCTCACAGCTGTCACCCTAATTCTCTCACGGCACACTGGTCCCAAATCAAGCTTTTCGGCATAAATTCGAATAATGTAGGTAGAGACTTGCAATTTCGCCTATGTGTACGCCATGACAAACATATCAAATTACCATTTTTTTTGGAATAGTATGTATATACAAGTTGGCGCAAAAGTAATCCTCCTATCAGAAAATGCTATAAATTTTGCGATTGGCCCCTAATGTCAGTTCTGTTTTGACATTTGTGTAGTAAACACATGCGAAATACACGTTAATAAACAATGTTACGCTACACTGCTCCAGAACGCGGAATATTGCCCAATAATCGGTCGGTGACTTTGGCACAACGTGAATTTCGTCGCAGATTTCCTGGCCGTCCAACGCCTACTGGTGAAACACTGCGACCAGCCAGTAGGCTGCCGCTCGCCTCGAAGAGACTGGCACAACACGAGATGCTGTCAGGCGTGGCAGACCCCGGAGTAGCCGTTCTGCAGAGAATATTGCTGCTGTAGCCGAGGATGTCATGGATGCGCCGTCGACATCGACCAGACGACGTGCCACGCTACAGAGCAATGATTAACGGGTTCTCTTTGCCGCAACTTGATGAATTGGGATTGGAAAACATGTGGTTCCAACAGGACGGTGCAACGGCACACACTGCACGTGCCACAACCGATATGCTGAAGGATGCATTTCCCGGGCGCCTAATCTCCCGTTTTGGCGATTTGCACTGGCCAGCAAGATCGCCTGATTTGACCGCTCCAGACTTCTTTTTGTGGGGCTTTTTGAAGTCGCGGGTTTATGTCAACAAGCCTCAGACTCTTGCAGCTCTTAAAGACAATATCCGTCAAGAATGTGACGACGTATCGCCGGAAGTTTTGGCCAAAGTGATGGAAAATGCCATGAAAAGGGTTCAAATGACAATCAACTGTGGCGGCGGCCATTTACATGACATCATATTCTCGACTTGATGTAAAAAAATTAAAAGACCAAATCAAAATAATCCCCAAGAAGAATCAAAGTTTTTCATTTTTTTTTAAATTACAGCCAAAAAACATCGGAAGTTTACTTTTGCGCCACCTTGTATTAAAAGAATGTTTGCATGAATTTTGTTGACACGAGAATCATTCGGAAAATATTGATCGGTGTTGATAGGTGTGTCCAAAATAATATGAGAACTAATGGATCATAACATAGTAGAGTTTTCAAATTTAGTTGTCTTAAATGCTCGTTGTTTTTAAAGTTGTAATTTCCTTTAATTTCCTTTCCTTTCATGTTCTCTCCGGTTAGTGAAAAAAATGTAAATGCCGCGGGTGGGATTCAAAATCACATTCGCTGGACGATCTTTTCGATATTTGTGGAGCATAATTTTCAGCAGCGTATAGCCCGTTTTGAGCCCGTTTGCAAACGGCGTATATATGACACGTTAGGTGACCCGTTAACAAAAAATCTTACATTGATAGATTCCTGCACAACGTGGAAAATAACTTGATCTAAATAACTTTTCGTCCACGAAATATAATCAATTTTTTGTTGTATTCTTTTATTCTTCTACCATTACTATATTACACACCACAGTACAATAGATACAAAAGATAGACGAAAATTATTTTTCATAAAATGTTTTTGTTCTAAGCCCCATGCACTTTATTTCCAAAAGAAGTCTGTTTACTTTTAAATTCACATTAATCTATGGCCGCAAAAATATAAGTGCTTTAAAGCTCGAGTAAATCGAGGAAATTCGTGAACAAATTATGACTTCTATGACGCCCCATTGAAGTGATATTCCAAGAACAGAGTTGTGTGTCTGATTTCTACATTCTCCACAATGTAAGCTTTTAGGAAGTGTACTCTCTTTTTGAAACTGGTACCAACAACATTGAGCTGAGTCGAGTGTCACAGGTCCAACCAAGATTAAATATTCGAACTGAAATTATTAATTTCAGAGGCTAAACCAACTTAATAGTCGCTGAGTACTTTTATTTAGCTTAAGTTTAATATGACTCTTTGTTTTTTGGCTGGACATAAAGTTAAACTGTTTCAAAAAATATTTCATAATCTGGCACCATCTGTTTTTAAAAGTTGAATTGAAATTACTTACATTTATGAAGTTAAGCTACTTACACAGAAGCTATAATCTTTTATGGCCCCAATGTAATCATAAGCCATCGACTGGAATAGTAAAAATGATTGAGGATCTATTACGGAATATAACAGTGACAAACAGCAAAATAGGCGATAGAAGCCAAAATATACATCTACAAATACACCCATAAACATATATGTACCTCCACTTGGATTCAAACGAAATGATGATGACTTCGGTACCTTCCGTTTGGCTACAAAGAATATGAGAGTGCAGCGTACATGGGATCCACTGATCTTCATATCTGACTGACTGACAAGATTTATAACTTTATTACGATCATGCATAGAAAAGCGATTTGTACAGAAGCCCCTTAACTACTTTTACGTGTTAAATGTAATAAAATGGTGAATTCCTCAAACTCGGTAACATATGAACATACGAAGTCTCTGGACGGAATACAAGATATCTGTCGCTATTAAAAATCCATTCAATGAATACATTTGTGCTAATGTCTTTGTTGTTGTATCTCGTTGTAAAATATGGCTATGGACGAGGAGAGATCATATTAAGAGCATGTCCTCGGTGGTGGCGTAAAATGTATACAACTGTCGATAGAAATTAAATGACTTTAATAGAGAAGCCATAAAAATGAGCTATGGCCTCAGCAAAACAAAACGATTCAAGGCATTTAAGATCCGTGCCAGAACGTTCCATTTCATTGCATACAAAGTGTTGTTATATAAAACGGCTGTTGCTGCCACATCTACGTGTGCTTAGTGATGCTGATGCTGCTACTACGTATTACTGCTGGTGTTGCTTCATGGTGTGAGTATTTTGTCAGGTGTCATAAATATAGGATTTATTGCGCATGCGCAACATTTAAGCAAAGAAATCGACAAATGCTCGCAGTCAAAAGAAGAAGAAGAAAATATATCGAAACAAAAGATGAAAAGAATGAAACAAGAGAATACATTTTAAAATGTAACACTTATTACACGGCGAACAACATAAATCAATGATGTTCATGACAGCAGCGTTTCTGTAGCCAACACCATACAAAAGGACTCTTCGCCGGGGAACCTCAAGCTGGAGAGTTATCAAGTTTTAAACCGTTTTTATTTTTGGTTGATTTATAAGGTATAAATGGAATTTATTGATACGGCGGCAGCAGCGCGTACATGTGTGTGGCTGAGTTTTCATTGAGAATAAATGAAACACAAAATGTTTGCATGGTTAGGCCAAAGCAATCTTTACTTCAGTACGCATACATTTTCGATTAAGACAATTCGTTGCACAAGGACAAAGGATCTTGTTTTACTATTTAGTTTTCCAACGAATACAAATTGAAATAAGATTCATATTTATAATGGAAATTTTAACAACATTTCCTAACTAGTATGTAATATTCGAATTCGGAAAAACTACTATGGGTGCAGGTTTATATTTTATTCTTTAATTTTTTGATTTTAGAAACCGCGTTTTTTAGGATCGAAATATTAGAATTTTAAAGAATTTTTTTTAGAACGATGTGAAATTATTAAAAATACTGTACGTTAATGCAAATGTAATGGAGACAACGAAATTTCAATTCGAATATTGCCAGCTACACTATTTCCAATTGAACTTTAAAAAATATCAATTAAATTTTGAAAAATTTCAATTGATATTTGAAAATTACATTTAAATTTGAAGATTTTTTGAGATTTAAAAATTTTCTTTGAAATTTGAAATACATCAATTGAAATTTAAAAACATTAATTGAAATTTGAAAGTCAACAATCGAAATTTGAGAGACATCAATTAATTTTTGTTGATATATGAACCCTTAGTTTCTCGAAAGCAGTTAGCATGATGTCGACGTATAGTCGAGCAGTAGGGGAACGATTTTGGCATTTTGTATAAGATCTCGTATGTCTGGGCCAACAAAAACACATCTAATGAAAATACACAATTTTTAAAATTAATTTTTTAAGAAACCAATGACAAAAATTAAAGTTTAAATCATTCATGCCGTCTTATATCTTTGCTTCACTAAGTTTTGGAAACAATGTCTTCAGAAAATTTAATGGTTGTCCTTGTGTATCCACACATTTAACAAAGTTTTTCGCCATACCAAATTTTATATGCAATAGGATTAAAATAACTATCAGTTGGTACCAGCGGTGGATGAAGGATATTGTGCTCGCCGAACGTCCCTTCAATTCTTGGCTCCAAGTGTTTTTTGAAATATTGGTTCCCCTTCCATCTGCTATCCCACTTGCATAAAAAGGATCCATATTAAACGTATCCAGCTTGCATACCCGAGAGGAAGCTAACACCTCTGAAGTCACAACAGACCCACCATTTGTGCCCTTCATATTTTACTACATCCAATATAAATTTTATCGAATCATTACTTCATGTCGTGTCAACTCCATACGCAATTGGAACAGGAATCTCGGAATTATCGTAATAAGGGAGTACAGCTTTAAGACTTTTCTTGGATGAATCTATAAATACACGGCAGTCGTCGGGGTTATAATCGATATTCATTTCCGCCACTTAACCTTCAATATCATCACAATTAATAAATGGGTTGGATTCGTTAGCGGAAACGTAGAGCAGACAAATACCTTGGCGTTTACGAAAATAGGTAACATTAACTTCAAGTTCTAGCAGATAAAGACTTTTCAAGTCTGCAGCTAATATTCCTGATTTCTTTTCACACAGATTCAGCTTCCGTGAAAAAGCATTTAAATGCTCTTCCAACACTAATATTGGGCATGGGACTGTTTCATTTACTGAGTAAACTCTGCATATGGCTTCTGTTCCAACGCATGTAGTGACATCAAGATGTTGACTAGAACTTCCGGGATATAGCTCAGATGTTGGAAGTTCATCAAAATGTGGCACTGGGAACAAGGCTTATGGTAGTAAATCAAATTTCCAAATTCACCAAGGATACGGAAGGGTTCTTCTGCCTGGTCTTCCCAACGGAGTCTACGTCGTCCTCTTTTCCTACTTCTATCGGGTACTTTATCGAAAACCTTTCACGCTCTTCTTCATTCTCTCTTCATTCATTCTGATAACATGGTCTAGCTATGTCTACGTCAGAATATTGATTATATAGCTCTTGGTTCCAGCGACGTCGGTACTCGCCATTTTCCATAACAGGACCATATATTTTACTGAGAATTTTTCTCTCATATACTCCCAAGTGTTTCTCATCCGCTTGTGATATAACCCAAGTTTCGGAGCTATATGTCAAGACAGGTTAAATTAGAGTCTGATATAGCTGGACTTTTGTCTGGCGAGAGAGGGCTTTATTGCTAAACTGCTTGCTGAGCCCAAAATAGCATCTATTTACAAGCACTATTATCCTATTTATCTCCAGTATGATGTTGTTGTCCTTGTTCACGGCGGATCCAAGGCCGACAAATGTATCTTCCACTTCAAAATTAAATCAGTTGTCAACGTTCAAGTGCGGACCACGTCGAGAGGTTTCTCTAGCCGTTGACACCATCAATTTTGTCTTGCCCTCATTAACAGCAAGACCCACCTTCGCTGATTCCTTTTCGATTCTTGAAAATACTGCAGTAACCTCTCGCAAATTTCGCCCAATGATGTCTATGTCGTCAGCATACGCCAGCAACATGTGAGTTTTCGTGTTAATGGTTTTATTCGAATTTACTGGAGCTTTTCTCATTATTATCTCCATTAAGATGTTGGGGAGATTGCACGAAAGTGTGTCGCCTTGTCTCAGTCCTCGCTTGGTACAGAATGGTTCAGTGAGGTCTTTCCCTCTTTCACTGCTGATCTGGTGTGGGTCAGCATCATTCTACAGAGGCGGATCAGTTTTGGCGGAATCCCAAGTTCAGACATAGCTTCGTACAGTTTTCCCCGTAAGGGGGTATCGAGTGCAGCTTTGTCATCGACAAAAAGGTGGTATGTATCGATTTGCTTTTCGTGGGTCTTTTCCAGGATTTGGCGTAGCGTGAATATTTGGCCAGTCGTCTGGTCTAAAACCACACTGATAAGGTCCAATCAGGTTTGCAATAATTGGCTTTAGTCTTTCACATAACACGCTCGACAAGACCTTATACGCGATAGTCGGAATTGACACACGGATCACCCTTTTTGAATGCATGACATAATACACTGAGACTCCAATCGTCATGCATAGATTCTCCCAGCAATATGCCACATATAAGTCGATCCATGTATCAGTCCCTCGCCACCTGCCTCAAAAAGTCCTAATCTCGCCTTTGTTGGGGGAATAGAATCTACACTATCTTCCACTATAATTACCTCCTGATCTTCAGTGGAAGAATCTGAGTGGAGTAGTGCTAAAAAGTGGTCTCTCCACAGTTTAAGACCTACAGCGAAAATTAAAAAACTATTATGAAATGAAAAATTAAATTACCTTTGGCCCACAGCATTTAACCGTTGTAAAATGTGCGAGAGTAATGTTTTGGCGTCCACAGCGCAGCAGGAAAAACGTCGAGTTGAAAGTATATACGTCTTATAGATGTCTTCTACTTTGCTGTTTTAAAACGTAACTGTTTATCCAGAAATAGTATGATTGCCGTAGACGTAGCAAAACCAGTCATAATTTTTCAAAAAATTAGATTTTTTCGGAAATTTCTACTTAGATGTTTCAACGTTTCTTGGTTTTCTGTTGCTGTATGGTGGGTTTCTATTGCTCTTTCGTCTTCTGTATAGCGTGTACTCTTTATTTTCCGAACTATCACTTGGTCTGGCACTTGATGTCACTTCTATAATTTTTTTAAAAATGCCACATTATCACTTAACATTTCGAGTTCCTCACACTTCGAGTTCTTCACAACGAATCAATCCGTCCACAAACCCAGTTGCGAATCAGGAAAAATAAAATGAAAGGACAGTTTTGAAAACAAAAGGGTTATAGGTAGAATTGAGCAGGAAATTATCATAAAGGATAATAAAAGGTCCATTTGTAAATAGAATGTGCAGTTATAAAATCGTTTAAATTAAAAGTAAATACAAGGTGTTTCAAAAGAAGTCATCCGATGTTGTTTGGCTCTCATTTTTTTTTCTAAATGAAAAACTTTAATTCTGTTTTTTGATTATATTTATTTGAACCTTTAGAATTTTATTGATTAAGTTGAGAAGGTGATATCGGTTAAATGGGCGCCGTCACAATTGATTACCATACGAGGTAATTTTATGTCATTTTTCTTCATAACGATTTGAAAATCATAATCATGGTTCGCTGTTCACGCTGGAGGACTCATCGGGACATTTTTTTCGAGAACACCACTGGACAAACGACAACAGTGGACGGTGCACGCTATAGGGCCATGTTAACTGAGTTTTTTCTTCCACAATTCGACGAATTAGGACTGGAGGACATGTGGTTCCAACAGGACGGAGCAACGGCACACACTGCGCGAGCCACAACCGATATTCTGAAGGCGGCGTTCCGGGTCGCCTCATCTCTCGTTTTGGCGATTTGCACTGGCCCGCAAGATCGCCCGATTTAACCGTTCCAGACTTTTTTTGTGGGGTTTTTTGAAGTCCCGTGTTTACGTGAACAAGCACGAGACCCTGGGAACCCTCAAGGTCAACATTCGACACGAGTGCGAGAATCTGTCGCCCGAAGTTCTCGCCGAAGGGAGGAAAAATGCCATAAAACGAGCCCGTATGGTAATCAATTGTGACGGCGCCCATTTAACCCATATCATCTTTTCATCTTAACCAATAAAATTCGAAAGGTTCAAATAAACATAATCAAAAACCAGAATCGAAGTTTTTCATTAAAAAAAAAAATCCAATGAGTGTTCGAACTCACGGGCGATGTGTTAACACCTTTTTGCTACACGGTACCTGTTCGATTTCTATGAACACATTCGTAAATGTTACATTGGAAAATAAAAAACAGCGTTCAATCATATGATGACGTTACAGTTAAATAATATTAATACTTAAAATTATTTAAAGACCCAGTGCAAGCACATGTGTCATTATTTCCTTGCTCAATACTTTTTGTTTTATTCCCACAAAAGTCAAAGAATGCAAAGCAACAGACACTTGTACATACATACATACATTGTTATATTCGTACGATATAACCGAAGATCAACATAAAATACTTTTTTAATATTACTCCAAATTAAAACACTTCAATCTCGGCTCGCCGATATCGGATCGCCTTAATTTTTGGAATAAACTCTTCGTCGAAACCCGCACTAGCTTTTTAATCCAAAAATTAATAAAATCGGCTATGAATTTCCGGAGAAAATCGCGTGGGAAAATTATATGAAAATCGCCCAATAATCACTTTCAATACCGACTGCCAAGCAACGAACAAACAAACGATGATTTACACTTCCAAACCTAACACTTGTGTATGTATTAAATTTATAGTTTACTGCCCTAGAGGCGCGCGTATAGATGTTAACACATCAAAAAAAAATGACAGCCAAACAACATCGGATGACTTCTTTTGCAACATCTTGTATGAATATGTGTCTGTTGCTTTGCATTCTCTTTGTTTTTGTGGGTATAAAATAAAAACTATTAAGCAAGAAAGTAATGACGGATGTACTTGCACTGGTCTTTAAATAATTTTAAGTACTAATATTATTTAAATGTAACGTCGTCATATGATTGAATGCTGGTTTTTTCTCCAATGTAACATTTACTAATGTGTTCATAGAAATCGAACTGGTACCGTGTAACAAAAAGGTGTTAAAACATCGCCCGTTAGTTCGAAAGCTCATTGGATTTTTTATTCTACTCTCCAAATTTCATGATGCTGGTGCGAATTTTGATTTATGTGACTTTACCCGACACCGCTAATTTATCGCCCCGACTTAAATTTGCAAATACGCACTTTTTCATTTGACCAGAATGATAAATCTGATTCAATGCTACGCGTCGTCCCAAATTAATTTCCGCAGACCCAATTCGAATATTGAGAAATGTCTTTTGGACTGAGGCTTGACCACTACTGCTTCCACAGTTTTGGCAGAACTATTAATAAACTTCCAACTCCAACTTCCATAAGTCTAGCTTCTAGCATTTGGACCAAACTCTCATTTGCCCGGTTGTACTTCAAATCACCTTCAATTCCCCAATTATGAATTATCGATAAAAAAAATTAAAAATTCTTTATCTGTAAACTTCTTCCTCCTGAATGAATCTAAAATTACGATTTCGGTCATAACATTTATTACTTTGATTCAATGTGGTGCTTATTTTTACCACCGATAATTGAATTTTAAGGAATACATTCTTTGCCAATACGAGTATCTAATCATACGGATAGTTTCTTGGTTCGTTAGTGCCACCCGCCGATTTCTACTGCACCCAATTGGAGTGTATAAAAATCCTTTATAGCTATATCTACTTATAAATGCTCTACCAGCGTTGAACTATATCTCAAAAACTAGCTCATAATTTACTTGTTTAGAAACAACAACTACATTATAATACAATTCCCGAAAGGGCAAGATGAGATGTTTGTTAAGTAATTGAAGACCTCGGTGCAAGAACCGGCAAGTCCAGTTTTTAAAATGTTGGGAAATCCAAAAAAAACTTAATATTTTCGCAAAATTTTAGGACATTATGCTAAATAGTATGAGTTCATTTAGAGTAACATTAGATACGTTATATTTACGTAGAAACTGCTTTTCATTAACATTGTAGGAACTAAAACAGAAGTTTGGAAAAATGGAGTTGCCTGTTTCTTGCCCCGAAAAGCCCAAGTTTTGAAAATACAGTCAAAACACATGTACTGATTTTGAATTATTTAATTAAAAATGAAATATGTATGTAACTAAAAATATTGTAAACAATAATATATAATAACACTTCGGTGTCACAATCGGGCAGCTTGTGGAGTTACCAGACTCTTGCACCGTAAGGTGGATAAATCCTTTCCCATGCTAACTCAATAGGGAATTGCTGGATTTTCTAAATTCTTGTACCAAAAGATGTGCATTATCAAATTCTATGTGTGAAAGACAATAACTTAATTTCGGTATAAAATGGACTTGCCCGGTTCTTGCAACTAGGTCTTTAATTCATGATTCAAATGATTACATGAGAGTAATAATATTTAAACAATTCTTCCACTTGTTTTCTTATAATCTGCTCATGAAACACATCTGTTCAATTCAGCCCAATTATTAAAAATAATAATAAATTCAATCGTTGGTTAGTCACCGAATGATTTCGTAAAGAAGTGAAACCATTTTTTCTTAAAAGCTTTAACTCAAGCCGAAAGCCAGTTTTTTTTTTAAATTTGTTAATCAACAGAACCGCAGGCTGGGTTTTGAAAAAGCGATTATTTCATAAAGCCATCTTCTTAAATAACAGGTTTTCGGTAAAGGGAAAACCGGCTTTCGAAACTAATAAAAAATATCAATTTAATGCTACGCCTTATTTCTTCCCCCTAATGCCTACCTCATTTATAGATACGCCCTAATTGGAGTATACACACCAACTTTCATGATTCTCGGACCACTCGCTTCGCCATAATGCTTATTGGTCTGACTTAGTGCCACGCCCATTTTTTCAGCCAAACATCCAAACATCCCTTATTAGCTAAAGTCTACTTCATTGGGAAAAACACGCACATCAAATTGCATAAACCTTACTTCAGTCGTTGGCTTAAAGTGCTTATTATTTTTAGTTATTGCCACGACCCCCTTCTATCGACCCTAGCTGAAATTTCGAAAACCTTAAAATTTCATGATTATAGGCTCACGCAGTTGGTCACAACGGAAATTACTCTGATTTAGTGCCAGGCTCATTTCTACCGCCTTTAGTTCAAAATTACAAAAATCATGTATTTATTATTTTTGGAACGCAGTTCCTTATCGCACGTTGCGGTATGGCGGCTAAATGAAAAACAAATTTAAACAACTTTTTTTTAACTACTTTATTACAACACATTTTTACCAATTATATTGGGTACTTTTGCTTTGGTTTGTTTTGCCTGTCTATTACATATTGTAGTATTGAACCCAATAAAAAGTAAATTTAGAAAAGCCAAAGCAAATACATGAAATACAACCCTGAGAATAGAATTATATTTGGCAGCACCCTTACTCTTACACTCGTACTTTTGGTTTGTTTTGTGTCTAGATTAACATATCGGGGCTATACGTTGTTTAATGGGAAAGTTTCTAGGCGGAGCCTGTGAACCGAATAAAAATTACATTTAGAAAAGCCAAAGTGAAAGAATTTCAAAAAATAACATTTTCTTAAGTAAGCGCGTTTTCTTAAAAAAAGTAAATTTTCTCAAAAAAAAACTACTTATTGATATTCTTAAACAAAATACCTTACCTTAAAGAAAAAAGCAATTAAAAAAAAAAGTGGCAGTTCTTACAAAAAGTACCTTTTCTGAAAAAGGTTTTTTTTTTTAAATAAGTAACTTTTTCTTTAAAAAGTACATTATCTTACAACATATTGCCTATTCTTAGAAAACTACCTTTTCCTTAAAGAGTATCTTTTTTGTGAAACAAAATAACTTTTCTGAGATAAGTACCTACTCTTAAAATTGTACATGTTCTTTCGTAAAAAAAAGCTCTTCTTCAAAAATAAAAATACCTTCTCTTAAAAAAATAAATTTTCTTACAAAAATTCCTTTTCTTAAAAGTACAGTTTCTTAAAAATAAAATAACACCTTTTCTTTTCTTTTCTTGAGATAAGTAGCCTTTCTGAAAATAAATGAATTTTCTTAAACAAATAACCTTTTCCTAAAAAGAGTACCACTTCTTTAAAAAGTACCTGTTCTTAAAAAAAGTACTTCTTTGTAAAAAAAATCATAGTCTTTGGCTTTTTCTTACAGAAATCACTTCTTTTCTTAAAAAAAACATTAGCTTTTAAAAACAGAAGAACCTCTCATTAAAGAAAGGACCTTTTCTGGAAAATATAATACATATTCTTACAAAAGGGATCTAAAAATATACTTTGTTTTACAAAATACATTTAATAAGTAAAAAATTTCTTAAAAAGGCTTTATCATTTTACAAAAAGATCCGTTTATCTTAAAGATCTATTTAAATTACAGTATTTTTCAGCTGGCACCTTGGGCGTGTTGGAACTAACTAGCATATAATATATAGCGAAAGTTCCTTCGTTCCAACCGGGTGTCCCCTGACACCCCATAATATATTTTTTATTTATAAATATTAATCTACAGCTTTCTTTTGTTTGGCGACTTATAGTGAAGTTTTACGTAGAATATTTGTTCAATGCACAACTCATCCCATAAAATGCAGTTTAGTGGGACATTTTAGCTCCAACTCGGAATAAGTACGAAATTAACCCTTAATTAGATTTTAATAGATTTAAACTTTCAAGTTGAGTTTTGAGCTTTGGTGTGTTAAAAAACTTATAGTAGACTTTTATGAGGAACATTTTTGTATGTAGTACATTCTAAAAGGTTCGACCCCTGTTTTAGGGGTGATTTTTACCATTCTCCTCAAACTGACCTAAAAACACCCATATTTTGAGGGAGGCGCCAGGATGTTAAAGTACTCGACAAAAATGTTTCTTGTAAATTTACCTATTATGTACTATAATGTACGGATAACATGGTTTCCTATGCCGCCTCATCATAAGAATGTGCAGAAGGGGGAAAATTTCACCACCCTTAAAAAAACTCAGACGTAAACTTTCAAAACGCCGATACACGTATATTTGTTTTACCCCCTCTACCACAATCCGTTGTCAGAACCTTGTTAGTTTCTTGTGTTCCACACTGTTTTATCCAAAACTAGAGGCGTTCATTTAAGATATATTATAGCATTAAAGATCACCTATATTGTAAAGGGTTTTTCAATAAGAGCGCTACAAAAGTTTTTTTGAAATAAAACAAAACCGGTTTTAGATACCAATGAAATTCTTTATTCCTGTGAAAGTACGTTCGATGCCATTATGTATGGAACTCGATTTCTTTTGCATGGCCACCACGGGCACGCTTGCAGAAGTCCAGACGCTGAACCCAATTTTCGACGGTTTTCAAGCATAAATCGGCCGATACTGCTGCAATTTCACGTTCGATATTCGTACGAAGTTCATCAATCGTCGCTGGCTTGTTGGCATAGACCATAGATTTGACGTAGCCCCACAGGAAATATTCTAACGGCGTCAAATCGCACGACCGATTCGGCCAATCGTCTGGGCCATTTCGTGAGATAACACGTTCACCAAACTTGGTTTCCAATAAATTGATTGTGGTATTCGCTGTGTGGCTCGTGGCGCCGACCTGTTGGAACCACATGTCCTCCAAGTCCATATTATCCAATTGGGGCCAAAAATATTCGGTTATCATTGAACGGTAGCGATTCGCATTCACAGTAATGTGCCGGTCTTGATCATCACGGAGGAAGTACGGCCCAATGACGCCGCCGGCTCATAAACCGCACCAAACCGTAATTTTTTCGGGATGCAATGATGACTCATGGATTACTTGTGGATTGCTGTCTGACCAATAACGCATATTTTGTTTATTGGCGAACACATTCAGCCAGAAATTAGCCTCATCGCTGAAGACCATAAATTGGACGTAGCGCTCTTAAAGTTGAGGCCACTGACTCCAAATTTCGGTAGTAAATTTTAATAATTTCGACTCGTTGTTTGCTCGTATATCTTTCCATGATGAAATGGCAAACCTTACTGAAGAGAAATGTCAAAAGAGCGGGAAAAAATATGGCGTCGTTTGCTGTCCCTGTCGATTTACTTTTGTAGCGTCTCTGTTGAAAAACCCGGTACTTCAAATGCGCCCATTTTCATAATGTTACTTAGTTTCTGAATCCGAACCAAAGGTTTTTTGAAATTGGAAAATTATTTCGAAAAATTCTAGTAACTTGCGTAATATCATCGGTGTTTAAAAGGTTTGAAAGGTTTGAAGGTTTGAATTGTATATGTTTGCCGATGCCTGCTTTAGAAACACTCTTCACTTTCCGAGTTTTAATCATTTCTCTCCAGTTATAACTCTAACTAGTTGTGTGAGAAAATTCGGATATTACGAAATTAAATGAAATTCATTCTTGTGTCTTCGTCCAGATGGGCAAACTGTTATTTGGGGTTTGCAAATAAAGGATTGTAACTCTAAAATGAAGGCACCTGCTTGGTCGACCACTCAAGTATATTTTACTAACTAAACAAAGGCCAAGAAGCGCCTTACAGGTCATTGTGATTTGTGTTTTCATTTCATTTCATCTTAGCAAAAGCAAAGCTGTCATTCTTTTGAATGCAGAAAACAATGAACGAAGCAAGAAAGAAAATATAGAATCCCACAACAGTGTGGTGCCCTTTGCGCACAAGTCGCTAAGGACTGCGCTGTCATTACATTCAAATATATACGATATTCCATTCAGTAATTGTCTACTAAATGCTAACAAATGAAAGAATAACACGGAGCAAAATTTAGAAAGAGAAAAAAAGGAATCAACGAAATCCTTGCAAATGTCCTCGAGCATTCATGCCAACTTCCTTAATGTTAACTACCATGGTATTGCATTGTTACACGCATTACGATGTTTATGAATGCAAAAGATTACGCCTTTTTGGAAGCCACTACACCACCAGCTCATCTGAAAATTCAGGTGTTTCAGTTGTCTTTAAATGGTGTCCTTAAATACAATTGAATGGCGATGTAGCCATCGTTGCTGTTCGCCTTTCGCTGTGTTTTGTATTAACTTTGAAATAGATTTGATGAATGTGTCAATGACAATAGTAATTTTTCTCACACAATAGTTGAAAACAGATTGTGATTGTCTGTCTAGAACATCTGGTATTAGTTAGCCGAAGAAAGTACATCTGGAATTTAGTTAAGATTTATATTTTGTCTATGAATTATAACAAAATGTAGGTACTTGAGTTAGTTGAGGCATTTACGATTGTTTTGTTTGTTTTGGTTTTGGAGTTTCTATGGTCGAATGACCTTAAAATGCAAAGAGTTTAGTTACGGCCTGTTATTTTTTAAAGGCAAGAAACGGAATTGTTTACAGACCTGACTTGGTAACAAAAAATATTCTGTTTTGAAACATTTTGTGTCGTTTGGAATCTGCAATAGTTTCTTTATTAAAAATTGTGTCAAAGTGCATAGAACGTGACTGAAAATTTCACAATTTTTTGTGAATATTAGAAACTTATTATTTTTCAAATCCAAGCTCAAGAGCAAGTCTCCGTTTTGATATACGTTTATTTTATTCGATATTTCATCGAAAGGAATGTTCAGAAATATAAAACACTAAATAGATAAAACAAATTAAATAAACCAAACATAAAACCAAATGTTAGTATTGAGTTAGAATTTGAAAAGTTTGGGTGCATTGAAACTCAGACTGAATAAAGAACCTCCCAATCGCAAATTATTTGCAGTTACGACGAAATACGTAGTATCACTTGGAAGTAGATCAATTTATGCACAATGGTCCACAATTCATCATTGCTTGACTTAACCCAACTAAAAAAAAGAAATGGTATCCCATTACTTCCTGCGAAGGGATTGGGGAATTGGGAACCAGTGAGCTATATGCGTTCTAGTTTTACACTCACTGGTTGGGACCTACAGTCTTACACCGGTTCAGAATTGTAGTTTTGAGAAGCTCTTCAATGGCTAAATACTCGACATGGTCGCCGTCACTATGCGAGGTGACCGCCGCACAATGGTTCGAAGTTCACATTTAACGCGAATTTTTTCAAATTCCCTACATCTAAGAATTTTGATAAATATCGTTTGAATCCAATATTTAATAACCAAACTATGTATATTACAGCGCATACAACTCGAAATTTCAATTAGTATTTTAGTTGTCGGTTAACACCAAATTTAATAAAGTACACACGTGTATTTTATAACCAAAATACATGGCTGCACTAAGATTCCGTTAACTTATTGAAATTAATATTTTTGTCATCGTTTATTGAATTCAGTGTTTATTGAATTCAGTCTAACTTAATTTATTATGTCTGCTGGGAAAAACAGTAAGTAGATGTTTTTTATTACTGGGTATGACCTCATTTAAAATGCCAATACAAGGTGATAGCAGGCTAGGAAAGCTATTGTTAGTTCATATATTGATATTTGATAATAAAAAGAAATTCAAATCCCCCCGGTACCCCAGCATTTACTATTTAATTTTTCCACAAAATGCTCCTGGAATAAAGTACTTGGAGTTATTTCAAAAATGGTTTAAGTTCAAAAATTTAACTAGTGTTGAAATAGGTCAACTGCTGTTTCTGAGGCGAGTTTTGTTAGTATTAATTTATAAAAACATCATAATAATGCCAATGTGTGCTTTTTGATGAATTTCAGTACCACTTTTATGCAATTTAACGGCTGTAACAGGGTTCGTATTTCGTGTGTAATGGATTACCACGACGATGCCGAATTACCCATTACGATTACCCACAGGTTAGTTGGGAAAATAATGAGTAGCTACCCACCACGATGGGGAATTACTCATCAGGATTACCGATTACTCAAAGGGTAATGGGGAAAATAATGGGTAGTTACCCATTGCGATGGATAATGGGTTATTCAGGGAGACCCATCCCCGTTTTTGGTCGAAAATATGAAAAAATTTGGAAAAATTTCTATTATTCGGAAAAGGAGCGTTCAATCGGAAAAATACCATATATTTTCGGGTTTCTAAGGGGTTTCATAAACTGGTCCAATTCATATGGAAGAATTTTTTTTCAAAAAATCTCCCAAATAAGAAAATCGCTAAAATAAAAAATAGCTAACTTGGAAACGGCGCGTCCAATCGCAAAATATTTTTTTTAAATCACTAGAGCATATGAGCGTTTCAGCGATTTTTTATTAGAAAAATTTTAGTTTTTAAAAAACGTGATGCCGTATTGATGACATCCATTGGTTAAAGCTTCCATTGGAGGTACAAATTTTACTATTTTTTCGATTGAACGCACCTTTTTCCGAGATATAGCCACTTTTTGTTTCAGTGATATTCTTATTTTGCCGATTTTTGTAAAAAAAAATTCTTCCATACGACTTGGACCTGTTTATGAAAAACCCTTAGAAAACCGAAAAAATAAGTTATTTTTTCGATTATACACTCCGTTTGCGAGATATACACATAAGGGCGTTTTATCGAATTTTTAATCAAAAAATTTTAGTTTTAGCGATTTCAAAAAAGTGATGCCATCTTGAAGACATCCAGTTGTTAAAGCCTCCTATGGCGGTAAAAGTTGTATTATTTTGTCGATTGGACGCACCGTTTCCGAGTTATATTCACTTTTTTATTTTAGCGATTGTCTTATTATGGCGAAAAAAATTATTCCCGCCACCTTATGAAAACCCCTTAGAAACCGACAAAAATTCCGTTTCCGAGATATAGAAATTGAGTGCAATGTCTCTAAAACTAAATCAAATACAGATCCGATACAGAAATTCGAAAAAAGAGATCAGAATTTTTCGATTTTGAAAACACAAAGTATCTGTAACGCAAAAAAAATGTATTTATTGTACGCATTGTGAACAAATATGTCACAAAATGTTAAAAAAACATAAAGGAAGTAAACTAAATTTAAATTTTCTTGGAAATCGGAAAAAATATAATAGGTAGTCAATTTATATCGCCGTAATCCTTGACTCCCAGCCTACAATCGGTGTTTTGCGCAACCTAAAAATATTTACTAGATCAAAAGATATTGAATATTGGCAGATGGAAATTTATTCTGAACCACTGTGCGCCGTCGAAAGATATGTTAGGTGGTCTGAGCAGGGACCGAATTAACCGATTCATGTCTTGTCGATTTGTATTCCGAATTTGATTACTTCACAAATGTCAAAACCGAATGGACATTTGGCGCCATGTGCAAAAGGTAAAGGGTTTTCCAATAGGATGATTACGTTTGCGCTACCTTGTATATCTTTAATACTGTTTTTATTTAATCCCAGAAAACATTATAAGATCGAAAACCATAGGAAAAGGATTTCAGAATCTCTTGAGAACATATCAATAGGATTGGGGTTTCGTTTGAGAGTGTTTCCACTTTCTCAGCGTTCTGTTATGACGCAGATATAGATCTTTTATGATGCCTGATCATTGGGTAGAGAGGTAGAAGAAATTGGTTTCATGTAATGCTCATTTATACACCATATTTTTCGCGACAAATACATACAATTTACCACAGACTACATAAAATGTAGCGGAAACTACATACAACATGTGTTTGCCATAACTTGCACCTAAAAGTGGACAAATTTTACCACAACCTAAAG
This sequence comes from Phaonia tiefii, assembly GCA_963931995.1. Lineage (NCBI taxonomy): Eukaryota > Metazoa > Arthropoda > Insecta > Diptera > Muscidae > Phaonia > Phaonia tiefii. The sequence goes on along the minus strand of OZ008368.1, from coordinate 193,329,982 downwards.
TGATTATCACGTTCCATAAAGTGAAAAACCTGCAGCCAAAGTACAATAATTTCGTCAAAAAAGTACAAAATATACACAAACAACAATTGTACCGTAAATTCACCAAAAACTACTTTAAGTGCAGTAAAAATTACGTAAACTGCAGGACACTAGTACATAAAGATATCAAAATTAGTACCAAACAGTACTACAGGTGTATCGAAATAGTACATAAAGTTCACCAAAAAGTACTTTAGGTGCAGTAAAAATTAAGTAAATTCAATCATAAACGTACATAAAGGTACTAAAATGTATACCAAATAGTTTCGAAATAGTACTACGTTGACTAAAAACAAGCACAAAAAGGTACCACAATGTGCAGAAAAAGGTCATAAACAAAAAATTACTTATACATAAAGTGCAGCAAGCAAATAAAACCAAAGTCATTGGCGAGTCCAGTTCAGATACTGGTGAGAAAACCATTTCGAGAATTGAGGTATTCCTCGGCTTTCTTCTTCCCTTCACTTCCTTGTGGTTTTGCTTAAGTTATTGTTTGTCTCTAGTATTGTCGTGGTATTCTTAGTCTGATAGAAGAAAAAAACACTAATATTATCTACAACCTGTTAAATATTTTGATTTAAATCTAACTACACCTTATACTTTTCAAACTGAATTACATACCTTTGATATTTTTTATACAAAATTCTCTAACTTAGTAACGCTTTTCTCTGTGTTATTCTCAACTTCCTAAATTATACACGTTAACGTGCAGGTTGTCATTTTGTGTTATTTAACGTATATAATTCACGAAAAAACGACCCTTACCATACATGGTTTTTTTTAATTTCCATTGGATTTTAATTAGCAGTACTTTATCTAATGCAAATGCAAAAGAATTACCATTGTTCGCAATGGCAATTAAAACATTTTGAATTTGCATTTGCTCAGGCAATTAAAATGCAGGTTGTGGAATTGGATGCCAGTTGTAATGAAATATGGTAATGCTTTTTTTAATTGTTTTAAATTTGTTTGACTGCTGGCAATTCCGTTTTTAAAGTATTTTATATGTAGAGGTTTGTGGCTTTGATAGGTATTGCCTCATAGTACTTCCAAATTCATAAACCCGTACTGTATAAAATATTTGAAAACCAAAAGTGCCAGATATGAAGGAAATGCTTTGAAAATAAGTACAATTGCCAATGGTATTGAAATTTTTTTGAATTTACATTTCCAAAGTAATTCAAATTAAACTACAAATTATAATTTTCATATAATTAATTTGTCCCATATATGACCCTTACATTTCGGTTTCTTCGAAAATTTTAAAAATATTATTTTTCTTACAGAAAACCAAAAACGTATGAAAAAATTATATACAATTTTGCGATAATCGGCATAGTATCGAGATATCACCGGATACAATGTTAATAAAATCATTTGTTTAATTTTTTTTTCTAATTTTTAAAAAATTCGTAGTAACAATGAATTTTCTTATAAAAAAATTTCAAATAAAAGAAACAAATTAAATAAAAATGTTCGACAGCTCGTTTAGTTATAGATATATCGAAACAAAAATATTTTTAACAAGTACAATTTATGCTGAAGCCGCGAAATCGGTATTGGGCATAGCCCAGAGTAGACATTCCCTAACCCCAAAAATCCTAATCCGAGCCGAAGGGCGGTCATGTTGAAAACCTTTATTTCACAACAAAATCCATGCCAAAATAGCGCATAGGGTGCTGCACCATGGCCGAAACACGAGCTTGGTTTCCTCACTAGATTCTTGCAATTTCAAATCTATTCCCCAAACTCAAAGTTCGTAGTTTCTGCTTTTAGGGCCTAGGTTAAAAACGAGCCCGGCAACTCACACTTCGCCTTTTTCTGCTTTTACGGGCTCGCAACAAGTTCGAAACGCGCTTATTCTTAGATATTTTCATCCACGTGTACCCAGATTATTATGTTGCTCTCATATAATCAGTGGGGATATACTGTACATTGTATATGTCAGTGAAGGCATGACCACGTTTCCTATAAAAATTTGGGCTTACATTTTGAGTAAATTCCAATTTAGTTAGCCTTGGGGCTTGGTTAGACACCCTAAAATAAGGGTATAATTCACACCTTCGACAAGTATATCAAGTAATTTGAATTTTTATATAGCTCTTGGTTCTGGAGTAAATTTCCTCAGATTTTTTATGGAACTGAACATTTAAATCAGTAAGAAATAAATCGAAATAAATAGAATCGCTTAGTGACGGCGACACTATCGAGTATATAGCCATGAAAACGCTTCTCAAAATACCGTTCGGAATCGGTGTAAAACTGTAGGTCCCAATCAGTGAGTGAAAACTGGAAAGCGCACAGCTCAGTGATTGTGAGAAGTTCTCCCTGGCCCCTTCATGGGATGTAATGGGAAACCATTTATTTATTTATTTTTTTAAGAAATAACTATTTTAAACAGTAAATGCTAAGATTTTGGTTCAAAGGATACATTGTATGAATACTTTAGAGATCTATACATTTACATAACTATTTTACCTCCAATAAAGCCTTTTCATGTTGTATCCCTAAAAAAAAAGGAAAATGTTAACTTTCAACATAATTCCATCATTAACTATAATTTATCATTAATTTAACATAGTCATGATCATGTTTGTCTTGTGCACTGACTGCCCCTTGCCACTCCTCCGCATCCTTGGCTTGTTGTAGAGTCCTCCAGAGAGAGGCAGGCGATTAAACGACATCAATATCCATAACAATTTTCCTGTCATTCGATTTTATTGGTTCTGGTGCTTCCTGCTGAGCGTGCGTATTGTTTTTATCACCGGTGGCATTTGTTCCGAGAATTGACACCTTTTGCGAACAAGAAAACACAAGATTTTTCTGCAATTCAACTCTGAGTCCGTCTATCTTTTGGGCATGTCCGTCTATCCTTATGATTGCCTTTTTGGTATTGTAGGCTGCAGACAACTGTGAAACTATGAATGCAGCATTTATTGTAGCCCTTGTCTTACCGTGTTTCTTGTTGTTGTTGCTGCATGTGGCTGTGGCATCTTAGTGAATTACCTAAGATTTGCCACAACACACTTCTATGCCGATCCTCGAAGACCAACAATGCAGCGCAACGCGCCAACTTGTCTGCCATGTTCAGGGATTTCTTTTCAACATTGTTGCTGCTACAGATGCTGAAGCTGAATGATGATGCTGCTGTTGCTGTTGCCGTTGTCTTCTATGGCGATGATGTCGCATGTAGCCGCATTAACTTATACGTACAACAACAAATGTTTTGTGTTTTAGTTCGTGATTTTTGTTGTGTTGTATGCATTATGGTTTAGTTTCTGTCGTTTGCCGCCTCATGTTGAATAGACAGACACTTCTGCATTTTGTGTGTAAAGACGAAAAAATGCATTCATCATTTTGTTTCATTGTCATTTGGAAACAAGAGATTTCCTTTTTTTTTGCTTTTAGATCTTCTCAATCTTATTTTTTTCTGTTTTTATGAATTTTTGTTTCTTTTTGTTTTTGTCTTAAGGTTCAATTGTTCTGTATGAGCCAGGTGTAGAATTCCAAGGAAATTGAATTTGCATATAATATGGTGCTTATTTGTTTTTGTTGAAAATGAGAAACAACAAGGATTTTGTGGTGCAGGAAATTGTATAGAAATCTAAGGAATGATACGATATGGAGGTGCAGTGCATTTAAATAAGATGTTACAGGAAAGACCTACGCAAATCACAGATATAATGCTTTACTATTTCTCAAAATCAAACAATTTTACAGGTTGTTTAATCGCACTTGATATTGGGATGCAAAAATTATTTGTAGTATGTATTCGCAATAATACAGTCAGGTAGAGAATTTCGTACAAACTGTGAACTGTTTCCTTTGTACTTCAGGTTTCTCTGAAAGGGAGGCGAAACTTAAACGCACCTATTACTTCTGTTGTGGTTTGCGCATTTCCTATTGAAAACACTAGAAATGATACTGATGGTATTTTTGTCTCTGAAAAAGCGTTTTTCAACATTTTGCCCTTTCCCTGTAACGTGTATTAATCTTATACACTAAGTAAGTATTTATTTATATGAAAATGTACCCAGAAAAATGACAACAGGGCAAGAAATTTGCATTTGAGTCGACAAATAAATGATTGTCATTTACTTTTAAAGATTATTTCATGTAAATGTTGAAATTCCGTAAACTACACCACAATAGTACATAAAGGTACCAAAATGTGTACCGAACAGTACTAAAACTCTATCGTAATAATACATAAAGTTTACCTAAAACAAGTAGAAAAAGTTACCACATGTACCATGTAAATATTGACCTTGACCAACTTTTAAGTGACCCACGCGGGATGTTACATTTTGAAACAATTTTGCGAGTATGGCGTTTGGTATCTCGCTAATACCACAAGTAATGTAAATTTCGATGCCATTGGGGCCTGCGTATTGACATGAACAAATCACTCAAAGTAACCAAACCCAAACTGGTCTACAGGCGTCAAATAGCACGATCACTGGTCCTAAACCTACAATAAATTTCTCACCGAAGTCATCTCTCAATACGTATATTGCTTCAGCTGATGAATGACATGTAGTGCCGTCTTGTCAAAGCCATATGTAGACCAGATTCAGCTTGCCATTTTGGGGGAAATATATAGTCGAAATCACTGAACGACAGCGGGCGTCCATACGCAAAAATCGTAAATTTCTTACCTCCATAGAAGGCTTTAACCTACGGAAGTATTTCATACGGCATCACTTTTTTTAAGAAAAATTCGTTAAACTAACATTTTTCAACTAAAAACTCGTTAAACGCGCATAGTATGTGTTAGGAGGTAACAATTTTACCACCTTGGGGACACGCGCTGGAAAAAAACCAAACATGGTATCCACTTTTGAATTGTTCACAGAATACAGTACAAGTGGTCCGAAAGGGGAAAATTGCCCCTAAAGCTCAAAACATCAAAAAACGGGCCCTGAACTTACAGGTAAGTGTTGGTAATGAAAGAAAATCTTCACACGATTTCATTGGTGGCATTGGTTCCTCTCTGCGTTGCTCGTACCGTGTGTTATACCTATTTGAAAATCTATAAAATTATCTAGTCATGCAGGGGATGCAAATTCCCTCTGTACCTTAAGTCGAATTTGGCTCAATTTTTTGGCGACTCACAGCCATCGGATGTGAAAAGTAATGGTACCAATGAAATCGTAATACGATCTCCTTTCATTCGAGTGCCAACACTTATCTGTAAGTTCAGGGGCCCGTTTTTTATATTTTTAGGGCCTTAGGGGCAATTTCCTTCTTTCGGACAACCTGTTCCCGACATAGGAGCTCAAGCCAAATAAAACTGCATATTCAGTTTTTCCCAGCGCGTGTCCCCAAGGCCGTAAACTTCAGCCAAATATATATTACTTTTGCGATTGGACGCACCGTTTCCGAGTTATACCCATATTTTATTTTATCGATTTTCTATTTTGACGATTTTAAAAAAACTCCTTCGACTGGTCCACTTTATGAAAACCCCTTAGAACCCCGTAAAAATTAGTTAATTTTTCGACTGTGCGCACCGTTTCCGACATATTGGTATAAGGGGAATTTACCGATCTTTGATTCGAGAAATTTTAGTTTTAAGGATTCTTTTTAACATAAAAGTGATGTCGTAATCAAGATATCTATGGTTAAAACCTCCTATGGAGTTAAAAAAAATTATTATTTTTGCGATTGGGCGCACCGTTCCCGAACTATAGTATTTTTTTATTTTAGAGATATTTTTTTTTTTGAAAAAAAAAATATTCTATACGAGTTGGACCACTATATGAAAAACCCTTAGAAACCGCCAAAAATAATTTTTTTAGAGTAGATGCACCGTCTCAGATATATAAACTTCTTTCTACATTTTCCAGCAAAAATGGGGATGGGTTATCCTGGGTTACCTTTTACCAATCACCGTGGGTGAGATTCAACCATTGTGGTTAAAAGTCTCAGTTCACCTCAATTTATGGTAATACATACTAGTAAAATAAAAAATACTGCGATTCAGAAACTAGTATGCTGATATATATCAATTAGTCATATTCGTCTTGTCCATCACAGTAAAATATACATGGACTTTAAGGACTTTCAGTTGATATCATATGGAAAAATATATGTCAACCATTGTTTTTGCCCAAAGAATATCAAATTCTGGGTCTATACACCAGGTATGTATACGTACCATTTTTTTGTCGGTGGATGATATCTATCTATATACTTTGTTCTTTTTCACAAACATATTTCTCACTTTCTGTTTAAAATAATAGTTTTTCTGAAAAGTCCTCGTTAACATTCTAATATAGTTTCTCTGTAACATCAAAACCTCTTATGAAAAGTCGAATACATAACTTTGTAACAGAAACTTAATTACGATTACAGTGACTAATATTTGAACACGAATTCTAATATTGTACTTTTTATAAGTTGTAGTTGCAATGAGGCTCAAGAAATACTCAAATTGGTTAATACAACTTAAATTAAAATATGTACAAAAGTACACGTAGTGTACCCGACACAACGGTATGACTACGGAATGCACAAGGAGTAGAACGTGTGTCAACAAAATTCTCATAATTTCCGAAAAATATGCGTTTTTTATTTGTGTGGTCTATGAACGTTTCCACGAAACAATTTTTTAGGACTGAACGTAGAACCACTTGGTAATTTTTCGCAACACGCGAAAGTAGTCCTTCTATCAAGTGTGACCGCTTTTAGGTTTGAGACCGCAGATAGGACGCCATACATTCACCAACAGCTTTGAAACTTGCCGATTAATAGGTGTGCGGGGTTAATAGGTGTATAGGGTCGCTGTTGAGTATAGATACAGTGGATAGGGCGTGCCCGAACGACTCTCACTTCTACCGGGAGCATCTGAAGTTCTTCTGCTGTTAGTAGCGCCGTTCTGATGAAGCAATTTTTTAATAGACTTCACGATCCCTAACAATTGCCGCTGAAATGAGGAACACAGTAATGGGGACAGGATTCTCTTCGGAAGCCTTGGCCAATGCGCTTAAAGAAACGCATTTTTTCTGAACAAAGTTCTCACTTAGGAGCAGTCAACTAAACGGAATATATTCGTTGATTTCCAGAAGCTCTTTATAGATTGCAGAATAAATAATGTTGAATCATATGCGCATTTTGCAGCTCATAAATCAGACAAAAAAAAGGGGAAATATTTTTAACTTTGTTTACTCTCTTGATATTAACGGCATCGTGATCGTGTTTCATATTTGTTTCGTGTGAACTGTATTGGCACAGTATTATTTATTTTGTTTATACTTTTTTGCTTAGTCTCATATATAATTATATCTTACTTTATTGCATATAAGGCGCTGGAAGCATTGTAGAGCTTCTAAAAACCCCAACTGCCTCCAAATTCTCAATATTTTTTGGTGGGAACTTGTACACTGCAGCATACGCTGCGACCATCTCTAGCTTGTATTTAATTAGGTTGCATGGTCGCTGTTCAATTTGGTGGGCACGACATTTCGGGCGACGAACCTTTGAATATCCAGAAATCAATAATTGGCGGATAAAGCCCGGTATTCAGATTTTAAGAAATGTTCGTTGCCATAAGAAGTACGTGTCAAAGAAAGGAAAATTCCATCAACCGAATATTTTGGTCACTGTGTATTTGCATGGTACTCAGCTCAGCGAAAATTTCGAAGGCAAAATCAATTACAGGGTTGTTACGCCAAAATTATTTCATACGTAAACAATTGTTTGATAATTGTTTGGGACCAGAATTTTGACATTTCGATTATTTCAACAAACAAAAGTAACACCACATGCGTTAAAAATAAATGGGAGTACGAAGGGGAATTATTAATGAAATATTTACCATGTAAATCGGAATTATGTGGTAACATTCTGCAACAAAATTTTCCGTTTATAGATAAATGACAAAATTTCTTACGAAAATTTCGCAAGAACTGTATACCAACCTTAATACGGCATTTACAGCAACCAAGATTAGCGCAGTTCGAAGGTTAACTCCGTTAACCCGCGCTAACCAAGAAGATTACTCATACAATTGTAGTCTGTAGAAAAAGAAGTTTAATTTTTAACCTCGTTTTGAATTATTCTTATTGGTTTAAACTGTGAGACGGTTTTATCGACTGGAATGATTTGACTCACTGATCAAATTTTAAAGGTTCAGTTATTTCACAAACATATCAAATTTGTACAAAACTCGAAAAAACCAATAGCCGACAACTTAATTTTCTGTTGTGCTGCCGTCTTCGATAATTTTGCCTCGGCGCGGAGTTTGTCTAAGCACGGAGTTGCCACCTGAAATGTCAATTTAATCTCAAATTGGGTGGTGTAAACGGCAAAGATTAGAGAACAAGATTATCGCTAACCCCGCCGCGATAAACGGTGGTGTAAATAAGTTATAAGTGAGAGAACAATTTTGTGGTTTTAAATTTTACTTGCTGCCAGCCTGCCGCCCAATATGAGTCAAACGCTGACCATTTATGTTATTATTATAATAAATATTGAACACTATTATTATATATTTTGCCGGAAATATTTTCTCGGTTTATTATTTATTGGTAACAAAAGGTCGAAAACCAATACACAATTAAGTGAAAAAATAATATTTCTTTCCAAACATTTGATACTCTTTATTTAATTTCTGGTTTTGACTGTCATTTCTTAAGTGTAATGGTATAGCTGGCATTAGAGTCTAAGGTATACAACACTACTACAGTGTGAAACAATTTAAATGTTTGTGATCCTTATTAATACACTTCACAACTATTGACAAATGTCAGAAGAGGAATTCCGAAATCGTTCACAAATACGCGTATAACCTGATGCACTTGCAGTTCCCGGCAACGTCTGCCAGGTGTTTCAGATGCTAATATCGCCCAACAATTGCCAACAATGAAATATTCCCGAACTCACGCAACAACAATTTGAGAATTCAGCAGATTAAGAGGGATAATAATAACGACAGCAACACTTTAGCGAAAGGATGTGAAAATCTCATTCATTCACTCATACCGTCCTAAAGTCATGGGCAAAGACATTGAATTCAATAGAAGGAACGGGAGATAGTGCAAGAACAATGGGTTGTAAATATTAAGTCAAGCGGCATTGTTTGACGTTTGGAAATGCCGGGATTTCAAAAGTTATAGTACAACGCACTTGAGAATGAGAGCAAATTTGGACTCTAAACACACACACCTTCGCTGCACATGTTCACATACTTACTTGTGCACTTGCCCTATTCCTTTTCGCTACACTTAAATATAGGGCTATAATATCCAGCCACTGCGGTAGGAAATAATGAATGAATGACTGACTGGTTTGGTGTGATGTAAAAGAAAACGTGATACCTGTTCCGTCCGGGGATTTATGTGCCATCATGATTTATGCAAAGTGTTTGGCTGATGGAAAAAGAAACACCAAAAAGAGAAAGATTTATTTCGAAAAATTCTTCGTTGAGCTGATTGATAACCTTTTGCCAGTTCTTTTGGTTTAAGACAAAAGAAAGAATAGACCTTTTGACACCACTTGGATTTCTGAAAACTTAATATAAAACTGCAATTGTTGATTTCGGTTCTGTCAAAGGGTGCATTGAGGTGGAGTGCTAGATTGTTGAATCGCTGGAAAAAGTTTGAATACAAATGATGTAACCATGTTGGCTCAAATTTCACACAAGAAGAATCTCTTAATATGTATCGTTCCATTGCTACAGCCAAATTTAACCTGATTTTCTATAATTTGCTAAACTATTCGAAGGCCCACACGTATGAACAAGACATCTAACATATAAACAATTAAATCATCCCACACAATGTTACCTTCATTCACATCGTCCCGAAAAGTCATCACATTTCTGTTGCACTTTATACCGACATCATACGAACCGTGTAGGACACACACAGCTCGCCACTCGATAAGGAAGGTAATGTCATCATAAACTCAAGATACTTATGAGACCTGCTTAAATGTTAAACATTAAGCTCGTGCCACACACTCCGTAACGTATGGATAGCAGTAAAGTGTATTATGTTGCCATACTCATTGAATGACTTGAATGTTGCACTTATGTTTAATGTTGAAAGCTGTTTTATTCTCCTTCTCTTTGCAAATGTTGCAATGTATCTGGTCATACTGCCTTCGAATCTGTTCGTAAGCAGAAGAACGCTCAGCCCCTAAAGTAAAAGAGAAATAAAAAACACGGGTTCATGCATGAGTTTGAACTTTTTACTTTTTACTTTTATTATTCTGGAACTTACACTGCTTCTTTAAAGATTGTCAAATAAATTAAAGGGGAATGCATAAAATTTGTCATTCAGTTTGTAACAAATTGGAATATTATTTATGATCTTATTTTGTACCACTAATTACTAGGTGGTGGCAATGGTGTATAATAATTGGGAATCCTCAACTCTATTATCTTAATGAACTCTACCAAAGGCCACGAATCATACAAATTTCAAGTTGTTTATGAACCACGCTTGGTTTGCAAGGTATTGTCAAAGTACTTTACTAATATCTTGTTTAATCTCTCGCTGTTCGAGTCGTCAATTATATACAAAATTTATTTATAAAAAGTTATTATATGTCTTTTAAAGGGTTAAGAAGGAATTGGCAAAACAATTTTTTAATAACCTAAAAATTCATCTGTTAAAAGTTCTCTAAAGTTGAAATTTTTGTTGAACGTTTTAGAAGATAAATTTTAAATTTTCTGTTTGTGGGCGGAAGGGGCGTGGCAAATGCGTTTGTAGAGCTAGAAGGCAACAAAATTGGTACATACGAGTATATAGACTCACGGTTGGGAAGATCAATTTCAGGCCAAATTTTATATTTTCGCCAAAAATGTTTTTAAATTACATTTTTCGGGGCATATCAACGTTTGCTGGGACTCCTAGTAAATTATGTAATTATAATCTTTAATATTTATAATAATAATTGAAATATATTTCATATTTCTCTTTTATATTTAATGGAAAAAGTGGTGTAATTGAAAAAGTGGTTGTGGTATTTAATAGATAAGTGGTTGGTAGTGAGTGGACTATTCGAAATCAAATTCGAATTAACATAATTATATTTTTTGTTTGGCAAAATAAATTTCTGACATTAAAACATGTGAAAGATAGGTTAAATTTAATGATTTAAATTTTTTTATATAAAATAATAATTTCCGTTTTATTTTCTATTACTCGATCTTTGAGATGTTATTTTCTCTAATAATTTTCCCGGTTCAAGATCAATTTATAAAAAAAAGTACTTTTATAGCAAAAAATAAAAAATTGAAATTGATTATTATGGTGGATGGTTGGGAATATAGCTATGTCAATGCTCACCAAGGCATATCATTAGCTCCCTTCTCCACACGTATTTAGGTATCTCACCACACATTGTAGAGATTAACAAATTTCAACTAAGCGAGTATTGGTGTCGATGTTTTCGGTCAAGTAGGAGTTGGAAAAAATAATGGACGTGGTTCAGCGCCCCTTCTGTAAAGACGGAAAATCTCATCGCACACGCTGAAAATCAGTATTTTGTTGTTGTTTGGATGCAAATTTAAAGTGTGTTTGGAGATTGTCGCATATATAATATACTTGCGTCCAAACACATTGTGTTTGCTATTCAATATTACATGGTTGAGGCACAATTATTAATATGTTATAATATATGTGTTTGCAACCCAGATATATTTATATTTGTGATACAAATACAGTTGTGTTTGTTGCACTGTCTTTGATCTCTCGCGAGATCTTGTAAGTGTGTATCTGTATTTTTGCATTATTTTCTCAGTGAGTGATTGATAAATATTGCTGAATGGCGTGCAAATTGCAGATGAAGTCACTGTTTCTTATTTTGACTGATGTATTAGTTTAGTTTATTCTTATGTATTCAGTCGTCAATGGTTCAACGGCAGAGACTATCAAAAGCGCTTGATCAGTGAAAAAAGAATAAACGAAGGCTCGGACTGTTAAATGGTTTGTGATGTTGATTTGGTTTTTGTGCATGTGTTTCATAACTAAGTATGTGTGCTACCAAAGGGAGAAACGATTTTGAGCAAAGAAATTGGATAGTACAAAAACGTGAATCCCTTTTTCTGCCCGAGCTTCTACTGAAAAAATCGGAATGGCCGACCATTTGTGAAATATAATAAAAAAAAACACAAGTAATTAATACACGCTTGTCTTGCATGAACTAGAGTTGTATATAAGTATATTGATAGTGTACCAACGCATAGTGATATCCAAGGCATAGTTGAAACCTTCTGAAAAGAAAAACGTAAGAGACAACAAAGAAAGGAGAAGCAGAATAGCAGCAAATTCGCATTTGATAAAAAAGTAATGCATTCAGCAAGTAATTGTAAAAAGGGTAATTTTAAATATTTTAATTTTTTGTATTAATTATTTATTTTAATTATAATAAATAAAGAAAGAAAGAAATTTTAGTTCCTAAACATTATTATGTTTGGGAGAAAATGCGCAAATGTTTCCACGTAAGTATCCGGAGGTTTGGGGGAAACACGCGAATGCTTCCACGTAAGTATATGGATGTTTGGGATGAAGCACGCACGTTTCCACGTAAAAGCATACATATTTGTTAGTAAACATGCTAATGTTTGCATTTAAATACACTTGTTTTGGTTTATGTTTGAGTTGTCAGTGTGTTAAATTATGAAAATTTGTCTATTTCAGTTCTAATACAAAGTGGTTTGGTTTATTTTTTTAGGAAAAAACTAAAGTGGGGTTCTTAGTAATGGTGAAAATGTGAAATTTTTTACAAACATAAATGTTTATTCCATTAAAATTAAGAAAAATAACCTAAAAATAATTTTATTTATTCACAAAAGTAATCTACCGGGTTTCGTTCATAAGAAAGTTCTCGTTTTCGTTTTGTGAAGACGCAAACTACGGTATTAATTCCACTTTCGATCGGAATGGAATTCTGTGAGTGGTCTGTATGTTTAGCTTTCGTTATAGTTACCCCAAAATTTAAAATGTTGTATGGAGGAGGTAATATATCTTGGCATCGTCATCTCAGACGCTGAATTAATCGTCACATCGGGCACTATTGGTTACCGCACGAACGCTGTGTGAATACATGCACAAGTCCCATTAAAATATCACATACAAAACAAACTAAGTAATTATACTTGATGTAAGATTTTTGTGCAGCACTGAATACAAACAATAAATATTTCCTTAAACTTCATTCGGCAGGTTCTTAATTTGCTCAGGATATGATATCTAATAAAGCCGTGTATGTTAAAGTACCTTAATTGATGAGGCCTATAAGGTAGGGTTGTAAGTCAGTTATCTGTTCGCTAGTTAAAACACTCTTATGAAACCTTCACTAAAACTTAATACTTTCAGTGAAACCTTCCTAATGCTATTTGGTATTAATCAAAAAACAATTACAAATTAGTTACGGAAAAATGATTCGTCCTTTATTTTGAACCGTGTAAATTTGTTCTGATCATTTGTGGAATACGATGTCTCGTAAATTATTGCCGAAAGAGCGAATGGCGCAGTGTGCTCGTTTTTCTGCATTTTCTATCACTTTTCGCGCTGAATAGTGGCCATTTCATATCGAATATTGTCTTACAAGGCTTCCAGAGTCCACGGTTAGTTGATATAAACCTCCGACTTCTAACAACCCCACACGAAAAAGTCTGCAGCGGCTAAGTCGGGCGATCGAGGAGCCCAATCATACTCATCATTTTCCGAAATTAGGCGGACGAGAAACAAGAGATGCAAAAAATCGATCGTGGTTCTGGCTGTGTGAGCGATGGTGCCGTCTTGTTGGACCAAATTTTTCCATGCCATTAGGAGCAGAATTGGCACAACGAAATCCGCATGCTGAAAAAAACGGCCCGAGAAACATATTGCAGGAAACATGTACATATGTATGTGCCAGCATTGTTTTAATGAATTCAAGGTGTTTCTCCGTTATTTGTCTCGTGTTTGGTGTTAACGGTTTTCAAAATTAAAACACATTTTGGTCTCAAAAACATATATTGTATCCTATTAATCATTGTGTCTCAAACATGTAATATTGAATAGCAAACACAATGTGTTTGGATACAAGTATAGCATATTTGCGACACGCCACAAACACGTTATATTTGCATCCAATCAACAAAAAAGACAGATTTTTAAGCGTGTGGTATCATATGCCGATGGTTAGGTCCTCTCTAGACCGCCATGGACGACATCGAACTGCTATTTCTGAATAGAAAATAAATTTTGTGAATATTGATTGTTATGGCGAAGTAGTGTTGAGGATGCTTTCGCACAAGTAGGCGTTGAGACAATTTTCACTAAGTCTAGTTTTTTTGTCTCTATAAATACTTGTGGAGAAGGGAGCTGATGGTACATATTTTTTTGGTGGGCAACGAAATAGCTATATTCCCAACCATCTACCATAATAATCTATTTCTTGTTATTTGTTTATTGTAAAGAGCAGAGTAATACAAATGTTTGATATTAATATATATAGTGAAATAAATATAATAATAAAATTCATACACTCCGGTTCACTTATTTAAAGGCACTAAAAATTCCATATTCAGCAGCCTGTATCTTTTGCAATTTATAACCGATTGCAGAATTTTAAAATGGAAATGGAAGCTAGACATCTTGAGATATAAAAAAAATACGACTATTGTCGCGACTATTTCTTAACTAAAGAACTTTTTTAGAGCAATTTATAAAAAAGTCAAAAAATGTGCTATTTTTTGGTTCACTTGAATAAAGGCACTTTGATATTTTTTTATTATTTTTAAAGTAAGCGATGACTTTTTTAAGGAGCGTTTGTTTATTACAATTTATTACATCTAAATCACTTTACGAGTCAAAATGGCAAAACAAAAAAGCTTATATCTATCGTAGAAAATTTAAATCTATGTTTACCGTTCTGAAGGATATTCTAACCGCCTAATAGCTAAACAAATTGGACAGAGCCCAACAGTTGTCGACAATTACATCAAGGATTGAAAAAATTGTAAAGGAAGGGTTTCATTGTCTTTATCTACGTATGAGAAAAGAAAAATCATCAGAACTGCTTCTAATTCTGCCTTATCCTTGTCAAAAATAAGACCTCCAGCTGGAGTGAAAGCGAGCAAGTCATCAGTACGCAGAGTAATTAAGAGCTGTGAGTATCTTAAATACCTGAAATTACAAAATCACACAGATTGTCCGACAGCGATCACATATTGTTTGCCGTTAAACTCCTCCGAAACGGCTGGACCGATTTGTATGAATATTGTGTGCATATCGGGTAGGTCTCACATTCGGCCAACATCTATTTTTCATACCCCTAGATGAGAAGGGTGACCCACCCCTATATAAAACACAGATTTGACGACTGCGAAACACAGATTGTCAAACGGCGAAAAAAACACACACTGATGTAGCGGAAGTTGTCTTGTGTGGGTGCGGAGCACTCTCAGAGCAAAGATAATAATGACGTGGTTATACGTATATAAAAATGAGTTAGAAAGAGAGCAACGAAAATTGTGTGAACTTGTGTAGCATATGTACGAACATAACAATGTATGTATATTGTAAAAGGTATGTCAAATAAAATGTGGGTGCGGAGGACTCTCAGAGCAAAGAGGATAATGAGGTATTATATGTATATAAAAATGACTCAGCCAGAGAGCAAAGAGAATTTTGTGAACTTGTGTAGCGTATGTACGAACATAACAATGTATGTATGTATGTATGTTCATGTGTCTGTTGCTTTCCATTCTATTTGTTTTTTGTGAGAATAAAACAAAAAGTATTAAGCAAGAAAATAATGACACATGTGCTTGCACTTGTCTTTAAATAATTATAAGTATTAATATTATTTAAAAGTAACGTCATCATATGATTGAACGCTGTTTTTTATTTTCCAATGTACCACTAACAAATGTGTTCATAGATATCGAACAGGTACCATGTAGCAAAAAGGTTTTAACACATCGCCCGTGAGTTCGAAAACGCATTGGATTTTTTTTTATATCTCAAGATGTCCAGCTTTCATTTCCATTTCAAAATTCTGCAATCGGTTACCAATTGCAACAGATACAGGCTGCTGAATATGGAATTTTTAGTGCCTTTAAATAAGTGAACCGGAGTGTATCACATATTAAAATTTAATTTAAAAAAAAAAACAATATTTTTCAATAGTTACTTATTTTGAACCGAAAATTTTTTAAATAACATTAAAATTGTATCTAGTTTCGTAGGAATATGTAACAATTTCTAAGTTTGGTTTTTCGTTTATAAAGTATATTTTTCTTACATCTCGCGAACTATGCCAGATATACTTCTATATTCCCCAAGTTTGTCCAAAATACAGATGTATTTTCCTTATCCCTATCGTGTAGTTATTAAAACTTCTTTCAAAATTGTTAAAAATGTTATAATATATATTGTTTGTTATACCTTTTTCCTTATATTTCCTAAGCTATGTCACACAAATGTCCTTTAGTTTTAATTCATTTCTTTGAAATTTCGTCACAGTTCCTCATCCCCAAAATAATTTTATTTAAATCAATTTATTATAAATTCTATGCCTTAAAATCAAGTGCTTAGTGTCACCAACACCTATATACTTGTGGAGACTTCATAAAATCAGCCTAAGTCAAGAAACCGAAAGTCTTAAAGAGTCAAACGACGATGAAGTTTAATTTGATACAAATTTTTTTCGAAATCGAGTTAAGTACGTAGTTAGTTATTTTTGTATGCCAAGCTATTTATGATGTTCACGTTATTTCGGCTCTGAAGACACTGACATTCGAAATAACATTACAGTGGCCTGTATCCAAAAGTCGCCAGCAAACGCAAACGCCGTAAAATGCAATCAGTGTAAGACTATATATTCCGATCAGTGAGAAACTTCTTACAATCCCTTCATGAGATGTAATGGCCATCCAAGTCAAATTCGTCGGAAATCACAAGAGTTTCTTCTCGATGTTTTTCTTTGGAAGTATGTGGAGATTATAACCGCATTTTAACAGAATTGCCAGCCCATTATATCGTATTTTAGATCCCAAGTCAATTTAATAACCAATTTGGATATTAATTTTTCGATGACACACTGTCGCCCTAAAAACCAAAGGCACGTTGATATCGTAAAAATCTTTATCAAATCGTTTCAGTTTGAGTTTTCATGACCAGCGACTAAATATTGCAGTACCTGGGTCCTTATTATTCATGCGTTAGTCTTTCAAAGGATAAAATTTCACCAGCAACAAAACGATAATGAATTTGATATCGATTTTTACATAATTAGCTCCCTGATATTTTTGAAAAAAGAACGTTTTCTTATCCACAATCTATTGACGATTTCCACGGGGCAGGACCCAAAATACCAGCTAGATGTAGTTTTTCTATACATATCTTTAAAATGAAACGATATAATTTTTAAATGTTTATTGTGCCATTAAATTTTTTTATATTACTTTTTGAAGGTGATACCGATTAAGTGGGCACCAGCTTTGGGCCAAAGATTGGGCCAACTTTTTCCATATTTTCAAACGTTCTGGCGAGTACTTCGGGTGATAAGTTCTCGAATTCATGTCGCAAATTCTTGTTGAGATTTACCAGAGTCTGTGGCCAGGTCGCATAGACCCATTACTTAAAAAAAAACCCAAAGAAAGAAGTTAGGAGCAGTCAAATCGACCGAACATGTCGGCCACTACAATCCACCAAAACGCGACGCAGAAATGCGACTCGGAAACGCATTCCACAAAATGTCCAATGTCGCTCAAGCTATGTATATTCTTGCGTATATGACCTCAAGACTCCATTCACTCCCGTGTTAATCTGGCGGCGTCAAAAAAATAAGGCCCGTTGACCTCCGGCGTAAATGGTGCACTACGCAGTTACTTCATGGCTCTTCGTCAATGATACGTGGATTCTCAGTGCCCCAGAAGGGCAAATTTGGATTTTACGTATCCGTTTAGATGAAACTGGACCTCGTCGCACACCACAAATTTCGACCGAAAATCGTTCACTACGCCGTTGAAGTTCAGGACCAGTTGACTTAGGGCGGTAGAGATTTCTTCGTCAAAATTTACGATGCGCAAAGTCACTGGCGAATTATTCTGTAAAAATCAGTAAAGCAATGCGAGTATTCCGCATTCTTCAAGAGTATAGCGTTAATTGTCGACGTGGATTATGTTTTATCTATTTACTTCGCAAATACTCGTAATAATAATAAATATAATAGTTGCCGCCATTTGCAAAAGTGTTCCTATAGGGTGGTACATTTTTGGCCACGATGTATTTGTTTTAATCCTTTAATGCTGAATTCTAAAATAATGTATAAAAATTATGAGAATTATTTTTTTTTGGTTAAATTTGGGCTTCTGATCTCAAAAAAATTCAATTAAGAATTAATAAGAAATTTAGAACTAAAATCATCTTCAACAAATTCTTCGCCGAAATTGCTGGAAGCAATTATAACTAAATTTCATTAGGTTTTTTAGTATTTTTTTACGTTGAATGTCCTTAAAATTAAATTACATACTCTCACTTGCTGCAATACTATCTAGTAATAACTCACACTATCTAGTAATAACTGTGGTGAAAGTATGGTTGTTGCTGCAATGAATTTGAGTCAATATTGCAACGAATTGGTTTCATTGCTGCAATGAATTTGTTTCATTGTTGCAACGAATAAGTACCGTTCCCGCAATTAATTTATTTCATTGCTGCAATGAATTGGTTTTGGTAACAGCAATGAATTTGCTTCATTGCTGCAATGAATTTGTTTCATTGTTGCAATGAAATTGTTTCATTACTACAATGATTTTGTTTCATTACAGCAATGAATGTTTTGAAGTGTGTTTGAAATTATTTATTGACAATTGTACATTAATACACTGTTAGTATTACATTGCAAGTGTTTTGATAACAACTTTTTTGAATTTTTGTTTCGAAAATGGTCTCAATTATATAAATATATATATAAATCCGTTCCATGTCGAAACTCTCGTCTATAATTCAGGTCCTGCAACTAAAAACAAATATGAGGAATTTATTATTAAGATTTCATGTCTATATCTGGACTTACCATGAACATAAGCTCCTACTCCCCTATGCCCTACTCCTTTAACATAGAATTGCATCCTTGCGATTCCCCCGTCATTAAGCCAGTGATCGCTCTGTAAGCATTTTCTTCAACTGCTCTTTCATTTTAACGAAATTTCTTAAAATTTCGATTGGATTCATTTCATTGTACGTTAAGTGGTTATTTTTTAATGTTCGTCTTACTTGAAACACTTTGTTACTTTGACTTCTTCGTTTTCATTGAATTCAAATCCAAATACCACTACAACGAAACAAGCTCTGCCAAATTATGGTTAAAACACAAAAACACGAACATTTTGTTGCGATTTATTTATAATCGTCTCGCCCATCCACACACACAAATGTACAGATACATATTTCTGGGTAGTTTTTCTCCTATCGATGAGTCACTTTCTTTTCTTTCATGTTGCTCCTTGCATTGTGTTTATTTATCTATATCACATATAGATACTCAATTTACACATCCGATCACAGCAAACACATAAATTCACACAATTTATTTTTCACAACACAACCTAATTTCTAAGTATAACCCAATAGTCTTCTTTAAAAAATTTATTTAAATTATTCCGGCGGAGAAATAAGTCTACCACTTTCGGTTGTTGCAAAGGATCTGATTTAAGATGTATACGGGAGGCACCACTCATGCTCACCATTTTCTTTTGCTGACCTCTATTTTACACTCGCTCATTTTTTCGACTGTTTTCCTCTCTTTCTTCATTTTTCTCTCTTTATCTTCATAAAAATTAGTTTCGTTGCAATAACGAAACTGTTTCGTCAACTGTACGAGTAAATGTTGACAAACACCCGAAATAAATAAATTGTAAAAAGTAAGAGATAAACCAATTATCAGTAGTTAAATATCATGCCTTTACTGTTTCTTTTATTTTTCAAAGAAATCATGTATGAAATTTTTCTTTGCAGTGACTACGAAATTGTCGAATGTACGACTCTTTTCACTATAGCAACGTTAACGAAAATGTTTCATCAATGAGACGAAGTGTTTGCCTTTCAGTGTGCTTTTTACAAACAGACTTTTTTCGCATTCCCCCACTAAGCCACAGTATGTGACAGTAATTTTTCGCAAACCAATGCTGTAGAAATAGTCGCATTTGAGAAGCGATTGTTTGCCCCCATTAGTAGGGTTTTTGTTTCAATTCACATGCTTCGTGTGCAAACTTTTTCGATTCGAGCACTACAGAAACGAAATACTGACCAAGTTTTTAAGATAGTATAATGCTATTTTAGAAAATACGTATTTCTCAGGAAGAACATTTAATTAATTTGTTTCTAATTTTTCGACCTTTATTTTAATTATTCTTGACTAAGAGAGAAAAGAGGAAAACAAAAGTTTTATAAAATCAGAAGTGACCTTAAGCTTGGAAAATTAGTCAAGAATGAAGAAAATTTAAATTATAATTGTGGTTACAATAACGTTATATTGAATATTTGACAATTTTATTACTATATTTTACAATTTCTAAAAAATAGCGAATGACAAAAAACGTTTGTAATAAATAGTAAAGTGTAAAATGTGTTTCCATTAGGGAACTCAACTTCAACTTTAAACCATTCCATGATTATTTAAATATATGGAAAATGATTTGTACATAGTTTTGCGGTTTTAAATACATGTTTCCTTTAAAGAACTTTTTCATTAAGTCTGGCCATCGGTGGCGCAACGGGTAGTGTGTTTTGCGAGAGAATGTTGGTTCGATCTCTGCTTTTACCGCCTTAAGCGCCTATTAGACGGTCATACCTGGTATGATAGAGCGGTATGCGATCATACCATCCACAAATACTTGTTTGTCAACAAGGTATGATGAATATCAAAATTTTTTGATATTTTGGAATACCATCATACCATCATACTCGTGTAATAGCTCTTGTGTCAATCACAATAAGAAATTTCATTTGTTGTTAAGCATTCAAAGTGGACAGATGGCGTGGCTAGATCGCGGGTTTTTACGTGAGTTTATTTCGCTTTATGAGCATTTCCCAGAATTGTGGAATGTCAAAAGCGAAATATACCACAATAAGCAAAAGAAACAAAAAGCATACGAAATTCTTTTAAATAAATTAAAAGAAGTGGAAGCCGAAGCGACAATAGATAGTGTTAAAAAAAATAAATGCATTGCGCAAACAACCTCACACTTCGGTGTTTCTTTCAAACTGATATATGTCAGCTTGGTATGATAGTGTAATAGCAAAACATATTTTTTTCATCATACCGTCGTATCATACCAGGTATGGCCGTCTAATAGGCGCTTTACACTTCTTTCGACGACGGCCACCTCGCTTAGACCCCTTTCACACTCGGCAAGTTACTTGCGCAAGTCTCTTGCCCAAGTCTTAGTTTGGTGATGATAGAGGTAAGGTCGGGATAGGGGAATACATTTTGAGTACAGACTTGCTTGTACTCGGAAACTTGAAAAACTGACTTGCGCAAGTAACTTGCCGAGTGTGAAAGGGGTCTTAGTGACGGCGAAACTACCGAGTAATAAGCCATGAAATAGCTTACCAAAAATCCGTTCGGAACCGTTGTAAAACTGCAGGTCCCAATCAGTGAGTGAAAACTGGAAAGCGCACAGCTCAGTGATTGTGAGAATCTGTCTCCGCTCTCGCTTCATGTGAATTAATGGGAAATTATTTATTTATTTATTCAATCTGAGATTTGCCTTTGAACTACTAATATCTAAAATATATTGAATTTATTAAAAATATTAATTTTAATCGCATTTAGTTTTTATTAAAAATCGACCTTTAAAACAATAATAACTTTGTATCCATTTCGAAATCAGTTTACAGGAACTAGAGTATGATTTCATTGTAATCTGATGTATGATATTAATCTGCCAATGTTCTGTGTTAGAGTGTCATTGATTCGACCCAACCCTTTAACAGTAGGTACTGGCTGGCTTTTTCTCATTTACTTCATTTTGTTGATAGCATTTTTTTCTTTCGTTTAACATACACTACATACATAGAGTAAAAATATTTTATATTCAAATTTCTTGTTAAGATTGTTTTTACTTGACATTTTTCCCCGTTGTTGTTTCCATTCAATACGAAGGGGTAAACGGCAACATTTTGCCATTACAACGTCAACGATGGCAGACAACCAACCTGTTGCACGCTTCGGCTGGTTGGTTGTTGCCGTCAATGCTGTTATTGCTGCTGCTGCTGATTATCTGGAAATGTTAAATGAAGGTTCATTGTTTTTTATGTCTTTCTTGGGGTTTTCTTCGTCATCGCCATCGTCGTTAGAGTTAGAGGTTGTTCCGTTTACTTCAGCCAAGATATTTTTATGTGGTTTCAGCTGGGGCTTATTCTTTTGCCGGGGGTCAAAGGTTGAGCTGTTAAGAACTTACTGTTGTTTTTGAGGGAAACTGTAACAAGCAAACCATATCTCAAGTGAACATATTTTTATTGCTTAATAGGTTACAGTTATAACAATAATGGCCATTCCGAGAGGCTACGACATTTTGTATACGTACCAAGAAGTGGTTTAGTTGGTATTAATTTTTGTTTTTTTAATGTAATTTTAGACCTTTATAGTGTTTAATAATACGAGTTAGAATAGGAAGCAATTGCTGTTTTGTTACAGAACTTAATTGGCAATTGTCCAAATATATCGTGATAAAGGCAACATTGTTTAACAAGATGACATTTTTGTTTTTTTCTTCGATAGCATATTTAGAATATTGTGCTAAATTGATTTTAAAAGGTTTGAATTCCCGATAGAAATACAATTAACATTTTTCGATTTGTTTAATTTGTTTACTTTTTTTGAAACAATTTGCCAATTCCCGATTACAATTAAAATAGACTGGGTTAGGCTAGGCAGAAGTGGGTTACTACTGATTAGGGATGCCAAACGGGAAATCCCGAATCCCGGGATTTTTCGGGATTGATGAATCTCGAATCCCGGGATTTTAATAAGTAAATCCCGGTTTTTTTCGGGATTATTATTAATTTTGAAAAACAAAACTAAAACAATGACAAAAGTTCGGTGTGATGTTATTTATTGGAAGAGTCGAAAGGTGCACCTCAAGCAAAATGCAAATTGCGCAAAAGGGGTTTAAAACTTAATGGCGGCTCTACAAAAGGTTTAATTACAACCTTCTTAACGTAAGTTAATTTTGGCATATGTATGTCTACTATACGGCTTACTCTCCAAAAATTACAAAATTTATTGCGTCGGGTAGAACATGTTATTTTAAGCAAAGAAAGTAAAATAACAAAATCGGGGCAAATGCATAGTTTTGGAGTTATGCACCCCGACATTTGGGATACTTTTTCCCCTAATGTACCGTGTGAAGCCATTGATATCACTTTTTTGTATAAAACAAGTCATAACAAACTCAAAAAATAATGTAGCATTTTTCGATAAGTCGCTTAGTTATCGAGTTATTGGATGTTTACGTTTCTCAAACAAAAATATATTAATTTTTTTGATGTGTTAACATCTATACGCGCGCCTCTAGGGCAGTAAACTATAAATTTAATACATACGCAAGTGTTAGGTTTGTAAGAGTAAATCATCGTTTGTTTGTTCGTTGCTTGGCAGTCCCCGTATTGAAAGTGATTATTGGGCGATTTTCATATAATTTTCCCACGCGATTTTCTCCGGAAATTCATAGCCGATTTTATTAATTTTTGGATTAAAAAGCTAGTGCGGGTTTCGACGAAGAGTCTAGGCCAAAAATTAAGGCGATCCGATATCGGCGAGCCGAGATTTAAGTGTTTTAATTTGGAGTATTAATTTGGAGTAATATTAAAAAAGGATTTTATGTTGATCTTCGGTTATATCGTACGAATATAACAATGTATGTATGTATGTACAAGTGTCTGTTGCTTTGCATTCTTTGACTTTTGTGGGAATAAAACAAAAAGTATTAAGCACGAAAATAATGACACATGTGCTTACACTTGTCTTTAAATAATTTTAAGTATTAATATTATTTAACTGTAACGTCATCATATGATTGAACGCTGTTTTCTATTTTCCAATGTAACATTTACGAATGTGTTCATAGAAATCGAACAGGTACCGTGTAGCAAAAAGGTGTTAACACATCGCCCGTGAGTTCGAACACTCATTGGATTTTTTTAAATAATTTTTGTTTTTGTTTGAATAAACAATATTCAAAAAATCGCGCGATGTTTTAAAAATAATTTTTGTTTTTGTTTGAGAAAAGTAAAAGAAATCTATAAGTTTTCTAAATGTCAACATCCGATAACTCGATAACTAAGCTACTTATCAAAAAGTGTTACATTATTTTATGAGTTTGTTTTGAATTGTTTTATACAAAACACTGATATCAAGGGCTTTACACGGTACGTTAAAGCTATAACCCTCTCACATATCCGAAATTTCGGGTCCCATAACTCCGAAACTATGAATTTGCCCCGAAGTTGTTATTTTGCTTTTGTTTGCTTAGAATAAAGTATTCTACCGCCCTCGTGGTTGGTTTTTGGAGTGTAAGCCGTATAATAGACCTGTTCCCAAACAAATTTAAAAATAGAATCGCGAAAAATCCCGAAATCCCGGGAAATCCCGGGATGTTTTAAAATCAGTCCCAATTAGCATCCCTACTACTGATACAATATTGCGATCCCACGAGACGTAATGTCTCGTTCCTATCCTGTAAATTGACCTGGTTTAGTTACGGAGCATTCAAGTCATATAATACACCATCTGAGTATTCCAAGAAAGCGCTCAAAATTAGAGGTATATTTTATTGTCTCTGACGACACAAGTTTTGGCGCGTACGCATTCATTCAGCTCAGAATATTTGTCAGATACAAAAGAAGTGGCAGATACAAGAAAGTGTCTTCCTTCGCACCCACGCAGCTTGTGCAGTAATGATGAACTGAGATCCCAACTCTACACACGTGTCTGATTATCCAGCAGTTCCCAGTAACCACATCCACAATCGTACAGATATCCTGTGTAGGAGTTCTTATCAGAGTTTTCAATATGATTAATATCATAACTTGATCGTACCTGCATGAGGTTGCAAGTTAAATAGCCAAGAGCACAATGAGTGTAATATCTAATCTCACCGGCTAATCCGGTCGATCGATTTTGGCAACATTTCTCTGCTCCGACACTCATATAAGGCGGATATGGAACTGCTTGCACATCTCATTTAGAAATAACCAACTGTTGTGAAAAAATTTTTAAATCGATACTACAGGCTGCAAAGGGTTTAAAGCGCCCTAACTGTCTGAGCAGATGTTGACCCCCATGGCAGTGATACAGACATAGTGCAACTACCCCGATTACCCTGAATTCTGCCTGAAAAACTCTACAATGTTCTGGCATCATTTGTGCAAGTTCAAGACCTACATCTTTATAATGGACTCCCAAATCTATTTTGGAACCATCAGTGTAGGTTCCTAAACCTGCTTTGAGTTCACGGATATTAATAGAGGAGTTTATCTCAAAGATATACGTGGGTATTATGTAATCCACTTCTAAGATGGATTTACCCCAGATCCCTTAGAACCATCACGTGACCATAGAGACTGTTTACACGCCCAGAAAAATGCCTGACATGGGTGCAGTTTGCTTGCTCATCGAATCTAATGGTTCTAGGAGAAGGATAATCCCCAAATCCTGCGTAGAGTTTACTGCAAGGGCACCCGTGATACACACCATAGTTTTTCGCTGGATATTTTTCAACAGACATAGACAAGTGGTTGTTTCCGGTAAGGGCCACCGAACGACAATGACGCAATGCAATATCGGGCGTGCAAAAGCTGTATGTATCCATTAATTTACTTTCGGGGATAGACCCATCAACTCCGATGGCCTTATTGCACGATTATAGAGTCACTGTGGCTATATTGATCTTAATCATAGTGTTCACATTCGGGAAATACCATTAGCATATAAATATACTGTACCTTCTGGTGCCAAGTAAAGAGTATGAGTATAAGGGCCAGTTTCACAGTTGAAAATTCTTCGTTTAAATATAAGTACTTTAAATGCCCGATGATTGGCATTTAAATGTCATTTAATATGAAAATTTTCTGTGAGATTTTAAATTGAGCTTTTATATGACGATTGTGAAGCTCGCTCTAAGAGTTGTCCGGATTTACTCTAAACCGATTCTGAGACTCCCGGATAGAATATTACATTCATTTACTTATAGAAGGTTGTATTTCCTATACCCCAATTACTAGGTCGTCAGAATATGTTACGACCAGATGCTTGCCACCTGAGGCTTCTAGCTAATGCTAATATGCAGTGCTAAATTTCAGAGAAATTGAGATATGACTCACTTTTGTGTGGTTCCTTTATTCACACTTATAGTTAAGGTCATGTGGCCCACACACGAAGATATTTACCTACATAACATTTCGTGCGAGATAACGCGATGACGTATTCCGACCATATATCTTTCGATCAGTTGCTTGCTATATGTATTGTAGTCAGTAGGTCTAAAGGTTCAATACTAAATAGTGCACACTATACTTTTTTTTCTTTAAAATATACCAGACAGGTGTTATCAGACTTCAGTTGTTCAGCGTGCTTGAAAACTTGATACAATGATGATAGGGAAACGAATACTGAATGGACATCCTCCATCCTTGGCCCAACTCAAACATATCCTGTGGTGCAACTGTAATCTAAAGTCTTTTCCCTCTATAATATAAGTATATAAGTACATTGGTACTACCCCATACTGTCTGCTACGCTTTGGCGACTAACTAGAGATCGAAGAACATTTTAATTATCTCGCCTCATCAATAGACATCTCAGCAGATGATGACAAAAATTACTTTGTCGCAGAATTCCGCAGCGTTATCCAACTTTGACACCTTCAAATTGACTGATCACGATTGGTGATCATTATTAGGTGTAGGACAGACTTTTGGACGTCTCGAAATATCACTGTTATCATAGACATCTAGTTTGACGAACGGCCAGACTTTTCCATGTTAGGAGCGGCTTAGTTATGTACCTCAATAGATCACTAATATTCAAGGTCAATGAGTTAAATTCGGTCTTGTTACCATCTTTCGTCACAGAAGACGAGAGACAGGAGGACCTCCACAAACTTTATAGTATACGCAGTTAAGAGCGGTCAAAATATTTATCCATATATTTTTCAAGACGGATTAACCTACATGATCTTTAAGGACCACCGCCACAGTGAGGATTCTTTGGGTGTTTCACTAAACGGGTACTTCACTAGGGTCATGTCGATTTCGCAGGATCATCAGGTGACCGCACTCGCTTTCCAAACTTTGTCGAGGCGGAGTCAGGGATGTAGGCCATTGAAGTCCCTTATCCAGTTAAGAGACGATTTTAATTCCCTATAAATGTTGCTGGATCGACCTTGATCCGACATTTAGCATCGGTTTAATAGTGTAAAAATACCCTTTATGAATTTTCAATTACATTTATACCCCTTTTAAACTGTTTTGCTTAGTGTCTTGATTTAGAGGAACTAGACTTTAGAAGGGGTGATTTTTGATATGTTAACGTCTATAGGTACGGGTAGGGTATAATCTGACAAAGTTAACACATGCAAACAACATACAGCGTTAGCACACAGCTTTGTCTACGTCGAAAGTGTGCAGCGTTAGCATTGAAAATAATATGTGGTTGTTGTACAACAATAGTCTCTGCCTGAAAATAAGTATGATGGTATTGATCTAGCGGCAGCGAATAATTGTGTTAAAAGGCGAATATCGAAAATGTTGTACCAAAACTTAGCGCATCGCGTTTGAAGTTAGAACTGCAATGTTTTGCGATATGACTAAAGGCACAGACATAAAGTCACAGATAATTTTTTAACGTATTACACAGTGCAACACGAAAAAAAATAACCATATACGGACACCACTACGTGATAAAAGACTAAAAAAAAAAGACCCGTGTCTCCCAATTTTTCCCAAAGTCATGCACTTTTTTTTTATGGGCCACCAATGATTTGGGGCCTCGGTATCATTTTCGTAAAAATGTGATCATTTTCTCAGGCTCATATCTTGCAAACCGTTCAGAATTTCGATTTACTCTCTGAGGCAAAGTTGTAGCTCTTGTCATAAAGAACAAAAATTGCGAACACATAAAATCAAAAAAACTTCACCTTCCAGATCAAAATTGCAAAAAACTTAAAAAAATTCAAATTTTTTTTACCTTTTTTCCCGTGTTCAGGTTCATAGGTAGCAAACCGTTCAAAATTCAAGGAAACAATCAACTACAAAAATTTACCTAAGATCTCAGTAAAGAAATTTCTTGAACATATGAACTTCCTAGAGATGATTCTTAACACTGTTTAGGTAGCACGCAAAAGTGAAAAATTTGCCGAAAATTTTTTAATTTCATTTTTTTTTACCTTTTTCTCCTGTTCAGGTCCATAGGTAGCAAAAAATGAAATATGCCTAATTATTGTTTAACCAAGGTTTAAAGATAGTTATTTAAAGTTTCTATTATGTAATTTATTTCTGAAAACAGCATTTTTTTATAGCATCCGAAACATGGAATTTCATAATTTTCATTCTGAAGTTCAGTTTTTATAGCCTCCTATTTTCGAAATATGATTCCATCGCGTATTGTCTTATTATTTTCACGTAAAGTCACATAACCTATGAACAACATGCGACATAAATCATGAAAATCGATGGACGCGTTTCGCTTTTATTCACAATTAAGTGAAGGTATGATATCTCATTTTGACAAGAATATTAATTTTTTATTTCAATAAATTTGGATAATCGTACTGTATGAATTTCAAAAATTTGCCAGAGGATACGTACAAAATTCTTTGGACAGAACGTTGATGAATTTTTTATGATTGTATGAACTAAAAAAATAAAGAAATAGCAAACTAATAAGCCCTCATAAATGTGCGTACACGCTGAACTGCGGTGACAAGGGAAAAAAGAAAGGTTTCTTCCTGAGGCGTTAAACTAAACTGCTTCCTGCTAATCCATATTTTTAAACAATAAATTGCCTTCGACATCCATCTAGCTCGATGCATATATACCTATATACTGAGAAAAAACTTATTCACACAGTACACAACTTTTTGTCTCAGGGCAACAATTTAATTGAGTATCAATGCATACCGAGTGGAGGGAGAGCTGGCAGTAGAAGCCCAATAATGCAAAACCAAAGATTACTAAAATTCAGATACATGAATATTTGCTAGATTTTATGGATTATATAGTAAAAGAGGCTGAAACATTTGAAATCGTGCTAAGCTTTCAATGATGACTTAACTTGCAGAAAAACCAAAATTTTAGAAAAAAGTTTAGGTGGTGCTACTTAGAGTTGGTTCTTAAAAATAAACAAAAATATAATAAAAGCCTATATTAAATATACACTTGATCTTCATAACAATGTTTGGGCACACCGTAGCGTCTTTGATCCAGTTCAGGCAAAGCAAAACCAATTAGGGTGCTTTTGGCTCAATCACAGTTATCTTCGCCAAAATACTTCGATTGCTGTCGTGGTAGACCGTAACATTTGATAGCTTGCCCGCAAATAAAATATATTGGCGCAAACGTAGTTTCTGTTCTTGTAAACAAATTTGTATTTACCGAAAAACTTATCATAATTTGCTTTTGCGGCAATTAAATAAAACCATTTCATTATGAACGAAAAGTGTATACACACACATGCACACAAATCTCAAAAATTCCCTGCAGCAAACGTGTTTATTATTTAACTAGTCTAAATCTGATTCCCTAGAGAAAGGAGTCTAGCTCCGTTCCTTGCCATTTTACACACACACACAAATTGCCAAAAGAATTAAAATATTGAAACATTCCTCTAGAAAAGTTTTTCAGCGTTGGTACTAATTGTATTACATGTTAATATTTTATGATGGATTTGATTGAAGAAAAGTTAAGTTTAAAACAAAATCCAATAAGTGTTCGATCTCACGGGCGATGTGTTAACACCTTTTTGTTACACGGTACCTGTTCGATTTCTATGAACACATTAGTAAATGTTACGTTGGGAAAAAACAGCGTTCAATCATAGAATGACGTTACATTTATATAATATTAATACTAAAAATTAATTAAATTCCAGTGCAAGCACATGTGTCATTATTTTCTTGCTTAGTACTTTTTGTTTTATTCCCACAAAAAAACAGATAATGCAAAGCAACAGACACATGAACATACATACATTGTTATGTTCGTACATACGCTACACAAGTTCACACAATTTTCGTTGCTCTCTTGCTATCTCATTTTTATATACGTATAACCAGTGATGCCAATTTAGCTCTTTTGGGGCTAGATTTAGCACTTTTCTACCTTGCAAAACGGTAAAAATATTTCAATGGCACTTTTGTGAAAAAAACGAGTAGCTTGCACCCGTTTTGAGTTTTTATTTTGCCCTTTAGCACATTTTGTATACAACACCGATTATGCTAAAGAATGTTATTTATTTGTGACCGTCGGTGGTGCAATGGGTAGTGTGCGCGCCTCTTGTGCAGGAGATCCTGGGTTCGATCCCTGCTCCAACCACCTTAAAATTTCTTTCGACGACGGTCACCTAGCTTACTGATGGCGACACTATCGAGTATAAACCCATGAAAAAGCTTCTCCAAATACCCTTCGGAATCGGTGTAAAACTGTAGGTCCCAATCAGTGAGTGAAAACTGGAAAGCGCACAGCTCAGTGATTGTGAGAAGTTCTTCCCGGTCCCTTCATGGGATGTAATGGGAAACCATTTATTTTTATTTATTTTATGTTATTTATTTTTGTAATTTGGGCATTCCCGTTGTAATATGACATTTTTGATGGTAGTGGTCTTGAACAACTGTGAATTTATACTGATGCATTATTGTGACTGACTGGCGTATTAGATGCAAAAATATGTTCATATTCATTGACCACACACGCTAAGTTTGCTTCTATTTTTGGTATGGGAAAATCCACTTTTAATCCTGTAGATGCAAGAGAAAAACAAAAATGTCAGATCATGCTGTTTCCGTCAAATCTGCACTCCAAACATCGTTATTTTTGGTTGACCATCTGAAAGGCTATTCAAACGGGAAATTTTCAATTTACTAAAAATAATAAAATTTGCAATTTAAATAAAATATTTGCGTGTGAGATATCAACGAATATGCCGTCGTTCAAATGACCAGCGGTGCTTCGGTGGTTGGTGCGAAATCGAGAGTTAAGATTTCGATAACTGGCGCATAGATCAAACTGAAACCCCACAAGAAAACTCTAACTTGGTAAAATGCACGGTGTCTGTGCCCGTTTCACGTCGCCTGAGATAACCCTGAACCCTAAATTCGGTCTCGAAGAATGCCGATTGTAGCATCAGCTGTGTATCACATAGCGACAACCTGTTGGAACCACATGTCATGAACGGTAGCACTCTCAGTTCAGGGTGATAGTAGTGCCATCATCTTCTTCAAAGAAGTACTGAGCGATGATGCCTCCGGATCACAATCCAGATCAAACAATTGCATTCTGTGTGTGCATTGCCACCTGGTAAAAATTGGTATCGTCCTAAATCCGGCATTGCTTGTGTATGTACCCGTTGACCCGTGTCGTCGCCATAAGGGTACACTCATTTTGATAATAAAGTTTTATCATTCGCACGTGTTGCTCGGCGCTGTAACTTGCCATGTTGATTTGTCTTTATTGTCTGAAAAATAAATAACAGGAAATCTAACGATGTTGGAAAGGACCATATTTATTAAGCGCGTTTTAGCAATTTCGGGATTCTTTCTAGTTGTTTTCGTTATTTGGCGCGTTTTAGCACTTTTTGGGTTGTTCGACAGCGCGTTTCGTTCCTGCCTGTCATTATTGCCTTTGCTCTGAGAGTGCTCCGCACCCACACAATACAACTATTAGCTGCCGTTACATCAGTGTGTGTTTTTGACGTAGAACACGTCTTACCTTACGGTATGAGGAGTCATGTCAGGTTTTTATTGTTGTAATCTTTATTTCATTGAATTTGAGGAAACGGCTAGATGAATTTTTTTTAAATTTTTCTTGTAGGTAAATGAAGATGTTATCTTTCGTTTGATATACATTTCATATTGGTTGATATATTTCTAGTATATTAATTTCTCAAATGAAAATTGTTTAAACACATACACTCAAACATATGTGTGGTGTTTGGTTGAGTGTTTTTGGTTGCTCAACATTGCTTGGCAACATGTATCTAGTAAAAAGTGAAACAAACAGTAAGCTAACGTAATAAAGCTTTTTTGCGAAAGCTTCAATAAAGCTGTTGTAATATTAATTTTTAATTGTAAAGCGTAAAGCTTTCACACAACGCTCGAATGCTAATGCGAAGACTCGATAAGGTAAACCTTTTTTAATATTAGGGCGGCCCTCTCAACATTCGCAGAACTTATTTCAATAAAAATATTAATTAAAATACATAAATTAAAAAAATTGAACATAATATTTTTATTTTAAACGGACTTGAATCAAATGCCGTTGGTAAATATAAAAATTACAGCAGACAGTTGTCCGAGGCCTTCGGCCACGGACTGTCCCTGCAGGCTGTGTCAGAGACACGGCCATTAAGTTTAACGTAGAATACGCCATCCGATAAGACAGAAAACATATATAACAATAAATGATAAATAATATAAGCAAATGAATTTATTGTTATATATGTTTTCTGTCTTATCGGATGGCGTATTCTACGTTAAACTTAATGGCCATGTCTCTGACACAGCCTGCAGGGACAGTCCGTGGCCGAAGGCCTCGGACAACTGTCTGCTGTAATTTTTTTGTCGCAGTTTTACAATCTGTGTTTCGCCGTCGGACAAATCTGTGTTCTATATAGGGTGGCTCACCTTATCAATAAGGGGTATGAAAAACAGATGTTGGCCGATTCTGAAACCTACCCGATATGCGCACAAAATTTCATACAAATTGGACCATCCGTTTCGGAGGAGTTTAACACCAAACAATCACAGTCGGACAAAATGTGTTTGGATGTATTCACTTTGTGAATTTAGTCCCTACCCGCGCCTAACACATCAAACAATTAATTAAATTCCAAAAATATTTTAAGCAACTTTGATTTTATTTTTTGTTTCTTGTTCATCTTTGAATTTTCTTTAAAAAATAGAAAAAAATTTTGCATTAGCCTTAAAGCTTGCTCAAAAATTATCGACTTATTCGATACATGTAGTAAAAACAAACCCGGAATCCTAACTAGTTGATACAACAAGTACATTTGTACTTGTACATTTGTATTATGAACATGTTCATATCAAAAAAAGCAGATGTTTTAAAAACCAAACAAACAAATTTATTTAAATCTCAACCGACAACAATTGAAAATATACAAAAATACTTCAGCACATGTCCTTTATTGTGAATTGAGAATCGAGAACAAAACCAGATATCATCCCCTAAGATGAATGTCACCAAACCAAACGTAGAATAGCAATGTTGAAAAATTGTTTAAACTAATTTGAATTCTTTTTCTTTTAAAAGTGCGGATGTGCATATAAACATCTTGCATTTATTGAGCCACCACCAACCAGCACATGCTGCAGCTCAACATCACAATTGTTGAGCTCTTGAGGTAACAGCAGACACCATCAGCAACATGCTCAGAGCTACACATGCAGCAGCTACATATATATCTATATCCACACTCGTTTGCTTCAGTGCAATTAGAAGATTTTTCAACGCTATCCTGGATTAGTTTTACGAGTGGATATGTTTGCTAGTTGATTTCATGCATGCGGGTTCATATGTTGTTAGACATAAATCTGTTTCGGCTTCGTATCTACAGGGATTTGAGTATTTTGAATTATACTTGTGAGTTTATATAGCAAGCGGCAAATGGCAACCGGCTGAGCACGCTTATTGAAATTTGAAACGCCTTGTCAGGATTACGTATAACAAGCATTCTGATTTGGATAAATTGTAACATATCTGTATTCGGTCAAAGGATGTTTTGAATTTAGGGAGCGTAATTGTCTAGTGTATTGGTGATTATTTAATGAGGGGAAAAGGACCTCACCTGGCTTTTGGAAAGAGACTAGATATTTGAATATTATATTAAGATAAAATGAATTCAATATAATCACACAAGACGTACACCGTATACACCAAGGCGTACAGGTCTCTGCGGAAGGATCAAGTAAAGCTGTGGAGTGATTTCTAGAAGAAAACAAGTAGATGACAAGTATAAGTACAATACTACTGCCACATATTCAGATAGTTACGGTATTCAGTTGTTAGCTGATGCGAACAGCAAAGCGTACAAATTTTATAGTGTAACAAAAAATTAAAAATCTTAAATATCGAACAGCGATCACACATGTGTTTTAAAAAGAAAAGAAAATGATGCATCTGCCATATTTTGAAAACAACTAATTTAAATCTAGGTTGGAAGGGCATAAAATTAACAGAAGACGTAAGTATATTGAGTGAAATTTTAAAGTTATTAGAAATTCTACCCGCTACCGGCAATGACGTAGAGAAGTGAAAGGATAGGGTAACTTAATGAAGAAAAGTCACATGCGAAAATCCCAATCCTAATTACACTTTCAGGCAACTTCTTTCGTCACTGTTTGTACGACTTATTTACAAAGAATGCGAACATCTTGTGTACGGAAAAAATATTTTTGAAATATTAATTAGCAAGAGGAATATTATTTGGAACACCAATCCCAATAATAAATTATCGATGATATTCTTGGTTTTTTATTGGCTAATTTACAACCTCATTAAATAAGTAAATTAAACAAATTTAAAAATGTTCTTCATCTCGTTCTGTCCTTCGCCTCTTCACTCCCAGTTGGTAACATCAAACATTCGGCGGGATTCTTCTGCCTGGTCTCTACACCGGAGTCTTTGTCGTCCTGTTTTCCTACTTCATCTATTCTGATAACATGGTCTAGCCAACGCAATTTTCCGAATTTGATTTGCCTAACTATGACCACGCCAGATTAAAAAAATTAATGTGAGTCCGATCACAGGGGAGATGTGGAAACATCTAGTAATGAAGTTGGAAGTACTTATGCTTTTAGTATATTTTTTTAATGAATCAATTAAAAGTATCAAAACTTTCAATATTGTAAATACATAGGAATTTGCTGGTTTTTGTTTGTTTTATTTAACTTATTTGGTTAGTAAATGGGCACACTGCAGTATATACATATGTACTGAATTAAAAATTACGGTAAGCAGTAAATTTACTGATTACTGAAAAAATTCAGTAAATTTTTACTGATAATGAAATTTAATTTGCATTACCAGTCAAATCATAGGGCTGTATTCATAATAATCAGTAATCGGGCATTACTGATTACTGAAAATTCAATGCACCTCATCGTAATCATGTAGGCACTTTATAAAAATTGCTGAAAGAAATTTTAGTAATCAGTAAAAATTTACTAGTTAAAGAATTATTTTTACTGAAATTTTAGTAGTACTGCAAAGTGCCCATCTATGGTAAATGCCTTAAGTACAAATAGTTAATATTGGCTTATGGTAACTAAAATAAGATATATAAATTTTTGATTCGATTGTATTTAAAAATCTATGGAAAACTGCATCTATAGTAGTGGAATTGTTAGTTGTGGGGGTTTGTGGAGAATTGCTCATATGCAAGTGGAAAACGTCAAATAAAAATTTTGATAAAGCTTGCGACTGTGGGTTTGCAAAATTTGTATTAAAATCTACACCCATAATAATTGGCATGAGATGGAGATTGTTACCCAATTGTCGTGCACCAGCTTCAGTGTAAGGCAACAGTACGTAATGAAGATATGTCATAATCTGAATTTATATTGGAATCTAATAGAAATTTTTTTAGAATTAACATTACCTCCATTCAGCTTTGATACACTTTGTGTTGTTTTATGTTCTGAATTATAATTTTTTTGGTGTTTTGTAAAATATTTTATTATTTTGTATTTGTTGCGGTTGACAAGTTATTAATCAGCTGTTTACTGAAATGTAATGTTATTTTACAGCAATGGTTTTCGAAAATTAGTAGCTAATATTGCAAACTAGATGGTGCTTATATGCAGCTATTAAGTATGAATGACAATCTCAAAGATGAAGAAAACTTTTAGTTTTTAGTTTTCCTTATATTTGACAAGTTTAGTTTTTAGTTTTCCTTATTTTGCTTTGTTTTAGTACATTTTTTATTAAAAGTGTAAAAAATCTTTTTAAAAGTTGTTAAAATTAAATGTTTTTGTATTCATTTTATTTATTTGTTTTCATTTGCCTATGATAACATAATGTACGACAATCAGTGAAAATTAGTCGCTACTAAGGGCTAGCACAAGTGCATGTTTCGGTTCATTTAATTCATCGTGCAAAATGTTATGCTGTGTGTGTAAGGCCGACGCCAGCAGCGGTTCGAGCCATGCCATGTCTTCACGTAAACCCACTCATAGTAGCCATTGACGCAACCGTCGAGTCATACGATGCTATTACTACCCAATGATTGGGCTGAACTGTGTTGTGATACGTGTTGTACTACCAGCAATCTATTTATGTTGATTTACTTTAGCAACATACAAAAGGAATTCATTTCAAAAATAAAAAAAGAAACAATTAAGTAAGGAAAAGGTAATTTTTTAAGAAAATTTACTTTTTTTATAAGAAGCTGATTATTTAGGAATAGGAATGTTTTTTAAGAAAAGATAATTTTAAGAAAAAGTACTTTTGTTAAGTAAAAATACTTTTTTAAAGAAAATGTACATATTTTAAGAAAAGAAGTGAAAAATAATTAATTGCGATAACTTAAACATCAAGTTTCTCCATTTTCACTTTTTTTAATTACAATCGTGCGCACACAAATCAAACGTTAGAATAACATAAATTCAGTGTGGGCGACAAAACGTCATCCATACAGTCTTGGATGAGTGGTCGTATGTACCATGCAACACTCAAGTAAAACGATTCATGTTCGAACACGTTGGATTGATTTACTTGAGTCGAACGTAACATTGCCGTCGAAGTCCTATGTATACCAAGTAGTAACACCATGCATGACATGACAATGTATTAGTGTCACACATATCACAACTCAATCAATTCATCTCGCGCTAGCCTCTAGTCGCTACTATTGCACACTATATGGTGATGAGTATATTGTATGCAGCGTATGAGTACACTAATACACTCATACATAGCTCACACCGATTTGATAACGCTTTACGATTGGTTAACGATTACATCGCACATCTTACTCTAAATTTGTGATTGTATTGTGAAAAAGATTTTTACCCCCAGCGTATAGATGTTTACACATCAAAAATGATGTGTTTTTCATCCGCTTGGGATATGACCCGAGATTCGGAGCCATATGTCAAGACAGCTAAAATGAAAGTCTGATATAGTTGGACTTTTGTCCCTCGAGAGAGGGCTTTGTTCCTAAACTGCTTGCTGAACCCAAAGTAGCATATGTTTGCAGGCACAATTCTCCTATTTATCTCCAGGCTGACGTTGTTGTCCTTGTTCACCGCGGATCTAAGGTAGACAAATTCATCTACCACTTCAAAATTCAATCGGTTGTCAACGTTCAAGTGCGGACCAAGTCGAGAGGTTTCTCTAGTTGTTTACACCATCAATTTTGTGTTGCCCTCATTAACAGCAAGACTGTTTCTTTTTCGATTCTTGAAAATACTTCAGTAACATTTCACAAATTTCGCCCAATGATGTCTATGTCGTCAGCATACGCCAGCAACATATGGCTTTTCATGTTAATGGTTTTGTTCGTATTTACTGCAGCTTTTCTCATTATTATCTCCATTAAGATTTTGAAGAGTTTGCATGAAAATGTGTCACCTTTTCTCAGCCCTCGCTTGGTACGGAATGGTTCGGTGAGGTCTTCCCCACCTTCACTGCTGATTTGGTGTTGGTCAGCGTCTTTCTACAGAAGCGGATCAGTTTTGATGGAATCCCAAGTTCAGACATAGCTACGTACAATTTTCCCCAGCTTTGTAATCGCGATGGGTAAAAGACTGATACCAAGATAGTTGGAACACACACACGGATCACCCTTGTTGAATACAGGCACATAACACACTGAGATTCCAATCGTCGCGCATAGATCCCCCAACCACATACCGAGTATTAATGTATGCATGTATCCTAGCAGTACTTCGCCACCGGCCTTAAAAAGCTCTGCGGGTAGCCCATCCACCCAGAGTCTTTTTTATTCTTAACCCGGAAGATTGCCGTTTTAATCTGCATTAACAGGGGGTACAATCTACACTGTCTTCCACAAGCATTACCTCTGATCATCAGTGGAAGAATCTCAGTGGAGTAGTGCGGAAAAGCAATTTAAGCACAATATTCGTCCTTGCATGAGGGCAGCCGATTATTTGGCCCGTTAGATATTCGATATTTTTACCCTCCGGAAAAATTTTTGAGATTCAGTGTTAATCCTGCATATTTCAGTTTTGTCAATATCTCTCTGCTCCCACTGAAATTGTTTCCTCCTAAATATTTGATTTTCCTCCCTTCTCAGCCTCTTGCACCGTTCATTCGCAGAACGCGTTGTAACTGACTGGGTCGTTGCCATACGTGCTCCAGTTTGTAAATATTTGAATCACTGATTGCAAAATCCACATGAACCAATAATTAATCTGTCTTGCCATTAAGGGTACGATCAACATGAGTCACTGACTCATGCGTATTCTACTCTAATTTCAGTTCATACACGCTCGACTTTGTGATTTTTAACAACCAGATTCATCTAATTTTTGCACACATTTTGTAGGTTCGCCTTTAGAATGTGAAAACAGCAAAAAATCTATTTTGAAAAAAACTGACTCGTCTGTTCTTTACAATCAGCGATTCATTAAATGCCAGTTATGATGGCTTTTCCTGGAAAAGGTCCATCAAATCAAAAGTTCTGTGAAAAATATCCCTATTTCTCCTAAACAAAATCAATGAGTGTTCGAACTCATGGGCAATGTGTTACTACCTTTTTTTACACGGTACCTGTTCGATTTCTCTGAACACATTAGTAAATCTTACATTGGAAAATTTTGAGCTTCTTACATCATCTTTAACATTGGGTGTAATATTGTTAAAATAAAAAAAGCTGAACTGAACTAATTTCTTTTATTTTGTCGTAAACAGACCGACGACAACCTGCTTGTTGAATGAAAACTATATATTTAGCTAACTGAAATAATTGTTTTTGTTTTGTCATAAACAGAGCGACGACAAATAGTATTGAGTTGTGTAGAGACTTAGGGGGTAGGTAGAATTCTAAAAGTCCCGAAAGTGAACGTAAACGCAAAAGCCAAAGCGAACGCCAAAGTCAAAAAATGGTAGTTTATACATCACTTCGCGCTTGCGTTCGCTTACGAAAGCTGTCACTGACAGTTGTTGTTTATAGAGTTGCCCAACTAAAATAAACAATTAGAGATTAGAAAAAGTAATCTTGAGTGAAATGCGCAGAATGAAAAAGATTAGAAAATTTAGCTCTTTTTCAAAAGACCAACAGATTTTAAGATTGCTATTATTTATAATGCTGCAAATACCAACAATATTCACATGAAATGTGTAAAAACCCTATGTTATTTTGGGTTGCAATGTCGAATAAATTTTCCCATCTATATTAAATTAGTTGTCTTTTTAAAAACACGTGCCATTTGGCGGTATGTATGTATTGATTGTAATGTTATCAAACCAAATAATTTGGATTGACTAAAATTTTGACATTAGCGTGGTGAGGATTTATTGTCAAAATTTTCACTAGCTACACAAAATTTTGACAAGTAGTCTAAATTTTGACTTTTGTCTTTTATGCAGTATTTGCTCGGAAACATGGTAATA
Source organism: Phaonia tiefii (assembly GCA_963931995.1). Taxonomy (NCBI): domain Eukaryota; kingdom Metazoa; phylum Arthropoda; class Insecta; order Diptera; family Muscidae; genus Phaonia; species Phaonia tiefii. Next base: position 193,290,122 of record OZ008368.1, on the reverse strand, counting down.
GCAGAAGGTGTTGTTGTAGTTTTAGCCAGCAACAACAGGCTTTTTTTGTATCATTCGCTTCAGTTGTAAAACTCTACACCAATAACAACAACACAAGAATGGAAAAGACTACAAAAACAAAAAACACAGGAGTCTGTCGGATCTGGTCTATTTTACGGTTTACACTCCAAAAACAAACAAGGAAAAAAAGTAAAATAACGAAATCCGGGCAAATGCATTGTTTCGGAGTTATGGTCCCCGAAATTTTGGATGTGTGAGAGGGTAATGGGGTTAAGGTACGGTGTAAAGGTAATGATATAATCACTTTTTTGTATAAAAGAAGTCAAAATAAACTCAAAAAAGTAGCTAGCTTTTTTCGATAACTCGCTCGGATGTTGAAATTTTGAAAAATTATCGAATTTGTTTTGCAAAATTTCAACATCCGATAACTCGATAACTAAGTGAGTTATCGAAAAATGCTATAGAGGTTTCTGTGTGGCCAGCTAAATGACTTTCTCTTCTGGAGTACCTCGGCATAGTATTTTTGTGATAAAGCGCTAAGGCGTCTTTTGTGGCCGCCTTTAAGCTGTGTCCCACATTGGTTCCCAGCGAAGTTCTTGATTTGTTATACTGACCTGAAGGTGTGAGCTACATAAATAAAGCCTTTAAAATGCAATATTTATTGTCAATATAGTCATACAAAATGTAAAACAATAAGAGCATACCTCATGCCTTCTCCTCCCCATTTGATACATCACATACATCCTTTGGCGTAATTGCAATTTTTTCATTTTGTTTATAATTTGAATAAAAATAGCGAAATATTTTTTTAAAAATTATGTTAATTTCACAAAAATGGAAGCACATGCATTTTCAGCTGTCAAAATTTTGATTTTCGATTTGACACAGCAAAATCGAAATTGTATCTTCACCAAACAAAAATAAAATCCACATAGTTTACCACGACCGAAATATTTTCAATGAACACACAGCTTTATTTTCAACATCAACTGATGTCTATAATTTTTTAAATATAATTATAATAGTTATGCAACGCATTATTTTTTTGAACTTTCCATTTCTAATTGTATTAGGGTAAATAAGAATTTCAGTGAGTAAACAATATAATTTTGAATTATTTTTTAAAAAAAAGTTTGAGCTCTATCCGTTAATTGCATTTCAGCTAAAATTTGCAACTACTTATGAGCCATGAAATGCAAAATACTGCCCATCCTCGATCGACATTTTTCTTCAAATTTGTAACTAACGCGAAGAACGGTGGCGTGTTCAATTTGACAGCTGAAGTGATCAAAAACGTTGCGCTGCGTTTTATAAACTACCCATTAAATAACGTAACTCCACGCAGGAAGTTACCGAAGAGCTGTACCGTTTTATAAACTATCAAACCGACAAAAGTAACGCTCAGTGACTGATTCACGACTTATAGAATATCACCCTTATTTCACTCTATTTCCTCTCTCATGTAAAGAGTCTGAGTAAAAGAGCATAAACTGGTCTTATTCTCTTTAAATAATATTCCAATATAAATGCACAATTTCGACAATTTTATTACATAAAACAATACAAAAAGCATAAATGTTTCAAAAGGCATCAATGCTTCTATTCTATACTATTCAATACTCTTTGGCGACGACAACCTGCTTGTTTGTTCGCTGCCATCATACTTATTTTCAGGCAAAGACTATGGTTGTACAACAACTACGTATGTGATGGTAACGCGGTGTGTTGTTTGCATGTGCTCACTTTGATTTAGGCATTTAGGCATTTTGTTACAACCGAATTTACATTTTTCCACAACCTTTTAAAAAGTGAATTAACTAAATTAACTAAAAACGGATAGAGTGAGAATTTTCCAACGTTGTATTAATAATTTGGTTTGCCGAATTCTTATAAGTAATAACAAAATGAGGAATTATTGCAATTTATATGGGGTAATCTGTATGGAAACAAATTAATATTTAATGACACTTCCGTCAGTTTTTAAAGTTCCAACCATCATGGGTCACAGCCACAATTATGGTGCATTAGGCTTGTCGATTTAGGTTTTAATCTATAAATATCACGGTTTAATACCTTACGTGGTGTGTCTACATACTCATGTATCAAGTGACAGACTTTGTAAATATTCACACGCAACAAACTATTGGCATCATATGCGGAATAACATATTTTAACGCAAAATTCATAATTACATTACATTTGCTTACATTTCTTAATAAATACACCAACACTCTTATTAACCCGCTAAGGCCACTATTCTATTTATATGTTATTTTTATTTTTTAATACACTCGTAATTGATTTTTGAATTTTAACCGTCAGGTTTGAAATATACAGAGACATGAATTCCAGAGAAATTCGGATATAGCAACCTAATTTTTCATAAATTCGGTTTCTGCAGCCGGCTTAAAGGCAAAGTTGGTTGCTGCAACCAAAAAATAAATAAGAATATTTGAGTTAAAATTTTTATTTATAGTTGCATTGTTTTGATGCGAGTTTTTAATATATATCACAGAGTTGTATTTTCCGTAGTATAGCATTTTTGAAGAACGTACCAGTGTCAGTTACGTTTATTTGAATTTGAATTTTTATGAAAACTCACGTCAAAGCACTGCAACAATACGAGAACGCATGAGGAAAAGAAGAACATGGTGGAAAAATTCTGTCTATTTTTGTTGTTGGAATTATAGGCCTTTCAGTGATGTTGCTACCTAGGGATCTTCGATCGATACTTATTCGCACATGTGAATTGCAGAATTGAGTTTGTATATACACCCAGCGAAATAATTATAAAGGCAACATATTATAAAGGCATTTTATTTTTTAATTTATATATGAGTCATTGGGTATATTATGTCAGATAATGTAATCATTCGATCTATTGTACAAGTTAAATGAAAAGTGTCGTTGATTTTTCTATTTCTGGTGCGAAATAGGAATTTAAACAGAAATGAGTTTTCTTGGGTTGTTATTTTATTGTTTTAAAATTAACGTAGGCCAAATTACAAAAAATAATAAATATAGAATACTTGGTGGAAAGTACCTAAGTAAAGAAGAAAAGGGAAATATTAAAGATTACCATGATGAAGGACTGTCCAATCGGGAAATTTGGAGGTGATTGAAAAGAACTAGCTGTGTCATTGGCAATTTTATAAAATAGGGTGGCCAAGATGGGAACACAAAACGGCCTGGAAGGACACCACTGATCAGTGGCAGCGCCAAAAGAGAGATCAAAAGCGTTGCTGATAAAGAAAACTTCGGCCATAAGGAAATTATTGCTGAATTGAGCTTGGAACGCGACTTGAAACTGTCGTATTGGAAAAGTATGTAAAACTTGGTCTCATGCCAAGAGACAAATTACACAGATTTAAATTCGCTGAAATATACATATTTTTTGATGAGGTTTAATATTTTCCGATGGAAAAAATTAAATTTGGATGGCCCTGATGGATCGGTCAAATATTGGCGTTCCAGAGATTTTACTAAATCATTCGCCAGCGGCGAAATTTTGGCGGTGGCTCCCTTAAGGTTTGGGCAGGTATGAAATATAGATGAACCACTCCAATATGTTTCGTTTCCACAAAAATGGACTCCGAGTATAATATTTGACTATTGGATGTCGTCTTAGTTAATTCTGGAGAGGAAATTTGTGTCCCAGAATTTATCATCCAGCAGGACAACGCTGCGGTACATCGGTCTAAGAAAACTCCAAAGTTTCTGGAGTCCAGAAATAATACAAATTTTCGACTGGCGCACTTAGTTCTGATCTGTATCCGATCGAGAACCTTTGGTTTATATTACCTACCCAAGTTTAGCACCCAGGACGCCAGTTGAAGATTGTCAAGGATCGAAGAGTAGCAATACAAGAAATTGGAAGATAACTGATCCTGCGTATATTCATTCGTTCATAAACTCAATGCCAAGATGCTTAGTAAAAGTTATCAGCGATAATAGACATCATACGTCTTACGAAACTGTTTAGAATATTTAAATAACTCTTTTGCCTTTACAAATTTGAAACTTGAAAATTCCTCACAACATTTGGAAAAAACAAAAAATGGTTTTGCCTTTATATTTATTTCGCGGGGTGTATACGATTGATGATCATCCGATGGAATCAATTCAGGCACAGTAGTTAGGCATCTGATGATGAACTTGTCACGGAGTTCGAAAATAGTCATGCCAGTGAGTGTGTGTTGAACTGAATTGTCTATTATTTCCAACAAAAAACCAACCATTTTTCAATTCGAAAAATGTTCGTGACTTGTTATAATATGAATTTCTCATACATTAACCAAAAACTAATAAATAATATTTATAAGAATAATAATTCAGTTCTTGTACCGAGACTGATATAAATTTCGGTTGCAGCAATCGAATTGATTCGACATTCGGTTATTTCAAACAAAAATAAATCCAAATTCGATTTTTGCAACGGAGATTATAGAGAATTTGTTTCATAGAACGAATATAATTGTAAATATAGTTGTCACAATCGAATGTACCCTTACTACAACCTCTTTAAAGACAAATAGTTCTCCGATACAAAACAAACCGATACAAAACTAACCTCTTGATAATATGCCATACGTCATTGTCGTTAAATGCCCCACATTTTAATGTTTCACTTGAATTCAGCTATAAATCTTATTGAGGTCATCGTATTTCTTTGAAATTTTGTTAAATTGTAATCTTCTTAAAATCTAGACAAAGCAAGTTCATATGCTCATGCGCACGTTAGAGATAATATTGAAATTTATCAATATTTTTGTTTTCATTTCATAATTTAATTGATTTTTTGTCTTTATTTATTCCTTGCCATCAACACTCTTAATCCAGTTCAATATACTTTTTGATAACCCTTAACTATCATAAAACATCTTTTCCCCAATGTCTTATGGGATTTGTAATTTTTTTCGTTGTTTTTTTTTCTCAACAGCGGAAGTTCTTTGCTTGAAAGATGTGGTGAACTAGGAGGGTTGTGCCTACTGCTGTTGGTTGGTATAGATATTTTTATCCGTGATATCCCTGTTATTAAATGTCATAAATCTTGATAAAGTAATAAGCTGTCAGATTTATATGAAGCGATACCATCTTTATATGTTGGGTATTATGACCATGAGAATATTTGTGTCTTTTTCTCTGTGGTACTTTTGGAATCGAATGAAGGTCAGATGGAGTGTGGTGTGGTGTTTGTCAAGGGGGTAGGGGTCAGAATTAACCTGCTATTGAGGGGCACCAATTGGCGTTTGCCCATACTAATGTATTTATTTAAAGTCAACACATGAAAACATATGAGGTAACGTATGTAGTTTTTTCAAATCATTGTTTTCTAATTGTAGTAATGAAATTCTATTAATAAAAAGCGAACGTAAAAGCCAAAGATGTAAAAGATGTAGATCTTCGACAATGTCGATCGGCAGAATAGTGTGACATATATTATATAAGCACAACCCACATCTTGCCAATAGTGGATACGAACAGATCCAAGAACCTTTTACCCCAAGCCGGGCCTTGCTAGGCTTTCTTTAAATCTATCGGGATACTGTCTGATTGGTAGACATGCAGCTAGACTAAAGATCAAGGCAAATAACTTCTGCAGAAGCTGTAACGACGAGGAACAGGAAGAATCCCTTGAACATCTTCTCTGAACGTGTTCAGCATAGCCGGCAAGGGGATATTTTCTATCCAATTTATAAAGCAATCTGTCAGATAGGCGTTGACGTGATCGTGAGGTGCCGTGGTATTTACTAAACAGTCTGACTGAGTTCTGTGAATTATTACCGATACCTATGCTACTGTCAAATTATGAACACTCTTCGTTATTTTGTCTGTGTTTGTCTCTCGAATGAGAGAGCCAAATATCAGAAAAGACCCACTGACGTTTTGGTAGTGTTATTGTACGAGTAAATCCATAATCCTAGTAGGCCGTATCTTGAAGTCTTGAATGATATACTGAGAACATTCCTAACAAATCGTCGAAGACATTTTCTTACAAATTTCGCATAAATCGTTAACGACGAAGTAAGCGACATTGTGAATTATCTTGTCGTTCACGATGAAGTAAGCGACACTGAAAATGACTATATCGTTGATGACAAAGTAACCGACAATTTCTACTATATCGTGGTTTTGCATTTGACTACAGTTGTAATTATAATTCAGAATAATAATAATAATCACCCCTATTCTGCGTTACAATCACAATCGAACTTTCTCCGTTTTGATGAAATCGGTATTCTGCGTTACGTTACGTTCCACTTACGTTTTTCTTTCGATTGTACGTATTCTGCGTTGCAATTTTAGTTACGTTTTTCACGTTTTTCTTACGCTGCAAAAGGTCTGACTGAACAACATAATGGTTCTTTGTTGTTTACAATAAAGTGTGTAAAAAAGTTAAATTTTTAATACAATTCAGAGAAATGTAAGTATAGTAGTAATTTAAATATATATTTAATAAAGTTTTTAATTTGTTTTACTAAATAGTGAGTTTTATTTTATTTATTACAGGTCGAAACAAACAAACCAAGATCAGTACGAGAAGCTGGCGGAATTAATGGCCAAAAAACCAGACCTTGCGGGTGGGTACCATCAGAAACCAAAAGAAGAAGTGCAGGCATTTTGGGAAGAGGTGACCGTAACACTTAATTCAATGGGGCTACCAACAAAAACCGGAGTAGCATGGAAGAAAGTATGTGACATTGAAATAATTACCCTGATTCTGCATTGGTTTTGATTTTTTTTAAACATTTTTTTTAGGTGTGGATTGACTGGAAGTGCTACATAAAACGGAAGCTGACCACGAATCAGAAGGCGATGATGAGCACCGGAGGAGGCTACTGTCGCCTGCAACGCATTAGTTCCCTTGAAGACAGGGTAATTAAATTGAAGGGACTGGTAACCAGCACTAGCGGGATAAGTGGTGCAGAGGATTTCGGAGTGGTCAGTGCTGCACAGGAGGATAATGGAGCGTCCGCAATGGATATTTCCAAAATCAAATCTCTTTTGGCAAGACCAAATCACCAAATCTTTTGGCGAAGACCAAATCAAATCTCTTTTGGCAATCCTTGCCTCCGCATTCTGGAGCACGTTGTTCTCCTCTCCCAACAAAAATGCTGCTGCTATTACTTCCATTTCTATTGTAGTAAACAAAATGTATTTTTGTGCTGTAATGATGTTAACAAAAAAGGAAAAGTCACCTCCGGCACAACTGGTTTTTTAACTCTTTGGTCACAAATACCTCTTTTTGTGTTTTTTTTTACTTTTCACACGCGCTAGTGTATTTAATAAATAAATTTATACGAATTTTTAATTCTTTTGTGTTTTAACAGTTGAAAATATGTTTTATTTGCACAAAATTACACTTTTTACTTCAATGTTTACACAAATGATTATTTGTTTTGTTTTGTTTTTTTACGTTCCACAGCCAATCTGCTTATTGTGACAACACACTTTTCCTCTTCTTATTCTTTCGATTACGTTTTTTTTTGGAATACCAAAGTTCGATCGATGCGTAACGTAGAGCGGGAACGTAATTGTAACGCAGAATAGGGGTGAATAATTTTTGATGGGTTCGGCCCAAATTCACAAAGTGAATACATCCAAACACAATTTGTCCGACTGCGCTCACACAGATTGTCCGACAGCGATCACACATTGTTTGCCGTTAAACTCCTCCGAAACGGCTGGACCGATTTGTATGAAATTTTGTGTGCATATCGGGTAGGTTTCAGAATCGGCCAACATCTACTTTTCATTCCCCTAAATTAGAAGGGTGACCCACCACTATATATAACACAGATTTGTCCGACTGCGAAACACAGATTGTCAAACTGCGAAAAACACACACCCTGATGTAGCGGCAGCGAATTGTTGTATTGTGTGGGTACGAAGCACTCTCAGAGCAAAGAGAATAATGACGTGGTTATACGTACATATATAAAAATGAGATAGAAACAGAGCAACGAAAATTGTGAACCTATGTCTGAACATAACAATGGCTGTATATTAGGGCGTTTCAAAAAAAAAATTTGCAACTCTTGAAGCGAAATATTAAAGTTTGTGATTTAAGAGAATTTCGAAAATTTATTTGGATTTTTTGAAGATGGGTACGGGGTCGCTGAAATCGATTTTATCAAAAAAATGAGGTTATGGAGAAAAATTTTTAATATTAAATTTTGCTGGTGCTTTTTCTTCATAAAAGTAAACAATTCTCTTCTTAATGATCCGATCCCACGACAAAAAAATTATAGATGTGAAAAATTATTATATTAAGGACCACTTTGATAGTCTTAAAAGAACAAAAATATGTTTTTATAGATTTCAAACCTCAATAACTTTAAAAGGTTTCCACATCTTGCGTTAGAAAGGTCTTTAAATTACCTTTCATTCGGTATATAGAGTTCTTTTCACTTGCGGGAGAAATATAAGAAAAAAATTTAAGTTTGAGAAATTTTTTTTTTATTTTTCAAATTTTATAAAAATTAAAAGAATTTCATTAAGTTTCGTTTTTGGTTAAGTACAAAAAAAACATTTAATATACATTGTTTTAATAAAAATATCAAAATTTCAATTCATCAATATATTTTTATTTCCATACAAAATCAAAAGATATTAAAAAAACAAATTCATATTATTTAATGAACAAATTAAAATTAAAAATTAAATTTGTATCTAAAATCACAATATATAAAACATTAAATGTGGAAGAAAACATGTATCAACAAAAAATTCCATTTTTATTGTATACAAAATCGAGAAAAGTATGGTTACAGTTTTCTAAAGTTACAGTTTCTTAAGAGCTTTTTCAATGACATTTTTGTTGACATTAGGTATATTTGTTTGATTATTATCAACGCTAATCAACAACTTCTGAAAATCATCCTCATTTTTTTTAATTTTTTTGTTATATATTGTAGCTGCGGTCACGCAGCAATTTTAATGCGGTCACGCAATTTTAATTTTTGAAATATCTTTAAAATTAACGAATGCTTTACTAGATGGATTATCACAACCTTTCTTTTGTAATGCTGCGACCATTACAGATTTCTGTTCAGGTGTTACCCTAGGGCAGACATGTGCAAACTGACACAAACGCATTTCAAATCAGTTTTACGAATTTTGCGACTGTGTTAAGTTGAACGGAGCAAGCAGAACAAAAGCAGAGAAAACAAAAGTAGTACACTGAGTAAAAAATTAAAATTAAAAAATTTAAAAATTAAAACTAAATCTTAAAAAAAAAAATCAAATATCAACATCTCCAATGATTATTTCCATTTATGATTTTTGCCATTTACAAACATAAAAATTTCTTTATATTCGTCCATGGCAATTAAAAGTTATTTTTTAAGTGTAGTGTGAATGCAGAACAGCAACTGACTTTGAATCGGTAAACAAGCAGCAAGCTTTCGGACATGTTGGTGTGAAAAAACGATCAAGCTACTATCGGTGTGAAAACACGATGACTCAAAAGAGTACTAGCTGCACATCTATGCCCTAGGGTCAAAAAATGCAAAGCCTACAAGAGATTCACTGAGATACCACAAGTGTGATGAAAAAGTTTTAAGAGTTGGCCCTGCTATGGATGGAATGGTTTTTTCGTAATCGGCAAGTTCTTGAAGAAATTTTAAATCATTGAATGGAGCAAATATTGCAGATCTGCAGCTATACCAGTTTTTCAAATATGTTTTTATAGTAAAAATATTAAATTTTTGAAGTGCCAATAGTTCTGATTCGCTAAGTTTAAACTGTTTCCGAAAAATGTATATTTTTAAATTGTAAATTAATTTTGTCATCCATCTTGCTCTGTGGAAAGCGCCTGGAGTTTTTATTGTTATATTCTCTGATTGATTACTTCCTAGGAATAACAGACTAAGCTCCAGCAGTTCCCTGTAATCGTCCCTTGGGTGAAAGTTTTTTAATTGACCATTTATAAATTTTATTATTTCTGAACGAATGATTGGTGTAATAAAAATTGTAACGTTCTTATCTATCATACAACTTTCAAACTTTGTTTGATTAATTGTTTCCCAAGAATCCTGAAATCTGTGAAATAGTTGAATATCAGGCCCAGTTGAAGCTTCAAAGAGAGCATTAAAAGCTGTTCCAGCTATTAACTCTAGCATATGATGTCTACAAGCTAGATAAAACATATTTGTACTTAACTTTTTTTGTAACAATGTTATAGCTCCTTTAAATTTGCCTGTGTTACTGGCTGTTGTGTCACTGCACATGAAAACAACTTTTTGTGTCAGATTCCACTCAACAAGTATTTTGAACACAGCTTCTGCTTGAGCTTCTCGGGTAAAACACGACAGTTTGGGAACACCAAGTAGTTTTTCACCACTTTCACCACTAACGTTCACAGATAAGCGCTCTATCTTCTTTTTGGAATTTAAATCAGGCAATGACTTCCCATCCCAATGTACGGTGAGGATATCATCAAAAACGTGCGATGCTTTTTCTTCAATACAAATTTCTTGACGATTTTTTTTTCGGTTTCTCCAAATAGTACTTTTAGAACACGCAATTTTGTTTACATTACACCCTAACGCATAAAGAGTAGATTGAATAACTAAGGACCCACTTCCACAACTAGTTACTGTTCGATCTAAAGCAGAGCAAACTTCAGATGATTTAAGATTTACTTTGGAATTTGTTATACACATTTCACTTTCAGGTTTTTTGTAATAAAAGTCATCTGAGGAATCTGATATTTCTGATTCACTTGTCGAATAATGTTCTATCTCCATCATCTCATTTTGATAGATTTTTTTGATTCTTGATAACTCGTTCTTTTAACGTATCCGATATTGAAAATAGCATTGAATGGCTCTATAAAATCATGTCTTTTTTTGATTTCACTTTGATACCTCGAATTTTTGTTTTTTGAGAGATGAACCCACTCTGAATGCAATTTTTTAATGTTAATAATTATATTCTGTTTTTGAATGGATGGAATTTTCCCTTTTTCCCAAATTTGTTTTATTTCATCTGCCACTGATGCAGCTCTCATCTGAACGCTTTTTTTTGGATCCAAACTCAATAGCCTTATAAGCACTATTTTTTTGAAGGTAACTCATGATCCGGAATTTTTTCAGTTCTTTTACCAAGCAGCCAAAACTGTTTGCGGTACTGTGTTTTTTTAACATCTGCAGAAATTTGTAGAGGAGAATTGTTGCTTAAATTTAGAAAACAGTTTTATAAATATTTTACTTACCAATTCTTTGATTATTCCCTTTATACAGTATACCAAGTGTGCGTTCACTTGGTTGTTTTAATTAAAGAAACCGTATTTCAAGCATCTGAATCTGCAATTTTATTTATTTAATAAGAAATACAATTGAAGACTTAATACTTCTTACACTTGTATTTTATTTGATTTATAGAAGAGGAAAATGAATAAGCAATCGCCAATGACATTTACACATTCGAGTGTTGTGTTGTTGGAGCTTTGTCTTTTAGTATTGCATTTTTTGCGGCGTTAAAATTACGGTGTTGGATAATTTTCTCTACGCCTTTACACAAATTGTTATATATCTTTAATATTCTTGTCAATTACGCACTTTTGAAGAAGTCCGACTTCTTTTAATTTTTATAAGATTAAAAAATTTATAAAATTTGAAAAATAAAAAAAAAATTTTCAAACTTAAATTTTTTCTTATATTTCTCCCGCACGTGAAAAGAAATCTATATACCGAATGAAAGGTCATTTAAAGACCTTTCTAACGCATTTTTCATCTGGAAAAAATGTTGAAAACTTTTAAAGTTATTGAGGTTTGAAATCTATAAAAACATAATTTTGCACTTTTAAGACTATCAAAGTGGTCCTTAATATAATATTTTTTCACATCAATAATTTTTTTTCGTGGGATCGGATCATTAAGAAGAGAATTGTTTACTTTTATGAAGAAAAAGCACCAGCAAAATTTAATATTAAAAATTTTTCTCCATAACCTCATTTTTTTGATTAAATCGATTTCAGCGACCCCGTACCCATCTTCAAAAAAAAAAATTTTCGAAATTGTCTTAAATCACAAACTTTAATATTCCGCTTCAATAGTTGCAGAAATCGTAAAAAATGTCTTTTGTGAAACGCCCTACTGTATATACGTGCATGTGTCTGTTGCTTTGGATTCTATTCGTTTTTTGTTTGAATAAAACAAAAAGTATTCAGCAAGAAAATAATGACACTTGTCTTTAAATATTTTTAAGTGTTATTAAGTATTAATATTATTTAAATGAAACCTCATCATATGATTGAACGCCTTTTTAAATTCTTTATATTAACTTCACCTGTCTGTATGCCGAAAAAAGTTTTGATTGATTTTTAGCCTTTTTCCCGTAATCCAATCGAGCTGAAACTTCGGAGGCAAACTAAAGGCGACGACGAAAATAAACTATGAAAATATGGGCGGGATTGGATAAAGGGGCGTGATACCTCGCATACAAATCACAAATTAAAAATTCATTATTTCTGCTCCTGTTAACGGTATTTGAACAAAATTGGGTATATTGGTTAGGAGTATATATTCTAAGATCTGCTGCAAATATGGGCGGGATTGGGGAAAGGGGCGTGGTAATATATAAAGAATTTTTAGTCAAAAACTATGTTTTTTACGGGTTGGTTTTTATTAATGTGAAAGGCAAGTCAAATAAAATGTGGGTGCGGAGCACTTTCAGAGCAAAGAGGATAATGACGTATTACGTATATAAAAATGAGATAGCAACAGAGCAACGAAAAATTTGTGAACTTGTGTAGCGTATGTACGAATATCACAATGTATGTACGTATATACAAGTGTCTGAGTATTGAGCAAAAAAATAATGGCACATGTGCTTGCACTGGTCCATGATACAAATACAAGGTAGTAGCGTCAGCCCATATGATTTCCATTGTTTACATTTCACTGTACCCAGTAAATGTCAAAGTTGTTTGTGTGAGAGCATTCTCTTTTGATTTCATCGATCTATGTTCAAAATTGCACATGTATGGGTACATTTTTGTCAGCTGATTTTGACAATAACTGGGTACGGAAATTACAACAATGCTAACGCTACTACCTTGTATTTGTATCATGCACTGGTCTTTAAGTAATTTTAAGTATTAATATTATTTAAATGTAACGTCATCATATGATTGAACGCTGTTTTTTATTTTCCAGTGTAACATTTACTAATGTGTTCACAGAAATCGAACATGTACCGTGTAGCAAAAAGGTATTAACACATCGCCCGTGAGTTCGAACTTTCATTGGATTTTTTATTCAATTCATTAAATTCAAATAATAATTTATATTTTTAATGTATATCGTTCCGTGAGAATACAAATAAATACAAATATTAATTCAATTATGGCAGAAGAAAGTACAAAAAAAAAAGATTATAACAAAATTACAATAAAATAAAAATAATAAAACAATTAAAGACCAACTTTTTCGGTCTGAGGTTCACATTCAACTTAATTGTTTTGCTTCCACTTGCCAGTCTTTTATTTGTTTATGCTGCGCACTATACTGTAACTGTTTTCCTATTTAATACTGTACAAAATTTAATGTATTTACAAGAGATCTAGTGAAACAAGTTTTATCAACGACAGCGTCCAAGACATCGTCGCGCATTATGCCGTGTTTACACTCAAATGCAAACAACTTCTTAAAGGCGTGTTTGAAGACAATGTCACCACAGACACTGTGGTCTGCATTTCAAAATGCAACTTCCAACCATATTTAAGGAAAGACATACAAACTATGAAATAATTGAGTTATGCCGTTCATGAGAAATGCGATTAGGTGAATCGTGTTCGATTTTTGGTTCGATCTTGCGAAGGTTGCCATATCTCGTGTTAATTTTTTCTATCTATACTGCACAAATTACCGCTGTCTTCTCGGCGCCAGAAATGATAAATAAATTGTACATTTTCATACCCACACTAGATATGACGTTAAGTGAATTGTAGACAAATAATGGGGTACAGATTTTTATTTCACCTTTACATCTACTCCCTTTGTAGAATATCCCAATTCATATGCAATATTTTGAAACTGATATCACCCATAAAAAAATTACTGTGTTTTACCCCCGCGGAATTTCTTTTTACGACCCCTTTTTATAGGGAGCTGGGCGATATTTAGCGGCTCCCCATCCCAGCCAAAATGTAATGGAGAAGTTCAAACGACTCTATTCCTTTCAGTACGTTCAACAAAGCACTATGTGCGGATTTTTGGCATACTGGAACCAGAATTTGCAATACAAATATTATGCAGTTTGCCAGAAGTAAAGGGTTCGTCCAGGCTTAATGTATTCGATAGCTCGATTCTGAGACACACCGCTGGTAATCGAACCGCTTGAGTCCGAATCCCGGGTCGGAGAAAAATTATTAACGAAAAATTAATAATTATTGAAACATCGCTACACATACCACGAAATTTGTATGGTACCAATTTAATTCTGGACAATTTAAAAAAAATTTTTTTAAATGTCTAAAAATTTAAACAGAACATTGCAAAACGCCACAAAACTATGAAAAAAAATAAAAAAACAGTCTGCTTTGGTGGGATTCGAACCCATGACCTTCACCATCTGCCGTTTTCTAGTCGGAAAGCTACCATCGTGTTAATTTTCGTGCTGAAACGTCGCGCTTCAACTTAGAGGTACTGCTGTTCAAGGCCGACATAATGTAAAAGGCAACGATGCATCAACCAAATTTTCACTACCTCTTACTGCGTAGTTCTGGTAGAAATTCTGGTGATTGGGGTACACTTTTTTTGCTGGGATAAAAAGTGGACGAATTAGTATAGTAGGGGATAAATACCACGCCTTAATATAAAATAATCGAATTAGTCAAGATATGACATGAAAAAGGGTAAAACATTAGAAACATCGAGTGAACCGTATTGGCTCTCTTTAAACGGGTGCCTAATGTGCGGAATTTTATGAATAGTCTTCTTCTAGTACTCTGAGGTAAACCCCAACTCTCGGTAGAAGGACACGACAATGGTCAGGTAGACTTTGTGCCAGGTGTAGATCAAGTTTTTTAGGGTAAACTCCAAACCCTGCTTTACCATTTTCTTTGGAGCAATCAGTGTAGACTCCTAACTACGTTCTATGACCTGGTATGCGTCTCGTCTGGTCATGTCTCTGAGTGGAGAAGTTTCTTTCAACGTTTGAAGAAACGACAACTGAGAAGTACCTATGGTCGTTGGCAAATATGACTAAATCATCAAAGAGTGATTGCTTTAAGGTCTCTCCATGACACGCATCGACCGCTTTTTTCCTTCAGAAATTCCAGAGAGGTGGGCGTGGTTGAGGGGACTTTGCGCAGTCTGAAAGTTTCTGACGCATTTTCAATGTCTTCGGAGAAACCTTTTCTTTGAAGATCTTTTCTTCTCTTATATTCTTTAAGTCTAATTTTGTACCCGCTCCAGTCTTGAAGACGTTGCCGTATTAAAAAGAGTTCTGCCAGACGATCTCACGATTTACAGTTCATTATTCCACCACGCAGGTCTCTTCTTTACTCGGTTGAAGCCGATGGAGTATGGTGTTTTAACTTATATGTTTAGAGCTGAGGTGAGAGCATCAACGGCAGAAATCTTCTTTGGCCTATAAAAAAATTGTGATGACCAGGCCCAAAACCGGGTGGGATTTTCTGATACCTCGCCAATGGGCTTTCACAATTTTGTTGAGGCCCTAATTTCACTGTCGGACAGTGTAATCTGTGCTGCTGTGTAACACCACAATATGCATATATATATTCCTTAGCCTATCGTGGAGAATAAGTCTGGAGCTTGTCGAGAACGCTGAAGATTTCAATGCACGGGAACTTGGTTCATGCTGCCTTTTTGATACCTTTCATCACACCACCAGTAATTTAAATAGTCTAAAAATAATTCATCATTCCTTATATGAACCGATTTTTATTTTTACTGCAATTGAAATGGTGTTTGGATAATTTTAGTGAACGTGGCATATTTGATGCGCTTGCCTTTTAACTTTCATTTGGGGAGGTAACAACATAGGCATCACAAAATCGTTCGTTTACCCTAGCCGGCCTACATACTTGCTATTCAATAAACATAATCTTGGACCATCAAATATCAATCTCATTTGGTATCAGGAATGGCGTTAAAACGACGAAATCCTTTAACGGTTACCGGTGCTCATAAGTGAGAAATGGGTGGTCAGCTCTGGTGGTATTGGTCTAATAAACTACTTAACTACATGTGTTTTTGTACAAATCGTTATTCGAGAATTAAAATCAGGAGAGTTATTGAACAATTTACAATCCTCTTTATATTCCAATCACATGCTATTCCTTGAATGCCACCTTGTTCGCAACAACATAATCAGCATTAGCATCATCCTTTTGTGGCGCAAACATTTATGTGAAAACACACGCACGCCCAATTTGAAAATAAGGCATGAAATCTTTTCGAGATTCATATCTCTAGCACCTTTTGTGTATTTTTGTAAGGAGTTTGTCGCCTTAGTGAAAAAGACAGACACCCGCACCTTGTTTTTCTGTCATATTTATGTTCGGACATTTCGTATACCAATGTTTTCACTCGATACAATGATGTGTCCATACAATCTTTTGCGGCTCGTCGATCTATGATGCAATAAATTTCCTAGCTTCTCCATCGAAACACCTTGCAAAAATGTTGAACTGTACAACTATTAGTTTTCTCCTATTTTGGATTTCGTTTATCTCGTCGGAGATACCACCAAAAATGTTTCTAACTATTTCTATTCATGACCAATGGTATTTCATTACATCTGCTTTATCTGAGATTTGGTGAGCTGTGCTGTGTGCACCTTACTTGCTTGTTGGTGTTGGTTGCAATGAGATGTCCCAGTTGCGGGCTTTGCTTTTTAGCCAATTTTCTACAGCGATTTGTTGTTTACATCTGTTTTTCTCGGCGCTTGTGCCAATTCCTTTTGGTTCGTGATGGTTTTGTCTATTTACAGGTTTCTTTCTCGATCTTTATCCATTTCATTATCAATTTGTGTGTGTTTGTTTTTTGTTGTTTGTTTGTTATCCATGTTTGTGATGGCTTGATTGGGATTAGTACCACGAACCAAGGAATTGATGTGCATCACCTGTAAGTCAGAAGGAATGATTTGATTTGTTAGAAACTATTTTTGCTTTGCAGGATTGGCAAACATTTCTTTTATCAGATTTAGCAGCTGATTATTTACTTGTTGTTGTTTGTTACATTTTCATGTGAAGTTGACGTTTACTGAGGGTAAGAAGTGGTGTCTTCTTTTCAGCAGATAACAAGATATTCTTTGTAAACTGAATGCGAATTGGGAAAGGGTTTGTGACTGAGTCATTAATTTTTCATAAACTTTAAAACGCAGCGAATAAATGTGCCCCCTGGTAAATTTTTATTTCAATAAAATTTGTGACTGTAGAATTTGGAGTCTCAATTGAGGCTAAACTAGTGACCGTCCGTGGTTAGTGTGCGCGGCTCTTGTGCTTGAGATCCTGGGTTCGAACCCTGCTCTGACCACCTTAAAATTTCTTTCGGCGGCGGTCACCTCGCATAGTGACGGCGACACTATCGAGTATATAGCCATGAAAAAGCTTCTCAAAATACCGTTCAGAATCGGTGCAAAACTATATGTCCCAATCACTGAGTGAAAACTGGAAGCGCACAGCTCAGTGATTGTGAGAAGTTCTCCCCTGTTCCTTCATGGGATGTAATGGGAAACCATTTATTTTATTGAGGCTAAACTGATTAATTCCACTTTCCAATATTTTGGAAGTTTGACTATATAATACACGCTGAAAAATTTGTCTTTTTTGTTGTTTGGATACAAATACAACACGTTTGTGGCGTGTCGTAGATGTAGTATACTTGTCTCCAAACACAATATGTTTGCTATTCAGTATAGCATGTTTGGGGCACAATGATTAATTGGCTATAATATGTGTATTTGTGACCCAAATGTGGCTTAGATTTTTGAAAACACTGCTGTCTGTCACAAAACAAAACGCAGCAGATCTTCAGTTCACGAAAACAATGCTTTGCAAACATGTACATGCATCCTGCAATATATTACTGGGCCTTTATTTTTTAACTGGTAGATACAGCTATAGTGCAGTAATATGTAATGTTACTTTGAAATTAAAACATCCCGGAAATTTCAGAATCTAGAGTTTTTGATGTGGTAACATCTATAGGCGTAGGTAGGGACTAAATTCACAAAGTGAATACATCCAAACACATTTTGTCCGCCTGCGACCACAAAGATTGTCCGACTGCGTTACAGATTGTTTGGTGTTAAACTCCTCCGAAACGGCTGGACCGATTTGTTTGAAATTTTGTGGGCATATCGGGTAGGTATCAGAATCGGTCAACATCTATTTTTCATAACCCCTAAATCATAAGGGTGACCCACCCGTATATAGAACACAGATTTTTCCGACAGCGAAACACAGATTGTCAAACTGCGAAAAAATCACACACTGATGTAGCGGCAGCGAATAGTTGCCTTGTGTGGGTGCGGACCACTCTCAGAGCAAAAAGAATAATAACGTGTTTATACGTATATACAAATGAGATACCAAGAGCGCAACGAAAATTGTGTGAACTTATGTAGCGTATGTACGAACATAACAATGTATGTATGAACATGTGTCTGTTGCTTCGCATTCTCTTTGTTTTTTGTGGGAATAAAACAAAAAGTATTCAGCAAGAAAATAATGACACTTTTACTTGCACTGGTCTTTAAATAATTTCAAGTATTAATATTATTTAAATGTAACGTTATCATATGATTGAACGCTGTTTTTTTCCAATGTAACATTTACTAATATGTGCATAGAAATCGAACAGGTACCGTGTAACAAAAAGTTGTTAACACATCGCCTGTGAGTTCGAACATTCACTGGATTTTTTTTCGATATAGAATAATTTTTATTTCAATTTAAATCAGTTATAGTTCAGCTTGTTGTGGGATTTCTTGAAATTAAATTTAGCTAATTCAGCAATTTTTAAACATCCTAAATATAGCTTCAGAATGGCAGAGGTCAGCTGCGATAAAGCTTAAGACACACAGCTCGCATGCAGCTGCATTGGGGGGCCATAGAAAATTTTTTCAGGTCATACGAAAAATGTGAACCGATGGCAAACCTTGAATTTTATTTTAAGTGGAATTGGTTTAATATCCTCACCAGTAGAAATGGGGGTATACTTAACCTGACCAACTGTTTGTGATCGAAAAGCGGGATTTTGACTCAAAAAGTGCGATATTTTTATGTAAATAATTAAAAACATAATATTTAGAAATGTTAACATTACATTTAAAAATAAAATGTATCATTACATGATTGCTTTCACTATTTTTAAAAACCCAGACTAAAAAATTAATTAGTAACAATAAGAACAATTTCCCTCTTAATCGGCGTTTGAATTCGGCGCCACCAGTGTAATTGGTAACTAATTTGCTGTGAGAACTGTTTAAATACTACGCCCACAACAAGCATGTGATAACCCCACTATTGTGTCCGAATAACAAGAAAAATCAAATCACAATATTTAAGGTAGGGACATATTTGAACAGATATCAGTAGCCTACAACTAAGCTTCTGCACACTGAAAAATAATGGCCCCAGCAATATATTCTGCCCTGGATCTGCTGCCCTTTTGTTTCTTTGTTGTCTTCTCGTTTTTGTTGTTAGCTGTTTTCAACAAACAAAACTACATTTGGGTCTCAAAAACATATATTATAGCCTATTAACCATTGTGTCTCAAATATGTTATATTGAATAGCAAACACAATATGTTTGGGCACAAGTACAGTATATTTGCGACAGGCTATATACACTTTATATTTGCATCCAAAAGGCAAAAAAACGCCAATTTTTCAGCGTGTGGTGATGAAGTTCACAAACTTCGAAACAATTGTGACGCTGTGAATTCAAATCCTGCCTGTGGCTGCTGAAAATTGTACGTTAAAAAACATAATTTCGAACCTAAATTATACTATACTATTTCTAAAGACGGAAACGTCATAAAGCGGGACTTCTCTGTAAAAAGCGGGATTGAAACCCAGGGCGGTAGGTGAGACATCGAAAAGCGGGATAATCCCGCCAAAAGCAGGATGATTGGTCAGGTTAGGTATACACAATTTGATACGGAAAAAATTATAACACGCAGAAAGAGACGAATTCGACCCTAAATATCTTTGAACGAAATTTGTTTTATAGCGTTTTAAGGGTATTGAACCATGTGCGTCTGTCTTTCTTGCAAGACACTAATTACTACCCAGCTGGAAATTTTGTCTTGAAGACATTGCGAGTAGTATTTCCTTAGGACAGTGTCAGTGGGTGATGACAATTTATATAAGACATCTTCTTGACATGTTACTAGTTTTGACTTAAGTGACATAAATTGTGAAGGGGTTGACAAACTATGTAAGACCGTCCTATTGATTTGTCAGCACCATGTCATGACTAAATCTTACTAAGACTAATGCTGAATGTCGATAGACGAAATCCTCATCATTTGTCAACTGAGTGTGAGGATTTGCTAATGTTTCAATAAACTGCGAACTGAAAAATTTATATTTATTTGTAGTTACGAAATATACATACATATATCCAGGAAAACAGCTGAACAATATTATTTTCTATAAATACAAAATATTCTTTATTTCCTTACAGTTAGTACTCTTCTCTGGCAAATCCAATTGTCCAGGGGACGATAAAAATTCACCAACTTTGTAATCGTTCGAGTAGGTGACGAAGACTTGAACACCTCAGACAGGTGCATGGCAAACAATTCAGTTTTGTCTTTGTCTGTTCTATACCAATTCTCATTATCATTTTGATATGGTGGTATTTTAGTTGTTTCCGTGCTGAACATTCTAAAGGTTGTATTGGGAATTTTCCGTGGGAGAAACTCTAGAGATGTAATTATTAAAGGTATTTTCCTGCGAGTGTAACTCCTTTTAAAGTTATCTTTGTTCCTTTATTAAGGTGAGCTTTATCTCTACGGTGTCTCGTTGTTTGTGCTGTCTTTTTCAGTTTCCGCTTTTCCCGAATTAAATCCATGATATTTCCTTTTACGATCTCTGAACTGGTTTGAACTGGACCCAGTCAGTTTGCTTTGTAAAGTATGCAGTAGAGGTTTCGGTATGGCGTCTGTTATGTGAGTCTGTATCGTTACTATTAGTGGCGAAGGGTCTAATGATATTTCAAGGCAAGAAGATATCACGTATTTCTTTTTATCTAGAGGCTTTAGGATACAGAAATCTATGGGCTCAGGTGTTTTTTCGGGTCAGAGGGCCAATACGTTGATTCGCCGTTGGATAAGTGTTTTAGTTGTTCAGCTACTATAGACTTGTGCAGTTCTCTTCCTCTCGTGTATAAAAGTCGTGATCCCCATAGTTTATGTTTGGCATTAAAGTAATGACCGACACAAAAACTTTGACCCCAGGGCAAGGAAGTAGCTTATAAGTATAAAGTGTTATTTAGTGGTGATAACAGAGGGCGGGCTATAAATAGAAGCTACTGGCCTAGAGTCATGGCCATGTTCTATTTTTATTATGGTTGACTGAACATTTCACTCTTTAACTTCATTCATTAGGCTGTGCTTGATACCATTTCTAATAACACTGTAAGTAGCTGAAAATGACACACCAAAACGCCGAGACACGTCAACGTAATTTTTGGATCGTAGGGGTACACCGTTTTGAAAACCTAACTCGAAATCACGAGATATTTCGATTTTAAATTTGTAGTAGATTTAAGGTGATTTTTGATTTTATTTGAATGAAAAAACTTGTTTAAAATCAATTTGTTTATTATTTATTTGTCAAAATTTATATCTACAAATAATGGGCGTCTATTTTCAAGCGGACATGCTCTTATTTTGATGATTTTATAAATTTTTTTGAATTCATTCAGTTTTTACTTTTTGTTTCCAATCGACCAGCAGAAATCAGCAAGCATTGAGTCTATTCTTTTTCCAGCGAAACGGTCTTCGAATGCCATTATAGTTTGATGAAATCTTTCGCCAGTTTCGTCTGGTCTTTTCGCGTGGACAATTGTCGTTCGTAGAAATCGAAATGTGCATGTAACGTGTGGATTTTCAACTACATATTATCGCCAAGTTTGTCGAAAGACTTCATCATGTTGTCAATGTAATCACGGTACTCTGGTGAGCGATTTTTGCAAAGAACGTTTTCAATTACCGCACGAATTGAGTTCCATGCGTTTAGTTCAGTTTCATCTAACATTTCAGAAAAACTGGTATCCCTTAAAAGTTTCCGTATATCTGGACCGTTAACTACACCTGTTAAAAAAAATTGATATATAATATATTGCAGTCACACACTTTTAGTTACACATAATTACCCTCTTTTAATTTTTCAATTGATAACTTTGGAAATGCGTTGTGTTTCAAGTATGGTAATGCATTTTCGTTAACACGAACCAAACGCTTTAAATAATTCTTTACAACTCCCAGCTTGATATGAAGATCCGGAAGCATTAATTTCTGAAGGGGGATCAATGGTGGACGAATTACATTAAATTCGCCAACAACTTGCGAATCGGGTTTTGGCCAATCTCGCTTTTCGTACTGGTTGGATTTTGCACGGCTGTCCCATTTACAAAAAATTCACGTGTACTTTGTATAGCCAGTTTGCATTCCAGCTAATAGTGAAAGAACCTTAAAATCACAATTTAATTTAATTCCAGAATTAATTTCATGGTATCATACGACTCGTGCATTCCAAGAGCATGTTTTCAAATAGCAAGACTACTTTTAAGCTTCTGGTTGAAGAGTCTATGAAAAGACGCCATAAAGATGGATTACAGTTGCAGATTCCCATTTCATTCATTAAACCGGGAATATCTTGACAATATGCATAAGCTGCGTCCTCGGAAAGCATGAAATAAGGCATATGTGGTTCTTGCCGGTATTTGTAAAATGTAACTTTTACACCCGGTGCCAGCATGTTGACGCTTCTTAGTTCCGAAGCCAAAGTCATTGCATTATTTTGAGATAGCTTCAGATTTCGAACGATTCTATCTAAATGTTCCTGCGAAATTAATTATGGATATTGTATAACTGGCTGAAGGTAATCAGAATCAGCATGATGTAAAGATGTTGCTGAAGTTTGTGATTGCACTTCATAGGACGCAGTATCATATTGGTATGTCGATGGATGTACTGGAACAGGCAATTCATCACAGTGTGGAACTGGTACGTGAGCACTTGGCACACTTTTGTATATGAAACCGGATCGTTCTATAATAATAAATTATTGTGTATTCCATATATAGTCTATCTAAGTGAACTTACTGTTTCGATTTTCTGTATCATGTTCCCCACCATTTTTTTAATGCACTAAAACATGTGATGCACGTAAATTCAGGTGCATGATCAACATTTCGCATTTCTTCACCGGGGCTAACCAAAAACTACTGATTGTAAGCTTTGAGGGCATCTTCAACCAAATGTCGTCGATGATTTTTCGGTGTAAATTTTCCACACACAAAACAAAACATATTTAATTTTTCCCAATGTGATCTGTATTTTTCGTTACCCATTTTAGAACCCATTATTTCACTACTTCCAAACTCGCACAGTCGCTAAAACAATTGGCATCCGATTCCACAACCTGCATTTGCCTTGCCTGATCAAATGGATATTCAACATCTGTTAATTGTCATTCCGAAGAATGCTAATTCTTTTGCATTTGCATTAGACAAAGTAATGCAGATTAAAAAATCTCAAAACTGATAACACTTAGTTGAATTTGTGAGTGAAATCCACCTGACTGAAAATTGTTCGAAATAAGTTCGAAGTTAAGTAAGAAACATTCAACAAAATAAAACGCACCAACAAATAAAAAGCTGTCAGTGATGCATTTATTTATAACCGGCGCAGTCGAAACGAAATTAAATTCTTAGAAATTTAATTTAAAGGACCTTTATTATTTATAGACGCATACAATTTCAAATACTACTATAACAAGAGGAACAATATAATATGCATGTAAATCAAGTTAATAAGTTTTTTGACGTAGAATGCGTCTTACTTTACGGTATGAGGAGTCATGTCAGGTTTTTATTGTTGTAATCTTTATTTCATTGAATTTGAGGAAACGGCTAGATGAATTTTTTTAAAATTTTTTTTGTAGGTAAATGAAGATGTTATCTTTCGTTTGATATACATTTCATATTGGTTGATATATCTCTAGTATTTTAATTTCTCAAATGAAAATTGTTTAAACACATACACTCAAACATATGTGTGGTGTTTGGTTGAGTGTTTTTGGTTGCTCAACATTGCTTAGGAACATGTATCTAGTAAAAAGTGAAACGAACAGCAAGCAACATGTTGCTTGGCAACATGTATCTAGTAAAAAGTGAAACAAACAGTAAGCTAACGTAATAAAGCTTTTTTGCGAAAGCTTCAATAAAGCTGTTGTAACATTAATTTTGAATTGTAAAGCGTAAAGCTTTCACACAACGCTCGAATGCTAATGCGAAGACTCGATAAGGTAAACCTTTTTTAATATTAGGGCGGCCCTCTCAACATTCGCAGAACTTATTTCAATAAAAATATTAATTGAAATACATAAATTAAATTAAGTTTAAAAAAATTGAACATAATATTTTTTTTTAAACGGCCTTGAATCAAATGCCGTTGGTAAATATAAAAATTACAGCAGACAGTTGTCCGAGGCCTTCGGCCACAGACTGTCCCTGCAGGCTGTGTCAGAGACACGGCCATTAAGTTTAACGTAGAATACGCCATCCGATAAGACAGAAAACATATATAACAATAAATGATAAATAATATAAGCAAATGAATTTATTGTTATATATGTTTTCTGTCTTATCGGATGGCGTGTTCTACGTTAAACTTAATGGCCGTGTCTCTGACACAGCCTGCAGGGACAGTCCGTGGCCGAAGGCCTCGGACAACTGTCTGCTGTAATTTTTTTTATTCAGTCAGAGACGTTCTTGAACAATATAGTAGTTTAAAACTGTCTGAGTTCTTAATGGAATTCGTAAATTCACGTGAGTCTACAAGTAATCTGTGCAATGATAACACGAACCTTATAGAATATGAAATTCGAATTGTGGCCAACAAAACATATGTAGGGATAACACCTACATACAGGTTTCGAATTAAATTCCTTGAAGCGATTGGAGAGCGTTACACTCACGAGCGTTGCACTCACCTACAGTTTTACACCGGTTTCAAACGCTATTTCATGGCTAAGTACTTGATAGTGAACCCACGTTCTCATGTATAAGAGCCGCGCATACTAACTATTGCACCACAGACGGCCATAGTGCACATATAATTGGCCAAATTGGACCTTAACCAACGTGTGAAGAAACAACAGGTCATTGAAAAATAATTTCCAGCCCAAGATAACAAATATCTTTAATTATTTTAGAAGCGCTAAGATCATAAATCTCTGTGAATTATTTAATATATTTCAAAAAAAAATAAATTTAATTATGCAGAGTTATACTACTTTGATTCGGAAAAGCCAGGAATTTTCGCACTTGTTTTTATGATAGAAAATATCAATGATCTCTTAAGGGCGCAAATCTTAATGTAGATGGAACCATGATGGACAAAATCCATGGATATTCCAATTTATGACTATTAGATGATAAAATGAAAATACTCTATAATCTGATATTCATTTCTAGCAAATATACTGGACACTTTTATCGTAAGAAATTTGAGTCCGACTATTCCGATTGTAAAAGCAACGGCTGCCTTTTCGAAAATCAAAAATTCCTATCCAAACAATAAATTTAACAACAGCAATGTTGCTAATAATTACAATACTGCTTGTATATATACTGCTACTGAAATAACGATAATCCGAACGAATACCAACATCGTTATTGCAAAGATGAAGCAAATTCTAATCGCAATAACATGAACACAAACAATAATTCAGGTCTCGGTCGAAATTATCACTCAGAAAAAAAATTGTTTCCTATTTCAGCTCCCATTTTGTTTCCCAGTTTTTTCCATTTCCTTACTACAAGTGAACTGCGAGTTTTCTAGTTTTACACTCACCCATAGGCACCTATAGTTGTTCACCCGTTCCGAATTATATTTTAAAAATCTTTTTCATAGTTAGAGTCGGAATCACTAAGCGAGGTGACAAAACCCGTGCACACAAATCATTGCACCACATCAATATCCTATGCACATTGGTAATAATGAAGAAGAAAAGAGCGAAATAGAATATCCAATGTTATAGTCGGCTTTTTGAGGTGGATTTGAAAAATTTACCTGTTCCATTTCACTCTTTTCTTCTTCAATATTAATAACAATTACAATTGCAAAGCAGATCGCAAGATGCAAAGTAGTTACTTAGTCAGATACTTAGCAGAAACTTCAACACCGACAAGGCCTCGAATGGTAAAAACTGCTTGCAGACTATTTTGTTTTTTAAATTTCGTTGACGTAAAATTTTGCATGAGATCCGAAACCAATGGTATTTAACCGAACGCAGAAATCCCGCTAAGATTTTCGCTGTTCAGATAGAGATTTTAAAAAGATATTTCTATCGTACGCTGACATTAATTTAACGACAATTACAGCATCTGGGTAATTTGCTTTATTTTTATTGTTTGCATTTTTAGCCTATACAATGCAGATACAGCAGGTATTGGTGTTTTTATGACATTGCAAATTGCTTGTAAAAATCTCAAATAAATTTTCATTCTCATAAAATGGCACATTATTTATGCGCAATTCTGACGCCACAAGTGAATTTCCTTGTAGTCTTATTTGAGTTTTCAAATTCTTTATTTAAGCATTTCATTGCTATAAACTCATCCCCAACTGTTTCCAGCTGTTGTACTCTTTCATCTAATTCTTTAAATTCATTAGTTAAAGAGTCCATTCTCTTGTTAAATTCAGCTAAGAGACACACCTCAGTTTCCATCAACAAACTCTTAGTTGACTCGTTATTTCTGTCAAATTTCTTCTCCAATATTTTTATACGCTTAAAGACTTAAATGCGAATTTCACTGAATCGGTTTTTTATGTTTCTACGGACTCATAATGATTTCGAGATGGATCCGTTAAATCCCAATTTCACTGATTCGCTTTTTTATGTTTTACAGACTCACAACGAGTTCGAGACGGATCCGCCAAATCACAATTTCACTGACTCGCTGTTTTATGTTTTTTACAGACTCGTAACGGGTTCGAATCAAATTCGAGAACTTACATTTCGGTTTTTCAGGATTTTGCAGACTCGTTACGAGTTCCAAACGGATCCGCATCCGTTTTTGTGCACATTGGCTAAACAGATATCCGTTTAGGCTGTGTTTAAGTTCAGATCGCTGGGCTGTTTCCTTTTGTACGACATTACAATAGTTCCCGATGTCCTTCTGTAATGTATATTCACATGTATTTGCACTAATTGTGCTAATTATCTACATGTGATTAAGTTGAAATATTTTATTGTAAAATCAAAAAATTTTAATTTAAAAATCTAGTAAACCTAGTAATGTGATTTTAAGAATTTTTGCTTCAATTTAAAGAAATGCAGATTTGAATACCAGATATGTTATTCATAGAATTGTAATTATTTGATTTTACCAGTTCTGTTTTTTCTGTGTAGCAGACACTCATGAAACTTTCGTTAGTCAAACTCACTAGTATTCTATTAGTGGTGGAGAGCCAGGAAATTGGTGTTAGAATCCCGCCATGTGGCGTTTCACTGCATACTTTGTATCATGCGCATGTTCCTTAGCATTTGATTGATACAGACTATTTACGTCCGGCATGAAACAACATTGTTGTATCCGCATGTGTGATTTCGGCGGAAAATTTCAAATCCTAGCGACATGGGACTTATCCGACACGGTATCTACTTATCCACTAAATAATTTTCAAGAGTCCCATTTCGTGGTCCATAACACCTTGTTCAGGGTGGCCTATTTTAGAGCCTTCGAACTCTTTTACCGGATTAGAGCTTCGCGGATTAATGAAAATTTAAATACAATTCAATATAATAAATTCCATGTGTAAATGTAGCCAGTAGCTTTGAATGAAAGACACAAAGTTTAGTTTGAAGTTCACTTTTACAAAAACAGTCCATCCCACTTTCCTTTGCAGCCGGCATTAAGTAAATATGATTTACAATTATAACACTCTTCCTCCTCTTTCGACAACATATCCTAACTCCAAATGAATATAATTACCTCACTTGATTTGATTTCTCTGATAATAACAAGGTGCCCACTACAACTGTGGACAAATAACAAGCTGAAAAAAGGTCTTTCAGCACCTTTCAAATAATTAACTCTTAAAATACCACTAAAGTCTAGTATTCAACGCCAACCAATCAATCCTAAATGAGAAGGAACGTAATCAGAGAACTAACAATAGTAACTACTACCCTGGAGTAGTTAACCATCAACGCGTGCATGCAACACATTAAAATGATGATGAAGTACAAGATGATGATGACGATGATCACTTGGTCATCATTCTCATCGTGATGGATGCCTGCTTCATATGTCAGTTATAGACTTTAAGGCGTATTAAAAATACCTAATAGTTAAGGCAAAAGCTGTTGATCGTCTATGTCGGACTGCCTGCATCATCAGCAAAAGCCGAAGCACCAGCAAACATCAAAGCGCATGAAGTATTCAAGTATTAAATCTTAATGCCAAGTCCACCGTCGGATTTTCAATCTACAGCTTAAATACATACACATTCATTATTCTTACGTATGTAGCAGATGATGGACATGATTAGAAATAATTTAGAAACAAAAGTAAATCATACAACTACAATTTATGCCGAGTGCAACATTTTTGAATGCACCACCTGATACAAAGTGTTCCTTAAAAATTCCGGCTTATGTATTTATAGGAAGTAGTTGGGGAAGATTTTGGTGTAATTAGTAAAGTTTTGAAAATTTGCTAATGACACCCTTCCCATATGTTCTAAAAGTACTTGAGCAAAATTTTTATTAATTTAGTGATCTCAAATAAAAATATTACATATTAAAAGTTGCCCATGATCAAAGTAGGACTGCAAAGGGCATCAGTGGAGGTAAAGAAAATAGGGTAAAATTTATCAACAACAAAAAAAACAAGTAAAAGTGTTAAATTCGGCTGTGCCGAATCTTTGATACCCTCCACCTTAGTGTTAACCAGCAAAATATTAAATTTTAAAAAGGACCACTTTTTAAGAAAATGTACTTTTTAAAAAAAAATAAAAATGAGTTACTTGTTCACAAATGCAATTACTTGTTCACAAATGCTCACAAATGCCCACAATGCTCACAAATGCATTGCTCACAATGCTCAAATGCTCACATTGAAAATGTACTTAAGAAAATGTACTTTGAAATGTACTTTGAAATGTACTTAATGTACTTTGAAATGTACTTTGAAATCTACTTAAGAAATGTACTTTTTTAAAGAAAATTTACTTTTTTAAAAAAAATAAAAATAAGTTACTTGTTCAAAGTAAAATAAAAAAGCATTTTTTTAAAAATAAAAAAAGATTTTTTGAAGAACTGTTAAAAAAAAAAACAAGCTGCAAAGCATTTTTTAAAAATAAAAAAACATTTTTTGAAGAACTGTTAAAAAAAAACAAGCTGGGACGAGAGTTGAACCAACAACCCTCAGACTCCAACGCGCAACCCTTTACCCATCAGCCACAGCGACCTTAGATGCAGTGTGACAAAATTCATATAAATGTATGAACACATGAAAGTACATCTAAACATTCTAAAGTACTTGCCTATAATAAAGAACAACAAAGATTTTCAACATGGAAATTCACCACATGGCAAAAGGAGTAGTTTAGTATAAAACTACAAAAATTAATGTGAAAATTTTATGAGTTTTTTTACGTTTCCAATCATAAAATTTTTTCCAATGGACCAATTTCGCTGATTTTCAATACCAAACTGCTCAGGAATACGTGGAACATTCTGGCCAAAAACCAAACCGCGTTATCGCCGATTGAAGTCGTGAGAATGTTTTCAACAGACGGACAGACGGACATGGCTATATTGACTCCGGTTGTTATAAGGATCAAGAATATATTTACTTTATGGGGTCGCAAAGCCTTATTTCTATATGTTACAATCAGAATGACAAACTGATATATACCCTCTATCACTTACAGTGGAGGGTATACAAATTACATGAGGTGTCATGGGACACCCGGTTGGAACGAAATTCCTTTCGCAATATATTATGTGCTGGTTAGTTCCAATACATCCAAGGAACTGCTGTATTAATCAAGATTAACATACAATACTACAGTTACGATAACAAAAGTATATATTCGCTAGATGCTTTAGATACATGCGCCATAAAGATACCCATTGACTGCAACAATTTTTAGTTGTTAGATGTTCGTACTATCGGGCCGGCAATAAAAATTCAATACGAGCAGATTTGCAAAAACTATTTGATTCTATGAATCTTCAAAATTCGAATAATTACTATGTATGTACCAGCGGGAGACCTTGAACTGCAAGCACAGAGAATGGAGTAATACTGTTAATAACGCTAAAGGCAATAGCCTAAAGAATGGTTGTCGGAAAACGAAATAGAATTCAGATGCAAGCTTTACGCTTCTGTAGCACCATCCTTGCCACGGTCGGACTCATACCACGATTTGTACATAACGGATTGCAGACTAAATATACTGAGACTCAACGAAATGTCAAAATGCTTCAAAACATTGGATTACAACAGCTACCACAACGCAGTGGAATTAATTGTGAAAATTGAGAGTGAGCCGAATGTTATGACAACTTTGAATGAGGGGACAACGTTCAAATTTAACTTTAAAAGGAAAAATTGGAAAAGGTTTGAGAAGGTGGTAATGCAGAAAATCAAGTTGGAAAAAGTTTTACCGAACTATTAATATTTAACGAATGATAAAATAGATGTATATATAACTAGATTACGTTTTCTAATATCAGAGGCCATTGAAAGTACGGTACCAAAATTTAAAGACAAAGATGTCTTTTCAGAATTTTCTAACAGCATAATTAAAAAAATACACTCAGGAGAAGTAAAATATTAATGATGATAAAAGAACATAATAGATTAGAAACAAGACTTACACAATTATCATTAAACACCTTAAAAGCGAAATTCAAACTTATTAAAAAACTATTGAATGAAATTTTTATATATTAATAGGTAATAAAGAAATTCAGGAAAACTTGGAGATATTAGATCATAGAAATCCAGTACGAATGTTCCCAATGTAGGAAAATATTTAAAAACTTAAACCACTTAATTTAACTAAAATAGTTGTGCACGAATCTGAAAAAAATATATTAAGAAAAGCTGGAATAAACACGTAAGAACTAGAAAAGGATAATACGGCCCAAGAGGAAATGCATGATGCAATAGGAGCTTTTCTGGAATCAAGATTCGATGAAAACAATAATAATCAAACTAGTGGGCATTCGCCAATGATATTGTTATTTATCATGCTGATAAGACAATATCTAATATTAATGAAGGACTTCAAAACTCATTCAACAAGTATGCCCTTGGTTGGCATTTGAAAACAAACACTAACAAATGTGAGACTATTGTATTTCGGCCACCAGTAGGAAAATGTAATAACGACTTAAAACGGAATTGGAAACAATTCGGAACAATTATGAACATATAAAGGAGATAGTCTCAAAGGCAAGGAAAGCTTTTTTATAACGTATTCCCGTGACAAAACTATTATGTATTATCAAACGTTAATTCGTCCTGTCATAATATATGGTTGTCCTGTCTGGTTCAACGTATCGCCGGCGTTCATTTAACAATTAAGGATATTCGAAAGGAAATGTTTGAGAGCCTCTACTTCTCTGTACAGAACAGCACAAAGTATATTTTAAATAAGAAATTGTATAATAAGGCAAATGTAATTCGAATTGACAATTACATCACAAATTTAATAACACCCCATATACCTACTACGTTGAAAACAAATATGAAAACAATTTAATAATGGATCCCTACTACACAACTGCAAATTATTTAAGTGATGCATTACGAAAAGGGTTTGTCCCACCCGAGGCGATTATATACCTGGACAAAGAAAAATATATACAATAAACAAATGGGATTCCCGTCATATATCACATATACAGACGGGCAAATAATGAAGCAGTAAAAAGTACAACGTACAATGTCGGTGATTTTAGATACAATACTAACATATCGCAATACAAATATTGCACTTAACGTCAAAAGCCAAAAAAGTGAGGTGGCTATCCTAAAATTAATTTTTATAAAAAAAAATTTAGATTTAATTAGACCATAGATTTTAGTATATAAATAATACGATATTTATGTAATTTTTGATGTGTTAACATCTATACGCGCGCCTCTAGGGCAGTAAACTATAAATTTAATACATACGCAAGTGTTAGGTTTGTAGGAGTAAATCATCGTTTGTTTGTTCGTTGCTTGGCAGTCGGTATTGAAAGTGATTATTGGGCGATTTTCATATAATTTTCCCACGCGATTTTCTCCGGAAATTCATAGCCGATTTTATTAATTTTTGGATTAAAAAGCTAGTGCGGGTTTCGACGAAGAGTTTAGTCCAAAAATTAAGGCGAGCCGATATCGGCGAGCCGAGATTGAAGTGTTTTAATTTGGAGTAATATTAAAAAAGTATTTTATGTTGATCTTCGGTTATATCGTACGAATATAACAATGTATGTATGTATGTACAAGTGTCTGTTGCTTTGCATTCTTTGACTTTTGTGGGAATAAAACAAAAAGTATTGAGCAAGAAAATAATGACACATGTGCTTGCACTGGGTCTTTAAATAATTTTAAGTATTAATATTATTTAACTGTAACGTCATCATATGATTGAACGCTGTTTTTTATTTTCCAATGTAACATTTACGAATGTGTTCATAGATATCGAACAGGTACCGTGTAGCAAAAAGGTGTTAACACATCGCCCGTGAGTTCGAACACTCATTGGATTTTTTTTTTATTAAAAAATTGTCAGTACATTGTTATCTTATATGAGTGTTAAATTGATTTGAATAAATTAAATTTATAAAGCTGCACAAATGCAACATAGATGTTTATTAAATATACTCTAGACCCCGATCTGGGGGCAATGCACATAAAAAAAAATTATTTATTAAATTGCTATTGTTTATTATGGTACTAAATTTTTTATAATTATGTACTTGAATTCAATAAACGTTCTGAATTAAAAATAATAATTCATGATTTTTTTGCTAAAAAAATGATTATGGAATGGTTTTTTTATTATTACTCAAATTTAATTATTACAATTGAAAAAAATCCTTAAAGCTTATAATATAATCATTAATATATAATTTTTATAATAAAACTCATAACGAAAACGGTCCCTGACTACTGTGGATGAAGGAACAACAGACGACGGTTGTTGCGGAGATAAGAAAAGACTGTCCAAATTATCCAAGTTAGGAGTTACTGGTACAATTATATGTTTGGCTAAATATGGGCGGGATTGGACAAAGGGGCGTGGTACCTCCTATACAAATCACAAATTAATAATCCATTATTTCTGCTCCTGTTAACAGTAGATGAACAAAATTGGGTATGTTGGTTAGGTGTACATATTCTAAAATCTGCTGCAAAAATGGGCGGGATTCGACGAAGTGGCGTGTTCATATATAAAGAATTTATAGTCAAAAACTATGTTTTTTACAGGTTAGCTTTTTAAATTTCATCTACTGTCTATTAAATTTAAATTGATGTTTTTTAAATTTCAATTAATGTATTACAAATTTCAAATATAAATTTTAAATTCCAATTGATATATTGTAGATTTTATATGTAATTTTCAAATTTCAGATGATATTTTTCAAAACTAAAACGGAGACAGGTAGCACTAAAGCAATAATCATTTATTTTATATTGTTGGATAAAAAAGAGGCTACTGCAAACGACATATTTTCAGTGTTTTTTGTTGTGCTCAATCAAACGTTGATTTAGAAGAAGATTTACTTCGATTGGACTTAAGCAACTGTAATATCTGGAATATCAACCCCTTTCTTAAACCCAATTTCCCTACTATACTGCGAAGATTTTCAAGTACAGTTCATAAACCAACTTCAAGCAAATTCATTTGACTATAGAAAGTAGGAAGGTGTATCATGTTCAAACACAAGCGGCACTAATTGATGAGCTTTCTTTCACAAATTTTCGATAACTTTTGGTTACTGCTTTCTGTTCTTTAAACGCTACAAAAGGGTTCAACGGCTGTTTCCGAAACACTTTAAAATATATAGTTTAGGTGATGTCTGATGATGACGAAGATGTGATGAATCTCTTCAGTGCCGTAATAATCACCACACCATAATCAGAAGGCACTCACTACACCGAAGCATACACGGATGGATTGTAGGCAAAGAGGAAGAAAAATTATTTCAATGTTTTTGTTTTGTTGTTTTTAGAAAATGTCCAACGTCAGAGAGTTTTGAAAACAGAACAGAAAAAGGTGTTAAACACAGAGTCGATGCCGACAAACGTGCACTACGCCAGTTGAGGCACCAACATGGAACAACACCATGAGCCCAACAAAAAAAAGCCCCAAACAAAACAAAACGACACATACGTAGTGGAACAAACAATAAATGGTGAAGTTTCATTTCTGACAATGATGACGATCATGATGGACCATCAGAGCAATGTTGCCTCCAACAATGGGCCAACACATCCAATGTGAAACAAACCTAATATTTAACAAAATGATTAATCATTTGGCAGGTGGCAATAGCAACGCAAATACATCGTGTCTCATACCCAGGCCAGAAACCGAAACTGAAATTCCTAACCACGCGCACACACTTCAGGCCAGACCGCAAAGGAAGGGGAGAAGATTTTGACTGGTTCTTTGATTTAAAACGGTACTTAAGAAAAGGGTTTGACCATTAATATTATTTAGGCGAAACAAACGCATCAAATGAGGTTAACAAGAATGCAGTTAAATGTTAAATGCTTGAAGAGCATTGAATGCTCTCTCATGGACAAACCTTAAATTATCATGTGACTCCGCTACTCTCGGGACCACTTCATTTGGTTTTTCTACATTGTTGTTGTCCATTTCAATACCCCTAAACTGTCAAGTGTTTTCGGTCCGAAAATAAAGGATACAAAATGCGATTAAACACAAAAAAGGCGTTGATTATGGAAGGTGAAGATAATGAATTCGTCTACAAAGCTGGTGAAGAGAAAAGGAGTTTATTTAGGGATGAATAAATTTCAAATACTTTGGACTTTCCAATATATCTCGTATATCTCATTTTGTAAAAAATTATTTATCTTTCCAATTAACGACGACAATTTTTATGCTTAGGAAATTATTTATTGACTTGGTTTAGATGCAATTTCAAAAATAACGTACATTGAAGCTACGTTGAATTTAGATACGAGTTAGGACTGCAAGAGACTTTGTCATGCTAATTAACAGCCGGGTGGGGTTCGCGTCGTTCCTTATGTACACCATGTCATAAATTATCTTTATTAACTGCCTCTTTTTATAAAGGAAAAACTATTGACATCTCTAAAATGGGCAATAAGGTTGAAAAGGGAAAGTTTAAGAAGGTAAGGATATACTTCTAAATCTCTAGAAAATTATTTTCTCCAGGTATTATGGAGAGATTACGCTACAAACCCGCACCGGCCTATGTCCCCTGTGCGCAGAGTAGACAATAGAACCACAATCCTTACACTTAACATATAATTACAGTTGTATCTCGTTGCAGGAAAACATCAATTATGTTAAAATTAAGAAACCATTTTATAGTGCATTTATTCATAGAAAGAAGTTGTCCTTTAACATTAGACTGTATTATATAAATAGAATAGTATTCTAATAAAAGTAAATTCATTATTCATAAAGACCATGTAAACATTGGAACAATATAATTGTTGGTTGAGTTTTCCTTTCTTACCAATGTTTGAAATACGTTTAAGGTGGGCCCTAAACAGTTTAAACAACTACGTAAAATTGGTCATGATCTTGAACTTGGTATTTTGCAAACAAAATTGAATGGGGAAAAGAGAAATTTCGGAGAATTGGAATAAATTAAAAAATTAGATGTGGTGTCAGGGGTCACCCGGTTGGAACGAAGTTCCTTTCGTTATATATTATGTACTAGTTAGTTCCAACACGCCTGTTGAAAAATACTGTAATTTAAGTGGATCTTTAAGAAAAAATACTTTTTGTAAAATGATAAATCTTTTTTAAGAAATTTTTATTTATTTAATGTTTTTTTTTAAAAAAGTATATTTTTATGCCCCGTTTGTAAGAGTATATATTATATTTTCCCGAAAAGGTCCTTTCTTTAATGAGAGGTACTTCTTTTATTAAAAGCTATTGTTTTTTTAAGAAAAGCTATCATTTTTAATAGGAAGTGCTTTGTGTATGAAAAAGCCTAAGAGTATGAAGTTTTTTTTTACAAAGTAGTACGTTTTTAAGAACAAGTACTTTTTAAAAAAGTGTTACTCTTTTTGGGAAAATGTTATTTTTTTAAGAAAATTTACTTATTTTCAGAAAGGCTACTTATCTCAAGAAAATAAACGAAAAGGTATTATTTTAATTTTAAGAAAAGGTACTTTTAAGAGAAGAAATATTTGTAAGAAAAGGTATTTTTTTAAGAGAAGGTATATTTTTTTGAAGAAAAGCTTTTTTTAACGAAAGAACATGATCAATTTTATCTCAAGAAAAATTATTTTGTGTTGCATGAAAGGTGCTCTTTAATGAAAATTCACTTGTTTAAGAAAAGGCAATTTGTTGTAATATAATGTACTTTTTTAAGAAAAGGTACTTATTTAAAACATTACTTTTTTTAAGAAAGGGTACTTTCTGTAAGAAAATTTACTTTTTTAAGCAAGGCACTTCTGTAAGGTAAGGTATTTTTTTAAAAAAGGTAGATTGTCAAGAATATCAATAGGTATTTTTTTTTTGAGAAAATTAACTTTTTTTACGAAAACGCAATTACTTAAGAAAATTTTATTTTTTTAAACTTCTTTCACTTTAGCTTTTCTAAATTTACTTTTTTTGGTTCAAAACTGCAATATGTAATAAACAGGCTCCACGTAGAAAATTTCCTATTAAACAAAAACCATCCCTCGATATGTTAGTCTAGACACAAACCAAACCAAAAGTACGAGGGTAAGAGTGTAAGAGTAAGTGTGCTGCAAAATGTAATTCCATGCTCAGGGTTGTATTTCATGGATTTGCCAGTCTTCCACTTTGGCTTTTCGAAATTTACTTGTCATTGGGTTCAAAACTACAATATGTAATGCACAGGCTCCACCATTTTTCTTTAAACCAAACCAAACCAAAAGTACCCAATATGGTGGATAATAATGGGTTTTAATAAAAAAAAAATAAATGGTTTCCCATTACATCCCATGAAGGGACCGGGGAGAACTTCTCACAACCACTGAGCTGTCCGCTTTCCAGTTTTCACTCACTGATTTGGACCTACAGTTTTACACCGATTCCGAGCGGTATTTTGAGAAGCTTTTTCATGGCTAGATACTCGATAGTGTCGCCGTCACTATGCGAGGTGACCGCCGCCGAAAGAAATTTGAAGGTGGTCAGAGCAGGGTTTGAACCCAGGATCTCATGTACAAGAGCCGCGCACACTAACCATTGCTACTTTTAATAAAGTAGTTAAAAAAAGTTGATTAACATTTTTTCATTTAGCCCCCATCCCGCAACGTGCGATAAGGAACTTCGTTCCATTAAATTGCAATCAACTCATTAGGCTTTATCATATATACATACTTAGGGACTGACTTTAGTTTGATAGGGTTTTAGGTAATACTCGTACCGCCGAGATTTAGGATGAAATTTAAGCTTTCATATATTGAAGGCAAATTTTTTGTATATTTCGGTAGAAGGGGAAATCGATTGTTGAACACAATATTCCTGTCGAAGCCTACAGCATATTCCAAATATTCGTTGAGGATCAGTCAGATGTATGTGACAAGAAGGTGTATATCAAATTGTCTCGTTGTTACCTCAAGTATATATAACGGGTGTTTTCTTACCTGCATGAGAAATTACAATGATAATACAAGACATAAATATGGTCGAAATGAGATATTTCTAAATGCCGCGGCTATGAGGTACACGATCAATTCGACCAGTCCAATTTTGGACCACTTTTTCCAATAAATCTGGCCGAATGGCGTCAATGGTGGCTTGAATATTGACTTTAACGAGTTGCTGGTTTGTTGACATACACCAATGCCTTAGCATAGCCACATAAAAAGTATTCCAGAGGCGTTAAATCGCACGAACGAGGGGCCAGTGAACAGGACCACTTCTGGAAATAAATTTATCACCAAATTGATTTCATAATAAGTCGATTTTTAAGAACGCTGTATATCAAGTTGCGCCGTATTGTTGGAACCAAATTTCGCTAGTGTTTAGCTGATTAATTTTTTCGCAATTCACCGTAACGGCAGTTCATTTCGAAATTTCGAAAGGAATAAGGATGGATGATGCCGCCAGCGTGTAATCCGCACCAAACAGTAAATTTTAATAGATGTAGTGGTGATCAGTTAACGGCTTGAGGACTGCCTTCGCTCCAAACAATCCATAACTGCAAGAAATATATTGACAAGAAAATGGACGAAGTTATCTCTGAACTTCTCGAACAGATTTATTTTTTTCTCAGTTAATTCCCACGATTTGGAAGCTTTATTGCAGCGTCAAACGATTCATGATGATTTGTCAAATCTTACTGCCCTGAAATGTTAACACAGTTTGACGTTCTCAGCTGCGAAACCATAATTATTGATATTGGTAGTTCTCATGCAGCTAAAACAACACTCTTTACTTCACCTTGTGTCCTTTCTCTTCGACTTCAGCATATATATAGGAATTGTAGTGTACACCTGGCCGAATCTTAGTGATACTCCAGAACTTTCCACACCGACAGTACATGTGTTCTGTGGTTGGCTCAATATTGCACGAAATATCAAGGCATTTTTTTGCTCACCGAGTTTTCCATGCACTTCAATTTTTCGAAATTTGTCTGCAACACACGTAATGTGGAAGAGTGCAGATCTACCTTGTTGCCATCGTAGAATTTCGACACAAGTCCCCTGTTGCTTATCTTGGGTCGATGTTAATGCTTTTTAATTCAAGATATAATGAGGTGCTTCTGTATTGTTGTATCTGAACACTGAAGTTGTATCTGAACACTGAGGAAACTGTGGTACGAAAACACCGGTTGTATTAAAGACTATTGTATTATTTTACAACAAAGTTATTGAAATTTTACTTACGTTAGTAAAAAGCGCATAAATTTTTCGCCAATATGTTCAACTTGGGTCTTCAGAAACTGGCATGGAAAGAAAATTCTAGCGTT
The DNA here is from genome assembly GCA_963931995.1 of Phaonia tiefii. Lineage (NCBI taxonomy): Eukaryota > Metazoa > Arthropoda > Insecta > Diptera > Muscidae > Phaonia > Phaonia tiefii. The sequence goes on along the minus strand of OZ008368.1, from coordinate 193,250,720 downwards.
CGTTGGTCGAATTTGTAACCCCGACTTCAAGGGAAGTAACTTTGAAATGAACTATCAAATCTGCTTTAATACGTATGTTACCATCTTAGTTGCAAATTGTCTGGCTAGGAACTGTTATATAAAACTATGCGAACATCTTAGTATGTCCTTGTGCCTTAAACTAAATTTCTTCCTTGAAATATTTTAGGATCTCATAAAAATTACATAAATTTATAGATCAATCCTTTGATAGCCCTATGTTACCACAAATGTAATTAGTTGGGATACCAATTGAAGTAAAATTTACGCGCCCCATTCTTCCTTCTGTTAGATTCAATTTGCTCATTCTCGGGCTTTCTCCACAAACCGTTCGTTCCTCCTAACCAAATGACGTTCCTCTCTCCTCTTCCCTTTATAAAGCTCTGTCGCGACTCGCGTTGCAACTGACTGAAGCGTTGCCATACGTGCAGCGTTCTTTTTCGCACATGCTATGCGATACTCTTCATCGTAACATGGTTTGCCTTTAAGCGGTGACTCATAACCAGGGCCAACAGAAATATGCACGAAAAATCTAAAAATAAGCGCATTAGATAAGCACGAAAAACATTAAAAAATACCTTAAAATCTGATAAAAAAAATGCAAACACAATAGGTTTAGATTTGTAGTGAATTTTATTCACTGAGTAGCTTTTATTTTTAATAAAAATTCATCACAAACAGTTATTTACATGAACATTATAAAAGTCAAACACAATTTTGTAGTCTGTATCACATTTTATAATCACGTCGATTCCTAAATACGCGCTTCACTTCGACGAAGGCAACGTTTCACTTTCGACGCTCTGTTTTTGATGCATTCTAAAATACTCGTGATGACTTATCGGTAAAAATTGTAAAATTTTTGGCATCACTAATTAAATCAGGTGTAGGTGTAATGAGCTGATTGGGAAAATTATTCGTCATTAACAAAAAACTGTAAAGAAAACACATGTTTATGTTTGCACATCTCTAAAAACATATGTTTTCCAGCAATCACATCACCAACGTATTATAGAATAGCAAAAAGTGAATGAGGCGCGTATTGATGGTGAAGGTGACTATAGGAATCGACCTGAATAGCTTCAAATTTTATATTAACGTAAAAAAATTACAAAATATGTAAAAACATCGAAAAACATTATATGCTTGATACCGCAAAACATGCCCGGAAGACTGTAATATATATTTATATATGCAAATATGCATTGCGTACTTCTGTTGGCCCTGCTCATAACCCAGTAAGGTCTCTACAGCAGATTTCATAGCGTGAGAAATGTACTTCCACTGCGCTTCAGAATATTGAGGCGGGGAGGGTGTTCTGCGCCAGGATCTCTGCTTATCCTTGTGGGAACCTTTGCTGCATCCAGGTAGTTCTCCGAATCGATATTAGCTTCTCGAATCACACGTACGTCCATTACATTAGTAGAGTGCCTACCAACAATTACCAGGTGATCATCAATCTTGGTCTATGTTGATCAGGGGACATCCACATATCCGTATGGATGTCTTTAGGTTGGAATATCGTACTACTGACAACCACGTTTTTGCCACGGCAAAATCTAACAGTCTCATTCCGCTATCGTAAGTGATTGCGTGTAGACTGAATTTACCGATGGTTGGCTCAAAGACTCTTACCCTGCCGACTTAGCCTTAAAATTACACAGAACAATCTTAATGTCATAGCCAGGGCAGCGGTCGTATGTTTCCTCTTGGCGCTTTTAGAACACGACCTCGGTGTCATCGTCTTTTTCTTCCGTCGGATCATTACACAAATTAGCGATATACTAAAGTATTTCACTTTTATTCGGATGGCGGCTATACGTTCACTCACGGTGTTGAACCTTGAGACGAGATGTCGCAGTCTTTTACCAACTACAAATCCGTAACCAAATTCATGCGTTTTCTCATGGCAGCTATAGTATTTGTCACAGTTCTTCTTTTTCGTACAGCTATGACCTGTCCATCGCATCTCCTGGATAGTAGTAAAGGCAGCTCTATATTTGTCGAGGACAGCTGCCAGTTGGACAGTGTCACCGGATCTGTGTAGTATTCTAAAATTCCAAGGGCATATTCGTAAATTGTGGTACTTATAAGGTTTGTGAGGGTCTTCAACAAACAGGGTTTTATTTTTCTCATTCTCATTGCATATTTTCATTTGCAATATAACGGTGGCGGAAGGCATGCTCAGCCCACGGTAGTTTTGCATCTTACCAACTGCCAGGACTGTTATATTTTTCTGCCGCCCTTTATGGGTCAGACGCTGGCCATAATGCAGTGTGTCGAAATTGGATTTTTAATTATTTACCTGTGTAGTGTAGACTCATACGCCTTCAAAGGGTAAAAAGGATTTGTCCGCTAATTCAGAGAGCTTCAGTGACAGGGGCACATATTTAAGCTGAGACGCATTAGTGATCGTATAACTAATCAGGCTGTTCATTCGCTTCGTCTTCTCACTCGAGCTAGCTATCTTCGAGGAATTAGTGCGCTGCTTGGACTGCCCTATTAAGGAATCGTTTCCTGCCACTCCCAAAGGAGTGAGAATGAGTACTTTTCAACCTCCTCGGTCAGTTCCATGTGCGATATTTTTTGTTTTAATGCTGAAAATTACAACACAGGTTCACAATATTTTGCCCATAATGACAAGAAACCTAATCATTTGGTTTAAGGGCTTTTTTCATTTGTTTTTGCTTTGTCCATAATTCTACATATCGATTAGCTATCGGACAGCCATGCAACCATGTTACGATAAAAAGTATCGCATGGCAATTGTGGCAAAGAACGCTAGACGTATGGCAGCACTTCAGTCAGTTGTACCGCGAGCCGCGCCAGAGCGTTACAAGCAGAAGAGGAGAGAGGAACGTCGTTTGGTTAGGAAGAAAAAACGGTTGTGGAGAAAACGCATTCAAATTGACTCTTACAGAAGGAAGAATGGGGCCCGTATATTCTAAAGATAAGTAAAAGCCAGAAGGAAATGGATCAGGGCATGCATCAGCTAATACGCAAAATCTGGCTTGCCGAATGAACGCCCGATGATTGAATTTGTGGAATACTATGTTCTGTTTTCAAAAAAGGCGACCCGAGTATATGTACGAACTGTCGTAGAGCAAACCTTTTATCCATCGCATACAACGTCCACTCGAGCGTGATGTGCGAAAGATTAAAGTCGTTTCTTGCCGACCTCATAGGCCTGAAAATTCAATTGATTTAGGCCTGGAAATTCAACTATTGAGCAGATATTCGTAATATGACAATTTCTGGAGAAAATCCACGAAACTCAAATCGACAATTGTAGATTCAGATATAAGGCCGATTTCGGTAGGCCGATACGGGGAAAACTGTACTAAGCTATGTCTGACCTTGGTGTTCCTGCTAAGCTGACACGTCTTTGTAGAATGAATCTGACCAACACGAAATCTTCAGTAAATATTGTAAAAGATCTCACCGAACCACTTAATATGAGACGAGGCCTCAGGCCGGGCGATTCTCTATCACGCGATCTGTTAAACATATTAATTTAGCTCATGGTGATAACTTAGGCGTCATTGGGCGATATCTGAGAGAAGTTACTACAGTATTTTCGAGAATTGCGAAGGCGAAGTTAGGTTTGGCAGTAAATGAGAACAAGATAAAACTAAGGGTTTCGACAAGCAGAACATCCACCCGATTGGACGAAAGGGTGTACGTTGATAACCGTAATAATTTCGAGGTAGTGGGTGAATTTATTTACCTCGAATCAGCCGTGGACAGAAGCAATATCGTCAGCCTGAAAATCAAAGGGAGAATTGTGCTTGAAAACTGGTGTTATTCTAAGCTAAGCAAGCACATTAGTGAAAAGACCCTCTCTCGAGAAAAGATGATCCAAATACATCAGACTCTCATGCAACCTCTTTTGCTATATGGCACAGAATACATGGTCATATCGCATGCTGATGAAAAAAACTGGTCTTAAGGTGAGTACTTTTCGCGAGGAAAAGTTTTTGTTTTTTACAACGCTGGTCTCTCCTAAAGATGACAGCGGCAACTGCATGGTAGAATAAGTAAGGTGAACTCGTTAGAACAGCTGATTTCTACCAATTATACATGTATTTTGTTTTTCTACTTTTACTGTAGATACACAAATGTAGAAAATTTTACAGATAAGGAACACCAAACAAAAACAAAATGGCTGTTTTTGCTGCCTAAAATTTCAACAATTTCAACAAGAGTACAGTAGACTGTTCATGATTGTAATTACCTGGAAAGTTGGCCAAACCAACACAGTGTGTATGATAATGGGCACCACAGGTGGAACACATATGTAAGAGCATTGGTGGAGCACGTAAACCAAGGGGTACCGATGAGTCAGCTGATCAAATTAGTACTTGGAGAACTTATAGAGAAAATGATTTCAAGGAGAAACGGTGATACGATTTCATACTTTTACAGCCGCGTGTCAACCCAAAAGTACAAAACACATCAACTTGGAGTAAATTTTGCCAATTAAATCGATTAATGAGATATTCAGTGAAAAGAATCAAAATGTAATGAAGTGTTAGAGCAAAATTATTTGTGTAGATTCCAATTAACACGAACATTTTTAAAATTAAAGATTTCTCTCATTCTCCTCATGTTTTCCAAGCCTTCCACGGACTTTGTTAGAACATAAAACAGCTGTTGCAAACTCTGGTTAATATTACTCGGTGACGTAAACAAACAAATTTCAAAACGTCAAAAAAATGTTTGTGTTGAAAATGGACAAAAAACACGTTGTTTCTGTGTTGGAAACAGTCAAAAACAAGTAGTCGATTTCTTTTCAACTACACAACACTAGTAGTGTTGGGCTTATTTTCTTCCTCGTGAAAATATAGTACCCACCTTTAGAGAGAAAAATGGTCCGAAAAATATATGGTCCTATAAGAGAAAATGGCGAGTATCGACCACGGATGAACCACGCACCGTATAATCTGCATTCCGACATCGACGTAGTTGTCGTATCAAAATAGCGCATTTACGCTGGCTAGGATATGTCAGTAGAATGGATTAGAATGAACCAGTGCGAAAGGTATTCGAAAGCGTACTCGAAAGACATCGCAAAATAGGTAGACGAAGCTTCTCTGGAAAGACCAGGTGGATTATTGCCTGCGAGAGCTTGGTGGTGCCAACTGTAGAAGAAAAGCTGAAGATCGAGCCGGTTGGAAAATATGTCATCCTCATTTTGTAAGGCTCTTGAACCTTCTAGGTTGTTTGAGGTCACCATGTATGTAGATAATCAAGTAAGTAAGTATGTGTCATTACAATTACACTGTGGTTGAAATTCTACAAAATAATTTATTTTCCAGATGTCGACCATTTGAGTTAACCTGAACCAGAACCAGAATAAAACTAAACGGACCTTTATTGTTGCCGATTATGAAACGTCCTTTACAATATCTATCACTCCTGAAATATCTACAACCCTTTTCCTTGCATAAGGATTTCATTTCATTTGTACATTCATGAGTGTTTAATTTGTGAGCCTTATGGGTTTGCACCTTCTACCACGGCAGAGGAAATATCACTACCAAAAACTGTTTAACGTGGAAAGAGATTTTGTTCATGTCTTCCCTTGTGTCTGTGTGAAGGTGTTTTAGCCAAGTAGACTCGTAACAAAAGGCGCCGTTTTGGTCGAAAGTAAACATGTCTGAAATTATTAAATTAAGGATGGCAACAAGGTAGGGAAAGGGTTTTACCGTCTACCACCTTCATTATGTAATTTGTTCGGTTACTGTTTACCGCTACTCAATCGCTCGTTTTGCTTTTCCTTTTATGTTAATTATATATGGCGATATCTTTAACGTAAATCATCCTTGTCTCCCTTTATCACGGATTTCTGTGTCGGCTTGTTTAGACACAGTTTTGTTGCGTTTTAGGTGTTTGATATTATTCAGATGCACCTTTCGTTTTCGGTGTCTGTGATTGTTTTAATGAGTATTTAATTTTAAGTGATTGAAGAGAAGAACAAATTATGCAAATGGTAGCTCTCCGAATGAATAAAAAAAGGTGGAATTGTAAAGAGTCCCATGAATCAGTATATGTTTGTTATTATAATTGAAAACTATATAAAGGGTCCGCCAAATATCTTTTTTTTTTGAAAATTCTATAAAAAAAAAACTACTGAATATTTTCTTTAATTTATTTTTTTATTTGAAAGTACAATCCTTCCGGTTAATAATGGAAAATAATTTCATTCAAATGGCTGGCTCGGCTGGCCAAGCAGTAGCCTACACAATCGGTCCAATTTTTAAGCACATTATCCATTGTGTGCAGCTGTATTTCACCAATGGCTTCACGAATATTGTCCTTTAAAGCGTCAATTGTCTCTCGCTTGTCGGCGTAACACTTATCTTTGAGGGCACCCCACAAATAATAGTCCAACGATGTCAAATCGCAGCTCCTAGGTGGCCAAACGACATCAGCTCTGCGGCTGATAATGCGATCTTCAAAAACAGGGCGCAAAACATCGGGTGTAGCTTCGGCTGTGTGGCATGTAGCGCTGTAGCTGTTGAAACAAAATGTTGCCAATATCCTCCTCTTCAAGTTTTGTGAACAAAAATTCGTTCAACATGGCCCGATAACAACTGCAACGCCATTGACTGTAACGGCCACTCCTTGCTCATTTTCGAAGAAAAATAGCCCAATTATGCCTCTGGACCAAAATCCGCACCAAACAGTGACTCGTTGTGGGTGCAGCGGCTTTTCAATGTATGCGTGCGGGTTTTCTGTGCCCCAACTGCGACAATTTTGCTTGTTTCTTCCTTTGTTTGCTTTGTTTGTTTCTTTGTTTGCTTCTTCCAAAATTCGTACGCAATTTTCGTACACATTCTGCAACATTACCATGATTTTCAAAGTAATGTCGCAATATTTCCCAGTGTTGTTTAAGCGTATAGACAACCATATTCGTTCAGCGGAAGGATTAAACTAATTATCTGTCAAATCAGACATGAGCTAAGTGTTACCATTCACGAAATAAGCACTAGTTGAAAAAAAAAACGTTAGATGGCGGACCCTTTACATACATTTCGTCCTGTAAAGTGAAACCATTGAGAAATTATGCAATACAGGACGTTAATGTATACTTTTCATAATTAAAGGCCCAACAAGCCAATGCTGTTAACATGTATTTTATTTTTCGTAGACGAATACTGATGGTATTGGAGATTTTTGTCCAAATCACCTTATGACTGTTGTAGTTTTGTTGCATTCCAAACTTGTTTAAGTTTATTTTTCATTTTCATACTTTGCTTGCTCTTTTGTAGCAAGAATTTACACAAGGGATACCATTTATTGTAAACAAAAATGTTCTTAATAATTGTTCGGTTCAAGATCAATAACTATTAAATATTACTTTTTCTATGAAAAAGTAAATTTTAATAGAAATATTAAAAAAGAAAACTTGTGAAATTTATCATTATGGTGGATGGTTGGGAATATAGCTATTTCAATGCCCTCCCAGGCATATCATCAGCTTCCTTCTCCATAAGTATTTAGGTAGGAAAGAAAGAAATGTTGTGAATATTGATGGTTATGGCAAAGTATTGTTGTGGATGTTTTCGCTTTCGCACAAGTAGGAGTTTAGACAATTCTCGCTTACTTGAGATTTGTTTACCCCTATAATGTGTGATGATATACCTAAATACTTGTGGAGAAGGGGCTGATCATATGCCTGGGAGGGCATTGAAATAGCTATATTCCCAACCATCCACCATAATGATCAATTTCACAATTTTTCTTTTTTAATATTTCTACTAAAATTTACTTTTTCATAAAAAAATTACTTTTTAAAAGTTATTGATCTTGAACCGAACAATTATTAAGAACATAACAAATGAAAGATCCAATAATATAAACCCGGGTAAACAAAAATTAATATTTGCGTATTAGTTACAAAAGAACAAAAAGTTTACAAAATATTTTTTGCCTTTGTAGTTTTATATCTTGAAACAAATCGATACTCTTCAAACTACCAGATTTATTCTCCTAAATTTCTCCTTTTTAATTTTCTGCAGATCCTTACGACTCATACGTTGGGAAGCGATTTGCGCTTTAAAGCTCCAAATCTGTAATCTACACTGAAAAGCAAATTGAGCATTAGAACAATGTATAAATTTCATTAATAATTTTACATTAAATTGATGTACGATTCCTTAAATTAACGACCATGTTTTTTCTGATTTTTCCATTATCATTGAATTGAAGTTTTACTACAGCATTTTGATGAATTTTTGCAAACTTATATTTTGAAACATATATTTGTGGCCGTCGATGGTGCAATGGTTGATGTGCGCGGCTCTTTTACATGAGAAAGTGGGTTCGATTCCTGCTCAGACCGCCGAACATTTCGTTCGACGACGGTCTCCTCGCTTAGTGATAGCGATACTATCGAGTACTTAGCCATGAAAAACCTTCTCAAAATACCATTGGGGTCCGGTGTAAAACTGTAGGTGTAGGTGAGTATAAACCTAAAAGGCGCACATTGCACTGATTGTGAGAAGCTCTCCCGAATCCGTTCATGGGATGTAATGGGACATCATTTTTTTTATTGTGCACCGCGTGATTAGTTTTTAGAATTTTCTATATAATTGGTTCTTTAGTGGCCTATTTCTTTACAATGTCTAGTTTTTGTACGGTCCTTACCCAATCGTTGGCAGCACATGCATGGGAAAAAGTGTAGCCGGCGGCGGCGGCACACGGCAAAAATCGCCAACGGTTTCCTCTTCTGGTTGCTTATTTCGCCATGAAATTTTACAAAGCTAATCCATAAAATCTACTACCAACACAATTACAAACATTTTGTGAACTCACCACAACAACAAAAAACGTCAAAACAAAAATAGGAAATCCAACCGTTTTCTCGCCTTTAAGAAAATTATGGTGTCCCATCAATAAATTTATTTTTTTTGCTCAAGCTTTATTTGAAAGCTTATAGGGTAAAATATTTTTGAGAATTTTTTCAGATTTTTCCGAAGTGGTCGCGCAAGTCGAATTTCTCCCAAAAATGGGGTATTCCATGCGTTTTTTTAATTTTACTTAAAACTCGGTCAATAGCCACGATTTTCTTAGTTTGTAAGTCAACATTTTTGAAGCTAAACGTTCAACCTTTTATTGTATATGTATAAACCACCAGTTTTGGCAGTGATTTTCCTCAATAAGGTACCAGGTATTAAATTTGTTCATATATCTGTGGTCACAAACAATAACAGCCTAAGTCGAATCTAAAATTTTTCAGGGAGAGCAGTTTAAAGTTTAATATCTTTACTCGAAATCAGGAGTCGGAGTTTTTGTGATAACTTTGTTACAGATAACAAGGAAACGAATTCTTTTACTTACTTCTTAACAATAAAGAGTTGCATATTTGAGCACGGTGACTTCTCAAAATTTTTTTTTAAATTTTGTCCTAACTCGAGTTAGGCTGTTATTGCTTGTGACCACAGATATTTTGGGTAAATTTTGTAAAAATCGCTTTATATCTAACTAACTCACTTTAAAAGACGTATAAATTCCAAGCAATTTTGTAAAAAAAATTTTGAATTTTTGGTTACTGTTCCAGAGTTATACCATTTTAAAGCATTTTAGAAAAGAAATTTGGAAAACAAAATTTTGAATTTGCAGTTACTGTTCCAGAGTTATGCAACTGTAAAACTCTTTACCCATTGTATGAACCTAATAATATTATAAAATGTTTGTCTTTTTTCATCGGATTTGCTTTAAACATTGTATTATTGAAAAAATCTACATGCGCTAAGTAACAATAAAGAATTACACGTATCAAAAATGGCCCCGGCAACATATTGCAGGAACCGTATGTATGATTGCTTGCAAACATATATATGTTTCCTCCTTGTCATTTTACTGTCGTAACACCTTGTCGTTACTTAGCGCATGTAGATTTTTCCATGAATACAGTGTTTAAAGCAAATCCGATGAAAAGTTGGCAAATAGTTTATGGTATTATTAGTTTCATACAATGGATAAAGAGTCTTAAAATTGCATAACTCTGGAACAGTAACTGCAAATTCAAAATTTTTTTCTCCAAATTTGCTTGGCATTTATCCGACTTTTAAAGTCTGTCATTATTTTCTTTAAATTTTCATAGAAATTTAAAGCAAATCCGATGCAAAAATGGCAAACAGTATATAATATTTTTAGGTTCGTACAATGGTTAAAAGGTTTTAAAATGGTAGAACTCTGGAACAGTAACAGTGAATTAAAATTTTTTTCTACAAAATTGCTTGGAATATATTTGTTGTTTAGAATGCATCATTAGTTTTTAAATTTGCATAGAAATCTTAAAAGTTATAAAGCGTTACTAACAAAATTTACGAAAAAACATAATTTGCTGTACCTTATTGAGAGAAATCATTGCCAAAACTGGTTACTTATGCATATACAATAAAACTTTGAATGTGTTGCTTTACAAATGTTGACTTACAAACTAAGAAAATCGTGGTTATTTACCGAATTTTAAGTAAAATTCAAAAAACGTCCGGAATACCAGATTTTTGGGGGAAATTGGACTTGTGCGACCTCTAAACCTCTTCAGAAAAATCTCAAAAATATTTTACCCTATTGGCTTTCAAATACAGTTTGAGCACCAATGAAAATCGAATAAGAACAATTCTTTGGGACACCCTAATGTCCATATTAAGATTGTATAAAACAGCTAATTGTACCAAGAACAGCAGAACTCCTAATTTTACCAAAAATTAAAAGTGTAATATTTTAATGTTAATTGGTTCAAAATTTATTTTGAATGTGGGGAATTGTTTTCTATGATTCAACATAACGATGACCATTACTCAAGGATAATTGCAGTACGTTATTCTTAAATGAATGCCAAACGAAGTAGTACCCATATTACTTACTTACTTAGCACGTCTCGAACAAACCGGGTGGTTATGGACCTCACAAATAGGAGATAATATATTTCGCGAACCAGTTCGATAATATTCCGTATCTCTCAAGATGGTAATACCAAGTCTACGCAGGGATTCGTCAACGTGATCTCTCCAGCCGTGTTTTGGACATCCTATTTTTCGTCTTCCTTCGAGTTTCGAAAACCCTTCGAGCTAGTTCATCTTCATCCATTCTACTGACATGGCCTACTAACTAAGCCAATGTCGGGATATAGCTCATATAGCCGATGTTCGCCGAACATAAATTTTTCGGAGCATTTTTCTCTCGATGATTCCTAGAGATGTGTCGTCTGTTTGCGATAAGATACAGGATTGTGCGCCATAAAGCAAGACAGGTTGTATGAGAGTCTAGTATAGCTGGACTTTTTTACCCGAGAGAGGGCTTTATCTCTAAAGTCCTTGGTTATGCCAAAATAACATCTAATCGCAAGCACAATTCTCGGATTGGTCGTAAGGCTGACGTTGTTTTTTTATCTGCAGTAAGATCCCAGTATATAAATTCGCTCACCACCTCGAAATTATAACGGTCATCAACGTACACGCTGTGGTCTAATCGCGTGGAGGCTCTGCCCGTTGAAACCATTAATTTTGTCTTGTCGTCATTTACCGTAAGACCCACTTTTGCTAACTCCTTTCAATTTTCGAAAAAACCGCAGTAACTTCTGCAATTGTGCGCCCAATGATATCTATATCATCAGCATACGCGAGCAGCATGTGACTTCTGGTTCTGTTGGTTTTATTCATGTTGACGGAAGCTTTTCTCATTATGATCTCGATTAAGATGGTAAAGAGATCGGAGGATAGGATGTTGCCTTGCCTGAAAGCCCGCTTAGTTTCAACAGTTTCGGTAAGACCCTTACCAACTGTCACTGCGGATTTGGTGTTCGTCAAGATCATCCTGCAAAGCCGTATTGCAGGAATACCCAGCTCATACATTGCTTCGTAGAGTTTCTCCCGTATCGAGCTATCGAAGGCCGCTTTATAATCGACAAATACACCCAGCGAAATAATTAAAAAGGATATATATTTTTTCTCGGTGCTCTCAATGCCCTGAATTTATGGTGTAGAATTTTAATGAATATGTGTGTCATTAGGTATATTATGTCAGAGAACTTGTCACTTTTACAAGTTAAATGAAATATTACGTTGTGTTTTCTGTTTCCGGTGCGAAATATATATAAAGGCTACATGGAAAAGAAACGGAATTCGAACAGTAGTAAATACGAATTTAAACAGAAGAGAGTTTTCTGTGGTTGGTACTTTATTGTTTTAAAATTAACGTAGGTCAAATTAAAAAAAAATTATTTATACAGAATAAGTGGTGGAAAGTAGCTAAGTAAAGAAGAAACGAGAAAAATTTAAGATTATCATGATGAAGGGCTGTCGAATCGCGAAATTTCGAGGCGATTGAAAAGATCTAGCTATTTAATTGACAATTTTATAAAATAGGGTGGCCAATATGGAACCACAAAATGACCAGGAAGGACACCACTGATCAGTGGCTGCGTCAAAAGAGAGATCAAAAGGGTTGCTGTTCAAGAAAACTTCGCTGATAAGGAAATTATTGCTGAATTGAGCTTCAACAAATAATGAAACGCGACTTGAAACTGTGATATATAAGGAAAAGTATGCAAAACTTGGGCTCATGCCAAGACATGAATTAGCCAGATTTTAATTCGCTGAAATATACCCATTTTTGGATGAAGAGTAATATTTTCCGATGGAAATAATGAAATTTGGATGGACCTTATGGCTCTGACAAATATTGGCGCTGCAGAAATTTTTCCAAAATTATGCGTCAGCGGCGAAATTTTGGCGGTGGCTCCCTTATGGTTTGGGCAGGTATGAGTTATAGAGGAACCACTCCAATATGTTCCGTTTCCACAAAAATGGACTCCGAGTATTATATTCGAATATTGGATGTCCTCGTAGTTAATTCTGGAGAGGAAATTTGAGTCTCAGAATTTATCATCCAGCAGGACAACGCAACAGTACATCGGTCTAAGAAAACTCCAAAATTTCTGGAGTCTAAAAGTAATATCAACTCTTGACTGACATGCACTTAGTTCTGATCTCTATCCAATCGAGAACCTCTCGTGTATTTTACGTACCCAAGTTTACCAACCAGGACGCCAGCTGAAGAATGTCAAGGATCGAAGAGGAGCAATACAAGAAAGTTGAAGATAACCGATCCTGCGCATATATTCATTCAATGCCAAGATGCTAAGTAGAAGCTATCAGCGATAATGAAGACCAAACGTCTTACGAAACTTTTTAGAATATTTAAATAAACCTTTTGCCTTAATAAATATTTCGCACTAGTAATTAATTTATTTTTGTTGATTCACCTTCAAGGAGTCATACTCAAAATATTTTTGCTGAAAAGTATTTAATTTTGAAAGGACTAATACAGTATAAAATAAAAACCTGAAAATTCCTCACAACATTTGGAAAAAACAAAAAATGGTGTTGCCTTTATATTTATTTCGCGGGATGTAGGTGATAGATGTCGATTTGATTTTCGTGGATCTTGTACAGTATTTGATGTAGAATGAAACTCTGGTCAGTTATCGATTTTCCAGGCCTAAATCCACACTGGTATGGTCCAATCAGGTCAGCGATAATTGGTTAGAGTCTTTCACACATCGTACTTGATAGAACCTTATATGATGTGGATAAAAGTCTTATTCCGCGGTAGTGGCACAGAGACTCGGGTCACCTTTTTTTAATATGGGACATAGTACACTGTATTCATTCATCCAACCAAATTTTGCTAATGAGCTGATGCATGCACCTTATCAGCTCATCGCTGCCAGCCTTAACCAGCTCTGCCGGTAATCCATCGGCTCATGCGGCTTTGTTGTTCTTAAGCCGGGCAATAGATTCGTCGTCGTCCAAATTATGATCGATTGTCCCATCGTCATTGGATATCTCAGGTACCAGTAGTGCGGAGTAATGATTTCTCCATATTCCCAACATGCTCTGTACATCTGCGATGAGATTTCCGTCCTTGTCATTAAAGAGGGGGGGGGGGGGGGGCCTGAACCATGTCCATTAGTTCCGTTTATGACTTTTTGGTAGAATTTTCGGGCTTCGTTCTTCCTTCTGTCGCGCTTTCTCCACTGCTGTTTTTTACGCCTAAACAGACAGGTTACGTCCTTTCTTTTTCCCTATACTTCTCAGTCGCAGCTCGCGTTACAATTGACTGAAGCATTGCCATGCGTGCAGCGTTCTTTTCATCATTTGCAATGCGACACTCTTTATCGTACCATGGTTTGCTGCGAAGCGGCTTTTCAAACCCAAGTACGGTTGTTGCGGCAGTTTTTATAGAGTCAGAAATGGGTTTCTGTGCCAAAAGTTGCGAGAGTTTCTTGAGTAGGCTGTGGCTACCTCTGGTCACTCGTACGTACATGACACTGGATGAGTGCCTTCCATCATTTTCCGCGTGATCAGTTTGGTTATTCGTTCTTTGATCAGGGGATGTAGCTAAGTAGCCTTGTGGATGTCTTTATGCTGGAGTCCATGTTTTTGCCGCAGCAAAGTCAATCAGTTTCATACCGTTGTCGGAACTGTCAGCATGTAGACTGAAATTGCCAATAGTTGGATGAAACACATTCTCCCTGCCTACTTTAGCATTAAAATCTCCTAGTACAATCTTAATGTCATGGCCAGGGCAGCGGTTCTTCTTCCCAAACCCGATTAACAACCACAAATCAATGTGGAAATAGCTGAGCTACGAATTTTTGAGTAGTAGATTGAGATTTTGAGGACGCATCACTCTTTTTAGACACGATTATGTACTCGTCCTGACCTCGACCAGACCTCTGCTACGTCACTTGACAAGTTTTTGAATCTGTATTTCAGTGTACTTAGTGGGACGTAGATGACAAAACATGAATAAAAATTATCCTGACCAAAAGTTCAAAATGAAAAACTTAATAAAAATTTATGTATATTGTTAAAATAGGACTAAATCGTATTCTTAAGTTAGATTCAAGTCCAAATGGGAGACTACTCTGCGTGGCAATCCCGTAAAATGGCGGGATAATCCCGGAGAAACCGGGACGGTTGGTCAGTTTACTTATAATAAAACTATTATGTGTTCAAGTTGTTGTCAAATTCGCCTGAATTAACTAAATCTGGCTAACCGTCATAGTTCGATGTAAGAGCGTGTAGTGAATTATATGACAAACTTAGTGGTTCACTGTAAGAACTTTGTGAATGCTCACGATTTGGTCACATATTCGAATTGACTTTGACAGTCTTGACTATTCGACTATATTACTATGAACTATTTCAGCCTAATTGTTGTTGTATCCTATCAAAGAAAAATAGGCAAGGGTCTCTTTTCCTCTTGTTACGTTCTCTCGATGACGACGAGCTAGTAGGCCATTTCATCGAGTTTGAGTTGCTTTTGTATTTTACTCTTTGGTTTTACATAAAACGGGCAGAAATAATAGGTAATTTTCGTTCGATGCAAATAACATAAAATATAATTTAGCTGTCGTTAGAATTAAACACTATTTAAACTTAGTTTGCTGCATGGGTTGGTTCTGGTGGCTTACCACTCTGTTCTCTATAACAGCCGATCAGCTGTGTCATGGATTCCCACTGGTCCTACCAACTGTCTCTCTAACTTCGCGCTCGACTTCATTTATTTTTCACAGCAAACCAATTTCTAAATGAAGTAAAATTAAAATCTCTCCTATTTTTCGTCATCCCAAATGAAGTGACTTTCTTTGTTTGCTTGCGATAGGGCCAAGGATTCTGCGCCATGAAGCAAGACAGATTGTATGAGAGTCTGGTACAGCTGGACTTTTGTTACTCGATAGAGGGCTTTATCTCTAAAGTGCTCGCTTAACCCAAAATAAAATCTATTCGCAAGCACAATTCTCCGCTTGGCATCACGGCTGATGTTGTTGTTTTTTTATTTACGGCAGATCCCAGTGTATAAATTCGTCCAACACCTCGAATTTATAACGATTATCAACGTTCACGCTGTGGTCTAATCGCTTGGAGGCCCTTCTCGTTGAAACAATTAATTTTGTCTTGTCGTCATTTACCGTCAGAACCACTTTTGCTAACTCCTTTTCGATTCTCGAAAAAACCGCAGTAACTTCTCTAATTGTGCGCCCAATGATATCTATATCATCAGCATACGCGAGAAGCATGTGACTTTTGCTGCTGATGGGTTTATTCATATTGACTGCAGCTTTTCACATAATTACCTACATTAAGATGTTAAAGTGATGTAAGCAAAAAGAAAGTGCTATAGCAAAATAGCATTCAGCACAAAAATTATTATTTTTGTTATTTTCCAATGTAACATTTACTAATGCGTTCATAGAAATCGAACAGGTACCGTGTAACAAAAAGGTGTTAACACATCGCCCGAGAGTTTGAAAACTCATTGCTTTTTTTTAACGCTTCTAATTATTTGACTTCTAATTCTAATTCGTTTGACTGCTAGCAATTGTGTTTTTATATGTTTGTGGTTTCGATAGGTGATTCCTCGTAGTACTTTCGAATTCATAAACCTGTACATATAAAATATGTGAAAGCCAAAACTGCCTGATGATAGGAAATGCAAACTAACAAACTAGCAGACTAACGAACTCATAAACACGCCCTCTTTATAATAGTAGCATAGATGAGCAGATATTGGAATGCCAGATGTTAGGCAATTGCATTATTTTTTGGGAGTCCGCTTTTATTCTGGGACATTTTTCAACCCTATCTTCAACTCATTTGCCACAGTCACGACCTCTTCAGTTACTGTAAACTTTCTTCTATACGCGAACTACTTTCTTGATTGAATAAATGTGGTTTCGAACGCGTTTTCTCTTACGTTAAAAAGCAGCCACGGCGGTCGTATTCAAGAATTTTTCATTTGTTTCCTTAACTCTTCGTATTAAAAAATTATAATTACCAAAACGGGCCAATCGCCCTTTATTTGAAATTTTACATTTTATGAGAAAGTTGTCTCAATCCACGATCGACAACTACAAATTTTTGAAAGTATTTTAGGTTTTTTACGATAATTTCAATTTTACTTAAGCTCCTATAATTGCTAAAATATCCTTCGGACATTCCTTAAAATGGCATAAAACATTTTTATTACTCTCTGTAAGAATAAAAACTTAAAACTGTTAACCAAAAATCGAAAACAATTTAATGACTATTGTCAAAAACAAAACACAAACAGATTGAAGTTTAAGAATTAACCACATGAAATAAACGGGTCAAGTCAAGGAGGAGTAGTGTGATTTGAGGCTGTCTCCCTTGTTGGGTAAGCCAAACACCCTCCAGAAACAGACATCACTCGCACAGAATGTAATACGTGCAGTATTTTGGGTTACTGCGTTAAACCGGAGCCAAAAAAAGAAGTTTTGAAAAAAACACACCAAAATCATGTTCATGTTTATAACTTACATAAATCGCCGAAAAAACCCTTAAAAGATCGACAATAAAAATGTTAAAGGGACAGCTTAAGAAAGCCCCCCTAAATCCCCCAAAATGCTCAGTGCAAATCGTAAATTGAACTTGAATATGGATTGGAATTACAAGCAGCTAAAGCATTTCAAGTTACATTTTGGCACAGAAAGCAAAACTAAATGAATTAACAACAAGTGTTGTAAAGACGAGAAAAAAATTAAAATCGTTTTTGAGAGATATATATTTAACTGACTGACTGTCTGTCTGTTCCAAAAAAATGGTTAAAGTGAAAATATTTTTTTTTTCTGCTCTTTGCGTAAATAATTTTATTGGTCATAACCAATATTTGGTTACACATATATGGAATGATTGGTTTGTTGTTGCTGAATTTCACGTTGTTCGCCTTTATAAAAAAAATTAAGTTTACTTTTTTATTGCAATCATTCTTTTTGGCAGATGACAACAAAATTGTCTTGAACATGTTTAAGATAACAAAATACTGTTAACGCAACAACCGAACGCACCCAAAATCAATTTCTGTTAACAGATGTCCGGTAGTTTATCATATTAACTTGTTCAAATTTACAATAATTTCTTTAGACATTCTTTTGAAATTCGCACTCGTACCACGATTGTAGGACGCGTCCTCACATCCATTTCATGGGTGCATAGCCCATCACGCATAGGGAGAAGGGAACAAGATCGGAGCTTTGAGCTTCTGTTATTAATGCTTTGGTTTTGAAATTGATTTTTTACAACTAAAATTAATTGTTTTTGACAAGAAAGTTACTTTTTGAGCATTTTCTTCTTCTCTGTTTCAATAAGTTTATGCAAAATAACGCGATTGGGATTCAATTTTTATACATACGTAATTGTATTTATATTTTGTACAAAACATTCCAAATCGTTTATGACGGGTTGTGCACGTAATTGATTCATTTTACCTTAGGCTGTATCCTATTTGGAAAGCCGTACACAAAGATTCAGTAACTTTCGACAAGTTTCCAAAAACTTGTTATTTTTAAAAATTTACTAAAAACGTAGCTCGAAGCTATACGCTGTTTCCGAATGGGAATGAGAATAGAGTCTGATATTTCCAATGAAATGGTAATGTCAACTGAACATATTTGAGTTTGTCACATATCACAAATCACAAGGGAACTGTCAAAACCAATCATCATTAAGAAAAACCCTCTATAACAAAGTAAGACAATACTTCGATATCTACTTAAAACTGGAGTCTACTTTGTTATACATCTTCGTACTCAGTATTTAATAATGTAACGCTATTTCAAGTTTAAAGGAAATTCAAATTTCACAGGGTACATCAGTTTTAAAAAATCCCATAATTGCAATTTTGCACCTGAGCAAAATGATCTACGGATCTCCGTAGTTTAATAAAACATGAAGCCATTCTTTGTAAAATTGCATACTCAAGTGCGTACACAATTGCTGAATTTTCAATTTGGGATATAAAACATTTTTTTTATTGTGTAATATTTCGTTTTTCACATTTGTTTATTTTTTGGGACTTATTAGGCGATTCTCCTCATAATTGTATTAAATGAAGATGACGCACAGTGCTTTGTCCCTGTACATCGATGGGACAAAAATAGAAGGAGTCGTGCTAGGGTAATAAAATTTTGCACGAGTCCTTAATATAATAGAGTTAAGAAAATTTCAAAGTATCGACAAAATTTAACACGCCCATCGCCCACCGCCAATACAAACCGAATTTATTATTGGCTGTAAAAATGTAACTATTGCGGGAAATTTCATAAAAATTGCGTGAAGAATATACTTGTACACCACCTTATCAAAAAATAGCATTTCATCAACATTGATCACTCCCATCGCCCACCGCCCATAAAAACCGAAAATAATTGGTCCGCCAAACAACTTTTTTTTTTGAAAATGGTATAAAAAAAACCACTAAATATTTTCTCAAATTTCTTTTTTTATTTGAAAGTAAGTTTGAAAGTACAATCCTTCCGGTTAATAATGGAAAATAATTTCATTCAAATGGCTGCCTCGGCTGGCCATGCAGTAGCCTACCCGATCGGTCCAATTTTTAAGCACATTATCCATTGTGTGCAGCTGTATTTCACCAATGGCTTCACGAATATTGTCCTTTAAAGCGTCAATTGTCTCTGGCTTGTCGGCGTAACACTTATCTTTGAGGGCATCCCACAAATAATAGTCCAACGGTGTCAAATCGCAGCTCCGAGGTGGCCAAACGACATCAGCTCTGCGGCTGATAATGCGATCTCCACAAACTGATAATGCGATCTCCGCAACACATCGAGTGTAGCTTCGGCTGTGTGGCACGTAGCGCCGTCCTGTTGAAACCAAATGTTGCCAAGATCCTCCTATTCAATTTTTTGTGAACAAAAATTCGTTCAACATGGCCCGATAACGACTGCAACGACATTGACTGTAACGGCCACTCCTTGCTCATTTTCAAAGAAAAATGGCCCAATTATGCCTCTGGACCAAAATCCGCCCCAAACAGTGTATGCGTGCGGGTTTTCTGCGCCCCAAATGCGACAATTTTGCTTGTTTACATACCCGCCAAGATCAAAATGAGCTTCATCTGAAAAGATGATTTTTTTTGGCAAAATCGGCATCTTCTGTAAGTCGATCGCAGGCCCATTTTCCCCATATTTCCCAGCGTTGTTCAAGCGTATACACAACCATATTCGTTCAGCGGAAGGATTAAACTAATTATCTGTCAAATCAGACATGAGCTAACTGTTACCATTCACGAAATAAGCACTAGTTGAAAAAAAAAACGTTAGATGGCGGACCCTTTATTATTATTCTACGCAGAAACCAAAAGTGTTTTCAAAAACACTGCTCCAATAGCAGCAGATAGGGACTTGTTATTTTTCCCTGGTAGATAAATGTATAAACTGTAAAAAACAAAAATAGTAAAAAAAAACATTTTCGTATTATTTTTTTTTCGCGAAACTGCTCGAAACAAGATTTTGTTAAATCACGAAAAAACATGAAAAAAATGTCGTTATTTGTTGGATCGATGGCACCCATTCTTTTTTACATCTGTAAGACAGATGTACAGACTGCCGTAACCCCCTATCGGATAAACAGATTTTAACTAAAATTTGCCATGTATAAGATTTTCAATACAAAAAATTGTATACCTTATTTTAAGGAAATCGGTTAACGAATTCTGGTACCTCCCACACAAATTGTAAAAATCTCGACAATTTGTCGTTTTTAGTTGTTTGGAAGCAAATATAACGTGCCGCAAATATAATATACTTGTGTCCAAACACATTTTTTTTGTTATTCAACATTACATGTTTGAGACACAATTATTAATATGTTATAACATATGTGTTTGCGTACAAAATATATCCTTGTTTATTTGCCAAGTTTGTTGCACTCTTTATTCTCTCTTGAGAGCAAGAGAAATAAAGAGGGATAACGAGAGAGTCTATCTCGTGTGTGTGTGTCAGTACGTTTGCATTATTCTCTCCGTCAGGGATTCATAAATATTCCTGAATGTGCGTGTCAATTGAAGAAGTCAATGATTCTTATTTTGACTGATGTATTACGTTTCAGTTTCAGTCGTCAATGGTTCATCGGATAGAGGATATCAAAAGCGTTTGATATTAGCAAATAGTTATTAACTAATTATTAACTAATTTATTAACTAATTAAAGTTAAAATAATCTCCTACAAAATAGTTCATATTTGACTAATAAGTAAAAAAAGTAATTTTAAGCACTTTTTAAAAAGCAAAAATTTAAAAGAAGTGGAACAAAACGGAAAAGATTTCGCATTTTTCTAATAGACTAAAGTTTCAACTAATTTATCATGAAAAAATATTTCACCGAATTTTTTGATGTTTTTTTTTGCCATCAAAAAATGAGAATTTTTCAAATATTCATCTTGAGAAAGTCAATTTTTAAAAATCAATTAAAATTTTTTTTTAACATTTATACGAAACAAAATTTTTACCGCTTCTTACCTATTCAAAAAATAAAGCATAATTTCATTTCTTCCACAAATGTATTTTTGATCAATATTTTTCTTCAACTACTAACGAGCGAAACTAAAAAATCTAATTATTTCGCATACAAAACGATCACTTTGAATTGCTCTGGAGGGCAAAAAATCTAGTTCTATGGAAAAAGTATTACCTGGCGTTTACACGGGACAGTTTTGCTCCGACAGTAGAAATACATTCACACATTTTTACTACCACACTTACACTTCTCTCACTTGCCTCGCCACTGTCTCTGATTTTTCAATGACAGTAACTTCGGCAAGATATTTGACATAAGCGGCCAGATCATGGCTGAACTAGTAAAGGTTGGCGCAATAGAACAACTGATTTTGCTTTCATATGGCTCCATCTGTTAAATTCAGTGTATTTTGTTGTTGTACTTTTTTGTTAAAGTCATGAAACAAAAACTAAATGCCTGTTGTTGGTTCACACAATTACAACACATCCTACTGCGTCAACCTCTACTAGTTCAGCCATCGGCCATATCGGTGACGTTTCGTAGTAATTTGTGAAAAAAGCAAAACATCGCAAACGACTTTACAAATTGGGAAATATATTTGTATTTGAAAATTTTGCTAATTTTTATTGAAATGTTGTTTGACAATACAAACATATAAACATGAATACATGTCTAATTTTGCAGGGTACATCAGTTCCATTGTAATTTGGAGAAGTAAGACAAAATACAATGGCAAAAGAGCGAAGAAACAAAAAATCAGAGCACAAAATTTAATGAAACGACACTGTCGGCGGCTGCTTAAAACTGTACTGTCTTTATAACTGGCTGGACGCGTACGTCACACAAACATTTTTTGTGACAACTTTAAAACGGTACCAAAAAAATTCAATTTCAGCCAAGTCAGTGTGTCGTGGCGAAAATAAAACAGATATGGAGTTGGATTTTTAATGTTTGCCACTAAAGACAACAAATTATAATTTAAATTTGTGCTGACTCATGACACACTATAGCAAATGTCCTCCTGTACCCCAAAAAAACTTTGGATCGTTTCGAATGAAAATGTTATTTATTTCTGAATTGGAAATGTATGACATCATTTTCGATTTAAATTAGTGTTTGTCTACGTTTCGTATGAAGCAGTTGGCTTAAATGTATTCAACATGCTTTGCGTTCCAACTAGTAATACACTGTGGTTCATCAGGATAGAACAAACAAAATGTTGGAGATATACGGCCTACTACTATGCAGAGCTCGGAGGAGTAATATTGATTATCTTTTTTAAGTCATATAAAAGGGATAACACTCATTATTTAAATCAACAAAATCCTGGTCCACATACATTGTAACGGTACTTTCTTTTCTCTGTTTGGAATATATTGACAATATTAGCTTTTGTAAGTGGTTCACCAGAATAGAACCACATTCAGCTGCGATAAAGTTTTGTAAAAACTGAATAAAACTGGAGTACAAGTTTGTGGCAGTATACTGGCGAATCAAAATGGGTAGAAAAAGTAGTTTGAGTTCATCGGAAATGGTAACAATTTTGAAAAATATTCTTATCGCGAAATCGGTAGAAAAATCGAGGAAGTCATAATGTGGTAATGAATTATATCATTAGTGATGTTGATACTTGGGGATGGATCTTCGATCGATACTAATTCGCACATATGAATTCCAGAATTGAGTTTGTATATATACGATTGATGATCAACATATGGTATCAATTCAGGCACAGTAGTTAGGCATCTGATGATGAACTTGTCACGGAGTTCGAAACTAGTCATGCCAATGAGTGTGTGTTGAACTGAATTGTCTATTATTTCCAACAAAAACCAACCATTTTTCAATTAGAAAAATGTTCATGACTTCTAAGCTTGTAGTATGAATTTCTCATACATTAACCAAAAACTAACTAAAATCGGTCATAAAAATTCAAAATTCAAATAAAAATTTACATGAGGTGTCACGAGATACCAGGTTGGAACGAAGTTCCTTTCGCTATATATTATGTACTAGTTAGTTCTCACAGGCCAAGGCGCCTGTTGAAAAATACTGTAATTTAAATGGATCTTTAAGAATACTTTTTGTAAAATGATAAAGTTTTTTTGAAAAATTTTTTATTTATTGAATATATTTAAAAAAGCTAATTTTAAAAGCAAATTTTTTTTGTACGAAAAAGCCTACGAGTATGAATTTTAATGTAGAATACGTTTTACGGTAAGGTAGGGGTGTTGATCTGGAGCACAAAATTTTGAGAAAATGTTTGTCAACTTTCACCCACTTTTACTTAAATATTAAAACATATTTTAGCAATTTTTATATGTTACTCAGTTTTGGTAGTATGTTTTGTTTCGAATTACATTAAAAAAATTATATGTCTATATATAAAAGTTTTATGTAGTTAAGGAAATAAATATTTAAGAGCATGATATTTTAGACTTTTTTTCTACATGCCGCTGTTGTTGTTGGTTTGTAAATGCCGCTGTTGTTTTTGTTGTTGTTGTGAAATCAAATGATTTTGGCTTTGCTGTGCTTTGTTTATTTATCGAGAAGCGTGTAAATGTGTGTGTGTACATTTCGTTTTGTTGGATCGGTCGGTTATTAGTTCGTTTGGAGGGGAAAATAAAATGAAGGGAGGGGAGCGTGGACACTTGTGTGTGCTTGAAAGTTTACAGATCTTTGCTGTCGTTTGTTTACTTCTGCGAGCAGCGTGTAAATGTGTGTGTATGTACATTAATACAAAGGATTGGCGATGTATACGCTAACGTATTCTACGTCTGACCTATGCGCCCGTGTTATCTAACACAGGCTTGTTATTTTTTTTTACAAAGAAATAATTTTATTTAGAACAGGTACTTTTTAAAGAACTGATACTCTTTTTAGGATAAAGTTATTTTTTTAAGAAAATTTACTTACTTTCAGGCTATTATTTTATTTTTAAGAGAGGGTACTTTTAGGAAAAGGAATTTTTTTAAGAAAATGTATTTTTTGTAGAGAAGGTATTTTTTTTTTGAAGAAAAGCTTTTTTACGAAAGAACAGCTAAAATTTTGAGAGTAGGTACTTACCTCAAGAAAACTTATCTTGCTTTACAAAAAATCTACTCTTTAAAGAAGATGTAGTTTTTTAAGAAATGGCAGTTTGTTGCAAGATAATGTACTTTTTTAAGAAAATTTACATATTTACAAAATACTTTTTGAAAAAAATGTACTTTGTTTACTTTTTTAAGCAAAGATACTTCATTAAGATAAGGTAGTTTGTTACTAAAGGTACTCTGTTTATGAATATGAATAGGTATTTTTCTGGAGAAAATTTACATTTTATTAAGAAAACGCACTTATTTAAGAAAATGTAACTTTTTAAACTTCTTTCCCAAATTTCCCATGAAACAAGAAATGTTGACCCATATTTTAGTCTACACACAAACCAAACTAAAAGTACGGGTGTAAGAGTAAGTTTGCTGCCAATGTAATTCCATGCTCAGGCTTGGCTTTTCTAAATTTACTTTTTATTCGGTTCAAACTACAATAAGTAATACAGAGGCTTCACCTAGAAAACTTCCCTTTAAACCCAACCAAACCAAAATTACCCAATATAGTTGATAATAATGGGTTGTACTAAAGTAGTTAAAAAAGTTGTTTATAATTTTTCATTTCAAAAGTTGGAAACGAGATACGTACATTGCCTCAAATTTCATCACATTCCACCTCAAAAATTAGGAACCTACCAGAAATATATGCAAGTAAATCAACCGTTCTTCGGGCTGTTTTGCTCAGTGGACATCTGCAGCTGTCCGAAGCTGACGAATGCAGCTCTTCAACAACAACGCCTTCAATTTGCTAAAAACCATTAAGAATGGAATGTACAAATCCACTTAAATGACAGGGTGCTGACGAAAATTATTTGTTTCGGTTAAAAAAAGTTTAACTGGCTATAACTTTTATTTTCATGATATGCGTAAAAAGGACAAATTTCTGAGCCGTCGCACAGTGGCGCCAATTGAGTTTTTTCGTTTCAAAAATCATATCTTTTGAACCGAATAAGACAACCGAATAATTTAAATGGGATATGATAGATAATTTTTCAGCCTATGAAGTGAGTGTTTGGAAAGGGTAGGTGCTTACTTATGGGTTAACAAAGTTAAAATTTGTGGAAAAATCAATTTTGTGGTAGCAAACAAAAACTATTTTTGCCAATTTTAGATTTTTTTAGTTATTTTTAAAGGGTTTTAATACTTTTATAATTATTACCCAACAAAATAAAAAAAATATTTTTTTTGTTTTAAATTTAGTTTTTAAATTTTCTGTAAAAAAATCATCACAATTCGTAACAGAAGGTACATAAGTATCTAACAGACTAATAATTTTTGAACTATAATTATTTTCTAACCCTTTTCCTGACTTCGCATAGCGCACGGAAGACATAAGTGGATCGGAAAATGCTCATTTTTATGCTTTGAACGAGTTAAAAAAAATGGTTTCCCATTACATCCCATGACGGGACAGGGAGAGCTTCTCACAATCACTGAGCTGTGGGTTTTCAAGTTTTCGCTCACTGATTGGGACCTACAGTTTAACAACGATTCCGAACGGTTTTTTTTAAAAGCTTTTTCATGGCTAAATTATTCGATAATGTCT
Source organism: Phaonia tiefii (assembly GCA_963931995.1). Classification (NCBI taxonomy): domain Eukaryota; kingdom Metazoa; phylum Arthropoda; class Insecta; order Diptera; family Muscidae; genus Phaonia; species Phaonia tiefii. The sequence continues at coordinate 193,224,709 of OZ008368.1, read as the reverse complement.
CCGTCACTATGCCAAGTGACCGCCGCCGAAAGAAATGTTAAGGTGGTCAGAGCCGGGTTCAAACCTAGGATCGCATGTACAAGGGACGCTCACACTAACCATTGCACCACCGACGTGTTCTGCAATGTATATTTTTTATGAAATCTGTTAAGAGACTCCCGTGTTTCTTCAGAAACTTCTTCAATTGGCGAAGACTGGTATTCAATTATATATTTGCCATGAGCCAATATTTTATGGACTGTCGGGGTCAACTTCTTTTGTGGATACATTTCCCCTAAAAGTGATGCAGTTTTCGATGCATATTCTTCATATTTTGTAGAACTGACGTTTTCTTGCAGGTTAAAACAGTCAAGATCGTTCCCAATCTTTTCACGATTTTATTGTTAATCCCAGTGTTTCCACAGTCCGGGTTTCCGTATCCGTACCTGGTACAGTCTACTTTTAGTCCAACTCGCCTGTACTTGCTTCTTTCTGATCTTTCAGTTATCCTTAATTGATGTATTTTCGTCGAAGTTTTCCTCCTGTTGTGGTAGTTTATACGCCAATTTTATTAAGAACTCCTTATCCCTGCGTGTAATGGTGACGTTCCATATTCGTAATTCTCATCGTTTTTAGAATCGTTCAAATTACCGAAGTTCTTCTGACTCCTTTTGCAAATCGGGCATGACAATGTTGAGGTTGGTCCTGTCAGTTCGTTTATGATTTTTCCGTCAACTATGGGCTTAATCGTGCATATTTGTTCTTCAATGTCCTTCACCGTGGTCTTTACGAGTCTGCCGATTCCCTTGCAAACTGAAATATTTTTGGTCGACAATAATGCACTGATGACGGCCATGGATTTTTCCAATGTAGTGAAACATCAGGTTTTAGTCGCAGAGCAGCAACATAAACATATTTCCATCCGACATTGTAGCGTCATGGGAAGATATTCTTTGCTTATAAACGTTTTGTCCAGATGATCCATCGCAGCCCCATTTATTGATCAATGTTTGGTTCTTAGAAAGAATTTCCACCTCATTTTTAGGAAGTCTCTCCAACAGCCCTTTTGCTGTATGTATCATAAGATCCTACAGTTTGGCTTTCACAGAGACTTCCGTAAACTCCGTAAACTCCGCGTGGTCGTGAATTTATTTTGGCTTACGAAATATATTTGTATCCGGGTAAATTTCAGCCACGTGTCCCATTAAAGATGCCCGTAGTATCCCATATTTCTATTTGGAAATTTCTAAGTCCATACATATTTTGATGTCCGAATAAGATTTGTGCCTGCCGGAGGGACCATAAGTCAATATTGTTCTGTGAATGGATGTTTGACTATTTGTACGCCAAAGTAATTTTTAAGTGAGGTGCGTACCTCATAATTTCAGTGAGTAGTTTTTTGTGTATCCTGCGTCTGTAAGAGAATATTGGCAGCAGACTTTGTCAGAGACTCTCAGGGAAGCCACCGATATAAAATTCAATTTTCAAACTATTAGATCAAACTAATTGTCAGTCAGAACATTACAGAATGAAAAATATAAATCATATTCCTTAAAAAAGAAATAACGTAGCAATGGGCTTCCACGGACATATGTCTTGAATATGCAAGTGATGCACGCCATTCAATTTCTGGAATCATGTCTTTTTACCTTTTTACGTCTAGACGCCAAGGTGGCGGCTAGAGGCAGATAAACGCTTTTGAATTATGTAAAGGACTAATCAAAGAACATAGTTTGAAAATAATGCAAATATAGAAAATAAAGATTTTGTTTATTTTCCGTCAAATTATTTTTATTTTCCGTCAATGGAAAATGTAGTTAACTGGCGTTTTCAATTTTTCAGTTTATTACCCTGTTGCCTCATAAAAGGACTACAAATGTTCAAGGGATAACGTTTTTCAAAAAACAAAGTTAAATACTTATTCGCACCCTACGATAACGATATAGGTGCCAACTGAAAGAAGAGAATTATGGCTATTTTTATAATTATTTTATTTATACAGTTCCAGGATAAAAGAGACTTAAAAAATGTCCTTGAAAAATTATTTAGTTAATTTTTAAAAGTCAAATTTTAATAAAAGTTTACATAAAACTTTTCCAGCAAAAAAAGTACTTTATTATATGGAACAGAGTTACACTTGACCCAGAAGGTATAAGAATGAAACTATAAGCTAATCGGACTAAAATGGCATTTTAAATTTTTCATTTCGTCATCATGTTGCCCCTTAAAAGGACTACAAAGCTTCAAAGGATAACATTAAAAACAAAATTTAAATACTTGTTCTCAGTGTCCAATATTTCTGTAGTAAGTCTTGACATGTTGAAAAATTCAGAGGCTCAAATGATTTCTGCATTTCGAACCAAATTACCTAAAGATGGTATGTTTTTTTGAAAACCGACAATCGGTCAACTTTGAACGGTTATATCTGCTAAACTAAGAATCTGATATTATTTAGGGTAGCATATTTGAAAATTTCCTATAAGACGGGTTTATTCAAAAATGCGTAGGCGCACATGAAAATTTTGATTTTTCCAACTTCGTTTGCTCAACGGTCGCCACTGTGCGTCGTCACAGCAGAGATGGTGGTGAACTATTGACCTTGTCGCACAAAGTAGCCGACTGACGGGGAATCATTAGAAAACTCTTCTGGAATAAGTTTTGAGTAGATTTATCAATACGATAATGAACCTATACAAACGGCACATGTGGTAAAAATATGGGTTCCAACCAAAAAATTTGAAATCGTAAATTGGGCGCACTACTCACCTGACCTTAACATTATTGAAAATGTTTGTGGTTGGCTAACCCGCAAGGTCTATGAGGGAGGAAAGCAGTATAAATCAAAACATCAGCTTATAGAAGGAATAAAAACTGCATGGGCCGAAATTTCTCTTGACTACCTTAAATCCCTATACAAATCATTAATAGATAGAATATTCGAAGTTATTGTGAATCATGGTAAAAGTACAAAGTAATAAATTAATATTCAAGTAAAATAATTACAAGAAAATCAATTTGTTATATTGTTTGATTTATAACACAATTAGAATGTGTTTCTATTCTGCTGAACCAAAAATAAAGAAGAATTCTCCACACGATTACACATAATGAGAGAAATGTACTGTTATAATCCACGTAGACCTGATTTTTTGATATTAAATTGTCAAAAACAGTTTTATTATTTCTCTGAATAGTTGGAATATGTATTGAGTCTGCGTTCACACTTTATACGGATTTTTATACCCTCACCCATAGGATGGGTTTATATATCATTTAATACGGAAAAAATTTAACGCATAGAAGGAGCCATATTAGATCCTAAGTATCCTTGGACGAAATTCGCTTTAGGACTTTTTAAGACGATTAAGCCATTTACGTCTGTCTGTCTGGCTGGCTGGTGAACACGATAACTGTCGTAAATTGTTGTCGATCACATCGAAATTTTGCCAGTGACTATTATTTGTCTAAAGTTAGTTTGGGATTGAAAATAGGCGTTTTGGTCAAGCGCTTTCTGGTACCTCCCATACAAATCGACACATTTTGTACGAAATCATCTTTCCTCTAAAACCTTTTTCTGGTAGATGTGATTAGCTTCAACTCAAACACTGGTTAAGAATGTGTAAATCTCTAATCAATTGGGGGAAAACGGTGAAGTTGCCACGCCCATTCTGATACCTCCAATATAAAACGTATGCGATAAGTCGGGTGAAACACTTCCGATCTTAATGAAATTAGGTTATAGGCTTCGTGTCATCAAACGCCAGTCACCGAGAAAGACAAGGGTGGTAGTCGCCACGCCCATTGTGATTCCTCCCATGCTAAAGCTATTTATTATCTACCACTGTGGCTGAGATTTGTCTTTTGGAGTGTTCGGACGCATATAGTGAAATTTTATGGCGATCATTTTTATAGAACATTTTGACCACGCGCCCCGTCGTTTTCGAGGAGTTTTTTGCGAGTTTTAAAAAAAAGTAAAAATTATAGTTATACGAGACAGTTAGAGGGTTCTATAAAACTTCTGAATATATTTTGTACCTCAGAAGTAAGGAACACACAATTTTGCATGCCGATATGTTGCAGGAAAGTTCCGAAGGTCGAAAAATTTGTCCCGCCCTAAAAAAAAATTCTGATCAGATCTGGCAAAACGCCGACACACGTATATTTTTTTTAGACCTTTCTACCAGAATCCGTTGACAGAACCCCATCATTTTTTTTTGGTGTCGCAGTGTAATTATTTGGTCCCGATTTTGTAACCACACAACCATACAATAATATTTAAAGACAGGGATAAGAACGAAAATTAGGGACTGGCTTTCGTTCGCTTTGGGTTTGTTCCAAGATCGTGGATAAGGCTGTTAGTATCTTTGGACAAAATTCATGTTAGAGCTTTCTAAGATAATTGAGCCATTTCCGTCCGTCTGGCTGGTCAACTGCCGTAAGTATTTACCGATCACAATAGAATTTTGTCTGTGACTATTATTTGTCCAAACTTAGTTTCGGATTGAAAATGGGCGATCCGTGCCAATGAAAATGAGTGGTTTAGTCACACAAATTCTGGTAGCTCCCATAGTATGCGTTAAATTGTTTCCATATTGAATGATATATACCATCCCTATGGGTCAGGGTATACAAATATAAATATGTGTTCAGGGTTTTATTTTAGGGGGGTTAACATTTTTTTCCTTTGACCTGTTCGTGCATCATATCGATATATGCAACTATGTGTGTTTAAGTCTGAGGTGTAGTCTGAGCAACTTAACACAAACACCAAAATCCAGTCAAATTCAAGATTGTCCATTAAGTGTTAATTTAGTTATTGTTCACAAATGTAGGTCATCCCAGAATTGGATATCATTTCTGGTATCAATATCAGTTTGTAACCCAGAACTACGTATGTGAACGTAGCAATCACCTACATCTTTTTGCCTGTCACTATGACATCACTTTTGTTGCTGATGATCGATCTTCTGCACTTCTATTTATTATTATCAGTTTCCCACTCAAAATTGTCAGCCGATCCATAAGGGAAATAATCTCCTTCATATTTTAATTGTCCCATAATGAAATTTGTAAGAATAAAAATGACTGACTGTTTGGACAAACTTGACTGTGATTTTTAGGATTTGCTAAAATAGAGCCAAAATTACCGTTGTGTGGGTTCCACAAAAATATTTGAGTTAATATTTTCTACAGAGTTACTGAAGGTACCCTACACATCAGATATAAAGAACACATTGTTATGCTGCACAAACATGCAAAAGAGGGGAAACATTAAATCCCCTATAATAAACATCCGATGTGATCTTTCAAAATGGCGACATACGTATATGTTTTGGTCTCCTCTACCAGAATCTATTGTCGGAACCACGTAATTTTGAAAGAGTTCCAAATTGTTGTACAGTGTTTTTGTGACCGCCGACATACAGTGGTTAAGTATCGAATTCCATCCGCCAAAATTCATTGACTTCTGATCTATTAACTATTTTTGATATTACTGGAAAACTGAATGTAAAGGATTATTACCGAATAATGAATATGAAACTAAATTTGCATTAATGTAGACAGGTGTGAACGAAAAACTCAACTTTTCTAAGAAAATTCTTTTAGCAGGTAAAAAAAAGTCACACTTAAAATCAACCTGTATTTTATGATTAGAATTCTCAGAATTTAAAAAAGAAGGCAATAAAACTGACACGTGCACGAATTTGGGAGTCAGCAAGTGAATTTTGTTGATTTGCAGGTATAACAACCTTAATTGACGGTGTTTGCTCTTTAATGAATTGCAGTTCCACCTGCGTGCAATTGACCTGCATTAATTCGACCTTCCTGCAAAAATTGTGTATTATTATGAATCGTCAAAATTGTGTATCATTAGGGATTCTAGCGCATAACACCGGCAAATGAGCTCTTGTTTATATAAAATACTATCCTCCCTTCAGCTGCGTACTATGTACACACATGGAAAAGATTAGTTGGAAATCAATTCAGCCATTGGAAATTCCATGATAAAGACTATATTTTGATCAGAATTCGTAATTGTCAAACATTAGAATTATTTGTCGATGTTATCGTGTTGATAGATTAAAAATCAGTCTTACTAACTACAAGTTGCTACTACCGAATTTTAGCTTTATTAACCAATTTGAATATTTCAAAAACCTCATTCATCTGAAATGGAAGATACAACTAAAAAAACGTACAATATTATAATTCGTGTTTAAATATTAGTTACTGTGATCATAATTAAGTTTCTGTTACAAAAACACTTGTTACAAAATTATGTATTCGTTTTTTCACAAGAGGCTTTGTTGTTAAAGAGAAACTACGTATATTGGAATGATACACGAGGACTTTACAGAAAAACTAACAGCCTTATCCATAAAAAGTTATGAGAGGTTTGAGAGACGATTTTTGTATGGTAAATCATCTCTCAAACCTCTCCTAACTTTTTATGAATGATGCCGTAATATTGTAAACAGAAAGTGATAAACAAAGTTGTGGAAAAACAATAAAGTGTATATATATCAGCCAGCGAAGAATACATGTTATCATAAATTGAGGTGAAGTGAGACTTGTAAACATAATCGTTGAATATGACGCCACTATTGACGCCTTCACAAACCCATGCATAAAATTGTGGGCACTTGCCTCGAGAAGCTATTTTTCTGGATGACACAAATTAACTTAAACATAAATATGATACCCAGGGTAACCCATCCCCATTTTTGGTCGAAGATATGAAAACTTTAGAAAAACTGTCTGTATCTGGAAATCGAAGCGTCCAAACCAAAAATTAAAAAAATTTTACGGGTTCGTAAGGGTTTCTCACAAAGTGTTCCAATTCACATAAAATAATTTTTTTTCAAAAAATCGCCAAAATAAAAAAAATACTATATCTCGTAAACAGTGCGTCCATTCGCAGCAATAATAAAAATAAGAAATTACCTCCATCGGAGGCTTTCATCTATGGATATCTTCAATACGGCACCACTCTTTTTTTTAAATCGCTAAAACTAAAATTTCTAGCATAAAAATCGCTAAAACGCCTCTATGCCAATATCTCGGAAACGGAGCCTCCAATCGAAAACAAAACTATTTTTTGGGAGTTTCTAAGGATTTTTCATAAAGTGGTCCATCGTATGGAAGATATTTTATTCAAAAAATCACCAAAATATGAAAAACGCTGAAATAAAAAATGTCTATAACTCGGACATATACACATATGCGAGTTTTAGCGATATTTGATTTGAAAAATGTTAGTTTAACGGATTTTAAGTGATGCCGTATGAGAGGCAGCCATTGGTTAAAACCTCTCCGCTCCGTTTCCGAGATATTGCTATTTACTTATTTTTGGCTTATTTTTTTAGAAAAAAAAGACCATACAAATTGGACCACTTTAAGAAAAAACCTTAGAAAGTCGAAAAACTTAGCTATATATTGATTGAACGCTCCGTTTGCGAAATATATTCGAAATGGGGGTTTAGCGATTTTTTATTCGAAAAAAAATAGTTTTAGCGATTTGTTTGGTATTTGTTTGATTTCCGTGGTAAAGACATCCTACGGTTACAGCCTCCTCTGGAGGTAAAAAATTTATTATTTTTGCGATTGGACGCACCGTTTCCGAGTTATAGCAATTTTTTAATTTTAACGATTTTCTTATTTTGGCGATTTTTGAAAAAAAAAATATTTCTTGCGAATCGGAATACTTTGTGAGAAACCCATCAAAATTTGTTATTTCTTCGATTAGACGCTCCGTTTTTGTGATATAGAAATTTTTTAATATTTTAGATCTAGAATGGACACGATTTTAGAAAGAACACAATTTTAATAATAATAAGTACACAATTAAATAGAAAGTACACAATTTTAATAAAAAATAATCTTTTTTTCTATAAGATTCATAATGGGTTAAAGCATCACCAAATGGTTGTGACAGCCATTAAATTCAAGTACATAATTAGTTTAGCATACCAATATATTGGTACAATCGAATTAGCTTTTACATTTTTCGGTCATCCAACTAATAGAATATTCATCACTACAGGATAATTTGATTGCTAGAACACATTTATTTCTTGTAGCTGTGGCTTCAACTAAATATTTCAGTTCTTGCCACCAAAACTGAATTACAAATCAATTGATATGCACAACATTATTGGTAACACAATTATTGGTAATCACAACTGAATACTGAAATACAAGGAACAGCCAGGAACAGGAACAATTGGCTGTAAATATAGTTGTGACAACGAATCTTTTCCCTGTGTGTAGGCCCAAAGTCATAAGCTTAGGGAGAGGATATGAAATTGTGTATTTTTATCAAATTTTATATTCCTATAATAAGAAGCAATTTGCTGAGAACCGGAAACGGTCCAAATACCAGGTTCTTATCCGAACCCGACTCGGTAGAACCGGTTCTTCAAATACGCGGAACTGCACATCACAAGTGGCAGCTCTGAAATTTGACAGCTGTCGTTTACGACTCTTTCGCTTGTTAAAAATGTAGCGCTTCACAAACGAAAAACGAGTTATCATTCCGAAACCACATTACAAATATGGGGAAATTGATGCTCAGACCGCTCGAAATTTTGGTAGTGGAATTGCACCTACTGTGTCTTCAATTGGAATAGTGATCAACAAATTTCAAGTTGACTATGAACACTAAGTCTCCTGTGCGTCGATGTACCGACCGTTCTCTCGAAAGCATTACTTGCGAGACTGCCGCCGAACACCCAACAATTTGAAATTGCGCAAAGCAAGGTCCTACAATCAAATCTGCGATGCCCCACTGCCGGATACTTTATTCCGTACGAAATCGGAACATGTTTACGTTATATGGTATCACCCAAAAATAGCGAATTAACAAGAGCGACAAAATAACAACGAAAGAAAAAAAGGAGATAATAAAAAGAGCGAAAGATGAAAAAGGGCGACAGATAAAAAAGAGCGAAAGTTCCATAAATTTGATAATATATTAAATACACAAAAAATTATACAAATTATCAAAAGTATAATAATTTTCTAATTAACAAACGATAAATTTAATTTTCGCATTTTAAATAAACCACAATATTAACTACTTGAATAAAACTATAATACTCGAATTAAATTTGGAGATTAGAGTTGTTTGCAATACCCCGTAAAAAATCAATTAAGTCCCGGTTTTCGTAATCATTAACCAAGTCTTCTATTTTTTTAGTTGTATCACGATAAATCTTTCGGCTTTTTGGTGGGTGTTGGCCTGCAATATGTTTTTCAATTTTTACTTCGTTAAGTTTCTGCTCATGCTTCAGAACATCGATGAACTTCCATATAGTTGGATGACTAAATCCTAAAAGGGAGCTAAATCCTCTATGACATCCTTCCACGGAATTATTGATCTTTGGTAAACCGAGTTTTGAAGCATCATGGGAATTCCATATTTTTAAGGGAAACAGTGCTTGGCGACGATTAAGATTATTTTGAAGACGTATTCTGATTGTAGAAGTTCCTGGAAACTCTTTAAAACATCTACTTCCGGAACAAAGGCAAGAGCTGCTAACTGCCGAACCTGTAGCGCAAATTCTACATCATTACTCCATCATACCAATACTTTGCATTTTACCCCATATACACTGTGTCATGTGGAAAAAACAACCTCTTAGAATTGCTTTGGGAAATACTTCGTTGAACGCATTCATTGCTGCTTTTTCAAAGTCAGTCATTATAGTGATAGGTACCAATTTGCTATTTAAAATTTTCAAGGCGGTTAAAGCACGAACATAAGATGCTTGCGTTTTGTTGGCCATTAATATAAAAAACAGTTGGCAAAACATTATGTTATTTTACAGCGTGGATCGTATAGATTTGAGTAAAAAGTTGTGGAGCAGTATTAAAGGTTCCATCAGCATACCAGTGATCACATCGCGTCATGTGTGATAAATTTCTTCTGGTTGAAAATATTATAATTCTATCATGGACTTGCCCACTATCATAAAGTAAAAAAGGCTCATTTTCAATTTTCGAATAATTATCCGGAACAACTAGGTCCAGCAGAGATGTTGGATTAACAAATGTAAGATTATTCTTGTTTCTAATCCTTTGAGCTGCTTTTTTTATAAGGCGAATTGGTGGTAGTTGTCCACATACAGCTGCAGGTAACATATATGTCTCAGCAGACACAATTTCATGATTGCTTTCTTGACATACTCGAGCTCGTTCCTTGATATTATGTAGCACATCCCGTTTTTCAATCTTTGCTTTGTGTGATACGTGATTATGAGCACTCGATTTCTTAATTTGTCCTTCCGAAACATTTTCCAGCAAGACATTCTAAGCACTTCCAATAAACGCTGCCATTGTTCTCTTTGTCCTTCCGGAAAACGTAACCATTGTTTTTTAAAAGAACAAAACCTTTTTGGCTTCTCGTATATTCAAGCGACATTTTTTAAAAATTTATTACAAATATTTATTATAAATATCTTGTACGAAATTATATTTATGAAAAAAATATTTTTAATATTACCAAATTTGCATATGACTCATGGCAAACTTGTTAAATTTATAAAAACAACAAGTATGTATTAACATTATAATTGTGTTACAGTGCTTTGAAATATTCAAAATAAAATTAGCGAAATCCGACTTATGAAATTGAAAAACTCGCGCGATTTTCTTAATTTCATAAGTCGGATTTCGCTAATTTTATTCGCTCATTTTTCCTTTCGCTCATTTTACCTTTCGCTCATTTTTTATTCGCTCTTATTTTTTCGCTGTTTTGGATTCGCTGTTTTTGTTTTCGCACTTATTGGGTGGTACAGAAATGCACCTATAGCGAGATACTGGATAAATTTCAGCTAATGGCTGGTATGTGTGTCACTGGTGCGTTGAGAACGACACTGATCGATGCACTAAATGTTATATTACATTTATGCCACAGCATATTGTAGCTAGACAGGATTCCACAGCTGCTGTTGTTAGACTTAGAAAACCGTCACTTTGTTCAGAAAATGGCTTCGAGCACAGTATCAGTCTCAACACAATGCCCGACTTTCCAGGTATTGTCGAATCACTCTTTGACGAGATGTACGCCCTATTACACTTGATAAGCCAGAATGGAATTGTCGCATCACCGGACATATGAATTTCGTGAAATTCTACACAGGTGGTTCAATACTCTACGATAAAGTATGCTTTGTTATCTTGTCTAAGGACCTAGGGCTGTTCAATGCGAAAAGACTGTCTGATCACTGTCTTGTCTACCAGACAGAAATCTTAGCTATTAGGGAAGTAGTGGAATGGCTAGTGTTCTGACTAAAGGCGGAATAGATTTTTTTCTGATAGCACTGTTGTAGTCGAAAAATGTATCAACGTCCTAGTAAATTGTATTGGTTAGAGGAAAGTCTACTGAGTTGATCGGTACCCATGAAATGTCTGTAGAACGTCAAATATTTAAAAAAGTCGATTTTTACCAATTCTCATATTTTCCTTTTTTTTCAAAAAAAGATTTTTTTGCACTTTTTCTGCATAACTTCAAGGGACCCCAAATTTTTCACTTACAATATTTGCACAATTGTAGCTATGGTAGAGCTGAACAACTTTTGTTAACATATTAATACAATCAGAACGTGTCTAGTCCAGGTATCTCATTTTGTCAGGAATTATATTACTCGTCATATGCAACCCAATCAAAAATCTACAATTCTTGGCAAAATGAGACACCTACACTAAATTGTGAATAACAGTGAAACGCGTCCATCGATTTCTATGATGCACGTCTCATTTTGTTTATAGGTTATGTCACTTTAGGATAAACTAGTAAAATTTTACACTTTTTGCCGTTTCTTATGTTTCATATTTTTTTAGTAATAAAAAAATTAATTTTTTTAAGCAAAACCATTTATTTTTTCACCATATTTTATTTTTTTTTTGACTACATTCAGAAATATTATAGGAATAGAGTAAAGGTATTGTAACACTAAATTTTTCAAAATTAATGCGGATAAAATCGGAGTCGCCGTTCTCGAGTACTGAAGACATACACATAAAAATGATAATTTTAAGATACAAAGTGGTCTTTATAAGCCATCTATCTAACCAATACAAATTACTAGAACTGTGATACAAAAATGCCATGCCACAAACTACAGCAGTGTAGTCAGGTTGCCAGTAAGTCTCTGGAAACTCTCTTCCTGAATTCGAGAACTGCATTCGAGTGTTGCAGATCCGTTATAGTGGTGCCGGGCCAGGGAACTGCAAAGCAGATCTACTTCCCCGACTGGGACTACCAACTTGCAATCTGTTCTTGAACAATTATGCCCTTACGGCAACTAACGGTAAGTGGTCACTAGTAGTACTAACGGTAGGTGGTCACTAGTAGTAACTCCTAGACATGAAAAGCACTAATGCTCTGCCGTTCTCATAGAGTAGAGTTAGGTAAACCCGAACGCACGCACACAAACGTATTATGTGCTTGTGTGCAGTCGCAAACGCACAGCCATAGACTGATGCTTCGACTCAAACATACCCAGCGGCGGAAGGCGCAAGGCCTTCCACAAATAAAGCATGCGGAATGGTTCTTTTGTAATGCCTTTCTAAAATAAGGCCTGCGAAATGCATGTTTTTTTTTTATCAGAAGATGATTTTTAGAATTTTGAGAAATTTATTTTCCGATTCTTTATAACCGTAATTTAATTGGAAAATTCCATACAAATTTTAAAATTATATTTTATTTAATATTTTTCAGGGTATTTTAAAAATTTTCAACTTGTAGTTGGGCGTGGTAAAACGTTCAAAGATAGATACATACATACTTATAAATAAATATGTAGAAGTGGATAATGATTTTGTAATAAAATAAATTATTTTAATTTTATTTTTGTTTAACAAAAATAAATTAAAGTAAATGCCTTCTTTAGGCAATGCCCAAGGAAGGCCTTGCCTCCCAATCTCACGCAATGTTAAAAAGACAGGAGAAGGTAATGTGTAGGGAAGGCCTTCCGTATTTTAAAGAAGGTCTGTTTAGATGTGAGTTGCCGATCGTGTGTATGTGAAAAATACGAGAAAAATACGACTATTGTCTGCCTCGCGAGGCTATGGGTTAGCATCCATCAACTCTTGAGTTTTTGAAGCAAATCAACTGGTTCAATGGGAGGCACTAGAAAAATTTCATCTTTATTCTTTTACCCCTATGGCATCATAAGGGACCTATTTTTAAAGTAAATCGTTCTGTTTTATTGGGACACCCTTTACTACATTCCGTGAAGTCTTTGGAAATAAAAAAAAAATATGTTGGACCAAAGTTAATCTATTGTTCAAAAAGACATTAATATTTTTACTACAACCAAACTATATTTGGGACAAGCAAAATTTAAAAAAATAAAATAAAAAATTGTTTCTCGTTTCACCCCATAACGGGATTAGGGAGATCTTCTCACAACCAGTGAACTGTGGGCGTTCTAGTGATTGGAACCTACAGTTCTACCCCGGTTCCGAACGGTATGCTGAGAAGCTTTTCATAGCTAATTCTCGGTATCACTTAGCGAGGTGACCGCCGTCGAAAGAAATGTAAGGCGGTCAGAACAGGGATCGAACCCCCGTACTCATGTACAAAAGCCGTGCACACTAACATTGCACCACCGGCGGCCAAAATTTAAATACAGTTTTAAGGCCGTGAAGCAACGCTTTATAATAACAAATTGAGTGGAAAACTCCAAAACTGTAAAAAATACAGTTCAAAAAAAATTTTAATTCGAAAAAACCTAAAAAGATATCTGATAAAGAAGCTTGTGCTTGAATTTCTCTCATGCTTTAAAATAAATAAAGTCTTTTCTTAAAAATCGAAACATAAGAAAAGTTGTAAAAATTGGATTAATTTCTAAAATTTTCCCGACAATCTGATTTTGGGCAATATTATTTCAAACTAACGATTCACTCCTTACTTACAATCGGGTTGGCTGGTGGAAATCGATTCTGAACCACTGTGCGACAATCCGAGGGTTAGTGTTTGCGACAATTGCGCCTAGTTAAAATATCGCGGTTAGTAGGCAGTTACCCAGCGGCGGAAGTCATGACCTGGAACGCCTGAAATCATGACCAAACACGCCTTCTTTAAAGTACGGAATGCCTGCCCTACAAATTACCTCCTCCTTTCCTTTTAACATTGCTTGAGATTTGGAGGCTAGACCTTCCTAAAGAATACAAAAAGGAAGGCCTTAAAAGGCATGCAAAAAGGAAGGCCTTAGAAGGCATTTTGTTAAACAAAATTAAAAAACAAAATAAAACAAAAATAAAAAAATATGTATGTACCTACCTATCTTAGAAATTTTTACCGCGCCCAACTTCAAACTGGAAGTCGGTTTCTTCTAATATTTTAAAAATATCCTAAAAAACATTAAACAAGAAATATAATTTTAAAATTTGTATGAAATTTTCCAATTAAATTAAGGAAAAGAAATTTCGGAAAATGTTAAAAAGCTTCATCTCGGTCATATCTGATAAAAAAAACTCATGCATTCCACAGGTCTTATTTTAGGAAGGCTTTACAAAAGAAACATTCCGCATGCCTTATTTGTGGAACGCCTTGCGAATTCCGCCACTGGGTAGAATGTCTATGTACCAATCAGTGCGCCTAAAAATAGATAACACGCAGCTCACTCTTTGTTATACGTTTTATCGTATCCCTCCATGGGATGTAATTCGAAAATATATTTTCTTTTTTCAATTTTGGAAATCCCTTTACTCTGCCACTCCTACATCTCGAATGGAAAGTTAATTTAATTCACTTGCATTCCTTGCAATTGTTTTTAATGGCTTTCAATTGTACAGGCCGTTGCAATTTTCCGAAAATTTTAACAATCTCTTCACGTAATTTCCTTTCAAACCCCATTTTAGAAAAGAATAATTTGTACCTTCTTGTCCAAAAACTTTGGGTACAGCAAATATCTGCACAAATTCAATAAGATGCCAATATACAATTTATTTTCACCGTAACAACTTTGATCTCTCTGACAAGTTAAAACATCTTTTAAAATCATTTACCGCTTTCATTACGAGAAGAAAACAAGGTTAACATGAAAATTACGCTTTCTGATAGCTCAATATGTATTCCAATACAATGTTGTATGGACAGCATTTGGAGAAAATACTCGTATGTGCCAGCACGTAAACCTTTCAGGTGGTGCGCGCATGAGCTCTGGCTGAGTTATGTATGTAGTAGTGTCAATCGTAAATTGTCATATTGTTAAGATAACACTTCAGGACTTTGTCCATGTCTCACTGCCAACATTATTTTCAAGCAGTTTGTACAATGAAAGCTTCAAACTCAAACCAATTCTGCCGGGAAATGCTTTGTTTGGGGGACGAGATTAAAAATAAAGTGAATTGATATTTTACATAAAGGAAAAGAAAGTGAATTAAATGATATTGAAAGGAGAAGGTCATAAAGTTCAATATTTCATTTAGCTTTGACAGTGGAAAATATTTGGAGTCGAAACTTTAGGTAGATACATTTTTGAACATGAAAATATTATTTAAAAAATAAAGTTCTTGTAAGGATTTAATGTACAATTAATGTATTGAAATTAAGTGCAACTTAATCTATAGCTGCAGTCTGTTTAAATTTGGAATATTTTCAAAAGTCACGTAGATTTGTTGAACCAACCTGTTATAAAATGTAGAATTTTTTTTATCTATTTTAGTTTATTAATCAACAAAATCGTTCAAATACTAGTGTACGAACAAATAACTGTTGATGGAAGAAAAATAATCACAAAATATTTCGTACTCTATGACTATTATGAGTACCAAGCCAAAGACAAAAGTTCAGGTGTCGTGTCATTATGTCATTTTGTTTATCTGTAACTACAAATAGTATCTCATTGTACTTACCCATTTTATAATATTTATTTAGATGTGATATCGCCAACATATGTATGTAGTCATAACAACATATTATTGTATTTATCTGGTAAGTGCTTGGAATGACCATTGTTAGATACAGATACCAGATACACCTGAGAGATAATCATTTGTTAATGTACATTATGTCTTAAAGATTATCTAATGTTTATATTATCCTTTCGTTTGTGATATTTTTTGTTTTATGGACTTTATTATACTGATAAATCTATCGGTGGGTATTTTTGGTTTCTTGTACAATTGTAAACAACTAAGATCGTAAAATGTGGTTTGATTGTTGTGGATTTAGGCAAACTGTTTGTGACACTTGTCTGAGCAGTTAATAAAGGTATTGTCTGTTTGATAAGATTCCCAACAGGTCAAGGGTGTCTGTTTGATAAGGTTTCCAACAGGTCAAGGGTGACATCGAAATATGTTTTCTGTTGTTTGCGGAAATATGATACTCGTAATCAGTTTAGATATTTCAATTGTATAAATCTAGAAATGAAAGATTTTTTTATATTATATTAACAAGTTCAAAACCATTATATAACTACGTGCCTTTTAGACAACAACAAAAATCAAATGTGTTCTTGTGTGTTTTGCTTGCGATATTTTTCGAACACTTGCGTAGTGGCAAATTCTCAATTGAGATGAGTTTTCGTTTGCATATAGTTTGATGAATTTTTCAAACGCAGCATTCCAAACAACCGCTGGTGAAGATCTGTGGCTAGATCTGAAATAGCGATACGGTATGCCTGGAATCAAGAGGATGCATTTGCAAAACTTCGTTTGTAATAACCTATATCACTATTTATAGAGATATAGAATGGTCTTGAAATGGCTTGAATAATAAAATAAAAAGTACCGATATATAGGCCGAATAATTAAAAATCATACCTGTCTTTTCGGCAACAACATTTTTACAGGCAATAATAATTGCCTGAAGTTTCGTTGTGCTCTACGTTCATCAGGTATGATTTTTAATTATTCGGCCTCTATATCGGTACTTTTTATTTTATTATTCAAGCCATTTCAAGAACATTCTAATGTCTTTTCGGCAACAACATTAATCATTTCTAATGGGGATCGATGGTTCTCTGGAGATGGAAAGAAGTTTTTTGCAAATGTTGTCTTGGTGATTTGCTTGCGAAGTTTTTCGAACAATAGTGGAAAATTCTCAACGGAGATGAGTTTTCGTTTGCATATAGTTTGATGCATTTTTCAAAAGCAGCATTCCAAACAACCGCTTATGAAGATCTGTTGATAGATCTGAAATGGTTATATGGTTTGCCAGGAATCAAGACGCCGCATTTGCAAAACTTCTTTTGTAAAACTCTATATCTCCATTATATTGGTCTTGAGCGTTAATACTAAAATAAAAAAGTGCCAATAAATAAAAATCATTCATTATGAAAGAATTTCAAATATGTTATTGCTTCTAGTAATCGTAATTTAGTTGTACCAGTAAGTCCTAACTTGAATAATTTGGACAGTCTTTTCTTATCTCCGAAACCGTCGTCGTCTGTTGTTCCTTTATCCACTGAAGTCGGGGACCGTAATCACTAGGAGTTTTATAATAAAAATGATATATTAATGAATATAAAGCGTGATCCATTTCGAGGTTCCCTACTTTTTTAAAGAAAAAAACACAGAAAATTCAAATTGAATGGGGAATGTTTATTATCATTTGAAAGAACATTCTTTGGCATTTATTTTTTGAAGATTATGTCTATCAAATGTTGGCCGCGGCTACGTTTCAGATGGTCCATCCATTGTGTCCAATTTTCGATGACTCGTTCGAGCATTTCGACAGGTAACTGGCCTGAATCGAAGCGGGTTTGTCCGCATAAACTTTAGACTTTACATTTGCCCACAGAAAAAAGTCTAACGGTGTGATATCACACGATCTTGGTGGCCAATCGACCGGCCCAAAACGTGAAATTATCTGCTCACCGAAGTGTTCTCTCAATAAATCCATTGATTGATGCGATGTGTGGGAAGTGGCACACCGTCTTGTTGAAACCAAATGTCGCCGAGATTACGAGATTCAATTTCAGGCATCAAATAGTCGGTTATCATGGCACGATAACGGTCGCCATTGACGGTTACGTTCTCACCGGCATCATTTTTGAAGAAATATGGACCGATGATTCCATCAGCCTACAAACCACACCAAACCGTTGTTTTTTCTGGATGAAGTGGCAGCTGTTGAATCTCTTCAGGTTGATCTTCGTCCCAAATGCGGCAATTTTGCTTGTTTACATATTCATTGAGCCAGAAATGGGCCTCATCACTGAATAAAATTTGGCTCGAAAATGTCGGATCTTCTTGGAACTTTTCAAGAGCCCATAGAGCGAAGCCATGTCGCTTGGGAAAGTCGGGAGCCTTCAGTTCTTGCACAAGCTGTATTTTGTACGCTTTCAATTTAAGATCTCGACATAAAATGCGCCAAGTCGTTCCATACGTCAGTCCGAGTTGCTGCGAACGGCGCCGAATCGACTCTCCACGGTCTTCGTGTACACTCTCAACTACGGAGGCCATATTTTCTTCACTGCGTGCTGGACGTGATCTATTCCGTCGAATATTATCCAATAACGAACGCTGGGTCTCAAGATGGGTGATGGTGTTGCGAAGTGCACGGAACACATTCCTGACAGAACGTGAATTTTCGTAATAATTTGTAAACGTTGTTCAGGCGTAAGTCTTTCCATGATGAAATGCCAAACAATACTAAACAAAAATAACATGACAGCATGACACAACTCACACGTGATTTGTCAAAATAGGCTATTGAAAAAAGTATGTCTACTTGCATCACCCATTATTATGACTTTACGAATTTTTTCAATGGGTTTGATTAATTTTGAGTAATATTACAAAAATCAGCCCATAATCATTATTTTTTAACAAAAAAAACTCATAAATAACAATTTTTTTTCCAAAACCTTTATTGAATTCAAGTAATTATAAAAAAATTAGTACCATAATAAACAATAGCAATTTAATAACTTATATTTTTTGTATAAACATTGTCCTCAGATCGGGCTCGCGAGTATATTTAATACACATCTATATTGCATTTGAACACTTTTAGAAATTCAATCTGTTGAAATCAATTTAACACTCATATAAGATAACTATGTACTGAAAAAATTTTATGACTGCAAATCCATTAGTATCCTGGAAATATTTTTGTTTGTCCAGGTATATAAACGCCCCGGGTGGGACAAACCCTTTTCGTAATAAAAAAAAAATTGTGTCCCATAACATCCTATGAAGGGATTGAGGAGAGCTTCTCACAATCAGTGAGATGTGCGCTTTCTAATTTTTATTGTCACTGATTGTGATCTACAGTTTTACTCCGTTTCCGAACGATATTTTGAGAAGCTTTTTCATGGCTAAGTACCCGATAGTGTCGCCATCACTAAGCGAGGTGACCGTCGTCGAAAAAATTTAAGGTGATCTGAGCAGGGATCGAACCCACGTTCTCATGCACAAGAGCCGCGCACACTAACCATTGCACTACCGACGAGCTCGTAATGCATCACTTAAATAAATTGCGTTTGTATATTTAGTAGGGATCCATTATTAAATTGTTTTCATAGTTTGTTGTACAATGTAGTATATGGTTTCTAATTAAATTTATGATGTAATTGTCAATGCGAATTGCATTTGCCTTATTATACTTTCTTTTCAATTTCTTATTTGATATATACTTTGCTGTTCTTTACAGAGACGTAGAGGCCCTTAAACGTTGCCTGCGAATGTCCTTAATTTGTCCATGCACGCCGGCGATACGTTGAACCAGGCAGAACAACCATATGCTATGACAGGAAGAATTAACGTTTGATACATACTAGGTTTGACACGGTAATTTATAAGTTTAGAATGAAAAAGGCGCCTGTATACTTTATAATAGGAACATTCGTGTCCTTTGAGACTATTTCATTTATATGTTCATTAGATATTTAATTTTGTGTTTGTTTTCAATGCTCGTATTCGAAAGGTTTGATTTGATTCCGAATTGTTTCCAATTCCGTTTTACGTCGTTATTACATTTTAT
Organism: Phaonia tiefii; assembly: GCA_963931995.1. Lineage (NCBI taxonomy): Eukaryota > Metazoa > Arthropoda > Insecta > Diptera > Muscidae > Phaonia > Phaonia tiefii. Next base: position 193,204,788 of record OZ008368.1, on the reverse strand, counting down.
AACTGGTGGCCGAAATACAATAGTCTCACACTTGTTATTGTTTATTTTTAAATGCCAACCAAGGGCATTCTCCTCGACCATGTTGAAGGAGTCCTTCATTAATCTTAAATATTGTCTTATCAGCATGATAAATAACTATATCATCGGCGAATGCCGACTAGTTTGATTATTATTGTTTTCATCGAAATCCTTATATGAATGTACTGATTCTAGAAAAGCCCCTATTGCATCATGCATTTCCTCTTGGTAACGTATTACTAGGTTCTCCGTATTATCCATTTCTAGATCTTGCGTGTTTATTCCAGCTTTTCTTAGTATATTCCTTTAAGATTCGTGAAAAGCTAAAGGGTCCGTCATCTAACTTTTTTTTTTCAACTAGTGCTTATTTCGTGAGTGGTAACACTTAGCTCATGTCTGATTTGACAGATAAATATGGTTGATGCCGATTTTGCCAAAAAAAATCATCTTTTCAGATGAAGCTCATTCTGATCGTGGCGGGTATGTAAACAAACAAAATTGTCGCGTTTGGGGCACACAAAACCCGCACGCATACATTGAAAAGCCGATGCACCCAAAACAAGTCACTGTTTGGTCCGTATTTTGGTACAGAGGCATAATTGGGCCATTTTTCTTCGAAAATGAGCATGGAGTGGGCGTTACAGTCAATGGCGATCGTTATCGGGCCATGTTGAACGAATTTTTGTTCACAAAAATTGAAGAGGAGGATATTGGCAACATTTGGTTTCAACAGGACGGCGCTACGTGCCACACACCCGAAGCTACACTCGATGTTTTGCGCCCTGTTTTTGAAGATCGCATTATCAGCCGCAAAGCTGATGTCGTTTGGCCACCTCGGAGCTGCGATTTGACACCGTTGGACTATTATTTGTGGGGTGCCCTCAAAGATAAGTGTTACGCCGACAAGCCAGAGACAATTGACGCTTTAAAGGGCAATAGTCGTGAAGCCATTGGTGAAATACAGCTGCACACAATCGATAATGTGCTTAAAAATTGGACCGATCGTGTAGGCTAAAGCATGGCCAGCCGAGGCCGCCATTTGAATGAAATTATTTTCCATTATTAACCGGAAGGATTGTACTTTCAAATAAAAAATGAAATTTGAGAAAATATTCAGTAGTTTTTTTTATAGCATTTTCAAAAAAAAAAGTTATTTGGCGGACCCGTTATTTCAATTAAATTGAGTAGTTTAATTTTTTAAATATTTTCGTGCCTTGGAAAATTTTTGCTGGATCTCTATGATTTAATCTCTCTTAGTTTTTTAATCAGTTTGAGTTTTGCTCTTAAGTTGTTAAAATGAGCATTGTGTAAGTCTTGTTTCTAATCTACGTATTATGTCTTTTTATCATAGTTAATATTTTATTTTTTCTGAGTGTAATTTTTTAATTACGCTGATAGAAATTTTTGCAAAGACATCTTTCTCTTTAAATTTTGCTACCGTACTTTCAATGGCCTTTGATATTAGAAAATGTAATCTGGTTATATATACATCTATTTCATCATTCGTTAAATTTCGATAGTTCGGTACAACTGTTTCTAACTTGATTTTCTGCATTACCACCTTCTCACACTTTTTCAAATTTGTCCTTTTAAAGGTAAACTTAAACGTTGTCCACCTCATTCAGAGTTGGCATAGCATTCGTCGCACTCTTAGTATTCACAATTAATTCCACTGCTTTAGTCGCTATCGTAATCCAGTGTTTTGAGGCAGTTGGAAATTTCGTTGACTCTCAGTATATTTAGTCCGGAATCCGTTATGTATAAATCGTGGTATGAGCCCGATCGAGGAAAGGATGTTGCTACAGAAGCGTAAAACGTGCAGCTGAATTCTATTTCGTTTTCCGACAACCATTTTTTTAGGTTATTGCGTTCTGCGTATTTAACAGTATTACTCCATTCCCTGTGCTTGCAGTCCAAGTCGCCCGCGAGTACATAGTAATTATTTGAATTTTGAAGATTCATTGAATCAAATAGTTTTTCCACGTCTGCTCGTATTGAATTTATATTGCCGGCCGGATAGTACGCACATATAATAACTAAAAAGTTATTGCAGTAAACGGGTATCTTTATGGCGCATGTCTGTGGATCATATAGCGAATATATACTTCTGTTATGTTAACTGTAGTATTGTATGTTATTCTTGATTAATAAAGAAGTTCCCCCACACCTTGTTGCATCAATTCGATCTTTTGTTACGATTTTATAGTTTTTAAATATTACATTGTGGCTAGGGTTTAATTCTGTCTCATTTAATAGGACAATACCTACTACCTACCTACTTTTAAAAATGTACCTATTCTTGAAAAAAGGACCAATTCTAAAAAAAATTCCCATTTCTTAAAAAACATATTTTCTGCAAAAAAAAAATACCTTCTCTTAAAAAAATAAATTTTTTTTAAAAAAATACCTTTTGTTAAAAGTAAATTTTCTCAAAAATTAAATATTACCTTTTTTTCTTGAGATAAGTAGGCTTTCTGAAAATAAGTAAATTTTCTTAAAAAATAACCTTTTCCTAAAAAATACCACTTCTTTAAAAAGCACCTGTTCGTATAAAAGTACACTTCTGTAAAAAAGAAGTACTTTTTCTTACTGAAAGTACTTCTTCTTAAAAATAGTACTTTTTCTTAAAAAAAAAACATTACCTTTAAATAAAAGAAGTTCAAAAATGTTACATATTCTTACAAAAAGGACCTAAAAATATAATTTTTTTTTCTAAAATACATTATAGAAAAAAAAATTAATTTCTTAAGAAAAGTTTTTAATTTTAAAACAGGAACTTTTCGATCCTTTTAAATTATCGTATTTTACAACTGGCGCCTTAGACGTGTTGGAACTAACTAGTACGTAATATATAGCGAAAGGAACTTCGTTCCACCCGGGTGTCCCCTGACAACTCATGTTATTTGATATTTTAGCGATTTTCTTATTTTGGCTAATTTTTCTTAAAACAATTCGTTCATACGATTGGACCACTTTAAGAAAAACCCTTAGAAGTCCGGATAATTGGATATATGTCCATTTCCGAAATATAGACATAATGGCGTTTTTGCGATTTATTATTCGAAAAATTTTAGTTTAGCGATTTGTTTGAAAAAATAGTGATGCCGTAGTAAAGACATCCATTGGTTACAGGCTCCAGTAGGGGTCAAAAATTTACTATATTTGTGATTCGACGCACCGTTTACGAGTTAAAGCCAGTTTGATATTTTAGCTATTTTCTAATTTTGGCGATTATTTTAAAAAACAAAATCCATATGAATTGAAACACTTTATGGAAACCTCTTAGACAGTCTCCAAAATTTGTTATTTTTCGATTCGATTCTCCGTTTCCAAGAAATGGAATTTATTTCATGTTTTCGATCAAAACTTGGGGATGTGTTACTCAGAGTAACCCATTACCCACGAAATGCGAACCATGGTTACAAATAATAATAATTTTGGTTATATTTAAATATAAAATACACAATTTTAATAAAAAATTATTTTTTTTTGTGTTTTTCTTTCTATAAAAGTAATTGTCTATAAATTAATAAGGGGATAGAATTAATAATGGCATCAACAAACGATTGTGACAGCCATTAAATGCAAGTAATAAGTTGAGCATACCAATATATTATTTGGTACAACCGAATTAGTTTTGATATTTTTCGTTGATCCAACAAAGAGAATATTCACCACTGCAGGATAATTTGATTGCTAAAAATTGGCAGACAAAGTTTTCAAGTTTTGTTTAGTCCGCGAGCCATTACCACTTGAGACTATGTCTTCCTTCTTACAGAATCGATTACTGCTTGATATGCGTTTGTTTCGTATGTCTGAATTTTCCATTTGGGAGACCTGGATTGTGTTTCGTTAAGTCTATTGAAGTATACAACCATGTGCGTTAAATTGGCGCAAAACTACTCTTAAGTTTGACGTAGAATTTCTATTAAACTTTTTGACTATATAGACCAATTATTGTGGCTTGCACTCTCTCCACAGCAAAGCATCAAGCTTCTGTCAAACAACAATTTGTTATCGTTATCTCTTTTCATTTTTGTTCTGATTGTTGGAATGTGCATCTGGCATCTTTTGTTTTGGAAAGTAAATTACCACAACGCAAGCGGAACGGTCATAAACAGTTTTTGGTGCGTATTGTGTGTCCAACGGTACTTGTTTTGATGTGTTAACATCTTAAGCGCGGTTAGGGACTTAATTCACAAAGTGAATACATCCAAACACAGTTTCTCCGACTGATTTTGTCCGACTGCGATCACAGATTGTTTGGCGTTAAACTCCTCCGAAACGACTGGACCGATTTGTATGAAATTTTGTGTGCATATCGGGTAGGTCTCAGAATCGGCCAGCATCTATTTTGAATACCCCTAAATGATGAGGCTGACCCACCCCTGAACACAGGTTCGTCCGACTGCGAAAACAGATTGTCAAACTGCGAAAAAACTCACACGGAGCACTCTCAGAGCAAAGAGAATAATGACGTTGTTATACGTGTATAAAAATGAGACTGCAAGAGAGCAACGAAAATTGTTTGAACTTGTGTAGCGTATGTATGGACATAACAAAGTATGTATGTACATGTGTGTGTGTTGCTTTGCATTATCTTTGTTTTTAAATTCTTTATATTAACTTCACCTGTCTGTATGCATTACCTTTGCATGCATGCGCACCGAAAAAACTTTGAATTGATTTTAACCCTTTTCCCGTGATCCAATCAATCTGAAACTTCGTAGAGAAACTAATGGCGAAAAATATTAACTATCAAAATATGGGCGGGATTGTACAAAGGAGCGTGGTACCTCCCATACAAAACACAAATTGAAAAACCCATTATTTCGGCTCCTGTTAATGGTATTTGAACAAAATTGGGTATGTGGGTTAGGTGTACATATTCTAAAATCTACTGCAAATATAGGCGGGATTGGACAAAGGGGCGTGGTCATATATAAAGAATTTATAGTCAAAATCTATGTTTTGAGCGGGATGGTTTTTTTTTTGTGGGAATAAACCAAAAAGTATTAAGAAAGAAAATAATGACACAAGTGCTTGCACTGGTCTTTAAATAATTTTAAGTATTAATTTTATTTAAATGTAACGACATCATATGATTGAAAGCTGTTTTTTTTATTTTCCAATGTAATATTTACGAATGTGTTCATAGAAATCGAACAGGTACCGTGTAACAAAAAGGTGTTAACCATCGCCTGTGAGTTCGAACTCTCATTGGATTTTTTTAAATTTTGTGCACTTACCCTAGACTTTTCCTAAAAATTGCACGGCGAAAATATTGTTCGCCAATCAAAATGCATATGATATTCAATATGTATAGTGAAGGCAAATAGCCATGAGAAACAGCAACAATTTTTAATCAACCGAGGAAACTGGTCTAATACTAATAAAAATTGTGTAATGGTAAACAAACAAAAAACCCCACGTGTCAAAAAAAAAACAACTGAAGCAGTGGACCGAGCTATTATCCGGATGTCGACCAAGGATTCTGCTTTGTTATGACGGGATATTGCGAACGAAACTAACTCTCAGTTTGGATTAAATTTATCAGACAGGCTCATGCGAAGATACGTATTTTTGCACAAATACACTCGGAATGGAAACTTCAACACCCGGTAGGAGACTATAAGTTAAGCTATAAGGACTATAACCACTCTCCAAAAATGTTTTTCAATACACCCTAATCTACAGCCAGCAACACCTAACTTCTGTAATTCCGATTACTACGACCTTATCTTAATTTTTCGGTAAAACGAGAATCTTTTGTGTATCAACCAAAGAGGTTTTCAAATTAAAGATTGTATTTTATATTTCTTAATGTTACGAAAATGTAAATGGCATTGACATTGCCGCAATTGCAATTCAAAAATGTATTTTAATTAATTATTAATTGATCCCATGTATGCTATCTGTTCCGAATTACTCTAAAGCCAACGCACTCTATCAACAAGCCTTATTCTACCGAACTCTGACGATGACGGACTTATAAAATTATGTATACTTAAGTATTTTGTCATATAGTTATAGGCGGAACCGGGTGCAGTTATTTAAAGAGCTTTGGCGTGTGTTTGATACGTAAGTCAACCGACTCGTAGAAGGAGTTAAAATGTAATGAAGAACTCTAGCTACTCAAAATGTTTCCTTTAATTATCTACAATATAACTCTCAGTTGGTTTTTTCACACACCTACATATGTACAGTTGGCCGCCGGTGGTGCAATGGCGCGGCTCTTGTGCATGAGGATGTGGGTTCAATCCCTACTCTGAACACCTAAAATTTCTTTCGACGGCGGTCACCTCGCTTAGTGACGGCGGCACTATCGAGTACATAGCCATGAAAACCTTTTCAAAATACCGTTCGGAACCGGTGTAAATCTGTAGGTCCCAATCAGTGAGTATAAAACTGGAACGCGCACAGCTCACTGGTAGTGAGAAGCTCGCCCTGATTCCTTCATGGGATGTAACGGGAATTCATTTATTTATTTATTTTATGTACAGTTTTCCAAAAGGTATTTCTTAGAGGTTACCTCTTTAATGCACTTCAATGCAAACAGAATCAAGAACACCACACACGTTGCTCCCAACAAAGACTACCTTGTGAAGAGAACAACTTGGTGAACTTGTTGAAAAATGATTGAACTCAGTACGTCCATTGACAACCAAGAGAGCTGATTATGCCAAACAAAACAAAGTAACATCAATTGAAGACTTGAAAGCAATTATCATTTACCAAAATCAATGTTTTCATTATTGTTAACAACATGATTAACAGCTCACAAGAGCAATAAAAACCTATTTGCTTATCCAGCCGGTCGTATGACGAAGATGGAAAATAAGATCGAGCTGGAGAAATAACCATTAGAATCTCAAGTGGGGTTTGCGTTACGATGCTGACTAACTGACACACATTTATTATTGGCCTGTTGTGAGGATTTATTACAACAACATTGACGACCGAAGGCAACAACAACAAAACAAGTAGTCACAAACAAAAAACTAGAACGGTCTCGGAAAACAATTTCTTAATTTGTCGTCTTGAAACCACAGGATATTCCCAATAAAAACTCCCATTTACTCAAGACGACTTGTTCAGAAAACTGACAAAAACAACACAAAGTAGTTAAAGTCCATCCGTCTGTCTGTCTAAAAACTAGACTTCTTTCCACTCCTGCAGTGTAATTGCTGGCCTCTTAGTCAAACCAAACACAGTGGTTGCGGCGCGGCGCGTTGTCGGCGTCTTAACCAACCATCATGTGCGTCATGGAGCGACATGTGCAACGTGCAAAATTTCTAACCTGCATAAATTAAAAGATAAGATAATTTTTTCGTTAACAAGATTTAACTTTATTTTAGGTTTTTTAATCTATAATGTTGTGAAAACAACAGCGGGATAAACATTATAACTTGATTTTGTTTTTGTTTCTCTTGTTATTTCTCCCTCGATAGACCACTTAATTACCTCAACTGGGTTTTTGTTGTTGCTGCTAGTATTATTGACTTGTTGTCAATTATGTTGTACTTGCAACAGCAACACAACTCGCAGACGATAATTTATCGCTTTAACAGAGATGTTGTCTAATCTCCAAAAGACCACACACACTCCCAAGACTTTTTGACCACGAGCCATATACTAAACTCTGTTAACCGATAATTATAAGGAAATTTGTTTTCATTTCATTGGGCAAATAGTAGTTGCTGTTATGAGGCTAACATTGTGAGATCTGTAATAGATCCAAATTAAATACAATAAATATACCGTAAGATAAGGGTCACGTGTCTAAGTATGTTGTTTTAATTACATTAAACTTAAATAAAAACGATATTGCGAAAGTCAGTATTCGGAGTTTGCAAATTACATGTCGGAGAGAACCATCGGTTCAGATTACACATGACAGTTTCTTGTGTTTTTGTGCCTGCGTTATTTTTCGAACATTCGCATTGCCCGCAGTTCTCAATGTATTTGAGATTTCGTTTGCATTTAGTTTGGTAAATTTTATACAACGTTATTCCAAGCAACCGCTTTTGAAGATCTGTGGCTGGATCTGGAATATTGGAACGAAGTTCCTTATCGCACGTTGCGGGATGGGGGCTAAATAACTTTTGACGTAGAATACGTCTTACCTTACGGTATGAGGAGTCATGTCAGGTTTTTATTGTTGTAATCTTTATTTCATTGAATTTAAGGAAACGGCTAGATTAATTTTTTTTTTTTTGTAGGTAAATGAAGATGTTATCTTTCGTTTGATATACATTTCATATTATGTGATATATTTCTAGTATTTTAATTTCTCAAATGAAAATTGTTTAAACACATCCACTCAAACATATGTGTGGTGTTTGGTTGAGTGTTTTTGGTTGCTCAGCATTGCTTAGGAACATGTATCTAGTAAAAAGTGAAACGAACAGCAAGCTAATGTTGCTTGGCAACATGTATCTAGTAAAAAGTGAAACAAACAGTAAGCTAACGTAATAAAGCTTTTTTGCGAAAGCTTCAATAAAGCTGTTGTAACATTAATTTTGAATTGTAAAGCGTAAAGCTTTCACACAACGCTCGAATGCTAATGCGAAGACTCGATAAGGTGAACCTTTTTTAATATTAGGGCGGCCCTCTCAACATTCGCAGAACTTATTTCAATAAAAAATATTAATTAAAAACTACAGCAGACAGTTGTCCGAGGCCTTCGGCCACGGACTGTCCCTGCAGGCTGTGTCAGAGACACGGCCATTAAGTTTAACGTAGAATACGCCATCCGATAAGACAGAAAACATATATAACAATAAATTCATTTGCTTATATTATTTATCATTTATTGTTATATATGTTTTCTGTCTTATCGGATGGCGTATTCTACGTTAAACTTAATGGCCGTGTCTCTGACACAGCCTGCAGGGACAGTCCGTGGCCGAAGGCCTCGGACAACTGTCTGCTGTATTTTTTTGTTTTCTAGGTGGAGCCTGTTTATTACATATTGTAGTTTTGAACCCAATAAAAAGTAAATTTAGAAACGCTAAAAGTAGTACAACCCTGGCACCACACTTTGGCAGCACACTTACTCTTACACTCGTACTTTTGATTTGGCTTTTGTCTAGAGTAACATATCGGCGGATATTTCTTGTTTAATGGGAAATTGTCTGGGTGGAGCCTGTTTATTACATATTATAGTTTGAACCGAAGAAAAAGTAAATTTAGAAAAGCCAAAGTGAAAGAAGTTTAAAAAAATAACATTTTCTTAATTAACTGCGTTTTCTTCAAAAAAGTAAATTTTCCTTAAAAAAAAACAATGCCTATTCATATTCTTAAACAGAGTACCTTTACTTAACAAAATACATTATCTTAAAGAAGTACCTTTGCTTAAAAAAGTAAATATTCTTACAAATAGTACCTTTTCATAAAAAAATCATTTTTAAAATAAGTACCTTTTATTAAAAACTTACATTACCTTACAACAAATTGCCTTTTCTTAAAAAACCGCCTTTTATTTAAAGAGTGCATTTTTTGTAAAACGAAATAACTTTTCTTGAGATAAATACCCACTCTTAAAATTGTACCTGTTCTTTCGTAATAAAAGCTTTTCTTCAAACAAAAATACCTTCTCTTAAAAAAATACCTTTTGTTTACAAAATTCCTTTTCTTAAAAGTAACCTTTCTCAAAAATAAAATAATACCTTTTCTTATATTTTCTTGAGATAAGTAGCCTTCCTGAAAATAAGTAAATTTTCTTAAAAAAATAACCTTATCCTAAAAAGGGTACAACTTCTTTAAAAAGTACCGTTTCTTAAAAGAAGTATTTCTTTGTAAAAAATTTTCTTTGTATTAGACATAAGAGCATACTTAAGAACATTAGCTTTTAGTAAAAGAAGTACCTCTCATCACAGAAAGGACCTTTTCGGGAAAATATAATACATATTCTTACAAATGGGACCTAAAAATATACTTCTTTTTTTTTAAAAAATACATTCAATAAATAACAAATTTCTTAAAAAAAGTTTTTCATTTTACAAAAGGTGTTTTTTTCTTAAAGATCCATTTAAATTACAGTATTTTTCAACAGGCGCCAAACGCGTGTTGGAACTAACAAGTACATAACATATAGCGAAAGGAACTTCGTTCCAACCGGGTGTCCCCTGACACCTCATGTAATTTTTTATAAGGTTTGCTAGGAATGATGATAATGCAGTTTACAAACCTCTCATTGTAAAACAATGTATTTCAATTAATAGACAAATCAGCCTGAATAAATAAAATCACCGTAGACACTTTAAAAATTAAATAAAATACGATATAATTTTCAAACTTTCGAAAAATTTTGTACGTTGAATGAGTTATAAATAAGATTTTCAAACACTGTTTTTCATATATCAAAATAATGTTATAATACGAGGGCGGTTCCAAAACTAGCCGACCTAACAAAGAAGACACAAAAAGGTATGGAGAAAATGTCTTTATTTTTCAACATAATCTCCTTTTACACTTTTCCAGCGATACTTTGTTTATAGTAAGAACTGCCAAACTCCTTAAAATATCCATGAACCGCAGACTCGACCTCTTCATTGTAAGAAACTCTTTTACCACAGAGCCGTTTTTCAAGATGGGAAATACAAAATAGTCCGACAGAGCTAAATCTGTCGAATAAGGTGCGTGATGAAGCTATTCGAACTTTAATTCATTAATTTTGGAAATCGGAATAGTGGTTGTGTGAACCGGAGCACTGTCTTGATAAAACCATACTTTATTTTCCGCCAATTGCGGGCTCATATCCACAATTTCATCACTTAAATGTTGCAATAAATTAGCATAATATTTGCCGTTGATAGTTTTTCGTTTCTGAAGATCATCAATTAAAATTATCCCATGCGCATTCCAAAAAACATACGCCATGACACGACGACACGAAGCGCTTTCTCTGAACACGATTTTCCCATTTCAGTCCACTGTTTTGACTGGAAAAATTCTGACTTTTTAGTGTTTAAATGTGAAAAACTATTTTTTCCTCAATAACTTTAAAAATGTTAAAACGCAGTTAAAAGGACAGGTTATTCTATTTATTACAATGGTATATTTTATATAAATAGGAGTAATCCATTTGCGGGAACTATACCGAAAAAAATCGATCATAATATACCATTTAGTAGATAAATAGAACATCTGCACGAGAATTGCACACAAGTAGCACTGCAATTCATTTAAAATCACAAATTGTCATTATATTCATATTTTTATACCCGAAAATCGATAACATTCACCTAGTTGGACATCAAATTGTTGCAGGTGCAGTTTTAATTGTGTTTGTTTTTTTAAATGTTGGGATTATGTAGTACCTAATAATAATTATTTAATTAAGTAGCCGTCGGTGGTGCAACGATTAGTGTTCGTTCGTCTTGTACATACGACCCTGGGTTCGATCCCTGCTCTAACCACCTTAAATTTCTTTCGGCGGCGGTCACCTCGCATAGTGACGGCGATACTATCGAGTAGTTAGCCATGAAAAAGCTTCTCAAAATGCCGTTGGGGATCGGTGTAAAAACTGTCGGTCCCAATCAGTGAGTATTTATAACAACTAGAAAGCGCATAGCTCACTGGTTGCGAGAAGCTCTCAACAATTTCTTCATGAGATGTAACGGGAAACCATTTATTTTGTATAAAATATGGTAGGATTTTCATGAATATTTGCAAACTAGATTGACCGATGCCCAATCTAAGGTGGGGTACATAAGTATTTCTGGAAGAAAGTTTTCATCTTTTAACGACTTAATATTATGCGTTAACGTCCTTTGTGTTGTTTCTGTCAATGTTATGTTATTATAGCAGCTTAAAATTCGATCTCTTCAATTAAATTTATTAATTTCCAAAAAGTACAATTACTCGTATAGCTCGAGGAATAACAAAACTTTTGTCCGTTGTTCGAGAAATTCAAAAAACATATTATCGGGTTACTTTATAATAGCAAATACCCGAATAATTGGATGGCGTAGTAACGATAGCGGGACATGGGACTGTCCGTGGAGGTGGAAAGTTTCTGATAGCCATTCACTTGGGAGTGGCCAGAAATGATTCCTTCATCGGGCAGTCCAAGCAGCTCACTACTTCCACGCAGTATGTCCTGGGCAATGGCTTATCGGAAACCTCCGTTAGCTAGCTAAAGTGAGAAGGCGAAACGAATGAGCAACCTGAGTGGTAATGCGATCACTGATACGTCTCAGGATTATTAGGTGACCCTGTCACTGAAGCTCTTCGAATTAGTGGACATATTCTTCTGTCCTTTGAAGGCGGATGAGCCAACACCCCTGGCCAACGGCGGATCAAAATTGAAGAAACCAAAATCCAGTTTCGACACACTGCATTCTGGTCAGCGTCTGATCCATAATGGGCGGCTGAAACATGATCATCCTGGCAGTAGGTAAAATGCAAACCACGGTGGGCTGGGTTTGCCTCCCGCCACCGTTATATCGGAAAATGAAAATACGCAGAAAATATGATGAACAAAGGAACCCTCCAAGATTATTCTAGGCGATTTTAATGCCAAATTAGGAAAGGAAAGTGTCTTTCGACCAACCATCGGCAATCACAGTCAACATGATACCACCTCCGATAATAGAATAAGACTGATAGACTTCGCCGCTGCAAAGAACATGGTAGTTAGTAGCACACGATTCCAGCATAAGGACACTCATAAGGCGACCTGGATATCTCCCGATCAACGGACGAAGAACCAGATAGATCACTTGGTAATAGATGGCAGGCACTCTTCTAGTGTAATGGATGTACGTGTGATTCGAGGTGCCAATATCGACTCGGATCATTACCTGGTGGCTGCGAAAGTTCGCACGCGATTGAGCAGGGCGAAAAACGTACGGAGCCGAACACAGGAAAAGTTCGATATTGACAAGCTACGAATACCGGAGATATCAATGCCCTATCGACAGAAACTCTCTCTCCTGCTGGAGCAGAATACCCCCCCTCCCGAAGACCCAGATGCGCAGTGGAAGCACATCTCCCATTATTTGGAAATCGCTGCAATGACTGAACTTGGCTATCAAAAACCGCAGAAGGATAAGCCATGGTACGACGAAGAATGTCGCATTGCAACTGATGGAAAAGACGCTGCACGTATGGCAACGAAACAGTCAGTTACGACGCGTGGTGCGAGTGAGCGGTACAAGAGACTGAGAAGGGAGGAAAACCAATTATTTAGGCGAAAAAATGGCAGTGGGAGCAGAGAGAGAGTGAAAGAACCGAAATGTGCAGGATGAATGGTGAATCGCGAAAGTTTTTCCAGAGGGTAAGAAGATCGACCAACGGGCCTAATAATGGGCTGCCCTCCTGCAAGGACGAGAATGGAAATCTGGTGACTGAGAAGCAGTGTGTGCTCAAAATGTCGAGAGACCACTTTTCAGCACTACTCCACTCAGATTCTTCCACTGCAGACCAGGAGGTAATGATAGTGGAAGATAGTATAGATTGTACCCCCCCCCCAACCAAGACGAGATCAGAACGGCGATCTCCCGCCTGAAGAATAATAAAGGCACGGGTGCGTATGGCCTACCCGCTGAACTTTTCAAGGCAGGTGGCGAAGGACTGATAGCCCACATGCATCAAATGATGTGCGGTATATGGCTGGGGGAATCTATGCCCGACGACTGGAGTCTCAGTGTCTCATGTTTTCGGGTGTATTGACCTCAATTGGCCGTCCAGAACGTTCACGTCAATTGTACTTGTGCGAACACAACGAAAGTCAGTAAACAAGTTTTTTACCATTGAAATCGATGGTGCCGAGGCCCCATAGTATTTATAAAGCGTGTCCTTGGTTCGATTGACGGTTTTTTTTTTGCAGGAAATAATGTTTAATGAACACACGAAATTCACTTTTTTCCATTTTTAAAAAAATGCACGAGGTTGTATGATTTGAACAACTGTTAAACGCAAAGTAAATAACGGAACGTGCTCAAAATTTTACAGTAGTCTATCAACAAGTGTTACTTCATGGGAGCTGTGTTGCGTTTCATATAACTGCGAGGGAAGTTCGAAAAGTCACGGACTTGTTGATCCACCCTTAGTATAACAGCCAGATATCATTTAATGTTTTCCACTATAAATATAACCAAAATAAGGTAAATACACACTGGAAAATAACGGCACCAGAGACATATTGCAGGAAACATGTATATGTTTGCAAGCATGGCTTTCATAAATTGATGTTCTGCTGATGTTCTTTCTATTTGGTGGCACAAAACGTTCGCAGCGATTCTTCTACCTGATCGTTTCAGCGAAGGATTGGTGGAAGTATTTGTCGGCTTCCTTCGAGTACTTCTTCGAATACATCTCGAGCTGCTTCAAACTTATACAATCTACTGACATGGCCGAGCCATGTACAATTAACTATGTACATACGCTGATGTGCGAATACTGTTGAGATATCATGCGGGTCAAATGACAGTTATACTCGCCATTCTCTATAGGTCACTGTAATTTCCGGAGAATTTTTCTCTCAAAGGCTATTCAGAGGTGTTACGTCTGCTGGCGATATTACCCAGGGTTTTGATGTACTTACATCTGTTCTACATACATCTTCGGAAATTTCATATTCCTTATCCCGAAATATGCGTGAAATCAATTTCAATCTATTTTTAGTTTCGATCCTTTCAAGTAACACCTACAGTAGCAAACAATGACGCCACTCCCGAGCAACATTAAAGTGGCACATGCCAGATGTAACATTTGGCATAACAATACAGTAAATATCCAGGAGCCTCACTCGCACGCGTCCAATGCATGCAATATGAACTACTTTATCCATATTCTGTTACGCATGCGTACATGTTATGCATAACACGACTAAAGTAACAAACAGCGGCTCTTTTGTTATGTTTCGGGACAAACATGAATGTAACTCAATAACCCCTAAGTACTGGAAAAACACCCCTTTCGCGGACCAAACAAGAAAAGCAATGAAGCATCCACATGCACCAGTAGCTTGCCACATTGCTTTGGATGTCATTCATCAAGTTTATTTAGTTTGGTGCAACTCAATCATCGGGGAAAATTTAGATGCAGTGGAATTTTCACAAACGACATGTGTTACAAAGAATGTATGTTGCACGAGACCTCTCTGGTGTTTTTAAGGGCATCATATGGTTATTTGTTTGCTTTTCGCATTAAGGTTTTTAATAGATTCCCAACATTTTCCTGGGAGGGGGTTGAAAATGTAGTTCTTTGCCTTAATGTGTGTTTCAGGTTAAGCAATACGGGGGAGCAAGATCGTAGCGATGACGATGACGATCGAAATCACGCGTCATTTGGCATTTGCAATTTGTGGCACTACCACTTGGTACGTGACCCTTTTCAAAATGATAATGGTCGCAACCGATTCAATTGAATTATGTTTCATTATTGCAATTGCTTATCATCACGTCAATAAGAGGATCCGCCTTTGTCTAAGAGATGGATGAAAAAGGTTCATATATAGAGAATGTTAAACGAATGAATGGACTCTCTCGGATGGATGGGTTGTTTCGCAGTTGTGGTAGCCATTATCATTATTAATATTATTTTCGTTATTTTGTTAGACATTTGTTGTGTAATTAATTACATATTATTTTCTTAATTGAGTTATTTTATCCATTAATAAAAGGGGTGTCAATTAGCAGAGGAACAAATGTCAGTTACATACCGCATACGAGTATTATAATGGGGGAATAGATTTGAAAAGTATTGAATTTCAATCATAAGTTTTGGTAATTTCCTAATTATTATTTACTAGAGATACTAAATAATGTGTTATTATTTTTTTTTACTGTACAGACGCAAATGAATTCCCTGCCACATTAACTACAGCAAGCGTATTGCGAAAGTAAATGGTGAAAACGTTTGCCTGTAATGTCAATGAAGTTATTAAAAACTTGACGCATAACGGAAGTGTCTTGAAGTTAATTATTTTTCACTATCATGGCCGTCGGTGGTGCAATAGGCAGTGTGCGTGCCTCATGTACATGAGATACTGGGATCGATCTTGAATTTCTTTCGGCGGAGGTCACCTCGCATAGTAATAGCGACACCATCAGGTATTTAGCCATGAAAAAGCTTCTCAAAATACCTTTCGAAACCGGTGTAAAAGCTGTAGGTCCCAATCAGTGAGTATAAAACTAGAAAGCGCACAGCTCACTGCTTGTGAGAAGCTCTCCCCAATTTCTTCAAGGGATGTCGTGGGAAACTACTTATTTATTTTTTTATACTTTTTATCTGATGGTGGGTGGTGTTATCATCATAGTATGTCCGATACGCATCTATACTGCAAGAGCTGATTTTGCAGAAACATATTATTCTATTTGCTACCTTATATAGTGCAACACCAATTGTGTGGTAGACCATTCTTAGATCAAATGATAGCCTACGCTCAAAAAAGTATATTAGTAAACATGATATTAAATGGGGAAGCAAACATGATCGCTGTTTACCAAACATATAGTCCGGTATATTATCAACACTGCAATAAGTTGTTGTTATGACAGTAAATGTTCTGTAGTAACACACAATGTGCCTGGTGATAAGTACCAAACACTGGCTGCAGACCTCTTTTTTTTAGTGTAGGAAGTATAGACAAACGCACACAGTTGTGTAGCTACTCATTTTTTTCCTGTCAGGCATATAGTTGCTTGCCAAAGTAGCAACGCTGTGTCACATAATCTTCAAATGTGTCTTTTTGAATAATTACCGTATCCAATTCATATCTTTTTTAACTTTGTATTCTTTTTAATTGGTATATTCTTAGTGGAATCATTATGATTAATTATATTTTGTTAAAGATATAAACTTTTATATTCAGTGAAAAAATTTAATAATTTGGACGAGCAAAAAAACAATGCAACGTACTGAATCAATAGTAAAAGTAACTGAGGTATATTCATTAAAACTTATTAATTAATTTAAAAATTTAACATTGTTGAAATTATAATTAAAACAGCTGTCAGTCAGCTGACAGCAGATGAGCTATTATTCAAGCTGTAGAATATGTTAAATCCATGAGTGAAATTATGCTCCTATTAATGTAAGCAAAACCACGGGATGGCGTATTGCATCGCGATTTAAAATAAGGAAACATGTCAGGAACTGAGCGCCGACGAAAAACAACTACTCGCCAAGACTGGCAAATGAAACCATGATCAAAACTGATCCCCGCAAGATGGCAGTGTTGCTACGAGGCGGATAAATAAGTCCGTGACTTTTCGAACTTCCCTCGTAGTTATATGAAATGCAATACTGCTTCCATCAAGTACCACCTATTAATATACTACCGTCAAATTTTGATCAAGATCCGTCATTTACTTTGCGTTTAACAGCTGTTCAAAACGTGAATTTTTTTAAAATGGAAAAAAGGCAATTTCGAGTTCTCATTTAACATTATTTTATGCGAAAAAAAACAGTCAATCAAATCAAGGAAAAGCTTGATAAATACTATGGGGACTCTGTACCATCGATTTCAATGCTAAAAAAGTGGTTTACTTAATTTCGTTATGGTCGAACAAGTACAAATGACTCTGAACGTTCTGGACGGCAAATTGAGGTCAATACGCCAGAAAATGTCGAAAAAATCCACGATATGGTGTTGGTCGATCGAAGAGTAAGAGTGCGTGAGCTTGTTGAAGCCATAGGTATTTCATATGGTAGTGTGGTTTCGATTTTAAATGACCAGTTGGGTTTAAGGAAGCTGTCTGCAAGATGGGTGCCGCGTTTGCTCTCAATTTACCTTAAAAGTAATCGTGTTACAACTTCAAAGGATTGTTTGGAGATGTTTAATCGCAATTCCAAGGAGTCTCTTATCTCTTAACTTTTCAAAACGATCAAAGGATCAGGGAGCGACGTAAGAAAATTTAATTTTTTTGGTATCAGTTGCCTACAGTCAAGCAAGGCGGAGGATCAATAATGGTGTGGGGTAAGAAATTATAAGTATGCAATTAAACGCAGCTCACTTCTATTTTTTTAATAGGTGCATTCTCCCGTGATAGCGTTGATCCCATAACAAAAATTGAAGGGATAATGAATGGCGTTAAATATTGTGAAATATTGGAGCAACAAATGCTTCTCCATCTTCGCGAAAACGTTGATGACCCCAAGTACACAAGTCGCCTAAATTTTTAAGCAACAATGATGTGCAAGTTTTGGAGTGGCCACTCCAATCTCCTGAGAAAACCCCATACGAAATTTATAGGAGCTTGTAGATCGGGAAATAAAGGAGAAAATTCCCTTAAATTTAAAAGCTTTAGAAAGAATATTAAAAACAGAATGGGAAAAAATATCACTGGATACCAACATATCTTTAGTTTATTCAATGCCTTCTCGATTAAGTGCAGTAATAGCTAATAAGGACTATGCCACTAAATAGTATTAGTTTTAAGTATAATATACCAATATATACAAATTAAATATTAATAAAAAAAACTTATTTTCCTCGAACAGAATAAACACATTTTCTTAAATAACAAAAAAACATTACGAGCCCTCAGAGCGAATTTATCGTAAGCGACAAAACACAAATTTTACAGGAGAAGGTTTTTTTTGATTATTTTAAAAATGGTTGCCTAAAATCAAATATGTACGGAGGCAAGAATGTCTAATTTTGTTGCAGTCACCGAACTGATGAATTTTTTGCACTATGAAGTAGTTTTGGCGCTTACGATAAAAACTTTTTATTTGGATATACTTACAGTGACAAATCTGTGGCGCTTACGATATATGTTATTTTGTACTTTGAAACGCAAAATGAGAAACAAAAGTGTGTATTTCTTTTTAAAATATTTATTCAGACTATGTATTGTATTTAACAAGTAGGTAAACATATTTATATAGATATAAAAAGGTTTAAACTGTGTTTTAAGATTATTGAGATATATCAATGTCTTCGTTGTCAGTTTCAGCTAGTGTGTCTTTGATTTGGTCTCCACTTTCCATATTGAAATATTCCTGATGGTATCGTTGAGGGATTATTTCCTTTTCACATAAATTTCGAAGA
Source organism: Phaonia tiefii (assembly GCA_963931995.1). NCBI lineage: Eukaryota > Metazoa > Arthropoda > Insecta > Diptera > Muscidae > Phaonia > Phaonia tiefii. The sequence goes on along the minus strand of OZ008368.1, from coordinate 193,185,761 downwards.
TCTCTAAATTTTTCCACTGATATTTTTAGTTTTTGTGGGTAGAGTAGGTCCGGTCCATTCGCAACGGTCATTGAACTGTTTCTGGAGCGAATTACTAAATTTATATTCAATTCATTCACTTTACTATCCTCAAAGTATCCATATTTAAATTGTGCGCTTAAGTTCAGTTTGTCCAAATGGGCAGATCTCAAACTGTGAAATTCAATTTTTATTTTTGATGGAAGGAATGCATTAGAAAATGACTTCCAGTCCTTAAAATCTGAATGATTAAGTATAATGCTTTCATAACATTTTGGTGTCGTACGTGAGTTAGAAATTAATGTCGACCACTCAGAAGGGGCCCAAATTGTTCTTCCTTTAATAAATGTTTCAATTGTAGCATGTATAGAGTCAACAGGCATCATTGTATGACCGGGCAGCAAAAATGTTATGTTAACCTTATTAACGCAGCTTGAACTCTTTAAAAAGAATGGAATAACTGACAATATGGCCCGGTTCTATGTTGTTTACTTTGGTCCACTATGGTCAAATATTTAAAAATCACTGAACATATTTCATTGCATCCTCGTTTGCCATCACATTCACCCCACAAAAAACAATATCCAGATGTGGTTCCGCTTTCATATATACTTTCATTGTAGTAAGCATATTTTCATACTTTTGCCATAAGGTGTATTAAGCACCTTCTGTAGATCAAAACTTGCGCATAATGTGTCAGCGTTTTCCAACCTTGCTTTTCGCTTGTTCGGCCAAGAAGATTTCTTTGAACTTGTCCTTATCCAGAATATGGCTTTTATATTCACTGGAATCTTTCAATCTGTTACGGGCTTCTGCATCCAAATTCTTAAATTTTTCACATATGTTGCATTTATCTTTTTTTGGAGTATGAAATCCCAAATGGAAATCAATATTGAAAACTGTGCGAAAGTTGTATAGTGAGACTATTGATGATTCTTGCTGTTTTTCCTTCAAATGCTCCACATAAAGCTTGTAAAAATGCGATACATTGCGTAATTCTTCTGGCAAGTAGAGCTTATTGCTTTTATTGCGGCAATAGTGGGATGGAACCGCAGGTAAATTCTCAATATACTGTTTTACTACATTTATCTTGAAATCGCAGCACTTATTATGTGCAGGCTTTTTTGTCTTCCTTTTTCGAACAATGCTTTTAGTTTCTGCATTTAATAGGGTAGGACGCAAAGTCATTCGAGAAATACCAAGTGTTTGTAATAAAAATTTTTGACAAACCTGGGTATGCTGGCCACGAATATTTATGTAGTACTCATAAGTCACTTTTCTTTTACCACTTGATACCCGTCTTCTTCCTATTTGTTTTTCCTTAATACATGACAGAAGCCAATCTTTTTGACGAGGTCCACTTGCCAATTCCCAGTAGAATTCATTTATTTTAATCCGATCCGATTCACAAAAGTTTTGTTGGCAAGAGTTTTGACATTATTTACCAAGACAAGGATTTGGCTTAATATTCTTTGAAACAATGCAACATTTTTTATCCTTTTTTAGATTATTCTTTCTTCCTCGTTTCCCAACGCAAGTTGTTTCATCCAGAAAATGTTCAACATCTGATTCATCATGTTCAGAATCAGAGTAATCAACCAATTTGCAGATTCCCATGGGAAACTGAGGATTTTCTTTGTCCTGGAAACCACAATAAATGTCAGTACTTTTTTTTGAACACAATTAATAAAATCGTCTTACATTTGTTGAGAAGCAATCCATTTTTAAGGAAATGTATTTTTCTATTCACTATGTTGTTCAAAACCTGGAAGCAACAGTCAGAAATTTTCACAGTTATCATTCCAAAATTATTGTGAAGTTAGTTGTGATGAATTGGCTATATTCAGTTTGAACTATTACATAAAAATGCAACATTGGAAAAGAACAATAGGGTATTTATTTTTTTAGTGTATGGCAATGCCAAATTTTATTGGATCGTATAATAAAAATATGGGTTTGTGCGAAATTGATGATATTTTTTATATACTTCAAACAACATCGGGTTTAAAAATTTGGCACATGGCCTGGTCATGATTTTTTTTATTATTTGTTTGGGTCAAAAACTAGACGGAACTGTCTGAACACAGCCCAAAAGATTCCTTACATAGTCAAATCTACATATTCGTCCAGAAAACAAAGCATTTGCGGTCCTGCCTTTACATACACACTGTCGCTTACGATAAAATATAAATTTTTTTAAAATGCATACAATGACTTACGATAAAATCTCATCCCAAATTTTTATCAAAAATCTTAGCAATTTAAAATTTTTGGCAATTTGTATTTATGTATCAGTTGCTAAAATGTGTATTACAACAATAAAACAAATTTCGAAAAATTGGCGCTTACGATAATTTCGCTCTAAGGGCTCGATTAATTGGCTTATTTCTATAAAGTGATTTAAATTAGTTGTCTATTATTTTAGTCGTCGGTGGTGGAATGGTAAGCCTGCGCGGCTGTTGTGCGGGAGAATGTGGGTTCGATCCCTGCTCTGACCACCTTAAATTTCTTTCCTCGGCGGTCACCTCGTTTCGTGACGGTCACACGAGTATTTAGCCATGAAAAAAGCTTCTCAAAAATACCGGGCGGGACCGATGTAAAACTTTAGGTCTCTTCATGGGATGTAATGGGAATCATTTTTTTTTTATTATTTTAGAATATAAAAGCCAAAGTAATCGATAAATTGTATGCAGTTATAAGCAGACATGCACTCGAAGATCTAGAACTCAGTGTTGCATTTTTTTTTTGCTCGAAACCGTAGTTCTAATTTTCCACATTTAGTACAAAACCATGTTTCTTCTAAAACTTTTTTCTGGTAGATGTGATTAGGTTCAAGCCAAACAATGGTTAATAATCTGTAAAGGTCTACTTAACTCCAGAGAATGGGCGAGGTTTCCACGCCCACTATGGTACCTCCCATACAAAAGCTTGGTGGTCGTTCGGGTTGTTGATGCGATAAGTCGCGTGAAACACTTCCGATCTTAATGATATTAGGTTGAAGGCTTCGTGACATCAAACACCAGTCACCGATTAAGTCGAGAGTGATTTTGCCACACCCATGTTGGTTTGTCCCATTCATAAGATGTTCGGCCGACTGGTTGTTCGACAAGGTAACACCCGCAAACAATAATTATCTCAAGTGAAATAGTAGTTTCTGTCAATTTTATTCACTTATTTCCTGATTTGTGCGTAATATTGGAACGAAGTCCCTTATCGCACGTTGCAAATGAAAAAATTTTAAACAACTTTTTTTAACTACTTTATTACAACCCATTATTATCAACTATATTGGGTACTTTTGGTTTGGTTTGGTTTAATGGGAAGTTTTCTAGGTGGAGCCTGATTATTACATATTGTAGTTTTGAACCCCATAAAAAGTAAATTTAGAAAAGCCAAAGTACAAGACTGGCAAATCCATGAAGTACAACCCTGAGCATGGAATTACATTTGGCAGCACACTTATTCTTACACTCGTACTTTTGGTTTGGTTTGTGTCTAGACTAACATCCCCTTTCTTGTTTAAGGTGAAGTTTTCAAGGTGGAGCCTGTTTTTATTAAAAAAGGTAAATTTTCTCAACAAAAACCTAGACATATTCTTAAACAGAGTACCTTTTCTTAAAACAATACCGTATCTTATACAAGTACCTTTGCTTAAAAAAGTAAATTTTCTTCCAAAAAGTACATTTGACACCTCATGTAATTTTTTTTCTGTCTATTACTCGAGTAATTGACTCAAATAAAAAGTAATTGGATCGGATTTTTGTGTTTAAACAATGTCTTAAATGTTATTTTTTTATTATTTAGAATTATTTATTATAATTATGTATGTATAATAAAGTAGAATTAATCCACTGATCTTTCTACGTTGGAAATCGAAAAATAGTTATAAGTAGTGAAGATAAAGTGACAAAGCCAACAATTTTTTCGTTGCGTTTAGATTTTTAACGAAACATATTAATGCATTTTTATACTAAGAGATTTTGGAGAGCTCTTCTTCTGAGTCTTCTAAAAGTTACGATACTTAATATTAAATTTTCCGCTAGAGGATTTGGATGACTTTCTATTCGAGATTTATGTGTGAGCATTCTAGCCTGGATTTCTTCTTTAACAGTGAGAATTTTGAGATCAGTATGTAATTGGTTGTTAGTAATAAACCATGGAGCATTTCCAATAAGTTTTGGGTTGAAACCACTGTAGAATTTCCAAATTAGAGTTCGAGGTTGTTCACCATAGCTGAATTCCATATGTCCATATCAGCTTGAAGATATATTTGTAAATCAATAGTTTGTTTCGAGCGAGCGTGGAGATCTATAGTTAATGAGAGAATTAAATTAATTCAATTCTATGTCGAGGGCCTTTCTTTTTATTTGCATATGTTTTGTCCATGTGAGTCGTCTGTCAAGATCGAGATATTTTACTTCCACTTCCTGTGGTATATTTGCTTTATTTAGAATTATGAGAGAGCAAGTTTCACGTTTGGGAGTAAACGTGGCTTGGACTGATTTTGTAATATGGACTTTGATCCTCCAATCATTAAGGCAAGATGAGACATTATGGTTACATTTTTGAAGGGAGATACTTGCCTCAATGGGGTCTTCGATGATGACTAAAGCAGCATTATCGTCGGTTAAAGTTCAAATTTCAACGCCATCTGCTAGAGGGAGATCCGTTCATAGAATCTTTGTCATAGAAATATCTACTTTATTTCGAATATGTGAGTTGAGAAAGGGATAATAGTTTATGGAAGCATTTTCTTTAATTTGACTAGTAAGCCATCATGCCAAACTTTAGATATCGATAAATGCTGCAGTGCAGTACTGTCCTTTTTCAAAGGACTAATTTATAGTTTCGACGAGCCTGTGAACTTGTTCTATGGTACAATGTTTACTCCTGAACCCGAGTTGATTGTAAGGAAACAGATTTTTCGTATATATAACGTGCATAAGCCTGTTCAGAAAGAGAGACTGCAGGACTTACCCGCGAATGGGTAGTAAACTGATTGGGCGGTATGAAGATACGTTTTCGGGAGATTTCCTCGGTTTGATAATAATTGTGATTTCCGAAAGTTTCCATTGAGGAAAGTTATATATATGTTAAGGGAGAGAGAGAGAGACCTTCTTTTGGAAGTTATTTTAGAGTTTTGGGAGTAATAAGATCATAACCTGCAGCTTTGTTGGGTTTAAGTTTACGTATGACATCTTTCACCTCAGATTTGGAGAAGACGGACATTTGAGATTGTTGGACCCAAGTTCATTTGGTGTAAATAATTCTTCCAAGTGCTCTGAAAATCTAGCAGCCTTTTCAGAGTTATTTTATAGGGTGATTAATTTCTCCTGTTTTTAATTTTACCCATCTTTTCCATAGAGAATAATTTATTGCCTTTAGAGGTCAGTTTCATAATGTGTGTCATCTTCCTGATGTAAGACAACTGTGAGTTCAGAAGTAAGTCCGCTAAGAGTGGATTTGTCCGAGTGGTATCGTGTTCCTTGCCATCGCTTGCGAGCTGTGCGCTTTTCGGCAAGTTTGCTCCTTAATTCTATAGAGTAACTAGGGACTTTGTAGATGCTTTGTTTTGGAGTAGGCTTGTCGAATTCAGAGATTTAATGAGGCTTGTTGAATGCAGAGATTTAAATTCAGTTTTAAGAGGTTTAAATTCAGTTTTGCTGATACATATTATTGTATTGCCAATTTGTTCTTCTAGTGTGAAGCTTACATTGGACTTCCTTGAGATTTGGTGCTGAATTTATTGTCAATAAGACAGGTGAGTGAGACTTGCTTTTCGATATACAGAATTCAATCATATCGGGTATTTTCTTAATATTTGTTGGCCAATATGTGGGAAAATTTAAGGAAGTGATGTTACGAGAATGATGGTTAATTGACAAGAGTAGATTCCGTCCCCATTCTATAAGACGTTTTAAAATCAATGAAAATACTTTATATATGTTATCAAAATATTTCCAGTATCCATTTTCATAAAATCTATGACAATATTATCAGATTTGATGTATCTGCACCGGTGTTGCCATATCTTATAAAAAATGGCAACCTTCTCAGCCTATACTATGTTTGGTTTTATCGGTTCTCCTAAAATCAGTTTGCATAGATAGAAACGGAAAATATGTGTAAAGCGGAAAATATGTGAATTTCAGTCATCTGGATGAAATATAGATGCCACTGATTTAGTTATTGTCAAAAACCTATTGTGCCTCATGAATTTAATAATCGCATTAATTATACGAAAATCGTAAAGCGTTGCCGGCGATGCTTAATAGTTTCTTTTCAAAATGGTGGTCTCATATGAATTGGTCCATTGTTTTGTTTCCTATATTGCAGATTTCTGTTCACAGAATCTATGAAATGAACCAAAACTCGCGTGAGAGTTTAAAGTTTGAAGATCTGAAAGTTTACCTTAAAAAATAGCGCGTTTCCGCTGGATACCGCAAAATCTGACAGCTAATTCAATGATGTCGCTTGATTAAAAGCAATTCTATTACAGTTCATAATAATTTTGTAATATTTATCTGATTTTTTGGAAAACCAGACATATCGCCACCATCGCAGTAGAGTGACGTAGAATTTCTAAAGGATACACCATCATTTGTTTCCAAGACAACGCTTTATCTTACAGAGATCTCTTACTAGTCGAATCAAACAAATGACCTTTTGAGCAATAAGCATCGAGTTTTTTGGCCTGTGATTGTTGTTAATCCCATATACGGGGCGGATCTCTTCAAAACTCCATGTCTTCAAAGAATTTCATACAAATTGGCTATTATAACAAAATGCTTTGGGAGTGTATACCACCAAAAATACAAACCTTTCGATGATGATGTCAGATTTGATTATTATTAAAGGCAACACTCGAATTTAAAGGCAACACTCGGATTTTATTCTCAGGACTGATTAATTATTTACTGGTATATGTACATTAGGGTGGCAATGAAGGGTGGGACAGATGGATGTATGGGTGGATTCTGGTTCCTTATGGTCTAAAACTGACGTGGTGAAAATTTTAGCTGAATCGGACAACCCTTAGCCGTCCCGCATTTTAGTCAAAATTTTCGGATTTTGGCATTTTGGATGAAAATTTGTATACACTAGAAAATCTTCACCCCTCGGTGCATTTGAACAAAGAATTGCACATTGATTTAGTTTAACCTGAGTATAAACTGGATAAAGTTTGAGTAAAATCCGACCACCCTAAGGGTACCAATTTTTAATTTGTAAAAATTTTAAATTTTTAACAAAAATGATAATTTGGGTTTTTGGTTTTTTTTCCCAAAAATTTTATCTAAATGAAAAAAATATTTAACTTGGATTCCAGTACCTTCTAGCACAAGTCTATACGCTTCCAGTAACATGATATATTCATGCAACGGTTTCATGGTGTTATCGTGCGGCAAAGTACTATCTCGAGGAAAAATCGCCAAGATGGCCTTATAAGGGTACAACATTATAACAATTTCAAATTATAAATTAGAAACATAGCTATTTGCTCAAACTGGTTCTATTAAGTCTGATGTGGCAGTTGGTTACTAAAACCGGTTATAAAAACCGGGTTAAAAACCCGGGTTTAAAGAGCCGAGTTTAATACCGGGTTTAAAACTCGGTTTATATCTCCAGGTTTATTAAAACGAAACGTATTATATAAACCGAGTTTAAATTGAGGGTGTTAAACCCGGTTTTTGAACTCGGTTTTTTAAAACCGGGTTTTCAAACACGGGTTTTTAACCCGGTTTTCAAAACCGGTTTTTGTAACCAACTGTCACATCAGATTTACTAGAATCTGTTTGAGCACATAGCTTATGTTTCTAATTTATAACACGGTGTTACAAAAATAGATTTTTTTCTGTCCTATGAACCAAATGCCCATATTCGGAAAGAGGGGAAAAAATAAAAATACACGTGTCGTCGATTTTCATTTACACGTCAGAATTTTTTTTTTAAAGTTTGAAGTATAAAGCTCCTAGTGGCCTGTGTGAAAGTCTTTGGACCGATTTTTAACCCTTTTTCAGTGATCCAATCGAGCTGATTTTTTGCAGACAGACTCGTGGAAATGACTGTATCACGTAAAATTTTTTAAAAACAATTTTTATCAATTCTCAGATTTTCCCCAACTTTTATTATTTTTGAAAAAAAAATATTTTTTTCACTTTTCTTAGCATAACTTGAAGGGACTCCAAATTTTTAAACTACTTAAGCGTTACGAAAAAAATATGTTTTTGACCCATCCTACTCGATATAGTTGTAGTTAATCAATAGTAACCTTCTAACACTAAACAGTTTTTGACTTTTACAACACTTACAACTGGTCTGACAGATGAAATAAGGAATTGCAAAATTGTTTCAAGTTCTGTTGTGCGAAAACGTATTTGTATATATTTCATCTGAAAAAAATGCAGTGTCCGGCGCGAAATAACTCTTGTTACGTTTGTGGCTTATTCGCACCAAGTAAAAATTTGAAAAATATTACTAAAACAGTGGTGAATTCGTTTCAGAAAATATTTAAGACTGCTTATGTTCCCTACTTGTGGTATACTCCGGAAGTCGTGTTCGACTATTGCTATAGAAATTTGTGCAAGTTTACTGATGGAAGGTCAACAATAAAGGACGGTGTATCAACAATTTGGCTACCACGCACGGAGCACTGCAATGAATAGTGCTACTTTTGTGTAACTTTAGCTCAAACAAAAGGGTACCAATACATTCACCGCAACAAAATTCGCTACGCTAATGTAGAATCGGTAATTCCAGCAGTTCTATACTCACCAGAAGAGCGTGTAGCGGCTTCAGTGGAGATTTTTGATAATGTTCTTTTCTTGCATCGAATGCGAGATGCGAGAGTCCACAAGTATCGGAATTTGTGGCAACACCCAGTGAAATTGGGACTGCAATGCCGCATTTTATAACGCAAGCCGCCTTCAATGACCTCGTACGAGACGGAAATTTGTCGAGGAGAACAGCAGAACTCTTTGCATCACGCTTTAAGCAGTGGAATATAGTGGCGGCTGATTTTAAAATAACAGCCGCTCGTGGTCGAGGTACCTCTATTCCATATGACGAATTTTTTAAATTTCACGAAGATCGGAAAAAAAAACCTAGCTTATTGTTATGATATTGATTTGATGTTTGCAAAAATTGGTTACCCTCATATTTCAGAGGAGTGGCGACTTTTCATCGATGCATCGGTCAACAGCCTTAAAGTCGTGCTGCTTCATATCGGTAACATACATCCATCTGTCCCGATCGCATATGCCACAAACCTCAAGGAAACATACGAAGGCATGGAATTAATATTACAGCTGATAAAGTACAAAGAGCATAATTGGAAAATATGCTACGATCTGAAAGTGGTCGGTTTACTCATGGGTGTTAGGCGTGGATTTCCAACCCATCAGTGCATTTTGTGTACATGGGAAGGTCGAAAAAGAGATGAGCATTACATTGAATTTTTTGTGGCCGTCGGTGGTGCAATGGTTAGTGTGCGCGGCTCTTGTACATGAGATCCTGGGTTCGACCCCCGCTCTGACCACCCTCAAAAAAAAAAAAAAAAAAAAAAAAAAAATTCTTTCGGCGGCGGTCACCTCGCATAGTGACGGCGACACTATCGAGTATCTAGCCATGAAAAATCTTCTCAAATTACCGTTCGGAATCGGTGTAAAACTGTAGGTCCCCATCAGTGAGTGAAAACTGGAAAGCGCACAGCTCAGTGATTGTGAGAAGTTCTCCCCAGTCCCTTCATGGGATGTAATGGGAAACCATTTTTTTATTACACTGAATTTAAGTGGGAGCCGCGAACATGCTACAAAGTAGGCGTAGAAAGTATAGAGAATCTACTATTGGTGCAGCCGTCTCAAATCATTTTGCCTCTACTACACATTAAGCTCGGTCTCGTATCAAATTTTGTTAAAAAACTTAAATGCTATCGAACAACGTGCACGGAAAGGTACAGTTGCCGTTATTGAGCAGTTTCTTGGCAACAAACGAGCTGCCAATTATAGAAATATTGTAGCAGAAATGGTTTCGGCATATGGCGAAATGGGCATATTAATGTCGCTAAAGATCCATTTTCTTCACAATCATTTAGATTTGTTCCCTGATGATTTAGGAGCTTGTAGCGATGAGCATGGCGAAAGGTTCCATCAGGACATTGCGGCTATTGAAAAGCGCTTTAAAGGAAAAGACATTACGCATATGCTTGGCGAATACTGTTGGTCTATTTGTCGCGATACTGAAACAAATGCTTACAACCGCAAAAATAAAAGGCCTAAATTTCTTTAAAAACATTAAAATTTTTAATGTAACAATTCTTTATTTTTATAAAACAAAAGTAATAAAAAAAAATTGTTTTTTAACGAACTGAAACCTTAAAAAAAAACGATAACCATTTAAAAAAAAAAAAATTAGGATAATCTGAGAATTGATAAAACCCTATTTTTTAAAAAATTTGACGTGATACAGACATTTCCACGAGTCTGCCTGCAAAAAATCAGCTCGATTGGATCACTGAAAAAGGGTTAAAAATCGGTCCAAAGGCTTTCACACAGGCCACAACGAGCTTTATACTTCAAACTTAAAAAAAAAAATTCTGACGTGTACATGAAAATCGCCGATATACGTGTATTTTTATTTTTTATCCCCTTTCCGAAAAAGTAAATTTGGTTCTTAGGACAGAATGTGTGTAACACGGTGTAATTTGAAATTTTTATAAGGCCATCTTGGCGATTTTTCATCGAGATAGCCTACTTTGCCGCACGATAACACCATGAAACCGTTGCATGAATATATCGTGTTATAGCTTATTGGAAGCATATGGACTTCTGCTAGAAGGTATTGGAATCCAAGTTAAATTTTTGTTTCAGGTAGATAAAATTTTTGGAAAAACCGAAAAACCCAAATTTTCGTTTTTGTTAAGAACTGCAAATTTTTTCACATTAAAAATTGGAACCCTTAGAGTGGTCGCATTTTACTCAAACTTTATCAAGTTTATACTCAGGTTAAACTAAATCAATGTGCAAATTTTTCTTCCCAATGCACAGAGGAGTGAAGATTTTCTAGTGTATACAAATTTTCATCCAAAATGCCAAAATCCGAAAATTTTGACTAAAATGCGGCACTGTTTAGAGTTGTCTGATTCGGCTCAAATTTTCACCAAGTTAGTTTTAGACCATAAGAAACAAGAATACACCTGGGGTTTATTAAAATTTTTATTAATATTTTAATATTTTTCTCCATACATTTCATTGCCACCCTAATGTACATATCTGCCTTTCTAAACTTTTAGGAAGACATAGAATCCATCGCTTCAAAATAGCAATAGCAGACAATGTTTTACTTTGGTTACATGTTTTTCAGCACAATAAAGAAAATATATATTCTTGCTTAACTTATTGTCACCAACCATGGAAATATCAAATTCAATAACGAGAAAGGAAAGCATTTGCCTTATCTAACTTCGCAATGGATTTTAGCTTACCCCGCCAAGCGAAGCAATTGATTTACACAGAATTGCTGTTGCTGTAAGCAGTCAATTGCTGATTATAGTGACTTTGCTTGTTAATTTTAGTTACTGTTTAGTTTTCGCAGTCGAAAGCAGCATTGAAGAAATGATTGGAAAATGTGGCGAGCCAAAACACATGTCCAAAATAGTGAAGGAGTGGCTACTGTACCGAAATTCCAAGATACTTAGTCATCCGCCGCAGTGACATATTGTGATATATTAGATCAGTGATTTTTAGTTTATGGCGCTGATACGTTCGACAAAATCACACCACCGACTGGTGCCAATCCAGAGTTCGGGTTTTTAAAAAAAGGTGGGTGACTACAAAATGCCAATTTCTTTTCGCACACCTATAACTATGTATATCCTGTCTGTTTTGATTCCCACAATAAACGATTTCGATTTTCAAAACAGTTTAAAAATGCGTCACTTTTAGGGTATTAAAAACTTTAGGTCATTTCTCATCTGCACCTAAACATCTGGAAGCGACCGTTATCCACTTTGCCTCCCCACAAACAAAGGCATTTATATTTAAAACCGTTATCGCAGCCCAATGTCCAATGAACTCTTGTATTCCATTTCCGATAAACTAAACAGATGTCGAAGAGAAATCCAAAATTTCAACTACGACCCAAAATGTGCTCCATCTCAAGGATCAACAACTGTTTCCAACCACTGAGCCATTGCAGCAGAATCGAAAATCATCCCCATGAGGATTTCGTACTCTACATAAGATTGAGTTACAATATTTCCACATAAAAAAAACGAAGATAATACAAATATGATAGAATATTTTAGAAGAAATAGGCAAATTGAAAAGAAGAACTAGTTATAAAATAGCAAAGAAACGGAAGTAGCCACATAGAAAAGCGAAATCCCAGAGAGATAACGGCTGTATGAAATTTGAGAATTATGATTAGGAACACAACGGTGCATTTCAGGATATAAAGATAAAGAACCTAAGTAAACTGACAAATCTTTTATAAAATCACCAAATGATGGCAAACAAAAGGTGTTTTCTTTGGCTGGTAACATTTTGAATGGAAAATATATCACAACGAAACAAGGAAGGAAATTATATGATCTTGATCTTATTTAGGTAAAAATAAGAAAGGTGTGCTCCTGTAAAAGCGTGCCAATTGTAAGCAGAAATATTACCAACCACGACAAATGAGATCGTGTAGATATCCTGTCACACATGCGATTGTTAAACCGAAAATCTACTAATATAATATTACAGCGATCTCAGTGATTTTCGTATGAATGAAAAACCAAACAACGTCTTCTTACAAAACTTAAATGAAAATCTGATAATTTTTCTGGCTCCAGAACATTAAGCGCCAGTCATCTTCTTCTCATTCAAACTGAATCAATGGCATCGTTTCTTTCGCTCCACAAATCAAGATTTCACCATTCGATTAGTAACTTTTAATGATCTTGAAATAGACTTTTCTTAAATTGACTAATTTTTTGATTAGTTTTCTTTAAGGGAAATGATGATTTTTTGTTGGATTTTCTGATGATAACCCGTTTAAATAATCAAATAGCTTAAGGGGTTTTTTGTCTCTACCTATAATCCTTTTCTGGTTTCATATACCGTGGGCTAATATAGGATGCCACCCATAAATGTTTCTCATATACACAAATAGCGCCAAAAAGATCATTAAATATCGATAAAACCACGAACTTATGGTAAAAGAGGTGATGAAAGAACTATTAACTAAACGATTCATTAAACACTTAAGCCATTTATAAAGAAAATTAAAAAGGTAAAGATTAAGAAAATGCCTGGGGACTAAGTTGTAAGCTGTTATGTCTGGAATTTTCCAGAAGTTAAAGGCTATGGAAAATTAATGCTCCAGCTTCCAGCTTTACGCTTGCATGTAAGCAGGTTAAAGCAAAACATTGAAAGATATTAATCAATATTTGTGGATGCATTTGAATAAATAACTCGATTTTCTTTATCGATTGTAAGTATGGGGCTACAATTTAAGAAAACTCAAAAGGAAAGTTTTATTACTTTTTACAATATTCTCTGAAAAATATACTGATATTGCACTAAACCTCATATTCATAATATTTATGAATCGTTTGCTAAGCAAAATTTTCACACAGAAGTCTAAAAAACAACCTGCTTTAGTTTTAACTGTTAAACTCCTAAAGGACTATTTTATAAGATCATATTGAAATAATGCCAATGTAAATTATGGGGAACTATACTATTATTTGTTTAATCCCAATTTAAAGAAGGTGGATTCTAAGTTTGATTATTGATGTGCTATTTACAGGAATTAAATAAGATCCATTACATAGGAGTACCTTCAAACGTAAACTGTTGGTATAGATCAGGACCAGTTATGCCCTGAAAAATTTGTCTATAGCTAGTTCACGAATCAGAACCGATTTTCAGCATTTCGATTATATACACACAGACTATATACGTTGTCACAACTATATACACAAACAATTAAAAGATGGCGGTGCCTTGGACTATCACGTTATTCAGTTGGGCGATGGAAATCGATTCTGAACTACTGTGCAACGATGTACTGAGATGATAGCAAATGGACTGTATTATAGAGATTGATTACGTAGTACATAGTCCCAAGTCGTCTGGAGCGTTTTTTCATTGCGCCAAGGATTTGATAGTATAATTTCTGAAGGGTTTGAGAAATTATGCAAACAATCCTGACTTTTCAATAAGTATTGGTATGTGCATCAAAGTTTTATATAGAAACTTTTGTTAATTGATTAAATTAATGCAGATATTTTTTATACAAAATTTTATGAAATTTGTTAAGAAAGCTGTTTTGAAGCTTCATGGATTTTCATAAATTTTTTCGCATAACTCAGGTTTTGGGATCCACGAATAAATAAGCCCTGGCAAAAAGTGTTTCTGATCTAATGAAGTAGAAAGTCAACGCAATGGCCATGGATCAGGTCCCCCCATTTGTAGTGGTAACGACGGAATCTGACCGCAGATGTGCAGAGCATGTTAGAAATATGGAGAGATCACTTCTCGGCTTAATTTGTCCCAGGAGACTTTAATAGAGATGATGGTGTTGAACAAATACAGGACGATGGTGTGAAGTGTTCCCTCCCCCTGGCCATCGTGAAGTTAGAACTTCAATTTCCCGGCTTAAGAACAACAAATCCGCTGGTGCTTTGATATACCGGCTAAGCTGTTTAAGCATACACGCTGAAAATCTGTCTCTTTTGTTGTTTGAATGCAAATATAAAGAGCTTGTCGCAAATATAATATACTTGTGTTCAAACACATTGTGTTTGCTATTCAATATTACATGTTTGAGACACCGTGATTAATATGTTATAATATATGTGTTTGCGACCTACAAACATATATATGTTTGTGATACTGTCGACGTTCTCTCGAGAGCAAGAGAATAAGCGGGACAACGAGAAAGGCTATCTTGTAAGTGTGTCTCTATATTTTTGTATTATTATCTCAGTCACTGAGTCATAAATATTCCTGAAAGTTTGCCTGATGATGCAAATATAAAGTGCAAATATAAGTTTGGAGCTTGTCGCAAGTATAATATACTTGTATCCAAACACATGGTGTATGCTCTTCACTATCACATGTTTGAGACCCACTGATTAATATATTATAATATATGTGTTTGCGACCCACATATGTGAATGTTTGTGGTACAAATACAGCTGTGTTTGTTGCACGGTATACGCTCTCTCGAGAGCAAGAGAATAAGAGGGACAAGGAGAAATATTCCATAAATATTCCGCAATGTGCGTATAAATTGCAGATGAAGTGTTTCTTATTTTGCCTGATAAATTGTGTTTTAGTTTCATGTATTCAGTCGCCAATGGTTCATCGGGCAGAGGATATAAAAAGCGTTTGATCAGTGAAAAAAGAATAAACGAAGGCTCGCACGGTTAAGTGGTTTGTGATGTTGCTTTGGTTTTGGTGTATGTGTTTCGTATGTATGTAAATGTGCTACCAAAGTGAGAAACGATTTTGAGGAAAGAAACTAGAAAGGGCAACAACGTGAAGCCCTTTGTCTGTCCGAGCCTTTACTGGAAAAATCGGAACGGCGGACGATTTGTGAAATAAGCCACGATTGGATTGCATGAACCTTATGTGTATATAAATATCTTGCTTTTGCTTAGTGATAACCAATGCATAGCTGAAACCTTCTGAAAACAAAAACGTGTGAGACAACAAAGAAAGGAGAAGCAAAAGAGCAGCAGATTCTCTTTTCATGAAAAAAAGCAAATAGTGTATTCAATGCAAATAAATGTAAAAAGGGCGTTTTAAATCTTTTAAATTTTTGTACTGATTATTTGTAAATGTGGATTTGAATTGTTAAAAATAATTAAATTAAATTATACATATGTATTGAAATCCAAGAATAATTCGTTTCTAAATATTATTATATTTGGGAGGAAATTTGCATAAGTTCCCACGTAAGTATACGTAGGTTTGGGGGAATCACGCGATTGCGTCCACGTATGTAGTATGTGGATGTTTGGGATGAAGAACCCATATGTTTTCACACAAAAGCATACATGTTTGTCAGTAACTTTTAAATCTTTGCATTTAAATACAAGTAAGTTTGGCACTTGCAAACATATGAATGTTTGAAGTGTGCTAGAGTGTTCCAAATATATACATGGTTCCTGCAGAATAAAAAATAAATAAATATTTTCCCGTTACATCCCACGAGGGGATTAGGGAGAGCTTCTCACAACCAGTGAGCTGTGCTCTAGTTTTACACTCACTGATTGGGACCTACAGTTTTACACCGGTTCCGAACGGTATTTGGAGAAGCTTTTTCATGGCTACATACTCGATTCGGTGAAATCTGAACCAAGCTATGGCGATGCTTGATATTCCTGATAAGCTGACACGCCATTGTCGAATAACTCTGACCGACACGAATTCCTCAGTAAAGACTGGAGAAGATCTCACCGAACCATTTAGTAGGCCCAGGCTACGGCCCATCATGCGATCTCTTTAACCCATTTCGATCCGCGTTGCAAAAAGTTTTGAGTTTTTTATTAAGATTTACTTTTCTATTATAATTAGGGTTCGCCGTACTCAAAGCCGTCATCAGAATTTCGCCTAATCACATAGTTTTACCGATAACGGCTGATCGAAAAGTCGAACAATGGTCATTTGAACGCTCCCGTTACAATTTCGAGGTTGTGGACGAAATCGTTTACCTCTTCATCGTACAAATTAAGCGGAGAATTGTGATTACAAACAGGTGTTATTTCGGGCTAAGCAAGCATATCAGAGATAAGACCCTCTTTCGTGAACCGAAGATTCAAATATATCAGACTCTCATACAACCTGCCATGCTTTATGGAGCAGAATTCTGGGTCATATAGCAATGCTGATGAATCATCGCTGGGAGTCTTCGAGAAAAAATGCTCTGAAAAATATATATGGTCCTATAGTAGAAATCAACGAGTATCGACGACGGACGAACTACGAATAGAACTACCAAGTTCGCTGGGAAGATCAGGTGGAAGATTGGAGCTTGGTGTTACCAACTGGAGGAGAAAATCTGAACATCGACTCGATTGGAGAAACATCTCAGCCTCAGTTTGTAAGGCCCTTGACCCCACTGAGTTGTCTGAGGCCACAAAGGAAGTAAGTTATTCGAAGATGTATAGTTTTCTCAGAATAACGCAAACTGATGACAGGCAGGTAAAATATAAGCCACTGACCAAATATGATATCTTTCTTTTTTCAACCAGTATACAGAAACAACATTAATGAAGTCTCCTTGAAAATATTTGTATTTTTGTTGTCTTAAGTCCCCCTTACCACCACACCACACCGCACAACATAAGATTTCGGATCAAATATTTTCAACACAATTCATATTTTATCTTCATTAGCACTCCTAAGATTGCAAACTTATAAATACTTTCAATCTATTACAATTTATTACATATCATTGGTAGAAAGACTGACGTACGAGTGGTCAATAGAGGGGTCATATCGCAAGTTCATGTTTGGTCTTTTCACCAACAATGCAATTAATCTTAAATGCTGTCGATTAAATACAAATGACGAATTTATTCCAATTTTAAACGGTAGAGGTGCCAATGTGAGTGAGTTTTTATCGGAACCACGCACGCTCAAAATCAGATTTCAGTTGAAAGTTACTAAAGTCGTACAAATCACAAGCCATTTAAATTATTTAATAAATAAAGAACAATTAATTTTCAAAATAAATACAATTAATTTAAAGCAAATTCTTGTGATTAAGTGGAAAATTTTACCTTATTTTGACGATAGGGTACTCTGTTTCCGAATTATGGGCATATTTGTTAAATTTGGCTATTTTGTTAAGAAATTTTGCTACAATGTTAGAGGCATCATCGCTTTAAAAAACTGGGATATTTTCGTAATCGAAGGCACTATTTCCAAGATGTTTGTCTGTTTTAATTTCGTTCATATCCGAGAATTTTTCTTTCTTTTTCCGTTAATATTTGTGTTTGGGTACCTCCAAAACAAATCGACACAAAAATCAGAAATTTCTCGTCGTCCACACGAATTTTATGACACCAGAATTGAGTCAAAATTCTAAGTAGTTTTAATTGACTTAATTGAAATAATCCGGTATAAATTTACTGAGTTATTGAAGTTTTTATTAAAACAAATATTAATTATGCTTTGTTTTTATAAAATTTTACCAGCATTATGAAGCTTTAGTAAACTAATGTAAAGCTTTAGTTTTAATAATTATTGATTAAATTTTTAATCAAAATCAACTTCAATAACTTAGTCAATTAATACCGGATATCTTAAAACAAAGTTGCCTTTTACTCACTAGGAAACGTTCCTTTTGAATAAATTCTAGAGTATTATGGTTTTCTTATAAAATAATGTGTGAAATCATCGCCGAATTTGAAAAATGGTGAAAAAAAATAAAAAGTATATAAAACTTGCTGGACAAATACGCACAGACTCTCATATTTTCTTAAAGAAGATATATATCGTTTGAAACGCCTAAGTTTCTTCCTTTTAAATCCAGTGAGAAAGTCGAAATCGGTTGATAATCAACTAACTTACTAACTAACTATCTTACCGGTTTTCAAGATTTTGGGGGTGTTTGGGAAATTTCACACGCAGATTCTTTTTTCACTCGACAATACCTACGAGATAAATACTATCACTTCTCAGGTATTTCTACTTTACTATTTTTTGTAACTGTCTTATACAGAGTCACTACTTGAAAAATCGAAACTATAACAGCAAAACTCGAGCAGTCTTTACCAAACCTTATGTATCTATTGATCCCATGGAGATCCCATTTGGAAATTTGGCTATGATGGACCTTCTTTTTGGTGGGTGAAATCAAAAATTAAAGATACGCTATGCCAGGAAATTCAAGGATAAAGAATACTTTGGAGTTTTCAATATCATTGAACCACAATGACATGACTGTTTAAATGATATCCAACATTTTGAAATCTATTAACACATTCCAAAGATATGCCATTTTTCAATCAGGTCCTTTTTTCAGAAAGTGCCATACATTACCTACTTCAACCAACCATAAAACAAAAACTACTTTGAATGTTGTCTCAATTCTGGTGTCATACAATTCGTATGGACAAGGAGAAACTTCTGTCCAAATTTCATAAAATTCAATGCGGGTTGGGTCCTGGACTGTGTCGAAATATTTTGGAATTACCCGTTTACAAATTTTCAGTCGATTTAGTTTGAGCTGGTTCGAAGCCTTGTGATTTGTGAAAATTGTGAA
The DNA here is from genome assembly GCA_963931995.1 of Phaonia tiefii. Taxonomy (NCBI): domain Eukaryota; kingdom Metazoa; phylum Arthropoda; class Insecta; order Diptera; family Muscidae; genus Phaonia; species Phaonia tiefii. The sequence goes on along the minus strand of OZ008368.1, from coordinate 193,166,480 downwards.
TCGAAGAAATTGTGAATTTGTGTCTGAAGATGAGAGTGCTTAAACTTTTACTGGGAGTCATTGTACACAGCGATTTCTACCAACTCGACTAGAAAAGTGTGAGAAATATTTGACGACTTCGTAGGATATTTAACCACAACATCTTCTCGAATTAAGAAACAATACCTGTACTTCCAGAGAGGCTACTGATACGCCTAAAGACCTTCAAACGTTTGTCGAATGCCAAGGGGATATTTTAGCTCTGAATTTAATTTCAGCACTTGAATTCAATTGCCAATGGAAGAATATTTATTAAAATCAAATACATATATTTAAAATATTTTCTAATTATCAGTTAATTAATTAATTATCTAATTAATCGAATATTTTTTTTTTTCGAATAATCAATTTATCAAAATTGTTTACATCTTTCTATTTATGATATTATATATTTTAGTGAGAATCGTACTCATATCGATTATGTAAGTAAGTGAAAATATATTTAATATATTCTAATTAATTTATATTAATTAAATTTACATTATTTAATTTCGGGGTAACTTCATACTCAAGATATGTAGTCATCTTAGTGAAATAAAATATTAAATATTAAGCTCATTCTATCTTTTTGTCGATTATAAAACTACACGCTAAAAAATAACAGCCTCTCTTACATATTCTCCCAAACATATTCTGCAGGAACCATGTATATGTTTGGGAAACACTCCAAACATTAATATGTTTGCAAGTCCCAAACTAACTTCTGTTTAAATGTAAACAGCATCAAGTTTACTGGCAAACATATATGCTTTTACTTGGAAGCATATGCGTATTTCCCACCAAACATAATAATATTTAAGAACGAATTATTCTTTGATTTCAATATATGTATTATTATGTATTATTTATTATAATTAATTTTATCAATATATGCCCACATTTATTAATAGTTAATAAAACAAACTGAAAGATTTAAAATGGTCTTTTCTATATTTAGGTGCATTAAATGCATGATTTGTTTTTTTTTTCATGACTCTGCTGCTGTTTTGCTTCTCCTTCCTTTGTTGTCTCTCACGTTTTTGTTTTCGGAAGGTTTCAGCTATGCGTTGGTTATCACTACGCGTTGATACACAAAGAATATATTTATATACAAACCTAGTCATGCAAGCCAAGCGTGGATTAATTACTTGTGTTCTTTTATTACACGTACTTAACAAATAGTCCGTCGTTTCGAGTTTCTCAGTAAAGGCTCGGACAGACAAATGGATTCACGTTGTTGTACTTTCCAGTGCCTTTCCTCAAAATCGTTTCTCACTTTGGTAGCACACAGCCATATATACGACACACATATACAAAAGCCAAATCAACATCACAAAGCATTTAACAAACAATTGTTTACTACTTTTTCACTGATCAAGCGCTTTTGATATCCTCTGTCCGATGATCCATTGACGACTGAATTCATGAAATTAAAAAGCAATACATCAGCCAATATAAAAACCATTGACTTCATCTGTAATTTACAGGCACATTCAGGAATATTTATGAATCACTGACTGAGGGAATAATGCAAAACACAGTTTCACACTAATACAGATACACACTCCCTCTCTTGCTCCCGGGAGAGAATAGACACTGCACCAAACACAGCTGAATTTGCATCACAAACATAAATATATGTGGGTCGCAAATACATACATATATTCTAACATATTAATCATTGTGTCTCAAACATGTAATATTGGATAGCAAACACAATATGTTTGGGCACAAGAATACTATATTTGCGACAAGCACCGAACACGCCTTATATTTGCATCCAAGTAACAAAAAATATAGATTTTTCAGCGTGTAAATTCGATTTCCCCATATGGGTTAAAATGTACGACATAGAACTTGGTATACTGGAAAAATTGATTTGCTTGTACATAATGACGCTGGCGAACACCAAATTAGCAATGCAGATAGGGAAAGACCTCACCAAACCATTCTGTACCAGGCGAGAACTTAGACAAAACAATACACTTTCGTGCAATCTCTTCAACATCTTAATGGAGAGAATAATGAGAAAAACTGAGCAAGACCCGCAACGTAAAAAGCCATATGTTTCTGGCAGCATTGACACCATTGGAAGAAATCTGAGAGAGGTTACCGCAGTATTTTCAGGAACCGCTAGGAATCATTTAAGGTATGGTTTCTGTTACTGAGGCCATTACAATATTGATGGTGTCGTTGACTGGGCAAACCCCTTGACTCCGTCGAATCATGAACGAAGGCATTTAATTTTGAAGTGGTAAATGACATCCGTCGTAGACAAGGACACCAACGTCAGCCTTGAGATAATCCTATTTTGCGTTTAGCAAGCAGTTTTTGAACAAAGCCCTCTCTTGACAAACGAATGCGTAACTACACCAGACTTATATTTTGGCATATGGGTCCGATCCTTGGGATATATCGCAAGCGGATGTAAAATTCTCCGTAAGAAATGTCATCCTATTAGGGGGAATAGCGAATACTGAAATCGTTGGAACCACGAGCTGTATAAATTGTATACTGACGTAGACACAGCTAAGCGAATCAGATTAGGCCAATTACGTTGGCTAAATACAAATATATATATGGTTTCCCATTACATCCCATGAAGGCACAACCAGTGGGCTGTGCCCTTTCGAGTTTTATACTCACTGATTGGGCCCACAGTTTCACACCGGTTCCGAACGGTATTTTGATAAGCTTTTCAATGCTAAATACTAGAAAGTGTCGCCGTCACTTTGCGGGGTGACCGCCTCCGAAGAAATTTAAGGTGAATTGCAAGAGGCGTGCAAGAGGCGCGCACACTTTTGTTGGCTAGGCCATGATATCGGAATGGATGAGGTGAAAGCTTATCGATGACGTACTCGATGGAAGCAGGAGAAAACGAGGACCAAGACTTCGCTGGAAAGCCGGACCGAAGAATCCCTTCGTAATCTTTCTGTTTCCAACTGGCACGAAAAAACGAAGGATAGAACCAGTTGGCAGAATAAGTTAAAATTTGTTTAATTTTTTTATTTAATTAATATTTGTAACGCATCTGACCTCACGAGGTTGTAAAATAGCCAAAAAGCGTAGGCAAAATAAAGTAATGAAGAAGTAGCAAGCATTGATTAACTTTGATCTCAATACAATTATGCATATAATGGGATCATATAAAGAAGAAGTTTGTATTTATTGTTCACATGTCCTTTAGTCCCATTTCAAAAAAGGTTACAAAAGTCCACCAAAACTAAAAACAAAAATGGCATAAAACCCTTGTTAAAATATGGCAGAATTGATGTATTTATGAAAAAATTACATTTTTGAATTGTGGAAAATAATAAACAAGCATCTCGTTCGAAAAGAATAAATATTGATACCACACACTTCATAATAAACTTGGAATTGCATAATAAAATTGCATTATTTAAATTTTAAGATTTCAAGATTTAACGTTTTTAAAAATGTCTAAAAGGACATATGTGACCGACCTCTGTGCCGAAAAATTTTTTTTACTTTTTGAGTGATTCTTATAGGAAAAAAACGCTCATTCAAATGCCGCAAACCGCAAGTTTCTATGTCTTTTAGTTTTTTTTACAAATCACCTGTAAAGATGAACATAATTAATGAAAAAAATTAAAAATGTGATATAAACAGATAATATATATAATATTTGAAATTTAAAAATAGTTCAATATCAAAGGTACAAAATTACAAAAATATCAAAATTTTACTCTTTTTTACTCCTAACACTCTTTTTTGGTGGTTTTTCTGTGTTTTGTTGCTTTTCACCTTTGTCTGATCAGGTTGAAGGAAGAGTTGCATAACCATGCGCAAAACACGGAAAAACGAAGCGCTTTTTTTAAACGCGTTTTTCTCAATAACTTCTTTTCGGCGCGGAGGTCCCTTTTCGTGGAGCGGGTCACATATGCAAATTCAAGATGAACGAGTCTCGTCTGCGAAATCCTCTAGTAAAATTTATTCCACAATAAATTGCCAGAACATTTGGATATTTTGCCGGTTCTTTTGTAGCTGTTTTCTTGACCTTGTTTCAAAAAAGGGCAAAAAGGCCGTCGGGAAATAAAGATAGAGAATATTTACCTATGACGGCCCGTACTGAAATTTAATGAGGAATTATATACTGAATCCGCAGCTGGTCATTTTAGTGTAAATGTGTGGTACCTTTTGAACAAAGGACGAAAATGCCCCCTTAAACTTTGAAAAAGAGCATTTGAATATTCTATGAAAATAATCCCTGTCAAATTTCACTGTAGACATGTTATCACAAGAATTCGCTCAATTCAATATTTGTACTAGCTACATAAAAAAAAGTGTAGCTACACAGCAGTCTAAATTTTTGGGGTTTGACTATACTGACCTACTGTGGTCATTCGGCGCTGGAATCTTCCACTCCCAAAGCAAAAACCTAAGTTTTGTTGCGTAGTGTTATTGATTAAAAGTAGTAGGCGGGACTTGCACGGTACATTTTTCGTTAATAATTTCGATTTGTTGATAGCTTTGGTTTTGAGTTTGATGTCATTGCATTTTCTGAGAATTGGCTTAAACCTAATGTTTTTAATTCTGAGTTGTTCTGCAATAAGTACGTAGTTTATAGAAAAGATCGTGTTGGTAAAATTGGTGGTGGTGTTTTAATCTCAATTGAGGAATCTTTATCTTCTGAGTTGGTTACAGTTGATGACATTGGCGATCTTGAGTTTATTGTGGTGTCCATTAATTTAGGCGATTTGAAATTGTTTGTCACGTGTTCTTATATTCCGCCATCTTCATGCTTTGAGGTATATCAAGTGCATATTGACGCTATTACAAAAGTTATTGCGTTAGCCAGTAGAAGGGACCGTATTTTAGTATTGGGTGACTTTAACTTGCCGTCTGTGACATGGGTGTCTTTACCCGATACTAATTCTCTGACTCCATTGACACCATGTGATTGGTCATCTGATTTTGTTACGCATATTTCCGAACTTGGGTTGATTCAATTGAACGACATTCCCAATTCTATGAATCGAGTCCTTGATCTAGTTTTAGTGGATGATTCTAACAACTTTGATATTTCACGAATTGGTCCGTTAATTTCTCCTGAGGATAGTTACCATCCAACGCTGGGGGAAAAAAATAGGACTTCGTCTATTCGACGAAGATTACCTTTAATGTATGCGAAAAATGATTAACCTTCTAGGGATAGTCAAGGATTCACTCGATTTTTTTTGTGGAATAAAATCCCTATCACGCTTGCCTCGATAAACTCACGTCACTTGCACACCCCTACTGATTAATAGAACCGAGTACTAGTTAGTACAATGTAAGTTTCGACTATACATATGTATGTACATATGCCTCCGAACGATATTTTAGGGTGGTTCACTCGTTCGCTGGCATATGATCGTTTTCAATTTTATTTTATCATTTTCAGTTTATACTTAGTACAGTTCCATTTGAAATCAAACATTTCAAACAAAAAACTGAAACTAAACTTTCAACACACAACCAACAAGGAACTCTATGGCACCACACTAGACTACATGCACTCGATTTGTAGTAAACTCCAAGCGTCGTAGTACCAAAAGCTAAACAACAAAAAAACATGAACACCTGGACACTTTTCATCACTGGCTGGCTGGCATGGCATGGCTTTAGAGCGGAATGTGCTTGTAGTAGTAGTACAAATAACACGATCGCAGCCAAATATACCTATGGATGTAGTATGTTCGTATCACAAGCCCTTGTTGTTGTTGTTGTTGCTATTTCAAAGCCCATTCAAATCGACGCAAAAAGCCGAAATAATATACCAGTTCTTCGTTCGATTATCATAAGTTGTTGCTGTTTTCTGTTGTAGGAAACTTTTAAAACACAACACAAACTAATATCTTATTCATAATCAACTGTTTAAACACGAATTTATTAATTTTTTCGAAACACGAATATGATTAGCCGAAAGAGTAACAGAGATGGAAGATTCAGACAAAAATATCTGTGATCGTTACTGATCGTCGTCGACAGTCAGTTCATCATTATGTATGCGTGTGTGTGCACCTATATAAACATCACATTTACAGTCCGACGACAACAAACATTCAGTCAGTCAGTCGCTATACACCACAGCCCATTAACAGCCATCATAACATTAAACGATATCAGAACTTTCGTTTCGACGATGTCGTTAAAAACAACGACAGGAATATGAGTCAACGCTATGTGCAAGTGTGTGTGTGTGTGTATGGCTGGTTTCATGGTGAATTGGTAAAATTCTCTCTGTGTGACAGATTTTCATATGATAACTAAGGCAACTTATCAGATTATTTATGCAATTCTCGCTGCTGTAGTAAATGTCGTGCTCTAAGTTATTGACCAAACGGTGTTTAGGTAAGAGAGATAGATTTACTCGTATTTTTATCACCAATTTGAAGGTAACCAATTAATATTAAGAGTCATGCTATTGAGTTTATTTCCGGTAAAGAGAAATTTGTTAAGAGTCTGCATTATATAAGAGAATGATGAGGGTGAAATGCAATGGAAATGAAACACGTTAGTGGTTTAAAGAGAAAGATATGCACCCTATAAAATTAATAAGAGTTTATTGATTGTGAACGAGAGTCAAATTTAGTAGATGAATATGAGAACAACGTTTGCGAATAGTGAAATTAAATAAAAAAACTCAAAATGTTTCCTTATTGAAAGGATTCCCAACCGTTGCAGATATAAATGACTAAAGTAACACAATTAAGGAAAAAAATCATTCAAAGATTTGGCTTATACCAAAAGTTTAACTTTCAGTAAACGACACTTTCTACAGATGGCTTTTAATGATGGAACTACATTTTAAAGCACAAACATTATTATTTAACAACCAAATTTTGAATCTTTGCAATATTTGATAACATCCTATTACCTGTTTTTTTCATTAGCAGTATAAATTATATTGCTAGTATGTAACACAATAATTACCCTAAGGCAAGTAGGATTTTTATCAGCAAATAGTTTCAGTCCTATCCTATCCTAGTTTGAAATGGAGACTTTGCAGTATCTTTTCTAACAATTTGCAGGAGTGGTATGAAAAAAGGGAATGTAAAAATTGTTTCGTTTTTTTTTTGGAAAAATTCATCTTTTTTCATAATATTTGGCTTGTAAGGATTTTCCCCTACACGATGAAAAATATGTATATTCTTGTTGTTTAGATTCAAACGTATGGTTTGTTTAAAGCTTGTCGTAGATATAAAATACTTGTGTCAAAACACATTGTGTTTACAAGTCAGTATTACATCTTGGAGGCACAGTGATTAATATGTTGTAACATATGTTTTTGTGATTCAAATATAGCTACCAAAGTGAGAAATGATTTTAAGGATAGAAATTAAAGAATGCAAAAACGTGAAGCCCTTTGGCTGCCAAACATTTAGTGAGAAAATCGGAGAGGCAGACCATTTGTGACCATTTAGGCCCAATTTTTGACTAGATATTTTAATTGGTAATCAGTTGATTTTGATTTATGTTTTATATTATAATTATTATTGTTCACATTAACAATTAAAGAAGCTTTTTGTTTCTTCTTATTGTTGTTTTCTGTCAAAATCATATGGTCACTTGAAATGTCCAACTTTGGCTGTTAAAACAGCAATTAACTATTAACCTGAAAAGTGAATTCAGAGTTTAAATTATGTTGGATCGTTGATCAAAGATGATTTCCACTCAAAAATTAGGCCTTAAAGCAAATTATTTAAGTTGGTTAGAAGTGTAGATTTATATTGCCAAATTAAATTATAATACATATGTGGCAATACAAATGAAATGTCCAGACCAAAAATAAAAATTGACCGATTTTGATAAAATTTTGTTGAATTGTAGACATTAGTGTCAGTGGCCCGAAAACGAACCTTTATAATTTTTGTCCAACTTGGTGCAGAGTTGCCAGACTTCAAAGTTTATGAGTTTTGTCATATATGCCTGCTTTTATTCCTTAATATTATTAGGAATTATTTCTACCAAAAATTAATTATTGAAGCATTTTTTATAAGCATTTTTTGGAGAAATCGAAAATGTTGACCCTTAAAATCGAGAACACAATATAAAATTGCCCATATTTTGAAATCGGCACTCTTATATATTTTTAGAATATCTTTATACGCTCACCCATAGGGATGGGGGTATATATGTATCATTTAATACGTAAAAAAATGTAACACATAGAAGGAGCCATATTAGACCCTTAGTATCTTTGGACGAAATTCGTTTCAGGACTTTCTAAGACGTTTGAGCCATATCCGTCTGTCTGTCTGTCTAACTCGCTGGCTGATCAACACGATAACTGCCGTAAATCTTTACAGATCACAATGAAATCGTAATTTTTTCAATTTTATTTTATCATTTTCAGTTTATACTTACATTTCAAACAAAAAACTGAAACTAAACTTTCAACACACAACCAACAAGGAACTCTATGGCGCCACACTCGACTAATGCACTCGATTTGTAGTAAACTCCAAGCGTCGTAGTACCAAAAGCTAAACAACAAAAAAATTCGTTTCAGGACTTTCTAAGACGTTTCAGCCATGTCCGTCTGTCTGTCTGGCTGGCTGGCTGGTCAAAACGATAACTGCCGTAAATCTTTACAGATCACAATGACATTTTGTCAGTGACTATTATTTGCCAATATTTAGTTTGGGATTTAAAATGGGGATTCTGGTACCTCCCATACAAATCGACACATTAGGCACAAAATCATATTTCTTTCAAACCTTTCTTCTGGTTGATGTGATTAGCTTCAACTCTCCCACCGGTTAATAATCTGTAAATGCCTACTTAACTGGAGGAAATGGGCGAGATTGTCATGCCCATTCTGGTACCTCCCATACAAAACAGGGTGTTCGTCCGGGTTGTCAATCCGATAAATCGCGTGAAACACTTGCGACCTTAATGAAATTAGGTATAAGGCTTCACGTTATGAAACGCCAATCAGCGATTAAAAGAAGGGTGATTTTGCTACGCCCATTGTGGTACCTCCCATACAAAAGTTGTTTGGCCGTCTGGTTGTTCGGCACGAGAATTCCCGCAAAATCGAACCAACCTTTATGAAAGTTTGTACTAGTCAATATTTTTCAAAAAAAAAAAAAAATCACTCCTATAGAAAATGAACTCAACAATGAAAATGAATCTCAACAATCACAGTTACCGATGAGGCTCACTTCCATCTTAGTGGTTACGTGAATAAACAAAATACCACGAAGAACCATTAAAAACTGAATAAATGATTTCACATTACATCCCATTAAGGGATTGGGGAGAGCTTCTCACAAGCAGTGAGGTGTGCGGTTTCTACTGTTATTCTCACTGATTGGGAACGGATTTTTGAGAAGCTTTTTCATGGCTATATACTCGATAGTGTCACTGTCACTATGCCGCAAAGAAATTTTAGGTGGTCAGAGCAGAAATCGAACCCAGGATCTCATGTACAAGCTGACCATTGCACCACTGACGGTCGCGAAGAACCATTACAGTTACATCCGCTCAAAGCTATTGCGTGGAGTGCTGATTACGGTGGAGGAGTCATCGGTCCATTTTTTTTTGAGAACGCGGCGGGCCAAACGACGGCCGTGGCTGGCGCGCGCTACAGAGCCATGATTACCGAATTTTTTCTTCCTCAATTAGATGAATTGGGACTAGGGAACATGTGATTCTAGCAGGACGGTGCAACGGCGCTCACTGCTCGAGCCACAACCGATATTCTGAAGGAAACATTTCCGGGTCTCTCAATCTCTCGGTTTAGTGATTTGCACTGGCCGGCCATAACACCCGATTTAACCGTTCCAGACTTCTATTTATTGGGTTTTGGAAGTCGCGGGCTTACGTCAACAAGCCGCAGACTCTTGGAGCCCTTAAGGATAATATTCGCCAAGAATGCGAGAACCTATCTCTCGAAGTTCTGGCAAGTGTGATGGAAAATGCCGTAAAACGAGCTCGGTAGCGGCCACTTCGCCGATATCATTTTCTCAACTTGATGGAATAAATTATAATGGATTAGATAAATAAATTTCATAAGCAGATCCAAAGTTTTTCATAAAAAAAAAATTGCAGTAAAAGAACATTGGGTTATTACTTTTACGCCACCTTCTATAATTAAGCGTGGAATAGGAAATGTGTTTTCACTGCACTAGTAATTGAGTGAGATTATTTAAATATTCCACGGCTACATCTGTTATATGCTGCTTTCCGATGTCCAGATTTCTTTTTCTTTGATTTCGTAGTATTTTAACTCTGCTTATTCTTGGGAGTACCTTGCAGCAACGAATCATATTTCATCATATTGTAGTAATTTTCTTGTTTATTTTAGAGAATTTTTTAAAATATTCTGTCATCAGTGTGTAATTACAAAGTAAGTGGATCTAGTAACTTTAGGAGCTTATCAATTTAGCTAAGTCTATGTGAAGTTTCATATATTTCGAAACAGCCATTTTGGCTTAATTGTCAAAATAATTCACACTCTTGTTCATAACTCTTTCAGTGCACTACCAGCCGGTATCGTTTAAAGTTTGTTACTTTATTGAAGAGAGTACATATTCTTATTGTTTATGGAGAATCTATTTTTGTCAACACACTTCGATAGAATAGTTCGTTCAAGAATCGATAATATGTATGTAGCTACTCTGTCTTCCTCCTATATTTTTAAAGGAAATTGTTAAATACTGATGTCGTTCTACAAAGCACACCAAACTGTTGGCGAATTTTGCGAGACCAAAATATGACACTTTGGCTTAAACACCGATTTGGAAATGTCCCTTAACTAAGACAAAATGCAATGTTAATAAACCGCCAATCAACTCATTTCGTACCCCGGACATTAAATGCTGAGGTTTCCCTATGTGCACAAAAACGGGTGCTGATCCATTTCGACTCACCTACGACGTAAAAGCATAACAAATCAAAATGTGAGTTTCCGAACCCGTTGCGAGCCAGATAAAAATCGAATCAGTGAAATTTCGATTTGGTGGATCCGATTCGAACCAGTTACGAGACAAAGCGAATCAGTGAAAGTGCGATTTGGCGGATCCATTTTGAATCCGTTGAGACTCTGTAAATATAATAATTCGAAATGCGAGTTTCAACTGTGGAGGACGCTGCAGGGTCGTATTTGAAAGAAATCTAGATATACAAAGTAATTTACCTTAAAAAAACTATATATAAACTTTACATTGTTAATGTCAAACAGTAAAAGATGAAATCTACAAAAAATATCATACGTTATTAAATACGCAGAAATCTCTATTAATACAATTCATGCGAATTCAGAACAAATGAACCTCGAATCCGCAAAAACTGATAAAATTTAATCGTTTCTCGAATCCAATTAATTTAAAAAAATTAATTTAAAAAAAATTAAGTTACAGTGTTTTATTTATAAATGCACTAAAAACTAGAAAATAATTTTTCTCTCAGCCTCAATAAATATATTCATCTTCATGATGGGGTTGTACAATGGTCCGCCTACTTAGCACTTCAACAACAATGGTCTACATACTTTCAATAAAGAGCGTAATTAAAATGAATTAGTTAATTAATTGTCTAGGGATCTCTCAAATAAAACGCTTGCATTTAAATTCAAAATGGTGACATTTAATTTTGACACTTAATTTGACACTTAATTTGACATTTAATTTTGACATTTACCTTTGACATTTAATTTTGACACTTTATGTGACATTTAATTTTGACACTTAATTTGGCATTTAATTTGACATTTAATTTTGACATTTAACATTGACATTTAATTTTGACACTTTATGTGACATTTAATTTTGACACTTAATTTGACATTTAATTTTGACATTTAATTTTGACACTTAATTAGACACTTAATTTGACATTTAATTTTGACATTTAACTTTGACATTTAATTTTGACACTTTATTTGACATTTAATTTTGACATTTAATTTTGACACTTAATTTGGCATTTAATTTTGACATTTAATTTTGACATTTAACTTTGACATTTAATTTTGACATATAATTTTGAAATTTAACTTATTTGCCCATTTCTTCAAATCCAACTTTGAATTTGGGGTACCAAGTATTGCTTCAAGTTTTTTGGATGGTGTTAACTCAATCACAAATTTATCTTTCTTTCAGTTTGATGAATCTGATATACTCGCTGCATTATCTGATCTCAAGGATTCACCTAAACCTGATATAGATGGGCTTCCTACGCTGTTTCTTAGGAAATGTAGTTTATCTATTTGCGGTCCGCTAAAATTGATTTTTAATAATTCCCGTAAAGCTGGTACGTTCTTAAACCAATGTAAAGTTTCCACTATAATGCCTCTTCATAAATCAGGATCAAAAAATTTCATTAGCAATTATAGACCGATATTTAAATTATCTAACGTATCAAAACTCTTGGAACATTTAGTTTATGATAAAATTTATCATTCTATTTTACAATTTTTATCTGAATCGCAGCACGGTTTCATAAAACATCGTTCAACAATTACTAACCTATTAGTCTTTACAAATTTCTGTATCAAGTCTTTTGAGTCAGGCTTTCAAGTTGATACACTCTATTTTGACTTTTGCAAAGCCTTTGATAAGGTATCGCACAGTTTACTTTTAATGAAATTGGCTAAAATTGGATTTCATTCGTGTCTTTTACAGTGGTTTGAATCGTATTTAAGTAATAAAGTGTGTCGTGTGTGTGCTGACAATGTTTACTCTAATAGGTATACAGCAACCTCTGGTATACCGCAAGGTAGTATTTTAGGACCTCTTCTTTTTATATTATTTGTCAATGATATTGAATCTTGTTTCAAACATTCTAAATTTCTCATGTATGCTGACGATTTAAAACTTTTTACTAAAACTTCTTGTCTTCAAGACTCTATTTTACTTCAGGAAGACATCAATCGATTAGTCATTTGGAGTGAATGTAATCATTTAAAACCACATACTGCTAAATGCTTCCATCTTCCTTTTGCAAGGCGTATAAATTTAGTTAACTCCATCTATTTCATTGGGACTTATTTAATACCTAAAGTTAGTAAAATGTTAGATTTGGGCATTGTTTTCGATCCAAAGCGAACTCCACCCTGGCATTTGTGAAAAGAAATAGTAAAGACTTTCGGAACCCTTACACACGAAAATGACTATACACCGCTTTTGTTAGATCTAAATTAGATTATGGTGCCATTATTTGGAATCCCTGCCATAATGTACGCATTAATCGTATTGAGTCATTGCAAAAGAAATTTATTAAATTTGCATTGTTTGAAGTAAATTTCCATAGTACAATTCTATCTTATGAAGCTAGATGCAGATTAATTCACTTGGAAACCCTATCTAGTCACAGATCCAAGTGTTCTGTATTGTTTTTATACAAATTAGTGTGTGGATTTGTAGATTGTCCTCCGCTTCTTAGCTGCATAAATATTAATACTCCCTTACGGTGTCTTAGAAATAATGAATTTTTTAATATATCAGTTAATAGAAATAATTACTCTTCTTTTGAGCCTATATTGAGGTGTCTTAAGGAATATAATACTATTAATATGAATTGTTCAATTAATTTTTCGTTTTCACTTAATAAATTTAAAAATATTTTGGATTTATATTACTTTTAGTTTTTAAATTAAAAATGGTGACATTTAATTTTGACACTTAATTTGACATTTAATTTTGTCACCATGTTTAATTTAAATGCAAGAGTTTTATTTCAGAGATCCCTAGAAAATTAATTAACTAATTCAATTTAATTACGCTCTTTATTGAAAGTGTCTAGACCATTGTTGTTGAAGTGCTAAGTAGGCGGACCATTGTACAACCCCGTCATGAAGAAGAATATACTTATTGAGGCTAAGAGTAAAATTATTTTCTAGTTTTTAGTGCATTAATAAATAAAACACTGTAACTTAATTTTTTTTTAATTATTTTTTATTTTTAATATTTTAGTAAATAAATTTTTAATGGTTTAATTTTTTTTCATTTCCATGTATTGTCATCCAAATCTGACAAGTGTGCAAAATTTTAGTTCGATTGGTCAACTGCAACTGTGTTAAAAATGAGTTACTAGATTTGAACAATACAGACTGATTTGAACAATACAGACTGATAGACAACAAAGCAAGTTAAATAAAACGCTGTAAAAAAACAACCCGTTTTCATACGAAGGAGGATTCGTTATGTGTCCGTAACTGATTTCCGTTTCGGACAAAATGTGCGAAGAAGCGAGTTCGTCTCGAATTCGAATCGAATTCATGTGGAACACTGGATAGGCCCAAAATCCCACATACTTCAAAAATAAACCTTTAGGCGGGTGTGCCTTTAATGTCAAGCATAACACTCATAGGTTGGAAGCCTTTACATCCTTCACCAAATTTTTCTGATTTGAATCCGGATTGACGAACTCTTACTGATGAACAAAGTTGTATAGCTTGATACTTGGGACAACAAAAGGATATGCACGAGCATTCTCGTATGACAATTTTGCGAATGTTTCTAATAATTGGGTGCTTGCGTTGATTTTCTTAGTAAGTCGCGCGAAGGCATAATTCTAAAGATAGCGCTACTCCAATTTAGCTAAATCGGACTTATATACATTACCTGTCATACTCTGGTTGGTTCACGTGGTTGCTAGAGATACTACTTAGCATCAATTAGTGTCTTGAGGCACCGTTTTGCATACCACGTCATTCCGGAGAGTGCTACAGTGTCTATATCCGGACAGTCTAATGTACAGTGTATATATCCCATCTCCTGTTAAGCGGAGACACCTCATTAGATCTCCTAGATCTCTCTCGTATATCTCAGTGAGGTTGAATAGGTGGGGACGACCTATCAAATATCCTGGCAGTAGGTAAAATGCAAAAACACGATGGGCTGGGTTTGCCTCCCGCCACCGTTCATAATGACAGTGAAAATACGTAAACGAACAAGAAAACATAAACAACCCTTATTTGTTGACGACCCCCGCAAACGTTATAAGGACCACGATTTATAGATCCGGTGCAAGTATCCAACTGGCAGATGTATTCGAAAGTTATAAGGCTGGCATTACCGCTATCCAGGAAATGGGATGGACAGGATATGGCTGAATAAAACTACGACATATATTACAGTTGCCACGAGAAAAAACATAAATTTGGTTGCGGATTTGTAATTGGCAAAAGACTGCGACATCGAGTCTCTAGGTTCAATCCTGTGAGTGAACGTATAGCGACAATCCACATAAAAGCAAAATATTTTTATATTTCTCTAATTTGTGTGCATGCCCCGACAGAAGAGAAAGATGATGATGCCAAAGACATATTCTATGAGCTCCTAGAGGAAACGTATGACCGCTGCCCTGGGCATGACATTAAGATTGTACGAGGAGATTTTAATGCTAAAGTAGGCAGGGAGAATGTGTTTTATCCAACTATTGGCATTTTCAGTCTACATGCTGACAGTTCCCACAACGGTATGAGACTGATTGACTTTGCCGCGGCAAAAAACATGGTCATTAGTGGTACCAGATTCCAGCATAAAGATATTCACAAGGCTACTTGGGTATCCCCTGATCAAAGAACGAAGAACCAAATTGATCACGTGGTAATTGATGGAAGGCACTCATCCAGTGTAATGTAACTCATCCGATTATGGCTAATCAGGGAGTTAGTCCGGTGAATGTTATATTCTGGCCATGTTCAAGGTAATGAAGAAAAATACCTCTTTTGACCCACCATATAGGCGTTGCGACTGATACCATATGGAGTTCGGTGGAAGAGGATCCTGCCCTGTATAGTTCGTCTGCCCTTTCGATCCCTTGGATACCCTTATATGGCTAATCAGTTAGTTAGTCCGGTGAATGTTATATTCTGGCCATGTGTTCCTGGATTTGCGGCACGTTTCCGTCCTATGCCATCTGGCCTTTGCTCGTTCAAGGTAATGAAGAAAATACCTCTTTTGACCCACCATATAGGCGTTGCGACTGACACCATATGGAGTTCGGTGGAAGAGGATCCTGCCCTGGCTTGTTCGTCTGCCCTTTCGTGTCCTAGGAGACCCTTGTGGTCTGGTATCCAAGTAAGAACCACATTGGCCAGTCAACCTAGCTCGACGAATTTTCCCTTACATTCACTAACCAGTTTAGATGCAGTGTTTTTAGACTTAAGTAATAAGATAGATCTGTTCTTCGTTATAGTTTAAGTTCGGCGCAGGCTTCCTTGATGGCCAGTACCTCCGCTGGGAAAACACTTCACTTGTCTGGGAGATTGAATGATAAATTGAGGCTTCCCTCTTCGGAGAAGACACCCGAGCCGGTATCACATTCCAGATGTGGTCCGTCTGTAAATACTTTGGTATCTCCCCAGTCCCATCATGGGATGTAATGGGAAACCATTTATTTATTTATTTATCAAACCTGTCATTGGTTCCCCTTTATCCTACTCTATTCTCGGAAACTTGTCTCACGACAATGAAAGGGCGCAGTAATCGGTGGATATATTAAATTCTCTGGGGATTTTCGGTAGTATTCTCACATGTCCATATGCGTTGCTCTTCCAGATAACAACTGGCTGTTATGTGAAGGTCAAGTGGTATAATATGAAGCATTGCATTAAGAAGCAGGGAATAGGCGATACATCATCAATGTCAACCAGAGCATGTGTACTCATGCAATTTTATTTTCACTACACATACACAAAAAAACCGACCGTAAAATTTTCCATTTGTCATTGATATTCTGAAAAATTAATCAAATATTGAAATGAAAACCGATAAAAGATAAAGAAAAAATGTTTTAAATTTTTGATCATTTGGATAAATACGATACGAGCAACTGTGATGTAACGCTGATGATGCTTCACAAACATCGAAACGACTGTCCAGCTCGAGTCATACTGCGGATGTTTGAATAAAAACTTTTTAAATATAACTCGGAACGATGACAAAACATTTATTAATATGTAAATTTCGTTATCGACTGAAAAGGAAAATATTTTTGAGAAATAACCTAAATTATATAATATTATTGATATGAGCAACCTACAAATATTGTTGCTGATATGAATTTTGTTATCACAGGGTTTTCAATTAATATTTTGTCTGAATTTCCGAATATTTAATTGAATTGAAAAATATTTTTTTTCTGTGTATAAACATGCACATCTATCTGGTGTATCCTGTACTCCTCGCATAAGGCCTATATACGACATCGAGGTAGGTAAGCGAATCAAAATCTAGCGATTACATGTCGTTAAAATTCATAAGAATGAATCAGCTCGAAATGTATTTGAGGATGTACTCGAAGGAAACCCATGAATATGAAAACCAATACTACGATGGATGAATCTTTGCGAAAGCTTGGTGCGTCCAACTGAGGGTAATGCGATTTACTAAACTACTACTCTTGAATTAATCGCAATTTGATGTTGAAAATGCTTAAACTTCGCGCCTTCTGTTCACCAGGATTCAAGTTTTCTCTAAATTTATTTATGTTTGGCTAATTAATATTTTATCAATAAATACTGATATGCCTTCCCGATTTGCGCCCATGTAACTTTAACATATTTATTTGTATGTTTGCCTGTAGGTTTAAATCCTCGATCGGTTTCCACCACATCATTGGTTGGATCACTAGATCCATATAAATTGCATTTGCTCTCATCTGCGAATAAATCGCCATTTCCAAATGAACTTGGCATGGAAATGTGACATTTGGTGTAGTTTATTCGTATTTGTCTATAGCTAGATTGTACAAGTGGCTAATGCCGAGCAGCATTACAATTATGCCCCTTCGATTTTATTGTTATTTTAATATTGAATGGCTTAGCTGTACGCGTTTTTGAAAAATGCAGTTGCTACAACCGAATCAGTATCCGTATCAGATTCGGTTGTTGGAACTGAAATTTTGCAAAATTATTTCTATTTAACCAAAATAATAGAAATTCCGGTTGTCGCAATCGAATCAAAGAAAAAAAATTATTTCGACCAAATTTCAGAACTTTTGGTTGACGCAAACTCTGTTGAAGCAAACAGTTGAATGAGTATACCAACGACATTATGCATATCGATGGATACTTGTTAGGAACTGATGTGTAAAGCGGCTATAATCTAAGGGATTTACACTTCCAAAGTTCAGTCCACACTGTCCAACGGATCGGAATTCATGAAAGTATTCTGTGGGAATCTTGGAATATATTGTGATATTAATTTTCCTACTTATGGCTTTTATTCCAGCCATGAACTGCTCTCCAAACATCACAATTGCTTATAATTCCAACTGCACGACAGTGATCTTCCAATGCGTGGGCATTTTAAAAACATATTTTTCACAAATCCATATTTCAGGATTTTTTCCTTCAGTTCAATGAACCTTAAAACGCGATTCCTTTTTGAACGAAGTTAATTCTCTAAATTCCACTCCTTAAATATATAACTCTCTCCAAGAACTTCATGAAAAAACGTATCATCCCAAGCAGAACAATTCAAGTGGGTCTTAAATATACGACAAAACTCCATAAACACGTAAAGTGGAAAACGAACTAGCGACCGTTATAGCGACCACCTGTCCCTTACACATGACAGTCTATTTTTAGACTGACAACGATCCACTAAATGTATGAACTACTGAACACAAGAGGAACTCAAAACGAACCTACCAACTCTCGCAACAGTTTCCAGGTTCTCTTGTATCTGAAACAAGCGCACATTATTTCCCTTTGTGATAAACGTAAAGCGACATGAAACGTGTGCTCAAAAGGAAAACACTACACCAAAAGATCGGTGAAGGAACGACCACCCGACACAGTAGGGAAATGCAACAGAGCATAACCAAAAGAGTACTGAATAAGGTGAGCTGGGTTGCAACAGCTGGATGTGAACAAGAGTCCGTAACTTCTTAACAAAAATTACAAAGAACCTATTGTAAAGTGAGAACAACGAGAGAAAAACGTCACTGGAAGACTCTTTGAAAAGAGTTTGTAGAGCGGAATATATGCAAATAATACGTAGAGCAAGACTTTTGAGAGAGATGAGATTGCGAGAGTGATTTGCTTTTAAGTAGATTTTGTATATAGATGGCAGTGTTACGGTATGGGTAACAGCTGCCATTGGCTGGTGTGCACACACCACTATTTAAGCCCATAATAACGGCACGCGCTAGGTCCACACAACATGTGCTAAGAGTTTAAAACATGTTCAAACAGGTTTCCGTCGACATAGCGGTTTACTAAGGCACCAGCAGCGAGTGATTGGTGGTTGCTGGAGCATATAGCTAGTGTATGGTGGTTGTACACGACTAAATTGCACCGTTTTGTTGTACCAGAGTGTATATAGTCATTTGTTTGTTTGTGAAGGAAGTGTGGAGTGTCGGTAACAGAGAAAGAGCATAAATGAGATGAGGAGAGTGTTTAAGAAAACGGCAGGTGATACTCATGAGCATGAAGTTGCGGTGCGCTCACGATATGGCTCTCTTCTGTTGATTTGAAGTTGAAAACTCCTCGGCCTATATAAACTCGCACAGAGTGATGCTCCAGCACAGTTCTTCGTTGCTTTTGCTTGCGTTCGCATCGCCTTCTAGTTTTTTTTACGTTCTTAACGAATTCATTTAAACATTATTGTTCATTTAGAAATGCGGTTTTCTGTTTGAGAGAACTAAAAACAACTGGATTTTGAGTTTTAAAATATGAACAAAAATAGATCTTTAAACAATAGAAAATGATCTTAAATAAAAGTGAAAAATAGTTATAAAAAACAAATGTTATAAACAATTAACAAAACAAATTGTAAACAATTAAAGATATTTAATAAAATTTCTTAATAAAAACAAAACATTTTCAAGATGCATAATATCGAGGATATGTTAGTGGAAAAAAATTACAGCAAGTGTCCTTTGAAAAAACGACCGGTTCACTATCACTTCGATGAAGAAGACGAGGTGGTCGCCACACTGGATAACCCCAAGAAAATGCTGAAATTGGATATCAATGATGAACCTGAAAACCTAAGTTTGAAAAAGGAATCCAACACAGAAAATTCCAACAAGTTGATATCGACCACATCATCCAGTGAAGAAGATGAAATGATTAATGTCAGCGATTGTTGTGAAGATGAGGGTGTCGATGTTGATCACACTGATGATGACAGCCTATGTGAAGATGACGATGAGGAAATGATAGATTGCGTTAAAATTGAGGATAATCATGGCACTGAATCAAATACCACACAGGCCGCCGCTTTGGCTGCTGCTGCTGCCGTGGCGGCCGCTTCTGCAGCTGCGTCTGTGGTCGTGCCAACACCCACATATCCCAAGTATGGTATACAGCCATGGAATTTCCATATGTCTCCCTATACGGCAGAATTTTATCGCACTATCAACAATCCCCATTTGGCTCAACAAATTTCTCCACTTAGGGGAGAACTATTATCGCCCAGTTCGCCATCAGACTCTATTGGTTCACTATCCCCGCCACCACCACACCACTATCTAAGTGGAAGATCTAGCTCTGTGTCCCCACCTATGCGCACCGATGTCATCCACCGGCCAATTGGTGTCCGACAAATGCCTCAATCACCATCACAACACCATGGTCAGCATAGATTTATTCCTTATCCGTTGCCAGCTTACCATCCTCATCACCAAACACCAGCCTCTTATGCCTTGGGTTATGCTCCCCATCATGCACCCATCTCACCAGCTTACTCGGAATCGTCATATTACTCCATGCGATCTTTGACCCCCGAGTCTTTGGCATCACCTGTACCTGAGGATCTTTCCATCAAAAACAATAACAAAACACCACAAAAATCCACATCCTTTTTTATTAAAAGCGAACATATTGATTCTACCTCCAACGCTTCCTCCGTATCCTCCTCCTTGAACTCTGCAAGTGCAACTTCAGCGCCAGCAACGTTAACACCAGTGAAAAAAGAGAAAAATGGTCCTCCTAGATATCAATGTCCCGATTGCCAGAAATCGTATTCCACCTTCTCCGGCTTGACCAAGCATCAGCAATTTCATTGCCCTGCTGCCGAAGGAAATCAAGTGAAAAAATCATTCAGCTGCAAGGATTGCGACAAGACCTATGTATCCTTGGGTGCCTTGAAAATGCATATCCGAACTCACACATTGCCCTGTAAATGCAGTATCTGCGGCAAAGCCTTCTCCCGACCATGGCTCTTGCAGGGGCATATCCGTACCCATACAGGTGAGAAACCTTTTAGCTGCCAACATTGCCATAGGGCTTTTGCTGATCGTTCAAATTTAAGAGCTCATCTGCAAACCCACTCGGATATCAAGAAATACTCCTGTTCCAACTGTTCGAAAACCTTCTCCCGCATGTCATTGCTCACCAAACACTCGGAGGGCGGGTGCCAGGCCAGCCTAAGTGGTAACAATAACAATAATAACACTGAATTGACAGCTTATCCGGTATACGCTGATCACTAAGCAATCACAAAATCTATCAAACATGAACATGAACTTTTGAATATCTCGTTTGCCATATACGAATCAACAAAACAAGAAGAAAAAGAACCACCAAAAATTAGTTCCTAAAATAAAACCATGATGCACTTTCCTAACCCCTTTCCTTTCAGTTAGCATCCTTCTTTATAAAACAAAATTAAACCTGGTGTTTTCTTAAGTTTCCCAAAGGAAAGGCAGAGCCTTTCCACTTCGTTGCTATACAAAACCTCTAGTCAGACTCTTGTAAAAAAAAGACAATTCAAATCCCCAGCTTATTTTATTTCCATAAAATGCATTTATATTCTAGAATAGTATTCTTTCTGTTATTATCTAAAGAGAGTGCCTGTACAAATGTATTATAAACTTTCAGTTAATGAACTTTTCGTCAAGTTGTGTAAATATTTTGTAAATTTTCTTCAATACATGTACTTTAATGTTTTTTTAGTTGTAATTAATTTTTAAAGCAAAACTACTGGAAGACAATGATTATTTAGAGTTTTAAGTGCAAAAGATAAAAAAAACTTAATATATTTTTATATTAATATTTTATATTTAATGGTTGTATTTTAAGTAAATTTTAAGGGAAACAACTTAGCTGTAACTTAATTTTTATAAATGAAATGTTTTTTAGTTTTATAAAGGAGATAATTTATTTACAAACATGAAAAAAGCATATGAAATACAAAAAATCACATATTTTAAAAAAATTAAAAGAAATAATTTTGTTTTAAAATTGTGGGGTAAAGGGGCGATATTTGTCGACGTATCAGGGATAATATGAAATCTACTTTAAAGGGCAGGGATCAATAATTCGGTTCAACTGAACGTCTCCGAATTTAAATTTTTTTAGAAAAACAGTTTTGTATTTCAAAATACAAGTACTATTTCTGTTATGGGCCTCTACATAGATAAATATTTCGTTGATATTAGAATATTTTATTTTCATGATTTTTTTTTCTCAGAAGTTGAATTTATATTGAATGTAAATTCTAATTGGACCAGTAAACTGTTGAAACTTTTCGCCTAAAAGTAAATGAGATGTCACTTTGTTCATAGAATTCCTAGAGGGTGTTTTCGAATTTGATTAATTACACTCGGAGAACGAAATCAATTTGGTGCCATGTCAGGGCATTGTAACATAAGGGTTAATGGCAGGGATTATGGTATTCCTCGGATACATTTACAATTAATGTATAAACGTCAAATATAAATTTTTAACTGACAACAATGCAAGTCGAAAAACGAATTTTTTCAGGAGAGATGTAAAAAAAATTATTTTATTTTGCATTCCGCACAATGGGAATTACGTTTATGTACGTCGCCTAAATTGGATGCAAATTTGATGTTTTTTATAAATATTCATGGATCTTAAAAATTATAGTGCATTATCTGGTGGTTATCTCAACTACAGAATATAGAAATCCCCATTCATTATTTTAAATTTTGAAAGAAAAATTTTGAAGATTTAATTTCATCTGGACCGAATCGACCTGTAGTCTCAATTGTTAATTCATTAAAATTAATGATGCAACTTAGAGAGGAGAACGAATGATTGCGGGCTTGAAGAAAGAGTAAAAAAATTGATTTATGGATGGCTTAAAAGCAAAACTCTTACAAAAATCCTTCAAATTTGCTTGTAGTTCTACATTCGTAATTAAAGGCAACCTATTTAGTGTTTTTTTTTGGAAAGAATAAGCTATGCGAATAGTTGTGGAAGATGATTTTGTTTAAATTATTAAATTAGCTGGATCGGCTTTAGTCCATATTGCCACCTCAATATTGCACCGCACTTTCGATGGTATTTCACGAGCAGCTTGCATAGTATTGTCCTTCTGTCATCAATCGACACTTCAAGGTGCCCCACATGCAACAAATCCAGCGAAGGCCAAGTCCCGTGTTCAATTTTTATGAAATTTTCGTTGCCATAAAAAGTACGTGTATACAAAAAAATACATGAGGTGTCAGGTAACACCCGGGTGGAACGAAGTTCCTTTCGCTGTATATTAGGTACTAGTTAGTTCCAGCACGCCTAAGGCGCCCGTCAAAAAATACGATAATTTAAATGGATCTTTAAGAAAATATACTTTTTGTAAAATGATAAACTTTTTTAAGATTTTTTTTTTATATAAGTAGAATGTATTTGTTTGCACGTATATTTTTAGGTCCTACAACTAGTATTATATATGTTTTACATTTTACCGAAAAGGCCCGTTTTTAAAGAGAGGTACTTCTTTTATTAAAACCAAATTTTTTTTCCAGGAAAGGTACTATTTTTAAGAAAGAGTACATTTTGTGAGAAAAAAAACAAAAGATTATGAATTTTATTTACGTAGAATACGTCTTACCTTACGGTATGAGGAGTCATGTCAGGTTTTTGTGGATGAATTTTTTTAAAATTTTTTTTGTAGGTAAATGAAGATGTTATCTTTCGTTTGATATACATTCCATATTGGTTGATATATTTCTAGTATTTTAATTTCTCAAATGAAAATTGTTTAAACACATACACTCAAACATATGTGTGGTGTTTGGTTGAGTGTTTTTGGTTGCTCAACATTGCTTAGGAACATGTATCTAGTAAAAAGTGAAACGAACAGCAAGCTAATGTTGCTTGGCAACATGTATCTGGTAAAAAGTGAAACAAACAGTAAGCTAACGTAATAAAGCTTTTTTGCGAAAGCTTCAATAAAGCTGTTGTAACATTAATTTTGAATTGTAAAGCGTAAAGCTTTCACACAACGCTCGAATGCTAATGCGAAGACTCGATAAGGTAAACCTTTTTTAATATTATTATTTCAATAAAAATATTAATTAAAATACATAAATTAAATTAAGTTTAAAAAAAAATTACAGCAGACAGTTGTCCGAGGCCTTCGGCCACGGACTGTCCCTGCAGGCTGTGTCAGAGACACGGCCATTAAGTTTAACGTAGAATACGCCATCCGATAAGACAGAAAACATATATAACAAACAATAAATTCATTTGCTTATATTATTTATCATTTATTGTTATATATGTTTTCTGTCTTATCGGATGGCGTATTCTACGTTAAACTTAATGGCCGTGTCTCTGACACAGCCTGCAGGGACAGTCCGTGGCCGAAGGCCTCGGACAACTGTCTGCTGTAATTTTTTAACAAAGTGTAATTACATATTTTCAGAAAGGCTACTTATATAAAGAAAAGGCATTATTTTATTTTTAGGAAAAGGTACTTTCAAGAAAATGAATTTTTGTAAGAAAATGTCTTTTTTTTAAGAGAAGGTATTTTTTTGAAGAAAAGGAATTTTTAAGAAACGGGAATTTTTTTTAGAATTGATCTTTTTTCAAGAATATTTACTTTTTTAAGAGTAGGTACTTATTTCAAGAAAAGTTATATTGTTTCACAGAAGGTAATCTTTAAAGAAAAGGTAGTGTTTTTAGAGAAGGGAATTTTGTTGCAAGAAAATTTACTTTTTTAAGAAAAGGCACTTATTTAAAAAAAATCCTTTTTTTAAGAAAATGTACTTTTTGTAATAAACTTTACTAATTTCAAGCAAAGGTACTTCTTTAAGATAATGTATTTTTTTTAAGAAAAGGTACTTTGTTTAAGAATACGAATAGGTATTTTTTGAGAAAATTTACTTTTTTTTAATAAAATGTGCACTTATTTAAGGAATTTTTTTTTAAACTTTTAGCATTTTGGCTTTTCTAAATATACTTTTTATTGGGTGCGAAACTACAATGTATACTAAATATGGGTTACAGGCTCCACCTAGAAAACTTCCCATTAAACAAGAAATTTCGCAACATATGTTAGTCGAAACACAAACCAAAGCAAAAGTACACAATATAGTTGATAATACTGGATTGTAGCTAGAGTGTCCAAGAAACCGGAATTTTTTAGAAACCGTTTTTCTGTTTTGTTCGAAAAATCAATTTTTCAAGAAACTGGTTTTCGGTTGTTAAATTCTTATACTTTCATATTCTTATAGTTACTTATCGTGTTGAAAACAACTGTTTTTAATTAATTACGTTTTAATTTTAAATAAAAACTATATATTTAAAATTAAAATGTTCGAGCATTATTAAATATATTTTAAATTATTTTATTCTTCAATATTTCGCTAACCATTGGGTAGCATCGTCGGTAAAATAAACACAATTATTAATTAAAAATTAAATAAAAAATAATAATGCAATTAATAATTAATAATAGTGTTTATTTTCCTGAAGATGCTACCCAATGGGTAGCGAAATATTGAAGAATAAAATTGTTTTAAATATACCTAACGTTCGATCTTTTCAATTTTAAACATAAAATCATCAATGCGAATGCGTGTGTAATATAGAATTTAAAAGTTTTATTCAAATTCGCATTAAATGATTTAAAATCGAAAGCCATATTCAAATTTGAAAAAGATTTTTATGTTTGAAAATTTAGTTATCAAATATTTTTAGTTTTGAAATTTGATAAAAAATTCTTAATTAATTTTTAATTAATTCTACTTCAAATCATGAAATCAGTTTGAGAAAAACATTTGTTTGGATATGTAATTTATTCATATTTCAAAATAGAAATCATGTTTCTTTATTCCAATATTTCAATAAAATTCGAAAATCATATCATTCAATAAAATTCGAAAATCATATAATTTAA
This sequence comes from Phaonia tiefii, assembly GCA_963931995.1. Lineage (NCBI taxonomy): Eukaryota > Metazoa > Arthropoda > Insecta > Diptera > Muscidae > Phaonia > Phaonia tiefii. The sequence goes on along the minus strand of OZ008368.1, from coordinate 193,140,408 downwards.
GGATATTAACACACATTAAGTAAAATCCGATTAACCGGTTAACCGACGTCAAATAACCGGTTTCCGGTTTGTTCGAAAATTACTTTTTTTAAAAAACCGGCACACGGTTAATAGCAAAAAACCGGTTTCCCCGGTTTTGGACACCCTAGTTGTAGCATAATAGTGTTAAAAAAGGTTGTTTAATTTTTTTTCATTTAGACAGCATACAGCAACGTGCGATAAGAAACTTCGTTCCAATAACAAAAAATTCATTAACCGCAAATTTCACTCACTTTTAATTTGCTTGGTACTCAGTTCTTTGTGAATACGAGTATTTCGTAGGCAAAATCAATTATAGGATTGTTACGCCAAAGTTATTCCATAAGAAAATAATTGTTTTATAATTGTTTGATACCGGAATTTTGATATTTTGGTAATTTTAGCAACCAAAAGCAACGCGACATGCGTTAAAAATAAAATGGAGTCCGTAGATGAATTACAAATTAAATATTTGTCACATACATCAAAGATATGTGGTTTCTCTCCGCAACAAAATTTTCCGTTTAGAGAAAAATTACAAATTTTCTTACGAAAATTTCTCAAGAACTGAATAAGGGGATTCAGCAGGCAGCAATAGACCTTATCTAAATGGTTACTCTTATGATTGTTGCAGCTTTAGCGCAAACGGATCTCTTTTAGCACGACTTATGTAGCATACAGTGTTGCCACTTTCTGGATAATTATTCAATAATGGCACAATTTAAAATTGTTGGCACAATTTTTGGATGATGTTATTTGAGTTGTCATGCATTTTTTATAGATTATCATCAGTTTAAATGTTTCAGTTAATATCCACAACCCTGTTGGTTCCTATATAGACAAAATTCTCTTTGGTATCTGCTTAAGGCTGGTAATAGTTCCTAAGCTTTTCGAAATTTATATTTTCAATATGCTTATATGGGCCAATTCTACATTGTTGAGTTTGAGATCTTTGTGTTTCTGCTGGTAAAACCTAAAATAATATCAAAATCTGACTAATAGGAAAATAATTGTTGTCGCTCTCAGACTTTGAACGCCATTAAACGCCAGCAATCACTCACAGAACGAAGATATCACAGTTTTAAATTGAAATAAAGCACCCTTTCTACTACAATCATAACTCAAATTGTACAATTTTGCAGTAGAGGCAAAAAACTGGGGTTGCAACGTGAAAAAATGTATGAGAAATATCAATAATATACATATTGATAGTGCATTTTTTGACGAAAAGGAAGATAAACTGACGCCAGGTTTTTACCGGGTATAGAATTGGTCCTTGGTTATTGTTTTTAAGAAGAAAATTAAAATATGGAAATTTTGAGTTATCTGGAAAATCTGGAAGTTTTGAGTTTGAGTTTTTGCGGGATTGCACTACGTTTACTTGAATCTAAAACTACAACATGATTGTATGAAAAATAAAACGCTTAATTTTGTATAATTTATTTTATTTTCGAAAAAAAAAAAATAATTGTGTAATTTCTACCGATTTTGTATAATTTTTGGTTGTTGCTGGATAATTTTTTGGGACTCTGGTGACGACACTAGCAGCATACAACACTGTCTCAACCAATCGTCGAATTCCATCTCCTTTTTGGACAAGAAATTTTAAAAACTCATCGATGAAAAGAGCACACACCCAGAAGACACACACTCAGGTAACTAAATTTAATTCCAAATAAAATAAAACTCTGAAAATTGGGTCTAAAATTTTCTAACGATGAATATTTCATAAAACTCAAAATACAAAATTTCGCTAAATTTAGTATAACTACTCCTTGCGGCCGTCGGTGGTGCAATGGTTAGTGTGCGCGGCTCTCGTACATGAGATCCTGGGTTCGAACCCGGCTCCGACCACCTACAAATATTCTTTCGGCGGCGGTCACCTCGCATAGTGACGGCGACACTATCGAGTATCTAGCCATGAAAAAGCTTCTCAAATTACCGTTCGGAATCGGATTAAACTGTAGGTCCCAATCAGTGAGTGAAAACTGGAAAGCGCACAGCTCAGTGATTGTGAGAAGTTCTCCCCAGTTCCTTCATGGGAAGTAATGGGAAACCATTTATTTTTTTTTTACTCCTTCTAATAAGTAGTACTTCTAATAAGTAGTTCCATATTCCTCAAACTGAAGAGTGTTTTCTTGCAAAAGTGGTAGTAACCCTTTTAACTATAACTCTTCGTAACAACTGTAACTTACTTGTTTCTCAATTAAACACGATTGGGTTTAAAATTACGAAACTCTTATTTGAATAAAGATGTTTCGTGAATAAGAGGACAAAAATACCTCTGTCAAGTAAATTACTTCCTCAAGTTAATTACGTGTCACTCATAAAATTTAGGACTAATGAACTTCAATTTAGAAACAGCTTTATTTATTACAGTATTATATTCATAGAATAATATACACAGAGTCCAGCAACAGCTGGTTTCATGGACCGGAAACCAAGAAAAGTCGCTGGAAAAGTTGGAGCTAGAGGCATATAGACTTCGCAACCCATGCAGAATGAGAAAAATCTTTATTTTAATAGACTTGTGTTTTAATTGCAATCTCTATAAATAATATTAGTCTAACACTTTATTACATTTGGCTTTATTTCACTTGTTATCCCTTTTTTCCTCGATTTGATAATCGCAAAAATACTCCCAGTTGATGAGTTCTGTACTTTTAGTTCAATGCACAAAGGCAAATGTGTGAAAACCACATTGAGCAATTATACATACTTCCAGTCATCTATCACTATTTCTCTTTCTTACTTTATTCTGCATCTTTTAACAAATCTAAGGTTGATCAGCATTGGCATAAAACCCCCCTTATTAAATTCATTTAAAATATATAACCAGTCGGGCAAATTAACCTTCGGAGGGTGTAACCCACAAAAAAGAAATCCGACTAATTGCACCATAAACTGAATGAGAATTGGGAAGTTAATATACAAAATTCTCAACACTGAATATCGAAATTTGCTGTGTATTGCTACTCCAGGTACGTAAAAATGTACTTGAGTTAACTACATAGTTTTCAAGGTCCAATATGCTCTTCAAGTACTTAATTCTTAGTTCAACACAATTTTAATATTTGGGACAGTTTTAGTCCAAATGTAACTCAAAACCCTATCGTTTATATAATTACTTTTTAGCACTTTGTGTAACAAATTTTCATACGCCATTTGCTTGACGTAAGTAAATAAAAATAAAATAAATGGTTTCCCATTACATCCCATGAAGGGACCGGGGAGAACTTCTCACAATCACTGAGCTGTGCGCTTTCCAGTTTTCACTCACTGATTGGGACCTACAGTTTTACACCGATTCCGAACGGTATTTTGAGAAGCTTTTTCATGGCTATATACTCGATAGTGTCGCCGTCACTAAGCGAGGTGACCGTCGTCGAAAGAAATTTTTAGGTGGTTGGAGCAGGGATCGAACCCAGGATCTCCTGTACAAGAGGCGCGCACACTACCCATTGCACCACCGACGGTTGACGTAAGTACACGCTAAAAAATCTGTATTATTTTTTTTGTTTCGAAGCAAATACAGGGTGTCCGTCGGGAAGGTATACTACTTTGTTTGATTATAATTATTGATTAAATGAAATAGAATGGATCTTATATTGATCAAAAATGTTTTATTTATTGCCGTCAGTTAGGTATGGAATAAAATATCAGATAAATGTCCGCCTCTATTAGCCTCACAAATGCGAGCCTTTTTGAGCACATTTTTCATTACATTCTCACACATTTCACGCGGTATTTCATAAATTTCATCACGAATATTTTGTTTGAGTTGCTCAAGCGTTTCTGGTTTGTTTGCATAAACCTCGTTTTTCAAATATCCCCAGAAAAAGAAGTCCGGAGCAGTCAAATCAGGCGGCCGTGGAGGCACATCAACATTACAATTTCTTGAAATAACTTGTTTTGAAAAGAGGTTTCGCAGTAATTCCACTGTAATCCTTACTGTATGCGATGTGGCACCGTCTTGTTGATACCACATGTTAATCAAGCCCAAAGCATGTAGTTGTGGCTTTAAAAAGTTATCACGATATCGCTCCCCATTAACAGTTACCGTTACGCCGTTTTCATTTTCAAAGAAGTAAGGTCCAATGATACCTCCTGACTAAATTGCACACCAGACTGTCACTTTTATTGGATGCAAAGATGACTGATGAATAATTTGAGGGTTTTCCATTGCCTCCGACGATTCTCTTTATTCACATATCCATTCAAATGAAAATGTGCCTCGACACTAATTATGATTTTTTCATCAAATTCGGGGTTGTGATGGGCATGGGATTTTGATAAAATGTTTTAACGATTAAAACACGTTGGTTTATCGAATATTTTTCCATAATAAATTTGCCACGTCTCTACTTCACGACTGCCAAATATGAATTGTCAAGACTAATGTTTACCAAAACGGCGGCACAACAACGTAGTATACCTTCACGGCGGACGCCCTGTATAATGTGTTTTATCTTGTCGCAAATATAGTATACTAGTACACTTGCTATCCAATATTACATGTTCGAGATACATTGATTAAGAGGTTATAAAATATGTGTTTGTGGCCAAGTTTGACTTTGTTTGTTGAAAACTTCTGAAAACAAAAACGTGGCAGACAATAAAAACACGTCTTCAATTCATGATAACTGCAATATTCATAAATTCAGTAAAATTTTCCTCATATTCTGTCCATTTGTAGTCATTTGAAGAAAATGTATCTATCAAAATTAAAGCAATTTGCTATTTTAAAATTAAATTTGAAATTAAAATTTATTTCGTACCGACGTTGCGCTATCGACAGGCTTTTGTAATTTCATACTTTTTTGCGAAAACACTAAGCAACAGCCAAAATTTGATGCAATAACAACTGCACACTTTTGATGTAATAGGGTCCCTATTATATAGAAATCCAGAAATAGTCGAAGTATTAAATTCGATGGATACAATATTTTCATGATTTTTTTATCAGGAATTGCCAGTATTACCAGACACCAAAAACCAAAACGGGCATAACTGGATACATTGGCTTTCACAGCATAAGGTCCAAATATTATTTTTTGCATTAAATATTGAGAAGCTTATTTATGTTTCCCTTTTTTAGGATTAATAAAGAATATAAATAAAGAAGCATGGTACGAATTGGTGTGGTCTTATGGGTGGTATGGCAATTCAAGGTCAAATGTGATTAGAATGTATCTAAATCTGATTGCCATTGAAACTACGTCGATGTCGGGGTTCAGATTATACAGCTCGTGGTTCATCTGTCGTCGATACTCGCCGTTTTCTATTATAGGAGCATATATTTTTCGTGGCTGTCGGTGGTGCAATGGTTTGTGTGCGCGGCTCCTGTACATGAGAACGTGGGTTCGATCCCTGCTCAGACCACCTTACGTTTCTTTCGACGACGGTCACCTCGCTTTGTGATGGCGACACTATCGAGAACTTAGCCATTAAAAAGCTTATCAAAATACCGTTCGGATCCGGTGTAAAACTGTAGGTCCCAAGCAGTGAGTGTAAAACTAGAAAGCGCACATCTCACTAATTGTGAGAAGCTCTCCTCAATCCCTTCATGGGATTTTATGGGACACCATTTTTTTCAGAGCATTTTTGCAAGATAGGTTGTCTGAGTGTCTGATATAGTTGGATCTTCGTTTCTCGAGAGAGGGTTTTATAACTGAAGTGTCTGTTTAGCCCGAAATAACGCCTGATTGCAAGCAAAATTCTTCTTTTGATTTCTAGGCTGACGTTTTTGTTTCGGTTCACGTCAGATCCAAGTTAAAGAAATTCATCCACTACTTTGAAATTATAACGGTTATCAACTTTCACCATTTCATCCAATCAGGTGGATATTCTGATTGTCGAGACCATTAATTTTCTCTTGTCCTCCTTTACTGTTAAACCCACCTTTGATGATTCCTTCTAATACTCCAATAACTTTTCGCAGATTTCGCCAATGATATCTAAATCATCAATGACTTTTGCTGCGAATTGTTTTATTCGTGTTGTCTGCAGCCTTTCTCAAGATGATCTCAGTTAATACATTGAACAGATCGCATGATAGGGTGCCGCCCTGCCCAAAGCTTTGCCTCGTACGAAATGGTTCGGTGAGATCTTTACCAATCTTTAAGGAGGATTTCGTGTCGCTCAGTGTCATTTTGCAAATGATTCCTGTCCTTATCTCTACAAAAGTGGGGCCCTGATCCACTTCCGTTGGTAGGGCGTTGAACTATAAATTCACTCACTGGGTTGAACCTTGATCCGCAACCAAATTCCTGCTTTTGTTCCTGGTATCTGTAAAATATGTAGCAGTTCTTTTTTGTTGTACATCTATGTCTTGTCCATTGCATCTCCTGGAGAGCAGTAATGTCAGCATTATATTTCTCGAGAACATTTGCCAGTTGGAAAGTGGCACTGGATCTGTACAGTGATCTAACATTCCAAGTGCATACATATTCGTCAATCGTGGTCCTTATAACGTTTGCGGGGGTCGTCAAAAAATTGGGGTTTTTTTATGTTTCTTATTCTCATTTCATATTTTCATTGCCAATATATCCAGGCCAAGTATGCTAACAATTTTTCGAATAGTTACAAAGAATGCACAATTATTGGAAGGGTGATCACAGCACCAGACCTCGTGGGTAAACACTACCGCGTGTGTTTTCCGAAACTAATTTGTGTACTTAAACAAAATTAACAGTCAGATTTGTTGTCCACTATTTCGCTCTACAGAATAGGATGCCCAATTTTCATGTGTCGCCTGTAAAAAATTAAAAGTTTTTAATTGGAATATAGAATACGAGTATTATACAATTAAATAAAGAATACTTACTTACATTTTGCGGTCCGCTGATCTGAAATTGATTGACGCAACTGACTGACACGTTTCTTTCTTAGTGGTATGTTCGCCGCCCACATAACAAAATGAATTCAGCTGGTTTTCACACAAAACTTGCCTGCATTTTTTGCTCATTTTTATTAATTGTTCAAATATTTCACAAACCAAAGATCTCATTTCTACCCTGTAAAAAATAATGACATACCTTTATTTGACTTTTCACAAAACTGTTATTGATTAGTAATTACAAGATAAATGAACATTTATGAATGCTACTCACTTTCAGATTAAAGAACCTGTAAAAAGATTATGCCAAATTTTTACTCAAAAAGGTTCTCGCATGGACGCGATTGTCAAGTGCGGGTTATGTACCTGCTACAGTTTTCTGCTAGAATGTGTATGGTTTTAACAAGAATTTAATCATGATATACAAATTGATATACTATTTGTTACAGAGTATTAATTCTAAGAAGCACAAAAAACTCATTCGTTATTTTGTAATGATGTTGTCCGATTGAAAAAGTAAAACTATTATCAACCTGATTTTGCCAATATCTGTGTCATAAAATGCAAATGTGCTATTGTGTAGTACATTTTCAATCCCTAATTGTGTACCCATGTTCGGAGGAAACTTTCTACTTTCTACAACTCATTCAATAAACATAAAAACATTAGTTACTCACTACTATGTAACCCGTAAAAAAAAAAAAAAAAAAAGCTGACAGTTGTCCGAGGCCTTCGGCCACGGACTGTTCCTGCAAGCTGTGTCAGAGACACGGCCATTAAGTTTAACGTAGAATACGCCATCCGATAAGACAGAAAACATATATAACAATAAATGATAAATAACATAAGCAAATGAATTTATTTATTTGATAGTTACTTTTGATAATATACATAAGCTTATGGTAGGAAAAATAGGATAAATATGTTTTTAAATTAACAACCACTCGTTGCTTTCTTGTATTTCGTGTAGGTGCCATTTTGATTAGTAGTTTTTATTTTAATTTACTAAACGTCAACTGTCAGCTGCTGTCAAACAGCATCAAGCAGCATCGTTATTTTGCTTACTTGGCAGCACTTTCATTTAACATAAACATGTATGAATTAATTTTTTCATATATTTTTTATAATTTTTATAATTATAATATCCATGTTAAATTCAAATTCACATTTAACATTTTGTTTCACTTAAATACATAAGTAAATATACGAAATTTCAATATTTCATCAATCAAAACAACAGCCGAAGGTTTGTGTCCACACTGAAACAGCAGAATAGTTTGTGTTCACGCTACAAACTGAAACACTCAACCAAACACCACACAATTTTCATTTGAGAAATTTAAATATTAGGAAGATATCAACCAATATGAAATGTATATCAAACGAAAGATAACATATTCATTTACCAACAAAAAAATTTTTAAAAAAAGTTATGTCGCCGTTTCCTCATAATCAATGAAATAAAGATTACAACAATAACAATCTGACATGTCTCCCTATACCGTAAGGTAAGACGTATTCTACGCCAAAAATAGCAATGAGGTACCTTCACTTAACTCCGAATAAAATCAAAAATTTGCCAAAAGATTTTCAGCATTCGAGGCTTATTTCACTTATATCATATTTGACTTCACACGCTGAAAAATCTGTCGATTTTTTGTAGTTTGGATAGAAATATAACATGTGTTTGTAGCTTGTCCAAAATATAATAAACTTGTGTACAAACACATTGTGTTTGCTATTCAATATTACATATTTGTAATATTACAATGACTAAAAAGAAATAAATAGTTTCCCATTAAAGTTGTAATTTCCTTTAGGCTAAGAGATCGTATTCTCTCCGGTTAGTGAAAATAATGTAAATGCCGCGGGTGGGATTCGAACTCACATTCGCTGGACGACCGTTTCGATGTTTGTGATGCATCATCTTCTGCAGCGTCTAGCCCGTTAAGCCACTGCGGTGCATATTCACACTATTCACTAATCGAAGATATTTATTTTATTGTGCAGAGTGATTGTTTGTCACTACTTTCATGAAGGAATTGAGGAGAGCTTCTCGAAACCAGTGAGCTGTGCGCTTTCTAGTTTTATATTCACTGATTGGGACCTACAGTATTACACCATTTCCGAACGGTATTTTGGGAAACTTTTTCATGGCTAGGTACTCGATTGCCATAAGAAATTTAAGGTAATCAGAGCAGGGATCGAACCCCGGATCTCATGTACAAGAGGAGCGCACACTAACCATTGCACCACCGACGAGCGCTGATGATGAATAATATGTTACAATTTACGTGTTTGCCACCCAAATGTATCTGTGTTTATGATACAAATACAGCTGTGTTTGTTGCACTGTTCATGCTCTCGCAACAGCAAGAGAGGGACAACGAGAGTGTCTATCTTGTAAGTGTGTATCTGTGTTTGTGCATTATTCTATCAGTGAGTGATTCATAAATATTCCTGGCTGTGCGTGTAAATTGCAGATGAAGTCTGTGTTTGTAATTTTGGCTGCTGTATTGAGTTTTAATTTCATGAATTCAGTCGTCAATGGTTAGTCGGACAGAGGATATCGAAAGCGCTTGATCAGTGAGAAAGTAATAAACAAACGCTCGGACGGTTAAATGGTTTGTGATGTTGATTGTGTTTCGTATACATATCGTCACCTAAAATGCCCAAAGACGTAACCCTCGTTTTCAAAATTTTACAGGAGAAGCAAAAAACCTTATAAAATCCAAAGTATTTCAGTTTTAAACGCGCTCATTCCACAGCTTACCTTAGAAACTTGGAAGTCTACTATTTTGCACATATATATTTTAGCGTGGAGTAGTATATTCAATCAAGTATTATATTTTTATTTTTTGAGGGTTATGCCTTTGGGCATTTCATGTGACGATATATAAATGTGTGATAAACTATTTTGAGGACAGAAACTGGAAAGGGTAACAATGTGAAGACCGGTTTCTTTGCGGTTTCATGAGCGGCTGACCGGTTGATCACCACGATAGCTCTCGTAAAGTACAACCGATCTTAATGAAATTCGGTACTGGGCAATGCTTATCTAAAAATTAAAAATTGACTACTGTACCACGTCAGTATCTCCCATACAAAAATTGGGCGGCTTTCCTGTTGGCCGACTCGATATCTCCCGTAAGCCACGATATCTCCCGTAAGTATTGTTGAATTGCTCAGAAATGATAAAAGGAAGATACATGTAAATGCTACATGCTTAATACTTATTGTGAGAATAAAAAAGTGATATCACCGAAATAGCGCCATGGAGATATATCTTCTAATTTCTTGTAGGGATGTATTTCAGCAGAAATTTTGAACGTAATGTGTTAAAAATATTATATGTACATATATAAGTCGACGAATTGGGCTCATGTTCCTACTTTGCATCTGTATTTGTCTTTGTTTAATTACGTCGCTAAATACCATTCGTGTCAGTACAGTTGTAGCTATCCTTCACAATATCAATTTTTCATTTCTCGAAATTCCAAATTAACTTAATTACACAGTGCAAGATCTTGAAAAAAATTTTGGAAAACATACGTACTCAACGGATTTACACTAATTCGGGTCTGACGAATCGAACTGCATCATTAGTTTTTGGCATATAATGATGGTTTCATACAGAATTTTTTTTAAATTTATTACTCAGAGGCTGCGATTTAGAGCTCAGTTTTTGAAACAAGTTTATATATATGTCACCAATGCTCGAGAACGCCTAATCCGATTTTGTTTAAACAAATTTAGAAAAATTAACTATTACAATACCTTATCCTACACCTACACTATTTTCCGATATTAGTAACAGTTTCGCAGTTATAAATAAATATGTTGAAGAATTTGGTTAAAAAATTAAAATTGTGTATGAAAATTGTTTATAAAATCATCATTATAAGGGAAAAAAACTAATGCTGCAGTTCGATTCGTTGGACCCAAAGTAGAGTAAAGCCGTTGAGTTCACTTCTGGGTTTTAACGACTTGCACATTGTTATTAATAAATAATGATTTCGCAAATAATATTTTAATTTCAGTTGTGACGTTTTTTTTTCGTTATTTTCTATTTTAGTGAAGTCATAGGAATGAAAAAAGAAAACGAAACGAAATCATATGAAAGTTCAACTACAAATACAACTTAACTAGTTTCTCAATATTAATTTGTATTTTCCTGATATCAGTTATCTAGTTAAAGTTGCTTAATAGGTATATAACTGCGAGCTAAGCGGTATTAAGTGGAAGTTGAAATGGCCGCCTAATTTTCTGTCTATTAGGGCAACTGGGACGATTCGCTGAGGGAGAAATAGAATGCAACCCCTTCCTGTTCGAAAGGAATCGCTCGATCATTCTACTTTCGATTTGCACTATTATTTTTGGAGAATGAAAATACAGCTGTCTGCAAGACAAACAAAACACAACAGTTATAAAATAAAAATAGAATTTAGAAGCAGCAAATTGTGAACAAAAACTAAGCATTTGTTACCAGCGACGAAATAAAATCTTTTAATATAGTTTTCTTTGTTCGCTTAATTTTTTTCAGCAAAGTCTAACAGATCTGTCAAAATTTTGTCTGCAAATCGTTGGCCTCAAGTTAACACTATTTCATCTTTTCGCACACAATGACAATTTTGTCATATCTAACGATTTCTCTAACAGTCTAACACGGCCATAAGCAGGTGCCAAATTGCCACCATAAAAAAGTCACCATAATGAGGTGCCAAATTGCCACCATAAAAAAGTCACCATACCGTGCATCAGAACAAGACAAGAAGAATATATATAACTCAAAGGATGCAGGTTATTTATGGTGCCAAACTTATCTATATTCATAATCCTGCCATTATTATTCCAAATCGATTATCTCTACACTCACAGAAACCTTATTAGAGGTTGACACAACACAACCTCAATGTAGGTTCACACAACTAGACTTGAGTCGAACTCGTTTAAAAGTTCTCGAACTCGTTCATTTAAGGTGCCCAGACATAACTTCACGAACATACTTGCCATTTCGAACATGTGTATTATGTTGGTAAGGGTGCTGTCTGGTCACCCTAAATGAACTATATAGTTCATGAGCAGCACAACTCTAGACACAACCTGATTCGGGTTGACACAACCTCATTCGGGGTTGACACAACCTCATTCGAGGTTGACGCAACCTCATTCGAGGTTGACACAACCTCATTCGAGGTTGACGCAACCTCATTAGAGATTGACACAACCTTATTATAGGTTGACACAACCTCATTAGAGGTTTTCACAACTTCATTAGAGGTTGTCACAACTTCATTAGAGGTTGACACAACCTTATTAGCGGTTGACACAACCTCATTAGAGGCTTTCACAACTTCATTAGAGATTGTCACAACTTCATTAGAGGTTGTCTCAACCTAATGAATGCGGGAAAATAACGTCATTTATATAGGGTAATCTTTAGAGTAACATATTTATTTTACACGTCACTACCGATCTTTTTTGAAGTCATGGTCACCGCACTAGTTCTAGCGTGTTGTATCCGATTCTTTTGGTCCTAAACTGTATCTCAAACGACCGACCTTGGACCTTGAAAAGCTTCAAAACTCTTGATATCTGCTGGAAAATGGTCTGCAAAATAACACAATTTAATACAAAAACCAAAATTACAATATTTTTACTTACCTTCATTAATAACCGCAAAGAAAATCTTGATATTGTCGTCACGGCAACAATTATACTTCTTTTAATATAATATCTGTTTTTAGAATTTTAAACGTCCAGTCTGAAGTACATAGAATTATGTTGAAAATTAAATTCGCTTGTAGCTACAGAATTCATGAGAAATTACAGCAACTGAATTGACTCCGAATTATGTCGTTGCAACCGACTTAAGGGTTAATTCGATTTTTGAGACCGAATTGATACCAAATTCGGCAGTTACAACCGAATTGATACTGAATTCGGTTCTTGCACCTGAATTGATACCAAATTCGGTTACTCCAACGGAATTTGTTACCAATTTCAGTTGCTGCATCCGAATTAATTAAAAATTCGTATGTTCCAACCGAAGTTTTAGAAAATTTGGTTGACAAAAAGAATATAATTCAAGATTCAGTTGTCATAACCGAATCAGTTATGCAACGAGGTTGCTTCAACCGAATTTCAGTTGTGATGACTAAATTCGGTCGTGACAACCTCAGTTCGGTTGTGGCAACTGCATTTCGTTGGCAAAAGCCTAATTTGCGGTTGCTACAACCTTTTTTCATTCAATTAGTACTCTGGGTGTAGCTTGTAACGAATACAATTCCAATATCAATTTCCAATTTTAATACCATTTTGTATTTTTCAAACAAACATCACTATTATTCTTCACATCGAATTTGAGACGAAATTATTTCGAATATTTTCAAAATTCGTATATTAGTTATTACTGCTGTAATAGCATTAGCGCCAAAAATCGAGTTAACAATTCGAAATACCAATCTTCGTAGGCCCTATAAAACTAACAAATTTTGAAAATTTCTTTCAAATCGTACTTGAAATTGCCATAAATATTAATTAAAATGATCTAATTCGAATATAGTGTAACCAGATTTTTGACACATTCACACTGGAAAACAATTATTGTAATAGGATCAAATTGGACTACACAATATCCAACAGGATATAAATGTAATTGGAAATGCATAAGGATTAAAACAATTTTGTCGCATATTTATTTTATCTGTGACATATTTAGATAATACATACAGCATAAGTACATTTCAAGGAAGCAAATCCAACTAGTTACAACCAGCTACTGACACATTCAACTACTTAATAATTTTGCTCAACAACAACTAGGAGATTTCACCTAATTCTATCTGTCTTGTTTTTATATTTATTCTTTAGCTTGTCAGTCAAACCCATTGATATTTTTTAATCATATCAGATAACTAACTACAAATGTTAGAAATTTCACCATAGCGTATAATATAATTTCCGCTCTGAACCCAAATCAAATCCCAAATCTACCAAGGAGAAAATGAATGAAAAAAAATTGAAAGACATATTGATCTATATGGGATGTAGTTAGTATTAAGGGGTTTATGGAGGGAAAAAAGCTTAAAAACACCAAACAAATAAACGCTTCAATACACTTGAAATCCCCGTACCTTTGAGGCTAAATGTGCTTTCCAAGCCAATAAGCGTTGTTTTTTTTTTAACACACGGTGCCACCATCATTACCACCAACCAACTGGTATGACACACTGAAATACTACATTAAAGCTGAGGAAGAAGACAGAGGTTTTCTGAGGATTTCGAAGAAGACGACAATCCGCTGAAGCCAAATCGAATGAAATCCAACAACAACAATGGCATAAGTCTTAAAATGGGTGCGCTCTTCCAAAACTCATTATCGTAACCAATTGATCGCAAATCAACCATATTAGCTATTAAATTGAAAAATAAACATATTCCAATAGTTACCAATAGCACATACGGATATACATAAATATTACAGTATTATATGGATATCTATCCATATATCGTAGATACTTGCTCGCACATGTGCCCTGAGATACTTTTTTTCGGGGAAGTGTAACATAGCGTCTTAAAATTGTTACCTTTGCATTAGAGATGCTGTGTTTGATGGTAAAGTACACTTTTTAGTACTGTTCATCCTAAAATGCTGTTCGTTGCCGTGTAAACAAATATTTTCGACTTTGCTGTGGAAATCACTCTTTTTTTTTAAAAAAAATCCCATGAGGTATCAGGAGACACCCGGTTGGAACGAAGTTCCTTTCGCTATATTGTATGTACTAGTTAGTTCCAACACGCCTAAAGGTACAGTCAGATTGGCCAAATATTTGATCAAAATATGTTTCCTCATATTTGCTCAAAATTTGAACAAATCAACACAGGGTTGATTTTGTGTTCACACTACCCACATTTATTTGCCTCTTTTTGTTTGAACAAACAGGTATCAAATAGTGTCAAAAAACATTAGGGAAAATACATTTGCCCTGTGGTCACACTTGAACAAATATTTGTAACAAATAATTGTTTGAGCAACCTGCAAGAAATCCCAAATTTGTTTTCTGGAAAGTTCTAAAAAAATTGGCAACAACAACGAGTTTGCTTTAAACAAACTACAAGAACATATTTTAAATAACTATGATGCAGGAGGATGAATGTTTTCTTGTTAATGCTGTGGAGCAGCGACGGTGTTAGTTTTGGAAGCGGAGAAGGATCTAAAAAGCAAATTTGGGCTTAAACCTAGGATAGCTCCCATTGGCCTAGCCAACAAAGCTCACTGGTTTGAGGTAGAACTCATTGTTTTAAGCAAAAAACGTTAAATACCAAACTTGGTGACGACCCCTATTGTCCGAGTTATGGACCTCCAAAGTTCGTATATACGAGAACATATTATGTTGAATGTGCCAGCTTAAGCGATTTATGTGAGTCGCAGCTTAGCAGGTTTATAGCCGATTTGGAAAGTTAGTACAGATCAATAAAGCTAAAACTTGCCTGTTTTAAATTCTTTATATTAACTTCACCTGTCTGTATGCATTTGGATTGATTTTTAACCCTTTTCCCGAGTTCCAATCAAGCTGAAAGTTTGTAGGCGACGACAAAAATTAACTATCAAAATATGGGCTGGATTGGACTAAGGGTGTGGTATCTCCTATACAAATCACAAATTGAAAATCTTTTATTTCTGCTCCTGTTAACGATATTTGAACAAAATTTGGTATGTGGGTTAGATGTACATATTCTAAGATCTGCTGCAAATATGGGCGGTATTGGACAAAGGGGCGTGGTCATATAGAAAGAATTTATAGTCAAAAACTATGTTTTTTCCGGATTGGTTTTTTAACTATGTAAACAGTATTATAGCCGTTGTACAAAATTACCAAAATATTTTTAAAAATGTTTATAATTTTTACCATTTCCTCTTTTTAGTTTAATGTTGGTGATTTTTTTTAAATTTTATTAATTTGAGTCGTAAAAGCTGACAACACCGCCTAGACCACTTGGTATTTACCATTGGTTGCTCTAACAATTCTTTTGTTAGATCAAATAAATGTTTGCTCAAAAAAGAGAAAACTATTTGCTCTTTAGTGGCCAGACTTTGGTCACATTGAGGAAATTTTTATTTGAAGGCAAATAATTTAGTTGAACCAAAATCAGCTGTTTTGTTGTTTGCGGCACAGAAATATTTTGTGGTAAGACTGGGCCCAAGAAATATTTAACGATTTTCGTCAAATATTTGCCCAATCTGACAGTACCATAAGACGTCCGGTGAAAAATACGATAATTTAAATGGATCTCTCAGAAAAGATACTTTTTGTAAAATGATTAATGAGTTTCTTTAAGAAAATTTTTTTTTTAATAGAACGTATTTTTTTAGGTATATTTTTAGGTCCTTTTGATAAGACTATGTATTTTATTTTCCCGAAAAGGTCCTCATTAAAGAAAGGTACTTCTATTACTTAAAGTTAATGTTCTTTTAAGAAAAGGTACTATTTTTAAGAAAAAGTACTTTGTGTAAGAAAAAGCCATAAGGGTATGCATTTTTTTTACAAAGATGTAGTTTTGAAGAACAGGTACTTTTTAAAGAAGTGGTACACTTTTTAGCAAAAGGTTATTTTTTTTGAAGAAAATTCACTTATTTTCAGAAAGGCTGCTTTGCTTGTCTCAAGAAAAGATAAGAAGAGGCATTATTTTATTTTTATAAAATGGTAATTTTAAGAAAAGGAATTTTTGTAATAAAAGGTATTTTTTAAGAGAAGGTATGTTTTTGAAGAAAAGTTTTTTTAAGGAATGGGAATTTTTTTTAGAATTGGTGTTTTTTTCAAGAATAGGTACATCACAAAAAAGTAATTTTTAAAGAAAATGTAGTTTTTTAAGAAAATGAAATTTGTTGTACGAAAATGTACTTTTTTAAGAAAAGGTACTTATTAAAAAAAATATTTGTTTTAAGAAAATGTGATTATTTAAAAATATTTACTTGTGTTAGGGAAAGGTACTTCTTTAAGATAAGGTATGGTTTTTAAGAAAAGGTTCTTTGTTTAATAATAGGAATATATTTTGTTTGAGAAAATTTACTTTTTTAAGAAAAGGAACTTATTTAAGGAAATATTATTTTTTTAAACTTGTGGATTTCCTAAATTTACTTTTATTTGGGTTCAAAACTACAATATATACCAAATATTGGTTACAGGCTCCACCTAGAAAACTTCCCATTAAACAAGAAATTTCCCAACATATGTTAGTCTAGACACAACCCAAAGTAAAACAAACAATATAGTTGCCAATAGTGGGTTATAGCATAATAGTGCTAAAGCAAAAGTTGTTTATTTTTTTATTTCATTGAGCCCCCATACCGCAACGTGCGATAAGGAACTTCGTTCCAAAAAATCTTAGTTTCCCAAACAGTGAGTATAAAACTATAAAGCGCACAGCTCACTGGTTGTTAGAAGCTCTCCCTAATCCCTTCAACCCTTTTTTTTTAATGGGAAAGCATTTATTTATTTTTATCTTGTCTTAAAAATCTATTTAAATTATCGTTTTTTTCAACGGACGTCTTAGGTGTGTTGGAACTAACTAGTACATAATCAAGGGTTATCCATTTCGTGGTTTCAAAAGTATACGGCTGGAATTCGACATTTGTCAAACTAAGTTGTTAAACCAATTTTTTTTCTTTTCAGTTGAAAGTCTGACATTGACGAAAATGGATCGCTTAACTATCACACAACGCATAAAAATTTTTAAAACCTACTACAAAAATGGTGCTTCTGGCATAGCCACTTATCGTGCTTTAAGAGGAGATTATGGTTTATATAATCGTCCAACTACGCAAGCAATTGGCGAAATTGTGAAGAAATTTAAAGAGACTGGAGCGGTTACAGATATTGTAGGGCCTGTGCATCACCGTTTCGCTCGTTCCGCTGAAAAATCGCTGCTGTAAGTGAAAGTGTTGCCGAAGACCCGAATGTGTCGATTCCTCGTCGTTCTCAGGAATTAGGACTGTCTTACGGCACATTATGGCGTATTTTGCATTTGGATCTATACCTACATCCATATACAAAGTCCAGCTCACACAATAACTGGAGCCATCTGACCATTCACAACGTCGTAGATACGTGGAATGGGTGCTTGAACAACAGGCGGTGGACGGCGATTTTTCGAACAAAATTTTCTTCAGCGATGAAGCACATTTCTCACTCGGTGGGTATGTTAATAAACAAAATTGTCGTATTTGGGGTTCTGAGAATCCTCAAGTAATTGAAGAGAAGCCATTACATACAGAAAAAGTCACTGTTTGGTGCGGTCTTTGGTCCGAAGGTGTGCTTGGACCTTACTTCTTCGTAAACGACGATGGAACGACTGTCACCGTCAATTCGGAGCGTTATGGTCATATGGTAACCGACTTTTTTTTACCTGCTATTGAAGAATACGACTTGGAGAATACGTGGTTTCAACAAGACGGTGCCACATGCCGCACAACTCGAGCGAATATGGCTTTATTGCAAGAGACAATTTCTCTGGCCACCAAGATAATGCGATTTGACACCACTAGACTTTTTTGTGGGGCTACGCGAAAAACCGTGTGTATGCAGATAAACCTTTAACTCTTGAGCACTTAAGAACCAACATTCGTCAAGTTATGGCTGAGATACCGCCCAATATGTGTCAAAAAGTGGTCGAAAATTACCTCGAAAGAATCGGCTAAATTTTCTCACCCCGGGAGCGGCTCAGAAAGTGATAAAAAAAAATTAAAATTAAAGAAAAATTCAAGAATGCGAGACATCAAGAAATTAACCGTCGCTCGGACCTAGGAGGTCCACAGGGTCCAAAAAACGGGTTCGCCTAGGGACATTTTGGTATGATTAAGTGTGGGTACTGCAATGAAAGGTGTTTATCTCACGAGTTCAGCGGTGCCATTATTTTTTCCCTGCGATGTCTGTAGGCCCATTTAAGTCCATTTTTGTTATGTAATATGGGGGCCTTGAGACCCAATATGTGGGCCACACTACAATATAGTGACTATGGGTATTCATATGAAGGGGAATAACATACCTATTGCATTTCAAGCAATTTCATACCCCTAGGTTCCGGCGACAAAAATTTTTTTGGTTTTCGCTTTATCTATTTTTACTCGATTTTTGGGACTTTTTTGGTTTTTTTTGGTGCCGCTCCCGGGCTGGGAAAATTTTGCCCAAATTTTATAATAAAAAAGACATATCTTGAAAAAAATATTTGATGTCTTTTATTTACGTTTACTTTTGAAACCGCAAAATGGATAACCCTTTATATAGCCGTAGGAACTTCGTTCCAACCGGGTGTCATGTGATTTTTTTGTATAAAGTACAATAATAAAAATAATGAAATAATAAAAAAGCAAAAACTTGATTAAATCCCCGAATTCAGTTCTTACGAAATTCTCGTACCTTGCAAAATTTTTCATTAATCATTCCTCTTCGCCCTCCATTTTGTTTTTAACTTATTACTTTAGTTTGTTAAAATTGTGGAAATATCAAAATTCCGGCCGTAAAAAACAATTATCAAACTTTGTCGTAACAACCCTGCTATAGAATTAAGATTTCCATCTTAAAGTGAGCGAAATTTTTGGATCATGGAATTTTGGAAATGTTTAATACACGTACTTCTTATGATCACGAACATATCGTAGAAACTGAATTCCGGGCTTAAAATATTGCGATTTAAGGGTAAACCTAGTGGTGTTTAACTGAGTTGTCTATAGTCTTCCAAAAAATGGGCACATTATTTTTAAAATTGTTGTTGTATATTGTAGGTTAGAAATACCAACCCTGATCTGAATCGCTATAAACCATTGAATAAGCAACAACAACAACATAAATTGAGGAACTGGAGAAACAAGATGCACGACAAACAATTGTTACCAAATTAGATCATCAGACGAAGTAGACTCTAGTTCAACGTTTTCGTTTTGTATTGATGCTTACTTCAAAAAAGCTCAGCAAACCCTTCCGATAGCTCATGAATTTGGGATAGAAATTTAAGTATATAAACTGAACTAAAATAGTTTTAACTGATTTCTAATTTGGTTTTATAGTATTGGGCAGTGATTTTCAGCGGGTAAAAAGTTATCTTAAAGGGCAATAACGTTATAAGTATACTGGATGGAAAAAGGCAAAAATTAGTAAGCTGGCATTTTGCTAATAGATTTTTGAAACCTATTATTGCCTGCTTCAAAGAAATCATAAACAGTATGTGGGTGGTTTAACCGGGGCTACCAATAGAAGTATAAATTGTGTTATTTGTTTAAGGAATGTTTTTCCTTTATGTCTCTCCGTCCCGTAACGGGTAACAGAAAAAAGCGAACCGGGAAGTCTGTTTTACAAAATATATTGTAAATCTGCATATAAATAAATAATTTAAGTCAATAAACTGTAATGTCCTTGACTAAGGGTTCGTTTCCTTGGAACTATGTATAGGTATATCCAATACAGCAAATTTACTACACTTTCTACATAACCTCCAAAAATACTTCTCCCTCTTCCCAACACCGTTTCAAAAACTTGAACCAACAAATGAAAGAAACCAAAAATTATATATTAATGTATGTATGTATATAGATAGTAGTACGTAAATGCGGTCTGTTTAGGGCTCTTTTGTTAAGGTTTATTAGTTTAACTTAACGTTAAACGGCGACAAAAGGGTATCTCGTTATATCTCCAGCGCTCGTTAATACTTTGTGATTACTGTTGTTGTTGTTGTGTATTCAAGTTGCTCGCTGTCGCATAGGAAGGTGCGCGATTTACCACGTGAATTGAAACTTTTTGCGCGCACCTAAACTGTACAAACGCTTTAGTTTTCAAAGCGTAGAAGGAAAACAAAACGCTTTTTACGACAAAATAGAAACAATATCGTGACAAACAAATGCGCGCGTTATCATCAAATGATCTCCAACTATAAGTTTTTTTTCACCTTAACTCACTTGAGTCGTCATCCCCGCCAGTGTTGCCACAGTTCGGCTAAAAAATGATGTCAATAATGGTACTCCAAACTTCTGCCGTAGGTATATAAAGAATTTTGTTAACAAATTTTATAGATTTTCAAATTTGTATTTTAGTTCACATACGTATATATCGCACCCTAACTATATTAACATTTAAAAATTTTCAGTAGAAACAAAAAACTGGTGTCACTAAGTTCGAAAATAGCATGAGATGTCAGGGCATTATATATATATTATGTACTAATTAGTTCCAACACGCCTAAGGCGCCAGTTGAAAAATACGATAATTTAAATCGATCTTTGAGAAAAGATACTTTTTGTATCATGATAAACATATTTTATGAAACTTTTTTTTTATAGAGTGTATTTTCTTAATAAAAACATACATATTTTTAAGTCCTTTTTGTAAGATTATGTATCCGAAAGGTCCTTTTTTAACGAGAGGTACTTAGTTTATTAAAACCTAATGTGTTTTTTTTTAAAAAGATACATTATTTAAGAAGAAATACTTTCTGTAAGAAAAAGCCATAAGAGTATGAATTTGTTTTACATAGAAGTACTTTATTAAGAAAAGGTCGTTTTTAAGAAGTGGTACTCTTTTTAGGTAAACTTTATTTTTTTTAAGAAAATGTACTTATTTTCAGAAAGGTTTTTATCTCAAGTAAAGAAAAGGTATTATTTTATTTTTAAGAACAGGTACTTTTAAGTACAGGATTTTTTTGTAAGAAAATGAATTTTTTAAAAGATGGTATTTTTTTTGAAGAAAATTTTTTTTTAAGAAATGGGATTTTTTTTTTGGAATTGGTCCTGTTTTCAAGAATAGGTAAATTTTCAAGAGTAGGCCCTTATGTCAAGAAAATTTTTTTTGTTTTACAAAAAAGTTACGTACTCTTGAAAGAAAAGGTAGTTTTTTAAGAAAAGGCAATTTTTGTTGTAAGAAAATGTACCTTTTTAAGAAAATTTACCTTTTGAAAGAAAATTTACTCTTTTAAAGATTGGTACTTCTTTAAGAAAGTACGTTTTTAAGAAAAGGATTTTTTTTCAAATTAAAGGCAATAAAAGGAATTATAATAAAACGCAATATTTTTTTGGGTCTTGCACTTTGGGTTTTCTAAATTTACTTTTTATTGAGTTAAAATCTGCAATACATACTAAATATTGGTTACAGGTTCCACCTAGAAAACTTCCCATTAAACAAGAAATTTCCCAGCATATGTGAGACATGTAGTTAATTTCTTGCTCTATGATCCAAACCGTTAGTATAGACAGAAACCAAAGCAAAAGTAAATAATATAGTTAATATTAGTGGGTTAGTGTTAGTGGGAATAGTGTTAAAACAAAAGTATTATCCGGAAACTTGCGATATGGAACTTCTTTCCAAAAATGGGAAATGTTCACAATATACATTTTCATCCGGATTTTGTTTTGTTGATGGCAAGAAGATGATTCCAGATGTGTACAAAGGAGGCCAGAAATTAAAGTCTGATAAAATTTGTTTTTCCTAGATTATTCAAATACTCGACTTTTTCCGAAAACCGTGTTTCAAGTTATTTGAAATAGATACATTATTTAAACTTTAGTTTCAGAATAACAGACCAGGAAGAAACACGGAACAACCGTTTTTTGGAATAAAAATTAAAAAGTGTTAAATAAACCTTATAATTTTGTTGTGAATTAATCATTTATAGCTTTAACAGACTTGTATGCACATAAGGATGAGATAGTTGTGATTTTTATATTGAATTGTAAAGAAGACATGTTCCGGCTAAGCATGGAACAAAAAACCCGTCAAATGGCCACCGCGTCTCTGAAAACAGGCCATTACACTTGCGAGATGAAATCGCAAAACCTCAAAGAAAGAAATCGCACTGTGTTAAATCGCGTGATCAGAATTTCTTGACATAATTTGTTCTAGAACTCGTTGCTGCAATAAAGCGATTGTTTCATGCGCGGTGTGGCAGGTGGCGTCGACTTGCTGAAACCATGTGTCGTCCAGATCCATGCTGTAGAGTTGAGGCCACAAGAACTGCGTTATAATGTCCATGTAACGAATGCCGTTCACAGTCACTGCAATTTCGGCCTCGTCTTCAAACACGTAAGGCCCAATCACGCCGCCTGAACAAAACCGCTACAGACTGTTGCTCGTTGTGTGTTGTGCATTTGATTTTCATGGATTGCATAAGGATATTCTGAGGCCCAAATTCTACAATTTGATGTATTCACGAAGCCAGGAGAAGATGATTTTTGAAAAACTTCACTTTGCTCCATTACCAATTGTTCGAATTGCCGGCGCTTTCCGTGGTCTGCTGGTTTGAACTCCTGAGTGTTGGGAACGATACCGCTTTGATGTTTTCGGGTTTTTACAGCAGCAATGTTTTAAGAGACCGACCGTTCATAACCGAACCAAATTCTTAAAATTTTTTGACCAGTCTTCGAATGGTTGACACATTAGGCGCACTTTCTCGACTGCAAATTCTTCGCAGTTTGCGAGCGGTCTCAGCATAAGTTTCTAAATTTTTGCAATAAATATCCACAATTATAACGCGATGTTCCTTCGTAAAGCTCTCCAGATTTAATAATCGGAATAAACATATGTGACAGCTGTAAAATTTCATAGTTGCCACTTGCACGAAAAAAATTACACTAAATTTAAAAAGTTCAATCTTACTGAGACCTTAGAAACAAATTTGCCTTAATTAATAGTTTGGGAATTTGTGTTAACTTTTATGTGTAAAAAAATATTTATATGAGAAACCGTATTTACTTTTAGAAGAAAATGAGGTTTCCAAAAATTTTATTTAAATTAACTAAACTTAATTTCTTTTGTATATTATGGCTTTGTTAGAAATAGCAAATATTCCTAATGTTTATGGAACACGATTTCATTCCTTTGGCTGCCGCAGCTGGGTTCGCAGTATCTGATGCTATTACTCTAATTTTCAATTTTTGTTGGCGGTTTAGAGTTCGATCTCACAAATGGCTCGGGCGATGTTAGCGTTAAGGGGGTGCATGTTTCTAGATTATTCCCATAGCATCGGCACGCCACAAGAAAGAGTAGAAAGGGAATAAATCACATATTCAATTGCCCAACTTAGTGCGCAAAAGATCGATTGTTTGATGAGCTGTGTGACATACTGCTCCAGCCTGCTTAAACCATAGATTATGCAAGTTCATGTCTTCCATTTCGGCGAATACAAAGGCCGTAATCAAGGCTCTGTAGCGCTTGCATTTACTGAAATGGCGCTTTCAAATTGTCACTCTCTAAATTCATTGCTTTGGCTTCTCGTCCCCTATCATGCGAGTCTCACGAACTTTTGCGTAAATTTGAGTACAGCACTCGCGGTGGGTGCAACATTTCGGCGAAACTTTTTTTCAATAATCGCACTTTTGATATAAGTTTGCAAATTTTCCCAACGTTGTTAAACGCAAAGCGACCTATTTTGGCCCGCAGAGGTATGATATCGACTGACAGTCAATATTTCGTACAGAAAAAAATCCATCAGTGCCAAAATGACATATGATTCAAAAAGATTCCTGTATTTGGACTATCCGTTATACTCTTGCCCGTTTTAACGTCGCTCGTCGTATAGCTATGCTAGTTACAACATTATGCAGTTTCCTAATCCACCACGCAATAGTTCAAACTTTTTCCCGATTCCGACTGAAAGTTCATCTGCGAATTCATCACCCGTTCATGAAGAGATCATAACCGACATTTCTTTAACATTAAGCACAGCCAGATTAAGCGACAGCCAGATCAACCAAGTTACAATATACAGCACAAACCATGTAGTAATATGTATAATGAGAGTTTGAAATTGGTTTTCTTGCGGCGGAAACCTTGGAATGTTACTGGAATAGTTGCTGT
This sequence comes from Phaonia tiefii, assembly GCA_963931995.1. NCBI lineage: Eukaryota > Metazoa > Arthropoda > Insecta > Diptera > Muscidae > Phaonia > Phaonia tiefii. The sequence goes on along the minus strand of OZ008368.1, from coordinate 193,115,712 downwards.
TTCGAGAAGAATGAGAACAATTTTTAGATTTAACAAATGTGTATTTTAATTGGAAATTATATCAAAAATGTACTCATTACAATTAGATTTTCTCCAGTTGTTATCCTTTTTTTTCATCGATTTAACTTCGATGCTAGGTTGTAAATTTGTGAAAACCACGCACGCACCCCTAAATTTCCATGAATTTCTAACTTCATAGTCGATCAGCTGTGGTATCAAATCCGGCTGGCACATACTGTTGGTTGACATTTTAGTGTTAGCTTAACACTTTCCTTTAACATTCAAATGTTACGAGTAGTTCATTTTTCGGTAGTTCATTTTTCGGTAATGTAGCCGTTGAAAATTTGTAAATGTATAATTTTATGACGGTGGATGTCGAAAATTACTGATTACTGAATATACTGATAGCAATATATTGAGATAAGACCCAAAAACACGGTTTCGTTGGAAAGAAACTTGATTATTTTGGGAAAAATTGTGCTAATTTAAAAAAAGTGACAAAACCATAAAAAATTATAATACTCGTATTATGCTAACATGGTAACACTGATCATCGTCATTGGTTGTCGTCGCCGTAGTCGTCGTCGTCGTCGCTGTTGTATTTTGCCGTTTGATTTGTTTCGGTTAGGTTTCAGTGGAAAGTTTCGTTAATTTTCTTTCGCTTTGCCTCGTTAGGAAATTGAACCAGCATTGGAAGACTGAAAAGTTGATGAAATTAAACGTTTATCGCTCGCATATTAAAAATTATTATTACTTTTCGTTAGTCGCTTCATTTTTGATTTTCGTATTAGTATGCGGTAGTATGTTGGTGTATTGCGAAATTTTTTGCTATTGTTAATCCAATTTAAAAATTAGCACTCAAATATATCATATATCAATACAGTACGAATCGTTTTTCGCTTAATATAAATATGTAAAATGTACTGTTCTTTGTTAAGATTAAGGAAAGAATGCAAGCTTCTGATTAGCCTCCATTTTCAGGTAGCTCCGTTAATATCTAACAGCCGGTTTAGCGAAGTCTTAGAAAAAAAAAAATATTTCAGGTAGGTAACTTTGTTATACTTTACCTGACGGCTGTAATGACAAATAATTCGATAATTCAGTCCATTAGAAAACGTTAGTTTAGTTAAAAGTTAGTTAAGTTAGTCAGAAAATATTAACACAACATACAAATACAAAAACATACACACATAAATAATTCCACATGGCTTTGCATTAATTATATATTGGTAAACAAAGGTATTCCTAGTAGGAACATAAATTCTGTGACAACATTGAACACACCTTTCCAGAAGTAGAATCGAACGTATGTACCCTCACGCTGAACAAAAACGGCATCTGTAACATATTCTCCCAAACATATTCTGCAGGAACCTTGTACATGTTTGGAACACACTTCAAACATTCATATATTTGCAAGTCCCAAACTCACTTGTATTTAAACGCAGACAGTAGCATGTTTACTGGCAAACATGTATGCTTTTACGTGAAAACATATGGGTATTTCCTCTCAAACATAATAATATTTAGAGACGAAGTATTCTTTGAATTATATATACGTGTTATTTATTATAATTAATTTTATTAATATAAATCCACATTTATAAATAATTACTACAAAAAATTAAAAGATTTAAAACCGCAATTTTTACATTTACTAGCATTGAATGAATGTATTATTATTAATAAAATCAGAATATGCTGCTATTTTACTTCTCCTTCCTTTGTTTTGTCTCACGTCTTTGTTTCCAGAAGGTTTCAACTATGCGTTTGTTATCACTATGCGTTTGAACAAAAACAATAAACTTGTATACAAATGAAGTTCGTGCAAGCCAAGCGTGTATTAATTAATTGTGGTTTTTCTATTATATCTCACAAATGGTCCGCCATTCCGATTTTCTCCGTAAAGGCTCGGGCGGACAAATATCCCTTTCCAGTTTCTTTCCTCAAAATCATTTCTCACTTTGGTAGCTAGGATACTAAACACATACACAAAAACCAAAGCAACATCAGAAACAATTTAACCATCCGAGCCTCTTTTTATTCTTGTTTCATTGATCAAGCGATTTTGATATCATCTGTCCGGTGAATCATTGGCAAATACATGAAACTAAAACGCAATACATCAGCCAAAATAAGAAACACTGACTTCATCTGCAATTTACACGCACATTCAGGAATATTTTTGAATCACTGACTGAGAGAATAATGCAAAAAATACAGATCCACACTTAAAAGATAGACTCTCTCGCTGTCCCTTTTTGATTCTCTTGCTCTCGAGAGAGTATAAACAGTGCAACAAAAACTGCTGAATTTGTGCCACAAACAGATATATATTTGGGCCACAAATACATATTTATATTATAACATAATATAATATTGAATAGCATACACAATATGTTTGCTCACAAGTATATTATATTTGCGTCAAGCTCCAAACACACGTTATATTTGCATCCAAACAACAAAAAACGACAGATTTTTCAGCGTGCTGTTATAACCATTTGGTTTTTTTGGCACCCATTATAAACTTTTGGTTAGGGGGGGTAAGATTCTTGAGATATTTAAAAATTGTGAAGGGGCCATATTTTAACAGACTAAACTAAAGCAAAACAACATAAAAATTTTTGATAACTCATCACAACTTTTTGGCAATTAACCAAAAATTGATCCGTCGGTCTTACAGACAATGAAAATGGTCAGGAAGGTTAAAAAAACGATATTTTCAAAACGCTCTGCCGCTCGGGATTTGTCGTGTGTAACTAAAGCAAAAAAACATAAATATCTTTGATAACTCATCACAACTTTTTGGCAATTAACCAAAAATTGATGCGTCGGTCTTACAGACAATGAAAATGGTCAGGAAGGTTAAAAACCGATATTTTCAAAACGCTCTGCCGCTCGGGATTTGTCGTGTGGCATTCTACCGGTGCATAAAATTGTTTGAGGAGACTGGATAAGTCAAACGCCGTGACCGGTCGGACCGTAGAAGCCATCCCAGCCACCAAATCAAGAATTCAGCGAAATCCACCCCGCAAACAGAAAAATTGTTGTCTATAAGATCAGTATCAGACAATAGTCCATGAGTCGAATTATTTAAATAGTCATGGGACGTGGAGCGTTCAAATGCCGTACCACAAATTTACTGAATGCAGCACATTTGCTGATAACTTGCAGAAAAATTTCCAGTTTACCACTGAACAATTTTTACCGTGCAGGAAAAATCTAACAGCAAAATGATAGAGTATATGCACGGCCAACTAAGGAAGCTGCTGAACTGATTACACGTATCGAAGAGCTTCAGTATGGTGCTCCTTACGATGGAGTTACTGGCTTTCATATCTGCAGACAATGAGTCCAAACATCGGCCAAAGAAACATAAAAAAATAAAAATTTATATTTGTTGAAAATTTTTCCATCAATTTTGAAGAATGTAATAAGTTGAGCTTGAGGTCAAGAAACAATTTTGTGGACTTTCCAGTAGGATTACGGATTAGGAGACTAAAACTATTTACTATTTATCAGATAAATCGAATTACTGCATGATAATTGTTCGCAGGTAGCACTGTAATTCATTCAAGAGCAATCATTGACATTATGTTAATGTTTTTATAACTGAGTATCAATAAGATGCTCCTCATTGGCCAACCTAAGCAGGTGTATTTTTAATTGTGTTTGTTTTTTATAATTTTGGACTAATTATCTCATATTTTTTACGATTTTGTATGTTTCAGCCCCTCCCATGGTATAAAATAGATCATAATTAGAATGAGAATTTTCCCATTTTTTAACTGTGTACTTTCGTTTTTAAAATTGTTGAGAAATAAATAGCTGTTATTCACGCTTTAAGACTAAAAATCAGACTTTTTTCATTAAATTTTCTCTATCTTCGACGGCAAAGGTTACAAAGAAATTTGGAAATTTGATGGCTTTAATGTGGCAGCCACGTTTTATTTAGAACAAATAGAATTCAATTGTACTAAAATTTTCAAAAAATATCGGGTTTGAAAAAATTTTGCTTTTGGACCATCATAACTTCTTTGATTCAAAAGTCTTCAATGAATATGACACACAGATGGAAATGCATATCTGTTCCGCAATTTCTCAGGCATCTAAAAACCTGACTTTTTCAATAAATTTTCACTCTATTCGTTGTGTTCAGTCGGGTGGGGGCACAAGTTACCCTGAAAAATTGAAATTGTGAAAGAGATCAGACTTTCCAACAGTGTATCAGTAAGGTGCAAAATCTCTAAAACTGAATGAGATACAGTTCAAGAAATTCGATAAAAAACAAAACTAAATTTTTCGATTTTCAAATTCTAAAAATGGAGTATCAGTAAAATTATTAGTGCGCATTAGGTACAATTATGTCAAAATATGCTACAAAAAATCTAGAATATAAAATCCAAAAATTTTGTTTTCTTGGAAATCGAAAAAAACAATAAATGGTAAACTTTTCCTGAAATATGCCCCACTGTGCGTTTTTCAATGTTGATACATGGCAATAATTCTTGACTCTTTGCCTACAATATCGTTTTTATAGAATTTAAAAATGTTTACTACAGTTTGTTATAAAAAAAATCAATGAGTGTTCGAACTCACGGATGATGTGTTAACACCTTTTTGCTACACGGTACCTGTTCGATTTCTATGAACACATTAGTAAATGTTACATTGGAAAATAAAAAATAATAGTTTTTTTGTATACACCGGGCAATGCTGAACATCAAAAGACTCGCTTTGATTGGCCATAGCAACAACAACGAAGCAACCAAACACACAACATCACACATACTTTGAACGAAGTAGCTGATGTATTAGTGTGTCACCATAACGTCGACTGCGCTTGCAAATGAAATTTTGCGTGGCTATGCTTTATATCTCCGTTGAACAACAGCAACAGCCACGTGTACATACATACATTATTATGTTAATACATACGCTATAGACACAATTTCGTTTGCCTCACCCCTGCCACACCACTCTTTCATTACTCTCTTGCTGGCTCATTTTTGTTTAACACGTCATTATTCTCTTTCGCAGTCGCAGAAAATCTGGTTTTAGCAGCAGCATAAAGTCTGGTTTTAGCAGCAGCATAAAATCTGACTTTGATAGATTTAGTCCCTATACGACGCTATAGAAGTTAACACATCAAAAATTCTAGTTATTGAATAAAATTACTAAATTACTACAAATTACAACGAATTTTGACTGTGAAAAATATATTCCTCATGTATCCAAAAATTTTAAATCTTTCTTAATTTTTTACATCAAGTAATTTTCATATGATTACCCGTAGTTCTGGTATTAATTTTTTTTTGCTAATGTTAAATTGAAAGTTAGTTTTATATGACAAGTAATTAAATGAACATATCGATGATTCAATTAGGGTCTGAATTTTTGTTCAGTATTGTTTGACATTTCGTCATGGCGGCCATTCGAATCGTCACCATTTCAGTCTTTAGGGGTTTGAAAAGCTTGAAGAAGAGCCACTGTATTCGAACCATGTATTGTGTAACGGATCGCCTCATTTCAGGAGTAATGTTACAGCATTGAGCACAATTTCCAGTTTTAGGCAGAAGGCAGAAGTAAAAACTGCCGCCTTTGGTATAAAGATGCTCCTCAAGTCATTATTGGAACGACCTTACAACAGAAACATTTAACTGTTTGGGGTGCTACATGGACTGGTTCAATCATTGGTCGTTACGTCAAAACTTTACAGTTAACTGTGACGGCTACAGAGTCGTGGGCAATGACTTATTCGTCTCTGAATTTATTCGCCTTGATGTGGGAAAACTTGTTTCAAAAAGACGGCGCAACATGTCAGGTTTATGGCGATTTATGGAAGAAAACGTTTGGTGAGCGCATACATTCGCGTTGTCGGACTGTAAATTGACCTCAAACATCGGTCGATTCCTGTGGGAGTATACGAAATCGGTAGTCTACGCGATAATACTAGAATGATTGACACTTGGAAATACGACATTCGCAGTGCTATTACCGATATCCAGCCCCAAATGCTGAAAAAGTGATCGAACAGTGGAATTACCGATTGGGCAACATCCGAACCAGGCCGCTGGCAATATGCCAGAATTCAACTAAATTCCATCTAATTGCTATGATTACAATTCGTATGTATTTTTAAATTCTTTATATTAACTTCAGCTGTCTGTATGCAGAAAAAAACTTTGGATTGATTTTTAACTCTTTTTCCGTGATCCAATCGAGCTGAAACTTCGCACGCAAACTAATGGCGACGACAAAAATGAACTCTAAAAATATGGTCGGGATTGGACAAAGGGGTACCTCCTATACAAATCACAAATTAAAAAATCCATTATTTTTGCTATTTGAACAAAATTGGGTATGATGGTTAGGTGCACATATTCTAAGATCTGCTGCAAATATGGGCGGGATTGGAAAACTATGGTTTTTTGGGTTGGTTTTTTAAGGTTAAATTTGTATACCTTTTTAAAAATATCTTTACATATGAATAAGCTGGGCACATAGAGTACACATATATAGAGATAAAATTTTTCTCAGCTGACATTTCATTTTCCACTCCTCGTGGTGAGGTCGTTGCGATAGATTAATGTACTGTACTTTCAAGTTGTTTGTTGCCCTTTATTGTTAGTAAACATTTGTGTTGCATTTACGATAACTATTTTAATTTTTAATACATAAATAAAAAATGCTGTAGCTGTTTTCTTGTTGGAAGCTTAGTTCTAATGCCTCTATCTGATATAATTAAGCAATCCTTTTCAACATCCAACTTTCATAGAACACCAGGCCTAATGACATAAATTTGCTGCGAGAGATCTTAACTCTTGATATATGTTTACTCTATGGCTGGCTAAGATTGTTGAATTGGCAGTCAAGATTACTCGCATCATTCGGCACACAGAGCTCGAACTGCTCGAACGTTGGAATTTCAGAATAGATCTTGGTAGTCGCAACCACGTCAACGTTTGAAAGAAAAAAATTTTAAAAAATAAATTTTAAAGAATGATTCTTTGAACGAGATAAAAGAGTAACAGCGAAAATTAACTTCTTTTGTTTACTATTAAACTGTTTTTAAAATAATCCTTTACCCGATGAGTATAAGTTTGATGCCGCGCATACTTTTGCGAATTTTCACCACAACTTCATTATGTATTGGTTGTGACTAAATTCTAAATGACTCTCTTAAGAAGCTGATAAGATACAAAATATTCCTTTGTCTCTAACGTCTTCAACGTTTGTTTTCCTAACATGTAAAAATAATACAATATTTGAACCCATTTTTATCACAATACAACAAAAATATCGATGACTGCTAATATACGGCCTGTTTCTTTAAAGTCTTCTAGCAATCATTTCTGACAAGCGTTTAAACGATTTCATTCGCATTCGAGATATCTGGCTCGTCGGTTATTGGCATCTGATCTTAACTCGTTGGTGTTATCATTGCATATTAATAATAAAATCGATGTGCTTATTTTTATACACATACATAGTTATGTTATTTTATTGAATTTATTTCCCTATATTTTTGTTATTTTTATTTGATCACTTTTTGTTATGAAGAAGCTGGATTTCGAACACTTTATTTATTGGTCAATAATGGCGACGTAGATGTTACGATACGACAATGGCTGTACATATGGATGAATAGATGGTTAAGATGAGAAGTAACTTCGAAATAAGCAGATGTTTAGCAGTCGTTATACCGTGTACGATTTAAAGTTCATACAAATAATTTTATTACGCTATTATTTTGCCTTTTTTCGGCTAAAAAGAGGATTTAATTTTATATACATGCCATTTAATGTGAAACCTTGTTTTGAGATATTAGCACTAAACAAGGATAATAACCAACCCAACGTTATTTCTTATATATGGAGATTCTTGCGTTAGAAAGTTATTAGTTGAACATATGGGCTATTTCAATAATTTTCAACATTTGTTGAAACTGAGTTCGGATGCTTATTATTTCTCCAGTTTTTCGAATTGACCAAAACGGTAAAAAGGCAATGGTAGGACACACTAGTGAACTCAGAAATTCAAAATTTCAGACAATCAGTTCTTTATCTCTAAAAGTTATGGGCACTCAAACATGGAAAAACTCAAAAAAAGGCTTGAAATTTACAAGAGTTTTTTCATATTTCATCGTTTTTCTACTTTTAGTTTTAAAGTTCCGATGCCCACTGATATAAAATAAAGTCACTAGACTTAGTAGATATTTACACTATAAAAGTTATGCCCATACTACTATTTGGAAAAAAATTTGTACAGCGGTTCATTTTTGAAACCAAAATTTTCCGATTTTTCAATTTTCGCAGTCTTTTCTATTGCGTTTTTGCGCCGTTCAAGAAAATTCCATTTCGTCAACAGTATTTAATAGACGGTGTAATTTGCTAAATTCTGCGCTATATCACGTCGATGTCAGGCTGCTAGTTGCTGAGAACGATGACCTCAAACTTTTATAGAATTGTCGTAAATTTGTCAAAAATTACAGTTTTTCGCACTTGAAATTTGCAATATTATTTAAAACTGATTTATGTATTGCGTGATCTAAACTTCTTAGTAAATGGCACCTCAACGTCAAGAGGCGTTAAAATATTTTGAAACGCAAAAATTTTATAAAGAAAATAAAATTTTTTCGAAATTTCATGATTTTGTTTCGCGTTTTTTTAATTAATCCGTGGTTTAAAATCAATGTAAAGTATTGGAATTGAAGTGCGGCGGTAAACTAAAGATCATATATAAATATGGTTCAATTCGGTCCATATTTAGCGGATACAGCGGCATTTTTCTTCAAACACATTTTGCTTTGTGACATCTGCAGTTATGTATAGATTCCGCCGCGATTGACACCAAATGAAAGGTTTTTTTAAGCTTGATAATAAAACCGAATAGGCATTAAAACATTTTCATGATTTTAAATTTTACAGATAAAAAAAAAATCCTAACCTCAAAAATAATTCTTATATGTATAATTAAAACCTCCATAACTTTCGCGCCGTTTGCAATAAATGACTAACGCGAACTGTTTTGGTATGCTAAAATATTACCCTTCACTTGATCAAAGCGTCATTCGTGTCATCCAAAAAAAAATTTGGAAACAAAAATATCAATATGTCGATAATTTTTGAAAAAGCCCATATATTAAGAAGTAAATGTATTCAAAGCCATATATATATTCTAAATTCATAAATAAATAAATAAATGGTTTCCCATTACATCCCATGAAGGGACAGGGGAGAGCTTCTCACAATCACTGGGCTGTGCGCTTTCCAGTTTTCACTCACTGATTGGGACCTACAGTTTTACACCGGTTCCGAACGGTATTTTGAGAAGCATTTTCATGGCTATATACTCGATAGTGTCGCTGTCACTATGCGAGGTGACCGCCGCCGAAAGAAATTTGTAAGGTGGTCGGAGCAGGGTTCGAACCCAGGATCTCATGTACAAGAGGCGCGCAAACTAACCATTGCACCACCATTGCAAATTCTCACCATCCTAAATTCCCCATTGCTTGCCAATAAGGGATTAAGAAAATTAGACGATCAAAACACATAAAGAGATGGACGACGATCACTTCATTGAGCTTCGTGCTTTCTATTTTCAGATTCACTGATTAGTGACTTCGAATGGTTATGGAATGCCGGGCTACACCAAAGGAAAATTTGTTTAAGCCCACCAAATTAGTCTTAACTGAAACCAAAGCTAGAATAAACCGGAAAATTGGTTGGTCACACAAATCAATTTTTTTGAGTCGGGTGTGACTAGTGCCTTTGTTGATTGACATAGCGAAAAAATCGATTCCCAAATCCGCGGAATAGTTTAACTGAATTTTTCTATCTTCCAAATTTTTTATTATATTTATATAAATATCAAAGGTTATGTTAATTTTTTTTGATGTGTTATTATCTATAGGCGCGTCCTAAACTCACACAGTGAATACATCCAAACACAAATTGTCCGAATCCGATCACACAGATTGTCAGACTGCTATCGCACAGATTGTCCGACTGCGATCACACATTGTTTGCCGTTAAACTCCTCCGAAACGGCTACACCGAATTGTATGAAATTTTGCGTGCATATCGGGTAGGTGTCAGAATCGGCCAACATCTATTTTTCATATCCCTAAATGGTAAGGGTGACCCACCCCTATATAGAACACAAATTTGTCCGCTGCGAAACACAGATTGTGAGACTGCGAAAAAAACACGCACTGATGTAGCGGCAGCGAATAGTTGTCTTGTGTGGGCAAACAGAAAAAGCAAACAGAAAAATGACGTGGTTATCTGTATCTATATATATAAAATGCTCGTGTCACAATGTTAGATACCTTACTCCTCCGAAATGGCTGGATCAATATGTATGAAATTTTGTGTGCACATCGGGTAGGTCTGAGAATCGGCCAACATCTATTTTTCATACCCCTTAATGATAAGGCGGACCCAGGCCGTGCCACGCCCCCTTTTAAAAAATCGCTCTGACGGCTTTTCTAATATACCGATTGCTATGAAAATACAATACGGTACTGATGACCTGCTGACAATCCTTGGCTATATTTGGAAATGTTTGGATAAAGGGCTGTGGCACCGCCCATACAACTTGAAGTTTGAAATGGTTGTATCTCATGAACTATCAGAGGTAAGAAGACGACATTTTGTATATATGTTGTTGGTACAATATGAATTATAGCCAGACTGTAAGTAGGCGATGCCACGCCCGCTTTTCAAAAATCGCACTGACGGCTTTTATAATGTACCGATTGTTATGAAAATTTCACAATGTGATACTGATGATCTACTGATAGTCCTTGGTTATACTTGGTAGTAATTGGATAAAGCAGCGTGGCACCGCCCATACCATTTGAAACTTAAAATGGCTATACCTCATGAACTATCAGAGGTATGAAAATGAGATTTGGTATTTGTGTTGTTGACACATTATGAATAACAGCCAGAGCGGTAGTGGGATGTACCAGGCCCCTTTTAAAATAAACCGTTATCGCAGTCATAATAATAGTTTGATCGTCCTGAAAATTTCGCAGTATGTCGGCAAAAAGGGCCGAGTATTACATATACTATATCAAACAATTGTCCGCAAACCAGGCACTTGACAATATATTTCTCAAAAATATATGGCCGATTCGATTTAAATCATTTTATTAAAGTTCAATGCTTCTAACTTCGAATCATATCGACCGTATATCTTTTGAGATACATTGAAATATGTTCATAACTGCCAGGTGTACGGACAATTATTTGATACAGTGTGATGTGAGGTTCGATACATATACTACTGATATGATGCAAATTACATTTTGGGGAAAACCAATGAAAATACTTCTATTAAAAAGGTCAGAATATGAAGCTAAAAAAGTGACCACAGGTATGAATGAATATGAATATGATTGAGGTGAGGTCAGTTTCGAGAGCATCCTAAATATCGTAATCCCAATAATGAATTTTTTAAAAAAAATTCAGAAAACTGTTATAGAGGCTACTTATAAACGAACTGATGTACTGATTCCACGCATTCCCATGATACCTACAGACATGCCCATCGATTTCAAATGATTCCAGTTTCCGATTCTGTTGCCATTTGCGATGACCATTAATAAAGCGCAAGGGCAGTCGCTTAAATTTGACAAATCCGTGTTTTCCCACGGACAATATATGTTGCATGTTCACGTGTAGGTAAACCTTCCGACTAATAGATATACATTTGCACCAGATTGCAAAACTAGACATATTGTATATCCTAGAGCACTTGAATAAATAGAAAAAAATAACTAAATTGTGATTCATTAAAATTACAATTCAGGGGTAGCGAAGCGCAACGGGTACAGCTATTATAGTATAATGAGAAACTTTTTAGACAAATCAGCACACGATTGAAATCTAAACAAGTACTACTAACAAATAATTATTTCACATTCTACAGGTTTATTTGCCCATTGTCAACTAAACGTGGCATTATCCCGTGTCGGAACGCCAGCAGATGATATATTCATTTACTGCAAACATAATGGAACAAAATAATTTTGTTCACCCTTGGGCATTACAAATCCTTTGAATGCAAAACGAAGTTTGTCGGGTCCGGCTATACTTATATATGTATAGATATAAGATAGATATTGATTACAGGCGCTCCTCCTAGAAACTTCCCATTGAACAAGAAATTTCCCTCCATATGTTAGTCTAGACACAAACCAAAGCAAAAGTACCCAATATAGTTGATAATACTGGGATGTAATAAAGTTGATAAAAAAAAGTTGTTTAAGTTTTTTTATTTAGCCCATATCTTCGTTCGAAAAAAACATCGAAAAATATCTACGTATTTCCGTTTTACTCACACACACAAATGAATTCACGCATTTTGTATAGGAAAACACATCATCACAGTGTTTTCCTATACAAAATGCGTGAATTCATTTGTGGCCATGACATCATTGAATACTTTTTCGGCAGGGCGAAGTCTGCCGGGTCAGCTAGTACGTATATACAAATGAGATACATGAGAGCAACGAAAATTGTCTGAACTTGTGTAGCGTATGTACGAACATAACAACGTATGTATGTACATGTGTCTGTTGCTTTGCTTCTCTTGGAATGTGGGAATAAAACAAAAAGTATTAAGCAAGAAAATAATGACACTTGTCTTTAAATATTTTTAACAGCCTGTTTCTCTATCTCGAACGATAGTTTTCATTCGTGTTCTATACGAAAGAAAGTTGGTTTGGGTTTCACAATCTTGTCGTTTCAAGTCGAATGAAAACTTAAAAATATTCAGAACAAATTTTGGTTTCTCTATTTCGAATGTGCTGTCACTTAGGAACAAACATGAAGTCGGGCGAACGAAAATTTCGACTTAGAGCAACCAAATTTGAGTCGAATGTGAGTGACTGATTTTCGTTCGCTTAGCTATTTGTTCGAGATACAGAAACAGGCTGTAAGTGTTATTACGTATTAATATTATTTAAATGAAACGTCATCATATGATTGAACGCTGTTTTTTTCCAATGCAACATTTACTAATGTGTTCATAGAAATCGAACAGGTACCGTGTAAAAAAAGGTGATAACACATCGCCCGTGAGTTCGAACACTAATTGTTATTTTTTAACTTGCGTTTCGAAATAAATTTAACCCATTTAATAAAATCCGAAATAAAATAAAAATAAATGTTGAATTTTCTACACGAAATGGTGGATTCCTGATCTCAGTTTGACCCGGTTCTGTGATCCTCGTACCCAAAATAAATTAAAATTTTCTCTTCGATTCCATTGACGGCGTTAGTTGTCTATTCCAAAGCCGTGTATCCGGTATTAAACCTACTACAGGGAGAAGCCCGTAACTTAAACTGAAATTTTTATTACACAAAAACCTACTCCAAGTTAGGCATTAGACCTACCCCAGAATGAAAAATCTGGGTCATATTCGAATTGTTCGGACAATTTTCTGTCATTTGGTTACAAACACTTGATGTTTTACATCGATTATTTCTACAGTCTTCCATGGTACCCAAAGACGCACAAAAAGTCGTATGACTAATAACAGAGGTGTCGTACAAGGTTAGGTGCTGGCGCCAGTCGATTAACGACTCACTTATAATCCATTGTGACACCACGCAGAAAAATAATTTAAGTCGTAATTAACTGCAAAATTTGTTTGGCCAATTAAATTGTTTACTGATTTTGCGCCAGAAAAAAAAATTGATTATATCAATTAATGAAATTGTAAATTCAAGTTTTAGCTCTAATTGAAAACCAATTAAAATTATAATAAATTTGTAAACAAAATAATTGAAAATATTAAGAGTTTAAATTAACTATTTGATGACTTATAAGTTAGTAATTACTAACTTATTCGGTCTTGAACAACCACGGGGTGTCAGGTTTCTTTCAAAAACGAAGATAACATATTTCGCCAAATAGTTCGATCGCTTGCTTAATCTCTCCAGTTGGTAATACCAAGTGCACGCAGGGATTCGTCAACCTAATCCATTCAGCGGAGCCATGGTCTTAATATTTTTCGTCTTCCATCGAGTTTGTTTTCCAAAACCCTTCGTGCTGGTTCGTCTTCATCCATTCTACTGACATGGACTAGTCAGCGCAATCGCGTTATTTGGATCCGCTGAACTATGAAAATGTTGGGATATTACTCATGCAGCTCATGGTTCATGCGCCGCCGGCACTCGCCGTTGTGCACTATAGGGGCATACATTTTTCGGAGTATTTTGCTCTCGAAGACTCCAAGACATGTTTCGTCTGCTTCCGATAAGGCCCAGGATTCTTCGCCATAAAGCAAGACAGGTTGTCTGCTATAACTGGAATTTTGTTACTCGAGAGAAGTCTTTATCTCTAAAGTGCTTGATTGTCCCAAAATAATATCTATTCCCAAATTCTCCGTTTGATCTCAGTGATGAAGTTGTTGTTCTTATTTAAGGCAGTTACGAGGTATATAAATTAATCCTGCACCTCGAAGTTAGAACGGTTATAGAAGTTCACGCTTTGGTCTAATCGCGTGGAGGTCCTGCTCCTTGAAACCACTAATTTTGTCTTTATTGTCTTATTATTGTCAGACCCACTTTTCCTCACTCCTTCTCAATTCTCGAGAACACCGCAGTAACTTCTCCGATTGTGCGCCCAATGATATCTACATCATCAGCACACGCGAGTAGCATGTGACTTTTGCCGCTGATGGTTTTATTCATGTTGACTGCAGCATTTTTCATAAAGATCTCCATTAAGACGTTAAAGAGATCGCACGATAGGGTGTCGCCTCGCCTGAGGCCTCGCTTAGTTTCGAAAGGTTTGGTAAGATCCTTACCAACTTTCACTGCTGATTTGGTGTTCGTCAAGTCATCCTCCAGAGGCGTATTAATTTGCACCAATACCAAGCTTAGACATTGCATCGTAGAGTTTCTGCCGTATCGGACTATCGAAGGCCATCATATAATCGACAAATAGATGTTAGGTGTCGATTTGTTTTTCGTGGGTCTTCTGCAATATTTGGCGTAGCGTGAAGATCTGGGCAATTGTCGATTTTCCAGGCCTAAAGCCACACTGGTATGGTCCAATCAGATCAGCGATAATTGGTTTATGTCTTACGTACAATGTACTTGATAGAACCTGAAATGCTATGGATAAAAGACGTCCGTGGTAGTTGGCACACAGACAATGGTCCCCTTTTCTAAGTATGGTACATAGTACACTAAGACACCAATCGCGGGGCATAAATTCATCTAACCAAATTTTCGCCAGCCTTAACAGCTTCGCTGGTAATGCATCGTCTCCTGCGGCTTTAGTGTTCTTAAGCGACAATAGCTGTTGTGGCCTCGTCTTGGTTAGGAGGAGGGCAATCGTCAGTGGATATCTCAGGTGCTTATACAGCAGACAAATGATCTCTCAATATTCCCAAGATGCTCTGCACATCTGTGATGAGATTTTCGTCCTTATCTTTACAGCATAGGGCCCTGAACCATGTCCATTAGTTCCGTTTTTGACTTTTCGGTAGAATAATTGGGATTCGTTCTTCCTTCTGTATGTCTCAATTTTCTCACTCTCTTGCTTTCTCCACTGCCGCAGCTCAAGTTGCAATTGATTGAAGCATTGCCATGCGCGCAGCGTTCTTTTCAGCATTTGCAATGCGACACTCTTCATCGTACCATGGTTTGTTGTGAAGCGGTTTTTTAAAACCAAATACGGTTGTTGCGTCAGATTTTACAGAGTCAGAAATGGTTTCTACTGCGCTTAAGAATCGTCATCGGGAGGGGGAGGGTTCTGTGGCTACCTCTCGTAATTGCAGCTTCCGATGTCTAGCTTTCTGTGCGTCTGGTTTCGTACGTTTTTCGCTCTACTTAAACTTCTGCGAATCTTTGCTACTACCAGGTAGTGATCAGACTTGATGATAGCTCCTCTGATCACTCGTACGTCCATTATACTGGATGAGTGTCTTCCATCAATTAACACGTGATCAATTTGGGTCTTCGTTATTTGATCAGGGGTCACCCAGTAGCCTTGTGGATGTCTTTATGCTGGAATCTTGTACCACTAATGACAATGTTAATGACAAATGTTAATGACAAATGTCAATCAGTCTCTTTCCGTTGTCAGAACTGTCAGCATGTCGACTGAAACTGCCAATAGTTGGATGATACACATTCTCCCTGCCTACTTTAGCATTAAAATCTCCTAGTACAATCTTAATATCATGGGCAGGGTGGCATTCATACGCTTCCTCTTCGTTTCTGATGCCTATTTGGGATCTCCAGCTTTTCTACTGTCGGGGAATTCACACTAATTAGGGGAATATTAAAAATTTCGCTTTTATACGGATTGTGGCTATACGTCCATTCAAAGGATTGAACCTAGAGACTAGATGTCGCAGTCTTTTGCCAACTATAAATCCGCCACCAAATTCATATTTTTCCACATGGCAACTGTAGTATATGTCGTAGTTTTATTCAGCCTATCCTGTCCATCGCATTTCGTGGATAGCGGTTATGTCAGCCTTATAACTTTCGAGGACATCTGCCAATTGGATACTTGCACTGGATCTATATAGAGTTCTTACATTCCAAGTGCATATCCGTAAATCCTGGTCCTTATAACGTTTGCGGGGGTCTTCAACAAATAGGGGTAGTTTATGTTTTGTTTTTGGTTCTTGTATATTCACTGCCATTATTAACGGTGGCGGGAGGCAAACCCAGTCCACCGGGTTTTTGCATTTTACATACTGCAGACGCTGATCAGGATGCAATATGTCAGATTTTCTTCTTTTGGTTTCTATCCGCCATTGACATATATGTTTGGCTCATCCGCCTTCTAAGGACAAAATAATATACCCAGTAGCTTGGTGAACTTCAGTGACATCAGTCACCAGCTAAACCTGAGATATCGGTGATCGCATAACTAAGCAGGCTGCTAATTTGTTTCGCCTTCTTATTCTAACGGAAGTTTGCGATAAAGCCATTGCCCAGGACATATTGCGTGGAAGTAGTGAGCTGCTTGGACTGCCCATTGAAAGAACCATTTCTGGCTACTGCCACGTGAATGGCAAACTTTCCACCTCCAAGCACAGTCCCATGCCACATGACTCAAAGTTCGGTTCGGATAACTCGGTTCACACAATTACAATTTGTGCATTGGTTTTACAACCCGTTCGTAGTGTCATCGGTATTGCGATTTTTAACTTGTGCGTTTCTTGTACACGGTACCACAGATTTTAATTTCGTACCGCACTAGTAACTAGTCATTCAAAAGATTTTCAAACTGTAGCCGTTTAGAATCTGTGTGAAAGTTGTGGGTTCTGATGTACCAGTCTAAGAATATATTGCCGTGTGATAGGATCTATCGTATGCGGGCAATATGCGACACATCAGATTGATGGACATGCTTATATGGTGTAGTGATACAAAAGTTGTACGAGAGTGACGTTGGTGAAGTATCGTGTATGCTCTACTTCATTCCTTCATAGAGTGTAATGGTAAATCATGGCGAGTAAAATTCCTAATGAAATTTATAAAATATCTTATACACTTAAAAGCGGAAATCTACCGACTGCAGTTACAAATCATTATTACTACGTGCATGTATTTGGTTAACAAATGCAACCATTTTCTTTCTTTCAACCATTTTACAATAACAAGTCTTTTGAATTGAACTCGTCAAAAACAAAAAAAAAATAACTGGTGGTTAACGCATTTTTTTTCTTAATCTCACCACGAACAGTAACAAACCTTAAGCCCTTTTGAAGCCACAATGCAATCGCAATCATATTCGTTGACTTGGCTTTTGTTATAATGATTTCTGTAATTTAATATCATCAACAACATTTTGTCTTTGAAAAGAAAGTTTCTCCAGTTTATCTCCTAATAATTTTCTTCAACAGTTGTTGCTGCTGCTGAAATGTTGACTGTTGTTGGTATTGTTGTTATTTGTGGTAACACAATTACAAATAACAACTGCCAAACAAGTAACATTTAATATCTAAACACCATCATCACGCGCACTAATTTACAAAAAAGTGCTACTACTAACAGGAATGGGAATAAATATATATTTTGTCTATATATATATAACCGTAGTAGATCCCGACTTATGTATACGTATATCATCTATACCACTCTCTGGTAAAACGTGAGCAGCGGCAACTCTGTCTTATTAGTACTTTAGAAATCATATTCAAAACAATGATTGTAAAGGGATACTATCTGTGGCAGTGGCAACTAACTTGGGACAAGTATTAATGGGGTTCATGGAGAATTAGTGACACCCTAAGTCTCAATATAAAAATAAAATAATGAATGATACGACGTATTTATAATTGTGCTACTTTATTGAACAGTTTTTGAGAATATATCCTTATGCAAATGTCTGTCTCGGTTTACTTGAAAGTAACTCATTATATCCACATAACGTATCAGCATTATCTAAGTGCTAAATTACCCGCAGACCACAATTTTTTTAAATATTCTCCGCATCATATTCCATCGGTATTATTCGATGTCATATGCCACTTTGTGTGAAAATGATCCAGGCGGTACCAGAGCTCATCTAATTGGTTTTCTTTGATTTCTAGTCTACCTGGGCTGCAACAGGGATGTGCTCCTTATTTTTCATGCATTATCGTTTCTCATTCTACTTATGGGATATGTTAGAGGGTGTGTTAAATACTCCGTGACTTTTTGAATGTCCTTCTTAGTTAATGGAAAATCAACACTGCGCCGGTCAACTAGCATCTGTTAATAAATTACTGTAAATCTTAAAGTAAGTGACGTCATTTAGTTTGTGTTTGACAGCCATTGAAAACAGGCAACCTCGACAAATTCGATGAAAATAAAAAAAAAAATTACACGAGGTGTCAGGGGACATCCGGTTGGAACGAAATTCCTTTCGCTATATATTATGTACTAGTTAGTTCCAACACGCCTAAGGCGCCTGTTGAAAAATACTGTAATTTAAATAGAACTATAAAAAAAGATAATTTTTGTAAAATGATAAACTGTTGTTAAGAAATTTGTTATTTATTGAATGTATTATTTAAAAAAATATATATTTTTAGGTCTCTTTTGTAAGAATATATATTATATTTTCCCGAAAAGGTCCTTTCTTTGATGAGAGGTACTTCCTTTATTAAAATAAAAAATAAATAAATGGTTTCCCAGTGAGCTGTGCGCGTTCTAGTTGTACACTCACTAAATGGGTCCTACAGTTTTACAATGGTTCCGAACGTTATTTTGAGAAGCTTTTTCATGGCTGAATACTCGATGGTGTCAACTTCACTAAGATGGTGTCGACTTCGCTGTCGAAAGAAATTTAAGGTGGTCAGAGCAGCGATTGAATCCACGTTCTCATACATAAGAGCCGCGCACACTACCATTGCACAACCGACCGCCGACTTTTAGTAAAAGCTTTTGTTTTTATGTAAGAAAAAGCCTAATTTTTTTTACAAGAAAATACTATTTTTAAGAACAGGTACTTTTTAAAGAAATGGTACTGTTTTTAGGATAAGGGTTTTTTTAAGAAAATTTACTTATTTTCAGGAAGGCTAGTTATCTCAAGAAGAGAAAAGGTATTATTTTATTTATAAGAAATTGTACTTTTAAGAAAAGTAATTTTTGTAAGAAAATGTATTTTTTGTAAGAGAAGGTATTTTGTTTTGAAGAAAAGCTTTTTTTACGAAGGAACAGGTGCAATTTTAAGTGTAGGTACTTATCTCAAGAAAAGTTAATTTGATTTATAAAAAAGGTACGCTTTAAAAGAAATTTTGTTTTTTAAGAAAAGGTAATTTGTTGTAAGATAGTGTACTTTCTTAAGAGAAGGTACTTATTTAAAAATTACTTTTTTTTAATAAAGGTACTTTTTGTACGAAAATTTACTTTTTTTAGCAAGGGTACTTGTTTAAGATGAGGTATTTTGTTTTGAGAAAATTTACTTTTTTTAAGAAAATGCTTATTAAGAAAACTTATTTAAGAAAATTTTATTTTTTAACCATCTTTCACTTTGGCTTTGCTAAATTTACTCTTTATTCGGATCAAACAACAATATGTAATAATCAGACTCCACCTAGAAAATTTCCCATTAAACAAGAAATATGTTAGTCTGGACACAAACCTAAAGTACGAGTGTAAGAGTATGTGTGCTGCCAAGTGTAATTCCATGCTCAGGGTTGTGTTTCATGGATTTGTCAGTCTTGTACTTTGGCATTTCTTAATTTACTTTTTATTGGGTTCAAAACTACAATATGTAATACACAGGCTCTACCTAGAAAACTTCCCTTTAAACCAAAACAAACCAAAAGTACCCCATATAGTTGATAATAATGGGTTGTAATAAAGTAGTTAAAATAAAAGTTGTTTAAAATTTTTCCATTTAGCCCCCATCCCGCAACGTGCGATTAGGAACTTCGTTCCAATAACTTTGTGGGCGCATCAAGTAATCATTTTTGCGTAAGAAAAACACTACCGAAACCAAGTCAAGGCTTGATAAAGACTGTATGGTCTCTGCACTATCAATTTCAATGTTTAAAAAATGGTACTGAATTCGGCGAATTCAAAAGAGCCCGCTACGCCAGAAATCGTCTTGAGGTGGCTGAAGCTGTATGGATCTCAACTGACTGGCTACATCATATCCTACATGATAATTACTCATACTTGGCCCTAAGCGCAGCCGCAGTGAGCGTAAAACTAGAACGCACACAGCTCAGTGAATGTGAGTAGCTCTCCCTAATCCCTCCATGGGATGTAATGGGAAACCATTTTTTTTTTTAAATTGTGATAACCTCTAATATGGATTGGAAAACCTATAAATTCGGCTGTGGGAACTGAGGGTGTGTGAGTCTAAGTTCCGTGGAATAGCGTAGTAGAGGTAATATCAATTTAATTGCTCGGCGTATCTTTGCCTTAGTGTGAATGCAGTTGACAGTCATTCTTAAATTTTGAGAACTAAGTATTATAAATCAGGGATGGCAAATTCTTGTTACAATTTAATCCACCAAAGTACGTTTGACGCCCGTGACCAATTTAATACAATAAAAAGATATTATAAAAATATGCTACACTACCTTTACAAGAAATATTATATCCTAACAAAAAATGCTCCTAGTTTTAATTACTAAAAAAAGCGTTTGCGAATAGAGACCATAGATAAAGTAAACAAATAGATGAAGAACTAGTGTTGGGAAAATTTTAGTGTAATGGGTAATTTTCTAGATGTATCTGAAAGCAATAAATGGGATTTTTTTGTTCCCAAAAAAAAAAGTGAAAAAATATGACAATAGAGGGTTGAATTTTATGTTTCGGGATTAGAGAACAAAAACAAATATTAATCATCGAAAATCACTTAATTGTTTTTCAAAATATTCCCCATGAAGGTTTACACACTTTTGCATGTGTTTGAACTAATTGTCGAAACACTTTTGCCACTCTGATTGAGGTATTTCCAAAACATGCATTCTGAATGCAGTAACCGCTTCTTCAGGTGTCAAAAAACGTTGACCTACCTCTCAGTTTGTTTTTTACGTATGGGAATAAAAAGAAGTCATTCGGTGCCAAGTCCCATCAAATCGATATTTTGGGTGGTTAAAAATGCAGTTGTTTGAGCCGATGTGTGAGAGCTCGCATTGTCTTGGTGAAGAATGATCCGTCTTCGGCGGTTGGTTTCCCGATTTCTTGGAAGACAACTGGCAAACAAATGGTTGTGTACCACTCAGAATTCACTGTTCTGCGTTGTTCTAGTGGTACGGTTGCGCAATGTCCGGTTTTTCCGCAAAAACAGACGACTATTTGCTTGGAAGTACTTCGGGCGCGAACAACTTTTGTTGGATTTGGCTCATCTTGAAACACCCATACAGTTGACTGCTGTTTACTTTCGGGCTCATACGCGTAAATCCAGGATTCATCACCTGTCACGATGTCATCGACGTGTTTTGAAGCACCGCCATCGTATTTTTGGAGCATTTATTTTGACCAATCGACACGAGCCTTTTTTTGAGCGATTGACCAATTGTGTGGGATCCAACGCGAACAAATTTTTTTGACAATCAAATTTGTATGCAATATTAAATGTATGCTGGCCCCACTAATGCCTAAGGTTGTCTCAATCTCATGATAGGTCACATGACGATCTTGGAAAATCAGTTCGCGCACAGCATCAATGGTTTTCAAAACAACAGCTGATTTCGGACGACCTTCACGAAATTCGTCTTGGAGTGAACTACGACCACGATTGAATTCACCATACCATCGATAAACACTGGTCCTTGATGGAGCTTCATCGCCAAAAATTTAATTAAGTTCATCCATGCACTGTTTCTGAGTTAATCCACGTCGAAAGTTGTAAAAAATAATCGCACGAAAATGTTCACGGTTTAATTCCATTTTTTGGCCGAGATGAATCTTTTAAGTTACTGTAACAAAACAAATACCGCTTGTATGTCAAAACGCTCTGAGTACGCATAACCTCAAAAATGTCCAACTTTACGATAGAGCTGTCAGTTGCCAGATTGCAACACTAGGGTTGCCAAATCCCGAAACATATAATTCAACCCGTAAAAATCTAAAATCTCATATCGAAAGAAAAAATTATTTACAACGAAAATATCAAAAATACAAGAATACAACACGTTAATTAAAATAGAAAGTGACAGTAGTACAGGACAGCACCTAGTGCACAAAGTTGACAATGGCCGTGCTATATCTAGAGTCAAAATGTAATAAACCAATGTGTGTTTGAGATATCAACGAATTTGACGTCTAACAGGGTGTTTTTGATGTTCAAGGCCGATGGTTTTTTTTCATATACTTTGTTTTACATCTGTAATATTTTTTAGTAATATTTTATTGCATGAAAGTTTGGTTTATGACAGTTATGAATGAAATATTATATCGGCTAAATGCCCGCATCTGGCTGCTACGCCAATGTGTGCCAATGTGTAGGTCCAGTGAGTTGCCCAATGCAAAACTATTGATATTCCAATGTAGGGTATTCTAGCCGCAGTAGCTAAAGCAAATAAGCTAACGAATAAAATTTCATAGCTATTTAAGCATTTTCATTCATTTAACTACCGACCTGCCTCATGTCATCTAATACTCGCACACACACTTCGAGCCAACAGTTTCCCAGCAGCGGAAATACCAAGATAATCTCAAAATAGGCCTTCAAATATTCCCTTTGAGACAATCTGTGGATATTCAATTATATATGCCTTATTTCCATTCCATTTTTTAAGCAGACCTGTTGGCAGGCCTTCTAGTGAAAGGCGGAAGGGATGCACACTTCCATTCTTTAAGGAATCTGTTTCTAGTAAAATCTGCTCTGCTAGTAAAAAGCAATGTGGATATTAATCAGCATTCTTTCTTCTTTATAGACGCGGTTTTTTCATGAACTTATTTTGTCGGACATGTTCGCAATTGGAAATTGCAAAATCATAACATGCGGTAGCCAAGTATGTAACACGTCCTACTGTCAATACTGATATCGTATGTTCGATTCCAGTGGCTGCAGGTGAAAATGAAGATTGTTATATTAAAATATGATATTTCTAATTTAACTAGGAAGAAAGTAAAAATGTCTGAATTACAAATATGGAAATAATTAACATACATTTTGGAACGAAGTTCCTTATCGCACGTTGCGGGATGGGGGCTAAATGAAAAAATTTTAAGCAACTTTTTTTTAAAAGGATTATGCTATAACCGAGTATACAACCCAGTATTATTCTGCATACTTTTAGGATTTGGTAATTATTACTAGATTTGTAGAGTCAGGGACGTATATGAAGGTTGTGGTCTTTCATGTTGGCTTTGTGATAGTTTTGCCATTGTGAAGTGTGCTGGTTTCAATGGAAGGCATTATGACATAATTACGGCTAAGGAAAGCGGGCTTCGCTGAACATATTGGAAGTGTAAGGAATTCGATGTTGGCTTTTTTTAGGTTATTGCCTTTTGAGATATTAACAGTATTACTCCATTCTCTGTGCTTGCAGTACAAGTCTCCCGCTAGTACATAGTAATTATTTGAATTTTGAAGATTCATAGAATCAAATAGTTTTTGCAAGTCCGATCGAATTGAATTTATATTGCCGGCAGGATAGTACGCACATGTAATAACTAAAAAGTTGTCGCAGTTAACGGGTATCTTTATACTGCATGTCTCTAAAACATCTAGCGAATATCTACTTTTGTTATCGTGACTGTAGTATTGTATGTTATTCTTGATTAATATAGCAGTTCCCCCACCCCTTGTTGCATCAATTCGATATTTGCATATGATTTTATAATTTTTAAATATTACATTGTGTGTATGGTTTCAGTTTGTGTGTATGGTTAAATTTGATACCTATTCTTGAAAAAAGAACCAATTCAAATACTAAAAAAATCCTTTTCTTCAAAAAAATATCTTGTTAAAAAATACCTTTCCTTACAAAAATTCCTTTTCTTAAAAGTACCTTCTCTTAAAAATAGTATATTACTTTTTTTTCTTGAGATAAGTAGGCTTTCTGAAAATAAGTAAATTTTGTTAAAAACTACTTTTCCTAAAAAAGTACCACTTCTTTAAAAAGTACCTGTTCTTACAAAAGTACTTCCTTGTAAAAGAAAAGCATACTCTTCTTCTTAAAAATAGTACCCTTTCTTAAAAAAAACAGCAGACAGTTGTCCAAGGCCTTCGGCCACGGACTGTCCCTGCAGGCTGTGTCAGAGACACGTCCATTAAGTTTAACGTAGAATACGCCATCCGATAAGACAGAAAACATATATAACAATAAATGATAAATAACATAAGCAAATTAATTTATATATTTGATAGTTACTTTTGATAATATACATAAGCTTATGGTAGGGAAAATAGGATAAATATGTTTTTAAATAAATATATAAGTAAATATACGAAATTTCAATATTTCATCAATCAAAACAACAGCCGAAGGTTTGTGTCCACACTGAAACAGCAGCATAGTTTGTGTTCACGCTACAAACTCAACACTCAACCAAACACCACACATATGTTTGAGTGTATGTGTTTAAACAACTTTCATTTGAGAAATTTAAATATTAGGAAGATATCAACCAATATGAAATGTATATCAAACGAAAGATAACATCTTCATTTACCTACAAAAATATTTTTAAAAAAAGTTACCTCGCCGTTTCCTCATAATCAATGAAATAAAGATTACAACAATAACAATCTGTAATGACTCCCTATACCGTAAGGTAAGACGTATTCTATCTTTTAATAAAATAAGTACCTCTCTTTAAAAAAGGATCTATATAATTCATATTGCGGAAAATATAATACATATTCTTACAAATGGTACCTAAATATATAAATTTTTTTTAAAAAATACATTGCAGAAAAAAAAGTATATTTTCTTAAATATCCATTTAAATTATTATACTTTTCAACGGGCGCTTTATACGTGCTGGAACTAACTAGTACATAATATATAGCGAAAGAAACTTCGTTCCAACCGGGTGTCCCATGACACCTCATGTGATTTTTTTATTACCTTAAGTCCTTCCAAAAATGTTATCCAATAATGTGAAGAAGACTGCATTTGTGGGGTGGATTTCTTGACTGCTTTTGCAGGCCTGTTAGAAGGCATTCAAATCCCCTCCTGTTGCTGCTTGGTTCCTAACTGCAGCAATTTTCTCTCATTTTCCAACCATTTACAACTACACAAACAATTGATAAGGTAACTCTTTATTGTTTACTTTTTCTTCGTTTATTTGATGTCGTTTCTTCTTCAATCTTCAATTTGATTAAAGCTGCTGAAGAGGAAGAAAGAGCAGAAGATGATTATTATTCGTACTCGCATGAATTCAATAGTACGTGGGTTTTCCTTTTTTCTTCTGCGGTTTTTTCTAAGGTAAGCACATGTGGTTAGTGCGCGAATGGATAGAAATAACGACAGAGCTGAATGGTTAAGAAATAAAAAAAATATTTTGAATGAAAAATATAGTATTTTATACTCTTTAGGTGCAAGAGTACAATAATGCGTTTATAAGTTCATCTTAAACGCAATTTAAACGAACATATGTTGTGCGCACAGTGGTTTATGGAAACAAATGCGACTACGATTTCACTAATATACATTTTTGACTTTTATTCCAATTAATTGTTTTCACTATTTTACACACTAACCCAGTTGTAACAGGTTTGGCAGTAGACTTAATTTTATCCAACCATTTTATTTTTCAAGTTTATTGATACATACTTTCCGAATGATACGTTTTCTTGGGGTCATTAAAATGGTATGATGATTATTAGGCTATTGAAATTAGTACAGCCAACAAAAACTGCAACTACATCATAATAGTTGATGTACAAGTTCCCACTGGGAAAATTAAACTTTTTGGGTTCTCAAAGACGGAGACCCTTGAGAACACACAACACACAAACTAAAGAATAGCGCACAAAATCGGTATGTGGACGGTGGTCTATTTATGGAGTATGTATTTGTGGTGAATTTAATGGAAAAATAAAAGGCAACAAAGGAACCGTTTCGAAAATATTAAATTTATTTTATTATGACAAGAGCTATCGTAAGTTCCACAAGCGGACTTGTATGCGAACTGTCAACAACGATATACAATAGTGATGCCAATAACCATTCAAGTCGATTAAATTCATGTTGATATTTTACTCGATTGGATCCTCAACAATTGTGATCTATAAATACAGCGAAAACTGCATGCAGACTGTCTTTCTAGTCGCAAACAAATCCTCTGTAAATGACAAATTTGAACAGGCGTAACAAACTGCTGTTTTATAAACCCAATCTCGACTGTTAAATTTTGGTACGTGAAAACTATTCAGACCTAATTTAAATGTCACTCAAGGTTGTTACTACTCGTGTCGAGACTTGTTTTCGGTGAAGCTCCATGCAACAAAATGTCTTAAAATTAAATTTAAATTTACGAGTAAGAAAGAAAGTAAGTAAGAAGTTGTTTGTAATGGAATAAAGCCGTTCACATGAGAGATGGAAAGAGCAGAGACACGCCGATGATGACAATTGCAATTAGTGGTTATGTGAGCAAGGCATGGGTCTAGAAAGCTAAGTCGCTGATGAAACAGTCACAAACTTCGATATAATCGTCCGCCAACGTGAGTTCGTATCCTGGGTACGACTGTTATAATTTTTTCTAATTGCAGATAAACCCCGATCTATAGCTCAAAGGAAATAGAAAAATGCTCCTCAAAGAAATAATTTCAGATTGAATCATTTACAGGGTGATTCAGGAAGTTCCGGACAAATTTCTCCAGCGTATTCCTTGGCTCGTTTCATGAAGAAAAGTCCACTAGGACCATGTCCGAAAATGCAAGGGTGCGAAATGGCAGCGGGTTCAACATTTTCGGATTGGCGGTCGGAGGGTAGTACGGTAAAGTTGCTAACTTCTGAGCCAGTGGTCGGATTTGTTTGGTCGGATTTTTTTTAGTTGAAAAAAGTCAAATCGCCGAGATACAGGGCTTTCGGAAAAAATGGAAAAAAATCACATAACCTCAATTTGCTCAGCCAGATGGCAGGTAACTTATGTTTTTTTCTGTTGAAAGAACCTTTCCAAAATGACCTAAACGAAGCCCAGAGGTCTTACCGTTCCAAAGTTATGACCATTTTACTGAAATGCAAAGAGGTTTGTTTTTGTTTTTGGAAGCGAAATAACAGCACACATTTATTTGTTTTTGTAAATTAACACGTTTAAGATTTTAAGTAGTATTTGTAGGTATTCATTGATATAATTTTGTCATTCAACAAGTGTCTACGAACGCGAAAAGTACGAGTGATTTTTGTCCGGTTTTTTAAAAGTGAATAACGACAAAAAAGTAAAAGTTTACGTTAATCTCTGCTGCAGCAACAGTTTCGAGTACGTTGTGCTTTGAATTAGTAAAAATGTCAACTTATTCAACCGAAGAAGTAGCAGACATTCATTACATGTATGAGCAAATTGAGGTTATGTGAATTTTTTCCGAAAGCTCTGTATCTCGGCGATTTGACTTTTATCAACTTTTTCTGAAAGGCCTCTTAAAAACCTTTCCAACAAGCCCAAAAACAAACAAATCCGACATCCCTATGGGTGGTGGTATAAAAAGCCATAATAGTATAATTTTTTTTACAAAGAAGTACTTTTTTTAAGAACAGGTATTTTTAGAGAAGTTGTACTGGTTTTAGGAAAAGGTTATTTTTTTAAGAAAATGTACTTATTTTCAGAAAGGCTACTTATCGCAAGAAAGAAGTACTCTTAAGAAAATGATTTTTTGTAAGAAAATTTATTTTTTTAAGAGAAGGTATTTTTTTTTGAACGAAAGGCTTTTTTAAGAAATGGGAAATTTTCTTAGAATTGGTCCTTTTTCAAGAATAGGTACAATTTTAAGGCTAGGTCCTTATCTCAAGAAAAGTTATGTTGTTTCACAAAAAAGGTTCTCTTTAAAGAAAAGGTAGTTTTTTAAGAATGTGCAATTCATTGTAAACAAAATTTACTTTTTGAAAAAGGTACTTTTTTAAAATAAATACTTTTTTTTAAGAAAATGTACTGTTTGATTTTTAACATCTATAGGCACGTATAGGGCAATCTATCAAAGTGAGCACATGCAAACAAGACACAGCGTTAGCATCACATACGTGGTTGTTGTACCACAATAGTCTCTGCCTGTAAATAAGTATGATGGTATTGATGTAGCGGCAGCGAACAAACAAGCAGGTCGTCGTCGCTAAAGAGTATTGAATAGTATAGAGAACTCATGGAACGAACTATATGACTCAAAAGCACTGGTATTACTCTCTTTTTGTCAGAACTTGGTCCATTCATAATTTTGATGTGAAAAATTAATGACTTTTGAAACATTTATGTTTTTGTATTATTTTATGCAAGAACATTGTCGAAGTGGTGCATTTATATTGAAATATTCTATAAAGAGAATAAGAAAAATGGTGCAATAATTTCACTATACCAGTGTTACCATGTTAGCATAATCTGTGCCATTTTAAAATAATATTGTTTTTTGCAAATACAGTCAAATGCCGTTTGGCACAATTTCATCAACATATTTCCAATTTTTTTAATTTGAGTGTAATGTTTTAGTACAATCTTTTTGAAAACGGCACAATTTTTCGTACTGAGAGTATCACCCTTTCATTTATCTGTAAATGTTATATCATATTTATCAGTATATAAGGTACAATATCACATTTTTAGGTTACTGGCTAACAAAGTAACTCCAAGGGCGTAAATGGAAAATACTAGTTCATGAAATATCTGAAATAGGTTGACCATTTAACAAATTCCGTATAAAAATAAATGAAAAAATTCCTTATAAATTTATTATTAGAGGTGCCAAAATTATCCCAATTAGTCATATTGGACCGTACAAGTGCCTTCAATATCAAGATGTGACTTTTGTAAAATGGTCTAAATCCGGTGGAAATTCTTCTTAAAGCTCCAGATATAAACTCCAGGGAAAATCTTCGGGAAATTTCATTACGAGAGAGAAAATTTCGCATTAGAGACGACAGATCACTGTTTCAACGGATTCCAAAAGAAATTATTCAAAACTTGGGAAATTCAATTCTAAGATGATTGAAAGAAATTGATATAAACAATGGACCTCAAGCAAAAAAAAAAAATAATTTTTTTAAGTTTTATTTAAAAAATGTGATACTTACTGCAGCTGAAAATCACCCTAAGTCTCGCCATCGTTGTTGTTGTAGTAATTCTTTAAATATTTTAAGTTAGTGTATGGATATGATACAGGCTAAAACCATAATAATACTTATTTTTAAGTTAAACGGTTAACGTTTAACAGCTGTTTAAAGGCGAAATGAGCATCCATTTCTTGGAGGGACTTTATGTGTTTTGGACTCAGAATTAGAAAGAATACTAAGAAGCCAAGGCTTTTCTAAACTTACTTTTCATTGGGTTCAGAACTACAGTATTTACTAAATATTGATTACATGCTCCACCTAGAAAACTTCCCATTAAATAATAAATTTTCTAACATTTTTTAGTGTAGACACAAACCAAAGCAAAAGTACCCAATATAGTTGATAATACCGGGTTGTGCATAATAGTGTTAAACATAAGTTGTTTAATTTTTTTTCATTTAGCCCCCATCCCGCGACGTGCTATAAGGAAATTCGTTCCAGAAAGTTTGGATTTTTGCCTTCTTGTTATTCTAGTGCACCTCCGTGAATTTTTGTCCAATATGTGTATACCATAAGTATATAAGATATTTCGCTTTCAATGTTGGAAAATGCGGAGAATTCCTTTCCTTTGACAGTGTAGAGAAGTCCTCCTAACAGTGTGATTTCGAAAGGGAAACAACACGCCTATTGAATCTTTTTGAACCCTTACAGGACAGCTCTTTCTAGGCTCCCAACAGACAGCCAATTGTGAATATGTATCGAATTTTTTGTCGCGGGACTATGTAGGTGCCAGAAGAAGGCATAGAAAAGGTATAGAGTCCCATTCTGACAAATATGCTTTCGGAAGGGGAACAACACGAGTATTTGGTCTGTTGGAATGCTCTTTCTAGGCGCCCTGCAGAAATCCAAATGTGAACATGTGTCGAAGTTTTTGTCGCGGGACTATGCTTGTATGCCTACTAGAAGAACGCTTAGTTGAATGTAGACAAACTGCCTCAGAAGACATATTTGTAGGTATATTTTGAGAATACTTCGGTGGGTATCATTATCTATTTTAAGTTCCTGTCCAGCAAACTATTTTAAGTTATTTACATTATCCGCTTTCAAAGTAGTTCCTAGAAATCACGTCCCACTTTCGATTAAACACATCTTTGATGCAAAATTTAAATAAAATTTTGCGGACACAACCTGCTAGTTGTTTCTTATGTGAACTCATTTATGTATTGATTCTCTCTGGTCCATGTCATACAACCTTCGTACTTAACTATATTATACTTTCATGACTAAATACTTGATACCGTTGTCGTAACTAAGAAAGGCGCTCGTCGCCAAAACAAATGGCAGGTGGGCAGAGTAGAAGTGGACAACCCCACGTATTTAAAACTTTTGCATGTTTTTGGACCAATTTTAAAACCCACTTCAAACCACTTCGAACTAGGTTTCTCCTAAATATGTGATGCAAAACCTTCAATGGCTCCTTCAGGCGTATAGAAACGTTATCCTAGCAATTTATGGGCGAGAACAAAAGTAATTCGTAAGGGATATACGCCGTATGATCCATCAACTGTTTAGCCTGTTCAACGAGTCACATGTTTGAGTCAACCCATGAGAGCATGCATTTTCGTGGCGGATAATGATATGTTTTGTCTGTTGCTTTTTTTTCAATGATATCTGGGAAAGCAATGGTGTTGTACCATTCAGAACTGACTGTTCTACACTGCTCTAATGGAGTGGTGGTGACATGTCCGATTTGCCCGAACAATTAATGTTGCATTTGGCTCACCTGGAAACACCCACACAGTCGACCGTTGTTCTGTTTAGTGCTCAAATTCATAGGTCAATTTTATTAATACGGGGTTGGGATAAAAGAATCGTTTCCGACTCCGGTCAAATTGCCTGAATTCTGACTTATTAACACCGACTTCAACTCGGACTCCACACCCCTGTATTACGCACGACTATCGCATGTCCTCAACTTTATTTTGACGCAAGTTCTTCTGAGCGATTGCCAAAATATGCTGTATCCAAATCGGAAAAGTCGGATGACCGCCAAATGTTTCGGCAATATTAAATTAATGGTCGTCATATGTCACGGTAATATCAGTTCACGTACAACGTTGATGTTTCCTGGTACAACACCTATTTTGAACAACCTTCGCGAAATTCGACAATGAATGAATTCGG
Organism: Phaonia tiefii; assembly: GCA_963931995.1. NCBI lineage: Eukaryota > Metazoa > Arthropoda > Insecta > Diptera > Muscidae > Phaonia > Phaonia tiefii. The sequence goes on along the minus strand of OZ008368.1, from coordinate 193,083,884 downwards.
AAATCTAGCGAAGCATGTTGAAAAAATTGAAAAGCTGGACATACGAACAGACGACTAGACATTTCAGCGAATGCTTCTAATGTTTTATTATAGAATAAATATCTTTCAAACCCAATGTGCGCCAGCCAACGTCATGCTTGTGCCTCTTGGTAAATCGTACGTGGTGTTGTGGTATATGCTGCACATGCGTCCACATAGTATTTGGGCTGTATTGAAGCACCTTCACGCCAGATCAAATGCTGTGTGTCTGGTTTCATCGTCATCGTCGTCGTTGTCGGCAGCATCGTCAGTTTGTGCGCCTTTATATCTAATGTTAAATGATGCTTTTATTATTGAACTTGGCATAAAAAACACAATAACGGTAAAAAAAACAAATACACTTATATGATTTTATGATCTATTTTGTTAACGTGATCATAATGCATCACACTGAAAGAAATATGCAAATGGTTTTAAGTTTTGGATGGTGTTCAACTATTCCAATTCCAACCGTGAAGTAAGTTACGAAAACTAAGAACTAAGTTAAGAAACAAATATTCTATGTATGTATGTATATTTCTCTCCATGTACTATTTTATGTTTTGTTTTATAACTTGCCTGTGCCATTCCGACTTTTACCATGTGCCACAACAAAACATTACTGCACACAGGCTTCACACTCGAGGCACTCTAACGTGGTCTTAAACTGTCTTACATACGCATGTGTTACAACGTTGGCGATTTGGATGCAATTTGGTAACGCATAATGTTCAAACAAAGGCAAGCAGAAGAAACTTTCATATGAACATTTATTTCCTGCCACCGATGACAATTTCGCTAATTTGTTTAATGCCTCAAAAAGTTTGGTTATTAGAGTGCGCAGTTTCCACCTTCATTGTCTTCGTTATATTGTGGCAATTTTCCTAAATGATTATCATCGCCGGTAAAGAAAATTATGTGCGTCAGTTAAAGCAGACTCAAAGAAAAAGGGGAGGTAATGCTGCTGGTCAAATTGAAAACTTCGAAGGCTGTAAAGGTTTGTACTGACGGCGGTTGTAAATCAAAGAGTTTGAAGCCTAAACTATGACATTGAAATTAGTTTTTTGTAACAGAACTTCTATAATATTACAAATTACAGTAAACTTACTCCGGAACCAGTATAGGAGTTTCCGTCTGGTGAACCGATTTAATCATACCTTCATCGTGTGTCATTGTTTAGGTCTGTCTACCAACCATTTACGTGCCCTACGTTTGTGTCGGAGTTATACAAATCGCCCAAATTTAAATTATAGGCTGGTGTTAGACAAAATGATGCACTATACCAAAATTCATTAAATTCGGTTGTGTTTGACGGGACATATAGCATCGACCGACCAGACGTCCGTATACTTTATGTAATGCTTGTACATTCCGGATGGAATTCCGGCTCTAATTTTGAGAAAATGTTCTTCGACGCTTGCTCGTCTACTGCGCAACCTTTTCAGCCGGTCATACCGTACAGGTATTTTCCCTACTCGCAGGAAGGTTGCAAATGTCCAGCCAATCCCCAAAAAAAGGAGAGGCTACTACTCCCGATAGCTACCGGCCAATTGCGATATGTTCTACGCTCTCAAAGGTGATGGAGACCATGGTAAATTACCATTTGGTGAGTTACCTGGAATTTAACAGTCTACTCAGTGATCGTCAGTATGGGTTTCGCAGAAACCGTTCAACCGGCGACCTGATGGCGTTTCTCACGGAGCAAATGGCGTTCCTCACGGAGCAAAATAGTGGCCTTAGATATTTCTAAAGCATTTGATAGAGTTTGGCACCAGGCACTCATATCAAATGTTAATGCTTTTGGGTTAGGTAGAAACTTCTCTCGATTTATTTCAAGTTTTCTCAGAGACCGTTCCATACGAGTTGTAACAGACGGTATCTCTTCCGATGAGTATATAATTTATGCGGGAGTACCTCAAGGCTCTGTGCTATCTCCCTCTCTTTTTCTTATTTTCATCAATGACCTTCTGGATCGGACTACAAATCCCATCTACTCCGTCGCTGATGATAGTAATTTATGTCACTCATATTCGTTCGATCGTCGACCCAATCTTTGCGTAGTGCAAGGAAAGAGACGAACAAGGAATGACACGCTTAATCATGACTTGCATCTGATTAGTTAGTGGCCGTCGGTGGTGCAATGGGTAGTGTGCGCGCCTCTTGTACATGAGATCCCGGGTTCGATCCCTGCTCTGACCACCTTAAAAAAAAAAAATTCGACACTATCGAGTATTTAGCCATGAAAAAGCTTCTCAAAATACCATTCGGAATGGGTGTAAAAACTGTAGGTCCCAATCAATGAGTGAAAAATTAAAAAGCGCACTGCTCACTGGTTGTGAGACGCTCTCCCCAATCCCTTCATGGGATGTAATGGAAACGGTTTTTTTTTTTTTTTTTTAGTTAGTGGGGCAGGTAAAACCGAGTCGAATTTAATGCACGCAAAACATAGTGTTGCAGAATATCGCACAAGCACACTGGTGACTCGAGCCTGCCAATGATTTCAATGGGTGGCTCTTGATGATGAAAATGGAATTCAACTCTCATATTTGGGGTAAGGCTCCAGCGTCCACGTTGGAGCTTCTAGACCGCGTGGAAAAGAGAGCGTTGAAGCAGATAGCCGACAGCAGTGTATCCAGCACTATTGCCTTTGGAGCATCGGCGAAATGTTAGCTGTGTCTCGGTATTTTATAGGTATTACATGGAAAGTGTTCCGCCGAGTTTCATGGCCTCATTCCAGAAGTTAGGGTATTTAACTGTACGACCCGTTTTTCAAGTGAAACTCATCCCTTTTCTGTTTTCTGGGCAATGGATCGAACTGCTCATTACAGAAACAATTCGTTCTTCAGCCCACAGTATTCCCCACTTCTTACAACATCAGCAAGTTTACGTCAAACATTAACAAGTACTCTCTCTCTTTCCCCATACACCTATCCCCTTTTCCTAAGTCCAATGCAATGCACTGCATTTATAGGGGACATCCACTGAGTGTTGGCCTTCGCGAAAGAAAAGAATGGGGCTGACAAAGTCTCCCATTTTCAATAATTGAGTGGCGTTTGGCAAAATGCTGCCTAATACTAAATTATATCATGATTGGTTGTGATACACAACAGATACGAGGGTTTCTGATTGTATTTCGGGCCTAATAATGAAAAATCATACATTAATTGTTAAAATTATATTTATTGTTTTTCAAAATATTCTCCATGATGATCCAAATACATTCGTATTCCTTAGAATCAATTTTCTAAGCACTTTTGCCACTCCGGGTGAAGCTGGTCTAAAACATGCGTTTTGAAGTGATCAACCGCTTCTTTTGGCGTCAACAAATGTTATCCACTCGACACGAGTCTTTTTGTTGAGTGATTGACAAATTATGCGGTATCCAAATTAGGAGATCTTGCACCACAAGGGGCCTCATCACGGTAATTGTGATCTAGAACTCAATCGTAGCGACTCAAATTTCGTACAAACGACTTGTTTGAATTCCGGCTCCCGATTGAAATTTTGTATTTGAATATAACTTTTTGATAATTTATGACAGCAGAGAACACTGTGAAAGAATTGTCTAAAGAAAAAATTCAACAATATTTAGAAAGCAAATTTAAAATTAAAATTTCTTTAATTCAAAAGAGCGACGTCGAATTAGAAGAGGAACTTTACATACATATAATTACTGCTGAGTCTACAAGTTACTCTGCTTATGTCAGAATTTTTTCTTTGGCTGGAATTGCGAAGTTTATTCTAGTCTTAAGGTTATTTTGTTAATGTATATTAAGCCCAAAAATTATTAAAGTGTTTTATTTAAAAAAAGTTAACCAAATTACATATTTTGCATGGGTTTTTTTTCTGCGAAAATCTGTAAACAATTGTCTTCTCGACAACTGCCGCCCTATCGAGTGGCATTGTGAATATTTTTGATTCGATATCGATTGCCACCATTCAAAAATTCAACATTTCGATCAAACTAGCGGTGATTAGGCCCCTCCATTCACGGACAGCATCGATGTTTTCTGGCTCAGCAACCGATATTGGACGACGTGCACGAAATGTGTTTTGTAGCGAACGTCGACCACAACTAAATTGAATAAAATATTTTTGATGTGTAAACATCCATACGCTGGGGGTAAAAATCTTTTTCACAATACAATCACAAATTTAGAGTAAGATGTGCGATGTAATCTTTGACCAATCGTAAAGCGTTATCAAATCGGTGTGAGCTATATATGAGTGTATTAGTCTAATCATACGCTGCATACAATATACTCATCACCATCTAGTGTGCAATAGTAGCTACTAATTTTCACTAATTGTCGTACATTATGTTGTCGTAGGCAAATGAAAACAAATAAATAAAATGTATACAAAAACATTTAATTTTAATAACTTTTAAAAAGATTTTGTGCACTTTTAATAAAACATTTACTAAAACAAAGCAAAATAAGGAAAACTAAAACCTAAACTTGTCAAATATAAGGAAAACTAAAAACTAAAAGTCTTCTTCGTCTTTGAGATTGTCATTCATACTTAACAGCTGCATATAAGCACCATCTAGTGTGCAATAGTAGCTACTAATTTTCGAAAAGCATTGCTGTAAAATAACTACATGCATTACATTTCAGTAAACAGCTGATTAATAACTTGTCAACCGCAACAAATACAAAATAATAAAATATTTTACAAAATACCAAAAAAATTATAACTCAGAACATAAAACACCACAAAGTGTATCAAAGCTGAATGGAGGTAATGTTAATTCTAAAAAAATTTCTATTAGATTCCAATATAAATTAAGATTATAACATATCTTCATTACGTACTGTCGCCTTACACTGAAGCTGGTGCACGACAATTGGGTAACAATCTCCATCTCATGCCAATTATTATGGGTGGAGATTTTAATACAAATTTTGCAAACCCACAGTCGCAAGCTTTATCAAAATTTTTATTTGTCGTTTTCCACTTGCATGTGAGCAATTCTCCACAAACCCCCACAACTAACAATTCCACTACTATAGATGCAGTTTTCCATAGATTTTTAAGTACAATCGAGTCAAAAATTTATATATCTTATTTTAGTTACCATAAGCCAATATTAACTATTTGTACTTAAGGCATTTACCATAGATGGGCACTTTGCAGTACTACTAAAATTTCAGTAAAAATAATTCTTTAACTAGTAAATTTTTGCTGATTACTAAAATTTTTTTCAGCAATTTTTATAAAGTGCCTATATGATTATGATGAGGTGCATTGAGTTTTCAGTAATCAGTAATGCCCGGTTACTGATTATTATGAATACGGCCCTATGCTTTGACTGGTAATGCAAATTAAATTTCATTATCAGTAAAAATTTGCTGCATTTTTTCAGTAATCAGTAAATTTACTGCTTACTGTAATTTTTAATGCAGTACATATGTATATACTGCAGTGTGCCCATTTACTAACCAAATAAGTTAAATAAAACAAACAAAAACCAGCAAATTCCTATGTATTTACAATATTGAAAGTTTTGATACTTTTAATTGATTAATTAAAAAAAATGTACTGAAAGCATAAGTACTTCCAACTTCATTACTAGATGTTTACACATCTCCCCTGTGATCGGACTCACATTAATTTTTTTGTTTTCAATACTGTAGGATGGTGCATCATCGGACTACAAAGATTGAAGATCATTAGTGTAATCTCCTCTTGTTAATCTGACAGATGATTTTTTCGAGTCACTGAAAAAGTAGAAATAGTGCTCGTACGTCAAAACGTTCTGCATATAATTAAACTAAAAACTGTAGCATTTGCAATAGAATTGCCAGATTGCACCGGTCAGCACTAAAACTTGACTATGCCAGAAATATAAGAAGGAAACCCCTGTATTGAGGCGGCTAACCAGCCGTCCATATAAAACTTTTATATGGGAGGTACAAAAATGCGAGTGCCAAATATCACTTTTTCAGTACCTGACTGGCGTTAGCAGATTGGACCAAATTGCAATCAGATTGGTAACGTGCTACAGGAGGCCACGCAACTTGGGGCGTTTTAAATTCGCCAACTTTCTTTCGTCATATAAATCATGCAGTTTATTTATCAACACCTACGTTAAAATTAATCGCATATGTCGGAAAAAAGTTTTCGAAGAACAAGATTATGTTTTAAACTTGAAGATTTATATGTGAGGTATGGGAAGAGCCGTATCCAGAATGCCATGTTTCTAAATTAAGTTTTCGTAAGTAATAATCCCTGCCAAAATATAATTGCGATGGGAAAAGTCTACCGCACAAAATACCTTTTCTCTTTTTATCGCCCAGTGGAGGATTTTTCAAAAAAATTGAGATAATGTAGCCGTTGGTAAATGGCTGAGTCATTCAATATGAAAGTTAACAAGGCCATATCTGAGGTTTTATGCAAGAGAAATTGACATTTTGGAAACCTCACTGCAACCGCACAGGGCGAGACTAAATTTAACTATCTCCGCCATCAGAAAATATGACCCTTATAAAACTTTGAATTTTGTTTTTGTATATTTCATCATTTCCCTTGCGGGAGTTTTCACCCGGTCTGTTTGTTTAAACTTAGAATTTTCTAAATTTATTCAAGCTCAAGACCTTTTTAAATAATATAAAACTTAATTATTATCTTTATACTATTTTCAAAAAAGTCGAGCACAAAAATGATCCAATGATACCAAGGCTGTCTATATAGCTATTTCGGATATTGCCAAGATCTTCATCAGCAGACGTTTGTGTTATGTTTTCGGTAAATTCATCAAAAATAAATATCTAGAAACACTGATCATATTAATGAGAATTCCTTTATACATATGTTTGAAGAATGACATGCAATAACATTGGAACACTTTCATGCACAACTCTTTTTTATGATGTCGAAAAACCATTGGTTTTAAACAGGCATGACTTGTTTTTGCTTTGTCATTACAAAACAACAAAACAGAGGGTTGCCACTAACAACATTATTGTTTCAAGCTCGCGGTGCTCTTCGTCAACTTTCATCATTTTCCTTGCGGGGGTTTTCACTCGGCCTGTTTTCTCAACTTACAATTTTTTAAATTTAGTAAAGCTCAAGACCTTTTTAGATAATATAAAGCTTATTTATTAGCTTTATACTATTTTCAAAAAAGTCGAGCACAAAAATGTACCAATGATACCAAGGCCGTCTGTATAGCAATTTCGGATCTTGCCAAGATCTTCATCAGCAGACGTTTTTGGAATGTTTTCCGAAATAGTATAAAGCTAATAAATAAGCTTTATATTATTTAAAAAGGTCTTGAGCTTGAGTAAATTTAGAAAATTTTAAGTTTTTATATAAATATTTGCAAAATGCTTGAAACCGTATATGAGTCGGAGATGTGTACGTTTTCAGATAAGTATTTGGCATCGCCTCTAATATTTTATATATTCAAAAAAATAGTTGTAAATCTAACACACGAATCATAAATTAATATTAAGTCAACCATTTGATAAAATGTAGTCATTCTCACAAATCTCCCACTAGGTAGGGGTTGCACTTTTTACCTCGCCAAATGAAACGTTTAAAATTTTTGAATTTACTTAAACATTCTCCACCCTCAGTCAATCGTTGGATCTGTGTTCCATTTGATACAGCCATTCGATACAACTGTGGGTGATGCAACGGTTAGTATTCGCGGCTCTTATTTATAAGAAGAGGGGTTCGATCCCTGCCCCCACAACCTTACATTTATTTCGACGATGGTCACCTCGCTTAGCGATGACGACACTATCGAGTATTTAGCCATCAAAGAGCTTTTCAAAATACCGTTCGGAACCGGTGTAAAATATCAGATAACGAATAGTGACTGTAAAACTAGACCCTGTATAGTTCACTGGTTGTGAGAAGTTCTCTACATTCCTTTCCTGTGATATAATGGGAAAATATTTTGGAACGATGTTCCTTATTGCACGTTGCGGGATGGGGGCTAAATGAAAAAAATGTAAACAACTTTTTTTAACTACTTTATTACAACCCATTATTATCAACTATACTGGGTACTTTTGGTTTGTATTGGTTCAAAGGGAAGTTTTCTAGGTGGAGCCTGTTTATTACATATTGTAGTTTTGAACCCAATTAAGAGTAAATTTAGAAAAGCCAAAGTGCAAGACTGGCAAATCCATGAAGTACAACCCTTGAGTTTGGAATTAAATTTGGCAGCACACTTACTCTTACACTTGTACTTTTGGTTTGGTTTGTGTCTAGACTAACATATGGGGACATATTTCTTGTTTAATGGGAAATTTTTTAGATGGAGCCTGTTTATTATATATTGTGGTTTTGAACCGAATAAAAAGTATATATAAAAAAACCAAAGTGAAAGAAGTTTAAAAAATAAGATTTTCTTAAATAAGGGCGTTTTCTTAAAAAAGTAAGTTTTTTCAACAAAAAATCCTATTCATATTCTTAAACAGAGTACCTTAACTGAACAAAATACCTTATCTTAAAGAAGTACCTTTGCTTAAAAAAGTAATTTTTCTTACAAAAAGTACCTTTTCTTAAAGAAACTAATTTTTCAAATAAGTACCTTTTCTTAAAAGAGTATCTTATCTTACAACAAATTGTCTTTTCTTAAAAAACTACCTTTTCTTTAAAGAGTACCTTATTTGCAAAACAAAATAACTTTTCTTGAGATAAGTACCTACTCTTACAATTGTACCTGTTCTTTCGTATAAAAAAGCTTTTCTTCAAAAAAAAATAGCTTCTCTTACGAAAAATATCTTTAGTTACAAAAATTCCTTTTCTTAAAAGTACCCTTTCTTAAAAATAAAATAATGCCTTTTCTTTTCTTTTCTTGAGATACGTGGCCTTCGTGAAAATAAGTAAATTTTCTTAAAAAATTACAGTAGACAGTTGTCCGAGGCCTTCGGCCACGGACTGTCCCTGCAGGCTGTGTCAGAGACACGGCCATTAAGTTTAACGTAGAATACGCCATCCGATAAGACAGAAAACATATATAACAATAAATTCATTTGCTTATATTATTTATCATTTATTGTTACATATGTTTTCTGTCTTATCGGATGGCGTATTCTACGTTAAACTTAATGGCCGTGTCTCTGACACAGCCTGCAGGGACAGTCCGTGGCCGAAGGCCTCGGACAACTGTCTGCTGTAATTTTATATTTACCAACGGCATTTGATTCAAGTCCGTTTAAAAAAAAAATATTATGTTCAATTTTTTTAAACTTAATTTAATTTATGTATTTTAATTAATATTTTTATTGAAATACATAAGTTCTGCGAATGTTGAGAGGGCCGCCCTAATATTAAAAAGGTTTACTTATCGAGTCTTCGCGTTGTGTGAAAGCTTTACGCTTTACAATTCAAAATTAATGTTACAACAGCTTTATTGAAGCTTTCGCAAAAAAGCTTTATTACGTTAGCTTACTGTTTGTTTCACTTTTTACTAGATACATGTTGCCAAGCAACATTAGCTTGCTGTTCGTTTCACTTTTTACTAGATACATATTCCTAAGCGATGTTGAGCAACCAAAAACACTCAACCAAACACCACACATATGTTTGAGTGTATGTGTTTAAACAATTTTCATTTGAGAAATTAAAATACTAGAAATATATCAACCAATATGAAATGTATATCAAACGAAAGATAACATCTTCATTTACCTACAAAAAAAATTTAAAAAAAATTCATCTAGCCGTTTCCTCAAATTCAATGAAATAAAGATTACAACAATAAAAACCTGACATGACTCCTCATACCGTAAGGTAAGACGTATTCTACGTCAAAAAGTAACCTTATCCTAAAAAGAGTACCACTTCTTTAAAAAGTACCTTTTCTTAAGAAAAGTATTTCTTTGTACACAAAAATCATACTCTTAGGGGTTTTCTTACAAAAAAAAACATTAGCTTTTAATAATAGAGGTACCGCTCATCATAGAAAGGACCTTTTCGTTAAAATATAATACATATTCTTACCAAAGGGACCTAAAATATACTTGTTTTTAAAAAAATACATTCAATAAATAAAAATTTTTTTAAAAAAAGTTTATCATTTTACAAAAAGTATCTTTTCTTAAAGATCCATTTAAATTACAGAATTTTTCAACAGGCGCCTTAGGCGTGTAGGAACTAACTAGTACATAATATATAGCAAAAGGAACTTTGTTCCAACCGGGAGTCCCCTGACACCTCATGTAACTTTTTTTACATTTTAAGTGAGGAAGACATATTTTTGTAAATGCAGAATGACATTTTATGTCCAACTCCAAATTGGCAAATTTGTCCTTGTCAACATTTTGCCAAAGTTTCTCCAATTTGGGATGATTCACTCGAGTAACACAAAAAGTAATTAGATCCAAAGATGCCTAGGGTTTAATTATTTATATACCTTTCTATGTGTTACATTTTATCAAATGATATAAACGCGCATTCTTATGGGCGAGGGTATGGAAATCAAAGTTAGCTGGAAAATATTTAATGGTTAGCTTACTCTTCAAAGCGCTGGGACCCCTAAAGCAGCAAATCTCTATCTAACAACTATATTCTCTATCACGATGGCAATTCTTACGAGAAGTTGAAAATAGCTGGACGGACTTACCAGGATTGTTCTTAATTTCCTCGTATTAAGAATATTTTGTCTTAATAAAAATACCATACTAAAACTTTTGTTTTTCTTAAGGTATTATATTTTCTGATTTGTATATCCCTTACGCCGTTATTGTTAAAATGACCGGCGTCTACCCACTGGCTGTGATGTCTGCCACTATAACAATGACGTGTTGTTTAAATTTTACTAATGTTAGTGTTCATGTTGTTATTGCTACTGACACTATTGCTAATATTGTTGTTGTTATTAGCCAATTATCGTTTAAGCGTGCAATATGGCTACTCAGTAGTTGAATTGTTCGACTGGGTATTGGATCCATAGTAATGGAGAAGCTCCTCATTCCACTTCAGTTCCATGCGCATCATCATTATCTGCATCAGCGGGAGCAACAACAATAAATGTGGCTTAACTATCAATGACCAGTTTTCAAGTAACAGTATACAAATTTTGTAATTGCCTAATTCTCTTCTTTTTTAAATTTGTCTTCTTATGTATATCATTTTATACTGTATTTCATCATAGAGCAATAGATAAGAGTTTATATCCCTCTCTTTATGTTCTCTCGATGAGGACGAGCTAGTAGTCCATTTCATCGAGTGCGAGTTGCTGTTGTATGTTACTCATAAAACGGACAGAAATAAAAGGGAATGCCTATTTTCGTTGGATGCAACCAACATGAAATATAATTTACATAGCTGTCATTAGTATCAATCAAACAACTAGCGTGAAGTTAGCCCACCATCGTAGCCCACATATTTCGATGGTGGGCTAACTTCACAGTAGTATATAGTAGTGTGAAGTTGGCCCACCTTCAAATTTTATTGTATTTAACTCACACCAAGCATATAAATTTCATTGCACTGGTCATTAATAAAGTGTAATAATGATCAAAATAAACATTGAAGATATCGAAAGGATACAAAGTCCTTTAAATGCAATTATTTTGGAGGATATTGGTTTTCTTCGATTTTAAGGACCTAGATCTGTTTCAATGTCCTTGAAACTTTTTATAAAATTTCTACTTGGTATTTGCAATAACATATCAGAATATTAAAGTGTGAAAATTTTCCAAACTTTTTTTAATTTTCTGAGAAATTTCATATATATGGAGGATATTGGTTTTCTTCGATTTTAAGGACCCAGACCTATTTCAATGTCATTGAAACTTTTTATAAAATTTCTACTTGGTATTTGCAACAACATATCAGAATATTAAAGTGTGAAAGTTTTCCAAACTTTTTTTAATTTTCTGAGAAGTTTCATATATATGCAAGATATTGGTTTTCTTCGATTTGAAGAACCTAGACCTGTTTCAATGTCCTTGAAATTTTTTATAAAATTTCTACTTGGTATTTGCAACAACATATCAGAATATTAAAGTGTGAAAATTTCTAAACTTTTTTTAATTTTCTGAGAAGTTTCATATATATGCAGGATATTGGTTTTCTTCGATTTGAAGAACCTCGACCTGTTTTAATGTCCTTGAAATTTTTTATAAAATTTCTACTTGGTATCTGCAACAACATATCAGAATATTAAAGTGTGAAAATTTCTAAACTTTTTTTAATTTTCTGAGAAGTTTCATATATATGCAGGATATTGGTTTTCTTCGATTTGAAGAACCTCGACCTGTTCCAATGTCCTTGAAATTTTTTATAAAATTTCTACTTGGTATTTTCAACAACGTATCAGAATATTAAAGTGTTAAAATTTTCCAAACTTTTTTTAATTTTCTGAAAATTTCATATATATGGAGGATATTGGTTTTCTTCGATTTTAAGGACCTAGACCTGTTTCAATTTCCTTGAAACTTTTTATAAAATTTCTACTTGGTATTTGCAACACCATATCAGAATATTAAAGTGTGAAAATTTTCCAAACTTTTTTTAATTTTCTGAGAAGTTTCATATATATGCAGGATATTGGTTTTCTTCGATTTGAAGAACCTCGACCTGTTTCAATGTCCTTGAAATTTTTTATAAAATTTCTACTTGGTATTTGCAACAATATATCAGTATATTAAACTGTGACATGGGACTGTCCGTGGAGGTGGAAAGTTTCTGATTGCCATTCACTTGGGAGTGGCCAGAAATGATTCCTTCATTGGGCAGTCCAAGCAGCTCACTACTTCCACGCAGTATGTCCTGGGCAATGGCTTTTCGGAAACCTCCGTTAGCTAGCTAGAGTGAGAAGGCGAAACAAATGAGCATCAAATCAGGTATAGTAGGTGACTGATGTCACTGAAGCTCATCAAACAATCGGGCATATTCTTTTGTCCTTAGAAGGCGGATGAGCCAAACATACGGGCCAACGGCGGATAGAAACTAAATGAAGAAAATCCAGGTTCAACATATCGCATCCTGGTCAGCGTCTGATCCATAATGGGCGGCTGCAATCAAATATCCTGGCAGTAGGTAAAATGCAAAAACCCGGTGGGCTGGGTTTGCCTCCCGCCACCGTTCATAATGGCAGTGAAAATACAAAAACGAAACAGAAAACATAAACAACCCCTATTTGTTGACGACCCCCGCAAACGTTATAAGGACCACGATTTACGGATATGCACTTGGAATGTAAGAACTCTATATAGATCCGGTGCAAGTATCCAACTGGCAGATGTCCTCGAAAGTTATAAGGCTGACATTACCGCTATCCAGGAAATGCGATGGACAGGACATGGCTGCACAAGAAAAAGAAACTGCGATATATACTACAGTTGCCATGAAAAAAAACATGAATTTGGTTGTGGATTTGTAGTTGGCAAAAGACTGCGACATCTAGTCTCTAGGTTCAATCCTGTGAGTGAACGAATAGCCACAATCCGCATAAAAGCGAAATATTTTTATATTTCCCTAATTTGTGTGCATGCCCCGACAGAAGAGAAAGATGATGATGCCAAAGACATATTCTATGAGCTCCTAGAGGAAACGTATGACCGCTGCCCTGGCCATGACATTAAGATTGTACTAGGAGATTTTAATGCCAAAGTAGGAAGGGAGAATGTGTTTAATCCAACTATTGGCAATTTCAGTCTTCATGCTGACAGTTCCGACAACGGTATGAGACTGATTGACTTTGCCGCGGCAAAAAACATGGTCATCAGTGGCACAAGATTCCAGCATAAAGACATCCACAAGGCTACTTGGGTATCCCCTGATCAAAGAACTAGGAACCAAATTGATCACGTGGTAATTGATGGAAGGCACTCATCCAGTGTAATGGACGTACGAGTGATCAGAGGAGCTAACATCGATTCTGATCACTACCTGGTAGCAGCAAAGGTTCGCACAAGATTAAGTAGAGCGAAAATCGTACGAAACCAGACGCAGAGGAAGCTGGACATCGGAAAGCTGCAATTACCAGAGGTAGCCACAGCCTACTCAAGGAAGCTCTCGCAACTTTTGGCACAGAACCCACCCCCTCCCGATGACGATCCTGATGCGCAGTGGAAACCCATTTCCGACTCTATAAAAACTGCCGCAACAACCGTACTTGGTTTCGAAAAACCGCTTCGCAACAAACCGTGGTACGATGAAGAGTGTCGCATAGCAAATGACGAAAAGAACGCTGCACGTATGGTAATGCTTCAGTCAATTGCAACGCGAGCTGCAACTGAGCGGTATAGGGAGAAGAGAAAGGAGGTAAACCGTCTCTTTAGGCGTAAGAAACGGCAGTGGAGAAAACGCGAGAGTGAGAAAATTGAGACATACAGAAGGAAGAACGAAGCCCGAAAATTCTACCAAAAAGTTAAAAACGGAACTAATGGACATGGTTCAGGGCCCCCCTTCTGTAAAGACAAAGACGGAAATCTCGTCGCAGATGTGCAGAGCATGTTGGGAATATGGAGAGAGCATTTCTCCGCGCTACTAGTACCTGAGATATCCGATGACGATGGGACAATCGATCACAATATGGACGACGACGTCGATTGCCCCCCTCCTAACCAAGACGAGGTCAGAACAGCTATTGCTCGGCTTAAGAACAACAAAGCCGCAGGAGCCGATGGATTACCGGCGGAGCTATTTAAGGCTGGCGGCGATGAGCTGATAAGGTGCATGCATCAGCTCATTAGCAAAATTTGGTTAGATGAATGCATGCCCGGCGATTGGAGTCTCAGTGTACTATGTCCCATATTTAAAAAAGGTGACCCGAGTATTTGTGCCAACTACCGTGGAATAAGCCTTTTATCCATAGCATATAAGGTTCTATCAAGTATAATGTGCGAAAGACTAAAACCAATTATCGCTGACCTGATTGGACCATACCAGTGTGGCTTTAGGCCTGGAAAATCGACAACTGACCAGATTTTCACGCTACGCCAAATCCTGGAGAAGACACACGAAAAACAAATCGACACCTATCATCTATTTATCGATTATAAAGCAGCCTTCGATAGTCCGATACGGGAGAAACTCTATGAAGCAATGTCTGAGCTTGGTATTCCTGCAAAACTAATACGCCTTTGCAGGATGACCTTGACGAACACCAAATCCGCAGTGAAAGTTGGTAAGGATCTTACCGAACCTTTCGAAACTAAGCGAGGCCTCAGGCAAGGCGACACCCTATCGTGCGATCTCTTTAACATCTTAATGGAGATCATTATGAGAAAAGCTGCAGTCAATATGAATAAAACCATCAGCAGCAAAAGTCACATGCTGCTCGCGTATGCTGATGATATAGATATCATTGGGCGCACAATTAGAGAAGTTACTGCGGTTTTTTCGAGAATTGAGAAGGAGTCAGCAAAAGTGGGTCTGACGGTGAATGAGGACAAGACAAAATTAATGGTTTCAACGAACAGGGCCTCCACGCGATTAGACCAAAGCGTGAACGTTGATAACCGTTATAACTTCGAGGTAGTGGACGAATTTATATACCTCGGATCTGCCGTGAACAAAAACAACAACGTCAGCCTTGAGATCAAACGGAGAATTGTGCTTGCGAATAGATGTTATTTTTGGCTAAGCAAGCACTTTAGAG
The DNA here is from genome assembly GCA_963931995.1 of Phaonia tiefii. Classification (NCBI taxonomy): domain Eukaryota; kingdom Metazoa; phylum Arthropoda; class Insecta; order Diptera; family Muscidae; genus Phaonia; species Phaonia tiefii. The sequence continues at coordinate 193,068,292 of OZ008368.1, read as the reverse complement.
ATAAAGCCCTCTCTCGAGTAACAAAAGTCCAGCTGTACCAGACTCTCATTCAACCTGTCTTGCTTTATGGCGCAGAATCCTGGGTCCTATCGCAAGCAGACGAAACATCTGTAGGAGTCTTCGAGAGAAAAATACTCCGAAAAATTTATGGCCCTATAGTGCACAACGGCGAGTATCGGCGACGCATGAATCATGAGCTGTATGAGCTTTATCCTGACATTGACATAGTTAAGCGGATCAAGATAACGCGATTGCGCTGGCTAGGCCATGTCAGTAGAATGGATGAAGATGAACCAGCGCGAAGACTTTTCGAAACCGAACTCGAAGGAAGACGAAAAATAGGAAGACCAAGACTCCGCTGGAGGGATCAGGTTGACGAATCCCTGCGTACACTTGGTATTGCCAACTGGAGAGATAAAACAAAAGATCGAACTGGTTGGCGAAATATGTTATCTTCGTTTTGTAAGGTCCCTGACCCCCTGGGGTTGTCCGAGACCGGATAAGTAAGTAAGTAAACTGTGAAAATTTTCCAAACTTTTTTTAATTTTCTGAAAATTTCATATATATGGAGGATATTGGTTTTCTTCGATTTTAAGGACCTAGACCTGTTTCAATGTCCTTGAAACTTTTTATAAAAATTCTACTTCGAATTTTCAACAACATACGTGAATATTAAGTGTGAAAATTTTCCAATTTTTTTTAAGTTTCTGAGAAGACTTCTTATACATATTTCGCGGCAATTCGTTTTCATCGATTTTAAGGATCTTGTATTGCTTCATAGTCTTTGAGTTTTTTTTCTAAATTTTCTAGTAATAGTAAAACCATATAAAGAAATTAAAAAAATTTTATCTTTTTTAACCTTTGCGAACTTTTTCTGAAACGTACATTAAAAATATTAAATTTCATCCTTTTTAAGGATCTCTTCACATAGCAATGTCGTGAATTTTAGATTACACATAACATCCTGAAAAAGGTAACTAGAATTGACTTTAGAACTATTCCAATCGATTTGGGTTATTTTAACGTTGTACAGAAAAGTGGGCCAGCCATGGTGGGCCAACTGCACTTCGGTATCAAACATTATTTAAACTCGGTTTGCTGCATTGTTTGCTTTTGGTTGAATAGCGCTCTCTCGCCTATATACTATGTTGTCTATCAAATTCTTACTTAATATTCGATCAGCTGTGTCAAGGCAAGGCTGTGAACATTTGTCGAAATTTTCACAGCGGGGGATATGAGACTATATATTGTATTCCTTTTGCAAATGTCTTACTGGCTAGCCCAATTTACGCGAAGCCCACCGGATGTGATGTCAGACTTTAGTGTGGAATGTGAGCCCTTTTAGTCTAACGGGAACTGATCCATTGGTGCCCAAAATGGATTAACTTTAGTATCTGAGATAGCCTTCAACAGCTTCAGCTGGGCCCGTTTGAAATTCCATTACAAATTTTCATATTTCCGCTTTTGCTGTTGGTTTGAAACAAACAATTTTCGGAGAACCATAAAAGACTATTGAAAAATGTCACGAGAAATATTTATTTTAATTTAGAGTTTCACATGTACTGCTATGAAATAAGGTAACTGCACTAGAATTAATGAAAACCCAAAAATAAGCTGTCTTTGTATTTAATTTGAATGAGAATTTGTATATTTCTTTTTTCTTTTTATTGCATTGTTCAAGCTCAATACCATTCTATATCTCTATAAATAGAGCTATAGTTTTTTGAAAAAGAAGATGAAGATGTCTTTTAAACGACAACAAAAATGATTTATAATGGCGACCAAAGGTTTTCTGGAGATGGAAAAAAGTTGTTTGCAAATGTTTTCTTGCTTAGTGAAAATTCTCAATTCAGATGAGTTTTCGATTGCATTTAGTTTGATGAATTTTGCAAAAGCATCATTCCAAAAAAACCGCCTATGAAGATCTGTGGCGTGATCTGAAATAGCTATACGGTTTGCCAGGAATCATGAGGATGCACTTGCAAAACATCTTCTTTCTCAAAAAACTATATCTCTATTTATAGAGATATAGAATGGTATTGAGCTTGAACAGTGAAATAAAAAAGTACCAATCAAAAGGCCGAATAAATAAGAAATCATCCCATTTATTTTGTTCTTTAATGAATAATTGGACAATTTTTAAACTTCAACTCCACAACTCTTATTATTATACTGCAATACAGAGGTTTGCTTAAGTGTTGTCGTTTATGAACTGGGCCTAACAATAGTTTACAAATTCCTTAGCAACATGTTGCTGCTGACGATGGGCTGGCGAATTTGCCATCTAACGTGCATGCAGCTCTGAAATTTGTTTAGAAATGGCCGCTGTTCCAACACTTTGTAACAATTGTAGCTGCCTGCGTATTTGCTGCACTGGAGGTTTGTCGTTTTGGCCAGAAAGCAATGGATGAAGAAATGGCATGGGTATACACAAGTATTTACGCGTTTTCGCATTAACATGGCGAAGATCATTAGTAAAAGATGGTGTTATTATTTGCACGTTTTGTGTGAAATTTCGTTGAGTTTTTTTCAGCCTCAGTTTTGCTCTAAGAGTATATACAGTGTTAGATTTATAAATGAAGATTATAAGTGTGGTAGAGGAGGTAGTATTATGGAGTGAATACTCATGAATAAACAACATACATATGTTCTTTTATGTGGAAAATTATAAGCTGCATTGAAGCGTATTGGAATGAGCTTGTAGACACATGTAATGCGAAGGCAGAACGTGCTGGATATGAGGACGCCACAAGGATTTTATATGATTTAAAGAAATATGTGCTGGAGGAAAAACATGAAAGATGACATCAAAATTAAGGTTGAAACATGTAAAAAACGTAAATAACTTCCCCAAAAACATTTCACATCAATGTGCACACCATATTTGTCAATTCTAATAAACTAATCGCTATAAAAATTTAGCGAAATTCACCAAAAAAAAAAATTTCTAATATCTTGGATTTAAAAACAAAAATGATACCGCATTGGCTATATTTTCCAATTTCATTGGAGAAAGTTATGCACGCGAACAGATTTAGCATGTAGTAATATCACAAAATGCGTGGACAAAACAACGTCGATGTCATTCAAAAACAAAATTAGACAATTTGTTCAACCCCTAATTTTAAACATTTTGACTTTGGCTCTTCTTCATTACACCGACTCAGATTGTATGGTGGGGAAAAAAGTGTTTTCTGCCCAAACCTCAAAATGTATCTTCTTGGTTTGGTTTCTGATTCCCAAAACATTTCGTGTCTAGCATTAAGATCCCGTGAGCTGGACCGTTTTTAAAAAAGGTATATTTTTTAGATTTTCACAGAAATTTTCACTTTAGGTAAGGTTTTTATGAGTTTTATAAAACACGTAAAAACATTTCCAGACGCATCTTTTTTTTAGGGACATTTGGGAAAAAACACATATTTAAGATTTTAATACGAATGTTTCCTTGATTTAAATATCAGATTGGAGTTATTCTAAATATACAAAATTTGATCCAGATCATATCGGAAAATGTATTACAAACAAAAACAGTTTATCTATGCAAAAGTGATGTCCTTGGCAAAAGAAAACATTTGACACACCCACTTTGCCCTGTTTAGAAAGTAATGTTTCCACCGTATTGCGTTTTTGTTAAAACGCTAACTAGTGCAAATTCCAAAAAAGCTGAAACTCGTATTTGCCTAAATCGACTAAGGCTTAAAATATGTAAATCTAACATTTAAATCAGTTTTATGATCGTACTAAAATCTTAAAAATTGCGTTTTTTTTTCTATCAGAATAAATAAAAATAAAATATGTGGTTTCCCATTACATCCCATGAAGGAATCGGGGAGAGCTTCTCACAACCAGTGAGCTGTGCGCTTTCTAGTTTTATACGCACTGATTGGGACCTACAGTTTTACACCGGTTCCGAACGGTATTTTTGGGAAGCATTTTCATGGCTAAATACTCGATAGTGTCGCCGTCACTCTGCGAGGTGACCGCCGTCGAAAGAAATTTTAAGGTGGTCAGAGCAGGGATCGAACCCAGGATCTCAAGTTCAATAGGCGCACACACTACCCATTGCACCACCGGCGAATATCAGAATAACCCTGAAAAAAGGATGTGTGTCAGGACATGCTGTGATATCAGGACATGCTGTGATATGCTTTATATAGCCTTGGGCGCGACATAAAAAACCTTACAAGCTTTTTTATTTTTAACAAATGCTTTTTTATTTTACTTGTGAACAAGTAACTTATTTTTATTTTTTTTTTAAAAAGTACAATTTCTTAAAAAAAGTACATTTCTTAAGTACATTTCAAGGTACATTTCAAAGTACATTAAGTACATTTCAAAGTACATTTCTTAAGTATATTTCATTAAATACATTTCTTAAGTACATTTCTAAAGTACATTTCTTAAGTACATTTCTTTTTTAAGTACATTTCTTAAGTACATTTCTTAAGTACATTTCTTCTTAAGTACACTTCTTCATTTCTTAAGTACATTTTTCTTAAGTACATTTCAAAGTACAATTCAGTACATTTCAGTACATTTCAAAGTACAATTCAAAGTACATTAAGTACATTTCAAACTACATTTCAAAGTACATTTTCTTAAGCACATTTTCAATGTGAGCATTTGAGCATTGTGAGCAATGCATTTGTGAGCATTGTGAGCATTTTTGAGCATCTTGCATTTGTGAACCAGTAATTGCATTTGTGAACATGTAACTTATTTTTATTTTTTTTTAAAAAAGTACATTTTCTTAAAAAAGGTCCTTTTTAAAATTTAATATTTTGCTTGTTAACACTAAGGTGGAGGGTATCAAAGATTCGGCACAGCCGAATTTAACACTTTTACTTGTTATTGTTGCATTTGCCTTATGTTGTTGCCTTAGATATTTCGTTACAGCATGAAAGAGGAAGGGAGAGGAGGATAGGGCGGTCATTTGTGTGTAGATGCGTATGCAGTAATAGGCAGAGGCGCCGCACACATCCACGTTCAGAAGACCGTTTGCCGAGTTTTTACGACATAAAGTGTCTCGAGTGAACACATGAGCCGAGCGAGCAAACAAAACGGTCGTCGGTTGACCGAAGATCAAGTCAAAGAAGAACGAAGTTTGAGGGTTTTTTGGCGACAGTTTCGCATCGTGTCAGTGGACGATTGGTTTTTTCTGACAACAAGCATGAAAGAGACTAATTATTGCGAGCTCTGCTTTTCAGCTATAGCCACGAAATGCCTGAATGCCTTATATTCGTCTCTTTTATGTTTCAGAAAATATACAAACGTCATCCTGGAGTAGTCATCTATAGATAATGCAAAGTAGGTATCTAGAACCTCCACCTGATGTAACTCGCATAGGTCCACACATATCTGTATGTACTGGGGATGCCAAACGGGAAATGCCGAATCCCGAAATCCCGGGATTTTTCGGGATTGATGAATCGCGTATCCCGGGATTTTAATAAGTGAATCCCGGGATTTTTCGGGATTATTATTAATTTTGAAAAACATAAAACTAAAAACAATGACAAAAGTCAGTGTGGTGTTATTTTGACGTGACAACGTCTTAAATTAGGTTGCGGCTGGGAGTCACTTATGAAAAAGTGTAACGCCCGGTAACGTTACGATGAGTCACCGAACACAAGTAAACGCAATGTGTTTACTTGTGTGCCAGAAACGATTTGCTTTGCTGGCTTCTAGTGGCTGTTGGTCGGTGGTGTGAGTGTTTTTGTTTTTTGGCACATCATATATATGACGACTGAGCAAGTATGTATGTGCGTATATATGTCCGTGTGTATGAATATTGATTTAGATCAGTCTGCATTGGATAAGGTATTATTTTTTGTTTTTTTTTGTTTTTTGTTTTTTGGCTTTATGATATGTGTAGTGTATGTTTGTGTGTAGAAATTTTCATATGAATTAGGTAGCCAAAACGAAACAGAGAGCTGCGGTCGGCTTTAAAAACGATATGCGAATATGATGAATTGAAATACTTTTTGGTTAGTAAATTATTTTCTTTTGTTTTTAATAAAAAAAATGTTTATTTTTTATAATAAAAGAAATGTTTATATTTTATAATAAAGGATATGTTTATTGTTTATAATGTCACATTTGATAATGTGTTCATAGAAATCGCACAGGTACCTAGATGGTGTTGAAATTACTTCTATTTTCCTAAACCATAAGTTTCAATAAATGTTAAAACATCGCCCGTGAGTTCTAACACTCATTGGGCAAGTGAGTTCATTGCACTCCTATTGTGCAATTTAATTATATTCATATCAATAAATATTCTACCGAGAAAAAGACGTTGTCACGTAAAATCTTCGCCCGTAAAACCGACTTTACAGGCAACAATTTTTTGGAAGAGTCGAAAGGTGCACTTCAATCAAAATGCAATTTATGCAAAAAGGGTTTAAAAACCATTGGCGGCTCTACATATCTTAACGGAAGTTAATTTTGGCATATGTATGTTTATTATAAGGTTAGGTTATTATAAGGTATATTATAAACCCATTGATATCACTTTTTGTATAAAACAAGTCATAACAAACTCAAAAAATAATGTAGCATTTTTCAATAAGTCGCTAAGCTATCGGATGTTTACGTTTCTGAAACAAAAATTTTAAAAATGTTTTTAAAATAATTTTTATTTTTGTTTGAAAAAAAAAATATTCCCAAAAAAATCCAATGAGTGTTCGAACTCACGGGCGATGTGCTAACACCTTTTTGCTACACGGTACCTGTTCGATTTCTATGAACACATTCGTAAATGTTACATTGGAAAATAAAAAACAGCGTTCAATGATATGATGACGTTACAGTTAAATAATATTAATACTTAAAATTATTTAAAGACCCAGTGCAAGCACATGTGTCCTTATATTCTTGCTCAATACTTTTTTTTATTCCCACAAAAGTCAAAGAATGCAAAGCAACAGACACTTGTACATACATACATACATTGTTATATTCGTACGATATAACCGAAGATCAACATAAAATACTTTTTTAATATTACTCTAAATTAAAACACTTCAATCTCGGCTCGCCGATATCGGCTCGCCTTAATTTTTGGCCTAAACTCTTCGTCGAAACCCGCACTAGCTTTTTAATCCAAAAATTAATAAAATCGGCTATGAATTTCCGGAGAAAATCGCGTGAGAAAATTATATGAAAGTCGTCCAATAATCACTTTCAATACAGACTGCCAAGCAACGAACAAACAAACGATGATAAGACAAAACCGAAGATCAACAAAACACTTTTTTAATATTACTCCAAATTAAAACACTTAAATCTCGGCTCGCCGATATCGGATCGCCTTAATTTTTGGCCTAAACTCTTCGTCGAAACCCGCACTAGCTTTTTAATCCAAAAATTAATAAAATCGGCTATGAATTTCCGGAGAAATTCGCGTGGGAAAATTATATGAAAATCGTCCAATAATCACTTTCAATACAGACTGCCAAGCAACGAACAAACAAACGATGATTTACTCTTACAAACCTAACACTTGCGTATGTATTAAATTTATAGTTTACTGCCCTAGAGGCGCGCGTATAGATGTTAACACATCAAAAAATTGGAAATAGAATCCCGAAAAATCCCGAAATCCCGGGATCCCGAAAAATCGAACCGAATTTTTTAAAATCAATCCCGTTTAGTATCCCTAGTATGTACTAATTGCAGTACTTCTTTTGCACGATATGTGGCTTGTTTCGGAAAAGGCTGAACACAAATCTTAGCCTTACCTTAGCACGTTTAGAAATCGAAATTCTTTGGGACTTTACTCATATTCATTCTCAGAACCATTGCCGTCTTAGACAATTCAGATAAACTTTCAATATTCTAATGGCCCCAACATTGATGCCATAACTTAATATTATCTTCAGTATATATTGTGGCCGTCTGTGTTTCAATGGTAGTGTGCGCGGCTCTCGTGCAGGAGAATGTAGGTTCGATCCTTGCTCTGACCATCTTAAATATCTTTCAACGGCAGTCACCTCGCCTAGTGACGGCGACACTTTCTAGTATTTAGCCATGAAAAGGCTTCTCAAAATACCGTTCGGAAAATTGTAGGTCCCAATCAGTGAGTGTAAAACTAGAACGCGCACAGCTCACTGGTTGTGAGAAGCTCTCCCTAATCCCTACATGGGATGTAACGGGAAACCGTTTTCTTCGGCTTCACAGAGATATAGTTGACAATTTTTCGCTTCAGTCAGCTTGACTTCTCCCGTAGCATTGTAAACTTGAACTACATCAGTATTAAATGTTTTGACTTGATTTCCATCAACCAATTTTGAAATGCTAATATCCGTTACCAAATTATAATCGCCAATTCCTTCTGAAAAAATTTAGTAACCAACCAGCCTCAGTAACCAGTAGTTCAACCAGTATTCAATTATTTGACATTTTACTTAGGCCGGTTAACCGCTTGAGTAATTCTTTGAGGTTTTCTCTTCGCCGGTTAATCGAACAAAATTTCAAAATTGTTCGGTTAATCGAGTAAAAGCAAAAAATACTGTTTTCGTATATTTTTTTAAATCTGTATAAAAAAAAGCAAGAAACATAACAACTACATTTTATAAAGTCATTGGTATAACAAGTTCATTGATATCGTTTTCCAGAGATTTATATTTAGGGATGATTTTTATTTATTCGGCGTTTTTATTGGTACTTCTTTATGTTATTATTCAATAGTTTTATAAAAAAGAGGTTTTACAAATGCATCCCCATGATTCCTGGCAAACCCTATAGCTATTTCAGATCTAGCCACAGATTTTCATCAGCGGTTGTTTGGAATGCTGCTTTTGTAAAATTCATGAATCTAATTGCAAACGAAAAGTCATCTGCATTGAGAATTGAACTGTTCGCAGAATATCGCAATCACAACACACAAGAAAATATTTGCAACTAAACATAGAGATATAGAATGGTCTTGAGCTGGAATAATAAAATAAAAAAGTACCAATAAATCGGTCGAATAAATAAAAATCATCCCTGATGAACGTAGAGCACGACGAAACTGCAAGCAATTATTATTGCCTGTAAACATTGTGTTGTCTTTTAAGCAACAACAAAAGTCATTTCTAATGGAGACCGATGGTTCTCTGGAGATGGAAAGAAGCTGTTTGCAAATGTTTTTTTGTGTATTTGTCTTGCAATATTTTAGTGTAAAATTCTTAATTCAGATGAGTTTTCGTTTGCATTTAGTTTGATGAAAATATCAAAAGCAGCGTTCCAAGCAACCGCTGATGAAGATTTGTGGCTAAATCTGAGATAGCTATACGGTTTACCAGGAATCATGAGGATGTATTTGCAAATTTTCTTCTGTTTTAAAAAACTATACCTCTATTTATAGAGCTTTAGAATGGACTTGAGCTTGAATAATAAATTAAAAAAAAACATTTACATTTAGTATTAGAAAACTACGGACACAGCCAATTATGTGAGATCAAATTTGGTTGTTGTTTATTAACAAATTACGACACGTATCAGTAAAAAAGTCCTTAGATAAAAAATCTGTACCAAAATGTTGTTCGAAAATATTTATCTTCAGTAAATCGGCGGATTTACTCTTTTGACGTAGAATACGTCTTACCTTACGGTATGAGGAGTCATGTCAGGTTTTTATTGTTGTAATCTTTATTTCATTGAATTTGAGGAAACGGCTAGATGAATTTTTTTAAAATTTTTTTTTGTAGGTAAATGAAGATGTTATCTTTCGTTTGATATACATTTCATATTGGTTGATATATTTCTAGTATTTTAATTTCTCAAATGAAAATTGTTTAAACACATACACTCAAACATATGTGTGGTGTTTGGTTGAGTGTTTTTGGTTGCTCAACATTGCTTAGGAACATGTATCTAGTAAAAAGTGAAACGAACAGCAAGCTAATGTTGCTTGGCAACATGTATCTAGTAAAAAGTGAAACAAACAGTAAGCTAACGTAATAAAGCTTTTTTGCGAAAGCTTCAATAAAGCTGTTGTAACATTAATTTTGAATTGTAAAGCGTAAAGCTTTCACACAACGCTCGAATGCTAATGCGAAGACTCGATAAGGTAAACCTTTTTTAATATTAGGGCGGCCCTCTCAACATTCGCAGAACTTATTTCAATAAAAATATTAATTAAAATACATAAATTAAATTAAGTTTAAAAAAATTGTGTCTTGTGTCCAAATTAAAAAAAAACATAATATTTCACGTTATCCCCTCATTTGCTGTAATTTTCTAATCCAGAGTTTTTGGATTCCAATTAAACTTTTGGTAAGATCAAACTAAACCAATTTTCAAATTTTCTTGGAAATCTACTGTAGAAGGAATTTTCATGTTTATATAAAATAATGGGTCAAATGCTCAAACCCGTAACTTCTGACTTTCTTAAGAAACGTTTTACGTTGGCCGATGTACCACAAAGGTTCAGCAGTGATATTTTATTCGACAATATTCGAACTCGATCTCCCAATTCGTACTTTTATTTTTTTTCAAACAGGTTAACGCCAACGGGGTTTCAATCGGTTTATACGAGTTAACGCATTGCCAAGTCGAATTGTATTAATCTTTAGATTTAAAAACTGAAAAACTAAAAATAAGCAAAACAAATTAAATTGGTGACAATTTACATGTTCTCGGAAGTTGAAACTAGAAAAATAAATAGTTTCATTTTCTCCGACAACATCGCAAGGCGCTGTCCAAGCCAGGAAGAGAAAATCCTCTGTACAGTGATTTTTCTGTGGCGCTGTGCAATACTGGTTGCTGACTTGAAGCCAGTGGCGGAGGCGTATTATTATGCAAAATAGTTGGCGGCGGCGCAGTTCTACTTGTACGAAGAAAGTAAACGATTTATTCAAATGTAGACAGACAAAAGGCAGCTGAAACAATGAATGTGTTCGAAAAGAATACAATAATTAGAAATAACGAGTTTTTTTTTGAAATCTTTGCTCCCATAAAAAATGCGTGTAAGCAGTAATTTTTTCTCAATTTCGATTAACCAATTTTTCGCATAAAATTCATTGGTTTATTCGTTATTCGAAAATTGTGATTTTTAAATTATTCGATCGGATAATAGTATAAAATTCTCCGGTAAACCGGTTAACGATTAATCGATTGAATACCCTAGTAACCAGCCAACTCATTTCTTTCCTTGTGTTTCCTATACTGTCGCAAATTTCCACGATTGCAATTGCACCTCGAAAAACCCATGTGCTCAACCCATGTGTTCCCCTGCAAACTATTCGTTTCCGAACCATGCAGTATTGCATTCGCTGCCGTTTGCTTCTTCCAGCAATCACGTGCAATGTGGCCATTCTTTCCGCATGTATACCACTTTATATTCTTTTTGGAACTACTTTAATGTCCGATTGACTGAAGGGCTTACTGTTTGCCCCAACTTCGATTCTGCTATTCTTTTTTCAATTCCTTCCAGAAGCTTGTTGTTTAAAACCTGTAAAAATGGCAACGAATCACTAGATTCCTTCGCCACCACGAACTTTTTATAGTCTTCCGGTAAACTATTCAAATTACCAAAAATGCATCTGCAACAACAATGTCAACTTCGGCTAACTTTCCAACGATGTCGCTAAAAACCATTTGATGGTGGCCATTTTGTGTGCCCCAGTCATTTTTTCAGCAAAAAATTGCGGAACTTCAACACTTTCTCGAAGGTCGTCGTGGTTGAAATTTTTCTTTAAGCTTGATCTATGCTTCTCGAAATGATTTGCAATTTTTCTATGAACAATGCATATACATACAACTTTTGGCAAGTAATTCAAATCTATTCTCCGTAAAGATTTTCATTACAAAGTTAATTTCAAAACAAGTACAAATTATATTTGAACATTAATATTATCCCAGTTTGTAATTTTAATAAAATTTAATTGAGCTTTATCAATATCATTTTCGACTTTTGTCAATGTAAACTTTTGCTTTCTGTTTAAAAAAAAAAAAATAATATTTATTTTACATTCAGATTATAAGTTACGTTTTTCGTTCCCATGATCTACTTGTAAATTTCCATGAATTTTCTTAATTTCTCACACTCGCCTTGCGTTAGTTACCACACCTACGAACTTGTCAATTTAATTTGATGTCTTCTCAACTGCCGAATTCTCACGCATAATTTACAAGGAGGCTCATAAAAAAGGCGATCCAATAAATATAGATGATCTTTTTTTACCAACTAAGAAAAGAAGAAGATATGATCCTCCCTCGCTACCAAATACGAGAGAATTGGGATATTACAAAAATCATCTTAAATCTCTGTTTAGTATTCCTGGCACACATAACTACAGGATTGTAGAAAGAAAAAACAAACATCTCATATTACGTTATAAAAAATAAACTATCAACCCACAAATTGAACCTGTTCCATGTATTCTATTTTTGTTTTTGTGAACAAAATTTCTCGCTTGATTCCTTTTGTGATGTATTCCCGAATACATGAAAGCAGTTGATGTGTGAGAATACAAATACTGGTAGTTTTTTCATTTCTGACAAATATGTGAAGAGTCCCTTAAGAAAATGAGATGATAATCACACACCAGATATTGCTAGAACAACGCTCAGTGGCCATTAACAGCAAACAACCCTCAGTCACCAAATTAAAGGCAATGAGATTGAAATTTCCCACATTTAAGTGTTAGAGTAATTCTCTCTTCTTCGACAGATCGGAAGTACAGAACCGTTGTATTCAACAGGATATGTACTACCGATCGTAGTGATAAAATCAATGTAAAATGCTATTAGGTGCAATTCCGTCATTCACCTCATCACGAAAATGTGTAACAGTACAGATCCCTTAAGAAAACAAGGAAATACAATAAATAACCTTTTTAGAAATAGTTTGAAGAAACGTTGATTTCCTTATGGTTAGGAATTTCGGAAATTATGTTAATTTTTAGTTTTGAATTTAAAATCTTTTGTAGATCATATAGATCTAATCTTTTGTTTATATGACACTTTTTTCTGTGCCACCATTCACTGAAAGACCCTTTAGTGCCTCAGCACAACGAAGAGACGACAAGTATTGTTTAGATTTGAATAGAATACCAGTCAGCGTTTTCCAAAGTGAATAAATAAGAAGAACGAATAGTCACTTAATCGGCTGGTCATTACCGACTATTGTAGTACCCTATATTTTTAATTCTTTCCTTAAGTTTTTGGTTAATGTCTGAGAAATTCATACTGCAAGCTTATAAGTCATGAACATTTTTCTAATTGAAAAATGGTTGGTTTTTGTTGGAAATAATAGACAATTCAGTTCAACTCACTGGAATGACTAGCTTCGAACTCCGTGACAAGTTCATCATCAGATGGTTAACTACTGTGCCTGACTTGATGCCATCGGTTGATCATCAAACCTTAAGTTTTCTGAGAATGGATTGGAAACTTAATGAGGTGACATTTTACTGCAATTGTTATTGGCTCCTTTGCTTGAGCATTCACTTCTACCTACTAATAGTCGAAACCTGTTAAATAATGATTAGATTTAACGTAGATTAATTTGCAATCATCGATTGTATACGTTTTATCTCCAAAGATTTTAGTAAAAAGATTGATTGTACTGTTTGTGACCAAGGTTCTATATGGCTTGAAACCATGTGATTCCATAACATGTCGACACTCTGAATCCAATGGCGTCGTCTGTTTTTATCTATCATGTCACCATTTAGAAATATTTCACCAAAAATTTGCTGCGAATTTCAATTTGAAGTAAAATATTACCCTTGCAACAAAATATTTCAGGTTTTTATTGTTCCAATTTTAGCTACTCTTGTACAAAAAACGCGCATTCAATCCCAGTACTGACCATATTTAATTTTTGATTTGTTAAAATCTATAGACACGGGTAAGGCAATCTATAAAGGTGAACACAACAACAAACAGCACACAGCGTTAGCATCACATTCGTGGTTGTTGTACAACAACAGTCTCAGCCTGAAAATAAGTATGATGGTATTGATGTAGCGGCAGCGAACAAACAAACAGGTCGTCGTCGCCGAAGAGTATTGAGTAGTATAGAGAACTCATGGATCGAATTGTATGACTCAAAAGCACTGGCGACATCTGGCGAATGATTCAAAACGTATTACTCTCTGTTTGTCATTCATGCCTTTCTAAACATTTATGCTTTTTGTATTATTTATGTAACAACATTGTCGAAATGATGCATTTATTTTGATATATTCCATAAAGAGAATAAGACTCTTTTATGCTCATTTACTCAGACTCTCTACTTGACAGCGGAAAAAGAGTGCAATAAGTTTTCTATACTATTCAATACCTTTATTCGTCGCTCTGTTTATGACAAAACAAAAACCATTATTTCAGTGAGCTAAATATTACTTTCTTTATTTCAACAGTATTACATCTAATATTAAAGCATATATACGAAAAAAGAAAGTACAATAGCAAAAGAGCCTTCAGCAGAAAATCTATTATTTATTTTATTTTCTAATGTAACATTTCCAAAAGGAACTGCGTTTGGAATCGGTGAACAAGTGTTGGTACAGAACAGTGATTTAAAAGTAGAAGGCGAACGGATCATTCTTATCCATTCGTGGGATCAGAAGGGAAATTAGTTTATATTTATCTTACGAATTCCAGTGTTTCAAAGATTCGCATTCTTGAATAACCAGTGACTTCAAGCATGCGAAGCCGGTATTTTCGGTTTTATAAAAAAACCGCTTTCCATTACATTCCATGAAGGGATTGGGGAGAGCTTCTCACAGCCAATGAGCTGAGCGCTTTCTAATTTTTCACTTATTGATTGGGACTTACGGTTTTACACCGGTGGCGAACGGTATTTGGAGAAGCTTTTTCATGGTTAAGTACTCGATAGTGTCGTCATCACTGGCCGCCGGCGAAGGAAATGTAAGAGTATAAAACCGTGTGTATGTTTACAAATTTTATTTTCATGAATTGAAGATCTGTTGCTTTTTGGTTTCTTTGTTGTTCTACGTTTTTGTTTTCAGCAGTTTTCAACAAACAAAGTCACAGTTGGGTTACAAAAACATATACACATATTATTACATGTTAAAGAGTCTGGCTACAACACGTAATATTGAATAGCAAATACAATGTGTTTGGACACAAGTATACTCTATTTTCTGGAAGCTACAAACACATTGGATTTGCATATATACAACAAAATGGAAAAATTTTCAGCGTGCGCGCAAATATATAGTTGAATCCACGGTTCAAGTAGCACCAGTCTACACTGCAACATAATATGCGCCATCTAAATATTGGGTTATTTAAACCCCGTTTGTTAATTATAACAATAACGCGTGATGACATTTTTAAACTCAAAATCGCACAAATATGTATATTTCTATTACATCCCATAACAGGTATGGGAGAGAACTTCCAACAATCAATCAAACATGCGCTTTCTAATTTCTAAACATAGTGATTATGACCTAACATTTTACACCGTATGGGAAGGGTTGTGAATAGAGAATGCTATCTTCGCTAATTGCACACTAATCCCGGTGATTTTCACCACAAGAAATTAAAGCTGGTCCGATTGGTGATACAACGCACGTTCTCATGACCGAGAATTGCGCACGTTAACCATTTCACCACCACCGTTACAACATTGAATAAGCCCCAGCAGATTTTCATAAATGAAAAATAATGGGTTTTCCAATAGGGATGGATTTAATGAAACAAGTTGCGATATGAAAATTTTTTTTCTTTAATTAAAAGACCTTTCAATTGCATTATGTAAGGAAGATAGCATCCTTGAAAATGCCTCCGCGGCTTCTCTGCACGCTGAAGAAAATCCGGTCTCTGTAACATATTCTCCCGAACAGATTCTGCAGGAAACATGTACATGTTTGGAACACACTTCGAACATTCATATCTTTACAAGTCCCACATTCACATGAATTTAAATGCAAACAGTAGCATATTTACTGGCTAACATATATGATTTTAAATGGACACATATGCGTTTTTCATCCCAAACATCCATATGCTTACGTGGAAGCATTCGCGAGTTTTCCCTAAACCTCCATATAGTTACGTCGAATCATATGCGTATTTCCTCTCAAACATAATAATACTTAGAAATGAATTATTCCTTGATTTATTATTTATTATAAATAATTTTATCAATATAAATCCACATTTATAAATAATTAATACAAAAAAATTATAACACTTAAAATGGCCCTTATTGCATTTACTGGCATAGAAGGCATCATTTGTTTTTTAAGAAATAAGAATGTACTGCTCTTTTGCTTCTCCATTCATTGTTGTCTCTAACGTTTTTGTTTTCAGAAGGTTTCAACTCTCGGATGGTTATCACTATGCGTTAGTACATAAACAGTTCACATGTCCTGCAAGCCAAGCGTGTATTAATAGTTTTGTCCGTTCACTTTGCCAGAATTTACTTTTGAGAGAGAAATAATGATTTTACTCTTTTTGTGATAATTTGCACAAAAAGTACCCGAACAACTTCCAGTAAAAATTTGTAAGGAAACAGCTGTTGTGATTTTATCCTTTGGAACATACATTTTGGCTTGCAGTTACATTACGTATCTACTACCGAAGTTGACAAATTATGACGTCGTCGATTCACCAGAATTTGCAGAATACCTCTGCACATTATTGCTTTCAATTTTCTTTTCAAATTTGAGTAATATATTAAATTAAATATTGAAAAGCTTATTTGCACTTTTCTTTGTTCATATAAAACAGCGGTTTTCAAACAGCTGTTTAATCTTGCAAATTTTTTTGGCTAAAATTTCTCCACTTGAAATTTGCAAGACTTCTAATATCAAACTGCCACAATTATCGCACTCAGGCTCTCATTTACTGTTCCTTTGGAATAGACGAACACGATCCAGTAAAGTTTTTTATAAATTGAATTGAATACACGAAAATAAATCGCAATACATCAGGCAAAACAAAAAAACGCTGACTTCATCTTTAATATCAATACACATTCAGGGACATTTTTGAATGACTGACTGAGAGAATAATGTAAAAATGCAGATACACACTTACAAAATATACTCTCTGGATGACTCTTATTTATTCTCTTGCTCACAAGATAGCATAAACATATTTTAAAATATTAATCATTGTGTCTCAGACATGTAATATTGAATAGCAAACACAATGTGTTTGGGCACAAGTATATTATGTTTGCAGCGGGCTTCAAACACATGTTATATTTGCATCCACACAACAAAAACGACTGATTTTTCAGCATATGGATGGTGCGCATTTGAAAGGTAAAATTTTTGATCACTTTGGCGCATAGATCAGGCTGAATGTTAGTAAATGCACGTGCTATTTTGACTTTGCGGCTACCGGTCGTTTATGGCTTATTAGACTTAAACTTAAACTTAGACCTTTAGCTTAAAGAACACCACAAGATAAACTATAACGGGGACAAATCGCAAGATCTCGACGGACAGTTCACGTCTGCTCAGCGTGAGCTAACCCTGGTCTCAATCGCTCGTGCAAACTGTTCGTGGTGTCATCAGTAGTGTGGCAAACTGGGCCGTTCTATTGGAACCACATGTCGTTCACATATGCATCAGTAAATTTTGGTTGCAGAAATTGGTTATCATCGATCGGTAGCGATCTCCGTCGATGGTGTTAGAAATACCAACATAATTTAAGCAGAAGCACGGACAGATAATGCCGCCGGCTTATAATCCATATTAGATAGTGACTTTATGCGAATGCATTACCACTTGTGTAGACCTCGTGTGGGTTGGTATTGTCCTAATTCCAGTAATTTTGCTTATTTACCTAAACGTTCATCCACCAATAATCATCGCTGTAACTTGCCTTTATGGTTTGTGGTTATTGTCGCTCAAATAAAAACAAGGGAATTTAACACAAGATAAAAAAAAAAAACAACATAACCGCCATGAACTCTCAAAATCTGTCTGTCTCTATTGGAAACCCCTTTACATAATAATAGCTTTTTATTATTTTTCCAAATATTTTCTTTAGAGAAAACACAAATCTTCTTGGTCGGGTGTTCGAATCTTGAGCTTCAAAATAGGTTCTGAGTTCGACTAGTTTGAAGCCTGGGGTTCTAAAGTTTCATACTACTTATACAGGGTGGAGCGCGGTAATTTGCTTATTTGGAAATGAAATAAAAAAATTATGAACCTTGGAAAAATTAATTTTATATTTTAATTATATTGAACAGTAAGGGAATTTTTAAATTATATAGTTTTAAGTGGTGTTTCTGGCAAATGTCGACCTTCACTATCCACACACTGTCTATTCCATTTTGACCAGTAAAATTCACAAACCGACAAATTTATTTTTCTTTTTTAGAGTCCGTACATCAAAACTAATGAAATAAGAAGTCTGGACCAACATTCTTTTACAGAAATAATTCTATATATGTTACAATTGCTGGTTGGAAATAAGCATTATTTCAGAGTTCACTTCCGACAAACACAGATATGCATTATAAAAAACTGCATTTTATCGAGAAAAACGCTAAAAATGGAGTCAGAAATGTCAAAAGTTTGCAAAAATTTGTCAAAAAAGTGCTAAAAAGCATTAGCATGTTTTTTCAAAAAAAAAGTGCAGAACCCAAATAAAGAGAGCTAGAATTGCACTTAAAGTGCTAAAATGGCAACCCTGCGTATTATACGTATATAAAAAGGAGATAGCAAGAGAGCAACGACAATTTTGTGAACTTGTGTAGCGTATGTACGAATATAACAATGTATGTATGTATATACTTTGCATTCTTTGACTTTTGTGGGAATAAAACAAAAAGTATTGAGCAAGAAAATAATGACACATGTGCTTGCACTGGGTCTTTAAATAATTTTAAGTATTAATATTATTTAACTGTAACGTCATCATATGATTGAACGCTGTTTTTGAAGTGTAAACATCTATAAGCTGGGGGTAAAAATCTTTTTCACAATACAATCACAAATTTAGAGTAAGATGTGCGATGTAATCGTTAACCAATCGTAAAGCGTTATCAAATCGGTGTGAGCTATGTATGAGTGTATTAGTGTACTCATACGCTGCATACAATATACTCAACACCATCTAGTGTGCAATAGTAGCTACTAATTTTCACTAATTGTCGTACATTATGTTATCGTAGGCAAATGAAACAAATAAATAAAATGAATACAAAAACATTTAATTTTAATAACTTTTAAAAAGATTTTTTGCAATTTTAATAAGAAATTTGCTAAAACAAAGCAAAATAAGGAAAACTAAAAACTAAACTTGTCAAACTAAAAGTCTTCTTCGTCTTTGAGATTGTCATTCATACTTAACAGCTGCATATAAGCACCATCTAGTCACGAAGCTTCAGTCTTTGGACTAATTCGACTTTTTAAGCCGTCATACGAACAGTGCCGAGTTGATGTTGAGGACTGTTCGAGCACAATTCCAGCTACGGCGGTAATATTTTCCACTGAACGCGCTGGACGACCACATACAAAGTTTTATTCTGAAATAAGGACCGGGATTTACGAACTCACTTCACAAATTGATCCACAAACTGCGTTAATGGCACTCTAATTCTATCGAATATATTTCGCAGATTTCCTTCAGTTTGAGTTGAAGACACAGAACTTTGGAAGACAATTTTTAATATTTCCCAATTTTAATATATTAATAATACATTTTTAAATCAACTTTTTAATAATAAATATTCGTAAATTTCGTAACTTTAACTAATAACCTGTTACGTCACAAATGTCAAATTGGCCAGCGGGGGTTCAATTTTCAAATTTTACACCGCCCACCCTTTATAAAGTTTTCTGCGATTGGAAATAATATTCATATTCATGAGATTTATTTTAAAATTTTTAAAATGTAAACCACAATAACTTCCGAGTCTCTTGAGAAAAGTGATCCAGGCGAACGGATTTATTTCGCCCAAACTATACCTTATCACCGCAGGAAATTTCGTTGAACACATTACAATTTCAAACAAAAAGGTTGTTTCAGTAAAAATGCACTCTTTCATTTTACAATTAAAACACGTATTTTTTGGAATAGTTGTGATTTTGTTATTGGATTGTAAAGACGATATATTCCGATTAAGTATGGAATAAAATATCCGTCAAATGGCCTCCACTCTTTTCATTGCCCTTTTCATGAAATTTTACATGACTTTTTCACAGAGATGTGGCTGTATCTTATCGATGACGCGTTGGATTTCGGATTTGAGATCAGGAATTCTTTCAGGTTTATTCACATAAACTCGGGATTTCACAAAACCTAAAAGAAAGAAATCGCACTGCGTTAAATCGGATGATCTTGGTGGCCAGTAAACATCAGAATTTCATGAGATATAATTTGGTCTGAAAATCTTTGCTGCAATAAATCAGTTGTTTAATGTGCGGTGTAGTCTTCCTGGAACCACATATCATCCACATCCATCCCGTCCACTTGAGGCTACAAGAACTCCGTTATCAGGTTCATGTAACGAATGCCGGCACTTTCCATGGACTGCTGGTTTGAGCTCTTTTGTAAAAATTCGCCGTGTGGTGCTTCGTGAACTTTGAAGTAGTTGAGAACGATGCCGAATTGATGTTTTCGGCGATACTCTCGTTTAAAGCAGCACTGTTTTGAAGATACCGATAACCGACCCAGTTGCTTCTCGACTGAAAATTCTTCGCAGTTTGCGAGCGGTCTCAGTATAACTTTATAAATTTTGTAATAAATTTACACAATTGAAGACCCTGGTGGAAGAAGGTGTTAACTAATTTTTTTTCAAAAACGATATTTTCCTTCTTTTAATGTTTCCATGGTATCTAACTTTGTTTTAGATAAGAAAATAGTCACCATGGAAGCATTAAAGAAGCAAAATATTCTTTTTGAAAAAAGTGAGTAGTTAATACCTTCTTCTGCCTGGGGCTTCAATTATAACGCGTTGTTCTTTCGCAAAGCGCTCCATTTTTAATAATCGGAGTAAACATATGTGACAGCTGCCAAATTTCAGAGTTGCCTCTTGCCCAAAAAAATTGATACTAAATGTAAAAAGTGCAATCTTGCTGAGACACCCTTTACTTGTGGCTGAAAATGGTACAACTTCTGTCAATGTAGTCCAGGAAAGAAAAGATTGAACATCCTTTATCATGCAATTCCGGAAGACAACGTTATATTCCTTTTTGTTCATAATTTATTTGATTTTGTGTTGTGCACAAAAAAGTTGAATTTTGTCTTCCTGCGATATGGTACTAAATTATATTCTGTGGGAATTATGTGATATACCTAAGTATAGTATTTTATCCGTCATTTATTTATTTATTTATTTATCTCACAGCTACAATCCTCAATAGGATACAGCCGGTAATATGTTTTCAACAACGTTATAAAATTTATGTTATATACGTAGTAGACATAACATACAATACTTAATAAAATTTAAATACATTTAACATAAGAAAAAGAGTAGAGTACAATTAAAATAATATGAAGAAAATTTGGAAAATTTAAAAATTTAAAAAAAAAGAAAAATATAAATATAAAAATATTAACATAAAATAATTAAAATGAAACAAAATAGTTAAAAAATAATACAAAATAAAAAATAACTTATAATTAAAATAGTAGCAATACAGGAGATGGGACAGGAACATCTGGAACATGAGGAACAGGAACAGGAACATCAGGTGGAGTAGAATAACAGGGGGATGAGCAGGAACAAGAGAAATGGTAAACAAACTCCACAAATTTTAGTGGAATGATTCACAGGAACTTTAGGATAAAATCGTAGGAGATAACATAGGCAGTCACATCTGGAGCAGGAATGTCGCAACAATATGTGTGGAACGATAAACAGGAACATAAAAATAGCATAATGGGAGATAAACAGGAAGAGTAGGGACTTGGAGATCTGGAACATGAAGATGAGGGACATGAATGTCAGCATCTTGCGTTAACCGCTAATGATCCATCCATCTATTCAGCGTCAGCTACAATTCATTGTAGAATTCAGAATTTATAATAAGATTGATTAATAGATGCAGGACTGGTTTATCAGAGGAAAATGGTGGGCAACACAAGCTGGATAATAGTTCCCGATTAATTACGAATTAAATGTTGCTTAATTATATTCAAAGAATCTGAAGCGGGTAAGGAATTATAGATTTCATTGTAAATGAGGCAAACGCGTCGAAAAGGATTGTAGTAATCGTAATTATAACGGACAGTCGGTAGCTTTGTAGGATAGAAATATCGGGTTTGTCTACAGGGAACATTAAAATTTATTTGACTCACGAGAAAATTTGAATCTATACAACCCCTAATGAGTTTTACAATAAACATAACATTTGACATATACCTGCGTTTTTCAAGTGTAGGAAGATCAATAAGCATCAGTCGATTTTTATAAGGTGGAAAATCATCAATGTTCCAAGCGAGACCACGTAAAGCAAAAAGCAAAAATTGTCTTTGAATCGATTCGATGCGGTCTATGTAACAGGCATTATATGGACACCACACAATACAAGCATATTCTAATCCAGGTCTAACGAGAGAGACAAAAAGACGTTTAGTGACGTACGGATCAGCAAATTCTTTCGCCCATCTTTTTATAAAAGCTAACAGTGATCTGGCTTTGCCTATGCAGGAATCAATATGAAGATCAAAACGCTACTTTTGATCAAGAAGTACTCCTAAATCCATGAAGGAAGACACATTTTCCAATATATAAGAACCAATAAGATAATCAACATTCAACGGTGTACTACGGCAAAACGAAAGCTTTTTACATTTTACCTGAGTTAGCTACGTACTATTTACCAAACACCAATTAGTGAGACCATCCAAGTCATATTGAAGATGGGTGGAATCCTCAGTATCGCATATAGGCATATACAACTTAACATCATCTGCAAACATCAAAATATTAGAGGATTTAACTATAGATGGTAGATCATTTAAATAAAGAATGAAAAGTAGAGGACCTACATGACTGCCTTGAGGAACACTAGATGTTACTGATATAGTTGAAGATAATACATTTTTAAACCGAACTTTTTGGGTACGACCACTAAAGTAAGAAGTTACCCAGTGCAACAATTTAGGTGGAAAACCAATAATATCAAGTTTGTATGTTAACAAATTATGAGCAACTGTGTCAAAAGCTTCACTAAAATCTGTATAAATTACATCCATCTGACTTTTATCACGAAAAGCTGCAAAAACATGAGACGTTAACTTCAGTTAGTTAGTCGTAGACGACCTGCCCTTAACAAAGCCGTGCTGATATGGCGAAACCAAACATCCAATAAAATGAAGTAGTCTATTCGTAACCAATTTTTCAAATAGCTTTGGAATTGCACACAGCATTGCAATTCCTCTGATATTTTCAATATTGGATCGACTTCCAAACTTAAAGATTGGGCTTATGAAATTGATTTTCAATAAGAATCGTGATTTCCAATATTAGTACTCCCGATGTAAAATTTCAGCATGTTCCACACCACTCACCATGTGCCGTGGTGACCTAAATTTGGTCTAAGGTTGCCACTATTCATTCCATTCAGAAAAAGCGCATATGGAACAGTTTTAATTGTAAAAAGTTTATCCCTAAACAATATCTTGGTCACATAAATACTATGTATATAAATTTGGAATATTCATTACAATAATCGTTTCGTTTTTTCAATAAGTCACACAATTGCACAAAAATATTGATCTGTATTTCGTTCACAACAGTTAAAAAAAAAAAATACAAAAATGGAATGCAAATTCAGCAGCGCAAGATATTCATCTCCTCAGAAACCCCAATTATTGCAGCAACACAACATATTCCTCACCATAATGAATCATATTTATCACAGCAATGAAATATATACATCACAACAATGAAATATTTACATTATAGAAATGACTGGTAGACATGCCAGAGACGGAACTTTTACATCGTTTAAACCATTTTCACCTGTGTGAGTTTTATATTTTTTGAGTGTATTTTCTTTTAGAACATTTAGAACTAAAGCAATTTAATAAACCGAAGTCAAATTTGCACAAAATTGTCCAGTTTGTTTTTTTTTTTTTGATTGAATTTAATTTATATTGGATTCTTTCAAAAACTTCCATCAATTTTTTTTGACCAATTTATATGGTTATCCCGGTTTAAAATTCCAAATATCACTTATGTTTTATTATTGAACTTGACAGTGCATGACTTCATCCACCAAGTTATTTTGTTTGTATTAACTCAAAAAACCCACTTAATGTAGGGTACTCATAATCCAAAATGAATGCCAAAACATAAACACTCAACTCCACCAGCGAACAAAAAACTTGTGACATTTTTGCCAAATGCCCGGTGACATTTATGGATCATAACAATTTTTTTTTTTTGTGAATAAATGATAAACTGTTTTTGGTCTATGCGTTTGTTGTTGTTTTTGCGATGAATAAGTGATTCTATTATAAAATTATACTTCGTATATTGTAGTCGTTTGTCTCTAGGGTATCAATTTAGTAAAAACAATTTTTGCTTTTGTTTTGAATAAATAATAAATAGCAGCAAAAAGAAAAAAACCAACAACAATATTTGGCATAAAAAGACACCATTTTATTTCTGTTTGCCGAAGAGTTTCATATGCTACGAGTATTTTTGTATGTTAAGTGGTCTTTTGTTAAAGACGTCCAACTGACTGACATCTGACGGAATGTTTATACTCCTATTTGAAGTAGGAGCCAGCGAAAAAAAAAATTAAAAAAACACAAAAATACATTGAATCATTTCATATGTATCATGTGCGCACTTGAAAGTTTCAATTTGCATCTGATTTGGTGTTTGGATATGGATATGGAAACAATTAGCGAGTGATATTGTAATTAATTGGATGATATTTGGACATAATGGTATGAATTCCTATTGGTGACTTAAAGGAGTGTATTGTGTCAAATAACGACAGTGAATGGTTTAATTAGAGAACATTGCATTACGTTATTTCATTGAGAAAAAGTAGTCTGATTAAATAGCACGAAAAGTACAAGATCGATTGTTAGCCTGATTGATTAGGGATATCAGGTAAAAGAGACGCATACCAGAAACGCATGTGCATAATCTTCTATTCGTTCTCTGAGTATCATTTTTTTAAATTTTAGGTAAGAACACTAACTCAAATGAACGCTTTCGTTCGAATGTGTATATTTATTTGTCAGAGTAAGGAGAGCCATTAAATTTCGTTTCGCTCGAAATATTTTAATCGGTAAGGGGGTTTAATTTTTAGTTCTTTGAAAATTTAAGTCTTTTTAACTCCCGAGTATTATTTTTAGCTCGGGAGCCGAATTTTTATTTTCAACGTTTTAAAAATATTGCTCGCTCCCGATTTAATTTAAAAAAAAAGATTCGAGAGTCAAACTTTCCGAATATTTGTACCCTCGCCCATAGGATGGGGGTATAGATCATTTAATACGAAAAAAATTTAACGCATAGAAGGAGCCATATTATACCATATTAGACCATCAGTATCTTTGGACGAAATTCGTTTTGGGACTTTTTAAGATGATTGAGCCATGTCCGTCTGTCTGTCTGGCTGGCTGGTCAGCCGTAAATAGTTTATCAGTGACTATTATTTGTCCATAAATAGTTTAGGATTGGAAATGGGTGTTTTGGGCACGCCTCTTCTGGTACCTCCCATACAAATCGACACATTTTTTACGAAATCTTGTTTCTTCTAAAACCTTTTCTGGTAGATGTGATTAGCTTCAACTCAAACATTGGTTAATAACCTGAAAATATCTACTTAATTGAAGAAAATGGGCGAAATAAAAAAACTGGGGTTTCAAAAATGTCGGTTTTCGGTTTATGCGAATATCCCAATTTTAGCGAGACCGGTTTTCAGTTAAACCAACCTGTTTCGGTTTTTATGACAAAATGGTAAACTATGCCTTTTTAATTCAGTCTTTTTGAATTTGGAAATCGACTACCGAGCAGATATACCGCTCGGAACCGGTGTAAAACTGCAGGTCCCAATCGGAGTTGAAAGCTCCTCCGGGTTGTCAATGCACTAAGTCGCGTGAAACACTTCCGATCTTAATGAAATTAGGTTATGTTATAGTATGTCATCAAACGCGAGTCGCCAAGTAAGACAAGGGTGAATTTGCCACGCCCATGTTGGTGTCTCCCATACATAAGTTGTTCGGCCGGCTGTTTGTTCGACAAGATAACTCCCTCAAAACCGAACCAATCTTTATGAAATTTTGTGCTATACAAATTTCCGGCTGGCCAACTCGATATCTCCCGTATAACACAATCGGTCTTAACAAAATTTGGTACTTATTTTACTTATCGTACAATATTTTGTGTATTTGAGATGAACAACTTCGCCATGCCCATTTTTGTACCGGACAGTTGGCTGGCAGTCACGATAACTCCCCATAATCACTTAGGATCGTAATTAAGATGGGTATTGGATAATATTAAGCGCAATGCCACTCTGCTATTGAATATTAACAAATGTGCCAAATCGGTCGCAATGGATGACTTCGGGTGAGGGTATGTTTACGTCGGTTCACCCACCCGGCTGAAATTTCTGTACTGGTTTTTTATTACTAAGTGTATGCGAAAGATGTACATATGAATGTGTGAAATAATAGATAAGCGGGCAACAACTTGTAAAATTTGATGATACAGGGATATTGTTTGAAAGGTTGAGAAGGTGTTAAAAATGACTATGGGTGGATATGACTCTAAAATGCGAGAAAAGTCGTATCGAATGATTATGATCGCAAATCTTCAGAATGCGGTAAAAAAAGGTGCGAAAAAATGCGCGAAAAATCGTTGGGAAAGCTTAGGAATGTTACAAAAATTGTGAATGTGGGTAAAAAAGGGGCACAAAGTGCAAAACTTGAAAATGCAAGAAAAATCGTTCGGAATGGTTAGGAATGTGGGAAAAATTATGAATATGGGTAAAAAAAAAAGTGTAAAAAGAGGGGCAAAAGGGTGCAACTTGAAAAGGCGAGAAAAATCATTTGGAAAGGTTAGGAACGTGACAAAAATTGTGAATATGGATAAAAACGGTTAATAGAGGGTGGGGGTGGGTACGCGAAGTGGGTAAATCTTTAAATTCGTTGAAATGATTAAGAATGTGTTAAAATAGTGAATAATGTGGTAAAATTGCAACATGCCCGAAAAGAGGTTCACAATTGTTGGGATTATGTTAAAAAAAGAATGATGGACAAAAGAAACAAAAAAGTGTTAAAGTGGAATAATTGAGAAAAATCAGTAAAAAAAAATTTTATTTTTACAATTTTTAATATACAATTACTGTGGGAGGGTAAAAAGCAGGACGTTAAAATTCGAAATAATAGAGGAAATTACAGGTTTGGCCAAAATAGTTTTAATTGATATTGTTCAATAAAAATCTACAAATTTTGATATTAAAGGTAAAGATAGGTGTTTCTCAAAAAATGTTGTGAATAACAGGCTCGGTATCCTAATCCTAAACATGCACATCACCATGCAATCAAGATTTTTTTCTCGCATTTTGAGCCTTATTGCCCCCACACTATTTTTTAACGAGTTATAAGCTATTCCAACCGGATTTTATATCTTTTTAAAGTTACCATTTTTGTCCTTTTTTCAATACTCCAAAATTAATGTTATTCAAAGTCTAGAAATTTTTGCGCCATTTTATCCACATGCCACATTATTGATACATTCCCATCATTTACAAACGGTTTTTCCCGAACTTTGAAATTGTTGGGATTTTTTTTACTTTTTTCCACATATTCTATTTGTGACACGTTCCAAACGATTTTCCCGAATTTTAAATTTTACCCATTTTTGAAATTTAATGATTTTCCCGGATTTTAAATTTTACCCATTTTTGGAATTTAAAAACAAGACGTCTCACATATTCATGTTTTGCCCTTTTTACGTACAAAAACAATTTTTAACAAATTCAATTAATTTCATGTATTTTTTTCCTTTTTGGAAACAAAAATAAAATTAAAATAATTTATAATTGTAATTTCCTTTAAGGCTGTAAGAGATCATGTTTTCTCCGGTTAGTGATAAAAATGTAAATGCCGCGGGTGGGAAGCATCATCTTCAGCACCGTCTAGCCCGTTAAGCCACTGCGGTATGTATTTACACAAGTCACTAACCGAAGACAATTATTGATTGTGTGCAGAGTGATTGTTGTCGCTACTTACATATTGCTTTCCTACTTACACGCACTGATGCAGAAGTTTTGAAAGTTCTATTTATAGAATGAACTATTCTAATTGTAGTTGTCTCGTTCTGTTTTGGTTTGCCCTACCATATGTTTCAAATTTAATTGTTTTAGATCCTCGTTATGTTTAAAGTTGTTTAAACATAAGGCTTTAAGGCTGTAAGAGATCATGTTTTCTCCGGTTAGGGAAATTTATTTAAATTTAAATTTATTTTATTTTGTGAATTTATTTTATCACAACATCATTATCCAATTCTAAATATTTATTTATAAGTATGTATGTATCTATCTGAGAAAGTTTTACCAAGCCCAACTTCAAATTGAAAATTTTAAAAATACCCTGAAAATTATTAAATAAAAAATATAGCTTTAAAATTTGTATGATATTTCCCAATTAAATTACGGTAAATAAGAATCGGGAAAGAAATTTCTGAAAATTGTAAAAATCTTCTTCTTGGATATACATAGATGATGAAAAAATTCATGCATTCCGCAGGCCTTATTTTAGGAAGACATTACAAAAAAACCCTTCCACATGCCTTATATGTTGAAGGCCTTGCGTCTTCCGCCGCTGGTACATGTCTAATCAGATGGTCATTGCCAGTTAAATAGCTATATTCCACCATAGTAATCAATTTAATTTAATTATGCCTTTCTGATATGTAGATGTTGATTATTTTCTACACCTTCCACGACATTCCAATCGATTTTTGTCGCAGTTGCCTCTTATAAAAATTTCACTTGCGAGTCAAACAGATCGGCTCCTCCTCACTATAACGCTCTCACTCCCAGTAAAATAAAACTTAAATTCCGAAGCCAATTTTTATTTTCTTATATTTGTTTCGCTAGGGAGCGATTCAAATAAAGAAATATTTTAAAAATTAAATTCGCTTTTATTGAGGAATAACAGAATTTTTCGGCTCGCGAGCGGATTTTTTTCTTTGATATTTGTATATATTTATTTTTGTATATCCTGCACAACAATATAAAATCTTATAGTTATAGCACAGGAATTACCAACTGTGCAGAGAGACGTTTGACAATTAACTTAAATGTAGAAAGTAAAATCAAAATAATGGAGATTACATTTGTTTAAACGCCAAGCGTTTATTCTTATATAAGAATTGAATTGTAAAGAATTGAAATGAATTGTAAATTTTAATCTAGTGTAAGTGTAGATTTAAGTACTGTACTCGTACCTCATTGTGATTGAGAATAGTTTAGCTTTAGTTTGTAAATTGCGTTGAGATCAAACGGGAAACATTACTGGGACGATGGCGTTGGCTGCCCCCTCCTAGCCAAAGCGAAGATAGAACTGCAATTGTCCAGGTTAAGAACAACAAAGCTGATGGTGTTGTTGGACCACCAGCTGAGCTGTTTAATGCTGCCGACCATGAGATGGAATGTTGCATGCTTCAGCTCATATTCAAAATCTGGCTAGACGAATGCATGCCTGCCGATTACAGTCTTAGCATAATGGGTCCTGTTTCCAAAAAGTGCGAACCGATTATAGGTAGAAACTATCGCCGTATATGGCTTTCATACATTGCTTGCAAGTTTCTCGCAAGCATAAAGTTCGAAAGACTAAAACCGTTTGTTGCAGACCTGATCGGATGGTATGAGTGTGGTTTTAAGCCTGAAAAGTCAACTACCGACCAGACATTCACATTACAACAATTGCAGGAGAAACCTCAAGAAAAACAACTCGACACCTACTACATGTTTGTACATTATAAGGCTTCCTTCGATAAGGCTGCCTTCGGGGAAACTGCACCAATCTATGGCAGAGCTTCTCGAAATGTTTTAAGGAATCATCAAAAGGGGGTTTGATAGTAAACGAGGGCAAGACAAAATTAATGGTTGCGATAAGCAGAATATCCACCCGGTTGGATGATAGGGTGAACGTTGATAGCCGTTACAATTTCAAAATGTGGTCGGATCTGCAGCGAACAGAAGCAAAAGATCCAACTATATCTGACTCTCATACAAACTGTCTTGCTTTATGGCACAGAATACTGGGTCATATCGCATGCAGATGAAACGTCAATGGAAGTCTTCCACTGAAAAATGTTCAGAAAAATATATAATTAATATATTTAGAACACGGCAAGTATTGACGACGGATGAACGATGCGGTATATAATCTGTGGCCGTGGCTTGTGGACATAAACTGTGGACTTCAAATAACCCCACAGTTAGAAGGGTGGAGCAGTTAAGTCTGAAGTTACGGAAGGTTTAAATAGCCCACTCTGTACGTTAAGGGTAGTGCAACCCTGAAAAATTGACTAACCTGAAAAGTGTCGTCTTGTGGTTAAGGCGGGAATAAGCCAATCTATTTGTCCCTTAGATGAACCTCCCCACGAAGCTCTTAGAACTTAGTTTGATTTCCAAATTGGGGTGGATAATTCCCATTAGCGCTTGTCGATTTTGATCAGACATAATTATTTCTGTTTTACGTGAGAAATGATTGTGCATGGTTGCAAAAAATTAACAAGTACATTTATTAAAGGAAAAACAGCGTTGTATTCGACAATTTTATAGGTAGGTTAGGTTGAAAGGGAAGCCCGCCATTTGAGTTAAAAACAAATTACGAGTTCACCCGAAACCATATTTTCGGCCCAATGTGGTTCCCATATATACAATTGAATAGAGAAAGGAATGGTTGTAGAGAAGAGGAAGAATGCAGGGGAGAGGGTAAGCTAAAGGAGAGAGTCTAGCGCAGAATTTTTTTCAGTTGACTTTTTGTGCTCTGCTGAACCAGCGAGATTTCTCTATGAATTTGAGGAGGGGTTTAATTGGAGCGGCTGATAGGTCATTGAGGTTTTCGAAGAGCCTGCCCCCCATAATGGCTAGACTATACTGTTGCAGTCTACATAAACAAAGCAAGTGCTGCACTGCCTCCTCCTCTCCTTCAGCTAAACAGCTTCTGCAGAAGTCTTCATATGGAAGTTTCATGCGTGCACGCATGTGGCTTATCACGCAGTGTTCAGCTATGACTCCTGTGAGAGTGCTGAGTGTGTTCTTTCCAAAGGAGAGCAGCCCTTTGGTATGTGTTCGATCAATGGCCGGCCAAAGAGTTCGAGCTATCCTACAGTTCTGTACCGATTTTCATCTCGACTTGGTTCCTCAGTTCCACGAACGGAATATGCACGTCCAGAGTCGCAGCGTATTCCGGCGCACGGGATTGCGTTCTGGCGCATTCGTCTGCTATTTCGTTGCCGTGAATGTTGTTATGTCACGGTACCCTGCAGAGCGTGTCTTCGTGCGGCTGAATTTGGGCTACAACGTAATTTGATGATTCGTGAGTCTAAGGTCTTGAGGTCTGCCCTGCTGTCGACGTAGATTTTGAGTTTCGCTGGAGATAATTCCTGTTCCAAAATCTGTTTGCGGCAACGTTAATGGCATACATCTCTGCCTGAAAGGCCGTACATTTGTTTGGAAGTCTGGTGGAAATCCTGATATATTTCTGACCCCGTGCTCGCTTCCACTTTAGATCCTTCCGTGAAGATTGAGATTTCACCGTAAATTTTTACAGGTAAATCCATATGAATGAGTTTCCTCGCACAGTAGACAAATTTCTGAAATTAAAATCGTGTGATTTTGCTTAACAATTTAATTAAAGTTTTACGATTTTGCTATAAAATATAAAAATGTGCACTTAAAGAAATTACAGCAGGATCGGAAGAGAATTCAACTTCTTTGATCCCTATAATATTCACTGTGTTTAGTTTTATGTAAAGTGTTAATTTTGATTTAAATATTCGAAGATGATGAAGATGAAAAAACAAGTCACTCCTTTTCACTTTGTGTCGACATTCCACGACTTTACGTGTTAGTCCAAAACGAAATAACTTAGAAAAACACTTTACAACAATAACATAAACACAACAAACGAAATATGAAACCTTAAAAAGAGTCCAAACGAAAATATTTCTTCAACGAAACAAAAAAGAAAAAATTAAAACAAACTGTTGACCATTAGTACACTTTACCCGACGTAAAGTACTCTCGAACAATGAAAGCATTTTTCATTGTTTTTGTTCGAACATCTATGGATTTTTTCAACTGTAAAGCCGAGTGCGAGTGAAGTGTAAGAGGACGGACAGTCAATTATTCATAAGAAAAGTGGATTTTTATTGTCTTTAGAGCAGTATATTTTCGGAGCCGTCGTTAGTTTTTTTTTTTTCAATTTTTTCTTATGCAGGTTCACTGGCCCAATTTCACTGACAACACAAAAAATGTGGTGTTGTTGTTTTTGGCTTTACTGTAGTTCAAAGATTTGAAATCTACATTCAAATCGATCATTTTTGAACTGTTGTCCCGCCATGAACGAAACAATAACATTGTGACGTCTAAATAGTGAAATGAAATCAAAAGAATTCATAGATTAAACTGAATGCGGACAGATATTTAACAACAACAACAACAACATTTGAAGGTAGTGATCGTGATGGTGGTGCTGTTGTACCTGCTCCACTGATCGAGATGATAACAAACGCATGGCTTGGCGTATGCCATACGTCGTCTTCAATAACTTTTTTGTAAGCATCTCAAATCTCCTTAAGTCTTTCTTTCTTGCTTCCATTACGGTCTAACTTGAAATAAGGGAGTCTTTGAATGATTTCGTTTTAATATTTGATTTGAAACTTAAATAGCTTGCTGGCGGCAGCCATTGAATCGCGTCATATGGTAGCAGTGTGCCTTATAATTTTCAAGAGCTTTCCAATTGGCATCCCGCTATGATTAAATAATGTATATGAATTCATAGCAACAACTCGTTGAGGGAAGAAATTGTTTGGTTTTTGTAACACAGTGGATTGGGGGCGAGATTTTTGACTAAATACCAGTTGACTTCAAGTTTCAAGATTCATTTATTTTCCAAGTATTTTTTTGTATTACATTTTCAATATTGATTTCGTCTACTTTATATTTACACTTTTCTCTGCATTTTAGTATTAATTTTTCACGATTAAAATTTTCGATTTTAAGTAAAATAAATAAATTCACCAATTTAGCCCAGCCCAGTTTAATGTAATTTCACCTCAGATTTTGACCTTATCATTTTAATTTAAATTTCCCCGCAAAAGAAGGAAAAGTCGGGATGAGACTACCAGTTGACTAAATACCAACTCTTTTCATTCGCCAGTTACCAGTGATACCCGTGTTAATTGTTGTTGTTGAGCTGCAGGTATCCACTTTTAAAGCAATTTTCCTCCATTTATACGACAAACACATCCCCGAGAAATGTATACATACAACTGCTTCATCTGAATGGATGAAATCTGCAATTATAGAACAGGCTACTGCGTTACGGAACTTAGCGTTCCTGGCTTATCAGGAATGTAAAACGACTGAAAGATGGAAGATTTATACTAAGTACAGGAACAGGTTAAAATCGGTAAAATCGGCAACGGATCCGATATTTCCATAAGTTTTTTTCTGACAGCTCGTCTTGTAATGAATGGAAATCGTTAAAAAAAAAGTTGGATTGATTAGTGATAATTTTGGAGATGTTTCTGATATCAATACGGCTGAATGCAATGCTTTTTTTATAGTTCCTCCTGTTGACTACGCTCCGTTATTGGTGTATGATTTACGCGGCAATGTTAGAGAGGACGAATTTTGCTTATGTTCCACCAATGAGGCTGAAGTTCAATTGGTCCGGATGAAATTCCTTTGAAATTTTTGAAAATAGTTTTTCACGATGTTTCAAAACATATTGTTATTATTTTCAACACCATTTTGATGACATCATGCATTTCCTCATCTTGGAAAATTGGAAAGCTTATCCCAATACCCACGATACGTAACCCTAAATCATATTCTGACTTTCGACCGATAAGTGTACTCTCAGTATTTTCTAAAATCTTGGAGAGAATAATACACCAAATTTCTGTTTATTTGAATTTACGTGGCAAAATGCCTCAATTTCAGTCGGGATTTGTAAGAGGACACAGCACTACCTCGCTGATGGTAAAAATAGTTGAAGACATTAGGTATAATATGGAGTGCAAAAAACCAACAGTACTAATGGGTCTTGATTTCAGCAGAGCATTTGATTCAGTTTGTCTCGAGATTCTATTAATGAAGCTGTATAAACTGTATATGTTTTCGAGACATTCGTGTGTTTTCCTTCAGTCATTTCTTCAGGGTCGTCAGCAATTTGTTAAACTGGGAGATAATGTATCGATTTTAAGGAACCTGTTTAGAGGTGTACCTCAGAGTTCGATCTTGGGACGGCTGATGTTTTCTCTATATTTTAATGATATTTTTAATGCCATAGATGGTGCCCAGTGTTATTTATATGTGGATGATTTACAGCTCGTTGCGTCTTCTGATTTGGGTGACGCTGATAGCTTATTCAACAATGTGAGGAGAAATCGTGATAACATAAAATCATGGTGTGATTCAAACTATCCCATTCTAAACTCTTCAAAGACCAAGGTTATGTTTTTGGTGATCTTGGGGTCAGAAGACTTTTACTTTTGACTCTTAGTTTAGAGTACTTAACCTTTGAAAATCATATAAATTTTGTGATATCCAGAGTTTCTTTTATGCTGAAAAGAGTTTATTGTATTGAATGCAAATTCCCCTTAAATATTCGAAAGCGCACTGCACATTCCATTTCAATGCCATTTGTGTTTTATGGATTGGAGGTTTTTTCTGGAATAACTTCTACTTATTTTAATAAAATTATATGTTGTTTTCACAGAATTGTATGTTTTGTTTATGGTCTACACATTCATGATCATGTGTCCCCGTTTGTTTTCGATTTCTTAGGTTGTTCGTTCAAGGATTTTGTGAATATTAGACTTTTCATGCTTTTTATAGGGCAATGAAGAGTGGTGTTACCTTCTATCCAATTTTAATTTTTCAAACTCCTTCAGAACTCATTCTTTAATTTGCCCCCGGTTTTGTTAACTCATGCAGAATTCTATTGTAGTTCGCGTTTGTAGATTTGTAGATTTCTTTGATTAAGACATCCCTGTACTGTAATTATGAGACATTACATCTTGTTGTACGGGTTAACAAATAAACAAATAATTAACTAATTGTGGAATGCAATTATTCCGTATAATGCGAGATTTTTGACGTAGAATACGTCTTACCTTACGGTATGAGGAGTCATGTCAGGTTTTTATTGTTGTAATCTTTATTTCATTGAATTTGAGGAAACGGCTACATGCATTTTTTTAAAATTTTTTTTGTAGGTAAATGAAGATGTTATCTTTCGTTTGACATACATTTCATATTGGTTGATATATTTCTAGTATTTTAATTTCTCAAATGAAAATTGTTTAACCCTGCTGTTAGATTAGGACCATTTGGTCCAAATTTTTTCTGTTTTCCCTTGTAACTTTGGAACGGTGATATATACTGACTAAATTTTTCTGCTAATGGGGTCTTTTAATAAAACAATGTTATGTGCGAAAATTAAATTTTCTAACTTTATTCAGGACTGAGAAAAATACAAAATGACGAATCTTAGGTTAGAGGACCATTTGGTCAATAGTACATTTTTTCATTACCAAGCGAATGTAAATTCATGTCAAATATTTAGAAGATGTTTTTGATATGTCAAATACTTGCTTTAGAAATTATTGAACCAAAATAGTTACAAAGGATAAGATAAAATTATTATTTTGGATGAAAATTCCAGTATGGACCAAATGGTCCCTCAACCTAAGATTCGTAAATTTTTTCATTACCAAGCGAATGTAAATTCATGTCAAATATTTAGAAGATGTTTTTGATATGTTAGCGGATGTTTTTGATATGTCAAATACTTGCTTTAGAAATTTTTGAACCAAAATAGTTACAAAGAATAAGATAAAATTATTATTTTGGATGAAAATTGCAGTATGGACCAAATGGTCCCTCAATCTAAGATTCGTAAGTTTTTTCTAATCTAACAGCAGGGTTAAACACATACACTCAAACATATGTGTGGTGTTTGGTTGAGTGTTTTTGGTTGCTCAACATTGCTTAGGAACATGTATCTAGTAAAAAGTGAAACGAACAGCAAGCTAATGTTGCTTGGCAACATGTATCTAGTAAAAAGTGAAACAAACAGTAGGCTAACGTAATAAAGCTTTTTTGCGAAAGCTTCAATAAAGCGATTGTAACATTAACTTTGAATTATAAAGCGTAAAGCTTTCACACAACGCTCAAATGCTAATGCGAAGACTCGATAAGGTAAACCTTTTTTAATATTAGGGCGGCCCTCTCAACATTCACAGAACTTATTTCAATAAAAATATTAATTAAAATACATAAATTAAATTAAGTTTAAAAAAATTGAACATAATATTTTTTTTTTAAACGGACTTGAATCAAATGCCGTTGGTAAATATAAAAATTACAGCAGACAGTTGTCCGAGGCCTTCGGCCACGGACTGTCCCTGCAGGCTGTGTCAGAGACACGGCCATTAAGTTTAACGTAGAATACGCCATCCGATAAGACAGAAAACATATATAACAATAAATGATAAATAATATAAGCAACTGAATTTATTGTTATATATGTTTTCTGTCTTTTCGGATGGCGTATTCTACGTTAAACTTAATGACAGTGTCTCTGACACAGCTTGCAGGGACAGTCCGTGGCCGAAGGCCTCGGACAACTGTCTACTGTAATTTTTTTCATATTCTTCGACGCAGTTCAAATCCATACTTATGACCCATATACGATAGGATTGGTATTGGTATTAATCGTAATTCTAAGTTAATTAGAGGTTAACTTTGCGTTTTGTTTTTCAGTGGTGAGTTAATGTAAGTCGCCATATTGTCAACTAATATGGCAACCCTTCTATTCTAATTGAAAAAAATCCAATGAGTGTTCGAACTCACGGGCGATGTGTTAACACCTTTTTGCTACACGGTACCTGTTCGATTTCTATGAACACATTCGTAAATGTTACATTGGAAAATAAAAAACAGCGTTCAATCATATGATGACGTTACAGTTAAATAATATTAATACTTAAAATTATTTAAAGACCCAGGGCAAGCACATGTGTCATTATTTTCTTGCTCAATACTTTTTGTTTTATTCCCACAAAAGTCAAACAATGCAAAGCAACAGACACTTGTACATACATACCTACATTGTTATATTCGTACGATATAACCGAAGATCAACATAAAATACTTTTATAATATTACTCCAAATTAATACTCCAAATTAAAACACTTAAATCTCGGCTCGCCGATATCGGATCGCCTTAATTTTTGGCCTAAACTCTTCGTCAAAACCCGCACTAGCTTTTTAATCCAAAAATTAATAAAATCGGCTGTGAATTTCTGGAGAAAATCGAGTGGGAAAAATATATGAAAATCGCCCAATAATCACTTTCAATACCGACTGCCAAGCAACGAACAAACAAACGATGATAAGACAAAACCGAAGATCAACATAAAACACTTTTTTAATATTACTCCAAATTAATACTCCAAAGTAAAACACTTAAATCTCGGCTCGCCGATATCGGATCGCCTTAATTTTTGGCCTAAACTCTTCGTCGAAACCCGCACTAGCATTTTAATCAAAAAATTAATAAAATCGGCTATGAATTTCCGGAGAAAATCGCGTGGGAAAAATATATGAAAATCGCCCAATAATCACTTTCAATACCGACTGCCAAGCAGCGAACAAACAAACGATGATTTACTCTTACAAACCTAACACTTGTGTATGTATTAAATTTATAGTTTACTGCCCTAGAGGCGCGCGTATAGATGTTAACACATCAAAAACGTGTTTTTTTTGGATAAATACCAAAACAACAAAGGGGAACAAACAAAATGGAATTATGTAAAATAAGAAATAGATGCATAAAATCGAAGTCATTTTAACAAAAATGTGTAAAAAACTGTATAGGCGCAACAGTTTAACGATCTAGACTCAACGTATGTGTACAAATACGCATATCTGAAACATGTAATTTATACAATCTTCATTTCTCACTTTGACAGTCAGTAATTTGATTGTCAAAATAATATGGTTCTAACTATAAGTTAACCAACCAACATTGGGTGGTTAAATCATAGTTAAACAATGACTAAAAAACACAATTCGATGTTTAACCACAATTTAACTAAGATACGAAGATCACCACTGACGGAAAAACTGGACACAAGAGTGGTTTTATTGAAAGGGGGTTTAATAAATTTCGTGCGATTGTTATGGGTAATGTTTGATTATTATTAAGTACGGTAATTAATTATAAGGATTTATATATTTGATGTATTTTGAAGTTAATGAATATCTGTGTCACGAATTATTGTTTTCTATGTAATCAGTTTGGCCTATTTGGCTAATCGATTATAAAAAAATAATGTATGAAGAATGTGAAGAATATATTGTAGACTGAGTATGGGGTCTGAAAGTAGAATGCTTATCGGTAAGTGTGTTTATTTTGTTCGAGCGGTGAAAAGAAAATCTGTTCCTACTTCACCAGGGAGTCTGTTAAATAAGAGGTTTTTCCTAACCACTCAAAAAATTAAATTGTATCAGCTTATTTTAGCCTGGCAGAAATAGGAATACCGGCTGAACGCCGGCATTTTCAACTTTACTCCATTTACCGAGAAATGTTTTGTCTCAAAATCAGCATGATTCGATCAGGGTTGCATTTTGAATGAAACGAACAAAACCAAAGGAACTGGCAATACAAATCACATGAAGTGTCAGGGGACGCCCGGTTGGAACAAACTTAATTTCGCTATATATTATATACTAGTCAGATCCAACACGTCTAAGGCGCCCATTGAAGAATGCGATAATTTAAATGGATCTTTAAGAAAATGTACTTTTTGTAAAATGACAAAACCTTTTTTAAGACAAATTACTTTTTTTACATACGTAGAATGTATTGTTTTTTAAAAAGTATATTTTTGGGTATTATATTATATATATGTATTATAAGTATATTTTTAGGTATTATTTAGTATTTTTTGTAAGAATATGTACTATATTTTCCCCAAAAAGGTCCTTTCTTAATGAGAGGTACTTCTTTTATTCAAAGCTTACGGTTTTTTAAATAAAACGGTTATGTTTTTAAGAAGAAGTAGTTTCTGTAAGAAAAACCCATAAGCGTATGAATGTTTTTTTTACAAAGAAGTTGTTTTTTTAAGAACAGGTACTTTTTAAAGAAGTGGTACTCTTTTTAGGAAAAGGTTATTTTTTAAGAAAATTTACTTATTTTCAGACTTATCGCAAGAAAAGAAAATAATATGTGGTATTTTATTTTTAAGAAAAGGTACTTTTAAGAAAATGAATTTTTGTAAGAAAAGGTAATTTTTTAAAGGAAGGTATTTTGTGGCCGTTGGTGGTGCATCGGTTTGTGTGCGCGCCTCTTGTGCATGAGACCCCGGGATCGATCCCTACTCTGACCACCCTAAACATTTTTTGGGCAGCGGTCACCTCGCATTGTGACGGCAACACTATCAGGTATTTAGCCATGAACAAGCTTCTCAAAATACCCTTCGGAATCGGTGTAAAACTGTACGTCCCAATCAGTGAGTGAAAACTGAAAAGCGCACAGCTCAGTGATTGCGAGAAGCTCTCCCCTGTCCCTTCATGGGATGTAATCGGAACCCATTTAGTTTTTTCCTATTTTTTTTTAAGAAAAATTTTTTTTTCAGGAATGGGATTTTTTTTTGGGATTGGTTATTATTTCAAGAATATGTAACTTTTTAAGAGTAGGTACTTATCTCAAGAAAAGGTATTTTGTTTCACAAAAAAGTACTCTTTAAGGAAAATGTAGTTTTTAAGAAAATACAATTTGTTGTACAGAAATGTGATTTTTTAAGAAAAGGTACTTATTAATTTTTAAAAAAATTACTTTTTTTAAGAAAAGGTACTTTTTGAAAGAAAAGTTACTTTTTGTAAGAAAAGTAACTTTCTTTAAGCAACAGTACTTCTATAAGATAAGGCCTTTTTTTTAAAACAATTTACTTTGTTTAAACATGAATAGGTATTTATTTACTATTTTTAAGAAAACGCACTTGTTTAAGAAAATGTTATTTTTTTAAACTTCTTTCATTTTGGCTTTTCTAAATTTACTTTTTATCGGGATCAAAACTACAATATATATGTATACTAAATATTGGTTACAGGCTCCACCTAGAAACTTCCCATTATATAAGAACTTTCCCAAACTATGTGAGACATCTAGTTAATTTCTTTCTCTATGATCCAAGTAGTTAGTCTAGACACAAACCAAAGCGAAAATAAACAATATAGTTAATAATAGTGAGCCGTAGCATAATAGTGTTAAAACAAAAGTTGTTTAATTTTTTTCATTTAGCCCCCATCCCCTAAAGTGCGATAAGGAACTTCGTTCCAAAAAGCTGATATTTCGTCACTGTTTGCAAATACTTAGTTTAGTTTTAGTTCAGAATTTACTGCCTTCTGTATTAAATTTTTTTACCACTGATGTAGTTAGTTTATCACTTTGCAGATAGAATGATTGAAAGATTTCTGTCTGACCAGACTAGATCCTGCTACAATACTAAATACATATTTACATCTCGCTGACGCTGTTTTCATTCTCATCATTTGACTTCAAGTTGCATTTTAAAATTATGATTTGCAAATTCTGCTACAGATTATCGGTTTCTATACACTGTGCTTTCGTTGACAGTAAACGCTCTTTGTTGGTGCCCGTTCAGTTTGAATTATATTTGGAATATGCACCATATAATTACATTGATTAAAACAATATTATCGTAACATTAAAAGAAATTGAACTATAGTTATAGAGAAATTATATAGCAGACGGTACAAAATAAAATAATGGTATACAAATTAATGATGGTATTTATACTCCGGGTACCAGATCGTATTAAAGCGGAGCTGTCTTCCATAATAAACTCTTCGACAGATGTGTATCGATATGTTAAACCTCAGTGCACAAATTACAAACATTATTTGGTTGGTATGTTGTTTTCTTAATGTGGTTGATTAGAAGTTTGTGTTGATCTAGTATTTTTCTTAATATATTTTCTTCTCACTGGAACGTCCTGAGCATTTAAATTTCTACTTTCTGTCATATTGGGTGTAAAATGATGTTCATACTTTCTCCATTTGCATCTGAACGCTTGACATATCATAAAACAATGTATTAAAAGAATATGTAGCCTCTGATTATTCTGCAACTTGGGAAAAATTATACTGTGACAGAAAATATAATTACAAAATAAATTGTATCTACTGTGAAAATTCATAGGTTTCCCCTCATCTTAGACAAGGGATCGAAATAGAGAAATACTATTTGAATTGGCTGTCAGTGCAAGCGTACAATTCGATAATTTTGCGCGACGCGTAGGGGCATATGGCGTCAAAAACACAAGTTTTGCTGAAAATGTTTGTAATTTTACAAGAGTTTTTGATGTGTTAACATCTATAGTCTAATATATCTAATCTATCAAAGTGAACACATACAAACAACACACAGCGTTAGCATCACATACGTGGTTATTTTACAACAAGAGTCTCTGCCTGAAAATAAGTATGATGGTATTGATGTAGCGGCAGCGAACAAACAAGCAGGTCGTTGGCATAATTTGTGCCGTTTTGGCATAAGAATTTTGGTTTTGGCACTTATTTTTTGAAAAATTATGCCAAGTGCCGTTTAACACAATTTCCCCAACATTTTTCCAGTTTTTTCCAATTCAGTGTATTTTTTATCAATTTTTTTTTGCAAACGACACAGTTTTCGTGCTGAAATTTAATTTTTCTGAAAAATGTGTTGTTACAGCATATTTATCGGTATCCTCTGGAATATTTCCACATTTTAAGGTTCATACATTCCTATATGAGCGTTTTTTCGGTGAAGCGATGGTTTCCCAAAATAGTGCACCATGCTTTTTATGTATTAGCCCACACCAAAACGTCTAGAATTTGTTGCGTCAACTTGTTTACAGTAAATACGCACAATAGAACTTTGATTC
The DNA here is from genome assembly GCA_963931995.1 of Phaonia tiefii. Taxonomy (NCBI): domain Eukaryota; kingdom Metazoa; phylum Arthropoda; class Insecta; order Diptera; family Muscidae; genus Phaonia; species Phaonia tiefii. The sequence goes on along the minus strand of OZ008368.1, from coordinate 193,026,179 downwards.
GTCAGGGTTCGAGAAATGTCCGACAAAGAGAATTTCGTAGTTGACGATTTTATTACTGTTCTCTGGCATGAGTGGAACGGATTCCAAAAGCATTTATCCAAAACTTGGAAAATTCGATTCTCAGAAGAATATATATTGTTAAATCAATGGATTTTTTAAATATTTATTTAAAAAATATGATTTTTATTGGAGCTGAGAGTCACAAATATTTTAAGTTATTTTTTTGTGTGAAATTAATATACTTGCTATAACAAACTAAAACCTTAATAAAACTTCTTTTGAATTTGAAAAGATAGGGTATAACTAACTCAACGCGTTATAATTGTGAAAACTTATTACAAAAATTTGGAAAGCTATGATGAGACGGCTCGCTGTCTTCGAAGAATTTTCAGTCGAGAAAGTGCACCTAATGTGTCCACCGTTTGAAGAGTGGTCAACAAATTTGAAGAAACTGGGTCCGTTATGAACAGTAAAACTCCAGTGCGTCAACGTACCGGTCGATCTCTCGAAAATATTGCTGCTGTAAACGAGAGTGCCGCTGAAAACCCGAAATCGTCAATTCGGCATCGCTCTCAACAACTTGAAATTTCACGAAGTACTACGCAACGAATTTTGACAAAACACCTTGCGTAGATTCATGCGTAAAAAATGCAGCTTACTCAGGAGCTCAAACCAGCAGACCATGGAAAGCGCCGGCAATTCGTTTAATCGGTAATAGACAAAAGTGAAATCGATGTCAATTTTTCAAAAAAAAAGTAATTTTCTCGGATGAAGCGCATTTCCGTCTGAATGGCTTCGTGAATACACAAAATTGTCGGATTTGGGGCTCAGGAAATCCTCATGCAATCATGCAAATACACCCACAATAAGCAACATTCTGGTTCGGGTTATTAAGATGAGGTTGAAATTGCAGGTACTTTGAACGGCGTTCGTTACAGGAACATGAAAACGGAGTTCTTGTGGTCTCAACTGGACGGTAAAGATCTGGACGACATGTGGTTCCGGTAAGATGGCGCCACCTGCCATACCGCGCTTGGAGGAGACATTTTGGATGTTCTAGAGAAAGAAACTTTTTTACATTTCTTCAAGTTCAAAACATTTCGTTAATTGTAACCCGCGCAGTTTTAGAGAATCTAATAGCTCTAATAGACGATCTTTTAAGTAAAGAAACTATAGCACTGGCTCTAAATGGCTTCCCAGGAAAACACCGGATGTAACAATAATAGTTTTAGACATAACTCCTCTACGTGTTACTCGCTGGGTGTTGGAGAAAACAATTTTTGAACGAAGTTCCTTACCGCACGTTGCGGGATGGGGGCTAAATGAAAAAAATTAAACAACTTTTTTTTAACACTATTCATGATACAACCCAGTATTATCAACTATATTGGGTGCTTTTGCTTTGGATTGTGTCTAGACTAACATATGTTGGGAAATTTCTAGTTTAATGGGAAGTTTTCTAGGTGGAGCCTGTAACCAATGTGTGGTATATATTGTAGTTTAGAACCCAATAAAAAGTAAATTTAGAAAAGACAAAGTGAAAGAAGTTTAAAAAAAGAAAATTTTCTTAAATAAGGGCCGTTTCTTAAAAACAGTAAACTTTCCCAAAAAAAATCTTATTCATATTCTTAAACAAAGTACATTTTCTTAAAAAAACCCTTATCTAAAGCAAGTACATTTGCTTAAAAAAGTAACTGTTCTTACAAAAAGTCATTTTTCTAAAAAAAATATATTGTTTTTAAATTAGCACCTTTTCTTAAAAAATTACTTTTTTTTACAACAAATTGCCTATTCTTAAAAAATACCTTTTCTTAAAAGTGTACCTTTTTTGTAAAACTATTTTACTATATATAATCCTATACTTTAATTATAAGATTCAATCTTGTTGTGCAGGAAGTCCAAAATAAAAAATAATAATAATAATAATAATGGCCGTCGGTGGTGCAATAGGTAGTGTGCAATAGGTGCAATAGGTAGTGTGCGCGCCTCTTGTACATGAGATCCTGGGTTCGATCCCTGCTCTGACCACCTTAAAAAAAAAATTATTTCGGCGGCGGTCACCTCGCATAGTGACGGCGACACTATCGAGTATTTAGCCATGAAAAAGCTTCTCAAAAATACCGTTCGGAATCGGTGTAAAAACTGTAGGTCCCAATCAGTGAGTGAAAAATTAGAAAGTGCACAACTCACTGGTTGTGAGAAGCTCTCCCCAATCCCTTCATGGGATGTAATGGGAAACGGTTTTTTTTTAAATAATAATAATAAACAAAATAACTCTTCTAGAGATAAGTACCTAGTCTTAAAAATTTACCTGCTCTTGAAAAAAGGACCAATTCTATAAAAAATTCACATTTCTTAAAAAATACATTTTCTTTAAAAAAAGTACCTTCTCGTAAAAAAATATATTTTCTTACAAAAATGCCTTTTCTTAAAAAGAAAATAATTCATGTTCTTTTCTTTTCTTAAGATAATTCGGAAATTAAAAAAATAACCTTTTCCTATAAAGAGTACAACTTCTTTGAAAAGTACCTGTTCTTAAAAACTTTACTTCTTTGTAAAAAAATTCATACTCTTATTGCTTTTTCTTACAGAAAGTACTTCTTCTTAAAAATAGTACCTTTTCGTAAAAAACATTAGATTTTAATAAAAGAAATATAATACACATTTTACAAAAAGGACCTAAAAATATTCTTTTTTTACAAAAAATATATTCTATAAACAAAAAATTTATTAAAAAAGGTTTGTCATTCTACAAAAAGTATCTTTTCTTAAAGGTCCATTTAAATTATCATATTTTTCAACGGGCACCTTAGACGTGTTGGAATGATATATCTTCAGAGAAGAGGTGGTATCAGCCTTGATAGTTGAGTCATGGTAGGAGAACAGCGCTTTACAAAAAAAAAAGTGAAATCGCGAACCGCAGCGAATCTGGAAAAAATAGTCAAACATTTTGTCCGAGACTGTAGAATACGTGTACAAATTGTCATTAAAACTAAGGGGCGGCTGAATTCTGAATTGTGACGAAACAATTTGAAATTACCCGTAAACATTTTACCTCACACAACTAAACTTTGTATTTCTTCTGTTTTTTTTTTAGATTCGCAAATGTATTACAGTTTCCCAGAAACATCACATTTGCAACAAATTCGAGAAATATGTTATGTTCTCAAGCAGAATACAAATCACAAGATTCCTATCTTGATAATGTTTATCTTTTATCTTGGCGTTTCTTATACTATTTTAAATTTCGAAAAAAATAACAAAAAAGCAACAAAAAAAATCGCTACAACCCTGAAAACAGCATACATATTGATGAAGAATGTTCTTCGTCTCGATATGATGAGTAGTAAGTATGTTTGTGTTTCTGTCTGACTGTCTGTCCATCTGTCTGTCTGACTGCCTGCGTTTGTACCTGCCACAACATAAACAATAATTCAATAAATCTTATATGTTAAAATCATACCAATTCTCTTGCAGCGTTTTTATTTTCGTTCGTTCTGAGCCTGGCTCTTTGTTGCCAATAAGTGCTATCATCGAAACCTGACTATGCAAAATAGAAAATTGTTTCAAGCCGTTTGTAATAAATATATTCATTCCCCTTTTCAAGTCAGTTTTCAGCTTATTGTTGCTATTCGAGTGGTTGTTTTAATATTGACTAGTTGGCAAGAAGTCCATCAAAAGAGTAGGCATATCAGGCACAACAACAAGAAGAATAACAAAATTATCTAAACATCAAGAATCTCAATTGAATAAAATGGATAAATGCATGCTTTGTGATATACCCTACACTGTTTGAATGAATTTTGTATTTTCATTATTAAGGTGACTTCGACAAAAACTTATGTGAAAAACATTTTCATATAATTTAAAAAACTCGAATAAGTTAATAAATAACTGTCAAAAATCAGCGATATAATTTTGTTTCAATGAAATTTAAATCACAGCTCGTCCTTCTTCGCACAAAAAACAACACTGGTAAAAGTGGCACCAAGTTAGCTAATGACCGATATTTCCGAATTATTTTAAGAACTGGAACAACATAGTACGATATAACCTACGGACACCACTAGGTGATAAAAGACAAAAAAAAAAGCCCGGGTCTCCCAGTTTTGCCCAAAGTCATGGAATTTTTTTATAGCCCCCCAATGACATGGTGTCATTTTTGCAAACAAGTGATCATTCTGTCAGGCTCATATCTTGCAATTCGTTCGGAACTTTGATTTACTCTCTGAGGGAAAGTTGTAGCTCTTCTCATAAAGAATACAAATTCCCGACATATAGAATCAAAAAAACTTCATCTTCAAGGTCAAAATCGTAAAAAAACTTTAAAGAATTCGATTTTTTACCTTTTTTCCGTTGTTCAGGTACATAGGTAGCAAACCGATCACAATTCAAGGAAACAATCAACTACAAAAATGTACCTAAGATCTTAGTAAACAACTTTCTACAACATATGAACTTCCTGGAATGATTGCTGTATTGAAAATCAGAAAGTAAATCAAAATTGCGAACGGTTTGCAAGATATGAGCCTGACAAAATGATCACTTTTTTTTCAAAAATTACACAGAGGGCCCAAATCTTTGGTGGCCCATAAAAAAAAACAGTGCATGACTTTGGGCAAAACTGGGAGACACGGGTCTTTTTTTTTTGTCTTTTGCCACGCAGTGGTGTCCGTGTATGTTTATATTTTTTCGTGTTGCACTGTGTAATCAAAGTTAGAGTGCTTGAAAATATCCAACCTTAATTAAAATTAATTTTAAATTTATTTTATGACCGTTGTTATAAGTTTAGGTGTTAATGTGAAGTGAAGTTCATACTATAAGCATTGGAATAATGAAAGTTTTCAGTGTGAATTGATACTTAGGGGTTTATCGACCGATACCAACTCGCATATGTGAATTTTCTCATATGAGTTTGTATATATACAATTGCAGATCTACCGGTAGTATCAAATAAGGCACTGTAGTTATTCATTTGATGATAAACTTGTCACGGAATTCTAAACTAGTCATGCCAGTGAGTGTGCTTGCCTGTGTGGTATATTATTATTAAATATTTTTCACTGAGAAAATGGGTTCTGACCTTATAAAGCTTGCAGCAAGAACTTTTTTTGATAAAGGGTAACACTTGACTGGGTAACACTTGTGCCCAACAATTGTGTGCAAGACGAATAATCGCTAATTAAATTCAATTTGTCCAAACTGTGATGACTCGAAAATTAAAGTCCGCAAAAAATCCAGTTTATAATTAAATCGCCTCATAGCCTTTGCGATTCCTCAAGTTTGTAATAATATTTTTTATACGTTGGGCTGATAAAAAGGAACTTCTACTCTGATATCGATCCAATTTCCTGAACTCCGAAACCTAAACTTCAACTTCGATTTCACGCACCTGATATTGATGACCCGAAATTTATACAGATAATATTAAAATATTTATTGTCTTTTCCAAGGTGTCTATTCAACACGACAATACTGTCCAGTTGTTGCCCAAGTAAATATATACATTCGACAATTCCTAAGTCCAGGACTTCATGTATACTAGGGTAAACATACAATTAACTATTATTCGGTTAATCGATTAATCGTGTTATAGAAATAACCGAGCAGTTTAATAATTAATTTTTCGTTTAACGATTAACTCGGACAAATCAGTGCGATTAATCGATTAATAAAATATAAGTACGGGTTTATGGAAAGCAGTCCGTCTTGAAACACTTCTGCAACGACTTGCGAACAAATGTCATACTTTACACACATTTCGAACAGATTTGATAGTTTGTTGAGAGAATGCGTCGCACAGTGGTTTGGTTCACAGCCACAAATAAAAAAAATTGTCTCAAAATTGGTTCATTAAATTGGGTGTAATAGTCCGATGAAATTTCAAGACCCACTGGTCACTTTGTATGGGGGGTACCAAAAAGCATGGTCCGATTCTGCTCAAACTGTGCACAATAAGGATAATATTCAGAAAGTTACGTTTTGCAAAATTTGGTCAATATTTATCAATCCAATAGGTGGTTATAGTGTGATATAATATCAGAGCCCACCCTATCCTTTGTATGAGAAGGCGTGACACTATTGGGTTCAAACTAATAAATATGCCTAGTGCAATGTTGTACAAATCACAAATTTATTGCCTAGTACAAATCACAAATTTATTGAAATAATTTTTGGCGGCCTCTTCAATTGCTTCAGATCTATGCACCGATTTTCCAGATTAGATTTCCCAAAACACCACCACTGTTTGTAAGTAAATCGAGATCCCTGCGTTTAGATAATTCCTCATTCAGCAGAATCGAAACAAATTTAAAAAATTACATGAGGTGTCAAGGTACACCATCGAACTGGTTGGCGAAATATGTTATCTTCGTTTTGTAAGGTCCCTGACCCCCCGGGGTTGTCCGAGACCGGATAAGTAAGTAAGTAAGTCAAGGTACACCTGGTTGGAACGAAGTTCTTTTCGCTATATATTATGTACTAGTTAGTTCCAACACGTCTAAGGCGCCTGTTGAAAAATACTGTAATTTAAATGGATCTTTAGGAAAAGACACTTTTTGTAAAACGATAAACTTATTTTAAGACATTTTTTCTTTATAGAATGTATTTTTTAAAAAAAAAACAAAGTATATTTGTAGGTCCGTTTTCTAAGATTATGTATTATAATTTCCCGAAAAGGTAATTTCTTTGATGGGAAGTACTTCTTTTATTAAAAGCTAATGTTTTTAATAAAAGCCTAAGAGTATGAACATCAATGAAAAACTGATTTGTTTAAGAACAGGTACTTTTTGAAGAAGTGGTACTCTTTTTAGGATAAGGTTGTTTTTTTTAGAAAATTTACTTATTTTCAGCAAGGATACTTATCTCAAAAAAAGGAAAGATATTACTTTATTTTTGGGAAAGGGTACTTTTAAGAAATGGAATTTTTGTAAGAAAAGGTATTTTTTGCAAGAGATTTTATTTTTTTTTTTTGAAGGAAAGTTTTTTTACGAAAGAACAGGTACAATTTAAAGAGTAGGTACTTATATCAAGAAAAGATAATATGTTTTACAAAAATGGTACTCTTTAAAGGAGAGGTTTTTAAGAAATTTGTTGTAAGATAATGTACTTTTTTATGAAAAGTACTTATTTAAAAGCTACTTGTTTTTGCGAAAATTTACTTTTTTAATCAAAGGTACTTCTTTAAGATAAGGTATTTTGTTAAGTAAAGGTAGAGAAACGTTACTTTTTTTAAGAAAATTCACTTATTTAAGAAAATTTAATTTTTTAGACTTCTTTCACTTTGGCTTTTCTAAATTTACTTTTTATTCGGTTCAAACTACAACAAATAATAAACAGGCTCCACCTAGAAAATTTCCCTTTAAACTAGAAATATTACCCCTTATGATAGTCTAGACGCAAACCAACCCAAAACTACGAGTTTAGAGTAAGTGTGCTTCCGAATGTAATTCCATGCTCAGGGTTGTACTTCATGGATTTGCCAGTCTTGCACTTCGGCTTTTCTAAATTTTCTTTTTGTTGGGTTTAAAACTACAATATGTAATAAACAGGCTCCCCCTAGAAAACTTCCCTTTAAACAAAACCAAACCAATAGTACCCAATGTAGTTGAAAATAATAGGATGTAATAAAGTAATTAAAAAAGTTGTTTAAAATTTTTTCATTTAGCCCCCATCCCGCATCGTGCAATAATGAACTTCGTTCCAAAAAATCCATGTTTTGGTATAGTTCAGCCTAGAAGTCCGTTGTAAGCCTCTATTGCCGATGTTGTTCTAGTTAGTAAATGTCCCAAAAACCGATATTGCATGAGGTCCTACCTACAAATTATAATCAAGTAGGTTATCATATTTGTAGTATTAATTAAAATATCCGATAAGGTTAAATCCTAATGGGTAATCTTAGATCTGAAATTGAATTGGAAGACGACATAGACGACAGGGCCAATAAGGCCTACAAATGTTGGTCGCTATGCAGAAGGGCTATTGGATCCAAATGGGGCCTCAAGACAGAAATAACACACTGGCTCTACAGAAGCGTAATTAGGCCTACACTAACAAATGCTTCTGTAAAATTGTAGACGGCAGTTGACATGAAATGCAATATCGCGATACTGCAGAAGGTTCAAAGAATGTGCTGCATTGGTCCAATGACGACAACCTCGACTATTTTACGTATAGAATAGAGCAACAGGTATCTTAAGCCGAAACACTCACTGAAAATGGAGGCTGTAACTGGGAACGCGGTAGATGCGAGTGAATCCGACCGAATACCCGAGTTAAGGTTTAAGGCGAATTGTGTGACTATGACACCATCTAGGTACGCTTGGCATGGTGGGACCCTGTCACAAATGCCAAATGGCTGCATTGGTCCAATGACGACAACCTCGACTATTTTACGTATAGAATTGATCAACAGGTATCTTAGGCCGAAACACTCACTGAAAATGGAGGCTGTAACTGGGAACGCGGTAGATGCGAGTGAATCCGACCGAATACCCGAGTTAAGGTTGAAGGCGAATTGTGTGAATATGACACCATCTAGGTACGCTTGGCATGGTGGGACCCTGTCATAAATGCCAAATGGAACATGTTGTTACACGGATGGCTCAAAGCGAGGAGAAAGACCGATTCTAGGACTTCTTCATTGAAAATCCAGCAACCGAAATCCACCTACGCCTCCCGAATCCCAATACGAACTTATAAGCGGAAGTCCGGGCGCTTACGGACTGCATCAAATGGCTCGGCGATAACACAATCCCAGTCGAAGCGATATCTACACAGATTACCAAATGGCAATGAGAACAATATCATCGAAAATTGTCAAATCTAGAATGGTCCTTGACTGCAAGAAGGTAATTAACGATTATTCCACACACGGAAGACTCAGCATCATCTGGATGGTGGAATAATGAGAAATGAACTTGCGAACTTTCTGGTAACGAAAGCCACGAAACGGCAAACGATGAGCCTGGAGAGGGTGAAACCTTTCGCGGTGACGAAGGCGTTTTATGACAAAGGTAGAATGACGAAGATCCTATCGTGAGACCCAGGTGGGTTCTAGAACAAATGGTTTGCTGAAACTGGAAAAACCCTGAAATTAACAAAATTACGAACAACCGGACATTCGGGATTACAAGCCCACTCGTACCGTATTGGGCTAGTGGCGAATTGTGAATGCAGGACGTGCATGGAAGTCGATGGAACATTTCCTGTGCCAATGTCCGACTTCCACACAAGCTAGATCCAAGAATCTCTCGGTAAGTATCTCCCGGTAAGTATAATACCTGACCTGGTGGGACTGGACTGGAATATCTTGAGGAATTTCGTGAATAGCGCCGAATTTCTGTGAAAGGTATAGTGATTTATTAAGGCAATTTGAGAGCATACAACAGGTCGAATCAGCGGCTTAAGTGTATATCTACGGACATGGGAAGGATTAGAGTGTTTCTTTAACCTCTTTTCAAACTAACTAAATAATTTTTTTTTAATTTTTTATATTAATTGTTTTCACCAATAATTCCTATGCAATAATTATAAGATACATATCGACATGTTCCCGGCAGAATGTATTAAGCGACAAAATGGAAATTGTTCAGGAAACGAAAAAAGCTTTCTGTCAAGTAGCTGAATTGTATTGTTTTTCGGTTATTAACTTTTCATTTGCTTAATAACTCATGACGTGGTTATGCAAGGGACATTCTCTGTATATCGAAATGTAGAGCTTGGCATACATTTTGAGAATATCAAAAAAAGTCATTGTCCACAAATATGTGGCTTAATACATTCTGCCGGGAACGTGTCGATATAGATAAATAAAAAAAGTTTTACGAGCATATGTAGTTTTTTTTCGAATCCATTAAAACCTCTAGTTTGTGTTTTTTTTTTTAAATTGTAATACTCCTTAACTTTTACCAGAAGGAGCTTGACCATGGGACAATTTTTAATTCCAACCTAATAGCCACTGTCACTGAACCAGAGAAACTAACGGAAGGGGCCAAAGCTTTTACCAAAGCTTAATATCTAAACCAATTAGTAGAAAAGCTATTGATCGATGATCCTGAGCTATATTTGTATCAAGAGGTATTTATCCTGAAAATGTTGTAAGGTACTAAACAAAAATTTGCAAACACTTCATCATTATAATACTGACCATCGCTTGCACTATTGGTAGTCATCATCATCACCATCGCCACCATCAGTATCATCATCACCACCACCACCAGTACTATCATCGTTAAAAACAACCTCCACCTTTGTGAATGCAGCAAAGCACTTGAAACCACTCAATACAATATCGTTGCAAGAGAATCGGTGAACGAAACGATCGATAGATGTGTGGTATGAATGTCTGTTTTATATTGTTGTTGTTTTTTCAGTTTTTTTTTAAGGATTTATCAGAACATATTGAGGAAAAATATTATTTTTATTATATTTAACAGAGACTATAATAATTCTTATTTTTTTTCTCGCTGACTCACAACAAACGATACAAGTTAATGGGTTGTCTTCACAAAAACTCACACTTGGATGCTGTGAAAAGCCAAAGGAAAATTCAACAAGTTTCAATAGCAGTAAATGCAAATTTGTACAACATCCCAAGTAACAGAACTTTTCAGATCATAAAACAGCAATGAAAACGCATTTGTTAAATTCAACAAACCGGAGATAACTTTGTAGTTTCAAATGACTGCATAGCAATGACGAAGGTGAAATATACTTGTCTTTAAAGGAAAACTTATTGCAGTTTATTTGGCTATTTATAATAGGGTGGCATGTTTGTCACGTTGTGATTATATATAAACGGAAAGCAAGATATGTTAAATATGGGCATTTCCAGAGAAAGTGCCACCCTATGTCACACCACTTCACCCTCGTTATTTGGTTATATTTTATGACCATGTGGTTCGATTGTTTTCTATTCTTTTCCTAAATACAGAATGTAAGTAACTACATATTTATTAAAATAAAATAACACAATCAAAGAAACTGGTCCTCATATGTGGAAATGCCCATATGTGGAGTTTTTTTTTTTAAATTTTTGTAAGAAGTCATTACAAAAATTTTAGCATGATAAAGTAAAATTATAGCAAACAAACTCCGTTCGTATGGATAGATTTCTGTAGAGGGGGACAGAACTTATGGCGGTTTCAGTTCGAAATTTTGAAAACTATGTGAAAAATAGAGGATTTTGGTGGATCTGAGCAAAATTTGGTTGTCTGCATAAAACGTAGGGTTATCGTAATATGAAGACTTCTCGCGAATAACGTTGTAAGCGAAATTTTATAGAAAAGTGTTTTTTCATTGATTTCCATTCCAATTACTCTCCCGGATTATATAAAATCAAAACTGAGTAAAAAATATCTGCTTCTGACGTTTTAAATGCGCCTAAAAGTGAAAAACGCCGCATGGAAAAGCGGCGTTTTTTTTATTTAATTTTCAAAATAATTTAGTGTTTTATTTACTTTAATATATGTTTCTGTTTAATGTTAATTAAACTGGAAACTAATCCTAAACTTAAAGCGACAAACAATAACAAAGTACCCACTAGCTTAAATGGTTTTCTGCCTGTGGTGAACAATTTACATTTTGTCGCTTAATTACTTCCCAGCAAAAATAAAATGAAGTAGTTCTAGTAGATGTTATTATTTTTGTACATCTTCTGCAACACTATGTGCATATTTAATGCAATTTTGACGCTGCTCAATAACAACTCCGAAAAATCTACATTTGCATTACATCCATTATGAGTATTATGAAGCAAATTTATTAAAGAGCTAAAGGGATAGTGGACAAGTACAAAGATGCCTAAATATATTACTTGTATTTACTTTCTTTCAAATTGATTGTCATTTCCTTTCTTTTTCACCTGTTGACAGAAGCTTTTGGAGTACTAATAAAAGGACAATTAATAAAATAATTAGTTAAACCCTAAAGTTGTTGCTTAAAGTCAGAACTTTTTAATAGCATATCACTTCTTGCCAAGTTTCAAATGACACGAAATTTACAAATTGTTGAAATAATAGTTTTGGTTGCTCGTTTGCGGACGAAATATAGCATACAAATTTTAGCATAAACTGCACTTGCAAACAGTCAAACAAAAAGTAGACTACGCAATATTAAAAGAAGTACTTCTGCACCTAAATTATCAGTACATCTTACCAAGGAGTTGTGGTGAAAATTCTACTTCTTGGTATACTCTTTTTTGCTGGGTTGTTAAATCCATTATTTTTTGGGATACACTGTAAGAAATAAATTTTTCAGGTGTATTTTTTAATTCGTTTTAACCATAAACTGCACTGCAGTTAGTGCTATGCTGAACGTCTGTACTCCTGATATCATGGCCGAATCGGCAACATCCCTGGTGGGAATCAAAGATTGTGGCGTTTCGATATCGGGGCATTCCGGGCACGCTGAATTACTACACCGGATCAACTCTATTCTCGTGAAAACGGACTACAGGGGATACAGTAGTCCAGCGACAGGGGATACTTCTACCAGCGACAAATCTAAGGACTTCTATTCCGAACAGGAATACCTGGGAAAACTCACTGGAAGGGAACACCAGTAGTATCAGATTTTCACGGATGGATCAAAGTTAGACGAGCAAGTAGGACCTAAATGTAAATATCTCCTTCAAGCTGCCTGATCACTGTAGTGTATTTCAGGCGGAAATTACCGCCATACTGGAGGTTGCTGAACTACTGAAAAGTAGTGTCACAACCCTCCGGAGAATATGTATTTACACAAACAGCCAGGCTGCCATAAAATCCCTGGATGCCATATTTGCTATGTCCCTGTCAATGAAGGAATGCCACTCATCACTTAGGGTGATGGCAGAGTATTTTGACATCAGGCTCATCTGGGTACCAGGACACAGCGACACTCCAGGCAATTGCGTAGCGAATGCGATAGCTAGACAGGGCACTACGGCACAGGTTCATCCAGAAAAAGAAGGTGCTAGTATGTCAATCTCTACCTGCCGTTTGCTGGCCGATAATATGTTGGCCATGGTCCTCTGGCCACAGGTGGACAGGAAGAGGACTAGGCAACTACCTAATTTGCCGAAAGGCAGTTATCCACAATGATGGGAACACTTACAGGACATTATATTGTAGGTAAACACGCCCTAAGATTTGGACATAGAAACTCCACTCTCTGTAGATGCTGCATGGAAGAGGACAAGGAAACGACGAAACACCTTCTCTTCGATTGCCCTACTCTGGCAGCACTGAGAAGTAGGATATTCGGAACACATTTAGTTAGTACCGTAGCCCTACAGGATATTCCTGTAGGTCTTATAGACAAATTCATGTAAAGGGTAAATTGGCTAGACGACTAATCAATAGTTGCTATAGAGGAAACTGCAGGTATCACAATGGGCTTCTATAGCCTAAGTGTGCTAGACAGCGTGATGTCTTGCAGCCCTTTCAGCCAAAAAAAAACAACCAACCACAAACTATAGCAAAGTGTTCATTAGGACATAAATTAATTGGTTTATCATTTTCTTTAGAAATCGATTATCGTTAACGGTTTGAAAGTTATAGACAGTTATACATTGAACACTGCAGCGTACATTTAATATTTTAATATTTTTATAGGAAAGGGTATGATTTATATTCCCGGGGACCATATTCCTATTCTGTAGTAATGATTTTGTGGAAATTTTTGGCGTAGAATACGTCTTACCTTACGTTATAGGGAGTCATGTCAGATTGTTATTGTTGTAATCTTTATTTCATTTATTATGAGGAAACGGCGAGATAACTTTTTTTAAAAATGTTTTTGTAGGGTAAATGAAGATGTTATCTTTCGTTTGATGTACATTTCATATTGGTTGATATCTTCCTAATATTTAAATTTCTAAAATGAAAATTGTTTAAACACATACACTCAAACATATGTGTGGTGTTTGGTTGAGTGTTTGAGTTTGTAGCGTGAACACAAACTATGCTGCTGTTTCAGAGTGGACACAAACCTTCGGCTGTTGTTTTGATTGATGAAATATTGTAATTTCGTATATTTACTTATGTATATATTTAAGTGAAACAAAATGTTAAATGTGAATTTGAATTTAACATGGATATATAATTATAAAAAATATATTATATATATTATCAAAAGTAACTATCAAATAAATAAATTCATTTGCTTATGTTATTTATCATTTATTGTTATATATGTTTTCTGTCTTATCGGATGGCGTATTCTACGTTAAACTTAATGGCTGTGTCTCTGACACAGCCTGCAGGGACAGTCCGTGGCCGAAGGCCTCGGACAACTGTCTGCTGTTTTTTATTCTTTGTCTTATTATTCAAGCTCGAGACTATTTTATATCTCTATAAACAGAGATATAGGTTTTTTATAAAACGAAATCATGAAAATACTTCTTCATAATTTCTGGAAACCATAAATCTATTTCAAATTTAACCACACATCGTCATCAGCGGTTGTTTGGAATGATGCTACTGAAAAATTCATCAAACTAAATGCCAACAAAAACTCGATTCAATTGAGAACTTTCCTCTATGCTAGTGTTCGAAAAATATCTCAAACAATACACACAAGAAAATATTTCAAAGAACTTCTTTCCAACCCCGAAGAACCATCGGCTCCCATTGGCAAGATTTTTGTTGTTGCTTAAAAGACAATTAACAGCAAGAGCAATTCATCCATGAAATAACAATTGCATGTAGTCTCGTCGTGTTCTACTTACTTACTTATTTTTCCGGTCTTGGACAACCCCGGGGGGTCAGGGACCTTACAAAACGAAGATAACATATTTCGCCAACCAGTTCGATCTCTTGCCTTATCCCCCCAGTTGGCAATACCAAGTGTACGTAGGGATTCGTCAACCTGATCCCTCCATCGGAGTCTTGGTCCCCCCCATTTTCCGTCTTCCTTCGAGTTCGGTTTCGAAAACCCTTCGTGCTGGTTCGTCTTCATCTGACATGGCCTAGCCAGCGCAATCGCGTTATCCTGATCCGCTTCACTATGTCAAGGTCAGGATAAAGCTCATTTATTTATTTATTTATTATTTATTATAAATTTTCCGGAGTATTTTGGTCTCGAAGACTCCTACAGACGTTTCGTTTGCTTACGATAGGACCCAGGATTCCGCGCCATAAAGCAAGACAGGTTAAATGAGAGTCTGGTACAGCTGGACTTTTGTCACTCGAGAGAGGGCTTTATCCCTAAAGTGCTGGCTTAGCCCAAAATAACATCTATTCGCAAGCACAATTTCCCGCTTGATCTCAAGGCCGACGTTGTCGTCTTTGTCCACGGCAGATCCGAGGTATATAAATTCGCCCACTACCTCGAAGTTATAACAGTTATCAACGTTCACGCTTTGGTCTAATCGCAAGGAGGGCCTGTTCGTTGAAACCATTAATTTTGTCCTATCCTCATTTACCGTCAGACTCACTTTTGCCGGCTCTTTCTCAATTCTCGAAAAAACCGCAGTAACTTACTTATTAGTGATTATTTTCATTCATTCGGCCCTTTCATCGGTACTTCTGTTCTACGGAAAAGTTACAATAAAAAGGTTGGCTAAATAAAAGTCACCTCGCTTAGTAACGGAGACACTACCGAGTATTTAGCCATGAAAAAGCTTCTCAACATACCCTTCGGAGCCGGTGTAAAACTGTAGGTTCCAATCAGTGAGTGTAAAACTAGAACGCGCACAGCTCACTTGTTTGTGGGAAGCTCTCCCTAATCTCTTCATGGGATGTAAGAGCAAACCATTTTTTTTTTAAATAAATATCATTCCTGAAACTTGTTTTCAAAATTCATAACTGCGAATAGATGATTTCTGATGTACGGAACAGCTTGTTAAATGGGTAACTCATAAAATCTGGAAAATTTTTTTTTTATAAATTTTGGAAAAAGCATTGAACACGTTTTCGATTGGTTCATATTTGACTGTTTCTTTCCAGTCGTTTGGAAATGTGTAGAGGAGTCCCGTTTTCAGCGAATAATGGCTCATGTGTTACGTTTTTTCACGGGCTCATTATGGGCATCGCAAAGTACTATCAGTCTGCATGACAATGATATCGACTTTTTTTTGTCGCAGAAAAATGTTGTACAATTTCAGAAAAGTTTATTACCCTTCAGAAAAGAGTACAACTTTGCGAATGAGGTTTACGAAAAACTGCCTCTTTGGGGTCATGCATGCTAATTCGTTCAGCTTTTGGAGTCCTTATGGATAGCAAACCAATAATTTCTTTTCCTCGATATACATATCTCTCAATTTCACAGCACGTTGACGAATATTAAATACATAATGAAAAACATTTCCTCAGCTTAAAGTAATATTTTTCAATCTCATCTATTTATTTTCAGACTTTTATTTTCAAAAATAAGTACTGTTGGACGTGCACTTTAACTTTTTCACCGCCGACCTGAACCTGTCAGGTGTTATTTTAAAGCATGAATTTAAGGCTTTAGAGATTGGTAGAATTACACTATTGTCCGGAAGATTCAAGAATCACTGACTTGAAGAATAATGCAAAAATACATTAACACACTTACAAGTAAGACTGTGAGTTATCGTTATTTGGCCCCCTTGTTTTCTCTTGCTCTCGAGAAAACATTACCATTGCAACAAGCTTTGTATCACAAACACAGGTATATTTGGATCACAAACACATATATTATACAATTTTAATCATTGTATCTTCAACATGTAATATTGATTAGCACACACAAATACCAAATAACAAAACAGACTTGTTTTAGCTTGTAATATACATCTATTCCACAGTATGCTCACGAAATCAACCAAACGCTTTTGTTATCCTCTGGCCGATTAAAGACTGAACACATGAAACTAAAACGCAACAGATGTAATTTTTTCGAATCACTAACTGAAAAATAATGCAAAAATTCAGTTACACACATACAACTTTTAGTGTGAATAATCTTTCCTTGTGCCTATTTTAGTTTCTTGCTGTCAATAGAAAGTAAATAGTGCAACAAACACAGCCGTATTTGTATCCCAAACACAGTTATACTTGAGTCACAAACACAAGTATTATAACATATTAATCATTGTGTCTCCAACATTTAATATTGAATGGCAAACTCGATGTGTTTCAACACAAGTATACTAGACTTGCGACAAGCGCCAAACCACACGATATGTTTGTATCCAAAAAAAAAAAATATTCTTCTGCATGTAGAAATGAAATCACCATAAGCAAGTCACCCTAATAATGTACACTTTATTGATGACCATCTCCCATAGCATTGGCAATGAGGGGCGATCAATGGATGATGATGACGTTGCCAATGACGATGGGCGATGGTCGATGGGCGATGACTTTGTCTATGCTGGAGAGATGTCGAGATGATGACGAGGCTCCTCAACACATGAGTTGTTGGTTGTCGGCATTAAAAGTCTATATAAACCCATCATAATAATTCTGAGTGGTGTCTATTGATATTGAAGCCAATACAACAAGTGTGGGTTGGCTGCGAAGATTTAGGATACAGTACAGCAACAACAGCGACCATTTGTAGAGAAAGAACGAAAACAAGAATCAAAGCTTTTTTTGTTCTTAAATAAGCAGCAAACAAATTGAAGCCGGTGTATTTGGGATATTTTTATAAGAAATCATAAATAATGTTTTGAGAAAAATCAACTTGTCTACACCACCTACCAGACAACAAACCACTTATTTGTATTAACCATTTAAAGGCGGTAATGGGCTGGCAATGGTACAACTTAATTAAATGAAGCATCTTTAATTAAGGAAAATTTATTGCTATTGATTGATTTAATTAGATTTAAAGATATACAATTCATGTAATGCAGCAATATTTTCGTCAATTGTGGTTAATGACTGCTCGTTGGATTTATTTTTCTGAAGAATATTAATAATATTTTGGGAGACAACTTTGTCTAATTACAAGTAGAATGTTTATAATTTTATGTCTATTTCTACAAGTGTAGAACAATTATCCCAAAAATATTCGAGAGTGTTTTCAACTTTACATTTCCAGAGTATTAAATTATAAACGTCGGTTGTACTACATTGACTAATGAGCACGACCACCTTTCATATACCTCGACGTTCATTATCTCGCTTACAATTATCAGTCTCAAGTTGTAGGATCCTGAATCTTAAAGCAGGAAGTCCATAGCTCAGTGGTTGTGAAACGATATCTTTAATTTTTTCATACATATGGTAAATTAATTATATAACAATTCTTATTTGCACTTCAATTTGAGTTACCCCTCCTAATGCAACTTCCAAAACATTTAAATAACAGTGGCAATTGTAGTTATTTTCAAAGTATTACCTTCATATCTACCAATAGGCTTTGGCTTTGTTTGCTCGTATTTTTATGAGAGTTCCCGAAATAGCGCTGCTGCAAACTTTGCAAATTTCAACTCTGACAGAACGCAAGGAGAGCAAGTTAAGAAAGAAGTAGACCGCACAAATTTAAGGACCATAAAAAGGTGAGATGAATACAAAAAAACTGCAATAATCGTCAAGAAACCCTCTAATATTTGTTCTATGATATTTTAGGGTTGTTTTTTTATTTCATTAAGCTACTGCCACTTATTACTTTAAAAAAAAAATCACATGAGGTGTCAGGGGACACCCGGCTGGAACAAAGTTTCTTTCGCTATATATTATGTACTAGTTAGTTCCAGCGGGCCTAAGGCGCCCGTTGAAAAATACGATAACTTAAATGGATATTTAAGAAAAGGTACGTTTTGTAAAATGATAAAATTTGTTTAAGAAAAATTTTCTATTAATATAATGAATTTTTTTAAGTGTATTTTTAGGTCCTTTTTGTAAGAATATTTTCCCGAAAAGGTAATTTTTAAAAGCGAGGTATTTCTTTTATTAAAAGCTGATGTTTTTTTTTAAGAAAAGGTACTAGTTTTAAGAAGAAGTATTTTCTGTAAGAAAAAGCGCTAAAAGTATGAATTTTTTTACAAAGAAATACTTTTAAAGGTACTTTTTAAAGAAGTGGTACACTTTTTAGGAAAAGATTATTTTTGTAAGAAAAATTACCTATTTTCAGAAAGGCTACTTATCTCAAAAAAGGTAAGGAATATGTATTATTTATTTTTTAAGAAAAGGTACTTTTACGAAAATGATTTTTTTCTGAGAAAAGGTATTTTTTTAAGAGAAGGTATTTTTTTGAAGAATCGTTTTTTTTTTAAATGAGATTATTTTGGATTGATCGTTTTTTGAAGAATATGAAAATTTTTACGAGTAGGTTCTTATCTCAAGAAAAGTTATTTTGTTTAAAACAGACGCAAAAGGTAAAGAAAATGTAGTTTTTTAAGAAAATGCAATTTGTTCTAAAAAAATTCACTTTTTTAAGAAAAGGTACTTATTATAACAAAAATTACTTTTTTAAAGAAAAGGTACTTTTTCTAATCAAATTTCCTTTTTTTAAGCAAAGGTAATTCTTTAAGATAAGGGATTTTTTTTTATGAAAGGGTACTATGTTTAGGAATATGAATAGGTCGTTTTTTGAGAAAGTTTACCTTTTTTAAGAAAAGACAAATATTTAAGAAAATAAACTTGTTTCACTTTGGCATTTCTAAATTTACGTTTAATTGAGTTGAAAACTACAAATATTGGTTACAGGGTCCACATAGAAAACTTCCCAGTAAACAAGAAATTTTCTAACATACGTTAGTCTAGACACAAACCAAAGCAAAGGAACACGATATTGTTGACAATATTGGGTGGTAGCATAATTGTGATAAAAAATTGTTTAATTTTTTTTCATTTAGCCCCCATTCCACAACGTGCGATAAGGAACTTCGTTCCAAAAATAGATTTAAAGAGAATAAAAACAAAATATACAAGTTGAGTCATCGTCAACAAAGCCTTTAATATCGGGTTTTTCAATAAGAGCGCTACAAAAGTTTTTTTAAATAAAACAAAACCGGTTTTAGATAGCAATGAAATTCTTTGTTCCTGTGAAAGTTTCAAGCACGATGGTTTTCAAGCATAAGTCGGCCGATACTGCTGCAATTTCACGTTCGATATTCGTGCGAAGTTCATCAATCGTCGCTGGCTTGTTGGCATAGACCATAGACTTGACGTAGCCCAACAGGAAATAATCTAACAGCGCCAAATCGCACGACCGAGGCGGCCAATCGACTGGGCCATTTCGTGAGATAACAAGTTCACCAAACTTGGTTTTCAATAAATTGATTTTGGCATTCACTGTGTGGCTTGTGGCGCCGTCCTGTTGGAACCACATGTCCTCCAAGTCCATATTATCCAATTGGGGCCAAAAATATTCGGTTATCATTGAACGGTAGCGATTCGCATTCACAGTAATGTGAAGTTCCTGATCATCACGGAAGAAGTACGGCCCAATGACGCCGCCAGCCCATAAACCGCACCAAACCGTAATTTTTTCGGGATGCAATGATGACTCATGGATTACATGTGGATTGCTGTCTGACCAATAACGCATATTTTGCTTATTGACGAAGCCATTCAGCCAGAAATGAGCCTCATCGCTGAAGATGTTTTTCCGATGAAAATCCGAATCGTAGCGCTCTTAAAGTTGAGGCCACTGACTCCAAATTTCGGTAGAAAATTTTAGTAATTTCCACTCGTTGTTGGCTCGAATATCTTTCCATGATGAAATGGCAAACCTTACTGAAGAGAAATGTCAAAAGAGCGGGAAAAAATATGGCGTCGTTTGCTGTCCCCATCGATTTACTTTTGTAGCGTCTCTGTTGAAAACCCCTTTATCTGTTTAATGATTTTTTATTGTGTAAATAGTTCACTTTATATTTAAGCTCCTTTCGGGATAACTCGCGTAATAACAAACTGGTTTGTCATTTATACTGCACAAAATTACCCTTTCCATCCTTGTTTAGGTATCTGCCTTATATGTAAAGGTCCGTGACTTTGAAAGTAGTACGAAGCAACATCAATCGAAGCCACAAACCTCTACACTTAAAATTCTTTAAAAAGCAAATTTCATATAACTGAAAACATTCCCATATATCATTACAATTGGCATCCGATTCCACAACCTCCATTTGCATTGCCTAAGCGAATGGAAATTCAAAATTTTGTATTTTCCAATTATTTTACATTTGCATTAGATAAAGTTAAGCAAATTAAAAGTCATTGCAGATTAAAAAATCCCAGCACTGAATTTTTCATGTTACGTAATATTTGTAAATCCAATACTTGATCTTTCTAATTTCATATAATTGATACGAATGGTATTTCGCCTAAAGACAGCGTTTCGTGTATCTGATGTTTCAACTGTATGAATCACAACTTTCCGCAGCGACCGAAATTTAAGTCCTTGGAGCGTCCTACTATATTTAAGAACAAGAAGCGCGTTAGTATTATCAATGTATCATATTTTTGCAAATGTGTATATGGATGATGGATATATAAGTATATTTTTTATTTTCAATATTATCCAATTATTGTCTTTTAAATTCTTTCATATTTCGCATCCATAGAACAGCAAGGTTTTAACTGAAAAGTTTTGATAAAATCATCTAGATATCGCCTCGTACTAAATTGGGTATGAACTTTCGATTACAGGTATCAGCATGAAGATATCTCTTACCGTTTACGAGATATTGCGGCGCAAAGTGAAACCTTGTTGTTCTAAGGTGATTTGAATTAAACGTTTCCAAAAGGCTGTAGTTCTAAATTTTTAAGTAAATTAATACCTTTTGGCCACCCAATTCTTTCACCTGAGCCAATCGGTACGGTTCCTATCATTTACTTTTGTTGACTATTTAGAACCTCATGAGGTCAGACGTCTTACACATATTAATTAAACAAATTTCAACATATTCTTCCAACTGGCTCTATCCTTCGCCTTTTCTCGCCAGTTGGTAACACCAAGGATACG
The DNA here is from genome assembly GCA_963931995.1 of Phaonia tiefii. Taxonomy (NCBI): domain Eukaryota; kingdom Metazoa; phylum Arthropoda; class Insecta; order Diptera; family Muscidae; genus Phaonia; species Phaonia tiefii. The sequence goes on along the minus strand of OZ008368.1, from coordinate 193,004,312 downwards.
GAGGGATTCTTCTGCCTGATCTTTCCAGCGGAGTCTTGGCCGTCCTATTTTCCTGCTTCCATCGGGTACGTTATCAAAAACCTGTGGCGCTGGCTCATCTTCATCCATTCTGATAACATGGCCTAGCCAACGCAATTGGCCCCCTTGGATTCGTCTAGCTATGTCCACGTCAGAATAGAGATTATATAGATCTGCGTTCCAGCGACGTCGGTACTCGCCGTTTTCCATAACAGGACCATATATTTTAAGGATAATTTTTCTCTTGAAAACTCCTAGGTGTTTTTCATCCGCTTGCGATATGACCCAAGTTTCGGAGCCATATATCAAGACAGGTAAAATGAGAGTCTGATATAGCTGAACTTTTGTCCGTCGAGAGAGCGCTTTGTTCCTAAACTGCTTGCTGAGCCCAAAATAACATCTATTTGCACCCGCAATTCTCCTATCTATCTCTAGGCTGACGTTGTTGTCCTTGTTCACGGCGGATCCAAGGTAGACAAATTCATCTACCACTTCAAAATTAAATCGGTTGGCAACGTTCAAGTGCGGACCAAGTCGAGAGGTTTCTCTAGTCGTTGACACCATCAATTATCATTATCCATGCAATAAGTTTCTTAATCTTAACAGATTTATACAATCGTTTGTAAAACTATCGGATGTCGCTGTGAGGCTCTTAGCGGTAACTATAACAAAAGACTTAAGAAACGAACTTGAATACAACACCACCACTTTACCTCATATTTGGGCTTAATTATTATCTTAGTTTTAAATAGGTTTTTTGATGATAAATTTAATTGGGTTACACAGCTTTCTGAAGTTATAATTCTAATATCTATAATTCTAAATGTTGGTCATATACATATTTTCATTTTAGTCACAATAAAATATATGAGTATATAAAGCCCATATTTGAGAGACCAAAAATACATTTCAAACTTTGTAGCCCGCCAAGGATTAATCCCACCAAATTTGCAATTGAATTTTTCTTTTGCGAGGTCTAAAAAGAAAAATTATGATTATATTTTTCCTTTTGTATCCAACGAACGGTGAAATTATGCGCATATTGTTGAAGGCGTTTGTTCTGAATAATCAGCGGCTACGGCAAAAGATTTATTATATGTTTTCTCCGCATTTTTTCAATATTTCAAAAGTTTGCGCAAAAAAATGCGTTGCATTTTCATAATTCAATGGAGAGATAAGTAAAAATTTGTTAACAGCTACAAAGAAGACTGAGACGACAGCGACCTGAGATATGAAATGAATAACTGATGTCCAAAAATGATGAACATAATGGTGTTGAAACTATTTGTAAAATTCATGCTGTTCCTCATCGAAAAAATGTTTGGCAATTTTTTTTTCTATTCGCCAATCTCATTGTTGCAGTTCATCATCTGGTATACTTACAGCCCCCACCACCTTTCAAAAAGATTAATGCACTTAGAATCTATTGTATGATTCTATGTTGTTTTCCATAGTGGTTGTTATCTGACCTGTGGGCAGTTCCACTTTAAACACTTTTAACATTTAAGAATATTTCGGCATTTGGTTTGGGGGGCATTGTTTTGAATGTAAAGTCATATGTGAAAGTTTTATTTTCAAAATTGCGGCGCAAAGTGAAAATTTATGCGCGAATGATGGCAACATAAATGGAAATTGTTATTGTTGTTTGGGATTGAATGTTTATGGCACAGCTTCAATTTAAGGAAGCAATTTGTTGCGGTAGAATTCAGTGCTGTTGCAGTTTGTAAAATGCAACATTGTCTAAATTTATGTTATTATTAATCCTACACACACAGACAAATTCGTTATCGACATCACAACCGAACTAGGGGTTGTACCAAGCGAATTAGAGGCTGTGAGAACCAAATTGAAGGCTGTCACAGCCGAATTAGAGGTTGCCACAACTGACTGAATTAGGTTGTCACAATCACATTAGGTTATCATAACCGAATTGATACCAAATACATTTGTAGAGACCGAGTTGCAACCAAATTCGGCTATTGCAACCGAAATAATACCAAAGTCAGTTGTTGCAACCGATATTATAGCAAATTTAATTGGTACAACGAATAAGATTGAAAATTCAGTCGTCACAACCAAATCAATCATTGAACGAATTGACACCAAATACCATGGTAGCCACCGTAATAACCTTAAAAACATTTGTAGCAACCAAATTCGGTTGTTGCAACCGAAATATGTCCACATTCGCTTGTTGCAACCAGAAATATAGAATATTTTATGGGCAGAACGAATTTATTTGGAAATTCAGATGGTAAACCCGAATCAATTATTGAACAGGGTTGAGATTGTTACAACTTAGTTGGATTGACACATCCGGATGTGGTTATAACCAGCGAATGACAAATGCAATTGTAACAACCGAGTCGGTAACAAATTCAATTCTTGCAACCGAAATAAAACTAAATTTGGTTGTTGCAACCGAAATTATAGAAAATTTGGTTGGTATAATGAATATAGTTGGAATTTCTGTTACTACAAGGGAACCAATTATTATACGAGCTTGTTTTAACTGAATTTTTATCGAGGTAACTAAATTCGTTCGCCGCAACTTCAAATCCATAGTGTTATCGCCAATTCGGTGCTACTACCTCGTGGGTACAACCTCTTTTAGAGTAATATTCCTCTTTGAAGCTGTGTATTTACAATTTCATTTAAGACAGTTCGTACCGATCACCATTAAAATCCTACATAATCCTACGATCAGAACAGCTATTGCCCGGTTAAATAACAGCAAAACCACAGCAGCCAATGGAACACCTGCGGAGCCGTTTAAGTCGATAAGACGCATGTATTAGCTCATTAATTGCCTGGCGATTGGAGTCTCTGTGTACCATGTCCCACATTTAAAAAAGGTGACCCGAGTCTCTGTGCCAACACCGTGGAAAAGCCTTTTTATAGCATGTAAGGTTCTATAAAGTATAATGTGCGAAATACCAAAACCGGTTATCGCAGGCCTGATTGGACCATACCAGTATGGCTTTAGGACTGGAAAATCGGCAATTGACCCGATTTTCACGCTACCCCAAATCCTGGAGAAGACCCATGCAAAACAAATCGACACATATCTTCTATTATCTACTTGTCGATAATAAGGCGGCCTTCGATAGCCCGATACGGCAATGTTTGAACTTGGTAATCCTGCAAAACTCACACGCCTTTGCTGGATGACCCTGACGAACGCCAAGTCCGCAGTAAAAGTTGGTAAGGATCTCACCGAACCTTCCCAAACTAACCGAGGCCTAAGACAAGGCGACACCCTATTGTGCGATCTCTTTAACATCTCAATGGAGATCATTATGAGAAAAGCTTAAGTCAACACGAGTAAAACCACCAGTAGCAAAAGTCACAGGCTGCTCCCGAATGCTGATGATACATGGCCTCCACGCGATTAGAGCAAAGCGTGAACGTTGATAACCGTTATAATTTCCAGGGGTTGGACGAATTTTTATACCTAGTATCTGCGTTAAACAAAAATAACAACGTCGGTCTTAAGATGAAGCGGAGAATCGTGCTACCTAATAGATGTTATTTTGGGCTAACTCAGCACATAAGACATAAAGATATGATATCTTTTAGTAGTGATTTTTGAATGTTGTGCTATTTTTCAGGCAAATTTTCACCTCTCAAGTCTCTCACAATCGTAAGCAGTTCGGTATCATTTGTCAAACTCTGTATATAACTCTGCAATAAAAGTAAACAAGCATGTACAAAAACAAAATACACATGAATTTGACAGTTGCTAGGTACATCGTCATGAATATACTGAAATCAGTTGTCCTAATGCTTCCACTTGATATAAATACACTTTGCACAAGATGTTATTGGGCGACATCTAATTTATTAAATTTTAAAAATCTGCTGATTGTGAGAAGAGTATTCGGGATCCCGCCTAGCCTAGAAACCGGGTTTTCAGTTGTTTCGAAAAGTGAAATTTTTGAGACACCTGTGCCAACTGTTACTTTTAGTAAATAAAGTAAAAAAAAATTTATAGAAAAAAACATAAATTATGTTAATTCATGATTCACTTTATAATTTTCTTTTCGAAATTTCACACATATTTGCATTTAAGAAAAATAATAAGGAACAAATCGACTTTATGTCTTGTTGTCGTATCAAAAATTTTAGGGGGAAGGGGGTAGAACACACAATTTTCAGCACAAAATGTTTAATACAAAAGTTTGGGGGGAAATTCCTATTTAAGAAGTTCTGGGCCTCCAAATTCCCCATAACGGGGGGTTTCTCGGCAGGGCTCAATGACCAGGGAGAGATATACCTCTGTTCCTTAATTTGCATTTCTGGATTTAGGGAAAATGTAAAAACTATTTTCGATAATTTTTCAAAACTTTAACGGCCGATATTTCGATAGCAAAGCGAGTTATCGAAAATTTTCATTTAATTTGTTTTGTTTATTTTGCGTTATATTTTCCAAAAACGCTGCCAGACAAATTCCTTTAGACGCTTCTTAATACATAGTAGCCCCCCGTATATCCGGTATTTGAAGGCCCATATTTCCTAATATAGAATTTTACCCAAACTTTTCTATCTAACATTTTCAGCTTAAAAGTATATCTTCTATCCCACCGTTGGGCCGGTTTTAATTTTTGATTACTCTAATTATGACGCGAATATAAACAAACTCGATCAGCTGTGTTGGTGTAACCACCTTCTTCACTACTTCTTGCTACAATGGTAAACAAATGGTACCAGTTGATCGCTTAGTACACATCAAAAACATATTTGCAAAAGTTGTACAATCGTACAACACATTTGTATGGAAAAAATCTACTACAGTTGTACAATTGTTGTACAACTTTATTACATACAACAGATAGAACACTCTTGTGAACACCCTATATGGGTTTTTCAACAGAGACGCTACAAAAGCAAATCGATAGGGACAGCAAACGATGCCATATTTTTTCCCGCTCTTTTGACATTTCTCTTCAGTAAGGTTTGCCATTTAATCACGGAAAGATATACGAGCCAAAAACGAGTAGAAATTATTAAAATTTACTACCGAAATTTGGAGTCAGTGGCCTCAACTTTAAGAGCGCTACGTCCAATTTATGGTGTTCAGCGATGAGGCTCATTTCTGGCTGAATGGCTTCGTCAATAAGCAAAATATGCGTTATTGGTCACACAACAATCCACACGTAATCCATGAGTCATCATTGCATCCCGAAAAATTACGGTTTGGTGCGGTTTATGGTCGGGCGGCGTCATTGGGCCGTACTTCTTCCGTGATGATCAAGACCGGCACATAACTGTGAATGCGAATCGCTACCGTTCAATGATAACCGAATATTTGTTGACCCAATTGGATAATATGGACTTGGAGGACATGTGGTTCCAACAGGACGGCGCCACAAGCCACACAGCGAATGCCACAATCAATTTATTGGAAACCAAGTTTGGTGAACGTGCTATCTCACGAAATGGCCCAGCCGATTGGCCGCCTCGGTCGTGCGATTTGACGCCGTTAGATTCTTTCCTGTGAGGCTACGTCAAGTCTGTGGTCTATGCCAACAAGCCAGCGACGATTGATGAACTTCGTACGAATATCGAACTTGAAATTGCAGCAGTATCGGCCGATTTATGCTTGAAAATCGTCGAAAATTGGGTTCAGCGTCTGGACTTCTGCAAGCGTGCCCGTGGTGGCCATGTAAAAGAAATCGAGTTCCATACATAATGGCATCGAACGTACTTTCACAGGAATAAAGAATTTCATTGGTATCTAGAACCGGTTTTGTTTTATTTAGAAAAACTTTTGTAGCGCTCTTATTGAAAACCCGATATATATCGGCGACGTGTGAAGCATGAACTGTATGAGGTATATCCTGACATTGACATAGTTAAGCGGATCAAAATAACGCGATTGCGCTGGCTAGACCATATCAGTAGAATGGATGAAGACGAACCAGCACGAAGGGTTTTCGAAACCGAAATCGAAGGAAGACGAAAAGTAGGAAGACCAAGACTCCGATGGGGGGATCAGGTTGACGAATCCCTGCGTACACTTGGTATTGCCTACTGTAGAGATAAGGCCAAAGATCGAACTGGTTGGCGAAATATGATATCTTCGTTTTGTAAGATCCCTGACCCCTCGGGGTTATTCGAGACCGGATAAGTAAGTAAGTATGTAAGTAGAGACACAGAACAGAGATTATAAGAAAAATCTAATAATAAGCAGCGAAGCAGAATAAAATGACGCAAATGCAATTTAATTATCGATGTGTAAGAAACAGTCAAGTGATACTAAAAAAGAAAGGAGGGAAGGGACAACACACACATAATATCGTATGTTATGCGAAATAAAAGCTTAATGAGGCGATTTTTAGCTAATTTCCATTCAAATCACTAAAATCCAAAAAGAATAAAAAATGACAAACGAAGTTGATTCAAATATCAATTAAATTTTAGAAAACTCAATCCTATGTCGACAATATTTCTGTGAATAGTGTACAAATTGAAGGCACAGAACAAAAATTGGAAGCACTAAGGTATCGCCCTTCTTCCGTATATTCGGCTAGCCTGAAACACGGTATTGTCTCTGCTATACGAAACGCAGTTGAAAATTTAACAGCCCAATTTCCCATAATTATTCAACTTTCACATAGTGTGTTGTTGAAGTGTTGAGCAAGTTGAATAAGCATATGTGTATATGAAATGACACATATAACTCCAGTATCAGTATATGCACTAGAGCTGCCGATTTGCCGAAAGACTTCTGATCCGTTGAAATGCAGTAGATACTGAATTCTGAGTTGACGTTTAGTTGAACGAATACCAAATATTTAGTTCCCATTGGCATCTTAGGAGAGCAATTTGAAGTTCTTCGACAATCATTTTTCATAGCCAATAGCCCTGAAAGTCATTGGGGTTTTTTTTATTTGCTTTGTGTTATATATTTTACTCCAGTAATTTATATTATTTTGTTTTTTTTTCTCAGTTCTTAGGTCTTAAGTAGCAATGAACCGGGGTGTCTCTGTAAGAATACACTTATGCATTTTAAAATATAACACGCATTTCTTAAGATAGTTCCTATATTTTGATTGGATTGTAAAGAATACATGTTCCGATTAAGAATGACATAAAATGTCTGTCAAATGGCCCCCACGCGTCTGATGAGACGCCATTACCTTTTTCATGAAATTTTTCAGGAATTTTTCACAGAGATGTTGCTGTTTTTCACCGACGACGCGTTGGATCTCGGATTTGAGCTCAGAAATTGTTTCTAGTTGTTCGCATAAACCCGAGATTTCAGAAAACCTCAAAGAAAGAAATCGCACGGCTTTAAATCGTATGATCATCGTGTCCAGTGGACATCTGAATTTCTTGAGATAATTTATTCTGAAAATCGTTGTTGGAATAACTTGATTATTTCATGCGCGGTGTGACAGGTGGCGCTGTCTTGCTTTAACCACATATCGTCCAGATCCATGCCGCCCAGTTGAGGCCACAAGAACTCCGTTATCATGTTCCTGTAACGAATGCCGTACACAGTCACTGCAATTTCGGCCTAATATTCAATAAAATAAGGCCCAATCCGCACCAGACAGTTGCTCGTTGTGGGTGTATGCATGAGAATTTTCTGAGCCCCAAATACGACAATTAGGTGTATTCACGAATGCATTCAAATGGAAAAGCGCTTCATTAGGGAATATGACTTTTTTGGAAAAATAGGCATTGACTTCACTTTGCCCCATTACCCATTGAATTGCCTGTGATTTTCGTGGTCCTGTTGGTTTGAGCTCCTGAGTAAGCTGAATTTTGTACGTATGGAAGTTGAGGTCTTTTGTCAAAATTCGCTGCGTAGTGCTTCGTGAAATTTGAAGGTTTTGAGAACGATGCCGAATTGATTGACTTTAGAAATAATTGGTGTGATCGATTCAAAATATGGACATAGTATTGAAAAATAAAAAGAAGAATACGAAAAGTAGTAGAAAATTTAAAATAAATACATAATAGAAACCAGAGAACAATGTACATGACATGAACATTTTCTGTGTGGTGTTATACCCTGCCCTATTGAACTGTTCACAATGAAAAATAGTCCAAAGGGTTTGGCTACATATTAACAAACAATGTACCTCAAGATGATGACCAATTTACATCAAATCGATGACAAACTAACACCAAATTTATTACAACCTTACATCCAATTGGCGAAAATGTACAGAAAATGTCAACTGGATTTAATACTTGACACTTCAGCTTGATGACAAACTTACATCAAATTGATGGAAATGTACATCAACTTGATGTAACGGTATCGTTGAATCGGCATAAAATACGAACGAAAAATTTAGAAAATGTTTTTCATCAGTTCTATGAAATATTTAGTGGGTTGAAACATGAGGAAATGTTTCATCAAATTGATGAAAGAAGTAAATTAATGACTTGGAGGAAGTAAATTTATGAGCTTTTTCTATCAGTATAGATATTTAGCTCTATACATATATTAGTGGAAGTGTCGTGAACAAGAACTGTTCTCAATTTGTTTTTTGTCACTTAGTGATTTTCTCATTTTATGTTTGGTTTCGTTGAACTGTATGCGCAATTTTAAAAATATTAATGTAATATTTTATATGTGGTTTTAAGTTTTGCGAATAACCAAAATCATTAATGTTGTGTTTCATGGAAGTCTTAATAAATAAATAATAATAAAAATAACGGCTATGAACGAATTATTTGAATATCAATGAAGAAACTAAAGAGATTTAAAACACCGACTAAAACCTCTAATTAGCTATTCACTTGAAGAGGTACCTGTCAAAAAGCAGTGATCGTGATAAAAAGTCGTATTGCAAATGACGACGGTTTCAACAATATACCATTCCTTCCGTCGTCCCTTCATTATTCCCCTCACAAAAAAGCGACCCAATTTATAAACAATAAAATTTTTTTATTTTGACATAACCGATGTTCGAAACAATATAACGATCTTATCAACATCTTTTTGACATCAGAAAATGATAGTATATTATAAGGAGTCTTCTCCAAATGGCAAGATATTTGATTCAGACGAATTTCTTTTTTCTGCGTTGACGTAAATTGGAAAGTAACTAGAAAGGCTATTTACAAACCTAAATAGCCACCCTTGCGACAAATAATCGATAAAGTTAGCAAACGTCCATCAAAGTAATCAAGTGTAATTCTTACTACTCACAGAGAGCACACATGCATACAATTGTTTAAAGAGAGGAGTGATAAATCACTATCGTATATGGACTGATATGCGAAAATAATTGAATGAATAAAAACAATAGTAAAATTGATTACCCCATAGCTTTCTATTGTTGAAATGATACAAAGTGTTAAAATCTTCTTCACAGCACAGTTCAAAATTGGTTCGCCAAAAAATGCAAATAATTAAAAAAAAAATTAATTAAAGATACACAAAACTACAATAATATTTTGGCCAGAAACATTTGAAGCTGTGACTAACTGCTGCGTTATTGTGAACAATGTGGCAGGCAGGCAGGAGGTGACTATGGTGATAGCGTTAATGATTAGCGTGGTTATGATATAGTGAAATGGTGAACGAATAAGTGACCGAAGAAAGGGAACTCATATGTTTTCCGGTCGATCAATATTAATTTGCTTTGAAATCATTGTCTGATCAGCTCATAGTGAGAGAAAGAGATGATGAAGCAGTGAAGAAATTCCAACAAACATATACAGAAAACGCCGCCGAACTTCAACACCAGTTCCAAAGCCGGTGCCACCACCACCCTCGCTTGGTTATAGTGAACCATGATCATCACGATTGTTTTCGTTTTGATCCATTTGTTCATTTCGTCTGATTTTTCGCTTTAAGAAAGTGTGCAAAATTTTTGCGCACAACATTTTCGGCAGTGATTTATGATTTTTTTCAGTACAAAATTGTTGCATTTTTCTAGCAAAAAAACAATACGAGTGAACAGTTAAAAAGAAACGAAACCAACAACTTTTTAATTCTTTATTGTATTTGATGTATTGTTTTGCTTAATTTTTTTATTGCGAATGTGGCACAGTGGTTTTGATTGAATAAATTAGCAAAAGCAATTGCATATTTCGAAACAATTTCGCCTGTAATATATAAAACACTATTAAATTCAAATATTAACTAGTGTTTCATTAGTTGTTAAATTTTTGATGTGTTAACATCTATAGGCATGGGTAGGGCAATCTATCAAAGTGAACACATGCAAACAACACATCCCATACGTTAGCATCCCAAACGTGGTTGTTGTACAACAATAGTCTCTACCTGAAAATAAATATGATGGTATTGATGAGCGGCAGCGAACAAACAAGCAGGTCGTTGTCGCCAAAGAGTATTGAATAGTATAGTATACAATATAACCATTGATGCCTTTTGAAACATTTATGTTTTTTGTTTTATTTTATGTAATAACATTGTCGAAATGGTGCATTCTATTGAAATATTCTATAAAGAGAATAATACTCGTTTATGCTCTTTTACTCAGACCCTCTACATGAGAACGGAAAAGATTGCAATAAGTTCTCTATACTATTCATGGTAGGACTATAAACGTAGTTGCAGTATGACAACAAACACAATAATCCAAAAACAACAGGGAATTTTGTTTCTGCGCAGTGCCTGTATTGTGTCCACTCAGCTGATTGAAAAATAACGAAAATGTATACAAATTTGGGAAAAAGTTTCATTTACAAAATTTTTTGTTTGATATTTTGAAAGTGTTTACATATTTGTATACAACCAAAATAGAAAAACTTTGACATAAGAGAAAAACTCACTCCAGAATAAAGTTCAAATCACATGGGCTAGTGCTTCTAGCATTTGTTTGTACTATGATACTATTCAATACTTTTTGTCGTCGCTCTATTTATGACAAAACAAACACAATTATTTCAGTGAGATAAATATTGCTTTTTATTCAGTTGTATGCCAGCATTCAAACAAGCAGGTTGTCGTCGCCCTGTTTCTAACAAAACAAAAAAAAATATTTCAGTGAGCTAAATATTGCTTTATTTATATTAACAATATTACATCTAATGTTAAAGCAGATGTAAGAAAAAAGCAAGTGAAATATCAAAAGAGCCTTCAGCACAAAAACTATTCTTTTTTTCCATTGTAATATTTACTAATGTGTTCATAGAAATCGAATAGGTACCGTGTAACAAAAAGGGGTTACCACATCGCCCGTGAGTTCGAACAGTCATTGATTTGTTTTTGATTAACTTCAAACGTGAACTCTACATATTTTCCCGTTTCTTCTCATGAAGAGGCAGGAGAGATCTTTTCACAATCAGTGAGCTGTGCGTTTTTATACTCATTGATTTGGAAACACACAGATTCCAAACGGAATTTTAAGGTGCCATTTAATGGCTAATTGCTACATAGTGTCACCGTGGCTAATTGCTACATAGTGTCACCGGTGACTTTTTTAAATTAATATTTTGATTAATCCATATCGTGATTAATTTGTTTATCGAATAATCACAAACTCTGATTAATCAGAAATATGATTAATCAATTAATTTGACTATTGATTAATCACACTTTTATAATTGTATTCACCATTCAAATAATTTTTGGAAAGCTGTTTAATACAAACTAGATAAACAAAAACTTCAAACTGAAAAACCTAACAACATGAATTGTTCAAATATTCAAATTATTGCTTAATAAAATTTTTAGATTAATCAATTAATCACGACCATTGACTAATCAAAATGCAGATTAATCAAATATACGAATATTCAGTTTTTTATTGGCATCAATGTAATTTAATTTGAATTGAATTCTTTATTGAGACTTCGGGATTTTCATAGTAATTCTAATACAGGGTGTTCCAAAAACTTTCCGAAAAATTAAATGCGCGATAGCTTGGAATAATATTAATAATTTTTGTTCTAGCACCACTACCGTCTTCGAGTTATTGAATCTCACAGATAAATTTCTAAAAAAATTTTCAATTTTTAAATAAATTTTCTTTATTTTTTTTACGAATGCTCAAACTGAGAGCCTGGTGGTGCATTTTACATGCCAATGAATTCCCATCAGCTTTGCCATAATAAAAAATGAAATCCGCATACTCAGAATTTGAAAATTTCATCGCGAATCGAATTTAAAGGTACACGAAAACAAAGAAAAATTTATAAAAATTTCACAATTTTTTTTGACACATACTGTGGTGGCCACGAATTTAAAACACGACATGCTACTTATATATTTCTGACAATTTTTATATCTTATCGAACACTTTTTAAATCCGTGTTATTTTTTCAAAGGTGCTAGTAATGTTCGGAAAAAAAATCAACAATAGTTTGTTACCTATATTTTATTATGAATTTTTATTTAAACATTTTACAGATTAATTCATGTATTAGCCTGGTCATGAATTTAGGGCATAGACAAAAAGTGAATGTATTCCTTAAAGTAAACCTCAGTTTCAGAAACAAATATTAGTATTTGGTGGGAAAGCCCTTATTTTGGATTACAGCAGCGCATCTCCTGGGTAAACTTTCAACTAAGGCCACACAACGTTCCTTTGGAATGGCATACCAAGCTTTTTGGATTTCTTCGCATAAATCACTCAAATTTTTTGGCTTTACTGCTCGTACATGCTCCTGAACATCATTCCACAAATTCTCAATTGGATCGAGGTCCGGGGACTGTGCTGGCCACTTCAGAACTGTGATATTGTTATCCTCCAAGCAGCTCTTCACTAGGCGTGAAGTGTGCTTAGGGTCATTATCATGCATAAATTTCCACATTAGAGGCATGTTATCTTCAGCGAATGGTATCATAATGCTTGTCAGTATGTTCTTGTAAATGTGCTGTCCCATTTTAGTCATAATTTTGTAAATTGGACCTACACCATGCCATGAAAATTATGCCCACACCATGACATTGCCACCACCATGCTTAACCGTTTTAATGGTGTACTTTGGGTGATGCTCCAGGTTTGGAGGACGCCATACATACTGCTTTCAATCGGAACCGAAACGGCGAAACTTCGACTCGTCGCTCCAAAGTATGTTTTTCCAAAATGTCATCGGTTTATTGAGATGTTCTCTTGCAAACGCTCGTCGAGATTTAATATTTTTTTTTGACACAAGTGGTTTATGTTGTGCAATGCACCCACGTAAGTTTTTCTCTTTCAGGCGTCTTCGTATTGTCCTGGACGATATATTAATACCAAACTCCAATGACGTATCATTTTTAATTTTACTGGAGCTCTTGAAAGGATCTTTAACTGCTGCTTTATAAATTAAGATATCCTCCCTTGGTGTAGTTGACATTTTTGGTGGTACCATGTTGCTTGATGTGCTCCAGTGCATTGTAAATCTTGGATCTGGAACATTTGAGTAGCTTGGAAATCTCCAGTACTGTTTTTCCATCGGTATTCATTTGTTGGATAAGTTTTCGCTCGGCGTCCGATCTCCAAGTACCTCTAGCCATTTCTAACTAAATATTTTGATGTATCACAACATAAAATCGAATAAAACATTAATTACTTACCCTTTACCTTCAAAGTATTATTTAAAATCCAAAAATTTCTAAAATGTTTTAAATTCGTGGCCAGCTTCAAATGCACGTGTTTACAATAATATAATAAAAATAGCACCAAAGTGTAAAAACGACCAAAAACAAATAACGGTTCTTTTTCTTAACACTACAAGGAACAGTGAGAAATAAACAAGATCTAATTTGAACTTGCAGGGATGTAAATGTTATCATAACTAAGTTCGCTACATGTCGTGTCTTAAATTCGTGGTCAGAGAAAAATGTTTTAAAAAAACTAAGTTGTTTTAAAATGCATTTACAAATGCATTATTTTTTGAGACGCTATAGCTCGAAAACGGTAGCCTTTAGAACAGTGGTGCTAGAACAAAAAATATTCATATTGATCCAAGCTTTCGCGCGTTTAATTTTTTCGGAGAGTTTATGGAACACCCTGTATATAAAATTGTCATGTCGCGGTGTTAGTTATCAAACTCCTCCGAAAGGGCTGGACCGATTTCTTCATAACGCGTAGGTCTGAGAATCGGCCAACATCTATATTTTGTACCCCCCCCCCCCCAGGCGGTGCCACGCTACTTGAAATTTCAAATGGATGAATCTCATGAAGTGTCAGAGGTAAGAGGATGAGATTTGGTATATATGTTGTTGCTATATTACAGCCAAGGTGGAAGTGGGCGGTGCCACGCCCCTTTCCAAAAATCTCTCTGACGGCTTTTCTAATATACAGATTGTTAGGAAAATTTCCCAATGTGGTACTGATGACCCGCTGATAGTCCCTGGCTATACTTGGTAGTGATTTGATAAAGGGACGTGGCATCGCTCATACAATTTAAAATAACTATATCTCGTGAACTATCAGAGGTAGGAAGATGAAATTTGGTATAGTTGTTGTTGGTACAGTGGGAATTACAGCCACGGTGGATGTGGGATGTGCCACGCCCCTTTTAAAAGAAGACGTTATATCAGTCATAATAATAGTTTGATCGTCCTGAAAATTTGACAATATGTTACAGTTGGCCTACAGGTTCGAAGAGGCCATTTGGACGCAAGTTGACAAAAATGGTCGAAGTGCCGCCCACGCACGCCAATATTTGACTATTACATAATGTATTCTATATCAAACAATTGTCCGTACACCAGGCACTTGAGAACATATTTCAATATATCTCAAAAATTGTATGGCCGATTCGTTTTAAATATTTGTTTTAAAGTTCAATGCTCCTAACTTAAAAAAAAATATTTGAATCAAATCGGCCATATATCTTTTGAGATACATTGAAATATGTTCACAATTGCCTGGTGTACGGACAATTGTTTGATACAGTGTAGGAATGTGAGGTTCGGTACATATACTACTGATATGATGCAATTACTTTTGCGGGAAAACCAATAAAAATACGGCCATTAAAAAGGTCAGACTATGAATGTATACTATACAATGTAAACACATGGAATTCTTTTGGGTATTCCCGGCTTTTGTAAATTCATAGCCACGATATACTTTACCATTAATCTATCGTGGTTTTGATTTCAACATTTTTTTAAAGAAAGTTAACTTAGCGTTGCATCGTGATGTATATAAAATCGAAACATTAAAGCAACAACCCATTATCCGGTTTCATATTCGACTACACAAAAATGCAACTCTAATTAAAATAAATTGAGAAAACTCTTCCAAATTGAATACCAAAACTAATTGTTCTATTTATTGCATATTTCTTTTGATTAAGGTTTAAAATTTTTCAATAATGCGATGACAAATTTAAAAAAATATTAGGTGTCAGGGGACACCCGGTTGGAAGGAAGATCCTTTCGCTATATATTATGTACTAGTTAGTTCCAACACGCCTAAGAGCGATGACACACACAACTCGACTCGGCACATGATCCTGTGTTTTCAAATGATGCAAGCCACACACGGCGGCATCGATTTCAGTCGGCGAAAAAAACGACTCGGCACGTCGTTTACTTTAAGAAACGCGCGCGATTTTTGTGCCGATTCGGCACTTGTTTCCATTGTTTTCTATGATGGCACACGACTCAGCAGACGGGCAGCAGTGAAAGGTTCGAATCGTTGCGGCAACCAGTGTATATACGACAGTCGACCTGGGTGGACATAATGGACGACGATTTAAAATATATATTGCATTTGGGCTTGCTATATTATCGTTGGAAGAGAAAAAGCAAGAAGAATCGACGAATGTGGGTGAATCCAATTGTAAATGATCCTCTAACCAAAGGATATTTTTACACTTTATTTGCTGAACTACGAGAAGATGAGGAGAAATTTTACAAAAGATGTAGAAAAATTTCGCTATAATTGCTTTGGGTCATGTCCCACAATGCTGGACGATTCTGAACTTCACTTATCAGCTTTCAATGTTAATATTCCTCTCCACGAATAGCACTGCTTCTGACAGTCATTTTGAATACTAAAAATTATACAATTGCATAGCGGCAGACGCCGCACAAACCAACGTATGAGATTCGGCAAACCGCTGTGTGTGCCATGGTAGAGTCGGCGTGCTGAATCGGCGATCCGCTGTGTGTGTCATCGCTCTAAGGCGCCCGTTGAAAAATACGATAATTTAAATGGATCTTTAAGAGAAGATACTTTTTGCAAAATGATAAACATTTTTTTTGCAAAATTTTTTTTATAGAATGTATTTTTTTTTAAAGTATAGTTTTAGGTCCTTTTTGGAAGACTATACATATATCGTATTTTCCCGAAAAGGTAATTGTTTAAAAAGAGGTAGTTCTTTTGTTAAAAGCTAATGTTTTTCTTAAGAAAAGGTACTATTTTGAAGACGAAGTACTTTTTATAAGAAAAAGCCATAAGAGTATGATTTTTTTTACAAATAAGTATTTTTTTTAGAACAGGTTCTTTTCAAAGAAGTGGTACACTTTTTAGGGTTAGGTTATTTTTTTTAAGAAAATTTACTTATTTTCATGTAGGCTACTTATCACAAGAAATTAAAAGAAAAGGTATGACTTTATTTTTAAGAAAATTTATTTTTGTAAGAAAATTTAATTTTTGAAGAGAAGGTATTTTTTTGAAGAAAAGGTTTTATTTAAGAAACGGGAATTTTTGTTAGCATTGGTCTTTTTTCAAGAATAGATACATTTTTAGGAGTAGGTAATTATCTCAAAAAAAATTATATTGTTTCACAAAAAAGTGATCTTTAAAGGAAAGGTAGATGTTTAAGTAAAGGCAATTTTTTGGAAGAAGTCACGATGTTGAACGTTAACGTTCGCTTTGTTTCTATGCGACAAACAGCTGATTTGGGAGCAAATCGGACCCCACTTACTTCCTCTCCAACAAAACCCAAGCGGACGAAGTCAGTTGTCACCCACTTTCGTTTCAAAATCCGATTCTCTATCTTTCGACTTGTCTTTCGCATGGTTTTACGTGAGTTTGACTGGTTTTGACATTTTCGTTCGCCTAACCGACAGCGAAAATAGTTAGTGGCTTCCGATTTTATAAACACACAACCACACAATAACATTTAAAGCCAGGAATAAAAACGAAAGTGAGTGACTGGCTTTCGTTTGCTTAGGTTTTCTTTCGAGATCGTAACTTTGGCTGTTACTGTTTTTAAAAATGTACTTATTTTAAAAAGTATTACTTTTTCACGAAAATTTACTTTTGGTAAGATAATTTACCTTTTTAAGCACTGATACTTCTTTAAGATAGGTATTTTTATTAAGTAAACGTATTTTATTTAAGAATATGAATAAATATAGTTTTTAAGAAAAATTTACTTCTTTTAAGAAAAATCACTTATTTAAGAAAATTTTCTTTTTTTAAACTTCTTTCACTTTGGCTTGTGTAAATTTACTTTTTATTGGGTTCAAAACTACAATATATTGGTTACAGGCTCTACCTAGAAAACTTCCCATTAAACAAGAAACTTCGCAACATATGTTAGTCTAGACACAAACCAAAGCAAAAGTTCCCAATGTAGTTGATAATACTGGGTTGTAGCATAATAGTGTTAAAAAAAGTTGTTTAATTGTTTTTCATATAGCCCCCATCCCGCAAATTGTGATAAGAAACATCGTTTCAAAATATTTCTGAACTAGGTTAATCGGTCACTGGTTATCTTGTATTTGTAGCACGAATACTATGGGAATACATAACACAGAGCTGTTAGTCAATTATTTGTTCACTAGTCAAAACAGTTTTTTGGAATATGGTACTTAGGAAATCCTCAGTAAATATTAATGCTGTCAATAACTGAAGAAACATTTACATGTAGCTTAGTGTTTTTAGTGCCAAAGTGTTCTTTGTCAACTGCTCTAAAATATTATTTATTGTTAAAGTTTTATTGCAGAAAATGTGAAGATCACGTTCGTATAGCCGTTTTTGAAAATAAAACTGCGATGATAATAAAGTTTTGGAACGAAGTTCCCTATCGCACGTTGCGGAATGAGGGCTAAATGAAAAAAATTAAGCAACATTTTTTTAACGCTATTACGATACCAACCCAGAATTATCAACTATATTTTTCGTACTTTTTCTTTGGTTTATGTCTAGACTAATATGTGTTGGGAAATTTTCTTTCTTAATGGGAAGTTTTCTAGGTGGAGCCTGTAACCAATATTTAGTTACAGGGTGGTTCAGTCACGAGTAGACAAATTACACCAGCGTATTCCTTGGCTCATTTCACGAAAATATGACCTTCTACGACCATCTCATAAATGCAAGGAGGTGAAACGGCTGTGGTTTGAAAATTTTCGGTTTGGTGGTCGGAGGGTACTAGGGTAAAATTGCTAAGTTCTGAATCAGTGGTTTTTTTTATTTTTGGGCTTGTTGGAAAGGCCTTTAAGATACCTTTCAGAATCATTAAAAAAAATTAGTGAAAAGTGAAATCGCCGAGATACGGAGCTTTAAAAAAAATTTGGGAAAAGGACGTAAGAACGTGCACATAATCTCAATTATCTCATCCAGATGGCACATAACGACTCTTAAATTGTAGCCCCAACTTTTGCTTTCCAAAATTACCTAAACGAAACCCAGAGATCTTACCGTTACAAAGTTATGACTATTTTACTGAAATGAAAATCATGTTTTCTACCAAGAAGGGGCGTGGTACCTCCCATACAAATCACAAATGAATGATCCATTATTTCTGCTCCTGTTAACGGTATTTGAACAAAATTGGATATTTTGGTTAGGTGTACGTATTCTAAGATCTGAGCGGGATTGGACAAAGGGGCGTGGTCACATATAAAGAATTTATAGTCAAAAACTATGAGTTTTTACGGGTTGGTTTTTTTATAAGTAAAGTTTGACAAGAAAGATTTTTATAACACCAATTTGATAATAAAGATTTGTATAAAGATAAGAACATTTTCTTTCAAAGATGTCTATAAGAAAACTTAGACTTTTCTTAGACAACAACATTTTCTAAACAACAACATTTTCTAATCGAATTTTCTATGACAAATTTTTCACAACGAAGTTTTATAAGAGAACCATTTGCGCGTAAAATTCTGAATCCGGTCAAATTCTGAAGACAACCCGAAAATGGTCCCACCACTGCCGCCGACAAATTGGGGTGGTCCAAGTCCCTGGGACTTATCACCACACATAATTTTGATTGTGTTGTGCTAGATTAAACAAGTTCCAAGTTTATTTTAAAAATTCTGAAAACCCGGTCTTGTATTTTGTTATCGGCAAGAAGTCTGTTGCTTTACAGCTTAAGTTTAAATATAAGTAAACACGCAAACCACTGTACTATGTACTACCGCTTTAGATCTATGAATGTTCCCAGTGATGTCTTGAATAGCAGAAATTGTTGCCATCTATATTTTCGTAGCTACCTTTAGTGGAAGGATTTTTTTCCTTCCCTCGTTTCGTTGGCTGCCATTTGACCTATTCACCCACTCACTCACTATTGGTTTAGGTTGCCTCCTTTTTGGCTTATTTTTTCTCTCATTTTCAAACGAAGTTTACATTTTCATGTTTTCATATACAATCGTTTACTTGTCTTAGATTTCATGTAGTATATTGTCTCTATTTGAGGGAACATGATCATTCTTTTTTGTATATTTAAGGAAACATTTGCGCGCCTTGACTTTAAAAAGACAATGACAAGGGAACAAAAGTTGGACATCTCTTTGATACTTCCTTAAAGAGCCAAGTGAAACTTTTCGATAACTAGTCTTTTGTTTCTTGTGGGGTTTGAATTGATTGGAAATGTGTTTTGCATATCAAAAGGTACACGCCTCGTTGTACAATGCATGTGCAACAAAGTTGCCAGTTAACTTTTGGTAATTCGTCGGAATTATGGAAGAGTACGGAAATACTTTGATAGCAGAAAAAATTTTGTCTCTATCCACTTGCCGGTTTGGAGCTACCTACACAAACAATCAGATTTTTATACTAATATCAGCTGTTTTTTAGAATTAATAAGTATTATGTGCATCTTTTCTACATCCTGTCGTCTATCCACTTCAAAAGTTACTCCATAATGAAATCATTTTCCACAAACCTATCAGCCAATCTGCCAAAACCATCCGTTGAACTACTCCTTTTGCAAAACTCCTTTGTGATGATTTAAAATAAAACACGCCATCATCTCCAGCATTCATTAAGCCTAACGTTTTACTTTACAGTATCAAAAATTTTCCAACGAAAACTCATTTTGGCCAAATATACCGAAAACAAGAAGACAACGAAACGATTACAGTTTTGGTGGTAAAGTGTCCGTAGGAGTTGTTTGTCTTACCACTACCGACTTTCGTTGCATGAAAAATTATCTGAAATAATTATTATGAACTAAAGATGATTTTTTCTTTGCCGGCTCTAACGAGTTAATAGAGATGGTAGTGGAGGTTTCAGTTTCGATGTTGGTGTTTGTTGTTATTAGCC
Organism: Phaonia tiefii; assembly: GCA_963931995.1. Taxonomy (NCBI): domain Eukaryota; kingdom Metazoa; phylum Arthropoda; class Insecta; order Diptera; family Muscidae; genus Phaonia; species Phaonia tiefii. The sequence continues at coordinate 192,983,916 of OZ008368.1, read as the reverse complement.
AAAAGTGCTTCTGTTAAAACATTATGCCGGCTGCTGCTGTTGCTTTTAGTGATGAAGATGCCGCTTTGGCACTGGTAATGCTGGTGTTGGCGTTTTTTTCAAAGGCGGCTTAAAGGAATTAAACGTTTTGATTGCTTCTGACCTTAAGTTGTCGTGTTAGGATGAAAAGGTCATCATCATCTCTCCTGATTTCTGAAGCGGTTACCTTAGCTTTAGCTTCGTTTGAAGTTTTAGTTTAGTTTTTTTTTCTTGTTAAATTTTGTGTTTTGAGGTCTGAGACTGGTGGTGATGGTGTTGTTTGTTTGTTTTCTAGTAGACAGATTCACACTTCTGTTTGTTTTAGACTTGGCCATCGACTATGGATCTCGTTGTAGATGCGCTATTATGTTTAATAATAATTTATATAGCTTGTGGACTGTAATAACTTTATTGCCAATATATGTTGCAATATCCGCTAAAAAACAAGGAGGTGGTAGATTTGCGAGCAATTACTTAAAGTAATGCTGTTTTAATTTCAGTTTTTGTGATAAACTATACCTGTAAATAACCATTCGAGCACAAATGGGATCTGGTATTTAGTTCGCAATTGTAATTTGAAATGTAATTTGTATTTAAAGTAGCCTGAGAAACTAATTTATGCTGACTTCCGTGTTCTGGAATCATGCCATACGAGTGTGGCGTAGAAATGGGTATACTGATACCATACTTGCCTGCCAAATTTTACCATAACGCCACATTTCTGAGATACTGTAGTTCAATGGCAAGTTCTGTCCTTTTTTGATGGCGCAGTTTAAATTTTTCTGATAATAGCGACACAAAATTTGACGTGATAAGCAAGATGCTATTGATGATGTAAAAAAATTGCACCGCATTATCGAAACTTTTTTGGTTTACGAGATATCACAAAAAAAAAATGGAAAAATGATTTTGTTTTAGTTTGACAAACACCCATTCATACCATAGTTAAATATTTAAATATATGTTAAGTAAAAAATATAATAAAATTTGCGTTAAGTATAAAATATGATTTTCAAATCTTAATGCAATTTTGGATTATAGAATATGATCTCAGATATAATTTAATGGTCCAATAAGTTATACGTGCCACTTTTAAACATTTTTTTTTTCAACTTTCAACATTTTTCTATAATTTGAATAACAGTTACTTAAACCCACTTGTTTTCCAATTTCCAAAATTTTAATTAGTTTGTAAATAAAGGTGTTAAATTTCAGAGGATTTTCAAATAAATTTTTTAAGGAAACAGTTTTTCACACATGGAAAATGATTTTCAGAATTTAATCAGTTCATTGTCAATTTTTGTAAATTTTGTAATAAAGACGCATTCCAAATTTATATTTGACACATATTTATTTAAAATTAAAAGTGATTCTCAAATTTCTATAAGTCATGATAATTTGAGTTTTAAACACAAATAAGTATACGAAACATTCGCTAAGCAAATCTATCGGTTGTTTAATTCAATTTTTTAATTTATTTTCCAAAATGGAAAACCAAAAACCATTTCCAAAAAAATTTGATTTTTTTAATAAACCGAAAACCCGTTTTCAAGATTTGTGGGTTTTTGGACAATCTGGTTGGAACCAGCATGACATATGACGCAGCTGTGACTAAATCGTCACATAAAGTGTCACAATTTAATGGTGGAAATTCCGTCGATGGTGAAAATGGAGTGTGTTCGGCTCATGTACATGAGAACGTGGTTTCGATCCCTGCTCAGAACATTGTGGAAAAAGCCGTCAATTCTTGTGTTGTTCAGTTTGTATATATACGATTGATGATTAAGGCACAGTAGTTAGGCATCTGATGAAGAACTTGGCACGGAGTTCGAAACTAATCTAGTCATGCCAGTAAGTGTGCTTACCTGGATTGACTATAATTCGAACAAAAACCAACCTGACTTTGTAAGCTTGTAGTATGAATTTCTAATACATTAACTAAACACCTTACATTTCTTTCGACGGCAGTCACCTCACTTATTGACGGCGACACTATCGAGTATTTAGCCTTGAAGAAGTTTCTCAAAATAGCAATCAGTGAGTGTAAAGCTACAAAGCGCACAGCTCACTGGTTTTAAGAAGCTCCCCATCCCTTCATGGGATGTAACAGGAAGCCTTTATTTTTATTATGATTGTTAAAGTTAACAAATATATGTAACGTTCCTCAGCATGTTAGGATTTAACTGCAAACCAACAGATGATGGGTAGTTTGTGCATTCAACAATATCTTGACATTGTATCCACGTGTCTGCGCATAAAAACGAACGTTTTATTCACCCCTGTACGCGAAATTTCCAAAGCCGGTCGATTGTACGAAAACGGTAGATAAAAGTCTCTCGCACGCAACAAGTGACTAATTTGATACCATTTTAAACCTGCGGTGACTGTGTGTGCGTCTACGTTAGGTTCACTCACTCGGAGTTATGTAGCAAGACCGTTATTGGTTTTGAGATGTTTCTTGCTGAAACTAGAAAAAATAATAAATTAATTAATTTTTTGGTCAAATTTACGACTAATAATATAACAAATGGATTTAGTAGGGGGTGCTATCTAGAGTGTTCAAAAAACTAACATCTCCGAATAACCGGTTTTCGGTTTATTCGCAAAATCAGTTTTTCAGGAAACCGGGTTTCAGTTTAATATAATGGAAGAAACCTGTGAAAAAATATGTTAACATTTTTGATGAAAACTTAATACAAAATCAACACAAAATAACATTTCCTTGTCATGTTTAATGTGCCTGAAAAACGGGGTATTAATATTATTATGTATTTAAATTTTCTTTCAGAAACATATTAGTAAATATTTCTCTAATAAAGGTAAAAAGAGCTGAAGAGATTTAGACACATAGACTAATTCGTATATATACACTTTAGATTTCTCTCGGCAAATTGATGACACTTAGCCAGGTGTGATACGAACGTTGAATCTTGAAAAGAATTGGTTCAATAATACCAGATAGAATCAATAGGTCAAAACAACCAACAAAATTATTTCGGTTTGTGTGTACAAATTATTGGGTTAAATACAATACAAGTGTATGCTAACAACAAAAGCCAACAGAAAAGTGTAAAACACATCCAAATATCAGAGTTTTCACCAAAACAACATGAAGTTCTTATAATTCCACCTGGTGTAACTCACTTTTCGCCAAACATCTCTCTATCACACCGATCGCACCACGAAGAGTGTGAAAGAAAACGTCAGATGATTCAAATGTTCTTAATTAAAGAATTGCTCTATGGTTAGCCATGATTACACTACAAATACGTTTATACGAGGGCTTATATTAAGATATCATATCGCGATGTGTCAATAAACTACGTGCAAATAAAACGTATTTGTTTGACCTTTCGCGATATGATATCACAATATAAGCTCTCGTATAATCGTAGTATATGTTAGATTAGATTGATTTGAATTGAACTGAAATGAAATGAAATGAAATGAAATGAATTGAATTGAATTGAACTGAATTGAATTGAATTGAATTGAATTTAATTGAATTGAATTGAATTGAATTGAATTGAATTGAATTGAATTGAATTGAATTGAATTGAATTGAATTGAATTGAATTGAATTGAATTGAATTGAATTGAATTGAATTGAATTGAATTGAATTGAATTGAATTGAATTGAATTGAATTGAATTGAATTGAATTGAATTGAATTGAATTGAACTGAACTGAATTGAATTGAATTGAATTGAATTAAATGGAATTGAATAGTATTGAATTGAAATTAATTGAACTGAATCGAATTGAATTGAAATGATTTGAGCTGAATTGAATATAATTGAATTGAACTTAATTGAGTTGAAGCGAATTGAATTGAATTGAATTGAATTGAATTGAATTGAGTTGAATTGAATTGATTTGAATTAAATGCAATTGAGTGGAATAGAATTGAATTGATTTGAATTAAATGCAATTGAGTGGAATAGAATTGAATTGAATTTAATTGAATTCAATTTCGTCGAATTGAATTGAATTAAATTAAATGGAATTGAATAGTATTGAATTGAACTTAATTGAACTGAATGGAATTGAATTGAAATGATTTGAGCTGAATTGAATATAATTGAATTGAACTTAATTGAATTGAGTTGAATAGATTTGAAATAAATGCAATAGAGTGGAATAGAATTGAATTGAATTTAATTGAAATCAATTTCATCGAATTGAATTGAATTGAATTGAACTGAATTAAATTAAATGGAATTGAGTGGTATTGAATTGAACTTAATTGAACTGAATCGAATTCAATTGAAATGATTTGAGCAGAATTGAACTTAATTGAGTTGAAGCGAATTGAATAGAATTGAATTGAATAGAATTGAATTGAATTGAATTGAATTGAATTGGATTGAATCGAATTGAATTGAATAGTATTTTTGGTGTTTCGATCCTTAATTTTTAAATTAAAATGTAACCCATATTCCAATTTACAATGCATCTTTAATATACAGGGTGATTCAGGAAGTTCCGGTCAAAGCGTATTCCTTGGCTCATTTCATGAAGAAGAGTCCACTAGGATAATGTCCGAAAATGCAAGGGTGCGAAATGGTAGCGGGTTCAAAATTTTCGGATTGGTGGTCGGAGGGTAGTAGAGTAAAGTTGCTAATTTCTGAGCCAGTTGTCGGATTTTTTTGTTTTTGGGCTTGTTGGAAAGGTCTTTAAGAGGCCTTTTAGAATCAATATAAATGGAACGGTAAGACATAAGTTACCTGCCATCTGGCTGAGCAAATTTAGGTTATGTGAATTTTTCTCCATTTTTTCCCGAAAGCTCTGTATCTCGGCAATTTGACTTTTTTCTAGTTTTTTTTTATTGATTCTGAAAATTTCAATAAAATAAAATCTTAAATCTTAATTTTGAAGATTAGTTCATATTCACTTTAAACGTAGTTTTATGTATGAAAATCCTAGAAAGTGTAAAAACTTAATTTATATTCTAATTTAAATTATTTAATTGTTATTTAAAATATAAAATTTATTTGAAATAAATTTTCTGTTATCTTCGATAGATCTTATACAGGCTATAAAATTATGTTTTAAAATAAGATGCAGTAGTATTTAATTCAGAAAATTTTTTAATATTTGATAATTATATCGTTCTTTGTTTAATTATTTAAGGATATTTAACACAAATTGTGTAAAACCCGGTTAACCGACGACAAATAACCGGTTTTCGGTTTATTGGAAAATTAAGTTTTATATAAAACCGTTACACGGTTAATTGCAAGAAACCCGGTTAACCGGCTTTTCGATTTCGGTTTTGAACACTCTAGTACTTCCACTCTTATTGTAAATAACTTCAAAAATCAGTCATGCATTGATTACCCTATATAATTTAAAGAAATTGAGTCCCATTCATCTTTTATCGAATTTTCCAATCAGTCGTTTGTTTCGCATTACTTTCCGTCTTCGTATACTTTTTGTTCAAGCCACCCCCAGGCATTTTCCATCATATTTATATCGGCTGGATACGGCTGCCAAAGTAAAAGTTCCACATTTTGTTCTCGAATCCAAAGTTTCATAGGTCTGGCAGTATGTATTCGATCATTCTCTTGTTCGTAGAAATTTGTAAGGGTTCAAACAAATTGTGAAATTGAGGAAAAGTGGCTTCTAAACTTCTCATGTACTATGCTCCAGTCATTTTTTCGGTTTCAAAAATCAAATCGATGGTGCCTTAGTAGGGCATGGCACGCCATACCATAACTCCTCCTTCTCTGCAGGGTCTTCATTGCAAAATTGTTGTTCTCTGCAGGGTCTTCATTGCAAAATTGTTGTTCTTTTCTTAAATCCTGGAAAAAGTAGTTGTATCCACAAACCACTTTAGACCTCTTATCTGACGATGTCATTGTATCCTTAGCAAATTGGATACATTGAGCTTTACGTATATTTTTTTGTTGCAATTTCCGACGAGAAATGAATGGACAAGACTTTAACATACGGTGTATTGACCACCATAAGCGTCGTATGTTCGTGAATTGGGCTGAGCAACAACTTGAACATGATTCGGGTTTTCATCGGAAAATCATCTTCAGCGATGAGGCTCTTTTCTGGCTGAATGGCTTCGTCAATAAGCAAAATATGCGTTATTGGTCAGACAGCAATCCACACGTAATCTACGAGTCATCATTGCATCCCGAAAAAACTACGGTTTGGTGCGGTTTATGGGCCGGCGGCGTCATTGGGCCCTACTTCTTCCGTGATGACCAAGACCGGCACATTACTGTGAATGCGAATCGCTACCGTTCAATGATAACAGAATATTTTTGGCCCCAATTGGATAACATGGACTTGGAGGACATGTGGTTCCAACAGGACGGCGCCACAAGCCACACAGCGAATGCCACAATCAATTTATTGGCAACCAAGATTGGTGAACGTGTTATCTCACGAAATGGCCCAGTCGATTGGTCGCCTCGGTCGTGCGATTTGACGCCGTTAGATTATTTTCTCTGGGACTACGTCAAGTCTATGGTCTATGCGAACAAGCCAGCGACGATTGATGAACTTCGTACGAATATCGAACGTGAAATTGCAGCAGTATCGGCCGATTTGTGCTTAAAAACCGTCGAAAATTGGGTTCAGCGTCTGGACTTCTGCAAGCGTGCCCGTGGTGGCCATGCAAAAGAAGTCGAGTTCCATACATAATGGCATCGAACGTACTTTCACAGGAATAAAGAATTTCATTGGTATCTAAAACCGGTTTTGTTTTATTTAAAAAATGTTGTAGCGCTCTTATTGAAAAACCCTTTACAATACCTCGCGATAACTCCACTTTCGTTACGAATTTTTGCGTCCGACATGGAAGAATTGGAGGCAAGTCTGCAAATTTGTTGCTTTCCTCGAACGGTTGTTGCCATTTAAGTGCGTTGTTTCATGTTTTTTCTACCTTTCTCGATATTATTCACATAGTTGTATATAACTATTTTTCCTGTCTTAATTTTTTATTTTTTTTGTTGTTGTTTATTTTGGATCATTTACGCATACAATGTTGGTACTATAAATAAACAAAAATAGATTGTATAATATAGTGGTATAATACATAGCCCTGTAATCGAGAACTCAAGTACATTTAATATATAATATTATAATTTTGCTTATCGTTTAAATATCAGGATATGTTAAATATGTAGGCCCTATGTTACAGGATATGTGAGTTGTGTGATGAAAAATATACAAAAAACTTTACTTTATTATCTAAGGAAAATAAAAGCTAGTTTGGGTAAGTAAAAAAGGAAATTAGGTTTAACTGTTAATCCACCAATATATATTTTTATTTACTGTTGACAGCTTTCACATTCGCTCTTCTATATAAGTGATAAAAAATGGGTATACCGTTTTCATCTTGTATAAACTCCTTTTGATCGAGATAGATAAAGGCTTCTGGGGGTACATGGCCTGTTACTAAAGTGTTACGAATATATTCGTCATTAGTGTATGCTTCTGGCACAGCCACATATCGTGCTTTAAGAGGAGATTATGGTTTACATAATCGTCCAACTACGCAACCAATTGGCAAAATTGTGAAGAAATTTGAGAGACTGGAGCGGTTACAGATATTGTAAGGCCTGTGCATCACCGTTTCGCTCGTTCCGCTGAAAAATCGCTGCTGTAAGTGAAAGTGTTGCCGAAGATCCGAATGTGTCGATTCCTCGTCGTTCTCAGGAATTAGGACTGTCTTACGGCACATTATGGCGTATTTTGCATTTGGATCTATACCCTCATCCATATACAAAGTCCAGCTCACACAACAAATGAAGCCAGCTGACCATTCACATCGTCGTAGATACGTGGAATGGGTGATTGAACAACAGGCGGTGGACGGCGATTTTTCGAACAAAATTTTCTTCAGCGATGAAGCACATTTCTCACTCGGTGGGTATGTTAATAAACAAAATTGTCGTATTTGGGGTTCTGAGAATCCCCAAGTAATTGAAGAGAGTCCATTACATCCAGATAAAGTCACTGTTTGGTGCGCTCTTTGGTCCGAAGGTGTGATTAGACCTTACTTCTTCGAAAACGACGATGGAACGAATGTCACCGTCAATTCGGAGAGTTATGGTCATATGATAACCGACTTTTTTTGCCTGCTATTGAAAAATACGACTTGGAGAATATGTGGTTTCAACAAGACGGTGCCACATGCCACACAACTCGAGCGAATATGGCTTTATTGCAAGATACATTTCCTGGCCGCATAATTTCTCATCGTGGCGATATAAACTGGCCAACAAGATCATGCGATTTGTGGCGCTACGCTAAAGACCGTATTTATGCAGCTAAACCTTTAACTCTTGAGCACTTAAGAAGCAACTTTCGTCAAGTTATGGCTGAGATACCGCCCAATTTGTGTCAAAAAGTGGTCGAAAATTACCTCAAAAGAATCAATGCTTCCAACACTTCGCGTGGTGGTCATTTAAATGATGTAGTGTTTCACACATAATGTCAACGTTCAAACTTTATAATAAAAAAGAGATATCTTGAAAAAAATATTTTTTTTTGAAACCGCAAAATGGATAACCCTTTACATTTAGTTCTTTGGATTTGAAAAGTAAAATTAGTTTCTTTTCGGAAGTGTTAATAACTTTTGAACGGCCGATGTTTGTTGAAATTTAAAGCAAAACTTTTAAATTATTATTGGTTTGATAATTGCCATGCATTAGAATCACGAATCACGGCTGACTTGATCAATGTAATATAATTCTTTATTCAAGTGATGCCTTCAAAAAAAATTAATTCATTACATGTAAATAAAAATAAATCAATTTTGTTAAAGGAAATAAAAAAACAAAATTTAAATTAAATAAATAGTGACATTATAGACTTTATTCGTAATGAATTTCAGAATTGTCCTATATCTAGTTTAAATGATATTTACGTTTCGAAAATATTATTCCTGTTTTAAATGATTCCCAGTGTACGTGATTTCGATAATTGTGTCACTTTCTCTAAGAAACGTCTAGTTGACGAGATATGACCTAAAATGGCACCTTAAGTTTTTGGCAAGCAATTTTATTACACAAAATTATTGTTTCCAAAGCTGCAATTGACGCTGGTTTAACGGTCTAGACGAGTAACTTAACGTAACTCCATTAAAAATAGACGAAAGGCATCAAATCCCCGATCTGTGTGGCCAACTCAGTGCTCCAAAACAGAGGATGAATTGCTCAATGAAGTCACCTCTATCTAGGTGCATTGCTAGACGTGCTGTATGGTATGTAGCGCTATGTGTTTTAAAACCACGTGCTAATCATTACCAGCTCTAGTATTTTAGGCAAAATAAAAACTTGAAATTATAGCGGGCGCTGGTGACGTTAAAATTGTGGCCATCGATATCTTTGAAGAAATATTTTTCTTTAAATCTGGGTCAATAAACCGCAACAATAAGTAAATTTGCCTGGACGAATTAGCGTCTATTGTACTACCTTTAGTTGATCATCAGACCAAATGCAGCAATTTAGCCTGTTAACACACACCTTCAACCAGAAATGAGCTTCGTCGCTGAACAAAATTTTTGGCTAAATCGTTGTTTCTTTTTTGAAACAACAACATCTATGCAATGGCTTTCGATGAAAGCATGCATAGGAAAGAAATGTTGTGAATATTGAAGGTTATGGCAAAGTATTGTTGTGGATGTTTTCGCACAAGTAGGAGTTTAGACAATTTTCGCTTACTTGAGATTTGTTTATACCTCTAATGTGTAATGATATACCTAAATTCTTGTGGAGAAGGGAGCTGATGATATGCCTTGGTGGGCATTGAGATATCCATATTCCCAACCATCCACCATAATGATCAACTTCACACATTTCTTTTTAATGTTTCTATTAAAATGTACTTTTTCATAGAAAAAATTACTTTTTAATAGTTATTGATCTTGAACCGAACAATTATTAAAAACATAAAAAACTAAACTTTGAAAAGTTTTCCCAACACCCTCTCACTAACTTCAGTTCTTTTTATCCTTTCATAACGTAAATCATGACTTGAGTGGCTTGCTCAGTTGTTCGATTATGACGAATATATTGATCGAAATGTGCGGGAAACATTTCCCAATGAACCTTAGTTTTGATAATAAAATTCAATAATTTATTAGCGTTGTGCTAGGGTCAATCATTCCATAATGAAATGGTAGCGCTTGCTGATCAAGTCTACATTTAACACATATCATGAATCACAAGGTATCGAAAACAATACTACATCGAAAACCAAAAGAGCCATAACGATATGTGCACGCTGATATTATGTATTTTTTTCTTGCTTTTCGCAAATATATAATACTTGTGCCCAAACACCTTGTGTTTGCTATTCAATATAACATGTTTGAAACACAATGAATAAGAGGTAATATAATATAATAATGTGGAACATCCATCCATAGAACATCAATCGCATTAAAGAATCAAATTCATTCCAGCAATGAAACATATGCATTTAAGTAAGTAACCATACCAGCAATCAAACGTATTCATTGCGGCAACAGTGATGTCTTTTTGCAGTGAATACAAACTTTTCCGTTCTAGCGATTAATGTGTACATTAACTTAATTTTGATGAAAAACGTCGTGTGTTGGCCAACAATTGCACTCTATGCGAAGCTTTGCGTTTTAGTTCATGGAGTTTTTGATGTTAACTACATATTTGCCAGCCTTCCGAAATTCAAGGCAATGACAAATCTGCATCCACTACCCTTGCTCTAAACTATATTTCTGCCTCTCTCTCTCTCTTTCTCACTCTCACTCAAATAATAGCCATCATCCACGCAGAAAATCATCACTGATAGTGTTTTTTTTCATTTCCTTTAACCAAATAGTTAAGACATGGCTTTAAGTTCAACGTCATGTCAATAATCCATAAAAAAATTGTTACTATAACCGATCTATGAAACGAAATATAATCATTTGAATGAGATCTTTGAATTACAATGTTTCAAATCGTGGAAAGTCAATGTTAAATGTATCGTTATTTTGGCCATTATATTATTTTAACACAAAATAACAACTGAATGGTTAAACCAATTCAGGGGTTGGGAGAGAGAAAGAAAAGACCTTAAAATCAAATCGTAATGCCCAATAATAACCAGCAATAACAACAGCAACACAAATAGTTAACAATGAAAACTTTGTTTGTATAAAAGAGAGTTTTTGGCAAAAACCCAAAATGATAGCGTCAATGCAATGAATGCAAAGTCATTGAGTTTGCGTGCGGAGAAAGTTCACGTTTTCCTTGTTAAAATACATGAAAAACAACCTGTTAATCTAAATATCTCACTCATTGTTAGAGAAGTTTAAATATCAACGAGTCCCCAAAACCACCACAATTTCCTCTTTCCCACCATTGGCCCCCTCCTGTCATAGTATTCAGCGCAATGTCAAACCGCAAAGTATTTAAACTCAAATAAAGTTTAAGCAATCAAAACAAAAAACACATTACAAATCTGAATGAAAATGCGACAACAATACCATTAAACGCCAAAAAGTACTCTACTTAAAATAAAGATGAAGAAACAAAATCGAAGTTGGTCATATGATTTGATCTGAGCAATGCGGTTGTATGCCGACCTTACGATACTCTACCCTTCACTCACTTTTAAAGAAAATAAATATATTGAACTCGTTAACATTTAGTTCTGTTCGAGTTGATTCTAAAGTTTAAGAATCCTCAAAATATAAAGTCGACTTATTCTTACAAACGTAAATCACCACAATATTTACGGTTGCCGACTTTGAAAACTGATTTAAATTTGAACTCCCTCTATGTGTCGCACTTATTTCATACTGTTCCAGTAAATCATCTGTCTTCCATCGGCCGTTCTAAAAGGGCTCTTAATCCTTGTGAAAATCATGTTCTCTTTTTATGAAATAGTTTTGAATTTTATTTTAAATTCTTTAAAAACCTATACATATTCCTTAATCCTCTCTACCAAATTTTCGTGTAGGGTAAACAACTCCCCCATAAGACCTTAATAGGAAATAACGACTGTCTGCAAACATTAGGCCTTCTTACTTGACTCTATTGCCTTCATATACCCTCAAATGGATGATCTTATTAAAATATCATAAACACACGATCATTTCATTGATGGCTTAAAGTTGAAGAGCAATGGGAGCTGCTGGTGCCGGTGCTGTTGCTGGTGCTGGTACTGGTGGTGTTGGCGCAGAAGGCTATCGACCGACGAAGCTGGAGCATCGCAGCATCATAATCATCATCATAACTGCCATTTGTACCTGTCAATTGCAAATAGTTTCACTTTAATTCTTTTGTTTTTATTTGTATCCCCGAAAAGTCAGACTAGAAACCCAAAATCTGTGAAGTATTTCGTTTTGAGACAACAGTTGGTTGTTACTATTTAAAAGATAACCGTAAAAATTGGTGGTGGAAGAAAACGAAATTGTCTGCTTAAGGTTGATGTTGGGGGAGATTGAAAAGGGTGTTGTAGCAGGGCAGTGAGGGATATTTGCATCAAAAAGCATAGTAATTTAAATAGACTTGATAGAGCTTCTTCTACAAATATTTTGTCATCATATATTAGTACTGATAATTTTGTTTCATTCAAACATAAAGTCCTTCTATACGTCTGTTAAATAGAGTTATTGATTTCAAATATAAGTTATGCAACATACATACTTCGATGATCAATTATTCGACTTATCTCAAACACCGGCTCTCAGAATTTTGGGAAAAAAAAATTGAAAAAATCCGGTTCCTTTTTTTGAACAATAGAAAACCCGGATTCGCTGCACACAGTGGGGAGCACGGGGGTTCGCCTATTTCTTTAGCAGGTGATTTTTTAATTTAGAGCTATTTTTCAACCTCAATATCACGCTGGGCTCCCTCGAACTAAAATCCTGCGTACGGTACTGTGCCAAACTCAATAACAATTCGAAATTTTAATTGTATTTAGTGTGGAAAAAATCAATGAGTGGTCGAACTCACGGGCGATGTGTTAACGCCTTTTTGTTACACGGTATCTGTTCGATTTCTGTGAACACATTAGTAAATGTTACATTAGAGAATAAAAAAAGAATAGTTTTTGTGCTGAAGGCTCTTTCACTATTGCACTTTCTTTTTTCTTACATCTGATTTAATATTAGATGTAATATTGTTAATATAAATAAAGTAATATTTAGCTCACTAAATTAATTGCATTTGTTTTGTCATAAACAGAGCTACAACAACCTGCTTGTTTGAATGCTGGGATACAACTGAATAAAAACCAATATTCAGCTTACTGAAATAAATATTTTTGTTTTGTCATAAACAGAGCGAAGACAAAAGTATGGAATAGTAAAGAGAATTTATTGCACTCTTTTTCTGAGTAAAGTAGCATAGACGAGTCATATTCTCTTTATATAATATTTCAATATAAATGTACCATTTCGACAATGTTATTACATAAAGCAATACAAAAAAATAAATGTTGCAAAGGCATCAATGTTTCACATCAAAATTATGAATGGACAAAGTTAAGAAAATAATACGTTTTGAATCGTTCGCCAGATAACGCCAGTGCTTTTGAGTCATACAATTCGTTCCATGAGTTCTCTATACTATTCAATACTCTTTGGCGACGACGACCTTCTTGTTTGTTCGCTGCCGCTACATCAATACCATCATACTAACAACAACCACGTATGTGATGCTAACGCTGTGTGTTGTTTGCATGTTTCATTTTGATAGATTGCCCGACCCGTGCCTGTAAATGTTAACACATCAATAATAAAAAAACGTTGACAATTCAATTGTGTTTATTATGGTTTATCTACTACAGGTTGCGTTGTAAGAACAAAAGCAAAAATGAATTTTGCAAAAATTCATTTTGCTTTTGTACCTTTTGTTTACTTTTACAGTTGGAATACTTTTGTCAACACAAATCAGGTTGAAAATAAATTAACGTTCTCTTTTCCTAACTAGGATAGGTTACGTGTTGGTGGCAGTCGATTAACGACTCACTTAGACTCATAAGCCAATTGTGATAGCACCGGCTAACAAGGTTAAGCGTCATCCCTAACCAGAGAAGCATTTAGTTTGCTCCAAGAAGCTCAAGGTTTTGTCTGCGCGTATCTGAGAAAATTCTCCCAGGTCCCTAATTAGGTAAGATCCTATGGTAGACATCTATAAAAGTGCTGAACGCGTGCAAACATGATGTTCAGTGTCGTCATCGTTACAGCTCGTAGTGAAGTTATTTTCCCTTGCTTTTACTCTCGTCGTATGTCTACAAATCAGACACTGTCCCGTCTAAACTGAAACAAGTATAGATAACTTGGCCCTGGCCAAAGTCATAAGATTCATGGGTCATCGACTATATACTATAACCCATATTTAGCTTGAGCTTACACAATCTGTGTACCTCGTTCATCTGCCCTATATCATCAAATCGGAGCGCTCTGCTTACAAGTTGATACGGGCATGCCAACGCGCTCCAATTCTTGTGGAACCTGTAACGTAGTCTCTGCCAGCTCATTCGCTCTGCAGTGCCCTGGAATGCCCCTTTAACCATATAAGGTAAACACCGTGCTCCTGGGCCACCTCGTTAAGAGATCTACGATAGCCCTGAGCCCATGTTGAATTCTGAAATACTGATGCCAGGGACATGATTCATTTTCGGCCATCCGTGTAGAAATTATAACAGGAACTTCATTATTCCCGATATTTCTTTCCGGTATGAGAGTGTGCCACTTCTGATCTAATATAGATTCTGACTTCGGGTTGCCGACAAATGCAGGAATATTTGGAGTACCTTCCAACACTGTTCGGTGACCGACTCAGACCATGGCACATTCTGTGCCGTAACATAATAGCAGAGCAATCTGCCTGCCTACAATGTCCACCGGCAACAAATATGACATTCCGTTCAGTGCATCAGTGGGAGTGGTGCGCAGATCGCCCGTGATGTACATCATTGCCATTCTCTGAACCCTAGTCAATAGTGCACAACAGGTGGGTTTCTCCTAAATATACTTATGTGTATCTCCCATATCTACAATCAATAAAAATTAGTTTTTGCTCAAGCTTTATTTGAAAGCTTATAGAGTAAAGTATTTTTGAGATTTTTTCCAGATTTTTCGGAAGAGGTTTAGAGGTCGCGCGAGACGAATTTGCTCAAACAATCGGGTATTCCGGACGTTTTTTGAATTTCACTTAGAACTAGATCAACAACCAGGATTTTCTTGTGTGTAAGTCAAAACTTTTGAAGCTAAACGTCAAAACTTTAATTGCTCAATAAGGTACCATGTCTTAAATATTTTCGTAAATTTTAAAATTACTATTATTTTCCATTAAGACCAATTTGCTATTTTACTAACTTAACTCTCCATCATATGAACCGTGTAAATACATTGCAAACATCCTTAAAAAGATAACGGAAAATTTTAAATATAATGTAAAAGATTCAATACAGTTTAGGGACAGAATAAAGAACCAGAAGATTAATAGTAACGAAATTTTAGTTTCGTTTGATGTAGTATCTCTATTCCCGAGTGTTCAGGTAGACTTAGCTATCAGTAAAAATGGAGCACATTAAAGCAACATACAGACATTAATAAATCTTTATTTTTAAGATTTTGTATAGTGGATAACCGATATTTTCAACTTGACGGGAGGATGTATTTGCAACAAATGGGACCCCCAAAGGGCTCACCAGCTTCTCCAATAGTTGCTGACATCGTTATGGAAAATTTACTGGATCCTTGTATGTAAAAATTGGCTATAAAACCAAAAATTATAACAAAATATGTAGACGATTTATTTTGTGTCGTTCCAGCGAGTGAAATAAATACAATTTTGGATGTTTTTAACAATTTCCACTCTAGTATCAAATTTACATGGATAAAGAGTCAAATTCAAAACATCCCTATTTGGGCACACTGTTGGTCAGGAGAGGGGAACATTTATCAATTAATTGCTATCAGAAACCAACGTCTTCAGGAAGAATAATCAACTTCCACTCGAAACATCAAAACCGTGTGATTATAAATACGGCGAAAAAATTAATAGAGCGCGTTTTGATGTAGAATTCCACAAGGTAAATAAGGAAAGGATAAGGAGTATACTCAAGGACAACAACTTCCCGAACCATCTTATCAACAGACTGCTAAGGCAATTTGGGGATAAAGGCCAATTTAACAGGGTTGCAACGGATGAGCCGAAAATTTACAAATCAATAACATACATACCTGGAATAACTGATAGGTTGGCGAAGTCAAAAATATTTGACGACAAGAATTATAGGATAGCACACAAATCATATAACACAATAGGTAGAATATTTAGCAAAACAGGGGATAGTTTGGACAAATTTTTTATGTGTAATATAGTATATGAAATACCTTGTATAGGAAATGGCAACGAGGTTTGTAACAAAGTATATATAGGAACTATAAAATATAAAGTAAAGAATTTTATTTTACAGTCGGTAGCTAATTTCCGTAAAAGTACAAAGGGTAACGTATTACTAAATTATATTGGGTATGGTTCTAGTGCACCATTCTATTTATATAATTGAAAATCTTACACCCTTTAACCATAAAATATTCATTTACAATCCGTGGTTTAGTTTATATTAAAATTTGTGAAAATGATTAACCAACTCGCATTAATTCCATTGACCACTTAAATGATTTATTTCGTAGTGAGGAACATATTAGTACGTAAGACAGAATGTGACTGTAATACTTCTGCTTTTTGTGAAATGTTTTGTGTTGAATATTATTGTTTTTGATATGTTAACATCTATAGCGGCGTATAGGGACTAAATCTATCAAACGCAGATTTTATGCTGCTGCTAAAACCAGATTTTATGCTGCTGCTAAAACCAGATTTTCTGCGACTGCGAAAGAGAATAATGACGTGTTAAACACAAATGAGCGAGCAGGAGAGCAACGAAAGAGTGGTGTGTCAGGGGTGAGGCAAAAGAAATTGTGTCTATACCGTATGTATTAACATAATAATGTATGTATGTACATGTGTCTGTTGCTGTTGTTGAACGGAGATATAAAGCATAGCCACGCAAAATTTCATTTGCAAGGCTTGCGCAGTCGACGTTATGGTGACACACTAATACGTCAGCTACTTCGTACAAAGTATGTGTGATGTTGTGTGTTTGGCTGTTTCGTTGCTGTTGATATGGCAAACATGTGGTTATGTGAAACACGTATACGTCAGCTACTTCGGACAAAGTATGTGTGATGTTGTGTGTTTGGTTTTTTCGTTGTTGTTGCTATGGCCAAACAAATCGAGTCATTTGATGTTCAGCATTGCCCGGTGTATACAAAAAAACTATTATTTTTTATTTTCCAATGTAACACTTACTAATGTGTTCATAGAAATCGAACAGGTACCGTGTACCAAAAAGGTGTTAACACATCATCCGTGAGTTCGAACACTCATTGATTTTTTTTTGGTCGGAGTATCATTATTGTAGGACATTGTTGCTTCGTTAGGTGTCTCCTGTTGTCTTATTATTTGAAGTTTTCTGAAAACCGTTTAAAATTTATCTACAATTTGAAAATGTATATAATTTATATATGTGTTGCTTATGAACTGTCTTTATTTCGTATTAATGACAAATTTCTATATATTAATGACAAATCACTCTGATAATAACTCGTGTTCCAAAGACCATTCTGTTGAAATGATACGTATTCTTTCTAAACAAAGATCGGGCTTAAACGTTTGTCACATTAATGCGCAGAGTATAAAAAACAAAATTGATGAATTTCGGTATATTTTTGATAAATCAGGCACTGAGGTTATATGTGTGACTGAAACATGGCTAAACGATTCGATTCATGATGGATTTGTGTATTTACATGAGTATAAAATGTTTCGTAATGATAGGAAAACGCTTGGAGGCGGTGTTGCCATCTATATTAGGAAAAATATGTGCAGTAAAGTTATTTATAAGTCTGAAATTGGAGACAAAATTTAACATTTATTTGTGGAAATTATGTAAAGTGGAAGTACAATGCTTTTAGGGTGTGTATATCGACCAAATCGCGGAACTAGTTCTGATAATTTTCATTGCTTCCTTGAAAGCATAGGTGTAAATTATGAGGATGTAATTGTTTGTGGTGATTTTAACTCTAATTTACTAGAAGAAGATAAACTTCGCAATGATATTGGTTCGATTGGACTGTACTTCAGTACCAACACATTATTCGACTATAATAAATTCTTCATTGGATATCTTCTTTGTGGGTGATAGACGGCAAATTTTAATTTATGATCAACTTATTGCTTCCATTTTTTCTAGGCACGACCTTATCTTTCTCACATATAATTTTAAACATGAGCACTACCACCTACCATGATTTTAGAAACGTAAACTATATTACTCTACGATCGGATTTGAATAGTGTTGATTGGAGTCCCATTAACTAACTATATGCCGTCGGTTGATAATCAGTTGAATTTTTTGGAAACTAATGTCGGGCAAATATTTTTAAATACAGAACCTTTGAAAACGGTTTCTGGTAAGCCGAAAAATAAAACATGGTTTAATGAGGCAATTAAATGCGCTATTGTGGATAGAAACACTATTTTTGGAGGATGGAAAAGATTTAAATCCCACACGCTGCATAAAGAATACTCCATAGCCAGAAAGAAGGTAAATAAATTAATTAAGAGAGAAAAAACTGATTATTATACCCGTGTTTTTTAGTCGGCGGTTAATTCTAAGGAAACTTGGAAAACTTTGCGTGATATAAGTATTGACAAGCCTCGGGGGGAAACTAATGTTAACATTGATGTTGAATCAATTAATGAAATCTTTTCGAACATTCCCGTGGTCCGTCCTGATGGAAATTTTTATTATCAATGCCCTGTTTTTCGTGGGAATGAGTGCGAATTTTCTTTTGTATGTGTAGATCGACATGATGTACTTAAGGCATGTTTTAGCATTAAATCGAATGCTATTGGACTTGATAATATCCACCCCAGGTTTCTGAAGATGATTCTACCTACGATACTTGCACACATCACTTACATCTTTAATACAATTATAACTAAGAGTACATATCCTTCAAACTGGAAACATGCGAAAATTTTACCGATACCCAAGGCAAATCAAGATATCGTCCGATCGCTATTTTACCATACCTGTCCAAAGTTTTTGAGAAATTAATTCATAATCAAATAGCCAATTATTTACAAATAAATGGACTCCTTTCAGATAGACAATCTGCATAACGGCTCTTGTAGATGTGTCTGAGGAAGTACGCGAGAAAGTTGATGTTGGCAATGTTTCACTTCTGGTTTTGCTGGATCATTCCAAGGCCTTTGATTCCGTTAATCATAATATAATGTGCATGAAACTAGAATCCATGTTTAATTTTTCCGCTTCTTCCGCTAGACTAATTCATTCTTATTTAGACAATCGTTATCAGTCAATCTCTGCAAATAATAAATTATCGAAACCATTATTAGTACCAAATGGAGTACCTCAGGGATCAATCTTGGGCCACTTTCATTCACTATGTACAGCAATGATATCGCTGATCAATTACATCACTGGGACCTACATCTGTATGCTGACGATGTTCAAATATATATGAGCTGCAAATTAGACCAACTCGAAAATTCGGTATATAAGATCAGACCTGCGGGGCATACATAACTGGGCATCAGCAAACTACCTGTGTATTATTCCATCTAAATCTAAATGTTTGGTTATAAGACCAAGGCAAATGAGGCAAACTATTGAGCCAGAACTATTTATTGATAGTGAAAGAATAGAAATAGTGTCGAAGACAAAGAACCTTGGTATAATTTTTAACAAAACACTAACTTGGTCTGATAATATACTCTCCGCAACTCGTAGAACGTATTCCATATTAAGAACTCTTTGGAATTCTGAATATTTCACACCTCCAAATATTTGTCATCTCCTTGCTAAGACCTATTTAATGCCTATCTTACTTTATGGGTGTAAATTATTTGCTAGTACTGACTGTACAAGTCTCGACAAACTAAATAGCGCATATAATGCTGTAGTAAGATATGTTTATGGTTTGAATAAATATGATCATATATCTGCTGTA
This sequence comes from Phaonia tiefii, assembly GCA_963931995.1. NCBI lineage: Eukaryota > Metazoa > Arthropoda > Insecta > Diptera > Muscidae > Phaonia > Phaonia tiefii. Next base: position 192,963,848 of record OZ008368.1, on the reverse strand, counting down.
TTTGTACGGTGTTAGTTTCGTAAATTTTCTGAGAATACGTTCCTTGATTTTTCTTCGCAAGATAATATATACGCGTCAACCTTTGCATTTATATAATAGAATAATTTTCACACGGACAAATAGATCTAATGATTTAGTTCCAGTTAGGTGAAATAGTCTGATGTCCGATTGGCAGTTATTTGTAAATAGTATTCGTCTTTGGAACCTACTACTTCAGTTCATAAGCAATGCAGAACAATTTAAAAAAACTATTTTTGAACATTATACTCGTAACTACTTACTTACTTATCCGGTCTCGGTCAACCCCGGGGGGTCAGGGACCTTACAAAACGAAGATAACATATTTCGCCAACCAGTTCGATCTTTTGCTTTATCTCTCCAGTTGGCAATACCAAGTGTACGCAGGGATTCGTCAACCTGATCCCTCCAGCGGAGTCTTGGTCTTCCTATTTTTCGTCTTCCTTCGAGTTCGGTTTCGAAAACCCTTCGCGCTGGTTCATCTTCATCCATTCTACTGACATGGCCTAGCCAGCGCAATCGCGTTATCTTCATCCGCTTAACTATGTCAATGTCAGGATAAAGCTCATACAGCTCATGATTCATGCGTCGCCGATACCCGCCGTTGTGCACTATAGGGCCATACATTTTTCGGAGTATTTTTCTCTCGAAGACTCCTACAGATGTTTCGTCTGCTTGCGATAGGACCCAGGATTCTGTGCCATAAAGCAAGACAGGTTGAATGAGAGTCTTGTATAGCTGGACTTTTGTTACTCGAGAGAGGGCTTTATCTCTCAAGTGCTTGCTTAGCCCAAAATAACATCTATTCGCAAGCACAATTCTCCGCTTGATCTCAAGGCTCACGTTGTTGTTTTTGTTTACGGCAGATCCGAGGTATATAAATTCGTCCACTACCTCGAAGTTATAACGGTTATCAACGTTCACGCTTTGGTCTAATCGCGTGGAGGCCCTGTTCGTTGAAACCATTAATTTTGTCTTGTCCTCGTTTACCGTCAGACCCACTTTTGCCTGACTCCTTCTCAATTCTCGAAAAAAACGCAGTAACTTCTCTTATTGTGCGCCCAATGATATCTATATCATCAGCATACGCGAGCAGAATGTGACTTTTGCTGCTGATGGTTTTATTCATGTTGACTGCAGCTTTTCTCATAATGATCTCCATTAAGATGTTAAAGAGATCGCACGATAGGGTGTCGCCTTGCCTAAGGACTCGCTTAGTTTCGGTAAACAAAACATATGATGTAACATCGCAAAACATATGATGGAACACACACACACACCTGACTTTGACAAAACCAAAATATTGGACATAGAAAACAAACTAAACAGACGACTGACACTGGAAAGTTTACGAATAAGATAAAAAGCGAATGCAACAATGAACAATAGAGAAGACGTGGACAAAATTAGCGCAAATTATAATGTCGTACTAAATTTATAAGTAGGTATTTTTAATAAATGTATATTCTATTGTGAATAATTGTATTATGTGTTATAGATTAAACAAAATAAAATCTCCCTGAGGAAGCTTTGGAATACCCAGCGAAACGTCGGAGTATAAATAAATACATTAAAAACGAATGAAAAGTTCTTTACTTTGGTGACCAGTACAGCCGAAACAACAACAAACATCCTACAATAATATATACTTCTTTTATTTATTTTACCAGTTACTTTTTTATGTTTTATTTTACTTCATTTTATTTTAATTTCTTTAAAGCAACAACTGTTTTCCAATTAAATTTTTATCATTTAAACTTTTATTTTTAATCTATGTTGTATTAATTTTAATTTTACTTTTAAAAACACGTTAAATACAATCATTAAATTGTTAACAATTGATTATAAGCACCACATACTAAATCCTGTACCTTAATTATAAGATCTTAAGTCTTGTTGTGCAGGATGTTACAAATAAATGAATAAATAAATAAATAAATAAATAAAAATAAATAAATAAAGACACGAATTGCAGGACACAAATCGGATCAGAAATACAGGCACATTTCCACACAGAAAACAGCATTAACATCCCATTGTGCTAGTTTAAATCATTACCCAAACATTCAGGATACATCGGTTTTGAATAAAAAAAACAATTAGAAACGTCGTTATATGTTAGAAATGCTACAAATAATTAATACACCAACATTGAAAAGAATTGACTATAAAACAGATATCTACAGATAATGTAGCCCAAATTTACAGACATCTAATTAGTAAGAAGTAGAACTTTTTAGACACAAAATACATTTTGTAGTGAGTTGTAGTGATTTCTTGCAAATTTGTACTGGATGTCGTTTGTTTACTTTTTCTGCAAATTTGCACAAAGAGAGTAAAATCGTTTTTACTCTCTCAAACTAGAATCTTGCAAATTATTACTGGGAAAGTAAACAAACACAGCTTGTTAAAACTAACAGAGAAAGTAGTATTTTTGGAACAAAAACTAAATTATTGTCCCAACAGTGCCCTAAACGTATTGACTTTGCGTGTATAAATGAGGTCATGAGCGAGTGGTTAAAATCTTCTAAAGTATAATTTCTATTTCCAATCACACCAAATCCAAGTCATCACTTAGTAAAAACCTATAACATTTCCCAAACAAAAAACACACAAATGCGGGCATTTCACTTTAATAGCAAATAAGCAAATCAACGAAAAACAAAATCCAAAGGCTTTACATACCAATAACCAACCATCTTTTATTTTTGTCTAGTCATACTTGGCCTCAGTACTGGTGGCGATATATGTACTGGTTGATAGCTTAGCTGAACAGCAAAAAAAATACACCAAAACCACAAATCTAAGCCAATCTATTGGAAAGTTATAAACTGAGACCATTTAACAAATATTCATTATAATCACATTTCTTGCCTTCTTCCTTATGTAAACAGCCGGTAGGTAACCAATATAAGGAAGAATTACACCAAAATATATAGGCATCTGTAGAAAATGTACCATTCAACATGTACTCGTAGAAGGACAGACAATACGCTGGACACACAAAATAAAGTTATATTCAATATAATCAAAATCTCCACTAATGAAGATGAAGATCAGTGCTACTGTCAGCGTAATTGAAGTAATAATTGTGATCTATGATTTTATATTACATTGATTTTTTTTATTTGTTTCCTCTCCGCAAACACTTGAAGTGGAGAAATCAACCAAAAGTATAAATGTTATTGCCCAAATTGTGTCCAGGCCAGAGATGAAAGTCTAAAGTGGGTCTTAGACAACGACTCTATTAGGTCTTTTTCTATGCAAATCATTACATTTTATATGAACTGGAGAATACATGAAAAAACTGAAACCGCGAGACATTTGACTCGAAGGGGTTTTTGTTTTATTGGGTCTGTCCAAGTGCCATTTTAGATGGCACAATAAGTTTTGTTTTGGCATCAGGTTGTTGGTTAAAGTGATTGGTTTATTTCTCTTTCTTGCCTATCAGCTGTGTAATTTAAACGTCACAATTATGGTAATTTCAGTAAAATGAAGCGAAAGAAATTGTTAATATTGAGCTGAGCAAACAAGGAAAATTATTGGGCAAGTTGTCTGTTGTTTCAGAGAACATTATAAAAATATAGAAAAGTTATTTCAAGACTTGACTATTTGATTTAAAGAATTTGAACATCTTTGGAAGATATTTATATATCATTTTTTATTATTTTTGAAGCTTTCTGGGAACCTTATTTCTATGTGTGCATTGAAATTCATAACGATATTCTTCAAATTGTTATTCTGTCTGCTTGAATGTGTTTGTGTTGCAGTAATAAAACATCATAAATCCTGGTCACGTTTAATGTTTTCCATCCCCAAACAACCAAAAAATTTAAGTGTCAATTTATACTTGTTTTGTATATTTTTATCACTTTTTTCTGTTGCAGCAGCAGCACTAGCAGCAGCAACAACACCGACGAGCAAGCAACATCATCATGGGTTCTTTGTGTATTTAACACTTTTTCTCCTACAGGCTACTTTCAACATGAAAGACATAGAATCTTGCTGTTAACCAGTGCAGAGTTCACGTGGTTGGGTACTTTGTGCCTGCCATTTAGTTTTGAGATATGAAATGTAACTTGAATGAATAAGAAATTGCTTTATTAAAACATTGGTGGAGAAGTACACAATATTTTTTCCAACAAATTGTCTTTTGAAAGTAACAGTTTCTTTAGCCAAATTAAGACACGGTTTGTATTATATTGTAAGATTTTTGTAACGGGTAGCTTGACATTTCAGAGACGGAAGGACATATGCATTATCATGCGAATTGTTCTCACAATGATGTTAAGCTTTCACGGGTTGCGTGGCACCATTTGTTGGAACCAAATATCCTCCGGAGCCATTCAGAGTTTATGTTCCGGTCAGAAATTCCACCAGCCCACAAATTACACCAAACCGTTGTTTTGGCTGGATGCAATAGCAGCATTTCAAACTCTTTGGGTTTTGCTTCATATCATATACGACAAATTTGGTTATTCCCGTAGTAATTGAGCCAGAAGTGAGCATCAACGGTAAAAAAAATGTTGGTGGAAAACAGTGGATCTTCTTCGTAAGACAGCTGCCTTATATAGGGTGTTTCAAAAGTGACCACCATATTGGAAGATGCTCTTATTTTTGCAAATGGCCGCCAATGTCAAATCTGTTTTGACATTTGTGGAGATGTAGAATACAAGCAAACAAGCCATGGACCGATACACTCCCCAAGAACGCGGAATAATCGTGTCTATTTTTTTGCGTAACAATTCGTCTGTGGTGTTGGCCCAGCGCGACTACCGTCGCCGATTCCCGGGCCACTGACCACTAACCTTGAAGAGTATTGGACCACACGAGACGTTGCCAGGAGTGGCAGGCGCTGGAGCGCGCTTTCTGCCGAGAATATCGCCGCTGTAGCCGAGAATGTCGAGCTGTTGTCGAAAACATCGACCAGACGCCGTGCCTCTCAATTAGCCATCAGCCGGTCGTCCCAATGGAGAATTTTGTTCAAAGACCTGCGCATGTTCCCATACAAAGTCCAGTCCGTGCATCAGCTGCTGCCTCTCGGCCGCCAAACGCGTGTAACCTACGCCCAAGCCATCCTCAATCTCGTGGACGAAGTGAACGATTTTTCCACCATAATGAGCGAGCAGGCTCATTTCCACCTCAGCGGGTACGTGAACAAGCAAAACTATCGCTTCTGGGGCACCGAAAATCCACGAGTGATGCACGAGGAGCCGTTACACCCGCTCAAAGTGACTGCATGGTGCGCTGTTCACGCTGAAGGAGTCATCGGGCCATTTTTTTTAGAGAACTATATAGGGCCGTGTTAATCGAGTGTTTTCTGCCGCAATTCGACGAATTTGGACTGGAGGACGGCACACACTGCGCGAGCCACAACCGACATTTTGAAGGCGGCGTTCCAGGGTCGCCTCATCTCTCGTTTTGGCGATTTGCACCGGCCCGCAAGATCACCCGATTTAACCGTTCCAGGCTTTCTTTGTGGGGTTTTTTGAAGTCCCGTGTTTACGTGAACAAGACCGAGACCCTGGAAGTCCTCAAGGTCAACATTCGACACGAGTGCGAGAATCTGTCGTCAGAAGTTCTCGCCGAAGTGATGAAAAATGCCAATGCCCATTTAACCGACATCGTCTTCGTAACTCAACCAATAAAATTCTAAAGGTTCAAATAAACATAATCAAAAAACAGAATCGATATTTCTCATTTAAAAAAAAATGAGAGCCAAACAATATCGGATGACTTCTTTTGAAACACCTTGTATTAGAAGCTTTGCAGAGCTAAGTCTTCCTATTATGATAATTTGATTAGTTCAACAATATCTACTGGAAAATTTACCCCTAAATGATTCATCCTTAAGGGATACCTAATGTTTGTTATAATATATTATTAATCGTTTCTTAAGTCTTTTGTTGTAAGTTGTCAAAGGCAGGGTGTTAAATGTTCTACTTTGTCACATACAGCACCTATCCCAAGTATTTGTACTTTTTCCCCTTGCGATTTTTTTTTGCTATTTTCATTCATTCAAAAAGACATCTTTCAAATGTTTTACAATCGCTATCCTGTGGCGCAAAAACGTGCAACTTATGTCATAATATTGCGTTTTTGTTTGTTGTTTTCATATTCGGATGTTTTTTTTCTTTTGCGGTGCTGTTGCACTGCTGTTAATGCATTCTGCTGTGACAGCAGCAGCAGCCGGCAAGGAAGTGTTGCTGTTTGCTAATGTGTGATTTTTGTCAAGTTAAATACAACAACTTTAGTAAGAAATTACAGACATCAATGTGATGTAAACAGCTTAAGCAAACAGAAAGAAGGAACCCCTGAAACCAAAACCAAAATGTACCAAAATATCCCAAGAAAAATAAAAACCAAAAAAAAACCTAAAAATATGGCAAAGACACGATTTTGTTTAATGGAATTCATAAGTTTTCCTTGGCCAAAAAAAAATCACACACAAAAGAAATTCTCCAACTCTCGACATTACAAAAAGCCAAGGAAATGCGTTGATTTTTGCAACAGTAGTCGGTGGCACGAGCAACATTTTCCCACACTTGCAACTAGCAACAACACTCTAAACAAACATCTCTTACATGCTGTTCAAACACTTGTTTTTGCTAGTAGTCCCCCTATTACCACTTCCAGCTCATCATACAACAAAGGCTCCAACTATGATGATGGTGTTGACTTGGTTCCATCTTTACCAGCAATTTTCCCATCACTAGCGTCATCGTTGTCGTCATCAACTCCGGCACAATTGCAGTGCATTTGTATGTGCTTTGCATTTGTATTTGGTGTGCTTACCTTGTGCCTTGTCCTCACTAGCAGAAGCTGCAGCTCGAGCGCGACGAGATTTAGTGGAGTTTCATTACATGAAGTTTATCAATGTCATGTTGCACGGTCAATTCCATATGGAAGTTTGTACTAATTTTTACAATGTATATCTTGTGAACACAACAGTCATCCAACCAACTAACCATCCAGATCAAACTGCCTTTATGGCTACCGATTGCGGCTCAGGGGTCGGTTCAACTTGGCGGTATCATCTTTACTTTCAGCCGGGGATCCTGAACTTTTTATGAGCCTATTATGATTGTATGATAATGTTGTCGTGTTTCGGCTATTAAAGGTGATTTCCTTTTGCCAGTGAATACACATCTGGCAAAGTTTATATTTTTTTTATTTTGCTGAGATGTGAAAAGTTAACTTAATTTAACTACCCAAGAGAGCGAGCGGGGTTTTGATGCTTCTGTTGGCCATATAACTCGGTATAGATTTTATTTACATGAATATTAAAGTGTAAATGTTTCGTTATGGTGGAAAGTTTGGATTTTTGTCAAATGATTCGTATATGTAATTTGTATTGATAATATTTGTGTCAATAATCTTTCATCTTAATTTATAAAATATGCAAATGAAATCATTAAGTTGGTTTGAGTGAAAATTGTTTCAGGAGAAAGGATCCAGTTGCGAGTCAACTGATCTACATTGATTTAAATAACCTAAGATCGGCTACTAAATTGAATATTCAATCAAGTGATGTGAAATAACCGTATCTTTAATTATAGGACTTGAAAGTCAACATTCTTGACAATTTGCCAAATTAAATGCAATATTCCGTCTAGATGTGAAGGAGGGCGTCTGAGAACTTCGACTCCGTATAATATGTAAATGTTATACGGAAATTTGCACAATAAAACTTTTCGGCAAGGAAGTTCCAAATAATATATGGCGCTGCTGCTGTCACAAGTCATACAAAATTGTCATTATTGTGTGAGGCAAAAGGTTGCATATATGATTATTGTAAGATATACCCTAAAGATTGAGAATACGCGCTTCATATTCGAGAAACAATCGAATTGTTAACGACATATAAATAAACCTCCGTACAATGAAAATAGTACACACATTTTGACTTGACGATGTTGAAGCTATAAACTTTATTGTAAATATTTGTCCCACCAAGAGTCACATAGTATGGTTAATCTCAATTGGCCAAATAGTTTTAAAGAAAGCGGGGTGCCAAAAAAAAATAGTTACAAAATATGTAAACAGATTTTACATACACATATTAAAGAATTGCTGAAACTTTAGTCCCATGATATAGTTTCTGGAGTTGTCATATAATAAAAGGTCCTCCTGATAGGCAATAACAAAACCACAGTTTCAGATATAAGTGAAGGCTTGAGGTTGATAAATAGTTCACATGTCTTCCGATAGTAGACGTTGTTTCATTTCAATTCCGCGCTCTGTTTTTTTTTGTGGCCTTATGGCATAAGTTTTGGTGTCGACCGGGGCTCTTTTCGTTTTCCAATTGGGGACATATTTAATTTTCGGAGATTGGAAATTGATTATTACAATTGTGTTTTACTTAATTTTGAGTTGAATGTACCCATTTCAACTAATGAACTTTTTCCAAATAAATGTTTTTTGTGTTAAACTCCTCCGAAACGGCTGGACCGATTTGTATGGAATTTTTGTGTGCATATCGGGTAGGTCTCAGAATCGGCCAGCAACTATTTTTCATACCCCAAATGATAATGCTGACCCACCTCTATATACAACACAGATTTGTCCGACTGGAAAACACAGATTGTCAAACTGCGAAAAATCACACACTGATGTAGCGGCAGCGAATAGTTGTCTTGTGTGGGTGCGGAGCACTCTCAGAGCAAAAAGAATAATGACGTGGTTATACGTATATAAAAATGAGAGAGCAACGAAAATTGTGTGAACTTGTGTAACGTATGTACGAACATAATAATCTATGGAGGTACATGTGTCTGTTGCTTTGCATTCTTTTTTGTTTTTTGTGGGAATAAAACAAAAAGTATTGAGCAAGAAAATAATGACACTTTTACTTGCACTGGTCTTTAAATAATTTCAAGTATTAATATTATTTAAATGTAACGTCATCATATGATTGAACGCTGTTTTTTATTTTCCAATGTAACATTTACGAATGTGTTCATAGAAATTGAACAGGTATCGTGTAACAAAAAGGTGTTAACACGTGGCCAGTGAGTTCGAACACTCATTGGATTTTTTTATAGAATGTATTTTTTTATAGTATGTTTTTAGGTCATTGTTGTAAGAATATGTATTATATTTTCCCGAAAAGTTTATTTATTAAACACAGGTACTTCTTTTATGAAAAACTAATGCTTTTTAAAGAAAAGGTGTTATTTTTAAGAAGAAGTACTTTCTGTAAGAAAAACCCCTTTTATGATTTTTTTTACAAAGACGTAATTTTTTTTAAGAACAGGTACTTTCTAAACGACTTGTACTCTCTTTAGGAAAAGGTAATTTTTTACGAAAATTTACTTATTTTTCAGAAAGGCTTTAGGTAGGATATACTTTTTTTTTTTAAAATACATTCAATAAATAAAAAATTTCTTAAAAAAAGTTTATCACTTTACAAAAAGTATCTTTTCTTTTTCAATAGTATCTTTTATTTTTCAACAGGCGCCTTAGGCGTGCTGGAACTAACTAGTACATAATATATAGCGAAATGAACTTCGTTCCAACCGGGTGTCCCCTGACACCCCATGTACTTATTTCATTTATCGTTAATTAGTGCTATAATAATCCAAACAAGCCGAAAAACAAACTAATCGATGAATGGGATAAAGCTTTATATACCGAAAAGAAATTTCAAACTCAATCAATTTCTATTGAAGTGCTAATTATGATCATGCACACTTGGAACAGAACAGATGGAAGAATTTTCAAATACTTTATGTGAGAGTACATCAATACTACGGACTGAGAATTTGCAAAATTGAAAGAAGTTTATGAATCCTTGAAGAGAATGTAAGATTTCCATTTAATTTTTAGTTTGAAAGGCAAAAATTCTACATAATCAGGATTTAAAATGCTTAAAAAAAAATCCAATGAGTGTTCGAACTCACGGGCGATGTGTTAACACCTTTTTGCTACACGGTACCTGTTCGATTTCTATGAACACATTCGTAAATGTTACATTGGAAAATAAAAAACAGCGTTCAATCATATGATGACGTTACAGTTAAATAATATTAATACTTAAAATTATTTAAAGACCCAGTGCAAGCACATGTGTCATTATATTCTTGCTCAATACTTTTTTTTTTATTCCCACAAAAGTCAAAGAATGCAAAGCAACAGACACTTGTACATACATACATACATTGTTATATTCGTACGATATAACCGAAGATCAACATAAAATACTTTTTTTATATTACTCCAAATTAATACTCCAAATTAAAACACTTCAATCTCGGCTCGCCGATATCGGATCGCCTTAATTTTTGGCCTAAACTCTTCGTCGAAACCCGCACTAGCTTTTTAATCCAAAAATTAATAAAATCGGCTATGAATTTCCGGAGAAAATCGCGTGGGAAAATTATATGAAAATCGTCCAATAATCACTTTCAATCAGAGCTCAGATTTACTCGATTTTACTCGCGAGTGAAAAATACTCACGAAGAAGAGTACTCGAAGAGTACGAGTGTTACAAAAGGTTTACTCTCCACTCGTTTGTTTTAGGTGGGAGTACTCGCGAGTACTCCTTTTTAAAAATGAAGAGTGGGAGTAAAAATCTTAGAAATAGCGTGAGAGTTTACTCTTAAGAGTAAAATCGAGTGGAATAATAGAAACTGTTTGTTTGTGCTGACTTGTGTTCGTGTGTGTGTGTGTAGTAGTAAATATAGTAAAGCAAATGGTTTTTGGTGTTGCTAAGGACTGTGGTGTGAAGTGCTGGCTGAGGGGGAAGGAGGGGAGCATTTTATTCTTTGGCTTTAGTTTTGTCTTTGACAGTTACAAATCCTCGTGTAATAAATAAATTTAATAAACAATAATAAATAATAAACAATTTTTGTAACACTCGTAATCTTCGAGTATTTTTGTACACAAAATCACCGGTCCCTTACAATACAATACATTCTGCTGCTTTTCTCTTCGTGGCCTCCCAGTCCTCCCTCGTCAGTCACCACTCCCCACCCCAGTCCATAGCAACACCAACAACCGTTTGAGTTACTATACTTGCTACTACACACACACACACACGCACACACAAATCGGCAAAAACAAACAGTTTCTATTTTTCCACTGGATGAGAAAGACTGAAAGAGTACTCGGCAAGAGTATAATCTGCTCGATTTCGAGCGTATTTTACTCGCACTCGAAATCGAGCAAAGCATATGCGCTCTTATTCGAGTGGCATAGAAAAATAGAGTATAGATACTCGGTCTTTTTCTTTCACTCGCAGGAGTACTCGCGCTCGTATTCGAGCGAGTTTCACTCTCTACTCGAATTCCAGCGAAGATTTCGGAGCTATGCTTTCAATACCGACTGCCAAGCAACGAACAAACAAACGATGATAAGACAAAACCGAAGATCAACAAAACACTTTTTTAATATTACTCCAAATTAATACTCCAAATTAAAACACTTAAATCTCGGCTCGCCGATATCGGATCGCCTTAATTTTTGGCCTAAACTCTTCGTCGAAACCCGCACTAGCTTTTTAATCCAAAAATTAATAAAATCGGCTATGAATTTCCGGAGAAAATCGCGTGGGAAAATTATATTAAAATCGCCCAATAATCACTTTCAATACCGACTGCCAAGCAACGAACAAACAAACGATGATTTACTCTTACAAACCTAACACTTGCGTATGTATTAAATTTATAGTTTACTGCCCTAGAGGCGCGCGTATAGATGTTAACACATCAAAAATTGTTGTCAACATTTCAAAAATATATATTCTTATAAACGATCAGTGTGGCACATCGTCTGGAATGTATGCCGCATTTAGTTCGCAGATTATAGTGGACAGTTTAGCGATAACACATTCCAAGAATAACGAATTTTGAAGACTAACTCCGTTAATAATAAGGATAATTCTTAGTCTAATTTTAAAGTGGTGTACAATTTGATGCAACAATAATACGTGCCAAAAAATGCAACCGTGATAAAAAAAAACACGCAAAAAATCAAGTGTTTTGCAGGCCACCACATAGAGTGTTCACATAACGGCATTTTCGAATAACCGCTATTCGGGTTATGTGAAAAATCACTCTTTTGGAAAACCTGTTTCGTTTCACAGAATGGGTAAACCGGTGAAACAGGTTAATTTTCTGTTTTAATTACGGTTATTTTTTGTTTTTTTTGTTTCGTATAATAAACGATATCTCCAAATTTTTGTAAAAAAAAAAAATAATGCAAAATCAACACAAAATAACATTTGCATGTCTTCTTTTCTTTGCCGTAAAATGAGTTATTATTATTCTGAAAATATAGCAGCATTTGTCAGATTTTAATATTTTTAAATTTTCCGTTAAGAACAATCAGTTAATTAAATTCAATTCAATTCATTTCATCTCAATTCTATTCAATTCAATTTAATTCAATTCAATTCAATTCAATTCAATTCAATTCAATTCAATTCAATTCAATTCAATTCAATTCAATTCAATTCAATTCAATTCAATTCAATTAAAATTCAATTCAATTCAATTCAACTCAATTCAATTCAATTCAATTCAATTCAATTCAATTCAATTCAATTCAATTCAATTCAATTCAATTCAATTCAATTCAATTCAATTCAATTCAATTCAATTCAATTCAATTCAATTCAATTCAATTCAATTCAATTCAATTCAATTCAATTCAATTCAATTCAATTCAATTCAATTCAATTCAATTCAATTCAATTCAATTCAATTCAATTCAATTCAATTCAATACAACTCAATTCAATTCAGTTCCAGTCCATTCCATTCCGTTCAATTTAATGCAATGCAATGCAACTCAATTAAATTTAACTCCATTCAATTAAATTAGTCATTAGTCCAAGTCAATTCAATCCAATCTAATCCAACTAAGTCTAATATATCTTCTTAATTGAATTGAACTGTATTGAATTGGTTTTTATTGAAAAAAAAAAAAAATATTCTTATTGGTGTTTCAATATCAAAATTTCACAGATGTATTTAAATTTAGCAATAACTTTATCTTTTTAAATTAAAATGTCAATCATCATATTATTGCAATCATATAATTTGCAATGTCTGTTTAATGCAAAATTGAAAAGATTAAGTCGTATTCACATTCAACTTATTTAAATTTGAAAATTACGTTCGATTTTTCGCAATTTTTTAATTTTCATGATTTCATGATTATAAATGATAAATTACTCTATTGTTCTTCGATTGAAGAAATCATTGCGAAATAAAAAACTGTTAAAAATTTTGTCACTATTATATTTCAAACTTTAATTCAAAAAAATAATTAATATATGACAGTTGTATCCTTCTTTGTTTAATTATGTTAAAAGCTTGTAAGAGCTTTCAATACAACTTTAGTATAAACGCTTTAACCGGTTAACCGACATCTAATAACAGGGTTGCGGTTTATTGGAGAATTACGTTTGTTAAAAAACCGCCACACATCCATAGGAGTGGGGTGTATATCATTTAATAATATCCTTGGACGACATTCGTTTTGGGACTTTTTAAAACTATTGAGCTATGTCCATCTATCTGCCTGGCTGGCTGGTAGGTCAACACGATACCTGCCGTAAATACGTATCGTAACCTTTGTCTCGTAGATGTGATTAGCTTCAACTCAAACGTTGGTTAACAATCTGTAAATGTCTACTTAACTGGAGAAAATCGGCGTGGTGTCCTCGTCCATTCTGGTACCTCCCATTCAAAAGCTTGGTGGTTCCCCGGGTTGTCAATGCCATAAGTCGCGTGAAACACTTCCGATCTTTATGAAATTAGGTTATAGGCTTCATGTCATCAAACGCGAGTCACCAAGTAAGAGAAGGGTGATTTTCCACACCCATGGTGATGCCTTTCATACAGTAGTTGTTCGGCCGGTTGGTTGTTCGGCAAGATAGCTACCGCAAAACTGAACCAATCTTTATGAAATTTTGTACTACACAAAATTTAGTCAAATACCACTCTTCTATGGAAATGAGTCGTTTTGCCACGCCCATTCTGGTATCTCCCAGACAAAAGCTTGGGTGGTCGTCCGGGCTTTCAAGGAGATAATTCGCATGAAACACTTCCAGTCTTAATGAAATTGGGTTATATGCTTCAAGTCATCAAACGCCAGTAACCGATTAAGACAAGGGTGATTTTGCCACGTCCTATCAAGATAAGTTTTGTAATTTAACTCCCGCAAAACCGAACCAATCTTTATGATATTTGGTACTGATCCATACAATAACTATCTTAGACTACAGGCATTCTTAATGAAATTCGGTACTCGCCAATGTTTTCGAAAAATTATAGATTAACTACTAACCACGCCCATTATCGTACCTGCCATACAAAAGTTGGGTGGCTTTCCGGCTGGCCGACTCGATATCTCTCGTATACCACAACCGATCTCAACAAAATTTGCGGCTGATCAATATTTTATGCAATACTCTGTAAAACCAGATGAATTGGGCGGATAATTGGCTGGTGGTCACGATAACTCCCCATAATCACTAAGGATCGTAATTCAGTTGGGTATTGGATAATATTTATCGCATTGCCACTCTGGTATTGATTGCCACTCTGACATTAGCCAAACTTCAATGGAACTCGGTAGCAATGGATGCGTTAGGGTGAGGGTATGTTTAAGTCGGTTCACCCAATTGAAATTTATGTACTGGTTTTCAGTATAGCTTGATATTTCGTCATGTGGCAATACTTAGCCCGGTACAGCTCAATCTTTGGGAAAAGACGCTGCATAAAGAAAATCTGCCGGATTTTGGGCTGAAGAGCATCCCGGAAAGGCATAATGCCTATCATTACATCCCCACAAAACAATGTTTGGTTGAATCATCGGTAGAAATTTCTTCCAAAATGCGGTCAGCCGGGGAGTAACTGTGAATGGCGCCGTTATGAAAACTTTAAATAGAACTGTTGACTGCCAAAACGTGTACCTTCCATACTAATCGACACATTTAGTACGAAATCATGTTTCTTCTAAAACCTTTTTCTGGTAGATGTGATTAGCTTCATCTCAAACATTGGTTAATAATCTGTAAACCGCCCATTTTCTATCCCAAACTAGCCATGGATTTGTTCGCATTGGAAAAAAATTTGTTCGCGTTGGATCCCACATAATTTGTCAATATCTCAATAAAATGCTCGTGTCGATTGGTCGAAAGAAATGCTCCAAAAATATGATCGCGGTGCTTCGAAACACGTCTATGACATCGTGACAGGTGATGAATCCTGGGTTTAGGCGTATGAGCCCAACAAAAGTTGTTCGCGCCCGAAGCACTTCCAAGCAACTGGTCGCCTGTTTTTTTCGGAAAAACCTGACATGTCACAACCGTACCACTAGAACAACGCAGAACAGTGATTTCTGAGGTGCACGCAACCATTTGTTTGCCAGTTGTGTTTCAAGAAATCAGGAAAACCAACCACCGAAGACGGATCACTCTTCACCACGACAATGCGAGCTCTCACACATCGGCTGAAACAACTGCATTTCTGAGCACCCAAAACATCAAGTTGATGGGTCATCCGCCGTATAGTCCTGACTTGGCACCGAATGACTTCTTTATCTTCCCTTACGTAAAAAACAAACTGAGAGGTCAACGTTTTTGGACACCTGAAGAAGCGGTTGCTGTATTCAGAATGCATGTTTTGGAGATACCTCAATCAGAGTGGCAAAAGTGTTTCGACAATTGGTTCAAACGCATGCAAAAGTATATAAATCTTCATGGGGAATACTTTGAAAAGCAATAAAGTGATTTTCGATGATTAATATTTGTTTTTGTTCTCAAACCCGAAACATCAAATTCAACCCTCTATATACCCCTATCCTATGGGTGAGGGTATAAAGAACACCATGACAGGTTGGGAATTTGCATCTGTCTACCTTGACATTTTGATTTGTCATAAACTTCTGTTGGGGGAAGTATGTATCTCTAAACCTTACCAAATTTTGTGTTTGTCTAATTTATGTTTGTTTCTGTGCTGTTTGAATAACGAAGATGGTCCAGAAAACAGACTTTTGGCTCATCTACTTCTTCAGTTAATTTATTATATTTCTTCACTAATAATCGATTAATCATCTTAGGTGGAGTTGATCATAAATCGCAAGAGTAGACTTTTGAAACTGGGTAATGCCTTTTCAGCCGATTAATCGATTGACGTACACGTTGAAAAATATGTCTTTTTGTTGTTGTTTGGTTGCAAGTATAACGTGTTTGTAGTTTATCGCAAATATATTATGCTTGTTCCCAAACACGTTGTGGTTGCTATTCAATAAAATATGTTTTGGACATAATGATTAATAAGTTATAATATATATATTTGTCACCCAAATATGGGTTTCTTTGTCGAAAACTGCTGATCTGTTACATGATACTCGTATAAAAAAGCCAACAGTCCCATATCCATATCCATATGTGGCCGTCGGTGATGAAATTGTTAATGTGCGCGGCTCTTGTGCATTCAAATACGGTCATGTCGCTTAGTGATGGCGACACTGTCGAGTATTTAGCCATGAAAAAGCTTCTGAGAGTACCGTTCCGAACCGGTGAAAAACTGTATGTCCCTATCAGGGAGTGTAAAACTAAAAGGCGTACAGCTCAATTATTGTGAGAAGCTCTACCCAATCTCTTCTTGGATGTAATGGGAAACAATTATTATTTATTATTACCGTAACCATAATCTAGATAAAATATAATAACAGGAGTATGTGGAGTACAGGAGTATATCAAAAAAAATTGATATTGACTACTGTGGGCGAAATGATCGTAAATGATAAAAGTGCATTTTACGGGATTAGGGTTTTTACCCTTATTCGTGTACATAGATTTAAATTTTAATAACTCCTTAAATTTGTGGCTTTAACTTTTGGCAGATGATGAGTCGGATATCTGATTTGGCATTCAAAAGTCAATTTCGTAAACTGCTCACTTACGATCATATCATACACAGCTTTTAATATCCAATATTCGCATTATTTTCATGTTTAGCGTTATATGACTAGTAGATACAAAAGTTGGGCCAAGCATCGGTCTAGATTTTTGCGGATAAAAAAATTTCATTAAAAGCTTAATTTACGTCAACGGGGCATTGACTATGACCGTCCTACAACAAAGATACTGCTAATATCCCTTGCCAGTATTTGCTCATTAAAATAAATAAATAAATGGTTTCCCATTACATCCCACGTAGGGACAGGGGAGAACTTCTCACAATCACAGAGCTGTGCGCTTTCAAGTTTTCATTCACTGATTGGGACCTACAGTTTTACACCAATTCCAAACGGTATTTTGAGAAGCTTTTTCATGGCTAAATACCCGATACTGTCGCCGTCACTATGCGAGGTGACCGCCACGAAAAAAAAGAGCAGGGTTCGAACCCGGGATTTCATATACAAGAGCCGCGCACACTAACCATTGCACCACCGACGGCGCATTACAGATTCAAATTTAAACTGCAGCGCCCTTATTCACCAAATATGACAGACTTGTTTTTAGAAGCACCGCCTTATACTTCCCTAGTTCAAAAGTATTTGGTAATTGTTTGTGATTGTCAACAAATCTTCAAGAAATACCCAACACTGCGATCCCGTCAAGGTCATAAGAGGCACAATGGTTAACAAAATTTAAATGTAATACGTGTATGGGCATTCCAAAACGACCTAAATTCAACAAATGTTGTATGGACGCGAAGAACATAAAATCAAATATCGGCCTGCCTCTTCGGCCATGGGGCAGCAGATCCATTAAATTGCAGTAGAACGGTCAATTCTGAATGGAACATATACATTTGATTGCCAGATAATTTTGGTGAACTAAGGAAAACGAACTTCCAAAGATGAATCATAAGCTCTCACACATTGTCTCAAACAAACGCGTATTTGCTCAGCAAAGACAGTGATTGGATGGGTCGTCCGCCATACAGCGCGGATTTGGCACAACAACAAATTGCGTGGTCAATGTTTTTTGATGCCCGAAGTCGCGGTTGATGCGTTTCAAGGCTCGTGTTTTTGAGCTACCTCATTTGGAGTAACAAAAGTGTTTCGAAAATTGGTTCAAACGCATACATTTCTATTAGTCTTCGTGGACAATATTTTGAATATTTCTCAAAATTTGTATCACAGAGGGTAAAAATTATATTATACCAAACCCATTTTAACATATGGTTGCCAAATATGGTTCAACATTTCTCCTTCTTCTATGCAGAAACTAAGAGTTTTTGAAAGAAAATGCCTTAGATCGTGTACGTCTATTCACAGATCTCACAGTAGTAACTTCACAAAATACATATCAAATAAAATATTATATAAAGCATCAAAAGTTAGCAGGATAGATAACTTCATCATACACCTTATAAGAGATCATATTTCTAGGACGTTTGTTTGTTGGGAAAACAATCTAATACTGGCCCCTTATTATGTCAGCGAAGAATATATAAGAAATACATTATTAAGTGGCTTTGTACCACCTGACGCGTTTCTATTCCTAGATAGTAAAGGATTTATTCAAAACGAAATGGGCATTCCCATACTGTATCACATACACAGAAGACCTAATGATACAACGATAAAGTGTAATCAACTATCTCATGATAACAAAAGATTTGCTACAAGTTTCTATATAGAAGATAGGAACATTATTCCTAATTTGAATTCTCAAAAGTATTGGTGGCTTAATCATTGAACTTCTTAATTGACTTTTTTCAGAATTGCTTTTTTTACCGCTTGACTGTTGGTTGTCTTTTATCTTTACCTTTATAATTAAGTGAAGTTTTGTTGAAATTTTTCTATACATTCATCATATTTATATACTTATTGTATCTCAAGGATATTAAAATTTAAATCATGGATTATTTTATTGAAAATTGTGCTTGAGAGCCCGTGTGTGGGACAGTGTACTCGAAACTATTATAATTACAATTTGTTTATTTATGTTTAGAATATAAATTGGTCGAATAAATAACATTTAAAAAAAACAGCAGACAGTTGTCCGAGGCCTTCGACCACGGACAGTCTCTGCAGGCTGTGTCAGAGACACGGCCATTAAGTTTAACGTAGAATACGCCATCCGATAAGACAGAAAACATATATAACAATAAATGATAAATAACATAAGCAAACGAATTTATTTATTTGATAGTTACTTTTGATAACATACATAAGCTTAAAATTAAATAAAATAAATTTGAATAAAGCTTATTTATTTTTAATTTAACATTAAAATGTATGAATTAATTTTTTCATATATTTTTTATAATTATATATTCATGTCAAATTCAAATTCACATTTAACCCTGCTGTTAGATTAGAAAAAACTTACGAATCTTAGATTGAGGGACCATTTGGTCCATACTGCAATTTTCATCCAAAATAATAATTTTATCTTATTCTTTGTAACTATTTTGGTTCAAAAATTTCTAAAGCAAGTATTTGACATATCAAAAACATCCGCTAACATATCAAAAACATCTTCTAAATATTTGACATGAATTTACATTCGCTTGGTAATGAAAAAATTTACGAATCTTAGGTTGAGGGACCATTTGGTCCATACTGGAATTTTCATCCAAAATAATAATTTTATCTTATCCTTTGTAACTATTTTGGTTCAATAATTTCTAAAGCAAGTATTTGACATATCAAAAACATCTTCTAAATATTTGACATGAATTTACATTCGCTTGGTAATGAAAAAATGTACTATTGACCAAATGGTCCTCTAACCTAAGATTCGTCATTTTGTATTTTTCTCAGTCCTGAATAAAGTTAGAAAATTTAATTTTCGCACATAACATTGTTTTATTAAAAGACCCCATTAGCAGAAAAATTTAGTCAGTATATATCACCGTTCCAAAGTTACAAGGGAAAACAGAAAAAATTTGGACCAAATGGTCCTAATCTAACAGCAGGGTTAACATTTTGTTTCACTTAAATGCATAAGTAAACATACGAAATTTCAATATTTCATCAATCAAAACAACAGCCGAAGGTTTGTGTCCACACTGAAACAGCAGCATAGTTTGTGTTCACGCTACAAACTCAAACACGCAACCAAACACCACACATATGTTTGAGTGTATGTGTTTAAACAATTTTCATTTGAGAAATTTAAATATTAGGAAGATATCAACCAATATGAAATGTATATCAAACGAAAGATAACATCTTCATTTACTTACAAAAAAATTTTTAAAAAAAGTTATCTCGCCGTTTCCTCATAATCAATGAAATAAAGATTACAACAATAACAATCTGACATGACTCCCTATACCGTAAGGTAAGACGTATTCTACGCCAAAAAAAAAAAAAAACAATTTCGATCATAAATATTTCTTTTTCATTATAAGGCCAGAAATATAAACAGTAATCCTCGTAAGAACTCATTCATAATAAAATCAGAAATTTGAAAAAAAAAAATTCAGATATTTAGTAACGAGTATTGATGAAGGCAATAGAAAAACCCTAGGATAATTAATATCTCGTCTTACATATATGCATGTAGCTTTGGTATGAGAGGATATGTTGTACTGGCTGGTGGTTGGTCGTACATTAAAACATTCTAATTAAAATTCGACGACATTTTAAAATTTAGTATACGTAAGGATACTTAAACTGGTAGTCTTCTACTTTTGACAACATATCTATTGGAAATTTTTCTCCTGAATTATAATTATATACATAAATTACTTTGATATTACGCTACCATTGTATCCCATTATTGGATTTCACTTTTAACTAACTCCAAACAAACTACAACCTCGTACTTCCATTTCTAGGCAAAAAAAAACACGAATATGATTCCAAGTGACAATTGATTTTTCATGTCTTAATCCCTTACACAACTGTCAGCGTCACAGGTTCCACTATTCCTCCGGGTGATATATTTGTCCACTGCGGATTGAGCAGCGAGCAGTAGGGTCGGTAAAGATCATAGAATATGGTGGAGATTAATAATAATTAAAGACAGCATATGTTATTGACAGTCCATTAAAAACAATCTCACATTTGATACTAATCCAAGATAACAGAATCAAATCGAAATAAAAAACTTAAACAAAAGTTATACTCGGGCAAAATCAGTTGAGTACTCAGTGCCCTCGTAAAATTAGATGACATTTTTTTCGGGTGTTTAGAGGGGGAAAACTTACACACACGAATTTTTGTATGAAACGAAATTAAAAACAATTTTTTAATTGACCCAAATAATTAAACATCACATAAAGACACACTCAGACACCACCGCTGCAGACGATCACCTCTGTGTCTGTCTACTCCGACACCTTTAAGGTTCTCAGTCATCACAGAACATGTTGTGAGACTGTTTTTTTTTGGTTTCATTTTTCAAGTTTCATGAATCGGTTTGAAGAATTTTTCGGTGTTTTTGTATATAAAGTTCACTTGAAAAGACGGTGAATATGTGGCTGAGAACCCCACTGCAATCAATGCAAATCAAAAAGGGGGGAAATCTGAAAAATATATTTTTATGACTAATAAAATGTTAACATGCAAAACAGTATTGAACCGAAATGTCAAAAAGATAACAACAACTACAACATTCAAATCAACATAAACAGCACGAAAAATGCCGGCAGTAAATGAAGTTTGTCTACATACGAGGATACTGTCATTGTACTTGAGGCCGTTGCCGGTACACCCGAGAAAAAATATAGTGTTGCCAAAAATTTTACTGATACAGTTTGGCTGATGCTGATGCTAAGCCTAGCAACAAAGAAATCCATTTGGTTATTTTTCTTAATACATATAATATAACACTGTGACACAAATGAAAGGAGTTTGTTTCGGGCCTCAACCAAACCAAAAAACTGTGAAAGTACATGGACGTAGTATCACAAAACCTCGCTCGGATTTGGTCCTATACAGGCCGAAGAAAATTTTGGAGGTGGGCCAGGGCCCTATTTCAGATTTTCTTCAATAAATCGTAAACAGTTTAAAATATTGCATTACAACCTTTAACAATATTGTAGCTATTTTCCCATTTCACAATTCCGTCTAATATATTTCTAAGAAAAAGTACACCGTACAAGTGTAGCTTATAAATTTCTTGATAACTCTTCTAAATACACTAATCAACAAATATTATATTTATAGCTCCATAATTGGTGTAGAAATGTTGCCATATTCTTTAAATATTCACCTATATGCATTCAATATTAAACAAATTACAAATTGAAAAATATTTAAACAAAAATTTTCAAAAACAAAATAATATTTATGTTAGCGACAAACTAAAAATCTCGTTTAAATGCCACGATGAAAATCGTAGTCTCTGTTTATTTGTCAAATTCGAATCAAATTTCTGTTCGACGTTGAAAATTTGTTTAGTGCAAAGCATCCAACAGACTTCGGTTCAGCATACGAAGGCACAAACAAAACTGAATTAGAGTTGTGTAGTTCACGACAGAACTAATTCAATTGATTGATTCGCTCCTGCGATCTACTAAACTTTTGTTTCAGTTGTTCGCACATGACTGAAACTGTAAAACTCAACTGAAATATATGACAGCAAAAAAAGTACAAAAACAAAAAAAAATTGTAACTAGTGCACTAGATAACTAACAAGTTCATACTACTGACCAGAACTAAAAGAGAGCGCTCACATTAATGATCAAAAGTGTCCAACTCTTGACTAAATACTTTGGCACGAGTTTATGTAGGTGCGAAAGCATGAACGCTGAAGGGCACTGCACTTACAAGTTCAGAATCAATTCCCCTCGATGAAAATGCAATATATTTTGTTCCATTAAACACTTTTGGGTTCTGTAAAAAATCGGATTTCAAGTAAGGAATACAATAGGAATAGTGGAACCTACCGGAAATTGTCGGAGACCAACTGTTAACCGGCGGCAATGTGCTGTCTGAAATCGCCACGGTTTTTATGATAGCAGCTTTTTTGAAGTCTATGATAAAAATGCGATGTCCCTCAATCCTGTAATATTTCAGAATCAGAATGAAAACATAAATTTTTTTTCGGAAACTCGCTTAGTTATTGAGATATATAGGGTTGAAATGTTGAAAAATATCTCTTTTTACAATATTCGAGCCCATATCAGATATTAGAGCCAAACAAAAAAAACTGCTGAAGTGTTGTTAATCCTGGAACTTCTGTGGAAGCAGGTTTGTAAGAGAGACATGGCAAATCACCCTTTAAGTGCAGAATTCAGAGCTTACGGTAAGCTCATAGTTGAAAATAGTTTTAAAATATGAATTCATGCCGTCCAGAAGTATACTTAGTAATGTGTTCTGTTATATTTTTATTTATATCTAGTGCCCTCAATTCTTTTTTTCGCTTTGTAGACAGCATCTGTTACACCTTATAACCATTATTAAAAATGAATTATAAATAAAAAAATGGTTTCCCATTAACATTCTCATGTACAACAGTCGCGCACACTACCATATCGCTTTGGTCGATTCTGATAGTGCTGGGGTTTTTCTATTTTATGAGGACCATGATATGGGTACATTTCTGACATAACATTTACCACATTTACGGTTTTGTCGTTCGAGTACTTTGTTAATACTTGAATTTTTTTGTTCTTTTACTAATTGTACTATTAAAAAACTGTCCCTGCAGGCTGTGTCAGAGACACTGCCATTAAGTTTAACGTAGAATACGCCATCCGATAAGACAGAAAACATATACTATAACAATAAATGATAAACGTCAACTGTCAGCTGCTGTCAAACAGCATCAAGCAGCATTGTTATTTTGCTTACTTGGCAGCACTTTCATTTAACATAAAAATTTATGAATGAATTTTTTCATATATTTTTTATAATTATATATCCATGTTAAATTCAAATTCACATTTAACATTTTGTTTCACTTAAATACATAAGTAAATATACGAAATTTCAATATTTCATCAATCAAAACAACAGCCGAAGGTTTGTGTCCACACTGAAACAGCAGCATAGTTTGTGTACACGCTACAAACTCAAACACTCAACCAAACACCACACATATGTTTGAGTGTATGTGTTTAAACAATTTTCATTTGAGAAATTTAAATATTAGGAAGATATCAACCAATATGAAATGTATATCAAACGAATGATAACATCTTCATTTACCTACAAAAAAAACTTTAAAAAAAGTTATCCCGCCGTTTCCTCATAATCAATGAAATAAAGATTACAACAATAACAATCTGACATGACTCCCTATACCGTAAGGTAAGACGTATTCTACGCCAAAAGTACGGGAACAATCCTATTATGGACAATTACGTCAAAATACATGTCAAAATTCAACAAAATATAAAAACTAAATTAATTAAATTTTTGTTTTCTTTGAAATTGTAAGAGAAGTAGTCAACCTGCATATGGTATTCATGGTTAACATTTCAAATAAATTCAAAATAATAAAATGTCATACTTGACTTCTTTGACAATTTTTCATTTCGTTTCTGCTTCAACTTACTTTTCGTTCCTGCAAAAATTTTATTTAATTTAAATTTTGTAGGAAAATAGGTTAAAAATTAAAAAAAAAAAGTAAAGGCATGAGATTTAAACTATCTACTGATATTTGGGTTATCTCTTACTTTTTATAGTTTCTATTTATTATTTATTTATTGGGGAGGTTTGTCAACATTTTTAGTTGACGAACCAATTTCGTTATTGTAACAAAACTAATTTTGATGAAGGTATAGGGAGAGAGAAGCAGGCGAAAAAATGAGTGAGTGTAAAATAAAGCATAGCTAGAGAAAATGGTGAACGTGAGCGGTGGCATACGTACACATCTTAAATCAGTTCAAGTGACGCAACGAAAGTATAAAATCTACCCCGAAATATGTAACTGAATATTTGAGTGTGTGTGTGTGTGTATGCGCGTGGATGCGTGGTCGCGCCTGTTTCGTTGTGTTGGTATTTGGATTCAGAAAAAACGAAAAACATACATTTATGCGAGCAGTCGAATTGCTGGACCTGAATTCGACGGTCACAATAACACTCAACCCCTCGACTACCCCAATCTTCTGCAGACGAGTGTTTCAACATGGAATGATTATAATTTTCGAAACAAAAATTAAAAAACTTGTTATCGAAACACATGCAATGTAATACTAACAGTGTATTTATGTACAATTGTCAATAAATAATTTCAAACACATTTCAAAACATTCGTTGCAGCAACGAAACAAAATCATTGTAGTAATGAATCATTTTCATTGCAATACTGACTCAAATTCGTTGCACCAATGACAAAAATTCATTGCAACAATGAAACAAATTCATTGCAGCTATGAAACATATTCATTGCAACAATGAAACAAATTCATTGCAGCAACCACCATACTTTCACCACAGTAACGAACAATTTGCAGTTGATGAACACATTTTCATAGCGGGAATGAAACTGTACGTTAGCTTACTTTCGATGACAAAAGTTGTTTGGGTGATGAACATTTTCATCCCTCTGACGATGCTTTTCCGTTCAGTGCATCGCCGTGGGGAATGTGTAATATACGTTTACTCATTACCCACAGGGAATGGGGAAAATAATGGGTAGCTACCCCCGACAATGGGGAATTACCCATCACCCACAGGGTATTGGGAAAAATAATGAGTAGCTACCCACGACGATGGGTAATGGTTTACCCAGAGCAACCCATCCCCATTTTTGATCGAAAATATGAAAAAAATAGAAAAAAGTCTATATCTCGTAATCGAAGCGACAAATCGAAAAAATATCTAATTTTTGACGGTTTCTAAGGGTTACCATAAACTGGTCCAGTTCTTGTGGAAGATTTTTGTCAAAAAATCTCCTAAATAACAAAGTGGCTATAACGCGGAAACGGTGCCTCTAATAGCAAAAATAATAAATTTTGTACCTCCAAGAGAGGATTTAAGTAATGCATGTCCTCAAAATGGTACGACGATTAAAAAAAAAGTGATAGCATATTGAAGACATCTATTGATTAAAGCCTCCTATGGAGGTAAAAATTTTATTATTTTTCTGATCGGACATTTCTGATTCCGAGTTATAGCCACTTTTTTGGTTCAGCGATTTTCTTATTTTGGCGATTTTTTGGAAAAAATTTTCCATGCGCTATGGACCATTTTATTAGAAACCCTTAGAAACCCATATCGATTGGCTATATTGTCGATTGGACGCTCCGATTCCGAGATATAGACATGTTGGCGTTTTATCGATTTTTTGTTTTTACCGATTTTTTTTTAAATTGGTACCATATGGAAGACATCCATTGGGAAAATCCTCCAATGGCGGTATAAAATGTGGTATTGTGATAGTGGGTGCACGGTATTCAAGTTTGAGGCACTTTTTAATTTTAACGTTTTCCTTATTGTGGAGATGTTTTTAAAAAAAAATTGTTCCATACGAATTGGATCACTTTATGAAAACCCCTTAGATACCCATAAAAATGGGATATTTTTCGATTGGACGGTCCGTTTCCGAGGTATAGAAATTTTTTCTATTTTTTTCATATTGTCGATCAAAAATGGGAACGGGTTGCCCTAGGTAACCCAATACCCATCGCCGTGGGCAACCACCCATTATTTTCTCCATTACCCAGAGGGTAATGGGTAATCGTGATAGGTAATTCACCGTTGTCATGGGTAACTACCCATTAGTTTGCCTATTATCCAGGGGGTAATCTGTTATCTGGTGACCGTCGGTGGTGCAATGGGTAGTGTGCGCGCCTCTTGTACAGGAGATCCTGGGTTCGATCCCTGGTCCAACCACCTTAAAATTTCTTTCGACGACGGTCACCTCGCTTAGTGACGGCGACACTATCGAGTATATAGCCATAAAAAAGCTTCTCAAAATGCCGTTCGGAATCGGTGTAAAACTGTAGGTCCCAATCAGTGAGTGAAAACTGGAAAGCGCACAACTCAGTGATTGTGAGAAGTTCTCCCCGGTCCCTTCATGGGATGTAATGGGAAACTATTTATTTTATTTATTTTAATCTGTTATCGCGATGGGTACTTCCCACTTGTTGTGGGTAGCTACCCATTACTTTCCCCATACCTTGTGGGTAATGATTAAACGATCGCTGCCCATTCCCCGCGGCAATAATACCCTAGGTAACCCATTCCCCATGAAACACGAACCTTGCTAAATACCGAAATACTAAGTTTTGTGAAACGTCACGAAGGTAATTCACAAAATGATAGTTTGATCTAAGTACGATTATGATACTCGCACACGAACAATATCGCCCTGTCTCCAAATTCCCCCAGATCCTGCGTAACTGTGACCTGAGACTCCAAGACTAGATGCGGCTCTACCTGTCAAACAGGACTCAGTGATTACAGTATATGATATAGAATTATCTCATCTTGTGGTGGACATCAAGTGTTTCGAAAGATTATGACCATAATTGGCCAAAATTGCCGGATATACAGGCTTGCGTGTATCCGGACAACCTGAGATTCACTACCTGAGACCTATTTTGGGTATGTGATTGACGATGCTACAAGTGGATATAAGAACTGTGGGCGTGGGGCATTAAATGTGCGCTTGAGAAGCTAGATGTTGGATATGAAGGCCACTTTTATTTCGCTGGATTTGTAAATAAGATAAATTGTCGCATTTGGAGTCACTTCGACCGAAAAGCAAATGTAATATCATATGAAAAATGTAGGAAATGTATAATATTGCTGTCGATCAATTTGCTGTTTACAAAAATATGTGATATGGATATACTGGATGTCTTCTGGTTTAACAGGATGGTGCTATGCGACATATTGAAGAATGACTTTGTCGAGGACTTTGCCACCAGAATAGGACCTATGAACTGGTTTAGAACATCAATCGATATAAGGAATTTTTTTGTGTGTGGTTAACCCAATAAATAATTAAACCTTAACATAACGTACACTTCAACGTTTAGTTTCTGAAAAAATTAAGTCGTAGTAGGGTTGGCTCGTATCGTAGATAATTTATATACAATATTAGTGTCTAGTGTCACCTATTGTCTTAAAGGTGTTTGTCATGCTGATTGAAAATAAAAGATTAAAAATTGATCTAATCTAATCATAAAAATAATTTGATAAATTCAATCATCAGGCTAATACCTGCATCTGAATCTTTTGTGTTTCACTATCTCCACATATATTATTTATGTCAAAAACTTGTGAACCAATTGGGGGGGGGGGGGAGATAAATTGAAACTAATAATATTTTTATGTAAACGTATTCAAAATCAAATCGTTTCATAGTTATTCGCCCGCATGTCAACATCTAGTTTTTGATTTAAAACTCCACGAAAAAATCTCAATCAAATTTATTCACGTATAACCATTTATGATTCATTCTTGTAAAATGTTTGTCTGGGGTAAATCCATGGTAAACTATTTTTGCATTCATATTGACACACAAAGTGTTACAAGTGCAATTGTTTGTTCGATACCTTTTGCGGTTTTCATTTTTTATTTTTTTGCTTTGGATTTTTGTCTAAGAATACATTTTGTTTTTGGTTTCCTCTGACTTCTACTGGAGGTGATTGCACAGCAGACAATGGATAACAACCGCATTTTTGGGGCTCAATGATCTTATATGGCCGAGGTTTTCTAGCTAAGTGCTCTCCTCTAAGCGGTGACCAATATTTTTTCTATATGGGTTCCGAACATAAATCTTTACCATATTTTTCAGTTGTTCATATTTCATGCGGCCATTGCCGCGGTCATTTCGTTTTTTGCATATAAGAGTACCTACTCATACTCTTATGCCAAACACAAGTAGCCAAAGTTGTTAACAAATTTTTCACGCAGTTCAGTTGGAAAAAAACTATCATCAGCTTCCCCCTGCCTTCCTTTGTCACATATCATGCAGCCGAAAATAGTAGCCAATGGTAAGAAAAATTCGTAGACAATTTAAAATGACATTTTGCCAAGATAAACTATCGACCTGTAAACGTGAACCACTCGTTTAAAGCCAAAATTTTCCTTAAAACCACAAAAAAAAATTGAAATAGAATAGCTCGTTTTATTACAGTTTGATCTCAAATATGATACACGAAACCGTGAAATTTGTGAGACTATTTATTAAATAATCTCGTATTTATCCGAGGCTATATCAAAGTTGTTAACGTCTCAAGTTACAAATCAATATTATCCTTGAACATTGTGAACAAGGAAAATTTCATCTTTTTACACCGTAGATTGTGAGAAATAACCTGAAAACTCCACTATTTAATATTAAGCGCAATTGATTAGATTATCATATAGATTCACAACATCCATATATATATGCATTCGAAATAATATTAATTCTAATAATATTAATTAATATAAGTTCTAAAAATATTAATTCAAAATAATATTAATTAATTCTTACAGAGATCCTATCAAGTCTTTAAGATGTACGTATATTACAAGGAATTTGAAAGGTTTATAGATTGAAATGGATGGTCTCTGTGTTTCTGAAATGTTCTGAAGACTTGAAATGATAAATAGCGGAACTCAAATCAACATTCTTTCGACTAGAACACGAACGAACGCTTTCGTTATAGATCGAGTAACAGGCTGTAAAGTATTACGAGCTCAATACTGCAGAACGGAGTCGAAACTTTTCTGGTTATATTTAAATAGTGGAGTTAATTTGGAAAACAATTCCGGTGGTAGATATTTACAAGCCGATTCTTGACTTTGCTGCTTGCGAACTTTTGGCTCAACTTAAAGACAATAAGCAATTTACGTCCCAAAAACTAATAGTGTAACAACACATCGTGAATTGCCATTTGACTAATTTATCTATCAACTAGCAAAAATAAATACGGATATAAAAATCGTATTCGCCTGTCTGGAGCAACGGTTGGAATTCTGTAATGACGTGGACCGAAATTAGGCTTAGAAACTGAATTCGCGTAAGCTTCATGATTTCTTAGAAGAAACAAGTTGGTAGTTATGTCCTTGATATATATGTACAAAGTTCAACTAAAAGGTTCAAACAGAACATAGGATGTGAACCAATTGCCTTCATCGATATCTTTATTGATTATTGATGTTATTTATTTCAGGCACTGCTTCCATGTATTTCGTGGTCTTCCCGGCCTGCCATATACTTGAGGATTCAAATCGTGATCTATCAATGTCTGATTTCAGACACCTAAGTATGTGTCGGATTCAGGTGCATTTTGGTCTACGTATGAAATTCAATTGGACTATTGCTTGGACCTAGCCGGCTTTCCTTTGCATTAAAATTAACTTTATGTGTTAAGTCACTGTCCAGTTCCCAAACAATGGACAGTGCCTTGTGCGGCATCCTTTTTTTGATTTGATCGAACACTATATCAAACTTGTTCAAAATATACGAAAAGTAAAAGGTGTTTCAAAAGAAGTCATCCGATGTTGTTTGACTCTCATTTTTTTTCTAAATGAAAAACTTCGATTCTGCTTTTTGATTATGTTTATTTGAACCTTTAGAATTTTATTGGTTAAGTTGAGAAGATGATATTGGTTAAATGGGCGCCGTCACAATTGATTACCATACGGGCTCGTTTTATGGCATTTTTCATCACTTCGGCGAGAACTTCGGGCGACAGATTCTCGCACTCGTGTCGAATGTTGACCTTGAGGGCTTCAAGGGCTTGTTCACGTAAACACGTGACTTCAAAAAAACCCACAAACAAAAGTCTGGAACGGTTAAATCGGCCGATCTTGCGGGCCAGTGCAAATCGCCAAAACGAGAGATGAGGCGACCCGGGAACGCCGCCTTCAGAATATCGGTTGTTGCTCGCGCAGTGTATTCCGTTGCTCCGTCCTGTTGGAACCACATGTCCTCCAGTCCTAATTCGTCGAATTGCGGCAGAAAAAACTCGGTTAACATGGTCCTATAGCGCGCCCCGTCCACTATGGTCGTTTCACCAGCGGCGTTCTCGAAAAAAAATGGTCCGATGACTCCTCCAGCTTGAACAGCGCACCATGCAGTCACTTTGAGCGGGTGTAATGGCTCCTCGGGCATCACTCGTGGATTTTCGGTGCCCCAGAAGCGATAGTGTTGCTTGTTCACGTACCCGCTGAGGTGGAAATGAGCCTCATGGCTCATTATGATTTTTTTTGGAAAAATCGTCCATATCGTCCACGAGATTGAGGATGGCTTGGGCGTAGGTTACACGTGTTTGGCGGTCGACAGGCAGCAGCTGATGCACGGACTGGGCTTTATATGGGGAACATGCGCAGGTCTTTGGCTAAAATTCGCCATAGGGACGACCGGCTGATGGCTAATTGCGAGGCACGGCGTCTGATCGATGTTTCCGGCGACTGCTCGACATCCTCGGCACCAGCGGCAATATTCTCGGCACAACGGGCGCTCCGGGGCCGGCCACTCCTAGCAACGTCTCGTATGATCCCATACTCTTCAAGGTTAGTGGCCAAATGGTGCAGTGTTTGCGCAGACGGTGTCGGACGGCCGGGGAATCGGCGACGGTATTCGCGCTGCGCCAACATCACAGACAAATTGTTACGCAAAAAAATAGACACGATTATTCCGCGTTCTTGGTGAGTGTATCGCTCCAGGACTTGGTTACTTGTATTCTACATCTGTCTAGTCCACAAATGTCAAAACAGATTTGATATTGGCGGGCATTTGCAAAAATAAGATCATCTTCCAATAGGGTGGTCACTTTTGAATCGCCCTGTATATACAGAAGCGAGTGTAATTCAACCGATTGCTCTATGATTATGCGTAGGGTGTTACCATCGCCAGAATATTTATCATCCTTCAATTATTTCAGTGTTTCCTCGATTCATTTTCGCGTGGGACGGGGGTTCCGGTGAAATGCCCTTTTCGGTTGTGATGTGAGTAGGCCGCTGATGAAGCACTCTGACTTTCATCATTTGGACACAAGACAGTTTGAAAAGAATTTACGACATCTCCCTACTTATTGATCTGATAATATTAGCTCTGGCCCATCATTAGCGTCTAGAGATGGAGGACTTCTGATGTTGTTGGCGCACAGCTGCTTTACTTACAGATTTTTCAGATTCGTCCCTTTCGTTCAAACAGCTGATCGACGTGGTAGTTGTAAATTTCATACAAGGTGGAATGTGAGGCAGAACGAGCGATAGGCAGGTTAAAAACAAACTGACTTCAAATTGCACTTCTAATATTGTTGCCGCACAGCTGTTCTACTTGCGCATTTGTCAGATCAGTCCTTGTCGTTCAAACAGCTGATCGATGTGGTAGTTGGAAATTTCGTACAAAATGGAATATGAGGCAAAACAAATGAGAGGGAAGTTAAAAACCATAGAATAATACAAACCATAGAAAAGTTTATTCACTCAATAAATTAAACGTCATAGGTACGATGGAAAGTAAACATTGGATGGTGGAAAATATGGGATCAATAATACCAGATGGTGGCAATAGTATACAGCGATCCACAAAAGAACAACAACCGAATTTCCTGTTTTTGTGACAAACTAGTTGTGCTAAATACAATACAAATGTATACCAACGATAAAAGTCAACAAAAAGTGCAAAATATATTTAGATTTTTCAGTTTTACACCAAA
Organism: Phaonia tiefii; assembly: GCA_963931995.1. Classification (NCBI taxonomy): domain Eukaryota; kingdom Metazoa; phylum Arthropoda; class Insecta; order Diptera; family Muscidae; genus Phaonia; species Phaonia tiefii. The sequence continues at coordinate 192,931,348 of OZ008368.1, read as the reverse complement.
ACGACCGGAAAAAGTTAAGTGAACATATTTTGTAACTCCACCTGGTGTAAGATATTTTTAAATTTAATTGCTCTCATTTCCACAAACCTACGATGAAGAGTGTGAAATGAAACGTCAGATGAGAGAATAAGTTTATCTACGTATGTATTATTCTATGTTAAAAACAAACTGACTTCAAATTGTATTTCATTGACAATTATGACGCTTAAAGTCATAATCATAGAGTAATTCTGTGGCTGTCGGTGAGGCCATGTGGAGCCATGGTTAGCGTGCGCGCCTCTTGTACATTATACCCTGGGTTCGATCCCTGCTCTAACCACCTTAAATTCCTCTAGGCGGCGGTCACCTCGCATAGTGAAGGCGATACTATCGAGTATTTAGCTATGAAAGAACTTCTCAAAATACCGTTCGGAATCGGTGTAAAAGTGTAGGTCCCAATCAGTGAGTATAAAACTAGAAAGCACACAGTTCTCTGGTTTCGAGAAGCTCTCCCCAATTCCTTCATAGAATGTGATGGGAAACTATTTATCTATTTATTTAATCAAAGCGTAATTATACACCTAGAGAAATCCGTAAATTGATGAGATTAGGCTTGGTTGCATGTGAATATTGCATGTTGAAAAGTATTACTTTACTAATAGCAGATATAGGCTTTAGCTCAAAACAACCAACGAGGAAACAACACCGCATTTTGTTGTGAGTGTTACCATTTTTGTCTTAAATACAACGTAAAGACCAAAATGTGATAAAATTTCACAGTTCTCAACCAAAACGACATGACAAATTTAAGCCAACAGTTCTTGTAATTCCACCTGGTGTAATTCAGTTTACGTCGAAATTTTCTCTATCGCAAAGATCTCACCACAAGGAGTGTAAAATGAAGCGTCAGATTAGACAGATGGCACCTCTAGGTATGTAAAGAATTTCTGTATGTATGCTATGACAGACCTACACCGGAATTCTGGAACTTTTTAACGACAAAAATCGGTAGTCAATTTGACAAAGCTCTTCACTGGAAGTCTCTAAGTTTTTAACGACAAAAATTCGGTGGTTAAATTGTTAAAATTTATTAAACTTCAATACAAAATTTCCGAGTTTTGACAATTTACCTATCGATTTTTGTCATTAAAAAGTTACAGAATTCCGGTGCGGAAATATTTTATTGAAATTTTATGCATTTTGACAATTTAACTACAGAATTCCGGGGCTAGTCTGTGTACTGATAATTTTTTACAATTTATACAAATTTTACTGGAAGTTGTCACCTAATCCCAGGCTTCTATTGGTTTTGTTATCAGCAAGGACCACCTTGGCAGTTCCATTCAGCGTTCGAACGGCGCTTAGCGTGGAATTTTGTCGGATTTCTGCTAAATTGGCTCGTAAAAGTATAAGTGCTGGTGACGATCTTCATTATAGTTTCCGATTTGGCTTCTAATACTCTAGACAACTGCAATCAGCACCACGCCTGGATTTGACGTCAACCTGGGAACCAAAGACATCTTTATGGAAAGTATATGGCCAATTTGATTGAACTGTCGGACAATTTCCACAACTACTGGACTATGTTAGACATCGGTACAAGACGTGGTTGAGTGGAAACAAAACTGTAGCACATTCTCTTTTGCCGCTATTGATATAGGCTTAACTAAATTTCCAGGGTCGACTTCAACTCGATCATTTTAAGTTTTTATAATTCGCAGGTCGTTTTAATTTTTATTTCATCTGCACTTTTAGCATAATGTTAAAGGTTCAGATAATGCCAAACTTTGCTCCACTGTGAATTTTCTCCAAACCAAGTTAAAAGTGAATGCACATTTATTTATTGACTTACTTTTGTCAACAAGATATTGTCCTATCTTAACCAATTTTTAAATAATTTTACTGAAAAGAAAAAGTTTAAAGCGGGCCATCCTACTGCTGTAGTTGTAAATATGAATGTATGTAGTTTTTGGTTTTAACAAATTACTAATAGATCTAAACATAAAATTTTGAATACGTCGACCACACATATTCACCACACTCGTACACTCGTGCCTAGCACTCAAGTATTTACTGAAAATTTGTTGAAATTTAAATCGTGTAATTCGTTTTAACCATTTAACAAACATTGGATTCTTGTTAAATGATTTTGTTAATTTTTGGAATAATTTCATTTTAGTGCGTCCACTGGCCTGGACAGGCCTGGCTTTTTCGGCTTGTTATGACCACGTTTTTGTGTGTAGATCGTTTCGTCGTTTCCATGTCGATTGCCTGGTATTTTTGTAGGTTATGCGTGTACTCGAATTTGGCTAAATCACGATTATTTCTACACCATTCATTTCTTTTCTGTTCATTCATACGCGTTTTGGTTTCCTAAATTGTTTAGGCAGTTGGCTTTATTAAGTCATTAGTTTAAAGCATGTAATTTATCAAATTTTATTACCAACATTTGTGGTGGGGGTCTTAACCACCATCATTGAGGTGCAGATATTGCCTAAAGTTTATATGTTTATATCGTGGTTTGATTTGTATATTTATTGTGTCATGAGGAAAAGATTTGTCAGTGTCAGAATATACAATTACATTTAATGCGTATTTCCGATGTTGGGAGACTCGCTTTTCGGAACTTGCAATTTCAAGTTGCCTCCAGTCATTAGAACAGAAGGTGGCATAGAATCTAAAGCATGTCTTATTGTGTTTTTGGTTTCTTCTAAGAAGACTATTAAGACTACCAAATGATTTTCTACCGTACCGAAGAAATTTTATATTTGCCATCAAAAACGTTTATTTACAATTATTTACTATATTTTTTGTTGGAGAAGAGCTTTCCCATTTTTGGTTTCCCTTACCCAAGTTGGCGACAATCAAAGACGACGAAGTCGAATTTATCGGACCCTAACTACAAAAGAGTCCTAACTCAAAAGTTTCAGGTTTTAATTTTTCTATACACTCTACCATCGGTGGTGCACTGAGTAGTGTGCGCGCCTTTTGTACATGAGAATCTGGGTTCGATCCCTGCTCTGACCACCTTAAAAATTTCTTTCAGCCGCGGTCACCTCGCATAGTGACGGCGACACTATCGAGGATTTAGCCATGAAAAAGCTTCCCAAACTACCGTCCGGAATCGGTGTAAAAACGGTAGGTCCCAATCAGTGAGTGATAAAGTAGAAAGCGCACACCTCACTGGTTGTGAGAAGCTCTCCCTAAGCCCTTCATGGAATGGGGAAATGATTTTTTTTCTCTATCTTCTGTAACAATTTGTTGCCATTTGTATTTCCCTTTCGCTAAATACCCCCTTTAGGATGTGCCTATTACCTATTTTAAATTTTTAAACATTTGAATCGTTTCTGATCAATAAAATTTTTGAATCCAATTACTGAAGCTTATGTTTTACTGTTAGAAAAATCTTTAGATATGTCAACATTTTTATTTGCATAGAGCGAAGAGTATAGTGAAAACTTGAGAAGTACTTGGTGAACAAATTTTGACAGATCTATTACATTTCTTTCCATGGATTTCTTAAAAATAATTGCGATCAGGGTTGCATTTAGAATAAGATCTATAGTACGTACATATGGCTAAGCTTAGGGTATTTTGCTGAAGGGTCCCCCATGAAGTGGGTAGCTAGGGGGTAACACCTGTGTGGTTCCCCATTCAACTGAATTTCACTAGCGCCTGCCGAAATTTGGCGACTTCTGGTCCGCGTCTGCTTCCCATGTTGGGCGCGGCTTTCTATCACAGTAGTAGTTCTACTAAAAACTAGGAGGAAGGTCATGCGTACCGAGCCTATGGACAGTTTCCAGTGTATTATAGCGGTTCTTGTCTAATACCTTGCCACCTAAGCGAATAACAGACCTTCCACCAAGCTCTTGCCGTGCTACTGGGGACTATGGTGCGGACGACCTTAACTCCTCTACACTCATGGACCGAAAATGATTAAAATTATCATTTACGACAAACAGAATAAACGTATACGACAACAGCATTGAGGCGGAAAACGATAGGACTAATCAAAATAAAACCAAATAGATTACTCCCGCAACGGAACTAATCGCCTCTATCGAATAACCTTTTTCATGAACAGACCAATGAGTAAAATTGCAGACTCTAGAGATCTAGAGAATTTGGACAGGACCGATCCAGCAAGCCGTATAAACAAAAGGCGTCTCTTAACTAGGAAAGGACCTTGGGCATCCCATAACACGTTTCTGACGCCACCTTGACGTTGTTTAAGTAGCGAGTGCGATCACTCGTTGATCCACCGTAGTCTGAAAACCCCTTACTTACTTTCCTTTTATTGATTATTTTACAACCTCATGCGGTCAGAAGTTTTACAAATAGTAATTAAACAAACAAATTAAACAAACTTCAACATATTCTTCCAACTGGCTCTATCCTTCGACTTTTCTCGCCAGTTGGTAACACCAAGGATACGGAGCGATTCTTCTGCCTGTTCGTTCCAGCGGAGTCTTGGTCGTCCTCTTTTCCTCCTTCCATCGGGTACGTTATCTGAAAAACTCAAAGGAACTAAAATATGGTTCTATGACGGTTATCGTCAGAGAGCATGGCGAGAAATTGCTGGGTGGATAATTTGGACGTATTTAACATCTTATAATACAAAGCCTATGGAGACAGTCCAGTTTCACGTTCCGTCTACCGTGAAGTTGGCTGATATCAAGACCGAACTTAGCTCATTGAGTTTGTAAATAAGCTATCTGTTGTGCTATATAAGGAATCCATTTGTAAGGTGGACGAAGCCTGGCCGGGTGCCAAAAACTATTTCGTTCACAAGAGCGACACCCCGTCCCGGCAAAGAGCTGTCGAATGGATAACAGCGTCAACGTATGACAATGAGGATTCTGACATTCACCCAATAAAGGCCAGCAACCGAGACTTTTCCTCTGCGAATTGGAAGGCTGGACCATTGGCGAACCCAGAACAATTTCGACAACAAGGCATGTTTGTCATTAACACCATCATTTTATAAGATTTCAGAATCATTTCAATGTAAACAAGAGTGGCCAAGAAGTCATGCGTTATACCGAAACAGCACAAGTTTCAACGGATTTGGATTTAGTGAAACACTGGGGCTGCGATATGACTGCACCTGTGACCAGGAAACCAAGCCTAGCTCCGAATCCCCGGCAAGTACAGCATAATTGAACGTGATGGATAACTGGAACGTAATGCGGCTATTCCGTGCGCTAGGAAGTTATGGGAGACCCCGAACCTAAAGGCATTACACAAAAATTGGACGAAGTGGAAGACATGGATGTACGTGAGACTGCAGTGGTGGATTCGCCAGGCATTACACATCACTGTCTGAATCCGTGCTAATTGATGAGCCTTACTCCTGGACGACACACACGACAAGACCAACAACACAAAAATCGTCACAAAATGGCACGGGTCATATATGGTTAAAGTCAGCATATATGCTGTAAGATATTCCGGCCTTGGAACCTGCTGAGAAAGGGAACAGTTAAGGCGGAGTTGTCCTTCTTTGTGCGGACGATAATGCTTGACATACTATATGGGTATACGCACCAATGCGAACGATAAGGAAACACACTCAAAGAGCACGGTTCATTGCCGGACACATTTGAGTTGAGCAAATGTTGGAACGTGACGAATGAGGATTAATTTTCCGACCATCGTTACAATGCTTTTTCAGTGTCGCCGGATACACCCACTCTGTCGGTTCCCACATATATTTGTAATAAGAATTAAATGTGTATTGTATTAGGAAGGCTCCTCTTCTCTAACAGCACGGCACGAGAGGAGTTACAAATTGGACTACAACTTTTGGCCCCTGGTTGCTGGACCTTTATACAAGCTGCACAATGATGTCCATATTCCTGTCAGATGTTGGGAATCCACTTTGATATTCATTCTGAAGCCACGACATGTTAGTCCAAAGGATGTTAAATTAATCAATCTCTTATATCCACGTACTATCATAGGTACTTCAGAGATGACCACATGCTAGCACGCAAGAGCTAATTTATGGAAACCGATCTCTAGGGAAATGTTGAGGATGACGTGTTTGAGAGATTGATAAACTCGGCTCAATCGCTACAGTCTGTTGATGAGGATATCATTTAGTGGAACTATGGAGTACCTCTGGACAACAACCTTAACTTGAAGTATATATAGTGGAATCCTCAAGGGAGATTATTTTCTGGATTTCTCTGCAATTCAGCTGTGGATAACATTTTGATAGATGGATCAGGTTGCAAAATCTTAATATATGGTTACAACCCGGCAATAGCAGAAACAATCTACCGAAGGGGATTACTGGGGATGGCTTGGGAGACAATCTGGAGAAACCTTGGGTCATGCTTTTTGCCACTGCTTCAAGGTGGTATGGAACTTGCCAGGAAGGTAATGCAAAATATCTAGCTTTGATTCTCGGCAGAAAACTGTGTGAGTACGATACACTATTTGTAGTATTTCTTTTTTTCTGTACCATGAAATCTGGAGCGGATGATAAACAGATTTATGGCTGGTACGCCTGGGTAATGAAAATGTTCGTCGCCCCAACAATTGTTGTCACTGGACGTGAGATAACTTACATTGTCATCACCGCAAAGAATATATTTTCATTAACTGAAATTATTTCATAACTTTGAGTAATATGTTTCATTGTTGCGATAAATATATGTCATTGCTACAACGAATACGTATAATTAGTTCAGCGAATGTATTTCATTGCTGTAATGAATATATTTCGTTGATGCTATTCAACATTGCTACCTCATCTGCTATCAATTTTCTTGGGAAAGTTATGCAGAAAACATGCCTTTCCATATGCTCTACGTACTCTGAACATGCATAAGAGCTTGCTACCTTTGTGCTACAATTCTCGGACTTCGTTCCTTATTTTTACGTTTAATATTTTCACCCTCACACTTTCACCACTCCCGTTTTCTTGTTATACGGTCTGTCCCAATTTGCGTTTCATAACCCATCACGGGTTTTGCAGCAGTTTGTGCAGACTTCATATTAATCCGCAAGGATGCGTTCTGTGCCGGTGAAATTATTAAATATGGGACGTGGTTACCAGCGGCAATTACCGCTATCCAGTGTCAAACTTTCTCTGTGCCTGGTTTGATCTGCTTCTTCTTGTGTGAACCTTTGCTGCAGACAGACAATGATCCGAATCTATATTAGCTCCCTGAGTCACTACTGCACCTGCACCTCCGTTACACTGGAGGAGTGTCATTTATCCATTACCAAGTGATCGGTCCGGTTCTTCGTGTTCATATCAGGAGATACCCAAGTAGTCTTGTTATTGTTTTGATTTTCGAATCTTGTACCACTGATAGTCTCAGTCTGTTGTCGGAATTGCTGGAATATCAATTTTGGACCAGAAATCACCTAGAATATGCACTACATCATAGCCTGGTAGCGGTCATAGAATTCTTCAGGTGCTCAAAGACCATGCCCGTGATCTCATTAAATTTATCTTCGGTCGAGGTATCTACACAAATTATCAAAATGTTGTAGTATGTTGATTTTATGCAGAGAGTGATACCGTAGATAGCAATAGTAGATACCGTGGCCTTTTGTCAACTATAAATCTGCATCGATATTCATGTTTTCTCCATATTAGCTGGTCTTTCTTCCTGGGCAACCATAGCCTGTATAACGCATTGCCTGGAAATTAGTGTGACGTACAATTTTCGAGAACAACTACCTGCATAGGGTTCTTAACTTCCAGTTGCATGCCGGTAAATCGTGGTTAGTCAAAAAATGCATGAGGTATATATTTTCATTCTCGCATTCGTATTGCCATCGCCAACGATGGCGGAGTATCAGAATCTTTCCTACTGCCTGGATTTATAGTGCAGCTCTCCATTACATATCTTACACTGACCACAGTTTTGTCAGACCTATATTATTTTTGTAGTTATTTTAACCGCGTTGACCAGTAATGTAGGCGCATCAGCCTTCCGATGACAAAATAAATGTATTAATAGTTCGAGGAGTGAATAGTTCATAACGAGAGAGGCACTGGAATTAACATGCCCTGCAGGTTGCTCATACAGAATCCACGAAATCATACACATATTTGGGTTCAACCCACTCATCTTATTTTTGAGTTCGCGACATACCTGAAGGGCGTCCCCCTTGGGAATCTTCATAAGCCATATAATTGCAAAAATGTAAACAACATTTGATAAATCATTGTTGTGATGTAGTAATTCCAAAAGTAATCACATTTTAGAATCAACAGTAAAACAAAAATTACATAATTCATTGTGGCAGATTGTCGTTGCAAAAGATCACACATACCCCAAAAATGACCCCTTATCAAACATCCACATTGGCTATATAATTTAAAAGCTTCATTATACATTCCCGCAATTATGTATCGACGTATAGAGTAGTATATAAATGAACGGAGTTTAGAAATCTCCAAAAAAAAAAAAACTATAAAAAAGTACTTTTCATACTCTATAAACTCCAGAGACACAGGACTGAAAAAAAATCACAAAAACAACGACAACAATGTTCATAAAAAAAGAGAGGAAGAAAAAAGCCAACCAAAAAACGTGACTCCCACAATTTAACCCTTGAACTTCCATATGAAAATCAATGAATACGGTTAAAGCCCACAAAACACACACATACATATGGACATACTTTTTCACATTTAGGTTATAACACACAAATAGTATATAATACTTTGGTTACTAAATTTGGCTTGAAATGAAGTCAAAAGAAAAAAGACTTTCTTTAGACATCTGAGTATGCACCTCTATGTGTACATGTATCGTACTTTAATGCCACCAGAAATATCAAAACACTTTACTTAACTTAAGCTCTTTGGTAATGCGATGATGATGACGGCGACGACGATGACCAAAAATATGAGACCTTTAAAACATCGGAAAAAAAGAAGATTTAAAGTCCTCCAAATATTAAGAGAAAATAAAAAGGTTTCATAAACCTTAAATCCTCCAAAAATCGGCTGATACCTCGACAGCAGCAGCAGCCGGAGAAGAAGATGACGAGAAAAACAATAACAATTATTTATGACTTTGCCGGCATATTCTTATAAGCGAATCATAATAAAACAAAAACTTAAAGAAATGTCTATAAATCACATAATTTCATGTTAAATGGACAAACAAAGAAAGGAAGATGAGACATAATATATTTTATTGTTTCTGGAGTTATGAAAGTCTGTACTACCACCAGCGACATCAACTCCACCACCGTCACCAGTATTGCACTCGGGAATGCCAGTAATCCCACCGCAGCACTTTACCTAATAATGTCTTCTTTCCTACCTACACAGCCACTTCAAGTGAACAGTTACTTAGTTTTGTCCTCCATATAACAAAGGTCAAATATATTATTAAATCTCAAACCTACTTTCATTAAACTCTGTCGAGTTAATTAAAAAAGATTTTAAAAAATTGGTTTATCAACTGTGTATACTCGTACACTTCAACTATTTGAAAAGAACAAATCCCTTACCTGTCAGTTTTGAGCCAGTGCTACTTTAGCTACTTTGTGAGAGCGACGATCAAAAACGAAATGCCGCCTTAATCTTGTGAAACTTTGGTGATATTCAGCTTAATCTGTCTTAACCTGGTTTTTTATGACAGTGAAAAGAAAAGAGTGACCAATTTGATGTTTAATCACAGAATTGTTGTGACCAGTTGTCGCCAACAATTTATAAGTAGATAAAGGTGCAATGCCGAAAATCCTCACGTCTAAGACACAAATCTATCAAACGAAGGCAATTTATTTAAAATATACAACTCTGCACTATGGCAACATATACATAGTAGAACGCTATGCAGCGATTGCTAACAAAATTCCAAACATCCTCCAAGTCTGGAATACGTATTAACCTCCACACAATGAATCCAAAGTGATTTTACAATTTATATTACAAATTATAAAACCAATGACAGCAAAGCAAAATAATAAAGTCATACAAACATGAGAGAAGGCTTGGCGCCGTCTAAGAAACCTTAAACAACAAATTAAACTGGTTGCACTTCGGTCTGGCTACTGTTAATAACACAAAGCTTTCGCAGGTACTCATTTTCTATTACTTCCTGTGAGTATCCTTACCCACTCTATTGACACATCCTGTCCAACAAAATCGAAAAATTTTGATGCACTTAACTACGCACTTAAGCAAATTGTTGTTTCCACGTCAGTTCATAAAAAGATTGGTTTTTGATTTTCCTGTATCCTGGGTCTTGAGGTCCTTTTCCCAAGAAAGCTAAAATAGAAAGATACACAATTATACGTAAGACAGCCATTGAAAATTATTATAAGTCAATATTCGTAGTACTATCTCAGGATGTTAGAAGAAAAAATACGTCATATTTATATTAATATTAGACAATTTAATATAAAATTCAAGTAAAATAAAATAATTTAAATTGTTAAAAAAAAAATCTTCCTGTATCGAATGCAATGAGTTTGAAGTTTTCTAAATATTCTGTTGAAATTTTATGAAGCAGTAGCTGACCCAGCAGACTTCTTCCTGCCTATTAAAGAATTTCTGATTTCTAGTAAGTAAAATAAACACACATATGTACGGGGAAATTGTCCTAAGCCATACTGTTATATGTTATTCTTTCGGGAAGAGAACACAAAAATTTTCTTTGTAATGCTACTTACCAAACCGGTGGAGGCTATTAAAATGTACTGCATCTATAATATACTTCGTCAATTTCTTCACGATTTCCTGATGAGAGTCATAAAATATAACTACGAAAGTTTTTAAAGTGCTCCTAAAACACATTACTCCCAGTAGCCACAATTAAGGCAGCGGAACTCCCCAAATTATCGTAGAAAGTTTTCTAATATAGAAGGTAATATTGGACAAAAAATCCAGGCGCCTACACTTAACATTTTCTGAGAAATCTCGCTGTCCCAACATATACAGTGTACTAGCCTATACGCGTTTCATCCATCAATTTTCAGCCTTCCCCCACACCCCAAAATCTAAAATCCGGTTTAAGATTAATCCGTTAAAAGTATATATGTACCAATTTTCAGCCGTGTATCTCTTAAAATCGCATTTGCCACAACCCTCAGCATACAAACGGAAGAACTAAAAGCCGGCTTCAAATCGATCTTCCCGGTCGTCATTAATATATATACAGGGTGGCTGATGAAAGTCCCTACCAAATAAAAATTAATAACTTTCTTCTCTTTCATGAATTTGGTTAATTTTGTTTTTATTTTGCAGATTGATTTGTAGATTTAACAAAAATGGATAACTGGGACACTGAATCATGAATTTGGATTATCCGCCGCTATCACACACTGGAGTCCGTAGTTTCGGTCCAAAAAGAGTATAAGAGCACGTTTGGCGGCAATCCTCCGAGCAGGTGGACAACAATGAGACTTGTTAACAATTTTTTCGAGCATGGGGCAGTCAACAGAAGACTTTACCTTAGGAAACAATCGCTGCTATAGCTGCTGCCGTACAAAACAATCCAAAAGTTTCGACAAGAAGCTTATCTGCTCAAATGCGTATAAGCAGATATTCATTGCAGTCAATTATGCACAAAGATTTTGACTTATTCCCATATAACAACAAACTGAACGCAGCAGACTTCCCGATTCGCTTTGCCACTTGATGCTTTAAATGGTGGAAGATCACGGAAACATGTTGACCTGTCTTTTCATGTCTGACGAGGCCCATTTCCATTTAAACGGCAACATAAACCAACAAAATTGTCGAATATGGAGTGATTCCAACCCACAGATACTCCATGAAATGGAATTGCATCCACTTCGTGTCACAGTGTGGTGTACAGTTTCATCACGCAGCATTGTCGAGCCTTAATTCTTCGAAGAAAACTGTCACACCGTTATGGTTACTGGAGACAATCACTAGAGCATGCTGAGAGATTTTTTCTATCCAGAATTATGCCGAATTAGAATTTCTTTTAACTCTGTGTGGTTTCAGCAAGATGGTGCAACTACCCCACATACCCCGGCCTGTTATGACAGAATTGCGACAAAAATTTCCAAATTTCGCTGATATCCAGAAACTCCACATTCTGTCGCCTGACCTTACTGCACCTGATTTTTTCTTGTGGGGTTATTCCAAACAGGAAGTCTAGAAAGCAAAACCTACAAATTTGAATGAACTAAAGCAGTACATTCGAGAAGAAGTAATGAACAACTTTTTGGTAAGATGCCGCACATGCATCAACGAGCATTTAAGTTCCATTATTTTTAAAACTAATTAAGCTATATTTAATAGAATTGAATGGGCTTTAACACTAATAAAAGAAAAATGAATTCAATACGCTGAAAAAAAAGTTATTTGAGTTTCTTAATGTAGCAATATTCATCAGCCACCCTGTATACGAATTTGTATCCGTCTAGCTCTAAAACCACATTTGTCGCGCCCATCCGCCCACACACTGAAAATCTATAATCCGACTTCAAATTGATTTTGTCCGTTTTCAAGAGTTAATATGTACCAATTGTCAGCCTTCTAGTCCTAACAACTCACTTTTGCCATGCGCCCCTTCAAGAATTCGTAAAACTAAAATCCAGCTTCAGATTGATCTTCTCATTGCTGCGGTATATGCGAGTATGTACACATTTTCAGTTTGTTGATTATCATTTTCATTTAATTTTCCAAGTAACGTGTAAGCGCCTCGAGTGAATTTTTATAAAAAAAAACAAATTCCCCGACTTTTTAAACATATTTTTCAATATGTTGATCATCCGTTTCATTTAATTTTTCAAGTATCTTGGTCAGCGCCGCAAGCAAAAATATCCAATGTATTTATTAGTATCATTTTTATGTTCATAATATTAACCAACGATACCAAAATATATCTCGAATATAAAATAAACCAGTACATAAATTTCAGTCGGGTAAACCGACTTAATCACACCCTCACCCTAACTCATCCATTGCGTGCTAGTTTTGTTAAATAGGAAAAACCCCCATACTCAAAATGACCATATACAATAGCAGATTGACATTGCGCTAAATGTTATTGAATACCCAAATTAGTTAGTTTCCCTCCCAATAATTACATGCGAGGTACAAAAATGGACATGGCAAGTTGCTGCCAAAATTTTGATGAGTACCAAATTTTATTAAGATAAGATTTATTTGAGGTGACCGCCGCCGAAAGACAATTTTTTTGAAGGTGGTCAGAGCAGGGTTGGAACCCAGGATCTCATGTACAAGAGCCGCGCACACTAACGGTTGCACCACCATTGCAAACCGCAAATATTCCCCACTTTTTTATGGGAGGTACGAAACTGGCCGTGACACAATAGTCAGTTATTACTTACACAGTAACTTTTAGCAAAATATTGCCTAGTACCGACTTTTAATAACATCAGTTGTAGTTTACAAAAGTTATCCTGTCGATCAACCGGTCATCTGCCCAACTTTTATGTGGGAGGAACCAGAATGGGTGATGCAAAACAGCTCATTTTCTGTAGGAGAGTTTCATTTGTCTAACTATTGACTAGTACAAACTTTCATAAAGATTGGTTCGGTTTTGCGGGACTTCTCGTGCCAAACACCCAGTCTCCTAGACAACTTATGTATGGGAGGTACCACAATGGGCGTGGCAAAATCACCCTTGTTTAAATCGGTGATTGGCGTTTGATAACGTGAAGCCTTATACCTAATTTCATTAATGACGGAAGTGTTTCACGCGATTTATCGGATTGACAACCCGGACGAACACCCTGTTTTGTATGGGAGGTACCAGAATGGGCGTGACAATCTCGCCCATTTCCTCCAGTTAACTACGCATGTACAGATTATTAACCGGTGTGAGAGTTAAACCTAATCACAGCTAACAGAAGAAAGGTTTGAAAGAAATATTATTTTGTGCTAAATGTGTCGATTTGTATGGGAGGTACCAGACGGGTCGTCGTCACCACGCCCATTTTCAATCCCAAACTCAATATTGGCAAATAATGGGCACTGACAAAATTTACGGCAGTTATCGTGTTGACCAGCCAGCCAGCCAGACACAGACGGACATGGCTCAAACGTGTTAAAAAGTCCTAAAAGGAATTTCGCCAAAGATACTAAGGGTCTAATATGGCTCCTTCTATGTGTTACATTTTTTTACGTATTAAATGATATATACCCCCATCCCTATGGGTGAGGGTATAAAAATCAATGTATTTTTTAGTGAGGCACTTCTTTATTCGGAACTACGTCTATTCAATTACAGAGTGCAACACGAAAAATTATAACCATATGCGGACACCACTACGTGACAAAAGACAAAAAAAAGACCCATGTTTCCCAGTTTTACCCAAAGTCATCCACTTTTTTTTTATGGGCTCCCAAAAGATTTGTGGCCTCGGTGTCATTTTTGCAAAAAAGTGATAATTTTGTCAGGCTGATGTCTTACAAACCGATCGCAATTTTGATTTATTCTCTGAGGGAAAGTTGTAGCTCTTGTCATAAAGAACAAAAACTAAGAACATATAAAATAAAAAAATCCAATGAGTGTTCGAACTCACGGGCGATGTGTTAACACCTTTTTGCTACACGGTACCTGTTTGATTTCTATGAACACATTCGTAAATGTTACATTGGAAAATAGAAAACAGCGTTCAATCATATGATGACGTTACAGTTAAATAATATTAATACTTACAATTATTTAAAGACCCAGTGCAAGCACATGTGTCATTATTTTCTTGCTCAATACTTTTTGTTTTATTCCCACAAAAGTCAAAGAATGCAAAGCAACAGACACTTGTACATACATACATACATTGTTATATTCGTACGATATAACCGAAGATCAACATAAAATACTTTTTTAATATTACTCCAAATTAATACTCCAAATTAAAACACTTAAATCTCGGCTCGCCGATATCGGATCGCCTTAATTTTTGGCCTAAACTCTTCGTCGAAACCCGCACTAGCTTTTTAATCCAAAAATTAATAAAATCGGCTCTGAATTTCCGGAGAAAATCGCGTGGGAAAATTATATGAAAATCGCCCAATAATCACTTTCGATACCGACTGCCAAGCAACGAACAAACAAACGATGATTTACTCTTTCAAACCTAACACTTGCGTATGTATTAGTTTGATAGTTTACTGCCCTAGGGGCGCGCGTATAGATGTTAACACATCAAAAAATTTCAGCTTCAAAGTCAAAATCGCAAAAAAGTTTAAAAAATTAATTTTTTTTACCCTTTCCCCTTGAACAGGTCCATAGGTAGTAAACCGTTCAAAATTCAAGGAAATAATCAACAACAAAAATGTACCTAAGATCTCAATAAATAGCTAGAACATATGACATATGAACATACGAACTTTCTACGAATGATTCTTAACACCGTTTAGGTAGCCGCAAAACTGAAAAATTTTCACTGTATGTAATTTTTTAAGTCATGGAAATATAACCATATATCAACACCACTACGTGATAAAAGACCAAAAACAAATGGCTCGTGCCCCCAGGCTCATGTCTTGCAAACCGTTCGGAATTTTGATTTACTTTCTGAGGGAAAGTTGTAGCGAATTATGCTGTAGCACTAAAGTAAACGGTGTTAGGAATCATTCCTAGGAAGTTCGTTCCACGAACTTGCTTATTGATTGTTTCCTAGAATTTTGAAGGGTTTGCTACCTATAGACTTGAACAGGGGAAAAAAGGTAAAAAAATCGATTTTTAAGTTTTTTAGTTTTTTTTAAGCTTTTTTTTATGACAAGAAGAGCTACAACTTTCCATCAGAAAGTAAAAAAAAAAACGTATATGATTATATTTCCACGACTTAAAAAATTACACTCAGTGTTATTCTAATAGCCCATTCGCACTGGAAAATATTTTATTGATTTCGTATAAAATATCCTAATAACATCTGAAGTGTTCGCAATAGGGTTTTTCCTGATTTTATTGAAAGCCAAGGCGCATTGACGAGGTACAGTTACTATGACAACAAACACACCAACCCGACACCTATACGCATTTTCCTTTGTCTGGTATTTTTCAACAATGAAATTCAGCATAAATGTATTCCAGGAATAAAAAAATATGAAGCCTGTGTTAGATAACACGGGCGCATAGGTCAGACGTAGAATACGTTAGTCATTTTGCAATTAAAATATATGAATTAAATATAATTTTTGATAAATGATTTAAATCTATCAAATTTATCTTTAATTTTTATGTTAAAAATTTAGGATAGTTTTTAACAAAATTTGGGTACACTTTATATCAATTCGATGCACTTTTGAAAACAAGTTTAAATACTGCATGTGGCAACACTGGTTCTGTAATGTTCACATAAAACATGCATTGTCATTATACTTCTTCTCTTTCTCACACTGGTTCTGTGATGAACACACAGATAATCGTACTGCTCTTACACATGATGTTATAATACATAAAATACAAAGCATATGAAAATTAATACAAAATTTGAAGGAGTTAAATTTTGATTTACTTATAGAATCAAAAAAATTATATGTAGCAATATGATTATTTAAATACAAATCAAAAGAAGACATATTAAATATGTTACGACCATACTTGAATTTTCTTCAATGCATGCATAAAGTATTAAAAACTTATAATGAAAGTGACAAACATTTTCTCAAAATTTTGTGCTCCAGATCAACACCCCTACCTTACCGTATAACGTTTTCTACGTTAAAAGTAAACAAAAAGTATATAAATTACATTTGCATGAAGTTCCATTCGCTATATATTCTGTACTAGTTAGTTCCAACACGCCTAAGGCCCGCTGAAAAATACGATAATTTAAATGGATCTCTAAGAAAATATACTTTTTGTAAAATGATAAAAAAAGTATGTTTTTATTTCCTTTTTGTAAGAATATGTATTATATTTTTCCGAAAAGGTAATTTTTTATAGAGAGGTACCTTTGTTATTATGTCTTATTTGAAAAAAGGTACTGCTTTTAACAAGAAGTTCTTTCTGTACGAAAAACCTACAAGACTATGAATTTTTTTACAGAGAAGTACTTTTGTTAAGAGCAGGTACTTTTTAAAGAAGTGGTACTCTTTTTAGGGAATGGTTATTTTTTTACGAAAATTTACTTATTTTCAGAAAGGCTTCTTATCTCAACAAAAGAAAAGAAAAGGTACTATTTATTTTTAAGAAAAAGTACTTTTATGGAAAGGAATTTTTGTAAGAAAATGTATTTTTTTAAGAGAAGGTATTTTTTGAAGAAAGGGGTTTAACAAATGAGATTTTTTAAGAGTAGGTACTTATCTCAAGAAATTTAATTTTATTTCACAAAGAGGTACTCCTTAAAAAAAGGTAGTTTTTTAAGAAAAGGCAAGTTGTTGTAAGAAAATGTTATTTTTTTAACAAAAGGTACCTATTTAAAAAATATTAAATTTTTTTAGAAATGGTACTTTTTGTAAGAAAATATACTTCTGTTAAGCAAAAGTACTTCTTTAAGATAAGGTAATTTTTAAGAAACGGTACTTTGTTTTAGAATATGAATAGGTATTTTTGTTTGGGAAACGTACTTTCTTCAAGAAACGGCACTTATTTAAGAAAAGTTTATTTTTTTAAACTTCTTTCACTTTCACTTTGACTTTTCTAAATTTACATTTTATTGGGTTCGAACCTACAATATATACTAAATATTGGTTACACTCTTCACCTAGAAACTTCCCATTAAAAAATATATTTCCCAACATATGTTAGTCTAGACACACCCCAAAGCAAAATTACCCAATATAGTTGATAATACTGGGTTGTAGCATAATATTGTTAAAAAAAAGTTTAATTTCATTTCATGTAGCCCCCATCCCGCAACGTGCGATTAGGAACTTATATGTTATATAAAACTTATATGAAAATATATGATTGAGAAACAATAAATACCTAAGAAATGCGATAAATAAATTAATAGGGTATTCTAGTGGTACCATCACATCGATGCGCCGTGATTGAAATGGTTGTAAACAAACGTACTATTCGATCGTAGTGGGAGAGGAAACAGCGTTGCATAAAGCAAATCAAGCACTGTTTTCCTGATTACTAGACAAATACGAAAAAATACCCGATTTGTCGTTTGTCAAAATGTATGAGCAAATCAAGAAAATTTTCTTGATTTCTGCTTGAAATCAGCAAAAGTGGTAAAAACAAGAAAACCGATGCCAGTGCTAATGCTATATAAAAGAAAATAAATAGGGTAGATTTCCTTAAATTTTGGAATAGCATCCCAGTGGGAAATTTTGTCTGGAAGACATTGTCAGTAGAATTTCCTTAGGACCATGTCAGTAGGTGATGACAATTTATATAAGACATCTCCTTGACATGTCACTTGTTCTGACTTAGGTGGCATATATTGTGACGGGGCTGACAATCTATGTAAGACTGTCCTATTGATTTGTCAGCACTATGTCGTGACGGACTCTTACTAAGACCAATGCTGATTGTTGATAGAGGACGTCTTCATTATTTAACGACTGCGAGTTATGTGTGAGGATTTTAAAGTTTTTTCAAAGACTTTAAACTGAAAATTTTATATTTCTTTATAGTTATGAAATACATGCCATACATTTTCAGAATTTATTACAAAATATCTGAAAATTGTTAAAAAATATGCAAATTTTCAGAACATTTTATGCACGTAGATACATACATACTCATTCTCACTTTTTGTCACCCTATCTTTCAAAGTTTATTTAATATAGTACAAGAGATGAGATAAATTCACAAACATATGTAGGTTCAAGTAAGATGTCCAGGTACATCATATTTAAAAACGTCCTGAGCAATTGGCCCACTGATGAATGGTTACTCAAGACGTCTTGGGTACATGTCATAAGGTGATCACCACTGTTGACAAAGTACGGAAGATTCCTGCTGAATTTTGACCAAATGTATGAACATGTCAGCAGATGTCATGACGTTTTTTGTATGGGAGCGGTTCGGAAAGTCAGCAGGGACTCTGACATGTCAGTTCTTTGTCACCGGTGATGTCTTTTGGAAATTTCAAACTGGAAAAAAACGACAATCGCAAATTTGTCAGTTTTTCATAAATCGGTTTTGGGTCATTTTTCAATATGAAAAATTGTCGACAAGTTTTGGGCTGTTTTGCATTTAAAATTTTTTGGTATTTTTTTTTTTATTAAGAAAAAACGTAAAAGAACAAATTGACCAAAAAGTATGAAGTATGACCCAATTTTGCAGGCAAGGTTTCAACTGAAATATTTATGCGGCAAATTTCTGAGCCACTTTTTATTTACTTTTTTTGATGATTTTTTCTTTGGTCGATTTTTCGTGCATTAATTGGCTGCTGGTTTTCGCGAATTAGAGAACCTTATACGAAAATGATGAAAGTTTTATTTCGTGATAGTTAAAATAACGAGTTAATAACATTCGTCGTCTCCATGACGAGGAAACTGATGAAGTTATTAGTTTATTCGGATAATTCCAAATGTAAAGAAAATGTTAAAGAAAGTGCATCAACTTTAGAGGAAAAAGTAACGGGTTTTTCAACAGAGACGCTACAAAAGTAAATCGATAGGGACAGCAAACGACGCCATATTTTTTCCCGGTCTTTTGACATTTCTCTTCAGTAAGGTTTGCCATTTCATCATGGAAAGATATACGAGGCAACTACGAGTCGAAACTATTAAAATGTACTACCGAAATTTGGAGTCAGTGGCCTCAACTTTAAGAGCGCTACGTCCAATTTATGGTCGTCATAAAAAAAATTTTAAACCACAGGCACAGTACAAAATGTTCCCGTGCCAGTGAGACAAAGAAGTGTCCGTACTGTCGAGAATATTGCTGCCGCTGAGGCTTCAGTTCAAGAAAGCCCAAATGTGTCTCTCACACGTCGTACTCAAGCGTTGGGCATCTCTGTGACGTGGTTGTTGCAAATTTTGCGAAAAGATCTTGGCATGCATCCTTACAAGATCAAATTGACGTAAGAACTGAAGCCCCTTGACCACCATAACCGTCGTATGTTCGTGAATTTAGCTGAGCAAGAACTTGAAAATGATTCGGATTTTCATCGGAAAATCATCTTCAGCGATGAGGCTCATTTCTGGCTGAATGGCTTCGTCAATAAGCAAAATATGCGTTATTGGGCAGACAGCAATTTACACGTAATCCATTAGCCATCATTGCATCCCGAAAAAATTACGGTTTGGTGCGGTTTATAGGCCGGCGACGTCATTGGGCCGTACTTCTTCCGTGATGATCAAGACCGGCACATTACTGTGAATGCGAATCGCTACCGTTCAATGATAACCGAATATTTTTGGCCCCAATTAGATAATATGGACTTGGAGGACATGTGGTTCCAATAGGACGGCGCCATAAGCTACACATCGAATGCCACAATCAATTTATTGGAAACCAAGTTTGGTGAACGTGTTATCTCACGAAATGGCCCAGTCGACTGGCCGCCTCGGTCGTGCGATTTGACGCCGTTAGATTATTTCCTGGGAGGCTGCGTCAAGTCTATGATCTATGCCAACAAGCCAGCGACGATTGATGAACTTCGTACGAATATAGAACGTGAAATTGCAGCAGTATCGGGCGATTTATGATTGAAAACCGTCGAAAATTGGGTTCAGCGTCTGGACTTCTGCAAGCGTACCCGTGGTGGCCATGCAAAAGAAATCGAGATCCATACATAATGGCATCGAACGTACTTTCATAGGAATAAAGAATTTCATTGGTATTCATTTGTAGCGCTCTTATTGAAAAACCCGTTATCCAAAAGCAGTTTCGAACCAACTCATTTTCACGACCATAAGAGTCGGCACTTTTTTTATTATATCACTTCATATCGTAGTATAGATTCACGAGTTTCACGTCGAAAGCCTGTTACAATCAAAGTTTAAAATAATAATAATTTCAATTCGATTTTAAAATAATTTTTCAATTTTGTCTAGCTAATCTCATCAATACGCTTTATTATGAATTGGAAACAAACGACACATACATTCTCATTGTCTACAATGAAACACTTGTTGGCCACTGAACACGAAATGAAATGTTTGTGAAGAATAGAAAATTACATTTTAATATATCCCATATCAAAAGTGATTCATTCGTCACAGATCTCAAAATGTCAATAACAATTCTACAAATAATCAGATTAATCTTCGGTATTATTTTGAAGCCAGTAGTTGTTCGTAGCAGGAGAAAGACTGATTGGTGGAATTGGAATGAGTTATTATTTTAAGTTATCTAGCTGTAAAAGAAATTTCAAACAAAAGTGGAGCGAATATAATGAATTTGTGTGTAACTGGAGACATTTACTTGAAGTTAAATCCGAACCTATTTAGTAGAGACACAAAACTTAAGCAATCGCACAAACCACACGTTATTGTAAACCAAACTTGGGATTTCCAAACATTACATTGTGTTGTATGAATTTACTTGTGGCCGTCGGTGGTGCAATGGTAGTGTGCGCACCTCTTGTACATGAGATCCTGGGTTCGATCCCTGCTTAGACCACCTTAACATTTCTTTCGGCGGCGGTCAGCTCGCATAGTGACGGCGACACTATCGAGTATATAGCCATGAAAAAGCTTTTTAAAATACCGGTCGGAATTGGTGTAAATCTGTAGGTCCCAATCAGTGGGCGAAAACTGGACAGCGCGCAGCTCAGTGATTGTGAGAAGCTCTCTCCTGTCCCTTAATGGGATGTAATGGGAAACCATTTTTTTTATGAATTAACTTAGGGGTTTCGATGAAACAGCTGACCGATTTGCTAGTTGGATTACTCATGAATTTTTGCCATGGAAGTTTATCCAAGTAACAGTGATGCCGTTTTGAATAGCCAAGTTAAACCGAACAGAAAATGGCAAAGAGAATATGCCAGTAATATAATTAAGGTAACCCGGTTATGTTAATGTGTTTTAGAAATAGACTAATTTCAATACATCCCAGTTCCGTCTTATGTCTGCCAACGTAGGGCATTCTACGATATAGTATTCAGGAGTATCCGCCATTAGGTCGTCGTCGCAGGTACGACAGTAACGCCTGTATTGTATTCCAATATTAGCTGCATGTGTACCAATCGTCCAGCGACCAGTTATGACATCTTTCATTTTGGCTATTGTATTCCTGTTCAGTATCAACAGGATCTTGGGTTTTTAACCGTTATGCCTAGGCCAAATACCCCGATTGGAAAAACTAACAACATTTAAAATATTGTTCTGATCATTTTGGAATGCACCATACATTCATAGAGAAGGAATTGGGCTTTTACAATATTTCATTTAGAGGTACCCTGTGCCAACACAGTTGATGCTACAGGGTGTCGAAGTAGACCACTATGGTGCTGTTGAAATTTTCAAAGCTTGGTGCATATACTCTTGTATACCGATTTCTAAGATTTTTTACTTTCGAGAATCTAAGTATATAAATATAAGCAATATAAACCAAAAAATAAGCTAGATATTCTCTTTCAACCTTAAAAATTGTTAATTCATTCATTACTTTTTCAGATTCTTGTCAATAACCCTCATTTGAGAGACAGGGATATTTCTGCAATCACCACTAACTTGAGAAGACCACAATAAGGAATACACTGTAAAATATTTTAAGTTATTTTAATCCGTTTGGAATGCCGACGTCTCAAACTTGAATTTTTTTCAACCTGTAAAAACCAAATTTTCCCACAAAGGTACAAATCATTTTCTTTAGTTTTTTTCAATAAACCTGCCTTCTATATTTTTCTGATAGACTAGGCTTTGGTAACTACATTTAGTTTAAAATTATGATAATTCGGAAATGCACCCTACAGTCATTCTCAGAATATGTAAAAATTTTGAACAAATTTTTCACTTGCGATGGTCGCCAAAAATTATTATTATATATATTATATTTTACGTATTTTGTATTTTTATTGTGATTAAAATTTCCTTAAATACATGAATAAATGAGCCTAGGGGAGCTTAGTATGTAAACAAAGTCGAATTTTTCTATAATATGTCTTTGGGATTAAAAATCTGTATGTTTGTTTAACAATATGTATGTAAAAAAATTGTTGCCTGTAAAGTCGGTTTTACGGGCGAAGATTTTACGTGACAACGTCTTTTTCTCGGTAGAATATTTATTGATATGAATATAATTAAATTGCACAATAGGAACAAGGAATTGAATGAAAATAAGAATTGCACAAATTTTAACTATAGAAATATATTTTGTTTAGATTGATTTGATTTTCATATTGATTAGATGTTAAAATTCTTGCTCAACACAGTTTAAATCAAGTTTTCTTATATCTGCCACTTTTTCTTAATATTTGTAATTTTAAAGAATCAATTCGAAAATCAAAACATTTATTCAGATCGAAGGTTCAAATTTTTGCTAAATAAATTTGAAATTAATTAAAATTTGTAAAATAAAAAAAAAAACCAATGAGTGTTAGAACTCACGGGCGATGTTTTAACATTTATTGAAACTTATGGTTTAGGAAAATAGAAGTAATTTCAACACCATCTAGGTACCTGTGCGATTTCTATGAACACATTATCAAATGTGACATTATAAACAATAAACATATCCTTTATTATAAAATATAAACATTTCTTTTATTATAAAAAATAAACATTTCTTTTATTAAAAACAAAAGAAAATAATTTACTAACCAAAAAGTATTTCAATTCATCATATTCGCATATCGTTTTTAAAGCCGACCGCAGCTCTCTGTTTCGTTTTGGCTACCTAATTCATATGAAAATTTCTACACACAAACATACACTACACATATCATAAAGCCAAAAAACAAAAAAAAACAAAAAATAATACCTTATCCAATGCAGACTGATCTAAATCAATATTCATACACACGCACATATATACGCACATACATACTTGCTCAGTCGTCATATATACGATGTGCCAAAAAACAAAAACACTCACACCACCGACCAACAGCCACTAGAAGCCAGCAAAGCAAATCGTTTCTGGCACACAAGTAAACACACACATCCGCACACACAGAATTATTTATTGAGTGGGAGAGAGACGCAAGGCATTCGGCGGGCCTCTCTCTCGTTCGGTGACTCATCGTAACGTTACCGGGCGTTACACTTTTTCATAAGTGACTCCCAGCCGCAACCTAATTTAAGACGTTGTCACGTCAAAAACTGAATTGATTTTAAATGGCCGTGTATTGGTTTATAATATATCGTTACCTTAATTTAGAAAGGACGTAACTAACATTTTAAAAATTTTACAGAAGCTGGAAAGAACTTAATAAATGCCATAATTTGAGAAATTTTAAAAATATTTTAATGCAGTTTGAATTATAAAGGGAGTAAAATTTTGTATGCACCAATTTTCCAGTAATGATGCATTTTATGTATTTCTATACGAATATGAAAAAAACGCCACTACAAAAAAAAATTCTTAGTTACGTCCTTTCTAAATTAGGGTAACTATATATACAAATTAGTAAGGTACCCTCAATATGTACTTACATATATGGTCTGAGTCACATTTTTAAAAGATTTTTCAAAAATTATTAATTTTTCAAGTATTGAAGAAATTTTTGAATTTAAAAAATATTCTGAAAGCCTGACGGCACCTCTACAAATGTCTTCTACATTCCAAAATGGTCAGATCAACACTTTAAAAGTTGTAATACTATTACCGTGTTTTTTTCAATCAACACCTCTGTGTCACGTTATACACCACTCAATTATACTTTGTCTATCTTCAATTATGCTTTGTCTATCTTCAATTATGCTTTGTCTATCTTGTTGCTTATAACTACAACAACACCTATTGCGTTTATCTTACTTATTCTACCTTGGGTTTACCTGTATTAGGGCTGGTTAATTTTTTTTTGATGAATCGTATAGCAGAAACGTAATCTATAGGTGATTTTGAGAAATTTTGCTCAGGAGCCCGCCAAAATTTCAAAATAGATATTTTTCCATATATACATAGACTAATTTAATTAAATTCGTCATAAAATCGGATAGAATTATAGTAGATTTCTGAGTGTGGGCTTGTTTGAAAGGTATTTTTATCACCTTTCAGAATCTGTATTTTTATTATTTTTAGTAGAGATATTAGGAATTTTTGTCGAAAAATAGCCTAAAGTTAACTTATTCTACAGGCATCAATACAGATTCTGAAAGGTGATAAAAATACCTTTTGGGGGGATCCAAATCCGACTTAGAGCTATGGTCTCTTGAGCAAAATTTCTCAGAATCACATATAGATTACGTTTTTGCTATACGCTTCATCAAAAAAATCGTTCCATACAATTTGACCCGCCCTAACCTGTATTCTAGCTCAACATGGGGCTACGATTTTTGCAGCTAATATTCGGAGGAAGCAGTGATAGTGGCCCCTGACGTTATGCCAATCTATATCATAGCTGAAGCCACGAAATGAATTAAAAATCGAAGAGCGATGAGCATATGGCAAGCCCGCTGGAAGAATACTGTGGAGGGTTGATTATCATTTCTGCTCATCCCAAACATATCAGTGTGGACGAAGTAGTGAACTACTATGAATTTGTAACTGAACTATATGTTCGAGCTGTGCGGATTAGTAGGAAGATACTTACTTTACTTAACTTTTATTGACTATATTACAACCACATGAGGTCAGACGTCTTACACATATTAATTAAACAAACAAATTACACAAATTTGAACATATTCTTCCAACTGGCTCTATCCTTCACCTTTTCTCGCCAGTTGGTAACACCAAGGATACGGACGGATTCTTCTGCCTGGTCTTTCCAGCGGAGTCTTGGTCGTCCTCTTTTCCTGCTTCCATCGGGTACGTTATTAAAAATCTTTCGCGCTGGCTCATCTTCATCCATTCTGATAACATGGCCTAGCCAACGCAATTGGCACACTTTGATTCGTCTAGCTATGTCTACGTCAGAATAGAGACTATATAGCTCTGCGTTCCAGCGACGTCGGTACTCGCCGTTTTCCCTAACAGGACCATATATTTTACGGAGAATTTTTCTCTCGAAAACTCCCAGGTGTTTTTCATCCGCTTGCGATATGACCCAAGTTCCGGAGCCATATGTCAAGACAGGTAAAATGAGAGTCTGATATAGCTGGACTTTTGTCCGTTGAGGGAGGGCTTTGTTCCTAAACTGCTTGCTGAGCCCAAAATAACATCTATTTGCAAGCACAATTCTCCTATATATCTCCAGGCTGACGTTGTTGTCCTTGTTCACGGCGGATCGAAGGTAGACAAATTCATCTACCACTTCAAAATTAAATCGGTTGTCAACGTTCAAGTGCGGACCAAGTCGAGAGGTTTCTCTAGTCGTTGACACCATCAATTTTGTCTTGCCCTCATTAACAGCAAGACCCACCTTTGCTGGTTCCTTTTCGATTATTGAAAATACTGCAGCAACCTCTCGCAAATTTCGCCCAATGATGTCTATGTCGTCAGCACACGCCAGCAACATATGGCTTTTCGAGTTAATGGTCTCGGTCGTATTTGCTGCAGCCTTTCTCATTATTATCTCCATTAAGATGTTGAACAGATTGAACGAAAGTGTGTCGACTTGTCTAAGTTCTCGCTTGGTACAGAATTGTTCAGTGAGGTCTTTCCCCACTTTCACTGCTGATTTGGTGTAGGTCAGCGTCATTCTACAGAGGCGAATCAGTTTTGCCGGAATACCAAGTTCAGACATAGCTTCGTACAGTTTTCCCCGTATGGGGCTATCGAAAGCAGCTTTGTAATCGACAAAAAGGTGGTAAGTATCGATTTGCTTTTCGTGGGTCTTTTCCAGGATTTGGCGTAGCTTGAATATTTGGTCAGTTGTGGACTTGCCTGGTCGAAAACCACACTGATAAGGTCCAAACAGGTTTTCAATAATTGGCTTTAGTCTTTCACATAATACGCTCGACAAGACCTTATACGCGATGGATAAAAGACTGATACCGCGATAGTTGGAACAGGAAGATACTCAACACATTAATTTTAGTTGCAGTGTTTAACCGATCTGTGATTGGGAATCGGACCATTCTTAGAATCATAACTCAACGCTTAATTTTTTTCAAAAGTGTCAAAAACTTTCTTTGCTAAATTAAAAAAATTATGATATACGCAATCTATATTTTGCAAATGGGAAGATGCAATGACTCCAGATTTTCACAAGGATACAAATGGTCCTTGGTTATTGTTTTCAAGCAAAAAATAAATAAAAGCTACAATTTGTGAGTTATAACACTTAGAATGCGATTGTCGGAGAGTCCATTGCTATCCCAAGGGAGAACTTTTCACATTCAGCGGGCTGTGAGCTTTCTGGATTTACACTTAGTGATTGGAAACCACAGTTTTACTACGGTGCCGGACGGGGTATTGAAAAGGTTTTTCATGATTAATTACTTATGTACAACGTCCTTCTATAGTCATCACTTAATCAGGAAAGCACAATTGTGTCAACAAGCTTTCACTCGTTATTGTTTGGGAAATATTCATTAAATTGCTGTTATGTTGGAAGGTTCTCAGAAAGGAAATTTTTTTTATCATTCGAATACCGCAATAGCTATACTTGGTGAAATTACCAAATGTTTGAATGTGCTTTTCTGCCAAACACTATATTGATCTAGATTATAATCTAGATTCCAAATATATTCAAATATAAATATTTACTTTTTCCCCAATTCTCAATATAATAAATTTTGTGTTATACTTTAAATTATTTCATTTGCCCGACAATTAGCTTAACTCAATCTCTTAAGATCAATGAACGATATTTCTTTAATTTTAACATTATTCAAACAATTTTTTAAACAATTTCAAACAAACAAGAGTTTTTCTTGATTTGAATTTTTGTTTTGTTTGAATGATTCTCGTTTTAATGACCCAGAAACAAAGAAAAAAAAATATGCATAAAGGCGGGCAAATGGACGGACAGACTGACGATCGCCTCAGCAAAGAGCCAACAACAGATGAATATCTTGGCCAGAGCTCAAAACGAATTTAT
Organism: Phaonia tiefii; assembly: GCA_963931995.1. Taxonomy (NCBI): domain Eukaryota; kingdom Metazoa; phylum Arthropoda; class Insecta; order Diptera; family Muscidae; genus Phaonia; species Phaonia tiefii. The sequence goes on along the minus strand of OZ008368.1, from coordinate 192,903,439 downwards.
GGCTTGTGCCATGAAAACGCTTGACACAAATAAGGGCGTTGTTATTACCACCTGTGATGAATAACGTTTCTTCATCGTCAGATTTCGCGTTGTGGGTTTGCTTTCGTACAACAGAGTGTACATCATCATATCTGCATATTACTCGTCGTGTACCAATAACCCAAGGAGGATCCAATAACCGGGTAACAGTTCATTTGGTTCAGCCAACACTCACGCACCCATTTCATGGTGGGGGATTGTTACAATCGTACATATCGAGTACCTGTGGATAGCGAATGATACACAGGTGGTGATGTTTAATTCTCGCTCATTGTCGTTTTCTTTTTCACATTCGTGTTATTGCTTTCTTTTCTTTTTATTTTAGTTTCTTTCAATTAATTAAAATACAGTTTTGCACAATTGGTGGCCATTTCTTACTTCGTTTGATACAACTTTTGCTGTTATGTATGTGTCTGGTCTGCAAATCGTGTCTTATAGGTGTGATTTTAGGAAACGCATTAAGATATTGGGCGCATAATACATTTTATAGAATGCAATAGAATTAAACTAAAATTTTGCTGCAAAATCATCCTCTTCGGACTGATGAAATTTAGACGAGAAGAGAAACACCGCCGATGACAACTGCATTCAGTGACAACGTGAACAAGGTGGTCACTGGCCTAGAGCCCTCAGGCGCGGATGAGAAGAGTCACAAAGTTCGAAATGACCGTCCGCCAACATCAGTTCGAATCCTGGTTCCGAATGTTTGCAATTTTTCTAATTTATAATAATTCCTAATAAAGTGAGGTACTTCTTTTATTAAAAGCTAATGTTTTTTCAAAAAGGTACTATTTTTAAGAAGAAGTACTTTCTGTATGAAAAAGTCATAAGAATATGAATTTTTTTTCAAAGAAGTCATTTTTTGAGAACAAGTACGTTTTAAAGAAGTGGTACCCTTTTTAGGACAACGTTTTTTTAAAGAAAATTTACTTATTTTCAGAAAGGCTACTTATCTCAACAAAAGAAAAGAAAATGTAGTATTTTATTTTTCAGAAAAGGAATTTTTTTAAGAAAATATATTTTTTTAAGAGAAAGTATTTTTTTAAGAAAAATTTTTTTTTTTAAGAAGTGGGATTTTTTTAGAAGTGTTCCTTGTGTCCAGAATAGGTACACTTTTAAGAGTAGGTACTTATCTCAAGAAAAGTTATTTTGTTACACAAAAAAGGCACTCTTTAAAGAAAATTTAGGTTTTTAAGAAAAGGTATTTGTTTTAAAAAAACTAGTTTTTTAAGAAAAGGTTATTTTTAAAAGAATTACTTTTTCTGAGCAAAAGTACTTCTTTAAGATAAGGTATTATTTTTAATAAAGACTAGTGGAACGAAGTTCCTTATCGCACGTTGCGGGATGGGGGCTAAATGAAAAAATTTTAAACAAATTTTTTTTCAACCGTATTACGCTATAACCCAGTATACAACCCAGTAATTTTCTGCATACTTTTAGGATTTGGTAATTATTAATAGATTTGTACAGTCAGGGACGTATGTATATGACGTTTGTGTTCTTTCACGTTGCCCTTGTTAAACCTTTGCTTCAAAGTACCTTTTCTTAAAAATAAAAAATTACCCTTTTTTCTTGAGATAAGTCGGCTTTCTGAAAATAAGTAAATTTTCTTAAAAACTAATCTTTTCCTAAAAAGAGTACCACTTCCTTAAAAAGTACCTGTTCTTACAAAAGTACTTCCTTGTAAAAAATAGACATACTATTATGGCTTTTTCTTACAGAATTTACTTCTTCTTAAAAATAGTACAGTTTCTTAAAAAAAATTATCTTTTAATAAAAGAAGTATCTCTCTTGAAAAATGGACCTACATAATACATATCCCGCAAAATATAATACATATTCTTACTAAAAGGACCTAAAATTATAAATTTTTTGCAAAGAAAAAAAAATCTTAAAAAAATTATTTATTTTACAAAAAGTATATTTTCTTAACGCGTTGACGACCACGCGACGCATATATGCGTCATGCGGTTTTTCCCACAAGCCGAGGACGCATACATATATGTGTCGCAATTTGTATTGTACTTCATTTGTTATAGTTTCTATATTGGTTTACAGATTATATTGAATTTTTGCTTCGGTTTAGGGGAAGTACCAAGTTCTTATTTTCTGTGCTTGGTTTTTTGGAATTATTTAATTTTTCAGTATTTTTTTTATATATTTTTGAATGTTTTGTTGATATTTTTGAATGAACTGCTATTTTCTTTTTAGTTTATATTGAAAAGGAATAGATATATATGAAAATATGAAAATAAATAAATTGCAAACACAACATTTCTTTTCATAGTTTACATTCTCTTATAGTGACGCATATGTGCGTCCTGCGGTTTATACAACGAAATTTCTTCCCATAAACCGGCGACGCGTATAAGCGTCATACTATCCCTGACGTCACAAACTTCACAAAATACATAAATAAAACATTAACTCTAACATTGAGCTAGAGTTAACTCATTTCGTGCAAATTTATCATCTGGTTTGTAGCCACCCCCAGCCTGATCGCTTCGGTCGTGAACGCGTTAAATATCCAGTTAAATTGTCGTACTTGTCAACGGGCGAACTAACTAGTACGTTATATATAGCGAAAGAAACTTCGTTCCAACCGGGTGTCCCATGACACCTCATGTGATTCTTTGTTTAGAAATATTAATAGGTATTTTTTTGAGAAAATTTCCTTTTTTTAAGAAAAGGCAATTATTTAAGCAAATGTTCTTTTTTTAAACTTCTTTCACTTTGGCTTTTCTAAATTTACTTTTTATTGGGTTCAAAACTACAATATATACTAAATATTGGTTATAGGCTTCACCTCGAAAACTTCCCATGAAACAATAAATTTTCCAACATATGTGAGACATATAGTTAGTCTAGACATAAACCAGCAAAAGTAAACCCTATAGTTGATAATACTGGGTTGTAGCATAACAGTGTAAAAACAAAAGAGGTCCCGCAACGAGCAATAAGGAAGTTCGTTCCAAAATATACATCTATGAAATTTAGTTGAATCAATCACTGAATAAGCATCCAATTTTTAAACTGGCCAGCGTTTCTCAAAGAACAAAATTAAGTAGGTGACTTTATAAAACTCGTCGATATACACACTCGTTGACACTTGTGTTAAACAAATTAATCTTTATTTACCGGTAGTTTTACAGAAATTATTGTATGAGGCAGAAATCGAACTATTAAATGCCAGAAATAATTTTTCTCCAAAAGCAACAATTTTATCTTTCGCTACTTCAGCAGTAGATCCTCTCGTAGAATCTGAAAGTGACATAAATTATTTCGCGCCAGTAAATCCAAAAGTTCCTGGAGAATACGATAGTGAAATACTACATAAAAATATTCTTTCCTATTACGAGGGTTGAATTTTATGTTTCGGGATTAGAGAACAAAAACAAATATTAATCATCGAACATCACTTTATTGTTTTTCAAAATATTCCCCATGAAGATTTATTCATTTTTGCATGCGTTTGAAACACCTTTCCACTCTGATTGAGATATCTCCAAAACATGCATTCTCAATGCAGCAACCGCGTGTTCTGGTGTCGAAAAACGTTGACCTCTCAGTTTGTTTTTTACGTACGGGAATAAAAGGAAGTCATTCGGAGCCAAGTCAGGTCTATACGGCGGATGACCCATCAAATCGATATTTTGGGTGCTCAAAAATGCAGATGTTTCAGCCGATGTGTGAGAGCTCGCATTGTCGTGGTGAAGAGTGATCCGTAGTCGGCGGTTGGTTTTCCTGATTTCTTGGAAGACAACTGGCAAACAAATGGTTGTGTACCCCTCAGAAAGCACTGTTCGGCGTTGTTCTAGTGGTACGGTTGCGACGAAAACAGGCGTCCATTTACTTGGAAGTGCTTCGGGCGCGACCAACTTTTGTTGGACTTGGCTCATCTTGAAACACCAATACAGTTGACTGCTGTTTACTTTCGGGCTCATACGTGTAAATCCAGGATTCATCACCTATCACTATGTCATAGGCGTGTTTCGAAGCACCGCGATTGTATTTTTGGAGCATTTCTTTCGACCAATCGACACGACCCTTTTTTTCAGCGATTGACAAATTGTGTTGGATCCAACAATTTTTTTTGACAGTCAAATGTTTAAACAATATTGAATGTATGCTGGTCCCACTAATGCCTAAGGTTGTCTCAATCTCACAATAGGTCACATGACGATCTTGCAAAATCAGTTCGCCCACAGAATCAATGGTTTTCGGAACAACAGCTGATTTTGGACGACCTTCACGAAATTCGTCTTGGAGTGAACTACGACCACGATTGAATTCACCATACCATCGATAAACACTGCTCCTTCATGGAGCTTCATCGCCAAATATAGAATTAAGTTCATGCATGCACTGTTGCTGAGTTAATCTACGTCGAAATTTGTAGAAAATAATCGCACGAAAATGTTCGCGATTTAATTCCATTTTTTGGCCGAGATGAAACTTTTAAGTTACTGTAAACAACACAAATAGCGCTCGTATGTCAAAACGTTCTGAGTACGCATAACCTCAAAAATGTCCAACTTTACGATAGAGAAACGTAAAATTCAACCTCATACACCCCATGGAAGAACTGGGAGATCTTCTCACAACCAACCTGAAGAAATAGTATATAACAGACTTATTAATCGGGCATGCTGCTCTGCTGCATTCGTACTATAGATAAATATAGAAAAATCGTTGGTTGCGAAGTAGTACATGACGCTTGCTTTTTGGCATAGACCGTTTATTCAATAATGACACGCAGTGTGAACTAATTGACACTATCGGCCCCTGAGGTGGTCGTGGATCCTAGGGGCTAATATTCGAAATGTTCACCTGGAGATGTATCAGAACCGATTTCGATTTTTTTAAGGTATGTCAACAGAGGCACAAGTTAAACTAGTCTCCATTTCTCAAGAACCTTAGTCTAATCGATATACAGGTTACTCTAAACTGCAGGTGGCAAAGTACTTGCCAAAGCGGAGACACCCTCCAGGGTAACTTAGGTTGTTGGTGGTGACAGTCGCCAAAATGACTTACTTTTTGTATATTTTGATACTTTGAACTAACAAAATTAAGCTCCAACTCCGCAGGAGAATCATTTAGTATGCTCCTAGAAGCAAAATAATAATTCTCCCAAGCTTCCTGAGAAGTATCAAACCTTAGTAGACATCCTCCTGTATACACTGAACATAGAGGCATCGTCAAAGGGATGAGAATGTTCATCACCCCAACAACTTTCGCCATCGAAGTGAGCTAACGTACAGTCTTATTCCCTCTAAAATAATGTTTTCATTAACTGCAAATTGTTCGTCATTGCGATGAACGTATGGTTGTTGCTGCAATAAATTTCATTTCAGTATTGCAACGAATTTGTTTCGTTGCTGCAATAATTTTGTTCCATTGTTGCAATGAATAAGTATAGTTCTTGCAATGAAATTATTTAATTGCTGCAATGAATTTGATTCATTACACTAATAAAGTTGCTTCATTGCTGCAATGAATTTGTTTCATTGGTGCTATGAATTTGTTTCATTGATGCTATGAACTTATTTCAGTGCTGCAATGATTTTGTTTCATTGCCGCAATCAATGCATTGAAGTGTGTTTGAAATTATTTATTGTACATATATACACCTTTAGTATTACATTGCATGTGTTTTGATAACAATTTTCTGAATTTGCTAAATATATTTCTTATATATCCATTCCACTCGTCTGGAGAAATATTAAGATATTAGGGGTTAAGGTTAAGACGGGTTGAGTTTTATTGTGGCCGTTGTATTCAGAGTCTGCAATTAAAAACAAATATAATGAGTTTATTATTAAGATTTATATTTAAGATATGTACATATATACTTATGTCTGTACTTACCATGAACATAAGCTCTACTCCCGTACGGGTTTCATCACAGCAATTGATCTATGTTCAAAACATTCTTTAACATAGAACCTCATCATTTTCTGTTCAATTATGTATTGTTGTTGTGTTGAGGGTTCTGCCATTTAATTTTAGCGCCACATCTCCGGTCATTAAACCACTGACCGCTCTGTATGCATTTTCTTCAATTGCTCTTTTATTATTGGAACACGGTTTATTAAAATGTCGATTGTATTCATTTCATTGTACGTGATATTTTTGTTTTTTATGTTCGTCTTACTTGAAATACTTTGGTTCTTTGACTTCGATTTCAAATACCAGTGTAATGAAACAAGCGCGACCAAATTATGGTTAGAACAAAAAACACGAACATTTTGTAGCTAGTTGTAACGTCAAGCGCATACACATACACACAAATATTTAGTTACATCCCAGCGGAGGAAATCGCAATGCCATCCACAAATAAGGCATGCAGAATGGTTCTTTTGTAATGCATTCCTAAAATGAGGCCTGCGTAATACATGGATTTTTTCATCAGATATGACCAAGTAGAAGATTTTTAAAATTTTGAGAATTTCTTTTCTGATTCTTTTCAACCGTAATTTAATTGGAAAATTTCATACAATTTTATAAATTATATTGTTTATTTAATATTTAGCAGCGTATTTTAAAATTTTCAATTTGAAATTGGGCGTGGTAAAACTGTCTAAGATAGATACATACATATTTATAAATAAATATGTAGAAGTGGATATTGATTTTGTGAAAAAATTACTTATTTTAATTTTATTTTGGTTTAACAAAAATAAATAAAAGTAAATGCCTTCTATGGTCTTCCTCTTTGTATGCCTTCTAAGGCCATCTTTAGGCAATGGGCAAGGAAGGCCTTGCCTCGCAATCTCACGCAATGTTAAAAAGAAAGGAGGAGGTAAGATGTAGGGAAGGTCTTCCGCTTTATAAAGAAGGCCTCTTTGGTCATGATTTCGGGCCTTCCAGGTCATGACTTCCGCCGCTGGAATATTTTGGGGTAGTTTTTCTGCTATTGACGCGTCACTTTCCTTAATGTTGTGTTGACCCTTGCCTTCTGTTTATTATCTATTTGATTCATAGATATTCAATTTACACAAGCGATTACAGCAAACACATAAATTCATACAATTTATTTTTCAGAATAAAATATTATTAGAGAAATATGTCTACTACTTTCGTTTGTTGCAAATGAACTGATTTAAGATCTGTACGTGACCCAGCGCTCATGCTCACCATTTCCTCTTGCTGGCCTCTTTTTTACGCTCACTCATTTTTTGACTGCCTTTCTCTGTTTATCTTTATAAAACTTAATGTCATTGCAATAAAGAAATTGGGGCATAATCATAGTCCCGCGATAAAGTCGACTTTTTTTAACATAGTTCTAAAAAGTTAGAGTCGACTCTATTTTTTCAACTGTCATAGTCGATTTGGTACATGGTGCTAACTGGTATCGACTTTAGTAGTAGAAGTCAAAATAACGTGGCAACACTTCATGAAAAATAGCAAAGAAAAACATATGTTTTGTTACATGAGTTTGCATTTAGTTGTTGTTTACTTATAATGATGGAAGGCGAAAACAAGGTAAGAGATTGTAAATGTTTAAAAATTAGTGAATAAGATGTTTTAACACATTTCTTTTGTTTAGGAAAGAAAACGAGAACGCAACTGGTCTGGCCAGGAGAAAGACTGCTTGCGGGAGCTTATAAATTGTCATATAAGCATTGTAGAAAGCAAAGTGAACGACTTGAAAATGATTCGCCAAAAAAAGGATGCGTGGGAAGCCATTCGAATGGATATGCTGGCTACTGGATTTGATAGGGATGTCGCCAAGCTCAAGCAACAATGGGTCCGAATGAAAGTTGGGGCAAAAAAAGCAGTGTCAGAGGTGAGGAGGGCAACTGTTGCTACCGGAAACGTTGCAAAAATTCCTAAATTGGATGAAGCAGATGTTCAAATCGAGGCGATGTTGGAGTGCGACTTTTTAGAAGATTCAATTCTTATAGACAGCGACAGTCTAACTCCACTTCCTTTACCCAGCGGAAGCCCTCCTCCTCTTCTGAAATCTAAGGACGACGCACCTCGCACCTCGACTCCAATACGCACCGGTAAGAACAAGCTGATAAGCCACCTTCAAAATTTAAGAAAAAGTGCTACAAAAAATGACGTTGTAAGAGAAAGGCAGGAGCAGATTAGAAAGGAGTCAAGCCATGAAGACGAACTTCACTTACTGAAGGTAGAGAAGATTCGCGCTGAAATCGCCCAACAAGCAGAACTCCATGAGTTGAAGCTGTTGCACATGAAAGAGCTACATGCTGTACAACTTATTCGCCAACAAAATAATATATAATTTTTATTTGTATAGTTTTAGAATTTTTAAGTGTTTTTTAACTTTTAATTACATACATATGTACCTGAAATATTACAATGACTGAATTTATATGTATATTGCTTTGTTAATTTTTTATTTTTTTTACGTTTTTGAACATAACAAAAAGTGATCTCACACTGAAATTAAATGAATTTAAACTTTATTTTATTCATTGTTTTATTTATAGATAAAGGAACTATAGGTAATAACATTTTAAAAATTATTATAATATTTTGGATCAGCTATAAAAAAGAAATACTGATAACTTTTTTTCCAATTTTTGGTTTTATTGAAAAGGTTGAACTTTGTGGTTGAATAAGGGAACACAACATCATTCATATCATTCATCAATATCATTTATATTACAATATTACAATATCATTCCTATAAGAGCAGCTGTTTTAACTTTATTGGAACGTAAAGTATTAGGTTATATTCAAATTCGTAAAGGTCCTAATAAAGTAGGAATTATAGGGATTCGTCAGCCTTTTGTGATTCAATTAAATTATTTACTAAAGAACAAACTTATCCTTTATTATCCAATTATGAATCAGAGTTAAAAATGTCTGTTGATAAATGCTGTTCTGTATGCTCTACCAGAATTGGATGAACCTACTAGTTCTGTGCCATCATTGCTTTGTCTGGCTGCTGTTCGTGGATCATTACAATCCATTTCTAAAACTGAAAACCTTAAATTAACTCTGATAACTTCTGTAATGTTAAAACAACTTACATGAGCAATTTCGCTCCTTGGCTATGTTGTGGAGTACAGCGACAGCGACAACTATAGTCTTTGCTGTATCCAATTTCACTCTAAGTCTTCCGAATATTGATTGAAACTTCGATTTTATTTGTCCATTTAAACATTCAATTTTACTCCTAGTGAGGATGTGGCTTTTGTTGTATCTGAACAAGTGGAAAGTTGTATAGAAGACTTTTAAAAATGCGTTAAGATTACCTTTCTTCTTTAGGTGTTGATGGATTTCTAAGTGGAGTTAATAAGAATGACGAGTTTGGATAGCCAGCATCTCCAACTAATACACCCTTGTGTATATGCTTCGTTTCCTCCAACCTGGTTTTAAGCTGGCATTCGTTCCAAATTCTGGCATCATGCTTAGACCCACGAGACCTTGCGACGATATCAATTATTTTACAGTCAGCATCACAGACAATCTAAGGGATTTTAAAAATATTAAATAATGATAAACAGAGGGCAAATGTTTATAATACCAACCTGGACATTTAGGGAATATTGTCGCTTCATATTAAGAAAGTGACCCGCCATCATTGGGCCAACATCTTTAGGTGGACATTTGATGTTGACGTGTGTGCAGTCGATTGCTCCTATAACAGTAAGGAACCCAGCAATTTTAAAAAATTTATTCTTTATTGCATTCAGCTCATTTGTGCTCGGAAACTGGATGAAATTCGGCAACAATAACGCTATTCTTTTGCAAACATTTTTTATTATCCGTCCAACAGTACATTGAGATAATCCGTGCAGGTCACCTGAAATAGAAAAGGTGACATTTGTATAAACAAACACGCAGCTACTTTACATTATGTGCAGCTTACCAATATCACTTTGGTGAATATTCCTTCCAAGAAATCGCAAAGTACAAAGCACTTGAATGCTTGCCGGAACGGGAAGGCCTCTGTTATTCATTGGTTCTTCTATGTTTAATACTTCAATTAGGAAGTCAACTGTCTCCTTATCGAACCTATACCGAATATAAAACTCCACATCGTCCAATTCAAAGGGATTGCATCTATCTTTGTATATTTTTGGACGTCTCAATAATTCCATATCGTTTAATATTTCAAAATCTCTTTCAATATTCTCAAAACCAGACATTTTTCACAATTAAATTAACACAATTTTAATATTCACAATATTTCACACCAAATCACTCGCCACTTTTGAGAATGCCAAAAATTTTCTTTGTTTACATTAAAACCTTTTACTAACTGAGTTAATAACAGGCTTTTATCATTATTAAATATAAAGTCGACTTTAAGGCAAAAAGTCGACTTTTGCACCACTATGATTGACTTAGTATACAGCTAACTTAAAAGTGTGCTTTAACTTATAAAAAAGTCGACTTTATTTTGACTATGATTATGCCCCATTGTTTCGGCAACTATATATGTTGGCAAACCTCCAAAATAAATAAACAATAAAAATAGTCTACAAAAAGTAAGACAGAAACCAAATACACTCCGAGAACTAATTGTTTGAAAAGAGGTCGTAGCAACCGTAAATTCGGCTGTTACCACCGAATTGAGGTTGCCACAACCGGATTGAGGTTGTTACGACCGAATTTAGTCTCCACAACCGAAATTCGGTTGAAACAACCTCGTTTCATAGTTGATTCGGTTGTGACAACTGAATCTTCTAATTATATTCGCTCAGTCAACTAAATTTTTTAAAATTTCGGTTGAAACAACCGAATTTCAAATTAATTCGGATGCAACAACCGAAATTGGTACCTAATTCGGTTGGGGTAACCGAATCTGGTCTTAACCAACCTCTATTCGGTTGTAGTAACAGAATTTGACATCAATTCGGTTGTAACTATCGAATTTGGTTCAATTCGGTCGCAATAACCGAATCTAGTCTTAATTCGGTTGCAACGACCGAATTTGGAGTCAATTCGGTTGCTGTAACCGGATTTCTCATGAATTCTGTAGGTACAACCGAATTCATTTTCAATTCGGCTACCACAACATATTTCTATGTATTTAAAATCTGACGTTTAAAATTGTATAATCAAATATTATTTTAAAAAAGTAAGTAAAATATATTTTGTATTAAACTGTCTTATTTTGTAGATGTTATTTAAGCAGGATACAAAACGGCTTTGGACCTAGAGCAACCGATACAACAAACACGTCAGAATTAGTGCGGTGTTCCCTGATGGCCGGGACTTCAATAAAGGTTGGAAGAAGCATGTAAATTAAGTGTATTATTCCACTTATATAGATTACCCCATATATATGACTTTATTTTCTCGCTTTTTAATTTAAAATACAAGAAAATAAATCATCATTTAATAATAGAAAAACTTATAATAATTCATTTATGACAGTATCTAAATTCGGTTATAACAACCTCTAATTCGGCTGTGACAACCTCTAATGAGGTTGTGACAACCTCTAATGAGGTTGTGCTAACCTCTAATGAGGTTGAGTCAACCTCTAATGAGGTTGTGCCAACCTCAAATTCGGCTGTGCCAACCTCAAATTCGGCTGTGACAACCTCTAATGAGGTTGTATCAACCTCTAATGAGGTTGTGTCAACCTCCAATAGGTTGTGTCAACCTCTAATGAAGTTGTGTCAACCTCTAATGAAGTTGTGTCAACCTCTGATGAGGTTGTGCCAACCGCTAATTCGGTTGTGACAACCACTTAAGTCGGTTACGGTTAATTCGGCTGTCTCAACCGAATTTTTCTGTGAGTGTATCAATAGTTTAAATCTCATGCACTTATTTTTTTTTAATTTTCTTCCCATTTTTCTACAAAATTCAAAATAAATAAAATTGTTGCAGGATCGAAAAGTAAGTTCTTGCAGCAACTAAATGAAAAATTGTCAACGAAATCATGTATCAAATTTTTCGTTGAAGCGGCTACCAAATTGTCTGATATACGAAACATTTCATTGTAGCAACGTAACAACATTAGCGAAAATGTTTCATCCCTGCGACAATGCATTATTCTTTCAGTATAGGCAAGTTAACACGTTCCAATTCCTGCTGACTGGTATGCTTGTGTTGATACTGAAGATCAGGGCGAATAGCTTTGTGATTAGGAAGACGAAGTATCCACAGAACATATTCTGTGCACGCGACCTGCACTCTCAAGCAGAACTATGTGTACTATGGGATTCTAGTTCTTTAGGACCTGAAGAATAAATGATTCTTCGAACGTATTAGCGCATAATACCCTGGTATGCAGTGTTTTTATAAGATTATTTAGAAGTATCCGACTACAAGACATCCACACGTTTTACAAAATCACGCCCTTTATGTAGCGTCAGTATAACTTGTCAATATTTCATATAAATAAACATACATATTCACAACATACGCAAGTACCTGCAAATACTAAACGAACAATATACCACATATGCCAACGCCAACACACCAACCGAATGACAGGCCGGGAAGTAACAGAAAAAGATGGCCCAGAGAGACTCACCTCACCCAGTTGGTAACTGACAGACTGCTGGGGTTTCAGTTTCTGTCTGATCACTGGGCTGTTGCCGATATTGTTGCCTGACTGAAATCAAACTGAATAATAGTTGTTGTTGTTGTGGCAACGTTATATTAAAATACAATTGATCATGTAGAACTGTGTGAGGTACATTTGTAGCAACAAGTACATATCGGGACTCTTTTTTATTTTGCTGTTACGTACCAAAGTTGTACATTTGAAAATCTCACAATCATATGTATGCCACATACAGCAGCATATCTATTTTACGTGAAGATCTGGGCATTTAAATGTGGTCGTATGGTTGCGAGTGTGTGGTAGTGGATATCAATAAGATTAGGGAACACGAATTGATTTTGTGCACCCTTCATCTCTTGTGGATAAACAATCGATTCACATCGCAATTTGAATAACATATTGCCCTTTATATTGTACGTGCATACTGTTAATGATGCTTTGCGTATTTGATATACAACGTCACTTTATTACCATCCGCCGCACATCAGGTTTGGTAATTCTATCTCAATTGTAAGCTGTACTAATATTGTCGGAATGACATCGGTACCACATCTTATTTGGGATTCATTTATTTAACATTTATAATATTGGACAATTTTTTGTTGTGTAGAACTTAAAATAAAATAATGAAATAACATAATTTCAAACTAAAAATTGTCTTTATTGGAAAGATATTTTTTTATCATTAGTGTTGGGACATAATTTGGGGAATGTGGGCGCCGCGACTGGCTTCGATGTGGCGCATAGTGGAAGTCCAATTTGCAATCACTCTTTCAAGCATTTGGGCCATGTCTTGGCAGTGGTTCGCACAATGTTGTCGTCCGAGGCGTTCAAATTTTCCGGTTTATTCGAATAAACCAACGACTTCACGTAACCCCAGAGAAGGAACTTTATAGGCTCTAATGTCACGATCACGGTGGCCAATTGGCTGACCCATTTCGGGGTATAACCCATTTACGAAATATTTCCTTCAATAAGTCGGTTGTGCGACGCCCTGTTGGAAAGAGTTGTTGTCAGTTTCATTCCATTCAATCGGGGCAAGAAACAATCATGACTGAAACGTTGAGGGTAATGTTCTTGCCGTTCCTATTTTTAAAGAAGTAAGAACCACCGATTTCACCGGTCCACCAGGTACAACAAAAAGTGAGTTAGAGGGCGGATCAATAAGTCCGTGACTTTTCGAACTTCCCTCGTAGTTATGTGAAATGCAACACTGCTCCCACCAAGTACCACCTGTTAATAGACTACTAAACCGTCAATCAAACCTAGGAAAAGCTTGATAAATACTATGGGGACTCTGCACCATCGATTTCAATGGTAAAAGAGTTGTCTATTGACTTCCGTGGTGGTCGCACAAATACAAATGACGCTGAACGTTCTGGACGGCCAATTGAGGTCAATACACCCGATAATGTCGAAAAAATCCGCGATATGGTGTTGGCTGATCGAAGAATAAAAGTGCGTGAGATTGTTGATACCACAGGCATTTCATATGACAGTGTGGTTTCGATTTTAAATGATCAGTTGGGCTTAAGAAAACTGTCTGCAAGATGGGTGCCGCGTTTGCTCTCAATTGACCATAAACGTAATCGTGTGAGAACGTCAAAGGATTGTTTGGAGTTGTTTAACCGCAATTCGAAGGAGTTTCTGCGGCGTTTTGTAACTGTGGATGAAACATGGATCATGGATCTAAACAATGGGTTTCTCCGGGTGAACCGGCTCCAAAGAAGGCAAAGGTAAGTTGGCCAAGAACAACAGACAACAAGAACAACAACAGCAACTGTTTTTTTGTATGCACGTTAATTCGCGTCGATTACCTTCAAAAAGATAAAAATAATAAACCTCGAATACTATGCCAACTTATTGGACCGATTTAACGAGGATTTAAAAAATGACCACGAAAACGTTATTTTTCATCAAGATAGTGCACGGGCGCACACGTGTGTAGTCTCAATGACAAAATTCCATGAACTGGGCTACGAATTGGTACCTCATCCGCCATATTCTCTGGATTTAGCCCCCAGTGACTATTTCCTATTTCCAAACCTAAAAAAATGGTTCGGTGGAAAGAGATTTAGTTCCAACGATGAAATTATTGATCAACCAAATGCCTATTTTATGGATCCTATTTTTTGGAAGGTGTATTGAGCTAAAAGGAGATTATGTTAAAAAATTATTTTTTTTTCCAAAAAAAAAATGTATTTCATTCAAAAAGTCGCGGACTTATTGATCGGCCCTTATTGGGGATATTACGGTGCCTCGTAAATCTCTCGTATATTCCCTTCCTAAAAACGTGGTAAAAATAGAAAATGGGACTTACTGACATGTCCATTGAGCTAATCACTGAATCACTGTACAGAATTTTTTGATAAAACCGAGGCTTGATTTCCTGTTGATTTTTACCTATAAATTTATTCAAGCTCAAGACCTTTTTAAATAATATAAAGCTTATTATCTTTATATTACTTTCAAAAAAGTCGAGCATAAAAATGTTCCAATGATACCAAGGCTGTCTGTATAGCTATTTCGGATCTTGCCAAGATCTTCATCAGCAGACGTTTTTGGTGAATTCTTCAAAAATATATATCCAGAAACACTCATCATATTAATGAGAATTCCTTTATATACTCGTTTGAAGAATACCAAGCACTACCATTGGATCACCTTCATGCACAACTATTTTTATCATGCCGTAAAACCATTGGTATTAATCAGACATGATTTGTTTTTGTTATGTCATTACAAAAAACAACAAAACAGAGGGTTGTCATCAACAATATTATTGTTTCAAGCTCGCGGTGCTCATCGTCAACTTTCATCATTTCCCTTACGGGAATTTTCATTCGATCTGTTTTCCAATACCTATAAATTTATTCAAGCTCAAGACCTTTTTAAATAATATAAAGCTTATTATCTTTATATTACTTTCAAAAAAGTCGAGCATAAAAATGTTCCAATGATACCAAGGCTGTCTGTATAGCTATTTCGGATCTTGCCAAGATCTTCATCAGCAGACGTTTTTGGTATGTTTTTGGTGAATTCTTCAAAAATATATATCCAGAAACACTCATCATATTAATGAGAATTCCTTTATACACTCGTTTGAAGAATACCAAGCACTACCATTGGAACACCTTCATGCACAACTATTTTTATCATGCCGCAAAACCATTGGTTTTAATCAGACATGATTTGTTTTTGTTATGTCATTACAAAAAACAACAAAACAGAGGGTTGCCATCAACAATATTATTGTTTCAAGCTCGCGGTGCTCATCGTCAACTTTCATCATTTCCCTTACGGGAATTTTCATTCGATCTGTTTTCCAATACCTATAAATTTATTCAAGCTCAAGACCTTTTTAAATAATATAAAGCTTATTATCTTTATATTACTTTCAAAAAAGTCGAGCATAAAAATGTTCCAATGATACCAAGGCTGTCTGTATAGCTATTTCGGATCTTGCCAAGATCTTCATCAGCAGACGTTTTTGGTATGTTTTTGGTGAATTCTTCAAAAATATATATCCAGAAACACTCATCATATTAATGAGAATTCCTTTATACACTCGTTTGAAGAATACCAAGCACTACCATTGGAACACCTTCATGCACAACTATTTTTATCATGCCGCAAAACCATTGGTTTTAATCAGACATGATTTGTTTTTGTTATGTCATTACAAAAAACAACAAAACAGAGGGTTGCCATCAACAATATTATTGTTTCAAGCTCGCGGTGCTCATCGTCAACTTTCATCATTTCCCTTACGGGAATTTTCATTCGGTCTGTTTTCCAATACCTATAAAATAAGATAAAATATGCATTTCAGGTCTAACAATTTTTTTCGCTCAGTATTTTCAATTTAAATCGAGTGGTTTTCTTGAACTGTTGATAGCACAACTAAATTGGGAATTTGATTTAAAAGCAAGACTTTGGCGGTTCAGTGACAAATATCACTTTTTTTTATCTCTAAACGAAAAATGTTGTTGCGGAGAGTTACCACCTATCTTTGACTTATCTTGCAATTATTTCACTTATAATACCTTTATGCACTCTATTTTATTTTTCACGCATCCAGTGTTACTTTTGGTTGTTCAAGCTATCGATATGTCAAAATTTCGGTCCCAAACAATTATCAAACAATTACTTGGCGTAACAACCCTGTGATTGATTTTGCCTTATTTTTTTACACGTACTCCTTATGGCAACGAAAATTTCATAAAAACTGAATAGCGGCCTTTATTATTGAAACACGATGCGTTATAGGACTAGCTGAGAACGTCACATAATGGTTTTTAAAGCTTCTGAACCACCCTTAATATTTTGAATTGATCGGAAAAAACCGCGTTTTTACAATAGTTAGAGTACTTAGTAATGTGTAACTCACTAGATTTTTACGCTATTTTAAACGGTTTTAAAAAAAGAAACAATGGGCTTAGTTAGGTGGTGATAGATACTCGAAACCACCAGAAGTCGACGGTTTCAAAATAAATCAAAATGTTGAAGGTGTGTCCAAAATTGTACGGTTTATTTGTGATGTACTTAGTACACACTAGGCCGCTTTCAAGTACATTTTGACTGAGTCACCGGGCAATTGGAAATGAGAAGTGCCCTCGATATAATCTTTCCATTGCTGATAAGTGCACGCAAAGGGACGAAAATATTTAGAGATCGTTGGGTGCCAGAATATTTGTTTTGCCCCGAAAATATTGCCTTCGCCACTTAATCTCCTGTTTCTCCGCAATAGTTGAAACTTTTCCTCGTAATTTAAATTCCTTTTAGTCGTCTTTTTAAAGTCCTTTCGCCTGTTGTAAACGAAATTTCGTTTGTTTCAAACTAGTCATAATTTTCGTTTGCAGCAAATAAAGGAAACCGCTTATCATAGACGAAAAAGTGATCACTCTCATGAATTGTTTATCTCTTATTTGAGAGAAACTAATTTCATACAGGCACTTGCGCGGGAGAACGTGATTTTGATCCCTGCTCTGATCACCTTACATACCTTACAACGGCGGTCACCACGTTTAGTGACGGCGACACTATCCCGTGAAAAACTTATCAAAATACCGTTCGGAACTCGAGAACCATTGTAGGTCCTTTCATTGATCACTTCATGGGATGTAATGGTAAAACATTTTTCTGTTTTTTCTATAATAATATGCAGGACTCAAGGGACATCTTGAATTCAACCTCTCTTCTTGTAATAAAATCAAATCAGCTAATCCTAATGTAAATTTTTTTCGCCTTCGCGCTACCGTTTCTATGGAAAGATGTTCGGAATTGCAGTGGTGGTACCTGGGCTCAATTACACTTCAGGGAAAGTGTAAGTACGAAAATAGATTTCTGTTTAAATTACAATACAATACCTCTATTAAAGAGGACCACTACCCATTAATAGAATATAAGTCGTTTGTTAAACGAAAATCAGTTTGTCGGAAACATTTTTCGGGCATTTTACTTCGGAGTTACTAGAACTCGTTTGCGGTAGACGAAAGAATTGTTAATGAAGCTTTGTATTTTCTTGCAAACGAGTGTCTGGAATTAAAAGTAACCATATAGCATTTTTTAGTGGCCGTCGGTGGTGCAATGGTAGTGTGCGCAGCTCTTCAGCATGAGAACATGGGTTCGATCCCTGCTCTGACCGCCTTAAATTCCTTTCGACGGCGGTCACCCCGCTTAGTGAAGGCGAATACCGTTCGGAACCGGTATACAATTGTATGTCCCAATCAGTGAGTGTAAGACTAGAACGCGCATAGCTCACTGGTTGTGAGAAGTTCTCCCTAATCCCTACATGGGATGTAACGGAAACCATTTATTTTTATTTACTTCTAAATCAATGGTCAATGTTTTTCGGTTCTTGTAACGAAAATTTCGTTTGTTTCAAATTCACTTCCCAAACTAAAGTTCCTTTTTCATAATACCAGCTTTTTTAACAATAAATTTGTCTAAGTGAAAAATGATTGGGTTTCGTTGGAATAATAGATAATTCCTTGACAAGTTCATCCTGTGCCTGAGTTGGTACTATTGGTAAGATCATTAAGCGTATATATTCCAACATTATATGGAAATTCAAAAATAGCTTGTTACCAACTCAACCTGAAAGTAAATTATTCCTATAGTAATAAGCGAACGGGGTTTCCTGCATGTTCGGGTGCCCACGTACATTCTCGCAGTAACGAAATATGTTTTTGCGCGTGTGCTTGAAAATAAGGGTGTCTCAGTAAGAATTAACTTTTTTCATTTTAAAATAACGACGCGTATTTTTTGAGGTAGTTGTGATATTTTTATTGGACTGTAAAAAAAGACATATTCGGATTAAGTATGGAATACAGTATCCGCCACAGCTCTGATGACGGGCCATTATTCTTTTCATGAAATTGTCCATGATTTTTTCACAGATATGTGGCTGTATTTCAAGAATCGTTTCTGGTTTATTCGCATAAACCCGAGATTTCACAAAACTCCAAAGAAAGAAATCGCTTGGCGTTAAATCGCGTGATCTTGGTGGCCAGTGGACATCAGAATTTCTTAAGATAATTTGTTTTCGAAATCGTTGCTGCACTAAACCGATTGTTTCATGCGCGATGTGGCAGGCGGCGCCATTTTACTGAACTCACATGTCTTCCAGATGGATTTCGTCCAGTTGAGGCCACAAGAACACCGTTATCATGTTCCTGTAATCTTTAAAAAAGTAAGGTCCAAGCACGCCGCGTGACCAAAATCTGAACCAGATTGTTGGTGCATTTTTTCTCATCGATTTGCTTGAGGATTTCCAGAGCCCCAAATTCGACAATTGTGTGTGTTCACGAAACCATTCAGATGGACAGCGCTTCATCGGAGAGGTGAATTTTTTTTGAAAAATTGGCATTGAATGCACTTGGCTCCATTACCCATAGAACGAATTGCCGGCGCTTTCCATGGTCTGCTGGCATGAGCGCCTTAGTAAACAGAATTTTGTACGCATGAAATTTTAAATTGTTGACAACGATGCTAAATTGGTGTTTTCGGATTTTCAACGACACTCTAGTTTACAGCAGCAATGTTTTCAAGAGCCTGACCGGTTCGTTGACGCATAGGAGTCCTACTGTCAATAACCGACCAAGTTTCTTCAAATTTGTTGACCACTCTTCGAATGGTTGACACACTGGGTGCACTTTCTCGTCTGAAAATTCTTCGAAGTATGCGAGCGGACTCAACATAACTCTCCATATTTTTGTAATAAGTTTTCACAATTATAACGCGTTGTTGTTTCGTAAAGCGCTCTATGTTTAATAATCGGAATAAACATGGTGACAGCTGGAAAATTTCAGAGTTGCCACTCGCACAAAAAAAGTACACTAAACTTATTAAGTGCAATCTTACTGAGATACCCTTGTAAATCTAGTAGCACTCTGTCAGTGAGAAGCTAACGCCATCGTCTACAAATACCACAATGTGTTATTATTTCTTTTGAGTTAGCTATATACAGTAGCAATAAAATTAGATCTTAACTGTGCTTCAATTTGTGTTATACTTAGAATAAGTTTACAACTTAAGGCAATCAATTTGCATTCCTTCCAGCAATTGGAATTTAAACAATAACTTTTTACTGAACGTGTGCGGTGTTAATGGCGTGCATTATAGTAGTGAGCACAATTAAGTAGATTTTCTGAATATTGGTGCGATTAGTCCTATTTTCTCAACATATCTCTGATCCTTGCATGTGCATAATGTTTAACCTCTAAGACACATACGAATCAAACTTCAAATTTTATTGCTAACCTGTGTCCGTTTAGTTGATATTACACATACACTTAAAAGCCAAATAATTCAAGTACAAGTACTAAAATTCCATTCATAATTTTACAGTCATTTGTTACATTTAACGTGCAATGATTGATGCATAAAACAAAAGACTTAAGAAACAAACTTGAAGAATCAACTTTTGAAGAAATTGAATTCCTCGTTCAGTTTGGTTCGGTTTCTATTTTTATTTTATAGTACAATTAAAATTCGACCTATTTGATATATAAGTTTTAGCCGACTGTTACCTTTATTTACTTAAGCCACAACAACTTGTTATGTATGTTTTCAGTTTAAAATAAAATAATCTTTTCCTCATGTCTGTACTTTATATGTATAATTGATGTTTTTTCCATTCTTCAGATATCAATTGTTTCATCGATTGATTGATTGTTTTGTCATGTCATTTCATTGCTCTCTCACATATCGAGATGTGTTATTTTTCAAAATTTAATTTTGATTGATTATATACCAAAGATATCGTATATAGTGCTTCATTGTATTTTCGGATGTTTATCGTTGTTGAACAATTTCAGTCGACTTTATTCGAATGTTTAATAACTTTAACTTAATTTTCATTTTACACGTAAATATTAAAATATTTCCGTATTTATGGCCATTGATTCACAATTTGTTTATAATTCAAAGTTACTAGTTTAGTTGAGTTACAAACAGTATCGATATTGCTTGCAAAGGGTATCAATTTTTATGTTCGATGCTTGGTTTCAAGTTTATTTATAATCTTTAAACTCATATCAAAAACGTATATTTACGAGAGGGTTTTTGTTGTGATATGTCTTGATGTTAAACCAAAAACGCAACAAATCTGTAAATTATAACTAAAATCTGTAGTTTAAACACTAAATGATCACGCAACTTTTTAGTAGTGGTGGCAGTTGCGGAGAAGAGGTTGTACGACCTGCCAACCCACCTGAAGTTATATACGCGTGTTTCTTTATATTGGTTATAAAGTAAATTAATTTCAATTCTTTTAAGTTTGATTTTTGTAGCCTTTGTCATTGGATCCATACAATAAACCTACTTAAGAGGGTTTTTTTTACATATTAAAAAGACCTAGAAACACGCTTCACTGTTTGACTTCACGTGATTCCTCATACAGCACGAACAAAAAATATTGAAAAGGAAGTTCATGTTTTCGATGTTATTTCGTTGTTACAACGTACAGTGGAAAATGGCAGTACAAAGCCACATCTTATAGTTCACTGTCGTTTGCACTGAATATAATCTACAGATTGTCCACTGTGCACCTGATAAAATTGCGCTGAGACAGGGTTCGGATATGGCATTTTGATGCAATTATTTTGTACTTTACAGCTTTATTGTCAGTTATGATATGAATTAAAAACGCAAATCGCTTTCTATGTGTCCTTAATATGTAGATCATCTGTTTGTTACAGCAGAGTATTTCAAGTAGCAAGCATAAAAAGTTCCTAAAAGTAAACTATTCTAAATAATTTTCGCCATGGCCGTCGATGGTGCAATGGGTAGTGTGCGCGCCTGTTGTACATGAGATCCTGTGTTCGCTCCCTGCTCTGACCACCTTAAAAATTTCTTTCGGCGGCGGTCACCTTGCATAGTGACGATGACACTATCGGGTATTTAGCCATGAAAAAGCTTCTCAAAAATACCTGTAGGTCCCAATCAGTTAGTGAAAAATTAGAAAGCGCATAGCCCACTGGTTGTGAAAAGCTCTCCCCAATCCCTTCATGGGATTTTAATATTTCGCATCTCTGCAAAGTAAGCTAGACTATTCATTTTTGTACAGGCAGTTGAGATTGGTTTTACTACAGTCGTTATTGTCATTATTTCCACTAGGCTGTTGAAGTGATCGTATTATTATACTTATATCATTTCAACTACCTTTTACTGAGATTTTTGGGTATATAATATCATAATTAATTATTGCTAATATTTTCAGCCGAAGGACACAGTATAAAATCAGGCATCAAGCTTGCACAGTACTGTGAGTTTTTTATTACTTATATTTTGTATGGTTGTATCCCTTAAGTTGAATTTTTAAAGAAAAACAATAAAGGAAAACAATAAAGAAAAAATATGTGTTTTTCATTACTTGTCTTAAAGTGAATCAAATCGATAAAGGTCCTGATGGGCTATTTAAAATTTGGGACTGCATTATGAGAAACTCAAATATTCGTCAAGTTTCACAACAATTTCCTTAATGTCGTAAATCACTAGAGGAAATAAAATTTTCTTTTGCCTTTTTTGTCCAATATCTAACTCGTTTATTGAATATTGAAAAAAAAACATATTTCGAAAAATCCGGGGGCTCGAAATTAATTTTAGAACTATGATTTCTTCGGCAAACTTTTTTGAAATGACCCATAGAACAAGAATCGCGATTAGCCTTTTTACATTTTTTTGGCCCCCTGCAATTTGAAACCGCCCTATTGCGCATACAATTAAAGATTAAAATTTGTACATCAGTATGGCAAATATGTACATTCAGTTGGATGGGCATCCACAAAAGGCGGCAAATATATATATGTCACAACGCCAAACCCAAAGGTTTAAGGAAAATACATTCGAATATGAAATACTTTCGAATATGGTAAACTTTTCAGTAGAGTTTTGAAAACGTGAGAAAATTTTGCGAAATCTTGCAAATCTATCATAAAGTTATATTCATTTGACATAAGTCGTGTAAGACCCAAAATCTGGGAGAAGATTTCAGAAACTTAATAAAGCTCTACACCTAACGGCAATACGAGAGGTGTTAAATTGATTAAATTGGTCCATTGTAAATATATGTGACTGACTTTACTGGTTGTTGCCATTGAAAGGAACGTAACTGCTGCTGCTGCTGAAGTTGAAAGTGGACATTGACAATGGGGACCATAAATCTAAGACGATTTCGAATATTACACACTCTTTCCATTGCTTTCGTATGGCATAAATTCGTACAATCACACTGAATTTCTCCACTGCTGTCTAAATATTCGAGTCGAGGGGACTTGGCCCTACAATGGCCATTCCTTCATTCGTGGGGTCAGTTAAAGTACAAAATTTTATTGGGCATATATGATGAAAAAAACACCGTCCCAGTAACATGTTGCAGGAACCATAAACATTAGGTTGTACTGAAAAACGCTTTTCTTGGAATTGTAAATGTGGGGTTTCAAACGACGCGTATTAAGAGGTGATTACTGGAACAAAAACTTTTTTTTATACGAGAGTACTTATAGTTCCCTAAAGGCCATTGAAGTTTCGATTCCTAGTACGTTTTCGAAAAAAAATAATATATTTTTAGGACAATATCGGGCTCGAACGACGTGTCATGATGAACATACATAGAAAAAAATATTTTCAAAATTTTGATAGAGAATTTTATCGTCCCCATTTTGCAGTATTTTACATAAATATTCCATCAACTATATAAAATATTTAAATATATTTGTAGGTGATTTTGCGAAACAGAAAGATAAATCTGCGAATCAAATGAGATCATTTGACTGATCAAAATTAGCTAGTTAATGGAATGTTTATGAAAAAAACAGAAAATTGGGGAAGACAAAACTTTTAAAATATGTTTTTCTATAAACGTTCATCATGACACGTCGTCTGTGGCTCCATATTGTCCAAACAAATAATAGAAATGTACTAGTTATCGAAACTTCAACGGGCGGTAGGGACTAAAAGTACCCTCGTATAAAAAAAGTTTAACGTTTTCGTAATCACCTCTTTATTACGCGTCGTTTGAGACAAACGCCCAACCCGCCCCCCCACCCCTCAAAATTAAAGTTTTCAGTACAACCTAATGTTAATATTTGCAAACATTGTTCTCGTGAATTAAGGATCTGCTGCTTTTGTGTTTCTTTGTTATCTGACACGTTTTTTCCCAGTAGTTTTCAAAAAACAAAGACACATCTGAGTCACACAAACATATATTGAAACCTATTAATCATAGTATCTCCAACATGTAATATAGAATACGCAACACAATATGTTTGGACACAAGTATACTATATTTGCGACAAGCTACAAACACTTGATTTTTCCATGCAAACAATAAACAATAAAATACGCAGATTTTTCAGCGTTTAGATAAATAGCGGCAGTGTGCTGATAAGTCGACAACATCTGTTTCGTGTTGGGCATATACGAGCGAAAACGCCCGCCCTGCAAAGGCATTCTCAAGGTCCAGCAGGTCTATTAAACGCAATTAGAACATAATTATATTTTGTGGATATCTGAGAGGATGCGAAAATGTCTAAATTTCTGTGCATTGTGAGCAGTCGAGATGTTAAAATCCGACAAAATTTAAGGTTTGAAAAATCCCACTCGATCAATGCACGATTCTCGATTCAGGCACACATTTAATTAAACTTAAATATAAATTTAAAGTTACTTTACTTTCTAGCAAAATACATTTTTGAATAAAGAAAACAATCAAAAGTTTGTATAAGTATATACCCAAACCCTGATCCTTTATATTCTTAGATATGCGTATTATTCCTTTCATACAAGATATATAAAGTTCTTTATAGAGAAGGGGATGTTAGTTCTGTTGTACTTTTTGATGTTGTGTTGGTTGTCGTTGTCATCATTCATCGGTGCTGCGAGTGCGCTCTGATCTTGTTCAGGTAACCAAATACAAAACATACAAGTGGACATTTACGATAGTAGCACCAAGGAAACAAGCAAGACACAGCCAAAACAACAAGAAACCCAATATTTTTGCAAGTTACACGTTAATTTAAGCACAAATTGAATTAATAAAACATGTTAAACATTGTGTGCGGTCCGAAAATATTTATTAATTTATGCACGAATATCAGTTATTCCACCACTAGCACCAGCAACAGCCATACCACCAACACCATCATCATCGGCAGCAGCAGCACAAAGATACAAAAAATTTGCCGCCGTACCAGAAATGCTAAACCAACCTAACGCACCAGCGTTAAAACACTTTAAACATGCCACTAGGTGGATGAAGCACGTTCCAGTTAAATCAAAGTTAGTCAATGGATCGGGCGTATTGATCGCATTTTAACTGTGTAAACGCAATTTGAATTTACAACCAATTCATATGCGTTTTTCTTTCTTTCTTTATTCTTTTTGACTATACATTGGCCGCCGCTCCTGCTTTCTTACAATAGGGTTGTGATTTTCACTCTTTCTTACCAGAGTCCGCTTGGACTGTAAACATCATATGCGAAATTTTGCAAAGTGGCCTGTTAAGCGAACTGACGTGATTGCTTTGCATTTAACAAAGTAACAGAAAATGTGTTTTGCTTTTTCTTCGTAAACTAAACAGAAAATATTTCATATACAAGAACAAGGGGGCGGTGCAACAATTTGGTGAACGCTGTCAAAACTAATCGCAACATATCTACGTCGCAACATATCTTTATTATTTTTGATGTTAAGTTATCATAGTTTCCAACTTCCACACTGAGCTAATGATTAAACCCCCACTAATAATAGTCTTTAGTGGTGAACACACTTCCCTCTGACCGTGTCAATCGGAAAAAGGGCTCAAGAAGCTGGACATTATTTATCTGGTGAGGACATCTTTCAGTTCTTGTTCTAGTTACAAGACTAACTCAATTATAAAGCGGACTTAGATTCATAAAGTTTATAGTTCTACTTAAAGTGGTGCATACATGATGATAAGTTAGTTATTGTCCTGTGGTTAAATTTATTATGAGTTAGTGCTGATGTTTAGATTATATGTAAACAATAAGATTCTGAGCTTGATTTTGTGATCAAAGTAAAGTATTCGACATCCCAGAGTTTCAACTTCTAAGCCATTGATGCATTCCTGAAGATTATCCTAGATATTGAATAAATAAATTGAAAACCAGTACAGAAATTGCAAACATACCCTCACCCGAAGTCATCCACTGCGACCACCGGGTTCTACTGAATGTTGGCACATTGGCATTGCGCTAAATATTATCCAATACCCAACCTAAGTATGATCCTAAGTGATCATGGGGAGTTATCGTGACTAGCAGCCAATTTTCCGCCCAACACATCTGTGTTTACACAGTATAGCACAAAATATTGATCAGTAGCAAATTTTGTTAATCTCGGTTGTGGTATACGGGAGATATCGAGTCGGCCAGCCGGAAAGCCGCCCAACTTTTGTATGGGAGTTACGAAAATGGCCGTGGTCAGTAATTAATCTTTAATTTTTAGGAAAATATTGCCGAGTACCGAATTTCATTAAGAATGCTTGTAGTCAACGAGAGTTATCGCGTAGATGATTACCAAATTTCATAAAGATTGGTTCGGTTTTGCGTGAGTTATCCTACATAACTGATCTTGGTGGGGCGTGGCAAAATCACCCTTATCTTAATCGGTGACTGGGGTTTAATGGGGAGAAGCCTACAACCTAATTTAATTCAGATCGGAAGTGTTCCACGCGACTTATCGCATTGACAACACGGACGACCACCAAGCTTTTGTATGGGAGATACCAGAATGGGCGTGGCAACCTGGCAAATTTTCTCCAGTTAAATAGACATTTACAGATTGTTATCCAACGTTAGAGATGAAGCTAATAAACATCTACCAGATAAAAGTTTTAGGAGAAATATGGTTTAATACTAAATGTGTCGATTTCTATGGGAGGTACCAGAAGGGGCGTTTCCGAAACGCACATTTTCAACCTCAAGCTATTCTTGGACAAATACAGGTCACTAACAAACTATCAGTGTTAACAGCAAAGATTTACGGGAGTTATCTGGCCGAACAAGCAGCCCTCCGAACGACTTATGTATGGGAGGCACCAACATCGGCGGGCGTGGCAAAATAACCCTTGTCTTACTTTGTGGTTGTCATTTGATGACATGAAGCCTATAACCAAAGTTCATTAAGATCGGAAGTGTTTCACACGAATTATCGCATTGACAACCCGGACGGCCACCAAGCTTTTGTATGGGAGGTACCAGAATGGTCGTGGCAACTTCGCCAATTTTCTCCAGTTAAGTAGACATTTGCAGGTTATTAACCAATGTTTGCGTAGAAGCTAATCACATCTACCAGAAAAACGTTTCAGAAGAAAGTATCAGAAGTGTGTCGATTTGTATGTGAGGTACAAGAAGGGGCACATTTTCAATCCCTAACTAACCATGGACAAACAATAGTCGCTAACAAAATTTTGCTGTGATCGATAAATATTTACGGCAGTTATCGTGTTGACCAACCAGCAAGCCAGACAGACAGACCGACATGGGTCAATCGTCTTATAAAGTCCCAAAACGAATGTCATCCAAATATACTGAGGGTCTAATTTGGGTCCTCCTATGTGTACAATTTTTTTCCGTATTAAATGAAACTGATCCAGGTCAGACTATTGGACAATAACAATAATGTTAAGGAGAAAAGTCGAATATTAAAATCGAAAACTTTGATATTTTGCCTTTGCTCAAATTCACTGGTCATTTGTTACGTAGTTTATTAAATGCTAATGAAAACCAACTATATTCGAGAATGTAAGCCGCTGGAGCTGAAGTTTCAAAATCTTCGAAAAGTTCTTCCGAAAATGTGAGTTTGCTAGTAACTAAAAGCAGATCTGTTTGCTCAGCTTCTAATACTACAATCTAAGACTATCTAATACTACAATCCTAGACTATCTACTATCCAAAAGCAGTTACGAATGAATTTTAATTTTGGAAAAAAATTAAAAACTTTTGTTTTAACACTATGATGCTACAACCCACTATTATCAACTATATTGTTTACTTTTGCTTTGGTTTCTGTCTAGACTTACGGCTTGAATCATAGAGAAAGAAATTAACTAGATGTTTCGCATGTGTTGGGAAATTTCTTGTTTAATGAAGTTTTCTATGGGGATGTATATATATTTAGAATATATTGTAGTCTTAAACGAAATAACACGTAAATTTAGAAAAGCCAATGTGAAAGAGGTTTAAAAATAGTGCATTTCGTTAAATAAGTGATTTTCCTTAAAAAAAGGAAATTTTTTAAAAAAAAAAACATCCAACTCATATTTTTAAACAAAGTTCCTTTTCTAAAAAAAAGTCCAATGAGAGTTCGAACTCAGGGGCGATGTGTTAACACCTTTTTGTTACACGGTACCTGTTCGATTTCTATGACCACATTAGTAAATGTTACATTGGAAAATAAAAAAACAGCGTTCAATCATAGGATGACGTTACATTTAAATAATATTAATACCTAGAATTATCTAAAGACCAGTGCAATCACATGTGTCATTAGTTTCTTGCTTAATACTTCTTGTTTCATTCCCACAAAAAACAAAGAGAATGCAAAGCAACAGACACATGAACATACATACATTTTTATGTTCGTACATACACAGAAAAAAATATTGGCCAGTAAATTTCAATTAAAAATATAATTGCATTTTTTCAAAAAATTTAATTAAAAATTAATTGAATCAATTAAATTTTTAATCATATTTACAATTTATTTTTTGAGTTTACAACAGAACTTGGAGTTAGCAAGGCGCTAGTTTACGGCGCTAAAAATGTTTAATTTTTAAGTGCATTATCGAATTTTTGGTTTGAATCTTTCTAAATTAATATAAATATGCATGTTATATTCTAATCAAAGTATTTTACAGATAGTTGAATTTTACAGCGCCGTTGGGAGGCAATGTGTGTATCGGCTGAGTCACCAGTAGTCATCGTCACTTTTCGTACGGCTTGAGTCTTTGATAAAGGGTTTTTCAGTAAGAGCGATACAAAAGTTTTTTAAATAAAACAAAACCGGTTTTAGATATCAATCAAATTCTTTATTCCTGTGCAAGTACGTTCGATTCCATTATGTGTGGAACTCGCTTTGCAGAAGTCCAGACGATGAACCCAATTTTCGACGGTTTTCAAGCATAAATCGGCCGATACTGCTGCAATTTCACGTTCGATATTCGTACGAAGTTCATCAATCGTCGCTGGCTTGTTGTCATAGACCATAAACTTGACGTAGCCCCACAAGAAATAATCTAACGGCGTCAAATCGCACGACCGAGGCGGCCAATCGACTGGGCCATTTCGTAAGATAACACGTTCACCAAACTTGGCTTCCAATAAATTGATTGTGGCATTCGCTGTGTGGCTTGTGGCGCCGTCCTGTTGGAACCACATGTCCTCCAAGTCCATATTATTCAATTGGGGCCAAAAATATTCGGTTAGCATTGAACGGTAGCGATTCGCATTCACAGTAATATGCCGGCCTTGATCATCACGGAAGAATTACGGCCCAATGACGCCGCCTGCCCATAAACCGCACCAAACCGAAACTTTTTCGGGATGCAATGATGACCCATGGATTACGTGTGGATTGCTGTCTGACCAATAACGCATATTTTGCTTATTGACGCAGCCATTCAGCCAGAAATCAGCCTCATCGCTGAAGATGATTTTCCGATGAAAATCCGAATCATTTTCAAGTTCTTGCTCAGCCCAATTCACGAAAATACGACGCTTACGGTGGTCAGGCAGCTTCAGTTCTTGCGTCAATTTGATCTTGTAAGGATGTAGGCCAAGATCTTTTCGCAAATTTCGCCACAACGACGTCACAGAGATGCCCAACGCTTGAGAACGACTTGTGAGAGACACATTTGGGCTTTCTTGAACTGAAGCCTCAGCGGCAGCAATATTCTCGACGCTACGGGCACTTCTGTGTC
This sequence comes from Phaonia tiefii, assembly GCA_963931995.1. Taxonomy (NCBI): domain Eukaryota; kingdom Metazoa; phylum Arthropoda; class Insecta; order Diptera; family Muscidae; genus Phaonia; species Phaonia tiefii. Next base: position 192,873,452 of record OZ008368.1, on the reverse strand, counting down.
TCAATGACACTGAAACATTTTGTACTGTGCCTGTGGATTCAAATTTTTCCACTAGACGCTCAATTGTTGATCTGGTAGGACGATTATGACGACCATAAATTGGACGTAGCGCTCTTAAAGTTGAGGCCACTGACTCCAAATTTCGGTAGTAAGTTTTAATAATTTCCACTCGTTGTTGGCTCGTGTATCTATCCATGATGAAATGGCAAACCTTACTGAAGAGAAATGCCAAAAGAGCAGGAAAAAAATATGGCGTCGTTTGCTGTCCCTATCGATTTACTTTTGTAGCGTCTCTGTTGAAAACCCGTTATAAAACACTGTTGTTATTTGTAATTCGTTTATTGTTGATTGAAAGATTTTAGTTTGTGAACTTAAAGAATAATAGTGTTAAATTGTCTTGTTTCGTGATTAAAACTTCGTTTTGTGTAATTGTGGTTAATTTTTGAATAAATTTTATTGGAAATGAGTGTTTGCGTTGAGTGTTTTGTTTGCAATGGAAAATGAGGCTGTCCCCAAATATTTTTTATGCACTTGAAAATATGCCACATACAATTATTTACACCAAAATTGTTTTCAAAAATTTAACAAAAAAAAAACTTTAAGACTCACATTCTTAGACATTTTAAACGTGTAAAACAATACATAAATGCAATACATTTCTCCAACAAAGCTGTGAATATGCAGAAGAGATGGAATGCAAAAACGAAGTGACTGTTGCTGATAAAGGAGGAGCAGATAAATTGAGTGTTTCTCAAGAACCACCAGAGCAGTTCCACTCTTTCAGTTATGAAAACAAAATGAAAATAATTTGTGTCAACGTAATGGAATTTATTGTTGAATTACATTCCCCCAGTAACTGTTCTCGTTCCCGTTTAGTAAAACCGGACATAAGTTCCGATTATGAATCCAAATTCTAAAAAAATTTAATTTTGTATAGATAGAAGTACATGTGTAAATGAGAAACCTTGAATAAAACCGCTTTAAAAATAGAAAATTTTAGGTTTTTTAGCAATGAATGCAATCATGCAATGAATATATCGTGTTATAGCTTATTGGAAGCGTATAGACTTCTGCTAGAAGGTATTGGAATCCAAGTTAAATATTTTTTTCATTTGCAATGCATGAATATATCGTGTTATAGCTTGTTGGAAGGGTATGGACTTCTGCTAGAAGGTATTGGAATCCAAGTTAAATATTTTTTTCATTTCGATACAAATTTTGGAAAAAAATTTTTGCTAAAAATTGCAAATTTTTTCAATTTAAAAATTGGAACCCTTCGAGTGGTCGGATTTTACTCAAACTTTATACGCTCTATGTTCAGGTTATACTAAATCAATGTACAAATTTGTTTTCAAATGCACCTAGGAATCAAGATTTTCTAGAGTATACGAATTATCACCCAAAATGCCAAAATCCGAAAAGTTTGACTAAAATGCGGCACGGCTTAGAGTTGTTCGATTCGGCTCAAATTTTCACCAAGTCAGGTTTAGACCATAAGGAACTACAATCCGCCTGGGGTTTATTAGGTTTATTAAAATTCGAAAATATATTTTCCTCCATACATTTCATTGCCACCCTAATGTGCATACATCCCCTATTCGATTTAGAAAGTGATTTGGAGCACATTGGTATATATTATGTTACCTCTTTGTGACGTACGATAAAATAGAATTGTGTGCAATCATCAGTGGTACAATGTTTAGCATTCACAACTACCGTTCTGGAGAAGCCGGGCTGTACTCCCGCTTGGAACACCTTACGCTACGTCCCGCATTGGCTACATTACTTAATCTAGCCGGTGCTGTTGGGTAATTCGTCATGGAAATGCTTCGAAATCCAAACCCTTCCAGAATCGTTGAAAGCAGCAGCAATCGATCAGTGAGTGGGCAATTATACCAATCAGTTTAAAATACAACAAAACAGAGTTACCACTTTGTAAAAATTATCAATTTGTAGCTCGTGATTAACTTAAGAATATTATCAACATATTAATTATGAACGACACCTTACGTTAAGGCTACTCATTATGAAAGACATCACATCACGGTCAACTTATTAGAGCACCCTCGTATTCATCAACCATAAAAGGAGCTTACTATAAAAAACATAAAAGAAATCATATTTTCCTTTTGATATAGTATATGAGTTACACAAAACCATAAAGCAAATGAAACATAAAATTAGAACATGTTAAATGTTTTGTACAAAAATTTACATGAACATGCAACAACATTTCATATCGAGGACCCACCGAGAGACAACGACAGGGTTGGCGGCAAACAAAGTTTGCTTTCTGTTTGATCTCACGTACCACCACTTCAGTGTGTTTACCAACCTGTAAAATGATAATATGAATAGCAACAACAGCTACGAAAAAAGGGCGGTCAAAACCGGCAACAACATAGAATTTGGTCGGTCACCACCACTCTGCGAAATTAAGGACAACAAAATGCATCCACTGAACATTTAACGTAAAAAAGACCAACAAGAATGATCGATTTTCGATTTTGGTGGTATGACAAATACTTTGTTGTTACTGTTGGCAATTTAGCTTGTACAAGTATGTTTCCTGTTGGCAATATGTTGACATTATTTGGTAACACCATATATTTTGGTGTACCTTTTTATTATTATTGATTTTGATGGACCCCCCATGGGAATTGAATGTTAATAATGATTTTGTTGATCGCAGCACAGTGAAGGAAATGGACACTCTGGATTTATAAATATATTATTAAGCAATTTAAAAGCAGAACATTCTGTGTTATCCAATATCAAAATAGGTTGCCCCTAAATTGTAAATGGAAATAAACTATGCAGCAAAGAGTTTGTGTACAGAAAAACTAAAATATATGGACCGAACCTAAATACATGCAGTAGCAGCGTCTGCATGAGCGTCTTGAATGACATGCCAATATCGGTATGTCTCCAGTTATCAAGTGACAACCGCCACTGTAGCTCATCAAACTATTTTTGTCCTTAGAACGTGAATCAACCAACATAATATTAACTGCAAACAAAACCAAACCCAGGTCCGCCAGACTCACGGTAAGGTATGCTCTGATCAGCATCTGATCTATTATGCACGGCTGCAATATATAAATCCTGGCAGCAGGTAAAATATAAAACCATAGTTGTCTGGTATTGCTAACCCCCAACATACAAACTGAAAATTGGAAACATTTTGTTGACGACCACCGAAAACGTTATGAAGACCACGGTTTACGGACACACGCGTGGAGTATAAAAACCCTATACTGATCCGGTGACAGCTTTCAACTGACCCCCAAAAATTGCAAGGCTAACATCACTACTATCAAGGAAATGTGAGGAACAGTACATGGCTGTATAAAGAGGAAGAAGCATGAAAGTGTGCGAGTGAAATTATTTAAAGATACAGGAAAAATTTCTACACAAGACTTAAAAGTTAGCTTTACGGCTCTAGCTTAGAGGCCCCTTTCGTAGCGATAAGAATGGAGAGACAATTTATTTCCATAAATTTTCTCATAAGAAAACGTTGGTGTAGACTGTCCTCCCGATATTGCTTTACGGAATTGTTGTTTGGAGGCCAGTACTGGAAATATCCACGTACCTAAGTCTGTTCACAAAAGTTCAGAGAATGGCAATGGTGTGTATCACGGGCGCCCTTCGCACAACCACTACGTACGGGTTTGGGGCTAACCACCACCTGTTACCACGATTGGCTCGGAATGCAAATATCTGCAACGTTAGCAATTCCCCAAAGGAATTCCTCGCCCATATGGTCATGAAAGTTAAATAATCCCCATCCCCTTTTAGCACTTCTTTTGTGGGGAAACCTATCATAGGTTGTAGAGTTATTAGCTTGGCCCGGTTTTAATGTATATAGTGCAACTGCAACTTTTTGTATGTAACGGGTTTTTCAACATAGACGCTACAAAGGTAAATCGATAGGGACAGCAAACGACGCCATATTTTTTCCCGCTCTTTTGACATTTCTCTTCAGTAAGGTTTGCCATTTCCTCATGGAAAGATATACGAGCCAACAACGAGTCGAAATTATTAAAATTTACTACCGAAATTTGGAGTCAGTGGCCTCAACTTTAAGAGCGCTATGTCCAATTTATGGTCGTCATAATCGTCCTACCAGATCAACAATTGAGCGTCTAGTGGAAAAATTTGAATCCACAGGCAAAGTACAAAATGTTCCCGTGCCAGTGAGACAAAGAAGTGCCCGTAGTGTCGAGAATATTGCTGCCGCGGAGGCTTCAGTTCAAGAAAGCCCAAATGTGTCTCTCACACGTCGCTCTCTAGCGTTGGGCATCTCTGTGACGTCGTTGTGGCGAATTTTGCAAAAAGATCTTGGCCTACATCCTTACAAGATCAAATTGACGCAAGAACTGAAGCCGCTTGACCACCATAAGCGTCGTCTGTTCGTGAATTGGGCTGAGCAACAACTTGAAAATGATTCGGATTTTCATCTGAAAATCATCTTCAGCGATGAGGCTCATTTCGCTGAATGGCTTCGTCAATAAGCAAAATATGCGTTATTGGTCAGCCAGCAATCCACTCATAATCCATCAGTCATCATTGCATCCCGAAAAAATTTGGTGCGGTTTATGGCCCGGCGACGTCATTGGGCAGTACTTCTTCCGTGATGATCAAGACCGGCACATTACTGTGAATGCGAATCGCTACGGTTCAATGATAACAGAATATTTTTGGCTCCAATTGGATAGTATGGACTTGGAGGACATGTGGTTCCAACAGGACGGCGCCGCGAGCCACACAGCGAATGCCACATTCAATATATTGGAAACCAAGTTTGGTGAACGTGTTATCTCACGAAATGGCCCAGTCGATTGGCCGCCACGGTCGTGCGATTTAACGCCGTGACGTCAAGTCTATGGTCTATGCCAACAAGCCAGCGACGATTGATGAACTACGTACGAATATCGAACGTGAAATTGCAGCAGTATCAGCCGATTTATGCTTGAAAACCGTCGAAAATTGGGTTCAGCGTCTGGACTTCTGCGAGCGTGCCCGTGGTGGCCATGCAAAAGAAATCGAGATCCATACATAATGGCATCGAACGTACTTTCACAGGAATAAAGAATTTCATTGGTATCTAAAAACGGTTTTGTTTTATTTAAAAAAAACTTTTGTAGCGCTCTTATTGAAAACCCCGATATAAATAGTATGTGATCGGCCGTACGCGCTGAAAAATTTGTCTTTTTTGTTGTTTGGATGCCAATATAATGTGTTTGTAGTTTGTCGCAAATACACTATACTTGCGCTCAAGCACATGTTTGAGACACAATGATCAATAGGCTATAATAAATGTTTTAGACATCCAAATTTGGTTTTTTATTTTGAAAACCGCTAAAAAGCAGCAGATCTTCAATTCATGAAAACAGTGCTTGCGAACATGAACATGTTTCCCGCAAAATGTTGCTGGGGCCGATATTTTTCAATAAAATACAATTTATACTGAATGGAAGATGTTTCTAATCCAGAAATAATCAACAGATACATACTTGTAATAGTTACCACGATTTATCAAAAGTACAATCAACAATATAAAATTTCTCGCATTTCCATCGCTGCACAAAGGTCACTTGGTGAACATTCTGGACGTAATGTTTAAGAAAAAATGCATTAAAATTTCTCTTTTTTTCTTCTGCTTCTTCTGCGTTATAATTAATTAGTAAAATTGTATATACTCGGTGCACAATAACACCAGTACAACATTTTACCAAAATTAACATAACTTATTATACTGCAGCTCTGTCCCTTTTGATGGCAACAGGTTTATCCTCCTCCTCCACCTACTCCATCGAATTGATTGAAAATTCCAAAGCAGACAACTACCCATATGTATTTTTTGTATAGAGAAGAAATGTGGCATCTTTCCCGCTCCTCGCCCAAAGAAAACACCTAACAAACAATTGATTGATTACCAACCCAAAAACAAAATGTAGGTACATTTTATAAAATTTGTTGTGCATTATAATGCAAAGCAATAAGTCATATGTTTACCACCATCTAAATGTGAGAGAAGAAAGAAGAAACCTCTTTAAATTGAACATGATTTCAATGCATTTCTTCGTTATTTTTTGATTTGAGAAAACGATCAAAAGATTGACATGTATACAACGAGGAAGGAAAGTTTTTCTTGCTAGCCAAGAAAGAAATACCGGTGGTGTTTTGTACGTAAATTAAGGTGTTTGTTAGATACGCACTTCAATTACCGCGTCATAGATAATTTGGGAAATTCAAGAGATTTCTCATGTTTCCCGAATAAAAGATACAAAATGATTTGTTTGCAAGTTGCTGTATGGAAAATAGTGCTGTGCTATGAAAGCTGTGTGTGGCTTTTGGGGTGTGGTATAATAAGTTGTATAACTTACAATGCAACTTATATTCCCAATGACAAATACTAAAGCCAGAATTAAAGGTCATGTTTTCGAAATCAGAGAAATTGAAATCCTGATGGTACAGTCTTTGCTTCTTTTTAATGGTAATGAAAAACTACCTCGCTCCTACGACCATCATGCAGGCTGAAAAATCTGTATTTTTTGTTGTTTGGATGCAAATATAAAGTGTGTTTGGAGCTTGTCGCAAATGTAATATACTTGTATCCAAACATATTGTGTTTGCTATGTACTATTATATGTGTGAGACACAATGATTAATATGTTAGAATATATGAGTTTGCGACCCACAAGAATACTAAAAAGAATAAAAGAGGAACAACGAGAGAGTCTATCTTGTAAGTCTGTTTCTCTATTTTTGCATTATTCTCTCAGCTAGTGAGTCAAAAATATTCCTGAATGTGCGTGCAAATTGCAGATGAAGTCAGTGTTTCTTGTCTTGGCTGATGTATTGCGTTTTAGTTTCATGTATTCAGTCGTAAATGCTATATCGGACAGATTATATCAAAAGCGCTTGATCAGTGAAAAAATAATAAACGAAGACTCGGACGCTTAAACGGTTTGTAATGTTACTTTGGATTTTATGTATGTGTTTCGTATATATGTATGTGTGCTACCAAAGTGAGAAACGATTTTGAGGAAAGAAACTGGAAAGGGCAACAACGTGAAGCCCTTTGTCTGTCCGAGCCTTTACTGAGATAATCGGAACGGCGGACCATTTGTGAAATAAACGCTTGGTTTGCATGAGATTTGTGTATAAATATGTTATTTGTATACCAACGCATATTGATAACCAACGCATAGCTGAAACCTTCCGAAAACAAAAACGTGAGAGACAATAAAGAAAGGGGGAAATATGCATATGTTTCCAAACATATACATGGTTCCTGCAGAACATGTTTTGGAGAATATGTTAGAGATGTGAACATAAGATATAAACAGAAAAGGTTCGAAAAGATATGAACAGAAAAGGCTAACTTGTAGACTTATTCCTGTTTTTTGATAATATTTCATCACTGTGATGAAAGTTGTGGTTGTACAGTTATCAAATTATTGCATTATTGCAACGAATTTGTTTCATTGTTGCTCTTAATATATTTCATTGCTGCAAGAAATTGGTTCCTTGCTTCAATGGGCTTGCTACATTGTTGCAATGACTTTGGGTCGTTTCTGCAATGAATTTATTTTATTGGTGCAATGATTTCTTTAACTGTTCTAATTGGAATCATTGAACTTGGAATCAGTGGAAGATATTGCCGTTGAAGCTGAAATTGTGCTCGAACATAAAGACCTCGTTCTGAAGGCTTATAAAGTCCAACTAGCCCCACAAGTAAAGCTTCGTGAACATCTAATGCGTTCACGCTACGCTGAATGGGCTTAATATCGCTTAGCTGAAGATGAGCATCTTTTCCGAAAAATCATCTTTTGCGATGTAACTAATTTTTAACTCGGGGACTGCGTTAACACACAAAATTGTCGCAATTGGTGGTCGAACAATTTACACGCCGTCGAGGATAAGCCGATGGATGCATCAACAAAGATAGACATTATCATCATCATACATAGACAAAGGAGCGGCCGTTACCGTCCATTTCGAGGGTACCGTGCCATGCTCATAAATTTTTTGTCTCCAAATTGTAAAAAAAATGACATGGATGACCTATGGTTTCAACACCATGGCGTTACGTTCCACACAGCCACCATCACAAGCGATTCTTTGCGCACTGTGTTCGAAATCCGCGTAAACAGGCGAAACTCGGAAGTCCATTGGCAGCCTCGCAGCAGCAATTTCTCTTCTTTAGACTATTATCTTACAGGTGCCGAGAAATATCAGTGTTACTCAAACAATACCAAGTAAATTGACGCCTTAAAACACGAAACCGAAGCTGTCGTTCACGAGGTAGAACCTACTGAAAAATTGGGTAGATCAAACCAAGTCGTGGAAGCCATTTGAACAGTGTTGTGCGACACTCATAAATACCAATAAAATCATAATTTTGAAAAACTTATTTTAGTATTCTTTTTAAAGCGAAATTTATTTCAAAATTGTACACGGCTTGTACACCCTTTATAAGACACATCTTAATATACACTGTGCGACTTAGCACTACTTTTGCTAACAATAACAGACCCTGTAGGTCTGTCCATCCATATATTTTTGATGTGTTAACATCTGTTCGCGCGGGTACGGCAGTCGATCAAAGTGCACACATGCCAACAACACACAGCGTTAGCATCACATACGTGGTTGTTGTACAACAATAGTCTATGACTGAAAATAAGTATGATTGTATTGATGCAGCGCCAGCGAACAAACAAGCAGGTCATCGTCGCCAAAGAGTACTGAATATTATGGAGAACTCAAGGAACGATTTGTATCACTCAAAAGCGCTGGCGACCTATGGCGAATAATTCAAAATGTATTACTCTCTTTTTTCATAACTTGGCCCATTCATAATTTTTATGTAAAATATTGATTCGTTTTGAAACAATTATGCTTTTTGTATTGTTTTATGTAATAACATTGTCGAAATGGTGCATTTATATTGAAATATTCTAAATAAGACTCGTGTATGCTCTTTTCCTCAGACTCTCTATATGAGAGCGGAGCGGCATAAGTTCTATATACCGTCCAATACTTTTTGTCGTCGCTCTGTTTATGACAAAACAAAAGCATTTATTTCACTGAGTTAGATATTGCTTTTATTCAGTTGTATGCCGACATTCAAACAAGCAGGTCGTCGTCGCTCTGTATATGACAAAACAAAAACAATTAATTCAGTGAGCTAAATATTGATTTATTTATTTTAACAGTATTACATCTAATGTTAAAGCAGGTGTAAGAAAAAGGAAGTGCAACAGTTACATTTAAATAATATTAATACTTGAAACTATTTAAAGACCAGTGCAAGCACATGTGTTATTATTTTCTTGCTTAATACTTTTTGTTTTATTCCCACAAACAACAAAGAGAATGCAAAGCAACAGACACATGAACAAACATACATTGTTATGTTCTCACAAACGCTACACAAGTTAACACAATTTTCGTTGCTCTCTTCCTATCTCATTTTTATATACTTATAATACGTCACTATTCTCTTGCTCTGAGAGTGTTCCGCACCCACATTTTTTTAATAACCTTTCATATTAATACATAATATAATACTTAATACTTCATAAATAATATTAATACTTAATAACACTTAAAAATACTTAAAGACCAGTGTCATTATTTTCTTGCTTAATACTTTTTATTTTATACCCACAAAAAACAAAGACAATGCAAATCAACATACACATGTAAATACATACATTGTTATGTGCGTTCTCACGCTCCACAATTTCACACAATTTTCGTTGCTCTCTTGCTCATTTTTATATACGTAGAACCACGTCATTATTCTCTCTGCTCTGACAGTGCTCCGCACCTACACAATACACCTATCGCTGCCGCTACATCAGTGTTTGTTTTTTCGCATTCTGAAAATCTGCGTTTCGCAGTCGGCCAAATTTGTGTTCTATATAGGGGTGGGTCGCCCTTATTATTTAGGGGTATGAAAAATAGATGTTGCCAATTCTGAGACCTACCCGATATTCACACAAAATTTTATACAAATTCGGAGGAGTTTAGCTGCAAACAATGTGTGATCGCAGTCGGACAATCTGTGTGATCGCAGTCGTACAAACTGTGTTTGGATGTATTCACATTGTAAATTTAGGCCGTACCCGCGCCTATAGATGTTACAAATCAAAAATATTGATATTTGCTTTAAGATTTTTAAACGTCATGTTTGAATTATAGGGAACTGTGTTGTTATAACCGACTTGAAAATTAGTCCGGTAGTACTAATAGAATTCAAGTGAAATTTAGTTACAGCTTCCGAATTAACGCCAAATTCGATCATTGCAACAGACTCCAGGCCAAATTCGATCATTGCCACCGAATTTATAGTTGCAATCGATTGATGCCAAATTATATGCACAGAAATTTGGTTGGTCGAAATTTTGGTTGTTGCAACCGCAATTCGGTGGAATTTACTCTTGCTATAAATTCCATTCAGATAAGTAGTTCTCTCATTGTAACTTCCAACTTAGGGTTTATTTCAACCCAACTTTGGTTTTATATAATTGGTCAGTGGTCACTGAACTTGTAGGCGAATTGTTGAATTCCAAGATTAGAATCATTATATACTTAGAACCCCGCAAAAAGCAACCAAAATCCTTAATATCCAAACTCTTCCATCAATGGTAACAGCAATTAATTTCTAATTTAGTTTCTGAATTGCACTGGGTCTAAGGAGAAGATCATCATATTCACATTGTAACAATTAGTTTAAGGATGTATACATTTTTATCTGCGTTTGTATTTGTAAATGTTAGCATTGTAAAGTTCTTATATTTCTTGCCAAGTTTTTCAATATGAAAAGAATATAATTAGTTTTATTACGATTATTGTTATTAATTTTAATGATTATATTTATTTGCATACAAAATATTATATCACTCGCCATTTGTTATTGTTCTATTCGCTGTGTCTGAGTATTGGCAAAGGCTCGTGCCTCACCTTTAACCTCGACCGCTGAGCCAGAATTGGAGTTGAAGTCAGTGATGTGACTTGCAGTGGCTGCAGCGTTGGTGGTGGCACTCACGGCTGGTGCTGATGGTGGCAGTTTAGAGTTATCATGCTAAGCCATAATTTCAGTTTATAATTTGTCCTGCTGCTAAAATCGTTTACCGGGAAAAATGCTACCAAAGTCAATGCAGCCAGTATATTAGCGATTTCTAGCGCAAAACGTAAAATGAAATGTCTACCATTAATTTGACAACAATTCATTTGACAAATATTTGCGAACAACAACAATTTTTCAGGGGAGAGTTGGGAAGAATGCCAATGACGGCATAAATAAGAACCACAAGACTTTGTATTACAAATTTTGTTATATTTAAATTTTCTACTTCCACTGATAAATCCGTTCGATACGAGAGTTTTATTTCTGAATATTCGCGGAAGTTCACGACAAGTTGATAAACTAAAAGTTTTTGCTTTGCAGTCGCTGTTGTTTGTGTGTAGAAATGGGCGCTTTCTAAAATTGCAAGCGTGGGGAGATTTTAAAAGATGTATATTGAGAAACTAATTACACTGTGCGACACCAAAAAAAATGATGGGGTTCTGTCAACGGATTCTGGTAGAAAGGTCTACAAAAAATATACGTGTATCGGCGATTTTCCAGATCTAATCAGAATTTTTTTTAGGGCGGGTCAAAGTTTCCGCCCCTTGGAACTTTCCTGCAATTTATCGGCATTCAAAATTGAGTGTTCCTTACTTCTGAGGTACAAAATATGTTCAGAAGTTTTATCGAAAAGATTCAGATAAACATTTTTGTGGAACAAATTAACCCTCTAACTGTCACGTATAACCATAATTTTTAATTTTTTTTAAAACTGCGAAAAAACTGCTCAAATCTGACGGGGGCGTACGCAAAATGTTCTACAAAAATTATAGTCATAAAATTTCACTGTATGTGTCCGCACACTCCAAAACACAAATCTTACCCCTAGGGCTAGATAATAAGCAAAAACTAACTGCCTTCTAAGGGTTAATAATGAATTTTGTCATTTTGCTGTTTCCACTAAAAATAGTGACACATAATATAGTGAGTTTTGTCATATTTCATCTTTTATCTAGCCCTTGGGCTAAGATCTGTGTTTTTGAGTGTTCGGACACATATAGTGACATTTTATGGCGATAATTTTTGTAGAACATTTTGACCACGCCCCCGTCATTTTGGAGCAGTTTTTTGCGAGTTTTCAAAAGAAATTAAAAATTATGGTTATTCGTGACAGTTATAGGGTTAATTTGTTCCACAAAAATGTTTATCTGAATCTTTTCTATAAAACTTCTGAACATATTTTGGACGTCAGAAGTAAGGAACACACAATTTTGTATGCCGATATGTTGCAATTTTGTATGCCGATATGTTGTCCGAGGGGAGGAAACTTTGACCCGCCCTAAAAAAAAAATTCTGTTCAGATCTGGCAAAACGCCGATACACGTATATTGTTTTTTAGACTTTCCTACCAGAATCCGTTGACAGAACTCCATCATTTTGAAAAAATCTAATTTTGTCTCACAGTGTTACAGGAACGTCAAACTTTTTTTATTTGAGGGTACTTATAAGCCCTTGCCGGCCGTTGAAGTTTCCATTCCTAGTGTATTTTGGTAGAAAAAATCTAGTTGTTGGTCAATAGCATAAATAGAAAACTATATTTTCAAAATTTTGATAGAGGTTTTTATTCCTCCCGCAGGATTTTGAAATCTTGAGCACGCATAATTTATTCCCGATTTGTCAATAAAAACCAGCTATTTCACGAAATACATACACAACTACCTGAAAAGTTGGAAATTGATTAAGACTTTATAAAAATTTGTTTTGTTGTTTAATTTGTTTAATTAATATGTGTAAGACATCTGACCTCATGAGGTTGTAAAATAGTCAATAAAAGTAGGTAAAGTAAGAATTTATAAATATCGGATTTAAAAAGAAATAATTTGTTGGTGGCAGGACCTTGTGATATGCATAAGTTAACCGTATTTACAGGTTGGTGAGATTTTCAATTCAAACTCGCTGTACAGAAGTCGCAACTCTATTACACGGTCAGTCTCGAAAGCCACAAAATTTGACCTAAAGCAGCTATTAAAATCCTAATAGCCAGAAAAGATTCTACCTTTTGTGTAAACTATCAACCTCGAAGTTACTCCAGATGGGAACCGTATCAAAAATGGTAGGACTTTCGGCTTCTAAAAAAAAAACAAATAATGTCTGTCGGCTTTCATTCCCCATTTAAATCTAAATATGTTCAACTTAGTTTTCAGCAACAAATTGGTATTAAACGTGATTCTTAAATAATGTAGCACGTTATTCCATTACTTCCCAAAACAAAAAGAGAACGATTGTTTCTTGAATTGTTACGTGACCAATAATTGCCATAATTCCACTACCACGATTTGCAGCAACTGCCACCACTACCACCACCATACCCGGCCACTGCCACCACCCGACCGACTCCTTCGACAAACAAATGCATTTGCCAAGTCTTTACAGGTGTCTCCGAAGCAGTTTCACTCCCCGTTTTCTTAACAACATTGTGTCAATGACAGTTCGATATGTAACCTTTTTTCGGCGAAAAGGCTGCGATTTTTGAAGCCCATATTTTGTTTTTTTTTTCGGCGATATTGTTTATTTGCTTATAATTGTTGTTGACTTTGTATTTAAGCAAAGTGTTTTGTTTCCCCATTTTGCAGTCATTTCGTTCATTGGCTTCATGTGAGATCTTTTTCAGCCGATTTGTTTTCTTTAAGCCGCAATGTTGGTGGAGGTACTCGATACTCGTAAATGTAAGTTTGTTGATATTGCTTGTGTCATTTATGCAAATCGTGACTTTTTGTTACGTTTTTTTTTATCCAGTAGTTGTTATACTTGAGGCAATGCGACACATGGACAGACACGCAGTCAGTCAGTCAGTTAGTCAGTCATTCAATCACTCCAGCCAGCCAACGATCAGTCACTCAGTATCCCAGGCGGTTGTCACAAAGTTTCTACAAATGACGAAAAAACAGAAACGATGCAGTGGCAATGTTTTTGGGAGTGTAGTGATTTGTATTGTTGACCGGGTTTTCATTGCATTTGAAGTGGAATGCATTGATTGATGAGGATTTATTGGTAAAAAAAATGATTAATTTATTATTTAAGATATCGAAGATCTAAGCGCAGAACTGAAATAGAAAGAATTTAGTTCCTGTATTTCCTAAATTGAATATATTGTAGCTGGGAGTAAAGAGCTGTGATTTTATAAAAGTCCATATACAATTTCTTATTGACTATTTTACTTTGGTATCATTATAGACATTTTTACAGAAAAGATAATGAACAAAGAAACCCCCCAACTGTTGACGACTCTCGCAAACGTTATAAGGACCATGATTTAAGGATATGTACCTGGAATGTTCGAACGTTATACAGGACTGGTGCCACTTTCCAACTGGCGGATGTCCTCGGAAAATATAAAGCTGACATCACAGCGATCCCGGAAATGCGATGGACAGGATATGGTTGCACCAGAAAGAAAAACTTCGATATTTACTACAGCTGCCATGAGCGTAAGCACGAATTTGGGTGCGGATTTATATCTAGTAGGCAAGAGACTGCGACACTTTGTTTCAAGGTTCAACCCAGTAAGTGACCGCATAGCCACAATTCGCATCAAAGCGAAATATTTCAACATATCGTTACTCTGTGTGCACGCACCGACAGAGGATAGAGATGATGAGGTCAAAGAAACATTTTATGAGCGTCTGGAGGAAGTATATGAAAGCTGCCCTGACCACGACATTAAGATTATTCTAGGCGATTTTAATGACAAATTAGGAAAGGAAAGTGTCTTTCGACCAACCATCGGTAATCACAGTCTACATGATACCACCTCCGATAATAGAATAAGACTGATAGACCTCACCGCTGCAAAGAACATGGTAGTTAGTAGCACACGATTCCAGCATAAGGACATTCATAAGGCGACCTGGAAATCTCCTGATCAACGGACGAAGAACCAGATTGAACACTTGGTAATAGATGGCAGGGACTCTTCTAGTGTAATGGATGTACGTGTGATTCGAGGTGCCAATATCGACGCGGATCATTACCTGGTGGCTGGGCTGGGCGAAAAACGTACGAAGCCGATCAAAGGAAAAGCTGGATATTGACAAGCTATAAATACCGGAGATATCAAGGTCCTATCGACAGTAACTCTCTCTCCTGCTAGATCAGAATACCCCCCTCCATAAGAACATGATGCGCAGTGGAAGCACATCTCCCATTCTTTGGAAATCGCTGCAGGGACTGAACTTGGCTATCAAAAACCGCAGAAGGATAAGCCATGATAGGACGAAGAATGTCGCATTGCAATTAATGAAAAAGACGCTGCACGTATGGCAACGAAACAGTCAGTTACAACGCGTACTGCGAGTGAGCGGTACAAGAAGCTGAGAAGGGAGGAAAACCAATTATTTAGGCGAAAAAAATGGCAGTGGGATCAGAGAGAGGGTGACAGAACCGAAATGTGCAGGATGAATGGTGAATCGCGAAAGTTTTTCCAGAGGGTAAGAAGATCGACCAACGGGCCTAATAATGGGCTGCCCTCCTGCAACGACGAGAATGGAAATCTGGTGACTGAGAAGCAGTGTGTCCTCAAAATGTGGAGAGACCACTTTTCAGCACTACTCCACTCAGATTCTTCCACTGAAGATCAGTAGGTAATGATAGTGGAAGATAGTATAGATTGTACCCCCCCCCCCAACCAAGACGAGATTAGAACGCCGATCTCCCGCCTGAAGAATAATAAATCCGCGGGTGCGGATGGCCTACCCGCTGAACTTTTTAAGGCAGGTGGCGAAGGACTGATAGCCCACATGCATCAACTGATATCTATGCCCGACGACTGGAGTCTCAGTGTATTATGTCCTGTATTCAAAAAGGGTGATCCGTGTGTCTGTTCCAACTATAGCGGTATCAGTCTTTTATCCATCGCGTATAAGGTCTTGTCGAGCGTATTATGTGAAAGACTAAAGCCAATTATTGAAAACCTGATTGGACCTTATCAGTGTGGTTTTAGACCAGGCAAGTCCACGACTGACCAAATATTTACGCTACGCCAGATCCTGGAAAAGACCCACGAAAAGCAAATCGATACATACCTCCTTTTTGTCGATTACAAAGCTGCTTTCGCTAGCTCCTTACGGGGAAAAATGTACGAAGCTATATCTCAACTTGGTATTCCGGCAAAACTGATTCGCCTCTGTAGAATGACGCTGACCTACACCAAATCAGCAGTGAAAGTGGGGAAAGACCTCACTGAACCATTCTGTACCAAGCGAGGACTTAGACAAGGCGACACATTCTCGTGCAATCTCTTCAACGTCTTAACGGGGATAATAATGAGAAAGGCTGCAGTAAATACGAACAAGACCATTAACACGAAAAGCCATATGTTGCCGGCGTATGCTGACGACATAGACATCATTGGGCGAAATTTGCGAGAGGTTACTGCAGTATTTTCAAGAATCGAAAAGGAATCAGCGAAGGTGGATCTTGGTGTTAATGAGGGCAAGAAAAAATTTATGCTGTCAACAACTAGAGACACCTCTCGACTTGGTCCGCACTTGAACGTTGACAACTGATTTAATTTTGAAGTGGTAGATGAATTTGTCTACCTTCGATCCGCCGTGAACAATAGGGTGGACCTTGTGTCGATATTTTGGTAGATGAGGGCTCTATTCCGTGCCTTTTTGAAAAAAAATGACAATGCCGAAAAAAAAAAATAAAAAAAAAAACATTAGGGGTTGCGCACGAGCCGAGAAAAAGGTCCACTTTGCCAAAATTAGGGGGGAAATTGCCATAGGTCATCAGGGGTCACCCGTAGGGGGGAAGAATGTATGGCCGACCCCCATTAACTTTTTACCGCCAACATTTTCCCCCAAGACACCCACCCCCTATCTCCTCCATACAAAAATGGAGGTTGCTCAGTATTTTCGAAAAACACCATAGGTCATCAGGGGTCACCCCTAGGGGGGCAAAATATATGACCGACCCCCATTAACTTTTCATCCCCAACATCTTTTCCGAACAAACTTACCCTCTATCTCCACTCCTTGAGGGACTCCCCATACAAAAATACTGAAAATCTATGTATTTACAGTTGCACAATATCGAGATTTTTTTGATTTTTTTTGATTTTTTTTGATTTTTTTACAGAAATTCCACCAATATTCCAGAGTGGTCATTGTTTGGAAAGTCTTGAAAAATTTGAAACGCACACGTGCTGAATCAGGTACATTGGCACCCTTAGCAGATGCCCCCATTCATCAGTACCTGGCAGTAAAATATTGCAAAATACGTAGTAGTTATAAATAGCAGTTCATTCATCGATTGTGGTCATTCAACAAGTGCCGACGACCGCGAAAAGTAAATTGATTTTTCTCCCGTTTTTTAAAAGTTAAGATGACAACACGACTTAGATCGCGCGACGATATTTTTTTGATTGGTTATCCAAGCATGAATATTACGGGGAACAAATTACCGTCGAAGAAGCAAGTGCTAAGAATGCATTTCTTCAACATTCGCAAACGAAACATGTCGAAGAAAAATAGTGCGGTTATAGTCGCGGACGCAGTGATGATTTTTTGACGCCAAGCAGCTATTCCGACGAAAGCCAGAGGAGATGTTACAAGAAAAATAGCTGCACTGCACGATGAGTGGGATGCTTTAAGAAAGTCATCTCACAGAAAGACTGAGTCCACTAGAGAAAAAGAGAATACGTTTTCTGATAGCTTGGATAATCTTTTCGACATCGCACACGCCAATGCCCTTGAGAAAATGACAAATACCGAAGACATTGAGTTTCTGCTAAAGCAAAGAGAAGATGGCCGGCCAGGAACTATGGGAGGTGTGGACGCTACTGATACTCGAACGAGGAAAAGAAAAGCTGAGCGCGAAGAACAAGAAGAGTTGCGACGCAAACGTGCAACGGAATCTAGTAGAGATCGGTTCGCTAAAGGCGGTAAGCTATTTCGCGCTTTGTGTGTTCGTCCAATGTTTATATTCAAATGAAATTCGTTCAATTGCAGTGGTTAAATTTTCAAGCAGTGATTCAAGCGATGATAATGGGAGACAGGACGAAAACTTCCCGGCAGAAGCTGGCCCGTCAAATGTTGGTGACAGAAGAGGTTACAAACAATGTTTTACTGAACGAGTCCTATCAGCTTTGGACAAGTGCAAAGTGACTGACCGAGACGCGGTCGCCATTATGATAGCGGCGGCAGAAGCATTTGGACGCGATCCTCAACAATACACAATAAACCGTACGTCGCTTCGGAGATGTCGGCGTTCAAATCGAGAGAACATGCTGAGTTATGTGAAAGACAATCCAGAAGTAAGATCGCATAGATTTATTTGCTCTCATTCAGAATTCTTATTCTTCAACGCGTTTCATTCATCTCCAGCTTGTCGCAGCTAAATCCTTCGTAGTCCATTGGGATGGCAAAATGCTTTTGGATTTTGTGGGTACAAAGAAGGTGGACCGTTTACCGGTAATTGTCTCGTACGGAGAAAAAGAACAACTTCTTGGAGTTCCCAAAGTTGAAGATGGGAAAGGAAAAGGCCGGAGAATAGCACATGCCGTTTATCAACTGTTGGCATCTTGGCATATGACACATCGAATACAAGGACTTTCTTTCGACACGACATCAACGAACAGTGGCCCATTCTCCGGAGCCGCAGTTGCTCTTGAGCGGCTGTTGGAGAGAGAAATCTTATATTTACCTTGCAGACACCACGTATACGAACTGGTGCTAAGGGAAGTTTTTGAGACAAAAATGGGAAAGACCAGTGCACCAGGCGTTCCTTGCTTTGACCGTTTCAAACAGGAATGGGACGCTGTAAAGGTTAAACCATTCCATTCTGGCTTGATAGACGATCAAGTCGTCAGAAAAATTCCTGTGGCAATGCAAGTCGGCATAAAGAAGTTTTGCTTAGATCAATTGAAGGAGAAACACCCTCGCGATGACTACAAAGAAATGCTACAATTAATTCTTTTGTTTCTGGGTGAAAAACTTGAGAATTACCATTTCCGACCTCCAGGACCCGTTTCCCATGCTCGATGGATGGCAAAAGCCATTTACAGCCTCAAGATGTTTTTGTTTCGGAGAACTTTTCACTTATCTGTATGTGAATTGAATGGTATTCGACACGTTTGTATTTTTGTGGTGCGACTTTACGTCAAGGCATGGTTTGGTTCTTCTCGAGCAGCTGAGGCGCCGAATCAAGATTGGAAGTTTTTGAAGGACATCGTCGAGTACAAGTCCGTTGACCAGGATTTATCTCGGGTAATGATAAAGAAATTTATCGGTCACCTATGGTATCTCGCCGATGAGCACATAGCCCTTGCCTTTTTCGATGACAAGGTTTCAAATGAGTTGAAGGCCAAAATGGCCCAAGCATTGCTAGAAAATGAGAATGACGAAGGTGAAGAAGATGAAGAAGACGAAGAAGGTGAAGAAGATGAAGAAGACGAAGAAGGTGAAGAAGATGAAGAAGACGACCCGGTTCCCCCAGCTCCTCGCGTCGTAATCAAAAGCACCAGCGTTAAAAAAATCGAGGTGAAATTCAAAGATGTGAATGAGGAATTCTTGGCTAAAGACTTGAGCAACTTCGTCTCTCATAATACCAAAAATTTATTTGTACGATTTGGAATATCGCAAGATTTCATTCTTGCAAATCCAGCAACCTGGAAATCTCGCGCAGACTATCAAGAAGGTCGTAGAATTGTAAATAACTTGCGCGTTGTGAACGACACTGCCGAAAGAGGAGTAAAAATGATACAAGATTATAATAGAATACTGTGTCAAGGCGAAGAAGAGAAACAGTATTTACTACATGTTACCGCAAGAAATACCCATCAGCGAACAAAAATATGTTAATTTGACTATATTATATTAAGAGTGCTTAGTAGTACTACTCAATTACAGCTTCTTTTATTTTTGTATGGGGAGTCCCTCAAGGAGTGGAGATAGAGGGTAAGTTTGTTCGGAAAAGATGTTGGGGATGAAAAGTTAATGGGGGTCGGTCATATATTTTGCCCCCCTAGGGGTGACCCCTGATGACCTATGGTGTTTTTCGAAAATACTGAGCAACCTCCATTTTTGTATGGAGGAGATAGGGGGTGGGTGTCTTGGGGGAAAATGTTGGCGGTAAAAAGTTAATGGGGGTCGGCCATACATTCTTCCCCCCTACGGGTGACCCCTGATGACCTATGGCAATTTCCCCCCTAATTTTGGCAAAGTGGACCTTTTTCTCGGCTCGTGCGCAACCCCTAATGTTTTTTTTTTTTAATTTTTTTTTCGGCATTGTAATTTTTTTTCAAAAAGGCACGGAATAGAGCCCTCATCTACCAAAATATCGCAAAAATGTCATTTCAAGGTCCACCTTAGTGAACAAGGACAATAACCTCAGCCTGGAGATAGATAGGAGAATTGCGCTTGCAAATAGATGTTATTTTGGGCTCAGCAAGCTGTTTAGGAACAAAGCGCTCTCTCGACGGACAAAAGTTCAGCTATATCAGACTCTCATTTTCATGTCTTGATAATGGCCCCGAAACTTGGGTCATATCGCAAGCGGATGAAAACCACCTGGGAGTTTTCGAGACAAACATTCTCCGTAAAATATATGATCCTGTTAGGGAAAACGGAACGCAGAGCTATATAATCTATATTCTGCGTAGACATAGCTAGACCAATCAAAGTGGGCCAATTACGTTGGCTAGGCCAAGTTATCAGAATGGATGAAGATGATCCAGCGCGAAAGATTTTTGATAACGTACCCGATGGGAGCAGGAAAATAGGACGACCAAGACTCCGCTGGAATGACCAGGCAGAAGAATCCCTCCGTATCCTTGGTGTTATCAACTGGCGAGAAAAGGCGAAGGATAGAGCCAGTTGGAAGAATATGTTGAATTTTGTTTAATTTGTTTGTTTAATTAATATGTGTAAGACGTCTGACCTCATGAGGTTGTAATATAGTCAATAAAAGTAAAGTATCATTATAGATATAGTGTAAATAGCTGAGTTCACTGTTATCCAAATCTCGAATCGACATAGCAATGCATGTTAGGTTAGGTTGACGTGGTTGTCTTTACCGACGCACTTAGTACATTATGTACCATCCACATACATTGGCATTAAGTTAAGTTTGCTAGTTAACGCGTAATTCGTGGCATGTGTCAAAGTCAGAAATGTTTAGTTTGCCTTGACATTTCATCACGAAAAGATTTGCTAATGAACAACGCTTGCAAATCATTGAGTGTTGCTACCAAAATTATTATAAAATTGTATCGACAACTTTTGACGATTCTCACTCTTTGGCTAAATTTAGTCCGCAAAGTAGCCAGAGGCCAGAGTTCGTATTTCCCCCCCCATGAGTAACCTGTATTGTACATCGCCGTGGGGAAAGGGTAATAAACGTCTACCCACTCGCCTCAGGGTATAGGGGAAATAATGCGAATTACCCATCACGATTACCCATTACCCACAAGTATATGGAGTCAATAATGGGTAGTTACCCACGACGATGGAAAACTACCCAACACGATTACCCATTACACATAGGGAATGGGTAAGCGGCCTTTAACCATTACCTACGGCGTTGGGTAATGGGTTACCAGGAGTAACCCGTCCCTATTTTTGATCGAATATGTGGCCGTCGGTGGTGCAATGGGTAGTGTGCGCGCCTCTTGTACATGAGATCCTGGGTTCGAACCCGGCTCTGACCACCTTCAAATTTTCTTTCGGCGGCGGTCACCTCGCATAGTGACGGCGACACTATCGAGTATCTAGCCATGAAAAAGCTTCTCGAGTTACCGTTCGGAATCGGTGTAAAACTATAGGTCCCAATCAGTGAGTGAAAACTGGAAAGCGCACAGCTCAGTGATTGTGAGAAGCTCTCCCCTGTCCCTTCATGGGATGTAATGGGAAACAATTTATTTATTTTTATGTGGAAAAATTAGAAAAAGTGTCTATATCCCGGAAACGGAGCGTCGAATGGAAAATATAAATAATTTTTGGTAGTTTCTAAGGGGTTTTCATAAAGTGGTCCAATTCGTGGGGAAGAAGTTTAGTTAAAAAAAATCACTAAAATGAGAAAATTGCTAAAATATGAAAATAGTTATAATTC
The DNA here is from genome assembly GCA_963931995.1 of Phaonia tiefii. Lineage (NCBI taxonomy): Eukaryota > Metazoa > Arthropoda > Insecta > Diptera > Muscidae > Phaonia > Phaonia tiefii. The sequence goes on along the minus strand of OZ008368.1, from coordinate 192,851,257 downwards.
GCAAACGGTGCATCCAATCGCAAAAATAATAAAATTGTTACCTCCACAGGAGGCTTTAGTCAATGGATGTCTTTAATACGGCATCACCTTCAAAAAAAATCGCTAAAACTAAAACTTTTCAAAAAAATTGCTAAAACGCCCATTCCTCATGTGTAATTGGAAATTGTGATGGGTAATTCCCCATCGTCGTGGGTAGCTACCCATTGTTTTCCCCATTACCCCATTGGTAATGGGTAATTGTCGTGGGTAACTACACATTATTTTCCCCATACCCTGTGGATATGGCTAAACGATCGCTACACATTGCTCACGGTAATAATAATGGGTTATCCAGGGAATACGAACCCTGCCAGAGACTATTCTTGGCTACCAATGAACTCTGAAAAATTCACTGTTTGGTGCGGTTTATGGGCCAGCGGCATCACTAATCCGTAGTTTTTCAAAGACGATGATGGCCTCAAATTTGCGGTCAATGGGGCACGGCACTGATCATTGATCACAAACTTTTGTTTGCCCAAAATGGAAGAATAGGACTTGATTGATACGTGGTTTCAACAGGACGGTGACATATGCCACACTGAACGTGGCACAATGTAGCAATTGGGACGCGAGTTTGTTGTGGCACTGCAAATTGGCCGCCTCGTTCGTCCGATTTGATCTTCCTAGACAAATTTTTGTGCGGGCACGTAAAGTCTCTCGTCGATAGGGACAAGTCAATACGACTGTTGCATTGAAAGACAGCATTACACGTGTCATTAATGAGATACCGATTGAACAGTTGGATAAAATGTGGCAACATGGGATTTTCATATGTGAAATGAAATGTAGAGGTTGGCAATATTTGGATGAAATAGTATTTAAAAATAAATGGCATTTATGGATCCAAATAAATATTTCATTCACTTGTACACATTTTCTGTGTTTTCTTCAATTTTGAAAACCCAAATAGGAAAAATGCACCTACACCGAACGGAAAAGCAACGTCACACAGATGAAAATGTTCATCACCTCAACAACTTTTGTCATCGAAAGTGTGCTAACGTACAGTTTCATTCCCGCTACGAAAGTGTGTCTATCAACTGCAAATTGTTCGTAACTGCGATGAAAATCTTGATGTTGCTGCAATGAATTTGATTCATTATTCCAACGAATTTGTTTCATTGCTGCAATGAATTTCTTTCGTTGTTGAAATGAATTTGTTTCGTTGTTGCAATGAATAAGTATCGAAGTATCGTTCGTGCAATGAATTTGTTTGTTTCATTACAGAAATGAAATTGCTTTAGATAAACCAAATATCAGTAGACTAAATGTCCTGTACTTAATTTTTTTAATTTTTAACCCAGTTTTCTACAAATTGGAAATTAAATTAAACTGTTGCAGGTACGAAAATTAAGTTGTTGAAGCAAAGAAATAAAAATTTGTCAATGAAATCAAATCAAATCAATTTTTTGCTGCAGCGACTTCCAAATTGTCGGATACACGAAAATTGTCATTGTAGCAAAGTAAAAACATTAACGAATTATTCTTTATTATTATTATTATTCTTTCAGTGTGCTTTAGCTATGGCCAGTTTCCCAATCTCGAACGAAAACCTAGGGGAACGAAAGCCAGTCAGTCACATTCGACTCAAATTAGGTACGCCTAAGTCGACATTTTTATTCGACTGACTCAATATTTGTTCGCAAACGTCCGCAAATTCGGAACCCAAATTTGCACTGAAAAGTTATACGTTTTCATTCGACTTGAAATTACAAGATTCTCTTTCAGCTTTCTTTCGACTAGAAGAGAAATGAAAGATTTCGTTCGAGATCGAGGAACCGATCATGGGCTCCCATCGTAGACACCTACTGTAGACACGTACAGTGGGTCGAAACATATAGGGCAGTGTTGTCAGATTTTGAGGAACTACTCAATTTCTTTCTGGAATTCAAATACCGAATTCTGTAAATGCAAATGTCTATTGACACTTACATTTGTTCCAAAAGTTCCCCACGATTATGAGCCATAAAGGAGACAAAATTAATGATTTTTAAAAAATTTTAAAAAATAATTTTTTTTTCACTATATTGCCAAATATATAGGCGGTAACATCCATCTGGCTTCTGGTTCCTAGAATTGTATACAAGAATATTCATATTTCACTGATGGAAGTGTTGGTTTGCCTAATTCTTTTTTTTTTTACTTACAAATGACTCAGTTGGCCCCCATAAAATCTGAGCCACTGACCACTTGCAAACTACACATCACAAATCTCTATGAAAAATTCTACCTGTTATCGACAAAATGAAAATTGACGACAATTAATTATACGACACTTTATTGTTGGTGTTGTGTGGCATTATCAATTTAATGTTTGGGTTATTAGTAAACTTCAAAAAGCTTTTAATAAGAATGCACGAACTCACTTCTACTCATATCACGCAAAATAAACATAAAGAAACATAATAATTTATTGCCACATGTTTGGCGATTTCGCAAAACTGTTGGTTGAATTTCTTTCATTTCATAAGAGACAAATAAAAAAACAGTAAAAAGTGAAAGAGTTGCATTCTCGGTCAGACAATAAGCAAAACAATCATCATAATGTGGCAAAACACTTAAACAAATATTCGTCGATCTTTTTCTTTTTTTTTTGGTTCGACGAAAATTAACTTTTTAAAATAAACTTTAATTTCCATAAACAAACAAACAGTCGTCTTTAGGAGCGCGAAATCTTCCTTTCATCTGAATATTCGTAAGTATTTATGCTCGACCTTTTATACGGCTAAATCTGCTATCATTGGTGGTGCTGCTGCCGCTGCTGTGTGTAATGTTTATATGCTTTCGAAAAATGTGTCAAATTGCAAACGTTTTTACATTTTTCATATGATGACAATCTTTGGGGTTTCTTCTGCTTTCCTCCACCAACCATCCCCATGAAGTGCTTGACGACTTCTTGCGTCTTCGGGAATCCTCTGTTTTCACTTCCTGTGAATTTGTTCGCTTCTACAAGTACCTCAACAATACTTCACTCAGTATCTTGACGAAAAAAAAACTTAAATAAATGGACTTAAAGCGTCTTATTTACCATTCAATAAACGAAATGTAAATGCAACGCATTCGAACTTCATCCCAATTGTAAAGCAACGCACTCTTTTTCCTGAACCTTTTTTACAGTTGATTTGTTTTTCGTTTTGGCCGTATTTACGGGCATTGTTGCCTGGCTCTGTTGTTTAAGCAACAGAAGCATAATAAAGCTTATGTTGTTTGCATTTTGTTGCTGGGGCTGCCGCTGACGTTCGAGCTGAAGCTGCTTGTATTGAACTTTTGCTTAAAACAAGTGCACAGCAGGGGTTGTCGTTACGTTGCATATAATTTTTTCTCGGTCTTTTGTGGCACCCTACCAGTTAAAATTTTAAAATTTAAGTTCGCTTGAGAGGTATACTCGTAATTCTATTAAGCTCTTTAAAATTTCGTTAGTAAACTGGAGTGACTTGTCGCATCTAAATAAAGAAAAATACTTATTTGCGTTTAAAAAGGAACTGTTATGGCTTCAGTAATCCTATTCCTACCGAAACCGCAAGGTCGCACTTCAACGGAAATTAGGAAATCTAGGCGTACAGGAAAGTATACTACGCCGGTAAACCAATCGGCAACTAATTTTATATTTCAAAATCGTTATTTTACTTTCCGGTGGGGAATTGCATTGTGAACATTTTAAAGTATGTACAAAGGTACTATCGGTTCAGTGAGAAATTTGAGATTTTTTCAACCAATCGCTTGTCTTAATTTTGCTCGACTTTGATGCCAGCGTCCTCGCTTCAAGATGCTCAGAATTGTGTCCTTGCCTAGATTAGGTGGAAGTGGCTGTCACTGTTAACACACGGAGTTCTAAGACGATTTAGGGGCGTTCAAGACATATGAAACCCTATCCCGGTGTTCACAGGTGGGACTGAAAAATATACAGCGTGGCTGATGAAAGCCGCTACCAAAAAAAAATGTAATAATTTTTTTCTATTAAATGAATTTGGTTAACATTTTTTATTTTCCAGATTGATTTCCGACAGATTGAGATTGTCCGCCGCTATCACGCACTGGAGTCCGTAGTTTCGGTTCAAAGACAGTATACGCGCACGTTTGGCGGCAATCCTCCGAGCAGATGGACCATAATGAGACTTGTTAACAATTTTACCGAGCATGGGACAGTCAACAGAAGACATCGAAACCCTTCAGTTCGGACGGAGGAAACAATCGCTGCTGCCATACAAAACAATCCAACAGTTTCGACAAGAAGCTTATCTGCTCAAATGGATATAAGCTGACAGTCATTGCAGTCAATTATGCAATTATGCAAAAATTCAATGGCCAACACTCTGAACGCATCAGACTTCCCGATTCGCTTGAAATTTTGCCATTTGATGCTTCAAATGGTGGAAGAGGACGGAACACATATTGATCTGTCTTTTCATGTCTGACGAGGCCCATTTCGACATAAGCGGCAACATAAACAAACAAAATTGTTGAATACAGGGTGATTCAGGAAGTTCCGGACAACATTTCTCCAGCGTATTCCTTGGCTCATTTCATGAAGAAAAGTCCACTAGGACCGTGTCCGAAAATGCAAGGGTGCGAAATGGCAGCGGGTTCAAAATTTTGCGGATTGGTGGTCAGAGGGTAGTAGGGTAAAGTTGCAAACTCCTGAGCCAGTGGTCGGAAGCCCAGAGGTCTTACTGTTCCAAAGTTATGACCTTTTCTGAAAATTTCAATAAAATTAAATCTTAAACGTGTTAATTTACAAAAGCAAATAAATGTGCGCTGTTATTTCGCTTCCAAAAACAAAAACAAACATTTTTGCATTTCAGTAAAAAAGTCATAACTTTGGAACGGTAAGACCTCTGGGCTTCGTTTAGGTCAGAGGTATGGCTACCTTTCAAACATAAGTTACCTGTCACCTGGCTGAGCAAATTGAGATTATGTGAATTTTTTCCATTTTTTTCCCGAAAGCTCTGTATCTACTACCCTCCGACCTTCAATCCGAAAATTTTGAACCCGCTGCCATTTCGCACCCTTGCATTTTCGGACATGGTCCTAGTGGACTTTTCTTCATGAAATGAGCCAAGGAATACGCTGGAGAAATTTGTCCGGACCTTCCTGAATCACCCTGTATAGAGTGCTTCTAACCCACAGATACTCCATGAGACAGAATTGCATCCACTTCGTGTCACAGTGTGGTGTGCAGTTTCATCACGCTGCATTGTCGGGTCCTACTTCTTCGAAGAAAACGGTCACACCGTTACGGTTTCTGGAGACCGTTACTTAAGATTGTTGAGAGATTTTTTCTCTCCAGAATTACGCCGAATGAGAATTTCTTTCAACTCTGTGTGGTTTCAGCAAGATGGTGCAACTCCTCACATAGCCCGGCCTCCTATGACAGAATTGCGACGAAAGTTTCCCAATAAGCTGATATCCAGAAACTCCATATTCCGCTGGCCCCCAGGTCGCCGACGTTACTGCACCTGACTTTTTCTTGTGGGGTTATTACAAACAGGAAGTCTACAAAGCAAAACTAACATATTTCGAGAAACAATTGCGGCTCAACTCTCCAAGCAGTAATGAACAACTTTTTGGTGAGATGCCGCACATGCATCAACGAGCAGGGGGGGATTTAAATTCCATTATTTTTAAAACTGATTAAGCTATATTTAATAAAATTGAATGAGCTTTAACATGAATAAAATAAAAATGAATTCCATACACTGAAAAAAAATTATTTGAGTTTCTTAATGTAGCAATATTCATTAGCCACCCTGTACGTAGATTTGTCCGTGATGGACCAGTTTGTGCTTCGCAAAAAATCCAACTCCCTGAAATTACTTAAGATCCAAAAATAAATACGACTCTAAATATTATCTCCTCATCATTGGAGACCGTACCAGAAGCCTCTGCAAAAATTATGAGCTGAGATTCCATGGCAGCACGCCTCTCAGCCTATCAAACAGTGCCCACTGATCACAGCTACTGGCGTAGATATACCCTGTATAGGACTGAATATCATTAGCTATTTATCTTTTTGAACGAATGAAGTCACCATACGATCTGTCAATCGGGTTGAAGCATCAGCTTACATGCAGACTGAGTTATATCCACATGCTCCATATCAAGTGGTAGTAGTAAGTTAGTCCCTAATCTCTGCATCTTATATGCTCTATCATTCCTGCTCCCCGGCAACAATGTAAGGTGGATATGAAACTGCTTGGCCATTTTATTTAGAGATGCGAATAGGTTGTGGACAATTTTGAAATTCCGGCCTACATACAGCAGACTTATTATAGCGGCCTGACTGTGAAAGTAGATAGTGATACCTCTGGCGGTGATGATGTTTCGGTACAGCCAGACTACAACTTCTATAATTTGCCACGACGTCTGACAGAAAAACTGTGCAATGCCCGGATAGCCTTTGTGCGAAGTCAACACCACCCTTTTTAGAATAGACTCAAAAACCTACGTTGCCCTATAGTTCGGAGCCATCAGTGAAGAAGCATAAATACTTCCGCTCAAATTTACAACTGAAACGAGAAATACAAGAACGCCTAAAACATATTAACTAATTTGGGTTCCTTCCAGTCCCATCTGTCTTTGATATGAGTGGCAAAGTTTCTCCCAAAATGTCGTGTCGTGGATCGCATAAATCGTACCGTGACTATATGTACTGTTGGTCTATAATGCAGAAAGTCCTAGGCGGTTTGCTGAAATTCTCGCCATTTGCTTGCACAAAAAATCGAATGGTAACAGGTGAAGGATAACCCCAAAACTCCTAGTAGGGGTAATGCGAAGGCCACCCGTTGTACGCAACATTGCCGTTCTCTCGACTTTTGTCAATAGACGGAGGTAATTAGATTGTGTAAATACCGACAATGGTAGACAGCAATATAGGGCGGAGAAAATGTGTACTTATATATAAAGTAGCCAGTAAAATATTTTCGACGATTCGGCAGTCGAACTCCGATGGCCTTTTGGCACGAATAAAGGGCTAGTGTAAATGTTATAATCTTATCCATAATGTTAGGGTTGAAGTTGGTTTTTTCCCAAGAATTACTCCTACGTATTTTGCGATGTTTATCAGCAAATTTTCATACCGCCCACACACAATGGCGAAATTTACGGAACGTTTTGGTTCCTGATAAAGAGGACTAGCTCGGTCTGTGCATCGAAGAGATAAATTTTGGAGGACTATCGCATGGTAGACAACCTTCCTCTACGTAGCCCTGGAGAAATTAAGATTTTCATTAGTTTTCATTCTAAGAACAATAAGAAATACAAAATTTTGTAGCGTTTTGCAATAGGCACCAGGTTACCTGCTCAATCAATTCTAACCCGCGAGTGTAAAAATTGGTATGTATTTAGCTATATTGGTTATGAAAATAAGCCTGCGATTAATAGAAGTGGTGGCAAAACCCCTCCTTAAGATGAGCAATACCTGATGGAAGTTGGGGAACGGTCCTGACACGTATCCTAATTACAGAGTTTTCACAACCCTTTCGTTGCTATTACCGTTTGAAACCGTAGTAAGACTAAATATCTTAATTAGAAAATTGTAAAATCCAAATTGCACAGATTACACTGCGCAACGCCAATTTTTGGGGTGGACGATTCCTGCGCCAAATTATCACACTAGGTGAGTATAGACCGCTGTGTGGCTACACTTTTTTTGATTAATATTGTATTTGGTTTGTAAAAAATTTAAGTTTTTCATAAATACATCAATTCTATCATATATTAACAATGGTTTTCTGCTATTTTGTGATTTAAATTATAGTGGAATTTTGTGACAAAAAGGAATAATGGACATCTAAACAATAAAGAGAAACTTCTTGAGCAATATATACATATTTGTTCGACAATATATTTGTAGAACACAGTGTGTTCAAAATAAACCAATTCAGATTTAAATTTTAAGATTTCAAGATTGCAATTATTAAAACTGACTAAAAGGACATACGCAGAATCAAGACGAAAGATTCTCTTATGCGAAATCCTTAAGTAAAATTTATTCCACAATAAATTAGTAGAATATTTGGATATTTTCCGGTTATGTTGGTGCAGTTTTCTTGACCTTGTTTCCAAAAAGATCAAAACCGACGTCTGAAAATAAAGATAGAGAATTTTGGTATATGACGACCCATAATGAAATTTAATGAGGAATAAATTTGTGGAACAGTCTGAATCCGTACCTGGTCAGTTTAGTGTACATTTTTGGTACTTTTTGAACAAAGGAGGAAATGGACCCTTTAAACTATTAAATAGCGCATTTGAATACTCTACGAAAATAATCTACACCAAATTTCACTGTGGACAGGTTATCACAATAATTCGCTCAATTCAATATTTACACTTGGTTTTTAAATTTATCTCGGACAGTATCGGATAAGAAACCTCAAACTTGCCACGCCCATAAAAAAAAGTGTAGCCACGCAGCGGTCTACAATTTTGGGGTTTGACTGTACGCACCTAGTGTGATCATTTGGCGCAGGAAACTTCAAAGCAAACCTAGGCGAAAACTTAAATTTTGTTGAATAGTGTTATATATTGTAACAAATATTTCATACTGGGCGTGCGTTGGTTACACCGCTTGCTTAGATTATCACTTATGTTGTATGGAGGGCTAAGCCATAGTAAGCGGCTCTTGAAATTACCGCTTCCATTTCAGTTCTAAGCAGGCATAAACTAGCTTGTAACGAAAACAAATTGATTGTCAAAAAAGAATCCCTAGATAGTGATTTAGCCATGAAATTTTATTTTATTTAGCCGTCTTAAAATACCGTTCGGAACCGGTGTAAAACTCTAGGTCCCAATCAGTTAGTATAAAACTAGAAAGCGCATAGCTCACTGGTTGTGAGAAGCTCTCCCCAGTTCCTTCATGGGATGTAATGGGAAGCCATTTTTCTTTTTTTTAGATCGTGCCAAGTTCACATTCAATTGATAATATCTGTACTCGTTGAAAGATCCTACAGATACAAGCAAAGGACCCCTACAAAGCATCCAGAGATATCGCAAATTTTATGATTCATTTACTCGATGTGCTATAATACTAAACTCGCATGAAGGTAATTCGAGGTATACACATTAGTATTAGGCTTACACAAAGGTGGTAATGAGAAATCGAAATATTGTGGTACATTCGTCTTATGTCGTCTACAACTTTCAGTTTTTAAACTTGGATCTGAATTCCAACAATTCATGAAAATTTGTTTAGTATCTGATTGCAAAAGTCAGTTAAATTTAAGACATTCCCAACCTGGAATCTCGGAAGCTAATAATATTGGAAATAGGAAGTCTGCTGCAAAATATTCCACGCAGCTGCTAAATTAACCTTTCACAATTTCGGTTAACCCACATTCTTCAGTGTAACGAATTGAAGCATGTTAGCTTACATTTGCATTTTAGCTGAAATATTACAAAGAAAGGTGCATAAAAGTCGATCATGACGTATTACTTATATTTTTTTCCAAAGGATCTTTAACCTCTCCCTATACGTATTGATATCAACAAACGTTAAATAATTTATATATTATTTCTGCAATACTTTCAGATCAAATTGCAGATCAATAGTTTAACTCTACATGATGCTCGAGTGAGTAGTAGTGCATTAAGCAAAGTTAAGCCAGAGATATGGTACACATTTCGATCAGCTTTTAGGAGAGTAAATACACACATGTACAATACGCTTTTGAGGTTTCTTACATTTTATCATAATGTACGACATATTAATACAAAACAATATAAATTCCTTTTTTTGTATTTTCGCTGAATCCTTTTTGGTTTCCCTTAGCTGAAATATAAATATGTGGACTACCCCAGCATATGTGTTCGGGGGCCAGACAGATATGTTGGTGGATTTTGGGTAATTTGCATATTTATGCGATAAACATTATTGTTAATTTTAAACAATACCATACTATGCACAAAGCATTTATGTACATTATTCAGGAATAAAAAGGGAAACAACAGAACGAAATTTTTTTTTTGGAACATAACAAGTATGATGATCAAATCGTGATCACACGAAGGGAAATTTAAGTTATGTTATAGAAATTAAAGACACATTTATAAACTGTTGTTTTTTTATTTACTTGATACTAATAATAAAACCGTAAATAATCGGGTTGTTCAACCAAAATAACGCTTTTGTAAGGAGTTTTGGCAAATGAATCGAAATTGCTAACAACTTGGATTGAATGAGCCATTCTATAAAATATATAAGGTTATTCTTGTGAGAAACATACGAGAAGTTTGTTTCCTAAGTCATTTGTTCGTCGTTGATTTGCATCGTGATTGCTGTGCCAAGAATCAAGTGTTATGATGTTTTAGAACATGAATTGGTATGATATTAAACCTTCGGTGCTAATGTAAAAAACAGTGCCTCCGAAAAAATGGGTTCTTTGCTACTATAAATATATTCCATTATTGCGATGCATATACTATTTCATTCTCAAACGATTTGTTTACATTTACTTGCGTGCAATAATTCGCACATTAATGATCAAGCCCTTTTTTCATATATTGTATGTTTTCTTCACACTTTTCGATTTAGATAATAAACTAAAATGTATTATGTTTAATTTGATGACTCAGGCAGCAAACACATTGTTTCATGTCTAAGTGTTGCTAAAACTTTGAAATAAATATTATTAATTTCACAGAAATCAAGTTTGCCACAATAGAGACCGGTACCACGTTTACGTTTATGGTACTAAACACGTTTTTTATTCAACACTGCAAGCTTTTTTTAAGGTTCAAAACTATGCACTAGCCTTTCAAAGACCAGAGGTTACGTTCAACAAAATTATTTAAGCAGAGCTCTCAGGTTATAAGAAGCTTTCCCTAATCCCTTCATTGAATGTAACGGGAAACTATTTTTTTGTTTTATACAGACTAATACAATATTTTATTTCCTCTGGAATGGTGTTCACCGGAACCAGATCGGAACATATATACCTGTGCTATGACTCAAGCTTTCAAGGCCCATATCTGCAAAAAAAAAAAAATTTTGACACAGTGCAGAACTTTTGTCGAATGCATAATTTTGGTCGAGACCAGAGAATTGTAGCTAATCCGTATTTATGCCAAAATTTTAATTAAATAAAAAAATTTTCGAACTTCTTTTTTCGTAATCTGAAAGAGGAGCTCTTAAAAGTTGTTCATATCGTTACGAAACCGTAAACAAAAAGCAGCTATTAACAAGCGTTTTGGCAAAGAAGATGTTTATACGGCCACTTATCACGGTTTGGTATTCGTCAACTCGCTATATAAACTCGATTCTAGTTCACTCGCTTAATTTTTTGGATACGGTTTTGGCATGTGTTTATACCTGCGTGTCAAACCATAACGGCTCGAGTTAACTCGTTAAAGCGTCGTATACACGACGTATATTTCATAAATGTAACGCTTTCTTTGTGCTAACTTAAGATGTTACAGAATTTTCAAATTAAAGACTTAAAAAGGTATAATATAGAAAATATTTAATAATTTAAGTCTCCAATACTTACAATTTGTATTATATTTTAAAACATTTTAATTTCCCAAGGGTTGAATAAATTCACAACAGCGCATTAGACAATATTCAAAAACCCTTGTACATTAGAATGTATACGGACAAACATGCTTGGGTTTAAGTGGAAACATATTCGTGCTTCAGCCCAAACATCCATATGCCTACACGGACATATTTCTTCCCAAAACTCCGTACACTTACGTGAAAACATGCACGCATTTCCACCCAAGCATATAAATATTTAGAAAAGAATAATTTGTTGATTTCAGTATATACATATATATTATTTATTATGATTAACTTTACCATCATAATTCTACATTTATAATCAATTACCCCTTCTGCACAAATTCACATTATACCCCTCATAAACAATTTGTGGGTCAATCTGATCCAATATCAAAAACACATCCGTATAACGGCAAATTAATTATTTGATGTGTTAACATCTATAGCGGCGTATAGGGACTAAATCTATCAAAGTCAACGCATGCAAACAACACACAGACAGGTTTTCTGCTGCTGCTAAAACCAGATTTTATGCTGCTGCTAAAACCAGATTTTATGCTGCGACTGCGAAAGAGAATAATGACGTGTTAAACAAAAATGAGCGAGCAAGAGAGCAATGAAAGAGTGGTGTGGCAGGGGTGAGGCAAACGAAATTGGGTCTATAGCGTATGTATTACCATAATAATGTATGTATGTATGTACATGTGTCTGTTGCTGTTGTTGAACGGAGATATAAAGCATAGCCATATGGTGATACACTAATACGTCAGCTACTTCGTACAAAGTATGTGTGATGTTGTGTGTTTGGCTGTTTCGTTGCTGTTGATATGGCAAACATGTGGTTATGTGACACACGTATACGTCAGCTACTTCGGACAAAGTATGTGTGATGTTGTGTGTTTGGTTGTTTCGTTATAGAAAAAATTCAGCTCATATACCACATGAACAATTTAACTCCATCATGCAACAAACTTCACAAAATACCTCTTCGATTGGTGACATTAGTAGCATTCTATTAGTAGCATTCTGTAGTTTTTGTTCCGATGGAAATATAGCGTGTGCGTGGAGATTGCCGCAAATATAGATTAGTTGTGCCCAAACATATCGTGTTAATTTCGTTATGAGACAGAATGATTAAAATGTCATAATTTATGTGTTTGTGATCCAAATATATCTGTGTTTGTGATAAAAATGAGATGATGTGATGACTTTCTAACAAATTATTGACAGTCTATCTTGTAAGTGTGTGACTGTATTTAACTATTTTTCTTTCAGTCAGTGACTCATAAATATTCCTGAATGAATGTGTAAATTGCAGACGAAGTGAAGGTTTCTTATTTTGGCTAATGTATTGCGCTTTAGTTTCATGCATTCAGTCATCAATGGTTGATCGGGAATATTATAGGGAACGGTCGGTTAAGTAAGCATGCTGCTAAAAAAATCCAATGAGTGTTCGAACTCATGGGCGATGTGTTAACAGCTTTTTGCTACACAATTTTGAAGAACAATAGGCTAAAATCATGTCTTAGGATGGCTACAGTCGATTGGTGACATTCGTAGCAGTGTATTGATTAAAAAAAAATAATTTGTATTGCCATCTATATTTCAACAAACCAGTCTGTCCACAATATAATAAAATTTATTCATTTTTCACTTCTGCCCTACACCGAAAATGGTTCACGCGAACTAGAAGAGGACTTTTTTTCAATGCCTATAATAATGGGTGCTGACTTTATCACGAATTTTTCAACCGCAGAAGCACTGCCACTTATCGAATTCCTCTACGATAAATTCAAGCTTACTATTAATACTTCATTAGAGTCTCCAACTACTATCCAAGGAACTACAATTGACGTTGTTTTCTCACGATATTTAGATAGGATAGAATCTAAAGTTTATGTCTCATATTTCAGCTATCACAGACCAATTTTATCTGTGTTGAAAACTTAACATTTATAAATTATAAAAATAAAGAAATAAAATTTAATTCAATACACTATTATTTTTTATTTTCCAATGTAACATTTACTAATGTTTTCATAGAAATCGAACAGGTACCGTGTAGCAAAAAGGTGTTAACACATCATCCGTGATCATCATCATTGATTTTTTTTTATTATTGGAACATAAAACATACAAATTCAAATTTATTTTAAGACAAGAAGATTAATTCTGGGTGTTTATGCTTATACACAACATGTTGTTTGCATAAACTCTTTTTGCATGTATTGCAACGGATTGAACGCTTGCTTGAGTTTTTGGTATGTGGACAAAAAAAAAACATCCGAATTACCTAAAAAACATGGGGGAGAATCTTGAAATTGCATGACCTTCGATGAACTAGGAGTGTCGGCTACTACAGCTTCCTTGATCTTTGCCAAAACTCTTTTCGCAGAAGGACCATAGGGCAAAATGACGCACAAATTGCATACGGGTAGGTAAAGTATTTAAAATGTAATGAAAAAATATTGGCTAGTCGCGAAAAATTTTTTTTTCCTAAAATCCATCAGAAGGCCCTGACTGAGGATATGAAAAAGTTGTATAAACGTGTAGCCATCCTAAGACATGATTTTAGCCTATTGTTCTTCAAAATTGTGTAGCAAAAAGCTGTTAACACATCGCCCGTGAGTTCGAACACTCATTGGATTTTTTTAACAGCATGCTTACTTAACCGACCGTTCCCTATAATCTTCCCGATCAACCATTGATGACTGAATGCATGAAACTAAAGCGCAATACATTAGCCAAAATAAGAAACATTCACTTCGTCTGCAATTTACACACACATTCAGGAATATTTATGAGTCACTGACTGAAAGAAAAATAGTTAAATACAGTCACACACTTACAAGATAGACTGTCAATAATTTGTTAGAAAGTCATCACATCATCTCATTTTTATCACAAACACAGATATATTTGGATCACAAACACATAAATTATGACATTTTAATCATTCTGTCTCATATCGAAATTAACACGATATGTTTGGGCACAACTAATCTATATTTGCGGCAATCTCCACGCACACGCTATATTTCCATCGGAACAAAAAAACTACAGTTTTTTCAGCGTGTATAAAACTAAAATGCAACCGATCAGTCAACATTAGAAAAGCTCACTTCATCTCAAATTTTCACATGCAGTCACGAATATTTATGAATCTCCGGCTGAAAGAATAATGCAAATGTACGAGTAAACACTTACAAAATTTGGATATTCTCTCTTTGTGCTTCTTTTATTATCTTTCTCTGGACAGATCATAAACAGTGCAGCAAATAGCGCTATGTTTGTATCACAAACAGAGATATATTTGGGTCACAAATATTAATAATTTTTTCTCCAACATGTAATATTGAAAAGCAAACACAATGTGTTTGTACACAAGTATACTATATTTGAGAGAACCTGCAACAGCTCGTTATATTCGCATCCACACAGCAAGAAAAGGCAAATTTTTCAGCGTGTATATACGAAACTTTTAACTGCAGTGCAAGCATTCTGACGGCCATATTTCATCTATTCGACGAAGTGGTTTGATTTCAGTGTGCCTTCGTAGATTCTCTTCTTGCCTTTACCACGTGAACAAATAGGCGTTTGTATGTACAAACCCCTCATTTATTTAAACCAAGTATGCCTTGGTGGGTTCTTTGGTTCTTTGTCGATTTCTGTCTCTAGTAAGGGATGTAATTTGATAGTGGAGGTATTCTATTTACTCCATGGATTTCGTGGTACTCGTGGCCTGCGATACCCTTCACGGTTCCATTCATTGATCGCTCAGGCAATATCAAATGTATGGCCGATCCGAGTCCAATTTCGCTCCGTATGTATATGTTACAATTCAACAGGACTGTTGCTTGTGCGTTGTGTTAGATCAGTATATGCTATTGACAAACGTTTGGACTTTCTTTATTGCCATCTTCGTCCAGCTCCAATGAGAAAAACCATATAACTGTAAAGAAATCGCACTGTTGATGAATATTCGCAATTTCGTTCTGTTTGAAATCATATTATTTCGCCAAATTCTGTGCAAGTTTAAAAATGCAAAGCGGGACTTAACTATCCTATTCATTGCGGACCCACTATGTTTGGTAATGCTGCATCCCAAATGGTTGAAACGGGAATCCACGGCTTCATTTATCAATAACCATCACCTGTTCTCAATATGTATTCTTAATTCCACATTTTTCGCATGTTCGGGGTGTCATTCTTTCTAAGTTGACTTTAGTGCCATCAAAGGTGTTGGTCACATGACATATGTGATCAATATGTGGTGAAAGATTGACTTTCCATTCCATTAAACCAAATCTATATGTTGCATCTCTACAGAGTTCCCGAATCGTGGCTAATATCTTGATCTTGATCGACATTGAGTTTCAATGTATACCATCGAAAGCTTGTTCGAAATCTAGGGAAAGTAGGTACAGATGAGGATGTAATTCAACCAATTACTCCTTAATTATCTGCAGCGTGATTATATGGCTGCCACACCAACAACCAGGCCTTATACTCGTTAGCCCCTGACGCGCAATGTGTTCCATCACTTGCGAAATCCACTATGGTATAACGGTTGCCAGTACTTTCCCTACCCCATTTAGCAAAGTAATGTCCTTTCAGGTAATTCACAGCATTGAGCCCTGTATTCAGTTCTTGCGAAGTTTTCGTAATCCATTTTGTTGCGGAGAGTGACCACCTATTTTTGATTTACCTTACAAATATTGCATTTATAATTCGTCAACGCACTCTATTTTATTTTTAACGAATGTGGTATTACTTTCGGTTTTTAAAATTATCGAAAAGTCAAAATTTCGGTCCCAAACAATTATCAAACAATTATTTTCTTGCGAAATAACTTTGGCGTAACAACCCTGTAATTGGGGAGCTGATTACCAAGCAAATGCAAAGTGACCGAAGTTATTGGTTCATGAAATTTTCGTTATTTTTATACACGTACTTCTTATGGCAAAGAAAATTTCATAAAAACTGAATACCGGGCTTTAGATCCGGGTTATTCGGGATTGTGGTAACTGCTCACTCTTACCACTCCTCTCTTGCCAATGCACTTCGCCTGACAGATGTAGTGAACGGTAGTGCACTATATTTCAACAACTCCATTGGTAATTAACAAGGCCAGAAGACTTTTGGTTCTTCGTTTTTACCAGTGCCGCCTCTATTTCTGTTCGAGATAGCCTCGCCAGTGTTGGTGTCTTGGATGACAATTTGTCCGTCGGTGGTGCAATGGTTAGTGTGCGCGACTCTTGTACATGAGAACATGGGTTGGATGCCTGTCATTTCTTTGGACGACTGTCACCGCGCTGAGTAACTGCGACACTATCGAGTAATTAGGCATGATAAAGCTTCTCATAAACTCGGGCGTAACAGGTCCGAATCTGTTAGGCTACAAGTATTGTGTTAGATCGTATTCGCATATTATGCAGGTGTTCGTGTTTCCGAATTTCGGTCAAGGTTTCTGAACAAATCCAAGGTTTAGTCTCACACCTTTTCTTAAAAAAGACCCACCTTGACAGTTTCATTCAGCGTTCAAATCATATTAGCTCGTAGAGTTTGATCGTACGTCATTCATGTGGATGGGCAGACGTCTCTATTGCCGTTAAGTTTTTCTTCTAATACAGTTTACAGATGCTGAATGGAGGCGGACAGTGTCCACTAAGTGTTTATGGTCGCTTTAAAATTCGTTTATTTGATGTCCTGCAGGATACTCAAAAAAACACCTTGCTGGCAAATATATATGGTCAATGTGATTGAATATTTGACCATCGGTCGATTCCAATATATAGTTGAGAACATTTCTATCGGGTAATATTGTTCCGCGAAGAAACAAGTAACAGGAAGTACGGAAATCGATGACCCTGCCACCATTGATTTTCTTCAGAATTCCAATCCCATGTTTTCCCATAACATCTTTTTGTGGTCGTTGGTCACGCTGGCATTGAAATCTCCTAGAAATAGTTTAGGAAAATCTAGTTGAAAGCAGAAATCTGGAAGGTCGACTCCGCTGCTACGTCGTTTGCCATTGTCGGAATATGTCGTAACTTTCGTTTTGCCAGTATTAAGGTAAAGTACTTCCCTCAGACCCAAAATAACCACAATGTAGGATTCTATAATCCTTTTAACCTGCTCGAGTGTCGATTTTACTCCAGGTACTAATCATGGACCATTGTTTGAAGCCAAAAATCGTTGTATTCAGAGAACGTTTGATTTTGGAATTTATCGATCTTTCTGTAATGAATGCAATTTAAGATGCCACGAACCTCTAAGCAGATTCACAAGTTGTGCTATTGTATCTAGGTTGGCTGCGAAATTGCCTTGATACCTAATATGCGTCTGTGTTACCATGATGTTCACGGTTCTCAACCAAACGCCTTCTCACTTTACCTTGCCTTATTAATTTTATTTCAGAAACGCGTTCGAGGGCAGTACTACAGGATACTTGACCTAATGGCAGAAGTAATGATCTTCTTTGGAATTCTTTGGAAAACAACTGCTACACTCAGGGAACTAATTGTTTGAGAAGAGGTTGTAGCAACCGTAAATTCAGCTGGTTGCCACCGAATTGAGCTTGCTACAATGGAATTGAGGTTGTCACGACCGAATTTAGTTCCCACAACTGATATTCGGTTGAAGCGACCTCGTTGCAAAATTGATTCAGTTGTGACAAACGAATCTTCAATTATATTCGTTCTGTCAACTAAATTTTCTAAAATTTCGGTTGGAACAACCGAATTTGGAATCAATTCGGATACGACAACCGACATTGGCACCAAATTCGGTTGGAGTGACTGAATGTGACATCAATTCGGTTGGAGTAACAGAAGTTGGCATCAAGTCGGTTGCAGCTATCGAATCTGGTATCAATTCGGTTGCTATAACCGAATTTAGACTTATGTCGGTTGCAACGACCGCATTTGGCGTCAATTCGGTTGCTGTAACCGAATTTCTTATTAGTTTTGTAGGTACAGCCGAATTCCTTAAACCTGACGTTTAAAATTCTAAAAACAGTATTATGTTAAAGAAAGATAAAGAATGTATAATTATTGCTGTCCCGGCGATATCAAGGTTGTTTTTGTGGTTATTAAGAAAGGTTAGTATAAATATTGTAATTACGGCATTTGTATTAAAATGCCTTTCTTATTTTGCAGAAAATATCCAAGCAGATATGAAGAGTTTTCAAGTTTTTCAAGGTCGGTCGGTTGAGATATGCTGTAATCGCCTGTACATCTGAACAACGGTTTGGGACCTACATCAAAATGATGGCCGGGACTTCAACGTCAGAATAATTTAAATTACTTTATTTCCTCGCTTTCTAATATATGAGTACAGGAAAATAAATCATCACTTAATAATAAAAAAAAAATTCAAAATTTATTTGTGACACTGTGTAAATCCGGTTGTAACAACCTATAATGATGTTATGTCAACCTCTAATGAGGTTATGTTAACCTCTAATGAGGTTGCGTCAACCTCTTATGAGGTTGCGTCAACCTCTTTTGAGGTTTCGTCAACCTCTAATGAGGTTGCGTCAACCTCTAATGACGTTGCATCAACCTCTATTGAGGTTGCATCAACCTCTAACCAGGTTATGTCAACCTCTAATGAGGTTGCGTCAACCTCTACTGAGGTTGGGTCAACCTATAATAATGTTGCGTCAACCTCTAATGAGGTTGGGTCAACATCTAATGAGGTTGCGTCAACCTCTAGTGAGGTTGTATCAACCTCTAATGAGATTGTGTCAACCTCTAATGAGGTTATGTCAACTTCTAATGAGGTTGTGTCAACCTCTAATGGGGTTGTGTCAGCTTCTAATGAGGTTGTGTCAATCTCTATTGAGGTTGTGTCAACCTCTAATGAGGTTGTGTCAACCTCTAATGAGGTTGTGTCAACCTCTAATGAGGTTGTGTCAACCTCTAATGAGGTTGTGTCAACCTCTAATTCGGTTGAGACAACCTCTAAATTCGGTCACGGCTAATTCGGCTGTCTCAACCGAATTTTTCTGTGAGTGTACAAATAGCTTTGATCGCAATGAGAAAGACCCCATATCCTTTTTAGGACATCCAATTAGAAAGACTCCATCCCCTTTTTAATAACACTTAAATATTGGCGATTCCGGGCCTTTTGAAATAATAAGATGGGGCGTTTTTCTTGAACGCTATAAATTTCACTTTATTGCAACTTTAAAATAAACTAAATTTTTACTTTAATCTAACACGACATCGTAGGGGGAAACGTAGCTAAAACTTACAAACTAATAAAAGAAAGAAGAGGCTTAGGATATTCAGCGATAACGAAAGGAAGGGAACGTAGAAGGGAACTTAAAGAGAAAGGACTAAGGAGGAGCAATAACAAAAATATTTTAAAACTAGTAGGAGAGTTCATGAAAGAGAAGGAAATAATTATTTTTTCTAAAGAGCAAATATATAATGAGGTAAAAAGACTCGTTAATAATTATATACAACTAGCTGACCCGGCAGACTTCGTCCTGCCTTCAAAAGTATTTATAACATCAGATGGTAAACAATGATTAATATCTCGTCGTGGGCGCCATCTATTTTATCACGGTGCAAAAACACAAAAAAACTAAATATTGCGCCATCTGTCGGACGAACTTCAAACTACACAGAAACACTACTCACGGCCCATAGAGCATGCATATAAAATTTGGTCAAAATCGGTCCAGTAGTTTTTGAGTTTAGCGATCACGAACATACACGTAATTTTTATATATGTAGAGATTATTAACAATATTCTAGTTTCTTATTATTTCAAATCGATGAAAATTTAAATATCATCTTATAACCAGTTTGATTATTTTGTCCGTCAGTTTTGGACATAACATTTTTGATCACAGTTGCAAAAAAAGGGCAGGGCCTAAGTGGAGTAAAGACGGTGCTGCAACAATAATTTTATGAGAAAAAGATTCGTCGCATAAACGACTGCTTCAAACGAAAATCGCGACAGCTTCAATTTTATATTATTTTCTTTGTTACTGAAAAATTCACATTTAATGCATTTGCCGCGGCAACGACCAAGTCGTTGGATTTACGAAGGTTTACATTGCAGCGCGAGCCGTTTTCATTTAGAGCGATTATGAAAAAACTTGTCCTTGATTTTACCGATGTGTGTTTCAAGTTATGGTAAATATTCTAGTTGAAAGTTGTTTGAGTTATCTAATATATTTTAAACGATATTACGAAATTTTCTCATCACTGTCTGTATTTTCTATAACCATATTTAAATGATTTGGTTGTAGACGAAATACAAGCACAGAAATGGATTAAAAACTTTTTTGTTGCAGTTAGCTTGAACTCGCCTTCAAGCCACATTTTAATGGAAACTAGTCATAATTTTGTTAAATAAGATTTTATTAACTCTGTATTTCCCTCCTCAACCACCCGCATAATACCCATGCATTTGTAATACTAAAGAACGTTTAAATCTAAAACATTCTTAAACTGAGCATTTGTGTGGAGATTGAGGGAAATACTACAAAGATTCCCAGGCTTCATCACTACAAGTGCATCACCATCATCGTCAACAACATCCAATGGAAATCTGAAAAAGCCCTTAAAGCATTCATCACCACCACCAACAATTACGACATGGAATGATGCAGGATGGCAGCGAGTTGGACCAAGAATAAGAAATAAAACAACCTTGAATCATTTAGCTTAAAACACCGAGATTATGTTTATGATGGTCGTAGTGGAAATGTTTCCCAACAGACTACAAAATAACACAAATGCATCATCAACATACCACCATCAACCCATTATCACATACCAGACGCACTTGCTGTGGCCGTTGCCGCCGACTCACCATTCGCCGTTTGTGCAACAGACGCGATGAGTAACCACTGATCACTTTTCTGGTTGTTTGACTGGATTGAGATGTGTAGCGGGGGGGAAGAAAGAAAAAAACTTAAAGTCATGAAATAAATCGCAGCCAAGTAACAACACAACATTGAAAATATTGCCAAAGGCAAACAAAAATCCACTGGAGAACCGAGCGAGTTCAGATATAACATTAAAGGATGCCTGGCTACGGTATTGAAAACCGATAGAATTGCCACTAAATGATCGATAAAACCCCTAAAAGAGGAAACATATTGTTCAATTTTTATTCGCCGAAGAAAAAATAAGATGATACAAAATCGTTCGGGGTTTCTTATTATTGCGTGCGAGTTAAATAAACTGTACGTACGTACAAGCCGATTTGCCTCATGAAAAAATAAGTTAAATGTTTTTAAGCTCTAAGCAAAACAATATAAAAATCACGTCTAAACGGCAATGAAATAGATGAGGTTCCCCCAATCATCACGGGGGGTAAATGAAAAGGAAGGTGCAGATGGGACAGCAAGTGAAGGACTGTGGTTTATCGGGAGGTAGTGCGACAAAATAATATAAAAGTCTATAATTCCCAATGGAGACAAAGATTGGGAACCTTTTGTTCTCAATCATTCCTTTGTCGTTAGAAGGCGGATAAGCCAAACAAATATAACATACATGACACTTCTGTTTAGTTTCGGGCTAATAAGTAGATACCGAGCAAAAACTACTTCTGACTAAGAAGCAGGTTTGTAAGGGAGATTTTTGTATGAAATGCCCCATTTGACGGCACTCGTTAAGCACTAATTAAATACAATTTAAATAGATTCTTTCTGTAAAATCTGGTTGTGGTAATTGCTTCATATTGAGAATTTATCATATTTTATCCGGATTATAATTAAGTATATAGAATAAGTGGTGATTTATCCGACCTTTCGTATTGCATTTAAATATTAAATTGTTCGAGCGTTTGGTCGTATTTTCAATTTATTTTTTTCTTCGATATTTCGCTACCCGTTGGATAGCATCGTCAGGAAGATAAACACAAATATTAATAATAAATGAAAATAATTGATAAACAAAATTTTTTCATGACATTTGAAAAAACAACAATTACAAAAAATTAAAAATTACACAATTGAAGAAATTTTCTTGTCATATGAAAAATGTTCTAAGTTACTGCCAGAAAAATTTTTGTGTAGAAATAGTTTCTCTAATTTACAGCCAGAAAAATAATTTGGTTGATAAAAATATGTAAATAATGGTAAATTCAACAAGTTACATCCGGATATATTAAAAATGTTACCTAGTGACAAATTCAATTATACATCAAACAGTTTTCGGTGAAATGTTCTACATTTTACTAATTAAATATATATAATTCTGTGCTTCATTATCCGTATCCGCTTTTAAGTTTATTCTCTTCGCTATTGGAGTCCTTATTATCCGTAACATTTCTAACATAAAATGACGTTTATAATTATTTTCCCTATTCAAAACTGACATATCTTGTAAGTTTGGGAAATGATTTAAGTTTGCACAGTGTGATGATAATGCTGTTGTTTGTGTTGAGATGTGTCTATATTTTTGATCTAATTTGTGTCCTGCAATTCTAGTCTTCAGTTTATTTTTAGTTGTACCTACATATACCAAATTGCAACTTTCACTATTATTTCCTTCATAAGGTATTTTGTATACTAATTTTTCAACAGAGACGCCACAAAAGTAAATCGTTAGGGACAGCAAACGACGCCATATTATTTCCCGCTCTTTTGACATTTCTCTTCAGTAAGGTTTGCCATTTCATCATAGAAAGATATACGAGCCAACAACGAGTCGAAATTATTAAAATTTACTTCCGAAATTTGGAGTCAGTGGCCTCAACTTTAAGAGCGCTACGTCCAATTTATGGTTGTCATAATCCTCCTACCAGATCAACAATTGAGCGTCTAGTGGAAAAATTTGAATCCACAGGCACAGTACAAAATGTTCCCGTGCCAGTGAGACAAAGAAGTGCCCGTAGTGTCGAGAATATTGCTGCCGCTGAGGCTTCAGTTCAAGAAAGCCCAAATGTGTCTCTCACACGTCGTTCTCAAGCGTTGGGCATCTCTGTGGCGTTGTTGTGGCGAATTTTGCGTAAAGATCTTGGCCTACATCCTTACAAAATCAAATTTACGCAAGAACTGAAGCCGCTTGACCACCATAAGCGTCGTATATTCGTGAATTGGGCTGAGCAACAACTTGAAAATGATTCCGATTTTCACCGGAAAATCATCTTCAGCGATGAGGCTAATTTCTGGCTGAATGTGTTCGCCAATAAACAAAATATGCGTTATTGGTCAGACAGCAATCCACAAGTAATCCATGAGTCATCATTGCATCCCGAAAAAATTACGGTTTGGTGCGGTTTATGGGCCGGCGGCGTCATTGGGCCGTACTTCCTCCGTGATGATCAAGACCGGCACATTACTGTGAATGCGAATCGCTACCGTTCAATGATAACCGAATATTTTTGGCACCAATTGGATAATATGGACTTGGAGGACATGTGGTTCCAACAGGACGGCGCCACGAGCCACACAGCGAATGCCACAATCAATTTATTGGAAACCAAGTTATCTCACGAAATGGCCCAGTCGATTGGCCACCTCGGTATTTCCTGTGGGGCTACGTCAAGTCTATGGTCTATGCCAACAATCCAGCGACGATTGATGAACGTCGTACGAATATCGAACGTGAAATTGCAGCAGTATCGGCCGATTTATGCTTGAAAACCGTCGAAAATTGGGTTCAGCGTCTGGACTTCTGCAAGCGTGCCCGTGGTGGCCATGCAAAATAAATCGAGTTCCATACATAATGGCATCGAACGTACTTTCACAGGAATAAAGAACTTCATTGGTATCTACAACCGGTTTTGTTTTATTTAAAAAAATTTTGTAGCGCTCTTATTGAAAACCCGTTATATTAGATCTATCAAATTTATCTATTCTATCTTTGGTTTTACTAAACAATCTACCTAGTGTGTGTGTTGTTTTTGTAATTAGTAGTATCAAATATTTTTGATTTTTCTAATCTCTCAGAAAATCCTGGCCCATAAGATAATGATTTAAATTTTTCGGTTCCACCATTGGGGTTTGGTTATTTTGCCCCTTATTTTCATATTGCCTTATTTATCTATTGACTAACCCTATTGGGAAATTGTTGTCCATTAATACTATTGTAATCTTCTTCTTATTCCTTTTGTGAAAATTCCTGTCGCTTATCTTCAAAACTCTCTCTATTAGGTTTCTGGCCGTATTGACAACCACTGATTTCGGGTGTTTGGAGTGGTAATTGATAACCCTTCCAGAAGCAGTTGTTTTATGGTACCAATCCACTAATAAATTCTCCCCATTTCTTATTACCATGGTATCCAAGCAAGGGAGTCTTGATCCACGCTCTTCTTCAATTGTAAACCTAATATTAGGATGAACATTATTAAATGTTGTCAAAATAATATCTATAGCACTATTTGTAACGATACAGAATAAATCGTATACATATTTAGTAATGATTTTCGGCTTTATGGTCATCTCTTCTATGCAGGAATCAAGTAGATTCTCCATAACAATATCAGCCACTATCGGGGAAGCTTGAGATCCCATTGGAAGTCCTTCTTGTTCAAAATATATATTAGAAATACCTGTTGTCTTCTATACAAAACTTTAAAATATAGAGGAATAATGACATATTAATATTTGTGTGCTGTTCTATTCTGTCCCATTTTTCCTCGATAATACGAAGTGCTAAGTCTACTGGTATACTCGGAAATAAAGAAACTACATCAAATGAAACAAATTTTTCACAATTTTGTATTCTTCGTTCCTTTATTTTATCCTTAAACTGCAATGAGTCTTTTATATTGTATTTGGAGTCTTCTGTAATCCTTTGCAGTATATTCGTAATGTACCTACACAACTCATAAGAAGGTGAATTAAAAAAAGAACATATTGGTCTCAACGGAAAATGTTCTTTGTGTACTTTTGGGACTCCATACAACCTAGGTGCTGTGGACACATTTGTCTTAAGTTTGTTCTTCTCTATTTGATTTATGTTTCCTGCTTTATAAAGTTTTTCCACAATATGATTGTTAATATTTTGAAGTTTGCTGGCAGGATGTTTATCCATCAGCTAGTACTTAGCTGTATCGCCTACAATATTATTAATTCGTGATATATAATCACATTTGGTTATAGCTACCGTCGCATTTCCCTTATCGGCATTAACTATCAGTACATCTTTATTATTCTTTAAATACTTTTCAGCTTTATCTACTTTGTCTAACAACAATTTATCCGTATTCGTCAGTTTCATTTTATTCATCTGACTATCTATGATCGTCGTCAATTTAGTTCTAGCTATTTCTTTTTCTATCTTACCCGGTAGTGTTTGAAAGAAATCTTCTCCTTCTGCTATAATATTCAATATTGGTAACTGGTCCACAGAGGTGAATAATGTTGCAATCTTTGTGGAATCTTCTACACAAAAACTACAGCGCTACAGCCACTGTTGTTCCAAAATATAAAAACATTGCAGAAACACCAAAATTTCGGAAACAGAATAACTAATCGTTAAGGTGATTTCAATTATTATCGGCGATTTAGTATAAACAAAATTCCACAGTATCAAAAAAAAGGATTAGAAATCTGCAAAAATCAGTCATTTGTCGCGATTATTCGCTCCAGGTTGAACTGAAATGTGGATTTAAGTTCATAGCTCAAATGAACTGTTAAGCTGAAATGATACAATGAACTAAATGATGAACTAGTTAATTCTGTTCAGCTGAACTACAAAGAGCGCCCATTTTAATTAACTAATATTCCCAACTCTAAACTAAATTGACGTTGTAATCAGATTGCACTATCCAAACTGTCGTGGAAGATCGGCAGTTAATCGCAGAAAATCGTGACATTATATTGAGTGCCTTATTTTACTGCAAATAAGTAAGCGAACGACAAACAAATGTAATCATTACTTTACGCTATTGCCTACAAGAAAGAGACTTGATAGGCAGTAAACCTTACTTGACTTTCGTCTGACATATACAATCCGACATTTTCAAACATTACATATAATGTTGTCCATACTTTGTTAAGTTTGTGTGTGGTAAACATGTAAGTACTTCTGAGTAAGCGCTTTAGTATCTAGATATAATTTAGCTAGATAGTCTTACACATGTCTTTCGAAGCATTAATTCCTTTGCACCAATCGACATGTGCCTTTTTTTGAGCGATTGACAAAGCAAAGCAATCTGGCAATATTTGTTTCCATACAGCATCCATATTTTTCCCAAACCAACAATTTTGGCACCTTCACGAAATTTATCCTGGAATTCGGAATATCACTGCTGAATTAGGAAAACCAACGAACACGGTGCAACGTGACAGTGATTCATCATTAAATTCGAAGCATATGAAAAGGCCTTCTAAGCACATATACTATTTAAAATTATCAATCAATTACAAGTCGTTATCAGATTTCAACATATCTATACCGGTGTTGCCATATATTAAATCATAAATGGCAACCCTCATAAAACTGTACAGTGTAACTGTAATATCTGTACTCCGCAATGATGTCAGCTTTTTACAATGTAATTTGCACAAGCAATTGACTGCCTTAATTAATTAATTACGTGATTTCGATTACGAACGCTTAATTTTGTACGTATTTCATATTTTTTACACAAAAATTTCATAAAATATATTTAAAGGTGGTTTATCGAAATATAAAGACAAAGTTGTGTATCAATTTGAGATTTATTGAAATTGAAAATATCGAAATTTTTATGTAAAATACACCTACATATCACATATCAAATTCACGTCGCAAAAAAAAAAAGCTCGGTGAAAATTTTGAAAATATTTTTTTATGTGTAAAAAAAACTATTTTTCTCCGGAAACGTGCTAAGAATCGATACCTCAGTGGCAGGTAGGGGCCTACAAGTACCCTCGTATTAAAGAAAGTTTGATGTTCCCGTAATCACATTTGAAATTCCAAAAATGCATTTTTCAGTAAACCCTAATGATATACATACATGTTGATGGGGGGATAATTGCTAGAAAAATAATAGCGCTGTTAGAAGCCATTGTATTGTTATTGTTATTACCTTTGCCTTCGTTGCTTAGAATAACTGTCGTTATTTGTTTGTCCAGTGTTTGGTGGTGACACGAAATACGATAGATAGGCCAACTAGAGCCACAAATAAAAATGTATTGGAGGTTTATTTTAAAGGAAATAACATCGAATTACTTTATAATATATAAAATCGGGTTTAATTTAAATAAATATCAAAAGTTTCTGCCCACTTCTCCATACTTTGTGTTTAAATATTCAAAATTGAGAAAATTCACTTTTAGTTACAAAAACTTGCACCAATATCGATGGCGCAAAAAATCGCAATTTTTTTGAAATTAAACTATAGATTAATCTACAACCTAAAACAAGTCCGACCATCTATAAGTAAAAACGAGCTGCAATATGATTTTTCTCCCTATTTTTACAATTTTCCATTTTACGTTAAGTTTCAGACAAATCGTTCCCTTTTTATATCATACACATAATTATTATAAATGTAGAATATCATGATAATGTACTTACTCTTCTCTTTCGAATCCATTTTTTAGATTATTTTTAGTGAAATTTTTGTGGGCTTGACGTCGTTTTCAACACTACGCTGATAAAGACGTTCGAATCTCGACGCGTCTGGATCTAGCAACGGTCACTTTTAAACTGGAATACCATAGCAGATATATGGGTTCAAACCCTCCCCAATCTACATTTCGCCCTGGGATTATTACTCCACCAAACCCAAACCCCGTAAACGAAACTTAATTTTTCGAATTTTGACTAGAGATTTGGCATTATGTCAATCCACACCCATATGGATTTTCTTTCCCCACTTTAGCTGCTGATTTGGTGTTAGTTAGGGTCATTCTACAGGGGCGGATCAGTTTTGCCGGAATCTCAAATTCACACACAGCTTCGCTCAGATTTTCCCGTATTGGGCTATCGAAAGCAGCTTTGTAATCGACAAAGAGCTGGTATGTATCGATTGGCTTTTCGTGGGCCTTTGGTCAATCGTAGACTTGCCTGGTCTAAAACGACACTGATAAGGTCCAGTTAGGCTTTCAAGATTTGGATTTAGTCTTTCACATAATACGTTCGACAAGACCTTATACCTGATGGATAAAAGCCTGATACCGCGATAGTTGGAACAGATCGCCGTTCTAATCTCACCACGGTTGCCGGGGTACAATCTACACTGTCTTCCACTATCACTACCTCCTGATCGTCAGTGGAAGATCTGAGTGGAGAAGTGCTAAAAAGTGGTCACTCCACATTTTGCGCACACACTGCTTATCCGTCACCAGATTCCCATTCTCTTCCTTGAAGGATGGCAGCCCATTATTAGGCCCGTTATTCGATATTCTTACCCTCTGGAAAAATTTTCGGGATTCACCATTCATCGTACCATTTTTTCCGCCTAAATAATTTTTGTTTCCTACCTTCTCAGCCTCTTGTACCGCTCACTCGCAGCACGCGTTGTAACTGACTATTGCGTTGCAAAACGTACAGCGTCTTTTTCGTCAGTTGCAATACGACATTCTTCGTCGTACTATGGCTTATCCTTCTACGGGTTTTGATAGCCAAGTTTAGTCCTGCTGCGGTTTCCAAAGAATGGGAGATGTGCTTCCACCGCGCTTCTTGGTCCTCAGGGGGGGGAGTATTCTGCTCTAGCAGGAGAGTAAGCTTTCGTTGATAGGACTCTGATATCTCTGGTATTTGCAGCTTGTCGGTATCTAGCTTTCCCGTGTTCGCATCGTACGTATTTCGCCCTGCTCAGTCTTGTGCAAACTTTCGCAGCCACCAGGTAATAATCCGTGTCGATATTGGCACCTCGAATCACACGAACATACATTACACTAGAAGAGTGCCTATCATCTATTACCAAGTGATCAGTCTGGTTCTTCGTCCTCTGATCAGAAGATATCCAGATTGCCTTATGAATGTCCTTATGCTGGAATCGTGTGCTACTAACAACCATGTTCTTTGCAGCGGCGAAGTCTATCAGTCTTATTCCATTATCGGAGGCGGTATCATGTAGACTGTGATTACCGATGGTTGGTGGAAAGACACTTTCCTTTCCCAATTTGGCATTAAAATCGCCTAGAATAGTCTTAATGTCGTGGTCAGGGCAGCGTTCGTATACGTCCTCCAGACGCTCATAAAATGATTCTTTGACCTTATCATCTTTATTCTCTGTCGGTGCGTGCAAACAAATTAACGAGATGTTGAAATATTTCGATTTGATGCTAATTGTGGCTATGCGTTCACTCACTGCGTTGAACCTTGAAACTAGGTGTCGAAGTCTCTTGCCAACTATAAATCGGCACCCGAATTCGTGCTTTCGCTCATGGCAGCCAATATCGAAGTTTTTCTTTCTGGTGCAACCATATCCTGTCGGAAAGTGGCACCCGTCCTGTATAGCGTTCGAATATTCCAGGTACATATCCTTAAATCGTGGTCCTTAAAACTTTTGCGAGGATCGTCAACAGTTAGGAGGTTTCTTTGTTCATTATTTTTTCTGTGTATTTTCATTGTCAATATAACGGTGGCGGGAGACAATCCCAGCCCACCGTGCTTTGCATTGTGCCTACTGCCCGGATAATTAGGTGTTGGCTCATCCGCCTGCAAAGGACAGAAAAATATGTCCACTACTTCGAAGAGCTTCAGTGACAGGGTCACCTAAAAATCCTGAGACGTATCAATGATCGAATTACCAATCAGGCTGCACACTCGTTTCGCCGTCTCACTTTAGCTAGGTAACGGAGTTTTCCGCTAAGCCATTGCCCAGGACATACTGCGTGGAAGTAGTGAGCTGCTTGGACTGGCCAATGAAGGAATCAGTACCTTGGTCTAACAAATTTTGAACAACAACTGATTTAATTTGCATTGGAAAAGTGTAAACAACAAAAGTGCCAAACGCTCATGAACGAAACCACGCCAAGAAGCTTATACTATACGTGTGTGAACAGTGCAGGAACAGAATTTGGCTGTCCGCCACGCGTGTTGTTGAAATTCAAACTTTGGGCATTACTGATATAGAGCAAGATGTATGTATTATAGGTGGAAGCTTTAATACAGAAGATTTAAATTTGCTCTTGTAGTTGCGGGCTGGCCTTGTCAAATATTGTTTATAGCATTTTCTAAAATGTATCTAGTACAGGCGGAAGCTTTAGAATAGCTGATTTTATTTGTTCTTGTCCTTATCATAACTGCCGAAAATTACAAGAATGTCTCCTGCTATAACCTGAAATAGATAAATCTTGGCAGTTTGACAATGTCGGCCCCTGATATAAAAACAAATTGCCTGTAATTCCTACGGCTTCTACCTTACTTATTGTGCAGTCGAATACAGAAGTTAAAATTTGATTTTGTAATTTCAAACTGTTGTTTATAATTGATGGCCCTGTTGGAAGAAGGTGTTAACTCACTTTTTTTGAAACACAATATTTTCCATCTTTTATTGTTTCCATGGTATCTGATTTTGTTTTAGATAAGAACAAAGTTTAACATCTGATATTTAAACTAAATTAAATTTAAATTTTTGTTTTTAAATCAGATACCATGGAAACATTAAAAGAAGGAAAATATTGTTTTTAAAAAAAAATTGAGTTAACACCTTCTTCCACCAAAGGCTTCAATTGGAAATATATGTATATTAAGAAAATATAATACTACGAAGAAAATTGATATTCACAAATCCCAATTTAATAAACAGAAATTGTTATTGTAAATACGAAACAGAAAAAACGAATGTAATACATAGGTAATTAAAATATGATATTGAGATGTGGAAGCGATTGTGAAAAGGCCTCCCATTTCCCTTCACGGTATGTAGTGGAACATCATTTATATTTCACTAATTTTTTATTTTAGAGGTGGAACATAATCGCTAATTGTTATATATATGACGTTCTTTCGGAGTATTTTATTTCTCAAATCAAATTTTAGCATTTCCATTGTTAATTTATAATGTTGTATAAATTATTCCCAGAAACTGTATGTGATCTTACCTTTCACAATAATGTAGAATTTGCAAGAACATTGGCATTTCCCAACCGACTTGTCCTAGCCTGAAGAAAATGCATTTTGTCTCTCATCTCTATTTATTTGATATTATTAACGAAATGAATGCGAATGTGGAATAAACCGAAAACCGAGAAATTAAAATGATTTTGTTGATCTTAACAAATCCACTATAACCACTGTTCGTGGTTTTCAACTATAGTGATGGTGCGGAGGATAAGGTCGGTGATTTTTGCAGTTTTTTCACTCTCCTTTATAAAGATGATATGTTTAGGCGTTATGAAATCCACCTGTTGCAATGAGCTCATTTTTCTGCCTCAAGCTAAACGCAATATAAAATGAAAGCAAAGGCAAAAAAATCTTCACGGAATGATGGCCGAAAGGAATAAAATATAAAATCGTGCATCATGTTTTTGCCGTGGTTGTTGTCGTGTTCTGGCCGTGACCACAGCAACAAATTACAAAGAAAATATTTAACGAATTCCTAAGTTAGGACAGGCATATTAATGAAGCTGCCCTCCACTGATCTATCTGAGAACACGGGTTGGTCATTTGGCTGGTAGGCCGTATTTAATTGCTTCGTATAACCATACAAAAGGGAGGATGAAAATTCTGTGAATATCTCTATACGTAAAATACACAACAATCAATGAGGATGATTCGATTATTTTTACCAGCTATGAAGATTTTAAACATTTCTTCTAGCTAAAAGTGAGATACATATAAATAAACACATGAACATTAATGTTCAAAAGACGTAAAAGAAATATATAAAGGCGCGTAAAAACATTAATACTGAAACACCATAGCTTCCAATGCAATTAACTCTACCAACCGCACCGCATAGATCATCGTCATCATCATCACAGCCATGTGCAGCAGCCGCTTTAGTGGTGATGCTGCTCACCTAACTATCGTCATCATAATATTCAGCATGTTCGGCATCATTTACTTTTTCCCCCTCTTGTTACAATAACACCAATGAAAAGCACTTCATGCTGCCAATCAATCAATCACTCACCTATTCACTAGCTCACTTCCAAGTCACTTTCAAGTCCATGTGGTTAAGCTTCACTTGCATCCTCTTCCAGCAAAATGAAAGAAAGAAAAAGCTGGCTGATTATGTGCATTTACGCCGACACCGTCTTATTGGGATACAAATTCTCTGGCGATTATAAATTTTTGTTGGGGGATGTGTGCGTGTGTGTGAAGTATTCTCTACTTCGGGCTAGAAAAATATAATAATAACAACTGCAACTATGAAATATTTTGAACTACATATATGGGAATATTTTTCAAACAAATAGGGATACTTTGGAGATGACTCTACAATGACTCTACAATGATTTGGCAGTACCGACTTTTGCATAGTTATACATGATATTGAACAATTTATATTTTAAGTCAGTCAGGAGCCTTGTTCGCAGAAAATCTCACTTTGATTTGTTCAAATTTTGTATCACAAGAATTTTTCCCTGAAATTTTAGACTCCAACTTAGAAAATGTTTCTTCAAATCAGAAATATAAGTGAGCACAATCATTTAGAGTATAAAATGGCTGCTTATACGAAGCGATCGCGGCTCTTGTACATATGGACGCTGGGTTCTACCCTAGCAGTTACCACCTTCAAATTTATCACTTTGAATTGCAGTGACATTATCAAGAAACTGTCCATGAAAAACCAGTCAATGTATACATTCTTAAAATAGAGCACTATATTGAATGATATGGAAAATAAATTGAAGCCCCTGGTGGAAGAAGGTGTTAACTCACTTTTTTCAAAAACAATGTTTTCCTTCCTTTAATATTTTCATGGTGCCTGATTTAAAAAAAATTAAAACAAAAAAAAATTTTTTCATTTAATTTTAATAATTTAAACATCAGAATTTGTATTTTTTTCTTATCTAGAACAAAATTAGATACCATGGAAACATTAAAAGAAGGAAAATCTTGTTCCACCAGGGGCTTTAATTGTACTATATTTTCCTACTTCAATGCAACGCGCGTTAACATGCTTTCAACGTTGTTCTCCTCTGACTTCGGGGAATACTTTATTTAGTCTCAGTTACTCTTGAGCTTGGGCTGTTTAGTTAACTGTCCAAGGTATGGTAGCTGAGCTCTGCGTAGGCAGTTATAAGCACATTTATAAAAAATTTCCCTAGCTTAGTTAGTACCTGTATACGCAGAAAAAGAGTCCCAGTAACATATTGCAGGAAACATATATATGTTTGCAAGCATTGTTTTCATGAATTGAATGCCTTGTGCCTGTTTTAAATGCCTTGTGCTTGTTTTGTTGTATGTCACGTATTTGTTTTCAGAGGTTTTCAACAAAGAAAGCCACAGTTGGGTCACAAAAACACATAACAATGTAAATATAACCTGCTAATCATTGTATCTCAAACGTGTAATATTGAATAGCAAACACAATTTGTTTGCACACAAGTATACTATATTTGCGACAAGCTACAATCACGATATATTTGCATCCAAACAACAAACAATACAGATACTTCAGCGTGTATAACAACACATGTTTCTGAAAAAGTTCAGTAAAACTTACCGCCGCGGTGAAAGTTATGAAAATTATTCAGCATATATGGCAATACTGCAGTCAGCTGCAATGCAGAATGCGACGTATTGGTTGCAAAATGTTTGTGTCTTCGAAAAACGTCAATGTTCAGAAGCAAGGAAGAAGTTATCAAATTCTAACTATAAGGAATAATGGTAATAAAACCAAACCAACGGGTATGGTCTGATGAATCACTGATGTACAGAGTGTGGTGGGGATAGGACGAAGAAATTTCTTTACATTGTTTATCATAGAAAATTCGAATGCATGCAACAAAATAGCGCGAATATCAGACGATGGAATAGCAGACGATTATAGCCCCCACCTATTCCACATGGTATAAATGAGGATGACGACTTGGAAACAGACAGATATGCACTTACATTACGCTGGTATAAACCCACGAGAAGAAAATCCACACTTTCTCCAGTTTGTTGATTATAACTCTGATAAGAAAGAGACTTCAGACAAAACGGCAGCATATTGTGTGATCCCTTCAACATCTTAACCCATTTTGAGCCGCATTGCAAAAAGTTTTGAATATTTTATTGAAAATAAATTTTCTATAGTAATTAGGGTTCGCCGAACTCAAAGGGAACAAATAACACTAATGCATCATTGTGTTTTACATCGCGTATACATCGTCATTGAAAATAGCTGTTCGAAATCTATAGCAGTGGCTCAAAATGGGTTAATGAACGTAATAATATGAAAAGCTGAAGTAAACAAAAATAAAACTATAATCAGTAAAATACCCAAGCTGCATGCGCCTGCTTACGTAATAGATATTATTGAGCCTACAATACAGAGTATAACCGATTTTTTCAGAAATGGCATCAATGAATTTAGGATTAACAGTAACTTAACGCTGATGGTGGTAACCAGCACTCGATTGGAAAAATTGCATAAGTGTGGAAATCTGGTATAACTTAGAGGTTACAGATCAATTTATTTACTTCAGATCCACTTGGAACAATTACACAGTTGGAAATTTATTTATTTATTTCATTTCATCTACAGAATTAAATTCTTACAGACTATATTCATTAAATCTTAATGCAAATTGTACAATTCAAACAATTTTAATTTAAAATTATCTTTAGATAAGTTAAAATGTAGGCTACAAGAAACGGCATTACAAAGTTTTAATCATCTTGTAATAGGTTCATTTAGCGCATCATCAATGACAAACAAGTGACATGCCCGAGTCACTGCTGACTTTCCGATCCGCCGTCAACGTCATTATACCCCTGACATTTTCATACATTTGGTCAAAACTCATCAGGAATCATCCACAGTTTGTCAACACTGGTGATCACCTTATGAAATTTACACAAGACGTCCTTGAGTAACCGTTCCCCAGTGGGTCAGCTGCTCAAGACGTCTTGAAATATAGTGTCTCGAGTCATCATCTTATATGTAATTATTTATTGGAATCTATGTATGTGTATTTATCTGTCAGTTTGCACGATTATCTGAAAATCTGAAAGATAACATGACACGAAGTGAGACGTACATTCATAAATATAATGCTCTGAAAATTTGCACGTTCCTTTAACAAATTTTAAATATTTTAAAATATATTCTGAAAATGTATGTACATGTGGTTCAAACCACAAATAATATACATTTTTCAGTTTTTGAATTTTAAAATCCACACATATGATCCGCAGTTGACAAATGATGAAGACTTCATCTATCGACATTCAGCATTGGGATTAGTTAGAGTCAGGCATGACAGAGATTGTCAGCCCCTTTACAATTTACGTCACCTAAGTCGAAACTAGTGACATGTCATGACTGCCATTATAATGTCTTCAAGACAAAATTTCTAACTGGGTAATCAAACAGAGAATTGCACTTGCGAATTGAAGTTACTTTGTGCTTTGCAAGCATTTCAGTGTTGCTGTCCTATTTACAAACAGTAGTCCATCTACATAAGACTCAGTGATATGGCGAGTCACCTGAAAAATACATACTCCGCGAAATGTACGCACACATAATCAATAAAAGATGCGTATTGAAGATTTAATTACTTGATCATCACCGAGGGTTCATATAGTCCCCTACTGGCCGTTGAAGATAATATTTCTGGTATATTTGGCTAAATTTTTTTTGGCGTAGAATACGTCTTACCTTACGGTATAGGGAGTCATATCAGATTGTTATTGTTGTAATCTTTATTTCATTGATTATGAGGAAACGCGAGATAACTTTTTTTAAAAATTTTTTTGTAGGTAAATGAAGATGTTATCTTTCGTTCGATATACATTTCATATTGGTTGAAATCTTCCTAATATTTAAATTTCTCAAATGGAAATTGTTTTAACACATACACTCAAACATATGTGTTGTGTTTTGTTGAGTGTTTGAGTTTGTAGCGTGAACACAAACTATGCTGCTGTTTCAGTGTGGACACAAACCTTCGGCTGTTGTTTTGATTGATGAAATATTGAAATTTGGTATATTTACTTATGTATTTAAGTGAAACAAAATGTTAAATGTGAATTTGAATTTAACATGGATATATAATTATAAACAATATATGAAAAAATTAATTCATACATTTTTATGTTAAATGAAAGTGCAGCCAAGTAAGCAAAATAACAATGCTGCTTGATGCTGTTTGACAGCAGCTGACAGTTGACGTTTAGTATATTAAAATAATCATTAATAATCATTTATTTATCATTTATCCTTACTCTTTTAATTTAAAAACATATTTGTCCTATTTTTCCTACCATAACTTCTGTATATTATCAAAAGTATATGTTTTGTGTCTTATCGGATGGCGTATTCTACGTTAAACTTAATGGCCGTGTCTCTGACACAGCCTGCAGGGAAAGTCCGTGGCCGAAGGCCTCGGACAACTGTCTGCTGTTTTTTTTCTTTTTACGTCAATATTGTGCTTAAATGACGTGTCATGATTAGAAGAGTATATTTTTAAAAATTTGGCAGATAACTTTTTTCACGCACTTGAAGACCTGATGAACCATATTTTTTTGTTTGGAGCGAAAATTATTATTTTGTATATTTTATATTATTGTATTGTTTCGAAAAATGGGAATCAAAAGTATGTATGCTTAACTAAAATTTCAAAATGCTATCATGAAAAAAATTGTTTTCCAAAATTTGTCATGAAATATTGTCATGAAATGTTGATTGAACCCCATATTGACAATTTTTGTTTTACCAAAAAATTGAAACCGCAAGGGACTATAAGTACTCTCGCATAAAAAATGGCTCGACGTTCCCGTAATTAACTCTTCAATACACATCATTCACCTCACAAAAAATCGGAACAAACTATTGTACATTAAGGATGTCCCATCACTACATATTTGTGTTTGCTCCAGCTTTATTTAAAAGCTTATAGAGGAAAGTATTTTTGACATTATTTACAGATTTTTCAGAATTGGTATGGAGGGTCTCACAAATCGTATTTCTCCCAAAAAACAGGGTTTTTGGACGATTTTAGAATTTTACTTAAAACCTGGTCAATAACCACGATTTTCTTAGTGTTTAAGTCAACATTTTGAAAGCAAAACCTTCAAACATGAGTTGTATATCGTTTCTCAATAAGGTACCATTATTACATGTTTTCATGTAATGTGCATACATTTTGTAAATAATGCTTATAACTATTAAAATGTATACAGAAAATTTAAAATCTAATGTAATAGGTTAAAATATGGATAAATTCCAAACAATGTTGTAACAAACATTTTTAATTTGCGGTGGCGGTTCCAGAG
This sequence comes from Phaonia tiefii, assembly GCA_963931995.1. Classification (NCBI taxonomy): domain Eukaryota; kingdom Metazoa; phylum Arthropoda; class Insecta; order Diptera; family Muscidae; genus Phaonia; species Phaonia tiefii. The sequence goes on along the minus strand of OZ008368.1, from coordinate 192,813,424 downwards.
TTATACCATCTTTAAACATTCTACCCATTGTATGAAACTAATAAATTTTGCATCCACTTTTGCATCGGATTTGCTTTAAATATTACTAAATTTTCATTTGATACAATAGGTAATGATAATCTTAATAGATAACCATGTTTAACACTGTTGTATTCGAAAAATCTATCAACTTTCTAGTAAATTATATTGGTTAGACGCAAGTCTACTGAGTTGATCGGTACCCATGAAATATCTGTAGAACATCAAATTCACAAAGGCCCTAAGGCCAACATAAGATCCAGCATAGCCTGGGCCTTAACTCCCTCATCCATAATCCCCGCGTAATCGCGCGAGAAATTGTCTATCTTGCCCGTATCTCTGGCAGTTTTTACACAGCGTGATAAATATCCATTCGGACGTGCACTTTACATTGCAAAACAAATTAAATTCTGTAGAAGGAATTTATAACGGATTCCCGTGACAGGTGGACGAGCCACTTATCACCGCCCAATTTGACGATCCTAATTATTCTCATTTCAACTTTTAACCCCTCGAGGTAAGTTTTAAGAGCTGACTCCTCAAATGAGTCAGAAAGCCCTCCAATTACCGTCGCAAATGGAGATTGCGACCTTGGGGGTATAGATGTAAAAGTTATGTACCTCCATCTTTAAACATCTTCTTTAGAGCCTCATAAGCGCACATTGACAAGCGCACGCTAAACTAACTAAATTAAAATTGCCATGCTGCAGCAGGTCTTGAATTTTGCCTGCTACAGCACGAGATTTAAAATTATTCTTAGTATTATTTTTACTGCTACCCCCTCTCTTCTGGGTAGTCATCCTTCTGATTATCTTGGGGGCAGTTGTCTTCCTGGCACCACCTTTCTCTTCATGAGTTTTGGCTCTCATTGCCTCAGCCTTCGTCTGTGCCGGCGCTGGACTTGACCCAATTTCTTTTTCATACTGCTCGTGGGCTTTTTGCTCGAGTAATACCTCCTTCAAACTTCGACTCGGATTCTTGATCTTCGCATCGTCGAATAAGATCTTGCATCGTCTCATATGGTACTTGTACGGTATCTAGCGAAGTTAGACTATTCGCAGTATTCGTAGAGTAATGGATCCTGGTCTGCTTCTTTTTGCCCTTTTTACCGGTGACTGGAGTGAATCCAGCACCCTCAGACTCAGACACTTCGCTTCACCAAAAACATTTTGCCTCACAAAAATTTTTCAAAATTTTATCTCCAATTCTATCTTAAAAAAGACGGAATTTATTTTTTTCTTACACTGTTTCACTTTTATTTACTTTCAGGCAAACACTTTTTCACAATCTCTAATCGATAATCCACAAGTAGTTAAGTATATCATCACACATTATAGGAATAAACCATTCTTAAATTAACGAGAATTATTTCAAAAATACCTACAAGTGCGAAAACACCCAAAACAATACTCTACCGAAATCATCAATATTCACAACTTCTTCTCTAAGTAGGCTTCCATTGAAAGCCAATGGATTAATATTGGTGTTTCAAAATAAATAATGAGATTTGCATTACTTCCGATGTTCTATTTATTTTATCGATCTTTAAGATTTTAAGTTGGTGAGTATTACCGGTTCAATATCTTTTATTTTTCTACCATAAAAATATTTTTTAACATAAAACATTTGTAAAGAAGAAGTTAAATTGACTATTGCGGTGGATTCGTTGGGAATATAGCTATTACATCTATTATAAATATAATACAGTTTTAGCGTTTAATAAAAATTATAACCTTTTTAAATGCATCCATTTTACTTTTGTATTAACAATTTTAATATAATGTGAGATATATTCAAAATCAAAATATTCGAGCATTTGGTCTTCTTTAAATATTATTTAATTCTCCAATATTTCGCTGCCGTTTGGGTAGCATTGTGTTTATCTTCCTGACGATTCTATCCAAAGGGCAGCGAAATATTAGAGAATTAAATAATTGAAAGAAGACCAAACGCTCGACCATTTTATCATCATCGATCGATCGATTATCACTTTTTCAATATTTCATATTCTGCAACATAGAATCATGTGAGGACACACCATTCTCTCCTATACATACATTATTTTTCCTTTGACTGACAACATTTAATATTTTCATTTTCATTTAAATGATTAAGTTAGAATGATGCAATTTTCGTATGTGTTACTTAATAGAATAGGTCGTCAACATAATTTCATTTAAATTTTTTTAAACATAGTGAAGAATAAATACTTGAGTAAAAGTAAAAGAGAAATCGCATATAATGGACACGATTCTCTTCCTTCAAGTGACAACAACTACGTCGTCGTGGAATAATCAGAAGCATTTTAAACAATTTTTGGAATATATGATAATTTGAGTTATCGAATTCCACTAGAATGGAAACAGAAGCACGAACGAAAAACTGCAAACGCAGTTGAAGTACACTGTCCTTGGTTTCAGAAGTATATCATCCGATGTCGTATCGACTTTTTTCAAATTTTGACGGACGCTGTTTTAAATTTTGTTGTACTTTAATCATTACAACACGTCTATGCCGCAATTCTGTAACTCTTTAACGATAAAAATTGGTAGTTAAAGTGCCAACATTTTATTGTATTTTGGTAGTTTAGCTATCGTTTTTATCGATAAAAGTTACTGCATTGTGGTACCGACTACTTACTATACTGCACCTTCAAGTCGTTGGCTACCATCATTTCATTTGAAGTATTTACCTATTTTTATTTCACAATAAACGATGATTTTCAAATTGTTAACACTAAAGGAAGTACAAAAAAAAACTACTTCGATGGTCAAGTGTAATGGGTTTGTCATGATTTTGCATTTAATATTCCACCATTTTTCTTCCTTGCCAACTGCAAAGTGCAAAGAGCTGAAAGTCTCGAAAGAATAATAGCAGCAACAAAAGCATCAAAGTAATACTCCCCCTTAAGCTGTAAAGGAAAATATTATCAATTGTTGCGTTTTAAGTTTTTTTTTGTATTCTTCTCAAGATGAGGATGAGCAAGAATGAGAATAAGAGGATCTAATAAAAAAAAATTGTAGAGAAACAAAGTTGCGTAGGTTTTCATTTAATTGTCGGCAATATTGTTTGCTCTCAAGTGCAGAGGACTACGTAGCCAGTAAGAACGGTTTTTATACAAAAGTCATATTGTTAATAATCCACTTGATTGTTTGTTTGTTTGCGTCCGCGAAGAGAGAGGCAGTATGTGTACCATCTCACCAATTGTTGTGTTCATCTATCTATGAAGTAATTGTTGTCGTTTCTTTATATGGTATTGCTTTGTTGTTGTTGTTCTGGATGCTGTTGTCATCATCTCGTTTACTTCGATTCTTAACAGAAATAAAAGTAATTAGCTGCATTGTTATCATATTTTTGTGGTAGTATAAGTGTATTGTTGCTATTGTTTCGGGTCCTCGTTACAAATTTCGTTTCCTAAGTCTTTTGATTTTGGAGTGCGTTAGAGTAGTCATTATCGGTATTTAAGGGGTTAGAGTAAAGTGATGATCTGTTATATTGAATTCATAAAAATAGATTTAACAATATATTATTCATATTTCATCCACTCGCATATACAGTGGCGAGTAAAAATGTAAAAATGTAAAATGAACTTGGAGTCCACGTCTGTGTTATAACCGCAACCAATGTACCGATTAATATGGTTTTTATATTCTACAATTACAGTCAACTAATTTAAGTCACTATATATATAAAAGCCAATTCAATGTTTTTTTTGGTTATATAAGGAAAAGACGTTTATTCTGTGCGACCAACAAAAATTCAACTTCGTGTTATAGAACACAGATTTGTCCAACTGCGAGGCACAGATTGTCAAACTGCGAAAAAACCCAATGAGTGTTCGAACTCACGGGCGATGTGTTAACACCTTTTCATTAAAAGGTACCTGTTCGATTTCTATGAACACATTGGCAAATGTTACATTGGAAAATTAAAAAAATCCAATGAGTGTTCGAACTCACGGGCGATGTGTTAACACCTTTTTGCTACACGGTACCTGTTCGATTTCTATGAACACATTCGTAAATGTTACATTGGAAAATAAAAAACAGCGTTCAATCATATGATGACGTTACAGTTAAATAATATTAATACTTAAAATTATTTAAAGACCCAGTGCAAGCACATGTGTCATTATATTCTTGCTCAATACTTTTTTTTTATTCCCACAAAAGTCAAAGAATGCAAAGCAACAGACACTTGTACATACATACATACATTGTTATATTCGTACGATATAACCGAAGATCAACATAAAATACTTTTTTAATATTACTCCAAATTAATACTCCAAATTAAACCACTTCAATCTCGGCTCGCCGATATCGGATCGCCTTGATTTTTGGCCTAAACTCTTCGTCGAAACCCGCACTAGCTTTTTAATCCAAAAATTAATAAAATCGGCTATGAATTTTCGGAGAAAATCGCGTGGGAAAATTATATGAAAATCGCCCAATAATCACTTTCAATACCGACTGCCAAGCAACGAACAAACAAACGATGATAAGACAAAACCGAAGATCAACATAAAACACTTTTTTAATATTACTCCAAATTAAAACACTTAAATCTCGGCTCGCCGATATCGGATCGCCTTAATTTTTGGCCTAAACTCTTCGTCGAAACCCGCACTAGCTTTTTAATCCAAAAATTAATAAAATCGGCTATGAATTTCCGGAGAAAATCGCCTGGGAAAATTATATGAATATCGCCCAATAATCACTTTCAATACCGACTGCCAAGCAGCGACCAAACAAACGATGATTTACTCTTACAAACCTAACACTTGCGTATGTATTAAATTTATAGTTTACTGCCCTAGAGGCGCGCGTATAGATGTTAACACATCAAAAACATCGTTCAATCATATGATGACGTTACATTTAAATAATATTAATTCTTAAAATTATTTAAAGACCAGTGCAAGTACATGTGTCATTAGTTTCTTGCTTAATACTTTTTGTTTCATTCCCACAAAAAAAAGCGAATTTGTTATGTTCGTACATACGCTACATAGGTTGACACAATTTTCGCTGCTCTCTTGCTATCTCATTTTTATATACGTATAACCACGTCATTATTCTCTTTGCTCTGAGAGTGCTCCGCACCAGAGAATGTCGATAAGTACCATTTAGAATACACTTACAAGTATTATTCGCAAAACAAATACAAATACATACAAGTAATAGACGAAACGCATACAATACTCTACATATTTATGCCAACGATAACTTAAGTAACTACAAGTGCTAACATTCGATGGGTAGTACATAAGTACAATTGCGAGTTAGGGTTGTTGTTGGGCGCTTGTTAAACGAAAGTAAACGAAAACACTTGTGTGTGTTAGGTTATACAGACCCTGCAGTTTCACCAGTAGTGGCTGGCAACATTTCATCGACTACATCGCCATTGATTTTTCATTGACTACATCGCCGATTACATTGGTACTCAGTGGTAATCTGTAAGGTAGTGTCTCCAGAGATTTTCTATTGTTTTTATTAACCTGTCGACGAAATGTTACCGATAAATGCGTCGACGAAATGTTACCGATGAACTAATCGACGAACAGTAAGGCATTACCAAAGCGGACATCGCCTTGTTAAATTCGCCGCTCAAAAGCATTGCTGGTAGTTTAGCGAGTAGTCGACGAAAGGTTTGTGGTAGTCGATGAACTCATCAGCGTAGAGTCGATTACCAATACTGCAGGGGAAGTATACAAAATCACTTGTATGTGTTAGGTTATACAGAAGTATACAAAAACACTTGTGTCTGTTAGGTACTTAATACCCACTGGGCATGAGTAAAAAATTGGTTGCTGTGTAAAGGAACGCTGTTGTACGGTGAAATTATGAAATTATAATAGAACTAGAAAATATTGAAAATTAGCGCACTGGTTTTTAATTAACATTTGAATATTGGGGCTTATGCAACAAGACCTGGCAATGCATTGTTTTGACGTAGTTTAGTGGCCTTATTAAAAAATCGACAACAAAAATTAATCTCATTCTGGTCCTCAAACAAAATAAAATTGAATTAAAAAAAATCCAATGAGTGTTCGAACTCACGGGCGATGTGTTAACACCTTTTTGCTACACGGTACCTGTTCGATTTCTATGAACACATTCGTAAATGTTACATTGGAAAATAAAAAACAGCGTTCAATCATATGATGACGTTACAGTTAAATAATATTAATACTTAAAATTATTTAAAGACCAGTGCAGGCACATGTGTCATTATATTCTTGCTTAATACTTTTTGTTTTATTCCCACAAAAGTCAAAGAATGCAAAGCAACAGACACTTGTACATACGTACATACATTGTTATATTCGTACGATATAACCGAAGATCAACATAAAATACTTTTTTAATATTACTCCAAATTAATACTCCAAATTAAAACACTTCAATCTCGGCTCGCCGATATCGGATCGCCTCTAGGGCAAAAAACTATCAGTTTCAATACATACGCAAGTGTTAGGTTTGTAAGAGTAAATCATCGTTTGTTTGTTCGTTGCTTGGCAGTCGGTATTGAAAGTGATTATTGGGCGATTTTCATATAAGTTTCCCACGCGATTTTCTCCGGAAATTCATAGCCGATTTTATTAATTTTTGGATTAAAAAGCTAGTGCGGGTTTCGACGAAGAGTTTAGGCCAAAAATTAAGGCGATCCGATATCGGCGAGCCGAGATTTAAATGTTTTAATTTGGAGTATTAATTTGGAGTAATATTAAAAAAGTATTTTATGTTGATCTTCGGTTTTGTCTTATGCATAGCAAAGAGAATAGTGACGTGGTTATACGTACATATATAAACATGAGATAGCAAGACAGCAACGTATGTAGCTTACGGTGCGTTTACACGGGACAGTTCAAGACCGGACAGTTGATAATATGTATTAGTTGTCAAAAAGAGAAAAATTTGTTGTGTGACGTATGTGTCCAGCCAGTTATAAAGACAGAACTGTTTTAAGCAACCGTCGATAGTGTTGTTTCTTGTAAATTTCGTGCTCTGATTTTGATTTGCTCTTCTTCACATTTGCTTGAAATCTTAATTTACTAAAAGAAGATTGCTACATACATATATTATTTATAAATGTTTATATCTAGTATGTGTTGCCAAATAATATTTGAATAAAACTCCAAATTACCAAATAAAACTAAATTTTCCCAATTTCTACGATCGTTTGCTATGTGTTTTGCCCTATTTCTCCAATTACAATGAAGCTGATGTACTCTGAAAATTTCAAATGTATACATGTTTATATGTATGTATGTGATGTTTTGCTTGTTTTTCACAAATTACCACGAAATGTCACCGATCTGACCAAATACGTCAACTCACTTGCCGAAGTTACTGTCGTCGAAAAATCAGAGACAGTGGCGAGGCAAGTGGCAGAAGTGTAAGTGTGGTAGTAAAATAGTGTGAATGTATTGCTACTGTCGGAGCAAAACTGTCCCGTGTAAACGCCAGGTTATGTACAAACATAACAATGTATGTATGTACATTTGTCTGTTGCTTTGCATTCTCTTTGTTTTTTGTGGGTTTAATATAAAATAAATAAAAAGTATTAAGCAAGAAAATAATGAAATCATTAGCACTTCTGTTTAATTTTTTTCATTTTGTTTTATTATAGTGTAAGGTAAGTCCAATAAAATGTGGGTGCGGAGCACTCTCAGAGCAAAGAGATTAATGACGTATTATACGTTTATAAAAATGAGATAGCAAGAGAGAGAGCAACGACAATTTTGTGAACTTGTGTAGCATATGTACGAATATAACAATGTATGTTTGTATATACAAGTGTCTGTTGCTCTGCATTCTTTGACTTTTGTGGGAATAAAACAAAAAGTACTGAGCAAGAAAATAATGACACATGTGCTTGCACTGGGTCTTTAAATAATTTTAAGTATTAATATTATTTAACTGTAACGTCATCATAGGATTGAACTCTGTCTTTTATTGTCCAATGTAACATTTACGAATGTGTTCATAGAAATCGAACAGGTACCGTGTAGCAAAAAGGTGTTACCACATCGCCCGTGAGTTCGAACACTCATTGGATTTTTTTTTCGCAATTTGCCAATCTGTGTTCTATATAGGGGTGGGTCACCCTTATCATTTAGGGGTATGAAAAATTGATGTTGGCCGATTCTGAGATCTACCCGATATGCACGCAAAATTTCACACAAATCGGTCCAGCCGTTTCGGAGGGGTTTAACACAAAATTATCTGTGATCGCAGTCGGACAATCTGTGTGATCGCAGTCGGACAAAATATGTTTGGATGTATTCACTTTGTGAATTTAGTCCCTACCCGTGCCTGTAGATGTTAACACATCAAAAACACACAATGATGTAGTGGCATCGAATAGTTGCCTTGTGTTGGTGCGGAGCACTCTCAGAGTAAAGAGAATAATGAGGTGGTCATACGTACTTATATAAAAATGAGATAGCAAGAGAGAAACGACAATTTTGTGAACTTCTGTAGCGTATGTACGAACATAACAATGTCTGTATGAACATGTGTCTGTTGCTTTGCATTCTCCCAGCGGACCAAAACTTCGTATACGATATCGCATATGAGAGCTACGCGAAACTTTTGCGGGTAAAACTCTCGAAAACAGATCCGAAAACGATCGGAAAATGAATCATCAGTCGCTCAGTTTGTGGCAGTAAAAGTTTCGTTTACGATGTCTTGCAAGAGATTCGTTTGCGAGACTTTTGCAATATCTTTTGCGAGAACAACACGAAAAATAAAACAAAATGCAATAGCCAAAACTTTGTTGTGTCGTGTGCCTGCACGTGTGTGCCTCTGTTTGGCGCACAACACAACGACAACAATGTTTCTCTCTTTTCGTCCGTTTAGCACCCGTTTTTAACCCTGCTGTTAGATTAGGACCATTTGGTCCAAATTTTTTCTGTTTTCCCTTGTAACTTTGGAACGGTGATATATACTGACTAAATTTTTCTGCTAATGGGGTCTTTTAATAAAACAATGTTATGTGCGAAAATTAAATTTTCTAACTTTATTCAGGACTGAGAAAAATACAAAATGACGAATCTTAGATTAGAGGACCATTTGGTCAATAGTACATTTTTTCATTACCAAGCGAATATAAATTCATGTCAAATATTTAGAAGATGTTTTTGATATGTCAAATACTTGCTTTAGAAATTATTGAACCAAAATAGTTACAAAGGATAAGATAAAATTATTATTTTGGATGAAAATTCCAGTATGGACCAAATGGTCCCTCAATCTAAGATTCGTAAGTTTTTTCATTACCAAGCGAATGTAAATTCATGTCAAATATTTAGAAGATGTTTTTGATATGTTAGCGGATGTTTTTGATACATATGTCAAATACTTGCTTTAGAAATTTTTGAACCAAAATAGTTACAAAGAATAAGATAAAATTATTATTTTGGATGAAAATTGCAGTATGGACCAAATGGTCCCTCAATCTAAGATTCGTAAGTTTTTTCTAATCTAACAGCAGGGTTAAACCAGTTTACGAATATTTGGGCGAGTTTAATTTCTCCCCCGGTTTTGGTCCGGTAAATACTCGCTTCTGAGCCCGTTTGCGAGCATTTAGCGTAACACTCGCTAAGGCTCGGTTTTTTGCCCGCTGGGATTGTACGTATGTAGCAGACCAATATTGATTTGTAAATTAAAAAAATCCATAAGTATGTATGAGATCTCACACCCATATCTTTTAAACGGTTTGAGATACATTTAATATGAAATAACCCAGCGGACCAAAACTTCGTATACGATATCGTATACGAGAGTTACGCGAAACTTTTGCGGGTAAAACAGATCCGAAAACGATCGGAAAATGAATCATCAGTCGCTCAGTTTGTGGCAGTAAAAGTTTCGCTTACGATGTCTTGCAAGAGATTCGTTTGCGAGACTTTTGCAATATATTTTGCGAGAACAACACGAAAAATAAAACAAAATGCAATAGCCAAAACTTTGTTGTGGTGTCGTGTGCATGCACGTGTGTGCCTCTGTTTGGCGCACGACACAACGACAACAATGTTTCTCTCTTTTCATCTGTTTAGCACCCGTTTTTAAACCAGTTTGCGAATATTTGGGCGAGTTTAATTTCTCCCCCGGTTTTGGTCCGGTAAATACTCGCTTCTGAGCCCGTTTGCGAGCATTTAGCGTAACACTCGCTAAGGCTCGGTTTTTTGCCCGCTGGGCTGTTTGATTTTTGTAGGAATAAAATAAAAAGTATTAAGCAAGAAAATAATGACACTCGTCTTTAAATATTTTTAAGTGTTATTAAGTATTAATATTATTTAAATGGAAGGTCATCATATGATTGAACGCCTCTTTAAATTCTTTGTATTAACTTCACTTGTATGTATGTATGTATGTATGCATGCATGCACACCGAAAAAACTTTGTATTTATTTTTAACCCTTTTTTCGTGATCCAATCGAGCTGAAACTTCGTAAGAAAACTAATGGCGATGACAGAAATTAACTATATATGGGCGGGATTGGACAAAGAAACGTGGTGCCTCCCATACAAATCGCAAATTAAAAATCCATTATTTCTGCTCCTGTTAACGGTATTTTAACAAAATTGTGTACGTTGGTTAGGTGTACATATTCTAAGATCTGCTGCAAATATGGGCCGGATTGGACAAAGGGGCGTGGTCGTATATGTGACATGGTCTACGAAAAGGGAGCTTACGTGCGAAAACTAGTTTTCTGTGAAAAAGCTGTTAAAAGTAAACAACTCGTTTCGTCAGTTTCTCATTATCTCGTTAATTGGTCTCCGCGCCGGACGTCCAGTAAGTGTTGTTGTTGGTCCAGTAAGTGTATATGTGTGTGTGTGTGTGTGGGTGTAGTGTGTGTATTTTGTCGTATTTTTACTCTTCTTTCTCTACATTTTTTAATATTTAATTTGTTTTTCCCAGTTGGAAATTTTGTCTTGAAGACATTGTCAGTAGTATTTCCTTAGGACTATGTCAGTAGGTGATGACAATTTATACGAGACATCTTCTTGACATGTCAGTAGTTTTGACTTAGGCGACATAAATTGTGAAGGGGCTGACAATCTATGTGAGACCGTCCTACTGATTTGTCAGCCCATTGTCATAGCTGACTTTTATTAAGACCAATGCTAAATGTCGATAGAGGACGTCTACATCATATATCCACTGCGAGTCATGTGTGAGGATTTTACAATTTTTTGAACTTTGATTTAAAATAAGTTAAGCAAAAAAATTGTTTATCAATATAAAATATTTCTATTCCAATTTGAGTGATATGATTTCTAAGTGACATTTCGTCCATTTGTAGTATGTCATTATCTGTCACTTTTGTCCATTGTATTCAGTGATGTTTACAATTTCATCGTAGAGAGAACTGAAGCCATTGGACTACCGTCAACGTCATGAATTTGCTGATTTTGTCTTAGACAAGTTGAGAACGATAACGATTTTTTTAAAAAATCATCTTCTCCGATGATGCTCACTTTTATCTGAGTGGTGCGGTAAATAAATAAACTGTCGATTCTCGTGCGAAGATAATCGACTAATTATTCGGGAACAACTATTACCATTCACCTAAATTGACGGTTTGGTGTGGTTATTGGTCTGGTGGAATCATCGGTACGTACTTCTTTCGAAACGAAGCTGGTAACACCGATACTGTCAATGGAGAGCGGTATAGATCGATGATAACCAACTTTTTATGGCCGATATTGAAAGAAGTTGATCTTGACAACATATGGTTCCAACAAGACGGGGCTACGTGCCACACAGCACGTGCAGTAACCGAATTATACCAAGAAAATTTTGGAGATTCGATTATTGCAAGAAATTGTGACATTTAATGGCATCCCAGAAGTTGTGATTTAACACCATTAGACTATTTCTTGTGGGGTAATTTGAAGTCATTGGTCTTTAGCAATAAACCAGACTCTCTTCAAGCTTTCCAAATCAATATTGAACGTGCTGTTCATGACATACGACTTGAGTTAGTGGAAAAGTGGGTTCATCGAATTCGTTCTTGAAAAAGAAGACGTGGAGGCCATTAGAAAGACGTTTTATTTAGAACTTAATTGTATCGATTGTAATTCACACCAAATAAAGCACACTTGCATTTAGTGTGTTTTTTTTAAGAAATCAGATCACTAAAATTGGAAAACCTTTTATATAGGCGAATTAAACAAACATTACTACATCAAAAATAAATATATATTTTATTTTTAAATGTATTGAAAATATTTTTAAATTTCATATTTTATTTTTTAAAGTTAATATCATTTGTTAAAAATAACAAAATCCCGCTTTTTGGCTCAAAATTTCGGTTTTCGATCAATTCCTGCGAAATCTGTACCCTAATCATGGCGGCTCCTGAACTCTGCAGTTACCCGGGACGTCGATGCGCTCTATCACGCGTCCCAAGGGAAAAATTATGTTAACCTAGGGAAAATGGAAGCACTTAGTTGAGTGCTTTTCAATATATGTAACAGAGTTTTTTGCAGAATACTCAATTCTAATCCTGAGAGTTGTATGCGATAAAGTGAACAACTTATCTTAGTTAGAACCAACATAATAATAATTTTGTGCTTTAAAATTTTTCCAGGATGTAGCTAATTCTTAGCCCAGCATTTTATTGGTAGCTGTATGATTTACTATTTGTTACTGCTTTGCATTTTCGGGCCATGTGCCCTACTGTGAGACAGGGGTCAATATGTTCTATCAACTGCCACAAGCTACAAAGTCTTCCTGATATCACCATCAACCCAGGTGTGCCGCAGATATCTTAACGAAATATCTCAGAAAAATGGTATTTATTGAAAGTACCCAGCAAAATCTATATGCGATTCAGAATTCTGGCAGTATCTCCGAAGATTCCAAACGAAGTTGCAAATATGTTTTAAAATTTTGGTCTTACTTTGGGTTTTAAGTGTTAAAGTTTGCCACGAATGTAAAGATTTGACCCATCGGAGAGTTTCTTACTCTTGCAGTGCACACTGGGACAGATTTAAAAACTGACCGGACAAAATTCCAAAAATCAAAGCAGTAATCCACATAAAATAAGTGACTCAAACAGTGGCCAATTAACCACCGAGGTCGAAAATCGCCTGTTTTGAAGGTTCCATGCACGTTGCTAATTAGGCAATGGGCCCAAAGTTGTGCATTGTTTCAATACATGCACACTCACAGAAAAATTCGGTTGAGACAGCCGAATTAGCCGTAACCGAATTAAAAGGTTGTCACAACCGAATTAGAGGTTGGCACAACCTCATCAGAGGTTGACACAACCTCATCAGAGGTTGACACAACTTCATTAGAGGTTGACACAACATCATTAGAGATTGACACAACCTAATTGGAGGTTGACACAACCTCATAAGAGGTTGACTCAACCTCATTAGAGGTTGACTCAACCTCATTAGAGGTTGTCACAGCCGAATTAGAGGTTGGCACAACCTCGTTAGAGGTTGACTCAACCTCATTAGAGGTTGTCACAACCGAATGAGAGGTTGGCACAACCTCATTAGAGGCTGACTCAACCTCATTAGAGGTTGTCACAGCCGAATTAGAGGTTGTCACAACCTCTTTAGAGGTTGACACAGCCAAATTAGAGGGTGTCACAGCCAAATTAGAGGTTGTTACAACCGAATTTAGATACTGTCATAAACGAATTATTAAAGTTTTTTTTATTATTAAGTGATGATTTATTTTCTTGTATTTTAAATTAAAAAGCGAGAAAATAAATTCATATATATGGGGTAATCTATATAAGTAGAATAATACATTTAATTTACATGCCTCTTCCAACCTTTATTGAAGTCCCGGCCATCATGGGACACCGCACTAATTCTGACGTGTTGTATCGGTTGCTCTAGGTCCAAAGCCGTTTTATATCCAGACTACCGCATATATATCTGCTGTTGATATCTGCTTAAATAACATCTGCAAAATTAGACGGTTTAATACAAAATATATTTTACTTACCTTTTTAAAATAATATTTGATTATAAAATTTTAAACGTCAGATTTTAAATACATAGAATTATGTTGTGGTAACCGAATTGAAAATTAATTCGGTTGTACCTACAGAATTCATGAGAAATCCGGTTACAGCGACCGAATTGACGCCAAATTCGGTCGTTGCAACCGAATTAAGGCTAGATTGAACCAATTTCGATAGTTACAACCGAACGGATGTCAAATTCTGTCACTACAACCGAATTGAGGCTGGTTAAGACCAGATTCGGTTACCCCAACCGAATTAGGTACCAATTTCGGTTGTTGCATCCGAATTAATTTGAAATTCGGTTGTTTCAACCGAAATTTTAAAAAATTTAGTTGACTGGGCGAATATTATTTGAGGATTTAGTTGTCACAACCGAATCAATTATGAAACGAGGTTGCGTCAACCGAATTTCGGTAGTGGAGACTAAATTCGGTCGTAACAACCTCAATCCAGTTGTGGCAACCTCAATTCGGTTGTGGTAACCTCAATTCGGTGTTAACAGCCGAATTTACGGTTGCTACAACCTCTTTTCAAACAATTAGTTCTCTGAGTGCAGCAGGTTAATTTTGGGCTATTTTTAGTAGATGTGTGTCATATGAAGGTTATGTTTGTGGATGTTTTAAACTTCTTTTATTTATTTTGTGTTTTAAGAGCTACAAAATTGTAGATTAAGTTAATTTAAATTACATAAGGTTTCTACTTCAATTGCAATGAAAGTAATTCACTAAAGATATTGCATTTTTAAATCTTTTGCGGTCCAAAAAAAATTAGGACCAACTAGGACCGGCTCGCGATTTTAACTTCTGAACACTTTAGACCCTAACCGAAGTCACTGATTTTATTTCGATACCCTTTACTACCATTTGCTTAAGATACAATTTTTTTAAACTTTAACTTTTAGATTTCATATTTAAATATAAAATACTTGTGTAAATATTGATTTTTTCAGTGCAAAGCTAAAAACTTAACATTTAGGTAAGGCAATAGCAATACCATAAAATGTTAAACTGAAATTTCGAAAGTTCCGAAAACGACGATGATGTAAATGTCGAACGTAATGATATTGATTTTTTTTTAAACCAGCTTTTTTTTGAGTTCCCAAATAAATCCTGTATGGTTACGAAACAAAATTCTCAACCCTTTTATTTATTTTATAATCCCTAATAAAGTTGGAAGAAAAGTTTAATACGTTAAACCTTGTTAAGAAAATAAATTTTATGGGAAAACGTAAAATCACACATGGTCTTCCCTCTGTTAGATTAATTATCGAAATCCTGATCGAAAAGTGTTTGCCAAACATGAAATCGGGGCATCCAAAAACCTATGCTACTCTCCCCTATATAACTCGACCCCCTCCAGCCTATAGAAAAATCAATGCCAGAAATTAGCTGAGCACCCTCAAAAACCTACCGACTAATGAGTTTGATACGTCTAAAGTAAAACACAACGACGTTATTAATTTTGTCCGGTCATTTTTTAAACCTGTTCCAGTGTGCAGTGTTTACTATAGACACGATATCAAATACAATTCTGTGTAAATGATTCTGGCATAATACTGTTTACTCTAATTGTGCCGATTTGTCAATATAATTTCAGAAAATATTACGCTTCAATTTTATTATTGTTAAGAGACATTACTCGTATTGTAGTTTGTTCGCGAGCAAACCATTGAGACGAACAACAAGAATAACACGATTCTGAATTTCCCCGTTTGTATGTCTTTCATTTGTATAAACCTTAACACTTGGTCAGCGTAAAAAAGTGTTTGGTCGAGAATTTGAGACGCTATTTGAACGCTGGTAAGAGACAAATTTTACGCTCTAGAACTGTTCATAACCTCACATATTAAAATCTAACTTTTATCTTGTTAGAGGGAGGAAGAGGAGTCTGCCTATCTTAAGCGTTTGTTGAGTCAAAACACGTCATCTGTAATGTAATGTCGTCAAATCTTAATATCATTTTACCTATTCCTTGATTTTTTTAAGTTTTTTCTCCACTCTTTTGAATCAATAATTGTTATGCAAATTTTCCAAACTATACAAAACAAAAGGTGTTTTTGTTCCCTCTTCGTTTTCTTCAATTGTCTAAAAACAGCAAATCAACCAACACCTGATCTTACCAAACAATAATGCAACACCAACTAAATCCTGGCCAACAAATAAAAAACTAAATCATATGCAAAACTGATACAAATTGAAAGTTTCTTTTACTTTTTCACTATGGCTATTTGTTTATTCTCTTTATGTAACACCAACATATTTTTTTCCTTTTATTTTTTCGATATCACCCACTACCAAAAAATAGTTATTGCAACAGCCGTCAGAAACTTAAGTCCAACAAATATATGGCTAGGAAATTTATGACTTGAGTTAAAAGTATAGATCGGAAAAAGACATAGTGGTCGCAATGGATACTCGTACGCTTATATGTATGTGTTTAGTAGGTCTGCTTGAGGTCTAAAACAATGCAAATAAATTCTAAAAAAATATTTAAAGGAAATCTACAGAAACTGTTTGTGCATGTGTTATGATAAAGATGCAAATGTTAGCAGGAACAAAATTTAAATCAAATGCAACACTTGTTCCAGATTTTATAAGATATTATGCAACTGGTAACAAATACGAGCACCGGAGGCCAAAACTTAGATGGAATATTAGGTGGAGTAAGCAATAAACCTCCACCTTCTTTAGTAAAATACATTTAGGGACTAAAAGAGGTGGAGAAGTTAGGTTTTAATTACGATTTATTGTGCGTCGAAGAAAATAAAAATCGAATTATTGAATACCATGTAGGACAATGCCAGACACGGTGTTTCTGATGAGAAATCACTCTGGTAGCTTAAAAGTTATTTAAATTGCATTTGCAGTTTATATCTTCTTATATCGCATTATCAGCAGAAGATTTGCCAGAACTATTAGTCACATGGACTAGGAATTAGGAATTCAGATAGTAGTGATACATTTTAGAAAGTTTAAATTTTAGAAAGACTGGATAGAAACCAAAGTTTCACGTTAACCCTGCTGTTAGATTAGGACCATTTGGTCCAAATTTTTTCTGTTTTCCCTTGTAACTTTGGAACGGTGATATATACTGACTAAATTTTTCTGCTAATGGGGTCTTTTAATAAAACAATGTTATGTGCGAAAATTAAATTTTCTAACTTTATTCAGGACTGAGAAAAATACAAAATGACGAATCTTAGGTTAGAGGACCATTTGGGCAATAGTACATTTTTTCATTACCAAGCGAATGTAAATTCATGTCAAATATTTAGAAGATGTTTTTGATATGTCAAATACTTGCTTTAGAAATTATTGAACCAAAATAGTTACAAAGGATAAGATAAAATTATTATTTTGGATGAAAATTCCAGTATGGACCAAATGGTCCCTCAATCTAAGATTCGTAAGTTTTTTCATTACCAAGCGAATGTAAATTCATGTCAAATATTTAGAAGATGTTTTTGATATGTTAGCGGATGTTTTTGATATGTCAAATACTTGCTTTAGAAATTTTTGAACCAAAATAGTTACAAAGAATAAGATAAAATTATTATTTTGGATGAAAATTGCAGTATGGACCAAATGGTACCTCAATCTAAGATTCGTAAGTTTTTTCTAATCTAACAGCAGGGTTAAAAAGTCACACGTCGAGAGTCACTCAAATTTGTCACAAACATAAAAATCATAGAGTAATGCCATATTGAGCTGTCATCTTTCTCATCTAACGTTTCATTTCACACTCTTCGTGGTTCGGTAGAGAGTTCGAAAGGATGTCACGAGCCCTAGTAACAGTGGATATTTCTATAGATAGACAGACGTAGGATGAACAGAAGGACCACTCAATTTTGTGTCCAATATATATATCCCCAAAAAATAAGCCCAGATCAATAAACGCAATACTATCATATGCAGGTCAAGGTTTACCATTTCAGATTACCAGTAATGAACAGTAGGGGAACATTAAGTAAATCTTCAGATGATTGTTTTTCGTGTCCGGATCCATGAGAGGCTCAGTGAAAACTACACCGAACCCTCAATGGCCACATCCAGACCATCTGCCTGAAACCATCCAAAGCCACGGCGAAGCCTTCGCTGGAGGGCTAGCCAATGGTCTCCATCTCCTCTTCATCACAACAACCACGGCAGTAATCAATCCCGTTCGTAATCCCCCGTTCGATAATCCCATTGAGAGATGACTTAGTCCTCCTCGAGTCCACTGCCAGCCATATATCCCTTGAAATCCTGCAATCCACTCTGGCCAGCTAGGCAGCGTTGATCTCGTCCAGCCACCAGCGATCGATCCAGTCATACAAATAATAGTAGCAATGTTAGTAAGTTTATATGTAGTTGATTAACTTGACGTTCTAATTTTTTCATTTTGGGTAAGACAAGCTGAGTATGAGAAAGACTAATGAATGTCAAACCCATTTCGAGAAATATAACGTAAAAACCAATTACTTGTCTTTTATGTCTTGTCGTTTATGTTATTCGAATACATTTTCATATAATTTTAATAAAATAATTATTAAATAGATAATGAAATATGTTTATTTTCTTTATTAGAACGGTGCAAAGGGAACATGTGGCCAGCCAGATCTGTAGGTATTATGTGTGCCCTGATCTAAAAGTACAATGTCTGATTTTATCTATTGAGATCTGTTTACATCAGATTAGATATTGCGAACTTCAGATCAAATTGGATGAAATTGTATACAATTATACCAGGTGTGATACAATTACAGTATATCAAATTTGTCAAATTTTTCAAATTAAATTAGATCTATTTATCTCTTATATCATATATAATTAGATACATATACATCCAAATATTACTATGAAATTTTAAAACTTAAATAAGATTAAGAAACGGTCGGTAAACTAATTTATTGTAAGTTGTAAATGAAGATGCCAAAAAAAACATGGCGGAAATTACAATCGGAGTCTTAAGAAAACCATTTTTGCACAAACTGAAAGCAGATTTTGGATAAACCGATTTTTTTGCCAAACAGTTTTTTTCAAAATTCCGTTATTTGGGCACTCTAATCCTGTTTCAAGAAACATCAATCAGGCTATATCAGACTCATATATTAATTGTTTTTCTAGTTGTTTATGACTGGTCGGTGGGGTATGGCCAAAATTGTCAGACTCCAGCAATTGGAAAATCTGCGATTTCGCTCCTACTCCAGCATAAATAAATCCATTTGCTCCCATTTTCATTGTTGGCAGCAGAACACACAAATATTTATCTTATTTTAGAAGACATTTTTTTTTTTGAAATTAAAGGTTTAAACGAATTTACTTTTCAAAACAAAGTTCGGTTTTTATTTGTAATGATGTAAATGACTAGCACCGCCAAGTTGGAAAACCTGTCTTGAAGACATTGTGGGTAGAATTTCCTTATAACTATGTCAGTACACACAGGGAAAAGATTAGTTGGAAATCAATTCAGTCATTGGTAATTCCATGATAAAGTCTATATTTTGATTAGAATTCTTAAACCTCATTCATCTGAAATGAAAGATACAACTAATAAATAGTACAATATTAGAATTCGTGTTGAAATATTAGTCACAGTAATCATAATTTAGTTTCTGTCACAAAAACCTTTGGTACAAAGTTATGTATTCGATTTTTCACAAGAGGCTTTGCTGTTAAAGAGAAACTACACATCCCTGAATGTTACACGAGGACTTTACAGAAAAACTATATTTTAAACAGAAAGTGATAAACAAAGTTGTGAAAAAACAATAAAGTGTATAGATATCAGCCAGCGAAGAATACATATTACTATAAATTGATGTGATGTGAAACTTTTAAACACAATCGTTGAATCTGACGCCACTACTGGCGTGTTCACAAACAATTGTGGACACTTGGCTGGAGGAACTATTATTGTGGATGACACAAATTAACTTAAACAGACACAAGGTACCCAGGGTAACCTATCCCCATTTTTGATCGAAAATAAGAAAAATCTGACGCCACTACTGACGTGTTCACAAACACATCCAAACAATTGTGGACACTTCGCTGGAGGAACTATTATTGTGGATGACACAAATTAACTTAAACAGACACAAGGTACCCAGGGTAACCTATCCCCATTTTTGATCGAAAATATGGAAAATTTTGAAAAACTGTCTATATCTGGAAAACCAAGCGTCCAATCGAAAAAATATCAATTATTTACGGATTTCTAAAGGGTTTTCACAAAGTGTTCCAATTCGAATTCAAAAACTCGCCAAAATAAAAAAAATTCTTTAATTAAAAACAGTGCGTCCAATCGCAAAAATAATAAATTATTTACCTCCATAGGAGGTTTTCACCTATGGATGTCTTCAATACGGTATCAATGTTATGGGTTAAAGCATCACCAAATGGTTGTGACATCCATCAAATTCAAGTAATTAATTGGGCATACCAATATACAAGGTTGCGCAAAAGTAATCCTCCTATCAGAAAATGCTATAAATTTTGCGATTGGCCCCTAATGTCGGTTCTGTTTTGATATTTGTGTAGTAAACACATGCAAAATACACGTTAATAAACCATGTTACGCTACACTGCTCCAGAACGCGGAATATTGCTGACTATTTATTTGACCAATAATCGGTCGGTGACTTTGGCACAACGTGAATTTCGTCGCAGATTTCCTGGCTGTCCAACGTCTACTGGTGAAACACTGCGACGTTTAGCCGCTCGCCTCGAAGAGACTGGCACAACACGAGATGCTACCAGGCGTGGCAGACCCTGGAGCAGCCGTTCTGCAGAGAATATTGCTGCTGTAGCCGAGGATGTGCCGACGACGACGTGCCACGCTACAGAGCAATGATCAACGAGTTCTTTTTGCCGCAACTTGATGAATTGGGATTGGAAAACATGTGGTTCCAACAGGACGGTGCAACGGCACACACTGCACGTGCCACAACCGATATGCTGAAGGATGCATTTCCCGGGCGCCTAATCTCCCGTTTTGGCGATTTGAACTGGCCAGCAAGATCGCCTGATTTGACCGCTCCAGACTTCTTTTTTTGGGGCTTTTTGAAGTCACGGGTTTATGTCAACAAGCCTCAGACTCTTGCAGCTCTTAAAGACAATATCCGTCAAGAATGTGAGGACCTATCGCCGGAAGTTTTGGCCAAAGTGATGGAAAATGCCATAAAAAGGGCTCAAATGACAATCAACTGTGGCGGCGGCCATTTACATGACATCATATTCTCGACTTGATGTAAAAAAAATTAAAAGACCAAATAAAAATAATTCACAAGAAGAATCAAAGTTAATCATTTTTTTTTAAATTACAGCCAAAAAACATCGGAAGTTTACTTTTGCGCCACCTTGTATTATTATTAGTTTTTAAATTTTTCGTTAATCCAACAAATATAATATTCACCACAACAGGATTATTTGATTTCGAGAACTAAAACTCAATTAACAGATCACATTTATTTCTTGTTGATGTGGATTCAACTAAATATATCAGTTCTTGCAACCAAAACTGAATTGCAAATCAATTGGTATTCCCAACATTTGGTAATACTGAACACGATTATTGATAATCACAACTGAATAACGTGATAGTCCAAAGAACCGCCAAATTTTAGTTGGCTGTAAATATAGTTGTGACAACGAACTTCTTGGCCACCCTCTAGTTTTGGTTTATGGGGCATAATTAGCGAAGTTGCTGACAATACAAAGTCAACACTGATTGTCGGTAGAAAAATTTTCATATTCTTTATAGTATATTTTCAAGTTAGTCAAATTACTTAAAACTGAACAATTTATATGGTTTTATTATACACTTAATGGTATTTTCGCCATTGCTTTCATAAACAATTGTTGTAACATGATATGATTTTCAGTGTAAACATAGATTACCTTCATACCATTAAAATGAATAAAAAACATAGTTTTTTTACTATAAATTCTTTTTTCTATATGACACATGGTTTTTTATTTTACTAATTATTGATTTGTATAGGAGGTAGCACGCCCCTTTGTCCAATCCTGCCCACATTTGCAGCAGATCTTAGAATATGTACACCTAACCAACATTCCCAATTTTGTTCAAATACCGTTAACAGGAGCACAAATAATGGACTTTTAATTTGTGATTTGTATGGGAGGTACCACGCCCCTTTGTCCAATCGCGCCCATATTTTCATAGTTAATTTTTGTCCAAAGTTTTTTCGGCATGCAGACATGCATAGAGACAGGTGAAGTTAATATAAAGAATTTAAAAAGTCAACTTTTCAGACCTCTTGTTAGCAAGTTTAGTGTATTTTTAAGTTTTTACATTGTTGTACAATATTTAATACTTAGTATGCCCCCCTTTGTTTAAAATAGCGTCAACAATTCTGGTTTGTATAGAGAGGTAGAGAGATGTAAGATAATTCAATGAAATTTCGGTGGAGACTGTCTTTTTCGCTTCACTGATCTCATATCTATTTAAAAACTGCCTTCCTCCTTCATAGATTTTGCATGGTAGACATCCTCAAACATTTTCAATAATATTTAGTTCCGATGAATATGGCGTCCTCGGTAATATTTGAAATATCTGTACCGAGGCTAATCTAAGTTAAAACTGAAAATCAAATTGTTTACAATTATTTGAGAAAACTATAGCGAAAATGCCGTTTACTTCAATAGACCCTACTGGACCTGCTTGTTTGTTCGCTGCCGCTACATCAATACCATCATACATATTTTCAGGCAGAGACTATTGTTGTACAACAATCACGTATGTGATGCTAATGCATGTGTTCACTTTGATAGATTACCCTACCCGTGCCTATAGATGTTAACACATCAAAAAAATAATAAATTAATTATTTTTCACGAAACAGCAAAAGGACAAAAGAAGGGTGCTCGATTTTAATATATGAACATCAGTCATATATGCATCATTAAAATTGCAAACCAGTTTCTTACATCAATGGGATATAATAATCGCTACAATGTAACATATTCATCGCAGTAAAGAATTATGTTCGTCTCACTGACGAAAGTTTTCCGGCTAATGACATATTTTTCGATACGACGCTGTATCTTCGTATATATTATTTTGCCAAAGGCGGAAGTTATTTTAAACAACTAACATCCTCTCAACACAGTATTCTATACAGGACAAATTCAAATTTTTAACAAAAGTTCACTGCTATTATTATTATAATTTCTATTTATATTATAATTATTAAAAATTTTTATTATTCCAAAAAAATATACATTTTCTTAAATTTTAACTTTAATCTCTTGTCGTTGAAGGGTAAATAAATAATTTCACATCTTGAAAGATGATTTGTTTATTATCTGATAAGAACAAATTCGTCCCAGAACATAGTAATTTTTGAAATTGAAATTTTAAAGTGACCTTCAACAGATTAGTATTTTCTTTAGATATTTCAAACAGTTTTCAATGATTTACTTAAGTATATATAAAATATAAATAACACATTAAATGCTAGAGATATGCTCGATAGTATATTGAAGCTGTATAGAATTTAAACTAAAGCTTTATGTACGAAATCGACACCAATAATTTCACCTCAAATTGTACCACAATGCGGTCAAAATTCAAAATGAGGTTGTCGCCGCTAAACACTTGTCGGTGCGGTATTTCGTTAGACAGCCGGCTGCACTTCCTTAGACAGATGAAGTTTTATTCTACTGTATTAAAAACTGTGTTACTTTTTATCCACATCACTGACAGATTTACCGATGGTTGGTGTAAAAGTTAGGTAAGTTTCACAGAAAAGAGGCTGCAAATTTATAATAGAAGTACATCCTCGTCGGTATAAGATGCATTCAATAATATATTTTGTAATATTATATTGTGGTACGAAATTTACCTTACTTTAATTTTAGTTACTATTTTACAACCTCATAAGGTCAGACGTCTTACATACATATATTAATTAAACAAACAAATTTAATAAATTTCAACATATTCTTCCAACTGGCTATATCCTTCGCCAGATGGTAACACCAAAGATACGGAGGGATTCTTCGGCCTGGTCTTTCCAGCGGAGTCTTGGTCATCCTCTTTTCTTGCATCCATCGGGTACGTTATCGAAAACCTTTCGCGCTGGCTCATCTTTATCCATTCTGATAACATGGCCTAGCCAACGCAATTGGCCTAATTACAATCTACACTACACTATCTACATCTGCACTATCTTCCACTAGCATTACCTCCTGATCTGAGTATTGTAACTGACTGTTTCGTTGCCATACGTACAGCGTCTTCTTTATCAGTTGCAAGGTGAAATTCTTCGTCGTACTATGGCTTCTCCTGCTGCGGTTTTTGATAGCCAAGTTCAGTCCTGGCAGCGGTTTCCAAAGAATGGGAGATGTGCTTCAACTACGCATCTGGGTCTCCGGGAGGGGGGGTTTTCTGCTCTAGCAGCAGAGAGAGCTTCTGTCGATAGGACATTGATATCTCTGGTATTTGTAGCTTGTCAATATCCAGCTTTTCCTGTGTTCGGCTTTGTACGTTTTTCGCCCTCCTCAGTCTTGTGCGAACTATCGCAGCCACCAGTTAATGATCCGAGTCGATATTGGCACCTCGAATCACACGTACATCCATTACTACATGCACACTAGAAGAATGCCCGCCATCTATTACCAAGTGATCAAAATTTACCTAAAAATTATTAAAAATGAGGGACGCACATTGCAAACTGGAATTCCCGGGTAATGTATTTATTTATCCGCTGTTCCATAGTTATCTAACATTGAGGAGAAATATTCCGAATAATATATGGACCAGCTTCAGTAAACGGCGAGTATTACCTCATATCCCGAAATCAATGTAGTTTAACAAAAGAAAATCTATGACATGGCAGAGAAATAGGTACACGAACTCCATGAAAATTCGGTCGAAGAAAAGTAGTATCAGCTATGTAGCCGCGCAAAATTTGGTACAAGTAACCATAGGCGAAGGCTAAAATTTATGTTATCGTCAGAATAGCAATGTTTATTGCTATGACTGAATTATGATTTTATCAATTGATTTTTATGACAAAATTGTAGTATGGACACTGCATATTAATAATTTCTTGCTGACACCACCGCTGTAAATGTCTCGTGATATCGAGCCAATCTCAAGTTTCTGAGACCAGTGACAGAGTTATCCAACTCGTAAAGTGTTACGCTAATCCTAATCTGCTGGGTACCACAGGTGCCAGTTTGGTACCTCCAAAGCGACTAATACCTAAAAATTCAACACATCCTATTAGTCCTTTAGCCAAGTGATTCCACACAAATATTAGTCCTTTAGCCAAGTGAAGGGTTTTATTTAAGTGTAGTAAATGTTTCCTCAGCACACAAAGATTTCAATTTTGCCGCTCATTTGGTGGTGTTGTCGTTCAAAAGATTTATGAAGACTGCAAAGGCATTTTGAATTTTATTGTTTCTAAGGAACGAAAAAGAGACCAACTCTTAACCAAACAATTTAGTAGCAATATCAACATTTTCAGATGTGCAAAATTCTAAGAAAACATTTTTGTGAAGGTAACAGCAGCAAAACACCGACATCAGTTAAAAATAAATCTTCGCGGAT
Organism: Phaonia tiefii; assembly: GCA_963931995.1. Taxonomy (NCBI): domain Eukaryota; kingdom Metazoa; phylum Arthropoda; class Insecta; order Diptera; family Muscidae; genus Phaonia; species Phaonia tiefii. Next base: position 192,787,836 of record OZ008368.1, on the reverse strand, counting down.
TTAAGCTTAATTTATACGGCAAATATTTGATGTTCGTAAAATATAAATTTCAATGAAAATACTGTCAGATACTTGGACCGCAAGTTCAGGCCATGGTGTGTGTCAATAATAATTACCAACATTTATAACTCACACAAAATTCGTTTTATTTATGATTCATTTATTCCTCCGTCCCAATTTTTTTCCTGTTGAAACCAATTTTTATTATAAACGCTCAGATATATATGTATGTATTTATAATTATGGGGTTTCAAGTTTTGGAGTAAATTTGTTTTTAGCCTAAATTAAATACTCACCTGTTTCATTCGGAAACTTCAACGGCGCAGTTGTTGTCGGTAATTTGAGCTAACATTCCTGATTAGCTTTAGGCCATGTTTACATTGTGTTGTGTTCCAGCCTGGCGATAATAGCTGTAATTTATAAACTGTTTGTAGCGGCGTGTATTTTCGCATTTTGCTTGAGTTTTTATCACCTCAAAACTTGAAATGATTTGATTGGTTTTGTTTGATAAATTTCAACAAATTATAAACAATTATATGTTGTGTTGTCTATGTTTATTTTAGAAATTAAATACAAGAACCAACAACAATTGATTGAATTTTACAGATATACGATACGTTGTGATACTCATAATCAACAACAAAAATAAGAATACAAAATTATTATAAACAAAAAATAATTTAAATAATCAAGGTCACACTTGTGGTTTTATGAATTAAAATCAACGCAGCCACCAACAACAACAACAACAACAATGAAAATAATCAATTTCTGTTGAGATTAACGTGATCGCAAAGAACCCATAATTACACATGGCAAAGAAACAAGTTTGTTTCTTAAGTCTTTTGATTCGTTGTCTTAATACTCCCAAAACATGCATTGTGAGAACATAAGCATTTTGTGTCAGCGTCATAGTCATAGTATGCGAAAGACTTAAAGACAAAATGTTATGATATCGATTTGCATCAATTATATGCAACTTTCAGTTCAGGCAAATGACTTTGTCTTAAAATTATTAACTTTTTGATTAAAATGTTAGAGCTTAAGATTTAGTTGAACAAATATTAATTGCCCTTGTACTCTAATTCGAATTGGGTTTTTATTTAAGCAATGTTACACGGTACGCCCGAGCAAATTTTAATAAAATGTTGGTGGTACTCAAATCTGTGAGTCCAGTTGATGTGTATCTGGTGCAATGCAGGTAATGACACCAAAATAAGGAAAACACGTTTAAAAATTGTAGCGTCAACCTAAATGTTACTAAATAAAAGTACATGAATTTGGTAGTAAAGTTCGTCACTAGGTTTGGTAAAATGTCACCTGACATTTTAGGTTGAACAGCAATTATTTTGCTCTAACTAAGACCTCCCGCCTTACTTTCCTATTTACACAAAATCTTTAAAATGTTTAATTCCAAACATAGATAAGAGTTTGACAGCTCTTTCGAAGACATAAAAAACAGTTTATCCCATTACATCTCATAAAGGGTTTGGGGGGTACATTTCACACCCAGAGAGCTGTACGCTTTCCAATTTTGTACTCACTGATTGGGACCTGCAAGTTTTACACCGGTTCTGGACCGATTCTGGAGAAGCTCACATATATATAACAAAACTAAACTAAAAATGCACCAGAGATGGAGTAAAAATTGGATTGTTGAAAAAATTAAATGTTTGCGGCTATTGGGTTATTAGGCGGTTGCGTATTACTTCCGTTTTAGTTTTTATTATTCGGCCTGTACGATTTAATGTTCTTTAATAATTCAAGTTCAAGCCCACTATCTATAACAAAGTAATTTTAAATTAAAAGTACATTTGCTGGCTGCCTTGGTGGGTATTGAAATAGCCATATTCCCAACTACTCACTGCAATACTAAATTCCACAGTAGCCGTAGTTAGGTTACAAGCGAGCGATTATCGCTTGTAAATGGCAAAGAATGCGGCTATTTAGCGAAAAATCATATTATTCAAAAATATAATTAAATATTTTAAAAGATGTCAATAGAAATGTAAACTTAGCGAAAAATCTACGTGCCTTTAAGACTTCGCTAAGTCACAGCTAAGTGCTTCATACCAATCAAGCGAATATATAAGCAAGCATTGGAACCACAACACGCCTATTATTTCTTGAGTAATAAATTTGGTGAAAATTCACTTTTTAATATAAAAGTACTTTTTCATTGAAATTGATCTTGCACCGAAAAAATATTAAAGAAAATAACATTATAATGACCGAATAATAAAAACAGAAACGGAAGGCAATAATTTTCTATGTACACGTACTTGTCGTGCTAGTAAAAACTTACAAAAAATATGTGGATATGTCTATTTATACTCTTATGGTTCTTGAGATATTTGGAAACACATAAAATCGTCGGCATATCAGCAATTTTGTGGAAATTACATCCATTTAAGTGCAACACATTTCTAGTTTTTTAAATATCTGTCATCACATTTATACCAAAATTGACTCAAAAATGTGTAACTTCAGTAGTCATTTTGTAAATATCGGGTTTTCCAATTTAAGTGATAGATTTCTTCAAAAAAAACACACTAATTGTTACGGAATTTAAAATTTTTTTTTAATAAATGTGAAGCCAAATCGATGCAATTAAGTTCTCAATAAAACGTATTTCAAATGGGCGCCACGCCACGTCTTCTTTTGCAGGAACGAATTCGATGAACCCAATTTTCGAGCACTTTTTCCAGGAAATCAAGTCGCTGTTGGTGCCTACCGCTATAGAGCTATGATCAATGACTTCTTCGTTCCTGAATTAACACGTATCAATGTGGGAGATCGGAAGTTGCGCGCTCCATGATTTAATGAAAGAAACGTCCTGTGACCTCAAAATTTCTGGTTTTTGGACAATGATATGAACATTTCTCACATTATTTGCGATACACAGCCCCAAACAACAAAAAAATAACAAGCCTGTGTTAGATAACACGGGCGCATAGGTCAGACGTAGAATACGTTAGTCATTTTGCAATTAAAATATATGAATTAAATATAATTTTTGATAAATGATTTAAATCTATCTAATATATACGCATACAGCTGATAGCTAGTTATTAAGTTTTTGTAACATAAGTGCACAATAGATTAGCTGCTTTCCAACTACTTCCCAATGTATTCACAGACATGTGTTTAGGAAAAACGCCATTGATATAGTGAGCGTATACATCGCCAATCCTTTGTATTAATGTACATACCCACACATTTACACGCTGCTCGCAGAAGTAAACAAACGACAGCAAAGATCTGTAAACTTTCAAGCACACACAAGTGCCCACGCTCCCCTCCCTTCATTTTATGTTCCCCTCCAAACGAACTAATAACCGACCGATCCAACAAAACGAAATGTACACACACACACATTTAGACGTTGCTCGATAAATAAACAAAGCACAGCCAAAGCCAAGATCATTTGATTTCACAACAACAACAAAAACAACAGCGGCGTTTACAAACCAACAACAACAGCGGCATGTACAAAAAAAGTCTAAAATATCATGCTCTTAAATATTTATTTCCTTAACTACATAAAACTTTTATATATAGACATATAATTTTTTTAATGTAATTCGAAACAAAATATATTACCAAAACTGAGTAACGTACAAAAATTGCTAAAATATGTTTTAATATTTAAGTAAAAGTGGGTGAAAGTTGACAAACATTTTCTCAAAATTTTGTGCTCCAGATCAACACCCCTACCTTACCGTATAACGTATTCTACGTTAAAAAGGATGATTTTTCGGTTTGTCCAATTCGTCCGTGTTTTATTACATTTTATACTTCCATACCTCTAAAATTGTACACAAATTTTAGAATTTATTTTATCCTTCTTAAAAACTCCGACGCCTAAGTCGACGCATCATATTGATTAGTTCGGAGTTTTGTTACAGTACAGTAGACGTTCGATGTGAGCCAAACACACATTGGATTTAACAAACTCTTGACATTGGATTTAACAAACTCTCACCGAATATTATACTGTTATATTAGTAACAGTGCATCTCCCTTTCAGGTTGGTAAATATTTCTAAACACTTTGTACATCTTATACTGATGGTTTAAAATATTACCAACTATTCTACGATGGCGGCGTTTCCGAATTCAACACGCAATAAAAAAAAAACGTTTATTGCTCGGTTGCCGGAACAATACTTTGTTTGATTTGTATTAATTTATTAATCGCAACCGTTCATATAGTTCTCCCAACTAAAGTCATACATCGCCAACGTGTATCATGTTGTTGCAAACGAGTTCTCATTTGCATCAAACGCGTACAAAATTACAGTTGCCGCAAATTTAAAAAAACGTTTGCGATAACTGAAATTAGCCATTTTTCTAATAAGAGCACAGAATATGAAGAACGTAAATTTCTCTCATTCAGTCCACTATATACACATTCTTATCCACTCGTTTGGCATACACACTCAAGCGTACACATAGTGTGATTACACACTCTAATGCTTCTACCTTGTCAATATATCTTGGATGGACAATTGACGCGTTGTAGTTTGCTGCGTTTTTTGTTGTTATTTGAATGCAAGGCGAGACAGACGTGTAAGTTGACAGTGAAAAAATCGACACAAATTCCAACTTTTTTTAAAACAAACATTATGGGTAAAACCAAAATCATAAAAGTTGGAACTTTAAACAAAAACAGCTTATGGAAGGCATATATATAAGTTTTAATTACAACTCGGTTCCTGTAATCGAAAGAACAGTTGGTGGAACCGTTTTTTTTCTCCCAAACATTTTTCAGCTCCAATTTTTCCTAACTCGATTACTGTAAACGTTTTTCAGTTCTCGCAAACGTATTTATAGTTTGGAACAACTTTCGTTTCTCGCAAACGTTTTTTTAGTTTATATTCAGCAGCGGTCGATTCGTTGGACCCAATTTTCCATGACTCGGTCACACATTTCGGCCGTAACGGCCGCTATTTTGCGTTCAATGTTGACTCTGAGTTATTCCAACGTCGTTGTCTTGTTGGGACATACCAATGATTTGACGTAGCCCCAAACAAAAAAGTCCAGAGGCATTAAATCGCACGAACGTGGCTGTCAATTGACAGGCCCATTTCTTGAGATAACACGCTCACCAAACTTACTGTTCAATAAATCGATTGTAACGGGGGCTGTGTGGCTTGTGGCACCGTCCTGTTGAAACCACAAGCCGTCCAAGTCTATGTTTTCCAATTCGGTTCAATAATAATTGGCAATGATGACGCGATAAAGATCGCCATTCACAGTAACGTGACGATCGTTATTGTCGACGAAAAAATATTTTTTTATTTTATATTTTTTTTTTTTGTGTATGAAGTGGTGATTCATGAAGCACATGTGGATTGTGCTTATTGACGAACCCATTGAGCCAAAAATGAGCTTCGTCACTGAAGATGATTTTGCGATGAAATTCATCATCTTGGCGCATCTTCTCCAGAGCCCAATCGGAGAACGTACGTCGCGTCAAATAGTCCATCGGCTTAAATTCTTAAGACAGCTTGATCTTGTATGGGTGCAAACCAAGATCTTTACCAAAAAGTCGCCATAAAGTGGTCTTGGCGATGCCCAGTTCTTGAGAACGCAGCGGAATCGACTGATTTCGATCGTTTGCTACGGACGCCTGAACGGCAGCGATATTTTCGTCAGTTCGACCAATCCGTTGTCTCACTGGCACGCCAGTATCACACAATCAATACGTAGACTCAAATGTTTGCACTAAACTTGTTATTGCTTGTCTACTAGGGCGAAAATATCGACCGAAAATTGGAGTTAACGCTCTTAAAGTTGCGGTCACCGACTCCGAATTTCGGTAGTACATTTTTATAATTTGCATACGTTGTTCGTTCGAGTACTTTACCATTATGAAAAAGTTGAGTTTACTGAAAAAAAGGAAAGTACCAGTTAGACGATCAGTGAAAAGTGCGTTCACAAATTAAATTCAAAGTTGTCAAGTACCTATTGGAAAACCCTTTATATAGCAAATAGCCGGTCTGAAGCCTTCAGGACTTTCAAATCCCCCAGGGGAGTCATGATTTTGTTTCAGTTACTTGGAGATTCGGGTATGTTAACGTTTTGTGTAATACAAATGTTAGAAACAAATTACTAAGTTGTCTCAAAGATCTCCGAATAGTTAACAGCTTCCATTCATAATTTGCTTATGGCACTTTTTGCCATCAGCAGCATTTGGGATTTTTTTTGTTTTTCAATAATTTTATTCGAATTTACAAATTGTATTACTATTATTTTAATAACTTGTGTTGGTTCTTGCATTTTGTCTGGAATCTATTATTAAACCAACATAAACATGTGTATAAGCCAATTTAAATAGTAGCAGTCGTAGCCAAGGTTATTTCTTATACTCGTACTCTCGTGCATATGCATTAAACTCCCTTTCATCCTTCAGATAATATGAATATGTAACTTGGGCGTAGTGCACAGTTTTTATGTTGTTATTGTGAAAATTGCTTAATACTCACAAGCATAACCTACACCCATATGTAAATTACCTTCCAGCAATGCACAAGAGAAAAATTTGCATGATTCTCTATCGAAACGACAGGTTCACCAAAATGCGAATAATTCGGCCGTTGAACAAAATGCTACATAACGAATACATTTATTTATGCCGCTGTAGAATGGACGTACCGACCGACGTATGCTTAACAAGGTCTAGAGTTTTGATCAATTCTGATATCTAGATACGCTGCACAAGTAGTTGTAGTTATTGTTTGTTTGTTGGCAGTGGTTTTTGACCATAAAAAGTTATAACTCTTTAGAAATGCACAGATTCGTATAATATGGTTTTGCTTCAGTTCAGGACATAGCAGTCGTACACGGCGTTGTGCTGTGGCAAAACAAAAACTCCATCCAATTCAATTTGCCTCTCTTTACAAAATGTTGTACTCCCTTGCTGGTGATTCTGATTTGGTTCTTGTGTTTGGATAAAGAGGGTATAACAACACCGATTATAAGACGATTTTTATTTTTTGCTTTCGTTTCGCTTTAAGCAAAAATCGTGATTTAACATTTATTTTATTTTTCTGGGTTTTTTTGCTTTTTGAGAATTTTAAATTGAAGATGTGAAGAGCCTTTTTTTCGTTGTTGGGGTTTATTAAACTTGATTTTGATTTTGTTTCGTCGCCAGTTCTGCTTCCCAGCTACGTTTAAGGATTTGTAGACTGTGAGAGTGTGGTTGTGACCGCGTCTGTCTTGAATTCACTGTAGGCGATTTTGGAAATAATTCTGAAAACTAAATTATCAATACAATTGTATTATTAAATAATTTTTTACTTAAATAAAATAGTCTCACAATTAATTTTTTTGGTGACATTACACTGACGTTTGTTCGAAAGTTAACTTACATATATATACATGTTACAATGTTCAAATCCATTACAACAACGTCAACATCCTCAGATGTACAGTACTGCTGTTATCATGCTAATGAAAGTGTTTCCTCTCTGCAGCGTTGCCAATTTACCCTTTTCCCCGATCGATTTAGCTTTATTTTAGCTGAAGGAAATTCTTTATTTTAGAAATGAAGAAAAAGATTTCCAGACTTTTTAGCTCTTACAATTTTAACTCTTATTACAGGAAATATTACATAAATATCGATTAAAAAATGCAATATATTAGAACGAATCACTCGAGCTGATTGAGGCGTTGAGTCTTGGTTTTGGTTTTCCAAAAGATCCAACCCAACCGTCGGTTCTTATATAAGGCATTGTACATATGATCGGATGTGTATGTTTTTTAAACTTTTTTTTTGTATTTTTCAATAAATATTAGCTTTGGGTTTTTGAAGCAGCCTTTAAAAGTTCCGAGAACACTAGATATCAGATGGCTGCCTATGGAGGTTCGGATTTCTAAAATATTATCACGGTAGCATTTCCAAATAAAAAAAAAAATGTTGTCCCATAACATCCCATGAAGGGATTGAGGAGACCTTCTCACAATCAAATTTCCAAATGGCAAACACAAATGTCAAATGCTAAATACTAGGCCAAAATTTTTACGAAAATTTATAATCCGGTATTACTTGAGATAACAACTGTGAATAGTATTTCAATTCAATGACATATTATACTTACTTATAAATTAACAAAAATTTTTCTTGAAGACTTACGTAAACCCATATGTCATTTAATTGTTATTTTGGATTTAAATTCTAAACATTCGTCAACAAATTGAACGAGTCAGGGAAATTAAATACCAGTAATGAACAACAAATTTGAAATTAGTGCTCAGTACCTCGTTTCTATACTTCTCGAATCGGAAAAGTTTTCACATTAAGCATGAAACAAAAAATTCCATCGTTTCTCGATTTGTGAGTAAAAAGTGTTTCTGTATATCAATGCGAAAAAAGGCAACACTGATGACGTTTTTATTGGAATATTCCAAGAAAGCTGCCAAGTAATAAAAAATATAAACAAACAAAATAAACTAGTGAGAAAAAGAACAACAAAACTAAATTGTTTTAAGAGATTCCCACTGCTCCTTACAATTTGTGTTGGAAATTAACCCTCCAAACTGTCTCTTGCAAATTCGAAATTAGTTGACATATATTCAACTGTATTTCTTTTTGCTTTTTTGATTTTTCTGTAATATTTTGGGAAAAATAATTGAAATACATAACAAAAAAGGTTTAATTCTTATCGTCTCCACTTAATATACTCGTATAAATTCTTAATTTCTTAAAAAGCCTTTTTGTAGAAATAATATCAAATTTAATGTTTCAAATTTTAAATTTTTCGACTCCCTACTTTTTAGAAACAGTTTTTCTAACATTTTTTCAATAAGCATGAAAAAAGCAGTACGTCACAGAAATTTTTCGCAAAACAAATGTTGTCACATGTGAGAAGCGATTTTTTGTATCGATTCGTAGCGTTTTTGTTTCAGTTCACATGTTTCATATGAAAACTTTTTCGATTCGAGAACTACAGAAACGAGGTATAGGCCTCATTCGTAGACTAACACATCAATTTCAACAAAGGTATTCATTTTATTACGTATGAATATATTATATTCTAGCTTGCGTAAATGTTTCATTCATTTTAGATTTCCCTAAAATATAGAAACAATAGTAATCATTGGCCTGTTTCCGTTTAAAAACATTTTCAGTTCCTTTACAGATGATATAAGTCTAATTTTAAACGTATTTAAAATGCAATAGAAACGACGTGTAGAATAAAAGACCAGTACTAATTTATTCAAAAAAACCGGTTTCGAATATTTCGATTTTGGCGAAAACGCGTTTCGGTTAAACCTAGGTGTAGAAACCGGTTAATATCCGAAGTGTACTTCTTTCTGGAGTGTGAGTACTGTTTTTTATGCACTTCTGCTAACATAACATCTATGTTGTCATTAGTTCCAGAACTTATATCTAAATAGGAGTTCGCAGATACATCTAATTACAGCAAATTAAAGTCATTTGTGTCTGTCTGATGGGGATAGTAATCATTCTGAGCTATGAAAAAGACTTTAGGTGTGTAATTCTTCGGCGTTATATCAGTTGTGTAAGAACCCAAGAAACCGGTTAATCGACTTGAAATAACCCATGAAACCGGTTCTTCGAAAATATCTAGTTTTAGCAAACCAAGATACGGTTAACCGACCGGAATTCGGTAAACCGATTTTGGTTTTGAATACACTAACCAGAACATTAATACCCAATTTACTTCGGGCTATGAACTCTACTTTGACAATTAGGTAGAATTGAAATGAAACTGGATTTTGTTTACTTTTTGTTACAAAACTGCACGGTCTTGTTAAAAAAAAGGAGTTGTTTAGAGTTTTTGGCTCTTTTTAGGTGTGTCTCAGAAAATATTGCGTTTTTCAAAAAAAAACAACAAATCTGGCAACGCTACGCCGCACAGTGTCGTGAGGGCGGCCAAAAATGAAAAATATCACTGTACTAGTTTTTAAAAAAGGTTGATGTCGTTGTACAAACAACACTTCATTTATGCTAAATCAAAAAGAATTTTTAAAAAATGTTGTATTTCCAAAAAGTTATGAGTATTCAAAGTTAATAGTTGTAGTAAAGAAAATATCGATATATAAAAGTTAAAACAATTAGGCAAATTTAATTCGGTAAGTTAAAATAAAAACTGTCGGTAAAACAGTATAATTTACGATTGGATAAACTTGTTAGAATATAATGATATGGCAACTCGGTTTTTTGGCTCGTTTGGTGGGTCATATGTGGTTTGCCGTTATACCGAATGTAAACAAAAATCGAAAATCGAAATTGTTAAAAACATTCAAGTTCAGTGGAGTGTAAAAAAAAACATCAAAAAACACTTTTTTAATATTTTAATATAATATTTGGGCAAGTGTGCAGAGTTTAAAAAAGTAAGTTTCTCGTCCCCCTTCTTCCCCCTTTCATTTATTCTTTAAATTTTCAGTGTCGAGACAGGTGAAAATTCGAGATTTTTTTAATATTTGGCTTAGGCATCGTACTCCAAGTGCTGCCCTGGGAGAAGTACTCATGTATTTAGAAGAAGAGTTAAAGTTAAAACTAAATGAGAAGGTGAATAAAGAAATTCGATTTATATTATTAAAAATAAAAACTAATTGGCAACGGTGTCACTACATGAGAGAGAGGTTTGAAGAAAAGTTCGGATCGTGGCTACATTCACCGTTTGTTATAAGTGATGCGTGTTTATCTTTTGTAAGTACATTATAAGAAAAATAATTTGTATGTTTGTAAATGATTGTGTTATTTTAGGAACCTAGCACCAGCCGTAGAGGAAGACCTTCGACTGACTTTGATGATTGCTCGGATCGCACCAAAAGGCGAAAAGTGGATAAACTTGTTTCAAATACAAATCCAAACTTGCTGCAAAAGGCTGTTAAGAGAATTTCCGACCCAGCAACTCACACATCTATACCGGTGGATAAAGCTTTGGCACTTTTTTTAGATATGGATTTGTCTTTCAGGCAGTACGAACTTATGAGAACAGTAGTCAATGCCGCTCACAAACAGTGCTTTCCGTCATACTATGCATTGCAAAATGCAAAGAAAAAATATATTCCCGACTCAGTTTTAGTTTTAGAAACGTCTGTAGAAATTCAAAATATCTGTTTCTTCTCTCTTATTAAATATAATAATAGTAATTATCAAATGAAAAAAAAAATATTTATAATATATATAGAGAATGATTTTCTTATTTGGTATCAAGGACATATGGGATGCAGACGTGTTTTGTAAGATAATTAAATGAAATTAAATATACTAATCAAAAATACATCAAGGACAAATCGGCCCAAGTTTTGTTCAATTGCAAGAACAATTTTGGAAAATATGACTTTTTTTCATTTCTGGATATATGGGAGGTGGGCGTGTCCTTTGAGATAATTTCATATAACTCACCACAGTTATCAGCTATATATTAGAGACAAATCGAGTCAAATTTGGTTCAATTCCAACAACAATTTTGGAAAATATAACTTTTTTTCATTTCAGGATATATGGGAGGTGGGCGTGTCCTTTGAGATAATTTCATATAACTCACCACAGTTATCAGCTATATATTAGAGACAAATCGAGTCAAATTTATTTCAATTCCAACAACAATTTTGGAAAATATAACTTTTTTTAATTTCAGGATATATGGGAGGTGGGCGAGTCCTTGGGCTGATTTTCGCAAAACTTCGTTTTTTTCCTTTCCTACTTATAATAGTACTGTGTACCAATTTTCATTCCTCTACGATAACTCCTTCTATTTTTGGCCGCCGTTTATATGAAAACACGACACTGTGCGCCGCGGTGACGAATAAATTTTGTTTCAATATTTTTGTAACTAATTATAGCCACTATATTGGAACGAAGTTGCTTATCGCACGTTGCTGGATGGGGGCTAAATGAAAAAATTTTAATAAACTTTTTTTTAACTGCTTGATTAAAACCCATTATTATCAACTACATTGGGTACTTTTGGTGTGGGTTGGTTTAAAGGGAAGTTTTCTAGGTGGAGCCTGGGTATTACATATTGTAATTTTGAACCCAATAAAAAGTAAATTTCGAAAAGCCAACGTGCAAGACTGGCAAATCCATGAAATACAACCCTGAGCATGGAATTACATTTGGCAGCACAATTACTCTTACAGTCGAACTTTTGGTTTGGTTTGTGTCCAGACTAACATATCGGGGGATATTTTTTGCTTAATGGGAAATTTTCTAGGTGGAGCCTATTTATTACATTATGTAATTTTGAACCGAATAAAATGTAAATTTAGAAAAGCTATAGTGAAAGAAGTTTAAAAAATAACATTTTCTTAAGTAAGTGCGTTTTCTTAAAAAAAGTAAATTTTATCAAAAAAATACCTATTGATTATTCTTAAAAAATCTACCTTTTCTTAAAAAATACCTTATCTTTTTTTTACCGCGCTTAAACTTATGACACTATAAAGCAATCAGCTATTTTTCCGAGTTGGTTGCTATAAAGTTCCATTTGCATACGAAAAGACAATCTTTTACCGCAAAAAGTCCAAGAGGTCTTGATTTTATACTTCAAGACTAGGGTTTAGTATTGTAAATATATGTAGCTAAAATTTTAGGCAGCCATAATAACAAACAAAATTTTAACTCTCTTTAGTCGTAAAAAAAGTTCAATGACTTAAAAATTTCCCGTTCGAAATAGGATCATTCTGACTGCCGCAAAACCGTATGATCGATCTTTCTCTGGTACTGGATTGGTGATGAGAGGTTACTTATATCCAAAACAGGTAAACTAATCCATGCTTCACCAAAGTACTGTACTTCAACGAACATTTCCATCAGAAGAAACCAAACGTACAGATTAAGCGCTCCACCGAAAATTAACGAAACGGCTCCATCAGTGTGCAAATACGTTTCGTTGATGCGAAAAAACTCATTGATGTCTCAACCAATCATATATGGCTGAAGTATGCACTTTCCAAAGGACCTCTTTTACACATTTATAATATTATAACTTATCCTATTTCAACGAAAAAATTTAATTTGTGGTTTTTGTTTTAACGAGTGATGCCCGACTTTTAAAAAGGTAACTTGGAAGTTGCAAAGAGCGCCGACGAAAATGGGGGCCGGTTTCGAAAACAAAGTATTGCAATTATTTTGTACACCTTTAAAGGGATGGGGTATGTATAACCTGACCAACCATATCCCGCTTTTGGAGAGGCTATCCCGTTTTTAGATTTCTTATTCCGGCCTGGATTTCAATCCCGCTTTTTAGAGGGAAGCCCTGCTTTATAACATTTTGTTTTTTTTTTAAATTTTTTAACATACAATTTTCCTTAGTAAAAATCAGGGTTTGAAATCAAATCGTCAGAAGATCGTTTTGTAACATTTAAACTTCATGATCAGAGGCTTTATTGTAGGCTACTGACATTCGTTTAAATGTGTTACTAACAGAAATAATTTGATAGTTTTTTTTTGTGGATTTATCTGCCCATTAGTCTGATATATCTAATCTTTTACCGACGGATGTGTTACAAAGGTTCCATATTCATATGTTTTTTATGGGCAAAATATGTGAATAGATTTCAAAGCCAACTAATTTCAAACAACTTTGAAGTCGACGACTTCAAATGCCGGTTTAATTAAAAAAAAAGTGAAATCGCCGAGATACGGAGCTTTGTATCTGGATCAGTATGAGAAAATTCCATCCAGTCTTTTTTTCCAAATTTTTTTTTGAAAGCTCCGTATCTCGGCGATTTCACTTTTTTATATTTTTTTAATGATTCTGAAAGCTCTCTTAAAGGCTTTTCCAACAAGCCCAAAAACAAAAAATCCGACCACTGGTTTAGAACTTAGCAATTTTAGCCCAGTACCCTCCGACCAACAATCCGAAAATTTTTAAACCGCTGCCATTTCGCCCCCTTGCATTTTCGGGGATGGTCAAAGATGGACATATTTTCGTGAAATTAACCAAGGAATACACTGATGAAATTTGTCCAGTCGTGACTGAACCACACTGCATAACTCACATACGATCAGGGTTCGTATTTCGTGGGTAACCTGTTATCGTTTACCCATTACCCACATGGTATGAAGAAAATAATGGGTATCTACCTAAGACAATGGGGAATTACCCTTCAGGGTTACCCATTACCCTCAACGTAATGGGAAAAATAGTGGGTAGTTACCCTCGGTGATGGGTAATAGGTTACCCAGGTAAACCCATCCTCCTTTTTGATCGATAATATGAAAGAATTAGACCCAAATTTCTATGCCTTGGAAACGGACCGCCCAATCGAAAAAATAACCAATTTTTGCGATCTTCTAAGTGGTCCAATTCGTATGGAAGAATTTCTTTTTCAAAAAATCGCCAAAATAAGAAAATCGCTAAAACAAAAAAAGCAGCAATAACTCGGAAACGGTGCGTCAAAATTTGTACCTCCATAGGGAGTTTTAACCAATGGATGTCTTCAATTTGGCACACTTTTTTAAATGATGCATTTTAGCAATTTTTTATTTGAAACTATTTAGTTTTAGCGATTTTTGTGTTTAAAAAAAGTGATGTCATATTTATGATTTTGGCGTTTCGAAGCACCGTTTCCGAGTTATAGTCACTTTTTGATTTTAACGATTTGCTTATTTTGTCGATTTTTCAATAAAAATTCTTTCATATGAATTGGAACAGAATATGAAAAACTTTAGAACCCGGCAAAAAGTTTTTTTTAGCGATTTTTTTTATCCGCAAAATTTTAGTTTAGCGATTTTTAAAAAAAAGTGATATCATGTTGAAGACATCGATTGGTTAAAGCCTCCAAATGATGTAAAGTTTTTATTATTTTTTCAAGTGGACGCACCGTTCCGAGTTATAGTCACTTTTTAATTATAGCTAATTTCTCACTTTGGCGACTTTTTGAAATAAAATTCTTCCAACGAATTGGACCACTTTACGAAAAACCTTTAGAAACTGTCAAAAATTGGCTATTTTTCCGATTGGACGTTTCTTTTATGTAAATATAAAATTTTTTTTAAGTTTTTAATAGTTTCGATTAAAAATGGCTAACCCATCGCCGTGGGTTAGTATTACCCCAGTATCCTGATGGTAATGGGTAATCGTGATGGGTAATCCCCCATTGTCGCGGGAAGCTACTCATAATTCATAATATTACACATTCCCTACGTCTCCATCAGTCTGACTGGCGGACTTTTCTACACTATAACCGCTGTGACCACACTCAAATTTTGTTAGCGACCATACTCAGTTTGGGATTGAAAATTAACGTTATGATCAACCTATTTCTGCTGCCTCTTATACAAATCGACACGTTTACTTCAAAATCATGTTTCTTCTTAAACATTTCCCAGGGATATGAAAGTACCTTTATCTAATAATGTTCAAATATTTACTTTGCTGAAGAAAGCTGACGAGGTTCTGGTACCTCCAATCAAAAAGCCGGTCGGTAGTCGATACGATACATTGCGACAACCACTTCCGATCGTAACGGAATTAAATTGCAGGCTTGCTTGGTTGCTTGGTCCGTTTAACAGAACGAATCATACTGAAATTTGGTATACTGCAATATTTTTGACCGCCACTCTGCTGTAGAAAATTGCGGATTTTGCTACCCCCATTCTGGTACATTCCATACAAAACTTGAGCTAGTAACCTACAACCGATCATAACCTTCATAAGGGCCTCAAAAATACTAACGTTAACGTACTTCGGGTCAAATGTGACCCTCATAGAAAATTGTATATATCAGCAATGTACACAGTAAATGCAAACTATATTTTTTGAAAACATTTATTGCAAATTTGCGAATACAATAATATTAAAGAGTTAATGCAAGTTATATATGAATTTATATGACATAGAAGTAAAATATTAGTTAAATTACTGTTGATTTTTACAGGGGTTGCATAAAGTAATTATTTTAGATTTCTGTTTACATACAAATTTTTCGCAAGTTATACATACTAATGCTGTTTTATTGTCTGTGTTAGCGACTTCTTTTGGTTGCATTGTTGCCTGGTTCACAATGAGTTTTTCCGGATTTGGTAGAAGTTGACAGTTTTTGATCCTCTTCTACTTTACCATGTAATTTTCTTTTTCTGATTTTTCGCGAAAATGATGCTCTTGGTAAAGATTTTCGTTGTTTTATATAGGGCGTGGTGAGGCTACAAACCTAAATTTTCTAAGAAGTGTCGACGTTTAGCAAAACAATATTCATTCCAGCCATCGTAAGTCGATGTAAATGATATAAAAGCATTGTAAGCAGATATGTCCAACATATTACAAAATACCACTTGAAGCCATCGGTTAGTTTTCCTTTTGCAAGAGTAACATCACACTACTTTGTACAGGGTATCTACCCCTCCTTTACATTTATTGTAATCTGATATTATCTGCGGTTTTTTGTCTTCGCGATTACTAACTGTACAGGTCTGTAGATATTTAGTTGCCTAAATCTCTGGTGGTTCTGTCTTGTGTTTGCGTATAGTTCCAACTAATGTAATAGTTTTTTCTAGTACTTTTTGTCCCAATTGATATGAAGTAAAGAAATTGTCTGTAGTCACATCATGACCTTTCAGACCAACTGTAAAATCAAGAACAACTCGCATTCCTTGGTTTTTTTCAGGCATTGTTCCTATTTCCTTGCCTGTATACGGTTGGATATTACAGGCATAACTCGTGGCCGGAATAGACATATATTGGCCGGAATAGACATCTTCCTCTGAATGCTACCAGCTGCTCATCGACTGTTACATCTTGAGATGGATAATAAAGTTTCGGCAATATGTCAACCCATTGATTCTACAACTCACGTATCGGTGCAACTTTGTCTAAAACTCTTCGCTCACTTCGAGTGTCCTTATTGTCAAATCTAATTACTCTCGAAATATTTTTGATTCTTTTCAATGGCATGATTGCTCTAAAAAATAGGCCTACCTTTCTCGGAATCCCACAAACTTTCCGTACTTTCTATATTGGACCGATACACTCCAGCTAACAAAAGAGAACCAATAAATGCAAACATTTCGGTGTCGTCAACTTCGGTCCAATTATTACCAAAGACACGTTTACCTTCACTATTTGTATATTTCAAAATAGTGTGCATCACAGGAGGTGGGAAATATACTTGAAAGCTTGACATATCTTCCTTTGTAATTCTAGAAGAAGAATAACGATTCAATCCTGGCCCCATGTGGATAATATTATTCGTTCGGACTCTTCCATGTCTTTTTGCAACAGGTTCTTTGAAATATTTTATTTCGCCATTTTTTGTTGTCAGTTCCTGAGAGGGTACCACCTCACTCTTGCTCTTACTAGCACTATCAGATGGATCAACATATTATAGATGATCTATGATTTCTGAACAAATTTCTTCCTCGTTCGATATTGCATTCAGCACGATTTCTATGTCGCTGTCAAACATTTTTCTACGAGCAACCGCAGACATATAATTTCCAAGTTTAGACACGTCTTATTCGTTCCGTGTGTATTTTACGACTGATAAGAATGTTGCAGCAAGCAAACAAGGACCACATACATATGTACGTTGTATGATAACTCTTTTCAGTTTACCTATAAGCAAATAGTCCGGGGATTCCGAGGAAAAGAGACAGATATATATTTTGATTTGCTTGTGCCGAATCAGAATTAAGTCGCAAATTGTACGGCTTAGCATATCAGAAACACAAGTTTTTTATTCGAGGTCAACTTTGACCCGAAGAACTTAAGTGTAAAAAGAGATATAAATTATTTGCTCGAAAATATATGCATCCAACAACCTAATGTAGCTGTTGATATTTAAAATTACATAAAAGTCATAAAATATCAAAAGTATAAACCAATAATTTTTAGAATAAAATCAAGTGCTCTCCGAAAATGGGTCAAATTTGACCCGAAGACCCTATGAAGGTTAACAAAATGTGGTACTGGACAATGTTTTGTCAAAATCAGTACCGAAATTTCAGTCGGGCGAACTGACTTAAACATACCCTCATCCTTACTCATCTATAGGGTTTCCGTTCCATTAGCACAATGTTGTGGCCATCGGTGCTGCAATAGTTAGTGTGCGCGTCTCTTGAACATGAGATCCTGGGTTCGATCCCTGCCCCGACCATCTTAAAATTTCTTTCGGTGGCTGTCACCTCGCATAGTGACGGCGACACTATCGAGTATATACCCATGAAAAAGCTTCGCAAAATCAGTGAGTATAAAACTAGAATGCGAACAGCTCAGTGGTTGTAAGAAGCGCTCCCCAATTACTTCATGGGATGTAATGGGAACCCATTTATTTTAGTATAGGTTCATATTTTGCGAAAACGACCACCATTCAGTTACCCGACTGGGCGTGGTAAATTCTTTCATATTCAAATTCATTCTCCCCGATTTCTTCATTGGATGTATTGTGAAACTATTCTTGTTTATTCAATAGCAGACTAATGTTGCCAAAAATGCTATCTAATTAACAAATTCAGAATTTATTGAAGTAGTCAATTTGTATTTCACAGTATACTTATATTTCGAAAAAAATTTTGGCTAGTACCAAAGTTTATTTAAATCGGTTTTAGATATCGATTTGTTGTATGGGAAGTTCACAGTTGGGTGTGCCAAGAGTGCCTTTTTTGTATCAAACCAACACTCAGGGGATGCCCCCTATAAATGCAGTGCATTGTGTTGGCGAAGGAGAATTGTGGTAGTAGAGGGCGGAAAGAGGGAGTAGTGTCTGTCGACATTTTCCTTGAATGTTTGTATGTCACAATTGGTGGGAAATACACTAGCCGGAAGTTTATTCCACATACGGACTGTACGGCTGAAAAACGAATTTTCTCTATACTGTGTAGTGCGGTCAATCGGCCACTCGATAAAAAACGGAAAGCCTCGTACTTCGGCAAAATATCCTCACGTCTGGCATAAGTTGACGGATGTCCGAGGAACACATACCGTGGAAATATCGATAGAACAGCGACACGCAACCCACATTTCGACGATGCTCAAGGGAGGCAATAGAGTTGGATACCCTAATGTCCCCTATTAACACCGTCGCTCTCCTCTGGACACGGTCGAGAAGCTCCAAAGAAGTCCTAGGAGCACCTGCCCATATATGGGAGTTATACTCCACCTTTGGCCTGATGTAGGTGGTGTAGATATTGAAAAGATCAGATGGAGTGAAGTATTTCTTTCACCGCTTTAAAAAGCCTAGACACTTGAATGCATCTTTCGACACTTCAAATACATGTTTTGCCCAACGGACATCACATTGTATTTTCATGGCCAGAACATCAAGAGCGTCTGATTCATCAATATCCACACCGTCCATAGACAATGACGACACACCTAGGTCAGCAATACGTTTATGCGACAACAAACAACACTGGGTGTTACCCGCATTAAAATCTACTCTATTCTGTCGACCCCATTCAACAATGGACACCACATCGCGGTCGAGTGTTTCATTCATCGTCCGGCGTTTGACTTCAATCTCTTGAGAACTAGGCCTTCGATCGAATGAATAGGAATGACAGATATTACTGTCATCGGCAAAAGAGTAGATTGGATTTACAGTCTGACCCAGGAGATCGTCAATGAAAATAAGAAAAATCGTCGGATGAAAACCCATTTACAACAACTCGTATAGTGCAATCTCTGAGAAAATTCGATATAAATCGAGTGAAGTTATCACCGACACCAAAAGCAGCGAGCTTTGACAAGAGTGCATCATGCCATACTCTGTCAAAGGCCTTGCAAATATCAAGAGCCCCTACCTTACTCTCACCAAGCCGGTGGATGGATCGACTCCACTGTTCCGAAAAGAAAGCCATCAGGTCTCCAGTAGATCTCATTCTACGGAAGCCATACTGCTGATCGTTAAGAAGGTTATTGGACGCAAGATATTTCACTAGATGGTGGTTAACCATGCTATCCATAACCTTCGAGAGCGCAGAACAAATTTAAATTGGGCGGTAATTTGCAGGGTTACTTGCATCACCTTTTTTAGAGATTGGCTGGACATTATCAACCTTCCAACGTGCCGGGAAGACTCTGGCACGGTATGCAAGGCTGAAAAGGTTGCGCAGTGGACACGCCAGTGTCGAAGAGCACCTACTCAACACCAGTGCAGATATGCCATCCGTGCCCGGGGTTTTACCTACGACGAGATTCGCAAGAACCTTTTTAACTCCTCGCGTTCGAAAAAATATCATGGGCATGGAACAAGATACGTAATTGATCACGGGGAGTGGTTGATTGCTTTCCGGCAAGGAAGAGTTCCTTGCAAACATTTCAGCTAAGAGGTTAGCTTTAGCAATCTTTTTAATTACAAACTAGCTTTTGACAAAATATTAGCCAGTACCAAACATTATTATTATTTTGATTTCTGGGAATATATTGTAGGGTAAAAAACGGGTGTAACAATATCGTTAATCTTAAATCATAAGCTTGTTTATACACCTTAGTGGTGGGGTTATATATCTCTCTACATGGCCCGTAAACCACAACCGATTTTAATGAAATTTGGTACTGGGTAATATTTTGCCAGAAGCTACTGTGTAATTAAAACTGACCAACACTGCCACTCCTATTTTTTCTCCTCCCGTATAGATTTTGGGCGATAATTTTTTGGTATTAGCGACAAATCCCCAAAATCACAACAGATCCTAATTAAGTTGTGAATTATACAATATCTTGTGCAATGTTGTTCTGAAAATAGGAGACGATGGCTTCTATTGTCACTTATTGATCAAGACGACGCTTTAAACACAACAAAGGCTTATAAATAATTAAGAAACAGGTGCTGGTGCCCAACCGGCTAAATACGCAAAAAATTAGATAAATAATCAGAATGCAAGGAGCAACAGGGTAGCGAAGAAAGTATCGCATCGATAGCAGAAAAACTACCCCGAAATATGTAACTGAACATTTGTGTGTTTTTATGAGTGTGACGGTACAAATAGCAACAAAATGTTCGCGTTTTGTGTTTTAATCATAATTCGATCGCGCCTATTTGGTTGTGTTGGTATTTGGATTCAGAAACAACGAAAGACATACATAACATTTGTGCGGACAGTCGAAGTCAACGAAGAAGTCAAAGAAACAAAGTGTTTCAAGTACGACGAACATGAAAAATAACAATTCAATCAATGAATTCGATCGAAATTTTTACAAATTTGGTTAAAATAAATAAAAGAGCAGTTGAGGAGCGATCACTGGCTTAATGACGAGGAGATTTGGCGTTACAATTGAATATCAGAACCCTCAACACAACAACAATTGCATGCTTTATGAAAACAATGATGTGTTTCTATGTTAAAGGAGTTGTGCATAGGGGACTTAGTGCTTATGTTCATAGTATGTACAGACATAGATATGTACATATTATAATAAGAAATCTTAATAATAAATTCCTCATATTTGTTTTTAATTGCCGGACCTGAATACGGCGGCCACAAGGACACTCAACCCCTCGACTATCACAATCTTCTCTAGACGAATGTTTCAACATGGAATGAATATATCTCTTTAGCAAACTGAGAGAATTTTCTAAACATATATTTAAAAAATTGTTATCAAAACACCTGCAGCGTAATACTAACAGTGTATTTATGTACAATTGTCAATAAATAGTTTCAAACATACTTCAAAACATTCATTGCAGCAATGTAATAAAATCATTGTAGTAATCAAACAAATTCATTGCAAATATTACTCAAATTCATTCCACCAATGAAACAAATTCATAGCAGTAATGAACAAATTCATTGCAACAATGACCCAAATTCCACCAATGAAACAAATTCATTGCAGAAACGAAACAAATTCGTTGCAATAATGAATCAAACTCATTGCAGCAACAACACATTACGTCACATCTTGAAGACAAATTGGCACCTTCGATATCCCGATACGAAGAAAAATTCACTAAGATGTGTCTGAGATTGGCTTTTAGGCAAATCTGATACGTGTCTGCAGAAGGGAAACAACCAGCTACGAAATCCTTAATGAATCTTGGTAAAGCTCTAAGCGAACCATTTGATAAAAGGCGAGGCCTTAGGTAAGGCGATACGCTACCGTTGGATCTCTCCAACATCTTACTGGCGATCATAATGAGAAAATCCAGGTGGTGTTCCATAGGCTGATAATGCAGATTTCATTGGGCGGAATGCGCGTGCATTTTCCGCAGTTTTGTTCGAGAAGGACTCAGTAAAAATGAGTTGGGCTGTAAATATGAGCAAGACAACATTTATGGGTTCGACAGCAGAACATCCAACCGATTGGAGGAAAGGGTGAACGTTGACAGCCGTGTTATTTCAGGCATATCACGCACTTCAGAGATAAGACCCTCGCTTGAGAAACAAAAATAGCGAACTTTATCCAGAGTCTTGCCAAAGGAATTCGAAGACGTAACCGAAGGATGCCGAAAAGAGATAGACCAAGATTTCGGTGGAAAGATAAAGTGGTGGTATTACCTTCAAAAGCTTGGTATTGCCAACAGGAAAGAAGACGTAAAACCCCGAGCACATTGGGAATATATATTATCTTCGTTTTTCAATACCGCTAACCCCCTTTGTTGTGTGAGGTCAATTAAGTAAGAATGTATATTGCTCCGCTATTAAGTATTAAGTTAGTATTTAGTTTAGTATTAAGTTCGTCGGGCACAAAAAATCTAAACTGTTTTTAGTTGAGGGAAATGGTGTACTTAATTCGGTTCAACCTACAGATATTTTGATACTGTTACTATAGGCATGATGATGACTTTGTGAGTGTCGCCCTAGAGAAATATACTTTGCTTTGCATGTATCTTGTGATCTCCAGTAATATAATATTAGTTTGGCTGAATTGAAAAGATAATCTATTTGTTTAGTAATACCCAAAATGTTTCACACATTTCCCCCACTGTGACGCATATTACGTACATTACAGGTTACGCTTGCGTTCACCTGTTTAAGTCAGATTCCTGTCTGGCGATTAAAATCACCTGCCTTTATTTCACTTGATCGCTTCGAGTTGTGTTTTCGTTAAAGTTTGCGCACTGCAAGAGGCACCCACGCATTTCACTGGAGCTGCTGAAATTCATATATATTTGTTGTTTTGGTTGGACGACAAGTTTAATTTTTAAGTAGCTCTCTGGACTCTTGTCCCCAGTCAATGTTGGTGGATGTCGTCTTCTGCCGTTTATGCCCAAAGGCTATTTTTAAATATGTACCGAAGACGATGTGGTGGACGATGCCTGGCAAAGTTGCCAATTTTTACCATTTTTGGGTTTGGTCCGGACAGTCGTTGCCAGTGGAAAATGTTGTTAGTTATGCAAAAGTG
Organism: Phaonia tiefii; assembly: GCA_963931995.1. Classification (NCBI taxonomy): domain Eukaryota; kingdom Metazoa; phylum Arthropoda; class Insecta; order Diptera; family Muscidae; genus Phaonia; species Phaonia tiefii. Next base: position 192,764,567 of record OZ008368.1, on the reverse strand, counting down.
TATTTCTTATCTTTGGTCCCCGTATGCGTGTGTAAATATTATGATTTATTTACCTGTAAAACAACAGTTTTTTTTTTGCGAAGCGAAATCTCTAAACAATTTTTTTTCAGTAAAGAGATGGGACAGTTTTCTGTGCATGTGAAACAAAAGACTTAAGCAACAAACTCGATTTCAAAGACAATAGATGTTCATAATTTATTGCCGCAATAATTTTGGACTTCGTTTGCGGACTATTTATTGGGAAAAGAAATTAAAGGTAAAATATAATGGATTTGCATAGAATCGAATATCGAAGTTATTTGAGACAAAGAAGGAATTTATCATTTTCATGTCGAAAAGCGCATAATCCTTATAAAAATTAAGTTATCGTAAAGAATTTTATTGAAACTGATTGTGATTTATTAAGTTACATAAGTCAGATTTTAGTGGTCTTGGGAATTTTAATATCATGATGGATGAATTTTCTTGCATGCTCACAATAAAAAATATTATTAGTATAATTTACCGCTAATAAGGTACAACAGACGCCAAATGTACTCCCTATCAGCAGGAGGGAGTCTAAATACAATGAGACTATTTAACATAGGTTCGGTAAAAAAAACTAGGTGACAACAGGCTTGTAGAATCGTGATGTCATTACTTTGAGGAGATGTGCTTATAACTTAAGCTGCCCTAACCTTACAAGGAATTACTAGGTTAATAAAAGAACGAAACACTCCTTACTTCCTATCAAAACTGGATTAGAACTTCCCATTTGGCGTTATATGGAAGCATTTTATACAAACTCCTTTCAAACCTTAACTAATAAATCCAAATGCATTTAGCTTTTCTTAAATACCGTGAACAAACCACCTGCAACTCGCAATACAATTACTATCACCATTTAAAAATCTCATTCAATCTGAAAGACAGTACAGCAAATATTTCAAAATTTGCCAAAAAATATTGCAATGAAAATCTAAATCACTATTAAAGCCATAAATTTTGGCTAACATTTCAACTACACATGTCACTGCCACACAACATTAAGCGGACAGACCAACAACAGTACGAAATGAAAACAAATCGACACAATTCAAACCAAATCTAAATCAATGTTGAAACAATCCAGCAACAAAAGTCTAAGTCCAAAAAATAAAAAAATTAAATAATTGTTAAGCATGATTTTGCATAAAAACGCGACAATTATCAAAACAGCCACATGTATCGACAGAGACAAAACGAAAAATTGGGCCATTAAATGACGTTCAGTTTTCGTAAGCAAATCAACGACCAAGAGCATTCATTCATTGCAGTCAATAAATCGTAATTAATTAACCAAAAAAGCGATTGATTTTTCACTATTAATACTTTTAGTATTCACTATGATTTTGTCGAATTTCAAACAAATAATCAGAAATAAAATAGAGCAACATCACCACCATCAAGTACAACACAGACTGCCAGCAAACAAAAGTGAATTTTGCATAATAGTTTAAACTAAATGCATAAATGATTTTGAAATTGGTCAGTTGGACATGGTCCCAACATGTGGTCGTCTGCAAGTAAACAGACCAAACCCAAACAAGTCATACTAAAAAAGAAAAAGATACCGACCGCCAAAAACATTGAAGTTATACTAAAAAAGAAAAAAAAATATTTTAAAAAATAACTACACCATAACGTAAACGTTGGTTCATTGAATTTAAAAATTCATAAATTCCCTGATTAACAAACTCCCCATTCAAATTGCATTCTCTAATGCTCTAAATTGCAGCCTCTAAATCTGCACACAACTTGATTTCTACACGCTGAAAAAAACGGCATCTGTAACATATTCTCCCAATCATATTCTGCAGGAACCACGTATATGTTTGGAACTCACTTCAAACATTTATATGTTTGCAAGTCCCAAACTCAGGTGTTTTTAAATGCAAAAATTTGCATGCGTATCTTCTCCCAAACATAATAATATTTAGAAACAAATTATTCTTTCTCTCTTTATTTATTATAACTAGTTTTATCAATATAAATCCACATTTACTTATATAAATAATTAATACAAAAAATTAAAAGTTTTAAATGATTTTTACATTTACTGGCACTGAATGCATTATTTGTTTTGTTTTGAACCTGCTGTTCTGTTGTTTCTCCTTTCTTTCAACTATGCGTTGGTTACCACTATACTTATATACAAACCTAGTTCATGCAAGACAAGCGTGTATTAATTACTTGTTTTTTTTTTTATTATATTTCAGAAATGGTCCGCCATTCCGATGTTTTCAAAAAAGGCTCAGGCAGAAAACGGGGGTTCACGTTGGTCTCCTCTTCAGTTTCCTTCCACAAAATCGTTTCTCACTTTGGTAGCACACATAAATATATACGAAACACATGGGTTTTTTATTCTTCTTTCACTGATTAAGCGCTTTTGATATCCTCTGTCCAATGAACCATTGACAACTGAATACATGAAATTTAAACGCAGTACATCACGCACATTCACAAATATTTATGACTCAATCACTGAGAGGATAATGCAAAAATATAAATGCACACTTACAAAATATACACACTCGCTGCCCCTCATTTATTCTCTTGCTCTTGAGGAAGCATAAATAGTGCAACAAACACGGCATGGATTTGTATCACAAACACAGATATATTTGGGTCGCAAACACATATGTTATAACATATTAATCATGGTGTCTCAAACATGTAATATTGAATGGAAAACACAATGCGTTTGGGCACAAGTTGTGATGCAAAATTCCCGGGAATTTAAAATCGAGAAAATATTCCCAATGATCTTTAGAGAAATTTTCCCAAAATGCATAAATTCCCGGGAATTTGTGGGAATTTATGGTATTCATACAAAATGACTGAAAAATACTTTTTTTTGTTATTCTAAGTTAGATACACTTTTAATAACAGTTATATATGTATAATAATGATTAGGATAAATAACTGAAAAATTTAAGTTCATAAAATAAATTACAAATACCGAATAAGGACATAGAAATTAAAATGTTATAAAAATATATACGAGTAAGATAAGTAGAAAGTTTGCTCAGTTTTATTTCTCATTTCACTGTCATCAAAGTTCATGTTTATCGTCACTAGAAGAAAAGATGCTGGTGTCCGCGTCTGCATTGACCACATCGTCCTCATCTTCATCGTCTTCAATACTGTCATATAAAATCACCTCTTCCTCTTCCTTTCCATCTTCCGGATCATCGGGATCACCTGTTGGGCGCTGAATTATGCCGCTTTGGGGTGCTGGTAATTCGCTTGTGTTCTTTATCTTCTTCTGAGGTTTGGGATTCATAAGTTTCCAGTTGTACGAGAGATAAGTTAGTTTAGCTGCTCGCTCTGATGACAAGCGGTTCCTCTTTTTCGAGTGCATCAACGAGAATGTACTAAAGGTCCGTTCTGTAGCAGCAGAAGTGACAGGAGCGCTTAATATTCTGATGGCCACATTTGCCAAGTCGCGCGTGCCTCTTAAGCCCCTCCAACACAACAATGGTTTAATAACTTTGTCCTTTTCTCCAATTCCTTCCCAAATAAACTTCCTAGAGAAAAGCCCTTCTTTATCTCTATAATCTGCAACATTTTCCCTAACCTTCATAACGTCCAAACTCATGTGCTGCGCACATTCGCAAATGAAACCTATGGCGTCCAACAATTGTGTGGGGTCAAGTAAACTTGCTTGCACTTTCGGGTCAAGAAGGAGGGCGGCAAGATGAATTGGTCCAGTGCCAAAATCTTTCCTCTTTTTAAATTTAGCAATAATTTTCTTCTCTTCAGTTTGCTGCAGGGGTGAGGAGGGCAAGTTTTGGACGATGGTTTTTCCCAAGTCGTCTAACTTTCTCAAAACTCTGTGAATTTGAGGTTCGTTTGATTCAATTGATGTAATGAGATGAACAATTGGTTTTAGCAAAAAAACCATTTTCTCAATTCTCACCCAAAACACCCCATTATCAAGAAGTTTTCTTTTCATGCACGGCTCAAGGTCGGCTTTTTCATTAACCGCTAGTGTTTGCAGAATCACTTTATTTGATTCCAAACTTTGCAAACAAAAGAGGTGGCTTCCCCATCGAGTTTTTCCAGGCAATTTCAGGGAAATTCGATCCTTGGCTTTCTTTTCAAATGAGATTTCGTCAAATACCGCTTGTAAAATGTGACTATGTTTTATCGTTTTTACTATTCCAATCACATCACCAAAGAAAGTTTTGACGGTTTGGCAACCCAAAATATCAGAACATAATAAATGGAGAAGATGGGCCATGCATCCCAAAGGTATTATGTGAGGATACTTTTCCTTCACTAATGATAAAGCTGCCTTCATGTTCGCTGCGCTATCAGCAACGACAACTAAAAACTTTTCTCGTCCATGTTTCTCAATCACCGATCCGATGAGTTCTGCAAGATACTGGGCGTTGTGTCTTTCACTCTTTGTCATTTTAAAATCTTCCGAAAAACGGTTCTGGTTTTGAAATAACAAAATTGATGATTGATTCATTCCTTATGCTACTCCAGCCATCACACTGCAGATGAACATTTTTGGTGTCTTGAATTACTTGATTAATCTGTTCTTTCATTTCAGTATATTGAGCTTCTAAATAAGTCGTTGACATACGATATCTTGAAGGTAGTCTGTAGGAAGGCCTCAACTTTTGGAAAAAATCTATCCACAATGGGTGCTCCACCAAAGATAAAGGAGATCCGCTTATAAACACTGCTTTTGCCAAAGCTTGATTCAGCATCTCCTGTAAAAAAAATCAAAAAACACGTAGTAATAATTTTAACAACAAAGTTTACTACGAGAAAATTGTAAACTTACATTTGTTTGGGAATCCATGTGATCCAAAAATGAAGTCATTCCTTTTGAAGATAATGGGAAATGCATTGGTACAGCACCGGGATCAGATTCAGACGAAGAGGTGCCAATGACAGACGCTGTAGAAAAGGGACTTCTTGACCAAAGCTTTGGTGGTGGTGGTGGTCCCATTAAAATATTTGGATATGGAGCTGAACTTGGACTTGCTTTGGTTATATCAGTCAGGGCTACAGTATCTTGATCTACATTTACATCAACTGACAGGCCTAGTATGTCTTTGGGATTTGCAGGTGTTTTTGATGTTGACTTAGAGTTACACTTAGCACTGAGAATAGATTTTAAACCTGCTGGGCATTTAAAACATTTGTTGATGTGCTTTTCCATTTTACAGGAATTAGCCTGTTTGTACTCTATAGTACAGTATTTACAAACTACGCCTTTTCCGTTTATATTGAAAAAGTCCCAAATGACACCTTTTTTCTTCAACATTGCGTATCAATTTTTGGAAACTGTAGAAACACCAGAATAAAACACAAGTTGACTCAACTCTTTCTTACGAAAACTAATAACTAAACTCAAAACTGTCAGAACTGATTCTCATCTATCAAGTGACAAAGATAAACTGCAACATTTTCGCCTAACATACATACATACGCTGCCAAAAAAATACGTCGGAAAAATACGTTGGAAAAGTAATGTTAGAAATACGTTGAAAAATTACGGATAAAAAAAATAGAAAAGTTGTGTGAAAGAAACACCATAAAAACAGCAATACAAACATTCTAGCAGCAGTCAAATACACAAGAAAGAACGAAACAGAAATGTTTCTCTCTGCCCTCCAGCAACAACAACTGTTGATTGAATGTTTAGTTTTGTTGGTAACTGTGTGTTATTTACCTTGGGTGGATCAATTTGAGCCATTTTTAAGGCGTTTTATAAATTCCCTTAAATTCCCTCTTTTTGACAAAATTTCCCGGCCAGGGAAATATTCCCGGAAAAATTCCTTTTTTATAAGTTCCTTCCCACTGGGAATATTTCCGGCCCACATCACTAGGCACAAGTATATTATATTTGCGACAAGCTCCAAACACATGTTATATTTGCATCCAAACAACAAAAACCACAGATTTTTCAGCGTGTATAGCTTCAATTTTAAACAGTCTCATAAGAAATAGTCGAGACTGAATTAAATTAATCTTAGTGCACTTTCTCCATATTATGAATCCTCAAAATATTTCATACATCGAAATCTTTCTTTTAAAATTAAATTTGCCTTTAATGTCCTCAAAATGGTTTCACAGCAGGTAAAAATATATAATTGACTCTAGGATAGGTTCATAACTTATAATCTGGGGACATTAATTTTTGGATTTTTTAACTTTATGTTCATTTAATATCATTTGCAAATTTTTGAAATGGGATGCAAGTTGTGGAATACAAACGTAGTTAATACTTCCGAAAATTAAAAAATTTACTTAATTAAGTGGCCTCAAACAAGCCAGAAGGGTCAAGGACCTTACAATATGAGGATAACATGTTTCTCCAAACGCCTCGATCTCCATTTGGTAACACCAAGCTCTTCCAGTCAATATTCCACCTGGTCTTTCGATGTTCTTTCGATTTTCGATGTCCTTAGGGTACGTATTCGAATACCTTCCGGACTGGTTCATTCTGATTCATTCTTCTGATATGGCCTTGCTAGCGTAAACGCGCTATTTTGATACGCAATAACTACGTTGAAGTCGGGCTATACTTGCCGTCGTGGATACGTGGATACTTGCCGATTTCTATTAGCATTTTTCTACAGAAAACTACCAGTGATGTTCCAATGACACAGGATTATGCGCCATAAAGCAAGGCAGGTTGTATGAGACTCTGATAGAGTTGGATTTGTTTTTCACCATCGTCGTTTTCGCCCAAAATAACACCTGCTTGCACAATTCTCTGTTTGATTTCCAAACTGACGTTATTGTTTCTGTTCACGGCAGAGCCTAAGTAAATAAATTGGTTCATTACCTCGAAATTATTTCTTTGTCACTGTTCAACCTATCATCGAATCTGGTGCATATTCTGCTTTCAGAAACCACTAATTATGTCATGCCCTCGTTTCTCAAAATACCGTTCGGAATCGATGTAAAATTGTAGGTCCCAATCATTGAGTGAAAACTGGAAAGCGCACAGCTCAGTGATTGTGAGAAACTCTCCCCTGTCCCTTCATGGGATGTATTGGGAAACTATTTATTTATTTATAAGCGAGGTGGCCGTCAACGAAGGAAAATGTAAGGTCAGAGCAGGGATCGAACGCATGTTCTCAAGCGCAAGAGCCGCACATACTAGTCATTGCACCACCGAAGGCCACAAGCAACATGTAAGTAGTGACAAATAATCACTCTACATGATTAAAAGACTTCATACTAGGTGAATACACATTGCGGTAGCTTAACGGGCTGCACGCTGCTTAACATTATGCTTCACAAACCGTGGTATTTATATTCCAAAATAAATATGATCTGTCAGCTTGAAAGAAAATGCATCTTCCTAAAAGTAACTCAGACCAAAGACAACTTAATTTTGGCTTTATATACTTCATCCATGTGGCTGCCGCTGCTAAATTCGCAGTAGCTCATCGTGCCAGTTTAATTTCACAAGACTTTTTTTTATCGATATGTGGTTCTCCCTTACGAATGGCTCGGGCGATATTAGCCTTAAAGGTGTGGATCGTTTCTGGACATTTCTCTTGGCATCGGCCTCTAAAGGTACCTACAAAAAACAGCCAAAATCAAATCGCAGCTCCGCAGCGGCCAATTGGCATCGACAAGGTGGCTGATAACACGAAAACCGAATTTGTGCGCAAACGATCGATGGTTCGATGAGTTGTGTGATACGGTGCTCCACCCTGCTGAAACCAAAGATTATAGAAATTCATATCTTCCATTTCAGCCCATAAAAGTCCGTACCACTGGTCCTGTATCGGCCGACATTGACTGAAATGGCATTTCCAGCAACATTTTCGAAACAATGGGTCAATATTGCCACCACTACAAAATCCACACCAAACTGTGACTCCCTGTGGATGCTTTGGCTTCTCGACATTGACATGCGAATTTTACAATCCCCAATTGCGGCAATTTTGTTTGTTGACAAGGCGGCGAGATGAAAATGCGTCTCGTCAGAAAAGACGATTTTTCGATGTCCGATTGGAGATTCTGTAAGGCCCAAACTTAGAAATCGTAACGAAGTGGAAGTCGTTTACCTTCAATTGGTGACTTAATTGGACCTTGGAAGCGAATAATCTGAGAGCTTTGTGTAAAATTCTCATCATGCTGGTGCATCAAATGATGAGTTCTTGAGATCGATGGCGAATCGATGTTGTAGGGTTGAGTTGCACACTTTTGGCAATAGCAACCGCATTATCATCGACATGCCGACGGGGACCATGAGTTATGTCCACCAGCAAGCCAGTCTCACGAACCTTGAGCCCAAACATGCGTGCAGCACTTGCGGTGGACGCTTAATTTTGGCCAAACTGTATTTTCGGCAAAAGCACAGCTTTGGTAAAGTCTGGAATATTTCCCAACGTTGCTCAAGCGTAAAGAAACTCATTTTGGTCCGCGGAGGTATGACACTGAGTGGTAGTAATATTTCGAACAGAAAAAATGTATCAGTGTAAAAAACACATGATATAAAAATATAACTGTATTTGCAGCACCCGTTACGTAAAGGGTGTTCCATGTAAAATTTGCAATTTCAAACTCCTGTTATTTCGAAGATGCTGGCAAATTTGACATTTGTGAAGTAGTTAAAGGTTAGAAATTTCCTAAGTGGATAGCTTTAGGCTTAAAGAAAATTGGGAAATGTTAAAAACTTTCCCCCAATGCACCGAGTCTTCAACCCAAACTGTTTGAAATCTACGAAATAAATTCGGTAGAAATACAATGTCATCAGCGCAGTTTTGGATCAATTTGTGAAGCTATGTCGTTAATCGGGACCTTTACTTGGCTAAAGAATTCGTGTACGTGCTCGTCCAGTGCGTTAGGTGATAACTATTGCCGCTGTAGCTGAAAGTGTGCTCTACAAGCCATCAACTCGACACCGTTTGCAGCAATTGCAGACTTTTGCATAAAGACCTCGGTATGAAGGATTATAAAGTCCAATTCGTTCCTCTTTTCCGATTAAGCACATTTTCGTCTCAGGGGCTAGTTAACAAACAAAATTGTCCTATTTTGTGATATTTTTGATATGGCGGCTTCATAAGCTAGGAGCCGCCGCTATCGTCTATGGCGAGCGGAATCGTGCCATGTTTAGCGTTTTTTTGTTCCCAAATGTTAAAGAGGATACTTCGAATACAAAACTCCGCTACATGCCACACAGCCGGCGTTATAATCGATCTGTTGCGCAGTGTTCGAGAACAGCATAAGCGACCAAATCTCGGTCCATTGGCTGCCACGCAGCTGCGAGATAGAGGACAAAAATTTGGGTAGATCAAATGAGGTACTGTAAAGCATGTCGTGGAAAGCCACTTGAACGATACCGTGTTTCATTCATAAATGTCAATGATGATCCTACCCAAAGAAAATTATAATTTTGAAGAAACTTCTATTAGTATTTATTTTAAAGCCAAATTAAATCCAAAAAATTACATGGCCCACCCTTTAGATTATGATTGCTCCATCACACCTGACGTTAGAACTCTAAGAATTGAATTGAATTGAGAATTTTCCACTATGCAAGTGTTCGAAAATTATCGAAAGCCACACACATAAGAAAACATTTGCAAACAATTTCTTTCCCTGGAGCTTGAATAATAAGGTGGAAAATTCCAATAAAAATGCCGAATAAATAAAAAAATAAAATCTGACTTTGATAGATTTAGTCCCTATACGCCGCTGTAGATGTTAACACATCAAAGAATACCCCTGATGACCGCTGAGCACGGCGAAACAACAGGCAATAAGAATTGCCTGTAAACATTGTGTTGTCTTGTAGACAACAACAAAAATTATTTCTAATGTAGACCAATGGTTCTCTGGAGATGGAAAAAAATTGTTTTCAAATTTTTTCTTGTTTGTTTTGCTTGCGATATTTTGCCAACATTTGTTTTTTGTTTGCAGTTAGTTTGATGAATTTTTCAAAAGCAGCATTCCAAACATCCGCTGATGAAGATCTGTGGCCAGATTTGAAATTGCTATACTGTTTGCCAGGAATCATGTGGAGGATTTGCAAAATATCTCCTTTTTAAAAAAACCCATTTATCAACTTATAGACAGGTAGATTATCTTGAGCTTGAATAATAAGGTGGAAAGTACCAATAAAAAGCCGAATAAATAAAAAAAAATCATCCCAGTATAATAATAATTCATACAAAATAATAGTATTCATCCGATTCGGTAAAGAAAATGTTTCCCCAAATCAGACCAGGAAGTGTTAGGGAGCAGTTTCTCAAAACTAGCTTTGCGCTTTCTACTTTTTCAGTCACTAGTTGAAATCTACAGTCTCACTCTCATTCCCAACGGTTTTTTGAAAGTCATACTATTTGTTCTATATTGTCCCCGTCACTAAACAAGGTGCCTATCTTGGAAAGACTTGTAAGGCGAACAGTGCATGTATTGGACCAATCATCTCATATACAAGAGTCAAGCACACAACAATCTGCGGCCACATATTCTATTGTAATTCATAAATTGTTTAAATTTGTATACGTTAATAACAGTGGCATTCTGAATTTGTAGTGAAATTGTAAGACGATTTACGGGTGAACTTATGTTTGTGCACTTTACGAAATGTTTCTAAAAACACAAAACCAAATTCATTATTTCATAGAATGTATTTGCGGATGCCACCATGAACTATAATCAAAAAAAATCAATGAGTGTTTGAATTCGCGGGCGATGTGAGAACATCTTTTTGTTACATAGTACGTGTTCGATTTCTATGAACACATTAGTAAATGTTACATTGGAAAATAAAGAAAGAATAGTTTTTGTGCTGAAGGCTCTTTTGCTATTGCACTTTCTTTTTTCTTATATCTGTTTTAATATTATATGTAATATTGTCAAAATAAACAAAGTAATATTTAGTTCACTGAAATAATTGTTTTCGTTTTGTTATAAACAGAGCGACGACAAAAACTGTTAAATATTATAGTACAAACAAATGGTAGAAGCACTAGCCCAGCTGATTTGAATTTTTTTCTGGAGTGAGTTTTTCTCATATGTCAAAGTTTGTTTACTTTTGTTTGTATAAAACTACCGTTCGCCTACAATTGCAGCTTTTGAAATGTTTTCTGCGTAAAAATAACATAGAAACGTTTTAATTTTCGTTCTTAAAGACTTTGAAAATATCATATATTTGCATTTGTAAATGGAAGTTTTTCCATTTTTGTATACATTTTCGTTATTTTTCAATCAGCAAAGTTGCACAATACAGGCACTGAGTAAAAAAAATGCTCGTTGTTTTTGGCTTGTAGTATTTGCTGTCGTACTACCTCTACCATTATATTTCTACCATGAATATTATAGACAACTTATTGCACTCTGTTTCCGCTCTCATGTAGAGAGTCTGAGTAAAAGAGTAGAAACGGGTCTTATTCTCTTTATAGAATATTTCAATATACATGCACCACTTCGACAATGTTATTACTTAAAGCAATACAGAAACATAAATGGGTCAAACGCCATTAATGTTTATATTCTATACTATACGACGACCTGCTTGTTTGTTCGCTGCCGCTACATCAAGAACATCAGACTTATTTTGAGGCAGTGACTATTGTTGTACAACAGCCACGTATGTGATGTTAACGCTGTGTGTTGTTTGCATGTGTTCACTTTGATAGGTTTCCCTACCCGTGCCTATAGATGTTAACACATCAAAAAAATTATCTGAAGTGACGTGCTTAGTTAAATCGGTTCCTAAAGTTGTTTGAGTGCTGTCTGCATTGTCTTTGCCGATGTGGTTCGCATATTGTATATTATTCACATATACTTACACACATTCATCATAAAGTGATAACTTATTTCTCTAAGCGGCTCGAACTTTTGCTTCGTCTTCCAGTTGGTAACGGGATAAAGTTCACACTGTTTGTGTTCGTTCATACGTCGTCGATACTCGCTATTGTCTATTATAGGACCTCATACTTTTCGGGGCATTTTTCTCTCGAAAACTTTCGAGACCAGAATATTTCGATATGACCCAGGATTGTCATATAAATGAGACGGAATTTCGAAATTACTGCATTAAAATATTGGTGTATCAGAGTTAGAAGATAACAATTATTTTTCCAATATTAACAGCTTTGTCGTTTGTTTTTCGCCTTGAAAAGTTTGAAACAGTATATTTTCAGTACGTCTAGCAGTTTCATGATTTTTTTTTTTTTAAATCCGGACAAACTTTTTCGGCTTTCAAAACTGATTAAGTCTATGTACTCTTTGCCTTTCCCTCAAACAATTTTCTTTGAGTGTATTTACTATTACAATATTTTCTGGGGCAAAATATCGTACAAGGTGTATTTCCCTGAGTATGATTTGATTTTGTAGCCTAATTTTGCAATATAATACAAAATGTTCAAATATGTTTTAGTTGGCGTTTCAGTTTTTTTTTTTTGGAGTTTTTCTTTCCTAACACCACTCACTACTACCTAATTGTGTTTCAGCACAAAGCGGCACATACGTGTGGCCGATGAACAAAAAGGTGCAACAGCGGCTATGCGACGATTATCTATGTTGCATGAGTATCTATTTGTAATGTGCAATTGTTGTTAGTAAAGTTAGTTAGGAACTAATCAGTGTTACATACGCCCCGTAACACCAAACAAAATTAGCCACTAACATATGTCTATCTACGTTTTGTAGTTAGTGGCTTCGCATTTACTACGTGTACGTGTCGGGCGGATAGGATAGCGCGTTTTTGTTGTGGAACAACCTGTTGTGGGTTTTGCCTCATGAAATGGGTATTTAGAGTTTTGGCTCTCGATGTGTTAGTAAACTCGGTATTTGGTTTTTATTGATGATATTATCATTTACTTCATGTTAAAAGTCATAAATATATTTATAGCTGTTGTTTCCTTCCAAAAAATTTCAAAAAAAAAACAACTCCTCGATATAACCATAACAATATGTTTGTATGAGGGCCATTGTTTTTAGTAGACAATTGTATTATATGATTCTTAATAACTTTGTTTAAAATATAAAATACTTGAAAATTTGGAGCAAATTATTACGACCAAAAATCAAAGAAAGAAATGAAAATATATACAAAAGCGAAACGAACCCACCACGGTGTTAGGGTGGGGCAACTAGTTGGTTAGTTAGTTGATTGAGGAAGCTTAGTAAGCAAAGTGTTTTATGGGTTTGTTTCGCTTTTATGAGAAATTAATTGGTGTGATTTTGGTAAATTTTTAGGAAAACATTTCAAACAAGTCATAAAATGCAAACGAGAGCAGTAAATGAAAACTTTTGTTACGTAAGCGTATTATACTTCAGGAATATTACAATATATTGAAAGTAGTTTTTGGTTGTTAATATTGAACTAGCTTTGAAAAACCAGAGTCATACACAGAGATATACTCAGTGAAACATTTCCCAAAACTTAGAACTGCTTTTAAGTCTAAATCTCCAAAATACGCTACAACAACAAAATTAGTAGTGTGCAAAAATTTTGTTCTGATGCTAAATATGTCTAGAAATTTTTGACCTTGAATTGGAAAAATATGGTATCTTAGCGAAAGGGAGTGCAATTTCGAAAGCACCATATTCGATATATCTGTACCCAAGTCGAAAAACGACTTTTGGGCATTTTCAATTTTTTAGGTGAACAACATTAAGCGACATTTTCCATGTGCATTTCTGACATTTAAAGAGAGAAGTAAAAAACAGCAATGAGTGTGCGAGTTCACGGGCGATGTGTTCACACCTTTTTGTTACACGGTTCCAGATCGATTTATATGAAAACATTAGTAAATGTTACATTGGAAAATAAAAAACAGCGTTCAATCATATGATGACGTTTCATTTAAATAATATTAATACTTAAAATTATTTATACAAAACTGCAAGCACATGAGTCATTATTTTCTTGCTTAATAGTTTTTGTTTTATTCCCATAAAAAACAAAGAGAATGCAAAGCAACAGACACATGTACATACATTGTGTTATATTCGTAAGCTTCGTTTCTTCGTTTTTTAAGACAATTATTCGCAGCCGCTACATCAATACCATCAGACTTCTTTTCTGGAATAGACAATTGTTGTACAACAACCACATATTATTTTCAATCCTAACGCTCCATTGCTTCGACGCTGTGTGCTAACGCTGTGTGTTGTTTGCATGAGTTGACTTTGTTAGATTATACCCTACCCGTGCCTATAGATGTTAACACATCAACAAAGCAATGTTTAGTTCACTGAAATAATTGTTTTTGTTTTGTCATAAACAGAGCGACGACAAATAGTATTGAATAGTAGAGAGAACTTATTATACTCTTTTTCCGCTCTCATGTAAAGAGTCTGAGTAAAGAGCATAAACGAGTCTAATTCTCTGTATTGAATATTTCAATAGAAATGCACCATTGCAACAATTTTATTACATAAAACAATACAAAAAGCATAAATGTTTCAAAAGCATCAATGTTTCACATCAAAATTATGAAAGGGCCAAGTTATGACTAAAAAAAAAATCATGGCCGTCGGTGGTGCAATGGTTAGTGTGCGCGGCTCTTGTACATGAGATCCGGGGTTCGAACCCGGCACTGACCACCTTCAAATTTTCTTTTGGCGGCGGTCACCTCGCATAGTGACGGCGACACTATCGAGTATCTAGCCATGAAAAAGCTTCTCAAATTACCGTTCGGAATCGATGTAAAACTGTAGGTCCCAATCAGTGAGTGAAAACTGGAAAGCGCACAGCTCAGTGATTGTGAGAAGTTCTCCCCAGTCCCTTCATGGGATGTAATGGGAAACCATTTATTTTTATTTACGTTTTGAATCATTCGTCAGATGTCGCCAGTGCGTTTGGGTCGAACAATTCGTTTCATGAGTTCTATCAATACTCTTTGGCGACGACGCCCTGCTTGTTTGATCGCTGCCGCTACATCAAGACCATCATACTTATTTTCAGGCAGAGACTATTGTTGTACAACAACCACTTATAAGGTGCTAACGCTATGTGTAGTTTGCATGTGTTCACTGTGATAGATTGCCCTACCCGTGCCGATAGATGTTAACACATCAAAAATGTCCGGCGTATAACATCCTGATTTATGGCCTTAGTTTAACATAAACTGGATCTGACAGTAATTACGACTGCTGTGGTCATCATAGCACACTTGGTCTAGCTTTATCTAAGACGGCGCTATTTCTAACTTCGGCCATCAAAAAAATGCTAACCCTTATAAAACTTAGAATTTTGCTTTTATTGATTTATAGCGGTACTAAAACCGTCGGTGGTGCAATGGTTAGTGAGCGCGGCTATTGTACATGAGATCCTGGGTTCGAACCCTGCTTTGACCACCTTAAAAATTTCTTTCGGCGGCGGTCACCTCGCATAGTGACGGCGACACTATCGAGTACATAGCCATGAAAAAAAAGCTTCTCAAAATACCGTTCGGAATCGGTGTAAAACTGTAGGTCCCAATCAGTGAGTGAAAACTGGAAAGCGCACAGCGCATTGATTGTGAGAAATTCTCCCCTGACCCTTCATGGGATGTAATGGGAAAACCATTTATAAAACCAAAACATGACTGCAGGATTAAATTTGCGCTTATGATTCTCGAGATATTTGGAAAAATATTTGTTTTTTTGAAATTTTTGCCTTTGGAATTTTCTCTACTTGGTAATATCGCATTATCACCTCTACTAGTATCTTACCTATTCAACACACATGATCAGAAAATTGTCTCTTTCTCTCTGACGTTTGTTTGGCGCGCACGCGATGTCAATTAATCCACCTATAACCTTGTGTGCTAATTGTTTTAAGTCCTTACAATCCAAGAAATACATAAACTGCAAGATATGCAATGGAAAATTTCATTACTTTTGTACGGCTATTGCCACTTTAAATCTGTTTAGTCCTTGAAAAGACTAAAAACATTATTTATAACTGTGATGATTGCCTCATTTTTAAATTCTTTATATCGGGTTTTTCAATAAGAGCGCTACAAAAGTTTTTTTTTAAATAGAACAAAACCGGTTTTGGATACCAATGAAATTCCTTATTCCTGTGAAAGTACGTTCGATGCCATTACGTATGGAACTCGATTTCTTTTGCATGGCCACCACGGGCACGCTTGCAGAAGTCCAGGCGCTGCACAAAATTTTCGACGGTTTTCAAGCATAAATCGGCCGATACTGCTGCAATTTCACGTTCGATATTCGTACGAAGTTCATCAATCGTCGCTGGCTTGTTGGCATAGACCATAGACTTGACATAGCCCAACACGAAATAATCTAACGGCGTCAAATCGCACGACCGAGGCGGCCAATCGACTGGGCCATTTCGTGAGATAACACGTTCACCAAACTTGGTTTCCCATAAATTGTTTGTGGCATTCGGTGTGTGGCTTGTGGCCCCGTCCTGTTGGAAGCACATGTCATGGGCCAAAAATATTCGGTTATCATTGAACGGTAGCGATTCGCATTCACAGTAATGTGCCGGTCTTGATCATAACGGAAGAAGTACGGCCCAATGACGCCGCCGGCCCATAAACCGCACCAAACCGTAATTTTTTCGGGATGCAATGATGGCTCATGGATTACGTGTGGATTGCTGTCTGACGAATAACGCACATTTTGCTTATTGACGAAGCCATTCAGCCAGAAATGAAATTCAGAAATTGGACGTAGCGCTCTTAAAGTTGAGGCTCCAAATTTCGGTAGTAAATTTTAATAATTTCGACTCCATGATGAAATGGCAAACCTTACTGAAGAGAAATGTCAAAAGAGCGGGAAAAAATATGGCGTCGTTTGCTGTTCCTATCGATTTACTTTTGTAGCCTCTCTGTTGAAAAACCCGACAAAAGTAAAGGGGTGTGGTCATATATAAAGAATTAATAGTCAAAAACTATTTTTTACGAGTTGGTTTTTTTATGACTTCTTTAATGCATCTAGGTTAGTTTCTATTGTTCAAACCGTCTCTTCGAATGCTGCTTCTAACTTGCAATCTCTGAAGTCGCATGCTGCCGTTGTTAAGTCATCAGTGATACATAGTAAGTTTCTTGGTTTTGGCACTTGTTGTGTGTGCGTTGCGGTAGTTAGTACAATTTTCTCAACATTTTTCCAATTTTTTTTGATTAATGACAATTATTTACCAAAATTGTTTTACAAACGGCACATTTTTTCTTACTGAAATTTATCTGAGAAACCTATTCATCTATACAGCATATTTATCGAAAGCTTGTGGTATAATACGATATAATATTTGTAAATTTGTTTGAGGCGTGTTGAGCAAAATGCGCGAACATCAAATGTTACTACGTCTATACGAGAACTGAAGACGAAAAATAGGATGACCAAGACTCCGCTGGAGGGATCAAGTTGACGAATACCTGCGTACACTTGATATTACCAACTGGAGAGATAAAGCAAAAGATCGTGCTGGTAGGAGGAAAATGATATCTTCGTTTTCGGTCTTATGTCAAGTTATTTTTTGTATGAAATTAAGGTACACACTCTAACAAATTAAAACAATAATAATAATTATTTTTAAGTGAAAGACTGAAGGTAGACAGAACAGCTGTTTAAAGGCGATATAAACAACACTGTGCGACAGCGAAATTAGGGCCTCAACGAAACCAAAAAATTATGAAAGCCCATTGGCGAGATATCAGAAAACCCTCCTCGGTTTTGGCCCTGAACATCACAATTTTTTTTTGTAGTACACAGAAGATTTCAGCTGTTGGTCAAGGCTGTAATCCTGATTATACTTCAATATATTCTAAACCGTTACATATTTTTCATTACAACCTTCTACAAAATTCGTTGCATAATGCTGACCTATACAGATTTACTAAAAAAATACACCGTCACGTATGTACGAACTTAACAATATATGTATGCAAATGTGTCTGTTGCTTTGCATTCTCTTTGTTTTTGTGGGAATAACACAAAAAGTATTAAGCAAGAAAATAATGACACATGTGCTTGCACTGGTCCTTAAATAATTTTAAGTATTAATAATATTTGAATGTAACGTCATCATATGATTGAACGCTGTTTTTTATTTTCCAATGCGTTCATAGAAATCGAAGAGGTACCGTGTAACAAAACACATCTCCCATTAGTTCGAACTCTCATTGGATTTTTTTCCAAAATGAAGTACTTGTTTTAAGAACAGGTACTTACTAAAGAAGTGGTACTCTTTTAGGAAAATTCATTTATTTTCAGAGAGGCTAATTATCTCAAGAAAAGGTATTATTTTATTTTTAAGAAAGGTACATTTAAGAAAAGCAATCTTTGTAAGAATAGTTTTTTTTTTGAGAAATTGGATTTATTTTTAGAATTGATCTTTTTTTCAAGTATAGGCAAATTTTTAAGAGTAGCAACTTATCTCAAGAAAAGTTATTTTGTTTCACAAAAAATTTACTCTTTAAAGAAACCTAGTTTTTTTAAGAACAGACAATTAGTTGTAAACAATTAATTTTTTAAAGAAAAGGTAATATTTAAAAAAAATACTTTTTTGATGTGTTAACATCTATAGCGGCGTATAGGGACTAAATCTATCAAAGTCAGATTTTATGCTGCTGCTAAAACCAGATTTTATGCTGCTGCTAAAACCAGATTTTCTGCGACTGCGAAAGAGAATAATGACGTGTTAAACAAAAATGAGCGAGCACGAGAGCAATGACAGAGTGGTGTGGCAGGGGTGAGGCAAACGAAATTGTGTCTATAGCGTATGTATTAGCATAATAATGTATGTATGTACATGTACATGTGTCATTTGCAAGGAGGCTTGTGCAGTCGACGTTATGGTGACACACTAATACGTCAGCTACTTCGTACAAAGCATTTGTGATGTTGTGTGTTTGGCTGTTTCATTTCTGTTGATATGGCAAACATGTGGTTATGTGACACACGTATACGTCAGCTACTTCGGACAAAGTATGTGTGATGTTGTGTGTTTGGTTGTTTTTATTTTAGGTCCCCCCCCTACACCCACCACCCAAACAAACACTCCACGACACAGCAATCACAAATAAATCAGCAACATATCAGTAGTAATAGTTGTTGTAGTTGTTGTTGTTGGTGTTGTTGTTTTTTTCATTATAGTGAAAGGTAAGTCCAATAAAATGTGGGTGCGGAGCACTCTCAGAGCAAAGAGAGTAATGACGTATTATACGTATATAAAAATGAGATAGCAAGAGAGCAACGACAATTTTGTGAACTTGTGTACCGTATGTACGAATATAACAATGTATGCATGTATATACAAGTGTCTGTTGCTTTGCATTCTTTGACTTTTGTGGGAATAAAACAAAAAGTATTGAGCAAGAAAATAATGACACATGTGCTTGCACTGGGTCTTTAAATAATTTTAAGTATTAATATTATTTAACTGTAACGTCGTTATATCATTGAACGCTGTTTTTTATTTTCCAATGTAACATTTACTAATGTGTTCATAGAAATCGAACAGGTAGTGTGTAGCAAAAAGCTGTTAACACATCATCCGTGAGTTCGAAAACTCATTGATTTTTTTTATTAAAAATTCTTTAAGATAAGGTATTTTTTTTGAAGAAAAGGTACTTTGTTTAAGAGTATGATCAGGTTTTTTTTTTTGAAAAAAATTATTTTTTTAAGAGAAGGCACTTATTTAAGAAAATGTTATATTTTTAAACTTCTTTCCCTTTATCGTTTCTAAATTTGCTTTTTATTGGCTTCAAAACTACAATATATACTAAATATTTGTTACGGGCTCCACCTAGAAAACTTCGGATTAAATAAGAAATTCCCAACATATGTTATCCTAGACACAAACCAAAGCAAAGGTACAGTTGATAATACTGTGTTGTAGCATAATAGTGTTAAAAAAAGTTGTTTAACTTTTTTCATTTAGCCCCCATCCCACAACGTGCGATAAGGAACTTCGTTCCAAAATGTGAATACCCGTGGAACAGTCGTCCTATGAGTAATTACAACTTTGCAGCTATTATAATTTTCATTGCAGTAAAGAAACATATTCATTGTTGCAATGAAACATATTTATGGCACCAAATAATTTAGTTTTGACTTAATCTGGACAGTAGCTCACTTTAGATGACTCCAATTGTTGGGGTACTCAACACTTACCTATTACGAAGCTTTTCTGTTCAGTGCAGTAAATAAAAGTTTCCTATTACATCCCTTAAAGGGACAGGGCAGAGCTTCTCATAATCTGACAGCTGTGCGCTTTCTAGTTTTATAATCACTGAATGGGACCAACAGTTTTTCACCGATTTTGAGAAATTTTGTAATTTTTAATTTGTTCATGCTTAATTAATCCGTAGCTTCGCCGCCACTAAGCGAGGTGTCGACAGAAATGCAATGTGGTCGAAGCTGGGATCAAATTCTCGATATTCTCGATGATTGTCAAATATTAGAAACGGATATACAATTTCAACTTCCCCGTTATAGGACATCAAAGCATTGCCACGTCGCGACATGCATTTATTTTTCTCTCAATGATGGTGCCATAAAATTATGGAATGCTTGGGAAAAACCTTCAAATTACTTCAGAAAAATCGTCATTTCATATCGTGTGATAAAGTAATCCATAACATTTATTGGTACTGAAACAAAATATCATTTAAGTCATCAACGGAAAACTAAACAAATTTATCACTTCTATATCAATAACGTATCATTAAAAGTCATATAAATAATCGCAGAGGCTTCGTCGGCAACGAACAATTCATGAAACGAGCTGTATAATAAAGGAACACATAAAAAGCATGCACATGTAAACATTTTGAGCCGTTTCATATTCCTTTAACTGACTCTGTTTGTTTTTATTTTTTTTGTTGTTTTGTAAACTTATTCGGTATCATATTCGGGGTAACATGAATATTACCAAATTACTACGTTTGGTACAGACTATATCACGTACGTGGTGGTTACTTTAATCCTCTGAACGTTTGCATGAATCCATGAGCTAGTTGTACAGAGGCTCGAAAAATTAAGTCTTTACATTTAATAGTATTCACCTACTTTACCGTATAAAAGTATATGAATAAAGTCATTCCCATTAGAAATGTAAGGTTGTTACAGCAGGAATCGAACCGTCGTGCTCACGTACTTGAGTCACACACACTAGCCCTTCCAGTCAACGAAAATCAAAAATGTTGCAGCAAATGTCTTCATAAATGATGAAGGCCAGACGATTTAAGTCAAAAATTCCTACTAAAGGTTATCAGTTTTCGTAGAGGATATTATTAATATTATACAGGCCAAAATTAGAGTAAAAACAAGTTGGCTCAATGCTCCACACGTCGGTTTCTATTCTAATATTTTCATATGGTAAACTACATGTACTTTTTGATGTGTTAACATCCATAGGCGCGGGTAGGCACTAAATTCACAAAGTTAATACATCCAAACACAGTTTGTCCGACTGCGAAACACAGACTGTCGAATTGAAAAAAAAACACACTCACTGATGTAGCGGCAGCAACTAGTTGGCTTGTGTGGGTGCGGAGCACTCTCTAATCAAAGAGAATAATGATGTGGTTATACGTATGTATATAAAAATGACATAGCAAGAGAGCAACGAAAATTGTGTGAACTTGTGTGGCGTATGTACGAACATAACAATGTATGTATGTGTCTGTTGCTTTGCTTTCTCTTTTTTTGTGGGAATAAATCAAAAAGCATTAAGCAAGAAAATAATGGCACATGTGCTTGCACTGGGTCTTTAAACAATTTTAAGTATTAATATTATTTAACTGTAACGTCATCATATGATTGAACGCTGTTTTTTTATTTTCCAATGTAACATTTACGAATGTGTTCATTGAAATCGAACAGGTACCTTGTAACTTATAAAAGGTGATAACATATCGCCCTCGAGTTCGAACACTCATTGGATTTTTTTGTAAGTTCTAAACCTTGAACATCGCATATCCTGAAAATTATAATAGATTACACAAAAGTCTTTAAAATCAATTAAAAAAAATCAATACTACAACTATACAATGCACAGTGTTCTACGACGCTACTCATGGTTCGTGTGTTTTAACCGATTTAGCTTGACACTTGGTTGTTAGTGTGAGTTTCTTGATAAAATAAAACTTTTCCTTAAAAGTAGGAGAAATCTTACAAATACTAAGGAAAAAATTACAAGAACGCTACTTAGGAAAATATGGGGGAAAATATTACGATAGGGTGCGTGATACACTGAAAGAATAATGCTTCGTCACATGGATGACACATTTTCGTTAATGTTTCTACGTTGCTACAATGAAAAGTTTCATATATCAAACAATTTGGTAGTCGCTGCAACGAAAAATTTCATACGTGATTTCTTTGACAATTTTTCATTTCGTTGCTGCAAGAACTTACTTTTCGTTCCTGCAACAATTTTATTTAATTTCAATTGTGTATAAAAATGAGTTAAAAATTAAAAAAAAAGAAGTGCATGAGATTTAAACTTTTGATATTTGGTGTATATCTTACGTTTTATTGATTATTTTTATTATTTATTTATTTTGGATTTATATTTGGATTCAAAAAATTGTTATCAATGTAATACTAACAGTATATTTATGTACAATTGTCAATAAACAATTTCAAACAAACTTCATAACATTCATAGCAGCAATGAAACAAAATCATTGTAGTAATGAAAGAAATTCATAGCAGCAATGAACAACTTCATTGCAGCAATGAAGCAAATTCCTTGCAAGAACGATACCTATTCATTGCAACAATGAAGCAAATTCATTGCAGCAACAACCATACTTTCACCACAGTAACGAAAAATTTGCAATTGATGAACACATTTTCATAGCGGGAATGAAACGTTACGTCAGCTCACTTTCGATGACAAAAGTTGTTGGGGTGATGAACATTTTCATCAGTGTGACGATGCCTTTCTCTTCAGTGTACGTCATACAGCAGAAGCTGCCATGGAAATGGTTACAAAATCGCGTATTAAGTAGGTTATCGGCAGTTTGAACCCTTTATGTGTCCTGAGCCCAACATACGTAGTCTCAGAAGATGAACTTCAGGCTGTGATCGATCTATTAATCCCCTGGTGCGTACAGTTTTACATCGTGTGGAGTATAGGTTTACGCTGATTGTTCCTGCTTCGGTGGCGGCGGCGGCGGCTTGGTCGGCAAACCTGGCTGCGGTGGCTATTCATAGTTACTAGGATATTTGAACTGATGTTGGTATAGTTGAGTTCTGTTACAAATTAGGGCATGGGGTAGCCAGTTGGTGTTATAGCGTGTGGAATTTCGACCGGCTGTTGTTATGCAAAACTCAAATTGTCGTTTAACTCGATAAGTTAATTCTTGGGAAATTAAACTGACAGTTATTAGAAAATGTTTTCCTTGTAGTTGTGTGTAGTTTATAGTTTGTAGTTTTGAGCTTGTTGTGGTTCAACGTGTGTTGTAAATCAGGACAATGCCATTAATTGATCGATTGTGCGAAATATTAAACAAAGCGTCGTACGCCGCCGGACTACGCCGCCGCCGCCGCTGCTACGATTTCTATGTTAACAGGAGGCGGCGCGACAATAAACTGAAAAAACGTCGGCGGCGTAACGGTCTAGTGTGGAGGGATGCAAGAGTGTTGTTTTTCCTAAATGTGATCAAGGTCTACCACACAGTTCGTACAAAATTTAGACGTACATGCCTGCCATTATTTCTACTGTCATGCAGAACGTAGTAGGATTCATAGAGAATTTGTTGAAAGTGCGATAAAGTTAGAGTTTCCGCTCCTTAGGGTTAACTTAGGTTTTATTAGGATTGAATACGAGATGTTTACTACTTCAATTGTCGCCGTAGAATTGGACACCTGGATATATACCAGGAATTGTAACAGAAGCTCACCTGAAGGGGATTCTTGTCACCTTGGGCAGATAGGCTGGGGAAAATGGACTAGGTGTAAATCCAGCCAAGATTGAGCTGGCCTGTTGTACCCCAAAGTATAAAGAGTGTACCTTGGAAACTATCACGTCGAATGGGAAAGCTGGTGAAATTCCAAGTTTTTTGATGCAATTTAATCCATCAAAGTGCTACGGTACTATCGTGACAAATTTGATACACAAAACAGTTATCCTGTTTATACTACAGCCCTTTCATAGGAAATGCGATACCCTAACATCCTAAAAGGCCAGTTTTAATATGTAATAAAAGGGTTCCTAGTATGGGCGGGTACATGTTAATATTAAATATAAAAAGCTGGGTGTGAAATATCAACGAACTTGTTATTTCACTTGAAAGGGCTATGAATGGCATTATGTGCGGAGAATTACATCGTTCCGCCGCGGTTTGGCTGAACCGCGGTTTGGCTGAACAGAGTACATCTGAGGGGTCTAATTTTCGACGATTTATTTCGATCGGTTATGGCGCAGTCATTTGTGGCTTATTGGTATAAACCTGCGACGAAAGGACACCCACAACAAAATCTCTAACGGGGTAAATGCACACGATCTGCCTACTGTGGCATCAGATGTATGAGCGAAGCGTCGTCCTATTGGAAACTCATATCGTTAATACACACTGAAATATCTGTATGTCATTGCTGCCTGGCTGCAAATACAACATGTGTTTGGAGGTTGTAGCAAGTATAGTATACTTATGTCCAAATACAACGTGTTTGCTATTCAATATTACATGTTGGAGATATAATAATTGATATGTTATAATATATGTGTTTATGACCAAGTCTAGCTGTGTTTGGGATACAAATACAGCTGTGTTTGCAGCACTATTTACTATCTATTGAATGAAAGAGAATAAAAGAGGTACAATGGGAGATTATTCACAGTCAAAGTTGCATGTGTGTAGCTGTATGTTTGCATTATTTTTCAGTCAGAAATTTATGAATATTTCTGAATGTGTGTGTAAATAGAAGATAAAGTGTGAGTGTTTCTTATTTAGGGTGATGTATTGCGTTTTAGTTTATTGCATTCAGTTTACATAAAAACAAACTGACACTGAGACTTGCATATTTTATCTTTTAGTAAGTCCGATCTAGCTTTATAGAAAAACATGCTGCCTTTAGTATTGGAATTATATTCAAAATACAAACCTATTTCCCATTACTCGTTATTAGCGTGTCTCTGAAAGAATGCACTTTTGCATTTTAAAATAAAAACACGTAGTTTTTGAGGCAGTTGTGATTTTTTATTGGATTGTAAAGAAGACGTGTTCCGACTAATAGAATAAAATATCCGCCAAACGGCCCACGGCTCTGATGACGGGCCATTGTTCTTTTCATGAAATTGTCCATGACTTTTTCGCAGAGATGTGGCAGTATCTCACCGATGAAGCATTGGATCCCGGATTTGAGCTCCTGTATTTTTTATGGTTTATTCGCATATAACCGATATTTCACAAAACCCCAAAGAGAGAAATCGCACGGCTTTAAATCGCATGATCTTGCTGACCACTTGAAATCAAAACTTCTTGAGATAATTTGTTCTGGGAATCGTTGCGGCAATAAATCGATTTTTTCATTTTTTTCGTCAAAAAATAATTTGATTCAATTAGGATTGGGAGGAAATACACACATGTTTCCACGTAAGTATATGAAGGTTTGGGAGGAAATACGCGAATGCTTCCACGTAAGATTATGGATGTTTGGAATACAGCACACATATGTTTCCATGTAAAGCATACATGTTTCCCAGTAAACATTCTAATGCTTCCATTTAAATACATGTTAGCTTGGGACATTCAAACATATGAAAGTTTGGAGTGTGTTCCAAACATATGCATAGTTAGTGCAGAGCGTGTTTGGAAGAATGTGTTATAGAGGCCTTTTTGTTTCAGCGTGCATCGCTGTCATTCATATCTGATAAAAATAAACTAGTCATCGACCGGTATTTCTCCCCGTTGCCGGTGATGGCAATGCTATTATAGGTTTCGAAGTTTTTTACTTGACTTTATGCGAATGCATTGCCACTAGGTGGACCAATCTTGGTTGTTGTGGCACACGATCATCCAAAATTGGACCTCGTCCCAAAATGGAAGGAACACTTGAATCACAGCCACAAGAGAACACACGTTATGATAATGAAGTTTACTTATTTCCTTACAAGCGAAGAAGTATTTTTTTAATTTAACTTATATAAGAAAATATTAGAATTTTAATACTGATTCCAAAAAAATACCCAAAATTATTTATGTTAGTACTCAAACGGCAATGTCATCCTCCATACCTGGTGTAAAGTATGATTTCAGATCGCACAGCGTTTGGACATTCATCTTAATTTCAGCCTCAACATAGTGGAAAGTATCTATATATACCTGTAAAAGTACTACACGCTGAAAAATCTGTATTTTTTTGTTGTTTGGATGTAAATATGAAGTGAGTTTGGAGCTTGTCGCAATTAGAATATACTTGTGTCCAAACACATTGTGTTTGCTATTCAATATTCCATGTTTGAGACAAAATGATAAATATCTATGTTATAATTTATTTGTTTGCGACCCACATACATATATTTATTCTTGTGATACAAATACAGCTGTGTACAGCACTGTCTATGCGCTCTCGAAAGTAAGAGAGTAAAAGAGGGACAACGAGAGAGTCTATCCTGTAAGTGTCTATCTTTATTTTTGCATTGTTCTCTCAGTCAGTGATATTCCTGAATGTCTCATGAATCATCGGGCAGAGGATATTAAAAGCGCTTGATCAGTGAAAATAGAATAAACGAAGGCTCGAGCGGTCAACTGGTTTGTGATCTTACTTTGGTGTTTGTGTATGTGCTTCGTATATATACCAAATTGAGAAACGATTTTGAGGAAAGAAACTGTAAGAGGCAACAACGTGAAGCCCTTTGTCTGTCCAAGCCTTTATTGTGAAAATCGGAACGGCGGACCATTTGTGGAATAAGTGTAATAAAAAAACACATCTAATTAATCCACGCTTGGCTTGCATGAACTTGATTTGTATATAAATATCTTGTTTGTGTACCAACACATAGTGATAACCAACGCATAGCTGAAACCTTCTGAAAACAAAAACGAGACAACAAAGAAAGGAGAAGCAAAAGAGCAGCAGATGCTCATTTCACGAAAAAAAACAAATAATGCATTCAATGCAGATAAATGTAAAACGGGCAGTTTTAAATCTATTAATTTTTTGTATTAATTATTTATGAATGTGAATTTATATTGTTAATATTAATTATTAATATTAATTATAGTAAATAATACATATATTGAATTCGAAGAATAATTCGTTTCTTAATATTATTATATTTGGGGGGAAATTCGTATATATTTCCACGGAAGTATATGTAGGTTTGGAGGAAACACGCGAATGCTTCCACGTAAGTATATGGATGTTTGGGATGAAGAACGCAAATGATTCCACGTAAACGCATACATGTTTGTCGGTAAACATGCTACTGTTTGCATTTAAATACAAACAAGTTTGGGACTTGCAAACATAGTAATGTTTGAAGTGTGTTCCAAACATGTACATGGTTCCTGCTGAATATGTTTGGGGAAATATATTAGAGAGGCCGTTATTTTGCAGCGTGTATAGGTTGCCAATTAAAACTTTCTCAGAGGATTACCCACTAGTAATGACTCCAAAAATGATCAATGTGGTTATCGTGAGTTGGCATGTGTTTGAGAAACCCGCCTATTATTTACTACTGACCAGGGATCAGAGAATGGCGATAATGTGCAGCACGGGTGCTCTGGACTGAATGTAATGATATACTTAGTTGTTGCGCGTTATGTTAAAACAACCACCATATTAAAACAACTGCCACAAAGGTGCATGATCCGAGTCGGCCATGGAAACGTGCTGGAGGGTGCTCCCAATATTCCAGCATTTGAAGTCATCTCGCGAAAAACGTTGTAAGCGATAAACTGTACATGACCGACCCACTAGAGACAGAAAATATATTAAAAAGGGCGGGCGCTTATTTAATTAGGGATTAATTACCACTTTCTTTAACATTAAGCACCTTTAAACATTTTCGATTTGTTAACGAAAACATTGAAATATTAAGAAATTTAGGTTTTATAAATTGCACAATGCAATAATGTTTTATATCCAAATCTAAGTGACGATTACACATTACAAGATTATTTTTACTTTAACACGCATCTAGAATGTCAGGAACTAAGGTTTGCATTTAAATAACCTGGGAAAGTAAATTATCCGGAAATTACACAAATATGCCATTATACAAAAATTATCCACAATATTTGAAATTGTCCCATTTTTGGATAATTATCCAGTACGTCGCAACACTGAGTAAAAGTAGATGGAGGAAACTCGCAAGCGAGCTGAAAAATAAAAATTCTATTCACGAATTCGGTTTTTATAATTAAATTTCGAGTTTCAAACCGAGTAAATTATTGAAGATTCCACTCATGAGTCGAGTTTTTCCGTTCCTTGCCTTACGGGATAATTTTAACCCGATAATTTTAACGTGTATCAGACAGAAATTTTGCGAGTTCTGGAAGTGACTAGCGAGCTGAGAAAAAATAATCCAGTAGTCATAGTGGTCAATGTCTTTTCTGAGAGCCAGGCGGTAGTCAAGTCTATGTAATAAGTATTTCAGAACTCAATATCTACCAAGGACTTCCACAGTTCTGTTAACGAGATGCTCCACCAGTACGATTCTTCAGAAAATTTGATCGCGAGAGGTTCCACCTAATATCCAATTCAAACCTAATATAAGAAGCCTTAAAAGTTATGAGATTTGAAATCCCGTTTATCCGTCAAAGCCAAGTTATTTTATAATTTATTCTTCATGAACATATTAATTTTCATTTAAAACTCGGAACTGTACTGTTGTACACGCTGAAAATTTATCTTTTTGTGTTGTTTGGATGAAAACATAACTTACATGTTGGGGTCACGATGATAAATATGTTGCAATGTATGTGTTTGTGACCCAAATATATCTTTGCTTCGGATACAAATACTACTGTGTTTACTGCACTGTTTATGCACTGTCGAGAGCAACAGAATAAAAAAGGGACAAATAGAGATTATACAAGGTTAAAGTTGAGAGTGTGTAACTGTATTTTTGCATTACTCTCTCAGTTAGTGATTCATAAATTTCCTGAATGCGTGTGGAAATTGGACCCGAAGTGGGACTTTCTTATGTTGACTAATCTGTTGCATTTTAGATTCATACACGCTGAAAAACCTTATGTTTGGATGCAAATGCATGTTTGGAGATCGTCGCAGATATAGTTTATTCTGGTCCAAACGCATTGTATTTTTTATTCACTATTCCATGCTGAAGATATAATGTTTACAATTTTATAATATATGTATGTGAACCGAATATATCCGTGGTTGTGATACAAACACATCTGTGTGAGTTGCTCTGTTTATGCTCTCTCGAGTGCAAGAGAATAAACGAGGTCCAAAGAGAGATTATTCACAGTATATATTGTAAGTGTGTAACTGTACTTCTTCATTATTTTCTGATTCAATGAATGTACATATACATATATAAATTGGACATGAAGTGTGTGTTTCTCATTTTGGCTGATGTATTGCGTTTTAGTTTCACGCTTACAGTCGTCAATGGTTCATCGGGTAGAGGATATGGTCGGATAAGTAAGAATGCAATGAACAAAGGGATATTAGTAGGAAATATTTTTGATCAGCGGAATATTTAATATACAAAGTCACGAATGATTAAATGGTTTACGATGTTGCTGTTACGTATATAAGTGTGCCACCAAAGTGAGAAACCATTTTGAGAAGAGGAACTGCAAACAGCATCAACGTGAAGCCCTTTGCCTGCCTGAGCCTTTATTGAGAAAATCCGGGGGCGACCATTTGTAAAATTTAATTAAAAACGCAAGTATTTAAACAGCGCTTAGCTGCCATGAACTTGAATATTGTTTGTGAACCAGCATAATGATAATCGTGTTTTAAAGTGTTGTAGCGTTTGTCGAAGTTGCAGTCCTCCGAAAACAACAACGTGAGAGACAACAAAGAAAGAGGAAACAAAAAAGCGGCTGATTCAAATGGGACGGCTGAAATCTTTAACTTCTTGATGTGTTCATATCTATAGCAGTGATGTGTATTCACATATTCTAACATATTGCGCTTGTATATGAAGCAGAATAAAACGAAGTTCAATTTGATGTCTTTTAAAAAATTACGCAGCATGACCCTCCTCTAACAAATGCTGTCCAGCAACTGATTCCATTTTGCATTGAAAAAATGTAAACCAAGCAAGAGCCGAACGCCCACGATCGAAACCACACGAAGAAACTTATACTATATGTGTGTCGACAGCGCTGGAACAGCATTTTGCTATCCGGCACATGTGCCGAGGAATTCAAAATGTGGGCATCACTGATCTATAGGCACGGGTAGGGAAATCTATCAAAGTGAACACATGAAAACAACACACAGCGTTAGCATCACATACGAACAAACAAGCAGGTCGTCGCCAGAGGGTATTGAATTGTATTGAGAATTCATGGAACGAATTGTGTGACTCAAAAGCATTGGCGACATCTGGCGAATGATTGAAAACGTATTACTTTCTGTTTATCATAAATTGGTCCATTCATAATTTTGATGTGGAACATTGATGCATTTTGAATCATTTATGATTTTTGTATTGTTTTATCTGATAAAATTTTCGAAATTGAGCATTTATATTGAAATGTTCTATAAACAGAATATGACTCGTTTATGCTCTTTTACCCAGACTCTCTTCTTGAGAGTGCGAAAGGAGTGCAATAATTTCTCTATAATATTCAATACCTTTTTGTCGTCGCTCTGTTTATAACAAAACAAAACCAATTATTACACTGAGCTGAATAGAGCTTTCTATTAATATTATGTTTGGGAGGGAAAACGCCTATGTTGCCACGTAAGTATACGGAGGTTTGGGAGGAGACACGAATGGATGTTTAGAATGTGTTCAAAACATACGCATGTTTCCTGCAAAATGTGTTTGGGAGAATATGTGACAGAGTCCGATCTTTTGCAGCGTGTAGATATTACTAAATATATTAGTACTAGGACTATTAAATATTTAACATCAAGTTAAAAATTTTGTAAGTGTAAGCTTTGTCATTTCTATGGCACTCTAGAACGTCAAATACCGCATTCAAGTTTCATATACACATTGCTGATAGAGTAAAGGAATATTTTGTATACATATATATTACAGTCTCACAATATAACTATCACCATATCGAAAGAAAAGATAGTGACATAAAGTACAGACTCATCGCCACACCTAAAATGATTTCATTTGCCGAAAAATTGTTGTCATTATAACGAATATATTTCCTTGTTTTGGTGAAACTATTTCACGGTTGCGATGACTATGTTTCACTTTTCTCACATTTCTATTTCGGAAACAAATCTAGTTCACTTATGGCCAGTTTCACAGTTAAGAATTCTCCATTTAAATGTACTCTAAATGCCCGATGCTTGTCATTTAAATGTCAACTAATATGAAAATTTTCTGAGAGCTTTTAAATTGAGAAACTCGCCCTTAGTCATTTTATTACCCAAAATACATAATTATTGTCTTTAAAGCCTCAATAAAAATTGAGTATTTGTAGGAATTCCAGATTTAAACAGTCAATGCATTTTACGCTACGTGGTTCATAGTTGTAATAACAAAATCTTCGAATGTATGTATGAAACTTTTCATTGCAGCAATGTAACCTGGCGTTTACAGGGGACAGTTTTACTCCGACAGTAGCAATACATTCACACATTTTTACTACCACATTTACACTTCTGTCACTTGCCTCGCAACTGTCTCTGATTTTTCACCGACAGTAACTTCGGCAAGAGATTTGACATAAGCGGCCAGACAATGGCCATCGGCCATATCGGTGACGTTTAGTAGAAATTTGAGAAAATAGAAAAACATCGCAAACGACTTTACAAATTGTATTTGAAAATGTTGATAATTTTTATTGAAATGTTGATAATTTTTATGAAACTTGAATACATGTCTAATTTTACAGAGTACACGATTTCCATTGTAATTTGGAGAAGACAAAACACAATTCCAAAAGAGCGAAGAAATAAAAAAATCAGAGCACGAAATTTAACGAAACGACACTGTCGGCGGTTGCTTAAAACTGTTCTGTCTTTATAACTGGCAGGACGCGTACGTCACACAAACCAATTTTTTTGTCTTTGTGACAACTAATACATATTCTCAACTATCTTGTCTGAAACTGTCCCGTGTAAACGCACCGTAAGCCCAATAAACCGAAATATTTCACCCCTGCAACAAAGCTCTTTCCTTTCAGTGAAAATTTTAACGCACATTAAAACAACATTAGCATAATGTGTTCCATTTTTTTAAAGTCATAGAAAGACTGAAGCCAGAACAATTTTGATTTTCTTAACTCTGTTTTACTTTTTGAAGCCACTGTAGGTTAAATGTGGCACGTAATATTCAAAAAAGAATAATAATCAACAGCAAAAATTGTCTGCTGTTATATGTGGACAGCAATATGTTGTGATCAATATTTAGTTAAATGATTTATCTCAACTCTTAATAAATCACTTTTAAAATGTTTTTAGCAGCGATAAAAATTAATCAATATATTGGTGGCACTTCAATAAAACACATTCGATTTATGAGTGGTACGAATGAATGCTGCATGAACAGCGAACGACCAAGTGACTGACTTTACTTTACATCACATTGCTGCCTGCAACATATGCAACATGATACATATACGCCAGATTGTTGTAGTTGTTGGTGTTGCTTCTACGCATATGAATAGTCCCGCGATTCGATTCCCCTTTCAATAGAGGGATTAAAACACACACAGGCAGAACAGTCTTATAATAAAAGCAGAATTTAAGTAAATGGCAATTACTTTAAGTTGTTGTCGATTTTGCTAAGTTGCATGCAACTTGTTTGTTGCTTTGTCTCGGTTTGGTTGTTGCTGCTCGCTAAGCTTGTGACCATTAAGTAATAAACATATTGACTTGATATTGTTGTTGTTATATCGCTTTTTTATTTTCATTTTGAGTTGCCTGTTTCAGTTTTGTTGCACATTCAGTTTACCTGTATTTTAAGCTTATTAGGGGATTAGTGGCAGAATGGCTTTGTTCAAAATCATTATTCCACAAAATTGGGGGGATTTTGGTTACCCTAGTGACCGCACTTTTTAATAGAGGGTAGTGTATTGAGCTTATTTTTATAATAGGTGGAATAAAGGGATATTTCACTTAATTCACGTATTAGAAAAATTAAATTCCATCCTTGCTTGATTGATCAACAATTTGAAGCAGTCAGAGAAAAGTTTCCGAAATACCTTATACCGGACGATGGCTTCGCTTTTGTAACTCCTCATACTAAACTGTGGTTGTGGCAAAACGTTTAACCCTAGACGCCTAACGTTCGATCACCCCCTATAAATCCTAACCATTCGTCGATTCGACGAGCATTATTAGGGTGTTTTAATTTCATGTATTAAAATAATTTTTTTGTTATATTTATTAGAAATTATGTGTTTCGGCTATTATTGTATAAACGAAATCAATTATAATATAATTTATTACAAATTGTATTTGTTGTATACATTCTTTATTAAGGCACTCGATTTTATGAGGTCAGAGGAGAATACATATTTTTACAAAAATCAATGAGTGTTCTAACTCACGGGCGATGTGTTAACACCTATTTGTTCACCCTTCCTGTTCGATTTCTATGACGTCATTAGTAAATGTTACTTTGGAAAATCAAAAAAGAATAGTTTTTGTGCTATAGGCTCTTTTGCTACTTCACTTTCTTTTTTTTACATCTGCTTTAAAATTAGAAGTAATCTTAGTAAAATAAAAAAAAATCCAATGAGTGTTCGAACTCACAATTTTCGTTGCTCTCTTTCTATCTCATTTTTATATACGTGTAACCACGTCATTATTCTCTTTACTCTGAGAGTGCTTCGCACCCACCAAATACAACTATTCGCTGCCCCAACATCAGTGTGTGTTTTTTTCGCAGTCTGACAATCTGTGTTTCGCAGTCCGACAAATCTGTGTTCTATATAGGGGTATGCAAAATAGATGTTGGCCGATTCTGAGACCTACCAGAAATGCACACACAATTTTATACAAATCGGTCCAGTCGTTTCGGAGGAGTTTAACGGCAAACAATATGTGATCGTTGTCGGACAAAATGTGTGAGCGCAGTCGGACAAATTGTGTTTGGATGTATTCACTTTGTGAATTTAGGCCGTACCTGCGCCTGTAGATGTTAACACATCAATAAAGCAATATTTAGCTTACTGACATAATTGTTTTTGTTTTGTCATAAACAGAGCGACGACAAAAAGTATTGAATAGTATAGAGAACTCTTTCTGCGCTCTCAGGTAGAAAGTCTGAGTAAAAGAGCATAAACGACTCATATTCTGTTTATAGAATATTTCAATATAAATGCACCATTTCGACAGTGATATTACATAAAACAATAACAAAAGCATATGTGTTTCAAAAGGCATCAATGTTTCACATCAAAATTATGAATGGACCAATTTATGACAGAAAGGGAGTAATATGTTTTGAATCATTCGCCAGATGTTGGCAGTGCTTTTGAGTCACACAATTCGTTCCATGAGTTCTCTATACTATTCAATACTCTTTGGCGACGACGACCTGCTTCTGTGTTCGGTGCCGCTACATCAATACCATCATACTTACTTTCAGGCACAGACTATTGTTGGACAACAACCACGTATGTGATGCTAGCGCTGTGTGTTGTTTGCATGGGTTCACTTTGAAAGATTGCCCTACCCGTGCCTATAAAGGTTACCACATTAAAAAATAAAGCACAAACCAGTACATAAGTTCCAGTCAGGTGGACCGACATAATCATACCCTCACCCTAAGTCATCCATTGCGTGGGAGTTCTGTTAAAAACGCCCATACTCAGAGATGACCATATTTAATAACAGATTGACATTGCACTAAATATTAGTTAGTTAGTTTCCTCCCAATATTTATATGCGAGGTACAAAAATTGGGCATGGCAAGTTGTTGCCAAATTTTTGATCAGTACCAAATTTTACTAAGATCGATTTTGATTTATTGGAGATATCGAGTCGGCAAACCGCAAATACGCCCAACTTTTGTATGGGAGGTACGAAATTCGGCGTGGAACAATAGTCAGTTATTAATTACACAGTAGCTTTTAGTAAAATATTGCCTAGTACCGAATTATATTAAGATCGGTTGTAGTTTACGAGAGTTATCGTGTCGATCAACCGGTCATCCGCCCAACTTTTATATGGAAGGTACCAGGATGGGTGTGGCAAAACATCTCATTTTCTATAGGAGAGTTTTATTTGACTAAATATTGACTAGTACAAACTTTCATAAAGATTGGTTCGGTTTTGCGGGACTTCTCGTGCCGAACACCCAGACGCCCAAACAACTTTTGTATAGGAGGTACCACAATGGGCGTGGCAAAATCGCCCTTGCTTTAATCGATGATTGGCGTTTGATAACGTGCAGCCTTATACCTAATTTCATTATGGTCGGAAGTGTTTCACGCGATTTATCGGATTGACAACCCGGACGAACACCCTGTTTTGTATAGGAGGTTCCAGAATGGGCGTGACAATTTCGCCCATTTCCTCCAGTTAAGTAGGCATTTACAGATTATTACCCGGTGTGTGAGTTGAAGCTAATCACAACTACCAGAAGAAAGGTTTGAAAGAAATGTGATTTTGTGCTAAATGTGTCCATTTGTATGGGAGGTACCAGAAGGGGCGTGGTCAGAAACGCCCATTTTCAATCCCAAACTCAATATTGGCAAATAATAGTCACTCACAAAATTTTATTGTGATCTGTAAAAACTTACGGCAGTTATCGTGTTGACCAACCAGCCAGCCAGAGAGACAGACAGGCGGACATGGCTCAAACGTCTTAAAAAGTCATAAAACGAATTTCGTCTAATATGGCTCCTTCTATGTGTTACATTTTTGTTACGTATATTATGGGTGAGGGTATAAACATTTTTGGTTCACAACAGATTGCGCATACCGACTTTGTCATGCGCCTTTTTGAATAGCAACATAGACCGTAAGCGTTCCTTTTTTGATATGTTAAAATCTATAGGCACAGGTAGGGTATAATCTAACAAAGTCAACTCATGAAAACAACACACAGCGTTAGCACACAGCGTCGAAGCTATGCAGCGTTAGGATTGAAAATAATATGTGGTTGTTGTACAACAATAGTCTATGCCAGAAAATAAGTATGATGGTATTGATGTAGCGGCAGCGAATATTTGTCTTAAAAAAGAAATCTTGCTACTAGTAAGATTACGAACATAATACAATGTATGTACATGTGTATGTTGCTTTGCATTCTCTTTGTTTTTTTTGTGGGAATAAAACAAAAAGTATTAAGCAAGAAAAGTATTAAACAACAAGTAATCATGTTCTTGCACTTGCCTGTAAATAATTTTAAGTATTGATATTATTTAAATGTAACGTCATCATTAGATTGAACGCTGTGTTTTATTTTCCAATGTAACATTTACTAATGTGTTCATAGAAATCGAACAGGTACAGGTGTTAACACATCGCCAGTGAGTTCGAACACTCATTGGTTTTTTTAGTATTTGGTGCACCTGCTGATTGAAGGCCATTGCTGGATGATGGTTGGCCTTTAACTTGATCCCCATCACTATTTAAAAATAATATCGCTGTGATTTTGTTTTTGATGTGGGTCGGCATGTTACGTATTTCCAGGTAGCTTCTTCAGAAAATCACGCCGAGGCAGTACTTTTTCACTCTGTACCGAGGCATTGTGGCAATAAATTATTGCATGATATATTCATCATTCCACAGAAAACGCACACTGGCCATCGATTAGTTTTTCTGCTGCATGGCCATTACTATTGTAGAACTCTATCATGCGTGGTTTCTTTGTTTCGGGACTAATTCAGGCCTTCTCATCCCAGGACGAAAGCATGTAAACAATTTTTATTGTCTAGGTTTGTAGGGGTGAAGTGCATCATATACGAACATCGATGTATTCACCTTTCTCGATTTATTGACTTCGCTGGTTTGATTGTTCTTCTTTCCCTATTTCTTGTTCTTCATTTCTTCGGGAATTTCTCTTTTATTCGATCGGAATGTTCCTACAATTGTCAGCTTATAAGGCTGCTGAAATAACTGTTTTGCTAATGGTGCTGACATAAACCAATTGTCCATGGTAACTTTTCTGTTCGTGCCATATTAACTGCGAGT
Source organism: Phaonia tiefii (assembly GCA_963931995.1). Classification (NCBI taxonomy): domain Eukaryota; kingdom Metazoa; phylum Arthropoda; class Insecta; order Diptera; family Muscidae; genus Phaonia; species Phaonia tiefii. The sequence goes on along the minus strand of OZ008368.1, from coordinate 192,727,370 downwards.
AAGTTCCTTTACGAAGTACTCTCCTAAAGTCATCCCTCCTGTACTGGTTCTTTTTCCGAGATATGGCATACAGTCGACCAGATACCTTGTGGCACTGTCATATATCATTTCTAACTTGACTTCATACTTGGCGGGTTTATTTGAGATATACATTCTGAATTTGCACCTCCCTCGGAATGCCAGTAGCTGCTCATTAACGGTAACATTTGTTCCGTGAACGTAAGTTATGGGGGCACTGGACCATAAGCATTTCTCATATATCTCTAATCGGGGTAAAAGGATCGTTTTTGTCGAAGTAATCGCACCTCTCTTTGCTCATACATGACACATATCTTGTACCATAATACTCTGAATTGAACAATTCATCAATGGTCGGATGGTTGTCGTTCAACGCTGTAGTTAACACCATAACACCCAACAGGGCTCTGATCTCCTCTTTGCTAGTATCATTTTGCGTAGATTTTATTTACTCATAGTTATATCTATTTATCTCAATCTCTGAGTTTGCCTATTTCAAAATTTCGTCTACTACCTGATTAGTTATGAATTGTTCAATAGCAATTGTTCAACTAAGCGAGTTGGTCCCCTTGCAACACGTACAATATTTATTGCTGCTATTCTATTTGAAGTTTGTCCTTTGCTTGTAGCGCAAACATGACGGGGTCGAGTGCGGATCGTGCTACTTGAGAATGACAAGTTACTTCAATCGTTACCTGAGCTTACTTCGTGTGGAGCATATCATCCATCAAAGCACCAGAACCCCCTTCTTGAATGTCTTCATCGTCGGAAGTTAAGAAAGACTTTTCTGACGGATTATGACTCTCAACATTATCCACACACACAATGTCTTCAGTTTCGCTGTCAGATAATTCCGCCGATGCTTGCCATCCTCATCGTCCAATAACAAACGCCTTATACTTTCATCCGACAGGAGTCGTCTTGAAGTCATTATAAAAACTGTAAGAAATAAAAAAATATAAATTGCAAAAATCTCAACACAAACCTTAACCATTCGTCGAAACGATGAGCATTATCGTAATATGTAGAAAAATATTGTACTTACCCACCGGGTACGTGTGCCTATTAGAAATGCTCAGTTAACACTGAGCTGACAAGCAACGTTGTGATGATCGACGCTCGCGCGGAAGAGGGACAACGCAGTTTCTGTCGCGTACTCGTCGAATCGACGAAGTTTAGATGTCTATGGTTAATGAACAAATAATGCGTTTAAATGCTTCCGGCCGCTATATTCGGCAATACCATTTAGGTAATTGATATTAAAAACTAAGATTTAATTTGGAGATAGTGGTTCTCCGAATAACAAAGGACCCCAACACTTCATGTTGAAAAATACGGCTCAGCAGCGTATTGCGGGAACCACGAATACGTGTGTAGGCATTGTTTTCATGAATTGAAGATCTTCTGCTTATTTGTTTCTTTGGTTTCAAGAAATAAACCCACATTTGGGTCACAAAAACACACATTATATTGTGTAAGTTATTGAAACCCAAATTGGAAAACAGATTCGGAATCAACGGATTTACACTAATTCGGGTTCCACGAATCGAACTGTATCATTAGTTTTTTGACCTATATTGATGGTTTGATACAGATTTTATTTTTAAATTCTTTCTCAGATGCTGCGATTTAGAGCTCATTTGCGAGATAAGTTTATAAATATGGGCATTTCCACAGAAAGGTCCACGCTGACCGAAAAATTAAAAGTTATCCACCAGTTATTTTTACATGTATTATTAACGAGAAGTATTCAAAATTAATTAAATAGAAGAGTTCCTAGCTTTCCTTAGTTGCGATGGTGTGTTATCGGGCTACAAAATACAGATTCATGTTTTACAATTTACATCTCTAAGAGTAATTATGCAATTCGAATCTTCGAAAGTGGAAGACGTGCAAATAAAAGCATCTCAAACTGTATTTCAACTAGAACAATAATTTAAGACCTTTATATAATTTGTTTATAACTATCTACTATCTCATCTTGTTCTCCTAATCATTATTTTACAGAAAAAAAACATTTTTCGCTTAAAATGTCTTTTCCACAAGCGAAATATATCTTAAAAAATAAAATATACATATGAAAGCGAAAATTAATGTTTTATTTGCATTAAGTCATTTTTAAATAACAATTTTAACTAAAAATTTTCCAGTGGAAATTTAAGTAATGTAACGTCACGTCAGATATTAAGGTAAATAAAAAAATATAACTTGGAAAAGAAACTTATATTGACTTAAATGCTACTAAAAAAAGTTTCATAAAAAAGTCTTGCCAAGTTCGCAGAGTTTTGCAATTTTGTAATCCAAGTCAAACACCTACTTCTGTTTTTTGTAACTTCACGCCAGCTCATATTTTTGCTTCTATTTCTGAATCCTCAGTGTGGATTTTGCTCAATTTCTTTAGCTTATTAATTACTACGCAAATATAAAAAAAAATATAACTTCTTCATATTTTTATTAATATATTTTTTCGTACAAATGTCACGTAACGTCAAAATGGCAATGCCCATATGTCACCATTACTCATCCAATTTTGTTTAAACAAATTTGGCCAAATTAAGAATTAACCTTAAATCTATCTATGTCTATACTATTTCCCAAGATAAGCAACAATTTCGCAGTTATCAATAAATTTATGAAGAAATAATACAAACGTTTAGCTTAAAAAATTAAAATTGTGTATGAAATTTTTTTTATAAAACCTTAATTTTAGGGCAAAGAACTAATGATGCAGATCGATTCGTACGATCCGAATTAGTGTAAATTCGCTAAGTCCACTTCTCTTTTTTTTCGACTTGTACAGTGTTATAATCTATTAATGATTGTGTGTCCAACCTGCAATAGTGAGTAGCAATCACAATGTGTTTGCACACAAGTACACTATATTTGCAACAACCTAAAACACGTTGTATTTGCATCCAAACGACAAAAACAAACAGATTTTCAGCGTGTAAGCGAAGTGACCATCAACGATAGAAGTGGAAGGCTGTCGGAGCGGGGATTGAACCCATGTACTAACGTACAAGCATCGCGCACGGTACCATTGCACTACTTACGTTCACTACCTCCTATAGACACTGACATAAAACGTCTAAATGGGATTATTATATTATATTACGAGTATAAGTTTCCCGTGAACCTTCGCAATATTTTATTGTGGTATATCTGATAGGGATTCTTCAAATGGAATTCCTTTAGCTTATTAGCTTTATAAAAAATGTTATAAGGTGTCGTAACTGAAATTAAGTATTCTTATTTTCGTTATCAGTGTGTAAAAACAAACACCTGCTGAAGCAAACAATAATTAATAGCTGCGACGATATCGCATTGATCGCTGCTTGACTTCAAACATTTGTGTAACCCCCTTACACATGTCGTGATTGCCATCGAGTGCACTGGGTGCACTGGCCTTGGGATCCTATCTACTTCAAGTAGAGAATACATTTGCGGGAATACCCGGGAATATCTTTAATTACACTGTGCGGCACCAAAAAAAAATGATGGGGTTCTGTCAACGGATTCTGGTAGAAAGGTCTTAAAAAAATATACGTGTATCGGTGTTTTGCCAGATCTGATCAGAATTTTTTTTAGGGCGGGTCAAAGTATCCGCCCCTCGAAACTTTCCTGCAACATATCGGCATAGAAAATTGTGTGTTCCCTACTTCTGAGGTACAAAATATGTGCAGAAGTTTTATAGAAAAGATTCAGATAAACATTTTTGTGGAACAAATTAACAAATACGTGACAGTATAACCATAATTTTTACTTTTTTTTTGGAAAACTCGCAAAAAACTGCACCAAAATGACGGGGGCGTGGTCAAAATGTTCTACAAAAATTATCCCCATAAAATTTCACTATATGTGTCCGAACACTCCAGAACACAAATCTTAGCGCAAGTGCCGATATGTTGCAGGAATGTTCCGAGGGGCGGAAATTTTGACCCGCCCTAAAAACAAAGTGTGATCAGTACTGGCAAAACGCCGATACACGTATATTTTTTTGTAGACCTTTCTACCAGAATCCGTTGACAGAACTCCATGATTTTGAAAAAAATCTAATTTGGTCTCACAGTGTTTTCAATTCCCGATTTCCCGGAAATTTTATCCGGAAATCGCGGGAAATTTACAAAATATTATGATGGAATATTTTAGCAAAAAAATGTACACCTATCAAGATCTTCTTGCACTAGAGTGGTCTTCATTTGTTTTAAGTTCTATTTATGTAAAATATTAGTTTGTTGAAATAAAAGCGATTATTCGTAGGGCTGTGGCACATGTGTTAGTTGGTTTACTTTGCTACAATGAAAATATTCGTACTTCCGAGGAGTGTAACATTGCTGCTACAAAGTACATTCTCGATCAGTTGATTTTAACCATTTAAGTGGATACAGACACGTAGGGGGAGTTGCCCAACTTGAAATATTTTTGGTGAAAATTCTTTACAGAAGGGGGGCCCTGAACCATGACCGTCTCGTTGTCGGTCTTCGTTCTTCGTCTCAATTTTCTCGCTCTCGCACTTTCTTCACTGCCGTTTCTTACGCCTAAAGAGACGGTGTACCTTCTTTCTTTTTGACGTAGAATACGTCTTACCTTACGGTATGAGGAGTCATGTCAGGTTTTTCTTGTTGTAATCTTTTTTAAAGTTTTTTTTGTAGGTAAATGAAGATGTTATCTTTCGTTTGATATACATTTCATATTGGTTGATATATTTCTAGTATTTTAATTTCTCAAATGAAAATTGTTTAAACACATACACTCAAACATATGTGTGGTGTTTGGTTGAGTGTTTTTGGTTGCTCAACATTGCTTAGGAACAAGTATCTAGTAAAAAGTGAAACGAACAGCAAGCCAATGTTGCTTGGCAACATGTATCTAGTAAAAAGTGAAACAAACAGTAAGCTAACGTAATAAAGCTTTTTTGCGAAAGCTTCAATAAAGCTGTTTTAACATTAATATTTGAATTGTAAAGCGTAAAGCTTTCACACAACGCTCGAATGCTAATGCGAAGACTCGATAAGGTAAACCTTTTTTAATATTAGGGCGGCCCTCTCAACATTCGCAGAACTTATTTCAATAAAAATATTAATTAAAATACATAAATTAAATTAAGTTTAAAAAAATTGAACATAATATTTTTTTTTTTAAACGGACTTGAATCAAATGCCGTTGGTAAATATAAAAATTACAGCAGACAGTTGTGCAGGCTGTGTCAGAGACACGGCCATTAAGTTTAACGTAGAATACGCCATCCGATAAGACAGAAAACATATATAACAATAAATGATAAATAATATAAGCAAATGAATTTATTGTTATATATGTTTTCTGAGGCCTCGGACAACTGTCTGCTGTAATTTTTTAAGAAAAGGTACGTTTTGTAAGAAAATTTACTTTTTTAAGCAAAGGGACTTCTTCAAGATGTTAGTTTTTTAAACTTCTTTCCCTTTGACTTTTCCAAATTGCTTTCTATTCGGTTCAAACCACAATATGTAATAAACAGGCCCCACCTAGAAAATTTCCCATTAAACAAGAAATATATTAGTCTGGACTCAAACGAAAAGTACGAGTGTTAAAGTGCTGCCAAATGTAATTCCACGCTGATGCTTGTGTTTCATGGAATTGCCAGTCTTGCACTTTGGCTTTTCTAAATTTACGTTTTATTGGGTTGAAAACTACAATATGTAATACACAGGCTCCATCTAGAAAACTTCCCTTTAAACCAAACCACACCAAACGTACCCAATATAGTTGATAATAATGGGTTGTAATAAAGTAGTTAAAAAAAAGTTGTTTAAAAACTTTTCATTTAACCGCCATCACGCAACGTGCGATAAGGAACTTCGTTCCAAAAATGCTTGTGAATTATGGTTTCTTTTAAAATTTATATATGCAACAAAGTTCTAAGTGATGAAATTTAAATTCTTACCGTTCCACAAAGTTCCAAGTGGCTCATAGAACCCTGTGGTACCACGTTATTGCGCCTAATAAATGATCATCAAAGTTCTATCTATTTTTTTAAACACAAAATTCTAGAAAACTGGAGAGTACAATTGGAGATGTCATTTGTAGGTCCGTGTGTTTGTTTGTACTTATTTACAAATATGTACTAAGTGGAGTTAAGACAGCATTGAAGAAATCAATTCCACAAATGTATGTCCCACTTCCCGTAAGTGCGTGAAATGAGTAACATTTTTCTAAACGTGGCGACATTTTGTATCGTATGAAATTTGTTTAGTTTTGGTCGTGAAAGTTCTTACGTCAGACAAATTTTCCATCGTCAATAATGTTTCAATCCATCATCTTTCATTCCATAACAGAATACATTCAATTCTCAAGTTTCCTTTATGTATCTTACATTAAAAACCTAGTTTTTTCACCATACCTGTTTGAAATTAGTCGCGACTCTTTTGTCCCATTCACTAGTCCCATTTTTCTTGACTTAATTTGTTGTCTAGTAACTTTTCACTTTTTATTAAAAATATCATTTGAATTGTATACAAGTTGTAGCTGCATTCGGACGCGAAGCATTTGAACGAGATTTTACCACAAACAGTTTTTGACAACAGTGACATTTGTATTGGCAAGCCACCCCTTAGGCTAAAAAATAACAAAATTGAAATATTTCAATATTTTTTCAAACATATGATATGATAAAATTGAAAATTTGCTTATAATTAGAGACAACTGACGCGAGATAAAGATTGTGCAGACTATGACTAATATAAAATGTGTTAAAATGAGTCAAGTTTAATTGATACTTTTGGCACTAATCATACGAAATGGTGTTTTAACTATTATTTTAAAAACAAGAAGAATAAACAAAATCTGCTATATCAGATACAAATAAGCGGAACTTTTAACTATTTATTGTTACTAGATGCTGATCTTTTGTTAACTATAAAAACAATTTTCTCTGTTTCCTCTTGTTTAAAACGGATTTGAATCAAATTTATGGCAAGATCTGCACTGATAGCAACAACCTCCTCAAATTTACTAACACACATTCATCATTAGCCAATATTTCAATTAAGTTAATAAAACACAATCCTGCCATAGAAGTTCGATTCCTAATTCTTCCTTGTTTTGTCGAAAAATATAAACTCCTACACTCTCCCCCAGCAGATGCAGATAGATATCAGCATCACAGCAACGACTACAGTCATTTTGTTGGATGGAAAAACAAACATAACTCTTCTTATTCATTTTTTTTTGGTTTGAAAAACAGAAGAAGAAAAAAATCATCAGGCGAAAAACTCAATCACTCAAACCAATTTTCTTTCTTTTCAGATTTTGCCCAATAACAGAGGCAGCAGAAGCAGCGGCAGCAACTCCACCACCAGCAATTCAGACGACTAATCTGCATGTGGATGGTTGCATATATATGGTAGACGGGCGATTGAGGGAGAGAGAAAAAAAGTTTGTAAGTGTAATAAATTTTCTTTAATTTCTCATAAATTGTACTTTGCATATAGTTTGAATATTGTGTTAACGCTAAGAACAATACCAAAAAATATAACAACGACAACGACGCAAATAACAGGAAAAGTCGCGGCAACTGGCACGGCTTCAACATACATATGTTTGTACTCGTCGTACTTATGTTGCCATTGGCGGCAACAGCAGCAGCAGCCGCCATACAGCAACCATAACACCCGCAATAATTTGCATATGTTGCATTATTCCTTTTGTTGTTATTCTCTTTTCACCAAAGACAAAATACAATATATAGACAAAGCCTTTCAAGCCTATAAACATCCCCACCCCCGGTTGTGATAGTAGTGGGTGCCGTTGGAGACGCCAGTTAGAAGCCAGCAAAAACGTTAAAAGTTACCATAAAGTTTAAAAAAACACTTGAATACATGACACTTTCCTTTCCTCTATAATCAGGCTATGGGTTTTTTGTGTTAAAATGGACCTCGTTTTTGTTTGGTCTCCTTTTCTTCCTATATGGCGACACAATGTCCAAAAGTGTAGGTTCGGTTAGGGACCGAGCATCAAAAAAATTTCGCTAAAAGAGTGATCATTTAAACCACAAATTGCAGTGCCAACTCTACACCCTACTTAGATTGTTTTAAATTGTTAAACGCTAATTGACCGTTTTCTTACAAGTAGAAAACATGGCAAAAATTCTATTCCACATCATACTCAGTATTGGCAATTTTTAAATTACGTTGGATTTTAATGTGCGCTTGTCCATACACTCTGGTTCACTTATTTAAAGGCACTAAAGATTCCATATTCAGCAGCCTGTATCTTTTGCAATTTGTAACTGATTGCAGAATTTTAAAATGGAAATGGAAGCTAGACATCTTGAGATATAAAATCACGGCAATAGTGGTTTCTTTCTCAATTTATAAAAAAAAGTCCAAAAATATGCTATTTTTTTTTGGTTCACTTGAATAAAGGCACTTTATTATTTATAAAGAAAGCGATGATTTTTTGTAGGGAGCGTTTATTTATTACAATTTCTTATATCTTAATCACGAGTCAAAATGGTAAAACAAAAAATTTTAAATCTATCGGAAAAAACATTCTAACCGCGCAATGGCTAAAAAAATTGGACGGAGCCCAACAGTTGTCGACAATAACATCAAGGATCCCGAGGGGTATGGGAAAAATGTTAAAGGAAGGGTTTCATTGTCTTTATCTACGTATGAGAAAAGGAAAATCAGCAGAATTGCTTCAAATTCTGCCTTATCCTTGTCAAAAATAAGAGCTCAAGCTGGAGTGGAAGCGAGCAAGTCATCAGTACGCAGAGTACTTAAGAGCTGTGAGTAACTTAAATACCTGAAATTACTAAAAAGGAAGGAAAAGCGGCTTCAATTCGCAAGAGACTACATGGTATGGGATGTGCAGCCAAGAGGTCATGTAAATAACTGCAGAACCGTTGTATGTACGGATGAGAAGAAGTTTAATTTGGATAAGCCTGAGGGCTACAACAATTATTTCCATGATCTGCGCAAAGAAAAGCCTTTTTTGCACCTACATCACAGCCGAGAGGGCGGCGTTATGGTGTGGGGTTCTATTACGTACTATGGCACCATCGATCTTGAATTTCAAAGTGCAAAAATGACTGGTGCAAGCTATAAAACATTATTGGAATCGGCTTTTCCGACGTTCAGTGAACTATTTGGTCCCATATCTTGAATATTGCAACAGGATAATGCCCCTATACACAACGGCCGAGTAGTAAAGGAGTTTATTGCAAACCATAATGTTAATATTCTTGACTGGCCACCCTATTCGCCAGATCTAAACATTATCGAAAATGTAGGGTCTATGAAGGATGTAAACAATTTGATAACTAGCAGTAACTAATTCAGGCCATTAAGGATGCTTGGAATCAAATTTCGTTGGATTACATAAATTCTCTTTATCTCACAATGAAAACCCGTATATTTGAAGTTATTAAAAACAAAGGGGGTTGTACCCATTACTAATAGTTCTTAAATAAAGAAAAAAACAAGACAAACTGTTTTTCCTTAAAATTAGTTATAGTGAACCAAAAAATAGCACATTTTTGGACTTTTTTTTCTAAATTGCTCAAAAAAAAGTTCTTTATTTAAGAAACCACTATTGTCACAATTTGTTTGTAGCTCAAGATGTCTAGCTTCCATTTCCATTTTAATATTCTGCAATCGGATACAAATTGCAAAAGATACAGGCTGCTGTATATGGAATTTTTAGTGCCTGCAAATAAGTGAACCGGAGTGTATAAGGTTAGATTAACTTAGTGTGGCAGCCTGCATTACGGGCTCACTGAGACCTTGTAGACCTTTGTTACACTACATGGACAAAAAGAACAAGATGATATTTTCCAGTTTGACTGTTTTAAAAAGCCCTAGAGTTGGCGGATGATAACATCAGGCATATTTGCTAACTCTCCAAAGAAATAAGAGCCCAGTTTAGCCCGCCGTTTTGGGGAAAGCGGGCCGCAAACACAGAAGGTATTCTATTGACTCCGCCTCCTCCACGTGATTTCTCAAGGCTTTTTTTCTGTGTGTCGGCGAGGGATACAGTGATCTTTATTGACAAAGAGGATGTCCGAGACGTCCTGTCTCGATAACGACAGCAAGGCGTTAGTGCGTTTCAATTTTAGATGGGCCTACATCAACCTGGAATGTTCATAGCTACATACTAGCTACATACTTATCTACCATCAGTTCTCATAAGGGCACAATTTCTTAAGAAGTGCTTGCAAGGTGCTAGAGGCATGCCCACATGTTTTAGTTCCCATGGATTATGTAAGGTAGTCTCCAGTCTAACAAGTTCATCTGCTTTGCAGTTCCATGGTATGGTCCTGTGGCTCGGCATCCACATGAGGTGAATATTAAACTATTCAGTCATCTCTTTAAGAAATCTGTGACAGTCGAGGCTATTTCTTGATTTCAGGAAGACAGTATGCAGTAGACAATAATGGTGACTTGACTAACAGAGAAAATATTGATTGCGACTTTATTCGCAGTCACTCTGCAACCTCTATAATTGCTATGATTTCTGCCTGCTAGACATATAGTCCTAGGAGCTTAGTATATATACCAAAGCCTTCTTTATCGTCCAGTTTTGAAGCATCTGTATAGAAGTTCTCGAGTCTCTTACGTCCAGAGACGCGACCATTCCGTTCTCATTTATCAGGTATGTATAAGAGTGTGGTTCGGCCAAAGTGTAATCGAGAATGCCTTAAAGGTCAGGCCCTTTGTTGGGAATGATAGTTTCCCCAAGGTAATTTTCTGACCATAGTAGTGGGCGTGATTTGTTGCCTAGCTCCAATTTGTAGTGGTATCAAATCTAGAATGAGATTGTGTGCATCAGTCGATATCGTTCTCAACGCGTCAGTGATATGGGTCTTCCAGTTGCCCTATTGCAGACATATAGCGCCAACACCCTTACAGGTCCCATTTTGCGGTGGTACGAAGGGCCCGTTGCTGGATGTACCAAGAAGTGCTGGTAAACTTTCTTTTAACCGCTATATGCACGTCAACTTCGTAGGCAATAACCTTAACACCCACCTTCTCTAAAGACATAACATTCCTGCTCATAAAGAAATTCCACATCAGAGGTGATAACCACCCCCCCCCCCCCAGGGCATTCCCCTGCCGACAAATCTATAGGTCCGTTGATACTAGGCTAGCCAAAATGCGGGTCTTTTTAAGAAGTTTGTTGGCATACAATCTGATGGGGCTATCAATACCCTGAGCTGTGAGTAAGGAAGTTACTTCGACCGGATTTAAATTGTTGCCTTCTAGGGCTCACTCTATGTCTACATCATAGGAGAGTATATTCTTTAACAGCGGGAGAACCTTCTATTAAGCTAATCAGATAATGCAAGCGGACCAGATCTTACTCTAGGTCTCATGTCGATTAGACAGTAGAATGGTCCTAAGACAGTTATCAAGCAATCTCTCCAAGGTTTTCAAGAGAAATGATAATAGACTAGTAGGGCGGAAATCCCTACGATCCATTTGGAGTGGGTTTCCTGCTTTTAGAAAAAATACAACTTTAATTTCAAAGACATGTAGTTGTGCTTGATATATTGGAGGAGCTTTCTGGGCCAGGGGACGAGTCTATTAGCCATTGTCTGTAGTTCTGCCGGCGAGATATTATCAGTTCTTGGCGACTTGAAATGCTTGAAGCTTTTGGTAGCCTAGAGAAGTCTCGAATCGGTTACCATTTCACTGACCATATTCGATATCTGTACTTCATTGAAATATCCAATTGAACACAGTTTACCCTCATATTTGCCACCCCCAGTGATTCGAGACTAGATGTCCTCTAAGAACCATCGTCGTCGTCTAAGAATCTCCTCAGTTCCTCAACTCTCGCTTGTAATGTAATATATCCAAGTCCTGTTGCGACCATGTGGACTTTGCCCTATTAGAGAGATGTCTGCAGGAGTTTTTCAGTGTAATCAGATGTGGCGACCGCCATGGTAACCGCTGCTCCCCCTTGGTTTGACGTTGGAATATGTAGCCTGTAACGAGTAACTCAGGTCTGATGTGGCAAGTTCGACCGTTGTGCTATGTCCCCAATGGTCTGCACCTTCAGTTTTGGTATTTTGTTGAAAGTGCCTCTAAACTTTCTACAGTTACCCTTCCTAATGTTTGCAATTACAACACGCATGTATTTAATTGCATTTGATTCATTCAACGTTGTCCCATAGTCGCAAGATTTAGACTCCCATGCACTTTGAAAAAAAACGAGCTCTATAACATATTCTCCCAAACTCATTCTGCAGGAACATAGTATATGTTTGGGACACACTCCAAATATTCATATGATTGCTTGCCAGCCCCAAAACCACGTATATTTAAATGCAAACTTTAGCATGCATGTTTTAATTTTGAACCATATGCGCGTTTCATACACAAACATTCATACACTTACGTGAAAGCATTCGCGTGTTTCCTCAGAGACTTGCACATACTTACGTGGAAGTATGTTCGTATTTCCCTCCAAACATGTGGCTACTTACGCGGAAACAAATGAGTGTTTCCTCCCCAAAAAGAGTAGCGCTATTCATCTAAACGCGAGCAGCAACAGCAAACGGCAAAACAGAACAAAAATATTCTCATACAAAACGGATTGCGAAATATCCATGTTTGCTCATCAAAATTGACTTGAAGCTTTTCTACATTTGTGCAAGTCGTTTTGTGTGAGAAAAAATTTGTTTTGACGTTTGCTGTAAATGTTTGCGAGTTTTCGAGGCTTTTTTGCGTTTACATGAATACCACGAATAATATTTAGAAGAAAATCGTTTTATGACTTTGATATATGTACATTAGGGTGGTAATTAGATAATGTATACCGGGAATTCTCGCCCGGTATATCCCGGGAATTCCGTCCATTTCAATTCCCGCTTTCCCGGGAAATTTCCAAAAGTATACAATGGATTATTTTAGCAAAAAGTGTTACCTAGCAAGGAAATAAAAATGATTATACGTAGGGATGCGACATTTCCGTTAGTTGGTTTACATTACAATGAAAAGTTTCATACTCTCCACGATTGTACAGTTACTGCATTAAAACCTGTTCCAAAATATTATTTGAATGTTCTTCGTTGCGTTTATCTAGCAACCCAATTGTTGTTGTTGCACCGAATACATCAAATTTTCATTTTGGAGAGAGAACAAAAATAATGTAATTGTTAAACTTTAAGGTTAAGGTTGTGAGTTTTGGGCATCTTATCCTTTTTTCAATATTTTTTTTGCTTATTACTGTATTTAGTCAAACATTGAAAGTTAACAAAACGAATGTGTTACTGCAACTTATCAGTTATTAAAGCAACGAAACTGATTTGTATCAAATAAGAGCAACTCTGTTTTTTACGTCAAATTGTCAGAAACTGCGTCATTTATCAAATTAAAAATAATAAATTTTAATTTTTTCATGAAATAGCAAAGTCAAAAATATTATAAAATGGGCAGAAGAAGGGTGTTTGATGTTAGTGTCTGTACATCATTCATATATAGATGAGATTTTCATTACATATTCATACGGATGAATATAGGGCAATGAATTCATTTTCACTGCGGCGAAGAAATTTTACAAAAAATACATGAAATTATATTTTGCCAAACTCAGAAATTATTTAAAAAAAAAACCAATGAGTGTTCGAACTCACGGATGATGTGTTAACACCTTTTTGCTACACTGTACGTGTTCGATTTCTATGAACACATTAGTAAATGTTACATTGGAAAATAAAAAACAATAGTTTTTTGTATACACCGGGCAATGCTGAACATCAAATGACTCGCTTTGTTGGCCATAGCAACAACAACGATACAACCAAACACACAACATCACACATACTTTGTCCGAAGTAGCTGACGTATACGTGTGTCACATAACCACATGTTTGCTATATCAACAGCAACGAAACAGCCAAACACACAACATCACACATACTTTGTACGAAGTAGCTGACGTATTAGTGTGTCACCATAATGTCGACTGCGCAAGCCCATGAAATTTTGGGTGGCTATGCTTTATATCTCCGTTCAGCAACAGCATGTTAATACATACGCTATAGACACAATTTCGTTTGCCTCACCCCTGCCACACCACTCTTTCATTCCTCTCTTGCTCGCTCATTTTTGTTTAACACGTCATTATGCTCTTTCGCAGTCGCAGAAAATCTGGTTTTAGCAGCAGCATAAAATCTGGTTTTAGCAGCAGCATAAAATCTGACTTTGATAGATTTAGTCCCTATACGCCGCTATAGATGTTAACACATCAATAATTTCCAAATCATTTCGAACTTCTTTCAACTCAATCTTCTACGCAGGAAAAATTTCGAGAGTGTTCAGTGAAATACTTATTATTTCGATGGCACAAATGTCAGAGATACGGTCGATTATATTTTCAAGCTTTGTAGAATTTAAACTAAAACTTTATGTACGAAATCGACACCAATAATCTCACTTCAGAATGTGTCACAAAGCGGTCAAATTTCAAATGTTCAGTTGACGCCTGAATATAACTATAGCATGATGAATGGAATTGGACAGATGAAGTGACAATGTATAAAAAATGCTTAGGTTATATCCACATCACTTTTAGATTTAGATATGGTTGGTGTGCAAGTTAGGTAAGCTGCACAGAAATTAGGATGTCCAATTTAAAATACAAGAATATCTCCGTCAGTATTAGATGCATTAAATATTATATTTCTTAACACATTGGCAATACACATAACTAGATTATTTAAAACTTTTGTACCATTTTTACAATTTTTTAATCGAAAAAACAGATCAAAATAAGGGACTTATACTTCGATTGAGAAATTCCGGAGTCCCGGGAAATTTATTTATTTTTCCCTCTTTCCCGGGAAATGAAAAAGTTCGGTTATTTGCACTCCCTAATGGCCATGAAATGTATGGAGCAATTATTTTTCTCGAATTTTATCAAATACCAAGCGGATTCTTCTGCCGTTTGGTATAAAACTATCGTGGTGGAAATTTTACCTAATCGGACAACTTTAAGCCGGTCCGACTTCTGGTCAAAGTTTTCGGGTTTTTGGCATTTTGGGTGTAAATTTGTCTACACTAGAAAATTTAAATTTCTCAGTTCATTTGAATAGGAAATTCCACATGGATTTAATTTGACCTGAGTATACAGTAATAAAAATTTGTATAAAATCCCACCACTCCACTATGGCCGAAATCGCGATTTTAGCGGCAAAAAATTCTTCCCGACAAACTAGCTTCACCAAATTTGGTGTGTAGACTTCTAATGATAAAAAGAGGAATTCAGAAAAAATGGACGGGCCACGCCTCCTTTTTCCAAAGTAATGTCAAATAGTACTTCCTGGCAAGCTAGCTTCACCAAAATGGTTATACGGACTTCTACTGAGAAAAAAGCAAAAAAAAAAAATTAAAGAAAAAAACTTGAGAAAAAATGGGCGGTCCACGCCAACTATTAAAAAAATATTGAATGCTACCAAGAAATTCATTTATTTTTTAATTCATAACTTTATAAGTTTACCGAAGTTGTAAATGCTTATGGATTAATCTGAAAATATCAAAGTAATGAATACATATTCTCAAAAGATGTAGGGCTTAATTAATCGTGGTGTGTTTCTTCGTTTTCATCCGCTTCTAATTCAAATGAATAATTAATTAACGACTGTAAGCTAACATCAGAATCAGAACTATAATTGCAGCTGGAGGCTTCTTGAGATGTTGAAGGTAATAACAGTTCTGGTGGTAATTCAGGCATTTTAAAAGGATCAATGACTTCTCGAGGAAATGGACGTTTTTTGAACTATTTGTACGTTCTTGCAAACATAAACTGGAAATGTATGGATGGCTCAGAGCTATCCATAGTTCTATGATATATTTCAAGTATGTTGTGCACTTTAGAATCCTTACGAGTTCGATCGATATAGCAACTTGTTGTAGGACAAATTTCAAATCCGTTGCGTGGGATTTTTTGGCAGGTATAGAGGCAGCATGAACTAATAATTGCGCATTGTCTCCTTGCCGGGAAGCTAATTCGGAAGCTAATCTCCTTTTACTTCTTTCGCCGCTATCAACATAAGTCATTTTTGGTCGCCCGATAGCATTCATCTTTTTCAGTATAACAAAAATTGTTTCTCGACCCAACCATTCCTTAATATATTTTCTAAATGCTTTCTCATTTCTGGATTGTGTATCCCATTTTAGTTTAATAAAATTAGATAAGTTCCGAGCCTTAGTACATATTTATTTACTTCATAATTCACTGTCAATTTCGTATGGAATCTTTCCTTTTATGTAATTCGAAACATTCTTGTTGTTTCGCAACCAAAACTCAAATATTTCGGCATTTTTGACCCAGAGTGTTTCTGCAAAAATATTAAAAATTCGTTCATTAGCAGTCAAATGCACACACTTTTACCATGACATTAAACAGGAGTTTTCTACAAACAATCCCATGTAAATAGTCTCAAAGGCACTTCATGATATTTTTAGTTTTTCTCCACGAAAAACGATAAAACTCTTAAAATTTCACAAAAAATTACACACAAAAAAACACCCAAAGTAAGCACGAAATACAAACATTTAGCAAACTATATTTGCATACAGTAGAGATACTCACCTCGAGTATTAGAAGTCATATTTACACAGTTTTTGTTTACAAGAATATATTATTAAAAAAACAGTTTTTAATTCTACAAAAATTGTGCTGCTTCACTTGTATTAACGCATGCTAAAATATATGTAAACATTAACAGCTGTTTGTACATAAACAGGGTTGCCAACAGTAACAATTTTTTTTGGTTTTTCTTATCAATATTTTGGGCATTGAACACCACCTAAAAAATTGTAAAAATGTAAACTTGAAAAAATGACTTTTTGCCGGATACCAAATGCCTTCTAGCAGAAGTCTATACGCTTACTATAAAGTATAACACGATATAGTCACTCAACGGTTTCAGGATGATATGGTGCGGCAAAATAGGGCATCTCGAGAAAATTATAAGCGTGCCAAATCATAACAATTTCAAAAGATGAACTGAAAACATAAGGTATGTATGTGCTCAAGCCGGTACTATAAAATCCAATATGACAATTGCTTACAATAACCGGGTTTAGAAACCGGTATAAAAACCCGGGTTTAAGACTCCCCTTAAAAAGCAGTTTGTATAAAACTGTTAATAAATCCTGATTTGATTATTGGAACTGGTCTTTTATTACAGAATTTGAAACCGGGTTTAGCAACCCCGGAATCAAACAATTGCAAGAGATGACTTGGAAATATAAGTTATGTGGTCATACCACCTTAAAAACCTGGACTTGAGGAACGCAGTTGTAGAAACTTGTTCCGAACACTGTACTCCAAAATCGGTTTGTATTGTATAAACAGACATGACAACCGTTTATTATTATTTCGTTTTGTTATAGACATTCTCATATGTTCTTTTGCATTCGAAACATATGTTTGAAATATTCGAACATTAGTGGTATTCATGCAAACAAGAAAACCTAGAACTTTTGCTCAGCGTAAGTCTGCCCGAAGCGTTTCATGAGGCACCAAATAAAGTTGCTCAGTGTCAAAACAAGGCTGATAAGGTAAATAAACAAAGTAAAATTAAAAGTTTATGCTTTACCTATTCCATTATTTTAACGTAGAATACGTTATACGGTAAGGTAGGGGTGTTGATCTGGAGCACAAAATTTTGAGAAAATGTTTGTCACTTTCATTATAAGTTTTTAATACTTTATGCATGCATTGAAGAAAATTCAAGTATGGTCGTAACATATTTAATATGTCTTCTTTTGATTTGTATTTAAATAATCATATTGCTACATATAATTTTTTTGATTCTATAAGTAAATCAAAATTTAACTCCTTCAAATTTTGTATTAATTTTCATATGCTTTGTATTTGATGTATTATAACATCATGTGTAAGAGCAGTACGATTATCTGTGTGTTCATCACAGAACCAGTGTGAGAAAGAGAAGAAGTATAATGACAATGCATGTTTTATGTGAACATTACAGAACCAGTGTTGCCACATGCAGTATTTACACTTGTTTTCAAAAGTGCATCGAATTGATATAAAGTGTACCCAAATTTTGTTAAAAACTATCCTAAATTTTTAACATAAAAATTAAAGATACATTTGATAGTTTTAAATCATTTATCAAAAATTATATTTAATTCATATATTTTAATTGCAAAATGACTAATGTATTCTACGTCTGACCTATGCGACCGTGTTATCTAACACAGGCTTCATATTTTTTTATTTTTTTTTTCATATAAATCGAAAACCCTCTCCTTTTTTTAATACAAAAATATTGACATTGAAATTTCAAAAGTTTTCATGTTTCTTTTTCCAGGTTTGCTCAGCAAATTTGCCTCGAAAACTTTCCACTTTTGTGCAATTCGCTGTGTATGGGAAATTTGTTTGTTTTGACGTGTGATGTGCAAGTTTATGATGTTTTCGAGTTTACGCGGTTCTTTCGAGCTTTCATGAAGACCACTATTATTTCTGACAACACAGATTTGTATTGATATGCAGAACACCGGATGAAAAATAGAGTGATTTTAGAAAGTCATATGAAATAAAAAGAATTGAAATACAGAACGTTTGCGCTAAACTGGGTTATAATGAACCAAACGTTGTCAATAATCAAAAACGGTTATCATATCTGTTTATACAATACAAATCCATTTCGAGGCACGATTTTTGGAACAGGTTTCTACAACTGCATTCCTCAAGCCCGGGTTTTTAAGCCGGTTTGACCACATAATTTATATTTTCAATTAATTTCTTGCAATTGTAGACCCTGGTGTAAAAAACAATGCTTTCCTTCTTTTAGCGTTTTCATGGTATCTGAAAAATTATTTAAAATTTAATTTTATTAATTTAAAAATCAGATGTTGACTTTTTTCTTACCTAAAACAAAATCAGATACAATGGAAACTTTAAAAGAAGGAAAATATTGTTTTTGAAAAAAATGTGACTGAAGACCTTCTTCCACCAGGGGCTTCAATCGTTTGATTCCTCGGATGTTATCGGCACTTTGAATTCAATGAAAATATATCATTAATTATTTTAGTTCAAGTTTTGCTAGCACCATTAACACCTGCTGGAACTGAGTTGATCTCAAAAAAAAAATTGAATAAAATATTTAGGAATTGTTCGTCGTTAGTAGTTAAATTAATTCATACGGAATATGAACACGTTTCAAAAATGTCTTAAGAATTTTCAAAACGGTTTTATAAAAAAGTTTCTATAAAATATTCGTCATCTTGTTTATCCCAGAAGAATGTCCGTTTTAAGGGAGGTCATAACTATCATAAATATTTATTTGTGCTTATTGAATTAAATAGTTAATTTAGTTTATTTTCTTCCACTTATGTGTAGAGTACTCGAAAGTCTTCACTGATCAATGCCCCACATTTCCTACTTGCTTTCCCTTGAATCACTTTGCAATTCGTAAAAGTTTTTTTTTGTGTGTTTCTTACAGTCTCCTCCGAAAAACAAAACAACCTGGATGTCCACACATTAGCTGCACAAAGAAAAGTGGGCTTTAAGACTCTTTTTATTTCTTAATTTTTTTCTCGTTTCCTTCTAATCACTTCAAAGCATTTGGCGCCATTGTATGGCGTAAAGTTTGGTACGACTCGTACGCATTACATGTCATATGATCCCTATATGATCACTTTGATCATTCATTACCTTCTTTGTTGCCGTTATTGTTGCACTGTTTTGCTTTTTTGTTCTTGCTGTTCCGCCGTAGACAAAAACAAAACTGTTGTTTATGGTTGACAGCATCAAATCATGTTTATGTCGCCGCTGTTTGTTGCATGTCCCACTATTCGTTCCCGTCTGTCAGTCAGTCAGTCAGTCAGTCTGTGAGACAAACACTCTTATCCAACAGCACCAGAGAAAGAGTGACATGAAATAAAATGGCTTATTAGATTCAAGCGCCCTTTTTCTATTTTTGGCTAAGACTTTTGTATGTGTTTCGTTTGTCCCGTTAACAAAGTCTCTAAATAACTGTATTTTCCACCTAGTTTAGACTGACTTTAGTTAACACTTTGTTTTGTTTTTTTTTTGACGGGTTTTGGTTTTCATGATGATTTGCATAAATTTATTTAATTTAAATGTCTGACATTTGATGTAATAAATTTTGATAAATTCGTAGAACTTGTCAGAAATAGCGAAACAATTAAGGGTAAATTGGATGCCAAATGTCGTCTAGATCGGAGGCGTCACAGTGTTATTTTGTAAGATTTTTGTTGAATGACAACGATTGACACCAAACATATAAACATTTTTGTTGAATGACAACGATTGACGCCAAACATATAATAAAGTTGTCAAAAACCCAATCAAAATGTGTCATGCGATCCCGTCAACATCTCAATAGAGGTAGAAACAATCATTACTACAAAACACATAAACGAAATCAGTAAGATCAAACGATTATTCCTGTTTGCATATGCAGATGACAGTGTTTTCTCTGGAGGATAATGTGTGATACTGTCGGCGGTCTCAGAAACACTGAGGAGTCGTGAGATCTCTTCAATATCTTATTGAAAGTACAAGTTGTAGGGACTTAATGGTGCATGATATAAATAGTAAAAGTATCATTATACGTTGATCTTTGAAGGAATTTGTAGGAGATACTTTAAATCATCGTAAGTATATTTTACAAATGGAGAGAATTGAATTTGAATATTGCTAACTTTAATGACTATAGCTGCTTGATGAATTCATCTGTCTTAAGTACACAATATATTTAAGAGTCAGTCTAAAACTAGTGATGGGCACTACAGAAAAATTTGAGTTTTACTCTACTGCGGAAAGTGCTTTCTGACACTAGTAGACGCAAAAGATTTGTACCATTTTGTTTCAAAATATTTCTGATAAGTAACATTTAAGTTTCTATCTGATACGCTTCAAAACGCGCAAATCTGACAATAAAGAATTGTCTATTACAAAAATAACTGAAATTTCCTAACACATCAACAACATCATCACTATCACAAGCAAATAAATAGATACACACTCACACTTAATCACCAAAACATGCTTCAAAGCCATTTCCGTTTCCTGAGCCGAAATCAAAGATGCACTATACAAAACATATAAAGGGAAAACTAATTTCTCTCGACCCCACGTGACACGTGTCTGATGAAAGAAAACAGAAAAACGTAAATACACAAAAGAAGAGATAACAAATACAAATGATGGTAACTGTGAAAATACAAGTGAAAAATCACTGATTTTCCGAGGTAAAGCTAAGCCAAATACAGACTGTGCAAATTTGCGAATAAACCATTAACATTAAAATCGCACTTAAAGCAGGGTTGGCTGTCGAAAGGAAGAGAGAGAGGGGGGGTTCTGAAATTTCATCAGGTACGATAAAGTTTTTGAAAAACGTACCTTGTTTCGAGTTATTCACTGATGTTTTTTCATCAATGAGGAACTTCCAGTATTGACATACTTTGTCCATGCATCACCAGTTATCGAATCATATGAATGTACCTCAACAACATACATGGGATTTATTAATATGCATTTGATTTTAACTGCCATTATATTCTCTTATGAAAATGTATAAAACAAACTCACAGAGACAATACAACTGCATGGACTTGGAATCTAATGACTATTGTTATGGAAGGTTTGAGACAGCAGTAAAGGCTTTGATAACAGCCTTTGTAAGGTCAGGAAAACTATTTAGATTAATGAGTTTCGTAAGCCATTTTTGTCAGTTTTAGAGTATTTATCCGCATAGAGCATTGATATAGGCACATACAAAGTAGTTTTGTTTACTCTGAGGATATTTTAGAATTAATAATTTGAAAAAGGGTTTAAAGTGGACGGCAGTTGATGAGTGTGGCGATATTATCGAACTCCTTTCCTGTAATTCATAGAAAGCATTTTTCCTTTATTCATTTGAGATTAAATAAATTTTCGTTAATATTTGTAAGGGGCTTTAGTAATAATAATATTTATTAATCTACAACTTAAAAAAATTTTCAATCTTTTTGATCTTATTAACCTTGTTCCTTTGTTGTTTGCCAAGCTTTCCTTTCCAGAAATTTACCGCAAACAAAGCCACATTTGGAGAACAAACACGTATTGTAACTTAGTAATCATTGAGTCTCGAACATATTGAATAGCAAACACAATCAATTTGTACACAACTGCACTATATTTGGCGACAGGCTACAAACACGTTATATTTAAACAACTAAAAATACAGATCTATCAGCGTGTATTCATTACTCGCTGGAGGGTTGGAACGGATTGGAATGGATTGGAACTATCGTTCTAGTGGATTGTTAATGACCCATAGTTGTTGGTTTAGTTTTGAAAACTTCCTGTTGGCAATAACCGCGCTAGAAAAAATTATGCCCAATTAGATCGAGAAACCTTGAGTGGCAACGAAATGTTGAGTTGTAACAAGTTGTGCCTTCTTGAAATGGATTCTCTTTTGACCAAGTCTTGAAAGAAAATATTAATGTAATGACTGACATGACACACTCCAATTTGTGATATCGACGTATAATTAAAATTGTGATTTCATTATCTCAATCGCAAATTTTAATTACCTCGCGTTTCTACGAGACAAGACAGTTAGAAAACGTATTTATTGTCAAAGGAAAGAAAAAAACAGCAGACAGTTGTCCGAGGCCTTCGGCCACGGACTGTCCCTACAGGCTGTGTCAGAGACACGGCCATTAAGTTTAACGTAGAATACGCCATCCGATAAGACAGAAAACATATATAACAATAAATGATAAACGTCAACTGTCAGCTGCTGTCAAACAGCATCAAGCAGCATTGTTATTTTGCTTACTTTCGTTTAACATAAATATGTATGAATTAATTTTTTCATATATTTTTTATAATTATATATCCATGTTAAATTCAAATTCACATTTAACATTTTGTTTCACTTAAATACATAAGTAAATATACGAAATTTCAATATTTCATCAATCAAAACAACAGCCGAAGGTTTGTGTTTACACTGAAACAGCAGCATAGTTTGTGTTCACGCTACAAACTCAAACACTCAACCAAACACCACACATATGTTTGAGTGTATGTGTTTAAACAATTTTCATTTGAGAAATTTAAATATTAGGAAGATATCAACCAATATGAAATGTATATCAAACGAAAGATAACATCTTCATTTACCTACAAAAAAATGTTTAAAAAAAGTTATCTCGCCGTTTCCTCATAATCAGTGAAATAAAGATTACAACAATAACAATCTGACATGACTCCCTATACCGTAAGGTAAGATGTATTCTACGCCAAAAAAAAAAATTGTGTAAGGTCGGCATCCAGGCAACTTTAATGACAGTACACTCTTAAACATTCGCCGTCAATCTCGTTTCGCCTGAATTCAATAATATTTACCAAAATCGACAAATAAAAATAAATTTTTCCAAATTGTGAAGTCTTTTGGGATTATGGTTCGCTGTTTTTCGGATATTACAACGGAGCTTCCTAGAATTGGTCTCTTACATCAAATCATTGCCAAATTTACTGTCTTTGTAAATTCAGAGGCAGTAACTAAAGCAATAAGAGAAGTAGTGAAAAGTGTTAGTAACAAATATAGGAATGTATTGCAATTGTCTCCGAAAAATGGTCTCGTGTAAACACAAAAGACCAAGCACTGAAATAAAAAAAATTAACTGGTTGAAAAATAGATATTCTGTTATCAGGTTCCCTCTAGATTATAAGTACATGGTTGTAAATTTGATTCCGTTCCTCACATTTTTTAGGCGCAGCAAATGTCATGAAATAAATAGAATTGCCAATGGCTCTAATTATTGCCATTATTATA
Organism: Phaonia tiefii; assembly: GCA_963931995.1. Lineage (NCBI taxonomy): Eukaryota > Metazoa > Arthropoda > Insecta > Diptera > Muscidae > Phaonia > Phaonia tiefii. Next base: position 192,703,540 of record OZ008368.1, on the reverse strand, counting down.
TTATTCGAGAAATGGAGTAAAACGATTGGACTGTTTGTATTTTGTATTCATAAGAGAAACGTCAAGGCTCCCGGTGATCCTATATTGAATTCCGTTTAACACTCTATGCCTCCCTATTCAGCTTTGTTTAATAGGTAATTTCAAGCCAAATGTTTGTCATGCTAGACTACTGTTTTATCTTCTCTCACAAAATATATACAGCTGCGGTCAAAAAAATAGCAGCGTCATAAACATGAAAAATGTCGATAAGCAAAAATTTTATTTTTTTATCGGGGACGTTCAAAGTTTTTGCATAGATTTAAAGATGATAGTTTACCATTCTTAATTTTACTTCAAATAAAAACCAAAGTTTTTGTAGCATTTTGTAGCCCTATGAACCATTTCTTTCAGAAATTATATCAGTCAAAATAATAGCAGTGCTAACAAAAACGTAAAATATAATTTTTTAATTCGCTAGAAACAAAATTATTTTAAAATAATAATTTAAATGCCGATAATTCTTTGAATTTAATACTTAGTTGTACTGCATTTTTTGCTTCTTCCTGCTTCACAACGGCGTTTCATGGAGTCAACTAGTGTTTGCACCATTCATCAGGTTTTTTACCCATACTTGCTTAATTACACACCTAAGCTCATTATTGTTTTTCAGGTTTGCTAGTCAGACCTCCGTTTTGGCCTGTTTCATAATATTTCGGACGCAATACAACATTTCTTATAATTTTTATTTATTTTTAATTGCTGTACATAATCAACTGTAGAACGATGTTAATCAAAAATTAAAACTTTATTTAAGTTACATGCGTAATCAAGTGGAGTACGTAATTCATAAATATTATATATATGTACGAGTATTTTCAATTACATGCATAATTAACACGACTGCGATGTTAATTACAAGTAACTAGTTGAGTCATTATTTCGATGCCCAGAATGGCATCTCATCAACTTCCTTATAAGGATAAAAAAATTTAAATTTAATGAGAATTGTTTCAACACATACTAATATGAGAATTTCCAAAACAATACTTTCCTACTAATTTTGATTTAAAATCTATAAAATCAAGAAGTTTGCAATTTCAAGTACACGAAACGCGACTTCAGAACAACAAAGCTTTTAGTGCACCAAGGCATGATGTGAGAAAAACGCGATTGAATGTTTGGGATGAACCAAATTACTATAAAAAAAATTTGTTGTTAGAAGTTTGCTGCATTGGGTATCTCGGAAACTATAAGTGATTCATTTATGGTAATACCTGTAATCGAAAGGGCAGACCCAATTTAGTACAGTGTGATATGCACATGAATTTATCGAACATTGCCAATTAGAACCTTGTTGTTTGAAGGTCCCGTAATACTTGGGCCAAGTGAAATGGTAATTGGGGACAATTGTACTAATTTATTTATTGATTTTTGCGTAAGTTTGTTATGTCAAGTACTCAAGTATTTGATTTGTTTTTTTTTTATTGAAATTCTATAATATAAATTAGATGAGATGTCAGGGGACACCCGGTTTAAACGAAGTTCGCTATATATTATGTCCTATTAAGTTCCAACACACCTAAAGCGCCCGTTGAAAAATACGATAATTTAAATGGATCATTAAGAAAATATACTTTTTGAAAAATGATGAACTTTTTTAAGAAAATTTTTTTATAGAATGTATTTTTCTAAGTACATTATTAGGTCCGTTTTTTAAGAATATGTGTTATATTTTCCAGAAAAAATCCTTTTTTCAAGAGAGGTACTTCTTTTATTAAAAGCTAATATTTTTTTTAAGAAAAGGTACACTTTTTTAGAAAAAGTACTTTTTGTAAGAAAAAGTCGTCTGAGTATGAATTTTTTTACAAAGAAGTACTTTTGTAAGAACAGGTACTTTTTAAAGAAGTGGTACTCTTTTTAGGAAAAAGTTATTTTTTTAATTTGAATTTTTATGACCGATTTTTGTTAGTTTTTCGTTAAATTCATACTACAAGCTTACAAGTCATGAACATTTTTCTAATTGAAAAAATGGTTGGCTTTTGTTGGAAATAATAGACAATTCAGTTCGACACACACTCACTGGCATGACTAGTTTCGAACTCCGTGACAAGTTCATCATCAGATGCCTAACTACTGTGCCTGAATTGATACCTTCGGTTGATCATCAATCGTATATATACTAAATCAATTCAGCAATTCACATGTGCGAATTAGTATCGATCAAAAATCCCTAAGCATCAACATCACTGAAAGGCCTATAATTCCAACAACGGAACAGACAGAATTTTTCCACCATGTTCTTCTTTTCCTCATGCATTCTCGCATTGTTGCAATGCTTTGAGGTGAGATTTTAATCTACATATATCACAGAGTTGTATTTTTCCGTATTGTAGCATTTTTGAAGACCGTGCTAGTGTCAGTTACGTTTATTTGAATTTGTATGACCGATTTTTGTTAGTTTTTGGATAATGTATTTATTAATGTATTATTTTTTGAAGAAAATGTACTTATATTCAGAAAGGCAACTTTTTTTTGTCAGAAAATTTATTTTTTAAGAGAAGGTATTTTTTAAAGAAGTCTTGTTTTTAAGATGTGGAAATTTACCTTTTGCTAAATTTTGTTCTTTTTTTCAAGAAGCGGTAAATTTTTAACAGTAGGTACTTATTTCAAGAATAGTTATTTTGTTTCACAAAAATGTACTCTTTAAAGGAAAGTTAGGTTTTTAAGAAAAGGCAATTTGTTGTTAGAAAATTTACTTGTTTAGAAAAGGTACTTATTTAAAAAAAATTACTTTTCTTAAGAAAATTTACTTTTTGTAAGAAAAGGTTCTTATTTAAAAATCCAATGAGTGTTCGAACTCACGGGCGATGTGTTAACACCTTTGTGCTACACGGTACCTGTTCGATTTCTATGAACACATTCGTAAATGTTACATTGGAAAATAAAAAACAGCGTTCAATCATATGACGACGTTACAGTTAAATAACATTAATACTTAAAATTATTTAAAGACCCAGTGCAAGCACATGTGTCATTAGTTTCTTGCTCAATACTTTTTGTTTTATTCCCACAAAAGTCAAAGAATGCAAAGCAACATACACTTGTATATACATACATATATTGTTATATTCGTACATACGCTACACAAGTTCACAAAATTGTCGTTTCTCTCTTGCTATCTCATTTTTATATACGTATAATACGTCATTACTCTCTTTGCTCTGAGACGTATTAGTATGTCACCATAACGTCGACTGGGCAAGCACATGCGCTTGCAAATGCAATTTTGCGTGGCTATGCTTTATATCTCCGTTCAACAACAGCAACAGACACATGTACATACATACATTATTATGTTAATACATACGCTATAGACACAATTTCGTTTTCCTCACCCCTGCCACACCACTCTTCCATTGCTTTCTTGCTCGCTCATTTTTGTTTAACACGTCATTATTCTCTTTCGCAGTCGCAGAAAATCTGGTTTTAGCAGCAGCATAAAATCTGGTTTTAGCAGATTTTGACTTTGATAGATTTAGGCCCTATACGCCGCTATAAATGTTAACACATCAAAAAATACGGTTTGTAAGAAAAGGTACTTTTTGTAAGAAAATTTACTTTTTTTAAGCAAAGGTACTTCTTTAACTTAAGGTATTGTTTTTAAGAAAAGGTACTTTGTTGAAGAATATGAATAGGTATTTTTTGAGAAAATTTACTTTTTTTTTAAGAAAGGGCACTTATTTTAGAAAACGTTTTATTTTTTAAACTTCTTTCACTTGGCTTTTCTAAATTTACTTTTTATTGGGTTCAAAACTACAACATACACTAAATATTTGTTACAGGCCCCACCTAGAAAACTTCCCATTAAACAAGAAATTTTGTCTAGACACAAACCAAAGCAAATGTACCCAATATAGTTTTAATACTGGGTTGTAGTATAATAGTGTTAAAAAAAAGTTGTTTAATTTTTTTTTCATTTAGCCTCCATCCCGCAACGTTCCATAAGCAACTTTGTTCCAAATAAATAATATATTTGTCAAATCAAGTACTTCTATATTTGTGTTTTAGCTAATGAAGAACATTGTTAACTCAAGTGCACATATTATAGGTCGGTAATTGAATATATTTCAATTACATTTGCAGTCACCTTCAGTAGTTAGTTAATCAATCCTTTATAATTTTTTCGATTAAATGTGTACTTGTATAAAGCAAAAAATTAATCAACAATTTATTTATTTTCGAATTCTATACGCAATCAACTGTGGAACGATGTTAATCAACGTTTAATACTGTATGTCAGTTACAGGCGTAATCAAGTTGAGTACGAAATTAATCAATATTAAATATATGTACGAGTATTTTCAATTCCATGCATAACACGGCGTGACAACCCAAAATACCTGAGAAGAGGTAGTATTTTTTTGTAGGTGCTGTCGAGTGAAACAAGAGGCTGCTTGTGAAATTTCCCAAACACCCCCAAAATCTTGAAAACCGATTAAAAACTGGTTTTACGTACCTTTGCGCACTTATTAGCCTGTAAGTTAGTTGAAGTTTCAAGAACGTTTTCGTTTTTATATATATTTTATAATCTGATCCTAGGAACCGTCTTCCTCTTAAATTGGTTGTGCTTTTCAATAAACGAATACCATTCGTGAAATAAATATCCAGTACTATATTGTACTACACTCATTTCCGATATTAAAAGGTGCTAAAAAGGTACAAATAAAGTACATAAATTGCATATGTCATCCCTGGATTCATTCATTATGAAAAAAAACTTACAGATACAATTTTAATACTCCTGGAGATACAATAAAATGTACAGCAGCTTTCAAAGAAAGAAAAATACGGGCCATAGTCAGAGGCAGACAGATTTTGGGGTTACAACAATTAACTGCGTATGGCAAAAAGCACTTTGCACAACCACACTTAGATATAATGGCGATAATGAAGACAATGATGATGCTGCTGGAGATGACGAAGACGACGATTTCATTGATGTGTTTTTGTGACAGACACAGTGTTTGCAGTCATTTTTTTCCTCAGCTTCAGAGGTTTTGGTTAGGATAGTGCAACAAATTATATTAAATACAAGGAGGAGAAGGGAAAACCGTTGATGTGTCCGTGCATATATTGGCCAAGGAGTGGGCTGTTTTAGTGGTTTCAAGTTATGGGTGTCAATTACAGTCCTGCACAAACGAATGCGAGTGTAAAAGCTCACATCGTCGTTTAGCCTTTACTACAGTTTCGCCTTAAATAAATCATCAAAACTAATTAAATCTATTGAAAGGAAAAAAATGAGAAGAGGCTGACGAAAAAGTGCCGTAAAGGGGCGGAATTATGTTGTGTCTGGTGGTGCGGAACGGGACAATACGAGTGTTTTGAAAATGGCTTTGCCTGAGGTTAACTTTTTTATGGGTTTGCCCGCATTGTGCGTGGGAATTAAGTAAAACTGAAGTAATAAAATTAAAAAGAAATCCCTCACTGTTCATATTTAAAAGACAGTGATATCTGTACATGATGGAATATCACGTTTCAAAGGAATAATTGTGGCTTAGGTGGAGCAGGATAAATACAAAATTAGTATTCAAAATATTATGCTGTTTCTCGAAGGTTATTTTGTTAACATACAGGAAGAAGGAGCTCAGGCTGAATTACTTGCTGCATTTCAGTATTTTTGTGCAATTGCTAAAGATAAAAGTGAGGTCAGTATATAAAGTAGTTATATATAATAGTTTATAAGCTTTTTCATGGCTTATTATGCCCACTGCGGAATGAAATCCAATGAGGACAGAGCGGGGATTAAATTCGCGTTGCCATGCACAAAAGTCGTTCACACTAAGCATTGAAATACCGAAGAATAGTCGTTACTGTATTCACTCTGTAAATAGCTTTAAGTATACATAATTGAAACAGCCGAATTATATTTTGTGATACAATACTTCCTCGGTCAACCAATTACTGTAATATCGACCATAATTTTCCTTTTATTTCCAAACTATTTATGCGCTGATTATTGACTACAAATATTTGTACTTAATTCTACTACAACTCATGTTTGGCCGACGAGCGGATTACTTTTGTATTAATTAACTTTAATAAGTCGGAAAGGGAACATCTGTACTCCTGATATCGTGGCCGAATCGGCAGCCGCTGCATCCCTGGTGAGAATCGGAGATTGTGGCGTTTTTATTCCGGACACACTGAATTACTACACCCGATCAACTCTATTCCCGTAGAAACGGACTACTGTATCCCCTACCTTCTACCAGCGACAAATCTAAGGACTTCTATTCCGAACAGGAATACCTGGGAAAAATCACTGGATGGGGACACTAGTAGTATCAGATTTATCACGGATGGATCAAAGATGGACGAGCAAGTAGGCTATGGGTCCATTCACCGGACCTAAATGGAAATATTTCCTTCAAGCTGCCTGGTCACTGTAGTGTATTTCAGGCGGAAATTACCGCCATACTGGAGGTTGCTGAACTGCTGAAAAGTAGTGTCACAACCCTCCGGAGAATATGTATCTACACAGACAGCCATGCCGCCATAAAATCCCTGGAAGCCATGTTTGCTACGTCCCTGACGGTGAAAGAATGCCACTCATCACTTAGGGTTATGGCAGAGTATTTTGACATCAGGCTTATCTGGGTACCGGGACACAGCGACATTCCAGGCAATTGCGGAGCGGATGCGTTAGCTAGACAGGGTACTACGGCACAGGTTCTACCGGCAAAATAAGGTGTTAGTATGCCAATATCTACCTGCCGTTTGCAGATCAAGATCAAGCCAGGGTCCTCTGGCCACAGGTGGACAGGAAGAGGACTAGGCAACTACTTAACTTGGCGAGAGGCAGGTTATCCACAATGATAGGAACACTTACGGGACACAGTCTAGTAGGAGAGCATGCCCTAAGATTGGGACATAGAAACTCCACTCTCTGTAGATGCTGCATGGAAGAGGACGAGGAAACGATGAAACACCTTCTCTTGGATTGCCCTGCTCTGGCCGGACTGAGAAGTAGGATATTCGGAACACATTTAGTTAGCACCGTAGTCGTATAGGATATTCCTGTAGGTCTTATAGACAAATTCATTGAAAGGGCAAATTGGCTAGACGACTAGTCAGTAGTTGCTATGGAGGAAACTGCAGGTATCACAATGGGCTTCTTTAGCCTAAGTGTGCTAGACAGCGTGCTGTCTTGCAGCCTTTTCAACCAACCAACCAACCAAGTCGCAAAGGGAGATTTATGTTAGAATGGAAGGGTTACCATATTATTTGCAGCCTCTCTTCGAAGTAGTCTTTCTCTAGGTGTTATCTTTACCACTTTTTATACTTCTGTATTCACATGGTCAGTAATTCTTAGGTGGCAAGCATTTAACATAGTGTTTCTGTTTTGGAATCCCCATAAGGGTCGCTACTCCTTACATACCAGGCAGAATCCTGAGACCTCTGTTTTGGAATTGTTGGATCGGATATGTCCCAGCTTAAGAACAACAAAGATGCATGTGCTAATGTACACCGGCTATTCACTGCAAGGCAGTCGTGTAAAGAATCATAGATCAGCTCATGCCCGATAATTGGAGCGTTAGCATTCTACGTCATGTATTTTACAAAAGTGAGCTGACTATGTGTATCCACTGTCGTAGAGTTAGCCCTTTATCCTTGTATGCAAGGTCCTGTCGAGCGAAATGTGCAAACGACTAAAGTCATTTGTTGCATACCAGGTCGAACCACATCCGTGTGATTTTAAATAAATAAATAAATGGTTTCCCATTACATCCCATGAAGGGACAGGGGAGAGCTTCTCACAATCACTGAACTGTGCGCTTTCCACTTTTCACTCACTGATGGGGACCTACAGTTTTACACCGATTCGGAACGGTGTTTTGAGAAGATTTTTCATGGCTATATACTCGATAGTGTCGCCATCACTATGCGAGGTGACCGCCGCCGAAAGAAATTTTTTTTAAGATGGTCAGAGCGGCGTTCGAACCCAGGATCTCATGTACAAGAGTCGCGCACACTAACCATTGCACCACCGGGTGATTTTAGACCCGGAAAATCTACGGTCAGCCAGATATTCGCATTACGTCAAATCGTAGACAAACCCTAACTTGTCATTCCTTTGTAGATTATGTAGATTTGTAGATGCGAAGACAATTCTCCGAACCTACGATTTTGACATAATTGTTTTATTACCGAATGTAGGTGGGTGGTTAGTGTGCGAGCTTTTTGTACATGAGATCCCGGAGTCGATCCCTGCTCTGACCACCTTCAGTTACTTTCGGCGGCGGTCACCTCGCATAGTATTTATCCATGAAGTAGCTTCTCAAAAATACCGTTCGGAACCGGTGTAAAACTGTAGGTCCCAATCAGTGAGTATACAACAAGAGAGCGCATAGCTCACTGGTTGTGAGAAGATCTCCCCAATTCCCTCATGGGATGTTATGGGAAACCATTTATTTTTTATTACCGAAAGTCGAGAGTGAATCCGTAGAAGTGGGTTTGACAGTACATGAGGACAAGACAGAATTTATTGTTTCCACCAGTAATGTGGAATCGGAATTTAGAAGTCGGGGTTCAGAAAATTTGCTGAAGTCGGAGAAGGAGTTGGAGACGAATTTTTTCAGCCCGACTCTGACTCCGTGTTAACATAATTACAATAAACTTGAAAAATTGCAATAGCAGATAATCGAATATTATTCTAGCTCGAAAATATGAATTGTCTGCCATTTTCAGTGACAGCACCGTCATAGAGATATTGGTTAACGTGGAACGCTCTACTGCGAGCAATACTGTTTTTTTGCGAGCGATATGATATGGGATTAATAAAGCAGTTATTTTGATCTTAAAACTGGAAACTGGTTTTCTATTTTGAGTTTAGTTTTCCAAATGTCACGGTGTTTAAAAATTAAGTTCTAATTCAAGAGATATCTCGGAAATCCTTTACAGAAATTTTACAAATATTCTTATATTTATCTGAAATTATCGTGTAATATGCATCTTTTACCATGAACAGGGTGACACAAAATCACTCATTATATGTTATTTTGGTATACATTTAAAACAAAACGACATAATTCCATAATTCGGTTTTTAATATTTATTTGGACCATTAATTTGTTTTTCTGTGGGGCAAGTAACTGACACAATTGTTGATGACCATTTAGACCTATTTTGAATCGTTCTGGCAAGAACTTCGTGAGGTAAGACCTCACTGTCTTGTTTAATGTACTCTTTGAACTTCCAGAGTCTGGGGCTTGTTCACAAATCGCCGGGTTTTCAAAAACCCTGAAGAAAGAATTCTTAAGTGGTCAAATCGGGCTATTCTGATGGCCACTGCAAACCGCCAAAACGATACATTCGGACGGGAATCCTTCAAAATTCCCATTGTCTGGTGAGCTGTGAATACAGTTGCACTCGTCCTATTGGAACCACAAATCCTCCATACCCAATTCATCAATTTGCAGCATCAAAGACTCGTTGATCAAGGTTCAGTATGTCTCGCCAGTCAGTAAGTGTGTTACCCCTTCCGCTCTCTATGCCTCCTCCGCCGTATAGTGATGCTGAGTGGATGTAATGGCTCTTTGTGAATGACACTTTTTTCTCAGTGCTTTAGAAGAGTATATTTTGTTTGTTTATGTTTTCCTTCAGACTAAAATGGGCCCCATTGCTCATGATAAATTGTAACCGAAAATAGTCCACTACGCGCCTCCTTGAATTTCAAGAGAGCGTGAGCGTAGCTTAGACGGAATTAAAATTACGCAGGTAGTAGCTGGTGCACTTCCTGCACATTGTAAGTGATCATATTCAAGTCTTTCACCAAAACGATCTGCAGAGACGAATATATAATAGGCAATTGCGTGGAACGTCGTCTGGTTGACGTCAACGTCTCAAACACATCCGCGATATCCTATTTGGAACGAGCACTGCGAGAACTTCCGATGCCTCTTCTGATACGAGCTGTTCCAGTCCCTTCCAGATGAGCAGATAATCGCCTTAGTGTTTGAATAGTTGACATAACACGGGCGGAAAATCTACACCCAGAGAACTAATTGGTTGAAAAGAGGTAGTGGCAACCGTAAATTCGGCTGGCTGTTACTACCGAATTGGGGTTGCCACAACCGAATTGAGGTTGCCAAGACTGAATTTAGTCCTCGGAACTTAAATTCAGTTGAAGCAACCTCATTTCTTAATCGAATCGGTTGTGACAACCGAATCTTGAATTATATTCGTTCTGTCAACCAAATTTTCCAAAATTTCGGTTGCTACAACCGAATTTGGAAATAATTCGGATACAGCAACCGGAACTGCTACCAAATTCGGTTGGAGTAACCGAATGTGGCATCATCACAACGGAATTTGACATCAATTCGGATGTCACAACTGAATTTGGTATCCGTTCGGATGTAACTACCGAATTTGGTATTAATTCCGTTGTAACCATCGAATTTGGTAACAATTCCGCAATTACCGACTTAACCCTTAAGTTGGTTGCAACGACCGAATCCGCCGTCAATTCGGTTCCTGTAACCGAATTTCTCATGAATTCTGTAGGTACAACCTAATTTAATTTTCAACTTGACGTTTAAAATTATATAAACAAATATTATATTAAAAGAAGTTAAAGAATGTTTAATGGTTCCTGTCGCCGCGATATCACGATTTTTTTTGTGGTTATTAACAAAGGTCAGTAAACATATTATAATTATGGTTTTAGTATTAAATCGTAGTATTTTGCGTAAAACTTCCAAGCAGGTATCAAAAGTTTTGAAACTTTTCAAGGTTGGTCGTTGGAGATATCCTGCAATCATCTGTGTGTGAAACTGTTTAAGCCAAAATTGGAGCGGTTACCCATGATGACCGGACTTCCAAAAAGGAAGGAAAAGGAACCTCCAATGAGGTTGTGTCAACCTCTAATGAGGTTGTGTCAACCTCTAATGAGGTTCTGCCAACTTCCAATAAGGTTGTGGCTGTCTTAACCGAATTTTTCTGTGAGTGTACATAGAAATTTATGTTCGTCAAAATCACTAATCATGTATTCCCCAAAAACTTAATTCCGAGTATTCCGCGTTCTTGAGGAGTATAACGTTATATTTCTCGTATAGCGTTACATTGCGCGACCTTAGGACAACAAGGTTCTAACTGACAATATTTAATAATTTAATCCGAATAGCTCATCGCAATAAAATGGGCATATACTTTCGATTACTGCTACCGAAATAATTATATCTCTTATCGTTGAAAAAATAGCTAATAGAAAAAATTCGTATTACATATTTTCCAGCAGCGATTTGGTTACCAAAGATCATTCAATCTGAGTGTTCCCAAAAATTACTTGGTGCCCTTAAAACCTTGTTGTTCTAAGGTCGCGCAATGTAACGCTATACGAGCAATATAACGTCATACTCCTCAAGAACGGGGAATACTCGGAATTAAGTTTTTGGGGAATATCGTGCAACAATGTTCAAAAATTTCAAATCAGCCGAACAGACGCTCTGCACGTTGAGTGAAAAGTATCCTTTTCTGTTTCGAAAATGCTCCGCATTATCTCCACCAGGAGATTGGATTTTTACATGAGTACAATCAATCGCTCCAAAGGATCGTGGAAATTTTGCAATATCGTAAAAGGCGTAGCTGGCTGTAGACAGTTCTTCATCAGCTTGTGGCATTTTGATAAAATCCTTTCCCAGCGAAGCAATGGCAAATGACACTCGCTGAATTATAACTGAAACTGTAGCTTTACAGACCTTTCAGTACTACCATCAGTTAGTTTAGGCGCATTTTTGACCATGGATTTTTCTTCAAGGACAAATTTAGTTTCATGAAAAAAATTAAAACTCAGATTTTACCCAAAAATTATTAAGAAAATAACTATTTTTGGAACGAAGTTCCTTATCGCACGTTGCGGGATGGGGGCGAAATGAAAAAATTTTAAACAACTTTTTTTCAACTACTTTATTACAACCCATTATTATCAAATTTTCTAGGTGGAGGCTGTTTATTATATATTGTAGTTTTGAACCCAATAAAAAGTAAATTTAGAAAAGCCAAAGTTCAACACTGGCAAATCCATGAAGTACAACCCTGAGCATGGAATTACATTTGGCAGCACCCTTACTCTTACAATCGTACTTTTGGTGTGTGTCTAGACTAACATATTTCTTGTCTAATGGGAAATTTTCTTGGTGGAGCCTGATTATTATATATTGTAGTTTGAACTGAATAAAAGGTAAATTTAGAAAACCCAAAGTGACAGAAGTTTAAAAAAATAAAATTTTCTTAAATAAGTGCGTTAGCTTAAAAAGCAAATTTTCTCAAAAAAATACCTATTCATATTTTTAAACAGAGTACCTTTACTTAACAAAACACCTAATCTTAAAGAAGTACCCATGCTTAAAAAAGTAAATTTTCTTACAAAAACTACATTTCTGTAGTTTTTAAATAAGTACCTTCTCTTCAAAAAGCACATTATCTTACAACAAATTGCCTTTTCTTAAAAAACTACCTATTCTTTAGAGAGTACCTTTTTTTTTTAAAAACAAAACAAGTTTTCTTGAGATAAGTACCTACTCCTAAATTGTTACTGTTCTTTCTTAAAAAAAGCTATTCTTCAAAAAAACTACCTTCTCTTACAAAAAATACCTTTTCTTTCAAAAATGCCTTTTCTTAGAAGTGCCCTTTCTTAAAAATAAAATAATACCTTTTCTTTTCTTGAGATAAGTAGCGTTGCTTAAAATAAGTAAATTTTCTTAAAAAAATAACCTTATCTTAAAAAGAGTACCACTTCTTTAAAAAGTACCCGTTCTTATAAAAAGTGTTTCTTTGTAAAAAAAAATGCATACTCTTAGGCTTTTTCTTACATAAAAACATTAGCTTTTAATAAAAGAAGTTCCTCTCATCAAAGAAAGGACCTTTTCGGGAAAACATAATATACATTACTACAAAAGGGACCTAAAAATATACTTTTTTTAAAAACACTTTCAATAAATAAAAAATTTCTTAAAAAAAGTTTATCATTTTTCAAAAAGTATCTTTTCTTAAAGATCCTTTTAAATTACAGTATTTTTCAACGGGCGCCTTAGGCGTGTTGGATCTACCTAGTACATAATATAATATGTAGAGAAAGGAACTTCTTTCCAACGGGGTGTCCCGTGACACCTCATGTAATTTTAACGTAGAATACGTTATACGGTAAGGTAGGGGTGTTGATCTGGAGCACAAAATTTTGAGAAAATGTTTGTCAACTTTCACCCACTTTTACTTACATATTAAAACATATTTTAGCAATTTTTATATGTTACTCAGTTTTGGTAATATGTTTTGTTTCGAATTACATTAAAAAAAATATATGTCTATATATAAAAGTTTTATGTAGTTAAGGAAATAAATATTTAAGAGCATGATATTTTAGACTTTTTTTGTACATGCCGCTGTTGTTGTTGGTTTGTAAATGCCGCTGTTGTTTTTGTTGTTGTTGTGAAATCAAATGATTTTGGCTTTGCTGTGCTTTGTTTATTTATCGAGCAGCGTGTAAATGTGTGTGTGTGTACATTTCGTTTTGTTGGATCGGTCGGTTATTAGTTCGTTTGGAGGGGAACATAAAATGAAGGGAGGGGAGCGTGGACACTTGTGTGTGCTTGAAAGTTTACAGATCTTTGCTGTCGTTTGTTTACTTTTGCGAGCAGCGTGAAATGTGTGTGTATCTACATTAATGCAAAGGATTGGCGATATATACGCTAACGTATTCTACGTCTGACCTATGCGCCCGTGTTATCTAACACAGGCTTGTTATTTTTTTTTTTATATATACATACATGAGGCCGTCGGTAGTGCAATGGTAGGATGGGTGGCTCTTGTACATGAGAACGTGGTTCGATCCCTGCTCAGACCACCTTACATTTCTTTTGACAACGGTCACCTCGCTTAGTGATGGCGACACTACCGAGTACTTAGCCATGAAAAACTCCCAAAATACCGCTCGGAACCGGTGTAAAACTGTGGGTTCCATTCAGTGTATGTAAAAACTAGATAGCGAACATCTCGCTGATTGTGTGAAGCTCTCCTCAATCCCTTCATGGGACGTTATGGGACACCATTTTTTTTTTACACGCGTTTATGTATATTTGGAACCTTTAAACAAAGCAACAGGATCTAACTATGTTTGTTTTTTGTGAAGTTGGTGTCGGAGTATGAATCGGAGATCAGAGTTTTATAAGTTTGGAATTGGAGTCGGAGTTTTCATTCTACTTAGGAAAACTCCACACCCCATCACAATTCCATTTGAAAAGCGGAAAATACACCCGAGTGGAAAGGGTGAACGTTGATTGCACTGTTGTAGGCGAAAAATGTATCAGCGTTCTAGTAAATTGTATGGGTTAGAGGCAAGTCTACCGAGGTGATCAGTACCCAAGAAATGCCTGTATCACGTAAAATTTTTGAAATAATCGATTTTTACCAATTCTCAGATTTGCCTGGACTTTTTTGAAACGAAATAATTTTTTTTTCATTTTGTTCAGCCTACCTTCAAGGACCTCCAAATTTTTCACTCACAATATATGTCAAAATTGTAGCCATGGTAAAGCTGAATGAATTTTTTGAACAAAAGTGTCCAGTCACCCTGAATAGCATGCAAATACCACTTTGGATCTTAACAATGGTCAATTGCATGTATCTATCACTACCGCTCGATAACGACGTGTCCGAATTAATTTAGAAAAATTTAGAATTATAATACCTTTAAGCCATTCCCATACTATTTCTCAATGTAATCAACAGTTTCGGAGTTATAAATAAAAAGAATGGTGAAAAATTGTTATTTTTTGCTTAAAAAATTAAAAATTTTATTATTAAACACAAGAAACGACAACAAGTGTAAAGTTTTATTAGTTTATAATAAAGTCACATGATCTGTGAACAAAATCAGACATGGATCATAAAAATTGATGGACGCGTTTCAATCTTATACACAATTTAGTGAAAGTATCTATCTCATTTTTTAAAGAGATAGAAGAATCTTCTTACACAACCCAAACAAAAAACCACAGGAAGTCAGAATTGATCCTCTTTTAATAAGCCAAAGTAGGTTTCGGTATTTAATTCCATCGAGGTTTGGGGTCCAACAAACTAACTGTATTTTGCAGTATTTGCATTTGGTATTACATTGTTGATATGATTTATATAAGTTGGTGTATTACATTCACAAGTGTCCGATGAGGTTGCAATGTTAGTGTGCGCGGCTATTGTGCATGATAACGTGGGTTCGATCCCGGCTCTGACCTCCTTATATATCTTTCAGCGCTTAATGACGGCGACACTATCGAGCAAGTATGTCCTGGGCGATGGCTTTTTCGGAAACCTACGTTAGCTAGCTAGATTGAGAAGACGAAAAAACTGATCAGCCTGATTGGTTAAGCGATCACTGATATGCCTCAGTTTTAGTTGGTGACTGATGTCACTGAAGATCATCAAATTACCGGGCATATTATTTTGTATTTAGTAGGCGGATGAGTCAAGCATAAGGGCCAAAGGCGGATAGAAACCAAAAGAAGAAAATACAGGTTCGGCGGCTGCAATTGATTAACCTGGCAGTAGGTAAAATGCAAAAACCCGGTGGAATGGGTTTGCCTCCCGCCACCGTTCATACTGGTAGTGAATATACAAGAACGTAAAGAAAACATAAACAACCGCTATTTGGTGACAACCCCCGCAAACGTTATAAGGTCCACGATTTACGGATATGCACTTGGAATATAACAGCTCTATATAGATCCGGTGCCACTATCCAACTGTCACATGTCCTCGAAAGGAGGCTGACCTTACCGCTATGTCCTGACCTAATGCGATGGACAGGACATGGCTGCACAGAAAAAGAAACTGCGACATATACTACTGTTGCCACGAGAAAAACATGAATTTGGTTGCAGATTTGTAGTCTTCAACAGACTGCGACATCTAGTCTCTAGGTTCAATCCTGTGAGTGAAAGTATAGCCACAATCCGCATAAAAGCGAAATATTTGTATATTTCCCTAATTTGTGTGCATGCCCCGACAGAAGAGAAAGATGATGATACCAAAAACATATTCTATGAGCTCCTAGAGGAATCGTATGACCGCTGTCCTGGCCATGACATTAAGATTGTACTAGGAGATTTTAATGCCAAACTAGGCAGGGAGAATGTATTTCACCCAACTATAGCCAATTTCAGTCTACATGCTGACAGTTCCGAAAACGGTCTGAGACTGATTGACTTTGCCTGATTGACTTTGATCAAAGAACGAAGAACCAAATTGATCACGTGGTAATATATGGAAGGCACTCATCCAGTGTAATGGAAGTACGAGTGATCAGATGACTTGGTAGCACCTTGGTAGCACCAAAGGTTTGCACAAGATAAAGTAGAGCGAAAATCGTACGAAACCAGATGCAGGGTAAGCTAGACATCGGAAAGCTGCAATTACCAATTCAAGGAAGCTCTTGCATCTTTTGGCATAGAACCCACCCCCTCCCGATGGCGGTCATGGAGCGCAGTGGAAACCCATTTCCGACTCTATAAAAACTGCCATTCTACCAAAAAGTCAAAAAGTCTTATGGACATGGTAAAGACAAGGACGCAAATCCCATGGAAGATGTGCAGAACATATGGGGAATATAGACAGATCATTTCTACGCGCTACTGGTACCTGAGATATCCAATGACTATGGGACAATCGATCACAATTAGGACGACGACGTCGATTGCCCCACTTCTAACTAAGACGAGATAAGAAAAGCTCGCGGCTTAAGAACAACAAAGCCGAAGGAGCTGATGGATTACCGGCGTTACTGGTTAAGGCTGGCGGCGATGAGGTGATAAGGTGCATGCATCAGCTCGTTAGTAAAATTTAGTTAGATGAATGCATGGTCGGCGATTTGAGCCTCAGTGTACTAAAATCAATGAGTGTTCGAACTCACGTGCGATGTGTTAATAGCTTTTTGTTACACGGTACCTGTTTGATTTCTATGAACACATTAGTAAATGTTATATTAAAAAATAAAAAAAAGTAATTGTGTTTGTGCTGCAGGCTTTTTTGCTAATGCACTTTCTTTTTTCTTACATAGGCTTTAACATTAGAAGAAATATTATTAAAATTAATAAAATAATTGTTTTTGTTTTGTCATTAACAGAGCGACGACAAAAAGTATTGAGTAGTATAGAGAACTGATTGCCCTCTTTTTCCGCTCTCAAGTAGAGAGTCTGAGTAAAAGTGAATAAACAAGTCTTATTCTCTTTATGGAATATTTCAATATAAATGCACCAGTTGGACAATGTTATTACATAAAACAATACAAAAACCATACATGTTTCAAAAGGCATCAATGTTTCACATCAAAATTTTGAATGGACCAAGTTATTACAAAAAGAGAGTAATATGTTTTGAAACATTCGCCAGATGTCGCCAGTGCTTTTGAGCCATACAATTCGTTTCATTAATTCTCTAAACTATTCATTACTCTTTGGTGACGACGTCTTGCTTGCTTGTTCGCTGCAGCTACATCAGAGACAATTGTTGTATAACAACCACGTGTGTGATACTATCGTAATGCTGTGTTGTTTGCATGTGTTCACTTTGATCGAGTGCCCTACCCGTGCCTATAGATGTTAGCACATCAAAAAGATGACCCGAGTCTCTGTGCCAACTACCGTGGAATAAGCCTTTTATCAGACAAAGGCGTGACTGTTGATAACCGTTATAATTTCGATGTGGTGGACGAATTTATATACCACGGACCTGCCGTAGAGAAAAACAACAGCAAGCACTTTAGAGATTAAGTCCTCTCTCGAGTAACAAAACTCCAGCTGTATTCGACTCTCATACAACCTGTTTTGCTTTATTGCGCAGAATGCTGGGTCTTATTGCAAGTAGACGAAACATATGTAGTAGTCTTTGAAAGAAAAATACTCCGAAATATGTAAGACCCTATAGTCCACAACGGCGAGTATCGCCGACGCATGAATCATGAGCTGTATGAGTTTTATCCAGACATTGGCATAGTTAAGCGGATCCTTTAACTATGCCAATGTCCGAAGCAGAAGTACGTGTATAGAAACAAGCTCTGTGAATTGGTGAAATTAAATTATTTAGTGGTTAAAAAATAGAAAAAGTACTATACATACATATAGATAAACCAAATAATCACGGCAAAAAACCAAAAGATTAATAAAATATTAATTTTTTACACAAAAAAGTTAACTTAAAATTTATGACACTGCAATGGCTGAATGCCATAAATGCAAGAGAGCAAAATATATCATTGTGCAGATAAATGTGCGGGCCTTGACCAATATTCATCAAAGATCTTAGAAGGGAATCCATATTTAAGATATATGTGCGATGATTGTGTCCAATATATTCACAATGTGGAGTTTGCTTTGAGGGAGATCCAAGATGGAGTCAACAAAAACACAGTAAACTTAGTCGAATATAAAAAATATTTTGAAATGACATTGAAGCAAAATGAAAATGAAATTAGACAATTATTACAGGCAATTGAAAAAAGATACGAGGAAAGATTTAGAAAAATAGATGATGCACAAAAATTATTTGAGAAAAGTGTTAAAGAAATTAAAAACCTCTGCGGCGTCGTAAATGATTTTGAAAAGAAAAATAGAGACATTTATAACACAATTGTAGAAAACAATGAAAAGATGTGTAATGAAATTAAAAAAGTAATAAAGGAAACTAGTGATAAACAACACAAAATGTCATTCGCAGATGCAGTGAAGAAAAATACGTTATTGCCAGATCTGAAAAAACAAGTACCACTAATAATAAAACCTAAAGAAAAACAAAAGAGAGTTTAAACTAAAGAGGACTTAAACAACAGGGTAGATCCAGCTGACCTTAATATAACAAATATTGAAAACAGAAGAAATGGTACAATTGTAATACAAAGCGAAAACGACGAAGAAAGACAAAAAACTAAAAATGCTTTTGAAAATAAAACGAGCGATACATATGAAATAAAAGCGCCAGATGAAAATGATATGTCTATAATTATAACAGATATGTCATTCAAATACACAGAAACAGAAATAATAGACACAATTAAAAGACAAAACCTACAACTGCAAGAACATGAAATGAAAATAGTGAAATCATATGAATTTAAAAAATATAATAAAATAATTTATAATGTGAAAATATTAGTAGATAAAGAGGCTTATATAAAGATTAAAGAAGCACAAAAACTAAACATTGGGTGGGAAAAATGCAGAATATTTGATGGAACGGATATAATTCAATGCTTTAAGTGCCTCGGATATAACCATAAAGCGGGTGAATGTAAAAATGAAGAAATTTGTTATAAATGTCATGAAAACCACAAATCCAAAGAATGCAATAAAGAAATATTATATAAATGTATAAACTGTATAAGAACAAATAGAAGGCTGAATATGGGACTTGATGAAAATCATGCCACATCGAATAAAGAATGTCCAGTATACCAAAAATAAGCTTGAGATGAAGAAGAAGAGGTTGGGGCTTATATTGTAACAACCACAGGAGATACGCGGCATTTACACAAATGTATGCGGATTAGTTAATAACTACGACCAATTGGCAATAATTGCTGGTGAAGAAACCCAAGATTTTATAATACTCACAGAAACCCATTTAACAAAAGATATTGATGAACATGAAATACAAATACAATCTTTATAATACACACTCCAATTCTAACGAACATGGGGTGTTATTATATATTTTAAAAAGCAATGGAATGTTACAAAAATCGGTGAGAAGACTTCCGACTCAAATTATTGGATTAGTGCATATATGGCAAAACTCGGAAATAAACAAATTGTAATAATGGCGGTGTATAGATCACCAAGTAGTAGTGAAGTGGAATTTTGTGAAGTTTTTGAACGAATAATAGAAGATATATGTGAAACAAGTTACGACATAATAATAGCAGGTGATTTTAACATAGATTGGAGCAAAGAAGAAACATACAAGATTAGACTAGAAAGTATTTTAAATGATAATGGACTAAAACAAATAGTTAACGAATATACTAGAATCACACAAAACTCGAGGACAATAATAGACTATGTAATAACAAATAATGGTAACATCTCAACAAGAAATAACAATGCAAACAAAATAGCAGATCATGAAGCAATAGATATAAAAATTGAATATACAAACGAAAATCAAAGCCAAATAAATAAAAAAACAGTTGAAATATTTAAATATAAAAAGGATTTATTTAATAGAGAACTCGGTGCAATATTAAATGATAACGAGAATAATAATGTAAATGAATGCGCTAATAAACTTGACACATGCCTAGAGAACACGGTTAAAAAATTTACAAACAAAAAAATAATAAATACAGGAAATGATACCAAAAAATGGTTCAACGAAGAATTAAAAACACTTAAAAGAGAAAAAATTAGTAAACATGAGATTGCCAAAACAGAAAATACAGAATTTGCATGGGCCGAGTATAAACAGACAAGAAATATGTATAAAAATAAAAGTGAAAATGAAAAAAACAAATATGTTAATAATAAAATAAATAATGCCAAAGACCAAAAGCAAATGTGGAAGGAGATAAAAAACTTTGTACTAAAAAAAGAGGAAACAATAATAAAAACTGTGATTTTTAATGATAGAGAGTGTAAAGATAACTATCAAATCGCTAACAAATTTAACAACTACTTTGTTGATAGTATAAAATTAATAAGAGATACAATAGAAAACGTGCAATATACGAACAACATACCGGTGATAACATCTAAATTTAAATTCCGTGCAATATCTTTAACTGAACTTAAAAACGTATGTAAAGGCCTAAAAGAAAAACCAGACTTCAAAAAAGTTTCAACTAAGATTGTTTTAGATAACTGGAACATAATTGGTAAAAATATGCTTAATATTATAAATAAATCCCTAGAAACAGATGTTTTTCCTGAAAACTGGAAGTATTCAATGATAACGCCTATAGAAAAAATAAATAAAATAAATAAATGTGACGAGTTCCGCTCAATAAACACTTTGAAAACGTGTGAAAAAATTTTGGAAAAAATCATTAAGGAACAGCTAGAAAACTATATGGAAATAAATAACTTACTATCAGAATATCAATCCGGATTTAGGAAAAAATACTCATGTGAAACAACAGTTAATTATGTGATAAATAAATGGAAATATGTAGACACAAAAAATAAGATTATGGCAGTTTTTAACGTAGAATACGTTATACGGTAAGGTAGGGGTGTTGATCTGGAGCACAAAATTTTGAGAAAATGTTTGTCAACTTTCACCCACTTTTACTTAAATATTAAAACATATTTTAGCAATTTTTATATGTTACTCAGTTTTTGTAATATGGTTTGTTTCGAATTACATTAAAAAAATTATATGTCTATATATAAAAGTTTTATGTAGTTAAGGAAATAAATATTTTAGAGCATGATATTTAAGACTTTTTTTTGTACATGCCGCTGTTGTTGTTGGTTTGTAAATGCCGCTGTTGTTTTTGTTGTGAAATCAAATGATTTTGGCTTTGCTGTGCTTTGTTTATTTATCGAGCAGCGTGTAAATGTGTGTGTGTGTACATTTCGTTTTGTTGGATCGGTCGGTTATTAGTTCGTTTGGAGGGGTACATAAAATGAAGGGAGGGGAGCGTGGATACTTGTGTGTGCTTGAAAGTTTACAGATCTTTGCTGTCGTTTGTTTACTTCTGCGAGGAGCGTGTAAATGTGTGTATATGTACATTAATCCGTCGGTGGTGCAATGGGTAGTGTGCGCGCTTCTTGTACATGAGATCCTGGGTTCGATCCCGGCTCTGACCACCTTAAAAAAAAATAAAACTCTTTCGGCGGCGGTAACCTCGCATAGTGACGGCGACACTATCGAGTATTTAGCCATGAAAAAGCTTCTCAAAATACCGTTCGGAATCGGTGTAAAAACTGTAGGTCCCAATCAGTGAGTGAAAAATTAGAAAGCGCACAGCTCACTGTTTGTGAGAAGCTCTCCCCAATCCCTTCATGGGATGTAATGGGAAACGGTTTTTTTTTTTTTTGGACCTCAAAAGAGCATTTGAGACTATTGATAGAGAATTATTAATTAAAAAACTGCATATGTATGGTATTAGAGAAAACGAAATACAATGGTTTAAATTATATCTGACAAATCGTAAACAAATAACTAAGGTAAACGGTGTTAAATCAGATGAAACTGATAATGAATATGGGGTACCACAGTTAAATCAGATGAAACTGATAATGAATATGGGGTACCACAGGGATCAATATTAGGAGCGCTGCTGTTTATAATAATATGATTATATATAAATGACATGCCCAATATTTTAGAGAAATGCGAAATAGTTACGTAAGCTGATGACACACTGATATATGCTAAAGGAGATACAGAGGAACAATGTACAGACAATTTAACGCATGATATGAACAACATAAACAATTGGCTGAAAATGAATAAATTAAAACTAAATGAAAGTAAAACTAAAATAATGGAAATAAACATGAACTGTAATGTAATTTTTAAAATAAATAATGAAACAATTGAAAAGGTTAAGCAAATTAGATATCTCGGATTTGTTATCGATAAAGAATTAAAAGTGAAACAACAAATTGAATATATATGTAAAAAAAATTGGCAAAAAAAATTGGATTTTTTAAGCGGGTGCGAAATAAAATATCGGTAACAACGGCAATAAATATGTACAATACTATAATAAAACCGCACTTTGAATTTGGCTCTACAATTTTGTACACTTGCTGCACAACAACACAACTTGAAAGACTACAAAAACTCCAAAATAAGGCAATGCGTGCAATATTAAAATGCAACATATACACTCCGATACAAACAATGCTTGATACACTGAAATGGCTAAATATACAACAAAGACTGGCTCTAAACACACTAAACTTTGTCCAAAAAATGAAGATGGGGAATGCTTCAGCCTATTTAGGTGAAATGCAGCCATATAATCTAAGAAACGCAGAAGACTGGACTTCTGCGAAAGGACTTAAAAAAAAAAGAAACATAAATACCTTTAAAAGAAATATCTCAACATTTGTAAAGAATAATGAAATAACACAGTTAGGGAGAATTTAGAAATATTGTTAAATAAAATGTAATGAATTTTAATTAAAAGTATTATAAATACTACTTATATACATATATCAAAAAAAAAAAAAAAAGTAGCGCGATTGCGCTGGGGGTCTCCAACACCCCCGAGGGGTGAGGGACCTTACAATACGAAGGTAATATATTTCCCAAACCAGTTCGATATTTTGCCTTATCTCTCCACTTGGCAATACCAAGTTCAAGCAGGGATTCCTTATGACAGATCTCGTCTGTTCATCAGAGTAACGGCACACTGGTACAGCGCTATGGAACAACAGTTTTCACTTTCTTCATTTCTGAATATTGGTTTCCATACTTTATTCTGAAAAACACATCCTAGGACAATTTATTTAATTTTTAATATAATACCATACCTTTCTTGGAAGGGCGTATCGATGTTTTGGGTAAACCTATGGATGTAGCCGATTATTCATTGGTTTTTCTTGAATCCAAATTGATTATTGTGGTGTTTGTTATTTTTATATATAATGTTCTCCATTCATTTGATAATGACCGTCTCAAATACGTTTGATAATATTTGCAACAAAGATACATTGAAACTCATTGTATGTAGTTTATAACTTCCTTAAAGGGTTTGTGGCGATGGCATATGAATTACAAAAATATCCATTTCGACGATCCCGTCAAACTTCGAAGGGTTAAATTTTATTTTAAATCAAATTCAGAAAGAAAGTCTAGTTGCCAAATTATATGAATCGTCGTTCAAACTTAGTACCCAGTCGGTGGTTTACTCCCTGTTTTACGCCCAAAAAATGCGAATTTCGAATAATAACGCTTTCACGCTGAAAGGGTAAAACATAACCAAAATTACATAACTCTGGCATCAACCGTAAGTTTCTTGAGATGATTAAATTATTGTTTTATTAATTCCCAGTTTACCCTATTAAAGGATAAATTTATAAAATTGTTCAGTACACTCAAATTTTTATGAGTCTATCCCCTTTTCCCAAGTTTAACCACCTAAACCTATGCATTTTCATTTGTTGGAACATATACAATTTTTTCACAGGCGACTATTAGGCTTTTTGATGTGTAACTGATCACAAAAATGGTCTCCAGAAAAAATTAGCTTTTATTAACACCTACATATACTAATTTTTCTCGTTTGGATTTCAATATAATTTGTTAACATCGTAATATTGATCTAGAGATATAAACAATTGTTCAGAACTTATTATGTTACCGCAAATTCCATTTCACTCAATATAATGCAAAGGCATACCAATCATAGCCTTAGGTACTAACCTGATTAAAGAGCTGAAATTGCTCATTCTAAAATTTCTAATTTTTTTCTATTACATTGCAAGCGCAGTAAACGTCTGCCGACGCAAAATTAAATGTATGGCTGTGACAGGTTTAGAAGACAAACGACAAACAACCGAATCATGCAACACAAACACTGCGACGAAATGATCCCAGCATTAAATAGAAGATAAGAGCTGATTCCTTTTCGCAGGAAAGAAGCAAGACACGTGACTCATCAAATAGTATATTTAAATTAAAGATACCGTGATATCGTTGATGATGATGGCTGTGAAAATTGATAGTCAAGCGTTGTATAAACTTGAAACGAAAACATACAAACCAAAAATCACAGTACCAACTTCTTCCCAAACATTAAATGCACACAAACATCAGCTAGCGTAACAACAAAACATATGCTCTGCTTCACAGGATGTGGAAGGAAATGCGTATGATTCCCACACCACTTATGCAGGAACACGCACCAGCAGATCATAAACTACAAGTGGCCAACAGCCTACAGAGAGGAGGACACGCTACCACCCATTCAAATCGTGCAACTACGCAACTACAAATCTTATCAAGATAAGTGGCCAGGATAACATTCACAGAATCAGGTATTAAACTCGTGTGTACACACATCCATCTCGACATATAGTTTGACTCAATTTCTGTTTATAATTGATGGCTGACGAACGCTCTTTAGTTTGCGCATGGGGAGGGTTTGAAAAGGATGAATTTCTTTGTTGTGTTTAGCCATCGTAGTCCTGCATTATGCACCTCGTAATTGCCACCCTCTCATGCACTGACGACAGCAGACACTTTTTGGTTTAACTACCATAGATGCACCGAGATACCCAACCACAACATTTTCTTCTGCTATAATTTTTTTTTCGGGTGGAAATTCTCACGTATTGTGTTTTGTATCGATTCGGTTGTTGAGTTGTAAAACAGCAATAACGGCACCGAACAAAGTGTTGCTTATGTCTCCACTTGAAATAACATGGCCACCGGTCATAATGTTTAAGCTTTAAACTTCTAACCCGAAGGATGTTTTCACATCCATCTGTATTATTCACGCAGACTCACTGTTTGTGTAGCCTGGTAGTGTCATGCAATTCGTGCTGGTTGAATTGAGGGGTTGTGGGTAAAATAACTTAAAACAGTGGGACGAAAGAGGAAAACCAGAACTAATAGACAAATTATAGTTGTTGCTCCTTATACAAATATTCATAACGCATTTATTTCATATATAATTCTGTTATAAAATAACGCCAATAATAGGATAATTCCCTTTCAGGAGGTCTCTCTAACCTTAACCTTAACCTTAACCTTAACCTTAACCTTAACCTTAACCTTAACCTTAACCTTAACCTTAACCTTAACCTTAACCTTAACCTTAACCTTAACCTTAACCTTAACCTTAACCTTAACCTTAACCTTAACCTTAACCTTAACCTTAACCTTAACCTTAACCTTAACCTTAACCTTAACCTTAACCTTAACCTTAACCTTAACCTTAACCTTAACCTTAACCTTAACCTTAACCTTAACCTTAACCTTAACCTTAACCTTAACCTTAACCTTAACCTTAACCTTAACCTTAACCTTAACCTTAACCTTAACCTTAACCTTAACCTTAACCTTAACCTTAACCTTAACCTTAACCTTAACCTTAACCTTAACCTTAACCTTAACCTTAACCTTAACCTTAACCTTAACCTTAACCTTAACCTTAACCTTAACCTTAACCTTAACCTTAACCTTAACCTTAACCTTAACCTTAACCTTAACCTTAACCTTAACCTTAACCTTAACCTTAACCTTAACCTTAACCTTAACCTTAACCTTAACCTTAACCTTAACCTTAACCTTAACCTTAACCTTAACCTTAACCTTAACCTTAACCTTAACCTTAACCTTAACCTTAACCTTAACCTTAACCTTAACCTTAACCTTAACCTTAACCTTAACCTTAACCTTAACCTTAACCTTAACCTTAACCTTAACCTTAACCTTAACCTTAACCTTAACCTTAACCTTAACCTTAACCTTAACCTTAACCTTAACCTTAACCTTAACCTTAACCTTAACCTTAACCTTAACCTTAACCTTAACCTTAACCTTAACCTTAACCTTAACCTTAACCTTAACCTTAACCTTAACCTTAACCTTAACCTTAACCTTAACCTTAACCTTAACCTTAACCTTAACCTTAACCTTAACCTTAACCTTAACCTTAACCTTAACCTTAACCTTAACCTTAACCTTAACCTTAACCTTAACCTTAACCTTAACCTTAACCTTAACCTTAACCTTAACCTTAACCTTAACCTTAACCTTAACCTTAACCTTAACCTTAACCTTAACCTTAACCTTAACCTTAACCTTAACCTTAACCTTAACCTTAACCTTAACCTTAACCTTAACCTTAACCTTAACCTTAACCTTAACCTTAACCTTAACCTTAACCTTAACCTTAACCTTAACCTTAACCTTAACCTTAACCTTAACCTTAACCTTAACCTTAACCTTAACCTTAACCTTAACCTTAACCTTAACCTTAACCTTAACCTTAACCTTAACCTTAACCTTACCTTAACCTTAACCTTAACCTTAACCTTAACCTTAACCTTAACCTTAACCTTAACCTTAACCTTAACCTTAACCTTAACCTTAACCTTAACCTTAACCTTAACCTTAACCTTAACCTTAACCTTAACCTTAACCTTAACCTTAACCTTAACCTTAACCTTAACCTTAACCTTAACCTTAACCTTAACCTTAACCTTAACCTTAACCTTAACCTTAACCTTAACCTTAACCTTAACCTTAACCTTAACCTTAACCTTAACCTTAACCTTAACCTTAACCTTAACCTTAACCTTAACCTTAACCTTAACCTTAACCTTAACCTTAACCTTAACCTTAACCTTAACCTTAACCTTAACCTTAACCTTAACCTTAACCTTAACCTTAACCTTAACCTTAACCTTAACCTTAACCTTAACCTTAACCTTAACCTTAACCTTAACCTTAACCTTAACCTTAACCTTAACCTTAACCTTAACCTTAACCTTAACCTTAACCTTAACCTTAACCTTAACCTTAACCTTAACCTTAACCTTAACCTTAACCTTAACCTTAACCTTAACCTTAACCTTAACCTTAACCTTAACCTTAACCTTAACCTTAACCTTAACCTTAACCTTAACCTTAACCTTAACCTTAACCTTAACCTTAACCTTAACCTTAACCTTAACCTTAACCTTAACCTTAACCTTAACCTTAACCTTAACCTTAACCTTAACCTTAACCTTAACCTTAACCTTAACCTTAACCTTAACCTTAACCTTAACCTTAACCTTAACCTTAACCTTAACCTTAACCTTAACCTTAACCTTAACCTTAACCTTAACCTTAACCTTAACCTTAACCTTAACCTTAACCTTAACCTTAACCTTAACCTTAACCTTAACCTTAACCTTAACCTTAACCTTAACCTTAACCTTAACCTTAACCTTAACCTTAACCTTAACCTTAACCTTAACCTTAACCTTAACCTTAACCTTAACCTTAACCTTAACCTTAACCTTAACCTTAACCTTAACCTTAACCTTAACCTTAACCTTAACCTTAACCTTAACCTTAACCTTAACCCTATTTTATGAAATGTAGGCCTTTTAACACTATTTACGTAACTAATATTTCTATCCACTGTTCATCATGTGTCTGACCCCTCCACGCATTTATTCATTTTAAAGCACCCTCAACAGATTCGTTACATTACTCGTTAAATCCTGCCTATTTTATGAAATGTAGGCCTTTTAACACTATTTACGTAACTAATATTTCTATCCACTGTTCATCATGTGTCTGACCCCTCCACGCATTTATTCATTTTAAAGCACCCTCAACAGATTCGTTACATTACTCGTTAAATCCTGTTTCCATATTGGGCAAGTGCTTCATCACCACCAATGGCATAAACACTACAACTCCTCTACAATGCTTTGAGCAAATCATTCCTGTCTCTTCCATTCTGTTATTGCTCTCCCTTAACTTCTAGTGTTTATCTTTCCCATTGTGCGTAATCGTTGGGATTATTTCTCAACCGAACTGCAGAAGACAATCACCCCTGTGGTCCCATCTTTAACAAAATCTAATATTCGTCCTTACCAATGCGTGTTCAATTTTTTGCGTGTTCATTATTTGCCATTTTGGCAGTAATGTCTCATTGCGTTGTTTTGTTGTTGAATTTCATTTTCCTCTTTCCTTTTGTTTCCGCTGAAGTGTTCAATATTGTTTCGTTATGGTCCTTCTGGTATTTATTACAGTTATGTCGCAAGTCGATTATAACACTGTACACTAAATTTTTGACAACCGATTGAATCCCGAATGAGACCCCAAATGAGCCCGGGTTTTTATGACCTTTTTAAATTTGGGCAAAACGGGCGAGTTTTGTTCAAAGGCTGTAAAAAATTCAAGATTAGTTTTCCAAGTTTTCTGAAGGTTTGGTTTACTGATAGCCTACTTTAATTTATCGTTGATCTCATTCGGGATGAAGTTTCTTGTTGTACAGTGTAATCCATGCACGTCTATTCACCAATTTCGATTGAAATTATTTCTATTGTGAAGCATCGTAATGGAATTGAAAAGACCATCGCACCAAGTGTGGGATAATATATGTGCTATTCAAAAGGGGTGCACTCTTTACCTCATAAAGGCTTGTTACTGATTAATTTCGATTTTCGATGCTCGTCATGGGAACAGGAAAAGTGTTATAAGGTGTAGATAATTGCCACGATATTGTAATTGTTTTATTATCAATTATTGAAATTTATTATTTTGTATTTGCTATTTATGGTAAATTCGATGCAGTTGATTTTTAAATTTTTGCAATGACGGAGGTGAAATTTTAAACGATAATATTGACGCGTTGTTGTTGCTGTTAAATTTAAATTAGTTTTCAGTTGTTTCGGCTTAAGGTCATAAGAATAAAAAGAAAACACTTCAAGTATTTCTTCTTGATTTAAATTTAAATTTTAACATAAAATTATTAAATAGATTTGTACCAACATATGATATTTGTGTTTGATAATCTAACATGTTTATCAAATACACATACGCAAGGAGAACTGACCGGCAAGTATTCCAAATAAAGGAAATTGGAAATAGGTCTCGAGATTATGCGCAGTAATTAAAACTTAGCAGATCTCTTGGTTTTAGTCTATTAGAAGGTGAAAAGTTTGAAGAAAAATGTTTGCTGTGTAAAACTATAGGCCCCAATCAGTAGCTGTAAAACTAGAAAGCGCACAGCTGACTAATTATGTCTCTTCATGGGATGTAGTGCGAAAGTATTTGTATATTTGTTATGTTTGGCATATGAAATTGAATAAAAATGGAGCATATTTTCCCCAGGCGACCCGTCGTAACGCCCAACGGTCATAACGCCCAAATTTATTTTTGGGCCTTATGACCGCTCTGAGGGCGGTCATAACGCCCTATTTGGAAGGACACATATCCCAAAATTTTTGGGCGTTATGACTTCCTCTAGCGCGGTCATAATGCCCAAATATCATTTTGATATTTTTTCTCCACTTATGAGCAAATTTTAATGCTTTTGGAAAAAAGTGTTGTTACTATGCGAAAAGAAACTGTACAATAGTTTCTTAAGGCTTAAAAGTAGAATTGTTTGATGATAGATGTAATTGTAACATTCATTCAGTTGTTTATGAACCAGAGAGAAGACTGGGTGACAATGTTGAATTTCAATTTGTTGGAGGTGCTCGTAGAAATTGAGAATTGGTGTATACTCCAAACAATTTTATAAAGTGAAATCTAAATATATAAATAAAGAAAAAGATTGTATACAGAGATAGATTTGTTACCAAGAAAATTGTAAGGCATCTATACAAATTATTGACAAACAGCAGATCATTAAAGTGTGTGAAATTCTAAGAAGAATCACACGCTTTATTTTGCGATTCCTTTCATCAGTTCGCTTGTTATTGTACTACTTAATTGTAAAAAGTATGGCAACACAATTAATAGATTATATTGGCAACCCCTTCTCTATGGGTGACCGGTCACAACGCCCAACGGTCATAAGGCCCAAAATATTTTGTGGGTCTTATGTCCGCCCTTAGGGTGGCCATAACGCCTAATTTGGTTTTGGGCCATACGGCCATCCGAAATGCGGTCATAAGGCCCCAAAAAAAATTTGGGCGTTATGACCGTTTGTACAAGGCCCATACAACAAGTGCTGTAGGAGAAGTCCAAGAACTTTGGGCTTTGTGTCTTTTCATCTGTTGGGCGTTATGACCACCATCGGAGCGGTCATAAGGCCCAAAACCAATTTGGGTGTTATGCCCGCCCTCGGAACAGTCATAAGGCCCAAAAAAAAATTTGGGCCTTATGACCGTTGGGCGTTATGACCGGTCACCTTCTCTATGCAACACTGTAATTGAATTCTGTTTTATGTTCTTTCCCTTTCTTATGTTTTTCCACATTCCATCAGTCTCTATCTGACCGCGTAATTGAAATCATCTAATAAATATTATATGTATGTACAAAAGTACTCTGCTGTGTTTGTGTTTTTTCTTTATTTCTAACATTAATACTAACATTTAAAAAGTGAATGGGGAATGGAATGTGGAAATGGAAGAAATTATGGAGCTGGTTATGATTAAAATTTCCAAAGTGAATGGGGAATGCAATTTGGAAAAGAAAGAAATTATGGAGCTGGTGATGAGGAGAATTCGAAAAAAAATCGCGCGGGCGGTCATAAGGCCTAAAACCAAATAGGGCGTTATGACCGCCCTCAGAGCGGTCATAAGGCCCAAAAAAAAATTTAAGCGTTGTGACCATTGGGCGTTATGACCGGTCGCCTTTTCCCCATACATGTGACAAATTAATTATATGACAATTATTATTTTGTAGTTTAAAATGAATTACCCCATCAAATGCCAATTCAACAAAAAAAAAATACACGAGATGTCAGGGGACACCTGGTTGGAAGGAAGTTCCTTTCGCTATATATTATGTACTAGTTCGTTCCAACACGCCTAAGGCGCCTGTTGAAAAATACTGTAATTTAAATGGATCTGTAAGAAAATACACTTTTTGTAAAATGATAAACTTTTTTTAAGAAGTTTTTTATTCATTGAATGTATTTTTTTAAAAAAGTATATTTTTAGGTCCCTTTTGTAAGAATATGTATTATATTTTCCCGAAAAGGTCCTTTCTTTAATGAGAGGTACTTCTTATATTAAAGGCTAATGTTTTTTTAAGAAAAGCTACCATTTCAATAGGAAGTGCTTTCTGTAAGAAAAAGCCTAAGAGTATGCATTTTTTTAAGAACAGGTACTTTTTAAAGAAGTGGTAGTCTTTTAGGAAAAGGTTATTTTTTTAAGAAAATTTACTTATTTTTAGAAAGACTACTCATCTCAAGAAAATAAAAGAAAAGGTATTATTTAATTTTTAAGAAAAGGTACTTTTAAGAAAATGAGTTTTTGTAAGAAAAGCTATTTTTTTTAAGAGAATGTATATTTTTTTTGAAGAAAAGCGGTTTTTACGAAAGAACATGTAGAATTTTAAGAGAGGGTACTTGTTTCAAGAAAAGTTATTTTGTTTTACAAAAAAGCTACTCTTTTAAGAGAGGGTAGTTTTTTAAGACAAGGCAATTTGTTGTAAGATAATGTACTTTTTAAGAAAAGGTATTTATTTAAAAAAATTACTTCTTTTAAGAAAATATACTTTATGTAAGAACATATACTTTTTTTAAGCAAGGGTACTTCTTTAAGATTAGGTATTTTTTAAGAAAAGGTAGATTCTTCAAGAGTATCTATACGTATTTTTTTCGAGGAAATTTACTTTTGTTAAGAAATCGCACTTAAGAAAATTTTATTTTTGTTAACTTCTTTCACTTCTTAACTTCTTTTACTTTTATTCGGTTCAAAACTAGAATATGTAATAAAGAGGCTCCACCTAGAAAATTTCCCATTAAACAAGAAATAACCCCCCATACGTTAGTCTAGACACAAACCAAACCAAAAGTGCGAGTGTAACATAAAGTGTGCTGCCAAATATAATTCCATGCTCAGGTTTTTATTTCATGGATTTGCCATTCTTGCACTTTGGCTTTTCTACATTTGCTTTTTATTGGGTTCAAAACTACAATATGTAATACACAGGCTCCACCTAGAAAACTTCCCTTTAACCCAAACCAAAAGTACCCAATATAGTTGGTAATAATGGGTTGTAATACAGTAGTTAAAAAAAAAGTTGTTTAAAATTTTTTCATTTAGCCCTCATTACGCAAAGTGCGATAATGAACTTCGTTCCAAAATTAAATACCATTGACAATTGTACATATGTTCAAATATTTTATATACAGGGTGATTCAGGAAGTTCTGGACTAATTTCTCCAGCGTATTCCTTGGCTCATTTCATGAAGAAAAGTCCACTATTACCATGTCCGAAAATGCAAGGGTGCGAAATGGCAGCGGTTTAAAAATTTTCGGATTGGGGGTCGGACGTTAGTAGGGTAAAGTTGCTAACTTTTGACCCAGTGGTCGGATTTTTTTGGGCTTGTTGGAAAGGTCTTTCAGAGGCCTTTCAGAATCAAAGTTATGACCATTTTACTGAAATGCAAAAATTTTTGTTTTTGTTTTTGGAAGCGAAATAACAGCACACATTTATTTGTTTTTGTAAATTAACACGTTTAAGATTTTATTTTATTGAAATTTTCAGCATTAATAAAAAAAGTAGAAAAAAGTCAAATCGCCGAGATACAGAGCTTTCGGAAAACAAATTGAATAAAATTTTTCATAACCTCAATTTTCTCAGCCAGATGGCAAGATAGCCACACTTCTTACCTTTTCAAAATTACCTAAACGAAGCCCAGAGGTCTTACCGTTCCAAAGTTATGACCATTTCTGTAAATTTCAATAAAATATAATCTTAAACTTCAATTTTAGTATTTTTATTCTGTTGTTCGACCTTTTCCTTATCAATAAATAATCAATATTCTTCGAGCTTGAGGTCAGATTTGTTGTTGTTATATTTATTTTCCTCGATATTTCGCTACTCCTTTGTGTAGCATCATCAGGAGATTTAAACAATATTTAACAATTGTTATTTTTGTTTTGTTTTAATTGTTAAATATTGTTTAAATCTCCTGATGATGCTACACAAAGGAGTAGCGAAATATCGAGGAAAATAAATATAACAACAACAAATCTGACCTCAAGCTCGAAGAATATTGATTATTTATTTATAATCTTAAACGTGTTAATTTACAAAAACAAATAAATGTGTGCTGTTATTTCGCTTCCAAAAACAAAAATAAACATTTTTGCATTTCAGTAAAATGGTCATAACTTTAAAACGGTAAGACCTCTGGAAGTCGTTTAGGTCATTTTGGAAAGGTAAGAGGTAGTAGTTACCACAAGTTACCTGCCAACTGGCTGAGAAAATTGAGGTATGTGATTTTTTTTCCCATTTTTTTCGAAAGCTCTGTATCTCGGTGATTTGACTTTTTTCTTTTTTTTTTTTATCGATTCTGAAAATTGCAATAAAATAAAATCTTAGACGTGTTAATTTACAAAAACAAATCAATGTGTGCTGTTAGTTCGCTTCCAAAAACAAAAACAAATATGTTTGCATTTATGTAAAATGGTCATAACTTTGGAACGGTAAGACCTGTGGGCTTCGT
Organism: Phaonia tiefii; assembly: GCA_963931995.1. NCBI lineage: Eukaryota > Metazoa > Arthropoda > Insecta > Diptera > Muscidae > Phaonia > Phaonia tiefii. The sequence continues at coordinate 192,669,423 of OZ008368.1, read as the reverse complement.
TTAGGTCATTATGGCTGTCTTTCTACAGAAAACAACATAAGTTACCTGCCATCTGGCTGAGCAAATTGAGGTGATTTGACTTTTTCTACTTTTTTTATTGATTCTGAAAGGCCTCTTAAAGACCTTTCCAACAAGCCCAAAAACAGGAACATCCGACCACCACTGGCTCAGAAGTTAGCAACTTTACCCTACTACCCTCCGGCCGCAAATTTTGAACCCGCTGCCATTTCGCACCCTTGCATTTTCGGACATGGTTCTAGTGGACTTTTCTTCATGAAATGATCCAAGGAATATGCTGGAGAAATTTGTCCGGAACTTCCTGAATCACCCTGTATACAGTAGAGAGCCTATATAACAAAAAGTGTTATTTTTTCCGCTCCCCGCGCATTTTGTAATAGATTGGGCATAAAAAATAATATCCGAATAAAAATGTTTCCCATCGGATGGAAACCGGCCAGTCACCCCCGGCATTTAGCCCTAAAAATGGAGTAAAATTACTTCAAAGCTTTTATGAGCTATAACTCGTAAACCAGACGACTGTCATAAAAATACACAATAAAAATTTTTATTACAAATATACAGGCAAACATTTTTCTCCTAGAAATTTTTGACCTTTCTATGACCTTTCATGGTGTTTTCAGAGGTCGAATTTCAAATATGTGGCGAACATTTTTTTGAAATGGCCCTCGTAAATTTATCGATAAATCTATTTAGGTTTAATTATTGCCAAAGTGTAAAGTATTATATGTAGTTTAAAAAAAAAAAAATAAGTTTGAAAACCATATCGTTTATTCCATGACAGAGTTACCGAAATATAAATTTAAAAAATTAGCTTACTAAACATTCTTCACAAGTGTACATTATGATATATTATATTCGAATTATCTCTATAAACTTCATTAGGTAATCCATTGAGGTGTTCTCGTGATTAAAAAATCTCTGGTTTCAGTCTTTTTAAAATTTTGTTAACATATTAAAACGACCCTGAAAAATACACCTTACGTATTTAAAAAAAAATTATAATAATAACATAATAAGAATCAGTTGCACAGCTGATTTAAACTTTTTTCTTGAGTGTGTGTTTCTCTTATGTCGAAGTCTTATTTTGCACCCCTAACACCCATAAAAAGGAACAAACAAATGACAATCAGTTGAAAATTATAAGCTTTTGACGTTTTCATTATTTTTTTAATTACCTGAGTTTGACATAAAAAAAAATAAATAAATAGTTTCCCATTACATCCCATAAAGGGACTGGGGAGAACTTCTCACAATCACTGAGCTGTGCGCTTTCCAGTTTTCACTCACTGATTGGGACCTACAGTTTTACACCGATTCCGAATGGTATTTTGAGAAGCTTTTTCATGGCTAGATACTCGATAGTGTCGCCGTCACTATGCGAGGTGACCGCCGCCGAAAGAAAATTTGAAGGTGGTCAGAGCCGGGTTCGAACCCAGGATCTCATGTACAAGAGCCGCGCACACTAACCATTGCACCACCGACGGCATACAACAACAAACAACAAATTGTTGCTGCATTACCATGTTTTTTGCTTTAACTTTTTTTTTTTAATTGATCGAAACCTTTGACAGAAAGTGCGTTTTTGGGAAATAAATTTTATATGTTTTTCTATATTTAGAAGTAAATTTTGAAAATGGAAAACAGTGCTACATCCAGTGGTGTTTATTTCATCGGTAAGTAAAGGGTTTTTCAACAGCGACGCTACAAATGTAAATCGATAGGGACAGCAAACGACACTATATTTCTTCCCGCTCTTGTGACATTTCTCTGCAGTAAGGTTTGCCATTTCATCATGGAAAGATATACGAACCAACAACGAGTCGAAATTATTAAAATTTACTACCAAAATTTGGAGTCAGTGGCCTCAACTTTAAGAGCGCTACGTCCAATTTATGGTCGGCTCATTCCTGGCTGAATGGCTTCGTCAATAAGCAAAATATGCGTTATTGGTCAGACAGCAATCCACACGTAATCCATGAGTCAACATTCCATCCCGGAAAAATTACGGTTTGGTTCGGTTTATGGGCCGGCGGCGTCATTGGGCAGCACTTTTCCGTGACGAGCAAGACTGGCACATTCCTGTGAATGCGAATCGCTACCGTTCAATGATAACCGAATACTTTTGGCTCCAATTGCATAACATGGACTTGTGGCTCCAACAGGACGGCGCCACAAGCCACACAGCGAATGCCACAATCAATTTATTGGAAACCACGTTTGGTGAACATGTTATCTCACGAAATGGCTCAGTCGATTGACCGCCTCGGTCGTGCGATTTGACGCCGTTAGATTATTTCCTGTGGGGCTACGTCAAGTCTATGGTCTATGGCAAGAAGCCAGCGACGATTGGCGAACTTCGTACGAATATTGAACGTGAAATTTCAGCAGTATCGGCCGATTTGTGCTTGAAAACCGTCGAAAATTGGGTTCAGCGTCTGAACTTCTTCAAGCGTGCCCGTGGTGGCCATGCAAAAGAAATCGAGTTCCACACATAATGGCATCGAACGTACTTTCACAGGAATAAAGAATTTCATTGGTATCTAAAACCGGTTTTGCTTTATTTAGAAAAAATTTTGTAGCACTCTCATTGAAAAACCCGATATTTAAAACCAAATATTTGTGTAAATTACGCATAAAACGATCGGGTTCATGTTTTATTGTAGGAAGAACAAAAATAGTTTTGATGGAAGGATGCTTCCAAGTAAAGAATATGGTTTTGAAGGCTTTTTCATTTAATACATGAATAATATTAAAGACAGCACTTGTGTTGCAAAAAATTAATTGATAGAAATTTGTACGTCCTTTAAATTTCCGACGAAACGAGGGGATAGTGTTACAAAACCAATTATTAGGCATTACAATAACTTCAATAGTTTAAGAAAAAAGCAAAATTGCATCAGGGAAATAACATTTATTAAATCATTACATACATTGTTTGATATATCGCACACCGGTGTCATAATATTGATAATCGGAAGTCGCTTATATTGGTACCTGAAAATTGTGTTTAGATGTGGTAAAAATACAACTGTTGGGCGGACTATTCACTGGTCGTCACAATAAATCCCATAAAATGCAACACGTCCTGATTAAATTGGGAATTAAATTATAGTTTGCACTGTTATTTCGCTATTTAATATGGGTGAATTAGGTAACTGAAGGTTGGCCGGTTGTAAACAAATATAGATGGTTTTTAATAGAATTCGGACCCAATCGATGACTTAGAGTGAGAGTAAGTTTATGCCGGTTCACCTGGCTGAAGTTTCTTTACTGGTTTCAATAACAAATACCACTGTTCATTTATTACGAACCCCAGGGGAAGGAACAAAAGTAGTTTAATAAGAAAATGTTTTTTCATGTTTTGGATTGGATTAATCCTCTTTTGGCTTGATATACATATCAAAATATTTTCAATTGTCCGCTATAAAATGCTCGACTTATCGCATCCTCATAATACAGATTGCGACAAAAAACGGATCTCGAAAATCCGACAAAATTGCAGACAGCGCATCAATCTTGTATCGATAGTTGGTACATAATCCCCTGTATTTCTACAGCATATATGGAGCACTAGGCACAAATGTGTTCAGAAGATATGCTTTTGTTATAATGGCTTGTACACCAGTACACTTCCTTTTCTCTAATTCTTACAGTCATGCTAAGGAACTTTGGCATTTTTCGAACATTAATATTTTTCTCAAGTTTGACCGTTCTATTGTTAAGTAGAATTTTCGACTCCACCGTCAGAGCGTCTGTCCACAGGTGGAAGCTATGTAGTCAGTCTGTTCCCCAAGTTTATCACAGTTATGCTGCTATGATCAAAACTACCTCGTCCAAGCCTATCGTCTAAACTAACTCGTCTAAAAGTATTATGTCTGCAGATAGTTTATCGGGACTATTGGACAGTATTCTAGCGGTCCGGTACTCGAACTCAAATCCTCTACACTCGTGGAACTTAAAATTAAGAATAGTATAAATTTCAACAAAGTCAAAAACACGATACCGAAAACGAAAACTGCACCCATGCGGGCAACGGTATAGAGAAATAAAATCAAACTGACTACTACAAAGACGCAAATAGCGACGTACAGTCTTGAAGGAAACCTATTTCATAAAAAGAGAAGTGACGGGCATACAGCTACTGTAGTATTAACAAAATAGGTTGCGCAAAGCAATACTTACAGAGAGGCAAAAGCGTATCTCTCACATCATGTCACTGTTTTCGACATGACGACGTTTAGATTGCGACTGCGATCGACCGCTGATCCACCGAAGTCAAAATGAACTAAGTCAACCGGAAGTCATGAATCGAAGGCGTTTAGTGAAGTGCTGACGAAAATCGTCGCCATGACGAACATCGACAGCGACCAAGCCGGTAGACCATCTGATTGAAATACATTTCCCAGGTAACTCGTGAGAAGACATTTGGTCGGAATCAACGACAAACCGCATCGTGCCTAGTGAAACACTACAATGGGCAATTGCAAGTTTTAAACCACTTCACGCTAAGGAAACAACCGAAGTTTCAAATATAATCTTTCTGGCTGCTCATCCTTTATACAAGCTGCGTTATGCTTCCACCATCCAATAAGTATATAGCTATTAGATAGAGGGACCCAAGGCATTATTGATTCCGAAAGCAGTGATCGGTAACATGCTGCACCAAAGGAATTTGAAACAATCAGTCTCTCATATTTCCTTCTGAACACATTTGAAAGCATGATTGATTCACATTCATACACTTTACCAGAAACCAGTCGGTACGGTATATTGAGCCATTGTCTCTACCTGGTGCGGAATTTTTTCTGATGGATAATGCAAAATATTAAGTTGGAATTCTCTCTGAATTTCAAGCCTACCACTAGGGGCAGTATCAGTGAAGTCACTCTATAATCGCATATACAGCTGTTGTCAGTCAGATATTGCTGTACTGCATTTGTCCACTTACCTCAGTCTGTTCAGAAAAGCCCACAGAATGGTGATGGACTGTATAGACGATGACCTTCCACCAACCCTTTTGATAGTTTAGGGGTAATTCTTCAGCAGTTGTCACTAGATTTTTCTGGGCTTTAACTTTAGTGATGCACCTGGAGTATTCTTCGTGATGTATCAACAGGTGCTATGGTCACTCGGCGATTTTAAGGGGTACGTCGCAATCGTACATGTGACAAATTAATTATATAACAATTATAATTTGTAGTTTAATTTGAATTACCTATCGAAATGCAAATTCAAAAAAATTGGCAATTGTACTTATTTTCAAAACATTTCTTTCATACTTGGTTGTTTTGGTTTTCAAATATTTTACACAGTACAGGTTTATGGATTTGAAAGTATTACGATGCAATACCTATCAACGCCACAAACCTCTATATATAAAATACTTTAAAAACAGAATTGCTATCTGTCAAACAAATTCAAAATAATTAAAAGCATTCCCACATTTCACTACTATTGGTATCCGATTCCACAACCTGCATTTGCATTGCTTGAACAAATTTAAATTCTAAATTTTTTAACTGTCATTGCGAACAATGGTAATTCATTTGCATTTACATTAGATAAAGTAATGCAAATTAAAATCCAATGCAAATTACAAAAACCCATGTATGGTGGCAATCCATGCAAGAAGTGGATTACGGAAAATACATTTAAAATAAATTTCACCACTTATACCCAAAAGAGAAAAGACTCGAAGGGATACAGTCTAGGTAATATACTGTACTTCTGCTTGCATCATGATGGATCCAAACCAGATGGGAAAGTTTAATTTCGTCTATAGTCTAAAGAGATAACTCTAGAGCTTGCACAAAGCTACCAGACTAATATAGTACATTTCAGACAGAAGTCACGGCAATCGGTAAAGTTGCCACCAACGGAACCAACATTTGCTTTGACAGTCAGGGTGCATTTCTGCAATCTGTATTCCTGATCCAATCAATTGCCCATGACTACAGCGCCTCTCTAAATGAGCTGACCAAGTTATTGAACGTCTACAGAATATGAATACCTGGGCACGATAACATTCCAGGGAACGATAGAGCGGATATGTTAACGATATTAGAGATTACCCGACTTGTTGCACTGGCAATGGAGAAGGTGTTAAAATGTGGTAATGGGGAACGCTTAAAACAGAATTATTATACTGACAAATTGCATAATCACAGGGCAGATAAGGCTAATTTATGGCATAAATCTCTTGCAAAACTTCGCATTCCCCTCATAGACAGGGATTGAACAATTTGTTATGAACGCGAGGAGTTAAAAATGTTCTTGCGAATCTCGCCGTAAATAATCCCCCGGGCCCGGATGGCATATCTGCACTGGTCCTGACTAGGTGCTCTTCGACGCTGGCGCGTCCACTGGGCACCATTTTCAACCATGCTTACCGTGCGGGAGTCTTCCCAGCGCGTCGGAAGCTTCTTACTGACCAGCCAATCCCTAAAAAAGGCGATGCGAATAACCCTGCAAATTACCGCCCAATTGCAATTTGTTCTGCCATCTCGAAGGTTATAGAGAGAGAAATATCTTGAGTCCAATGACCTTCTTAATGATCGGCAGTAGGGCTTTCGTAGAATGAGATCTACTGGAGACCTGATGGCTTCCTTTCGGAACAGTGGAGTCGATCCATCCACCGGCTTGGTGAGAGTAAGGTGGTGGCTCTTGATATTTCCAAGGCCTTTGACAGAGTATGGCACGATGCACTCTTGTCAAAGCTCCCTGCTTTTGGTGTCGGTGATAACTTCACTCGATTTATATGGAGTTTTCTCAGAGATCGCATTATACAAGTTGTTGTAGATGGGGTTTCATCCGACGAGCATAAATTGACTGCAGGTGTATCACAGGGCTATGTTGTTTCTCCTTTCCTCTTTCTTATTTTCATTGACGATCTCCTAAGTCAGACTGTGAATCCAATCTACTCTTTTACGGATGACAGTAATCTCTGTCATTCTTATTCATTCGACCATAGGCCAAATCTTCAAGAGATTGTAGTCAAACGCCGGACGATGAATGAAACACTCGGCCGGGATCTGGTGTCCACTGTTGAATAAAGTCGAAAGAATAGAGTAGATTTTAATGCGGCTAAGACCCAGTGTTGTGACCGTCGGTGGTGCAATGGGTAGTGTGCGCGCCTCTTGTACAGGAGATCCTGGGTTCGATCCCTGCTCCAACCACCTTAAAATTTCTTTCGACGACGGTCACCTCGCTTAGTGACGGCGACACTATCGAGTATATAGCCATGAAAAAGCTTCTCAAAATACCGTTCGGAATCGGTGTAAAACTGTAGGTCCCAATCAGTGAGTGAAAACTAGAAAGCGCACAGCTCAGTGATTGTGAGAAGTTCGCCCCGGTCCCTTCATGGGATGTAATGGGAAACCATTTTATAAGACCCAGTGTTGTTTGTTGATGCATAAGCGGATTGCTGAACCAGGTGTGTCGTCATTGTCTATGGACTGTGTGGATATTATATATATATATCAGACGCTCTTGATGTTCTGGGCATGAAAATACAATGTGATATCCGTTGGGCAAAACATGTATTTGAAGTGTTGAAAGATGCATTCAGGTGTCTGGGATTTTTAAAACGGTGCAAGAAATACATCACTCCATCTGATCTTCTCAATATCTACACCACCTACATCAGGCCAAAGATGGAATATAACTCCCATATATGGACAGGTGCTCGTAGGAATTCTTTGGAGCTTCTCGATCGTATCCAGAGCAGAGCGATGTTGTTGATAGGGAACTGTAGGGTATCCAATTCTATTGCCTTCCTTGAGCATGTGTCGTTTTTTATATTTTGAACGGGCTTTTCGCAAAAATGGTTACTTTACTCCACCGATTTGAGTAGAAGCTTCCTCAATAAGCCCTCTACACAGGCAGTAGTACATGGGATTTAAAGTAACGTGTGTCATACACTTTATCTCATATTTATGTATTAGCTCTGCATACACACAATCTGTTTTATAATGAACAAACGAAAGACTGAAAAAACGAACGCGATGTAATGTTATGAATAATGTTAACCCGAAGGAAAATTGAAACATGTGTTTGACAAATAAGTACAATGTGCATTGTTGTTATCTCCAATGCCAAAACGTATGAGTAATATTGCGCTATTAGATACATGCGCTTGGTCGTATAATCAATACAGGACATGCGAGCTTTTTGTTGTAGTTTCGTTTTTACATTTAATTAGACAGCAATTCTAAACTAAAGTTGTTTGAGGAAGAACATCAACAACAAAATTTTACGGTAGTTGCATACGCTGATCAATGAGCCTTAAACAAATACAAAAATTTAGCAAAACACTATACTGCTAAAATCTATGCCAATCATGTTCGAAGGTATGAACCAAGGGAAAATGCAGATTTTTCCTTAATTTAATATTTTTGTTTTGTGTTTTCAAGTGAGGAAAGTGTGGTAGGTTTACATATATATTTTTAAACTAAGAGATATCCGACAAACATACAAGTAAACTGACATTTTAATTTCATGTGACAACGACACACTTGGCTTGGCTCGCTACCCTTTACTAAAACACTGCAACAAAAACAGTGAGAATATCTGCATAGTAGCCAGACGGAACACCAGCTCCACGCAGTCGCCGAAGAGTTGTGTTGAAAATCTAAAGAAATATGTATTTAATTTCGCATGTTCAGCACAAAATGTTTGTATCTCGTGTTGTTATTGGACTTTTTTCCATATATTTATTTATACAATTTAAATATCTTAGACGACTGCACCCTAAATTTAGTCTGGCGCTCGATGATTTTGTTTTTTTTTGTGCGTTTTTTTTAAACAATTTTACACATTTAGCGACATTATCTTAAACTAAAGAGTTAATTTTTGCTGCTCCTCTACGGAACTTAAAAAAACACCTGGACAGACGTGTGCCAAAGCTGATTTGGTGTGGTTGTGTGAATATGAAAATCTCAGCGAAAATGAAAATGATACCCCCTACATGGGTAGGACTGTCAACAAAATTTCGTATAAGTTTGATGCTTTTACATTGATGTTGTATTTAAGACAGGACAGCCACATCGAGATCTAAAAGGTTAATTAATTTATTAAATACACATGAGATAGGAACATATAAGAGTGATCTTTGACCTATTAAAACAGTATTTACTCGTAATAACTCAACTTGCCGTTAGAAATACATTATGAATTAAAACTTAATTTAAATGTTGACAAGAAACCCTACAAATGTTAAAAAGTCCTTGAACTTTGGCACTCACTAAGTGCAAATCAAACAAAGATTTTGATGCAACATCTTTATTATTTTATTGATTTTGATAATTATAATTTATTTTCTTATTTTCCTGAATGTGCTGATGCTTTATATATTCCGTTGACGAAAATGTTCAACTTTTCTTTGATTAATGGTATGTTTCCCCCATTGTGGAGGGAAAGCTTTATTATTCCACTCCATAAGAGCGGATGTAGGTCGAATATGGAAAACTACAGGGGTATAGCAAAGCTAAGCGCTATACCTAAGCTTTTTGAAAAATTGGTAACTTGTAACCTTGTCCACTCACTACAGGGTATTATTTCGCCTCATCAACATGGTTTCTTAAAAGGGAAATCGACAGTCACCAATCTATTAGAGTTTATTTCATTTACTTTTTCATCCTTCTTGTCAAAGTTACAGACTGATGTCATTTACACGGATTTCAGTAAGGCCTTTGATAGAGTAGACCATAGACTTTTACTCCTAAAACTAGACTTGATAGGGTTTCCATGCCGTCTATTGCGTTGGCTGTCGTCTTATTTCTTGAATAGAACTCAAGCAGTATTGTTTAAAGGTTGTATATCTCGTAGAATATTTGTCACTTCTGGTGTTCCCCAGGCAAGTCATTTGGGTCCTGTTCTTTTCAATTTGTTTTTAAATGACCTTCCGTTAGTTGTTAGAAATTCGAAAATATTAATGTATGCGGATGATATAAAGTTATTTCGATCTTTAGGAACGATTGATGAAAGTCACTTACTTCAGGAGGATTTGGAGAGGTTAGCTGAATGGTCTCGTTGCAATAATATGTTGTTGATCTTTCGAAAATGTAATGAAATGTCTTTTTATAGGAGAGATAGTTTACCAACCTCATATTTGATTGATAAGAGTTTATTGGAAAATGTTTTTTCGTTCTGTGATTTAGGGGTAATCTTTGATCCTAAATTGACATTTAATTTACATATTGATTCTTGCGTGGGTAAAGCGTCAAGTTTATTAGGTTTTATAAAACGTTGGTGCAGGGAGTTTGATGATCCTTATCTATCGAAACGTTTATACACTAGTCTTGTAAGGCCGATACTCGAATATGGCTCGATAGTTTGGACCCCAAACTGTAGGTGCCATATTGATAGAATTGAATTAGTACAGAAACAGTTTTTGCTCTTTGCTTTGAGAAATCTTGGCTGGGATTCTCACACTCTTTTACCCCCTATGTTAATCGCCTTGCTTTGATTGATCTGCCAACTCTTGAACGCAGGAGAATTATGTTAGGAATCAGCTTTATGGTAAAACTAATTAATGGAGAAATTAACTCACCGTATTTGCTATCTAAACTACACCTTAATGTTCCTACTCGTGCTTCAAGACATTTCGTTCCGTTAAATTTACCTTTAGTTAAACATAATTATAAGGCCTTTAATCCCCTCTATAGCCTTTGTAAAACTTTTAATGAATTATACCATTTATTTTCTATTTCTGACTCTATTGAATTAATAAGACGTAAATTAATGTATAATAATGTTCATTGAACTGAGGTGGCCAGATCGTACCTTTGAATCCTACTTGCGGATTCAAATTTTCATATCGTTCCTGCTCATGCTTATTGCATCCAAGTTCATGCTTATACCTTCCACACGTATATCAATAGTCACCAGTTCCTGTCTTTATCGTTCCTGTTTATTCGTCTTCTTCAATTTTCATTTCCTGTTCATCCCGTCACATGTTTAATCTGTTCATGTCTTCATCGTTCCTGTTCATTCGCCTTCTTCATCTGCTCAATCGGTTCCAATCTTCTCATCCTGTCATCAAAGTTCCTGCTCCTACCCAGCACTAGATTTATCTGTCCTTCAATTTATCATTGGTTCCTGTTATAAAAGTTCCTACTCATCCCTATCTCATGCTCCTGTTTATTTGCCTTCCCAGTTCCTGCTCATTCCATCATATGTTTAATCTGTTCCTGTCTTCATAGTTCCTGCTCTTTCACCTTCTTCACCTCCTCAATCGGTTCCAGTCTTCTCAGCCTGTCATCGAAGTTCACGCTCCTGTCCAGCACTTGATTTATCTGTTCCGGTCTTCATTCAGTTTGATTTTCTCTTCAAATTCTCAATGGTTTCTGTACCTCCATCCGTCATTAATGTTCCGGTTTTTTTCCTGCCAATGTTTCATTTGTTCCTGTCTGCATCGTTGCTGTTCTTTATCCATCCAGTCTTTGTTTTGTTTTTTGTATTATTATTTATTTATGTTTCATTTAATATAATTAACAATTTCTTTTTTATTTTTTTAGTTTTTTTACTTATTTAAATTACTTTTTTTGTCGCCTTTCTTTATTTTCATGTTATTGGTTTTATTTCACAATACATTATTATTATTACTTTTTATAAAAATATATATGTATAATTATTATTTATTATTTATTATTATAGTTTATATTTTATTTTTATGTAAAATTATTTAATTTTTTTTCTTTTTTGTTTTTTTGCGAATTTATATTTTCGTTAAATTAAACCTAATTTATAATTCACTTTTTAATTAATTTAAGTTAAGTTAAGTTGTTTTTCGAAAAAATAATCCAGCTGTTTTTTTTAGCTGAGTAAATAAATAAATAAATAAATAAATACGGATATTTCCACATATATTATTGTCAGAATGACAGTAGGTTTTCCTACTGGGTCTAAACTATGCAGTTCGGTGTATTTTGTGTGTAAGACGCACCACTATCACTGTACCTGGCTAGATGCTATTTAGTGGTGTAGTATCTCCAATTTTTTCTATCATCCTATTGGTTGCCGTTTCCACATCGTCGTAAGTTGCTTGTGCAGTACGAAAATCCCATCACGATAATCTACGATCTGAATTAGTTTGCTAAGCTGTGCCTTGCAGCAGAACGTATTACGAAATATGGTTATGCGATTACTAAGTATGGTTTTGACGAAAATTGTTGGAAAATAACAGCGGAAGAAAATTAAGAATAGGGAAATGAAATATTGTATTATTACATTTCAAATGTTACTTTTTCTTTAAATGAATAAAAAGCAGTAAATTAAATGATCTTGGTTACTTGAATGGAATAAGCGAAAACAGATCAAAACCGGTCTGAAACCGGATCGCAAGTGGAACATCAAAAACGATATCTGACGTATCGGACTCAAACCGAATCCGAATTGTATCCAAATACAATTTTGTTATGGGGTTACGCCATTCGTGTTGTGCACACATAACTATACCTTAACCCATGCTGAGCCACTGTTCGAGTTTTCGAATGGCAATTGTTATTATTTTCAACTCAATGTTTTCTATGACGACGAATACGCGATGCAAATCACAATGATGCAGTACTATAGGAAATTTTGCTGGGTCATTACATTACTCACCCTTCCGTAAACGTAAACGTAAGGTTATTTTACGGATTCTGGTCCCAACTTTATTATTGATCGGTGATTACTATTAAAACATGCTAAAGCAAAATATGACAATTTTAAAAGAGGTTATTTAAAATTTTATATCATCTTAAAGCGGCGGCATCGATCAACCAATACTCCGGCTCATTTGAAATAGGAAAACCTGCGTCTTTAAAATTATTCACGCTAGTTTCCTTTTCAAATTCTCGTACCACATCATGTAATCCGTCATTAAATTGCGGTTTAAATAACTGTAGGTAAGCCCGTTGGTTATCAAATGTTGCCATCATATTTTCGTTTTAGATATACGGGCAATTCTAGTTGCTTAAATAGTGAAACTTACACAAATTACAAAAATTTATTTATAATTTTGAAGCGCCTATAACCTTTTACTGAGCAGCGATATCGGGCTTACATTGGCGCCGCATTTATCTGTCAAGATATGTGTGTTTGTTTATCTTTTACCGCATTGCTTAATACAGAAACCATTGGTGAATAGTTAGCAAGCTTTTTCTAAATATCAAGCAGTATGTTCCAATTTAGTAATTATGAAGACATAATTTTTAAAGGTAACTACACGCTGAAGAAAACGACCTCTGTAACATATTCTCCCAAAACATATTCTGCAGGAACCATGTATATGTTTGAAACACACTTCAAATATTCATATGTTTGCAAGTGCCAAACTTACTTGTATTTAAATGCAAACAGTAGCATGTTTACTGGCAAACATGTATGCTATTACGTGGACACATATGCGTTCTTCATCCCAAACATCTATATTCTTGGGGAAGCATTCGCGTGTTTCCCCCAAACCTCCACATACTCACATGGCAACAGATGCGAATTTCCTCCCAAACATAATTAATATTTAGAAACCAATTATTCTTTCAATTCAATGTGTATATATATTATTTATTATAATTAATTTTATCAATATAAATTCACATTTATAAATAGCTAATACAAAAAATTAAAAGATTTAAAATTGTCCGTTTTACTATTTCTTGCATTATTTTCATGAAATGTCAATCTGCTGCAGTTTTGCTTCTCCTTTCTTTGTTGTGTCTCGCGATTTTGGTTTAAGAAGGTTTCAACTATGCGTTGATTATCACTATGCGTTGTCCTGCACCAAAGGCTCGAACCGACAAAAGGCTTCATGTTGTTGCTCCTTCCAGTTCCTTTCCTCACAATCGTTAGCACATTCCACATATACGAAACACATACACAAAAACCAAAGCAACATCACAAACCATTTAACCACCGAGCGTTTGTTTATTCTTTTCTCACTCATCAGGCGCTTTTGATATCCTCTCAAACTAAATCGCAATACATCAGACAAAATAAGAGACACTGGCTTCATCTGTAATTTACCCGCACATTCAGAAATATTTGTCAATCACTGACTGAGAGAATAATGCAAAATATAGATACACACTTACAAAATAGAGTCTCTCGTTTTCCCTCTTATATTCCCTTGCTCTCGAGGGAGCATATACAGTTCAACAAACACAGGTGTATTTTTATTCCAGACACAGATACATTTGGGTCGCAAACACATATATTATAATATATTCATTATTGTATCTCAATCATGTAATATTGAATAGAAACCACAATGTGTTTGCACTCAAGTATAGCTCCAAATACACGTTATATTTGTATCCCAACAACAAAAAGCGACAGATTTTGCAGCGTGTATGGGCATACAATTTGAACTGGTCGTCCTTTTTGATTGTCTTCCGGATGCTATTAGTTTTATCATTTAAACGTGAAGTTGAAAGAGATTATTGCATTGAATTTTATATGGAAATAACAAATAACATTATTTCTATAAAATTTTTAAGAACTGATACCATGCATCATGAAACAAATCTCGAATACGTCCTTACCGCATGGTTTATACCATGTTTAGAGAGAACCTAAAGATTACCTCATACACAAACAATCGACCCGGATGTTTTCAACATATATATAAACTAAATAATTCCAAAGTCGTCCAACAACAACATTCTCGTGCAAAAGTTCAACTAAATTTCCTTTTGTCTGACCTCTAATCAGTGTATTTCAATTTATTTTTATTGTATACAAAATTCAATTTGATTTTATATAACTAATTGCTTTTGAAGATGATAAACCGTAAATGACATCCATGCTCATCCACGAATATTCGACTCCTGATCAGAAAATTATTCTTGGCGGCCTGAAGTGTTGAAGTCGGGATTGCCTCAATTCTTGTTTTAAGGGACTGCTTCTATTCAGTCAAATTCCTTGGCTTCGGTTTATACACCTCTTGCTTGATATAACCCAAAAATAAAAGTCTGCAGCAAACAGGTTTGAATACCTTGAGGGCCGGCGAAAGCTGGAGTTTCTGGATATTAATTTGGTTGGGAATTTTCGTTGGAGGTCCGTCACAACTGGTCTGGCTATGTGAGCAGTTGGTCTACCTTGCCGAAACTAAATGGTGTTGAAACGGCTAAGTCTGCGCCCCAGTTCTAAGTAAAAAACTCCTTCAGCATCTTTAAATAATGGTCCCCATTGACAGTTACTGTTACACCGTTTTCTTCAAAGAAGTGTGGCCTTACAATGCACCTTGATGAAACTGGGCACCACACATAGACTCGTTTTGGGTGCAGATGCAAGAACTTTCAAGTTTCCACAAATTTCAAGTTTCGTATGCAAAATTTCTGGATTAGATTCAGTCCATATTTAAATGCAGAGAATTTAATTTGGTTGTAATTTGGACTTTGTACGGAAACAAGTTTTAGTCATATTCGTTGTAATGACCGTCTGCTAACACCAATTTGCTATTGGATCTTGAATTGCTATTGTGTCTTGAACCCGAACATAGATATCTCGATGGTATGGTCTTCGTGCGATACTTCCAGATTCGGCAAATATATTTAATCACCTCATAATCGGTCATCTACTCGGAGAGAGCCGGCAAACTCCCGCCTATCCCGAGCTTTCATTTTAATAAATATAAATTATAACCAGGAACATTAAAACAATAAGTCGATTAATCACACAGAAAAGAAGTTATTTCTTTTTGGTTTTGTAGCACGATTCACGCACCACCTAACTTTCTACCTTTCCGCATCTAACTTTCCGCAAAAAAGGTCGCCTGTGATATATCATGGGGCCCACTTCATAAATTTGTACCCATCTGATATATTTTCAATAATTTTGTTGGGTAATTTTTCCTAAGACAATTTTTTATACCATGTTCGAGCACTTTAAACATTCCACCACCGACGGCTTTATTATTTTGGAATTTTCTTGAAATCGATAAATCTAAATTTTATCTTTATCATATTTAAATTCAAAATATTAGGTAACCACCAGGGTATTCAATCGAGTAATCGTTAACCGGTTAACCGGAGAATTTTGTACCATTATTCGATCGAATAATTTAAAAATCACAAATTTCGAATAACGAATAAACCGATGAATTTTATACGATTAATCGGTTAATCGAAATTGAGAAAAAATTATTGCTTACACGCACTTTTTATGGGAGCAACAATTTCATAAAAAACTCGTTACTTCTAATTATTGTATTCTTTTTGAACACATTCATTGTATCAACTGCTTTTGTCTGTCTACATTTGAATAAAACGTTTACTTCTTTCATACAAGTAGAAATGCGAGCAGTGTCGGCTTACAGAGTCGCGCCGCCGCCACCTATTTTGCATAATAATACGCCTTGTTCTGTAAAATTCACCATTCATATGACTTTTCGTTTGCAACCGCTGATGAAAATCTTTAGCTAGATCTGAAATAGCTATACGGTTTGCGAGGAGTCATGAGGATGCACTTGCAAAACTGCTTTATTATAAAATTATATCTCTATTTATAAAGATATTTACAAGGTCTTGAGCTTGAATAATAACATAAAAAAGTACTAACAAAAACGGCGAATAAATAAAAATCATCTCTTATGTAAATCTTTAGAAAACAATATACAAGAACTTGTTATACCATGACTTTATAAAATGTAATTGTTATGTTTCTTGCTATTTTATGCAAATTTACAAAAAAAAAATACACGAAATCTGTTTTTTGCTTTTACTCGATTAACCGAACAATTTTGAAATTTTATGCGATTAATCGGCGAAAAAAAACCTCAAATAATTACTCGAGCGGTTAACCGGCCTAAGTAAAATGCCGAATAATTGAATACCCTAGTAACCACTGATTACTATATCTAGTTCCATTAAAAGGAATACCAGTTGGAGTCAAAACAGATGTTGATTTTGTTTTACTCTGTCTTGAAAGCTAAATATGACAAATAATATTCCCGACTTGCGAAAACAACAATTTTAAAACTGCATCATAGCAAAAACGTGTACGTATTATAACGCAACTTCATTCACTAGAAAGCAAGAGAATATTGTTTCAACCAATTTTGTTTAAAATTATTGTATAAAATTGTTCACTCCTCGCAACAATTTAATTTGATTAAATTTATGTTTGCAATGTAGACTGTTACCATCCGCACCAGCAACTAATGACACTACTTTTCTTAGAGTAAATGTTTCCTAACTATAATTTTGTGTTTTTTTATTTTCTGTATAAAATCTCAACATGGTCTGTCTACGCAATAACGTTTTTGCAAACATCATGTTCGCCTCATGTGATGTAGGTCCTCATATTCTCGAGCACATATCACTCGAGCCAGCCCCCTAAATGACTGAAATCGCTTCAACGATTTTTTTTTTCTAAAAAGATTTCCGTGCTTGTGTGTTTACGTTAGGAGGTAAAATGCAAAAACCCAGGAAAAAATACACTTGCATGTCTGAACGAGACTTTATGACTATTTTTTGTTGTTACATTACAACAATAATAACAGCAACCGCAACAAAAAAAATAACAACATCGATTTTTTTTGGCAATTGTTTAACAAGTTTACGTTATTTATAAACCTTTATGTGTTATTTTTACTTTTGGCCACATGTCTGCGGTTACATTCGGGGTACTCATATACCAGGAATGACTCATAGAATTTGCGTCTGATCTGCAATGCAGTTTTTACCAGCTACACAGAAACAAATTTGCCAATTCAATAATTTTTATATTTGGGCTAATGAATAGAATTACATTACGTACATTCAAATACACTTCAATTAAATATATAATCAGCTTGAGTATGAAGTAGTATTCATTTATAGTATTCCCATTTACGTGTGCACTTGAGTTAAGTTCAAAGTTAATCAGTAACACTATGTCAGACCAAATGGCTGTATGGAATTTACTCTATCACATCGAAATGGTTTGCTGGAAGTCGAAAAGGCTTAACTTTTTACGTAGAAGTTGATGTACAAATTAATTGGAGTTTATGAGCGATTGTATTCAAAAAGGGTGATCCGTGTGTCTGTTCCAACTATCGTGGTATCAGTCTTTTATCCATCGCGTATAAGGTCTTGTCGAGCGCATTATGTGAAAGACTAAAGCCAATTATTGAAAACCTGATTGGACCTTATCAGTGTGGTTTTAGACCAGGCAAGCCCACGACTGGAAAGATCCACGAAAAGCAAATCGATACATACCACCTTTTTGTCGATTACCACAGCCGCTTTCGATAGCCCCATACGGGGAAAACTGTACGAAGCTATGTCTGAATTTGGTATTCCGGCAAAACTGATTCGCCTCTGTAGAATGACGCTGACCAACACCAAATCAGCAGTGAAAGTGGGGAAAGACCTCACTGAACCATTCTGTACCAAGCGAGGACTTAGACAAGGCGACACACTTTCGTGCAATCTCTTCAACATCATAGTGGAGATAATAATGATAATGATAAATACGAACACAACCATTAACACCAAAATCCATATGTTGCTGGCGTATGCTGGTGACATAGTGTTGAAATGATTAAATAGGCGCAGTAAGTAAAACGCGTGTGACTTTCACGAGCTTAGTAAACACAAGAGAGATTATTTATTAAAAAGGAATTTACAGACATGTCAATTACAACTGTACATGGTTGTATCTGATATGTGTCAAAATAAGTATACAGTATTGCCAATATCGATGATAATTGTTCGTACTATTTTAACACATAGACATCATTGGGCGAAATTTGCGAGAGGTTACTGCAGTATTTTCAAAAATCGAAAAGGAATCAGCGAAGGTGGATCTTGTTGTTAATGAGGGCAAGACAAAATTGATGGTGTCAACGACTAGAGAAACCTCTAGACTTGGTCCGCATGTGAACGTTGACAACCGATTTAATTTTGAAGTGGTAGATGAATTTGTCTACCTTGGATCCACCGTGAACAACGACAACAAAGTCAGCCTGGAGATAGATAGGAAAATTGCGCTTGCAAATAGATGTTATTTTGTTCTCAGCAAGCAGTTTAGGAACAAAGCGCTCTCTCGACGGATAAAAGTTCAGCTATATCAGACTCTCATTTTACCTGTCTTGACATATGGCTCCGAAACTTGGATCATATCGCAAGCGGATGAAAAACACCTGGGAGTTTTCGAGAGAAAAATTCTCCGTAGAATATATGGTCCTGTTAGAGAAAACGGCGAGTACCGACGTCTCTGGAACGCAGAGCTATATAGTCTACATAAATAATAATATATAAATTAGGCCAATTGCGTTGGCTAGGCCATGTTGTCAGAATGAATGAAGATGAGCCAGCGCGAACGGTTTTCGATAACGTACCCGATGGAAGCAGGAAAAGAGGACGACCAAGACATCGCTGGAAAGATCAGGCAGAAGAATCCCTCCGTATCCATGCTGTTAGCAACTGGCGAGAAAAGGCCAAGGATAGAGCCAGTTGGAAGAATATGTTGAAATTTGTTTGTTTAATTGTTATGTGTAAGACGTCTGACCTCATGAGGTTGTAAAATAGTCAATAAAAAAATGTGCGACGCCTAACTACAAAGATAATCAACATTTTGTATATTTGTTAATTAAAATTTGATGATTGTTCTATTCACATTCTGTTTCGAGATCATAATTTTAATTACAAATTAGTTACTAGTTTGAAGAGAGAAAAGTACTACAAACACTTGTTAAATTATTTATTTTAATGGATGGTATTTCAATGCCTCCCAAAACATTTCACCAGCTGTAGTCGCCGCAAGTATTTAGGTATATCATCCCAACCAATAGGTGGTAAATAAAGCTCAGCTTAATGAGAATTGTTTCAACACTTAGTAGTATGGAAACATCCAAGGCAATTCTTTATCGAAACTTCAAAATTCATAATTGTCTACCTATGCAGGATTTATTGGAAGCCTGTGAATATATATTTGGCATTTCTCCGCATTAGATGAGTAACCAACTTGAATAAGAAGGTAAATAATGTTTACACTTTTTCAAAAATCGAATCCAGAAATTTTAAGTACACAAATATTTGACTCAAGGGAAATATTTATCGGTGTCATTTGATTTTCAAATATAAATTTTATTTCCCGGCTTTGTAGAAATTTGTTTACTCAAGTACTCAAGTTATTGACTCAATTAGAAATATGTAGTTTCGATCATAGTTTTGTGTTTGTGATTAACTATATATTTTTTCCTGTGTATGTAGCTGTTTTTCATTAAAGAACAGGGTCCAGTATTTTCTTTTGCTGAATGAATGAATGTTGTTAGCTATTTTTTTCTTATAATTTTAAAAATTTTTTTTTTCTTTTCATTTAATATTTTTTTCTCTTATTTTACGAAACCAATGTCTATTTGTTGTTTATGATTTTATTAGCTAAAATAAATGTTTTTCTAAATTTTTGTATTCGTTTATTTGTTTGTCCATTCCCTCTCATACATGGCATTTGGTTTTTGTTGCAGCTCTTAGTTGCTTTGGTTTATGGAGTGCTTGCATGCTGCTGCACTGTTAGCCTTTATGTCTGGTTGTAACTGCAATTTTTTTCTCGTTTATTGAGATTTTATATATATATTTTTTGGTTTAATGCTTTGTCAATTAAGCAGCAAATTGGTTTACAAATTTATGTTGCATTTAACAAATTTTTCTTTATTAATATTTTTTCCTCAATGTTTATTAAATATAATATGTAGTTGTTTGGAGGTTATGACTAGATGAAAAATCCACACATTTGGCATATATGTAATTATACGAGTTTAAAGTTTGTAATAAAGTATTGGTACACAATTTCTGAGGGTACTTGTGGTTAGAAGATAAGAGTTTGCTGTGATAACATGTGACAACTCTTGGTATTATATCGAAATCACACGCAGCACCAATCAGTTCCATGAAATGGGTATATCATACTGACTTATCAGTTACAATTGAAAGTATCTATGCACATAATCTTTTCGAGTCTTAAATAATGTGCATCTGATTGCACATTCACTAGAGTGTCCAAAACCGAAACCGAAGAACCGGTTATCCGGTTTTTAGCTGTTAACCGTGTGCCGGATTTTTAACCGGTTAACCGGATAATCGGAGTTTACATAATTTGTGTTAATATCCTTAAAAAAATTAATAATAAATGATATGATTTTCGAATTTTAGTGAAATTTTGGAACTAAGAAACATGATTTCCATTTTGAAACATGATCTAGATAATATGTCCAAACAATTTTGTTTTCAAAATGATTTGATGATTAGAATTAGAATTAACTAAAAATGAATTGAGAATTAATTAAGCTTTTTAAACATTTTTTTAAACAAATTTCAAAATTAAAATTAAAATTATAAGATTTCCATACATGAAACTCCTTTTCGAATTTGAATATGATTTTCAATTTTAAATCATTTTAATGCGAATTTGAATAAAACTTTTAAAGTTTATATTAAACACGCATTCCAAATTGGAATATGATATATATTTTTTAAAATGTGATGATTTATTCGAGTTTTCGTATTACATTTGAAATTAAGATGTTCGAGCTTAGGTCTATTTAATACAAGTATATGAAATTGTCGTTAAATCAATGTATTGTAATTTCTACATGTGTAATTTAATTTAAAGCCTATATCAAAAAGTTTCTTGAAAAATAGATTTTTCGAACAAACCGAAAACCGGTTTCTAAAAAATTCATGTTTTTTGGAAACTCTAACATCCATCCACCCAGATATTTGCATTGCCTAACCTTGTTTTCTATAAAATTAACTAAACTCTTTAACGACATAACTTCTTGGGATGTAATGGGAAGCCATTTATTTTAATTAAATAAATAGTTTTAAGGAAACTAAAAAACCATATGCAATGTCGTAAAAAATAAAGATATTGATATTCAACTTTTGTAATAGAGTATTAAAATTATTTATTTTCTTCATTTCCTTTCCGGGAGTTTTAGTCGGCCTCTTTTTTAACATTAATTTTCTAAATTTATTCAAGCTCAAATCTATTTTAATATAAAGCTTATTTATTAGCTATTTATTATTTTCAAAAAAGTGGAGCACATAAATGTTTCCCATTCAAAAAAGTGGAGCACATAAATGTTTCAACCAGACCTGTCCGTATAGCAGCTATTTCTGATCTTGCCAAGATCTTCATCGGTAGCCATTTATGATAAGCTTTTTAGTGACTCCATCATATCTGTGTATATCGCAATACTCATTATATTAATGAGTATTCCTTTATACATATATTTCACGGCTACCAAGCATTACCATTACCACTAAGCGAGGGGACAGTCGTAGAAAGGAACACGATATACGATAGTCAGATCTAACTCACTGGCGTTTTCCAATCACTATGATTTGGTCACTCCCTTTTCGAAAAGGACAACTTTGTCCCTTCACGCAAGTTAAGAGTAGTATAACATAAACAATTTAAGATGCCGGCATTCCACGTTTATGATGAAAATTCTCCATGGCAAGGTATTAACAGATATATTAATTCATTTCGCGGAAAGACATACCCGTTATTGAACTATCTCAGATACACTCTTACGATTCGTTTTTCTCAGAGTTGGAATACGTTTTTCTCAGACTTGGAATAACTACATCCGTTTCACTACAGTAAACATCAAAAACCTCGCATTAGGATGTGGACAGAATAAGATTAATATTTCGTGTTAATCGTATTAGGTGCCTGTAAGATTACTCGTCGTGAAAAGTAACCGGAAGCGACATTATACTATGAATTTGTTGTCCACTTGTATTTGGGGGTTACAAATTCGTTCGATACGTTTTCAACTGGACCATCATCAATGCTGAAGTTGGTGCGAATATAGTTTTTCGAATATAACCCAATTTTTGGCGTAGAATACGTCTTACCTTACGGTATAGGGAGTCATGTCAGATTGTTATTGTTGTAATCTTTATTTCATTGATTATGAGGAAACGGCGAGATAACTTTTTTTAAAAATTTTTTTGTAGGTAAATGAAGATGTTATCATTCGTTTGATATACATTTCATATTGGTTGATATCTTCCTAATATTTAAATTTCTCAAATGAAAATTATTTAAACACATATACTCAAACATATGTGTGGTGTTTGGTTGAGTGTTTGAGTTTGTAGCGTGAACACAAACTATGCTGCTGTTTCAGTGTGGACACAAACCTTTGGCTGTTGTTTTGATTGATGGAATATTGAAATTTCGTATATTTACTTATGTATTTAAGTGAAACAAACTGTTAAATGTGAATTTGAATTTAACATGGATATATAATTATAAAAAATATATGAAAAAATTAATTCATACATTTTTATGTTAAATGAAAGTGCTGCCAAGTAAGCAAAATAACAATGCTGCTTGATGCTGTTTGACACCAGCTGACAGTTGACGTTTAGTAAATTAAAATAAAAACTACTAATCAAAATGGCACCTACACGAAATACAAGAAGCAACGAGTGGTTGTTATGCAGAGAAATAAATACTCAGGTAAGTTTTGTGTTCCCTTGTTTATATATATTTTTATTAAAAATGTTAATTAATTTGTAGGCGCAACATCAACAATGTATATATGTTTTCTGTCTTATCCGATGGCGAATTCTACGTTAAACTTAATGGCCGTGTCTCTGACACAGCCTACAGGGACAGTCCGTGGCCGAAGGCCTCGGACAACTGTCTGCTGTTTTTTTTTCACATTTCTTTTTTTATAGATTGTTCCATGAGTTCTCTATACTATTCAATACTCTTTGGCGACAAAGACCTGCTTGTTTGTTCGCTGCCGCTGCATCATAACCATCATACTTATTTTTGGGTAGAGACTGTTGTTGTACAACAACCACGTGTGTGATACTAATGCTGAGTGTTGTTTGTATGTGTTTCCTTTGATAGATTGCTCTACCCGTGCTTGTAGATGGTAACACATCAAAAATTATTTAACTAGCTATAATTCCTGAACCAGACAAGATATTGTGTGTAGTCGAACAGATCAAATGTGTGAAATAATCACAGCATTGTGTGGTATTATTTATGTGAGGTACATAGCGCCGTAGAGCATATGTATAAGTATAAAACAAAATAGTTTTACATTACATCCAAAGAAGGGATAGGGAAAGGCCTTCACAAACACTTTCAGAATCTTTAATCAGAATGTGGAAAAAGAGCTTGGAAGTAAGAAAATAACCTCAGTTACTTTCAGACCCCCAAAAATAATTTCGCCCATTATGCGAAAACAAGGAATTCTCCCGTGTTCTCACAAACCTTGTTAGAAAGGCCTCCACAAACACTTTCAAAGTATTTAAGGTCCAATTAGTCTTGACGGTTGACCGTAGACGGTTGACGTTCTACTTAATATTGCTCGATTAGTTATGACGGTTAGACGGTAGAAAGGCAAAACAAATAAAACTAATCGAAGAGCATTTGTACAAAATATGATTAGCATGCATGAGTTTTGTGTTAAAAAGTAATTGTGTCAAATAAAAAAAATTAAAAAAAAAACAAAATTGTCGTTGCCGTGTAATTGTGTATTGCCGCGCAAAAAATGTCGAAGTAAAATAACAATAACAGCTGATCGGTCTTGACGGCTGACTGTTGATTTTGCAAACTACCGTCGTAAACCGTCAATTTTAATTGTCTCTCTCCAACACATGCAAAATGCAACCCCAACACAAACAGCTGATAGCATACCGTCAACCGTCGAGACTAATTGGACCTTTAACCAAAATGTGGAAAAAGAGTTTGAGAACTTTGCAGAAGGTCAGTAATATTTTTCATTGGCGCGTAGGTCCGCTTACTTGGTGCACAAAAGTAAGTCCAGTTCTATGAGATTGTCCCTTTCGTGTAGACCACTTGTGGTTATTTCTTCCACGCAAAATAGTTTTAGTGAAAGAAATTATATTAGGTTTCGCTTTTAAGATATTTAGAGGCACATCGTTTTCATCTATATGGGCTGGATCTTCTGACGAGCTGGCACCTTCTGACGCACAATCGTTTTCTACTCACTCTATATCATATATCCCGTTGTCATCACCGTCCAAATCGCTCCCGTCGTTCCAATTCGAAAGAAATTTTTCAATTACTACATCGGCCAAGTTTACTGTATTGCCCATTTTATACTACAGATTCCAAAAATAAACAATAACTGCAAAATCAACCAAAAATGTTATACAAAAAACATACAGTCAAAATTTCTGAAAGTTGCACAAAGTTCATAAAAAAACAAATTACCCGATGTGTATCAATCGTAAGAACTGCACACATCAAGAGCTTGACAACGACCATGGAGTAATGACGCAAAGAGCAGCCATTGTTCTCATCTGGCATTTCCTTCTACACTATTCGTGGTGCGATAGATAGTTATTTGACGTAAGTCAATTGGTTTAGACCAGGTGGAATTACAAAAATTGTTAACTTAAATTTTTCATGTCGTTTTGATGAAAAACTGTGAAATTTGAACGTATTTTGGACTTTTTCTGATATATTTAATTTTTAGTATATATGTACATACATACATACTTTACCACAAATTGAAATGCCGTGCTGTATTGTTGGATGGTTTGAGCCATTGCCTCTATCTGATATTATTCAAGCAATACTTTCCAACATCCAACCGCCCATCTGCAACACACTAATTTTAATCAATTTATTGAGAGAGTTGGCGTCTCTATACGTCATTACTCTATGATAACGACTAACGGTACACGAGAAATAAATACGGGATAAACAAAAATACAAAAAACAAACACCAAAATGTGAATATGCATACATACATATAAGTACATATGATATTTTTAAATTATAACTGTTTATATATGTATGGTTACAGATAATAATAATTTTCTTTGTATTTAAATATAAAAAAAAAAATTTTAATAAAAAAATCAATAAGTGTTCGAACTCACAGGCGATGTGTTAACACCTTTTTGCTACACGGTACCTATTCGATTTCTATGAACACATTAGTAAATGTCTCATTAAAAATTAAAAAAATAACAAGAGTTTGGGTGCTGAAGCCTCTTTTGCTAATGCACTTTATTTTTTCTTACATCTGCTTTAACATTAGATGCAATACTGTTAAAATAAATAAAGCAATATTTAGCACACTGAAATAATTGTTTTTGTTCTGTCCGAAACAGAGCGATGATAAAAAGTATTCAATAGTATAGAGAACTTAGTGCACCCGCTCTCATGTAGAGAGTCTGAGTAAAACATCATTAACGAGTCTTATTCTGTTTATAGAATATTCCAATTTAAATGCACCCCTTCGACAATGTTATTACATAAATCTATACAAAAAGCATAAATGTTTCAAAATGCATCAAAATTTCACATCAAAATTATGCATGGACCAAGTTATGACAAAAAGAGAGTAATACTTTTGAGCCAGATGTCGCCAGTGCTTTTGGGTCAGACAATTCGCTCCATGAGTTCTCTATACTATTCAATATTCTTTGGCGATGGCGAACTGCTTGTTTGTTCGCTGCCGCCACATCACTACTATCATACTTATTTTCAGGCAGAGACTATTGTTGTACAACAACCGGCATGTGATGCTAACGCTGTGTGTTGTTTGCATGTGTTCACTTTGATAGATTACCCTACCCGTGCCTATAGATGTTCACACATCAAAAATATTTTTTTTAGGTTTTTTCTACAAAATTCATAGTGGGATATGGCATCAACAAATTGTTATGACAGCCATGAAATTCAAGTCGCTATGAATTTCGACGAAAAATAGGAAGACAAGGACTCCGGCGGAAGTGTCAGGTTGACGAATCCCTGGGTACACTTGGTATTGCCAACTGCAAAAGATCGAACTGGTTAGCGAAATATGTTGTCTTCGTTTTGTAAGGTCCCTGACCCCTTGGGGTTGTTCATGACCGGATATGTAAGTATAAATTTCCAACCGATCAACTCAACCTAGTGCGTATTTATTAGTTATGTTATCACATTGCGACAAACATGTACTGGCAACTCTCTTGTTTTGCGATTTAAAACCGTTCTTAGGTTGATCTTAAAAAGCTAAGACACAAGGGAATTTTATTTGTATTCTCTACATAAAGTCGTGAAGCACAGTGAATCACAATTTGACAGACAAATTCCGAAATATACAAAATGTTATGGTTAGCTAGTGTAGACAATGTTTACCAGTTGTTTGCAAAATAAAATCCACTTATTTTCGGAACATACAGCTCTTTTGAGCGTCCCGTTGCAGCTGAGCGCAACATTACCATTAGTTTAGTTTATTATCCGCTTGTTACGCCACGACTTAAATCTTCTACTTTGTTTTATTT
The DNA here is from genome assembly GCA_963931995.1 of Phaonia tiefii. Classification (NCBI taxonomy): domain Eukaryota; kingdom Metazoa; phylum Arthropoda; class Insecta; order Diptera; family Muscidae; genus Phaonia; species Phaonia tiefii. The sequence goes on along the minus strand of OZ008368.1, from coordinate 192,642,163 downwards.
ATTCAACCCACGCTCTTTAAACTTGGTTTATTGGCGTTGTGTTTTCAAATAAATTTAGCAAACATTTTTCCAATGACACCAATGAATTCGTCGAAACTTATTAACTCGAATTATCTACAAAACCCCTAGATTGCAAAAATTATTCCAAAAACCATTGAGTTTAACCCATGCAAACCGGAGAACCTTAAAAACATTGTAAAATCCGTCACAACTGGAACGATAAATACATTATATACATCTTTATGTCTAAAGGGTGCTCAGTTCTTATCAAATCCTTGCAATCACTGGAATATATATTTTATGGCAAACAATCATAAGCAAAGACCAAGAAACGAAATAAACTCCCAAAAAGATACAAACAGTTGTTAGTGTTAGTAGAGCACAAAATAACCATATAAATGGATATTATTAGCGAAACTTACGAGTATATCCAACAACGGCAACCCCCAAAAGTGGAAAAGATCTCCGACGATGGACGTTGTAACTAATAAAAAATCATGTTAAACAGAGTTGGTAACAACGCTCAGGTCCACACAGTAAACAGAGACTTAAAGCCACCAAAAAAATAGGAACGACGTCGCCTACCAAAAGTAATAAAATACACAAACAGTTGCACTTCCAATACAATAACTGAAAATAACATAACATAGCAAATCCACCAGCAACAAAAAAAAAAGAAATGATAAAAATAATAATAAACGACAAAATAAAATTATATCTGATAAATTATATAAACAAAGGACAAACCAGACAGAGGATACGGACGACGGAGGAAACCCTTTGAACGCTCCAGCCACCGTCACACACTGAGCCGGAGAGACATCTCCACACTTTGGGCCTATTGTCAACATGAGGAAGTCGAAGACGGGGACAACAGGTACGATATTGCTGCTATTATTAACGATGCTTATGGCTTAAATACTTGCGACATGGTGGAAATATACGTCGAGGGAAATTGTATGCTTGAGAACCTAACCTGTGCTTTTTATTTCCAAACTAAGAAATGCTTCTTTCTGTGGGGCTATTACACGTAGGTTTGGAAACAATTGTTGGTCCTACACACGGGCCGATTCATTCGGTTCAGTATAAACTATGTCTATATCTAAAAGGTTTGAAATGTGTCAAATCTTTTTTATTGAAATATAAATAGCGCTTGTAGCGTTTGCAGTAGCAGAAGGACAAAGGTAGCTTTACTGAGGAAATAGAGTACTTAATGCCGATCTTTCCAATTGGCTTAGGAGCATTGCTGTCATAGCCTCTTACTTTTATGTTAGCTTATAATTTGTTATTGTAAGTGAATTTCTCTTAACTAAATAAATAATGTCGATCTCTTTTTCCTCGGGAGATTTCTCAAATAGCGCATGGCGCAGTTATTCACACGACAGGAAATCAAGTTGATCTTAAGTTTCTAAGCGTCGTTGATAAGGCTGTATTGTTTGGTGATATTTTATAGCGGTTAAAGTCGGAAAATGTTACACGGCCCACGAAAAACGGGTAGATTTTTCGCTTACTTTATGCCATTTGGTTTAACATTGTACCACATTTTTATACCCTCACCCACAGGATAGATGGAGCTGATTAAGGCCCTTAGTATCTTAAACGAAATTTGCTTTATGACATTTTACGAGGATTGAGCCATGCCCGTCTCTCTGTCTGTCTGGCTGGTCAACTTGATAAATACCATAAATCTTTACAGATCACAATGAAATTCTGTCAGTGACTATTATTTGTCAATATTGAGTTTGGGATTGAAAATGGGCGTTTTGACCACGCCGCTTCTGGTCCTCCATACAAATCGACACATTTAGCACAATATCAAATTTCTTCCAAACCTTTCTTCTGGTAGATGTGATTAGCTTCAACTCACACACCGGTTAATAATCTGTAAATGTCTACTTAACTGGAGGAAATGGGCGAAACAAAATTTTCGTACCTCCCGATAAACTCGATAAATCGTGTGAAACACTTCCGACCTTAATGAAAATAAGTATAAGGCTTCACGTTATCAAAGGCCAATCACCGACTAAAGCAAGGGTGATTTTCCACGCCCAGTTTGGTACCTCCCATACAAAAGTTGCTTGGCCGTCTGGTTGTTCGGCACGAGAAGTCCCGCAAAACCAAACCAATCTTTATGAAAGTGTAACTAGTCAATATTGACTCCAATAAAACTCTCCTATGGAAAATGAGCTGTTTTGCCACGCCCATTCTTGTACCTCCCATATAATAGTTGGGCGGATTACCGGTTGATTCACACGATAACTCTCGTAAACTGCAACCGATCTTAATAAAATTCGGTACTAGGCAATATTTTGGTAAAAGCGACTATTGTGCCACACCCAGTTTCGTGCCTCCAACACAAAAGTTGGGCGTTTTTCGGGTTTGCCGACTCGATATCGCCTATAAATCATAACCGATCTAAATAAAATTTGGTACTGATCAAAATTTTTGCAACAACTTTCCATGCCTATTTTTCCACCTCGCATATAAATGTTGGGAGGAAAATTGATTGGTAGTCAAAAAAATTCCCCAAAACTACTTAGGAATTTATGTATTCAACAATATTTGGTGCAATGTCAATCTGCTACTGAACATGGTCACTTTTGAGTATGGGCGTTTTTTAACAGAACTCCACGCAATGATGACTTAGGGTGAGGGCATGATTAAGCGGTTCACCCGACTGAAACTAATGAACTGGTTTGGAACGAAGTTCAGTTCCGTACGTTGCGGGATGGGGGCTAAATGAAACAAACAAAGATTAAACAACTTTTCTTTTAACACTATTATCAACTATATTGTTTACTTTTGCTGTGGTTTGTGTCTACACTAAAGGATTGGATCATAGAAAAAGGAATTCACTATATGACTGACATATCTTTGGAAAATTTCTTGTTTAATGGGAAGTTTTCTAGGTGGAGCCTTATTTAGTATATATTGTAGCTTTGAACCCAGTGAAAAGTAAATTTAGAAAAGCCAAAGTGAAAGAATTTTAGAAAACATTTTCCTTAAATAAGTGCATTTTCTTAAAAAAAAAATTAATGTGAGTCCGATCACAGGGGAGATGTGTAAACATCTAGTAATGAAGTAGGAAGTACTTATGCTTTTAGTATATTTTTTTAATTAATCAATTAAAAGTATCAAAACTTTCAATATTGTAAATACATAGGAATTTGCTGGTTTTTGTTTGTTTTATTTAACTTATTTGGTTAGTAAATGGGCACACTGCAGTATATATGTACTGCATTAAAAATTACAGTAAGCAGTAAATTTACTGATTACTGAAAAATTCAGTAAATTTTTACTGATAAAAAATCATAGGGCCGTATTCATAATAATCATTAATCGGGCATTACTGATTACTGAAAATTCAATGCACCTCATCATAATCATGTAGGCACTTTATAAAAATTGCTGAAAAAAATTTTAGTAATCAGTAAAAATTTACTAGTTAAAGAATTATTTTTACTGAAATTTTAGTAGTACTGCAAAGTGCCCATCTATGGTAAATCCCTTAAGTACAAATAGTTAATATTGGCTTATGGTAACTAAAATAAGATACATATTTAAATTTTTGACTCGATTGTATTTAAAAATCTATGAAAAACTGCATCTATAGTAGTGGATAGATGTGGGTTTGTGGAGAATTGCTTATATGCAAGTGGAAAACGTCAAATAAAAATTTTGATAAAGCATGCGGCTTTGGGTTTGCACAATTTGTATTAAAATCTCCACTCATAATAATTGGCATGAGATGGAGATTGATACCCAATTGTCGCGCACCAGTTTCAGTGTAAGGCAACAGTACGTAATGAAGATATGTTATAATCTTAATTTATATAGGAATCCAATAGAAATTTTATTAGAATTAACATTACCTCCATTAAGCTTTGATACACTTTGTGTTGTTTTATGTTCTGAGTTATAATTTTTTTGGTGTTTTGTAAAATATTTTATTATTTTGTATTAATTGCGGTTGACAAGTTATTAATCAGCTGTTTACTGAAATGTAATGTTAGATGGTGCATATATGCAGCTGTTAAGTATGAATGACAATCTCAGAGATGAAGAAAACTTTTAGTTTTTAGTTTTCCTTATTTTGCTTTGTTTTAGTAAATTTTTTATTAAAAGTGCAAAAAATCTTTTTACAAGTTATTAAAATTAAATTTTTTTGTATTTATTTTATATATGTATTTGTTTTCATTTGGCTACGATAACATAATGTACGACAATTAGTGAAAATTATTTGCTACTATTGCACAGTAGATGGTGTTGAGTACATTGTATGCAGCGTTTGAGTACACTAATACACTCATACATAGCTCACACCGATTTGATAACGCTTTACGATTAGTTAACGATAACATCGCACATCTTACTCTAAATTTGTCATTGTATTGTGAAAAAGATTTTTACCCCCAACGTATAGATGTTTACACATCAAAAATACCTTATCTGAAAAAGGTAAATTTTCTCACAAAAAGTTCCTTTTCTTAAAAAAGTAATTTTTTGATGTGTTAACATCTATAGCGGCGTATAGGGACTAAATCTATCAAACTCAAAATCTGCTAAAACCAGATTTTATGCTGCTGCTAAAACCATCGCAGTCGACGTTATGGTGACATACTAATACGTCAGCTACTTCGTACAAAGTATGTGTAATGTTGTGTATTTGGCTGTTTCGCTGCTGTTGATATGGCAAACATGTGTTATGTGACACACGTATACGTCAGCTACTTCGGACAAAGTATGTGTGATGTTGTGTGTTTGGTTGTTTTTATTTTAGGTCCCCCCTACACCCACCACCAACACAAACACTCCACGACACAGCAACCACAAATAAATCACCAACATATCAGTAGTAGTAGTAGTATTAGTTGTTGTTGGTGTTGTTGTTTTTTTATTATAGTGAAAGGTAAGTCCAATAAAATGTTTGTGCGGAGCACTCTCAGCGCAAAGAGAGTAATGACGTATTATCCGTATATAAAAATGAGATAGCAAGAGAACAACGACAATTTTGCGAACTTGTGTAGCGTATGTACGAATATACCAATGTATGTATGTATATACAAGTGGCTGTTGCATTGCAGTCTTTGATTTTTGTGAGAATGAAACAAAAAGTATTGAGCAAGAAAATAATGACACATGTGCTTGCACTGGGTCTTTAAATAATTTTAAGTATTAATATTATTTAACTGTAACGTCATCATATGATTGAACGCTGTTTTTTATTTTCCAATGTTACATTTACGAATGTGTTAATAAAAATCGAACAGGTAACGTATAGCAAAAAGGTGTTAACACATCGCCCGTGAGTTCGAACACTCATTGGATTTTTTTCAAAATAAGTACCTTTTCTTAAAAAAGGTGAAATATTACTTGCCTTTTCTTAAAATTGCCTTTCCTTAAAAAACTACCTTCCTTTAAAGAGTACTTTCTTGTGAAACAAAATAACTTTTCTTGAGATAAGTACCTACTCTTAAAAGTGAAAAAGGACAATTTAAAAATAAATTGTAATTTCTTCATAAAACAGCCTTTTCTTCAAAAAAAGACTTCTCTTAAAAAAATACCTTTCTTAAAAATAAAATAATACTTTTTCTTTTCTTTTCTTTTCTTTTCTTTTCTTTTCTTTTCTTTTCTTTTCTTTTCTTTTCTTTTCTTTTCTTTTCTTTTCTTTTCTTTTCTTTTCTTTTCTTTTCTTTTCTTTTCTTTTCTTGAGATAAGTAGCCTTTCTGAAAATAAGCAAATTTTCATAAAAACTAACCTTCCCCTGAAAAGAGTAAAACTTGTTTAAAAAGTACCTGTTCTTAAACAAATCACTCTTTGTAAAAAAGTTGGTGTACTGATAACTTTATACTTTTAAATTTCTTGAAATCGCGCGCAATCGCTTTTAACGCAGATGGATATATATATGGGAAATGAGACAATTGAATATGCCAACCAAATTAAGACTCTTGGATTTTATATTGAAAACAATTTAAATTTTGATTGCCATATAAGCATTCTTATGTTAAGACTAACTTTGGGTTACGTAGGCTATATAGCATAATCTGCTCTCTTCCATTGAAAATTCGCAAATTATTAGTACATGCATTTTTAATGCCGTTGATTTCATATGGTTTACTTGGGTCTCCCTTGATCAAGGCACGAGGGACCAAATTGATCATGTGGTAATTGATGGAAGGCACTCATCCCGTGCAATGGACGTACGAGTGATTAAAGGAGCTAACATCGATTCTGATCAGTACCTGGTAGATTAAGTGGGACGTAAGCTGTACGAAACTCAACGCAGGGAAGCTGGACATCGGAAAGCTGCAATTACCAGAGGTAACCACAGCCTACTCAATGAAACTTACACAACTTTCGGCACAGAACCCACCTCCTCCGATGACGATGCGCAGTTGAAACCCATTTCCGACTCTATAAAAACTGCCGTGACAACCGCACTTGGTTTCGAAAAACCGCTTCGCAGTGGACCATTGTACGATGAAGAGAGTCGCATTGCAAATGACGAAAAGAATGCTGCACATAAGGTAATGCTGCATTCCAATGCAACCCGGGCTGCGACTGAGCGGTATAGGGAAAAATGAAGGAGGTAAACCGTTTATTTAGGCGTAAAAACGGCAGTGCAGAAATCGCGAGAGTGAGATAATTTAGATATAGAGAAGGAAGAACGAAGCCCAAAAATTCTACCAAAAAGTCAAGAACGGAACGAATGGACATGGTTCAGGGCCCCCCTTTCGTAAGTATAAGGACGGAAATCTCATCGCAGATGTGCCGAATATGTTGGGACTATGGAGAGATAATTTCTCCGCGCTACTGGTACCTGAGATATCCAATGACGATGGTACAATTGATCATAATATGGACGACGACGTCGATTGCACCCCTCCTAACCAAGACGAGGTCAGAACAGCTATTGCCCGGCTTAAGAACAACAAAGCCGCAGACTTCATTGGACGCAAAAAAGTGGGGTTTACATTAAATGAGGACAGGTCAAAATTAATGGTTCAACGAGCAGGGCCCCCACGCGATTAGGCCAGAGCGTGAGCTTTTATATCCGTTATAATTTCCATTTAGAGGACGAATTTGTATACATCGGATTCGCTTTACAGGCAGACGATAACGGCAAAGTAACAAATTCATAATGAATCAAATTCGTTGCGGCAAAGAAATAAATTCATAATGAATTAAATTCATTGGAGCAACAACCTTACTTTCAACGCAGTGATGAACAATTTGAAGTTTATGAGCACATTTTCGTAGCGGGAATGAAACTGTACGTTAGCTCACTTTCGATGAAAAAAGTTGTATAGGGTGATTAACATTTTCATTCCTGTGACGTTGCTTCTTCGTTCAGTGTTCTTTCGAGTTTTTTGTTACGTAGTGGCTACGTTTGCCATTGGGTATTATTTAAAGTTCTTTAGGATCTACTTTAACATATAAAATTTAGTTTATTTCGTATAGATAATTTCGACTTATTGTAAAGCGTCCTTTTGAAATATTCCGAAAATCCAACATGAATTGATTTAAATTTCCTTACTAACATAGAAAAAAGCTGAGACATAATAAGTCGGAAAATATTATAATTCTACTGTCCAAAATTCAAAACATTTGAGTTAATGTTTCAACCCGCTATCTTCCAAACTATAAAGGCAATTGCGTAAATTTCCTCACATTACAAAGTCTTAAGCAATCTATTGTAGCCTCTATCTAAAGTCGTATTAAACACCAAATTTTATAACTTTCCTATAGAATATTTTTTGTTTTGGACATTGTTCTTTTGGGCTATTCAAACTTTTCTTAACAACAACAAGAAAACAGCTAGCAGGTCCATACAATTATGTTGAAAACTCAGGTGTGCTTTGTTTACAACCTTTGTGTTATCAAAGCCAATTAGACGACTTATATTTTTGCCACCTCCTTTCTACTTTCAACAGCATCTGCAGCAGCCACATAATCGCCTGGCACTTGGCATCAGCGCAATATATTGCATCAATACAACCAACTGGTACCTCTTGCACCATCACCTTTAGCTCGATCGTCATCTTTTTGGCTAAAGGTTCCTTTCTTCAAAAAGTATTCTATTCTTCTCTGCGCTGGAAACAGACTCAACAAATTCCAGCATTAAGAAATTCTTATTTTTATGGTGTTATTATGGCAATTATGAGCTATAATTGAAATTTTTATGCTTTTAAAGTGAATGCCTGTGTGTTAGACCGGGCCGGGCCGAAGGACGTTATGACGCTGAAGAAGAGGTGAAGACGTTCCAACGAAAATTCCAAAATATTTATGAATTTCTATAAAATTAAAACTAATTGGTTCTTTATATGTCTTTGTTACGTTATAGTGTGGGTGGTGACTGTTTTTGTTTTTGTGTTTCTTTAGGTTGAACATTTTGCTCTATCAATGGTTACTTACTGTGTGTGTATGTGTTGACCAGGCTCGTTGTAAAGGCAATACCTAGTAAACTTCTTCTGCACGTTTTTGAGTTTAGTGGGAGTAATTGCAGTTGGGAGAGTAATTGTATTCATTACTTATAATTTAAAACTATTTAAGATTTTATTCGTTCGCTTTGTGTTTTCTAAATGGTCATATGTGTGCTGTTGGCTTTCAGAACGTGATTTACTTTTTGACCTGCTGCTTTGTTTCACTATTGTTGTTGACGATGTTGATCTTAACTTAATTACATACGAAATTTCCATAAATTTGTGAAATTATATTTCCTTTGTTTCCTCTTTTTCGATTATAAACGATGATAAACAAACTTAAAAATAAGTTAATGCGATTCATTTCAAATCGTGAATTGATTTCAGTTCGTGAATCACTGTTTTAGGCAGGATTTCAATGGAGAATTCAGCTTCTACAGATTTGGGAAATACAATCGGAGGCTAGATCACGTGAGAATGTTTATGTTTCAATAAGGGGGACTGCCTGTATAACTGTTGTCATGATGAGCAAAATTTTTATCATAAAATGTGACAAAATAATCATAAACATAAACTACCTACGTTTATCGGGGTGAATCAACGAGGAATTGCAATTTGTGCATTATACAAGATGTAGCTAAACTTGAATTAGATTATATTCGACAGTTATTTTTTTCAATCAATGACAATTGCGGGGAATACACGATACATCAGATTGATGTGCATGTTTAAAACCTGAAACCGAAGACCGGTTAACCGATTTTTTGCTATTAACTATGTGACGGGTTTAAACAATTATATGAGGTGTCAGAGGACACCCGGTTGGAACAAAGTTCATTTCGCTATATATTATGTACTAGTTAGGTCCAACACTCCTAAGGCGCCCGTTAAAAAATACTATAATTTAAATGGATCTTTAAGAAAAGATACTTTTTGTAACATGATACACTTTATTTAAGAACACTTTGTTTTTTGTTGTAGAAAGTATTTTTTTTGTAAGTCTATGTAATATATTTTCCCGAAAAGGTCCTTTTAAAGAGAGGTACTTCTTTTCTTAAAAGCTAATGTTTTATTTGAGAAAATGTAATATTTGCAAGAAGAAGTCCTTTTTGCAAGAAAAATCCATAAGGGTTTGCATTTTTTTAAGAACAGGTACTTTTTAAAGAAGTGGTACTCTTTTTAGGAAAAGGTTATTCTTTAAGAAAACGCACTTATTGGCAGAAAGGCTTCATATCCCAAGAAGAGAAAAGAAAATGGGTTACTTTATTTTTAAGAAAAGGTACTTTTAAGAAAACAATTTTTTTAAGAAAAGATGTTTTTTAAAAGAAGGGATTTTTCGAGTTTTTCTAAGAAAATTAATTTAGAATTGGTCCTTTGTTCAAGATAAGGTACATTTTTAAAAGTAGGTACTTATCTCCAGAAAACTTATTTTGTTTCACAAAAAAGTTACTCTTTTAAGAAAAGGTAGTTTTTTAAGAAAAGGCTATTTGTTGTAAGAAAATTTACTTGTTTAAGAAAAGGTACTTATTTAAAAAAAAACATTTTTTAAGAAAGGGTACTTTTTGTGAGAATATATACTTTTGTTAAGCAAAGGTACTTCTTTAAGATAAGGTACTTTGTTTAAGAAAAGGTACATTGTTTCAGAATATGAATAGGTTTTTGTTTGAGAAAAGGTACATTGTTTCAGAATATGAATAGGTTTTTGTTTGAGAAAAGGTACATTGTTTCAGAATATGAATAGGTTTTTGTTTGAGAAAATTTACTTTTTTTTAAGAAAAGGAACTTATTTTAGAAAATTTTCTGTTTTTAAACTTCTTTCTTTTTGGGTAAATTTACTTTTATTGGGTTCAAAACTAAATTATATACTAAATATTAGTTACAGGCTCCACCTAGAAAACTTCCCATTAAACAAGAAATTTCCCAATATATGTGAGACATCTATTTAGTCTAGACACAAACCAAAGCAAAAGTATACTATGTTTATCTCCACGCAACCATGCCATGAGATTGTTTTAACATTGGCGACACACTGTATTAGGTTAGGTCAAGTCTACTTCGTTGAAAAACAACTTATATGGTCTCCTGAACTCACTACTTAAAAGATTTTTTTCCTTTTGAAATCTTGTAGAACTTTTTTTCTGATTTGACGCAAACGTAATAAAATAAATCAATATTTTCCACTGCATATTGAAATTGTCAGTTGCCAATGTTGTGTGCGAATTATGATGTAGCGCTTTCTCTATAAATTTCACCGCTGAGCACTCGTTGACTTCGCGCTGTGTAATGCGTCGATGTGAGCGTCGTGTCGCTTTTTTGTTGTGTGCTGCGTCCCTTGGTGTGTGTGCTGAGCTTACTGATTTGCCTGTGCTGATGCGGTCGGTGAGATAGCATAGTATCCCAAAGTTGAAGTATTGCGATCTTAGGTACATTTTTGCAGATGATTGTTTCCCACAAGTTTGAAGGGTTTACTACCTATGGACCTGAACAGGGGAAAAAAGGTAAAAAAATCTAATTTTTTAAAGTTTTTTGAGATTTTGACCTTGAAAATGAATTTTTTTTTTGATTTTATATGTTCTCAAAATGTTTGTTCTTTATGACATGGGCTACAACTTTCCCTCAGAGAGTAAGTCAAAATATGTAAGATATGAGCCTGACAAAATGACCATATAAAAGTGCATGATTTTGGGCAAAACTGGGAGACACGAGTCTTTTGACGTAGAATACGTCTTACCTTACGGTATGAGGAGTCATGTCAGGTTTTTATTGTTGTAATCTTCATTTCATTGATTTTGATGAAACGGCTAGATGAATTTTTTTAAAATTTTTTTTTGTAGGTAAATGAAGATGTTATCTTTCGTTTGATATACATTTCATATTGGTTGATATCTTCCTAATATTTAAATTTCTCAAATGAAAATTATTTAAACACATACACTCAAACATATGTTTTTTGCGAAAGCTTCAATAAAGCTGTTGTAACATTAATTTTGAATTGTAAAGCGTAAAGCTTTCACACAACGCTCGAATGCTAATGCGAAGACTCGATAAGGTGGACCTTTTTTAATATTAGGGCGGCCCTCTCAACATTCGCAGAACTTATTTTAATAAAAATATTAATTAAAATACATAAATTAAATTAAGTTTAAAAAAATTGAACATAATATTTTTTTTTAAACGGACTTGAATCAAATGCCGTTGGTAAATAAAAAAATTACAGCAGACAGTTGTCCGAGGCCTTCGGCCACGGACTGTCCCTGCAGGCTGTGTCAGAGACACGGCCATTAAGTGTAACGTAGAATACGCCATCCGATAAGACAGAAAACATATATAACAATAAATGATAAATAATATATGCAAATGAATTTATTGTTATATATGTTTTCTGTCTTATCGGATGGCGTATTCTACGTTAAACTTAATGGCCGTGTCTCTGACACAGCCTGCAGGGACAGTCCGTGTCCGTGGCCGAAGGCCTCGGATAACTGTCTGCTGTAATTTATTTTTTTTGGTGTTTTATCACGTAGTGGTGTCCGTATATGGCTATATTTTTTCGTATTGCACTGTGGAATACTGGGTTGTTGCATAATAGTGTTAAAAAAGGTAGTTTTTTCTTTCATTTAGCCCGCATCCCGCAAAACGTATTTTCGAATAAACAGAAAACCGGGTATTTACCGTCGGTTAGCCGGTTAACATAGTTTTACTCAATTTGTGCAAAATATTTTAAAAATTTAGAAGAAAATAAAAAAAAAATTATTGATATTCAAATTGTAATGAAATTGTCGAATTAAAAAACATGATGGCTATTGTCGAATATAGTTTTATGGTTTGAAAAGTTCTAAATAGGATTTTCAAATAATTTTTTTACAAAGTGGTTTTATAATAATATAATAACTTTTGTGACCGTCGGTGGTGCAATGGTTAGTGTACGAGGCTCTTGTGCATGAGAACGTGGATTCGGTCCCTGCCCTGACCACCATACATTCTTTTCGACGACGGTCACCTCGCTTAGTGATGGCGACACTATTGAGTGATTAGCCATAAAAAGGCTTCTCAAAATACCGTTCGGAACCGGTGTAGGACTGTAGGTTTCAATCGGTGAGGGTAAAACTAGAAAGCATATAGCTCACTGGTTTGAGAAGCTCGCCGAAGTTAATTCATGGGATGTTATAGGAAAATATTTTTTTTTTTATTTTATAATATGAATGAGATTTAAATAAAATTTTCAAATATTTGCTTTCAAATTTTCAAAATCTAGACTACGATAGTATAAATTAATTTTTTTTAACGTATTGGATTTTGAAACATGACAGTGTATATGATTTTAAAATTTTAATTGGATGACTTTGAATAAAAGTTTAAAATTTTTTACTAGCCGCCTAACGCTGGGTTCTAAAATAATGAGCAAAAAATTATAAGAATATGACTTTTTTTGGGTAAATGTAGGCCGCTGAATATAGAAGCCAGTACAAACAATTGTTTACCTTCTATTCGACTAAATATAAAAAATACCTTGAGGCACTCTATGGACTTTAGTGGTAAAAAATACGGTATATTTGTAGTGAATTCTGGATGTTGACTTTTATTGAAAACAATTGAAGTTGATCACAAGTTCTTGTTAGAATTGAGAAATAGCACGAGTTTGTGATGAGTACATCAAGGCGCTCTTAGGCCTTAGAGTGTTAACCCTAGAAGGTTAATTATATTTGACTTCATTAAAGATAATCTTCGTCGAATGCACGAAGTATTATTCTACTTCGAAATTTGTAACGAAAAATTTAGTGTGAAAGTCCGGCACACTATTTTATATCAATAAAATACTTTAACAAAAAATAGAGCTTACAAGCAATATATTTTAAAGCTTTTTGATTTAGTTTCGAACAACACGAATAAAATCATGAATCGTGATTCAACTAAGAAAACGAAAGAAAATCTGTTTAACCGATTTGTGTCGAATTTTACAAAACGGAAAAGCTTCATTACAGGAATGAAAATATTCGTCGCCCCAAACAAGTTTTGCCATCGAAAATGAGCTAACGTATAGTTTCATTCCCGCACCGAAAATGTGTTCATCAACTGAAAATATTTCAGCACTGTGATGAAAGCTGTAGTTGTTGTGGAAATTATATACTTCGTTGCAGCAACGAATTTGTTTCAATACTACTATGAATTAGCTTCATTGCTGGTATGAATTAGTTACATTGCTGCAATGAATTTGTTCCACTGCTGCAACGAATTTGTTTCATTGCTGTAATGAATTTATTTCATTGCTTAACTTCGATTTTCAATTCAGTTTTGCAATTAGGTTTTTGCAAATAATAATGTCTACCACAATTTCATAATTAGATGTAATGATATACAGCTGTCATTGTTTTGGCCAAACAGCAAGTCACACAAGTGACATAGCTCAATCGTCTTAAAACGAATTTCGTCGAAAGAGGCCCAGGGTCTTATATGACTCTTACATTGTGTTAAACTGTGCGGAGGGTATATGTTTGTAAAATCTTTTATTCTTATAATAAGATACATACTGCACTTAAGCCTCTTTGAGACAACAATTTGCTGAGAATCGGAATCGGTCCAAATAATTCGAGTAAGGTACAACGACTGAAACCGCTCTATAATGTTTCTGTTATTAAATAAAACTTGTCTTACTGGATTGAATTTGGTAAACTTTTGCCAATGGTAATATTAATAATCTACAGCGTTTATATATTTTGTTTTGATGTTGTCATTTACATATGTGACGACCTCGGGATATATATTTTTATGTCACAAGTACATTACATGTACCAAGGTACATACATATGTACACATGGTAACTTGTCTAGGGTACATTTCTTAGAGATGGGACATTTATGTACAACCTAAATTGTACACAGTAGAAGTGTTATTTCGAATACAAAGTCTAAAATAAAGTTTGGAATATACAAGACATCGTATTGATTTTTCTTTATTGGAGAGTAAATGTCTTCAAATTAGGATATTTGTTGCAAACTGGAAATACAATTTTTATCAAAAGGTAATTATGGTGATTTCACGAAGTTTAGCTTTTTCTTATTGCGAAAGTATATCCTCAGGTATTTTTGGAAAGACCACACTACAGATAAAATACCGCAGCATAAAATTTCGACAATATCGGCCGCATATGGTGAAAGAATTCATGCCATACCTTTTACCCACACAATGCCGGGTTATAAGGTTTGAAGCGAGGCCGAGATCCACCTTCCTGTGATCTCTTCTTACATACTCACCACAAAGAGCCTGAAATTCTGATAAACTTCCATAACGATATTCGTTTATAGCAGAACATACCATCCTCGAGATTTACCAACGTGATTAATCAAGAGGCAGAGACTTACGCTCTTTTCATATTATATTTTTTGTCAGCGTCATATTTCCCAATATTGTAATTATTTGGCATGGCATCGTGATCAGAAATTTAGCAAACCTACAGCGTAAAATTGACTACACATCACAGACATTTGACATGTTTCGCAGATCATGCAAATTAGTTCCATTATTGCCAACATTAAATCTGTGAAGTTAAGAATTATTGGTATAAAGTGAACCAGAATTCCCCTTTATACCAATAATGAAGTTGAAATTACCAGTTGAACCAGTTGGTGACATCTGAGAATATCTTGGGAAATGCGCTAGATCTTTGTAAAAACAATAATTATGTGGATCGATGACAATTAACTATACCAAGCATAGGGAAGTGATCAGCATCCTCATCGAATAATATCTATTACTCGTATAAATATTATTTTGTTCTTTGTTCGTTACGGGATTGGGGCTAAATGGTAAAAAAATAAAACAACTCTTTTTTAACACTATTATGCTACAATCAACCAAATTGGGTAGTTTTGCGTAGGTTTGTGTCTAGACTAACATATGTTGGGAAATTTCTTGTTTAATGGGAAGTTTTCTAGGTGGAGCCTGTAACCAATATCACTGTGAGACAAAATTAGATTTTTTTTTTCAAAATGGTCGGGTTCTGTCAACGGATTTTGGTAGAAAGGACTAAAAAATATACGTGTATCTGCGTTTTTCCATATCTGATCAGAATTTTTTTAGGGCGGTTCAAAGTTTCCGCCCCCTCGAAACTTTCCTGGAACATATCGGCATGCAAAATTGTGTGTTCCTTACTTCTGAGGTACAAAGTAAGTTCAGAAGTTTTATAGAAACGACTCAGCATTTTTTTGGAACAAATTAACCCTCTAACTGTCACGTATACCATAATTTTTTCCTTTTTTTTTAAACTCGCAAAAAACTGCTCCAAAATGACGGGGGGCGTGGTCAAAATGTTCTACAAAAATTTTCGCCATAAAATTTTACTATATGTGTCCGAACACTCCAAAACGAAATTCATTATATTATGTGGACTATTTTTAATGGAAACAGCAAAATGACAAAATGCATTATTAACCCTTAGAAGGCAGTTAGTTTTTGCTTATTATCTAGCAGTTGGGCTAAGATTTGTGTTTTGGAGTGTTCGGACAAATATAGTGAAATTTTATGGCGATAATTTTTGTAGAACATTTTGACCACGGTCCCCGTCATTTTGGAGCAGTTTTTTCCGAGTTATAAAAAAAAGTAAAAATTATGGCTATACTTAGAGTGAGAGGGTTAATTTGTTCCACAAAAATGTTTATCCGAATCTCTCCTATAAAATTTCTGAACGTAGTCTCTACCTCAGAAGTTAGGAACACACAATTTTGACCCGCCCTAAAAAAAATTCTGATCAGATCTGGCAAAACACCGATACACGTATATTTTTTTAGACCTTTCTACCAGAATCTGTTGACAGAACCCCATAATTTTTTTGGTGTCGCACCGTGTATTTAGTATATATTGTAGTTTTGAACCCAATAAAAAGTAAATTAGAAAAGCCAAATTGAAAGAAGTTTAAAAAAAGAAAATATTTAATATTTTAAATTTATTCAAGCTCAAGACCTTTTTAAATAATATAAAGCTTATTTATTAGGTTTATACTACTTTCAAAAAAGTCGAGCATAAAAATGTTCCAATGATACCAAGGCTGTCTGTATAGCTATTTCGGATCTTGCCAAGGTCTTCATCAGCAGACGTTTTTTTATGCTCGACTTTTTTGAAATAATATAAACATAATAAATAATCTTTATATTATTTAAAGAGGTCTTGAGCTAGAATACATTTAGAAAATTGTAAATTTAGAAAACAGACCGAGTAAAAATTCCCGCAAGGGAAATGATGAAAGAAATTTTCTTAAATATGTGCCTTTTCTAAAAAACTGTAAATTTTCTAACAAAAAAATAATACCTACTCATATTCTTACACAAAGTACATTTTCTTAAAAAAGTACCATTGCTTAAAAAAAGTAAATTCTCTCACAAAAAGTACCTATTCTTAAAAAAGTTATTTTTTTAAACACGTACCTTTACTTAAAAAATTAAATTTTCTTACACAAGATTGCCTTTTCTTAAAATACGACATTTTCTTTAAAGAGTACCTATTTTGTGAAACAAAATAACTTTTCATGAGATAAAAGGAAAATTCTTAAAAATTCCCATTAAAAAAAAAACCTTTTCTTCAAAAGAATACTTTTTCTTAAAAAGAATACCTTTTCTTAAAAATAAAATAGTACGTTTTCTTAAAAAGAGTGCCACTTCTTTAAAAAGTACCTGTTCTTAAGAAAGTGCCTCTTTGTAAACAAATTTCTACTCTTATGGATTTTTTACAGCAAGTACTTCTTGTTAAATATAGTACCGTTCCTTATAAAAAACGATAGAAGCATCTCACTTCAAAAAGGGACGTTTTGGCGAAAATATAATATACATTCTTTAAAATGGACCTAAAAATATATGTTTTTAAAACCAAAATACATTCTATAAACAAACAAAATTGTTAAGAAAAGTTTATCATTTTACAAAAAGTATTTTTTCTTAAAGATCCATTGAAATTATGGTATTTTCAACGGGAGCCTTAGGCGTGTTGGAACTAACAAGTATACATAGTATATAGCAAAAGAAACTAAGTTCCAACCGGCTGTCCCCTGACACCTCATGTAATTTTTTATTTCTCAATTAAGCCCATTTGCGTAACATTATAATTTAATATCCTACTAATTTGCAGAATTTTAACGTAGAATACGTTATACGGTCAGGTAGGGGTGTTGATCTGGAGCACAAAATTTTGAGAAAATGTTTGTCACTTTCATTATAAGTTTTTAATACTTTATGCATGCATTGAAGAAAATTCAAGTATGGTCGTAATATATTTAATATGTCTTCTTTTGATTTGTATTTAAATAATCATATTGCTACATATAATTTTTTGGATTCTATAAGTAAATCAAAATTTAACTCCTTCAAATTTTGTATTAATTTTCATATGCTTTGTATTTTATGTATTATAACATCATGTGTAAGAGCAGTACGATTGTCTGTGTGTTCATCACAGAACCAGTGTGAGAATGAGAAGAAGTATAATGACAATGCATGTTTTATGTGAACATTACAGAACCAGTGTTGCCACATGCAGTATTTACACTTGTTTTCAAAAGTGCATCGAATTGATATAAAGTGTACCCAAATTTTGTTAAAAACTATCCTAAATTTTTAACATAAAAATTAAAGATAAATTTGATAGATTTAAATCATTTATCAAAAATTATATTTAATTCATATATTTTAATTGCAAAATGACTAACGTATTCTACGTCTGACCTATGCGCCCGTGTTATCTAACACAGGCTTCATATTTTTTGAATTTCAATGCAGTTATTTGTTGATTTTCTCCATAGTTGGGTAGTCCATGAACTATATAGTTAATTTATGGTGACCAGACATCACTATCACGAACTTAATGTACATGTTCGATATGGCGGGTATGTTCGTGATTACTACATCCGGGTGCGAGTTCGAGAACTAGTGAACGAGTTGGACACAAGTCTATTGCAATGCATTAGTTCAGTAACACCATGTAGAAATATTTGTAGAGACCATCCAGGAAGGAAACATTTATGACATTTTTTGTTTGGGTTGTATATTTTTGTCTAATTCAACACAAAAATACACCAAGAATAAATGTAGTTAAAAATTAAAATTAAATTTCAAGTTGCTGTCAGTGGCATCAGTACACAGCTGATCGAATATTTACTCAAATATTTATTTATTGAAAACAGAGTATATAGTAGGTGATAGAGCGATAAGTAACCAGAAGCAAACCATGCAGCTAACTAAGTTTAAATTGTGTTTGATTGATACTACTGACAGTTAAATTATGTTTCATGTTGGCTGCATCGAACGAAAACACGTATATCCTTTTATTTCTGTCCGTTTTATGTCCAACCAAAGAGTAACTAAAAGCAGCAACTCGAACTCGATTAAATGAGGTACTACCTCATCGTCATCGAGTGAACGTAAAGGGAGGGATAAAGACTGTTATCTATTGGTCTCTCGATCTGCATTATAACGGCATGAAAAAGTCAAATCAACTATTCTTCAAACACTTCCTGGTATGAAATGAAATGTGAGATGAGCGCAAACGTGTCACTTGATACAAATTACGCAATTGCTTTCTTTTTCAACACAAATATATCTGCATACTTGTATATAAATGAGTTGGGTAGGTCATGAGCTACCTGCTTGTTCTGAAAGTGGCGATTAACTACATGCCACTAGTTTCATTACTAGTTGTAAAGTTCACTAGTACTATTTTTGACTAAATATAATCCCCAGAGAAACCAATCGACACTCTTTTGACCCATAGTAATCGGAAGGGAGTCGTTTTAGACTGTCGTCGTCAACAACACGAATCAAAACGATATGCTTGACGTCAATACTAATTAAAAACGTCATTAAATAATTTTTCTGCAATAACAAAAAAAAGCAGCACCGTTATTCTACCGAAAAAATGCTAACAGAATGTTGCTCTGTTACAGACAAAAGAAAACGAGATTAGTCTTCATTTGAAATTCCACTTAAAAAATTACAGCAGACAGTTGTCCGAGGCCTTCGGCCTCGTCTGCTGTAATTTTTATATTTACCAACGGCATTTGATTCAAGTCCGTTTAAAAAAAAAATATTATGTTCAATTTTTTTAAACTTAATTTCATTTATGTATTTTAATTAATATTTTTATTGAGATAAGTTCTGCGAATGTTGAGAGGGCCGCCCTAATATTAAAAAAGGTTTACCTTATCGAGTCTTCGCATTAGCATTCGAGCGTTGTGTGAAAGCTTTACGCTTTACAATTCTAAATTAATGTTACAACAGCTTTATTGAAGTTTTCGCAAAAAAGCTTTATTACGTTAGCTTACTGTTTGTTTCACTTTTTACTAGATACATGTTGCCAAGCAACATTAGCTTGCTGTTCGTTTCACTTTTTACTAGATACATATTCCTAAGCAATATTGAGCAACCAAAAACACTCAACCAAACACCACACATATGTTTGAGTTTATGTGTTTAAACAATTTTCATTTGAGAAATTAAAATACTAGAAATATATCAACCAATATGAAATGTATATCAAACGAAAGATAACATCTTCATTAAAAATTTTAAAAAAATTCATCTAGCCGTTTCCTCAAATTCAATGAAATACAGATTACAACAATAAAAACCTGACATGACTCCTCATACCGTAAGGTAAGACGTATTCTACGTCAAAAAACGTTACTTCAAAAAAGTTTGTGTGAGGAAAAAATCAGGAGTAAATTGAAATTGTAAATTATTATGTAACTCTTAAATATTGAAATACATAATTATTTGTTTGTGAATTAACTTTTGTGTTACTTTTCACATAATTTTTTATTAAACCAAGTACCCATTTTATTTTTACATATGTTAATAAACAGAGAAAATAGTACACTGTGATGATCTGTTCGCAGATTCGTTTTTGCTGTGCCACCTTTGTAGCGCAGATATATATATTATTTTTAGGACCTGCCTAAAAGAGTAGCCGGCTGTTAAGAAAGCCACTGGCTGGAATATATTTTATGTACCGGCAGCTTCATGAGCGCCAGGTAGTATATTCGATGAAAGAAAAGCCAAAAGACTCGACTGAGTTTGATCTGTTTAATGATAATTTATTTTCAAATTTTGTTCCTTAAATACCTACTTAACGGTACTTCTATGTATTGTTATCCTACTTAGAATTACTTATTGCAATATTACATTTATTCGCATCTCCTTTGCTCTAATTATGTTTACATTGTTTGTGTATCTTGTTGTTGCATTATGCTTGTACATTTTCTGTTTATGTTGTTTTTGTGATTTAGGCGTAGTCAATTGACTTATGCCTAGGACATGCCCATGTTAAATTCGCCTCTTAAAACCATTGGAAGTGGATTGAAGTGGAACTAGTGGTGGTTGGTTTGGGACTAGCGTCATTCTAGTTTATAACTAATTACATGTAGAAGGGAGTGCAGTTCATTTAGGGTGTACGGACATGATTCACACAAACATAATCTATGTATGTGTTCAATATGACGATTTTGTTCGTGATTCTTATGTCCGGACACTTTTATTGAATGAGTTGGAAAACTAGTGAACGAGTTTGACTTAAACCTAATACATAATTTTAGAGAGTATTTTAAACCGATTATTTGTTTTATAGAATTAGACTAATTAATGTTTGTGTCACAAGGTTGTTTGTACGCACACAACCGTAAAATGTCTTTACAGGATAAATTAATTATAAGATATATTGACGCTGTATTCGACAGCTAAATCTTAAATATAATGCCTAACTTGTACAGTATCTAACCTCCAACGAAAGTAGTTTAGTATCAGTAAAAAAACAAACAAAGTCTTTCCCTATAAAAATAAAGAAAAATTAAAAGTCTTTACAAAAAATATAGCGTAATCACAAAATCATCTTAATGTTGTTAAATTAAATAAAATTGTAAACACAGCGGCATTTTATGACTTTACAAACAAGATAAATGTGATTGCGTGGGTTTCATTAGAGAGATATAGACACACTTTACTATAGACAACAAGCTGACATCATAATATTCCTTTTCGCTTCCTACTAAATCTCGAATTGATAAAAATCCTCAGCAAAATATAAAAAAAAGACAGCTAAACACTTTTGTAAATGGCCAAAAGATTTGCCATAGATCAAAAGAGCAACAAAACAAAACCAAGAGACTGAGAAAATTCAAACTTAATAACAAATATGAATCATGTTTCATATGATAAATTTGCATACAATAGAGATTTTTCACTGGTCCAAATACAACAGCTACTCCATACATACACTCGTATTAAGACATATGACATACATAAACTATATACCACACTGTACTACAAACAATATTCATATCCAGCGTACGAGTTTAGAAGAAAGAAAGACAAATATATTTGAAAACTAAAATGACTGAATCCGAATCTGAATGGAAAAAGGAGCAAAACGTGCTCACTGCATTTTGTATAAATGTCTAAATCTAATGTGGGTAATTATGATTCTGATAATATGACATTAAATTTTTCATATTCACATATTGTGCTGTGTGTCTGTCGTAGGTATGGTATAAAGCATGCGATTTGTTTGCCAATCCAACAACAGAGACTGGTGTGTAATTGAGATCATTTATATTTTTTCTTCATAGTTTTTCAAATTCAGCGGGGAACAGCTGCTCGTATACCTACATAAATGACAAATATTACTGGGGATTTTTATGTAATACAAGTAGGCAAGTAGGGAGGTGATTTCATAAGATTTGTTGACACTTTAAGTGCATGATTTATTTTGAAAACAATGCAAATAATTGGTAATTTTTCTAAAATTTAAGCACAGAGTTTTACCATGTGTTACGCGGTTACATTAAACCTCAATTTTGTGGACTTTAGCCAATAGAAAAGGATTATAACGAAGTGCTAAAAATGTAATGAACTTGGTCAATTTAAACTTCTAGGTACCACAATATCACAATTTTCAGCTGTGACTGGAATACTTCCAATTTGCTGCGAAGCATTTAAGTTTATTTGTCAGAAAACAATACAATTGTGGGAACAACAAATTTAATTTAGAAATTTGTTGTTTATACATTTAATGTGTGAGAATTCAAGTAAGTAAGTAGATTGTCGGAAACAATTTCTCTAATTTAAAAATGTAAAATATAATATAATTATTGTAAATTATAATTGTTTGTATGCAAACATTAAAATGTGTTCAGTCGGGTATTTATGTGAACTGAAGCTCCATGTGCCAACGTTCAAATCTACTAAAACCAACTACCTATTGCAGGTGTTGAGTAAATAGCCCTTACAGCCGGACGTATTGCGAAACATGTCAAATCATGTCCTGCCACATTGTTCCTCTGAGACTTTCTGCAAAACAAAACATTTTTAAGATTTTAGTACGGAGATTTTTCTGATTTAAATGTCAGTTTGACATATTTTAATCTTTAGTCGATTTGAGGAAATGCGTGTTTCAGCTTTTTTTGAAATTCGCACTTGTTCGCGTTTTTACGATTAAATCTTTTCTTTGGACAAGGAGAAACCAAAAATACCAACAGAATAAAAAAAATATCAACAAGACAAATAAAAATATCAATTGGGAAAACTGTATTGTTTAGCATAGAAAAATTAAAGACATAACAAAATTTATATAATAAAAACTAAAAATAAGGAACCAAGAAACAGTAAATGTCAGGCAGCATAGCAAAGTTAAAAACAAAACCAAATTAATGTAATAAAAACTTAAAATAAAGAAACAGGAAACAGCAAGTATCAGGCAGCAGGAACCGGGAACAAGATGAAGAAGAAGAATTCGAAATCAGCAACAAATAAATGTGAAGACAGACAGCAGGAAACCAGGAACCAGGAACATAAATTAGGACATCAGGGTTACGAAGCAGGACAAATAACACAAATACATTCAGGAAACCAGGAACAATACAAAATAGACGCAAGACGCCGACAATAAGCAACAGCAAATAATTTAACCGGACAGGATCAATAGAAATACGGGAAACAGGAATAACCAACAGCAATAATTAGACGCGACATTATCAGTCCTGGAACCAGGAACATACGTTAAAACTCCATAGTTACGAAGCAGGAAAAATATCAGGAAACCAGGAACAACACCAAATAAACTTAATTAGAAGATGCCGCGATTCAAGTCGATAGGAAACAGGAATAAGGAGCAAATAAAAAATAAAATGCAGATGCTCGCAAGTTTAAAAATTCCAGTGGATTTGCTGCTGAATCAGTTTCTATATGGCATAAAGGTAAAATATATTTTTGAGTTTCAAAACATATTTCAAAAATATTTTCAAATCTTGTGTCTTCCCCTAACACGTAGAAATAATATCTGGTGTCTATAGATTATTCCAATTTGTTGAAATTTTCAAAGTCGGGTTTGTTTTCTAAGTCTTTTGTTTCGACTATACAACACAACCAGGAAAAAAAAACAAAAAACACCAAAAACACTTGCTCCTTCAAATTGTAAACGCTTCCTCCTAAACAAGTCATTCTTTCTTTGCTTGTTATTTGTTCGCTACAAGTACATGTACAAGTACTTGTTGTCGTTTTTTGTTGTTGTTGCTGTTTTTGTTTTTTTATTTTTTCCGTCTTTTTTCTCACAATTTAAAGAGAACAGCAACACAACTTCTTCAGGTTTAACAAAACAAATATTCGTGATTTCTGATAAGCATCATCGTTTGTAAGTGCCAACTGTGTTAAGCATAAAAAATTTAAAAAAAATATATAAACTGAGGATAGACAAAAAATTCCACACTAAAATGCGGAAAGCTAATCAAAAACGCGTTACAATACTCTTTCTGGCAACTGAAACAAAAAATAGAAAAATTCAAAAAAACGTAACAGAAATCAATACCATAACCAAACTCAAAACAAACAAACAGTCAAGAACAATACCCCAGTCAGAGTATTCCTTTGAAAAATGAACCATGAAACAAACACCTTATCCACCGCGTACTTATTCCGTGGCTACCCCGTCTAGCGTATGTATCTGGCTACAAATCCACATTGAAGCGGTTGGGCAAAATAAAAAAATACGGAACGCGAAAACAAATGCCAAGTTCAATATTGTTACGCTGCCGTTTAAGGTGCTTTTTCTTTTTGGGTTTCCCACTCATTGTAGATAGGTTGTTTGGATCAGTTTTTTTTCGGGTTAATCCGCAAGTGGATAAAAAACTTAAATGCGTTTTATATTGTGTGCATTCGTTTTGTTACTCTATTCAAATGTTATTGACTATCAATTGTCAGCTACTTGAAGTCTCGCACAAATCGAACGTGCAATTTCGGAAGGATTTCTGTCGATTTGTTGTGGCTGTTTGTAAAGTGTTCCCGGTAATGAGGATAGTATGCAGTGTTTGATCACATTATGGATTTTTCTGTTATCTTTTGTGTGTAAAAAAATACACGTTACTGAAAATAAAATACAATATAGTATTTGCAAAGGGATTAAATATCTTTTACAAGTCAGAAATATTTCAGTTAATCTTAGACTAGTTCCTAGTCAGAACTTAACCGAATATATACCCACGGAACGGCGGTTGTACCAACCGAAAGTTTGGTTGTTGCAATCGAATCATATTTGCCGCAACCGTATTGCGTTGAATTTACCCGCCACAACTAAAACTCGGTTACAGCAACCTAATTTCGTAACTAATTTGTGTGCGCCGAAGTTCCAATTACTTATGCTGCATCAATAAAAATTGTCATTGCAACAACTGAATTTATGAAAAATTCTGTTACTGGAAGCGAATTTTTTATGAATTCTGTTACAGCGATCGAATTTCGTGAAATTATTTCGATTCGATTGTAACGATCGTACTTGTACCGAAATTGGACGACTCAGCTACATTACACATCATTATTGTCATTTGAATTGTATTTTGTTTTTTATAAAACAATTTTCAATTCTTGTCTTTCGAAAAACATTTAGAAAAGACGCGTTTCTGAAAACATGTTCCCAAAATTTTTTTCAACCTAGCGGCATTTCGGTGAAATACTATTAAAATGTCATTGTCTTCAGTGGGGCACGAAAAATCGCCCAGAGATAAATCCCCCAAAAAATTTATGAAAAACTGCCCAAAAAATCCATACAAATGTGGGCGAAATTTCATATGAAATATCGCCCAGAATAAGGCAATATTTCATTTTCATCCTTTGTACGCAAAATCGTACGCAAAATTGCCCAAAACAAGTTTGTGAAAAATTGACCATTTGGATTTTTTTTCCATAAAATTAAGTATGAAAACAGACCCATTGTGGGCCATGTTTCATAATTGTAGATATGCCTGCGGCGGTTACAACAATACATTATGAAGCAATTATTTCTCCAAAATTGCGCAATTTTTTGACTGCAGCGCTTACTTTTGGGTCATTTTGCATTTATTTTTGGGGTAAATTTCATATGTAATTTTGGGCTATTTTTCATATTTTGACCCAATTTTAAAAATTGGGCGATTCTTCTTAAAATTGTTTGGTCATTTTTCTTTTGGGCGATATTTCATGCAGCTTTCCAAAGGATATGATAGACATTTAAGCTGGCCATCCTTAAGATGGCCTGTTGACATACTTCCATACTAGTGTATGGCAAAATGTATGCTCATATGAGGGCATACTTCCATTTTTTAAGCAGACCTATTGATAGACCTTCTAGTGGAAGGCGGAAGGGATGCACACTTCCATTCTTTAAGGAAACTGTTTGGCAGACGCAGTTGCTCATGAAATCCTGTTGATGGACATGTTCGCAATTTGTATTTGCAAAATCATAACATGCGGTAGCCGAGTAGATAATAAGTCACAAATACATATATTGTAATCTAGTAATCATTGTGTCCCACACATGTTATATTGAAGAGCAAACACAATGAGTTTGGGCACAAACATAATATATTTGCGACAAGCTACAAACACGTTGTATTTGCATCCAAACAACAAAACAAGACAAACTTTTCAGCGTGTGTGGCCTTAATGCCAAATTCTGGAAACCCCCACATTCAACCAAATATTTGTTGACTGTAAATCATTCTTCTATATGGAAAAAACGGTTGTGGAGAAAGCGCTAAGGTAAACAAATTGAATCTCACAGAAGGAGGAATAAGGCCCGTAAGTTCTACACGCTGAAAAATCTGTATTTTTTGTGGTTTGAATATAACGTGTTTGTAGCTTGTCGCAAATGTAATATACCTGTGTCCAAATGCATTGTGTTTGCTATTCAATATAATATCTTTGAGACACAATGATTATTAGGTTATAATATCTGTTTTTGTGATCCAAATGTAGCTGTAATTGTTGAAAACTGCTGAAAACACGGGACGGACACTGACGAGACAACAACAAGTTCATGAAACCAATGCTTGGATACATATACGTGTTTCCTGCAATATGTTGTTTAGGCCATTTTTCCGCGTGTAGCGACAAGTACAATGCCAAACCAGCCGCCATGGATCAGGGCCCCCTTTTGTAGAGATAAGGATGACAATCTTATTGAAGATGAGCAGAGTATGCTGGTAATATAGATAAAACAATTCTCTGATTTAATTGTCCCAGGATACTTCAATGTAGATGACGGTGTTGAGCACATACATGACGATGACGTAGACTGAGCTGTTTAACCCATATTGGGCGGGACAATAGAACAGCTGGCCCAAAATCGATTAAACGTCTACCTGATGCTATTTAGGCAATTATAACACAAACACAGCAAAGTAGTAGTTTGACATTTGCAAAGAGGAAGTCATCTGTGATCCTGCTATCACGTCTATATACATTAGGGTGGGTAAAATCGCATACAAAAAAAAAATTACTTTTAGGTCACCACCTAAAAATGAAGTTCAGAGTGTTTAATGACTATTTGCAAAATATTGCGATTCTGGGTTCAGCAAATTGTGAGCTATTTTGCTTTGAAAACACCTCTAATTATTGGGTTTTTTGGGTGTAACTTTTAAGATGTTGCAGATATTTGGAAAATTTATTACAGGTACGTAGACCTTTATGAGTTCTTGCATTGCACATGTTGTTTTTATTTGTATTTTTAAAGTTGATGGAGTTGTAGAGGTTTAAATGCCGTTTTTTAGTAGATTTTCGTGGAGTCCTCAGAAAAAATCAAAATAACTCGGTCATTTTTACTCGTATATTAACACTGGAATGTCAACTATCGACCAGATGTTCACAAAACCCACCAAAAACAAATCGACCCGTACCACCTCTTTGTAGATTGTAAGGCTGCTTTCGATAGACCGAGCGAGCTTTGTATTCCTGCTAAGGTGATACTTCTTTGTAGAATGACACTGGCCGACACGAAGTCTTTAGCAAAGTTTAGTAGAAATCTCACGAGGCGAGGACTCAGTCAGAGCGACACATATGTATATCATGCGAAAAATATATGGGCCTATAATGCAAAACGGCGAGTACCAATGCGGATGAACCACGACCTCTATAATCTATATACTGACATCGACTTAGTAATGCATATCAAAATAGCCCGCTTACGCTGGTTAGGCCATGTTACTACAATAGATCAGAATGAACCAGTGCGAAAGATATTCGAAGACGTACTCGAAGGACATCGACAAATATGACGAAGAAGACTTCGCTGCAAAGACCAGGTGGAAGATTGCCAGTGAGAGGCAAAAAGCTAAAAATCGTGCCGGTTTGATAAACATTGTATCCTCATTTTGTAAGGGTCTGGAAACTTTTAGGTTGTTTGCGGCCACATAAATAAGTAAGTAAGTAACCAACTATTGCGCGTGGTTCAATGGTTTTTGTGCGTGACTTTTGTGCGTGAGAACGTGGGTTCACTCGCCGATCTGACCACTTATCGTTTCTCTCGGAGACGGTCATCTTGCCTACTTTCGCCATCACTAACCATTAAAATGCTTTTCAAAACCATTCAAAATCGGATTGGGAATAAATCAATCAGCTATGCTTGATACATACATATTCTGACACTATAAATATCAAAGAGAGCACATCACGAGAATGTACTCCCGTATCTTTAAGGAAAATGAAGGAATCCACCAAAATGGGATTGACAGTTAATGAGGAGGAGCTGGCATTCGCCTCGATAGGAACAATAGCCGAGCATAAATATTTCTTATAAATTCGAGCTAGTGGGACCAGGTCCACCGTGAACCATCACAAACCATCACTGACACCTGGTAAGCAGATGCAGTAGAACCATGGTCTTTTAGTAGAAATGTTTATAGTCCGAGAAATATAGAGTCCAATTACTGAAACGACCACAAAGGAATACAATACCGAAAACCCCAACAGTAAATATATTCGAAGACATAGTCGAAAGAAGAAGCAGACAGCAAATGTAGTGCTATCGGGATTAGGTTCACGAATCCTATTACAGCAAATCGGACCCATTGGAAAATTTTACATCTTTGATAGTTAAGATCACGCACTATAGGTGATACATATACTCTGGGCAGCTTTATATGCGGAGTATGCTGACACTCTAATCACCGTGCATGAATGAGATTTTGTATATGAGCTGATGAATGTGAATAGGTCAGCCTGTTGTCCATGAGCACCTGCGGCTATGCTGTTTTTAAAACGTAAAATTGCCACGCTAACCTCAGCTTGACAGGAGGGGGCAATTGGCACCATAGACGGCTGTGTGGTCAACGGCTTCAACTGCTTTGGAGATTCCCGGGAGATGTAAAATAGAGAAATGGTTACTTCATATCCCGTATATACTATTCACTGGTGCGGCTGGATTTCGGAAAGTGGACCCTGATCCATGGCCTTTAGTTTGATTTTTTACTCTCGGTAGACACTTCGGGGTTCGTTTCTCTTTCTGTAAGTTTAAAATATTTACACATGCGGTTTACCTCTCTCTGGTTCCCCTAATACTGGTCTTTCGTAGCTCGCATTACGTACTGACTTAAGCATTGTCATACATGTAGCGCTGTGTCCATCACTGGCCATGCGATACTCTTTATCATACCACGGTTTGCTTTTGGACGGGGTTTCATAACCGGAAATGTGTTTCCATTGCACTTCAGAGCCGTCGGGAAAGCAGTGTGTTCTGAGTTAGCAATGCACTGAATTTACCTGAATAAGTTTTTTTTTTTTTTTGCGAAGGCCAACACTAAATGCAGTGCATTGCATTGGACTTAGGAAAATGGGATAGGAGTAGGGGGAAATACTATCTCTGGCAATTGCACCTTTCCGATGTCCAGCTTCCTCAGCGACTGGTTTGGATCGATTTTCGCTGTGCTTACACTTGTGCGAACATTTGCTGTTTACACCCAGCTGTACTGGAAATTTCTATTATCCTATCTTCGGCCCAATAATCTAACCCTACCAAGCGACTGTTAAATGCCTACAGCTCTTTCGCACTGGAAAACATTTGCTTGAATTCGT
Source organism: Phaonia tiefii (assembly GCA_963931995.1). Taxonomy (NCBI): domain Eukaryota; kingdom Metazoa; phylum Arthropoda; class Insecta; order Diptera; family Muscidae; genus Phaonia; species Phaonia tiefii. The sequence goes on along the minus strand of OZ008368.1, from coordinate 192,612,393 downwards.
ATCAAAAGTCCGAACAAAATGTAATATGTTTACATTGTATTTCTCCGGATTAAATTAAATTAAAGATAAAAGCAAAATGCGTTTGAATTTGAGAAACAAAAAATATATAAGAAATGGGGAAAAATAAGTCGACAATTCTAATGGTACCACCACTTCAATGCCCCTTGAGAGAAATGGTAGTAAACAAACGTAGTTTTCATGCGCAGTGAGAACGAAAACAATGCTGCATAAAGCAAATGAAGCAATTTTTTTCCCGGGTCGCAGACAACCAAGAAAAAATACCCGATTAGTCGGTTGTCAAAATTTATGGAAATTAAATAAATTTTCATGATTTCTGCCCAAAACCAACAAAAGTGACAAAGTCAATAAAATAATTGGCATTTAGAGTGCCGTATAAGCTCATCCAGTTTAAGTAGCCCCAACGTCTGGGCTAAATCCAGCCTATTCCCTAATTTAATTTTAAATTTAACATTCAGCCTCAAGCAAGCGTTATTTTACTGTTGAAAGTTTGTATACAGCTCCTGGGTAGTTCAGCCTCTGCATGGTATAGTTGACACCCTATAAACACAAGTAAGTCACAAGTAACTCTACGCTTGTAATATTTTTGAGCACCATTTGAATTAATATTAAATACTGATACATACTGGTACTTTAGTGAAAGTTTCAGGAACTGTTTCAGAATCCTTTATTAGATCTATTGACAGATATGGATAGCCCACCTCAGAAGGTATCAAACATATGCAGTTGTGAACTCTAAAGATGTTTTATCTCAATGACAATGCTCGCGTAAGCTTTTGTCGCACATTTCTCTACATCCAATACACGATATATTGAGCACATACTTGAGCAAATATATCGAGAATATATATATATGATGCCCAAAGAAGTTTGACTACTTCTCCCGAACTTTGAAAAACCGTTCTTTCACTTCCTTTTTCCTATTTATAACCAAATATAACTTTAATATATTCCCAACATTATCACACTATCCCAAAAGTCAACCCGCTGCACTGAATACTGATTAACTTTTTTTTTTAACGTTAATGTCGAGTATTAGAAAGACATTTCTGTTAATTACAACAAATTTACTTAAAAGTTTTGTATATTTTTTTCAAGTCGTTCTGCATTTTGGTTTAAATTCTTGTGTTTAGGTCGTGTGATCTCTCAAGTACAAGGTTGTTAAGGTAAAAAACATCATTACTTGGTCGAGAGAGAGAGCAAAACAAAAGCGACAAATAAAAATCAACTTCTAAGCACAACAATTGCTACAGAACAGACAGACAATCCGCGCGAGACATGCAGCAAACAGAAAATAATGTTTCAAGTAATGTTTAGCATAAAACAAGTTCGTGTCTTAAGTCTTTTGTTTTGTTTACTTTATTTCTGATAAGAAATAATCATGTGTTACTTAGGAAAAACTAAACAAAGATATAAATGTAATGTCTTGTTTTTCCACCAAATAGACTACAAGTAAACAAATCTTTGGTAATTAAAACTTTCGGCAGGTTAATCGAAGGGATTTGTTGAGGCAGTGTTGAATTTAATGGATTTAGTGAAACTATTTTCCGTAGAGTCTTAATTAGATTTTACAGCACTGATGCAGTTTGGTACAAAAATTGTTGTCAACCTTCTGTTTATTTAATGTCTGAGTCACAAGTTGACATTTCCAGTCGTCAATTTTTTTCTGGGTGTTTGTTTTTAAAGTCAATGCCATTGGATAACATTAATTTTCAGGTAAAAATAATTAGAACGCTGCTATTGTTTTATGTTGCCCAAAACTCAGGGAATGTCCCTTAGAAATGTAAGGACGTAGGGATAAGAGCAAGAAAATATTTATACTTGATAATACCATATGTAAGTGAGAAGGAATATAGTCGCCGGTAGCTGTTCCACATACGGACTGTTCCAACAAAGTTTGGATTTCTATCCGTACTTTGTAGTTCGATAATTTGGGTATGAACTAGCAAAGAGTTGAAAATCTCTGAAGAAGTTTGTGTACGGTTAAATAATCTAAACTCAACTATGACACCATTTATCTCAGAAGAACACTTCCCATAGAAATATCGAGAGAAGAGCGGTACGTGCCAACACCTAATAGCATCATGGCCATATTTTGCACATGGTCCAGGAGCACCCAGATAGAGTCTGGGTCCAGATTAAATACGAGAAACCACCGAATTTATAATGTAGGTTAGATTATAATATATTAAAGACACGCAAAAGCTAAAGTATTCAAAGACTAACAAGTTAATACAACACTCGCACGTCTGCCACCCCATTGCGATTGTTCTCAGAAGAGAATTTTGGTAGAGGTAAATAAAATAAAAAAAATTTAAAACCAGCCTGCAGCATGAAATATTAGGGGTAATACTATGAAAAACAAACAGACATACGAAATCGTAACCAATAACTAAGACTAATAAATATATAAAATTAAAATAGTATTAAGGGAATCCCCCCATTACTAGGTTAGGCTAGGCCTCTAACGATGGTTACCCCAATGAGAAGAAACAGATCGGCTGTTCCTAATTGTGCTAGCAATTGGGTCCGAATCGAATCCGGTACCGGCCCTAGCAGTGTTTCCTAGCAGTGTTGAGTGTCTTCAAGAAGCTCAAAACACTTAACCCAAAAGCACCTTCACATCCCTCAATATGGCCAGGAGTATTCAATTCAATTAATTCAATTATCAGTCAGTCTTAAATCCTAGTTGAGTAGGAGAGCATTGCAAATATTTATTTTATAGCCATCAATATAAATAAAATATCCCGAAAGTGACGAGCTAGCTCACTCTCAACTATATAGTCGCTCTTGTGCAGTATTATTATCTCCGGATCCCTCCAGAATTACACCATCGGAATAGTACATTCATCCATTCCAACGAGAATATTATCATAACCTGGTTGAACACGTTTTTGTGGCCGTCGGTGGTGCAATTGCAGTGTACGCGGCTCTTGTCTATGAGAACGAGGGTCGGATATCTGCTCTGACCACCTTAAATTTCTTTCGACGGCGGTCACCTCGCTTAGTCACGGCGACACTATCGAGTATTTAGCCATGAAAAAGCTTTTCAAAATACTGTTCGGAACCGGTGTAAAATTGTAGGTCCCAATCAGTGAGTGTAAAACTAGAACGCGCACACTTCACTGGTTGTGAGAAGCTCTCCCTAATCCTTTAATGGAATATAACGGGCAACCATTTTTTTTAGTTGAACACGCTTAGCCCAGCTCTCTTTGTAGAAGTGCGTTTTATGTCACTACCTTTTAGTGTAAAAGTCCAGAGTGCTGAAATAAAGTATTATATCCACTTTGAGGGTGCTCCTCCTAGCGCCTCGAATGCAAATAAGTAGAGATCTTTAAATCTTACTCAGCAGCTTCAAGTGATTGCTTCTTCAAGGCAGTCCACCACACCAAACATGGAACCGGTTTTTGGACAAAGTGATCAGCTTTTGCTACAGAATTTCGACAGACATATATACAGTTCATATGCTTTTTCATCCGTTTCTCAATATTTTTCTTTCAGTTCAACTTCCGGTGAAGAATAACACCGATATACTGTTCCGCCGATGGTAAAGACGCATTAAACCATCTAGTGTGTGCTCGCGGGCATTCTAAACTCCTCAGCCTTCCGCCAGCTGATTACTTTGCCAAATCCGATTGTTCCCAAATCAGCTTTCATCAAGTCAGTGATAGTAGACAATGATTTCTCAGCGATCAAAATAAGGGCATCATCAGCGCAAGTCTCATTCCACGTTGTTTGCCACTAACACACAAAGCAACGGACCACGAGTTAGTTACAAATAGCACCAGACGTTACATTATTAAAAGCACTTTCATTACCCAAAGCAGCTACTATCGTTGAGGTTCCCAAACCCCAAGTTGAGCACAATATATCCAAGAACATTCTACAAGGCTATATAGGCTACAGCAATTTATAGCCCAAGCCATTTTATCACATCGACGAGCCGCCCGATGGCACCAAACACATAAATTCACACAATTTTGTTTTCACAATAAAAGATTATTACTAAGTATAACTAATTAGTCTGTTTCAACAAATTTATTTAAATTAATCCGGCGGAGAAATATGGCTACCTCTTTCGGCTGTTGCAATGGAACTGATTTACGATGTGTACGTGACCCACAACTCACGCTCACCAGTTTCTCTGAGTGGCCACTTTTTTACGCCCGCTCATTTTTTCCACTGCTTCTCTCTCTATACCATCATAGAAATTAGTTTCGTTACAATAATGAAATTGTTTCGTCAACTAAAAATGTTGACAAACATTCACAATAAATAATAATATAAATAATAATAATATTATATAATAAATATAAAGTAAGAGATAAACCAAATATCAGTAGTTTAAAACTCATGCCTTTACTTTTTTTTAATTTTCAACCCATTTATCTACAAAATTCAAATTAAATAAAATTGTTGCATGAACAACAAGTAAGTCGTTGCAAAAACGAAATGAAAAATTGTCAAAGAAGTCAAGTATGAAATTTGTCGTTGCAGCGACTATCAAATTGTCGGATATACGACACTTTTCACTATAACAACGTAAAAATATTAACGAAAATGTTTCATCCATGCGTCGAAGCGTTTTTCTTTCAGTGTACGACAAAATAATAATAAGTCGACAAAATATTGGCGCAGATTGTACTATTTTCTCTTGTATCTCCATTATCATTGTTAATGTGGTAAGAAAGACCCGCCGGAGTGTTGCTTTGGATCTACTGCCTGGATACATATTACATTATTATATATGCCTGGATACATATACATATGACGTCGTGTTGTGTGAAAACTGTCCTCATTGAAATAGATTTGTCAAAAGTGACAGCTAATTCAACCTAATCTAATCAAATGAATTTACTTACTTAAACTAAAAGCTGGGGAAAACCCCTTACAATCCGATAACTGTACGCTCTCCAATTCTAGTCTCATTGATTAGAGCCCACATTTTTACATCCGTTTGAACGGTTGTATTTTGAAAAACTTTGTCATGGCTTAATTCTCGATGGCATCGCCGGCACTGAGATAGATAGTATGTAGTATCATTGCATCACAAATGCTTACTATGAAAAACCGTAATCAAAATTATTTCTAGATCGTGAAATTAATTAACTTTTAACCAACTCTTGTAAACGATAACAATGGGTGCTCTTAGAAGATGTCATTAAAACATGAACCATTCGGACTTGCACTTAATTAGGTAGACCCTAAATACAATGGCTATTATTGCACGACCCATATTAACTCGTTTCACTTTGAAATTTCCCTGGGCGAACGATAAATATTGTTTCAAAAATTGACTGCCAATTAATTAACGTAATTGAAAACCATAACATAAAAATCCCACAATAATAAACTTTTAAATAACCATCAACGTCAACAATATAATAATCATCAAAAAGACACAAAACCAACACAAATTACTTATATCCACTAATATAGAAGAGAAAAAGCGACGATTGCAAACGAAACAAAAACTTCAACATCACTAAGATTCACACTATTTAGACTGGAAATGAAACCCCTCTCGTGACAGCAACACGAAGCACTTGAAATGAAGACTTGTCCGCAGACTTTATGTGATGACCAATTTAGGTAGATGGCAGCAGCAGCAACAACAACGGCTTTAATGATGGCAGCAACAACAACAACAACAGCAAAATAACGCCTCTAGAAATAATGCTATAAAAACGACATCAATGCAACATGCATGTGGCAAATGTTGTAAAACGTTGTCTCAGTCATCGTCATCAACATCAACAGCAGCAGCAACATCAACATTGCCTGCCATCAGCATCGTCTCCATCATCACACCAACAACACTTGTGACGGCAACATTGCTAATGCGACTGCCTAGTGCCTTTGTAGATGGTGCTAATGGTTGCAACAATTGTGGTTGTTGTTGCAATGTTTGCTATTTGATATCGCTAATAAATCATTCAATCTATTTAATTAATGTGCATCTAAGAACATTTAGATGCAATTTATTTTAATACGATAATTTATTAATTTATTGACTTTTAATAAGCCCAGCTTATGCGCAACTACAAACAACAGCACACCAACGAGAATGTTGAAAGTCGCACACTGTGTCTGTCGCATATGCGCATAGGCGCGCATGCGCTCTCACAAATTCACCCGCGTCCCTGGTCCTCATGCTGATGATAATGATGGTCATACTAAAAATATCATTATATTGTAATAAAGCTAATATATCAAACGGCAGCCATATGAGAATAACTAACTAGCATGGAAGTGGATGTAGTCTAAGTAAGATGACCAGTGATTTCTGCCACGGAACAACCACAATTTATTATACACGCACACTTGCACTTATTTAAATCATCAGTTGGTCGGTCGGTTGGTCGTCCTTTCGTTGACGCGTGGAAACTATTTCATTATGCCAACAAATGCGAAAAAGCACCTTGCAACATGTTGCCGGTGTGTAAGTGGCCACAGCGGGCTGGTTGAGTTGAGGAATTGTATGCACTAGAATTGTGATATCTTATAACAAATTCAGGTGCGAAAAGATTTACGAGCTGACAACCGTTAAAAGTGTTAAAGTGTGTTGACAATTATTTTCAATGTGTATTTCAACTGTTAATCAAAGTCTTTTACTAAAGATTTTGTTGACTTCGTTGTATTCACTTCGGGCAACACTTCTGTGCTACTCTTAGATTAGTTGGTGGCACCAGGCACAAGGGGTCGGTTACAGTAAGTGTGAAAGTAAATGAAGAGTTGGCTCTACGTAACTGTCACCAATGAAATAACATCGAAAAATAGAATGAAATAACCCTAAAAAAAATATTTCATAAGAAATAACTGCCAGATAAAATAAGTCCCATAAAGAAAACGAAATAAGGTCCAAACATATTCATACATTTTTGGAGTTATTTCAAATGAAATAATTTAAAAATGTTTGGGGGTTATTTTATAGCTTTTGGTAGTTACTTCATTTGTTTTTTGGGAGTTATTGTGACAAATGTCAAATGAAATGTCTTCTGGGGCTAATTTAATGTTGTAATAATATTTGGGAGTTATTTCATTTTAGTTGGGATTCATTTCATTATCCGGTTTTTTGGAAGTTATTTGGTTATGGGATATATTTCTTTTACGAAAAATTAAAAAAATTGTTTAGATAGCGAATATATCAAAAGCCTATATGCGACGAAATGAAATTAATGAACACACTTGAAAGCGAGTGCATGGATCCCAGTAGTCTTGTAGGGCAAGTACATGTCAGGATGTTTGCAGCAGGTTTAATTTTTATATATTTTCTTTTGTCATGGGCTCATGAATATTGATGTGTTGACCATTTAGAAAATAAATGGTTCTAAGAATATAGCCTTCGCTAAAGCGAGCGGTGGTTTGTCATTGACGAACTCGGCGTTTGTGTCTCCACAAAAACACCGGTTTAAATTATTGCAGCTTTCAATAATGAGTCCATATGTTCAATGGACTTGGAATAATGCTTCACGATGGTTAGAAAATACACCATTCTACAGTGTGTGCTTCGAAGGGGACGATTTTTCGTACTGAGTTTTTGCTTCCGAGTATTTTCTGTAGAGTCCGTTGGTTACTTCAAAGAATTACCAATGAAACACATCGAATATATTGAGAAAGCACAGGCTGAAAAATATGGCCCCAGCAACATATTGCAGGAATAATGTATATGTCTCTTGATTTTCTGAATTGGAGATCTGCTGCCTTTTTGTATCGTTGTTGTCTGTCACGTTTGTGTTTTCAGCAGTTTTCAGTAAACCATGTACATGGTGGTTTAGTCACAACTGGATAAATTTCACTAGCGTATTCCTTGGCCGTCGGTGGTGCAATGGTTAGTGTGCGCGCTTCTTATACATGAGATTCTGGGTTCGAACCTGCTCTGACCGCTTTAAAATTTCTTTCGGCGGCGGTCACCTCGCATAGTGATGGCAACACTATCGAGTATATAGCCATGAAAAAGCTTCCCAAAATACCGTTCGGAATCGGTGTGAAACTGTAGGTCCCATTCAGTGAGTGAAAACTGGAAAGCGCACAGCTCAGTGATTAATGGGAAACCAGAGTAATGGGAAACCATTTTTTTTTCCTTGGCTTATTTCATGAAAATATGTCCATCCACGACCATCCCCGCAAATGCCAGGGGCGAAATGGCAGCGGTTTGAAAATTTTCGGATTTTTGGTCGGATTGCACTAGGGTAAAACTGCTAAGTTCTGAAACAGTGGTCGGTAAGACCTCTTGGCTTCGTTTAGGGCATTTTGGAAAGGTATGCGGTAGGGCTACCATTTCAGAGAATAACAGAAATATAAGTTACCTGCCATCTGGCTGGGCAAATTGAGGTTATGTGCCCATTCTTAAGATTTTTTTCAATTTTTTTTAACCTCTGTCTGTTGGCGATTTCACTTTTTTAAATTTTTTTATTGATACTTAAAGGTTTTCCAAAGACCTTTCCAACAAGCACAAAAATATAAAAATCTGACCACTGGTTCAGAAAATTTTAAAACCGCTGCCATTTCGCCACCTCGCATTTTCGGGTATGGTCGTAGATGGACATACATATTTTCATGAAATGAGCCAAGGAATACGCTGGTCAAATTTGTCCAGTCGTGACTGAACCATCCAGTATTATAACCTATTAATCATTGCGTCTCCAACATGTAATATTGAATAGCAAACACAATGTGTTTGGACACGAAATACAATATTTGCAACAAGCTAGAATCAGGTTATGTTTGCATCCACACAACAAATAAAACAGTTTTTTCGGCGTATACGTCAATAATTAATACGTTTAGTTAAGAAGTAGCGCGTTTTTTGTGTTAAAAATGTTCAATTTTGACTTTGTTAAGAAATCTTTTTGAAAAATATGTGTTTTTATGTATAATATCTCATTAAGAACACAGAGAATATAGCGTGCAGACGGAAATTGTTAACGAAAATTCGCGAGAATTGTTTGAAAATACCACACTGTGTATATGTGCTTATTAGGGCCATAACTTGGATACATTTTTTATAAAACTCAAAATATCCCTAGCATAGTTGCATAGGCCATGGAAAAGTGTTGCAAAATTGGTATTACTTTGTCGCGGTTGCCAAAAGTTCACCCACAAAACGCGGTAACGTTTGCAAATCAGATTTTTTATTTAGTTTTATTTATTTATCCAATTATCGAATTCGGGGCTCGTGCAATCCTCATGCAATCCATGGGAAACAAATGCACCCACAATGAGCAACTGGCTGGAGCGGATTTTGGTCAGGCGGCGTGATTGGGCCCTACTTTTTTGAAGATGAGGTCGAAATTGCAGTGACTGTGAACGACATTCGTTACAGGAACATGATAACGGTGTTCTTGTGGCCTCAACTGGACGGCATCTACCTGGACGACATGTGGAATTAGCAGGACGGCGCCACCTGCCATGCCACGAATGAAACAATCGATGTATTGCAGTAACGATTAACAGAACAAATTATATCAAGCTCATGTCACCTGACCACCAATATCTTGCGATTTAACGCCGTGCGATTACTTTCTTTGGGGTTTTGTAAAATCTCGGGTTTATGCGAATAAGCCACAAACAGTTCCTGAGCTCAAATCCGAGATGCAAAGTAAATTTAGAAACGCCAAAGTGAAAGAAGTTTAAAAAAATAAAATTTTCTTAAATAAGCGGCTTTTCTTAAAAAAAGTAAATTTTCTCAAAAAAATACCTATGTATTATTTCTTGAAAACAATACCTTATCATAAAGATCAAACCTTATCATAAAGATCAAACCTTTGCTTAAAAAAAGTAAAATTTCTTACAAAAATAACTTTTCGTAAAAAAAATTTTTTTTTTATTTAAAGGAGTACAATTTCTTAAAAAAGTAAATTTTCTTACAATAAATTGCCTTTTCTAAAAACTACCTTCTCTTTAAAGAGTACCTATTTTGTGAAACAAAATAAATTTTCTTGAGAAAAGTACCTACTCTAATAAATGTACATATCCTTGAAAAATGGACCAATTCAAAAAAAATCCAATTTCTTTAAAAACACATTTTCTTCAAAAAAAATACCTCCTCTTAAAACAATAATTAAAAGTACCTTTTCTTAAAAATAAAATATCCCCTTTTCGATTCTTGACATAAGTAACCTTTCTTAAAAGACGTACATTTTCTTAAAAAAATAACCTTTTCGTAAAAAAAGTACTTCTTTGTTAAAAAAAAAATTCAATTCATACTCTTATGCCTTTTTCTGACAGAAAGTACTTCTTCTTAGAAATAGTACCTTTTCTTAAAAAAAAAACATTAGATATTAATAAAAGAAGTACCTCTCTTTAAAAAAAGGATTTTTTCGGGAAAGTATTATATATATTCTTACAAAAAGGACCTAAAAATATATTTTATTTTAAAAAAATACATTCTTAAAAAAAGTTTATCGTTTTACACAAAGTATATTTTAGTAAAGATCAATTTAAATTATTGTATTTTTTAACGGCCGCCTTAGGCGTGTTGTAACTAACTAGTACATAATTTATAGCAAAAGAGACTCCGTTCCAACCGGGTGTCTCCTGACACCTCATGCGATTTTTTTTTCAGTTTGGAGTTACCTTACATTTGTTTAGGTTTAAAGTTACTTTATATTGGCGGTTGTAAACGATTTATATTCTCGAAATCTACACTATTTAGCTCAAAGGAATTGACCTGTAAGATTTACCAAATATTCATTTTTTAAATTTTTCAAGCGAAATTTATTTATCTGAGATTTTGTTTGGGTGTAACGAAACTTTTCTTTGTTTGCATAATAGTTATACGAAGTCGCCCATTCACCAATCATGAAAGGCTCTTTAGGCACATCTACTTTTAGTATATTACTTTACTTTACTTTTATTGACTATTTTACAACCTCATGAGGTCAGATGTCGTACACATAGTAATTAAACAAACAAATTAAACAAATTTCAACATATTCTGCCAACTGGCTCTATCCTTCGCATTTTCTCGCTAGTTGGTAACACCAAGGATACGGAGGGATTCTTCTGTCTGGTCTTTCCAGAGGAGTCTTGGTCGTCCTCTTTTCTTGCTTCCATCGGGTACGTTATCGGAAACCTTTCGTGCTGGCTCATCTTCATCCATTCTCGTAACATAGCCTAGCCTACGGAATTGGCCTAATTTGATTCGCCTAGCTATGTCCACGTCAGAAAATAGATTATATAGCTCTGGTATCCAGCGACGTCGGTACTCGCCGTTTTCTCTAATAGGGCCATTTAGTTTTTCACCCACATGCGATATGGCCCCAATTTCGGAGCCATATGTCAAGACAGGTATAATGAGAGTCTGATATAGCTGGACTTTTCTCTGTCGAGAGAGGGCTTTATTCCTAAACTGCTGGCTGAGCCCAAAATAACATCTACTTGCAAGCACAATTATCCTATCTATCCCCAGACCTTGTTCACGGAGGATCCAAAATAGACAAAGTCATCGGCCACTTCAAAATTAAATCGGTTGTCAACGTTCAAGTCCGGACCAAGTCGAGAGGTTTCTCTAATCGTTGACACAATAAATTTTTTCCTGCCCTCATTAACAGCAAGACCCTGATGCCTTTTCGATTCTTGAAAATACTGCCCAATTTCGCCCAATGATGTCTATGTCGTCAGCATACGCCAGCAACATGTGGCTTTTCGTGTTAATGTTCTTGTTCGTATTTACTGCAGCTTTTCTAATTATTATCTTCATTAAGCTGTTGAACAGATTGCACGAAAGTGTGTCGCCTTGTCTTAGTCCTCGATTGGTACAGAATGGTCCAGTGAGGTCTTTCCCCACTTTCACTGCTGATTTGGTGTTGCTCAACGTCATTCTACAGAGGAATCCCAAGTTCAGGCATAGCTTCGTACAGTTTTCCCCGTACGGGGCTATCGAAAGCAGCTTAGTAATCGACAAAAAGGTGGTATTTATCGATTTGCTTTTCGTGGGTCTTTTCCAGGGTTCGGCGTAGTGTGAATATTTGGTCAGTCCTGGACTTGCCTGGTCTAAAACCACACTGATAAGGTCCAATCAGGTTTTCAAAAATTGGCTTTAGTCTTTCAAATAATACGCTCGACAAGACCTTATAAGCGATGGACATAAGACTGATACCGCGATAGTTATAACAGACTTTTAGTTTATTTAGAACTTCAATAAAAAGCCTGTCAATGTGTTTGTAGTTACATAGTCAAACACTAAAAGCAAACGTCTTTAGTTTTATTAAAAAAGGTTAGGATTAGGAAATAATAGGATTCGGTCAAACATGCGTGAGTCTTGAACATTATGGTCTGGACAATGTAGTGTCATAGTACTTATTGACAGAGAATCTTTAGAGTTATTGATGTTGTTTAGAGTTGATAAAACTTCTTAGACTATAGACTTTTTGAATCGGTGTAAAAGTTTGGGCAATGATGGATATTTTTATTATAAGGACAAGCTCATCCTTCTCATTTTCCTACAATCCTTGCTACTAACTCACCCCTTATGAGAATTTTAAAAACATATTATTCATATGTTACCTACATACAAGATACCAATATAGGCTTAGCCTCCCTCTTTTTAAACTGCAGGAATATATTTGGCCCCCTTCGGAACGCTGGACACTACAATACACACTCAATTTAATTGGCATTGCACTAGAGCTTTAAGACTGATAGGTGCGATATCATTTCGTACCTTCTCATCTCCCCCTAGTCAACTCGCCCAAGACATTTCACTATTCGCATGTTTTAAACATTTAACACAATTCGTTTTTAAACGGCGCTGAGCCTAAGTTGTATCCATGGGACGCAAGTACCATGAGGTTCTCATTCGTATGCAGCGTGTTACTTGCGGTTAGTGAGTGCTCGTACGAGTGAGTAGGTACTTCTTGAATTCAATCATAGTCACTTGTTAGTTTAGCATTTACTACTTCACTTGTTGTTTCAGCAGTTTGTATCTAGCATGTGTCACCAGCTAGTGTGTTCGTCCGCCTATTCATTCGTCCGTCGTATGTCTATCACTTGTGTTATAAATACAGTAACATGTGAGACTGTCTTTCTTCGTGTCCGCTAACTGGATTTTTAGGAAAAATAGTAAAATTGGAATGGTTTACTGAGAGTGTTATTTTGGAAAACCCAATGCGATATGATAAATTTCGCTTCGTACTTCTGTTTATATATAACTTCAATTAACAAGCATAAAAGGGTGTACAATGTGGTCAGAAAGTCTATTTCCTCTTTATATCCGTAAAATCTGTGATAAACAAAGCGACAAAAACCAACAAAAAATTCAAATTATAGTTCCATTCATGGAGTTTTGTTTCCACACCCATCATTTCTTTCAGTGGCTTACTGGATCAGTGGCTTATTGTTGTCTTTCAGCCCCTAAAGCCTCGGGCCTGCTAATATAAATGTAGCACCATCTTCCTGAGCTGATATGTTCGTGAAACGAGAGAAAATCCACCTCGAAATTTAGAACATCTCTGAAGTACTCCAAGCATAATGTAAGCTCACCAGGATGGTGCTGCATTTTATATGGGTTTAGAACCAAATATTTTATCAAAATCTCAAGAGATGTGGGGCGCGGTACAGCCAACTGCGAGGGTTATCAGTACCACAGGGAGGGTTACCACAGTCAGGGTTATCAGTACCTCTAGCCTTAACATACTCGATATTATCGTGTGATCGTCAAGAAGAATTATTGACCCTCTGTTTTCTAAAAATAATATATTTGGATTCGCAGCCCAATGATTTAGTTATCCATACTAAAGTGTTATAACTGTTATGTCTGAAATAAAATAAAAATTAAAAAAATATTAACACATACAAATGTTATGATATTTTTAATTGGGAAAGAGTATTTTTGAACTCGCTGTATGTCTACTACAGGGCCGAAAATCGATTCCAAAATCCAAAAACTGTTTTTTAATTTAATGATGGTTTCCAAAAACTTCACGCTTTCTAACCGGTTTTTCCGGGTTTTGATATATGGTAACCGGATTTCCGATTTTTTTTTTAAATTATTATTTAAAATAAAATTATATACTCTAAACAACTTTCGTACCACGCATACTGAAAACAGTATCAGTCTGAACTCATCCCAATCAGTACTGTGAAAACTGCCTTCAATTTCATATGATGGGTTTTAAATCACAATTGATGTCATTTTAATTACAATTGATGTCTTTTAAAATCAATTGATGTCTTTCCAATTTCAATTAATGTTTCTATATTTCATTTGATGCGTTTTAAATTTCAATTGATGGCATTTAAAATTCGATTGATGTCATGAATTTTAAATTTCAATTAATTGGTTTGTCTTAAATTACAATTTATATATTTTAAATTTCAGCCGATGTCTTAAATTTCAATTGAATCGTTGTAGATTACAACCGATGTCTTTTGAAATTCAATTGTTGTATTTTAAACTTTAATTGATGAGCTTTAAATTACAACTGTTGTCATTTAGAATGATATTGAGATCTTTCAAATATAATTTTATGCCCCTTGAACTTCATTTGATGTGATTTAAGTTCCAATTGATGTATATTGAAATTCAATTTATGTCCTTTAAATTTAAATTGATGCCTTAAATTTCAATTGTAGTCTTTTCAATTACAATTGATGTTATATCAAATTCAAATAATGTCTCTTAAAGTTAAATTTATGTCTTTTAAATACCATTTGATGTATTAAATTTCAATTGAATTGTTTTAAATTGCAATTGATGTATTTTAAAATTCAACTGTTTGTGCTCCTCTTTGTTTAAATTGATGCGTTTTAAATTATAAGTGATATGTTTTAAATTTAAATTGATTTCTTTCATTTAAATTGGCGTGTTTTAAATTTAACTTGAGTCCTTCAAATTTAGATTATTTTCATAAATTTCAATTGCCGTCTTTTAATTTACAATTGATGTCTTTTACAACTCAATTTATATCTTTTAAAATTGAATTGATGTTTTTTAAATATCGGTTGGAAATTTAAAAACCAAAAACTAACTTTTTAGATGAAGTTTATTATTTTTTCCTAAAAGGAACTACAAGGACATATCTGTGGTGACAAGGCATAACTGCATAACTCGAGTTTAAATTAATTTTTTCGAGAATCGAGCTGTATAGTATATCGTACTGCACGCTATATAATTCAAATATGTCTAATCCAATTTATAGTTCCCAAGATAGTGGAAAAGTTTTATTAGCAAATCTCAATCAATCACTACATTACAATTGAAATTTGAACCCTTAAAACGCTCACCTAAAATGTTGCAAAAATAGACATATGATGTTATGCCTTGTGACCCCAGATATGGTCAGTTCATCCCATATCCTAAATTATTTCCTTATTTTGAGAAATTTTAAATTTCGACTATTGATGTAGTAAGGACCATAAAACATTAAGACCATATTGGCTTTTGTTTCATTCAAGAGTATACTCGTACTTGTACACATTTAAAGAGAGGTTGGTCCAAGTTCTTAATACGCTTCTCATTTACTTAAATTCCTGAAAATATTCCACAAGTTCGTTGAAATAGGTATTCGAAAATAAAAAGCAGAATCTTTGGATTTTAATTTAGTTTTGATGATAGCCCAAATAAGGATTGGAATAAAAGAATTATTAGTAATGTAATTTACATGTATTAGTAAAAAATGTTCATAAAGATAATTTAAAAATCTGCCAAGTGATATTTTAACAATAAACCTAAACTCCACGTTTACTGAACGCGTGATTTCCACTTCCAGTTTTTTATAAATTAAACAAAAAAAGCTGATTAAGATATGAATTCTTAAACTGTATTATTTTCTTTTAGAATTATTTTAAGATTAAACTGCAACGTAACCTTGACATTTGAATTTAATAATTATCATTATTTTGTATTTGTTCTTATTTAGAATATCCTGTTTGCGAACGAACTTAATACTTTCCCTTGCCTATAATTTCATACGCTACAGTCACTAAAAAATTTAACTCATATTTAAAACTACTTACATTTATCATAAGTTTAGTTAAGTTTTAAATTCAAAAAAATAAATGTAGAATCGAAAATCATTTAATTGTTTTTATACAGCTGAGATTTTTGATCAAATATGATATAAGTACGAGGGCGGATGAATGAAACACAGTTTTTTTTTTTACAAAAAAAAAATCCAATGAGTGTTCGAACTCACGGGCGATGTGTTAACACCTTTTTGCTACACGGTACCTGTTCGATTTCTATGAACACATTCATAAATGTTACATTGGAAAATAAAAAACAGCGTTCAATCATATGATGACGTTACAGTTAAATAATATTAATACTTAAAATTATTTAAAGACCCAGTGCAAGCACATGTGTCATTATTTTCTTGCTCAATAATTTTTGTTTTATTCCCACAAAAGTCAAAGAATGCAAAGCAACAGACACTTGTATATACATACATACATTGTTATATTCGTACATATGTACGCTACACAAGTTCACAAAATTGACGTTGCTCTCTTGCTATCTCATTTTTATATACGTATAATACTTACTCTCTTTGCTCTGAGAGTGCTCCGCGCCCACATTTTATTGGACTTACCTCTCACTATAATAAAAAACAACAACACCAAAAACAACAGCTACAACAACTACTACTACTACTACTACTACTACCCTGCAAACATTTGGACGAGTTTTGGAAGATTAATATGCTGCGCGAAGAATCTGCGATTCTTCCTGGCGATCATTAAAAATTCATCTCTTTGCAGATGATTTCGCGAAGAATCAGCGATTCTTCCTGGTGATCAATTCGAATTCATCGTTTAGGCAGATGATTTTGCGAAGAATCAGCGATTCTTCCTGGCGATCATAACAAAATGAACGCTTAGGCAGATGACTATGCGAAGAGTCCGCGGTTATTCCTGGCGATCATTACAAATTCATCTCTTTGCAGATGATTTTGCGAAGAATCAGCTATTCTTCCTGGTGATCAATTCAAATTCATCGCTTAGGCAGATGATTTTGCGAAGAATCAGCGATTCTTCCTGGCGATCATAACAAAATGAACGCTTAAGCAGATGATTATGCGAAGAGTCCGCAAAAAGTACCTTACAAAAGTAAGGTGTTATATAATGGATGCACCAGCCAGGTCATTTATCATTGGTGTAAAGGGACACACGGGTTATTATTCTTGTACTCGATGTACTCAAAAGGGTGCAATGTTTAAAAATAGAATGGTATTCCCATTAAATCAAGAATGGGCTGTGAGATCTAACGACACACAAAAATTGCTTTAAACTTACAGTAATGGATGAATTAGCCACGCTATTTTCGTGGACATGCACCAAAGACAAGCCACGCATTAAAGATTATTATTTTGTTGCAATCATCAGACGTATGTATATAATGTAGCTCTATACAGTACAATATCATAACATTTTTGCTTCTTCTAACAGGTATTTGTCATCAAATATTTTCAAATATTGATGACACAAAAATTAATTCCATATTGCAGCAACACATTGTACACGCCAAAGACAGACTTAACGAAAGGGTTAAATGTGCAAAAAAAATTTAATTAACTTAGTTTTTTGGATTCTTAAATTATATACATAAAATTCATTGATTGAAATACCTTATATGTGAATACCTTTAATTTTCTTAACTTTTGCTGAATTTTTTCTCATATTTTAAAGAAGTGCTTCTATTTATGTATGTGTTTGGCTGTAGGCGGATTGAACTCTTTTAGTCCGTGGTAAAATTGGGTGAATACATTTTGGTATGGTAGATACAATATTGACATTTTGCTGTGCGGATTCATGTGATGAAATTTTGGCAGAACGTGAACAAAATTAGGACATTTAGCCCAGAAAAAAATAAATAATCACCAAGATGAATTCAATAAGGTGGTTTAAGATGTAGATTCTAGTGCAGTCGGTTGCTAATATGGGCTTATTAAACTGAAAATGAAACTAAGGTCTCTTAATTACTTATCTCCTTTATGTATTTCATTTGAAACAATGCAAACACATTTATTTAAACCAATTTGTAGCAATTTATTTTGGCCAAAGGAATAAAAGAAACCCAATTAGCTCTGGTAATGCTATCACCTCACGAAATACATCCTGTTCTTCAACAAATGTCATTATTTGGTACGTTGCCAAAATTTAGAGTAGCGCTAGGGCTAGTCTAATTTTTGACAGTAGATATTCACCTCGCAATCTTCAAAATTTTGTTCGGTGGAAAATATTTGAACCAATCCGCCCACAGCCTTAATAAAAAAAAATTGAAAACAAAAATATGCATCATAGTTACCAAATAATTTTCAAAAAGCTTAAGTAAGATTGGGTAAAAAGTGTACTTTTTGATAAAATAGTTACAATATTTTCCTCGATAATTTGCCACAAATCTTGGATTTGGAAGTTGTTTCGTGGTTTTCTTCCTTTTCCTCAATATTTGTAAAATAAAAACAACCAAACACACAACATCACACATACTTTGTCCGAAGTAGCTGACGTATACGTGTGTCACATAACCACATGTTTGCCATATCAACAGCAACGAAACAGCCAAACACACAACATCACACATACTTTGTACGAAGTAGCTGACGTATTAGTATGTCACCATAACTTCGACTGCGATGGTTTTAGCAGCAGCATAAAATCTGGTTTTAGCAGATTTTGACTTTGATAGATTTAGTCCCTATACGCCGCTATAGATGTTACAACATCAAAAATTATTTTTCAACATAATCTCCTTTTAGCTCAATAAACTTTGTCCATGGTTTCTCCAGTTTTTGTATCCCTTCCAAAATATATGATTTTTCTAGGTCCATAAAATAGGCATTTGTTTGATCAATAATTTCATCGTTAAAGCTAAATCTCTTTCCAACGAGCCATTTCTTTAGGTTTGGAAATAGGAAATAGTCACTGGTGGCTAAATCCAGAGAATATGGCGGATGAGGTACCAATTCGTAGCCCAATTAACCAACTCCAAACAATGCTTTGAAGTTGTCACACGATTACGTTTATTGTCAATTGAGAGCAAACGCGGCACCCATCTTGCAGACAGCTTTCTTAAACCCAACTGATCATTTAAAATCGAAACTCTACAGCCATATAAAATGACTATGGCATCAACAATCTCACGCACTTTTACCGTTCGATCGGCCAATACCATATCGTGGATTTTTTTCGACCTTTTCGAGTGTATTGACCTCAATTAGCCGTTCAGAACGTTCAGCGTCATTTGAACTTGTGCGACCACAACGAAAGTCAGTAAATCACTTTTGTAGCATTGAAATCGATGGTACAGAGTCCTCTTAGTATTTATCAGGCTTTACCTTGGTTTGATTGACGATGTTTTCGAAAAAAATAATGTTTAATGAGCGCTCAAAATCACTTTTTCCCATTTTTAAAAAAATGCACGAGGTTGTATGTTTTGAACAGCTGTTAAACGCAAAGTAAATGACAGAACTTGCTCAAAAATTTGACGGTAGTCTATTAATAGGTGGTATTTGATGGGAGCAGTGTTGCATTTCATATAACTACGAGGGAAGTTCGAAAAGTCATATACTTATTGACGCGCCTCGTACAGTTTTTTAAATTTAAAAAAAAACTAAACTATTAAACCGAGTTTCATCTCAGTCGGTTAGACGAAAGCCGTTTTTATGAGAAACTTGTATTTTCGAATAATTGTAAATTTTCTGAAAATGTAAAGTTTTTGAACACTTTACATATGCCAATTCGCATCGATCGAAGATCCCTAAATATCAACGCATACTAAATGGTCTATCATTCCTATAAAAGAGCAGTGTGTGTTAATACTTAGGTATCTTCGATCGATACTAATTTGCATATGTAAATTGCATATTTGAGTTTGTCTATATAGGATGGAATCAATACCGATGGTATCAATTAGGGCACAGTAGTTAGGCTTCTGATTATGAATTTGTCACGGAGTTCAAAACTAGTCATGCCAGTGAATGTGCTTAATTGAATTGTCTTATTTCCAACAAAAAACCAACCATTTTTCAATTAGAAAAATTTTCCTGGCGTTGTAAGCTTGAAGTATGCATTTCTCATACATTAATTAAAAAGTAACACTGGGTATATGACACTACAATAGGTCGCTTTCTCTAGCATCAGACCTAAAATATGCCCATCGGAAATTTAATCTAGATCAGTCCATCCGCTTAGAAATGGCTGAATCCGGAAATCCCCCACTGTACGTCAGAGGAAATAATTATGTAAATTGTTACTTCGCAAAAATTATTAAACAGCTATAAAGAAATTTTGCTTTAAGATGTTTTATTTATCCGGTCTTAAATTGGTAAATTTGCTATTGCTTTAGAAACCGCTTTTAATAATTTCCCATATGTTTAGTCTGATTGCCGCCATTATAGCGAAGCTTAGAAACATGTTTCCCATTACATTCCAAGAAGGAATTGGGGAGAGCTTCTCACATCGCTTCAGACGCACATAGATCGCTTGTACTTCATCGTGTCGACAAGATTGCCGGCCACCTAGCAGTTGTATGTAAGCTAACAGAATGGGCGTGGAAAAATTGCTCATTTTCTTTTGCGTAAGAAAATATTTGATTTTCACTTCTCATTTTCCATTCCAAACTAAGTTTTTGCAATAAAAACACCGTTCAAAAAATGGTAGGGGTCAGTGCTCGGCGGGGGTTCTGACTACCGGGAAAACTTATATCGGTCAAAAAAAGTTACGCGTATCCCGGCGTTTCGCTGGGTCGCGTCTAGGAAGTATCATTAGTAATAGTCATATACGGGAATTTGTCACGTTTCGGGCTTTTTTGTTTGACATAACTCTAGAACGAGTAGTCCGATATTGCTGCAACAATCTTAGGAAAATTAAGAATTACAATTACAATACTGTGTCTCTACATAATCAACAGTTTTGCTGTTATCAATAAATTTATGAAGAAAAATTATAATTTTTTGCCTAAAAAATTAATTTTTTTTAAAAAAATCATGAAGAATCCAAAACGGGAAAAAGTGTAAACTCCTATTACTTTCAAGTAAAGTCACATAACCTGTGAACAATGCAATGAGTATTCGAACTCACGGGTGATGTGCAAACACCTTTGTGTTACACGGTACCTGTTCGATTTATATGAACACATTAGTAAATGTTACATTGGAAAATAGAAAACAGCGTTCAATCATATGATGATGTTACCTTTAAATAATATTAATACTTAAAATTATTTAAAGACCAGTGCAAGCACATGTATATATACTTTAATACTTAATACTTTTTATTTAATTCCCACAAAAAACAAGAATGCAAAGCAACAGGCACATGTACATTGTTATGTTCGTACATACGCTCCCCAAGTTCGCACAATTTTCGTTGCCCTCTTGCTATCTCATTTTTATACACATATAACCACGTTATTATTGTCTTTGCTCTGAGAGTGCTCCGCACCCACACAGGGCAACTATTCGCTGCCGCTACATCTGTGTGTGTTTCGCAGTCAGACAAATCTGTGTTCTATATAGGGGTGAGTCACCCTTATCATTTAGTGGTATGAAAAATAGATGTTGACCGATTCTGAAACCAACCCGATATGCACACAAAATTTCATACAAATCGGTCCAGCCGTTTCGGAGGAGTTTAACGCCAAACAATTTGTGATCGCAGTCGAACAAACTGTATGATCGCTGTGGACAAATTGTGTTTGGATGTGTTCACTTTGTGAGTTAAGTCCTTACCTGTGCCTATAGATGTTAACACATCAAAAATCGATGAACGCATACATTTATTTTCGTTTGTTTGCTCCCGCCTATTTTGGATATCGTACGGTGTAATCAATGCCTAATATGCAGTTATTGTGTTGCCCATTCATTCAGCTAGCCCAACAGGCAATCCTTAATTGTTTTACAAAGCCGTAAAACGAATTGTGTAGATAGATACGTAGAGTTCAATAAGGCTCCTACCTCTTTTCCCAATCATATAATATTTGCCCCCATCCTTAATGGTGAAGGTATAAAACCCGTAATTAATGTACAACATCACTGCGTTTTACAAAATTCGCCACCAGATCATGTCTGTAACTTTCAAGTGATTTATTTTTGTCTTATTGTTGACGCTTATTTAACTAATTTTTTAACACACTTTTAATGATATCATTAAGTTGCCATTATAAAATTTTGAATTTTTTCCCCCTTGACAACATATTTTTTTCTCTTCTGGTATCCTTTGGCTTGAGTGTTCCATGTGACGGGACTCAGTCGACAAATTGTGAAGTGAAAGGTTGTCTCATATATGCAACACTGGTGCAAGCAACATTTAAGGAAATCAGTTTTATTGATAACAGGTTGCTGCTGTTGCAACACACGTTGAGAGAAAAAGTTTTTTGTGTTTCATTTCTTCTCGAGATGGAAGGAATGTTTCGGTGCGGTGCGCGATAATTGTCATTAATTGAATTATTCAATAATTGATTACGGTGGCAAATGCATTTGTACCGTCTGTCGCCTTCATTTTCTTTGAGATTTTATACGTCACTCTAAAATGAAATGTGTTCAATTAATAAAAAGAAATATTCGAAATAACGAATCTTGTATGAAAAGTGTAAGAAAGGAATTCGTATGAAAGGTGTTTTCTTTGTGGTGTCATGCAGCAAATGCAACATGTTATTAATGACAGCAGTTACTGTTTATAATCTCAAAGTAATTTCAGACAGAAGTGAGGAGAGATTTCATTTCAATACCGTTGTAAAATGGGTTGGACTTTAACATTGGGAACGAGATAGTAGGTGAACTGTTTCAATACAATAAAACTATTTAAATATATTGACGTTGACCACAAATGTCTGAGAGTTTGATTCAAATTTAAAGTTTTTCGAGTTCACTTCAATAATTCACCAACAAAATTGTTATTCTTGCAAAAAAATTTGTATGCAAATATAACACTGTGCGATAATTTAATGTATCAGATTGTATATTTTTGCTGCGTAGTTCCAGTAAAATTCTATGGTCTCAAAATTTGGTAAACTATTGGTTAGAATTTTTCCCAGTAATATCTTAACCGTCGGTTTTCCTTATTGCTAGACAATTGTTACCCGTTTTCTAAGAAAATTAAATAAAATTCTTTATAGACCTGGGTTTTGTTAAAATGTGCCACAAAAATATCCTCCATAAACGGTGCCTCTAAATTTAACAAATTTCTATCGAAACCCCAAATGCAAACCGAAACTATGGATGATATAGAAGAAGAATAAAAAGCGGAAACTAACGATCTCATGCTGAATCTACTAATGGCAACCCACTTTTCGTGTGGGGAAGCAGGACTCTCAGCAGAGCAGCAGGCAGTTCCAACAATCCAAAGTTGGCCATCTCCAATGTTATGGTAAAAACAGTCAGTTTAAAGTTTGGAATTTTGCCAACAATAATACATCATGGAATAGAGTTAATAGCTGACTATTAGTCTAACTTACGCATAAAGCCCTAGGAGTTGGCAGGAGGCGAGACCAGTCTTTTATCCATCATAAATGATAATTTTATAAAAATCCAAAGGCATAGCGATCTATTAACATAACACCCTCCTGACTGTAACCCTTGGAGCGCGTTATCGGCAGCCTGCTTAAACCGCAGATACCATATGACCTGATGACGTTCAAACCACATGTCAAGGCGAAACAATGGAAACCACATTACGCCAGTTAGTCCGTATAGTCGAAAAGTCATTTGCCGACAAAATGTAGGAATGTTCAGAACGCGACGATAATCAAGTCCTTAGGCAAGTTTGAATTGGACCGGGTAGTAAGAGACTATTTCGGAAATCGTGGATTAATGTCGGGCAAATGCCACAAACTTAAGGGGCAACGTTTGGCGTGGAACGCAACAAGATGGGTTTCCATCGCCATTTCTCTGCGTCATTAGATAAATAAGAAGTTTTACCAACGAGACTTTCAACTGCGTCTATTACACACAAACTGTGACCGTACTATTTAATGGGTAAGATCCGAACATTCAATACATAGGAATCTCAGGAGCAATTAAAATGTCGTTAACTGGGCACGCCATAAAGAACTGAATGTTAACACAGATAAAGCGGAAATATGTTTACATACGAGGAATATAAGTTTACGGCTTAAGTGAGATAAATCGTCTCGGAGAAATGGGTAAATTTGATCATCAGGGTCAACAACCTGGGAGCAATCGTGGATATGAAACTACCGTGCAAAACCTACATACTGAGCAGATTGTAAATGCCCCAAAGTTATTGGTATCTTTTCAGAAGACATATTCACGCTGGAAAAACCGTGCAAAACCTACATACTGAGCAGATTGTAAATGCCCCAAAGTTATTGGTATCTTTTCAGAAGACATATTCACGCTGGAAAAACCGCCTCTGTAACAAATTCTCCCAAACATATTCTGCAGAAATCATGTATATATTTGGAACACACTCAAAATATTCATATATTTGCCAGTCCTAAAGTCGCTTATATTTAAATGTGAACATTGCATGTTTGCAAACATGCATGTTTTTAAAGTGAAACAATATGCGCACTTCTTCCCAAACTTCCATATAAGGGTGTCTCAGTCAGCATGCAGTTTTTAATTTTAAAATAAAAACGCGTCTCTTTTCAGATAATTCGAGGATTGTACAGAAACATCGTACATTGGCCATTCGTGGTGCAGTGGTGTAGTGGTGCAGTGGTTAGTGTGCGCGCCTCTTGTACAAGAGATCTTGGGTTCGATCCCTGCTCCGACCACCTTAAAATTTCTTTCGACGACGGTCACCTCGCTTAGTCACAGCGACACTATCGAGTACTTACCCATGAAAAAGCCTTTCAAAAATACCGAAGCTCTCCCCAATTCCTTCATGGGATGTAATGGGAAACCAGTTAGTTAGTTTTGTACAGAAAATATGTTCCGATTACGTGTGGAATAAAACATCCGTCAATTGCCCTCTCGGCTCTGATGACAGGCCATTACTCTTTTCATGCTGTATCTCACCGATGATGCGTTGTATCTAGGATTTGAGCTCAGGAATTCTTTCAGGTTTATTCGCATAAACCCGAGATTTGACACAACTCCCAAGAAAGAAATCACACGGCGTAAATCGCATGATTTTTGTGGCCAGTTGACATCAGAATTTCTTGAGATAATTTCTTCTGGAAATCGTTGCTGCAATAAATCGATTATTTCTTGCGCGGTGTACAAGGTAGCGCCGTCTTGCTGAAACCACATGTCGTCCAGATCCATGCCGTCCAGTTGAGACCACAAGAACTCCGTTACTATGTTCCTGTAACGAATGCCGTCCACTTTCTCCGCAATTTCGGCATCATCTTCAAAAAAGTAAGGCCCAATCATGTCGACAGACCAAAATCCGCCCCACACAGTTCAAAGTATTTTGCGTTTGTTTCTCATGGATTGCAGGAGTATTCTCTGAGCGCCAAATTCGGTGAAGATGATTTTGTTTTTTGATGTGTTAACATCTATAGCGGCGTATAGGGACTATATCTATCAAAGTCAAAATCTGCTAAAACCAGATTTTATGCTGCTGCTAAAACCAGATTTTATGCGTCTGCGAAAGAGAATAATGACGAGTTAAACAAAAATGAGCGAGCAAGAGAGCAATGAAAGAGTGGTGTGGCAGGGGCGAGGCAAACGAAATTGTGTCTATAGCGAACGTATTAACATAATAATGTATGCATGTTGTTGTTGCTGTTGTTGAACGGAGATATAAAGCATAGCCACGCAAAATTTCATTTGCAAGGCTGGCGCAGTCGACGTTATGGTCACATACTAATACTTCAGCTACTTCGTACAAAGTATGTGTGATATTGTGTGTTTGGCTGTTTCGTTGCTGTTGATATAGCAAACATGTGGTTATGTGACACACGTATACGTCAGCTACTTCGGACAAAGTATGTGTGATGTTGTATGTGCGATTGTTGCTATAGCCAAACAAAGCGAGTCATTTGATGTTCAGCATTGCCCGGTGTATACAAAAACAAGTAAAAACGGTGTTAAGTTCGGCCGGGCCGAAGCTTATATACCCTCCACCATGACAATTTACACTCACACTCTCCACTCTTTTCATTCCCTTAAAAGTTTTATTTTAGGTACCCCCCCCTACACACACCACCCACACAAACACTCCACGACACAGCAAGCACAAATAAATCACCAACATCTCAGTAGTAGTAGTGGTAGTAGTTGTTGTTGTTGGTGTTGTTGTTTTTTTATTATACTAAAAGGTAAGTCCAATAAAATTTGGGTGC
The DNA here is from genome assembly GCA_963931995.1 of Phaonia tiefii. Lineage (NCBI taxonomy): Eukaryota > Metazoa > Arthropoda > Insecta > Diptera > Muscidae > Phaonia > Phaonia tiefii. The sequence continues at coordinate 192,586,178 of OZ008368.1, read as the reverse complement.
AGAGCACTCTCAGAGCAAAGAGAGTAATGACGTATTATACCCTGTAGGAAGTCTGGGGACAAGTATCTCCATGTCACCACTTTTGTCAACTATTATGGTGACATCGTCGACAATTTGTCTACAAATATTTGTCTGGCTTTGATGTGTGGAGAAATTTATGACAAATGGACGTCAATGCTTCTTATTCTTTTTCATTGTTTCGCTTTGTTTGGTTGTGAAAACACGTGGTGTCGCGTACATTTAGTTGGAAAATAATTTAAAAAGATAAAGTGAGTTTTAAAAATGAATTTTTTTAATGTAATTTAGATAATAAATATGATTTTAATTTTGCATTTTACGTCTTTTTATTTGGTAAAAAAATCACACGTGTTGACAAAAATAGCGACAATGGTTCCAATTCCAATTCACTGGTTCCAATGTCTCCATACGGTTCCAAAAGTACCACCTAGTCAGTAGTTCTTGTGTCAGTAGTTCATTCTCAATGACAAGCACATGTTAAATGTCAATAGAATTTTGCATTGCCTGGGGTATATTTGGTCAGTAGTACTGGTGACACAGTCAATAGTAAGTCAGTACTGTTCACTATAGACATTTCCTACAGGGATACGTATATAAAAATGAGATAGCAAGAGAGCAACGACAATTGTGTGAACTTGTGTACCCGTATGTACAAATATAACAATGTATACATGTATATACAAGTGTCTGTTGCTTTGCATTCTTTGACTTTTGTGGGAATAAAACAAAAAGTATTGAGCAAGAAAATAATGACACATGTGCTTGCACTGGGTCTTTAAATAATTTTGAGTATTAATATTATTTAACTGTAACGTCATCATATGATTGAACGCTGTTTTTTATTCTCCAATGTAACATTTACGAATGTGTTCATAGAAATCGAACAGGTACCGTGTAGCAAAAAGGTGTTAACACATCACCCGTGTGTTCCAACACTCATTGGATTTTTGTTTGAAAAATTGGCATTGACTTCACTTTGAACGAATTGCCGGAGCTTCCCATGGTCTGCTGGTTTGAGCTCCTGAGTAAGCTGGTCAAAATTCGCTGCGTAGGGCTTCGTGGAATTTTAAGAAGTTGAGAACGATGCCGAATTCATGTTTTCGGGCTTTCGGCTACACTCTTGTTTACAGCAGCAATGTTTTAGTGACCAGTACGTTGACGCACGGGAGTCATACTGACCATAACCGACCAAGTTTCTTAACATTTTTCTTTAACACTATTCGAATGGTTGACACATAAGGTGCACTTTCTCGATTGAAAATTCTTCGAAATTTGTAAGCGGTCTAGCATAACTTTCCAAATTTTTGTAATAAATTTACTCAATTATAACGCATTGTTTTTTCGTAACACGCTCCAGTTTTAATTATCGGAATAAACATATGTGACAGCTGCCAAATTTCAGAGTTGTCATTTGCACAAAAAAAACACTAAATTTAAAAAGTTTAATCTTAGTGAAACTTACTTGAAGGTATTCATGTGTTATTACATCGAAGGTAGTTCGCATTTCCTCAAACACACGGCTCCTTACGTGGAAATATTCGTTTGTTTCCTGCCAAACACAATATTGTTTTCTACATTTCTACAATATAAATCTACATTATTAAGCTACTACTAAAAAAATTCAGAATTGAGTTTGTATATATATATATACGATTGATGATCAACCGATGGTATCAATTCAGGGGCAGTAGTTAGGCATCTGATGACGAACTTGTCACGGAGTTCGAAACTAGTCCTGCCAGTGAGTGTGTGTTGAACTGAATTGTCTATTATTTTCCACAAAAACCAACCATTTTTCAATTAGAAAAATGTTCATGATTTGTAAGCTTGTAACTAGTATGAATTTCTCATACATTGACCAAAAACTAACAAATATCGGTCAATAAAATTCAAATTAAAAAAAAATAAATAAAAAATAATTAAAAAAAAATTAAGTTACAGTGTTTTATTTATAAATACACTAAAAACTAGAAAATAATGTTTCTCTTAGCCTCAATAAGTATATTCTTCTTCATGATGGGGTTGTACAATGGGGTTGTACTCTAGATACTTTCAATAAAGAGCGTAATTAAAATGAATTAGTTAATTAATTTTTTAGGGATCAATCAAATAAAACGCTTGCATTTAAATTAAAAATGGTGACATTTAATTTTGACACTTAATTTGACATTTAATTTTGTCACAATTTTTAATTTAAATGCAAGCGTTTTATTTGAGAGTTACTAGATTTGAACAATACAGGCTGATTTGAACTATACAGACAGACAACAAAGCAAGTTAAATAAAACACTGTAAAAAAAATTTTATTTTTCACGAAATGAGAATCTGCTGCTTTAATGTTTCTATTTCATATGTTGTCTTTCGCGTTTTTGTTTTCAGCCCAATTCAACATCACCATTCACTACAGTGCTAAAAATGTTATCAAAGGACAAGTTAAATATTGCTCTTTTTTGGTTTTTGGTTCATAAATATTTCGATGCTCCGGCAATCTCACGGAAGGCTCGGGCAGGCAAAGGGCTTCATGTTGATGTTTTGTTCTTCAAAAAAGTTTCTCACTTCGGTAGTACACATATGTATATAAGAATGAACTATCCAAAACGCTAAGCAACAACACAAACCAATTTAACCGCCAGAGCGTTTAATTATTTTCTGTTTTCTGATACCAAATATTTCCTACTATGTAATATAAATTTTACACAGCATACTTACTTAATCGACCTAGCCTATTGGCTATCTTCTGTCCTATGAACGATTGATGACTGAAACTAAAATGTAACAGATCAGTCCACATAACAAACACTCACTTCATCTGCAATTTCCACATGAATTCAAGAATGTTTATGAACCACTGACTGAAAGCATAATACAAAAATAGAGTTAGACCCTGAAAATAACATCAACTTACGTAGAGAATAGCCTCTTTTTGTCCCTCATTTATTCTCTTGCTCTCGGCAGAGCGTAAATCGTGTAACAAACACAGCTGTCTTCGTATCTCAAACAACGATATATTTGGGTTACAAACACATATTTGTGTCACAAGCACACATTGCGTCTCCTATATATAATGTGTTTGAACACAACTATACTATATTTTCTATAAGCTCCAAACCCACTTTATATTTCCATCCAAACAACAAAAACGATGGATTTTCGGGCTCAAAATAGGTTTTACTCTTAAGGTGACATCCTGGCTCTGCACGAGCGCGATAAAGTCGAATTTCTGCTACCCAAGTCGAGTCCGGCGAATGCCAGTGACGAAGAAGTGATATATTGAAAAAATTCAAAACTGTCAACACATGAGTGAACATATTAACATCGAAGTGGCTTTGGCGACGAAGCAATTACATGCAATATGATAACCAAGCAGCTACCCAGTTGTAGTGGTATTAAGATGTTGTACTTCTGCAATAAATACAATATAAGTGTTGATATACTATTAACTGGGTTCACATTTTGATTTAACTTTTATAATATTGTCATGTTTATTTCAAAATATGTGTCATTCCGATTTTGTATTTCATTGCATAAACATTTTGTTAAAATAAAAAAGTATTGGTTAATACTACAATTGGCGATCATGCCTGTGCCTAATCGTCAAATAATTAATTTTTTAAAAGTTTATAAATAAAGCCTATCAAATAATCTTCATTGTTCGAGCAAATATCGAGGAATTTGTTCAATCTCATAGTGACGATCAAATCAATATTGGTAATCTTTGATCAAATCGGAGGCCTGTTATTCTGGATAAATTGCAATAAGATAATCACCTGAAGAATTAAATATATCTGTTTTTAAAGAGGCAATTTGATGAAAATTTCAAAAATCTAGTATTAATGAAATTTTGTTGTTCTATTGTGTTACTACGTACAACCATTTCGTAAGTTTAGAATCTTTACTTTACTTTTATTGACTATTTTCCAACCTCATGACGTCAGGCGTCTTACACATATTAATTAAACAAACATATTCTTAAAACTGGCTCTACCCTTCGCCTTCTCTCGCCAGTTGGTTACATCAAGGATACCGAGGCATTCTTCTGCCTGGTCTTTCCAGCGGAGTCTTGGTCGTCCTCTTTTCCTGCTTCCGTCGGGTACGTTATAAAAAACCTTTGGCGCTGGCTCATCTTCATTCATTCTGACAACATGGCCTAGCCAACGCAATTGGCCTAATTTGATTCGCCTAGCTATATCCACGTCAGAATAGAGACTATATAGCTCTGCGTTCCATTGACGTCGGTACTCGCCCTTTTCTCTAACAATACCATATAGATTTTCATCCGCTTGCGATATGACTCAAGTTTCGGAGCCATATATCAAGACAGGTAAAATGAGAGTCTTATATAGCTGGACTTTTGTCCGTCGAGAGAGGGCTTTGTTCCTAAACTGCTTGCTGACCCCAAAATATCATCTATTTGCAAGCACAATTCTCCTACCTATCTCCAGGCTGACGTTGTTGTCCTTGTTCACGGCGGATCCAAGTTAGACAAATTCATCTACCACTTCAAAATTAAATCGGTCGTCAAGGTTCAAGTGCGGGCCAATTCGAGAGGGTTCTCTAGTCGTTGACACCATCAGTATTGTCTTGCCCTCATTAACAGCAAGACCCATCTTCGCTGATTCCTATTCGATTCTTGAAAATACTGTAGTAAACTCTCGCAAATGATGTCTATGTCGTCAGCATACGCCAGCAACATATGGCTTTTCGTGTTAATGGTCTGCAGCCGTATTTACTGCAGCCTTTCTCATTATTATCTCCATTAAGATGTTGAAGAGATTGAACGAAAGTGAGTCGCCTTGCTGAAGTTCTCGCTTGGTACAGATTGGTTCAGTGAGGTCTTTCCCCACTTTCACTGCTGATTTCGTGTTGGTAAGCGTCATTCTACAGAGGCGGATCAGTTTTGCCGGAATACTAAGTTCAGGCATAGCTTAGTACAGTTTACAATCTACACTATCTTCCACTAACATTACGTCCTGGACTTTAGTAGAAGAATCTGAGTGGATTAGTGCGGAAAAGTGGTCTCTCCACATTTTAAGCACACACTGCTTTTCAGTCACCAGATTCCCATTCTCGTCCTTGAAGGAGGGTAGCCCAGAATCTAGTTTACATTCAATCGCGCCTCCAAGGTATGGATTGCGATACGTAACGGATGAGATCACTCGCAACCAGAATATAATGGAAATCTGACGGAATTCTCAGCAACAAAAGGTAGAACTGACATCGTTTAAAAAAATATAGTGACGGTAAACGGCTACGTAACTATCATCATACTCGAAAGGCTTCTTAGTCGATGGGCAGGTGAGTTGTCCGCAGCTAATATGATCAATCTAGAAAGGATGGAAAAACGGGAATATGACTTTCGGAAGTTTCGCATACCTCATCATGACACTGCGTTTAAAGCCGCAGTTAAGGCGATCACAGAAACCCAAACCATTCGCCTCATATCTGTGCAAAACAATATTCAAATATTTGGTATAAAAACATTTTTTTGAGGTTTCTAATTGATTCTTTTGTCCACAATATTGCACACAACCAATCTTGTAAGGTATATTGTACATGATTTAATTCAATAATTGGACGAATGTGTTCCGGTGTTGATGTACCTTAGCATTTAATTTGGTACGAGTTGTGATTTCACTTGGACAAAATTTGCTTTTATCCATGGGAATTTGCAGTGGACCACCCAAAGAATATATGTCGCTTAATCTTAATCAATAATAGAGAAAGTCAACTGGTACCAAGTCAACTGCTACCATCTTATATTTGCATATTATTGAAGACCTTTCAATGATTTAGTCATTTCTGCCACCACATGCCCTTCAACTCAACACCCTGGCGAAATTTAGGCTTTACACTGATGTTTTAGGAAACGCCTTCAAAAATTACCTTTAACTACTGAAAATGAACCCAAACAGCAACGTGTAAACAATCACTAATTTAAAAAATATGTAAATATAACTTTGAATTACTAGGCCAGAGGGGAAAAGCTACAAATCCATGAAGACAAAAAAACACCAATAGTAATTTATAATCACATCACATGTAGCAGTTTTTTGCACCATCATTTATTACACAATCTTAACCTGAAATAATCCATGATAAAAGATGAACAGCCCTCCAACTGATGCCCATCAGACAAAGGTGGCAGGCAGTAGGCTCACATGTAAAATCCACATGAAATTACAGATTTATGGGAGCTGTGGTAAATTCATAATAAAACAACATCGACTGGAACACATCAAAATAAAAAAATAAAAATAATATTCTCACCTATATGTTAATGACCCAAATTAAAAATTTGCTATGCCTAAAATAACACATTTTACAGAAAATTAGTTGCTAAATTGTTGAAGTCGTAGAGAGTAACAAACAAAGGGCCTCTTACTAAAATATGTAATGTTTAAGATTTTGCACGCTTTCCTAAACGGATTGAACGAACAAAAATTAAATGATTATGAGACCAGATGCGGTCATACTGAAATAGTTTGTACACTATATGGAATTTTATCAATAACAATAATATAAAAAATGGTTTTAGACTGAGGCTAGGAAATGTATAGATATTTAAAGCCAAGATAAATTGTGTCTAGAAACTAAAACCTGCCCAGAATTCACTTAAAACTAACAAATATTGATATCTTACGAATAAAAAGCATATAATCTGGATGTAAGTGCACGATTGCTGGATCTGACTATATAGCAACAATGTAAGCAATAAATTATTTTGAATATTTTTGCTGTGACCAACTTCAATTTCTTTCGGCGGCAACACTATCGAGTATTTAACCATGAAAAAGCTTCTCAAAATACCGTTCGGAATCGGTGTGAAAACTGGAGGTCCCAATCAGTGAGTATAGAACTAGAAAGCTAAAGGCTAAGCTCTCCCCAGTTCCTTCAAATGGTGTGTAATCGGAAACCATTTATTTATATTTTTACTTACACTGCTATGTATATACCGTGAACAAATTATACGCTTAACCCTAGGATGTTCAACTGGGCTTTTCAAGGTCCATTTTGACTTTGAATAGTCCCCAAATTTTTTCCTTGACTCTTTCCTTGACTCTGTCGACTGTATACACAGTCCACTCGTTTGACATACACACTCACGCATACACATAAAAGGCTTTTGCCTTGTCAATATATCTTGGATGGACAACTGGCGCGTTGTAGTTTGCTGCGCTTTTAGTTGTTATTTTAATGCAAGTCGAGACGGACGTGTTCATAGATACTGAAAAGATAGACAAATATTCCAACTTTTTTTAAAACAAACTTTATCGGTAATACCAAAATCATAAAAGTTGGAAATTTACACAAAAAAGATTTTATGGAAGCCATAAATATAAATTTTAATGTATAAGTAATGTACTGAATAGACTAACTACAACTCGGTTGGTGTAACTACAACTCGGTTGCTGCAACCGAAAGAACAGTGGGTGGAACCGTTTTTCGTTTATCACAAACGTTTTTTCAGCTTTAATTTTTCATAACTCGTTTTCTGCAAACGTTTTTCAGTTCTCGCAAACGTTTTTTTCGTTACGATCAACTACAACTCGGTTGCTGTAACCGAGGGAACAGTTGGCGGAACCGTTTTTCGTTTCTCGTAAACGTTTTTTCAGCTTATGTTTTTCATAAGTCGTTTGCTGCACATATTTTTCGGTTCTCCCAAACGAAATGATATGTATGGCTTAACAGAAGTTCGTTTCTCCCAACTACAGTCTCCAAACGAACTTCAGTTATCTGTGATTTCGTTTGGGAGGAACGAGTTTTGTCTTTCCGTGTGTATATGCTAAAAGATGCTAAGTGTACCTGCTGGGCCTCACGAGGTCCGTCCGTTATATATATGGAAAATGTATTTAAGCTGCTATACGCAAGCACTTCAACATGATCAATCAATTGAGATTTCACTATTTGAGATTTAGTCAAAGCTCATTAAGTTTACTGTGTGCAGTTTTCTTTTGATTTGATCATTTCGGTTTGAATTTTTACCTATTTTATGATCTATAGCTTTCTTGAATTGAACTACTTGAAATGTCTGGAATAAGTCATGAGGTCTGGGAAGACCTCGCTGTAGGTCTAAGTTGGCATCACCGATTATCTGGATTGACAGCAGACCCACAGCCCCTCACTGAAAATAGTCTTGCCGCATTTTTCGCGAGTGAGAACATCGAAGAAGTAGAAGACGATCCATTCGAGCTGATAGTGATGGAGATTATATCCCATCTGATGAAGTAGATTCGGATACTGAAGAAGAGTTGAACATTGAGACGAATGCTGTAGTGGTCAGTGAAAATAAAAAAGAGGAGGAAGTTGTTGAAGAAGATGTATTTGGAGTAACTTCGTCATTGCCTGTTGGCGAATTCTGTTTTGTTTCAGTTGTTGCCAGAAGTGGGCCTACCTTAGTAATGCAGCCACGTTTTGACAGTCCGATAAATATATTCAGAAAGTCGTTAGTCCGGAGATGGTCAGTGTAATTGTTCGAGAGACATATCGCAGAGCATGAGGCATCATACGGGATTGAAATATAGCCCGTCCGGATTCAACTGCAAGAGTTTGGACAGAAACAAACTAGAATGGGATGTACCCTGTTTTCGGATTAGTATTGTTTGCTAGTATGTTCAATTCAGGTAAACAGCCAGCTAAAGCGCTTTGTACACCATACCACCATGACATCTACAAACCCACGATGGTCCTCAATCGGTTCAAGCTGTTCTTACGCTTCATTCAGTTTGACAATGAAAACACGCGACAGGATCGTGCTGCATTGAACATATCTGCAGCTATCGCCGATCTTTGTTTAACGCTAAACGCCAATTTGGAACGGGCTTATAATTTTTTCACTTCGTTGTATTTGGCTGAAGAACGTTCCTGGTATTTAAGTAAAAAATCCCATAATAAAATATTGTGCATTCCTAATACTTATAAATTCCAACAATTAATCAGGCTTACATGAAGTTAAAGTGAAGAAAATAATTTGGAAAAATGTGTACTGGGCCTCGCAAGGCCCAGTAGAGTCACTTACCACCTACAAGGTAGTCAGCCATCCTAGAGTTAAATACATTTTTTGAGGCAAATGACTTGAGGTTTTAAATTTTAAAATTAAATCATGGCAAAAGCGCCATAGAGTTCTGAAGATTTTTGACATGTTTCGATCTAAATCTTTGCTGGAGTAGAAGTAAATCAACTGTTGCGCCAAAGTTCAATTAATTTATTTGTAAAGAAATACCATTGTATGAAATTCCCTGAGTGGGAAACAGAGCCACATTCTTTAAATTCAATCCATATTGAGCCGAAAAATAATTCACTTTATCATAGAGTACTTCCGATTTCTGGAGCATACATGAAATCAATAATCTAAATGAATTTTAAATTGATTTAACTGAACTTGATGTGCAAATAAAAACTATTTTCAAATCTTTAACAAATAATTCGAAATTCAAATTCAAATTTCTAATTACATAGTTATACAAAAAAACTAAAGTAGAAATACCTGGGAAGTGATAGTATTTTTCTTGTAGGTATTGTCTAGTGAAATAAGAATCTGCTTGTGAAATATCCCAAACACCTCTAAAATCTTGAAGACCGGTTAAAACCCAGTTTTGCGTACCTTTGCGCACTTATAAGCCTGTCAGTTAGTTGATGACACTGTGACACAATTGAAAGGAATTTGTTTCGGGCCTCAACCAAACCAAAAAATTGTGAAAGTACTTGGACGTGGTATCACAAAACCCCGCTCGGTTTTACCCCTATACGTAACAATTTTTATTTACAGGCCGAAGAAAATTTTTGGAGGTGGATCAGGACCCTATTTCAGATTCTACTTCAATAAGTCCTAAACAGCTTCAAATATTGCATTATAATCCTTTACATTATTGTACCTATTTTCTCATTTCACAATTCCCTCTAATATATTTCTAAGGAAGAGTTCACAGTTAATCTATTATTTTACGAAACGTCGTGAAAAATTTCAAATATTTTATATCTTTTAACATTTCTTGCCTAACGGTAAATGAATTATGTTACGAGTTCCACAATTAGCAAACAGATATGTTTTAATTTTTTCCCCATTTTTCAACTTCGTCGATGATTTCACACATTATTTTATAAGGAATGTGATATAGATTAAAACTCACCTCAACGCACTGCAACAATGCGAGAATGCATGAGGAAAAGAAGAACATGGTGGAAAAATTCTATCTGTTCTTGCTGTTCGAATTATAGGCCTTTCAGTGGTGTTGATACTTAAGGATCTTCGATCGATACTAATTCGCACATGTGAATTGCAGAATTGAGTTTGAATATATACGATTGATGATCAACCGATGGTATCAATTCAGACACAGTAGTTAGGAATCTGATGATGAACTTGTCATGGAGATCGAAACTAGTCATGCCAGTGAGTATGTGTTGAACTGAATTGTCTATTATTTCCAACAAAAATCAACCATTTTTCAATTAGAAAAATGTTCATGACTTGTGAGCTTGTAGTATGAGTTTCTAATACATTAACCAAAACTAACAAAAATCGGTCATAAAAATTCAAATAAGGAAATTATAACACTCTTGAATTTATTCAAAAGGAACCTTTCCTAATGAGTAAAACGCAACTTTGTTTCTAAAAATCTCTTATTAATTGACTGAGTTATTGAAGTTTTCATTAAAACAATGCTTTGTTTTTATAAAATTTTACCAGCATCATGAAGCTTTAGTAAGAAGAAAGTGCATAAAATGTTGTGCAGGCATTTTTGCAAAATTTAATTACAATACCCAAAGCTCTCATATTCGGACAAATTCAACTGATGTAATGGGAATGATGATAGTAAATGCTCGCTATAAATTATAGATTAACTGTAAAATACAAACCAACTCAGTGGATCTTAGACACCGCCTAAAAGATGTGAATGGTTTTTAAACAGAGACACTACAAAAGTAAATCGATAGGGACAGCAAACGACGCCATATTGTTTCTCGCTCTTTTGACATTTCTCTTCAGTAAGGTTTGCCATTTCATCATGGAAAGCTATACGAGCCAACAACGAGTCGAAATTATTAAAATTTACTACCGAAATTTGGAGTCAGTGGCCTCAACTTTAAGAGCGCTAAGTCCAATTTCTGGTCTTCAGCGATGAGGCTCATTTCTGGCTGAATGGCTTCGTCAATAAGCAAAATATGCGTTATTGGTCAGACAGCAATCCATACGTAATCCATGAGTCATCATTGCATCCCGAAAAAATTACGGTTTGGTGCGGTTTATGGGCCGGCGGGGTCATTGGGCCGTACTTCTTCCGTGATGATCAAGACCGGCACATTACTGTGAATCGAATCGCTACCGTTCAATGATAACCGAATATTTATGGCCCCAATTGGATAATAAGGACTTGGAGGACATGTGGTTCCAACAGGACCCACGATGCCATAATGGCATCGAACGTACTTTCACAGGAAAAAAGAATTTCATTAGTATCTAAAACCGGTTTTGTTTTATTTAAGAAAACTTTTGTAGCGCTCTTATTGAAAAACCAGTTATATGTAATTGCTACCAGCACTAATGCTAGCCTAACTTACTAAATGACCACAGTAGGGTGCTCACATTATTTTGCGCCACACAAAGCCACATGTGTAACAACAAATATAAAAAATAATAATAATAAATTAATTAAAACACTAAAATACTTTCAATAAGTCAATTAACTTTAAAATACGCTGTGTTACAGAAAACAGCCCAAAGGCTTAATATTCAAAAGAAAACCATGGCCGATAACCAAATAGGAAAGGAAACAGCGCAGCAAAGAAACTCCTCCAATGGTGAGAGTCAAAAAAGTTCACAACTCAAAAACATTATCTAAGAAAACAATTTTATTTAACTTTGATACAAATTGACAAATTATGACAGCGGCAGTGCTGTTTTTTTTTTATTTCACCGAATTTCGTTTTTCTCCTTTTGTCGAAAAACAACTAATCAATAGCAAAGGAATTGGGAGGGAGCGGAGCCATGTGTCAGTTGTACGTTGGGGCTATTCACATATTGGCGTTGGAGACCCACCGCTGTTAAAAACTAATTAAAAACTGTTTATTAACAGGTCGAAAACTGCCGATCAACTGTAATGCGAACGCGATCGGTCAATTGGCCAGGCCAGGCCGGTGCGGCCTTTGAAGCCGCACAATTATGGATGAAGAAAAATTAGCATAAAACCGTTAGTATTTGTAAACTTTAGTAATTTTTCATTTACAAGACCACTTGTCCTCTACAGCTGAGAACTGGAAGTTGTACTCAAGTGGTGATGAATAGTGTGTATGTTGGTGGTCTTTTTGTTTTGGCTAAAGCGAAGGCAAATGATTCTGTTTGAAGGTTTTTGTATTGAATGTTTTTGTAAATCTCACAATAAAGTGATTTTTTTACTTAAACGTCAATCATCCGTCAGAGAAGGTAACAAAAAAAAAACACAAACTAATTATGTAAAATATTGTTAATATTTTACAATATTATAATCAAAAATGAGGGCGAATAAAGAGTTTAGTTTTCGGTAGCGTTCGATTTATTAGGGGTCATGCAAAAACTGTACAATGCTGCAGATTTGGGGCACGCGGAATCTGAATATAGAAAAAGATGCTAACAAAACATATGGAAGATGTAATAACACATACTATAGCCGAAATGAATCTACGACATAGGATCATGAAGGCAGTGACTTTTTTGATAAAATATATTCCTGTCGCAAAATCAAATAAAACCCCTAATATGTATAGCTTAGAGTAAATGGAAACAAGTCTTTCCATTTCACATCATAGTCATCAAGTTTTAGCAAACTACAATGTGTCTCATGTCTCTTTAATTTTTTCATTTGTCTGAAATAATAAAAGGATCTTTAATTAGTTTTTTTTTACCGATGACTTCATTGTTGGAACCAAATTTCTTTCGAACGGGTAAGTCCTTCAGGTTTGGAAACATTAAATAATGGTGGTGTCAATTCAGGAAAAATTCCGCATTGGAGGCCATGCACGTGTGCGCCTGTTTATTGTGTGAATGGATGACCATCTGTTCTTAGTCAAATTCTGTAAAATTTATGTTGTCCAAAAGTAGGTCACATGAGGTGCCATTTTTATATAGCTCCCACACGAATGTACCAACCAAGGATGATACTATCAGTTCCAGAATTTTAAATACTGACTGATTTAAATCGAGAAATAACTAAACATTGAACTTAGAAAATATGCGTATTGAAAACCTGGTATATCGGGCCATGTTGTGCTATAGTCTTCATACAAATGATAGCAATAAAGCTTGGTAATATCCGCTCCAGAAATAACAAATATTAGCAAAAGCTTATCTGTCTATGCTTAGGTATAGCCGCCTACTACAGTGTCCGTTCCAAGCCGTTTACTTCGGTATCATACTTTACAAGGATAAACCGATCCTATCGAAATTGTAATAACCAAGCTTGGTACTATCGGGTCCAGAAGTTGCAAACTAATAAACGATTGCAAAGAAGTGTAGTGCATAAGCTCTTGTTAGGACAAGGATAATCACTCTTGAAAAAGGTCTTTGGCGGACAACACATTTATATAACCCCCATAAAAATCTTACCAACTAAGCGGTTTGCTGTCAACTCTAGCGGTTACAAATACTTCAATAAAAAATAGTGGATAAGATTAGGCATGGAATGACAGCTTATAAAAATGGGACATAAAGCTCCATATATTGCTGTGGGTGTCATTAAAGTTTACCAAACTTAGAACATACTATCTAGTGTTATTATAAACAGGTTATCGACTCAGGATATAGTAGGCTTTGTGTAGCTGGCTTTGGTTAAATACTGGTACTCCCAACTCAACGGATTTTCGACTTTGGTCCTGCCCCTTGTATTTCTCTTCAAGCTATCTTCATGATCATGTTTTCAGACAGACTCCCACTGGGTTGACCTCTCAAATCTGCAGCTCTTTGAATATTCGATCGCCAAGGGACACACAGAGAATATTTCTAATTGTTTCAGCACATTCAAAACATCTTAACGACATTCAGTAAAACTACTTCGTTAATGTAGAAATTGCTAAGACAGGGTCCTAATAGTTAGATTTAAATTCATATTTGCTCGATAGGGAACGGCATATATATTAGACCCTACTGGCCCAACTACTTTATAAAGAAACACTGATATAAAAACGCATCGTCGCAGAAAGAAAACATGTTCGTCGATAGTTAGATTTCGGTAATTGTATTCTGATTTGATGCTTTGGGTTAAAACTGTAAAGTAGCTTACTTATAATGTGTACATTCGATGAGGTGACGAACAATTTACTCGCATTAGACACAGAGCGGACTAGGAGCGGCCTTGCAAATGGGCGTTGTGACCACCCCCCTTCTGGTACCTCCCATACAAATCGACACATTTAGCACAAAATCATATTTCTTTCAAACCTTTCTTCTGATAGATGTGATTAGGTTCAACTCTCACACTGGTGAATAATATGTAAATGCCTACTTAACTGGAGGAAACGGGCGCGATTGTCATCCCCATTCTGGTACCTCCCATATAAAACAGGGTGTTCGTCCGGGTTGTCAATCCGATAAATCGCATGAAACATTTCCGACTTAATGAAATTAGGTATAAAGCTTCACGTTATCAAACACCAATCACCGAGTAAACTAAGGGAGATTTTGCCACGCCCATTGTGGTACCTCCCATACAAAAGTTGTTTGGCGGTCTGGTTGTTCGGCACGAGAATTCCCACAAAGTCGAACCAATCTTTATGAAAGTTTGTACTAGTCAGTATTTAGACAAATAAAACTCTCCTATAGAAAATGAGCTGTTTTGCTACACCCATTCTGGTAACTCCCATATAAAAGTTGGGCGGATGACCGGTTGATCGATACGATAACTCTCGTAAACTACAACCGATCTTAATAAAATTCGGTACTAGGCAATATTTTGCTAAAAGCTGTGTCATTAATAACAGACTATTGTGCCACGCCCAGTTTCGTATCTACCATGCAAAAGTTTTGCAGTTTGCCGACTCGATATCTCCAATAAATTATAACCGATCTTAATAAAATTTGGTACTGATCGAAATTTAGCAACAACTTGCCATGCCCATTTTTGGACGTCGCATAAAAATATTCTGAGGGAAACTAACTAATTTGCGTATTCAACAATATTTAGCGCAATGTCAATCGGCTATTGAATATGGTCACTTTTGAGTATGGGCGTTTTTATTTAACAGAACTCCCACGCAATGGATGACTTAGGGTGAGGGTATGATTAAGTCGGTTCACCCGACTGAAACTTATGTACTGGCTTTGAGTTAGAATAGCGCGGAAAACTTGAATATTGTGACCTATAATGACCGACCATGTGAAATTTGGGTTCTGGCGGAAATTACATTCATTTACAGGTTTGGTTTGGTCGGTACTTAGGTATGTGATAATGCGTTCATGAATTTCAATCAAATTGGTATCAATAGACTTGAACACAATAACAGGTAGCTTCTCACACAATTCCAACTTCTTGCCGATTGGTCAAGAAAACCCACGAGGCCCAGTAGTTTGCCCATCCAAGTGATGCCGGAGATGACGAAGTGGAAAATCATTTCCATGAAGCATACATACTGCCTGCCCATTGAATGGGCCTGCAAAAATATTCTTCAAGTATTCTGCTTGTAACCGGTGTTAATATTTTTCTAATCACACCCAATCAATTCCAGATTTGCAATGTCAATAGAATGTTCTATTAGAAACTCTGTAATACTTTTCGTGATCACTTCTGCTTTACCACTTGCTCTTGAAATGCGCCCAATATATTTCCCGAATGCTTCTTGAACCAATGATACATGCACTTCTACAATTGTGTGACGATAGTACTTCTTGCCTCCTTAACTTGGAGCAGTGATTTTTGTCTATATGCCCGTCGAAGTAGATCCCAGTCCCAGTTTGTTTTTGTTTGCCAGAGCCCAAATTTCACATGGCCATTATGGGTCATAATAGGCAACTTTTCCGCACTACTACAAATTAAAATAAAAAAATTAAATTTTTCACACCACCCTAATATTCAGTGACCACAAAATGTCATGTCAGACTCCCTGCACGTCGGCTCAGATACAAAAAAAACCTCATGACAACCCCCATTTAGTACAAAGTCAGCAGGAATCTCCCTCAGTTTGTCAATTGTGCCGATCACCTTATGCTATTTGCACAGGACATCTTTTAGTAACGATTCATCTTTAGGTCAGTAAGTCAGACGTATTTCTCATTTTATTTGAATAAAAAATTGCACATTCATTTAGTTTGACGTGAGTATAATTTGAAAATATTGTCAATTGTCAAATAATTTAAATTTGGGCTTCTCGGTTTATCCCAAAAGGTGTATCGAAATGAAAACCATATTCAACTCTGATATTAACACCTTCTAGTAGAAGTCTATACGCTTACAATACGGTATAATAGGATATAGTTGCGATATGATATGGTGCGTCAAAGTAGGTCATCTCGAGGAGAAATCGCCAAGATGGCCTTATAAGGGTGCCAAGTCATTTAAATTGCAAAAGATGGGTTAACAAAATAACTTCTGCGCTCAAACCGATTCTATCAAATCGTATATGCTAATTGGATACAATAACCGGTTTTAGAAACCGGTTTAAAAACCCGGGTTTGTAAAACCGAGTTTAACACTCGCAATTAAAAATTAGTTTGTATAAAACTGTTAATAAATCCGGAATTGATTATTGGAAGTGAAGAATTGAAAATAAAAGTTATGTATGTGGTTAAACCGGCTTAAGAACCCGGGTTTGAGGAACGCAGTTGTAGTTTTTTTTTTCAGTTTGAAGATTTTTGAAATACTTGAAAACCTACACACCTTACTCGCTCTTCACCATAGAATAACAATACGAGATACACCAACTCCCACATTTGACGTTTCACTTTATGCTTCTTCCGAGTGGAACCGAATGTCTGTCAGCTGTTTTATTGTAACATCGAACAAAATTCTCCATTTTTAATGTTGATATTTTAATGTTTGCACACTCGCAGTAAGAATTTCAGCTGCGTTTATCTGATCGCAGCTACAGAATACTTCTTTTGACAATAAAACTTGGAACTTCGAGACGTTCGATTCTCTTTAGTCCAAAAAGCAAAAGCGAGTTGGAGGATCTCTAGTGTCTTAATCTTTGAAGTTCACATCGACATTCATCATTAACCTTAGTTGGACTCAGTCATGACACAATGCTGAGCAATGCTAGAGCGGCCTTCCATAAATGTTCAAGCCCTTCACACTCTCTGTCTGATTTCCCCGGTTAAATCATTAATTTTAATCGTAATAAACTTTAAATATTCCAAGATGATTGAATTAAGAAAACATTTGGAAAGTGAGCAATTGTAGAATAGCAAAGCTAACAATTTACATTCTTTAATGACTCCAATTAAAAATAGTTTGATTTATTTTTAGCCCTATCAAACCATGGCCTTTATTTGTCTATTTACAACCTGAATAAAGTGACCGTTGCTATTGCAATAATAATGATCAAGATAACTGCCCGAAATTGATTTTTTAAATTGTATCATGTTCTTTCAAAATGTTTTTCATTGTGTGTTACTTGTTGCTAAACCATTTCCTATTTTGATAATAGAAACATAAAATAGATATTTCAACAAATTCACGGAATTATTAAGTTTCCAAGACTGCATCGTCCCGCAGATACTACACAATACTAACTGATGATCTTTCTGAGATACATCTTCTTTTTCTCCGCATGGTCGTTGCTAGGTTTCCAACCACTTCAAGTGCCAACACGTTAAAACAGTCATTTGATTGCCACTACCACCATCCGTGAAATGGTCCAAAAGCAACAAGTACACTGCACGGTTGATGGTCAGCAGGTCCAACATTTAGACTTTTGGCCGAAGAACAGATAGACAAAAAAAGGCTTTGAACGCGTCTATGACTTAATAGGCCTCGGAAAACCAATAAAAGCTCTGTTGGTGGTCATCAGAACATGTTGGCAATTGTTTGACCGCCACTGATATTGTTGATTTCATACTCATCGTACTTGTATCTATCCAGTCTCACTGCGTCTGGGTGATGATGTCTCTCGAAATGATGTTACAAAAGTTCATGCTGATAATTCTAAGGAGAATCATCATCATCATCATCATCCATAAGTCTATTTTTATGTTATTTGGTTGGTATCTGTGAAATGTTTTGCTGTTTCTGTTTTCATTTGACGAGAAGAACGAATACGATGTTGAGGATGATTGTTAGAGGTCTTCCCTTCTTATCCTGGGATTGTATGTTTTTCTGTGTATTCATTTGGTTTTGACGTTCCGCAGTGTTGAACAAGTTACGAAAAATCAAGAGTGAAATAAAGTTAACACAACTGTTGATGATGGAGATGATTCTTGTTAGGTGGGCAGGTGATGCCAGATTCCCTATATACTTTTGCGGGTTTTCGACAATGCTAACAAAGATGATTTCAAGTTGTTTATTAAACTGCAGTTACACCTACCAAGATTATCGCTTATCGGGATTATAAATGTCAAATTCTATAAAAAACAACGCTTAATCCGGAAAGTGCGATAATCAAGGTAGGTATAAATGCCGCTTAACTGAGATATGTACTACTTATGCTCTGAATTGGAACATAGCTTTTCAATGAACTCCTCAGAAAACCTTAGTAATAAACTGAACCCTAGGGTCTCAAATAGTGACTTCCCCGACATATTTACATTTATGCAATCACAAAAATGCTGCGAAAATTGCTAGTTACCCCAATTGTCAGATGTTTTATATGTTTGTGATGTAATTACCTGCTGATAAAGAGCACATAACGGTGGGCTTTCTTGACAGTAAGGGAGCGTTCCCACTTTTGTGGAACCTCGCGCTAAATGGAGTACTAGGTACTCTGAAAAATTGAGACGGAGAAGCTTTTGCTTAAGCGGACGACAGTTCTATTGCCTCAGACGGAAAATAACCCCGTACCATAAAACAAAATTATCCAGGTTAGCTTAAGAACTTTGTACCGATCGGTCGGTTAACGTGGGCTCGGTAAAAACCCGAAAGGAACTGATCCTGATTGTCCGGTGGTATAAAATAGCCACCATTGAACCTATCACTTTGAACGTTGAGCATGCAAAATTGTAAAATATATGGACGTTATTTTTGGACAGCAAGCATAGTTTCCATGGAGTTATCTCGTGCTTGAGAAGTCAGTATGCTGCGCCTACTGACTAAACATCAGAATCATGGGTGCTGTATGCATCACTCCCTTCGATGCACTCATGTTACACTTGGTGCCCTTTGAAACTATAGGGCAGCACCTGGCTTATATATATTCCGTCAGGTTAATGCTACTGACACTATAGGGCAGGATCGGAGTTGGTCATGGACCAGTATCGGATGATGTTTTAAACACTACCACAAAACCAACAGTTGATCGGATTTAACACGCTCTCTCACCCAAAGAGCATTCGTTTAGAAAAGTAGCCAGTGTGTTTAAGGCTAATAGTTCAGCTATAATGTTATAAATGTTTTCTCTGACAGCCAGGCGGTTATCAAGTCCCTAGGTTCTGTCGTCTCAAAATCACACCCAGGACTACCTCAGATAGATTAACGAGATAACTCAGCCATATGTCGTTTACCTGGTCTGGATGTCAGGACACAGGAGAATTCCGGGGAAATGCAGAGCCGATGAATTGGCAAGGCTAGACACTACCTCAGAAGTTCTAAAGAGTTGTAGGCATCTCCATGTCAAACATCCATAAGGGATAAGACAGACAAATGTAGCCGACAGTGAAAAGACGAAGATCTATGAAGCCTTTAATCGAAGGCTTCAATCGAAGGCGGTGTCAATACCTGTTTCAGTTTTTATGGACCACTGTGTACTTGATTGACATGCGGCGAGAGTAAGGATTACGGCAAACAAATCTGACCAACAGTGGATATGGGATATCTATGAACCCTTGATCCTATGCACAATTTGTCAATGTATGTTAGTCAGGACGGGTCCCTGTCTGATTGGTTGGCACGCAATGATATTGAAAATCACAGCTGTCAAATCTAACCGACATTGGAGAATCTGTGAACCCTCGAATTTAACGTAGCTTGACTGTAGTATCACAAAGATGAAGTGGGACAACCACCAGCTCCAATCACTTCAATCGATTTCATATGGGTCATACGTGGTATTTTATTTTTCGGGTTTCCTACTAATTTCAATTATGCTTTAATTTTCATATATAATAAATTGCAGTCGATACTTCTCAACCCAAACTTCATCAAGAATGTTACTCGAAAATGTGTCATTCAGATATGAATTGAACTGGTAGCTTCCCAGCCAATACCTGAAGATGTAAAAATGCTGAAGTCACTAAAAAAAACAATCTGGCCACTCAATTTTAGACAGTCATTACACTTACACTCTAAACCATTAACAAGACGAGACGAGAGAACTCATGGGCAAAAACTTGACGCGTGAAAAAGAAAAAGTACCTGTTCTATTAGAATGAAAAAATCAGTTATTCTCACACCGCAAAAATACAAGACGCTAACAAAATAACATATGCATTGTTACGAACGAGCATTAACACAGAACAGAACCGATAGCGGGCTAACAGTAGGAGAAAAACAGCAAAACTGCAACAGAACTGAGAATAAAGTGCCGCTACCAACATTAACGAATATCTAGACACCACAACTACAGCAGTAGTACGAAGTGTGATTTGAAATCACCCAATGTATGGAGGAATACACGTATCCATAGACAACAAAGTCAGTAGATATGGACATCTGAGACTAAAACTTGGACATGTGACTACTGTTGCTACCGCCATCGCCGACACCAACTTGCTTGCAAACATCATCTATAGAAGTACTTAGCTGTCTGTCTTTTTGGCCTGTCTGGTGGCATACTAAAGTGCCGCTTTAACTGACAATTTTGATTGAATTCCCACTAGAGTACTAAAGTCTGACCATTGACTGGTCATTCCCAAGTAAATAAGCCCGTTTGAGAAGACCGTCTGTGAATGTGTGAGAAAAAAAGTTGAAGGCAAAGCAATACAAAAATTGTGATAGATATCAAAAACATGTAAGATTCAATCTTTCAAACACCAAATGCCAAAGAAGCTTAAATAACGAGCTGATCGACAATCCAGCCAAACACATGGGATCCCTACCCGTTTCCTACGCCACCACTGTTTCTATTTCCTCCTGTTGTAGGAAATCAAGTGTTTTTCCTTAGAGTTAAGTGGATTTCATAAACAGGTAGGTCGTCAAAATCAACACAGTGCGCGCGTTTGATTATCTGGACAGAGCGACAGACAGAGGGACATATAGTCCCACCACGTCAGTTATCACCCATCTAAACGCAGCCGCAGTCAAACAACTAGTCATTCAAAAGCGCGACATTTTAACTAAGCAATCCATCGATCAAACGTATCAATTATGATGACAGCGCGCGTTCATATACGATTTTTTCTAAAGTTTATCGCCAGTTTTTTTTTGTAATCACCGCCATTGCAGCACATTTGTGATGGGGTAGGTATATTGAGTTTCATCGTTGGGTTTGGTGCAATGGAGTTAATTTGAAGGCAACGCTGTGTGGAAAGTTAGACAATTAAAAATTTTCTAAAATGTTTTTTTTTTTAAAATTTTATATTCATTCTTGAAATATTTATATCATTGTCAAAATATTGTATACTCGAAACGATTACCGTTGTTAAAATCCGAGATCCCAGATCAAGTCTGTGGAAACCTCTAATCCGGTGATCACAACCTCTAACTCAGTTGTGACAACCTCGAATTCGGTGGTGACAACTTCTAGTTCGAATGTGTCAACCTCAAACTACTTCGGCAGTGACCACCTTTAATTTGGCGGAGGCAACCTTTAGTTCGGTTGTGACAACCTCTAATTCCCTGTTGCAACATTTAATTCGGTCGTGACAACCTCTAGTTTGGCTGTGACCACCTCTAATATGGCTGTGAAAACCCCTACTTCGGTTGTTACAACCGAATTTTTCAGTGAGCGTAGTACTGTGGAAGTGATTGCCATGTACTCGGTAGTTCATGAACCGCTAGACCATGACATACTTTTGAAATTGAAATGTCCGAAAACGAGTCTAATATGAATTTGTTGGGAGCAGCTTTGTAATAAAAAATCACATGAGGTGCCAGGGGACACCAGGTTGGAACGAAGGTCTTTTCGCTATATATTATGTACTAGTTAGTTCCAATACGCCTAAGGCGCCTGTCGAAAAATATTGTAATTTAAATGGATCTTTAAGAAAAGGTAATTTTTGTAAAATGACAAAAATTTTTTAAGAAATTTTTTATTTATTGAATATATTTTTAAAAAAAAAAGTATATTTTTAGGTCCCTTTTGTAAGAATATGTATTATATTTTACCGAAATGGTCCTATCTTTAGTGAGAGGTACTTCTTTTATTAAACGCTAATGTTTTTTTTAAGAAAAGCTACCATTTCTAATAAGAAGCGCTTTCTGTAAGAAAAAGCCTAAGAGTATGAATATTTTTTACAAAGAAGTACTTTTTTTAAGAACAGGTAATTTTTAAGGAAGTGGTACTCTTTTTAGGAAAAGGTTATTTTTTTAAGAAAATTTACTTATTTTCCGAAAGGCACTTATCTCAAGAAAAGAAAAGAAAATGCATTATTTTATTTTTAAGAAAAGGTACTTTTAAGAAAAGGAATTTTCGTAAGAAAAGGTATTTTTTTTAAGAGAAGGTATATTTTTTTGAAGAAAAGCCTTTTGTTTTAAGAAAGAACATGTACAATTTTAAGAGTAGGTACTTATCTCAAGAAAAGTTATTTTGTTTTACAAGAAAGGTACTCTTTGAAGGAAAGGTAGTTTTTAAGAGAAGGCAATATGTTGTAAGATAATGTACTTTTTAAAGACAAGGTACTTATTTAAAAAAATTACTTTTTTAAAGAAAATTTACTTTTTGGAAGAAAATTTACTTTTTTAAGCTAACGTACTTCTTTCATATAAATTGTTTTTTTAAGAAAAGGTAGATTGTTTAAGAATATAAATAGCTATTTTTTTTTTGAGGTAATTTACTTTTTTTAAAAAAACGCTCTTTCTTAAGAAAATTTTATTTTTTTAAACTTCTTTCACTTTGGCTCTTCTAAATTTACTTTATATTCGGTTCACACTACAATATGTAGTAAACAGGCTCCACCTAGAATAATTGCCATGAAACAAAAAATATCCGCTGATATGTTAGTCTAGACACAAACCAAAGAAAAAACACGAGTGTAAGAGTAAGTGTGCTGTCAAATGTAATTCGATGCTCATGGATGTATTTCATGGATTTGCAAGTCTTGCACTTTGACTTTTCTAAATTTGGGTTCAAAACTACAATATGTAATACACAGGCTCCACCTGGAAAACTTCCCTTTAAACCAAACCAAAGTTACCCAATATAGTTTATAATAATGGCTTGTAATAAAGTAGTTAAACAGAAGTTGTTTAAAATTTTTTCATTTAGCCCACATCCCGCAACGTGCGATAAGGAACTTCGTTCCAAAAACCGTGAGCTGTGCGCTTTCTAATTTGTCACTCACTGATTGGGACCTACAGTTTTACACCCGTTCCGAGCGGTATTTTGAGAAGCTTTGTCATTGCTAAGTACTCGATAGTGTCGCCATCACTAAGGGAGGTGGCCGTCGTCGAAGGAAATGTAAGGTGGCAAGAGCAGGGATCAAACCCACGGTCTCATGCACAAGAGCCGCTCACCCTAGCCGTTGAACCACCGATGGCCAACTACAGTCAATAATTGTGCAATATTAGCTAAATCGACGCTTGGTATATAGTCGAATTTAGGTCTCGATCCAAATAAATGGTCGGAAACTTTTTCTCGATTCGAAAGCTGAAATGTGGTGGTGGATTCTATTGCCTTGGCCAAATTCGTCTAAGGTTTAGAAACATTTCTTTATCTCTATAATCAAAGTCATTTACGGAGCTACGTTAGGATAGCAAAGGGGAACCGAATCATTGGTGATTCGCTTCATTACTTTCCCATGTTTTTTCAGAAGGACCTCAGTGATATTTTATCAGCTTCCCGGATATGCTCCAAACTGGGTATCTATTGTATAAGTATCGTATAACAGAAGTGGTGTTTTGATGCGCTAATGGAACGCTCTGAATTGATTTGTGTCAGGTCATTCAATTCGAGAGAATATTGTCCAATTAAAATACTCGTGAATCGGTTAATTTCGGACTGATGCAGCTATCTTAATTCTCAGTGGTCGCAATTCCACTCAACACCCCTAAATGTATATTCGCTGCACAGTTTCCTTCCTAGTCTTCCCATATTATGTTGTCGGATATTCTTGCCCATTTTTGAACTTAAAATTTTATTCCGTTGAAATTAAGCGGGGTCAGCTCGTCCGCCCTTTCGGTTCAACAAATTTTTCAGTGCTCATGAGTCCATTCTGTTTTTCTTTTGTGGTTTGGCTGCAAATATAATGTGTCCGTAGCTTGTCGCAAATATAGTATACTTGTGTTCAAACACATTGTGTTTGCTGTTAAATATAACATGTTTGCGACACAATGATTATTATGTTATAATATACAGGGTGAATCAGTAAGTTCCGGATAAATTTCTCCAGCATATTCCTTGGCTTATTTCATGAAGAAAAGTCCACTAGGACCATATCCGAAAATGCAAGGGTGCAAAATGGCAGCGGGTTCAAAATTTTCGGATTGGCGGTCGGAGGGTTTACCTAACTTCTGAGCCAGTGGTCGGATTTTTTTGTTTTTGGGCTTGTTGGAAAGGTCTTAAGGAGGCCAAAGTCGCCATGATACAGAGCTTTCGGAAAAAAAAATGGAAAACAAAAATTCACATAACCTCAATTTGTTCAGTCAGATGGCAGGTAACTTATGTTTTTTTCTGCCGAAAGATAGCTTACCTTTCCAAAATGACCTAAACGAAGCCCACAGGTCTTACCTTTCCAAAGTTATGACCATTTTACTGAAATGCTAAAATGTTTGTTTTTGTTTTTGGAAGCGAAATAACAGCACACATTTATTTGTTTTTGTAAATTAACACGTTTAAGACTTTATTTTCCAGTCCATTTCCAAAACAACATAAGTTACCTGCCATCTGGCTGAGCAAATTGAGGTTATGTGAATTTTTTTTCCATTCTTTTTTCGGAAAGCTCTGTATCTCGGCGATTTGACTTTTTCCACTTTTTTTTATTGATTCTGAAAGGCCTCTTAAAGACCTTTCTAACAAGCCCAAAAACAAAAAATCCGGCCACTGGCTCAGAAGTTAGCAATTTTACCCTACTATCCTCCGACCAACAATCCGAAAATGTTGAACCCGCTGCCATTTCGCACCCTTGCATTTTTGGACATGGTCCTAGTGGACTTTTCTTCATGAAATGAGCCAAGGAATACGCTGGAGAAATTTGTCCGGAACTTCATGAATCACCCTGTATGTATAAGTATTTGGGACCCAAATGTGGTTTCGAATGTTGAAAATTCCTGAAAACGAAAACGTGACAAACAAAAATTTGCAGATCTTGAATATACGAAAACAGTGCTTGCAAACGTGGACATGGCTCCTGCAATATGTTGCTTGTTGTGCTATTTTTCAGCATCTACATACCCTAATCGCCGCTCGGGAATCAGAAAAATATACAGTCCGTATAATGAGAATGGCTTAAATTATACATAAATGTGCCGGCTTTCAATAAATCATAACGTGTCAAATTGAAGTATTAGTTGAATCGTTTTGCGGATTTTGAAGCGCCTTAGGGATACGATATTGCGCAGATCTTCTGGTAAACAGTGAGTTGTGAGCACTTGTATATTGATTGAGCTGGACCGGACAATTCAGACAAGTATGAGTTAAGAATATTTTTCCCATGTTAATTACTTGATTATCTATGTGAATGTGTCAGCTTCCGAATGAAACGAATGATGCTCAGTGGGGGCGTAGAAAACTTGAAACAACAGTAATCGGCATTTCGACAAAAGCCTTCTTCGATTACTCGAAAATTTGCCAAAAAATTTTTCTGAATGGTGTTCGTTTCCTCCAAACCTCCAGTAACTGACAGCCAGAGAGCGAACATTTTGACAGTTCGATGTTAGAGATCGTGCAGATTTTGTTTCAAGTAATTTTAGCCAACAAAAATGTTCAAGATGGAACAGCTGTTTGTAATTATCTGTTTTATGTAAACAACTAAAAGCGACAATTAAATTAACAGCGTCAGAAATGAGTAAAAATTACTTTATTTAATATATCACTGAAATTTAGGCAGGAAATGAGAAGCATTAATGTTCAGTAGGAGACATTCAGCTGAACCGACCACGTCATCAGTTGTATTACAACTGCGGCAGTAGCAAAGGTATGTAACTACACGGCAAATTGTATGTGCCAAAAGATAAAACTACATCAGCTGTCTGCTTCCAAATTTTAACTAGAAGTCATTTGCAGACTTCTTGTGCAAATTTGCATAAAGGGAGTAATATTTATCTTTCTTTCTCAAAAATAGATTAATGCCAATTTTTACTGGGTAAGTAAACGAACAAATCGAATGCTAATATAGGAACAAAAGTGATTTCTTATATCAACATTTGTCAATATATCATTTTATATTAATATTTAACATTTTGGCAATGCGGGTTATGATATAATACTAAAGTAGCGTCCAATAAAAAACGTGCATACTTGACCACTAATGGCTCTACGATTTTTACCTAGGGTAATTTTCAAAATATTTATGGAACGAAGTTCCTTATCGAACGTTGCGGGATGGGGGCTAAATGAAAAAAATAAATAACTTTTGTTTTTAAACTATTATGCTACAACCCACTTTTATCAACTACATATATTGTTTACTTTTGGTTTGGTTTGTTTCTAGACTAACGGCTTCGATCATAGAGAAAGAAATTAACTAGATGTCTCGCATATGTTAGGAAACTTCTTGTTTAATGCGAAGTTTTCTAGGTGTAACCTGTAAACAATATTTAGTATATATTGACTTTTTAAACCCAATAGAAAGTAAATTTAGAAAAGCCAAAGTGAAAGAAGTAAATAATCATTTTCTTAAATAAATGCCTTTCCTTAAAAAAAGTAAATTTTCTCAAAAAAAAAATGCCTATTTATATTCTTAAACAAAGTACCTTTGCTTAAAAAACAACATTATTGATGTGTTAACATCTATACGCGCGCCTCTAGGGCAGTAAACTATAAATTTAATACATACACAAGTGTTAGGTTTGTAAGAGTAAATCATCGTTTGTTTGTTGGTTGCTTGGCAGTCGGTATTGAAAGTGATTATTGGGCGATTTTCATATAATTTTCCCACGCGATTTTCTCCGGAAATTCATAGCCGATTTTATTAATTTTTGGCTGAAAAAGCTAGTGCGGGTTTCGACGAAGAGTTTAGGCCAAAAATTAAGGCGATCCGATATCGGCGAGCCGAGATTGAAGTGTTTTAATTTGGAGTATTAATTTGGAGTAATATTAAAAAAGTGTTTTATGTTGATCTTCGGTTATATCGTACGAATATAACAATGTATGTATGTATGTACAAGTGTCTGTTACTTTGCATTCTTTGACTTTTGTGGGAATAAAACAAAAAGTATTGAGCAAGAAAATAATGACACATGTGCTTGCACTGGGTCTTTAAATAATTTTAAGTATTAATATTATTTAACTGTAACGTCATCATATGATTGAACGCTGTTTTTTATTTTCCAATGTAACATTTACGAATGTGTTCATAGAAATCGAACAGGTACCGTGTAGCAAAAAGGTGTTAACACATCGCCCGTGAGTTCGAACACTCATTGGATTTTTTTTTTTTTAAAGAAGTACCTTTGCTTAAAAAAAGAAAATGTTCCTGCAAAAAGTACCTTTTCTTAAAGAAAATAATTTTTGAAGTAAAACTTCTATACGGAGGGGTAAACATTTTTTAATGCAACGGAACCGGAAGTTTGTAATGTAGCGGAAGCTGTTACGAAGTTCCCCAAAAGTATGCAACGTAAATCATGACAAGGGAGGTGAAGAGTAGAGTTTGACGATTAAAACAAAAAAAGAGAGTGTGCTTTAAGACCACACAACTGAAGTAAAACTTCTTTAGCTCCATCTACATGTTTATATATATGTTTGTATATGTCTATATGTATAATGTATACAGACATATAATAATTTTCTACAAATGTTTAAATTTAAATTCCGTTTCCATTGATAAATAAACATATTTGAGTTGAATTTTTATTTATTATTTGTTTTATTATTTTTAATCATTATTTATATTATTTTCATTATCGGATACATGAGTAGTTACTGTGGTTGATTGTAAGACTGAGACAATAGGCTTATGGTATGAAAAATATGATACATATGTTTTCGAATGAAAATTATAGCATGCCGTCCCAATAGAACGCAGAACATCTGCCATTGCCATGAATAATAATAAAACAATTATTGCAAAACGAAATCATTTTCCTTTAGTATCAGGATGTGCCATGACAATTCACAAATCTCAAGGTGGAACCTTCAATGAAGTGGTTTATGAATACCAAAGGACTCATTCTCTGCCACTACTATATGTTGCTCTATCAAGAGTAACCAGCATTGAAGGATTGTACATAGTGCCAAAAGATAATGATAATAGATTTTATCATGGTCGAAAAAATGATACATCGGTCATATCTTTACAAGATGAATTTCGCCGATTATCGTTGAATACATTGTCAACATTAGGAAGAACGATTCTTGATTTCATGCATGACAGGAAAAAGTTGTCCATGGTTACTTTCAATTGCCAAAGTCTCAGAAAACACGTGGCGGACTTGAGCGATCCCGTAATTGGTTCAAGCAATATTTTGTTTCTATCAGAAACTTGGTCAAATGACGATGATAATGTTGACATCCCGAATTTTGATTGTATTGCAAAATTTAAACGTAAAAATGTTAGATCAGCAGGAGTGGCAATTTATCAGAAATCAAATGATACTTCAAACATTGTAACTTCGAACATGGACATTTTATTAAGACATATTACTGAACTCGATATTGGCCAGTCATCAATTGGTGATATATGTGCTGCTCACTGTGATTTGGACGATGGAACAAACATCATAATGGTAGTTGTTTACATTTCGCCCAATAACACAGTCAATAACATTATAAAGTTTATATATAAAAGACTTATGATTTACGGTCGAGTAGGCTCTGAAGAATTAGGAGAAAATTATCATACGTTGCCACTCATTTTAGCAGGAGATTTCAATGTTAATTTCGCATCCGAAGATGGACAACTCTTCATAAACTTTCTTCGAGATAAATTAGAACTTGAAATCAATAATAACCGAAATGAGCCTACCACACGACATGGAACAACAATCGATGCAGTTTTCTCTAGATTTCTTTCTAATTTTCATTCGAAAACATATGTATCATATTTTTCATACCATAAGCCTATTGTCTCAGTCTTACAATCAACCACAGTAACTACTCATGTATCCGATAATGAAAATAATATAAATAATGATTAAAAATAATAAAACAAATAATAAATAAAAATTCAACTCAAATATGTTTATTTATCAATGGAAACGGAATTTAAATTTAAACATTTGTAGAAAATTATTATATGTCTGTATACATTATACATATAGACATATACAAACATATATATAAACATGTAGATGGAGCTAAAGAAGTTTTACTTCAGTTGTGTGGTCTTAAAGCACACTCTCTTTTTTTTAAATAATTACCTTTTCTTAAACACCTAAATTTTCTTACAACAAATTGCCTTTTATTCTTCATTTTCATTAACGAGAAGAAAATATGAAAAAAAAACTTTCTTGAGACAAGTACATACTCTTAAAAATCCACCTATTCCTGACAAAAGGAGCAACTCGTAAAAATAATTCCCATTTCTTAAAAAAAAAAAAACTTTTCTTCAAAAACATACCTTCTCTTAAAAAAAGCAATGAGTTCGAACTCGCGGGCGATGTGTTAACACCTTTTTGTTATACGGTACCTGTTCTAACGCTGCATAGCTTCGACGTAGATAACGCTGTGTGTTGTTTGCATGTGTTGACTTTGTTGAATTATACTCTACCCGTGCCTATAGATGCTAACACATCAATAAAGTAATATTTAGCTCACTGAAATAATCGTTTTTGTTTTGTCATAAACAGAGCGACGACAAAAAGTATTGAATAGTATAGAGAACTTATTGCACTCTTTTTCAGCTCTCATGTAGAGAGTCTGAGTAAAAGAGCACAAACGAGTCTTATTCTCATTATAGTATATTTCAATATAAATGCACCATTTCGACAAAGTTATTACATAAAACAATACAAAAAGCATAAATGTTTCAAAAGGCACCAGTGTTTCACATCAAAGTTATGAATGGCTCAAGCTACAGAACAGAGTAATACGTTTTGAAACATTCGCCAGATATCGCCAGTGCTTTGGAGTCATACAATTCGTTACATGAAGTCTCTATACTATTCAAGACTCTTTGGCGATGACGGCCTGCTTGTTTGTTTGCTGCCGCAACATTAATACCATGATACTTATTTTCAGGCAGAGACTATTGTTGTACAACAACCACGTATGTGATTCTAACGCTGTGTGTTGGTTGCATGTGTTCACTTTGATAGTCTGCCCTACCCGTGCCTATAAATTTTTACAAAAAGTATGTATTCTTAGAGATCTATTTAAATTATCGTATTTTTCAACGGGCGCCTTAAGCGTATTGGAACTAACTAGTACCTAATATACAACCAAAGGAACTTCGCTCCAACGGGTTCCACCTGACACCTCATGTGATTTTTTTTTGAATTTTATAGTTTTAAAATATTAAAAATTTTAATGCGTTTTACAAAATTGAAGAGTACATTTAATTCGACTCTGCCGGAAACTCCCTCGCCATTTAGTTTGATATGGATTTCGTTTTTTTGTTTCATTTAATTTTAGTATTTTTTCTCTGCTCTCGTATTTATCCTTATTCCATATCTTAGATGGCATATCATCGTCACAACATAGCACCAATCAAGCCAACTACCATTAAATTTGAATAATATTAACGCGCTACTTGCCACAGCGTGTGTAGGATAAAAGGTTGAGGCAGTCCGTAAAGGTGGTGGAGGTGCTGGCGTTGGCAGTAGACCCACAATATTATTATGGCCATATGTTTATTTCAAAGTCTATTTATACACGTATGTACGTCTGATTGTGAGCCGTTGTGCATATCAATGTACAATATGAGTTGAGATAAACGCAAGAAAAACGCCACTTGTTGTCACCATCGATCGCGAGCGAAGTCAAGAGACTTGCAGTGGCAAGTAGTACTTAGATCATAAGTAAGTAAGTGTTGGCCATAACCAGGAGATGGTAAGAAGTTGGTAGTTGATAGCTGCTAGTGAGACTGAGTGGTGGATGTCTGCTGTCCTGTTCTCTGTAGCTGCTATTGGCAGAGCTGTTTTAAAATTCTAATGTGTTTTTGTGTTTAATCTGATAACAAGTTGACAGATAGTTAAGTCTTGTTAAGTTAAGAATTGCATAGAAAATTTCTCAGTTTTTCTTTTTCTCAGTCTGATTTCCAACTCCTCCTTAGTACTCGTTTCGTTACGATGTGCCTGGTGAGGATGATGATGATGACGGATGTGTAACGAACGTTCCATGGAGACTAAATGAGGAGTTACCCACAGAAATACGTTTGCTTTTTGCTTCTTTTTTTTTGAGATGCCAGCTATTCTGTGAAATCTTAAGATGATTGATCATTAGTGTTAAGCCAACAACGCGAGCAACAGAAAAAAACTGCATTAATATGAAAAACGTTTTAACAAAGTGTTTATTAACAAGTGCATAATTGAAATTAATTGGTTAATTAAAAATAAAATTGATTAATAAAAAAACCCCTTGCAGCGCTACGAGATAGGCAGGAGGTGCGGCTGATCTGCGATTTCTCTATCCCAGTCTGACAGTTTGACGTTTCATCATCATCATCATGGTCGTCCGTCCCCTTCATCTTCATTTTCTTATTTAAAGAAAAGAAAAAATCATCTCAATTAAGCTGAAATAACTTTTATTTCATTCATTAAATTTTCTCAATTTGGCTGTTCCCTGATCTTTCATTTAAACGGAAATGCATAAATGTTGATGCTCTGACGCCTTTGTCTCGCCAAAATGTGGTAAGACTGGTTGTTGGATGCATGTTAAATGTTTCTGTCTTGCCTCGTGCTCTGTGCTGTGTGTGTGGCATGACGACGTATTAGTAGTGTCTTGCATTTCATACCCTTTTACGTTGACGATGACGATAAAGACGACGAATTCGACGTTAATCTGCGAAATCATTACACAGGAAATACAAGATTTAGCAACAGGTTGCCGTTTTACATTTAATGAACGCCCGCGCACTTTTTTTCAGCGCGCTATTTTTATTGATGGCAATGTTGTTATCGTTTTCTGGTGGATGTTGGATGACTGGAATCGAAATAGAGAAGCTGCAGTAGATAAGTAATCGGGTTTTAGGTTGCAAAGTTAGTTAAACTATTTGAGAAGATTAGTGTAGTTAGTGATGTTAGTTTGAAGAATAGGAGTCGGGCATATAGAAGTAATTAGTTATTTTCTGTTAACTCACTGAAACTTAGTTGGCAGACCTGATTCACACCACACGTGTTATAGTCAATCCTATTGATATTGACTACGTTTCTGTTACGATATGTATTTGCCAAAACATATTGGTTAAAATTCACGAGTTTCTTGTAAAAAAATCCAATGAGTGTTCGAACTCACCGGCGATGTGTTAACACCTTTTTGTTCCACAGTACCTGTACGATTTCTATGAACACATTAGTAAATGTTAAACTGGAAAATAGAAATCTGCGTTCAATCATATGATGAATAATATGATTTAAATAGTATTAATACTTAAAATTATTTAAAGACCAGTGCAAGTACATGTGTCATTATTTTCTAGCCAAATACGTTTTGTTTTATTCCTACAAAAAACAGAGAATGCAAAGCAACACACATATGAACACAAGTTTTTCGTTGCTCTCTTGCTATCTCATTTTTATATACGTATAATAATTCTCTTTGCTCTGAGAGTTTTCCGCACCCACATTTTATTTATAATAAAAAAACCAACCCGTAAAAAACCATAGTTTTTGACAATAAATTATTTTTATATGACCACGCCCCTTTGTTCAATCCCGCCCATATTTGCAGCTGATCTTAGAATATGTACACCTAACCAACATACCCAATTTTGTTCACATACCGATAACAAGAGCAGAAATTTAATTGTGATTTGTATGGGAGGTACCACGCTCCTTTGGTCAATCCCATCCATATTTTGACAGTTCATTTTTGTCGTCGCCGTTAGTTTTCCTGCGAAGTTTCAGCTCGATTGAATTACGGGAAAAGGGTCAAAAGTCAATCCAAAGTTTTTTCGGTACGCATGCATACATGCATACAGACAGTTGAAGTTAATATAAAGAATTTAAATGGGAGGTCAGTGATAAGATGACGTTTCATTTAAATAATATTAATACTTAATAACACTTAAAAATATTTAAAGACAAGTGTCATTTTTTTCTTGCTTAATACTTTTTATTTTATACCCACAAAAAAAAACAAACAGCATGCAAAGCAACAGACGCATGTTCATATATACATTGTAATGTTCATACATACGCTACACAAGTTCACACAATTTACGTTGCTCTCTTGCTATCTCATTTTTATTTTTATATACGTATAACCGCGTCATTATTCTCTTTGCTCTGAGACTGCTCAGCACCCACACAATACAACTATTCGCTGCCGCTACATCAGTGTGTGTTTTTTTCGCAGTTTGACAATCTGTGTTTCGCAGTCGGACAAATCTGTGTTCTATGTAGGGGTGGGTCACCCTTATCATTTAGGGGTATGAAAAATAGAGCGATTCTGATACCTACCCGATATCCACACAATTTCATACAAATCGGTCCAGCCGTTACGGAGGAGTTTAACACCAAACAAAATGTGATCGCAGTCGGACAATCTGTGTGATCGCAGTCTGACAATCTGTATGATCGCAGTCGGAAAAAATGTGTTTGTGTTTCCTAATGGAGCAAGGACCGAAGGCAGGATACTGGTTCGGAGGTTTCCCTACACATTTGTATATAATACAAAAATCAAATTGAACCCAAGGTATCAATTTTGAGCGAGCACAGGTACCTGTGGCCCACCCGCTGTATTTGGAACATTTCAAGATAAAACGATTTTAAAAGAAATGAGTCTAAAATTACGTAAAATTTACCGGTATTCAAATTTATTGGAAGTAAGTATCTTTACCTTCGGTTATATAATTTGTATCCTAATATTCTCCTCCAATACACAAAGTCATAAAATTGTATATAGTTCTACTAAAAAATAGAAATAAATTAATTTATATATTCATTTGTTATCCGTCTCATTTGATGTTTCTCTTTGCGCTTCTTCATTGAGTAAACGAACTTCTGTCAGCTCTTTTCCTATTTAATTACAACAACTTGTGGGAACTCGAACAATATCCTCCATTTTTAGTTTTGTGCATTCACGATGTTCATATATTTACATATTTTGCACATTCAGGGTAATAATTTCAAACCTCAGCGACAGAATTCTTCTCGTGAATTTCAAACTTGCAAGTTCCACAAGTTCGCTTCCCTTCAATCATTAAACCGATGAGCGAGTTGTTAAATCTATGTATAAATTAGTCAATGAAAATAGTAAAGAGTTTAAAATTGCTCAACGGTTACTCCTTTGAATATAATAGGAAATACGTAGACTCTTTCTTTTTAATGTCACCTATTCATAAACATTTTTTTATTCCACAAAAAAAATGTCATTCATTTTATAGAAATGAAATTTTTGTCCGAAATGGAAGCTTGTAAATTCTCATAAAAAATAATCCAAAATGACTCATAATGTAATAATTTTCTTAATGAATCCAAAAGGAAGTTCAATTAGCTCATTATAATGTCATGGAATAATTAATTTTGACCAATGATCAACTGTCGCCTTGATCTGAACATTTCTTTATTCCAGAGAAGAATCTTATTATTTTGAGAGCCCAGATTAATAAAACATATATTAAACATTAATCAGAAATAATGAAAAAATTACTCTAATTTTACTTTTGTTCAAATGTATGATCAGTTAGATTATTGTTTAAAATGAGTCTCCAGAAGCCTTCTAAGGACAGAATATTATATCCTACGGAGAGATTTGGAACAGATTTTTGTAATCACTGAATGTTGTGTTGTGCTTTTAGGCCCACTGACTAAATGATTAATAAGATAGGATCTTAAATGAGTCAACAATTAATCAAAATTAACTCATATTCAAATTATTGAAAACAATTGTATTTAACTACGTGGGAGTTTCCTATCCCTAAACACGCTCAGTTAACACAGAGAAATCTCATAAATTTCATACAAATTTGAATTTTTACAGCGAACGTTAATAAACCCTAATCAGCATTTACTACTTGTTAGCCAGATACTACATTAACAGATTTTAATTTCACTGAAACATTTCAGTTTATTCTTCAATTATTGACAAATATGAAATATACGCAAGTACGACTTGAACTCACATTGCCGGGCGAAGTTACGAAAGAAGTTAATAGCAGCTTAATGTCCCAGTGAATAATTTCTTCCGAATTCGGTCAGAAATCGTTCAGACAGTCTGCAACAAATTGCCGATTCTGATACCTAATTCGTTCGGAAACCCTACATAAATTTGTATTAGCGGTTGACAACAATATATAACTCTTCATTAGATTTGTAACTCTTACTCAGATTTAACGGCGATATATTTGTCTGAATTCGGAGCAAAATTCGGAGGAATTTGTTGACGTGTCTGGACAAAGTCGGTTAGATATCTGTGCAAACAGGCGAAAGTGTACCGCCATTTCCGACTTTATACTGGCCCTTTTTACATATTTTCACCCCAATTTCGGACAGATGTCTGAACAAAATGTTTCGACACTTCCGATTGGTCCAGGATTTCCGACCATTTTTCGCATTATCGCCCCAAATTCGAACAGATGTCGGGTGAATCATCCAGAAATTTTAAGACATTTCCGATCTTTTTTGAGCCTTTATGCACGTTATCGCCACAATTTCTTTTTACGATGTCGGAAGAAACATCCACAAATGGTCTGAGATTTCCACCCTTCTTTGCGTTGTCGCCCCAATTTCGGACAGATGTCGGAAGAAGCATCCTGAAATATTCCGACATTTCCGAACTTTTCTGAGCCTTTTTCCACATTGTCGCCCCAATTTATTTTTACGCATTTTTGCTCACATTTCGGCTAGATGTCGATAGAAACATCCACAAATGGTCCGAGATTTCCACCCTTTTTTGCAATGCCGACCGGATTTCCCACAGATGTCGGAAGAAGCATCTGAGAATTTTCCGACATTTTCGAACATTTCCTGAGCCTTTTTACACATTGTCGCCCCAATTTCGAACAGATGCCTGAACAAACAATCAAATTTGGTATCAGAAATAAATCGTTTATATTTTGAATTTTTCTTACAATATTTAATATAAAAATTGACTTCAAAATTAAGTTTAAATAATTATCTATAAGTTATATAAATACTAAACAATGGCAAACACTTGAGAAGTATTATGTAGCGCTTGTCCCTCACTGGAATATTTTTTCTTGTATTCGACCATGGAAAGTTTGAGGAAATGGCAACGTTCACAAAACACAATTTTTAAGTTTTCTTTTATAACTTATTTTGACATCGACATGTTGCTGCATTTAAATCCATTTGACTCAAAGCAAATTTAAAATATATAAGTAAAAATAAATTATAACAATGCATATATAAAGTTATCAGTTGAAATTTTAGTTCATCCTTATTTTCTAGTTTGTTGTCAAACTGTATAGACATTTATTTTTTTTATATATTATTTCTTAGAAGAATATTTTTCCATTTCCTATGAGCTACACAGATCAGGGGTTTATTTCTGCAATTAGACAAAATGTAAAAAGTCAGCACTACGATTTGAAATAACTTGAAATAACGTTGGCGGACGATCGTTTCAAAGTTTGTGACTCTTTTTATCAGCGCCTTTTAGTTTTTATTTATTTATTAATTTATTTTTTACTTATTTAATTATTTATTTTTTACAAAAAAAAGCTTGGAAGGAAATTCGGGCGATTCGTTTTAATGTCTTATCAAACTTCAGAGAATGTGCGGACTAGAGGCATAGAAATCGCATGTGCAGAAACAGCTGTCAAAAGTTTAGAAAATGTGGAGACTACTCTGAATAAACTCTGATGCACATTTGAACTATTCGGTCGAAAGAGTGATTAATCATCAAACATTTATCAGATAAAATTTGATGTCAGAATCATCTGCATAAATTGCTCAGTTACTACTAACTACTAAGCTACTAACCGGCCGTGTGTTTAAATGTGTCACTTATAGAAGTTTCGTTTTCGCAGAAAAATGTTGTATATTTAAGAATATTTAAGAATGTTGTATACATAAGCAATTGGTGCCGCCATTGCAGAATAACCCCGACTAATATCAAATTCTTAGTCAACATTGGTAAACATCTTACCGAAGCATTTGATATTAAGCAATACCTCACACAGCGTATAGTGTGATCTCTTCATTAAGCGGAATAGTTCCGTCACAGAATTGACAATGTTCATCGCACAAACAAACTCTGTCACCGAAATTTAGCAAACGTACATTTTCATCGCTGCAACTAAAATGTGCTAATTAACAGACAAAGTTTTTTCGTTGTGACGAAAGATAATACAAAATCATTTCGTAGGTGCACGAACTTAATCTGATGCTGCGATGTACATAGTATATGCACAATGCTGTACTGAATATGTTACACTGCTGCGCTAAATATGTTTCAAGGTTGCAATTAATATATTTCATTGCTGCAAAGAATGTGGTTTGTTGCTCTAATGAATATATTTCATTATCTCAAAATTGAGGAAATCTGCAGTAAATGCAAAAATGACACATGAACAATATGAGATTTTTTTCCTGGCCTTTATTTATTTAAATGTAGAAAGTAAGTAATATAACAATATAAAACAATATTACAACACAAAGTTTAAATAAAAGGATCACGAAAAACACATGGCGTTAACAAATTCTCTCCATCGATTTCTGTCTCTGGTAAGTGATTTAATGTCCAGTTTGCTTCCATTCCTTTTCATGGCACCGCTTCCATGTGTTAGGTTGTTTTCCTGGTCTTCGGTACCCCGCGGGTCCTATTCAAGTGCCTTTCTAGCAATATCTGATATTGGGCGCCCAAGTATATGGGCGTTCCAAACCCTTTTCTTCTACGTATACCAAATGCAAGAGGACTGTTACATGTACGTTACCAGAGTACTGCATTAGAAATTGTCTGGGGCCAGTAGATATGGAGTATTTGTGTCTGACAATGATAGACATACATTTCGACGTTCTTAATTATCAGCTTCGTCAAGCTCCAAGTCGTACAACAGTACATATTTCACACTGCAATTGAATATTCACAATTTTTTTTTCCATATCTTTATATTGCACCAAATTTTGCGCAGGTTTAAGAGAAACGTGGGTTCAATCCCTAATCCGACCACTTTACTTTCCTTTCGACGGCATGGGAAACCATTTACTTATTTTTAGGAATGAAACGAGGGCTTTGTTTATTCGATTATTTATTTCCACCACAGAGCCACCATCCTTGGTAATCTTGGATCGAAATTAGATGATTGAATTCACATCTTAAATTACCGAACCATCTGTTCTGTTCAAATACGCATTAGCTTCGTCTTCTTCACTTTTATTATGAAACCTACTTTTTTCGCATTTTCGAAGAGTCTGTTTAAGTTTGCCTCGACGTCGTCAAATTTGTGGGCCATAAGACATTTGTCATCTGCGTAGTCGATATTATGTCGTTGCCGGACGGTGCTTCTGCATTAGCTGCCGCCAGAACCTTTAGAATAAATATTGTGGGGAATAAGCCACCGCCTTGTCTAACACCCGCAGGTGTGGTGAAATGGTGGATTTTTTTTCCATTAAAACTAGCTTTATACACTGCATCTCTTTACAATACGCGGATCATGGGCTATATCTAGTCCAGGATACCCTTTTTGGGTCAGGTGGACGCTTATTCAAAGTGTACAAAAAGTTGACACAGAGACGTGTGTAGTTAAATTGATTGTTATGATTACATGGAGTGTGTTTACGTGGTCGGCACACGTATGTCGAGGCCTGAAAGACTCCTGGGCCTTCCGCGCAATTTGCTCCAACCCAGGCCAAATCGGCTGAAGTATAACGGTGGCCCTTACTTTGCCTATTCCATTGAACAATGTAATACCAGTTCCTGCATAGCGTTAGATCACCTTTTTCGGGATTGCAATAACCGCTCCCTCTTTCCACTCCGTAGGGATTTTGTTGTTTATACATGCACTTCTGTTGACCGCCGCACAGACATCTGCTGACGCTGATGCAGCATATTTCAACAGTTTTACTGGAATACTATCAGGACCAGAAGGTTTGTGATCCTTAATTTTACCCACTGTCGTCTAGACACGTCGTAACCGTTGAAAAATTCGTTCTCCGGTTACGACGTGAGTAGACTTGTGTCTACGTCGTTCACTAGTTCTCGAACTCGTTCATTTAAGATGTCCGGACATTACAATCACGAACATACTAGCCGTATCGAACATGTGCATTATGTTCGTGAGGGTGATGCCTGGTTACTGTAAACGAACTAGATAGTTTATGAACTACCCAACTCTAGACGTGAGTATGCTGCCAAAGGGGTACACTGATCTTCATCATCCGGAAGTCTAGATTGTGCCTTAAAAAATTCACGCCATATCTCCACCTGCTCCTCTGGTGAAGCTATCTCCGTGCCATCATCAAGTTTTTAAGAAAGCAGTACTCAGCTCAGGTTTTTTGTTGCAGAATACAAAGTCTATTCTGATTTTAATTAGCTCTTCAACGTTGGTGTCTTCGAACGTATAGGCATATTGTGCAGGCGTTCCCCATTCCGAATTTCGCTCAGGATACTGCACTAATCGAAGGTTTATTCACACATTTTGTTCTCACCAAGGATATCCTTGGCAGAACAATGCCTTGCCACGCTTTTTTGACTGTCCTGTGCCAAAGTGTAGGGTAGACTTGGATCGTACATCATTGATATGGATGGCCCTTTAATACGCTTGCCACGCTTTTTGACTGTCCTGTGCCAAAGTGTAGGGTAGACTTGGATCGTACATCAGTGGAATTTACAATTTTGTCTTTAATACGGTTGACAGCCACTGGATGGAGAAGGAAGGTGCCCACTAAGAGCTGGCGGCCACTTTCATTATCAGCACCACCTCAAGTTTTAACATCCAGCACGGAACCCAGAAAAATCTTGCTGACAAGTATATGGTCAATTTGATTACAGGGTTGACCACCAGGCGATACCCATGTATACTTTTGGATATTTCTATGAGGGAATTTACTTCACCCGATAAACAGTTGAGTATAGAAACCGTCCTTAATACTTAGGCTCAGTAGGTTCAATTGTCTGTACCACAGAAATTGCGGGGAATTTTGATTCAAAACTCGACAACTGAATGTGCGAAGCAACTTCAGTATTTCGAACAATATCGATGAAATTACCAATGGTGAGTTTCACATAATAGTATATCGTCGCTGAGCGGCATAACTTCAAGATACTGCAAACAGCAGGAGGAAATCATAATAATAAATAAATGTAGTTCTACGAATTCATATGCCAGCATTTCAGAGATATGCTATGCCAGTAGAATGGATAAAGATGAACCAAACCGAAAACTATTCGAAAAACTATTTGAAGGTAGTATATGTCGAACAATATATTTCTGGAAGGACCAGGTGGAAGTACCGCTGCAATTGATTTGACTTACTTATTTTTGCGAAAAAGGTGTGGTCTATTAATACCACTCCAATTGATCTGAGTTACTACTAGAGAGATTATTCGAAAACCGAAATGGTTTGAAATATATATTGTCTTAGTTAGATATGTGTTGAAAAAACATTTAAATAACAAAAAAAAAAAAAACGCAAGTACAGTTCCACGTCGGTTCTATATTAGCATATGACGGCATACTTGCAAGGAATCCGATATGAATCAGATAATACATAAAAATAATTTTTTACCGAATTTTCCTACAACAGACCATCCATATATAAAACTGGACCTTTAATATATACATATGGTTTGTACAGTACATTTCCGATGAATAAAACCCTTCCAAATCTTATAGTAAATATGAACTTCTCATACATTAAAATTAAAATCTAACAAAAACAAGGTATTACGAAAATTGCAAAAGTCTTAAATGATATCCTTTGATTTTGTATCTCCTACTAACCGATTACTCTTCAATCAATATGCGATTACAATCAAGAAAATTCATTTACACTAAGTAACAATTGCAGACAGACAAACAACTATCCAACGTGTGTGGTAAAGAAACCTGTGCAGCGTTGTAGGTACTACAGACTGTAAACAGCAAATAGCAATAAGATCGTAGGATGTCATTTCACAGACTAGCGTTCTACAGAACGATATGAAGGAAACAGGATCGAATGCAGTCAAAAATTGTAAGTAATAGCCAGAAAAGAAAATCTCAAAGTAGGCACACATGAGAAAAGACAAATTAACGCGAGTTAAAACCTAACGAGGGATGCGAGAGAGGTGTGGTCTATTAATTGAGGCAAAATCAAATACTAGCTTGGGATAAAAATACCATTTGTTTATATATATGATGTGTACAAAATTAATCTGATAGTGTTCAAAATTAGTCAGATAGACAAATTATGAAAGCGCTCTCATTCATAGTTCCCAAGTAGCGTTCATTTAATAGTTTGAATTTTACGAAATGCCTCACAGCTGTTTTACATTAATTTAGGTGACATACCGGATTTTTGTTATTCATATATGTAACGGGTGTCCTAAAATTCACGCAAGATTTGAATTTCGACCCGATTGTGCTACAGCTGATAGTTTAATAATCAACGCATTTTCATTGTTGCACATTATTTTAAAAATATAACACAAAATTATCTTCAGCAAAATCACCCGCTGGAATTGTAGAATTTGGGGTTGAGAAATAAACTCTACAACTGTTTGCTGTTTAGTGCGGAAATTCCGGCAAGTCAGGAAATAACAGTTAAGGGCAAATCAGTCCATTTGTGCCTAAATTGCAAGATTGGGTTGTGAACGACATTTGTTTACAATAAGACAGAGAAACGCAAACAGAGAAACGGTTCAGTGACTCATGAGTTATTTCCGGATCACATGATTTCCTCTTTTGGTTTTAAGAATTGGCCGTCCAGATCAGGCGACTTAACGACGTTGGACCTTTTTTTAGATTTATGGAACTTGATTGATGTATTAATAAATCTCAGCCATATTTATGAAAAACGGTCCATGAAACATTTCGACAAAAGAGTGCGTATGTGACAGCAATACCGTGAAGGCCAATTTACCAGATATTCTATTCCGTGCAATAAACTACTATACTATT
Organism: Phaonia tiefii; assembly: GCA_963931995.1. Lineage (NCBI taxonomy): Eukaryota > Metazoa > Arthropoda > Insecta > Diptera > Muscidae > Phaonia > Phaonia tiefii. The sequence goes on along the minus strand of OZ008368.1, from coordinate 192,543,628 downwards.
TTTACTGTTTTTAAATATTTAAAAAATTTTAAATGCATTTTTGTAATTTCGCGATAGAAGTAATTATAAAAAATACAATAAAATTCGTAAAATCATAATAAAAATATTAAGAATGGGGGAGCCTAGCTTCCTGTACACTTTATGAGTGAATATCAAAATATATTTTTTTAATCAAACCCCTGTATTTGTTACCGAATTTCCTGCCTTGGCTTAAATTTCGGGTTAATCTACACGTGACGCATTTTGGCTTCCTTTATAGAAGCCCCAACCAAGAAAGGGGGGCTTCCCTTAATGGCTTCGACGCCTTTCTGACTCAATAACCAAAATTTTAGACAAGTGCCCGGCTAGTGAAATTGCCATTGCTGGTGATTTTAACAGCCACAATATTTCATGCCGTACCTATTCGAACCGTACAACTCCGGATGGTCAATACGTTGAGCTTTTCGCTGCACACAATCACCTCGTGCAAATGGTAAATGCCCCAACTCACATCCCGTGCGTTGAGGGGCAATTTTCAAACACTCTTGACCTTTTTGTAACTTCACACCCTGACAAGTATGAAGTTAATATCCTTGCACCTCTTGGTAATTCGGATCACTGCCTTGTTTCTGCCTCCTTTTCGCACTCCGATCTTCACATCGCTTCAACGCCGGCCATGAAGCGTTCCGTATTCATTTACGAAAATGCTCGTTGGGATGAGCTCAACGAATTTTATAGGAAGCTCAACTGGAAAATATGTTTTCTAGACGAAATGGTGGAAGACATTATTTTAACGGGAATGAAGATATTCATTCCATCAAAGAAAATTTCGATTAAACCTTCTGATAAATGTTGGTTTAACCAGGCATGCAAAGAAGCTGTCAGATCCAAATAGGAAGCTTTCAGTTATTGGAAATTGAATAAAAATCCAGCTACTGATATGCTGCGCAAGTCAGCTAGATCAAATTGTGCCAAGGTACTACGATGCGCAGAATTCCTGCATGAAAAGCGTCTTCGCGCCAAAGTTCTTTCTTCTCCCAGGGGAAGTAAGAGCTTTTGGTCATTTGTCAAGAGAATTAAGAACAATAAAAATCATTCATCTATCCCACACTCAATTAAAAATGGCATAATTTATACTAACCCGGTTGATAAAGCTAACATTTTTGCCGAAATATTTGCAGAAAACTCCTCCCTGCCGATTAGCTCTCAACCACTCCCCGTCAACCCAAATATTTCTAGCTCCGTGCCTGAGATATTTTTTCGTACGCGAGGAGTTAATAAGGTTCTTAAGGAGCTCAAGGTTGGAAAGTTTCCGGGTCCGGATGAAATTCCGGCACTAGTTTTGAGCAAGTGTTCTTCGACGCTTGCTCGTCCACTGCGCAACCTTTGCAGCCTGTCATACCGTACAGGTATTTTCCCTACTCGCTGGAAGGTTGCAAATGTCCAGCCGATCCCCACAAAAGCAGAGGCTACTAATCCCGATAACTACCAGAAAATGGCGATATGTTCTACGCTCTCAAAGGTGATGGAGACCATGGTAAATTACCATTTGGTGAGCTGCCTGGAAGTTAACAGTCTACTCAGTGATCGTCTGTATGGGTTTCGCAGAAACCGTTCAACTGGCGACCTGATGGCGTTCCTCACGGAACAGTGGAATCGGTCCGTGAATAGACTGGGTGAGAGCAAAATAGTGGCCTTAGATATTCCTAAAGCATTTGATAGGGTTTGGCACCAGTCACTCATATCAAAGGTTAATGCTTTTGGTTTAGGTAGAAACTTCTCTCGATTTATTTCGAGTTTTCTCAGAGACCGTTCCATACGAGTTGTAATAGACGGTATCTCTTCCGATGAGTATACAATTAATTCGGGGGTACCTCTAGGCTATGTGCTTTCTCCCTCTCTTTTTCTTATTTTCATCAACGACCTTCAGGATTGGAGTACCAATCCCATCTACTCCTTCGCTGATGATAGTAATTAATGTCACTAATATTCGTTCGATCGTCGACCCAATCTTTCCGTAGTGCAAGGAAAGAGACGAACAATGAATGCCACGCTTAATCATGACTTGCATCTGATTAGTGAGTGGGGCAGGGAAAACCGAGTCGAATTTAATGCACGCAAAACACAGTGTTGCAGAATATCGCACAAGCACACTGATGACTCAATGTCAATGGGTGGTGTAGATGTTGGTGAATCGGAAGCTCTTGATGTTCTGGGCATGAAGATACAATGTGACATTCGTTGGAATAAGCACATTTTCAACGTGTTGAAAGAAGCATTCAAGTGCCTGGGCTTTTTAAAGCGGTGTAAAAGAGTTTTCACCCCACCCGATCTCCACAATATCTGCAGCACGTATATTCGGCTAAAAATGGAATTCAACTCTCATATTTGGGCTGGGGCTCCAGCGTCCACCTTGGAGCTTCTAGACCGCGTTCAAAAGAATGCGTTGAAGCTGATAGGCGACAGCAGAGTATCCAGCACTGTGCCGGTTTTCAAGTGGAACTCATCCCTTTTCTGTTCCCTGGCCGTTGGATCGAACTGCGCATTACAGCAACAATTCGTTCTTCAGCCGGACAGTCCGTATGTGAAATAAGCTTCCGGCAAGTGCAGTCCCCACTTCTTACAACATCAGCAAGTTTAAGTCAAATATTAACAAGTACTTTTCCCTCTTTCCCCCTACTCCTATCCCATTTTCCTAAGTCCAATGCAACGCACTGCATTTATAGGGGACATCCCCTGAGTGTTGGTCTTCGCGAAAAAATTAAAACGTCTCCTTCAATGAATTGCGGGTCACAGAAAGGCGGATAACAGCTTTAAGGCAAAAAAGTAGGTCTTAATTTGGTATGGGGTTGCTGCGGTATAGTTGTCTGAAGCAAATACATTGTTCTAAAAATTGTTGGATTTTATTACAGTAAAAAAAATCACACGAAGTGTCAGGGGACACCCGGTTGGAACGAAGTTCCTTTCGCTACGATTTACGTACGAGTTAGTTCCATCACGCCTAAGGCTCCGTTTGAGAAATACGATAATTTAAATGGATCCTTAAGAAAAGATCGTTTTTTTAAAATGATGAACTTTATTTATGAAATTTTTTTTATACAGATTGTATTTTATTAACACAGAGTCGTTTTTGTAAGAATATGTATTATATTTTCCCAAAAAGGTAATTTTTTAAAGAGAAGTACTTCTTTTACTAAAAGCTAATGTGTTTTTAAGAAAAGGTTCTATTTCTAGGAAGAAGTATTTTCTGTAAGAAAAAGCCACAAGAGTATGCATTTTTTTTTACAAAGAAGTACCTTTGTACGAAAAGGTTATTTTTTAAGAAAAGTAACTTATTTATCTCAAGAAAGGAAGAGAAAATTTATTATTTTTTGACGTAGAATACGTCTTACCTTACGGTATGAGGAGTCATGTCAGGTTTTTATTATTGTAATCTTTATTTCATTGAATTTGAGGACACGGCTGGATGAATTTTTTTAAAAAATTTTTTGAAGGTAAATGAAGATGTTATCTTTCGTTTGATATACATTTCATATTGGTTGATATATTTCTAGTATTTTAATTTCTCAAATGAAAATTGTTTAAACACATACACTCAAACATATGTGTGGTATTTGGTTGAGTGTTTTTGGTTGCTCAACATTGCTTAGGTACATGTATCTAGTAAAACGTGAAACGAACAGCAAGCTAATGTTGCTTGGCAACATGTATCTAGTAAAAAGTGAAACAAACAGTAAGCTAACGTAATAAAGCTTTTTTGCGAAAGCTTCAATAAAGCTGTTGTAACATTAATTTTGAATTGTAAAGCGTAAAGCTTTCACACAACGCTCGAATGCTAATGCGAAGACTCGATAAGGTAAACCTTTTTCAATATTAGGGCGGCCCTCTCAACATTCGCAGAACTTATTTCAATAAAAATATTAATTAAAATACATAAATTAAATTAAGTTTAAAAAAATTGAACATAATATTTTTTTTTTTAAACGGACTTGAATCAAATGCCGTTGGTAAATATAACAATTACAGCAGACAGTTGTCCGAGGCCTTCGGCCACGGACTGTCCCTGCAGGCTGTGTCAGAGACACGGCCATTAAGTTTAACGTAGAATACGCCATCCGATAAGACAGAAAACATATATAACAATAAATTCATTTGCTTATATTATTTATCATTTATTGTTATATATGTTTTCTGTCTTATCGGATGGCGTATTCTACGTTAAACTTAATGGCCGTGTCTCTGACACAGCCTGCAGGGACAGTCCGTGGCAGAAGGCCTCGGACAACTGTCTGCTGTAATTTTTTTAAGAAACGGTGCTTTTAAGAAATAATATTTTTTAAGAAAAGGTATGTTTATTAACCCTTTTGCCCCTACTGGGATCATATGACCCAGCGAAGTTCATTACATCATATCTTTTTTATTTCTTCATATATTTTTATATCTAATACATCCCAATAAAGGTTGAAGCATTATATGTGGTATTAGACTGATTCGAGAATGTATGTGATTTGAAGATGTAATTTTTGTTTGTCTCCACAAGGCCGCCCCAGTTTCATTCATCAAAGGAAGTGTGCATACCAAAAATTGGAACAATCGGACAATATATAGAGGTCGCTAGAAATTTCAACTTTTTAGTTTTGTGGAACAAGTTTCACATGAACCCCAAAAAATCGTAAATTTCTAGCGACCTCTAAATATTGTCCGATTAGTGTGATATTTGAAATATATACTTACTTTTTCGATTGGAATAGGGGCAGCCTTGTGGAGCACAAGATTTTAATGCTTTTGCATTTTAAATCAGTTTAATGTGGTATACTTAAAAACAACTGCGCTGCATTATAGCGGTACCTTATTTGTGAGCAGTGTTTTAATGTGAAAACACGTGTTTTTCTCAGATCGTCTCACAATTTCGTCAATAAAACCTCAGTTTTTGTATTTTTGTTCACAATCCACAATTAGTTACGAAAACTAAGTGGTGGAATATTGTTTGATGGTTAGGACTTCAGTGACTCCGGTTCCAATTATTTTTCATCAGATGACAAAGATCAGCACACTCAGAAAGAAAATGTAACTGACTCAAGCGACGGGAGCAATGACTCTGGCGATGATGTTGCTCCTGATGCTGCTGATGCACTTAGTTGCAGGTGGTGAGATTACTCCTGATGCTCATGGTGCACTTGGCACTTGTATGTGGACTAACTGTAGCGAAAATACTACATTTGTACCTCAATATACAATGCCTACGAACAGAGATGCACAGGTATTATTGGATTTGCATCCTTCGGCTTCTGAGTATGATATCTTCAGAAAATTGTTCCCCAAGGGTTTATACATACGCATTGCTGAATGTACTAATCAGAGGCTAACGAAGCTAAATAGGGTGAAGAGCTCGAAACGCAAGTCAACGGATGAATATGAAATTATGAATTTTATTGGAGTCTCATTAATTATGCACTATAACCACGTTCCGGCTATAGCTGATTATTGGAGCAAGAGCCCTTCTTTGAGCAATGAAGCGATCAAAAAGATCATGTCACGCGACCGATACCCTTACCTGTCGTCGGAGATATATTTCAATGACGTAGAAAAGCCGAATGCAGCCCCAAAAGACTACTACATGTCTGAACGTGTACCGAGTGTTAAAAAATCGTTTTCAGAAGCACGAAGTGAGAGTCCTTTCCAATCAATAGATGAGTGCCTGACCAAATTCAAGGGCCGTTCCGCCCTAAAACAGTACATGCCAATGAAGCCCATAAAACGTGGAGTGAAAATGTGGATGCGATGTGATTCTAAGACCGGATATACTAATGACTTAAATATTTATACCGGAAAGGAAACCAACTTTGAGATCACCGGCACTCTTGAAAGAAAGAGTCATCCTTAATTTGACATCTACACTTCGCAATAACGACGTTGCTGTTATTTTCGACAGATTCTTCACGTCAGTATGTTTGCTAAAAAACATTCAATCTCCAGCGTTTGGAACCTATATGAAAAATCGGAAAGAAACACCAGTTTTCGCAGGACGCGTGGTGATAACATTGGACGCGTTGGAAAATAAAAAACAGCGTTCAATCATATGATGGACCTTACATTTAAATAATATTAATGCTTAAAATTATTTAAAGACAAGTGCAAGCACATGTGTCTTTATTTTCTTGCTTAATGCTTTTTGTTTTATTGTCACAAAAATCAAAGAGAATGCAAAGCACAAGACACATTACATACATTGTTATGTTCGTAAATACGCTACACATTTTCATACAATCATAGATTAATTCTTAAGAGTTGCCATTGCTCTCTTCGATGCCTCTTCATGACGACGAGATAGTAGGCCATTTCATAGAGTTTTATTTGCTGCTATATTTTTACCAATTCTACACTTTCGTTTGACAGAAATCAAAGGGAATGCGTATTTTCGATCAATGCAAACAAAATAACACATAATTTATCTGTCATTAGTATCAATAAACTCTATTTAAAATTAATCCCTGTCTTCTATGTTCTCTCATTCTACATCATCGGGCTAGTATATTTTCGATCAGCTCTCTCAGAGAATCCCCCTGATACAATTGTCGTTGCTCTCTTAATATCTCATTTGTATATACGAATAACCACGTTATTATTCTCTTTGCTCTGAGAGTGCTCCGCACCCACACAATACAACTATTCGCTGCAGCTACTACAGTGTCTGTTGTTTTATCGCAGCCTGAGAATCTATGTTTCGCAGTCTGACAAATCTGTGTTCTATATAAGGGTGGGTCACCCTTCTCATTTAAAAAAATAAATATGGTGTCCCATAACATCCCATGAAGGGATTGAGGAGAGCTTCTCGCAATCAGTGAGATGTGCGCTTTCTAGTTTTTACACTCACTTCTTGGGACCTACAGTTGTACATCGGTTCCGAACGGCATTTTGAGAAGCTTTTTCATGACTGAGTACTCGATAGTGTCGCCATCACTAAGCGAGGTGACCGTCGTCGAAAGAAATTTAAGGTGGTCTGAACGGCCACACCCATATCATTTATGGGTATGAAAAATAGATGTTGACCTTTTATAAAATAAAAAGTGGCCGTCGGTGGTGCAGTGGTTAGTGTGCGCGCCTCTCGTACATGAGATCATGCTATGAGAACCTTAAATTTCTTTCGGCGGCGGTCACCTCGCATTGTGACGGCGACACTATCCATGCGACATTAGCCATGAAAAAGCTTCTCAAAATACCGTTCGGAACCGATGGAAAACTGTAGGTCCCAGTCAGTGAGTATAAAACCCAGAAACAGCACAGCTCACTGGCTGTGAGAATGCTCTCCCTAATTCCTTCATGGGATGTAATTGGAAACAATGTTGTTTCCTGCCAGAATTTAGACGTAATACAAATAAAAATTAAAGAAAATTTTTATGTTCTTCAAATCCAAACGAATTTGTTGTATACAGTTATTTTAAAAATCAGTTTTTTCAAATCGACGATCGCTCATTTTCATTGAGCAGCTAGGAGGTCGATCACACCGGTTCAATCACACCTCCGGTGTGAAATACACCCCAAACGCTTTCGTTTTGTGGATGCTATGGTGGCTATTGAAACAAATGCGGGTTTTTTGCTGTCTAATATCGCAAACTATGCTTACTGAAAAATCCATTAAGGCAAAAATGAGCCTCATCGCTGAGCATTTCGATGAAATTCAGAGTCTTAAATATAAGACCACCGACCCAGAATTTCGTTAGTAAACAAACATTGCTCATTCGTAAACTTAACCACGAAACAAAATTAAACTTTGACGCACGTTTTGACACTGCAAAATTATAATCAAAGTTTAAGGGTGTGTTTGTATTAAAACAACATATTTTTGTGTCCCGATATAACTATTGCGTACTTACTACCAACTTAATTAATGTTGAAGTGACGTTACAAAACGCAGGCTTTTAATAACCCAAACGTCAACCCAAATGTTTGACATGGAAACCTAATGTCAACCAACATGTTTGACATGGAAATTAAGATCCAACAGCGTAAAGAGAGAATCCATCTCGCCAAATATCAAAACCAAACTTTCATAACTACTCCAGACTAAAATAGCGGGCTAGGTGCGTACGAATTGATGATGGTGTGGCCAAACTAATGACAACAAAATACTGCAAATGAAAAGTAACCTTGAATAACAACCACAACTAGGTTGTATATTGACCACATGAACCTGTATCTTCGAATAATTGAGTATACAACCAGAGCTCACCTTATGAAAGCGGTTGTTGCTTTAGGATTTCTTACTCCTCCACTGTCACTTGACGACAGCCAGACAGACAAGAGCAATGAAAGCAGTACCTACATACCGGCCCGAAAAACCAAACTAGTATTTACAATAACATGAAGCGAAAACTCAAAAGCTTCCAAGATACCCCACACACGCACCCATACATTAACCGACAAATACTTGGAAATGGTATTGAAATTCTAAAGTCCAGTCACCCGATCAATATCGATGCGCAAATAAAAAAACCGAAATACTCTAACCAGAACTGATCAGCAAAGTTCTAAAGCCGCCACAGCAGATTTCCTGACGGTCGAGAAAAAACAAGCGGTCTGCGCCTGCACACATGCGCGATTCGGTGATCTAAACCCATATAGCGATTTTGCGATTTCTAAAAACGAAAAACGTTAAAGCTTTTTCAACGCGAACGCGAGCGCGTTAAAAGGCATAGAATTCTGAATGGAATTTAATTTTTAATTTTCAACAGAAAAAAATATAATTCCAGCAAACGCTGCAACAGCAGCAGTGATCACAACAAAATTTCAGTGAAAAAAAATTTTTCATCATAAAACAGAATAAAGACGAGGGATACGCATTCAGAAGATGACCGTCATGCAAAAAATTGTATGGCTAGTATGAAGGTAGCTCGATATGTACAGTGTTTATAAAATGTAAGTGTTGAGCATGAAATTTCTAATGTGGTTTGTACTCTACTGTCGCAAAAAGTGGTCGGTCAGACTCCGATCCCTTCTATTCGTCGGAAACTCAACAACGGCCGGATTTCCAAAAATTTGCTTATTCGAACCACTGCTGGAATTGACTGGCATTTAGTAGCTTGAATTATTTCACAAACAAATGGGAAATATACAGGAAATTTTCTAAAGAAAATGGGAATGGCTGGGAACCTGTTTGAATTTTTGATGTGTTAACATCTCTACGCACGGGTAGGGCAATCTATCAAAGTGAACACATGCAAACAAAACACAGCGTTAGCATCACATACGCAGTTGTTGTACAACACTAGGCTCTGCCTGAAAATAAGTATGATGGTATTGATGTAGCGGCAGCGAACAAACAAGCAGGTTGTCGTCGTCAAAGAGTATTGAATAGTATAGAGAACTCTAATGGGCTTTTTTAGCCTAAGTGTGCTAGACAGCGTGCTGTCTTGCAGCCTTTTCATCCAACCAACCAACCATGGAGAACTCATGGAACGAATTGTATGACTCAAAAGCACTGGCGAATGATTCAATACGTATTTCTCTCTTTTTTGCCATAACTTGGTCCATTCATAATTTTGATGTGAAACATTGATGCCTTTTGAAACATTTATGCTTTTTGTATTTTTTATGTAATAACATTGTCGAAATGGTGCATTTAGATTGAAATATTCTATAAAAAGAATAAGACTCGTTTATGCTCTTTTACTCATACTCTCTACATGAGAGCGGAAAGAGAGTGCAATAAGTTCTCTATACTATTCAATACTTTTTGTCGTCGCTGTGTTTATGACAAAACAAAACAACTATTCCAGTGAGTTAAATATTGCTTTATTTATTTTAACAATATTACATCTAATGTTAAAGCAGATGTAAGAAAAAAGAAAGTGTAATAGCAAAAGAGCCTTCAGCACAAAAACTATTCTTTTTTTATTTTCCAATGTAACAGTTCCTAATATGTTCATAGAAATATAACAAGTAACGTGTAACAAAAACGTGTTAACACATCGCCCGTGAGTTCGAACACTCCTTGATTGTTTTCATAGAAAATTAGCATTTAATTTCTGATAGAAAATTTGAAAAATGCTATAACTAACTGATATAATTTCACGTATAACTGAATATAAAAAGTTCTTTTTTTGTAAAATAAATCTTTATAAACAATGTGACATAAAAATCGGCGTTTTACAAGGAACGCTTTGTTAACACCCTACGCCATTTCTAATTGAAATATGAAAGAACCAATTGAAATTTAAAAATTATATTTGAAATTTGATATACATCAATTGCAACGTAAAAAAAAACATCAATTGAAATTTAAACGACATAAATTGAAATTTAAAATACATCAAGTGAATTTGAAATACATCAATTGCAACGTAAAAAACATCAATTGGAATTTAAAACACATCAGTTGATTTTTAAACAACTTCAATTGCCATTTAAAACACGTCAATTGAAATTTGAAATACATCAATTGAAATTTAGTTTACATCAATTGAAATTTAAAAGACAACAATTTAAATTTAAAACTCTTATACATAAAATCGGTTAATAATTTTTCAATTTCAAGTGACGAACTTTAAATTTCAATTTATGTCTTCGAAAATTCATTTAATGTCTTTAAAATTTCAATGGATGTGTTTCAAAATTCAACTGATGTGTTTTAAATTTAAATTGACGTGTTTTAAAAAGAATTTGGTATGTTTTAAATTTCAATTGGTGTCTTTCAAGTTTCAATTGATGCCTTTTAATTTTCAATTGATACTTTTTAAATTTCAATTGATGTATTTCAAATGTCAAATAGAATTTTAAAATTTCAATTGATGTATTTCAAATGTCAAATAGAATTTTTAAATTTCAATTGTTGTCTTTCAAATTTGAAAGATAATGTTCAAATTTCAATTGATATTTTTCAACATTAAATTGATATTTTTTAAATCGATTACAAGAGATAACATTTTAAATGAACGTTCTTTTTGAATTAACTGTAAGTAACACTTGTGCGCTGTAGGACGATTGTGAAGCAGGTACGTTTCTCGTACTGTTTTCAAACATACATATATCTGAATATGATCAATCCTTTTATTCGTATTTTTGGAGGAGCTCAGCTCTGTTTTTTTTATTGAAACTGTCCGTTTTTTGTTGTCAGTCGTAGTCGTTGTTGCTCCTGAGCTCTGCGTATCGCTGTGGACTTGTTGATGTTGATATTATTAATTTATTGTTTAATCAGTTGGTGTGGTTGGACTCGCCCAGTATGGCGATTTCGTTTTTGTGTATTCATTATTGAACATTTTGTTTGCTCTTCCTATGTGCGGCCTGAAAGAAGAATGCACATACATGACTGTCCGGCGATCAATGACTGTCCGGCCACAGCAAGTGCAATTTCCGTGTATTTGCTTTGCCTTCCTTCATTCATTTAGCGTCTTTTTATTGCACAGATCACATTATTGAGTGTGTGACTTTAGTATTTTCGGAGAGGGATCAGACGTAGCACCCTACAGTAGGCCTAAAAGTAGAGAACGATGATCGGCAGGGACGGCCTTACCTAGATCATAAGATAAACTCAAGATTTTGGGATTGCAATGATGAACCGGCAATATTTTCATTGACAAACACTTAAGAGAGTTAGTGTGCACTCTTTCTCGTTAAAAGGAAATTCGTACTGCGCTCTAGTTTTCTAAATATTCTCCAATCTGTTCCCCTGACACGGACCAAACTAGGCATTTTATCATTAGAAAGGTGTAGAAGTCTTAATTCTTCAAAATCAGTACAAGGTCAAAGAATATGTTATATCGTCTCCATCTAATCTAATCCATTCAAATGTTTATTTCCTAATTAGGAAACCCATAAATCGACTACCGTAGAAATAGTTCATCACTTTAACGAATAGTTTCATCAAACATGACTCAACGTAGAAAATGCATCAACATCAAAATATGAATATTTCATTGACCAGCACTCATGGAATGTTCGCAAGAAATGAAGTACTTAGGACTTAGGAATTATATATATTCTCTTTGTCATTAAATAATCAATATTCTCCGAGCTTTAGGTCAGATTTGCTGTTCTTCTAAGAAAAAAAGAATAAAAATATATTCTCTTTATTTATTTAAAGAAAATATAATAATATAAAACAAAAAGTACTCAATTTTGTCAATTATTTTCTACTTGCGGTCAATATCACCATTAACACCGCTAGGTTGTCATATTGATTTTAAATTACTGTGTCCACTATTATTATTTACCCATCTAAAACAATCCCTCGTCGCTTTTTTAGTTCCTGTATGACCGTCGGTGGTGCAATGGCTAGTGTGCGCGGCTCTTGTACATGGGAACGTGGGTTTGATCCCTGCTCAGACCACCTTACATTTCTTTCGACGACGGTCACCTTGCTTAGTGATGGCGACACTATCGAGTAGTTGGCCATGAATATGCTTCTCAAAATACTGTTCGGAATCAGTGTAAAACTGTAGGTCCCAATCAGTGAGTGTAAAACTAGAAAGCACACATCTCACTGATTGTGAGAAGCTCTCCCCAATCCCTTCATGGGATGTTAAGGGACACCATTTTTTTTTGACCAGTCATATTCCTTGTCTGTCATTTATCCTAGATCCTAGAGTACAAAAGTGTATTCCTTGTCAGCTACTGATTTGGAAACGTACTGCCAACTAACCTCTCTGTGAAATAGTTTTATAGCAGTTGGTCATAACTATTTGCTCTGGAATGCGTTCGGTCATTTGAGCCTATGTTTAAAATCTCATCACTAATATGTGCTGGTGCATCGATCTGTGATCCTCTCATATCCATTATATTATAGCCTCGCACTCAAGTTGTACCTCATTTTGATTTGGTAACATTATTGCAGACGAGGTGTTAATCGCCCCTCTGATACCAAACAGCATATACGTTGAACATTTGGCAAATTTTTAATGTTGCATATCGTTGTCATTAAAGTCCACTAGACTACAGATGCGTACATCAGAAACATCCTCATCATGAACGTGTAGAGCCAGTCTGTCATCTGGGCAGTGATGGCCCATTTTGAGCCAATAGATTACCTTCTATAAAGTGACCAACATATTAATATTTAGGTCCTTGACAACGATTTCCTTCCTAAATTTACCAGTATACTAATGAATCCTATGCTCACCGTAGAATCTGAGCCATCCATGTATCAGTTTCCCATAAACGTCTTCTTCGGGTTTCCTGCTATTAGAGTGTCCTAAAAGCGGAATTTTTAAAATACCGGTTTTAGTTTTGTTCGAAAAATCAATTTTTTGTATACGGTTGTCGATTTTTAAGTTTGACAAAAGCCGTCTAAACATATTTTTATTTAATTTTTAATTGTTCGAGAAAACAAATGTACTATTCGTGCGTTGTGTGAGATAAAACAGAATTGCATAAAGCAAATCATGCATTTTTTTCCCGATTCTCTGACAAATAAGAAAAAACACCCGAATTGTTGTTCGTCAACACGTATGGGAAATCAAGCCAGTGATCTTTATTTCTGCTTAAAATTAACTAAAGTGAAACAACCAAGAAATATGTATAAGAATAAATTTTAAATTAAAAGTAAAATTGCATCCAATTTGTCATACGATATTTTTAAATTTTAAATTTAAAACTTTTGTTCAAATTCACTTTAAAATCATTTTAATTTGAAAAACATAGTAGAATTTGAAATAGACCTTAATATATCACAATCATATTAAGTTCACAAAATATATTTATATACTAATACAGATTTTAACATTTGATAAAAATTGTTTCAAATGATTATTTAATTCTTATGCAAATTATAAAATATTTTTGAAATTTGAAAATCCTGTGTATAACTTATACGAGCTATAAAATCATATTCGAAAAAAAGACATCATGTTTCTTAACTCGAAAGATGCATTAAAAATTGTAAATCATATCGTTTTTTATTTAACCGACCGCACACGGTTAGTTGTAACACACTCACTCATTACAGTGTTGACAGTGTCAGTGGTCATATCGTGGTAAAGTGAAGTGAAAAGTACTAGTGAAAAAGTATTATGATGCAAATTTATTAAAGAGCTAATGGGATAGTGGACAAGTACAAAGATGCCTAAATATATTACTTGTATTTAATTTGTATTTACTTTCTTTCAAATTGATTTTCATTTCCTTTCTTTTTCACCTGTTGACAGAAGCTTTTGGAGAACTAATAAAAGGACAATAAATAAAATAATTAGTTAAACCCTAAAGTTGTTGCTTAAAGTCAGAACTTCTTGCCAAGTTTCAAATGACATGAAATTTACAAATTGTTGAAATAATAGTTTTGGTTGCTCGTTTGCGGACGAAATATAGCATAAAAATTTTAGCATAAACTGCACTTCCAAACAGTCAAACAAGAAGTAGTGCTGCATTGGACAACGCAAAATTAAAAGAAGTACTTCTGCACCTAAATTAGCACTACATCTTACCAAGGAGTTGTGGTGCAAATTCTACTTCTTGGTATACTCTTTTGTTGCTGGGTAGTGACTGAAAATTTAGGAAGAATCGCAAAAACTATATATTAATAGAAAGTGACTGAAAATCTGAAAAAAGAAAAACTTTTGAAAAATAAAGGAAATTTTTGGAAAAAGTGGAAAAAATTCCAAAATTTTAATAGACAAGAAAATTAAAAACACTTTATTAATTATTATTAATAAAGGAAAAATCGCGCTAAAATCGATCTTAGCAGGATTTATGAGAAGCGCATAGAACCTAAAGCGCTCAAAAGACTTTAGACACGATCGTAGTTCCATTCATATTCAATTCAATTCATATATTTATGGGTCCCTAAAATTCATATTGACAAAGTTTCTGAAAGATAACTTAAATCTATCATTACGTATTTTCCTACATTTAATAATATTTACAGAACTCTATACTTCACACTACCTTAAGTTGTAGCAACTACATACAAAACAATCATAAACGAAAGAAACAAAACATTCTACTGCCCACTAGAGGCTGCAAATAGCCCACCAATTTTTAAAATTTATAATATTAACGTCAAAGAAATATCAGCAAAGCTCAGAGATATTCTAGGGCATACACTGTTTTTGCTCACAATAATTAATAAAAATTTGGTAAATTTAAAGATCACCAAAAGGTAAGAAGCTTTCTTGAACTTTCTTGAACTTGAGAAATTTCGTTTTTCACATACACTCCAAATGAATTGAAGCCGTTTTCGGTCGTGATCGATGGGCTCTCTGCATCGTACGAAGAGGAAGACCCGAAGCAGCACCTTGAGAGTCTTCAAGTCGATATTCAAATCCTAAAGATTATAAAGCTGAGAATGGCTGGTCCATATTTCACATAATTCTGATATCGAGAGCTTGTACTCTATTCAGTACATCTTACACTGTAGAATGCAATATAGATGTGTCAAGTGCGGCGAGCCCCATGGCCCTGGCAATTGCAAAGTACCGACTAGGGAGAATAATACCGAGGAAATGGTTACCACCGACCCGTTGACTGGGAAATTAATGAGAAAAGTTGGCCTTCCAGTGAAGTGCGCAAATTGTGACCAGTAGGGTCATGTGGCAAGCTCGCGCTCCTGCCCCACGCGAAAGGAGATTTTGAGAAGAAAGGAGGAGAGAAAAGCCTCCAAAAGTCTGGCCCGAATCCCGGGACTAGGTGGACTACCAATGGCTGGCGCTGTAGACGGGCGTCTATATTCTGGAGTCTTGAGAGGAAATGCATCTAGTGGCTATGGGCAAGGAGAAAGGCAGTCTGATGCTGCCATGGCAGAAAACGCCTTTAATTGAATAGACGGCGATTGCCGCAAATAACTTGGGAAAGATTTTTACACTTGCATGCAAAGAATAGGCGATTTCGCCAACAGATACCGGCAGCTCTCCGATGAGGGAGAAAAGACAAACGCCCTATTTGGACTACTCCTCTCCATACGTCTTCATGGCTGAAAAATTTAATGTAATTCCATCAATTCAACTCAACTCGTCAGAATTGATTTTTATGGTAAGGCTGGCCATTGTTCTCCTCGACAAGGCTTCAAAGGACGGCAAAGAGACTTTCAGGTGCTGCTTAATTGGTGAAACTGAGTTCACTCGTTTAGTGCGAAAAAGGGGCTTCTTTTCAATAATGTGTGTACTGCACTTGGGAGAACACGTATACTATACCAATGGTGATCTGGTGCTGTATCGCGTTGTTACAGAATATACAATTTTGTGAATTAATTTATGAATTCTCCCGATACCTCTGAGTTTTGCTTATTTTTCGTTTTTGTTTATTTCCCCCGTTTTCCTTGTAAATAGTAGGTTTAAGTTAGTTTTAAGTAAAATTTTAAAATGGACTTGTTTTTTTTTCATTCCTTTTTTTAACAAAACATAACTACAATTGTTGCTATAAGCATTTATGAAAATTAATGGTCAAATGGGCTGGCATTTATTTATATATAACTATAATTAAAAGTTACAAATTTTAGGCATATACATTGTATATTAGAGATAATATTTAAACAAGAGATCTCTGTACTTATTGAAAAAGAATTTAGGAAAGAAATATCGCTACATGCGATTGTCGATTTTGATATTGTTAGTTGTAAAACTCGCTTAACCGTTTTTTCGGCTTCGGTTTTGTACACTCTGAGAAGCCCGGTGAGCATTTCTATTATGCCTCCGTCAACGCTTTGATTATATAAAAGAGTTTGAAATCTTCCCGGGGGTCATAGTCGAATTGGATGCAGTTATTTTTCTGTCTATGCTGGCTTGTACTCAATTTGCACCTTAATTTGTACTTCTGGCAGTATTGTCTCGACGATTTCACAGGCGTTGTACATTTTGCCGCTTTTCAGCGCTGGATATATTTTCCTTTGGTGCCCATCCACCAGACTATAGATCTACCTACATATAATGTTTGCTGTTATCATATTTTTGTGGCATCTTCTACAACGTGAGTAATAAGGTGAAAAACGAACTAGTGTAAGTCACAACCCTTGCCGAGTGCATCAAACATCAGTCTTGTAAGTCAGTCTTGTAAGACCCTAAAAATTTTGAGGTATCTAAAAGCGGGCCTTGAAACCGATTCCTAACAGAGACTATTCTATCTAGTCGTCAGTTGGTGTACAGCGGTTGGTCTTACTCATACTAATTTATTGATATAATACGCATATTAGACCATTTTGAGGCTTTTTCCCACTTACTTAAACGCACCATTCCACCACAAATTCGTTGAGATGGTCCGATGTGTAATACCTCAATGACAGCGTGCATACGTCAGCTAACATACTATTTTAGAAAGAATGGTTTTCTATTTGATTTAAATTCATTGTTAGAAAAACCCTTCAAGTCTTGTAATCTTTTTTTTTTTAAATCACATTTTTCAAATTCAGATTTCGAAGACTTCAAGAGCTCGGGAATTAAATAAACATTAAAAACTTGCTAGAACAATGGTAAAACTGCGAAAATTCGAAACTCCGTAAACTTTAACTTCTATCGTGGAGAAGGTCTTGTCCCCAAATTAAACCAGAATAGTTTTTGACGTAGAATACGTCTTACCTTACGGTATGAGGAGTCATGTCAGGTTTTTATTGTTGTAATCTTTATTTCATTGAATTTGAGGAAACGGCTAGATGAATTTTTTTTAAATTTTTTTTGTAGGTAAATGAAGATGTTATCTTTCGTTTGATATACATTTCATATTGGTTGATATATTTCTAGTATTTAATTTCTCAAATGAAAATTGTTTAAACACATACACTCAAACATATGTGTGGTGTTTGGTTGAGTGTTTTTGGTTGCTCAACATTGCTTAGGAACATGTATCTAGTAAAAAGTGAAACGAACAGCAAGCTAATGTTGCTTGGCAACATGTATCTAGTAAAAAGTGAAACAAACAGTAAGCGAACGTAATAAAGCTTTTTTGCGAAAGCTTCAATAAAGCTGTTGTAACATTAATTTTGAATTGTAAAGCGTAAAGCTTTCACACAACGCTCGAATGCTAATGCGAAGACTCGATAAGGTAAACCTTTTTTAATAATAGGGCGGCCCTCTCAACATTCGCAGAACTTATTTCAATAAAAATATTAATTAAAATACATAAATTAAATTAAGTTTAAAAATATTGAACATAATATTTTTTTTTTAAACGGACTTGAATCAAATGCCGTTGGTAAATATAAAAATTACAGCAGACAGTTGTCCGAGGCGTACGGCCACGGACTGTCCCTGCAGGCTGTGTCAGAGACACGGCCATTAAGTTTAACGTAGAATACGCCATCCGATAAGACAGAAAACATATATAACAATAAATGATAAATAATATAAGCAAATGAATTTATTGTTATATATGTTTTCTGTCTTATCGGATGGCGTATTCTACGTTAAACTTAATGGCCGTGTCTCTGACACAGCCTGCAGGGACAGTCCGTGGCCGAAGGCCTCGGACAACTGTCTGCTGTAATTTTTTTTATATATTTTTGTAACAGTTCTTATAACGTACGGTCATGTAAATTCAGTGTTACAAAAAAAGTCATATCCCAAATGTGTCAAGAAAGTTTTATTCTGAACAAATCTTATTTCTTATTTATTTTACCTGAACTGATTTCAATATCACTTATTACCACTGAGCTGAACAAAGTCATTGGGAGTAATAAGACGGTATGACAGTGAAAATATACTTTTGAAATGCCCTAGTATAAGTTGTTGGCCTGGTAGAGTCAATCACCTTCTCAATTTGCAGAATTTTGAATACACCCTCAAAATCTGAAGATATCGGCAAAAATCGGTTTTGCAACACTTCACGGACTAAAATATTTTTAAATAAATGAGTTTTAAACCGAATTAAAATTTTTAAATTGTTTTAGAAAGATGAATAGGTAAGGATATGAAATATATATAAGTTTATACTTTTAATAAACCCATGTGAAAATATTATTCAAAATATTTCAAATTAATATTTTCGTTAATTTGTCCAACTGTGGCGCCTTTATTTTATCCTTATATTTTCTTATGTTCCGTTGAAAGTACGTTTATTTGTGAGTAAAACAAGTTGTTGGTTTTTAGAATCGGATGAAAATTGTTAAAGTTACAATTTTTAATTTCAACAAAATTAAAATTTTTCTCAGTATATTTCGCTTTCCTTACAAAAGCATATGTTAGGCGTAGTCGAATAAGATTTGTTGGAAACTGTCACTGTCTCTGTACTACGATACGTTAACACCCGGGCCAACAAGTTGTGTTGTTTCATCCAAGATGCCGGTTGATGATGAACCCGAATATAGGTTGTTACTTAAATTTGAACATCTGGGCATCGGCAATTCTCTCGGATGAACGTAACCCCATCGTATACGACTTCCTTCATGGAAAAATGGTTGTCTACAAATCAGTGATAGCACAAAATGTAACTAGTGTCTAAATTTAAACAATGGTTTCAGTTCAGGAAATTTTAGTATAATTTGATCATAAAATACTTACCGTACATGTCCAGAACACTATCGAATACAATGTTCATGATAAAAACAACACAAAATATTGGGTGTCCATGGGTTATTGACAATTTAAAATTTTCTACCAAAGTATCGCAGATTATTTTCATCTACGAGGACTGAGTCAGTACAGATACCTATCTAATCGAATATTTCACGTTATTGGCACCTCCCAAGAGGATGGGCACAGTTGGTAATCCTCTCGTTACATTACTTGAAGTATGAAAAACCTCCAAGTTACAGTACTTGAACATGACCTACTTAATTCTCATCTCAAATATCGAATGCCCACTAAGGTGGGGCGTTTTGTCCGTAAATTTGTACGCAGATTATTTGGAGGTCGCATAGGGCATTATTTTAACTGGTTCATTAAAATATGCATATATGACATAAAATTTAGTGCATGAATCGAAAAAATATTCTAGGGTTGCCAACCAGAAGCAATGGTGACCCTAAAAAGGTTTTGCATCTCCAGGAGAACTTAAATTACCTTTTCGGACTCTATGCAAAAAGTGTAGATGTAGTGGTGCCAAAAATTAGTGGTAATGCGAAATAATAAGTGGGCAGGTATGTACGAGTATGAGTATATAAATATTTGTCCTTATTTCCCCAAGGAAAATAAATTACATTTTCTAGTCAAATCTCATACTAAATTCAAAACTATATTAAATTTACTTATAGCTTTAGAATAATACACAACTTTATTTTAAAAGGTTGCCAAATTAAGCTTTCCAAGAGCTGGCACACTTTTTAAATTTCATAAAAATTTCAATTTTTTCTAGATCAGTACATGCAGTTTATATTCTATAAGCATTTTTGAATGAACCAGTCAAAATAATGGCACATAGTAATATTTTTCCCCAATGGCACCACATTAACAAATATTTTTCGCTATACTTTAGTCTCCATTTTGAGTTTTATATTTAATAGCAGCGAAATTAATCCAGCGACCTTGGATCCGCGATTTTGAGTTTTAGATTTGATAGCAACGAAATTAATTCGACGACCTTAAAGTGATCTGCGTTCAAATTTATTGACGGATCTCATCACTTTTGTAATTTTTTATTGGATCCGCCATTGTGAAATTTTGACAGCGGATCAAAAAGACCGCAAATCTGACTTCTAATTCATTATCAGCGGCCCAAGAAAGTATTTTAATACTACCAGGTTCGATTTTTGTTCGGGAGAGTGAAGCAGTAATCTTACTTTACTTTAATTGTCTATTATACAACCTCATGAGGTCAGATGTCTTACACATAATAACTGGTTCTATCCTTCGCCTTCACACGCCAGTTGGTAACACCAAGAATACAGAGGGATTATTCGGCCTGGTTTTTCCATCGGAGTCTTGGTCGTCGTATTTCCCTGCTTCCATCGGGTACGTTATCGAAAACCTCTCGCGTTGGCTCATCTTCATCCATTCTGATGACATGGCCTAGCCACTGCAACTGGCCTAATTTGATTCACCAGAATATAAATCAGAATATAAATCATATTCTTTCTACCATCGACGTCGGTACTCGCCGCTTCCTCTAACAGGACCATATATTTTACGGAGGATTTTCGTCTCGAATACTCCCAAGTTTTTTTTATCCGCTTACGATATGACCCAAGTTTCGGAGCCATATGCAAGGACTAGTAAAATATGATTCTGGTATAGCTGGACCTTTGTCCGTCGAGAAAGGGCTTTTTTTTATATATTTTACGGAGGATTTTCGTCTCGAATACTCCCAAGTTTTTTTCATCCGCTTACGATATGACCCAAGTTTCGGAGCCATATGCAAGGACTGGTAAAATATGATTCTGGTATAGCTGGACCTTTGTCCGTCGAGAAAGGGCTTCGTTTTCAAACTGCTTGCTGAGCCCAAAATATAATTTATTTGCAAGCACAATTCTTCTCTTTATCTCCATGCTGACGTTGTTGTCCTTTTCAATGGCAGATCCAAGGTAGATATATTCATGTACCACTTCAAAATTAAATCGGCTGTCAACGTTCAAGTGCGGACCAAGTCGAGAAGTTTGTCGTTGACACCATCAACTTTGTCGTTGCCTCATTAACAACAACACCCACCTTCGCTGATTCTTTTTCGATTTTTGAAAGACAGCGGTATCCTCTCGCAAGCTTCGCCCAATGATGTCTATGTCGTCAACATACGCAAGCAAAATATGGCTTTCGTGTTAATGGTCTTGTTCGTATTTACTTCAGATTTTCTCATTATTATCTCCATTAAGATATTGAAGAGATTGCACGAAAGTGTATGGCCTCGTCTCAATCCTCGTTTCGGTGAGGTCTTTCCCCACCTTCACTTCGGTTTTGCTGTGGGTCAGCGTCATTCTAACGGGTTTTTCAACAGAGACGCTACAAAAGTAATTCGATAAGGACAGCAAACGACGACATAGTTTTTCCCGCTGTTTTGACATTTCTCTTCAGTAAGGTTTGGCATTTCATCATGGAAAGACATACGGCCAACAACGAGTCGAAATTATTAAAATTTACTACCGAAATTTGGAGTCAGTGGCCTCAACTTTAAGAGCGCTGCGTCCATTTTATGGTCGTCATAATCGTCCTACCAAATCAACAGTTGAGCGTCTAGTGGAAAAATTTGAATCCACAAGCACAGTACAAAATGTTCCCGTGCCAGTGAGGCAAAGAAGTGCCCGTAGTGTCGAGAATATTGCTGCCGCTGAGGCTTCAGTTCAAGAAAGCCCAAATGTGTCTCTCACACGTCGTTATCAAGCGTTGGGCATATCTCTGACGTCATTGTGGCGAATTTTGCGAAAAGATCTTGGCCTACATCCTTACAAGATCAAACTGACGCAAGAACTGAAGCCGCTTGACCACCATAAGCGTCGTATGTTCGTGAATTGGGCTGAGCAACAACTTGAAAATGATTCGGATTTTCATCGGAAAATCATTTATTCTCTATCTCGCAACGTGCGATAAAGAAATTTGATCCAGATATATTTATATAAAATATATTAATTATTTAATAATAATTGAAGTCCAAATGGCAGCTTAGGGCATTAATATTTTTAAGTTAATAGTTCAAAAACACATTTCTTCCGACTAAAAAAATTAATAAAATTTTCGAGGATTTTTCAAACGTTGGTGTGACTCATACAAAAAAAGTTGTAAAACAGTAGATTTCTGATTAATCAATTGATAAGCTATTGATATAAAACTTCCTCTTACATCATCACATACCGTACTATGTATTCGACTCATACCACTGACCACTATCAAACCATCATAACCAGCCTTAAACTCCTTTGGTGTCCATCATAATGAAGCTGAAATGTACGTTTGTTCAGTTGTGTTTCGCGATGTGTTTCTTTGTAGCTTTTTCTTGTCTCACATGAAGTGGTTCCGTTTAAATTGCATGACACAACACTTAATTTTCGTACATTTGATCTCCTTTCTTACGTTTTTACTTGTTCCCCCACTCCTGAAATCTGTCTCATACGTACAGGTTGTTATTAAACAAAACAAAAAACACACACAAAACTGAACTGACTGTGAACTGAAGCAAAAAATATCTGCATATAATTCGTTTGATCATTGATATCACTGAAAGCCCATAATTTAATAATGATGACACTTAAAAATTTATTGCAATTTATTACGCCACTTGATCGCTGCAAAAAGAGAAGAAGACAAAAAAAAAATCAAACAAGAATGTTGATAATGATCGGTTTTTTTTGTAACGTGTGTGAATTGCATTTTGAATTGAAATTGAAGGGACGCGATAAGGATACGAAAGTCTACACTTATGTCTGACAAGAAGGAAGGAGACGTTTCTTGCCGAAAAACTTGAAGTTCCTAATTGACATTTAAAAGTTGTGATTTGTTAATGAAATTGAGGTGGAGAGATATATGTGGCATTGCTCTTTTAAATGAGTCTATATGTTTTGCGTTTGATTTAATAATTGTATAATATTTCTCATTAAAGGATAAAAGGATACTCTGTGGGCTTTATACACTAACATCTACTCAAAACTAAAAAAATAGTGTTAAATAAAATCTGAGTTTTTTCACTATGTAAGCAACTATTTAATTTTAAAGCAAAGTAGGTAAAATGCTATAAATTTTTTTAAAATTAAAAACTGTACTCTAGTAATTATCCGGCTTAAGGTCATGCCAATAATAGTTTTTTTTTTGCTTTACTGGGCAATAATTTATTCCGATATATATAAGAAGTCTCACAATAAAAACCTTAAAATATGCTGTCGTCACCATGCACAAAGCAAATGGCATAAGAGCCTAAAATAATTTTTTTTAAATTTTTTGAAGGAAAAAAATTACATGAGGAAACTCGCCTAAGGCGCTCGTTGAAAAATGCGATAATTTAAATGGTTTCCCATTACATTCCATGAAGGAATTGGGGAGAGCTTCTCACAACCAGTGAGCTGTGCGCTTTCTACTTTTATACTCACTGATTGGGACCTACAGCTTTACACCGGTTCTGAACGGCATTTCGAGAAGCTTTTTCATGGCTAAATACTCGATAGTGTCGCCTTCACTATGCGAGGTGACCGGCGCCGAAATAAATTTACGGTGGTCAGAGCATGGATCGAATCCAAGATCTCATGTACAAGAGGCGCGCACACTAACCATTGCACCATGGACGGCCACAACGTATGCGTATGCGGAATGAAATTGCAATAAAAAAAAAGAAAACAGGAGGTATTATTTTATTTTTAAGAAAAGGAATTTTTGTAAGAAAATGTATTTTTTTTGAGAAGGTATTTTTTTAAAAAAAGGGGTTTTATAAGAAACGGGATTTCTTTTTCAATTAGTCCTTTTTGCAAGAATAGGTACATTATTAACAGTAGGTACTTATCTCAAGAAAAGTTATTTTGGTTCACAAAAAAGGTACTCTCTAAGGAATGGTAGTTTTTTAAGAAAAGGCAATTTGTTGTAAGAAAATTTACTTTTTTAAGAAAGGTTATATATTCAAAAAAAATCCCATGACTCACGGGTGATGTGGTACAGGGTACCTGTTCGATTTCTGTGAACACATTAGTAAATATTACATTCGAAAATAAAAAACAGCGTTCAATCATATGATGACGTTACATTTAAATAATATTAATACTTACAATTATTTAAAGACCAGTGCAAGCACATATGTCATTATTTTCTTGTTTCATTCCCACAAAAACAATGAGAATGCAAAGCAACAGAAACATATACATAAATACATTGTTATGTTCGTACATACGCTACACAAGTTTACACAATTTTCGTTGCTCTCTTATTATCTCATTTTTATATACGTATAACCACATCTTTGCTCTGAGAGTGATTCGCACCCACACAAGATAACTATTCGCTGCCGCTACATCAGTGGGTGTTTTGATTTTCGCAGTCTGACAATCTGTGTTTCGCAGTCGGACAAATCTGAGTTCTATAAAGAGGTGGGTTTTGGGGGATTGAAAAATAGATGTTGGCCGATCGTGAGACCTACCCGATATGCACACAAAATTTCATACAAATCACGGCAGCGGCTTCGGAGGAGTTTAACGCCAAACAATCTGTGATCGCAGTCGGACAAACTGTGTCTGGATGTGTTCACTTTGTGAGTTTAGTCTATACCCGCGCCTAGAGATGATAACACATCAGTAAATTACTTTGTTTAAGAAAAAGTACTTTTTGTAAGAAAATTAATTTTGTTTAAGCCAAGGTACTTCTTTAAGATAAGGTATTTTTTAACAAAAGGTAGAGTACTGAAAAATATGAATAAATATTTTTTGAGAAAATTTACTTTTTTCAAGAAAACACACGTATTTAAAAAAATTTTCTTTTTTTAAACGTCTTTCACTTCGGCGTTTCAAAATTTACTTTTTATTGGGTTCAAAACGTCAATATATACTAAATATTGATTATAGGCTCCACCTAGAAAACTTCCCATTAAACAAGAAATTCCCCAAATATATGTGAGACATCTACTTAATTTCTTTCTCTATGATTCAATCCGTTAGTGTAGACACAAACCAAAGCAAAAGTAAACAATATAGTTAATAATAGTGGGATAATGGTATTAAAAGAAAGTTGTTTAACATTTTTTTTCATTTAATCCCCATCCCGCAACGTGCTATAGGAACTTCGCTCCCAAAAAAATATGGTACAATGATCAAAAACACCAAATAACACAACCTTAACAACGACGCTTAGAAACTTAAGGTCCACTTGATTTCCTGTCGTCGGAATAGCTGCGCCATGCGTTATTTTAGAAACCTCCGGAGGAAAAAGAGATCGACATTATTTATTTAGTTAAGAGAAATTCACTACTATATAAAATTATACGCTAATATAAAATTAAGAGACTATGACAGCAATGGTCCTAATCTAATTGAATCGCCAAGAGCAGAAAGGGAACTACTGACATTTTTGGCCAAAATGAATTAATAATGTAATAATATAGATTCGAATACGCTCTATTTAAAGGGTGCACTAAGAAAATAATGCGAAACTTAATTGTTGAAATATTTATAATTTTAAAAGTTACGAATTTCCATTAAGTGCAAAAAGGTAACATCTTCAGCAGTAGACCCCTATCTGCCCTTAATGTTTTGAATTTCATATACTGTTCAGTTGCGTTATATCATCGTACAGATTTCAAAACATTTCCTTATCTTATTATTAAAAGTCATATGCATAAACCGTTATGTCGGTAACCAGCAGGTCTATTCTTGAAAGTGCTATTAGCAAAGAAACGGGTGGAAAATTCTTTGAAAAATGGCAGAAGCAAGATTTTACAATTTCTAAATTTTTTCAATTTGAATATGATTGCAACTGTCCTGGTGAAATCATTACGCGCCCTTCTATTGATGACACAGAGAAACACACACACCTTCATTTTGAAAAAGAAAAATATTCCAGTGTCTATTACTACACAAGAAGCTTATACAGATAAAATACCTAGTAACGAAGCGAAAATCAAAGATATCAATAAAGTTAAACAATATATTCCCGATGAATATGATTACTTTTATAAGGAACTGCTTGAATGGCCTACGACAGAAGCAGTAGGGGATGATTCTTTTGAATAGTTTAATATTTAAGCCATTAATAATAATATATTATGATTATTATAATTTATAAAATGCTTATGAATAACAAAATTTCATTTTCTTAATGTAATAAACGAATTTTGTATTAATATAACGTGTTCTTTGCATTTTATTGGTATTAAGTGCAGAAAGGGGTTTACTTCATGTACCTTATTTGAGTATTGCTAAGAAACCAGAGCAAAAAATGTCATCTTAGACAACTTCAAATCAAAGTCTGTGTCCCCTATACGAGCTAAGAACATAAAACGTGTATATATTATTATCCATAATTAACTATACTGTTTTAATTGATTATCTCAAAATGAATGTTTTGAAGTAGTTCCCTTTCCGCTCTTGGCGATTCAATTGGAAAGATCTATTTTCTCGGTAAAGCTATCTTTCTCCTTCTGCTACTTTTAGATATAGACACAATTTATTCGGAACCGATTGCATCGGCATATGTGTAGGACCAACAATTGTTTCCAATCATACGTGTAATAGCCCCACAGAAAGAAGCATTTCTTAGTTTGGAAATAAAAAGTACAGGTTAGGTTCTCAAGTATACAATTTCCCTCTACGTATACTCGTACTTCTCTAAGATAAGGTATTTTTTTTACGGTACTCTGTTAAAGAACATGAATAGGCATTTTTTTAGAAAACTTACTTTTTTTTTTGAAAAGGAACGTATTTTAGAAAATGTTCTTTTTTTAAACTTCTTTCACTTTGGCTTTTCTAAATTTACTTTTTATTGGGTTCAAAACTTCAACATATACCATTAAATATGAAATTTTCCAACATATGTTAGTCTAGACACAAACCAAAGCAAAAGTACCCAATATAATTAATAATACTGGGTTGTAGCATAATAGTGTTAAAAAAAGTTGAAGAAATCCCTCTGTTTTCGATCAAAATTTTACTCAGCGACTAGGCTCATTTCGAGCAATATGGTTACGTTAATACGCAAAGTTGTGGTATTTAAGATCGTGCGAAAAAGAAAACAAACAACGCACTCGTCCGAGAGCGAGCGATTGTTTATCAGTAAATGAATTTTCGCACGTTCTCAAACGAATAAAACGAGCAGCTCGAGCACCGCATGCGATGTTAAAAAAGCCTATCATGTAGAGAGATGAAATGAAAAGGTCAAAGATATGAATGTACACATACTTGTACAACCATAATTTGTACAAAAAGAACATAATATTTTTCACATAAATATTTTTCACAAAATGTACCAAAATGTACCAAGTATGGAAAGTAAATCAGTAAATCAACTGAACCAGAAATATTATACAGTGAATTAACAAAAAGTGCATTATAAGAAGCAATTAAACTACATAAAATTACAATAATCTGTACCAAAAAGTACATAAAATGTATCAAATAATTACTTATACATAAATTGTATCAACAGGTACATTTTACCAAAACGTACATCAAGTGTGTCAAAACATACCTAAAGTGTACCTAAAAAGTAAAAGATATTTATTTTTTGGAATATTGTGTGCACTTTTTGGTACACTTTATGTACAGTTTGGTACAACTTGTACATTTAATTTTTGGTATTCTCTTGTTCTCTTCGGTACTGATTTTTATTTTCCTTTTTTGTACAGTATGTGTATAGTTTGTTACTCTTTATGCATATTTTGGTCATTTTGTGTCTTGTTTGATATATTTTTGTGAACTTTTGGTAGATTTTTTATGTTTCCTAATTTGATTTTAACATTGTGGCTTACTATTCCCAAGATAGTATCGTATGACAATTTCAAATTAAGGGTTTTAAGGTGAGTCCACGCGGTTTGAGAAATTTGAAGCCAACATTACTAACGTCATTTGCAAATTACGAAAATTGGAAACTCAAAATGGAGGTTATGGCCTACAATGAATTTTTATTTTATCTGATAATACAGATTTCCTGTCAAAATATACTTTTTAGTTTTAAAAACATCTAATTATAGACACGAGTCCGTCATTAAATTTGCAAGTTTAACAGT
This sequence comes from Phaonia tiefii, assembly GCA_963931995.1. NCBI lineage: Eukaryota > Metazoa > Arthropoda > Insecta > Diptera > Muscidae > Phaonia > Phaonia tiefii. The sequence continues at coordinate 192,515,182 of OZ008368.1, read as the reverse complement.
CATTTATATACCGAGCCAACGCGCTGAAAAATAACGGCCTTCCTAACATATTTTCCCAAACATATTCTGCAGGAACTAGGTATTTGTTTGGAATATACTTCAAACATTCATATGCTTGCAAGCTCCAAACTTACTTGTATGTAAACGCAACCACTATCATGTTTACTGACAAACATCTATGGGTCTACGTGGAAACATGCGTTCTTCATCCCAAACAGCCATATACTTACGTGGAAGCATTCGCATATTTCCTCCCAAATGTAATAATATTTAGAAGCGAATTATACTTCTATTTCAATATATATGTATTATTTATTATAATTAATTTCAACAATATAAATCCACATTTATAAATAATTAGTACAAAAAATTAATAGATTTAAAATGGGCATTTTTACATTTATTTGCATTGAATGCAATATTTGTGTTTTTGTTTCATGAACTGAAAATGTGCCGCTCTTTTGCTTCTCCTTTCTTTGTTGTCTATCATGTTTTTGTTTTCAGAAGGTTTCAGCTATGCGTTTTCTATCACTATGCGTTGGTAAACAAACAACACATTTATATAAAAATCAAGTTCATGCAAGCCAAGCTAATCCACGCTTACTTGTGTTTTTTATTGAACTTATTTCGCAAATGGTCAGCCGTTCCTATTTTCTCAGTAAAGGCTCGGACAGACAAAGGGCTTCACGTTGTTGCCCTTTCCAGTGTCTTCCTCCAAAATCATTTCTCACTTTGGTAGCACACATGCAAATATACGAATCACATACACAAAAGCCAAAGTAACATCACAAACCATTTAACCGTCCGAGCCATCGTTTATTCTTTTGTCACTGATCAATCGCTTTTGATATCCTCTTTTCGATGAACCATTTACGACTGAATACACGAAACTAAAATGCAATACATCAGGCAAAATAAGAAAAACTTCATCTGCAAGTTACACACATATTCAGAAATATTTATGACTTACTGGCTGAGAGAATAATGGAAAATATAGATACACAGTTAGAATATAGACTCTCTCGTTGTCCCTAGACATTGCAACAAACACAGCCGTATTTGTATCACAAACATAAATATATGTGGGTCCCAAACACATCCATATATTATAACATATTGTCTCAAACATCTAATATTGAATAGCAAACACTAGATGTTTGGACACAAGTACATTATATTTGCGACAAGCTTCAAATACAATTTGCACTTGTATCCAAACAACAAAAACCGACAGATTTTTCAGCGTGTATAAATTCCTGAATGCTCACAAATTTTAGTCTCAATTAGCGCAGAATAGGGCAATTTCGGAACGATATTTTTTTTGACAATTATGACAAATTTACGTGGTCATACTGGGAGCAAATCTTAAATTCCTTCACAATTGATTGGATGCCATTTTGTTTATGCAAAATATACTATTTATCCATGTGGAATGTACCGTTTCATTCTTTACCGATGATGAAATTTGTGCAGGTTGGGTCAGCATAATTTAGGAGGTCTCATAGGAATGCACGCAAACAAAATCTATTGTGAATGCCTGTACGCTGTCCCTCCTGGTTCATATGGAACCCTTACTAATCATATATTGGGTTACCGTTTTACTGTATATAAAAAAAATGGTTTCCCATTACATCCCATGATTGTATTGGGAAGACCTTCTCACAATCCGTTCCAAGCTCCTTCGAATTGTGGTTGAACTAATACTCACTTGGAGTGATCAAACGGTTGGCCATATGGGCGAGTGTGAGTAATCGCGCCACCCATCGCGCGGATGGCATTTTCATATCTAAATTATCATGATATGAAAATAATGCATCCGCTCAGTTGAGATGCCTTCTTCTTACCGATTTAATACTCTAATCGTCCAGTATCCATTCCAGGGATTTCATCGACGATTAAACACCTTACATTTCGACACCTTAAATTTTTTACGACGGCGGTCACCTCGATTAGTGACGGCGACATTATTGAGTATTTTAGCAATGAAAAAGCTTCGAAAGAACCCCGGAATCGGTGTAAAACTGTAGGTACCATTCAGTGAGTGTAAAACTAGAACGCGCATAGCTCACTGGTGTGTGAGAAGCTCTCCTTAATCCTTTCATTGGATATAACGGGAAGTCATTATTTATTTATTTTTAGAACCAGGAGTAGAATAGGTTGGTATTCAGTACATCGAAATACACAATTGATTCTTTGCAACAGACTGTTTTGCTGGAAAGCTAATATTTATAACGGGATAAAGCCAAAATGTCCACTGTATATTCTGCTCGATTTCGTAATGTATAATTCCTTAATGTTTGAGTCAAATAGTTAAAATTGTATTAAGTGATAGGCAACGTTTTGAAATACAGGGCAATATAATTGTATTAAGTTATAGGTGCTGTTGAATGGAAGTTGTTTAAGCTTAAAACTGTAAACCTTGATTGTCATCGAAAGCTATTGTAACGGGTCTGCCAAATAACTTTTTTTTTTGAAAATGCTATAAAAAAAAAACTACTAAATATTTTCTCAAATCTCTTTTTTTATTTGAAAGTACAATCCTTCCGGTTAATAATGGAAAATAATTTCATTCAAATGGCTGCCTTGGCTGGCCATGTAGTAGCCTACACGATCGGTCCAATTTTTAAGCACATTATCGATTGTGTGCAGCTGTATTTGACCAATGGTTTCACGAATATTGTCCTTTAAAGCGTCAATTGTCTCTGGCTTGTCGGCGTAACACTTATCTTTGAGGGCACCCCACAAATAATAGTCCAACGGTGTCAAATCGCAGCTCCGAGGTGGCCAAACGACATCAGCTCTGCGGCTGATAATGCGATCTTCAAAAACAGGGCGCAAAACATCGAGTGTAGCTTCGGTTGTGTGGCACGTAGCTCCGTCCTGTTGAAACCAAATGTTGCCAATATCCTCCTTTTAAATTTTTGTGAACAAAAATTCGTTCAACATGGCCCGATAACGATTGCCATTGACTGTAACGGTCACTCCTTGCTCATTTTGGAAGAAATATGGCCCAATTATGCCTCTGGACCAAAATCCGCACCAAACAGTGACTCGTTTTGGGTGCATCGGCTTTTCAATGTTTGCGTGCGGGTTTTCTGTGGCCCAAATGCGACAATTTTGCTTGTTTACATACCCGCCAAGATCAAAATGAGCTTCATCTGAAAAGATGATTTTTTTTGGCAAAATCGGCATCATCTGCGAAGTCGATCGCAGGCCACTTTTCAAAGTAATGTCCCAATATTTCACAGCATTGTTCAAGCGTATACACAACCATATTCGTTCAGCGGAAGGATAAAACTAATTATCTGTCAAATCAGACATGAGCTAAGTGTTACCTTTCACGAAATAAGCACTAGTTGAAAAAAAAACGTTAGATGGCGGACCCTTTATATTACAACTAAGAATAAACGTATATTAAGACCCGTGAGTCATGCTAACTTAACGACCGTAATGTTGTTAATAATTCCAAGCCAACACCTCGTGTATGTCTTCCCCTTTCTGCTCCCCCACTTACTAAGTTATGCACAAAATTCAATCCAATTACCACCACCTTTTACTGTACGCAACATTTGTATGTTAATGCGTTAGTTTTGCGTTGCTCTGCGCGAAACATTGTCTGGGCATGCGTAATCACATTACATGTCGTTTATTTCGACTAAACATTCTAAACGACTTTTTAAAGGCTTAAACAAAATTTGCATTTAAATTTGAAAATTGCTAAATATTACAGACTGGATTCCTTCCTTCTACCACTTCCACCACGATGAAACAAACACACATCTAACATGCAATAAATTATCATACTCGAAGACCTAAAATCGAAATGAAATTTATATACAAAAAAATAAAGATAAATAAATAAAATCCAAGAAATACAAATAGCGCTAATTGCCAAATGGTTGATATATTTCGAAGCAGTAGACAGACATGCAGCCATTTAAGGCAGAGCGAGAGACCAGACCGCAAGGCAAAAACTCTTAACAAGTGCGTTAAAAATTAATAGCCGAGTAATTGAATGTAAAATATCTTGCCAAACATGATGTATCCATTTTTTTTCACTTGGTGTCTCACAGTTTAAGGAAACTCGAGCAATTTTCGAACCAACAACAAAACCAAGTTAAAAACGAAACCACTGTAATTAAGATGTTAAGTAAATTGTTCACATAGTTAGTAATTGATTTCAACAAGAACAAGCAGCAAAGCAGTGGTGACTGCAGCAACAAATCGATTGAAATAATTTATGGTTTCAACTGAATTTTCACTCCATTCTTGGGGCCTCGAGATACGGTACTGCAACGTTTAAATTATATTTCAAAAGTTTTAGGGATTGGTTGTTCGTTTCTCTCTGCTTATTTTTGTTTAACAAGAAAAAAAAAAAGTCAAGTACTTTTTCCTGTCTGGTAACCCAAGGACAAAATCACCTGTACCCGTATACTCTAATGAACCTGCTGTATGCTCATTATTATTGCCGACATTAATTTTACTTTTATTTTCTTTACAGTCCAATACCAACATCAACATTCACTCTCCCAGATCTCAACAAAAGAATGGAATTGGAAACGTTAAAAAGTCAGCGGCTTAATGGCGGGATCCAGCAGTATTGATAGTTAAGTTGGTTTGTTGTTCGGAAATCGACGAGATCAGCACGTAGTGTCATGGGTAAGTGGTTAATGAACAGTGGGGCAAAATATATTAAAGTGAAAATATATACAAAAATTAAAATGAGAGTCATGACGCTATAAATACTAAGATATTGTTGCTAACGTAGTTTATATCCATTTATGTGGTAGAAGATCATTCCTGCGATTTATTAATTTGCACTTGATATTAAATTGTAAACCTTAATCAGAGGAAAATACAAAAAAACATAACCTTTGTTTGCTGTTGTATTTCGAAAATTTTGCATTGATATGTATTTCGGCGATCGTCATCACCTAGCCGAAGAATGTTTGGTATAATTGACAAAAAATGGTTCTAAAAACATAACCGTTTGAAATCGGTATATTACTGTAGGTCCCTTCCAGTGCGTCTGTATAAGTATTGAACGCGCAGCATTCAGCTCACAAAATGTGAGAGGATCACCCTATTCCTTTTTCACATAGCAGTGGCTGTATCTCACCGATGACTCGTTGGGTTTATTCGCATAAATCCGGGACTTCACCAAACCCCAAAGAAAGAAATCGCACGGCGTTAAATCGCATGATCTTGGTGGCCAGTTGACATCAGAATTTCCTGAGCTAATTTGTTCTGAAATTCGTTGCTACAATAAATCGATGGTGGCGCCGTCTTGATGAATCCACATTTCATTCAGATCCATGCCGTCCTGTTGAGGCCACAAGAACACCGTTATCATGTTCCTGTAACGAATGCTGTTCATAGTCACCGCAATTTCGACCTCATCTTCAAAAACGTAAGGCCCAATCACGGCGCCTGACCGCACCAGACAGTTGCTCGTTGTGGGTGCATTTGTTGCCCATGGCTTGTCGAACCCATTCATATGGAAATGCGCTTCATCTGAGAAGATGACTTTTTTTTTGAAAAATCGGCATCGGCATCGACTTCACTTTACTCCATTACCCATGGAACGAATTACCGGCGCTTTCCATGGACTGCTGGTTTGAGCTCTTGAGTAAGCCGAATTTTGTACGCAAGAAGGTGTAGGTCTTTTGTCAAAGTTCGCTGCGTAGTGTTTCGTGGAATTTGAAGTTGTTGAGATCTCGGCTGAATTGATATTTTCGGGGTTTCGGTAACACTCTCGTTTACAATAGCAGTGTTTTCAAGAGACCGACCGGTACGTCGACGTTCAAGAGTCTTACTGCGCATAACCGACCCTATTTCTTCAAATTTTGATGTGTTAACATCTATAGGCGCGGGTAGGGACTAAACTCACAAAGTGAATGCATCCAAACACAGTTTGTCCGACTGCAATCACACAGATTGTCAGACTGCGATTACACAAATTGTCTGACTGCGATCACAGATTGTTTGGTGTTAAACTCCTCCGAAACGGCTGGACCGATTTGTATGAAATTTTGTGTGCATTTCGGGTAGGTCTCATAATCGGCCAACATCTATTTCTCATACCCCTAAATGATTAGGGTGACCCGCCCCTATATAGAACACAGATTTGTCCGACTGCTAAATCTTGCTAAGAGATTACTCTGTGACTAAACCGAGTAACAAACTATAAAAATAAACCAGTACATAAGTTTCAGTCGGGTGAACGGACTTAATCATACCCTCACCATACCGTACCTCATCCATTGCGTGGGAGTTCTGTTAAAAAACGTCCATACTCAAAAGTGACCATATTAACAAGCAGATTGACGACAATGCGCTAAATATTATCGAATACCCAAATTAGTTTCCCTCCCAATATTTATATGCGAGGTACAAAAATGGGCATGGCAAGTTGTTGCCAAAATTTTGATCAGTACCAAATTTTATTAAGATCGGTTATGACTTATTGGAGATATCGAGTCGGCAAACCGGAATTACGTCCAAATTTTGTATGGAAGGTACGAAACTGGGCGTGGCACAATAGGCAATTATTACTTACATAGTAGCTTTTAGCAAAATATTTCCTAGTAAATAAATAAAAATATATGGTTTCCCATTACATCCCATGAAGGGACCGGGGAGAACTTCTCACAATGACTGAGCTGTGCGCTTTCCAGTTTTCACTCACTGATTGGGACCTACAGTTTTACACCGATTCCGAACGGTATTTTGAGAAGCTTTTTCATGGCTATATACTCGATAGTGTCGCCGTCACTAAGCGAGGTTACCGTCGTCGAAAGAAATTTTTAAGGTGGTTGGAGCAGGGATCGAACCCAGGATCTCCTGTACAAGCGGCGGGCACACTACCCATTGCACCACCGACGGTCACCGATATTGCCTACTACCGAATTTTATTAATATCGGTCGTTGTTTATGAGAATTATCGTGTGGGTGAACCGGTCATTCGCCCAACTTTTATATGGGAGGTACCAGAATGGGTGTGGCGAAACAGCTCATTTTCTATACTAGAGCTTTATTGGGCCAAATACTGACAAGTACAAACTTTCATAAAGATTGGTTTGGTTTTGCGGGACTTCTCATGCCGAACAACCAGGCGCCCAAAACATCTTTTGTATGGGAGGTACCACAATGGGCGTGGCAAAATCACCCTTGTTTTAATCGGTGATTATCTTTTGATAACGTTAAGTCTTATACCTAATTTCATTAAGGTTGGAAGTGTTTCACGCGATTTATCGGATTGACAATCCCGACGAACACCCTGTTTTGTATGGGAGGTAGCAGAATGGGCGTGACAATATCGCCCATTTTCTCCAGTTAAGTAGGCATTTACAGATTATTAACCGGTGTGAGAGTTGAAGCTAATCACATCAACCAGTAGAAAGGTTTGAAAGAAATATTATTTTGTGCTAAATGTGTCGATTTGTATGGGAGGTAGCAGAAGGAGCGTGGTCAAAACGCCCATTTTCAATCCCAAACTCAATATTGGCAACTAATAGTCACTGACAAAGTTTCATTATTATCTGCAAAGATTTACGGCAGTTATTGTGTTGACCAGCCAGCCAGCCTGCCAGCCAGACAGACAGACAGCCAGACAGACGGAGATGGCTCAAACGTCTTAAAAAGTCCCAAAACGAATTTCGTCCAAAGATACTAAGGGTCTAATTTGGTTCCTTCTACGTGTTACATTTTTTTACGTATTAAATGATATATAACCTCATCCTATGGGTGAAAGTATAAATATTATACCAAGAGCCCAAAGCAATTTGTACGAATTGGCGACAAATTGTTTTAAATAAATTGCACGATCTTTTAACAAACCTTACATGAAAAGTCGGACTTGGCTTGGAAACCCACTAGTAATGCATATGTATATTGAACCAAAATACGCAATGCGAATTTTTGAAAGACGCTAACACAAAACAAACTTTCATTTCAAAAGTAATTAGCGACATATTTTTCTAGAAAGAATTCCAACAAACGAACACGCTGAAAAATTTGTCTTTTTTCCTTGTTTGGATGCAAATATAACGTGTTTGTAGCTTGTCGCAATTATAGTATACTTGTGACCAAACACATTGTGTTTGCTATTCAATATAACATGTTTGGAACGTAATTACATATGCATTTGTGACCCAAATATGGCCTTGTTTGTTTAAAAACGTGGCAGCCAATAGTTTAGTAAAAAGAAGCACGAAAACAATGCTTGTAAACGTGTACATGGTTCCTGCTATATGTTGCTGGTGCCGTTATTTTTCAGCGTGAGTGAATGACACCCGCCACGCGTGATCTGCGCGGACTTAGTTTAAAAGCCTCGAAAATATCAGATTAGAGGAGACTTTTCAAACTTCAATATGTGGGATTAACTACAGCCTACACTCAAACCATCAACACAATTATTAATACCTAAAACCTGCTGACAACAATGCATTAGTGTATTAGCAGGGTTTTAAGTAAGACCAACAATTCTAGTTAAAAAGAATCATCATAATATTTTCGTTCTCTCTATAGCAACACTTAATCTCTAACTTTCCAATTGCCCCACCGTGGCTCATGGTCATCATTTTCCTACACAATTGTTAAACAATGACGACAAAAAAATCGACGATGTGTATATGCTTTTTTTGTTTCTGCTCTAAGTATTTGGTTCTTCTGGCCTATAATAACAACAGAATTAACCACAATGACGACGACCACGACGACGACAGGTACTTGAATTAAGGGCCTACATAAACTCTTCACCCTACACGTTCATAGGCCACAACCAACTAAAGAAAACACAAACCACATATAGGAGGCGACGCACAGTGAATAGTTATATATATAAAAACTAGAAACAATTTAAGAAATTGTGGCAGGAGGTTGAAATTTTGCTAAATATAATATACAAATTTCCATAGCATTCACTCTATAGCGCTAAATTACCGTTAGGTTATAACGTAAAATTATTCGGGCTATTCGGTCACACCTTTTGACGATGATTTAGTTGAAGAATTTGTATTACCGAATGAAGTTTAAATTTGTGCCAATAAAGAACTAGTATACACTTACTAAAAAATGTTATATTAAATGTACATCAGCTGTATACATATCGATTCGGGTGACATATGAAAGGCGATAATTTTCCATACTAGGTTAGGTTAGGTTTAGGCACGTGACAATAAGAGGCAGAATATAATTTATCGTCACTACACTCGGAGGTCGGTCGACCCATTGTGATTGCCCATATATAGGAGAAGAAAATATAGAAGGGAGAGAGGAGACGGGGGCGAGCCCCACTAATAGAGAAGAGTTTCTGAGAAATAGATAGACGTAAGACAGGCAGAGGAACCACTCAATTATATTCCAAGTTTCTATATACATACATCACCAGATGGGCCCTGATCAATACACACAATACCACCCAAGATGAAGGATCCACATGTGCAGGTCAAAAGTTACGATTCCATATTTCCAGTGGGGTAGAAAGAACCAATAAACAAATCATCAGATTATCGTATCGCCTGCCTGAATCCATGGCAGACCCTGCGAGAATTCCATCAGATCCCAAATGGCTAACACTCGCAGTACTTAGCCATGAACAAGCTTCTCAAATACCGTTCGGAACCGGTGTTCCAATCAGTGAGTGTAATAATTAGAAATCGCACATCTCACTGATTGCGAGAAGCTCTCCTCAATCCCTTCATGGGATGTCGGCACACTATTTTTTTTTTGTCTGTAGATGTAGCCGATGAGCTTAGAGGACGTTCCACGCAATTGGCCTGTACAAATTCGTCTCGGCAGCGCATTTTGGGGAAAATATTGCAGATGCTTATTACAATGTGCAAGTCATTCATCAGGTAATTCCTGGAGACTGTTAACGGCTCACGCTGTTCTGTACCTCATCGATGCACTGAACGTCATTTTCATCTAAACGGATACGTAAACAACCAAAGATTGGGAACCTTCTGTTTCCAATAATGTGCGTATGACTTTTTTCTTTTATTTCTATCGGCTGAAGTCAAGGCTTTCCGATCAGCGACCTGATTAGCTATGCGACCACTTATGTGTCTCAGGTTTAGTAGGTGATTGATGTCACTGAAGCTCACTCTTTTCTCCATAGAAGACGGATGACTCCAACATTTGGACCAACGATGGTTAAAAACCAAAAGAATAAAATCCATGTTGGACATATTGCATCCTGCTGAGCGCCTGATCAATAATGTGCGGCTGCAATAAAATATTCTGGCAGTATTTATTTGAATTTTAATTTTTATGACCGATTTTTATTAGATTTGGGTTAATGTATGAGAAATTCATACTACAAGCTTACAAGTCATGAACATTTTTCTAATTCAAAAATGGTTGGTTTTTGTTGGAAATATGTATTTCCATATTTTCGGACATGGTCCTACTAGACTTTTCTTCATGAAATGAGCCAAGGAATACGCTGGAGAAATTTGTCCTGAACTTCCTGAATCACCCTGTATATTGTCATTTTAAAAAAGTGCGTAACAACATTTTCACCACTTTACGGGAAGGTTAGGTCTAGCTAAAGATAGGAGCTTCGTGGATCTCCCGCTATACTCTATTCCAGAATTGTGTTGAGCATACACAGTCTGTGCTCCTCGTCCATCTCTCCTGGGTCACCATATAGAAGCGTTCTTGCAGGATATGCTTACAAGTCGTTACGGGCATGCCAACACACGCCAATTCCACCGTACTGCTGGTCCATCTCGTTATGAGATCTGCAGCAGTCCTGGGTGTGGCCGTCGGTGGTGCAATGGGTAGTGTGCGCGCCTCTTATACTTGAGATCGTGGGTTCGATCCCCGCTCTGACCACATTAAAAAAATTCCTTTCGACGGCGGTCTCCTCGCATAGTGACGGCGACACTATCGAGTATTTAGCCATGAAAATGCTTCTCAAAAATACCGTTCGCAACCGGTGTAAAACTGTAGGTCCCAATCAGTGAGTATAAAACTAGAAAGCGCACAGCTCACTGGTTGTGACAAGTTCTCCCCGATCCCTTCATGGGATGTAATGGGAAAAGCATTAGCAGCCCTGGATAGATATTTAATACAGGAATACTGATTCCAGGGACTTGATAACAGCCTTACTTACCAGGGAAGACATTGACCCCCGAAAGACTGCTGGAATATTTTCCCTTGGCCAGTCTGTCACTTCTCTAACAGCCAAAATTGCAGCCTGAAACACGATTCAAAGGTCAGGTAATCTTCGGTAAAGGGACAACCCTAGTTCCCTAGAATAGTCACCGTGGCCAACCTAATCATTCATTTCCGAATCATCCGTGTAGAAATGCATATAAAGCAAATATCTCTCTTTACCAGGAATTCCATTGTTGCAGGAATTCCTTTCTGGTATTAAAGGGTGGTATTTCTGATCGAATAGCGGATCCGCTTTCGAGTAGTTGACAAATGCAGGAATATTGGGAGTACCTTCCAGCACTGTTCCATGTCCGACTTCGACGATGCCACATTATGAGACTTGCTTTAGCCTGATTGCGGACATGGAAACAATCTGCATACTTCGAATGTCTACCAGCAAAAAATATATCATTACATTCACTACATTAGTTCATTCTCTGAACCCTAGTCAGTAGGCACAATAGGTGGGTTTCTTAAGAACTTGTCACCAAAGAACTTGTCACTTAGTCTCACCACCGCAGTATATAGGTCCAGGGAAAAAGTCCTCGGAGAAAGTCCCCATTTACAACCAATAACCCTCTTGCAGATGTATAGGGCTATCGTTGGATTTTTCGCCCATTCCACTATGTTGGGTCTGAAACTAAGCTTGGTGTCCAAAATAACACTCACGTATTTCATACACTCTGCAAGCTTAATTTCAGTACCATTCAAAGTAATAACTTCCAGCACCGGAATTCTGTAACTTTATAACGATAAAAATCGGTAGCTAAATTGACAAACTTCGAAATTTGTGTATTGAAATTTTTTACACCGCTAAAGTTAATTAAAGCTTAATTAGTACAGGGCAGCTAAGCGCTATTAATCATCAATTCAATTTCCCACATTAATTGCGACTTGAGCCATGATAATGTTGTCACATGTTCAATTTCTAAAAATACCAACAAAAAGCTATATTAGATAGGTACATTTTGTTATCATTTCTTGTGAATGAAAACCTTATCAAGAAGGAGAGACTCAACAAGAAAAATTTCCAAAATTGCTTCCACATGGTAATTGCGTTTAAATTAATTTATTTAATGGAAAACTACATATATTTTTAAAATAAAGTCCTTGCCGTTACATCCCACCTATGGTGCAATGGTAGTGTGTGCGGCTCTTATGCATGAGAACGTCGGTTCGATCCCTGCTCTGAGCACGTTAAAATTGTCTTTCGACGGCGGTCTCCTCGCTTAGTGACGGCGACACTATCGAGTATTCAGCAATGAAGAAGCCAATATTCAGCTAATCAGTGAGTGTTAAACTAGAACGGGCACAGCTCGCTGGTTTGTGAGAAGCTCTTCCTAATCCTTTCATGTGACGTAACGGGAAACAATTTTTTTCCGTATATTTTTATATTTCTAAATTTGAAGGATCGATTTTTATTTTAGATTGAAAATAAAATTGGAATTAAACTTTTTAAAACAACGCCCCTAAAACAGCAGGCTGCAACACCCGCTACCATGAATTTGTTGGCACTGTCTACGAGTTGACGTATATAATTTTTTTTCAGTCATTGCAGCAAATGTTCCCACGTTTTGTAGTGTTAAGTATGCATCGTTTTTTTAAAGTCGTAAACGGCAATAGCTTAACGGAATTAAAAACAACCCTTATATGTAAAGTATAACATCATTAGCAAAAAACAGTTGATTTATAAACAACATAATTTCTCAAATTCAACGCAAATGTTTTCCAACAGTAAGAGTAAACGAAAAAGAACGACAACACAATACATTTATCCCACTGATTCTGTAATACAACCTGTAGAAAATGAATCATGAAATGTATGGGTGCATAGAGTAATGACGTGTTGAGCTTCCGTTGTGCTCATCTGTCATTTCGTTTCACACTATTCGTGGTGCGGTCAGTGCGATAGTTATTTGACGTAAATTGGCATACACCACGTGGAATGACAAAAATGGTTGATTTAAATTTTCCATGTCGTTTTAATGAAAAACTGTGAAATTTAAACGTATTTTGAACTTTTTTGTTGTATTATATTGTTAGTATATATTTGTGGTGTATTTACACAAAAGTTTTAACACACAAATCGAAATGCACCTGCTGATTTATTGTTGGATGGTGTGAGCTATTGCCTCTATCTGGTATTATTAAACCTATACTTTCCACCATCCAACCGCCCATCTACAACACGCCAAATGTCATAAATTTACTGAGAGAGTTGGCGTCTCTATACGTCATTACTCTATGTACGGGTCCCTCACTAAGATTGTAGTTTTTACACTTAGAGCATTTTTTTAAGTGCAAGTGAAATTTGGTTGCTGTCACATATGCTTATTCCGATCATTAAAACTGGAGCGTGTTACGAAAGAACAATGCGTTATAATTGTGAAAACTTATTACAATAATTTGGAAAGTTATGCTGATACCGCTCGCAAACTTCGAATAATAATTTGTGTCAACCATTCGAAGAGTGGTAGACTCCTATGTATCAACATACCGATCGGTCTCTTGAAAACATTGCTGCTGTAAACGAGAGTGTCGCCTAAAACCCTGAAAACATCAAATCGCCATCGTTCTCAACAACTTAAAATTTCACGAAGCACTACGCAGCCAAGTTTGACAACACCTACATGCGTATAAAATTCAGCTTACTTAGGAGCTCAAACCAGCAGACCATGGAAAGCGCCGGCAATTCCTTCAATGGAGAAAAGTGAAGTCAATGCCACTTTTTCAAAAAAAAGTCATCTTCTACGATGAAACGCACTTCCATCGCAATGGCTTCGTGAGTATACAAATTTGTCAAATTTGGGGCTCAGAAAATCCTCATGCAATCCACGAGAAACAAACGCACCCACAAAGAACAACTGTCTGGTCATGTTTGGGCCTTACGTTTTTGAAGATGACGTCGAAATTGTAGGGACTGAGAACGGGATTCGTGAGATACAGCCACAACTCTGTGAAAAAGTCATGAAAAATTAAAAGAGTAATGGTCTGTCATCAGAGCCGTGGGGGCTATTTGAAGGCTATTTTATTCCATGCTTAATCGTAACATGTCTTCGTTATAATCCAGTAAATAAATCACAACTGTCTCAAAAAATACGTGGTTTTATTTTAAAATTAAAAAGTGCATTCTTACTGAGATACCCTTTACATTTCAATTGTTCTATTTTGTTATTATTTTACATTAATAAAATTATAGTTTCAAGTTGTAATTGGGTTTGATTAAGTATGAGATCACAGTTTTCAGCTCTCTCTTTTTCTTATCTGATCGACACCGAGGTCGTTAGGAATTTGGTAGAGTTGGTAGATAGGATATAAAACGAATAGAAATAAAAGAGAATGAGTAATTTATTTTGATGCGACCAACATCAAACATAGTTTAGGTAATTACCGTAAATCAAACACTATTTAAACTTTGTTTGCCGCATTGTTTGGCTCTACTTGATTATCGCCCATTCTCCCATCCACTCTGTTCCCCATTAATTTCCAACTACCATTTCGATCAGCTGTAGCAGGGATACCCCTGGTTTTATATAATAAAAAACAGCTTAATCCGGTTTCTGATTTTCAAAAAATAGTATTTAAATTTAATTTTCGAATACGAAATCCAATTTTTGAAAAATGTCGAATAATTGACCATCATTCTGAGTACTCGATCGAGTTGCAGTCGTTAGGCGAGGTGGCCGCCGAAAGAAATGTTAGTTGGTCAGAGAAGGGATTTAGCTCACGTTCTCATGTATAAAAGTCACACGCGCTAACCATTGCACCACCCAAGGTCAGTAAATAGGAATTCTTGTATTTTAATTTATTCAAAATTAATTAGCATTTTCATCTGTGAAGACTGAATCCGAATCCTCGTAGTTATTAAAATTATGCAATAATCCCGATAATGAACCTTACTTTTAAGGACCAACTGTGGAACAAACCAGCAAAATTAATTGCAATCACACAACAGAACAGGTTGATTTTATTTTGGCAGTTACCTGGAAAAATAAATAAAAAAAATTATTTCCACAGACACATTTTTTAACGAGTTGTGGAATGGAACCGACAGAATACAACCAAATTTAATAAAATATCGTTGAAACTCATTTCTTATGAAAAGAAAGATTACAGAAACGCATCATCAGCCAGAACAAAAGATCTTCCATTGAAACTCTAAGAATAGCACAGCCACCGCCACCACCACCACCAGCACCGCCAACAATAACAATGAGAAATTATATAAATATGGTACGCATCGAACATGATGTTTTGACCACAATATCTGCCGCAAATAAATGCGTGGTGGTTCATCGTATGGTCGGATCGCGGTCGTTCGGAGAATGGATAAGATGGTTAAGATGCATGAATAGGAATCACAAACCCCGTTAACGAACAAATACACGACAGAACATCAGTTCCAAAAGGTTTTAGTAAACTACTATCGGCACCAAAACCGCCGCCACCTCTGCCACCGACTACAACAAGAATAAAGCAACAGGTATATTTCAAATGAACTATGAAAGATCAACAAAAGGGTGATCTTGAGAAAAAAAAATAAAAATGAAATCGTTTCGATTTTTCTTGCCAGCGTACTAAGCCAAAGTATGAAAATGTACAAAGAACAAGAGCATCATTATCATCATCATCATCACTAACGCACTTGTATATGTAGCTATGTAAGAGGATGTTATAAAGAGTGTGGGAAATATTTGGACATGGGACAATCTGGCAAACCTCCATGTTCTAAAGTCAGTCAGGGGTATCAATGCCACAGTTGATCGACATGGTACTTGGAATCTGATGCGAAAATAGAAGACATAAAAATGAGAGTTAAACAACTAGAAGCAAGATATGTAGCAAACTAAGTTTTAATAGTTTTGTTTGATACAAACTACCACTAAATTAGGTTTTATGTTGGTTGCATCGAACGAAAATACGCACTCGCTTTTATTTCTGTCCGTTTTATGCCCAACCAAAGAGTAGCATACAACAGCAACTCAAACTCTATGAAGATTCCTATTACGTAGGCGACCGCAAGATAACGCTAAGAGAGACAAGAAGATTTTATCTATTTTACTATGAGCAAAGCTTGCAAATGTAACTCTGAGAGAGCAAAAGAAGACTGCATTTAAGACATGGGGTATCAATAACCTGACCAACTGCGTGTGACCACAAAGCAGGGCACAATGGGTAAAAATTCAGACGTTTTGGTTTTAAATTAAATTTCAAAAATTAATATTCGTGTCTCTAGTTAAAATATGACTAACGTCCAAATTCGCAAAAAAAACAGTTAAAGCTAACTGAGAGTTAAAAATTATAAATTCCATACAGACTGGCAGCTAAAACTTGTCGTTAGCTCTAATTTTAGGATAACTAGACATGATGAAATCGGCGGTAAATATATAAAATAAAACGTTTTGCTTCGTATTTACTCGTTTTGTTATTTAAGATTCGAGTCGGGTTGAGACACCAATCCGTGGAAGAATTCCGCAAAATCAGGATAATAATAAATACTGCAAAAAGCGGGACAGTTGATCAGGTATTCATGACACTGGTGATCGAAATGATAATTCGAGATTTGGCAGAGGGCAAAGTGAATACGAGAATGAGCGATAAGCAGCTGGAAGTCAACTAAGATTATTCATGGAGCAATAGGTGCGAGTTGATATCCCTCTCTTTACGTTCTCTCAATCATAGATTAATATTATACCAGGGGGTATTCATGACACTGCTGGTCGACTATGTAGTAGGAAAATAATAGAAAAGACAGTCGATATGCAAGAGAGCGTTAAGCCAGCAGAAGCCAACCATGTAGCAAACTAAGTTCAAATAGTGTTTAGTTGATAGTAAAAAAAAATTGTTTCCCATTACATCCCATGAAGGAATCGGGGAGAGCTTCTCACAACCAGTAAGCGGTGCGCTTTCTAGATTTATACTCACTGATCGGGACCTACAGTTTTACACCGGTTCCGAACGGTATTTTGGTAAGCCTTTTCATGGCTAAATGCTCGATAGTGTCGCCGTCACTATGCGAGGTGACCGCCGTCGAAAGAAATTTAAGTTGATCAGATCAGTGATCGAACCCAGGATCTCATGTAAAAGAGGCGCGCACACTAACCATTGCACCGCCGACGGCTAGTAATGACAGTTAAATTATGTTTATATTGGTTGCGTAGAACGAAAATACGCATTTCGTTTATATTTCTTGTCCAACCGAACAGTAAAATACAACAGCAACTCGAACCCGATGAAATGGCCGTCTCTCGTTTATTCGTTTATTCCTCTATGCTCTTAATCGCTCTTAATTTTTCGACTGATGGGAATCGAACGTCTGGAAGTTGCAAATTGTAAATGTAAGAGAAGAATTCCGTCGTTGAGGTTTGATAAACAAAGCAGAAATTGTTAGTGTGAATGTGCAATTTGTGTTGTGAATGTACAAAATTAAAAATGGAGGATTTTGTTGGATGTTATAGCAATACAGCTGACAGACGTTCGATTTGTCTCGGAAGAAGCATAAAGTGAACTCTCTTGTATATGTTAATCTATGCTCTCGATGACTAAGACGTAATAGGTTGTTTCATAGAGTTCGAGTTGCTGCTGTATGCTACTCTTTGGTTGGAAATAACAGGGACAGATATAAAAGGGAATTCGTATTTTAGTTCGATGCAACCAACAGTAAACTTAGTTAAGCTGTCATTTGTATCAATCAATCAGTATTTAATCTTAGCTTTTGCATGGGTTGCTTCTGGTTGCTTATCGCTCTCTTGCCTATCTACTCTGGTTTCTATCAATTTCCTACTTCGATCAACTGTGTCATGGATCTCCCTGCTTTAAACAGTTTTTGATTGATGAAAAAAAAAATCCCACAACATCCCATGAAGGTATTGAGGAGAGTTTCTCACAATCAGTGAGATGTGCCCTTTCTAGTTTTGAGACTCACTGATTGGTACCTATAGTTTTACACCGGTTCCGAACAGTATTTTGAGAAACTTTCTCGTGGCTAAATACTCGATAGTGTCGCCATCACTATGCGAGGTGACCGTCGTCGAAAGAAATGTAAGGTGGTCTGGGCAGTGGTCGAACCAACGTTCTCATGTACAAGAGCCGCGCACACTAGCCATTGCACCACAGATTGATATGTCAGTAGTAAATTATATCTGTTCCTATTTACTTAGAAGGAAAATTCATTTTATGTAAAACTTCTAATAGCAACTCGAACAATATCCAACCACCTCGGCGACCGCAAGAGAACGTAGAACAACTGATGGTTTTGGCAAACAGAATATCAAACTTACATCAGTCCTTACAAGGTGCTGCACAACAACACTGTCCATAGCGTCTAAATATTCTCCTAAACCTCAACAACGGTCGAAATTTGTATCTAACAGATACGTGAACAAACCAAGCTTGCGGTTCTAGGGTACTGAGATCCCACATATCATTCACGAAGAGCCATTACATTGACATAAAGTCACTGCATGGTGCACCATTTATGTCGGAGGAGTCATCGGACCTTTTTTTCGAGGACGCCTTTAGTAGCCCAGTTAATGCGACTGGTGAGTGATACAGAACTATGATCAACAATGTTTTGGAAGCTGCTGAATTAGAACTGGGGGACATGTCCCAATTGCTTTCTTTGGGGGTTTTTTGTAGTCGTGGGTCTACGTTAACAAGACGTAGACTCTAGAAGATCTCAAAGATAATATCCAGCAAATTTGAGTGTTACAACTGTGTGTTAAATAGTATTCAGTTTTATTCTTTATTGCATATTTAAGAAAATATATTTTTATCCTGTTCGATGGGAATAAATTTGAGACTACAACTGCGTCTTAAATTGTCGGCTCTTTGGCTTGCAGTTGTTGGCGGTTGTACATTATAAAACTGACTCTTTGCCCCATTTAACTATTTTCTCCATACCACCCTCGTCACCGTTTTATTGTTTAAACTTCTTTGTTCAAAAACAGTATGATATAATGATGGTCTGAAAATAAACCGAACCACAAACCCGCAGCAACAAGTGGATAAACTTACAAGTGGCTAAAGAAGAATGATCATTGATCTTGGCAATCGATCGGGACGATTCCAACGTACATACTAACTTTTTGTAGTGTTCCTTAACTCCTTCATTGTGCGTTACTATTCTATTATTCTAAGTTTATGGAATGGAAAATATGATGATCTGCTAAAGGTCTTCTTGCTTCCACCAACGTCTTCGTCATTATTATCGCCAGTATCCATGATCTTTTGTAACCACAAAACTTTGTGGCGGTCTACTCTAAACAGAAATATTCAAGGGAAGAAAAAAAAGCTAAAAAACCAAAAAAAAAACTAAATGTGACTACAAACTACATGATCATCTTCAACACCTTCGACAGGTTATAGAAACAAAAGTGGCAACATTATTGTTATACCTGAATCTTCTGCTTTTCTGGCAGCAGTTGTGAACCTGCCTCATCTGCTTTTTGTGGTAGTGATTGTGAGTACGGAAAATGTACTTTTGCAATTTTCTAGAGAATTATACGAGTCGGTTTTTGTTGTCTTGGCCGTCTCGTAGTCAAAGTTAAAATAAAGGTGCGGTATGGCTGAAATGATGATGGCTGAGGGGCCATAAGCACAGACTTGGTAGTCGACTGGCTAAGTCGTATGGTTATAGGCTGTGTGTATGGCTTTTTGGTGAACACAAAACGTTTTGGGTGCGTAAAAGTTCATTTGAAACGTGTGAATGTCATGCTCCCTGAAATTTAATGGTCATGCTCGTAGATCTCTCTTGCAATAGTTTTTTTCCTCTTTGGACCTGCAACAACGACGAGCGCATTAAGTTCGCTTTCAGTTGTTTAACAATTGTAAGTCATAGTAACGTACACGAAACGACGGACAAACGTAGCGATATATCTACAGACATATAGTGCAATAAACCGAGGCTGAGTATTTTGAGCTTAGTGTGTTTCATGGCCTAAACAGTAGTTAGAATAAATAATGTTTGTTAACTATTGTTTTGCTTGGCCTAAACATCATACCCACCACCACCGCAATAGTCATCATCATCATCATCATCATCAGCATCTGCATAATCATCATCTTAAAAAGTTTTGTAGCCAGAAATGAAAAATGATCATGACAAAAACAGAAGGATATTATAAATTTGCTATAATATGCTTCTGAAAAAGCTACTGGCACCTAGCATGTAGCTCAGCGTACGTCTAGGGAATGAACAATTTTGAACGCGAGTGTGGGTACAAAAAAATAAATGGTGACAACATTGTCTTCGCTGGCTAGATGGCCAACAAGGGAACATAACCAGAAAACTGAAACAGAAAAAAGATAATATAAACATGACCATTAATTCGTAATTCGCATTATAGATTAATAGTATGGCCATTATTAGGGGCTTAAACAACGATAACTAGCAGTCTATACGATTGGGTGTTAAGTATCTTCCCACAAGCAACACTCCCAGGAAGAATGTAATTAGGAGAGTGACGCCTCCGTCGTTTCTCAATCAAAAATTAAATCATTCATGCACTTGCTCACAGTGGGCGGCTATGTGGTTATCATCCTTCGGTCAAGATCCTGTCGTGCTGCTGTGTGCTATGGAGTGACCGACCTCAAATCCTCTACCCTCGCGGGAAGAAACCCAAGGAAATTAACAATAACAACAAAGACAACGAACGACACATCATAATAAAACGGGAACTGAATTTATAGCGACCATCCGGCAAACGGCGATAAAACCAAACCGACTACTACAGGACTCGAATTATAGATCTATAGTCGTAAAATAAACCTGTTGCGCAAACAGAGAAATGAACGGCGTGCAGCCTCTCGGGTTATAGAGATATTTTTCTAATGAATAGAAAGTGACAAAGTTACGAATGTTGGTTATAGCCTCCTATTTGTTGTAGTACACCAAAATGCCGCAACCTATAACAAGCTAGATAGGTATATTTGTATACCTTCTTATTTCAAAGAGTGAACCGATATAGCCCCATCATCAATTGCCTAAGCCCAAGACAATATTATTTTGCTGCCTCTGGATTCGAAAATACAATGCGTGTTTGGAACATTTCTATACGGGTTGTACCAAAATATGGAGCGATATGGCCCATTTTTAAATTCTTTATATTAACTTCACCTGTCGGTATCCTGGCAAGGTGTTGTTTCAACAGGACGGCGCTACTACAATGACCGTAATCAAAATCAAATCAAACTTTGACGATAAGAAGATTTCGAAAAATGAACCTGTCACTTGCCCTTTAAGGTTGTGCGGTTTAACACCTCTTGATTAATTAATATAGGGCTAGGTGAATCCACTGGTTTATGCTTATAAACCGGCAAGAATTGACGCTTTTCGTCTTACTTGGAATTTTTCGTCCTACTCATGACATATGGCCAGTAGTGCTCGATTTTTGATGTGTTAACATATATAGGCGCGGGTAGTAGGGACCTAACTCACAAAGTCAATACATCCCAACACAGTTTGTCCGACTGAGTTTGTCCGACTGCGATCACAGATTGTTTGGCGTTAAACTCCTCGGAAACAGCTGGACCGATTTGTTTGAAATTTTGTGTGCATATCGGCTAGATCTCAGAATAGTCCAACATCTATTTTTAATACCCCTAAATGATAAGGGTGATCCACCCCTATATAGAACACAGATTTGTTCGACTGCGAATTCACAGATTGTCAGACCGCGAAACAAAAATCACACACTGATGTAGCGCCAGCGAATAGTTGTCTTGTGTGGGCGCGGAGCACTCTCAGAGCAAAGAGAATAATGACGTGGTTATACGAGTATAAAAATGAGATAGCAAGAGAGCAACGAAAATTGTGTGAACTTGTGAACTCACTGAAAAATTCGGTTGAGACAGCCGAATTAGCCGTAAGCGAATTAAGAGGTTGTCTCAACCGAATTAGAGGTTGACATAACCTCAGTAGAGGTTGACACAACCTCATTATTGGTTGACACAACCTCATTAGAAGTTAACACAACCTCATTATAGGTTGTCACAGCCGACTTAGAGGTTGACACAACCTCATTAGAGGTTGACGCGACCTCATTAGAGGTTGACACAACCTCATTAGAGGTTGACGCAACCTCATTAGAGGTTGACACAACCTCATTAGAGGTTGACACAACCTCATTAGAGGTTGACACAACCTCATTAGGGGTTGACACAACCTCATTGGAGGTTGACACAACCTCATTAGAGGTTGACACAGCCGAATAAGAGGTTGTTACAACCGAATTTAAATAGTGTCACAAATTAATTATTAACGTTTTTTATTATTAAATGATGATTTATTTTCCTGTATTCTTATAGAAATTCAAAAAGCGAGAAAATAAAGTCATACATATTGGGTAATCTATATCATAATAAATTTGTTTTACATGCCTCTTCCGACGTTTTTCAAGTCCCGGCCATCACGGGACACCGCACTAATTCTGACATTCGGCTGATGTATCGGTTGATTTAGGTTCTAAACAATTTTGTATACAGACGATTGCAGCACATTTCACATGACCGACCATGAAAAACTTGAAAACTGCTTATATCTGCTTCAATAATTTCTGCAAAATAAGACGTTTTAATACAAAACATATTTTACTTACCTTTCTTAATAACAGCAAACAATTTTGAAATTTTTTAATTCTTGATTGAACGCTGTTTTTTATTTTCCAATGTAACAGCCCCATAGAAATCGATCTGGAACCGTGTAACAAAAAGGGGTGAACACATCTCCCGTGAGTTCGCACACTCATTGGATTTTTTTTATTTATTTATTTTCCTATTCGTATGCACAATACCCTATTTCTTATGTTGCACAACAGGATTTATAATTGTTTTAATATCGACACGTTCCCGGCAGAATGTATTAAGCCACCAAATGGAAATTGTTTAGGAAACGAAAAAGCTTCCTGTCAAGTAGCTGATTTGTTTATTTTGTCGGTTATTACCATTTCACTGGCTTAATAACTCATGACGTGGTTATGCAAGAGACATTCTCTGTATATCGAAATGTGGAGCTTGGCATACATTTTGAGAATATTGCAAAAAGTAATTGTGGCCAAATATGTCGCTTAATACATTCTGCCGGGAACGTGTCGGTATGTTGTTGAACAAACTAATAAAAAAATACTACATTGACATTAAGATTGATATTATCATCAGTGTTTAAGTTGAAGATTGGGTATGATTTCATATTTCACAGTAACAATTTTACTGATTAGGTTAGCAAAAAGGTGGCAAATAATAACAAAATGAATTATGATATGAAAAAGAAAAAAAAATAATACAATTAAATTAAATAAAATAGGTCAACATAAAATAAAAAATAACAAAACGGAAACAGAAATAAGTCAATATTAAAACAAAAAGCACACAAAACAAACACAAAAATTAATTAAATGATAGAGCGAGAAGAAACGAAAAAAATACAAATTATTACTTTTGAAAATTTTTAATTTTAAAAAAGTATAGACATAATTAGCAATATGTCAAAAAAAGTGGTTTTTCCAATTTAAAGATATATGTACCAAATTATATGTACTGATTTGGGGATACATTCGGCTATCTGAAATGCTCATTAGGGTGGCCCTCAATTACATGAATTGTGAATTATAGGGTGTTCTTGTTGTCATTGATTTTTCAACTGATTACGAATTTTTTCCTGTAATTTTATTAATATCCGAAAAACTGGAATTTTTTAACTTTTTACAATAAACTCGGTTAGTAGCCTTTCATTTAAGATGAATATTTCATTCGTACACTGAGAGAAAAAAAAATTATTATAATAATAAATGGTAAAGGTAGATTTACGACTTTTTCATTTAAAATGGCACAAAAACGGCTAAAGATTTTTGGCCAAAATTTTCTATTTCTCGTTTAGAACCTTAAAATCTTAAATTCTACCAAGGCGCTTCGCAGTACAATGTTTCGTTTGGAAAAAAATTGAAAAAACTTCAAGAAAAATGGAAAAAATCCAAAATTTTTAGCTTTTTTACCTTCCTCAACTCATAACGTCCAAACTAAGCTTTGTGACGTGAAGCGCCTTGGTGGAATTTTAGATTTTAAGGTTCTAAACGAGAAATAGAAAATTTTGGCCAAAAATCTTTAGCCGTTTTTGTGCCATTTTAAATGAAAAAGTCGTAAATCTACCTTTACCACTTATTATTATAATAATTTTTTTTCTCTCAGTGTACGAATGAAATATTCATCTTAAGTGAAAGGCTAGTAACCCAGTTTATTGTAAAAAATTAAAAAATTCCAGTTTTTTTTTTTTAATTTAATTTTTTAATTTTTAAGCCCACGAAAATGGTTAAACTGTGTCACATTTTGAAATACAACTAATTTAAAAAAAAAAAACTCGTGGAATAAATATTGTTTCTGAGTCCCCAAAGATTCATATTCAACAATAAAAAAGTTCCTTTTCGCAAAAAGTCGTTTTTGACATATTGCTAGACATAATACATATTAATAACAAATCAGAGTAATCTAAACGTAAACGTAATCTTACTTTTACTCGCTGAAACCGTTTTAAAATTATTGAATTTTACAAAAATTACTTTACAGAAATTTGAGAAGAGAAACAAACAGACTTATAAAAAGTGCAAAAGCAGATTACACGGTGAGACAGTCCAAAATACCTGGAAAGTGATAGTATTTTTCTTGTAGGTGCTATCGACTGAAACAGGAATCTGCTAGTGAAATTTCCCAAACACCCCCAAAATCTTGAAAACCGGTTAAAACACCGGTTTTGCGTACCTTTGCGCACTTGTAACCCTGTAAGTTAGTTGATTCTCAACCGATTTTCATTTTCTCACCGGATTAAAAAGAAGAAACTTACATGCGTTATTTAATACATAAGTTATTAAGGAATTATGAGAAGTCTGTGTGTATTTGTCCAGCAAACAGATATTTTATTAATTTGTTCGCCATTTTTCAGTTTCGGCGATAATTCCACACATTATTTTATAAAGAAACCATAATACTCTTGAATTTATTCAAAAGGGACGTTTCCTAATGAGTAAAACGCAAGTTTTTAAAAATCCGGTACTATTTGACTGAGTTATAGAAGTTTTTATTAAACCAAAAATTTAGCATAAATACAAGTATAGGTCATTCAACTCAAAAATTTTTGCATGGCCGGTTTTCTTAATTCAGCATCATGAGTTTCTCTTTGAAGTGACTAGCAATATTCTGGAATCATTTTCATTTTATTTTTTCCTTCAAAGCGTTTTCAATTGCAGCCATTTCTTGGTGAAAATGTTCGCCTCGATCATCGCTGAACTGGGCCAGGTTGTCTGGGAAGAAGTCCAAGTGCGAATTGAGAAAATTGATTTTTATGGATATGTAGCAGCCCGTTTCACCATAAATAAATAAATAAATGGTTTCCCGTTACATCCCATGAAGGGATTAGGGACAACTTCTGACAAAACCAGTGTGCTGCGCGCGTTCTAGTTTTACACTCACTGATTGGGACCTACAATTTAACACCGGTTCCGAACGGTATTTTTGAGAAGCTTTTTCATGGCTAAAATGTTCGCCTCGATCATCGCTGAACTGGGCCAGGTTGTCTGGGAAGAAGTCCAAGTGCGAATTGAGAAAATTGATTTTTATGGATATGTAGCAGCCCGTTTCACCATAAATAAATAAATAAATGGTTTCCCGTTACATCCCATGAAGGGATTAGGGACAACTTCTGACAAAACCAGTGTGTTGCGCGCGTTCTAGTTTTACACTCACTGATTGGGACCTACAGTTTAACACCGGTTCCGAACGGTATTTTTGAGAAGCTTTTTCATGGCTAAGTACTCGTCGGTGGTTCAATGGTAGTGTGCGCGCCTCTTGTACATGACATTCTGGGTTCGATCCTGCTCTGACCACCTTAAAATTTCTTTCGGCTGCGGTCACCTCGCATAGTGACGGCAACACTATCGATTATATAGCCATTAAAAAGCTTCTCAAAATACCGTTCGGAATCGGTGTAAAACTGTAGGTCCCAATCAGTGATTGAAAACTGGAAAGCGCACAGCTCGGTGATTGTGATATGCTCTCCCCTGTCCCTTCATGGGATGTAATGGGAAACCATTTATTTTTTTACTCGATAGTGCCAAAAGAAATTTATGGTGGTCAGAGCAGGGATCGAACCCAAGTTCTCATGCACAAGGGCCGCGCATACTACCATTGCGCCACCGACGGCCACTCCCTTTTACCATACGCACTTAAAAAACTACAGCAGACCGTTGTCCGAGGCTTTCGGCCACGGACTGTCCCTGCAGGCTGTGTCAGAGACACGGCCATTAAGTTTAACGTAGAATACGCCATCCGATAAGACAGAAAACATATATAACAATAAATGATAAATAATATAAGCAAATGAATTTATTGTTATATATGTTTTCTGTCTTATCGGATGGCGTATTCTACGTTAAACTTAATGGCCGTGTCTCTGACACAGCCTGCAGGGACAGTCCTCGGACAACTGTCTGCTGTAATTTTTATATTTACCAACGGGATTTGATTCAAGTCCGTTTAAAAAAAAAAATATTGTGTTCAATTTTTTTAAACTTAATTTAATTTATGTATTTTAATTAATATTTTTATTGAAATAAGTTCTGCGAATGTTGAGAGGGCCGCCCTAATATTAAAAAAGGTTTACCTTATCGAGTCTTCGCATTAGCATTCGAGCGTTGTGTGAAAGCTTTACGCTTTACAATTCAAAATTAATGTTACAACAGCTTTATTGAAGCTTTCGCAAAAAAGCTTTATTACGTTAGCTTACTGTTTTTTTCACTTTTTACTAGATACATGTTGCCAAGCAACATTAGCTTGCTGTTCGTTTCACTTTTTACTAGATACATGTTCCTAAGCAATGTTGAGCAACCAAAAACACTCAACCAAACACCACACATATGTTTGAGTGTATGTGTTTAAACAATTTTCATTTCAGAAATTAAAATACTAGATATGTATGAACCAATATGAAATGTATATCAAACGAAAGATAACATCTTCATTTACCTACAAAAAAAATTTTAAAAAAATTCATCTAGCCGTTTCTTCAAATTCAATGAAATAAAGATTACAACAATAAAAACCTGACATGACTCCTCATACCGTAAGGTAAGACGTACTCTACGTCAAAATCCATTAACAACCGTGACATAGTCGTCACTATCACATAGTGCAACAAAACTCTTCCATGCACGTTTTCCAACAGAACTTAACTTGCTCATAAAGTTCACATCTCTCATAATTTGTTTGGACCTCCACAATGAAAATATATGAAAACGATGAAAAAACTACTACATATGGAAGCAAATAAATAAATACCTCATTTTATTGTGGCTGCACTTAGTTTTGGCAACACCGCCTTAAGATGACACGAAGCGTCGCCGTTTTGGCGGACAGGACAGGTGGACAGGAAGAGGACTAGGCAACTACTTAACTTGCCGAGAGGCAGGTTATCCGCAATGATAGGAACACTTACGGGACATTGTCTTGTAGGAAAACATGCCCTAAGATTGGGATATAGAAACTCGTCTCTCTATAGATGCTGCATGGAAGAGGACGAGGAAACGACGAAGCACCTTCTCTTGGATTGCCCTGCTCTGACAGCCCTACAGGATATTCCTGTAGGTCTTATAGACCAATTTATTGAAAGAGCAAACTGGCTGGACGACTAGTCAATAGTTGGTATGGAGGAAACTGCAGGTATCACAATGGACTTCTTTAGCCTAAGTGTGCTAGACAGCGTGCTGTCTTGCAGCCTCTTCAACCAGCCAACCAATCAATGAAATCGCGAAACAAATTAAATTTTATGCATAATTAAGCTGACATTTTTGCACAAACTTAAAAAGTCAACGATAACAATTTTAATTTAAAGTAAAATTTTGTGAATCATGTTTGTCACTTCTAAGTTTTTGCTACGAAACTAAAATATATTTTATTAAACAAAGAGTGGTTTTATTTTCTTATAGCTTGCTAGTGGTTCTTTTTGTGTTCCATTACTTAAGACCAAGTGTGTGTGACATTCGATTTTCAAAAATTTCTATACTCAATATTTTAAGCGTATTTTACACTTCATGTTGAATTTCTTTGCAATTTGCTGTTTTGGTACCACACAAAAAGGGTACATTTTATCAGTGTACTTCAGTAAATACGATTTCAGCACTACGATTCTGCAGCGCGGATTTAAAAATCAATGCTAAAACATGATGTCTATAATTTTTTTAAAATACAAATACAGAAACCGCTATATATTCCGTGTGCCTTGGAGAAAGTTATTCACGCGAACAGATTAGTAAAAAAGTACAAAAACCTCACAATACGTGGACAAAAAAAAAAACAGCGATGTCAATTCAAAAATATTTTACAATTTGTTCAACCCCATTTTTAATACATTTCGACTTTGTTCCTTATATCGTTGAGTATAATTTTTATCATTTTTAATTATTTATTTGACAGCAGTTACAATTTTTTCCTTTATTATTTAATTCAAGTTTTACAGTATTTAACGCATCCGAATTGATAGAGTTTATCACACTTAACTATATAAAAATCATTCCCTAGTTATTCAACGCTACACCTTCCAGATAACTTCTTAAGACTTCATCAGCTCAGAGAAGGCCACCCAAGTTGCTGCGTTAACTTTTTGTTATTAATTAATATACAAAATCAATATCTTCGTATATCTCTGGTCCACTCCGCATAAAATAAACATTTATTTAGATTGAAAAAAAACCTGGAATTGAGATGACTTCAAACTAAAATGAAAAAAAAACAAGAATAATGATATCAAAAAAAAGTGGAAAATAAATAATGATTAGCATAACAAAACAATCAACAACAAGTGGAATTGGAAATGGACAAAATGAAATCAAACTAGTAAACCAAAAATAGAACAGAAATTGAAAACACACATTTATGGGAACTCTGACATTATTAACACCCAAATGTGACACCACAATGCCCCATAATAAATGGAACCTTTTATTTTATTATTTCTCTACCATTTCTTTGGTCTTTACCCAGGGTTTTTGGGTGAATGGTCAATGGCCACAGACAAAGAACAAATAGACCGACCAATTGATGTCGTCGTGGCCGCTGGAGTCGTAAGCCAAACTGACATGACATAGCAAATAAAACCCACCATACACGCATGCGCGCACTAGTGGTAACAAACTACGAACGATTCACTTTGGGAAAATGTAACCATAAAATTGATTTTACTTATAAAGACATTCATATGTCACCTTAGCGAGACAAGTGTAATAAAAACAAAAGACATAACTGATTGTTGTTGTTACTATTGTACAGTGCTCAGGATAGTGGGGTGAGTGATGACCATGAAATGTAAAAGGTTCCACAGCGAAGAAAGAGAAAGAAGCAGTATTCTTTACCATCTCAACCGGCTTAGATAGCCAGCCAGCCACCAGCAGCCATGGTGGTCCTTATCTCGTTAATGTGTCAAGTATGAAACTGTGTGTCCATAAAAACAAACCATTACTCGTATTCTATAATAAAAGTGGAAACAATATCAGGCGAGGACCGAAGCCGTATTTCTTAACAATTTGAAATGTTATGACCGGCCGTCCATTGTATTATTACATTTATTTGTTTATAATTTCATTGGTTGCAATTCGAAAGGTTTATTGGTGACATTCCTCGGTGAAATGAGCTATGTAGGGTTTTGTGTAGTTTATGGATTTGACAAAAGAATAGATGTTGTTACACATAACTCAATTATTAATAACTGCATATAACGAATCCGTAATAAAGATATCATCTATGAGCCATTATTAGAAGGATATGAACAGGAGACTAATCATTTTTCGCACACGCATGAACAAGAGTTGTACTTAGGTTAGATTGCAATAGATGAGTCAATGCAGTGGCGTGCCACCTAATGACCCATTTCTTGGAAATGCCTAAATTAGTAGGTTAGAGTTCTGTCCTTATTTCATAGTCCCGGAAGAACCTCAGCATTTGTTTAAGAAGTTCGTGAAGCGTACAAACTTCCCCGGTGTTCTCCAAGAATGGTCCGTACTAGGTATTGTATTTTCGGAGAAATGTAGTGGACCTCATCCTGTGAAATCGGGGCAATGACAGTGAAATATTTTCAGCGCTTCTATATCCACCTCACAAGTCCTACAATCAGGTGGGGTGACCAGTTTGAAAATCCGTGTGTTGGCTTATGTTTGTTAAGTTCCATCATCCCTCTATCCATCATGAATTCATGTAATCCGCGTCGTCTTACTTGGCCATTGTTGAAGCTTGTCCATTATTCTTCGTAATAACAGGGTCCACTTCAGCCAGTGCAAGTACACGTTCGCTTCCTATGATGACGTGGTGCCCCGGAGTGCATATAATCGCCAGGCTGCCAATGGTGTACACTGAACGGAAAAGCATCGTCACAGGAATGGAAATGTTCATCACCCCAACAACTTTTGGCATCGAAAGTGAGCTAACGTGCAGTTTCATTCCCGCTACGAAAATGTGTTCATCAACTGAAAACTGCCGCAATGAATTGGATTCATTATTGCAACGAATTTGTTTTGTTGCCGCAATGAATTTGCTTCATTGTTGCAATGAAATTGTTTCATTGTTGCAATGAATAAGTGTCATTCTTGCAATGAAATTATGTCATTGCTGCTATGAATTTGTTTCATTACAGTAATGAAGTTGCTACATAGCAGCAATGAATTTGTGTCATTGCTGCTGGGAATGTGTTCAAGTGTGTTTAAAAATACTTATTGAACATAAATATTCTGTTAGTATTACATTGCAGGTTATGATAGCAATTTTTTGAATTTTTACTTCGAAAATGGTCGGCATTTACTAAATATATTATATCAATTCCAGCCGTCTGGTGAAAGATTATTGTGACCGTTGGTCCACAGGTCCTGATTATCAGATCCAGAAATTAAAAACAGATGTGAGGAATTTATTTATTATTAAGATTTATATTTTAGATATGTACATATCTATGTACTTACCATGAACATAAGCTCTACTATCCTATGGGTTTCGTCACAGCAATTGTTCTATGTTCAAAACTTTCTGTATTATACAACCACATCATTGATTTTTAAATTATGCAATTGTTGTGATGAGAGTTCTCTCATTCAATTGTAGCGCCCCAACTCCCCGTCATTAAACCAGTGATGGTTTTGTAAGCATTTTCTAGAACTGCTCATTTATTTATTTCAACCAAATTTGTTAAAACTTCGATTGGATTCATTTTATTGTACGTTAAATTATTGTCGTCTTACTTGAAACACTTTGTTTCTTTGCAGTTTTCGTTTTTATTGACTTCGAATACAAATACCAATCCAACGAAACAAGCTGGACCAAATTATGGTTAAAACACAAAAAACACACTTTTTGTTGCGATTTGTACCGTCACGCTCCCACAAGCACACAAATGTTCAGTTACATATTTCGGGTAGTTTCTTTGCTGTCGTGCTGCTCCTGGCATTCTGTTTATATATCTATTTCAGTTATAGATTCTCAAGATACACAAACGATCACAGCAAACACATAAATTCACACAATTTATTTTTCACAATAAAAAATTATTACTAAGTAGAACTAATTACTCTGTTAAAACGAACTTATTTAAATTATTCCGTCGGAGAAATATGTATACCACATTCGGTTGTTGCAGAGGAATTGATTGAAGATGTGTACGTGACTCACCATTTTCTCTTGAGTCCTCTTTGTTACACTCGCTCCATTTTCTCTCTTTATCTTCAAAAAAATTTGTTTCGTTGCAATAATGAAATCGTTTCGTCAACCATAAAGGTTGGAAAAACTCCAAACTAAATAAATAATAAAAATAAACTATAAAAAGTAAGAGATACACTAAATTTCAATAGTTTAAATCTCAAGCACTTACTTTTTTTTAATTTTTCACCCATTATTCTAAAAAATTCAAATTAAATACAATTGTTGCAGATACGAAAAGTAAATTCTTGCAGTAATAAAATGCAAAATTGTCATCATGTATAAAATTTTTCGTTGCAGCCACTACCAAATTGTTGGATATACGAGACTTTTCGAAAATGTTTCATCCATGCGACGAAGCTATATTCTTTCAGTGTACAGTTTCTTCATTTCTTCCTTGCACTCGAGTAGATTCTGGGACAATATAGATCGTCGTTCCTAATTTCCATCGTCTAATTTGTGATCCTCTGGGATAATTACTCCCATTTTGTGGAATTATTTTGCCATCAAGGCCGTTCGTACTTAACTTGTGCCTCATAGGTGGTTTATTGAAGTGTTGTCACACTTGATATCGACAGTGTAGTGCTTTGTGCTCCGCTGATACCAAAACAGCACATACTTTGAACATTTTGTAGTGCAATAGAGAACATCTTACCGTCCACTGAGTCAAAATCGTCATTACCAGGCTCGTGTAGATCGATTTTGTCTTCTTAGGGTTAAGAGACTATATGGGCTATTCTACAAAGTGGCCATCATCTGTGAGTCTTTTCTACACAACTCTGTATATGGACTCGCCGAATTATTTTCCGATCCAGGTTAACTCACAAGTATTTTCCAAGGAAACTTGGCTACACGAATGCGATTATTTTCGTCGTATCCGATTGTTATATTCAGCCCTCTAAGCTGTTCCCAGTTGTATGATATTCCACGTGCCATTGAGATCTTTCTGGAAACAATATTTGGATGTCTTCGCCGAAGAAGTATCGCCACAACGGCTGAGCAACGGACAGGCTTGAATTCCCCGTTGTTAAAATCCTGTTGTGTTTACAAACGGCTTTCAGCTTTACTATTATTACAATTTTGCCAAATATTGTGAGTGAAAAATTTGGAGTTCCTTGAAGTTATGCTGAAAAACGTAGAAAATTTTTTTTTTTCAAAAAAGTTCAGGAAAGTCAAGGAATTGGTTGAACCCGATTGTTTAAAAAATTTGACTTGATACAGACACTTCATGGGTACCAATCAACTCAGTAGACTTGCCTATAACCGATACAATTTACTAGAACTTTGACAGCAACATTTCAAATATATTATTATTTCCCATAGCTAATACATCTGTTCCTTAGCAGATGACTTCTTCAGTCCGTTATCACTCGATCGACATCAAACTGGTCTAAGGACTTCATTAGCGTCGCGGACGGCTATTTACCAAAAGCATCTTGTCATTAAATGGCTCTCCTACATTGTGGGCTACCTCATCTAATACAGTTTCATCTTATCATCTTTTGACGTATGTATTTTTTTTCCAATTTCAGCACCACGTTTCATATCTGCATTATTACCATGCTGTTTACAATGACCTCCAGGATTTTCAGTGCAATATTTGTCGTAACACTTATGAAACAATCCTATAAAGTTTTTCGAAAATTTCATAGGTGCTATGAATAACTTTCATAATAAGATTATTCACACAAAAGTTTCATAAACTATTCTCTATTAATGAAATCAGACAAGATGTCAATATTTGGTTGTGAGCATTCTTTTTCGAGAAATTGTGTAGTAAAGAATTCAAGTTGCACTTAGAGAATTCGCGACTTTTTGATGAATAACTTTTTAACAGCATCATTTAGAATAGCCGCTAATGAATAGCCTGTACAGTTTGCCAGCGATCATAAATATGAATTATAATTATTTGACAAGATTCGTAAAATCAATGCAAATATTCCATAGCTTTTTTTTTGAGTCTGCTCATCTTCAACATTTTAAAAAAGGACAATTAATTAATATCGGAAATGAATTTCGCCAATTTTTTTTAATCACTCTGAATTATGGATCTCTGAAATTTAGATTTTCCGCGAACATTACCCAAGAAAACAATTTAAAAAAAATCAAAGATTAATCGAACTCACGGGTGATGTGTTAACACCTTTTTGTTACACGGTACCTGTTCGATTGCGATACCCATTATTAGTAGTTTTTTTAACTACTTTATTACAGCCCATTATAATTAACTATATTGTATACTTTTGGTTTTGTTTGGTTTAAAGGAAATTTTCTAGGTGGAGCCTGTTTATTGCATATTGTAATTTTGAACCCAATAAAACTAAACTTAGAAAAGCCAAAGTGAAAGAAAAAATTAAATTTTCTTAAATAAGTGCGTTTTCTTAATCCTTGAAATACAACCCTGAGCATGGAATTACATTTGGCAACACACTTACTCTTACACTCGTACTTTTGGTTTGGTTTGTGTGTAGACTAATATATGGGGAGAATTGATTGTTTACTGGGAAGTTTCTAGGTGGAGCCTGTTTATTACACATTGTAGTTTGAACCGAATAAAAAGTAAATTTAGAAAAGCCTAAGTGAGAAAAGTTTAAAAAAGTAACACTTTCTTAAATAAGTGCGTTTTCCTAAAAAAAAAAGTAAATTTTCTCCAAAAAAATACCTATTCATATTATTAAAGGGAGTACCTTTACTAACAAAGTACCTTAAGGTACTACTTGGATTAAAAAAGTAAATTGTCTTACAAAAAGTACCTTTTCTTAAAAACAGTAATTTTTTAAATTAGTACCTTTTCTTAAATATGTACATTATCTTACAACAAATAGCCTCTTCTTAAAAAACTACTTTTTCATTAAAAGGTACCTCTTTTGCACAACAAAATAATTTTTCTTGAGATAAGTACCTACTCTTAAAATTGTACCTGTTCTTTCGTAAAAAAGCGTTTGCCTTCTTCCTTTCCTTTTCTTAAAAGTACACTTTCTTAAAAATAAAATAATACCTTTTCTTTTATTTTCTTGAGATAGGTATCCTTCCTGAAAATATGTAAATTTTCTTAATAAAGACTACGTTATCCTAAAAAGAGTACCACTTCTTTAAAAAGTACCTGTTCTTAAAAAAAGCATTACTTTGTAAAAAAATGCATACTCTTAGGCTTTGTTTACATAAAAACATTAGCTTTTAATAAAAGAAATACCTCTCATGAAATAAAGGACATTTTCGGTAAAATATAATACGTATTCTTACAAAAGGGACCTAAAGATATCCTTTTTTTAAATACATTTAATAAATAAAAAATTTCTTAAAATAAGTTTATCATTTTACAAAAAGTATATTTTCTTAAAGATCCATTTAAATTACAGTATTTTTCAACAGGCGCAACTAACTAGTACTAACTAGTACTGTTGGAACTAACTAGTACATAATATATAGCGAAAGGAACTTCGTTCCAACCGGGCGTCCCCTGACACCTCATGTAATTTTTTTTCTTACATCTGCTTTAACATTAGATGTAATACGTATTTTTAGAATAAATAAAGCAATATTAAGTACTCTGAAATAATTGTTTTTGCTGGCATACAACTGAATAAAGAGAATTATTTAGCTCACTGAAATAATTGTTTTTGTTTTGTCATAAACAGAGTGACGACAAAAGGTATTGAATAGTATAGAGAACTTCTTGCGCCCTTTTTCCGTTCTCATGTAGAGAGTAAAATAGCAAAAACGAGTCTTATTCTCTTTACATAATATTTCAATCTAAATGCTCCATTTCGACAATGTTATTACATAAAACAATACAAAAAGCATAAATATTTTAAAAGGCATCAATGTTTCACACTAAAATTATGAATGGAACAAGTTATGACAAATAGAGAGAAATACGTTCTGAATCGTTCGCCAGATGTCGCCAGTGCTTTTGAGTCATACAATTCCTTCCATTAGTTCTTTATACCATTGAATACTCTTTGGCGACGACGACCTGCTTGTTTGTTCGCTGCCTCTATATTAATACCATCGTACTTATTTTCAGGCAGAGCCAATTGTTGTACAACAACCACGTATGTGACACTAACGCTGTGTGTTTGCATGTGTTTACTTTGATAGATTGCCCTACCCTTGCATAGAGATGTTAACACACCAAAAAGCTACGCTGGAGTACACATTTGCCTTATTGAATCGTTAGTTCAAATTTCAATTCCGACGTATTTGAAAATCTTATTATATTTGGGTGAGAGGGAGAGTCAAAGTACTGGTGCTTCGCTTCGTGATCAATTTCTATGCAAACACTTAAGTCAGCGCTCGGCCACACGTAGTATTTATCACTCAGTCCTTCAAACTAGATATCCATTCTATAACCAGAGAGGTGTTGGCATGTTAACAATGCGAAGGTGGGCGAATATCATACAATGGGTTCAATCCAATTTCACTGAAGTACGATCTCACGTGCAAAAAATCTCTGAATGTTTCATCCACTTAAGTTATTGTTGATATCAATTGACATGATAAGGACAATTATGTTTGTGAATTGCTGAGTGTAATTACAATTAGGGTGACCTGTGAAAATTTTTAACGTATTATGTCCGTGGGACCCCTACTTGAGGTAACGATCTTGTCGCGATGTGGGGGCTTAAGTGTGAACACTCTGACACAGAGTGGCTGCGTGAACGATAATTTTCGCAGCACCTAAGATCAAACTCATTTGGCAAAGTCATGTAGTGCTTCGTTCAGCGTCTATCCTGTCAGTGTTTTAGTGGTTACTGTTCGCGGATCTTGTACATAAGAACGAAGGTTCGATCGCTGCTCAGACCACCTTACATTACTTTCGACGACGGTCGCCTCGCTTAGTGATGGCGACACTATCGAGTAGTTAGTCATGAAAAAGCTTCTCAAAATACCGTTCGGAACCAATGTAAAATTGTAGGTCCCAATCAGTAAGTGTGAAAACTAGAAAGCGCACATCTCATTGATTGTGAGAAGCTCTCCTCAATCACTTCGTGGGATGTTAGAGGACACCATTTTTTTTTATTATTATTTCACGCCCATTATTATACGCCCATTTCACGCCCATTATTATACGCCCATTCAAAAAAATATGTAAAGCTATACTAAAATTTTGGACATAAATTTGTAATGAAACCCGCATTAAATGATAACTGAGGGTGAGGATATATTCCCGAATTAAATTTTTAAATTTTCAAAAAATATTTTACCGATATCCAGTTCTACATTCGGTTTTTCCTGTATAAATAGAGCCGTTAATTTCAGAAATCACATGAATCAATTGTTTTAATTGAGTGTGAAAACCATATTTTAAATTTACTCTGTTGTACAGTGTACATTTGATGTAAAATATATTAACTGATAAATTTTAAGAAGGACTTAAAAGAATATAACAAAATTATAAATTAAGTAATGAATCAGTTTTTTTCCATTTTCCAAAAATTTTAAGTTATTGACTCGTGCGGTTTCTGCAGTAAGTCATTTTCTCAACTTCAGTCCGATATGTATGTATATTCTAAATATTAAGTCAAAGCTTCTCAAAGAAACTGAAAATGTTGCAGACGTTTTTGTGATAAAAAAAAAACTATTTAAACTTGATTCAGCTGACTAATATCGTACTTGTACGTTTCAGATAGTTAGCTACATCTCATGATCTCACTTGTTGCATTTACTTGGTTTTCTAAACCCCAATGTGACAAATTTATTTATGTCTTACTTCGTCTCTTTCTGTTTTTTTTTCTGTTTCTATTCATTTGCAACACAAAAAAATTAGCTGTTAACATAAAAATACTGTCACCATTTTTGTGAAATTTATTTGTTTTACATTTTATGTTCCTGTGTGGGGTACTCTGTACTCTGTCGTACAGTTGTTCGTTTCATAGGAGGGAGATACTCTGCGATTTCATTTGCTTGTACTGAGTACTGTCTGTCTGAACAAAAAAAAAAACGACTACACACAATGATTTCTTCTTTTGATCTAATAAAATGAAAACAAGATTTTCTATCAGCCAACACATGTTGCTGCGATAATCAAGAATCAATGAACAGGTAGATTTAATACTTGTTAACACTTTTATTAGCACAAATGCAAAAAAATTAACATCAAACTGAATGAGAAATCCCACTTGAAATTTGTCTTTCAACATGTCTGGGGTGAAGAGGAGTAAGACACAGTACAATTAATGTACAGCAAAAATGACATTGTTGGCGGTTAATGATGTGGACAGAGAAGAAATTCAGCCACTTTTTGATTTCCGTTAAGTTTGACATTATTAATTTGGTTCCAACTAAAAACAAAATTGTTGTACATATAGAGTGAAACTAATGAAGTGACCTCAACAAACATTTAAGTTTTGAACGAAAATTTATCAGTATTGAAAATAACCATCATATCCACATACTTTTTATTAACCGCATTACAAAATTTGTTTAGTTAATCTATGTAGCCTGTAAGCCACCTTGGTCCTAATGTTCTGTAACCCTATGCACAACTTCTTATATAATGAATAAATATCTGATGTGTGTCCTGGTGGTGCGATGATCTGTTTAATTTGAAGTTTTTTTCAGTTTTGGTGCAAATTTTGTAACGTTTTGAAAAGAAAAATACCAATAAACTACTACTACTACGCATAGTGTCATATTTAGAGTATTTCCCAGAGATAATTATATTTCATACATTTAACAAGTAAAAAAGTTTTCAATGACTTCAAATGAAAATGTGGAAGGTGCAAAAATAGAAATGGGGTTACAATCGATGTGTCTGTGAGGCAGTAGATTTAGGGTCTGAAGCGAACCAAAAAATTATGAAAGTATAAAGAAGTGGTGTCAAAAATCGGTTCTGACACTGATCATCGCAAATTTTCTTTACAGGCCAAAGAAGATTTCGGCAACGGGGTTTTGTTTGATTTTACTTCAATAAATTCGAAGCATTCCGAAGTTTTGCACTGCAGCATTCCGCAATATCTTAGTTCTTTCCTCATTTCGTAAGTCTTTCTAATATTTCAGATAAAATTTACCAATACTCCATAAAATCGCGAAACGTCAAGCAAATTTGAAATGTTTTGTAATTTACAAATAAAAAATTACATGAGGTGTCAAGGGACACCTGGTTGGAACGAAGCGCCTGTTGAAAATACGGCAATTTAAATGGATCTTTAAGAAGAGATACTTTTTGTAAAATGATAAACTTTTTTTAAGAAAAAATTTTTTTATAGAATGTACTTTTTTATAAAAAAAAAGTATATTATTTGTAAGAGTATGTACTATATTTCCCCGAAAAGGTACTTACTTTTTATCTTCTTTTATTAAAAGCTAAATACTTTTTGTAAGAAAAGCCATAAAAGTATGTATTTTTTTACAAATAACTACTTTGTTTAAGAACAGGAACTTTTAAAAAAAGTGGTACTCTTTTAGGAAAACGTTTTGGAACGAAGTTCCTTATCGCACATTGCTGGATGGGGGCTAAATGAAAAAATTGTAAACAACTTTTTTAAGTACCCATTGTTATCAACTATATTGGGTACTTTATTGGGTTGGTTTAAAGGGAAGTTTTCTAGGTGGAGCCTCTTTATTACATATTGTAGTTTTGAATCCAGTAAAAAGTAAATTTAGAAAAGCCAAAGTACAAGACTGGCAAATCTATGAAGTACAACCCTGAACATGGAATTACATTTGGCAGCATACTTCCTCTTACACTCGTTTTTTTGGCTTGGTTTGTGTCTAGACTAGCATATAACATACGGAGTGTATTTCTTGTTTCATGGCATATTTTCTAGGTGGAGCCTGTTTATTATATATTATAGTTTGAACCGAATAAAGAGCAAAATTAGAAAAGCCAAAGTGAACGGAGTTTAAAAAAATAAAATTTTTTTAAATATGTGAGTTTTCTTAAAAAAAGGAAATTTTCTCAAAAAAGTACGTATTCATATTCTTAAACAGAGTACATTTACGTA
The DNA here is from genome assembly GCA_963931995.1 of Phaonia tiefii. Classification (NCBI taxonomy): domain Eukaryota; kingdom Metazoa; phylum Arthropoda; class Insecta; order Diptera; family Muscidae; genus Phaonia; species Phaonia tiefii. The sequence continues at coordinate 192,475,355 of OZ008368.1, read as the reverse complement.
ACAAAATACCTTATCTTAAAGAAGTACCTATGCGTGAAAAAGTAAATTTTCTTACACAAAGTACCTTTTTTTATAAAATTAATATTTTAAATAAGTAACTTTTCTTAAAAAAGTACATGATCTAACAACAAATTGCCTTTTCTTAAAAAACTAGCTTTTCTTTAAAGATTACCTTTTTTGTAAAACAAAATAACCTTTCGTGATATAAGTACCTACTCTTAAACGTTTACCTGTTCTTTCGCAAAAAAAGAGATTTTCTTCAAAAACGAAAAATATCTTCTCTTACAAAAAATACCTTTTCTCACAAAAATTCCTTTTCTTAAAAGTACCCTTTCTTAAAAATAAAATAATACCTTTTCTTTTCGTTTTTTGAGATAAGTAGCCTTCCTGAGAATAAGTAAATTTTCTTAAAAAAATAACCTTATCCTCAAAAGAGTATCAGTTCTTTAAAAAGTATCTGTTCTTAAAAAATGTATTTCTTTGTAAAAAAAATTCATACTCTCAGGCTTTTTCTTACATAAAAACATTAGCTTTTAATAAAAGAAGTACCTCTTATCAAAGAAAGGACCTTATGGGGAAAATTTAATACATATTCTTTCAAAAGGGACCTAAAGATATACTTTTTTTTAAAAAAAAATACATTCAATAAATAAAACATTTGTTAAAAACAGTTTATCATTTTACAAAAAGTATCTTTTCTTAAATATTCATTTAAATTACAGTATTTTTCAACAGGCGCCTTAGGCGTGTTAGAACTAACCCCTGACACCTCATGTATTATTGTCTTTTTAAGAACAGGTACTTTAAGAAAATGAATTTTTGTAAGAAAGGTACTTTTTTTAAGAGAAGGTATTTTTTGGATGAAACGTTTTTTTTTTAAGAAACGGGAAACTCTTTAGAATTTTTCAAAAATGGGGACATTTTTAAGAGTAGGTACTTATCTCAAGAAAAGATATTTTGTTTCACATTAAAGGTAATATTTAAAGAAAATTTAGTTTTTTCAGAAACGAAATTTGTTGTAAGAAAATTTACTATTTTAAGAAAAGGTACTTATTTAAAAAAAGTAACTTCTTTTAAGAAAATGTACTTTTCGTAAGAAATTTTACTTTTCTTTAGCTAAGGTACTTCTTTAATATACGGTATTTTTTAAGAAAATGTGTTTTGTTTAAGAATGCGAATAGGAAATGGAATAGGAATAAGTATAGGAAAGGCACCTATTTCAGAAAATTTTCGTTTTTTGAACTTCTTTCACTTTGGGTTTTCTAACTTTACTTTTTATTGGGTTCAAAACTACAATACTTATATATACTATATATTGGTTCCAGGCTCCACCTAGAAAACTTCCCATTAAACAAGAAATTTTCCAACATATGTGAGATATCTAGTTAGTCTAGACACAAACCAAAGCAAAAGTAAACAATATAGTTGTTAGTAGTGGGAATGTGGCATAATAGTGTTAAAACAAAAGTCGTTTATTTTTTTTTCGTTTAGCCCCCATCCCGCAACGTGCGAATTCTTTGTATCTATCGCATTAATTAATCTATCACATTAATAACAACAACACAAGTATACAAAAAAGTACAAAAACACAATACATGTGAGTTTGGCAACTTAAACGAAAACATAACGAAAAAACTTAATAGAAAGTTTTCTTAGTTAGTTTTGAAAATTCGATTTTTGTTTGAAAAATCATAGAAAACTCTACGTAGCGAATTTTTGGGTAGTATAAACGGCAAAAATGTTAAAAATGGATAGTACTATTCAGGAAAAATATCAACTAGTTCATTTGCGACAGTATGTGCTAACTCGTGCTCTTGAAAGTCAGAATTTCAGCATGTTTTATTTACTTTTTTGACTTTGAGGTCCATTTTCTCGATTTCTGAGTAAAAGTTTTTTTTACGGAATTGAAAAATATTGAGCCTCTTAAAAGTTATGATTTTTTAAGTGAAAGTCTAAATGCAAAACTCCACGAAACAGACATGTAATCGAAATTGGCTCTGGCGAGAGTTTTTTTTTAAATCCAAAAAATTGGAAAAAATAGTTTCTATGCTCAGAAAAGTCCCAAAAATCGAAATCCGAGTGTGTTTTTTGACGTTTGCAAAATTTACAAAATTTTGGAACAGCCTAGTGAGTATACCGCACGTCTTCTAGTCTTCATTGATAACACTGTATGTAATTTTTTAAATCATGGAAATATAATCATATACGTACGGACACCGCTACGTGATAAAATACCCGTGTCTCCCAGTTTTGCCCAAAGTCATGCACTTTTTTTAGGGGCCCCCAAAGATTTGGGGCCTCGGTGTAATTTTTGCAAAAAAGTGATCATTTAAATGCTACTTAAATGCTGCCTAAACGGTGTTAAGAATCATTCCTAGGAAGTTCATATGTTCTAGAAAGTTTTTTTTATTGAGATCTTACGTACATTTTTTGGTTGTTTCCTTGAATTTTGAACGGTTCTTTGAACGGTTACAAAGTGATTTTTTTTATGTTTTTTGCGATTTTGACCTTGAAGATAAAATGTTTTGATATTATATTTTGTTCTTTATGACAAGAGCTGCAACTTTGCCTTATAGAGTAAATCAAAATGCTTAACGGTTTGCTAGACATGAGCCTGACAAAGCGATCACTATTTTGTAAAAATGACACCAAGGCCCCAAATCGTTGGTGCATGACTTTGGGCAAAACTAGAAGACACGGGTCGTTTTTTTGGTCTTTTATCACGTAGTGGTGTCCGTATGTGCTTATATTTTTTCGTGTTGCACTGTGTAATTGACTACATACATAACCTTTCAGCAGTCAATATTTTGATTTTTTATTTCACACAGAGTAAACTCAACACAATTTGCCACAACAGAAATATTTTCAATGAACACACAGTATTAAGATTAATAAAGTATATAAATAGATGATCAACAAGTAGACGACCAGAAGTTGTTCGCAATTTGGCAACGCTCGGAAAACAGAACCAAAAAGTCGACACGATTCACTCAAACACATTTCACTCTAGCCTCATATCTTGATGACACATGGATGGAGTTTCTATAGTTAGATACAATCACATCATCAAAAAGCAGCTCGTGTATTGAAATATTAAATGTAGTGAGTAAGAGAGAGAGAGCAGAGTGTTGCAACGCTTCACTCGTTTTGTTTGCTGTCATTTGAGTCAAGAGAATTTTTGACTGTCGGCTTTAGTACATATCGATGGCTTAATATAAAAAGGGCCTAACTCGATTTTTTGTTACTTGACAGGAGAAGGAAAAAACTTAATAAAATCCGTAAAATTTTATATACAACAAAAAGTTTTAATGCAATTTCCAAAAATGTGTTGCTTTTTTATTAAAAATTGCATTAAAACTTTTCTTTGTATCTAAAATTTTACGTATTTTATTAAGTTTTTTCCTTCTCCTGTCAAGTAACAAAAAATCGAGTTAGGCCCTTTTTATATTATAACGTATATTATTAACGTAAAATAGAGCTAAAAAGAGCGGCAACCAAAAAAAAAGAGCTAAAACTGCCCTAAAAGGACTAAACTGGCAACACTGCCGTGAAGACATCCAAGATGCTACGTTATATCTAATATTTCATGCTTGCATGATATGCAAAATATCCCTGTATTAATTGCAACTGTTATATTCTAATATCAATTGTTACACAATTTCTTAATCTACCCCACAAAGAAACAAATAACTTTTCATCAAGGATCACAACAAACGGAGAAAACCATACGGTACACAATTGACGCCCCCTTTTTCCAGAGAGCAGAATACATGACAAGGACTCATTTATATTAGAAGGCATTTGAAACCGGGGTAAATCCATGAACATGAGTTTTACATCCTACCTGGATGCCCACCGACAATTAAAAATAGTTAATCATTGTCTTGAGCAAATTAATCAAAGATCCACAACTGGCCGCCATGGAGTGCGCGCGCTCTTCCATAGGGGTCGCTTGAACTTTTACCTTTCTACTGCGTAACAGACGATGGGTTGTTTGGATGGTTGTATAATTCACTTGAATGTGTAAAATGAAAATGCAATTTTAATATTCATGAATGGCATGAAAAGTTCATTGTTATGTTTTTAATTTCATAAAGTGTTTCATTGTCTAGCTTCTGCTCTTCATATCCTTCTGAATACCTGCATCTTGTGCCGCCATATGGTTGGTTTGTAATCAGTCAAAATTGTTGGTCGATGATGGTGGTGGTAGGTAAGGATTGCGTGTTCTTACCATTCGCAGTCATCTATCACTAATTTTAGGATGGGTGCATAAAATTAACTTAAACTTGTATTAAAAACAATCCAATTATATAATACGAAGGACTCTACTGCAAGGATGAGGAAATGAAAATTTCAAAACTCATTTCAATTTCTACATTTACAAAAAATATTTCAGAAGTGTATAACAGAACGTCATATGGTGGTTACAAACATTGTGTAGCAGTGAAATTTTCTTCATTTATACCAGATTAGCGTAACATGATTAATTAGAATTGTACATTCTGTTGAAGTTGTTTTGGGATGTTTAACCTTTTTTTGTTGCCTACCGTCTTTTACTTGCAGCATCTTTTTTTTGTATCTTTTTTGGGCAAAATCAAATGCTTCAATTTAGCCACACGATTTTTTGGTGAGCAGAATGAAACAATAATTTTAAAAATTTTGACATTAGTTTTGTTTATATTCCTGAATATTTTTCCGGGGTTTTTTTCCAAAGCATTTGTTTTGTTGCCTCCGTTAGTTATTAGGCGAGCTCGTGAATGATTATGAGTTTTTAAGGCTGTTAAATATCAGGGATATTATTTCAATTCTTTATAAGTACAGGAAATCAAACATATCCCCCATATGTTATAAAATAGATTTTTGATGTGTTAACACATATAGACGCGGGTAGGGGCTAAATTCACAAAGTGAACACATCCAAACACATTTTGTCGGACTGTGTTCACATAGATTGTCCGACTGCGATCGCGCAGATTGTTTGGCGTTAAACTCATACCCCTAAATGAGAAGGGTGACCCACCTCTGTATAGAACACAGATTTGTCAGACTGCGAAACACAGTTTAAACAATTGTCAAACTGTGAAAAAAACACACACTGATGTAGCGGCAGCGAATAGTTGTCTTGAGTTGGTGCGGAGTACTTTCAGAGCAAAGAGAATAAGGTCGTGGTTATCCGTATATAAAACTGCGATAGCAAGAAAGCAACGAAAATTGTGTGAACTTCTGTAGCGTGTGTAGGCACATAACAATGTCTATATGGATATGTGCCTGTTGCTTTGCGTAGATTTGTACCGTCACGCTCATACACACAAACAAATGTTCAGTTACATATTTTGGGGTAGTTTTTCTGCCCTCGATGCGTGACTTTATTTGCTGTCGTGCTGCTCTTTGCATTCCGTTTGTTCGTCTATTTCACATATAGATACACAATTTACACAAACGATCACAGCAAACACATAAACTGACACAATTCATAACAGGTTTTTCAAAAGAGACGCTACAAATGTAAATCGATAGGGACAGCAAACGACGACATATTTTTTCCCGCTCTTTTGACATTTCTCTTCAGTAAGGTTTGGCATTTCATCATGGAAAGACATACGGCCAACAACGAGTCGAAATTATTAAAATTTACTACCGAAATTTGGAGTCAGTGGCCTCAACTTTAAGAGCGCTACGTCCAATTTATGGTCGTCATAATCGTCCTACCAAATCAACAGTTGAGCGTCTAGTGGAAAAATTTGAATCCACAAGCACAGTACAAAATTTTCCCGTACCAGTGAGGCAAAGAAGTGCCCGTAGTATCGAGAATATTGCTGCCGCTGAGGCTTCAGTTCAAGAAAGCCCGAATGTGTCTCTCACACGTCGTTCTCAAGCGTTGGGCATCTCTCTGACGTCGTTGTGGCGAATTTTGCGAAAAGGTCTTGGTCTACATCCTCACAAGATCAAACTGACGCAAGAACTGAAGCCGCTTGACCACCATAAGCGTCGTATGTTCGTGAATTGGGCTGAGCAACAACTTGAAAATGATACGGATTTTCATCGGAAAATCATCTTCAGCGATGAGGCTGAATGGCTTCGTCAATAAGCAAAATACAGCAATCCACACGTACTCCATCAGTCATCATTGGCCGTCGGCGTCATTGGGCCGTACTTCTTCCATGATGATCAAGACCGGCACATTACTGTGAATGCGAATCGCTACCGTTCAATGATAACCGAATATTTTTGGCCCCAATTAGATAATATGGACTTGGAGGATATGTGGTTCCAACAGGACGGCGGCACAAGCCACACAGCGAATGCCACAATCAATTTATTGGAAACCAAGTTTGGTGAACGTGTTATCTCACGAAATGGCCCAGTCGATTGGCCGCCTCGGTCGTGCGATTTGACGCCGTTAGATTATTTCCTGTGGGGCTACGTCAAGTCTATGGTCTATGCCAACAAGCCAGCGACGATTGATGAACTGCGTACGAATATCGAACCTGAAATTGCAGCAGTATCGGCCGATTTATGCTTGAAAACCGTCGAAAATTGGGTTCAGCGTCTGGACTTCTGCAAGCGTGCCCGTGGTGGGCATGCAAAAGAAATCGAGTTCCATACATAATGGCATCGAACGTACTTTCACAGGAATAAAGAATTTCACTGGTATCTAAAACCGGTTTTGTTTTATTTAGCAAAACTTTTGTAGCGCTCTTATTGAAAATCCCGTTATGTCTGAATAGAATATTATTACTTTACTAAGTTGTACTACTTAGGCAGTTTTAAAAAATATATTTAAATTATTCCGGCGAGAAATATGTCTACCACTTTCGGTTGTTGCAAATGCATTGATTGAAGATGTGTACGGTACCCAGCACTCACGCTTACAATTTCCTCTTGCTGGCCTCTTATCTACGCTCACTCGTTTTTTTTTTTTTTTTGACTGGTTCTCTCTTTATGTTCATAAAACTTAGCTTCATTGCAATAACGAAATTATTTCGTCAATTATAAATGTTGGCAAAACCCCAAAATAAATAAATAATAAAAATATTCAAAAAAAGTAAGAGATACCAAATATCAATAGTTTAAATCTCAAGCATTTCCTTTTTTTTAATTTTTATCTCATTTTTCTACACAATTCAAGGTAAATAAAATTTTTGCAGGAACGAAAAGTAAGTTCTTGCAGCTACGAAATGAAAAATTGTCAAAGAAATCATGTATGAAATTTTTTGTTGCAGCGACTACCACATTGTCTGATATACGAAACTTTTCATTGTAGCAACGTAAAAATATTAACGAAAATGTTTCATCCATACGACGAAGCATTATTCTTTCAGTGTAATAAGGACTTGACAACTTTTTTTAAAATAAAACGCAAACCATTTGAGATATTACCAAAACTTTATGATCGACTTGAAATACAATCAAAACATTTATGAATGGAACTCGGCTTTGTTCATATGGCCACCGCGTGCACGTCGGCTGCTGTCGATTCCTTGCACCCAATTTTCGAACACTCGGTCACACATATCGGACGTAACGGCAGCTATTTCGCGTTCAGTGTTGGCTCTGAGTTCTTCCAACGTCGTCGGCTTGTTGGCATAGGCCAATGATTTGACATAGCCCCAAAGAAAAAAATATAGAGGCGTTAAATCGCACGGACCAGGATTCCAATTGACTGGTCCATTTCTTGAGATATCACGCTCACCAAATTTACTTTTCAATAAATCGATTGTAATATTTCTGTGGGGCTTGTGGCACCGTCCTGTTGAAACCACATGTCGTCCAAGTCCATGTTTTCCAATTCGGGCCAAAAATAATCGCTAATCATGGCGCGATAACGATCGCCATTCACATTAACGTGACGATCGTTATGGCCCAATGACGCCGCCGGCATGCAAACCGTGCCAAACACTTTTTTGTGGATGAAGTGGTGATTCATGAAGCACATGTGGATTTTCACCAAACTAATAACGCATATTTTGCTTATTGACGAACCCACTGATCCAAAAATGAGTTTCGTCACTGTAGATGATTTTGCGATAAAATGCATCATCTTAGCGTGTCTTCCCCAGAGCCCAATCGGAGAACGTACGTCGCGTTAAATGATCCATCGTCTTCAATTTTTGAGTCAGCTTGATCTTGTATGGGTGTATACCAAGACTTTACGCAAAATTCGCCTTAAAGTGGTCTTGGAGATGCCCAGTTCTTGAAAACCGCATAATTTGTCGATCGGTCAAAAAGACTCGTAACCCCAAGAAATTATAAAATATGCAATGCCTGTTCTTTGAAAGACGTCTATAAGGACGTGGATATATGCATTAGGGATGGGATAATGCACGGTTAGTTGATTTCGATACGGGTCACACACTTATTTTGTAAGGTTGGAATGAAAATTCATGAGCCAAAAACTGGAAGAGGTGGCGTGGGGGCAAATAGATGCGCGTCGTGGTTATAGGTGGGGGTGAAGTGGAAAAAATCTACAACATGACCCACAACTGCCCCGGAGTCGTCCCTAAAGGGGTGAAATGTATGACCGACAACTCTAACTTTTCCCATTCAAAATTGTTCTAAACATACCTACCCATATCTTCACCTCTTAAGGGGGCTCTCTCACAAAAATTAAATTTTTATAAAATTTGCTTTCATCGCTACAACTGCCCAAATTGTGCCCTTAGATAAGTCAAATGTCTGTCTGACCTACAATATTTTTGCCACCAAAACAGTTTTTCTGAACATATCTAGCCTCTACCTTCCACCTCTAAAGTGGTCGCCGAACAAACGTTTTTTATAAATTTTTTATGAAATAAGCTCCTGTCGCTCCCATGGTTCCTCCTAGAGGCGTGAAATATAGGGGTGGTTCACATTTATTTCTCCCTCCCAACAACATACTTACCCTCAATCTATAACCCATAAGGAGGGACCAATACAAAATTCACTTAAAAATGCTCCACAAGGTCTTATTTAAGTTCAAATTTTTCGTTTTTATTGACGATAATAAATTTTCGTTTTTATTGAAAGTAAAAAGATATGTTTTTTATAATTCGAAAATGTTTATAGTTCGGAGGCGCGAATCACACAAATTTATTTGTATTATGCGATGGATCAAAAATCAATAATCATTTATGCTCTTTTACTCAGACTCTCTACATGAGAGCGGAAAAAGAGTGCAATAAGTTCTCTATACTATTCATGGTAGAAATATAATGGTAGATGCAGTACGACAACAAATACAACAAGCCAAAAACAACAGGCATTTTGTTTTTGGTCAGTACCTGTTCTGTATTGTGTCAACTCAGCTAATTGAAAAATACTGAAAATTTATACAAAATTGAAAAAAGTGCCATTTAAAAAATGCGTGTGTTTTATTTGATATTTTGAAAGGGTTTAAGTATGAAAATTAAAACGTTTCTATGTGATTTTTGCGGAGAAAACATTTCAAAAACTGCAATTTTAGGTGAGTGGTGGTTGTATAATGTATAAGAAAATTTTTTACAATAAATTGCAATTTCTTAAAAAACTACCTTTTCTTTAAAGAGTACGTTATTTAGTGAAACAAAATAACTTTTCTTGAGATATGGACCTACTCCTATTCTGGAAAAAAGGCCCAATTCTAAAAAAAATCTCATTTCTTAACAAAATAAACTTTCCTTTAAAAAAATACTTTCTCTTAAGAAAATACATTTTCTTAGAAAAATTCCTTTTCTTAAAAGTACATCTTCTTAAAAATAAAATAATACCTTTTCTTTTCTTGAGATAAGTAGCCTTCCTGAAAATAAGTAAATTTTCTTAAATTACCACTTCTTTAAAAAGAACCTGTTCTTAAAAAAAGTACTTCTTTGTAAAAGAAATGTATACTCTTACGGCTTTTTCTTACAGAAAGTACTTCTTCTTAAAAATAGTACATTTTCTTAAAAAACCATTAGCTTTTAATAAAAGAGGTATCTCTCTTTAAAAAAGGACCTTTTCCGGAAAATATAATACAGTTTCTTACACAAAGGACCTAAAAATATTTTTTTTAAAAAATTCATTCTATAAAAGATAATTTTTTCTTAAAAAATGTTTATAATTTACAAAAATATATTTTCTTAAAGATCCATTTCATTTTTCCAACAGGCGCCTTAGGCGTGTTTGAACTAACTAGTACATAATATATAACGAAGGGAACTTCGTTCCAACCGGGTGTCCCCTGACACGTCATATGATTATTTTTTATTGGGCTTTTTTACTGGTACTTTTCTATTTTATTATTCAAGGTCAGGACCATTATATATCTCTATTAAAAGAGTTATAGTTATACCCTTACCCATAGGGATGAAAATGGACATAGATGGAGCCTTATTAGACCCTTAGTATCTATACAATACATTCGTTTAAGAAGTTTTTAAGACTATTGACACGTGTCCGCTTATTTGTCTGGGTGGCTGGTCAACACGATAACTGCCGTAAGCCGTTTAACGTTCACAGTGAAATTTTGTCAGTGACTACTATTTGTCCAAATATAGTTTCAGATTGAGAATGGGCTTTTCAACAAATATAGTTTTTTAATTGGACTCATACCAATAGACAAAATTACTATATAATCAATTACTACAAAATTGATATGACTTAATGACCTGTAAATGTCTACTTAACTGGAGAAACTTGACTAGGTTGCCACGTCCAATGGGGTACCTCTAACAAAAAATTCCCTCCGATCTTAATGAAATTAGTTGTTAGGCTTCAAGTCATCAAACGCCAGTCACTGACTAAGAAAGGGTGATTTTGTTACCTCCCATACAAAAGGTGTTTGGCCGACTGCTGGTGCGGCAATATAATGCCCGCAACACCGAACAACTCTTTATGAAATTTGTTCGTTGACATAATTTAGTCAAATGTCACTCTCCTGTTGAAAATATGTGGTTTAGCCACACCCAAATAGTTGGATGGATGTCCAATTGACACGACAACTCTCGGAAACCATAACCGATCATAATGAAGTTCGGTACTAGACAATATTTTTCTAAAAGCTACTGTGTTCTTATAATTAAATATTGACCACTGTGCCACTCCCATGTTCGTCTATTACATCGTATGACGTATAATAATAGGAGAAACACGTCAGAAGTCTAAAATACCCATTATTTAGTTATTTTCACCAAACATTGTAAAATCTCTCGCTTTGATCTTGAAAAGTGGCATAAGTGTAATTCACGTGTATAGAGGATTGAAACTGTCGATTTCTATTGTGCTAAGTGCCTACCGGTTTCTCGACAAGATGAGCACAAGTCAGTTGTGATCTAGCTGCTGCTTTTTGACTTGTGACGTTTTTCTTCCAGATCAGCGCTATTCTCACATCCATATACTTTACTTTTATTGACTATTTTACAACCTCATGAGGTCAATCTCAATCTGAAACATATTAATTAAACAAACAAATTAACCAAATTTCAACATATTCTTCCAACTGGCTCTATCCTTCGCCTTTTCTCGCCAGTTGGTAACACCAAAGATACGGAGGAATTCTTCTGCCTGGTCTTTCCAGCGGAGTATCGGTCGTCCTCTTTTCCTGCTTCCATCGGGTACGTTATCGGAAACCTTTCGCGCTGGCTCATCTTCATCCATTCTGATAAAATGGCCTAGCCAACGTATCCATATAGATGATGGAATTATTAGCAAAAATTCGTAAGAATATTACAAATTAATCACACAATCATCAATTCTATTCGTAATTTTATAAAATAATTGTCTCTTTTGAGAGAGACGAAACGGTGAACGAATGAAGAATGAAATTTATAAAATTAATAATCATTAAATCAATAAAATTTACATCATTTAGATTTTGTTTTTTCTACAAAAAGATGTGGCTAAATTAGATAGGGCAAAATACTATTACCAAAGTATTCATTACTTGCAGCACTAATAAATTGCAGTAAACTGTCACTAATAGTGAATGTCAACAAAGGTAAATAAACCCAAAAGTATGAATTTCCAAGGGAAGGTTACACCTTAACTACTGCGTACATGTAAAGTACATACATGTGTGCAGACGCAATCAATAATGACCATTTACAAGTGTCATATGGCACGGGGTTACTATTAAACTCGTTAACGTGTAACAACGGTAATATTTTGAAAAGTCATTGGAATAAATAGTATATACGTGCCGGCATGCCACCCCATACATTGTTGCATGCGCCGTTCTTTACTTTCCAATAATCGCACAAAAGCTGTTATACTTACGAATTTATTTAGTTGCGGCACATCCTTCGACCAACATCGGGACACGCTTATCGATATGAGAAAGTGTTTGTATATTTGTTAAAGTCGTTTGGTCTTAGTGGTTTATGGCTAAGTTCGACAGACTTATACGCGTTTTGTAGTCAGAAGTGGGTAACTAAATTGAATATACGTCTAAAGAAGAGAAAAAAATATGAATAATTTGATGAGTATTCGCCACGACATATTGTTGCCGTATTTTCTGATTGGAAAGGAAAAGAAGTTCCAGCGGGAAGATAAACTTCCGAATGAAGTTTTAATCGAAACAGATGATTCGAATAACCTTTGACTCGATTCAGACCCCATTTGTAGGCATACAACCCTACAAAACAATTGTTCTAAATAAAATAATTTTCATTTACCTTAGATCTGCTGTGAACAGTCAGCCTAGAAATCAAGCGGAGAATTGTGATTGCAAACAGGTGTTATTTCGGTGAAGCAAGCACATTCTAAAAAATATGTCTTTCTTTATTGTTTGGATGCAAATGTAACGTGTTCGTAGCTTGTAGCAAATATACTATACTTGTGCTAAAACACATTGTGTTTGCTATTCAATATAAAATGTTTGAGAAACAATGGTTAATAGGCTATAATATACGTGTATGTTTTTGAGACCTAAATATGGCTGTTTGTTGAAGACCGCTAAAATCAAAAACGAGACAAACAACATAGACACGAAAAGGCAACAGATCTTCAATTCATGACAACAATCGTTGCAAACATGTACATCTTTCCTGCAATATCAGAATCGCATGCTACTGAAACACCATTTGGAGTTTTCGAGAGAAAAATGCTCCGAAAATTATATGGTTCTACAACAGAAAACCACGGGCTGTAGAACCTGAATCCCGACGTCGACGTAGATATGCGTAGTTACACTAGCTAGGCCATGCCAGTAGAATGGATCAGAACAACACAGAACGAAAAGTATACAAAGATATACTCGAAGTACATCGGAAAATAGAACGACCAAGACTTCGCTAGAAAGAACAGGTGGAGTATTGCTGGCGAGAGTTTGGTGTTACAAACTGGAGAAGAAAAAAGCCCGGTTCTAATGGTGCAAGGCTATCGACCCTCTGGATCACATGAAGCCACCAAAGTAAGTAAGTAAGAAAGTTGTTCAATATTCTCCTCTTAACCCTGCTGTTAGATTAGGACCATTTGGTCCAAATTTTTTCTGTTTTCCCTTGTAACTTTGGAACGGTGATATATACTGACTAAATTTTTCTGCTAATGGGGTCTTTTAATAAAACAATGTTATTTGCGAAAATTAAATTTTCTAACTTTATTCAGGACTGAGAAAAATACAAAATGACGACTCTTAGATTAGAGGACCATTTGGTCAATAGTACATTTTTTCATTACCAAGCGAATGTAAATTCATGTCAAATATTTAGAAGATGTTTTTGATATGTCAAATACTTGCTTTAGAAATTATTGAACCAAAATAGTTACAAAGGATAAGATAAAATTATTATTTTGGATGAAAATTCCAGTATGGACCAAATGGTCCCTCAATCTAAGATTCGTAAGTTTTTTCATTACCAAGCGAATGTAAATTCATGTCAAATATTTAGAAGATGTTTTTGATATGTTAGCGGATGTTTTTGATATGTCAAATACTTGCTTTAGAAATTTTTGAACCAAAATAGTTACAAAGAATAAGATAAAATTATTATTTTGGATGAAAATTGCAGTATGGACCAAATGGTCCCTCAATCTAAGATTCGTAAGTTTTTTCTAATCTACCAGCAGGGTTAAATTCACTAGATTTGGTACTGTAGTGCCTGGGAGGTGTTGGTGGTCGATGCCTCCTCGAATGACCTACAATCATTTGCACGGGCCTGCGCGATTTTATACAGATTTATCCGCAGTATGGAGTGCTGCCGTCTGATGTGTGCCATAATTTTATGTGCGGTATTCTTGTTCATTTTTGACATTCGGCCTTTATGGCTGGAGGCGAGTCCACCCAAGCTGGGTCATCTGATATTTTAATTTCCCAAGATTCCGCGGTGCCCATGATCGCCTTAATATCTTCCTGAAATATAGTGTTGCGATGAGAAAGGCGAAGAAGGTACAATTCAGTGTTTAGGTTCTCGATGAATAGTTGTAATTCCGGTCTTGCATCCGTCCTAGATCCGTCAGTCTCACCGGTGATTCCTCCCTTGCAATCGACTAGGATAACCTCCACGTATCACTCACTCCATGGGATAGTTGCCTGAAAGTTTACCGCTATCATTTCGTCTGGAATGCGGTCGGTTCTCTGCTCCGTTTGTGAGAATCCCGTCAGCTTTACCATTATATGCTAGTGAGTTGTTTTGTAATCATCTCCGGCCCATTATACTATTGCCTGTAGTCGTTGTGTTGTCCAGACCACCCTGTACTTAATTTGTACCTCAATTTGGTTTAATGAAATTACTGGCTCTATTGCCCTGGTCGATGTGATTCTTAGCACACGACTGCAGCGCGTTGATTCCCAAGCAGTATGTACGTTGAACTATTGCAGTATTTTAATGCAACATTTATTCCCATATCCATTCACCTAACTACGGATGAATAAGTGCATAGAGCCGGAGTGTGATCTTATTCTGCAAAGAGGCAAACATCTGTGAACCTTTTCCACTCAGGTATCTATGTGGATATATGAAACACACACAAGCTTTTGAACCTACTGGACAGATTAAATTCACTAGATTTGGTACTGTAGTGCCTGGGAGGTGTTGGTGGTCGATGCCTCCTCGAATGACCTACAATCATTTGCACGGGCCTGCGCGATTTTATACAGATTTATCCGCAGTATGGAGTGCTGCCGTCTGATGTGTGCCATAATTTTATGTGCGGTATTCTTGTTCATTTTTGACATTCGGCCTTTATGGCTGGAGGCGAGTCCACCCAAGCTGGGTCATCTGATATTTTAATTTCCCAAGATTCCGCGGTGCCCATGATCGCCTTAATATCTTCCTGAAATATAGTGTTGCGATGAGAAAGGCGAAGAAGGTACAATTCAGTGTTTAGGTTCTCGATGAATAGTTGTAATTCCGGTCTTGCATCCGTCCTAGATCCGTCAGTCTCACCGGTGATTCCTCCCTTGCAATCGACTAGGATAACCTCCACGTATCACTCACTCCATGGGATAGTTGCCTGAAAGTTTACCGCTATCATTTCGTCTGGAATGCGGTCGGTTCTCTGCTCCGTTTGTGAGAATCCCGTCAGCTTTACCATTATATGCTAGTGAGTTGTTTTGTAATCATCTCCGGCCCATTATACTATTGCCTGTAGTCGTTGTGTTGTCCAGACCACCCTGTACTTAATTTGTACCTCAATTTGGTTTAATGAAATTACTGGCTCTATTGCCCTGGTCGATGTGATTCTTAGCACACGACTGCAGCGCGTTGATTCCCAAGCAGTATGTACGTTGAACTATTGCAGTATTTTAATGCAACATTTATTCCTATATCCATTCACCTAACTACGGATGAATAAGTGCATAGAGCCGGAGTGTGATCTTATTCTGCAAAGAGGCAAACATCTGTGAACCTTTTCCACTCAGGTATCTATGTGGATATATGAAACACACACAAGCTTTTGAACCTACTGGACAGATGTATAGTATATCCAAAGCTGCTTGGTGCCCCTTAAATTAATATATTTCCGTAGAATCTTGATTGACAGAGAGTCCACTAGCCGGTTCCCACTTGTACGACCTTTGACCCTTTTGTAAAGAATTTTCGTTCTATAGTCCGTCTGCAACGAGGCCAACGTCTGAGAGTATTTTCCACTCTGGTCTTTCAAAAGTAGTGTCTGACTAAGAATAACCTCCAAACATTTGACACTTTTGAACAACTGTATAGTCATTCCAAGGAAGCTTGGTGCTATGTACCCGGCTATCTTCGCTACCTTGAAGACTCTGAGGTCCTTCGACAAATAATGTTCGGCGTTTCAAACCTTTGTTTGATATTTATGAAAGTGACCGAGAGAAATAATGATATGCCTATATTATTCGCCCACAGCCAGTACATCTGTTCCTTATTGGATCACTGGATTAGCATTGCGCTGTGCATATTTCTGAAACCACCCTCGATGTCTATAAAAACAGCCACGGTGTACATGCCGTGCCGTCGACAATACGTGCCATAGTTTAGAGTACGAAATTGCTAGGCTAGTCGGTCAATAAGCCTTGGGATTCGCATAACTTGCTTTCCCCAGCTGGGGTTGTAATGACTATCTCCGTTCTAGATGAGGCTGCTGTTCCAAATGTGACCCCAGCCAGAAAGGGAGTTGTCATGAGCATTCTCAGGATATGTTCAGATTTGTTTGTCCGTCCAATTGCTTCTGCATCACCCATGGATTCAGCCTGTATATGGGGTTTGGCGGACGATTTTTTTAATTGTAGAGGCATTGTTAATGGTGTTATCATGTCCATTAAATTGTTTGCAAGACTTGGAACTCAGTGTTCGTAACATCCGAGTGTTGACGTTGTCGTTTACGGATTGCTCGATTATAGCGCCTAGGGACAGTTTTTCCCATATTTTGCATTCTCCCTGCCATCCAGGGCTGTTCAAAGTTGGGCTACGCCGTCGAGGTAGGTAGCACTTCTGAAAGGTATTCACTTGAGTTTCCGCCAGCTTGCCTACTTTCTTGTCAATACACAATGTCTTTGAAATTTGCCAACAGCTTCGAACTGAACTCTCAGTTTATACTCAAGCTCGAAAGTAAGACTAAGCATAACTTTGTTAATGTCTGGTGCAATGGTGGGTGTGTGTGGCTACTGCTTCAGAAGTGGTGGTACGTTTCCTGCTGCGAATATGATACTACTAAAACTTGATTGCAGTTCCAATATTTTGCTAAAGATAAATTTTTCTATTCATTCCTAATTACTTGTGAGAGTCACTGCTTAATAAAATATGAGTTGTTCTCGTTTGACAAGAGATTTATTTGCGATGCTTAATAAATGAATCAAGGGTTTTGGATATGATGAATACAATCTTCCTCTTTCTTCAGAAAGAAACACGTTAGAGCTATGCCAGCATTTGTGTTCAGTAATGTAACTAGTTGGGTGTTGGCAGATTGTAGGGTGTAAAAGCCAAATGAAACCACCTTTAAGTATAACAAAGTTAATGATTTACGCCATAACAGACGCTTGCCATGTGTGGGTGTGAGTCACGTGACTAGAGTTACGACTAAAGCGGTTAATGTTGCAACACAAAGGGGAAACTTCAAAATTGCTCATCATTAATGAAACTCCTTCCTCTATTGGCTGCATAAACACGCAAATGTAGCCATTGGTTTTGTTTTTTGAATAAGAAAGAGCCAATACTGTTGTGGCCTGACGGCTGGTGTTTTTTGTGTGTGTGTTTCGCTGAACGCAAATACCAAACGCCATTATAGGGAAATGTATGTTTGATGTCTGCGAACTGCTCATAAAAATTAATAATAAACGATTTGTGCGTCATAACAATAATTTATCAATAAAACCAATTACTGCGTCGTATTATTCTAATTTAGGTGGGCTTGTAACAAAACATTTGTTACTTAATTAAGGAAGTTAATTATGGAAAATCCAGGAAGGGTCGGGAATTTAACATGTTCCAATATCTGATGTCAGGAATTATTATAGCAAATAATCTGAATATAGAAAATATGTACAGAAACTAATAATCTGGAGTCTCGTAAGCGGACCCTCACTGCCGATGTAGATTTTGTCCGTAAGGTGGAGATGCCCGTTTATTAGAATGGAATACAGAATTTGTATTTCAATGGAGATCATTTTATTTAATATTTTTTTCTAGAATTTTTTTACACTTTTATTAAACTAGAAATAAATCACGAATTTTAATTACAGTGGAAGACAAAAAATATTGAAATTAGATTTGTGTCAATTTAATTCCCGACTCATTTGTCAGTTGCTCTCGTAGTGGATTTCTGCATATTTGAAATGTTCGAAGGCTGTGCCGTCTTTGTATGAAAATTTCTTCAAATGGTCAATTTGCTCGAGGGCTTCCATATTCGAATGTATTTTGTTAGCGGCTTCTTATATTCTGATCGTCAATAAATACTTCTAAATCATCGGAAGGTTTCCATCGATATTTATTTCTTCACTACATTCTAAATTGTAGTCGAATATGCACAAGTGGCTTTGCTGTTGAAGGTGACATGAGGACTTTACAGAAATACTATTATTTTAAATAGAAAGTGATAAACAAAGTTGTGAAAAACCAATAAAGTGTACAGATATCAGCCACCGTTGAATATGGTAAATATATATATTCATATTTTACGCCGTACAGACCCAGAATTTGGTACGATTTGTACAAACACAAAGGTTGACAAATGTATAATTTTCTATATGAAATCAAAAGAGGTCACTAAAGTCCATGTCTGTTTTACTGTTATCGACAAGACGAATGTGCCCTGTTGATATATCAAACTACACTAGTATCTGAATCGCAAGTATATTTGTATTTTACTAGTATTACCATAAATAGAGGTGAAGTGATCTGACGCCACTATTGTAACCCATCCCCATTGTTGATCAAAAATATAAAAGATTTTAAAAAAAATGTTTATATCTCGTAAACAAAGCGTCCAATCGAAAAACCAACAAAATTTTATGATTTTCTAGGGGTTTCTCACAAACTTATCATATCTTACTCTCTGAGGGAAAGTTGTAGCTCTTGGCATGAAGACCAAAAATTGTGAACTTAAAAAATCAAAAAACCTTCATCTTCAAGGTCAAAATCGCAACAAAAAAAAACTTTAAACAATTCGATTTTTTTAAATTGTTTCCGTTGTTCAGGTCCATACGTAGCAAACCGTACAAAATTCAAGGAAATAATCAACGACAAAAATTTACCTAAGAGCTTAGTAAATAACTTTATAGAACATATGAACTTCGTAGGAATGATTCTGAACACCGTTTAGGTAGCGCTTATGTAGTGTTTCGGTAGCCGCAAAAGTGAAAAATTTCCCGAACATTTTATAATTTAATTTGTTTTTTCTTTACTTCAACATTGAGATACTATGCTATCTATTACAAAAATATTAAAAAAATATTCGTATTATGTTTATAATGTTGATGGGCCTGGACTTGCAAATCGCACTCTCTTAAGTTGTGGATCGAAATCGTCGTCCGATTCTTATGGTGTCCACAGGCACGTTGCTTCCAAACTGCCCTCCATCATCAGTTTTTCTTCTTCGAATACTTCATTAACATCATACACGATGATCTTGTGACTTCAAGATTGAAGTTGAAGATGATATTATATGTTCACAATTTTTATTCTTTATGACAAGAGCTACAACTCTCCCTCAGAGAGTAAATCAAAATTCCGAACGGTTTGCAAGATATGAGACTGACAAAATTATCACTTTTTTGCAAAAAAGAACACCCTGGCCCCAAATCTTTGGGGGGAAAAAAGTCCATGACTTTGGGCAAAACTGGGAGACACGAGTCTTTTTTTTGGTCTGCTATCACGTAGTGTTGTCCGTATATGGTTATATTTTTTCGTGTTGCACTGTGAAATCGATACAATAAAAAATCCAATGAGTGTTCGAACTCACGGGCGATGTGTTAACTCCTTTTTGCTACACGGTACCTGTTCCATTTCTATGAACACATTCGTAAATCTTACATTGGAAAATAAAAAACAGCGTTCAATCATATGATGACGTTACAGTTAAATAATATTAATACTTAAAATTATTTAAAGACCCAGTGCAAGCACATGTGTCATTATTTTCTTGCTCAATACTTTTTGTTTTATTCCCACAAAAGTCAAAGAATGCAAAGCAACAGACACGTGTTCATACATACATACATTGTTATATTCGTACGATATAACCGAAGATCAACATAAAATACTTTTTTAATATTACTCCAAATTAATACTCCAAATTAAAACACTTCAATCTCGGCTCGCCGATATCGGATCGCCTTAATTTTTGGCCTAAACTCTTCGTCGAAGCCCGCACTAGCTTTTTAATCCAAAAATTAATAAAATCGGCTATGAATTTCCGGAGAAAATCGCGTGGGAAAATTATATGAAAATCGCCCAATAATCACTTTCAATACCGACTGCCAAGCAACGAACAAACAAACGATGATTTACTCTTACAAACCTAACACCTGCGTATGTATTAAATTTATAGTTTACTGCCCTAGAGGCGCGCGTATAGATGTTAACACATCAAAAAATATTCGTATTATGTTTATAATGTTGATGGGCCTGGACTTGCAAATCGCACTCTCTTAAGTTGTGGATCGAAATCGTCGTCCGATTCTTATGGTGTCCACAGGCACGTTGCTTCCAAACTGCCCTCCATCATCAGTTTTTCTTCTTCGAATACTTCATTAACATCATACACGATGATCTTGTGACTTCAAGATTGAAGTTGAAGATGATATTATATGTTCACAATTTTTATTCTTTATGACAAGAGCTACAACTCTCCCTCAGAGAGTAAATCAAAATTCCGAACGGTTTGCAAGATATGAGACTGACAAAATTATCACTTTTTTGCAAAAAAGAACACCCTGGCCCCAAATCTTTGGGGGGAAAAAAGTGCATGACTTTGGGCAAAACTGGGAGACACGAGTCTTTTTTTTGGTCTGCTATCACGTAGTGTTGTCCGTATATGGTTATATTTTTTCGTGTTGCACTGTGAAATCGATACAATAAAAAAATGACTATAACACGGAAACGGTGCGTCCAATTTTAACTACGGTATCACTATTATTTTTGATATTTATTATTACTTTATTTCCACTAAAACTAAAATTTCTGGAATGAAAAATCGCTAAAACGGCCTTATGCCAATATCTCGAAAATGGAGAGTCCAATCTGAAAAATAACTATATTTTACAGGCTTCTAAGTGTTTTTCATAAAGCGGTCCAATCGTATGGAAGAATTTTTGTTCAAAAAATCGTTAACATAAAAAATCGCTAAAATAAAAAATGGGTATTACTCCAATCGCAAAAATAATAACTTTGTTACGGTTGTAAGAGGCTTTAAGGGTAGTACTCCAAAAGACCCTGAAACTGAAAGTAAACGCAAAATTCAACGCGAACGCCAAAGTCAAAAAATTGTAGTTCATACTCCACTTCGCGCTTGCGTTCGCTTACGAAAGCAGTCACCTACATTGGTTTATAGAGTTGCCAAACTAAAATAAAAAATTATAGATTAGAAAAAGTTACTCGAGTGAACTTTACACAATGAAAAAGATAAAAAAAGTGATTTTTTTAACTTCAATAGATGAACGGAATTTAACAATGCTATTGTTTTTAATACTGAAAATACTAACAATATTTAAGGAAATTTCCACTAAGTGTGTAAAAATCCCAGGTTGTTTTGGGTTGCAATGTCGAGTAGATTTTCCATTAAATTAGTTGCCTTTGCAAGAAACAAGTGTCATTTTGGCCGTACATAAAATGTATTGGTTTTTTTGTTTAATAATGTCTTAACGTTAGCAAATGTTTTTATTTTCTGGAACGAAGTTCCTTATCGCACGTTGCGGGATGGGGCTAAATGAAAAAATTTTAAACATTTTTTTTTAAGTACTTTATTACAACCCATTATTATCAACTATATTGGGTACTTTTGGTTTGGTTTGGTTTACAGGGAAGTGTTCTAGGTGCAACCTGTGTATTACAGATTGTAGTTTTGAACCCAATAAAAAGTAATTTTAGAAAAGCAAAAGTGCAAGACTGGCAAATCCATGAAATACAACCCTGAGCATGGAATTACATTTGGCAGCACCCTTACTCTTACGCTCGTACTTTTGGTTCGGTTTGTATCTAGACTAACATAGTAGTACATGTTGTAGTTTTGAAACGAATAAAAAGTAAATTTAGAAAATCCAAAGTGAAATAAGTTTAAAAAAATTACATTTTCTTAAGTAAGTGCAATTTCTTAAAAAAAAGTAAATTTTCTGAAAAGGAAAAATACCTATTGACATTCTTAAACAATCTACCTTTTCTTAAAAAATATCTTATCTTAAAGATAAAAGCTATCAAACAAAAGTCATTTTTGTATACCTTTTCTTAAAAAACGTAATTTTTTTAAATATGTACCTTTTCTTAAAAAAGTACATTATCTGACATAGTGTCTTTTCTTAGAAAACTACCTTTTCTTTAAAGAGTACCATTTTTGTAAAACAAAATAACTTTTCTTGAGATAAGTACCTACTCTTAAAACAGTACATGTTCTTTCGTAATAAACGCTTTTGTTCAAAAAAAAATATACCATCTTTTAAAAAAATACCTTTTCTTACAAAGATTCATTTTCTTAAAAGTACCAAAAATTAAAAATAAATATTATAACTTTTCGGGAAAATATTATACATATTCTAAACTTTTATTAAAAATACATTAAATGAATAAAAAATTTCTTAAAAAAAGTTTATCATTTTACAAAAATTATATTTTCTTAAAGATCCCAGTACATAATAGTTGGAACTAACTAGTACGGGAACATCGTTCGAAAAGGAAGGAACATCGTTCCAACCGGGTGTCCCCTGACACCTCATGTACTTTTTGTAACTTTTGTAACAGGAATTTCAGTGAGTAAACAAAATAGATATTTTTGTAAACAAGTTGGTGTCAAAATGTTGTTGTCGTTCTTCGATACTCAAGACCCATTATAATATGGTAAATTGGGGATATCTGGTCAGCACGGCAATTAACCCTTTTTTGGCTAATCAGGGAGTTAGTCCGGTGAAGGTTATAGTCTGGCCATGTGTTCCTGGATATGTGGCACGTTTCCGCCCTATCCCATGTGGCCTTTGCTCGTTCAAGGTAATGCAGTAAAATAGCGCTTTTAACCGACACTATAGGCGTTGCGACTGACTCCAAATCCTGCTCTGGTTATTTCGTCGGCCCTTTCGTTCCCTAGAAGACCCTTGTGGCCTGGTATCCAGGTAAGAACCACATTTCGCTGCATTCACTAACGAGTTTAAATGCAGTGTTGTTAGATTTAAGTGATAAGAGAGCCGCTTGGCTATCTACAACTAATCCAATGCTCTCTGCTCTCCGTTATAGTACAAATTAGGCGCTTCCTTGATGGCCGGTACCTCCACTTACAAAACGCTGCACTTGTCTGGAAGTTTGAATGGTAAATTGAGGCTTACATCTTCGGAGGAGACACCAGAGCCGGTTTATGCTTTGATGTCAAAACCTGTCAGTGGTTCCCCTTTATCCAACTCTATTCTTCTAGGTTATCGAACGCAATGAGGGGTGCAGTAATCGGTGGTTATATTGACTTTTCTTGGGATTGTCTGTAGTATTCTCGCATGTACATATGCGTTTCTCTTCCAGATTCCAAGAGCAGTTAGTCGGGTAGAGCTCCAGGCCGCACTAGTTGTTATGTGAACCTCACTTGGTATAATATAAAGCATTGCATTAAGTGCTTCAGCTAGACACGTTCTCGTTGTCCCTGTTATGCCGATGGCAGCTGATCTCTGTTCTCTATACAATATGTAGTTTCATAGTGGACGTCTTCCCCGCGACTGACCACCATACCATTGCTCCGGCGGAGAGTGTAGGTCTGATTATACTAGTATACATCCATAACACCATTTCCGGTAGGAAATCCCATCACCTTCCGAACATTTTCCGACAAGCGTAGTACGCAACGGTTGCTTACTGTGCTTTATTGAATCACGCCCAAGTACTTGGCGTGAGTTGATAGTGGAATCCCTATTCCACTTAGCCGAGGAGGATTAAACTTGTTTTCTTGACTGGTTTTGAATGGAATGCCTCATATATTTGATGAGGAACTATTGCTCTATTACACATGAATACGTTATCAGATTCTACGGAAATTAAGTAGTTACCACTAATTTGTTTAAGAATTTAAGAACTCTAATGACTGACGTCACAACAGCAACAAAATTGTTTATGCTTAATTCCACATCGTTCGTTTTGCAACTGCATCTACCTATTCGCATTATCTGAAAAATGTCATCACCCAAAGAGAAATTGTGATCAAGACCGCCCGTTGACACTTGTTTCTGTACACGAATACATTTTGTCATGTTTTGTATTTGGGTGATGGCAAAGACAATGGCTGCTCTTAATATCCATTGTAATTTTTCACATAAGTAGTTTACACACATTTTTATATAAAAGTTAAAAAAGTTGAGTCAATGTACGAGGATTCTTAAAAATCCAAAAACAAAAATATCAGACAGAGAGAGAAACTGCATTAACGTGACAAATCTCACAATTTGTGCACTGTTCAATTTCATGACAATTGTTACGCATATGCGACACATTTCTGTAGAATTGGGTAGGGAAACGAAACAAGTACGAATTTGAAACTTAAGTGGGAGTAGTGACGAATATTGTATACCTTACACAATGGGATAAATCAGTAACAAAAATGATAAGATTGAAATATAGTAGTCAGGATAGTGGAAAGCATTTTCAAACACGAAGGTTGGTGTTTAGAAAACGTTGGGTGATAAAGAAAACTTAGTTCAGCGGCAGATACTTCAACAGCATTGCATTGCCTAAGTAGTTGATCAGCGCCAGCTAAGGAACCAGAAGCTATGTATTCAGTAGTTTCGTATACCTACCTTATAAATCCGGTGAGAGATCTTAAAGGGGCTTATGGTAGACATTTTTCGTTTTCAGATATTAGAACACTATATTTTTTTGTCGGGAAATAGAACGCCCCTTAAGTGATTTTAGTATATCAGTTGGTGGCATAAACGACATGACAAGCTCAACATATTCCCCAACTTAAACTATAAGTCACTCTACAAATCGCGGAAACATTAATGCAATGCACTGCTCTTAAATCCACCACCTCTTCACTTCAAAGTGTAATTTCTTGTTGGTATGTAAACCCCTCTATATCCTTTGTCCGCAAAAATGGAGAGGGGGACTAAACTGCCAAGCTGACTCTTTGCATTAGTTTATGTGTACGTCTATGTCGAAAAGTTGTCATCTCTTTTACGAATTTGTTACCTTTATTGGTTGATTTGTCGTTTATATCTCGGCGAGTGTGCACTGTACGTTTCTCCTCCCTTCAGTGTGAAATCGTACACAGGCTGATGTTGTACAACACGATTCAGACACTTGTACATATTCTACGGAAATTCGGACGGACTTCTGCAGCCAGGGGACAGGGAATATTTCACTTATACAGATACTTCGTCGTAATGGCATATTTTTATTGTTGGCACCTTAATTTAAGAGCTTAGCAATCAACATTGTAATCTCTTTTATTTTTTATTTTTTTTTTACTTTTGCAGGCAACAATAATGTTGACGGTTCCACGAGATTCAATTGCTTCTACACTGAGTCAGGCTCAAAAATGCTATTATATTGTTGAAAATTCTGAATCTGTAGGAAATGTAGAAACGCAACATGTTGCACTCCACAAGTGCTTTTTTACGATTTACACAAGTCAAGGGCTTAAAATGTGGCAGACATATTTATTTATATGCATAAGTTTGAGATATTTTTGCACCTACATTTGCAAGTTCTTTATATGACTAATAATAAAGAATCCGCTGAAGTAAAACGGAAAACGAAGCATTATCTGGTGTTGTTTATTAATGAAGTACAGTAGGCATAGAGGGGCGAAATTCAAATCATATGGTAGTTATGAGTAAATCTTCGCAAATAGTATACACTTCTAAACATCTCTAAACTATATGGACTGTTCTTCAGTTAGTCACACTATGTTTTACAGAAATATCATCATTCTTTTCTGTGTAGTTACCGTACGTTGAATAACACTTCGAGTAATGCTTCAATGTAATAGCCCTAATTCTACGGCACTTATCTAATTGTCTCAGTCTAGCAGCAATTTGAACAAATAACTTGTGTACTCAGCTTAAAGTAATAGTTATTGGCAGATGAAACAAAAGACACTCGATTTCAGCGGTTGATTGATAAACCATGTTTCTTGGTCGTACAGCTTCTTGCCCCTTTCGATGAGGGTTTAACAACTAACTTTCCTACACAACTTAAACTCATACTAATTTAAGACTAAAGGCTGTTAAATATATTCTGCAAATATCTGGAAATTATGGTTATCATGCAGGTCCTCTGCTAAGAAATCCTGAAAATCCTGTGGTAAACATTTTTAGGCCGAAACGAAATCTCAGAATTAACTTTGTTAAATCAAATAAATCAGTTCCTATGTGATAAATATATAAAAACATTATTGTTTACAACAAACGATATATGACAACTCTTGGTGCAACAAAACGCTTGCGGTAAACGAACTTGTATGCTTGTAGTACGAACTTCTAGTACATTAAAATTCAAAACTAACGGAAATACGGTCATTGCTAAAAATTCAAACATAACTGACACTAGCCCGGTTATTCGAAGAACTATCTCACACAGAAATGCAACTGTGTGTTTTAGATAAACTAACCTGAAAACAACTTCTGCCCTGTCAGAATGTAAAAGGAAAGCAGAACACGGAGGAAAAAAGCCTTCTGTCATTATTGGAATAAATAGCATTCAGGTGGAATTGGTACTGAGGGATTTCGATCGATACCAATTCACATATGCAAATTGTATATAAAATTGATATATATACGTTTGATGATCTATCCAATGGCACCAATTTAGGTACCATCTGATGATGAACTTGTCACGGAATTCGAATTATCTATTATGCAACGAAACCCCAAGCATTTTTTACTTAGAAAAATTTATCAGACCTTGAAAGCTTGTAGTACGAACTTATATTACATTAAAATTCAAAACTATCGAAAATAGGGTCATTGCGAAAAATCAAGGAACATTTCCATTGACTGCTCTTTCGATGCCCAACTTCAGATCCAATATGTGAGACACCTTAAACATTTGCGACAAACTGATATTGCACTGAATATGATTAAGTTTCCCCGGAAACATACTCCTGTTAATGAAAGTATTTTATTCACATGTAAAATTCACTCTCCCTGAAATGAAGTTGAACCTAGTCATCATCATTGTGAGTTCATGCGTATCTCCATTGAGATATCGTATAAGTTGCCTGAAGACCCACAAAACTATAAACAGACGTGGCCACGCCAGGGTTTCCCATCAATAAATTTCTTTTTGCTCAAGCTTTATTTGAAAGCTTATAGGGTAAAGTATTTTTGAGCATTTTTTCAGATTTTTCGGAAGTGGTTTAGAGGTCGCACAAGTCGAATTTCCCTCAAAAATCGGGCATTCACGGCGTTTTTTTTGCATTTTACTTAACCCTTCTGCACAAATTGGGTCAAAATGAACCAATTTTGAAGAACAAACGGATAAAATCAGGTCTTAGGATGGCTACACGTTTATACAACTTTTTCATATCCTCAGTCATGGCCTTCTGATGGATTTTACATAAAAAAATTTGTTTTGGGACTAGCCAATTTTTTTTCATTACATTTTAAATACTTTACCTACGCGTATATAATTTGTGGATCATTTTTACCACCAATGCTCGCGAATCCTTCTGCGAAAAGATCTATGGCAAAGATCCAGGAAACTGTAGTAGCCGACACTCCCAGTTCATCGAAGATCATTCAATTTCAAGATTTTCCCTCACCCTTTTTGCGTAATTGGAAAAAAGACACAGATGTTTTTGTTTGTTCACATACCAAAAACTCAAGCAAGCATTTAATCCGTTGCAATACATGCAAAAATTGTTTATGCAAACAACATTATGTGTAAAAGTCTGAACAGCCACAATTAATCTTCTTGTCTTAAAATAAAATTTGGATATGTTTATTTTATGTTCAAGTAATAAAAAGAAAATTTAGTTTACCATTATACGGGTGTGTTTTGGATATTGGGTCAAATTGACCAACAAATTTTTTATGAGGAGTATAATCTGAATTTGTGCAGAAGGGTTAAAACTCGGTCAATAACTACGATTTTCTTAGTTTGTAAGTCAACATTTTTGAAGCCAAACGTCCAAACTTTTATTGTATATGCACAAACCACCAGTTTTGGCAATGATTTTCTTCAATAAGGTACGACGTATTAATTTTTTTTCGTAAATTTTGGGTACATTTTTCTAAATAACGCTTTATATCTTTTAAAATTTAAAAATTTAAAAACTAATGACGCACTCTCAAAGACGGATAAATTCCAAGCAATTTGGTAAAAAGCAACTTTGAATTTGCTGTTACTGTTCCCGAGTTATACCATTTTAAAGCCTGTTACCCATTGTATGAAACTAATAATATTATAACCTGTTTGCTATTTTTGCATCGGATTAGATTCAAGTTTCTATGAATATTTAAAATACTAATGATGAACTTTAAAAGATGTGTAAATTCCAAGCAATTTTTTTAAAATAAATTTTTTGAATTTGCAGTTAGTGTGCCAGAGTTATGCCACTTCTACACGGGTTCTTTTATTTGCCTCCAAAGAAAATTTTGTCAATTTTGGTGTCAACGAATGTTCGTTTACAACAAAAGACGCGACTTTTAAAATAAAAGTCGCTAATCTGCGGGGAAAGTCTCAATTATTCCGATCAACTAAGTAGCAAACGAAATAGTTTTGAGACAATATAAATGTTTTTGGACCAAACGAACGCTAAACGTTTCTGTTGCATTGCGTGTTGATCTGGTATGGTTATACATAAAGGGTGTTTTTTTTTATTCCAGAGGGATGTTTTTGACTTTCATTTCTGTTTGGTTTGACATTTGTCAGTTTGTATTTGACAGTTGTGCAGAGCAGTCGAAAACAATATATTATGGAGCTTCTAACGCACCAACAAAGTGTTGAAGTTATTAAAACATTTTAACGAAATAATCGTTCAATTGTAAAATGCGAAGAATTTTGTGGGATTTATTTAGTTTAAATAAAATGTGCCGAATATGTCGACAATCCAGCGTATTGTAAAGATTTTTGAAACTTTGTATACACTGGGACATAAATCGAAGTCGGGCCGCACTCGTAGCGTACGTACGGCAATTCAAACCAATTCAAATGCTATAGAACAACATTATTGAAGAAGTTGAAATATACCAAAATGTTGTGCAAAATGCTGTTAAAAGAGCACACATTTGCGCCATTTAGCCGATATTATATTTCGTAAATAATTGGTATCAACCAAACTTTTATGCAATAAAATACTATTAAAAACTATTGTACCATTTAAGATTTATTCAAAAACCATTGGCATGGAAAAAAGACCCTGTTTTTCAAAGTTACCGTAATCAACCGTAATTTAAGATATATCTTTGGTTATTAAACGTAATTGATACTGAGTCAGCATCAATTAAATGTCGATAAATACCTCTCAAATATATTTAAAATATGTTTTACTTCAAGTTCCTTAAAGCTTCATTACACTCTATTCTCTATTGTCATGTCATGTTAAAATAAAAACCCGTATTTTTTGAGATAGTTGTGGTTTTTGAAGCGTTAACCTCTATCGGCACGGGTAGGATTATCTACAAAGTGAACACATGCAAACAACACACAGCGTTAGCATCACATACGTGGCTGTTGTACAACAATAGTCTCTGCCTGAAAATAAGTATGATGGTATTAATGTAGCTGCAGCGAACAAACAAGCAGGTCAGAATTATCGTGTACGGACCCTTTTTGCCTTTGATGGGTAGAGACATGGCTTACAGCTGCAAAGCTGTGCTTCTTTATTTTTGGCGTAGAATACGTCTTACCTTACGGTATAGGGAGTCATGTCAGATTGTTATTGTTGTAATCTTTATTTCATTGATTATGAGGAAACGGCGAGATAACTTTTTTAAAAATTTTTTTGTAGGTAAATGAAGATGTTATCTTTTGTTTGATAAACATTTCATATTGGTTGATATCTTCCTAATATTTAAATTTCTCAAATGAAAATTGTTTAGACACATACACTCAAACATATGTGTGGTGTTTGGTTGAGTGTTTGAGTTTGTAGCGTGAACACAATCTATGCTGCTGTTTCAGTGTGGACACAAACCTTCGGCTGTTGTTTTGATTGATGAAATATTGAAATTTCGTATATTTACTTATGTATTTAAGTGAAACAAAATGTTAAATGTGAATTTGAATTTAACATGGATATATACTTATAAAAAATATAAATCAAATTGATTTGCGTCTGTTATTTATCATTTATCCTTACTCTTTTAATTTAAAAACATATTTATCCTATTTTTCCTACCATAAGCTTATGTATATTATCAAAAGTAACTATCAAATAAATAAATTCATTTGCTTATGTTATTTATCATTTATTGTTATATATGTTTTCTGTCTTATCGGATAGCGTATTCTACGTTAAACTTAATGGCCGTGTCTCTGATACAGCCTGCAGGGACAGTCCGTGGCAGAAGGCCTCGGACAACTGTCTGCTGTATTTTTTTTTATTATTTTATTATGTTTGGGTGAAAATACACGTGATTGCGCGCAAAATTAAAGCTTTCATAAAAAAAATAAAGAGTTGAAAAAGTAGACACACGTGTAATTTGAAAAAAAATTAAAATGTAAGCAATATAAATTAGTGAATACTGTAAAGTGTCTATTAGACGATCAAGCGCAGCTTGTCAGAGCGGCTTAAACCATTAATCGCGGCATGTCAGACATAATTGTCGCGCGAGTTGGTTACAGCTTTTATACTTTTATAATAGTCGCTTAATACACAACTCGTACATTTTTTACTTTTATGTATTTTTTCCTTTATAATGTATCTATTAAAATTAATCCACCTGATTCTACCGAGAAAAAAATTGCAGTCCAAAATTGTTTTATTAGACGATTGCTTGGAATTACGCGTAAAATTTAAACAGTCTTTTATTTTAATCAACTGTCAAGGAATAATACGATTGTGAGATTGTGTACAAATCATAGAGAAATTTACGAAGTTTAGTGTGTTGCATATCGACGTTGAATGTTGGAAAGCATTGCATTAATAATACCAGATAGAGGCATTGGCTCACGCCAACCAAAAAGAAAACAGCAACAGCATTTCGTTTTGTGCGTGTAAATATTCCACATACATAGACTAACAAATAAAGATCAAAAAATTAAAAAATATGTTTCATCAAAACGAGATGAAAAATATCAGTCAACATGTTTTCTAACTCCACCTGGTGTAAGTCAATTTGAGTCAAATAACTTTCTATCGCACCGACCACACCACGAAGAGTGAGAAACGAAACGTCAGATGCGAAAGATGCCAGCTCTATAAGACAGCAGTATCAAAGAAAAATGGTAGTATGAATTCAGTCTTCAACCTGATATCAGCGTGAAAACGTCAGTTGTAAGTCGCGAGTTCTTGAGCAGTGTGCATTTTGTATCTATACGGATACACCATAGATTAATTAATATACTAGACTTAACATTTCTCTGCAAATTTTATGACATTTGGCCTGGTCTGATATGAACGCTGAATGTTGACAAGAATTACTTTACTATTACCAGATAGAGGCAATCGTTCAAAACAACCAACAAAATACCATCAACGGTATTTCGATTTGTGTATTAAAATTATTGTGTTAAATTCAACAGAAATGTATGCTAACAATAACCATCAACAAAAATGTGAAAAACAGATTTAAATTTTACAGTTTTTCACCAAAACGGCATGAAAAATTAAATTCAGAAGTTATTGTAATTCCACCTGGTGTAAATCACTTTTCGTCAAACATCTCTCTATCACACCGTCCGCACCACGAGGAGTGTGAAAGGAAACGAAAGATGGGTCAAATTTTCTCTCTAGTATGATTTACTCTATGGGATACCTATTGTAAGTGATTTGTGTTATGTCACATAGTGTGAAGACAATATTTATATCGATCAATTCTAGAGCAACAGTTGTTGTTAATGACGTCATCTATATGCCTGATTGTGTCTGATGCGTTGGAAAGTTAAATAGAGAAAGCCGACACCGTGTTCAGAGATATGAATGTATCTAGTGCAAAAATTCAATTGATGCCGCTAGCCTCCACCACCTTTATGTGTTTTTTCATTCAGCAAAATTTAAAGCGATCCGTTGAGCCTTCGCAATTTCCATTGAGTTTCTGTACACATACATACATATGTACTTATATCACAGAAATTAAAATTATAATGTTACTCTGGTTAATTATTTTTTATAAATATTTTATGAAGGTGTTTTTCTATTGAAATTTTACAGCCCATATAATTCATTCCTGTGCAACTAAACTCTTCAAATTAAATTATCTTAGTGAATACAAATGTATCTTTAATACATGTAATTGAAAAAGTTAATTAAATGGTAATTATGTAATGGTAATCAATAAAACTTTTAATTAAAGATCCTAAGTCAAATAAAAAAATTATAATTTCGATTAATGGTTTTAATTCAGTTAGTCAAATTGTTAATTAAAACACTTAATATTTTCTATTATTTTTTTAGTAAACATACTATATTTTTAATTGGTGTTAAATTAGAGCTGAAACTCTAAAATTTAAATTCTAAATTCTAAAATTTCATTAATTAATATTATCAATCTATTTACTGGCGCAAAATCAGTAAGTAATTTGATTGGCCAAACAAATTGTGACGGGTGCCACTTTCCAACTGGCGGATGTCCTCGACAAATATAAAGCTGATATCACAGCCATCCAGGAAATGCGATGGACAAGATATGGTTGCATGATACTGCCATGAGCGAAAGCACGAATTCGGGGACGGATTTATAGTTGGCCAGAGATTGCGACACTTATAGCGTAGACAGACGACAGCGTTAATTTGCATTAAAAGCTCACTAATGTGAATTAACATTTTGGCATGACAGACGACAGCTCTTGCATTTAGTAAACAGCTGTTTGTTTGTAAACAGCTGTTTGTTTGTCAAGTAATTTTTTGGACTTTTACATCAGATGCAGAACCTCCGCATCTCCATCACACCACACGCTTCGCTTCTTTCCCTTGGAAATCTTAAATTGGAAAAAATGCGTTTCGATTTTTAATATTTCTAATTTTTTTGCAAAAAAAAACAATTAAAATAACTCACCTTTGCTGACTTTGAATCCATTTTCAAAAATAACTCACCTTTGCTGACTTTGAATCCATTTTCAACTGACGATAGCAAATAATTTGACAACAGCTGATTCAAGATGTATCAAATACATGGTGATAGCAGGTAGTGTTGTTGCAATAACATCCACTTCAGCGGTGTCAAGCATCAGTACATAAAATCAACAAAGCAAACAACAAACACAAGAAAGTTCCACTTACACTGTCTTCCGGCTATCAACTCTATGTATAGATACATCTTGAGCTGATTGATTGTCGACGGTGTTGCCATATTGGAATAACTAAATGCAGTATTAATGCACTCTGATTTCATGCATTTACGCCAAAGCTAATACACATTGGGACGGGGATAATTCACAAGTTAATTTGAATTAAGACTGCTAATGCAAATTAACGCTGTCGTCTGTCTACGCTATTAGTTTCAATGTTCAATCCAGTGAGGGAACGCGCAACCACAATTCGCACCGAAGCGAAATATTTCAAAATCCCTTTACTTTGTGTGCACGCACCGACAGAGGAACAGACGTCTAGGGCAAATAATAATTTTATGCGCGTCTGGTAGAAGTACACGGACGCTGCCACGACATTAAAATTATCTACGCGATTTTAGTGCCAAATTGGGAAAGGACATTATACCACTTCCGATAATAAAATAATAATACTGAAAAACTTCGCCGCTGCAAAGAACATGGTAGATAGTAGCACACTATCACACACACCGATCAGAGAAAGAATAACCAGATTGATCACTTGGTAATAGATGGCAGGCACTCTTCTGGTGTAATGGGTGTACGTTTGATTGGAGGTGGCAATATAGACCCGAATCATTACCTGGTGGCTGCAAATATTCGCAGAAGCCTGAGAAGGGTGAAAAAAGTACGGATCCGAACACGGGAAAAGCTAGATATCAATCTGCAAATACCGGATACAACAAAGGTCTTTCAACAGAAACTCACTCTCCTGCTAGAGCGGTATACCCCCTTCCCGAGGACCCTGAAGCGCGGTGGAAACACATCTTCCATTCTTGGGAAACCGTTGCAATGCCAGAACTTGGGTATCAAAACCCGCAGAAGGATAAGTCATGGTATGATGAGGAATGCCGCATTGAAACGGAACGGAAGAAAACAATCAGTTGCAACACTTACTACGAATGACCGATACAAGAGCCTGAGAAGGGAGGAAAACCAATTATTTAGAAGAAGGCAGTGGGAGCAGACAGAGAAAGTGAAAAGACCGAAATGTGCAGGATGAATAATGAGTTTCAAAAATTATTCCAGTGGGTAAGAAGATCTAAGATTGTGGCCGTCGGTGGTGCAATGGTAGTGTACGCGGCTCTTGTGCATGAGGACGTGGGTTCCATCCCTACTCTGACCACCTTAAATATCTTTCGACGACGGCGACCTCGCTAAGTGATGGCGACACTATCGACTAGTTAGCCATGAAAAAGCTTCTCAAAATACCGTTCGGAATCGGTGTAAAACTATAGGTCCCAATCAGTGAGTGTAAAACTAGAACGCGCACAGCTCACAGGTTTGTCAGAAGCTCTCCCTAATCCCTTCATGGGATGTAACGGGAAACCATTTTTTTAAGAAGATCGAAAAACGGGCCAAATAATGGGCTTCCCTCCTTCAAGGACAAGTAGCTGAATTTTATCCATCGCATATAAGGTCGTGTCGGGCGTATTATGTGAAGACTAAAGACAATTTTTGAAAACGTGATTGGACCTTATCAGTGTGGTTTTAGACCAGAGAAGTCCACGACTGACCAAAAGTGCACGCTACGCCAAATCCTCGAAACGAACCAAGAAAAGCAAATCAATACATGTCATCGTTTTGTCGATTACAAAGTTGCTTTCCATAGCCCCATACGGGGAAACGTGTACGAAGCTGTGTGTTAACTTGGGATTCTGGCTAAACTGATCCGCCTCTGTAGAATGAAGCTGACCAACACCAAATCAAGACTGAAGGTGGGGAAAGACCTCACCG
This sequence comes from Phaonia tiefii, assembly GCA_963931995.1. Taxonomy (NCBI): domain Eukaryota; kingdom Metazoa; phylum Arthropoda; class Insecta; order Diptera; family Muscidae; genus Phaonia; species Phaonia tiefii. Next base: position 192,440,163 of record OZ008368.1, on the reverse strand, counting down.
AACCATTCTGTACCAAGCGAGGACTGAGAAAAGGCGACACAGTTTCGTCCAATCTCTTCAACATCTTAATGGAGAAAATAATGAGAAAAGCTGCACTAAGTATGTACAATACCATCAGCACGAAAAGCCATATGTTGTTGGCGTATGCTGGCAACATAGACATCATTGGGCGAAATTTGAAAAAGTTAAAGCAGTATTTTCAAAAATTGAAAAAGAACCGGTTAAGGTGGGTCTTGCTCCTCTCAACCTCTCATCTTGGTCAGCCTGGGGATAAATTGGAGAATTGTGCTTGCAAATAGATGTTAGTTTGGATTCAGCAAGCAGTTTAGGAACAAAGCCCACTCTCGACAGACAAATGTCCAGCTATACCAGACTCTCATTTTACCTTTCCTTACTAATGGCTCCGAAACTTGGGTCATATCGCAAAAGTTCAACAAGTGTAGACTACAATTATTAAAATGTAGTAATATGATCCCATATCTCCATATGATCTCATAAGAACTACGTGGTCAATAGTTCTAAGAACACTATTACTGGTGTGGAAATGCAATAAAAACTTCCAAAAGTGTATACTAGAATTTTTAAAATGTATTACTGGTTCTCTGGTTTCAAGGTCTCCATGTGGCTACATAAGAATTGATGCTTGTAAAAGTGGAACCTTTAACAAATTTTTACTTTAAGTTTGTTGTACTTTACTTTATATTCAATAATTCCAAGCAAATATTTTTTAGTATGATTTTATTTTCTTCAAAGTAGTTTAATCAATTTTTTCTCTTTTATGTGAATTCCAGGCCTAGAGTGAAACGAATTCATGGTAGAAAACCCAACATGTAAATTTTCATAAATTGTCTACTAAGTATGAAATATAAAATGCAGTCGTCCCACTGTGCAATATGCGTCTTTCATTGACTTTTTGTAGTAAATATGATTGCAATTAATTTGTAACCGATTAACATCTTTAGGTGCCAAATAAACTTGAAAAACATTCATACATTTCGTTCGTTTCGTCTTTCAGAAACTACAAGGTAAAGTGGCGAAAAATCTCTGTAATACTTAACAAAAAATCGCCAATGAAATTAAAAATTTGCAAACGAGAAAACACTCAAATAACATGTCGCCGATATTTGTTCACGCTTGGTAAAACCCCTCCTACCTTTTCCTGCTTTCAAAACAAACGTATTGCAATACCAACCAGGTTGGCATATACTAGTATAGGATGGCTGCTTGTGAGTTGTCTTAAGCGTTTTTTATGTGTTCATAACAATTTTATGGACGACATATCTAAATAAACCATTCAATGTCATCTTCTGGATTTCCTTTAGTGCAGTAATACAACAACTGTAGAGGAATATTTAGAATCACACAAATACATGGCGAACTGCCAGCCAGACACCTTAAGGCATATAGAGCTATAAATGTAAGATAGTTTGGGCAAAGGAGAACTGTTGTTTCCTTTATACTCTACCCATGATGTTATGGCTGATATTTGCAATCCGTTTTTTCGGATGAATTTTAGAGAAACTTATTCTCTAACTTACATGTTTCGCTGTTAACTTAATTACCGACTTTTTCGTTAGAAATCCGTTGAGAATATCACCGTGATGCGGTGTCGTGACAATACCTAATTCAAATTAAATCAGCACAATTATAATAATTATACTATCTACACCTATTGTAATATTGGGCGGGAACCATGTATATATTTGAAACATCCATACACTTACGTCTAACCATTTTTTTCATGATTTGAAATCTGCTGCTTTTTTGTTTCTTTGTTACCTTTCGCGTTTTGTTCAGCAAACAAAGTTATATTTGGATTACACAATTATATATTATAACATTTTAATCATTGTGTCCCAAACATGTAATATTCAAAAGGAAATACAATGTGTTTGGACAGAAATATACCATGTTTGGTACAAGCTACAAAAATAAAAAAACTACCGATTTTGCAGCGAGTAGTATTGTAATAAGAAATTCCGACGCCATCGACCTGGTGTTTTTGGAATCCACTTATATATCCAATTTAAATTAAAACAGGTGTCTAGAACTGTGGGAAACAGTTTTTGCGATTTTTTACAGAAAAGTGATATCCAATATTTTTAAAAGAAAAATAATAGTGTTCTTTTTTTGTGTACCGTTTGTCACGGAATGCCTCATGTATGATATCTGAATATGAATTTGTGTGTAAGTAGAGTGTCCCATATTCGAGGTAATCCCTTACCTTTTCATGTTGCATTGCAAAGTGCATATTTCACTATATCATTTCGTTGTGGCTGTTCTGGTTCTTCTTAAACTTCTCGAAAATGTTCCTTTTTGCTCTCTAAACTTTTTTCCACCCGCCAACACTTGACGGATTTAATTATTTCGATTTTTATTTTGGATTTTTCGTTTGGTTTGTGTGTGTCGTATTTCTTCTTCCTTTCCAAAGCCTAAATTCAATCTTTGTTCATATATGAATGGAGGATGTGTATATGCCTCAGAAACATTCATATGTATATATGTATGTATCTGGAGCTTAATAGCCAGTGTTGGTGGATGACTGTTCGTTTGGGACCTGATGCCTTTGCGTGTTTGTAGCATTCCAATTCCACATGCATCATGTCCACTTCGTAATGAGAAAATATGGTGTTTGTGTTACAATAAAGTTTAACTTCGCACTTATGTTTCCGTTGTTGTTACTGCGCCTGTTAGCCGGAATATTGGTGTGGTTCTTGGCATGTCCATGGCATCGGGTAAGAACCAACTAACGTTGGTTAAGTTGTACATGTTTTATTAATACTTTGATTCTTTGGCTTTGACCCCCTGAGATATTGAATGCAAATCTTTACACTTTTTGTTGCATTTTCTCTTTCTGTTTTGTATGGTGGTTTATATGACAATTAAAATTATGTTGACATGAATGTGGTGTTTGAACTCACTCATTATTATTGCATAAGAATAGAGATGTACGTATTATTTTGAAAGACACTTAAAGTAGGGTGACCAGTTGCCAAATGAGGAAAATGCTTTTAATACGAAATAAATTGATTTGAAAATAGCATTTTATAAAAGGTTCTATGGAAGATTATTTCAGGATCGGGAGCTCTTCCGGATTTCAAAAGATTGAAACCACATATTTATCGTCCTCAAATAAAGTGAAACCGGACGACTGCGATTTCCTGCACGGTAGTTACGCAAACTAAACATTGGACCTACAAAAAGTAATAGCACCAAACATAAATCCGCAAGTCTTAAATCGGCAGGTCAACGGCTAGATGGTTGCCGATGGACCAACAGTTAGTCTGCGCGTCTCCTATATGTGAAAACGTAAGTTCTATCACCCCACCTTTCTTTTCTTTCTACGACTGTCACCTCACTAACTGACGGTGACACTATCGACTAATTGGACATTAAAAAGCTTTTGAAAAATTTTTTAAGTGTTGGTTATATGCGATTTTAGAAAATATTTCACTAGTGGAACACAAAACTCAACACATAACAAAGATATTAATGTGTCATACAAATGCCTAATTAAAACTGTTACAGCATGAGATCCGAATTGAAAATTATATCGCGTCTTCGTAATAAATCAGAGTAGTATATGGAAGTTATACTGCAGTGGCCGCTACGCAACATAAATTTGTAGACCTCTAGCACATTATTCTATACACTACAAGAAAAGGCTTTAGCACGCGAACGAAATTGATCGTCAACTTGCCTAATTCTATTTTATATCGAAAAGAGATTTATCGCCGTAATAAACTAAACAAGTGTTACCACGGTGATGAACTTGATCATTTATGTATAACTAAACTGACCAACTGTTTTTGATCGAAAAGCTGAACTTCGACCCAAAAAGTGAATTTTTTAATTTTTAGCAAAGGAACAACATTTAAATAAACAATATTATAATATTTAGAAATAGATAAATCATATTTAACAATAAACTATATATTTTTTCAATTTATTAACATTTATTTAAAATTTATAAAACCACAACGTATGTTCCGGGTTTCTGTGAAAGATTGAAACATTCCAATATATTTATATGACAACGGAAAATATGAATTGGCGTTGAAATCGAATTTAATCGTGAATAGTTTATTTAGTAGAACAAAGTTTATTATTGACAAGAAAGTTGTCAATAGAAAGTTTATGTTGGCACTACAACGAATAAATTTAAAACTAGAATATCTGCTCATAAGTCGGAGCAAAAAGCTCATTATAATGCGATAGAACAAAAGATAGCATTCGCAGCCCACTGTGCTTTAACTGGGCACAAATTAAAGTTTGACGAAGTAGAAATTCTGACTGAAGAGAAAAATTACCCAAGAAATTTTCAGGAAAATTCCAGGAATTTATGCATATAATTGACGTTCTATCGGAGAAAAGGCTTAATTTCAAACGAGATAGAGATCAATGTGCGCATGTGTATAGGCACACAATTGACAAATGCAAGGGATGGACAAGTCAGTTGACATAAGCCTGCGGAAAAACTTGGACGCGCTCTGTGTTATCTCAAAATGTAATTAAAATTAATCATTCTCCCTTAAGGGAAAGTAATATATATTTTTATGTTGATTCTTGTTTGAACTGTTCAATAATGTTTATGAATATTTTGTGTTTATTCTTGTTTTATCAGATCCTTGAAAATTATCAACGAAGTTGGTCGATATATTGTAAAATATAATTAAAATTGTGTGAAGAAATACTTGAAGTGTTTTCTTTTTATTCTTATGACCTTAAGACGAGACAACTGAAAACTAATATGCCTGTATATATTATATATTTTTATAGTATTTTTTAAACAGTCAGACAAAAAATTAACTAGTAACAGTACGAACAATTTCTGTCTTAACCGAAGTTTGAAGTCGTCGACACCAGTGTGATTTGAAAATAATATATGTATTTTGATATCAGTTTAAATATTATGCCCAAAACAACCATGAAATTACGCCACTATTGTGACGCATTCGACGGTAAAACAAATTAGATATATCACATTAATATGAAGAAAAATTTATTCCAATCCGTAGCAGATTATATCAGTTTTCTGTAAAAGCGGGATTAAAATCCAAGGCGGGATGAGACGCCGAAAAGCGGGTTAACCTCCCCAAAATCGGGATGGTTGGTCAGGTTATTTAAGGCTGATATATGGGTATTGAGCATTAACTGTAACCCCTTCTTTTCATTCCATTTCTTGGGGTATATGTAAGGTAGTCCCTTGTCTTGCCTGCATATCCGGTCTGCAGATTTCCGGAATCTCGCTGTGCCTGGATCCCATATAAAGTCATTTTCGTACTGCTGACCCACCTCCGTAAGAGGTCTGCTATAACTGAGATCAGGAATACTGATACCAGGGACTTGATAGCCTCCTCAGTGTCATCAAAGACGTACCCCCTTAACACGTTCACAACCGAAGCGATCCCCTAAACCGAAAAAAATCAATAGAATATGTAAACAAATACAAAAACTACAATAAACTAAGAATATTTAAAATTGCGATGCATATATGCGTCCTCGGTTTGTAGGGACACCACACGTCTCATATATGCGTCCTGTTGTCGTCAACGCGTTAACAACCGATGAACTAGGAAATAACACGCTGCAATCAATAGCTCTACTTGAAGGTGACGACCCTAATTGCCTGGATTAGATCTCAGTTTCCAACCGGTATGAGAGTGTGATATTTCCGATCGTATAGTGGTTCCGCTTTCAAGTAAATTCGTGTTCAGGAAAATTCGTAACACCTTCCAACACTGTTCCATGGCCGACTCCGATAGTCCCCAATTGTAACAGAGACGAGTACACGAGGCTGATCACATTTATGAAAAAAATCTGCAAATCAATAAATACAAATGACACCATTTCACATTAGACAATAACTTGTGTACTTTAAATTTCAAAATTTACGATTCAATAGTATTTAAACCAAATTTAGTAGAAATATGTTGGTTTGGAGGTTTGCGCACCAGTAGGAGTTGAAACAATTCTCATTATGCTATCTTTTGGTTATCCCTATAAGGTGTGTTGGTAAACGCGGAAACTTCTGGATAACGAAGCTGATGAGATGCTTCTGTGGGCACTCAGCTAAATTCCCAACCATCCACCACAAAAATCAAAAATTCTAAATAAAATCGTAAGCATGTTGATAACGGATGTAATTAAAAATATATGTATAAAAAATATTGATTCATTACGTACTAAAGTTGATTACGCATGTAATTGAAATAAAATGTTAAATGTTAAATATCTTCGTACTCCAGTTGATTACGTATGTAATTGAAAAACTGAATAAATGCTTCATTAAATTTCAACTCAACACAAGTACACATGTAAATGAAAATATTTTGGAAGATTGCTTTTTACTTAAGGTGATTACAAGTTTACCTGACATATTTTCAATTTATGTTCAATCGAAATATAAAAGTCCTTGAGTTGACAAATTTCGTGTTGATTCCCAGCCAACTAACGGAGTCCGCAAAGTGCTCCAGCAGCACTCCCCACACGGTGTGTTAACGATCATAGGGAGGCTCCGAAAGGAGTCCCAAAAGGAGCATATCCGCCGGACAAAACAGCACGTTCAAAATGTATAGGAAAAGTGAACCCAAGGGACACCTTATCCCTTCTGCACAAATTCAGATTATACCCCTCATAAACAACTTGTGGGACAATTTGACCCAATATCCACAACACATCCCTGGTAAACTAAATTTTCATTTTATTATTTGCACATAAAATATACAAATCCAAAATTTATTCTAGACAAGAAGATTAATTGTGGCTGTTTATACTTTTACACATAATATTGTTTGCATAAACAAGTTTTGCATGTATTGGAACGGATTGAATACTTGCTTGAGTTTTTGGTATGTGAACAAACAAAAGCATCTTTGTCTTTTTTCCAATTACGCAAAAAGGATGAGGGAAAATCTTGAAATTGAATGATCTTCGATGAACTGGGGGTGTCGGCTACTACAACTTCCTGGATCTTTGCCATAAATCTTTTCGCAAAGAAGGATTCGCGAGCATAGGTGGTAAAAATGATCCACAAATTGCATACGCGTAGGTAAAGTATTTAAAATGTAATGAAAAAAAATTGGCTAGTCCCGAAAAAATTTTTTTTTACGTAAAATCCATCAGAAGGCCCTGACTGAGTATATGAAAAAGTTCGATAACTGTGCAGCCATCCTAAGACATGATTTTATCCATTTGTTCTTCAAAATTGGGTCATTTTAACCCAATTTGTGCAGAAGGGTTAAAAGAGTGTTTTTGGAGTTCTTGCACGTTCGTTTAGATAACCCGCAAGGACTCCGTGAGGACTCCTATAAATGACAGCTTTTAGAGTCCCAGAACGCTCATTGAGAAATATGTTGGAGAAACAAAGACTCCTTTTTTCGTCTCCAAGGTCTCCTAAAATCATACGAAAACAACGCAGAATGAGTGCTTCGTATTACTTCTCCCAAATACTCCTAAGTTAATAATTAATTAAAAATATAAAGCATCAATGCAATCATACATATTCTCTGTACAAAATCCGTAAGTTACCCTAGAGAATACCCCGTAGGGTACCGGGATACTTCCCCATTATAGATATTGCACCGTCATCGGAATAAACAACAATTTTCCCTCCCGCATTTTCAAGAGTGACTAGTATTACATTCAGTGTAATATTCCGTAGAACGGTCAACGGTGGAGACAAGACCACTGCTTGAAGTGATCTTCTGTTATTATGGGTTTTCAACAGAGACGCTACAAAAGTAAATCGATAGGGACAGCAAACGACGCTATATTTTTTCCCGCTCTTTTGACATTTCTCTTCAGTAAGGTTTGCCATTTTATCATGGAAAGATATACGAGCCAACAACGAGTCGAAATTATTAAAATTTACTACCGAAATTTAGAGTCAGTGGCCCAACTTTAAGAGGCCAACTTTAAGAGGACTCAACAATCAGCGATGAGGCTCATTTCTGGCTGAATGGCTTCGTCAATAAGCAAACTATGCGTTATTGGTCAGACAGTAATCCACACGTGATCCATGAGTCATCATTGCATCCCGAAAAAATTACGGTTTGGTGCGGTTTATGGGCCGGCGGCGTCATTGGGCCGTACTTCTTCCGTGATGATCAAGACCGGCACATTACTGTGAATGCGAATCGCTACCGTTCAATGATAACCGAATATTTTTGGCCCCAATTGGATAATATGGACTTGGAGGACATGTGGTTCCAACAGGACGGCGCCACAAGCCACACCGCGAATGCCACAATCAATTTATTGGAAACCAAGTTTGGTGAACGTGTTATCTCACAAAATGGCCCAGTCGATTAGCCGCCTCGGTCGTGCGATTTGACGCCGTTAGATTATTTCCTGTGGGACTATGTCAAGTCTGTGGTATATGCCAACAAGCCAGCGACGAATGAAGAACTTCGTACGAATATCGAAGGTGAAATTTCAGCAGTATCGGCCGATTTATGCTTGAAAGCCATGCAAAAGAAATCGATTTCCATACATAATGGCATCGAACGTACTCTCACAGGAATAAAGAATTTCATTGGTATCTAAAACCGGTTTTGTTTTATTTAAAAAATCTTTTGTAGCGCTCTTATTGAAAACCCCGTTAAATGGTAGAGGTCTCCAATTCAGCCGTGACTCGTTTCCAGGCGAGTATTTTGTATACTAAACCCTTAGGATCTTAAATTGCCCAAAAGAGGCTATAAACCTCGTTTCAATGAATGAGCGTAACATTTTTGAACGCACTCGCCATATCAAGAAAGCCAACCATCGTATACCTTGTAACAACCAAAGACTAATAATAACAATAAGGGTTGTCTCCGTAGACCAGCCATTGCAGTACGCATGATGCGAACCGGATAGCAATTTTAAATCAATACTCTTCCGTAAGTACCCATTTATAGGACGATCCGAAGACTTCACACAGATAAATGCCAAACTTGGTGTCCTAAAGTTTTGGGAGATGTGTGTGACTATTTTTCCGCGTTGTGAATAAACATCAGTCAGCATAAACCGCCCTGTAGGTGTCTGAAGCCAGTGACCGCGATGTATAGCCATATCAGCCAGGGTACGAGGGTTGATATGATTTCGGGTCCAGTAATAAAAAAAACAATACTTTACCATTGGAAATAGTTTTATTGTTTTTCAAAATATTTGTCATTATGATCAATGCACTTTTGCATGCGCTCAAACTACGCTCCTCTACGATTGTGACACCACCAAAACATGGTTTTTGAACGCTTCAACATCTACTTTGGGCGTCCAAAAACCACGCAGTAAATAGAAGTCGTTGGGTGCCAAATCAGCGCTGTACGGCGGATAACCTATCAATTCGACATGTTGAGTGTTCAAATAGCCCATTGTTTCAGCTGATAAGTGAGAGTTCACATTATACTGTTCCCTATCGCACGTATCACAGTTTCAAGCTAGATAGGGTCATTTGTACTCGTATACCTGCTACTTTAAAGAGAGAACCGATGTAGCCCTTTTCATAAAACGATCACCAATTGCCTAATCCCAAGATAATATTCTTTTGCAGCGTCTGAATTTGAAAACACCATGCGTGTTTGGTACGGGTCGTACCAAAATGTGGAACGATATTACCCATTTTGTTAAAAGCGCACACCATTGGAATATGAAAACTTATGTCAGAAAACCTTAAGTGTCAATTTTTGTTGAAACCGGTTCATATTGGAACGAACTTCCTTATCGCACGTTGCGGGTGGGGGCTAAATGAAAAAAACTAAACAGCTTTCATTTTAAAACTATTATGCTACAAACCACTATTATCAACTATATTGTTTACTTTTGCTTTGGTTTGCGTCTAGACTGACTAGATGTCTCACACATGTTGTAAAATTTTCGTGTTTAATGGGAAGTTTTCTAGGTGGAGCCTGTAAACAATACTTTATATATATTGTAGTTTTGAACCCAATAAAAAGTAAATTTATAAAAAGAAGTTTACAAAAGAAAATGTTTTTAAATAAGTGCCTTTTCTTAAAAAAAGTAAATTTCCTCAAAAAAAATACCTATTCATATTCTTAAACAATGTACCTTTTCTTAAAAACTCCTTATCTTAAAGAAATACCTTTGGTTAAGAAAAGTAAATTTTTTTACAAAGTATTTTTTACATAAAAAAATTATTTTTTTTCATATAAGTACCTTTTCTTAAAAAAGTAAATATTCGAATAACATATTGCCTTTTCTGAAGAAACCACATTTTCTTTAAAGATTGCTTTTTTGTGAAACAAAATAACTTTTCTTGAGATAGTAAGTACCTGCTCTTACAAATGTACATATTCTTGAAAAAAGGACCAATTCTAAAAAATATTTCCGTTTCTTAAAAAAGCCTTTTCTTCAAAACAAAAATACCTTCTCTTAAAAAAAAGGAATTTTCATACTAATACTCTTTTTCTTGAAAGTACGTTTTCTTAAAAATAAAATAATATCTTTTTGCTTCTTTTCTTGAGATAAGTAGCGTTTCTGATAATCAGTACATTTTCTTAAAAAATATCATTTTTCTAAAACGATAACCACTTCTGTAAAAGGTACCTGTTCTTAAATAAAGTACTTCTTGGTAAGAAAAAATTCACACTCATATGGCTTTTTCTTATAGAAAGTACTTCTTTTTAAAAATATCACATTTTCTCTAAAAAAAACATTAGCTTTAATTAAAAGAAGTACCTCTCTATAAAAAAGAACCTTTTTGGGAAAATGTATAGTACACATTCTTACAAAAAGGACCCAAAAATTTTGTTTTTTTTTTAAACATACATACATACATACATTTTTCTTAAAAAAAGTTTATCATTTTACAAAAGTATATTTTCTTCAAGATCCATTTAAATTATCGTATTTTTCAACGGGCGCTTAAGGCGTGATGGAACTACGTAGTACATAATATATAGCGAAAGAGACTTCGTTCCAACCGGGTGTCCCCTGACACCTCATGTGATATTTCCTTATTTCTTCGAACACTTTTGACAAACAGATGGTGGTATACCCACTCAGAATTTTCTGTCCTAAGTTCCACTGAAGGCACTGTGGTCACATGACCGGTTATACCGAAATAATTGCGATCATTTGCGTCGATGTGCTTATTCCACGAACAACTTTTGTTTGTTTTATCTCGCCTGGAAAGACCCATACGGTCGATTGCTGTTTTGTTACGGGCTCATATGCATAGATTCATGATTCGTCACCGATGGCGATATTATAAAATGCATCTTTTCTCCAATCGACACGAGCCTTTTTTTTGAGTATTCGTCAAATTGTGTGGGACTCAGCGAGAACAAATCATTTTCACTGTCAAATGAACATACAATGTGTTATTAATGCCTGTCATACTAATGTCCACGGATGCCTCAATCTTGCGGAATGTCAGATGTCGGTCTTAATTTATAAGTTCACGCACTGCCTCTATGGTTTCCACCAAAACGACCGAAGTTAGACGACCTTCTCGAAATTCATTCTGGGCCGAACGGCATCCGAGACTGAACTCTTGGTATCAACGATTTACAGTGGTGCTGCAGCACCAAAAATCGAATCTAGATGGTTGAGACACTATTGTCTTGTTAATCCAAGCCGAAAATCATAGAACAAATGAGATGAATTTTTCAACACACTGTAAATAAAGCGTGGTCCAACCAAAACGGACGATGTTTGTAAAACAAAAATTTTTCAGAGAATTATCTTAATATTTTGTATTATAATAGAAGGCTGTATGGCAATTATGTGTGAAAATATCGGCGAAATGCTCGGCACGGCTTCGGTGGCATACCTCTATCCGATGGTCCATATTTTCAATGAATCTGAGACATAATTGTGGTTCAATGCCCCTAGTGTGCCGAATTATCTCATCCTGTAGCTCTTTAATTGTTCCTGACTTATTAACGTAAACTTTTTCTTTTAAATATCCCCAAAGAAAGAAATCCAACGGTGTTAAATCACATGATTGTGGCGGCCAATTTACATAGCCACGACGTGAGATAACACGGTCATTGAATTTCTCGCACAAAAAAGGCGTTGTTTCGTTGGCTGTGTGGTAAGTGGCACCATACTGTTGAAACCACATATCGTCCACGTTCATATCCTCAATTTCTGGTCACAAGAAGTCCGTTATCATGCCGACTAAAAAAATCACGAAGTGCACGAAAAGCATTTTGATTACAACAATCTTAACGCGCTGCTCAACTGTGTACCTCTCCATGGTTGAATATGTCAAACACTGAAACAAAGAATTGTCAAACTAAGTTGGGCATAAACTTGACGTTAAGGTGTGACTCAAAATTTACATCGTGCATAATGGTTGAACCACCCTTTACAACAAATAGTGCTCGCAAGTGAAAACGTTCCATCTATGTTTATGCTAAAATATGTCAAACTTTCCAATAGAAGTTCCAGTTAGTACCTGGCAACACTAGTATTGGCAGGATCCGAAATATAAATAGCAACCTCGTATAAGAAAATCGGCCACATATTGAAGTTCCGCTGTTGAAACCATACCTAGCCTAGGAGACTTACAGGACTTGGCGTTACCGATGTGATATTTAATCCTCGATTGGGTAAAATTTTCCGTCGTAACTTTATATCTGCAAAAAGTATTTTCATTCATAGCTTTCAGCAAGTCATCAGGGAAACAGGTATTTATAAGGAGATTGATCGAATCCCAATTCCAGGTACTTGAGTTTCCAAAATAAAACTGCAGCTATCGAGCTAAAAGGAACTTAATACGCACCATAATTTTTCGACCTCTCACGATCTTGCACGCTCGTGAGACAAGAAAGGATATCACGCCGAGCAATCACCACATTTTTGGGTCCCAGATATTACTAGAGTCTATGCAAAATTTAAATATGAATTTCGACATTATTAGTTACGGCAAGAAGCCATTGATTGAGAAGCAGTTTTGCATATAATTTCAAAGTAAAAACAAAGTACACATCTTTATAAAAAATAGGTTAGCTCCAACATTCTTCTTAGAATGCCTTGCAGTTTTCTAATTCAAAGAAAATAAAGTAAGTTACATCTAAATGACTGTCTCTCTTGTATTGCAATGTAAGTCATGTGATAGTTTTACAATGGCCACCTTAAGCAATTCATATAGTCGCAATTTTTCACTTCATATCATATCACAATTTATATGTCCATTAAGCTTTGCATGTTCTATATTCACTTGTGTTAGCCAACATGCAATACTTTATATGCCACATTGCAAAAAATGGGATGATCCTCATATCTCAGCCATATAGGTTTTGTGGCAAGAAAATTAGGAAAGGCGAACAAACGTTGTGCTAAAATGTCATGGTAAAATGTTCAATAACTTTATCAAAAACATTAAAAAGAAGAGCATTATTGTAGTAATACTTTGCTTGCAACATGCAACACACAGTGTTGCAAAAAAGGAGCTGCAGTTAACAAACAATCACAAAAGTTGGAGGAGGAAAACGTAGATTCACAGGAGATGAATGTGACACATAACATGTGTATAGGTAGTGTTTTCATACGTAGTTTTTCTTGGAAGGCAAAACAATCATTGTGTTTACTTATTCAATTTCCTGGTCACTGCTTCTGCAAGAATAACTATATTGGAATGGAGACAACGCCAAGCAACTACAACACAAACAGATCAGGTGTATTGTTACACATGTTGCAGGCAAGTTGGGGTTCTGTTGTTGTTCACAAGGAGTAAGTACTTTACTCTGACTGACAATTTTTTCGTCGAGTCTCTTTATATCAGCTCCATGAGTCGCAGAGTATCAGTTGCGCATGTGCCAGACCACTTGCGATACTTAGAGCACAGTTGGTAAAGTATATATGGTTTAGGCGAAGTTTGCATGCACTTGCTAGAAATTCGGTTTGTAATCAATTTAATTATTTGAAAATTATAATTTCTAATTTCATTTGAATTATGTCAACTAAAAGAATACTAGAAACAATTGTAGTCATACGCTAAAGTTATCTACATATATAGTCCATTTGTCTCAACAACTTTATGATATTAGGTGTGGTTGCATATCAACGTTGGATGTTGAGGTGGGTTGCTTTAATAATACCAGATAGATCTATTAGTTCAAAGCAACAAACAATACCTGTAGGTGTATTTACTACAGTGAACGGAAGAGCCAATGCACCGTGCAATTTTGTGGTTCGTGTTTTATGAGCTCACGTATTCAACGAAGCCAAATGAAATCATTCAGTCTCACTTGACCATTCAAATAGGAATGTTAATCGTTGCCTTTCGCTTGCATTGCACTGTGAGAAATGTTCCATAAAGAATAAAATAAAATAAATGGTTTCCCGTCACATCCCATGAAGGGATTATGGAGAGCTTCTCACAAACCAGTGAGCTGTGCGCGTTCTAGTTTTATACTCACTGATTGGGACCTACAGTTTTACACCGGTTCCAAACGGTATTTTGAGAAGCTTTTTCATGGCTATATACTCGATAGTGTCGCCGTGACTTAGCGAGTTGACCGCCGTCGAAAGAAAATGTAAGGTGGTCAGAGCAGGGATCGAACCCACGTTATCATGCACAAGAGCCGCGCACTCTACCATTGCACCACCAACGGGCACATAACGGCCCATAAAGAATACGTACATGATTTGTTTATGATCTTCTTCAATGTGCAAGTAATACAACCGTACAAAAGAACCGACTTCACGTTGAAATTGAATATTCGCAATATCGCCTTTACCTATGTTCTCTTATTGCGCCTGATTTTGTGCAGGTTTAGAAATGTAGTACGGGCCCTTATTTATACTATCACGTATATCCACCGCGGAGCCGCCAACCTTGGTAATTTTTAATCCTAAATAGTTGACTGAATCCACGCCTTGAATTAACGAACGATCTAAAACGATTGAACCATGTCCATCTGTCTGTCTGCGTCTGGCTGGCTGGTCAACACGATAACTACCGTAAATCTTTTGCGATCACAGCGAAATATTGTCAGGGAATATTATTTATCCAAGATTAGTTTGGGATTGAAAATAGGTGTTTTGGCCACGCCTCTTCTGGTACCTCCCATACAAATCGACATGTGATTAGCTTCAACTCCAACTTTGCTTAATAATCTGTAAATATCTACTTAATTAATCCGTAAATGTCTACTCAACTGGATAAAATTTGTCCATTCTGGTACCTCCCACGCAAAATCTTGGTGGTCGTCCGGGTTGTCAATGAGATAAGTCGCGTGAAACACTTCCGATCTTAATGAAATTAGGTTATAGGCTTCCTGCCATTAAACGCAAGTCACCTATTAAGACAAAGGTTATTATGCCATGCCCTACTAAGATAAGGTGTGCGGCCGGCTGGTTGTTCGGCAAGATAACTGACACAAAACCGAACGAATCTTTATGAAGTTTGGTGCTAGACAAAACTTAGTCAAATGCACACGCCAAAGTTTTCCGAAAAATTAAAGATAAACTACGGTCCACGCCCACTTTCGTACCTCCCATACAAAAGTTGTTCGTCTTTCCATCTAGCCGACTCGATATCTTCCATATACCACAACATATCTTAACTAAATTTGGTACTGATCAATATTTTGTGTAACATTGTGTAAAACCAGATGCACAACTTCGCCATGCCCATTTTTGTACCCCCCCATATAAATACTGGGCGGACAATTGGCTGGTAGTCACGATAACTCCCCATAATCACTTAGGATCGTAACTAAGTTGGATATTGAATATTATTTAGCGCGCTGCCACTAATGTTCCAATATTCAATAGAACTCGTTCGCAATGGATGACTTCGGGTGAGGGTATGTTTAAGTCGGTTCACCTGACTGAAGTTTCCCTACTGGTTTAGCAGCAGTGGGGTTTAGTAAACAGCAGGGGCACCTCGAGCTCGATGTGGCTCTTCACCAGGCACTACGATCTTGGCAGGGACAATTCCTGTCCCTGTGCACTACCAACTGTGCACTCGTTCCCTAAATTTGCTCAAACTGGGTTAGTTCAAGTTTCCGGCGTTACAGAGAGGATATACACGCTGACGAACTCTTCAAATGTAATAATCATCTTAAATGACGACGCTGCAGTCAATGGCAACTTATGCTACAGTTCCACAATATGATTAAAAAAAGACCGCCATACATTTACTGTAGAGGTCGGATCAATAAGTCCGTGACTTTTCGAACTTCTCTCGTAGTTATATGAAATCCAACACCGCTTCCCTCAAGTACCACCTGTTAATATATTACTTTCAAGTTTTAAGCAAGTTCCGTCATTCACTTTGGGTTTAATAGCTGTTCAAACATACAACCTCGTGCATTTTTGAATGATCAGTTGGGTTTAGAAGCTGTCTGTAAGATGGGTGCCGCGTTTACTCTCAATTGACCATAAACGAAAGGGTGCACACGTATGTAGTCCCAATGGCAAAATTCCATGAATTGGGCTACGAATTGGCACATCATCCACCATATTCTCCGGATTAAGCCCCCAGTGACTATTTGCTATTTCCAAACCTAAAGAAATGGTTCGGTGGAAACGAAGAAATTATTGATCAAACACATGCCTATTTTATGGACCTCGAAAAATTCTATTTTTTGGAAGGGATACAAAAATTGGAGGAAAGGAAAAGGATAATATGTTGAAAAATAATTTTTTTTTTCCAAAAAAAACTGTTTCATTCAAAAAGTCACAGAGCATGATAAGAAATTTAGAATTCGCAATGTGAGTGAAAAGATCCTTCACACGCGGCGGCACTGTAGATAGTTGAAGTGTAACCTGTCACACAGAAATACGATTATTGTAAACGGGCCATAAATAAATGTTAATATGATAAAGCGAGCAGCAGTCGATATCAAGATCAGCATACTTGGTACCGTTGCAATCAGCTGCGATACAACAGTAATGGGGAAAAATGAAGGAGATGAATTCAGTATATAAAAAATTGCAGGATATAACCCAAATATTACAGCATAAAATTACGACTAACTGCTGGAACCCGCATAAATGCGAGGGATTTCGCATAAATTTGAAGCAATGCCTGACCAGTGACTGGAACAGTGTAACAATTTAAAGAAAATGTCAAACGCGGCTATTGTCCCCTGGGAAATGCGTCCAGATTTTAGGTGATACCTACATTGCATACTTAAATATTTGAGTAGTTCAGTATTCAATTGTAATACAGCCCATGACGTTTTATATAGTGTGCACCATTTTTAAGTTGCTCATTAAAATCGTGTTTAACAATCATTTTTGCATACACTTCGTGGTTGTTGTTTTTTTTTTGTCTATTCGACTTTAGTATCAAATTTTAGTATTTTTTTTTTCATTATTTTCTCATTTGCTTTACTGCGTCTCTTTGTCTCCTGATATCAATTCAATATGTTTTTGTTTTGTATTTTTTTCGTTACTTTTTCGGTCTGTCATAGTTGTCTTGAGTGTTAAGTATTTGCGACAGTTGTGGCATGCCATACCACCACACCATACCATACCACACCACCATGTTAAGTAATATGGCTCTAACTATATGGTCGCTATCTGTCGTTTTGACTGGTTGGCTTGTGCCAAAGTTTGTGGTTGAATAGTTTTTGTTTTTTTGTTGTATTTTTTTGTTAACTATAGCATGGACTCATGTAGGTATAGTTGTATGTCTGAAGAAAATTAAGATAGAGGAATTGTAGAAACTGTTATTACTTCGTAAACTGTGAAATCAGAGTATTTCCGACATATTTGGCATGATTTTTTAAACTTTGTGGAATGTGTTTTTCAAAGACACTCGGATAAAATATGACTTGCACTTGGTGCAAAAGAAAGTAGAGAAAACTTCAGCATCTATAAATGGTACAGATGATTTTCGTGGGTGGAAATTATTGTATACATTGCCACTTCAAAAACTCAAATTAAACACACAAGTTTGCCATTGATTTACTTATATAGTGCTCCTAATTGGTAGTAGACTTTCTATATCTACTAGAGTCAATGAGACGATGTTTGTCACTTGCACCAGTAAAAAGTTTTTCGGACTCACCTTTGCATCGGATGCCGTCTACAGAAGAATCAGACAATAAATCGCCTGACGGAAAATTCTTTCTTTGATCATATATGTATACATCGACACGACGATAGGGTACCTACCTTAAGAATTCTTCTGAGCATTTGATTACCTGCTGGTGGTATTTGGTTTATCTCGTTTTATGTACCCATTTCTCTGGCAACTTACTGAATGAGGAAATGTAGTAAGACATACTTCTACTTCTAATAGAGGGAAATTATTACTCAGTCGAGGATTAAATAGGCCATCGGCAATCTCAACCCCTCTAACAGCTCTATTCTGGCAGGGTTACAAAAGTCACCACGGGTACTATTTGACAGCAATATGATAATTGTCACAAATCGGTATTCTGACACTTTTTTTAGTCACAAAAGTGTCTAAAACTGTTACCCGCCAAAGAGGAGGTAACGGCGCGTGACAGTTGATACAAAAACATTTTATAAATTCTACAAGTAAACAATAAAAGTGTATACGTTAAAAAAATAATCCCGTAATCTCCGCTTAGCATCCATCTCTGGATTTTCCTTGAGGAAGGCAATATAGCATTACAGCTGTGCCTTGGCAGTGCGCACAAATTTACTGAGTAATAATGTATTAATTTTAATTCAGTAAAACATAAATGTATTAAATACTTACTTTTTCTGTTTTGACGATTTCATTTTGAGCAGACGACCATATGTTTTTGTTTTGGTTTCTCTGGTTTTGAAAACCTGTTATTGTGAGGTGAATTATTTGTTAAGGGGTGGATTTTTCGTTCTCACCGTGTTGCCAAAATACCAGATACAAACTACGGTGACAACTTTGTAACAATTTGTGGTTACAATTCGATCGTTACCACATACACAGAATAGGGGTGTAAGTCTCCTGCGCGATATATGGCATAACCAGCGGAACTTCAGTCCGTGGCCGATATACTCATACCCTAGGGGATTCGTCTATACATCGCGTATATTGACATTAAATACATACGTAACGGATAGAGGCACAGAATAGTGGTGTTTACTCTCGATTCGTGGAAAACTCCTATATCCTTATATAACCCTCCCTAAGGTTTGGGACCTATAAGCTACTCTTCGTTCCTCATGAAGATTTTGAACCGACTGATAGATGAGCATTTACGGCGAGTATTGATGTAAGGTTGATATCGGGGGTTCAGTAAGCATCTTGCAAGGGAAGATGGACAGCCTGAAGTAGTTAGACACATTGTAACGTGGTTTTGTCTAGGGCTGAGGTAAGCTCAGCCATGTCCAGAGTCTTTCGTTAGGATCCATCAAACCTTTCGAAATAAGAACAGAATAGTTTACCCTTTCTGGGGGATTCGAATTCAGATTCTTTATTGATATTTAATTTACAAAGTTATTTTATTTACAGGAATAACTTCAACTGCTTCTCTCGGTGAGAACACTCCTCTTAGCTTGAGAACACTAGTCTTGGTTGACAGCACTCTTCTGGGGGCACTTGTTTGAGAAATCGTCTGGGCCAGGTTGCGGACTGGTAGTTTCTAGGGTGATCGGTATCGGATATGCTGGATCGGTATATGCTTTACATCTTCGGTTAGCACGGTTCGGTATCGGTTATCGTTGGGTGAGTTACATCGGAACAGTGAGCCGAAGCCCCTGTATAGGAACAGTGAGCCGAAGCCCCTGTGTAGGAACAGTGAGCCGAAACTCCTGTGTAGGAACAGTGAGCCGAAACTCCTGTGTAGGAACAGTGAGCCCAAGCCCCTGTGTAGGAACAGTGAGCCGGAGCCCCTGTGTAGGAACGGTGAGCCGAAGCCCCTGTGTAGGAACAGTGAGCCGAAGCCCCTGTGTAGGAACAGTGAGCCGAAGCTCCTGTGTAGGAACAGTGAGCCGAAACTCCTGTGTAGAAACAGTGAGCCGAAACTCCTGTGTAGGAACAGTGAGCCGAAACTCCTGTGTAGGAACAGTGAGCCGAAGCCCCTGTGTAGGAACAATGAGCCGAAACTCCTGTGTAGGAACAGTGAGCCGAAGCCCCTGTGTAGGAACAGTGAGCCGAAGCCCCTGTGTAGGAACAGTGAGCCGAAACTCCTGTGTAGGAACAGTGAGCCGAAACTCCTGTGTAGCAAATATATTTTTACCGTCTTTACTAAAGAACGGATCCCAAAATGTGCTCCTGTCCTTTGCAGAACTAGAGCCCCAGGCAAAATGCTATAATCTTGTCTGGTTGTTCGCTCGGAGGCGACGACTTGAGTCTAGTCAACCGCAACACTAAGTACCATTGCTGTAGTGACGCAAATGAGAATTGCATCCAACCACTCATTCTCGTGTGGACATTAAAACTAGTTCGCTGCTAATATGTACACAACGCCGACAGAGCTTGTGTGTTGTCAGTGAGTGTGATTGTTCGCGGTGGTTGGTGCGACTGATGGATGTTGTGTATGCTTAGGTGACGGGTAGACCAGGGATGTATGCGGGTGGGAATGGTGTTTGGTATTATGTACGGACGGATCATGACGTCACGTTACATCCCCCCTTGCTTTGGGAAGCGAAGCTTGCCTGAGCTTAGACTGGGCAGTGAGACAGACCGGTTGGATTTGGGACACATTGTGTTTGAATTATTGGGGGTGACGGAAACGGAACTTATTGGCTGGTGGGTCGTTGTACTGGAATGACGGGTTGTTAAATTTCTGCCCACCACCTTGATAAGGGTGGGTTTACCTCGCAAAAGTCGTTGCTTGGTAGGTGTATCGTGCTTCAATTTTATTCCGTGGTTAGGAAACGATCGGTTCACAGCAGAGCGTTGGAAAACCATGTCGTTGTGTCGGTTATTCGTATTGAGTTTTCGGTTATCCTTGGATGCAAGAACAGCTGAGGGAAAGACGGACTGGAGGGGCTGAGGTGGTATATTCGGTGTGTGTTGATTTGGTCTCCTACGGATGCTATTGTCTTGCAGGCAGAGACAATGTCTGGATAATATGCCATTCTTCCCACAGTGCGAACAAAAAATTATACCAGGGTTCGGGCAATTCCAACGGTGATGTCCCTTCCTTTTACACCGCCAACAATGGGTACGCCTAGTATAGGATTCCAGGACGCATGAAACCATATATGAGGTTTGAAGTTTTCCGAAACTCGATTCTTCTGTTTTGAGTAACTCAAAATCCTTAGCGAGTGTGATCATTTCATCCAATGACACAAAATCGGACCTTCGGATATAGTGTCGATATTCTGGCCGCAGACCATCATATATTTGGTCCACGTGGTTTCCTGTACGGAGACTTGGGTGTTGGCGTGCGGTGCTGATCATTTCCAGAATGTAATCTTTGGCTATTTCGCCGTTGTATTGTCTGCGGGTAAAAAACGATCGCTCAAGTTGGGCAAAATGATGGGCAGACAAGAAAAATTTCTCTGCTTCCTTTCTGAAGGAGGGCCATGATCTTATTTTAGATTTAGTTACCCGATACCACTTAAGTGCATTCCCTTCCAATACTCCAGGTTAGGTGTGTAATATTAGGTCGACTGGCAATAGGTAGCATTCGGCTAACTCCTCGAAGCGGTCGAGGAAATCTAATAAGTCTTCGTCGCCGGTATATGTTAATTTCCATTGAGTGATGGTGTTCATGATTTCTGTGTTAGATATCCCCAATCTAAGATGTCTTCCGGGTACAGGTATTTGTGTCGTTTCCTTCACCATAATTTGTCGCTCTTCGGCTCTGATTTCCTCTTCTATATCGCGGAGGAGATTCTCAGAAGACGATCGTGCGCGTTTCTGTCTAACAAATTCGCTTAACAGTTTCCTTGAATGTTCCACAGTATAACCTTCGGTTAGAATTCCATGCTTCTGACACTGTTCTAGTAGCTGTTCTCGTTTTAATGTGTATATCCAGCCGAGTGAATCAGATGACAGATGTGGAGTTGTATCCTTGTTGATGCTATTTCCTGGGACAGACTCTCCATCGATGGCGACGGTAGTTTTTCCACTTTGCTACTTCAAGCCTGGTCCCTGCTCGGGCGCCATTTGTAACGTGGTTTTGTCTAGGGCTGAGGTAAGCTCAGCCATGTCCAGAGTCTTTCGTTAGGATCCACCAAACCTTTCGAAATTAGAACAGAATAGTTTACCCTTTCTGGGGGATTCGAATTCAGATTCTTTATTGATATTTAATTTACAAAGTTATTTGATTTACAGGAATAACTTCAACTGCTTCACTCGGTGAGAACACTCCTCTTAGCTTGAGAACACTAGTCTTGGTTGACAGCACTCTTCTGGGGGCACTTGTTTGAGAAATCGTCTGGGGCAGGTTGCGGCTGGTAGTTTCTAGGGTGATCGGTATCGGATATGCTGGATCGGTATATGCTTTACATCTTCGGTTAGAACGGTTCGGTATCGGTTATCGTTGGGCGAGTTACATCGGAACAGTGAGCCGAAGCCCCTGTGTAGGAACAGTGAGCCGAAGCCCCTGTGTAGGAACAGTGAGCCGAAGCCCCTGTGTAGGAACAGTGAGCCGAAGCCCCTGAGTAGGAACAGTGAGCCGAAACTCCTGTGTAGGAACAGTGAGCCGAAACTCCTGTGTAGGAACAGTGAGCCGAAGCCCCTGTGTAGGAACAGTGAGCCGGAGCCCCTGTGTAGGAACAGTGAGCCGAAGCCCCTGTGTAGGAACAGTGAGCCGAAGCCCCTGTGTAGGAACAGTGAGCCGAAGCTCCTGTGTAGGAACAGTGAGCCGAAACTCCTGTGTAGGAACAGTGAGCCGAAACTCCTGTGTAGGAACAGTGAGCCGAAGCCCCTGTGTAGGAACAGTGAGCCGAAACTCCTGTGTAGGAACAGTGAGCCGAAGCCCCTGTGTAGGAACAGTGAGCCGAAACTCCTTTGTAGGAACAGTGAGCCGAAGCCCCTGTGTAGGAACAGTGAGCCGAAGCCCCTGTGTAGGAACAGTGAGCCGAAACTCCTTTGTAGGAACAGTGAGCCGAAACTCCTGTGTAGCAAATGTATTTTCACCGTCTTTACTAAAGAACGGATCCCAAAATGTGCTACTGTCCTTTGCAGAACTAGAGCCCCAGGCAAAATGCTATAATCTTGTCTGGTTGTTCGCTCGGAGGCGACGACTTGAGTCTAGTCAACCTCAACACTAAGTACTATTGCTGTAGTGACGTAAATGAGAATTGCATCCAACCACTCATTCTCGTGTGGACATTAAAACTAGTTCGCTGCTAATATGTACACAACGTCGACAGAGCTAGTGTGTTGTCAGTGAGTGTGATTGTTCGCGGTGGTAGGTGCGACTGATGGATGTTGTGTATGCTTAGGTGACGGGTAGACCAGGGATGTATGCGGGTGGGAATGGTGTTTGGTATTATATGCGGACGGATCATGACGTCACGTTACAACATAGAGACATCGCTGGCTTCTTAGGAGTATATGTTGGTACCCTTTTAACAAATAATAATTTGTTTTTCAATAAGAGCGCTACAAAAGTTTTTTTAAATAAATCAAATACCAATTAAATTCTCATTCCTGTGAAAGCACGTTCGATGCCATTATGTATGGAACTCCATTTCTTTTGCATGGCCACCACGGGCACGCTTGCAGAAGTCTAGACGCCGAATCCAATTTTCGACGGTTTATAAGCATAAATCGGCCGATACTGCTGCAATTTCACGTTCGATATTCGTACAAAGTTCATCAATCGTCGCTGGCTTGTTGGCATAGACCATAGACTTGAGGTAGCCCTACAGGAAATAATCTAACGGCGTCAAATCGCACGACCGAGACGGCCAACCGACTGGGCCATTTCGTGAGATAACACGTTCACCAAACTTGGTTTCCAATAAATTGAATTTGGCATTCGCTGTGTGGCCTGTGGCACCGTCCTGTTGGAACCACATGTCCTCCAAATCCATATTATCCAATTGGAGCCAAAAATATTCGGTTATCATTGAACGGTAGCGATTCGCATTCACAGTAATGTGCCGGTCTTGATCATCACGGAAGAAGTACGGCCCAATGACGCCGCCGGCCCATAAACCGCACCAAACCGTATTTTTTTCGGGGTGCAATCATGGATTTCGTGTGGATATTTTGCTTATTGACGAAGACACTCAGCCAGAAATGAGCCTCATCGCTGTAGATGTTTGAGACCACTGAAGTTGAGGCCACTGACTCCAAATTTCGGTAGTAAATTTTAATAATTTCGACTCTTTGTTGGCTCGTATATCTTTCCATGATGAAATGGCAAACCTTACTGAAGAGAAATGTCAAAAGAGCGGGAAAAAATATGGCGTCGTTTGCTGTCCCTATCGATTTACTTTAGTGGCGCTCTTATTGAAAAACCCTTTACAAACCGCGCGATAGAATTGGCTATATCGAGCCTTGGTAAGGATGTGGATCTTAAGAACCTAGCATACGAAATGCTCACCAGACGATGAGTCACGGCCGAATTGGACACCACGACCTTTAACAGATATGTCAACAGAGGTACACACTGAGGAGGATCTTGTTTCTTCCTGCGCTAAATTAAATTCTGGTCACTCTCGAAAATGCAGATGAAAAAGTTATCGATTATGCTGCGGACGTGGTTCTAGCAGTAAGGGCAAATGCTCTAGTATCCAAAGAGATATCCTTCAAGTTAAGCTACAGACTTTGGGCAGGTGGACGGGTGAAAATGGTATGTGTCTCAGGCCGCCCAAAATCGAGTTAGTCCCTTTTACCTGATGGTATAAGCTCCCTAGCGCAACCTGTCACTTTGAACGTGTCTGAAATTAGGCTTGCAGAGAGTGCAATTACCCGGATGTTATATTGGACAACAAACTATGTTCCACATCCAATATAACTGAGAGGGTGAAAAATACTACAATAGCCCCCGATACCTGTAAGCTGCAAATGGGGACTCTTCCCGCGGATATAGCGGCGAAACGACCAATACAGTTGCTGTGTGGGTATCAAGTGCTTCAGTAACCCCCTATAGTGCACTACATGGGATGATGTATGAAATAAATGTAGTTTCCTTTAAATTTTATTGTAGAAACGAGCGTTCGAGCGTTAGCTCAATAATTAAAATTCTTTTATTATCAATATTTCGCTACCCATTGGGTAGCGTCGTCAAGAAAATATGCATAAAAATACATACATACCTAATGGATGAAGACACAGAATAGTGTTAATTTGCAATAGTTGTTTATTTTTCTGACTATTTTACCCAATGGGTAGCGAAATTTTGAAAATAAACGAATTTCAAATATTGACCTAAAGCTCGAATATTTTGATTTTAAATAGAAAATATTTTGTATGCAAACATCATGACAGACCACAAAAACCTAATGAAGTGGTTCGATTCCTAATAACTGAATTAGAGTAAAGCAGTCGAGTCATATTTGGTTTATTTGCACCAATAATGAATACTCGTACATAAATTTAAGTAGGGTGAACCGAATTAACCATACCTTCACCCTAGTACCGTACGCTGGATTTTATTTCGGGGGGGGAGGCTCAACGGGATATTTAGGTTGAAAAATAGAACTACATTCAAAAATCACTTGAGGTACGTGCCTACCTCACTCTAAGTCACTCTTGGGGCTCATATGCAATAGTAGAGTTATAAAATTTTGTCCAATACCCAACTTAATTAGGATCCTAAGAAGTTTTGGGGATTTATTGTGACTACCTGCCAATTGTCCGCCCAACATGTGTAAGACAGGAACAAAAATGGTCATGGGTCAATTGTTCATTTGTAATGACAAAGTAGGTGTTCAGAAAATATTGCGCAGTACCAAATATGATAAAAATCTGTTGAAGTTTACGGGAGATATCGCTTCGGCCAACTGGAAAACTTTTGCATGGGAGGAACAAGGATGTGTGTGTGCACAGAAGTCAATTTTAAAAAAACAAACTGGCTGTGGTTTACCACAGTGATCGTGTACACCCATCTTTTGTATGGGACGTACGACAATGGTAGTGGCAAAACCTCTAATTTTTCATAGTACAGTGGTATTGGCCGTCGGTGGTGCAATGGGTAGTGTGTGCGGCACTTGTAAGGGTGGAGCGCGGAATTTGCTTATTTGGGAATGAAATAAAAAATTTATGAACCTTAGTAAAATTTATTTTATATTTTAATTTTTAAATTACATGGTTTCAAATAGTGTATCCGGTAAATGTCGACCTTCGCTATACACACACAATGCTGCATACGTTTTCTAAAGTCTTCATGAACTCTAACAAGCATCTCGACTGGCATTCTGCACATTTTAGCCTCAATATTGTTTATTAGGTCTTACAAGGTGTTGGGACAGTTGATATACACCTTCGACTTCAGATAAACCCAAAGGAAAAAATCGCATGTGGCTAAGTCTGGTGAGCGTGCCGGCCAGTTCACATCACCTCTCAAAGAGATAAGCCGTCCAGGTAACATTTGCCTCAAACAATTCATGGTAACCCTTGCTGTGTGTGCAGTGGCACCATCCTGTTGGAACCATGTATCCTCTAATTGCATTGCCTCAAGAGCCGGCTGAAAAAATCCAGTCTCATAGTCAAGTACCGTTCGGAGTTCACAGTTACGGCAAGACGGTTATCCTGGAAAAAGTAAAGGCCTATGATGCCCATTCGTGATATGGCGCATCACACAGTGACACGTTCCGAATTCAGAGGTTTCTGGCGAAGTTCTCTGGGGTTTGTTTCACTCCAGTACCGCATATTTTGTTTGTTTATACACCCACTGAGGTGAAAATGTGCCTCATCAGAAAAGACTGCAATGATCGAGTACGCATTTGAAAAATACGCTTCAACACAAACTGATCTCTCCTCACGTGTTCAATGCATGATGGCAACTGGAAGGCAGACGAATACAAATCTCCCGTCAGCCACAGCCTGCAGTGCAAAAAAGCTAATTAGCGCGCTCCACCCTGTACATGAAAACGCTCTGACCACCTTATATTTCTTTCGACGACGTTCACTTCGCTTACTGGTGTCGACTCTATCGGGTACTTAGCTATGAAAACGCCTCTCAAACTACCATTCGGAACCGGTGTAAGAGTGAAACTAGAAGCCCACAGGTTGCCGTTTATGAAAATCTCCCTCACATATTTTCTAGTACCAAATTTCATCAAAATTGGTTCGGTTTCGCGGTAGTTATCTTGTCGAATAACCAGCCCGCCACACATATTTTTTATGGGAGCTACCAAAATAGGTGTGCCAAAATCAGCCTAATTTCATGCATGTCGGAAGTATTTTTCACGATTTATGGTTTTGACAACCCGGACGACCACCAAAGTTTTGTACATATAAGAAGTACCAGAATGGCAACCTCGTCTATCCTTCAGCTAAGTAGACTCCGAAGAATTTGCCAATGTGTGAGTTGAAGCTAATTGCACGTACCGAGAAATCAATGAGTCTCCGAATTCACGGGCCATGTGTTAACACCTTTTTGTTACACGGTACCTGCTTGATTTCTATGAACACATGTTACATGTTGCTTCAACATTAGATGTGATATTGCTAAAATAAATAAATCAATATTTAGCTCACTGAAATAACTGTTTTTGTTTTTTCATAAACAGAGCGACGACAAAGAATATTGAATATTGTAGTGAACTTATGGCACCCTTTTTCCGCTCTCATGTATAGAGTCTGAGTAAAAGATCATAAACGACTTTTATTCTCTTTATAGAATAGTTCAATATAAATGCACCATTTCGACAATGTTATTACATAAAACAATACAAAAAGCATAAATGTTTTAAAAGGCATCAATGTTTTACATCAAAATTATGAATGGACAAAGTTATGACAAAAAGAGAGTAATACGTTTTGAATCATTCGCCAGTTGTCGCCAGTGCTTTAGAGTCGTACAATTCGTGCCATGAGTTCTCTATTCTATTCAATACTCTTTGGCGATGACGACCTAATTGTTTGTTCGTTGCCGCTACATCAGTACCATCATACTTATTTTCAGGCAGACACTATTGTTGTACAACAACCACGTATGTGATGCTAACGCTGTGTGTTGTGTGCATGTGTGGACTTTGATAGATTTCCCTACCCGTGCGTATAGATGTTAACACATCAAAAAGAGAACAATAAAATACCTATTCGGATAGTTGTGTATTTTTTTATTTTTTGCAATTCATAATCGTTTAACAACGTGTCATAATATAGAATCTCACTATTAGGCTGTGTGTTCGTCGAAAATATTTCGGTCGTGGTAAATTGTGTTGAATTTATTTTTGTGTGGTGAAGATATAATGTCGATTTTGCTGTGTGAAATGGAAAATCAAAATTTTGACTGCTGAAAATTCACGTGCTTGCACTTTTTTTTCAAAAAAATATTTCGCTATTTTTATTCAAGTTATAAACAAAATGAATAAATTTCGATTACACCAAAAGATGTATGTGATGTATCAAATGGAGAGAAGAAGGCGTGAGGTGTGCTCTTATGTTTCTACACGACTATATTGACACAAAATATTGAAATTTACAGACTTAATTTATGTAGCTCACACCTTCAGGTCAGTATAACAAATCAAAAACTTCGCTGGGAACCAATTTGGGACACAGCTGAAAACTGTATACCAAAAAATACTATGCCGAAGTCGCGAAGCCGGTGCTGGACCTACCCCAGAGGGGAAAATCCCTTAGCCCGGCCACGCAGAAACCTCTATAGCATTTTTCGATATCTCACTAAGTTCTATTTCGATATCGGATGTTTCGTTACTGTACTTTTTTTGCTTAAAATAACGTAATCTATACCCATTTTGTTTTTGTACTCTTTTGCATTATTATGTTTTTGGTATATATTTTTGATATGTTTTTGTAGTTTGACAACTGAAGCTAATGAGACAGAAACAAAATGCCTGTTGTTGCTGCCTACAAATAAAGCAACACTTGCTGCTATTACCATGTTTCCGATCAAATGCTGCATCAAAGACAAACGTCAAAATTTAGACTACGTGTCACAAATTTTGTGTAGCCCTAGTGAAAATTTGGACAATAAATATTCACCACGCTAATGTCAAAATTTTAGTTAATCAAAATTATTTGCTTCAATAAACACACAGCATTAGTGCAATTTTCATGATCACTTAGGTTTGTTTATTTTTAAGTCTACTCCCTTGCGCCATCTGGTTAGTTTTCGGAAATTAATCAATGCGACTTAAAATTGTTGTTGTAGATGGCACTTCTGTATTAACTACTACTCATTAGGTTGTCCTACATGTCATGGTATTTCCCCTATTAACATTTGAGATTTAACCCACAATTATTACCAAATTAAAATGCTTCACAGCGACAATCTAAATGACAGACGTTTAGTCAAAACCGCCGACATATGCCCTAATGATATATTTAAAAACGCATTTCAATCAATAAAATGTCACACAAAACGACGGGAACCAACCAAGATCTTCGGTAGATTTTCATAATGATTTTGTCATGCTGGAATAAACAGCGACAAAAAATGCGGAGCAAATCAAACACTTGTTTGTTAAAGATGTACATGATAAAATTTGATCAAACTACCGAAAAATATCCCATCATGAGAATGGGAACTGAATGGTTTTCCCTTTGATAAAATAAATAACCAAAATCGAATGCAAATGAGGGAGAAGGGAGACCATCACATCAGACGGTCAACAAGTATGGGAAGCGTAAAGGAAAAATTAACATAATTATCGTAAATAACAAATAGACTAACAATGTCCACGATTATGAACCGTAATCGATGCTGTGGTGAGATGGACAGAAGTGGAGTGACGAACAAATCTCGGTGTAGACACTTGGAAAACATTGATTAAGTCAACACCTGATTCGTTGATGAGACAAACAAGGGTCCCTTAACACTATTGGTGACATAGCATTTAGTTCGATTGCATCAAAAATGTTGACTTAATGATTGCGACTGTTTGAAATGTAAACGAAAACTCACAGTAGACATGTAGTTTACTAAAACCGTAGACATTTTTCTTTTAACTTTTGCATATCATTAAGAAGACAAGTTTTTTCACATGTGACATTTAAGCCAAATACATAATATCAACCTTTTGTTTTCCCCAAGCTAATGGAATTTATAACCCCGAATTTATAATTCATTGCGAGCAGATGCCATTTTTTGGTAGCGTTATAAAAATTTGATGCTAACATGGGATATTTAAACCATTTTGGATCCCAATGAACTCATTTACCGAAGTAGTTGGCAAAAATATTTAACAGATTTTTTGTGTTTAATGCTTGTGTGTATGGTCCATTTGAAGATGTCACCCTGTTTCTTTCTTCTGTCTTTTTTCTTCAAATGTCGCAAATGACACTTGAAATTTTATGAACGCCATTAATGTTTTGCGCTTAATTTCGAGCAGGTTTTTATGCTCCCTCCGCCCCTTTATAGACATTTGTTTTATGTAAATTTGTCTGATGTGTCGCTGACTGGCGTATTGTGATTTGTATGAAACTTGTTGCGTTGACACTTGAATTTTAATTTTTTATTCAAATTGTCATTCAAAAAAATGGCGTCATTCTCTGTAGTGTTTTGTTCGTTTGGGTGAGTGAGGGAATAAGAAAAAGTTGGAGGTTCTTTGAAGTTATGGAGGTTAATTGACTCGATGTTCTCGTAAATTTTAATTAAGTCATAATAAGTTTGGTGTTTTTATATTGACTTTAAATGCCAAGAGATTATTGTAAATTATAAAACCCTCTTATTCAATTTATTTGAAAAATATCCAAAATCGATATTAACATATTTGCCCACACGTGGCACAAAAGAATAGTGAGTGTCCCAAGTCCTGTGATTTGTTTCAAATTTATTTCAATAATTTTGATAAATTCCATAGCGACCTTACACAAATATGTCCGACACGAATCTTTAAAGAGAACAAGGTTCGTGTCTTAAATCCTTTGTTTGGAAACGAACAAAGTGATGCGAAAAACAGGTAACCAGGTTTTGATACTGAAAGTGAAATTATTTGTACTATCACTGGCCAAGTTCACGAAATATGTTGAAAGCGAAATTATATTGGCTACGCCGAAAAGAATTTAATTAGAGTGGAAAAATCGATTTTTTTAAACCATGTTTCTGGATTTCTTGCAAGATATGCATTTCTGATAGCTGGTCTTAAAGGAAATGAATTCAATCTCGAGGATTCTGTGTGCCGCAGTTACGTTTAAAAGACTTGCATTGCAACGACCATCTTTACCAGTAGATCATACTTTGGATTATTGTATAAATTGTTACCTTTGAAGGCGGTCTTACAGATTCTGATACCTTTCCGACGCATTGACATAATCAAATGAATCGAGTTGAGTTTACAAAAATAAATAGTTTCCCATTTCATCCCTCGAAGGGCTAGGGGAGATCTACAATAAGTGAGTTATGAGCTGTTTAATTTTATACTCACTGATTGGGACCTCCAGTTTTATACCGGTTCCGAGCGGTATTTTGAGAAGCTTTTTCATGGCTAAGTAATCGAAAGTGTCGCCGTCACTAAGCGAGGTGACCGTCGTCGAAAGAAATGTGAGGTGGTCAGAGCAGGGATTGAGCCCCCGCTCTAATGGACGAGAGTGGCGCACACTAACCACCACACCACCCACGGCCATTAGTATAAGGCACGAAAAATCCAATGTTGTATACCTACGCACAATTGACTAATCTTGTCACTGAGTTCTATCAGTGGTATATATAACGAGTTTTTCAATAAGAGCGCTACAAACGTTTTTTTAAATAAAAAAAAACCGGTTTTAGATACCAATGAAATTCTTTATTCCTTTGAAAGTACGTTCGATGCCACGGGCACGCTTGCAGAAGTCCAGACGCTGAACCCAATTTTCGACAGTTTTCAAGCATAAATCGGCGGATACTGCTGCAATTTCACGTTAGATATTGGTACGAAATTCATCATTCGTCGCTGGCTTGGTGGCATTGACCATAGATTTGGCGTAGCCCCACAAGAAATAATATAACGGCGTCAAATCGCACGACCGAGGCGGCCTATCGACTGGGCCATTTCGTGAGATAACACGTTCGCCAAACTTGGTTTCCAATAAATTGATTGTGGCATTCGCTGTGTGGCTTGTGGCGCCGTCCTGTTGGAACCACATGTCCTCCAAGTCCATATTATCCGATAGGGGCCAAAAATATTCGGTTATCATTGAACGGTAGCGATTCGCATTCACAGTAATGTGCCGGTCTTGATCATCACGGAAGAAGTACGACCCAATGACGCCGCCGGCCCATAAACCGCACCAAACCGTAATTTTTTCGGGATGCAATGATGACTCATGGATTACGTATGGATTGCTGTCTGAGCAGTAATGCATATTTTGCTTATTGACGAAGCGATTTAGCCATGAATTAGCCTCATCGCTGAAGATGATTTTCCGATGAAAATCCGAATCATTTTGAAGTTGTTGCTCAGCCCAATTCACGAACATACGACGCTTATGGTGGTCAAGCGGCTTCAGTTCTTGCATCAATTTGATCTTGTAAGGATGTAGGCCAAATCTTTTCGCAAAATTCGACACAGCGACGTCACAGAGATGCCCAACGCTTGAGAACGACGTGTGAGAGACACATTTGGGCTTTTTTGAACTGAAGCCTCAGCGGCAGCAATATTCTCAACACTACGGGCACTTCTTTGTCTCACTGGCACGGGAACATTTTGTACTGTGCCTGTGGATTCAAATTTTTCCACTAGACGCTCAATTGTTGATCTGGTAGGACGATTATGACGACCATAAATTGGACGTAGCGCTTTTAAAGTTTGGGCCACTGACTCCAAATTTCGGTAGTAAATTTTAATAATGTCGACACGTTGTTGGCTCGTATATCTTTCCATGATGAAATGGCAAACCTTACTGAAGAGAAATGTCAAAAGAGCGGGAAAAAATATGACGTCGTTTGCTGTCCCTATCGATTTACTTTTGTAGCGTCTCTGTTGAAAAACCCTTTATTTAACCCATTGTATTCGCCTGGGCATTTAAATGCTCAAAAAAGTTAAAGTAGTAAAAACATTCCTGCGTTGGCCTGATAGGAGATAATGACTGCAAGTCGCTTTTTTATTTAATACAAGAGATTGATTAATGTGGAAAAAATTAAAAAAAAAATTTAATTTTTACCCTTACTTTGAGAATTGGAAAAATTGCGTTTTTTTGTTTGCCAAAAACTGATCAGAAAACGGTTTGTCAAATGAAGGATAATGCAAAAAATTAAAAACGCCTGCACATTCTAAAGAGCCTTAGGTGACGCATTTGTAATGCGAAAAATATAAAAGCGATTTGTCAACACACTTGGCCGTCACACGCTAAAATTTAAAATGGGTATTTAAATACCTAACCATCCATAATGAATTCTAAAATTAATTATTTTCTCTATATTGAAATAATTCTTTTTGGCGTAAATAAAAGGCGAATTTATATTTTTTAAATTTATTTAAAGAAAATTAGAGGTTATTTAGGCTGTGCAATCTTAGATTTATCTGGTGTGACACTTCTATGCTAATCCAGGAGGCATGGTGCTAGGTGCAAATTCGCCTGGCACTTCAACCATCCGTACTCTGTTTTGCCACTGCACTGCCGGCAGCGACGACGTGCTGGCAGTTTTCCGATTAAATGACCGACGCGATCATATATAACTTCCATTTGTGCTCTTAGCGGCATTTTGCCGATTACACTTCATCATTATCATCTCGCATACTTCCACTGTAAAATCAAATTGAGACATTTGGGTTTTTTTTCATACTGGCGACGAAGGCAATGTAGTTTCCATGTATTCACCATAGCCGTATCGAAACAGTTTGTAACTAATGGCCAATACCACTTTTTGTCCCGAACTCGAATGCGATAATTGTTCATGGCGTTATCGAAAAGGTCCACACCTCCCATGTATTTATTATATTGGTTGACTAAATAGAGTTGTTCAATTGCAACCATTTTTCGTTGTTTTCGATCATATCGCCTTGCGAGAATCACTATTGTATGACTTAAATAATTCGATAATAATGTTACGGCCTGAAAAATATAATAACGGAAGCAAATTAATTGATTCATTTCGTAAAATATTTCGGTGAATAACGTACCGAATTATAGTTCCAACGTACAGCAATTATAGAGTTGCCCACATCAAAACAAAAGTCTGAAGTCCCACGGGGCTGTTTACGCATTTCTTTGACGTCCATCAGTGGAGCATACTTAGTCCGATTTTCACGAACAGTTTCCAAGGCGAAAAATTCATCACCCGATAAACGTGTTAATAGTTTATGGCTAGTAAAAAAATTGTCAAACGTTACGGCATGCTTCGCGGGGACATCAAGATGAGAACGGAGGGAAAGTACCACCCTTTCTCCTAATTGTAACTGCGAGTTATCCTGTTTCGTTACGCCTGCGTATGGCATAAACTGATAAAAGTAGCCTAAGTCAGAAGCCAAACACCAAGATTTGTAACCAAACGTAACTGGCTTTACTTTCAATTGCTCATCAATAGAAAGATTATGGGAATATACTCGAAATTGCAGACAATTTTTGTTCATCAGGCTATTTAATGGTGACACTTTACAAAATTTGTCGTTAGGATCTAGTGCCGAATTAACGCAGACATGAACAAATTGTTTGATTCGTTTGAATATATCTCTTGGCATACATTCTGTTATTCTCGGTTTGACCAGTAAGAATTTACTTGTGGTAACATGTGGTAACATGTGGTAACATGTTATATATAAGACGCCAAAAAACGTTTTGATTTCTGTAGGTGTTGTTAAAAATGATGGACAATTGTTTGCTGCAGCATACTTGTTGGTGGAATTCACTATAAGGTCCAACACCTCTTCATCAATAAACAATTCCCAAAGTTGCTGGGAACTCATTTCACCAATCTGTTCACATAGAGCTTTGTGTGATGTCTCCGTATCATCCAAAAGCTCCTTCGCAAACTTGTAATTTTGCCTTCGGGACCATTTTGGTTTCATTCCCTTATGAATTCTACGTGTCTTCTTACCAATCTTTTTGGAGGTCACTGGCAAATCGTCATTCTCGTTTTCAGGAGATAATATATCTTCATTCCACCTACTACAGAAACGTTCTATTTCGTAAGTCCCAGTAATCTCATAAGGCAGATTTTGGTCGTCGTTCAACACTTGTAAATTGTCATCCAACTCCTCCGTGTCACTTATCTCGTCGACGTCATCGTGTGGTAATATAACACCATGAGTTGTATCTGATTCTCTTTCAAAATCTTCTGCCACATCGGACCAGCTATCGAAAATTTCTTGTAATTCGGCAGTAGTACGAATTTTCTGACGACGATTCATTTTTACATCGGTTATTTAACATTTTTTTCCGTATAAATTTATATTTTTATGCACTTGTTTTATTTTAAAAAAAAAATTTACTCGATTTCACCTGTTGACTTTGCTTTACTAAAATAAACTACATGTAGAAAGTTCAAGTACAAAGCAAACTAGGAATCCCCTTTTTAAAAACAAACTACTTTTTACGGCATAATTTTAAATATTTGTAACGCTCTTCGAAATAACCCTGTATATTTTAAATGGTACAGTGGGGTGTACCGTAATTTTGAGGGGTCAAAAAAACTTAATAATTTTGTAAACAAATAATTAGCATTTTATTTATACTGAAATAAGAAAAACAAAATTGTTTAAATATATTTAAAAAATTATATCGTTAAAGACGGTTGGGTATTTAAATACCCAAGTCCTATTTCAGGAATGGGGGGAAGTAAACATTTGTTTTACACCCATCAACTTCTGTGGACCTCCAGGTAAAATTCTGAAAGTTTCGTCAAAATCAAACGGAAGCTCGTGATGTTCTGGGCATGGAAACTGAAATAGAAGTTTTCGATTATGCTTATTAGACGGTGTAGGACATTCTTCACTCCATCCGACCTTGTCAATACCTATATCCTGAAAATTCCGACAAAGATGAAATGGGACACATATTTGGGTTGATGCTCCTAAGGCCATTGTGGAGCTTTTATATATACCGTAAACAAACGAGAGCGATGATGTTATTTCCATAGAACATCGTCTACATATAAGCAGCGTATCGCTGGCGTATATTTATTTCCATGGGAAGTGTTCTTCTGAGATACATAACCTCAAATGGAGGTCCTGGTATTTTGCGGTACAACACGGTTGTCAATAGATCTGCATTCGTTTGCTGTCATTTGGCCAGCATATAAGATTTACAGAGGCATTCGTTTTTATCGGAACTGTCGGTATGTGGAATTATTTTCAGGCAAATATATTGCTCATGATATCAACAGTCAACAAGTCAAAGACCAACAAACACTATTGCCTCTCTCCTTTTTAATAAACTGTTAAAATTCCGAACACAAAAACAGTATGTTTTGTTTTGTTGCTTAATGGTACAATAGGACATGGGACTGTGGAAAGTTTCTGATAGACATTCACCTGGGAGTGGTCAGAAATGATTCCTTCATTGGGCAGTCCAAACAGCTCACTACTTCCACGTCGTATGTCCTGGGCAATGGCTTTATCGGAAACCTCCGTTAGCTAGCTAGAGCGAGAGGGCGACAATAAATGAGCAGCCTGATTTGGTTATGCGATCACTGATGTATCTCAGGATTAGTAGGTGACTGATGCCACTGAAGCTCACCACGCTATCGGTCATATTCTTTTGTCCTTTACAAGGCGGATGAGCCATACATATGAGCCAACGGCCGATAAAAAAACCAAAAGAAGAAAATCCAGGTTCGACATATTGCATCCTGGTCAGCGTCTGATCCATAATGGGCGGCTGCAATCAAATATCCGGGCAGTAGGTAAATTGCAGAAACCCGGTGGACTGGGTTTGCCTCCCGCCACCGTTCATAGTGGCAGTGAAAATAGAAAAACGAAACAGAAAACATCAACAACCCCTATTTGTTGACGACCCCCGCAAACGTTATAAGGACCACGATTTTCCGATATCGCTATACAGATCCGGTGCAAGTATCCAATTGGCAGATGTCCTCGAAAGTTATAAGGCTGACATTACCGCAATCCAGGAAATGCGATGGACAGGACATGGCTGCACAAGAAAAATAAACTGGGATATATACTACAGTTGCCATGAAAAACAACATGAATTTGGTTGTGGATTTGTAGTTGGCAAAAGACTGCGACATCTAGTCTCTAGGTTCAATCCTGTGAGTGAACGAATAGCCACAATCCGCATAAAAGCGAAATATTTTTATATTTCCCTAATTTGTGTGCATGCCCCGACAGAAGAGAAAGATGATGATGCCAAAGACATATTCTATGAGCTCCTAGAGGAAACGTATGACCGCTGCCCTGGCCATGACATTAAGATTGTACTAGGAGAGTTTAATGCCAAAGTAGGCAGGGAGAATGTGTTTCATCCAACTATTGGCAATTTCAGTCTACATGCTGATAGTTCCAACAGTGGTATGAGACTGATTGACTTTGCCGCGGCAAAAAACATTGTCATTATTGGTACAAGATTCCAACATAAAGACATCCACAAGTCTACTTGGGTATCCCCTGATCAAAGAACTAAGAACCAAATTGATCACGTGGTAATTGATGGAAGGCACCAGTGTAATGGACGTACGAGTGATCAGAGGAGCTAACATTGATCCTGATCATTACCTGGTAGCAGCAAAGGTTCGCACAAGATTAAGTAGAGCGAAAATCGTACGAAACAAGACGCAGAGGAAGCTGGACATCGGAAAGCTGCAATTACCAGAGGTAGCCACAGCCTACTCAAGGAAGCTCTGGCAACTTTTGGCACAGAACCCACCCCCTCCCGATAACGATCCTGAAGCGTAGTGGAAACCCATTTCCGACGCTATAAAAACTGCCGCAACAACCGTACTTTGTTTTGAAAAACCGCTTCGCAACAAACCATGGTACGATGAAGAGTGTCGCATTGCAAATGCTGAAAAGAACGCTGCACGCATGGCAATGCTTCAGTCAATTGCAAAGCGAGCTGCTACTGAGCGCTATAGGGAGAAAAGAAAGGAGGTAAACTGTCTCTTTAGGCGTAAGAAACGGCAGTGGAGAAAGCGTGAGAGTGAGAAAATTGAGTCATACAGAAGGAAGAACGAAGCCCGAAAATTCTACCAAAAAGTCAAAAACGGAACTAATAGACATGGATCAGGGCCCCCTTCTGT
Organism: Phaonia tiefii; assembly: GCA_963931995.1. Classification (NCBI taxonomy): domain Eukaryota; kingdom Metazoa; phylum Arthropoda; class Insecta; order Diptera; family Muscidae; genus Phaonia; species Phaonia tiefii. The sequence goes on along the minus strand of OZ008368.1, from coordinate 192,402,085 downwards.
AAAGACAAGGACGGAAATCTCATCGCAGATATGCAAAGTATGTTGGGAATATGAAGAGATCATTTCTCCGCGCTACTGGTACCTGAGATATCCAATGGCGAGACAATCGATCCAAATTTGGACGGCGACGTCGATTGCCCCCCTCCTAACCAAGACGAGCTCAGAACAGCTATTGCCCGGCTTAAGAACAATAAAGCCGCAGGAGCCGACGGATTACCGGCGGAGCTGTTTAAGGCTGGCGGCGATGAGCTGATAAGGTGCATGCATCTGCTCATTAGCAAAATTTGGTTAGATGAATGCATGCCCGGCGATTGGAGTCTCAGTGTGCTATGTCCCATGTTTAAAAAAGGTGACTCGAGTCTCTGTGCCAACTCCCGTGGAATAAGCCTTTTATCCATAGCATATAAGGTTCTATCAAGCATAATGTGCGAAAGACTAAAACCGATTATCGCTGATCTGATTGGACCATACCAGTGTGGCTTTAGGCCTGGAAAATCGACAACCGACCAGATTTTCGCGCTACGCAAAATCCTGGAGAAGACCCACGAAAAACAAATCGATACCTATCATCTATTTGTCGATTATAAGGCGGCCTTCGATAGCCCAATACGGGATGACCCTGACGAACACCAAATCCGCAGTGAAAGTTGGTAAGGATCTTACCGAACCTTGTGAAACTATGTCAGGACTCAGACAAGGCGACACCCTATCGCGCGATCTCTTTAACATCTTAATAGAGATTATTCTGAGAAAATCTGCTGTCAAAATGAATAAAACCATCAGCAGCAAAAGTCATATGCTGTTCGCGTATGCTGATGATATAGATATCATTGGACGTACAGTTAGAGAAGTTACTGCGGTGTTTTCGAGAATTGAGAAGGAGTCAGGAAAAGTGGGTCTGACGGTAAATGAGGACAAGACAAAATTAATGGTTTCAATGTACAGGACCTCCACGCGATTAGACCAAAGCGTGAACGTTGATAACTGTTATAACTTCGAGGTAGTGGACGAATTTGTATACATCGGATCTGCCGGAAACAAAAACAACAACGTCTGCCTTGAGATCAAACCTAGAATTGTGCTTGCGAATAGATGTTATTTTAGGCTAAGCAAGCACTTTAGAGGTAAAGGCCTCTCTCGAGTAACAAAAGTCCAATTATAACAGACTCTCAGACAACCTGTCTTGCTTTATGGTGCAGAATCCTGGGTATTATCGCAAGCAGACGAAACATCTGTAGGAGCCTTCGAGAGAAAAATACTCCGAAAAATGTATGGCCCTTTAGTGCACAACGGCGAGTATCGGCGACGCCTGAACCATGAGCTGTATGAGCTTTATCCTGACATTGACATAGTTAAGCGGATCAAGATAACGCGATTGCGATGGCTAGGCCATGTCAGTACAATGGATGAAGACGAACCAGCACGAAGGGTTTTCGAAACCGAACTCGAAGGAAGACGAAAAATAGGAAGACCAAGACTCCGCTGGAAGGATCAGGTTGACGAATCCCTGTGTACACTTGGTATTGCCAACTGAAGAGATAAGGCAAAAGATCGAATATCAATCACATTACCATTATTATTCTCCTTAATTATTTCTGCCTACATTGTTCTACTTTATGAGCGTAAAGTTCTAGATGACTATAAGATTTAGCCAAATTTAATATTGTCATTCTAATGCAGCAGTCGTTTAATAAAGAAGTTTTTAAAATAGAAAGCGCATTGTTTCATTTTTAAACTCACAAAAAATCCATAAATTATATTGCATTAGCAAGAACTGCACTACTGTGTCTCATGCTCAGATGACGGATGCTAGCGTGTTTGCCTCATCCACGCCACTGATAAATGATATTAACAATAAATACTATTAAGGGCATTCATCTCCTTACACATGTAGTTTTTAACGTGGATCCTGTTGAAAATATAGTATAATTAATGAGACCACTATATCAGACTTTATTAAGCTCAAATTTTCGATGACGACTCCAAAACAAAAGTCAACGTAGAAAAACTCTTTCCAGTTGAAATATTATAACTAAGTTATTGGCCCAGTCCCCTATCGATGGGCAAAAATTGTATTATGGATCTCTGGATCTCCGGATCAGAATTCTCAAGGGGGGGGGGAGCATTGGATTATCCATTTTGCGGTTTCAAAAGTAAACGTAAGTAAAAGACATATAAAATATTTTTTTTCATAATATTTCTTGTTTATTATAAAGTTTGAACGTTGACATTATGTGTGAACCACTACATCATTTAAATGACCACCACGCGAAGTGTTGCAAGCATTGATTCTTTTGAGGTAATTTTCGACCACTTTTTGACACATATTGGGCGGTATCTCAGCCATAACTTGACGAATGTTGGTTCATAAGTGCTCAAGGGTTAAAGGTTTATCTGCAAAAACACGGTATTTCACGTAGCCCCACAAAACAAGTCTAATGGTGTCAAATCGCATGATCTTGGTGGCCAGTTGATATCGCCACGACGAGAAATTACGCGGCCAGGAAATATCTCTTGCAATAAAGCCATATTCGCTCGAGCTGTGTGGCATGTGGCACCGTCTTGTTGAAACCACATATTCTCCAAGTCGTATTCTTCACTAGCAGGCAAAAAAAAGTCGGTTATCACAAGACCATAACGCTCCGAATTGACGGTGACAGTCGTTCCATCGTCGTTTTCGAAGAAGTAAGGTCCAATCACACCTTCGGACCAAAGAGCGCACCAAACAGTGACGTTTTCTGGATGTAATGGACTCCCTTCAATTACTTGAGGATTCTCAGAACCCCAAATACGAAAATTTTGTTTAGTAACATACCCACCGAGTGAGAAATGTGCTTCATCGCTGAAGAAAGTTTTGTTCGAAAAATCGCCGTCCACCGCCTGTTGTTCAAGCACCCATTCCGCGTATCTACGACATTGTAAATGGTCAGCTGGCTTCAGTTGTTGTGTGAGCTGGACTTTATATGGATGTAGGTGTAGATCCAAATGCAAAATATGCCATAATGTGCCGTCAGACAGTCCTTACTAATGAGAACGACGAGGAATCGACACATTCGAGTCTTCGGCAGCACTTTCACTTACAGCAGCGATATTTTCCTCGAAACGAGCGAAACGATGATGCACAGGTCTTACAATATCTGTATCCGCTCCAGTCTCTTCAAATTTCTTCACAATTTTGCCAATTGCTTGCGAAGTTGGACGATTATGTAAACCATAATCTCCTCGTAAAGCACGATATGTGGCTGTGCCAGAATCACCATTTTTGTACTAGGTTTTAATAATTTTTATGCGTTGTGTGATACTTAAGCGATCCAGTTTCGTCAATGTCACACTTTCAACCGAAAAGAAAAAAAATTGGTTTAACAACTTAATTTGACAGATGTCGAATTCCAGCCCTACACTTTTGAAACCACGAAATGGGTAACCCTTTATCTCCGGTATTTACAGCTAGTAAATATGTATCTTCTCCCGTGTTCGGCTTTGTACGTGTTTCGCTCTGCTCAGTCTTGTGCAAACTTTCGCAGCCACTAGGTAATGATCCGAGTCGATATTAGCACATCGAATCACACCTACATCCATTATACAAGAAGAGTGTCTGCCATCTATTATCAATCTGGTTCTTCGTTCTCTTATCAGGAGATATCCAGGTCGCCTTATGTATATCCTTATGCTGGAATCGTTTGCTAAAAACTACCACGTCGAAGTGTATCAGTCTTATTCCATTATCGGATGTGGTATCATGTAGACTGTGATTACCGACGGTTGGTCGAAAAACAATTTCCTTTCCCAATTTGGCATTAAAATCGCCTAGAATAATCTTAATGTCGTGGCCAGGGCAGCGTTAGTATTCTTCCTCCAGACGCTCATAAAATAACTCTTTGACCTCATCGTCTTTATCCTCTGTCGGTGCGTGCACACAAATTAACGAGATGTTGAAATATTTCGCTTTGATGCGAATTGGGGCTATGGGTCCACTCACTGGGTTGAAACTTGAAACTTGGTGTCGCCCTCTGTTGCCTTGAACATATAAGATGTTTGAAAAGCTATGAAAGAAACTTAGAAAACAATGAAAAGAATCAAATTTTCATTGGACTACAAGGAAATATTGGATAAAGGTAATACAAAACCATTGCATGAATATACCGTGTTATAGCTTATTGAAAGCATATAGACTTCTGCTAGAAGGTATTGAAATCCGAGTTAAATATTTTTTTCACTTAGATACAATTTTTGGAAAAAATCGTAAACCCCAAATTTTTATTTTTGTTAAAAATTGCAAATTTTTCAAATTAAAAATTGGAACCATTATGTATTCTACGTTAATTATAGGTTAACTTTTCATTTTCTTTTTCAGTGGTGAGTTAATGTTGAGGCGCCATATTGACAACTAATATGGAAACCCTTGTATTCTTATTGGAAAAACCGTGTGTTTTGGGACTAATTCCAAAACACCAAAGGGGAACAAACAAAACGGAATTGTGGGGCTTAAAAGCAAAGGGGTACAAGTGCAATAAAGTTGTTTCAGAGTATTTAAGCCGCAAAGTTTTTTTGGTTCTGTTTATTTCATACATAATATTTTGGCTTAGCAATGCATAAAGTTTTTTTAATCAACTATTAAAGTGACCCATTCAATATCAGACTGATAATAAATCCGTAATTATTAAAGACAAAATCTGGTTTTCTTTTTGGAGGTCGGTAAATTGTGCACTTGTACCCCTTTGGCAGTACGCAAAACTTAAATTCTTTTTATTCCATATTTTATTTTATTTTATTTATTTTAAAAAATAGTACTTTTAATAGAACCAGCGATGTATTTTTTATTTAGAATTGTGTATAGATAAAAGGTAATAAACAACTATGTACAGGTAAGTTTCATAGTAGTTAGTTAATCCTCGTATTCAGACGCAATATCTTCATCTATGGGGTCGTTGATGTCTTCTTGTAGAGCGTTTTGTTTTCTTTTACCCTGTTCGTGCGGCAGATTTTTAGAAAACGGGTGGTGTACTGGCGGTATAAAAGGTAAAAGCTCTTGCAAATTCTTGTATTTTTCAAATTTAATGGGTAATCCGTTCTCGTAAAGTTTGTTTAATTCAATAGCTGTTGATCGCCTTCTCCCACGTACTTTAGGCATAATGATTTCCAAAAAATTTTGTTGTTTATCCATGGTGTTTTTCTTGTAGTACATTATGTCAAGGGTGTCTTTTTTCGTGTGTATCCAACTAACTTCTCGCATTCCTTTGACAGTTTTTGTGCCAAAACTGTCCATCTTACTGAAACTTTTGAAATCAGCTGGGGTCATTCTAATAACATTGAACTTTTTGCTTGTTTGTCTAACTAAGTTAACCCAATCATCGGGCATATAAACGACTCCAACTGCCCTCTTCTTCTTTTCTATCATACCAAAATCTTGGTCACATTCCATGTAGGAATGACCAGATATTAGAAACTTATAGTCTTTAGTTTATATTGGAGTAAAGCAAACTATATAACTCCAAAGTTTTAGGATATTTTTATTTTTGTTTTGTCCGGCACAGTTGTCACTGAAGTCTAAGACGTGCTTGATAGTTGAAGGCAATGAAGTTAAACATTCTAAAATACAGGATGCGACCTCTTGAGATCCTTTTGTACCTTCACCCTCATGGCAAATATACATATGTGCTTCGCCTGTACATAAGTTATGAATTCCAAAATTGTAAGTCCAGAGATGTCTCAAATAATATACTTTGCTGCATGTGACCATAGGTGTTGGAAGGGTTTTCTGTAAATCGAAGCAAATCGATATATGTGTCAATGGATTCTGATTTTTGGCTTCCTCCTTGGCATGTCTTGCTGCCTTAGCTTTTCTGAGGTGGAGTTCTTTAGCCACTTTTGATTGCCGGTTCCCAGCCTCAATTTCGTATTGCAGCTTGTCACAATTACCACAAGTATCTAAGGATGGCTTATGAAACGACAGGTTAAACTGGGTATTAAATATCTTCCTGTAAGTACATTCCTTTACCGGCGGTATATTTTTGTCTTCGCACATTTCTTTGTACAGCTCGTACATTTTTCTTATGCTTAAATTGGAGTTCAGGTATTTCCTGGTAAGATTTTGCTCCCGAGAGTAGTGACTGGTGTATCTTGGAAAACTGTTAATATGATTTTTAATAAGATCAATGGCTTCTTGGGGTGTTCTGTTCCAAGGAGTGTGCCTACCTCTACGGTCAGGCGGCGAAATACCGTTCTCGCTCTTCCTTCTGGCTACATTGATAAAACGCTTATTACTCAAATCTAATGTTTTCAGGAAAAATTCCTTGCAAACTCTATGAGCTCGAAGTGTTATAAACGTACCAAAGCTTTTTTTACCATTGGATTTGTTCCTTATTTTCGGTGTTTGTATTTTAATGCAAGAAGCAATAAAAGATGTCTGAAGGTCCCAAGATTTTAAACCCCAAAATTCACCAAATACACTTATTCTTTCTATTTCAGAAAATGTATTGCTGCATTTATAGCGGCAAGTGTGATGGTAGGGTTGGATACTCCGGGCTTCACGAATCTTATATCCGTATCCAACATACTGCTGTTCCGCGTCTCTCAAAGCCTTGCTAGCCTTTCTTTTCCATTTTAAAGGTTTTGGTAAATTTTTTTTTTACTTTCTGTAATACCTGGGGGGGGGGGGGGGGGGTTCCTGGACGTTGTCTGCAAACATTTCTGTCCGAGTCCTCGTCTGACTCTGACGGTAAATACTGGTCAACAGAACCTGAACTCCAGTCACCAAAATCGGATTCCGAATCTATAAAACAAAGTATTAGTTAGGTTAAGTACCGATTATATATTAACTAAATTGCATTTGATAACAATAATACAACTTTATTATAGCTTACCCATCACTAACGTTGGTGCCCTAAACACTAGTTTTCTGCTTGTTTATACAGCAAAAAAATTACATAAAATATTGCAACAGTGTTACAATGTAAAATAATATGCTTAAACACACAACTCCGCAACGGCAAATAATAGAATATTTTATATCCGGCACGTTAAAATACAAGTCTACTTTAATAAACTAAAAAAAACATGTGATTGCCGCGCTCTTTATGCCGCATTCACAGTGCCCCAAAAAGCACAGTGCATCCAAAAAGCACTTGTACCCCTTTGGCACGAGACAGATCATTGATTTTAGTTCGTAGTAAAACTTTTGGACAATAGAGATCAGTTCGAGCTCTTCATACAGCTCTGAATTTTTGTTGAGTTATAGATATTAGTTTAAAATGATGGTTGCTGCATCTAACTCAATTTTTAGTTTTGCCACTTGTACCCCTTTGCTTTTAAGCCTCACAATTATGTAAAATAAGAAATAGATGCATAAAATCGAAGTCATTTTAGCAAAAATGTGTAAAAAAACTATATAGACGCAACAATTTAACGATCTAGACTCAACGTATACATACGCAAATCTGTAATATGTATTTTATACATCTTCATTTCTCACTTTGACAGTCAGTAATTTGATTGTCAAAATAATATGGTTCTGACTATAAGTTAACCAACCAACATTGGGTGGTTAAATCATAGTTAAACAATGACTAAAAAACACAATTCGATGTTAAACCACAATTTAACTAAGAAACGAAGATCACCACTGACTGAAAAACTGGCCATTAGAGTGGTCGGCTTTTACTTAAACTTTATCCAGTTTATATTCAGGTTCAAATAAATCAATGTGCAAATTTTTTTTCAAATACACCGAGGAGTGAAGATTTCCAAAATCCGAAAACTTTGACTGAAATGCGGCACGGCTTAGAGTTGTCCGATTCGGCTCAAATTTTCACCAAATCAGTTTTAGACCATAAGGAAGAAGAATTCGCCTGGGGTTTATTAAAATTCGTAAATATATTTTCCTCCATACATTTCATTGCCACCCTAATGTACATACATGTATGTAAATTTAAACCTTTCCTCAAAAGTCGCGTTGATTATTTATACCTCTTCACATTCTTAGAAACTGACTGTTGTTAGAATCTCTTTAACATCCTCGTTGGACAAGCCAACATCTCATTATTCTACCAAATTTGAAAAATGTCAAACATATATGTTTTTAACACCAGGATTTAAATTGGCTACATATATCAACTCATTCTGACTCATAAGTTTTCGCTTAACATTTCACATGTCTAGAAATCACTCCGAAGCCAATCACATCAATCCTGTCAACGTGTTCGTTCTCTGTGTTCGCTTTAGAGCTAGGGAGACCAAACCGCACTACAACACAGATTTTGGGGTTGACATTTGAAACAATATCTCTTTTGGAAATGAAATGACTCCAGTCGACACAACAAGAGACACATAACACAGCAAGGATTTAATGGAACACTTGTGCCACAGAGAGCTTTTAACACACACACACACACACACAGCGACGATCAGCATGAAGTGCGTGCCGAAACTAATCAGGCACTGGAATACAGCAACACCATCGACATAAGCTAAAGACTACAGCAGGGAGGAGAGAATAGCCGAAAAGCGCCCAAGGAGATGTTGCAACAACACTCTAACAAATGGACACGGCGGATAGATGGATGGATGGTGGATAGCTGGACGGAGTGAGTAGTAGTAGTAGTCTGGGGAAGTGCATCGATTGTATGAATGAATAAGTGCCACAGCCGAGGCACTACTTTATGGTGTGTGCCATAACAATGTAGCACACATGTTGTTTAAAGTCCAAACTAAAACTATGGCAGTGGTAGAAACACCAACAACAGCATCAAAATACAAAAAGTGTACACTAAACTCTCCAGTGTCCAAATGCACTTTACGAAATCTACCGTCTGATTTTTTTCATACTAGAATTGTAGTCCACCGACCTATGCGCCATGGACACATATGTGAGTACCTACATTGGATATAGTGTGGCACTGGCATATCCACACTTAGCCTCAGTTCCAGCCTTAGCTCCAGCCTCAACTCAGCCTCTGCTCAGACATATCCAAAGGGAATAACTTATGTACGCTTTGGGTACAATAAATTCTTTTATTTTTCTGGCTGGCAAAAAATGTCAATTAGGCGAGATTTTGTTATGGTCTAAACTACAAGAAACAAACAGACTCATATATCCACAAAAAGACTTACAACATATTGATGGTTCAGAGAGAGAGAGAGAGAGCGAGGCCAAGTGAAACTTTTTAGGATAGAAGGCGAATGTTACACAGTTTCATGGTTGTCAGATAATTCAATTTACGTTCGTATAGATTTTTGATTGCCCTGCCTTAACTGACAGTCAATGGTGTAAAGGTAAAGGCATATGAGAGTATGGGCGCCGGCGCTATGGGATAGTTAGCCATGATGGAGTAATTAGCCATAAATTGTGGTTCCAGCAAAGTGAGTACAAAAATTCGAAAACACACAAAAAAGTAAAAAAAAATAAAAGTTAAAATAAAAAGTAAATATAGAAAAGCCAAAATTATAAAAGTTTAAAAAAACAAAATTTTCTTAAATAAGTGCCTTTTCTTAAAAAGAGTAACAGCCTGTTTCTCTATCTCGAACGAATAGCTAAGCGAACAAAAATCAGTCACTCACATTCGACTGATCTACCTGTGAGTGATGAAGTTATTACAACAACTTACGCAGATGATACTGCGTTCTTGGCTTCAAACGAGTCTCCTGTTAATGCTTCAAATATTTTGCAAAACCATCTCGACTGCATAGCCAAATGGCTAAAAACATGGAACATTTGTGTTAACGCTGATAAATCAGCACATGCAACTTTTGCATTAAGAAAAGGAACGTGTCCAAAAGTATTTTTAAATGGCGAGGCAATTACTTCATCCGAATGTGTTAAGTATCTTGGAATGCACATTGACAGAAGATGAACATGGAAAGAACATATCAGAATGAAAAGAAACCAATTGAAAATCAAAACTCAACGCATGTACTGGTTAATTGGTCCAACATCAAAGTTAAGCCTTGAAAATAAAGTTCTACTTTATAAAACTATGCTGAAACCAATTTGGACATACGGTATCCAACTCTGGGGTACAGCAAGCAACTCGAACATTGAGATTCTTCAACGATATCAATCAAAGACGATAAGAATGATTGTGAACGCTCCCTGGTTCGTTTCCAATGATAACATTCATAAAGATCTAGGAATTGCTACAATTAAAAACGAGATAAATCGATTAAGTGCAAACTATTTAGATAGACTTAGTAACCATCCCAATGCATTAGCTCTTTCTTTACTTGACGATAGTGAGGAAATTCATAGATTAAAACGCTTTCATATATTAGATCTGCCTTTTCGTAAATAGAAATAAAATAAATGACAACATAATTAATGTAATTGGTATTTGAAAAAAAACTTTTTCAATGTTTATACGTTTTGAACTCAGTGGAGTTCAAAACATACGTTATATTAAGGTTATCTCATTTGCTTATTATTGTACTACAATAGATTGCAAAATAAAATATTGGAAAAAAAAAAAAAAAACATTCGACTCAAATTTGGTTTACCTAAGTCGAAATTTTCGTTCGCCTGACCTCATGCTTGTTACTAAGTGACAGTACATTTAAAATAGAGAAACCAAAATTAATACTGAAAAATTTTATGTTTTCATTCGACTTGAAACGACAAGATTGTGAAACCCAAACTAACTTTCTTTCGTATAGAACACGAACGAAAACTTTCGTTCGAGATTGAGAAACAGGATATACATTTTCTTAAAAAAAAATACCTATTCATATTCTAAACTAAAGTACATTTTCTTATAAAAAATCCCGTATCTTGCAAAACTACCTCTGCTTATAAAAAGTAAAGTTACTTACAAAAAGTACCTGTTTTAAAAAAAAGTAATTTTTTTTAAATAAGTATATTTTCATGAAAAAGTACATGTTCTTAAAACAAATAGATTCTTCTTAACAAACTACCTTTTCTTTAAAAAGTACCTTTTTTGTGAAACAAAATATCTTCTCTTGAGGTAAGAACCTACTCTTAACAATTTACGTATTCTTGAAAAAGACCAATTCTAAAAAAATTCCCATTACTTAATAAAAAACCTTTTCTTCAAAAAAATACTTTCTCTTAAAAAAACCCTTTTCTTACAAAAATTCCTTTTCTTCAAAGTACATTTTCTTAAAAATAAAATAATAAATTTTCCTTTCGTTTCTTGAGATAAGAAACCTTTCTGCAAATAAGTAAATATTCTTAAAAAATAACCTTTTCTTAAAAAGAGTACCACTTATTTAAAAAGTACCCGTTCTTAAAAGAAAGTACTTCTTTGTAAAAAATGCATATTCGTATGGCTTTTTCTTCCAGAAACTATATCTTCTAAAAAATAGTACTATTTCTTAAAAAACATTAGCTTTTAATAAAATAAGCACTTCTCTTTAAAAAGAACCTTTTCGGGAAAATATAATACATATTATATACTTAAAAAAATATACTTAAAAAAAATACATTCTATAAAAAGAAATAATGAGTGTTCGAACTCACGGGCGATGAGTTAACTACCTGTTCGATTTCTCTGAACACATTAGTAAAATGTTATATTGGGAAATAAAAAACATTGTTCAGTCATACGATGACGTTTCATTTAAATAATATTAATACTTAAAATTAATTAAAGACAAGTGCAAGCACATGTGTCATTATTTTCTTGCTTAATAATTTTTGTTTTAATCCCACATAAATAAACGCGGTAATTTGCTAATTTGGGAATGAAATAAAAAAATGATGAACGTTAGAAAAATTTATTTTATATTTTAATTATATTGAACAGCAAGGGAGTTTTTAAATTAGATGGTTTTAAATAGTTTATCTGGCAAATGTCGACCTTCGCTATCCACACACTGCTGCATACGTTTTCTGAAGTTTCATGAACTCTAACAAACATGTCGACTGGTATTCTGCCAATTTCAGCCTCAATATTGGTAATTAGCTCTTCCAAGGTGTTGGGACGGTTGATATACATCTTTTACTTCCCGTCACGTCACGGGGTATAGTTGCAAGAATATCTTCACAATAGGTCCGCCGTGTAAAATAGTTCCGAGCTGACAATTGTTGGACCACGCACATTTTCTACGGGTGAAAAATCAGTTCTTTATGAAGAATCCGATGGAGCGAACGTCTGGAAATGCCAAGAGCAAGTGATTGCTTCCGAGCAGAGCGTTTCGGAGATTGTAGTACTGCTAATCTAACACTCTCGATGTTTTGTGGTGTTTTAACCCTTCTCTCAGGTCCCCTTCGTACACATAACACATTCCCTGCTGTTCTCAATGAAGTGACCCAATTAAAATTGATTGCCGTCCAGGAGAACTTCCGCGTGGGGGAACAGCGAATCGTAAACGAAAAGCACGCTGCACTGCAATGATCGAGTGCGCATTTGAAAAATACGCTTCAACACAAAATGACCTCTCCTCACGTGTCCAATGAATGCTGGCAACTAAAAGGCAGACAAATACAAATTTCCCGTCAGCCACTATAAGCCACGATCACTCTCCAATCTCGTCGACCAACAGTGCCGCCACAGCCTGCAGTGCAAAAAAGTAAATTACCGCGCTCCACCCTGTAGAATGCAAAGCAACAGCCACATGTACATACATTGTGTTATGTTCGTAAGCTTACGAGTAGGGTACCAAGACTTCGTCTTTTAAGACAACCATTTGCTGCCGCTGCATCAATACCATCATACATATTTTCAGGCAGTGACTATTGTTGTACAAAAACCACATATTATTTTCACAGTCAACGCTGCATAGCTTCGAAGTAGACAACGCTGTGTGTAGTTTGCATGTGTGGACTTTGTTAGATTATGCCCTACCCGTGCCTATAGGTGTGAACACATCACTAAGCAATAGTTAGTTCACTGAAATAATTGCTTTTGTTTTGTCATAAACAGAGGGACGACAAAAAGTATTGAATAGTATAGAGAACTTATTGCACACTTCTTAAGCTGTCATATAGAGAGCCTGAGTAACAGACCATAAACGAGTCGTAGTCTCTTTATAGAATATTTCAATATGCCATGTGTTCACTTTGATAGATTGCCCTACCCGTGCCTATAGAGGTTAACACATCAAAAAAAAATTTTAAAAAAATTTATAATTTTAAAAAATGTATACAATTTTCTTAAAGATCCATTCAAATTATCGCATTTTCCAACGGGCACCTTAGGCGTGTTGGAACTTACTAGTGCATAATATATAGCGAAAGGAATTTCGTTCCAACCGGGTGTCCCCTGACACCTCATGAAATTTTTTTAAATGCTTTCATATGAAGTAAAAGCTTCCTGAAATTCAGTTCAGAAACGTTGTAAAACTGTAAACATAAAACTAGAAAGCGCGCAGTTCACTGGTTGTGAGAAGCGCTCCCCAATCCCTTCATGGCATGTAATGGGAAACCATTTGGTTCACACTGAGAAGAATAAATTGAATAAACATGTGAGTTGTTTATTAAATTTATTCTTATTAGTGTGAAAAAATGGTTTCCCATTACATCCCATGCTTTCCCATGCAAAGCAATGGCTTCTTGTAAATTTCACACAATATTTGTTACTCACAAAGCTTGTCCTTTTACAAACCCATAGTAACAAATGCAGGAGTGAACGTCTTATAAAACACTGTAAGTGATGTGACGTGACTACTTAAGTTTTATGATAATTCGTATTAGTGTAATACCGCAAACTCGCTAAAATTGTTTGTTGGGTTACGCCAACGACTTGATGTTGTTATCCGTTTGTATGTGTCGTTCAACAGCAAGAAAAAATATTGAAGTTGTTTATTACTGTTTTTGGAGAATATGTGGGAGCAAAATGTACAAATCATGGGGTGTTACTAAATACAATTGATTTGTTCAAAAAAAGGACAAGACAACACCTATTGTAAAAATGTGTTTTAAGTTAGTTTGTGTAGTTTTTGTTTTTTCTTTTTGTTTCGCTTCGTAGAGAAAACAATTTCCAACTGGCCACAAGTAACGACAAAACACAATGATGACATAAAGGGCCTTTTCGTTTTACAAAGCCACAATGACATGAGCGTTGAAGGAAAACACTTGCAGTGCGTAAAATCTTCATAAATAATGGCTTATTAAAGACGGATTTCAATGGCCCCAACACACAATAAGGCGCAAAGAAACCAAAAACTGTCTAAAGCAACAAGTGAACATTTGTAAGTGTTTTGCTGGTCAGAGATTTTTTTCTTGAATAAGTCATGACATAAAAAACACGCAAAAAATCAAAAATAATTGCCTCTCTCTGTGAAAGATGACAATGGTGTTGACCGTTTAAATGTGTTTAAGCCAACAAACAGCAAAAGCTTTTGACCAAAAAGAAAGATGCGTTTCTGTTGATTATGTTTCCTTTTGAAAAGGGGCAGGAAGAAGATGTTGGCACTACCAGCAGCAGCACAAACACCACCATCGCCACTTTCAGCTAATACGAGTACAAAGTGTTCCCGAACAACAGCATGTTAACAAACGGCAGACTTGCAACACTATCAATGTTAGTTGTTGGGTGCTGATTCTGATACTGTTGTATTGTGTTGCAGCTCCCTCTTCTTGATATTGACAAAGCCTCACTCACTGTGGCCATTAATGCCCAGCGAAGCACACACTCACACACTGTCACACAAATGTGGACAGACACTTACTCACATTTGGTTGGTAACATATCGTAGCAAACATAGGTCAGTATTTTCGGTTGATGGATACAAGATTTATATGACAACATTGGCCATATTTTCAAATTTAATGAGACGATTGCGATGGACCATTCGTTTCGCAATGTTAGCCATGACAGAGGTGACACAAACTCATACAATAGAAAGATGATTGTAACCTGTAATGAAAGAAAAATACGAAGAAGCCCCAGATCACAAAGACGAAGAAACCCAAGTGGCCAATCAACCAGCGGAGAAATTATATGACAACAGCGATTGCGATTTTATACCCAACCAATGAAGAAAAAATCTTAAATAATAATTTAGAAATAAAATATGATATGGTGGAATTCTGCTGCTGATTTTTCAAGATTCTATATTAAGTTTCTTCTCGGAGAGTTTACGTTTCGAGGTGGATACACAATGATTCGATAATTCTGAAGGCGGTTAAACAGTTTTTAATTCGGGGTGTGAAGATTAAAACTCTGATTCACAGTATCACTTTCGTGTTAATAATATTCAGTCATTGAGTATAACATTATGGGGAAGTTATCTAGCGAGGAACCACATAAACCATTTTGATAAAAAAAAACGCCCTGATAGTATCTTGTCGATATTTTCCATCGTTTTACAAACGTTTCATATCGAAATCAATTAAAATGTTGCAATACACATGTATGCTGATGATGTACAATTATGTATATACCAGCTCCAGGCTTAGGGACGTTGAAAGCTGTATGTGGGGATAACATTAATTCGGACTTGCCTTCTCTGCTTCAATGGGCTACGGCTAATGGAATATGCATAAATCCAAGTAAATCTAAGTACATGATAATACATAAACGCAGCCAGAATCCTTTAGTTAGACAAACATTGAAGTTAGGTGACTCGACGATAGAGTAAGTGCAATTGACCAAAAACTTAGGAGTAGTTTTTGAAAAATATATAAATTGGACAAACCATTCGATCGTTAGCACCGGACGAGTATATGGAATGCTTCGTAATTTTTGGTGCACTCAATGGTTTATTCCCTTTAATACTAGGATGATTTGAGCGAAAATTTATCTAGTACCTACTCTCATGTACGGCTACGAACTTTATGCATTTTGTAATTCTGATTCTAAACGAAAGCCTAATGTGTACAATAACATCGCCAGATGTTTATTTGGTGTAAATAGTTTTGACAGGGTGTCTGCTTACACTATGCAACATTTTTGAATTTATCGAGTGCAAACTCCTTCTCGTGTGAAATTTCTTGAAGTAAAGGGTTATCCATTTCGTGGTTTCAAAAGTATAGGGCTGGAATTCGACACCTGTCAAACTTAGTTGTTAAACCAATTTTTTTTTCTTTTCAGTTGAAATTCTGACATTGACGAAAATGGATCGCTTAACTATCACACAGCGTATAAAAATTATTAAAACCTACTAAAAAAATCCAATGAGTGTTCGAACTCACGGGCGATGTGTTAACACCTTTTTGCTACACGGTAACTGTTCGATTTATATGAACACATGTGTGAATGTTACATGGGAAAATAAAAAACAGCGTTCAATCATATGATGACGTTACATTTAAATAATATTAATATTTAAAATTATTTAAAGACCCAGTGCAAGCACATGTGTCATTATTTTCTTGCTTAAAACTTTTTGTTTTATTCCCAGAAACAACAAAGAGAATGCAAAGCAACAGACACATAAACATACATACATACATTGTTATATTCCCACATACGCTATTCAAGTTCACAAAACTCTCGTTGCTCTCTTGTTATCTCATTTTTGTATACGTATAGTACGTCATTATTCTATTTGCTCTGATAGTGCTCCGCACCCACATTTTATTTGACTTACCTTTGACAATAATAAAAAATCAACCCGTAAAAAAAACAGTTTTTGACTATAAATTCTTATATATGGCCGCGCCCCTTTGTCCAATCCCGCGCATATTTGCACCAGATCTTAGACCAACATACCCGATTTTGTTCAAATACCGTTAACAGGAGCAGAAATAATCGATTTTTTTTGTGATTTGAATGGGAGGTACCACGCCCATTAGTCCAATCCCGCCCATATTTCGACATTTCATTTTTGTCGTCGCCATTAGTTTGCCTGCGAAATTTCAGCTCGATTGGATTACGGGAGAAGGATTAAAAATCAATCCAAAGTTTTTTCGGCATTCATACATACAGGCAGGTGAAGTTAATATAAAGAATTTAAAAAGCCGTTCAATAAAATGATGACGTTTCATTTAAAAACAACCAAACACACAACATCACACATACTTTGTCCGAAGTAGCTGACGTATACGTGTGTCACATAATCACATGCTTGCCATATCAACAGCAACGAAACAGCCAAACACACAACATCACAAATACTTTGAACGAAGTAGCTGACGTATTAGTGTGTCACAATAACGTCGACTGCGCAAGCCCATGGGCTTGCAAATGAAATTTTGCGTGGCTATGCTTTCTATCTCCGTTCAACAATAGCAACAGACACTTTATTATGTTAATACATACGCTATAGACACAATTTCGCTTGCCTCACCCCTGCCACACCACTCTTTCATTGCTCTCTTGCTCGCTCATTTTTGTTTAACACGTCACTATTCTCTTTCGCAATCGCAGAAAATCTGGTTTTAGCAGCAGCAGAAAACCTGTCTGTGTGTTGTTTGCATGTGATGACTTTTATAGATTTAGTCCCTAATTGTTAAGATGTTAACACATCAAAAATGGTGATTCTGGCACAGCCACATATCGTGCTTTAAGAGGAGATTATGGTTTACACAATCGTCCAACTACGCAAGCAATTGGCAAAATTGTGAAGAAATTTGAAGAGACTGGAGCGGTTACAGATATTGTAAGGCCTGTGCATCATCGTTTCGCTCGTTACGCGGAAAATGTCGCTGCTGTAAGTGAAAGTGTTGCCGAAGACCCGAATGTGTCGATTCCTCGTCGTTCTCATGAATTAGGACTTTCTTACGGCACATTATGGCATATTTTGCATTTGGATCTACACCTACATCCATATAAAGTCCAGCTCACACAACAACTGAAGCCAGCTGACCATTCACAACGTCGTAGATACGTGGAATGGGTGCTTGAACAAGAGGCGGTGGACGGCGATTTTTCGAACAAAATTTTCTTCAGCGATGAAGCATATTTCTCACTCGGTGGGTATGTTAATAAACAAAATTTTCGTATTTGGCGTTCTGAGAATCCTCAAGTAATTGAAGAGAGTCCATTACATCCAGAAAAAGTCACTGTTTGGTGCGCTCTTTGGTCCGAAGGTGTGATTGGACCTTACTTCTTCGAAAACGATGATGGAACGACTGTCATCGTCAATTCGGAGTGTTATGGTCATATGATAACCGACTTTTTTTTGCCTGCTATTGAAGAATACGACTTGGAGAATATGTGGTTTCAACAAGACGGTGCCACAGGCCACACAGCTCGAGCGAATATGGCTTTATTGCAAGAGATATTTCCTGGCCGCGTAATTTCTCGTCGTGACGATATCAACTGGCCACCAAGATCATGCGATTTGACACCATTAGACTTTTTTGTGGGGCTACGTGAAAGACCGTGTTTTTGCAGATAAACCGTTAACTCTTGAGCACTTAAGAACCAACATTCGTCAAGTTATGGCTGAGATACCGCCCAATATGTGTCAAAAAGTGGTCGAAAATGACCTCAAAAGAATCAATGCTTGCAACACTTCGCGTGGTGGTCATTTAAATGATGTAGTGTTTCACACATAATGTCAACGTTCAAACTTTATAATAACAAAGAAATATTTAAATATTTTATATGTCTTTTACTTACGTTTACTTTTAAAACCGCAAAATGGATAACCCTTTACTCATCGTCAATAACAAACAAACCCCTATTTGGGTTATGCTAGTTTAGCTGATGTTCGAATTTAATGGCCTCATGTATATTTTGACTAAAACTTGATTTTCCCGAAGAACGTAACATTTTTCTAACGGCTATATCTCGGAAATCAATTGGATGTTTGTGTTCTAGTCTTCGGCACGATTGTAGCTATGGAGAAGGAGAAAAAACTGTGAAACAACCTAAGCCCAGAAAACTACACGTAGTGTCTCAAAATTACAAAAATATCGAAAATTTTTAAATTTTCTATCTTTTCTCACCATTTTCACCCCATATCTACCAAACTGTGGGCTTACATTAGTTTTTGACATAAAAACTAAAATTTGTAACTCATATCTGCTAAACCATCGGCAAAGATCTCGTTTTTTAACTTTATTTTCAGCAAAATAAAGAAAAATTATTAATTTCCAAGTACTAGTATTTAACATCAAAAATTCGAGAAATGTAGCAAAAGGCAAAAATCATAAATTAATCAATATCCATTGAAGTTGATGCTCTCGGTAAAGCCTGTGGAGTTGCTGATCTTGGATTTTTTGTTAGTGGTTCAGGTCCATGATCTGAATCATCGTCATCATCTGAGATTGAGAGTACATTCAATGGCATATCTCTTTCGGTGTGTCCTTCAAATCTATCGCCCTCCGCTACTTCGTTGCCTGCATCTTCATCTTCATATTAGGATACCTTATGACTCCACCAACAAACTTCTGCAAGAAATACATCCAGCGTTTTTCCTTTGTATCGTGTTTGCATTGGCATAGTGACCTGATGAAATTGTTCTCCTTGTTCGTCTGATTCGGTTGGCAACTGGTGTAGAAATTCATCAAAGTGGTGATTCAAAAAATGTAATTTCAGTATCATAGATGCATTGATGTTTGGAAGTAATTGATCATTTTTTTCACCAATTGCATTGCTTCGTCTGGTTGTATACGATTCCTTTCTAAAACGCCCTCGATTACAGCTTTCAATGCATCCCAGGCTCTTCGGTGGTTGGGTGTAAGCACGTTCGTGAATCTTTCGCTTTGCATTAATTATATCCGGCCCATTGAGAACACCTGTTAGAAGTAAAAAAGGATTTACGAAAAATTAATAGCAATGCGAACAGATGGAAGTGAACAAACATGGATATGAAAATATTTATATAGTCAACAATGCCTTTTTAATTTTTTTATTGCGGAGTTTTGGAAAGATGTTTTTCAAAAAGTGAAAAACTGCCTCATTATCTTTGACGGCAATTTTGATGAATTTGTTAGCAATTTATAATTTTATATGAAGTGGCGGCATCAATATATCATCGATATTCTTTATTAAAGGTTCATTAACCAATTTCAACCGGTTTTGGTTCTCGAGAGATCTATTTATCCAGTCTATACTGATAGTGATCGACTTTGCTTCGCAACTCCCAATCACAATGGAAACATAAGAATTTCGGGAAACGGACTTTTGAAATAACACCTTGCAATATGTTCACAAATTTCAGGTCACAGCAAACCTGTCATTTATGTTCATTATATTTGATTATTTGATTTATATTTATATTTTTTATTATACATACTTTACTTTTATTGACTATATTACAACCTCATGAGGTCAGACGTCTTACACATATTAATTAAACAAACAAATTAAACAAATTTCAACATATTCTTCCAACTGGCTCTATCCTTCGCCTTTTCTCGCCAGTTGGTAACACCAAGGATACGGAGGGATTCTTCTGCCTGGTCTTTCCAGCGGAGTCTTGGTCGTCCTCTTTTCCTGCTTCCATCGGGTACGTTATCAAAAATCGTTCGCGCTGGCTCATCTTCATCCATTCTCATAACATGGCCTAGCCAACGCAATTGGCACACTTTGATTCGTCTAGCTATGTCCACGTTAGAATAGAGACTATATAGCTCTGCGTTCCAGCGACGTCGGTACTCGCCGTTTTCCCTAACAGGCCCATATATTTTACGGAGAATTTTTCTCTCGAAAACTCCCAGGTGTTTTTCATCCGCTTGCGATATGACGCAAGTTTCGGAGCCATATGTCAAGACAGGTAAAATGAGAGTCTGATATAGCTGAACTTTTGTCCGTCGAGAGAGGGCTTTGTTCCTAAATTGCTTGCTGAGCCCAAAATAACATCTATTTGCAAGCACAATTCTCCTATCTATCTCCACGCTGACGTTGTTGTCCTTGTTCACGGCGGATCCAAGGTAGACAAATTCATCTACCACTTCAAAATTAAATCGGTTGTCAACGTTCAAGTGCGGACCAAGTCGAGAGGTTTCTCTAGTCGTTGACACCATCAATTTTGTCTTGCCCTCATTAACAGCAAGACCCACCTTCGCTGATTCCTTTTCGATTCTTGAAAATACTACTATTCGTATTTACTGCAGCCTTTCTCATTATTATCTCCATTAAGATGTTGAAGAGATTGCACGAAAGTGTGTCGCCTTGTCTAAGTCCGCGCTTGGTACAGAATGGTTCAGTGAGGTCTTTCCCCACTTTCACTGCTGATTTGGTGTTGGTCAGCGTCATTCTACAGAGGCGGATCAGTTTTGCCGGAATACCAAATGCAGACATAGCTTCGTACAGTTTTTCCCGTATGGGGCTATCGAAAGCAGCTTTGTAATCTACAAAAAGGTGGTATGTATCGATTTGCTTTTCGTGGGTCTTTTCCAGGATTTGGCGTAGCGTGAATATTTGGTCAGTTGTGGACTTGCCTGGTCTAAAACCACACTGATAAGGTCCAATCAGGTTTTCAATAATTGGCTTTAGTCTTTCACATAATACGCTCGACAAGACCTTATACGCGATGGATAAAAGACTGATACCGCGATAGTTGGAACAGACACACGGATCACCCTTTTTGAATACAGGACACAATACACTGAGACTCCAGTCGTCGGGCATAGATTCCCCCAGCCATATACCGCATATCATTTGATGCATGTGGGCTATCAGTCCTTCGCCACCTGCCTTAAAAAGTTCAGCGGGTAGGCCATCCGCACTCGCGGCTTTATTATTCTTCAGGCGGGAGATCGCCGTTCTAATCTCACCTTGGTGTGGGGGGGGGGGGGGGGGTTGGGGGGGTACAATCTATACTATCTTCCACTATCATTACCTCCTGATCTTCAGTGGAGGAATCTGAGTGGAGTAGTGCTGAAAAGTGGTCTCTCCACATTTTAAGCACACACTGCTTCTCAGTCACCAGATTTCCATTCTCGTCCTTGCAGGAGGGCAGCCATTATTAGGCCCGTTGGTCGATCTTCTTACTCTCTGGAAAAATTTTCGCGATTCACCATTCATTCTGCACATTTCGGTTCTTTCACTCTCTCTCTGGTCCCACTGCCATTTTTTTCGCCTAAATAATTGGTTTTCCTCCCTTCTCAGCCTCTTGTACCGCTCACTCGCAGCACGCGTTGTAACTGACTGTTTCGTTGCCATACGTGCAGCGTCTTTTTCACCAGTTGCAAGTTCAGTCATTGCAGCGATTTCCAAAGAATGGGAGATGTGCTTCCACTGCGCATCTGGGTCTGCGGGAGGGGGGGTATTCTGCTCCAGCAGGAGAGAGAGTTTCTGTCGATAGAACATTGATATCTCCGGTATTCGTAGCTTGTCAATATTGACCTTTTCCTGTGTTCGGCTCCGTACGTTTTTCGCCCTGGTCAATCTCGTGCGAACTTTCGCAGCCACCTGGTAATGATCCGAGTCGATATTGGCACCTCGTATCACACGTACATCCATTACACTAGAAGAGTGCCTGCCATCTATTACCAAGTGATCAATCTGGTTCTTCGTCCGTTGATCAGGAGATATCCAAGTCGCCTTATGAATGTCCTTATGCTGGAATCGTGTGCTACTAACTACCATGTTCTTTGCAGCGGCGAAGTCTATCAGTCTTATTCCATTATCGGAGGTGGTATCATGTAGACTGTGATTGCCGATGGTTGGTTGAAAGACACTTTCCTTTCCTAATTTGGCATTAAAATCGCCTAGAATAATCTTAATGTCGTGGTCAGGGCAGCGTTCATATACTTCCTCCAGGCGCTCATAAAATGTTTCTTTGACCTCATCATCCTTATCCTCTGTGGGTGCGTGCACACAAATTAACGAGATGTTGAAATATTTCGATTTGATGCGAATTGTGGCTATGCGGTCACTCACTGGGTTGAACCTTGAAACTAGGTGTCGCAGTCTCTTGCCTACTATAAATCCGTACCCAAATGCGTGCTTACGCTCATGGCAGCTGTAGTAAATATCGAAGTTTTTCTTTCTAGTGCAACCATATCCTGTCCATCGCATTTCCTGGATCGCTATGATGGCAGCTTTTTAATTTCCGTTGACATCCGCCAGTTGGAAAATGGCACCGGTCCTGTATAACGTTCGAGCATTCCAGGTACATATCCTTAAATCATGGTCCTTATAACGTTTGCGAGGGTCGTCAACAGTTGGGGGGTTTCTTTGTTCATCATATTTTCTGCGTATTTTCATTGCCGATATAACGATGGCGGGAGGCAAACCCAGCCCATTATTTATACATATATTGATTATATTTTTTCCAATTCTAATGGAATTGACGACTTTTTGCTTTTTTTTGTGCAACAGCACAACCTTCAGACTTGAAACTGAGCCGTCAATGAATAATCGTCAGTGGCCAGCGTTATATTCCATTCCCAAATTATGCATTATTATTATGTCATTGCAGTAAGTGAATGTATTTTTATCGACAACGGTTTATAAATTATGAAATTAGGCTTGGCGTTTCCGGTATGCCGTGGCGCGAATGTTCTGCTGTGTGAGTTTTCTCCGCTTCAGAAATGAGGTCAAAATTTCTGAATTACTTTGCGATAATCCCAACATAAGCCCTGTATTCAGTTCTTGGGAAATTTTCTTCAGACCTTTTGTCATTTGTCTCTGAACGGAAAATTTTGTTACACAGAGTTTCCACATATCTCTGATTTACCGTGCAAATTCTTCATTAAAAATTAATTTTTTCCCGCGAGTGGTATTACCTTTGTTTGCTAAAATAATCAAAATGTCAACATTCCGGTCCCGAACAATTATAACAGAATTTTTTTGTACGAAATAATTTTAGCGTAACAACCCTGTACTTGATTTTGGATAAAAAATTTTCGCAAAGAGCTGAGTACCAAGTATATGAAAAGTGGACAGAATTTTCGGTTCATGAATTTTTCGATATTTCGAAATAATGCTAAATGCAAACGAAATCTCATTTGAATTGAAAATTCACCATTATGCAAGTGTTAGAAAAATATCGCAAGCAAAACACACCAGAACACATTTGCAGAAACTTCTTTCCATCTCCAGAGAACCATCGGTTCCCATTAGATATGTTTTTTCTTGTTGCCTAAATGACAACATAATTTTTTACATGCAATAGCAATGTTATAATCTTAATTTATATTGGAATCTAATAGAAATTTTATTAGAATTAACAGTACCTCCATTCAGCTTTGATACACTTTGTGTTGTTTTATGTTCTGAGTTATAATTTTTTTGGTGTTTTGTAAAATATTTTATTATTTTGTATTTGTTGCGGTTGACAAGTTATTAATCAGCTGTTTACTGAAATGTAATGCATGTAGTTATTTTACAGCAATGGTTTTCGAAAATTAGTAGCTACTATTGCACACTAGATGGTGCTTATATGCAGCTGTTAAGTATGAATGACAATCTCAAAGACGAAGAAGAATTATAGTTTGACAAGTTTAGTTTTTAGTTTTCCTTATTTTGCTTTGTTTTAGTAAATTTCTTATTAAAAGTGCAAAAAATCTTTTTAAAAGTTATTAAAATTAAATGTTTTTGTATTCATTTTATTTATTTGTTTTCATTTGCCTACGATAACATAATGTACGGCAATTAGTGAAAATTAGTACCTACTATTGCGCACTAGATGGTGTTGAGTATATTGTATGCAGCTTATGAGTACACTAATACACTCATACATAGCTCACACCGATTTGATAACGCTTTACGATTGGTTAACGATTACATCGCACATCTTACTCTAAATTTGTGATTGTATTGTGAAAAAGATTTTTACCCCCAGCGTATAGATGTTTACACATCAAAAATCTGACGCATAGAAAGAACGTTAAATATAAATTAATTTAACGCCGAAAATTAAAACTCAATGAAAATTTCGATAATATAATTTTGTGAATTTATTAACGTTTCTGTAATGATTGCAATTTAACCCTGCTGTTAGATTAGAAAAAACTTACGAATCTTAGATTGAGGGACCATTTGGTCCATACTGCAATTTTCATCCAAAATAATAATTTTATCTTATTCTTTGTAACTATTTTGGTTCAAAAATTTCTAAAGCAAATATTTGACATATCAAAAACATCCGCTAACATATCAAAAACATCTTCTAAATATTTGACATGAATTTACATTCGCTTGGTAATGAAAAAACTTACGAATCTTAGATTGAGGGACCATTTGGTCCATACTGGAATTTTCATCCAAAATAATAATTTTATCTTATCCTTTGTAACTATTTTGGTTCAATAATTTCTAAAGCAAGTATTTGACATATCAAAAACATCTTCTAAATATTTGACATGAATTTACATTCGCTTGGTAATGAAAAAATGTACTATTGACCAAATGGTCCTCTAATCTAAGATTCGTCATTTTGTATTTTTCTCAGTCCTGAATAAAGTTAGAAAATTTAATTTTCGCACATAACATTGTTTTATTAAAAGACCCCATTAGCAGAAAAATTTAGTCAGTATATATCACCGTTCCAAAGTTACAAGGGAAAACAGAAAAAATTTGGACCAAATGGTCCTAATCTAACAGCAGGGTTAAGACGAGTGATGCATTAGACCACCGCATCCGATCATACCAACTACATCTAGGCAGGTATATACCCTATATTATGGGCGTATTTTTATGGACTTACTAGTTTAGATCTGTAGTTGTTAGTAATGTGTTTGGTAGTAATGTATTTATACTACTTGAAGCTTGTCGAAATTTACAACAAAGAATGTCCAAACGTTTCTTAATCGTTGTCTGAAACAAATACACCACAACTTCTGGCCGAAGACAAATTCTAACAAAGTACCCTGGCAACGTACTGTGAGCGTCAAAAGAAAGTTTATTCGAATGTTAACAAGTTTATTTGAATGTTAACAAATAATAATTAATTCAACTCTTTATATTTTCTAAACATGGTCTTGAACCCTTTATCTAACTACTATGTACTAACGGGAGGCGTGAACAGCAACCACACAGAATGGGGTAATACTGTTAATAACGCAAAAGGCAATAACTTAAAAAAAGGTCAACATGGAAGTCCTTACAAGTCCGCAATTATGACATAATGCCTTCCATTGAAGCCAGCACACTTCACAATGGCAACATGAAAAAACCCAACAACCCTCATATACGTCCCTGACTGTACAAATGTAGTAATAATTACCAAATCCTAAAAGTATGCAGAATAATACTGGGTTGTATACTGGGTTATAGCATAATACGGTTAAAAAAAGTTGTTTAAAATATTTTCAATTAGCTCCCATCCCGCAGCGTGCGATAAGGAACTTTGTTCAAAAAAATCATGACAATAGTGGTTTCTTAACTAATGAACTCTTTTTGAGCAATTGTTAAAAAAACCCCAAAAATGTGCTATTTTTGGTTCACTTGAATAAAGGCACTTAAATAAGTGAACCGGACTGTACTATATGTATATTGTTTGTGAAAACTACATGTGTATAACTCCTAAATATTTTGAGTGTTGCTTAATACACCCAAGTACCAATCATTTATGAACTTCACAATAATAAATAAGAACTTTTCAAGAAGACAAGCGTCTTATACACTTTAATTGGAACTGTATTGATAGATATCGGACCAATTTACTTATTCCATAACATTCGAAGCCTTCTCGCGAATGACATTGTAATCGAGATTTTTTGTTTTTCGTCAAGTCCTGTTCATATTACATTCCCAGATTATTTAAATGTAAACCTGAGTAAAAACAATCAGTTTCTGAAAGCGGTTCATTTGCTCTTAACCGTATGGTGGGTTTTTAAAGAATTTTCGGACTTACCGAAAACCGGGTATTTGACGTCGGTTAACTGGTTTTTAATCAATTTGTCTTAAATGTCCTTCCACAATGAAATATTAAATGACATGATTTTCAAATTGTAATTAAATTTTTGAATTAAGAAACAGGTTCCTCTGTTTTCAAATATGATTTTTTTAAAGATAAGTTTCAAATAACATTTGCAAATAATTTTTGTATTCAAATTTTAAAACAATTTTATGACTGGAATGAGAATAAATCAAGCATTTCAAACATTTTTTTTTGAATTTATCAATTTAAATTATTAGAACGAAGTTTTCTAGGTCGAGCCTGTTCATTGCATATTGTAGTTTTCAACCCAATAAAAAGTAAATTTAGAAAATTCAAAGTGCCAGACTGGCCAATCCATGAAATACAACCCCGAGCATCGGATTACATTTGGCAGCACACTTACTCTTACACTCGTAATTTTGGTTTGGTTTGTGTCTAGACTGACATGTGGGGAGATATTTGTTGTTTAATGGGAAATTTTCTAGGTGGAGCCTGCTTAATACATATTGTACTTTTGAACCGAAAAAAAAGTCAATTTAATTTTAAAAAAATTAAATTGTCTGAACTACGTGCGTTTTCTAAAAAAAAAGTAAATTTTCTCAAACAAATATACCTATTCATGTTCTTAAACAAAGTACCTTTTCTTAAAAAAATACCTTATCTTAAAGAAGTACCTTAGCTTAAAAAAGTAAATTTTCTTACAAAAAGTACCTTTTCTTAAAAAAAAATAATTTTTTAAAATAAGTACCTTTCTTAAAAAAGTACATTATCTTACAACAAATTGCCTTTTCTTAACAAGCTACCTTTTCTGTAAAGAGTACCTTTTATTAAAACAAAATTACTTTTCTTGAAATTGTACCTGTTCTTGAAAAAAGGACCAATTCTGGAACAAATTCCCATTTCTTAAAAAAAACCGTTTCTTCCAAAAAATACCTTCTCTTAAAAAAAATACGTTTTCTTACCAACATTGCGTTTCTACAAAGTAACTTTACTTAAAAATAAAATAATACCTTTTCTTTTCTTGTGATAAGTAACTTTTCTGAAACTAAGTAAAGTTTCTTTAAAAAATAACCTTTTCCTAAAAAGAGTACCACTTTAAAAAGTACCTGTTCTTAACTTTTTCTTAATGTTAATTAAAAATGGTACCTTTTCTTAAAAAAAAAAACATTAGCTTTTAATAAAAGAAGTACTTCTCATTAAAGAAATTACCTTTTTGGGAAAATATAATACATGTAAGGACCTAAAAATATACTTTTTTTTAAAAAAATACATTCAATAAAAACAAAATCTTAAAAAAAGTTGATCATTTTACAAAAAGTATATTTTCTTAGAGATCCATTTAAATTACAGTATTTTTCAATAGGCGCCTTGGGCATGTTGGAACTAACTAGTAGATAATATATAGCGAATGGAACTTCGTTGCAATCGGGTGTCGCCTGACATAATTTATATAATTAAATGTTTCAAATTTAATATGATTTTCAGACATGAAAATCACTTTCAAATTTGACTAAAATGTTCGAATTAAAATTGGTTTAATGCGAATTTGAATAAAACTTATGCAACTTATACTAAACACGCTTTCCAAATTGAAAATAGAATTGTTAGATATAGAGTTTAAAGGAATTGGAGTTGAAGTTGAAGTCAAAGTGTTCAACAGTTTGCCTCCAAAAATGCAACTTCGGTTAATTATTTTTTTTTTTCGCCGAGTTAGTTGTCAAGTTGTTGCAGAGAGACACAACGATGTCATAGTGTTTCAATAGCTGCAAACTAAATTAATAAAAATTAGTATAGTTTACATTGGTACTAAACTACCTAAGGTTAAGAAATGGCCAAATCTACATAAAACACTATCCCCAACCATCACATTTTTCTTCAATTTGTTCTATTTGGCAATCCGACCCGTGCCAATTGTCAGCGTACAAGACCTTTAATATAAATTTAATGAAACAATATGTAAATTTTCCTTTACAAAACGCATCAAATTAAATTTAATTTACCCTAAGCCAGTAATAACATTTGTGCTTCCTTGCAATAAATTCCTCTTCGTCCTTTGTTTTTGTTTATTTAGCATACCACAAAAGTGGCACTGCAAATGAACGCTCTGCTCAGTCAGTGATCGTTTCAACTTGTTAACTCGAAACTATCATACCAATAGCGAATAGTCTCAATTTGAACATTGTCTTTGCATTTTTAAGTGTCAAGCGAGCAAATTGCATTCCTTGTAACTTCTAGACGTTCGTTACACATGCGCGTATTACGACGATGGCCAAGGTGCAACGCAGCACTACGGTTAAGGCTAAGGCTACGGAATAAGGTGATGCCAAACCTGTGTTTCTGAGCCTAGTTGGCATTGCGGACGCGTTGGTATTGGCGTGTATGAGGAGTTTGGTTATTGAAAGCCGATTTACATGTACTTGTAGGCGTACTTAAGATACCTAGAATTCCTTAAATAATGCCCTCTAAAAATGTATGTAGATAGGAGTGACACGCTTAAATAGAAGGGGTGGTATGAATTTAATGGTTAGATAACAATTATTAAACATTAGATCCCAATTTGGTAGAACTAATCTTATGGATTTTTAGTTACGCAATCCTTACCGCGTTCTAATTTACAAGAGTGACGCACGTCAACAATAGAACCCCCACGTCCAGCTGCTGAGCTATTGAAAAAGACTTTAGAGATTGATAATATAGGTGTTGAATTATGGTAACTCAATATAAACTGAATCAATTGTGGTAGAATCTTTCTGAATATAGCACGCAATTTGCAGGTCCTTGAAAGTGTAATTAGAGCTACCTGACACTGCTACACATTAAGGGTATGGATTAGTAAACTGGATAATTCACGATATTTTCCCACTACATCCCTTGAAGGGACAGGTGAAAGCATATCAGAACGAGTGAGCTGTGCGCCGCCTAGATTTACACTGGCTGATTGGCACTACAGTTTTGCTTCGGTTCCGAACGGTTTTTGAAACCCTTTTTTATGGTCGATTACTCAACAATGCCCCCGCCTCTAAACGAGTTAACCGTTGCTGAAAGAAATGTAAGGTGGTGAGAGCAGAGATCGAACCCACATTCTTATGTACAGGGTGATTCAATAAGACCGCAGATTTTCTTTTATATATAAAACAAACCAAAATTTCTCGAAATGATTTTTTTTATTTCGCCAAGTTTTTTATGTATGGGATCTGTCTGTGGACCACAATAACCGATAAATGCCCAACACGACTCCATGACTTTGTGAAGTAATTTGAGTTATACATATATCATTTACAACGAGTATGATTTCAGTGTTCAGCTGTGGAAGCTTCTCGAGCTTATGGGTATTGACCACACTTTGCACGTAGCCCCAGAGAAAGATGTTCAATGGTCTCAAATCTCAAGATCTGGGCGACCATTTGAACTCGTTGTCTCGTGAGAAAAGCGTCCAGGGAACTTCGTTCGAAATATTGTTAGTGTTGTATGCGCTGTGTGATATGCGGCACCGTTTTGTTGAAACCACATATTGCCCAAGCCGATGCCATATAACTCAGGCCATAAAAAGTTTGTTATATTCTCACGATAACGTTCACCGTCCACCGTAACAGCGATGCCGGCATAATTTTCGAAGGAGTATTGTCCGCTGACTCCGCCAGCCCATAACATGCACCAAACAGTGACTAGTTATGGGTACATAGTTTTTTCTTGAATGACATGTGGATTTTTAATCCCCAAATACGACAGTTTTGTTTGTTGAAGCATCCGTTTAGGTGAAATGTTCCTCCTGTTTGTTCAAGCACTCAATTGATAAATAAAGGGTTTCTCAACAGCGACGCTACAAAAGTAAATCGATAGGGACAGCAAACGACGCCATATTTTTTCCCGCTCTTTTGACATTTCTCTTCAGTAAGGTTCGCCATTTCATCATGGAAAGATATACTAGCCAACAACGAGTCGAAATTATTAAAATTTACTACCGAAATTTGGAGTCAGTGGCCTGAAGTTTAAGAGCGCTACGTCCAATTTATGGTCGTCATAATCGCCCTACCAGATCAACAATTGAGCGTCTAGTGGAAAAATGTAAATCCACAGGCACAGTAAAAAATGTTCCCGTGCCAGTGAGACAAAGAAGTGCCCGTCGAGAATATTGCTGCCGCTGAGGCTTCAGTTCAAGAAAGCCCAAATGTGTCTCTCACACGTCGTTCTCAAGAGTTGGGCATCTCTGTGACATCGTTGTGGCGAATTTTGCGAAAAGATCTTGGCCTAAATCCTTACAAAATCAAATTGACGCAAGAACTAAAGCCGCTTGACCACCATAAGCGTCGTAAGTTCGTGAATTGGGCTGAGCAACAACTTGAAAATGATTCGGATTTTCAGCGGAAAATCATCTGCAGCGATGAGGCTCATTTCTGGCTGAATGGCTTCGTCAATAAGCAAAATATGCGTTATTGGTCAGACAGCAATCCACACGTAATCCATGAGTCATCAATGCATCCCGAAAAAATTACGGTTTGGTGAGGTTTATGGGCCGGCGGCGTCATTGGTCCGTACTTCTTCCGTGATGATCAAGACGGGCACAGTACTATGAATGCGAATCGCTACCGTTCATGTGGTTCCAACAGGACGGCGCCACAAGCCACACAGCGAATGCCACAATCAATTTATTGGAAACCAAGTTTGGTGAACCTGTTATCTCACGAAATGGCCCAGTCGATTGGCCGCCTCGGTCGTGCGATTTGACGCCGTTATATTATTTCCTGTGGGGCTACGTCAAGTCTATGGTCTATTCCAACAAGCCGGCGACGATTGATGAACTTCGTACGAATATCGAACGTGAAATTGCAGCAGTATCGGCCAATTTATGCTTGAAAACCGTCGAAAATTGGGTTCAGCGTCTGGACTTCTGCAAGCGTGCCCGTGGTGGCCATGCAAAAGAAATCGAGTTCCATACATAAGGGCACCGAACGTACTATCACAGGAATAAAGAATGTCATTGGTATCTAAAACCGGTTTTGTTTTCTGGAACAAACAGGGCATTGTTGATTCAGATGGCCGGTTAAATTGAAGGAAAAAATCATGCAATTCGCGAAATGCACTTCTTGCAGAACGACCATTCTCATAGAACGTTTGGATCACTGCCATATAGTACCAATTTTATGAAAAACTTATCACAAATAATATCTGTCAAATACATGTATTTCAATTGAATCACCCGCACACACAAGCGTTTACAGTACCGACGGTCATTTGTTTGTACTATGCATTAATACAGGTCATTATTTTTCACAACTTGAGCGTTTTAAAACAAACAATTGCATAGCAAAAATGTGGGCAGTAGTTTACAAAAAACAGTGGGAAAATAGAAATTCGCATTCTTTAGAATTTCCAAGAGTTTGAAGAAATGTGCGACTGAAACAATTTTCCGCGAAGGTCAAAAAACTAGAAAAACTGACAATTTAAGGCGTGAGGGTATTGTTGAGCCTACACATTGAAGAAATTAATAAGCTCCGCCGACCATGAATGTACAAAGCATGAGTGTTCGAACTCACGGGCGATGTGTTAACACCTTTTTGTTACACCCTACCTTTTCGATTTCTATGAACACATTACCAAATGTTATACTGGAAAATAAAACCAGTACATAAGTTTCAGTCGGGTGAACCGACTTAATCATACCCTCACCCTAAGTCATCCATTGCGTGGGAGTTCTGTTAAATAAAAAACGCCCATACCCAAAAGTGACCATATTCAATAGGAGAATGACATTGCGCTAAATATTATTGAATACCCAAAGTAGTTACTTTCCCTCTGAATATTTATATACGAGGTACAAAAATGGGCCTGGCAAGTTGTTGCCAAAATATTGTTCAGCACCAAATTTTATTAAGATCGGTTGAAATTTATTGGAGATATCGAGTCGGCAAACAGAAAATACGCCCAACTTTTGTATGGGACAACGAAACTGGGCGTGGCACAATAGTCAGTTATTATTTACTCAGTAGCTTTTAGCAAGGTATTGCCTAGTACCGAATTTTATTAAGATCGGTTGTAGTTTACGTGAGTTATCGTGTCGTTCAACCGGTCATCCGCAAACTTATATATGGGAGGTACCAGAATGGGCGTGGAAAAACAGCTTATTTTCTATAGGAGAGTTTTATTTGACTAAATATTGACTTTGACAAACTTTCATAAAGATTGGTTCGGTTTTGCGGAACTTCTCGTGCCGAACAACAAGACGGCCAAACAACTTTTGTATGGGAGGTACCACAATGGGCGTAGCATAATCACCCTTGTTTTACTCGGTGATTGGCCCTTGA
The DNA here is from genome assembly GCA_963931995.1 of Phaonia tiefii. Classification (NCBI taxonomy): domain Eukaryota; kingdom Metazoa; phylum Arthropoda; class Insecta; order Diptera; family Muscidae; genus Phaonia; species Phaonia tiefii. Next base: position 192,369,167 of record OZ008368.1, on the reverse strand, counting down.
TAACGTAAGGCCTAATACATAATTTCATTATGGTCGGAAGTGTTTCACGCGATTTATCGGGTTCACAACCCGGACGTAAACCCTGTTTTGTATGGGAGGTGCCAGAATGGGCGAGACAATCTCGTCCATTTCCTATTATTAGGCATTTACAGATTATTAACCGGTGTGAGTGTTGAAGCTAATCACATCTACCAGAAGAAATGTTTGAAAGAAATATGATTTTATGTTGAATTTGTCGATTTGTATGGGAGGTGCCAGAAGGAGCGTGGTCACAATGACCATTTTCAATTCCAAACTCAATATTGGCCAATGATAGTCACTGACAACATTTCATTGTTGATATGTAAAGATTTACGGCAGTCATCGTATTGACCAGCCAGCCAGCCAGACAGACAGACGGACGTGCCTCATACGTCTTAAAAAGTATTAAAACGAATTTCGTCCAAAGATAATAAGGGTCTAATATGGCTTCTTCTATGTGTAAAATTTTTTTTACGTTTTAAATGGTATATACCCCCATCCCTATGGGTGAGGGTATAAAAAGTACCTTTTCTTAAAAAAATATTTTTTTTTAAAATAAGTTACTTTTCGTAAGAAATTACGTTTTCTTACAACAAATTCTTAAAAAACTACCATTTCTTTAAGGAGTACCTTTTTTGTGAAACAAAATAACTTCTCTTGAGATAAGTATCTACTCTTAAAAATGTTTTCTTACAAAATTTACATTTTCTTACAAAAATTCCTTTTCTTAAAAGTACCTTTTTTAGTACCTTTTTTAGTAAAAAATAATACCTTTTCTTTACTTTTCTTGAGATAAGAAGCCTTCCTGAAAATAAGTAAATTTTCTTAAAAAAATAACCTTTTCCTAAAAAAATACCTGTTCTTAAAAAAAGTACGGTTTTGAAAAAAATGCATACTCTTATGGCTTTTTCTTACAGAAAGTACGTCTTAAAAGAGTTCCTTTTCTTTAAGAAAACATTAGCTTTTAATCAAAGAAGTACTTCTTGTTAAAAAAGGAACTTTTCGGGAAAATATAATACATATTCCTACCAAGAGGACCTAAAAATGTACTTTTAACAAACAAAAACACAATTTATAAAAAATCCAATGAGTGTTCCAACTCACGGGCGATGTGTTAACACCTTTTTGCTACACGGTACCTGTTCGATTTCTATGAACACATTCGTAAATGTTACATTGGAAAATAGAAAACAGCGTTCAATCATATGATGACGTTATAGTTAAATAATATTAATACTTAAAATTATTTAAAGACCCAGTGCAAGCACATGTGTCATTATTTTCTTGCTCAATACTTTTTGTTTTATTCCCACAAAAGTCAAAGAATGCAAAGCAACAGACACTTGTACATACATACATACATTGTTATATTCGTACGATATAACCGAAGTTCAACATAAAATACTTTTTTAATATTACTCCAAATTAATACTCCAAATTAAAACACTTAAATCTCGGCTCGTCGATATCGGATCGCCTTAATTTTTGGCCTAAACTCTTCGTCGAAACCCGCACTAGCTTTTTAATCCAAAAATTAATAAAATCGGCTATGAATTTCCGGAGAAAATCGCGTGGGAAAATTATATGAAAATCGCCCAATAATCACTTTCGATACCGACTGCCAAGCAACGAACCAACAAACGATGATTTACTCTTTCAAACCTAACACTTGCGTATGTATTAGTTTGATAGTTTACTGCCCTAGAGGCGCGCGTATAGATGTTAACACATCAAAAAAATTTTCTTAAAAAAAGTGTCTCATTTTACAAAAAGTGTATTTTCTTCCAGATCCATTTATATTATCGTATTTTCCAACGGACGCCTTACGCGTGTTGGAACTAACAAGTACATAATATATAGCGAAAGGAACTTCGTTCCAACCGAGTGTCCCCTGACACCTTATGTAATTTTTATTTTACTAAATTTTAATTACACTTACTATCAAAAGTACATGTATAGTAAATTCAAATGTGATCATAGTGGTGACCATAGAGAAATGCATGTCTAGAGAAAATATTTCGCTCAGCAAATTTCCGATATTTGGCATGGTGTGATATGAACGTTGGATTTTGGAAAGCATTGCTTTAGTAATACCAGATAGAGGAAATGGTTCAAATCAACCAACAAGAAAACACCCACAAGTCTTCGTTTTAGGTGTTAAAATTGTAGTGTTAAATATTACACAAATGTATATACGAACAATAAATGATGTCAGTCTAAATACGGTTCCCGGTTTCTCGGTTCTCAACCAAAACGACATGACAAATTTAAGTCAACAGTTCTTGTAACTCCACCTGGTGTAAGTGGTCCAGCTCCTATTACACCGACCGCACCACGAAGAGTGTGAAATGTAACGTCAGATGAGTCAAATTTTCTCTCTTTAAGGAATTACTCTATGGTGGCGACAACCGAAATAAGATCGTTTCTATCACACCAATCATTAATAATGTCGGTTATTGCTTCCGAATAAAATACAATTCGGTTAGTGAAAAGTTTGAATACACACAGCCGAGGCTTAACGGGCTAGACGCTGTTGAAGATGATGCTTCATAAGCACCAAATCGATCGTGCAGCGAATATGAGTTCGAATTCCACCCACAGCATTTACGTGTCGTTCACTAACCGGGAAAAACGTGATCTGTTATCTTAACGATAACGTCTACAAAAGTAATAACATCTACAAAAAAAAATTCGGTTGCCGTTACAGAAATCTTGAGAAGTTCGGGTGTCGCAACCGAATAAATGCCAACTGTTGCAACCGAAAAATTTAAAATTTCGACTTCCGCATCCGACTAATTAGTAATGCAATTATTCCAACCGAATGTCAATTGTAGCGATTAAACGCAATTCGGCTGTAACCTCCAAATTTCCGTTTGTCACAACCCCTTTTCAAATAAATAGTTATGTCAGTGTGGCCGATGTTGAAGATTAATAACGAATAAGAAATCGCAGTTCCCTAAATTGTAAACATTCCAAGGAGTTTTGGTCGAAACGCTTATTCTACTCTCATGATATCTTTGATCATTCTAATATGCTCCGAAATCCTTAACCAAATCATTGTGCACTATATGACAGGAATCACATTCCAAGATTCTGCAAAATTTAAAGAAATAAATTATCCGATATTTCCCCTAGCTAAATATTGGACACGAGTCATTGTGATGTAAAGTAACAGTAGTTCTTGGCTTAGGAATGATAAGTTCACGTATGGTATACAATCCGGATTGAGTTCTGTTAGATTTAGCAAAGACCCTAATTCAAAGATGAAGTTATAGTGTATTGCGTCCTGACTTGTGTGCTGTTAAAGTTGATTTGCTAATAAATAAGCCAGAATTGAATATAGGAGGAGTGCAGATCAGAATTTATGCTTCTCTCTTGAGAAACTATTGATAAGCCATAATCAGGTTAGTCCGACCAGAAACTCTATAACTCGGTATCCAAAATACATCATGTTGAATTCGAAAATATAAAGAGAGTATATCTAGTGCCAAATGCAGGTTCAAGTTCCCATTATTCCAACTAAAGTAAAATACCTTGTCCTATAATTGGGCTAGTGAAAGATATACTGATAAAATTATAAAAAATTTTAACTTCCAACTCAATTACATTACATATGTATATTAAACTTGTCAAACTAGACGCCATCATCATTAACCAAACTTATCTCACCACCCTCTCACAACAGCAATATACTAAGGCGTTGGTTGCTGCAGCCAGTTAACGAAACGTTCAAGTGTTTGGCATTACGATGCACCAACACCAACCGTGAGGCGAAAGAAAAAATTGTGAAAATTGTCACCATGATTACACATTCTATTTACCAATAATGGCCATGATGCTCATGACGAGCATGTCTAAGGTGCACTTGATGCTGATGGTGCTGGTTACAAAGGAATTTCTTTACTTTAAAAATGTACAATAAATTGAATGCCAATGCGAAGATGCGAACACTTGTTATCGCCAACCACACCACAAGGCAAAGTCTATGGAATTATATTGCAGCATCGCATCCTTCCCAGTTATTTTAAAAGTGTCTCAAAAAATTTGAGGTATTACTCGATTGGCAGAGATTTTTGTTTTTTTGACTAAAACAATTTTAATGTAACGAACACGATGCAAAATAAAACAACAACTACTACTTTGTTGTTCAGTTCCTGACCCTATGTGCGAGTTGGGATTTATAGAAGCACGAGTAACAACACCCGCACCTAATGATCTTTGGACACCTTGATCGGCGAAATTGGAAACAAAGAACTTCGATGACGACAGCAACAATAAGATACAAACAGCCGCAGCATTTAGCGTAATGACCTCTCACAAATAAAACATTGTTTGTTGCCGAAAAAAGTAACACCGTAAAGACATAGAAAGACAATGCCCGAATCATCGACAACACCAGCTCCGCCTGCCAGTTCCTCTAGCAACAAATGCTTTCAACCGGCTTATTCCTAGGTATGTATATTCTGAGAAAACACCGGCCTACAGCTCGACTTGTCGCCCCAACATTTGTTGATCTTTCTTTCCTTGTGTCGCTGTCGTCATCAGTGAACGGCACATTGGGGGAGTTTGAAATGTCATATGAAACAAGTTGCTTAATTGGGGAAGTGACAGACTCTCTTTAACTTAAGCAAAAAACGCCATTCTGTGGGCCGTTGAAATTCCTAAGGCATCAGTTGAAAATATTTACAATTTAGATTTATGATCGCGAAATTTGATGTCGTAGAAGTTGTCTCAGGTTGAGACTTTCTGTTCAGGACCTACAATTACGACTTATTGGCACAAAAGATCCAAATGTGGTATCTGTGCCAACAAGGACAGATCCTACCTTTAATATGACTCACTGATCGGAATCTACGGACCTGCGTCAGAAATTCGAACCTGCATGTAAAGACCAAAAACTTCTTAAAGCAGTACCTTCGTGGAAATCGAATGCAGGAGTATTTTAACAAATTTAATTAATTTCTAACCTCTTTCCCCAAAATATCTTACGCCTATGAATGACATGGGATGTTTTATAATAGAGGCAATGATACTTGAATCAACCATTTCCGGCCAGAAGATGTCAACAAGCAAATCTGCTTTAACACATTGATGCATTGGAATTGAGAGTCAGAAGTAATTTAGGGGACCGAAGTTTATCAGCTCAGAATTACCATTACTATTTCTGTGGGAGCTACGGTAATCAATCATTTCTGCGTTTTCCATAAATTCACTGATCAGAACCTAGAATTTTACACCGAATTTGAACCGCTATTATTAAGGAATATTTTGCGTGACTTATTACCAAGAACCAGATTGATCACTTCGTAATAGATGGCAGGCACTCTTCTAGTGTAATGGATGTACGTGTGATTCGAGGTGCCAATATCGACTCAGATCATTACCTGGTGGCTGCAAAAGTCCGTACGAGATTGAGCAGGGCGAAAAACGTACGAACGTACAAAAAAAAACGTTTCCCATTACATTCCATGAAGGGATTGGGGAGAGCTTCTCACAACCAGTGAGCTGTGCGCTTTCTAATTTTTCACTCACTGAATGGGACCTACAGTTTTTACACCGATTCCGAACGGTATTTTGAGAAGCTTTTTCATGGATAAATACTCGATAGTGTCGCCGTCACTATGCGAGGTGACCGCCGCATAGAATTTTTTTTTTTTTTCAAGGTGGTCAGAGCAGGGATCAAACCCAGGATGTCATGTACAAGAGGCGCGCACACTACCCATTGCACCACCGACGGCCACTGGATATTGAGAAGCTACAAATACCGGAGATATCAATGTCTTATCGACAGAAGCTCTCTCTCCTGCTGGAGCAGAATACCCCCCCTCCCGAAGACCCAGATGCGCAGTGGAAGCACATCTCCCATTCTTTGGAAACCGCTGCAAGGACCGAACTTGGCTATCAAAAACCGCAGAAGGATAAGCCATGGTGCGACGAGAATGTCGCATTACAACTGATGAAAAAAACGCTGCACGTATGGCAACGAAACAGTCAGTTACAACACGTGCTGCGAGTGAGCAGTACAAGAGGCTGAGAAGGGAGGAAAATCAACTATTTAGGTGGAAAAAATGGCAGTGGGAGCAGAGAGAGAGTGAAAGACGGGCCTAATAATGGGCTGCACTCCTCCAAGGACGAGAATGGGAATCTGTTGACTGAGAAGCAGTGTGTGTTCAAAGTGTAGAGAGACCACTTTTCAGCACTACTCCACTCGGATTCTTCCACTGAAGATCAGGAGGTAATTATAGTGGTAGATAGCGCAGATTGTACCCCCCCCCCCCTAACAACGATCTCCCGCCTCAAGAATTATAAAGCCGCTGGTGCGGATGGCGATCTCCCGCCTCAAGAATTATAAAGCCGCTGGTGCGGATGGCCTACCCGCCATGCTTTTTAAGTCAGGTGGCAAAGAACTGCTAACCCACCTGCATCAACTTATATGCGGTATATGGCTGGGGGAATCTATGCCCGACGATTGGAGTCTGAGTGTATTATGTCCTATATTCAAAAAGGGTGATCCGTGTGTCTGTTCCAACTATCGCGGTATTAGTCTTTTATCCATCGCGTATAAGGTCTTGTCGAGCGTATTATGTGAAAGACTAAAGCCAATTATTTAAAACTTGATTGGACCTTATCAGTGTGGCCCACGACTGATGAAATATTCACGCTACGCCAGATCCTGGAAAAGACCCACGAAAAGCAACGGGAAAAATGTAAAAATGAAAAATGTTGGATGGCATGTCTCAACTTGGTATTCCAGGAAAACTATAATGACGCTGACCAACGCCAAACCAGCCGTGAAAGTGATAGAAAGGCCTTCTGCACCAAGCGATGACATATACAAGGCGACACACTTTCGTGCAATCTCTTCAACGTCTTAATGGAGACAATAATGAGAAAGGCTGCAGTAAATACGACCAAGGCCATCAACACGAAAAGCCATATGTTGCTGGCGTATTCTGACGACATAGACATCATTGGGCGAAATTTGCGAGAGGTTACTATAATATTTTCAAGAATCGAAAAGGAATCAGGAATCAGGGTCTTGCTGTTAATGAGGGCAAGACACAATTGATGGTGTCAACGACTAGAGAAACCTCTGGACTTGGTCCGCACTTGAGCGTTGACAACCGATTTAATTTTGGAGTGGTAGATGAATTTGTCTATCTTGGAGCCGCCGTGAACAAGGACAACAACGTCAGCCTGGAGATAGATGGCAAATAGTTGCTATTTTGGGCTCAGCAAGCAATTTAGGAACAAAGCCCTCTCTCGACGGACAAAAGTCCAGCTATGTCAGACTCTCATTTTACCTGTCTTGACATATCGTCGTACCGGAGTTATCTGCACGTGTATCACAAAATCAAAAAATTTGATATAAGAACTCTTTCTAAGATAATTTTTCAAGATCTAACAATCTGTCTAGTCCTCAGGTCGCTACCTATTATAGATTACGAAATATTTAGGCGTTTTATAATTGTATATCCATAAAAATTAAAAATAAAATGCGTTATTACATCGTATATCACAATCTTGTGGATATACAATGAAAAATATATCAAATTTGCGAATTCCAAAATTGTTACGTTATCTCCACGTGTGTGCAAATAATACGTATGTTACTCATGAAAGAAAAGCGGTGCAAGTATTATTTTAACAACTTTATTGTAAATTTAAAAAAAAATAATTCTAATCAAAAATCCATAGAACAGTAACTGTTATAAACTAAAATATTTATAAAAATCAAAATATACAGACAAATTTATATCACTCGAACACAAGGTTTGATTATGAAAATGCGGATGTGTCTAAATAATAAAAAATCAACTTATTCTCTTATTATCCAGATTTTAAGTTAGATGAGTATTTAATATCTTCTTCTAGAAGATAAATATACAGACTTTCAATGTCTTTTTTTCTCTGGCGAAATTTTATTTCGGACTGAATTATCCAACTCAATTTCAAAAAGATTGTTTGGTGTTTGGTAATTTTTCAGAAACTAGGCGATGTACTACTTATTTCTGTGGTCACAAACAATAACAGCCTAAGTCGATTCTAAAATTTTTCAGGGAGAGCAGTTTAAATTTTAATATCTTTACTGGAAATCAGGAGTCGGAGTTTTTGTGATAACTTTGTTACAGATAACAAGGAAACTAATTATTTTACTTTTTTCAAACAAAAAAGAGTTGCTTATTTGAGCACGGTGACTTCTCAAAATTTTTTTTTCCAATTTTGTCCTAACTCGAGTTAGGCTGTTATTGTTTGTGACCACAGATATATTGACTTTTAATTAACTGGTTTCATATACACATTTTTGAAATAATATTATTAAAAGTATTGGAATTATTGTACATCTGAACTTTTTAACTCAAATCATCAATTCAATAATTTTTAGTAAGATTCTACTACTGGGTCATATTTTACCCAAAGCACAGCAACTTCAGTATTAAAACAAATTAAATAGCAACAAAATAAATATGAATCTTAGTGTTTTTAAAAAACCAAAGGTAAAAGTAAACATTTTTTAACGTGTTTATTTTAGTTCATTTCCACGTATATCCCACATTTTGAACAATGTCTCACAAAAAGTGGCGTATACCATTAACTGACATAATTTTTCTGAAGAAAAAATTGGCATAGCTTTAAAATTTTCTACATGACCATTGATATTTTTCCACATAATAATGAAGAATCCCCAGCATTACATCTAAAAAAATATTAGACCACTTTTTTCATACCAATTTTTTGATATACCTTTCTGAAACTTTAAATTCAACTTCCCAAAAAAAGTTTTTTTTTGGAGGTACGTGCAGATAACTCCGGTACGACGATATGGCACCGAAACTTGGGTCATATCGCAAGCGGATGAAAGCACCTGGGAGTTTTCGAGAGAAAAATTTTCCGTAAAACATATGGTCCTGTTAGAGAAAACGGCGAGTACCAACGTCGCTGGAATGCAGAGCTATTTAATCTATATTCTGACGTGGATATAGCTAGGCGAATCAAATTAGGCCAATTGAGTTGGCCAGGCCATGTTATCAGAATGAATGAACATGAGCCAGCGCGAAAGGTTTTCGATAACGTACCCGATGGAAGCAGGAAAAGAGGACGACCAAGACTCCGCTGGAAAGACCAGGCGGAAGAATCCCTTCGTATCCTTGGTGTTACCAACTGGCGAGAAAAGGCAAAGGATAGAGCCAGTTGGACGAATATGTTGAAATTTGTATAATTTGTTTGTTTAATTAATATGTGTAAGACGTCTGACCTCATGAGGTTGTAAAATAGCCAATAAAAAGTATTACTCCATAATGACGTCGTCTCTTAGAACTTATACCCCACAACTTATACGCCATAACCATTCTGTTCTTGCAATATCGTATAAATTTTCCACACTGTTCGCAGTGGTCGGAGTTTCTCTTGCCTAATTCTTAGATGCTGTATCGTTTCGTTGGCGGTATTACGAATTAAACGCTTTTACTCTATGCCGCAATGGTATCAGTTTCTATTCTTAACTTTTGTTTTCCCTTGCTGCCGCAGTTCATGCTAAATGGTACTAGAGTATTTCCCTTACTATCGAGGCTACGCTGAGTGAATTTGTATGTTCACATTTTGGATGAAGTAGATGAAGAAAAGAGAAAAAAAAACAGCTCCTCCACAGCAACCTGAGCTATTCCCTGTTTGCTGAGATGAGGGAGAGTTTGCTTAAGCCTAGTATACTGTTCAGCTGGTAACCTTAAACATGAAATTTAACCTTATGCTTAGTATGGCATCATTGGAAGTCATCATTGTCGCTAGTGTGGTTGTTGTTGCTGCTGCTATTGCTGTTGCAATTGCTGTTGTCTGCGGCTGCCCAAGTTGCTGGATCTGTAGCCTTAGCACCTTTGGACCGCCGCAAAGTTAAGAAGAATTATTCGCTTTTTCAATACAAACTTATTCATCCAACGCAATGATTTCCATAGTTTCAGCTCAGTTGAAATATTGAAAAGCAATGAGCAACTACAATAAGAGCGATCAGGTAGTAAAATCGAAAAGGTTTCACACTGTGAAAAAATTTGGGGTAACTAAGGAATGTTGGCGAACGGGTTCAGAATCTGTATTTATTAGTTAAAATTAATGTAGAAATGACAGCAAATTTATTATTTCTTGCAACTTCGTTCCGTTGTGGCAGTTAACCTAACCTTGTGATGGAAAGATGCACTAGTTACGTCTGCCAAGGTTTCACCTCAAATATATCTCAGAACTTCAACAGAGACAATTTTAGAATAAATATATAAATATCGATAGAGAAAGACGTATTTAATTTTGTTGATACAGTAGAAGGAAAAACTAAATAAAATCGTAGCGATTTGCCAAATTATTGGTTTTCAGACGAAGTTTTTAAGCTTTATTTGTTAACTTTTGGATAATGTATGAGAAATTCATACTGAAAGCTGACAAGTCCTGAACATTTTTCTAATTGAAAAACGGTTGGTTTTTGTTGGAAATTCAGTTCAACACACACTCACTGATATGACTCCGTGACAAGTTCATCATCAAATGCCTAACTACTGTGTCTGAATTGATTCCATCGCTTGATCATGAATCGTATATATACAAACTCAATTCTGCAATTCACATGTGCGAATTAGTATCAACATCAATGAAAAGCCTATAATTCCAACAACAAGAACAGAGAGAATTTTTCCACCATGTTCTTCTTTTCCTCATGCGTTCTCGCATTGCTGCAGTGCTTTGAGGTGAGTTTTAATCCATATCACAGAGTTGTCTTTTTCTGCGGTATAGCATTTTTGAAGACCGTGCTAATGTCAGTTACGTTTATTTGAGTTTGAATTTTTTTGAATCGATTTTTATTAGTTCTTGGTATGCATACTACAAGCTTACAAGGCATGAACATTTTTCTAATTGAGAAATGGTTGTTAACAATAGTTCTTGAAGTGTTAACATCTATAGACACGGGTAGTGCAATTTAACAAAGTGAACACAAGCAAACAACACACAGCGTTAGCATCACGTCACAACAATAGTCCCAGCCTGAAAATAGCGGCTGCGAACTCCAAAACACTGACGACATCTGGCGAATGATTCAAAATGCATTGGTCTCTGTATGACATAACTTGGTCCATTCATAATTTTGATGCGAAACATTGATGCCTTTTGAAACATTTTTGGTTTTTATATTGTTTTATATAATAAAATTGTCGAAATGGTGCATTTGTATTGATATACATAAGAGCGAAAAAGACTGCAATAAGTTTTCTATACTATTCAATACTTTTTGTCGTCGCTCTGTTTATGAAAAAACAATAACAATCATTTCAGTGAACTAAACATTGCCTTATTTATTTTAACAATATTACATCTAATGTTAAAGCAGGTGTAAGAAAAAAGAAAGTGCAATAGCCAAAAGAGCAAGAGAGATATGAATAGGTATTTTTTGAGAAAATTTCCTTTTTTTACGAAAATGCACTTATTTAAGAAAATTAAATTTTTTTTAAACTTCTTTAACATTGGCTTTTCTAAATTTACTGTTCATTGGGTTCAAAACTACAATATATGCTAAGTATTGGTTACAGGCTCCACCTAGAAAACTTCCCATTTAGCAATGAATTTCCCATCATATGTTAGACATCCAGTTAGTTTAGACACAAACCAAAGCAAAATAATCAATATACGTAGTTGATAATAGTGGGCATAATAGTGTTAATACAAAAGTTGTTTAATTTTTTTTTCATTTAGCCCCCATCCCGCAACGTGCGATAATGAGCTTCGTTCCAACAACAAAATACAACCTTTTCACTTTCAGCCATCGACATGCTCATCTTGTGGTGTATCTATCTGTAACCATATTTATGGATTTGCTGCTCGTTTGAGTCATTTGCGTAACGCAAATTGGTCCGCCAAGGACTACCATAAATATTTTTTTCAGCCCCATGGATTATCATATGCCCTGAATGCGTCTGAACCACACCAAGTAACTTTGCAAGTTCAACGATGGGGAAGTGTCTATCTAACCCAACCTAAACTGTCTTCGTCATTATTGCTATAAATTTGTTTTCTAATATCTAATATCTCATAAATGTAGCTCATCCATAGGTTAAGTAATTGAAGGCTTCTCGCGAATGACATTCTAAGCGACAAAATGTAAATTGTTCACTGCACACAAAAAACCATTTTATCTGGTGGGCACTTAGTTTTTGGTTGCCCCTTTAAGTTTTGAATTAATTTCCACTTCTATTAACACTAAAGATAAAATTATATTAATTAAAATATTAAATTATTTAGAAAATTAATTTTTTTGTAGTTTTCTCAATTAAACAACATTTAATATTGAAAACTAATGGGATGATAACACGCTTTTACTTACGGAGCTTTTCACTTTCAGGCTGATTTAAAATGACAGCTATTTTTTACTCAGTTTTCGATTTATATAATCCGGCGGAGTATTAATCCGGTGGAGTGAACGTTGTTCACGAGAAGGTATCAGTTCTTGTTTTAACTCGATTTACAACTACCTTAAATCCATTAGTTGCTTAAAAACCAATGGGCTAGCAAGATTAAAATATAATTCCATGGAAGACCATTTAGTTTGGTCTAGGAAACCCAAAATTATGAACATACCACGAGAAGCTCCCAGATCCATAAACAAATTGGATACTATTGTATAAAAGCACCTGCTCAATTCTTCCTCTCCCATGTCGATACATTTTATACAAACTGATTAGATATGATTGTCTGTGACGAATGCCGACCATTCCGACGACAGTGTTGGAGTGCAATAATGATAAATTTTATGTGTGTAAAATCTGTGCAACTCATAGATCTTGCATGTATTATCATAAAAAGGGTTTCGCGCAGTCTATGCTATGCGAACTCGTTTCAAATACTGTGGAATCTGTAAACATACTGTGGGCTTATCAGCTCATCCTAGTGACCTTTAAGCGATTATAAGTGAATAGTGAAAATTATATCGTCTGGCTATCACATATTATATTCACCCCCATCGCAGCGGGTTTATTATCATTAAAATTCAAGCCTATTTCAGAATAGACACTTTCAGCCTGATAAACCCTGCAATAATCCGGTAGTCTGCGAGAAAGACCCAACCCAGGTATCCTACAATGACTCCATGCTATGTATCAATTAATTTCGAACCATCCTTTGTAACAAGAGCACATCCTTTATGAGCACAGATCGTTCGTTATACCACCCTACTAGTCACAGACCCGCACACACCGTACATTGGAAACAATCAATCACACTCGCGAGCATTCACACAAGGCAAACGAAAACTGGTTCTCAATGGCGACAACGGCCGCTCAAAATGAGTCAGTCATACCTTATAATTTTCGTTCTGACCTTTAATGCCAGAAGATGTAAAAGATGAGTTTGAGTAGTTCCACGATGAGTCGATTCAGATAATTCCTGGAAACCAAGCATGAGGAAAACAATACTGTAGAATCTATTCCCTCTCTCCTTTCTCTCGACCCACGAAAAGAGAGATAGAGGAACTAGATACTAAATAGAGTCTTCTAAAAGCTATTAATATATAACTATATACTTTAATTCGTTAAACCACCCATCCCGAACCAATCGCGAGCCTAAGTTTACTCTAATTTCTAAATTTTGTTACCCACCGAAGGAGAGTATTTCTATAAAAGTATCGGCAAGGCAAGAAGAGTGTTCTCCAGCAAGGCATGACATCTCAGAAGACTGTTTCCCAGCCTAGACAAGTGGTTGTCGGTTACGAGTAGTGTTCTCAACTAACGAATTAGTTAATGTTATTTCTGAATATCAGGTTACTTTGTAAATTAGAGTTTAATAAATAATCTATATTCGAAACCTAGTAACGGCAAAACTATTTTGTTCATACTTCCAAAGGTTTGACGCATCCTAACCAAATACCCTCTATATGACTGAGCTCAACCAGGCCTTCGATATAACCACATACTCTTTTATTGAAATTCCCTTGACATCATCCACTCCTTCGTGAGAGGAGACAATTTTCGATATGAGAATGTAATATTTCCGGGAGAATATAGGTGACGGTTGTGTATATTCCACTTATTGAGAAGTATTCGGATTATCATACAACACTGATTCAGTAATTGAGTCAATGATTAATTGATTGATTAAAACCTATCGTGTTCGGAACCGATATTTAACAAAATACTCCGATCAGTTAGACAGAAGATGGAAATCTAACTTTCCAGTAATTGTGCAAATCACTCCTGATGATTCTTCAATTATTCTACGTGGAGAATGAAAATGAAAAAGAACTGCATAAATGATTCACTTTTTCACTCCTGCCATTGCAATTTCTCTCACTGCATACCACCTTAACCGACAATTTACACTGGCATTCATTTACTCCTAATATCTGTACGGTTAGAAATTTGTATAAGCTTTGCTGTGTGCAACTTCATAGCACCAAAAACAAAGTTCAAGATTACCGCTATCACTGTTCAGTGTTTAAAATTAAAAACCCTCCAAAGTTTTTTGTTCGCAAGTACTCCAAACTTCTGTGGGTCTTTTAATCGAAGCTTAGGAGTATTCTTTAATGAACTCTGTTCTATTTTTGTACTCCTGCGATATTGTTAGTTACCTGCAACAAAGCGGCAACTGAAAAACAAAACAAAAAACAACTCCACTGGTCCTTACACGTTGCCACAATCGGGCTCTTTGTGCCACTAGTCGTCGTGGCACACCAGATCCTACTAATAGCCGCCATGTTCAATGTCGAAGGACGGCGTTCTGCTTTAGCTTTTCGGCGAACAAACTACGCTTAAGTGATTGTCAAGTTAGTCTTTTAATTTATCATCCATAGACAAGAAGAGCAGCTTAAGAAATTGTGAGATTGCAAAGAGAAGCAACGAGGGTATGGATCAGTTGGATGTTCTTTTTGGTGGGGTGTTTGTTGTGTGGCGTTGGTGGAGGACGATGATGGCCAGGATGATTATGGTGGATGTGGAGACGGTGGTAGTGTGATAATGTTAGTGCTGCTGTTGCCGTTATTGTATTCAAAGCCAGGCGGTTCATTTAAGATGTTAGTCCAAGAAGTTAATGGTCGTTGCACACCTCTCTGTCTATGACTGATGGTGGGTCGTATCGAGGTGCCTGCTACTACTTCCTTTAGATTTTCATGGACGTCAGCCATATCATCAGCTTCGTTTTCCACTTCATATTGCATAATCTTTAGTTAAACAGCTTATAAATAACAACAGCCAAACAGTCACTGGCAACATGTTGCTAAATCATTAGCTCCTGTATAAAAATTGGCAAATGTACAAGGATCACTCGGTGGTGGTAAATTTTCATATTATTTTTTTTTAATTTTTAACCGGGCGATGGTCATCAAACAATCTTTTCGGCTACGCTGGCGGTGAACTGCGCTCCATCTCTTTCAATAGTTTGGAGTCAAATAGTTACAGCGTTGATGGACAGTGGTTTTGTTACGTGAACTAAAGGACAAAGGCCTTCTTCAGATCAGATAATGGCGCTTCAGAAGGGCAGTATGGTATCCATTTCTAAATCAAATATTTTTTATATATTCATATATGTGACCCGCACCACGAAAAGGGACCTCCGCGCCGCCGAAAAGAAGTTATTGAGAAACCTGATCAGACAAAGGTGAAAAGCAGCAAAATACAGAAGAACCACCAAAAAAGCGTGTTAGGAGTAAAAAAGAGAAAATTTTTGATATTTTTGTAATTTCGTACCTTTGATGTTGAACTATTTGTAAATTTCAAATATTATATATATTATCTGTTTATGTCACATTTTTCAATTTTTTCATTAATTATGTTCAGGTGACAGGTGATTTGTAAAAAAACTAAAAGACATAGAAACTTGCGGTTTGCGGCATTTGAAAGAGGGGTTTTTTCCTATAAGAATCACTCAAAAAGTAAAAAAAAATTTATCGGCGCAGAGGCCCCCCTTCGTGGAGCAGGTCACATATATATATGTATATACTTATGTATATTTTTTTTTTATTTATGTATAATAAATGCAAATGTTTGGATGCAAACATACTGTGTATATAGCTTGTCGCAAATATTCTATAATTGTACCCAAACACATTGTGATTGCTAATCAACATAACATGTTTCAGACACAATAATTAATAGGCTATAAGATATGTTTATGAGACCCAAATGTGGTTATGTTTGTTGAAAACCGCTACAAACAAAAACGAGACAGACAACAAAGAAACAAAAAGGCAACAGATCTTCAATTCATGAAAACAATGTTTTCAAACATGTACATGTTTCCTGCAATATGACCGTTATGTTTTAGCGTGCACCTGGGAAGATTATCATGGAAGCCGTATTTCACTGAAAGTTAATAACTATTAAGAAAGACGAAGTGAAAGCAGTCAGACAAGTCGAGAACACTTCGCAAGGATCTTCTTTACCCAGAATAATGACGTCGTACTTAAAAGTTCTTTGCACTTTTCGCTCAACGATTCTTGATTAATTTTCAGTTAGGCAAACACAGTGTTTTTGAGGGAATTTACCCATATAAGCTTTCAATAGAGCTTCATTGCAATTGGTATTTTCGAGTTTAACCATAAAACCTTAACTCTGAGCTACATGTCAGTATGTTGGAATTAGCGACGGGTAACGCTGAATTTTTGGGTTTTAGTTGAGAAAAGAAACAAGACTTTGCACCATAGATCAGACCTTCAGTATTGCAAAATATTATGGTGTCGATATATTGTTTTCTCTGTAAAGTGTTTCCTGAAGTCGGAAAGTGTCCACGAATTGAGGTATTTAATTGATGGAACCGCTGGAATTACCTACTGGTGTAGACAAATTTTGTCTGTTAAGTGTTTCCTGAAGTAAAAAAAACTCCCTGCCCTATTACATCCATGGGAAAGGTGGAAGGAGACCAAGCGCTTAAAAACAATTGGTCATCGAAAGTGCGCGAACGTACACTTCCATCGCCGCGACACGAAAATGTGTTCATGAATTGACTGTAACAAAAGTTGAAACCAAACTGTTTTGTTGACACGACAACAGCAATTGTTGCTGGGATTAGTATTGGTGCAACGAATATATTTTAATACAGTGAATATTTTTCATCATTCCGGTGAATATTGTTAATTATTGCAATGAATTCGTTTAATAACTGCTATGAGTATGTTGCGTTGATTTGGTTTCATTTCTGCTACGAATGCTTCATTAAAAGGATGAATATTTTCAACGTCTGGATTTTATTTGTATCTTTAGTGTACTTAATCTGAAAAAGATGAAGATAATACATTTCGGCTAAAGTCATCGGTGTACTCATGTGCTTTAGACACCTCTGAAAAATTTCATTCAACTCACTGAGAGTTATTTATTACACTATGCAAGTTTTTGAAAAAAATTTCGAAAACATATGTGGACTCACCGGCTTTACACTATAAATCGATCTGCATCACTAGTGTTTTGGTTATACTTACACTATTTCCCAAGATAAGCAACAGTTTCGCTGTTATAAATACATTTATGAAAAATATAATAAAAAATAAATAAATAATAATTTTTTGCTTAAAAAATTAAAATTGTGTATGAAACAATTTTTATAAAATCATCATTATGGGGGGAAAAACTAATTATACAGTTCGATTCGTAGGACCCGAGTTGGTGTAAGTCCGTTGAGTCCACTTCTGTTTTTTTTCGACTTGCACAGTGTTATTAGGAAAGACGAAGATAATATTAAAGTCGTTCAGGTCCACAACACTTCGGAAGTATCTTCCTTACTTATGATGATACTGTTCATACTGTTATTAGGAAAGACGAAGATAATCTTAAAGTCGGTCAGGGCCACAACACTTCGGAAGTATCTTCTTTACTTATGATTCATAGCTGCTCATAGCTGCCGTGAGTATTTCAAGTTGCTGCAATGATTGGGTTTAATTTCTGCTACGAATGATTTCTTAAAAGGATGAATATGTTTCATATATAGACTTAAAATAAAGTGTACTTCACATCATAAATATGGAAATCTCTTAGTTCTCTAAAGAAATGGGATTGTTTCCTTCATACAGTAAATTTTACGTTTGACACTTCTATTGCCAATCGAATTCGTAAATATGTAATGATTATTACTTTGACTTTAGACCAATCAATCCTATATGCCTATATCTTGGGCAGGTCAACTGAGACGGCTCTCCACTCTATAGTCAGCATAATAGATAACTCTCTTGAGAATAAGTTCTTTCTAGGGACCTTCCTGGACATCAAGGGAGCCTTCAATAACATTCAACCTTCGGCGATTCTTAGGTCGTTACAGAATCTAGGAGTCGACTGCTTAGTGACACGCCTAATTGGGATGCTTCTGGTGGATAGATCCGTCAAACCTGAATGGGGTGGTGTTACAATTGCTAGGAACGTTAACATGGTGACACCCCAGGGGGGAGTTCTGTCTCCACTATTATGGGTAACTTCTGTCAATGAACTGCTTCTTGAATTGGACAGGGCCGAATGCCAGGTCTTTGTTTATGCCGATGATATTGCTATCATCTGTACGGGTAGAAACCTTAATTTACTTAGCATTAGTACAACCAGCCTACTTAGTCTGGTTTCGAACTGGACCGCTAACAACGGACTATCACTTAACCCACTAAAAACCCACTTAAAAATACCCGCATTTAAACTGCCGTCAGTTAATGGGGTGCAATTACAGTTGACGGAAAAGGTCAAGTATCTGGGAATAATTCTCGACAGAAAACTGTCCTGGAAACCGAATGTGGAGAAGAGGGTGAAAAAGGCGTCTGTTGCTTTTTACTGCTGTAAAGGGGCGATAGGAAAGCGCTGGGGACAGTCTCCTAAGATCACCATGTGGATTTATTCGGCAATAGTCAGACCAATACTTCTCTATGGCATCGTAGTTTGGTGGAGGTCCCTCCAAAAGAAATATATTCTGAATTTCTTGATGACAATTCAAAGATCAGCACTGATTAGCGTTAGTGAGGCAATGGCCATGACGTCAGGTACTGCACTTAGTGCTATCCTGCACATCAGAAGTCCTGATACATTGGCCGGATCGGCAGCCGCTACATTCCTGGTGAGAATCAGAGATTGTGTCGTTTTGATATCGGGGCATTCCAGACACACTGAATTACTACACCGGATTAACTCTATTCCCGTAAAAACGGACTACTGTATCCCCTACCTTCTACCAGCGACAAATCTAAGGACTTCTATTCCGAACAGGAAAACTTGGGAAAAGTCACTGGAAGGGGATACCAGTAGTCTCAGATTTTTCACCGATGGATCAAAGTTGGACGAGCAAGTAGGCTATGGGGTCCATTCACCGGACCTAAATATAAATATCTTGTTCAAGCTGCCTGATCATTGTAGTGAATTTCAGGCGGAAATTACCGCCATACTGGAAGTTGCTGAACTACTGAAAAGTAGTGTCACAACCCTCCGGAGAATATGTATCTACACAGACAGCCAGGCTGCCATATAATCCTTGGAAGCCATGTTTGCTACGTCCCTGTCGGTGAAATAATGCCGCTCACCACTGAGAGTGATGGCAGAGTATTTTGACATCAGTCTTATCTGGGTACCGGGACACAGCGACATTCCAGGCAATTGCGTAGCGAATGCGTTAGCTAGACAGGGCACTACGGCACAGGTTCTTTCGGCAAAAGAAGGTGCTAGTATGCCAATCTCTACCTGCCGTTTGCAGATCAGGCAGTGGGCCGATAATATGTTCCAGGACATATTCAACTTGCAAACAAGCCAGGGTCCTCTGGCCACAGGTGGACAGGAAGAGGACTAGGCAACTACTTAACTTGGCGAGAGGCAGGTTATCCACAATGATAGGAACACTTACGGGACATTGTCTTGTAGGAAAACACGCCCTAAGATCTCCTGGATTGCCCTGCTCTGGAAGGACTCAGAAGTAGGATACTCGGAACACATTTGGTTAGCATCGAAGCCCTACAGGGTATTCCTGTAGGTCTTATAAACAAATTCATTGAAAGGGAAAATTGGCTAGACGACTAGTCAATAGTTGCTATGGAGGAAACTACAGGTATCACAATGGGCATCGTTAGCCTATGTGTGCTAGAGAGCGTGCTGTCTTGCAGCCTTTTCAACCAACCAACCAATGATTATTATTACTATTTTGCAATATTTAATATAAATCTATTCAAATTTGAATTTAATGACATAAATATTTCTATTGCATTCGCCCATGACCCTGTTCCTTTCATCATGTGTGTATATCGCATTTGTTTGACATTTAAAACATAAAAATCAGATTTGTCGCATTAACAACTGATTTGTTGCAACAGTTTCATTTTTCATCATCTTAAAATTATCGACAAACCTTCATTGTAAATCAATAAACTACTGAAAATTGTAATATAACCGAATAAGAATAAATAACATAACTCGTGTTATATTTTAGAATTTTTCCTATGCAGTTCGATAATTTTTTCCATAATTCCCAACTAATGGAATCGCAGTACGAAATATAAGTTGTTATATCAACGAAACTATGAGTGTGCTTAGCTGAATTGTCTATTATGCCAACAAAAACCAAACTGACCTGGATGGTTCAACTTCTCATACATTACCTAAAAATAACAAAATCGGTCATATTAACTTCAAATTCACAAACTAAGAATTGTCGAAAAAAATAATAATGTATTAAACTTTTCGTTGTAGCAGCAAGCAAATTATAAGATGTGCAAGTCTTTTTGTTGCGGTAACGGAAATACATTATTGTGTGGCCGTCGTTGGTGTCATGGTAGTGTGCGCGGTTCTTACGCATGAGAACGTAGGTCCGATCCCTGCTCAGACCACCTTAAATTCTTTCGACGGCGGCCACCTCCCCTAGTGACTGAGACACTATCGGGTATTTAGCCAAGAAAAAGCTTCTAACAATACCGTTCGGAACCGGTGCAAAACTCTATGGCCCAATCATTGAGTGTAAAACTAGAATGCTCACAGCTCACTGGGTGTGAGAAGCTCTCCTCAAAGGGATGTTAAGGGACACCATTACATTATCGAAAATCTGACATTTAAATCAGAAAATCTCCGTATTAAAAACTTAAAAATGTTTTGTTTTTGCAGAACATACCTGAAAAAGGGATGCGTCAGGACATGTTTTGACACCTTTGACGCACCGTTGGACGAGCCTTAAAAAAACCTTTCATATGATACCTATATTGTATACATTGTCTTCATTTAAGTACAAGACAAAATACCTTTTTTAAAAATGGGTCAGCTGACGGGATCTTAAGGCGGCACGAAATATTTTGGGAATCATCATAATACAAACCACGGTAAATTGTCAGGGGGGACAGAATGAAGTTTTTTTGTGAGTCGGTCGGTTAAAATTTGGCATGTCGCTGAAACATTATGTCTGTGAAGTGACACTGGTTGAGAACTAACCAATGGCACAGTGCCATATAGCAGACCATTCGAATCAGTCCTTCGTATATATGAAGGGTTTTTTAGGTGGAGTGGATCCTGAAGTAGAAAGCATTCCCTCACAGAAAAATTCGGTTGAGGCAGCCGATTTAGCCGTAACCGTACTTGGGGGTTTTTACAACCACACTAGAGGTCATCACAGTCGAATCGTAGGTTATCTCAACCGAATTTTAGGCTGCCACAGCCGTATTAAAGGTTGTCACATCTGAATCAGCAGTTGTCACAATCGAATAAGAGGTCATCGCAGCCGAATTAGAGGTTGTCGCAGCCGAAATAAAGGTTGACACAGCCGAAATAGAGGTGTTACAGTCAAGTTAGGGGCTGTAACAACAGTATTAAGTGTCACAACTGAATTTTTGAAATTGTTTTCTGTTAATTTAGTAATGATTTGTGGCCGTCGGTAGTGCAGTATTTAGTGTGCGCGGCTCTTGTGCATGAGAACGTGGGTTCAATCCCTGCTCAGACCACATTACATTTGGTTCGATCACGGTCACCTCGCTTAGTGATGGCGTCACTATGGCGGAGTGTACCGTTCGGAACCGGCCTAAAATTGTAGGTCTTCACCAGTGATTGTAAAACTAGAAAGCGCACATCTCACTGATTGTGAGAAGCACTCCCCAATCCCTTCAAGGGATGTTATGGGACACAATTTTTTTAGTAATGGTTTATTTTCCTGTAACTCGTTTCTCTAGTTCTCAAATCGTAAAAGTTTCCACATTAAGCATGAAATAAATAATCCAATGAGTGTTCGAACTCACGGGCGATGTGTTTACACCTTTTTGTTACACGGTACCTGTTCGATTTCTATGAACACATTCGTTAATGTTACAGTGGAAAATAAAAAACAGCGTTCAATCATATGATGACGTTACATTTAAATAATAAATATTAATACTTAAAATTATTTAAAGACCCAGTGCAAGCACATGTGCCATTATTTTCTTGCTCAATACTTTTTGTTTTATTCCCACAAAAAAACAAAGAGAATGCAAAGCAACAAACACATGAACATACATACATTGTTATGTTTGTTATTTTCGTTGCTCTCTTGCTATCTCATTTGTATATGCGTATAACTAACTACGTTATTATTCTTTTTGCTCTGAGAGTGCTCCGCACCCACACAATACAACTCAAGATTTATTCATACAGGTTATAGCAGTAGCACAGCTGATTCCATTGTTTTCATTTTGTTCGTGCCTAATATGTCAAAGTTTGTTTACATTTCTGTTTTTGTTAAGATTATTAGTTTGTTCACAAAGTTTCAAAGAATTTGTAATACAGCAGATGAAGTGGTTTGCGAAAATGATATGTTAAAAATTAAAGGGCTTTACAAAAAACGACTGGAAATACTAAATGTAATACATTTGCAATTTTCTCATTGTGTTTACATCAGCTGACTTTGACATATTAGGCACTTTAATTTCATCCACAGCTGCTGCTATAACCTGAATTAATAAATCTTGATACAACTATTCTCTTTCGCTACATCAGTGTGTGTTTTTTTTCGCAGTCTGACAATCTGTGTTTCGCAGTCGGACTAATCTGTATTCTATATATTATCATTTACGGGTATGAAAAATAGATATTGGGCGATTCTGAGACTGAGAAATTTCATACAAATCGGTCCGGCCGTTTCGGAGGAGTTTAACGCCAAACAATCTGTGTGATCGCAGTCTAACAAACTGAGTTTGGATGTATTATTCACTTTGTGAATTTAGTCCCTACCCGCGCCACACATCAAAAATTCTATCATTTCTGGGCTTGTGAGTAAAAAGTGTGTGTATGTATATCAAGTCGAAAAAAGGCAGCACTGATGACGTTGTTATTGGAATATTCCAAGACAACTGTCAAGTAATCAAAAAAATACAAAAAAACCAAAATAGGCAAGTGCGAAAAATAACAAAATCAGAAGTTGCTACAACTTGTATTGGAATTCTACTTCCTTACGTATCCGGTCTCGAACAATCCCTCCTGCGGAATCTGGGTCTTCCTGTTTTTCGCCTTCCTCACGTTAAGTTTCGAAACCCCTTCGTGCTGGTTCGTCTTCATCGATTCCACTGACATGGCCTAGCCAGCGCAATCGCGTTATCCTCATCTGCTTAACTATGTCGATGTCAGGATAAAGCTCATACAGCTCATGGTTCATGCGTTGCCGATACTAGCCGTTGTGCACTATTGGGCCACAAATCTTCTGGAGTATTTTTCTCTCGAAGACTTCTACAGATGTTTCGTCTGCTTGCGATAACGCCCAGGATTCTGCGCCATAAAGCAAGACAGGTTATATGAGAGTATGGTATAATTGGACCTTTGTTACTCGAGAGAGGGCCTTATCTCTAAAGTGCTTGCCTAATAACATTTAATCGCCAGCACAATTCTCCTTTTGGTCTCAAGGCTGACGTTGTTGGTTTCGTTCACAGCATATCCGAAGTATATAAAATCGTCCACCACCTCGAAATTATATCGGTTATGAACGTACTTGCTTTGGTCGAATCGCGTGGAGGCCCTGCTCGTTGAAACCATTAATTTTCTTCTGTCCTCATTGACTGTCAGACCCACTTTTGCTGACTCCTTCTCAATTCTCGAAAACACTGCAGTAGCTTCTCTAACGGTGCGCCCTATGATATCAATATCATCAGCATACGCGAGTAGCAAGTGACTCTTGCTGCTTATGGTTTTATTCATTTTGACTGCAGCTTTTCTCATAATGATCTCTATTAAAATGTTAAAGAGATCGCACGATAAATTGTCACCTTGTCTGAGGCCTCGCTTAGTTTCGAAAGGTTCGGTAAGATCCTTACCAACTTTCACTGTGGATTTGGTGTTCGTCAAGGTCATCCTGCAAAGGCGTATGAGTTTTGAAGGAATACCAAGCTCAGACATTGCTTCATAGAGTTTCTCCCGTATCGGGCTACCGAAGGCCGCCTTATAATCAACAAATTGAAGATATGTGTCGATTTGTTTTTCGTGGGTCTTCTCCAGGATTTGGCGTAACGTGAAAATCTGGTTGGTTGTCGATTTTCCAGGCCTAAAGTCACACTGATATGGTCCAATCGGGTCAGCGATAATTGGTTTTAGTATTTCGCACATTATACTTGATAGAACCTTATATGCTATGGATAAAAGGCTTATTTCACGGTAGTTCGCACTGGGACTCGGATCAACTTTTTTAAGTATGGAACATAGTACACTGAGTCTAAAATCGCCGGGCATGCATTCATCTAACCAAATTTTCCTAATGAGCAGATGCATGCACTTTATCAGCTCATCGCCGCCAGCCTTAAACAGCGGCTTTGTTGTTCTTAAGCCGGGCAATAGCTGTTCTGACCTCGTCTTGGTTATGAGACGTCGTCGTCAAAATTGTGATCGATTGTCCCATCGTCATTGGATGTATCAGATTACAGTAGCGCGGAGAAATGATTTCTCCATATTCCGAACATGTCCTTGTCTTTTGCAGAAGGTGGGCCCCGAACCATGTTCAATAGATCCGTTTTTGACTTTTCGATAGAATTTTCGGGCTCCGTTCCCACTTCTGAATATCTCAATTTTCTCACTCTCGCGCTTTCTCCACCACCGTTTCTTATGCCCAAAGACACGGTTTATCTCTTTCTTATTCCCCCTTACCGCTCAGTCACAGCTCGCGTTGCAATTGACTGAAGCATTGCCATGTGTGAAGCGTTACCCTCATCATTTGCAATGCGACACTCCACATTGTATGATGGTTTGCCGCGAAGCGTTCTTTCTAACCCAAGTACGGTTGTCGCGGCAGTTTTAATTGGAATTCAATCCTCCAGCTTGTCCTCTTGCAAATTCCGAATTAATTGACAAGTCTTCAAAAAAATTTTTTCTATTCCAATATTTTTTGATTTTTCTGTTATATTTCGGAAAAATGAATTAAAATACGTAACAAAACTATTTAGGTAATTCTTACGTTCACCATTTAAAACATAAAATTTTTGAAAAAGCAGTTTCATAGAATCAATTACAAAATCTCGAACCGTTTTAATTTGTGAGTTTTTTGACTATTCAAATTGTAAACTCTTCGACTCCCTGCTTTTCAGAAATTGATTTTTTTTTAATTTTTCCAATAAGAATGAGGAAAATCAATACGTTGCAGAAAGTTTTCGAAAAGCAATGGTGTAGAAACAGTCACAAGCAAGAAGCGTTTTATTTACGGATCCGTATCGTTTTTGTTTCCAGTTTCATGTTAAAATTTTTAGATTCGTAAACCAGAGAAACAAAGTATTGTATTCTCACAAATAGTTACAAACTGAGGAAACAATTTATATGGCCTAATCTTTAGAGTAACAAATTCATTTCACATCCATTTCGGACCGGTGCTGAAATCCTGGCCATCAGCGTCACCGCAACAATTCTGAGGAGTTGTGTCTGTCGATACGAAAGCAGAACATATCAAACGACCGGCCTTGAAAAACTAAACTATTGACATCTGCTTGTACCGCAGTCTGATAAATGTCAGCATTTCTGCTAAATACCACCTTTTTAATGTAGAAACAATGATATTTATATTAATATTTTATTTATAATATTTTACTTACCTTTTCTAATGACCACAACAAATCGTGATATCACCGCGACCGCGATATTATATTTGCTTTTAGGATTTCATACATCAGGTTTTAAATATTTAGAATTATGTTTTGGTAACCGAAAGGGAAATATATTCGTAATTTCCTTTAAGGCTGTAAGAGATCATGTTTTCTCCGGTTAGTGCAAAAAATGTAAATGCCGCGCGTGGGATTCGAACTCTCACATTCGCTGGACGATCGTTTCGATGTTTGTGAAGCAACATCTTCAGCAGCGTCTTGCCCGTTAAGCCACTGCGGTGTGTATTTACACAAGTCACTAACCGAAGACATTTATTGATTGTGTGCAGAGTGATTGTTGTCGCTACGTACACATTGCTTTCCTACTTACACGCACTGATGCAGAAGTTTTGAAAGTTATATTTATAGAACGAACTATTCTAATTGTAGTTGTCTCGTTCTGTTTTGGTTTGGCCCTACCATATGTTTCAAATTAAGTTGTTTTAGATCCTCGTTATGTTTAATTGTAATTTCCTTTAAGGCTGTAAGAGATCATGTTTTCTCCGGTTAGTGAAAAATATTCGGTTGTCCCAACAGAATTCATGAGAGATTCGGGTACAGTAACCTAATTGATGCGAAGTTCGGTCGTTGCAACCGATTGAAGGCCAAATTGGGTACTGCCACCGGATTGGTACCAAATTAGGTGGTTACAACCGAAATTATTGAATACTTAGTTGACATAATTCAGTTGTCACAAGCGAATCAGTTATGAAACGAAGTCGAGTTGTGGGGACTAATTTGAGTCATGACAACCTCAATTTGGTTGCAGCAATCGCAATTTGGTGGCAGCAACCAAATTTGTGTTTGCTACAACCTCATTTCAAACAATTAGTTCTGTGAGTGTTCATTATGTCGGATAGTTGCGTGGGTAAAAGTGAATGATTCTGCGTCGTATATCAAATAATTAGAATTAGGATCAGCTATACTAGCGTAATTTGTACGTGTCGACAGAAGATTTTATCTGAGACATTCTTGATAAAGTACAAAGGCTTTCAAATCGACGGCTTTGTCTGAGAATTGCACGGTGAATTCTTAAACTTCACTTATCCTTTCCAAGACCACTGTTCATTCAGCTAGCGTTTGGTTTACCATAACGTTCTACATTCCAGCGTAATTGATTTTAAGCTGAGGTCGCTAATAAATCGTAACTTTATCGCGTTTTTATGTTAACGTTTTTTCTCTCTATTTCTTGAATTTGTTGCACGTTGGCCTTCATTATTGCTGCTACAGGTAGCCAGCAAATGTTGACGGTTGTTTGGCATAATGTTGGTGGTGTTTTATTTTACAATGCTTCATCATAGTTCTAAGGATCCTCAATGCGATACTTGTGAGTGCATTGTTGTGAAGAGTTTTTGTTGCAGACTTTTTGTTTTTTGTTTGTTTGGGGGAGCATATAATTTATCGCAAAGTGTAAATATCTATAATGTGTTGCTGATATTTAATAGCCTTCTTAGGTAATCTGTTGTTGGTGTTTTTGGTATTTTCTCCATGGCGGAATTATTGTTAAACGACTATAAATAATGATGATGGTGATGGCGGTGACGGCAGCAGCAGTGGTGTTACAAAAAATCCTGTAATCGAAATTAGTGGCAACGTAGACTGTACGAAGGTTCTTGGAAAAGTTTATTTAATATACAATGTGAATCTTTAGTGCAGTTTGAAAATAAATCTGAATGAGATTTACAAAATTGCATTTATATATTATTGAAATGATTATAAAGTTTAGACCAGTTAGAGCTTCTTTCAGAGTTTGAAACAGCTATCACCATATTCATCATTAAACTTCAAACTGTTTTACTCTTAAGCTTTAACGTACGTACATTTTACAGAAATTACTTTACCATACATCGTTGTAAATTGGTTACATTCAATATCATTACTTTCTCAATCTGTAAGCTACAGTCAACAGTTAAGCATTTCCTTTGGCATTTCAAACACGCCTAAATCTCATACAAATCCCCTTTGATTGATGAAAATTTCACCGAATTTGTATCAATGGCACTTGTTAATAATTTCTGATTCACAAATCCATATTCCCACCGAATTATTCGCCTTTTTCATTCACAACTTATTATTATATTTTTTTTTGTTGAAACACAACCCTAATAATGAAATTTATGACATCCTCTCAATTTCAATAATTCAAATTATAACTTCCCGTCGCCCTCTTTCTCTATAGCACTCGAAAAGCTTCTCTATAATTTGCTGCCCCATTTTGCGTTTCTATGAATTATATTTCCTGTTAAATTCATTCAATGATTTCATTGATATCCGAAATTTACAGGCAACACACAAAAGCAGCATTAATTTCTTAACTGAAATTCCTATCATTTGATTTAAGCCGACAGACATGTGGCGAAAGGCTTCATCATCAACGAGCGGTGGGGTAGCGGAGCGTAAAATGTATCAACTTTTTGGATTTGACGGGCGTACATATTAAATTAATATAAATTGGCGCAGGTAGCACTGCTCTGACCTCACAGTAACAAAAAGCATTCGCGGCGGTTGTGTTATTCTGTTTTTTGAAACAAAATCCCAACGTTTCCAGGAAAAACAAAATCCCATTTCTATAAGCCGAACAAAGAACATCAGATGAACTGTGAGTTGTTGGGATGTGAAGTGGAAATATAAAAAACGAGGCCGGTATGATAAATGTTGCCAGTTCTATATATGGATTTGTGATTGCTAAGTTTTGTCAATTTTCTTAGTAAATATATAAAAGAGATCAAGATTGAAAAATTGTTAAAAGTAACGGTAGTATTGTTTTTGTTTTATTTTCAACAAAAATAAAATGTACTCACCTTCTCTGAAAAAGTACTCCAAAGTCAACTTCCAAAAGTGCTCACAAAATTTGGAGCTTCACCAAACACCACAATGTACTCATGACACCGATACTCGCAATAAGTGTGTACGTCGTGAAATTGTTTGAATAAACTATGTATTTATTTGTATGTATTGTGTATATGTCCCATATTTTTAAAAAGGTGACCCGAGTCTATGTGCCAACTACCGTGGAATAAGCCTTTTATCAATAGCAGATAAGGTTCTATCAAGCATAATGTGCTAAAGACTAAACCCGATTATCGCTGGCCTGATTGGACAATACCAGTGTGGCTTTAGGCCTGGAAAATCGACAACCGACCAGATTTTCACGCTGCGCCAAATCCTGGAGAAGACCTACGAAATACAGATCGACACCTATCATCTATTTGTCGGTTATAAGGCGGCCTTCGATAGCCCGATACGGGGGAACACTACAAAGCTTGGTTTATACCACAATTTAAGGGTAGATACGGGTTTAGTCTCCTTTTTCCCGGGATAACAGACAAAAATAAGGACAAAATGTCAAAACTGAATTAAATGTATATGGGCTGGCCATAGGCCGATATAATTTATACAAAATAAAATGATCCTAGTTGTATCAGTAGATGTTAGGAAAAAATATACGTATGTATATTAATTAGCTGTAAAAATTTGAAGAAAAGTGGGAGAAATAAATGAATTTAAAAAAAAAAAAAAAAAGGACCACAATTTCACGAGCTTGGTATTCCTGGAAAACTCATACGCCTTTGCAGGATGACCCTGACGAACACTAAATCCGCAGTGAAAGTTGGTAAGGATCTTACCTAACCTTTCGAAACTAAGCGAGGCCTCAGACAAGATGACACCCTATCGTGCGATCTCTTTAACATCTTCATAGAGATTATTATGAGAAAAGCTGCTGTCCACATGAATGAAACCATCAGCAGCAAAAGTCACATGCTGCTCGCGTATGCTGATGATATAGATATCATTGGGCGCAAAGTTAGATAAGATACTGCGGTGTTTTCGAGAATTGAGGAGGAGATAGCAGTAGTGGGTCTGACAATCAATGCAGACAGGATACAATTATTGGTTTCAACGAGCAGGGCCTCCACGCGATTAGGCCAAAGCCTGAACCTTGATAACCGTTATAACTAAAACAACAACGTCAGCCTTCAGAGTAAACGGAGAATTGTGCTGGCGATGAAATGCTATGCTATACTTTAGAGATAAAGCCCTCTTTCGAGCAGCAAAGGTCCAGCTACACCAGACTCTCATACAACCTGTCTTGCTTTATGGCGCAGAATACTGGGTCATATCGCAAGCAGACGAAACATCTGCAGGAGTGTTCGAGAGGAAACTACTCCGATAATTTATGGCCCTAGAGTGCACAGCGGCGAGTATCGGCGACGCATGTACCATGAGCTGTATGAATTATATCCCTACATTGACATAGTTAAGCGGATCAAGATAATGCGATTACGCTGGCTAGGCCATGTCAGTAGAATGAATGAAGACGAACCAAGACGAAGGGTTTTCGAAACCGAACTCGAAGGAAGAAGAAAAATAGGAAGACCAAGACTCCGCTGGAGGGATCAGGTTGACGAATCCCTGCGTACACTTGGTTTTGCCAACTGGAGAGATAAGGCAAAAGATCGAGCTGGTTGACGAAATATGTTATCTTCGTTTTATAAGGTCTCTGACCCCTCGGGCTTGTTTCGTGACCGGATAAGTAAGTAAGTAAGAAGCTAACTTCCACTTTAAATTCACAACTGAAATATTTTATAACCAAAAAAGGTTCGTTACTGCGACGAATATATTTCATTACTGGAACGAAATTGTTAAAGTTTTGAAAATCAGCTCTTTCTTTATATCGCTTAATGTATCATGAATGGAACGCGATTGTTATATTGAAGCAGTGAGCGAGTCCTTAATTCACGGATGATAAATAAAATATTTGAAAATGCCTGGGATGACGACAACAATCACTCTGAGTTTTTAATTGTTGAAACTTTTGCCTCTAAAGTGTCCAATAAATGTCTTCATTGCACTAACGAACGTTATATTTGTTGCGGCAACGTAAGTGGAAAATTGTCGAATACGCCAACTTGTAGTAGAAGCAATGTAAACATTCTAAATAATATATGATATCCCTAACCGTTATCCGATTCCCGATATTTTTAAAGTAGTTTTTGTTTAGGCGTTTACAATTTTCTATAGAAGAAGGCGACCATTCGGGATTTACTACAATAAAGCAAAATCGAATGCATATCAGCTTTTCGACGTGTTTGGGATTTGACTATTTTCACTAAGACTGTTGGACTTCAAGCTGTTCATAACCCAATTCACTGAACCCATGATCCGAACTGGACGTCTTAATCCAGGAAACTAGAACCCATGCCCAGAACAACGCAAAATGTATCTTCATTCAGTTTGTTGGCTTTGATGATAAGAGGGCGATATTTTTAAACTCCTCTATAAAAGAAAGATACTTGAATCAAAAATACTTCGTCGCAGAAGAGTCGTACACTGAAAGAAAAAGCTTCGTCAAGCGCGAAAAAGTGTTCGTCACCTTGACGAATATTTTCATCAAAGGTTTCATCCTCGCGTCGAAAATGGGTCCATTAACTTAATTTTTTCCATCACTTAGATCAAATCCCTTTTGGAAATTCTGTCTCGAAGACATTGTGTGATGACAATTGAAGACCCTGGCGGAAGAATCTGTTAACTCACTTGGTATGTTAACACCATGGTATCTGATTTTGTTTTAGATAAGAAAAAAGTCAACATCATCTGATAATTAAATTAAAAATTTGTATGTCTTACGTGCTCGTTCTTATGTTTTTTGATGTGTTAACATCTATAGGCGCGGCTAGGGACTAAATTCATTCACAAAGTGAATACATCCAAACAAAGTTTGTCCGACTGCGATTACACAGATTGTCAGACTGCGATCACAGATTGCCCGACTGCGATCACACATTGTTTGCCGTTAAACTCCTCCGAAACGGCTCGACCGAATTGTATGATATTTTGTGTGCATATCGGGTAGATCTCAGAATCGGCCAACATCTATTTTTCATACCCCTAAATGATAAAGGTGACCCACACCTATATATATAACACAGTTTGTCCGACTGCGAAACACAGACTGTCAAACTGCGAAAAAAACACACACTGACATAGTGTCAGCGAATAGTTGTATTGTGTGGGTGCAGAGCACTCTCAGAGTAAGGAGAATAGTGACGTGGTTATACGTACGTATATAAAAGTGAGATAGCAAGAGAGCAACGAAAATTGTGTGAACTTGTGTAGGGTATCTACGAACATAACCATGTATGCATGTACATTAGGGTAATAACTTTCTGCATTTTTTGAAAATATCAAATCTCCCCAGACCACACCGTGCAGGGCATGGACAAATATTAAGAACTGCCTTTTTAGTTTTCGCTATCGTTAAAAAAGGTTACGCACCAAACGCGTTAAAGTTTTGAATCAAACATGGAATAAAAATAGTACAATAGTACAATATATCCGCTTTGTAAAACATCGCGTACATTGAACCTAAAGTTTATATCTTACAATACCTACTTTTAATCATTTATTGTTATTATTTGTTTACATACATATGTATAAACCATATTTTAAAAAAATTAAAAAAAATATATATTAAAGGCATTTTAGAAATCGCTGTGCACTGAAATAGTTTTTTTTTTATCATTAATACAATATTTGCCATTAGAAAAGCCCTGGGGTGAATGTTGTCTAAAAAAAGTTATCACCCTAATGTACATGTGTCTGTTGCTTTGCCTTCTCCTTGTTTTTTGTGGGTATAAAATAAAAACTATTAAGCAAGAAAATAATGACACTTGTCTTTAAATATTTGTATGAAACGTCATCATATGATTGAATGCTGTTTTTTATTTCCCAATGTAACATTTACAAATGTGTTCACAGAAATCGAACAGGTACCGTGTAACAAAAAGGTGTTAACACATCGCCCGTGAGTTCGAACACTTATTTAATTTTTTTTCACTGGTTCAGAACTTAGCAATTTTACCCTAGTACCCTCCGACCACCAATCCGAATATTTTGAAACCGCTTCCATTTCGCTGCCATATTTTTATGAAATGAGCCAAGGAATACGCTTGTCTAATTTGTCCAGTCGTGACTGAACCACCCTGTATATAAGACAACTTCCTGGCATGTCACTGGTTTTGACTTAGGTGGCATGAATTGTGAGGGGGCTGACAATCTACGTAAGACCGACCAACTGATTTGTCAGTAGGGTTCTAAGAAGCACAATGCTGAATGTCTTCATCATTTGGCAACTGCGAGTCATGTATGTGTATTTTAAAATTTTACAAAAACTTCAACCGAAAAATTTTTATTTGTAGTTATGAAATATATGCCATACATTTTCAAAATATTTGAAATTTGTTAAAAGAATATGCAAATTTTTGGAACATTAGAAATATGTATGTATGTAATACTTTTTTGTCATGTTAACTTTCAGATTTTATTTAATGTCGTACAACAGATTCATTGAATAACTCCAATAGATCCAATAAATAAATCCAATAAGAATCTAATAAATAAGAACCTATAAGATGACCCGAGACACAACATTTAAAAACGTCTTAAGTCATTGACCCACTGATGAATGGTTACTCAAAACCGTCTTGTGTACATGACATAAGGTGATCGCAACTGTTGACAAACCGCAGACAATTCCTGCTGACTTTTGACCAGATGTATGAAAATATCAAGGGGTGTCATGAGGTTTTTTGTATGGGGCCGGATCGGAAAGTCAGCAGTGACTGTGACATGTCACTTCATTGTATTTGATGATGTCTTTTGGAAATTTCCAACAGGGATATAATTTACCAAATAATTTATTTTGTTGTTTCAATAAATAAGGTTTAATACTGCGATGAATAAGTTCGATGTGATTAACATATTTCCTTGCTGAACTACATTTGTTTGCATCGTGAACTGTAAGTCTCAGAGATGAACGGACGTCGGTGGTGCAATGGTAGTATGCGAGGATCTTGAACATGAGTTCGCAGATTCAATCGTTGCTCTAACCACTTTAAATTTCTCTCGACGGCGACGGCGGTCACCTCGCTTACTGACGGCGACACTGAGTAGCGAGTATTTAACCATAAAAAAGCTTCTCATAATACTTTTCGGAATCGGTGTAAAACTTTAGGCCTCAATGAGTGAGCTTAAAACTAGAAAGCGCACATCTCACTGGTTGTAAGGATCTCATCCCAATCGCTTCATGGGATGTAATGAGAAACCATTTTTTAGATGCAACGGCAATGTTCTACTACAAAGGATTATCTGGTTTTTTGTTTTTTGGGAAATTTACTAAAATAAAAAGATTTATAACAAAAACCCAATGAGGGTTCGAACTCAGGGGCGATGTGTCAACACCTTTTTATTACAAGGTACCTGTTCGATTTCTATGAATACGATAGTAAATGTTACATTGGAAAATACAAAACTGCGTTCAATCATATGATGACGTTACAGTTAAATAATATCAATACTTAAAATTATTTAAAGACCCAGTGCAAGCACATGTGTCATTATTTCATTGCTTAATAGTTTTTGTTCAATTGCCACAAAAAAACAGAGAATGCAAGGCAACAGACACATGAACATACATACATTGTTTTATTCGTACACACCATAGACTAATACGTATAGTAGACCTAATAGTTCTCTCACTAAATTTATGACATTTGGCCTGGTGTGATAGTTACGTTCGATGTTGGAAAGAATTGATTTACTAATACCAGATAGAGGCAATGGTTCAAAACAACGACCATAATAAACACAACGGCATTTCGTTTTGAGTTAAATACAACACAAATGTATGCTAACAATAACAGTGAATAAAAAGTTTAAAACACACGTTTAAATTTCACAGTTTTTCACCAAAACGACATAAAAAATTAATGCAAGAAATTATTGTAGTTCCACCTGGTGTATGTCACTTTTCGTCAAACATCTCTTTATCACACCGACCGCATCAAGAAGAGTGTGAAAGGAAACGTCAGATGAGCCAAATATTCTCATTACTATGATTTACTCTATGATATCTACGCTACACAAGTTCACACAATTTTCGTTGCTTTCTTGCAATGTCATTTTTATATACGAATAATACGTCATTATTCTCTTTGCTCTAAGAGTGCTCCGCACCCACATTTTATTTATAATTTATAATACAAAAAAACCAACCCGTTAAAAGATTGTTTTTGACAATAAATTCTTTTTATATATGACCACGCCTCTTTGTCCAATCCCGCCCATATTTGCAGCATATCTTAGAATATGTACATCTAACCAACATACCCAATTTTGTTCAGAAACCATGGATTTTTAATTTGTAATTTGTATGGGAGGTACCTCGTCCCTTTGTCCAATCCCGCCCATATTTTGATAGTTAAATCAATCCAAAGTTTTTCCGGAGATTTATCAATTATCATTATTTTTTTGATTAATACTTTTTATTTTATACCCATAAAAAACAAAGAGAATACAAAGCAACAGACACATGTATTTACGTACATTGTTATGTTCGTACATACGCTCCACAAGTTCACACAATTTTCGTTGCTCTCTTGCTATCTCATTTTTATATACGTATAACCACGTCATTCTGCTCTTTGCTCTGAGAGTGCTCCGCACCCACACAAGACAACTATTCCCTGCCGCTACATTAGTGAGTTTTTTTTCGCAGTCTGACAATCTGTGTATAGGGGTGGGTTACCCTTATAATTTAGGGGTATGAAAAATAAATGTTGGCCGAGTCTGAGACCTACCTGATATGCACACAAAATTTCATTCAAATCGGTCCAGCCGTTTCGGAGGAGTTTAACGCCAAACAATCTGTGATCGCAGTCGGACAAACTGTGTTTGGATGTGTTGACTTTGTGAATTTAGTCCCTACCCGCGGCTATGTATGCTAACACATCAAAAATATTTAAAAAATGAGTCAATAATTTTAACATTAGTATTGTTTTATTGATAAGAGCAATGCTTACCAATATTCTATTTCCAATTTCGAATAAAGTAGCTCCATTTGGCATCACCAAAGCAACTAATTACAAGATTACTTGATCCGCAAAATTACTTGATTTGTGGCATGTCGTAATATCCTACTGAATATATAGGTCGTTATCGTGCTTCCGCAGCGCACTCCGTGTATCGTAATTATGCTTCCAGTAGAATTTTCCCAGCCAAACGTGACTTTTCTGATTGCTGCGGACTGGTCTTGTGGGGGACCGCTGCTGATCTTCACTGAAATTTCCGTCTCACGAAATTTTTGCATAAATCGGTTTACACCCAGCGCTATTAGGGTTTTGCTTATCACTGTTCCATTTAGATGAAATATTACAACATCTAATTTTATGGCTTTTAGGTATCTCAACTGAGTGTCCATGTGTTTGTCCATAGTTGCAAACAAAAGTACCAAGCGCAGTTACTGCAGTAAAAATAGTATTAAATACAATTTCATCAGCATCTGCATCGATGTATAATATGCTGATTCGTTGCAAGAGCGCACACTTATCGGCCGCTTTAAACGTTACCTTATATACTTACAATTGCTTTTATTACATAACGCTTTTTTGGGACAGATCTGTTGGATGTCTGTAGCTTGTCAGTGCAGCAATGTAAGCACACTAACGTACTGTCTTTATTTCAATGTATAAGAAGTTTTCTAAAAACTTTCCAGTTTTTCCCAACCTATCAGACCAAGTTTTAAAATAAACTGCAAACAGGTACGTAAGTATTGCATCGATCCCTTTAAATATCTAAATAATAATAATTCTCTTAAATGTTTTCAAAATATTTAGAAATAATGAAAAATCATTTCTAATTAGCGTTCACAAAATCAAAAATAATGCAATAATCTATAAAATCAGTTCAATATTGTTCTAAGATACAGTGAGTTTTCGAATGTTTGCCGGTGTTCATTTAATATTCGCTTTGAAATTTGTTCCCATGATTTAAATAAAACCACAAACAAAATTATTATTCATATTTCGTGGAATTATTACTTTGGTGGCTGCGGCAACGAATGTTGATTTTGTTTGTGTTCAAGTGATTTAATAAAATTAACAAAATTAGCATCGTCAAAATCAAACGAGATGATATTAATTATAAACGAAACAATTAATACTCACTCGTATGAAACAAAGAAGAACAAGATACCACTCGCATACAAATTAGCAGAATAAACACAGATGATGAGTCTTCATGTTAGATCATATAATGATTTCAACACTGTATCGCGATCGGGCCGTCGGAGCATGAGTGAGATACAATTTCACATCAAGTAACTAACACGCATCAGATGTTAGAAGCGATTTAAACAAGTTGTTAACGAATTATATGTGACGAAGACCGACAGTTAAGGGCGCTACACAGCTTTACATATGAGGTATATTCTATTAGGACAGGCTCGAAATTGGTTTATTGGTTAAGACTGACAATGCCACACACCGTGTGATATCCTCATAATAATGATAATGTAATGTAAATTGAAGTTCATTTGTTTTCAGACAATTGATAGTTTTCACTCTGACAGAAACAGGGCTGTGAAGTGAAGTGTGACCAAAATTGGATGACATCAACCCCAGGATTTTGAAAGTCCACGATTACAATCCGCACAATAGTCGGACTACAGAATTTTGAAAATCTACAACTCCCCTCCGACATTGAATGAAACCATTCTCTAAGGTAATTTTTTTATAACGAAACAAAGCTCTATTATTGCCACCAAAAATAGTTTAAATAATCAGCCCAGCCACTTTTAAGAAAATCCCACCCGAAATACGGAAAAAATACGATTTTGGGAATTTTGATAACGTAAACTTTTAAAGGTCAATAAAACAAATTAAAATCGGAAGAAATACGCAGACGGTACACAGTAACGCCAATCTTATGACAATCGTTATTTCTATTTTGAAACAACGACATCTATGCATTGGCTTTCAACGAAAACCTGCATAGGCAAGAAGTTCTGATTATTGATAATTGTGTTGAAATAATTCTCGTTAATTTGAGAACTGTTTATCACTATAATGTGTGATCATATACGTAAATACTTGTGAAGAAGGGAGCTGATGAGATTCCTTAACTGCTTTCTATTAAAATTATATTCAATAGAAAATATGATCTTATACCGAATTATAACTGGAGAACATAAACAGATAAAGTCATTGTTGGCAGGACCATAAATATAGGAGAATACTTTTTTAGCCCGACATGTCTGTGGTATGCTATTATTTGTACTGGAATCGTTGAGGTGAAATTGACGATTTTTATTTTTTTATAACTAAAAACCATTAAGAAATTATGTCTTCTCTGTCAGAAAAAACTCAGGAGCGATATGTTGACGCCTTTTTGTTCCACGGTACCTGTTCGATTTTTATGAACACATAACACATTAGTAAATATTACATTGGAAAATAAAAAAAGAATAGCTTTTATGCGGAATGCCCTTTTGCTATTGCCCTTTCGTTTTTCTTACATCTGCTTTAACAGTAGATGTAATATTGTTAAAATAAATAAAGCAATATTTAGCTCACTGAAATAATTGTTTCTGTTTTGTCATAAACAGAGCGACGACAACCTCCCAGTTTCAAATTTCCTATATACATCATCAATGACACAGAACAGACATGTCCGAGTCACTGCTGACTTTCCGACCTAAATGAGAATTGGGAAGTTAATATACAAAAATTAATATACAAAAATCTGAACACTGAATATTCAAACATGTTGTATACTGCTACTTCAGTTAAGTAAATGGTTCTTAAATTAAGTACATATTTTCAACGCTCCACATTCCTAACGTTAAGGATTACAATTTAAAAGTATTGCAACAGTACTTAGCGCCATTCTATATACATGCATATGCACTTAAATTATGTACAACTATGAATTCTATTGTAAAATTTGGAATAATTTTTCGCCTTACAACAACTAAAAATCTTGTCGTCTATACAATTACTAAATTTTAATATGTACGCTGTTGCTAAAATTAAGAATATTTTTTCTTTAAATTGAGTAAAATTCTACTCACTTTGAGCAAATTTGTCCTAGGAAAATTAAGGAAATATTTTATATTATTTTGATTATGTACTATTTACGAGTACTCCGATTACGTAAAATTTCTTCAAATAAAGATCAATTATAAGTTAAATACTTATTAAATATTTGAAGCTAAACTTAAGGAAGTTTTGAGCTCAAATTTGGGAAGTAATTGTTTATGAGTATAATTGGGCATCTGTGATCGACGGCGTTCGAAACTAGACACGACGGATATTGCGCTTTCCGAATGTTTTAATTTTGCCAACAAAACCACCCAATAGCTTAACTACACAAATGTTTCTGAACTCGTACGCTTCTAGTATGGACTTTATATACACTAACAAAACCAACCCGTAAGATCTTAGAATATGTACAGCTAACCAACATACCCAATTTTGTTCAAATACCGTTAACAGGAGCAGAAATAATGGATTTTTAATTTGTGATTTGTATGGGAGGCACCACGCCCCTTTGTCCAATCACGCCCATATTTTGACAGTTCACTTTTGTCATCGCAATTAGTTTGCCTGCGAAGGTTCAGCTCGATTGAATTACGGGAAAAGGGTTAAAAATCAATCCAAAATTTGTTCGGCATACATGCATGCAGACAGGTGAAGTTAATATAAAGAATTTAAAAATTGTTTTCCATTACATCCCATTGGGGAGAGCTTATCACAATCAGTGACCTGTGCTCGTTCTAGTTTTTCACCCACTGATTGAAACCTACAGTTTTACACCGGTTCCGAACGGTATTTTTGATAAGCTTTTTCAGGGCTAAATACTCGATAGTGGCGCCGTCACTAAGTGAGGTGACCACCCTCGAAATTTATATTACGTGGTCTCAGCAGAGATCTAACCCACGTACTTATTTACAAGAGCCAGGCCCACTGTCATTGCACTACCGACGGCCACAACTTCATATACACGAATATATTCACTTACAAAATTGGTTATAACAAAATAAGGACACAATAGTTAGAAGAGCATGTAGCGAGCCTTCGTTATCATGACATACAAATTAGCAATGTAGGAACGAAGGTTTCTCCGTTCTCTGCTTTTTCCAGATTTCTTATGATTTCTCCTAGACTTTTTTTTGACTGAATATCACATTTTTGAGATTACTAACAGAAAAATGTTTTCAACTTATTTCTTTTCAAACACCGTACTTTAATACAATCACCAACAAATTCTAAATAAAGCAAATCAATTCATTTATAAAGCTATAAAATGACTTGTGAATAAGAATAAGTAAGAAGGATATTTAAATATAGCACAAATATAATTTATTTCTTCAAAACTAATGTTTATTTTCCAAAATATTCAGCTGTACTTGCATAGATTTAGGAGTCGGTTCTTGATTTTTATATAAAATTTCATTAATTTTTGATATCTCCAGGTAATATCGAAGAAATTATATTTAATTAAAAATACAATATTTAAATTTATAGCATTTTTTCAATATGTTTGCACATAATTATAATATCTTAACAAAGATCCGCACCGAAAAGAAGTTATTGAGAAAAACGCGTTTAAAAAATCGCTTCGTTTTTCCGTGTTTTGCGCATGTTTGTGCAACTCTTCCTTACAACTTGATCAGAAAAAGGTGAAAAGCAGCAAAATACAGAATAACCACCAAAAAAGCGTGTTAGGAGTAAAAAAGAGTAAAATTTTAATATTTTTGTAATTTTGTACCTTTGGTATTGAACTTTTTTTCAATTTGATCTGTTCTGGTGATTCATCTTTACAGGTGATTTGTAAAAAAACTAAAAGACATAGAAACTTGCGGTTTGCGGCATTTGAAAGAGCGTTTTTGATGTGTTAACATCTATAGCGGCGTATAGGGACTAAATCTATCAAAGTCAGATTTTATGCTGCTGCTAAAACCAGATTTAATGCTGCTGCTAAAACCAGATTTTATGCTGCTGCTAAAACCAGATTTTCTGCTACTGCGAAAGAGAATAATGACGTGTTAAACAAAAATGAGCGAGCAAGAGAGCAATGAAAGACTGGGGTGGCAGGAGTGAGGCAAACGAAATTGTGTCTATAGCGTATGTATTAACATAATAATGTATGTATGTACATGTGTCTGTTGCTGTTGTTGAACGGAGATATAACGCATAGCCAATTGCAAGCCCATGCATGGGCTTGCGCAGTCGACATTATGGTGACACACTAATACGTCAGCTACTTCGTTCAAAGTATGTGTGATGTTGTGTGTTTGGTTGTTTCGTTGTGGTTGATATGGCAAACATGTGGTTATGTGACACACGTATACGTCAGCTACTTCGGACAAAGTATGTGTGACGTTTTGTGTTTGGTTGTTTCGTTGTTGTTGCTATGGCCAAACAAAGCGAGTCATTTGATGTTCAGCATTGCCCGGTGTATACAAAAAAACTATTATTTTTTATTTTCCAATGTAACATTTACTAATATGTTCATAGAAATCGAACAGGTACCGTGTAGCAAAAAGGTGTTAACACATCATCTCCGTGAGTTCGAACACTCATTGATTTTTTTTCCTATAAGAATCACTCAAAAAGTAAAAGAATTTTTTTCGGCGCAGAGACCCCCTTCGTGGAGCAGGTCACATATAGTAAAAATGCTTCTTATTATTTTACAAGGTGTTTCAAAAGAAGTCATCCGATGTTGTTTGGCTCTAATTTTTTATTAAATTATAAACTTCGATTCTGTTTTTTGATTATGTTTGTTTGAACCTTTAGAATTTTACTGGTCAAGTTGAGAAGATGATATCGGTTAAATGGGCGCGGTCACAATTGATTACCATACGGGCTCGTGTTATGGCATTTTTCATCATTTTGGCGAGAACTTCTTTAAATCATTATGAACAAAAATGCGATAAAACGAGCCTGTATGGTAATCAATTGTGACGGCGCCCATTTAACCGATCTCATCTTCTCAACTTAACCAATAAAATTCCAAAGGTTCAACTAAACATAATCAAAAAACAGAAATGAAATTTTTCAGTTAGAAAACAAAATGAGAGCCAAACAACATCGCATGACTTCTTTTGAAACATTTTGTATAATTACTATTATTATACTTACGTTGTCCGGAAAACATTGTAATGTTTGTGAATACTAAATTGTTTTCCTCCCAAAAATATCGTATAATTGGGGTTATAAAATTATCCATAGGGTTGTTTATTGGCATTGTTTAACCTACTGTCTCCTTCTAGCTCATATGAAACATATCTTCCCTACTACAACGCAGATATTCTACTACGTACAGGGTGGGCCAAATAAGACCTACCAATGTAAAATACGTATAACTCTGGTAATAATATTTTTGATTTATATATTAAATGCATTTCATGGAAATTTAGGGGACTATCTATGAAATAAGACATCAGACAAATGTACACCATTTTGCTTGATACAACCAGTGGCTCTTTTAAGCGTGTTTTGCATAACACCATGTAATGTATCTGGTTGCAGGCTCAGTATTTCTGCGTTAGCTGTATAATTGTCTCTGGCTTATTGACAAACACTTTCTCTTTTAAATATCCCCATAAAAAAAGTCGGGCGCAGTTAAATCTGGTGAACGAGGTGGCCAAGGGAAATCAGAATTTTTGAAGTCAAACGTTCGCCAAAAATAGCGTATTTCCACATTGTCGTCTGTACGAATATATCGATGGCGACCTTTTCCAGGACAGTCGGCCACTGAACTCTGTTCTTCTAAACGGCTGATCAAATTCCTTATCATGAAGGCTGTGGGAGCTAATCTTGAATTAAAATGTTGACGATACTTTCGCTGCGTCATAACTATTGATCTGTGACAAGAATAAAACAATTCCATAATTTTAACACGTTGTTGTGTACTGTATCTATCCATTATAAATTTCCAAGAAGTCAATTATAACCTGCAAAGAAAAAAAAACACAATTATATTAGAAACAAAAAAGTTATTCGGGGTTAACATTGGTAGGTCTTATTTGGCCCGCCCTGTACACTATCGACCATTTGGTCATTGTTTTCTCGTGTTCTGCGTGTATATTGAACCAATCCTGTGTTAATTTAGCAAAGGAAAGTAAATATCCCAAAAATATTTACTTGAGGACCTCGCACAACTTTTTCAAAAGCGTCTGGTCCGCAGCCACAGGAAAGTCTATAGAACGTCTACAATTGAAGCCTTCTCGCGAATAACATTGTAAGGGACAAAATATTAATTGTGCACAACAGACAAATAACCATTTAAGGTAGTGGGCACTTAGTTTTTGTTTGTCTCTTAAAGTTTTGTATTAATTTGCAGAAAATTATATTAATTAAAACGTTGGTTATTTAGAAAATATTTTTTTATAT
This sequence comes from Phaonia tiefii, assembly GCA_963931995.1. Classification (NCBI taxonomy): domain Eukaryota; kingdom Metazoa; phylum Arthropoda; class Insecta; order Diptera; family Muscidae; genus Phaonia; species Phaonia tiefii. Next base: position 192,325,880 of record OZ008368.1, on the reverse strand, counting down.
GCTTCACAAATAAAAAACGTTTTATATTCAAAACTAATGGGATGATATCACGCTTTTACATGGAGCGTTTTTCACTTTAAGACGGATTTGAAATGTCAGGTACAGATATTTTTACTTAGTTATGTTTTCACATAATCTGGGGGAGTAATTCGAACGGGAATCAACGATAAACAGTCTTTTTCATAAAATGTCGCTTACAACGTTATTCGCGAGAAGGCTTCAATAGTCATCACATATGATTGGAGTGGATGACTTAATCCAAAGGTGGTCGAATGTCACGCAGACTTGTGTACTCGTCAGATAATAATATTATACAAATTCAGAAGGTAATTATTAACGATAATATATTCATGTTTCTGAGCTGTCAATCTGAACTATTTCAACTAAATAAAGTTCAAATAAACCAAAAAATGTTCATAGTAAACTAATATTGTTATAGCTTACTTGCATACTTCTATATTGTAATTCACATCAAACATACATTGTTTAATATGTTTATATTTGAATTGGCGTCAAACATAAAATGCTTGCATAATTTCTCCAAACATATATGTAATAACATCAAAACAAAAAACAAATTTGGGAGAGAAGTTATTGACTTGAGTGCGTAGTCCAAATAAGATTCGCGAAAAACACAGATGTAAGTTGTACACAGTCGAAAAACAACATTACGAAATTGTATATGGCTGTCACTAAAAACGAATAATAATAATGCAGCTTGATTACAGGCATCTGAGATAGGTAAAATCATTTTTTCAGCATGCGCAGTGTTCTTTATTCCAGCTCAAAACAATGCTACTTACAACCATATCTTTATTAGACATATAGTTTCCATTAAAGATGTTTTGCAAAATGCGTCTTCATGATTTCTGTCAAACTGTATAGCCATTTCGGACCTAGCCACTGAAATTTATCAATTCATCAACCCAATTGCAAAAGAAAATTTAAATGCATTGGGAAGTATTTACCATACAAATACAACAAAAATATTGCAAGCCTATATAGATTAGAAACAGTCGCAACATTTTTTTATATATAGGTATATAATATGGTCTTGTGCTTAAATGTACTTCTATACATATTAGTACGGATACAATTTTATCAGGCGAACAAATATGCTATTTTCAACTTTACTTAGACGTAATTTAAAGCTAAAGTTTTTTTAGTGAGATAATTTTTCGCATTTATTAAATTCTAAAAATTTATTATTCAGCCATTCAGTGGATTCAGCAACTTTGAGAGCCTGTTGGGTTGCCATAATTATTTTCAAAATATTTTTTTATTTGTCATGTAAGGCACCATATCCAGCTCTTAAAAATTTTCGTATGGAATTTTTTAATTTATTCTGCGCGAAGATATTTGATGCAGAGTGTTGCCACCTATCGCAAATTTATCTTGCAAATATCTCATGGGTAATACCTTTTGGTACTCCAATTTCAGTTCCTATAAAGTTTCCATACCCAAAAGAAGTATGTGTGTATAATATAACGACGATTTCGTGAGCCGGCAAGTTGGGTTAACTTTTGTTTATGGCGCACTCAGCTCTTTTCCAAATCTTCGTAACAAAAATCAATTACAGGGTTGTTATGCCAAAGTTATTTCGCACGAAAACACTTGTTTGATAATTGTCTACAATCGCATTGTTGGCATTTCGAGAATATTGAGGAAGAAAAGTAACACTATATAAAAAATCAATGAGTGTTCCAACTCACGGATGATGTGCTAACACCTATTTGCTACACGGTACCTGTTCGATTTCTATGAACACATTAGTAAATGTTACATTGGAAACTAAAAAATTATAGTCTTTTTGTATACACCGGGCAATGCTGAACATCAAATGACTCGCTTTGTTTGGCCATAGCAACAACAACGAAACAACCAAACACACAACATCACACATACTTAGTCGAAGTAGCTGACGTATACGTGTGTCACTTAACCCCACGTTTGCCATATCAACAGCAACGAAACAGCCAAACACACATACTTTGTACGAAGTAGCTGACGTATTAGTGTGTCACCATAACGTCGACTGCGCAAGCCCATGGGCTTGCAAATGAAATTTTGCGTGGCTATGCTTTATATCTCCGTTCAACAACAGCAACAGACACATGTACATACATACATTATTATGTTAATACATACGCTATAGACACAATTTCGTTTGCCTCACCCCTGGCACGCCACTCTTTCATTGCTCTCTTCCTCGTTCATTTTTGTTTAACACGTCATTATTCTCTTTCGCAGTCGCAGAAAATCTGGTTTTAGCAGCAGCATAAAATCTGGTTTTAGCAGCAGCATAAAATCTGACTTTGATAGATTTAGTCCCTATACGTCGTAATAGATGTTAACACATCAAGAATAAAATGTAGTGCGAGCATGAAATATTCATGAAATGTTTGAAAGGTAGCACAGAGGTGGAAACTGTTGGAAATAAAAATTTCCGTTTAGAGATAAATGACATAATTTCTTACGAAAATCTCGCAAGAACTGAAGACTTGGCTTTGCACATGTGGTGTAAATTTTGTTTGTCAAAATAATGTAAATTTCACAATTTTGTTTAACAATTTTGTATTGACGAAATTCTCTTAAAAATCTGAGGACCGAGCAAATGAAGCTTCAGCGAAATTTTGGATTATCGTCTGAATACTCGTATTTTAATCGAATATTGTATAAGAGCTGAATATCTAGCTCAATCTGCTAATATTTACACTTTGGTCGAGTGATATTACGAGCGATGTTAGCAACGGGGCAGCAGCATTACATCTTATTATATCCCCTGAAGTTTAAAAAGCGGTTCCATTTCCATTTTCTGATAATATTATGCAGCAAAATAGAGCGATTGCATTGGAATTGGATGCCAAAATATTGTGGCGCTCAATGTACTATTTGACGCCACAGATGAAGAAGAATATGAGTTATGAAGACTCCGCTTTGAGAACGGGGTGGTTTGTTGTTACTTATTGCGATACATAGGTGTGTTTACCCTTAGAGAAAAAGGGGAGAATAGGATCGGCGATTATCATGTGAGGCTTAAGACTTGAGCGAATTGTAAGTGGTGGACAATGAAAAAGAAGAATACGGATCTTCAAATTTTTGTGGGTTGTTTTCGTATCACGAGGCTGGGTTCAGGGCTAGAAATAAGTTTAAGGTTGATAGGCATTCTGAGTTGCTTAGCAAACGAAAAGGGTGACTGCAGAAAACTAAGGCAATAATTTTTCAGATAATGCTTTGGACTACCGAAAATTGTTTGCTTAGAAATCAAGAAACTAATTTAAATTTCTTAAATGCTAATAAATGTTAATGATAATTAAATGTTAATTAGAAAAGTTATTCTAACAAATTCGTTGTAGGGTTAGACGTCTTTCGAAGCTGAGCGTCATTTAAAAGTTAGTTTCAAAGAAGCACAAGAAAACAAATGTGTCTTTTATAAAATGAATTGATATACCTACCTGTAATTTAACCCAGGAAAAGTTAAATAGAAATCTTCATATATACTTTATTTCAACAATCAACAATATCACATATCTTCATTTGAGACCTGAGTGTGTTTTTTTTTTGTTTGTTCTTCTAAACTTAACTTGGCCAAGATTAGACCATTAGAGCTGACAACAATACCAAGCACACACTTACTCGTATCTAACGCATCTAGAAAAGAAGTTAATTTGAGAAGACTGTCCGCATTTGAGTATACAGAGGCGGCACGACTTTTGATATTTTCTGTTTCGACCAAAGCGCCATTTAATATTAGCATCATAACACACTACATTTGATGAAATCAAGACCCAACAATAGCGGAAAGCTAGCAAACAAATCATCAGCATCAAGAAGCTGGTGGAGATCACATCAAAGGTGATTATGATGTTGATGGCAATGTTAACGGCGATGGTGATGGCGATGGCGATGACGCTCATAATGATGAGGAAGAAATGAGCCGCAAAATGATGATCGTCGTTAAATTAAACCGAATTTTTTATAATTCAAGGTTTTCCTCATTTATATACCAGGCTGTGCGCTATAAGACGTTGATGATCTCTGAAGCAAAATCGAAACCCCCCAAAAAAAACATATCATCATCATCACCCTAACCTTGTTAAATGTCAAAAAAGAGTAAATTTCGTTAATTTTTTTCAAGACTTAACAACAAAAGAAATTCCAACCGTAACACAAATAATGCGCCTGTCAGTCATTATGGCTAAAGAAAAAGTAAAACAAAAAAATTATCAGAAGAAGCTGATTGTTTTAAAAGAACAGGTTGATTATATATTTTTTAAGTTGTTGCGTTCACAAGAGCTGTTAAAATTATCACCGATTATTGGCAAGAGATAGTGATGGTGTGGGAATTTGCTTGTGGCTGGCTGGAAATCGAAAATGGTGGTTAGACGTGTGTTAATATTAATTTGCGCAATTTATTTTGGGTAGATTCTGTGAAAACATGATGAAACTAAAAGTGATTTTGACGTATTTACACTCTTGAATGAGATAATAGTACTTTAACCTTCCGACTACATCTTTCAGATATCATATGGGTTAAGAAACAGGACAGAGAATATAAAGGCATTATTCGTTCAACATTGTATATCATTCGGGCATAATCGACCTGCTAAAATCCATCTACACGCTGAAAAAACGGTCCTAGCAACATATTGCAGAAACCATGTTTGCAAGCATTGTTTTCGTGAATAGAAGATCTGCTGCTATTTGTTCTTTATTGTATGTCACCTTTTTATTTTCAGCATTTGGGTCACAAATACATATATTATAACCTATTAGTCATTGTGTCCCAAACATGTTATATTGAATAGCAAATACAATGTGTTTGGAGACAAGTAAACTATATTTGCGACAAGCTAAAAACATGTTACATTTGCACCCAAACAACACCAAAATACAACTATTTCAGCGTATATGAAGAAGCACCAATAAAGTCCGAGCCAAATTATCGGCAATGACACGGGATTCGTGGAACTAATATCTTGTAAAGATTTTTCGGGATATGTAATCCTTAAACGGGTTAACCCATGTCGGAGCTTACTACTGGCAACACCCAATTAATATCTGGTAACCACATCATATACTCCGTCACCAATACACAACGAAGAATCAACAAAGGCTAGAAATTATCTAATTGCGCACAAGGAATTTTCTGATCGCATTGTTATTGCGAGAATCAGTTAAAAATTCTGCAGAATTTTTGAGGTACATGTGTAGGCACCCACGGAGCTTGATGAAAACTGTTGTAGGGCCGATTTCTAAAGACAATTTGATTTTGCTATAAGCTCCCAGTCAGTGGGTGGCATTAAAGCCTTTCTCAGAGACATCAATGCCAAGGCGGTCAACGACAACAGCAACTTACAGGAAGTTAAGGGAAGACATGTGCTTGAAACTCTGTAGTACCACAAAAGTGACAGGCCCATTGATTCCTGTACTTGTCATCAACTGTGTATCGGCGGAAGGAAATTAACACAATATATTCAATTAAAGTGACCGTTTAGAGTTACATAACTTTAAATTAAAACACACAAAAGAAAAATTAAATGACGTATCAGAGGACACCCTGTTGGAACGAAGTTGCTTTCAGTTCCTACACGCCTAAGGCGCCCGTTGAAAAATATGATAATTTAAATGCATCTTCAGGAAAAGACACTTTTTGTAAAATGATAAACTTTTTTTAAGAATTTTTTTATAGAATGTATTGTTTTAAAAAATGTATATTTTTAGGTACTTTTTGTAAGACATATATATTATATGTTCCCCAAAAGTTCCTTGTTTAAAGAGTGGTACTTCTTTTATTAAAAGCTAATGTTTTTTTTAAGAAAAGGTACTATTTTTAAGTAGAAGTACATTTTGTAAGAAACAGACAGAAGAATATATTTTTTTTTTACAAAGAAGAACAGCTACGTTTTAAAGAAGTGGTACTTTTTTTAGGAAAAGATTATTTTTTTTAAGAAAATTTTCATATTATTACTTACTACTTTCTCAAGAAAAGAAAAGACAACGTATTATTTTATTTTTAAGAAAATATACTTTAAAGAAAAGGGTTTTTTGTAAGAAAAGGTATTCTTTTAAGAGAAGGTATTTTTTTGAGGAAAGTTTTTTTTTAATTAGAATTGGTAAATTTTTCAAGAATAGGTATATTTTTAAGAGTCGGTACTTATCTCAACAAAATTTTTTTTGTTTCACAAAAAGGGTACTCTTTAAAGAAAAAGTTGTTATTAAAAAAAGTTAAATTGTCTTAATAAAATGTACTTTTTTAAGAAAAGGTAGGTAGATATTTTAAAAAAATTCTTTTTTTAACAAAAGATACTTTTTGTAAGAAAATTTACATTTTTAAGCAAAGGTACTTCTATTTTTTGATGTGCTAATATCTATCAAACAATGTGAACACAAGCAAACAACACACAACGTTAGCATCTCATACGTGGTTGTTGTACAACATAAGTCACTGCCTGAAAATAAGTATGATGGCATTGATGTAGCGGCAGCGAACAAACAAGCAGGTCGTCGTCGCCAAAAAGTATTGAATAGTATAGTATAGAATAGAAACATTGATGCCTTTTGAAACATTTATGCTTTTTGTATTGTTGTAAGTAATAACATTGTCGAAGTGGTGCATTTATATTGAAATATTCTATAAAGAGAACAAGACTTGTATATGCTCTTTTACTCAGACTCTCTACCTGAGAGCGGAAAAAGAGTGCAATAAGTTCTCTATACTATTCAATACTGTTTGTCGTCGCTCTGTTTATGACAAAAGAAAAACAATTATTTCAGTGAGTTAAATACTGCTTTATTTATTTTAACAATATTACATCTAATGTTAAAGCAGACGTAAGAAAAAAGGAAGTGCAATAGCAAAAGAGCCTTCAGCACAGAAACTATTCTTTTTATTATTTTCCAATGTAACATTTACTAATGTGTTCATAGAAATCGAACAGGTACCGTGTAAAAAAAGAAAGAACACTCATTGATTTTTATTTCATATTTAAAGAGAAACAAAATTATTATTAATTGTTACCATGGGTCGTATTCCGTGGATAATAGGTTACCCTGGGTAACCCATTATTATTGCAATATGGAATGGTTGGGCATCGATTACCCCTTACCCACAGATTATGGGGAAAATAATGGGGAGGTGGTACCCACGACAGTGAGGAATTGCCCATAACGATTAATAATGGGTTCTTACCCACGACGAATGAGAATTAGCCATCCCATTGGGAATAGGTAAGCAGCCTATACCCTTTAGCCACAGCAATGTGTACTGGGTTACCCAGGGTAACCCAACCCCATTTTTCAACAAATATGTGAAAAAATTAGAGAAAGTGTCTATATCTCGGAAACGGAGCATCGAATCGAAAAAATAACTATTTGTTAAGATTTTCTAAGGGTTTTCCAGAAAGTGGTCCAATTCGTATGGACGCCATTCTTTTTAAAAAATCCCCAGATTGTGAATATCGCTAAAATAAAAAATATCTATAGCTCGGAAACGGTGCTTCCATACACAAACATATTAAATTTTGTAACTCCATAGGAGGCTTTGCCATTATGCCTATACTTCGGAAACGGAGCGTACAATCGAAAAATAAGCATTTTTTTGCAGGTTTGCAAGGGCTCTAACTCGGGAACGGTGCTTCCAAAGGCAAAAATAATAAATTTATAACTTCCGCAGGAAGCATTAACCCGTGGATATCTTTCATACGGCATCAATTTTTTTACAAAAAAATCTATAAACTATAATTTTTCAAAAAAAAATCGCTTAACATATAAGTGATGCCGTTTTAAAGACTTCTATTGGTTATAGCCCCTTATGGAGGTAAACAATTTACTATTTTTGCGATCGGGCGCACCGGTTCAGAGTTATAGCCATTTTTTATTTTAGAATTTTTCTAATTTTGTCGAGTTTTGTAAAAAAAAATTTCCATGCGAATTGGACCACTATATGAAAAACCCTTAAACACTACCAAACTATGTTTATTTTTTTGATTGGACGCTTCGTATGGGAGATGTATACATTTTTTATAAGTTTTTCACATTTTCGATTACAAATGGGGGATGGGTTATCCTGGGTAACCCATTACCCATCACGCTGGGTAGTGGAAAATCAAAATCAATACCAATTTGTTCTTCAGCCCATTGGCCGAATTGACATACGATGGTCGTATGGCTTTCATTTTTGCATATGCTGAATCTTAAAAGCTCGATATTTCGTAAAATTGTCCATAACGTTTACAGACACATTCGGTAATTGGAGACGTGGAATACCCCAACTAGTTGGGATGCCAGTTTGTCAAGGTTGCTGTAAATCATCGGATATCTTAGGCCCATGTTGCACTCCTAAATATGCACAAAATCTGATGTAATAAAATTATCTCACACGGCACTAAAGTGTTAGTATTTAATTGCAGTGTGAAGCCTATACTATTATAGGTCCAAAAAGTGTGTGAACTTAATACTCCGGGTTTAATGGTCTAATCCAATTTCCAATAAAGGCATCTTATCACGAACACACACGTGAGCACACGCGAGCAGATCTTACTCATATTAACGCGTGAAACAATCCCTATCCATGTGATTGCCGTGAATCACTGCCGTCCACAGTATCGGTCATATATTTAGGAATTAAACATCAGTTATTGCACCTGTATGGAACCATCTAGGGTATCCCAGGTGAGGAAAACCACCATATATGTGGGAGAAATGAATGAAACACAGTAAAAACCGACTCAACTATCATGGTGCCAAGTGGGGAGAATTCCCTTTAATTTAAACTCTGTATTGTTACATGTGACTGTCGGTGGTGCAATGGGTAGTGTGCGCGTCTCTTGTACAGGAGATCCTGGGTTCGATCCCTGCTCCAACCACCTTAAAATTTCTTTCGACGACGGTCACCTCGCTTAGTGACGGCGACACTATCGAGTATATAGCCATGAAAAAGCTTCTCAAAATACCGTTCGGAATCGGTGTAAAACTGTAGGTCCCAATCAGTGAGTGAAAACTGGAAAGCGCACAGCTCAGTGATTGTGAGAAGTTCTCCCTGGTCCCTTCATGGGATGTAATGGGAAACCATTTATTTTTTATTTATTGTTAGATGTATTATTATATTTTGAATAAACAACTAAAGGACACATACTTGTACTAGATAATCATTAGGGTGGCAATGAAAACCCAATTTCGGTTTTTTGGTAAATGCCAGGCACATTCTTATGACATTTGGTCTAAGACTAACGTGGTGAAAATTTGAGGCCAATCGGATGACTCTAAGCCGGTCTGACTTGTGGTCAAAGCTTCCGGGTTTTGGCATTTTGGGTGCAAATTTGTATACACTAGAAAATTTTCATTTCGCAGTTCATTTGAATAAAAACCTGCACATTGATTTAGCTGGACCTGAAAACAAAGTGATAAAAATTTGAGTAAATCCTAGCACTCTAGAGGTTCAAACTCTTAATTTGAAAAAATTGGGGTTTTCGGTTTTATTCCCAAAAGTTGTACCAATGCCTTCGCTTACAATAAGGTATAACACGATATAGACCCTCTACAGTTTCAGGAGGATATATGGTGGCTCAAAATAGGCCACCTCGAGGAAAAATCGACAAGATAGCCTTATATGAGTGCCAAATCATAAAAATTACAAAACATGAGCTGAAAACATAAGTAATGCTATATGGGATGGGGGCTAAATAAAAAAATACAACAAGTTTTGTTTTAACACTATTATACTACATCCCACTATTATCAACTACTTATATATTGTTTAATTTTTCTTTGGTTTGCGTTTAGACTAACGGCTTGGATCATAGATCCATAGATCATAGAAATAAAGTAACTAGATGCCTGCAACATATGTTGGGAAATTTCTTGTTTAATGTGAAGTTTTCTAGGTGGAGCCTGTAACCAATATTTAATATATATTGTAGTTATTTACCCAACAAAAAGTAAATTTAGAAAAGCGAAAGTAAAAGATGTTCAAAAATATAAAATATTCTTAAATAACTGTATTTTCTTAGAAAAGAAAATTATCTCAAAAAAATGTGAATAGATACATTCTTAAACAATGCACCTTTTCTTAAAAAAAATATCTTATCTTAAAAAAGTACATTTGCTTAAAAAATTAACATTTTCTTACAAAAAGTACCTTTTCTTACAAAAAGTACCTTTTCTTACAAAAAGTACCTTTTCTTACAAAAAGTACCTTTTCTTACAAAAAGTAATTTTATTTTTAAATAAAAAGTATATTTTCTTCCAACAAATTGCGTTATCTTAAAAAATTGCTTTTCTTTAAAGAGTCACTTTGTTGTGAATCAAAATAAATTTTCAGGAGATAAGTACCTACAATTAAAAATGTACCTATTCTTGAAAAGAGGACCAATCCTAACAAATTTACCTTTTCTTAAAAACCCCTTTTTTCAAAGAAATTAATTCTCTTAAAAAAATACCTTTTCTTACAAAAGTCACTTTACTTAAAAATAAAATAATCCTTTTATTTTCTTTTCTTTTCTTGAGATAAGTAGCCTATCTGGGAAAAAACATATTATCTTAAAAAATAACCTTATCCTAGAAAGAGTACCACTTCTTTAAAAAATACCTGTTTTTGAACTTCTTGTAAAAAAAATCATACTCTTATTTATAGCCTTTTCTTGTAGAAAGTACTTCTTCTTAAAAATAGTACCTTTTCTTAAAAAAAATCCAATGAGTATTCGAACTCAAGGTCGATGTGTTAACACCTTTTTGGTACCTGTTCGATTTCTATGAACACATTAGTAAATGTTACATTGGAAAATAAAACACAGCGTTCAATCATGTGATCAAGTTTCATTTCAATATTATGAATTCTTAAAATTATTTAAAGACCAGTGAAAGCACATGTATCATTATTATCTTCATTAATACGTTTTGCTTTATTCCCAAAAAAAACAAAGAATGCAAAGCAACAGTCGCATGAACATACACGTGCCATTGTTACGTTCGTACATAAGCTACACAAGTTCACGCAATTTTCGTTGCTCTCTTGCTATCTCATTTTTATATACGTATAACTACGTCATTACGTCAAAGAGAGCAACGAAAATTGTGAACTTGTGTAGCGTGTGTACGAACATAACAATGTATGTATGAACATGTGTCTGTTGCTTAGCATTCTCTTTGTTTTTTGTAGGAATAAAACAAAAAGTATTAATCAAGAAAATAATGGCACTTGTCTTTAAATATTTTTATGTGTAATTAAGTATTAATATTATTTAAATGAAACGTCATCATATGATTGAACGCCTTTTTAAATTCTTTATATTAACTTCACCTGTCTGTATGCATGAAAATTTTGGATTGATTTTTTTAACCATTTTCCCATTATCCAATCGAGCTGAAACTTCGCAGGCAAACTAATGGCGATGGCAAAAATAAACTATCAAAGTAGGGCGAGATTGGATAAAGGGGCGTGGCACCTCCCATACAAATCACAAATTAAGAATCCATTATTTCTGCTCCTGTTAACGGTATTTGAACAAAATTGGGTATGTTGGTCAGGTGTATATATTCTAAGATCTGCTGCAAGTATGGGCGGGATTGGACAAAGGGGCGTGGTCATATACATATAAAGAATTTATGGTCAAAAACTATTATTGTGTAAGGGATGTGAAATAAAATGTGGGTGCGAAGCACTCTCAGAGCAAAGAGAATAATGACGTATTATACGTATATAAAAATGAGATGGCAAGAGACCAACGAAAATTTTTGTGAACTTGGTAGGGTATGTCCGAATATAATAATAGATGGATGTAAAGGGTTTTTCAATAAGAGCGCTACAAAAGTTTTTTTTGGTGCCCGGACTTAACGCCCCACGGACATAACGCCCAAAAAAAATTTGGGCCTTATGACCTCTGTATAGGCGGCCATAACCCCCAAATTCATTTTGGGTGTTGCGGTCAGAAAGCCCAAAGAAGAAGCGGCCGTAAAGCCCAAAAAATTTTGGGCTTTATGTCGGCCCCTATAGGCGGTCAGAACGCCCAAAATTATTAGTTATTTAGTTGATGCCACATTTGCAGTTGTACCATCGTGCGGCTATAAGCAATTGCTTATAATTTACTTTGGATATCAGAGACATGTGAGTACTAAAATGTAAATGTTTTGAATTATACTTAACATAAACATGTAAGATATGAATAGTAATTGTGGATAGTATAAAGTGGGAAAATGGTGTGGACGATAGCGCCGCAGGCAAAAATGGGGGTTTGAAATTCAAATAATTCAAAACATTTACATTTTAGTACTCACATGTCTCTGATATCCAAAGTAAATTATAAGCAATTGCTTATAGCCGCACGATGGTACAACTGCAAATGTGGCATCAACTAAATAACTAATAATTTTGGGCGTTCTGACCGCCTATAGGGGCCGACATAAAGCCCAAAATTTTTTGGGCTTTACGGCCGCTTCTTCTTTGGGCTTTCTGACCGCTTTGGGGGCGGTCGCAACACCCAAAATGAATTTGGGCGTTATGGCCGCCTATACAGAGGTCATAAGGCCCAAATTTTTTTTTGGGCGTTATGTCCGTGAGGCGTTAAGTTCGGGCACCGTTTTTTTTAAATACAACAAAACTGGTTTTAGATACCAACGAAATTCTTTATTCCTGTGAAAGTACGTTCAATGCCATTATGTATGGAACTCGAATTCTGTTGCATGGCCACCACGGGCACGCTCGCAGAAATCCAGATGCTGAACCCAATTTTCGACGGTTTTCAAGCATAAAACGGCCGATACTGCTGCAATTTCAAGTTCGATATTCGTACGAAGTTCATCAATCGTCGCTGGCTTGTTGGCATAGACCATAGACTTGACGTAGCCCCACAGGAAATAATCTAACGGCGTCAAATCGCACGACCGAGGGGGCCTATCGACTGGGCCATTTCATGAGATAACACGTTCACCAAACTGAAACAACTTAAATAAAATGATTGTGGCACTCGCTGTGTGGCTTGTGGCGCCGTCCTGTTGGAACCACATGTCCTCCAAGTACATATTATCTAATTGGGGCCAAAAATATTCGGTTATCATTTAACGGTAGCGATTTGGATTCACAGTAATGTGCCGGTCTTGATCATCACGGAAGAAGTACGGCCCAATGACGCCGCCGGCCCATAAACCGCACCAAACCGTAATTTTTTCGGGATGCAATGATGACTCGTGGATTACGTGTGGATTGCTGTCTGACCAATAACGCATATTTTGCTTATTGACGAAGCCCTTCAGCCAGAAATGAGCCCCATCGCTGAAGATGATTTTCCGATGAAAATCCGAATCATTTTCAAGTTGTTGCTCAGCCAAATTCACAAATATTCGACGCTTATGGAGGTCAAGCGGCTTCAGTTCTTGCGTCAGTTTGATCTTGTAAGGATGTAGGCCAAGATCTTTTCGCAAAATTCGCCACAACGACGTCACAGAGATGCGCAACGCTTGAGAACGACGTGTGAGAGACACATTTGGGCTTTCGCGAACTGAAGCCTCAGCGGCAGCAATATTCTCGACACTACGGGCACTTATTTGTCTCACTGGCACGGGAACATTTTGTACTGTGCCTGTGGATTCAAATTTTTCCACTAGACGCTCAATTGTTGATCTGGTAGGACGATTATGACGACCATAAATTGGACGTAGCGCTCTTAAACTTCAGGCCACTGACTCCAAATTTCGGTGGCAAATTTTAATAATTTCGACTCGTTGTTGGTTCGTATATCTTTCCATGATGAAATGGCAAACCTTACTGAAGAGAAATGTCAAAAGAGCGGGAAAAAATATGGCGTCGTTTGCTGTCCCTATCGATTTACTTTTGTACCGTCTCTGTTGAAAACCCCTTTATATACAAGTATCTGTTGCTTTGCATTCTCTCATTTTTGTGGGAATAAAACAAAAAGTATTGAGCAAGAAAATAATGACACATATGCTTGCACTGGTCTTTAAATAATTGTAAGTATTAATATTATTTAAATGTAACGTCATCATAAGATTGAACGCTGTTTTTTATTTTCCGATGTAACATTTACTAATGTGTTCATATAAATCGAACAGTTGCCGTGTAGCAAAAAAGGTGTTAACACACCGCCCGTGAGTTCGAACACTCATTGGATTTTTGTTGTTTGGATGTGTTCACTATTTGAGTTTAGTCCCTACCCTTGCCGATAGATGTTAACACATCAAAAAACATTAGCTTTAAATAAAAGAAGTACCTCTATTTAAAAATGGGTCTTTTCGGGAAAATATATTAAATATTTCTACAAAAAGGACCGAAAAATTTAGTTTTTAAAAAACAAATAATTTTGTAAAAAAAAATATTTCTTAAAAAAAGTTCTTAATTTTACAAAAAGTTTATTTTCTTAAAGATCCATTTAAATTAGCGTATTTTCAACGGGCGCCTTAGGCGTGTTTGAACTAAGTAGTACATAAAATATTGGGAAAGGAACTTCGTTCCAACCGGGTGTCCCCTGACAGCTCATATGACTTTTGGTCCGCGGTTGTTAAACAAGTTTCAAATACTGGAATCAAGACCGGTTCCAATAATCAAATCCTGATTTATTAACAGGTTCATACAAACTGACTTTTAATTGCGAGTGTTAAACATGTGGGCTTAAACCCGGGGTTTTAAACCCGATTTGTATACTGGTTATTATAGCTAATTGTCATATCCGATTTTATGGAAACAGTTTGAGTATATTGCTTATGATTTTACCTCATCTTTTGCAATTTTGATGCTTTGGCACCCATAGAGGCCATCTTGGCGGTTTCTCCTCGAGATGGCCTACTTTGTCGCAGCATATCATCCTTAAATCGTTGAGGCGCTAAATCGTGTTATACCTTACTGTAAGTTTGTAGACTTCTACTAGAAGGCATTGGTATCCGAGTGGAATATGTTTTTCATTTGGATACAACTTTGGGAAAAAATCTGATTTTTTTTTAAAAATTGTAAAATTTTTCAAATTAGGAGTTTGAGTGCTGGGATTTACTAAAATTTGTACCACTTTATATTCAGGTCCAACTAAATTAATGTGCAATTTTTTATTGAAATGAACTGAGAAATGAAATTTTGGCGTAGAATACGTATTACCTCACGGTATAGGGAGTCATGTCAGATTGTTATTGTTGTAATCTTTATTTCATTGATTATGAGGAAACGGCGAGATAACTTTTTTTAAAAATTTTTTTGTAGGTAAATGAAGATGTTATCTTTCGTTTGATATACATTTCATATTGGTTGATATCTTCCTAATATTTAAATTTCTCAAATGAAAATTGTTTAAACACATACACTCAAACATATGTGTGGTGTGTGGTTTAGCGTGAAGACAAACTATGCTGCTGTTTCAGTGTGGACACAAACCTTTGGCAGTTGTTTTGATTGATGAAATATTGAAATTTCGTTGTTACAGATGTCAGTATGCTTATTGGTGGTGATTTTAACACAGATATAACTGCAAATACCAGATTGGCGAAATATATGAGCGATACATTTAATTTGGATTATATTCGAAACGATGCTCCCACAACTATTGATAACACAACCATTGACTTAGTTTTTGCGAGAAATTTGAATGTTAATTTAAAAACATATTTATCCTATTTTTCCTATCATAAGCCCATATTATCAAAAGTAACTTTCAAATAATCAAATTGATTTGCGGCTGTTATTTATCATTTACTGTTATATATGTTTTCTGTCTATCGGATGGCGTATTCTACGTTAAACTTAATGGCCGTGTCTCTCACACAGCCCGCAGGGACTGTCCGAAGGCCTCGGACAACTGTCTGCTGTTTTTCTACACTATTTACACTCAAAATGCCAAAACCCGAAACCTTTGACCACAAGTCAGACCGGCTTAAAGTTATCCGATTGGCCTCAAATTTGGTCACATTAGTTTTAGAATCCGCTTGGTATTTGTTAAAATTCGAGAAAAATAATTTCTCCATACATTTCATTACCACCCTTATAAGCATCCGTATGGGCCAAGTTTTATATTTTTGACGGAAAAGGTGTGCACCCACCTACAATGACAAATGCTGTGTTTCAGAATGTAGGGCGATTCATGTTCCCAAAAGCTTGGTGTGACAAACTACAGTCCTAGTGGAATTGTCCAGCAAGATGAGAATCATCTGCAATTTTAATTGTGTAATGGTTGACAATGACGCAATGACCACCAGACATTCCATTTTCGTCATCTCAAATAGTGACGGCAACACAACGAGTTGTGACGCGCCAAATTTTACCAAATTTTAAAATATCTAGAAATTGTTCTTCATTAAAAAAAATGCTTTAATGCCTGTATTGGGTTACATTTTTCAAATATCTAGTCATATTTACTGGCAAAAACATAAATATTTAGTGCATTTTATAGATGCCGACTGAATGGATTTAAGAATTTTATTTATTTCTAAACAATACCTTTGCGGGAGTTCGATTTAACAATCGAATCTTTATTTTCTAACAACTGCCCTGAAATCTAAACGCAAGTAAATGCAAATTTAATTCTGTTACCGTTTTGTTCACACAAACATTAAATTATAAAATACGAAGTTACAAAGTTTTAGAGATCATTAAAATACAGCAGAAACAAAAACTTTATGTAAAATTTAATGATTACAAACGATATCAATTTTTCGTTTTTTATATCACTTTTGATACCGTGGAAAGTATGAAAAAACAAACTACACTTTAACGCATAAAATTCCAGTAATCAACCGAAAAAAGTAATTAAATTTAAATATATAATCATAATATTTAACAATGAAGATGAAACAGAAATAAAATTATACGATCCAAAAAGGAGAAAAATCATAAAATTATGCAAATTATTTGATTAAGATCAAAATGCATACGCGTTAGTCAGTTGTACGTACGTAATCGTATAATCTCACCAACGGTGTCGGATCAACACACAACATATCAATGGACATCATCCAATTGGCGGCAATGGGAATATTTGTAGCAGTGTGCACCGGAATGAGGGGGATTCCGGCACTCACCTCGTCTGGTGGTGGTCTTTGTTCTCAAATGCATTCGATCCCCAAAAATGAAATTGGGGAGTGACAATATTAATTTATAAAATTTAGTTTAATTGCCACTCTTTATTGAGATTTTATTCTCAACTTTAGTATTTGAAAAAAGCCGACATCGACACCGATTTGGCCACTGATACAGCAACCGCTACCACTTCCACCACCAACTACGCCGCTACCGTAGCCACTGTGTTTCAGCCATGTTAGGAAACTTGTTGTAATCTCAGCTGGTGAGGTGCTTTGTTGTAATACAACCACGACTAACATCGCTGCTGCTCTATTAAATTAACATTGATATTTATGTATTTGTAGCATAAACTTTATGTTCAAATCGATTGTCGATCGGTCGAACGGTCAGTTTTGATTAGGTTTACGCTCTTTTGAGTGGACGGGAATCTGGTATGGACGTACGATTCGAATTGAATGCATTTGAAAATTATTATAATTTAAATGTTGTGCATGCGGTAGTTTGATTTTCTTTTGATTAGCGGCTATTAAGTCTAAATTATAAGTTCAGCCACTGAAGTGGTTCGTTTGTTTGTTATGGTAATTTATATTACAAGATGCAGCGAATGGAATGACCACCATCGAAGTGGGAAAATTTTGAGATTCCACATTGGAAACCTGTTGTATAGGAAAGTACTTATACATAATAATATTAAAAGTTATTTATGAGTCATTTCTTGAGTTTTTAGAATCTTTGAATTAAACTTTATACGTAAGTTCGAACACAAGCAAACGAATGAAAGTATCGCCTTAGCCCGCAGAGAGAAATTCGAAGTACAACTATCTCAAACTCCATATCACGTAGCAGGAGGTTCTGCATATTGAGTCATTGTCTCTAGGTATTAATAAAAATCGGCTGAAGGATATCTCAAGTTCTTGCGGTGCTACTGTGGGTTACGGTTAGGTTCACATTCAAACCTAAATTATATCATTACAGGACTGAGTGGTATTGGAGTTGCAAAATAATTTTGGCAATATAACCAACTGCGGAGATAAGCTGCGTATATTGATAAAATTGTTTGCAAGCAATCATATATGTATATGGTTCCTGCAATATGGTGCCGGGCACATTTTTGGCTGCGTGTAATTCTTTGTCGTTACTTAGCACATAAAGATTTTTTAAATAATACAATGTTGAAATCAAATCCGATGAAAAAAGACAAAGAGTTTATAATATTATTAGGTTCATACAATGGGTAAAGAGTTTTAAAGTGGCATAACTCTGGAACAGTAGTTGCAAATTCAAAAATTTTTCTTACATAATTGCTTGGAATTTATCAGTCTTTTAAAGTGTATCATTAGTATTTTAAATTTTCATAAAAATTTAAAGCAAGTTCGATGCAAAAATAGCAAACAGATTATAATATTATTAGTTTTATACAATGGGTAAAAGGCTATAAAATGGTATAACTCTGGAACAGTAACCGCAAATTCAAATGTTTCGTTTACAGATTGCTTGGAATTAATATGTCTTTTAAAGTGCATCATTAGTTTTTAAATTTTCATAGGAATTTAAAACCACTAAAACTGGTGGTTTGTGCATATACATTACAAGTTTGGACGTCTAGCTTCACAAATGTTGACTTACAAACTACGAAAATCGTGGTTATTGACCGAGTTTTAAGTTAAATTTCAAAAAACATTAATTTTCAAAAATTCAACTTTTCGTGACCTCTAAACCACTTTCGAAAAGTCAGAAAAAATTCTTAAAAATAATTTACCCTATACCTATAAGCTTTCAAATAAAGCTTGAGCAAAAAAAAAATGTTTATTGTTGGGACACCCTAATGTACATATTAAAAAGATGCAATACGAATTGGTCACAGGTAAACAAGTCATTGCCGAATAGTGCACATCGACCTCTACCAAGTATATCAAGAGGTGGTTCTAGGAAATTTTCAATATTTATTTCATTCCCGAACACTTTTAAACGGTAAACAATTTAAAAAATCCCACTCACTATAAGTATTTCAAATCTAAGTTTGTAAAATAAAAATTTTGAAAATCTAAAATTTCATGTTTTCCAGCTTTTTCTCAAAAATGTATTTAGATGAAATAGAAGACCTGAAGCATGCACGCTTGCAGTACGGTGTAACATGATATAATTACTCAAGCATTTCATGTTGAGATGGTGGGTCAAGGTAGGGTACCTCGAGGAAAAAGCGGTAAGTTGGTCCAATATTGGTGCTAGATCAGCGACCGGCTAACTCAGAGAACCTTATTTCTGACGTTGTGTGAGCAAGCTGCACTGAGAGAAACACAATAGAGAAACATTCGGGCTTAGGGGAAAAAATTTCGGCAAATAAATAATCATACTCCCGTTCTTCATGGATCATTTCTCACTTTGCAATGCCAACGACCCGCCAGAAAATGTAACTGGTTCAAAACCAGTTACGTATCCAACTACAAAGCAACTACCAGTAACTACCTTCCAATCAACTCGCCATGCTTCCAACTGGTGAATTTAACATGGTGATGTCCTACGAGAGGGTGAATTGACACTTGTGTTAAGAGCTAATATAATCACTATTTTAATATAATTTTTGGATTTAAATACTAATTTAAATCAAAATATATGTACGTATTTAGTTAAAATAATACAAAATATATGAATTAAAGCGGTTTATTTTGAATATAGTAATCATTTTGTTATTTCAGATTCAAGTCGTGACGAGACACTAAAAACCAGGACAATCGGAACAAAAGCGGGGCAATCCAGGCAAAAGCAGGAAGATTGGTCAGGATATGTATAACCTTATATGGATCAACAAGTTTAACACAACAACTAAATCAATATTCCCTTCAAGATTTAGTTTCTTCCTATTTCGTAGAATCTTCGGGTGAATGTTTTGTGCGAATGAGATGGTGGGAGTGGGAGAGAAATAGTGCTTGCGATTACTCTCGTTTTCAGCTGAATACCTCTTGCAATACCGTGGTACAGAAAAGTGTCAACTGTCTCAACTCTGCACTACCTCGGGTTAGTTATGAAACTCGTGTCCAGCATCTAGGTACATTATCAGCGATATTGCAACAAAAACGTAAGTAGTTGACGGAATTAAAGACTACACTGGAACAAAATCGATGATAAATGTTCATCAATTCTTCTTCATTGAATTGATGCCAAATTTCATCAATTCAATGAAAAACTTCTTCAATTTGAAGATTGTGCGTTTCTTTAAATGTTTCACCTGTACATCAGCTTGATGTAGTATTGTCGTTGAATCAACGTAAATTATTGATGAAACGTTCTGCATCAATACAATGAAATGTGTCGTATGTTGGCAAATGAGGAATTTTTTAATCAAATTGAGGAACGAATTCATAAATTTAATGAACCTTTTTCTTTCAGTGTACGTAACTCGCGATTTAGTGGAAATAGCTACCTTCAAACCTGACGGGGACAAGCAACGATCAACCCTCTCGTTTGAATGCTCAAGTGTACGTGAATACGTGAGCACATGTCGATGTGAAAAACCGTAGCTAAAAAATGAACCCTGCGTAGGTTTTGCCGGCCACTGTGCTAGATCATCAATAGGCCAAAATATGAGTGAGGAAAAAAAAACATGTGCTCCAATCGCTTCAGTGGCTGTAATTTTTAACATATTTCACAATAATTACCAAACATCTCCTAATCGGACTGAGCTTAGCCAAATTCAAGCAAATGTTTGAGAATAAAATAAACATTGAACATTTTCTAGAACATTGGAAATAGTTCTAAAATTCCAAATTCGGAAATTTTAGCCCTTTTTAAGGGGAAGGTTTTTGTCAGCAAATTAACCCAGAATACCTTTATGTTTATGTTCATAGCATTTCCTATAACGTACCGCCATGGAGTTTTAATTCTTTTAAAAATTCATAACAAAATACGTCCCGCACTCGAAAATCCAGGTGTAAACATTACGGCTTTTGCGGGCAACGTGAGAATACAATTTTTTTAGCTGCATGAGAAATAAACATGATAATACAAGACAGAAATATTGTTGAAATTAATTTTTTTGATGTGTTAACATATATAGGCACAGATAGGATAATCTATCAACGTGAACACATGCAACCAACACACAGCGTTAGTATCACATGGTTGTTGTACAACAATAGTCTCTGGCTGAAAATAAGTATGATGGTATTGATGTAGCGGCAGCGAACAAACAAGCAGATCGTCATCGCCATGGAATAGCACAGGCGACATCTGGCGAATGATTCATAACGTATTACTCTCTTTTTATCATCACTTGGCCCATTCATAATTCAGATTTGAAAAATTTATGCTTTTTGTATTGTTTTATGTAATAACTTTGTCGAAATGGTGCATTTATATTGAAATATACTATAAAGAGAATAAGAGTCGTTTATGCTCTTTGACTCAGACTCTCTACATGAGAACAGAAACAGAGTACAATAAGTTCTCTATACTATTCAGTACTTTTTGTCGCCGATCTATTTATGACAAATCAAAAACAATTTTTTCAGTGAGCTAAATATTGCTTTATTTATTTTAACAATATTACATCTAATGTTAAAGCAGATGTAAGAAAAAAGAAAGTGCAATGGCAAAAGAGCCTTCAGCACAAAAACTATTCTTATTTTATTTTCCAATGTAACATTTACTACTGTGTTCATAAAAATCGAACAGGTACCGTGGAACAAAAAGGTGTTAATACATCACCCGTGAGTTTGTACATTTATTGGTTTTTTATTATAAGTATAATCTGGTACATAATTTCTTGACATTTATTTTTTAAATACGATTTCCGTCATAAGTCCGCCGCGGCTTCGATTAGTTCAAATTTTGACTACCTTCTTCAACAACTCCGGCCGTTTGGTGGCTCGAGTATTGGCTTCGAATGCCTCGAGAATTGCTGGTTTGTCAGTAATTTGTAAAGTAATCCAGAGGCGTTAAATGGAATGAGGGGGAATTGAAAGGGACCACTTCTGGATATAAAGTTGGCACCAAATTGATTGTCCAATAAATCGATTAGTGTATGGCAATTTGCGCAGTCTTGTTGGAACCAAATATGGGTAATATTTAGCTAATTAGTTTTGGGGAAAAAAATTCAGTCAGCATGATAGCCTGAAAGCACTCGCCATTCTTCGTAATGCCAGCTCCTTTGCTCATTTCGAAAGAAATAAGTACCGATGATGCTCCCACCGTGTAAACCGCACCAAACAGTCAACTTTAATGGATGTAAGGGCGATTCGAGAACTTGAGGATTGTCTTCGCATCAAATACGTCAATTTTGCTTATTGTCGTAGCCACTTAACCAGAAACGAGCTTCATCACTAAACACAATTCTTTGATAAAAACCCTCATGAACTTCGTGATCAGATTTATTTTATTTTCAAAGTAAATTTTCACGATTTGGAAGCGTCTTTGCAGCGTTAAACGAGTCATGTCTTTTTCAACCTTACTGAGCAGAAATGTCAACACAGTTTGACATTCTCATCTGTGAATCCACAGTTATCGATATCGATATTTCGCAAAAAATACGCGTTATAAGCTCCCTCCTCGCCTTTGAATATATCAATATTATTGGGTTTGAAATTAGGCTCTTGACATGGTGAGACAACGAAATGCTGCATGCCGTCACTGTGTCGTGGAAATTACTTTAGAAGCTCACCCATTGTGCATTACTGGCTAGGATTCCTAGAACGGCAAAGACAAGTATCACGTGTGATTCGGTCCGGACTCCGTCATGGAATAGTATTGGAAGGAATTCTGGGTATTCCTAAATATGTCGACTTTGTGAAAGTGGATCCAATATTCAATCGAAAATATCACACCATCATACCTGAAGGGAATTCTTGGTTCAGAGGAGTTACTGGTATAGAGGAGTATATTAGGAGAGTACAGTTGTTTCGTTACAGGTAGGCTACCTGGTCATTGTACCGTTTATCAAACGAAAATGTTGGTGGTTGAAGAAGTGACCGGTTTACAGAGATAACCGTCATGCAGTGCTGCAGGTCAGTGTATTTTACAAAAGGCATGCGGGTATCGAGTCCCTGAAAAAGTAATACTAAATTCAGAATCTACTAGGATTGCGCTTGATCTCTTATTGTAGTATGATTGTAGTGTCTGGGAACAAGAACATTCCGAAGAAAAGTTGTTGAAATATATATTCTATAGCAAGCAAATGGCCTACATGGTGCAATGGTAGTATGCCAGGGTCTTTTACACGAGAACGTGGGTTCATATCGTCCCATTATATCCCATGAAGGGACAGGGAGAGCTTCTCACAATCAGAGCTGTGCCCATTCTAATTCTCGATATTGTCGTCTCGATGTTGTCGACGAGGTGACCGTCGTGGAATGACGTGTAAGGTGGGCAGAGCAGGAGCCGAACCCACGTTCTCATGTACAAGAGACACTCTAACCATTGCACCACCAAATGCCACATTTTTCTTACCTAATAGCTTAATATCCTGCTGAAATGGTAATTTGATATTGGTATGCATGTTAACCAAATCGGAGTAACTGGACGAGGAATATTTTGACCATGGGAGAAATATTCGGCAATCATAGGAAGGAAGTGCACAGCTTACCAAATTCCCAAATTGAATTGAAAATCGAATCTAATCTTGGCAGCTTTCAGAGCACATGGAAGCTTCTTGGCTAAGCTTCATATTTATGTAGGGATGATAATTAAAAGCTTTCAGCTTTTTCCTCAAGTTTAGAAACAAGGAAATTCTGAAATTGACAGTTTACTTTGCTTCCTATAACAAGAGATATGGTAAAGCTTTTCACAATCATTAAGTTGTGCGCTTTCATCGATTCCAAAGGATTTAAAATAATCTTTGTCATCACTTAGCGAGCTGACCCTCGGATAATGACGTGAAACGTGGTCAGAGTGGGAATTAAATCCAAGTTCTTATGTAAAAAAAAAATCGAGCATGCTAAACATTGCAGCACCGCCATCCAGTTCTCAATAAGATTATATTAATTGTATTTAATACACCGTCTGTTTTCAAGTACTTTATAGCCCACAAATAAACTGTAGCCATTTTTGTGATGCTCCTCAATAAGGTCTTTTAGCATTTCGATAGCGCTGAGGCTTTAGGAAATGATTTGTTCTGTTTACACTCATGAGCTAATGTTTCGTGCCTAGCTTGTATCAATGTCTAAACTTCCTTGAATTGCCATTGAACAAAGCCATCAGTGCACAACCGAGTCAGCCATCTTCCGAACAATTTACTAAATCGAAATGATTTTCGAAATTTCGTCACAGGAAAAAAATTGTTTATCGGCCCAACAATTATTGTCAGTGAAAGAAAACTAAATAAAGTTACACCACCACAACAAAAATGTGTTAAATTACCGAAAATTGTTCGCCATAGTGCCGAAAGTTTATTCGTGCTGCAATGAATTTTGTTCATTGTTATAACACGTTGAATATTTTGCATTACTGCTATATACATATATATTTCATTGCTGCGCTGAATATGTTTTACTGCCGTGGTGCACATGATCCTTTAAAGCGGTAAATATGTTTTATTATTACAATGAATATGTCTCACTGAAGCAATGAATATGCTTCATTGCTGCAATAAACGTTTTTCTTTTTTGCTATGAATATTTTATTACGTACTAGCATGCATATATTCACATCTGGATGGAATATAAATATATAACTATGTTCCCATTACACCCACGAGGGGATAGGGAAGAGTATCTCACAATCACTAAGCTGTGCGCTTTCCAGTCTTCACTCACTGATTGGGACCTACAGTTTTATACCGGTTCCGAACGGTTTTTGAGAACTTATTTCATGGCTTATCACCGTCACTAAGCGAGGTGACCGTCGTCGAAAGAATGGAATACGTTTCCTTTAATACACCTTATGTCTCATGGATGGAAAACCATTGTTTCTTTGAAGTATTGACATTCTTTCGTTCATTCATACAATTAACATTTCGTTCGTTCACTGATGTTATGATGATGTTAATATTAGTCGTGTTTTGGTTACAGGCAAGCGATTATCGCTTGCTAAATTGTAAAGAAAACGGCATTATGGCGATAATTGATTTTATTCAAAAATATGAAAAAGGGTTGAAAACGGTAAATGATGTCAAATAAAATGTTGCTTAAACTTAGCGAAAATGATTTTCGTCGCTAAGTTCTCGCTAAGTCTTCGCTAAGAGCTCCACACAAAACAAGCGGTTATATAAGGAAGTGGTGTAACCAAAACACGCTTATTGTTTCATTAAATATTTGATTAATTCGGTAAATGCAACAAACTCTCCATTTGAATAAACAATCAATTCAGCCATTGGAAATTCCATGATAAAGTCTATATTTTGATTAGAATTCATAATTATCATACATCAGAATTATTTGTCGATGTTATTGATTAATTAAAAATAGGTCTTACTAAATAAAGGGTGTCCCAACAAGAACGCAATTTTTAAATCTGGCAACATTCGAAGTGTCATTGTTTGACATTTGAACAATTGTTATTGTTTGCTAGTAGAAGGTACGAGGTTAGTAAAAATGGAGCGCTACACGAATGAACAACGCATTCTCATTGTGAAATTGTTTTACCAAAATGGTGAAAGTTTACAGTTCGCTACAGTTCGGAAATTGCGATCAATTTGGGGTCACAATAATGCTCCAAAAGAGGCAACTGTAAAGAGATTAATGGTTAAATTTGCCGCCGAAACTGGGTCTGTTAGTGATGTAAAGACAACAACGCGCCATCGACCAGGTCGATCGACCGAAAATGTCGCAGCTGTACGTGATGATGTCGCTCAAACTCCATCCACCTCAATTCGACACCGAGCTCAGCAAATTGGTGTCTCCAAATCCACTATGCAGAGAATTTTGAAAAAATACATACAAAGTTCAATTGACTCAGGAACCACATGGCCACAGGCGCCACATGTCATACAGCCAGAGAAACAATTCAATTGCTGCATCAGTCATTTCCCGGTCGTGTTATTTCGCGTTTTGGAGATCAGAATTGGCCGCCTAGATCGTGCGATTTAACACCATTAGATTTTTTTCTTTGGTGTTTTTTGAAGTCGATGGTTTACGCGAATAAGCCGACGACGACTCAAGCCTTAAAAGAGGAAATTGGACGCTACATTAATGAAATACCGCAGCATTTATGCAAAACGGTCATTGAAAATTTCATTAAAAGATCGCGTGTATGCCAGCAAAACCGTGGCGGCCATCTGCACGATATATTGTTCCATACATAACCTCATTCTGTATACTTTACGATATAATAAAGTTTCACGATTTTTTTTAAATATCTGTGTTTTATTTAAAATTTAAAAATTGCGCTCTTCTTGGGACACCCTTTAGGAGTTGTTGCTACAGAATTTAAGTTGCATTAACCAATTTGAGTATTTCTAAAACCTCATTTATCTGAAATGGAAGATGCAACACATAAAAAGTTCAACATTAGAAATTGCGTTCAAATATTAGTCTATGTACCCAGAAGTTGTTATGATTTGGACAAAAACAACGGTTAACAAATATTTTTCTATACGAAATCAAAAGAAGGTCATTAAAGTCCATCTCACCATGTCTCATATCTCACCACACTAGTTTCTGAATCACAACTTTTAAACACTATCGTTGAATCTGACGCCACCATTGACCCCTTCACAAACATGCAAAACATTGTGGACACTTGTCTGGCGGAATTATTATTATGGATGACACAAATTAACATAAACATGCATAAGATATTGGAACGAAGTTCCTTATCGCACGTTGCGGGATGGGGGCTAAATGAAAAAATTGTAAACAACTTTTTTTTAACTACTTTATTATAACCCATAATTATCAACCATATTGGGTACTTTTGGTTTGGTTTGGTAACCCATAATTATCAACCATATTGGGTACTTTTGGTTTGGTTTGGTTTAAAGGGAAGTTTTCTAGTTGGAGCCTGTGTACATACATATGGTAGTTTTGAACCCAATAAAAAGTAAATTTAGAAAAGGCAAAGTGCAAGACTGGCAAATCCATGAAATATAACCCTGAGCATGGAATTACATTTTGCAGCACACTTACTCTTACACTCTTATCCTCGTACTATTGGTTTGGTTTGTGTCTAGACTAACATATCGGGGGATGTTTTTTGTTTATTAGGAAATTTTTTAGGTGGATCCTGTTTATTACATATTGCAGTTTGGAACCGAATAAAAAGTAGAAAGCTAGAGTGAAAGAAGTTTAAAAAAATAAAATTTTCTTAAGTAAGTGCGTTTTCTTAAAAAAAGTAAATTTTCTCAAACAAAATTACTTATTGATATTCTTAAACAATCTACATTTTCTTAAAAAAATACATTATCTTAAAGAAGTACATTTGCTTAAAAAAGTAAATTTTCTAACAAAAAGTACCTTTTCTTAGAAAAAAGGAATTTTTTTAAATAAGTACCTTTTCATAAAAAGTACATTATCTTACAACAAATTGCCTTTTCTTAAAAAACTATATTTTCTTTAAAGAGTACCTTTCTTGTAAAACAAAATAACTTTTCGTGAGATAAGTACCCACTCTTAAAATTGTACATGGTCTTTCGTAAAAAAAAGCTTTTGTCCAAGAAAAATATACCTTCTCTTAAAACAAATACCTTTTCTTACAAAAATACATACTCTAGGCTTTTTCTTTAGCTTTGAATAAAGGAAGTACCTCTCATTAAAGAAATTACCTTTTCCGGAAAATATAATATATATTCTTACAAAAGGGATCTAAAAATATACGTTTTTTTTAAAAAAATACATTCAATAAATAAAAAATTTCTTAAAAAAAGTTTATCATTTTACAAGGAGCATCTTTTCATAAAGATCCATTTAAATTACAGTATTTTTCCACAGGCGCCTTAGGCGTGTTGGAACTAACTAGTACATAATATATAGCGAAAGGAACTTCGTTCCAACCGGGTTTCCACTGACACCTCATTTAATTTTTTTTTTAATTATAACGGTTTGTATATGGTTACAAACAGAGTTCGTATTTACCCCTCCATGTGTAACCCATACACATCACTGTGAGAAATGGGCAATGAACGCTTAATCACTACCCACAGGGTATGTGAAAAATAATGGGTAGCTCCCCACGATGATGTGATATTACCCTGCACAGTTATCAATTACAAAGGGAATGGGTGGGTAACCGGCCTTTATTCATGGAAACCCAAGCCCACTTTTGATCGAAATTGCTACAAATGACTATATCTCGAAAATGGAGAGTGCAGTAGAAAATATAACTAAGCTTTGTGTGCTTTTTCATATAGTGATACAATTCGCCTGGAAGAATCCTTTTTTCAAAAAATCGCCAAAACAATAAAACGTGTAACAACCTTATTTCGCAGGTTGTACTTCCTCATAAATGAAAACACTTTTGCTTTTCAAAGGTTTCCAATATGTTTGGATTTTTTATTATTTCTTTCGGAAATCGTCAGAAGTTAACGTCTGGTACTTTATAAAAGTCTAGGCAATGTAACTTGCTGGCGAAAGGCAGAAAGCTAACTGATCCGATAGCACAAGGGTTCTCTCTTTTATACACAAATTATATTAGACAAATCAAGGAACATCAGAATTAAACAAGTGAATAAATATCAACAGGTAGTTAGAATTTGTGTATCGTTTATAAGTAGTAAATATCAACATGTGGTTAGAAATTATGTATTGTTTATATGTAGTAAATATCAACATGTGGTTATTTATATAATTTCATACTGTGTTCAAATAAAACAGGAACATATATGTATATGTATAATAGTATATATAATTGTGAACTGCTTCATTCTCCCCCTCTGATGCTGATAGCGTCTCGATGAGGCAGCAGCAAGAGTTTACTTTCTAGGGCGTCCTCTTCTTCGTAGTATTCGCATAGGTTGCACTGATTCATATAAAGCGCCCACCATTGGCGTTAGTGCTGAAGCGTGATATGTTCCCAACGGCAAAGTGATGTCATCTTCATGAGCAATTACGTATGATGTTGTGCCAACTTTTGCTATTATAACATAGGGACCATCTCGCTTCGGAATAAATTTGGAAGTAACACCTTTGTTACTGTTGCTTAATACATGAATCGTTACCAAAACTTTGGATCCGATTTCCATTCTTTCATCTTTAAATAAAAAATAAATGGTTTCCCATTACATCCCATGAAGGGACCGGTTAGAACTTCTCACAATCACCGAGCTGTGCGCTTTCCAGTTTTCACTCACTGATTGGGACCTACAGTTTTACACCGATTCCGAACGGTATTTTGAGAAGTTTTTTCATGGCTATATACTCGATAGTGTCGCCGTCACTATGCGAGGTGACCGCAGCCGAAAGAAATTTTTAGGTGGTCAGAGCAGGGTTCGAACCCAGGATCTCATGTACAAGAGCCGCGCACACTAACCATTGCACCACCGACGGCCACATTCTTTCATCTTTAGGTACTACTAATTGAGCGTCTTCAGCGTCGTCGTTGTTGTAACAATATAGTACTTCTTCGTTTAATACATATCCTCTTTTAGCCCAAAGTGGAATATCTTCGTTATTACTCTCGAAGCATTCAATTACCTTCTTCAGTTCTGGGTCACTAAGCTGACGTTCCCTTATTTCACCTGCACTTTTCCCAGGCATTTCAATTGCAAAGGCACAAATTTCACATGAGTTTGTGGCATCATGAATATTTTCACAGGGTGGTCTGGATAATGTATCCGCGATGATGTTGGTTCTACCAGGTTTGTATTAAATTTTGATATTGAAAGGCTGCAATAAGAGCGCCCACCGAGCTAATCGACCAGTTGGTGACCTTATACCCATTAACCATTTCAGCGGCTGATGATCGGTGACTAGCTTTACAGGGGCTCCCTCAATGTAGCCTCGAAACTTCTGGACAGCCCACACAATTGCGAGGGCTTCTCTCTCGATGGTGGAATAATTGCGTTCCGCGTTAGAAACGGATCTGCTTGCATACTCGATAGATATTTGACCTCATTGCATGCGAATCGACATTTATCTCTGTTAACTTTGAGTCCAAATTGTCGCAGTCGTTGAAAAATTAATCGTAAATCGTCTAAATGTTGTGCAAAACCTGATGAACAAGATATAATGTCATCCAGATACACTAGCAATACAGTGTCCCCGAGAGAAGTCTTCATACGATCGATAAGGCGCCGAAACGTTGCTGGCGCATTTCTTAGACCAAAAGGCATTCTTTTGAATTGGTACATGCCGAATGGAGTGACAAATGCCGTCTTCTCTTGGTCATAAGGATGTACGCCAATTTGCCAGTATCCACTTTGCAGATCGAGTGTTGACATGTAGTTAGTCGCCTTCGCCTCATGGAGAATGTCATCCTTGAAAATCGATTGAACTGAATGAGGAGAGTAATCGATGGTTTGTTTTGATGTTGAGGGCTTCATAAAGGCTACATCTTCTGATGACTTTCCCACTGGCAAAGGCGAAGCAAACAGTGTTGAACGTTGTTCCGGAGTTTTACTTCCAATTGGCAGGGATCCTGCAAACACTTCTTGGATTGAGTGCGGTGAATAAACATCTCCATTGTGACGTAATGTGCGCATTTCCGAAGTTGGTGGCATTGGTGAGACGATGTGGTCACCTTCCATGAACTTTACAAAGCTAGGCACTTAGTTAACCATTTTTGTGCATGGAGAATCTACGTGTCCACTTATAAGCCATCTCTAACGGATTCGTAAAATTAAACCTGGTTTTTGGTTCATCATCAAAGTGCCAATACCGTTGAGGTATGTTAAGTACGATTCCAGCCTGCTCGAGAAAGTCCATTCCTAGTAGCGTGCGATTGTTTTTGGATTTTGGCAGATAAATGAATCGGATTTTCCGAATTCTATTGCCAATACGTATTTCACAAATGGTCGACATAACGGTTCCAGTTATAATCGAACCATCAGCAAGTACGACGTCCGCCGTAACGTCTTGAAACACACATCCGTTTCTAGTCAGAATTGTTTTAAGATTTCTGCTGGCAATACTTGTTTTCGCACCAGAGTCAAATACAGCTTCTCCTGATAGTCCACATATTCCAATAGTAGTCGTCGGTAGAGGATGGCCAATTACCGAGGAAAGAGTATTAAATGAAAGGTATTGCGGACTCTCTTTCGAATGGGCACTACACGTTGAACAATTTGCTCGGTATACCCCCGGAGTACCACAACCATAACAAGAAAACGTAGGCCTTTTAATCACATTTTGCTGTAGTGCTATTGGTTGACTAGCATGTTCGTTTCGGTTTAAATTTGAATTCTCACGTTGTTGATTGTTTTGTTGAAGTTTTTCATCGCGCTTCTTCTTCTTAAGACATTTGTCGATGGTGTGTCCCTTGATGCGACAGAAACAGCAGCGGATAGAACTTGTGGTTTCATCTTTTATTAGATGGACGTTCATTGTTGCCGGTGCCCGTTCTGTTAAACACATTTCGACTTCTCTGCTTGCGGTAATGAGTTCCCCAAATGTTGTCAACTTGTCACGAATAAAGCGCTCACGAAAGTTCACATGCAAAAGTCCATAAATCATATTTATTTGAACTTCTTCGTTTATCGGTAGTTTTAATTGTGAAAAAAGAAGTCTTTTTTTGCATATAAAGCTATCCGTTAGTTCTTCTTCTATTGCTTCCCTTCGTATATGGTAGCAAAAGTACGCCAATCATGTACAGTTGGAGAAAAACTGGCACATATGAGGGTTTTCGCATCTTCAAATGTTGACACCGTGTCTTTTACCCCAATCCACCATGTATCGGCATAGTCTTCTAGTAATAGAGGCATACCTCGCAGTGCGTCGGCGTCTGAAATTTTCTCTATATCCTTATAGACGCTTATCGCAGCCAAAAACTCGTCTACTGCTGCGGGATCCCTTTGACCTTTATAACGAGCAGTACATCGTGTAAATGAGCCACCTCTGTGGCTACCACCCATTGCTGTGAGAATTTGACTGAAATTGTTCCTCTGAAAATGTCGACATTTCGACCTTAGTTTCCGATATTAATTCGTTGGCTTCAGAATAAATTTCGTTGTCTTCAGAATAAATTTCGTTGGATTCATCCAATGCTGGTAGGTTGATTCGGGCGGTTTTGAAATCCTCCCAGTATTGTCCGTGACCACTAAGTTAGGCGCCAATGTAACAACCTTATTTCGCAGGTTGTACTTCCTCATAAATGAAAACACTTTTGCTTTTCAAAGGTTTCCAATATGTTTGGATTTTTTATTATTTCTTTCGGAAATCGTCAGAAGTTAACGTCTGGTACTTTATAAAAGTCTAGGCAATGTAACTTGCTGGCGAAAGGCAGAAAGCTAACTGATCCGATAGCACAAGGGTTCTCTCTTTTATACACAAATTATATTAGACAAATCAAGTAACATTAGAATTAAACAAGTGAATAAATATCAACAGGTAGTTAGAATTTGTGTATCGTTTATATCAACATGTGGTTAGAAATTATGTATTATTTATATGTACTAAATATCAACATGGGGTTATTTATATAATTTCATACTGTGTTCAAATAAAACAGGAACATATATGTATAATAGTATATATAATTGTGAACTGCTTCAAACGGCTGTAACTCGGAAACGGTGCGTCCATTCGCAAAAATAATAATTTTTGTACCTCCATAGCAGGCTTGAACCTATAGATGTCTTGAATACGGCATCACTTCGTCCAATCGGAAAATAACTAACTTTTAAGGGGAGTTCATACCACTTTATGATCGTACGGAAACGATTTTTTTTTTAAAATTCGCAACAGAAGAAAATAGCTAAAATAAAAAACTCGGAAAAAGTGCATCCAATCTCAAAAATAATAACTATCTTACTCCATCGCAGGTTTTAACCAATGGATGTCTTTAATACGGCATCACTTAGTTTTAACATAAAACGCTAACACATACATATGTACGATTTAGCGATTCTTTATTTGAACATTTTTAGTATAAGGGATTTTTTTATAAAAGGCATCCATTGGTTAAAGTCTCCTATGGATACAAAAAATGTATTGAACGCTCCGTTTTCGAAATATAGACATAAGGGCATTTTAGCGATTATTTCAGCCGAAATATTTTAGTT
This sequence comes from Phaonia tiefii, assembly GCA_963931995.1. Classification (NCBI taxonomy): domain Eukaryota; kingdom Metazoa; phylum Arthropoda; class Insecta; order Diptera; family Muscidae; genus Phaonia; species Phaonia tiefii. The sequence continues at coordinate 192,292,788 of OZ008368.1, read as the reverse complement.
TTAGCGATTTGTTTAAAAAAAATTATGCCGTATTAAAAACATCCATTAGTTACAGCCGCATATGGAGGTAAAATATTTAAAATTTTTGCGATTGGACGCACCACCGTTCCCGAGTTATAGCCATTTTTTTTATTTTTGCGATTTTCTTGTTTAGGCGATAAAAAAATCCATACAAATTGGAACACTTTATGCTAAACCCTTAGAAACTGTCAGAAGTTACTTATTTTTTCGGTTCGACGCGATTTGATTTGACATTTTTTGTTGATCCAACAAATAGAATAATCACTAATACGGTATAATTTAATTGCTAGAACTAAAACTTAATTTACAGACCACATTTATTTCTTTTTGCTGTGGCTTCAACTAAATATTTCAGTTCATGCAACCAAAACTGAATTACAAATCTATTGATAGGCACAGCATATGGTGATACGAAACACAGTTATTGGTTCCGCAACTGAATAATGTAATAGTCCAAGAACCGCCAAATTTTAGTTGGCTGTAAATGTAATTGTGACAACGAATCTTTTCTCTTTGCGTGTAATATTGATGCGTGTAATGTGGTTCAAAACAAGGACATAAATTATTATTCCATTATTGATGATTACAGTATTCCTTCGTCATTATTTCACAATTTCCCATGTATATTGTGTTAATGAATTCGCTAAAAAGCATATCAAACACATTTCCTGACATGGATTTGACAAAATCAGAAATGTGTAGACACATTTCCCTGGGAAAAACAAAGCTATTAAATTTTGCTTACAAGTCCTTCGATTGAAAAAAAATATGCAAAATTGACGTTAAAATTAGTGTATAGACCAAATAATCGTCCACAAAGTACCATGATGATTAATATAATATAATAGAAGTTCAAACAAAATCTGTTCCTATTACAGAAATTTCATTAAAATCATCATTTCTTTTATCTTACTTTATAAGTATCCCATTATAAATTTCCGTAATGTCTGCACATCCTAGAATTAGGTCACATTAGGTATATTTTGATTGGCCATATTTTAGATTTTTTTTTGGCAATCTTGGCACCTCAATTTTAAACTGCCAAAAAGGCACTGTATTTATGTATATTGTAGTATTTTTAAAGATTATGTGAGAACTTTTTGGTTTCTCGCGTTAACCACCCACCACCTATAATCGCTTAACATCAACTTAACTATTTGTAAATATGGTGAGAAACTTCTAGGAAAAACTGCAATATGGAATTATACACCTATTCACTATCACCTCCAATAGAACTTGGCAAAGGCAAAGAAAGAGTAACACCATCAACGGTGAGCCATCATATTACCTATCACCTAACTCTATCGCGATACGTTATTGGCCCCAACTCCTTGTTGTCGTATCGCTTCCTCCTCCAGTGTGTGGTAATCATCATCTATTGATACGAGTAGTTAACAATATCTTCTGCTAAAATTTATGGACTGTCTTTATACTCAACTACCGCTATTTAAACTCAATTCGAAGAATCTAAGATTGGAAGTTTAATGCTGGAATAAAACAAAAACTGAGCGGGGAAATACAGGCAACAGCGCCATCATAAAAATGTTCAATTTCCAGCTATTGCTAAATACATCTGACTGCCACACTGGCAAAAAACTGAACGCAGTAGTGGAAAATGCTGCAGTTTTCTTGAATATAAGTAGACTTTGTTGCAAGTGGGAGCAAAGAGGAAGAAATCGAAAACAGGTAGCAATTCGCAAAGTATTACCTTTTATTATTTATTAATAACATTATTTATTGTTTCATGGTGTTCATGTGAATTGGTTTTATTGAATTAAATGAATTTATGAGCCGACGGATAGAGGAAACAGCAACTGCAACTGCAGCGACAACGACAGCAGTTGCAGCCGCAGCAGCAATCACGGTGGCAGTGGCAGGAGCAGAAATGTCTGCAATGTCTGCAATGTCTACTGTCTGGGCATGGAGCGCAGACTGTGATACAGTGGAGGAAATAATAAAATAAAAAAAGACACCACAGCCATAGGAAAATTCAGTAAACATCTCACAGCAAAACTCATTAGAAAAAGAGAAATGCGAAGATCGGACTAGTGCAGTGTGGGTGCTCTTCTAGATCCCATTAACAATAATGACAGCCAACTTAACTTACCCCTTTATGAAAAAGGGCACGAGTATGTGGACAGTAGGTAGTGCGATCTCTTCAATGTCGTTTAAGGAATAATAATCGGAAACGGACCAGAACTCCATATCCCAAATGAACGTCTAAAAGTCTACAGTATATAATGCGACCTTTTCAACGTCCTAATAAGATGAAGGGTAACGAATTTCACTGGAACTAGTTCGATGGCTTCAACACTTTCAATTTAAGGGTTTTAATGAAAAATTGGTATAGCTGTTTTGGTGCTATTGACTGTTTCGAACACAAAAAATTTCGGAAAATAAGTCTATTTAAAAAGGACACTTACAGGTACAGTTTGTTATCTTTTCAAAGCCATAACACTGTGAGACAAAATTAGATTTTTTTTCAAAATGATGGGGTTCTGTCAACGATTTCTGGTACAAAGGTCTAAACCAAATACACATGTATCGGCGTTTTGCCAGATCTGCTTAGAATTTTTTTAGGGCGGGTCAAAATTTCCGCCCCTCGGAACTGTCCTGCAACATATCGGCATGCAAAATTGTGTGTTTCTTATTTCTGAGGTACAAAATATGTTCAGAAGTTTTATAGAAAAGATTCAGGTAAACATTTTTGTGCAACAAATTATCCCTCTATCTGTGACGTATAACCATAATATTTACTTTTTTTTCAAAAAACTGCTCCAAAATGACGGAGAGCGTGGTCAAAATGTTCTACAAAAATTATCGCCATAAAATTTCACTACATGTGTCCGAACACTCCAAAACACAAATCTTAGCCCAAGTGCCAGATAATAAGCAAAAACTAACTACCTTCTAACAATTAGAGGGTTAATTTGTTTCACAAAAATGTTTATCTGAATCTTTCCCATAAAACTTCTGAACATACTTTGTACCTCAGAAGTAAGGACCTCATAATTTTGCATTCCGATACGTTGCAGGAAAGTTCCAAAGGGTGAAAACTTTGACACGCCCTAAAAAAATTCTGATCAGATCTGGCAAAACGCCGATACACGTATATTTTTTTAGACCTTTCTACCAGAATCCGTTGACAGAACCGCATAATTTTTGTTGTCTCGCACAGTGTAATTAAGATAAAAGACTAACAAATTGAAACTATATAATTAAGGGTGTCGTCACACTAAGTGATGGGAGAAACTATTTCAAGGCAGATTCTTCCATAGTGGTGATGCAACTAAGCTAGGTCACCATCTTTTTACAATCATCAAAACTGGTTGAGACCTGCTTTGTCATTAGCACAACTCAACATTGACGCAATGAATTTCAGTAATTTAACATGTTACAGCCACTGTGTTTCCTTATAGAATTGTACAGAAGCTTGAGAGAGATTAGAAGCCAAACAATGAAACAAAATCAACGTAATGCCCCCACAATTTTTAAAGTGTTAGTAGCTCAATACGTGTTGTTAGTGTAATGTTAAATCGTTGCTAATACTTTTACGCTATTGTGTGGCACATACTCGTAAGCAAAATCCATGATATTTACAAACAGTTGCAGTCGATAGGAAATACAGTGGTGGCCGTTTCGTTATCCCCCCGCAATACAAAGTTCGAATATCCAGTGCTGCAGTTCACAATGATGTCTGGCAAGACTTACTACGGTTAGGTGCCAAAAAAAAGGCCATTGGGTCGCTAAGAAGTGCAACTGCAGTAGTTGGTGGTGTTTTCCTTATATTTTATTTCACCCGCTGCATTTTCCTTTAGAGGCAAACAGCGTCGGAGTCGGCGTCAGCAAAGGGAATATATGAAATTGCTCAATACTTACCTACATATTATAAAATAATGATGGTCATAAATATTATTATGAAATATGTATAAACTTGAAATATTTTTATATATTGGGTCATCGAAAGGTAACAGGGAGAAAAGGCTAACTGCCCTCCCTATCTATATACATTGTTTGTCTAACAATTATGTTCAAGTTGTACTATGTGAGCAAACAATGTTCATTTGGTTCATAAAGGACAGTGCACACAATGTTGCAAGATCAGTGTAAATTTATGATAAGTAGGTTCATTAAGGGTGAGATAATAAATCAATATACCCATGTATTTGCCAATATTTTAGGGTGTGAACCAAACATTATTGGCAAGAAGCTGCAGATTTTGTTACATTGTTATGCACTAATTTACGATTAAAGTGGTCTTGGCTCAACAAAAGTTCGGTCTCGTCAGTAAGGCTAAATTTACAGTAAGGAAAATTTACCGACGGATACAAGTCCATCTGTTACGCAGACGATGTGGCCATAATAATTAGGTTAATACACACAAATATTATTTGCTTTAAAAGCATTTGCAATATCGTACACCTTGGCACGGTCTAGAAGACAGATAGACAGAAAAAAAATCAATGAGTGTTCGAACTCACGGGCGATGTGTTAACACCGTTTTGTTACACGGTACCTGTTCGATTTCTATGAACAACTTAGTAACTGTTACGTTGGAAAAGAAAACAAAGAATAGGTTTTGTGCTGAAGGCTAGATTGCTAATGCACTTTCTTTTTTCTTAAATCTGCTTTAACATTAGATGTAATATTGTTTAAATAAATACAGCAATATTTAGCACACTGAAATAATAGTTTTTGTTTTGCCATAGACACAGCGACGACAAAGAGTATTGAATAGTATAGAGAACTTATTGCTCTCATGTAGAGAGCCTGCGTAAAAGAGCATAAATGGGTCTTATTCGCTTTATGGAATATTTCAATATAAATGCACCATTTCGACAATGTTGTTACATAAAACAATACAAAAAGCATAAATGTTTCACATCAAAATTACGAATAGACCTAGTTGTAACAAATTTACAGTATTACGTTTTGAATCATTCGACAGATGTAGCCAGTGCTGTTGAGTCATTCAATTCGTACCGTGAGTTCTCTATACTATTCCACACTCTTTGGCGACGACGACCTGCTTGCTTGTTCGCTGCCGCTAAATCAATACCATCATACTTATTTTCAGGAAGAGACTATTGTTGTACAACAACCGCGTACGCTGTATGTTGTTTGCATTTGTTCGCTTTGAAACCCGAATAACGTTTTTGGTTTTCTAATATACATGGGTTTGTTTCTTTGCATTATTGAGTTCTTGGAAATTTATAATGAATAGATACAGTACACAACAGCGTGTTAACATTATCGAGTTTTTTTTAGTCTCGTCAAAGATCAATAATTATGATGCAGCGAAAGTGTCGTCAACGTTTTAATTCAAGATTAAGATAGATTAAGAAATTTGAACTGTAGATTGTAGGGCTCTGAAAATCCAAGGGCAACACACCAGCATCAGTTACATCCATCCAGCTGCACCGTTTGGTGTGGTGTTGTGGCCGATAAAGTTATCGATCCATTTTTTCGAGAATGAGAATGGAACGCCAGAATCGATTTCCGGGGCTTCTTACAGAACAATGATTGACAACTTTTTGCGGCCAATGGTGGAACAGCATCCTAATTTGTGGTTCCAACAAAGTGGAGCTACTGCGCACACTACAAGGTAAAATATGGATTTGTTGCGAGAAATTTTTGGCGAACGTTTGATTTCAATAAATTCTGATCTCCCTTGGCCACCTCGTTCGCCAGATTTAATTGCGCCCGACATTTTTTATGGGGATATTTAGGAGACAAAGTGTATGTCAATAAGCCAGAGACAATTAGACAGGTAAAACAGAATATCCGAGACGAAATACTGAGCCTACAACCAGAAACATTATGTTGTGTTATGGAAAACGCGCTTAAAAGAGACAATGTTTATACATTTGTTTGATGTCATATTTCACACATAGTCCCCCTTAATTTCCATAAAATGTATTTAATATTTAAAATTAATAAAATGTATTTGTTACATAAAATTAATAAACAACAATATTATTACAAGAGTTATACGTATTTTACATTGGTAGGTCTTATTTGATTCAACCTGTATAAATCCAGCAGTTCCAAAACATGAAACGTGTCTGGAACAGTTCAAAACTATAGAATAAGTCGGACTGTTAAGTGATTATACAGAATCAATAGTAGATTGGGCATCATCAGCAAAGTCATAGGAAGTCATCCTGATAAGATTGGAAGTGTTGGACCATAGAGGTCTATAAAAAATAAAAAACACATCATCGAATATACCAAGCTAATAGAATTGTCTCGCGTATATCTACGTTAAGAAGGAGAGTTTTGATGGTCATATGTTTGGGTATCGTACTATTTTTCGTCAACCACAGGAACATGAATATGTAGCTAACTTTATGTAGGATAATAAACAGGCCTGTTTTGTTTTTTAAAGTACATCCTCAACCCGGTTAGACTTTCAAGTCCCACCTCCTAATTTGTGATCTACAACATTTTCAGGTCATTCACAGCAGTTTTCAACTAAAATAAAATTAATTTGATTTTAACTGAATTGCAAGTTATATCTGTTTGCTAATATACTGAGAATAGGCATCATGTGAATCTCTAACACTTGTCGCCTAAACTATGCAATTTACAACAAATTTGTCGTATATATTTTTATATTCCTTTCACAGAACTAAAATTATTCACCCATTAGAATGCATTTAAAAATCAGCAAAAATCCATTTACAATTCGCATATTTTAAAATATTTTAATTCAAAGGCAGCAGATGAATCGTCATGTGACACTGACTGACTCCTCTAAACATTCTCGCGACGTTTCTCAATTTTATACTAAACAAAATCATAATTTCAGATCCATTGTCGTGATGAGGAACCGATTGTTAATAATTTTTTGCATTATTACATATGAAATTATATCATTTTCAATTCTTGATCTCTTCTCTCTCCGCTCCTTTATCATTTCCGTTGTGTCGTTGTTAAGATGCAATAGGAATACTGCAAGTGTTCTTTGCTATCCAAAACGATGCATCAATAGATGGATATGACATCAAGATTTTCCTCTTTTGTTTAAGAAAATTTTCATTCATTTATTCCGCCCACTAAGTTTTTGTTTGCAGTTTGAGCATCAATATCAATTGAATAAGATTGTGTACATGCTTGCAACTTGTTGCATGGCTGGCTGACTGACTTTTCATTCTAGTTTTCGAGAGAATTTTGTATGACTTTTTCTGACTAACATGGATCGTAGTTGGGCATTGGGTATGAATAGAGCGATTTATAGATTAACTTTTTTTTCATCTATTCTATTGCTGTTTGTTTAATTCAGTTGATTAGATGGAAATTTATGCCTTCACGTATTGCACTGTTTGTGACACTTGAATAGATTTGAGAAATATGATTTTTAATTCGTCGGTTGAATGAGGGTTTTTCTCCTCTTCGACATTTCTTTTTGTTAACAATGATATATTACTGTTATGAATAATAATAAGAAGTGGGAAGAAGAGATTTGAAGGCTGGTGAGTTATAGCGCAAATGATGGATGAATTAGGACGACTTTCACAGTTTGCATCACGCCAGGAGATTTGTCATCCAACTATGGATGACATTTTCAACTGACATGGTGGTAGGATACCTTGTCAGTATTATCAAAATTGTCAAATCTCTTACATGGAACTGTATTAGTTCTAAGTAACCAGCAATTTCCTCTGTAACCTATCATACCCAAGTTTACACTGGAATTTAAGTCTGATTAAGGGCTGTACGAATCACGTAGTCGCAAGACGCATCACATCACGTTCACTATATTATTAATTGCATAAAACAAAGAAGCTGTCACATGCGTTGATAATGGTGACGGGGATAATAGTAGGGGGAAATTCGAGTCCGAACTCTAGTGTCGCAGCTAACCAAAACCTGCCCAGGCCATTAATGTTGTTTATGAGTACGCCAATCGACTCTATATTAACACCATTATCTCCACAAACCGAGCCTTTTCAGTCATATGAATAATCTTGCCAAGATAACCTACTTCAAGAGTGGGATCTGCTACTAGGATTCCATGTTTTCAGGGCTTCACCTAACCTGTTAGTGGTTCCTCACCAGATCTAGCTGTCCTAGTCAGGTTCTGACTATTGGTGAATTAGTCTTGGTTTTTACCTTTGTCTGCCTTCGAAGTTGATATGATCTTATTAGACATCTATGCAATCTTCAATCTGAACGCGCTATTTATACTTCAGATTTGTTCATCGTTATCTTTTTGACTCACACAGATTTGCCTTCTACACGTATTTTCCGACAGTCAGAGGTGGGAGTCACCGACCTTAGAACCCGAGTAGGGTGTAGGATGTTCTTGAAAGGAGTTAAGGAGTTTCGAACCATATTGTCTTCCGCAATAGCAGTTGGCATGATGGTTCAACGAGAGCATGGAAATATGTGCGACTCTCGCTACTAACCGACACATCTGGGATACGATTTCTCATATTATCTGGTGCATGCATTGTATTTGAATAACAAGTGTCTGTCTAAATAGAGGAGCTGAATCGCAGGTCATATATTGGCTAATGATAGTTTATGCCATGCAATACCCCCACCTGTCGCAATGAGATCGACCTAGTCATTGGCGGGATAACAAATAGTTTTTTTTTTCATTTGGTTTGTTCGTATGAATCTAAGACCTCAGCGCATTGTCTGCCAAGAGAGAATGTAGAATTATCATTAACTTACCCTTCAATGGGAACATCGACAATTGTAGTATATCAATCTCCGCAATCTCAATCTCCTAATGGATACTCATTTCCCTGGCAACTCGCTGAACGAGGAGATCATTTCATATGAACATTCTTCACATAAATGTGAAGTTGCCGTTAAAATTATTACAAAATCAAGACTTAAATGGAATAGGGGCAGCTTCAAACCATTCAAATCTCCCGAGAGTGGTATGATCAGCGGATCTGTAAATTATGGCCGATCTATTGGTCTATTGGCTGATAAAGTTGTACGTTGGGTACTGCAAGGGCAGTTCTACGGAGACGGTACTGCATGAACTGGTAGGATACATAAAAAACTTTTCTGACATTATATGTGCTTCTATAGTGCCAATCCTAATGCGATAGAATTTGCGTTATCGGCCCTAAAGTTGAACGTGTATCTTATGGGGTTTGTATGTGAAATGTTCGACCTCTACGAGGTACGTTAACAGAGTCATGGATGTCACCTCTACTATGGAACATTGCACTGAATGGAATACTGGTCACTCTCGAAATTGCGGGAGCTAAAATTTTTGTTTATGCGGACGATGTGCAAAAGCTATAAATATAAGGTGCATGTATCAAAGTACCCACACGGACTTTGGGCAGATGGGCTAAATGTAAACCCGGCCAAGACCGAGCTGGTCCTTTTTATTCTACCCAAAGGTATTAAGTACCTACCCTGGAACTCATCACTTTGGATGGTTCCGGAATTAAGCTCGCAGAACGTGCCAAGGACCTGGATCATAGTGAAGATGGCGAAAAATTCTGTATTCACCTGGAAGAGGACTATAGGTTGCAAATGGGGACTTTCTCCTATCATTATTTACTGGCTCTTTATAGCGGTGGTGAGACCGATAGCGCTCTACCGTGTGGTGGCAGGTGCTTGAGAAATCCACCTATTGTGCATATCTTCTGATTGGCATAGGAATCAATTTTGCGTTGTTTACCTTAATTTCCGGCATCTTCACAGCAATAAAATCGAAATAATGTTCACTTTTCTTTGTTAAAAGCCGATATTTTAAGCTTGAATTAATGTAAGTTGTAGTTCCACCAAAACCATCTGATCTCTCACAATGTATAGCATCATATTCAAAGATTGAATACAAAGCTAAATTTTGCCTGTTGAACCAAGTTTCTTGAATAGTTATTATCGCCGGTAACTTTGTTAGTTTATTTATTACATTCTTTAAACGCATAAATTTGCTTATCGAAGAACACTCCTTATATTTACTGCTAAAATATTTAAAAAACTTTGATTTTGTTCAGAAATATATGAGTTATAAGATTTTAAATTGAAAAAAAATTGGAGTTCATGAAAAGATTATTGAAAAAAGATATTCTCTTTTTAACGTGATTAAAAACAACCTTTGTATTAAATTTAGTTGGGCGATAAAAATGCATCATCTTCATCTTCACTTTCATCATCTCTATCTCGTGATATGTTATAAGGCTTCCTCGAACTTCTAGCGACTGCATGTTTCGACAGCAATTGGTCGACATCATCTAAACATGTCGAAAAGATTTGCCTAGCGTTGTCATCCTTTTTAGCAAACACTGTACCAGCCTTTGCATACACGTATTTAAAACCGACTGATTTTAAAGATTTTTCTTATTTCAGGATTTCCAAACATTCCTTAGTAAGAAAATCGTTGATATATACGTTTTTCATTTCATCAATTTGCTTTGTTTTTTCTTGTCCTTCATAAAAGTTTCTTTACCGCCTCTATTCTTAAATTTTACGACAACTGAATTTTTGTTTGTCGCATTATTACGGTTGATGAAATATGCGTCCTCAATCTCATCTTCTGTCTGCAACTTTTGAGTTGACTTCAGCATGAACTCCGTTGATAAATTTCATCATATTGGGCAGATATAAATTTCATCGCCCCCTTCAACTATCTCATCTCCATCAAAACTGCATTTATGCCATCCCTATTATCATTCATTAACGAGTCTCTCTATCTCTGCTTTGTTTAAGTGTGTACACAGTGAGTGGAAGGTTTTGCAACAACTCTCACACTCTATAGCATCGTCATTTTCCAACACTTTTGTCTTGCATTGCATACAAATAATTTTTTTCTTATTAATGTTTAGGCTTGTGCGAGTTTTACCTGCCATACTCGATAATAATAACAGAGAACAAATGTTACTCTCTCAAAAAAAATATCACTAACTCTCGTTCTCGTTTGTTTACTACATAAAAATTTATTTATTATTTGCGTAAGCTCACGCGAAAGTCTCTAAGTGCCAACACACTGAAAAGCCGATAAGTGTAACACAAGAACCAATAATTCTAACACAATAACAGATAGAGTTTATCCTCCATGTTCTTCTTTTCCTCTTGCTTTCTCTCTCTATATCACAGAGTTGTATTTTTGTGTGAGCATAACTTTTCTGATGACACGGACTAGTGTTAGTTACGTTTTTGCATTTTAAGACCGATTTGATATACAGTGGTGGTCAAAACATATGCAACTAAGGGTCGATAAGTTTATAAAATTGTACCACAAAAAGGACAATGATAATTCAATAAATAATAAACGGCATTAAGATTTTTTAAACATTTCCATGTTATAGGCATATTAAAATCGGGGTGGACAAAACATATGCAACTCTCAAATTTTGTTTTAAATAACGTCGTTAGAATTAGAAATCCTGTGTAAAGACATTTGTAGGAATATTCAGTATTATTTTGCTCTATTGAAGCGAAAATATTTCGTTTTAAAATGGCGCGCGATAAATTCGGATTTGAGCTCAGACGGAAAATTGTGAGCTCATTGCCGAGAAATATAATGTTCATAAAAATTCAAAATCTCGCATTAGAAACTTCAGAAATTTGTATTATACACCGAGGTGGTCGACCGCGCAAGACAAGTGATCGGACCGACTATTTGATCATCAAACACGTGAAATAAGACCCATTTATCTCTTCCTCCTAAACAACTGAAAAATACAAATACCAGTTTCTGCTCGAACAATTCGTAGACGTCCTTTGCAGGTAGGGTTGAAAGACGTACTGTTTTCAGCAGTACGCGTACTTTCTTTTACTAATTGTACTTCTGACTGCATAGCACCTAGAGAAGTACGCAAAAGTACTTCTTTTTAGCCTCTGTACTTCCTTTTGTACTTTTTTATTTGTTATGCCAACAATAAATAAGAAAATAGTACAAAGTATTGATAACAAAAATCGTATATAAGCATTTACATAAAACACCGGTTTATTTTAAAAAATAACAAATTTGAAAGGCTTTCCATTTTTAACCTTAATTCAAACATTTCATTTCATTCAAGGCGTTATTGAATTATTTTTAATCAAATGAATTGGCTTGAGTCAACTCTTTAACGAATTTATATCCGTAAAAGCCTTTGCTGAAAATATTCCAAAAGAAAAATCTGTTTAAGAGAATCGGAAAGAGATCCCAGAAGTGGGTCATTTTAAAATTTCGATTTTTTTTTTTTGTATTTTGAATTCCTCATTCTAATTCGGCATCTGAAAGATTATTTAGTTTGATATTTAATTTTTGGATAATAGAATGAAATAAACTTCTAATTTAAAATTTAGAAAGCGAATTAACAATAAAAAAATAACAAGCCTGTGTTAGATAACACGGGCGCATAGGTCAGACGTAGAATACGTTAGTCATTTTGCAATTAAAATATATGAATTAAATATAATTTTTGATAAATGATTTAAATCTATCTAATATATACGCATACAGCTGATAGCTAGTTACTAAGTTTTTGTAACATAAGTAGGCGTTTGCATGTATTAAAGTTAATTAATTTTAGATAGGATAAGTTATGTGTGATAAGTTATTTTATGTATGTACAGTATAATTTTTAGTAAAATAAGACAACAACAAAACTACCAAAATGATGGCGATAACCCAAATAAGTTTGGAAACCACTGATCTAAACGATTGGAATTGCTTTGAACAAGATTTATTAATTTATTTTTTAGTTTGTGTGCTCGAAGACTGTATGCCATATGTTTAAGGATGAAACTATATCTAGTTTAACGTATTACATTATAGCGACATCTTCATTTGAAGTACAGCTACAGCAATACATTTTATGATATGGCAGCACAATAGATTAGCTGCTTTCCAACTACTTCCCAATGTAATCACAGAAATGTGTTTAGGAAAAACGCCATTGAAATAGTGAGCGTATACATCGCCAATCCTTTGTATTAATGTACATACACACACATTTACACGCTGCTCGCAGAAGTAAACAAACGACAGCAAAGATCTGTAAACTTTCAAGCACACACAAGTGTCCACGCTCCCCTCCCTTCAATTTATGTTCCCCACCAAACGAACTAATAACCGACCGATCCAACAAAACGAAATGTACACACACACACATTTACACGCGGCTCGATAAATAAACAACGCACAGCAAAGCCAAAATCATTTGATTTCACAACAACAACAAAAACAACAGCGGCATTTACAAACCAACAACAGCGGCATGTACAAAAAAAGTCTAAAATATCATGCTCTTAAATATTTATTTCCTTAACTACATAAAACTTTTATATATAGACATATAATTTTTTTAATGTAATTCGAAACAAAACATATTACCAAAACTGAGTAACATATAAAAATTGCTAAAATATGTTTTAATATTTAAGTAAAAGTAGGTGAAAGTTGACAAACATTTTCTCAAAATTTTGTGCTCCAGATCAACACCCCTACCTTACCGTATAACGTATTCTACGTTAAAATAATTTTACGTACAGTTGTAATGAGTTTGTGAATTTTTCAAAAACAGAAGGTGGTAAAAACGGAATTGTTTATCAAGGCCACAAAAACCATAAATATTTGTAATTCTTTAAAAAAGTTGTAAAACAATATCTTTGATTATTAAATTATTAAAATAAAAAGGTTATATTCAGTATTAAACAATATTAAAATAGAATAGATTACATTCTTTTTACTTTTTAAAAATAAAATGTGAAACACCTGACCAGTTTTTATTTAAAAATAATATTTCTGGTTTCTTAGTTCGTTTTTTCTTTAATTTATAAATTGTTACTGTTATGAACTGATTTTGTTTTATTACTTAACATAAAATGTTACTTTTCTGTACTCAACTTTATGATTTTTTTATAACAAAACGTGACTTTTATTTTCTTAATTGTACTGCCTTTTTTCCACAATGTACTTTTTTTCTTGATTTCAAATCTGGCGTCCCTATTTGCAGGCCTCTCTACTCGAACGAAATCCTGCAAAGAAACCGCTTATATCAAATTGTACTCAGAAAAAGCGTTTGTAGTTGGCTTAAGACTATTTAAATTGGCTAGGAAGTAAATGGAGGTCTGTCTTGTTTAGTGATGAATGAGTTATAAGCCCAATACACGACACAAGCATGCTGACCCAATCAAGCGTTTGTGCAATCACGCTTTGACATACACCACAGCAGCATGATTGATCAATATTCATTTGTTTTCAAATAGTGTGTGGAAAAGATCATTATGGATAGCGGCGAAGATTGTGCAGCAATTATTTTTGCTATTCTATATTTTGTTGTAACAAATATTTTTCAGCTCCCGGTTACAATAATCGTCACTTTTAATTTTCCACAAACACGGCATCGACTCATACAATTCGAGGAATTCATCACAAACAATTTTTTCGTTTGAATTCATGTCCGCGCAGTGTTTATTGTTTGAAAAATGCTACTTGACTGTGCCAATTTCACAACACACGACACAAGCATCATGTTACAATCACGAAAATATCAAACTCATTTTGATTTGGCACAAATAGCTTGTACAATCACACATCAACCCCATACACAGTCAATCGGCTTGTACAATCAGTTGATTGGGTCATGGAGGAGGAAGTGTAATGATGTGGGGCTGCTTTTCTGGTGCTATTATGAACCGATTTGTGTAGGGAGACGTTTTAAAAAGGGCAATGCTTCCACATGCCGAGTACGATATGCCACACTCATCGAAAGTGGTTAAGTCGTGGTTTGGTGGCAATAGAATAACGGTTATGGAATGGGCACCACAATCACCAGACTTAAATCCCATCGACAAACTCTAGGAAATCATAAACCAAAAAATTGAGTGGGAAAATTGTACAAGTTCTGATATTTTGTTTTGACCACTAAAAGATGCGTGGAAATCAATCCATACAAGCGTCGTTGACATATTAATAATATCAATGCCTCGAATATGTCAGGCTGTAATGGACAACAATGGATTTGCTAGAAAATATTCAATTTATTTGCATTGAAATATAAGAATAAATATATATTATTCTAAATATCTATGGAGAAGATCTTTTTCCTTATTTTTAAGGCAATAAAGTATAAACTTTAAAACAAAAAATTGCTAATTTTATTTTTAGAAAATTTTTACGTAATATTTCGTAAAAGGTGAATTTTGGTTGTATTTATTTTAATCACCACTGTGAGTTACTTACTTACTTACTTATCCGGTCTGGGACAACCCCGGGGGTCAGGGACCTTACAAAACGAAGATAACATATTTCGCCAACCAGTGCAATCTTTTGCTTTATTTCTCCAGCTGGGAATACCAAGTGTACGCAGGGATTCGTCAACCTGATCCCTCCAGCACCAACAGCACTGTAAGTAGTTTGAATTTAGTCATGAGTATGTTTCAAAACTGTGACGAAAATATTACGTTACTGCGACGAATATGTTTACTGCTGCGACAAATATATTCCATTGCAATGAGATCTACTTTAAAGTGCGTTTTTAAGAATGATATATAATAAATCACGTTGGTTGGTGGTGCAATGGTAGTGTCAGGGGCTCTGGTACATGACAACGTAGTTTCGATCCCTGGTCTAACCACCTTACATCTCTTTCGCCTGTGGCCACCTCACTTAGTGACGGCGACACTGTCCAATATTTAGTCATGACTACGTTTCTCAAAATACCGTTCGGAACTGGAGTAAAACAGTAGGAGTCAGTGAGTGTATAACTAGAAACGGGAAAGTTCAGTGGTTGTGTGAAGCTCTCCTCAGTCTGTTCATGGGAAACCATGTACGAATGTATGTATATGACAAATGCTGAAAAATATATTCACGCCTCAGTTAAGTATATTTCTCTTGGTTGGCTTCAGTCGAAGACTCTGATATGACATGACATTTTTCCAGAGGTTAGAGTTTTTAGCCGTACCAGCTGGTCCATTGGTTCGCGTCTGTTTTTTTTTGTCAGTTGGCGTGTGGATATTCTGACGCTTTGTAGGAGGACTTCGGTTTTCAACCGAACAGTCTGTATATATTATTATTATTATCCTTAATATTTATGGTATCAAAAAGTTTCGATAAAACATTAGCAAACCTTACCCCATCTTTCTTCCTACTCACATCCCTTTTCCTATGTTTGAAAAAATACCGAAATCTTTCCAAATGCTTAGCATTCACTTGCTTCCTTTCACACACCGGTAGTTTGAATGTGCAATCTCTTATATTCCACCATTGCCAAATGTGATCTAGGAATGCTATTGTGATTAATACATGTGAATGATTTGCATTTCGTGGAATTTTGTTCCGAATACTAGTTTAAACGCCCTCATAACCATCCCATTCAGATTTAAATATTAGAATATCACAACATAAAACCATACAAACATATTCCAATATTCCACTGAAATACCAGGACAGACATAAACTTCATTCTATCCCATTTTATAAATCATTTCTACAAGTTGCCGTTTTTTTTTTCTTGTAGAGATTTTTCTACACATAC
The DNA here is from genome assembly GCA_963931995.1 of Phaonia tiefii. NCBI lineage: Eukaryota > Metazoa > Arthropoda > Insecta > Diptera > Muscidae > Phaonia > Phaonia tiefii. The sequence continues at coordinate 192,276,322 of OZ008368.1, read as the reverse complement.
CAGAAGATAAGAAAACTATTTCAGTACTTGTCACCGTAATATGTTAATGGGTGGTAATATATACACATGAATGACAAAGATTTAAACATCCAACGGATTAAGGTAAAAGGCAATGTAAACCACATCTCAGGCACTCCAATACTTCGTCCTCCGCTCCTTAGTTTGGCAGCTGGACCTGCTCTCACCACTTTGAGCTATGTTCTAATATCGAAATATTTTACAGCGACTGTCGTCTAATGTCGCGCGCTACTATTGGTAACGCTTTAAAAGCCACTGAGCCAGGAGTAAAAGGCACCGGCAGTCTGGCCTTCTGGCCGCTTAAGATATCAACTGCTGACCACAATAACAAACTGTATCGTATTTTGTTCAAAACTGCATCAAAAATCTAGAAGGAAAATAGCTGGAAAATTTAAATAAAAACGTGACTAAACCACCAAAAAAAAACAGCCATCATTGCCATCTTCATCATCGTCATCAAAAGAGTGGTGGGTAAGTATCGCATCGTCGTAACGCTGTCGTCACTGGACACTTGTGCAGGCTACCTGATATTCTAATAGGCCATAAGATTACACAGTCAGTCAGTCGGTCGGTCGAACGCTCACATTCGAACGCGGAGGAGTTCCTTCTCCATGGGTTCTTTATACACACTCGACGTATATTTGATGATATTCGTTAATATGCAGTTGACATCCTGCTGAGTTTTTAAAGGTTTTTTATTTGAACTGAGCAGAGTTTATATGTTGCCCATAGACAGATTTTTTGGTTCCATTAACAGTCAGTTTAAGTATGTTGAAGATTGAAATAGTCTTGCAAGTTGCACAGGTTTTTTTCAGTTCGTACATTCGGTCAATTCATATAAATATAGTTTCATCTAATGTTAACAATCTGCACTTGTGCCACTTGCTGTTGCCGAAAATAGTTAAAAGTTTCTTACATCTTAAAGTCTGTGATACACTCGAAGAAAAATTGACACACATTTGAATGAAACACATAAGATATAAGTACAACCTATAAAAGTCGTACCATCTCGAAAGTGGCAACTTCGATTTAAATAGAGTTTTTGCCAGAATTTGTGGCATCGCGAAAAACTATGGCAAAGGGGGGAAATCTTTTATATTTTACTCCGAATCATGACAGTCCCTTAAAATAGTTTTTATTAAAAGTAAAATAATTATTTTTCGTTTTCTTCGTTAATTCCATTAATGCTTTGAGGCTTTATTCTAAATTTGTTTGTTCCTGAATCTCGTTTGATTTAAGCAATTTATCCCCGAAAAATTTATTAAAATTACAGGTTTTTTCTATTGCTTAAAGAAAAAGGATTCATCGAACAAATGGGAAACAGACCTTTATTTTTAGCCTGACACTTCATTGTTGTAGTACACAAATTTTTTCATACTTATAAGGTTCGTATATATTAAATATAAATATACTTAGTATGAAATCACTAACAAAAGTTATATAAGTCACCTTACCTAGAGAATTCGTCACCACAATGTAAATCGTTGAACAGTTTCACAAATCTGATGAGTTTGCCATTGGTTTCATGAATATTTATATACTGTCGAGGAATTTATGCAATTTGTTCAATCCATAACTACGACTTAAATATCTACACCACACGATGTTTGATATCGAGGCAAAGAAAAATTTATATTACGTGACGAAGTCTCTCCTGCAGTACACAAATTAGGCGACAATTTAAACGTGGTGGAAACTTCTCCAAGATTGTGACATAACATTGATATCATTGATTTTACAAATATTTTTTTCAATTGATCATGATTTTCTAACTGCAACTTCCAGTTTACGATTTGTAACAAAAAACCGGTAATTAAATTCCAGTCGGGTGAACCGATTTAAACATAACCTTACCTTAACAATAAACAGCGTTAGCAGCAAATACGTGTTTGTTGTACAACAATTGTCTCTGCCTGAAAATAAGTATGATGGTATTGATGTAGCGGCGGCGAACAAACAAGCAGGTCGTTGTCGCCAAAAAGTATTGAATAGTATAAAGAACTCATGGAACGAATTGTATGACTCAAAACACTGGCGAATGATTCAAAACGCATTACTCTCTTTTTATCATAACTTGGTCCATTCACAATTTTGATGTGAAATATTGCTGCCTTTTGAAGTATCTATGCTTTTTGTATTGTTTTATGTAGTAACATTGTCGAAATGGTGCACTTATATTGAAATAATCTATAAAGAGAAAAAGACTCATTTATGCTCTTTTACTGAAATTCTCTACATGAGAACGGAAAAAAGTGCAATAAATTCTCTATACTATTCAATACTTTTTGTAGTCGCTCTGTTTATGACAAAACAAAAACAATTATTTCAGTGAGCTAAACATTTTTTTTATTCAGTTGTCTGCCAGCATTCAAATTAGCAGGTAGTCAGTCGTCGGTCTGATTATGACAAACCAAAAACAATTATTTCAATGAGTTAAATATTGCTTTATTTAGTTTAACAATATTACATCTAATGTTAACGCTGATGTAAGAAAAGAGAAATTGCTACTGCAAAAGAGCCTGTAACATTTACTAATGTATTCATAGAAATCGAACAGGTACCGTGTAACAAAAAGATGTTAGCACGTCGCCCATCAGTTCGAACACTCATTGGATTTTTTTATAGATATTATATCTTTATTTATTTAGATTTTATATCTATGTCTGTCTTTTGTTCAATTACTTGTAGTGAAATTTTGGGTAGAATATTTTTTCTATACACGCCATCCCCCTAAAAATCACTCTTTTGAGACATTTTAGCACCAATTCAGAATAAGTAAGAAATTACCAAGAAAAGACATTTTCAGTTTTAACCTAATTCTGGCATTCAGTTTAAGTTTTGAGCTCTGGTATATTCTGGGACTTATAGTATAATTTTACGATAAATATTTTTGTGGTACATTTTAACCCGATATTCCCCTGTTGTAGGGGTATTTTTAACCCTTTTCGCCAAAGGGGCATAAAAGGCCCATATATTGAGGTGCTAGAGGGTTAGAATATTCTACAAAAATATTTGTCGTAAAATTCTACAGAAAATTGCCGAACATATCATATACCTAAAATGTAAGGATCATATGGTTTCCTATGTCGATTAATCATAAGAATGTAAGAACCCCCATTTTTAAACTTTCAAAACCCCGATACACGTATACCTTTTTTTAAACCCTCTACCAGGATCCGTTGTCAGGACCTTGTAACTTTTTTTGCGTTCCACAGTGTAATCTCAAACCCATCATGGGATGTCGGGAATGTCGAATGTTGAATTATTACCACTATCTGGTTTATTGAAGAATGTCGAATGTTGAATTATTACCACTATCTGGTTTAGTGTCGCCATCATCATGCACGGTGTAAAGTAAATTGAACCTGCATTCCTACGTACAAGAATCGCCTACGTTAACCATTCAACCACAAATGGACACAAATTTATATCAAGTATGTGAATAATATCAGCTCATAAAGAATTTTAGAACTTTGTTAACGCTTTTTGCGTAAAGGTAAAGCCCAAATTCAATAACCGAAAATTTTTATTCATAATCGAAAATTCCCTTTGTTAAGAGTTTTTTAAGGTTGTCTTTTGTAGGACGTTTAACCCCTCTGTAGGCCTATTTTATCCGCAATTATATACAAAAATCATTATTGTTTACATGGCAAGGGTGCCAAAATCAAATACTTTTACGATATAAACACGTGAAATTATTTGGTATCAATTTGCAGCGATTATAATATCACAGCATCCTGTCAAACCACCAAATTGCCAGATTTTTCAAATTTTTAACCAAAATTAACATTTGTTGACATACTGATTCATATAAAATCAAAACACTGAAGGGACAACCTCCTATCCGGATTTATATTCGACTACCCAAATATTAAATTCAATTCGACATCCATTTTTGAAACCTTTTCCAAATGTAAGAAGATACAAAATATTAATTGTCCTTGTTTAAGTGATGATTTATCCGAAGTTTCGTATTATATTCTAAAATTAAATTGTTCGAACGTTTGGTCGTATTTTTAATTAGTTTTATTCTTCGATATTTCGCTATCCTTTGGGTAGCATCGTCATGATGTTAAACACAATTATTATTTAGAAACGAAAAGAATTGATAAAAAAGTTGTCATTTAAAAAACAGCTATAACATAAAATGAGAAAATTAAACAATTGAAAAAATTTTCTTGTCATATGAAAAATTTTTTAAGTTACAGCCAGAAAAATTTGTGTGTAGAAATAGTTTCTCTAATTTACAGCCAGAAAAATAATTTGACGGAAAAGAGTATATAGTACATAATTGTAAATTCAACAAGTTACATCCTGATATTTTGAAAATGTTACCTAGTAAACTATAATTTTTCTTGGCAGCTATATTTTCTCAATGTACAATTTTAAACAGTTACAAGTAGGATATGAATTTACATTGTTAGGCGATCATCGGCCCTTAGTTGCACGCTACTGACATCTATTCAAATTTATAGGATATCGGATTACTTAATCGTAATTGAGAGTTAATTAGAGGTTAGCTTTGAAATTTGTTTTTCAATGGTTAATGTGAAAGGTTAATGTGAAGGGTTAATGTTCAAGGGTTAATGTGAACCGTCATATTGTTAACGATTATGGCAGCTCTTGTATTCTTATGGGAAAAAAACCTCTGTTTTGGGCTAAATACCAAACCAACAAAGACTAACAACCAAAATGGAATTATGTGAAGTAATGAAAAAATGCATAAATTGAAGTAATTTTAACAAAAATGTTTAAAAAAAGCTATGTAAAGACTATTAATGAAATATAACTTAATGACCTAGGTTCAAAGTATGTGTAGAAATAGTCAAAACAGATACATGTATTTTATACAATCTCACATGTATCATTTTGACAATCAGCAATGTGATTGTTAAAAATATATGGTTCTAACTACAAGTTAACCAACCAACATTGGGAGATTAAAATTGTTAACCATTGACTGAAAAACACAATTCCAAGTTTAACCACATTTTAACTAAGAAACGAAAATGACCACCGACCTAAAAACTGGGCATAACTGTAATAATTTTATACCGGTTTCATATTAACATACATATATCATATATCATGTATTTTTTTTGGCGTAGAATACGTCTTAGCTTACGGTACAGGGAGTCATGTCAGATTATTATTGTTGTAATCTTTATTTCATTGATTATGAGGAAACGGCGACATAACTTTTTTTAAAAATTTTTTTGTAGGTAAATGAAGATGTTATCTTTCGTTTGATATACATTTCATATTGGTTGATATCTTCCTAATATTTAAATTTCCCAAGTGAAAATTGTTTAAACACATACACTCAAACATATGTGTGGTGTTTGGTTGAGTGTTTGAGTTTGTAGCGTGAACACAAACTATGCTGCTGTTGCAGTGTGGACACAAACCTTCGGCTGTTGTTTTGATTGATGAAATATTGAAATTTCGTATATTTACTTATGTATTTAAGTGAAACAAAATGTTAAATGTGAATTTGAATTTAACATGGATATTATTGCTTATGTTATTTATCATTTATTGTTATATATGTGTTCTGTCTCATCGGATGGCGTATTCTACGTTAAACTTAATGGCCGAGTCTCTGACACAGCCTGCAGGGACAGTCCGTGGCCGAAGGCCTCGGACAACTGTCTACGGTTTTTTGTTACTGTCACATGGGTCACAAAAGTGGAGTAATCAGATGCTTGTTATGGGCAGAATACATAAACAGATCTTTAAACAAACAAATTCCAAATTACACTGGTGGTGGCGGCTTCCAACGCCGGTTAAGAGGAAAATTTTTCTTATTATTTTTAGTTAATTATTTCGTCTGGCTTTATAAAACTAAAAAAAATATAACGTACAAAATTATTTTATTTATAAATGTAAAATATAAAGGCGAATTATATAAAGGTTAATAAATCGAAAAGGTATTTATTTTATTTTCAAATCAAATTTAAATTATTTTAATTTCTGCTTTTCTCAACAGATTCTTATCTTTCTAACGTTTTAACTTTTTTCAATTTACTCCAACTACTAAGTCCAACACCCGATGCATCGATATCCCCAGTCAACGATTGAGAGGGCCCATGAGCAGTGTAGCCAGTTAAGCACTTCTTTCTAGCTCTTTTTTTGGCTTCTGCACCTTTTTTTCAAAAAAATATGCTAAAAGCTTTTTAGCACTTTTCTGGTTAATTTTTGCCTACTTTTGACATTTCTCGTTTCAGTTTTAGCATTTTTTGTCGAAAAATTAAATTATTTCTATAATGTAGGAATAAACTCTGAAATAATGCTTATTTTCAACCAGGAGTTATAACAAATATAAAATTATCAATGGTAAACCTGTAAAAAATCATTTTAAAAAATCCCTTTCTGCAAAAATATGTTGGTCCATACTTTTTATTAACAACTTCGTTAATTTTGATTTACGGAGAACATGACTCTAAAAACCAAAAATAAACTTGTCAATTTCTAAATTTGCCTCTAGGATCATTACTGGTCAAACTTAGACAACTCAACCGTCTAATTACTTTAATAAGTTTAAAAAACTGAAACACCTTTTATTAAAGTGGTTACTTGGTTAACCGCTTTTGAGTTTGTATTTGAGTATTCCAAATTTGAATATGGCTTCTTAATTTTAGTCTTAATTGATATACGTTTTCTAATTTTATTGTGGATTTCATATATGAAATTTGACACAAGAATTATTTTTGATTATTAATTTTTATTATTTTGAATTTAAAAGTCATATTTTTCAAAATTTGATATAACAATTTGTTTTAAACAAATAAAATTTTAAAATAAAAAGAAATTTAAAAAACCAACTCGAAACAAGTTCAGAAATTTCAGTCGGGTAAACCGACTTAAACATACCCTCAACTTAGTTATCCTTTGGTTCCGAGTTCCATTAAAAAAGGTTTATATTTTTAGTTAATGTATGAGAAGTTCATACTACAAGCTTACAACGTCATGATGTTTCAGCGAATGTGAGTTCGAATCCCACCCGCGGCATTTACATTTTTTTCACTAACCGGAGAAAACATGGTCTCTTACAGCCTTAAAGGAAATTACAACTTTAAACATAACGAGGATCTAAAACAAGTAAATTTGAAGAATATAGTAGGGCCAAACCAAAAAAGAACGAGACAACTACAATCACAAGTAGCAATGTGTAAGACAAAGCAATGTGTAAGTAGCGACAACAATCACTCTGCACACAATCGATAAATGTCTTCGGTTAGTGACTTGTGTAAATACACACCGCAGTGGCTTAACGGGCTAGACGCTGCTGAAGATGATGCTTCACAAACATCGAAACGATCGTCCAGCGAATGTGAGTGAGCGAATGTGAATCCCACCCGCGGCATTTACATTTTTTCACTAACCGGAGAAAACATGATCTCTTACAGCCTTAAAGGAAATTACAACTTGAAAAATGTTTGGTTTTTGTCGGAATAATAGACAATTCAGTTAAACACATGCCTAACTTCTGTGCCTGAATTATATATTTTTGTTTTCGCAGTCGACAAACCATTAATTACCCATGGAAAATTTGCCCATATTTAATAGCAGTGTGACATGTGAAAAACATTATCATGTTAGCAATTTAGGATGTGTTGTGTTTTTTGTTTTTGGGGCATTTATCATGGCTTCCAGCCAATTGTCCGCTCAGGGGAGTGGGGTCATAACGCCCCATAAACTAAGGTTGTTTAAATAATAGCCAATGACAAAATTTCATTTTGATCGGTAGAGGTTTACGGCAGTAACCATGTTCACCAGCCATACAGACAGACGGGCATGGCTCAAAAGTTTTAAAATGTCCCAGAACGAATTTGGTCCAAAGATACCTTAGGTAAATATGAATCCTGCTAAGCGTTAACTTTTACAATACAATTGTTAATTATTTCAGTTTTAGCACCTTTTTTGCAAATTGCTCTTTTTTGCAGGTTTTTTTTACAACTTCTGGCAACACTACCCATGAGCGTCAACTACACTCAAAAAACAGAATTACTACTTGTTTGCTATAAACTATAGCAACGGTGTTATTACTGCATTTGGTAAATTTTATATTAATTTCAGCTAGTGAAATGTCTTGATTTATATCAAATATAGCCAAAATAGCTGTATTTTTTTAGGAAATGAACATAGCCGCAGGTGAATGATTTTAATGCTTCAGCGGCGGTTTGCATAGCATATGCAGCTATAATGAGTATATGAATTTCATAGCATTGAGCGTATTTATAAGTACCTAATTTGGTATTTGTTGTAGCTGGCAGTGCTGTAATTTTCGCCATGCTCCCTACAATGAGTAAATGAATTTCATAGCATTGAGCTTATTTATAAGTAGCTAATGTGGTATTTGTTATAGCTGGCAGCAGTGATGCAAAAAGTGGTACAATTGTACTATTTGTGGTATACTCTCAATACTTTTTTTAGTACAATTTAAAATTCTCTAAAACTGAACTATGGTACTCTCGGCAATTTCTTGGTACAGAATTCATGATATGTTGCACATCGATTAAATCTTCACCTTTGATGTGAATGTTCGTGTAAATGTATTCATCTTCTCTTTGAATTTTTTCCAATAGTTGTCAGACGGATTGTGCTCAACGGCAAGCTTTAAGATATTCTTTGCTATTTAGTACAACATTAACGGGCAAAATAGATAAATTTGGAAAAAAGGAGTTGAAATTGGTTAATGACTGTAATTGATAGCCGGCTTGCATTTGAAAAAAAAAAATTTCTGTGGCGAAGCCGTTATTCAAAGAGAATGTCAAAAACTATTTTCCAAAATCTGTTAATGAATTAAAGATGAATATATTTCTCTTTCAAATAAACTTCTTTCAATTCTCGTTGAATTTAACTGATTTTTTATAAATAAAATACAGATTCATGAATGTGTAAATGAATGTTCTTAATAAATAAAAAAACTAATTCCGTTGAAAATGTATGTTTTGGTTTGGTACAATTGGAGCCGTTTTGGTACAATTTGGTTGCCGCCGTGGTACAATATATAAATTTCAAAAATACCATCACTGGCTAGCAGTGTTGTTATTTTCGCCATGCTCCTTTACATCTTCTAGCGTCTGATTTCATCATTCATTTGTGAAGCTATTCTGAAGTGAGTAACAACCTTTTTATAATGGAGAATTTTGTGAGAAATAAATTAAGTAAATGGTGATTATCCTCACTTATAGACATTTTTGAAGGTAACTTTGTTTAAATTGAAATAAAATGAAGTTAATTTGGGAAGAAAACAACTGATCGACATCTGTGTAGTGGTTTTCAGTGCAATGAATTGCAGTAATTTGTACAAAAAATGTTAAAGTACGCGGCACATTTATTGCGCACATACCTTTGTTTATATGTATGTATGTGTGTATATACATACATATATACATATATATACATCTTGCTATAAATGACACAAATCATTTTGCTTTTTATTTTTCTATTTTATAGGAGTAATTTGATGAGATTGCATTTAGAAGTTTAGACTATAACGCCATAGTAAATCTTATTCCAAAACAAGGAGCCCGTGCTAAATTTTGGAATTATTTCAAAGAAGAGTTTTTATGCGAAGTAAGTTTTCTTCAATTTTCTATGAAGGCACTGCAATGTATTTTATATTTTTAGGAATACACTACTTACACAAATTTGCCATAGCCAACTCTGCTCTACAAATTATTAGAAATTCTTATTAAAGAACACCATACAATGTTTGTTGAACTATTTCATCTCCCACTTAAACCCACACACCATTTGATGTGGCATTATCCAAGAATAATGCGAAATATTGGTCCTCTAACTCAAGTATGGTCAATGCGATTTGAGAGCAAACATAAAGTATTTAAAGATATTGTTAGATCCACAAAATCTCGTAAAAACATATGCGCAACAATATTAAAGAGGTATGTTTTAAAGCAACAAAATGATTTCACAACATTAAAATATTTTTTTAAAAATTGAGACATTTGGTCCATAAATAACAAAGTGTTCACCAGATTTCAAATAGTATTAAACATAGAAGAAAATTATGTTAAATTTTATATATGGATTTCGTTTTGTAATGTTTTTATAAAAGCTAATGTAGTCGTAGAAACTGGATATAATGGCGAATATATGCAATATGGAGTTGTCGAAGAAATATGTTTAAATAAGTTAAATTCAAAAATATATGTCCTTTTAAAAAATTTAAACACTCTCTACTATGATTGTCATCGGTACTGCGACATAATACAAATATTAAATGACAAACAAATTTTCGTTTTAGATTATCAATATATAAAAACTTATACATTAATTAATTTTGAATATAAAATCTTTACAAAATAAAAATAAATATTTTTAAGCAATCAATATTGTTGTGTTAAAATTAGCGTTAATCTCGTATATTTTATTGTAGCTAGACTATATACATAGCAACTGGCGCAATAGTATACACTATGCAGTGCTGAAAATATAGCAGTAGTAGCTATATTTCGAATCAGTACATAATATGGTCATATAAACAAGTATGCCAAATGCTATAGCAGTAGTAGCTACATCTCGAATCAGTACATAATATGGTCATACAGAATAGTATGCCAAATGCTATAGCAGTAGTAGGTATATTTCGAATCAGTATATAATATGGCATATAGACAAGTGCGCCAAATGCTATAGCAAGGCTAGCTATATTTTATATCTGTAGATATTATGTTCATATAGCAAAAACTATGAGGAAGCATAGCGTAAACTGCTATTGGTGAAACACGAGTTACATTGAATTATAACAATAACAGATATTAAAGTTTCGTAGAAAATATAGCAGATGCAGTAATAAAAATCTACTATCCCGTTTTTTACTATGTTTATAGCATTTAGCATGTAGAAAATATAGCCCATGTAGCTATAATTTTTTTGAGTGTATATTTCAATCCTGCGATGAATATGTTTAACTGTTGTGATAAATGTCTAATTACTGGATAGAAATGTGATCCATTTGTTGACATTATTTTGAAAATTGCTGTGTAACAAATTCAGAGCAATATTTTATAAAATTTATTTTTTTGTTGGAACGCATTTCTGATAATGGATTGGATAAATTCATGTGTCTGCGTCATCTTACATAACACATCTTCTAAATCGAGGTTATCAGTACGTTTTGGGCTATTATACTACTAATCGTATTCAAGACTTTGATGTCAATGTAATGGGTAATCAATGTATAGAAAATTTTTCCAAAATAATAATAGAAATTAAATAAATAATAATAGAATTAAAAAATGCTTTCAAAACTATTTCTAATTGCTAAATATGCAGCCACTCTGCGGCTCCAGTCTTATATGGACTGCATGGCAAGTAGCACCCTCGTGTTGGAACCAAATGTCATCGAGTATATGGGATTTAATTTCTGGCATCAACTAGTCCATTATCACATCCCCACAATAGGCGCCATTCAAGGAAATATGGTCCACCATCTCATAGACCGCACCAAACCGTTGTTTTGCCTGGAAGTATCAACTCTTGAAACTCTTCGGGTTGCTCTCAAACTCTAATTCCACAATTTTGTTTATTGACGTAGCCATTAAGCAAAACATGGGCATCATCGCTGAACAAAATTTTGTCGAGAACAGTGGATCCACTCAAGTTTCCAAACGTCCAAAAATTTAAACGCTGTCGGTAGGGAAAGTCGGCCGACTTCAATTCTTCCACGAGTTGTAATTTGCATGACTTTAAACCAAGATTCTTGCGTAAAATACATATACCAAGTTGTTACATTCTGATTAGCTAAGTCTTTCCATGTTGAAATCTGAAACAAAACTATAAAAAAAATCAATGACATACTAACAGTTCTGTCATAAGATCCCTACTGTCACAAATACATCTGATATATTGTCCGAGGCCTTCGGCCACGGACTGTCCCTGCAGGCGGTGTCAGAGACACGGCCATTAAGATTAACGTAGAATACGCCATCCGATAAGACAGAAAACATATATAACAATAAATTCATTTGCTTATATTATTTATCATTTATTGTTATATATGTTTTCTGTCTTATCGGATGGCGTATTCTACGTTAAACTTAATGGCCGTGTATCTGACACAGCCTGCAGGGACAGTCCGTGGCCGAAGGCCTCGGACAACTGTCTGCTGTAATTTTTATATTTACCAACGGCATTTGATTCAAGTCCATTTAAAAAAAAAATATTATGTTAAATTTTTTTAAACTTAATTTAATTTATGTATTTTAATTAACATTTTTATTGAAATACGTTCTGCGAATGTTGAGAGGGCCGCCCTAATATTAAATAAGGTTTACCTTATCGAGTCTTCGCATTAGCATTCGAGCGTTGTGTGAAAGCTTTACGCTTTACAATTCAAAATTAATGTTACAACAGCTTTATTGAAGCTTTCGCAAAAAAGCTTTATTACGTTAGCTTACTGTTTGTTTCACTTTTTACTAGATACATGTTGCCAAGCAACATTAGCTTGCTGTTCGTTTCACTTTTTACTAGATACGTGTTCCTAAGCAATGTTGAGCAACCAAAAACACTCAACCAAACACCACACATACATATGTTTGAGTGTATGTGTTTAAACAATTTTCATTTGAGAAATTAAAATACTAGAAATATATCAACCAATATGAAATGTATATCAAACGAAAGATAACATCTTCATTTACCTACAAAAAAAATTTTAAAAAAATTCATCTAGCCGTTTCCTCAAATTCAATGAAATAAAGATTACAACAATAAAATCCTGACATGACTCCTCATACCGTAAGGTAAGACGTATTCTACGTCAAAATTAATTAGAATTTATAAGTATAACCAAGTATTCATGTTGAGCGTCCCAAAAGAAAAGAACTTCCATAGTGCAAAAAAAAAAAATTTTTCTAGACTTGTGTTTACTAGTGTATTGATAAAACCAAAACCGGTTAACCAGTTAAAAATTGCAATGTTCGACAAACCGGTTTCACCGGCTACTTCAAGCCGTTTAACCCGATTTTCCGATATGTACACAACTTATATAAGAACGTAGAATTACAAACCTAAAGCCTTTTTCATAGCTCACTATGGTTACTGACCCCATTAGACAGAAACAATAGAAATTTCCAAATAGTTATTTCGCCAGAGAGATTCAAAAATCATCTTTTCGTATGAAGCTCAGTTGCACAACCTCTGAAATGTTGAAAAGGATAACATAGAGCGAGAATCGTATTTTTCAAAAATTTGTACATCCCATGAAGGTATAGGCTTATACACTATGATTGAGGCCTGCTGTTTAACCCGGGTTCCGAACGGTATTTTGACAAGCATTTTTAGTCGATAGTTGATCTCAAAATTCAGGAACTCATGAAGATTAAGGGTGTTTATAAAACATATAGTTTTCCATTTGATCATAAAAAGCGTAACCGGAAATTACCCGGTTTTACACCTCAGTTTAACCGAAAGCCGGTTTCACCAAAATCAGAATATTCGAAGAAACTGAAAACCAACATTTTTGCACACCCGATTTTTTGAATACACTTCCTTGTGTTGTTATTGTGGATCGACTGAGCACTGGGATCTCTTCTGTGAAATACTAAATTTTCCGCCTCACAAAATTTCTTCTTAAATTTGTGTACATCAGGCGTGGTTGGAGCTTTATCCAGTACCGAAACATGGGACAATAATATCTACATGGTAGAGTCGTTAGAACAGCTGTTTTAATTTTTTCATGTGAATTTTCGCTTCAGTTGTATTTTGGTTTTGTACTCTTTTACATTCTTGTGCTGTTGGTGGGTATGCAGTTGTGTAGAGTTTGACAACTGCAACGAATAGGAGAAGAACAAAATGCCTGTTATTGCTGCCTACAACAACGTCTGCTGCTATTAAATATATAGATAGTTTCCCATTGCATCCTATGAAGGGAAAGGGGAGAGCTTCCCACAATCACTAAGCTGTTCGCTTTCCAGTTTTCACTCACTTATTGGGACCTACAGTTTTACACCGGTTCCGTACAGTTTTTTTGAGAAGCTATTTTATGGCTTATTACTCGATAGTGACGCCGTCACTAAGTGAGATGGCCAACGTTGAAAGAAGTGTAAGGTGATCAGAACTGGGATCAAATCCACATTCTCTCGGGCAACAGCAGCGCACACATTAGCGTGTACAATTTTATGTGGATGGAATGTATATTAAGAATACTCATGAAGCGGATCTGTTTCAGTTTGTCCAGCTTCATCATCCCCGTCTCGTTTCCATATTTACAGTCCACTGGGAGGATTCCATAGCCACCTCATTGCAGATGAGTACTGTAAGAAATCTAATAACTTCTGACAATATGACTATAAGTGAATATGATTTCAGGCCTTCATTGTCCAGCCATTTTACAAATTATATGATCAACTTAATATCTCTCTAAAACACAGTACTGTAATCGGGAATACGTAAGTCTCGTTCAATATTTACATCCTCGATAAAGAGTACTTTCTCTGCCCTCCGAGCCGTATGTATATCAGTCGTATCTTTACCTGCTATCGACTAGGACACCTTCCGATAAATCGTTAGATCTTGATATTTCTAGTGTAATGTGGTCACGTATTCGTCAACAGATAGAGAACAGAAAAACAAACTGTGAAAAGAGATTAAAGAAACCCCAAGGCGTAATGTTTCAACCGGTCACGCGCAACACACTGACATAAATGGCACTGTTGCAGCCAATAGCATCGCCGGCTGTATCGAAGAAGCGTAAGCCCACGGATGGAGAGCTTATTACTATTAATTTATGTCAGAAAGTGATATCTTTTTACTTAGTTTTGCATTCAAATAAACTGGCAGATTAATTTTAACTGGAATTGACGAAAAATCCACATTAACAAAAATTATCGCTTACAACGTTATTCGCGGCTGTGCTTCAGATATAGAGACACATTGGAACGAAATAATATATACTTACTTACTTATCCGGTCACGAACAACCCCGAGAGGTCAGAGACCTTACAAAACGAAGATAACATATTTCGCCAACCAGTTCGATCTTTTGCCTTATCTCTCCAGTTGGAAATACCAAGTCTACGCAGGGATTCATCAACCCGATCCTTCCAGTGGAGTTCGGTTTCGAAAACCCTTCGTGCTGGTTCCTCTTCACCCATTCTACTGACATGGCCTAGACAGCGCAATCGCGTTATTTTGATCCGCTTAACTAGGTCAATGTCGGGATACAGCTCATACAGCTCATGGCTCATGCGTCGCCGATATTCGCCGTTGTGCACTATATGGCCATTAATTATCGGAGTATTTTTCTCTCGCAGACTCCTACAGATGTTTCGTCTGCTTGCGATAAGACCGAGGACTCCGCGCCATAAAGAAAAAGACAGATTGTATGAGCGTCTGGTATAGTTGGACTTTTGTTACTCGAGAGAGGGCTTGATCTCTAACGTGCTGGCTTAGTCCAAAATAACATCTATTCGCAAGCACAATTCTTCGCTTGATTTCAAGGCTGACGTTGTTGTTTTTGTTTACGGCAGATCCGAGGTATATAAATTCGTCTACCACTTCGAAATTATAACGGTTATCAACGTTCACGCTTTGGTCTAATTTGCGTGGAGGCCCTCATTTACCGTCAGACCCACTTTTCCTGACTCCTTCTCAATTCTCGAAAACACCGCATTAACTTCTCTAACTGTGCGTCCAATGATATCTATATCATCAGCATACGCGAGCAGCATGTGACTTTTGCTGCTGATGGTTTTATTCATGTTGACAGCAGCTTTTCTCAGAATAATCTCTATTACAATGTTAAAGAGATCGCACGATAGGGTGTCACCTTGTCTGAGGCCTCGCTTAGTTTCGAAGATCCTTACCAACTTTCACTGCGGATTTGGCGTTCCTCAAGGTCGCCCTGCAAAGGCGTATGAGTTTTGCAGGAATACCAAACTCAGACATTACTTCATATTTATGGTCGTCATAACCGTCCCACCAGATCAACAATTGAGCGTTTAGTGGAAAAATTTGAATCCACATGCACAGTACAAAATGTTCCCGTGCCAGTGAGACATAGAAGTGCCTGTGGTGTCGGGAATATTGCTGCCGCTGAGGCTTCAGTTCAGGAAAGCCCAAATGTGCCTCTCACACGTGGTTCTCAAGCGTTGGCCATCTCTGTGACGTCGTTGTGCCGAATGTTGCCAAGATCCTTACAAGATCAAATTGACGCAAGAATTGAAGCCGCTTGACCACCATATGCGTCGTATGTTCGTGAATTGGGCTGAGCAACATCTTGAAAATGATTCAGATTTTCATCGGAAAATCATCTTCAGCGATGAGGCTCATTTCTGGCTGAATGGCTTCGTCAATAAGCAAAATATGCGTTATTGGTCAGACAGCAATCCACACGTAATCCATGAGTCATCATTGCATCCCGAAAAAATTATGGTTTGGTGCGGTTTATGGGCCGGCGGCGTCATTGGGTCGTACTTCTTCCGTGATGATCAAGACCGGCACATTACTGTGAATGAGAATCGCTACCGTTCAATGATAACCGAATATTTTTGGCCCCAATTGGATAATATGGACTTGGAGGACATGTGGTTCCAACAGGACGGCGCCACAAGCCACACAGCGAATGCCACAATCAATTTATTGGAAACCAAGCTAGGTGAACGTGTTATCTCACGAAATGGCCCAGTCGATTGGCCGCCTCGGTCGTGCGATTTGACGCCGTTAGATTATTTCCTGTGGGGCTACGTCAAGTCGATGTTCTATGCCAACAAGCCAGCGACGATTGATGAACTTCGTACGAATATCGACAGTGAAATTGCAGCAGTATTGGCCGATTTATGCTTGAAAACCGTCGAAAATTGGATTCAGCGTCTGGACTTCTGCAAGCGTGCCGTAGTGGCCATGCAAAAGAGATCGAGTTCCACACATAATGGGATCGAATGTACTTTCACAGGAATAAAGAATTTCAAGATTTTCGGTTTTGTTTTATTTAAAAAAAACTTTTGTGGCGCTCTTATTGAAAACCCCGTTATAAGAAAATAACTGCACTGTCTTAAATATGGCGAATAGTGAATATTAGGAATTCCACCCGAAATTTTTACACAAAGACATATTTCATTGAAACGATGATACTAATTCATGAATTCCATAAACCGAAAATGTGGTGAACGCAATTCGTCAATCAATCAACAAAATTTGTACATCATCGACGTCAATCATTTCCGTAGATATTATGAATCTTGTCATATAATGAATGAATTAAAGGCATTCCCATTGGCGTAGCAATGGATTCATTCTGCAGGGGGCTATATCCAAGGATCCACATATTGTATTTGAAAATATAGAAATATAAATTGTCAGAACATATTTAACCTCAAAATGCAAATAATTAGATTTTGATATTTATTTATGAACAAAACGAAACTGAACCATTCAAATCAAGAACAAATACAATTATAAAGACATTCAAAGAAAAATTAAGAACTAAATAATAACTTTATAATCAATTATAAATAAAGTAAATAATAAATATGAACAGAAAAATGATAGTTTCTTAAAAAAAATACAGGCGAAATAAAATATTGGTACTTCGCCAATTAAAACAAAATATCAGCGGAAGTTATAGAAAGTTTTAATTTCTCGCATTGCGGAAACTTGTAGAAGTTTGAACAAATTTGTGTATATAATTTTGTCAACTTTTTCTATCAGCATGATGGGCCGTCGGTGGTGCAATGATTAGTGTGCGCGGCTCTTGTACATGAGATCCTGGGTTCGAACCCTGCACTGACCACCTTCAAAAAAAATTTATTTCGGCGGCGGTCACCTCGCATAGTGACGGCGACACTATCGAGTATTTAGCCATGAAAAAGCTTCTCAAAATACCGTTGGGAATCGGTGTAAAACTGTGGGTCCCAATGACTGAGTGAAAACTGGAAAGCGCACAGCTCAGTGATTGTGAGAAGTTCTCCCCGGTCCCTTCATGGGATGTAATGGGAAACCATTTATTTTTCTTTTTTATGATGGGCTTATTTATATATTGAGCCTTTAAAATGCTTTATAACACAACAGTTTCGCCAGAAGGTGAGTTTACATCAATCTGAAGGATTCCTTTGAATTTGTTAATGAAGCTCCTTCCAAATCAAGCTTCCCATATTAATTCAATGATTTCGCTATGGGAAGACATTTAAATCTGTGTTTCAAATTTGCTGTTCTGTTATAGATTACTGCATAGTAGTTGATCATTTTCCAGTATTAATAAATGTCATAAAATGTAATGTAAATAAAATGTTAATGAATGTCGTTGGCAACATGCTCAATACCTTTCCCAATTTCATTACATTTGTGTATATTATTGTTAAATGTATTAATTGTTACAATCACATCAAAATATTTGCTCAAAGTTGGGATTTTTTTGATTTGCATTGGATTTTAATCTGCATTACTTTATCTAATGCAAATGCAAAAGAATTACCATTGTTCACAATGGCAATTAAAAAAATTGAAATTTCCAGGTGCTTAGGCAATGCAACTGCAGGTTGTGGTGTCGGATGTCAATTGTAATAAAATAGGATTTTAGTTATGATGAATTGTAACATGGGAACGATATTAATTATTTTGAATTTGTGTGACTGCTTGCAATTCTGTTTTTAAAGTGTTTCATATGTAGAGGTGTGTGGCTTCGATTGCTGTTGCCTCATGGTACTTTCAAATTCATAATCCTGTACATCCTGTTATTTAAAACTGATACAGTGTACGTCAAAAATAATATATTTTTTTCATAAAATGGAGGATTTTTATTTTTTGAAAGAAATAAGTTTGACCCTCCAATTTAAATTCTGCTTAATTGAAATGTTTGCAAAAATATTTCAAATTGGGCCATCGGTCAACCGGATTTTGTCGGTCCTGAAAAATTAAATTTTTGACGTAGAATACGTCTTACCTTACGGTATGAGGAGTCATGTCAGGTTTTTATTGTTGTAATCTTTATTTCATTGAATTTGAGGAAACGGCTAGATGAATTTTTTTAAAATTTTTTTGTAGGTAAATGAAGATGTTATCTTTCGTTTGATATGCATTTCATATTGGTTGATATCTTCCTAATATTTAAATTTCTCAAATGAAAATTGTTTAAACACATACACTCAAACATATGTGTGGTGTTTGGATGAGTGTTTGAGTTTGTAGCGTGAACACAAACTATGCTGTTGTTTCAGTGTGGACACAAACCTTCGGCTGTTGTTTTGATTGATGAAATATTGAAATTTCGTATATTTACTTATGTATTTAAGTGAAACAAAATGTTAAATGTGAATTTGAATTTAACATGGATATATAATTATAAAAAATATATGAAAAAATTAATTCATACATTTTTATGTTAAATGAAGTGTTGCCAAGTAAGCAAACTAACAATGCTGCTTGATGCTGTTTGACAGCTGCTGACAGTTGACGTTTAGTAAATTAAAATATAAAATAAATATATTCATTTGCTTATGTTATTTATCATTTATTGTTATATACGTTTTCTGTCTTATCGGATGGCGCATTCTACGTTAAACTTAATGGCCTTGTCTCTGACACAGCCTGCAGGGACAGTCCGTGGCCGAAGGCCTCGGACAACTGTCTGCTGTTTTTTTTTGTTTTTTAATAATATATATATTTTTTTTTAAATTTTACAGGGAAACTTTTATATATTTTATTTTTATTTAATATTTAACTGAGATTATTCCCTCTGTGTAAAGTTTAAGGCTTTTTCTTATTCTAAGCCAGATTTTGGGCAAACATTTTTGTTGGTCGCTTAAAACGCCTTTAAAAAATGATGCTTTGATTTTTTGAACTCTGATATGGTTCTATTTCGTATGTTCTAAGCGCTCTGTAGAGAACTTAACTTCAGGATGCCGTATTTCCCCCCGCCAAATTCAAGTAGGTTTTTTCCAGTCTGTCCGTGTTTGTTTCAAATTCAAATTTAAACTCAAGATACGACGATATGTTAATTCAACGTATTTTGATTTAATTTTTGGCTTTTACGTTTCAATGACTAAACTTAGGCTTCATTTCTACTGTTCTAAAATGTAAGACGCGCAGGCGCAGAAGCTACATCCACAGCACCAACGTAGAGTTCGCGAAAGCAGTTAAGATCTCATGTAAATTAAGCCCACGATCTTGGTTTTGGCTACACAAGTTCAATGCAAAATATTTGCATTTTTTCTCTGCAAATTCTTTTACATTGGGCTGCCAAAAATCCAGAATGAGAGAAGACTTCATTAGATAATGGCTGTTTGTGGGTTACTTAAAATGCCTTCGATATCAGCAAATGTTTAGTACTCGATTGAATGTTCTTAATATCTTTTTAGGATGTTTTTTGCCAGTAGTTAACAGTATTTTCAGGTACAGGAATTAGTTAATATGTTAAACGGGGTGATTGCAATTCATGTCAAGTTTATAAATATTTCTATAGTTAACGATTGATTATCTTAATGGTCAATTGAATAAGAGTTTAGTTTTTAAGAGTGCATTTTACGATTTCGTTAGGTTAATGTGATAATGTAATTTGGGTAGAGTGTTGAGGCAAGCAGCTTTTTGTTGTTACTCATATGATTCGATGTTGAGTAAATCTGAGAAAATTAACAAAATGCTCAAAGTCGAACGCGATGCAAAAAAGCATCAATAGAGGCATCAACTTTTGATCACTTATTAAATTATATATCATTGTTGCAATACATTTTATTAGATGGTAAATAAGGAAAGATGATACATACTTAACTTCCTGCTGTCAAAAAAAAGAGACAATCACCACAATTTTAGAGTTCTCACTCAGAAGGGTAGAAATATCAATCTCGAACAGAAAAGGATCCTAAATTTAAACAAATTTTTATTATAGGCTTTTTAATGTCAACTGCGGGATATTAAGCGTGTTTTGCTTACACCGCTTGTTTTCTATGAAGCACTTAGCGAAGACTTAGCGACGCGAATCATTTTCACTAAGTTTAAGAAAAATTCTTTTTGACATCTTTTACCGTTTTCAACACTTTTTCGTATTTTCGAATAAAATCACTTATCGCTAAATAACCGTTTTCTTTTCAACTTAGCAAGCGATAATCGCTTGCTTGTAACCAAAACACGACTATTGATTTTGAAATGGCGTGTATCACCAACCACTAAGAGCGTGCAAAACAATTAAAGAATGGATTCGTAACCTTAGGATTAGTCGTACATTTTATCAATTAATGAAATCACAAACTGAATGAAAAATTTTTCGTTGCAATTAATAGTTTGTATTATGTAGTATGTAATGCTGTAAATAATAGTTTCGTACATCCGACAATATGAGTATTGCAAGAGTGTAACATAGCATATAAATTTCCTTTACAGTATCGAATATATTGTTACGATTAAAACCTTCACTTAGTCACAGAATGTAATATGAATGATTACGTATTAGGGTTACTGTTAACCACAGTCGCTTTGGTAATGTACAAAAAGTTACAGCTGTTCCGTTACTACCTGCGTTGAGTTACGTTAGTTCATAGAGCCGGAATCACAATGCAAGCAACATTTTCAATAGGCGTTCGCAATGTAAGCAACAGTTTACTTCGAATCGAGATGTACGTTCTAACAGGTGATACCAGTATTACGGATAATATATCAAGGCAACAATAACATTTAATTTGTTTTCGTGTCAAAGTTACCACAAATGTATGTCAAGAATAAAAGTAAGCCAGAAATTACAAAAACCAAATACATTTGAATTTGATTCTTAATATAATGAACAGAAGAAAAAGCAAAAAATTTAAGTGGTTCTTATAACGCAACCTCCATTATATTCAAATGTCATAAATGTCACATCCAGGTTTGTATTTTGAATATTAAAAAATGTTAAGGAATTTAAACATATTTGCTATTAAAAGATTGTACGGATAAAATTACGTCTTATAATGCATCGTTTAACACAAATGGTTTCAATTTTCATTGATGTTTTTAAGTTTGAAAGTAAAATTCGAATGACAGCGCCATCTACCGCTTAACAGTAGCGGCATTCATGCAAATGTGAAAGCCGAGAACTTTTGCTCAGCGCAAGTTTCCCTCGCACCGTTGCATGAGGCACCAGGTAAAGTTGCTCAGCGTAGTTGTGCTCAAAACCATATCAGCTGACCAAGATGGATACACAAGGTGGTAGCAATTGCATGTATTATGTATGTGTACTTTTTCTACCGTTCTAGTGCTATCACCTTATTTATCCATCCTAGTCAGATGACAACGAAATGTCAAAAGTTTACACGTTTCTCCATCCCACGTTTGCGCAGCAAATTTGCCTCGAAAACTTTCCACTTTTGAGCAAGTCGCTTTGTATGGGAAATTTGTTTGTTTTGACGTTTGCTGTGCAAGTTTACGATGTTTTCGAGTTTACGAGGTTCTTTCAAGCTTTCATGAAGACCACTAGTATATTATTTATTCGAACAAATATGTTGCTGGAGTAGAAATAGACCAACTTCCGCGACAAATTTGAGTTACATTTTTGTAAAAAAAACGAAAAGACATTATGTGAAATTCTGTGTGTGAGAACGAGTTGGCATGAGAAGTGAAACTGTCGCTTGCATTTTGAATCAAATTGAACACGGCATAATTCTTCACGTTGTTGAAGAAATTACAAATTGAAAGAAAAATGTTAAACGTGAATGGGCAGATTGAAGTACTATTTTGCATTTCATTGCTTATAAGTATTTGCAAATTTTGGATAAAATGCACTCGACCGGGCAGAACTCAAAATTGTTTATAAAAATAATCCAAAATTAGAGAAAAATATAGGAACACGAAATATAATCACTAATCTCGGCCAAATGCCGGAGACGAAGAAAGCTTTGTAACATAAAAGACTAAGCGGACCCCATGGGTTCCTCGACCCATTTTTTATTTTTCTTGCTACTATATTTTACTCAAATTTCTGTTTTTTTTTAAATTCTCCCTGGCCAAATGAATTTTTGCCATAATTTTTAAATAATTTCGAATAAAAAGCTCAGCAATTTGACTTGATAATGGCAGAGACGGACGGAAATCTTGGCTTAATTCGGAGGATTGCGGGTGAGGATCAAAACTTGATAAAATCAAAAACCGCAATCAGAGAAAAATATACGAACAGAAAAAATATTTAATTTTTTTCGAACTTACCTATGGGCCCAAGTGGTTTAAGAAACGGATCCATTTAGGGACACTAGAACCAGTCAACTGTGGGCAATCAACTGATAAGTATTTTTTTTTCGCACAATTTAACATGCAAATTATTTAAGTGATGCATTACGAAAGAGTTTGTCCCACCCGAGGCGATTATATACCTGGATAAACGAAAATATATCGAGGATACAAATGGGATTCCCGTCATATATCATATCTACAGACGGGCAAATATTAAAGCACTAAAAAGTACAACGTACAATGTCGGTGATTTTAGACACAATAATAAAATATAGATATTGCACTAACTAAATTTTGGTGGCTATCTTAAAATTATTGTTTTATAAACAAAAATTTAGATTTAATTAGATCATAGATTTTAATATATAAATAATACGATATTTGTGTATTTTTTTTATTAAAAATTTTTCAGTACATTGTTCCGTATCTTATGAGTGTTTATTGATTTCAACAAATTGAAATTATAAAACTGTACAAATACAGCATAGATGTTTATTATACAGGGTGATTCAGGAAGTTCCGGACAAATTTCTCCAGCGTATTCCTTGGCTCATTTCATGAAGAAAACTCCACTAGGATCATGTCCGAAAATGCAAGGGCGCGAAATGGCAGCGGGTTCAAAATTTTCGGATTGGTGGTCGGAGGGTAGTAGGGTAAAGTTGCTAACTTCTGAGGGCTTGTTGGAAAGGTCTTTAAGAGGCCTTTCAGAATCAATAAAAAAAGTCAAATCGCCGAGATACAGAGCTTTAGAAAAAAAATGGAAAAAAGATCACATAACCTCAATTTGCTCAGCCAGATGGCAGGTAACTTATGTTACCTCTTACCTTTCAAAAATGACCTAAACGAAGCCCAGAGGTCTTACCGTTCCACAGTTATGACCATTTTACTGAAATGCAAAAATTTTTGTTTTTGTTTTTGGAAGCGAAATGTCAGCACACATTTATTTGTTTTTGTAAATTAACACGTTTAAGATTTTATTTTATTGAAATTTTTGGCTGATGAAGCAAACACATAAGGAAAGCAAACATTTGATGTTAAACGAAGTTTTCAATATGGTTCCCATTTTCTACTAAACACAATTCCAGCCGTTTGCGAACCATATCCGCCACGTTTAGTTCACTCATCTTTTCACGAACTTTCACCGCAGCTTCCTCAATGCCCAAAAACAAAAAAATCCGACCACTGGCTCAGAAATTAGCAACTTTACCCTGCTACCCTCCGAACTACAATCCGAAAATTTTGAACCCGCTGCCATTTCGCACCCTTGCATTTTCGGACATGGTCCTAGTGGACTTTTCTTCATGAAATGAGCCAAGGAATACGCTCGAGAAATTTGTCCGGAACTTCCTGAATCACCCTGTATATATTCCAGGGCCCGATCTTGTGACAATTCATATACAAAAATATAAAGTATTAAATTGGTATTGTTTATTATGGTACTACATTTTTATAATTACTTGAATTCAATAAACGTTCTGAAAGAAAAATAATTTATTTATGATTTTTTGTTTGCTAAAAGATGAGCTGCGTTTTTTTAATATTACAGAAATTAAATAATTACCATCGAAAAAAATCCTTAAGACTAATAATATAATCATTAGTATATCATTTTTATAATAAAACTGATAATGATTACGGTCCCTGACTTCTGTGGATGAAGTAACAACAGACGACGACTGTTTCGGAGACAAGAAGAGACTGTCCAAATTATCGAAGTTAGGAGTTACTGATAACACTAAATTACGATCACTAGAAGATTTTATTCCACTTTGGGGAGGGCGAGATGTCCTCAGGCCATTTAAAAGTATTTTAGCATATCCTCCAACGATTTAAGTTTTGAACTAATAGAGACAAAATCAGAATATAAATTTTAAAATCCTTTCTTGGCCTCCTTAAATAGCTTACAAAAGTTGACATCGAAATCCCTACACTGCCAACATGTTTAGCGGAGCCCGCTTTCCTTAGCCGTAATTATGTCATAATGCCTTCCATTGAAGCCAGCACACATGGGCATGACTATCGCAAAGTCAACATGAAAGAAAACAATCCTTATATACGTGTCTGACTGTACAAATCTTTTCCACACACTCCTTTGGCAAATTATGTCTAAGCGTATGCAATAAAATAAAATAATAAAACGAATTGGTACAACTTTCAAACACTAAACTACAAAATCCTAAAAGTATGCAGAATAATACTGGGTTGTATACTGGATTATAGCATAATACGGCTAAAAAAAGTTGTTTAAATTTTTTTCATTTAGCACCCATCCCGCAACGTGCCATAAGGAACTTCGTTCCAAAAATCACCTGACAGACAGGAATTTTCCGACGCGTCGCCGTCACCAAAAATTTTTTGAAGCTCACGCCGCAGCCGATATTGTTGGCTCTCAACTGTTGAAAATGCATGACGATTTGACCGAGTGATACATTTATACAGGATCAGTGGTTTGATATACATTAAAATTTTTTACGAAACTGCCAAAACCCAATAGCCCCCAATATAATTTTTAATTTAATAAAAATAATATTAACTTTATCTAATCTATATTTTTTTTATTTTAGTTGGGCAACTCCAACGTCAGTGACAGCTTTCGTAAAAAACGCAAGCCTGAATTCAAATATAGACTAAAATTTTTTGACTTTGGCATTCACGTTGGCGTTTGGATTTCCGTTCACTAGAATAACACCCTAAGTTTCCCCAGTATGTTCCTTTCTTGATGATGGTGCCTTCAAAATTACCATCAGTGGGATTAAGAAGAAATTAATACTGTTAATATGAGCCGAAGTGATTTGTATTGTTTCGATTTCGATATTGCCTAGGGCGTCGTGAATCCGGCCCTATTTGTGATGAAACTGTGTGCAACGCTGAAATTACTCAAATAGAAGATGTTACTACTTAGGTCATACAACCGTGCACAAACACATGGACATAAAATAGGTAGTAATTACCCAGGGTGCACAAAAAAGGATGTGGGTCGCCACAGTCCGCAAAAGCATGAAAAAGGGAAATGTGTGTTTCGAACCCGTTACGAGACCGAAAAAACATAAAATCGTGAATCAGTGAAATTGGGATTTGGGGGATCCGTTTCGAAAAAAATTCAAGTATATTTTAAATTGCAAACATCTCATGAGGGAACCAAGCATGTATTTATGTCGAGGGATGCCCGACCCTATCCCCTCCACCTATCACTATGTAGTGGCAGATATTTTTGGCTGAAAAATTTCATGTCGCAGATTTATATTCCACAAAAACTGAAACAAAACTTGGCTGACAACGAAGGATATAACGAATTAGCAAAAATTGATAAAAGATAAAAAGTGAACCCGTTGCGAGTTCGAAACTGATTCGAAAATGTATGAAAAACGATTCACTTTTTTGAGAACAATTTCATACGCAAACGGATTTGTTATGTTTTCGTAACTGATAGCTGTTTCGATTTCCGACCACTGGTTCAGAACTTAGCAATTTTACCCTAGTACCCTTCGACCACCAATCCAAAAATTTTCAAACCGCTGCCATTTCGTCCCCTTGCATTTTCGGGGATGGTTGTAGATGGACATATTTTCATGAAAAGAGCCAAGGAATACGCTGGGGAAATTTGTCCAGTCGTGACTAAACCACCCTGTATATGCATTCTTCGGTTTTCACTCCCGTGTTTTTATAGCGTTCATATATCATATTCATGGCTGCAATACCTCAGTGATTAATCGTTTTTAGTTAATGAAGTCATTTTCGCTGCGGTAATTAGTATGTACCTTTGCGAAGCTTTTTTTTTCACTGTAAATGCAATTTTAAATTAATATCGTAATGAGAATTGAAACACATTTTATTCCCACTGGAAATTATTCCATCTTATTTTAAAGGCATTTATTTGTTTGTTTGAAAACTCTACACATGCCCACTCTAAATTCTTCAAATCTTTTTTTGAGTTGACAAATTGATGTAGACCTTTAACCGATGCATACGAAAAAGATGGTGCCAATGTGAATAAGTTCAAAACATAATATGTCGTGCGACTTAAATTCAAACATTCTCTACGAACTAGTAGCTACAATCTTGAATTTTACTACAATTACCATCCGATTCCACAACCTGGGGAGCACAAATGCTAAAATTTTTCTTTTCCGATTATTTGAAATAATTGAATATTTACCATCCAAATTCCAAAAATTGTATATATTTACTTCTGCTAAAATTATAACATTGCGCGCATGAAACATCACTCTAAACCACAACATACATATGTTGCAATGCACAACACACATTTGAATTTGCAAATTTTGGTAGTTTCTTCTTGGCTTACAATAAAAACGTGATTAAGACTTCTTGTTGTCCTATAAAATTTATTAAACTATAACATTAAGATGATCGTATCAAGAAAAATACACGACTTTATATACTGTAGTCGCGCAAAGACACTGCAGGAACAGTTTCAGTCCGCCTGCATGCTGGAGAAACAGAGAGAGAGAGAGAGAGTACGAAATGTGGAAACTGAAGGAAACTCCACTGACAAGTGTTAATTGAATTCATGTTGAGCAGAGGTAATCATAATAATAACAGTCAAACCGTGCTATTGTTTATGGCTGTTGTTGACAACAGAGGTAATATTGATGTGTTGCACAGTGTGAGGAAAAGATAATGTAACACACAAATTTAAAAATTCTTAAAATTAAACACGTTAATGGCTAAGCAAACATTTTATAAAATATTTAAAACCAAAAAGTCACTTTCATAAACTTACAAGTTACATAACCATAGATTTTCTTTGCCTACACACTCTGCCTTATGAATTCTCTTTGTATTCGAGATGGAAGCGCTTCTTTGTACATTTTGTCCGAAATGGAAATCAGTTACGGAAACATATCGAATCCCTTTACGTATGAAGTTCCTCACGAAAACTGGGATCGTTTTTCTACGATTTCGGCTCCAATTCGCTCACCTGTTTTTTTAAATAAAATAGATTTAAGATGCATTCAATGTTATTCATTTTTTGCGGATTCGAAACGGATTCGTTCTGAATTCGCAACCGCCACTTCACGGATTTGCTTTTTTTAAGTTTTTACGAACTCATAACGGGTTCGAATCGTATCGGGTTCGAAAATAGTAATTTCACTGATTCACTGTTTTATGTTATTACCGAGTCGTATTGGGTTCGAAACGTATTCGCCAAATCGCAATTTCACTGATTCGCTTTGTAGGTTTTTACAGACTCGTAACGGGTCCGCCACATCACAATTCCTCTGATTCGCTTTTGGAACGAAGTTCCTTATCGCACGTTGCGGGATGGGGGCTAAATGAAAAAATTGTAAAGAACTTTTTTTTAACTACTTTATTACAACCCACTATTATCAACTATATTGGGTATTTTGGTTTGGTTTGGCTTAATGGGAAGTTCTCTAGATGGAGCCTGTTTATCACATATTGTAGATTTGAACCCTATAAAAAGAAAAATTTAGGAAAGCCAAAGCGCAAGACTGGCAAATCCATGAAATACAACCCTGAGCAGCACACTTACTCTTACACTCGAACTTCTGGTTTGAGGCATATTTGTTGTTTAAAAGGAATTTTTCTAGGTGGAACCTGTTTATTACATATTGTAGTTTTGAACCCAATAAAAAGTAAATTTAGAAAAGTCAAAGTGAAAGAAGTTTAAAAAAATAAAATTTTCTTAAGTGCGTTTTCTTAAAAAAAGTCAATTTTCTCAGAAAAAAATACCTGTTGATATTCCTAAACAATGTACCTCTTCTTAAAAAAATACCTTATCTTAAAGAAGTACCTTTGTTTAAAAAATAAAATTTTCTCACAAAAAATACCTTTCCTTAAAAAAAGGATTTTTTTTAAATCAGTACCTTTTACAACAAATTATCTTAAAACAAATTGCCTTTTCTTTAAAAATTGCATTTTCTTTAAAGAGTACACTTATTAAAAACGGTGGGTTTTGTTAAAAAAAACATTAGCTTTTAATAAAAGAAGTACCTCTCATTAAAGAAAGTACCTTTTCGGGCAAATTTAATACATATTCTTACAAAAAGGTACCTAAAAATATTCTATTTTTAAAAAAATACATTCAATAAATTAAAAAAAAATTTTTTAATTTTACAAAAAGTATCTTTTCTTAAAGATCCATTTAAATTACAGCCGCCGGTGGTGCAATGGTAGTGTGCGCGGCTCTTGTGCATGAGGACGTGGGTTCGGTCCCTACTGTGAACTTTCTTTCGATGGTGGTCATCTCGCTTAGTGACGGCGACGTTATCGAGTATTTAGCCATGAAAAAGCTTCTCAAAAGACCGTTCGGAATCGATGTAAAAATGTAGGTCCCAATCAGTGAGTGAAAACTGGAAAGCCATTTATTTATTTGGAAAGTGGAAAACCATTTATTTATTTATTATTTTTCAACGGGCGCCTTAGGCGTGTTATAACTAACTAGTACGTAATGTATAGCGAAACGAACTTCTTTCCAACAGGGTGTCCGCTGAGGTGACGCGTCATAACGCCCATGGGCGTTATGTCACACCTAAAGTGGACATAAAGCCCATGGGCGTTATGTCGCGCCTAAAATGGACATAAAGCCTTTGTGTCACACCGGTCATGGACTTTATGTCCATCTTAGGTGTGACATAACGTCCACGGACTTTATGGCCTTTTTCGGAGTTTCGCAGCAAGGCCTGGCAGTAGTGAAACCTAGAATGGTCATAACGCCCACGGGCTTTATGTCACACCGGTCATGGGCTTTATGTCCAGTTTAGGTTTCGCTTTGTGTCACACCGGTCATGGACTTTATGTCCATCTTAGGTGTGACATAACGTCTACGGACTTCCCATGGGCGTTATGTCCATGGGCGTTATGACGCGTTACCCCGCTGACACCTCATGTAATTTTTTATGTTTTTCGAACTTTGTAACGGGGTCGAAATGAATCCGCGTCCATTTTTGCGCACTTTGGGTAAGCAAGTGACTATGTTGTTAACCGTATATCAGAATTGCTGTAGAGCAGAGAAATTCCAAAATGATATAGGGGTTTACTGCAATCCAACAAAAAAATAAAGAAACTCGAGGGCAATTACTCAAATTTCGCGTTTGTACATCTCTATTCTGTTATATATTCGTTTGTAAACCAAACTACTGACTTTTTCAAACCTGTAATATTTTCAGACAGCAAAAGTAGAAACGAAGTCATTTATTAAATTCAACACTATGTGTTGATTAGAACTATTTTCGAAGTTGTAGTAAAAAATGTATATACAGTTTACTGAATTTTTTTATTTCAACAATGTCACAACATAACTCAGCTGTTTTGTTTGTTTCAAAGCGTGTTGCAAATCCCATAAAAATTGGGTATTGCATTCGTATCAGACGCCGAAAACCCCTTAATAACAGAGTGTAAGTAATGGCTTCACTGAACGAGTTTCTGTTAGAATAAGTAGAGCCAATTAAACCCTATCACAGACATCGGCATGTATGATGAAATTCAGTGAGTCTGTTTCGAATTCGAGACGTACTCACTTCTTCGAACATTTGATCCGAAACGGAAATCCGTTTGCAAATGAAATTCCTCTTGAAAACGCGGATACTTTTTCTACGTTTTCCGATCAATCCTGAACTCGCAAGGGACTTCATAATTTCACTGGTTCGTTTTTTTATGTTTCTACAGACCCGTAACGGTTTCGAAATGCGTTCGACAACTTACACCGCACTTTTTTGTGCTTTTACATACTTGTAACGGGGTCGAAACGGATCCCCATCCGTTCAACTTAAGTAACTATCTTGCAAATCTGCATTTAACACGAGAACCTTGAAGAATTCCCCACCACCTTTCTTGTATCAGCCCTACAGTAGCCGGTCGGCTGGTTGATACAAGAACATTCCCAAAATGTTACCGATCTGAATGAATAAATTTTAAAGTAGACACAGATAACTTGGCTCAAAATTATAGATGTTTATTAAATAAAAATAAAAATATTAATAATAGGGGAAATTAAAACAAAGGCCGCGAATTTTTGCAGTCTCGCGGCTTTATTTTTAACTATTTAGGAAATTTTTAGAGTTTATTATCAAGTTTGCAATTTCTTGAAATTTTGCAATGTTTGCATTGTTAGCGATTTGGTGATCTTTCTTACTCTTTACAGCTTTGGCGTTTTTTAGGTAATGTTGGAGATCGTTGTCATATTGGGGTTGTCAAAGTTTTTCGCTAATTTTCGCATGTTTTTATCAGTTTTCGCAAATTGATGAGAAAGTAGATAGATTTGTACAACTTCACTGAAAATGTTAGAATCTTAATTAATGAAAACAAATAGGTTAATAATAAGAGGCAATTAAATGGTCTTAAAATATTTTAAAATTTTGTTCGATTTAATATTTCTACTTTATGTGAACATTACTGTATTATAATATGTATAAATAGTATTACTTTTCACAATTTGTCAAAAATTTTAATTTTAATTTGTATTGATGTTTGTTTGTTATTATTAATATTAAAAACTATCCAGAAGAAGATTTCCAAAGGAAATCGAAATATCGAGAGAGATAAGAGGAAAACAAAAATAAATAGTCTGAAAAAAAATTGTCTAATTTTTTTCATTTAGCCCCCATCCCGCAACGTGCGATAAGGAACTTCGTTCCAACTATTGCATTAAAAACCGTGCAAACATTGCCAACGCTTTAGGATTTTCTAATATACCAGTATCCGTTTGGCGCCCAGTTTGCAGATCCAATGTGGTCGGTGCAGCACTAAAGTGGAAGCTTCAACAGTACAACACCTCAACAATGTCAGTGTAAAATTACTTATTAATCGAACAAGCCAATGAGAAACGTCAGAATTAGTATCATACATGCTCCCATAACACATGTTATTCAATATGTTCAAAAGAGGATCATAATAAAAACCAGCAAAATTGTCGGGAGGACGCATGGGACCAAGAGGGTCCAACAAATTGAGTATAATAGGGGTACTTACGAACACACAAGTAAAGAGAAATAGATTATTTTTTGATGTGTTAACATCTATAGGCGCGGGAACCTCCTAAATTCACAAAGTGAATACATCCAAACACAATTTGTCCGACTGCGCTCACACAGATTGTCCGACAGCGATTACACATTGTTTGCCGTTAAACTGCTCCGAAACGCCTGGCCCGATATGTATGAAATTTTGTGTGCATATCGGGTAGGTCTCAGAATCGGTCAACATCTATTTTTCATACCCCTAAATGAGAAGGGTGACCCACCCCTAGATTTGTCCGACTGCGAAACTCATTTTGTCAAACTGCGAAAAAACACACACACACTGATGTAGCGGCAGCGATGAGTTGTATTAATGTGGATATACACAGGGATGCCAACTCTTCCGAGACAAAAATCGCTACAGACAAGTTGCTAAAAATCACCACAAATCTCTACTGACGGATATTAAAAAACACTACGAAAAAGTGTAAAAACGGCAAAAATTAGTAATAACTACACAGAATATGATAAAATTAAAAAAAGGCACATACATGCATACGTATTTTAAAATTCAATTTATTTATTTGGAAACATATGTTTTGTAAACATAAATAATTCTAAATTTAGTTGTTTTTAGATCCTCGTCATATTTAAAGTTGTAATTTCCTTTTAAGGCTAAGAGATCATATTTTCTCCGGTTAGTGAAAAAAATGTAAATGCCGCGGGTGGGATTCGAACTCACATTCGCTGGACGATCGTTTCGATGTTTGTGAAGCATCATCTTCAGCAGCGTGTAGCCCGTTAAGCCACTGCGGTGTGTAATTACATAAGTCACTAACCGAAGACATATATTGATTGTGTGCAGAGCGATTGTTGTCGCTACTTACACATTGCTATCCTACTTACACGCGCTGATGCAGAAGTTTTGAAAGTTCTATTATAGACGAATTTTAGCTAAAACATAAAACAAACTAAAACTTAAACAAAAATACTTCACATGAGCAACAAAAACTTGGAATTTTTCGTAAACAAACATACTACATGCATATAGTATAACCAATTTAGGAATGACTTAAAACTAGGGATCGCAAATAAGAGTAATGAGATAGAACAAATCAAAGCGAAAAATAATTGTAGATGATTGTGAATATGAAATGAATTTTTATAAATGTCAACTTTTGTTAAAAAAATTTAAAA
Source organism: Phaonia tiefii (assembly GCA_963931995.1). NCBI lineage: Eukaryota > Metazoa > Arthropoda > Insecta > Diptera > Muscidae > Phaonia > Phaonia tiefii. The sequence goes on along the minus strand of OZ008368.1, from coordinate 192,243,005 downwards.
TAAAAATTGATTTTAAGTTTCTTTTCAGTAAATTTTCTTATAAATAAGACTTATTTGGCGATATTTTAAAAAACATTGAAATTTTATTCTTATTTCATAACTTTTTTTAGGACAAAAAACCAGATTTTAAATTAATTTATTTTGGTTGTATGTATAGTTGACCTTTGTAATTTTATTCGCATAAATATTTTTCGGCTTTGAGGTCATAAATAAAAAGACAGTGGACAAAGTCTTACACCACGTGTCGGTACAGCACAAGTACTATTGTTATCTCAAATCCTTGAAAATGATCAACGAAGTTGATCGAAATATTGGAGAAATAAGAGTGATATAAGCCACACCGACGTATAACTCTCCCTAATACACTCACCATGTTTGTCCAACCGTTTGAGCGTCTATACCGCCTGTGACTATTTGCACTCTCACACAAAATTGAGTAAGTCAATTTGCAAACACATTTGCAAACACATTGAAAATTCCGTTAATCTTTTTCGTTTGCTTCAAAAGTAATGGCAATTAACAATGATGCGTAAAAATCGCTACAGCCGCTACCTTAAAACAGCGAAAATCGCCACTGTAGCGATTTAAAAAAAAATCGCTACAATTCTAAAACAGTGGTTTTTGTGTGTCAAAAATCACCACAAGTAGTGGGAAAACCACCAAGTTGGCATCCCTGGATATACGTATATAAAAATGAGATAGAAAGAGAGCAACGAAAATTGTGAACTTGTGTAGCGTATGTACGAACATAACATACTATGTATGTTCATGTGTCTGTTGCTTAGCATTCTCTTTGTTTTTTGTGGGAATAAAACAAAAAGTAAAGAAAATATTGACACTTGATTTTAAATATTTTTAAGTGCTATTAAGTATGAATATTATTTAAATGAAACGCCATCATATGATTGAACGCCTTTGTAAATTCTTTATATTAACTTCACCTGTCTGTATGCATGTATGTATGCACCGCACCGAAACAATTTTGGATTGATTTTTAATCCTTTTCCCGTGATCCAATCAAGCTGAAACTTCGCAGGCAAACTAATGCCGACGACAAATTCAAAATATTGGCGGGATTGGATAACGGGACGTGGTACCTCCCATACAAATCACAAATTAAAAATTCATTATTTCTGCTCCTGTTAACGGTATTTGAACAAAATTGGGTATATTGGTTAGGTTTACATTTTCTACGATCTGCTGCAAATATGGGCGGCATTCGACAAAGGCGCGTGGTCATATAGAAAGAATTTATAGTCAAAAACTATTTTTTTTACGGGTTGGTTTTTTATTATTGTGACAGGTAAGTCAAAAAAAAAATGTGGGTGCGGAGCACTTTCAGAGCAAAGAGAATAATGACGTATATAGAAATGAGATAGCAAGAGAGCAACGAAAATTGTGTGAACTTGTGTAGCGTATGTACGAACATAAAAATGTGTGTATGTATATACAAGGGTCTGTTGCTTTGCATTCTTTGATTTTTGTGGGAATAAAACAAAAAGTATTGAGCAAGAATATAATGACACATGTGTTTGCACTGGTCTTTAAATATTTTTAAGTATTAATATTATTTAAATGTTTGAACGCTGGTTTTTATTTTCCAATGTAACATTTACTAATGTGTTCACAGAAATCGAACAGGCACCGTGTAGCAAAAAGGTGTTAACACATCGCCCGGGAGTTCGAACACTCATTGGATTTTTTGTAATTTAAAAAAACCCATATTATTGTCGGAATGGACTACAAATCTAGCGAAAAGTAAAAAACAGGTTAGTGTATAGGAGAGCTTTATTAAGCCCACAAATGGTGTACGAAATCTTGAAGCCTATGGTGAAGACACGTCACGGAGACGAATGATATTAAATAACGAAACAAAATCAAAACACTATGGTGGAGTAATAAAAATGTTGCAAAAATCTATACCATCACTGAGAAGCCTGTGATGGGCTCGCCATAGGGAAGCAAATTTCTGGACCAGAAACGTTGTACAACAAAAAATCCGCTGCTGTTATATTATATTAATTTGTTGTTCTAATATTTTAATTTGCTCTTATAATATTAGCTTAATGATATTTCATATTTTCGCATAATAGACCCTAATTCTACTTGTAATATTATTACTAACAAAACATAAAAATCGAAAATTATAATACAAGGATTGTCGTCTTTTTATCTTCTGAGAGATCATCTGGCGACATGTTCTTTTTATCTGATACATGATATCTCTAAAATGTCTTAATGCTGATTATCTGGGAATATTGCGATCTTATTTACTAGAATTGAATAAAATTTCATATTTCATGGGAGAATCGCTTGCTGGTAAAATTTTTTCACAATGGGGGAAACTTCCGAAATACAATTTGTCTTCCAGGCGATACGGTGGAAATATCGCCGCAAACTTGTTTTCTTTTCTGGGACATTATTCGAATGATGAATATAATTGAAGAGACCCTGTACCTCGTTTCTGTAGTTCTCGAATCGAAAAATTTGTCACCTGAAACATGTGAATTGAAACAAACACGCTACGAATCGGTACAAAAAACCGCTTCTCACAGGTGACTGTTTCTACAACATTCGTTTTGCGAGAACTTTCTGTGACGTAATGCTTATTGGAAAAGTGAGAGAAAGAGTGTTTCTAAAACGTAGGGAGTCGAAAAATTTAAAATTTGAAACGTCAAAAATACTCACAAATTAAAACTGCGAGATTTTAAGTTTGTTTTTAGAAAAGGCTTTTAAGAAATTAAGAATGTATATTTTAAGTGGAGAAGATTAGAATTACATATATATTTTTTGTTATGTATTTCAATTATTTTTTCCTAAATATTACAGAGAAATCAAAACAGCAAAAAGATAATATAGTTGAATATATGACAACACATTTGGAATTTGCAAGAGACAATGTGGAGGGTTAAATTCCAACACAAATTGTACGAAACAGTGGGAATTCCTTAAAACAACTTCTGTTTGTTGTTCTTTTTCGCACTAGTTTATTTTGTTTGTTTATATTTTTTTTAATACTTGACAGCTTTCTTGGAATATTCCAATAAAAACGTCATCAGTGTTGCCTCTTTTCGCATTGATACACAGAAACACTTTTTACTCACAAATCGTGAATCGATGGAATTTTTTGTTTCATGACTAATGTGAAAACTTTTTCGATTCAAGAACTACAGAAACGAGGTACTGGTTAATGTTTCATCCGATTTAAAAAAAAAATACATTTAATTTTAATAATTTAATTATCAGATGTTGACTTTTTTCTTATATGAAACAAAATCAAATACCACGGAAACATTAAAAGAAGGAAAATATTGTGTTTGAAAAAAAGTGAGTTAACACCTTCTTCAACCAGGGGCTACAATTATTAAAATATGCTTAATCAATATCCGAACTAACAGATTAAATTTGAAAAGTGTTAAATTATGACCATTCGATTAACTAATTAATCACGATATCAACTAATCAAATTTAAAGTTTACTTTTTGTTTTTTTATTTAGTTTAGTTAATATACTTTTTAGACACATATTTTTAAAATTTGTTTATGTCTTAATATAATTAATAAATATTGTTGTTTTTATTATAATTTTAATGCACATATACATATATATCGGGTGATACATATAAACGTACATATGTTCTTAAATCACGTGCAATTTTGACACTGATATATTTGTCTGTTTGACATATTTACCATCAGACAGAATCATACCTCATCTCGCCAAAATGAGACGTGTTTTGCTTTAACAAGTTTGAAGCTCCTTTCCGAAGCTCCACTGTGACATCGACGAGGTTATGTTAACAACTAAAGTTGCTGTATATGGGGATTGAAAAACCCGCACGTCATTGTCGAGAGCCAATGCATCTACATAGAGTGACCATTTGGTGTGGATTTTAGAGTGGTGGCATCATTGGCCTATATTTTTCACAGATGCTGTTTGAAACGCCATTTCAAGCAACGGCGAGAGCAACAGAGCCACGATTTCGGACTTATGTGCTGAAAGATATGAACTTGGAAAGATATGTACTTGGATAATCACCAAACAAACGATATTTTGCCCACTAAGCAATAGTATTATCGGCCGTCTTTGCGATGTCAATTGGCCGCCTTGGAGCTGCGATTTGACGCCCTTACAGTTTTTCTTGTGGATAACCGATGCTGTGGAAATAATCCAGAAACGATGTACACCCTTCAGGCTAATATAATCAGCGCTGGTCGTGAGATAGAACCATAAGACGCCAATAAAGTTTTGGAAAATTAGATTGACAGGATGACACACTGCTAAGCCAGCCGCGGGAGTCAAATGAATGAAATAGTGTTCCATAAACAATGGGAATAAATGTTATTCTAATAATACAATAACATACAAAAAGAACTTAAGCTCAGTTAATATTATCTAATTTTTTGATATGTTAGCATCTACAGGCACGGGTAGGGACTTAACTCACAAAGTGAACACATCCAAATACAATTTGTCCGACACAGCCCAGCGGTGGAAGTCATGACCTGGAAGGCCTGAAATCATGACCAAACAGGCCTTCTTTAAACTAACGAAGGTCTTCAATACATATTACCTCCTCCTTTCTTTTTAACATTGCGTGAGATTGGGAGGCAAGGCCTTCCTTGTCCATTGCCTAAAGAAGGCCTTAGAAGGCTTGCAAAGAGGAAGGCCTTAGAAGGCATTTACTTTAATTTATTTTTATTAAACAAAAATAAAATTAAAATAATTTATTTTATCACAAAATCATTATCCACTTCTACATATTTATTTATTAGAATGTATGTATCTATCTTAGAAAGTTGTACCACGCCCAACTTCAAATTGAAAATTTAAAAAAAAACCCTGAAAAATATTAAATAACAATATAATTTAAAAATTTGAATGAAATTTTTCAATTAAATTACGGTTAAAAAGAATCGGAAAAGAAATTTCTCAAAAGTGCATAAAACTTCTTCTTGGTTATATGTGATGAACAAATTCATGCATTCCGCAGGCCTTATATTAGGAAGGTATTACAAAAGAACCATTCCGCATGCCTTATTTGTGGAAGACCTTGCGACTTCCGCCGCTGGGAGTTTGTCCGACTGCGATCACACAGATTGTTTGGCGTTAAACTCCGCCGAAACGGCTGGACCGATTTGTATGAAACTTTATGTGCATATTGGGTAGGTCTTAGAATCGGCCAACGTCCATTTTTCATACCCCTAAATGATAAGGGTGATCCAGCCCTATATAGAACACAGATTTGTTCGACTGCGAATTCACAGATTGTCAGACTGCGAAAAGAACACACACTGCCGCGAATAGTTGCTTGTGTGGGTGCGGAGCACTCTCAGAGCAAAGAGAATAATGACGTGGTTATACGTGTATACAAATGAGATATTAAGAGAGCAACGAAAATTGTGTGAACTTGCGTAGCGTATGTACAAACATTACAATGTATGTATGTACAAGTGTCTTTTGCTTTGCATTCTCGTTGTGTTTTGTGGGAATAAAACAAAAAGTATTAAGCAACAAAATAATGACACTTGTCTTTAAATATTTTTAACAACCTGTTTATCTATCTCGATGGAAAGTTTTCGTTCGTATTGTATACGAAAGAAAGTTGGATTGGGTTTCACATTCTTGTCGTTTCAAGTCGAATGAAAACATAAAATTTTTTTGTACAAATTTTGGTTTCTCTATTTCGAATGTCACTTAGGAACAAACATGAAGTCAGGCGAATGAAAATTTCGACCTAGAGAAACCAAATTTTAGTCAAAGGTGAGTGACTAACTTTCGTTAGCTTAGATATTCGTTCGAGATAGAGAAACAGGCTGTAAGTGTTATTAAGTATTAATATTATTTAAATGAAACGTCATCATGTGATTGAACGCTGTTTTTTATTTTCCAATGTAACATTTACTAATGTTTTCATAGAGATCGAACAGGTACCGTGTAACAAAAAGGTGTTGACACATCATCCGTGAGTTTGAACACTCATTGATTGTTTTAACATATAATTGTATTTGGACCACCGTTAGTGTATTCGAAACCGAAACCGGTTAACAGAATTCCGGTCGGTTAACCGTGTGTCGCGTTTATAAACATTGCCATATTCGAAGAACCGGTTGCACCGGTTATTTAAAGTCGATTAACCGGGTTTTTCGGTTTTTAGACAATTGATGACACCGCAAAGTTACACACCTTAAGCATTTTTCAGACCTCACTATGATTACTGACCTCCTCCGACAGACACAAAAGACATTGCCAACGAATAATTTCGCCGATAATTTCCTGAAATTAGTTGTCCAATGACAATAGAAGTCATACCTGCCAACTTGGACGTAGATTTAAGTTCCGGAACTAATGCCATGTTTTACAAACGTCTAAAAGAATATTTACTCAACGATGATTCTGCCTAGTTGGGCAAGTCAAATATTAGAACAGATAGGTTGAATAAAATAAATAAATAAAGCGCGGGCCGTGTAAATTTTGGAATTTGAACCCCCCGTTATTTCACAGCAGATGACTAATTTGAAATCTATGAAGTGCCAGGTTACTTGCTAAAGGCTAGAAATTTAAAAAATTGGTCGTTTTACGTGCGGAAAAATATTGGGAATTAATAAATTTCTTCCAAAGTACTGAGTCTTCAACCCAAATTGTCAGAAATCGACGAACTAAATTTGATAGAAATCGATTGCCATCAACGCAGTTTGAGGATAAATTTGTGAAGCGAATTCGTCAATCCGTATTCTTAGTGGACAAAACTGCTCGAGTAGGTGCTCGTGCGGTGTGTACAGTTGAAAATATTGCCGCTGTAGCTGAAAGTGTGTTCGAACAACCGTCAACAACAACTTTCCACCGTTCGCAAAACTGAATATTTCTCGCACTTATATTCGCAGAACAATCCCGATTTCTTTGAGGCCCTAAACATGAAAATGTACTGAAGAATTGAGTAGATATAATGAAGTACTGTAAGGCAAGTCATGGAAGCCAGCCGAACGATATTTTGTTCATTCATAAATATCAATAATGGGCCTTAGCATTTTTTTAAATCGAAATTAAAATCCAAAATTTTGACATTGTTTCGATTATTGGGACCTGCACTTTTACACCGGTTCCGAACGGTGTTTTGGCAAGCATTTTCATGGTCATGTACTCGGTAGTCGATCTCAAAATTCAAAATGACGAATTAAAAATAAACAATGTTTTAAAAACATAGTTGTCCATTTTGTCATAAAAACCAAAACCAATTATTAACCGGTTTCTAATCCTCGGTTTAACCGAAAACCGGTTTCGCCAAAAACGGAATATTCGAAGAAACCGAAAACTAAAATTTTTGGAAAACCAGTTTATTGAATACACTAACCACCGTATATATATATTTTCTGTCCATATTTTTTTCTGAATATCTGTATAATCGATATAAGTTGGCATTGTTATATATTCCCGAAAACCACAGACTTCTGACACCATATGTCCGACTAGTTTACCCAACAAATAAAATTGTCTTCCACTGTGTGAATACTTGAGTTGCGTTAAAGGAGCACAAGCATATAAATGGCAATAACATGACGCTACTAATGATAATGAAGATGATGACAATGGTGTCGATGACGATGACAATGACGTTGATGCCGGTGGTGATGACGCGTCGATGGTGATTTTGATGATGATGGTGAACGGACCCATCGTAATGGGCCATATCTTAACACAGTTCCCATCATTTAGTACACACTACAAGGAATCCAAACATATCATTAACAACTAAAAAGTATTCAGTGGGGAACGAGAAATAAAGGACACCGCACTGCCACGATGTGAGGACGTCATCAATATAAATTACTCAATTAATGCAATTTTGTGTCAGGTACTACGAGTACAAGACCATAATCATAATAATAATAGTAGTTTTTAACTCTATTCCTGTCCCATCGTAGAATACGATGTTAAGTATTATGTTCCAGCATGGACTGATAAAATGCCTACCTGGTACAATAACACCACCACCACGATCTCCAGAGCAAGTATGATCAACCAGATGGAAGTCGTTGCATTGTAAGTATGATGTAGTAACATGTTGGCCACTATGGTGTAACTAACTGGATATAGCAGGGGTATCTTTTGGATTTGGCTGTTTAACATGTTCGGCACAAATACTCATATCATAGTTAAGATATTAACATAAGGGGCTTAAGATAGGAACACTATCCAGCAAAGTAACTTGTAATATCTGGGTAATACTTTTCTACTCTGGGTAGGTCGCTTATTTAAACATTGATGTATGTTGCTGATTTTGTTAACATGCATAGGAAAATGTTTAATTAAATTAAAAAACTAAATAAAATACTAGGGATAAATTAATACTAAATGTTTAATCTTATCAGAGGGAGAGACACTTATCTGAATTAGGTATGACAGATTCAGGGAGATTCCTCGTACAACAACGAGGTTGACTGTAGTCGTAAGATTAACAATGGAAATACTAAACACATTGAGTTGGAAGAAAAAGCATTCTTCCAGAATATCCTTTGGAAATCAATATTAAAGTGTATGTTTCGAAAGGTGAGAACAAAAATGGTAAGCGCATGAAACAGGGCGGATCAACAAAATTTGAGTTTGAGTTCTCAACACGTTTGAGTTCTCAGCACGTTTCTCCATTTATATTTTTATATTTATTTATAATCTTCCATCGCTTATTACCTTCTCAATTTAAACAACTTCAAATCGCTAACGATTGTTCACAGTGCCCTTTGGCTGCCATATAGAAATTATATCCAAAGACAATTAATAACAGAGAGGTTTCAAACTGTCAAAGGCAATTAATATTGAATCTGTTTAAATATAGGAAACCAGCCATGTACAACGTACAATATATGCATAAAATTTGCATATATTTTTCAGAGGACTTTTCTCTCTAGGACTCCCAGTTTTGTTGCAGTTGCTTGCGGGAATCCCCTGGTTTCTGCGCCATACGAGGGTTGAATTTTAAGTTTCGGGATTAGAGAACAAAAACAAATATTAATCATCGAAAATCACTTTAGTGTTTTTCGAAATATTCCCCATGAAGATTTATACACTTTTGCATGCGTTTGACCCAATTGTCGAAACGGTTTTGCCACTCTGATTGAGGTATCTCCAAAACATGCATTCTGAATGCAGCAACCGCTTCTTCAGATGTCGAAAAACGTGGACCTCTCAGTTTGGTTTTTACGTACGGGAATAAAAAGAAGTCATTCGGTGCCAAGTCAGGACTATACGGCGGATGACCCATCAAATCGATGTTTTGGGTGCTCAAAATTGCAGTTGTTTCAGCCGATGTGTGAGAGCTCGCATTGTCGTGGTGAAGAGTGATCCGTTTTAGGCGGTTGGTTTTCATACTTTCTTGGAAGACAATTGACAAACAAATGGTTGGGTATCACTCAGAATTCACTGATCTGCGTTGTTCTAGTGGTACGGTTGCGACATATACGATTTTTCCGAAAAAACAGGCGACCATTTGCTTGGTAGTGCTTCGGGCGCGAACAACTTTTGTTGCATTTGGCTCATCTTGAAACACCCATACAGTTGACTGCTGTTTACTTTCGGGCTCATACGCGTAAATCCAGAATGCATCACCTGTCACGATGTTACAGATGTGTTTCCAAGCACCGCGATCGTATTTTTGGCGCATTTCTTTCGACCAATCGACACGAGCCTTTTTTTGAGCGATTGACAAATTGTGTGGGGTCCAACGCGAACTAATTTTTTTGACAGTCCAATGTTTATGCAATATTGAATGTATGCTGGTCCCACTAATGCCTAAGGTTGTCTCCATCTCACGATAGGTCACATGACGATCTTGCAAAATCAGTTTGCGCACAGCATCAATGGTTTTCGGAACAACAGCTGATTTTGGACGACCTTCACGAAATTCGTCTTGGAGTGAACGACGACCACGATTGAATTCAAAATACCATCGATAAACACAGGTCCTTGATGGAGCTTCATCGCCAAAAATTGAATTAAGTTCATCCATGCACTGTTGCTGAGTTAATCCACGTCGAAAGTTGTAAAAAATAATCGCACGAAAATGTTCACTATTTAATTCCATTTTTGGGCGTAGCCTCTTTACCAAACTTCATTGAGGATTTCCCAATAATCAATGTCATTATGCAAGGACGTCTCAGCTTAACAGGGATACCAATCACACACCTGACTTTGTAGAGCATACCCGCATAAACGCTGAAAACTGTGTCTTTGTTTATTGTTTGGACGCAAATATAAAGTCTTTGGAGTTTGTGGCAAATATAGTATAAATACTTGGTTTCCATTACACACCCCATGAAGGAATTGCGGAGAGCTTCTCACACCCAGTGAGCTGTAGGCTTTCTAGTTTTATACTCACTGATTGGGACCCACAGTTTTACACAGGTTCCGAACGGTAATATGAGAAGCTTTTTATGGCTAAATACTCGATAGTCTCGCCGTCACTATGTGAGATGACCGCCGCCGAAAGAAATTTAAGGTGGTTAGAGCTGGGCTCGAACCCAGGATCTCATGTACAAGGGGTGCGCACACTAACCCTTGCACCACCGACGGCAAATATAGTATACTTGTATCCAAACATATAGTGTTTGCTATTCAATATATCATATTTGGGACACAGTTATTAATAGGTTATAATATATGTATTTGAGACACTAAAGAATCAAAAGGCAGCAGATCTTCAATTCATGAACAGAATGCTCCCAAACATGTACACATTTACGCGTGTAGGCTTCGATCCACATGTTTAATCCATAATGAGATGGTACGAAAAGCAAATCGATACATACCACCTTTTTGTCGGTTAGAAAGCTGCTTTCGATAGCCCCATACGGTTAAAACTTGGTATTCCGATAAAACTGATCCGCCTCTGTATCATGACGTTGACCAACACCAAATCAGTAGTGAAAGTGGGGAAAGACCTCACTCAACCATTCTGTACCAAGCGAGGACTCAGACAAGGCGACACACTTTCATGCAATCTCTTCAACATCTTAATGGAGATAATAATGAAAAAGGTAGCAGTAAATACGAATATGACCATTAACACGAAAAGCCACATGTTGCTGGCGTATGCTGCCGACATACACATCATTGGGCGAAATTTACGAGAAGTTACTGCAGTATTTTCAAGTATCGAAAAGGAATCAGCGAAGGTGGGTCTTGCTGTTAATAAGGGCAAGACAAAATTGATGGTGTCAACGACTAGAGAAACCTCTCGACTTGGTCCGCACTTGAACGTTGACAACCGATTAATTTTGAAGTGGTAGATGAATTTGTCTGCCTTGGATCCGCCGGGAACAAGGACAACAACGTCAGCCTGGAGATAGATAGGAGAACTGTGTTTGCAAATATATGCTAGGAACAGTTTAGCAGTTTAGGAACAAAGCCCTCTCTCGACGGACAAAAGTCCAGCTATATCAGACTCTCATTTTACCTGTCTTGACATATGGCTCCGAAACTTGGGTCATATCGCAAGCGGATGACAAACACCTGGGAGTTTTCGAGAGAAAAATTCTCCGTAAAATATATGGTCCTGTTAGGGAAAGCGGCAAGTACCGACGTCGCTAGAACGCAGAGCTATATAATCTCTATTCTGACGTAAACATAGCTAGACGAATCAAAGTGTGCTAATTGCGTTGGCTAGGCCATGTTATCAGAATGGATGAAGATGAGCCAGCGCGAAAGATTTTTGATAACGTACCCGATGGAAGCAGGAAAAGAGGACGACCAAGACTCCGCTGGAAAGACCAGGCAGAAGAATCCCTCCGTATCCTTGGTGTTACCAACTGGCGAGAAAATGCGAAGGATAGAGCTAGCTGGAAGACTATGTTGAAATTTGTTTAATTTGTTTGTTTAATTAATATGTGTAAGACGTCTGACCTCATGAGGTTGTAAAATGGTCAATAAAAGTAAAAAGATGGTACGCGTTAATTTTCTACTTGTTGGCGTTTCCAGGTATCGCATCTAATACAAATGCTGTCTGCAGGTTGTAAATTTTCTAGGGCTAATTCCTCACTGATAAATTCGGACCAGGATTGCAACAATTAGCTGTAGTCTTTCGCACTAAAGGCTTGAAAGGACCTTGCATACTAAGGATATTGGGAATATGCGGCGATAGTTGGACGATACCCTTGTGTTGCTTTTTATGGAAATAAGACTCAGTATGATGAAGGCTGTCGGTAGTGCAGTGGTAGTGTGCGCGGCTCTTGAACATGAGAACGTGGGTTCGAACCCTGCACTGACCACCTTAAATTTTTTCGACGGCGGTTACCACGCTTAGTGATGGCGACATTATCTAGTACTTTGCCATGTAAATGCTTCCCAAAATACCGTTCGGAACCAGAGTGTAAAACAAGAACGCGCACAGCTCATGGGATGTAACGGGAAACCATTCATTTATTTTTAATGCTGAAGCGCCAATAGTCATTCATACATTCGTCTAATCAAGAGTAGAATCACCAAAGGGTACTAAACTAATTGGATTCGCCGAGGGCATTGCCATTGTCACAAATCACATAGCCCAGATGAGCGCACAAATGAAAGCAACAGTGGCGTGGGTAAAGTAATTGTTGGGCAAAAGACGGAGGTCGCATTCATAAACAGCCGCAGGAATGTAGAACACATGAGTGTAAATATTGGGGTCCATATCGTACAATCTTTGCTAGCACTAAAGTATTTGAGAGTCATGATCAACAATAGACTACATTTTAAGGAGCCCTCACATTATATTGCAGGAATATCTGCCGGTATCCATCATCTGAGGCGTGAATGATACCGTACATTGACGGTCCTAAACGGACGAGGAGGAAGCTCATAGCTACAGTCGTAAGTTTGGTTATTGTGTATGCTAAATGTTACCAACCATCCCGCTTTTGGTGCGGTTGCCACGCTTTTTACGAGTTTGTCCCGTGTTTTGGTGTCTCATATCGACTTGAAATTAAAATAACAAATTGATTGTATACAAAATAAATGGATTCATTTTACATATTGAATGTTATAGTTATTAAGTAAATACATGTATTTTTATTTAATTTGATATTTAAATCCAAAAAAAAATTCAGCATTTTTACCTATTGTGTCCTGCTTTTCTGTCACAGCGAGTTGGTCAGTTTATGTATGCTAGTCCTGTGTTTGCCTGATCGCTGATCGCCTGATGTCCGTGTATTGCCTAAGCGCCCTGATATTGATTTCCGGTTTCCAAACGACATCAGAAGTGGCTGCAATTGTTATTGCTGATCTAATTACAATTGATATCCCTTGCAAATGAGATATTGCGGATATATAATAGGAGCTGCGAGAATATGCAACCCAACAATTTCATTCGATTTCATCGAACGATTGAGTTCGTCGGAGACATGGCAGACACGATAGCAGAACTCAGTGGAAGGAAGGTGAACTTTCAACTCATTTCTAATATAGCTGTGTGGGTAGGAAGGCGCCACAGAGACACGAACCATATAATAACAAGTTTCTCCATATAACCCAGATTCTCAGATTCCATGGCTGCTATAGAAAATATCTGCACTGTTTTTGACCTGAACCGTATTATGTTTAACTGTACTAGATTCGTGTCAAATGGGCAATGGGAACATGTGCCAGGGCAACTGATTTTTCCCATGATGGAGGCTAGCAATGGTTGGGATGAGATGAATGCTTTTGACACGAGGGTTCTAACAGAACTGCGGCGCATTCAACGTCGAAGGAACGAGGAAGCGGTTATTGTAGTCCCGGAACACGGGACCGTATTACATCCATTCGGCGGAATGTCATAAATGATAACCATCATTCGCGAAGTAATATCTAGCTGAAATACTACCTAGCGGACAGTGGTAGACGCGTGTAGGGGGTGTGGTTTAGTACAGTTAGTATCAATGAAGCTTCCACGCCACCGGCTCGCATTCGTCGAATCATAAATTCCAAAAACTGCTGCATGCACGTTATTGTCTGTTCTCCTCAGGTCTTAAACATCACCGCTGGTAGACCGCAAACCCCAGCAGTTTTGTTGTTTTTAAGCTGGATAATTCCTTTCTGACCTCGTCCTGGTTAGGTTAAGGACCATTGATTCTTTCTTCTTCAATTCAATCCATGTCCAAAATTTCATTGGATTCTTTAGGCAGAATAAACCTTGCAAAATGTTTTCCCCACATCCTCAACACACTCTGCTGATCAGTCAAAAGGTCTTCATTCTCGTTCTCAATGGGGGGGAGTGTCGTTGCATGGCTGATTAATTGGTTCTACTTTGTTGAAGCTAGGGTGTGTTTCTGCTTATCGGAGGCAAATGCGCCTCTACTTAAATAAATATTTTCCTACTACACCCCGTGTGATTTTGCAATCACTAATTGGTACCTACAGTTTTACACCGAATCCGATCGGGTGTTGGAGGACCATTACCATGTTATCTGTAGCAAATATGTCTCTGTTTAGCTGAGACAGATATGTATCTCTATTAAAATCATTTTTCCGTGAGCTATCCCATGAAAACATATGGATCAGCTTCTTACAGACAGGGAGCGGCGCACTTTGTATTTTTAAACAAAGTGGAACCTAAAGTTTTACGCATGCAATGAACGGGTTTTGAACACCTATTGCATGGATTCTTTGTTGTCACTAAGCGTGTTACCATCGCCAAAAGAACTGAAAGTTGGTCCGAGCACGAAACGAACCCACGGTCTCATGTATCACTATGACAATTGCACTGCCTATAATCTCCATTGAGATGAGGCAAATACAGGGTGATTCAGGAAGTTCCGGACAAATTTCTCCAGCGTATTCCTTGGCTCATTTCATGAAGAAAAGTCCACTAGGACCATGTCCGAAAATGCAAGGGTGCGAAATGTCAGCGGGTTCAAAATTTTCGGACTTTTGGTCGGAGGGTAGTAGGGTAAAGTTGCTAACTTCTGAGCCAGTGGTCGGATTTTTTTGTTTTTGGGCATTGAGGAAGCTGCGGTGAAAGTTCGTGAAAAGATGAGTGAACTAAACGTGGCGGATATGGTTCGCAAACGGCTGGAATTGTGTTTAGTAGAAAATGGGAACCACATTGAAAACTTCGTTTAACATCAAATGTTTTTTTTTTCTTTATGTGTTTGATTCATCAGCCAAAAATTTCAATAGAATAAAATCTTAAACGTGTTAATTTACAAAAACAAATAAATGTGTGCTGTTATTTCGCTTCCAAAAACAAAAACAAAAAATTTTGCATTTCAGTAAAATGGTCATAACTTTGGAACGGTTAGACCTCTGGGCTTCGTTTAGGCCATTTTGGAAAGGTAAGAGGTAACATAAGTTACCTGCCATCTGGCTGTACAAATTGAGGTTATATGAATTTTTTTTCCAAAGCTCTGTATCTCGGCGATTTGACTTTTTTCTATTTTTTTTATTGACTCTTAAAGACCTTTCCAACAAGCCCAAAAACAAAAAAATCCGACCACTGGCTCAGAAGTTAGCAACTTTACCCTACTACCCTCCGACCGCAAATCCGAAAATTTTGAACCCGTTGCCATTTCGCACACTTGCATTTTCGGACATGGTCCTAGTGGACTTTTCTTCATAAAATGAGCCAAGGAATACGCTGGAGAAATTTGTTATATGACTCGGCTTAGCTGGGTCAAATTTATATCTCTGCTTGTCATACAAATATGAGTCTCTGGTTGGCTGAGGCAAAATATTTTCTTCTGCTTATTTGGAACAAATGTGAGGAATAGTTCACTTATTATAGCCACCACAAAAGGGTCAATTCTCTTTATATTGACGATTAAGCTATTCAAGAGCACTCTGTATGTTCTTTACTATTCCTTATCTTTGATACAACAAAATAAAGCAATCATTTAATTAAAAACGTGCCTTTCAATTTAACAAAATTTAAATTATTTCGTCAACATTTTTGATATTGCCTTGCAACGACGAAATAATGTCGTTATATCTTCTAAATGAATATACAACTTATATAGTGTCATACACTTATGTATAAAGGAGAATATGTTTTTTATAATTAAGTCTTTGCTTTGTTTATTTTTTTTTTCGATTTAAAGCATTTTTTTATCTAAAGAACACGCATAAGATTTGTGACGCCTGAAACGCCCTCTATGACTGCTGTTTACATAATGGTGCCAAAGCTCGTAGAAGCAACCACTAAAGGCGCTAGGAAACAATAGCAAAGTGTTTGAAACCAAATCATACTAGACACAACAACAAATACACCAAATCAAGCCAGTCTTAAGAGTCTTAGCACACAAGTATTGAACCACAATAATTAAGTTGCAATCACTTAAAGTTTGATTTTTTTTGTATTTTTAAGAGACGACGTATGGGTGCCTCCATTACAGTTTGTAGTGTCCATTAGTGTGAAAATTAAATTTTATACAAAGTGTAACAATATTGTGTGAGTTTAAGTTAAGGGCTCTAATGAGAACTTTAGTAAATTTACGAGACTGTTTTTTCATTTAAACTAATGTCTACCAAGACATATGAGAACCTTTTTTTAAATTTTGGCTAAGTTGCATTTGTCTTAGACTAAGTTAAAATCAATTGCATAATGTCATATGTAAGCTGCCACAGGTTTGTTATAGAATAAATATTCATAGAATATTAATTGAATACAACAGTTTTTGTGGCATTTGCTTAATCAGAAGCACCAACCATAGGCATTAAATAATTGTATTCTGGCAGAAGATTTCTAATCAAGGAACTCTTCGTACACTTAACGGAAAAGCATCTTCACACGGATGAAAATTTTCATCACCCCAACAACTTTTGTCATCGGAAATGAGCTAACGTAACGTTTCTTTCCTGCTATGAAAATGTGTTCATCAACTGCAAATTGTTCGTTACTGTGGTGAAAGTATTATTGTTCCTGCAATGAATTTGCTTCATTATTGCAACGAATTTGTTTCGTTGCTGCAATGAATTTGTTTCATTGTTGCAATGAATAGGTGTCGTTCTTGCAAGGAATTTGCATCATTGCTGCTATGAATTTGTTTCATTAGTGCAACGAATTTAAGTCATTGTTGTAATGAATATGTTTCATTACTACAACGATTTGGTTTCATTGCTGCAATGAATGTTTTGAAGTGTGTTTGAAATTATTTATTGACAATTGTACATAAATTACTGTTTGTGTTACATTGCAGGCCTTTTGATAACAATTTTTGAATTTTTGTTTTCGAAAATATATTTGCTAAATAGATTATATTCATTCCATGTTGAAACACTCGTCTGGAGAAGATTCTGGTAGTCGAGGGGTTGAGTGTTACACAGAAAAAACGTAAATCAATTTCAATTAAAAAATTTGTTTATTTGATTAATTTTTTAATTGATTTTGGTGTAATCACGAAAATGATAATACTAATTAAAGGTATTTGTATATTTGTCAAAAACAACTTCAATTAAAAAATTTGTAAATCTGATTAACATATTTATTGAATTTTTTTAAAAATATTGACTAAGTTTGTAATCAAGTTAATTAAAAAAATTATTGATTTTTTTTTTTGCGATTTTTGATTAAAGTTTGAATTGAATCAATTAAAACCGTTATTGCTTTTTCAGCATAATACCCGCCACCCCCTGCGACGGCTCTAGAAGAAACTAAAAAGTTCTATTTTTAAAGCGATTTTATTCAGTGTCTCTCAGATACACTGGTACTTATAAACGGTTTTTCAATAAGAGCGCTACAAAAGTTTTTTTAAATACCACAAAAGCGGTTTTAGATACCAATGAAATTCTTTATTCCTGTAAAAGTATGTTCGATGCCATTATGTATGGAACTCGATTTCTTTTGCATGGCCACCACGGGCACGCGACTAGGCCATTTCGTGAGATAACACGTTATACAAACTTGGTTTCCAATAAATTGATTGTGGCATTCGCTGTGTGGCGTGTGGCGCCGTCCTGTTGCAACCACATGTCCTCCAAGTCCATATTATCCAATTGGGTCCAAAAATATTCGGTTATCATTGAACGGTAGCGATTCGCATTCACAGTAATGTGCCGGTCTTGATCATCACGGAAGAAGTACGGCCCAATGACGCCGCCGGCCCATAAACCGCACCAAACCGTAATTTTTTCGGGATGCAATGATGACTCATGGATTACGCGTGGATTGATGTCTGACCAATAACGCATATTTTGCTTATTGACGAAGCCATTCAGCCAGAAATGAAATTCAGAAATTGGACATAGCGCTCTTAAATTTGAGGCCACTGACTCCAAATTTCGGTAGTAAATTTTAATAAATTCGACTCGCTGTTGGCTCGTATATCTTTCCATGATGAAATGGCAAACCTTACTGAAGAGAAATGTCAAAAGAGCGGGAAAAAATATGGCGTCGTTTGCTATCCCTATCGATTTACTTTTGTAGCGTCTCACGAAACAAGACAATGTAACATTATTATTCTTTAAGTTCACAAAATAAAATCTTTCAATCAACAATAAACGAATTACAAATAACAACAGTGTTGTATATGAAAGCAAGACTTTTCTGTGTATTGTGGCCGTCATATTCAGGTCCTGCAATTAAAACAATATCTATGTCTGTACTTACCATGAACATAAGATCTACTCCCCTATGATCTACATCTTTAACATAGAACCACTTCATTGTTTTGTTAAATCATGCAATTGTTGTTGTGTTGAGGATTTTGATATTCAATTGTAGCGCCAAATCTCCCCGTCATTAAGCCAATGCTCGCTCTGGAAGCATTTTCTTCAACTGCTCTTTTATTTATTTTAGCCAAATTTGTTAAAGATTCGATTGGATTCATTTGACTGTACGTTTAATTGTTACTTTTTATGTTCGTCGTACTTTCTTTCTTTGGCTTCTTCGTTTTCCTTGACTTCGAATTTATTTATGTATGTGTTAAATTTTTTTTCTGAATCCAAACACCAACACAACGAAACAGGCGCGAATTATGAATTATGATTAAAACACAAAAACACGAACATTTTGTTGCGACCATAGATTAATACTTATAGTAGATCTACTAGTTTTCCCACCAAATTTACGACATTTGGCCTGGTGTGATATTTACGTTTGATGTTGAAAAGAATTGCTTTACTAATACCAGATAGAGGCAATGGTGCAAAACAACGAACAAAATAACAACAACGGCATTTCGTTTTGTGTGTTAAAATTATTGTGTTAAATACAACACAAATGTATGCTAACAATGACAGTCAATAAGAAAGTGTAAAACACATTTAAATTTCAGAGGTTTTCACCAAAATGACATGAAAAATTAAACCAAGAAGTTATTGTAATTCCACCTGGTGTATATCACTTTTCGTCAAACATCTCTCTATCACACCGACCGCATCACGAAGAGTGTGAAAGGAAACGTCAGATGAGCCAAATATTCTCTCTAGTCTAAGATTACTCTATGGTTGCGACGCGCATACACACACACAAAAGTTCAGTTTCATATTTCAGGGTAGTTTTTTCTACTATCGATGCGTCACTTTCTTTGCTGTCGTGTTGCTCCTTGCATTCTCTTTATTTATCTATTTGATTTATAGATTTGCAAATTACACAAACTATCACACCAAACACATAAATTCACACAATTTAGTTTTCACAATAAAATATTCTTACTAAATATAACTAATTAGTTTTTTTTAACAAATTTATTTAAATTATTCCGGCGGAAAAATATGTCTACCACATTCGATTGTTGCAATGGAACTGATTTAAGATGTGTACGTGACCCACCACTCCCGCTCACCATTTGCTCTTGCTGGCATATATTTTACGCTCGCTCATTTTTTCGACTGCTTCTCTCTCTATACCATAAAAATTAGTTTCGTTACAATAACTAAATTATTTCGTCAACTAAAAATGTTGACAAACCTCCAAAACTAAATAAATAATAAATATTAACTATAAAAAGTAAGATATAAAACAAATATCAGTAGTTTAAATAACATGCCTTTACTGTTTTTTTTTTACTTTTTAAAACATTTTTCTACAAAATTCAAATTAAATAAAATTGTTGCAGGAACAACAAGTAAGTTGTTGCACTAACGAAATGAAAAATTGTGAAATAAGTCAAGTATGAAATTTTTCGATGCAGCGAATACCAAATTGTCGGATATGCGACAGTTATCACTATAACTATATACTATGTACACTATAACAACAAAAAACATTAACGAAAATGTTTCATTCATGCGACGATGCGTTTTACTTTCAGTGTAGTGGAATTAGATTGCCCCAGTATAGTCGGAAACGTCAAACTTTTTTTATATGAGTGTAATTATGTTCTCCTACCGACTATTGAAATTTCGACTCCTAGTACATTTTCGAAAAAAAAAACTATGACAATATCGAAAAAAGGTGCCCGGTCATAATCCCCACGGACATAATCGCCTTTGCAAAAATGAGGATTATGACGGGTTTCAAGGATTTTGAAAAATGGGGATTATGACGGATTTATGATGGATATCAAGAAGGTAAGCGAATTTAACCGAAGCCGCTTAAATTACCCCAGCTCACCTACAAAAGTTAGACAAATTACCATAGCGAGGACAAATACACAAACAAAATGACAGAAAATGTGGCATTTTATCGGGCAACATTCTCCCCCATAAGTCGCTGAGAGGTCAGAAAATGCTACATTTTTGCACTTTTTGAGTGCAACATTCGCAGAAACGAACACAAAACCTTCAAGTAGGATTGCACTTTTTTCACAAACGAACACAAAAGGCAAAGGGCAGAAAAAATTTTGAATTTTTTTCAGAATCGAAATCGCCATAAGTTTTCAGATTGTCTAGTTTTAATTGAAGCTAACTTGCCTGAGACTATAATAAGTCATTTTGTTAAAGTTACGCTGAACTGTATTTATTCTCCGCCATATCAAACAGAACTGTCACAAGTCTTGGGCCAGCGGTGACAAATTTGTAAGGGTTTAGTTCATATGTGTATAAGTATATTCGTAACGTTATTAGTGAGTTATGCGGAGTCTTGCTAAGAAGAGAAATCAACCCAGTTTAGCATAATTATTGCTTTTTTTGCATGATTTTATTGGCTTCAGTATAATTTTGCTTCAGCTTCCACCTTGGACTGTTGAGATAATGTGAACAGTACCGCTGTTATAATTAGGAGTATTCGCATGTTCATCTACCGGTGCATACAACTATTTAAGGAGGAGGAATATGTCAGAGACCATCACCGGTAGTACCACCCTCGCACAGTTCGAACGCCACAAGTAATCAATAGTTCAGCAGAATCCGGTCCGAAAACAGAAATCCATGGCCAGTCAGATAAATATCAGGCAAAAGTTCATGAGTCGAATTATTCAAATACACCTGGGAATTTCCAGGGCCGAACCGGACAGTTGTTGATTGCAACTTTAAAAAAAATAAGCAGAGAATTAAAACAACTTTTGGTGAAGCACGCTGGTAAGTTGCAGAGAAAACCTTGTTCACCGATAAAGAAATTTTTACTCAGCAGCATTTAACAGGCAGAATAATAGAGTGTACGCACGGTCACCTAAGGAAGCATCTGAAGTGATCCCTCGGGTCGAAAAGGGTCATCACCCAGCTTCAGTCATGGTTTATTGTATTTCTGCGAAAAAGAGGTCAAAACATCAGCTAAAGTTTACAAAGAAACCCCTTACCCTTTGTTTTGGTAGACATTCGACCAGTATGCTAAATCGACCAAGTCCTTGCTTCAAAACAATTTTCCAGCTTTAATTCTCTCTGGCAGCCCCGACTTCAACCCACTGTGACTAGATTACTAGGGTTGCTCAAACCCCTTTTCACACATTTGCTATGTGATAAAGTACTAAACACATCAACCGAGAGTACTTTCGTCAAAGACGATCTAGAATTATACGACCAGAAGATGTGCGCAATTTAGCAACCCTGGTAAAAGATAACCAAAAAGTGCTAGAAACTCATTCAAATGCAGTTCTGTCACGTGTCATATCTTGATTATTTCTTACTTTTTGCGTAGTTTATGTAATTCTATTTCAACATGGTTGGAATGTGTATTGTAATATTCAATGACACTATCAAAAAGTTGCTGGTGTATTGAAATATTCAATGAAGAGAGTAAGAGAGAGAACAGAGAATGGCTAGGGATTCACTCCTTGCGTTTGTTGGCATTTGAGTGAAGAGAAATTTTGACTGTCTACTTGTACATCGTTTTTGCTTTTGTGTTAATTAACTCCTTGAAAAAAATGGGCAATAAGTGAAGGAAATCAATAGGTAATGACGATTTGGAGTAAAATTATGTGTACAGATTGTAATTAAAAAGCAAATTGTTACAACTAAAAATTTTCCCCGCTCTCTATTAAAACTCCCAGTTTCTCATAGATCACTGGCACTGAAAAAAAATCTTGATTTCGTATCAAAAATTCTATTTTTTGGGGTTTGATTGAAGGCCAATTCGAATTGACGAGATGGTGTTAGTTTGACAAAAAATAAGTGGGGTATTCTAGTGGTACTACCGCATCAATGAGCCGTGATTGAAATGGTTCTAAACGAATGTGCTTTTCGTGCGTAGTATGAGATAAAACAGCGTTGCATAAGGCAAATCAAGCAATTTTTTTGATTTCAGGCAATCAAGTAAAAACATTCGATCGTTTGACAAAATGTATGGGAATCAAGCAAATTTTCTTGATTTCTGCTTAAAATCAACACAAGAGGCAAATAAAGAAAATTGGGGACAGTACGAACACAGTATAAATTTTCCAGTCGAACAAAAACAGCGGTTGCATACTGTTGGTATATTGCTCTATGGTGCTTGCCGTTGCTTAGCAAAGACACAGCTCTGTGGGTATCTCAATCGAAACAGAAATGTGGTTTCAATGAAACAGTTACTCAACTGTGTAGTTGGAGCACTAGTAGCGAATAGAGTATAATGAAAGGATAAGCGATTGATTGATTATTATTATGCGTTTTGAATTGTGTTTGATGAATGAAAATGCCATTTAAAAAAGATTTGATGGTTGTTTTGCCATGCAAACGCCGAACTCTATGAGAATTCCAACTATTCCAGTGACTTTCAATGGTTTCTGATCCAAGAAAAACAGCGATTGCACACTCTTGGTATATTACTGTATAATATCTCTGCCTGGTTGACACACAAGTGTATGTGACACTGTTCAGCTCAAATAAAAATATCTGTACAAATATTGAAAAGCGACATGTTAATTTTCCATAAAACCAGTACAGAAATTTCAGTCGGGTGAACCGACTTAAATATACCCTCACCCTAAGTCATTCATTGCAATCGAGGTCTATTAAAAAACCACATATGTTCACCCTTACGTTATGAATGAGGGTGGCAAATGTGTCAATATTCAATTAATAAGGATCCTAAATTATTTTGGGGATTTATCGTGACTACCAGCGAATTGTCCGCCCAATGTTTATATGGGAGGTACAAAAATGGGCATGGCGAAGTTCTTCATTCGTTATTATACAGTAGTTTTTGAAAAATATTGATCAGTACCAAAGTTTGCTACGAACGGTTGTGGTTTACGGGAGATATCGCACCGGCCAA
This sequence comes from Phaonia tiefii, assembly GCA_963931995.1. Lineage (NCBI taxonomy): Eukaryota > Metazoa > Arthropoda > Insecta > Diptera > Muscidae > Phaonia > Phaonia tiefii. The sequence continues at coordinate 192,219,496 of OZ008368.1, read as the reverse complement.
CCGGAATAAGTACACAAAAATATGTATTTGAGTTTGGTAAACAAGAAATACCTAAGAAACGAGCAAAATAAATAAGTGGGGTATTCCTCCAAAGTCAAATCATTACATAGTACCGAATTTCATTAAGATCGGTTGTAGTTTACGAGGGTTATCGTGTCGATCAACCGGTCATTCGCTCATTTTCTGTGGGGGTGGCACCTCAATGGGTGTGGAGGGTGACAGTTGACTTCATTTTATCTAGTACCAAATTTCATAAAGATTGGTTCGTTTTTGCGGGAGTTAAATAAATAGATGGATGGTACCAACATGGGCATGGCAGAATCACCCTTGTCTTAATCGGTTACATTGCCGAACAACTTATGAATGGGAGGTACCATAATGTGCGTGGCAAAAACCACTCTTTTCTTAAGCGATGACTGGCTTTTGATGACATGAATCCTATACCCAATTTCATTATGATAGTAAGTATTTCACGCGACTTATCGAATAGACAACCCGGACGACCGCCAGGCACTTGTATGGGAGGTACCAGAATGGGCGTGGCAAGCTCGCCCATTTTCGCCAGTTAAGTAGACATTGGCAGACTATTAACCACTGTGTAAGTTGAAGCTAATCACATTCGGCAGAAGAAAAAGTTTTCGAAGAAGTTTGAATTTGTACTAAAAGTGTCGATTTGTATGGGAGACACCAGAAGGGGCGTAGTCAAAAAGCCGATTTTCAATCCAAAACTAAGCTTGGATAAATAATAGTCACTTACAAAATTTTGTTGTGATCGGTAAATATCTACGGTATATATCCGGTTGACCAGCCAACCAGACAGACGGACATGGCTCAATCGTCTTAAAAAGTCTTAAAACGAATTTCGTCTAAAAATACTCAGGGCCTAATATGGCTCCTTCTATGCCTTACATTTTGTTCCATATTAATTGATATATACCTCCATACCTATGGGTGAGCGTGTACAAAGTTAAATTCAAGAAAATATAAAATCGAAACCGTTTTTAAGAGGCATCCAAAAACTAAATATAGTTACAATAAGTTAACAATATGCCATTTTAATAATTGATACACCGATTTCTTAGTTTAGGAGATACGTGGTACTTTGGAGGTCATATCGCCTCATAACTAGTTTTTTCTGAAACAAAATCGGAATGCAATGGCGGCTTGTAAGTGGAAAAGTTGTTTTTGCAATGTTTTTGACTAATTTCATTATACTTGGTCCACATAAGTTGTTGTGTTTTGGATAAACCACTTCTGTGGACATAATATTTTCCAAAGAAAATTTTAAATAATTCTAAATCTTATGTGTAGCTAGGTTGTTATTCCGTGTGAAGTTGCGACAGTAAATGAGATAATTCAAAAGTCTCAAGGCTGTGACATTCGGAAAAGTCGGTCGAATTACATCAAAATTCGGTCACCTTTCAATCAAAAAGATAATTTTGTTACTCTTAACTCTACTTCGACCTAAGACATTTAAGACGTTTGTTCTCTTGTACACATACACGTAAAAGACTGCTTCGATAAAATGTGTACTAGTTGTGTCTGGTTCACTGCGAATAATCCAAGACAATGTTTTTTTAAATTTGACAAGAATCTGTGGAAACACCTATAAATCTGTTGTTAATTTAACTTTTTCATTGTTTTTGTTGTTAGTGCTCCGTTGCCTCCACATTAGATAGAAGAAACAAAAAAAAAACTTAAAACCGTCTAACATAAATTTCTATAAAATCCGTCTTAAACAATAATAGTTGTTGAAGGAACAGGTTGCTGTCAATCTTAAGTCATAATACGCGGCAATAATGATTCTACGTGTGAGCATGCTCAAAAGTGTGAGTGTCTTATTCATAGTGCCATATTCCGACTCAGACTCAGATTTAGACTTGGCAATTTTTTGCCATGATTGTGTTGTTGTTTTTTATTTGCTAATTTTTCTAGACACATGTTTAGACGAATGTGTTCATCTAAATCCGAATACAGAGATATCAAACTCAAATACTCAAGTAACTCGACTAACATGACAAGTTGAAGTTTAATAGTTTTGAAATCGCACACACGTTCGTTTGTTAATTCTTTCGATTGTATGAAACAAAAAAAAACAAAACACTCACACGTTTTCTTGAACCAATCAACTCAAAAACGATCAAACAATTAGACAAACATCATAGTCTGATGTAGTGATGTGTGGATATATTTGCACCGTCAGTATGATGCCACGTCTGATTATGCGAGTATGTGTTGTTGAAAATGTTGTCAGGTGCTTGAAGCGTTGTACATATGTATGGAAATAATGAAGCATTAGGTTCTTGACAAGTTCTTGATTTTTATAAATTATTTAAATTTTAATATAATTTATAAATGATTTTTAATGCGCTACGCTTCCGCGATAGGTATATTGGGTGTGACGAAAAAGTGACCGTGTGTACACTTGGGAAGATGTTGAATATAAATTGGTATTTCTAGGTAATTGTCACTTCAATATAAATTCAAGAGACCGATCATTTCAGGCCTATTCATGTTCAGGGCACCGTGTGACACAAAAAGTTCTTAAATTATCTTTAATAATGACGTCTTTTTCATTGTGTCCAAACCACTGACTATTATTGTCCTGATACTAGCCACAATCGATTCCCCTGTCGAGTTCCCAAAGCAGGTCAGTTCTTTCGACATTATGTCAAGTGTTACCGTAATACCATTTTCAGATTCACATTTTATGAGAGCTTAAATTTGACGTCGGTTGGATGCGCAGTCTGATTAGCATACATGCAAGCATCAGTGCGACTCAGATAATCAGATGGAAATCGTCATTGAAGTCTACTGAGCTGCTTGGGTTTTTTTTATCTATACGCGGTGGCTGACCCAACACTACTGGCCAAAGACGGACAAAACCCAAGGTGATAAATATAAGTGCAACAGCGTCACTGAGAGCTGAACGCTAGGTAGCATCTACCCTATAATGGGCAACTGTCACCTTTAATAATGGCAACATAAACACACAAGCAAAGAAGACAATCAAGCTCTATTTGTTGATCATCCCCGCAAATTGTATTAGGGCCACGATTTGTGGATATTCACTTGAAATTCATGAAGGTTATACAGATCCGCTGTCACTAACAGACTGAAGGATATCCTCTAAATCAGTTGCCACTCAGGAAGTGCGATATCTAGGTCATGGATGTACCAGAGAGAAACTCGGTGTCATCGATTCCAGCTGCTATGAACAACATCACGAATTTGGTTGCAAATATGTTGTTGATAGAAGACTACGACATCCAGTTTCTATATCCAATTAAGTATGTGAATGTACCATCCGCATTAAATCAAAATGCTTGCGTACTTCAATAATATATTTAAATGCAGCGACGGAGGATAGCGAAGGAGTATTCAAACTTCTATCCTATGACCACCTAAATAAGATTAATTACTGCTGCCCTCTCCATGACGTTAGGGTTATTCTACACGCCGAAAAAAACGGTCACAGCAACATACTGCAGGAACCATGTACATGATTGCAAGCATTGTTTTCGTGAATTGAAGATCTGCTGCTTTTTGTTTCTCTGTTGTCTGTCGCGTTTTGTTTTCAGTCGTTTTCAACAAATAAAACCACATTTGGATCACAAAAACATATATTAAAACATATTAATCATTGTGTTTCCAACATGTAATAGCGAATAGCAAACACGATGTATTTGGACACAAGTATACTATATTATCATTGGACGTCGGTGGTGCAATGGTTGTTGTGCGCTCCTCTTGTACATGAGATCCTGTGTTCAAACCCTGCTCTGACCACCTTAAATTTCTTTCGCCGGCTTTCACTTCGCATTGTGGCGGCGACACTATCGAGAATTTAGCCATGAAAAAGCTTCTCAAAATACCGTTCGGAATCGGTGTAAAACTATAGGTCCCAATAAGTGAGTGAAAACTGGAAAGAGCACAGCTCAGTGATTGTGAGAAGCTCTCCCCTGTCCCCTCATGGGATGTAATGTGACCCCATTTATTTATTTTATGCTATATTACACGCTGAAAAACGGTCACAGCAACATATTGCAGGAACCATGTACATGATTGCAATCATTGTTTTGCTGAACTGAAGATCTCCTGCTTTTTGTTCCTCTATTGTCTGTCGCGTTTTGTTTTCAGCCGTTTTGGGAGAGGACTAGGCAACTACTTAACTTGCCGAGAGCCAGGTTATCCACAATGATAGGAACACTTACGGGATATTGTCTTGTAGGAAAACACGCCCTAAGATTGGGACATAGAAACTCCACTCTCAGTAGATGCTGCATGGAAGAGGACGAGGAAACGACGAAACATCTTCTCTTGGATTTCCCTGCTCTGGAAGGACTGAGAAGTAGGATACTCGGAACACATCTAGTTAGCACCGCAGCCCTACAGGATATAACTGTAGGTCTTATAGACAAATTCATTGAAAGGGCAAATTGGCTAAACGACTAGTCAATAGTTGCTATAGAGGAAACTGCAGCTATCATAATGGGCTTCTTCAGCTTAATTATGCTAGACAGCGTGCCAACCAACCAAACCAACTAGGTGACAAAGTAAAGAGAGTTGGCATATTTCGGCAATCCATCAGTGAATGCAGTATACATTCCAACTTATGCTACGATGATATGAGACTGACTTGTCAGTAGTGCATGATTTCAATATGAGGACATCCATATTGTTACAAGAGAATTTCCTGATAAAAAGACGAAGACCCAGATTGCTCACATGCTAGTTGATGAAAGGAACTTACTTAGGGAGTCACCTACAACTTGGAAGGAGGATAGGGGTTTAACATAAGGCGCCAAATAAATTTAATTGTATTTAATTAAATTTCTGCGGCGAACAACTGACAAGGTGCAGGAATCATCGTTTGAGCGCGTTAAAGATGTCTGATGATTGGTCCATAAGTGTACTGTTTCCTGGTTTAAAAAATGGCGCTCCACGTCGACTTCGCCTATTATCCATTACACACAAAGTCATTTCAACCTAATGTGTGAAAGAGTACATCCAATTATTGCAAACCTTATCAAACCGTGTCAGAATGGCTTTAGACCTGGAAAATTTACAACCGACCAGGTTTGTACATTACGACGAAGCGTGGAAACCCCACACGAGAAGCAAATCGATATCTACAATTTTGTTGTTTATTTTAAAACAGCCTTCGATAGCCCGATAAGTCTGCGCTTGCCATCCCCGATAAACTAACCTCAGATCATCAGTGATGGTGATACAGATCGTATGTAACAGGCGAGGATCAGACAATAATACAGCCTGTTGGCCTCTCTTCATCATCCTAATGTAGATAGTAATGAGAAAACCCTCAGTAAATTCGAGTTTACCCAGCAGCAGCAAAATCTATATGCAATGATAGAATTTTCAAGAACCGCGAAAGAATCAACGAAGTGATGTTTAGCAGCCAATGAGAACAATAACAAATTACTGGTGTTCAAGAAAGGGGGTGGTGGTATCTTCGGGGCATTGAAACAATTTAATTTCTTAAAACCCGCCGTAAACAAAAAATACCGCCAGTCTGGAAGTCAAAAGGAAAATTTTACTTCCGAATATGTGTTATTTCGGGCTTAGCAAGCAGTTCAGATATAAAACATCAGCTCGAGACACAATAATAACACACTAATTTGTAAGGAAATACAAATGTTTTCTATTTAATGTGAAGTACAATCGATCCAATTAAGTTCTGAATAAAACGTCTTTCAAATTGTCTCCACGTCTTTTTTGCAGCAACGAATTCGATTAACCCAATTTTCGAGCACTTTTCCCGCTAAATCAAGTCCTATGCCGTGAATAGCATGTTCAACATTGACTTGTACAACTTGAAGAGAGTCGGGTTTATTGCTAAAGACCATTGACTTCAAATAACCCCACGAGAAATAGTCTAACAGTGTTAAATCACAACTCCTTGGAGGCCATTCAATGTCACAATTTCTTGAAATAATCGAATCTCCAAACTTTTCTCGCAACAATTCGGTTGTTGCCAATAGCAAAGGCCCAATGGCTTCAGTTCTTCTTCAGTGACAATTTTATACGGATGCAAGCCCAAATCCTTTCTCAAAATATGCCAGGTTGTGCTTTGAGACAGTCCCAATTGTTGACAACGTCTTGGAATCCATAAATTGCTGTCTTCTGCAACACTTGCGTGAACGGCAACAATATTTTCATTACTTCGAGCGGTTTTTTGTCTTATTGGCACTAGAATATGATGTAAAGAAAACGTACGCTCGAAATTTGCAACAACGCGACGAATAGCGAACACAGGTGGACGATTATAAAATGGCAAAAGCGCACGAACGTTGCCATTGGAGAACAATTTTTTTTGGTTAATGTATGAGAAATTCATACTAGAAGCTTACAAGTCAGGAACATTTTTCTAATTGAAAAATGGTGGGGTTTTTTTTTGGGAATAATAGACAAGACAATTCCGTTAAGCACACTGATTGGCTTAACTAGATTCGAACTCCGTGACAAGTTCATCATCAGATGCCTAACTACTGTGCCTGAATTGATACCATCGGTTGATCATCAATCGTAAATATACATACCCCATTCTGCAATTTACATGTGCGAATTAGTATCGATCGAAGATCCCTAATTACCAACATACACTGAAAGGCCTATAATTATTTTATTTTTGCTAAAAAATTTAATAATTTCTAAACTTTGTTCTTGCGCATATCTCTCCATGATGAACTTGTAAACAATACTGAATACGGTGAAAAAAAAAATACAGATCATGACATACTACAAATAGCCGAAACGTCACTTAGAAATCGTATCACTCAAATTGGAACAGCCTTTATAAGATAGTTTAACCTATGTTGCTATACGGCACAGAAACTTGAGTTAAATATAATAAAACTAGGTGTAACGAAATGCAACAGATGTAACAAAAGTAGATGTCTTCGAGAGAAAAGGTCACCGAAGATGTATGGACCTGTTTTCGATATCTGAACCAAGAGATGTTCGTTCGACTAATATGCCAACGTTTACATAATTCAGCGAATCAAAGAAGAGCCTTATCATTATAATAGATATATGTATGTAGATGCACCGGTGTAAAACATATTCGAAGACGTACTCCAAGGAACCGAAGAATGTAACGACCAAGACCCCACTAGAAGGACCACCTGACTGCTAAATCCCTGCGGAAACATTGTACGACTAACTGAAGAGAAATCGCGATGAATCGAACAGCTGTAAAAATATATATTATCTGTATTGTGATCCTGACTTAAACAGGTTGTGAGTGACCTTTCAACGTAGAGTACGATAATAGCTCATTCGCACTTGAAAATATTTAATTGATTTCAAACCAAATGTCCTAACAACATCTGAAGTATTCGCATTAGTTGTTTTCCATTGGTGGATTGAAGAGGTATCGTTACTACGACTACAAACACACCAATCAGACACAAATAGATACTTTGCTTTGTCTGGTATTTTTCCACACTCACCTTCAGCACAAACGTATTGCAGGAATAAAGTAAAATCAGACACAAATAGATACTTTGCTTTGTCTGGTATTTTTCCACACTCACCTTCAGCACAAACGTATTGCAGGAATAAAGTAAAAAACAGATTAAAAATTACATGAGGTGTCAGGGGACACTCGGTTCGAACAAAGTCCCTTTCTATACAGGGTGTCCCCTAAACTTTTGTCTAAACTTAAACACGTAATAGCTGAGAACAAGAGCTACATTGTTTGTTCTTACGCCAATTGCCTAGATGGCTTCGTTTTCGAGATATTCGTGTTTAAAATAATTGCATTTTTGAATGCATTTTCATAAATGCATAATCTACTTTTTAAATGAAAAAGAAATATCATTGAAAATTGCTTCAAAATTGATTTAAATCAAATGCGACAGGAAATGACTATTAATACAACTACAACTGAAATAAGAGACCGCTTATCTAAGTGCATAACGCAACAAGGCTCTCATTTTGAAAATTTTCGTTAATTGAAAAGATTTAAAAAAAAAATTCATTTTCATTTCAAACGAAAAAATAAATTATTTAAAATCAATTTTGAAGCAATTTTCAATGATATTTCTTTTTCATTTAAAAAGTGGATTATGCATTGATTGAAAATGCATTCAACAATGCAATTATTTTAAACACGAATATCTCGAAAACGAAGCCACCTAGGCAATTGGCGTAAGAACAAACATTGCAGCTTTTGTTCTCAGCTATCACGTGTTTAAGTTTAGACAAAAGTTTAGGGAACACCCTGTATGTATTATGTACTAGTTAGTTCCAACACGTCTAAGGTGCCTGTTGAAAAATGCTGTAATTTAAATTGATCTTTAAGAAAAGATACTTTTTGTAAACTGATAAACTTTTTTTAAGAAATTTTTTATTTATTGAATGTCCCTTTTGTCAGAATATGTATTATATTTTCCCGAATATGTATCATATTTTTTAAAAAGCTAATGTTTTTTTGCAAGAAAAAGCCTAAGAGTATGAATTTTTTTTTACAAAGAAGTACTATTTTTAAGAACAGGTAATTTTTAATGTAGTGGTACTCTTTTTAGGAAAAGGTAATTTTTTAAGAAAATTAACTTATTTTCAGAAAGGCTACTTACCTCCAGAAAAGAAAGGAAAATGTATTATTTTGTTTTTTGTTGTAAGATAATGTACTTTTTTAAGATAAGGTACTTATTTAAAAAAATTACATTTCTTAAGAAAATATACTTTTTGTAGCAAACTTTACTTTTTTAAGCAAAGATACTTCTTCAAGATAAGGTATTTTTTTAAGAAAAGGTAGATTGTTTAAAAATATCAATAGGTATTTCTTTTTTGAGAAAATTTAATTTTTTTAAGAAAACGCACTTACTTAAGAAAATGATATTTATTTAAACTTCTTTCACTTTGGCTTTTCTAAATTTACTTTTTATTCGGTTCAAAACTACAATATGTAATATACAAGCTCCACCTTGAAAATTTCCCATGAAACAAAAAATATCCCCGATATGTTAGTCTAGACACAAACCAAACCAATAGTACGAGTGTAAGAGTAAGTGTGCTACCAAATGTAATTCCATGCTCAGGGTTGTATTTCATGGCTTTGCCAGTCTTGCACTTTGGCTTTCCTAAATTTACTTTTTATTGGGTTCAAAACTACACTATGTAATAAACAGGCTCCACCTAGAAAACTTCCCTTTAAACGAAGCCAAAAGTACCCAATATAGTTGATAATAATGGGTTGTAATAAAGTAGTTAAAAAAAAGTTGTTTAACATTTTTTCATTTACGCAACGTGCGATAAGGAACTTCGTTCCAACAAAAAAAAAAATATCCGATTTGTCGTGCGAATACTGTATAAGTTAGTAAGTTTGAAAAACGGCGCCACGAAATAACCCCCAATGAAATAACCCCCAAACTCGAAAATGTAATAATCCCCAAAACAATCAGGAAAAACGAATTTGGGGATAATTTCCTAATTTTCGGGAGTTATTTCATTTTTAAGTTGGGGATTATTTCATAATGAAATAACCACCAAATGGAAAAAGCCCCAAGTTTTTTTTTGAGATGGTTTCATTGTGGTTTTGGTTTTGAGGAATGTGGCATGGTATGAATTGTTCTGATGCCGAACAGATTAACTCCACTTGTCCAAAATTTTGTTATACCATTGCCTAGGGCTTAAAGTAACGTAACCAGTTCATTTTGAATTTCACTATAAATAGATACAGGTATAGTAGGATAATATGTAATATAGATTTAACATATAACGAACAGGGAAGTTTAAAATACACCGAATACTTCGGACTTGATGTCTCTTGAATATCTCCTTAAGGGTTTTTTAAAAAAGCATATGGACACCCTGCTAAGGTGATAACAGCTAATTGCAAAAAGGTGATAGTGCAGAATATACTAAACTCGTTATGATATGGTGGGCAAGAGGACGACGAAAATTATCGAATGACTATTTCACCAATCGTTTTAACTGTTACAACTACACAACAAATTTCGTCTTACAACTTTCTCGAATATAAAACATATGTATGTGTAGGGTATCACTCGATACAAGGAGACCTACCCTGCACCAATTTCCTACTGCCTAGAGTTAAATTTTTCAACAAATCAGCGTTCGCCATCAAACTGATGTTGTGGGTGTATTGTGTGGCTTTTAATTGCTTTTGGGGACTAAGAAGTTCTGTATTGTTTTCATGATAAAACAGAACGAGAACTACAGTTGATACGGTCGCAATTGTTAATCGTATCCATTTTTGAAGTCCAACCATATATCCGTTCATTTAATGGTTAACAAAGTTTTTAGAAAAGGAAACAAAACTCTCTGAGTGCTGAAAGTTCGTTATTCTTGTCTGTAGCCGATTTGTTTGCCATGTTGCTTGTCACATCACAAGTATGAGTATGACCATTGGGGATATTTTGATGTGATGTAATTTGCATATCAAGCCATTGTAATGGAATCTGTCATGATGTCTTAGTTAATCATATTTATTGTATATTTATATACATAAAATCAACTTATAGTTGAGTATATATTTAAATATATATTATATTGATTGTGTAAATTATAGATTAGTGGTCGTTGCTAAGAACACAATGCAATAGTGTGAGTGAAATCAATTTGAATTTTAATATTCGTATTTAGAACAAAATATGAATTCATTAAGTTACATATCCGTTTATAAAGTGTTAAAGTTATAGTTTTATTTAAATATTATGATTAGATGTGAATTAAATCGATTTATTGTGAATATAAGAGATTTAACGGCTACAAACAATAGCTAATTTAAGTATAGCTGCAGGGGATTTTATAACTTGGTTGAATTAAGTCCCATTTATAAGTGGTTATATATGAATTCTTGACGCCGGTTCCCTTATGATGTCCAATCCGACTATATTATGGAAAATGTGGAAAATATTGGGTTACAGATTCAGAGTTGTAAAGATGGTGGAAGATAGCATTTGTGTGTGTTTAAACAGATTTTAAGAAAAACATTTAGAGTACATAACCCACCAGAACATTGTGGAGTTTTTCAGGCAGAAGTAGTTGCAAGCTTGTAAGCTGCGCTCTGGCTGGGAGGAACAGTCATCCCCGCTACGGGTATTTATGTACATCTGCTCTGAGAGTCTGCTATAAAATCGCTCCAATCTGCACTCCTGACGTTTCCATAACTGCCGCGTTGCCCCAAGTGAGATGGCCAAGCAGTTTGATATCCAACTTATATATAGGCTGCGGGAAAATTAACAATTGAGGGTGAATGAGTTGACAAGATTAGAGACAACCATACTTGTTTCACAGGATATGGATCATCTGTGTGTCACCGTTTGTACATGCCCAGCTTGCAGTTGGATAATTATTTAAGGAGCGCGATCATTTCGCGAACCATTTTTTAATCGTCCAGATGATTGTTGGAGTAGATTTATGTTTTACTCTTCCAAATAATGCTTTTGCAAGTCATTTTGGCGATTGTTGGACGAGTAAATCATCGTTTAATCATTTCGGAGAGCATTGAAAGATTGTTAGATTTTAGATTTTTCGTCTTCCTTCGAGTTCGGTTTCAAAAACACTTCGTCGTGGTTCGTCTTCATCCATTCTACTAACATGGCCTAGCCTGTGCAATCGCGTTATCTTGATCCGCTTAACTATGTCAATGTCAGGATAAAGCACATACAGCTAATGACTCATTCGTCGCCGATACTGGCCGTCATGCACTATATTGCCATAAATTTTTGGAGAATTTTTCTCTCGAATACTCCTACAGATGTTTCGTCTGCTTGCGATAGGACCCAGGATTCTGCGCCACAAAGCAAGACAGGTTGAATGAGAGTCTGGTACAGCTGGACTTTTGTTACTCGAGAGAGGGCTTTTTCTCTAAAGTGATTGCTTAGCCCAAAATAACGTCTTTTCGCAAGCACAATTATCCGCTTGATCTCAAGGCTGACGTTGTTGTTTTTGTTTACGGCAGAACCGATGTATAAAAATTCGTCCACCACCTCGAAATTATAACGGTTATCAACGCTGACGCTTTGGTCTAATCGCGTGGAGGCCCTCCTCGTTGAAACCGGTAATTTTGTATTGTCCTCAATTACCGTCAGACCCACTTTTACTGACTCCTCCTCAATTCTCGAAAACACCGCAATAACTTCTCTCATTGTGCGCCCAATGATATATATATCGTCAGCATACGCGAGTAGCATGTGACTTTTGCTGCTGATGTTTTTATTCATGTTGACTGCAGCTTTTCTCATAATGATCTCGATTAAGATGTTAAAGAAATCGCACGATAGCGTGTTGCCTTGCCTGAGGCCACGCTTAATTCCGAAAGTTTCGGTAAGATCCTTACCAATTTTCACTGTGGATTTGGTGTTCGTCATGGTCATCCTGCAAAGGCGTTTGAGTTTTGGAGGAATACCAAGCTCAGACATTGCTTCTTCATAGAGTTGCTCCCGTATCGGACTATCGAAGGCCGAATTATAATCGACAAATAGTTGATAGTTGTTGATTTGTTTTTCGTGGGTCATTTCCAGGATTTGGCGTAGCAGGAAAATCTGGTCGGTTGTCGATTTTCCAGGCCTAAAGCCACACTTGTATGGTCCAATCAGGTCAGCCTTTTCCAAATATGGGACATAGAACACTGAGGCTCCAATCGGCGGCCATGCATTCATTTAACCAAGTTTTGCTATTGAGCTGATGCATGCACCTTATCAGCTCATCGCCGCCAGCCTTAAGCAGCTTCGCCGGTAATCCATCAGCTCCTGCGGATTTGTTGTTCTTAAGCCGGGTAATAGCTGTTCTGACCTCGTCTTGGTTACGAGGGGATAATCGAAGTCGTCCTTCATATTGTGATCGATTGTCCCATCGTCATTGGATATCTCAGGTACCAGTAGCGCGGGGAAATGATCTCTCCATATTTCCTACATGATCTGCACATCTGCGATGAGATTTCCGACCTTGTCTTTACAGAAGGGGGCCCTGAACCATGTCCATTAGCTCCGTCTTTGACTTTTTGGTAGAATTTTCGGGCTTGGTTCTTCCTTCTGTATGTCGCAATTTTCTCACTCTCGCCCTTTCTCCACTGCAATTTCTTACGCTTAACGAGAAGGTTTACCTCCTATCTTTTCTCACTATACCGCTCAGTTGCAGCTCGCGTTGCAATTAACTGAAGCATTGCCATATGTGCAGCGTTTTTTTTCATCATTTGCAATGCAACACTCTTCATCGTACCTTGGTTTATTGCGAAGCAGTTTTTCGAAACCAAGTACGGTTGTTGCGGCAGTTTTTAATAGGGTCGGTTTCCACTGAGCACTGGGCACATTATCGGGAGGGGGTGTGTTCTGTGCCAAAAGTTACGAGAGCTTCCTTGAGTATGCTGTGGCTACCTCTGGGAATTGCAGCTTTCCGATGTCCAGATTTCTCTGTGTCTTTTTTCTACTTAATCTTGTCGAACCTTTGTCGCTACAAGGTAGTGATCAGAATCGATGTTAGCTCCTCTGATCATTCCTACGTCCATTACACTGGATGAGTGCCTCAAGTCAATCAGTCTCATACCGTTGTCGGAACTATCAGCATGTAGACTGAAATTGCCAATAGTTGGATGGAACACCTTCTCCCTGCCCACTTTGGCATTAAAATCACCTAGTCGTTATAATTTTAATGTCATGGCCGGAGCAGCGGTCATACGTTTCCTCTAGGAGCTAAGAATATGTCTTTGGCGTCATCAGCTTTGTTTTCATAAAATAGAACACAGCTCTTCTAAAAAAGGTTTAAGTCAGGTAAACATTATCTGAGTGTGAAGATGTCCCAAGTGAATATGTAGAAGACAGCTCTTAAGAAAAAATAGTTGAATCGGTAAATTATGTAAATACAACTGAAATATCATCTGATTGCGATAATGTTCCAGCGGAATATATGAAAGAAGTGAATAGGCGGAATAGCGAAAGTGTCAGTGAAAATTAAGCTTTGGGCAGTAAAAATACAACTGAGGAAGTCCATAATAAAACGCAACATTTCCACTAGAACAATATTGAGGATAAAAGAATAAAATCAATTAAAGACAGTAGGATATAAGTATTTTTCAAACAGTTGATTTGGCATAATAGTTGTGTAGTAACAACACAATCCATAAATAAATTAATATTTCTAGTGATTAGTTTTTAAGATATTTAGATAACAAATTTGAAAATGTTGCGTTTTGGTCCGTCATATAGCATAGATTTCATTTTGTTGTGAATCAGATGGAAGGTAACGTGTTGATATGAACTAGGTTTGGAATTATGACATTTTGCTTTGAACTAAACTGTAATTATATGTTTTTTGATTTGAATTACTTATGTTTTATAGGAGAATGATAAACACTTTTGCAATATTACTAATATTTATTACATTTATACACAAAAAACCGCGTTGTTTTACACTCTTAGTCCAATGTTCTCCATTAAACAATCACATTACGTTATATTATCTGTTTCATTGGCACTATTTCCTTGCTGGTTTATTAATATTTTGGCGTAGAATACGTCTTACCTTACGGTATAGGGAGTCATGTCAGATTGTTATTGTTGTAATCTTTATTTCATTGATTATGAGGAAACGGCGAGATAACTTTTTTTAAAAATTTTTTGTAGGTAAATGAAGATGTTATCTTTTGTTTGATAAACATTTCATATTGGTTGATATATATTATTATACACAAAAAACCGCGTTGTTTTACACTCTTAGTCCAATGTTCTCCATTAAACAATCACATTACGTTATATTATCTGTTTCATTGGCACTATTTCCTTGCTGGTTTATTAATATTTTGGCGTAGAATACGTCTTACCTTACGGTATAGGGAGTCATGTCAGATTGTTATTGTTGTAATCTTTATTTCATTGATTATGAGGAAACGGCGAGATAACTTTTTTTAAAAATTTTTTGTAGGTAAATGAAGATGTTATCTTTTGTTTGATAAACATTTCATATTGGTTGATATATTCCTAATATTTAAATTTCTCAAATGAAAATTGTTTAAACACATACACTCAAACATATGTGTGGTCTTTGGTTGAGTGTTTGAGTTTGTAGCGTGAACACAAACTATGCTGCTGTTTTAGTGTGGACACAAACCTTCGGCTGTTATTTTGATTGATGAAATATTGAAATTTCGTACATTTACTTATGTCTTTAAGTGAAACAAAATGTTAAATGTGAATTTGAATTTAACATGGATATATAATTATAAAAAATATAAATCAAATTGGTTTGCGTCTGTTATTTATCATTTATCCTTACTCTTTTAATTTAGAAACATAATTATCCTATTTTTCCTACCATAAGCTTATGTATATTATCAAAAGTAACTTTCAAATAAATAAATTCATTTGCTTATGTTATTTATCATTTATTGTTATATATGTTTTCTGTCTTATCGGATAGCGTATTCTACGTTAAACTTAATGGCCGTGTCTCTGACACAGGCTGCAGGGACAGTCCGAAGGCCTCGGACAACTGTCTGCTGTATTTTTTTTATAATATTCCAATTCCGAAACGTTTGACCGCTGTTGGCCATAAAGTTTTTCCAATAGTTTAACAATATCTGTTTTCCTTTCTAAATTAATTATAATATCAAGAGGAATTTCATTAAGCAAAGCTGGCGGTAGTTTACTCATTTTAAGATAGCTGGTAAATTTTTCCTTGTCGTCAAATTTGTAAGTTCCAGAAGTTTTGACTACAGATTGCTTGCGCTGATTTGTGAAGAGCTCAAACTATATTCTTGTCATACTTTGTATGCCGTTTATGAGACAATAAAATTCTGCCAACATTCTAATATCTTTATGGTGCTAATCCATTCCTAAAATCTTAACTAGAACGAGCAAAGAATAAACTTCGTGATAAACTTCTTTAACAAAAGTTTGTATTTTTTACTACCCAAAATTAAATCGAATTCGATATGAACTTTTGTAACCTTTTCCAAATTTAAGTAGATAACAATTATCTATTCTTCGTTTGGTGGAGTATTTCTTTCCATTAATGATTAACATTTTTCCAAAAAATTCATTGACACATTAAAATAAAAATTTTTATATTTATTTTGGCTCTCGGTTATTGTTTATTTTGTCATCACATCACTGCGATAATGCATAAAACAGGGTTGTCCGTCAATTATCTGTTCCCTAGATAAAGTGCTCATTATACGGTACTATTGGAACCTTCACTAAATCTTAAAGCTTTCAATAATGGATGAATGGTTTAGAGCTAATTTATTATTTTTTATGAATAAAGCCATTAGAGATTAATTACTGAGCACTATCAATTAATTTGTTGCCTTTAAAAAGTTAAATTCCAATGATTTATTTTTTATTTTATATTCTTTATATTTCCTAATTTTGTTTGTTTACACAAAATATATGTATGTTTGTGTTAGAATTTGCTAAATATTATTTTCAAAAATTTCTCCAGTAAAATCTTGTCAGTTCTCTATGATTCACAAATTTCAAATTTATTTGCGTAAGTTTTTTCGTTACCTATTAGTTGCCTTCATTAAATTTCGTAAAATTTGTATTTTAAAAAATATTGTAAATAGACAAAGTGGCGGGTTGCCAACATACAAATCTATTATTTATTGGAGACCACAATTATAAATATGGTAAAATTATGTTACAAATAAATAATTTTTGTCTAAACACTATCATATGTGCACAAGTAGTACAATATTCCCGAAAAACCTACGTAGAATGATTCTATTTAGTTATTTATTTACAGAATTTGTAAATCATAATAAATTATATTATGGCCGTCGGTGGTGCAATGGTTAGTGTGCGCGGCTCTTGTACATGAGAGCCTGGATTCGAACCCTGCTCTGACCACCTTAAAATTTCTTTCGGCGGCGGTCACCTCGCATAGTGACGGCGACACTATCGAGTATATAGCCATGAAAAAGCTTCTCAAAATACCGTTCGGAATCGGTGCAAAACAGTAGGTCCCAATCAGTGAGTGAAAACTGGAAAGCGCATAGCTCAGTGATTGTGTGAAGTTCTCCCCTGTCCCTTCATGGGATGTAATGGGAAACCATTTATTTATTTATTTAATAAATTATAAGGATAAATAAATATATATGTATTTACCTAAGGTTTTTGACCTAAATTTTATTTTTACTAAAATAAGAACTGTGTACATTAGTCCGACTCACATTGTATGGTGGGGGAAAAAGTGTTTTTGTTCACCCCTCAATATGCACCTTAGTTTGGTTTCTGATAATTTCCAAGATATTTCGCCTCTACCATTAATATCCCATGAACTGGACCTTTTTTGAAAAAAGTATTTTTTTTCAGTTTTTCAAAGAAATTTGTACTTCAGGTAAATATATACAATACAATGTTTTTCAAAGAAATTTGTACTTCAGGTTAATATATACAATACAATGTAACAGTATTAGATCATATGAAAAGGCTTTAAAACATGTAAATACATATCCTAACACATCCCTTTTCCAGGGATATTCTGAAAAATTAAACTCATATTTAAATTTTTAGTACGAACATTTTTCTGATTTAAATGTTCCACAGCACCTCGGAAAATGTAATAAAAAGTAAAAAAGTACATATATCTATACAACAATGATCTCCTTGTCCAAAGAAAAGATTTGGTACTTGAATTTTTGGTAAAATGCGAACAAGTGCAAAATTCAAAAAAAAACACCAACATATTGAATTTTTGGTAAAACGCGAACAAGTCACGTATTTACTTAAATCGAATAAAGGTTCAAATACGTGAATCTAACATTTAAATCAGAAAAATCTTTAAAAATTCGATTATTACAGAATATCCCTAAAAAAAGCACGTGTCAGGACATGTTTTGTTATGATACTAATATTACATACATTGTCTGTTCTTAAAGTACAAAATTCTTTGAACAGCTAAAAAAAACCTTTTTTAAAATGGACTCACGGCATCTTAATGCTAGGCATGAAATATTTTGGGAATCATCATAAAACAAACCAAAGTAAATTTTGAGGGGTGGGCAAAAGGAACATTTTTTGTGAGTCTTTCTAATGTACATTTTTCAAATATATTTTGTCCCTAAAAATATTATAAGTATGCTACGGTGTTGACCCTGGATGTTAGTATTTCCAATTTATCAATTCCCCAGAAGTAGCTGTTCGTTAGCACTACAATAGTAGAAAACGGGAACTGATCGGGACCCATATTAAAAGCCACAAAAGTTAAACCTTTGGAAAAAAAGTGCAATATTTTCAGAGTTGAATGTAATTTTTGTAACAAAACGTTTACAAATTCGACCAATTTTTGTTAGGAAATTTGTGGAATGAAACGTATCCGTCTGAGAGTAAAGGTTAGATGATAGCATAGGCTATTATAACTTTTACTAAAATCGGCAGATAGTACTTTGTGGTAAATTCTGACTGATAATTCCCTTGGAGTGCGACCGTTTTGATTTTGCCAGCATGCAAATACGTCTGCTGTTGATGAAGAAAAGCGTCAAATTCCCATCTGCCTTCCATAAAAATATCGTTTAAAAGATCATCTGTCAGATCCTATGTACCTGTCAATATGCCCTCTACATGACGGCATTCCGGGAAGCTGACTTCTTGCTTTCAGATATATCTTCGCAATAATTCTTATTCGTATATAAATAATCAATATTCTTCGAGCTTGAGGTCAGATTTGCTGTTGTTATATTTATTTTTCTCGATATTTCGCTACTCCTTTGTGTAGCATCATCAGGAGATATAAACAATATTTAACAATTAAAACAAAACAAAATTAACAATTGTGAAAAAATTATGTCAATTTAAAAATGTACAAACAAGTTTTCACGCCTTTTTTCAAAATTTTCTGAAGTTACACAAACAAAAATAATGTTCGTAAAAAGCTCATATAAATTAAACCAAAGAACATTATTTTTGTTTGTGTAACTTCAGAAAATTTTGAAAAAAGGCGGGAAAATTAGTTTGAAAATTTTTAAATTGGCATAATTTTTTCACAATTTTTATTTTGTTTTAATTGTTAAATATTGTTATATCTCCTGATGATGCTACACAAAGGAGTAGCGAAATATCGACGAAAATAAATATAACAACAGCAAATCTGACGTCAAGCTCGAAGAATATTGATTATTTATTGATAAGGAAAAGGTCGAACAACAGAATAAAAATACTTATTCCCATATTTTATAAACAGTCTGGTAGGTCTTATAATGGTAGTGAGAGAGCATATGCTACACGTTTTCATTCGCTACTTCTAGCATGGTAGAAATGCTTTCAGAAGCAGGCAGACTAGCAATTCCCAGCAGCTTAAGGATCTTACGACTTTTTTGCAGAGTTTTAATTGCATCGCCAGGGATTAATCACATTTCGTATTCAGCCACATCCTGCATACTTTGTATCGGGTATCAAATGACTGGAACAGCCTGTATTTATAAAAAGGTCAATGTACAAAGAAGGGTACAGAATATGATATCGCGTGGTATTACAACGGTCTTCATTGGACTGTTAATAGTGATACCCAATTACATATAACCATCTACCTAAATTCCTACAAGACCTTAAAAAATTGTTCGTCGAAATGTCGACTGACAGATTATTTACACCTACGCAAATGCCTGCAACAAGAAGCCGTTCCAGAAGGGGTAAAGCATTCCAATAGAAGATGTAATACATCTGCTTCACATACTCTTTCACTTCGTTTAGGAGACATGAAGAATGTCTTCCAAAAGTAACCAGATTAGCATGTGCTCCACTTTTGTTTTGATATAATTTAGAAGTCAGCTTCCCAGAATTTGATACACACTCTCTTAGATGGTCATGCTTATAGATCTTTGGGACAGCACACTTACAGTGTTTACAAATATTTTGATGCGACTTTGTAACCAGAGTGGTACTAATTATATTTCGGAGCTAGAAAATTTTTATCTTAGTATAAAAATTGAGGTCTATTCTATATACCTATCTTTAGGGACATATGAAGCATGTCTTTTCTGGAAGCCAAAAAAATGTCAAGTCACCATTTCCGCTGCTGAGGTGATGATAATAAATTCCATCAGCCTTTCTCAAGGAAGACCTGGGGAATGCCTTCTTCTGGAAGCCAAAGGGATGGTGTTTACTTATTTTTTGATCGTGTTTTGTCACCGTTTATATTTATAGTTTAGAACCGACTACATATCAACACGTCAGACTACTGCATCTTTGGTCGCGAAGTCCAATTTTAACGAAATTTTTTATTTCCTTTACATCATTATTATAATTGTCTCAGAAGCAGTAAATTTCTGCTCATTTATACATAGAACATAGAAACAACATTTACATACACATTTTAACATTAAACACCATTAAATTCTCACCAAATTTTATTCATAATTCAAAATCATATTCATATCTAATATCAATTAATAAAGCCAATTATAAAGGTTCAGGTGTCAGTCGTCAGTTGTTATTTCAAGTTTCTTAACCTCATAAAGCAAATGATATTCCCAAAGTTTTTGAGATCTAAATGTAAAAAAAAGTATATAAACAGAAACGAAACGAACTAACACAAAGATCAAATCTTGGAATTCAAAGAAAAAAAAACTACTCTTACAAAACGCAATGAAGTTTCAAGTGTTACCCGCACTTGCGCACTTGTTGAAACCCGTGTTGAATACTCGCAACAACAGATTTGTATTGAAAACTTCGCCGGCTTGGAACATCGAAGATAAGAAACTGAAACACGACACAGCACGAAAATTTAAAACAGAAAACCAAAATCTGACAAGAAAAAATATTTTAAATTCAATTGGAACTGAAAACAGTTAATCACCTGTTGTATGATCACAAAGATCAATCACTTGCTGTTGGCTGGCTGGCGGAGTATTTGGTTTATGTTGAGATAAATGGAATTTTGGTGATCCAAATACGAGGTGTGTTGAGGTAAGTAGGTGAGACCAATTGGCTAATACATGCAGGCTGTTGTGTTGCAGGTGGAAACCGCTTTCTAAAATTTGTAATTAATCTCGGTAAGAAAACAATTTTTTCTTAAAACCGCAGCTATTAAATTGGCTGCCGTGATTCATCTGAAAAAAATTAAAACGCGTCTTCTACAAATTATTATCACGACGAAAATGGGTGGTTTGTAATTGAGGAAAGCGCAATCTAGGTCTACGATAATCACTGTTTCGGGGTCTGAGTTCCATTAAAATAAACTGGGATACGAATTGTAGTGCCAGCTTCTCAGATAATGCAGAATTTTTTAGTTCTTTACAAAAATTTCAGTCGGGTGTACTGGCGTACCCACACCCTACGTCATTCATTGGATACGAGTTTCATTAAAAAAGGTTTATATTCACCCGTGCGATACACGAGTGGGCATAGTAAATGCGCCCCTATTTAATAGCATTGCGCCAAATATTATCTAACATCCGACTTAAGAAACCAAGCGGTAACTACCGCCTAATTGTCCGCCCAATATTTGTATGGGAGGTAGACAAATTTGCATGGCAAAGCTGATCATTTGGTACATACACAGTAGGTTTTGACATAGTAAGCGTGTTTTGGTCACACAGCTTGCTTATATAATCGCTTGTTTTGTATGAAGCACTTAGCGATAACTTAGCGACCCGAATTATTTTCGCTAAGTTAAAACACAATATTTTTTATATCTTTTACCGATTTCAACCCGTTTTCATATTTTTGAATAAAATTACTTACCGGCCAACACCAAATTCCATTAAAATCGGTTGTTTATACGAGAGATCATATCAGCCAAATGGTGAGCCGGCCGTTCTTTGCATGGGATGTTTAAAAATGGGTGTGGCGCGCTCGTCAATTTTAAATTACAAAGTGGCATTTAAGAAAACATTGCCTGGTACCAAGTTTAATTACGATCGGTTGCGGTTTATGAGAGTTATCGTTTCGACCAAACGGACATCCATCCGCTCAACTTTTGTACGGGAGGTACCAGAATAAGAGTGCAAAACCACTCATTTTCTATAGAACAGTGAATTTAACTATAACGGCGCTACAAAAGTTTTTTTAAATAAAACAAAACAGCTTTTAGATACCAATGAAATTCTTTATTCCTGTGAAAGTACGTTCGATGCCATTATGTATGGAACTGGATTTCTTTTGCATGGCCACCACGGGCACGCTTGCTGAAGTCCAGACGCTGAACCCAATTTTCGACGGTTTTCAAGCATAAATCGGCCGATACTGCTGCAATTTCACGTTCGATATTCGTACGAAGTTCATCAATCATCGCTGGCTTGTTGGCATAGACCATAGACTTGACGTAGCCCTACAGGAAATAATCTAACGGCGTCAAATCGCACGACCGAGGCGGCCATTCGACTGGGCCATTTCGTGAAATAACACGTTCACCAAACTTGGTTTCCAATAAATTGATTGTGGCATTCGCTGTGTGGCTTGTGGCACCGTCCTGTTGCAACCACATGTCCTCCCAGTCCATATTATCCAATTGGGTCCAAAAATATTCGGTTATCATTGAACGGTAGCGATTCGCATTCACAGTATTGTACCGCTCTTGATCATCACGAAAGAAGTACGGCCCAATGACGCCGCCGGCCCATAAACCGCACCAAACCGTAATTTTTTCGGTATGCAATGATGACTCATGGATTACGTGTGGATTGCTGTCTCACCAATAACCCATATTTTGCTTATTGACGCAGCCATTCAGCCAGAAATGAGCCTCATCGCTGAAGATGATTTTCCGTTGAAAATTCGAATCGTAGCGCTCTTAAAGTTGAGGCCACTGACTCCAAATTTCGGCAGTAAATTTTAATAATTTCGACTCGTTGTTGGCTCGTATATCTTTCCATGATGAAATGGCAAACCTTACTGAAGAGAAATGTCAAAAGAGCGGGAAAAAATATAGCGTCGTTTGCTGTCCCTATCGATTTACTTTTATAGCGTCTCTGTTGAAAACCCCTGTATATTGTCTAATACTAAATTCCTTAAATATTGGTTTGTTGTGTGGGAGTTATCTGGATGAAGAACCAACCGGCCACATAACTTTGGTATGGGAGGTAACAAAATGGGTGTGGCAAAATCGCCGAAGAAAAAGTTATAGAAGAAATATGATTTTATACAGAATGTGTCGGTTTGTGTGGAAGGTACCATCAGAGGCGAGGTAAAAACGCCAATTTTAGAGAGCTGACTAGAAAATTTCAACTCGTGAAATTCAACAGTTTTCAAGTCAGAGTTGTAAAAAGAGTTAAAACATCCAACGAATGTTCGAACTTACCTTTTTGTTACACGGTACCTGCTCGATTTCTATGAACACATTAGTAAATGTTACATTGGAAAATAGAAAACAACGTTCAATCATATGATGACGTTACATTTAAATAATATTAATACTTAAGATTATATAAAGACCACTGCAAGCACATGTGTCATTATTTTCTTGCTTAATACTTTTTGTTTTTTCCCACAAAAAACAAAGAAAATGCAAAGCTACAGACATATGTACATACATACATTGTTATGTTCGTACATACGCTACACAAGTTCACACAATTTTCGTGTCTCTCTTGCTATCTCATTTTTATATACGTATAACCACGTCATTATTCTCTTTCCTCTGAGAGTACTCCGCACCCACACAAGACAACTATTCGCTGCCGCTACATTAGTGTGTGTTTTTTTGTCGCAGGCTGACAATCTGTGTTTCGCAGTCGGACGAATCTGTGTTCTATATAGGGGTGGATCACCATTATCGTTTAGGGGTATGAAAAATAGATGTAGGCCGATTCTGAGACCTACCCGATATGCACACAAAATTTCATACAAATCGGTCCAGCCGTTTCGGAGAAGTTTAATGCCAAACAATCTGTGATCGCAGTCGGACAAACTGTATTTGGATGTGTTCACTTTGTGAGTTTAGTTCCTAACCGCGCCTATAGATGTTAGTTAACACATCAAAAACATATCTCAAAAACTAAAAAATTAGACAAAATGTATAATTCATATTTTTATTTTGGACTTGTTTTGTTAACAAAACTAAAAGAGACAAATATCTCGAAAATGGTGCGTTCGATTGGGGAAATAAGTGGTTGTGACAGAGAGGTTCCTTGAGCAATTCGCGCAAACTCGAAATCGGTGTATTCAATCGACAAAAATCGTAAATTTTGACCTCTTTAAAAAGTTTTCAATATTTTTTTTTGTGAAATCGTCAGTATGTGTCTCGAAGTGGCTTGCTCGAGTGCTAATATGCGAGGTTCACGGAGAGAAGCATATAACCAACTCTGTGCAATAGATGAGACTAGCAGTGCCTAAGAACTAGAGACCCAAATTGAGCCACCATTCTAAGATAACACACTTACTCTATACCAGCGTGATAAGACGTTACTTACATGTGAATCTACAGTCCAGGAGAAGCAGTGCCACAGTGCAAATATGCAAAAGATTTACACCATATGCTTTTTAGGCTGTCTTGTCGGCCTAACGACTGCAGACCGTATGATAATGTAATTGAGAGTAGCGCAGATCTTTACACCAGCAAACAAAAGATACGCTGATGGGCTCTAACTGTCGGGATATTGGAATCGCGAAGGTGGTTATGTAAAACTGCTTAACAATTATACCATGGTGAGAGTTGTTGACAGATATTTGCGAAATAAATAGTTGGGGAGGAATACAGTACAATGCTGATGGTTCTACGAGGACCTTAATATTAAGCAGAACCTTCGTCTTCCAGGCCATAAAGCTGTTTTCCATGCAGATGTTATAAATAAAGAAATGGTTTCCTATTACATCCCATGTAGGGATTAGGGAGAGCTTCTTACAACCAGAGAGTTGTGCACGTTCTAGTTTTACACTCACTGATTGGGATTATAGCTTTACACCGGTTCCGAACAGTATTTTGTGAAGCTTTTTGATGGCTAAATACACGATAGTGTCGTCGTCACTAACTGAGGCGACACTATTGAGTATTTAGAAAAGAATTTAAAGTCGAAAGAAATTTAATGTGGTCAGAGCAGGGATCGAATCCCCGTTATCATGCACAATAGCCGCGAACACTACCACTGCATCACCGACGACCGCAGATGTTATTATGGGTGATAAATTGATGACTGAACTCATCTTTCAATTGGGCCATTGTTTCATGCGATGTGTACCACGTACCAACATTGTGCAGTTTGGAAGAAATATGCTTGAAATCATCGAACGATAGCGGACGCCATGGGGGGTAATATTGGGACCATCGACATCTTTAAAGGAATCCAGACCAATGATTCCGACGACATCTAAGCCACGCGAAACATTGAATTTTGCTGGATGAGTTATTAGAGAGCTCATCAGACCAAAGGCGACAACTTACATACAAACATACCCATTCAACTAGATATGAGCTTCGTCGCTGACGTCCATAAATTTGTCGAAGTACTCGACCAAGATTTCTCACCGTGCACGAATTTGTCGAAGTACTCGAATAAAACTTTTCACCGAGCACGAATTTTGATAGTATAATACAAAAATTTGTAAGCGTTTCCCGGGTGTAAGTCTTTCCGTAATGAAATGGAATGGTAACTGAACATGTGTGACTCTGACACATGTCACGAATCACAGTAAACCTGTCAAAAAGTTGGCACTGAAACCCCAAATAGCAACCAAAGCTGCACCAATAACGGCAGCAGCATGAGGTGGAGTCTAGATTACTGTTATATCTTTGACAACGAAAGGTTAGACGAGGATACTAGGATGCGCTCCAACTAGCGGACGATAAATCTTGATATATCCTGAACAATCAGCCAAGCAATGAAGACTGAAATTCAACAAGGCGCATGAAACCTCTTGGTAGAATATAGGGTGAGTCAGAACAGAGACCTGAGTGTAGGGTTAATAAATCTGAATTTATCTCTGACATAGTCGGATTATGGCTCTTCTAACTGGGTACTCCACTCCGAAGACTCATCTACGATGTATTTATCCAGCGGGCACACGCAAATGCAGGGTGCGTGAGAAGGAAATCGAAAATATAGGTCTTTGTCTCTGCTATTGTCACGTCTTTCCATAATGAAATGGAATGGTAATTGAGCATGTGTGATTGTGACACATGTCACAAATCACAAGAAAACTGTCAAAAAGATGACACTGAAGACCCAACCAGCAACAAACGCTCCGCCAATAACAGCAGCAGCTTCAGCTGGAAGGTAGATTACTGTTATATGTTTGACAACGAAAGGTTAGACGAGGTTGCTAGGATGCGCTCCAACTAGCGGACGATAAATCTTGAACAATCACCCAAGCAATGAATTCTGAATTTAAACAAGGCGCATGAAAACTGCTTGGTAGAATATATAGGCGAATCAGAACAGAGAAATGACTGTAATTAACGAATTGCAATAAACTCTAACATAGTCGGTTTATGGCGGTTCTAACTGGGTACTCCACTCCGAGGGCTCATCTGCGATGAACTTATACCGCCAGCACAAGCAAATGCAGGGTGTGTGAGAAGGTAATCGAAATTATAGGGCATTTTCTCTGTTATTGTCAAGCTTTTACGATATTCCAGTTGGGACTATCTTAAGGAAACATATTGGCGAAACACTGTGAAAGTTGTAGTCAGTACGAAATTCTTATTCGAAATGATGGTGAATTCCTGGATCTGTGAACAACACATAACAGACCAACCTATCATCTTAGGTGGATATCCCAGAATGTGCATCGAAGAACAAATTTCTTTAATTTTCCTTCTCAACTCAAACATAGTCCAAACATGGCTAATATTGTCACCAATTTTTCATTATCGAGAAAATGGCGAATTTTTTGATTCTCTTCATTAAATGAATATCTGCCACAAAATGGCGGTTGCTATATTAGCAAGTTACACTATTCGAACTTCCTTCCATTTTCGTTGCACTAATTTCTCATCCATCATACACTTTTTCCCTTGCCATTTACGGAACTACAGGACATGTAACACGTACTACCTAAATTATTATGCCACTCTTCATTTGTCGATTATTTAAAGGTCGTCATACTGATTTCAATTAAAAAGTCACTTTGTCTTTTAGTCATCGTACACATGTTTTGCGTATTTTTGTGTGTCTCTTCCAAAATCTTAACCCACTTTAATATGTAAAACAAAACAAAAACACCTAGTAGACTGACTGTTTTCTTTTCCATTGTGGTCTGAGAAGTAGGACAGAGGAAATGAAAGAAAGGTTCAGTTCAGTTCAGTTGAGTTCCAAAATCCAGCAACAATCTCCATCAGACAAATGTGTCACAGTTAACGTAAGCTTTATGTCCCCGAATCCGAAGAAGATGAAAAAAAAACTAAAACAATAAAGCCAATTGGTTGTGGTTTTAATTAATTTAAAGTCAATACAAATTTTCGTTGACGGGGTACATTATTCCCTCCCTGGAACGAGGCTCTGTCCAACTGCAAACTGAGGTGAGAAAAGAACAAAAAAGCCCCAAGTCACGATTTGTTTAACAAGCCATGTGATGTATGTACGACTAGTAGTATGTATGTTTTTCTTTGACTTTCAGCTGTAGAGATGGTGTTTAGATGTTGCGACAATTGGTCGCTCGTTCGGTTGGTTGCTTGTATTCTGGCCCGCATAAGTGCGTGTTAACTTGGCTGGGATTTGCAAATTTGTTGCTGTGGTTGTTGTCGGTGTTGTGTGGTGATCTTCTTCACTTGAAATCTTACGGTATTTGGTCGTTTTTGTACTTTTTCGCGCTTTTACAGTTTGATTTAAACAAATCGCCACGATTTGTGCTGATGCTGTAAACGATGTCATTGTTGTGTTGTATCGATGGGTCGCCGTTGTCGGTATTTGTCTTTTTGGTGTCGAACTACCTACCAACCTACCTGGTACGTATGTAGACTGCCACATTTTGGAGGGGCTTAACATTTGATCAGAAAATTACACGACCATAGAGTTTTCCACTTGAGTGGAATATATGTGGGAGTTTTATCAGGCAAAGGGGTAACCCATATGTGATAGTCTTCGTGTTAGAACTATATTTATAATGGCACCTTAAAACTATGGTGATCGGTTACATCAAAGCCGCTTAACAACGCTGGATCTCGCCACGATGTAAATGGTATATTGTGGTGAGCTTCTCACAACCAGTGAGCTGTGCGCGTTCTGGTTTCACACTCACAGATTGGGACCTACAGTTTTACACCGATTCCGAATGGTATTTTTGAGAAGCCTTTTCAAGGCTAAGAACTCGATAGTATTGCCGTCACTAAGCCACGTTCTCACGTACAAGGGCCGTGTACACGACAATTGCACCACCGACGGTCACCAGTGATAATATATGAACACGTAGTTTCAAATCAGATGACTAAATCGGGATGGATTTTAGTTAAGGGTGCTCATTGGTATAGGCTGTGCAAGTCATAGGTCTGAATAGATAAGAAAGTAGACAATTTGTTTTTGGAGCGAAATACCTTATCGCACTTTGCGGGAATTAAAACTTTTGTATTAACACTATTATGTTACAACCCACTATTATCAACTATATTGTTTACTTTTGGTTTGGTTTGTGTCTTGACCAACTAGATGTCTCACATAGGTTGGGGAAATTTTCTGTTGAATGTGAAGTTTTCTAGGGGGAGCCTGTAACCAATATTTAGCGTATTTTGAAGTTCTGAACTCAATAAAAAGTAAATTTAGAAAAGTTAAAGTGGATGAAGTTTAAAAAATAAACTTTTCTTAAATAAGTGCCTTTTCTTCAAAAACCAAAATTTTATCGAAAAAAAATGCGTGTTCATATTCTTGAACAAAGTACCTTTACTTAAAAAAAATGTAACGCATCGAAGGAGCCATTTAAGGCCCTTAGTATCTTTGGACGAAATTTGTTTTACGATATTTTGAGACGATTGAGCCATGTCCGTCTGTCTGTCTGTCAACACGATAACTGCCGTAAATCTTTACAGATCATTATGAAATTTTGTCAGTGACTATTATTTGCCAATATTGAGTTTGGGATTGAAAACTGGCATTTTGATCACGACCCTTCTGGTACTTCCCATACAAATGGACACATTTAGTACAAAATCATATTTCTTTCAAACCTTTCGTCTGGTAGATGTGATTATCTTCAACTCTCACACCGGTTAATAATCTGTAAATGCCCACAATAACTGGAGGAAATGGGCGAGATTGTCCAGCCCATTCTGGCACCTCCCATACAAAACACCGTTTTCGTCCGGGTTGTCAATCCGATAAATAGCGTGAAACACTTCCGACCGTAATGAAATTAGGTGTAATGCTTCACGTTATCAACGGCCAATCACCGATTAAAGCAAGGGTGATTTTCCCACGCCCATTTTGGTACCTCGCAGACAAAAGTTGTTTCGCTGTCTGATTGTTCGGCACGAGAAGTCCCGCAAAACCGAACCAATCTTTTTTGAAAGTTTGTACTAATCAATATTTAGTCAAATGAAACTCTACTATACAAGGTGGCGCAAAAGTAATCCTCCTATCAGAAAATGCTATACATTTTGCGATTGGCCCCTAATGTCAGTTCTGTTTTGCCATTTGTGTAGTAAACACATGCGAAATACACGTTAATAAACAATGTTACGCTACACTGCTCCAGAACGCGGAATATTGCTGACTATTTATTTGACCAATAATCGGTCGGTGACTTTGGCACAACGTGAATTTCGTCGCAGATTTCCTGGCCGTCCAATGCCTACTGGTGAAACACTGCGACGTTTAGCCGCTCGCCTCGACGAGACTGGCACAACACGAGATACTGCCAGGCGTGGCAGACCCCGGAGTAGCCGTTCTGCAGAGAATATTGCTGCTGTAGCCGAGGATGTCATGGAAGCGCCGTCGACATCGACCAGACGACGTGCCACGCTACAGAGCAATGATCAACGAGTTATTTTTGCCGCAACTTGATGAATTAGGATTGGAAAACATGTGGTTCCAACAGGACAGTGCAACGGCACACACTGCAGGTGCCACAACCGATATGCTGAAGGATGCATTTCCCGGGCGCCTAATCTCCCGTTTTGGCGATTTGCACTGGCCAGCAAGATCGCCTGATTTGACCGCTCCAGACTTCTTTTTGTGGGGCTTTTCGAAGTCGCGGGTTTATGTCAACAAGCCTCAGACTCTTGCAGCTCTTAAAGACAATATCCGTCAAGAATGTGAGGACGTATCGCCGGAAGTTTTGGCCAAAGTGATGGAAAATGCCATAAAAAGGGCTCAAATGACAATCAACTGTGGCGGCGGCCATTTACATGACATCATATTCTCGACTTGATGTGAAAAAAATTAAAAGACCAAATAAAAATAATCCACAAGAAGAATCAAAGTTTTTCATTTTTTTTTAAATTACAGCCAAAAAACATCGGAAGTTTACTTTTGCGCCACCTTGTAGAAAATGAGCTGTTTTGCCACACCCACTCTGGTACCTCCCATATAAAAATTGGGCGGATGACCGGTTGATCGACACGACAACTCTTGTTAACTACAAACGATCTTAATAAAATTCGGTACTAGGCAATATTTTGCTAAAAGCTACTATGTAATTAATAACTGACTAGATCAGTACCTACCATACATAAATTTGGAACTGATCAAAATTTTGGCAACAACTTGCCGTGCCCATTTTTGTACCTCACATATAAATATTGGGAGAAAAAAAATTCCCCAAAGCCACTTAGGATCGTAACTAATGTGGGAATTCAATAATATTCAGAGTAATATAAATATGGCCACTTTTGGGTAATGGTCGGTTTTTAACAGAACTCCCATGGATTGGATGACTTAGTGTGAGGGTGTAATTAAGTCGGTTCACCCGACTGAAACTTATGTACTGTTTTTTATAGTCCAAAGAAGATTTCAGCTGTTGATCAAATCATCATATTGACAGCCCGGATGACAACCATTCCTTTGTATTGGAAGTACCTGAATGAGTGTGTCAATCTTCCTAAATTTTCTCCAGCTAAGTAGACATTTACAGATTATCAACCAATGCCTGGGTCGAAGCTAATTCCACATTGGAGCATTCCAACGCCAAGTACAGACGAATTGAATTAGGTTTATGTGATTGTATTTCATATACACTGAACCGAAAAGCATCGTCACTGGGATGAAAATGTTCATCACCACAACAACTTTTGTCATCGAAAGTGAGGTAACGTACAGTTTCATTTCAGCTATGAAAATGTGTTCATCAACTGCAAATTGTTCGTTACTGTGGTGAAAGTATGGTGGTTGTTGCGATGAATTTGCATCATTATAGCTACGAATTGGTTTCATTGCTGCAATAACTTTGTCTCATTGTTGCAACGAATAAGTATCGTTCTTGCAATGAATTTTTTTCATTACGGCAATGCATTTTTTTAATTGCTGCAGTGAATTTTTTCATTATTGCAATGAATTTGTTTCATTACTACAATGATTTTATTTTATTGTTTCAATGAATTTTTTGAAGTTTGTTTGCTGTCATGTAGCTCCTTGCATTCTGTTTATTTATCTATTTGATTTATAGATGCTTAATTACGATTACAGCAAACTAATAATTTCACACAAGTTATTTTTCACAACAAAAGATAATTACTAAGAATGACCAAATATTTTTTTTTTTAAATTTATTTAAATTATTCCGGAGGAGAAATATGTGTACCACTTTCGGCTATTGCAAAGGAACTGATTTAAAATGTATACGTGACCGACCACTCACGCTCACCATTTTCCGTTGCTGGCTTCTTTATTACGCTCGCTCAGTTTTTCTACTGATTTTCTCTCTTTATCTTCATAAAACTTAGTTTCGTTGCAATGACAAATTGTTTCGTCAACTGTAAATGTTGACAAACTCCAAAAATAAATAAATAATAAAAATAAACCAAAAAAAATAAAGAGATAAACCAAATATCAGTAGTTTAAATATCGTGCCTTTCCTGTTTTTTTAATTTTTAACCCATTTTTCTACAAAATTCAAATTAAATAAAATTGTTGCAGTGACTACCAAATTGTCGGATATACGACACTTTTCACTATAGCAACGTAAAATCATTAACGAAAATGTTTCATCTATGCGACGAAGCGTTTTTCTTTCATTGTAGATACAAATGTATCCTTTGAGTAGCTAATCTCATCTTTTGATAGAGCAGGCTACATACTGTTCCACGATTTTTTATATAAACACTCTGGCTAATTCATTACAGAATTAAGAGAAAAGTAAACAAGGATCGTCTCATATTAGTCGGGTCGGGTTAGTTTTATCGTTCCCTTCAAATTTCAGCAAGCCTAATACAGATTGAGACACATGTTCGTTAGAACAACAGTCGCCAAAACGCAGTGCAAGAATTACTAGGTTGCACTCCGTTTGACAACAGTCTCCTTGCTCAAAGAGCCCGATATTAGAGCTATCTCTACCATGAAAACGCTTTCTCAAAGCAGTCCGTTCGGAATCGGCGCAAAACTGTAGGTCCCAACCGAAGTGCACCAAAAAAATGAGCGCACATCTCACAAATTTTGAAAGCAACTCCACAATTCCATCATGTTGCGTGATGGGAAATCAAATTTAAATTGTTCTCTAGTGCGAATTCAACAAGTCCGCAAAATATCTAATATCTATAATGGGTATAATGGGGCAAAAACGTGTCAAGAAATTGAAATAATCAACTTTCTTCAAGGATAATAAACATTAATCAAAAATTTGTATAAATCAACTTTGAAAACAAAATGCCCCTCTTAAAACAAACTAGAATTATAAATTTGTTATTGGAACAACATTGGTACTAATCCACAGTGTCAATACTTACGAAAGACCTACATCAGTAATTTTTAGTTCCTTGGATGTTTTACTTTTTTCCCCGTGTAAAATCCGTTTTCCTGCTACAAAATTCAGAAACATATTCCCTACATTTAAACTTATTTCTAATACGAGTACAACTAAATCCGACTTATGCTCAAACGTGGCATTCATTCCAGCTCTTCCATACCAATCAAATAGTGGGTTGTTTATTTGGACAATCAGTCGGCAAAGTCAGAGTTTAGTTTCAATTTAAGCGTGTTTTATTTGTTGTTGTCGATTTTTACTCGAGTGCAATAATGTCGCATTGTCATCCTCTTCGTAGTAGTTCCAAGTTGTATTCACTTGAATTGGCTTCGCAAGCTTCGTTTCAGTTCGGCTTGCTTTATGGCCTGCTCAGTTTGACTTAAGATTATTTGAGCTTTAACGATGGGTTCACTTAATTTAAACAACATGCAAAATACTCTTGAATGTCCATTTCCCCCCACAACAAACAAACAAACATATTTTGCGCCTACTAAAGTGTTCATATAGCACTTGCTTTATAGCCATATTTGGCTAAAATTCAAATGGCATTAACACGTTTCCGTATTGCAATTGCGAGATGTTCATGCGCATATGTAGTAGGGAGGGATGATGTCGTCTAGTTATTTGTTTCACTCCATAGCGAATGGGGTGTGGTATGATGAGGTAGGAGAGAAAATGGACCATCAAGATGGATAGATACACACTCCAAACTGTTTAAGTAGATGAAGTTTGCAATTCAAGTGTCACCTTTAAGTGTGTTGGTCAGGCAGTGACAAACGTAAGATTCTGTTGAAGCGGGAAAATGCTGTCAAATTTTGCTCAAAAAAATCCCACGAGTGTCTAGAATATAAAGTCATATCATAAGTAAATCTGATTCCACTGCATGGACCACGCCAACAAGACCCATACTAACCACCTTTCATTTATATCAGCGGAGGGAAACTGTAATAATGACGACGATACTATTGAGTAATTAACCATTAAATAGCCGTCGAAAAGCATTTTCAGAGGAGGTATAACACTAAATGTGTCAATCTGTTATTTCCAATTCTTTGGTAAGTACCAGGTGTTTCAAAAGAAATCATCCGATGTTGTTTGGCTCTCATTTTTTTCTAAATGAAAAACTTCGATTCTGTTTTTTGATTATGTTTATTTGAACCTTGAGAATTTTATAGGTTAAGTTGAGAAGATGATATCGGTTAAATGGGCGCCGTCACAATTGATTACCATACGGGCTCGTTTTATGACAATTTCCATCACTTCGGCGATAACTTCGGGCGACAGATTCTCGCACTCGTGTCGAATGGTGACCTTGAGGGCTTCCACGGTCTCTGGGTTGTTCACGTAAACACGGGACTTCAAAAAACCCCACAAACAAAGTCTGCAACGGTTAAAGCGGACGATCTTGCGGGCCAGTGCAAATCGCCAAAACGAGAGATGAGGCGACCCGGGAACGCCGCCTTCAGAATATCGGTTGTGGCTCGCGCTGTGTGTGCCGTTGCTCCGTCCTGTTGGAACCACATGTCCTCCAGTCCTAATTCGTCGAATTGCGGCAGAAAAAACTCGGTTAGCATGACCCTATAGCGCGCAAAGTCCACTGTTGTCGTTTGACCAGCGAGGTTCTCGAAAAAATGGCCCGGTGACTCCTCCAGCGTGAACAGCGCAACATGCAGTCACTTTGAGCTGGTGTAATGACTCCTCGTGCATCACTCGTGGATTTTCGGTGCCCCAGAAGCGATAGTTTTGCTTGTTCACGTACCCGCTGAGGTGAAAATGAGTCTCATCGCTCATTATGATTTTCAAATCATTATGAACAAAAATGCCATAAAACGAGCCCGTATGGTAATCAATTGTAAAGGCGCCCATTTAACCGATAGCATATTCTCAACTTAACCAATAAAATTCTAAAGGTTCAAATAAACATTATCAAAGTTCTTCATTTAGAAAAAAAAATGAGAGCCAAACAACATCGGATGATTTCTTTTGAAACACCTTGTAGTTAAGAGTCAGACAAGATAGGAATATGATACAGAGCCATGGTTTGATTATGTCCTCCACGCGTTGCAGCATTTTGGGTAAAATACCATCAGGGCCCGGAGATTTATATGGTCAGAAGCTGTTGATAGCCCAGGATATCCTGTCTGGAGTGAGTGTTAGTATCTGAGTATTGGGTTGATAGTTTTTGCACCTCCCTGGATGTGATCCCGCTGCCTGGGAAGTGTGTTTTCAAGAGTATCTCTAGCTATTCAGCTGAGCTATTTGACCATGTCCCATAATCTCTCCTCACAAAGTAGGTGGGATTTGAGTACCCCTTGGCCATTAGTTTGGTCAGTCTAGCTGTATCCTTTGTGCTCTTCATGGAACCACAGAACTCTGACCAGGATCGTGTTTTGCAGTGGATATTGCTTTCTTAAACATTTTAAGTTTATCCTTATATGGCTGCCACTTACAGATATATATATATAGATCCTTTTCTCAGCGTTGTGAGCTCATCTATCCTCCAAGGCGGATAGGTTTTCTTTCAGCGTGACTGAGGACATGACACTTTGAATGCAGTATCTATGGATTTCTCCAACTTGGATACAGCTTTTTCTACGTTAGTATTAGTACTTGTGTGTTACACGGACTTAGGAAGCTCACCATAATGCACCATGTAGCAGGATGCAATGTATACGCTCTTACCTTCTAGCAACTCTAATTTTGCAACGGTGAAATCTGCTGTACTAACCTGGGGCAGAAAACATTGTTTAAATTGTTTTTTTGCAATTAGACATGATCTTGGCTCACCATTGTCTCTTATACAGAGTGTTTTGTAACAATTACAATGGAGCCATCTTACCACATTGTATTGTACGTAGGGTTCCTGGATGATGCCTAGGAATAGATCGTCCTCAACTAGAAGGATTCGCAGGTTATCGGAGGCGATACGGAAGAGCTTCAGATTAATCTGCACGACTTTGAGCACCTGGGTCATTTTGGTGATGAAGTGGATGGTAAAGTATCTGTTGGCGTCTTCGACGTCATCTTCGTTTTCTTCGTGCACGAGGCCTCATTGGAGTTTGAACATGGGATTTTTTGGCATTTTATTCGTGAGAGATTACACGTGGATGTGACTACTCGGGCTCATTAGTTGTGAAGCCATTAATGTTATTTTGTACAAAATGAATTCTTATCGGATCTCTCAAAAAGAGGAATACCGGGTCTGAAGAATTTGTTAGAATTGTTGTAGGGATTCAATTTCAGATCAACTTCGAATAGTGTAAGAGGTTCCTTTACTTCCAAATATTTGTCACTTCCTGACCAAGTTGAAGAAGCTCATTTTCTTAATCTTCTATGTTTACGGAAGGGTGCATATTTCTGAGAACAACTTTAAAGGGCGTTCTTCCTTGAGTTTTTTAATTAAAGAATTGTGTCCTTTTGCTTAAAGCTCAGATACAATCTTTTTATAGATCTCTGGATTTTTGGGCATTATTTTCGCCTCCTTGTTTCTCAGGCTTATAAGATCAAACTGATCATTTGCTATTTCATTTCATAATGAAATGGTGATTCTGAATGTTGGAGAGATAATCCATAAATATAGGAGGTGGTTTAAAGAAACGTCCGTTATTGGGGATATTTTGACTTCCAACTTCTTGGAGTGGGTCTAAGCGAGACTTTCTATGCTGTTTTCGATTTCCATTTTTATTATCTGGACTCACTCTGGATCTGTTTTTGTTTGAAACAGCTTGCCATTGTCTTTCCGTTGTTGGCTTGAAATGACCCACTTCGCTATTTAGCTCTTCTTCTTCAGTTTGGTGTATTTCTGATCGAGCTTGGGAATGAGATGTTGATGGTGAAGTATAGGTTCATAATGAGATTGGTGAAAATCTTTAGATAGGGGTCGAGATTGATATGGATCTGTAGGATTTTGAGACTATGGTTCGGGGTTTTTCACTTTGAGTATTGAGACATCAATTCTGGTTATATTTTTTGAAGAAGTTCGGAGTTACATTTATCCATCTCTTGCAGATTACAAACACTGAATAGAGATAAACTATTCCGAAGAGTCAGTTCTGGGATCAAGTGGAACGTCATCTATATATCAATATCAGCTATGTAGTATTGTAATGCATGTTGATTTACTTCTGGTTATTAAAATTAGCGAAATGTGAAAATTACGGTCACAATCAAATATCAACAAATGTCTTCGGACTAAATAAGTTTGACGTAACAACTCCGTAATAGATTCTGCTTCCGAAATTTTAACACGGAGCTGAATACCAAGCAAATGAAATGAAATTTCCGGTTCACAAAATTTATACACGTACACGCTGAAAAATCTGTCTATTTTTGTTGTTTGGATGCAAATATAAAGTGTTTGTAGCTTGCCGCAAATATACTATGCTTGTGCCCAAACACATTGTGTTTGCTATTCAATATAACATATTTGAGACACAATTATTAATAGGTTATAATATATGTTTTTGAGACCCAAATTC
Source organism: Phaonia tiefii (assembly GCA_963931995.1). NCBI lineage: Eukaryota > Metazoa > Arthropoda > Insecta > Diptera > Muscidae > Phaonia > Phaonia tiefii. Next base: position 192,182,274 of record OZ008368.1, on the reverse strand, counting down.
GTCTTTTTTGTTGAAGCCCGCTAAAAATAAATACGAGACAGACAACAAACAATCAAAAAAAAGCAGCAGATCATCAATTCATGAAAACAGTGTTTACAAACATGTTCATGTTTCCTGCAATATGTTGCTGGCGCCGATACTTTTCAGCGTGTACTTCTCATTGGCCCGAAAATGTCATAAAAACTTAATACAGCCAGAATTTGAGATATATCAACGCTGTACTTATCATACCTTCCCAACTTCAGGTCGCTGATGGTGTTGTAAGTTCATGGCGATCATCAATACGATTTGTTGCTGTTGTTGAGGTTCGGGACGCTTTGGTTTAGTTTGGTTGGCATTTGCACGCATTTGTGTGATCACTTGTAAATTTTGCGGCAAGTTGTTAATTTGTGGCAACGTCTCTAAATGCTGTTCTTGCGGTGGGAGAGAGAGGGAGAAGGCTTAAATTTGTCAACCCAGAGTGTTTGTTTTGTTTATATGCGATGGTACACGCGGGTGCTTCATCTTCGTCTCAAAGTGTTGCAGCAAATGGTGTTGCAGAGGGGTATCAGCAATTTGTTGCTGAATGTGTTGCCCGGCCGTACGTCCTCTCATGATCAGTGGCAGCAATAATTTTGCTACTAACCTGTCGTAATTCTTGGCTTTTAATTTCGTTTCGTTTCTGTTTTTTTGTCTTTCGATTTCGTTTCCCTTTGGTACGAAAGATTGGCTTTATCTGTGGACATTTCTTGGTTTGCGTGTTGTTTCTGCTGCAGCAGCAGATTAATACGATCAACTCCCCTCTCCATGATGAGCCGCAATGGGATGGTGGTAAGTGATGTCGCTGGTCTGTGGTAGAATAAATGGTTTCGTTGTGTGATGTTGCATGATGTTGTTTCTGTTGAGTCAGTTTCATGTTGTTGCAAATGTTGCCGCTCGCATTCACCTTAAGCTGCTTTTTTAAGCCTAAATTATTAACCTCTAGTCCTTTAACAAATGTTCCGCAATTATTGTGTTAAGCTCATTAGCGGTATTTTTGTGTAAGATCTGTCCGTCTGTCTGTTTGACTTTTTCTCTTTCCCCCCATTTGGACACGATCGCTTTTTGTTCCACCAAGTGGGATTTTAATGTTTTTGTTTTACTAATTTGTACATTTGTCAGATAATAAATGTTTAGTGGAAAGTTTTGTATATGGATCTGCCACATGGATCGTGTATCTGCTATATATCTTTGTAGTACTATTAAGGATAGTATTATTTTCTTGTTGGCAAGGTGTGAAATTATGTTCGGCCACAATTTGGAACATGTTAATTTTGGTTTCCCATTGTATTCGGCGTGGAGGACATTATCGGTTGAAGGAGAAACTCATAAATGTAAATTGGTGTATGAGGAATTTTGGGAAATGAGTCATTGATGCCCTGCAATCTCTGTTAAGCATGTGGGACGAATTGTTTTTTTGGGTGGGATGTGATTGCAAATATTAACCACATATTAAAACAATGTCGGCTTTCGATCACTGAATATTTTCAGACGTAAGGATTCAGACAAAGTTTAACACTGTCGTGAAATCTTGCCAACGTCGTAATGGAAATCATAGGTGGCAAAACTTTATTCAAATATCTCGATTTAAGCATTGGCGAGATTAATTGGGAAATAAGTGAAGCCATTAGACATGTGTATAATTACAATGACTGAATAGATCATTAAAAATATTTACTGCCAAAATTCAACATTATAATGGAATGTACAAATATTTGCAGTCAGGTATAAACATAGACTACTCAAAAAAATGTGCAGTAATTTTTCGCAGTGTCTGATCAATGAATGTAGCTTCGCTGCTAGAATTGTTGAAAGTCTGGATAACAGCTATCCACCTAGTATCCTTATTAACATGCTAATGGAAAAGCAGATCAGTTAACCTGACCTTAGCTTTATCTATTATCCAGTAGTAATAAAATGTACATACTTTAATCAATATATTTCTTGGAGGCGTTGAGTAGGATCCTAAGCGAGGACGTGACAAAGAGAACGAAGAAGTACAGAAAAACTTTGTGGAAAATGTGGCAAATGAGAAGGCCATGGAACATATTTTTGTGTTGAACGCCGATGAACTATCAATCCACAGAAACAGCTGCAGGATTACCAGAGACATTTGGAGTCACAATCGGTTTTAATGCATTGTATCGACATCCTTAAAACCCTTGGTTACATCACTCCACATCCAGCTCGTCCGCTCTCTCGTTTCAAAAAATGTCCCAGAGCCCAAACTATCATATTATTCAGCTTAGACTCGGGCACCATAGGGAGGTATCACACTCTGTGACGCATCGTTTTTTATCACCACTCGGTTATACGTGAAGATCTTCACTCTTTTGTGACCACTATCACTGCTCAGTCGCCCCACACATTCTGTGATAAAAAAATAAATGGTTTCCCAATACATCCCATGAAGGTATTGTAGAGAGTTTCTTACAACCAGTGAGCTGTGCGCTTTCTAGTTTTTATACACACCTACAGTTTAACACCGGTTCCGAACCGTAATTTTTAAGAAGCTTTTTCATGGCTGAATACTCGATTGTGTCACCGTCACTATGCGAGTTGAGCGCCGTCGGTAGAAATTTAAGGTGGTCAGAGCAGGGATCGAATTCAGGATCTCATGTACAAGAAGCGCGCATACTAATCATTGAACCACCGACGGTCACATCTGTGATCGCCCCAGCGTAAAACAATGTTATGGCCAGGCAGAAAACACAGTTGTTTAATATTGAATATCTTCGCGGTTGGCCCACACCTGTTCCCATTAGAAATGCAGGACAGACAATGGTTGGCAACATCAGAAATCCGTTTAAGACTACCGAAGACGAATCAACACTACCTATGACCACGATACGATTTTAAGGGATCTGCCGCAATAGACAATAGAAGTGGGCTACATGGGAAACATCTCCACTCATATCCCGGACAGACAGGACTCAGAGTAACGCGTACCAGATAATTGAATATTCTCAAGAGGGGACTGTAGTGCCTATAAGGCAGAAGTCATAACAGTCGGAGAACTTCCCTTTGGCTGAGAAGAAACGTCATCACCGCCTGGGATTTCCACATCTACTCTGACAGTCAGGCTGCTACAAAATCTCTACATTCTGTATTTTTGACTTCAAAAGCTACACATAACTGTCGTGTATCGCTAATGGAGATGCCCAAGCAGTTTCATGTCCACCTGATATGGGCGCCGCCGGGGCACTGGAACCATCCAAGGAACGATAGAACGGATATGCTGGCGAGATCATGTACTACCTTACTTGTTCCGCTTGATATGGACCAAATAGGTGTGCTTCTTCCTGTATGCAAGCATATGCTTAAAACCAAAGCTCTTAGACGTGCGAATGATAGATGGCCCGAAGCCGCAAATTACAGGATCACTACGCGGGAATGACCAATCTCTGATTAACAGACATGCGCCTGGACCTGGAATCTCTGCTCAATATTACTGGAAAATACGCGGGGATGAAGAGGAGGACGAGGACATCGAATTATATACTCCTGCCCCGGGATGAGACATGACGTCTTGTGGTCTCACAACGGTCCTCATTGTACTTAATGTGTCAATATTTCGATATCTCTCATCCATACAAGAGCCATCAGTTGTGGACGCCTTACCAGCTTCTCATTCTTGCAAGAAACTTTCTGTTAGATTATTCTGTAGCAGTTTGTCACAACCATATCCTGTGATATTTAAGCTGATTTTAACCTGTGATATTTAAGCTCTGTATGATGGTTAGTGCTCTGTTCTGATGGTTTATCCCTAATATGGCAAACTTTTCTATGAACCTCCTGGGTTCACTCTTCCACGGCCTAGAGTCCGCATGGTTCTCTCGTACTTTATATGTCCCTCAAAGAGGCTCAATGTCAATATTGCGTTCATTTTGCTTGTGCATGTATTAGGTATTATTTCCACACTGACACACCCGGACTTTAAATGTTGCTCATATTAACCATTAGCGCCGACCACCAACAGAAGCTTAAGTCAAAATAGGTCTTGTCAAGCTTGTGGTGACCTAGTCGGAGGCGTCGTTTTGAGCCTATAGCTCTTCTGTTCTATGTAGGCTTAATATAGAAGCTTTCGTAGTTTTCCAGGCAAGATTACTCTTAAGTATTTGAACCCGTTAGACATTGTTAGTTAATATATCATTCTCGCTGATATATTGTCTTATTAACTGCAGTCGTTTCATTGCCAAGGTCACATCGTTCTTAATTGGAACCTCAGTGGCGTTTATTGAAATTATTGTTTTCACTGCTCTAGTCGATATGGTTCTTATCGCACCGGTGATACCCATATGTAGGAATTCTACTCCATTGCTATCCAGGAGACTACAGATGCGTAAGTCAAGGTCGGACGTATCATGCTCGTGTAGAGCCAGTGAATTATCTAAGGAATGACACATCTTCTGCACTCTGGAAAAGCTGTCTTATTTGTTATCGAAAATATAGTACACTTGTGTCTAAACACACTGTTATTTCTACTCAATATTACATGTTGTATAATATATATTTTTGTGAGCCAAATATGGATTTGTTTGTTGAAAACTGCTGAAACCAAAAACGTGACAGACAATATAGAAACAACAAACGTGGCAGGGCTTCAATTCACGAAAACAATGCTTGCACATATATGTGGTATTTCCAAAATGGTTTCAGATCCCGTATTACTCCGAAGTGTAGCTTAAGCTTGGTTCCACGAATGCGGCAATCTGTTTTTTTCGGGTACATAAATATATTTTCCAAGATTGTTGTATTAGATACCAGTTATTGTCAAAGTTGTAATTTTCTTTAAGGTTAAGAGATCAGGTCTTGAATGTAAATGCCGCCGGGGGGATTCGAATTCACATTCGCTGGACGATCGTTTCGATGCTGGTGTGTATTCACACTTGTCACTAACCGACGTCTTTTAGCGTGCCGAGTGCTTATTTGGCACTACGTACACATTGCTTTCCTACTTACACGCACTGATGCCGAAGATTTGAATGCTCTATTTATAGACCGCACAATTCTAATTGTAGTTTCTCATTCTGTTTTGGTTTGGCCCTACTATACCGTTTTATCCGGGTGGTCCTCTTGACTGCGACCATTTACGCGATGTTGCAAATGCGATTGATGATATTTTATTGATAATACTTGGCCAAAGTGGTATGCATATCAGACGGGCTTGAACCCCTTGTTGGTTAAAATTATGAGTAGAGTGTGTATTTATGTGGATCATGTAGAGAAGTGGTGGTAGCATCGATCATGTTTTGTTCCCTCCTATCATCCAGAGCTTTCCGAAATTAGATTGTATCTCTCTTAGAGCGTGAAGACCTCCGTCATCTTTTATACTTCCCTGTTAAAATCACTTGGTGCTTCAAATTGTCCAATGGGATTTTCAAGTCGGGCACTCAGTTTAAACTCGAACTTAGACCAGTTGGTTTTGACCGTGCTCCTGAATGTAGTAGGTTCCGCCAATTTCCCTGATAGTTTAGACGTGATTAGTGGTAATCCGATGAAGAATCTCTACAATTCTCAGAAAAAAAAGTAGTATGCATTACGTCTTCCCTAATTTTGTTAACAAAGGTAGTACTGTTGCCAAAATTTAGTGTGGAGAGGTCATATGAATTCAGGAAATTTAACACAGGTCTTATCCTCTTTTATACCAGTTTGTACTACACCACGTAATATTATACGGATTGACAACATATTCTATAAGGATTTCCATAATTGTGTGTTTCCTTTTCTTGCCCGTCTTTGTAGTTCCGACGTAGATTTTAGTATAGGTGAGTCAGATGGCAGATAGGAAGATTGCATGTAACGGGTTTTTCAATAAGAGCGCTCCAAAACTTTTTTTAAATAAAACAAAACCGGTTTTAGATACCAATGAAATTCTTTATTCCTGTGAAAGTAAGTTCGATGCCATTATGCATGGAACCCGATTTTTTTGCATGGCCACCACGGGCACGCTTGCAGAAGTCCACACACTGAACCCAATTTTCGACGGTTTTCAAGCATAAATCGGCCGATACTGCTGCAATTTCACGTTCGATATTCGTACGAAGTTCATCAATCGTCGCTGGCTTGTTGGCATAGACCATAGACTTGGCGTAGCCCCACAGGAAATAATCTAACGGCGTCAAATCGCACGACCGACGCGGTCAATCGAATGGGCCATTTCGTGAGATAACACGTTCGCCAAACTTGGTTTCCAATAAATTGATTGTGTCATTCGCTGTGTGGCTTGTGGCGCCGTCCTGTTGGAACCACATGTCCTCCAAGTCCATATTATCCAATTGGGGCTAAAAATATTCGGTTATTCACGGTAGCGATTCGCATTCACAGTAATGTGCCGGTCTTGATTATCACGGAGGAAGTACGGAGGGATGCAATGATGACTCATGGATTACGTGTGGATTGCTGTCTGACCAATAACGCATATTTTGCTTATTGCCGAAGCCATTCAGCCAGTAATGAGCCTCATCGCTGATTGTTGAGGCCTCTTAAAGTTGATATCTTAAAGTTGAAGCAACTGACTCCAAATTTCGGTAGTAAATTTTAATAATTTCGACTCGTTGTTGGCTCGTATATCTTTCCGTGATGAAATGGCAATCCTTACTGAAGAGAAATGTCAAAAGAGCGTGAACAAATATGGCGTCGTTTGCTATCCCTATCGATTTACTTTTGTAGTGTCTCTGTTGAAAAACCGTTCAAACTTGCGGGATTAGGGCTATTTGTATCTTTATTTTACATATGTATCACACCATTGCCGTCGTTGCCATCTCGCTCCGATGAAGATTAATCGGAATGACGCAGATCATTGGTCGTCCCTCCTTTTATTTTACCAGTTTCGTCATGCCTCTTCCCACCTTCATATCGCCAGCGAATGTTGATTCGTAATTCTGGGGCCGCCCTTCTTAGCGATGTGTTGGCAATCTTAATGTAGATGGCTTCAGGGACACAAAAAAGCTTTCCTGCGGTTTAAGGAAAGGTGGATAAGGAGTCCTGGACAACGTCAAAAACAATGAGAGTACCCTACGGACCCTCTTCCTTGTGGAACATATCCCATTTCCTAGAGGACAGTTCTTGAATTTGTTTCTGAATTTTCTGTCCCACCCCTCTATGAAGATGATGGGTTGCTTAGGGTTTGCATTGCCTACCAACATAGGGAATGCACTGGTAACACTGTGCGATGCAAAGCCTGTCTAAGCAATAAATGGTTGTATGGGAAAAAAATTCAAACGTTTCGGGAAACGTGGGAAAATTATGGCACATATTTTTTAAGATACCGGTGATATATTTAGATTCAACTGCTACTTCCTGTATAGAAAGTTCATATTTGGAGAAATATTTATAACAATATCAAATATTGGAGAAATGATATGAGGAGTCGCAGAACAAAATGTGCGTTTTTGTATTTTTTTACATGCATGAATTGGGATAAGTTTTATTGGAGAAGATCTTATTTGGATAATTTTTCTTCTGTTCTCATAGTAATTCTATCGTATAATCGGATGAAGAAAATAATCTTGGACTTCCCAACATTTTGAAATAATCAAAAAGCACCTTTTGTTCTGCGACTCCTCATATATACGTGGTATTGATAGTTTGCATCAATAGTAAATTTAAAGAAATATTTTCTTGTTTTACATATGGTTTTTAAATTTTTGGAGAAAAAAACTTAATTTTTGTTCAGATGTCTTCAGATTTAGTTCGTTTTTGTTGTGTTAACATCCATAGGCGCGGGTGGGGACTTACCTCCCAAAGTGGACACATCCAAACACAGTTTGTCCGACTGCGATCACACAGACTGTTTGGAATTAAACGCCTCCGAAACGACTGGACGGATTTATATGAAATTTTGTGTGCATATCGGGTAGGTCTCAGAATCGGCCAAAGTCTATTTTTCTTACCCCTAAATGATACGGGTGACCCACTCCAATATATAACCACAGATTTGTCCGACTACGAAACACAGATTGTCAGACTGCGAAAAAAACACACTGACACACTGACACTCTCAGATGAAAGAGAATAATGACGTGGTTATACATATATAAAATTACATGAGGTGTCAGGGGAACCCGGTTGGAACGAAGTTCCTTTCGCTATATATTATGTACTAGTTAGTTCCAACACGCCTAAGGCGCGTGTTGAAAAATACTGTAATTTAAATGGATCTTTAAGAAAAGATACATTTTGTAAAATGATAAACTTTTTTTTTTAAATGATAAATTTTTTTATTGAATGTATTTTTTAAAAAAAGGTATATTTTTAACTGGTTTATAAGAATATGTATTATAATTTCCCGAAATGATCCGCTCTTTAATGAGAGGTACTTCTTTTATTAAAAGCTAATGTTTTTTTAAGAAAATGTACCATTTTTAGTAAGAAGTACTTTCTGTAAGAAAAAGCCTAAGAGTATGAAGTTTTTTTACAAACCTTTTTTACAAAAGGTTATTTTTTTAAGAAAATTTAATTATTTTCATATGTGCTACTTATCTCAAGAAAAGAAAAGAAAATGTATTATTTTATTTTTAAGAAAAGGTACTTTGAAGAAAAAGAATATTTGTAAGAAAAGGTATTTTTTTAAGAGACGGTTTTTTTTAAGAAAAGGTTTTTTTAAGAAATGGGATTTTTTCTAAAATTTGTGGGTTTTCCACGAACAGGTACAATTTAAAGAGTAGGTACTTGTCTCACGAAAAATTATTTTGTTTTACAGAAAAGGTAGTTTTTTAAGAAAAGGCAATTTGTTGTAAGATAATATACTTTTTTAAGAAAAGGTTCTTTTTGTAAGAAAATTTACTTTTATAAGAAAAGATTTTTCTTTAAGATAAAACATTTTTTTAAGAATAGGTACTCTGTGTAAGAATATGAGTAGGTCTTTTTTTTTTGAGAAAATTTACTTTTTTTCAGAAAACGCACTTATTTAAGAAAATTTTATTTGTTAAACTTCTTTCACTTTGGCTTTTCTAAATTTACTTTTTATTCGGTTCAAAACTACAATATGTTATAAACAGGCTCCACCTAGAAAATTGTGCATTAAACAACAAATTTCTCACCACATGTTAGTCTAGACACAAACCAAGCCAAAAGTAAGAGTGGAAGAGTAAGTGTGCTGCCAAATATAATTACATGCTCTGAATTGTATTTCATTTAATTTCCAGTCTTGCACTTTGGCTTTTCTAAGTTTACTTTTTATTGGGTTGTAAACTACAATATGTAATAAACATGCTCCACCTAGAAAACTTCCCGTTAAACCAATCCAATTTAAAAGTACCCAATATAGTTGATAATAATGGGTTGTAATAAAGTAGTTAAAAAAAAGTTGTTTAAAATTTTTTCATTTAGCCCCCATCCCTCAACGTGCGGTAACGAAGTTCGTTCCAAAAATGAGATAGCACAGAGTAACGAAAATTGTGTGAACTTGTGTAGCGTATGTACGGACATAACATTGTATGTATGTACATGTGTCTGTTGCTTTGCGTTCTATAACAATTGCATTCTATAATAAAACAAAAAGTATTAAGCAAGAATCGTAAGCATGTTCTTGCACTTGTCTTTAAATAATTTTAAGAGTTACTATTATTAAATGTAACGTCATCATATGATTATTGTCCAATGTAACATTTACTAATGTGTTCATAGAAATCGAACAAGTACGTGAGTTCGAACACTCATTGGATTTTTTTTCTGAGTGTATGCTGATCCGTGTTTGTTGTACATCATATAGGAAACTAAAGTCCAAAACTATCCACATTTGAAATTATCAATCAAATATATACATCGCAACAATTAAGCATAATCATTGCAACAAACAATGAAGAGATATACTTCCATTGCAGAGTATAAGCTATTTGTGTTGAGGTGGTGAATATTTATAGCAGCTCATTTCGTGCGCCAATATTGGTCGAGGCGATGAAAAACTCCTATCGTGTGACGAAGTTTGCTCTTTCATTTGCAAGAGTGAAACAACTGTAACGTGGTTTTGTCTAGGGCTGAGGTAAGCTCAGCCTTGTCCAGAGTCTTTCGCTAGGATCCACCAAACCTTTCGAAATAAGAACAGAATAGTTTACCCTTTCTGGGGGGTTCGAATTCAAATTCTTTATTGATATTTAATTTGCAAAGTAATTTGATTTACAGGAATAACATCAACTGCTTCACTCGGTGAGAACACTCCTCTTAGCTTGAGAACACTAGTCTTGGTTGACAACACTCTTCTGGGGGTACTTGTTTTGGCTTGACAACAATCTTCTGGGGCACTTGTCGCGGCTTGACAACAATCTTCTGGGGCACTTGTCTCGGCTTGACGACACCCTTCCGGGAATACTAGCATTGGCTTGAGAAATCGTCTGGGGCAGGTTGCGGACTGGTATATTCTAAGGTGATCGGTATCAGATATACTGGTTCGGTATGTGCTTTAGATGTCCGGTTAGAACGGTGGGGTATCGGTTATCATCGGCTGTGTAGGAACAGTGAGCCGAAGCCCCTGTGTAGGAACAGTGAGCCGAAGTCCCTGTGTAGGAACAGTGAGCCGAAGCCCCTGTGTAGGAACAGTGAGCCGAAACCCCTGTGTAGGAACAGTGAGCCGAAGCCCCTGTGTAGGAACAGTGAGCCGAAGCCCCTGTGTAGGAACAGTGAGCCGAAGCTCCTGTGTAGGAACAGTGAGCCGAAACTCCTGTGTAGAAACAGTGAGCCGAAACTCCTGTGTAGGAACAGTGAGCCGAAACTCCTGTGTAGGAACAGTGAGCCGAAGCCCCTGTGTAGGAACAGTGAGCCGAAACCCCTGTGTAGGAACAGTGAGCCGAAGCCCCTGTGTAGGAACTGTGTGCCGTAACTCCTGTGTAGCAAATGTATTTACACCGTCTTTACTAAAGAACGGATCCCAAAATTTGCTCCTGTCCTTTGCAGAACTAGAGCCCCAGGCAAAATGCTATAATCTTGTCTGGTTGTTCGCTCGGAGGCGACGACTTGAGTCTAGTCAACCTTAACATTAAGTACCATTGCTGTAGTGACGCAAATGAGAATTGCATCCAATCACTCATTCTCGTGTGGCCATTAAATCTAGCTCGCTGCTAATATGTACACCACGTCGACAGAGCTTGTGTGTTGTCAGTGAGTGTGATTGTTCGCGGTGGTTGGTGCGACTGATGGATGTTGTGTATGCTTAGGTGACGGGTAGACCAGGGACGTATACGGGTGGGAATGGCGGTGAGTGTTTGTTATTATGTACGGACGTCATGACGTCACGTTACGCAACCCTTCAAGAATAGTTTCGGTCATTCGACCGTCAGTGTTGATGGAAACTTGAATTTGTTGACGTTTAAAAAGTAAAATTTGTGAAGTGCAACGACAAAAGTTTCGTTCCAAGTTCATTTTTGTTAAATATCGTGGAATAAAAATAAACAGTGGAAAAGAATAAACTTATGTGATCCAAAAAACAAAGATAATGATTGTGAAAAATAAAGCATTTAAAGCCATCAAAAAGTAGTAGAAGATTCTGTCTGGCAAGCCTGGCCAAACTCAGGACAAAATCAGTGATGAAGTCGGCAGAATGCTCCTTTTCCTGACCATTACAGCGGTGCAAGAGGTAGAGCAGAAATTGGGAACCCCAGATTTTGCTCAAGCAATATCAACAAACTAATATTTATGGTTCGATATTTTACTATTTTGATATTTATACATACTTCTTCACAGAAAATATACTGAAAGAGGCGTCAGAGGATGTCAGAAGTGTCTGCCCCCCAATGTTCACGGATAACCTGCTTGATATATATGCAATTGGGAAGCATGCGATAGGGAAGCTTATGTGGTTCAACAAGACTGCGTGGTATGTACATATTTTTGTCTATAAATGATTAAATAATTATTAATTTATATACATTCATATATACTTATTATTATTAATATGATTTTTATATGTATCTCCTTTTCAAATTTTAGATGTGCGAAAAGACAATTGAACGAAGCCACCATAGGATGAAGCAGAAGATTTATTAAAAACAAATTGTAAATAAGTATTTTATTTTGTCCAGTTACTACTTTGTTCATTTTGAATCGATTATTCTTATTCATTCATTCTCATTCTTTCATTCTTAGTCATTCATTGTTTGTACTTCATTCATTTATTATACAATTAGATATTAAAAATATATAAAAATAATAAAAATATACCATAAAATCATTAATAACATTGTTATAAAAGGTATACCCATCACCTTTGACTGATATATCCATAAAATTTGATTAGTCAACTGTGATGGGTATATCCATCAAGTATGATTAGTCAACTGTGATGGATATATCTATCAACGGTGATTAATACTCATATAATCTTTGATTAGTGAACAGCACTAGAGTGAGCAGGTCAGATGTATGTTTTATAGGCGACCGAATTCATAAGTTCGAGGGAGATACAAAATCACACGTACACAAAAGTTTCCATCACGTTTTTCATTTCGGCTTTAAGAATGTGACAAAAACTTTGATGGATGTACCCATCAACAATGACAGTCAATTGACCGGTCAAATGACTGTCACTTTTCTTGTAGGGATGTTAGCAGAAATCCCAAATACACAGTATTCACACTCCAAAAAAAACTACAAAACGTCCCAAGGCATATTTCCTCAACATTAATATTGCCTAATAGGGTAAGTGAAATATGTATGAGAACAGATAGATTGAATAAAATAAATAAATAAATAAGGGATGGGCCATGTAAAATTTGGAATCTGAACCCCCCGTTACTTCGAAGCAGATGACCAATTTGAAATCTAAGAAGTGCAGATTACTAGTTAAAGGCTAGAAATTTAAAAAAATTTTGCTATAAAAACTGTAAGTGGTTATTAACCGGTCTCTTCACCTCGGTTTAAACGCAAACCTGTTTCGCCAAAATTAGAATATTCGAAGAAACCGAAAACAGGCATTTTTGAAAAATCGGTTTATTGAATACACTACACATGGCCAACAGATTGAGAACGATGAATACGTGGGGTTCAAACCTAAAGAAAACTGCTGATGCAAAATTAGAGCCTAAATTTACTGAATGTTTTCCAATTTTGTTCTCTTATTATGCTTTGACATTTGATATAAGATGATACAGTCTCGAAATTTGTCATAGAATCGTAATACTCAAGTCTTTTCTACCCCTAGAAATTCCAATTATTACCTTTATTTTCATTACCATTAACGAGTAACCACTAACGAGTCCACTGCATACCTGCTACATGAAAAACTAATACAATTTTTAATTATAGATATCTTATTTATTGTAATATAGTAATTTCTCAATTGAATCTATACGAGGTAACAAGCAAGAGCAAATCGCAGTTAAAGATAAGAGAGCAAGAGCGAGTGTAGTAATCAATGTTTTACTATCAAACAAACATACAATCAATCATATTAAATTGTTATTATTTTGAATTGTATTATTTTGTATCTGCTATTCATTATTATTATAACTATGATTATCATCTTATTATTATGTTAGGCGTGGGCTGCTGCTTGAATACGATAACTGCACAAGAGGAAAACGCCAAACCTGTGTAGTATAATAATCTGATTACGAGTTCAAGACTCGGGTTTACAACCGTAGAGCCATGGTAAGGTAATTTCCCTCGCAAGAGCCAGGCCAAATGTATTTACTCTTTTGCTATCATTCACTTCTTCGTATGCCCTCAAAATCTCTGTTAATTAATCACAAAACCATAATCAGAAATGCTGCGATATCAAGGAACACAAAATGTGAATATTGAACCTGATCTTTGTGTAGAAGAAATTGTTAAACAAAAGGCTTAGATAAATTTTACTTTGTTTAGAAAAAAACTACATGCAAAAGGGTTTCCAGGAGGCTCAAGTTAAACACTTTGTAGTATTAACTTCAATTGTCGTTGATGTTGGTGGAAATGGTTTCGACAAGAAGCAAATGCAAAAATCCGAAGGCGTTGACTGTTAAATCCGCAAAATCCACATTCTGTGAAAGTCCAATTAACTGTAGGTAAATTTCTGATGTGCAAACTAGTGTTTGGCGTCATCAAAATACTTAAACAAATAATTTTAAATTAAAATTTGATCTTGCAAGTTCTTATGGATTTTGTGCTAGGAGGGACGGCAGCAAATGATCTGGGTAAACCGCCTGTCAACAAATACGTAGTCCCAAAGGTGCAGACATCCCACAATGGATTCTGCCACTTTAAACTGTTCTACGTTAAGCGTGAGTTAGCTTTGACGGGACTCTGTCTGAATGGAAAAATGCGGCCAGACTGACGATCAGAATACAGAATCTTTTTTATAAGGCGTAACGAGGAAGAAGAGAAAAATTTCGCTGAACATTTTATTTGCATGTGTTCAGTTATAGAATGGAGGTATTCTATAGGGTCCTTCTCTTTTAGGCGAATGTGACATTTCTACTATTTAAAAATCGACACAACATTGAGTTTTTGGAACAATCGCAATGATTGTTTATAGGGGCTCGCTGCCCCATACTTTTGGATTACACTAAAAGGTGTAAGCGAGTTGTACATTCACTGCCACCTGCCCCTAATGTAAATAAATAACCAGCGTGCATCCCATTTAGTACCACGAAGGGACCGGGGAAAACTTGTGCTTATTGGAATTTCAGTTTTTCATTGGTTCCGCATCGGTAGCCATCACTAAGGGAGATGACCGTCACATTGTGGTTCAGAATATATTTCCATTGGCCAAAATGTAATGTCTTCTGTAAAAAACCGATTGTAGGTAAAGACAAGGATGGAAATCTCATCGCAGATGTGCAGAGTATATTGGGAATATGGAGAGATCATTCATCTGCCCTATTGGTACCTGTGATATCAAATGGCGAGACCAACGACACCTCTTAAGAACAATAAAGCCGCAGGAGCGGATGAATTACCATCGGATCTGTTTAAGGCTGGCGGCGATGAGCTGATAAGGTGCATGCATCAGCTCTTTAGCAAAACTTGGTTAGATGAATGCATACTCGGCGATTGGAGTCTCAGTGTACTATGTCCCATATTTAAAATAAGCGACCCCAGTCTCTGTGCCAACTACCGTGGGATAAACCTTTTATCCACAGCATATAAGGTTCTATCAAGTCTAATGTGCGAAAGACTAAAACCAATTATCGCTGACCTGATTGGATTATACCAGTGTAGCTTTAGGCATTGAAAATCAACAACCGACCAGATTTTCATGCTACGCGAAATCCTGTCGATCACAAGGGGGCCTTCGATAGGCCGTTACGGGAGAAGCTCTATGAAGCAATGTCTGAGCTTGTTATTCCTGCAAAACTCATACGCCTTTGCCGGATGACCTTGACGAACACCAAAGCCGCAGTGAAAGTTGCTAAGGCTCTTACCACACCTTTCGAAACTAAGCGAGGCCTTAGACAAGGCGACACTCTATCGTCCGATCTCTTTAACATCTTAATACAGATTATTCTGAAAAAAGCTGCTGGATGAAGACGAACCAGAACGAAGGGTTTTCGAAACCGAACTCGAAGGTAGACGAAAAATGGGAAGACCAAGACTCCGTTGGAGGGATCATGTTGACTAATCCCTGCGAACACTTGGTATTGCCAACTGGAGTGATAAAGCAAAAGATCGAACTTATTGGCGAAATATATTATCTTCGTTTTGTAAGGTCCCTGACCACGCGGGCTTGTTTGAGATCGGATAATTAAGTAAAAAAAATCTAAAATTTTATTAAAATGTTTGCAGAAGTCGTTCCTGCAAATTGTTATGTTTAAATTATTTTGGTGCAGTGATCTGGATTTGTTTGGGTTTGTTGGAAAGGTGTTTAAGATAAATTTCAGAATCCTTAAACAAAACTTAAAAAAAAAGTGAAGTCTCCGAGAGCCGGAGCTTTCAAAAATAAATTTGGAAAAACAAAAATCCAATGAGTGTTCGAACTCACGGGCGATATGTTAACACCTTTTTGCTACACGGTACCTGTTCGATTTCTATGAACACATTCGTAAATGTTACATTGGAAAATAAAACAAATCGTTCAATCATATGATGACGTTACAGTTAAATAATAAAATAAATAAATAAATGGTTTCCCATTACATCCCATGAAGGGACCGGGGAGAACTTCTCACAATCACTGAGCTGTGCGCTTTCCAATTTTCACTCACTGATTGGGACCTACAGTTTTACACCGATTCCGAACGGTATTTTGAGAAGCTTTTTCATGGCTATATACTCGATAGTGTCGCCGTCACTATGCGAGGTGACCGCCGCCGAAAGAAATTTTAGGTGGTCAGAGCAGGGTTCGAACCCAGGATACAAGAGCCGCGCACACTAACCATTGCACCACTGACGGCCGACAGTTAAATAATATTAATACTTAAAATTATTTAACGACCCAGTGCAAGCACATGTGTCATTATTTTCTTGCTCAATACTTTTTGTTTTATTCCCACAAAAGTCGAAGAATGCAAAGCAACAGACACTTGTATATACATACATACATTGTTATATTCGTACATACGCTACACAAGTTCGCAAAATTGTCGTTGCTCTCTTGCTATCTCATTTTTATATACGTATAATACGTCATTACTCTCTTTGCGCTGAGAGTGCTCCGCACCCACATTTTATTGGACTTACCTTTCACTATAATAAAAAAACAACAACACCAACAAAAAACAACAACAACTACTACTACTACTACTGATATGTTGGTGATTTATTTGCGCTTGCCGTTGCGTAGAGTGTTTGTGTTGGTGGTGGATGTAGGGGGGGTACCTAAAATAATAACTGTTAAGGGAATGCAAAGAGTGGTGAGTGCGAGTGTAAATTGTCAGGGTGGAGGGTATATAAGCTTCGGCCCGGCCGAACTTAACACCGTTTCTACTTGTTTTTGTATACACCGGGCAATGCTGAACATCAACTGACTCGCTTTGTTTGGCCATAGCAACAACAACGAAACAACCAAACACACAACATCACACATACTTTGTCCGAAGTAGCTGACGTATACGTGTGTCACATAACCACATGTTTGCCATATCAACAACAACGAAACAGCCAAACACACAACATCACACATACTTTGTACGAAGTAGCTGACGTATTAGTATGTCACCATAACGTCGACTGCGCAAGCCCATGCGCTTGCAAATGAATGGTTTTAGCAGCAGCATAAAATCTGGTTTTAGCTGATTTTGACTTTGATAGATTTAGTCCCTATACGCCGCTATAGATGTTAACACATCAAAAAGACATAAGAATGTGAGTATAACCTCAATTTTCTCAGCCAGATCGCAGGAAATTTATGTTTTTTCTCTTAAAAACTAACCCTATTGCTTACCTTTCCAAAATTCCCTAAACGAAGTCCAGAGGTCTTACCGTTTCAAAGATCAGCCAAAAATTTCAACAAAATAAAATCTTAAACGTTTTAATTTACAAAAAACAGATGAACGTGTGCTGTTATTTCGCTTCAAAAAACAAAACAAAAAGTTACCTGCCATCTGGCGGAGCAAATTGAGGTTATGTTCACATTCTTATGTCTTTTTTTTAAAGCTCTGTATTTCGGCGAAAGGTTTCCCAAAGACCTTTCCAACAAGCCCAAAAACAAACAAAAAATCTGACCACTGGTTCTGGAGTTAGCAATTTTACCCTACTACCCTCCGACCAACAAGCCGATTTCCAAACGCTGCCATTTCGCCCCCTTGCATTTTCAGCGGGGATCGTAGATGGACATATTTTCATGGAATGAGCCAAAGAATTCGCTGGTGAAATTTTTCCAGTCGTGACTGAACCACTCTGTATAGTGTTGGGATGGGCGGTTGCCGCAACTAAATGTGTCTTACCCTAATGTATGTACAGTATTGCCCAAAACTTAAGCACCCCCTAGGTAAATTTTTTATATGATAATTTTTTAAAGAAAACAAAGTTATTAATTAATTTTGTTAGTTTTTATTATTTATTACCATCTTTATTATTGATAAACAAAAATTGAAGGAATTCAGAAATCTATTAATAATAAATTAAAATCCAATACGCATTTTAGGTCGCAAATCTAAGCGGACAAACCTAAAGCAAAGGAGGAGTTAAGAAAAAAAATTTTCAAATTAATATTTCGTTACGAATCCATTATTCTGGATGAGACACGCATATATTTTAGGCATGGAGGATATTAAATTATTAGTAATATCCGGTGACGTTGCTTCGCAGGCTAATTTTACGGCTTCGAAAAGCTATTCCTTTGCTTTGCAATTTCGTTTGATATTCATGTTTTCAATCTCCCAAAGTTCTCAATTGGGTTAAGATCGAGCGATTGGTCAGGCCAACGAAGAACTTTTATCCGATTGCTCATGAACCAATCCGTAACCACTTTTGTTGTATGTTTTGGGTCGATATCATGCTGGAACCTCCACTGGAGTGGCATTTCTTCTTCAGCATATGGCAACATCATGTCCTTTATTATGTCGAGATACTTGAAACAATCTCAAATTCGATCGATCTTAGAAATTGGTACAATCCCAGACCTGCTTTATGGTGCCTTTGCCTCCTTTTCGTATCCCAAAATGGAAGACTGTGCTGAATTCTAACGTATCCAAGAATACTTATAATTTGAAGGACGCAGATGGCATAAGGCGTGTACGCCGACCAAAAGGAGAAAGGTTGAATCCTAAATACTGAAAAGGCACTGTAAAGCACGGAGGTAGCTTATCACTGGATATAGTATCACCGGATACAACTTATAATTTAATATCCTCAATGCCTAAAAGATACGCGTGTCATCCAGAATAAAGGATTCGCAACAAAACATTAATTTCAATATTTTTTTAACGCAGAACGGAGGTGCTTTCGTTTCGTCCACATGGTTTTGCGACGTAAAATGCCTTTGGATTTTAATTTTTCATTTATAAATTTCTGAATTCCTTCAGTGTCTGTTTATCAATAATAAGGATATAAATAAATAAACAAAAACCAACAAAATAAATCAATAACTTTGTCTTCATAAAAGTTATCATATGAAAAAATTACCTCGGGGTGCTTAAGTAAGTATATTTCATGACCAAGAATAATTTATAGAAATTTGGATTTTTTCAGCTTTTTTGCATTTATCAAAGGGGTCTAGATTGCTCTCAATATTGTCACATCAGACTGACTTTCTGTGCAGAAGGGCAAACGCAAAGCATCTACGAACCGTCCGTTTAACCTACCCTATTGTGCGCTTGCCTTAATATCAACAAAATGCTCTTCGGCTACTCCGCATGA
This sequence comes from Phaonia tiefii, assembly GCA_963931995.1. Taxonomy (NCBI): domain Eukaryota; kingdom Metazoa; phylum Arthropoda; class Insecta; order Diptera; family Muscidae; genus Phaonia; species Phaonia tiefii. The sequence continues at coordinate 192,163,044 of OZ008368.1, read as the reverse complement.
CATTTATCTTAAACTTAGAAGATGGGCAAGTTTTAGTTATTTGGGTTTCTACTTGATTCACAATTTGTGTGAATTGGTAAATTTATATCTTCAACTTCATGACCTCTACTGAGCTGGTATTAAAGGGTCTGTAATAGTAGAATGTATAAAAAGGGTTGTACATACAACAACTTGATCATGACAATTAAATGCATCATGTTCCGCTTGAGCATTTCTTAGACACAACCAAACAACGCACTGAATGCCAGGGCCACAAAAATAATCTTCAAAGTTGTCAGGCTTATTTTCCTTGCTATGTGAAGTAGATTGTGTTTGATTTACTAATATGCCTTCTTACAACCGAGTTTTTTTTTATTCTAAGATTTAAACTAAAACTTGTTGCCAATATAGTCATCGCTTTTAAGTCACATATGCAGGCAGATATTTAAATTTGTGAACTTTAAGCCTTATATGATTATACAACATTTTACAAGATACTCCCATATTTTCGTTCAGAAAATGCATAAATATTCTGCTAATCAAGCAAATAACACCAAACAAAACAGGCAACACACAAATCAGCCAATTGTCATAAATAATTTGGTGAAAAGACAAATAACACAAAAGTCACAAATATTGTTAAATTATTGACCCACATTTTTGGATAAAAATCAAATAATTTGCATAACACTCCTGTTTCCTGCCAACCAACCAACGACCGAGGAGTAAAACAATTCAAGCCAAGTGTCAAAAAGAAAGCTTTAAATATTTTACAAGTGATTGTGACATACAAAAGTTTCCAGAGCTTCAGATGCAGATACATCTACAGACGAGCATCGAGAAAATCAGCGAAAATGCGAAGAACCGCACCTAAAAGGAGGAGATAAAAAAACAATGGAAACAACCACAACACGACAACAAGAGGAAGATGAATAGAAGGAGAGAAAAAGTAACAAATTATAAGAAATACAAAAAGAAGGAAGACTTTTATTCAATGAACTCGTCGTGGTAAACGCCAAAGTAACAAAATGCGAAACATCATTCAAACGCTGACAATGAAGAACAATCTGAAAATGATTCAAACTAGCTGGAAACGAAGTACAGTGGGATATGTGTGTCAAAGTTAATATAGGAGACGGTATACGGGGGATCACTGCCTTGCATGCAAATTGTAGTTTGAAAAAACATTTAAGAAAGGAAATTCGAGCATTTTTTAAATAAACTATGAGATCGCTTTTGTTAATTTTGACTTTACATTGCTGACAACTAAAAGAAATTTAAAAATACTTAATTTTCCTAAGGACATTTTTTATTTATATGTAATTGAATTGGTTAGCAAATGAAAAAATCCCTTATTGGGAGTAGAATTTTATAGGATACTCGTTTTTAATTTACAGGCTGTAAAACGTAATTAGAAAAATAAATCGAACCAATTAAAGATGCAATGACAAGTGAATGTGCGACTGTTGCATGAAATCGCGAGTTCAACCTACGCAGCATTTCACTATTATTGCTTTACGTAAACTTGTGCTTGAAAAACCTTCCCAAAATTACAAAGAGAGTAAATCTGGAACGTATACTGCTTACTGCTCTCCCCAATCTCTTACTGGGATGTTATGGGAAACACTTAATATATTAACTTGTATATCTGCATATTTTATTGGGTTTCATAAAGATGTTCAGAGTTTCTTGTCATCTGTCAGTTTCCGCTTTCCATTTATTTTCCTTCACTGAAAAAGACCAACAGATTTTCACTGATTCGAAATGGTTATGGGTTGTAAATTGTTTTATGGAAACTTGCTAGTAGCACCAATAATTACCCTTTAAGAAAACTCTTTAGTTACACTGGGAAAGTAAAGCATGAAGTCATACCAGAAAAACCAATAATTTTTAATGAAAATCAACCCCAGTTTAATCTGTGAAAATAAGTAATCATTGCCACCCACTGTTCCTAAACTTAAATAACCTAACCGAACCAAAAAAAAAAAAACAGATTAAACGAATCACTTGTCTAAAAATGCGCCAACGCAAAAATCAAAACGCTAAAGTTTACAAAGTTTCTTTATATTGTAAGCTAGATAATAAATAAGGAAAGCAGCGCTATTGTCGCCGCCGATATTCTCTCCAGAGCCGCACAGTGTGTGATCAAATCCAATGATCAAAATATCAAAATATTTATCTAAACTATTATTATATGAAAACTCCAAATTTACAGAAAGCAATTCAGATATACAGAATCCAAAGGATTTATATTTATTTCTCACTGCACCCGTCCGTTGCATTAACTGTAATTTCGAATAGAAATTATTTGGTTTGAACGTAAATCGGCACACGCGGAAACACCGGCCCCTGTAACACTATGCAGGAACCATGAATATGTTTGGAACTTTCTTTTATGAATTGAAGAGCTGCTGCTTTTTTGATTCTTTGCTGTCTGTTGCTTTTTTGTTTTCCAGAAACGAAGCCACATATGGGTCACAAAAAAACATATATTACAATCTGTTAATCATAGCGTCTCCAATATGTAATATTTAAGAGCAACCACAATGTGTTTAGACAGGACACAACTGTTCTACAATTGCGGCTAGTTACAAACACGTTGCTATAATGGAAGTAATCATTATTGATTGTCAAAATCTGAAATCATGTTATTGCAGATTTAGTTTACAACCCCACAGTTTTATCATTATCTGGGCATTTACATACCTAAGAACAAAGTTCTAAAGTACACGATGAAAAATTTATCTTCCATTGTTGTTTGGGTGCAAATATAACGTGTTTGTTTCTAGTCGCAAATATGGAATACTTGTGTTCAAACACATTATGTTTGCTATTCAATATAACATGTTTGGGACACTATGATTAATAGGATATAATATATGTGTCTGTGACCCAAATTTGGTTTTGCTTGTTGAAAACTGCTGGAAACCAAAACTTGAAAGACAATGAATAATCAAAAAGGAGCAGATCTTGAATTCACAAAATATTGTTGTAAACATATAAATGCTTGCAAACATGTACAATATGCTGCTGAGGCCATTTGATTGCAGCGTGTATAGTCAAAAATGAACAACGAATTAATCACCCGCTAGATATATTCTACTTAAGTTTTGAGCAAACACGTCAATAAAATATATGTGACCTGCTCCACGAGAAGGGACCTCTGCGCTTTTTTGAGTGATTCTTATAGGAATGCCGCAAACCGCAAATTTCTATGTCTTTTAGTTTTTTTACCAATCACCTGTAAAGATGAACATAATTATGGAATCTCTAATTGATCTGCCGTACTTTTTATAAAATCTACTACTTTAGTGATTTCTTCCGGGTGCAGTGCGGCCGGATTAGTACAGGGTTTGTTCTTCGATGCGTGAATTCGCATCACAACACCATGGCGATCGAAATGTGCGAGTAAACTCTTATACCTCTTCAGTCCACAAACGTGTAGAAATAGAAACATTTTGCGGCAGATGGGCAACTGATGAAAGTAAAAAAGTACGTGACCTTTTGAGCTGTCTTGAGTTGACTTACGTCCATACTTGATTTTCGCCAATATATCTTTATAGGCGTCATTGAAATCGTCGTGCCCTTTACCAGACTGAATTTGGTTTAGAATAACTAAATCTTGTTCATCGTTCTGTAGTTCCAAAAAGTTATTTCTTGCAAAAACAATTCGTTCTTCCGGAATTACAGTAGTGCAACCATTCGTACAGCAAGATTTTTCTAAAAACTGCGATAAAGTTTGCTCTTCCTCAATATCTTGAAGAGATAATTGCAGCGCTACTGAAACTTCTGGCGATGAAAATGCATCCGACTCATCACTGACTATAGGTAAACATTCTTCCAAACAATCGCTGAAGTATTGTTCTTCAACACTCTTAAATTCGTCTTCCAGACACATTTTCTTACGTTAATTAAGATTTATTTTAACCTGAAATTAATTAAATAATAGATAAATTAAATAATAATAAATAATAGATTCTATTCTATCGGCTTAAATCCAAAACATTGATAATTTGATAAGGAATAAAACAGATCTAGTAATTTTGAAAACAAAATTAGCAAAAACAGGTTTTTAACTGTTAGAAATATTTTTCATAGAGGCAACAGTGCATAGTGAACATCGTACAAAGTACCAGAGAGTCGAAATACATCGCCAGATGATCAGGTTGAAGGAAGAGTTGCATAACCATGCGCAAAACACGGAAAAACGAAGCGCTTTTTTTAAACGCGTTTTTCTCAATAACTTCTTTTCGGCACAGAGGCCCCTTTTCGTGGAGCAAGTCACATATGAAATAAAAGCTATTCATCATGGATGATATTTATTATTTATTTAGTTATAAGAATTGCCATTCCAGTGTGTCTCGATAAAATAGAACCTCCCACGAAATTAGCTACAATTCCAAAAGCCCTGGAATTAGGTCTCACAAGGAATTATTACTCTAAAGCATCAATATGTGTGAAGGGTATGGATAAAAATGATGATTTTTCATGTAAGAAACCTAATGAATTAGAACCTAAATGCGTTAATTGTTGCGAACCTCATGCCCCGAGCTATAGAAGGTGCATCCATGCAAAACAACTACAGAAGATCAGAAATAATACACTCAAAGAAACGCGGGATCAGTTGAAATATAATACCAATAATTATAATTCAGAATCACCACAACATAGAATCCCATCGGAACATAACCGTAAACAGTTGCAACAATATGCAAAAATACCTCTTCCGGAAACCACCCATAACAATATCCAGATTAAACCATCTTCACAAAATCAGTTGCGAACTCTAAGTCAAAACCATCCAAATATAAGTCTCCAAAATATACAACACAAGCAAATTTATACTCAGACATATTGAAAACGTCAAGTACTGGAAATGTGGAGAATAGCCAAATTGGATGTTTTAAATAAACATAAAGTGACCGTTTAGATTCATTAGAACAATACACATTATTTGTAGACATGTCTGAATGTTTTATGTTTTAGAATTCTACCGGATGGCACAAACAACTTAAAAATCTACAATTGATACTTCATATCAGAAATGTAGATATCTGTCTCATTTTCACCAAAGAAACTTACGCAACTTTAAGCCTTTGACCTTTTTTGGACCGAAGCGATTGCATTTTCTGACTATTTTCGTGATCTATGATCTAGCAAAAGCTACGCTGCCAAAAATGAGACCAACATTTTCTTTTTCTATATGCTTTTGAATTTTAGCTAAAAGGCCCACATGTTTGACAAACATAAGTTCTGACCATGTTAAAATTTGTCCTGACGTTTTTAAAAAGTTAATGTATGAACTTAAAACTTGTCTGGCATTTCACTACACTATTGTTGCCTCTACCGTCTTTTATAAATAACCCATGACACAATTGCCCCTTGTCCTACATGTACTTATATAATTCTAGGCGCCAAAAACCATAGAATAAACATACTTGTCTGTGGTCGTCAAAGGGTTATCAGATTATCCAGTTTACCATACAATCCATACAAAGTACTGGGTAAGGGGAGGGAGTGCCATAATTGTGAATACAATATAATTCACATTCGAAACGGAATTGCCCAAGCCGATGAGTTTCAAGCTAAAATTTAAACATTAGATTGAAAATCACATCCCAAACTTTACATTAGTGCTGTTTGCAGTCATCCCATGCATGCAATATCAACAGAACAATATAAGCCATTTATAAACATGCATATAAAACGCTTCACCATCGGAGGAGATTTTAATTCCAGAGCACGTGAAATGGGGTTCGCGACTATCGCAATTCAAAGGTCGAGTACTACTAATCAGTAAATGGATCAGGTTGCGATTATATTTCATCCTCTAAATTCACATACTGATAGTCCACATGCATCAACTGATATGCGGTATATGGCTAGGGGAATCTATGCCCGACGACTGGAGTCTCAGTGTATTATGTCCTGTATTCAAAAAGGGTGATCCGTGTGTCTGTTACAACTATCGCGGTATCAGTCTTTTATCCATCGCGTATAAGGTATTGTCGAGCGTATTATGTGAAAGATTAAAGCCAATTATTGAAAACCTGATTGGTCCTTATCAGTGTGGTTTTAGACCAGGCAAGTCCACAACTGACCAAATATTCACGCTATGCCAAATCCTGGAAAAGACCCACGAAAAGCAAATCGATACATACCACCCTTTTGTCGATTACAAAGCTGCTATCGATAGCCCCATACGGGGAAAACTGTACGAAGCTATGTCTGAACTTGGTATACCGGCGAAACTGATCCGCCTCTGTAGAATGACGCTGACCAACACCAAATCAGCAGTGAAAGTGGGCAAAGGCCTCACTGAACCATCCTGTACCAAGCGAGGACTTAGACAAGGCGACACACTTTCGTGCAATCTCTTCAACATATTAATGGAGATAATAATGAGAAAGGCTGCAGTAATACGAACAAGACCATTAACACGAAAAGCCATATGTTGCTGGCGTATGCTGACGACATAGACATCATTGGGCGAAATTTGCGAGAGGTTACTGCAGTATTTTCAAGAATCGAAAAGGAATCAGCGAAGGTGGGTCTTGCTGTTAATGAGGGATAGACAAAATTGATGGTGTCAACGACTAGACTTGACTTGGTCCGCACTTGAACGTTGACAACCGATTTAATTTTGAAGTGGTAGATGAATTTGTCTACCTTGGATCCGCCGTGAACAAAGACAACAACGTCAGGAGAATTGTGCTTGCAAATATATGTTATTTATATCAGACTCTCATTTTACCTGTCTTGACATATGGCTCTGAAACTTGGGTCATATCGCAAGCGGATGAAAAACACCTGGGAGTTTTCGAGAGAAAAATTCTCCGTAAAATATATGGTCCTGTTAGGGAAGACGGCGAGTACCGACGTCGCTGAAACGCAAAGCTATATAATCTCCATTCTGACTCTCTATTAATCACGGCCACATACTCGATAGTGTCGCCGTCACTATACGTTGTGACCGCTGCCGAAAGAAATTTTTAAGGTGGTCTGAGCATCCCACTACCACTACCGACGGAAACAAAAATCATCAGAATTGCTTCTAATTCTGCCTTAGCCTTGTCAAAAATAAGAGCTCAAGCTGGAGTGGAAGCGAGCAAGTCATCAGTACGCAGAGTAATTAAGAGCTGTGAGTATCTTAAATACCTGAAATTACTAAAAAGGAAGGAGAAGCGGCTTCAGTTCGCAAGAGGCTACATGGTATGGGATGTGCAGCCAAGAGGTCATGCAAATGACTGGAGAACCGTTGTATTTACGGATGAGAAGAAGTTTAATTTGGATGGGCATGATGGCTGCAACTATTATTTCCATGATCTGCGCAATGATAATCGTTTTTTGAACCGACATCACAGGCTAGAGGGCGGCGTTATGATGTTGGGTGCTATTACGTACTATGGCACCATCGAACTTGAATTTCAAAGTGCAAAAATGACAGTTGCAAGCTATAAAGTGTTATTGGAATCGGTTCTTTCGAAGTTCAGTGAACTATTTGGTACTATATCTTGGGTATTGCAACAGGATAATGCCCCTATATACAACACCAGAGTAGTAAAGGAATTCATTGCAAGCCAAAATGTTAGTAAGTATTCTTGACTGGCCACCCCATTCGCCAGATCTAAACATTATCGAAAATGCCTGGGGTTGGTTATCTCGTAAGGTCTATGAAGGAGGTAGACAATTTGATGCCAAGCAGTAACTAATTCAGGCCATTAAGGATGCTTGGAATCAAATTTCGTTGGATTAACATAAATTATCTTTATCTCTCAATGAAAACCTGTGAATTTGAAGTAATTAAAAACAAAGAGGGTTGTACCAATTACGTGTGGTTCTTAAATAATGTAACATAAATTAAAAAAAAAACAAGAAAAACTGTTTCAAGTATTCAAGTGAACCAAAAAAATAGCACATTTTTGGACTTTTTTTATAAATTGCTCCAAAAAATTTATTTTGTTAAGAAACCACTATTGTCATGATTGTGTTATATCTCAAGATGTCTAGCTTTCATTTCCATTTCAAAATTCTGCAATCGGTTACAAATTGCTAAAGATACAGGCTGCTGAATATGGAATTTTTAGTGCCTTTAAACAAGTGAACCGGAGTGTATATGAACAAAAAATCAGAGCCGTGTGAAATTATTTATTTTTTGTTTATGGATGCAGAGGGGAGATCACTGGTAATTTTTATACACATATTGTTCGAACTTCGTACTGAGGTAGTTACAATTTCGAGGTGAATATAGTATGACATTCGACACTTAATACAACCACCAAAGTGCATTCAACTGTTGTGAAAAAGAATTTGTAGACTCCTGAAATAAATTAGCCGAACACGAGCAAAATTTGAGTTTTCTCTTAATTTTATGAAGTTATATACAGAATATCTAGAAGTCTTTTAGCTCACAATGTAGATTTTCACACATTGATATTATATTACATTGGCGAATTCGACCAAATTTTGGGCATATTAACATTCGATAGAATGTAACAATGTGACAGGTCCGAATAACCCATGATTAATTCATTTATTTCTAACCCCTCCTTTTATAAAAGGGAACACTGTGCAGCGATATCTTCGCTGTCGCTGCCACAGTTCTCGGCATCAGTTATGGTAAACTTTAAGGAGGATGCCGTAGTGTCAACAATAATAACAGCAAAAAGATTACAAACGATCAGCGATTAAAAATCCGATGATCATGTCCATGATCGTCGTCATCTACGTTGCTTGAGCTTTACAACACTCCATGAATGAAGTCGTAAGAGATGTTGGGCCACAAACCGAGCTAAGTTCAACAATAAGAAAAAGACGCACTCCATTCCACGCTTTTGTGATGATGCCACAGGAAAAAGAATCAGAAAACACAATAATAAAAAATTAACAGAGTCACTTGTGCCGCCTCAGAGCCGACCCTAATTGAATTCGTCGGCTTAAATAATTCAGCTTTGGGGCATTAAAAAATTGCTGGAGATGTTTCTTGTATTTATGTTACGTTATTTTCTTAAGCAAAACTGAAACTTTTAACAGAATCTTCCCTTTTTTTCATTTGAGAAAACAAGGAAGATATGAGGGAGTTGTAAAAAGTGACGATATTTTGTTTTATTAAGTTCGCTGATTCAAAATAACAACTATATGTTCGAAGCAAACCAAAATATTCACAAAGAACTGAGCAATATGCTCATTGTATAATAAGGTATTAATATCATACATCAGAACTAGAAATTTCTCATTTTTTATACAATCTCAAGGCAATTCTGTATCTCTATTAATAGACATATAGTTTTCAAAAAAGAAGTTGTCTGTTGCAGATCTATACCCATATCATTAACAGAAGTTGTTTGGAATGAAGGCGATTTTGTCGAACATGATGGGAAGACATTAAACCGTAAAATCGATTTGGGAGTTATATCCGTTGGGGTTTATTATATCATGGCGCCATCCCAAGCACCGAAAACCCCAGATGAAGATATACATCTATATGTAACGGGGTTTTCAATAAGAGCGCTACAAAAGCTTTTTTAAATAAATCAAAACCGGTTCTAGATACCAATGAAATTCTTTATTCCTGTGAAAGTACGTTCGATGCCATTATGTATGGAACTCGATTTCTTTTGCATGGCCACCACGGGCACGCTTGCAGAAGTCCAGACGCTGAACCCAATTTTCGACGGTTTTCAAGCATAAATCGGCCGATACTGCTGCAATTTCACGTTCGATATTCGTACGAAGTTCATCAATCATCGCTGGCTTGTTGGCATAGACCATAGACTTGACGTAGCCCTACAGGAAATAATCTAACGGCGTCAAATCGCACGACCGAGGCGGCCAATCGACTGGGCCATCTCGTGAGATAATACATTCACCAAACTTGGTTTCCAATAAATTGATTGTGTCATTCGCTGTGTGGCTTGTGGCGCCGTCCTGTTGGAACCACATGTCCTCCAAGTCCATATTATCCAATTGGGGCCAAAAATATTCGGTTATCATTGAACGGTACCGATTCGCATTCACAGTAATGTGCCGGTGTTGATCATCACGGAAGAAGTACGGCCGACCCATAAACCGCACCAAACCGTAATTTTTTCGGGATGCAATGATGACTCATGGATTACGTGTGGATTGCTGTCTGACAAATAACGCATATTTTTTTTATTAAAGAAGGCATTCAGCCAGAAATGAGCCTAATCGCTGAAGACGATTTTCCGATGAAAATCCGAATCATTTTCAAGTTGTTGCTCAGCCCAATTCACGAACATACGACGCTTATGGTGGTCAAGTGGCTTCAGTTCTTGCGTCAATTTGATCTTGTAAGGATGTAGGCCGAGATCTTTTCGCAAAATTCGCCACAACGACGTCACAGAGATGCCCAACGCTTGAGAACGACGTGTGAGAGACACATTTGGGCTTTCTTGAACTGAAGCCTCAGCGGCAGCAATATTCTCGACACTACGAGCACTTCTTTGTCTCACTGACACGGGAACATTTTATACTGAGCCTGTGGATTTAAATTTTTCCACTAGACGCTCAATTGTTGATCTGGTAGGACGATTTTGACGACCATAAATTCGACGTAGCGCTCTTAAAGTTGAGGCCACTGTCTCCAAATTTCGGTAGTAAATTTTAATAATTTCGACTCGCTATTGGCTCGTATATCATTCCATGATGAACTGGCAAACCTTACTGAAGAGAAATGTCAAAAGAGCGGGAAAAAATATGGCGTCGTTTGCTGTCCCTATCGATTTACTTTTGTAGCGTCTCTGTTGAAAAACCCGTTATATGAAATAGATATATGGTTGACTGGAATTTTTATAATACAAACTGTTGAATACCTACAAAATGTTGCCGCCAGTGGTGCAATCGGTAATGTGCGTGGATTGCGAGTTCCATAACTTTGACACTATTTCCTGTTATTAACTCGGTTCTTTTCCCTCTTACATAGTAATGAACTGGGCAATTGTTAGACTCAAATCCACACCACAAGTTGTTTCACAAGAGAACTCCAGTTGATTTTATTTTCGCAACATATTTGTGGTCGATGGACCCGAATACGAAGCAATCATTAAAGAGCTTGAAAAACCTTGCAGATGGAGTCTTCCAAACTTGAGGGTGAGTTCGTGCCCCTTTCAAACTCTGCTAATGTTTATCCTGATTAAAATTTAACTTGTTAACTTATTAAGAATTAGTTTGTTTATTCCCGTACTCATAATGAAAAGTTAGACACTGGATGACGCTAATTCCTGCGAGTGTCTTACGGAAATGTTTTGGAACGAAGATCCTCATCGCACGTTGCGGGATGGGGGCTAACTGAAAAAAAATGAAACACCTTTTTTTAACAACTTTATTGCAACCCAGTATTATCAACTATATTGGGTACTTTTGCTTTGGTTTGTGTCTAGACTAACATATGGTGGGAAATTTATTGTTTAATGGCTATATATAGTATATATTGTAGTTTTGAACCCAATAAAAAGAAAATTTAGAAAAACCAAAGTGGAAGAAGTTTAAAAGCGGAATATTTTCTTAAATAAGTGCCTTTTCTTAAAAAAAGTAAATTTTCTCAACAAAATACATAGTACTTTTTCTTAAAAAAAAAGATGTACATTTGCTTGAAAAAATTAATTTTCATACCAAAAGTAACTTTTCGTAAAAAAATATAATTAATTTTCTTAAAAAGTTCAGTTTCTTACAACAAACTGGAACTTCTTAAAAAACTACCTTTTCTTTAAAGTGTACCTTTTTGTGAAACCAAATAACTTTTCTTGAGATAAGTACCTACTCTTAATAATTAACCTATTCTTGAAAAAAGGACCAATTCTAAAAAAATTCCAATTTCTCAAAAAACAAGCATTTCTCAAAAAAAAAAATTTTCCTAAAAAGAATACCACTTCTTTAAAAAATACCCGTTCTTAAAAAAAGTACTTCTTAGTAAAAAAAAATACATACTCATGGCTTTTTCTTAGAAAAAATACTTCATCTTAAAAATAGTGTATTTTCCTAGAATAAATATTAGCTTTTAATAAAAGAAGTACGTCTGTTTAAAAAATTACATTTTCCGGAAAATATAATGCATATTCTTACGAAAAAGACCTAAAATATACTCTTTCAAAAAAATACATTCTATAAAAAAAAATGCATTTAAAAAATTTTTATCATTTTGCAAAAAGTATCTTTCCTTAAAGATCAATTATATTATCGTATTTTTCAACGGGAGCCTCAGGCGTGTTGGAACTAACTAGTACATAACATATAGCGAAAGGAACTTCCTTCCAACCGGGTGTCCCCTGACACCTCATGTAATTTTTATTCTTATCCACTCGTTAATCAGAACTTGATTCATAACAGCTTTTGGTCTACTGTCCAACTGTAGCATGAATATATCTGTTTCAGCAAAATCCAAGGCTGATAGTCATGATTGTCTTAGGTACTGAAACAGTTGTTCTATCGCAATTAGAATGTATTTGTTCGCAATATTTAATTGAATGTAACATGAATAAAGGTATATTATAGTCGGTGGATAGCTTTTATGAGTAGGAATTTTAAGGTCCTTAAAATTTCTTTCGACGGCGGTTACCTCGCATAGTGACGGCGACACTATCGAGTATTTAGCCATGAAAATGCTTCTCAAACATACCGTTCGGAACCGGTGTAAAACTGTAGGTCCCAAAAAGTGAGTGTGAAACTAGAAAGCGCACAGCTCACTGGTTGTGAGCAGCTCTCCACGATTCCTTCATGGGATGTAATGGGAAACCATTTATTTATTTATTTATCAGGAAGCTGAGGTTCAATTTACCCATTATGTTTATTTATTTTAGGTGTTTGTTCTAAATCAGTGGTAACCAACCAATAGGCTCCAAGGAAGACAATAATCGTGTTGTTCACACACACACGATCTGCAATTCATATGTACATAACAACTATAATTGATTCAAACCATCAGTCTCAGCTTGTGCGTTGTATACAATTCGACAGCGACATTGCTTCTGACCTGCGGCGGATGTCATGACCTGGAAGGCCTGAAATCATGACCAAACAGGCTTTCTTTAAAATAACGAAGGCCTTCAATACACATTACCTCCTCCTCTCTTTTTAACATTGCCTGAGATTGGGAGGCAAGGCCTTCCTTGCCCATTGCCTAAAGAAGGCCTTACAAGGCATGAAAAGAGGCAGGCCTTATTTTTGTTAAACAAAAATAAAATTAATATAATTTATTTTTTCATAAAATCTTTATCCACTTCTACATATTTATTTACTAGTATGTATGTATCTATCTTAGAAAGTTTGACCACGCCCAACTTCAAATTGAAAATGTTAAAACTACCTTGAAAAATATGCAATATAATTTTAAAATTTGTATGAAATTTTCCAATTAAATTACGGTTAAAAAGAATCGGTAAAGGTTATATCTGATGAAAAATCATGCATTCCGCAGGCCTTATTTAGGAAGGCATTACAAAGAAACATTCAGCATGCCTTATTTGTGGAAGGCCTCACGATTTCCGCCGCTTGGTGTTTGCTGTGCGGTCATAATATGTTTGTCTAATATGTTTCGGTTTTTCCTACCACTATTCTAAATCATATTGAAGCAATTTGTTTAAACTCTGGAAAATATCAAGAATGGTCAAGGTGTAAAAGTATTCTATAGTGTATTTCGTCAAATTCTTCTACACGCTTAGAGAAATCAGAACACTTTAGAAATCTTCAGAAACATATTAAAAATAGTTAATATTGTGGCCTTAACTCCAACTTTATTCCCAGTCATACAGAGATGTATGCAACATTATAAAGATCTTGTATGCTTCCATAAAATAAATGATTTTCTTTGATAATCGTAGAACTTTTACCTGTAGCGGTATGTGCACTTGAATCTTAAAGCTAACAAATAATCGAAATATTTTCAAAACAAAAGCCCATCAACCAAATCTAGCGGAAGATGCAGACCACCGACACATTCAGCTTGACGTGGGCCAGATTTAATTTGACTCCTCACCCGCATATTTGCTCTTCCTCTGTGTAATTTTTAATAGAATTTTCTACATGGAAAATTGATTCTTTGTGACATTTGGTGGACCAGTTGTACACATGCTGTTTCAGGGAAAATATGTGCTATGGGCGGAACCAATTCTAGCGACTATTCAGAGAAGAGCTTCGAGTTTCTAATCTTATTCACATAAATGTTGTAACAGTTCCATGGAGTGGTTTGGGAGTGCCATCTTACATATTTAACGAGAACCAAAATTCGTTCAAAAATAACCTATTCAGGTGAAAAAGTATTTTTAGAACAAATTCCAATAATACTCTGGAAACAAATGTCATTCGTCATACATTATCACACAAGGCCTCGATCAATCTCTCTTCCTCTCCTTCTCTGTAACATATTGGTATCATGATGCAGTTAGAGAGTAACAAAACAAATCACAGAATTGATTCCTTTTCTGCAACTCCACCTCTCTTGAACTTTCCAAGTCAAGCATTGAATCAATCTATATACCATTTATTTCAAAATGGTTTATTTTTTTAGTTAACGCGTGCGTTTTTGCGCTTAAATACAAACCAAAAAATCGTACGCTAAATCAGTGGAGAAGATGCAACACATAAACCTTGATATGCAGTATCATCATTTGCAGCATAAGGTAAACCAAGGGCTGCAGTTGCTGCGAAGTGATGTGGCACTGTTCTACAGTTAAAACTGATCCTGATGCTGACTATGGTGCAGATCATGATGATGATGGTGTTTATTGTATGTCGACGCATCACTTTGGTTTCTGTAATAAATACATTTTGTAAATTTTTATGTCCACCTCCCATATTAAATCTCTCAAGTACTTTTTTTGTTCGTACTCAGGTAAGGACTTATTTTTATTTAATTTACAAAAGGGGATTTTATGTGGTTTTTTGTTTACACCTATTGTTGGAGCGCATGATTTCAGTGTTTATAAAACGATTTGTTTTTTTGAAACTCAAAAATCATTGTGCTGTGGATGTTAATTGCCTCTGGGGTGAATAATAAGTGGCACCAACGCCTGGAAGAATGCAAATGTTCACTTGGTTCTTTATAAGTGTTACAATGTTACACTTGTTGCTGTTGATATAAAAGATCAACATCAAAAAATATAAGAGATGTATTAGAAGTTCTCTTTACAAATCTGAATAAAATAGTATTTGTATATACGATTTTCAAGATGAATACAACCACAGAAAAATAATATATCATGGCCATTGGAATTTATAATGCATGTATAATTTTAAAACACACCAGAATGGTTATATCCCGTTCTTGATTGAAAGAGTTAATCGCAGTGACAACCGAAAACTTCATATATCGATTTCTATTCAATATATGGTTGAAAAATTAAAAAGAAATTTCTTTTTAGGTCGTTTACACGGGACAGTTTTGCTCCGACAGTAGAAATACATTCACACATTTTTACTACCACACTTACACTTATCTCACTTGCTTCGCCACTGTCTTTGGTTTTTCAATGACAGTAACTTCGGCAAGAGATTTGACATAAGCGGCCAGATCATGGCTGAACTAGTAAAGGTTGGCGCAATAGAACAACTGATTTTGCTTTCTTATTACTCCATCTGTTAAATTCAGTGTATTTTGTTGTTGTACTTTTTGTTTACTGTGTTTGTTCATAATGATCTGTGTTGAATTTGACGGTTAGAGTCATGAAACAAAAATTAAATGCCTGTTGTTGGTTCACACAATTACAACAAATCCTACAGCGTCAACCTCTACTAGTTCAGCCATCGGCCATATCGGTGACGTTTCGTAGTAATTTGAGAAAAAAGCAAAACATCGCAAACGGCTTTACAAATTGGGAAATATATTTGTATTTGAAAATTTTGCAAATTTTTGTTGAAAAATTGTTTGACAATACAAACATATAAACATGAATACATGCAGAGTACATCAGTTCCATTGTAATTTGGACAGGTAAGACAAAACACAATGCAAACGAGCGAAGAAGCAAAAAAATCAGAGCACGAATTTTAACGAAACGACCCTGTCGGCGGTTGCTTAAAACTGTACTGTCTTTATAACTGACTGGACGCGTACGTCCCACAAACAATTTTTCTCTTTGTGACAACTAATACATATTCTCAACTATCATGTCTCAAACTGTCCCGTGTAAACGCACCGTTAAATATTTCGAACATAAGAGCAAAACAAGAAAAACCGGTAGCGCCACTAAATTAAGCGTAATTGGATTAAGGTTAGACACTGGGTGCCTCGCTAGTTACCAAAAAAATTAATATTAAGTGTGAACACGCAGTGTTGTGGCTTAACGGAATTGACGCTGCTGAAGATAATGCTTCGCAAACATCGAAACAATCGTTCAGCGGATTTGAATTCCGCGGCTGTTTACAGTTCTTTCACCAACCGAAAAAACTGATCGAGTAACTTAAATGGAATTACAATGTTCTGCAAATAACTCGGATGAAGCACAAATATAATTGAGAAACCAAGTTTTGTTTTTAAATAAGCCCTATAAAGGTAACGTTCTTTTGTGCTGTTAAACGTTGGCATCAACATCTTAATCTAAGGAAATATCGGCATAGCAGCTGGACCAAAAAATAAATCGAAATATTGAGGTTTAAACAAAAGACTTAAGACACGAACTTTATTGAAGTTATTTTTTTGAATTTTCAAAGCAAATGAATATTTAATTTTTATGCAGTATTTCATAACCCGAATACAATTCACATTTTTCTAGCGGTCACCTCGCTTAGTGATTGCGACCCTGTCAAGTAATTAACCTTGAAAAAGTTTCACAAACCAAACCTGTACTTAATCCGGGTCCTGATCAGTGAGTCTAGAAATTAGATGGCGCACGGCTCTACAAATTAAAAATGAAATGTACAGCAGAGTGCAAAACAAAATTATACGAAGTACGTATTTCCAATAGAAAAGGCTAAAACACCAAATTAGTCTAATAAGTACAAACTGCAAAATTGGGGCATTGCATAGTTCGGACACCTATGAGTCGGCTCTGTTCGAGTTCCTTCAGCTTCATCAAACCATCCTGGTCGCTGCATTATATTTTTGCGTTCTAGTTCCATAGTCTTAGTTGTGGCCGTCGGTGGTGCAATGGTTAGTGTGCGCGGCTCTTGTACATGAGATCCTGGGTTCGAACCCTGCCCTGACCACCTTCAAAAAAAATTTCTTTCGGCGGCGGTCACCTCGCATAGTGACGGCGACACTATCGAGTATATAGCCATGAAAAAGCTTCTCAAAATACCGTTCGGAATCGGTGTAAAACTGTAGGTCCCAATCATTGCGTGAAAACTGGAAAGCGCACAGCTCAGTGATTGTGAGAAGTTCTCCCCAGTCCCTTCATGGGATGTAATGGGAAACCATTTATTTTATTTTTTTTTAGTTCCATAGTCATATACAGGTTATTCCTTCATATTAGAGAAGGTTGGCCTTTATGGTCTGGAAAGGTTTTCCCATCCTAGTCAGTATACCTGTTCTTTTATATTTCAATATATCGAAGTGACCAGAAGTCCATATGATCCCAAGGCTGCCAGTGGTGTAGAATATTTGGTGTATATCCCCTTTGTATTCGAGTGCCGTTAGCGATGTAATCCTTTGCGACGACATCGCATTGATAGCCGCTTGATTATCTGTGAACATCTTCAAATATGTATGACTACCTTCATCGTTCTTCCACCTTACACATTCCGCGATCACCTTAAACTCTGCCAGAAATACAGTGCTGTAGTCAGGAAGGGGAAAGTACCATTAAATCCCAATATTTAAGTCGTCGATGAAGAGTTATATTCCCGTTCTTCTATCCGTCATACATCCGTCAGTATAGCAGTAGATTCCTTACCCGTCTTCGACTCGCTTGTCTACATTACCTTGGTCGATATCGGTCTTAGCGCACCGGTAATATCCAGACGCCTAGTGCGTTGAAAAGTTCGCAGTTTTTCCACGAAACACTTATTTCCCTTTACCGTTCACCAGACGTGTAATGTAAAATCGGTCTTATGAAGCTAATGTAGAATTCGCATTTCGTAGGTAGTGGATGCGAATGCCAATGTGTAACTCAATTGTTAAGTGTATCTACTTTTTACCCACAGCGAGGCGTACTTACACATCGCGCTTACCCATTACACATGGAGAAACGGGGTAGCCAGTTTTCGTGCAATTAACCGTCAGCCGGTTTTTTAAAACTCAAGGAAAGCATTTAGAAGTGAATGCGCCGCCTGGCCGCCTACTGCTTCTACAATGTGAGGCTCAATAGTGGTGGTATTGAAGTGAAATAATTGTTTTTAAATATTATATTTTTTTTCAGGAATCTGGTAGGTTTGAAATCCACAAAATCCACGAAATCATTTGATCAAAATATGAGCTTAGTATAGACAAGGATGAACCACAACCATTTTCAAAGCTTGTATTTCGAAGTACGAATACGCGGCGCAGGGCAAAGGAGGTAACTTATTGGCTTTTGTGGAAAGATTTTTGGAACGAAGTCCCTTGTCGCACATTGCGGGATGGGGGCTAAATGAAAAAAAATAAACAACTTGTTTATAACACTATTATGTTATAACCCAGTATTATCAACTATATTGGTTACTTTGGCTTTGGTTTGTGTTTAGACTAACATATGTTGGGAAATTTCTTGTTTAATGGGAAGTTTTCTAGGTGGAGCCTGTATCCAGTATTTAGTATATATTGTAGTTTTGAACCTAACAAAAATTGAATTTAGAAAATTTAAAGTGAAAGAAGTTTAAAAAAGAAAATTTTCTTAACTAAATGCCTTGTCTTAAAAAAAAGTAAATTTCCTCGAAAAAATACAAAGTGCCTTTTCTTAAAAAAATACCTTATCTTGAAGAAGAACTTTTGCTTAAAAAAGGCAAATTTTCTTACAAAAGGTACATTTTCTTAAAAAAAAAATTTAATTTCTTTTTAAATATGTACCCTTTTCTTAAAAAAGTATATTTTCTTACAACAAATTGTCTTTTCTTACAAATTTACCTCTTCTATAAAGAGTACCTTTTTTGTGAAACAAAACAACTTTTCTACAGATAAGTAGCAACTCTTAAAAATTTACCTATTCTTGAAAAAATTACCAATTCTAAAAAAATCCCATTTCTTAAAAAAAACTTTTCTTCAAAAAAATACGTTCTCTTAAAAAATTCCTTTTGTTACAAAAATTCGTTTTTTTTTTTAAAAAATAAAATAATACCTTTTCTCTTCCTAACATAAGTAGCCTTTCTGAAAATAAGTACATTTTTGTAAAAAATAAACTTTTCCTAAAAAGAGTACCACTTCCTTAGAAAAAAAATCATACTTTATAGTTTTTTCTTACAAAAAGTACTTCTTCTTAAAAATAGTACCTTCTCTTAAAAAAATAACAGAAGTACCTCTCCTTAGAAAATAACCTTTTTGGGAAAATATAATACATATTCTTACTTACTTTTTATACTTTTTTATAAAAAAAATACATTTATACATTTTTTATAAAAAACATACATTCTATAATAAAAAAAATTTTCAAATTTTCTTAAAATAGGTTTATCATTTTACAAAAGGTATCTTTTCTTAAAGATCCATTCAAATTATCGTATTTTTTAATGGGGGCGTTAGGCGTGTTAAAAGTAACTAGTACATAATATATAGCGAAAGGAACTTCGTTCCAGCCGGGTGTCCCCTGACACCTCATGTAATTTTTTATTTTTGAAAATATGTTTTACATTATAGATTTGATTACACAATGCCACAAAACAAATATAATCATACACGGACAACACAGGAAGAGAGAGAGAGAGAGAGAGATCTTAGGTACATTCTTCTAGTTGATTGTGTCCTTGAATCTTGAACGGTTTGCTACCTATGGACCTGAACAGGGGAAAAAAGGTTAACAAAGATAGAATCTTTTTAAGTTTTTGACCTTGAAGTTGAAGTTTTTTTGATTTTATATGTTCACAATGACAATTCGTTATGACAAGAGCTACAACTTTCTCTCAGAGAGTAAATCAAAATTCGGTACTAGTTGCAAGATATGGGCCTGACAAAATGATCACCTTTTTGCAGAAATGACACCGAGGCCCCAAATCTTTGGGGGCCCATAAAAACAAGTCAATGACTTGGGGCAATACTGGGAGACACGGGTGGAAATATAGTTATATATCCATGACTTAAAAAATTACACACAGTATTATTGCACCTCCTATAAATATAGACGTTTTGAAATTTTTGCATCAACACCTTATTTGTGAAATATCTGGAATAAATATGTACATATGTTTTATTTACAGATTACTCGGAAAATGTATATTTCATTGACATTTCGCTGTCCATAATTTTGGGTATTGTGACATTATTTAATGTTTTTGATGGATGTGTTAATCATCGATATCGGTTTGGAAGAGATTCACATTTCCCAAACCGCAGGTCATACAGCCCAAAAGCTCGATTTTTTGGGCAACAGCAACTAGCATTGGAATTTTTTTGGTATTATCTCATTTCCATTTTTGGGCGAAACGACTTAGGCGAAACTACTTTAGACGAAACGACGTTACGCCGTTTCGGTGATGTAAAATGCAAGTTCTTTGCATTGAATGGTTGGAAGTTGACATTATTCACACCAGCCTCATTGTTCCTAGGAACTCACGGCTCCTGGATTTTAGCATTATGAGTTTTACCGAGTATAATAAACTGTTTTTATGACCATGTATCGAGTCTTGCATTGATGAAGTAGGTTCCAGCCCTATCAATCTCAAGGCGATATTTTTCAATATACAAGTCATAAGAATACTGTCGAATATTTAGTTATAAAATAACTTTTCAAATCATAATCGCTCCGAATACATGTACAGTTAAAAGTCTCGACCAATGAGCTAAAAAACTGTAGAGTAAAAATCCCACGGCTCACTAATTGCAAGTAGGTGTTACCAATTTATGCATTGGATGTAATGGAAAGGTAGTTGTTTTCGTTACACATATCCTCATTACATCAAAGAACATCACTTTTACTGATTAATGTGTACCTCATTGTTAATTGGTGTGCCCTTTATATTGTTCTTCTCTGCAACTTCAATACCACCTAAAGTTCAGCCAAATATAACTTTGCATCTTAAACTTGAATACAAAACTGACACCAACCACCAAAAATGTGTTTAAAATCAAAAAAAAATATATATAAATTTGGTGATTTGCCATAAGTGTGGAAGCCACAAAACTCATCACCGCTGTCGACCACTGACACCAAAACAAAAGGGAAAAACCTCAAAACCTTAAACTTAACATAAAAATTTTTAAATTGTTTTAGCATCTCTTTTGCATAAATATGCGCATCCTCATTCATATTAAATACAATTGGACAAATGCAAAAGGTACAAATAAAAGACTCTTCATCAGCAATTTAGGTCAAGTCATGTAGGTTTTACGAGTCTGTTGTTAAACATCATACATCATATGTTTTATGGTGAGAGAAATTACATATCTCGGAAAGAAAAGCTGCTACTTATAAATGACATATTGAAGGGAAATAAATGTATTAAAAAAGTTGTGGAAACTATATATATGTTTTGCCTTCCAAAATCTCGGTTTGTCAGGATATTTCGACACAGTATTATATTGCTATAAAATGCAATAATATCCATCTAGCCACATACTTTAATGCTGCTGACTTTTCAAATATTTTACGATATGTGGTAGTGTAACATTTTCACCAGTGCGCATTAAAATTAACTGGAAATTAAAAACAACATGGCTGACACAAATATTTAGTTGGAAATTTCCCACCGACTTCATCACTCACTCAGAGCTCCTGCTGACTTGCCGATCCACTCCCAAACAAAAACGTTCATTACACCCTCTGACAATTTAATACATTTGGTTAAAAGTCAGCAAGAATCGTTCGCAGTTTGTCAATAGTTGTGATCATCATATGACATGTTCGCAAGGCGTCCTTAAGCTAGTATTCCTCAGAGGGTCAGTTGGTCAATACATCACTATATATTGTGCTCATGTGTAATCTTCTAAATACTTACTTTATTTTAATCTTTGTGTATGTACTGAGTCTGCTTGACCGCTAATTAAATTAAATCTGGAAGAAGAGTTGTCAACTTCATGATATATTACCATTAGACCGACTCACAAAAAAAGTTTCATTTGTCCACTCCTCAAAATGTACATACCTAGGTTTGTTTTATAATGATTCCCAAAATTTTTCGTGTCTAGCATTCAGATCCTGTGGGCTGGACAATTTTTAATAATCACCATATCAAGGTACTTCATCTATGGACAATGTATGCAATAATGCACTGAAAGAAAATCATTTTCGTTAATGATTTTACGTTGCAGCAATGAAAAGGCTCGTATATCCGACAATTTGGTTGTCTCTGCAACGAAAAATTCCAAACATGATTACTTTGACAATTTTTCATTTCGTTGCTGCAACAACTGATATTTCGATCCTGCAACAATTTTATTAATTTGAATTTTATAGATAAAAGAGTTAACAATTTTAAAAAAGTAAGTGCAAGAGATTTAAACTATTGATATTTGGTTTATCTCTTACTTTTTAGTTTATTTTGGATATTTATTTATTTATATTTAATTTATTTGGCAAAATTTATGGTTGACGAAATTATTTCGTTACAGCAATGATTTTAATTTTTATGAAGATCAAGAGCAAAAAGCAGTCGAAAAAATGAGCGAGCGTAAAAAAGAGGCCAGAAAGAGAAAATGGTGAGCATGAGTGGTGGGTCACGTACACATCTTGAATCAGTTCCTTTGCAACAATTGAATGTGGTACACGGTGGTAGACTCCGCCGGAATAATTTAAATGCATTTGTAAAAACAATCTAATTACTTATACGTAGTACTAATAATTCTTTTATTCTGAAAAATAAATTGTGTGAATTTATGTGTTTGCTGTGATCGTTTGTGTAAATTGAATATCTATAAATCAAATAGATAATAAACAGAATGCAAGGGTCAACACAACAGTAAGGAAAGTGACGCATCGATGGCAGAAAAACAACCCCGAAATATTATATCATTGAACACTTGTGTGTGTGTATGTTCGCGACATTACAAATCGCAATACAATGTTGTGGTTTTTACAAATCAAAAAAATTGTGTTTTAACCATAACTCGGTCGCGCATGTGTCGTTGCATTGGTGTTAGGATTCAGGAAACAACGAAGACATATATTTGTGGGGGCAGTCGAATCCAATGAAAACGGGAAGTTAAATACACAAAGCGTTTAAAGCAAGACTTATTTTATTGAAATGAATTAATTCGAAATTTTAACAAATTTTGTTAAAATAAATTAAATCTTAATCTCAAGGAGATTTGGCAGAACCCTCAATACAACGGCACTTGCATGATTCAACAAACCAAAGATATGGTTCTATGTTAAAGGATGTTTCTAACATAGATCCACTGCTGTGATGAAACTCATTGGTGAGTAGAGCTTATATTCATGGTGAGTAAAGACATAGATATGTATATACATATCTTCTACACTTGTCATTTAAATATAAATCTAAATAATAAATTCCTCATATCTGTTTTTAATTGCAGGACCTGAATACGACGGACACAATAACACTCAACCCTTTGACGAGTGTTTCAACATGTGTTTCAACATGGAATGGATGTAATATATTTAGCAAACTAAGTAAATTTTCGAAACAAAAATACATTCTTTTTTATCAAAATAGACGAAAACACAAATAATGTAATACTAACCGTGTATTTATGTAGAATTGATAATAAATGATTTTAAACAGTTCAAAACTGTCATTGCAGCAGTGAAAAAAGTACATTCTAGCAGTGCAACAAAATCACTGCAGTGATGAAACTATTTCATTGCAACAATGACTCAAATTCATTGCATCATTGAAACAACTCCATAGCTGCTATGAAACAATTTCATTGCAGCATTGACATAAATTAATTGCAACAATGAAATAAATTCATTGGAACAATGAAACGTATTCATTGCAGTAACGAAACAAATTCATTGCAGCTTTCATCACAATGACGAAAATTTGCAGATGATGAACACATTTTCTTAGCGGGATGAAACTGTACGTTAGCTCACTTTCGATGACAAAAGTTGTTGGGGTGATGAACATTTACATCACTGTGACGAAGCTTTTCCGTTCAGTGTGGTATAATATGAAAGTATTTTTAAGGCGCGTCCACCGGTATATTATTGGAACGAAGTTCCTTATTGCACGTTGCGGGATGGGGGCTAACTGAAAATATTTTAAACAACTTTTTTTTAACCGTATTATGCCATAACCCAGTATACAACCCAGTATTATTGTGCATACTTTTAGGATTTGATAAATATTACTTGATTTGTACAGTCAGGGACGTATATGAGGGATGTGTTCTTTCATGTTGGCTTTGTGATAGTCATGCCATTGTGAAGTGTGCTGGCTTCAATGGAAGGCATTATGACATAATTATGGCTAAGGAAAGCGGGCTTCGCTGAACATGTCGGAAGTGTAAGGAATTCGATGTTGACTTTTTTTTAGGTTATTGCCTTTTGCGTTATTAACAGTATATTCTGTGTGCTTGCAGTTCCAGTCTCCCGCTAGTCCATAGTAGTTATTTGAATTTTGAAGATTCATAAAATCAAATAGTTTTTGCAAGTCTGCTCGTACTGAATTTACATTGCCGGCCGGATAGTACGCACATGTAATAACTAAAAAGTTTTAGCAGTCAAGCGGTATCTTTATGGCGCATGTTTCTAAATCATCTAGCGAGTATCTACTTTTGTTATCGTGACTGTAGTATTGTATGTTATTCTTGATTAATATAGCAATTCCCCTCCCCTTGTAGCATCAATTCGATTTATGCTTATGATTCTATAATTTTTAAATATTACATTGTGTCTATGGTTCAATTTTGTCTAATTTAATGGGATAATATCTACTCTTAAAAATTTTACCTATTACCGGTTTTAGTTCTAGCAATTTTTTTTTAAAGTGATGCGGTATTCCGTTGGTTAAAGTCTCCCGCGGAGGTAAAAAATTTATTGTTTTTACCATTGGTTTCCGAGTTATAGCCATTTTTTTATTTTAGCGATTTTCTTATTTTTGAGATTTGAAAAATAAAATTCCAAACGAATTGAATCACAACATGATAAACCCTTAGTAATCACCAAAACTTTATGAACTTTTCGATTGGAATCTACGTTTTCGAGGTATAGAAATTTCTTCAAAAATTTTCTCATTTTCGATCAAAAATGGGGTCAGCCCATTACCCATTGCCGTGGGTAATGGTTAAAGGCCACTTACCCATTCCCCATGTGTAGTGTGCAGGATAATTTCTCAACGTCATGAGTAACTACCCATTACCCTGTTGGTAATGTGTAAACGTAAAGGGTAATTCCTTGTAATAGTATAAGTACCCATTTCCTTACCCACGGTGTGTGTATGGGTTATACATGGGGGGAGGTATACATGAACTCTGTTTGTAACCATATAATGGTTTTCTCCAATTTGAGTGATATGGTTTCTAAGTGACGTTTCGGCCATTTGTAGTATGCCATGATCTGTAATTTTTTTTTCTCTTTTTCTCTTACTTATGAAAAGTCGAATATATAACTTTGTAACAAGTGTTTTTGTAACAGAAACTAAATTATGATTACAGTGACTAATATTTGCACACGAATTCTAATATTGTACTTTTATGAGTTGTATCTTTCATTTCAGATGCTTGAGATTTTAGAAATACTCAATTTGGTTGAGACATCGTAAGTTGGGTCGTAAAACCCATAGATAAAGTAAACAAATAGATGAAGCACATGTGTTGGGAAAATTTTAGTGTATTTGGTAATTTTCTAGATGTCGTTGAAAGCAATAAATGGGATATTTTTTCAAAAAATACGACATTAAAATTCTAAAATCTCACTTCGAAACAAGAATACAACACGTTATTTAACGTAGAATATCTCATGGCATTCGAATTGCAAAGCCATGTCACCACCGACTAAGTCCTAATAAAATGGTTCTTCCTCCGGTTCAGCTACCATTCCTTGTTGAGAGTTTTTAGAGACTCTAACGGTTTTGGCATCTGCGACCACATAAGTTGATGCAGTTTTTGGGCGGGAAAGTTTTTAGATTAAAAAGGCGTTCCGGCATGGTCATCTTTGGGCGGTGTTACGGGTTTTCTCCTATTGATATCCCAACACCCAGCCTTATGCCTTTGAAATAGTTTTATATAAGAAACAAATCCTATTATATAAAATCATTTCAATTTTGTCACATTTCCCTTGTTTAAATTACTTTAAGAATAATTTCCCACAATTCGGAATAAACGTCAATGAGAATTATGGGAAACTTCAGTGAAAGTGAGAGTAGTACAGGACAGCACCTAGTGAATATATATATATATATCTATTATTTCCTTTATCTACGGTAAAAACTTCTATTTAGTAAAGCCTACTTTTAATTTATCAATAACATCGATAAATAATTTTTATGTATGATAATTATGAATTATAATCAATATATCGACTTTATCATGGAATTTCCAATACCTGAATTGATTTCCAACTAATCCGTCAATTTGAGCCAAAATCCACGACATTTGGGAAGCAGACACAAAAGTCATGAAAGTCTTCCAAATATAGAATTACATGAGAATAACTAAATTTCCGATCCTTATAATTTATTGTAATTTTATTCAAGTGTAAGAAATATTTTATTTGTTTTCATTCAAAATTAATTATTTCGTCTTGGAATTCTTTGAAGTGTTGATCTTCAGAATTAGATAAGGAATCTTGTAAAATGACATCCAAAGTACTTTACTTTGTACATAGTTTGAAATTGTTGCATACTCCGTTAGAGTTTTACCGCAGCATCTCTAAATCATTTTCTATCTAAGAAATTAATTGCTCATATGATAACCGAAATGAACGAGTATTCCTGTGTCCATCCGCGTGGCCCTCCGTATGACTGTCTCCATGTCCGTCTGCCTTGTTTGTGCATTGTCTTGTGCATTAATGTGAATTCGATTCAATATTCAATATATTTTCGAATCGATTTGTGCTATTGAACCACTTTAAATCTGTTAACGGAATACAAAATAAATAAAATCACTATTAAATTTTTGTCGTTTTTGTATTTTGTTGTTTTTATTGTTGAGTGTGCAGCATGTAGCAACAACATTGTTGTTGGTGTTGCCAATGTTGCTGATACTATTTTTTTTGTCTATGGCAAAAGCTATTGGTTGTCGTTGTACGTACGAAAGATAGATCGACTTTATTGCCACAGCTGTGTGGCGGCGTATCGTTGTAGTGCGATTGCGCGCGCCAAATGACAATCAACTTTTAACGTAAATTGTGTTCCGTACAGTGGATTTGTTTCATAGTTCATTTGAGTTTTTTTTTGCTTCATCGAAACTGTCTGATTATTAGCAACATGTGGTTTTTATTTTTAGCTGCTGCTGCTGGTGGCGGCGTTGGTGGTGTTGCTGTTGTCGCTCTGTTACAGTACTACCGGCTGTTTTAGCAAAATGTAAACAATGATGAATCATCAACTGGCTTTGAATAACAAGCCAGACAATGATTTGTTTTGGTTTTTGCTTCTCGGTTTGTAAACTTGATTTTTAGTTTGTTTTTAACTTTGCTTTACCGTATTTTTAAGAGTCAATTAGAATGGTAACAACTCTACTGATTAACAGAAAACTAGTGGGGTTAGGAGCTAAAATCCTGGATATACTAGAATTTTCTAAACCAGAACAAACTTTTGGGAAAAAATCGATTTATATTGTGGTATAGTATAATCAGTGATTATCAGGTTTTATCACATTGATTTCATTTGACTTTAATTAGCCATGCAAATGCTCCTCAATGCATTACCGTTCGTATTCGGTGTAAAACTGTAGGTTCTGGTCATTGAGTCAAGAAAGTTTCCTTCGTAGGATGTCATAAAAATCGAAATTTTTATATTATGGGAAATTACCTTCATAAATCACAAATTAAAACTATTTGGATTCATTCCAATAAAAATTGTCATCTAATTAAATTATTAAAGAGTATTACGAAGATATTAAACTTTGATTTAACATTAATTCTTGTAGTCCTTAATTTTAATGTTAAGTGATTGATGCTTCAATGTCAGATAGTGCTAATTTAAGTCCTTGATACTGGAGGCCCAAGATGTTTCCCCCAGGGTGTGGCAGGACGGGCAGTTGCCCCTACCCGTTTCCCATTACATCCCTATACGCATTTTTATTTCCAAAATTTTCAAAATATATATAATTTAATGATTATTTAAATAAACCATTTAACTCCTTTTTGAACTGAAAAGCGTGGCTAATAACCTGTATTCGTGATGGTTGATTATTCCAAAGGCGAACAGTTGATACGAAGAATTGTCTTTCAGAAGTAGAACTTTTAAATGACTTATGAATGATTTTGGAACGAAGTTCCTTATCGCAGGTTGCTTGATGGGGGCTAAATGACAAAAATTAAAAAAATTTTTATAACACTATTATGCTACAACCCAGTATTATCAATTATATTGGGTTCTTTTGCTTAGGTTTGTGTCTAGACTAACATATGTTGGGAAATTGCTTGTTTAATTGGAAGTTTTCTAGGTTGTAGGCTGAAACAAATATTTAGTATATATTGTAGTTTTGAACCCAATAAAGCGTAAAATTTAGATAAGCCAAACTGAAATAAGTTTTTTAAATATTTGCCATGGGGTCAGGGACCTTACAAAACGAAGATAACATATTTCGCCAACCAGTTCCATCTTTTGCTTTATTTCTCCAGTTGGCAATACCAAGTGTACGCAGGGATTCGTCAACTTGATCCCTCCAGCGGAGTCTTGGTCTTCCTATTTGTCGTCTTCCTTCGAGTTCTGTTTCGAAAACCCTTCGTGCTGGTTCGTCTTCATCCATTGTACTGACATGGCCTAGCCATCGCAATCGCGTTATCTTGATCCGCTTAACTATGTCAATGTCAGGATAGAGCTCATCCAGCTCAAGATTCATGCGTCGCCGATACTCGCCGTTGTGCACTCAAGGGCCAGACATTTTTCGGAGTATTTTTCTCTCGAAGACTCCTACAGATGTTTAGTCTGCTGGCGATAGGACCCAGGATTCTGCGCCATAAAGCAAGACAGGTTGAATGAGAGTCTGGTACAGCTGGACTTTTGTTACTCGAGAGAGGGCTTTATCTCTAAAGTGATTGCTTAGCCCAAAATAACTTGTATTCTCCAGCACAATTCTCGGATTGATCTGAAGGCTGACGTTGTTGTTTTTGTTCACGGCAGATCTAAGGTATTCAAATTCGTCCACCACCTCGAAGTTATAACCGATATCAACGTTCACGCTTTGGTCTAATCTTGTGGAGGCCCTGTTCGTTGAAACCATTAATTTTGTCTTGTCCTCATTTACCGTTGCTGACTCCTTCCCAATCTCGAAAACACCGCAGTAACTTCTCTCATTGTGCGCCCAATGATATCTATATCATCAGCATACGCGAGCAGCATGTGACTTTTGCTGCTGATATTTTTATGCATGTTGACCGCAGCTTTTTTCATACCGATCTCCATTAAGATGTTAAAGAGATCGCACGATAGGGTGTCGCCTTGCCTGAGGCCTTAATTTCGAACGATTCGGTAAGATCCTTACCAATTTTCACTGCGGATTTGGTGTTCGTCAAGGTCGCCCTGCAAAGGCGTATGAGTTTTGCGGGAATACCAAGCTCAGACATTGCTTCATAGAGTTTCTCCCGTATCGGACTATCGAAGGCCGCTTTATAATCTATAAATAGATGATAGGTGTCGATTTGTTTTTCGTGTGTCTTCTCCAGGATTTGGCGTAGCGTGAAAATCTGGTCAGTTGTCGATTTTCCAGGCCTAAAGCCACACTGGTATGGTCCAATCAGGTCAGTGATAATTGATTTTAGTCTTTCGCACATTATACTTGATAGAACCTTATATGCTATGGATAAAAAGCTTATTCCACGGTAGGTGATGCAGATACTCGGGTAACCTTTTTTAAATAAGGGACATAGTACACTGAGACTCCAATCGCCGGGCATGCATTCATCTAACCAAATTCTGCACATGAGCTGATGCATGCACTAAGCCGGGAATGATGGCTTTTTAAAATAGGATATATTGGTAATACAGCTGGCATACATATGTCCCTACATTGCTTGATACATCTATTTATATTATAAATAGACAAATGTACATACAGAAACATGTCGATGTTGTTCCTTATATATCCAACTTTAGCTGAATTAAAACAAACAACTTACCCCATTTTTTGTAGTTGGTAGTAATTTTGACTTAGAAAACCCCCTGAAAGAGTTAAAATAGTGACAATTTCTTGAATATATTTCCCCTCCCTAGGCGAGATCCTGGCTACGCCCTTGACCCTAACGGAAGAAAGGCTGCGACCGCCAGATTCTGTTGGTACTTGTGAAGTAAACAGACACGGAATAGACGTCGAAAGGCCTCATAGTGTTCGCTCCGACGAAAATATCGCCTTTTTGGGTGAAGACGTCACTGATGAGGCGGCAATGCCGAAGAGACAACGTTCCAAGCAATTAGCCACCAGAGGTTCGTCAATTCAACGCATTTGGGTGAAAGACTTTAAGATGTTCCCTTACAACGTGCAGACAGTCCATCAGCTACCGCCAGCAATCCATCATCTACTGACTTCAATCGCGTACCTCAAGAACGTCCCTCTTGAAAACGCAACGGCAGAAATTCGGCCGAATACGTAACAAACAATCATTTCGTCATTCAAACATTCATAGACAGAAGTTTCGAAGAGCCACTGCTTAGTGTGGCATTTACGCTGGAGGTATTATAATGCCTTATTTTGTCGAGGGCACTGTTGATACTACTGTTACTGTGACGGGTGACCGATACAGGATCATTATTAACGAGATTTTATGGTCACAAATTTATTAATTGAGATTTGAAGACATGTGGTTCCAAGAAGACCGTGCAATTGCACATACAGCTCGCGCAAAATTGGACAGTTTCAAGGATGCGTTTTCGTGTTGCTTAATGTCTTGTTTTTGCGATTTACAGTGGCAATATCGTCAAATTATTTTTTGAAGAATTTGTCTGGGTTTATGCGGGCAAACCAGAGACTTTGAAGCTCTCTGACCGAAGTTCTCCCCAAAACGATTCAAAATGCAGAAAGAATCGTCGGCACCGACGTGATCAATATCATTTTCAAAGAGTAACAGAAAACAACTTAAAGATCCGAATAAATATTTAAAAATAATTTATAGATTAACATCAACGGGTGAGAGTTTTTGTAGTCTGTTGTAGCCTATGAGTTTTGTTTCTCACTCATATTTTGAATTACAACCATCTTAGGCCGCTTTTCCTTGAGGTACCTTACTTTGACCCACCATCACATCAATAACTCGTGAGAATGTCTGGCATGTTATACCTTATCGGAAGCGTGTAGACTTCAGCTACACGGCTGTTGTAGGCTAATGTTATTCTAGTTCATCTAAATGCATTTTTTGGAAAGAAACTAAACACCCGGAATTTTCACCTTTATCAAACCGTGACCTTTCCTTAAAGTCGTATTTGGAATCTTTAGAAATAATGAAAAACTTGCACCACTTAAAAATTTGATTAAGCTTAATCAATTCCGAAAAATGTATGGGAATTAAATAAACATTCAAATTTTTTACAACCATGGAAAAAAAATTATAAAGCACTAAAATAGTTGATAAAACTTTGATCGATTTCTGGGTGAACGTATTTGCCACAAAACTATCCAAAAATACGCGTGTAGTTTGTTGTATTATTTCTCCTAATATACGGCCATGTAAATATAGTATTACAATAAAGTCATATCCCAAGTGAACGAAAGATGAAATTGTCTGGGGAAAGTATAATGCTTGATAAATTGGGTGTTGATCACCCGGAACACCAAAAATATCACATTGCCAAAATTTAGTTACCAATCGCCCAACATTGTTTAACACATCTTTGAACAATTGTTAATTTTTGGATTTCAAGTGATTAGTCTTGTAACCGCCGCACATTAATTCAGAATTGGTTATCAACGTACAAAATTCAAAAATTTTTGATGTATTTTTTTTCTGTAATTTTTTTTAAT
This sequence comes from Phaonia tiefii, assembly GCA_963931995.1. Taxonomy (NCBI): domain Eukaryota; kingdom Metazoa; phylum Arthropoda; class Insecta; order Diptera; family Muscidae; genus Phaonia; species Phaonia tiefii. The sequence continues at coordinate 192,130,964 of OZ008368.1, read as the reverse complement.
GAATTCCAGTAATACCTGTTTGCAACTCACCTGTAGTAATTCGATTGTCCTGCTAATGGGAGATTTTTTGTTTTATTAAGTTTTTGAAAATTGAAGAAAAGACAGAAAGTGTGTACAAGTGATTGGAATAGTTATTTGGATTGATAATGTTACCAACGGCTACGCTTTACGGGGTCCATTCTGAAAATCAATAAGCACAATTTTCCAACATTATAATGCCGAGAGATTTCACGTGCCCCCACAAAAAATAGTCTAGTGTGGAGCAATCGCACGAACGGAGCGACGGTTTGGCGGCACCAAGACGTGATATTAATTGATCACCAAACTCGCCCCTCAATTGGTTTATGGTATCGCGTCCAGTGTGGCATGTGGTACCGACCTATTGAGAACACATGCCAACTAAGTCCATTTTTTTCCATTTTGGGGAGAAAAATCTAGGATCGCCGAACGTTACCTTGCTCCATTGACCGTAACGTTGCGGCCATCATCCTCGGTAAAGAACTACGATCCATTGATGTCTACTGCCTTAAACCGCACCATACAGTGCATACAGGCTGCAGTGTCAGGTCTAGAACAGCCATTAACTGCTCTTCGGGCCAAATTCGGCAATTCTGTTTAATGACGTACCCACTGTGAAAAAATGAGAAGAAAATTCAAATTTTTCGATAAAATATGGTGATCTTTTTCCAGCATCCATAAGGCACATTCAGCGAATAACCGACGTTGTGGTAGATCGCCCGGTTTCCAGCACCAGCTGCATTTTGTACGGCTTTAGACCCAGTTGACTTCATAAAATCTTCCAGGGGATCTAATAATACAAACCCAATTGCTGCGATCGGCGATGTTCACTAACACTGGCGGATAAAGCAGAACTCTACCGATACTTTTTAATGGACCAATTTCCAATAGAGTGATGCTGGTGCGAAATTTGTTTACTATGGCTTGAATAGCCTGCTTGGTGGGTCGATTATGATGACCATTAAATGGACGGAACTTGTGAAACACATTTTTCACAGAGCACGAAGTTTGATAACACAGCGAAACACGAAAAAATATAACCATATACGGACACCACTACGTGATACAAGACCAAAAAAAAGACTCGTGTCTCCCAGTTTTGCCCAAAGTCATGCACTTTTTTTATGGGCACCCAAAAATTTGGGGTCTCGGTGTCATTCTTGCAAAAAAGTGATCACTTTGTCAGGCTCATATCTGGCAAATCGTTCAAATTACTCTCTGAGAGAAGGTTGTAGCTCTTGTCATGAAGAACAAAAATTGTGAACATATAAAATCAAAAAAAAACTTCATCTTTAAGGTCAAAACCTCAAAAAACTTTTAAAAATTCAAACTGTTCAAAATTCAAGGAAACAATCAACTACATAAATGTACCTAAGATCTCAGTAAACAACATCTGAAGTTCCTAGGAATGATTCTTATATTATGCGCAGCGTCCCTTGTTGCGTGTGCCGAGCTTACGGCTTTGCCTGTGCTGCTGCGGTCTGTGAGATGGCATAGTGTATAAATGTTGAACTAGGCGGTGTTAAGAATCATCCTAGGAAGTTCATATATTCTAGAAAGTTGTTTACCGAGATCTTAGGTACATTTTTGTCGTTGATTGTTTCTTTGAATTTTGAACGGTTTGCTACCTATGGACCTGAACAGGGGAAAAAGGTCAAAAAAATCGAAGATATAAGCATGACAAAATGATGGCTTTTTTGCAAAAATGACACCGAGGCACCAAATTATTGGGGGCACATAAAAAAAGTCCATTACTTTGGGCAAAACTAGAAGACACGGGTCTTTTTTTATGTCTTTTATCACCTTGTGGTGTCCGTATATGGTTATATTTCCATGGCTTAAAAAATCACACACAGTGTAATAAAACTTATTGATTTGCAAGCGTTTCGTCGATTGTAACTCTATTCATAATGAAATGGCACGGTAAAGTGTAGATTTTGGAATTTGGTACATGTCACGAATGACTCGAGAAAACGTAATCATGCAAAACCAAATAGAAACAAAAAAACCCCTATTTTTGATCTACTATGACATGGGACATGGGACTGTCCGTGGAGGTGGAAAGTTTCTGATTGCCATTCACTTGGGAGTGGCCAGAAATGATTCCTTCATTGGGCAGTCCAAGCAGCTCACTACTTCCACGCAGTATGTCCTGGGCAATGGCTTTTCGGAAACCTCCGTTAGCTAGCTAGAGTGAGAAGGCGAAACAAATGAGCATCAAATCAGGTATAGTAGGTGACTGATGTCACTGAAGCTCATCAAACAATCGGGCATATTCTTTTGTCCTTAGAAGGCGGATGAGCCAAACATACGGGCCAACGGCGGATAGAAACTAAAAGAAGAAAATCCAGGTTCAACATATCGCATCCTGGTCAGCGTCTGATCCATAATGGGCGGCTGCAATCAAATATCCTGGCAGTAGGTAAAATGCAAAAACCCGGTGGGCTGGGTTTGCCTCCCGCCACCGTTCATAATGGCAGTGAAAATACAAAAACGAAACAGAAAACATAAACAACCCCTATTTGTTGACGACCCCCGCAAACGTTATAAGGACCACGATTTACGGATATGCACTTGGAATGTAAGAACTCTATATAGATCCGGTGCAAGTATCCAACTGGCAGATGTCCTCGAAAGTTATAAGGCTGACATTACCGCTATCCAGGAAATGCGATGGACAGGACATGGCTGCACAAGAAAAAGAAACTGCGATATATACTACAGTTGCCATGAAAAAAAACATGAATTTGGTTGTGGATTTGTAGTTGGCAAAAGACTGCGACATCTAGTCTCTAGGTTCAATCCTGTGAGTGAACGAATAGCCACAATCCGCATAAAAGCGAAATATTTTTATATTTCCCTAATTTGTGTGCATGCCCCGACAGAAGAGAAAGATGATGATGCCAAAGACATATTCTATGAGCTCCTAGAGGAAACGTATGACCGCTGCCCTGGCCATGACATTAAGATTGTACTAGGAGATTTTAATGCCAAAGTAGGAAGGGAGAATGTGTTTAATCCAACTATTGGCAATTTCAGTCTACATGCTGACAGTTCCGACAACGGTATGAGACTGATTGACTTTGCCGCGGCAAAAAACATGGTCATCAGTGGCACAAGATTCCAGCATAAAGACATCCACAAGGCTACTTGGGTATCCCCTGATCAAAGAACTAAGAACCAAATTGATCACGTGGTAATTGATGGAAGGCACTCATCCAGTGTAATGGACGTACGAGTGATCAGAGGAGCTAACATCGATTCTGATCACTACCTGGTAGCAGCAAAGGTTCGCACAAGATTAAGTAGAGCGAAAATCGTACGAAACCAGACGCAGAGGAAGCTGGACATCGGAAAGCTGCAATTACCAGAGGTAGCCACAGCCTACTCAAGGAAGCTCTCGCAACTTTTGGCACAGAACCCACCCCCTCCCGATGACGATCCTGATGCGCAGTGGAAACCCATTTCCGACTCTATAAAAACTGCCGCAACAACCGTACTTGGTTTCGAAAAACCGCTTCGCAATAAACCGTGGTACGATGAAGAGTGTCACATAGCAAATGACGAAAAGAACGCTGCACGTATGGTAATGCTTCAGTCAATTGCAACGCGAGCTGCAACTGAGCGGTATAGGGAGAAGAGAAAGGAGGTAAACCGTCTCTTTAGGCGTAAGAAACGGCAGTGGAGAAAACGCGAGAGTGAGAAAATTGAGACATACAGAAGGAAGAACGAAGCCCGAAAATTCTACCAAAAAGTTAAAAACGGAACTAATGGACATGGTTCAGGGCCCCCCTTCTGTAAAGACAAAGACGGAAATCTCGTCGCAGATGTGCAGAGCATGTTGGGAATATGGAGAGAGCATTTCTCCGCGCTACTAGTACCTGAGATATCCGATGACGATGGGACAATCGATCACAATATGGACGACGACGTCGATTGCCCCCCTCCTAACCAAGACGAGGTCAGAACAGCTATTGCCCGGCTTAAGAACAACAAAGCCGCAGGAGCCGATGGATTACCGGCGGAGCTGTTTAAGGCTGGCGGCGATGAGCTGATAAGGTGCATGCATCAGCTCATTAGCAAAATTTGGTTAGATGAATGCATGCCCGGCGATTGGAGTCTCAGTGTACTATGTCCCATATTTAAAAAGGGTGACCCGAGTATTTGTGCCAACTACCGTGGAATAAGCCTTTTATCCATAGCATATAAGGTTCTATCAAGTATAATGTGCGAAAGACTAAAACCAATTATCGCTGACCTGATTGGACCATACCAGTGTGGCTTTAGGCCTGGAAAATCGACAACTGACCAGATTTTCACGCTACGCCAAATCCTGGAGAAGACACACGAAAAACAAATCGACACCTATCATCTATTTATCGATTATAAAGCAGCCTTCGATAGTCCGATACGGGAGAAACTCTATGAAGCAATGTCTGAGCTTGGTATTCCTGCAAAACTCATACGCCTTTGCAGGATGACCTTGACGAACACCAAATCCGCAGTGAAAGTTGGTAAGGATCTTACCGAACCTTTCGAAACTAAGCGAGGCCTCAGGCAAGGCGACACCCTATCGTGCGATCTCTTTAACATCTTAATGGAGATCATTATGAGAAAAGCTGCAGTCAATATGAATAAAACCATCAGCAGCAAAAGTCACATGCTGCTCGCGTATGCTGATGATATAGATATCATTGGGCGCACAATTAGAGAAGTTACTGCGGTTTTTTCGAGAATTGAGAAGGAGTCAGCAAAAGTGGGTCTGACGGTGAATGAGGACAAGACAAAATTAATGGTTTCAACGAACAGGGCCTCCACGCGATTAGACCAAAGCGTGAACGTTGATAACCGTTATAACTTCGAGGTAGTGGACGAATTTATATACCTCGGATCTGCCGTGAACAAAAACAACAACGTCAGCCTTGAGATCAAACGGAGAATTGTGCTTGCGAATAGATGTTATTTTGGGCTAAGCAAGCACTTTAGAGATAAAGCCCTCTCTCGAGTAACAAAAGTCCAGCTGTACCAGACTCTCATTCAACCTGTCTTGCTTTATGGCGCAGAATCCTGGGTCCTATCGCAAGCAGACGAAACATCTGTAGGAGTCTTCGAGTGAAAAATACTCCGAAAAATTTATGGCCCTATAGTGCACAACGGCGAGTATCGGCGACGTATGAATCATGAGCTGTATGAGCTTTATCCTGACATTGACATAGTTAAGCGGATCAAGATAACGCGATTGCGCTGGCTAGGCCATGTCAGTAGAATGGATGAAGATGAACCAGCGCGAAGGCTTTTCGAAACCGAACTCGAAGGAAGACGAAAAATAGGAAGACCAAGACTCCGCTGGAGGGATCAGGTTGACGAATCCCTGCGTACACTTGGTATTGCCAACTGGAGAGATAAAGCAAAAGATCGAACTGGTTGGCGAAATATGTTATCTTCGTTTTGTAAGGTCCCTGACCCCCCCGGGTTGTCCGAGACCGGATAAGTAAGTAAGTATGAGGAATTGGAAAACTGGAAAGTCTGACTTTTCACTAATTTCCCCATATTGTCTATAGGTGCAATAACGGACGGGCCAAGGTTATCCTGAGATGTGGGAAACACATTCACCTTACTAAATATATAATACATTCACTGAAGGCGTCTGATGCAAAAAGTTAAATCGTTTCTTTATTTTTAAAAAATTAAGAAATAGTTTCCATGACATCTCAAGGAGGGACTGTAAAGAGCTTCTCACAATCACAGAGCTGTGTGCATTCTAGTTTTACACTCACAGATTGGGACCTAAATTTTACAAATATTCCAATAGGTTTTTTGAGAATCTTGAGAACCCTAAGTCAAGATGAACACTGCGAACATAATCTCTTAAGAACAACCCAACATTGTTCTTGTGAGGAACACAATGTCATTTAATTCAAACTAAAAGGCAACTTGTAATGACGATTTGATTAATTAGTACAACGAACGGTTACCACCTTATAGCCTATTCCCACTAGCGTACATTATGGATAAACGCATCTGTCATCTGCTAATATTAATTGATTACAATGTTGCATTTCTGTAGTTAGATTTTGATTTTGAGATTTGAGAGATTTTGATCAAATTACATTAACTTGCAGATCTCAGAGAACGTAATTCAATGTGAAATTACTTTCACCAAAAGTTGATTTCTCTAACATTTCATATTTATTAAAATTGTTTTCATTCTCCATTTGTCTCATCAAAATGTACTTACAGTGACGGGAAAAATTGTAACAGGGTTGACACCGTTTGGAAATAAGTTTGAATAATTTAAAAATTTGATTAAAAAGAAGAAAAAACAATTAACTAAATCAATTTATTGTTTTCTTGTGAATAAAAACATAAAAGCCATTTTCATCCTATGTTGATGTATATACATTGTAAAATTATACAAATCTTACAATTTTGCACCCTGGATTTATGTTAACTTATTTATTCAAAATTTTGTCCAGTAGCCGTTGGCTGTTTTAAGAGCTTGTATAGGGCGAGCCATGCTGTTCCAAAATGTTGACTCCATTTCTGCTGGAATCACATCCCACCTTTCTTTTACTCTATTCCAGAGGTTGTTTAAGCCTTTTAGAGCACCTGGGTACTTGACAAGCTGGGATTTTGTATAACTCCAAAAGTTTTCGATCGAGTTTAAGTTCTGTTTAACGATTTAGGACGTATGTTTTCGGTCGTTGCCATGCTGAAAAATCGCTGTCACAGCAGCAAAACCCATCAGTTTTATAGCAGCTGCTAAATGATTTTGCAGAACTGTAAGATATTGTTCTTTTTTCATAATACGTTAAATTTCAACCATAGGAACTACTCCATTCTTCGTAATACATTCCCATACCATTATGGATCCACCACTTTGGTCTGATCAGAAAATATAACCATAAACACAAGGGTAATAAATTGTATTTTAATTATTTAAAACGTGTCGAGTTTAATACTTTACCTTCTTCCAGTCAGCCTCAGTCAATTTTTCGTAGACCTGGACGAATTCTTTATGATGCTTCCTATTCTTTCTCGATACAAATTTTTATTATTTTTCCAGCATAACCCCCCCCCCCCCCTCAATCTTTTTAAACTTCGACGAGCAGAGTCCACTCACTGGCGTCAATATTTAGCATTTTTAGTGCCGCAGGTGGTGTAATTACATTGTTACTTGTCTCTAATTTTGCCAAGTGACGACAAGTTTGGTCTTAATCTTTCTGGGCGTCCAGGTGCAGTTGAAGTTTTAATATTCCTTTTATTTTCTGGATCGTAGTAAACCTTTTTAAAGCTTTTTTGCAACGTTCCGAACAGAATTTTTATTTTTTAATAATTCTATGATTTGAACTACTTTATATAATAATAACAATAAAATTAAATGAGGTGCCAGGGGACACCCGATTGGAACGAAGTTTCTCTTGCTCTATATATTTCGTACTAGTTAGTTCCAACACACCTAATGCTGTAATTTAAATGGATCTTGTAAAATGATATACTTTTGGTAAGAAATTTTGTTTTTTCATTTCTGAATACTCGATAGTGTTCGTCGTCACTAAGCTAAGAAAAAGCCTAAGAGTATGAATTTTTTTACAAAAAATACTTTTTTTTTACAAAAAATTCTTTTTAAATGCTTTTCTTTACCTTCACTTCGGAGCATCAAATCTTGTAACGTTAATTTAACCGCCTTTTACTCAATGAAAATGGATGAAACTTTGCAGACATACATATTCCCGATGACAATACACGAATATGAAATTTTAAACATTTTTTGTTGTCGGTTTTGTTGTTGAGTAACAAAAAACGATTTTTAATTAAAAATGTTTGGAATTGTTCGTTCTACTCAATGTAGAGTCTTAAAATTCACTTCCCTTCAATAAAAATTGGTAAAAATTAACAGACATGTGTATTTCCGATGACAACAAACGAAAATGATAGTTTGAATAAATTTGCATTGTTTATTTGTTGTTAAATTAAAAAACTTTTTCAGACGTTAGGCGCATAATTCTCTACGTTCTATTTTAGGTATAGACAACTTGTAGCGAATTTCATAAACTAAATATAATTGATCATTCCACGTTCAATTTTCGCATACTTCCTTTGTAAATAAACGAACGAGTTACAACATTTTTGCCAATTTCGAGCAAGACTTGTTCCGCTGACCATTTATTAGTCACGGTCTATTGTCTTGCGCGTGCTTTCTCTTTTCAGCAGCCCCGATTTTCGTCATGTACCTGTTTTCCGCAACTATTAAAAAACTATTTAGACAACAAAAAATCAAGTTAATGAAAAACCCGTCTTTTTAACTAACGTTCACAATTTCAATATCCATTGTTTTCAATCCTTTTTAAAATGAAATAAAATTTTTATCACATATGATTAAAAATTTAATCGAAAATTAACAGGGTCTAAACCGTGCAATATTAAAGCATTAGAAGAGATGGAGAGACTGCGAAATTTATCATAAGAGAAAATACTAATCCACATGTGTAAAGTTTTATTATATGAATATACATTTTTTGAAATTGTATAAGAAAGTTACAAGGAATGTGAATTGAATACAAAATTTGTTAGCTTTACAACTGTTGTAAAGAAACAAATACAAAACATCTAAAAAGTTTTCTTATTTAACATGATAATCTAATTGAAAGTTTATGAATTGTAATGTATTAATTAACGCTATTCGTTACTAAAAAGTAAAAAATAAAAAAAATTTTACGAAACGCTTTTCTTTACCTTAATATATTGATCAGTTGTGAACACAAAATGAAAAAAAATACTAAAAAATATTTTTTAGTTCCTTTTCCTTTCCTTTCTTTAAGGAATGTGTAAGATTTTTACCATTTTGATTTAAAAGTTAATGTTGTTTGAAATGTTCTTATTTTTTACCTTTTAGTTGATTTTTTTAGTATTTTTTATTCATTTTGTGTTCACAACTGATCAATATATTAAGGTAAAGAAAAGCGTTTCTTAAAATTTTTTTTTATTTTTTTTTTTAAGAACAGGTTCTTTTTAAAGAAGTGGTACTCTTTTTAGGATAAGATTATTTTTTTAAGAAAATTTACTTATTTTCACGAAGGCTACTTATCTCAAAGAAAAGGTTGTACTTTATTTTTAAGAAATGGTACTTTTAAGAAAAGGAATTTTTGTAAGAAAAGGTATTTTTTGTATTTCATTTTTTGTAAGGTAAGTTTTTTTTACGAAAGTATCTGTTTTAAGAGTAGGTACCTATCTCAAAAAAAGTTATTTTGTTTTACAAAAAAGGTATACTTTAAAGAAAATTTAGTTTTTTAAGAACAGACACTTTGTTGTAAGTTAATGTGCTTTTTTAATGTACTTTAAGAAGAAGAGATGGCGAGATTGATGATAAGTGCGACGTTGATACGGCTTTTTATGGTGCACAACCCAATGAGCATTTCGTTTTCGCCAAGTTTATAATTTTTTTTAACATCTTTTACTATATTCATCCCTTTTCCATATTATTGAATAATAATAATGGCGTGCTTGTAACCAAACCATGACTAGTGGTTTCCACGAGATTTACATTTTATGAATAATTTAACAGATTATAAAAATTTGTTCACTAAAATGTGATTTCAAGAAAGGATGAAATTCAACATTAATCAAGTTAGGCTTGATAAAATAAGCAATTTAAAAATTTTTAAGATTGCCGATTTCAAAATATGGGCTATTTTATTCTCGATTTTAGGGGTTAAAATTGTTGCGTAGTCCAAAATAAACACTTGTATTAAAATGCTTATAACAAATGCTTCAATAGTCAATTTTTACATTAAAACATTCGCTACGTTTACCTAATAATACGAGCATTAAGGAATAAAATCAGGCATTAACTGCAAAACTCATAAATTTTGAAGTCTGGCAACTCTACACAAAATTGGTTAAAACTTATAAAATTTCGTTTTAGGGCCACTCACAGTAATGTCAAGAAATTAAATTTTTTTTATCAAAATCGATCATCTTTTATTTTTGGCCTGGCCAGTTCATGTGTTTTGCCACACACATACATGTATGTATAATTGTTGTTTATTTTAGTGTTCAATGATTGTCCATATCAAAGTAAAATTAAAAAAAATTATTTAATTGTAAGGATAAACTCTACTACAAATTAGAGTTTAAAACTTCCATTATGGGAAACCTGTTGCAATTTTGCTTGTCACTGTATATCAGGTGTGGTTGCGGAGAAAACGTCATCCGTTTAATTTCTGTTTGCGGTCATTCCACTGCCAAATTCAGGGCAAATACATACCAGCAATACAAGCAATCAAAAAATAACAGAAGCCGCTACAACCTCATATAAATCCATCTTGAATTTTGGGTTTTGAAATTATATTTGTAGTAATGTCATATTTTACTGGTGATGGAATCAAAATTATCGAATGATATGGGGTGAAAACGGGGGATAGCAACAATATTGAAAGATGTTGACCTCACAAAGTGCCGTATTTGTAACCGCTGAAAAATCTGTATTTTCTGTTGCCTGAATGCATATATAGCGTGTTCGAAGCTTGTCGCAAATATGGTATACGTGTGGCCAATCACATTGTGTTTGCTATTCAATATAACATGTTGGAGACACAACGATAAATATGTTACAATATATGCTTTTGTGACCGAAATATGGCTTTGTTTGTTGAAAACGGGTGAAATCAAAATCGTCATAGACTACAAAGGAACACGAAAGAATTCATTAAAACAATGCTTGCACGATGTTTCAGATAGAGCCAAGGTTCCTGCATGTTGTTACATGGACCGTTTTTTCAGCGTGTATGGGGAAATGTGAACATCTTTGGCAAATTGATTGAAGATGCAAGATGTGGCTTAGTGCGAAAAGGCTATTAGACATTTGTTTGAAATAACACCTACTTCTTACTATTCTTTTACGTTTTTAGACATGGAAGACTTGCTACTGCAAACGCTCTTTTAAAATTTGCAATAAAATGTCATAGTTTTTTCATGCCAAATTTTCTTGTAGGACGAATTAATAGATTCATATACGCAGCGATAGCTAGGGACTAGTTTCGCTGCAGCTCCATCGAAATCCGCTCTTCTGAATTCATGCGTGAAATTCGTATCGGAACTGGAGTCTCGGATCACGCTATTAAGTCAACTGAATTCGACTCAATATTTTCAATTTGAATTTAATGACCGTTATTATTAGTTTCAGTTAATGTATAAGAAATTCATACTACAAGCTTACAAGGTCAGGTTGGTTGTTGGTGGAATAATAGACAATTAAGTTAAGCACACTAGCTGGCATAACTAGTTTCGAACTCCGTGAAAAGTCAATCACTCTGAAATTCCCATAATTCCAAAACAACCACAGGCGGATGCCTAACTACTGTGCCTGAATAGATACCATCGGTTGATCACCAATCGTGTATATACAATTTACATATGCGAATTAGTATCGATCGCAAATCGCTAAGTACCCACTCACTCTGAAATTCCCATAATTCCAACACAACCACAGGCGGCTTCTTTCCACAATGTTCTTCTTTTCCTCTTGCATACTCACATTGTTGCAGTGCTTTGAGATGAGTTTTTACTATATCACAGCGTTGACTTTTTTCTGTGGTATAGATTTTTTAACGACCGGGCTAGTGTCAGTTACGTTTTTGAATTTGAATTTAAGGACCGATATTGTTAGTTTTAGTTAATGTATGTGAAATCCATACTACAAGCTCAGGTTGCCGAACTATTGTGCCTGAATTGCTACCATAGGTTGTTCATCAATCGTATATATACAAACTGAATTATGCAATTTACATATGCGAACCAGTATCGATCGAAGATTCCTAAATACCAACTCACACTCCACTCACACTGAGTTTGAGTCATAGGGAAAAGATTTAGATCACGCGTGAAGTATCATTGTGCTCAAACTTCATGCTTCCGTTTTGTTGCTGTGTTAAAATGTACTAGTACTCAAGCTGCCTTCCAAAAGTGGTGACATTAATTTTGCGCAGGATGATAAAAATACTTATTTGGTAATTGAAAATTTATAGGGTAATTACATTGCAGCGGTTGCAAGATTATCCTACATTGAGAAAATGTTCTTCATTAATATTTTGAAATTCTTCAAAGTTTCTTTGAATTTCTTCAGCCATTTTTCTTCTATGCCAAAGACAGATTTCATAGGATCCCTAATTTTCATAGTTTTTAATTAGTGGAAAAATAAATCAGTTGAACCTGTTCATAACATCTATGAAGCCTCTTCTCATAGATTCTATGAAGCGAAATTGATGAAACTCATTCATAATAGTTTCATAATTTTATGAGACCTGCCATAGTATTAGAATTTGTCTTTATATATTTTTTTTCTATTGGAATTATATTATTATAAGTTATTACAAAATATATATTTAAAGAGTAAATTTTTATATCATCAAGCGTTATTAGCGATTATTCTGACTGGTGATATTTGAAAAATTAACCGTGCTAAATTAACGAAAACTCCAAACACAATGAGTATTCTTTCATATACACAATATACTGAAACTTTAAAAATTTCCAATCAATCAATGAATAATATTTTGTGAAACATTTTAGGAATACGCTTAAGAACGTATGAAAGTTGTTCATAATATTTCTGACAATTTTCGAAAGACTTCATAGTATTAATGAGGAATTTTTAATAAAGGATGTTTCATAAATATTGCAACGAAAATAAATTGTATTTCTTTAGTGCAGGATCACTCCCAAGGATAAAGAAAAGAATAACAAAAAAGTCAATACTCAAATTTAAAAATACTAATACTCTGTTGGGTGGTAATCATGTTTTAGGATTTGGGTAAAATTACAAGTTATTTAACAGATTTTCCAATACTAATTATTTCAAATATAGTGTCGGTTCTGTAGTCAAAAACTTTGTTAGTTACTGATTAGGGTATCATTTCGTACCTTCAACTCAAATTGAACATTCGATTAATTTCAAATATCTTAAGATAATGCAAAACCAAATGTTCGAATGCAACAATTTCTGACGGAAATTAATTGAAATTAATTATTTACATGCATTTGGAGAAACAAATTAATAAAATTAATTCAACGATAACAAATACAACACCAAACGCTTATCTATGTAAAGCTAAGCCGAGAAAATCTTACAAAGTAAATGGCGTTTTCAACACCAGACAATAATTAAATAACGATTTACGCGCCACCCGACCGAAAACCCGACCACAAAGTTCAGAAAGCCCAGCACCAGCGCTAGTCGCAATACTAACGCCGTCGCTGGCGCCCGGCCCTCACTGCCATGATTAAGACTATGAGACACAAAAGCTTTAACGCTCACCTCGGCAGCTGCAAATTTGTAGCTCCAAACAAAATGCGTGCAAAAACTCAGGTACCGCCATTGTCAAAGTAGTGCAAGATACGAAATGATTAAGAAAAATGAATTTGAAAATTTAGTCTTACAAGGCGACCAAAAAGTACCACCAACTAAATTTAGACACCAGATTTTGAAATGGTCACCAGACAAACTCAAAGAAAATGATTAAGTTTTCGTTTTTGTTGCGGCTAAGGAAAACAGAACAATAACTGGGCGTGGAGTGGCGGTTTGGAAGCGAGTGTAGTGTAGTGGGTCACCGTCAGCCAGCGTGTTGAATGTATATTAAGAAACACACACAATAACAACAACGAAACAGAAACAAAACCTGCCAAAAATGCCAATTAACCTAAAAATATCTCCTCGACAAAGCCCACAATTCAGCGAGTACTTTGGACAATGGCCGCAGCAGCAAAAAAAAAATACATACGAATAATAAAACGAATACGATACAAAAGATTCGAAAAACAAATTAAATTGCCAACAATAAGTCTAAGTCAAGTTCATTCAACCTTTTATTTTGTGATTTGAAACAAAACAAGGCAAAAAGGAAAACAGAGACTTCAAATCTATTCACCAGTGTAAATTTATTGAAATCTATATCATTATTTCAGGAGACAATAATGTTGTAAACTTTAAGCCCACGACGTCGGCACGAATCTTTGTGAACTACAAGTGGGATACAAATATCATGGTCAAGAAGTTATATTCCCATTATATGCCATGATTAAAGTTCCTCACAATCAGTGAGGTGTGCGCTTGCTATATACACCCGATAGTGTCTCCATGACTAAAGGACATAACTTACAATTCCAAACAGTCGTTGGATTCCTGCTGAGCAAAATCTGACAGCATCATCTCTCAATTGAAGCGAATCGTACGCACATGTGTTTGTCAATGCCGGGCCAGCTCGCATAACGGTTGCAAACTCTACAACTCTGATCGCATAGACAATATTAATTTTTTGAGAAATTTCTAAAAGTGACAAAGTCAGACAGATCTGTCAGATTTTCTGAAATGTTTTTAACTCTTGGCCTAGACTATCCGATTATGTCTGCACAGGATCGTTGGACTAACTAGGATAGTGAGTCAATGCTTTAAGCTAGGCGGCCATCACAATTGTTAGTGATGGCCAGTATGATAGTTTATACTATACGTAGAACATCGGGAGGCAAAAACGCAGAACTGTATTATAACTCCACTAGTCTGAAAAAATGTGAAAACTTCGAGCTTTGACACTATTCCTGTTGATTCTTTTGTAAAATAAATTATAGAATCCAAATATCACTACCGTTTTCGCCCATCCACCACAGGTTTAGGCGGAACCCTATTTTTATTACTATCCAATAAGATTTTTTGAACTTTCTATTTTATTGTTACAGAAACTAATATAAATTGAGAAATAATAATAAACAATGAATTATTTAGAAAAGAAAAGTATTACTCACTACATTAATTAATTACAGTCAAAGAAAATCTTCTCTCGATTTTAGTGAAGTTTTGACGGAACTATTGCCCATGGTCATCCAAAACTGCTCCTACATTTTCCGGGAAGAAGTCCAGATGTGACTGGAGGAAATTTACTTTTTGAGACATGTTTCACCTAGAGTGTCAAAAACCGAGAAACCGTCAGGTAATTGAATTCTACGTAATTTGTGTTAGTATCCTTACATTGCCACATATTACAGCAATCTTCATACTAAGTTCCTATTATTATTATTTTTATTTTCATTTTTATTGTCATTTGATGTTATTTTTGGAAAGTTTAAGACTATATTCAAACGCTGTTTTACCAATTTTAGTCTACCTATTTGCATTTTGTGCGGAAAATGTGTCGATTTTTCGGAAAATAATTTAATCATTATTATAAATGTTGCTGGTGATTATATTTTGATTACTGAATTTCATGACTCCACTTAACGTGTCATGTTCCAGCGAGGTAATGATGGATTTGGTTAAAATTCTTTCCAAACAAAGAAATGGCTTAAATATATGTCACATAAATGCGCAAAGTTTGAAAAATAAAATTGATGAACTTAGATTAACCTTTGAAAATTCTCTAGTTGATGTAAACTGCATATCTGAAACCTGGTTTGATGATACAGTTAATGGAAGTCTGGTAGCGCTGAGTGGATATAAATTGTTCAGAGCTGATCGGAAAACACGCGGAGGAGGCGTATCAATTTATGCAAAAATGCATGTAAATTGTAAGTTGATAGCTAGAAATGAAGAGAGTGATAAAATAGAATTCTTATTCATCGAGATATCTTCAAATGATCGAAAACTTCTACTTGGAAGTGTTTACAGACCACATCGATCTATATCTTTCGACAGTTTTACAAGGAAAATTGAAGTTTTGACAGCAAGTTATAGCGATGTCATAATTACAGGTGATTTCAATTCGAATCTTTTAATAGACCAATGTATGGCCTCTTTTGGATTACATGTTGTCAACAGTGAGTTACCCACACATTTCACAACTTCATGCAATACGTTATTAGATCTATTTTTTGCAAACGACTCTTCTAAAGTCTTACTTTTCGACCAAATTTCAGCGCCATGCTTCTCAAAGCATGATCTGATATTTATGTCATACAACTTTAAGCCAAACATGGCAATGCAGACTTTTACGTATCGCGACTTTAGGAATTTAGACTATGACGCCTTATGGGAGAATATCAACTATATTGATTGGTGTAGAGTGTACAATATGGTATCAGTTGACGAAAAAGTAGACTTTGTGGAAAGGAATATTATTAAACTTTATGATATTGCTGTACCTTTAAGGACAAGGATACTTAACCCGCAATCTAGGCCATGGTTTAATTCAAATATAAAAGCCCTAATTACACAAAGAGATTTGGCGTACGATCGCTGGAAGCGTTTTAAGTCAAACGCAGCTAGAGTTTAAAACCGCAAGGAAGGCTGTTAGTTGTGCCATTAGGCGGGCTAAGTTCGAGTACTATGCTAATTCCTTTAGTAAATCCATTGGTTCTAGAGCAACATGGAATAATATAAGGAAGATTGGAATCTGTCGCAGGGAAATGTCTGATGTTTCTGTAGATGTAAATGAGCTTAATAAATAATTTATTAACGCATCCATCGCTTCTGCCAATACTAATTTTTATGCACTGAACGATACCGATGATAACCTAAACGCTTTTGAATTTGCATGCGTCAGTCAAAACGACGTCCTCTTTAGTTTTTCTGCAGTGAGGTCGAACGCCACAGGTTGCGATGACATTAATCCAAAATTTGGAAGGTTAATACTCCCACATATCATTCCGGTTATAACACACCTCTTTAATTTCATAATTATGTCAAGCAATTTCCCCGAAAAGTGGAGACATTCGAAGATAGTTCCTATTCCTAAATCCAAGACGGAGTATAGACCAATAGCACTTCTTCCATACTTATCAAAAGTCTTTGAAAAGGTGATACACTCTCAGATGAATTCGTACATTGAATCATCTGTATTGTTTTCGGAAAATCAGTCTGGCTTCCGGGCAAAACACAGTTGCGTTACCACTTTAACGGATGTTGTGGAAGACCTAAGGTGTAATATTGATGACAAGCGAGTAAGCGTTCTTGTTTTGCTTGATCACTCCAAAGCGTTTGACACTATAGACCATGATATGTTAGGACTTAAACTTGGGAATTTTTTTAATTTTTCTAGGACATCAGTCAGCTTGATAAAGTCTTATCTGTATAATAGGAGCCAATCTGTTTGTACGGGGGTGTCTGTTTCTCGTCCACTATTTTTGTTTAGAGGTGCTCCCCAGGGATCGATATTGGGGCTATTATTATTCTCGTTGTATATAGATGATCTCTCGCAGCACATAAATAATTGTAAGACCCATATGTATGCAGATGATGTACAACTGTATACTAGTACACCCATTGAATTATTGGGTGACGCCTTCAATAGAGTAAATGCGAAAAGTCATCGAACTATACCCTGGGCGTCAATATAGCGTTAAACGGACATAGAATTGAAGTAGTCTGGATCGATAAAAACCTAGGTATTATAACGAACAATAAGTTAACATGGAGTAATCATGTTAATAGCGTAGCTGGTATCATTTATGGTAAATTGCGAACTTTATGGCAAACTCACTAGTTTACACCTCCCAAGATTCGAATACTGATTGCAAAGGCCTATCTTATGCCGTCTCTTCTCTATGGTTGTGAAGTATTTGCGAATTGTGATTCGGTCAGCAGCAAAAAACTTAACACAGTTTTCAATAACATTTGCCGATATGTATACGGTATTGGAAAATACGATAGTATTTCCCAACATTCTATTAAACTATGCGGTATCTCTCTAGACAATCTATTTAAAATTCGAACACTACTGCTCCTTCATAAAATCATGTATAGTAAATTACCTCCGTATCTTTTCCGACGCTTAACTTTTACAAGATCAAATAGAGGAAACAAACTTATTCCCTTTCGATATAAAACATTGACATCCGAATGGCAATTTTTCATAAACGTCATGCCCCTCTAGAACACTTTACCACACTCAATTCAAAAAACCAGCAACATTATTAAATTTAAAACGCTTTTGTTCAATCATTTCTCACAAAATATATAAAATTTTTCGATGCTATTTTTAAACTTAGTCTTATAGATTTTACTTTTTAAGATAATAACCTTTATGCTAAATTATCTGTTACTTTGTTTTGATGTTTATCTATTTCTTTTCAATATACTTGTTATTTATTTTTTGATGCGATTGTACTTCTTACCACTTATATTATATGTAAATTTATCTTTTCTATTTAATATTTTCTTGTTTATTATTCAATGTTTTATTTATTTTATTAAATTCCTATACTATAATTATGAGATTTAAATCGTGTTGTATAGAATAAGCAAATAAATAAATAAATAAATAAATAATAATAAATTATATGATTTTCCAATTTTAGTGAAATTTTGGAATTAAGAAACACCATTTCCATTTTGAAATATGATCTAAATGACATATTCAAACAATTTTTTTTTTCAAAATGATTTTATGATTTGAATTAGAAATAATTAAAAATTAAATTAATTAAGCTTTCAAACATTTTTTTATCAAATTTCAAAATTAAAATTATTTGATAACAAAGGGCGAGTTTCACACTCGACATTTAAAGCTCAATTTAAAAGCTCACAGAAAATTTTCACATTAACACCCCTATTCTGTGAATGTGGTAACAATCAAATTGTAACCACAAAATTGTTACAAAGTTATCACCATTGTTTGTATCTGGTATTCTGGCAACACAGTGACAACGAAAAATTCACCTCGTAACAAATAATTCACCTCACAATAATAGGTTGTCAAAAAAAACAAAACATATGGTTTTCTGCACAAATTGAACGCGGAAAAAAAGGAAAAGTATGTATTTAATATATACAAATATTTTATTGTTTTTTTAAATACATTATAATTTAGGGAATTTGAGCGCAACGCAAAGGCACAACTGGAGTGCTATATTGCCTTCCTCAAGGAACATCCAGAGATGCTAAGCGGAAAGAATACTCCTGCACATCCGCGCCATATAGAAGAAGAAATTTACTTTAGCGCCAACTCGCTGATCTACATCAAAATTTCACCACCGACAAAAGCTTCTGCGCTGAGTTCACAAAGTTGTTTTTCCCCCCGCGGTCGGTCCATTTTCTTGAGATATAGGCCTTTAAAGCTTGAGTATATAATCGTTCGTATCTCCGGGATTTATAATCCGATCTGGTTGAAATCGAAATCATTACAAAGCTCTTTCGAAGCTCTATAAATAAGTGGATAAACATATCTATTTTTATTAGCCCATGGGGAGCTAATTAAAAAAACCTTTTTTAACCTCACTTTTCTGCAAAATTTTTTTTTTCAAAAAAATGCCCTATTATACTTATTTTTTGGCAAGTTACGATAATACACAAGACCTTGACCTTTTTTAAAGGTATATTACTCAATATCCCTTGATAGACTGGAGATATTTACGTTAAAAGTTTTGTAATACCTTTCGCGCTTTTTAAATCTTTCTAACACAAAATCAAGTTATTTCTTCTTTCTGCTGCATTTCCATAGGACAAAGTAACAAAAGTCCTTCCTTCATTTAATTATGTCCTCTTGCCGTTTTGGTACAAAATATATTATTATTTTTTCCCGTATACAGTTTTATTGTTTACTTGCAGAATTTATAAAATGATTTTGTAGGAACTTTCCGGCAAATAAAACAGCTGTCACGCGCTGTTACCTCCTCTTTGGCAGGTAAGAATTTTTGTTACTTTTGCCACCAAAAAAATGTGTCAGAATACATATTTGTGACAATTGTCACACTGCTGTCAAATAGTAACCGTGGTGACTTTTGTAACCCTGCCAGAATAGGGCTGTAAATGACAAACATCGGGTATTTGAAATACATTTAAATTCAAAATTTTCAACAGTGAAACCGGCCATAAATGTTTTAAGCTGAAAACGACTTTCATACATGACAATCTTGTTCAAATTTTAATATGATTTTCGATTTTAAATCAGTTTAATGCGAATTTGAATAAAACTTTTCAATTTTATATTAAATTCACATTGAATAAGTGATGATTTATCCGACCTTTCGTTTAAATAAAAATACATAAATACACATTCCAAATAGGAATATTATATATATTTTTAAAATGTGATGATTTATTCGACCTTTCGTATTATATTTAAAATTGAAAGGTTCGAGCATTAGGTCTATTTTAAATTATATTATTTTTCAATATTTCGCTACCCATTGGGTATCATCGTTAGGATACTAAGCACAATTAATAATTAAAAATTGCATTTTTCATTTAATTTTTTTTAATAATTGTGTTTATCTTCCCGACGATGCTAACCAATGGAAATATTGAAGAATAACATAATTTAAAATAGACCTAATACTAGAACATTTTAATTTTAAATATGTATATAGTTTTTATTTAAAATTAAAACGTAATTAATTAAATACAATAGTGAAATTTTGAGTTTTCAAAACGAATTAGTATATGAAATGGGCGTTAAACAATCGTATTTTAAGTTCTACATGTGTAATTTAATTTAAAACAAAAAAAAAACAAGTTCCAAATTGTTTGCCAAAATAAAAACCCGAAAACCATTTTCTTGAAATTTGATATTTCGAGCAAACCAAAAACCGGTTTCTTGAAAAATTGATTTTTCGAGCAAACCGAAAACCGGTTTTTAAAAAATGCCGGTTTTTTTGTCCACTCTAGTTTCACCCCATGGTCTTGTACGCTGGCGGCAATTTCTCGACATGAGCGATATAATCATTGCTTTTATTGTTACTTCAAAAAATCTCACTCACGTTGTGGACTACAAGCCAAGACAAGAGAAAAAATTTTGATTCAGGCGTGTAACAAACTCGAGGTTTGGGGCCTTCCTTGAATCCCTTCCTTGAATTTAGAATTCATAAGACGAGGTAGTTTAGTTCTCGAAAATTAAAATTAATCACTTTTTAGAAAGTAAGCAATTTCAGAAAGTAATTAATCAATCCGCGTTTGATATGTAAAGGTGGCACGTAAATATTTTCCATTGGGCCCAAAGGATAATTACCGACATTTTTCTTACAGGGAGTAAAACTTTATCGCACATAAAGTTGTCGATAATCACCACGATAACTAATTTTACCGGCGATTCGGCCGCTGTTTTCCTACGACTTCTTCATATCCCCACTGAGTATGCAAAAGGGACTGATGGTAAATCATTGGTCTCTTGGTATATTTAGTTCTATCATCAATGCATTTGATGTAGGCCAGAGCACTAATCCTTCATCTTCCGAAAAAAGGAATATCTGGGTTGAACGATGTACTCCCGGACGAGACCATTCAGTTGTGGATGTGCTAAAACTGAATTTCGAGGGTGTCAGTACTGAATTTAAAAATTTTTTCTACATATTTCTTTAGTGAAAATTCTTTATTGCTTTATTGATGATTTACTTCTTCGTATTCTCATAAATAATTACAAACCGAGAAAATAGTGCATTTAGTCTGCGGTAATCAGTGTGGAAACAATTTAATTTGACATATCACTTCCTCTGTGGGGAGATTGGACGAGCTTCTCCAACCAGTGATCCTACAATTTTACATCGGTATTTTAAAAAGCTTTTTTATGGCTAAGTACTCCATTGTGTCGCCATCACTAAGCAAGGTGACCGTCGTCGATAGAAATGTTAGATAACACTACCCTTGCCCCACCGACCGACCTTGAAAAACTTCACAACTATTGACATTTGGTTGTTCTGGAAACTGATAATTGTGGACATTTTCTGCATAATAAGACATTTTAATGCAAAACCCTGAATTATAATATTTGTACTTCCTTTTCTAAAAAATCTTTTGAAATAACCGCGACAGCAAAAATTTTACATTCCTTATCTTATTATTTACTTAGTTTTTAGAAGTTTAAACGTGAGGTTTGAAAAATATAGAATTTTTTTGTGGTAACCGAATTGAAATAGAATTCGGTTGTACCAACAGAATTCTTGAGAAATTCGTTTACATCAACCGAATGAAATTCAATCCCGGTCGTTGCAACTGATTTAAGGACAAATTCGATTATTGAGATCGAATTGATAACAAATTCGATAGTTGCAACCTTGTGCAGCCATGTCCTGTCCATCGCATTTCCTGGATAGCGGTAATGTCAGCCTTATAACTTTCGAGGACATCTGCCAGTTGGATACTTGCACCGGATCTATATAGAGTTCTTACATTCCAAGTGCATATCCGTAAATCGTGGTCCTTATAACGTTTGCGGGGGTCGTCAACAAATAGGGGTTGTTTATGTTTTCTGTTTCGTTTTTGTATTTTCACTGCCATTATGAACGGTGGCGGGAGGCAAACCCAGCCCACCGGGTTTTTGCATTTTACCTACTGCCAGGATATTTGATTGCAGCCGCCCATTATGGATCAGACGCTGACCAGGATGCGATATGTTGAACCTGGATTTTCTTCTTTTAGTTTCTATCCGCCGTTGGCCCGTATGTTTGGCTCATCCGCCTTCTAAGGACAAAAGAATATGCCCGATTGTTTGATGAGCTTCAGTGACATCAGTCACCTACTATACCTGATTTGATGCTCATTTGTTTCGCCTTCTCACTCTAGCTAGCTAACGGAGGTTTCCGAAAAGCCATTGCCCAGGACATACTGCGTGGAAGTAGTGAGCTGCTTGGACTGCCCAATGAAGGAATCATTTCTGGCCACTCCCAAGTGAATGGCAATCAGAAACTTTCCACCTCCACGGACAGTCCCATGTCGAAAGACTAAAACCAATTATCGCTGACCTGATTGGACCATACCAGTGTGGCTTTAGGCCTGGAAAATCGACAACTGACCAGATTTTCACGCTACGCCAAATCCTGGAGAAGACACACGGAAAACAAATCGACACCTATCATCTATTTATCGATTATAAAGCAGCCTTCGATAGTCCGATACGGGAGAAACTCTATGAAGCAATGTCTGAGCTTGGTATTCCTGCAAAACTCATACGCCTTTGCAGGATGACCTTGACGAACACCAAATCCGCAGTGAAAGTTGGTAAGGATCTTACCGAACCTTTCGAAACTAAGCGAGGCCTCAGGCAAGGCGACACCCTATCGTGCGATCTCTTTAACATCTTAATGGAGATCATTATGAGAAAAGCTGCAGTCAATATGAATAAAACCATCAGCAGCAAAAGTCACATGCTGCTCGCGTATGCTGATGATATAGATATCATTGGGCGCACAATTAGAGAAGTTACTGCGGTTTTTTCGAGAATTGAGAAGGAGTCAGCAAAAGTGGGTCTGACGGTGAATGAGGACAAGACAAAATTAATGGTTTCAACGAACAGGGCCTCCACGCGATTAGACCAAAGCGTGAACGTTGATAACCGTTATAACTTCGAGGTAGTGGACGAATTTATATACCTCGGATCTGCCGTGAACAAAAACAACAACGTCAGCCTTGAGATCAAACGGAGAATTGTGCTTGCGAATAGATGTTATTTTGGGCTAAGCAAGCACTTTAGAGATAAAGCCCTCTCTCGAGTAACAAAAGTCCAGCTGTACCAGACTCTCATTCAACCTGTCTTGCTTTATGGCGCAGAATCCTGGGTCCTATCGCAAGCAGACGAAACATCTGTAGGAGTCTTCGAGAGAAAAATACTCCGAAAAATTTATGGCCCTATAGTGCACAACGGCGAGTATCGGCGACGCATGAACCATGAGCTGTATGAGCTTTATCCTGACATTGACATAGTTAAGCGGATCAAGATAACGCGATTGCGCTGGCTAGGCCATGTCAGTAGAATGGATGAAGATGAACCAGCGCGAAGGCTTTTCGAAACCGAACTCGAAGGAAGACGAAAAATAGGAAGACCAAGACTCCGCTGGAGGGATCAGGTTGACGAATCCCTGCGTACACTTGGTATTGCCAACTGGAGAGATAAAGCAAAAGATCGAACTGGTTGGCGAAATATGTTATCTTCGTTTTGTAAGGTCCCTGACCCCCCGGGGTTGTCCGAGACCGGATAAGTAAGTAAGTAATAAGTTGCAACCTAATTGATGCTAAATGCGGGTGTTGCACATGAATTGATGTCGCATTCGGTTGTTGCAACCATATTTGGTACAAATTTCGGTTATTGCATCTGAATTTGGTTGTTGAAATCGAAATTATACAAATTTTTTTGACAGTCGGAATGTAACACTATGCGGCAGTAGTTTTATGGCCTCAAAAAAAAACAAAAAAAGTTTTAAAGTCCATGGACGTGGTATCACAAATCCCTGCGCGGTGGAAAATTACAAGGTTTCCTACGGTGCTCTAATGGAACTGTTGCCAAATGACCAGTTATGCCGACGAAGCAGGCGACCATTTAATTTGAAGTGCTTCGTGCGCAAACAACTTTTCTTGGATGTTACTTGGAAGACCCAAGCGTCGGATTGCTGTTTAGTATCACATTCATATACATAGATCCATGATTCGTCGCCTGTCGTGAATTAACAGACGTCTTTTAAAGCATTGCCATTGCATTTTCGCAACATTTCCTTGCACCCATCGACACAAACCTTTCTTTGAGCGATTGACAATTAATGCAGTATCGACCAAGTGTTCATGCAGTATTAACCCGCCAATGGTGACGTACTGGTCTGTGAGACCGGCTGTGTTAAAAAATTCATATAACTTTATTCTCCGTTATTGTTTTTTGTTTCGATTTCGAGTAGCTGCAGCATTGCACATCCCCCACCATCAGTTAATGACGAAGCTGCTTAGTGAGCACAACCTCTGTATTTTTTTTTCTAACCTGGTGTGTGAGACCGTGAGTCACCCACCGTGTATGTAAGTAAAATAATCGCAAACACTTTTGTATTATATTTTGGAAGGATACCAATTTTTGTTCATTTTATAAATGTTCCTATTGTCGAAAGGCTAATAACATTATTTTCCTTAATGAATATGTGATTTTTTTTATTTTTTCTTAATTTTAAAAAATGTATTGCTAAAACATTGTTATTTTTAATGCTCTATTTAAAAACATTTGTGAATTTTAATATTGAAATGAAAGAACTTAAAATGATTATATATCTTTGTTTTATTGTCAAAGTGCTTAAAAAATACATTAACTATTAGCAACACGTTTCGAGAAATCTTCAGTTGAAAACCCCAGTGCATGAGACCGGCGTCACCAATAATCAAAGTCAAATTTGCGTCACCATTGGCGGGTTAAATGCCTGGGAGTGGAAGTCCAAGGTTACCTCTATCTCACTGTATATTACGTGACGATCTAACAATACCAATACACGCACATCATCCATGTTCTCTGGTACGAGTACAACATACGATCTTGGACGACCTGCACGAAATGCGCCCTGAAGCGAACGCCGGCCCCAAATAAATTCTTCGTACCAGTTTTTCACAACACTGTAGGTATCATCATCGATATTTAAAGATTTAGCTTCATAAATGGACCCTCTTCGTGATAATCCACGTCGAAATTTGTGAAAAATTGTCGCACGAAAATTTTAAATTTAATTTCTTGCTTGAGATGTATTTCTCGAGCATCTAAAACCCAGATATAAAGCACGCACGATTACACGTGCTGCGTGCCGTTAATTAACACTGTACCACTTTCTAAACAAATTTGACTGGCTATGGTACGACGAAGAGTGTCGCATTGCAACTTATGAAAATGACGCCGCACCTATGACAGTTATGTAGTTACAACACGTGCTGTAAATGAGCGGTACACGAAACTAACTATTTAGGCGGAAAAAATGGCATTGGAAACAGGGAGAGGGTGAAAAGACCGAAATGTACAGGATGCATAAGGAATCCCGAAAATTTTTCCAGAGGGTAAGAAGATCGAATAACGGGCCGAGCAATGTGCGCCCTCCTGCAAGGACGAGAATGGGATACTGGTGATATATAAGCAGTGTGCGGTTAAAATGTGGAGAGACCACTTTTCAGCACTACGCCACTCAGATTCTTCCCTCCACTCCATTCTTCTTCCAAGATCAGGAGGTAATGATAGTGGAAGACAGTGTAGATTGTACCACTCCCCCTACCCCCAATAGCCGGATTAAGCCGCAGATGTGGATGGGCTACCTACTGAGGTTTATAAGGACGGTGGCGAAAGGCAGCAACTTATATGGTTGGGGGAATCTATGCCTGATGATTGGAGTCTCGGTGTATTATGTCCTGTATTCAAAACGGGTGATCCGTGTGTCTGTTCCAACTATCGCGGTATCAGTCTTTTACTCATCACGTATAAGGTCTTGTCGTGTGTACTATATGAAGAACTAAAGCCAAGTCTTGAAAACCTGATCGGACCTTATCAGTGACGTTTTAGACAAGGGAAGTCCACGACTGACTAAATATTCACGCTACGCCAAATCACCATCTTTTTATCGATTACAAAGCTGCTTTCTATAGCCCCATACAGAGAAAATTTTACGAAGCTGTGTCTGAATTTGGAATGCCGGCACAACTGATCCGCGACTGTAGAATGACGCTGACCAACACCAAATCAGCAGCGAAGGTGGAGAAAAACTTCACCGAACCATTCTGTATCAAGCGCTGATTGAGACAAAGCAACACACGTTCGTGCAATCTCATCAACATCTTAATGGGGATAATAACGATAAAAGCTGCAGTCAATAAGAACAAGACCATTAACACAAAAAAACCATATATTGCGGGCGTATGCTGACGACATTGATATCATTGGGAGAAATTTGTGAGAGGGTACTGCAGTATTTTCAAGAATCGAAAAAGTATCAGGGAAGTTGGGTCTTGTTGCTGTTAATGAGGGCATGACAAAATTTATATTCTGAACGACTAGCCAAACCTATCGACTTGGTCCGCACATGAACGTCGACAACCGATTTAATTTAAAGTGGTACATGAATTTTTCTAACTTGGAACCGCCG
Source organism: Phaonia tiefii (assembly GCA_963931995.1). NCBI lineage: Eukaryota > Metazoa > Arthropoda > Insecta > Diptera > Muscidae > Phaonia > Phaonia tiefii. The sequence continues at coordinate 192,104,162 of OZ008368.1, read as the reverse complement.
TGGAAAGGACAATAACGTCAGCTTGGAGATAAGTAGAAAATTTTGCTTGCAAATAGTTGCTATTTTGGGCTCAGCAAGCAGGTTAAGAACACGGCCCTCTTTCGACATACACCAAAAAAGTCAAACTATACCAGACCTGTCCTGGCAAATGGATCCGAAACTTGGGTCATATCGCAAGTGGATGAAAAATACCTGGGAGTATTCGAGAGAGAAAATCTCCGTAAAATATGTGGTCCTGTTAAAGAGCGTCGTTGGAACCAAGAGCTGTATAATTTGTTTTCTGGCGTGGACATTGCTAGGAGGATCAAATTAGGCCATCTGCGTTGGCTAGACCATGTTATCAGAATGCATGCTGATGAGCCAGCACCAAACGTTTTCGATAACGTTCCCGGTGGAGGCAGGTACAGAGGACGAGCAAGACTTGGATGGAAAGACCGGGCCAAATAATTCCTCCTTATTCTTGGGGTAACCACCTGGCGATGGATAGATCCAGTTGGGGAAATATATTAAAATTTCTTTTATTTATTTATTTGGTTGTTTAAGAATTATGTATAAGGTATCTGACCTAATGAGGTTGTGAAATATCCAATAATAGTAAAGGAACTTATTTGAATATATGTTATTCTGTTTTATTTGTATTGAAACAGTGTATTTACTTCAGAGCAGAGTGTAAGATGACGATAGATATCGAACAACTTTTATACATTTAAATTCATTAATTTGCTGAAAGTAATTTTCTGAAGGATAAATAACTAAAATATACTGAAGTTTGGTCAATATCTGCTCACATTTTTAACATACTGCCCCACTTTTGTCGGTATTGTCCCGCATTTGTCGGGATGTTTCCTCTTTTTGATCTCTTCGACTTTAATTTCAAATAATAGCATGGTTGAATTAAAAATAAATCATTTTGTTTTATATATGTAGTCGGATTTTAGCTAAATACATGTAGTTTTAGTTAAACCTAAAAAATTACGCTCTTTTACCCAACGAGCCCCACTTTTTCGTCACAAACAGTTGGTCGGGTTAACCATACCATGTCACAAAACTTATAACAATTCATTCTCGCCCTCAATACTCAATGCTGTTAAATCTCATAATGATTTCATTTCACATGAAGTTCAAACGATAAAACACTTGTCAATCCCCTCCACAACTGGTAGTATTGCATTGTTCCGCACAAAATCTATTTATTATTATTAGACACTAAACGCATATTGACGCCTTGTAATTATATATGTATGTTTCATACAGATATTTTAACCTATGACCTCATACTTTATTCATGGCTTTTGTGACTTTAGCTACCAACTTTGCGGCGTATTGGTGTCATGTCATGTATGCGTTAGATAATTTGATTTTGGCTGCGCTGTGCACGTACTCGTATTGTTTACAACCACTTTGCAACAAATTTCGAGGGTGTTGCTACCAATGTTTTCGGCTGTCTCTACGCTGTTTTTGTGTGGCATAAATTGATCTTTGAACACAGGTTGTCCGACAAGTCAGGCCTACTGTCAAAATGTTAGCGTAGACTTTGGCTACAATGCAAAGACAGATAATATATTGGGAAAACATGTCAAGGAACGATGTAGAGACAATCAGAACAAATGTTACATTAGTTATTTGAAAGGGCAACAATTGGCAGTGATAGTAAACGTTAAGGCCAGTACTTATAAAACATATGAGAGGTTTTTAATGAAACATTTGCATTCCATAAATAATGAACATACAATTAAGTAGCATTCCTGATATTTAGAAATCCCTTTGGCTATACACTGAACGCAAAAGCATCGTCAATAGATGAAAATGTTCACTTGTACCGTCACACGCATACACACACACAAATGTTCAGTTACATATTTTGGGGTAGTTTTAATGCTATCGATGCTTCACTTTCTTTGCTATCGTGTTGCTCCTTGCATTCTGTTTATTTATCTATTTGATTTATAGATTCTCAACGATCACAGCAAATACATAAATTCACACAATTTAGTGCTCACAATAAAAGATTATTACTAAGTATAACTAATTAGTCTGTTTTTACAAATATATTTAAATTATTCCGGCGGAGAAATATGTCTACCACTTTAGATTGTTGCAATGGAACTGAATTAAGATGTGTACGTGACCCACCACTCACGCTCACCATTTTCTCTTGCTCTCCTCTTTTTTACGCTCGCTCATTTTTTCGACTGCTGCCATCTCTATACTATCATAAAAATTAGTTTCGTTACAATAACGAAACTGTTTCATCAACTAAAAATGTTGGCAAACCTCCAAAATAAATAAATAATAAATATAAACTATAAAAAGTAAGAGATACTCATGCCTTTATTTTTTTTTTAATTTTCAAACCATTTTTCTACAAAATTCAAAATAAATAAAATTGTTGCAGGAAAAACAAGTAAAATGTTGCAGCAACGAAATGAAAAATTGTCAAAGAAGTCAAGTATGAAATTTTTCGTTGTAGCGACTACCAAATTATCGGATATACGACACTTTTCACTATAACAACGTAAAAACATTAACGAAAAAGTTCCATCCGTGCGACGAATCGTTTTTCTTTCAGTGTAGGAAAAATAACTACCACATTTCTGTGTAAAAAGTTGGAAAGTTTCTGAAATATGTCAAGCGATCCACCAAAAGTTGCAGTCAATGTCATGCATCAAAATACCAAACACCGAAACAGAGTTCTTCATAAAGATTATGAAATCGGTGATAGAATCTATGAAATCTTTCATTAATTTTCAGACAAATTTTCAGACATATTCTTCGAAATATAAAACTTCGTAAAATCTATGTAATATTTTCGCATACTCTGTCTAATGAAATTTATGAAATTTGTTTATCACTTTTATACAGCTTTTTCGCAGAATCTGTGAAGCCATTTCATAAGCCATTTCATGAAGCCATTTCCAACATTGTAAAAAGCGTAATGTATGAAGTTTGTCCACAACGCCTTGAAGCACTTTAATTGATTTTATGAAACCTCCCATAGAATTAGAATGCACCTTGATGATTGCTGGCAAACCGCATAGCTATTCTAGACAAAGTCAAAAATCTTTATCAGGGATTGTTCTAAATTATGATTAGGGCAACCAACAAATTGCTCTAAAAATTTGATTTTAAACTCAAAAAACTTCCCTAAAATGTTACAAACTGGCAACTAAAATTTGCACTTAAAATGTTCTTTAAAATAACAAGTTTTCAGTTAAAAGTTTGTTATTCTTTTAGTTTTTTTAATTTGATTTTATAAAACAAAATTAAAAAAATACAATGTACGTTCGAACTCACGGGCGATGTGTTAACACCGTTTTGTTACACGATACCTGTTCGATTTCTATGAACACATTTGTAAATGTTACATTGGACAATAAAAAACAGCATTCAATCATATGATGACGTTACATTTAAATAATATTAATACTTAAAATTATTTAAAGACCAGTGCAAGAACATGTGTCATAATTTTCTTGCTTAATACTTTTTGTTTTATTCCCATAAATAGCAAAGAGAATGGAAAGCAACAGACACATGACATATATAGTACATTGCTATGTTCGTATATACGCTACACAACTTCACAAAATTTTCGTTGCTCTCTTGCTATCTCATTTTTATATACGCATAATACGGCATTATTCTCTTTTGCTTTACCTTTCACAATAATAAAAAACCAACCCGTAAAAAACATAGTTTTTGACTATAAATTCTTTATATATGACCATGCCCCTTTGTTCAGTCTAGCCCATATTTGCAGCAGATCTTAGAATATGTACACCTAACCAACATACCCAATTTTATTCAAATACCGTCAACAGGAGCAGAAATAATGGATTTTTAATATGTGATTTGTATAGGAGATGCCACGCCCCTTTCTCCAATCCCGCCCATATTTTGAGAGTTAAATTTTGTCGTCGCCTTTAGTTTGCCTACGAAGTTTCAGCTTGATTGGATCACGGAAAAAGGGTTAAAAATCATTCCACATTGTTTTCGGTGCGCAGACAGGTGAAGCTAATATAAAGAATTTAAAAAGGCGTTCAATCATATGATGACGTTTCATTTAAATAATATTAATACTTAATAACACTTAAAAATATTTAAAAACAAGTGTCATTATTTGCTTGCTTAATACCTTTTATTTTATAATCACAAAAAACATTACATACATTGTTATGTTCGTACATACGCTACACAAGTTCACACAATTTCGTTGCTCTCTTGATATCTCATTTTTATATACGCACCCACACAATACAACTATTCGCTGCCGCTACATCAGTGTGTGTTTTTTGATGGGTTAACTTCTATATTCGCGGGTACGGCCTAAATTCACAAAGTGAATACATTCAAACACCATTTGTCCGACAGCGCTCACACAGATTGTCCGAGTGCGATCACACAGATTGTCCGACAGTAAGCACACATCGTTTGCCGTTAAACACCTCCGAAACGGCTGGACCAATTTGTATGAAATTTTGTGCGCATATCTCAGTTTGACCATCTGTGTTTCGCAGTCGGACAACCCTGTGTTCTTTATAGGGGTGGGTCACCTTTCTCATTTACGGGTATGAAAAATAGATGTTGGCCGATTCTGAGACCGACCCGATATGCACACAAATCGGTCCAACCGTTTCAGAGGAGTTTAACGGTAAACAATGTGTGATCGCAGTCGGATAATCTGTGTGATCGCAATCGGACAAACTGTGTTTGGAAGTATTCACTTTGTGAATTTTGGCCGTACCGCGCCTATATGTAGATGTTAACACATCAAAAACATTACTTCAATAGTAAAAATTTCAAAACACAAAAATTGAATTACAAAATTAATTAACCCTGCTGTTAGATTAGAAAAAACTTACGAATCTTAGATTGAGGGACCATTTGGTCCATACTGCAATTTTCATCCAAAATAATAATTTTATCTTATTCTTTGTAACTATTTTGGTTCAAAAATTTCTAAAGCAAGTATTTGACATATCAAAAACATCCGCTAACATATCAAAAACATCTTCTAAATATTTGACATGAATTTACATTCGCTTGGTAATGAAAAAATTTACGAATCTTAGGTTGAGGGACCATTTGGTCCATACTGGAATTTTCATCCAAAATAATAATTTTATCTTATCCTTTGTAACTATTTTGGTTCAATAATTTCTAAAGCAAGTATTTGACATATCAAAAACATCTTCTAAATATTTGACATGAATTTACATTCGCTTGGTAATGAAAAAATGTACTATTGACCAAATGGTCCTCTAACCTAAGATTCGTCATTTTGTATTTTTCTCAGTCCTGAATAAAGTTAGAAAATTTAATTTTCGCACATAACATTGTTTTATTAAAAGACCCCATTAGCAGAAAAATTTAGTCAGTATATATCACCGTTCCAAAGTTACAAGGGAAAACAGAAAAAATTTGGACCAAATGGTCCTAATCTAACAGCAGGGTTAAGGCTGTTGTTGCATTACACAACAAATATTTCCGCCAAATTATTGAACAGAAAACTGGGCCTGTTTCTACTGGCGTAATAGTCGCATATTTACAAGCCTGCGATTCAGAAATAGTGTATGTGGCATTGTGACAAGGAGAATTAATCTATTTTCCTACAATTTGATCTGCAACTTTTTTAATTTCAGCGAAAATTTTGTTTATAATCTCAATACATTGCCCTTTCTCAATTACTTCTTTGACCAATTGTTTTTGCGTTGTTAACAGAAGACCAGTAGACTGTAGATATTTTTGTTTTTGTTTCAATTTACCAAGAAACCATAACTAGAGTCAACAAACAGTTATTTTGGCGAACTTAAGCTTCATTTAATAATTCTTTGGCAGGTTTCACAAATTGTGATTCCTCTGAATCCAATGCAGCGAAAACTGATTGGATTTTTCCAAATACTATTTAGCATAGTAGTCAACGGCTTCCAGCCACGTTCCCCATCGGTTGCTTATAAGTTGTGGGGGAAATGGTATATCTGGCACACAATCTCTAAGCAGCACGCGATGGAGCCTTAATGAAACCCTTCTTTACGTTAGCTAGTAACCCATCTATTTTTCGATTACTTTCCTAATTTTGTCGCATACTATGTGAAGGTCATGAGCCAAACTAGTCGCATAAAGCAATTTGGGATAAAACGCTTGCAGTGCCGTTCATAACTAAGGGCTCATTACTAGTAGCATTCAGTACAAAAATTGGCAAAACTTAGCATTTATTACCAGAATTTGCAACAATTACCATTTATATTAAATTTGGCAAAAAGTGGTTCTAACACATATTGCCCAAATCAGTCAAAAATTTCTAAACCAGTGTTGTAATTGATCAACTCTGCAATACCTGTTTTTAAAAAAAACCTGCTCGTGCAATTTTTTGGTTGCCCTAATTATGATATTACAAATTATTATATTGCAATTATTACAAATGCATTACATATAAAGAAATTTCTAAGTGCAATGAGAATTATCTAGTACACAATTACTCCAAAAATAATATTGGCACTCAAACACGTAACACCGAACAGGAAAGATGTTTATTCAATTAATGCAACCCATGTTCTATCTTCCGTCTATAAGTGAGAGTGGAACGCTTTCACGAGACCATGTTCCCACTCCGCTTCCAGGAAAAATTTTAGGTTCCACTTTCCTATGACTCAGTGGAAGTAAAACTGAAGCACTGTTAAAAAACGTGAGTTTACCGGATGATAACATTGTGCAAGTCAAAAAAAAACATAAGTAGACTCAACGGATTTACACTAATTCGGGTCCTACGAATCGAACGGCATCAATAGTTTTTTGCCCTATAATGATGGATTTATAAAAAATTTTTCATACTTAATTTGAATTTTTAAGCAAAAAATTACTATTTTGTCTTCATAAATTTATTTATAACTGCGAAATTGTTGCTTATCTTGGGAAATAGTAGATTAAAGGTATTGTAATTGTTAATTTTTCTAAATTTTTTAAACAAAATCGAAATCGCAGCCTCTGAGTACGAAATTTAAAAAATTCTGTATGACACCATCATTATACGCCAAGAAACTAATAATGCAGTTCGATTCGTAGGACCAGAATTAGTGTAAATCCGTTAAGTCCGCATATGTTTCCCAAACGAAGGAACGAAGTTCCTTATCGCACGTTGCGGGATGTGGGCTAATGAAAAAATTTTAAACAACTTTTTTTAACTACTTTATTACAACCCATTATTATCAACTATATTGGGTACTTTTGGTTTGGTTTAAAGGGAAGTTTTCTAGGTGGAGCTTCTTTACTATATACTGTAGTTTTGAACCCAATAAAAATTAAATTTAGAAAAGCCAAAGTGCAAGACTGGCAAATCCATGAAACACAACCCTCAGCAAGGAATTACATTTGGCAGCACTCTTAAACTCGTTCTTTTGGTTTCTGTCCAGACTAACATATTTCTTGTTTAATGGGAAATTTTCTAGGTGGAACCTGTTTATTACATATTGTAGTTTGAACCGAATAAAAAGTAAATTTAGAAAAGCCAAAGTGAAAGAAGTGTAAAAAAATAACATCTTAAAGAAGTAAAGGTGGAAAAGGTACATTTTCTTAAAAAAAGTAATTTTTTAAATAAGTACCTTCTCTTAAAAAGTACATTATATTAACCGGAGAAAACATGATCCCTTAGCCTTAAAGGAAATTACAACTTCAAATATAACGAGGAGCTAAGACAACTAAATTTGAAAAATATGGTAGGGCCAAACCAAAAACGGAACAAGACAATTACAATTAGAATAGTGCGTTCTATAAATAAAACTTTCAAAACTTCGGCATCAGTGCGTGTAAGTAGGAAAGCAATGTGTAAGTAGCGACAAACAATCACGCTGCACAATAACAATAAATATCTTCGGATAGTGACTGGTGTGAATACACACCGCAGTGGCTTAACGGGTTAGACGCTGCTGTAGATGATGCTTCACAAACATCGAAACGATCGTCCAACAAATGTGAGTTCGAATCCCACCCGCGGCATTTACATTTTTTTCAATAACCGGAGAAAACATGATCTCTTAGCCTTAAAGGAAATTACAACTTTAAATATAACGAGGATCTAAGACAACTAAAAATAAAAATTTTATGTTAAATTATATTTTACCAAAATATCAATATTCTCCAGTGCCTACCAATCAAGGTTATCATTGAATGTCAGTTCATAGATGTGGTTGTTTCAAAGGTGAAAGAATCAACTGTATCTTTGAACTTAGTTATAGTGGAATTAGATAGTCTTTACAAAATTGTACCTATAAGTTTGAGAAGGGAGGAATGTCCCATTCATTCGCAGCAACTCGTTTGAAGTCTCCATAGAAAAACAAGTTCTTGCTCTTCATTAACTTCGTCCTTCTCTATGTACATACGTATTTTTAAAGCAATCAATGAAACACTCGTTCTAACAAACATATCATTGCAATTACGTGAATTTATACGCGGTGCAACCACACAATTCTAGCAATTAAACCCTGTCAACAATTTTGTCATTAACAGTTAGAATTTTTGGTTACGCACTTCCATTTCAAAACCTCCACCACCGAACTAAATTAAACTACCGCATTCAACTTTTCAGCCACAAAACCAAGAGCAGACAACCCGAACGAAAAAAGATCCTATGGCGTTTTGTTTACAAATATATTAGCGTATTTCGTTTAAGCCACAGAACTTGTTGCCTTTTTTTTCTTACGACTGTAACGTAGTAAAACTGAAAAGCAAAAATAAAAAAATAAAACACACAACGATCCACATAATGTTTTATGTTTTCTAGACGATTACGAGCGTTTTAAGCTGGTTGATGGTTTTGTTTTTATGCTGTTTCTACTACGCTTTTGGTTTTGTAGTTAACGTTTTTAGAAGTAAATAAATTGCGTGGACGGTATTTATTATATTAATGTTGTGTTTTTAGTTGCATTTATTATAACCACAACAACTCTTAATAGCTGCAACGGCAACACAACACAATCATTGGCAACAATTGTATTTAAGGTGCGGCGTCATCAAGCAGCCGGTCTAAAGTGCGCGAGTTTACTCTGTATACGTTACCACTATCATTACGAATCACTCTCTTAAGAGCCACCTTACAACTTCCAGTTTGCCACCACTACCCGGCAATGCTGGCACCAGCTTTAGCCTTAGCACCAAACTCCAGCACCATCACTTACTAACCGATATTAGTGCGCTAGAGTGGTTACTATCTGAGCGAGTATTTGAGTTGTATCACCAACAAAGTATATTTTTTTCGTCTTAAAATTCTATTTCATTTATTGCGGAAAAAACCTTTTGAAAATCTAAACAAACTTAATCAATGTCTTAACTAAAATTTTGCCTTAATTTTTAGTTTCTTGTTTGCTCAATAAAAACATGTTTGCTTTGTCGATTTTATACTGACTACAAAATGAATTTTGGTTAATTGAACTAATGATAACGAAATGCGTTTATGCACACAGACGGATGACACAGATCAAGAGTCTGAATACATATTCTAAGAGGACAGAGAAACGCCTCCAAGAGTCTGAATACATATTCCAAGAGAACAGAGAAATGCCCATAACCTTTGTACTAGCTATGCAAGTTCAATTTCCCTAGGAGACATTAATGCCAAAATTAGCATAAAACGTGTTAACCAACGACAAATTCAGAATGAAAACCAACAAGGCGACAGGAAACGTGATAAGGACAAAGGATATCCAGAATGTAGGGATAAAGACACTGAATGAGAGCGACACTAATAGGGTTGTAAGTCATGAAAAAGTCTTTAACCCTAGAAGGGTAATCATATTTCACATACATTAAACGTAATCTTCGTCGAATAGATGAAGTTCTATTTTACTTCGAAATTTTTATCGCAAAATGTACAGTACAAGTCCGGCTCAATAATAGACTTTTGCAAAAAGTAAAAACACACAAGCCATACATTTTTAAAGCTTTTTGATTTGGTTTTGAACAATTCGGATTTTAATCAATTTTTTTTGAAAAGTTTAAATCGAATCTGCAAAGATTACCCTTCTAGGGTAAAAAATATATGGGTCCAGTCGAAATCGGTATAAAACTACACCCACAGAAAAACTACCCAAATTATCCGTAACCAAATCTCGACGTTGTCACAACCATATCCAAACTAGAGGTTGTCACAACTGCGTTAAAGGTTGTCACAACCGAATTTTTGTGGGGACTAAAGTCGTATACCACAATTCTGAACATAGATTATAATATATACCAGATGACCCAACTCTATGACGTTGTCTGACTCGTTGATGTTTCGAAGGTCTGTTAGCTGTTTTGCTATAACATCGAACAAAATCCTCCATTTTTAATGTTGTGTATTCACCATGTTCATATATTTATATATTTTGAACACTCTCAGTAAGAGTTTTGGCAGCATTTATCAAACGTCAGCGAACGAATTCATCTCTTGAAGATTGAACTTACAAATTCCAGACGTTCGATTCCCTTTCGTCAAAAAAGCAAGAGCAAGTTGGTGGATCTCTAGTATTTTAATCTATGGTGCAGAATGCGGAAATGATAATTGTTGGTTTGTACAAGTGCGGTAGAATTTCTCATTTCTACAGTATTTGCACAAAAAAGACGTCCCATGAAGACCAAATAATGCACTTTTAAATGCACCCACCCTATAACAATGCGGGTGTCCTGTCCACTTTATCTACTTTATGAAAGCTTTTCTGGGGAGATCTTGTTTGGCGGGCTTACTAAATCCAAATCCTGCAACAATTGAAATGAATGGGCCCAAAACCTGATTGTAGTTGATCCCGATTTTCACAAGAAAATTTTACTCATCGTCGAAGCTCAATTTTGGTAAAAAGGCTACGTCAATAGACAAAACTGCGTCATTTGGAGTACAGATATTTTGCTACAACCAGGAGAGTGGCTATTTGGTATTCTTCATAGTCTGTTGAAATCATTGGTCCACATTTCTTTAAAAACGGTGCCGGCCACATCGTTTAAGTTAATGGTGAACGCTGTAGAGCAACTATAAATTACATCTTCGTTCCTGAAGTGATTCGCCTTGATATGGAAGAGCTGTGGTTTCACCAAGTCGACGTCAAACAGGGCGTGCCACCTTTGATTTATGGAAGGAAACATGGTGCGCGCATAATTTCGCTGTTTGAACCTGTGTATTGACCGAGACAGATTTTTTAGAAAACAGTCTAGAAAATTTAATATTAATCATAGCAAAAATCTGCAATTCGGAATTCAAAACACATTAGGCCAACTTTTTTTTTCTAAAGTAAATATATGCGAAAGTTCTTTTCAAAATTTAACTATTTTTGTGTTTTTGCACAATTTAAGAAAATCTTTTTTTACCTACATATGTCCGTATGTATTTAAGCCGAAATTTTGGAGCATTATTAAAGACGTCAAGGTTAGTCATTGGTTTGTGTAGGATTCAAAATTTAGCATTAATATATTTTGAATAAATCCAAAATTTGAAATGGGATAATCTAGTTTTGACGCGGCTGATTGGAATAATCAACTTTTGTTATTTGCTTCAGGGGAAAAATCGTGTTTTGATTCAAACCACTGTGGATTAACCGTGATTGGCTGAAACTAATTAGGTATAATAAATCTTATTTTTAAATTCTTTATAAAGGGGTTTTCAACAAAGACGCTACGAAAGTAAATCGATAGGGACAGCAAACGACGCCATATTTTTTCCCGCTCTTTTAGCATTTCTCTTCAGTAAGGTTTGCCATTTCATCATGGAAAGATATACGAGCCAACAACGAGTCGAAATTATTAAAATTTACTACCGAAATTTGGAGTCAGTGGCCTCAACTTTAAGAGCGCTACGTCCAATTTATGGTCGTCATAATCGTCCTACCAGATCAACAATTGAGCGTCTAGTGGAAAAATTTGAATCCACAGGCACAGTGCAAAATGTTCCTGTGCCAGTGAGACAAAGAAGTGCCCGTAGTGTCGAGAATATTGCTGCCGCTGAGGCTTCAGTTCAAGAAAGCCCAAATGTGTATGTCACACGTCGTTCTCAAGCGTTGGGCATCTCTGTGACGTCGTTGTGGCGAATTTTGCGAAAATATCTTGGCCTACATCCTTACAAGATCAAATTGACGCAAGAACTGAAGCCGCTGGACCACCGTAAGCGTCGTATGTTCGTAAATTGCGCTGAGGAACAACTTGAAAATGATTCGGATTTTCATCGGAAAATCATCTTCAGCGATGAGGCTCATTTCTGGCTGAATGGCTTCGTCAATAAGCAAAATATGCGTCATTGGTCAGAGAGCAATCAACACGTAATCCGTGAGCCATCATTGCATCCCGAAAAAAATACGGTTTGGTGCGGTTTATACTTACTACTTATTCCATGATGATCAAGACCGCACATTACTGTGAATGCGAATCGCTACCGTTCAATGATAGCCGAATATTTTTGGCCCCAATTGGATAATATAGACTTGGAGGACATGTGGTTCAAATAGGACGGCACCACAAGCCACACAGCGAATGCCACAATCAATTTATTGGAAACCAAGTTTGGTGAACGTGTTATCTCACGGAATGGCCCAGTCGATGGGCCGCCTCGGTCGTGCGATTTGACGCCGTTAGATTATTTCCTGTGGGGCTACGTCAAGTCCATGGTCTATGCCAACAAGCCAGCGACGATTGATGAACTTCGTACGAATAACGAACGTGACATTGCAGCAGTATTGGCCGATTTATGCTTGAAAACCGTCGAAAATTGGGTTCAGGGTCTGGACTTCTGCAAGCGTGACCGTGGTGGCCATGCAAAAGAAATCTAGTTCCATACATAATGGCATCGAACGTACTTTCACAGGAATAAAGAATTTCACTGGTGTCTAAAACCGGTTTTGTTTTATTTAGAAAAAAAATTTGTAGCGCTCTTATTGAAAACCCCTTTATTAACTTCTCCTGCCTGTATACATGTATACATGTATGTATGCCGAAAAAATTTTGGATTGATTTTTAACACCTTTTCGTGATCCAATCAAGCTGAAACTTCGCAGGCAACCTAATGGCGATGACAAAAATAAAAAGTCAAAATACGGACGGGATTGGACAAAGGGGCGTGGTACCTCCAATACAAATCCGAAATTAAAAATCCATTATTTCTGCTCCTTTTAACGGTCTTTGAACAAAATTGGGTATGTTGGTTAGGTTGTCATTTATAGTTTGTGTCTAGAGTAATGTGTAAAATAAAAAAGCCTGCGTCATATACAAAAAATTTGTAGTCAAAAACTGTTTTGAACGGGTTGGTTTTTTCAATTTTTTCAATGCTACCAAACCAAAAAAATAAAAAAAATCAGTTCTGACAAAAGTGGAACAGTCAAATTTTTTAAAAGAACTTCCTCATATAATGTACAAAAAACTAACCCGAAACGGATTCGAATATGAAGTCCGTTGCGTGTTCGAGACGGATCCGAAGAAGTGCAAAAACAATTCGCTTTTTTGACATTAATTTCGTATGGAAAGGGATTCGTTATGAGTTCGTAACGGATGTCCGTTTCGGACAAAATGTACGAAGAAAGGAATCCCTCTCGAATACGGAACAGATTCACTGGGACGCTGGGTAAATTATCTTCCCAAATCACAAATTTAATAACACATTTTCTATTCATTCTAATGTGCTAAGTCTTTATAAAAAACACAAATTAAACAACTAGACAAAATTTTTGAGCTGCATTTGCGATCCGTCCTTAGTTTTTACACACAGGGAAGAGATTCGATGTGACAACTATATTTTCAGCCCACTAACATTTGGCTGGTCCTTGGACTATCACATTAGTCAGTTGTGATTACCAATAATTGTGTTAAGTACCACTAAATGTAGTGGATATCAATTGACTTATAGTTTAATTTTGGTTGCAAGAACTGAAATATTTAGTTGAAGCCACAGCAACCACAAATGAATGTGATCTGCCAATCGAGTGTTAGTTCTAGCAATCAAATTGTACTGTAGTGATAAATATTCTATTAGTTGGATGAACAAAAATGTAAAAACTAATTCGATTGTACCAAATAATATATTGGTATGCTCAACTAATTACTTCAATTTAATGGCTGTCACAACCATTTGATGATGTCATATCCCATTGCGAATTTTATGGGGGAAAATCTAAAAAAATGTTTATTAAATTGTGTATTTTATATTTAAATATATATAAACAAAATTACTATAGTTTGTAACCAGGGTTCGTATTTCGTGGGTAATGGATTTGATTGAAAATATGAATAAATTGCAAAAAAAAATCTACATCTCGGAAAAGGATCGTCGAATCGAAAAAACAACTAATTATTGAGGGTTTCTAAGGGGTTTCTACAAAGTGGTTCAATTGGTATTGATATTTTTTAATTGCCAAAATAACAAAATCGTTAAAATAAAAAAATTACTACAACTCGTAAACGGTGCGTCCAGTCGCAAAAATAAAATTTTTTACAACCATGAGAGGCTGTAACCAATGGATGTATTTAAAACGGCCTTACTTTTTTTAAACAAATTGCTAAAACTCAAATTTGTCGGATAAAAAATCGCTAAAATGCAGTTCTGCCCATATTTCGGAAACGGAGCTTACAATCGAAAAATTGTATGTTTTTAGAAACAAAATCGTTAAAATGAAAAATGGCTTTAACCTGTAAACGGTATGTCGAATCATCAATGAATGTATTTAATACTTTTTAATACACTAACAATCACTTTTTTTTTTAAATAAATCGCTAAAACTTAAATTTTTCGAATAAAAGTCGCTAAAATCGTTATGACCATTTTCGAGATATAGCCAACGCACACACATATGTGTTAGCGACTTTTTTAACATCCATTAGTTAAAGTTTACTATGGAGGTAACAAAGTTATTATTTTTGAGATTGAACACAGCGATTCCAAGTTATAACCATTATTTATTTAAGCAATGTTCTTATTTTGCCGTTTTAAAAAAATTGTCCATACGATCGGGCTACTTTATGAGAAGCCCTTACAACAAACCTTTAAAAATTATTTATTTTTTCCATTGGACGCTCCGTTTCAGAGACATTGATTTGACAAATTTTAGTTTTAACGATTTAAAAAAAAAAAACGTCATCCCGAAATCAAGACATCCATAGGTTAAAGTCTTCTATGGGGGTAAAAAATATATTATGTTTGCGATTGGTCGCAACGAGTCCGAGTTATACTCATTTTTTATTTCAGCGATTTAAAAACTAAATCTTCCATATGAAACGGACCACTATAGGAAAACCACTTAGAAACCCCCAAAAATTATTTTTTTTTTCAATTGGACGCTCCATTTCCAAGACATATACACATTTTTTCTACATTTTTCACATTTTCGATCAAAAATGGGGGAAAAATACATGCGATTCAGAAACTAGTCTTGCCGATAACAATGAAATATACATGGACTGTAAGACATTCTTTTGATTTCGTATAGAAAATTATATGTCAACCGTTGTTTTTGTCCAAAGCGTAACAAATTCTACGTCTATACGGCGTAAAATGTGAAATGTGAAAAATATTCTCCAGTGGGTGATATCTATATACTTTATTGCTTTTTCACAAATTTGTTTCTCACTTTCCGTTTAAAATAATAGTGTTTCTGAAAAGCCTCTTATGAAATATTGAATGCATAACTATGTAACAAGTGTTTTTGTAAAATAAACTAAATTATTATAACAGTGACTAATTTTGAACGCGAAGTCTAATATTGTACTTTTCATGAGTTGTATCTTCCATTTCTGATAAATGAGGTTTTAGAAATACTCAAATTGGTTAATACAACTTAATTTCTGTAGTAACAACTTCTATTTATGAGGACCTATTTTTAAGTTAACAATAAAAAAAAATTGGTTTCCCATTACATCACATGAAGCGATTGGAGAGAGCTTCTCAAAACCAGTGAGCTATGCACTTTCTAATTTTTCACTCACTGATTGGAGCCTCCAGTTTTACACCGGTTTCGAACGGTATTTCGAGAAGCTTGTCATGGCTATGTACTCGATAGTGTCGCCATCACAAAGCGAGGTGGCCGTCGTCAAAGTAAATGTAAGGTGGTCAGAGCAGGGATCAACTCCACATTCTCACGCACAAGAGCAACGTATACCAGCCATTGTACCACCGAAAAGGCCCTTTCTTTAATGAGGGATACTTCTTTTATTAAAAGCTAACGTTTTTTTAAGAAAAGCTACAATTTTTAATAAGAAGTGTTTTCTGTAAGAAAATGCCTAAGAGTATGATTTTTTTTGCATAGAAGTAAAGGTTATTTTTTAACAAACTTTACTTATTTTCAGAAAGGCTACTAATCTCAAGAACAGAAAAGGTATTATTTTATTTTTAAGAAAAGATACTTTTAAGAAAAGGAATTTTTGTAAGAAAGTGTATTTTTTGTAAGAGAATGTATTTTTTTTTTTGAAGAAAAGATTTTTTTACGGAAGAACATGTACAATTTTAAGAGTAGGTACTTATCTCAAGAAAAGTTATTTTGTTTTACAAAAAGGTACTCTTTAACGAAAATTTGGTTTTTTAAGAAAATGCAATTTGTTGTAAGATAATGTACTATTTTAAGAAAAGGTACGTATTTAAAAAAATTCTTTTTTTAAGTAAAGGTAGTTTTTGTAAGGAAATTAAATTTTTTAAACAAAGGTACTTCTTTAAGATAAGGTATGTTTTTAAGAAAAGGTACATTTTTGAAGAATATCAATAGGTATTTTTTTGTTTGAGAAAATTTACTGTTTTTGAGAAAACGCACTTACTTAAGAATATTTTATTTTTTAAACTTCTTTCACTTTGGCTTTTCTAAATTTACTTTTAATTCCTTTCAAAACTACAATAGATATGTAATATACAGACTCCACCTAGAAAATTTCCCATTAAACAAGAAATATCTCCCATATGTTAGTCTAGACACAAACCACACCAAAAGTACGAGTGTAAAGCGGTGATTACACGATACATCTGATGTACAATCACTTAGTGTATGTGTAGACTGATGGTTTGAGAAAGACAGTACATCATTATTCTTCATTCAGCCATTTTCTCGGTACCGCGACTGCGGATGTACGTTGTCGTGCAAAATTTGAATTGCTGTTGGCCTTCCTATACTTAATATATATTCGTGAACATACACTCCTCCCTCTTATTTAATTTTAATTTTGTTCGCAAACACGGATTTCGGGTCTATAGTCAACATAAAATGAATATTATTCCATCAGTTTTTGTTTACACGATACATCAAGTGGTGATGTATCAAGTGGTGTTCAGTCATCTCAAAAATCAAACTCATTTTGATTTTCTGCATTTGATTAATGATCAACATTAATCGCGTATGTATGACCCATACGCACGTATTTTCACTAAAACATACATAGATTACATGTTATACATCAGATGTACCGTGCAAGTAAGTGTGCTACCAAATATAATTCCATGCTCAGGGTTGTATTTCATGGATTTGCCAGTCCTGCTCTTTGGCTTTTCTAAATTTAATTTTTATTCGGTTCGAAACTACAATATGTACTTAATAAATATGTTACTTAATAAACAGGCTCCACCTAGAAAACTTCCCTTTAAACCAAAACAAACCAAAAGTACCCAATATAGTTGATAATAATGGGTTGTAACAAAGTAGTTAAAAAAAGGTGTTTAAAATATTTTCATTTAGCCCCCATCCTGCAACCTGCGATAAGGAACTTCGTTCCAAAAAAATCAAACTGTCTGTGCCGGATCACCAGATACGTTTCCTAACAAAATCTGTATTACGATAGCGTTATTGCAGTTAAAATGTTGATAAGATTTTTCATATTTTGGAATAGATTGATTGTTGCATCTGTGTGGTTTTGATATTTCTACGTATTTAAAAGTTCCACCAGAAATTTGCTCCAAGTGTGCGACTTGTAGCTCAGATTTTGACGCGAACCGGATCCCGTCCTTATTCGGTTTGCCATGGAACGACTCATGTTTGTTTCATATAAAATGACTACTGAGTTGTGATGCCATATCTTGGAAACACTAATGTTTAACAACAATAAAGAATATTAAGTACAAAATAAATATATTTGTTTCAAATCTGTCGTTTATTAATATCGTATTGTAATATATTACTTTTGTTTTTTTTCACAAGAGGCATTTGAACATTTTCACCAATTTGTTTTTGCCTTACTTACGTAATAAAACTTAAGATACTTAGGTATTAATGGCACAAATATACACAGGAATCGGATGCAAAAAATCTAATATTTTAAGATTTGTCTTTTGTTATCCGATTTAGAAAATAAATTGAAATGCTTAAATACCATGACATAAATTTATTAAATGTACACACGATCAACAAGTTGGTATAAATATTAACTGAATATAGAAATATTAACAATTATATAGAATATAAAATAACGAGCAAAAAATCACGTGAGTGATTTATAAATAAATAAATAAATATTGATTGATAATAGTAATGTAATAAATAAATAATAAATAACAATTAACAATATGCGATACATGAGACGATCGGTATACAATACCACATGACATGAAGTGAGGTGGAAACAGTCTTATGGCGACGACTACTTAGACCTTATTTAATAGAGTGATATGTGAGGTTGAGGCGAAAAAGGTGTGTGTATTGACTAGACAACCGATAGACAGACGGCCAGACACTTGAAATGTTGGTTATAGAGAATGTGTAGACTATTGAAATATTCCTTGAGTGAGTAATATGTACTAAAGAAAGGTTGTCGTGTTGCGAAAGTTTAAACAAAAATTTATTATTAAATTTGTCATCAAAATATCTACTAAAAAAGAGACATCCTATCCTAATTAAACCCTATGAGAGTAATATAATTACTCTTTTCTAATATTTGGCACTGTTTTGCAACATTATGTATCTTTGGTTTCCTAAACTAGACTTTGGGTGTTACGCCCAATATTTGGTTGTGTTCTAAGCTAAGCTAAACTTTGGTGTTCCTAAACTAGAATAAGTTACGAGAAGGGGTTTTTGGTTCCTTTGTTTTCTAAACTAAATGAGAATTATAAGCTAAGCTAACTTTGGTTGTCCTAACTAGAATTGTGAGAGTGTAAGGTTGGTTGAGAGCTAAGCTAACTTTGACATAAAAGTGTGTGAACGGGATGTTACATTAAATTCAATGAGAATTATTAAAGTGATTTTGAACAGGTAAGCTAACATAAGAAGAGATTTTCAGGGATTAAAAAAATAAGGCAATTAAACACGATATGTTATTAAAGAACTGGTTGTTATTTGAAATGACAAATTTATTTGTCCTAACTTGAAAATTGGGGGCCTAATCTTTGGTAAGTAATAAGTGAAGGAGTTTTCACATTTAATTTACTGAGTATAATTAGAAGAAATAGAACACATTTTTAAATAGGAGAAGATAATGCTTGATATGTTTCAGTGGCGAAAGATTTACTTACAGAGATTAATAAGAATGGATGACATTTCGAATCTATTTCTCAAAAAGATTGTAAATTACAGCGATCGCTTTAGAGTTAACGATCTTGTTAAACTTGATTTGAAGTAAGATATTGTTGGTTCCTCTAAACAATTCTACCTAAGTTATTTTATTTATCCTTACTTAAAGTTGCTTAGAGGAACAACGAAAACATTCCGGCATGATTTGGTTGTGATCTAAGCTACGCCGGTCTAAAGTTGCGCCAACGGGAAGCTACTTTTAACTTATAGACAATTTGTAAGCCTGTTGTATTTTCCCCAGCTAGACAAATATTTCGACCAGTTTGTTAATGAACTATGACCTATGATTTTTAGTGGAATCACTTAGGTACTCATAATGATTGGACGAAAAAATAGTTTGGCGGGAGAAAATATAACATGCATAATGATAATTATTGACAAGTTAAGGTGGTCGAACGGAATTTAGTCTTGAACTAAATGAGAATTATTTAGAATTTTTTGAGATGAGTAGAACATTGAAAACAATTTGTTTGCAAAAACTGTTAATTAGTGGTTGTAAAAAGTAAAGTGAATTAAAGGGTAGATTAAACGGATGGATCGGAAAAACGGAAAAGAATTTTGCTATGAGGAAAAATCAATAGTTTAAAATTAATAAATCTTATAATAAAGTTATGACTATATCCCTGAGAATTCTAAATTTCACTAAATTATAATTTGGAATTTAACTATTCAGCAATCAATTGAATGGGAATTGTTACCCGCAAAACTGGGCAGCATAGGCCGGTGACTGAGCATTTTCCATTTGGTAATCCTCTTCAGTATCATTTTCGCTACTTTCCACACTACCAGCATAGTAGATTCTTTGCTGGTTTTGCATCAAGGGAGCAGCATTCATATTTTCGTCATATGCAGGTGAACCTCCCGTGCCAGCATATTGTTGTTGCAAACCTTGTAAATGTTGATGCAATTGCTGATGACTGAATCCAGTGATGGCATCTGTGGCAGGTGTAGGTGATTTAGATTCTTGTCCTTCCGGGTGGGGTGGCGATGATTGACAACCATTTTGTAGATGTTTGCCCAGCAGAGACATACGAGAAAATGATTTCGTGCAGGAGGGGCAGGAGTATTTCTTAACATCAGAATGAGTTTGCATGTGAGCTCTGAGATTCGAACGATCGGCAAATGCTCGATTGCAGTGCTGGCAACTGAAAGGTTTCTCACCAGTGTGAGTACGTATATGACCCTGCAACAGCCAAGGGCGTGAGAAAGCTTTACCGCAGATAGGACATTTGCAGGGAAGAGTATGAGTTCTAATGTGCATTTTCAATGCACCCAAGCTTACGTAGGATTTGTCGCAGTTTTTGCAATTGAACACTTTCTTGACTTGGTTACCCTCAGCGGCGGGGCAATGGAATTGTTGATGTTTCGTTAGGCCAGAGAAGGTGGAGTAGGATTTGCCACAATCATTGCAGTGATAGCGTGGCACGCCTACAGGCTTCTGCATAGACTGGGAGGATGCCAAAGCTGATGCTTGTATGAGAGCTGCTGCCTGATCGGTGGTAAACTCAGTGGAGTCGTGAGTAGTGGCACCACCTTCCGGATTGCTGCGTATAATTTTATATTCAGTACTTTCAAAGGCGTGCGTCTGTTGATGTTTCACTAAACCCGCATAGGTGGCATAACATTTGTTGCACTGCTGGCACTGGTAATACAAATCGTTGGAGGTTTTCATTTTCAAGCCCAGGTTAAGATTGTTGTTGGCCGGCTTAAAAACTTCGGAAGCAGTGACGTTGTTGTTATTAAATCCGTTGTTGGCAGGATTATTATTATAGATGGGTTCTGGTTTAAAATTTTGCAATCCCAGCAAAGCTCTGGCTACATTGTGTAAATTGACATTTTCACCTAAAGCCTTTTTCGGGACCGGCTTATAACTCAAGTCCTGCGCTTGATAAGGATTTGCTTTCAGTTGACTATAGGGCTCACTGCCTTGTAAAGGTTTGGGTGAAGTCTCCCGGGAATAATCCTGGGTCTGTAAGCAATCTTCAAAGTCTGCTATACTTTTCATAAGATTATTGTTAAAATTTCTCACGACATTGCCAGGGCTGGGAGTTTCATCCTCCTGGGTAATATCGATAGGTTCGGATTTTACGTTTGCACTATAAAAATCCTCCGCTTTTGGTAGAGGGGGCGATGGCATTGGCGCTTTAACCGGGAGATATTCTTCAACCTCCTCCAGTGACTTACTGGGGAACGGGAAGTCACCATACCCTAAACGTGCCAAACTGCGAGCGATTTCTTCTTTGGTGAAAACATCTGGAAAAGCTTTGGCTATTTCGCGTGTTTCTTCCCAAATTCGACGAGCAAGATCTTCTTTTGTCTGAGCACTGACTTTGGCATGTAACTCCAGAGGGGAGGTAGCAGCTGGTTCATTCTGTTCATGTTTAGGCCATGAGGCAGGAATAGCAGAGGCTTTGCTTAAATCCACAGGACCTTCATCTGCTAGTGAAGATAATGAAGACGGGGTGGTTGTTAAAAATGAGGCAGCCAAAAGACGAGTCACATGTTGTTTATATTGCTTTTGATTTGGCGTTACTTCTATATTCAGTGGAAACTTACCATGATAAAGGGTATTTTCTGTATTATCCATTTCATGTTCCATTTTCATCATGATAGGCCGCTTCTTTAAAGGGCATTTGCTGTAGTTTAGTTTATCCATAATGTGACGAAATTATAGGTGAGAGATGAACAAAGGTTTTCGAGAGAGGTGTAAGCCAATCTAAAACCCTTTTCAAAGTTAACACTGAATACTTTTTGTCTCCTTATGCTCTTTGGCAAAACTATTTTTAAATTTTTTTTAATATTTTTGTAAATTCTCTTAGTAAATACACTATTGTTCTTAAAGATATTAGTTTATCGGTTTCTTATACTTCCGTTCAAAATCACTTTAATGTTTCTCGTTTACTGTTCGTTAAACGAATGATGTAATTGCTGACGATCACTTTTATATTTATACTCGTTCTGAGTGAGTCCCTGCGAGGATCATTTCGTCCTTAATTGAAAATTGTTTTAGAATTTTCAACCCTCAACCTCCCCTTTTCTGCAACGGTGGTAAGTTTACCATGGTATGAGTGACAAAAGGTTTGTACTTCCGATTTTTCAAAAGCATCCATTGTTCCACTTGGCCCAAGGCATAAATACCCTAGAACGCACACCAACATCCATACAGACAGAGAGACAGACAGACGGTGGTGATCTTCGACTTCAACCACCATCAGCCAACCAACCACCTCGAACGTTTCCACAATCAGTGATGCAAACGCACACACCAAAAGCACCAGATGTTCTTACAGCAAAGAGGCAAGCTGCGCAGTGATCTGTGTGGCAACCATAGAGCTGGTAGCACGTGCCCTCAACCGAGCATGTGTGGAACGACCACGACGCAGATAATTATGACCAAACGCATGTTGATGATCATCAACATCATCGGCTGCGGCAACTCTCTGCCAAAATGCACCAGAGATTTGTTGTGTTAGCAAAGAAAATTGTACCTCTTAAAAAGTTGTTGTTTCCCCCTTTGTTTAATATACGTTATACAAAGAGCACCTGGAGTCTATCGATCAATGATCACCTCTCTGGTTGTTTAAATTCTCTGGCCTCTCTACCATTAAGTATATGGGTGGAGTTGTCTCTTCTGAATACGAAATGTGTTATATATAATTTAGTATATACATATGACACTCTTTGCAAACTGTGTCTCGTGCTACATCTCTCTGTGTTTATGATTGTAGGCGCCGATCTTCGCAATACATTCGACTCTTACGGCAGGTTTCAGAGAACGTGCTATAATTATAGCAACCTCTGCTCTTTTGTATTTGCAAAGAGTATATTCTGTCTACCTTTAAGATATTTAAAGCTCTTTAAAGTTTATTTCTTTGTTCTCTTCGAAAAATGTTTCAATTTCATTTTGTTTAACTTTGTGATATCAAAATAAGAGAACCTTTTCTTGAAGAGCAGCTTAAAATTATGGTTTAAGAAGGAAATTTAAGCTAAGCTTAAGAGAATTCGAATTTGAATAAAATATTTTCCGGTTATATTTATATGAACATATGTATACATACTACCATTTACAAATTTATACAAAATATCGTAAATTTTTAAGAAAATATTAAAATATCGACAAAGCTATTCAGCTCATGTAAAAAGATGTGTCATATTTAATTACAAATATCAAACATAAAATGCATATAGCAAATCTTTGGAATAAAGTTTCGAGTATAAATATTGAATTGAACGAATTCTTGTGATAAAATGTCTGCAGTGAAATTTGACAAAGATTATTTTCGTAGAATATTTAAATGCTCTATTTCAACGTTTAAAGGCTCCAAAAATTTACACTAAAATTCTCTATCTTAGTTTTCAGACGTCAGACGTTATTTGAAGCAACTTCAAGAAAACTGCACCAAAATGATCGCAAAATATCCAAATGTTCTTCCAGTTTATAGTGGAATAGATTTCACTAGAGGTTTTCGCAGACGAGAATTTTGTGGCATAGTTATTTGTGCACTTAAAAATCTTAATTCAATAGACAGTAAATTAAAATTAGTGCATATTTGATTGAAAAAAGGGTACATTTTAATTAGCTTCGTACTTTAAAATAGAGAGCGGCTTGTGAATATTGATGTCTTCGAAAAGTATTGGTTTGGATGTTTTCTCATGTATTGGAATAATTCTCATGAAGTTTACGGATAAACAAGTCCCTATAAGGCGTGATTGTATACGCAAATACTTGTGCTGATGAGATATTCTGGGTGCAGCAGTTAAACTTGCCAGACTGGTGTTACTTTTCAAAGTCCAGGGGGACTGGAATATATGGGCAAGCTCTTCTTAAGGACTGCACACATACGGAAAGTGATGATATGTAGTCACTAGTAGGAAATTGTATACATTCCAAGCTGAAGTGACCCCGTCTAGACTTTAGACGCACTAACGTCCTCCTGTGGTTATCGAGACCGGGCATCTAACTTAACGTGACTGTCATGATGGATCACTGTCTCATTAGACGACACGTAGTGTTGACGAAAGTGTTGTAAAATGACTTTTGCAGAAGCTGCAGTGACGAAAAGGAGGTGGAGTTAATAAAACACCTTCTGAGACTGTGTCCCCGCTCTTTCCAGATAGCGGTAGGCTACACTAGGCTTACATTTTGTTTGGGATTTATGAAATTTGGCTAATGTTAGCTCCGCCATCTCTTGAGCTTTTTGAACAAATCAAACTAGTTAATCGTGAGGGGCTAGGAAATCTCATCTTCTTGCTGTTGTCCCTGTGGTTTCACAATGGACTGCAAGGTTAAGGGATCCCGCCATGCTGGCAGCCTGGCACTCCAACTGAACCTTTTATTGTAAATCTGCGTATGACTTTGAAGACAAATATTTAATTGTAACTAACATCGTAGTGATTGTAGGGTGCGAGGCTCTTGTGCATGAGAACGTGGCTTCGACTCTGCTCTGACCACCTTAAATTTCTTTCGACAGCAGCCACCTCTCTTAGTGACGGCGACACTATCGAGTACGTAGCCCTGAAAAAGCTTCTCAAAAATACCGGTCGGAAGCGGTGTAAAATTGTAGGTCCCAATCAGTGAGTGTAAAACTAAAACACGCACAGCTCACTGGTTTGCGAGAAGCTCACCCTAACCTCTTCATGGGATGTAACGGGAAACCATTTATATATTTTTTTAACATCGTAGTGATATTTAATATGCAATTATAAAAATTCAAGAATGTATAAAATGTTGACAAATTGCGTACCACAGTTGCAACTGCATTAAAATATTAAGTGCTAATTAACTTTGTAATTTCTTATAAATGAATTGAAAATGTTATAAATGAATGATTATATTTAACTTAAGCTGATTTTAAATTTAATTGAAATATATTCAATTGCCGACCTACAACTGCTGTATTTATGTCAACAATTAATTCTCTTCATTACTTAAAATACAAATAGAAAAGTAATTGAATTGAACAATTTCGTGTTTGATCATTTTAGATTTACATTTACATTTTAAATTTTTCACATTCGATACGTCATTTGTAATTTTAAAATTCTGGCCTCGAATTCATAAACTCGTGCTGCCTCAAAGGATCCACTATTTAGATTTTTAAAATTCTTAGTTTAGATTATACATCTACGTAAAAACTAAAACGTGATCTAGTAGCCGCAATAATTTCGTATGGAGACATAACTTTAAAAATAAGATAAATTTCAAATTCTGTAGGATTTTTTTTACATATATTTAACCGAACCTCAAGAACGAGTTATCTGACTTGGTTTATAAATATATCAAAAAGTTTGTATTCGAATTGCCTATTTTATTTTGCTGTATAATTTCCTCTGCTACTTCGGAACAATCTTAAAACGTATGACGAAAAAATTGTTTTCATAACAAAAATTTTTATACATTTTGTAGAAATAGAAGTACTGAAGATTGCAAAACTTTCTATAAATTTAGCACCTTGATTATTGAAACACATTATGCCCAATAAAATGAGTTATGTATAGATTGGTTTCGATTTAATTGGTAATTGGGTAAATGTGGCGTTAATTCAGATGATGTAATCGAATTTCTCCTAAATTCTGAGAAATTAATAACGTTTAAAATTGCAAACAGACAAATATTGTACAAAAAAATTACGTCAGGTGTCAGGTGACACCCGGTTGGAACGAAGTTCCTTTCGCTATATATTATGTACTAGTTAGTTCCAACACGCCTAAGGCGCCTGTTGAAAAATACTATAATTTAAATGGATCTGGAAATGAAGAAAAGATACCTTTTGTAAAATGATAAACTTTTTTTAAAGAAATTTTTTTTATTGAATGTATTTTTTAAAAAAAAGTATATTTTTGGGTCCTTTTTGTAAGAATATGTATTATATTTTCCCTAATATGTCATTTCTTTAATGAGAGGTACTTCCTTTATTAAAAGCTAATGTTTTTTTTAAAGAAAAAGTACAATGTTTAAATTTTAAACAATTTTAATTTAAACTTTCTGTAGAAGTACATTTTTTAAGGACAGGTACTTTTTAAAGAAGTGGTACACTTTTTAGGAAAAGGTTATTTTTTTAAGAAAATTTACGTATTTTCAGAAAGGCTACATATCTCAAGAAAAGTTATTATTTTATTTTTAGGAAAAGGTACTTTAAAGAAAAGGAATTTTTATAAGAAAAGGTACTTTTTAAGAGAAAATATTTTTTTCAGAAAAGGTTTTTTTTTAAGAAATGGGAATTTTTGTTAGAATTCGTAATTTTTTCAAGAACAGGTACAATTTTAAGAGTAGGCATTTATCTCAAGAATACGTTTTTTTAACATAAAAGGTACTCTGTAACGAAAAGGTGGTTTTTTTAAGAAAATGTACTATGTTTAACAATATGAATAGGTATTTAGAGAATTTCCTTTTTTTAAGAAAACGCACTTATGTAAGAAAATTTTATTTTTTTAAACATCTCTCAGTTTGGCGTTTCTAAATTTCCGTTTTATTCTGTTCAAAGCTACAATATGTAATAAAGAGGCTCCACCTAGATAATTTCCCATTAAACAAGAAATATACCCCCATATGTTAGTCTAGACACAAACAAACCCAAAAGTACGGGTGTAAGACTAAGTGTGCTGCCAAATGTAATTCCATTCTCAGGGTTGTATTTCATGGATTTGCCAGTCTTGCTCATTGACTTTTCTAAATTTACTTTTTATTGGGTTTAAAACTACAAACAGGCTCCACCTAGAAAACTGCCCTTTAAACCAAACCAAACCCAAAGTACCCAATATAGTTGATAATAATGGGTTGTAATAAAGTAGTTAAAAAAAGTTGTTTAACATTTTTTCATTTAGCCCCCATCCCGCAAACGTGCGATAAGGAACTTCGTTCCAAAAATAATCGAATATCATGAAATACGGCCTACAAAGCAATCTCAAAGTTTTTATTTTGATTCACATCTGATTTTGCGATTCCACCCTTAATTTGGCGACGTTTAATTGTCAGCATTCACATTTATGAATTTTTTACAGCAATTTGTTGTGCTTGTAGAATTTTTTTAACAAACTTGATTAACTACGAAATCTGCAACAAGACACTGACAGAGAGTAACAATCACCAACCGAAATTCGAATATCAGACCGGTTGGCGTTTTAATTACAGGACATTTCAACAACACCTTATGTGAATATCCGTTTTTGGCGCCAACAACCTAAAGAAAGCAACAAACAAGAAAACAAATAGTTTGTAACGACTTTTTTTCTCAATTTATTTACCAAATCATGGTACGTGCTAAGAATTTGGCAGATGCACGAACCTTGAAAGGGAAATTATAAAGATTTCTTAAAGAAAAACAACACCACATCTATAGTAAGGACAATAAGAATGAAATGGCACAGACAAGGGTTGCAGCAGCAGCAGCAGAAACAGAAATTTTAATATGATTTTATAAGCACAAAAAAGGGCCACCATAATGATCGTCATCATGATCACCCCGCCACCAAGGGGGATGAATTAGACGCAATTCAAATTACTTACAATGCAAAAAAATAAGATTTGAGGTGCATTATTGTATTGGTTGTACAACCAGGTAGATGGGTCTCCCTCAGTTCATGCAGCGCGACCGATTGTTGTGGCACAGGACAATTGAAATTCCACAGCGCATGTGCATCGCAAGGTAAAGGCAAATGCCCAAATAGAATAATAACACATGCGCGACCGAGGCTGAATCCCAGTTCTTTTGCCGGTTTACATTTTTTGGGGTGGTGGTTGCAAGCAGGCAGATATCTAAAAACAACCCGGCGAGGTGAGTTAGCGCAGCTGCACTCTATCAGACTGTATAGTAGGAGCATTTGCTTAGGATTCATTAAAGTTCCACTAACGATTTCCTAAATGCCGATGCAATTTTTATTAACAGGAATTGTTGAATATGTTTTTGGCTAGACACAGAGAGAGAGAGGGAGAGAGAGAGAGAGAGAGAGCAAGAGCGAGTGAGTGACTCAATTTCCAGAAAGGATAACTATAAAGGAAATCCTCATCCACTCAATTTCTAGATCACCAGAATGATAAACGCAAACATTTCAAATATTTTGCTTGATTTGTTTTGTATACGAATGTGGGGGGATGTTCGTGTAGGTACTTTTCTCTTAGTGCAATTTAGGTTCCGGTTTGTTGTGAAGGATTACAAAAAGGATAGGCATCACGTGCTACGGTAGGTACACAGTACTCTATTAACGTCCAGCTGCATATATTTCAATTGCATTGTATATCAACGAATTTTAAATAATAATCAGGATTTGTCATCCAGTGACTTTGTTGGATTTATTCGAGGGTGTTTTATACATCTTTCTCATATGTTTTATAAAATTATTTATAAAATTAAATTTTTTAAAATTACCAGTTGTCTGAGTCTACAAATTCTTATTGTAAGAAACACATTCCAAGCACAAATGAGAGATATATTAGTACACTACGAACAAAGTTGCGCTCTTCAGAATGATTTTAAGATCATTCATATTAAATCCCTTTATGACTGTTACATACAAACTTGCCAATTCAGCCTGGATCTGGCTTTGTTGAAGCCAGACATCTGGAAAATCTAAGAAAATATTAGAGGGAATTCTAGCTCCTTTTTCTAATTTTTAATTGATTGCACCAATAATTTGATCTAATTTAGTCCCAGCAAAAATTTTCCCCAACTTTTTTACTTAAATTGGTGCAGCACGGTTTTTTTGGGCCAAGAAAATCCAGTTTCAAGCCAGAAATTTTGTAAAAAATTTTGCTTTTGTGAAAAATAGTGTTCATGTCTTATTTTGCTTGACTTTATCAATAATATGTTTGTTTGCGGAAGATGAGCAAGGCTTGCTTCATCGTCTCCTTCATCTTCGCCCGTCATCATAGTTTCGCCTCTCATCATGTGGGAGCGATATAAATTCCAACATCTTTTTAAGGAACTATATTTTATTTTTGTGTTTAGTTAGGCATCTGATGATGTACTTGTTACAGAGTTCGAAACTAGTCATGCCAGTGAGTGTGCTTAACTGAATTGTCTATTATTCCAACAAAAACCCAACCATTTTTCAATTCGAAAAATGTTGCTGAACTTGTAAGATTGTAGTATGAATTTCTTATATATTAACTAAAAATCTAACGAAATCGGTCGGAGTTCAAAACAAGATGTAGTTAGACGTAAACAAAACTACCAAAATACAACACAAACTACATTTTGGATAAAACGAAAGTGTCCATAAGCTGGTTGGTTTTCAGCTCCAAGACGAATATGCTTAACGTGGTTTTACAAAACTTTAAATTTTTGTGGAAAAATAGGTTTATTTATTCATGCCATTAGAAGGTAAAGAAAACAAAAGAAAATATTTTAACGAAAAACTAAATTGTATATATTTAACGAAAAACGAATTATACATACTTAACAAAACTGCCACAATTTATAACTCAAAAACTGTTGGCCAGATTAAAAAATGGTTTAAGCGGAAGATAAAGGTAATATAAATCTGCATTTTCCTAATATTATTTCAATAAAATTGGACAAGTCGTTTACGAGTTATGATAAATTATGTGAATAAATGACCCAAAAATATTTTACATAAAAACGATTTAAAATAGGCCTATCCATAGATTTTAAATAATTTTTGAGATAGCGCCAAAATTGGTAAATTTGCTCTACTTTATAGCTGGTTTCTGTTAAGGTCTCAAAATTTTGGTTCTGCAGTTTTATTGGGCAAATACAGCAAAAAGGTAAGATTTTTCTTTGAAAATTATAATAAATATTCGAAAAAAAATATGAAAAAGCAAGTCTAAATATCATGTCATTTTGAAAAAGTAAATTTTTTGTTATTTATTAAAAATTTAATTAAATTTATACATTTTAGCTATTTTTTTTTGCTGTTTTATTATTTTATTTCGCTTGTTTAGACATTTTTTCTCTTCGTTCTAGCTTTTGTTAATCCTGAAATGTTGGCTACACTGGTTACATATAACTAGAAGTGAGGGCCACTGTATTGTCCCCTACTCACTCCAATAGCGAGGTTGGAGTACATTAGATGTTCGGTGGTCTTGTCCGTCTCTGGATAGCCACAGCGTCTGTCTTTAATTAAGATCCCACGTCTACGCGTGTGTGTGCCTGCATTTAAATAAGCAGTTATATTTCACTAGTGTGAAGCGACTTAAACACACCCCGACCCTAATTAATCCGTTGGATTCTAGATTCATTTAAAATGGTTGATCGAACTTCAGGATAATTTAAGAGACAAAGACATAGATTTTAATACTATTTTACTTGGGTTCACCTTAGTTTCGGTTTAAGGTCAGAAGAGTAAAATAAGGAAAAGATGAGGTTGTAGGATGTTGGAAAGTATTGCTTTAACAATACCCGATAGAGGCAATGGCTCAAACCATCTAACAATAAATCAGCAACGGCATTTCGATTTGAGCGTTAACATTTTTGTGTAAATACACCACAAATATATACTTTATTAAGAATAAAATATATTAAAAGAAGTCCAAAAAAATACATTTAAATTTCAGAAGTTTTCATCAAAACGACATCAAAAATTTATGTCAACAATTTTTGTAATTCCAATTTACGTTAAATAACTCTCTATCGGATAGACCGCATCACTAATAGTGTGCAATAAAATGTCAGATGAGAACAATGGCAGCTCTATACGTCATTTCTCCATGGTTGCTAATTGAAAGGAACTATTATTAGAGCTTTAATTTGAGATAGCCTGTACTTTAATTTCATAAAAACAAAAAACATTAAAATATTTTCAGAATTTTCACAATAACGAAACCCAACAAGGGTTGGTTTTCAGCTCCAAATAATTATAATGCATTTCTTTAAGTGTAAAGTATACATTTTTATTATTTTTTCGATTGGCGATTTAGCAAGTTTCTCATTTTGGCGATTTTCCCAAAAAAAAACTTCGATACGAATTGGACCACTTTATGAAAACCCTAATCCTAATTTTTTCATATTGTCGATCAAAAATGGGGATGGGTTATCCCATTGCCCACCGTCGTGGGTAGCTACCCATTAATTTCCCCATTTCCCTGAGGGTGATGGGTAATCGTGATGAGTAATTCTCCATTGTTGTGGGTAGCTACCCATTATTTTACTCATTACCTTGAGGGTGATGGGTAATCGTGATGAGTAATTCCCTATTGTCGTGGGTAGCTAACCATCATTACCTTGAGTGTAATGGGTAATCCTGATTGGTAATTCACCATTTTCGTGGGTAGATATCCATTATTTTACCCTTACCCTGTGGGTAATGGGTATACGATCGCTACCCATACCCCACGGCAATAATTATGGGTTACCATGGGTAACTCAGGGTATCTCATTACCCACGAAATACGAACCCTGACTAGTACCCAATAGGTGGGCTACGCAAACACTTCCCAGCAGCATTATCAGTCTCTCACTTTGGGAGAGGTTAAGTGAACAATCCACAAAGCCAGCCCCCGTTTGCCATTTTGGCTCTTTCAAGAATATTTGGTCTGAACCTAAGCTTGCTGTCCAAAATAATTTCCATATATACAGCACAATATGGGCGGTTAATTTGCCTGGGTATGGCTAACCTGTGACTAAAAACCGGGGCACAGTGGGCAAAAAACTAAATTTGTTTGTTTTTCAATAAAAAACATTACATGAGGTGTCAGGGGACACCCGGTTGGAACGAAGTTCCTTTCGCTATATATTATGTACTACCTAGTTCCAACACACCTAAGGCGCCTGTTGAAAAATACTGTAATTTAAATGGATCTTGTAAAATGATAAACTTTTGTTAAGAAATTTTTTATTTATTGAATGTATTGTTTTAAACAAAAAGTATATTTTTAGGCCCCTTTTGTAAGAATATGTATTATATTTTCCCGAAAAGGTCGTTTCTTTGATGAGAGGTACTTCTTTTATTAAAAGAAAAAAAATGGTTTTCCGTTACATCCCGTGAAATGATTAGGGAGAGCTTCTCACAAACCAGTAAGCTGTGTGCCCGTTCTAGTTTTACACTCACTGATTGGGTCCCACAGTTTTATACCGGTTCCGAGCGGTATTTTGAGAAGCTTTTACATGGCTGAATACTCGATAGTGTCGCCGTCACTAAGCTAATAAAAAACCAAGAGTATGAATTTTTTTTACAAAAAATACTTTTTTAAGAACAGGTACTTTTTAAGAAGTTGTACTCTTTTTAGGATAAGGTTATTTTTTAAGAAAATTTACTTATTTTCAGGAAGGCTACTTATCTCAAGAAAAGAAAAGAAAATGTGATACTTTATTTTTAAGAAATGGTACTTTTAAGAAAAGGGATTTTTGTAAGAAAAGGTATTTTTTGTAAGAGAAGGTATTTTTTTTTAGAAAAGCTTTTTTTTTACGAAAGACCAGATACAATTTTAAGAGTAGGTACTTTTCTCAAGAAAAGTTATTTTTTTACAAAAAATGTATTCTTTAGAGAAAACGTAGTCTTTTAAGAAAAGGCAATTTGTCGTAAGATAATGTACTTTTTTAAGAGAAGGTACTTATTTAAACAATTACGTTTTTTAAGAAAACGTACTCTTTGTGAGAAAATTTACTTTTTTAAGCAAAGGTACTTCTTTAGTATGTTATTTTTTTAAACTTCTTTCAATTTGGCTTTTCTAAATTTACTTTTTATTCGGTTCAAACTACAATATGTAATAAACAGGCTCCACCTAGAAAATTTCCCATTAAACAAGACGCCATATTTTTTTCCGCTCTTTTGACATTTCTCTTCAGTAAGGTTTTTTCATCATGGAAAGATATACGAGACAACAACGAGTCGAAATTATTAAAATTTACTACCGAAATTTGGAGTCAGTGGCCGTAACTTTAGGAAGCCAACTTTAAGAGGCGATGAGGCTCATTTCTGGCTGAATGGCTTCGTCAATAAGCAAAATATGCGTTATTGGTCAGACAGCAATCCACACGTAATCCATGAGTCATCATTGCATCCCGAAAAAATTACGGTTTGGTGCGGTTTATGGTCCGGC
Source organism: Phaonia tiefii (assembly GCA_963931995.1). Classification (NCBI taxonomy): domain Eukaryota; kingdom Metazoa; phylum Arthropoda; class Insecta; order Diptera; family Muscidae; genus Phaonia; species Phaonia tiefii. The sequence goes on along the minus strand of OZ008368.1, from coordinate 192,070,688 downwards.
GGCGTCATTGGGCCGTACTTTTTCCATAATGATCAAGACCGGCACATTACTGTGAATGCGAATCGCTACCGTTCAATGATAACCGAATATTGTTGGCCCCAATTCGATAATATGGACTTGGAGGACATGTGGTTCCAACAGGACGGCGCCACAAGCCACACAGCGAATGCCATAATCAATTTATTGGAAACCAAGCTTGGTGAACGTGTTATCTCACGAAATGGCCCAGTCGATTGGCCGCCTCGGTCGTGCGATTTGACGCCGTTAGATTATTTCCTGTGGATCTACGTCAAGTCCATGGTCTATGCCAACAAGCCAGTGACGATTGATGAACTTCGTACGAATATCGAACGTGAAATTGCAGCAGTATCGGCCGATTTATGCTTGAAAACCGTCGAAAATTGGGTTCAGCGTCTGGACTTCTGCAAGCGTGCCAGTGGTGGAGTTCTATACATAATGGCATCGAACGTACTTTCACAGGAATAAAGAATTTCATTGGTATCTGAAACCCGTTTTGTTTTATTTAAAAAAACTTTTGTAGCGCTCTTATTGAAAAACCCGTTAATACACAGGCTCCGCTCCACCTAGAAAACTTTACACCAAACCAAACAAGAAGTACCCAATATAGTTGATAATAATGGGTTAACGCATGGGTAACGCATATTTTGCTTATTGACGAAGCCCTTCAGCCAGAAATGAGCCTCATCGCTGAATATGATTTCCGTTGATTTTCCGCTCTTAAAGTTAAGGCCACTGACTCCAAATTTCGGTAGTAAATTTTAATAATTTCGACTCGTTCTTGGCTCGTATATCTTTCCATGATGAAATGGCAAACCTTACTGAAGAGAAATGTCAAAAGAGCGGGAAAAAATATGGCGTCGTTTGCTGTCCCTTTCGATTTACTTTTGTAGCGTCTCTGTTGAAAAACCCTTATGTGACGATAATCGTTCGGAGGTCACTATTGTGCCTAAAACGCTGGCTGATAGAACACTTTAAAGTTCGTGCTCTCTTAAACTTCACTACCGACAAACCGATAATGAATACGAGCTTCCATAATTATAAAATAAGTAATAAAATATTATGCCATTACATTCCAAGACGTAACACGGGAGAGCTTCCCGTAATTCGTAAGCTGTGTGATTTCTAATTGTGACCTACAGTTTTACACCGATTCCAAACTACTCGATAGTATTGCCGTCACAAAGCGAAGTACCCGTCGTCTGAATTAGTTTTTTTTAGTTGCAATATGAATTCTAGTAGAAACATATTAGATACACAATTTTAAATAGTCCCACAGTAGTGTTTGGTGTTTTATCATTTATTGATCATTTACGTGTGACCAAAGTCATAAATTAGTAAAAGCGTATGTTCCCTTTCTCCAATAGCTTCCAACCAAGATCAAAATGCTACCCGTAAAAAAGTATTTTCCAAGAAATTTATCGTTTATTGATGATTTACAATGAGAATTTCCCAATTCTCATAAAACGAATTCCGTAACACTCTTTTTTCAGCGCTGTATAACAAACTATCAACGACCATGTATCGATAGCTTTTATATCTCAAAGATGAATCTTTCATCTGTATCTGTGGTGTGTTCTCATATTTTACATTTTATAGATTTTTAATTACCGTTAAGTTATTTAGAGTTATACTTGATCGTTAACTAAGGTACCCACAAGCCTATCATATTTCCCATATCTTGGGCAAGCAACCAACTAACTTATCCATAGAAACCTTTTATGAGATTCGCTCTAGCTTCTCTACCATCGTCTTCATCATCATCGCAATGACATATTCTTTACATGGCTCCATCTTACTGCTATTGTTAGCGGCGTCATTCCTTAACTCATCAATGGATTTGTTGTAACGCCAATGATTCTTTCATAGCTGCTAATGTGCTCAGTGACCTGATAAGCCCAGTTGTTGTTGGTGTTGTTTGAAATGCTCTTAGTTGATAGCATTGCTTGGTTGGTGGTTTGTTAGCTGGTCGCATGCGCATATTCTACCAATGTAACGTATGCGCATGCGCCCCGTACTTATTGACAGCAGCTGTTTGAGCGCTGGCGTTTGTCGTTTACGGTTGTTTTGCATTCTTGTGCATCACTTCGTTTCATTTGGCGTTGAACTCGTGTCCGCTGGTTGGTTGTTTAGCTACCCGCTTGCTACACATATGTGTCGGACTGAGCAAACGTCGTCTGTCCGTTCGTGTCGAATGAATGTGTGGCATTTGATATCAGGCGCCAATATTTCTATGATCTTTTGTGTTGTGATTTTGTTCCGATTCTTGTCTTCCTTTTCTCTCTTTTATGTGATGTGTTTTCTCCTTATTCTTTTCACTGGCACTGTCATGGTGTTTGTGTAGATTTTTCTACAGAATCTTTAACTCGTGTCATATATTTTGTATTCTGTTACAAGATCCACAGCAGCTGTTGTTTGTTTACAACGACTTTCAGGTTATAAATTAATTTTCATTTTCATCATAAGAAAAGTAACCGCAATTTTATTTAATAAAGTGTAGGTAGAACCGGTAAAACGTTGAACCACATTCTCCATAAACTTCTCTTTCCGAGCTTGATTAAAACACATTGTTATCATAACGACTTCTGTGCATGAGAAGCCGTGTTCACTGACCACCACACTCTTAGTACTATCGAGTAAATCGGCATAGAGAAAACTACTCGAATCATAAAATACTGAATGTGTTTAAATGTCTGGGCCCTGTTGAACGAGTCACAAAATAAGTCCTCTGCCATTTGCTTTCGCTACTTTTCGGCGGATAGGAAAGTGCTCCGAAACTGCTGATAATTAGTAAAAACATTGGAGGTCTCATTCTTGGGTTACACTTAGATATTTTTCAAAACTTGACGACAAGGTGGTAAACAAATCCGATGCAAAGATATGAATTGAATTTAAAATATTTTTGGCTCAAATTATTTTTGTAGATATCCAGCCTGATTGGTTATTCGATTACTGATACGTCTCGAGGTAAATAGGTTTGTCGTTTGCCTTTTGAAGGGCGATGAGACAACACTACTGGTCAACGTCGGATCAAAAGGAAAGAAACACAAATCCAATTTTGACACACAGCATTCTGTTCAGCGTCTGGTTCATAATGGGCGACTGAAATATAATCACCACCATGGACTGGCTTGCCTTCCGCCGCCGTTATATTGGCAACGAAAACACAACATGATAATAACATAAATACAAGCCGCCTATTTGTTGACGACCCCCGTAAACTTTATAATACAGATCCGGTGTCACTATGCAACTAGCAGATGCCCTCGCGAATTATAAGGGTGACATCTCTGGATCCAGGAGATGCGATGATCAGGTCATAGCTGTACAAGGAAAACGATTTGTGACATATATAGTATACCTGCCATGAGAAAAAGCATGAATTTTGTTGGGCAAAAGACTGCGAAATCCGGTCTCAAGATTCAACCCCTTTAGTGACAATACACGCTGAAAAATCTAAATTTTTGATGTGTTAAGATCTATAGGCGCGGGTACGGCCTAAATTCACAAAGTGAATACATCCAAACACAGTTTGTCCGACTGCGCACACACAGATTGTCAGACTGCGATCACACAGATTGTCCGGTGCGGTCACAGATTGTTTGCCGTTAAACTCCTCCGAAACGGCTGGACCGATTTGTATGAATTTTTGTGTGCATATCGGGTAGGTCTCAGAATCGGCCAACATCTATTTTCCATACCCCTAAATTATAATGGTGACCTACCCCTATATACAACACAGACTTGTCCGACTGCGAAACACAGGTTGTCAGACTGCGAAAAAAAAACATACACTGATGTAGCGGCAGCGAATAATTGTATTGTGTGGGTGCGGAGCACTCTCAGAGCAAAGAGAATTATGACGTTGTTATATGTTTGTTAAAATGAGATATTTAGAGAGCAACGAAAATTGTGTGAACTTGTGTAGCGTATGTATGAACATAACAATGTATGTATGTACATGCGTCTGTTGCTTTGCATTCTCTTTGTTTTTTGTGGGAATAAAACAAAACGTATTAAGAAAGAAAATAATGACACATTAGCTTGCATTGGTCTTTAAATAATTTTAAGTATTAATATTATTAAACTGTAACGTCATCATATGATTGAACGCTGTTTCTTATTTTCCAACGTAACATTTACTAATGTGTTCATAGAAATCGAACACGTACCGTGTAACAAAAAGGTGTTAACACATCACCCGTGAGTTCGAACACGCATTGGAGTTTTTTTGATGCTTCGATGCCTTTATAACGTATCGCAAATGTAGTAAACTTGTGGCCAAACCCATTGTGTTTACTATTCAATATTACATGTTGTAGACCCTAATGATTGATAGGTTACGATATATGAGCAGATCTTCAATCTGCAATTCATGAAAACAACACTTGCAAACATATACATGATTCCTGCACTATTTTGCTGGAGCCGTTATTTTCAGCGTCTATAGCCACCATCCGCAGAAAAGTGCAATATTTTAACATATCGCTAATTTGTGTACATTCCACGACGGAACAAAAATTACATGCGGTGTCATGCGACACCCGGTTGGAACGAAGTTCTTTTCGCTATTTATTATGTACTAGTTAGTTCAAACACGCCTAAGGCACCCGTTGAAAAATACGATAATTCAAATGGATCTTTAAGACAAGATACTTTTTGTAAAATGCCAATATAGTTTATAATACCGGATTGTAGCATAATAGTGTAAAAAAAAAATAGTTTAATTTTTTTTTCATTTAACCCCCATCCTGCAACGTGCGAAAAGCAACTTCGTTCCAAAAATATAAATACCAGTGGCAAATGCACTTATTTTAAATTCAGATTCAAGTGTTTTAAATGAACAAGTCTATGGATTTGTCAGTATTATGAGGCAACACAAATCGAAGCCACAAACCTGTACATATAAAATTTGTTGAAACCAGAATTGACATATTCCATTACAATTGGCATCCGATTCCACAAATATACATTTACATTGTCTGAGCAAATGCAAAAATGTTGAATTGTAATTGCGAACAATTGTAATTGTTTTACATTTGCATTAGATACGATATAGTGATGCAAAATAAAAACCCCCCAACACTGATAATAATACTAATGCACACTGGGACAGATTTAAAAAGTGATCGGACAAAATTCCAAAAATCGAAGCACTAATCCACATAAAACAAGTTACTAAAACAGTAGCCAAGTAACCACTGAGGTCGAAAATTAACTGTTTTGAAGGTTCCCTGCACGTTACTAATCAGGCAAGGGGCCCAAAGTTGAGTATTATTTCAATACATGCATGCAGGCTAATTTTGGGCTATTTTTAGTAGATGTGTCTTATATGAAGGTTATAACAATTACGATAAATGAAATCAAATAAGTTTATAATGAAATTTTTAACTCTAACATGTATATATTTGCTGTGATATCCTTGATAAATCTCAAAATTATTTGTACATATGTAACCTAGTTTATATTAAAATGTAAAATTTGGATGAATAAACTGAATTGAATTGAATTGAAGGTTATATTTCTGGATGTTTTAAATTTCTTTTATTTATTTTGTGTTATAAGAGGTAAAAAATTGTACATTAAGTTAATTTTATTTACATACACTGAAAGAAAAATGCTTCGTCCCATGGATGAAACATTTTCGATAATATTTGTACGTTGTTAGAGTGAAAAGTGTCGTATATCTGACAATTTGGTAGTCGCTGCAACGAAAAATTTCATACTTGACTACTTTAACAATTTTTCATTTCGATGCTGCAACAACTTACTTGTTGTTCTTGCAACAATTTTATTTAATTTGAATTCTGTATAAAAATGGGTTGAAAATTAAAAAAATTAAACGCATGAGTTTTAAACTACTGATATTTTGTTTATCTCTTATTTTTTCTAGTTTATACTTATTATTTATTTATTTATTTGACGAAACAATTTCGTTATTGTAGCGAAATTAATTTTGTATGATTGTATAGAGAGAGAAGCAGTTGAAAAAATGAGCGAGCGTAAAAAAGAGGAGAGCAAGAGAAAATGGCGAGCGGAAGGGGTGGGTCACGTACGCATCTTAAATCAGTTCCATTGCAACAATCGAAAGTAGTAGACATATTTCTCCGCCGGAATAATTTACATACATTTGTTAAAATAGGCTAATTAGTTATACTTAGTAACATTGTTTTATTGTGAAAATTTACTTATCCGGTCTCGAACAACCCCGGGGGGTCAGGGACCTTACAAAGCGAAGATAACATATTACGCCAACCAGTTCGATCTTTTGCTTTATTTCTCCAGTTGGCAATAAAAAGTGTACGTAGGGATTCGTCAACCTGGTCCCTCCAGCGGAGTCTTGGTCTTCCTATTTGTCGTCTTCCTTCGAGTTCGGTTTCGAAAACCCTTCGTGCTGGTTCGTCTTCATCCATTCTACTGACATGGCCTAGCCAGAGCAATCGCGTTATCTTGATCCGCTTAACTATGTCAATGTCAGGATAAAGCTCATACAGCTCATGATTCATGCGTCGCCGATACTCGCCGTTGTGCACTATAGGGCCATACATTTTTCGGAGTATTTTTCTCTCGAAGACTCCTACAGATATTTCGTCTGCTTGAGATAGGACCCAGGATTCTGCGCCATAAAGCAAGACAGGTTGAATGAGAGTCTGGTACAGCTGGACTTTTGTTACTCGAGGGAGGGCTCTATCTCTAAAGTTCTTGCTTAGCCCCAAAAGTAACATCTATTCGCAAGCACAATTCTCCGCTTGATTTCAAGGCTGACGTTGTTGTATTTGTTCACGGCACATCCGAGGTATATAAATTCGTCCACTACCTCGAAGTTATAACGGTTATCAACGTTCACGCTTTGGTCTAATCGCGTGGAGGCCCTGTTCGTTGAAACCATTAATTTTGTCTTGTCCTCATTCACCGTCAGACCCACTTTTGCTGACTCCTTCTCAATTCTCTGAAAACTAAATTGTTTGAATTTATGCGTTTGGTGTGACAGTTTGTGTAATTTGCAAATCTATAAATCAAATAGATAAATAAACAGAGTGCAAGGAACAACACGACAGCGAAGAAAGTGACGCATCGATAGCAGAAAAACTACCCCGAAATATGTAACTGAACTTTTGTGCGTGTGTATGCGCGTGACGGTAAAAGTCGCAACAAAATGTTTGTGGTTTTGGGTTTTCATCAGAATTCGGTTGGGCCTGTTTCGTTGTGTTGGTATTTGGAATTAGAAAAAAACGAAAAGCATATATATATTTGTGCGGGCAGTCGAAGTCAATGAAAACGAAGAAGCCAAAGAAACAAAGTGTTTCAAGTACGGCGAACATAAGTAACAATTCAACGTACAATCAAATGAATCCAATAGAAACTTTAACAAATTTGGTTAAAATAAATAAACGAGCAGTTGAAGAAAATGCCTACAGAGCGATCACTGGCTTAAGGACGGGGAGATTTGGCGCTATAATTGAATATCAAAACCCTCAACACAACAAAAATGGCATGTTTTAACAAAACAATGATGTGGTTCTATATTAAAAAAGTAGAGCATAGGGGAGTAGAGCTTATGTTCATGGTAAGTACAGACATAGATATGTACATATCTTAAATACAAATCTTAACAATAAATTCCTCATATATATTTTTAATTGCAGGTCCTGAATATGACGTCCACAGTAACACTCAACTCCTCGACTACTACAATATTCGCCAGACGAGTGTTTCAACATGGATATAATCTATTTAGCAATGGATTTTCGACAACAAAAGTTCAAAAAATTGTGATCAAAAAACATGCAATGTGATACTAACAGTATAGTTATGTACAATTGTCAATAAATGATTTCAAACACACTTCAAAACATTCATTGCAGCAATGAGACAAAATTATTGTAGTAATGAAACATATTCATTACAACAATGACTCAAATTCGTTGCACTAATGAAACAAATTCATAGAAGCAATGAACAAATTCATTGCACCAATGAACAAATTCATTGCAGCAATGAAGCAAATTCCTTGCAAAAACAATACCTATTCATTGCAACAATGAAACAAATTCATTGCAGCTACGAAAGAAATTCGTTGCAATAATGAAGCAAATTCATTGCAGCAGCAACCATACTTTCACCACAGTAACGAACAGTTTGCAGTTGATGAACACATTTTCATAGCGGGAATTAAATGATACGTTAGCTCACTTTTGATGACAAAAGTTGTTGGGGTGGTGAACATTTTCATCCGTGTGACGATGCTTTTCCGTTCAGTGTAAGGTTCCTAGTTCAATTGCAATGAAAGAAATTGACTAAAGATATTACATTTCTTAATCTCTTGTGGACCAAAAAAAAAATTAGGACCAACCAGGCGGCGCGCGATTTTCACTTCTGAAAACTTTAGACCCTAACCGAAGTCACTGGTTTTATTTCGTAACCCTTTACTACCATTTGCTGGAGAAAATTTTTGACGTAGAATACGTCTTACCTTACGGTATGAGGAGTCATGTCAGGTTTTTATTGTTGTAATCTTTATTTCATTGAATTTGAGGAAACGGCTAGATGAATTGTTTTAAAATTTTTTTTGTAGGTAAATGAAGATGTTATCTTTCGTTTGATATACATTTCGTATTGGTTGATATATTTCTAGTATTTTAATTTCTCAAATGAAAATTGTTTAAACACATACACTCAAACATATGTGTGGTGTTTGGTTGAGTGTTTTTGGTTGCTCAACATTGCTTAGGAACATGTATCTAGTATAAAGTGAAACGAACAGCAAGCTAATGTTGCTTGGCAACATGTATCTAGTAAAAAGTGAAACAAACAGTAAGCTAACGTAATAAAGCTTTTTTGCGAAAGCTTCAATAAAGCTGTTGTAACATTAATTTTGAATTGTAAAGCGTAAAGCTTTCACACAACGCTCGAATGCTAATGCGAAGACTCGATAATATTAATATTAGGGCGGCCCTCTCAACATTCGCAGAACTTATTTCAATAAAAATATTAATTAAAATACATAAATTAAATTAAGTTTAAAAAAAATGAACATAATATTTTTTTTTTAAACGGACTTGAATCAAATGCCGTTGGTAAATATAAAAATTACAGCAGACAGTTGTCCGAGGCCTTCGGCCACGGACTGTCCCTGCAGGCTGTGTCAGAGACACGGCCATTAAATTTAACGTGGAATACGCCATCCGATAAGACAGAAAACATATATAACAATAAATTCATTTGCTTATATTATTTATCATTTATTGTTATATATGTTTTCTGTCTTATCGGATGGCGTATTCTACGTTAAACTTAATGGCCGCGTCTGTGACACAGCCTGCAGGGACAGTCCGCGGCCGAAGGCCTCGGACAACTGTCTGCTGTAATTTTTTTTAAACATTGGTCCAGTTTTTTTGTTCATATTTAAATATAAAATACTTGTGTTAAAATTGATTTTTTTCAGTGTGAAGTTAAAAATATTACTGTGTCGGTTTTTAGGTCAGGCAAAACCTTAAAATGTCAAATTAAAATTTCGAAATTTCTACCAAAAATTTCGAAAGATCCGAAGACGACGATGGTGAAAATGTCGTACGTAATGATATAGTTTTTTTTTAAACAAAGTTTTTTTGAGGTCCCAAATAAATCTTGTATGGTCACGAAACACACTTCTCGAACTTTCTATTTATTTTATAATCCTTAATGAAGTTGGTAGAAAAGTTTAATACGTTAAACCTTGTTAAGTAAAGAAATTTTATGGGAAAAGTTAAAATTACACATGCTCTTCCCTCCGTTAGGTTAGTTATTGAAATCCTGATCGCAAAATGTTTGCCAAAAACGAAATCGGGGCATCCAAAAACCTAGGAAACGATACACATAACGTTTTTTTAATTAACCCCCCCCCCCTGCCCCTCTTTTTAACTCGACCCACCTCCACGAATGGAACAAGCAATGCCAGAAATGGTCTCAGCACCCTCAAAAACCTACCGACTAATGAGTTTGACACATTTAAATTCAAAAACAACGACGTTATTAATTTTGTCCGGTCATTATTTAAAGCTGTCCCAGTGTGTAATGTATACTGGCTACGGGATCACAGTTTTTAACTTTTTTGTTCTGGGTTATTTATGACCAATTGAGAAGAAGCTACAAATCAATGTTTTATGTGATCTTTATGTATCAGAATTGCAACAAGTTGGCTTCCATTTGTTTTCTCCTTAAACAGTAAAAAGATTAAACCAGGAAATGTTCTAGTATTTCCAGTTAAAATATTAGATGAACCTTCGTTATTAGCAGGAAATGATCTAGTATTTTCAGAAAAAAAATGGCAAGTTATCATAACTCAGGCCAGGCATCTTTGATTGAGTTTCCTGGTTAAAAGTTTATATTTTTGGAAGTTTCTCGAAAAACAAAATCTTGTTCCCCGATAACTTTTAATTCTGGGAATAATAAAAATTCGACAGCCATAATGTCTGTACTGTGCTCGTTATATTTGGCAACATTCCGAGACGAAAAAAATTTATAAATATTTACTTAAGATAATTTTGAAATCATATCAATGGTCATCAATGTCAAAAGTAAAGAAACGACATATGAAAAATTAACTTGTTATTAATGTTTGCATTGAATAAACAAATGCAATCAATATTTCATCAAAAAAAGTACATGGATATGAATTTGACTCACCTTGAACTTGACTACAGTCACCCCAAAATCATCAACGCCGGTAAGAAAAGGATGTTTTTATTGAGTTGAGTTGTAGAAAATCAACATTGACAAGATAACATTTTTATAATTTAAACATGCAATTTTTGGCTAATAAATTAAAGAAGGGGAATACAGAAATCAACGAAGAGGAATTGAATATGAGTCATTAATAAAACACCACCTCTTAAAATTTGAGATCTTAACAAATCAACGCAAAGAGTTTTACTCGAATGTATGATCAAATATTTGATACGGTATTAAAGATTGAATAACCCCAACGATATATCAATTGTATGGTAAATTTCGATGAGACTGATATCACTAAAAATCAAAACTACCAGAAACGAAATAAAAATTAACATAAACTGATGTTAATCTCTTTTTCTCATGAAAAACTTGGCTAAGAAACAATAAATTCTGTTTTATTTATAACATGATTCATAAATAGTAACAAAACTGGTAGATAGAACCCAAACTAAATAATATTGGCAAAAAAGGTTAATAATTGTATTGTTTCTCAGCGCAACAACCGACTGCCGCGTTAACTGTCAGCTAAACACTACAGCTACTTGCTGCAAAACTCACCATTGCGCGAGGGGGATACAGCTCTGTATGGGGTCTCACTAAGGTTTACATAGAGTTGGCACAGTCGTAAACCCGCTGTCGCAAGCGCAAAGGTTAAGAAGCCTTTAAATGTTCCCAGAAGATTAATATCTCATTTTCAATAAAGAGACAACAAAACAAAGCAGAGCAAACCTCTAACCTCCGACCGTACATAATAACCCATAAACAACCAAAATGTTTAGATTTTGTTATAAACAAATTTACCCTAAACTGGGGAAAAGTAAACAAATTTAAATATTTATTAATTAGTGATCGATATTAAATGTATTTTCTTACGGCCAGAGTTGGCACAGTCGTAAACCCGCTGTCGCAAGCGCAAAGGTTAAGAAGCCTTTAAATGTTCCCAGAAGATTAATATCTCATTTTCAATAAAGAGACAACAAAACAAAGCAGAGCAAACCTCTAACCTCCGACCGTACATAATAACCCATAAACAACCAAAATGTTTAGATTTTGTTATAAACAAATTTACCCTAAACTGGGGAAAAGTAAACAAATTTAAATATTTATTAATTAGTGATCGATATTAAATGTATTTTCTTACGGCCACACACAGTCGATAGTCAACCGGGACGGACCCCCGGTTGGCGTCGGCTAATTTAATATATTGTCACTGTTTATTTAATCAAATGCCCATGATTCACATTTAGATTTCCATTTATATTCGATTGTATTCACAACAAAAAGTCACATTCGAATCTATGGACATCACACGCTACTGCCATTTAATACAGCGATGACAACGCCGATAGCGTTAAGCGCCGCCGCCGACAAGGCTATCGATGCCTACGGATTTGATAAAAAAAAACAAATTAACTTCAAAATTATATCAGCATTTATAAAACATAGTGCCGACTAAATGAAAACTACTACCGTTTGTTTAATTTAATATATTTTCATTTGACATATCGACTGAGCAGATGAAGCTGCTGCGAGCGTATTATGGGAGTTTTCACATAATTTATGCAGAGAAGGGTTACGTGATTATACAAATATTCGGAATCTGTCTATAATCATTTGGAGGAGATCTTTAATGATATAATGAGCTTTCCAGGAAAACTTCAGTTAATGCTTAGGAATTCTGAGGTAATGCATCATTTGTAAAATACAAATGGTTTCCCAGCCCATGAAGGCATTGGGTAGAGATTCTCACAACCAGTGAGTTGTGCGAATACTAGTTGTACACTCACTGCTTGAGACGTACAGTTTTACACCGGTTCCGAATGGAATTTTTGGCAAGCTATTTCGTGGTTCCCGTCACTAAGCGGGGAGAAGTGAGAGGCGGTCTGAGCATGGATCGAACCCACGTACTTACGTACAAGAACAGTTACAGATCACTTTGTTAATTAATATCAGTAACTGGAATAAATGGTTTCACTCAAAGTTTGTTTATAATAGAAATTGACATTTAGTTGAGTTATAAATGAATCACATAACATACTAAAGATCGAATAATATAAACAAAATTGGAAAGGATACGCAACCTATACACTGTAACCTCACTATTATAAAAATCCTTGATTTTCTTTGGCAGTAACATCTATGATCACACCCAGTGCTTTTCGTGAAACATTTATTTAAACACTGTGTTGCAACATTGTAATATTTTGTTTAAATAATGTACCTAAATACTTGTAGAGAATCAAGTAAACATTGTAATAAATATATTGTCAACCAACCACCTTATAAGAAGGGCTGTGGAGTCTGGCCACAGGTGGACAACTACTACTACAGCAGTTTGAAAGTCACGACGTCATTCCGACTCAACACGCTTTCTTAGGTATCATTTTCATTAACACGGAAATAATATAAACGCCATTTAATATGCTATTGTTGGCAGCAAAATACAAAAATATTTATTTTATTTTTGAAAAAATATTTGTTTAAATTAAAACACAGCTGACCCACTATTCGAATTAATATAAAACGGATTCACTTTTCAACCTAAGGTGAACAAAAATTTGAATTTCGAAATTTATTAATATTATTGTAAATGTCTAGGACTTCCGCTATCTATTGCTTTCTACGAATAATTTAGATGCGCTATGAAACAGTTATAACGATACCAAGAATTTAATAATACATCGGCTTTGTTGCGAGACACTGCTGCCATAAATATAGCATTCGTCGCATGAGAAGCCAAGAATCGTCTACATTTTTACAACTCTAACTCCGACTCCAGGCAAATATCCTAGATTCCGACTCTACAACACTGCCTATTACCATTTTAACTCTATAGGCTCGGGTACGGCACGTCCTAAATTCGCAAAGTGTATACATCCAAACACAATTTGTCCGACTGCGCTCACACAGATTGTCCGACAGCGATCACACATTGTTTGCCGTTAAACTCCTCCGAAACGGCTAGACCGAATGGTATGAAATTATGTGTGCATACCGGGTAGGTCTCAGAATCGGTCAACATCTATTTTTCATACCCCTAAATGATAAGAGTGACCCACCCCTATATAGAACACGGATTTGTCCGACTGCGAAACACAGATTGTCAAACTGCGAAAAAACAAACACACTGATGTAGCGGCCGCGAATAGTTGTATTGTGTGGGTGCGGAGCACTCTCCAAGCAAAGAGAATAATGGCGTGGTTATACGCACGGTTGCCACGGTTGGTAATATCCAACCAAAATTGGTAACATTTAAACGGCTTGGTAACATGGTAACATTTTATTCATTTTGGTAACCTTTTGAAATGAAATAATTAGTATAGGAAAAAGCATTTGATTTTATACTTCTATTAGAAAATTTGACGAAATGTGATCTAAAATGTTATTTACTTAAGAAAACATGAAGCAGTGGCAACACTTTTTGGGAGAATTGAATGATTATGGGCCTAACCAAAATACGTGCTTGTCGTTGTTCGCACTAAATAACCAAATATATTCGTCTGTTTCGCACTAACGAACTCTTTCTGCTTTGATTGGGAGTGTTAGAATACTTGTGCACTAAATAATTTTGCATTGCAATAGAAATGCAATAAAATGCAAATAAACTGAAAATTATGTTTTGTTATGCCATATTTTATGTTTTGTTTTTTTAATCTTTATATTGATGTATGATGATGAAAAAGCTTCTCAAAATACCGTTCGGAACCGGTGTGAAACTGTAGGTCCCAATCAGTGAGTATAAAACTCGAAAGAGCACAGCTCACTGGTTGCGTGAAGCTCTCCCCGATCACACAAAGGGAATGTAATGGGAAATCATTTATTTATTTATTGATGTCTGTATGTAATATAATTTTGTATAACGAATTATTTTAAATAAACATTTAAAATTAAAAATTTGGTAATTTTTGGTAACTTTTTTGGAGGATTCTGGTAATTAAAAAATTACACCTTTGGCAAGCGTGGTTATACGTATATAAAAATGAGATAGAAAGAGAGCAACGAAAATTGTGAACTTGTGTAGCGTATGTAGGAACATAACAATGTATGTATATATAATGTGTGTCTGTTGCTTAGCATTCTCTTTGTTTTTTGTGGGAATAAAACAAAAAGTATTAATCAAGAAAATAATAAGCTCGTTTTTTTATTCCCCGCTACACTAATTTTTCGACGACTTTGTATGGGGAGCCGCTTAAAATCGCTTAATATCGCTTAGCTCCCCATACAAAGTGGTCGAAAAATTAGTTTCGCAGGGACTAAAAAACAAGCTTAATGACACTTGTCTTTAAATATTTTTAAGTGTAATTAAGTATTAATATTATTTAAATGAAACGTCATCATATGATTGAACGCCTTTTTAAATTCTTTATATTAACTTCACCTATCTGTATGCATGTATGTATGCACCGCACCGAAAACATTTTGGATTGATTTTTAACCCTTTTCCCGTGATCCAATCAAGCTGAAACTTCGCAGACAAACTAACGGCGACGACAAAGGGGCGTGGTACCTCCCATACAAATCACAAATTTAAAATCCATTATTTCTGTTCCTGTTAACGGTATTTGAACAAAATTGGGTATGTTGGTTAGATGTACATATTCTAAATTCTGCTACATACATATATGCGCGGGATTGGAAAAAAGGGTCGTGGTCATATATAAAGAATTTACAGTCAAAGACTGTGTTTTTTACGGGTTGGGTTTTTTATTATTGTGAAAGGGAAGTCAAATAAGATGTGGGTGCGGAGCACTCTCAGAGCAAAGAGAATAATGACGTATTTAAAAATGAGATAGCAAGAGAACAACGAAAATTTTGTGAACTTGTGTAGCGTATGTACGAATATAACAATGTATGTATATATATAAAGGGTTTTTCAATAAGAGCGCTACAAAAATTTTGTGAACTTGTGTAGCGTATGTACGAATATAACAATGTATGTATATATATAAAGGGTTTTTCAATAAGAGCGCTACAAAAGTTTTTTTCAAATAAAACAGAACCGGTTATAGATACCAATGAAATTCTTTATTCCTCTAAAAGTACGTTCGATGCCATTATGTAGGGGATTCGATTTCTTTTGCATGGCCACCACGGGCACGCTTGCAGAAGTCCAGACGCTGAACCCAATTTTCGACGGTTTTCAAGCAGAAATCGGCCGATACTGCTGCAATTTCACGTTCGATATTCGTACGAAGTTCATCAGTCGTCGCTGGCTTGTTGGCATAGACCATAGACTTGATGTAGCCCCACAGGAAATAATCTAACGGCGTCAAATCGCACGGTCGAGGCGGCCAATCGACTGGGCCATTTCGTGAGATAACACGTTCACCAAACTTGGTTTCCAATAAATTGATTATGGCATTCGCTGTGCGACTTGTGGAGCCGTCCTGTTGGAACCACATGTCCTCCAAGTCCATATTATCCAATTGGGGCCAAAAATATTCTGTTATCATTGAACGGTAGCTATTCGCATTCACAGTAATGTGCCGGTCTTGATCATCACGGAAGAAGTACGGCCCAATGACGCCGCCGGCCCATAAACCGCAAGTGTGGATTGCTGTCTGACCAATAACGCATATTTTGCTTACTGACGAAGCCATTCAGTCAGAAATGAGCCTCATCGCTGAAGATGATTTTCCGATGAAAATCCGAATCATTTTCAAGTTGCTGCTCAGCCCAATTCACGAACATACGACGCATATGGTGGTCAAGCGGCTTCAGTTCTTGCGTCAATTTGTTCTTGTAAGGATGTAGGCCAAGATCTTTTCGCAAAATTCGCCACAACGACGTCACAGAGATGCCAAACGCTTGAGAACGACTGTGGGAGACACATTTAGGCTTTCCTGGACAATATTCTCGACACTACGGGCACTTCTTTGTTTTTGTCGCTGGCACGAGAACATTTTGTACTGTGCCTGTGGATTCAAATTTTTCACTAGACGCTCAGTTGTTGATCTGGTAGGACGATTATGACGACCATAAATTGGACGTAGCGCTCTTAAAGTTGAGGCCACTGACTCCAAATTTTGGTAGTAAATTTTAATAATTTCGATTTGAGGTTGGCTCGTATATCTTTCCATGATGAAATGGCAAACCTTACGGAAGAGAAATGTGAAAAGAGCGGGAATAAATATGCGTCGTTTGCTGTCCCTATCGATTTACTTTAGTAGCGTCTCTGTTGAAAACCCCTTACAAATGTCTGTTGCTTTGCATTCTTTGATTTTTGTGGGAATAAAACAAAAAGTATTGAGCAAGAAAATAGTGACACCTGTGCTTGCTCTGGGCTTTAAATAATTTTAAGTATTAATATTATTTAAATGTAACGTCATCATAAGATTGAACGCTGTTTTTTATTTTGCGTTGTAACATTTACTAATGTGTTCATAGAAATCGAACAGGTGCCGTGTAGCAAAAAGGTGTTAGCACATCGCCCGTGAGTTCGAACACTCATTGGATTTTTTTAAATACGTAATTATTTGCTATTAAAGTTATTTTTGTAATAGAAGTAGATCTTGACTGAAAGATTGAAAAGTACACATTTTCCTTTGTTTCGAATGATAGTTGTCAATTTTGGAACGAAGTTCATTTTCGCACGTTGCGGGATAGGGGCTAAATGAAAAAATTTTTAACAACTTTTTTTAACTACTTTATTACAACCTATTTTGGTTTGGTTTGGTTTAATGGGAAGCCTGTTTATTACATATTGTAGTTTTGAAGCCAATAAAAATTAAATTTATAAAAGCCAAAGTGCAAGACTGGCAAATCCATGAAATACAACCCTTAGCATGGGATTATATTTGGCAGCACACTTACTCTTCCACTCTTACTTTTGGTTTGTGTCTAGACTAACATATGGGGAGAAATTTCGTGTTTAATGGGAAGTTTTCTAGGTGGAGCCTGTTTATTCCATATTGTAGTTTTGAACCGAAAAAAGTACATTTAGAAAATCCAAAGTGAAAGAAGTTTAAAATAATAGCATTTTATTAACCAAGTGCGTTTGCTTAAAAAAGGTAATTTTCTCAAAAAAATAATACTTATTCATATTATTAAACAGAGTAGCTTTTCTTAAAAAATACAATATCTTAAAGAAGTACCTTGGCTTAAAAAAGTAAATTTTCTTACAAAAATTACCTTTTCTTAAAGAAGTTATTCTTGATGTGTTAATATCTATAGGCGCGGGTAGGGACTTAACTCACAAAGTGAATACATCCAATCACAGTTTGTCCGACTCCGATCACACAGATTGTTTGGCGTTAAACTTGGGTTTTGCATATCGGGTAGCTCTGAGAATCGGCCAACATCTATTTCTCATACCCGGAAATGACAAGGGTGGCCCACCCCTATATGGAACACAGATTTGTCCGACTGCGAAACACAGATTGTCAGGCAGCCAACATTGATGCGGCAGCGAATAGTTGTCTTGTGTGGGTGCGGAGCACTCTCAGAGCAAAGAGAAAAATGACGTGGGTATACGTATATAAAAATGAGATATCCAGAGAGCAACGAAACTTGTGTGAACTTGTGTAGCGTATCTAGGAACATAACAATGTATGTATGTACTTGTGTTGATTTCCATTCGCTTTGTTTTTCGTGTGTATAAAATGAAAAGTATTAGGCAAGAAAATAATGACACTTTTCTTGAAATATTTTTAAGTGTTATTAAGTATAAAGATTATTTAAATGAAACGTCATCATATTATTGAACGCTTTTTTTTATTTTCCAGTGTAACATTTACTAATGTGTTCATAAAAATCGAGCAGGTACCGTGTAACAAAAAATCCAATGAGTGTTCGAACTCACGGGCGATGTGTTAACATCTTTTTGCTACACGGTACCTGTTCGATTTCTATGAACACATTCGTAAATGTTACATTGGAAAATAAAAAACAGCGTTCAATCATATGATGACGTTACAGTTAAATAATATTAATACTTAAAATTATTTAAAGACCCAGTGCAAGCACATGTGTCATTATTTTCTTGCTCAATACTTTTTGTTTTATTCCCACAAAAGTCAAAGAATGCAAAGCAACAGACACTTGTACATACATACATAAATTGTTATATTCGTACGATATAACCGAAGATCAACATAAAATACTTTTTTAATATTACTCCAAATTAATACTCCAAATTAAAACACTTAAATCTCGGCTCGCCGATATCGGATCGCCTTAATTTTGGGCGTAAACTCTTCGTCGAAACCCGCACTAGCTTTTTAATCCAAAAATTAATAAAATCGGCTATGAATTTCCGGAGAAAATCGCGTGGGAAAATTATATGAAAATCGCCCAATAATCACTTTCAATACCGACTGCCAAGCAACGAACAGACAAACGATGATAAGACAAAACCGATGATCAACATAAAACACTTTTTTTAATATTACTCCAAATTAATACTCCAAATTAAAACACTTAAATCTCGGCTCGCCGATATCGGATCGCCTTAATTTTTGGCGTAAACTCTTCGTCGAAACCCGCACTAGCTTTTTAATCCAAAAACTAATAAAATCGGTTATGAATTTCTGGAGAAAATCGCGTGGGAAAATTATATGAAAATCGCCCAATAATCACTTTCAATACCGACTGCCAAGCAACGAACAAACAAACGATGATTTACTCTTCCAAACCTAACACTTGCGTATGTATTAAATTTATAGTTTACTGCCCTAGAGGCGCGCGTATAGATGTTAACACATCAAAAAGGTGTTAACACATCGCCCGTGGGTTCGAACACTCATTGCATTTTTTTAATTAAGCACCTTTTCTTAAAAAAGCACATTTTCTTACAACAAATTGCCTTTTCTTACAAAACTTATAACACAATATAACTTTTCTTAAGTTAAGAACCTACTCTTACAATTGCTCCTGTTCTTGGAGCTCCTGTCATTTCTTAAAAAACCTCTACCTCAAAAAAACACCTTTTCTTAAAAAATCACATTTTCTTACAACAAATTGCCTTTTCTTACAAAATTTATAACACAATATAACTTTTCTTAAGATAAGAACACACTCTTAAAATTGCTCCTGTGCTTGGAGCTCCTGTCATTTCTTAAAAAACCTCTACCTCAAAAAAAAAACACCTTTCTTAAAAATATACCTTTTCTTACAATAATTGATTTTTTTGAATTTGAATTTATTGACCGATTTTGTTAGTTTTTGGTTAATGTATGAGAAATTCATACTACAAGCTTACAAGTCATGAACATTTTTCGAATTGAAATATTGTTGGTTTTTGTTGGAAATAATAGACAATTCAGTTTCAACACACACTCACTGGCATGACTAGTTTCGAACTCCATGACAAGTTCATCAGATGCCTAACTACTGTGCCTGAATTGATGCCATCGGTTGATCATCAATCGTATATATACAAACTCAGTTCTGCAATTCACATGTGCGAATTAGTACCGATCGAAGATCCCTAAGTATCAGACCCCTAAGTAGTCAACATCACAATTTTTCAATTCGAAAAATGTTCATGACTTGTAAGCTTGTAGTATGAATTTCTCATACATTAACCAAATACTAACAAAATCGGCCAACAAAATTCAAATTCAAATAAATGTAACTGACACTAGCACGGTCTTCAAAAATGCTATACCACGAAAAAATACAACTCTGTGATGTTGATTAAAAAAACTCATCTCAAGGCATTGCAACAATGCGAGAGTGCATGAGGAAAAGAAGAACATGGTGGAAAAATTCTGTTGTTGGAATTATAGGCCTTTCAGTGATGTTGATACTTAGTGATCTTCGATCGATACTAATTCGCACATGTGAATCGCAGAATTGAGTTTGTAAATATACGATTGATGATCAACCGATGGCATCAATTCAGGCACAGTAGTTAGGCATCTGATGATGAACTTGTCACGAAGTTCGAAACTAGTCATGCCTGTGAGTGTGTGTTGAAATCAGTCTATTATTTCCAATAAAAACCAACAATTTTTCAATTCGAAAAATGTTCATGACTTGTAAGCTTGTAGTATGAATAATTCATTTTCTTAAAAGTACCTTTTCTTAAAAACAAAAGAATACCTCTTATTTTCTTTTCTTGACATAAGTAGCCTTTCTGCCAATAAGTAAATTTGCTTAAAAAAATTACCTTTTCCTAAAAAAAGTACCACTTCTTTAAAAAGAACCTGTTCTTAAAAAATTTAAATAAATAAATAAATGGTTTCCCGTTACATCCCATGAGGGGATTAGGAAGAGTTTCTCACAACCAGTGAACTGTGCGCGTTCTAGTTTCACACTCACTGATTGGTTCCGAACAGTATTTTGAGAAGCTTTTTCATGGCTAAATACTCGATAGTGTCGCCATCACTAAGCGAGGTGACCGCCGTCGATAGAAATTTAAGGTCGTCAGAGTAGGGATCGAACCCACGTCCTCATTCACAAGAGCACCACCGACGGTCAAAAATTACTTCTTTGTAAAAAAAATTCATACTCTTAGGCTTTTTCTTACAGAAAGTACTTCTTTTCTTAAAAAAAAAAACATTAGCGTTTAATAAAGGAAGTACCTCTCATTAAAGAAAGAACCTTTTCGGGAAAATATAATACTGCATATTCTTACAAAAAGGACCTAAAAATATACTTTTTTTTAAAAAAATGATTTCCATAAATAAAAAAATTTTTTAAAAAAAGTTTATAATTTTCCAAAAAGTATCTTTCTTAAAGATCCATTTAAATTATAGTATTTTTGAACAGGAGCCTTCGGCGTGTTGCAACAATTTGTATATAATATATAGCGAAAGGAACTTCGTTCGAACCGGGTGTTCCCTGACACCTCATGTAATTTTTTATTCCCAATTCGTAATGGCAAGCTCTCATTTTCAATTGAGAACGGTGCAGTCTTTCAGGTTGAAATATTACTATTATTTCCGAGTTAAGTTATGTGGTAAAGATGGATTGCCATTTTCACTTTCAAGTCTTTGTTCACTTTAACAATTTCTGTTTGATTTCGTCAGAATATGAACCAACGTCCTGGGCATAATAACCAAACACTCAAATGATGCGTTCTTTTTTGTAGTTGGAATTAGATTTGATAGCCGCTTCTATTCCATTTCAACAAATTTTGAAAATTCATGTCATTTGCCCCGATATTTTAACAAAAGAATGATGCATATTGTTGTTTGAGCTCTGTAACGATTCGAAATACTTTAATATTTTCACAAATGTGAATAATTTCTTTGGTGATAGCACCAAATATGTTAATGACAAAATTATTCAAGCGAAACTAAAACTTCGGGAAATTCCTTGCACATTCAATACAAAAAAAAATTCATAATTTAATAATTTCTTCAAATAGTTTTACTCAAAATTTTCGCCTGACTAGAATGGGGAAATTTCAAAAGTGAAAAATGTTTCAGAAAAATGACACGCGTTCGAAATACCCAACATTAATGACAGATAATAACTTAATATTAAGGCAGGTGATCATGGTGAGGGAGATTGGGCCACTCGACATATGTTGTGAGGTTATATTTGGATTTTGAAGTGCTGCACTCAGAAAATATTTCCAATCCATTTCCCTGGGTGATATTTCAAGCGAAATTCTCAACAATTAAGCAGGAGCTGGAAATCTATTGAAAAATCATAAATTTTGATATTTTAAATGATGTGTCAAGTGATGCATGCGTGTTGTGCTTGTATTTGGGTTTGGTGGTGGTAGCGATGACGATTGAGTCTACTACATTGGGGACACAGCGAAAGAGTTTAATTTCCAATCACACTTTATTCTTGTTGGATTTGAAAAACATTGTTAAATATGTTTTTCAATTTTGTCACGTTCAATGTTAAATGTTACAGTTTTTCTTGATGTTGTCCCAAGACGAAACAACGTTGTTTTGAATATTTTTAATGTCTGTCCGGCATTTGTGTTCAACGTCTCTCACTGTCCTGCCTTGGAAAATCTTAGAACTGAAATGGAGTAGAGGTAGTAGTACTATTGCAGTATTTGTTTGTTTATTTTAGGTTGTTCTCCCCACCTAGCACTGGGTGGGTGTGACTGCCTCGAATTGTTTTGGTCGCTCTAAAATTAGATGCCTCTGGTTATTTACAACAGCAGGTATCACCTAAAATTTGCTTTGCAGTTGGGGCAATGGGGAGCAGTAGACGTTCCCTTTCATAATAACAAATAATTTGCCTCGAGGTGGATGTTTGATCATGTTGAATCTACAAAGTGGCATCATTGTCACAACTGTCATGGATGCCAGCAAAGAACAATTTCTGTATCACGTGTGTAATATTTTCCTCAATAAGGTGATGACGATGACGACAAAGACACCCGATGTCTTGTGTAGTAGTAATGTTCCCCTCCGAGCTTATGATTACTTTTGCTACTTTGGCATGAAATTGTGAGAAGATCCCAGCAAACATTATATGATGAGTATTCAAATGTTGTAAGAGTTGTTAGTGAAGAAATTCCAATTGCTAACAAAAATTATGCGCTAGTTGGTTTATTTTAGATCCTAGAATGTTCACTGGGTTGTCACAACCATAAGATTAATTGAATTCCCGCTGTTTGGCTATTAATCTTACTTACACAGTCCATGTTGCATTTAAACACTGTGCAGCAGCAGCAGCAACATCATCAGTGCATCAATGCAACTTTGCCACCGAATGACGTTTGCAATGTCATGCATGCATTTACACACAGGTCTCTGTGAACAGATTTGTGATTTTGTTCTTTTTTATTTTGATGATTTCTTTAAAATATTGTATTGTTTTTTAAGATTCCTGAGGACTTTATGCGTTCGCCCGCCCGGTGGTTGTTTTTAGTGGTGTCAACTAATGGTTTCTATTCGCACCCCTCTCCCAAGTATTTGAAAGAACGAGCCCCTGGAACAACGAGGCTTAAGAGATGCTGTTGTAAATTACTTTTATGACCATTTTGTGAACAGTTTTTTAGGTGAGCACTGAAAAAATTTCAAAACGTTTTTTAAAATTTTCTGAAATCTCAATCTATTATCTCAATGGAATTCTAATTTGTTTATGACGCCGCGACTGTGTGAGGCGGTGCAATTTTGATTTTCACTTTGGGTCTGGGAGTATGGATCTATTCTAGAACTATTAAATAAATTAAATGTTTAAATAAAGATTTCACTAGGATATTGCAGTCATTCATTTCACACAAATGCACGTGGATTACACTTGTGACTAGAAGCAGATATTTATGGCATTTCGGTTCTAATATTTTGTCATTTTTAGGGATTTCTTTTGGGGACTATCAATCAATTTTATGGCTGAGTTCAGTGATATATTGAGAAATAAATACAAGTGATGAACTTTAAATGAGTTTTATAGCTAATTTAGAGAGTTTAATGTTTAAAAATGTGTCATTAAAGTGACAACGTTTGGAAGAAATTATCTAGCCTAAGGAATTATCGCAGTCGACAATAAAATGGGTCGTCTTTCAAAAGACGGCTGAGGATTTTGAAGTTGACACAACTTAATTTTTATCAACAGGAATATGACGACTTTGAAATTAAATCTCATTGATATAAAGACTGACTAATTGTTCTAAAAATTCTAAATTTCTTCTTTGACCAGTTAGAAATAGTCTTAGTTATTGGCTTTACATAATGTTTTGAAATTGTATTGAACCAAATATTTATAAGCATATGCATTAATACGAAAATGTGGTGCGAACCTGTCGTAGAGTGTTGGCCATTTTATACTTTATTAACCATTTAGGTTAATCTAATTCACAATATATAACCTTAATTAAAAATATCAAAAACCCTAGATGTAGTTTGAATTTCACTTCACCTCACCTGCTAAATTCAGAGACAGCACTTTCGTGTGATCCCTGCAATATCTTCGTTAAGATAAATAAAATAAATAAATGGTTTCCCATTACATTCCATGAAGGAATTGGGGAGAGCTTCTCACAAGCAGTGAGCTGTGCGCTTTCTAGTTTTATACTCACTGATTGGGACTTACAGTTTTTACACCGATTCCAAACGGTATTTTAAGAAGCCTTTTTCATGGCTAAATACGAGGTGACCGCCGCCGAAAGGAATTTAAGGTGGTCAGAGCAGGGATCGAACCCAGGATCTCATGTATTAGAGGCGCACACACTAAGCATTGCACCACCGACGGCTGTCATTCAGATAGCTATACGAAAATCAGGTCTATAAATATGTAAGAACCAGCTGTGGTACAATGCACAATCAAGTTAAATTAAAATTCCTGTTTCTGGTATTCTGTGTATCCTTCTAGCTTTTCTTCAATTACATGAATATGGTTAGTGCTAAACCAGAAGGATAATGCAGAAAACGTCAGAACCTCTGTCCAAGCATACACATGCGATGTTTCGACTTGGAGCGTAATAATTGCAATAGTGTCGTACTATACGGAAATGATGCAGTGTAAAAAGTAAGTAATGTTAAAAGAGAAGTGGGATGAACAAAACTCTGTTTTAGCCCATTTAGGCTTACTGGTGAACAAGTGGATTCGATAGATCTGGAAAGAAATCCCCTTAATTTCCCCGCTGGTCAGGATCGTTGAACGGAAAGTAGAAAAACTTACCTACTCTATTATGTACTAGTTAGTTCCAAAACGCCTAAGGCGCCCGTTGAAAAATACGATAATTTAAATGGATTTTTAAGAAAATATACTTTTTGTAAAATGATAAAAAAAAAAGATATTTTTAGACAATTTTTTTGAGAATATGTATTATATTTTCCGGAAAAGGTCCTGTTTTTTTAAGAAAAGGTAGTATTTCTAAGAAGAAGTACTTACTTTCTGTAAGAAAAATCCATAAGAGAATAATTTTTACACAAAGAACATTTTTTTAAGAACATGTACTTTTTAAAGTAGTGGCATTCTCTTTAGGAAAAGGTTATTGATGTGTTAACATCAATAGGAGCGGGTACGGACTAAATTCACAAAGAGAATACATCCAAACACTTTTTGTCCGACTGCGACTGCGAGATTGTTGGGTTTTAAACTTCTCCGAAGCGGCTAGGCTGATTTGTATGAAATTATGTGTCCATATCGGGAAGGTCTCAGAATCAGCCAACATCAATTTTTCATACCCCTAAAGGATAGGGGTGACCCACCCCTATATCGGACTCAGATTTGTCCGACTGCGAAACACAGATTGTCAAACTGCGAAAAGCCACACACGCTGATGTAGTGGCAGCGAAGAGTTGTCTGGTGTGGTTGCGGAGCAATATTACATTTCGTAACAGTTTGCATTTCATATAACTACGTTATTTAAGATGTTTGTACTGATTTTCTCTTTGTGGTAAAAATTGACCCAAAATTATCGAAAAAAGTTATAAAATAAGGGATTCATATTTCAAACGGAAATTCCCGGGATCATGGGCAATTTATTTATTTAGCCCGCCTTCCCTAGAAATGAAAAAGTCACGGAATTTGAATTCCCTAAATTCCGTACGCTCCGTTTCGGCTCAAAGGAGTACAACAAGCAGTTCACATTCCGGATACGAGATGTACAAATCTAAAGTAGTATTTAGAGAGTAAAAACAAAATGATTGCAAATGATGAATGTGGATCGGTGTTCTTAGTTATTCATCACAATTTGTACCAAAAAGTACATAAAGGGTAGTCCAAATACAGGTATATATTTATACTAAATGTTATTTTGGCACTGAATGGTTTTTTTCTATTCCAAAATTGACTATTAGTTAGTACCAAATAAAATCAGTCCCTTTACGCTTGAATAACGTTGTGAAATATTGCAAAATTATCAAACTTCGAATTTCATCTCTCCTGAAACATCATCAAAATCAAATCATCTCTTCTGAAGAGGCGCATTTTTATCTCGGCGGCTCTGTCACTATACAAAATTCCCGCGTTTGTGGTTTGAAAAAACCCGCACATCATGGTCGGGAACCCAATGCATTCACAGAGAGTGCCCGTTTGGTGTGAATTTTGGAGTGGTGGTCCCACTCTTTTTCGAAAATACTGCAGAAAAGTACGTTTCAGTTCATCTGCCTCTGGGGTGCCGTTAAAGACTGATGCTTTGCGAATAATCAAGAAACGATCCACGCTCTTAAAAAAGTAAGCTGACATCTCACTGATTTTGAGAACTTCTCTCCAAAACCGTCGAAGGATATTGTGAGAAAATAATGTTTAGTTTGCGAGTGACATATTACAAGGAAAAATCAACCAAACATTTGTTAATTCAGACACTTTGTAGATCACTACATCGAAGCTATTTGTGAAAGTTATCGCCACGAACAAAGTGCCAAATGAACACTACCGTGTGCACCACTATGTGGCACATTACTCACTACAAATTCACACCGATACAACTAAAACCCATACTATCAAGCGAAAAGAGATAAATTACTTCATTCATCATAATTGATGCATTTTACCAATTAGTCCTTTTCACGGCCTTTGCAAATCACTCTCTCTTTAAAAGACACGTATTACTACTAAATTTCAAACACAAATTTGTCATCTCAAGTTGCAATACCTTAAGGACTTCTTCCCCGTAACAAATGAAATCAGCAAACATAAACCAAATGATGCCAAACATTACGGTAGTCAATAAAGAATCCTATACTTTTACGAAATTGTCATTTGATTTGATTGGAATCATAGGGCAGGACATGTGTTTGGAAAACATAATATAATGATGTAAAATAAAATACTGATGATAAATGAGTGTTAAAACGAAACCACCACCAAATCCAACGAGTCAGTCAGTAGATTTAATCAAAGTAAAACCTGCAATCATACACCATTTCTCTCCCTGGTCATAATAGTGGAAGAATGGAATCTCGACTCTTCACCAGCCACTGAAGTGTACAATCAAAAACATTCATTTAATACAAATAATAAAAATGCATAAATTGAGTCCCGTGGGATATTCCGGCAAATCGTCATTACACATGCCATTGAGTTGGAGTGGCATTACGAATGGGTAGATGGTCGGTGGCGAGGAGAATCCCATTTCATTTGGGCTTAATCGCACAAATGAAATCCAACTTGTCACGTGATTCAATAAACAAATGCATGTACCCTTGGCCATCGAATCAACCACACACCACACCACCAACCAGCAAATATAAATAAACTTTCTGGGAAGGATCATCCCTTAAATCAATAAAATTGAAAACAATATGCTGCTGTCAGTTCAATGGATGATGATGATGTTGTTTTTTTTTGAAGAGGACCGTCGCCCTGCCTATACGTATGTATGCCTGTGAGAGACTTTAGCAAATAGCCGCAAAATATTGAAAACCGGAAACCAAACCCGCATCAGACACCCGAGCACCAGCCAAGTCAAGAAGGAGATGCGCGTCGCAATACACTGAGAAGCCTGCACGTTGGTTTCCTTTTCCCCGCCGACCGTGGGTAAATTATATTATTTTCTTCTTGTCTACCACCCAACCTTTATGTTCGGATAGTAATAATAATGGTGATGGGGTGTTAAGATTTCTTTGCCCACACCAGACGAGGGATGGCTGTGAGAACTATAGACTTGTATGAGTTTCGTTTGCTATGCTGTCCAGTTCCCACGTAGTCAGAGTTGCATACATACTTAAATGACAGGTCGCGGCAGGATACCTATCGATTGTTTTTGGATTCTGTTTAATCAAATTTAAAGTGGTTTTAATGGTTGGAATTGTAAGGATAATATTTGGATTTTACTGACACGACACTGACAATTAGTAGATATTGTTTTAAGTAGAGCGATGGATTAAATGAATGTCAGTATGGATACTTTGATACAAATTAATAGAATAACAAAATTTTCATGTTAATGTTTGAGATGTTCATACTCAGGCCAGAAACATTTTTCTAAGTGTAAAATGATTGATTTTGATGGAATAATATATAGATCGGGAAAGGACATTCACTGGCATGAATAGTTTCAATATCCGTGATATTTTAATCATCAGATGCCCAAATGCTGTGCCTGAATTCATACCACCAGTAGGCCATCAATAGTGTATGTAGAAACTCTTATATGAAATTTTAAATATGCGAATTAAAATCAATCGAAAACCTGTAAGTACCAACTTACACAGATATTCCACTTAGATATTCCAAGAATCTATGAAATATTTTTTTGTATTCCATGAAACGATTTCCATGAAATGTATTGATAAAATTTATGAAACAATTTCATAGATTGTATGAAATAAAATCTATAAATGTGTTGTGGAACTTTTCATGGATTCTGTGTAACATTTGTTTGAAATTTATGAAATTTGTATAAAAGATCTATCAAGAATTTTCATAAAAATTATGAACGCTGTTACAGAACTATAATGCATCTTTGTGATTACTGGAAAACAGTTTAGCTATTCAATATCGAGCTATAGATCCTCACAAGTTATTGTTCTGAATGATGATATTTTTGAATTCAATTCAATTCAATATTTACTATTCCAAATCATAAACAAAAGAAAATGAAAACGTAAAATATAATATTATTAATACGTATAGTTTTTTTCTGAAGATTAACAAATTTTCCCAGAACCAACTTCATCGGTTAATGCATTGCATTGCCATAAGTCCAACTAGGGTGGTACTTCAAAATCATTACAAAATTATCATATACAGGAATGCCCCAAAAGATATTAAAAAAAGCATAAATTCGACAATAAAAAATTACATGAGGTGTCAGAAAACAAAAGGGTTGGAACGAAGTTCTTGTCGCTATGTATTATGTGCTAGTTAGTTCCAACACGCCTGTTGAAAAATATTATAATTTAAATGGATCTTTAAGAAATGATGCTTTTTGTAAAATGATAAACTTTTTTTAAGAAATTTTTTATTTATTGAATGTATTTTAAAAAAAGTATATTTTTAGGTCCCTTTTGTAATTATATGTATTATACCTTCCCGAAAAGGTCCTTTCTTTGATGAGAGGTAGTTCTTTTATTAAAAGCTAAAGGTTTAATGTAAGAAAAAGCCTAAGAGTCTGAATTTTTTTTACAAAGAAATAGTTTTTTTAAGAACAGGTACTTTTTAAAGAAGTGGTACTCTTTTAATATATGGTTATTTTTTTAAGAAAATTTATTTATTTTCAGGAAGACTACTTATCTCAAGAAAATAAAAGAAAAGAAAAGAAAAGGTATTATTTTATTTTTAAGTAAAGGATTTTTTGTAAGAAAATGTATTTTTTGTAACACAAAGTATTTTGTTTTTTGAAGAAAAGTTTTTTTTACGAAAGAATAGGTACAATTTTAAGAGTAGGTACGTATCTCAAGAAAAGTTATTTTGTTTTACAAAAAAGGTACTCTTTAAAGAAAAGGTATTTTTTTAAGAAAAGGCAATTTGTTGTAAGATAATGTACTTTATTAAGAAACGGCACTAACTTAAAAAATTACTTTTTTTAAGAAAAGTTACTTTTTGTAAGACAATTAACGTATTTTGTTTTTTTTTGAAAAAATTAACTTTTTTTAAGAAAACGCACTTATTTAAGAAAATTTTATTTTTTTAAACTGCTAACACTTTGGCTTTTCTACTTTTATTTCAAAATTTAATAAACAGGCTCCACCTATAAAATTTCCCATGAACCAAGAAATATCCCCCCATATGTTAGTCTAGACACAAACCAAACCAAAAGTACGAGTGTAAGAGTGAGTATGCTGCCAAATGTACCACCATGCTCAGGGTTGTACTTCATGGATTTGCCAGTCTTGCACTTTGGCTTTTCTAAATTTACTTTTTATTGGGTTCAAAACTACAATATGTAATAAAGAGGCTCCACCTAAAACCCTTCCCTTTAAACCAAACCAAACCAAAAGTACCCAATATAGTTGATAATAATGGGTTTTAATAAAGTACTTAAAAAAGAGTTGTTTAAAATTTTTTCATTTAGCCCCCATCCCGCACCGTGCGATAAGGCACTTCGTTGCAAAAATCTTAAAAACTACCTTATGACTTAAAACTCAATATTCACATTATTTACATAGGCGCTAGGGTCATTAAAAGTCCTAAGATGGCCTGGGACTTCAAACTGTCTTCCTCCTATTTGGCGTAATCACGCATAAACGGACCTATTTTGGCACGACAGAACATAAGGTCCATGCCGAAGAATCGACGACAGTCGGCGTCAGTGGCTCCGAATTTGGTCATTGCATTCTGCAATGTCACCCCGGAGGGAGTAATTGCAGCGAAGCTATTGTCATACGGCAAAGTTGTCGCAGGGCGAGGATTTCCCGGGGCAGCATAAATCGACCCCACTGTCGCGAGAGAAGCTGATTCCAGGCTCGACGAGGCTGCACACTTTACACAACCGCCCGTGTGGTCCGGACGGAGAACCGGAGCTCAAGTTTTGGGGACCCGGCACACTTGCAACAGAGGTGGGACATGGCGCAATTCATGGTTACGGGACCGTAGCGCTGGCAGTTTCTACACTGCGAAACCCCAGTGTAGAATGAATGATGGTATAAAAAATGTTTCGTGCTATATGCAACGAAATCTCTAACAGCAATGAGAATGATTTACTACGCAAGTGCTTGCAAAATAATACTGGCATCCAAACACACGATAACAAAAATTACGTTTTCCACTCGATTAATGAACAATATTTAGTGAATACCTTTCGTTGTTTTCCAACATATTTATGAAAGTTTTTTGTAATGTTTACATATGATTAATTTATTTAATTTACAATATTTTCGGAACAATATTTTGTAAATATTCCGAAGTAAAAATATTCTGTGTATCCCCAGAACGTATGCAGAAATCAAACACAATTCAATTTCTTTAATTTTGCATTTCTAAATGTCCAAGTCTAAAGAAATGGACACGATCATCTTTTGCAAAGTTGTAATTTTTAAGGCCCTTAACAATATTACCAAATATTGTGCCCAACAAAACTTGTATCTAGGGTTCCCAATTATTTGTAATAATTACAAAATCAAAATTTTTTAAATTTTTTTTTCTTGTTGGAAGATATAGATTTGCTTTAAGATATTTGCTTAGATTATATCTCTAATTATTTATAGGCAGCTAAGTCACTTGAAATAGCCCCTTCCGTATCTGTCTTGCGCAGGCATTAGTTGACAATATGAAAAGATTAGAAAAACGTCGTTGGTTTCGATATTGTGCATTCAAAGACAAGGAAAGTCTTTGTCATTTGCAAGAATGGCCATTAGTGTGGCCTTATTTGTATGGAGAATTTTTAGCGATGAAAATGGTTTTTGTTCATTTGCTTCAAAAACTGGTGCGTACACAATATTTCCCGGATCGGCTAACTCTATGGCGTGCCCTGAAGACCTCGCAAGCATCACCCTAAGACATTTTTTTGGAATAAGGTAATAAAATTATGCATGGTCGTGTATCTTCGTGTTTTTTGTATAAAATAATATCCAACTGTAAAGAGATTATGTGTGCAAAATTTGATGGAGGTTGGAGATCATTATCTGTCTTTGCGAAGTCCATTCAAGCCAAATAGAGAAAAATTTAAATCGGGTTTTTTTTTTGGTAGAAAGTTGTATGGGCTATGAATTCAGAACTTTTTGAAAGAAGGGATGGCTGTATTGAAAATATTTTGAAGCTTAAACTAATGTATAACACGTATCCTTAGTGCACTGCTTTAATAATCCGATTTGGGATACAATATTCAATATTGTTAAAAATTCCTATTATTTCCGAACAAAATTTAAAATTTTTCGTATGTTCCATTGTTTTAAGTCTAACGAAAGGTCAAAAATTATGCATAGGAGTCATACTGTTTTACATTCTGAAATAGCCACAACTACTGGACAACTCCGATGGAAATTGATTATGAGCCATTGTGCGGAGGTCCGTTTTTATTGTTTGTGGATGAGTGAAGTAGTGGTGGCAACTTCAGAATGTAACAGTAAGACTCCAAAACATAATTTTTGAACTTTTAGTAGACATAAAAAATGGAACATATGAAAACTTTAACATTTTGATCCAAATGAAAGGAAAAAATATTTTTCTACAATTATGAATATCCTACCCCATATCGGATTATTAACGCAGTCTGCTAAGGTAACATGTTATACCTTGTTTTAAGCTTCAACATGTTTTCAATACAGCCATACCAATTCCAAAGATTTCTGAGTGCATAGCCCATACAACTTTATACCAAAAACAAAAAAAATACCGTTTACAATTTTTCTCAATTTGGCTCCAATTGACTAAAGACTTCGGATAGACAAATAATGATCTTAAAATAAAATAAGACGAATTAATAAAATTTCTACATTGATGAAACGACAGCTGAAAACATTTATTAGTGTTGAATGGTAAATCATTGACAAGAGACCAAGTTGCGACCCTATCTAAATCCTCTTGCAACATCATTCAATGAATAAATAGGCTTAAAAATGTTAAGATCATCAGCATACATAAGGTGTTTAGAATTTAGGAGACACATACGGATATCATTAATGAACAAATTAAACAATAACGGTTCAAAAATACTACCTTGAGGCATATCCGAGGTAGGATAGAAGGAATCAGAATAGTGCCAATCAATATTAACTGTACAAACTCTGTTTGATAAATAAGACCAAAACCAATTCAAAATATTACAGTGAGTCCTAACTTGAATAGTTTAAAAATAAGAATTCCGAAAAGTCCGTGTATATTGTATCAATTTGAACACCATTCTCAACTTGATTTATGCAAAAATTAGTGAATACTGCCATGATGACTTGGGCTTATAAAGCGTTTAAGATGAAAAAACAATTTATCGTACACAACTACTTCGGCTATATATGGCAATTTAGAGGTAGGCCTATAACACTGTGGGACAAAATTAGATGTTTTCAAAATGATGGGGTTCTGTCAACGGATTCTGGTAGAATGGTATAAAAAAAATATACGTGTATCGGTGTTTTGCCAGATCTGATCAGAATTTTTTTTAGGGCGGGTCAAAGTTTCCGCCCTTTCGGAACTTTCCAGCAACATATCGGCATGCAAAATTGTGTGTTCCTTACTTCTGAGGTACAAAATATGTTCAGAAGTTTTATAGAAAAGATTCAGATAAACATTTTTGTGGAACAGATTAGCCCTCTAACTGTCACGTATAACCATAATTTTTACTTTCTTTTGAAAACTCCCAAAAAACTGCTCAAAATGACGGGGTTGTGGTCAAATGTTCTACAAAAATTATCGCCATAAAATTTCACTATATGCGTCCGAACACTCCAAAACACAAATGTCAGCCCAAGTGCTGGATAAAAGATGAAATATGACAAAATTCATTATATTATGTGGACTATTTTTAATGGAAACAGCAAAATGACAAAATTCAATATTAACTGTTAGAAGGCAGTTAGTTTTTGCTTATTATCTTCCACTTGGACTAAGATTTGTGTTGTGGAGTGTTCAGACATATATAGCGAACATTCTGATCACGCCCTCCGTCATTTTCGAGAAGTTTTCTGCGAGTTTTCAAAAAAAAAGTAAAAATTATTGTTATACGTGACAGTTAGAGTGTTAATTCGTTCCACAAAAATGTTTACCATAATCTTTTCTATAAAACTTCTTAACATATTTTGTACCTCAGAAGTAAGGAACACACAATTTTGCATGCCGATATGTTGCAGAAAAGTTCCGACGAGGCGGAAACTTTGACCCGCCCTAAAAAAAGTTCTGATCAGATATGGCAAAACGCCGATACACGTATATTTTTTTTATACCATTCTACCAGAATCCGTTGACAGAACCCCATAATTTTTTTTTTTTTGGTGTCGCACAGTGTAATTAGTAACTGATGTTCTATCACCCGATTTAAAAACTGGAAAAACAGTTGAAGTTTCCCATTATTGAATAAAATATCCAGAAAAAGCGATTTTTCTAACAACAATTTAAGGGGAACAACGAGGGTAGATGAACAATTATTTAGAAAATGTGTAGAAATCCCGTCTAATTCAGATTTGTAGGAATTTGAGAGCTTTGAAATTACCGACAGTATATTATCATGAGAAATATCCAAAGATCCGATGTCAACACAGAACATAATATTAGTAAAATCATGGTCATTTAAAAATGAAGAATTATTTGAAAAGCTAGACTCAACGAAGGAAGAATTATTTGAAAAGCTAGACTAAACAAGTTAACGGATTCCTGTGTCCAATTGGATAATATATTATTGTACGTTAAACACTTAGGAATTGGGGAATTATTAAAAATAAATACAAAATATATTAAAAGTAAATTTAGAAAAGCCAAAGTGAAAGAAGTTTAAAAAAAGAAAATTTTCTTAAAAAAAGTGTCTTCTTAAAAAAAGGAAATTTTCTCAAAAAAAATACCTATCCATATTCAAAAATAAGTACAGTTTTTTAAAAAATTAACGTTTTCCTAAAATCAGTACCACTTCTTTAAAAAGTACCTGATGTTAAAAAGTACTTCTTTTTAAAAAAAAAAATCACACTCTTATGGACTTTTCTTAGAGAAAGTACTTCTTCTTAAAAATAGTACGTTTTCTTTTAATAAATAAAGTACCTCTCTTTAAAAAATTCACTTTTCGAGAAAATAGAATACATATTTTTACAAAAAGCACTTAAAAATATACTTTTCTTTAAAGAAAATACATTCTATAAAAAAAAAAAAATTTCTAAAAAAAAGTTTATTATTTTAGTGTTTGTAACTGAGAACGTGGGTTCGATCCCTACTCAGACCACCTTACATTTATTTCGACGACGGTCACATCGCTTAGTGATGGCGACACAATCGACTACTTAGCCATGAAAAAGCTTCTCAACATATCGTTCGGAACCGGTGTAAAACTGTAGGTCCCAATCAGTGAGTGAAAAACTAGTAACCGCACACCTCACTGAGTGTGAGAAGCTCTCCTCAATCCCTTCATGGGATGTTATGGGACACCATTTTTATGAGAAATTCATACTACAAGCTTACAAGTCATGAACATTTTTCTAATTGAAAAATGGTTGGTTTTTGTTGGAAATAATAGACAATTCAGTTCAACACACACTCACTGGCATGTCTAGTTTCGAACTCCGTGACAAGTTCATCATCAGATGCCTAACTACTGTGCCTGAATTGATACCATCAATCGTATATATACAACCTCAGTTCTGCAATTTACATGTACGAATTAGTATCGACCGAAGATCGTGAAGTATCAACATCACTGAAATGCCTATAATTCCAACAAGAACAGACAGATTTTTTCCACCATGTTCTTCTTTTCCTCATGCATTCTCGCATTGCTGCAGTGATTTGAGGTGAGTTTTAATCTATATCTCAGAGTTGTATTTTTCCGTGGTATAGCATTTTTGATGACCGGGCTAGTGTTAGTTACGTTTACTTAAATTTGTATGACCGATTTTTGTTAGTTTTTGGTTAATGTATCATTTTACAAAAAGTGTCTTTTCTTAATAATCCATTTAAATTATTGTATTTTCCAACGGGCGCTTTAGGCGTGTTGGAACTATCTAGTACATAATATATAGCGACAGGAACCTCATTCCTACCGGGAGTTCCCTGATACCTCATGCAATTTTATGTATTATAATTTTTTCTCACAAACTATAAAGTTGAAGCCAATTATTGTTTGTTAATTCTTACAGTAGTTTAATTTACGAATATGTATTGTTTTGAAATAATAAGGCCCCTGTGTCTCGAGGATGTTTCTCCAGCATTTCATTAGGAAACCCAACTTTTTACATTTCAGTGTCTTTCTACAAAAACGAATCGTACTTTTGTACGAAATAAAAGTACAAATACAATTTTTGTTTGTTGTTTTTTGATAGAATTGATGAAAACTTTATTATATTTTTCACCGATAAGCACTAATTATCGAGAAGCTTAAAAATTGTTCATATTCTAAAACATTAATCATATGACTGACTACTTCCATTGATGGATTGTCATAAAATCTCTCGATGTTATACAATTTAACATAAATCATTTATCTAATATTGAATAAATATCTTCGTCGTCATCCGATAACACTTACGCTGCAATCACTGGTAGACTTCGTTAAAAAGCAACCTCCCTTAACACTACCATAACATCTTATCTTACAAATATTCCGCCCTTATTTCCTACCTTCTTCCCTTCGCCTTGAGCATACAATTATTCCTTTTATAGACGTTCGTCGTAATGTTCATAAGTTGGCACCTTAAATCATCGCCGCAAAATTGGTTATTCACAAATCGTCCAGGTGTTCCTGGATACTATTTTGAGAGGTTTCCCCCACTGCGAGAGTTGACACAAGCAATTCGTTCACTGTGCAATTGTTGCTACTGTTTGAAATTTAATTGATAAACAGTTTTTAAAAATTAAAGACAAGAAAAACCTGCAATTTACAACTATTGATGTTTCGGTAATAGTTATTTTGGCTGGTGCTGAAAGAGAATTTGAAGAGAGAAAATAAAGAGTATTCCAAAGACAATTTGGAAAATGTATCTTGAACACATTATCAGTACAATTTCCCTACAATTCCCATCAGTAGGTGATGATACTTTATATAAAACATCTTCTTGGCATGGCACTAGGTTTGACTAAGGTGACATAAGTTGCGAAGGGGCTGACAATGTAGGTAAGAACGTCCTAGTGCTTTGTGAGTATTACGTCATGCCTGTCTCCATGTCTGCCAATGCTGAATATCGACAGTCGAAGTATTTACCATTTGTCATGCCCGTAGACATTCCAGTTATTCAATAAATTGTAAGCTGTAAAACCAAAAAAAAAGGTGTATGTGGGCGGTCCCAAAACCAGCCGACCTAAAACAGAAAACACAAACAAGTTGCGAGAAAGTTTCTTTACTTTTCAACATAATCGGCTTTTAGTTTGAGTTACTTTTTCAGCGATATTCAATAGCTTCGGTACCCTGTTTATAGTAAGAATTGTCAAACTCATTAAAATATCCATCAACCCTAGCCTCATTGATGGCAAATCTTTCACGACCGAGAAATTTTTTCAAGTTTGGGAATAGGAAATAGTCCGATGGAGCTAAATCTGGCGAATAAGGTGCGCCATGAAGCAATTCGAACTTTAATTCATTAATTTTGGCCATCGCAATAGTGGATGTATGAACTGCAGGATTGTCTTGATGAAACAACACTTTCTATTTCGCCAAATGAGGCCTTTTTTACAAATTCATCACTTAAACGCTGCAAGAAACTAGCATAATATTCGCCGTTGATCATTTCTCCTTTCTGAAGATAAACAATATAAATTATTCCATGCGTATCCCAAAAATCAGACGACATGACAATGTCTGCAGGTGGAATTGTCTGCGCCTTCTTTGGACACAATTCTCCTACTAAAGTCCACTGCTTTGACTGTTCCTTTAACTCAGGTGTGAAGTGGTGGACCCATGTCTCATCCATGGATATAAATCGACGCAAACATTCGGCTTTATTACGGTGAATCATCGCCAAACACTTATCAGAAACATCTTCACGACGCTGTTGTTGCTCTATTGAAAGCAAGCGTGGTACCCATCTTGCGCACAGCTTTCTCATCTTCATATCTTTGGTCAATATACGATGTATAGTACTTTTTGAAATGCCTATCAGCTCAGTTAACTCACACACCTTGAGCCGATGATCATCCAAAACCTTTTTGTGAATCTTCTTAACCGTTTCTGGCGTGGACACTTCAATTAGTCGACCACTTCGGTATTCGTCTTGGCAGCTCGTACGGCCTCGTTTAAGCTCTGCTATCCAATATTTTACATTCGTAAACGAAGCAGCAGGCTCCTCCAGAGTAGAGCATAGTTCGGCATTAATATTGTTTGAACTAAGACCTTTCAAATCCAAATATTGAATTACATAACGGTGACCAATTTTTTCCACGTTTACAAATTCACTCAGATCGTTTACTTTTGATTTCGTAGCCCAAATAAAAATACTAAACAATGAGGCGCTTTGAAACTTAAAACATATGTTTTATTAGGTTGCCACGTTTTGCCATTTTTTTCCATCTACTGGCACCATCTATACGGTCAGATACTTTTGGGACCACCCTCGTAGCTATAGGATTTGGTTAGCAAAAAAAAAAAAGTTTCTATGGGTTAAGTAGAATACACACACAAAATTTCAGAAAAAACAATTAAATCCTTAACCTCCTTCAATGCATTTGAAGCAAAAACAAGGTGCAATTTCACATTTTGGAAAATTGTAGTATGATTTGGTGAACGGATTCAACTTTTCTTTTTCAGCACGATCAATTATGCAGGAACCATCTGAATATTTGAAAAAATCGACATTCTCACACGCTGAAGAATACCGGCCCAGCAACATAGTGCAGGAACCATGTACATCGTTGCAAGCACTGTTTTCGTGAATTGAAGATTTGCTGTTTTTTCTTCTTTATTGTATGTCACGTTTTTGTTTCCAGAAGTTTTCAACGAACAAAGCCAAATTTGGGTCACAAATACATATATTATAAACTATTAATCACTGTATCCCAAACATGTTATATTGAATATCTAACACAATATGTTTGGACACAAGAACACTATATTTGCGACAAGCTACATTATATTTGCATCCAAACAATAAATATAGACAAATTTTTAAGTGTGTACGTGCAAGCAATGAGTTCATGAATTGAAGGTCTGCTGGATTATATTTACTCTGTTACGATTTTGTTTTCAGCAGTTTTCGACAAACAACGCAATATTAGGGTCGCAAAAATATATATTATAACATATTTATCATTGTGTCTCCAACCTTTAACATTGAATAGCAATCACAATGTGTTTGGATACAATATATATTTGCGACAAACTACAAGCACTTTAAAAAAAATTTAGATTTTCAGCGTTTATGAGTTTGAGTATGAGTATGTATAGGTTACGATTTAAATATATAGAAGATGGAGTAAGACCAGATTAAGATGCCACTATTGACAAACTGCGGGAGAATCCTGCTCAAATTTTCAACTTGATATTAATTTATGTGAAATTTTGTCTTGATCGGACCAGACGGTTATACACGGCTGAATTATTTCAACTGTTGTCGAGAAATCCACCACTTTGCGTCGGTTGAGGGGAGGATTTGTAATAATTTTTGTTTTACTTCCCCGTAATCAGCTCATTTAGCAAAATTAGGTTTCATGTACGACGGGACACCCTAATAGGAGTCTTTAGAAGTCTCAGCATTTTAAAAACAACAACGGTGTTAATATTATAGTTATACCCTCACCCAAAGGGATGGTTGTATATATCATTAAATACGGAAAAAATATTTAACGCATAGAAGGAGTCACATTAGACCCTTAGTGTCTTTGAACGAAATTCAACGCGATAACTGCCGCAAATCTTCACCGATCACAATGAAATTTTGTCTGTGACTGCTATTTGTCCAAACTTAGTTTGGGATTGAAACCTCCTCGTACTTCCCATACAAATCGTACCATTTAGAACAAAATCATGTTTCTTATAAAACACTTTTCTGGTAGATGTGATTAGCTTCAAAACAGTCACTGTAAATAATCTGTAAATGTCTACTTAACTGGGGAAAATGGGCAGGGTTGCCACGCGCATTCCGACACCTACCATAAAAAAATCAATGAGTGTTCGTACTCACGGATGATGTGTTAACACCTTTTTGCTACACGGTACCTGTTCGATTTCTATGAACACAGTAGTAAATGTTACATTGGAAAATAAAAAATAATAGTTTTTTTGTATACACCGGGCAATGCTGAACATCAAATGACTCGCTTTGTTTGGCCATAGCAACAACAACGAAACACACAACATCACACATACTTTGTCCGAAGTAGCTGACGTATACGTGTGTCACATAACCACATGTTTTCCATATCAACAGCAACGAAACAGCCAAGCACACAACATCACACATACTTTGTACGAAGTAGCTGACGTATTAGTGTGTCACCATAACGTCAACTGCGCAAGCCCATGCAATTGAAATTTTGCGTGGCTGTGCTTTATATCTCCGTTCAACAACAGCAACAGACACATGTACCTACATAGATTATTATGTTAATACATACGCTATAGACACAATTTCGTTTGCCTCACCTCTGCCACACCACTCTTTCATTGCTCTCTTGCTCGCTCATTTTTGTTTAATACGTCATTATTCTCTTTTGCAGTCGCAGAAAATCTGGTTTTAGCAGCAGCATAAAATCTGGTTTTAGCAGCAGCATAAAATCTGACTTTGATAGATTTAGTCCCTATACGCCGCTATAGATGTTAACACATCAAAACAGCTTGGTAGTTGTCCGGGTTGTCAGTCCGATAAGGCACGTGAAACACTACCGTTCTTAATTAGGCATAAGGCTTCATGCCATCAAACGCCAGTTACCGATAAAGACAAGGGAAATTTTTCCACGCCCATTTGGGTAGCCCCTTTACAAAAGTTGTTCTGCCAGCTGGTTGTTCGGCAAGATAACTCCTGCAACCAATCTTAATGAATTTGATACTACACAATATGTAGTCAAATGCCTTTGCCATACCCATTCTGGCCCCTTGGACAGATAACCGGTTGATCGACACGATAACTATCGTAATCCACAACCGATATTATTGAAACTCGGGACTAGGTATATTTTTATCTAACCACTATTGTTGGATTAAAATTTGGCTTCTATGGCACGCCCATTTTCAGACCTCCTATACAAAAGTTGGACTGCTTTCCGGTTGCCCGACTTGATAGCTCCCGTAAACCACAACCGATATTAACAACATTTGGTACTGATCAAAATTTTGTCAAAAGCTACTATTTAACAATAAATTAACAACTTCGCCATGCCCAATTTTGTACCGCCCATATATATATTGGGCGCACAATTGGCTGGTCGTCACGATATATCCCCAGAAGTTGGGTAATAACTATATAACATTTAATATTCTCCTGCTGAATAAGGGCACATTTGCCACGCCAATTCGTTCAACGTAAGTGTGAATATACGTGTTTTTTACTGGAACTCTGACGCAATGGATGATTTAGGGTGAGGATATGTTTAAGTCGGTAAACTCGACTGAAATTTCTGTACTGGGTTTGCTTTTAATCAATATACATTGTACAGGATAATAATATAGAGGGTTTTCCTTTTTAAGTTTAATTTAAACTATTGTTTTCTTTAGAGAGTTTTCTGTTTTAATCCTTTAAATGTTATATCTCTACATATATAAAAATTACGTGTATGTTCGTGATCGCTAAACTCAAAAACTACTGGACCGATTTTGACCAAATTTAATATGCATGCTCTATGGGCCGTGAGTAGTGTTTCTGTGTAGTTTGAAGTTCGTCCGACAGATGGCGCAATATTTAGTTTTTTTGTGTTTTTGCACCGTGATAAAATAGATGGCGCCCACGTCGAGATATTAATCATTGTTTACCATCTGATGTTATAAATACTTTTGAAGGCAGGACGAAGTCTGCCGGGTCAGCTATTATTTATAATAAAATCCAATGAGTGTTCGAACTCACGGCCGATGTGTTAACACCTTTTTGTTACACGGTACGTGTTCGATTTCTATGAACACATTAGTAAATGTTACATTGGAAAATAAAAAACAGAGTTCAATCATATGATGACGTTACAGTTAAATAATATTAATACTTAAAATTATTTAAAGACCAGTGCAAGCACATGTGCCATTATTTTCTTGCTTAATACTTTTTGTTTTATTCCCACAAACAACGAAGAGAATGCAAAGCAACAGCCACATGAACATTCATACATTGTTATGTTCGTACATACGCTGCACACAGCAGAGAAACAAGCCGAGGCCAAATCGTCGGCGGCGGCGGCTCTGAGACTTTTAGCCGGTCGGCGGCGGCCGTTGTGAAGTTTTGCCGGCGGCGGCTCAATTTTCGGCTTGCAGTCAACAATTTTTTTGGTCCTGTAAAAACAGTTATAGTGCGGATGTTAATTGTAATTGTTAAATAACAAAAGAATCACAATTGCAAAAAGGCACAAATAATTACACACTGATTTAAAAGTTAAATTTAAACTTCATTCCCTTTTTCAGGCGATCTTTAGCGTCTTGTTCGGAGCTACAGTCATCATAGAGGAATTTAGGATAGAGTAATTTATTCTCTCATCTGACGTTTCATTTCAAACCCTTCGTCGTAGGTTTGTGCGAATAAGAGAAATTCGACGAAAATTAACTTACAGCAGGTAGAGGTACAATAACTGTGGACTTAACTGTTTTATTTCGATTTCGTATAGAATTGTGAAATTTAAATGTATTTTTCACTTTTTTGTTTATTTTTATCATTGGTATACATTTGTATTGTATTTAACACAACTATTTTGCCACACAAACACGAAATGCGGCTGTTGTTGCTTTGTTGGACGTTGTGTTCCAATCCTATATCTGGTATTTAACTTTTTATGAATAAGGCCGTTAATTTTTTTGTTTCAAATGTTATTTCATGTTTACGCTTTCTTTTAACTTTTTATTTTATTTTGATTGAGGTAGAACTTGAGGTAATTTTTTCAAATTAATATTAAAATATAGAGTTGTTGTTTCATTTTGTATTTCTTAATTTTTATTTGGTAATATATAAAATTCGAAACAAAAATCTATATCAGAAAATGTGAGAGAAGATTTATGATATAAAATGTTGAACAATATAAAAGTTTTTGTAAGTCAGTGCAAATTTTGAGAACAAATGCACTTTAACCACATAAGCCCGATTTTTTGTTTTTTTAGCGTTGTAGGTTTGCTCATGGTGAGTGAAAACAGTTATAAATTCCGGGAAACGCATAGTTTTCATGATA
Source organism: Phaonia tiefii (assembly GCA_963931995.1). Lineage (NCBI taxonomy): Eukaryota > Metazoa > Arthropoda > Insecta > Diptera > Muscidae > Phaonia > Phaonia tiefii. The sequence goes on along the minus strand of OZ008368.1, from coordinate 192,027,293 downwards.
TGACCTTTCAAGTATTGGACATACAATTTGAGGTATTTAGGTCTATATCTAAAGGATCGGGTCGAAATTGGTACCGTTGTAAACGCTCTGTTAGCCCACTGAGAAGAGGTTTAAAGTTTTATGTTTTTTAGTCCTAAGTTTTTACGAAAAATTTTCATTATGTCCAAATATAATCCATGTGAGGTGTATAGTTTTACTTAGTAGAGACATAAATGTTGTTACTAAATTGAACATACCCATTAGAATAGTAAAATTTAACACACCCTTTTATTATCATATGTTTTTTGAAAGTTAACTTCTATAGCGTTAGTCAGTTGTGGGAATTTGAAATTATGTCAATTTTCACCATGGAGTGGTCAGATAAGAAAAACCGTATCGCAGATATAGCACTATTTAAGTGAGGAAAGAAAAAAAACGATATTTTCAAAACGCTCCGCCCGCTCGGCATTAGTCGCATGTTCGTCTACAGGTGCATACAATTGTTCGAGGCGACTGGAGATATAAAAGACCGCCCCCAGTCGTGCCGCCCTCGAACCGTTCGGACACAGCAAGTCATCAAAGCTGTCAAAGCAAGACTTCAACGAAATGCTCTCCGGAAACGGAAAATCATGACCCGTGAGATGAAAATCACGGAAAAGTCCATGAGCCGAGTTATTACAAAAGACTTGGGACTTGGACCTTTAAAACGGCGTACAGGACATTTGTTGACTACAGCTTTAAAAAAATAGGATAGAAAAATCCAAACGTCTTTTGGAGAAATACGCTGATAACTTGCATAGAAAAATCTTGTTTACGGATGAAAAAATTTTTACGGTACAGGAAAAATTTAACAAGCAAAATGATAGGGTTTATGCATGCTAATCTAAAGAAGTATCTGAGCTCATCCCACGGGTCGAAAAGGGTCATCATCCAGCTGAGGTCATGGTTTGGTGGGGTGCCTCTGAGGAACGACGAAAAACAACCATTTTGAAAAATTATTTTAATAAAATTGCTCGAATTTGTTGAAATAAATTTCATAATATGGGTTTCCAGGTTTAATGAGACATATTGTACCATGGTTCATATTTTGACAGAAGTGTTCTCCCAAAAAGTTTGAATCAAAACTTGAAACCGCCCCATAGTGGGTTAATGAAACCGGAAAAATTGGACGTTGTTTCAAAAGGGTTTCCCAATGACAAGCCGATCCGATAATAAACAGCGAAGATATGTATGTATGTACATATATTTTATTTTGAAAATTGGAACGACCAAATCTCGGAAACAAAATTTACTTTGTTTTACACGTTTCACAGGAAAAACCAAAAAGTTAACTTAAACTTACGCTTTAAGAAGGATATTTTCTTCGAAGCAGTGAAAACAAAATCTATTACCCTTTAAAATGGTTCTGCCTTCAATGATGAAGGTTCATTCGGAGCCGGCGCCGTAGCATGGAAAAATTTTTGCGTGCTCTTTCGCATATTATTTCTGTGTTACCAATTTCTGATAAAACGCCAGGTTATATTCGTTCCCGTGCCATTTTCACTATTTTTATATGTTTGGCATTCTCGTTTTACAACGGAACTTGGCGTCATGTTAGACAGTGTTGTACAAATCATCATAATGAGTACAAGTACCAAGTACCTCGGTACCGGGTATTCGTTATTGGTTACATTAAAGTACTTAAGCTGTTAAGTACACGTAACGAAAAAATCGGCGGCTTCGAGTTAATCGACTCATATTTTAAGCCGATTGTAGCCGATTAAATCGGCGGCGGCTCGGAGTATAAAAAAATTACCGGCGGCGGCGGCTCGTCGGCTCAAATTCGCTCGGCTTGTTACTCTGGCACACAGTGTTGCCAGTTTAGAATAATTAATGCTTTTTTAGCATAATTTTTTTGGCGTCAGCATACATTTTTTGAAATATGATGCCAAATGCTTTTATGATATGAATTTTATGATTTCATGACATTTTTAGCACAATTTTTTAGATATTGCACAATTTTGCGTAAATTTTTTTTTTGTATTTTACTTTTTAATAACATTTAATAGGTATATTTCTGAATAAATATCGGACGGCAATATCGGCACACCGGGCGTTTATATTTTGATTCATGGAACAATACATTATTTCATATGAGGCAACATATACCAAAGGACGAGAAACGAAACATCTGTTCAATACATATTCTTGCCTCATGGGTTTAAAACGATTTGGCTGATTCTGTGTTTTCAGCCTTAGAGGCGATTTCTCCCGCACCAGTAATTAAACTTTAAGACTAAGAAACATTTATTTCACACTTTTACATTACATTTCGTACAAAATTGGTATAGTGACCTAATGATTCCGGAATCTTTTTCGCAAAACAAAAAGTAAACACTAATAATCTAATTATCTGGAAAAAATAAAACGTATTAATGTATTCCACTTTTGCGAAGATGAAGTTTTTGGCGTAGAATACGTCTTACCTTACGGTATAGGGAGTCATGTCAGATTGTTATTGTTGTAATCTTTATTTCATTGATTATGAGGAAACGGCGAGATAACTTTTTTTAAAAATTTTTTGTAGATAAATGAAGATGTTATCTTTTGTTTGATATACATTTCATATTGGTTGATATCTTCCTAATATTTAAATTTCTCAAATGAAAATTGTTTAAACTCATACACTCAAACATATGTGTGGTGTTTGGTTGAGTGTTTGAGATTGTAGCGTGAACACAAACTATGCTGATGTTTCAGTGTGGACACAAACCTTCGGCTGTTGTTTTGATTGATGAAATATTGAAATTTCGTATATTTACTTATGTATATAAGTGAAACAAAATGTTAAATGTGAATTTGAATTTAACATGGATATATAATTATAAAAAATATATGAAAAAATAAATTCATACATTTTTATGTTAAATGAAAGTAAGCAAAATAACAATGCTGCTTGATGCTGTTTGACAGCAGCTGACAGTTGACGTTTATCATTTATTGTTATATATATTTTCTGTCTTAACGGATGGCGTATTCTACGTTAAACTTAATGGCCGTGTCTCTGACACAGCCTGCAGGGACAGTCCGTGGCCGAAGGCCGCGGAAAATTGTCTGCTGTTTTTTTTTTTATATTTTATAATAGCTTGTATATACAATTTAATATAGACGGAAATGCAATACTAAAGTATGAAAATGGTAATGTTACCATTACCACAAGATTCTCGCTCTGAATTTCTCACAGTTTTTACTAATTTAGAAGAGAAAAATTACTCGTTTTTTTAGAATAGCTTAAGGAACCTTATCAAAAAATGACATTTAGCTTTTCATTAATGCCAAAAACGTGAAACGTAAAACTTTATCATAGTATAATTTTGTTCAAACATTTAATATAAAAAGCACAAACTCGTAAGTATTTTTGCATTGTTTCTCAAAAAGTTATGGATCCCAGATTAAAATTTCAGGACTTCCTACTAAGAAGTGTAGATACAAATAAAAACCGAAAATGGAAATGGTCTTAAAATTACACCCAAGAAACTTCTGGTAAATCATCAGAGCTTTTGTTTTATAAAAAACAAAACTTTTAAACAAAAATTATTATTTATTTTAATGCTTTTATGGAATTGTTTCTATCAAAAATACACATCTATGATTTCAAAATGTTTTTTTCTTTGTTAATAAAAACTATACGAATTTTTGAATTATAAACTAAATAATACACACAGAGGCAAATATATAAAAAGTAACTTTTTTAATTTTACCATAATGTTTTTGCATTTTGCACAATTTGTTTGGAGTTATTAGCATAATTTCTTTCGATTTTGGAAAATTTTGTTGGTCATTTAGCATAATTTTTTTGACGGCTTCTGGCAACACTGGCTACACAAGTTCATACATTTTTCGTTGCTCTCTTGCTATCTCATTTTTATATACGTATAACCACGTCATTATTCTCTTTGCTCTGAGAGTGCTCCGCACCCACCCAAGACAACTGTTCGCTGCCACTACATCAGTGTGTGTTTTTTTTTTCGCAGTTTGATAATCTCTGTTTCGCAGTCCGACAAATCTGTGTTCTATATAGGGGTGGGTCACCCTTATCATTTAGTTGTATGAAAAATAGATGTTGGCCGATTCTGAGGCCTAGCCAATATGCAAACAAAGTTTCATACAAATCGGTCCAGCCGTTTCGGAGGAGTTTAACACCAAACAATCTGTGTGATCGCAGTCGGACAAAATATGATTGGATGTATTCACTTTGTGAATTTAGTCCCTACCCGCGCCTATAGATGTTAACACATCAAAAATAATAAAACTGGCTTTTACAGCCAAAATACCGCTGTTGAATCACAAACGTTAGGCCAGGTAACTCCATTTAAGTTACTCTTTTTGTTAACTGTTTCTGTACCTAAGTAATTCCTAAAAACATCTAAATAAACGAAAAATTACTTCGGGGTTTCCTACTGAGAATATAAAATTATTCTTTGCAATTAACTTTTCACAATTGTCACACAATTAATATAAGGTTTGAAAAAGGTTCATTAGCTTAACTTAAAGAACTTCAGCGATTACTGGTCAACAACCACGAAAGTGACTTAAAATATTTCAAAGGTCTCCTCTGCCCGGTGACCATTTAAGCGGACTTTTATATGTTGAGTTAAGTACATTTATGTAAATTTTCCCATTTAGCTTTGTAAAACATGGACGTGAGTATGTCTAAGCACGACATTTTCATTTCACAAAAAGGGGAAACGGATATTCGTTATGAAAATTGATTTTTATAGCGATTTTGAATTGCCTGAGTTCTGACATGAACTAGTACGACACTAGTATTCAACTGAATATGTAGTTATGCTAATTAATCGCTTATTTTGTTTGGTTCATCTGTTTCTTGTTTGAAGGGGGACAAATAAATTTGACAATGAAATGTCATATCTTGCAAACGGACTTCTTCACTTATCATTTGTATTACACTGAAAAGTTCCCACAGTACTTAACATGTAAATAAGTCCACTGGAAATTGTCCTATGAAGATGTTGTTTCGGAAAATAGTACCTTTATATGAGCACCTGAGGTTATTCGTGTGTAAAATTGATTAAGAAACTTGTTTGAACAGGAATATTTACTTCTTATTATATTAATATTATGCTGGGAATATATCGAAAGCGAAAATATTGCAGGGGTTAACTAAAATGGCTGGGTGATTTACATAGCAGTAAATAGTGGTGAATAATTTAAGCTCGTCAATTGATGTAATTCCACAGAAAGAGAAAATTGCGACAGAAATTTTGGACTTCGGTTTTTTTCTTCTAAAACACTACTTTATACATACATACTTAAACTTTTTAACTTAATAATTATTAACAATGAGGTTTTTAATACGACAACATTAAGATGTTGCTGTTTTACTAGCATTGAAATCTAAGAATTTTTAAAATGTGGAGTTAGATCAATTGTCATCTGAGTAGCTCATTGATGACCAATGTTTCACTTCATAACTAATTGTCTGATTAGTAACTTATGATAAGATGTTAACAAGAGATTAGTCAGACGACGAGTTTATCGGTGGTCTTGTTAATAACACAATCATTTGTACCAATATCATGGCAACAATGGCAAATATCGGAAAAATAAATAAAGTAACAGATTATTACAAAGCAGAATTTGTAAAGAGAACAAACCAATCATTCGATCAAATTGAAAAAAAAAAACATTTATGGGAAAAGAAAATAATGACAAATGGCGAAACAGACCCAAATATATACTTGATGTGTTTAGTGTTGAAATATGTACCTCAAAGACCGATTGTACTGTGCGACAGCAAAACTCGGCGAGGGATTTGACTACCGGGGATAGTTGTAAAAAACCGTTTCCGATTACATCCCACGAAGGGAGTGGGGAGATCTTCTCACAACCAGTGAGCTGTGCGCTTTCTAATTTTTCACTCACTGTCAAAAAATTGGGACCTACAGTTTTACAGCGATTCTGAACGGTATTTTGAGAAGCTTTTTCATGGCTATATACTCGATAGTGTCGCCGTCACTATGCGAGGTGACCGCCGCCGAAAGTATATTTGAAGGTGGTCAGAGCAGGGTTCGAACCCAGGATCTCATGTACAAGAGCCGCGCACACTAACCATTGCACCACCGACGGCCAACTATTCGCACCCAATTTCTGATTATATTTTTGCGAAATTTAATTACAATTGGTGCAGAACATGAGGAAGTCACAATTTGTAACTACTTCCTTTACATCTAGTACTATGATCATCTGCCATGGGCTAACGCTGCTTCGATACAGCCGACGTTGCTATTGTCAGGAACGGTGCCATTTATGTCAGTGGGTTGAGCGTGATCCGTTGAAACATTACTCATAGAGGTAAATTGCCTCTTTTTTCACAATTTGTCTTTCTGTTCTCTATCTGTTGGCGAATACGTGACCACTTGCATGAGAAACATCAAGCTCTAAAGATTTATCGGAAAGTTACCTACTCGGTAGCAGGTTAAGAAACGGCTGATGAACAAACGACGTGGAGGACAGAGATACTACTCTTTATCGAGGATTTAAATATTGAACCACTCTTTCGTATTCCCAATTACAACGCTGTGTTTCAGACAGATATTAAGTCAGTCACATAATAAGGCTGTTTTTTTATTCTCTTAAGCTATCACCACTTACGACTTTCCAAATAAAACGATCCACACTTAATACTACGCAACGTGGCAACATTTTCTGTAATGGGTGAAAAAATGCGATACGGCAACACATTTGTAGCCCGTGCCAACAAACACATGGTAGCAGCAGATGTTGTTGTAATTGTAAGCAGCAACAACAGATATTTCATTTTCCTTCATTCGTTTCAGTTGCTAAACTCTACACAAATATATAACAACAATACAAGAATTCAAAAAGGAGAAAAACAAAATACATAAGATTTTGACAAATGAAACAAAAATGACATGGAAAAAATTTCATCACCTGTTTAAACGACTATACCTGGCAGATAATTCTACCATGATCAATATGTATAATATTTACAGAGCGTTGTTGTGAACAATTTATTTCCAATTTTGTTTTCTATCGGAAATAGAATTGAGAAAGTATGCGTAGTTGTCGATCAAACAAAATAATTTTAATTTAAGTCATTTTGTAAAAATCTGCTTCTGTGTCTCTGCTTGATAACATTTTCGTTCGCAAGAAATGATAACAAAATTTACGTAAGATGAGTTTTTGTTGCCAGAAAATCATAGTCACTTATAGTCATGTTGTCAGAAATTATTTGATTTCTTTCGAGACTCCTGTGCAATGAGTTGACTATGAAATCCTTTCAGTGGATTTTAAATATGGAAAACGCCACGCAGTTGATGAAGCTGGATAAACTGGAACAGATCCGATTCATGGGTATTCTTAATATACACTCCAAACTAAGGGCACATCCACATAAAATTTTTCTCGCTAATGGCTGTCGGTAGTGCAACGGTTAGTGTGCGCGGCTGTTGTGCGACGGAATGTCGGTTTGATCCTTGCTCTGACCACCTTCCACTTCTTTCAACGATGGCCACATCGCTTAGAAACTGCGACATTATCGATTAATAAGACGCGAAATGGCTTCCTAAAGCTCCGTTCGGAACCGGGGTAAAACTGTAGGTCCCAATCAGTGAGTGAAAACCGGAAATCCTTCATGGGATGTAATGGGAAAATATATATTTTTAATTCAAATTAATATAGGCTGCGCGGAGAGAACATTGAAACGATGGAGCACCTTCTCTGTTATCGACTCGATTTCGTAAGATATCAAAAAAAGCCGAGTTTGGAACACCTCATCGAAACGAACTGTAGAACATTGGCTTAAGTGTGTGCCCAGAAATGGCAACGACTTCTCTTTCCTAACCTAACATAACCGAAAATAAACGCGTAGCATTTAATGAAGGATTTCTATGAAAAATACAGAATTTGGTATCAATATTTCTGAGAAGATAGCTACCAAAGAGTTTTGCAAACATGACCAGAATTTAGATGAATTTAGAACAGGTATGAAACAGTGGGTCCCATTCAATAAATCTATAAATATTTGTGAGTATCACTCCCTTGGCCCATCATGGGATATATTGGGGAAATATTTATACATTTATTTAAGAAAGCAATTGAGGAAATTGAACGGAAATAATTTATATTCCAAGCCATTTATGGCGCCCGGACCCCCGTATTTTAATAAAAACGATTGTATCTAAACGGAAACAGAAGCTAATTAACTGTATTTCAATTCACTTACAAACCAAGTTTCACTTTCTAGAAAGGACATGCATTTGTTTTATCCAAACTGCAAGTACAACTGTTGCTTGCCCTACTTTCTAATATTATTGTACATTCGTCAAATAATTACTTAGATCTAATTGCAAATCATCGAATAAAATTGTAATATAAACAAAATCACATCATAAATCATAGAACCATTAACAAAGAGATCTACGAAACAACAGTAACAACAGTGCAAGAATATTTTCCCAGGACGAAGAACATATTGTTATATGAATTGAGCGCCTGTTTCGTATTTAAACTGCGCAGCTGTATGGTGAAGGATAATAGTTTATACGGTCCCTTAAGTTTGTGTGATGATTTTCAGAGATGGTGATATTTGATCTGAAACGGACATTAAACAGGATTGGAAACAACAACAACCACATCGACAATAAGTGACAACAATAGAAAATCAAAGCGTCAAGCAGCAGGACTACACCAGTGATCCGTTATGAGGGGTGGTTTGGTGGCAGGAGATATACGCACTCGCTTTTTTGGTGGGAAAGTGTAAAACATCAATGTACACGTTGTTGCTTTGACTGTTATTCTCCCATCCTTGTTTCCCATTGCAAAAGCCGGTGGTTAAATCCTGTTGCTAATGATGATGCGCAACATATTGTGGCACCGGGACCCGTATGTGATTTATGCCATTTCCTCATGGGAGACGGTGAGCGAGAGAGGGGTGTTGGTTGGTAGATGCCAGGTTGAAGTTTTCATGCAGTCGGTTGAATTAAGGGTGAGTACGTACGGCTGTGGATGTTCCGCAGAAGGCAAAACTTTCTCACAATATTTTTTGCGTACACCGGTGCGCACTTTAGAATGAATTTGGTGGCAAAAGGATTTCATCATTTGCTACATGTTAAAGCGCAGGTATGCGGACACATACCAGCCGTCAATTTTTTAACCAGTTTTATTACAATAGAGCGGGGGGTTGTTTGGTACACAACATGCCGAGAGTCCTGTACTCCCTTCTCAATGTCGTATTCTCATTGTATTCTCATTGAAATGCATAAAGCAAACGAAATTTTTGGCAAGGTGTGCTATGCTGAATCCACAAAGAACAATCCATTTGACGGTTAAATTTGAAAATTGCGTATATTAAAATAAAAACTCGTATCCTTGAAGATAAAACAGAGAATTCCAGAACTGTTTGTAAAGTTAAGAAGCGTATAAAATCAGTGTCACAATGTGTAACACAAACTTGTTGAATAACAGATTGAAAGATTTAATACAGTCTTGACCAAAACATCTCTAGTTAGAATGACGAAACTCGAAGATTGTTTTATATGTATGACTAGCTTTTCAGGAGTTTTAGCACCTACCAAAAATAGATACAATTGAGAGCATGAAGACATTCTATAATTGCGTTAAAATAGGAAAAGCAGTTCGAAATATACACTGACAATTCTACAAATTGCTATTTTTTAATGTACCAATTTTGCATTATTTACACGATTTCTTTGTTTGAAATTTTTTCACAAGAAGTGGTATTTCGAAACTTACTCGAAATTATTGCGATTTAAAAAAAAAATGCAAAAACTAGGAAAACTCAACCTACGATGTCTCTCACAATGTCGAGTACTGTCATTGTAGCTATTTCTTTACTTACACTGTGCAACACCAATTTTGGGGGTGGACCCCAAATATTTAGACCGCCGTGTGGCTACACTTTTTTTATGGGCGTGGCAAGTTTGCATGTTCTTATCCGATACCGAGCCGAGTATAAATATTGATTTGAGCGAATTCTCGTGATAACATGTTTTCAGTAAAATTTGACAATCATTATTTTCGTAGAATACCGAGCCGAGTATAAATATTGATTTGAGCGAATTCTCGTGATAACATGTTTTCAGTAAAATTTGACAATCATTATTTTCGTAGAATATTCAAATGCTTTATTTTAAAGTTTAAAGGAAGGGTCCGTTTCATCCTTTGTTAAAAAAATAAGTACCAAAAATTTACTCTAAAATGACCAGCAACGGATTCAGAATGTTTTACGAATTTATTCCTCATTAAGTATCATTATGAGTCGTCATAGACCAAGACTCTCGATCTATATTTTCAGACGTCCTTTTTGTCCTTTTTTGAAACAAGGTCAAAAAACTGCACCAATATAACCCGCAAAATTTCCAAATGTTCTACCAATTTCATGTGGAATAGATTTTACTACATGATTTCGCAGACGAGAATCCTTCACCTTGAAGTTGCATATCGTCGGTGTCGTAGCAAGAAGGGCTATGTGTAAATTTTCGGATTTTTTTTTATTATTGTAATCGAATTCCCAGTTGGTCAGACATGTTCCCACCAAAGCATTTTTCGATAGCTGCATTGGTTCAGAAGTTAGCAAAAGTACCTAAGTGTTTTCTGTACAAAAATTTCAAAAAAGTACCTATGAGTTTTTTATCACATAAGTAATTTTGATTGAACAATTTTTTTGTTCTACATTTTTATTATATTTTCGAAAAGTTCAGTGTTCAGTTCAGTTGAATTTAACATTTATCCATGGTAAGTTCCAAATATGTTGCATTCTATTTATATTTACATACATATGTATAAAGCGCACCGATTTGTATTTGGTAGATGGAGGAGGAAAATGATATGGTTTTAAATGAAGAAACTGGATTTTTTGAAAAAAGATTCCAAGAGAATCAGGAGGATAGTGAAGATGAGCCACTACATCAAGTTGCAATGAGGAAGAAGAATAAAGAGTTGCGCGTTTTGGGGAAGAAATATGGAAAGAAGAAATCTCGAAGGATTGTTCCAAAAAGTTGCATGCATATGCATCATCTTAATTATAATATCCTGTTAATTTTTGATCCAAAATGTATGTATAAATACTGAATAAAATAATAATTTTTATGGCGATAGTAAATATCGCGTATAACATCCACAAACGAAGAAGTGAAAAAAATTTGAGCCAAATCGGTCCAACCGTTCTTGAGTTTAAAGCAGCCGAACAAACCACGATTCATTTACAAAATTGTCGTATCAAAAATACTTATGTATGTGTAGTTTTCTTGGAAAAATTAATTTTACCGCCAAACAGCGTAGAAATACATAATTTTTTTTAAATATAATTAATAAAGAAATTGCAAGCAAAAAATGAAAAATTTAACAACCGAAAAATATAGCGAAATCGCGAAATAAAACAGTTTTTTTGCTCTCCTGAACAGTTGGAGAAAAACACATAAGTACTTTTGCTACGACACCGACGATATGTCATCTTAGTCAATTTTTAAAAATTTAAATTTTGAAGTCTTAAAACTGGAATCTGAAATGGTTCATTTTGAACACACTCTATTCTACAAATATATAGAGCAACAAATATGAATATATGGCTCAAGAAGTTTATCTTTATTGTTTATATGTCCTTTAATTTCTTTTCAAAAAATTTCATAAAATTCCACCAAAATTCCAAAGAATTCACTCAATTCAATATTTATACTCGATTTTTAAATTTATCTCTGATTTGTTATCGGATAAGAAAATTCAAACTTGGCACGCCCATAAAAAAGTGCAGCCACACAGCGGTCTAAATTTTTGTGGTTTGACTATACTCACCTAGTGTGATTATTTGGCGCAGGAATCGTCCACCCCCAAAGCAAAAACGTAAATTTTGTGGCATAGTGTTTTTCATAGTGAAGGTTTTTTGTATTGGGTCGAAGGGCGCATGAACTTGGTTACTCCACTTGCGAAAGTACCTCGAAATAATTCCGCGTTTTCGAATTTACCTAATTTTTTGTGATTATTGTCATTTTAATATCGAGGAGGATATTTTAATCATTATCCTGGATAACCAATTATTCACTGTCGTAGTGAATGGGTAATGAGAACTTACGTATTACCCATGGAGAATGGGCAAAATAATGGCAAGTTACACACAGCGATGGACATTTCGATTACCCCTTACATATGCCAGATCTGTGCACAACAAAGGTCGAATTTTTCGAACATTGTTTATGTTCGAATTTTTTAAAATCATTCGTATGCATAAATTTTTCATTTGGACATATTTTCAGAGACAACCTATATGCATTCCACTAGTGATTACCCAATAAACATGAAGATAAATAACACTTATTAGTAGTCCGAACTATCAACGAACTATCAAGGGCACAAATTATTCTCCATGGAAAAAGTGGGTAAAATAAAATAGCATGGGAAAATTAATTGTCCTCTTAGCAGAAGGGATAAGAGATTTGAAGAACACTTGAAATACATATTTACTATAAATCAATCGGGGTCCAAAAACGCCGCATTGCAAACTCAAATATTTACTTCTTGATTTCCACCAGCTTCATTGTCACATTAAAAAAGTTTCTTAACCTGAAGTACAAGATATCATATGTAATAAAAGTCCAGGCTGTAAACTATGTCTATCAAAACTCTAAAGGAGCTACCAAAACGACTCGCTCTCCTAACATGCATTTAGAGCGCATGTCGGTATGGCTGCATTGTCCTACCACAATGCTATTCAAACCAGGAAAAGCTGTTGAACATGTTTCTTAATTCAACCCAGTTAATGGTAAAGTTCTGGAATGTATCTTACAAAACAGACATCTGCACGTTGTAGATAAAAAATCAAATGAGGTGTCAGGCGACACCCGGTTGGAACGAAGTACTAGTTAATTCCAACACGCCTAAGGCGCCGTTGGAAAATACGATAATTTAAAGGACTCTTTAAGAATATATACTTTTTGTAAAATGATAAACTTTTTTTTAAAAAAATTTTTTTTTTTATAGAATGTATTTTTTTTACAAAAAGTATATTTTTAGGTACTTCTTTTATTAAGCTAATGCTTTTTTAAGAAAAGGTACCATTTTTAGGAAGAAGTACTTTCTGTAACAAAAAGCTATAAGAGTATGAATTTTTTTTACAAATAAGAAGTTTTTTAAGAATAGGTACTATTTAAAGAAGTGATACTCTTTTTAGGAAAAGGTTATTTTTTTCAGAAAATTTACATATTTTCAGAAAGGCTACTTATCTCAAGAAAAGCAAAGAAAAGGTATTATTTTATTTTTTAGATAGGTACTTTTGAAAAAAAAAAATGGTGTCCCAAACATCCCATGAAGGAATTAAGGAGAGCTTCTCACAATCAGTTAGATGTGCGCTCACTCATTGGGATCTACAGTTTTGCATCGGTTCCGAACGGTATTTTGAGAAGTTTTTCCATGGCTTAGTACTCCATAGTGTCGCCATCACTAAGCGAGGTGACCGTCGTCGAAAGAAATGTCTGATCAGGGATGGAACCCACGTTCTCATGTACATGAGTCGCGCACACTAACCATTGCACCACCGACGGCCAAGGTACTTTAATGAAAAGGATTTTTTGTATGAAGTGGTATTTTTTTAAGAGAAGTTATTTTTTTTCATAAAAGTTTTGTTTTAAGAACTGGGAACTTTTCTTAGGATTGGTCTTTTTTTCAAGAATACGTACATTTTTAAGAGTAGGTACTTATCTCAAGAAGCAAAGGCACTTCTTTAAGATAAGGTATTTTTTTCAAGAAAAAGTACTTTGTTTAAGAATAAGAATAGGTATTTTTTTTGAGAAAATTTACTTTTTGTATGAAAAGCCACTTCTTATTTAAGAAAGTGTTCATTTCTTAAACTTCTTTCACTTTGGCATTTCCTATGTGAGGCATCTAGTTAGTCTAGACTAGTGTATTCAAAAACCCGGTTGTTCATAAGTGTCGGTTTTCGGTTTCTTCGAATACTCCAATTTTGGCGAAATCGGTTTTCGGTTAAACCGAGGTGTAGAAACCGGTTAATAACCGGCTTCACGACAAAATGGGCAACAATGCGTTTTATAAACATCGTTTAGTTTTAATTCGTTTCTTTGAATTTTGATATTGCTTGACTGTATCTTGTCAATTGCTTGACAAGGTACTGTTCAGAAACGGTGTAAAACTGCAGGTCACAATCAAAGTGTGTGAGCCTATTCCTTCGTGGGATGTCATGGGAAACTAAATTTGAAATTTAGTTTTGCTTTAAAAAAATACTAATAGACATTTTTTCAAAATTACTCGGGACAGTTTGCGTAAGACTTATATTTTACGGCGCTCCAGAGATAATAGTCTAACGGGTTCAAATCGCCAATGGACTTCCAGGTTTCAGCGGATTTTGCGGTTTGCGAACACAGTGCGTATATAGTCGGCCTGTTTTCAACTTTTGGGAACAAAAAATCATTGAGTATGGAACGATAACGCTCGTCATTGATGGTTATGGCGGCTCCTTGCTCATTTTCGATGAAAATTGGGCCCATGATGCCGCCTGCCCAAAAACCGTGGATGCATCGGATTCTCCTCGACGGCGTGTGGATATAATTTTGTTTGGTAACGTAATCACTGAGGTGAAAATGAGCTTCATTGGGAAACATGATTTTGCTGTAAAACGCTCAAAATTTTGCGAAAAGAAGTGCGAGAAATTTTCAGTTCTGCGAACGATGGCGAGTTGATGTTGACGGCTGTCCAAACACACGTTCAGCTAAAGCGGCAATAACGAACACGTACACGAGTAGTTTTGTTGATGTTTTGCACTCTATTTCAGTCGAATTTATTTCGTAGATTTGTGGCAGTTTGAGTTGAAGACTCAGAACTTTGTTGTTAATATTTGCCAATATATTTTAGATCGGAAAGCGACCCATTTTGAAAATGTCTAGCCTTTAACAAATAATCTGCCACTTCATAGAGTTGAAATGGGCTATCTGCTTCGAAAAACCGGGAGGTTCAAGTTCCAAATTATACACGTCCACCCCTTCTCATAAACATTTGACGTTTGGACGTTTTGTACTTCTTTTTTGAGTGTGAATACTGTTTTTTATGCATTTCAGCTAACATTCCACCTATGTTGTTATTAGATCCAGAACTTAGATCTAAATCGGAGTTGGCAGATATAACTCCTAATGCCATTGGACAACCAATTTCAACAAATTATCGGCGAAATAATTCTAATTCGTTGGCAAAGGCTTTTGTGTCTGTCTGATGGTAAAAGTAAACAATATAGTTAATAATAGTGGGATGTACCATAATAGTGTCAGCCCCCATCCCGCAACGTGCGATAAGGAACTTCGGTCCAAAACAACTCTCTTACCAAACAATTAACATTCTAGCACAGAACAAACTCATAGGTTCTTAAGCAATTCTCATGTCTGTCAAACATTTGACAGAGTTTGGCCTGGGAGTTTACTATTCAAACCAGTCATAATGCTCCCATAAACTGTTATCTCTTTTACAATTAATGTTTTCTAAATCGATTATTACTACCTCAAATAACATACGAATTCAGCCCTATTTATCAAACAGAAGCAGGTGTTCTACAAGGTAGCGGTTTGAGAAAGACCCTCTGTCCGTATTAGCTTCAGATCTTCCTCTAAGGATCGAATGATAGGACAGCGTTAACTGCCAATGAAGACCCCATCAAGGCCATTAACTTTCAAAAATGTCTCGATAAAATCTCAACTTGGATCATTGATTAACTTCTATTCAGACAATGGAGTTACACTTTCCGTTATAACCGACATTCACCATACATTAATCTAAATTTCATAAAACTGGCTCCTTGATCATTAAAATCAATTGGTGAAAAATTATTATAAACTATTTCTAATCGATTTCCAATTAGCATTTGCATTACCTTCAAACACATGCAAATATTTTTCCAAAAATACATTTGCATTAGTCATCGATTGTTTTGATCATTTACAGATCAATAGCAAGAAAAACATAACAGCCATAACAACTGAAACAAAAACATAACTTAACTACTATTGGGGGCAAATACGAAATACGTGAGTCCTAAAACACAACATTAACACTTGTTGCTGCAAAAATATAACAACTGCAACATAAAATTGTACAATGCGGAGTGGCAACTGCAACTGCTGCTGCAACACGTACAGTCTAAACTATACAATTTAAGTTTGTTATTTTATTTGAAGGCGTTACACAAACATTAACAACTTTTGCCAGAGTTAGTAAAACAATAACGATATAGACAAAAAAAATGTTAACACAGCTATAAAAAATAAAACAAAAGATAGAAACGATAATAGAAAAAGTAGAAAATACACTGATGAAAAAAATATTCGTACCAAAATACGCTTCATTTTATTTCATAAAAAAAGTCATTACATGATCACATTAAAATTGCGCTGAATTGAAGAAAAATAAATAATAAATATGATTTTATTAAGAATTTCATATGAATGTCTCAGCAGTCTGTCTAAAATTGTCCATATATTTAAGGTAAATTGCCCACAGATCAGATGAACCTACGAAAATATGTGAATAAGGTGGCGCGTTTTGTGTGGAGCACTCTAGCTCAGTAAGACAAAAACTAATACTTGGAACATCCCGAGAATTTTTGCGAAGAAACGAATAACTTTAGATGAACTCTACCCGTCCCAAGAATACTCTATAGATTACAAAGTCACAACCAAATCCTAACCTGGTTGTATTGAAACACATTCTTGGACCCCTGATGTTGAATGCAAAGTCAGATTAGCGCCATCAGTCCACTGTCAAAATGTCAAAATGGCGGATCCAATATGATTTATTAGTTTGAGGTCGTTGAATTAATTTCGGTTCTATCGAATCGAAGAGTATTTTCTAATGTGGTCCCACTGGGGGATAATAGGTATATAGGGCAATATTTTAAGTGGCGCATTAAAGAATGCATACAGGAGATGAAATGCATATGGGCTTTTTCAAAAATTATCGACATATTGATATTTTTTTTTTCCAAATTTTTTTTTGGATGACACGAATGACGCTTTGATCAAGTGAAGGGTAATATTTTAGCATACCAAAACAGTTCGCGTTAATCATTTATTGCAAACGGCGCGAAAGTTATGTAGGTTTTAATTATATAAGAATTATTTTTGAGGTTAGGATTTTTTGTTATCTGTAAAATTTAAAATTTTTTAATGCCTATTCGGTTTTATTATCAAGCTTAAAAAAACCTTTCATTTGGTGTCAATCGCGGCGGAATCTATACATAACTGCAGATGTCACAAAGCAAAATGTGTTTGAAGGAAAATGCCGCTGTACCCGCTAAATATGAACCGAATTGAACCATATTTATATATGATCTTTAGTTTACCGCCGCACTTCAATTCCAATACTTTACATTGATTTGAAACCACGGATTAATTAAAAAAACGCGAAACAAAATCATGAAATTTCGCAAAATTTTTATTTTCTTTATAAAATTTTTGCGTTTCAAAATATTTTTACGCCTTCTTGACGTTAAGGTGCCATTTACTAAGAAGTTTAGATCACGCAATACATAAACCAGTTTTAAATAATATTGCAAATGTCAGGCGCGAAAAACTGTAATTTTTGACAAATTTACGCCAATTCTATAAAAGTTTGAGGTCATCGTTCTCAGCAACTAGCAGCCTGACATCGACGTGATATGGCGCAAATTTTAGCAAATTACACCATCTATTAAATACTGTTGCAATTTCCTTGAACGGCGCAAAAACGCAATAGAAAAAACTGCGAAAATTGAAAAATCGGAAAATTTTGATTTCAAAAATGAACCGCTGTACAAATTTTTTTCCAAATAGTAGTATGGGCATAACTTTTATAGTGTAAATATCTACTAAGTCTAGGGACTGTATTTTATATCAGTGGGCATCGGAAGTTTAAAACTACAAGTAGAAAAGTGATAAAATATGAAAAAACTCTTGTAAATTTCAAGCCTTTTTTGGAGTTTTTCCATATTTGAGTGCCCATAACTTTTAGAGATAAAGAACTGATGGTCTGAAATTTTGAATTTCCGAGTTTTCTAGTGTGCCGCCCTACCATTCCCTTTTTACCGTTTTGGTCAATTCGAAAAACTGGAGAAATAATAAGCATCTGAACTCAGTTTCAACAAATGTTGAAAATTATTGAAATAGCCCATATACTGCGCTCCAAAACATATTCCTTTTTATGGTCCAGTGACCGTCGGTGGTGCAATGGTTAGTGTGCGCGCCTATTGTACATGAGAACGTGGGTTCGATCCCTGCTCTGACCACCTTACATTTCTTTTGACGACGGTCACCTCGCTTAGTGACTGCGACAACAGTATCGAATACGTATCCATGAAAAAGCTTCTCAATAATACCGTTCTGAACCGTAGTAAAACTTTAGGTCCCAATAAGTTAGTGTAGAACTATAATGCGCACAACTCACTGATTGCGAGAAGCTCTCCCTATTCCCTCATGGGATGTAATGGGAAACTTTTTATTTATTTATGGTCCAGGGTTGGCAACCCGAAAATTGTCTACCTTAAAATGGCAACTCGAGGCGAACTTAAATTCCTGTTTCGGACCCTGTTCAAAAAGTTTAGATGTAGTGGTGCCATACAATGTTGGCATACCGACAAAAGTACCTGGGTTTTTTAGATGCATAGGATGTTAAAATTATAATACAAAACAGAAATATTGTCGAAATGAAATTGTTTTTATTATAATCAGGTAAATAATTTCATCACATTTAATTTTTAAATATGATTTCCGCATATGTCCGCCTCGGCTACGAGTTATTTCGATCAGTCCAATTTGTGACAACTTTTTCCAATAAATCTGGTCGTATGGTGCCAATGGTGGCTTGAATATTGGCCTTAACATAGCCCCATTAAAAGTAATCCAGAGGCATTAAATCAAACGAACTGTATCACTTCTGGAACAGGATCACTTCTGGAAATAAAGTTGCCACCAAATTTATTTTGCAATAAATCGATTGTTAAGCGCGCTATATTGCAAGTTGCGCCGCCTTGTTGTCGATAATGTTTAATTTATTCATTTTTGGAAACAAAAATTCAGTCAGCATGGCTGGATAGCGCTCGCCATTCACTGTCGCGGCGCTCCTTGCTTATTTCGAAAGAATTAAAAAACGATGATGCCGCCAGCGTGAACACCGCACCACGAATCTAAACTAATGCGTTAAAACGATTTTTTTTTAAATAAGTACCTTTTCTTAAAAAAGTACATTTTCGTACACAAAGGTACGTGGACATTATGACACTGTCAAAAGTGTCGCAATGTCCTTGGACATTGTGATCCTTCTACAGTAGAAAAAAGTGCTACAGAATTATTTTATTTATTTTATTGAAATATTTTTGTTCAATAGTGTCATTATGTCCATGGACGCAGTGACAACGATTTTATGGACCTTGTGACACTTGCGACGCTTTCGAAAGTGTCATAATGTCCATGGACCTTATGACACTTTTTAAGGACATTATCCATGGACATTACAACATGTCACCAAAAATAACTTTTCTTACAAAAATATCTTTTCTTAAAAGTAGATTTTTTTTAAATGAAATAATGCCATTTCTTAAAACAAAATTCATTCTCTTATGGCTTTTTCTTCAAGAAAGTACCCCTTCTTAAAAATAGATCCTTTTCTTAAAAACAACATTAGCGTTTAATAAAAGAAGTACCTGTCTTTAAAAAATGACCTTTTCGGGAAAATATAATAAAGTATATATTCTTGCAAAAAGGACTCAAAAATATAATATTTCTTTAAAAAAATACATTCTATAAAAATACAATTTTTCTTAAAAAAGTTTATAATTTTACAAAAAGTATATTTTCTTAAAGATCCATTTAAATTACCATATTTTCAACAGGCGCCTTAAGCGTGTTTGAACAAACTAGTACAGAAAATATAGCGAAAGGACCAACCGGGTGTTCGTCCCCTGACACCCCATATAATATTTTTCATGTGTTAACATCTACAGACGCGGTTAGGCACTAAGTTCACAAAGTGAATACATCCAAACACAATTTGTCAGACCGCGATCACACAGATTGTCCGACTGCGATCACAGATTGTTTGGTGTTAAACTCCTCCGAAACGGCTTGACCGATTTGTATGAAATTTTGTGTGCGTATCGGGTAGGTCTCAGAATCGGCCAACATCTATTTCTCATACCGTAAATGATAAGGGTGAACCACCCCTATATAGAACACATATTTGTCCGACTGCGAAACACAGTTTGTCAAACTGATGTAGCGGCAGCGAATAGCTGTCTTGTGTGGGTGCGGAGTACTCTCAGAGCAATGAGAATAATGACGTAGTTATACGTATAAAAAAATGAGATAGCAAGAGAGCAACGAAAATTGTGTGAACTTGTGTAGCGTATGTATGAACATATCAATGTATGTGTGTATGTACAAGTGCCTGTTGCTTTGCATTCTCTTTGTTTTTTGTGGGAATAAAACAAAATGTATTAAGCAAGAAAATAATGGCACATGTGCTTGCCCTGGTCTTTAAATAATTTTAGGTATTAATATTATTTAAATGTAACGTCATCATATGATTGAACGCTGTTTTATATTTTCCAATGTAACATTTACTAATGTGTTCATAGAAATCGAACAGGTACCGTGTAACAAAAAGGTGTTAACACATCGCCCGTGAGGTCGAAGCCTCATTGGATTTTTTTGTTATTGTATCTGTTGCATTGTTCGTATTATACCTAGAAAATAATATAATCACAGAAATATATAATGATTTTGAACTCACTGACGCTGTAGCTGAGGAGAGTTTTGAAAATTATTCACAAAATATATATAATTGCAAAAATATACTTGTTAAATTACCTGTTGTATCTTGAAGCCATAGCTGGAGAGATTTCAAACCGATTTACAAAATGTTCAATATACCCTGAAAATCCCGATTTAAGGTAAATCAAAGTCATGGTTGGTAACTTTATGCACTTAACTAGTTACATAGTGACCATTTTCGATGCTATTTTAAAGTTTAAAATAGGTTCTAAAATGAAAACAGTGTGTAGCATTTACTATATTATTTACACCATCAGCACATTGATGGATGACGTAGGGTGAATTGACTTAAATATACCCTCACACTAAGTCATCCATTTGGTTCGAGTTCCATTAAAAAAAATTTCCAATAGCAACATGTTATGTAATTCCCCAATGAATTAGGACCTGCAGTGATTTGGAATACTTATCGTAACTATCAGTCAATTGTCCGCCCATCATTTGTCTGGGATGTCCGGAAATAAACATGGCAAATTTGTCGATTTTCAATTCCAATTTGTTTGTTGTTGTTTGGATGCCAATAGAACGTGCTTGTATCTTGTCGCAAATATAGTATATTAGTATCCAAACACATTGTGCTTGCTATTCAATATTACTTGTTAATATTAAAATTATGTAATATGTATTTATTTTTTTGACCTATATGTGGCTTTGTGTGTTAAAAACTGCTAACAGCAAAAACATGACATATAACACTGAAACAATAAGAAGCAGATCTTCAATTACTTAAAACATTGCCTGCAAACATATACATGGCTCCTGCAATATGCTGCTGAGGCGGTTATTTTCCAGCGCCTATTATTTTTCTTTGTCTTGATACGCTTTATATGTGCAGATTTGGGTGCCTCGAAGTACAGATATAAAGCAAATGATACAATACAAAATAAATAGTACAATTGCCAATGGTATTTAAATATTTCTCGATTTGCATTTAGAGATGCCACTCAAATGAAACACAATTGATTATTACACGGTACGACAATTTAAAAAAAAAGTTGTTACACTTGAATCGGATGATATACGTCTGAAACTGTAGGTAAAATGGAGTTAATTGGCGTTTTCAGTTTTTCATTTTCTAATCCTGTTGCCCCATAAAAGGACTACAAATTTTCAAGGGATAACATTTTTCAAAAACAAAAGTTAAATACTTATTCGCACCCTACTATACCGATATTAAAATACTGCTAAATTTTGTTTTACAAAACATGCCATTTTAGTCCGATTAGCTTATGGTTTCATTGTTATATCATCTGGTTCAAGTGTAACGCCTTTTTTTAAAAAATTTTATACTCTGTTCTATAACTTACAAATTTATTCAAGCTCAAGACCTTTTTAAATAATATAAAGCTTATTAGCTTTATATTACTTTCAAAAAAGTCGAGCATAAAAACGTTCCAATGATACCAAGTCGGTCTGTATAGCTATTTCGGATCTTGCCAAGGTCTTCATCAGCAGCCGATTAAAAATTCCCGTTTGGGAAATGATGAAAGTTGACGAAGTACTCTGATCTATAAGTATAATAAAGTACAGTTTTTGCTGGAAGAGTTTTATATAAACTTTTATTAAAAATTAACTAATAAAGCTAGAATGTTGAAATTTTGAGGAGTCTTACACAATATACAAGCTATTAACACATATTTTTTTCAAATAAATTGTTAGAGATTTTCAAAGGATTTTAAAGGATATAATTTTTCAAGGACATTTTTTAAGTCTTTTTTATCCTGGAACGGTATAAATAAAATAATAATAAAAATAGCCATAATTCTCTTCTTTAAGTTTACACCTATATCGGTATCGTAGGGTGCGAATAAGTGTTTAACTTTTTTTTTTGAAAAATGTTATCCCTGGAAAATTTTTAGTCCTTTTATGGGGCAACAGGATGAGAAAATGAAAAACTGAAAACGCCAATTAACTCCATTTTACCTCCATTTTACCATCCGATTCAAGTGTAATATGGACTGTCGGACGGTGTTATCATTAAATTCATTTCTTTCAGGAACGTATGAGAGGTACCAAAATGGGAGCGGTGCAAAATCTCTCCTGTTCTATTGGATCACTGGCACTTGACATAATGAAGACCAATATCTACTTATAATTTGATTAAAATCGGAAGCATTTGAATGGGAGATGCCAGAATACTCATTGCCAGCTTCCCAGTTGGCACTAGCCAATGACTTGATGTGACGTTTTCTTTAGGTGTAGGATATAATACTGCTTGAGGTATTTTAACCAATCGCGGCTGATATAAAGCAGACCAATTTTTAACGGTGTTATACATCATACCTATAAGGAAGGGAATCATAATCTTAACAAAAGCGTACCATAAATTTCAAGGCTTTAAGTAGCGTTATAACAATTCCCCAAATTATTACCAACAAAATGTAATACTATAAAACACAAAACATAATCTATATTATTCTCTTTTTGTTTTTGTTGACAAATCGCAGGTCATTTATTTGCTCCGCCAGGTGTCATACATTAAATACCCTACCAATTTTTTATATTATAGAAAATATTAATTTTGCTGATACTCGTACGAAATGAACGAACATCATTGTGGGCGCTGATAAATGTAAATTAAGTTATAAAATTGGGAATGGAAGTGGAGAAGTTTGTGGCCTCAGGGATATTCAATAAACTGACGTTACTTTTTTTTCGGTAGTCTTTTGTGCCTATTTGTTGCTGCCGTTGCAGCTACTTTGGGGTTTTCTTTATCGATTTTTATTGTTTTACATGAGAAAGAAACAAACAAAAATGTTGTGAAATTTTCTATTTTGCATATTCCCATATCGGCAAAATGAAATCTTCAGATGCCAATAGAGAGTATAGGCGATTGGTTGAGGTGGCTGGCTGCCTGCGTGGTGGCAGGAACAGTAGTGAAATGTACATTTGCGTATTATTCAAAATCATCTATTGATCGCGAGGTAACCCAGTGAAATAATTGGGAATTGCAATTTGTGATAAACAACAAATTAAATGTTCTAATTTTTCAACTGCTAACGATGAAGCTCGACAAAGGTGCAGTCATATGAAATTAGCTTGAAGGGAAAATGTTCTTTTCGACATGCGTATACATCTCGTATGTATCGGTGTTGCCAAATATTCTGCTGTTACAACAGGCAAATTTAAAGTAAATAAGTGAGCAAAAACACCAGCTATTGTGACTAAAATATATGACAACTCTAGCAAATTTGTTAGTTTAACATAAATAAATGCAAAATGACTCCTCAAAAGTTATGCTGTGTATCAATTGCTGATTAAAACCAACGCAACCCAAAATTATACACACTGAGTATTTATTTCTTCATTTCTTATCGCTAAGGAGAAGTAGTAAAAAAACCTCAAGGTACAGACGTTCACACAGCTTTCGATGCAACATGTGGCATACAACTTGTTGCATTTTGCACCATAACAAACATATGTTTGTGTCACTACCGTGGCTCTCAATGGCTGGTGGTTGTTAAGCGTCTAACTCTGTTGTTTTCCTGGAAGCTAAATGGCTTTCATTCCTTTATTATCTTAAATAAATTTTTCGCAAATAAATGTGGGGAATACAAATGTCTTTGGCTCTCAGATCATAAAGTTATGGTGATCCTTTTTCTAGTATTTTGTATTTGTGTAACAAATATTAATATTTTTGGCTCTTAGCAATATTTTATGCACCGTTTTATTCGATCTCTTCGTTGCGGTTTAGTTTTTATTGTATTTATTATTTTATTTTTTTTATAGATTTTGGATAATTTTTCATTGTATCGTTTGGTTGTGGCAAAATGTATCGGTCGAGTTTGCTTTGGTGTGCTGAACGCGTTGACATTATAATTGTTAATATTTGTCAATATCATTGTATTTCCTAAGGATTATGCAGGTGTTTTGCCTAATTTACCCAATAGCAAATGAAAACTTTATTAGCAACTTGAATTCGGTTAAATTTTGCAGTTATATGCAGTAACCAAATTCAAAAGGCGGGAAATAAGGTGACATTGTATAATGAGGAAAAGCATTGAATGCTATTTTTGAGAAATAATTATAATATTGTAAAAGTATGGAATACAATTATAAATGACAATCTTTGCGAAATCGGAAACTAAATCGGAAACTCGTGCCAATCCTATCAAGGTACGTACGATTTAAATTCACCTCATACCAATACCGTTGTCGTCCGGTAGCTGTTCGCAGGAAAATCGCAATGAACTTTTTGCACATATTCCAGTCAGACTATTCCAGCCACTAGTACGATGCGACAACAACATCAAAAACTAACTTCAGAAATTAAGGGTGTATTACAAATTCTGAAAATTGGTCTACAAATTTATGATGTCAACGACCAGAGAAACCTCTCGACTTGGTCCGCACTTGAACGTTGACAAACGATTTAATTTTGAAGTCTACCTTGGATCCGCCGTGAACAAGGACAAAAACGTCAGGCTGGAGATAAATAGGAGAATTGTGCTTGCAAATAGATGTTAATTTGGACTCAGCAAGCAGTTTAGGAACAAAGCCCTCTCTCGACGGACAAAAGTCCAGCTATATCAGACTCTCATTTTACCTGTCTTGACATATGGCTCCGAAACTTGGGTCATATCGCAAGCGAATGAAAAACACATGGGAGTTTTCGAGAGAAAAATTCTCCGTAAAATATATGATCCTGTTAGAGACAACGGCGAGTACCGACGTCGCTGGAACCAAGAGCTATATGATTTATATTCTGACGTGGACAAAGCTAGCCGAATCAAGTTAGGCCAATTGCGTTGGCTAGGCCATATTATCAGAATGGATGAAGATGGGTCAGCGCGAAAGGTTTTCGATAGCGTACCCGATGGAAGCAGGAAAAGAGGACGACCAACACTCCGCTGGAAAGACCAGGCAGAAGAATCCCTCCGTAGTCATTGTGTTACCAAATGGCGAGAAAAGGCGAAGGATATGTTGAAATTTGTTGAATTCGCTTGTTAAGTAATAAGTATGTGTAAGACGTCTGACCTTATCAGGTTGTAAAGTAGTCAATAAAAGTAAGTTTTGAACCCAATAAAAAGTAAATTTAGAAAAGCCAAAGAAATGCAACCCTGAGCATGGAATTATATTTGGCAGCACACTTAGTCTTACACTCGTAGTATTGGTTTGGTTTGTGTCTAGACTAACATATGGGGGAATATTTATTGTTTAATGGGAAACTTTCTATTTGGAGCCTGTTTATTACATATTGTAGTTTTGAACCGAATAAAAAGTAAATTTAGAAAAGCGAAAGTGAAAGAAGTTTAAAAAAAATTTATATTCATATTCTTAAACAGAGTAGCTTTTCTTAAAAAAACACTTTATCTTAAAGCAGTATCTTTGCTGAAAAAAGTA
This sequence comes from Phaonia tiefii, assembly GCA_963931995.1. Taxonomy (NCBI): domain Eukaryota; kingdom Metazoa; phylum Arthropoda; class Insecta; order Diptera; family Muscidae; genus Phaonia; species Phaonia tiefii. Next base: position 192,001,134 of record OZ008368.1, on the reverse strand, counting down.
AATTATCTTACAACAAATTGCCTTTTCTTGAAAAACTACCTTTTCTTTAAAGACTGCCTTTTTGTAAAACAAAATAACTTTTCTTAGGTAAGTACCTGCTCTTACAATTGTACCTGTTCTTTCGTAAAAAAAAGCTCTTCTTCAAAAGAAAAATACCCACTATTAAAAAAATAACTTTTCTTACAAAAATTTCTTTTCTTTTCTTGAGATAAATAGCCGTTCTGAAAATAAGTAAATTTTCTTAAAAACATAACCTTTTCTCAAAAAGAGTACCACTTCTTTAAAAAATACCTGTTCTTAAAAATGTACTTGTAATTCCTTAATGGTTTTTAAGGATGAAAATATAAAAATAATTACAAAAATTCAACAACTTAGAATTTTATTCTAAAATGGTGACTTGATTTGGGATTCGCTATGTGTACAAAGAAACACTTCTTATTTGTATGTATGAAAAATTCAACTGTATTTACTTTCTGTATAGCATGAAGCATCAAGCTACATATTACCGCAGTTTTCAGCAATTGCCGCTGCATTTAACCCTGCTGTTAGATTAGAAAAAACTTACGAATCTTAGATTGAGGGACCATTTGGTCCATACTGCAATTTTCATCCAAAATAATAATTTTATCTTATTCTTTGTAACTATTTTGGTTCAAAAATTTCTAAAGCAAGTATTTGACATATCAAAAACATCCGCTAACATATCAAAAACATCTTCTAAATATTTGACATGAATTTACATTCGCTTGGTAATGAAAAAACTTACGAATCTTAGATTGAGGGACCATTTGGTCCATACTGGAATTTTCATCCAAAATAATAATTTTATCTTATCCTTTGTAACTATTTTGGTTCAATAATTTCTAAAGCAAGTATTTGACATATCAAAAACATCTTCTAAATATTTGACATGAATTTACATTCGCTTGGTAATGAAAAAATTTACTATTGACCAAATGGTCCTCTAATCTAAGATTCGTCATTTTGTATTTTTCTCAGTCCTGAATAAAGTTAGAAAATTTAATTTTCGCACATAACATTGTTTTATTAAAAGACCCCATTAGCAGAAAAATTTAGTCAGTATATATCACCGTTCCAAAGTTACAAGGGAAAACAGAAAAAATTTGGACCAAATGGTCCTAATCTAACAGCAGGGTTAACATTGTAAGCAACTCAAACAAAAAAGGGTTTACAATTCAAGTCATGCTTATGTTTAGTTCAATTAGTGCTAGTTTTAACGTTTAGTAAAATTCAAATTTAATATTCAATAAACTTCAATAAAAAAAAACAATTAATAACTGAGTTATTATTTAAAAAAAAAAAATATATACCAAAAACAAGTAAGTATTTTAAAAGATGAGTAGAGATGTGGAGAAAACCAGGTTCGGTACAAAACTCCACGTTGACGTGACCAAACATTCCGGCCCCATTGAAGGACCACAGGTCTTCAAACATCTGGAAGTGATGCTAGCTTGGCTATGGGTCGTTTATAAACGCCGGTTTTTGTCCTTACCTCCGCCACTCTGACCTTGCCGTCTTCCCCTTCTAGTACGCGAACGACTCGGCCGGTCAGCCATTGCGGGAGATTGGGGCGGGAGATTGTCCTCGTGGGCCACCACTATCTGGTCGACTCTCAGGTTGGGCTCTTCGGTGCGCCACTTGGCATTGTCCTGTAGCCCCAGGACGTAGTCTTTCGACCAGGCCTGCCAGAACATCTCCTTGAGAGCGCCGAGTATCCGCCAACTCTTCAAGCACGTTAGATTGCCGCCTTTGATGTCTCCGGCGGATTCTGGCGGCAGTGAACGCAGACCCTCCCCTAAGAGCAGGTGCACTGGAGTGAGCGCATCCCCGTCGTTCGGGTCTGGAGACAGCGGTGCTATTGGACGACTGTTAAGCACCGCCTCTACTTCTGTGAGCTTTATTGCCATTTCCTCTTGCGTTAGCGACGCATTCCCCACGGCACGTCGAAGTAGGTGTTTCGCTTGTTTTACTGCTGCTTCCCACAGCCCTGCGAAGTGCGGAGCTCTTGGCGGTATGAATCTGAAGTCGACCGTGAACGACGCTGCGTACGACACGACGGCCTCTTTGCTCCTCTCGAACGCCTCGTACAGCTCCTTGAGGATCCGGCTGGGTCCCACGAAGTTGGTTGCGTCGTCGCAGTACAACCTTTTAAGAGAAAGGATAAAAGCATCAGTTGACAGGTTGGATACTAATTCTAAGTGAACAGCCTTGGTAGTGAAAAAAACATACTTACATACATTTTTACGGGTGGTCTACCACGAAGTCTCAATGGAATATTCACGGGACCACAAAAGTCTTCGCCAACTATTACAAACGGTCGTAGCGCTCTCAATCTATCGGTGGGCAAATTTCCCATTATTTGGGTCATTAATTTCGGTTTGTAGCGGTCCCATTATTTGGGTCATTAATTTCGGTTTGTAGCGGTAACAGTGAACACATTTACGGACAATTTTGCTACACTCTTCCCGAGCATTTATAAGCCAAGTATTCTCCCGTGAAAGGGCAATTAAGCTTTTGTGCCAGGATGACAATTGTCGAGGTGCAAATCGCGTAAATACCATCGAACAAAGAGTGTTTTTCTCGGTAATAAAAGTGGGAATTTCATATTATATGGTAATGGTGCATTTAGCAACCTCCCACCTACCCTAATTAGTGAAAAGTTTCGCTTATCTTCTGTAAAATTGTGGATAAACGGTGTCAGACGCTGAATATTAGAAGGTAATACCTGAGATTTCTGTGATTTAGCAATCTCCTCAGAGAATTATTCTCTCTGGACTATTTCCACAAACTTATAAAAACCCAAATTCATCTCCTTTGCAGTAGGTGACAATGAGTTTGAAGTTTTACCCTTCTTCACCACGTCAATGAATCTTAGCACGAAGCTCATAATTCTTATCGCCTTTTTGTAAGAAGAATGGTCCTTAACCAATTTCAAAAATATCTTGCGATTCCGTGGAAATTTCTTTATTAGAATGTTTAGTCACTGGTGAATTTTCCACTTCCGGAGAATTCTCTACTGCAAGGAAAATATTAGATTTTCTTTTCCCTAAAGACTCCTGATTCCCTGTCAACTCGAAACGATGGTTGACAGGCCATTTACTGATTTCTTCATGAAGAAATGAAGGACCGTTAAAATCGCATCCTCTCGAGACAATATCAGCCGGATTCTGTTTTGTTGGCACATCGCACCAAGAAACACGTTCTGCCCATTCCTGTATTTCAGCAACTCTGTTAGAAACAAAGGTTGCGAGAATTGATGCGATTTAATGCGATTTAATCCAATGTAAAGTGATTTCTGAATCTCTCCAGAAATGTACACACTCGATTTCAAAGCTTATCATGTTTTTAATTCGTGTCCACAATTTAGACAAAAGGTGTGCTTCACACAACTCAAGTCTTGGAAGAGACTGTCTTGAGCTGCGCGAGTTTTGACTTGGCTGCAAGAAGCCGACGAAAAACTCCGTCTGAGTCACTACTCCTTATATATATGCAGCACCCGTAAGCCCGAATTGAAGCATCAGCAAAACCATGAATTTGAACTTTTGCTGCAGAAGTTGTATGGACGAATCTTGGGATTTGAATTCAATCAATTTTCGACAAATTGGTTTTGAAATTCTCCCATGCAGTATTTAATCGCATGGGGATTGATTCATCCCATTCAAGTTTCTGAATCCAAAGTTCTTGAAGCAACATTTTGGATTTTGTAATTATAAAAGTCCGAGTGGATCGAATAACCGAGAAGAAACCGACAAAATGTTTCTTTTTGTTGCTTTCAGATCATGAAAATTATCTTCCAAATGAAACTTAAATGAATCATTCTTCGGAACCTTATGTAATAATTCTTATGTAATAATTTTTCCTTACAATTAGAAAGGTTGAAATCGGGGTGATTTGAAAACCATTTCGTCAAATTAAATCCAGCTGAACTCAATATGTGAGTCACCTGGTCTCGAATAGTTAAAAGCTCTTCAAAGCTATCGGCACCAGTTAACAAATCGTCGACATAAAAATCACTGCGTATATCATTTGCCCCGATGGGCAAAGTATCTCTGTACAACTCGTTTAAATGAATGAGACATCTAATTGCTAAAAATGGTGCGGATGAAGTACCATAAGTTACCGTATTTAAACGAAACACTTGAGGCGGATCAGATGGATTTTGTCTCCAAAGGATTAGTTGAAAACTTCTATCATCTTCGGCAATCAAAACTTGGCGATACATTTTTTCAATATCAGCAGTGATAACAAATTTATGAAATCGAAAACGGGTAAGAGTCGAATATAATTCTTCTTGCACAGTAGGCCCAACCATTAACAAATCGTTAAGCGAAATTCGTGAAGAAGTTCGACAAGAAGCATCAAAAACTACACGAACCTTGGTAGAAGTGCTTTGAGGACGCAAAACGCATTGATGCGGAATAAAATAATGGGGAAAGTTTGGTTTGGGAAAGTCTGTAACAGACATGTGACCTAAGTCGACATACACTTTCATAAAATCGTGATACATTTCTCTCATAGTCTCATCGTTTGAGAGTCTGCGCTCTAACGCAAGGAATCGCCGTTTGGCAGTATCAAAGGTTGTACCTAAAGACTTAGGATCCGATTTGAAAGGAAGTGAGACTTCAAGACATCCTGACGATAAACGTCGTAAGGAATCTTTAAATTTTTCCTCACAGTTTTGCTGTTCCCCGCTATAGATTACTGTTGATTCATTAGAAAGTTCTTCTAATTCCCAAAATTTACGAACAATTGAGTCAACAGTATCCTCGTTCTCTATTAGATTGCTCACATGGAATACATTTGAACTAGAGCCCTTTGGCTGGTTGTATTTTCCAGCTACAATCCAACCAAGAGAAGTTTTTTGAAGAACTGGAAGGCTTGGATTAGACCTAATTTGTCCAATGCATAGTAGCTCAAAGAAAAGTTCTCCACCGATCAATAAATCAACTTTTTGTGGTTTATAAAACCAAGGATCTGCCAATTCAATGTTCTTTGGAATACTCCAATCGGTTGTACAAATCCAGCGATCAGGTTGAAAGTTCGTAATTGAACTTAATACCTTGACGAGAATTGAGTAGAATTAACCCTCGACATGACATTTATCTCGATGCTAGATTTAGCAGAAGAATTGGTTTCGCCAATGCCAGTTAAATTTAGTCTGCCTCCTTCTCTTTTTATTCTAAGTCTCTGTGCAAGTTCCTCGGTAATCAAATACGGTTGAGAACCGGAATCCAAAAGAGCTCTCGCCAGAATATAATTCCCCGAACTACTTCTCACTTGCACAACCGCTGTGACAAGAATTACATTATCATCCGATGATGAGTGATTCACCGAAGCGTGGGAAGTATTTGGCTGCTCTGACGCACAATTTGCCAAATAATTTCGATCAGAATTTGCACCTTGAACATTGGCACTATATCTATGCAGTAATGTATGGTGAGAGGCTGCAGTGCACTACACTTTTGAGAATTGCACTTCGCAACACTATGGCATTTTTTCAAGCAATTTATACACGCAGGCACAGCTTTAATAAAGTCAAATCTTTGAAGAACCGGCAACGTGGAAAAAGAAGGGCAATTGATTGTTTATATTATGCTGCGTAGCTTTACAGTAGTGACATTTTTCAGCAGACTGTCTTGATTTACCCTTTGTACAAGTTAGTGATGTCTTATTACTTTTCTGAGGCGCATAATCGTTTTTATGTTTCGAAGAACTTGGTCTTGAACCAGACGACTCCCCAGTAGAAATAAACTGATACCTTTTGTTCAAGACAGCCTCACAATCAGACCATAATAAGAGGTTTTCGAAGTCAAGTTGCTCTTCCCACATGCATTTAGTGACTGGATCAACCTCTGACATCACTAACTGTATCAAAATGGCATTCGTAATCTTTTTATCGTCACCAATGGACAATAACGAATCATGAATGGCAGAAACAGTGTCAGTCATGCACCGCAAAGCAGAAGCCGAAGGTTTCGCGATCTGGGGAAGATCGAAAAGTTTCGAAATATTATCATTGTCATCAACCTTTTTTAAACTGGCTAATGCTTTGGGATAATTATCTTCTGAAATCTGAGAAGCTTTGACTGTTCCCAAAGCTTCGTCGGATAAGCATAATATCAGATGGTTGAATTTTTCAATATCTGTTAATGTCGGATCATTTTGGACCAGATTCTCAAACAAGCTCATAAAATTTTTATACTCGGAATATATTCCGCTGAACTTAGGGAGCCGCATATTCGGAAGCCTAGAGTGATGAGGTTGCATGAACGAAGTTTCAGGCAAACTAGTTCTCCTATTTTTGGCCTGAAGACTCAATAATAGAGTCTTCGTGGTTACACACAAATCTTCAAGCTCGGCTCTGTCATCATTTGTTGAATTTAAAATGTCCAGTTCTGACTGTAAGTCCGTTGCTTGAGTTATATGCTCCTTTAATATTTCTAATCTGCATGCGATCTCAAAGGGGTTGAAAGAAAGAGTCTTCTCGATAATAGATTTTTTAATTCTAGTAATATTTTCAGCCACTTTGGCTTTCCTTTGTATCACTCTCTCGGGATCATCTGATACAGGAGGACTTTGGTGTTTCTTTCCACCAGCCATATTTTCAGAAACCACAAAAATTTCAATACAACAATACAAATGGAAAATATTAAAATATCGGAGTAATTTATCGAACTAATTAATTTGAGTTTAAAATTGCCTTGTGGTTAAAATCCGAAAAGCTAAATATAACTTGCGTAATGAAATTTAATGAAATGAAATGCTTAAATAAAAATTTGTATTTTAAGCAACTTCTTTTCCCTTTTTCTTTTTTTCAATTGTGGTAATAAATTGGACACTAACAATGTGGTATAAAATGAAAAAATTTTATAATAAAATAAAAATCAAACAAATATCTTTTATTGATTTTGGATTTGCTCGATGGGATTAATTTTACAAATACCAATACGCAAATAATGAAAACAAGCTAAGAAGTTTTTTGGTAAATATTTTGCACACAATTTGAATCGAAAATAATCCGATATTTTTCCATCAATTTCCAAATTGGTTGAATTTATTTGAATATCTATCCCCGCGCTCGTATATTGAATTTATCTCGCCTGCAGTTTTAAATTTGATTCCCCAATGGCGATTTAAATTTACATAAAAATTCCGATTTGTTATCAAATATTAATGTTAATTTCATCAAACCAAATTCTCAGTTTTATTCCTTCCCAATAAAATAATTTTCCAGCCTTTGTTGAATAAATAATATTTTCACCAAACTATAATGAAAATTAACTATAAATTTTGTACCTCCGAAAAAATTTCAAACACTCGCGAAAGTTTCATTTACATCAATTATACTGTTTACAAATGGTAGAACATAACCATCTGACATAAATATGTGCAGTGTAAACAGTGTGTAAACAGTTAAGCTGGTAATTATATGGCAATGCTGTACTAAAGGGTTTTTCAATAAGAGCGCTACAAAGGTTAGATACCAATGAAATTCTTTATTCCTGTGAAAGTACGTTCGATGCCATTATGTGTGGAACTGGATTTCTTTTGCATGGCCACCACGGGCACGCTTGCAAAAGTCCAGATGCTGAGCCCAATTTTCGACGGGTTTCAAGCATAAATCGGCCGATACTGCTGCAATTTCACGTTCGATATTCGTACGAAGTTCATCAATCGTCGCTGGCTTGTTGTCATAGACCATAGACTTGATGTAACCCCACAGGAAATAATCTAACGGCGTCAACTCGCACGACCGAGGCGGCCAATCGACTGGGCCATTTCGTGAGGTAACACGTTCACCAAACTTGGTTTCCAATAAATTGATTGTGACATTCGCTGTGTGGCTTGTGGCGCCGTTATGTTGGAACCACATGTCCTCCAAGTCCATATTATCCAATTGGGGTCAAAAATATTCGGTTGTCATTGAACGGTAGCGATTCGCATTCACAGTAATGTGCCGGTCTTGGTCATCACGGAAGAAGTACGGCCCAATGACGCCGCCGGCCCATAAACCGCACCAAATCGTAATTTTTTCGGGATGCAATGATGACTCATGGATTACGTGTGGATTGCTGTCTGACCAATAACGCATATTTTGCTTATTGACGAAGCCAGTCAGCCAGAAATGAAATTCAGAATTCAGAAATTGGACGTAGCGCTCTTAAAGTTGAAGCCACTGACTCCAAATTTCGGTAGTAGATTTTAATAATTTCGACTCGTTGTTGGCTCGTATATCTTTCCATGATGAAATGGCAAACCTTAGTGAAGAGAAATGTCAAAAGAGCGGGAAAAAATATGGCGTCGTTTGCTGTTCCTATCGATTTACTTTTGTAGCGTCTCTGTTGATAACCTCTTTATTAAAGTGTCAGCACTGAGCTCGCTGAAGGGAACAATGGAAATGAACACTGATGATTGACAACAAAAACAAATAATATGCGAAATGGAAAGAAGAGAAAATCGAAAGAACTCAGATAATTAATTATTAATTTTTCAATAAAAATTAACAAAATTAAAACCCGCGAAATTACTGTAAATGATGAAAAAGATTATTTAAATTAAAATGCCGGCGGTTCGCGTGACGGAAAATTAATACGAGCGGTAATTCGGTTCGTGGCAAGAATTTAATCAACTTGCATTGTGTGTGTGTATGTTTTTGTATTAAATACTTCCGAACTTTTTTATATTTCACTATTTAAGGCGATTAATGTTCACAAAATATATGTTTTTAAATTGAAAAAAGAAGCGTAAAAATAATTTTGTGGTTCGGCTCACAATTGAGCGGAATAATAATTTCTTATCTCTAAAATTTAGAGATAAGAAAAATTCAATTTATAGATTTTAAGTTAATGTACACAAAATATTGTTTACGCTTGTACCTCTGTATCTGATAGGCCAGATTCACTTTCCTGGTTATGATGTGGACGGCAATCACGACAGCGGCATCGACGAGGCATGGAAACAGCAACAGGAATCACAGCAACAAGGAAGCTAATAAAACCCGAAACACTTTCCGGGATTTATTTGATGCAACAACTCATAAATCGCGCACTGTTTTACACTGTTAATACAAAACAAGACGTGTTAAAAAAACTATTGCAATAAATTAGCAAAACACAGTTGAAATCAAATCAAGTGCCTGCTCGGGCGCCAAAATGTAATTCCTTAATGGTTTTTAAGGATGAAAATATAAAAAAATTACAAAAATTCAAAATTCAATTCAAAATTCTAAAATGGTGACTTGATTTGGGATTCGGTATGTGTACAAAGACACACGTCCTACTTGTATGTATGAAAAATTCAACTGTATTTACTTTCTGTACAGGATGAAGCATCAAGCTACATATTGTCGCAGTTTTCAGCAATTGGGTTTACAATTCAAGTCATGCTTATGTTTAGTTCAATTAGTGCTAGTTTTAACGTTTAGTAAAACTCAAATTTAATATTCAACAAAATTCAATAAAAAAAACAATTAATAACTGAGTTATTATTTAAAAAAAAGTAAGTATTTTAAAAGATGATTAGAGATGTGAAGAAAACCAGGTTCGGTACAAAACACCACGTTGACGTGACCAAACAGTACTTCTTTGTAAAAAAAAAAATTCATACTATTGGGCCTTTTCTTACAGAAAAAAATATTAAATTTTCTTAAAAAAAACATTAGCTTTTAATAAAAGAAGTACCTCTCTTTAAGGAAAGGACCTTTTCGGGAAAATATAATGCATATTCTTACAAAAGGGACCCAGAAATATACTGTTGTTAAAAAATGCATTCAATAAATAAAAAATTTCTTCAAAAAAGTTCATCATTTTACAAAAAGTATCTTTTCTGAAAAATCCATTTAAATTAAAGTATTTTTCAACAGCTGCCTTAGGCGTGTTGGAACTAACTAATTCATAATATATAGCGAAAGGAACTTATTATTGCCCCAAATTTAGTTTCAGATTGAAAATGGGCGCTTTGACCACACCCGTATTAAATTAGGTATTAGGAATCATGTCGTCAAACCAAAGTCATCTATTGTGTACCTTCCACACAAAGTTGTGCGAACGGCTGGTTGTTCGACAAGATAACTCCCGCAAAACCGAACCACTCTATATGAAACTTGGTATTAGATAATATTTAGTCAAATGTCACTCTTCTATGCCAAATGAGTGGCTGTGCCACTCTTGTTGACAATATATCTCTCGTAAACCACAACCGATCTTAATGAAATTAGGTACTACGCAATGTTTTGTTAAAAGAAACTTTGGCCACTCTGCCAGGCCTATTTTTGTACCTCCCAAACAAAAGTAGGGCGGCTTTCCCTTTGACCAACACGATATCTCCCGTAAACCCAACCGATCTTAATGCAATTTTGTACCGGGTAGTATCTTGTTAACAGCTATTGTGTAATTACAAATACTATTGGCTTGTAGCCACGAGAAATTCCCAAAGCCACTTAGGATTATATTAGATAATATTTTGCGCAATAGCACCCTGCAATTGAATATGGGCGCGTTTGCCTAGGTCATTCATATAGGAGAAGGGCGTATATAAACCTATTTTAATCGACCTAGGACCTAATGGTCGAACGAACCACATCAGCCCTGAATTGCTGGTTACATGACGCATATACCGAGGTCCAATCTAGGGGAAAACTGCGGTTATAATGGTGATCGCCACATCTAATAATACTGAGGAAGTGCAGCTATTTAATATAACAAAGACCACATGAATTAAACCGGTCTGGGATAAGTACAAAGAAGAACTTAAGCAGTAGAAAAGAGAGGTGAAGAAAGCAAACAAGATATCCTGGATGGATTTCTGCATCAATATTGAATGTTCATCGGAAACCTTCAGGGTATTTAAATCTTTTCCCACAACACAACACCACATCCATGAACATAAAAAAAAGATGATTCCACCGGCAACGTTTAGTGAGGAATCACAGGTGGTGCTCCTGGATACACATTTCCCTGGGAATTCGTGGCAAACTAGGTACTTCAGTCGAATATTCTGTAGAATTACAGCTATTGGACGTTGTCAGTGAAATTGAAACAGAATCTAAACTTCTTTGGGCTTTGAAAAGCTTCAAATACTTCAAGTCACGAAGTCTGAACAATGTCTCGCCAACGGAACTAAAGAATGTGGTTTATAAACTGGAGCGCTGGCTCAAAGAGTTCTACACCGCTTGTATCAAGTAAGCCTACAAATGTACCTCTGAAGTGAAGGGATACTAAGGTTGTCTTCATTTCTATAGCGGGAAAACAGTCCCGTGCGAGACATAGGAATTTCCGGCAGATTAGTTATCCTGATTTCTCTTGGAACCCTTGAAGAGAGTCGGATAATCTATCTTAGGACCAATATCGATCACAGGGTAATCTAATCTACAGCACACCTCCAGTAAAGATAAGTCAAACGAAACCGCTATCCATAATTAAAAAAAACTGTTTTCCATTACATCCCATGAAGGGATTGAGGAGAGTTCCCACAACCAATGAGCTGTCCGCTTTCAAATTTTTCACTCACCGATTGGGACCTACAGTTTTACACCTGTTCCGAACGATATTTTGACAAGCATTTTCACGGTTAAGTACTCGATAGTGTCGCCATCACTAAGCGAGATGGCCGTCGTCGAAGAAAATGTAAGTTGGTCAGAGCAGATATCGAATTCACGTTCTCATGCACAAGAGCCGCACACACTTCCCATTGCTCTACCGATGGCCACGATTTGGCGTGGTTTATAGAAGGTTCTCTCGCTGTTAAAGAATTGTAACTTATGGTATCATTGGTAGCCTTCTTAGACATATAGGGGCCCATTAATAATATCAATTCCGGAGCAACAACTGCGGACCTCACAGCATATCATAATGTTTCTCAACATCTTTCCTACATAGAGACGTATTTCGGCTAGGCTCGCATTCGGCCACCTCAAGCAAGCTTTAAGTCGCCTCAGTAATGGAATCTCTCCATGAACACTATTCTACTTTCTTTGGAGAAGGTGGGTATTTATGCTATTGCCCACGCTGTTGATGCGGTAATAGCGGGTAGAGGAAAGTTTATAAGTAGTTTTAGGGGCATCCTGCAACAAGCCCTTCATACCACAGCCAGATGGGCTTCAGAAAATGTTATTAGGGTGCACCCAACTAAGCCAGAACTGGTACTTTCTTAGCAGGAGGTATAAGGTACTAACTGCTGTGCCTGTCCCCTTGGGGTACTGAAGGCGCAAAATACTTAAACGGTGAAAAATTTGTGTTTGTTGTTGTTTGGATACACATATAAGGTGTTTGTAGCTTGTGGCAAATATTGTATACTTGTGTCCAAACACATTATATAACATGTTTGGGACACAATGATTAGATGGTTATAATATATGTATTTGTGACCCAAATGTGGCTATGCTTATGGAAAACAGCTGAAAACAAAAACTTGGCTGAGTAAAGATATAGAAAGCAGCAGATCTTCAATTCACAAAACCAATGCATGCAAACATGTACATGGTTGCTGCAATATGTTGCTAGGGCTGTTATTTTTTAACGTTTAGGCATTTTTCTCGGCAGTTAAACTTCAAACTCAACATTCTGGAAGGAGCCTTATCTACTTAGCGCATTTAACACGTTAAACATGATTTAAGGCCAAAATACGTTGATTTTGTATATAAAAACCGGCTGATTCCGGTCCCAAAACATGTTAAACTTTTCAAATACGGTAAGTGGATATGGTGTTTAATACTTTAATATAAAAACTGAAACCGGGTCGGGTTCTTAAAACATTCGATATTTCGAAGAAACCGAAAACCCAATTTCTTGAAGTGGCCTGTTTCTTGAATACTCTAGCTCTGACAAAAACACGACTATCTAATAGAATCAGCGAGTTTACGACTGGCGTTCCTCATGGTCGGCTTAGGTCTTTCAATGTTTGGCAAAATTAGTGCTAGAGATCCTTGGATTCTAACAGCTTTCCCCGCTCCTTAAAACTTTATCTCTTATCGATCATGACTTCCAAATACGTTAATACTTGTAGTTATACCTTTTTGCGGCTGCTTATGAAAAGGACTTCCATGTTGTGCCCCTCTTGCTCCATTCCAGCTACATATAACCACATTTTGATCTGAGCCACTATTGCATCCATTTGGTCCCCCAATTGCAAAGGTAATTAGGGCGATTCTAGTCTTAATACTCAGTTAAACAGAATATTGCAAAGAAGCGGGTGTGGAACCGAACTCTCGCCGCGATGCTATAGAATATTGTGTAATGTCGCTCGCATACATTTGTCTACCATCTGACATGTAGCTGGCAAGCATTATTCGGACTCAACTAAAGACTTATAACCTCGGCACACTACTCTTTAAAACCACCCTTTCATCTTTTCCAGGCAACAGCCTCCCATGCACGGTCTACGGTAATTTTCAAAGCGCCTCTCGGCATACTGCACTGAGAAAAAACTTTACATCAAATCGATTATAAATGTTCATCAATTGACTTGAATTTGAATATTGTGCGCTTCTTCAATTTTTTTCAACGTCATTGAATTGGTGATCTTTTTCACATCAATCTTCGTCATTGGAATTTGAAACTAATTAGTGGGATCGATTCAAAATATGGACGTTGTATTGAAAAATAAAGAGAAATAGAAAAAAGTAGAAGAAAATAGAAAATAAATAAAAAAGTAGAAAATAGCGAAATGGACAGAAAACATCCACGCTATGAGCACTTTTTATGTGGTCTTGGACCCTGCTATTGTGGATTTTTTAGGATGAAAAATAGTCAAAGGATTTTGGCTACTGATTAAACAACAATTTACATAAAAATTATAACCAATTTGCACCAAATTGATGACAAACTCACAACAAAATGATGACAACCTTACATAAAATTGATGAAAAATTTACATCAACTTGAAGTAGCATTGTCGTTGAATCAACGTAAACTATTGTTAAAAGACTGATGAAATATTCTTCATCAATTCCATGAAATGTGTCGTAGGTTGGAAAATGAGGAATTATTTAATCAAATTGATGAAGCTCTTTCTTTCAGGGTGGCTGTGCGATAGAGTCCCTTTCTCCTCGGCAAGCAATTAAAGATTATTCGCTTCAATGTCTTCTTACCCATTCTGGCGACCCATCCGTGTAAAAATTCACATATATCTGCTGCCCGGAACTCCTTTATTCCCGTATTCACTAGCAGGCTTTAGAGTATAAATATCCAATCCACTTTGATAAATGCGAGACTAATGGCCCATTGTTAGAGTTGACTTAACCCGATGGCAGACGAAGAACGATTCTACCTGCCCATATTGGCTGTCCACAGCTAACATTCGTATGTAACCTTATACTAAGTGTATCAGTGTGAGTGGTTCACACAGTATCCGTGCTAGGGGAACATATGACAACCTTTAGAATCATATACTTTAGAAGTTGTTGGTATTAAGATCGTAGAAGTTTCTTTTTAGCTTACAAGACAATGATTAACCATATTTTCACCCATTTTTTGTTAAAATCCCAATTTCCTAAAAATTGCAACTTTCCAGGAAGTATAACCGAATATACCAATTACGCGAAATATTTAAACAATTTTCTTCAAACTATTACCGTAAACAATTGTGGCCAACATAAAAACTAAACTCTTGACATTAAAATCATATAACTTTCGGGAGCAAAGCAGTTTTACTTCACCTCAAAATCATCAACAATGAAATGAAATTGTAAAAAATTTTGCGATATTAAAAAATTTCATGATATAAAAATAAACATAAAAATGTACAGAAAATCTAAAGGAAATGCAAAATTTTGAAGCAAATCTTCAAATCAAATTCAAATTCAAATGACCATTTGAGCCAACCTTTAACCAAGAAATCATTTAACTTAACCAAACCCAACTATTCGAAAAGGTATAAAAATGAAATAGAAAATTGTCGAACTAGAAAAAAAACAGAAACGTTTAATGTGAATTGAAATAGTTAAACATAACATAAAGTCATGTAATTATCAATGAATATTGCAGACAGAAATGGAAGGACCTCAATACCAAAAAAAAAAAAAAACACAAAAAATAAACACAATTGACCATAAAATTTGAGTAACCACAAATGTAGAGAAAGACACAACAGTTTACAGAGGCACAAATGTGCAACTTTCATTACTACTACTATTACAAAAGATACCATTAAAACCTTTAACATTAACATTTTGATATGAATTTAATTTCTTTCTAGATGCTGATGCAGCAATGTTGCTGGTGCTGACGGTTTTGACCATAAAACTAAACCGAATATCCAAGTTTTGCTTATTTTCATTGGTTGCCACAATACCGTTGACAAGTGGATAACAGAAGTTAAGCTAGAGTCAGGCGACACAGACAAGGCACAGTGGGAGGAAATTAAAAAAAACCGGGCATCATAAAATATTTTGCTGAAAATTGTATCTCTTATACCCAAATATTAGTACAAGCAATACAGTAAGAATATCGTTTTTTCGGAAAATATTAATTTTTGTCCGTCACGCCTAATTCAATATATTGCTGCACTGCAAATAATAAAAGTTGTCCAGGGGGTTTATTGAAAACCAAGAAATTCTTTTCCGGTATGAGATTATGAGATTATTGCGCTAAAACCACTTTAATTATGTATTTCATTTCAAAACATTTTGTATCTTCAATAGACGTTCGATATTTGTTTTTTTAGCATCTGACATCTATAGGCACGGGTAAGGCAATCTATCAAAGTGAACAAATGCAAACAACACACAGCGTTAGTATCACATACGTGGTTGTTGTACAACAATAGTCTCTACCTGAAAATAAGTATGATGGTATTGATGTAGCGGCAGCGAACAAACAAGCAGGTCGTCGTCGCCAAAGAGTATTGAATAGTATAGAGAACTCGTGGAACAAATTGTATGACGCAAAAGCATTGGCGACATCTGTGGAATGATTAAAAACGTATTACTCTCATTTTGTCATAATTTGGTCCATTTATAATTTTGATGTTAAACATTGATGCCTTTTGCAATATTTGTGCTTTTTGTATTGTTTTATATAATAACATTGTCGAAATGGTGCATTTTATTGAAATATTCTATAAAGAGAATAAGACTCATTTCTGCTCTTTTCCTCAGACTTTCAACACGAGAGCGGAAAAAGAGTGCAATAAGTTCCCTATACTATTCAATACTTTTTTCGTCGCTGTGTTTATGAGAAAACAACAACAATTATTTCAGTGAGATAAATATTGCATTTTATTCAGTTGTATGCCAGCATTCAAACAAGCAGGTCTTCGTCGCTCTGTTTATAACAAAACAAAAACAATTATTTCGGTGAGTTAAATATTGATTTATTTATTATAAAACTGTTTCATCTAATGTTAACGCAGCTGTAAGAAAAAAGAAAGTACAAGTGTTGTTTTTTATTTTCCAATGTAGCATTTACTAATGTGTTCATAGAAATCGAACAGGTACCGTGTAGCAAAAAGGTATTAACACATCGCCCATGAGTTGGAACACTCATTGATTTTTTTTAAACTAAGGAATTCCTTTCCGGTATAAGACCACTAAAAGATGAAGAGTTCATAGTGCTAAAACTACTTTAGATTTTGTATTTCATTTCCAAACAGTTTGCATCTTCTTTATATGTTCCATATTATTAACAAAGGGCTCTATAGACATTGGTGCAACAACGCCTGGAAAGAAATTAAATTCATATCATAGTGTTAATGTCACGTATAAAGGTTTTAATGACATATTTTGGAAGAGTAGTAGTAATGAATGATTTAAATTTATGGCACTGCAAATTTTTGAATCATTCTCTCTACTTGTGGCTACTCAAATTTTATTGTCAACTGTGTTATTTTTTCATTTATTTAAAATTGGCCGAGCAATTAATTTAAACCATTTATTTTCAATATTGTATCACTCACGACTAGTTGCAGCACCATTTTCGTTGTAGCCTCTATCTTCCACTGTGAACCAACTGCCACAATACAATGCCAAAAAGGAGTTAACGTCTTTGCGCCTTAAACCAAACAAATAACAAAAAACCCAACGATAGGCGAGCGCGGGTTATATAATCTTGTGAAGAAATTTAAAACGCTTTCGAATTATAAATTTTCTAACCTTTTGCTTCTTTATGTGGCAATTTGCCAAATGTTCCAGTTGTAGTTGTTGTGCTGCCGTAATGGAATAAGTGATATAAGATCTCCTAAAGTCAATACGCCGACTCATACGCAGCGTAGATATCAATACAAGTTATGCTTAAATTTTAGGTAACCAACGACATATTGACATCAGTTGTAAACAGTGGCGAGAGTTCTGTTGTTACCAAGTGACCGGGGGGGGCGTGTATATAAAAAATTCTGAACTTATCCGGTTTACATTACATTTATTAGAGTTAAAGTGTTAAATGAACTGGGACTCCCATTGTTCCTAGAAGTCTATTTCGTATTTCTGATAATTTTTAATCGATAACGACACATATTTATATTTTCATTATATTATTTGCCAATATATCTATAAAGTACAATTCATATTTGGGTCCCAGCGCCATGAGGCATAATTTACAAAAAATTAAAGGGTTTCCCACTACACCCCATGAAGGGATTGGGGGAGAGCTTCTCACAACCAATGAGCTGTGCGCCTTCTATATAGAAAAAAATATAGGCCTATAAATTTCAATTAAAAATTAATTAATTAATTGAATTAGTTAAATTTCTAATCATATTTACAATTTATTTTTTGAGTTTACAACAGAACTTGGAGTTGGCAAGGCGCAAATCTACGGCGCTAAAAATGTTTAATTTTTGAGTGCATTATCGAATTTTTGCTATGAATCTTTCTAAATTAATATAGATATGCATTGATTTGTTCTGAACAAACCTTAATATAGACAATTTTTTTAAACAAAAACTATTATGATAAAGTATTTTACAGAAACTTGAATTTTATAGCGGCGTTGGGAGGCAATATGTGTAGCGGCTGAGTTACCAGCCGCCGTCGTCACGTTTCGTACGGCTCTAGTCTTTGATATACAATACTATTGTTGTTTGTAATTCGTTTATTTTTGTTTGAAATATTTTATTTTCTGAACTTAAAGAATGTTTCGTGATTAAACTGCGTTTTTTGTAATTGTGTTTAATTGACAAGTGTTTTTGAATAAATTTGATTGGAAATGAGTGTTTACGTTGAGTGTTTTGTTTGCAATGAAAAATGTGGCTGTCCCCAAACATTTTTTATGCACTTGAAAAGACACTATTTGTTTATTGTTTTCAATAATTTTGCGTAAAAAGAAAGTTTAAGACTCACCTTCTTAAACTTTTTGAACGTGTAAAACAAGAGTGCCCTGAATTGGATAAAAGCAATTCATTTCTCCAACAAAGATGTGAATATGCAGAAGAGATGGAATGCGACAATGAAGGAGCAGATAAATTGAATGGTCTCCAGAACCACCAGATGTGCCTATTTGTTCTATTTAATACAAATCGTTTAAACATTAAAAGTTTAATATATAATAATAGTTTAAGAAACCCGGACCTCAGTTCCGATTATGAATCCAAATTCTAAAAAATTAAATTTTTTTTAGATATACATAAGTACATGTGTATCTGCGAAACCTTGAATAAAATCGCTTTAAAAATATAACATTTTAGTTTTTGTAGCGTCGTGGCAGGAGGTGGGGGTTTCATGCTGAAAAAGCCATAACGGGTTTAGTTGATTCAATTCAAAATTTAATCAAAAATCACGAAAAAATCAATAATTTTTTTAATTAACTTTATTACATACTTAATCAATATTTTTGGAACAAATCAATAAATGTTTTAATCAAATTTACAATTTTTTTAATTGAAGTTGTTTTTGCCAAATTTGCAAATACCTATAAGTAATATTATCATATTCGTGATTACACCAAAATGAATTAAAAAAGTTAATCAAATAAACAAATTTTTTAATTGAAATTGATTTTTATTTTTTCCTGTGTAGTTTCACACTCACTGATTGGGACCTATACTTTACACCGCTACAGAAGGGTATTTTGAGAAGCTTTTTCATAGTCTCGACGTTACTAAGCGAGTTGACCGCCGCCAACAGAAATGTAAGATGGTCAAATCATGGATCGAACCCACGTTCTCATTCCTCAAGAGCCGTGCACCTTAGCATTGAACCACAGACGTCCCCAAAGGCGCTATTGCTATTCGGTATTCTTAATTAAATTTCTTAAATTGGTCAAAATAAAAACCATAAAAGGTGTAAATAATTAGTTTTATTCAAATGCGCCAGCCTCTTTCTTCTCAGTCATGTTTCAATTTTCATTTTAAAACGAATCAGCCAGAAACTTCGAGTTTGTATATGGCAGCGCGATGGTATAGTCAAGGCGCCCTCTGAGCATGTAAACGAAAATGTGCTCAAATTACTCGAGCCGATGCCCAAAAATGCGAAGCGTGTGGCTCGCTTCACAATACACATTGTGATTGACAAAATAACATATCCGAATCCACATATTTTGATTAGATACCGAAATTTTAGCCTATAATAATATCGACAATCGATACACATTTTGCAATACTAATGAAAATAACGAGGTATAACTGCATTTTATTGTTGTCAATGACGCTTTTAGAGATTATTACAGCAGCCTGTAGAGATTGTCATAACCGGCCTTAAATGAACCTGTCGTTGATGTTTGATAGTTAATAAGTGTGTAATCACTATCGTTTTAACAAATTTTGGAACGAAGTTCCTTATCGCACGTTGCGGGATAAAAAGAATATGGAAAAGAATTAAACAACTGTGTTTAACACTATTATGTTACAACACAGTATTATCGACTATAATGGGTACTTTTGCTTCGGTTTGTGTCTACACTAACATATGTTGAGAAATTTCTTGTTTAATGGGAAGTTTTCTAGCAGTTTTAAACCCAATAAAAAGTAAATTTAGAAAAGCCAAGGTGAAAGAAGTATAAAAAAATAAAATTTTCTTAAATAAGTGCCCCTTTTTTTAAAAAATAAATTTTCTCAAAAAAACATACCTATTCATATTCTTAAACAAAGTACATTTTCTTAAAATAATACACTACATGAAAGAAGTACCTTTGCTTAAAAAAAAAGTAAATATTTTATAAAACATACATTTTCTTAAAAAAAACTAGCTTTTCTTTAAAGAGTACATATTTTGTGAAAAAGATGTACCTATTCTTAAAAAAATTACCAATTCTGAAACACCTTTTCTTCAAAAAAAAATACATTCTCTTAAAAAAAATACATTTTATTAATTTTCTTAAAACTAAAGTGATACGTTCTCTTTTGTTTTCCTGATATAAGTAGCCTTTCTGAAAATAAATACATTTTCTTAAAAAATTACCTGTTCCTAAAGAAATTTAAAATTTAAAAAGTACCTGGTCTTAAAAAAGTACTTCTTTGTACAAAAAATGCATACCCTTATGACTTTTTCTTCCGGAATGTACTTCTTCTTACTGATAGTACGTTTTCTTTTAAAAAAATAGTAGCTTTTAATAAAATAAGTACGTCTCTTTAAAAAATTACATTTTCGGGAAAATATAATACATATTCGTACAAAAAGGAACTAAAAATATACTTAAAAAAAAATACATTCTCTAAAAAAATTGTTCGTAAAAAAAGCTTATCATTTTACACTAGGGTGGACCTTGTGTCGATATTTTGGTAGATGAGGGCTCTATTCCGTGCCTTTTTCAAAAAAAATGACAATGCCGAAAAAAAAAATTAAAAAAAAAAAACATTAGGGGTTGCGCACGAGCCGAGAAAAAGGTCCACTTTGCCAAAATTAGGGGGGAAATTGCCATAGGTCATCAGGGGTCACCCGTAGGGGGGAAGAATGTATGGCCGACCCCCATTAACTTTTTACCGCCAACATTTTCCCCCAAGACACCCACCCCCTATCTCCTCCCCTTAGGGGGGTCACCATACAAAAATGGAGGTTGCTCAGTATTTTCGAAAAACACCATAGGTCATCAGGGGTCACCCCTAGGGGGGCAAAATATATGACCGACCCCGATTAACTTTTCATCCCCAACATCTTTTCCGAACAAACTTACCCTCTATCTCCACTCCTTGAGGGACTCCCCATACAAAAATACTGAAAATCTATGTATTTACAGTTGCACAATATCGAGATTTTTTTGTTTTTTTTTGATTTTTTTACAGAAATTCCACCAATATTCAAGAGTGGTCATTGTTTGGAAAGTCTTGAAAAATTTGAAACGCACACGTGCTGAATCAGGTACATAGGCACCCTTAGCAGATGCCCCCATTCATCAGTACCTGGCAGTAAAATATTGCAAAATACGTAGTAGTTATAAATAGCAGTTCATTCATCGATTGTTGTCATTCAACAAGTGCCGACGACCGCGAAAAGTAAATTGATTTTTCTCCCGTTTTTTAAAAGTTAAGATGACAACACGACTTAGATCGCGAGACGATATTTTTTTGATTGGTTATCCAAGCATGAATATTACGGGGAACAAATTACCGTCGAAGAGGCAAGTGCTAAGAATGCATTTCTTCAACATTCGCAAACGAAACATGTCGAAGAAAAATAGTGCGGTTATAGTCGCGGACGCAGTGATGATTTTTTGGCGCCAAGCAGCTATTCCGACGAAAGCCAGAGGAGATGTTACAAGAAAAATAGCTGCGCTGCACGATGAGTGGGATGCTTTAAGAAAGTCATCTCACAGAAAGACTGAGTCCACTAGAGAAAAAGAGAATACGTTTTCTGATAGCTTGGATAATCTTTTCGATATCGCACACGCCAACGCCCTTGAGAAAATGACAAATACCGAAGACATTGAGTTTCTGCTAAAGCAAAGAGAAGATGGCCGGTCAGGAACTATGGGAGGTGTGGACGCTACTGATACTCGAACGAGGAAAAGAAAAGCTGAGCGCGAAGAACAAGAAGAGTTGCGACGCAAACGTGCAACGGAATCTAGTAGAGATCGGTTCGCTAAAGGCGGTAAGCTATTTCGCGCTTTGTGTGTTCGTCCAATGTTTATATTCAAATGAAATTCGTTCAATTGCAGTGGTTAAATTTTCAAGCAGTGATTCAAGCGATGATAATGGGAGACAGGACGAAAACTTCCCGGCAGAAGCTGGCCCGTCAAATGTTGGTGACAGAAGAGGTTACAAACAATGTTTTACTGAACGAGTCCTATCAGCTTTGGACAAGTGCAAAGTGACTGACCGAGACGCGGTCGGCATTATGATAGCGGCGGCAGAAGCATTTGGACGCGATCCTCAACAATACACAATAAACCGTACGTCGCTTCGGAGATGTCGGCGTTCAAATCGAGAGAACATGCTGAGTTATGTGAAAGACAATCCAGAAGTAAGATCGCATAGATTTATTTGCTCTCATTCAGAATTCTTATTCTTCAACGCGTTTCATTCATCTCCAGCTTGTCGCAGCTAAATCCTTCGTAGTCCATTGGGATGGCAAAATGCTTTTGGATTTTGTGGGTACAAAGAAGGTGGACCGTCTACCGGTAATTGTCTCGTACGGAGAAAAAGAACAACTTCTTGGAGTTCCCAAAGTAGAAGATGGGAAAGAAAAAGGCCGGAGAATAGCACATGCCGTTTATCAACTGTTGGCATCTTGGCATATGACACATCGAATACAAGGACTTTCTTTCGACACGACATCAACGAACAGTGGCCCATTCTCCGGAGCCGCAGTTGCTCTTGAGCGGCTGTTGGAGAGAGAAATCTTATATTTACCTTGCAGACACCACGTATACGAACTGGTGCTAAGGGAAGTTTTTGAGACAAAAATGGGAAAGACCAGTGCACCAGGCGTTCCTTGCTTTGACCGTTTCAAACAGGAATGGGACGCTGTAAAGGTTAAACCATTCCATTCTGGCTTGATAGACGATCAAGTCGTCAGAAAAATTCCTGTGGCAATGCAAGTCGGCATAAAGAAGTTTTGCTTAGATCAATTGAAGGAGAAACACCCTCGCGATGACTACAAAGAAATGCTACAATTAATTCTTTTGTTTCTGGGTGAAAAACTTGAGAATTACCATTTCCGACCTCCAGGACCCTTTTCCCATGCTCGATGGATGGCAAAAGCCATTTACAGCCTCAAGATGTTTTTGTTTCGGAGAACTTTTCACTTATCTGTATGTGAATTGAATGGTATTCGACACGTTTGTATTTTTGTGGTGCGACTTTACGTTAAGGCATGGTTTGGTTCTTCTCGAGCAGCTGAGGCGCCGAATCAAGATTGGAAGTTTTTGAAGGACATCGTCGAGTACAAGTCCGTTGACCAGGATTTATCTCGGGTAATGATAAAGAAATTTATCGGTCACCTATGGTATCTCGCCGATGAGCACATAGCCCTTGCCTTTTTCGATGACAAGGTTTCAAATGAGTTGAAGGCCAAAATGGCCCAAGCATTGCTAGAAAATGAGAATGACGAAGGTGAAGAAGATGAAGAAGACGAAAAAGGTGAAGAAGATGAAGAAGACGAAGAAGGTGAAGAAGATGAAGAAGACGAAGAAGGTGAAGAAGATGAAGAAGACGACCCGGTTCCCCCAGCTCCTCGCGTCGTAATCAAAAGCACCAGCGTTAAAAAAATCGAGGTGAAATTCAAAGATGTGAATGAGGAATTCTTGGCTAAAGACTTGAGCAACTTCGTCTCTCATAATACCAAAAATTTATTTGTACGATTTGGAATATCGCAAGATTTCATTCTTGCAAATCCAGCAACCTGGAAATCTCGCGCAGACTATCAAGAAGGTCGTAGAATTGTAAATAACTTGCGCGTTGTGAACGACACTGCCGAAAGAGGAGTAAAAATGATACAAGATTATAATAGAATACTGTGTCAAGGCGAAGAAGAGAAACAGTATTTACTACATGTTATCGATTCTTACCGCAAGAAATACCCATCAGCGAACAAAAATATGTTAATTTGACTATATTATATTAAGAGTGCTTAGTAGTACTACTCAATTACAGCTTCTTTTATTTTTGTATGGGGAGTCCCTCAAGGAGTGGAGATAGAGGGTAAGTTTGTTCGGAAAAGATGTTGGGGATGAAAAGTTAATGGGGGTCGGTCATATATTTTGCCCCCCTAGGGGTGACCCCTGATGACCTATGGTGTTTTTCGAAAATACTGAGCAACCTCCATTTTTGTATGGTGACCCCCCTAAGGGGAGGAGATAGGGGGTGGGTGTCTTGGGGGAAAATGTTGGCGGTAAAAAGTTAATGGGGGTCGGCCATACATTCTTCCCCCCTACGGGTGACCCCTGATGACCTATGGCAATTTCCCCCCTAATTTTGGCAAAGTGGACCTTTTTCTCGGCTCGTGCGCAACCCCTAATGTTTTTTTTTTTTAATTTTTTTTTCGGCATTGTCATTTTTGTTCAAAAAGGCACGGAATAGAGCCCTCATCTACCAAAATATCGCAAAAATGTCATTTCAAGGTCCACCTTATTTTACACAGAGTATCTTTTCGTAAAAATCCATTTAAGTTATCGTATTTTCCAACGGGCGCCTTAGGCGTGTAGGAACTAACTAGTACATAATATATAGCGAAAGAACTTCGTTCCAACCGGGTGTCCCCAGACACCTCATGTAATTTTTTGTAATAATTTTTCAAATTCATCAGTCAGATAAAAAGTTATCGACCAAACTCATGCATGTGCATGACACGTCTCTGGTTCGCTGTAGAGGTTTTCACAACAGACTTTAGAGATTATTTCAACCGACGTTTCATGTAGTCACAGTCGAATTTGAGGATGTTACAACCGATTTTGAGGATTTAATTTCTGAAGACGAATATCAGTGAAGGTAAGATGCAATTTCATGAAGAAATTTAAGTGAAAATACGATCTTGGGGTACAGTAATCACACTGAAAAAAAACCAACAATTTTATCCACTTAAGAATGACAACTGCGTAACGGAAATATGCCATTGTGACAGAAATTCCATAAAATGAATGCAAATTGCAAAGACACCGTTGCTATTTTTCATTGAGTACCCGCTCATGCAGTTTGTTATAAGTTAAGAATTTCCATGGTCCCAAACAAAAACAAAAATTGGTCTACCGTAAAACACAGGTGTCGTACGGAAATCGCACTGCTAAATATCATGAAAATTCTGGCATCCATGGCTTACTAGATGGGGCCGTTTCTGAAAATAATGATATACTGGCAATTTTTCAGTATATAGACCGAAAGTCGTAAAATTTCCACGTCACATTTATTTCACTTACTTGCTTATTTAGGTGAACTCAAACAACGCAGAGGGGTCAAGGGCCTTACAAAATCAGGATAACTAACAGGTTCGGTCATGAGATGTTCTCCTCCAGTTGATAACACCAAGCTCTCGCGGGCAATATTCCACCTGGTCTTTCCAACGAAGTTTTGGTCGTCCTATATGTCGATGTCCTTCGAGTACGTTTTCAGATACCTGGTTCACTATGATCGATGCTACTGACATGGCTTAGCCAGCATCAGTGCGCTATTTTGATACGCATAACTACGTCGATGTCGGTATACAGATTATACATATCGTTGTTCATCCGTCGTCGATTCTCGCCGTTTTCTTTTATACCACCATATATTATGCAGAGCAAATTTCTCACGAAGACTTCCAGTGATGTTTCATCACCATGCAATATGACCTAGGATTCTGTGCCATAAAGCCACATAGTCTGATACAGTTGGGTCTTCGTTACTAAAATGAGGGTTTTATCTCTGCCTACCAGAGGCCTCGCCTCATACAATATGGTTATGTGAGATCTTTACCAATCTTTACTGGGGATTCCGTGTCGGGCACTGCAATTCTACAACGGCGTGTCAGCTTAGCAGGAAAACCAAGCTCCGACACAACTTGGTACAGTTTTCCCCATATCGGGCTATCGAAGGCAGCCTTATAGTCTACAAATAGCTGGTAGGTGTCGATTTGTTTTTTCGTGGGTTTTTTATAATTTGTCGTAGTGTGAATATCCGGTGGATAGTGACTTTACAGGCCCAAAGCCACACTGATACGATCCGATCAGATATGCAACAAACGGCCTTAGCCTTTCCCACATTAGGCTCGAGTGGACCATGTAGGCGATGGATCGTACATGTACACGACACTCCAAACGTCGAGCATGCATTCGTCTAGCCATACTTTCCATACGAGCTGATACATGCACCTTTCCAAGTCACAGCTACCAGTCTTATGCAGCTCAGCCGGTAGTCCATCAGCATCCGCGGCTTTGTTGTTCTTAAGCCGGTAATTTGCTGTGCTAACTTCGCCTTGGTTAGCAAATGGGTAGTAGACTCGATCGTCCTGTATGTGTTCAACACCCTCATCTATATTGAGGTCTCCTGGGACAAGTAAAATGGAGAAGTGATATCTCTATATTGTTAACATACTCTGCATATCTGTGGCAAGACTCCCGTCCTTAGCTCTACAAAATGAGTGCCCTGGTCCATTTCCGTTGGTTTGGCTTTATACTTTTCGGCAGATGTTGTGGGCGTCATTCTTCCTTCTGTGTGATTCAATTCGCTCACCCTCGCGCTTTCTCCACAGCCGTTTTTTCTTCTTAAACAAACGGGTTTCCTCTCTTCTCTTCTCATTATAACGGTCTGTCGGAGCATGTGTTGCGACTGACTAAAGAATTACCATACATGCAGCGTTCTTTTCATCACTTGCCTTGTGACACTCTTTCCATGGTATGTCTTTCATCAGTTTTTCAAAACCAACTACGGTCTCTGCAGCAGTTTTCATAGAGCTGAGGAGAAAATGAAGAAAGGACGTGCTATACACCTGTTGGAATTCGATTGGCAAAAGCACGGGCCTTTGTCCGAAAATCGTGCATTGGCTTTTTTCGGCTATCGTGCGCTCAATTATCACCTAGGCTGCCTAGTTTGATGGAACGCATTCAGGTACAGCTACCAGTTGAACATGCGCAGTATGAAAAATGCTCAGTAAGATAGGATACCGCAGGAGCCGCCGGATATAATGCTGAATTTGGCTACTCTTGATGTCTGCGCGAGACGGTGTGCTTCTAGAAGCCCCATTCGTATGATAGAATAGGGTATCTGAAAACATACCCGTGAGGGACATGCTAAAACTCTCCAGGAGTTGATTGAGAATCCCCTGGACGCGTGTCCAAGTCAAGCCACTGACGACATGCAGACAACTGTAAACTTTGGGCGATGCCCGGCGATCATGATGACTGGGAGTGACTGGGTGGACGGTATACCTTCCTCACCCTCTGATCATCTGATCTTTACTGATTGCTCCAAAATGGGATTGGGCACAGGAGCGGGTATCTTCAGTGAGGACCTTCAACTCGGACTTTCGATGAGATTGGGTGCGAACTGCAGTGAATTGCAAGCGGAAATCCTGGCGATTATGTGAGCTGCGACTGAGATAATGGACTCGTGATTGTGATAGTAAGCCAGCCCTCAGTGCGGGACAAAGAAATATCACAGGGAATGTTGAAGCAGAGTGTCTTGCTAGAGCAGGATGCACTTCTGTTGATTTGAGATTAATTACCTCTGCAAATACACCGATCTGTTAATTGTACGGCTTGATCGATCGCTGGTCGCTGGACTAGATCAACGCTGCCTGGTTGGCCAGGGTGGATTGCATGATTTCAAAAGACATATGGCCGGCATTGACCACAGGGAGGGCTAAGTCGCTTCTTCTACTGGGTAAGGCTGACTTGCAGCTTCTTATTGGGGTTGTCACGGGTCTCTGTGATGCTGGAGGCTTTCCTCGGAACTGGACTGTGAACGGGGTTGATTACTGCCGTGCTTGTGGTGTTGCAGAAGAGGTGGGGACCACTGAGCACCTCTCTGTTAATGCCCAGTCCTACAGCGGAAGCATCGCCGTTGCCTTGGATGGTCTCAGACAGAGGGCCTGGCCTCATTGCGCGATGTGACCAAGGAGTATTTGATGAAATTTTCACGGGGTGCGCCATCTATCTTGACAGGCGAAACCATCATCTGACGATTTCTCTATTGGTTCTTTCTACCCCACTGGTAATCTGGAATGGTAAACCCTGACCTGCACATTTGGATCCACCTCTTGGATGGTGTTGTATATATTGATCAGGGCTTATCACGGGATATATATATATATATAAACTGGGAACATAATTTAGTGCGTCTTCTGTTTGTTCTTCGACTATCTATGAATCGGAATTTTCACTATTAGTGGGGCTCGTCCCCTTCTCTTCCCACCCTTCTATCTTTTTTCTGATACATGTGGACAATCACAATAGGTCTCAAGTGTAGTGACGATAAAGCAGTTGTAAATTGTCTCATACTGTTACGTGGCCTAAACCGAACTTAAACTATGGGTACGATTTTGCCCATTTCTTGATTTTATGGAGCGCCATCTAACTGCAGCTATATGAACTAGGGTCTAAAGATTTGTGGGTAGTAAAAATTATCAAAATCATAGATGGTGGTAATATAGTTTTGTGTTTTTTGTCACAGATTTAGCCCATAGTTCCATGGCTGTGAAATTCTCTCCCCAATATCTTCCTATGGTATGTCATGAGAAATCAAGTTTATACTAGACACTACAATATCATAACGGAAGTAGTAACCATAAAGTTCTGTAGAGGATAGGTATACAAAATTTAAAATTAAAAAATTGTGCTCTAATATTCACAGTACCCCAAGTTTCCATTAACATTTTTCAACTTCTTCTCTACTAGTACCTTTGTTTACGTTTCAGCTGCTTAAACATAGACAGGAGACTTTTAGCCCCATTCATTCTATCTATCTAAAGCAAATGGATAAAACATTCACTCTGTCTACCCTACTGACCAACAACCTGACTTTTAGCCGAAGGCTTCAAGAAGAAGTAGAAAAAATAAACGGAGCAGACATTATAAAAAACGGCGGCCAATTCAAATTTGTTGTTTGGCAAACATTAACATTTTGGAAGTTAACAGTGTATGAACGCTTATTGCGGCTGCTGTTGCCAAAAATATATAAAGTATAAAGCCGACTCCTTTTCCACCAACAAATTTCAAGCAGGTTCGGCGAACATATGAGTTTATATTTGTTTTTTTTTGTCTATTTGGCTAAATGGCTTTCAGCTGTGGACCAAAACTGAACTATTGCAACGTGCAGCCACGATGCGGGTGTGGAGACTGCTGCTCTTAATGTCGTTGTTGTGGTCAGATTTTGGTTCGCTTATGGGTTTAGGTATTTTTTTTCAGATTTTCATCCTCACAGTTCATATAGGATATATATTGGTTGTGGAGTGAAGTTAAACACTTAAATATAAACAGAAAAACACCCTCATGTGGCCTAAAAATTTACGCAAAAAACGAAGTCTAAAACTATAACGACCTGTTTTAGTTTGTGGTTACCCGGTACTAAGTAAAGATGTAAAGGCAGTGTGAATTAGGATGATGGAAATTGGAACACTAACGAAAGAAACTCACATTTTGTTCATCTTATAGTGCTACCTATATCACATCATAAATTGTATTTTGTTTTTAAAATCGAAGAAGGAATGTTTTGTAAAATGTAGTCAAAACTGTATCAACTCTGCTATCCAACCCTATTTTAACCCTAACACGGGTATCTAAATATCGGTCTTCTTAATCTATCATCTGCTTTTAAACGAACTCTTCTGAAATGGTTGTCTTTTTCTGTACGATCGTCGACATCTTATAGAAGACAATATCGACAAAAAGCAACAGGAACTAGAACTAATTGAACTAAAAAAAAAGGTTGTAGAAACCGCAAATTCGGCTGTTTAGAGAATTAGATTTTCATGACTGGATTTAGCTCTGACAACTGAAATTCGGTTAAAAAATCTCGTTTTATACATAATTTGGTTGTATTAATTGAATTTAAAATTAAATGCGTATTTAAATATCTGTAATTGCTGTTGCAACAACCAAATTCGGAGTCATATCGGTTACAATACACGAATTTACAACCAATTCGGTTGCAGTAGCCGAAAGTGCTAGGAACTTGGGTGAACTAATCGAATTTTCTACCGATTCGGCTGCAGCAACCGAATTTGATGGCAGTTCGGTTGCAGCAATCGAATTTGATAGCAGTTCGGTTGCAGCAACCGAAAATGAGCTAGGAGTGGCCGTTACAGTCAATGGCGATCGTTATCGGGCCATGTTGAACGAATTTTTGTTCACAAAAATTTAAGAGGAGGATATTGGCTACATTTGGTTTCAACAGGGCGGCGCTACATGCCACACAGCCGAAGCTACACCCGATGTTTTGCGCCCTGTTTTTGAAGATCGCATTATCAGCCGCAGCGCTGATGTCGTTTGGCCACCTCGGAGCTGCGATTTGACACCGTTGGACTATTATTTGTGGGGTGCCCTCAAAGATAAGTGTTACGCCGATAAGCAAGAGACAATTGACGCTTTAAAGGACAATATTCGTGAAGCCATTGGTGAAATACAGCTGCACACAATCGATAATGTGCTTAAAAATTGGACCGATCGTGTAGGCTACTGCATGGCCAGCCGAGGCAGCCATTTCAAAGAAATTATTTTCCATTATTAACCGGAAGTATTGTACTTTCAAATAAAAAAAGAAATTTGAGAAAATATTCAGTAGCTTTTTTTTATAGCATTTTCAAAAAAAAAAGTTATTTGGCGGACCCTTTATTTCAGATATCTAATAGCAATACTCATTCTATCTAATCGCAATAATTATAAACAATTTAATTATTAATCAACGTTGGCTATCCAATACAACATCATAAATTTCGCTCATATCTCAAATTCAATGTTTTTCAAATCACATATCTTAGCAGTTAAAACACATTTTAGCACTTTTGCTATCACATCAAAGAAATCTCCTGCGAAATGTGTTTAATTTTGGAAGGAAGAAATAAAATATGATAATACAATTACGAACTGGCGTACTCTAATAGTACACCGTGCAACAGAATTCAAGGAGTTTCTTTAATCATAAGAAGAAGATGAACTGTCTTCGCAAATGTACGAAGTAGTAACAAGATCTGTGTTTTCTAGCTTCTCAAAATCCATTAGTGTTGTGCTTATTAATAAGTTAGAAATACGCCATATTTTAACCTCACGATTTGGTCACTTAAAACAAAGTTTAAAAATTTGCTTAACAACTGTCAGGAAACGGATGAGACAACTAAAGTGGTAAATGGTAGGCAAAACAAAGAAGAACCCTTCTCCCAACATCTGTACGTAGAATAAGAAATCAGAAATGTTTGGAAAGCGACATATCAAATGCTGAAGCAATTCCTCCTCACCATCATTCTTGAACGTTTTCACAACTACCCGCAAGTGATTCCTGTATAATATATCATTCAACCAAACATAAACAGCGTCAATAAGACTCTTTTAAGAAAACACCTTCTCGTGTCGGACAGTGTTATTATATTACAAATGATCTATAGAATCGCAAAATCATTTGAAAACGTTTTTATAAAATAATATTACGTGATATCAGCGCGTATAATATCATTGGAAACAAACAACTCATAAATAATTCTCAATCCTGTACGCGTTATTTCCAGTTTTTGTCAGCGATTTCAATTTCGATAAATGTGCGGAGCGAGCGCATTTGATTTGAAGTAAAGTGGCGGTTATAGTTTTTATGCCTGTCGTAAATAAACCTGCATTTTCTACGCGTTGTCTTAAAATGCGTCTGAAATATTAACTAATATGGCTATTGCTTTATTGCGTTTAAATCATTTAATGCTGCCAATTATAACAGCCTTTAATAGTTTAACATAAATAATGTTCCATGCAGTTGATGGAGAGAAACTTACAAAGTGGATATTTACAATTTAATATGTGTTTTTCAATCCTGTGCCTGAAGTAGCTTTTGTTTGTCGCATTCAATGGATTTAGGTGTAGGTGCATTTAAAAAGAGTTTCGGAAATAAGTTATCTTATGCGTCAAATATTTTCCGAAAGAGATTTGTTTTCAAGAAAAGCTCATAATAACAGGGCGGAATAAACAATCGATTGTAAACTGTACAAAAGTACATCGATTATGAAAGCAGATTATTTTGCCAAATTCACAATTTATTTAGAAAATTAAGTTACTTGAGGCAGTGAAATTATATACACCATGCACGAGAAAGAAACAAGTTGTATTTTGTTACGAAAAACTAATTTTTTTGGGCAAAATGCTTGCCTTTAGCACTTTAAAACACTTTCCATGAAAACCTACATCGACTAGAAGTTGTGAATATTGATGATTTCGGCAGAGTTTTGTTTTGAACGTTTTTGCTCCTTAATTTGAGAATTGCTTATCCCTATAATGTGTGATGATATTTCTAAATACTTGTGCAGAATTAGCAATACTCCCAACGATCCACCGATGTAATCAATTTCACTTCTTCTTTAGAATCTTTTTCTGTTACAGATTGAAAATTTTAAACTTTTAAAGGTCGATAAAATGGAGGGAACATGGGAAGTTACGAATTATTTTTAAAAGCAGGTTTATTTATCGTTAATAAAACAAGATTCTTTTGAATTAAGAGAACGACATAATATTAAATTTATTTATACAATATAATTCTTAACAACTCACAATTATTCGGCATTCGATAACAGCATTCAATACTTTTGCTAATTCTCAATGACACATACTTTTCGAGGCTACATAACAGACTGATTCTAAAAGACGCCAGTCTATTTATAGTAGTCATACTACTCCATAGCGCGCCATTCAATTTATTCGAAAAACATCTCGTATTTTCCAGCATGGTCGATAGCACTAGGTCACAAATAACAAAATTTTCTCTGTGATTTGTTTCTAGCATACTTTTTCTCATTGATTTTGACCTACTAAACACGAAAATGAGTTTTAAAAATTTTTCTGTTGATTGGTTTTCGAGATACAAATTTTTGAAATTTTTTTTTTTAAATTTTTGGAGGTACACATACAATTTTGAGCATATCTTTCGTCTTCTTTGACGTATTTGATCCTACTACTACTCAAATTAAAGCAAATTGAGCCGTCTACAACTCATTCTCAGAAAATTTTCAAATCGGGTGAGTAGTTTTGATGTTGGCGGCTTAAAAAGGTTAAAAAACTGCGTTTTTTTAGTAAAAATGTGGCAGAAAAATTCATATAAAAATTCATATAAAATATAAAACGCGATGCTAACAGCGATTTTGGTTTTTTTACGTATAGCTGGCATTTTTCCAAAGAAAATAAGCACTTACTTAACAAAATCTGACAACAAATGGCGGACTTATAATTTTTTTGGTAAAACACCGAAATTCCGCTATTTCACGATATTTTGATTTTCATTATTTGCACAGCTAAGCTACTAGGAGGGATCGAAAAAGCAAGTTTTTTATAATCCTTTTGGAATAGAACGGAACAGTTGCTCCTATACATAAGTTACTTCTGTTCAAAATTTCACCATCCTGGGTTAATGTCTTCTGTTCTGGCAAGGGACGTGAAATTTCAAAAATTTAGTGAAATCAGCAATTTTTTTTTTTGGAAATTTTTTCAAATGTCACAGCACTTAGCAGTTTTGATAAAATTTTTAAATTAATATTAATAACACAAATATTTCATAATTGTAAAAAACCTATTTACAATACCGTAGGGACGTTTCGTCGATGTTTTTAAGAAAATGGTATAATGAAAATGCAGAACATAGAAACACAGGTGCATTTTACGATACGAATTTTGGCAAACCCACTTTACATGTACAAAATTGTTTGGAAAAAACGTTTACGTAATTTTTATGATTCTCAGAATTAAAAAAAATAAGTAATACACAAATAGTTATTTAATTTTTATGATTGTGGTTGCAGAGTAATATACGCTTCTGAATGTGCGTGGACGCTCTTCGTGTTCCTTTATGACTGCTACTCCGTTCACAGTCAATTAAAGGGAATTACACTTTTTTATTGATGTGTGTTTTCCCGATGGCTACCTGTATCGGATTTTTTTACAGAAATTCCCCCCACATTTGTGAGTGGTCATTATTTGGAAACTTTTCCACAATTTGAAACGCACACTTGCTGAATCAGGTATATAGCCAGGTATAGTATTTATAGGTGTTCATTTATCGTTTTTTGTCATTCAACAAGTGTCTACAAACGCGAGTAGTACGAGTAAAAAGTGAAACAAATTGAATTTAAGTGCATATAATACCTACCCAACAAGTAAGACAATGAGTAAAAGACTACGTGTGTACGAGTGTTTGAACAATCCAGAAAATTTCTGCAATGTTTGTGGCGAGTTTATAAAGAATAATCACGCACACACGTTTACTCCAGCAGTGCAATTGCACTATTTGAATTATTTTGGTATTTCACCAAATATCACAGAATCATGGACACCTAAGTCGCTATGTGATCTTTGCTATATAATCCTAACCAACTGGGCAGCTGGCGGAAGGTAAGAATTTTTATTTAAACACATTAAGCAAAGCAAATATAGTAATTTATTTTAATTTTAGGCGCCATATGAAATTCGATACACCAATGATGTGGAAAAAGCCGCTATGCCATTCCACAGACTGTTATTTTTGCCTCTCCACAAACAGTGGGGTAGGGAGATTTTTAAAATGGAACTACGCTCAAGTGGGATCGTTTGCACTTCCAGTACCACATTCGAATGATGTACCATATCCAGTGTGCCCTGGTGAATCTCCTCAAAAAGCAGAATCGTCAGATCAAGAGTCCGAGTCAAGTGCAAGCGAATTTGGGGCGTGCAGAAAGCGAAAATTACTGTCACAGGCCGAACTAAACGATTGGGTGCGCGATTTTGGTCTCACTAAGGAGAAATCCGTACTTTTTGCGTCTCGGATGGTACAGTGTGGATTTGCGGATTCAGAAGTGAAAGTAACAGCGTACAGGAAGCGTCACCAGCAGTATGCAAAATTTTATACAAAGAAAGACCAAATATGTTTTTGCAGCGACATTTCCGGCTTGTTCCAAGAGCTTCACCAAATTCACAACCCCAATGAATGGAGGTTGTTTATTGACAGCAACAAAGAGAGCTTGAAGGCAGTTCTCTTACATAATGGGAAAGAAAAGCCATCTCTTCCTATTGCTCATGCGGTTCATTCAAAGGAGAACTATGAGAATAATTGGAAAATATGCGCCGACCTCAAAGTTGTGGCCATTCTGTGTGGACTCCAAGGAGGCTATACGCGACATTGCTGTTTTCTGTGCCTTTGGAATAGCCGCGCTGATGATCAGCATTATATTCAAAAAAAATGGCCGGAACGAACGAAACCTGTAGTTGGAGAAGCGAATGTTCAGCGCAAACCACTAATAGAGAACCGTGAAAATATAATACTTCCGCCGCTGCACATAAAATTGGGTTTGATAAAAAATTTTGCCAAAAAATTGGACAACTCTACTCTCGTTTAGTTCGTTTTTTAGTTGTGCTCCGTGAATTTACTTTATTTTCGTATTTTAAAAGTTTAAATAGTGCTTGTTGTGTTAATAGTGCGAAGATAAGTTAAATTACATTGCTTGATATAATTGTGTGTTCAGTGCAGTGCTTGTTTATACTGTTTTTGTATTATTGTGTGCAATTGGAAATTCTGTCGATCGTGTAAAACACAAACAACAACAATAATATTTGTTTGTCATTGTTGAGAACGTCTAACGTTGTAGTTGTTTGATTTTTGTTTTTCTTTCATTCTCTTTGTTTCGTTATTTGTGTGTCAGAGTTGCCATCTGGTTTTGGGAATTAATATCAAAGGGATAATAAGTTCATACGTTTTTGGGAATTTTGTCGATTTTGGAATTCTGTTTTTAGTATTTGTTTCTTATTTATTTTTTTTTTTTTTTTTTTTTTACTCTGAATTAATTATAATGATGACTTGCATGAACAAAGACTGTAAGGTTAGATCGGATACCGATACTCTTATTTCGTGTTGGTTGTGTGATGGCTTGATACATGTCAAATGTGTTGGCCTTTATGCAAGAGTGGCGGACAATCTTAGTGATGACAAGGGTCTGCGTTGGTGTTGCGTGGATTGTAGAAAATTGGATGTGGAGTTCTACAAATTTTTCAGGAGCATGAAGTCCGAGTTTTCTGAGATGGAAAAGGAGCTTTCGGCTTTATCTGGTCGATTTTCCAAGTTTATTGGGATGTTTAATAAATATCCGGGATTGGAAAAGAGAGCGGGTTCACCGAAAGCTTCCTCGTCGAAAAGGAAGAAGACGGCTAAGAAGGCCCCTCCATTGTTGGTAATTCCTTCCTCGCCGAATTTAATGGACGTTAATTCTCCAGTTACAGTTTCAAGTCCAATGAAATCTTCTGCCCCTCCTACTTTTGCTGAAGTCGTTTCTGTAGTTACTATAGCTTCCACGGACAGCGATAAGTCGTCTCCTCCGGGTGGTAATCCCGCCCCAGTGCCAGGACCGGGACCAAGAACGTTGACTGTCGTACCGGCAAGGAAGACAGTTTTTGTGTCTAGACTTTCCCCCGACACGACCGAAGAGGATATACGACTTTACATATCGTCTAAATTAGTCGGGAATAATTCTAACGATTCCTTACAGTGCTTCAAGCTGAAGTCACAATTTTCGGAACGTAGGTCGTCTTTCAAAATTATTGCACCGGATGATCTATTTGTCAAACTGGTGGATTCGGAATTTTGGCCTCACAGAACATTCGTAAGGGAATTTGAGTATCGGGATAATGGTAGGCGTGATAATTTTGCTAGATTACCGTCTGGAGATAAGCCAGCTCCAAAAAACTAATTGGGAGTTTGAATTTGGCGTATCAGAATGTTCGCGGTTTGAATACTAAATTGTCCAGATTATTTGTTGATAGCTTTGGTTTTGAGTTTGATGTCATTGCATTTTCTGAGACATGGCTTAAACCTAATGTTTTTAATTCTGAGTTGTTCTGCGATAAGTACGTAGTTTATAGAAAAGATCGTGTTGGTAAAATTGGTGGTGGTGTTTTAATCTCAATTGAGAATTCTTTATCTTCTGAGTTGGTTACAGTTGATGACATTGGCGATCTTGAGTTTCTTGTGGTGTCCATTAATTTAGGCGATTTGAAATTGTTTGTCACGTGTTCCTATATTCCGCCATCTTCATGCTTTGAGGTATATCAAGTGCATATTGACGCTATTGCAAAAGTTATTGCGTTAGCCAGTAGAAAGGACCGTATTTTAGTATTGGGTGACTTTAACTTGCCGTCTGTGACATGGGTGTCTTTACCCGATACTAATTCTCTGACTCCATTCACACCATATGATTGGTCATCTGATTTTGTTACGCATATTTCCGAACTTGGGTTGATTCAATTGAACGACATTCCCAATTCTATGAATCGAGTCCTTGATCTAGTTTTAGTGGATGATTCTAACAACTTTGATATTTCTCGAATTGATCCGTTTTAAATCTATCAATTTTTTGTGTTAATTATTTATAAATATGGATTTATATTGTTAAAATTAATTATAATAAATAATATATAGTATATTGAAATCGTAGAATAATTCGATTCTTAATATTATTATATTTGGGAGGAAAATCACATATGTTTCCACGTAAGTATATGTAGGTTTGGGGGAAACACGCGAATGCTTCCACGTAAGTATATGGATGTTTGGGATGAAGAACGCATATGTTTCCACGGAAAAGCATACATGTTAAACATGATACTGTTTGCATTTAAATACAAGTGAGTTTGGGACTTGCAAACATATGAATGTTTGAATGTGTTCCAAACTTATGCATGTTTCATGCAGAATATGTTTGGAAAAATATGTTAAAGAGGCCGTTATTTTGCAGCGTGTATAATGAATGTTTTCTGAGTCGCAAAATAACTCTCAGACACGTTTTTGATCTTTTATGAGCGCTGTGAAAATTGTTGGCTGGGCTATTTTAAAATTCAAAGAAAAAAAATAATTATTTTCTTTGAAATCGCATAATAAGAAAAGTAGTGAACTTTGAAATATTTCCCAAAATAAATCACCGATTTTTTATCTTACTACCTCGCAATAATCCTTGGGAGCTCCCAACACCGGTTTTTACAGAACTATGAAATAATTTCTAGAGCAAAAGATGTTAAATTTTGGCTGATGGAAATCGATTCTGAAATGGAAATCGATATTAAAATATAGATTGTAAGATCGTTCCAGAAAAATATATGTATGTGATTCTCTAAGTTGCGAGTCATAAAAATGTGGACAACTCCGACTCCAAGTTTAGGCATTTCCTTGAAAAGTCTAAATTTTCGAAAAGACTAATTTGTTGACTGATTTTTTGGGTTTGTATAAATGTTTACACCGTATTAGATAGAATATCACAAGCTGTTAAGAGCGATGCCAAATATATTCATCACGGTCACCGCGTACAATTTCAGCTACTGCCGTTATATCTTCTACACTACGTACAGTGGCCGTCGATGGTGATGAGGTTAGTGTGCGTGGCTCTTGTGCATGAGGACGTGGGTTCGATACCTGCTATGGCCATCTTACATTCCTTTCGCCGAAGGTCTCCTGCTTAGTGATGCCAACACTATCGTGCATTTATCCATGAAAAAGCTTCGAAAGGAAAACGGTCGGAATCGTTATACAATTTTAGGTCAGAATTATGGAACGTAGTGGAACCTGCTCCTTAAAGAAATGGTTTCCCATTACATCCCATGAAGGAATTGGCAAGAGCTTCTCACAGCAAGTGAGCTGTGCGCTTTCACGTTTTATACTCACTGATTGCAACCTGCAATTTTTACACCGATTCCGAACGGTATTTTGAGAAAGTTTTTCATGGCTAAATACTCGATAGTGCCGACGTCACTATGCAAGGTGAGCGCCGCCGAAAGAAATTGTTAAGGTGGTCAGAGCAGGGATCGAACAGAGGATCTCGTGTACAAGAGGCGCGTACACTAACCATTGCATCACCTACCGCCGATGGAAACTACCATTACTCCTTGATTTTCCGAGAAATCTGGGTCTGAAGGCAACAATTAAGCCATTATTACCTAAACAATAAATAAATTAGGGTAACCGCAAAGTTATTACACCACAACGTTCATATTTGTCTTACTCAAACACATTTTGAATCTATCTCGATTGTTGTTTTCTCTTTTACAATATATTTTCTTCAGGCCTTATCGCTTGTACATAAAGATTGTAATATACTGGTGCAAATAAAGATGGATATTTGATGGAAAAGATGGAAAAATATTTATTTTCCCAAAAGTATTGCATTTGCTACTTAGGTTCACGGTACCCGCAAAAGTTGCTACTCGTTTCCCGGAAATAAAAAACCTTGTCGGAATAGAAGATTTTGTGCTGTAAACAAAATTCAGTCGACCCAAAATTTGCATAATTTAGTTTTGCCGAAAATATAGAAGAATGTTTATAGTCATACAATGCACCGTCTCTGGACTTGATACTGTCCTTATTTCAAAAGAAACAAACCAGCAAATTCGAATGTTAAAATTCTGCTCTTCTTCGTGCAACGTATGTGATGGCTCAATGAATGGACGGGCGGGCTTGGACTGGTGCTTAACTCCTTTCTAGGGAACGAAGTTCTAACGCTAAGCAAAAACGCTGTCGGCTCAAACATTTATCGTTTCTCGTAATTTGAGCTTGGTATTCCAACAACTCCTTCGCAGTAAACAAAGGAACAGATAACACTGTGAGACAAAATTAGATTTTTTTTGAAAATGATGGGGTTCTGTCAACGGGTTCTGGTAGAAAGATCTGAAAAAATATATATGTGACCTGCTCCACGAAAAGGGACCTTTGCGCCGAAAAAAATTTTTTTTTACTTTTTGAGTGATTCTTACGCTCTTTCAAATGCCGCAAACCGCAAGTTTCTATTTTTTTTACAAATCACCTGTAAAGATGCACATAATTAATGAAATATATGAAAAAATGATCGAAGCGCTCTCTTTAAACGCATTTTTCTCAATAAATTCTTTTCGGCGCGGAGGTCCCTTTTCGTGGAGCAAGTCACATATGTCTATCGGTGTTTTGCCAGATCTGATCAGAATTTTTTTAGGGCGGGTCAAAGTTTTCGCCCCTCGGAAATTTCCTGCAACGTATCGGCTTGCAAAATTATGTGTTCCCTACTTCTGAGATACAAAATATATTCAGAAGTTTTATAGAAAAGATTCAGATACACATTTTTGTGGAACAAATTAACCCTCTAACTGTCACATATAAACAAAATTTTTTTTTTGAAAACTCGCAAAAAACTGCTCCAAAATGACGGGGGCGCGGTCAAAATGTTCTACAAAAATTATCGCCATAAAATTTCACTATATGTGTCCGAATATTACAAAACACAAATCTTAGC
The DNA here is from genome assembly GCA_963931995.1 of Phaonia tiefii. Classification (NCBI taxonomy): domain Eukaryota; kingdom Metazoa; phylum Arthropoda; class Insecta; order Diptera; family Muscidae; genus Phaonia; species Phaonia tiefii. The sequence continues at coordinate 191,960,885 of OZ008368.1, read as the reverse complement.
CCAAGTGCTAGAAATAACAAAGTCCTAACTGCCTTCTAAGGGTTAATAATTAATTTTGTCATGTTACTGTTTCCATTAAAAATAGTCCCCATAATATAATGAATTTTGTCATATTTCATCTTTTATCTAGCACTTGATGCACTAGATTTGTGTTTTGGAGTGTTTGGACACAGATAGTGAAATTTTATGGCGATAATTTTTGTAGAACATTTTGACCACGCCCCCCTTCATTTTGGTGAAGTTTTTTGCGAATTTTAAAAAAAAAATAAAAATTATGGTTATACGTGACAGTTAGAGGGTTAATTTGTTCCACAAAAATGTTTATCCGAATCTTTTCTATAAAACTACTGAACATATTTTGTACCTCAGAAGTAAGGAACACACAATTTTGAATGCCGATATGTTGCAGGAAAGTTCCGAGGGGCGGAAACTTTGATCCGCCCTAAAAAAGAATTCTTATCAGATCTGGCAAAACGCCGCTACTGGTATATATTTTTTTTAGACCTTTCTACCAGAATCCGTTGACAGAACCCCATAATTTTTTTTGGTGTCGCACAGTGTAATTGAAAGGATGTTAATTTTTCGTAAAAGTTATTTGAATTGTATTTATCGTTTGTTGTAAAAGTCTTTTGGGTTTTGTGAATTATCATAATTTTTTTTAGAAAGGAAATGTTGTATTTGATTCAAGAAATATTCGCTTGCTGCAAGTACGTTCCTTTACTAAATTTGTCATAATGAGATTTCAGTTGGGCGCAGCGAAATATTTCTCTGTCTGTTACAATACTTTAGATATTGCTTGAATAATTGAGGCAGAATAGAAATTTTATATAATCGATAAAATTTTTCAAAACTATTTATGTATAAGTAAATTAAAGAAATATTATTAAACTAAAACGCCTTAGCTCCTCAGCCTCTGAAAATATTTCTGTTCACAGTTTGCCCCCAAATATTTACATTGTAGATGGGAAATAGAAACCTTAATTATTTATTTAAGTCAACTAGAAAATACGTTACGAACTGATAAAAAAAACCTATCTTCTTTATTTGCTTAACTTCCTCATAATAATAACCTGGGAATTATAAGTAGAAAACAATCTCCATTTTCCGAATTAATGGAGAAAATCATAATTTTCCCATGATTTTCCACACCTTAATTGACATGTAAATAAATTTATAAAAAACACCATTTATGGATCAATAATTACAACTCAATTCTCACCATTCAAATCAAAAACAGAAAAATTTTGAGGAAAGTTATGGAAACTACCAATACCCAACAAATTTTCCAAACCATTTCCGGTTATGATGCGTTACATGTTTTAAGCTACCAAAACAGTGAGAATGAATTCAATCGACTTGTTCTATTTTCGAATCATTAAATCAAACAATTCGGTGTGTTAAATGACTAATAATGATGATGAAGATGACGGCGACGGTGACGGTGAATTTTAAAAGGTAATTGTCCACAAAACGAAGGGGAAAAGTTCACAAAGATTGTTGCTCAAACGTTTAGGAAATCGACATTATTTTCAGGGTAAAAATGACCAGAAATTTCCATCAAAACTCACAACGCCGTAAACGTTAGAACCATTCAAAGTGCTTGCCAGTTAATTTCCATCCACCATTTAAGGCACGGGGATGAAACATGCGTAAACTCTATTCATTGAGTGTAACAACTTCAATATTGAAGTCTATGTTTGACCAAACATAAATTCCCACAAATTGTCAAATTATTTGAACATAAAACCCAAAATGCTTTGAGATGTCTCTGCAAAACGATATCTAATGAAGAAGAACGGAGCTCTGAATGGAGTGTTTGTCTAGGTGGAAAGTAGACTCTATGTGAAATTACACTTTGGGTTGTAGTGAAATCAAGTAATTGGGAAGGGGGTGACCATTAGTGCATTCCAAACAAAAGAATTAAATTATATAGAAATTAAAAGGCAACACTATACAGTAAGGAGCGACACACCCTCATTTGTCGTGGGTTTACTTTGAGCAGGCGAAAAAAAATTTGTATTTTCAGGAATAGGTAAAGTCGAATGGTGTGGAACGCTACGGCCAGTAGTGGTACTTAGTCATATACCAGGCATATACTGAGAAATTTCGAATTTACTATTGATCCCGAAATTTTCTATTTTAGTTGCGAAAAAATATTTAGGGATTGAATGGCAAAATATGACGGAGGTGGGTTCCCTTCCTATTCTTTGTCATCCTAGTCTACATTGTTCTTGCTAAGGTAAGAGCGAGCCTAGTACCACGCAGCATTGGAAATTTCATCACCAAGTTTGGATTCAGTACCACTTTTGTTGCCAAAAAAATAGTAAACTTGTGTCCAAACTCATTGTGTTTGCTATTTAATATTACATATTTGAGACGCAACAATTAACAGGTTCTAACTAGGCCGTCGGTGGTGCAATGGTTAGTGTGCGCGGCTCTTGTACATGAGATCCTGGGTTCGAACCCGGCTCTGACCACCTACAAATTTTCTTTCGGCGGCGGTCACCTCGCATAGTGACGGCGACACTATCGAGTATCTAGCCATGAAAAAGCTTCTCAAATTACCGTTCGGAATCGGTGTAAAACTGTAGGTCCCAATCAGTGAGTGAAAACTGGAAACCGCACAGCTCAGTGATTGTGAGAAGTTCTCCCCAGTCCCTTCATGGGATGTAATGGGAAACCATTTATTTTTTTTTTAACTAGCTAACTGAATTCTGGACGGTTAACCGGCTGCAAGACAGCACGCTGTCTAGCACACTTAGGCAAAATAAGCCCAATGTGATACCTGCGGTTTCCTCTATAGAAACTATTGACTAGTCGTCTAGCCAGTTTGTCCATTCAATGAATTTACCTATAAGACCTACAGGCATATCCTGTAGGGCTACGGAGCTAACTAAATGTGTTCCGAATATCCTACTTCTCAGTCCTGCCAGAGCAGGGCAATCCAAGAGAAGGTGTTTCGTCGTTTCCTCGTCCTCTTCCATGCAGCATCGACAGAGACTGGAGTTTCTATGTCCCAATCTTAGGGCGTGTTTTCCTACAAGACAATGTCCCGTAAGTGTTCCCATCATTGTGGATTACCTGCCTCTCGGCAAGTTAAGTAGTTGCCTAGTCCTCTTCCTGTCCACCTGTGGCCAGAGAACCCTGGCATGTTTGCAAGTTGAAGTAAGTCTCCACTTGTCGTTGAACATATTATCGGTCCACTGCCTGATCTGCAAACGGCAGGTAGAGATTGGTATATTAACACCTTCTTTTTCGGAAGAACCTGTGACGTAGTACCCTGCCTAGCTAACGTATCCGCTACGCAATTGCCTGGAATGTCGCTGTGTCCCGGTACTCAGATGAGCCTGATATCGAAATACTCTGCCATTACCCTAAGTGATGAGTCCCATTCTTACACCGTCAGGGACGTAGCAAACATGGCTTCCAAGGATTTTATTGCAGCCTGACTGTCTCCGGAGTGTTGTTTACACTACTTTTCAGTAGTTCAGCAACCTCCAGTATGGAGGAGCAGCAACCTTTCAGCCTGAAATACACTACAGTGTTCAGGCAGCTTGAAGGAGATATTGACATTTAGGTCCGGTGAATGGACCCCATAGCCTACTTGCTCGCCCAAGTTTGATCCATCCGTGAAAAATCTGATACTGCTGGTTTTCCCTTCCAGTGACTTTTCCCAGGTATTCCTGTTCGGGAGGGAAGTCCTTAGATTTATCGCTGGTAGAAGGTAGGGGATACAGTAGTCCGTTTTTACGGGAATAGAGTTGATCCGGTGTAGTAATTCAGCGTGTCCGGAATGCCCCGATATCAAAATGCCACAATCTCTGATTGTCACCAGAGATGTAGCGGATGCCGATTCGGCAATGATATCAGGAGTACAGATGTTCAGGATAGCACTAAGTACAGTGCCTGACGTCGTGTCCATTGCCCCACTAACGCTAATCAGTGGTGATCTTTGAATTTTCATCAAGGAATTCAGAATATACTTCTTTTGGTGGGACCTCCACCAAACTACGGTGCCATAGAGAAGTATTGACTGATATTATAACATAGAATTACAAATCTAAAGTCTTTTTAATTGTTCTTACTGAACATGAAATGAGTTGTGCGATGGAAATAGGAGATATATCTGAAAACTCCGATTTAGATACAAGTTCCAAAACTAATGATAACCCAAGTAGTATGTTAAGAGAAATACATAAAACAATAAACAGTTTCCACTAACGATAAGAAGTAAAATACACCCAAAGGGAAATTTACTCAACGATGATTATGGATGATATGGATAGATCAAATAACAGAACAGAACAGAAATATTATTTGTTTACAGTTTTTATAATATTTTTATAATTATTTATATCCCGTATGCAAATTGACTCGATGTTAGATCGAAATAGGTAATTTTTTCGGTACAAAAAATATGCAGTATCGACAAAATATATTTTCAATCTATTTATAATTTATACGAAGTCGAATCGAAAAAGTGTGTAATTTTCTGCATAAAAATTCACAATCCGATATATGATGGAAATCGATCGATTTAAATCGTACGATTTGATATATTAATGATGCTTTTTGTACAAATATCACTATGCAACTTTTTCCTTTGGGGGTGCTGACTATAATCAAACCCCAAAAATTTAGACTGCTGTGTTGTAGCTACACTTTTTTTGATTTTGATGTCCGACGAAAATTTAAAAATCCAGTATTAATATTGATTTGAGCGAATTCTTGTGATAATGTGCTTCAGTGAAATTTGGCAAGGATTTTTTTCATAGAATATTTGAATGCTCTATTTCAAAGTTTAATGGGTCCTTTTCGTCCTTTGTTCCAAAAACCAAAAAGTACCAAAAATTTACACTAAAATGCTACGGATTCAGAACGATTCACGAAGCTATTCCAAAATTCTCTATATTTTTATTTTCCTTTTTGTCCTTTTTGGAAACTAGGTCAAGAAAACTGCACCAAAATGTTCGGTAAAATATCCAAATGTTCGACTAATTTATTGTGGAATAGATCTCACTAGGGGATTTCGTAGACGAGAATCCTTCATCTTGGATTTGCAAATGTGCTTTAAGTCCTTTTTCTAAAAATTTAAATCTTGAAATCTTAAAATTTAAATCTGAAATGGTTCAATTTGAACCCAATATGTTCGACAAATATATTGTCAAACAGGACGTCTGAAAATAATGATAGAGAATTTTGGTCTTTGACGAGCCATAAAAGAATTTAATGTGGAATAAATTCGCAGAACATTCTGAATCCCCAGCTGCTCATTTTAGTGTAAATTGTTTGCCCTTTTTGTACAAAGGACGAAAAGGCCCCTTTAAACTTTGAAATTCTAGGAAAATAATCCTTGTCAAATTTCACTACTGACGTGTTATCACAAAAAATTCGGTCAATTCAATATTTATAGTCGATTTATAAATTTTTCTCGAACAGTATCGGATAAGGAAATGCTAACTTGCTACGCTCATAAATAAGTGTAGCCACACAGCGGTCTAAATTTTTGGGGTTTGACTGTACTCACCTAGTGCGATCATTTGGCGAAAGGAATCGTCTACCCCCAAAATTGGTGTTGCACATTATAATTGGTAGCAATTAATTTACTCCTCCTTTTCTGCCAATAAAAATGTATATATAAGTTAAGTAGAAAATAGTTGTTCCCCAATATAAGGAAATGGAAAACCGGGTCCGTAGTTACCCACCCATTTCTAATCCATTCAAGTCTCCGCGGGGAAATGGTAATGATCGTTTACCCATTTGTGTCTACGCATTACACACGGCGATGGGTAATGTGTTACACTAGGTGTCATATCCCCACTATTAATTGAAAATATTAAAAAATAGAAAATTGTGTATATCTCGAGAACGGGGAGGCCGACCAATAAAATAGGTAACAAACCTGGATTATGCAACGATCGGTCACCCTTTACGGATTGGGAATAGATACCGGCACATATACATTGTTCACAACGACATGTAATAGATTTGTACAATTTCCCATTAATTGGGCAAGGGGCCTAATACCCACGAGCAATACATAGCTAAATTTATACGGACTAAATCTGGGTACATAAATACCCATGCAGTTATAACGGGTTTTTCAATAAGAGCACTACAAAAGTTTTTTTAAATAAAAGAAAACCGGTTTTAGATACCAATGAAATTCTTTATTCCTGTGAAAGTACGTTCGATGCCATTATGTATGCAACTCGATTTCTTTTGCATGGCCACCACGGGCACGCTTGCGGAAGTCCAGACGCTGAACCCAATTTTCGACGGCTTTCAAGCATAAATCAGCCGATACTGCTGCAATTTCACGTTCGATATTCGTACGAAGTTCATCAATCGTCGCTGGTTTGTTGGCATAGGCCATAGACTTGACGTAGCCCCACAGGAAATAATCTAACAGCGTCAAATCGCTCGACCCAGGCGGCCTATCGACTGGGCCATTGCGTGAGATAACACGTTCACCAAACTTGGTTTCCAACAAATTGATTGTGGCATTCGCTGTGTGGTTTGTGGCGTCGTTCTGTGGGAACCACATGTCCTCCAAGTCCATATTATCCAACTGAGGCCAAAAATAGTCGGTTATCATTGAACGGTAGCGATTCGCATTCACAGTAATGTGCCGGTCTTGGTCATCACGGAAGAAGTACGGCTCAATGACGCCGCCAGCCCATAAACCGCACCAAACCGTAATTTTTTCAGGATGCCATGATGACTCATGGATTACGTGTGGATTGCTGTCTGACCAACAACGCATATTTTGCTTACTGACGAAGCCATTCAACCAGAAATGAGCCTCATCCCTGATTGTTGAGGCCTCTTAAAGTTGGCCTCTTAAAGTTGAGGCTCGTATATATTTCCATGATGAAATGGCAAACCTTACTGAAGAGAAATGTCAAAAGAGCGGGGAGAACTATGGCGTCGTTTGCTGTCCCTATCATTTACTTTTGTAGCGTCTGTGTTGAAAAACCCTTTATAATAGTCATCTCTATTTATAAGGATTAATCTTAAAAGGATTAATCTATACAATGGGCAGTAGTAAAAGGATACGTGTTTGGAAACAATGAAGCCAACTGGGAAGAAGCCCGAAACTTTACGTCGATAATGACTCGAAGTATGTCAAAATTCGCAAATATCAAGAAACCACCAGGTATTTTCATCCAAATAGGTTTTTTCGACCCAAATAATTGTTCGAAAAATGTAATACTTTATAATCGAAATTGATTCGAAGTAGAATAGAAGAGTAATACAAATTCGAATAAACCTCGTTATAAGGTAACCTTGCATACTAGAAACATTCAGAGACACCATTTAAAATAAACTTATTGTTTACCAATTCGTCGTAAAATCTGATACCGGTTATTCCGTATTTACCGAAAACCGAATCTTTTGAAAAGCCTGTTTTTGAATACACTAGTAAAAATATATGTTTTTGTGAGCCAAATGTGGCTTTGTTTGTTGAAACCCGCTGAAAACAAAAACGTGATAAACAACCAATACACAAAACAGCATCAGATCTTCAATTCCTGAAAGCAATGGTTGCAAACATGTACATGGTTCCTGCAACATGTTGCTGGGACCGTTCTTTTCCAGCGTGTATGACACAATACACATATTATAAACAGTTTCCACATACAAGGATGTGTAGGGTATTATATAATCAACTTTACCTTTGCACCAGGCGGCTTTTACCCCACTTGTCTTTATATTTTTTATAATTAAAATTCAGAAGTTTCTTAAAAAAAGCGAGATGTATACTAGTATATATACTTCTATATAAATTATTTTGCTCCGTTCGAAAGTAATAGCTCTCAGACAGGATGAAAAGAGTGAACCGTTTCCTGCACGGTAGGTTAGGTTAGGTGTTGGTTGCAGTCGATAAACGACTCAGATAACTGTTTAGTCCATTGAGATGAAGCATTTAGATTACCCCAAGAAACTCAAAATCCAATCGCCACTCAAATAAACCAATTCTTCAAGGGCCATAAAGAATAAGGATCCCATAACGTCGCAAATATTTATTGCAGCAATGACAACCCCGTCGGCTGTACGAAACTGTTCATTGCCGCAATGTATATTATTCGTTCCAGGAAAGAAAGTTGAAAATAAGTGATTTTCTGAATTCACATCCTCCGATTTTGTTTATATTGACAACAGAGAGACTCTATGGAGCCATTAAGAGAATCCCATTATCAGATATTTGAAATTTAAAAAAATCGCGATTTTATTCGCGTTTTTCATTTTTGAAAAACCTAAAAAATGAAAAAAGTTGTGAAGTTTGGAGAGCTATATTTTTTTAAGTAGATGGACTATTTCAAAAATTTAAAAAGTTTCTGAATGATACGGTTGTCTATTTGTAGAATCCGTACTCTGCATTTTTATAGCAACTGCACTTTTTGAATGCATTTTCCACTTCTTTTTCCCCCTATGATTTTAAAAAATTTAACATCATTGCAAAATTCAGAATTTTTTATAAAAAAGACAAGTAATCTTTTTTTGGGACAAGGTAGCTTACTATTTGTAATGATTTTTTAAAAAAAGACTTACTTGATTTTTCATATAAAAAAAAATAAAATTTAATTTTTTTTAGGATTTTGAAAATGTTTGTACAAAATATGAAAGAAATTTATTTGGTATGTAACTTTGAATTGATATATTTTAAACAGTTTTTGTCGCATTACTATTATTTAAAAAGTTACTGTAAGGTATAGTTGTCATTTAAAGTGTGTTTTTCTAAAATAATGCTGATTGAGAATAATGCGAATGCAATTACTTGTAATATAAATGCTATTTTTGGATGCACTTTGCAAAAAATTCTAATGTACAGAAAAAAATTGTTTTTCTTTTGATTTTTTTGTAAGTAGGCTTATTTTTTGATGCCAAATACTTATTCTTAGGAAACTACATGCTACTAGAATTGGATGATGAAATACTTCTTCCCTATTTCATCATGTATTGTGTTCAGCGTGTATACACACCTATGTACACATTTGTACATAGAAAAATTCTTTGTCCCAGAAAAAGAGAACATTTATTTAATAAATACTATTCTAAATTTTACAAAAATGTTTTTGTTTTGAAAATCGAAGGGGGAAAACGCACTGCAAAATGCACTTTAAAACTGCATTTGCATACAATTTTTTTTTTATAGTGGTAACTTTTAAACTGCAAATCATAAAATAGACAAAAACAGCTTTCAGAAACTTTTTAAATCTTTGAAAAATTCGGTCCACTTATGGAAATGTGGCTCTTCAAAGTTCACTACTTTTTCCATTTTTTTAACATTTTGAAAAATGAAAAACGCTAATAAAATCTCGATCTTTAACAATTTTAAAAATCTAAAAACGCAAATGTATATTTGGCTCCATAGAGTCTCTCCGTGCAAAATTTGAAGAAAATCGGAAGACCTTCGGTCAGATTTGTGGCGTTTTCTCATGGAATGAATGATATATATTTTGTGTCTATGACTTTAGACGTTAGCTCACTTACATTGAAACTCTTTGTCAAACTGACAAAGCTTTTTCATACAGGTATAAGATTGGTTGGAAATCAATTCAGGCATTGGAAATTCGACGATAAGGTCTATATTTTGATTAGCAGTAATAATTATTATACATCAAAATTATCTATCGATGTTATAGAAATATGAATAATATGTTATTGAAATATGAAATTAGACAAAATTCATTCAAATTCATTATATTATGTGGACTATATTTAATGGAAACAGCAAAATAATAAAACTCATTATTTACCCTTAGGAGGCAGTAAGTTTTTGCTTATTTTCTAGCATTTGGGCTAAGATTTGTGTTTTGGAGTGTTCACACACATACAGTGAAATTTTATGGTGATAATTTTTGTAGAACATTTTGACCACGCCCCCCGTCATTTTGGAGCAGTTTTTTGCGAGTTTTCAAAAAACAAGTAAAAATTATAGTTACACGTGACAGCTAGAGGGTTAATTTGTTCCACAAAAATGTTTATCTGAATCTTTCCTACAAAACTTCTGAACATACTTTCTACCTCAGAAGTAAGGAACACACAATTTCGCATGCCGATATGTTGCAGGAAAGTTCCGAGGGGCGGAAACTTTGACCTGCCATAAAAAAAAATCTGATCAGGTCCGGCAAAACGCTGATACACGTATATTTTTTTTTTACTTTTCTACCAGAATCCGTTGACAGAACCCCATCATTTTGAAAAATATATAATTTTGTCCCCCAGTGATATTAGTCGCTCTGGTCATAATTTAGTTTCTGTTGCAAAACACCTGTTACAAATTTATATATTCCATGTTTCGTAAGAGTCTTTGCTGTTAAAGAGAACTTATATTTAAATATCACACGAGGACTTTACAGAAAAACTATTATTTTAAACAGAAAGTGAGAAACAAATTGGTGGAAAAATAATAAAATATATAGATATCATCCAACGAAAAACATGGCTAATATTCATCTTCAAATTTTACGCCGTATAGATCCAGAAGTTGTAATGCTTTGAAAATAAACAACGGTTGACATATAATTTCCTATACGAAATCAATAGAAAGTCATTAAAGTCCACATATTTTTTACTATTATCAACAAGACGAATATGCCAGTTGATATATCTGACCACACTTGTTTCGGAATAGTAGGTATTTTTCTAATTTACTAGCACTACCATAAATTGAGGTAAAGTGACACAATCGTTGAATCTGACGGCACTTTTGACGTCTTCACAAACACGCAAAAAATTGTGGAGGAATTATTATTGTGGATGACACAAATTAACATATGATATTTTTAAATTATAACCTTTTGTATATTGTTACAAACAGAGTTTGTATTATTTACCCCCCATGTGTAACCCAAACATATCACCGTATTTAGTATATATTGTAGTTTTGACCCCAATAAAAAGCAAATTTAGAAAAGCCAAAGTGAAAGAAGTTTTCTAAAATAAAAACTTTTCTTAAATAAGTGCAAAATACCTATTCATCTTATTAAACAAATTACGTCTTCTTAAAAAAATACCTTATCTTAAAGAAGTACCTTTGCTTAAAGAAGTAAATTTTCGTACAAAAAGTAACGTTTCTTAAAAATGTGATTTTTTTTAAAATAAGTATTTTTTGATTTTTTATTTATTTGGCCTTTTTATTCGTACTTTTTTATTTTATTGTTCAATCTCAAGACCATTCCATACCTCTGTAAATGGAGATATAGTTTTTTGAAAAATAAGATAATTTGCAAATGAATCCTCATGATTCCTGGCAAACCGTATATGTATTTCAGATCTCGGTACAGATCTTCAACAGCGGTTTTTTGGAACGGTGCCTTTGAAAAATTCATCAAACTAAATGCAAACGAAAAATTTTTCGAACACTTGCATAGCGGAAAATTTTCAATTCCGATGAGTTTTCGTTTCCACTTATTTTTCAAAAGCAACATTCCAAAAAACCGCTGATGAATATCTGTGGCGAGATCTGAAATAGCTATACGGTTTGCCAGGAATCATGAAAGGGGGCTTAGGTGTCAAAAAATCAATTTTCACTTTTTGGTTGATTCGGATGGAAGATGAGATGCCTTTTCACGTGGTGAAAAGCAGAAAATCCTAACTTGCTTAGAAGTGTACTAAAAATGTAGAGAAAGAAGAGTAAAAATACGACAAAATATAATTTATTGGAAATGAACAAAATACATTGAATTATAAGCTATAAAGACATGATTATACAGTAGAAAAACGTATTATGTATGGGCCAAAAATAATAATGCGTTCCAAAGATAAACCGGCTGGTTGTATAATTTTCGGCATTTCAGGATCGATAGGTTTTAACAGAAGCTTAAAGGACTGCACTTCTTCACTGTCTGCGAATTTCTTTGTTTTTACACAATCTGTAGAGATTATTAAATGATGGAATTGCGTTATTCCAACAAGTTTGTTCGGTATCATCTTCTGCCTGAGATAACAATACTTCGTCTTCATCATCATCGCTCTCTTCATAGTTTTCATCATCGTTTTCATCATCCTTTTCATGGAAATATTGTCCGTATACGGCACTGAACTTCTCATCAACACTCATGTTTCATTTCATGCGAAATGCGAAGACGATAATCAACAGAAACAGTAAACGTCACTTCTTCAGTGTTACTTTTTAAATGTTCCACACTAGCAACTTACACGATGAACTATAATAATATTCCGACCAACAACAACACTTACTGGACCAACAACAACACTTACTGGACGTCCGGCGCGGAGAACAATTAACGAGATAATGAAAAACTGACGAAACGAGTTGCTTACTTTTAACAGCTTTTTCACAGAAAACTAGTTTTCGCACGTAAGCTCCCTTTTCGTAGACCAGGTCACATATCTCTATTTACAGACGTATAGAATGGTCTTGAGCTTGAACAATAAAATAATATAAGTACCTTTTCTTAAAAAGGCAAATTGTCTTACAACAAATTGCCTTTTCTTAAAAAACTACATTTTCTTTAAAGAGTACCTTTTTGTGAAACAAAGTAACTTTCCGTGATATAAGTACCTACTCTTAAGAATTTGGCTATTCTTGAAAAAAGTATCAATTCTAAAAAAAATTACAGTAGACAGTTGACCGAGGCCTTCGGCCACGGACTGTCCCTGCAGGCTGTGTCAGAGACACGGCCATTAAGTTTAACGTAGAATACGCCATCCGATAAGACAGAAAACATATATAACAATAAATTCATTTGCTTATATTATTTCTGTCTTATCGGATGGCGTATTCTACGTTAAACTTAATGGCCGTGTCTCTGACACAGCCTGTAGGGACAGCCCGTGGCCGAAGGCCTCGGACAACTGTCTGCTGTAATTTTTATATTTACCAACGGCATTTGATTCAAGTCCGTTTAAAAAAAAAAATATTATGTTCAATTTTTTTAAACTTAATTTAATTTATGTATTTTAATTAATATTTTTATTGAAATAAGTTCTGCGAATGTTGAGAGGGCCGCCCTAATATTAAAAAAGGTTTACCTTATCGAGTCTTCGCATTAGCATTCGAGCGTTGTGTGAAAGCTTTACGCTTTACCATTCAAAATTAATGTTACAACAGCTTTATTGAAGCTTTCGCAAAAAACCTTTATTACGTTAGCTTACTGTTTGTTTCACTTTTTACTAGATACATGTTGCCAAGCAATATTAGCTTGCTGTTCGTTTCACTTTTTACTAGATACATGTTCCTAAGCAATGTTGAGCAACCAAAAACACTCAACCAAACACCACACATATGTTTGAGTGTATGTGTTTAAACAATTTTCATTTGAGAAATTAAAATACTACAAATATATCAACCAATATGAAATGTATATCAAACGAAAGATAACATCTTCATTTACCTACAAAAAAAAATTAAAAAAAATTCATCTAGCCGTTTCCTCAAATTCAATGAAATAAAGATTACAACAATAAAAACCTGACATGACTTCTCATACCGTAAGGTAAGACGTATTCTACGTCAAAATCCCGTTTCTTAAAAAAAACACTTCTTCAAAAAAATACCTTCTCCGAAAAAAACATACCTTTCTTTCAAAATTTACTTTGCTTAAAAATAAATTAATACCCTATCTTTTCTTTTCTTGAGATAAGTAGCCTTTCTGAAAAGAAGTAAATTTTCTTAAAAAAATAACCTTTTCCTAAAAAGAATACCATTTCTTTAAAAAGTAGCTGACCTTAAAAAAGTACTTCTCTGTTAAAAAAACTCGTACTCTTTTGGCTTTTACTTACAAAAAGTACTTCTTCTTAAAAATAGTACCTTTTCTTAAACAAACATTAGCTATTATTTAAAAAAGTACCTACCCGGCAAAATATAATACATATTCTTACAAAAAAGACCCAAAAATTTACCTTTCTTTAAAAAAAAAACATTCTATTAAAAAAAATTTCCAGAAAAAAGTTTATCATTTTACAAAAGTATCTTATCGAAAAGATCCATTTCAATTATCGTATTTGTCAACGGGCGCCTTAGGAGTAATGGAACTAACTAATACATAATATATAGCCAAAGGAACTTTGTTCTGACCGGTTGTCGCCTGACACAACATGTGATTTTTTTCCTATAAAATTTATAATTGGTTAAAGTATCGGCAAATGGTTGTGACAGCCATCATCTTCAAATACTCGTAATTAGTCGAGCATACCAATATATTATTTGGTACAACCGAATTAGTTTTTAAATTTTTCGTTGATACAACTAATAGAATATTCACCACTACAGGATAATTTGATTGTTAGAACTAAAACTCGGTTGACAGACCACATTTAGCTGTTGTTGCTGTGGCTTTAACTAAATCGTTCAGTTCTTGCAACCAAAATTGAAGAAAAAATTTCTTGATATGCATAACATTTGGTGATAGAGCACACAATTATTGGAAATCACAACTGAATAATGTGATAGTCCAAGGAACCGCCAAATTTTAATTGGCTATAAATATAGTTGTGATAACGCATCTTTTTGCTCTGTGTCGCTCCAGTGTAGTTATGTTACAGAACTTCTGGTTCCAAACAAGTTCCGAGCTAGGTTAATCACTGAATTTAAACTTGTCTACTGTAGAGTAAACTACAACCCATTTACACCAAAAGGGTGTATTTCCGTATTTTCTAACAATTTATAAATTTTTCCCACAACAACAAGTAACTTACCTCTGCCCATCATCTTCACCCGCGTTTTTTCACAAAACTCCCTCCCGTCTTTTATTTCAATTCAATTTAAACCAACAATCCAATCGTCACTCATATTACTTGTCATTTTCTGCCAACCAACTGTACGTAAATGTACGTCCTTTAATATTGTCCTTAATTGCAAGAGAGCATGGTCCGTTTATGGCACAAACAAAAAAGGGTGACAATGGTGGTTGGCCTAACTAAAGTATATAACTCTTCAGCACTCATAGTACTTAATAGGTATAACCAGGCAGTAACTTTTAGGTGGGTCGTGTGTCATTTTCGTTATAATGAATTGCTATGCATGTACTTCAGAACACCCTTGGTTTCACCATTCTCTACGCTGCACTGTACGATACCACCAAGGGTCGATGTCAAGTTTGACTTTATCGCGGTTGTCGCATGAGAGCGGAAGGGAGCACGGTCATGACATACGTTTCTAATCTTTAGAGGGTACTACATCTCCTATGTCCGTAATATACGACACGTGACCCTTACCAGGCCATTACATTTTGTTTCCATTAAACGGCGAACCGCCCAAACAAAGGACGCGAAATGAATGACATTATTGTTGTTGTCATCATACACCAGCGGATGAATGGCGGCGGGCGGGTGGCGGCTTTAAGTGTTGCCTGTGTACCATCCGTATTTTGTGTGTCGTTATCGTAAAGACTTGGACGAGACAAACAACGTCAGGTCCTTCTGTGCGGGTGCGTGATGCGCGCGTCTCGACGATACCGTTTGACTTGTCGCTGTTGTGGGCCACACGCGTTTTGCATGCACTACAGTACAATACGCCCAGTGCCTCAGTCAGTGCCATAGTGCATTTCCATTGTAAGGGTTGAGATCTCATGGGAGTAGAGGTATTACTCGTATATCCTGACGTTTGCCAGGGGTTTTCGCTATCATTAATTTGTCGCTCCCGTTTTATTGTAAATAGAGCTAATTTCTCATTATGAAGTTTGCATAAAAGCTTTCGAGTACAAAAATTGTTTGTAATTTGAAATTTTGTTCAATAGGGGGATGAAATTGTGATTGGCATCATTTAGAAATCAGACGAGTTGGTCAGATTACACTTGGCTTTGCGACAAGTCTGTGACATGTGGCAGCAGGTTGCAAGGATAAACTGATTGTGCACTGATTTCCAAAGAGGATGTGTCTCACTTATTGTATATACTAATGCATCAGAACGAAAGTAAAGTAAACCCAAAAGTGGAACGATCAGATATCAAAGAGTATAAAATCACGTATTGTGAATGATAATGCTTGGAAGAAGAGCTTAGCTACAACGACGTCACGATACAAATCGGACAGCTCATGACTCGTTCGATGTAATTTACTCGTATTGATCGAATATATTCTGTACACTATTTTCCTTTTTATGAATCGAACAGTCCAGCTTCGTTAAGGATCAAGTAAATTGTTAAAATCGATGATATTTGGTATACTGACGGTTATAATAGTAACGCACGTTTGAATAATTTCTACGCCCATTTTAATGTAAGGGCAGGCGAAATTCTATCCCCCCTACCGCTATCTGGCTTTCTAATATTTTCTGAAGCTAAGGGGTTTCCAATAAGGACGTGTCAATTCTGACAGTTCTGCCGGTTATGTTGATTCATTTTATGATAATTTTCCTGATTTTTATTTTTCAGAAGATAAAGACAAATATTTTGGAAAGTTACAACATCGAGCAACACGTACAAATTATATAATTATTTAATAAAAATGGATGTTCCTTTTTTGGATGAACGTCTATGCCAAACACATAAGGTATGCAAAGTGCCAATGTGTCCGTTGAAAGTCACTGTTTGGGGGTGGATTGCGGGTTGAGTATTAAATAAACGGGCCGATCCAAGAAACCGATTTGTCGGCTGTTTCGAAAGCAGAATTTACAAAAATCCTGTTCTACAAGTTATGTTGAAGTAAAATACCGATTTCCACAGGTTTTGGTTTTTATAACCAAGTCTTACGAATTGGATTTCAAAAAAAAAAAAAAAAAACTAAGCCTATTATTAACAAAAAACATTCAAACCAAATGTTTATTTGGGAACAAAATGCACAAATCTCTAAATTTTTGTTAGTTTTACGTAAATGTGTTCTAGTGCGATTTCTTTCTTTGTGGTTTTGTGAAATCTCAGGTTTATGCGCATAAACCACAAACAATTACTGAGCTCAAATCCGAGATTCAACGCGTCATCGGTGGCATACGGCACAGCTCTGTGAAAACGTCATGGTAAATTTGATGAAAAGAGTAACGGCCTGTCATCACCTAAGCGGAACATGTCTTCTTTACAATCCAATTTAAAAAATCACATCTATCTCAAAAATGTACCAAACTAAATTAAAAAAAAACAAACAGGCGGAAGCGGTTGTAAAAACCCAGGACCAATGGTTTTAGTGTTAGCAAATTTTCAGAAAACCGGCTGTCGGTGGATGTCCAAATTTCGGTTTCGAATTTGAAGTAAAGTTTCGAACTTCTTCTAAAACGATTACGGCATTGCTATCACCGTTAACGAAGAGCGCTAACGATCGATGAGAACCAATTTCCTTAATTAAAAGTAGATGATGTGGATGTGAAGGTCATGTTGTTCCACAGGGACGGCGCTAGAAGTCAAACAGCTGGTGCCACAATGAACATTATGCACGAGCGATTTGAGGGTTATCTCATGCAGAGAAAACTAAATTGGCCACCGAAATAGGGCAATTTTCCTCCATTGGACATTTTCTTGTGTGGTTTCCTTAAGTCGCAAAGCCACACACGATCGGTGCCCTCAAAGACAATATAACATAGCTGTCAATCTGACATAGGACCTCTCGGATGCGCGCCACCCAGCAAAATCCGCAGCGACCATTTGAACGATGTCATATACCATACATAATATCAGTAATAGTCTATAAAAAAAACAACAAATTCGTCAATATCTCATTCGCAACTTGTTGTATTCAATTTTAACATCTCCCCGCCCCTTTTGGAAAGCGCATCGTATGCAAATTGCAAAGAGCTTACTATAACATCGAATCACCGAATAGAAAATGCTTTCAAGAACAACAACAAAGAGAATTGCTATCATTATGAGCAACGAGGCCAGAAGCTGCCCATAAAATTTAATTGAAAAAAGGCGTAATAAAACTGAAACACACACACTGCGAGTTTGTGGGCTTTATTTTCGATAACAGAATTTTTATTTCTTACAGTAAACCCATTTCTTCAAGTTAGCGGACCCCACTTTGGAAGATCTGCATGATCGACAAACAGTTTGCTCAGACTCATCTGCGGTGTAAGGTGAAGGTTACGGTCTGAACCAACAAGTCAAACAAAATCAAAACGACTTTTTATTTTACAAATGTTGATCGAACGTATCCATTACTGTGTGAGGTTGTCTGACCAACATTCATAATTTTCAAGCAAAATTTCTAAATAAATGGGTCTAAAATAAACCGATTTTTGAACAAATTTTTCGAAATATCGAAAATAAATACACTTAAATTCAATAAAGAAAATAAATACACTTAAAAACATTCGAAAAATGTATGGCCCCATACTAAGGATCGGCGAGCTATATATAAGCGGAACAAAATAACGTGATTGCGCTGGTTAGTCCATGTCAGTAGAATGTATGAAAACGAACCAGGACGAAGGGTTTTCGAAACCGATCTCCAAGGATGACGAAAAATAGGAAGACCAAAACTCCGCTGGAGGGATCAGGTTGACGAATCCCTGCGTACACTTATTATTACCAACTGGAGAGATAAGGCAAAACGATCGAAATAGTTGGCGAAATATATTATCTTCGTTTTGTAAGGTCCCTGAACCCCCGGGGTTGCTCGAGACCAAATAAGTAAGTAAGTAGGGTAGCCCATCCACACCAGCGGCTTTGGCATTCTTAAGCCGGGCGGTTGCTGTTCTAATCTGGCCTCAATCTACACTGTAGTTCACAATCATTACCTCCTGATCTTCAGTAGAAGAATCTGAGTGGAGTAGTGCTGAAAAGTGGCTTGTACATATTTAAAGCACACACTGCTTATTAGTCACCAGATTAAAATTCTCGCCCTTCCAGGAAGGCGGCAA
The DNA here is from genome assembly GCA_963931995.1 of Phaonia tiefii. Classification (NCBI taxonomy): domain Eukaryota; kingdom Metazoa; phylum Arthropoda; class Insecta; order Diptera; family Muscidae; genus Phaonia; species Phaonia tiefii. The sequence goes on along the minus strand of OZ008368.1, from coordinate 191,942,122 downwards.
ATTATTCGGCCCGTTATTTTATCTTCGTTACCTATGGGAAAAATGTTCAGGATTCATTGTTTATCCTGCACATTTCGGTCTTTTCACTCCCTCTGCTCCCACTGCCATTTTTTCCATAGAAGTAATTTGGTTTCCTCCCTTCTCAGCCTCTTGTACCACTCATTCGTAGCTAGCGTTGTAACTGACTGTTTCGTTGGCATAGGTGCACCGTTTTTTCGTCAGATGAAATGCGACACTCCCCGTCGTACCATGGCTTATCCTTCTGCGGTTTTTGGTAGCCAAGTTCAGCCCTTGCAGCGGGTTTTAAAGAATGGGAGATCTGCTTCCACTGCACATCTGGTCCTCAGGAGTGGCAGTATTCTGCCCTAGATGAAGAGTGATATTTTGATAATAAGACTTTGATATCGCCGGTCTTTCCCGCTTGCCAATATCTAGCTTTTCCCGTGTTCGGCTTCGTACGTTTTTCTCCCTGCTCAGTCTTACTTAGTATGAATAAGAAATTCTTAATTTCGTGTGAACACTTCTCAATTTGAAATTCCCTCCAATTTAATTGGTAAATTTCGATATCCCAATTTCAAAGGATCTCCCACTTTCAAAGGAAAGTTATAAAATGTATTTACAATTTTCTGATTTAAATGTAAACTTTCCCAACAAGGAATGGAAATTCTCTGTATCATTTAATTTTTGAATAAAAAATCGGGCTTTTCTTTAGTCAGAAAAAAACATCCTTAAATTTAGTTCATACAATGTACTCAACTGTAATAAATTTGGACACATTTTACTTAATCAGAGTTGGCCTAAAAAGAGTATGGACTTATAATAGTTTAAAAAAAGCATATAAGGTGTCAGGGACACCCGTTTGGAATGAAGTTACTTTCGCTATATATTATTTACCAGTTAGTTCCACCACGCCTAAGGCGCCCGTTGAAAACTACGATAATTTAAATGGATCTTTAAGAAAAGATACTATTTCTAAAATGATAAACTTTTTTTTAAAAAAAAATTTTTTTATAGACTGTATTTTTTTAAAGTATATTTTAAGGTCCTTCTTGTAAGAATTAAAAAATTACATGAGGTGTCAGGGGACACCCGGTTGGAATGAAGTTCCTTTCGCTATATATTCTGTACTAGTTAGTTCCAACACGCCTAAGGTGTCTGTTGAAAAATACTGATTTAAATGGATCTTTAAGAAAATATACTTTTTATAAAACGATAAATTTTTCTTAAGAAATTTTTTATTTATTGAATGTATTTTTTAAAAAAACAGTATATCTTTAGGTCCTTTTGTAAGACTATGTATTATATTTTGCAGAATAGGTCCTTTCTTTAATGAGAGGTACTTCTTTTATTAAAAGCTAATGTTTTTATGTAAGAAAAAGCCTAAGAGTATGAATTTTTTTTACAAAGAAATACTTTTTTTTTTTAAGAACAGGCACTTTTTAAAGAAGTGGTACTCTTTTTAGGATAAGGTTATTTTCAGGAAGGCTACTTATCTCAAGAAAAGAAAAGGTATTATTTTATTTTTAAGAAAGGGTACTTTTAAGAAAAGGAATTTGTGTAAGAAAAGGTATTTTTTGTAAGAGAAGTTATTTTTTTTTTAAAGAAAAGCTCTTTTTTACGAAAGAACAGGTAAAATTTTAAGAGTAGGTACTTATCTAAAGAAAAGTTATTTTGTTGTACAAGAAAGGTAATCTTTAAAGAAAAGCTAGTTTTTTAAGAAAAGGAAATTTGTTGTAAGATAATGTACTTTTTTAAAAATAACTTTTTTTAAGAAAAGGTATTTTGTGTAAGAAAATTTACTTTTTTAAGCAAAGGTACTTCTTTAAGATAAGGTATTTTTTTAAGCAAATGTGCTCTGTTTAAAAATGTGAATAGGTATTTTTTGTTGAGAAAATTTACTTTTTAAAGAAAATGCACTTATTTAAGAAAATTTTATTTTTTTAAACTTCTTTCGCTTTGCCTTTTCTAAATTTACTTTTTATTCGGTTCACACTACAATATGTAATAAACAGGCTCCACCTAGAAAATTTCCCATGAAACAAAAAATATCCCATCACATGTTATATGTTAGTCTAGACACAAACCAAGCCAAAAGAATAAGTGTGCTGCCAAATGTAATTCCAAGCTCAGGTCTGTACTTTATGGATTTGCCAGTCTTGTACTTTGGCTTTTCTAAATGTACTTTTTATTGGGTTCAAAACTACAACATGTAATAAAGAGGCTCCACCTCGAAAAATTTCCTTTAAACCAAACCAAAATTGTTGATAATACTGGGTTGTAATAAATTAGTTAAAAAAAAGTTGTTTAAAATGTTTTCATTTAGACCCCATTCAGCAACGTGCGATAAGCAACTTCGTTCCAAAAAAATATGGTTTCCCATTACATCCCATGAAGGAATCGGGGAGAGCTTCTCACAACCAGTGAGCTTTGCGCTTTCTAGTTTTATACACCGGTTCCGAACGGTATTTTTGAGAAGCATTTTCATTGCTAAATTCTCGATAGTGTCGCCGTCACTATGAGTGGTGATCGCCGTCGAAAAAAATTTTAAGGTGGTTAGAGCAGAGGTCGAATCCAGGATCTCAAGTACAAGAGGCGCGCACACTATCCATTGCACCACCGACGACTTTTGTAAGAATATGTATTATATTTTCCCGAAAATACCCTTTTTTAAAAATACGTACTTCTTTTATTAAAAGCTAATGTTTTTTTTTAAGAAAAGGTACTATTTTTAAGAAGAAGTGCTTTCTGTACGAAAATGCTTTATACAATGAAGTACTTTTTTTAAGAACAGATACATTTGAAAGAAGTGATACTCTTTTCAGGAAAAGCTTATTTTTTAAGTAAATGTACTTATTTTCGGAAAGGAAAAGAAAGAAAAGGTATTATATTATTTTTAAGAAAATGAGTTTTGTTAAGAAACGGGTATTTTTTTTAGAATTGGTCCTTTTTCCAAGAATAGGTATATTTTTAAGAGTAGCTACTTATTTCAAGAAAAGTTTTTTAGTTTTACACAAAAGGTACTCTATAAGAAAAATTTTGTTTTTTAAGAAAATGCAATTTGTTGTACAAAAATTTACTACTTTTAACAAAAGGTCCGTTTTGTTCGAAAATGTACGTATTTTAAGGAAAGGTACTTCTTTAAGATAAGGTTCTTTTTGAAGAAAAATTACTTTGTTTAAGAAGAGACACGTATTTGAGGAAATGTTGTTTTTTAAACTTCTTTCATTCTGGCTTTTCTAAATGTAGTTTTTATTGGGTTCAAAACTACAATATATACTAAATATTGGTTACAGGCTCCACCTAGAAAACTTCCTACTAAACAGGAAATTTTCCAGCATATGTTAGTCTAGACACAAACCAAAGCAAAAGAACCCAATACAGTTTGATAATACTCGGTTGTAGCATAATAGTATTTAACCCTCCGATGAGCGGTGACGTAAGAGGCGTTAATTGGAGCGTAGGGGTCTGACCGGACCCATACATATTTAAGACATACATATATGTCAGGACAGGTACACGCAGATGGTCACAGGTGTGATAAATGTACGAAAATATAATAAAATATAAGTAATTGTATTTACTAGTTTAAATCATTTATCATCCGATAATACATTTTAAAGCGCATTACTGTTTGCACTTATACATTTCTCACTTTGAATTTATTATAGTCGAATATTTTATTCGGCTTCGCTTTTTTCAGTGGATGGATGTCGCGACGGTAGTGATCGGTGGATAACATGACTACTGGTTAGTGAACGGTGGATAACATGACAACTGGGTTTGCCATGTGGGAACACAGTGTGGCGTTGTTATTGTGGAAGCAAAACCTGGTGCTATCCACGCCACTTTTTGGGTACAACAATTGAAGGGGAATGAAGGTCTTGCTCTTTTCCATTAATATTTTTTCGCTCCATCAATATTTCTGTCAAATTATAAGATGAAAAGAAGTTGACAGTTAAAACTGTTCTACCGCTGTCCATATAGTTGCCACATTCTGCCAGCGTGTCTTTCTAGGTGTTGAATTCGTTTTGCAGACTTTTTTTACAATAAACCTGATCCTGATTTTTGGCTTTGCTGGATGACACACTTGCGGTTGGAGGTTGAATCCAAATCTTTATTGTCATTGGTATTATCCAAGGCGACTCTTGTTCAATATCAGTAGCATCATTCAAATTTTAAGTCGAACTCCTGGCTTGTAATTCGTCGATGCATCCGTGCTCCATTTTATTTGAAAAATAAAACACCTGTACAGAAGAATTCTAAAACACACTCTGTCGCTGTCCAATAGGTAAAACGGGTTTTTTTCAAACAAATTAAAGTTGGGTCTGCACAGACCCATGTGTATATGATTCACGAAAGTAGTTTCGAATTCAAATTTTCCGCAATAAATACTCCGAAAATGTTTGTTTTACTGCTCGATTGTGTTCGGCATAATATCTGTGAGGAAGTCATGGACTGGAGTCGCTCAGAAATTTACAGAAAAATAGCTAGAGACATTTTAAAATCGATTTGGTCTGACCAGACCCTTACGCTCATCGGAGGATTAAAAAAAATACAGCAGACAGTTGTCCGAGGCCTTCGGCCACGGACTGTCCCTGCAGCCTGTGTCAGAGACACGGCCATTAAGTTTAACGTAGAATACGCCATCCGATAAGACAGAAAACATATATAACAATAAAGTCATTTGCTTATATTATTTATCATTTATTGTTATATATGTTTTCTGTCTTATCGGATGGCGTATTCTACGTTAAACTTAATGGCCGTGTCTCTGACACAGCCTGCAGGGACAGTCCGTGGCCGAAGGCCTCGGACAACTGTCTGCTGTAATTTTTATATTTACCAACGGCATTTGATTCAAGTCCGTTTAAAAAAAAAATATTATGTTCAATTTTTTTAAACTTAATTTAATTTATGTATTTTAATTAATATTTTTATTGAAATAAGTTCTGCGAATGTTGAGAGGGCCGCCCTAATATTAAAAAAGGTTTACCTTATCGAGTCTTCGCATTAGCATTCGAGCGTTGTGTGAAAGCTTTACGCTTTACAATTCAAAATTAATGTTACAACAGCTTTATTGAAGCTTTCGCAAAAAAGCTTTATTACGTTAGCTTACTGTTTGTTTCACTTTTTACTAGATACATGTTCCTAAGCAATATTGAGCAACCAAAAACACTCAACCAAACACCACACATATGTTTGAGTGTATGTGTTTAAAAAATTTTCATTTGAGAAATTAAAATACTAGAAATATATCAACCAATATGAAATGTATATCAAACGAAAGATAACATCTTCATTTACCTACAAAAAAAATTTTAAAAAAATTCATCTGGCCGTTTCCTCAAATTCAATGAAATAAAGATTTCAACAATAAAAACCTGACATGACTCCTCATACCGTAAGGTAAGACGTATTCTACGTCAAAAGTTGTTTAATTCTTTTCATTTAGTCCCCATCCCGCGACGTGCGATAAGGAACTTCGTTCCAAAATTTCCTTAATTTACTCCAAATGACAAATTTTCTCCAAATAACTAATATCGTACTGAATTTGAGGACAATTATATTCAATTCACGGAAGTACGTATTCCAAATTAATGCCAAAAATATTATAAGTTCGTGTCGAACTTCAAATTATATTAAATACTAAAATTGAGTTAATAGTTGTACTTAAGTTAGGTATATGATAAATGGTTTTAGGTACAGCTTTCAAGGTACAGTGGTCTTAACATTAAGAACGTCGAGAGTTGAAAATATGTAGTTAATTTAAGAACTTGTAACTAGTAACCACACGTAGCAGATTTGGATATTCAGTGTAGGAACTTTGAATATAGTGGAACTCTGTCATTCAACTCTGTTGGCTTCCAGTCATATCCTCCGAAACAAGGTTCAGTGACCAATCATACCAACCTTTATTTAGGACGACTAGTAATGTATTTTAAAGGAAACGAAGACTTTATTCAATGAAGTATTTCCTAATTTCAAGTTAATCATTCTTAAATATTTGAAAGTAGGACTTTGTTTCCTGTATTATAAGAAATTTTTCCAGGAAATGAATACCATGTAATTACTAAATACCTGTAAAAATAAGTTTGGATTAAAGGAAATTAGTGCTTTATCATACGAAGAATTTCCTTATATTGAATACAATCGCGTATAGTTTAAGTTACAAATGAATTTGACTCGTAATGTACTAAATTTAAAGCAATTTGAAATTTGATTTAAAAACAATTTGCTTGTTTTAAGTACAAATGGTAAATCTCTCAAATGGTAAATGTCCTTTATTTATTTAAACAAAATAACAATATAGTACAATATTACGATACACAGTATAAGTAAAGGGTTCACGTACAGCATAGGCCGTGATAAGTTTCTGTAATGATTGAAACTTTAGACGAGTGATTCGTTAGATTTCCGCATCCGAACCTCTAGGTATTAGGAGGTATTTTTATCGACTTGCCAGGATAAATGCATAGTGTTTAGTAAACAGCAAGGTCATCTCGAACAGGATGTGGCACTTCACCATGCACTACGGTCTTGGCAGAAAATTTTCCAGTCCCTGTTCCCTATTAACTTTGCACTTGGAACTTAATTTTAGTTTAAAAACCTTTGGATCCATGCGAAGTAAAATTTTCACATTTTAGTTCATTTGGAATTAAATTTAGTCCTCTTTTTCAGTGTTAAGTCTTCCTAATTTGAAATGAAATATTTGAAATGAAATATTTTTGCAAATTTAATAAAAATTAATAATGAAATATTTAATAAAGAATCTCAATGTCGCCAAGAATTTTCCCCATTTGCAATGAAAATTTATTTCGCCATTAAAATGGAAAAAATTAATTTTAATTTGAAATTCGATTTTTAATGCGAAATTACAATTTTAGTTGTCTTTTATTTTCAAATCGGTTACGTTTCGTTGTCAAAAAAACAGTAGTTAGCCTATCATATTAGAAAATTCCCTGGAATATTGAATTTGAAACTAATTTCTAGCTCACAGCAAAAAAGCTGCATCAAATAAAACTCTCAGATTTCTCAATCAAAATCATTTATATCCAAACAAATTTTATAAATCGCAACTCGATAATGTGCAACAAATAAGTTAAACCACAAAAGAAGAGAACTTAAGAATAATAAAATTTATTAACAAACAATACATTAAAGTCGAATCCAACAGATAAACCTAACACTAATAGCATCGAAACATACGTATGTAGATACTTTAGTCGAACCATTCATTCATTCATTCAATACATTCGTAAAGTCATAATTTTTAATGGATATCCAAACAAAAACCACTGTGTGTCCATATGATTCACGGCTTTTAGGAAATCTCGCTATACACCCGAAAAAAACACAACAGCATAAATGTTTTAGCAGTCCACACAGACTCCTCCAACTATAACAACACCGCCGACGATTACGTCTACTAAATCCACTGCTCCGGCAAATAGACACAGACGGACTGCAGACCGACCAATCGAACGGCCAACCTGTCATGGTACGCCAGGTTGGCGCTTATGGAAAAATTATATTTATAAAAACTTTATAATGTTGCAAATTATTTATATTTTGTTGCACGCTTCAACTTGGGACTCCACCGCACTCTCTTTCGGACTCAACTGGCTGGCTGTGTGGCTGCTTGGCGTTGTACTCCATAGCTCATTCTGGTATTATTAACATTTTTACGATATGTTCATATGTTGGATTGCATATTGTCGTGTGTGCATTAGCCAAGGAGCGTTTAACTCTTAGCTGTCCGTCTGTCGATTATGAGCTATGAATGGCTTAAATAAATGCATAGAAAAAAATTATGCTTATGTTTATGTGCGCAGTTTCGTTTGCCAGATTTTTGAGAGCATAATTCATTAAATGGCCATTAGAAAATAAATAATATTAAAATTGAATATGTCAGAAATTTTTGGCAGTCGCATAAAAAACAAATTTTTTTTCAAACAAGCTAATGTAGGCAAGTAAGTAGATTTGCAGCAGTGGGCATCGACTGCACAGAGTTTTATAATATAAAAAGAGATGGTATTAAAATCTCGGCTTTATCGATATGGAATATTCCAGATAATAAACATATGTTTACATTGTTAGGACCAATTTTGGCATATGCGTTGGTTAACATATTGTTTAGTTCAAACATGTCTACCGCAGTAAGAAATCAGAGGTTGTCACAAAGGAATTAGAGGCTGCTGCAGAGCCGATTTAAAATTGGCCACTCCCGAATTAGAGGTTGTCATACTCGTAATAGAGGTTGTCACAACTGAACTGGGGGATGTCACAGCTGAATTATGTGGACCATACATTTACCTGTTATGAGCTTGAGCTTCGGCTAACGGTCACACCTACTGTCGTTGTAACCCCATTCCCGAAGCAAAACAAGTATGCAGCCTTTGTTGTTCACATTACTAACATTTTCGTAACAAAATTTTGGTAATAGTTATTTGTTCAATTTTATGATCTAAGAAATACTTATCGACAAGGTCATGCTCATGATGGACAAGTCTGAGGTGCGCTTTACTTAGCCCTCCCTCAATATTACAGCTTCTACACAAGTCAATTGCTTTGTTTTTGATGTGCTAATATCTATAGGCACGGGTAGGGCAATCTATCAAAGTGAATACATACAAATAACACACAGCGTTAGCATCACGTGCGTGATTGTTGTACAAAAATAGTCTCTGCCTGAAAATAATTATGATGGTACTGATGTAGCGGAAGCGAACAATCAAGCAGGTCGTCGTCGTCGTCAAAGAGCATTGAATAGTATCGAGAAGTCATGGAACGAATTGTATGACCCAAAAGCACTGGCGACATCTGCCGAATGATTCAAACCGTATTACTCTCTTTTTGTCATAACTTGGTCCATTCATAATTTTGATGTGAAACATTGATGCATTTTGAAACATTTATGCTTTTTGTATTGTTTTATGTAATAACATGGTCGAAATGGTGCATTTATATTGAAATATTCTATAAAGAGAATAAGACTCGTATACGGTGTTTTCTTCAGACACTCTACATCTACATCTATAGGCAGTTCTCTATACTATTCAATACTTTTTGTCGTCGTTCCAGAATTCAAACAAGCAGATCGACGTCACTCTATTTATGACAAAACAAAATCAGTTATTTCAGTGAGCTAAATACTGATTTATTTAGTTTAACAATATTACATGTAATGTTAAGGCAGATATAAGAAAAAAGAAAGTGCAATAGCAAAAGAGCCTTCAGCAATAAAACCGATTAATTTTTTTATTTTCCAATATAATATATACTATTGTGTTCATAGAATCGAACGTGTAATAAAAAGGTGATAACACATCGCCCGTGAGTTCGAATACTCATTAATTTTTAGTCTCGTTACATGCCGACTAATCACACTGTGCGGTCAAAACTGTAGCAAGTACTGACACCTTTGGCCTGGCTATGGACAGAAGGTTCATGCATATCATGATATCCTCCATGGTCCAGATTAGTCTTCAGCGTACTCAATCTTGTCCATTTCACCCGCACCATCATATAGGAGCGATCTTGCGGGATATCCCTTGAAGTCGCCAGGGGCATGCCAACGCCTTCCAGTGCCTATAAAACCTGTAAGGTAGTACCTAGTCTGGCCAGTTCGTCCGTTCTGCAGTTCCACGGAATGTCACTGTGCTCATGCACCCACGTCAGGTGAATATTGTACTGCTGAGCCATATCGTTAAGAGCTTTGCGGCAGGTATGGCAAATACTGAAATACAGAAACTTATGAACGCAACTCTGTCAGAGAAGACATTGGAAAACGCTTGTCCAGTCAAAACTGAAACACAAAAGTTAAAGATACTGATGTGATGAAGTAAGATGCAACGGTTACCGCGACAGTGTTGATTTATTAGCACTGAAACGCTTCTCAAAGCATTTCCATTCCGAAACGGTATAAAAGCTGTTATTGGGTCAAACAAATGAAAAGTGTAGATCCCACTGCACACAAAGTTAAGTTCTAAACGTCAGTTTTAAATACAAAATGTTAAATTATTTTTAGTTGTTGGGTTATTGAATAATTTGTCTTATATATTTTACCTCCAGGAGGGAATTGGGGAGAGCTTCTCACAAACAGACTCATTGATTGGGACCTACACCGATTAAGACTACTGTCAGTTTAAATGGTTGGCACCATGGCTTAACTAGTAGAGGTTGACGCAGTAGGATTTGTTGTAATTGTGCGCACCAACAACAGGGATTTAGTTTTTGTTTCATGACTCTAACTGTCAAATTCAGCACAAGTATATACGACCAAACAAAGTAAACAAAAAAGTACAATAACAAAATGCACAGAATTTGACAGATGGGGTCATAAGAAAGCAAAATCAGCTGTTCTAATGCGTCAACCTCTACTAGGTCAGCCATGGTTGATACCATTATCCAACGACCGTTGCATTTACAACTGCCGCACATGTATGTCATTGAACTCCAAATGGACATGTATAAGGCGGACTACACATTTATAAGAAATAATATATTACTGCAACTGCTGTTCTCGATACCTTAATGAAAATCGTCGTTGGACAGTCTTGCTCTAAAAAATGTTTAAATCTTAATTAGCAGAAAAAAGTTAATGCCTGATTGGCAAGTCGGTGCACCACATAATGCGAAGTTTATTGTCGTTATCGTCGTCTTCTTCAAAATCAAATCTTCTTCTTCAATTCAAAAAGATATGATTCTGAACGGCTTAGGAGAAACCTCCAATCTTCCTGCACTATAGCAAGTACATCTACCCAATGTCTTTAAAATCAGAAACAATGTTGACATTTAATAAACCTTAAACCATGATTAATATGAAATGGAAGTTTAATCACATTTTCCAGTTAAAACGAATTAACCCTTTCCAAATCGAATTCAAATTTCCAATAATGTAAAGAAAAAACGATACGACACAAAACGAGACGCCTAGAAGAAATAAAGGAAATCTAATTTCCTTTTGCTTCCCTTAGGTGCTAAAGACAATTAAATATTCGTGATTTAACGATCAATTTTCGTTTGTAATGGAACTCTGAATCTTCAATTCAGGAACCTAAAACAACAAAACAGTTACGCCAAAGCTCTAACAAGAAAAAATATCTAATAAAAAACGCATAAACCATAAAGAACTTATGGAGATCAGTAGTACTACAAATACTGGACTGGGATACACGGAAAGGGTATCAACAATGGTAGTTGATATCTACTGGAGAAGTAGTTAGAGTAACTAACAAACTCATCACGCGATTTAGGAAAGTGGGTGGAGTAGCAGTTGCTGACGACGACAACGACAACGGCAAAAACGAAGATGATGATCATGATTTGGAACGAATACAAGGAGGTCCTCCTAACTGTGTTATTGCCTCGTTATAAGAGAGCCGCTTAAAGAAACAGGTTACATACAATTTTGATGCAACTATAAATAGGAAACCCATTAGAAACCATTTGCCAATCATCAGCGTCATAGTCATCGCTGTTGTTGCCGTTCTTGTTCTCCTCATCATCCATAACGTCATCATTTTCTTACCGTGGAAAATAATCGATTTGGAATAACCAGTACAGCCGGAGACAATTGTTATGGCCTTTAAGGCCCTGAAGTTTGAGTTGGTAGTGGGATGATGATGAGACTCACAACAGAGTTAATAAATTCAATAACTGTTTTATACTCGTCCAAAGTAAATGTTGATTTTTATGTTGTTCATTACTAACGTTAACTGTTTATAAATAAGTCTATAAGACTAGCATAATAATCACGATCAGGATGATGATGACAATGATTCGGTGATCTCTGCAGCTTTGGCACGGCGCTAATGTATGTAAAAATGGGTGAAACCACCAAAAAAGTTTTGCCGGTTTTTGTTGTTTAACCGTAACTAAATCAATATTTTATGCGCAACTGTTACTGTGCCTCCGCGGTGATGGTGGTCAAGTTCATGATGTGATGCATGTCATGGGCAACAAAATATGCATTCAGTCATATTCATCTCCAGCCGAATTACAGTGGTTTGCAAAAGCAATTGCGATGAAAGTTCATTAAACAAAAACGACAAAACTTGACGAAAAAGAAAAAACTTAATAAATGTAAAATGTAAAGAAAGATAAAGATAGAGTACCAGATGAAAATAATAAAGAAAATATCTATTGTGTTGTATCCTTGCCAGATTTAATAAAATTCATCCCAGAAGAAGTTGGAAAATACCAAAGAAACTTCAAATAGAAAAATGGAATTAATTGTCTTTCATTTGCATTCAGAGTGACTTTGAAAGCCCAACAGAGAAGAATCCTAAAAACATCCAATTTATAACGAAAAAGGTCGATATATATTTGAGAGTAAATTAAAAACGACATTGCTTATCCGCTTAGGCGCAGAGATGGGAACTAAAGTCGATTCAAAAAGGTACACCGGCTTTTATTAAAAAAAAATAATAATTTCAAGAATAATCCGAAACCCGGGTATCGCTCTTGCCAATCCGATTTTTAATTAGCTCGGTAAAATGTAATTCAATAACGGATGAAATTAGGTGAGGTTATGTACAAGTGGCTGGCAGAATTGGCACACATAGTCCAATGAGGACCGTTGTGATACCACGTTGTGAGGCTAGTATATCCTGACGAAACAATGTGTGCTCAGCACACATATTGTAAGCTGAGTCAGCTTGACTATTCCAATGTATGTGAGAGCCAAAAAGAAGGAAGATATTAAATATTGTCTGCACACACAGAAGGCGGAACAGTAGCATGAAAGATATTTAACTAGAGCCTCCTAATTAATACAACTTGTGCATTAATCTTGAGCTGACATTTTTAGACTAGACTCGTCTCAGCCTATGAAGCCGCTTACAGCCGCTAGCGTAGGTATATCATGCCTAGAAGTAGATCTTCATAATCCTGGCGGTGATGACGTTTCGTTCCCGACAGAGTTCGTCTTCCCAGGTTGGCATAAAATCCGTCTGAAAAATGCTACAATTTGTGTAAAATCTAACCCCACCGCTGTTAAAAAAACTCCAAAACCTACATTACCGCCTAGTTTGAAGTCACCAGTGAACAATCTGAAATACTTATTATTATCCGGTATATGTCCCTTGCAGACTTGTTTCATTGGGATGTGAGTGGAGAATATTCTCTCCATGGTAGAGTTGGTTTCATGTAATCTACGTTTAGCCTGGATTGCCGTCGATTCTTTAAAATCGTTCACATTCCCTTCCGTGCTGTCTATCCACCGCAAAGAAAGCCATAGACGGATTGCTGTCAAACCTAGTGGTAACCCTAGTGGCTCCAACCCTCGGTAGGAGCTGTGTGAAGGACCAATGTGACACCATTACCATTCTCTGGGCGATTGATAACAGAGTTAGGTAAATCGATTTTGTCAGCCAAGCACCACTTTCATATATCAATATCGGGCGGACAGCAGCTGTATATATCAAATATAAAATTTTCGGGGATGGGATCCACCGTCCACCAGTGGCCTACTGCACGAATGTAGGGTCACCGTGCTGCCGCTAATTAGGCTTAAATTTAAGATTTCTATAGAGAATCACATTTTCTATTATCCTGCAGGCGAATTTCCAAACCACCTAGAAAAAATGGCTCAATTTACTGAACCCTCCGGATTTATTCCGAACCGATTCTTCGTGCCCAAATTAGACACTCTCCGGAGCCCATGCCTGCATTTGAAAGGATAATTTCGTATACAAGTCGTATACTGGCGCTCTTTAATTTTTAAACTTGCTCTCCATTTCTGCCTGTTGAAAACGTGAGCGAGTTATATTTCAGATCTTTACACTTTAAACTCGCTCGCGACCTTTAATTCTTAAAATCGCGATTGGGGTGAAGTAAAATCGTGAATGAGTTGAAACTTGCGCTCGCTCTCGATTTATACACTGGCGAGCGAGCGGAAAAAGAGCGCTCTCCATACTAAGGAAAAAGGCACTCCATTAATATATTGTTATAATGTTTTTGATGTGTTAACATCTATAGGCGGGGGTAGGGACTAAATTCACAAACTGAATACATCCAAACACAGTTTGTCCGACTGCACTCACACAGATTGTCCGACTGCGATCACACATTGTTTGCCGTTAAACTCCTCCGAAACGGCTGGACATTTTTGTATGAAATTTTGTGTGCATATCGGTTAGGTCTAAGAATCGGCTAACATCTATTTTTCATAGCCCTAAATGATACGGGTGACCCACCCCTATATAGAACACAGATTTGTCCGACTGCGAAACAAAGTTTGTCAAACTGCAAAAAACACACACACTGATTTAGCGGCAGGGAATAATTGTTTTGTGTGGGTGCGAAGCACTTTCAGAGCAAAGACGTGGTTATACGTATAAAAAAATGATACAGCAAGGGAGCAACGAAAATTGTGTGAACTTGTGTACCGTATGTACGAACATAGCAATGTATGTATGAACATGTGTCTGTTGCTTTGCATTCTCTCTGTTTTTTGTGGGTATAAAACAAAAAGATTTGGTCTATAAATAATTTTAAGTATTAATATTATTTAAATGTAACTTCATCATATGATTGCACGCTCTTTTTTAATTTCCAATGTAGCATTTACTAATGTCTTCATGGAAATCGTACCTGTAATCGTAACAAAAAGGTGTTAGCACATCGCCCGTGAGTTCGAAAACTCATTTAATTTTCAGTATTAAAACGTGTTATTTGAAACTGCCCAAGCAGATATCAACAGTTTGAAATATATGCTGCAATCGTCTGTACACGCTGAAAAAAAAACGGCCACTGTAACATATTCTCCCAAACGTATTTTGCAGCAACCATGTATATGTTTGGAACACACTTCAAACATATACATGTTTGCATGGCCAAACTCAGGTGTATTTAAATGCAAACATTGACATGTTTACTGACAAATATGTATACATTTACGTGGAAACATATGCGTGCTTTATCCCAAAAATCCGTATACTCTGCTCTGTTGTTTCTGCTTTCTTTGTTATCTCTCACGTTTTTGTCTTCAGAAGGTTTCAACTATGCGTTGGTACACAAAGAATATACTTATCTACAAACCTAGTTCATGCAAGACAAGCGTGTATTAATTACTTGTGTTTTTTATTATATTTTACGACAAGAAAGGGATTCGGGTTGAAATCGTTTGAAAATGAAAATCGTTTCTCACTTTGGTAGCAAATATATCCGAAATACATACACAAATTCAAAGTAACATCACAAACCATTTAACCGCCCGAGCCTTCGTTTATTCTTTTTGCACTGATGATATCCACTCTCCGATGAACCATTGACGTCTGAATACATGAAACTAAAACGCAATACATCAAGCAAACTAAGAAACACTTCATCTGCAATTTACACGCACATTCAGGAATACTTATGACTTACTGACTGAGAGAATAATGCAAAAATACAGACCCACACTTACAAGATGTACAGATGCACACTCGTTGCCCCTCTTTTATTCCCTTGTTTCAGAGAGAGCATAAACAGTGCAACAAACACGGCTGTATTTGTCTCACAAACACAGACATATTTGGGTCGCAAACACATATGTTATAACGTATTAATCATTGTGTCTCAAACATGTAATATTGAATAGCAAACACAATGCTTTTTGGGCGCAAGTATATTATAGTTGCGACAAGCTCCAAACACATGTTATATTTGCGTCCAAAGAAGAAAAAGGACAGATTGTTCTGCGTGTACATAAAACAGTTTAAGACATAAACCAACAGCTACAACACGTCAGAATTGGTACGGTGATCCACGATGGCCAGGAACAGTACTTTATGGCACTAACTCAATTCGCAACCTCCAATTCGGTTGTGGCAACATCTAATGAGTTTGTATTAATCTGTAATAATGTTGTGTCGACATCTAATGAGGTTATAGCAACCTCTAATTCGGCTGAGACAATCTCTGATTTAGTTGTGATGACCACTAGAGTGATTGTAACAATCTCTAAATTCAGTTACAGCTAATTCGGCTGGCTGTCTCAAAAATGTGGAAAAGAGCGAAATTAAAACAACTATTTTCCTGAAGCGGCGTCTTGCGGAAGTGGAAAGCTAAGGGGCTGCAATCAAAACAAGTTTTGTGTTATAAAATAGCACATATTTCATACATACAAATTTTCAAAATTATTACTTATGAGATCAAAATGTTTTGAGTTGTTTTAAGTATCTATTTTTTCTGCATGTACAAGAGGCTCGCACACTGGCCATTGCACCACCTACGGCCACATTTTGCAGGAACCATATATATTTGGAACAAACTTAACTCACTTGTATATAAATGCAAACATTATCAAGCTTTCTGGCAAACATGCATGATTTTACGTGGAAACATATGCGTGCTTCATCCCAAGCATCCATATTCAAATGTGGAAGTATTTGATTGTTTCCTGCCAAACCTCCATTTACTTACGTGGAATCTTCTTCGTACTCCCTCCCAAACATAATAATATTTAGAAACAAATAATTTTTTGATTTTTTTGACGTAGAATACGTCTTACCTTACGGTATGAGGAGTCATGTCAGGTTTTTATTGTTGTAATCTTTATTTCATTGAATTTGAGCAAACGGCTAGATGAATTTTTTTAAAATTTTTTTTGTAGGTAAATGAAGATGTTATCTTTCGTTTGATATACATTTCATATTGGTTGATATATTTCTAGTATTTTAATTTCTCAAATGAAAATTGTTTAAACACATACACTCAAACATATGTGCGGTGTTTGGTTGAGTGTTTTTGGTTGCTCAACATTGCTTAGGAACATGTATCTAGTAAAAAGTGAAACGAACAGCAAGCTAATGTTGCTTGGCAACATGTATCTAGTAAAAAGTGAAACAAACAGTAAGCTAACGTAATAAAGCTTTTTTGCGAAAGCTTCAATAAAGCTGTTGTAACATTAATTTTGAATTGTAAAGCGTAAAGCTTTCACACAACGCTCGAATGCTAATGCGAAGACTCGATAAGGTAAACCGTTTTTAATATTAGGGCGGCCCTCTCAACATTCGCAGAACTTATTTCAATAAAAATATTAATTAAAATACATAAATTAAATTAAGTTTAAAAAAATTGAACATAATATTTTTTTTTTAAACGGACTTGAATCAAATGCCGTTGGTAAATATAAAAATTACAGCAGACAGTTGTCCGAGGCCTTCGGCCACGGACTGTCCCTGCAGGCTGTGTCAGAGACACGGCCATTAAGTTTAACGTAGAATACGCCATCCGATAAGACAGAAAATATATATAACAATAAATGATAAATAATATAAGCAAATGAATTTATTGTTATATATGTTTTCTGTCTTATCGGATGGCGTATTCTACGTTAAACTTAATGGCCGTGTCTCTGACACAGCCTGCACGGACAGTCCGTGGCCGAAGGCCTCGGACAACTGTCTGCTGTAATTTTTTTTTTTTTGATTATTGAATATAATTTATTTTACCTAATAAATCTACATTTATAACCTATTAATAAACAAATTTAAAGGTGTAACCCCTATTTACATTAACTTGCATTGAATGAAATTTTTATTCACCTAATGAGGATCCACTGCTCGTTTTTATCTCCTTTATCGCTAACACTCCTCCTCCCAAATGCCACAATACTTAAAAACACGATTATCATTATGTGTTGGTAAACAAATAATATATTTATATTAAACGATAGTTGATGCAGGCCAAGCGCGGTTTAAATACTTGTGTTGTTTATATTAAATATCTTACACGATCAGGCTGCTCCGATTTTCTCAGTAGAAGCTCGGGCTGAGAAAGAGCTTCGTGTTGTTCCTATTTTCAGCATACACAAAAACCAAAGCAACATCACAAACCCTTCAAAAGCCGACTCTTTGTTTATTCTGTTTTCACTGATCACACAGACTGGAAAATAACGGCATCTATAAAATATTCTCTCAAAAACATTCTGCAGGAACCATGTAAATGCTTGGAACACCCTCCAAATATTCATATATTTGCAAGTCCCAAAACACTTATATCTAAATGCAAACATTAGCATATTTACTTGCAAAGATGTATACTTTCATATAGAGCCACTTGCGTGTTCATCCATATACGAATGACGAAGCATTAGTGTGTTGACTCCCAAACGAACGATTGATGACTGAATGCATGAAACTAAAACGAAACAAATCAGACAACAATGCACTTACACACGCATTCAGGAATATTTATGAATCACTGACTGAAAGAATAATGTCAAAATACAATTAAACAATTCCAATAACATCAACTTAGGCTGATAACACTCACTGTTTATCCCTCTTTCTTTATTTTACTCTCGACAGAGCATAGACAGATAAGTAACCAGTGAACCAAACACTGTATTTGCTGTATTTGGATCACAAACACATATAAAGGTTTTTGCAATTAGGCTTGACAACTTTTTTTGATGTGTTTACATCTATAGCGGCGTATAGGGACTAAATCTATAAAAGTCAACACATGCAAACAACACACAGACAGGTTTTCTGCTGCTGCTAAAACCAGATTTTATGCTGCTGCTAAAACCAGATTTTCTGCGACTGCGAAAGAGAGTAATGACGTGTTAAACAAAAATGAGCGAGCAAGAGAGCTATTAAAGAGTGGTCTGGCAGGGGTGAGGCAAACGAAATTGTGTCTATAGCCTATGTATTAACATAATAATGTATGTATGCTGTTGTGTCTATTTCTGTTGTTGAACGGAGATATAAAGCATAGCCACGCAAAATTTCATTTGCAAGCCCAGTCGACGTTATGGTGACACACTAATACGTCAGCTACTTCGTACAAAGTATGTGTGATGTTGTGTGTTTGGTTGTTTTTAAATGAAACGTCATCATTTGATTGAACGGCTTTTTAAATTCTTTATATTAACTTCACCTGCCTGTATGTATGTATGCCGAAAAAACTTTGGATTGATTTTTAATCCTTCTCCCGTAATCCAATCGAGCTGAAACTTCGCAGGCAAACTAATGGCGACGACAAAAATAAAATTTCGAAATATAGGCAGGATTGGACTAATGGGCGTGGTACCTCCGATACAAATCACAAATTAAAAATCCATTATTTCTGCTCCTGTTCGGGTATGTTGGTTAGGTTCGGATATGTTGGTTAGGTTTACATATTCTAAGATCTGGTGCAAATATGGGCGGGATTGGACAAAGGGGCGGGGTCATATATAAAGAATTTATAGTCAAAAACTGTTTTTTTACGGGTTGATTTTTTATTATTGTCATAGGTAAGTCAAATAAAATATGGGCGCGGAGCACTCTCAGAGCAAATAGGATAATGACGTATTATACGTATATAAAAATGAGATAACAAGAGAGCAACGAGAATTTTGTGAACTTGAATAGCGTATGTGCGAAAATAACAGTGTATGTATGTACACAGTGTTCATGTGTCTGTTGCCTTGCATTCTCTTTGTTGTTTCTAAGAATAAAACACAAAGTTTTAAGCAAGAAAATAATGACACATGTGCTTGCACTAGTCTTTAAATAGTTTTAAATATTAATATTATATAAATGCAACGTCATCATATGTTTGAACGCTGTTTTTGTATTTTCCCATGTAACATTCACACATGTGTTCATATAAATCGAACAGTTATCGTGTAGCAAAAATGTGCTAACACATCCCCGTGAGTTCGAAAACGCATTGGATTTTTTAAATACAACGCAAACCATTTCAGATATTTCCAAAAGCTTAAGATCGACTTGAAATACAATCAAAACATTTACGATCGTCCAGCGAATGTGAGTTTGAATCCCACCCGCGGCATTTACATTTTTTTCACTAACCGGAGAAAACATGATCTCTTACAGCCTTAAACGGAAATTACAACTTGGTACTCGACTTCATTCATATGGCAACCGCAGGCATGTCGACAGTGGTCGATTCGTTACAGTTATTTTTTGTGGATGAACATTTGGTTTATTGACGAACCCATTGAGCAAAAAATTAGCTTCGTCACTGAAGATGATTTTGCGATACAACTCATCATCTTGCTGCACCTTCTACAGAGCCAAATCGGAGAATGAACGTCACGTCAAATGGTACATCGGTTTCAATTCTTGAGTCAGCTTGATCTTGTATGGGTGTCAACCAAGATCTTTACGCAAAATTCGCCATAAAGTGGTCTTGGCGATGCCCAGTTCCTGAGATCGCCGCGGAATCGACTGATTTGGATTGTTTGCTACGGGCGCCTGAACGGCAGCAATATTTTAGTCACTTCGACCAACCCGTTATCTCACTGGTACGGCAGCATCACACAATGAATATTTAGACTCAAATTTTTGCACTAAACTTGATATTGCTTGTCTACTAGGGCGAGAATAACGACCGAAAATTGAACTTAACGCTCTTAAAGTTTCGGTCACCGACTCCGAATTTCGGTAGTACATTTTTATAATTTGCATACGTTGTTCGTTCGTGTATTTTACCATAATGAAAATGTTGAGTTTACTGAAAAAACGGAAAGTAACATTTTGATGATCAGTGAAATAGTGCGTTCACCAATTAAATTCAAAGTTGTCAAGTACCTATTGGAAAACCCGTTATTATAACTTATGTATCAATCATTAGGGATAAAGCCTGTAATTTTGAATAGAAAACAAAATGTGCTAGGACACAAGTATACTATATTTGCGACAAGCTCCACGAACAAGTTATATACACATGCGACCAAACAAGAAAACAAGGTAGATTTTTAAGCGTGCAAATATTTTCTAATAATATACAATTTTTTCACCACATGCTTCCTTAACCGACCAAGCGCTTTGGATAGCCTCTGTCCGATGAACCATTGACGACAGAATGCATAAAACTGAAATGCAACACGTCACCCAAAATAAGGAACACCCAATTCAACTGCGGCTACACACGCATTCAGGTATATTTATGAATTAAACTGAAAGAATACGGCAAAAATACAGTTACACAGTTACAGGATATACTGTGAATAATCTCCCTTTGTCTTCTTGTAATCTCTTTCTCTCTCGAAAGTTCATAAGCAGTGCAACAAACACAGCTGTATTTGTATCACAAACACAGATATATTTGGATAACGATCACATGAATTACAATACTTTAAACATTGTACCTCAAGCGTGTAATATTGAATAGCAAACACGATGTGTTTAAACAAAAGTGTACTATATTTGCGACAATCTCCAAACACACGTTATATTTGCAACCAAATAACAACAATAAAGAAAAAATGTTTCCGCGTTTGGCGTAGTGATTTGTATTTAATAGATTTTTTCAAGAATTTAACAGACTTTATTTCTTAGTTATAGCGAATTTGGGGTAAAATTATATGTCGGGATAAGTGAGTCTGCCAATTTTAAAACCACAGCTTATTGATTGTAAGAAGCTCTCCACTATCGCTACATTGGATGAAATTGGATACACCGTTTTTGATTTTAATTGTGATCACTATGCATATACTTTACTTCTTAGTAACTTTTTGGAAACATGTACTACATCTTTTGAAATAACTCAAGTATTAGTAACAATTTTATTGCTGTTAGCAACGAGCAAATCTACCTCAGTAACTCAAAATGTCGATAGAATGCCACCTACTTTGTTAAACATTCGCTCACAACCAAAACCATTTCAAACCACAGTGCAATCATCCACCCTCTACAATCAATCATTTTTATGCATTTTTGAATATATTTTGTTTTCAGTTTAAGTTATTCTGCATTCGACGACCACAATCAGATTCAAATCAGGTGTAATAATTCTTATTGGAGACGCTGCTATTCCTTGTTTTGCCTGGGTTCGTTTGCAAAGTTTCCCCCCTCTTCTTACCGTACTCCCAGTACATTTTCTGAATATTTTACCTTGAATCATTTGCATATAAAGTTTAGCTTTCGAGTCATGCACCTAACGTAAAAGTTCTAATCTCCGACATATTCACAATTTCTAGAGACGTTTCCAAGTGACGCGAGGAAGGACTTTTTTGTTCAATATTAAAGGTTGGTTTATTTTTTTTTTTGGGAAAGACGACATTGGATTTGGACAGCTTTTGCACGACTCTTCAGTGTATTAGAGACAGAGCAGCA
Source organism: Phaonia tiefii (assembly GCA_963931995.1). NCBI lineage: Eukaryota > Metazoa > Arthropoda > Insecta > Diptera > Muscidae > Phaonia > Phaonia tiefii. The sequence goes on along the minus strand of OZ008368.1, from coordinate 191,920,061 downwards.
GCATCAAATAAAATTGAAGACATGGAGCTAAAGTGGAAAACTGCAAATAACTGCGACTAGAGATTTTCTTCGTCTATTTTTTGATTGATCGTGCATGCCAAACTATAAATCCAACGTGATACATTCGGGCGATCAGGCAAACTACAATGTGCACTAGACTTTTTTTCCGGTTGATTTGTTCGTTCCATAATGTCTTAAAAGTGTACCATCGTTTGGTTATTTATATTTTTTTTAGTTTTTCCTATAACGATGAGTAGTTTTTTTTAACTCCCAAGGTAATGTGGTATGATAAGTGAGGGCAACGTTTGTAAATAATAAGTAATAACAAATTTTATATTCTTTTCGAGCAGACATTTCGATTAGTGAGGAATATAAAACGACGGTTGGTGACTAGTGTGCTGGCCAGCGGTAAATATAAAGTGTCGACAGCTGCGAAGTGATCCTAAGGTGATCTTTAGTTCGAGCCCAACTATTTCAAATTACCCATTAACGTTAAAGTGGTATTGCGTGCGAATATATGGGCAGGTCTTGGTACATGCTTACAAGGTCAGAAATATTTTTCTAAGTGAATAATAATTGGTTTTGTTGGAGTAACAGAAATTTCTGGAAACCACACTCACTGGAATACAAGTTTCGTAATTCGTGACAAATTTCATAATCGGACACATAACAACTATGGCCGAATTGAAACACACTGAGACATATGTATGTCTTGCAATTGGATGTAAACATAAAGTGTATGTAGCTTCTCGCAAATATAGTATACTTGTGTACAAACACTTTGTGCTTGCTCTTCAATATTACACGTTTTATGCACAATGTTTAATATGATATAATATACGTTTTTGTGCCCCAAATGTGGGTTTGTATATTGAAAACTGCTGAAAACAATAACGTGACAGACAGCAAAGGAACAAAAAAAACAGCAGATATTCAACTCATGAAAATCTTCATCTCCTCTTTTGCAGCGTATCATAATATATTATATACAAATATATAGAAACTCGTATGAGAAAATTTGCGCATGCAAACTAGTAGAGTGCAAAAACTACCAAAGTAATAATTCACACTGAATATTTCAATTACTCAAACACAAGAACAGAAAGCTTTCTCCCTCTTTGTTTTTCTTTGCCTTTTGCTTTCTCGCATAGTTGCAGTGCTTTGAGGTTAAGTTTATTCAGGGGGATTCTATGGCACAGATGATCGAAATTAGTGTATATTGATGCTAATGAAAGCTAAATTATGTTTTATGTTGTTTCTATTGAACGAAGATACGCATTCCCTTTGATTTCTGTCCGTTAAACTCTATGAAATGGCCTACTACCTCGTCGTCGTGAAGGCGCAACGAAGAGAGTAATGGAAACTCTTAAGTATTATTCTATGGTTTATTCTATAACACACAGTGTTGCATTTTTCCACTGTAGTATTAGTTCTTAATGACCGGGCTAATGTCAGTTATGTTTGAATTTTATTTATATAACTGATTCTGTTTGTTTAATTGTGAATGTATCAGAAGTTCATACTACAACCTTGCAAGGTCAGAAATATTTTTCGAAGTGAAAAATTTTTGGTTTTGTTGGAATAATAGACCATTAAGGAAAACACACCCGCTGTGATAACCATGTTTCTCATAAGGAATTAACTTCCCAGAAAATTAGTATTTTAATAGATTTATACAATAACATTTGCCATAACTCCTTAAATTCTACTTATGCATATACTGTATACGATAGTCCTCACTATAAATATACCATTCATCTAAACACCAGCACCAGCCTCACCAGCAGATACATACGTGCTATATATTATTTATCTTTGATGTCGAAATAGTACGACCATTAAGGTGCGTTTATGTTGTCCTCGAATTCTAGAGTTTTTGATTTCGGTCGAATATAAGTCGAAATCTATTAGATTTCCCATAAGTTTTAACAACTGCTAAATCTAAATCAAATAAGCTTTACACTCTGAAATATCTGTCTTTTTGTTGTTGTGTGGATGTAAATATAACATGTGTTTGGAGCTTGTCGCAACTATAATATACTTGTGTCCAAACACATTGTGTTTGCTATTAAATATTACATGTTTGAGACACAATGATTAAAATGTTATAATATATGTGTTTGCGACACACACACATATATTTGTGATACAATTACAGCTGTGTTTGTTGCAATGTCTATGCTCCCTCGGCAGCAAGAGAATAAAAGAGGCACAACGAGAGAGTCTATCTTGTAATCTGTATTTTTGCATTATTCTCTAAATATCACTGAATAAATATTTCTGAATACGCGTGTAAATTACGGATGAAGTGTTTTTATTTTGCCTGATATATTGCGTTTTAGTTTCATGTATTCAGTCGTCAATGGTTCATCGGGCAGAGGATATCAAAAGTGCTTGATCAGTGAAAAAAGAATAAACGGAGGCTCGGACGGTTAAATGGTGTGTGATGTTACTTTGGTTTTTGTGTATATGTTTCGTATATATGTATTCGTATATGTGCTATCAAAGTGAGAAACGGTTACAAGGAAAGAAACTGGAAAGGGCAATAACGTAAAGTCCTTTGTCTGTCCGAGACTTTACTGAGAAACTCGAAACGGCGGACCATTTGTGAAATAAGTGTAATAAAAAAACACAAGTAATTAATCCACACTTGGCTTACATGAACCTGATTTGTATATAAATATGTTGTTTGTGTACCAACGCATAGCTGAAACCTTATGAAAAAGAAAGTGAGAAACAACAAAGGAATTAGAAACAAAAGAGCAGCAGATTCTCATTTCATTGAAAAAAAGCATTCAATGCAAATAAATGTAAAAAGGGCCATTTTAAATCTATTAATTTTTTGTATTAATTATTTATAAATATGGATTTATATTGTTAAAATTAATTAAAATAAATTATACATATACATTGAAATCGAAGAATTATTCGTTTCTAAATATTATTATATTTGGGAGGAAATTCGAATATGATTCCACGTAAGTATAATTAGGTTTGGCGGAAACACGCGAATGCTTCCACGTAAGTATATGGATGTTTGGAATGAAGAACACATATGTTTCCACGTGAAAGCCCACCTGTTTGTCAGTAAACAGGATGCTGTTTGCATTTAAATACAAGTAGGTTTGGGACTTGCAAACATATGAATGTTTGAATTGTTCCAAAGATATACATGGTTCCTGCAGAATATGTTCAGGAATATATATTGGAGAGGCCGTTATTTTTCAGCGTGTACCAATAATGGACTTTGGACTTGGGCACTTAGCCCTACGCCAATGATTTGTGAATCCATTGCCGTCCTATCCAGTACTAGAATTTGTTTTTCATGCCTCCAGAACGAGGAGATTCTGGACATAGAGAAGTGCAATAAATGTGGCGGAGACAATGTTCCCACCCACGAAATGCTGTTTAAAATAATGTACCGAACACTGTGGGCGCAAATATTAGCAAGACTTTACGCAATGCCTCCAATATCATCATCAGCAATGGCCTTCTGGATCAGTGGAGTAATCGTGGTGTTTTTCAAATATAATCCCATAACAATATAATTATTCCACCAAAGGGAGCTCATCACTTGGATTTGAGTTCGAATCACAACCAGAAATGTATGTAATGATATTAAATGTATTTCTGATTATTATCTTTGGTAGAAACAATCAATAACAGAGAATCTGTATAGACTTCAACAATGTATATTAAAGGGTGGGCCATGTAAAATTTTAGATTTGAATCGGCTATAAAAACGAGTACTGATAATTTTTTCAAATTTCTGGGTTTATTAGAAAGGTTGAAATTTGTAATTTAATAATGGAACACAATATCATTCATCTGACTACCACGACTGGCTCGGCAGTACCTCATGCGATCAACCCAATTCGATTTCATGTTTCAATGCTTCAATTGTTTCTGGATGCTTTGCGTAATATTTATTCTTAATGGCTCTCCACAGAAAATAGTCCAAAGGGCTCAAATCACAGCTCCGAGGCGGGCAATTGACATCAACATTTCGGCTGATTCGATTTTCAAAAATAGTGCGTAAAATTTCGATGGTTGCTTTGGCTGTGTGACAAGTGGCTCCGTTTTGTTGAAACCAAATATCGTCCATATCATTCTATTGAATTTTTGGAAACAAAAATTCGTTGATCATGGCGCAGTAACTCGGATTGGTTTGTCCAATAACGATCCATTTTCATGAATTCGCTTCACAATTGAGTTTATAATATTTCCCAATTTTATTCGAGCGTAGAGCGTCCCATTTTCAAATGTCAAACATAAGCCTGAAAATTCGAACTGGAATTTTTGCAAATTTTCTTAATGGGTATGTAACTCAGATCGTCGGCCGTTCCTTTCCTGCTTCCTCTGCTTTCTTCACATTTGTCATCGTGCTGATCACCATGAAAAAAAAACGACAGCGTCTTAATTTATTGCATTTTCTTGCCTGCCTCAACAAACCAATAGCTGGTGGCATGTCATAACATCCAGGGACATAATGCCCATGGACATTATGATACCACAAATAGTGTCGTAGGGCCAATGGACATTACGCGCCCACATAAACGATTAAGATTTCGTTTCATGTTTTCATTCGAAATCTAATGATTTCGGAACAGCATTAACATGCTTTTTGTGTACATATTTAAATCAAAATCGGTTTACGACTTTTACGATATTGCAGTAGTCCACCTGCCTATCTGATCGATCAAAAACGCCCATAAATCTTAATTGATCACAGTCAAATTTTTTCAGCGGTAAACGAGTGTAGATCCGAAATTCGGCGTCATATTGTCGTCGTGCTGTAAAACGAATATTCCGAAGGCAGTCTAGTTCATGCACAGAAAAATTGTGTAACCCCCAAATGAAATGTCAGATAGCTCAGCATAGTTTGAGGAATGTAAGAGAGAAAGGGAAGCGAAAATCGTTTACAACAGACGATATATGTTAGCACTAAACTCATAAATAGTATGTTCACGAAAAACGTTTCCATTATATGATCTGTCGATTTTCCAAAATTTCGAACAACTTTTCTGATAATTATCACAAAAATGCTTCCAGACGTTTCTGTTGACATACGCTAGCATTTTTTCAATATGGAAATATTTGGGATAACTGAAAGTTCGTTTCAAACAAAAGTAATGACTTTTACAATAAACCTTTTTTTATTACAGGGAAAAGTGTCGACAGATCAACGATAAGACTACGCAGCAAACGTTTTTATCCTTCCGTATAGAACTCAATTCTCCAGAAAACTTTGTTTAATGCCGTGTTTTATTAAACACCACTCTGCTCTAGGAAGTGAGTGAGTTTGACACGACCATTCTGGTAGCTTTTCAAAAGTTAGAAGGTAACATCTAATATGCCTACTTTACTTTATTAGCTTGAAATTCTTTAAATTTGCTTTGAATATTTGACACCATGTTCCCCCCATGAACCCATGTTCTCATGGACAAGAGTCCCGCACACTACCATTGCATCACTGAGCCCATTTTTGTTAAAGAAGTTATAACATTCGCTGGATCCTCATAGACTTCTCAAAGTTGGGTATATGTGGGTATCGTTATATGCCGAAATGAAAACGCCCAGAAAAATATTGGAGGAAACATGTAAAGGGTTTTTCAATAAGAGCGCCACAAACTTTTTTTAAATAAAACAAAACCGGTTTTAGATACCAATGAAATTCTTTATTCCTGTGAAAGTACGTTCGATGCCATTATGTATGGAACTCGATTTCTTTTGCATGGCCACCACGGGCACGCTTGCAGAATTCCAGACGCTGAGCCCAATTTACGACGGTTTTCAAGCATAAATCGGCCAATACTGCTGCAATTTCACGTTCGATATTCGTACGAAGTTCATCAATCGTCGCTGGCTTGTTGGAATAGACCATAGACTTGACGTAGCCCCACAGGAAATAATCTAACGGCGTCAAATCGCACGATCGAGTCGCCAATCGACTGGGCCATTTCGTGAGATAACACGTTCACCATACTTGGTTTCCAATGAATTGATTGTGGCATTCGCTGTGTGGCTTGTGGCGCCGTCCTGTTGGAACCACATGTCCTCCAAGTCCATATTATCCAATTGGGGCCAAAAATATTCGGTTATCATTGAACGGTAGCGATTCGCATTCACAGTAATGTGCCGGTCTTGATCATCACGGAAGAAGTACGGCCCAATGACGCCGCCGGCCCATAAACCGCACCAAACCGTAATTTTTTCGGGATGCAATGATGACACATGGATTACGTGTGGATTGCTATCTGACCAATAACGCATATTTTGCTTATTATTTTTGCATTCAGCCAGAAATGAACCTCATCGCTGATTGTTGAGGCCTCTTAAAGTTGGCCTCTTAAAGTTGAGGCCACTGTCTCCAAATTTCGGTAATAAATTTTAATAATTTCGACTCGTTGTTGGCTCGTATATCTTTCCATGATGCAATGGCAAACCTTACTGAAGAGAAATGTCAAAGGAGCAGGAAAATGGCAAAAGAGCGTTTGATATCCCTATCGATTTACTTTTGCAGCGTCTCTGTTGAAAATCCTTTATATGTTTGCATACCTTGTTTTCATGAATTGAAGATTTTCTGCTTTTTTGTTTCTCTGTTGGCTGTCTCGTGTTTGTTTTCAGCAGTTTTCACATTTGGGGGATAATACCAATATTGTGACATATTAATGATTGTGTCCCCAATATGTAATATTGAATAGCAAACACAATGTGTTTGGATACAAGCATACTATATTTGCGTCAAGCTACAAACAAATTATATTTGCGTCCACACAGCAAACTTAGACCGATTTTTCACCATATGCTGCCACAATCTGTCTCTTATGGACCAATGTGAGACCATGGAACGTCATACACTGGACCCACAGTTCAACATAGTAAATAACCTGGTGTGATAGACGGGCATTCATGTAAGATGTTTCTCCCTTCGGACGTTCCGGAACCTGGCTGAAAATTGAAGATGTATAAGAATTGGTCCCTGATAGACCTGTGTGTGGTACAAAGTTAAGACGATATTCTAAGTTTCCTTTCCTGAATATATACTAGTTTAAACTCTCTGGATATCTGTTAGATCGAAAAAGGACTCATACATATTAGGTTTTCCGTTTATACTAAGTGCCGGCTCGAGCACAGGGGATGTTCGACACTCTCGGGCCTACCCTTCTTCACCACAGCTAACACCGCAATTATGAGCTGAGAGCAGACATGTGGAGTGATCGAAGCCTCTAATACAAAACATCCTGTGATTCTTCAGTTTGGGCGCCAGACCAAATGACGTTCGTTTACCTAGAAATAAGCTTGAACGCATAATAGGGCATACCTAAGAACTACAGATTCAGTGAATCTGGTAAGACCGATTCTAGTCTCCACAACCAATTACTCATAACAAATGGTAGTGCAACAGCTTGAATATAATGTTTAGAGACGGAATCACGAATACAGTTTTCAGAGATGTTGTAGGAGCCTGAATAGATGATACGATGATATTGATCACCCAGCCTGAGAAGTGATCCGATTGCCCCGATTTTTACCTGCAAACCTGTGTACTGATATGGTAGGTTTTGTACAAGTTCATACCCCGGTCTGGAGAATAGACATAAATCCAACCATACCACCAAGTTAAAAGCCATAATTGGGACTTTAGAATAGAAGTAGGACGCAACTAATTTGGATGACCGCTGATCCTTTAAACGCGTTTCGCGACCATGGAAAATATAGTGACAATAAGATGGATGATAACTAAAGTGTCCAAAACCGGCCCCCGAAAAACCGGGGAAACCGGTTAATCGTGGTTTTTGCTAACCATGTGTCGGGTTTTAAAGAAACCTAATTCTCGAACAAACCGGAAACTGGTTATTTGATGACGGCTAACCGGTTAATCTGAATTTACTTAACTTGTGTTAATATCTTTAAAAAAAATTAATAATCAATGATATGATTTTCGAATTTTAGTGATATTTTGGAATTAAGAAACAAACACAGCTTTCCATATTGAAATATGGTCTAAATGACATATTCAAACATATTTTTTTAGAAATGATTTTATGATTTGAATTAGAATTAATTAAAAATTAATAAAGAATTAATTAAGCTTTTCAAACATTTTTTTTATTAAATTACAAAATTAAAATGATTTGGTAAGTAAATGTTTTAAACTTCATAAGACTTTCATACATGAAAATTCTTTTCAAATTTGAATAGCCCAGTAAACATTTTTGTTGGAAATCAAGTTTAATTCAATATATATTTTCCAATTTCAAGTGTTGCCATATTTTCCAATTTCAAGAGTTGAATTATACTTGAATAACACTGTAATACAATAGCAATCCCCAGTGAAATTAACAACTGAATTCAATTCGAATATTAAAGTGTCAACTCAAGTCTAAATAAGTAAGTCGGTGCACTGGAATTCAAGCAAAGAATTAAATTTTAATTCAGGCCGTGGATTTTATTTTCAAACCTCCATTTAGAACGAGCACAGTTACTTGGAATTGACCCTAATTGGAGAAATACATATATTTAAATGGAACAGTGACGGATAAGATACATACATAAGGCTATAAATTTTGAACTTCCAATTCATAATTTTTAAAGAAATTTGAATTTCAGTTGATAAACTCTGCATTTGATGGAGCTTCAAATATGTCCTTTGAGCTTATGCAATGATAGAATTAAATATTAGCATAATCAGGTCCTCGATATCTAGTTACCCATTTAATGGCTGGTTCTAGCCATCTAGACAATAGATTGGATTCTGGACCCCTAAATTGGTTACCGAAGTTCATGTTTAAGAGGTACAGAAAGACGATTTTCGCGTGTATGCAAAATTTTTCCCCGGCCTATAAATAAGCGCTGCAAAATGTTGATATTTTTTAATTGAAATCACAAATACTTACCATAGTCCTTGAATTGATCTTAGATTCGCCATTTTTGATTTAGTAAATTTGCCTATATATTCCAATATTAAATTATTGTTAAATATCCATATAGCTGACAAATATTTTTGATGGTAAAACATTTTTAATAAACCCCTAACTACTTTGAAAACGAAGATTGAAATCAAGTTTGATTTCAAGCAATCCTCAAACTAGATTTTAAATCAGTTTAATTCGAATTTGAATATAACTTTAAAATTTTATATTAAACACGCATGCCAAATTGGCATCATGTGCGGGTGGTTATTTAGAAATTGCCCTAAAAGAAGCCCAGAGATTTTTTGCCTTTGTGTTTGATTCTTCTGCCGAAAATTTCAACAAAATAAAACCTTAAACGTTTTAATTTACAAAAACAAATAAATGTGTGCGGTTATTTCGCTTCCAAAAACAAAAACAAACATTTTGGCATTTCAGTAAAATGGTCATAACTTTGGAACTGTAAGACCTCTGGGCTTCTTTTAGGTCATTTTGGAAAGGTAAGAGGTATGGCTATCTTTCAACAGAAAACTTAAAATAAATGGAGGTTATGTGAATTTTTGATGTGTTAACATCTATAGCGGCGTATAGGGACTAAATCTATCAAAGTCAGATTTTATGCTGCTGCTAAAACCAGATTTTATGCTGCTGCTAAAACCAGATTTTCTGCGACTGCGAAAGAGAATAATGACGTGTTAAACAAAAATGAGCGCGCAAGAGAGCAATGAAAGAGTGGTGTGGCAGGGGTGAGGCAAACGAAATTGTGTCTATAGCGTATGTATTAACATAATAATGTATGTATGTACATGTGTCTGTTGCTGTTGTTGAACGGAGATATAAAGCATAGCAACGCAAAATTTCATTTGCAAGCCCATGGGCTTGCGCAGTCGACGTTGTGGTGACACACTAATACGCCAGCTACTTCGGACAAAATATGTGTGATGTTGTGTATTTGGTTGTTTCGTTGTTGTTGCTATGGCCAAACAAAGCGAGTCATTTGATGTTCAGCATTGTCCGGTGTATACAAAAAAACTAATATTTTTTATTTTCCAATGTAACATTTACTAATGTGTTCATAGAAATCGAACAGGTACCGTGTAGCAAGAAGGTGTTAACACATCATCCGTGAGTTCGAACACTCATTGATTTTTTTTCCGTTTTTTTTTTCGAAAGCTCTGTATCTCGGCGATTTGATTTTTTTTTACTTTTTGTTATTGATTCTGAAAGGCCTCTTAAAGACCTTACCAACAATCCAACCACTGCCTCATAAGTTAGCATTTTTACCCTACTACCCTCCGACCACCAATCCGAAAATTTGGAACCCGCTGCCATTTCGCGCCCTTGCATTTTCGGACATGGTCCTAGTGGACTTTTCTTCATGAAATGAGCCAAGGAGAAATTTGTCCGGAACTTCCTGAATCACCCTGTATATTTTTTAAAATGTGGTGATCTACTCCACCGTTCGTATTATATTTAAAATTAAAATGTTCGAGCGTTAGGTCTATTTTAAATTATTTTATGTTTCAATATTTAGTTTTTTTTTATTTAATTTTTAATTAATAAATGTGTTTATCTTCCTGATATTGCTACCCAATGGGTAGCGAAATATTGAAGAATAAAATAGATTCCAATAGGTTAGGTCGAACATTTTAATTTCCAGTCGAGAATCATACCTCAATATCTTTTGAACTCATGCGCCGTAGTTTATTTAGGCAGTCTCCTGATGGAATCCATGCCCATGTCATCAGCATATCCATAACCATTCATGCCACCAGCATATGCATTATTGTTCTAGTGATAGTAGTATACAATTCGGTCCCAATTTACGGGGGGGTTCCTTTATTCACGTTCCTATTTAAGAAAATGCTATTCAGAGATGATGTTATGCGCTAATCTTGATTTAGATAACACATTGCAGACTGTGGTCGGAGCTAGCTTGGAATCAATCGGCTCGGTATGGATTTACCAATTTCTGTCACATTTTGTCTTTCCAAATCTTAAATAACCATCGCCGCCGATGTCACCAAATCTTTCGTCCACCATCTTTTTATCTCGAAAAATTGCTTTTCAGTCGTTTTTTACCTTTTTTTCGATCAGTTTTCTTAATTCGCTCCATTTTGTAGTCTGTATTAGATTCTTTTAAGATAAGCAAATTTACAAATTTGTTTTCTTCTCAACACATTCTATACATATGTATGTCAGACGAGAGCTGTTCTTTATTTTGTATTACTATAAGGTAGAATTCTCGGGAGTTGCAATTTCTCATGTTCTTCTTAATAAAATGCTACATCACAACTGGCGATGCAGCTGACTGAAGCATTTGCACGCGTTGAACATTTACCACATTATTTTTTACCAGCATTTGCGCAGGGTTTTGTAACAAAATACGGTTCTTGACGTATTAAATATAGAATGGGAAATATATTCCTACTACGGTTCAGCACGGAATTCATCAATTTTCTAACGATACAACTTACTTTACTTTTATTGACTATATTACAACCTCATGAGGTCAGACGTCTTACACATATTAATTAAACAAACAAATTAAAAAAATTTCAACATATTCTTCCAACTGGCTCTATCCTTCGCCTTTTCTCGCCAGTTGGTAACACCAAGGATACGGAGGCATTCTTCTGCCTGGTCTTTCCAGCGGAGTCTTGGTCGTCCTCTTTTCCTGCTCCCATCGGGTACGTTATCAAAAATCTTTCGCGCTGGCTCATCTTCATCCATTCTGATAACAGGGCCTAGCCAACGCAATTGGCCCACTTTGATTCGTCTAGCTATGTCCACGTCAGAAGAGAGATTATATAGCTCTGCGTTCCAGCGAAGTCGGTACTCGCCGTTTTCCCTAACAGGACCATATATTTTTCGGAGAATTTTTCTCTCGAAAACTCCCAGGTGTTTTTCATCCGCTTGCGATATGACCCAAGTTTCGGAGCCATATGCCAAGACAGGTAAAATGAGAGTCTGATATAGCTGGACTTTTGTCCGTCGAGAGAGGGCTTTGTTCCTAAATTGCTTGCTGAGCCCAAAATAACATCTATTTGCAAGCACAATTCTCCTATCAATCTCCAGGCTGACGTTGTTGTCCTTATTTACGGCGGATCCAAGGTAGACAAATTCATTTACCACTTCAAAATTAAATCGGTTGTCAACGTTCACGTGCGGACCAAGTCGAGAGGTTTCTCTAGTCGTTGACACCATCAATATTGTCTTGCCCTCATTAACAGCAAGACCCACCTTCGCTGAGTCCTTTTCGATTCTTGGAAATACTGCAGTAAACTCTCGCAAATTTCGCCCAATGATGTCTATGACGTCAGCATACGCCAGCAACACATGGCTTTTCATGTTAATGGTCTTGTTCGTACTTACTGCAGCCTTTCTCATTAATATATCCATTAAGATGTTGAAGATTGCACGAAAGTGTGTCGCCTTGTCTAAGTCCTCGCTTGGTACAGAGGTCAGTGAGGTCTTTCCCCACTTTCACTATTGATTTGATGTTGGTCAGCGTCATTCTACAGAGGCGAATCGGTTTTGCCGGAATACCAAGTACAGACATAGCTTCGTACAGTTTTCCCCGTATGGGGCTATCGAACCCAGCTTTGTAATCGACAAAAAGGTGGTATGTATCGATTTGCTTTTCGTGGGTCTTTTCCAGGATTTGGCGTAGAGTGAATATTTGGTCAGTTGTGGACTTGCCTGGTCTAAAACCACACTGATAAGGTCCAATCAGGTTTTCAATAATTGGCTTTAGTCTTTCACATAATACGCTCGACAAGACCTTATACGCGATGGATAAAAGACTGATACCGCGATAGTTGGAACAGACACACGGATCACCCTTTTTGAATACAGGACATAATACACTGAGACTCCAGTCGTCGGGCATAGATTCCCCAGCCATATACCGCATATCAGTTGATGCATGTGGGCTATCAGTCCTTCGCCACCTACTTTAAAAAGTTCAGCGGGTAGGCCATCCTCACCAGCGACTTTATTATTCTTCAGGCGGGAGATCGCCGTCCTAATCTCGTCTTGGTTGAGGGAGGGTGGGGGGGGTACAATCTATACTATCTTCCACTATCATTACCTTCAGTGGAAGAATCTGAGTGAAGTAGTGCTGAAAAGTGGTCTCTCCACATTTTGAGCACACACTGCTTCTCGGTCACCAGATTCCTATTCTCGTCCTTGCAGGAGGGCAGCCCATTATTAGGCCCGTTGGTCGATCTTCTTACCCTCTGGAAAAACTTACGGGATTCACAATTCATCCTGCACATTTCGGTTCTTTCACTCTCTCTCTGCTCCCACTACCATTTTCTTCGCCTAAATAGTTGGTTTTCCTCCCTTCTCAGCCTCGTGTACCGATCACTCGCAGCACGCGTTGTAACTGACTGTTTTGTTGCCATACGTGCAGCGTCTTTTTCATCAGTTGCAATGCGACATTCTTCGTCGTACCATGGCTTATCTTTCTGCAGTTTTTGATAGCCAAGTTCAGTCAATACAGCGATTTCCATAGAATGGGAGATGTGCTTCCACTGCGCATCTGGGTCTTCGGGAGGGGGTATGCTGCTCTAGCAGGAGAAAGAGTTTCTGTCGATAGGACATTGATATCTCCGGTATTTGGAGCTTGTCAATATCCAGCTTTTCCTGTGTTCGGCTTCGTACGTTTTTCACCCTGCTCAATCTCGTGCGAACTTTTGCAGCCACCAGGTAATGATCCGAGTCGATATTGGCACCTCGAATCACACGTATATCCGTTACACTAGAAGAGTACCTGCCATCTATTACCATGTGATCAATCTGGTTCTTCGTCCGTTGATCAGGAGATATCCAGGTCGCCTTATGGATGTCCTTATGCTGGAATCGTGTGCTACTAACTTCCATGTTCTTTGCAGCGGTGAAGTCTATCATCAGTCTTATTCCATTATCGGAGGTGTTATCATGTAGACTGTGATTATCGATGGTTGGTCGAAAGACACTTTCCTTTCCTAATTTGGCATTGAAATCGCCTTGAATAATCTTAATGTCGTGGTCAGGGCAGCGTTCATATACTTCCTAGAGACGCTCATAAAATGTTTCTTTGACCTCATCATCTTTATCCTCTATCGGTGCGTGCACACAAATTAACGAGATGTTGAAATATTTCGCGTTGATGCGAATTGTGGCTATGCGGTCACTCACTGGGCTGAACCGTGAAACTAGGTGTCGCAGTCTCTTGCCTACTATAAATCCGCACCCAAATTCGTGCTTACGCTCATAGCAGCTGTAGTAAATATCGAACTTTTTCTTTCTGTTGCAACCATATGTTGTCCATCGCATTTCCTGGATCGCTGTGATGTCAGCTTTATATTTTCCGAGGACATCCGCTAGTTGGAAAGTGGCACCAGTCATGTATAACGTTCGAACATTGCAGGTACATATCCTTAGATCATGGTCCTTATAACGTTTGCGAGAGTCGTCAACAGTTGGGGGGTTTCTTTGTTTATAAATTGTATAGTGTATTTTCATTGCCAATATAACGGTGGCGGGAGGCAAACCCAGCCCACCGTGGTTTGCATTTTACCTACTGCCAGGATGATTATGTTTCAGCCGCCCATTATGTATCAGACGCTGATCAGAATGCAGTGTGTCGAAATTGGATTTTGTTTTCTTCAATTTTGATTTGCCGTTGGCCAGGAGTGTTGGCTCATCCTCCTTCAAAGGCCAGAAGAATATGTCCACTACTTCCAAGAGCTTCAGTGACAGGGTCACCAAATAATCCTGAGACGTACCAGTAATCGCATTACCACTCAGGTTGCTCATTCGTTTCGCCTTCTCACTTTAGCTAACTAACGGAGGTTTCCGATAAGCCATTGCCCAGGACATACTGCGTGGAAGTAGTGAGCTGCTTGGACTGCCCAATGAAGGAATCATTTCTGGCCACTGCCAAGTGAATGGCTATCAGAAACTTTCTGCCTCCAAGGACAGTCCCATGCCCCATAAAACTAGATAGTTAAATTTTCAAAATTCATGAAATTTAAATCTTAGAACTCCGGTGCAGGATCATCAATCTAAATATTTAATTAATTACATGGTACGACAGTCCAAAATACCTGGCAAGTGATAGAATTTTTCTTGTAGGTGCTATCGAGTGAAACAAGAATCTGATTGTGATATTCCCCAAACACTCCCAAAATCTTGAAAACAGGTTTAAAACCCGGTTTTTCGTACCTTTGCGCACTTATAAGCCGGTAAGTGAGTTGATTATCAACCGATTTTCATTTTCTCACCGGATTTAAAAAGAAGGAACATAGGCCTTTCAAACCATGTATACGTTATTTACGAAAATATGAGATGTCTGTGTGCATTTTTCCAGCAAACAGATATTTTTTCGTCCTTTTCCAACTTTGGCGATGATTTCACACATTATTTTATAAAGAAACCGTTATTCTCTTGAAATTATTCAAAAGCGGTGAGTAGTTTAATTTGGTTTTCAAAAATCCGGTATTAATTGACTGAGGTATTGAAGGTTTCATTAAATCAAAAATTTTGCATAAATACATGTATTGGTTATTCAACCCAAAAATGCTTGCATGGCCGTTTTTTGTTTTTAATTCAGCATCATGAGTTTCTCTTGGAAGTGACCAGCAATATACTGAAATCATTTTTATTTTATTTTTTTCATTCAAAGCGTTTGTCAATTGTAGCCATTTCTTGGTGAAAATGTTCGCCTTGTTCATCGCTGAACAGGCCCAGGTTGTCTGGGAACGCAGCCCCGAGTATTTAACAAGTTTTCAAGATTTTGGGGGTGTTTGGGAACTTTGATAAGCCGACTCTTGTTTCACTGGACAATTCCTACAAGAAAAATAATATCACTTCCCAGGTATTTCTACTTTAGTCTTTTTTGTGTCACTGTGTTATCTAAAGTCTACAGTTCTTGATAATCCATCTAATTTAATATTTCTGAATTCTTATATATTTCTATTACCAAATTATTTATCCACCCTAAATTTACGCTCAACTGATCTCGGTATTTCAATTTGAATATTGAACTGCACACATCCCCACTCACAATCAAACCAAAAGTCATTCTTATTCAAAAAGAAAAAACCAAAGACTTAAGCCAAAAAATCGTTCGCAGTCAATGTAAGATTCATATAAAAATTAGTGGAAAATGCTGTCTGTCAAAGTTGTTGTCTTTTTTGTTTTGGTCGTGTTTTCCTTTCTGGTCTTATCCGACTGGACATGATGTTGTTAGGCTGTTTTCCTGGGCACTTTGCATGTGATCTGCTCTTCTCGCTGTGATTTTTCATTTCCGTTAGCAATTGGCTATCATCGTCATCAGCGTCAAAGATGGAGCACATCGACGAGCACCACCACCGTCAGCAGCTTTGAACTTTGGCCATTTTTTAATGAAGCATCGTAAAAAATCGTTAGGTTACTATTTTCTGGTTGTTGTTGTTGTTGCTTCATTTCCTTGGATTGGATAGAGGAGATCTTGGTTGGTAGGCTGATATAATTTAATGTTGTTGATTTTTGGCAAGTTGTTTCAATTTGTCAAAAAGAAATACAATGAAGTGGAGTAAATGAATTGGGGAATGGGTTACCACTTTAAAGGAAAATGTAAGAAAAGAGCACAATTTTGATAGGAGTTCTCAAAACTATTTGGGTACTCAGTTTAACAGTTTAAAAATAAAGTTTAAATGAATATAACAAACTGAGTGTATGGAAGAAGTTAAATTAAAGTGTCTCAGTTCAGTTGCCATATATGTAAGATGTTTTCTTTTTCCTAATGGCTACTTTGAAGAGTACTTTATATATAAAACCACCTGGTACCATTATTTATGTCCTTTATTTATTTAAATAAAATATAACTATATAAAACAATATTGCATTACAAAGTTTAAATAATAGGTTCACATAAAAGCTACATGGCAACCCTTTAAGCTAAGGTGAAAAATTGTATGAATGATTTTAATTGAATTTTCAATATCAATTTAATGATGACCATCACACTTCTGGCAATATACATTTTTTTTGGCAACGTTGTTTCTTTTTAATGGAATTTGCATGATCGACTCATAATGATGACCACCATCTACAACCGCCGACAATCACCGCCTGCCAGTCAACCAACCAGCCAGCTACAAATGACTCGGGCCAAACGAGTGGGCACAGCTGGATGGTACTTCAAGCCACAGGTAAGATTGACCTTTTGCCATGACCTAATGACAATAAAACCTGAAAGTAGAGTTAACATAAGCAAAGGTAAGGTAAAGGTAAAGTTTCGAAAAATGGAAATAACATTTCAAGTGATAATGCGATGAACTCCCTTTAACCAAATTAAAAAGTGATGAAATTCCTAGACGGGAGTTCAATACAAATAAAGGAACACAATTCACAACAACTTAAGTCATCATATCCCATTATTCAGAGTAATATGAAATGTACGTCCAAGATATTCAATTATATCCAAGGGAGTATGAATAATTAAGTGGGAACTCTACCGGATAACCAATATTAAAAATCGAATAGTTGTTTTATTGGAAAATAAATTTCGGTTAACACCACGATCATGGGCTACATCGGACCCAATTGGGCCGCTCCGGGCCCAGTGAAAATACATGGGAAAAGTTGTGGCAAACTAGGTGTCTAAATGAAATAGGGGGTTGGAAATGTTGTGGAATATAACAACACATCGCGCAAGTGAGACAATTAATAGAAAAAAGCCTAATTGATATTTTTTCAAAATTATGATTTTATTCTCGTAATTTATTTTATTTATGAGTGAACAGCTTTTGTTTTTGAGTTACAGTTAAATAAAAAGTGGCGAATGTTTCAATTTTTTTTCGCGCATGTTTCCAGTATTAAATACAGAAAAATGGAATGCTGGTAGTTTTGATGGGCTACAGATTAGACAACTCGTGAAAGATCCTGATTATGCCAATCAGTGACTGAAGTCGAATCCAAAGCTTGGAATTCATTTGTTTTGGTTATGAGTAATTTCCTAGACAAAAATTAATCTGACGACAATGTCGAGCTTGTTGAGTACCTGCTATCGCAGTTGCAAGACCTACAGTCCAACATAAGCATAAAAATCCACTTCCTGCACTCGCATTAAGACCGATTTCCACAAAGTCTGTGTGATTTTAGTGACGAGCAGGGTAAAAGATTTCATCAGGATCTGCGGACAATGGAAAAGCGTTATCAGGGAAGGTGGGACTCATATATGATGGCAGACTGCTGGAGTTTGCAACGAGCTCTACCTGAAGTCAATCATTCAATGAAATCTTATAAAAGATCATTTAATAGTGTTCGGTAGAAATTATGTTAACAATGTATTATTTTTTTGTCAAACTAATAAAACTGTATATTTCAAAAAGTATAGCTGTTTGCAATCTGCCGGTATTTTTTCATAGTCAGGGCCATATAAATGCCCAATAATACAAACAAATTTATAGGAAATAAGAATTGTGTTGACCAGTGCTATTTGCGTGACATGGGACTGTCCGTGGAGGTGGAAAGTTTCTGATAGCCATTCACTTGGGAGTGGCCAGAAATGATTCCTTCATTGGGCAGTCCAAGCAGCTCCTGGGCAATGGCTTTATCGGAAACCTCCATTAGCTAGCTAGAGTGAGAAGGCGAAAATAAATGAGCAGCCTGATTTGGTTATGCGACCACTTACGTGGCTCAGGCTTAGTAGGTGACTGATGCCACTGAAGCTCATCAAGCTATCGGGCATATTCTTTTGTCCTTTAGAAGGCGGATGAGCCAAACATATGGGCCAACGGCGGATAAAAAAACCAAAAGAAAAAAATCCAGTTTCGACATATTGCATCCTGGTCAGCGTCTGATCTATAATGGACGGCTGCAATCAAATATCGAGTAGCTAGCCATGAAAAAGCTTCTCAAATTACCGTTAGGAATCGGTGTGAAACTGTAGGTCCCAATTAGTGAGTGAAAACTGGAAAGCGCACAGCTCAGTGATTGTGAGAAGTTCTCTCCAGTCCCTTCATGGGATGTAATGGGAAACCATTTATTTATTTATTTACCTGGAATGTGAAAACTCTATATAGATCCGGTGCAAGGATCCAATTGGCAGACGTCCTGGAAAGTTATAAGAATGACATTGCCGCAATCCAGGAAATGCGATGGACAGGACATGGCTGCACACGAAAAAGAAACTGCGACATATACTACAGTTGCCATGAGAAAAAACATGAATTTGGTTGCGGATTTGTAGTTGGCAAAAGACTGCGACATCTAGTCTCTAGGTTCAATCCTGTGAGTGAACGTATAGGCACAATCCGCATAAAAGCGAAATATTTTTATATTTCCCTAATTTGTGTGCATGCCCCGACAGAAGAGATAGATGATGATGCCAAAGACATACTCTATGAGCTCCTAGAGGAAATGTATGACCGCTGCCCTGGCCATGACATTAAGATTGTACTAGGCGATTTTAATGCTAAAGTAAGCAGGGAGACTATGTTTCATCCAACTAATGCCAATTTCAGTCTACATGCTGACAGTTCCGAAAACGGTATGAGACGGTATGAGACTTCCGCTGCAAAAAACATGGTCATTAGTGGTACGAGATTCCAGCATAAAGACATCCACAAGGCTACTTGGGTATCCCCTGATCAAAGAACGAAGAATCAAACTGATTACGTGGTAATTGATGGAAGGCACTCATCCAGTGTAATGGACGTACGAGTGATCAGAGGAGCTAACATCGATTCTGATCAATTCCTTGTAGCAGCAAAGGTTCGCACAAGATTAAGTAGAGCGAAAATCATACGCTACGAGACGCAGAGGAAGATGGACTTCGGAAAGATGCAATACCAACTTTTGGCACAGACCCCACCCCCTCCCGATAACGATCCTGATGCGCAGTGGAAACCCATTCCCGACTCTATAAAAACTACCGCAACAACCGTACTTGGTTTCGCAAAACCGCTTCGCAATAAACCATGGTACGATGAAAAGTGTAGCATTGCAAATGATGAAAGAATGCTGCACGTATGGCAATGCTTCAGGCAATTGCAACGCGACCTGCAACTGAGCGGTATAGGGAGAAACGAAAGGAGGTAAACCGTCCCTTTAGGTGTAAGAAACGGCAGCTGAGAAAGCGCGAGAGTGAGCAATTTGAGACATACATAATGAAAAGAACGAAGCCCCAAAATTCTACCAAAAAGTAAAAAACGGAACTAATCGACATGATTCAGGGCCCCCCTTCTGTAAAGACAAGGACGGAAATCTCATCGCAGATGTGCAGAGCATGTTGTGAATATGGAGAGATCATTTCTCCGCGCTACTGGTACCTGAGATATCCAATGACGATGGGACAATCGATCACAATATGGACGATGACGTCCATTGTCCCCCTCCTAACCAAGACGAGGTCAGAACAGCTGTTGCCCGGCTTAAGAACAACAAAGCCGCAGGAGCCGACGGATTACCGGCGGAGCTGTTTAAGACTGTCGGCGATGAGCTCATAAGGTGCATGCATCAGCTCATTAGAAAAATTTGGTTAGATGAATGCATGCCCGGCGATTGGAGTCTCAGTGTACTATGTCCCATATTCTAAAGACTAAACCCAATTATCGCTGACCTGATTGGACCATACCAGTGCGGCTTTAGGCCTGGAAAATCGACAACTGACCAGATTTTCACGCTACACCAAATCCTGGAGCAGACATACGAAAAACAAATTGACACCTCTCATAAATTTTTCGATTATAAGGCGGCCTTCGATAGTCCGATACGGGACAAACTCTACGAAGCAATGTATGAGCTTGGTATGCCTGCAAAACTCATACGCCTTTGCAAGATGACCGTGACGAACACCAAATCCGCAGTGAAAGTTGGTAAGAATCTTACCGAACCTTTCGAAACTAAGCGAGGAATCAGGCAAGGCTATACCCTATCGTGCGATCTCTGTAACATCTTAATGGAGATCATTATGAGAAAAGCTGCAGTCAACAAGAAAAAAACCATCAGCAGCAAAAGTCACATGCTGCTCGGGTATGCTAATGATATAGATATCATTGGGCGCACAATTAGAGAAGTTACTCCGGTTTTTACGAGAATTGAGAAGGAGTCAGCAAAAGTGGGTCTGACGATAAATGAGGACTAGACAAAATTAATGGTTTCAACGGAAAGGGCCTGCACGCGATTAGACCACAGCGTAAACGTTGATAACCGTTATAACTTCGAGGTAGTGGACGAATTTATATACCTCGGATCTGCCGTAAACATAAACAACAATGTCAGGTTTGAGATCAAGCGGAGAATTGTGCTTGCGAATAGATGTTATTTTGGACTAAGCAAGCACTTTCGTGATAAAGCCCTCTCTCGGGTAACAAAAGTCCAACTGTGCCAGACTCGTATTCAACTTGTCTTGCTTTATGGCTCTGAATCATGGGTCCTATCGCAAGCAGACGAAACACCTGTAGGAGTCTTCAAGAGAAAAATACTCCGAAAATCTTATGGCCCTATAGTGCACTACGGCGGGTATCGGCGACGCATGAATCATGAGCTGTATGAGCTTTGTCCTGACATTGACATAGTTAAGCGGATCAAAATAACGCGATTGCGCTGACTAAGCCACGTCAGTTGAATTGAATAAGACGAACCAGCTCGAAGGGTTTTCGAAACCGAACTCGAAGGAAGACGAAAAATAGGAAGACCACGACTCCGCTGGAGGGATCAGGTTGGCGAATCTCTGCGTTCAGTTGGTATTGCCACCTGGAGAGATAAGGCAAAGTATCGAACTGGTTGGCGAAGTATGTCATCTTCGTTTTGTATGGTCTCTGATCCCCCGGGGTTGTCCGAGACCGGATGAGTAAGTAAGTTCTGCACGACGACATGGGGATTTCCCGAGCCCCAAATGAGATACTTTTGATTGTCAACGTAGCACCCGGGGTAATAATTAGCTTCATTGGGGAAAATGGCTTCGGAGTAAAAATTATCATCTTCGGGCAAGCCATTTGCACTCCACTCAGCAAATCGAACACTCATCCGAGCAACTCCCAAGAAGTAGCAGCGATGTGGATAGGGATGTGGTGTTCAAAGGAAAAAAAAGTAATGTGTTTATTTAAAATTTTTAATGTGGCCTATTGAAGGCATGGGCTGTGGGATAAGATTTAGCATGGAGGTATGTAAGACAATGGTTACATCCCCTGTAAATATTCCCATAGCTTGCGTTGTGTCCGGATAAATCGTATTATTTTCAGCGTAGAAATGAACGGATCTACTATTCCGTTTAATGTATCTCATGTGGCGAATGCAGAAACGGCGGCATTCGAGTAAAACATAGCCAGCTTTATTGGTAGCCTTAAGATAAATAGGCAACTAATTGATTGTGGATACGACTCATGACATCCAATATGCTGTAGCACAGATATCAGTGAACAAAAACTGAATAACTTTTTGACTACTTCGACCTTTGTAACCTTGCCATATGCATTAAGGAATATGAACCGATTTTCGCTACTAGCTTCAGACAAGGGGTTTAATATGACACCTGTGCAACGGTCAGCTTGTATTGAATGATCTGGGAATCAAATATTCTTGAGAAGAATACGTTGTCTGACTTCAGGGATCTCCAACGTTCAAAAAGAAACAAACTTTTTTTAGGACTAAGTCTAAGTATCATTCGAACTCACGGGCGATGTGTTAACACCTTTTTGTTACACGGTGCTGTTCGATTTCTATGAACACATTAGTAGATGTTACATTGGAAAATAAAAAACAGCGTTCAATCATATGACGACGTTACATTTAAATACTATTAATACTTAAAATTATTTAAAGACCGGTGCATGAACATGTGTCATTATTTTCTTGCTTCATACTTTTTGTTTTATTCCCACAAAAAAACAGAGCGAATGCAAAGCAACAGACACATGAACATACATACATACATATTATGTTCGTACATACGCTACACAAGTTCACACAATTTTCGTTGCTCCCTTGCTATCTCATTTTAATATACTTATAACCACGTCATTATTCTCTCTGCTCTGAGAGTGCTACACACCCACACAATACAACTATTCGCTGTCGCTACATCAGTGTGTGTTTTTTCGCAGTTTGGCAGTCTGTGTTTCGCAGTCGGACAAATCTGTGTTCTAACGGGTCCGCCATCTAACATTTTTTTTTTCAACTAGTGTTTATTTCGTGAATGGTAACACTTAGCTCATGTCTGATTTGACAGGTAATTAGTTTTATCCTTCCGCTGAACGAATATGGTTGTGCTTACGCTTGAACAACGCTGGGAAATATTGCGACATTACTTTGAAAATCATGGTAATGTGTGCGAAAATTGCGTACGGATTTTGGAAGAAGAGAAGCACCGTCAGCTCCGTATGTTCGTTATCTTGTGAAAAAAGTGAAAGAAACTGGCATCCTCATCGATAAACCAAAGCGTGAAAAGCCAAAAATAGTGCGTACACCCGAGAATATTGCTTCTGTGGCAGAAAGTGTGCGTGAAGCGCCATCAACATCAATTCACCGTCGTTCTCAACAATTGAACATTTCGGAGACATCATTGAGACGAATTTTGCATAAAGACCTTGGTATGACGCCATACAAAGTCCAATTGGTTCAGGAGTTGAAGCCAACTGACCATCCAATCCGTTTTCTCTTCGCTAAGTGGGCCTGCGATCGACTTACAGATGATGCCGATTTTGCCAAAAAAAAATCATTTTTTCAGATGAAGCTCATTCTGATGTTGGCGGGTATGTAAGCAAGCAAAATTGTCGCGTTTGGGGCACAGAAAACCCACATGCATACCGATGCACCCAAAACGAGTCACTGTTTGGTGCGGATTTTGGTCCAGAGGCACAATTGGGCCATTTTTCTTCGAAAATGAGCAAGGAGGGGCCGTTACAGTCAATGGCGATCGTTATCGGGCCATGTTGAATGAATTTTTGTTCACAAAAATTAAAGAGGAGGATATTGGCAACATTTGCTTTCAACAGAACGGCGCTAC
This sequence comes from Phaonia tiefii, assembly GCA_963931995.1. Taxonomy (NCBI): domain Eukaryota; kingdom Metazoa; phylum Arthropoda; class Insecta; order Diptera; family Muscidae; genus Phaonia; species Phaonia tiefii. The sequence continues at coordinate 191,896,163 of OZ008368.1, read as the reverse complement.
GTGCCACCCAGCCGAAGCTACACTCGATGTTTTGCGCCCTGTTTTTGAAGATCGCATTATCAGCCGCAGAGCTGATGTCGTTTGGCCACCTCGGAGCTGCGATTTGACACCGTTGGACTATTATTTGTGGGGTGCCCTCAAAGATAAGTGTTACGCCGACAAGCCAGAGACAATTGACGCTTTAAAGGGCAATAGTCGTGAAGCCATTGGTGAAATACAGCTGCACACAGTCGATAATGTGCTTAAAAATTGGACCGATCGTGTAGGTTACTGTATGGCCAGCCGAGGCAGCTATTTGAATGAAATCATTTTCCATTATTAACCGGAAGGATTGTACTTTCAAATAAAAAAGAAATTTGAGAAAATATTCAGTAGTTTTTTTATAGCATTTTCAAAAAAAAAAAAGTTATTTGGCGGACCCTTTATGTAGGGTTGGGTCACCATTATCATTTCGGGGTATGAAAAATAGATGTTGGCCGATTCTGAGACGTTCTCGATATGCACACAAAATTTCATACAAATCGGTCCAGCCATTTCGGAGGAGTTTAATACCAAACAATCTGTGATCGCAGTCGGACAATCTGTGTGGTCGCAGTCGGACAAACTGTGTTTGGATGTATTCACTTTGTGAATTTAGTCCCTGTCCGCGCCGATAGATGTTAACACATCAAAAAACTGATTTTACCGCAACTTATATCTCGGGTTTCTCTGAAAATGCACAAGCAAGAAGTTTGCCGGTATTTCGGTTTTGCAGATTTTTTTTCCCAGCTAATTATTTTCTAGTCGATATTATATTACTTTGCTAACAACACAGTAAGATTATTAATGCATCTTGTTCGTTTTCCAACTAACAGCACATCATCCCTTTAGCACGTCAAGAGAAAAAAACAGTCAAATACCAATAATGGAATACACACATTAATGAAACAACTTGAACTTGTATAAGTTCACGATCAAATAAATCTATGTAATTTTGTTTAAACCAATTGTAGGTACAAGTGACCACAAATTAAACCGCACAGATCCATTACAATCCAATACTATACAATTCAATTGAATTCATTCGACTGATCAGCAGTGGATACCACTCGAATTGAAATGAATTGAATTCACATTCATCACACAACGCGGCCAGACCTCAAGATAATACGAACGATGTATTGTTTAACATTGATCGACACTTTGTCAGTTTGAAGTTAATTCGTTTAGATGACGACTGAGCCCTCCTTCTTCTCCTTCACTTGGTTCAGTTCTTCTCGTTACTGTCTTCCTAGCAGCTCTCCTGAATAGTGTTAAATTAATGTTCGTGTTGCTGATAATTTTCAATAGACAGAGAGACAGACGATGACTACGGGACAGACTCACTTGTCTTCATTAAGTTGTTGGTGTCGGTTAGGGGATATTGATGACCCCGCAATACGAGTATGAACATTCGCATGCCGTCCAATCGACAGCGATCCATCACTGAGTCAACCAATTCATGGTGCAATTCATCCATGTGTCCATTCATACTTTGTCTGAACTTGGTTGGCTGGTACTCGTGTAGCTTTACTTTGCATTTCCCTGCATAGATTCGGTGTCTGTTGGAGGATACACATGTCTTTTGCTGACCACAATTGCATTAAGTGCCAATTGTTTTGTCCGATGCACTCTTCTTTTGATTTGGATAATTATGGTCAATTGTATTGCTCTTTTTGGGTAAAATTGCTTCGGTCATTGCTGTTGACGTATTGTATTTGGAAATTAGAGGGTAACGGTGCATTTGGCATCAAAGTCAAAATAACTTTCACCCACATGGAATAAAAGGTCAATGTAACCTGTCCCTACTTACGTACAAGGAGAAATCGATTACTTTTCCAGTAATCGGACGCAATTCAGGCACAGCAAACCACAACGACGAGAATTCAAATAAATTTAAGTTCAGAATGCTCTTTGGTATTTAAATACCCAAATAGAGTCGTTGCATCTTCTAATGATAGTTAATCGGAGAATAATGGAAACAGTTGTCGGTAAACGCTTTTACATGCAAAGAAAACAGTGTCATACATGGGACTAATTAACTAGATGGAAATTGTAATTTGTTTACGAGTGTTAGATAAAAAAAAAAGTTGTAAAAGTGGCAATTCACAAATATGTTGAATGTTGAAAATAATTTTATTTGCATGCAAAAAGTAGGAAACGCGATCAAAGCCATTAGCTTTTGCCAATATCTATCGTTTTTGAAAGTCCAGTTATGAAAGAACTCCTTAAATAATTGATTTACAATTTATATCGACAGATCAAGGCCTATAGTTCTCATCACTCCGATTCCAAACGGCAATGTTTTGGAAATTATAAATTTTTCAATATCATTACTTTCCGAGGGGAGGTGCAATGGTTCGATGGCAAGATATGGGAAATTCGAAATTCTCCAACGGATATTATGAAACTTGTATTTCTTCCCTACTCTGTATTGCCCATGGTGGTGATGTGCTCACACTGAAAGAAAACGCTTCGTCACACGAATCAATTCATTTTTATGTTTAATTTATAAGTTTCAGGAAAACATACAGATGCATCTTCAGAACTTAAATGATTTCGATATATGTATATTTCCATTATATTTCGTTCTTTCAACGAACATTTTGTATTGAGACAATAATAAACGAGTTAACAATTGTGAGAAGCTCTTCTCAATCCAAAAATGGTGTATGGTCTTTGACATGAGATCCGACTTTATCCAATTTGTCCACACTTTCCTATTTCAACAAACAAATAATAATTTCATAAATTTATTTTGATGAATGAGTCATCGTACAACTTGTTTTCATACGTATTTCGGTTATAACTCATTTGCACTGTAAAATATTGTCCTGATTTCGCCTGTAATATCCTAACAAAATTCGATTTGTTCGCATTGAGGTTTTTCCTAATTTGATTGAAAGTCAAAGTGCATTGACAAGGTAGTGTTACTACGACAACAAACACACCAAGTCTACAACAATAGGCATTTTGCTTTGTCTGGTATTTTTCCACAATCAAGTTCAGCACAAATGTATTCCAAGAATAAAAGTAAACAAAAAGGTATAAAAAATATGTGTTTGAGAAACAAGAAATACCTAACAAATTAGAAACTCATCAATTCGCCGTGATTGAAATAGTTGTAAACAAACGTACTATTTTTGCGTAGTATGTATTTTTTTCCTGATTGTCAAAAAAATAATCAAATATATCCGATTTTTCGTCTGTCAAAACGTATGGGAAATCAACCATATTTTATTGATTTCTGCTTAAAATCAACAAAAATGGAAAAAATCAAGAAAATCGATGTCTGTATGAATGCTGTATTAATTTCAATCGGCCTTATTCCTAAAAATGCCTTATTCCCTCTTTGTTAAACGTAAAATCACCCTTGTCTTAATCGGTGATTGGCGGTTGATGACGTGAAGCCTTAAACCTAATCCCATTAAGGTTTGAAGTGTTTCACGCGATTTATCGGATTGAAAAGCCGGACGACGACTAAGTTTCTCATTTACAGATTATTTACCAACTAATCACATCTAATCACATCTACCAGAAAAAAGTTTGGACAAACAATAGTCACTGGCAAAATTTCATTGTGATCGGTAAAGATTTACGGCAGTTATCGTGTTGATCAGCAAGCCAATCACCCAGAGAGACAGAGAGCCAGACAGACAGACGGACATGGCTCAGTCGTCGTAAAATGTCCTAACACGAATTTCGCCAAACGATACTAACGGTCTAATATGGCTCCTTCTATTGTTACATATTTTCCCGTATTAAATAATATATATCCCTGTCCCTATGGGTGAGGGTATACAAATGTTTGAAATCGGTTGACAAGCTTAGGAGTTACAACCCATGAAAATGCTAACATCACCAAGACACCATATAGCACAGTGTGCACTCTACACCATTATTACTACCAAAAAATTGCAAAGCGCAATTGGAGAACGATTATTTTGGTAAAAAAATTTAATAATTTGTAAACCTTGTTCTTGGATATATCTCTCCGTGATGAAATTATGAACATTACTGTATACAATGAAAACAAATTACAGACTATGACATACTACAAATGGCCGAAACGTCACTTAGAAATCATATCACTCAAATTGGAAAACCGTTTATATGGGGAAACCAATAGTTAATAAATTTGTTTTACATGCCTCTTCCGACGTTTTCTGGCCATCATTGGACAACATATCTCACACGCCTGACCTTGAAAAATTTCAAAACTGTTGATATCTGCTTGAATAATTTCTGCAAAATAAGATGTTTTAATACAAAACTTATTTTACTTACCTTTCTTAATAACCACAAAAAAATCATGACATCCTTTACTTACTTACTTACTTATCCGGTCTCGGACAACCCCGGGGGATCAGGGACCTTACAAAACTAAGATAACATATTTCGCCAACTAGTTCGATCTTTTGCCTTATCTCTTCAGTTGGCAGGGATTCGTCAACCTGATCCCTCCAGCGGAGTCTTGGTTTTCCTATTATTCGTCTTCCTTCGAGTTCGGTTTCGAAAACTCTTCGTGCTGGTTCATCTTCATCCATTCTACTGACATGGCCTAGCCAGCGCAATCGCGTTATTTTGATCCGCTTAACTAGGTCAATGTCGGGATAAAGCTAATACAGCTCATGGTTCATGCTTCGCCGATACTCGCCATTGTGCACTATATGGCCGTATATTTTTCGGAGTATTCTTCTCTCGAAGACTCGTACAGATGTTTTGTCTGCTTGCTTTTAGACCCAGGATTCTGCGCCATACAGCAAGACAAGTTGTATGAGAGTCTGGCATAGTTGGACTTTTGTTACTCTAGACAGGTCTTTATCTCTACAGTGCTTGCGTAGCCCAAAATAACTTGTATTCGCCAGCACAATTCCTAGCATGATCTCAGCGCTGACGTTGCTGTTTTTGTTTACAGCAGATCCGAGGTATATAAAATGGTCCACCACCTCGAAATTATAACGGTTATCAACGTTCACACTTTGGTCTAATCGCATGGAGGCCCTGCTCGTTGAAACCATTAATTTTGTGTCGTCTTCATTCTCTATCAGACCCACTTTTGCTGACGCCTTGTTTATTCGAAAACACCGCAGTAAGTTCTCTAATTGTGTGCGCAATTTTATCTATATCATCAGCATACGCGAGCAGCATGCGACTTTTGCTGCTGATGGTTTTATTCATGTTGACTGCAGCTTCTCTCATAATGATCCCCATTACGACGATAGGGTGTCGCCTTGCCTGAGCCCTCGCTTAGTTTCGAACGGTTCGGTAAGATCCTTACTAACTTTCACTGCAGATGTGGTGTTCGTCAAGGCCATCTTGCAAAGGCGTATGAGTTTTGCAGGAATACCAAGCTCAGACATTTCTTCATAGAGTTTTTCCCGTATCGGACTATCGAAGGCCGCCTTATAATCGATAATATACATTAGAGCGGGTTAATTTTGAAGCGTATAGCAAAAACGTAACCTATAGGTGATTTTGAGAAATTTTGCTCAAGGGACCATAGCTCTAAATCGGATTTGGAGCCCCCCAAAATTTCAAAATAAATATTTTTCCATATATACATAGAAGAATTTAAATAAATTTTAATTTAATATTCATAAAATCGGATAGAATTATAGTAGATATCTCACTGAGGGCTTGTTTGAAAGGTATTTTTAACACCTTTCAGAATCTGTTTTGATACCAATATTTTTGTTTATTTTTAGTAGATACATTAGGAATTTTTTGTCGAAAAATAGACTTAAATTAACTTTAAACTAATAAATCCTGAATTTTCTTCGATTTTTTTCGAGATTTTTTTTTGCAGATTATGAAAGTTCAGATAATTTCGGACAACTTTAATTACGATCAATTTGTTTGTTTTAATTGAAGTACATTGGCACATAAACTGTAATAATATAAACTGCTAAAGTTTTTAAATTGGTCGATGGTGTACTAGTTGTTACATATAATCGTAGTAATCTACTTGGTTTGGTTAACCAACGAGAATGTGCAATTGTTAAAATGTCATATTTAGTAGGCAAACTAAGATCATTTAAATCACTTGATAAACCAAAAACAACATTATCTTGACGAGGGATGTTAGTCAATCTAGACTCGAAACTTGTTGATGTTGTTGCTTCCATTTGCGAAGACACCGCAGACGATGTTGATGGTTCTTGATTATCCGTAATAACTTTGATATTATCACTGCACTCTTTGATTTAAAAGCAAAAATTTAAAAATAAAATTTAAATTTAAAAATAAAAAAATATATTGGTATTGTGATAACCGAGTTTTTATTTAAGTATTTTGGCAAACTGCGTGCGCATTGCACGATGATCGATTAAGGAAGAAGGAAAGCAAGCTTGGCAACGTTTAGTGTTGGTAAACGTCATTATTTTGCAACGTCATTTTTCAGTGTTACAAAGTTGTTCAATTGAACAATGCTGCCATTGACGACTTATTCTACAGGTATCAATACAGATTCTGAAAGGCGATAAATATACCTTTCGGGGGGCTCCAAATCCGACTTAGAGCTATGCTCTCTCGAGCAAAATTTCTCAGAATCACCTATAGATTACGTTTTTGCTATACACTTCGCCAAAATAAATCGTTCCATACAATTTGACCCGCCCTAATATACATCCTTTAACTCTCTCTAAAATAATATTTGATTATAGAATTTCATACGTCAGATTTTAAATACTATAAAAAACAAATTCGGCTGTACATACAGAAAATCAAATAAAAGCTTGAAACAAAAACAATTTAAATAGAATTCAATACAAGAAACACAATGGACAGAAAATTACCTCATTATAATAATTTTTGTCATTAAAATATATTTCCATTCAGCACAAACCGCCAAATTAGCAGCACCTGCAGATACTCGTTCCTCGTACTCTTCTCTCTCGGTTTGAAATTAAATTGCGAACGTCAACTTCATGTTATTGCTTTGAACAACAACCACGCAAACACACGTAAAACCTTGCGAACGACAAGTCGAAAGATAGTGAATCGCATTTTGAACCGAAAGTGAGTGACTGGCTTCGTTCCCTTGGATTTTGTTGGAGAGGGTGTAAGTTGGGCCTGATTTTGTACTGAATTGTAACGGGTCCGCTAAATAACTTTTTTTTTGAAAATGCTATAAAAAAATAACTACTGTATATTTTCTCAGATTTCTTTTTTTATTTGAAAGTACAATCCTTCCGGTTAATAATGGAAAATAATTTCATTCAAATGGCTGCCTCGGCTGGCCATGCAGTAGCCTACACGATCGGACCAATTGTTAAGCACATTATCGATTGTGTGCAGCTGTATTTCACCAATGGCTACAAGAAAATTGTCCTTTAAAGCGTCAGTTGTCTCTGGCTTGTCGGCGTAACACTTATCTTTGAGGGCACCCCACAAATAATAGTCCAACGGTGTCAAATCGCAGCTCCGAGGTGGCCAAACGACATCAGCTCTGCGGCTGAAAATGCGATCTTCAGAAACAGGGCGCAAAACATCGAGTGTAGCTTCGGCCGTGTGGGACGTAGCGCCGTCCTGTTGAAACCAAATGTTGCCAATATCCCCCTCTTCAATTTTTGTAAACAAAAATTCGTTCAACATGGCCCGATAATGATCGCCATTGACTGTAACGGCCACTCCGTGCTCATTTTCGAAGAAAAATGGCCTCTGGACCAAAATCCGCACCAAACAGTGACTCGTTTTGGGTGCATCGGCTTTTCAATGTATGCGTGCGGGTTTTCTCTGCCCCAAATGCGACAATTTTGCTTGTTTACATACCCGCCAAAATCCAAATGAGCTTCATCTGAAAAGATGCTTTTTTGGCAAAATCGGCATCTTCTGTAAGTCGATCGCAGGCCCACTTAGCGAGGCGAAAACGCATTGGATGGTCAGATGGTCAAGCGTATACACAACCATATTCGTTCAGCGGAAGGATAAAACTAATTATCTGTCAAAGCAGACATGAGCTAAGTGTTACCATTCACAAAATAAGCACTAGTTGAAAAAAAAAACGTTAGATGGCGGACCCTTTATATATTTTCGTTTGATTGTTAAAGGCTCCCAAATCAGCTGTTTGTCGCAACGAAAGAAAGCGAACTTTAACGTTCGACATCGTGACTTTGGCTGTTATATCTCTGGATGTACTTTCCAACAGTGCGCGTCTAAATATTGTATTATGAAGGCCTAGTTCCTTCCCTGCAAATACCTAGTATTTTCTTAAACAATCAACCCAACAGTTTAGAAGTTATGATTACCACTTCTTTGTAACTGGTCCCACTGTGCGTCGTCGAAAGAACTCAAAGGTCGATAGAGTAAAAATCGAACCCACGTTCTCGTGTACACGAGTCGCGCACGCCAAACCTTGCAGCATCTTGCCACTTTATTTCTCAGTTTATTTAATAATTTCGATTGCGTCGTTATTTCCAAGTTTTCTGGTCTATTGCAATTATAAGTAATTTCTTAAATTTGTCTATATATTTTATTCAAATCGCTATATCAGCTCTCAATGTACCTTAAAATGCTTTTTCACCTCAAATCCCGCATCAAATTTAAGGGACATATCTCAATAACTATATCCCCCTTTCTATTGGATCGGTGTTATAAGAGACATTAAACTCAAATACATTTTACATGGTTAATTACATATTTTTATATTACACAGCTGCGACAATATTGCGATCAGCGGCTGGAAGACAGCAGTCGTCAATGCTTATGATCACTTTCGTGTGAAGGGTGGGGGAGAAAGTATTGTCGTTGGCTTTTGATGACATAGCAGTAGGGTAAAGTCCCAAAAGGGGAGATCATAGCAGGAGTTTCGATCCTAAAGAGGCGATATATTAAATGAAATCCATGTCATAGTATGGTCTCATAAATATGAATAACATTATCGTTCAAATAATACCATTTGATAAGTTGATAGCACGAGGCAAAGAAATGATAATGTCAGTAGAAGTAACATTAATATTTTGTAGGAGGATAAAAACTTCATATTACCCTAAAAATAAACATATTTTCAAGGATGATTTTTATTTATTCGGCCTTTTTATTGGTACTTTTTTATTTTATTATTCAATCTCAAGACTTTACTTTTATATGTTCTCATATTTCTTTTGAAAGAATCATTTGCCTTTTCAAAATATTCGAACAGCTAAACACACGACTTATGAGGAATTTTATTATTGCATATTGTAGAGTACATTTTCATAACATAAGGTGACAGACAACTAAGGTCAATTAGTATATGCTAGAAACGAAAAGAACCCCTTAAGGTGGTAGTAATCCATTTCAGATAAAGGAGAATAGTAATGTGTCGTCACCCTTCCATGGAAGGTAAGATTTTCTTCAAAATTTGCTGTCTAAAATACTAAACATAATTTTTGTGTGTCTATCCCGCTAGACGCTACTCTGGAGTTTTATGATTGATACCTTATGGCAGGCAAGTGTTGATGTCGCCATCATTTTCCTCATCACCCGTGCACTGGATTTTCGTGGGTACTTAACACCCGGAATGATTAAGTTGTATCAATTGTCTTTAGTTGTAAACCAGACGCCACCTTTTGGGTAATGTTAAATTTAATTATAGATTTTGAAAATTTATGATAGTTTTAGTAGAATTTCCGAAAAACTTGTGAAATTACATTTCTATTAACACTTGCTGTTGAGTATGAAGATATTCCACTCCCCGTTTCGCGGTTTGGTCTAAAGTGTCTGCCAGACAGACCTGTCGAGACTCCCTATAGCACATGTTATGCATTAGAGAGTTATAGTGAAAATCATTAATTGTTGACAATTTTCTTATGCCCTGATTCACTAGAGAAAAGTCATAAAATTGTTTGTTTCTATTTTTATAAAATCGAAATGTTTTCGGAAAAGTTTTGATTTAGCCGTTGATTGATTCTCATCTACTTGTGTGAATGTGGCGTAACGCTTGGCGATTTTCTCCCTGTTAGAAATATTTGAAAATCAGTCTTATTTTGACATTTGTGGCTGTTGATTTTATTTAAAAAGAAATTTCTCGGAAATAGTTCAATGCGAGGAAAAGGCTATAAAAATTACATAAAATTTAGATTTTTATAGACATTTAAGGCTTTTAAATAAATGTTTAAATTTTTTGATTTGACAGTTGAGAGACTATTAATGTAATTTGAATTCAATTCATCCGTCTTAATGTTCTCAATATGAAACAAAAAGGAAACATCGAGTGAAGTCGTAAGGCAAAAGGGGGTGGAGTAATTGATGCAAAACAGAATAAAAAACTCGAAGCAAATAAATTTTATTAAAAAATTTTTGAATAAATTTGTGATCTTCATTATATGAAAAAAGTTTTTCATTAATTAGTATTAATAAAATATTATTATTATGTGGCCGTCGGTGGTGCAATGGGTAGTGTGCCCGCCTCTTGTACTTGAGATCCTGGGTTCGACCCCTGCTCTGACCATCTTAAAATTCCTTTCGGCGGCGGTCACCTCGCATAGTGACGGCGACACTATCGAGTATATAGCCATGAAAATGCTTCTCAAAAATACCGTTCGGAACCGGTGTAAAACTGTAGGTCCCAATTAGTCAGTATAAAACTAGATAGCGCAAAGCTCACTGGTTGTGAGAAGCTTTCCCCGATTCGTTCATGGGATGTCCCATTACATTATTTTTTAAAATTATTTTTCACTGTGAAAGTTTTTAGACAACATATGCGGACTCGACGGATTGACACACGCAATAAACAAAAAACGTTTATTGCTCGGTTGCCACAACAATACCTACCTACTTTGATTGATTTGTATTAATTTATTAATCGCAATCATGTAGATCTCCCAGATAAACTCATATATCACAAATGTGTATCATGTTGTTGCAAACGAGTTCTCGTTTGCATTAAACGCGTACAAAATTACATTTGCCGCAAATTAAAACCCGTTTGCGATAACTGAAATTAGCCATTTTTCTAATGAGAGCACAGATTACGGAGAAGGTGAATTTCTCTCATTCTGTCGACTGTATACACAGTCTTATGCACTCGTTTCGGATACACACTCACGCATACACATTAAAGTGACCACAGACTCTAATGCTTCTACCTTATCGATATATCTTGGATGGACAATTGAGGCGTTATAGCTTGCTGCGCTTTTAGTTTTTATTTGAATGCAAAACGAGACAAAAAACAAAAATTCCAACTTTTTTTAAAACAAACTTTATGGATAAAACCAAAATCATAAAAGTTGGAAATTTAAACAAAAAAGAGCTTATGGAAGCCATAAATAAAAGTTTTACTTACAACCCGGTTGCTGCAACTGAAAGAACAGTTGGTGGAACCGTTTTTCGACTCTCACAAACGTTTTTCCAGCTATAATTTTTCATAGCTCGTTTACTGCAAACGTTTTTCAGTTCTCGCAAACGTTTTTTTAGTTAAGATCAACTACAACTCGGTTGCTGTATCCGAGGGAACAGTTGGCGGAACCATTTTTCGTTTCTCGTAAACGTTTGTATTCAGCTTATGTTTTTCAGAACTCGTTTGCTGCAAACATTTTTCGGTTCTCCCAAACGAAATAACATGTAAGGCTTAACAGAAGTTCGTTTCTCCCAACTACAGTCCCCAAACGAACTTCAGTTATCTGATATTTCGTTTGGGAGTCCTACGAATCGAACTGCAGCATTAGTTTTTTGGCCTATAATGATGGTTTCATACAAATTTTTTTTTTTAATTTCTTACTCAGAGACTGCGATTTAGAGCTAATTTTGTGAGGCATGTTTATACATACGTCACTATTATTCGAGAACGCCTTATTCGATTTTATTTAAACAAATTTAGAAAAATTAACATTATAATAGCTTTCATCCACGTTAATGCAATTTTCCATGGTAAACAACAGTTTCGGAGTTATAAATAAATTTACGAAGGATAGATACAAATTTTTTGCTCAAAAAATTAAAATTGTGTATGAAAAAATTTTTATAAATCCATCAATATAGAGCAAACAACTAATGATGCAGTTCGATACGTACGACCCGAAATACTGTTAATCCGTTGAGTTCACTTCTGTTTGTTTTCGACTTGCACAGTATTATTGGCGTTACTATACACGGTGTCCCTGATCCAAGTTTAAAAGGGCCGAAAAACCACTCTCGATTTCACTTCAGCCGAAAGCTTCAACATCGAGAAGTTGATAAACAACAAAAATCACTCAAATTCCCGGAGCCGTTAAAATAAAAACTCAATTTTAATATTCTTTTCGCCAATAATTAGAAAATTCGAAAAATTTATATTCCTCTTCGTATACTTTATAAGTACCAGGATTATCTGTTGAGTTGGATCCAACTGAATTCGTATGAGACTCGGCCACCTGACTATACCCTGAAATATTTGAGTATTTTTGATGTTTGGGAGGAAATATAACGTGCCTGTAGCTTGCCGGAAAAATTGTATACTTGTGTGTAAAAACATTATGTTTGCAGTTCAATATTATATGATGGAGATACAATAATTTAAAGGTTAAAATATGTGTCTCTGTGCCCCTACTTGAAGGGTGTTGAAAAGAAAAACGTGACAATAAAACAGTAGATCTTCATTTCATGAAAACAGCATACAGAATTTACAATATACATGGTTCCTGAAATGTATTGCTGGACCCGTTTTTTTCAGCGTGTAGGCGAGGTGAGTCAGATACTCAAAATCATCCCATCGTCCAACCTTCTAGTTTTTGGTTGGAAGATTTGTACACGCTATATAATCGAATTCATCATCTTTGAATCATCAACAAATCGCCCACCGCTAAAACGCAGTAATTTTATGCGGACTCGATGCCAGTCAGGAGAAGTACCCGGCAGCTTCTTGAGAATATCGAAGTATACCGAGGACAGGTCGTTCTTCACGGCACTCTTTTTATCCTTAGAGAATTAGCCGTCTTTATTTCTCCTCCTGATGACTGTTCGTACCTATCTTTGCTTAGTGACGTCAGCAATGGACTTTGGATGAGCACTTCCACTGATCAATTTGGTCCTTTTGGAAACCAACGCTGCATCAAGCGGGTGCAGCCTTTTACCAGACTGCTGATCCTTGGAAGTAAAAGTGCACGGAGAATCCTGTAGTTCAGCAATACTCCGTGCACTCACAGAAAAATTCAGTTAAGACTGCCGAATTAGTCATAACCGAATTTAGAAGTCGTCACAACCTCATACTTATAGAGATTGGCACAACCTCATAAGAGGTTGACACACGTCATTAGAAGTTGATACAACCTCATTAGAGGTCGAACTCATTAGAGGTTGACATAACCTCATTAGAGGTTGACATAACCCCATTAGAGGTTGATATAACCTCATTAGAGGTAGACAAAATCTCATTAGAGGTTGACACAACCGCATTAGACGTTGACACAACCGCATTAAGATAGTGCCACATATGAATTTTGCAAGTTTTTTTATTGTTAAATAACCATATATTTTCCTGTATTCTCATACAAAAATTTTAGAAAGCGAGAAAATAAAGTCATCCATATGGGGTAGTATTTAGGGTAACACATTTGTTTTACATTCCACTACCGCCCTTTTTTGAAGTCCCGGCCATCATGGATCACCGCTCCAATTTTGGCGTGTTTTAGGTCCTAATCCGTTTCATATACAGATGATTGCACCATATCTCAATCGACCGACATTGAAATGCTAAAGAACTGATATCTGCTTGGACATTTTCTTGCAAAATAAGGTTTGAGGTACATAGAATTATGTTGTGATAACCGAATTGAAAACGAAACTCGGTTTTACCTTCACGCTGAAAAATATCTTTACCTTCACGCTGAAATATGTACATGTTTGCGAACAATGTTTTCGTGATTCGAAGATCTACTGCTTTGTTCTTCTTTATTGTCACTCACGTTTTTGTTTTCAGCAGCTTTCAACAACCAAAACCAAATTTGGGTCACAAATACATATATTGTATCCTATTAATCATTGCGTCCCAAACATGTTATATTGAATAGCAAACACAATGTGTTTGGACACAAGTATACTATATTTGTGACAAGCTACAAACACGTTATATTTGCATCCAAAGAACAAAAAAAAGACGAATTTTTCAGTGTGTATAGAGTTCATGAGAAATTCGGTTACATCAATCAAATAGACGCCGAGTTCGGTCGTTGCAACCGACTTAAGGGTTAATTCGGTTATTGCGACCAAATTATTTCAAAATTCGGAAGAGTTTTCACAACTGAAACTCGATTGAAGCACACTTGTTTCATAATTGACTCGGTAGTGACAACTGAATTGATGCCACGTTCGGTTACTTCAATCGAATATGGTACCAATTTCGGTCGCTGCATCCGACTTATTTCCAATTTCGGTTGTTCCATCCGAAATGTTAGAAACTTTGGTTGACAGAACGAATATAACTCAAGATTCAGTTGTCAAAACTGAATCAATTATGAAACAAGTTTAGTTCAATCGAGTTTCAGTTGTGAGGACTAAGTTCGGTTGTTGCAACCCCAATACAGTGGCGACAGCTGAATTTGTGGTTCCTACAACCTCTTCTCAATCAATTAGTTCTCTGGGTGTGACCATTTTAAAGATTGGCGGGGTTTTTCTTGCCAAATCTCTCAAGGATACTGAGAGAAATCGCCTATCGTTGCACTTCTTCTTTGACGGAAGGGAAAGATTGCCGCCAGGGACCGAAGTACCAGGTAGTGCAACCGCACTGGGAAGAAGTTGGATCACCTGGCCTTTTTGTCAGGCACTGGTTTCCACCTTGTTTGTTTGTAGTTGTCGGCGTCGTTTTTGTTGCTGTCGTTGTACCGTTTTGTTCGTAGTCATGCCAGTAAGTTTTTGCTTGTTATCATTCATTTATTGTTCCAACAAGGCCGGGGCTAGGGAACGTCGATCACGTTATAACCCCCAAAACGTGATAAGGTTGAGTCCTTGCTGAGGCGTCCAGGTATTAATGGTTGCAATAAGTTGTGGGCGCTAAATTCAGTAGTAGCATCCTGAATTCGGTTGTGGAAACTGCAATTCGGTGACAACGGGCCAATATAGGATTGCTGCAACCAATCTTGAAACTATTAGTTCAGTGGATGTATGTTTGTCGTTTTAGTGAACACCTTTGTTATTTCCGCAGATAATGTTCGATATTTCAGTAACATGTAAGAGATGTGTAACGTATTGCGCTACAAGGTCACTAGTGAAAATCTCTTCACTAAATCTGAAGAAAGTTAAACAAAATAATATAAAATAATATATATACTTCTTCCTAAATACATTCACCTTTGAATTAGCTACAAATTTTTAGCCTTTAATATTAAGATTTTAAAACACAACTCATTTTAAAAATTTAAGAATCAACTCCAAAATAAAACCAATTTTTCAAATTTTTTAAGCCAAAACACAACTGCAATTTTATCCAAAGATCAATGGCAAAGTCAACATCAGCGATGACTCCCTTGAACTCATCTTCTGGTTACAACAGCAAGCGAAGCATGCTAAACGAAAAACTGATGTCATTTCAAGGAGCCGATAACAAATGTCCTACAAACCCATAACATAACTTAAACATTCACTTTTAATGTCACATATTGGCGACACCAACCACCAATAACACAACGCCAAGACATAACCAAAAACTGGTCAGAAGGAAATACGGTCTTAAATCGATTCTCCAGACACAGGAAACAGGGCGGGGGGAGAGATAGAGAGAGAGTACGACGAAATTAAAACAAATTAACTGATGATCAGTGTCAATTGGTATGCAAAAAACACGTAAATTCAAATCACACCAAAGATAAACAACAGCATAACACCAAAAACCTCTACCAACCGAAATCGAAGATTCAATTCAAAACCACCAGCACAATTCCCCACCATTTAAAATGTAATCCCAAACCTGACATCCCCCAGACGCTAGCAGGCCAGCGAACTGAATGGACGGACACAAGAAGGAAACAGTCTGTTGAATGTGGCAATGTTGCACATCGCAGCACTCACTGACTGACTGACTGCACTCAGCAGTCAGTGAATGTGTTTTGTGACTGGTGGGCTTTTGGGTGTGAATGTGGACTGGGGATTACAACAGTACAGGTTGGCTGGATGGTTGGATATACGAATACTCACCAGTCTGTTTGCTGTGTGAATTTATTGGTATGGCGGCGACGATTCGCCAAATTCCCCATCAATATCATATCGATGAATTTTAACGATATTTGCAATTAATAACTGTCAATTTATATAGATTTTGTTTTCTTGTAGAGGCATCTCTGTTTAGTAAACTTTGTTTTTGGTTCTCTCTCATTCGAGGAAGTTTATGTTAAGATATCAAGGCAAAGATGTGGCAAACGAGGGCAATTAATAAAACGCAGCAGTGATTGAAATTTGGAGGTTTAGTAAATTTCAAAAAAAAACAAGGAATACATCAAGGATTTTTTAATTATCATTGACGATTTTTTTTTAGTTTCAAATTTTTTACCGAAGAAATCAACCATATTTGGGAAATTTTAATTTGCATTTAAGGGAGTATTTGAAGTCATTGGCGGATAACAAGACAATATTTGAAATAATGGGACAAAGTATGTATTTTTTGCTAACGAAATTTTTTCAAATTAATCATACCACCCTCATAGCACTCTCATTACAGTCCAATGTATGAGAATTTTGTTGTCGTAAAGAAGAAATAGAATATCAATAAAATCTAGGTCTATGGACAAAAGTTTCTGGGTCAATTGAGTGATAAGCCTAAATCTTTAATCTAAGTCGTTTTTCGTTGTGACTGCAATAAATCCGTTAATAACTTTATTTTCAAATCGCAAACTCAACCAATTGGAACCATTAATAAACCCATTAAAATCTTTGATTATTTGTATACCGGTAGACGGTACATCCTCATCAATATCACCATCATATTCATTTGCAGCATCAGCAGCATCTGCATGATCCACTGTGGTTTCAACGTCAGCATTGAAAGAAACCCATCATTACTTGGTTATTCCGTTTTATGAAACAATTGTTAAAATTATTTTTTCAAAGTTTTCATTTCAACTCACTGAGTCTCTTGCTTATTGATTTGAACTTTGACCTGTGGCTCAGTCTGTTACTCAGCGTCTGAAAATTCAACTTTGAATGTAATTTTTCTTGTGGAAAATCTCCAAAGTAAAATCAGCGCAAATTTTTAACCCCCACACATTTGCATGCAGCAGCCATGCAGCTCAACACAACAGATGATGACGACGACGTTGATGGTGCAGGCCAGTCTAAGCAATGTTGCTTCGTCGAAGATGCTGTAATAATGGATTTGACCATTAAAACTTATAATGTCTACAGCAGATAAGCCAAGCAATAGCGACTGTAAATATTATACGAGATTATTTAACTTTGATATCATATTCAAAAACAAAGCAGTTGAAAATGAAACTTGCATTTGAAAAAACTAAACGCCAAATGATTATGGTTATTTTCCAACACAAAAAGTGTTACAAGGCACATCTTAATATGGCATTGTTTCAATCCAAATTTTAAAAAAGCAACAACAAACTAAACACTAAAATTCACCTTAAAGCACAACACGTGCTACTTTTCAAAATGATTTTGAAAAATATTCAGATTCTTTGTTCTAAACGACTTGGAAGTTTACTTATTACCACTTGCGTTGAAAAAGATTCGCATAGTTTACTGGTTTGGAAACAGTTCCTTAGTACCTTTATGAGTTATATATGCAGGCCCGGTTCAAGCTGATTCGGCGCCCTGTTCTGATATTGAAAATTGCGCCCACAAACATAGTATAAGTCATTTCCACGTCACCATTGAGGTAGTTTATACTAACGCGCTTTTTTACCGAGGTAATCCCAGTGGGCCTAGTCCTCAAATAAATCTGCATATACAAAAAAATATTTAAATTTTTTAAAAAATAAATAAATAGTTTCCCATTACATCCCATAAAGGGACTGGGGAGAACTTCTCACAATCACTGAGCTGTGCGCTTTCCAGTTTTCACTCACTGATTGGGACCTACAGTTTTACACCGATTCCGAACGGTATTTTGAGAAGCTTTTTCATGGCTAGATACTCGATAGTGTCGCAGTCACTATGCGAGGTGACCGCCGCCGAAAGAAAATTTGAAGGTTGTCAGAGCCGGGTTCGAACCCAGGATCTCATGTACAAGAGCCGCGCACACTAACCATTGCACCACCGACGGTGGTTTTTTAGTTCACTAAATTTATACAAAAAATTATTTACAAAAAAACTCTAGTTGCGGACACTTCCCATAACAGGACACTCTCCATAAGCGGACAAATATTTGAAAACTTGGTTTTATGTAACATTTTTAGAACAAATTCCACTTCAACAAGCGGACACTCTAATAACTGGACGCGGACACTTTTCCCCTATATTTGGTGTTAATGAACTCTTACAAGCGAACACAGACCTCTTGGTAGCGGACCTCAAAACTTTTATTCAAAAATTTAAAAAAAAAAATAAAAAAAATCAATGAGTGTTCGAACTCACGGATGATGTGTTAACCCCTTTTTGCTACACGGTACCTGTTCGATATCTATGAACACATTAGTAACTGTTACATTGGAAAATAAAAAATAATAGTTTTTTTGTATAGACCGGGCAATGCTGAACATCAAATGACACGCTTTATTTGGCCATAGCAACAACAACGAAACAACCAAACACACAACATCACACATACTTTGTACGAGGCAGCTGACGTATTAGTGTGTCAGCATAACGTCGACTGCGCATGCTGACTTGCAAATGAAATTTTGCGTGGCTATGCTTTATATCTCCGTTCAACAACAGCAACAGACACATGTATATACATACATTATTATGTTAATACCTACGCTATAGACACAATTTCGTTTTCCTCATCCCTGCCACAACACTCTTTCATTGCTCTCTTGCTCGCTCATTTTTGTTTAACACGTCATTATTCTCTTTCGCAGTCGTAGAAAATCTGATTTTAGCAGCAGCATCAAATCTGGTTTTAGCAGCAGCATTAAATCTGACTTTGATAGATTTAGTCCTTATACGCCGCTATAGATGTTAACACATCAAAAAATCTCTAATAAGCGGACACTAGACTCTTATTAAGACCCAGGATTCTTGCCATAAGGCAAGACAGGTTGTATGAGAGTCTGGTACAGCTGGACTTTTGTTACTCGAGAGAGGACTTTATCTCTAAAGTACTTGCTTAGCCCACAATAACATCTATTCGTAAGCACAATTGTCCGTTTGATCTCAAGGCTGACGTTTTTGTTTACGGCAGAATCCAGGTATATGAATTCGTTCACCACCTCGAAGTTATAACGGTTATCAACGTTCATGCTTTGGTCTAATCCCGTGGAAGCCCTGCTCGTTGAGACCACTAATGTTGTATTGTCCTCATTTACTGTATTTTGCTGACTCCTTCTCAATTCTCGAAAACACCGCAGTAACTCCTCTAATTGTGCACCCAATGATATCTATATCATCAACATACGGGAGCAGCATGTGACTTTTGCTGCTGGTAAGATCCTTATCAACTTTCACTGCGGATTTGGTGTTCGTCAGGGTCATCCTGCAAAGGCGTATGAGTTTTGCAGCAATACCAAGCTCAGACTTGGGGTATCGAAAGCCGCCTTATAGTCGACAAATAGATCATAGGTGTCGATTTCTTTTTCGTGGGTTTTATTCACGATTTGGCGTAGCGTGAAAATTTGGTCAGTTGTCGATTTTTCAGGCCTAAAGCCAAACTGGTATGGTCCAATTAGGTCAGGGATAATTGGTTTTAGTCTTTCGCACATTATACTTGATAGAACATCTATCATGCTATGCATAAAAGTCTTATTCCATGGTAGTTGGCACAGAGGCTCGGGTCACAGTTTTTAAATATGGGGCATAGTACACTGAGACTCCAATCGCAGGGTATGCATTCATCTAACCAAATTTGCTAATGAGCTGATGCATGCACCTTATCAGCTCATCGCCGCCAGCCTTACACAGCTCCGACGGTAATCCATCGGCTCCTGAGGTTTCATTGTTCTTAAGCTGGGCAATAGCTGTTCTGACCTCGTATTGGTTAGGAGAAGGGTAATCGACGTGGTCGTCCAAATTGTGATCATTGGATATCTCAGGTACCAGTAGCGCTGAAAAATGATCTCTCCATATGTCCAACATGCTGTGCAGATCTGGGATGAGATTTCTTTCCTTGTTTTTACAGAAGGGGGCCCTGAACCATGTCCATTAGTCCCGTATTTGACTCTGTCTTATTTTTCTCACTCGTGCGTTTTCTCTACTGCCGTAACTTATGCCTAAAGAAATGGTTTACCTTCTTTCTTTTCTCCCTATACTGAAGAAATATCTGATATAGAAATTGAGAACGTGCAGTAAGATATATGTGATGAGGATAACTTTCATATAACCTCATATTCAGAAGCATTTAAATGTGTTCAGTCTACCAAAAAGTGGATATGAATACGAGCGCCATTTAGAACACTGCTTCGTGAAGCAGACAGAATCTCAAATGCTTCAAACAAATATAAAAGTTTTTTTTTGAAATATGAATAAAAGGATTATATTAGCATTAGTACATAATACTAACCATATGTTTATCAATAAAATACATCAAAATTAACATACATTATCAAAAGCAGTTTTTTTGATGTGTTAACATCTATAGCGGCGTATAGGGACTAAATCTATAAAAGTCAAAATCTGCTAAAACCAGATTTTATGCTGCTGCTAAAACCATCGCAGTCGACGTTATGGTGACATACTATTACGTCAGCTACTTCGTACAAAGTATGTGTGATGTTGTGTGTTTGGCTGTTTCGTTGTTGTTGCTATGGCCAAACATGTGGTTATGTGACACACGTATACGTCAGTTACTTCGGACAAAGTATGTGTGATGTTGTGTGTTTGGTTGTTTTTATTTTAGGTACCCCCCTCTACACCCACCACCCACACAAACACTTCACGACACAGCAAGCACAAATAAATTACCAACATATCAGTAGTACCCTGCAGTTTTAAAAGTAGCTAGTGGCTCTCTGTAGTCAGTTATTTCGTTAGCGAAAAGCCTGACTAACTACTTGAGTGGCTACAGATAATGCTACAGTTCGCCTTTTGATTATTATAAGTATGAAAACAAGGGAAAAAAACAATGCACTGCACCGTTATCCGGTTGTAATTTGTTGATTGCTTGGTAATTTTTTTTTGTCAGTTGCTTTTAAATCTTCGTAGAAGTATCATCGTGACAGCGTACGCGGGTTAGAAGTATAAAAAAACCCAACCCGTGACTATAAAATCTTTATATATGACCTTGCCCCTTTGTCCAATGCTGTTAATTATTTGATAGTTAATTTTGGTCGTCGCCATTAGTTTGCCTGCGAAGTTTCAGAGTAATTGGATCACGGGAAAAGGGTTACAAATCAATCGAAAGTTTTTCGGTGCGCAGACAGGTGAAGTTAATATAAAGAATTTAAAAAACCAACCCAGCGATTTGATCACGGGAAAAGGGTTAAAAATCAATCCAAAATTTTTCCGGTATGCTTGCACAGGCAGGTGAAGTTAATATAAAGAATTTAAAAAGTGAATTTTAATAATTAGAACGGTAAAACAAATGAAACGCTTAAAAAAGGAAGAAAAGGAGCAAATTGTGCATAAGTTTGAAAATGTAGAAAAAGAATGTGATGAAGACAATGAAAAAGATTTGTTCATAACATTTGGTCCGGCGAATTCATCAAGCGGATTGTACTAGTCAAGTAGTTAGTACAATGTTGTCAATTCCATGTAACTAGCGATCCGCATGGTACATGATAGTGCAGAGGGTAGCCACTGACTACCGTCAATGACATCACCATGTTAAATTCGTCAGTGCAAAGCATTGCTGGTAGTCTGGCGGGTAGTTAATGGTAATTATTGGTAGTTAGGAAAATAACTAAAAATTCGTCAGCTACGTCGACTGCAGGGTAGTAGTAGTTGTTGTTGTTTGTGTTGTTGTTTTTTTATTATAGTCAAAGGTAAGTCCAATAAAATGTGGGTGCGGAGCACTCTCAGAGCAAAGAGAGTAATGACGTATTATACGTATATTAAAATGAAATGAGATAAATGAGATATGTACGAATATAACAATGTATGTACATATGTATATACAAGTGTCTGTTGCTTTGAATTCTTTGACTTTTGTATGTACGAATATAACAATGTATGTATGTATGTATATACAAGTGTCTGTTGCTTTGAATTCTTTGACTTTTGTGGGAATAAAACAAAAAGTATTGAGCAAGAAAAGAATGACACATGTGCTTGCACTGGTCTTTAAATAATTTTAAGTATTAATATTATTTAAGTGTAACGTCATCATATGATTGAACGCTGTTTTTTATTTTCCAATGTAACATTTACGAATGTGTTCATAGAAATCGAACAGGTACCGTGTAGCAAAAAGGTGTTAACACATCGCCCGAGAGTTCGAACACTCATTGGATTTTTTTTGTGTCACCCCCTATATACGGACACCTCTCACAAACGGACAAAATGTCCGGTTATGGGAGTTTTCACTGTATTTATACGAATTAAATCTCCGTAAACAGCAACTTTATACAAATTCAACTTTTCTTGAATTTAATTTTGCAAACTGTTTAATCATGTCATATTGATTTATAGTCGTTAGCAAGTAAGTTTTGATGAGTTTCAATTTTGAAAACTGCGTTCACCGGTTGCTACTGTTACAGGCAGAGTATTTAAAATTGTAATAGCTACTACCGTGTTTGGAAATAGTTGTCTAAGTGCGATATAAATTTAAAATTTAGCACATCTAAACTAGATTGGTCTGCTTTAACAAGCGGAAATAAAATTAATATCTCCTAGTATAATTCTTCTCCATTCAAATCTTTCGATTCATTATTACTTAAAGCAAAATCTAATTGGTTACATAAATTTTTTAAATTTTCTATTTTGTGATCTTCATTTATGTTCTGTAAAATAGAAAACAAATTCTTGTGAGCTTTCAACAGTTCAAATCTTTCATTAATGGACGTAATAGCTTGATCTAAAATTTTATAATAAAAGGATATAGGATTAGGATCTAAAATTGTTTCTTCAGTTTCACCCGTATACATTATTTTCCTTTGCCGAGAACGTAATGATGACTGCTCAGGAAATGTGGATGGTATATGTAAATCTAAAGCTATTTCTCCAGCTGCAAAAACATATTGGTTAAACTTTTCATCAGTTCTCAATTTCGCATTATATTGACCAGTATTTTCAAGTATTGAGTAATACCTATAGACAAGCTGACGCTTTGGTCTTGTAAATATTTGCTTGGTTTGCTAATTTTTTCTAACACATCCAACCAAATCAATAAACTACAAATAAATTTAAAATCTAGGAACTATTACCTCAGCAGTGACTTTTACTTCTGCAGTACCATCTTCGGAAATTCCAATTAAAGCCTCATATATATCACCCAAGTTATTTGTTAGTGGTATCAATGCATCAATTCTGGTTTCCCATCGAGTTTCAGAGTTACATTAGGAAAATTTTTTTATATATGGTTCACCTATTCGTTGAACTAGATACGAATACATATACATTTTTTTTTATACGAACGATCCCATCGCCGCCACTCACACCCGCCCCAACCGACCGAGGGGGCCTCATCCCTATGACGTAGGGATAACGTACACACCACAGACCGATCCGTAGCGGGGAGCAACCGAGAGGAATACGTGTAACGGCTACATAAAAATTCACAGCCGATTAAAGCAGTACCAGTTAAAAGGGGAAAAAAATCTACAGATTACCACTAAATACTTATTGAAAAATAATAAATCTTAAAACATAAAACCATAAATTATCAAAACAACATTAATACTCGTACATAAAATATTACACACTAGCTATTTAGATGATTTATAATAAAAGACTTTATCGTGTCCGGTGATAAAGAAAAGTCAATAAACTGATAAACATCATTAAAATCTGTGCACATTCTCCGAACCGGTTCATTCAAAGCATAATTATAGCGTCGAAAACTAATATACAAGGGTTTATAGTTCCTAGAAGTTCTCGGAGGAACATTTATCGAAATACGACCAAGAAGATACTCAGAGCGTATATCGCCCCTGAGAATCTTATATATTGTAATCGAATTAAGCATAGTCCGTCTACTAGCCTGAGTAGGTAATTTAACTAAAGACAATCTACTGACATATGGAGGAAGATGGACGTTAGGATCCCATCTCAGGTTCCTAAGGCAAAAAATAAGGAATTGTTTCTGTACCGATTCTATCATACTCACATAAAAGTCATATTGTGGATCCCACACCACTGACCATATTCTAATATGGGCCTAACAAGGGATGTAAAAAGATTTTTCGTGATATATGGATCAGAAAATTCCTCCGCGCAGCGCTTAATGAACGAAAGTACGCCATAAGCCTTATTAACAGTAGCAATAATGTGACTATTGAAAGACAATTTCCTATCAAGTAAAAAACATAAATCCAAGAATGAATTGACCAATTCTAATGTAGAACCACCTATAGAATACCGGGAGGTAATCATACGTGATCTGTAAAACGCCATATGTTTACATTTACCAAGTTTAACTCCATAAGGTTAAGATTGCACCAACTCCCAAGCCGATCCAGATCATTTTGAAGTAGAATATAGTCTGAAGCATTTTTATATGACATAAATATTTTCACATCGTCCGCGTACATAAGCACATTAGACTCACCTATGGAATTAGGCAAATCGTTGATAAACAAGAGAAATAAAATAGGACCCAGGTGTCTTCCCTGAGGAACGCCGGAAGACACTTGGATGGGTCTAGATAACGAATCCCCAAAAATTACCATCTGTTCGCGACCCGTAACGTAAGATGAAATCCATTCAATAATATTACTATTAAACCCGATAGCGCTTAATTTACTCAGTACGAGGCTTTACTAAAATCCGTGTAAATAACATCAATTACGTGAGAAGAAAAGTGAAGTAAGTTTGTAACTGTAGATAAACTTTTGCGAAAACCATGTTGTCTACAGTAAATAATAGAGGAAACTTTGAAGATGTAATGTCAGTGACCAGTTTCTCAAGAAGTTTTGGAATCGCACTCAGTTTCGCAATACCTCTATAATTTGACACATTTGTAATGCTACCCGACTTATGAAGAGGGACAATATACGAGCTTTTCCAGGCCTCTGGAAAGTAGCTAAATTTCAAAGATGCATTGAACAATATAGTCAATGGTGTAGTTAATGTCTTAGAACAGGATTTTAGCACAGAATTAGGGATCCCGTCAGGTCCATAAGTGTTCGTGGGCTTCAGTGATGAATGGTTCTCCTGGACCCACGTATCACTCATAGAAGTAATCCCGAACGGATCTAATGACCGAATATCATGAGGATAGTCACAGGTAGACGAGACTGAATTAACCGAGTAAACAGATGAGAAAAAGTCAGCAAAATAATTGAGATTCAGAGTCTATGTATTCGACATCATTCATCACAATTCGAGAAGGTCTTGATACGGACTTACGCTTAGTGTTAACAAAGTTGAAAAAACTTTTAGGATTGTTCCTAAAATTCTTACCAACCTTGGACAAGTAAGATTGATAACACTTGCGAGATTCTGCCTCGTAACGACATCGGGTAATAGTGTACTTACTATAATCAAAAGATGTACCTGATACCCTAAACTTTTTATGTAATCTACTCCTGACATTTTTTAACTGCTTTAAATATTTAGAAGACCAAGGAGGTGAGCAATTCTCGTCTCCTGCAGATACCCTTGGCACAGATTTACGTATACATCGCCACATTACATCATAAAAATTAATTAAGCTCCCATTAAAGCTCTGGCGATCCTCACAATCTAACATTGACCTCCAATCGACAGATTCAAAAAGACTATTCAGTAAGACAAAATTAGCACATGAGAAACAAAAATTTTTCCTGGTAGTTTTTGAAAAGATTGAACTTTCAGTCTGAAGATAGAAACGAATACAAATTGTAGGATGGTATGAGTCTTCGGGCAAACTTGGAGGATTAACGCGGGAAACTTCAAAATTATCAGAATTATTAACTATTACAAGATCAAGTGTCCTATTCATAGCATTAACAATATCGTTAATCTGATCAAGATTCAGAGAAGAAATGAGTCTAACAAAATCAGAAGTCCAGTCGCAAGGAGTTAACGGATTGAGATGTGTAGCATCAGGTAAGGGTAACCATAATACCAAAGGTAAATTGAAATCACCCAATATCAGTAAGCTGTCATTGTCACCAAGCTTCCCACACACTTCAGAGATGGCATCCAAGTGCATCTCATGAATTCCAAACTCTGACGAACAAGTTATATAAAGTTTGGCAGCGCCCAACCTTACAGAGAGTGCTAAGAAGTCTATATCACTAATGTTCGTTATCACAACGTCATAAGACAATGATCTGAGCACAGCGATTAATACACCACCGCAAGATTTAACCGCGCGATCTCTTCGGACTGTTGAAAATCTGACACATAAGACTTCTGAATCGAGTACATTGGGCTTAAGCCATGTTTCGGAAAAAACTATTATATCATAATCGAAACCAAAACTGTCCACATAGAGTCTAGAAAGTTTAGTATTTAAGCCACGAACATTTTGATAGCAAATGTTGGCAAATCCATTTAGTTTTTTGAAGCCGTTTTATTCGATTTTGGGAGAGAAACAGGGTTCAAACGCCTACCATTATTGCGTTGTATAAATTCTTTAACCAAGGCCTCTGAAGGCCAGAAATTAGAGTTAACCAATTGTCCAAACAAGCCATCGGGAACAAAAAGCTTAAAAGAGGCGAGTTATTCGGAATGCGCGGAGTTAAGCTTGTAACTCGCTATAGAATCCGTATTATTCAATTTAGATGATAAATAAAAATTAATATCATCCACAGTGGTTTCCGGTGAGAATCTAGAAATAAAAATTACCCGCCTAGACGGAACTACAGTCAGCTCTCTAGCCCGTAACCTGGAATAACAAGGGTCAGAGTCAACGACTGAACCATTCGACACGGTGCCCAATCTATCAGCACCAAATGGTGCGGAAGAAGCGGTGACTTTAGCAAACGTCAAGCCCCCAGAGTCAACAATCGAATTATTCGACAAGATGTCCCAAGATTGTCCCCGGTTTGCACCCGCTCGGACTGTAATTCACCAGCACCAGATGGAGCGGAAAGTTCCAAAATGTCAGCACTAGTAGCCACAGAAGAGGTTACGACCGACCGGATAACAGAGTTATCAGTAGCAGCCATAGGCGAATTAACCTCAATTAAACAAGGTAATGAGTTCGCAATATTAAAAAATTTAATAGCATCCAACGTGCAATGCACGGAATCATTTACTACTAAATTAACCGTGTACGAGGCACATGGAACAAAAAGTGCACTAGGCTTAATTGTTCTTATCCTGTTTTGCATTCCAGACTGTTTACCTCTCATGTTGGACCCCATGATCATAACCCTGACCTCTACAATATTTTAGAGAAATATTTTATGGATGCTATGTTGAATTTATTCTGTGCTGAATTTTTATTCGCACATTAGGCGCTCATGGTATACAAAAAAATTTTATATTCTGGATAGAGTTTTTTTGTGCAAAGTGGCATAGTAGCCAATCTCAAATGCTTTCGCACGTTCTTGACTAGAAATCTATTGACGCCCTATTCGTTAGGCGCACTGTGCAACTGCACATAATGCATATATGATTGTTTTACACAAACTCCAAGCGTCCAAAGATATACATGGTTCCTGCATAATGTTACAGGGACCGTTTTTCAGTGTGCATAATTCTTTGTAAAGGCCTTAATAATATTAAACCGGCTTTCAATTGTCGTTGTTGTTGTGGCCATCGATGTTGCAATGGTAGTGTGCGCGGCTCTTGTGCATGAGAACGTGGGTTCGATCCCTGCTCTGACCTCCTTAAATCGAGTATTGAAAACGGTTCTCAAAGTACTATTCGGAACCGGTGTAAAACAGCAGGTCCCAATCAGTGAGTATAAAACTAGAACGCGCACAGCTCACTGGTTTGTGAGATGCTCTCGCTAATCCCTTCATGGGATGTAACGGGAACCATTTTTTTAAATTGTCGAAGGAAGCTGATTAGAGTGAATTAGTCTTGAATCTGCTGATTATTTGATTAAATCCGATCAATTACTATTGAATAATCGTTTAATTGTATCCAAAATTCTAATAGAAAAACTGGAAGAGCAAAATTTTTGTTTGATGATTAAGGTTAATACCACTGTAAATTAGATTGTCAACGGATTCTGGTAGAAAGGTTTAAAAAAAATATACGTTTATCGCCGTTTTGCCAGATCTGATCAAAAATTTTTTTAGGACCCCTCGGAGCTTTCCTGCAACATATCGGCATGCACACTTGTGTATTTTTATAGCGATGAGTTTTGTAGAACATTTTGACCACGCTCCCTGTCATTTTGGAGCAGTTTTTTACGAGTTTAAAAAAAAAGGAAAACTTATGGTTATACGTGACAGTTAGAGCGTTAATTTGTTCCACAAAAATAGTTATCTGAATCTTTTCTATAAATCTTCTGAACGTATTTTGTACCTCAGAAGTAAGGAACACACAATTTTGCATGCTGATATGTGGCAGGAAAGTTCAGAGGGGCGGAAACTTTGACCCGCCCTAAAAAAATATTCTGATCAGATCTGGCAAATCGCCGATACACATATATTTTTTTAGACCATTCTACCGGAATCCGATGACAGAACCCCATCATTTTTTTGGTGTCGCACAGTGTAATTTGAATAAAGCTGAATAAAGGGTTAATCGTAACCAAAGATAATCTTATAGAAACCCATATTTTCCCCAGCCCAAAATGATGATTCAATGTAGTGCAATACAATTTTGAGGATTTCATCAACGAAATTTGGAAAGATATGATAGATGTCGATTTGATTTTTATTCAGATTTTTTTTTATTGTTTTCCAGGTCTCCATCCACACTCATGAGGTCCGATCAGGTCTTCAAAAAATGTACTTTAGTTGTTCACGTATTACTCTCGAGACGACCTTGCATGAAAGGTATAAAAACATGTTCCACAATTTTTTGGAATTGTGGGGACTACAAACCCAGGCCATACCTTGGTCTTAACAGACATTTGACAGCTCATCGCCGATATCATTGAGCATTGAGCGGTAACCAATCTGCTCGAGAAATTGCTGTGCTGACCTTGTGTTGATTAGGAGAGGCAATCGGTACTATCGTGTGGTATTAGCTAATCACACTCACATTTATTGATTGTCCTTGAATAAATAATACAGAGAAATGATCTCTTTAAATATCTTCCTTCTATAAGTTCAAGTTTTTTAACTCTGAAGCTATATCAACTATCGTTCTGCATAAATAGACAGTTGACCTCGTTCCTTTACTCCATTTACCGTTGTACCCTAGCACGCGTTTTTACTGACGGAAGGATTGGCATACGAGGATAATCCATTTCATCCCTGCGCTTCAGAGTCATCCAACAGGGTTGCGTCCTGCGCTTGTAATTGAATGATGAGTCGGGTTCATTTGTATTCTTATCAAAAGATACCTAAGAAGCCTTGTGGACGCATTTATGTTGAAATCTCGTATCACAGACAGCCATGTTTTTTGTCGCGGCTAAATCTACCATCCTCACTCCGATATCGGAAGTGCTGACATGTAGACTGAATAGGTACTCATAGAACATGTCAATGATCTTGTCGAATTTCCGCGTCTGCATGTGTTTCCATTTTCATTTGAATGGAGGAGGTTGGCAAGACCAGCCTACCGGGGTTCTCTATTTTGCCCTCTAGCAGGATTTATACTGCTCATTAAAATCATTGCTTAATTTTTCCATCAAAAACATAATTTTGTGTTTTCATATATTTAAAATATTAAGTTGTGGCATTGTTGCTATATTTTCTTTAACAGTCGCCTTTAGCACTTGTCATAATAATTTACCCCCAACGTAACAGATGCTTTAGGTGCCAAGAACAATACTGCCATCTAGACGTGCTACATCATCTTCCACTGCTACAAGACTGTTGTGAGGGTATTAGTTATTAAACGTCTTATAAGTCAGTTACATGTATCTAATTGGTTTTAATCTTCTCCGACAATCGCCTAAGAAATCAACAAGAAATACAAAACAACCAAAGTCCTCTTCAAGACAAATTACACAATTTAGTGGAAACGCCCACATTAACATAAAGCAAAAAAAATTTTTGAATGTTGAAAATTGGCCAGACTTAAACATGAATGAAGAACGAAAACGACAAAAACAGCAGCATTTTTATTAATTTATGAGAAGCTTAAATAATTGTTAAATTGTATAAAATTATAAACCGAAAATCCCCTCTGCCAACGGTTATAAATAAGAATAAATAACAATTATATTTTGATACAGTACAAAACTCAAAACGGGGCATTACAAAATCATAGTAATAACACAATTGAAAATCCAAAATGATATGAAATAATGCCCAGTACTGTTGAAAAAAATACCAGCACCTACACCGACACCTACACCACCCCTTTACCTATCTTCATGTTCGAAGAGACACTGTCATAAAATACCGTGAAGCAGAGAAGTCTGATTTTTGTTCATACTTTAACGTTAACTTTAACTTTAACTCTAACTGTGATTATGATTGTGACTGGAACTGTGATTTTCTGCTGCGGCTTTGGCTGTTTGTTTGTGGCCCACCGCCGGCTATGACAGCTTCTCAGCTTTAAATGGTTCTGTCTCTTGGGTTGCCATACCCCCCTCCGAACAATGCTACAACACCAGTTAAATACGTCAAAAATACTATAATTTCTGTGGCCACAATGCCAAATTGAAAAAGATCATGAACAATCAAAATTATACTCTCCTTCCCCCTTATAAATGTTTTGATGTTTTGACACACTAACGAAAATCTGCACAGAACCTCCTTTTCCTTTTGGTCTGGAACTTAGAAACCAAAAACCGTTTCCAACAATAGTACAAATCTAAATATATCCCGAGGGCATGCGGCTTTCATAGAACCAAATGGAAAGAACATTAAATAGAACCATGAAAACAACGCATTTGGTACAAATCAAAAACAATTATCATGAAATTAGAACCTTTTTTGGCCGTAGCATTAAATAGTTAGCAGAACTATGCACAGTGTTCAATATTCACACTGAAGAGCACAAAGTTTAAAAATTAACAGCCGACATTTTTCACGCAAAGTACCTGAAAGAAGCGGTTACCAATACCGTACGCAGGATTTTCTTTCTGGGAGCCCAACTTTAAATTTGGGTTGTAAAATAGCACTACATTCAAAAATCACCATTTAAGAAAATAATGTCGGAGGGCTCCGAGCCCCCGGGCTCACCACCTGCTTACGTGCCTGCCCGCTATATATATTTTTATACCAGTGATGACCGTTATATTCGGTACCGTTTTATTCAGTATTGTTTGCGGGTTCTTCATGGAATCGCCCGAATTGCCACAATTTCTGTGTTAGGGCTCTTGAAAACATGAAGAAGATCCTCTGGGTTCGACCAAAATTTTGTTCAGCGCTGACAGCCATTACTGCCTTAATAGCTCTGTTAATAATCAAAAAATTTCCGTATTTTGTCCCAAAAGCAATTCGATGAGTATCCAAAGCTGTCATTACATCCACAAAAAATAACAGCTTGGTGTGGTTTATGGATTGGTGGAATGAATCTTCGTCCCATAATTCTTCAAAACTGAGGTCGACCGGAACATAACACTGAATGGTATCTATTATCGCACCATGGTAACATACTATTTGCTGCCTGAAATTGAAGCCTGTGATCTCGATGGGATTTAGTCCCAACAACACGACGCTACTTGCCACAGAGCCCATGAAACCATGGCACGCTATAGACCGGTGAATTGGCCGTTTAGATCGTATTACATCACACTTCCAGAATTTTTTCATGAGCAATAAGTAAAGTCCAAATCCGACATGGATTAGCCGGCAACACTAAACGGAAAAGCATCGTCACGGTGATGAAAATGTTGATCACCCCAACAACTTTTCTCATCGAAAGTTATGACCATTTTACTGGAATGCAAAAACTTTTGTTTTTGTTTTTGGAATCAAAATAACAGCACACATTTATTTGTTTTTTTAAATTAACACGTTTAAGATTTTATTTTATTGAAATTTTTGGCTGACGAATCAAACACATAAGGAAAACAAAAACATTTGATGTTAAAGGAAGTTTTCATTTTTATTGACATTTTCAGCATCAATAAAAAAAAAGTAGAAAAAGGTCAAATCGCCGAGATACAGAGCTTTCGGGAAAAAATGGAAAAAAATTCACATAACCTTAATTTGGCTCAGAAGTTAGCAACTTTACCCTACTACCCTCGACCACCAATCCGAAAATTTTGAACCCGCTGCCATTTCGCACCCTTTCATTTTCGGATATGGTCCTAGTGGACTTTACTTCATGAAATGAGCCAAGGAATACGCTGGAGAAATTTGTCCGGAACTTCCTGAATCACCCTGTATATACGAATGATGAGTTCGAAACTAGTGATGCCAGTGAGAGTGTGCTTAACTGAATTGTCTATTATTTCCAACAAAAACCAACCATTTTTCAATTAGAAAAATTTTCATGACTTGTAAGCGTGTAGTATGAATTTCTCATTCATTAACCAAAAGCTAACAAAAATCGGTCATAAAAATTCAAATTCAAATAAAGGTACGTTGTTTAAGAATATGAATAGGTATTTTTTGTGAGAAAATTTAGTTTTTAAGAAAAGCCACTTATTTAAGAAAACGTTATTTTTTAAAAATTCTTTCACTTTCGATTTTCCAAATATGTATACTTTTTGTTGGGTTCAAAACTACAATATATTCTAAATATCATAGACAAAGGAAATAAGTAGATATCCCACAGGCGTTGTCAAGTACTGCCACTAGATGCTGTGTTGTCGTTTTGTAACTTTCATTGACGTTTCTCATAACTTTCACTGACGTGTATTCAACAGTGTGGGACATTTTTTCAATACAAAAATAGAATCATTTTCCGGGTTGTGCTATTCAAACAACTAAAAATAAATAAATGGTTTCCCATTACATCCCATGAAGGGGCAGGGGAGAACTTCTCACAATCACTGAGCTGTGCACTTTCCAGTTTTTACTCACTGATTGGGACCTACAGTTTTACACCGATTCCGAACGGTAGTTTGAGAAACTTTTTTAATGGCTATATACTCGATAGTGTCGCCGTCACTATGCGAGGTGACCGCCGCCGAAAGAAATTTTAAGGTGGTCAAAGCAGGGTTCGAACCCAGGATCTCTTGTTCAAGAGCCCCGACGGCCGACAACTAATTTAATTTTTTCATTTCGATGTGTTCCCCACTTCTAATTCAAATGCATTTTGGTTATGAGCGTTTTTGGTTTACTGTTATTGTTGGTATTCGTTTGTATTGGCTTGTACAACATTGGCCCACTAAACAAAACAAAATATCTGTTGATTTTGCCTACAACACCTACTGCTATCACCCGTTCTAAATACATCTCGCAAGGTATATTTTATTTGCAATCAAATGTTATAATTATTGCTTTCAGCTCCATCTTGAAAATATCAATTTGAACAAGAAATTTCCCAAGGCATGTGCGATATCTAGTTATTTCCTTTATCTATGCAAAATATTGGTTACAGGCTCCACTTAGAACGTTTCCCATTAATCAAGAAATTTCCCAACATATGTGAGATATTTAGTGAGTCTAGACACAAACCAAAGCAAAAGTAAACAATATAGTTGATAACACTGGGTGGTAGCATAATAGTGTTAAAACAAAAGTTGTTTAATTTTTTTTCATTTAGCA
This sequence comes from Phaonia tiefii, assembly GCA_963931995.1. Taxonomy (NCBI): domain Eukaryota; kingdom Metazoa; phylum Arthropoda; class Insecta; order Diptera; family Muscidae; genus Phaonia; species Phaonia tiefii. The sequence goes on along the minus strand of OZ008368.1, from coordinate 191,862,324 downwards.
CCCATCTCGCAACTTGCGATAAGCAACTTCGTTCCAAAAATAGAATACAGAAAACAGCAAATTCTGACCAAAGAATAAATATTTGAAAAAAGTGGGCGAAATAAAGGTTTCTTTGTTGTTGTTCGCATTATTTTTGAGCGAAATCAAAAAATTATAGAAATCTAACAGATCTGTCAAAATTTTATGTACAAATCTTTTTCCTTACGTTTACACTGTTGCATCTTCTCTCACCAAAAGAAAATTTTGACATATCCAAAGATTTGTCTAATAGTCTAAAACGGCCTTAATTAATTGGTAACTCTTTGAACTTGTGTAGTTTGCCAACAATTGGGGTTATGAAGATCTTTCTAAAAAAACGGGTCATGCATCGATATATGCTGATATAAAATGGTTTCTCTTGGGAATATTTGTAATCGCTTTTTTCGCACCTGTCAGTTTTGTCAACTTTTACTCTTATTGCAGCAAACTTTTTCTCTCAAAATCCTATTTCGCAACACTGTTTTCCTTGGTAGGATTTAGTTCTTACCACTACGATTCCATCATTACAATGTTTTAGATTTTTGTTTTTGAGAATCGTTTTGCAAATCGAAAACTAAACCAATAACCAGATTTGATTTTTTTTTGCTTCAAAAATCTTGATTATGATTTCTGTATTATTTCTCTTTATTATTTCTAATAATAAATGTTTATATTTTTTAACATAAATAAATAAATTAGTTGTTATTGTTGATTTTTAAAAGTAATTTAATAGATAACCAAGCACCATTTGGCAATTGCCAATTGGTAGAGCGCCAATAAAATAAAAACAAAAAATGTCGGCTAACAAACAGAACTAAACTAAAAGTGGCCGAAATGTAAAGCTGTTTTCTCAATTGTGTTTATTATTATTATTTTTGATTTGATTTGATATCAAAACACAATACCGCTTTGCGGAATGGTCTCAGAGGCGCCAATGACAAATATTAATAGTGAAACGTTCGCAATCCGATAGAGATATATAAATGAATGGAGTTTGAGGTGATACAGAAGAAAAACACATGAGTCATGTGATCGAAATGTTGGTAGTATGATATACCTGGATTGTAAAGAACTCACCATAGTTCTAATATGAAAATGCTTGGATTTTGTTTAGGCAGGTGAGTATTTAAGTGATTTTCCCAATTGGAACTATGAAAATTACGTGCACTGGATTGGTGACTTTTCAAGGCAGGTAGAAAAGGCAACAGGTACTCTATACAATTTCCAATAAGAAACCAATTAGATTCGGGTGTTGGTAAAAACAAATCAGAGATCGTTTTTCATTTTCCCACCAGAAAAAATCCTAAGCAGTGATTTAGTGCAGCCATCCACCACCATACCATTTCCCACACATATTCGGTGGTACCAAATGACTAGAAAATTATGAATAAATTATTTTTCACGTAAACGAAAGAGAGAATAATAATTTCTTAAATTTATGAAATATAAAAATAAATAAAATCTACTTCCCCAGCGAGAGCAGATAGGGGAAGAAGCCACTAAAATATAAATTCAATGAAACATTAATTCTCAAAATGCCATAAAAAAGATGAAAGATAGCTCCATATAAGTACCAAACCAATGGCAGAGATATATCATCTACTCGAGGAGCTGCTGCTGCACACATAGTTGGATGTGGAAACAATAGTGTAGGAAAAGGTAGACCTTAACTCATTGAATTGGATCATAAGCATTTAGTGATGATTTACTATCACAGGCTGTGTGCAACACATGTGACATCTGTTTATGGCTGTCTGTATATTCTCCTCAAAGTGGAGAAACCGATCGGGTAAATGATGGAGTGAATGTCCGGGAGTAAACAATATCTAACACAACACACAGCTAGTAATTGGAAAAAATTTCAATTCAGTTCTTCAGGTGTTATATGGTCCATGAAGATTAATAACGTATTTGTTCTATGACTCCCAATTCTTACCGAAAGTGCATCTCCCACCATTCACTTGTGGGCTCTCGCTTTGCGTTGTATACGGAGGTGAACCCATTGATTCCATATCAGAAAAGCCAAAAACAAAACGGAAGTATTTATTTTTGTTTTAGTTTCATTTGTGAAAGTTAATCGAAATAGCTTGGACTAAAATGAAATGTAAGTCATTTGTTTGCGTTTGAATTGTATTACGCGGTTGCGGTAGATACGAGTGAGTTGAGGCGGTATCGTTTGTGTTGGCGTTATTGCTGTTGTTGTTGCTGCTGTTGTTGTTGTGTGTGGCATGCAACATTTGTTCAATTATTTCAACCAGCCGCAACAATTGATAACATATGATGACGACGATGATGGTGATGGTGCCTACTTTGTTGCCGGGGATCTGGGTACGGCGCCCAGGGCTTAATTAAAGCCCCCAATGGTATGGGAGGAAAATGCTCTCACATTATGTTAAATATTCTGGGTGGAAAGCAAAGGTAGCGTGAGAATTGTTTCATGCAAAGATAAAAGCCACATCCAAGGGCCATAGGATTTCAAAGGTTGTGGTTGATAAAATAAAATAGTACTAGTTTCATTAACGGCCATTATCACCATTCCTAGTTTGTCTCTAATTAGACCTAACCAGATTGGATGAAATTTTAACGTGTTTATTTTGTCATTCAATCCCAAGGCCATTGTACATCACTATGAACAGAGATATAGATTTTTAAAAAAGAAGTTTAACAAAATTCATCCTCATAATTCCTGGCAAACCATATAGCTATTTCAGATCTAGCCACAGATCTTCATTAGCGATTGTGTGGAATGATGCTTTTGAAAAAATCATCAAATTAAATGCAAACGAAAACTCATCTGAATTGAGAATTTGCCACTATGCAAGTGTTCGAAAAATATCGCAAGCAAAACACACAAGAAACAAACAATTCTTTCATCTCCATAGAAACAACCGTTCCCCGTTTTAACAAATTTCATCCTCATAATTCTTGGCAAACTGTATAGCTATTTCAGATCTTCATCAGCGGTTGTTTGGAATGCTGCTTTCGAAAACATCATCAAATTAAAAGCAAACGAAAACTCATCTGAACTGAGAATTGTTCACTATGCCAGTGTTCAAAAAATATCGCAAGCAAAACACACAAGAAACAAACACTTCTTTCATCTCCAGAGAACCATCGGTCCCCATTAGAAATGATTTTTGTTGTTGTCGGCAAAACTTCTTCTTTTTTAAAAAACAATATCTCTATGTAAGCGATACGAAATGGTGTTGAGCTTGAAACATAAAATAAAAAAGTACCAACAAAAAGGGCGAATAAATGAAAATCATCCCTGAAATTTTAATAATATAACTATTAGTTAGCTCTAACTAGACTTAGGGGAATTGGTCCTAAATGGAAAAATTCTGCCATTAAAATAAAATGGAGTTGGAAACTAGTCATGCCAGCGAGTGTGCTTAACTGAATTGTCTCTTATTTCAATCAAAAACTAAAAATGTTTTACCTACAATACTGTTCCTCAGAAGTTCCTTTCGCTATATATTATGTACTAGTTAGTTCCAACATGCCTAGGGCGCCTGTTGACAAATACTATAATTTAAAAGGAGTTTTAAGACAAGATACTTTTTTAAAATGATAAACTTTTTTTAAGATTTTTTTTTCTTGAATGTATCTTTTAAAAAAATTATATTTTTAGGTCCTTTTTTTAAGAATATGTATTACATTTTCCCGAAAACGTCCTTTCTTTAATGAGAGGTACTTCTTTTATGAAAAGCTAATGTTTTTTAAGAAACTGTACCATTTTTAATAAGAAGTACTTTCTGTAAGAAAAATCCTAAGAGTATGATATTTTTTTACAAAGTAATTCTTTTAAGAACAGGTACTGTTTAAAGAAGTGGTACTCTTTTTAGGAAAAGGTTATTTTTTTAAGAAAATTTATTTATTTTCAGAAAAGGTACTTATCTCAGGGATAGGTACTTTGGAGAAATGGAATGATTGGAAGAACATGCTTTTTTTTTAAGAGAAGGTATTTTTTCGAAGAAACGGTTTTTTTAAGAAATGGAAACTTTTTTTGTATTGGTCTTTTTTTCAATAGCAGTTACAATTTTAAGAGTAGGTACTTATCTCAAGAAAAGTTATTTTGTTTTACATAAAAGGTTCCCTTTAACGAAAAATAGTTTTTTAGAAAAGGCAATTTTTTAAGAAAAGGTACTTATTTAAAAAAATTTCTGCTCTTTAAGAAAAGGTAATTTTTGTAAGAAAATCTACTTTTTTCAGCAAATGTACTTCTTTAAGATAAGGTATATTTTTTAAGAAAATGTACTCAGTATCAGAATATGAATAGGTATATTTTTTTGGCAAAATGTACTATTTTTAAGAGAACGCACTTATTTAAGAAAATGTTATTTTTTTAAACTTTTTTCATTTTGGTTTTTCTAAATTTACTTTATATTCTGTTCAAAACTACAATATGTAATAAACAGGCTCCACCTAGAAAATTTCCCATTAACCAACAAATTTCTCCTCATATGTTATTTTAGACACAAACCAAACCAAAAGTGAGAGTGTAAGAGTAAGTGTGCTGCCAAATGTAATTCCATGCTCAGGGTTGTATATCACGGATTTGCCAGTCTTGCACTTTGGCTTTTCTAAATTTACTTTTTATTGGGTTTAAAACTACAATATGTAATAAACAGGCGCCACCTAGAAAACTCCCCGTTAAACCAAACCAAACCGAAAGTACTCGATATAGTTGATAATAATGGCTTGTGATAAAGTAGTTAAAAAAAAGTTGTTTAAATTTTTTTCATTTAGCCCCCATCCCGCAACGTGCGATAAGGAACTTCGTTTCAAAAATTAAATGGGGAGAGCTTCTCACAATCAATGAACTCTGCGGTTCCTAGTTATACTCTCACTGATTGGGACCTACAGTTTTACTCCGATTCAGAATGTTATTTTGAGAAGTTTATTCATGGCTAAGAGTCGCACAGACTATCATTCCGCCACCGACGGCTACTATGAGCTTCTTAACATATAAAAAAAAATGGTCTCCCATTACATGCCATGAAGGAATTGGGGAGAGCTTCTCACAACCAGTGAGCTGTGCGCTTTATAGTTTTATACCCACTGATTGGGACCTATAGTTTTACACCCGTTCCGAACGGTATTTTGAGAAGCTTTTTCATGGCTAAGTACTCGATAGTGTCGCCGTCACTAAGCGCGGTGACTGTCGTCGAAAGAAATTTTAAGGTGGTCGGAGCAGGAATCGAACCCCGGATTCATGTACAAGAGGCGCGCACGCTAACCATTGCACCACCAACGGCCACAACGTACGCGTATGCGGATTGAAATTGCAATAAAAAAAAATTTGTCACATGCGTTTTCGGCATAAATGAAAATTGAATTTCAATTTATAACACAAATTAAGCTTTACATTAATTCACATTAAAAATTGATTAGATTCCATTCGAGCGGCCTTGCGGCAGTATTGAAGAACCTTTTACATAACTGTTAAACCCATCGATGTTGGCATGATTTTGATGTCCTTATTAAATTTGTCAAACAGGTTTTTGGTAGTTTTAGGTCTGAAGTCATTTGCATATACCTTCGCCTCAAATAAACGCAAAAATTTTCAATTGGACATAACTGAGGGACATTTGGAGGATTTCCCTCTTTACAAAAATATGGTATTTGTAGTGTGTCCATGGCCTCCAATGTCTTTTTGGCGTAATGACTAGGAGCTAAGTCGGACCTGTAAATTACATTAAAGTCTTTATACTTCTTCTTTACAAAATCCTTTACTTTTGGCAAACAGAATTTTGTGAATCGCTCAGAATTGACGGCCAAGCCAGATTCAAATATCACTCGATCTGACATTCCATTCTGACTGACAGCAAGCTACAATAATTCCTTATTAGGAAACATTAATTTTACATTTAATTTTTTCACCATTTTTAATTTAAATGCAAGCGTTAACTAATTAATTAACTAATACATTTTAATTGCGCTCTTTATTGAAAGTATCTAGACCATTGTTGTTGAAGTGCTAAGTAGGCGGACCATTGTACAACCCCATCATGAAGAAGACTATACTTATTGAGGCTAAGAGAAAAATAATTGATGGAAGGCACTCCACTAGTGGACATACGTATGATTCGAGACGCTAATATCTATTCGTAGTAATATCCTGTTTGCAACAAAGGTTCGCACAAACTTAAGCAGAGCGAAAGTCGTACGAAACTAGAAATATAGAAAGCTAGACAATTACCAGAGATATCCACGACCTATACAAAGAAGCTGACGCAGATACCCGCGCAAAACGCACCCCCGCCTCATGATTCTGAAGCGCAGTGGAAGTAAATATCCCACACAATGAAAACTGATGCAGGGACCGTATTTGGCTATGAAAACCCGCTTAAAGATAAACCATGATACGATGAAAAGTGTCGCATGGTAAGTGATGAGAAGGACGATGCACGTATGGCAACGCTTGAATCAATTGCAACGCCAGCCGTGACAGATTGGTATGAACAGAAGAGGGCAGTGAATACCCGTTTGTTTAAGAGGAAATATGGTTATGGAGAAAGCGCGGTAGTGGGCAATTTTAATCTTACAGAATGAAAACTGAGGCCAGCAAATTCTACGGGAAACTAGAAAGCCGAACCAAGGGGCAATGGATCAGAGGCCCCCTTTTGTATACACAAGGACGGGAAACTTGTCACATATGTGCAGAGTATGTTGGGAATAGCCAGAGATCACTTCTCTGCTTTACTTGTCCAGGGGACTTCAGTATAGATGAGGGTATTGAGCATATAGAGTACAACGACGTCGTCTACCCCACTCCTAGCCAAGGCGAAGTTAGAACTGAAATTTCTCCGACTAAGAACAACAAAGCAGCTGGTGTTGCAAGACTAACGGCTGAGCTATTTAAGGCTGCCGGCTTTGAGAAGGAAAGGTGCATGTAGCAGCTCATGTGCAAAATCTGGCTAGACGAGTACATGCCCGACGATTGAAGTCTTAACATACTGGGTCTTGTTTTCAAAAACAGTGATTCGAGTATGTGTAGCAACTATTGTGGAATAAACCTTTTACCCATCGTAAACAAGGTCCTCTCGAGTGTAGTGTATGAAAGACTAAAGTCGTTTGTTGCAGACCCCATCGAACTTTCTCACGGTGGCCTTAGGCCTGGACAGTCAACTATCGACTAGATATTAACATTACGACAAATCCTGGAGAAAACGAAAGAAAAATAAATCGACACCTATTACCCCTTTGTATATTATAAAGCTGTCTTCGATAGCCCGCTACGGGGAAAATTGTACCAAGCTATGTCGGAGCTTGACAGTCTAAGCTGTTAAGCTGACACGCCCCTGTAGAATGACACTGACCGACACGAAAGATTTGTAAATATGTCAATGCATCATTAAGTATGAGGCTAGGCCTTAGGCAGGGCGACTCACTAATATCCGGTGTCTTCAACATATTACTTGAGATCATCGTGATCAACAACAAAGCTGAAGACAAAACGAATAAATCTCTCTGCAGCAAATGCCACGTGCTGCTCGCGTATGCTGATGATTTATACATCATTGGGCGACATCTGCGAGAATTTACTGCAGTATTTTCGAGAATTGATAAAAAATTTGGAAAAGTTGGTTTAGCAGTAAACGAGGACAAGACAAATTTAATGGTTTTGACAAGCAGAACATCCACCCAATTGGATGAAAGGGTGAACGTTGATGACCGTTATAATTTCGAGGCAGTGGACGAATTTATTTCCCAAGAATCTGCCGTGAATAAAAGCAATAATATCAGGCTAGATATCAAGCGGAGAATTGTGCTTGCAAACAGGTGTTATATCGGCATAAGAAAACACTTCAGATATAAGATCTTCTCTCGAGAAACGAAGATCCAACTATATCAGGGATTCATTCAACCTGTGTTGCTCTATGAAGCACAATCCTGGCCAATCACATGCTGACGAAACATCACTGGGAGTCTTCGAGAGAAAAACGTTCCGTAGAATATATGGTCCTATAATAGAAAACGGCGAGTATCGACGACGACTGATGAACCTCGAGCTGTAAAATCTGTATCCCGGTATCGACGTAGTTATACGTATCAGAATAGAGCGTTTACTCTGGCTAAGCCATGCCAGTAAAACGGATCATAATGAACCAGTGTGAAAGGTATTCGAAGTAGTAGTCAAAGGACATCGATATCGAGCTTGGTGTTACCAACAGGAGGAGGACAACTGAAGATGGCGCTGGGTAGAGTAACAAGTTATCTTCATTTTGTAAAGCCCTTGGGTTGTTTAACGCCACCTAAATAAGTAAGTAAGTTATTGGAAAATACAGGTTGTGTGCGTCCAATGAAGTATAAGTGTTTAAGCTCGTTGATGCTCGTTAAGCTCGTTAAGGCCTTGGAGTGGTCTAGTAAAACCAAAACTGGAACTTTATCGTCATCAAGTTATCGTCTAATATTTTTCGAAACTTCTGCCAATGCAGTTACACAACTGTGTTTAGCAGGTAGTCCTGACTTTCTTTCAAATAACATAGAGGGTTTATTTATATAGGCAGAAATTTAAATCTGCAGAATTTTTTTGATAACTTTAGAAAGGAAACCAAGAATAGCAATAGCACGGTATATAGCAAAATTATCGGTCTTTAATAAAGGGTGACTCAGTAAGAATACACATTGTGGTTTTTTTATTGGCTTGTAAAGAAGACATTTTCTGATTAACTATAGAATAAAATAACCGTAAAACGGCCCCCGGCCCAAATGACTAGCCATTACTCTTTTCGTGAAGTTTTCATGACTTTTGGAACGAAGATCCTTATCGCACGTTGCGGGATGGGGGTTAAATGAATAAATTAAACAATTTTATTTTAACACTATTATGCTACAACCCAGTATTATCAACTATATTGTTTATTTTTGCTTTGGTTTGTGTATAGACAATATTAAGTATATATTGTAGTTTTAAACTCAATAAAATGTAAATTTAGAAAAGCCAAAGTGAAAGAAGAACTGGTCATAAAAAAAAGTAAATTTTCTCAAAAAATATCCTTTTGTATTCTTAAACAGAGAACCTTTCTTTGAAAAAATATCTTATTTTAAAGAGTACCTTTGCTCAAAAAAAGTAAATTTCATTTTCATTTCTTAAAAAAAAGTCAATTTTCTAACAACAAATTGTCTTTTCTAAATTATTCTTGACTAATTATTCAAGCTTAAGGTCACTTCCGATTTTATAAAACTTTTTTTTAGCCTCTTTTCTCTCTCGATATTTCGATTTCCTTTGGAAATCTTCTTCAGGAAAGGTTTTAATATTAATAATAATTAGTCAAGAATAATTAATAAAATAAAGGTCGAAAAATTAGAAACAAATTAATTGTCTTTTCTTTAAAAATAACTTTTCTCTAAATATTATCTTTTCTATGAAACGAAATAACACTTCTTGCGATAAGTACCTACTCTTAAAAATGTACCTATAATTGACAAAGGAACAATTCTAACAAAAAATCCCGTTTGTTAAAAAAAACATTTCTTTAAAAAAATACCTTCTCTTTAAAAAAACCGTTTCTTAGAAAAATTAATTTTTTTAAAAATAAAATAATACCTTTTCTTTTCTTGATATAAGTAGACTTTTGAAAATATGTAAATTGTCTTAAAAATATAACCTTTCCTAAAAAGAGTATCACTTCTTTAAAAACTTAAAAAACTTTCTTTAAAACTTACTTAAAAAAGTACTTCTTTGTAAAAAAAATTATATGAGGTGTCAGGGGACACCCGGTTGGAACGAAGTTCCTTTCGCTATAAATTATGTACTAGTTAGTTCCAACACGCCTAAGGCGCCTGTTGAAAAATACTATGCTTTAATTGGATCTTTAAGAAAAGATACTTTTTGTAAAATGATAAACTTTTTTTAAGCAATTTTTTATTTATTGAATGTATGTTAAAAAAAAGTATATCTTTGTTTAGGTCCCTTGTGTAAGAATATGTATTATATTTTCCCCATAGGGCCCTTTTCTTTGATGAGAGGTAATTCTTTTATTAAAAGCTAATGTTTTTATGTAAGAAAAATCCTAAGAGTGTGAATTTTTTTACAAAGAAATACTTTTTTTAAGAACAGGTACTTTTTACAGAAGTGGTACTCTTTTTAGAATAAGGTTATTTTTTTAAGAAAATTTACTTATTTTCAGGAAGGATACTTATGTCAAGAAAATAAAAGAAAAGGTATTATTTTATTTTTAAGAAAGGGTACTTTTAAGAAAAGGAATTTTTTTAAGTAAAGGAATTTTTTGTAAGAGAAGGTATTTTTTTTGAAGAAAAGCTCTTTTTTTACGAAACAACAGGCAAAATTTTAATAGCATTTACTTATGTCAAGAAAAGTTATTTGGTTTTACATATAAGGTACTATTTAAAGAAAAGGTAGTTTTTTAAGAAAATTTATTTTTGAAGCAAAGGTACTTCTTTAAGATAAGGTATTTTGTTAAGTAAAGGTACTGTTTAAGAATATGAATAGGTATTTTTTTTTTTGAGAAAATTTACTTTTTTTAGAGAACGCACTTATTTAAGAAAATTTTATTTTTTTAAACTTCTTTCACTTTGGCTTTTCTAAATTTACTCTTTATTCGGTTCAAACTACAATATGTAATAAACAGGCTCCACCTAGAAAATTTCCCATGAAACAAGAAATATCCTCCCATATGATCAGGGATGCCAACTCTTCCGAGACAAAAATCGCTACAGACAAGTTGCTAAAAATCACCACAAATCTCTACTGACGGATATTAAAAAACACTACGAAAAAGTGTAAAAATGGCAAAAATTAGTAATAACTACACAGAATATGAAAAAATTAGAAAAAAGCACATACATGCATACGTATTTTAAAATTCAATTTATTTATTTGGAAACATATGATTTGTAAACATAAATAATTTTAGCTAAAACATAAAACAAACTAAAACTTAAACAAAAATACTTCACATAAACAACAAAAACTTGGAATTTTTCGTAAATAAACATACTACATGCATATAGTATAACCAATTTAGGAATGACTTAAACCTAGGGATCGCAAATAAGAGTAAAGAAATTATTGTAGATGATTGTGAATATGAAATGAATTTTTATAATAAAAATTTACAACAGTTATTATTTGTCAACTTTTATTAAAAAAATTTAAAATAATAATTGATTTTAAGTTTCTTTTCAATAATTTTTCTCATAAATAAGACTTATTTGGCGATATTTTAAAAAACATTGAAATTTAATTCTTATTTCATAATTTTTTTTAGGACAAAAAACAAGATTTTAAATTAATTTATTTTGGTTGTATGTATAGTTGACCTTTGTAATTTTATTCGTTTAAATATTTTTCGGCTTTGAGGTCATAAATAAAAAGACAGTGGACAAAGTCTTACAGCGCGTGTCGGAACAGCATAAGTACTATTGTTATCTCAAATCCTTGAAAATGATCAACGAAGTTGATCGAAATATTGGAGAAATAAAAGTGATATAAACCACACCGACGTATAAGTCTCACTAATACACTCACCATGTTTGTCCAACCGTTTGAGCGTCTATACCGCCTGTGACTATTTGCACTCTCACACAAAATTGAGTAAGTCAATTTGCAAACACATCAACTCCTACATAGAAAATTCCCTTATTCTTTTTCGTTTGCTTCAAAAGTAATGACAATAAACAATGTTGCTTAAAAATCGCTACAGCCGCTACCTTAAAACAGCGAAAATCGCCACTGTAGCGAGTTTAAAAAAAAAATCGCTACAATTCTAAAACAGTGGTTTTTGTGTGTCAAAAATCACCACAAGTAGCGGGAAAACCACCAAGTTGGCATCCCAAGCCAAAACTATGAGTGTAAGAGTAATGTAATTCCATGCTCAGGGTTGTACCTCATGGATTTGCCAGTCTTGCACTTTGGCTTTTCTAAATGCTTCCCTTTAAACAAAACCAAACCAAAAGTACCCAATATAGTTGATAATAATGGGTTGTAATAAAGTAGTTAAAAAAAAAGTTGTTTACAATTTTTTCATTTAGCCCCCATCCCGCAACATGCGATAAGGAACTTCGTTCCAAAATTATACTCTTATGGCGTTTTCTTACTCAAGTAGTTCTTCTTAAAAATAATAAATTTTCTTAAAGAAAACATTAGCTTTTAATAAAAGAGGTACCTCTCTTTAAAAAAGGACCTTATCGAGAAAATATATTACATATTCTGACAAAAAGAACGTAAAAATTAACCTATTTTTTAAAGTACTTTCTATAAAAAAAATTCTTAAAAAAAGTTTATCATACATCTTAAAGATCCATGTAAATTATCGTATTTTTCAACGGGCGCCTTAGGCGTGTTGGAACTATGAAGTACATAACATATAACGAAAGGAACCGGGTGACCCCTCACACCTCATGTATTTTTTTTTATAGAGAGGTGGCTGTATCTCACCCATGACGCGTTGGATCTCGGATTTGAGCTCAGGAATTGTTTCTGGTTTATCGCATAAACCTGAGACCCCATTGAAAGAAATCGCACGGCGTTAAATCGCATGATCTTGGTGGCCAGTTGGCATCTGAATTATTTGTTCTGGAACTACCCATTGAACAAATTGCCGGCGCTTTCCAGTAAGGTGGTTAGAGTTCCTGAGTAAGCTGAATTTTGCACGCATGAAGGTTGAGCTCTTTGGTCATAATTCGCTGCGTAGTGCTTCGTGAAATCTGAAGTTGTTAAGAACGAGCCGAATGGATGTTTTCGGCGACACCCTCGTTTACAGCAGCAATATTTTCAAGAGACCGAACGGTACGTTGGCGAACATGAGTCTTACTGTCCATAACCGACCCAGTTTCTGAAAAAAATTTTACCACTCTTCGAATGGTTGACGCATTGACTTTCTCGAATGAAAATTCTTCGAAGTTTGCGAGTGGTCTCGGCAAAACTTTCCAAACTTTTGTAATAAGTTTTCACAATTGCAACGCGTTTTCGTAAAGCACTCCATTTTTAATAATCGGAATAAACATACGTGACAGCTGTCAATTTTTAGAGTTGCCACTTGCACAAAATAATGGCACTACATTTAAAAAGTACAGTCTTAACCCCGACTTTTGAAAAGTTATTGATGTGTTAACATCTATAGGCGCGGGTAGGGACTAAATTCACAAAATTAATACATCGAAACACATTTTTTTCGACTGCGATCACACAAATTGTCAGACTGCGGTCACGCAAATTGTTCGACTGCGACCACAGATTGTTTGGAATTAAACTCCTCCGGAACGGCTGGACCGATTTGTATGGAATTTTGCGTGCATATCGGGTAGGTCTCAGAATCGGTCAACATCTATTTTGATAATTCTATGTAGAACACAGAATTGACCGACTGCGAGTCACAGATTGTCAGACTGCGAAAAAAAAATACACACTGATGTAGCGGCAGCGAATAGTTGTCTTGTGTGGGTCCGTAGCACTCTCAGAGCAAAGACAATAATGACGTGGATATAAATATATGTATATACAAATGAGATAGCAAGAGAGCAACGAAAATTGTGTGAACTTGTGTAGCGTATGTACGAACATAACAATGTATGTATGTACATGTGTCTGATGCTTTACATTGTCTTTGTTTTTAGTGGGTATAAACATAGAGTTTCCATTACTTCAGAGTTTCCAGTACTCTCTTCGGTGCCTATTCATGACGACGATGTAGAAGGCCATTTCATAGAGTTTTATTTGCTGCTGCATTTTACCAATTTTACACTTTCGTTGGACATAAAACGGACAGAAATCAAAGGAATGCGTATTTTCGTTCAATGCAAACAACATAAAACATAATTTAAAACATTAGTATCAATAAACACTATTTAAATTTAGTTCCTGTCTTCTTTCGTCCCTCATTCTCCATCATTTCCCTAGTAGCTTTTCGATCAGCTAGCTGTGCCATAGAATCCCGCTGGTATAAAACAAAAAGTATTAAGCACGAAAATAATGACACATGTGCTTGCACTTGTCTTTAAATAATTTCAAGTATTAATATTATTTAAATTTAACGTCAGCATATGATTGAACGCTGTTTTTTATTTTCCAATGTAACATTTACTAATGGTACCGTGTAGCAAAAAGGTGTTAACACATCTCCCGGGAATTCGAACACTCATTGGATTTTTTTATTTAACTAGGGCGATATTTATTTATTCAGTATGTATTTAATGAACTGACAATTTTTAATTTTCTTATTCAATCTCTGGACCATGCTATATTTCCAGTAATAGAGATACGCACATTTTTCAAAAAAAAAGTTTGGCAAGAATATCAGCTCCTACTTTTTGCTTAAGGTTGATGTTTCTGTACACAGACAAATCAGGAACCAAATATAGTCTCCATGCGTAAAATATAGCCAGAATTTGAAGATTTGTGTATTAGGACTCTGTCACAAACTTAATTTTTAAACGACCACGCCCATTTATAGGGCGATTAGCATATCCTAATGTTGGGTCTAAAGAAATTATGAAAAACATGTTTTAATATAACGAGTAAACCTTATAAAATCACTAGAAAAAGTATTTCTTTTTAAAAATCCATGGCAGAACTCTCTATCAAGACACGGTTTACGAGCATATCAAGTTTCCTTTTGTATTATCTTTCATTCTCTCTAAAACCCTCTAAAATGCATACTTGTGAGTCCCGTTCCTGTCTTCGTGCAAATCAAACTATGTATTGTTAACATCGAAATGTATTTTAATTTTTCATCGAATTCATAAAATAATTGTAACGTTATTCAATATACTAGTGAAGGTATTGACAGCATATTTATCGCTACCAAGTCAAGTATGTTCTGGCCCTTTCCCATGCAATAATGGCCTCGTCATTAAAAGGGCTCAATGCAATTAATTCCCTTCATTTGTCATTAATTAACTCAACTAATATTTGTTTATTTCTGTCATCGTACGTGTGTACGACGTTATGATGTCGGCAACCCTTTCATTCCGGCAAACGTAAACTCCCGTAGTCAGAAAGCGTTACGCATCCTGCATTAGCACTTTTGCCATGGCACGCTTTCCCAATTACACTCTTAAAACTCATCCTACGAGCATTTCAAGCACTAAGTTAGGAGGAGGCTCGTGGATGCGTCCGTCCCTTAAGTAGATGTCATAATTTTTGGTATGTAACGCACCCCCTCCCAAGTAGAAAGGCTCAAGTGCTTTCAATGTAGAAAGGGGTATGTGTTGCGCTTAGTGGAGAGCGACATTTGGTAATGTTACTGGTGGTGTTGTCACTCATGTGTTATAAAGTAGTGTTTACATTTGCCTTGTTCGAGTTGCCCCGCATTACTATTTAACGCCACTACCACTGCCACAACAAACATTAGCGGCGTCAGGGCACTAGTATCGACCCGCCACCATATGTTGAAATGTTATTCAATTTGGGTTCGTTGTTAACATTTAGCAAATGTTTGACATTTAACACTATTTTGAATTGTGACAGATAGTAGATTGTTAAAAAGGTCTTTGGAATTACAAAGTGATGTCATGTGGCCAATGGTATATATATTTTAGAAGAACTAAAAAAATCCTTGTGCCTCTCGAAAGTTTCAAAGTGAATATGGAAAATTTGAAAATAGTTAACACGATTTTTATTATATTCTATGATCAACAATGTGAGGTCGACTACGATGCAAAGAACCTAAATCTTTTTTAAAAAAAAATCAACTTCCAAAGTGGTAAATCCCAAAATTTTTTGCGAAATCCCATCGGTGTTGTGACGATCGGTGATACATGTTTCATATACATAAGAACGCGGTATCCTGTCCCGCTTCGACAGCATTCCATATGGTGTGGTGAATTTGCCCCCGGTAAGATCTTACAACCCTAGCGAGTAATTAAAAAGAAAAAAAAGAGGGATCGAGCCCACGTCCTCATGTACAATAGCCGCGCACATTACCATTGCACCACCGATCGCAAGTAATTAAGCATGAAAAATTATTCAAACACTGTCATCAACTGTAAGAGGCGCTGCACTATTCAATTCTTTTCTTTTAACTTTATGCAGATGAATCGGGTGGTAACAAACAAACCTTTTACTAGGCTGTGTGCACAGTAACTGTGTGCACTGAAGTAATGGAAAGTGAAGCGACATTCCTGAATATCGAGCTCTTACAGAAGAGATTCCCTTTTAAGCTCATCCAAGCATCTCCTGATTTAATTCCGAGCAAAACTGCTTACGGATCTGCAATTTTAGCCTTAAAATAATGATGTTAGATGTTAAACTAGATGTTAGAAAGCACGCAAACATTTTACGAACGTGTACAATTTTTTGTCGGGATATAATTTTCTTTAAGTTATTAATTTTATGGTCATCCGCAATCACATAATATTGGCGATCGCCATTTGAAGCATATAAAGGGTGCCTCAGTAAATATGCACTTTTTCATTTTAAAATAAAAACACGTATTTTTTTTTAGATAATTGTGATATTTTTACTGGATTATAATGAAGACATGTTTTGATTAAGTATGAAATAAAATATCCGTCATATGGTCCCCATGGCGTTGATGACAGATCGTTACTCTTTTCATGCAATTTTCCATATCACGTACAAGTTGGACGAATGCCAGAAAATTTTCTATCAAATTCATTTTAAACACTAACGGCCTTATTCATAAAGGGTTATGAGAGGTCTGAGAGACGATTTATGATACGAAAAACGTCTCTAAAATCTCTCAAAGCATTTTTTGAATAAGGCCGTAAACCTTTCTTATTTTCAACTTGAACACAAAATTTCATTATTTTCCTAATTTTGAAAATAATTTGTTTTTATTTATTTTTGCTGTCAGTTTTAAAACTATTTGTGTGCACCATAGAGTATTTCTGTAAAGAGAGAAAATTTGTCTCATCGGATGTTTCTTTTCAAACTTTTCGTGGTGACGTCGGTATGATAAGAGCTGGAACTGTTGACTTAAATTTGTCATGTCGTTTTTCGTGAGAACCGCGAAATTTAAACGTATTTTAATAATTTTAACAACCAAAACGAAATGCCATGGTTGTTTTCTTGTTGGAAGGTTTTAACCATTGCCTCTATCTGGTATCATTAAAGTAATTCTTTCCAAGACAACACGATATTATCTATTGATTTTTATAGATTTTATAGATTTGAGTTCAACTACGAGGGCGGTAGTTTGAAAAATAATCCAATGAGTGTTCGAACTCACGGGCGCTGTTTTAACACCTTTTTGCTACACGGTACCTGTTCGATTTCTTTGAACACGTTAGTAAATGTTACATTGGAAAATAAAAAACAGCGTTCAATCATATGATGACGTTACATTTAAAGAATATTAATACTTAAAATTTTTTTGAGGACCAGTGCAAGCACATGTGTCGTTATTTTCGTGCGTAATACTTCTTGTTTTATTCCCACAAAAAACAAAGAGAATGCAAAGCAACAGACACATGTACATTAGGGTGGGTAAAATCCCATACAAACAAAAAATCACTTTAAGGTCACCACCTAAATATGAACATTTAATGCATTCCCATTCAATACTAAACTGTTTTATAGACCTGATTGCGTCAAAGTTGTTTTACAAAAATGCAAATATTACGACCATGTCTTTTCGGATATACATAATTTACATATCATTTCAAAGGCATTAAGTAGCGCTTTTTACTGCAGGTAAAACTTTGCAACATTTTTTGTGATCAATGTAGTTTTAAATGATAACTTTCGAAAAATATTTAAATACTACCGACAAAAATAAAAATAAGCTGTATAATTTTACGTTATGTTCCAAAGAATCATACCGAGCTACGAAGCTGAGTTTATAACCTTCACAATGACATCTTTAGTGTAAATATACGAGTAAAAGTGACGGAGTTATTTTGATTTGTTCTTAGGACTCCACGAAAATCCACTAAAAAACGGCATTTAAACTTCTACAACTCAATCAACTTCAAAAATACAAATAAAAGCAATATGTGCAATGCAAGAACCTACCTAAAGGTCTACCTACCCATAATAAATTTTCCAAATATCTGCAACATCTTAAAAGTTACACCCAAAAAACCTGATAATTAGAGGTGTTTTTAAAGAAAACTAGCTAAACATTATAGCTAAACATTTTTGGTTGATTCGGATGGAAGATGAGATGCTTTTTCACGTGGTGAAAAGCAGAAAATCCTAACTTGCTTAGAAGTGTACTAAAAATGTAGAGAAAAAAGAGTAAAAATACGACAAAATATAATTTATTGGTAATGAACAAAATACATTGAAAAATTATATACAGTAGAATAACGTATTATGGGCCAAAAATAATAATGCTGAGTAGTTTATGTATTTTTCTTTGTTGTCGTTTTCATTGAGATCTTTTTATGTGTTGATCCTGAGGAAGGTGGACCTGGTTCCTCGTCTGGTTTGAGAACATCTTCACTACTTTTTGCCTTCCGTTTCTTCGATGGCAGTGGAAGAGCCATTAAATCGGCTATAGACTCGATGAATTTAACAGGTTTTTCGATGTCAGCCGGTTTAAATGACTTTAAATGACTCCGTGTTGGCGCACTGTTACACCCTGTGCGTGAAAATGACGTACTAAATTTTCGTAACGCTTCGTCGTACAGGCATGTACAAAAAGGAAAAACGAACGACAAACAGGTACTCTGTAGAAGGTAAATTGAATTCTATGCCTCATAACTTCTGTATCCTGTCTCTGTCCATATTTCTTCCGCCCAGCTTTTCGTTACTCATAATTCCTGCTTCGGTGTGACTTAGTATCACTAAATCAAGTTCATTTTTCGACATCTCTAAACATTTGTTCCGCGTACTCTCGATCATTTCCCGTGGTATCAGTGTATGGCATTCATTATTACAACAATCTTTTGACAGAAATTTTGTTACCAGCTCCTCCTCCTTTACATCAACAACATACAGGTCCATGTTAACAAAAGTTTGTTCGGTATCATCTTCTGCCTGAGATACACATACTTCGTCTTCATCATCATCGCTCTCTTCATAGTTTTCATGATGAACTTTTCATGGAAATATTGTCCGTATACGGCACTGAACTCCTCATCAACACGCATGTTTCATTTCATGCGAAATGCGAAGACGATAATCAACAGAAACAGTAAACGTCACTTCTTCAGTGTTACTTTTTTAAATGTTCCACACTAGCAACTTACACGATGAACTATAATAATATTCCGACCAACAACAACACTTACTGGACGTCCGGCGTGGAGAACAATTAACGACATAATGAGAAACTGACGAAACGAGTTGCTTACTTTTAACAGCTTTTTCACAGAAAACTAGTTTTCGCACGTAAGCTCCCTTTTCGTAGACCAGGTAACATATAATGCTAAACAAATATATAGTGCTATTGTTCAACCCAAATTCCAAGTTGGGCCCCCACCCCGAAAGAAAATTCGGTTCAGGAATTCCGCAGTCACGCCTGCCAGACGGCCTTTCCATTTCTTTCCGTTTTAAATTGGGTACACATTCTCATTGTTACAATTTAGAAGGCATGTGTGTGACCTTTGAATTCCTAACAAGTGGAAGTTCTCAGTCACACAGTCATACATACCTCATTTATTATTTTAGCAGGTCGTTTAGCAACCGTTTAATGAATGCGTTCATGTCTCTCTTCCGATCCATGTAAAGTGTGGGGAGGTGTAATCCATTCACAGTCACACATTCCCTATTTATTATTTTAGAAGGCCTGCCAGAAGCATTCTAAATAGAATGAGGAGTTAATTCCTCTTTAAGTTTTTTTGAAATATACCCATCGAAGGTCTTTGAAATGGAGGGGTTTGGCAAGGTGTTTTCCAATTTATTCGGGAGCATTACATTGTGATCTTTATTATTTACAATTTTTTTCCTGTGAAAAGTTGTATTGTTTACTTATACATTGGACATTTTAAGAAAAACAATAATGTTGTGTCAAAACAATTTATAGGAATATAATTTTTAAGACGTCTCCTTGAGGAAGACCTCTATGAGACATTAAAAAGCATTTTTTTGTGAAAGCCTTCTATAAGACATTCTCATAGGAATCTAATATGGAAGGGCTTGTGCCCAATCGCACGCAATGCTAAATAAAAGCAGGGACAAGGATATATACTGGATCCTATAGCGGGCCTGAAATGTTTCATTTCTCATTTTTTCCCTGATAGTTTTCGTTTCCTTATATTTCTTTCTGTTGTTCACCGATATTCTATGGTTGCATTGATCATACTTATTAATGGCATGATGAAGTACGAACGTTGTTACCATTTGCATGTTCGGTCGTTATCATAAAATATTAATATCCTGATATACACATAAACATTGAGATAACCTACATTTTCTGTTTCAATATTTACATTTTGAGACCAGTCTACATATGTAAAAACCGATTCACAGCTTTAGAACTGAATAATTTTTTCAAATGAATTTGTCTACTAAAACTCTGTTCACTTCATTTTTGTTTAACGAATCACTTAACTAACCCGAATTCGAAACAACTCAATTAACTTCACAAAATCTGACAAATTCGAACGATAATGAAAAACCTACAATCGTCGTCACTTCATCACTCTCCAATCACAACTAACAAAGTGGAAGTTATCATAAATCAAATCCCCCGCCCTTCCAAAAATAACAAAATAACAAACAATTAAAATCAATTAATGAAAATCTGCGGCTTAAACGTTCTTCATTAATGCGTTGACATTTTAAGAGATAAGACACATAAAAAAGTCGTTATTCAAAACAAAATCAGCGAAAAAAAACTTGGCCATAAAAACACATAATAAAATATTCAGATATGCATACGTTGATGTAAATATTAGACTAGAGTTTACCTAATGTTTGAAAAACGACATAATGTGGGATTTTGGTGTCAAATGCAACACATCAAAATATAATCATAAAACGAATCTAGACAGATGATCGGACGGACACACATAACAATACACAGACGACACTAGCGGTGGACGGATTGACAGACACACTTGATCTGTAGAAAATCGAACATATGAATGTATAAAGCAGAGAAACACATGAGTTGATTGGAAGCGCTCGTATAAAGATATTTATAAATATAGAGAAAAAAAAATGATTTAGAGATAATTCAGAAATTAAAAAAAAACATTTAAAAAGTATAAACATTTGTTGTCATAAAATGTTACCTGCTCACTTCAAAGTGAACATATAACAAGGTACAATTAATGCCTTAATACACTCCTAACACGTGAATAAGGTATAGGATTTTCCTACTTCTCAGTAGAATACACCACAAGAATTTAGCAGAAAGAAGAGTTATCTAAATTTGTTGGAATAATTACCATAATTTCGGTTTGAATAAAGGGTGTCTGAGTAATAGTGCACTTTTTAAAATTAGTGGAATTTTTGTGCAAGTGGCAACTCTGAAATTTAGCAGTTGTCACATATGTTTATTCCGATTATTAAAAATGGTGCCCTTTACGAAATCACAACCCGTTAAAATTGTAAAAACTTATGACAAATATTTGGAAAGTTATGCTGAGATCGCTCGCAAACTTTGGAGCATATTCAATCGAAGAGTGGTCAACAACTTGGAAGACTCTGGGTCGGTTCTGGACAGTAAGACTTCTGTGGCGTCAACGTACCGGTCGGTCTCTTGAAATCATTGCTGATATAAACGGGAGTGTCGCCGAAACCCCAAAAACATCAGTTCGGCATTCACGAAGCACAAAGCAGCAAATTTTGGTAAAATACCTCCTCCTTCATACTTAGAAAATTCAGCTTATTCAGGAGCTCAAACCAGCAGACCGTGGAAATCGCCGGCAATTCGTTCAAAGGGTAATGAAGCAAAGTGAATTGAATTGCAATTTTTCAAAATATGTCGGGTGGTATTCTATAAGTCGTGAATCAGTCACTTCTCGTTAGTTTTCTCGTTTTGGTAGTTTATAAAACGTTACAGCTGTGCGGTGACTACCTGCGTTGATTTACTTTAATTAATGGGTAGTTTATAAAACACAGCGCAACATTTTGATTACTTCAGCTGGCAAATTGAACACGCTACAGTTCCTCGCGTAAAATTTTAATGAAAAATATCAATCGAGTATTGACAGATAGAAGTATTTTGCATTTCGTTCCTTATCAGTAGTGGCTAATTTTGGCTGAAATGTAAATTTTTTGTTTTAAAAAAATAATTCAAAATTATATTGTTTACACACTGAAATTCTTTTATTACAAATGGAAGGTTCAAATAAATAATGAGTTGCAAAACTATTATAGTTATATTAAAAAAAATTATAGACATCAGTTGATGTTGACACTAATAAACAAGTGTTATTGAAAAGACAATAAATTTAATATAGATTAGAACATTTATTCGGCACTGCAACCGTAAATACCATAGGTTTTTCACACACTTTATGTGAATATTGTTGGTATTTGCAGGATTATAAAATCTGTTGATCTATTGAAATAGAGCTAAATTTTTTAATCCTTTTCATTCTGCACATTTCCCTCAAGACAACTTTTTCTAATCAATAATTGTTTATTTGAGTTGGGCAACTCTATAAACCACAAATGTCAGCGACAGTTTTCGCAAGCGAACGCAAGCGCGAAGTGATGTATTAACCACCATTTGTGACTTTGGCCTGTGGCCGTCGGTGGTGCAATGGTTAGTGTGCGCGGCTCTTGTACATGAGATCCAGGGTTCGAACACTGCTCTGACCACCTTCAAAAAAAAAAAAAATTTCTTTCGGCGGCAGTCACCTCGCATAGTGATGGCGACACTAGCGAGTATATAGCCATGAAAAAGCTTCTCAAAATACCGTTCGGAATCGGCGTAAACCTGTAGGTCCCAATCATTGAGTGAAAACTGGAAAGCGCACAGCTCAGTGATTGTGAGAAGTTCTCCCCGGTCCCTTCATGGGATGTAATGGGAAACCATTTATTTATTTATTTATGTGACTTTGGCCTTCCCGTTGGCTTTTGCGTTTACCTTCACTTTCGGGACTTTTAGAATACTACCCGCCATCTTCTTCGATAAAGCCCTTTTATACCTTAATGGCTTCATGAATACACAACATTGTCGAATTTGGAACTCAAAAAATCCTCATGCTATCAATGAGAAATTAATTGACCCACAACGAACTACTCCCTGCTGTGGATTTTAGTCAGGCGACGTGATTGGGCCTTACTTTTTTGAAGATAATGCCGAAATTATAGTGACTGTGAACAACAACATGATAACGGAGTTCTTGTGGCTTCAACTGGACGGAATGGATCTGGATGACATGTGGTTTCAGCACAACGACGCCAACTGCCACATCGCTCATGAAACAATCGATTTATTGCAGCAACGATTTCCAGAGCGAATTACTTACTTACTTATCCGGTCACGAGAAACCCCGAGGGGTCAAGGACCTTACAAAACGAAGATAACATATTTCGCCAAACAGTTCGATCTTTTGCCTTATATCTCCTATTGGTCTTCCTATTTGTCGTCCTCCTTCGAGTTCGGTTTCGAAACCCCTTCGTGCTGGCTCGTCTTCATTCATTCCACTGACATGTCCTTTTGATCCGCTTAACTATATCAATGTCGGGATATAGCTCATACAGCTCATGGTTCATGCGTCGCCGATACTCGCCGTTGTGCACTATAGGGCCATACATTTTTCGGAGTATTTTTCTCTCGAAGACTACTATAGAAGTTTCGTCTGCTTGCGATAAGACCCAGGATTCTGCGCCATAAAGCAAGACAGGTTGAATGAGAGTCTGGTATAGTTGGACTTTTGTTACTCAAGAGAGGACTTTATTTTTTAAGTGCTTGCTTAGCCCAAAATAACATCATTCGCAAGCACAATTCTCCGCTTGATCTCAAGGCTGACGTTGTTGTTTTTGTTTACGGCAGATCCGAGGTATATAAATTCGTCCACCACCTCGAAATTATACCGGTTATCAACGTTCACGCTTTGGACTAATCCCGTGGAGGCCCTGCTCGTTGAAACCATTAATTTTGTCTTGTCCTCATTTACTTTCAGACCCACTTTTCCTGATTCCTTCTCAATACTCGAAAGCACCGCAGTAACTTCTCTAACTGTGTGTCCAATGATATCTATATCATCAGCATTTGCGAGCAGCATGTGACTTTTGCTGCTGATGGTTTTATTCATGTTGATAGCAGCTTTTCTAAGAATAATCTCTATTAAGATGTTAAAGAGATCGCAGGATAGGGTGTCACCTTGTCTGAGGCCTCGCTTAGTTTCGAAAGGTTCGATTAGATCCTCACCAACTTTCACTGCGAATTTGGTGTTCGTCAGGGTCAACATGCAAAGGCTTATGCGTTTTCCAGGAATGCCAAACTCTGATATTGCTTCGTAGAGTTTATCCCGTATCGGGCTATCGACGGCCACCTTATAATCGACAAACAGATGATAGGTGTCGATCAGTTTTTCGTGGGTCTTCTCCAGGATTTGGCGTAGCATGAAAATATGGTCAGTTGTCGATTTTCCAGGCCTAAAGTCACACTTGTATGGTCCTAATAGGTCAGCGATAATTGTTTTTAGTTTTTCCCACATTATGCTTGATAGAACCTAATATGCTATGGATAGTCGGCTTATTCTACGGTAGTTAGCACAGAGACTCGGGTTACCTTTTTTAAATATGGGACATAGTACACTGAGACTCCAATCGCCGGGTATGCGTTCATCTAACCAAATTTTGTTAATGAGCTGATGCATGCACCGCCATCCTTAAACAGCTCCGCCGGTAATCCATCGGCTCCTGCGGCTATGTTGTTCATAAGCCGGGCAATAGCTGTTCTGACCTCGTCTTGGTTAGGAGGGGGCAATCAACGTCGTCGCCCAAATTTTAATCGATTGTCTCGTCATTGGATATCTCAGGTAGCAACAACAAATTATCTCAAGAAATTCTGATGAGATTTCTTTCTTTTGGATTTTGTGAAATCTCGGATTTATGCGAATAAATCATGAACAATTTCTGCGCTCAAATCCCAGATTCAACACGTCATCGGTGAGATATAGCCACAGCTCTGTGAAAAAGTTATGGAAACTTTCATGAAAAGAGTAATGGCCTGTCATCAGTGCCGTGGATATCATTTGACGGATATTTTATTCCACACTTAATCGGAACATGCCTTTTTTACCATTCAATAAAAAAACCACAACCATCTAAACAAATACGTGTTTTTATTTTAAAATTAAATAGTGCATTCTTACTGAGATACCCTTAATAATTAGTAAAGGCATTTATTGCAATATCGCCTACTGGACAACTCCCGTGATATTGGATAGGGTCAATCCGTTTGGCTACGTTGGGGCTGATGAAAATGAATATATTTATTTCACCGCTAGAATCCATAATTGGATTCAGCTAATAATCTTTTCAAACACGTTATACAAATTCTATAAATAATAAACATTATTGATAATACAAAACAAAATTATAATACACTAGCTGACCCGGCAGACGTTGTCCTGCAAAGTTTGTTCAAATACCGTTAGCTGGAGCAGAAATAATGGATTTTTAATTTGTAGTTTGTATGGGAGGTACCACGGCCCTTTGTCCAATTGGACCGAATACCAAATCTAAACCACCCAGGGCGCCACCCAAACGCATACAAACAAATTTATTCAAATCGGTCCAGAAGTTTAGGAGGAGTTCAGTCACAAACACAAGATAAATTTAAAAAAAATAGTGTAAACAAAAACAAAAAAGGCATAAATAAAATTTAAATAAATAACAGACAAATTGAAACAAAAAAAAATAATAAAATAAAATGATATGAAAATGATAAAATGATACGAAAAAAAAATGATATCTCAGGTGTTTAGAATTTTAAAACATCACAAGCTCCATCCGTATCACTACACACCGGTACAATCGTTGCACGAAGGTGATTGTGAAAAGCGAATTGAGTTTTGTACGTTAATGTTGGCGAAAGATACACAAAATGAAAATATTTTGAAAAGAATTCTATGGACGGATGAATTTATATTCAACCGAGAAGGTATCACAAATTTTCATAATTCACATTTTTACGCGCAAGAAAATCTGCACAAAAAACTGCAAACAAAGCACCAAAAAGGTTTAAGTCTCTATGTTTGGGCAGGCCTCATCGGAAATTGCGTTATAGGCCCCCATTTCTTACCAGATCGGTTAAATGCAACATTGTACATGGATTTCCTCCAAAATGAACTTAGAGATGCTCTCGATAATTTGCCATTAGCAACATTAGCCGGAATTACTTTTCAACAAGACGGTTGTCCCGTACACTCTAGCATTGTAGTCAGAGTGCGTCCATTGGACGCAATGGACCAATCAAACGGCCACCGAGGTCTTCGGATCTAACACCGTAAGAATTTTTATCTACGGGGTCGGGCAAAGAGCTGGTTTACTGTGAAGAAATAATTTCATGCAATCAACTTAAACGCAAAATAAAGGATGCCTTTCAAACCATTCAGGAAGAAATAATGTTACTACCGCTGAAATTAGGTGACGATATGTAAAATGCACCACCATGCATGGCTCTCATTTTGAGCATTTGTAAAAGAAAATAAAGAAAAATTTTTTTTTAACAATAAATTCAAAGAAAATTTATTTAAAAATTTAAAGTTGATTTTGAAATTTAAGAAATGCATTCACAAATGCATTTATCTTTGAGATTCGATAACTCGAAGACGGTAGAGGTTAGAACAGTGGTGCTAGAACAAAAAAAATTCATATTGATCCAAGCTATAGCGCATTTAATTTTTCCGGAAAGTTTTTGGAACACCCTGTACATATGTATTAAAAGCAGGCAAAATATAAGAGAAAAACATGAAAATAAAAAAAATAATAAAAAAAACACCAAACACTAATCACTATATGATGAATTTCATGTAAAAATCGAGATGCATTGAACCCGACCCCCTCAGATATCGATGAAATTTTGTTTATAGCTAAATTTGATCAACACAAACAAACCCTCATTTTTAGAAATGACTGTTTTTGGATTTTTTGGGCGTGGCACAGTGGGAAAGTTTTCGAAAAAACGCGGAAATGGTCGAAAAGAGCTCCATTTGAACTACAATAACTCAGAATCGGCTGAACCGATTTCCATGATCTTGCTATCATTAAAAAGATATTTTAACAGGCTTTATGACACATTTAAAAAAATAAACTGTAAAAAATTTTATAACAAAAAAAAATTTTAACTAACGAAAAAACCAAAAAGATCAAGGGTTTTTTTACAGTGTATTATTTTTTTAGAAAGGTTTATCCTTCACCTATACCATATCAAAAAATAAAAATGGGTTCTTTTTTAGTTTTTTTTATATAATTTTTTAAGTAGTGTCACTTCTAGTAATTGCCCTTATATTTCATATTTACAGGTAAAATAAATAAACATTGTCCCAGGAAAATTTATTTTGCTCCATTTAAACTACAATAACTCAGAATCGGCTGAACCGATTTCCATGATCTTGGTATCATTAAAAATATATTTTAACAGGCTTTATGACACGTTTAAAAAAAATAAAAAAATACGCTGTAAAAAATTTTATAACAAAAAAAATTTTAACTAACGAAAAAACCAAAAAGATCAAGATTTTTTTTTACAGTGTAGTATTTTTTTAGAAAGGTTTATCCTTCACCTATACCATATCAAAAAATAAAAATGGGTTCTTTTTTAGTTTTTTTTATATAATTTTTTAAGTAGTGTCACTTCTAGTAATTGCCCTTATATTTTATATTTACAGGTAAAATAAATAAACATTGTCCCAGGAAAATTATGAATATGTTTTAACCCCAAAAAGTTCTTGTTTGCCTTAAAAATTGCTATATAAATGCACCTGATGAAGGTACCGAAATTCATAATTATAAACAGTTTCGAGAAGGCAAGATATCCCATTACAATTTTTACGCGTATATTTTAAAAATTTGAGTGAATATGAATTCAAACAATAAGTACAGCTGCATAAAAATATCTAATAAATGTTGCGCTTCGCTTCGTAAAATAAGTGAAAACGAGGCTTCAAATATACTTGAATATTTTCCAGCTGTCGCCAACATTCATTTGAGCAGCGCAAAATTTCTTACAAATAATTAACTTAAAAAAAATGTAAATAAAATAAAACACAAATTAATAAAAACATGGCAAATATTATAAACAATTGTTGATGGTTTTTTATTTGTAAACATTTAAAAAATGTTAGAATTGTTGAACTATTTTGTAAATGTGTAAGGATGTGACCTGATATTTTCGCTGTTATTCGAATTATTTCGAAAACTTTGGGTACGTATTACTAGAAGTGACACTACTTAAAAAATTATATGAAAAAAACTAAAAAAGAACCCATTTTTATTTTTTGATATGGTATAGGTGAAGGATAAACCTTTCTAAAAAAAATCCAATGAGTGTTCGAACTCACGGGCGATGTGTTAACACCTTGTTGCTACACGGTACCTGTTCGATTTCTATGAACACATTCGTAAATGTTACATTGGAAAATATAAAACAGCGTTCAATCATATGATGACGTTTCATTTAAATAATATTAATACTTAAAATTATTTAAAGACCCAGTGCAAGCACATGTGTCATTATTTTCTTGCTCAATACTTTTTGTTTTATTCCCACAAAAGTCAAAGAATGCAAAGCAACAGACACTTGTACATACATACATACATTGTTATATTCGTACGATATAACCGAAGATCAACATAAAATACTTTTTTAATATTACTCCAAATTAATACTCCAAATTAAAACACTTCAATCTCGGCTCGCCGATATCGGATCGCCTTAATTTTTGGCCTAAACTCTTCGTCGAAACCCGCACTAGCGTTTTAATCCAAAAATTAATAAAATCGGCTATGAATTTCCGGAGAAAATCGCGTGGGAAAATTATATGAAAATCGCCCAATAATCACTTTGAATACCGACTGCCAAGCAACGAACAAACAAACGATGATTTACTCTTACAAACCTAACACTTGCGTATGTATTAGTTTGATAGTTTACTGCCCTAGAGGCGCGCGTATAGATGTTAACACATCAAAAATACTACACTGTAAAAAAAACCCTTGATCTTTTTGGTTTTTTCGTTAGTTAAAATTTTTTTTGTTATAAATTGTTATTGTTTTCGTGTCATACAGCCTGTTAAAATATCTTTTTAATGATACCAAGATCATGGAAATCGGTTCAGCCGATTCTGAGTTAATGTAGTTTAAATGGAGCAAAATAAATTTTCCTGGGACAATGTTTATTTATTTTACCTGTAAATATGAAATATAAGGGCAATTACTAGAAGTGACACTACTTAAAAAATTATATAAAAAAAATTGTTGCCTGTAAAGTCGGTTTTACGGGCGAAGATTTTACGTGACAACGTCTTTTTCTCGGTAGAATATTTATTGATATGAATATAATTAAATTGCACAATAGGAGTGCAATGAACTCACTTGCCAAATGAGTGTTAGAACTCACGGGCGATGTTTTAACATTTATTGAAACTTATGGTTTAGGAAAATAGAAGTAATTTCAACACCATCTAGGTACCTGTGCGATTTCTATGAACACATTATCAAATGTGACATTATAAACAATAAACATATCCTTTATTATAAAATATAAACATTTCTTTTATTATAAAAAATAAACATTTCTTTTATTAAAAACAAAAGAAAATAATTTACTAACCAAAAAGTATTTCAATTCATCATATTCGCATATCGTTTTTAAAGCCGACCGCAGCTCTCTGTTTCGTTTTGGCTACCTAATTCATATGAAAATTTCTACACACAAACATACACTACACATATCATAAAGCCAAAAAACAAAAAACAAAAAAAAACAAAAAATAATACCTTATCCAATGCAGACTGATCTAAATCAATATTCATACACACGCACATATATACGCACATACATACTTGCTCAGTCGTCATATATATGATGTGCCAAAAAAC
This sequence comes from Phaonia tiefii, assembly GCA_963931995.1. NCBI lineage: Eukaryota > Metazoa > Arthropoda > Insecta > Diptera > Muscidae > Phaonia > Phaonia tiefii. The sequence goes on along the minus strand of OZ008368.1, from coordinate 191,832,416 downwards.
AAAAACACTCACACCACCGACCAACAGCCACTAGAAGCCAGCAAAGCAAATCGTTTCTGGCACACAAGTAAACACATTGCGTTTACTTGTGTTCGGTGACTCATCGTAACGTTACCGGGCGTTACACTTTTTCATAAGTGACTCCCAGCCGCAACCTAATTTAAGACGTTGTCACGTCAAAAAAATCCAATGAGTGTTCGAACTCACGGGCGATGTGTTAACACCTTTTTGCTACACGGTACCTGTTCGATTTCTATGAACACATTCGTAAATGTTACATTGGAAAATAAAAAACAGCGTTCAATCATATGATGACGTTACAGTTAAATAATATTAATACTTAAAATTATTTAAAGACCCAGTGCAAGCACATGTGTCATTATATTCTTGCTCAATACTTTTTTTTTTATTCCCACAAAAGTCAAAGAATGCAAAGCAACAGACACTTGTACATACATACATACATTGTTATATTCGTACGATATAAACGGAGATCAACATAAAATACTTTTTTAATATTACTCCAAATTAATAATCCAAATTAAAACACTTCAATCTCGGCTCGCCGATATCGGATCGCCTTAATTTTTGGCCTAAACTCTTCGTCGAAACCCGCACTAGCTTTTGAATCCAAAAATTAATAAAATCGGCTATGAATTTCCGAAGAAAATCGCGTGGGAAAATTATATGAAAATCGTCCAATAATCACTTTCAATACCGACTGCCAAGCAACGAACAAACAAACGATGATTTACTCTTACAAACCTAACACTTGCGTATGTATTAGTTTGATAGTTTACTGCCCTAGAGGCGCGCGTATAGATGTTAACACATCAAAAACTAAAAAAGTTCATTTCTAAAAATGAGAGTTTGTTTGTATTGATCAAATTTAGCTATGAACAAAATTTCATCGATATCTGAGGTGGTCGGGTTCAAAATTGCAGTTTTATATCGATTTTTAAATGAGATTCATCATATGTAAAATTTGAAGTTTTGAAATGACACACAAAAACACCGAGACACCCCAAATAGTTTTTGGGTCATAGAATCCAGTGGTATACTCACTTTTAAACAGTTCAAAATAGCGAGATTTTTGATTTTAAATTTGTAGTAGATTTAAGGTGATTTTTGATTTTATTGGTGGGAAAAACCTGCAAAAGCCCTTGTTAAATCAATTTATATATTTTTTTTCGAGAAAATGTAACCGTTGAAATAGAAATAGTTTGGAAGCAGAATTAGTTTACCTCTTACAATTTGGGGCCATAATAATTATAATGATTTTGGGATTCGGGATTTATTTATTTATTTATTTATGTCTATGGATTACAATCCTTACAGACTAGCTTAACTAAAAGTAATATAAATCCAAAATATTACTAAATTTATTAACTGAAAACGAAAAATCAATTGAACAGTTCATATTAATAGTATTATATTCCTTAAGACACCTCAATATAGGCTCAAAAGAAGAGTAATTATTTCTATGAACAGATATATTAAAAAATTCATTATTTCTAAGACACCGTAAGGGAGTATTAATATTTATGCAGCTAAGAAGCGGAGGACAATCTACAAATCCACAAATTAATTTGTATAAAAACAATACAGAACACTTGGATCTGTGACTAGATAGGATTTCCAAGTGAATTAATCTGCATCTAGCTTCATAAGATGGAATTGGACTATGGAAATTTACTTCAAACAATGCAAATATAATAAATTTCTTTTGCAATGACTCAATACGATTAATGCGTACATTATGGTAGGGATTCCAAATAATGGCACCATAATCTAATTTAGATCTAACAAAAGCGGTGTATAGTAATTTTCGTGTGTAAGGGTTCCGAAAGTCTTTACTATTTCTTTTCACAAAAGCAAGGGTGGAGTACGCTTTAGGCATTATATAATCCACATGGAAGTTAAATACCAGTTTTGGATCGAAAACAATGCCTAAATCTACCATTTAACTAACTTTAGGTATTAAATAAGTCCCAATGAAATAGATGGAGTTAACTAAATTTATACGCCTTGCAAAAGGAAGATGGAAGCATTTAGCACTATGTAGTTTTAAATGATTACATTCACTCCAAATGACTAATCGATTGAGGTCTTCCTGAAGTAAAATAGAGTCTTGAAGACAAGAAATTTTAGTAAAAAGTTTTAAATCGTCAGCATACATGAGAAATTTAGAATGTTTGAAACATGATTCAATATCATTAACAAATAATATAAAAAGAAGAGGTCCTAATATACTACCTTGCGGTATACCAGAGGTTGCTGAATACCTATTACAGTAAACATTATCAACACACAAACTACACACTCTATTACTTAAATACGATTCAAACCACTGTAAAAGACACGAATGAAATCCAATTTTAGCCAATTTCATTAAAAGTAAACTGTGCGATACCTTATCAAAGGCTTTGCAAAAGTCAAAATAGAGTGTATCAACTTGAAATCCTGACTCAAAAGACTTGATACAGAAATTAGTAAAGACTAGTAGGTTAGTAATTGTTAACGATGTTTTATGAAACCGTGCTGCGATTCTGATAAAAATTGGAGGTTGCTGAATACCTATTAGAGTAAACATTATCAACACACACACTACACACTCTATTACTTAAATACGATTCAAACCACTGTAAAAGACACGAATGAAATCCAATTTTAGCCAATTTCATTAAAAGTAAACTGTGCGATACCTTATCAAAGGCTTTGCAAAAGTCAAAATAGAGTGTATCAACTTGAAATCCTGACTCAAAAGACTTGATACAGAAATTAGTAAAGACTAGTAGGTTAGTAATTGTTGAACGATGTTTTATGAAACCGTGCTGCGATTCAGATAAAAATTGGAAAATAGAATGATAAATTTTATCATAAACTAAATGTTCCAAGAGTTTTGATACGTTAGATAATTTAGATATCGGTCTATAATTACTAATGACATTTTTTGATTCTGATTTAGGAGTGGGCATTATAGAGGAAACTTTCCATTGGTTTAAGAACGTACCAGCTTTAAGGGAACCAAATAGACCGCAAATAGATAAACTACATTTCCTAAGGAACAACGTAGGAAGCCCATCTATATCAGGTTTAGGTGAATCCTTGAGATCAGATAAGGCAACGAGTATATCAGATTCATCAAACTGAAAGAAAGATAAATTTGTGAAAACCATCCAAAAAACTTGAAGCAATACTTGGTATCCCAAATTCAAAGTTGGATTTGAAGAAATCGGCAAATAAGTTTGCTTGTTCAACTGGAGAATTTGCAAATTTATCTTCCCAGAACATTGATGACGGAAAATCACTGCTTCTACGTTTAGCTTTTATGAAGTGCCAAAATGACTGTGGATTAGTAACTATTTTATTTTCAAATTGCCCAATGTAATTGCTGTACAGAAATTTATTTAGAAAATCAAATTCCCTAGAACAATGCTCAAACATCCTCTTGCTTTCAGCACAATTTGTGGATTTGTAGACGTTGTGAAACTTATCTCTCAAATTTTTAAGTTTTTTTAAGCCAGGGGTATACCAAGGCAATTTATAACAATCTGGCTTAACCTTAGGCACCACAGAATTAAGTATTTCATTAATCTTACAAACAAATTCATAATAACAATCATCGATGGTTTTTTTTATAAAAACATCCAACCAAACAATACCCAAAATATGCTGATTTAAAACCTCAAAATTACATCTACTAAAATTGTAACGTAAATAATCAATATTAGAGCAGGGAAACTTATAAAAATCAACATTTACATTTAATGGCACGTGATATATGTCTGGAGTACTGAAGGGCTTATCACATTTTTCAATAGAAAATTTAATATTAGTGGAAATAAATACAAGATCTAATAATCGACCAAGACAATTAAAAAATGAATTAATTTGGACTAAAAACAAACCAAGAATTGTATCAATACAATTGATTTCAAGCGTTAAATTAATATTGCTGGGATACAAGGTATTACAATTAGGCAGTAAAGACCAAACTATATTACATAAATTGAAGTCACCCAGAATCAAATAGATATTATGCATATGCGAAACATATAAGCTTTGACTGCGATTTTGCGGTATGTAGGACACCATAACAAACAATCTATTCAATCCTTCCAAGCGTACGCAAATTTGATCAAGCAACGTGTCACTATTAGGCAATACTAAAGACGTAGACTTCAAAGACTTCTTTACAGCAACCAAAACACCTCCCTCCTCCACGGGAATAGCAAGTTTTCACAGAATCCCTGTCCTTACGGAAAACAGCATACTTTTTAGTATCAAAATACTCTCCATCATGGAAACCAATATTAAGCCAGGTTTCAACGAAAACAATGATATCGTAATCACATTGCGGTGTCTCCAAAAAAAAATAGATCTATGCTTATTTCTGATGCCAGCCATATGTTGATAATAAATTTTGAGATTGGCATCCCTATTACAAACAGATGCTACAACATATATATCAAAGTGTTCACTTTGATAGATTAGTGACTACCCGCCGCTATAGACGTTAACACATCAAAAATATAAGCATTTTATTGATCATTTTGAAAAAATAGAAAAATGAGTGACGAAAAATGAGAATCACATTGCGAAAAATTAAATATGTTTTGTTTTGTGTCTGGAAAATTTACACCGAAAAATCATCGACGACATTTGGTTGAAGATGCCCTCAAAGCGTACAATCAGTATTTTTTGGTAACCCCCGCTGAAGAAATGCGAAATGTTGATCACGCACTTGAATTTACCTGCACCACATGTTTTAGTGCATTAAACAAATGTTGGAAATTACGGCGATATACGATGCCATTTGGACTTCCAATAATATGGACCGATCCAGGGGAACATGATACAGAAAATTGCTACGCGTGCAATAACGATGTAAATTATCTCAATGCAAACAGTAAGTACACTTAGATAGATTATATATGGAATACACAATAATTTATTCTTATAGAACGATCCGGTTTTATATACAAAGGTGTGCCAAGTGCTCACGTACCAGTTCCACACAGTGATGAATTGCCTTTCCCAGTACATCCATCGACATACCAATATGATACTGCGTCCTATGAAGTACAATCTTCAGTCTTCAACTTCAGCAACATCATTACATCATGCTGATTCTGATTACCTTCAGCCAGTTATACAATATCCATCATTAATTTCGCAGGAACATTTAGATAGAATCGCTCAAAATCTTAAAATAATGCAATGACTTTGGCTTCGGAACTAAGAAGCGTCAACGTGCTGGCACCAGTTGTAAAAGTTACATCTTACAAATACCGGCAAGAACCATATATGCCTTATTTCATGCTTTCCGAGGACGCAGCTTATGTATATTGTCAAGATATTCCCGGTTTAGTGAATGCAATGGAAATCTGCGACTATAATCCATCTTTATGGCGTCTTTTCATAGAATCTTCATCCAGAAGCTTAAAAGTAGTCTTGCTATTTGAAAACAGCAGCGTTAAACCAGTGCCATTGATCTTCGAATGCATGAGTCGTATGATACCATGAAATTAATGCTGGAACGCATCAGTTATGACGAACACAATTTGCGCGTATATTGTGATTTTAAGGTTATTCACTATTAGCTGGAATGGAAACTGGCTATACAAAGTACATGTGTATTTTTTGTAAATGGGACAGCCGTGCAAAATGCAACCAGTACGAAAAGCGTGATTGGGCAATTCGCAAGTTGTTGGCGAATTTAATGTAATTCGTCCGCCATTGATCCCCCTTCAGAGAATAATGGTTCCGGATGTTCATATCAAGCTGGGAGTTGTAAAGAATTTTTTAAAGCGTTTGGTTCGCGTTAACGAAAATGCATTATTATACTTGAAAAACAACACTTTTCCAAAATTATCAATTGAAAAACTAAAAAATAGTCATTTTGTTTAACTAAAAGTGTGTGACTGCAATATATTTTATATCAATTTTTTTCCAACAGGTGTAGTTAACGGTCCAGATATACGGAAACTTTTAAGGGATACGAGTTTTCTGAAATATTAGATGAAACTGAAGTAAACGCATGGAACTCAATTCGTGCGGTAATTGAAAACGTTCTTTGCAAAAATCGATCACCAGAGTACCGTGATTATATTGACAACATGATCAAGTCCTTCGACAAACTTGGTGTTAAGATGTCGTTGAAAATTCACATGTTATATGCACAATTGTCCACAGCAACTGACGAAACTGGCGAAAGATTTCATCAAAGCATAATGGCATTCGAATAGACTCAATGCTTGCTGATTTCTACTGGTCGATTGCAAACAAAGAGGAGAAATTGAATAAATCCAAAAAAAATTATAAAATCATCAAAATAGGAGCAAATATAGTTCTACGTCCGCTTGAAAATGGACGTCCATTATTTCTAGATATAAGTTTTGACAAATAAATAATAAACAAATTGATTTTAAACAAGTTTTTAAAATTTTTTCATTCAAATAAAATCAAAAATCGCCTTAAATCTACTACAAATTTAAAATCGAAATATCTCGTGATTACGATCCATTTCACCTACTTACAGTGTAATATATACTTAAGAGGTATAAGAAGAGAATAAGGTTTCCAAACTTTACCAGCACACTATCCGCTCCACCATTTCGTTTGATGCACCTGTCGTACATTCTTCGTGGTTGCTAGATTACTTAATCAGAATGAAAGTCTCGAATAAATCCGGTCCTGATGTTATCCCAGAGTCTATGTTGCAGTAGTGCTCAAATTATATCAACTTACCGTTGACTAGCTTATTTAACAGAAGTCCGGTCAATTTTCTGCACAGTGGAAGAGCTCGTATATAAGTATAATCCCTCTCTACAAGTCTGGTAGTTTGGTAAATGTTGCAAATTATAGGGGAATTGCAAAATTGAGAGCCATTCCTATACTTTTTGGGAAGTTAGTCACAGAGGTAATTTCTCATCGTGTTTCCCCTATTTTGTCTCCATGTCAATATGGCTTTTTGGAAGAGTCGTTCCACCATAACTAATTTACATACTAAGTGATGATTTATCCGACCTTTCGTATTATATTCAACAATTAAATTGTTCGAGCGTTTGGTCGTATATTTAATTAATTTTATTCTTCGATATTTCGCTACCCTTCGCCAGGAAGATAAACACAATTATTAATTAGAAACGAAAAGAATTGAATAATTAGAAACGAAAAGAAATGAAACGAATTTCTTTTCGTTTCTAATGAATAGTTGTGTATATTTTCCTGACGATGCTACCCAAAGGGTAGCGAAATATCGAAGAATAAAATTAATTAAAAATACGACCAAACGCTCGAACAATTTAATTTTTGAATGTAACTAATTTACATCAGTTTCCTTCTTTTATTATTGAGGGCGTTCTTAGGGAAGCTCAAACTGATGAGATTTTTAGCGATTTTAGTAAAGCCTTTGATAAAGTTAACCACAAGTTGTTATTATATAAACTCGGGGCAATGGGTTTTAATTGTAACATGCTGAATCGGATTAGTTCTTACTTAATGAACCGAGAACAGATGGTATCATTTGTCCGATCATTCTCAAGATCTATTTTGTGTCATCTGGGCTGCCTCAGGGCAGCCATACTGGCCCGGTTCTATTCTCGTTATTCATTAACCCATTAACGCCGGCTCCCTTATTAGTGGGAGAAAAAGGTTGAAACTTAGTGGAGGATGCCATAGGGTTACTCATATTCCGCTCACAAAAATTCAGCCCCCTATTTCCACCCACAGCCCGTACAGGGGGTGGTGCGTTTTCGCACCCGTCGGCGTTAGTGAGTACAATTTTAGTGCTGGCAAGAGTTTTTGAATAATTGCATTGTAAAGGAAAATTCATGGACTAACGAACGAATCAGTCTCTTTTCTTCTTTCTTGCAACCAATCTAGTCACACAAACAGAGTTTTTTTAGATTTGAAATGACAGTGAGTATTGATTCCAGTGTTTTCTGAAAAGCAGTACTTTTGTTTTGCTTCAAATTGTTTTGATGTGTTTGATGTTTTCGTTCTCATTTATTTTTCGTTTTGTTTCTAAGTGAATGATCACATAAATACAAGTTTGTTTTGTTAGCAGTGAATGTAGTATTTGACGCACTCACTTTTGAAGCGAATGTTTGTTATATCATTCAAGACATTCATTGCAGAGGTTTAATCCAAGCAGCCCTGTGGGCAGGCCGGCTAAGGTAATGCTATAGGGATGCTGTTATTCGTGATAACTTGCCTATCTGTATGTTCGCAATTCGCAGTAAAAAAAAATCACAACATTCAGTACCCGAGTAGGTAACACATCCGGCTGCAAGTGCTGAGGTCATGTGTTCGAATCCTGAGGCTTACTTACTTACTTATCCAGTCTCGGACAACCCCTGGGGGTGAGGGACCTTACAAAACGAAAATAACATATTTAGCCAACCAGTTCGGTCTTTTGCTTTATTTCTCCAGTTGGCAATACCACGTGTACGCTGGGATCGTTAACCTGATCCCTCCAGCGGAGTCACGGTCTTCCTATTTTTCGTCTTCCTTCGAATTCTGGTAGAGTCTGGTACAGTTGGACTTTTGTTACTCGAGAGAGGGCTTTATCTCTAAAGTGCTGGCTTAGCCCAAAATAACATCTATTCGTAGGCACAATTCTCCGCTTGATCTCAAGGCTGACGTTGTTGTTTTTGTTTACGACAGATCCGAGGTATATAAATTCGTCCACTACCTCGAAGTTATAACGGTTATCAACGTTCACACTTTGGTCTAATCGCGTGGAGGCCCTGTTCGTTGAAACCATCAATTTTGTCTTGTCCTCATTTACCGTCAGACCCATTTTTGCTGACTCCTTCTCAATTCTCGAAAAAATCGCAGTAACTTCTCTAATTGTGCGCCCAATGATATCTATATCATCAGCATACGTGAGCAGCATGTGCCTTTTACTGCTGATGGTTTTATTCATGTTGACTGCAGCTTTTCTCATAATGAGCTCCATTAAGATGTTAAAGAGATCGCACGATAGGGTGTCGCCTGGCCTGAGGCCTCGCGTTCGGTAAGATCCTTACCAACTTTCACTGCGAATTTGGTGTTTGTCAGGGTCATCCTGCAAAAGCGTATGACTTTTGCAGGAATACCAAGCTCAGACATTGCTTCGTAGAGTTGCTCCCGTATCGGACTATCGAAGACCGCCTTATAGTCGATACATAGATGATAGGCGTCGATTTGTTTTTCGTCAGTTGTCGATTTTCCAGGCCTAAAGCCGCACTGGTATGGTCCAATCAGGTCAGCGATAATTGGTTTTAATCTTTAGCACATTATACTTGATAGAACCTTATATGCTATGGATAAAAGGCTTGTTCCACGGTAGTTGGCACAGATACTCGGGTCACCTTTTTTAAATATGGGACATAGTACACTGAGACTCCAATCGCCGGGCATGCATTCGTCTAACCCAATTTTGCTAATAAGCTGATGCATGCACCTTATCAGCTCATCCCCGCCAGCTTTAAACAGCTCCGGCGGTAATCCATCGGCTCCTGCGGCTTTGTTGTTCTTAAGCCGGGCAATAGCTGTTCTGACCTCGTCTTAGATCTGATTCTTGACCGAAATTTTGCATAAAAGAGATCGTGAGTGCTTCATTAGCGTTCGCACATACGTATAACCAAAAATATTTTTCTTAGCAAAAATGTACTCATTAGCGCCGACGGGTGAGAAAACGCACAGCATGAACCTGGGCAAAGACGTTTACATGCACAAATTTGAAATTCATATGAGTTAAATATAGGGCAGAGGGCTACCGATCCATATTATTAGATATTTTTTAATTATTTGTTTTCTATCTGTTTTATCTGTATAATAGGGTATTTTTTTGCATTTGGAAAAACATGTACTTGGCGTAGATGGCGTCGTATGAAAAAACAGTCTATGTAAAATATGTAAAGCCATCCATCTTTTATCCATACCAAAAGACCGAAATGCGATATCAATTACGAAACATTTCCTATGAATTTTCAAAAAAAAACTATTTTTTTGATGCGTTTTTGCACCCGTCGGCGTTAATGGTTAACGTCTTACCCGCCTCCATAATGCACTGTAAATTGTTAATGTACGCTGATGGCATGAAGATCTTTTTTTCTTACAAGGATCCTTGTCAATATACTTTACTTCAGAGTGATTTGTTTACGTCGTGCGAAGCCAATTTGATGTGGAGCTTAATTTTGCGAAATGTAATCATATGCTGTTCTCTAGGTCATCATTCTTCTCGGCAAAATATATTTTAGGTGTCAATGTTCTTGAATCGGTGGATTCATTTGTTGGTCTTGGTGTTCTCTTGGACAGAAAATTGAATTTCAACTCCTACAAAATTACGATGATAAACCAGGCTTATGGCGTTCTGAACTTTGTTAAACGTTAGCCAAAGCAATTTTTTAGATCCCTACGTTACGCAAAATATTTTTACTTCACTGGGCCGCCCAATTCTCGAATATGGATATGTTGTGTAGCACCCGCAATACAATTTGTATGTTAATATGATTGAATCGGTCCAGAAACAGTTTCTCATTTTTTGCCGGAGAAACCTTCAATGGATCCCGAACCTTAACTTTCATTCGTACAGCAGTGGACTAGCATTGATCAGACTGCCAACTCTTAGTAGTAGACTTACCTTGATAAACTCAATTACAGTTTTGAAGATAATTGATGGATGTATATGTGATGAATTTATGTTAACTAAGATTTTCATAAATGTCCCATTGACACCCATGAGATACTATAAAGTCAGTGTTCGAATTATGCATACTTTGATCCAGTTAGGAGAATGTGTTGTGACTTTAATGAGCTATATCAGTTAATTGATTTCACTGGTAGTTGGGAAACTACAAAGTCTAATAATTTGAACCGATTACATTAGTGATATAACGGGTCCGCCAAATAACTTTTTTTTTTTTAAAAATGCAATAAAAAAAACTACTGAATATTTCCTCAAATTTCTTTTTTTATTTGAAAGTACAATCCTTCCGGTTAATAATGGAAAATAATTTCAATCAAATGCCTGCCTCGGCTGGCCATGCAGTAGCCTACACGATCGGTCCAATTTTTAAGCACATTATCGATTGTGTGCAGCTGTATTTCACCAATGGCTTCAAGAATATTGTCCTTTAAAGCGTCAATTGTCTCTGGCTTGTCGGCGTAACACTTATCTTTGAGGGCACCCCACAAATAATAGTCCAACGGAGTCTAGTCGCAGCTCCGAGGTGGCCAAACGACATCAGCTCTGTGGCTGATAATGCGATCTTCAAAAACAGGGCGCAAAACATCGAGTGTAGCTTCGGCTGTGTGGCACGTAGCGCCATCCTGTTGAAACCAAATGTTGCCAAAATCCTCCTCTTCATTTTTTGTGAACCAAAATTCGTTCAACATGGCCCGATAACGATCGCCATTGACTGTAACGGCCACTCCTTGCACATTTTCGAAGAAAAATTACCCAATTATTCTTCTGGACCAAAATCCGACTCGATTTGGGTGCATCGACTTTTCAATATATGTGTGCGGGTTTTCTGTGCCCCAAATGCGACAATTTTGCTTGTCAAGATCAAAATGAGCTTCATCTGAAAAGATGATTTTTTTTTGGCAAAATCGGCATCTTCTGTAAGACGATCGCAGGCCCATTTTCCCCATATTTCCCAGCGTTGTTCGAGCGTATACACAACCATATTCATTCAGCAGAAGGATAAAACTAATTATCTGTCAAATCAGACATGTGCTAAGTGTTACCATTCACGAAATACGCACTAGATGAATAAAACACGTTAGATGGCGGACCCGTTATATTCATTTACATATGTAAATTTACATTATGGTCTTGGTTTTGGTTTTATTCTTAATTATTATTCATCATAAACAATTTGTTAGCGATGTGGCTCATTTCTGCGTATTTGGGCTGAAGGGCAATAGATTCAAGAGTGTCAGTAAATCCAGACTAAACAACGGTTTGCCTGAAAACCATGGCATTAACCCGAGAATAATCTACATCAGCACAAAGAGAACGTGCAACAAATGTGGAAGAAAGTAGTGCTAGTACTCTCTGCATCTTCATTGCGCAATGTGTTTACATATATTCTATACGGATTATCAAGTACAAATGATTGACTACTTAAGAAGTAATTGCGCTTAAAGCTGTATGCAGCTATTTTTGCAATACAGGCGTTCTATAATTCAAAGTTCATATTCGTTCAGCGGAAGGATAAAACTAATTATCTGTGAAATCAGACATGAGCTAAGTGGTACCATTCACGAAATAAGCACTAGTTGAAAAAAAAAAACGTTAGATGGCGGACCCTTTAGAAGGCTGTATCGAAGCACGGGAATGTAAAACGTAGTACTGCTGGAAATAAATCTACAAATTTCTGTGTTTATATTGGTCGCGCAAGTGACAAAAGTAAAGGCAATATTTCAGTAAGAAGAAATATTTTTGAATTGTGATTATTTGACCAATTCTGTAATTATTATATTCTTGATACTTAGGGCGAGTTACACACTCGTCATTTAGAATATCAATTTACAAGCTCTCAGAAAATTTTCATATGATATGACAAATATCGGGCAATTAAAATTCATTTAAATTGAGATATTTCAACTGTTAAACTGAGCATTAGGCTTTTTCTTTGTTCGTTTTCATCAAGTGCAAGTAAAAAGCTACTTCACTATTTTTCTTCGATGTTTCGTTGGGTATTTTCCAACATCTTCAGAGATTCTTTTTATTGATACTTGTTAAGCAATTAATATTATACAAAAAAAAAGCAAAAAAAAAAACTAAACTTTTCTTGGAACAGTTGTTCTACAACTTCATCGTTGTTAGTACCATATACTTCGAAGCCGATGTAAAACGCAGAAAAGAGCTACAAATGTGAGCGGATAATAAATGAAAATGGTTTTCAATTGTGCAGTACAATTTTTTTTTCAAAAATATACACATAATCCTTTTTCGCTGGCGCAGCGTCGATTTGTTGGACTAAAACCAAAATATCCGTCACTAATAACAATTAGTTAAATAATAATAAATAAATAAATGGTTTCCCATTACATCCCATGAAGGGACCAGGGAGAGCTTCTCACAATCACTGAGCTGTGCGCTTTCCAGTTTTCACTCACTGATCCCAATCACAGTTTTACTCCGATTCCGAACGGTCTTTTGAGAAGCTTTTTCAAGGCTATATACTCGATAGTGTTGCCGTCACTATGCGAGGTGACCGCCGCCGAAAGAATCTTTTTTTTGAAGGTGGTCAGAGCAGGGTTCGAACCCAGGAACTCATGTACAAGAGCCGCGCACACTAACCATTGCACCACCGACGGCCATACGGTTGTAGTTATATACGGTTATATACGGACGGTATACGGTTGTAGTTAAATACATTTAGAAAAAGCAATAACAAGCGATATTCTTAATTCTAATAAGAAATCGGCACTGTGTACATTGCGTTGTTGTTGTCTTTGTTTCTGCATTTATGAAAATTATATTAAAGTAACAACAGGAAAATAAATTAAAAGCTTTTTAATGGTTTAGGAATCTTTTTGCGATGATTAGATACGGATCGTGCGTTGTTTATATACAGGTAGTTCTAACATATGTTGGGCGTATGACGTTTTCTTTTTGTTCATTAAAGTCCTAGGTATAGTGGCGTACAATTTGTATATAGACAGGTGTTAATTAACATAAATCAGTTGTAAATTGGATTGCTACTTTCGGAAAATATATTAATCTCCAAATTTTAATTTGCTAAAATTAAAAAATTTTCAAAATTGTATGACTATAAATTTTATTGAGAGGCGTCGTGATGCGTTGAATATTTACATCTAATTAAACCTGTATAAATATTCCGAAACTTGTGTCAAAATATCAGTTTCTGACATAATCCAAAAAAATCCCAATAACACAGAGTTTGAAAATAATTTAACAATTTCAGTTTTATATCAGTAACACATGTTATTGCGCGACCTCTGAACTCTAATAAATGTCGCTCAAATTTTGAATTTAAGTTCCTTGGTACTAAAGTTTGCGATATAAATTTCTGGGGAAAAAATTGTGCAACATTTATAATTCCCATACGACTTTGTACCACTCTAGTAATAGGTACGATTTACGAAGTATTTTTTTTTATAACACTATTACAGTACAAGGTGGAAGTCGGTAGTGGAATTGTAGTACCTAGGAAAGGATATCAAGATTAGTGTACGATTCGGAACATAACATAGCCGTACTTGCTTGGTGATTCTGCATTTTATGCCTCCAAACCATGTACCATTCGTATGTCTGAGGGCATAGGTTTTACACATGAGCTTGCATGCAGAAGGCTTGTACCTACATTCTCCACATCCAGTGGAATAAATCAGGTAAACCCGAAACTCACCAGCTCAACCCGTCTATGGTTTTTTTTTTTTTTTTTTTTTTTTTTTTAAATCGAGCGAACCCATCGCCGCCACTCTTACCCGCCCCTACCGACCGAGAGGGCCACGTCCCCATAACGTGAGGACAGCGTACACATTATAGACCGGTCTATAACGGGAGAGCAAGGATCATAAGTTCACACGTTACAACCAACTACAGAAATTCTTCACCAGTTGGTATTACACTAACAAAAATAAGTATAAAAGCACATCACGAGATATTAACATAACAGACTTCATAATATATAATAATTACGAGCAAAACGAACACCAAATTATAAATCAGACCAGATAGTAAGGATAAAGTAAATTAAATTTACATATGTACGTTAACGAATATACAGCACTAATGCAATCGGTTCAAATGACAAATTATGCGAGACTTTGTCGTTTTCCAACTACCTGTGAAATCAATAAACTGATATAGCTCATTAAAGTCACGACACATTCTCCTAACTGAATCAAAGGACGCATAATTCGAACGCTGAAACTCGATGTGAATGAGTTTATAGTACCTCGTGGGTCTCAATGGGACATTTATGAAAATCGTAGATGACAGAAATTCGGAACATATACATCCATCAATTATCTTCAAAACTGTAATAGAGTTTATCATGGTACGTCTACTACTAAGAGTCGGCAATCTGATCAATGCTAGTCTACTGCTATACGAAGGAAGATTATGGTTCGGGTTCCATTGAAGATTTCTCAGACAAAAAATGAGAAACTGTTTCTGGAACGATTCAATCATATTAACATACAAATTGTACTGGGGGTCCCAAACAACTGATCCATATTCGAGAATAGGGCGGACTAGTGAAGTAAAAAGATTTTTCGTAACGTAGGGATCTGAAAATTCCTTTGCCCAACGTTTAATAAAGTTCAGAACGCCATAAGCCTTGTTCACCATCGTAATTATGTGGGAGTTGAAATTTAATTTTCTGTCCAAGAGAACACCAAGATCAACAAATGAATCCACCGATTCAAGAACATTGCCACCTAAAATGTATTTTGCCGAAAATAATGATGACCTAGAGAACAGCATATGCTTACATTTCGTAAAATTAAGCTCCATCAAATTGGTCTCGCACCACGTCTGGAAAGTAGACAAATCCCTCTGAAGTAAAGAATATTGAGAAGGATCCTTGTAAGCAAAATAGATCTTCACGTCATCAGCGTACATTAACAATTTAGAGTGCATTATGGAGGCGGGTAAGTCGTTAATGAATAACAAAAATAGAACCGGCCCAAGATGACTGCCCTGAGGCACCCCAGATGACACAAAAATAGATCTTGAGAATGATCGACCAAATGATACCATCTGTTCTCTGTTCATTAAATCAGAACTAATCCAATTCAGCATGTTACAATTAAAACCCATTGCCCCTAGTTTATATAATAACAAATTGTGGTTAACTTTATCAAAAGCCTTACTAAAATCGGTAAAAATCACATCAGTTTGATCTCCATTAATAAAGCCGTCAATAATGGAAGAGGAAAACTGAAGCAAATTAGTCACGGTGGAACGACCCTTCCGAAAGCCATGTTGACATGGACCTAAAATTGAGGAAACCTGATGAGAAATTACCTCTGTGACTAACTTCTCAAAAAGTTTAGGAATGGCACTCAATTTTGCAATTCCCCTATAATTTGCAACATTTACTAAACTACCAGATTTGTGGAGAGGGATTATATAAGAGCTCTTCCACTGTGCAGGAAAATGACCGAACTTCAACGAAGCGTTAAATAAGAGAGTCAACGGTAAGCTGAGAGAATTCGAGCAGTATTTCAACATAGAGTCCGCGATACCATCAGGACCAGCTTCATTCGAGGCTTTCAAGCTGATTAAGTTATCTAGCAACCACGAAGAATTTACGACAGGTGCATCAAACGGAATGGTAGAGCGGACAGTGTACGGGTATGATTTGGAAACATCATAGGCTCGGGTGGAATAAATAGATGCGAAAAAATCGGCGAAACAATTAGCAATAGACTCTTCATCTGAATATTCAATACCGTTCATTTTGATCCTACAAGGTGTGGAAGACGAATTACGCTTCAAGTTAACAAATCTAAAGAATGATTTGGGGTTCCGTTTAAAATTAGCCTTCAACCTATCCAAATATAATCTGTAACTCTCACGAGATTTAGAGTTGTATCTACTCCTAGCAACAATATACCTAGCATAGTCAGCTAGCAGTCCAGATTTTTTATACTTTTTCGAACATCTATTCCTTACATTCTTGAGACTATTTAGAGCCCTTGAGGACCATGCGGGACCAGTATTACCCATTATTGGCCTCTTGGGTACAGCCTTAGAAATATAGCCATTAATAATATTATAGAAATCATCCAGGGCGATTTCAAATTCAAAAGAATTATCACACTGACAAATACTATGCCAGTCGGTATCAAAGATAAGATTATTCAAAAGTATAAAGTTCGCACGCGAAAAGCATAGGCCAACATGGTATCATATGTATAATTAATTCCCAGCGTTGGACGGTAACTATCCTCAGGGGAAATTAACGGATCAATTCGAGAAATATCAAAGTTGTTAGAATCATCCACTAAAACTAGATCAAGGACTCGATTCAAAGAATTGGGAATGTCGTTCAATTGAATCAACCCAAGTTCGGAAATATGCGTAACAAAATCAGATGACCAATCACATGGTGTCAATGGAGTCAGAGAATTAGTATCGGGTAAAGACACCCATGTCACAGACGGCAAGTTAAAGTCACGCAATACTAAAATACGGTCCTTTCTACTGGCTAACGCAATAACTTTTGCAATAGCGTCAATATGCACTTGATATACCTCAAAGCATGAAGATGGCGGAATATAAGAATACGTGACAAACAATTTCAAATCGCCTAAATTAATGGACACCACCACCACGAACATTCTGATCGCCATATTCAAACTCCCAATTAGTTTTTTGGAGCTGCCTTATCTCCAGACGGTAATCTAGCAAAATTATCACGCCTACCATTATCCCGATACTCAAATTCCCTTACGAATGTTCTGTGAGGCCAAAATTCCGAATCCACCAGTCTGACAAATAGATCATCCGGTGCAATAATTTTGAAAGACGACCTACGTTCCGAAAATTGTGACTTCAGCTTGAAGCACTGTATGGAATCGTTAGAATTATTCCCGACTAATTTAAACGATTTAGACGATCCTCTTCGGTCGTGTCGGGGGAAAGTCTAGACACAAAAACTGTCTTCCTTGCCGGCACGACAGTCAACGTTCTTGGTCCCGGTCCTGGCACCGGGGCGGGATTACCACCCGGAGGAGACGACTTATCGCTGTCCGTGGAAGCTATAGTAACTATAGAAACGACTTCAGCAAAAGTAGGAGGGGCAGAAGATTTCATTGGACTTGAAACTGTAACTGGAGAATTAACGTCCATTAAATTCGGCGAGGAAGGAATTACCAACAATGGAGGGGCCTTCTTAGCCGTCTTCTTCCTTTTCGGCGAGGAAGCTTTCGGTGAACCCGCTCTCTTTTCCAATCCCGGATATTTATTAAACATCCCAATAAACTTGGAAAATCGACCAGATAAAGCCGAAAGCTCCTTTTCCATCTCAGAAAACTCGGACTTCATGCTCCTGAAAAATTTGTAGAACTCCACATCCAATTTTCTACAATCCACGCAACACCAACGAAGACCCTTGTCATCACTAAGATTGTCCGCCACTCTTGCATAAAGGCCAACACATTTGACATGTACTAAGCCATCACACAACCAACACGAAATAAGAGTATCGGTATCCGATCTAACCTTACAGTCTTTGTTCATGCAAGTCATCATTATAATTAAATCGGAGTAAAAAAATAAATAAAAAAATAAATAAATAAGAAACAAATACTAAAAACAGAATTCCAAAATCGACAAAATTCCCAAAAACGTATGAACTTATTATCCCTTTGATATTAATTCCCAAAACCAGATGGCAACTCTGACACACAAATAACGAAACAAAGACAATGAAAGAAAAACAAAAATCAAACAACTACAACGTTAGATGTTCTCAACAATGGCAAACAAATATTATTGTTGTTGTTTGTGTTTTACACGATCAACAGAATTTCCAATTGCACACAATAATACAAAAACAGTATAAACAAGTTATCTTTGCACTATTAACACAACAAGCACTATTTAAACTTTTAAAATACGAAAATAAAGTAAATTCACGGAGCACAACTAAAAAAACGAACTAAACGAGAGTAGAGTCCCTGGAAAGTTTCTATGCCCAATCACCCATTTAAGATGAATATGGAACTGCTGGTTCATCTCATTTAGCTTTGCGAGGCAGATTGTCAAAGTAGATAGACGTTTTGTCACATTACAGTATCAAAGTAGATAGACGTTTTGTCACGCCTGTCATTGCCTCAAATTCCTTAAAATCGTCCCATGCCCATATGGACTGGTGATCAATCACGGAGAATGCCTTAGACGGCCATTATCCTTTCCAGCAAAATTACGGGTAATTTGTGGAGGATAACCTCAAGCCCTATGTAGTGGTTGTGCGAAAAGTACACGTGAAACCCACGATTGCCATTCACTGTCCAGTACCAACCACAAAACGACAATACTGTAAAGGAATATCAAATTAAGGATTCGCTGGTCAAAGCAAGGTGCCGAAGTACCTATGATCCTCTGCATTTATGAGCCAATCATTGGTCTATAGTTCTTTGGACTATTAAGCGACGCCACCTTCGGAATATACTGATATGATAACTTGATGCAGCTCATAGACAGTTTCAGAAGCAAGGGAGCTAATATCTGTAGTCCAATTTGTAACTCCACTGGTGCTATGCCGTTAGGTCTAGACTCTAGAGAATTTGTATGACTTACAATTTCTATTGCCCAGGGTAGAGTTTCTTTCGTCGCGATATTTTTCGCAATCTACGAGTTGACGTGGTGTTCGGTGTGTTCGACCTTATGTCTTTGACCAGCTTCCTGGATAAATCCTTCTGCAAGGCTTTCTCAGTATTTGCAGAACCGGCAAAGTGGCAATGTGCTGCGAGAGTGAAAACTCTATGCATCGAAACTCAAGAAACGAATGCTCACTCGATACCTTCCGTCTTATAATTAACCTGGATGCAATAGTGACATCAATGATCTCTTGTCTATCTATAGTTATAAAGGAAGTTTTATTGCCCTAGTTAGGATAGTGGTCAAATCGTTCTCTCAAAGTGGCTCGGCACGTTCATTTACATTTGTACTTTATCAAATTGACGACCACGCAAAGAACGATTAGCTTCCTCATCAGAACTGACGGCCGGATTTTGTATTGTTCTTCATAGGGTAAATAAGCTGATGCTAACAAGATGTGAACATTATTCAAGCTCTATGTTCTCTTATTTGATTTATCCCCACAGGCAAAATCTTCGTTGTGTAAATTTTCCTTTGAAAGTTTTGTACTTTTTTTGGGACTTGTTTTGTATATTTCTGCTATCATACTATTTGTGTTGTCATTAGTTCCGGAACTTAAATCTAAATTGGAGTTTGTGTTATGCCTTCTAATTCTATTGGGCAACTTATTCCAAGAAACAGGCAGCGAAATAATTCGTTGAACCGGCTTTACATTTGTAATGCTATGTTGTAATATCAGCTCCTCAAAAACCGAAAAAGGCGGTTAATCGATTGGAAATAACCGGAGGAACCGGTTCTTCGAAAATCTCAATTTTCAAGAAACCGAAGTACAGGTTTCAGTTTTGAAGTTTGAAGACATTACAATCCATTCATTACAGTACAAGGTTGAAACAAACGTCTCAGGCGAACATAGAGCGTCAAGTTGCATCCAGTTGTTTTCTGGCATTTGATTACATTTGGCTACATGATAGTCGAGTTTGATTACGAGGACGGATCAATAACCCCGTGACTTTTTGAATGACACACAAATTTTTTTGCAAAAAAAAATTATTTTTCAACATAATCTCCTTTTTTACCATTGAAATCGATGGGGCAAAGTCACCACAGTATATATCAATGTTTTCCTTTGTTTGATTGACGTTTTTTTTGCGGAAAAAATAATGTTTAATGAGCACTCGAAATTAACTTTTTTTTCCATTTTTAAAAAAATGCATGAGGTTGTATGGTTTGAACAGCTGTTAAACGCAAAGTAAATGACGGAACTTACTCAAAATTGTACAGTAGTCTATTAACAGGCGATGCCTGATGGGAGCAGTGTTGTGTTTCATATAACTACGAGAGAAGTTTGAAAAGTCACGGACTTATTTATCCGCCCTCGTATATTCCCATTCCAGGCCCCGCTTGTATTTGGTGGACTTCTTGGCCTGCGATAACCTTGAATGTTTCATTCAAATACATGTCAGATGTTGCAATGTTAGATTTTAGACGCAGAAGTATACGGTAATGGACTAAAGCGGATACATGAATGTGGATGAAGGAATGTGAACAAGAATCTCAAGGCTAGTATTAATTTTTGCAAAACGCATAAACACTGGACATATGATGACAGGAAATTAGTTATTTGGTTGGATGAAACAAAAATTTATCTCCTGGAATACAATATTGTTGAAAGAGTCCCGGTGAAACCATTCAGAGGCACCATGTCAAGCAAACACTGTGGTGGGATTGTAATGGTGTGGGGACGTTTCACTTGCTGGGGCATTGGTCCTCTAGTGAGAGTAGAAGGTATTATGAATAAGACGAACTATCTAAGTATTTTGCAAATCAATTGGCCCGTTTTATTGAAGAAGAGTTCCCTGCAACAGAAAGAACATTCAGCAAGACGGGGATAAAAATTTTGCAAAACTGGATTGGTAAACAAGACTCCCACACAATGAAGTGGCCAAATCAAAGCTCCGATTTGAATCCCATTGACCCTACTCGCAAAAAAATGTTTTTTAAAGTACAAAGGACTTTCGCCAAAATACTTAAAGAAAAACTTGCCGAAATTTTCAAATATGGTCAATACTGGATAAAAGCATACACAATTTGCAATATTTTTGATATGTTAAGATATATAGACGCGGGTAGGGACTACATTCAAAAAGTGAATACATCCAAAAACACAGTTTGTTCGACTGCGATCACACAGATTGTCCGACTGCGGTCACACAGATTGTCCGACTGCGATCACAGATTGTTTGGTGTTAAACTCCTCCGAAACGGCTTGACCGATTTGTATATAATTTTGTGTGCGTATCGGGTAGGTCTCAGAATCGGCCAACATCTATTTATCATACCGTAAATGATAAGGGTGAATCACCCCTATATAGAACACATATTTGTCCGACTGCGAAACACAGTTTGTCAAACTGATGTAGCGGCAGCGATTAGCTGTCTTGTGTGGGTGCGGAGCACTCTCAGACCAATGAGAATAATGACGTATTATACGTATATAAAAATGAGATAGCAAGAGAGCAACGAAAATTGTGTGAACTTGTGTAACGTGTGTACGAACATAACAATGTATCTATGTATGTTCATGTGACTGTTGCTTTGCATTCTCTTTGTTTTTTGTGGGAATAAAACAAAATGTATTAAGCAAGAAAATAATGGCACATGTGCTTGCCCTGGTCTTTAAATAATTTTAGGTATTAATATTATTTAAATGTAACGTCATCATATGATTGAACGCTGTTTTTTATTTTCCAATGTAACATTTACTAATGTGTTCATAGAAATCGAACAGGTGCCGTGTAACACAAAGGTGTTAACACATCGCCCGTGAGTTCGAACACTCATTGGATTTCTTTATTAAATGTACTTTATTTAGGTTTCTATTGAAGAAATATGTTTTTGTTATCGCTTTAAAACAAATCATTTCAGTTTGTACTTAAGACATTTACCATAGATGGGCACTTTGCAGTACTACTAAAATTTCAGTAAAAATAATTCTTTAACTAGTAAATTTTTGCTGATTACTAAAATTTTTGATGTGTTAACATCTATACGCGCGCTCTAGGGCAGTAAACTATAAATTTAATACATACGCAAGTGTTAGGTTTGTAAGAGTAAATCATCGTTTGTTTGTTCGTTGCTTGGCAGTCTGTATTGAAAGTGATTATTGGACGATTTTCATATAATTTTCCCACGCGATTTTCTCCGGAAATTCATAGCCGATTTTATTAATTTTTGGATTAAAAAGCTAGTGCGGGTTTCGACGAAGAGTTTAGGCCAAAAATTAAGGCGATCCGATATCGGCGAGCCGAGATTGAAGTGTTTTAATTTGAAGTATTAATTTGGAGTAATATTAAAAAAGTATTTTATGTTGATCTTCGGTTATATCGTACGAATATAACAATGTATGTATGTGTGTAAAGTGTCTGTTGCTTTGCATTCTTTGACTTTTGTGGGAATAAAACAAAAAGTATTCAGCAAGAAAATAATGACACATGTGCTTGCACTGGGTCTTTAAATAATTTTAAGTATTAATATTATTTAACTGTAACGTCATCATATGATTGAACGCTGTTTTTTATTTTCCAATATAACATTTACGAATGTGTTCATAGAAATCGAACAGGTACCGTGTAGCAAAAAGGTGTTAACACATCGCCCGTGAGTTCGAACACTCATTGGATTTTTTTTTTCACCAATTTTTATAAAGTGCCTACATGATTACGATGAGGTGCATTGAATTTTCAGTAATCAGTACTGCCCGATTACTGATTATTATGAATACGGCCCTATGATTTGACTGGTAATGCAAATTAAATTTCATTATCAGTAAAAATTTACTGAATTTTTTCAGTAATCAGTAAATTTACTGCTTACTATAATTTTTAATGCAGTACATACATATATACTGCAGTGTGCCCATTTACTAACCAAATAAGTTAAATAAAACAAACAAAAACCAGCAAATTCCTATGTATTTACAATATTGAAAGTTTTGATACTTTTAATTGATTAATTAAAAAAATATACTAAAAGCATAAGTACTTCCAACTTCATTACTAGATGTTTACACATCTCCCCTGTGATCGGACTCACATTAATTTTTTGATGTGTTAACATCTATACGCGCGCCTCTAGGGCAGTAAACTATCAAACTAATACATACGCAAGTGTTAGGTTTTAAGAGTAAATCATCGTTTGTTTGTTCGTTGCTTGGCAGTCGGTATCGAAAGTGATTATTGGGCGATTTTCATATAATTTTCCCACGCGATTTTCTCCGGAAATTCATATCCGATTTTATTAATTTTTGGATTAAAAAGCTAGTACGGGTTTCGACGAAGAGTTTAGGCCAAAAATTAAGGCGATCCGATATCGGCGAGCCGAGATTTAAGTGTTTTAATTTGGAGTATTAATTTGGAGTAATATTAAAAAAGTATTTTATGTTGATCTTCGGTTATATCGTACGAATATAACAATGTATGTATGTGTGTAAAGTGTCTGTTGCTTTGCATTCTTTGACTTTTGTGGGAATAAAACAAAAAGTATTGAGCAAGAAAATAATGACACATGTGCTTGCACTGGGTCTTTAAATAATTTTAAGTATTAATATTATTTAACTGTAACGTCATCATATGATTGAACGCTGTTTTCTATTTTCCAATGTAACATTTGCGAATGTGTTCATAGAAATCGAACAGGTACCGTGTAGCAAAAAGGTGTTAACACATCGCCCGTGAGTTCGAACACTCATTGGATTTTTTTATTATTGTGAAAGGTAAGTCAAATAAAATGTGGGTGTGGAGCACTCTCAGAGCAAAGAGAATAATGATAAAAATGAGATAGCAAGAGATCACCGAAAAATTCTGTAGCGTATGTAAGACCATAACAATGTACATATGTATGGTCATGTGTCTGCTGCTTTCCATTCTCTTTGTTTTTTGTGGGAATAAAACAAAAAGTAAAGCAACAAACTAATGACACATGTGCTTGCACTGGTCTCTAAATAATTGTAAGTATTAATATTATTTAAATGTAACGTCATCGTATGATTGAACGCTGTTTTTTATTTTCCAATATACATATATTTTTACCGTGTCGCAAAAAGGTGTTAACACATCGCCCGTGAGTTCGAACACTCATAGGAATTTTTTTAAGAAAAGCTACAATTTTTAATAATAAGTGCTTTCTGTAAGAAAAATCCAACGAGTATTTAATTTTTTATTTACAAAGAAGTACTTTTTTAAGGACAGGCACTTTTTAAAGAAGTGGTACTCTTTTTAGGAAAAGGCTATTTTTTTAAGAAAATTTAGTTATTTTCAGAAAGGCTACTTATCTCAAGAAAGGAAAAGAAAATGTATTATTTTTATTTAAGAAAAGTTACATTAAGAAAAGGAATTTTTGTAAGAAAATGTATTTTTTTAAGATAAGGTATTTTTTGTTTGAAGGAAAGCTTTTTTTACGAAAGAACATGTACAATTTTAAGAGTAGGTACTTATCTCAAGAAAAGTTATTTTGTTTTGCAAAAAAGAAAATTTAGTTTTTTAAGAAAAGGCAATTTGTTGTAAGATAATGTACTTTTTTGAGAAAAGTTACTTATTTTAAAGTTACTTACTTAAGAATTTACTTTTTTTTTAAGAAAACGCACTTATTTAAGAAAATGTTATTTTTTTAAACTTCTTTCACTTTGGCTTCTCTAAATTTACTTTTTATTCGGTTCAAAACTACAATATGTAATAAACAGGGTCCATATAGAAAATTTTCCATTAAACAAGAAATATCCCCCATATGTTAGTCAAGACACAAACCAAACCAAAAGTACGAGTGTAAGAGTAAGTGTGCTGCCAAATGTAATTCCGTGCTCACGGTTGCATTTCATGAATTTGCCAGTCTTGCAGTTTGCCTTTTCTAAATTTACTTTTCATTAGGCTCAAAACTACAATATGTCATAAACAGGCTCCACCTAGAAAACCTCCCTTTAAACCAAACCAAACCAAAAGTACCCAATATAGTTGATAATAATGGGTTGTAATAAAGTAGTTAAAAAAAAGTTGTTTATAGTTTTTTCATTTAGCCTCCATCCCGCATCGTGCGATAAGGAACTTCGTTCCAAAAACAGCATAAGGAACACCCTATTCTAGGCCCAACGATGATTTATAATATTCTTACAAATGTTACAAGTCCAATATGAAGCGTCGCAATGAACGCAAATGACGTTCAAATCTATCATAATTAAAAATTGTATCTCAATATTTTCATAGACCTGTTATGATGAATTAAACTAGCACAAAAGCTGTCAAAGTTATAAAAAAAACAAATCGCCTAAGAATGATGATGCCAATGACAACGATGATGCTGACGACAATTGCGGTGCTCCACCCAGTTCTGGATAATGACCATTAATCGCTTAAAACTGCTTTATATCTGTTGGTACTGCTACATTTGGAATCTAAATGACGTTTTTGTATATTTTTGTCCATTTTTTATTAAATCACCTGTCGTTATTTTTTCTTAATTTTTTTTTTTGCTGCAACGGCAAAAACTATACTAAATAATGTTGTACCACTTTGCATAATTAATGACTTAATAACTTGGTGAACTAAAAACACACTTTTCCTCTGCACATCGGCAGTCAGCACCAGACGGCCGAGACAGCGAGTACGACGGACCCAACCCACTGTGCTGTGATCTAAAGTAAAATGATTTGTACCAAAGTAACCATATCAAGTTATCAAATCACCGCAACACTTACGAATAAATTGCCAACGAAAGAGGAGGCAATTTATATGGATGGCAAACACTTTAAGACAATTTTCAACTAATTACGCCTGCAAGTGGTTAAATTTTCTTGTTGCATTGGTCACCAACACATCAGCTTCAGCGTCAACATCGCACAGCACAAACACCTTCAGTTGGGAGAGACAGATGGACAGGCGGACATTTGGAAAGACCAAAAATGGCCGTGGCAGAGGAACATCAAAATAAATGAGGAAAGTCTACAAAGGCGTTGATTAGATTTACATAACGAGTTGTGCGATTTGACGACAAAAAGGATTAACTTGAATTTTTTGTGAAACACTTAAAATATCAGCACAATCTTACATTTGAAGGAAATTCAGTGTCAAATATAGGGAACTTCGGGAACCTTAACCACCGCGTTAGACCCTACCTAATTGTATATCAGACTCTACTTCGATATCGCACGACTTCGTCCGGAAAACAGTGACCAACGCGCATTGCTTAACCAACATAAATAAAATATCCTATACCAGTAAAACCTAAATCTCACAAATCTTCAGACATTTTTCAAATCACTCTCCGCCCTGGTATAACTATATATTCTACTGCACGAAACGTTCCTCTAAATTAAAATTACTACACAGAAAATTAATAAAATCGACTTCAATTAACAAATTCAGCTTCTCAATTAAATTCTTGTCTGATTATGCAAGAATTAATTAAATAAATTCTAAGACATTTTTTGAATAAAAATCAATAAATAGAGTTTATATTAGCTAAATAATTAATTGGTTTCTGACGGATAAGTCAATCCAATTAAACATTTAGTTAACTCGTTGACGCGAACATGGAATTACAAATAACTAAATTGAGTTAATTAAACAGTTTAGCAAATATTGCATATAAATTTTAATTTAAATAAAATTGTTTTTTTCTTTTATATATCCTACCTTCTAATTCTAAGCGATTCAGCTGATTTAAATAATTTCCAAAACAATTAAATCTTTGCTTCAAAATTGTGTTGATTTATAGATGTCTTCTGTGTTTCTTAAACGAGAATTTTGGGGAAATCGTAATGCAGCGAATCTTTGCCAATAGTGGTGTAAATCACAAGTGCCTCATCCCCTATTCCAAAATCATTGAACATAAAACAAATAATATTCTTTTGGTTCTACAAGAACGAGCCTACAAGTTAATTCTTATACAAGTTTATGAAAAATATGAAGTATTGGATTATAACCCATAATATGTTTCAAATTAATGTATTTCTAACTCACCAACTTGGTACATAAGGGCGAACATTCACTACACAGAAAAAAATAATTTTTCAATTCAATTAAAAAATTCGAAAATTCAATCAAAATATTAATTGAAAATCCTGTGATAAAAAAAATCACGTATCAGTTACCATATTTGTAGGTTGTTTATTGGAAAAATAATATTTTTCAATCGATGAAAAATTTCACCCATCTACGAAAATATTTGTACGTTATTTATCAAAAATATTTTCGTTTTTAGTCGATGAAGAATTTGACATATTAACAAACTAAATTGTATCTCAGTTTTCGTTTTGTCTTCGATCCGAAGTATTTTTACAAATTTTGTTTATTTAAAAAAAAAAATGAAACAGGCGCGGTAAAATTCGAACTCACATCCACTGGAAGATCGTTTCGATATTTGTGACACAGCGTCTGTTCGGGCAGCGTCTAGCCCGGTATGCCACCGACTGCCTGTGCAAACTTATCTCCAACTGAAGTTATGTGGTTGTTCGTATCGTATTTACTTCGTTAAATATTGGGGTATTTCTTACCAATTTTTTTGTTGGTACCATTTATCGATTTTCATTTCAATATTTGAGTAATTTGTCAGTATATAATGAAAAATGTAATTGAGTGCTGAGATCTCTCACGTACCAATCTTTTTGTTAACATTTTACAGTCTTTTTTTTTTGTGTACCGTGGTAACCCTGTATACCAACCCTGAGAGACTGAGAGAATAACAATACTTTTTGATTTTTATTTACTCCTACACTATTCTTGACTAATTATCCAAGCTTAAGGTCACTACTGATTTTATAAAACTTTTTGTTTTCCTCTTTTGTCTCTCGATATTTCGATTTCCTTTGGAAATCTTCTTCATGATAGGTTTTAATAGTAATAATAACAAACAAACATCAGACAGGTATTCATGTTTGTCTGTTATTATTAATATTAAAAACTATCCTGAAGAAGATTTCCAAAGGAAATCGAAATATCGAGAGAGAAAAGAGATAAACAAAAACTTTTATAAAATCAGAAGTGACCTTAAGCTTGGAAAATTAGTCAAGAATAATTAAAATAAAGGTCGAAAAATTAGAAACAAATTACTCCTACACTGGCAGAATGGGAAAATAATTATACTTTTGGTCCTCATTCGATGAAATACTTGTTTGACTCAACAAGGACATTGTTCACATTTTTATTTCGGATCAAACAATGGCTTAATTGAAATTAAATCGGTGTCATTAAACCAGTGCAAGAAATTAACTTCGTTTTCTCATTAGATAGTGCTTTTTTGTTAATTTTGAACTTCTTTTGATCAGCTGACTAAATTCTTTGTTATACAGTAACACAGCTGACATTTCAGGCTTGTCACATTATTGTCAGTCGTCTGCTTTCATTTAAATCGTATTGTGAATATGAACAATCAATATGAGCCTTTTCGTCATATTTACCTCTATTATTCCCGAAAAGGAAAAAATGCCGGGGAAACACACCGGGATATTTGTCATGTTTTGGATGCATTTAGAGAACCCACACGCCAAAGCTGGTTCAAAAAACATTTAGTTCTGGAAATTTCGCGATCAAACCCGGCCACAGAAGCGGTATGACAAATGAGGAGGACGAAATCAAAGCCGTTATCGAATCTGACAGGTACGTTCTGTTCGAGAAGTTGCAGGCAAGCTGAAAGTCTCGAACACAACCATTGAAAACCATTTGAAACAGCTTGGACTTGTCAAAAGCTTTATAATTGAGTTCTGCACGAGCTTTAGGAAATCCACTTAACAAAGCGTATGGGCACTTGCGATTTATTGCTCAAGCGCAACAAAAATTATCAATTTTTGCAGCGTATTGTCACTGGAGATGAAAAATAGATGCTTTACAATAATGTCAACCGAAAGAGATCCTGGTCCAAGCTCGATGAACGCGCTCTAACTTCCTCAATGGCGTAACTGGACCAAAACAATTTTGTGTTGTATATTTTTTGGGATTTTGAGGGAGTAATTTATTATGAACTGGTTCCGAAAAATCGAACTATAAATTCAGACGTTTAATGTCAGCAATTGACAAATCTTGATGCGACACTCAACGAAGCATGACCTGAATTGTTAAATCGCAAAAAACTGGTTTCTATCACGGCGACGCCATCCCTCACACATCTTTGCAGACTCGGCAAAACATAATGGAACTTGGATGGGAAGTGCTGCTACATTCACTTTATAGTCCTAATCTGGCACCTTCGGATTCTCATACGAGTATCTTCCGGAGTCTGCAAAAATTTTTAGACGAAAAATCCTTCAATAAACAAGAACACCTACAAGTGGGAGTATATTTGTGGGACGGACCAGTTATTCTGGAATCACAAAGTTGGCCGAACGATGGGGGAATGTCGCTGAACTAAATTGCATCTGCATAAAAAAAATTGCATCCGCATAAAATTAATTATTTGAATAAAATAATTCAAATTTATTTTGAACAAAATAGCTGAAATTTCTTTGGTGCCAATATTATTAAAGAAAATAGTCAACTTCTCAAAACTGATGAAGTCTTAATGGGAGCATTTGCAGAATTGGTGGATAAATATAAAACAGCTCCAGACTATCCCAGCAGTATGCCTAAATGCTCAACATTTAGTCGTAACCAGATCCGGGATAAACACAGGGAGGAATAACAACGGCAATTATCAAAATAACTCCCTGATAACAAAATCCATTAATGTTCGAACTCACGGGCGATGTGTTAACACCTTTCTATTACACGGTACCTGTTCGATTTCTATGAACACATTGGTAAATGTTATATTGAAAAATAAAAAACAGAGTTCAATCATTTAATGACGTTTCATTTAAATAATATTAATATTTAATAACACTTACAGCCTGTTTCTCTATCTTGAACGACTAGCTAAGCGATCGAAAATCAGTCACTCACATTCGACTCAAATTTGGTTTCTCTAAGTCGAAGTTTTGGTTCGCCTGACTTTATGTTTGTTCCTAAGTGATAGCACACTTGAAATAGAGAATCCAAAATTTGCACTGAAAAATTTTATGTTTTCATTCGACTTAAAACGACAAGATTGTGAAACCCAAACCAACTTTCTTTCGTATAGAACACGATCGAAAACTTTCGTTCGAGATAGAGTAACAGGTTGTTAAATTATTTATTTTGTTGCTTAATACTTTTTGTTTTCTTACTTAATACTTTTTGTTTTATTCCCACAAAAAACAAAGAGAATGCAAAGCAACAGACACATGTACATACATACATTTAATGTTATGTTCAGACATACGCTACACAAGTTCACACAATTTTCGTTACTCTCTTAATATCTCATTTGTAGTATAACCATCTCATTATTCTCTTTGCTCTGAGAGTGCTCCGCACCCACACAGGGCAACTATTCGCTGCCACTACATCAGTGTGTTTTTTCGCAGTCTGACACTCTGTGTTTCGCAGTCGAACAAATCTGTGCTCTATATAGGGGTGTCATCATTTAGGGGTGTAAAAAATAGATGATGGCCGATTCTGAGACCTACCCGATATGCACATAAAATTTCATTCAAATCGGGCCAGCTGTTTCGGAGGAGTTTAAAACTGTGTTTGGACGTGTTCACTTTGTGAGTTAAATCCCTACACGCGCCTGTAGATGTTAGCACATCAAAAATACAATATAAACTGACTTTGAAACTCAAATCCATTCATTTTGAGGAAGAAGATACAAGTTATAAATTTTGTATCCAGTGTACGGGGGGAATCAAAATAAAATCGCCCAGTTCGACGGACTGATAATTTGATAAACAGATTGGCAGTACATTTAAAAATCAAACTAACTCCGTCAATGTCTAAGATCCAGTTTATCTTTATATTGAAATCTACATGACCGAAATGTACCAGGTGGAATTGACTATCAAGAAATTTACAAATTGTAAAGTCATGCAAACGAAATCTTGTTCAAACGCTGTGACACTCGAGGAAGTACACGGTGGGGCAGAAGTAATGTCTAAATATGAATTGGCTGCTATTGGGTTAGAAACTAAAAACAAATGGGATATGTTTTCACGGAAGGTTTATATGAAGGTGTAAAATTCATGATAATTAGTTTAAAAAGTGATATCGGCCAATGACCACTGCCTGACTACATGTCTACCTCCAAGACTTACCAGATTTCTGGTATTTCAGAATTTTCAGAAGTGGTGCTGACAAGGTTCGAAAATGCTCGAGACCCAAGCATTGTAAAAGCAACTCGTACAACATCTGCATGTTATGCTGCTCGCGTATACTGCTGATATAGATATCATTGGGCGCACAGTTAAAGAAGTTACTGAATTGAGAAGGAGTCAGCACAAGTGTGTCTGACGGTAAATGAGGACAAGAAAAAATTAATGGTTTCAATGAACAGGGCCTCCACGCGATTAGACCAAAGCGTGAACGTTTATAACTGTTATAATTTCGAGGTGGTGAACGAATTTATATACCTCGGATCTGCCGTAAACAAGAACATCAATGTCGGCTTTGAGATCAAGCGGAGAATTGTTCTTGCGAATAGATGTTATTTTCGGCTAAGCTAGCACATAAAGCCTTATCTCGAGTAACAAAAGTCCAGCTGTACCAGACTCTTATTCAACCTGTCTTGCTTTATGGCGCAGAATCCTGGGTCCTATCGCAAGCAGACGAAACATCTGTAGGAGTCTTCGATAGAAAAATACGCCGAAAAATGTATGGCCCAATAGTGCACAACAGCGAGTATCGGCGACGCATGAATCATGAGCTGTATGAGCTTTATCCTGACATTGACATAGGTAAGCGGATCAAGAGAACGCGATTGCGCTGGCTACGTCATGTCAGTGGAACGGATGAAGACGAACCACCACGAAGGGTTGTCGAAACCGAACTCGAAGGAACACGAAAAATAGGAAGACCAAGACTCCGTTGGAGGGATCAGGTTGACGAATCCCTGCGTACACTTGGTATTGCCAACTGGAGAAATAAATCAAAAGATCGAATTGGTTGGCGAAATACATTATCTTCGTTTTGTAAGGTCCCTGACCCCCCGGGGTTGTCCGAGACCGGATAAGTAAGTAAGTAAGTAAGAGAATATGTCCGCTAGTTCGAAGAGCTTATGTGCCAGGGCACCTATTTAACCTATTAAATTGATTTAAGACACCAGTACTTGCTTTCATTCATCAAGTGAATAATTTATATTATTAGAAATTCGTTTAATAAAAAAATTAATTGGGATTCTTTCAATGACAATTGGTATAAAACTATGATGTGATCGCATAACCAATCAGGCTGCGTATTTGTTTTGCCTTCTCACTCTAGAGCTGCTTGGACTGCCCTGGAATCATTTCTGGTCTTTCCCAATTGAGTGGCTGTCAGAAACTTTCCACATCCACGGTCAGCCCCGTTTATGATTTTCGACGCCTAAATATATATATTACCCTAGTTTGTTTTCTTTTACGTAAATAAAATAGGGCTACTACTTCTGCGTTGCTTCGTAGGAAATTTTATTGGGCCATAAAATACGGAGTATTTGACCCAGACAACGATTGAGAAGTGTTTGGACTTTCTTTATTGTCAGCATTTTCAAGCACCAAGTAGTAAAACCATATAGTAGTACAGACTTCACACTGCAGTTTTCTATTCGCAATTTCGCCTTTAGTAAGATCTTCGTATTACCTAAGATTTTTTGCAGATTTAGAAATGGAACACGGCTCTAATTTAACCAATCATTTATATCCGTTTCGGGACCACCATCCTTAGTAATATTGAAACCCAAATAATTTATTGATTCCACGTCGGTTAATTAACGAACCATGAACTGTGACTGGTGGTTTTCCTTCTTATTTTTCGAATTAGCTTCCCCTTTTTAATACTTGTTCTCAATCCTACTTTCTTCGCATTTTCGGAGAGTCTGTTTAACTTGGCGTTTGTCATCAAGTTTATGGGACATGTCACCTGCATAGTGGATATCATGTAGGTGGTCATACATATTCCACTGAATGTCAAACGGTGCTTCTGTATTGGATACCTCCGTTACCTTAAAGTGGGGGCCACAACGCATCCTTATCTAATGCCCGCACATGTGGTGAAAAGTTGACTTCCTGTTATATGTTTTTATGTTACGAGTACATCGCAGTACAGTTCCCGAACCATTCATAGTATCTGGTCCGGTACCCCGTTTCGAAATCTTGTTCAAAATCGACGAAAAGTAGGTACAGTGGCGAGTGTAATTCATGTGATTGTTCTGTGATTATCCGAGGTGAGTTTACGTGGTCGGCACACTACCCATCAGTGCTGAGCCCAGTTTGCTATATATGCCCAATATGACACCCCACTGGTTGCATCGGCTGCGGTATAAGGGTCGCCATTACTTTGCCTATGGCTTTGATCAATGTAATACCCATTCAGTTATTCCACAACGTTAGGTAACTATTTTTCGGTACAGACGTAGTAGATTTGATTGTTTATCCATGCACCGGCCAGGGTAATGTTATCTGCTAACGGTGCTAACCATAATTGAGAAGCTCCGCTTGAATGTTATCAGGAACAGCAGATTAGTAAACCTTACTTTTTCCCAGGGTTGCTTGTGACGGAGAATATCCCTTATAGAGTCGCGACGTGAGTATGCTGCCGAATAAATACCCTGACTTTTAACACTCGGATGTCTAGACTGTGTTGTGAAGTAATCCCGTCATCTCCCCATTTGTTGATCTGGTAATGCCATCATTAACGTTTAAAGTACTTCCGATGTTATTGCCGCTCTGTTTATTTATTGTGTAGTACACACTATGGAGGTTGCCTGTATTTGCAGATTTATCGGTTTGTTCTTCTATATCGTTCAGTTAGTTATTGTAACCAAAACGAACCATATATCCCACTCTACGTGCCGATATTCTGCTCTTACTTGCCTCTTTACTGTTGTTGTCTTTGACTGTATATGCATATTGTGTAAACTTACACGACTCTGAATTTCGTTCCAGGTTTCTGTATTACTCCAAGGGTTATGCTCACATCATTTCTCACCAAGGATCTCCTTAGCAGTTTCTTACAACGCTCGAACAATGCTTGGCCGTTTTTTTACAGCGAGTATAGAAATCTATGACTCTGTGACCATTGATATTCTTCGCAGTTCTTTCAATAACTTCACGCTGAAAAATCTGAATTTTTTTTATATTTGTATGCAAATATAATTTGCAGCTTGTGGTAAATACAGTATATTTGTGCCCAAACACATTATGTTTGCTAGTCAATAATACATGTTGGAGACACAATAATTAATTTGTTTTAGTGTATGGTTTAGTGATTCAAATGTGTAATTTTTTGTTGAAAACTATTGAAAACACAAACGTGACAGACAACAAAGGAACCTAAAAAGACAACAGATCTTCAATTTATGAAAACAATGCTTGCAAACATGTACATAGTTCCTGAAATATGTTGCTGGGGCTGAATTTTTTGTTAGTGTGTTCCTTTAAGTTGCTGTTGTCGTTCCTCACTTTGGCATCGAAATCTTCCGGAAATGGTTTTAGTGCACCAACTAATGGGGAGCTTACAGTAAAATCTTGTTGACTATCGAAATCGTCCTTACTAGGTACAGGTGCCTGTACCACAGAAATCCTACTGAATTTCTATTTGATCATCGCAACGATCAATGATCGCAGTGGCCGGATTGTAATTGGGGGTTCACACTATTACAATAACGTACTTCGATCAGACCTACGTTGTCCACATTGTAGGATTCCAAAACCCGTTGAGTCGCGATTTTTTGAAGAGAGTTCTTAGAGTCCATTTACCAAACAGAAGCCGTTGTTGAAAGTCGGTAAAATTTACATTTGTCGGCGTTTCTGTAACGATTATAATTTAAGATGTGTGATTCATTAGACCGCCGCATATAACCCAATTGCTGGGGTTACGAACAACCTCTAGGCAGGCATAAAAATTGAGTTATACCAACTATATTGGGTGTTGATGTTGCCTTGATACCTAACACAACATCGTCGGGAGTATGTTAATTGAGTTACTCAACCAGTCACCTTCTGAATTTTGTCAATTGAGTCTGATAGCATTATCAGGGGATACTTTACCAAATGTCGAAAGCCCTCAGTAGCTCAGAACTCTCAGAAATATTGTCGGAACGATATTGCTTTATTTTGAAACGTAAATTGCGGTCAAAATAAAATACTGGTAACTTGCAATCCAAACTTTCAAATCCAAATTTTAACATATAAACTTTAAGTTTTATACTGATTTTCTCTTTATATGTTACTTTGTTTGGCAACTCGCACATTTTGGTTGTACTTGTAAAATCTAACATCTGCTTAACCACCAACTAAGTCCATTGCAACATTTGTATCAGCAGTGCAAAAATGAAGCCAGTTAGTAGAACTGTATAAAGAAATCTACTGAATTTGATTAATTGTTTGCTGCTCCTCTCTGCAACACAAGTTGCAAATGTTACTCAGTTGCACTTCCATGGCTGCCAACCCGTTGGATTACCTGTAAAGTGTGTATAAACATTAAGAAGATAAGAAGCATGGTTACAATATGCAACACTTGCAACAAATTCTTAACGAGAGTGTGACAGAGAGAGAGGAGACAACAAGAAAGCCGGAATGCAAATGCAATATCCGCTGTCAATGTGTGGTGTTGGTGCATCCATCGGGCCAACATAAATGAAAGGCTAAGTTTGGCACGCGTATAATGTGTAAGATAAGTGAACATATTCTGATGTTCGGAATGATGCCACCGGTGATGAGGCCGATGATGACGACGATGATGATGATGCTGGCGACGACGACGCTGATGCGTTGTTGATGATGCCAAGTTATGTTACAAGTTGCAGTGGCTATACAGTTGCATTGGTGCGTGATAAAAATACCCAGCAAAGTGTTGGAACTGTATTGTTAATAATAAAGCTACAGCTTTATCAAGTTGAGACAATATTGTGGTATTGAAAATTTTGGAATTTCAGGTGGCAACTCCGTGCTTAGACCAACTCCGCGGTGCGAGAAAAATTGTTGAAGACGGCGGCACAACAGAAAAATTAAATTGGTAGCTGTTGATTTTGCCAGTTTTATAAAAATTTAGAACCTTTCTGAATTACTTGAAACTCTAAAGTGGATCAGTCGGTCAAATCGGACCAGTCGATCACATCTGCTCACAATTTGAATCAATAAAAGCCAATTATATCGGCAGCGGCATGAGCTACAACATTTTTTCGTGGATCGGCTCCCGTCTGCCACACAGTTGATTTTGTATGTATGATTGTTTTATTATGGTTGAATTTTTTTAGTAATTAACAGTGTTGCATCAAAATGTACACCAGTTTAAAATGAGGTTAAAAGTTATACTTCAGATTTTACAGATAAAATTGTATGAGTAATCTTCTGGGTCAGGCTGGGTTAACGGAGTTAACTTTCAAAATGCGTTACTCTTGGTCGGTGTAAATGCCGTATTGTTGTCTATACTCGGTGCTTCTGGAAAAACAAACAACACTGCTCGTTAAAATGTTTGCTGGGTTGCTTAGACAGCACCTCAACCTTATCTCTGAGAGAAATATATGAAATTTTTTACATTCATAATATAAATAAAGATTGCGAATACCTTAAGGATGATGTTCTTTGGAAAAAGGCCAGCAATACAAAATTAAGAATATATCGATGATTAATTCATATTCGTACTAATTCAACCGGACTAAGATTTTGTCCAATAACAAAAGGTTAATTTAAAACATAAAATTCAAAAAATCCTTAAAATCAAAATCACTCCGCTAAGAAATTCTCGCTAATAATGACCAAGGCTGATTTTGAATAACATTAATAAAACCCAACGACAGGTTCTCTGTGCATGTTGGGTTGCAATATCTCGTGTGTGCGTTGCTTTTTTTGTTTTTTTTTTGTTCGGTTGTGTCGTCTGCATGTTGGGGACACTAAGTCTCATTAATGTCCAGCTTCGTTTGTGCAACAGAAATCATCTGCCATGGGAGGCAGACAGTTTTTCTGCTCACAACAGAATGGAATGTGTGGAATGAGTGAATCTACAGAGTAGAACATCGGTATTAAGGTCAGTGCTTAATTGATTTGGATTTGAGAGAAGAAAAAATCAACAGGATTACCAAGTTCCTTTCAATATGCCTTTTTAGAATTAGGCGTAGTTACATGATAAATTGGAAAAAAGTTGCCAATCTAACTAGAAATGAGGAAAGATTTTATCTATATATCAGTTTGTTGTGCAAACTCTTTAGGATCTCAATGAAGATTAGAATTTTGAAACTAAACTAGTTGATGCCAAACAAAATTCCATTCAGTGGCAAATTGCATAAGCTACATATCAAAAACAAGTCTCATTAAATTATTAAATTTTATAGTGCGATCACTTCAATATCTTGATGAAGAAACCAATATCAGAAATTCGTTGATTTACTCCAAATTGGACGACTCCGACTGCAGCATTATGAAAATGCACACTTGCCTCCCGATTCCAGCCTTTTTCCCGACACCTTTAAATTTTAAATAAAAATTCTGGACTAGGAGTCGCAGTCGTCCATAGTTTTACTTCTCAGTCTCCGACACCAAGACAGATATCGCAACGTCCGACTCCACAGTATTGTATTGTTCGGTCTTCTCCATATCTTAATTACGATTACAATTTCAATGATTTACTTCAAAAATCACTCAGTGGCAACTAGCAACGACTTTGTCGAAACTAATCTCTGACAAGATTACGTCTAATAGTGGGAAGATTTCAATATCTTAACGAAGATTTTAATTCAAAAATTTATATTCAACATTTCGCAGGAGTCATGTAAATGTTTGGAACACCCACATACTTACGTGTAAGCATTCTTTTCACGAAATGAAGTTCTGCTGCTTTCTTGTTACTTTATTGTCTGTCACTGTCTGTTTCACCAGTTTTGAACAAACAATGCCTTATTTCGGTCACAGAAACATATGATATAACGTACTAATCATTGTGCCTCCAACATGTAATACCAACAAGAATGTGTTTAAGCACAATTATACTACACCGTTGTGGGAAACCAGCCTGAACAAGCTGCTCATTTCACCATCCCCAAAAAAATGAAAATTCACCGTGTTTAGATTTATTTGATCGTGAAATTTCAAGAGTTGCAGCTCCTCCAATTTGTTGAATGAATCCAGCCTTATGGATCAAGCACCTAGAGCGTAAATTTGTCCCTTCTACACACTAAAAAATGTGTCTTTTTTATTGTTTGGATACAAATATAACGTGTTTGTAGCTTGTCGTAAATATAGTATACTTGTGTCCAACCGCATTGTGTTTTCTATTCAATATAACATGTTTGGGACACAAGGATTAATAGGTTATAATATATGTATTTGTGACCCATATGTGGATTTGTTTGTTGAAAACCGCTGAAAACAAAAACGGGACAGACAATAAAGAAACAAAAAGCAGCAGATCTTCAATTCACAAAAATAATACTTGCAAACATGTACATGGTTCCTGAAATATGTTGTTGGGTCCATTATTTTTCAGCGATTTTAACGATTGCCAAGCTTTACCAAGCTTCATACCATCGTTTGAATCAGTGATGGCGAAGACTTTGACGAACTAGCTGATAACAGGAGACCTGCCAAAACTGTGGTATTTTTCGACCGATATCTTCAATACCTAAAAAAAAGTAAAAATGGAGATGTCAAAGACTTTGTCAAAACAACTTGTATCGAAATATATCTCAGAAAATATTAGATTCTACTGTGCAATCTCTTTAGAATTTTAGATTGTAATCCATTTAATTGATCGAGGCATAACTCAGACGTATTGACATTTTATAGTGCGATATATTTAACATCTGGGCGAAGATACCAATTCACTGAATTACTTCGGTTGACACAAAACTGTGAATCATCTTTGGATGTACCTTTTGTTTAATTCCTTAATTAATTGTTCCCAAAAATTGCGCAACCCAAAACTTTATCAACATACGGCAACCCTATCACCTAATTTGATTATTTCTATAGCCAGGCGAAGTGAACGAACCCCACAACCACTTGTTTCACATGTGTGGATGCATCATATCATGTCTGGCGTTGATGTCATTTTCAAACCCAAATATGATACATTACTTAGCTAATGGAGCATTTCTAATTATGACACACAGATGCAACAACTAACTCCTGGTATTGCAATTCAACCATCATTTTCACCTTCCAAAACTCCCATTGTGCGATGTGGAAATCCTTGGGAGAAGCTGTGAAGTTGGCAGTCAAAAGACAGATTATTCTGTGGCATCACCGCCAACCGCACACTTCAAATCTGTTTCTGTACAGGAAAGTGGAGTAGTAAATGGAGTGATTTTTGAAAAGTCCAAAGACTTGTTTGAATTTCTGGTTGACTGCATTTTGACTTGTGTTGCAGTCACAAATGCAGGCTGAAGACTGGTTGTCAGTTGAAAAAGGGGGACACGATGCAAAGTGTGGCAAGCCAATAGAGTCCAACAGACATGTGGCGGAATCAAATATCCTTTCAAACACAACATCTGTCTATTTGTATAGCGATCACCAGCAATAGCACCAGCATCCTTTTGATGAAAACAATTCCCTAGAAGTCTCCACAAAAATATGAATCACATTGACCCTTTCTACTCCTGGCTCTTGTTGTTTTAATTGACCATTAATTGTGCATTGGTTTGGTGGCCTTTGTTCTCGAATGCATTCCGGTGAAATCAATACTGCCGCCTGTCTTGGTTTTATGGGGGTGTTTTGCACCTTTTGCCTTCTTGGTTGTAATGACTCAAGCCAAATACACGTACACATGCAGTTGTATGTGGCCCGTTCCTTGTTGCCAGGATCGTATTATGATATACGATACTTTTGGAACATTTAAGTTGTACTCCTTTCTGTTCATCCGTCTGTCTTTCGGCTGGTCGGCCAGATTCCAGTTGATAGAGGCTTGTTGCTGGTGTTAAAGGTGTTGTCCATGTGACATTTACGGGATATCTTATGTTGTTATTGACCTGACGTTGCAGTTTTTATTGTTGGTCTTAAATTTTTGTTTTATGTAGTTGTTGCAGATGCGGGCACAAGCGCATGCGCATGCGTCTGACATCAGGTCAGTTTCGAAAGGAACAGAGATTTGATTTCTTTTTCAGTTCGTGAAATCCTTTCACCTGTAATCTGATCAAAGTTGTGTTTGTTGTTCGCAGTAGGGATTACATGCGTGGTGAGGAAGTGAGAAGGGAGATGACATTGTTGTGAATGCCATGTCACTTTAACTGTGTATTCCAGTGCGTGAAAGCGCTTACTGCATACAGCATCACTTTTAACAAGCGCTTCTGGAAATGCTGACATTTAACAGGAAAGAAAAAGAAACTGTAATATTTGTAATTGCAGTACAGCATAGGTATAATGTAGTTTAGAGGCTTGAAAAGGGTTGGAGGGCAAAACCGTACAGTTTTATATTGTAATTCATGGAATTTATGTAATGCTTTCAACTATTTGAACTCCACAATGTTATAGTCGACATCTTCTGCCGTCTACATGTGATTAAAATTGCGTAATCTCAAAGGTACATAATAAAATAGGACTTTTGTCATAGACTCAACTACCTCTGAATGCTACATTCTACATCAATTCAGTGAAAGCATTGACAAAGTTCAATATTGTCGTTACCAACCACCAGGAAAAGCGTTTCCAACTGTTTTAAGGCCGAACGTTTGTACTTTTCCTGAAAAGACAAGTTTACATAAAATCCCATTTATGGGATTTCAAAATAGCTATAATGGATTTCAGCGGGAGCCATTCCAGGTGTGCATTGGATTTTCGGTTCATTTTACAATTTTGGATAGGATTTTCACTGTTTGCTCTAATTGCATCCGACCTAAGCCTCAACATGAAGTGCATCTATTTTTGTGACTAGTCACTCCACAAACGGATACCAAATCACAAGTCCAACGGATACCAAATATAGGTGATCGATCTATGAATCTCGAAAATCAACTGAGTTGGACATTTTGGACATACACAAATTTATGGGATTGACGGATTTACGCTCTGTCGAAAGTTGTCGGATGTTCTTGAAGTCACGAATACAAATCACAGATATAAATATAATGGTAACGTGACTATCAGATTGTGTGCTGACGACGTTTCGTCGCAGCCACCGTGAAAATTTTCCAACTACCACGAACTTTGGCTTAAAAATTCAAATTTTCGGTAACTTAAATAAAAAATAGAACGTTCATTATTTCCCGATGTTAAGTTTCTATTAAATATAAACATAATATTTTATTTCAC
This sequence comes from Phaonia tiefii, assembly GCA_963931995.1. Taxonomy (NCBI): domain Eukaryota; kingdom Metazoa; phylum Arthropoda; class Insecta; order Diptera; family Muscidae; genus Phaonia; species Phaonia tiefii. The sequence continues at coordinate 191,790,840 of OZ008368.1, read as the reverse complement.
ATATAAAGCTGACTTTATAATCATAGAGTAAATATACCTAGTGTAATCACTTCTCTCAGAAAATGTACTACATTAGGCTTGGTTTCATATGGACGTTGCATGTTGGAAAATATTGTTTTAATATTAGCAGATAGAGGCATTAGTTCAGAACAACCAACAATAAATATTAAATACAACAACAATAGTAAAACAATATAAATTTCACAGCTCTCCTCAAAATAAAATGAAGTCAATAGTTGTGGAAACACTACCTGGTGTAAGTCAACTTACGTCGACCTCACCACGAATAGTGTGAAATGAAATGTCAGATGCGACAGGTGGCACCTCTAGGTGTATTTACTCTATGCTAAACATTGTGATATATATAATATGAATTCAGTATGAATTTAGTCCCGTACAACCAACAATAAATATTAAATACAACAACAATATTAAAATATTAAATACAACACAAATGAATACTAACAACAAAAGCCAATAATACGTACAAATTTCACAGCTCTCCTCAAAATGAAATGAAGTCAACAGTTGTGGTAACACTATCTGGTGTAAGTCAACTTACGTCGACCTCACCACGAATAGTGTGAAATGAAATGTCAGATGCGACAGGTGGCACCTCTAGGTGTATTTACTCTATGCTAAACATTGTGATATATATACTTATATATAACATTTAAAACAATATATTAATAAAAAATATGAATTCAATTTTCAAATCTAATAAGATTCTCAAATATAAAATACTCTTTCAAATTCGAATACGATGCTCAATTTTAAATATTTAAATGTGAATTTGAATGAAAAATTAAAATTTGTTTGTTTTTGTTGATATGATTTCCAATTTGAAGATATAAACATGGATAAGAAATGAGACGGTAGCGTAACAAGTTTTTTCTAAGTAATTTTGTACAATTTAATTTTGCGAAAAAACACAACACAACGACACAAGGTTAGTGACACGTTTTTTTGAATATCTGGTTGACTACATTTTGACTTGTGTTGCAATCACAAGTGTAGGCTAAAGACTGGTTGTCAGTTGAAAAAGGGGGACACAATGCAAAGTTTGGCAAGCCAATAGAGTCCAACAGGCATGTGGCGGAAGTAATTTGCTAGTAATTTTGTCCAATTTAATTTTCCGAAAAAACACAATACAACTACACCAGATTAGTGACACGTTTGTACAGGCAGTCGGTGGCTGAACGGGCTAGACTCTTCTGAAGATGACGCTTTACAAACATCGAAACGCTCGCCCAGCGAATGCAAGTTCGAATCCTAGCTCTGCTGTTTCAAATTGGCATTTTAAACAATCAAACTATCTAAAGATAACTCGGATCGATGACAAAACAAAAATTGAGATACAATTTAGATTGTTAATACGTGAACTTCTTCATCGACTGAAAACAAAAATAGTTTTGATAAATAATATACAAAAATGGTCACATGTTGATGGGTGAAATTTTACATCGACAAAAAATTATATTATTCTTATGAACAACCTACAAATATTGTAGCTGATGTGTGCATTTTTATATCACAAGATTTTCAATTAATATTTTGTTAGAATATTTGGCTTTTTTAATTGAATCGTATATTTTTTCCTTATCGCACGTTAAACAACTTTTGTTTTAACACTATTATGCTACAACCCAGTATAATCAACTGTATTCTTTACTTTTTCTTTGGTTTGTGTCGAGAATAACTATTTAGATGTCTCACATATGTTGGGAAATTTCTTGTTTAATGGGAAGTTTTCTACGTGGAGCCTGTAACCAATATTTAGTATACATTGTAGTTTTGACCGCAATAAAAAGTAAATTTAGAAAAGCCAAAGTGAATGAAGTTAAATAAATATAATTTTCTTTAAAAAAGGGAATTTTCTCAAAAAAATACCTATTCATATTATTAAGCAAAGAACCTTTTCTTAAAAAAAATACCTTCTTATATTAAAGAAGTACCTTTGCTTAAAAAAACTAAATTTTCTTACAAAAAGTACCTTTTCTTGAAAAAGTATTTAATTTAAATAATTTCTTGCGTTAAGAAACTAATCTTAAAAATGTATCTATTCTTGAAAAAAATGCCAATTCTAAAAAAAATTCACATGTCTTACAAAGAAAACTTATTTAAAAAAAAAAAATACCCTGTCTTAAAAAAATAGCTTTTCTTACAAAAATTCCTTTTCTTATATGTACCTTTTCTAAAAAATAAAATAATATCTTTTCTTTTCTTGAGATAAGTAGCCTTTCTGAAAATAAGTACATTTTCTTAAAAAACTAATTTTTCCTACAAAGATTCCACTTCTTTAAAAAGTACCAGTTCTTAAAAAAGTATTTCTTTGTAAAAAAAAAAAACATACTCTTCTGGCTTTTTCTTACAGAATGTATTTCTTTTTTGAAATAGTATCTTTTCTTCAAAAAAAAATATTAGCTTTTAATAAACGCAGTACCTCTCTCTAAAAAAGTACCTTTTCGGGAAAATGTAATACATATTACCTAAAAATATACTATAAACAAAACATTCTACATATAAACAAAAATCAAATGGGAGTTCGAATTCACGGGCGATGTGTTAACAGCTTTTTGCTACACGGTACCTGTTCGATTTCTATGAACACATTAGTAAATGTTACATTGGAAAATAAAAAAAAGCGGTACATGTGTCATTATTTTCTTCCTTAACACTTTTTATTTTATACCCACAAAAAAAAGTAAATGCAAAGCAACAGACACATGAACAAAATTATAACGAATTAATATATTTATTGACTTTAGTATTTTCTTTCACAGTGATTGTCACTGTTGTAAATTAATTTGCATATGGTTGGACCATAAACAGGTAATTTAAATATAACTTATAACTTTTTAGTAGTTTAATTTGCAGAAGTTTTTAAATGCATTGGAAAAAGTAAAATATGCAATCTTTTTTAAGAGATTGCCTCCTATTTCGTCTGTTAAAGTAAAATGTCAAAACCAACATAATTTGTAGTAACATTCACAATTGCTCATTAAATCTGCTTTAAAGTATTTAGAATAAAAAAATTAAAATATAAGCATTACACAGGTCAACAGGAAAAAATACCATTTAAAACCACTATTTTTTTCTGATGTCCATGTTACAAAAGTGGACAAAATTTTAAATTCTATGGATAACTTTTTTTTAAAAAATTTTTTAAGTAAAATTGTCCATTTTTGAATAGCTTGTTCCACGGATTTTAACATAACTCAAGAACGATTCATCCCACTTTACTAGTGAATACACCAAGTAATTTGCTACTAAAATACCTACAAGTTTTGTTAACATTATTTTTTAGCCTGCAAAAGAGTTGCGGGGTTATCTAAAAAGGTGTGGTGAAAAATAATATTTTTCAGCCAAAATGTATACAAATTTTTTTTTTAAAAAAATTAGAAAAAATCCTAACCGACAAAAGTGCTCCGTTTAGCACTTTGATATTAATGCCTAACCTGCTATGAATAAAATGAGACATTTCATAAGAAAATCGATGGATAAATTTAGATTTTATTCACAATTAGGTAAAGGCACCTCATTTTGTCCAAAATATATAAATTTTTTTTTAATGATTCTGAGAATGAAACAAAAATCACAAAATGCGATTTTAAATTCTGTGAATCGTAACACATTTGCATTCAACACCTGTGATCTTGTTACAACCCCTCACAAAAAAAAGTTTTGTAAAAAACCGCACACAAAAGGCACTTGTTCTACCTGTTTACTGCAACAAGAAGCTAAAACACACACTCTCAAAAAAGAGTTTTGTAAAAAACCCCACACTAAATGTACTTGTTCTAACCTGTTTACTGCAACAAGAAGCTAAAACACACGCTCACAAAAAAGAGTTTTGTAAAAAACCCCACACAAAATGCACTTGTTTTACCTGTTTACTGCAACAAGAAGCTAAAACACACTTGACAATCACACCCGCAAGAAGTATATATAATAGTTCAAGTATCCTTTCTTAATCATTCAACAAGTGTACGCAACAGTGAAAAGTCTAATTTACCCAAAAATGAGCAACAAATTCAGAAAGTTTAGTAGCAAATTATTTGGTGTATTCACTAGTAAAGTGGGATGAATCGTTCTTGAGTTATGTTAAAATCCGTGGAACAAGCTTTTAAAAATGGACAATTTTACTTAAAAAATTATTTTAAAAAAAAAATTATCCATAGAATTTAAAATTTTATCCACTTTTGTAACATGGATCTCGTAATACATCAGAAAAACATAGTGGTTTTAAATGGCTTCAAAATTTTTTCGATTTTGTTCCCTTGTGTTATTAAAGCCAACAGAGGCTATTCGAAAGAAACTAGGAAGACACAAAACTCCCCAGTTTAAAAACACACACAGTACTTTGATTGACATTGATCACACACTAAATTCCTTGTTATATGATACATTTGAACATTTCAAGCTTAAGTTGGTGATGTAACATTATTTTCAGAGGTCAGTTTGAATTTGATACGTGTTGTGTATATGGCTGATCAAAATGAGCATTTTCGTCATATCTTTCTCTTTTATTTCCGAAAAAACAAAAAAGCTGCGCAAGCTTAACAGAACGCACATGCCAAACCTGGTTCAAAAAATTGCAATCTAGAAAATAAGGTGGATGAGGACGAAATCAAAACCATTATTGAATATATATGTTCGAGAAGTTGGATACAAGCCGAAGGTGTCGCACATGACTATTGAAAACTATTTCAAACTGCTTCGACTTGTCAAAAAGCTTGATATTTTGGTTCCGCACGAACTTAAGGAAATCCAAGTAACAAAACGGGTAAAACCTTGCGAATTATTGCTCAAACGCAACAAAACGTGATCAACTTTTGAAACAATTTGTCACTGGAGAAGAAAAATTGACTCTTTACAACAATGTCAACAGAAAGAGATCCTAGCCCAAGCACGATGAACGCGACCGACCAAACTTATTAGGGATGTCAATCGGGATTTCTCGACTCCCAAAAGCCAGGGCTTTAAAAAAAACAGCAGACAGTTGTCCGAGGCCATCGGCAACGGACTGTCCCTGCAGGCTGTGTCAGAGACACGGCCATTAAGTTTAACGTAGAATACGCCATCCGATAAGACAGAAAACATATATAACAATAAATGATAAATAACATTAGCAAATGAATTTATTTATTTGATAGTTACTTTTGATAATATACATAAGCTTAAAATTAAATAAAATAAATTTAAATAAAGCTTATTTATTTTTAATGTAACATAAAAATGTATGAATTAATTTTTTCATATATTTTTTATAATTATATATCCATGTTAAATTCGAATTCACATTTAACTTTTTGTTTCACTTAAATACATAAGTAAATATACGAAATTTCAATATTTCATCAATCAAAGCAACAGCCGAAGGTTTGTGTCCACACTGAAACAGCAGCATAGTTTGTGTTCACGCTACAAACTCAAACACTCAACCAAACACCACACATATGTTTGAGTGTATGTGTTTAACCAATTTTCATTTGAGAAATTTAAATATTAGGAAGATATCAACCAATATGAAATGTATATCAAACGAAACATAACATCTTCATTTACCTACCTTACCTATAATTTATAAAAAAAGTTATCTCGCCGTTTCCTCATAATCAATGAAATAAATATTACAACAATAACAATCTGACATGACTCCCTATACCGTAAGGTAAGACGTATTCTACGCCAAAAATGGTGTCCCATAACATCCCATGAAGGGATTGGGGAGAGCTTCTCACAATCTGTGAGATATGCGCTTTCTAGTTTTACACTCATTGATTGGGACCTACTGTTTTACACCGGTTCCGAACGGTATTTTGAGAAGCATTTTCATGGCTAAGTACTCGATAGTGTCGCCATCACTAAGCGAGGTGGCCGTCGTCGAAAGAAATGTAAGGTTGTCTGAGCAGGGATCGAACACACGTTCTCATGTACACTAGCCATTGCACCGCCGATGGTCGCTTTTTTATTTATGTAAAAAAGCCCGGGACTTGAGTTTTTGGGCTTTAAATAAAAAATAGTGGTCTGGAATTGACAACAAGGCGTTTATATTAGACAAAATTAATTTGTACTAAACGGAAGATTGTTAAACATCGGACTAGTAAAATTAAATACGGCTGGAACAACAGAAAATTCGGTCCAACTTATTGAAGGGCGTTTAATGGAAATCAGTTTGTCATTTGCGGAAGACATTGCCGGGGTTACGACGGATGGAGCGCCGTTAATGTATAAAAATTTAAAACTTACAGCTCCAAACCAACAACTGTACGTCCATCTCGCTATATTGCACTTTTTAGTTACAAACCACACTAACTGTTGCACGCAGAACAATCGGTCCTTTTTTGTTGTTTGGATGCAAATATTACGTGTTTGTAGCTTGTCGCAAATATAGTATACTTGTGTTCAAACACAATAGTCGTGTTTAGTCGACTTGTCGCTTGCTAAGTTGCAAAGAAAACGGCAATTTAGCGATAAGTCATTTTTTGTCAAAAATATGAATATGGGTTGAAATCGGTAAAAGATGTCAAAACAATTTGTTTTTAAACTTAGCGAAAATGATTCTCGCCGCTAATTTCTCGCTAAGTCTTCGCTAAGTGCTTCGTACAAAACAAGCGAATGTTTAAGCAACCGGTGTAACCAAAACACGATTAATATTACATGTTAGAGATACAATGATTAAAATGTTATAATATATGGTTTTGCGACCCAAATATACCTTTGTTTGTTGACAACTGCTGCAACCAAAAACGTGACAGACAACAAATAAACAAAAAGCAGCAGATCTTTGCTTAATGAAAACAATGGTTGAAAGCATGTTCATGGTTCATGCAATATGTTGCTGGGGCATTTTTTCAGCATGGGCCATTGTGGAATTATTTTCTTTAGAAGATGACGAAGAATTATAATCTTTCGAAATTTGTTTAGCTGAAACCAGAAATGGTATTACAGAAAAATCCCACATCAGACCACTTATGTAAAGATCCGAGAAATATGTTAACTTTTTCGAAAAAGTCCAAAGGAAAATAAATCGTGCCTGGTAAAAAGGTGGTCATAGATCTAAAATAATATCTGATAAAGAGTTTAGTTTGTTGCATAAAACAATTAAAGTTCTCAATCCATTAAAATAAACGGTCGGAGCATTATGACGATCTGACATAAATCTTTGGAAAGTAGATGCTGTTTCGGCATTCATCATGAAAGAGATTTAAGCCATTATATGTAATTTAAGTGACGAGGTAAAGAAAAGATTAACGAAGAACAATCTATCGTATTTAAGTCTTTAAAAAATCCAAACATGTATTTTGGTTTGGAGGATTTTATGAACATAAATATATCATTTAAAATCTGAAAGAGAAAAATTAATATATCGACTTAAAAAAGACTTAGACAAACAACATAACGACAGTTGGCGATCAAAATGCAATCCATTTAAACGTAAATATTGTGGAAGATTAAAATGAAAATGTTTCTATAGGGAACAAATGTAACGACGGAAAGTTCTGTAGACATTCAATAAAAATCAATGTTTTTGTTTCAGGTGCAATAAGAAGCAAGCATTTGCAAGCTGTATAAATTTTTTTGTTGACGATTTTATCAATTGTGGCATGTTTTCAATCAATTGTGGCATGTTTTTTTGTCATCAGCTTTTATATCTAAAAAAAATCAGTTCGAGATTAGCAGATGGCTCTTCAGATGCTCTAATTCTGTTGCGTTCTTTCCTGACAAATCAATTCCTTTAATCTTAAATTTAATATACGCATATATTACACATATGTATATTACAAATAAATTGACTTCTTCTTTATGTGTCTGCTTAAAATAAATATGAAATGTCTTTTTGTTTTGTGCAATACTTATTTGATATTTTTTATATTCCTTACACTAAACCTGATAAGTACGCGTTCCGAAAAATCCAGATCTCCCGGGATTTAATTTCCCGAAGCCCGGTCTTTTTAAAACACAGTCCCGTTTGACATCCCTAGGTGATATGACCAAAAAGGGGTAAAGTTGTCAATTTGGTGGGACGTTAAGGGCGCAATTGATTTTAACTGCTTCCAAACTATAAATTCTGACTTCTATTGTCAGCAATTGACACACCTTGATGAGACTCTTAAAGAAGCACGACCTAAATTGCGCCAGGCCTCACACAATGTTACAGACACGGCAACAAATACTGGAGCTTGGGTGGGAGGTGATGCCACATCCACCTTATAGTCCTGATCTGTAACCTTCTTATTTCAATTACTACGGAGTCTGCAAAGCATTTTGAATAAAAACTCCTCCAATGCAGAAGAGGATCCGAGTTGCTCGAGTATATTTGTGAGAGGGACCAGCCATTCTATGAATCTGGGATAAAAAAGTTGCGTGGCAGAAGCTCATTCAAAAAATCAACACATAGATTAAAATTAATTATTTGAATAAAATAACACTGTGCAACACGAAAAAACATATCCATATACGGACACCACTACGTGATAAAAGACCAAAAAAAATGACCCGTGTCTCCCAGTTTTGCCCAAAGTCATGCACTTTTTTTATGGGCACCCAAAGATTTGGGGCCTCGGTATCATTCTTGCAAAAATGTGATCATTTTGGCAGGCTCATATCTTGCAAATCGTTTGGAATTTTGATTTACTCTCTGAGGGAAAGTTATAGTTCGTGTCATAAAGAACAAAAATGCTGAACATAAAGATCATCTCCAAAGTCAAAATCGCAAAAAAAAACTTAAAAAAGTGAATTTTTTACCTTTTTCCCCTGTTTAGGTCCATAGGTAGCAAACCGTTCCTAGGAAGTTCATATGCTTTAGAAAGTTTTTTACTGAGATCTTAGGTACATTTTTGTAGTTGACTCTTTCCTCGAATTTTGAACGGTTTGCTACCTATGGGCCTGAACAAGGGAAAAAGGTAAAAAAAAATCGAATTTTTTTCAAATTTTTGCGATTTTGACCTTGAAGATGAAGCTTCCCCAGAGAGTAAATCAAAATTCCGAAGGATCTGCAAGATATGAGCTTTCACAAAAATATCACTTTTTTGCAAGAATGACACCGAGGCCCCATATCTTTGGGGGCCCATAAAAAAAAGTCCATGACTTGGGGCAAAACTGTGAGACAGGGGACTTTTTTGTCTTTTATCACGTAGTGGTGTCCGCATATTGTTAGAATTCCATGACTTAAGACATTACACACAGGGTAGTTGAAAATTACTTTGAACAAAAAAAATTTAATTACTATCTTGCCAACCCAATACGATCAATGCTCAGGAGCTAATTTTAACTTTAAAAATTTCTCTCCAGTTAATATTTCAACACGGAATGAAACTGATGCGGACGTCAGTAGTGCAAAAGAGGCAATAAGAAACCTTGGATTAGTACAGAATTCTGTAACGAATATCTGAATCCTAGACGCCTCTACAATATACGTCTTAGACCCAAGACTCCTATGTTACAATTATGAGCAGACTATCGGCGCATAAAGTGGCGTACATCGATCGTCCCGATTACCACAAGTATCTGAATGGCATAAATCAAGCCCCTGCAACTGCAGGTTTCATCCGTGGGGGTATTCTTCAGAAAAACAGGTGAACGGCGACAACATTATACGCGCCTGAATCTGCAAAAGATAATGGTGACAGAGAGCAAACACAAACAGAGCAGCAAGTAAAGAGATTGCGTGAATTCGATACAACACAGCCTGGACTTCCAAATGATGAGAGCGAGATTGTGGTCTTGGCGGGCTTCTCAAGTCACAACCAAAGAACGAAAATGTCAATGGCTCCCCTTTATTGATCCTTATATTGGAGGATACTCCATTCCTGGAAATCTTGCGTAACAAATATCAGATTGACTCAGTGTTTCGTTCTGTGCGAATACGCAGTAGCTTTGTCTTCTTAGCATTTATTTTCAATCCAAAATTGTTCGCAAATTTGGGGCTCCTGTTTTGTTAATTATGACAAAATGTATAACATTTCAATTTGTTCACTAAATCAATTTTTTTTTGTATACACGCTGAAAAAAACGGTCTCTCTAGCATATTCTCCTAAACATATTCTGCAGGCACTTACTTGTACCATTCATATGTTTAGAAGTCCCAAACTTACTTGTATTTAAATACAAACAGTATCATGTTTACGGGCAAATGGTTTTGCGAGGAAACATATGCGTTCTTCATCCCAAACATCCATATACTCACACTGAAGCATTCACGTGTTTCCCCCAAACCTGCACATACTTACGTGAAAACATGCGTATTTCCTCCCAAACATAATAATATTTTGAAAACGATATCAAAGGTGCAATAGTGGCATAATGGCTTTATATCACCTCGTGTGCGGAAATAAAGTCATTTCAACTAATTTCTCAATGTGACAAGAAATAAGGTAATATGGCTTTATTGCCTATGGCCTTATATCTCGGCTTCGTACGACGGATATACTTTGGATACCAAAAAAAGGGGTTGTTTTCGTAAGAACTTAAATTCCCCAATGCAAGGTTTGAGCCTGTAAGTACAATGGACGTGCTCAGACTCTATTATGCAACTTATAGAACCACGTGGACGAAGATTTTCGTCTCTTAATCGTTAATCCAACAGACTGAAGAATTTATGCAAAACCTCGATGATCCTCCTATCCTCAATATTGTAATAGTCATTTATCGTGATGACCGCCAACGAAATCTGTGAAAGGCTCGGAACTAATAACCGAATACTCATCTACACTATTCGCGCATTCCAAGCTAACAAAATTCACATGGTACACTACATTTTTTGTGGGAACTTTAATATATTTATAACATTTTAATAATTTCCATTCCGCAATCACAATTAGAATGCTTTCGATTAAAGTCCCATTCCAGGCCATTGCAAAACCTTCACTTGTCCAACTGCTCAACTAGTATATTAGGAAATTTATGCCAAAACCTGACCCAAACTCTGGTCATTATTCAATAATGAAAACTGTTGTGACAAATTGTATTTACTTAACAAAGTTTTCCACCAACATAAACTGAGGGAGAGAGAAAATCTTTTCGGATGCATGAACAAAAATTATTAACTGACAATTTGGCAGATAATAATTTTCATATTTTCGACTTTAAATTATGTTTTAAGGGCTTAAACTCGTTAGCATGCAGGTTTGGTTTTTTTGTGTTCCCCATTTTGTCATGGTGTTCCCCGTGTCCGCGTTTTAACAACTTTAAGCCAACGACGAAATGAAGCTAATGAAGATTTTAAGCAAACAACATGGCTTTAATCGAAATCGCATAAATCTATACAACAAGATTTCATGGCAATGGCAAAAAATACGAAAAAATTGGTAACTTGTCGTGATGGCCGATATTACGAGTATTGATGGATTTAGGGCGATTATAAGATCGTTGTCGTCATATTGCCAAAGTTACCCCAAAAATTAGTACAGAATGCAGCCACAGATAACTGCGGCAATATTTGAAAAATGACTTCAAACTGATCATAGAAATTGCGCAATCTTGTTTGAGTTTTTTTTACTTCTAAAGCTTCAATGGATTGCATTACAATCGATGGAAGTTGACGATTCAAATTGAGCTGTCATGTTTGTTTGCCGTTAATCATCTTGGGGAAATGTACCCTACAATAGGTTGTAATACACGATAAGTTTCTTTAGAGCTGTTTAATATAAATAAGCTACTGCATATATTCGAAAAATTCTCCAGAGCCACAGATTGACAAGTACTGCATGCTAGAAGTTACAACCTAATATCCATAATATGTTTCGAGGAATGCTTATAATATTTTCCGGGTAAACCATTCATTGGTTAATAGAGCTTCTCGAAAACAGCCAAATTTCCGCTTTCTAGTTGTCGACCATGTTATCGCGGCCCACAGTTTTACACCTCATACGACCATTTCATGGCTACCTCTCAGACGATGAAGCAATCTGTCGTGTAATGTATTCAACATCCTAATGTGGGAAATTATTACGATTAATAGACTGAATAGGGAAGTAACCATTAGCAACAAAAGGCACACGTCCTAGTAAACATGAGAAGTGTTTATGGAGAAGTGCTTGATGAAAAAAGATAATGCAATTACTTGCACTGAATGTTGTCTTTAATTTGACTTTTAAATTAACTTATGATTGGCTTTAGATTAGATTAGATGCAGTACAGTGTAAGAAGTTGTTGTTCCCATGGGGGGTTGCTATTTATATTTCGAGCTCAGCAATAAAAACAATCATTGATTATTCGAAATGGTTTGATTGTTTTTTAAAATAGTCTCCGTGAAGATGTATGTCTATATACTTTTGCATGCGTTCAAACCAATTTTCGAAGCACTTTTTCCACTCCGATTGAGATACCTCCAAATCATAGCTTTTGAACTCTTCAACAGCTGCTCCGGCATCGAAAAATGTTGACCAAGCAGTAAAAAGAAGTCATTAGATTCCAGATCAGGGCTGTACGGCAGATGACCCATCAATTCGACATGTTGAGTACTCAAATAGCTCATTGTTTCAGGTGATGTGTGAGAGCTCGCATTGTCGTGATGCAAAATGATCCGTCTTCTCTTGTTGTTTTTCTATATTTCTTCGAATGCTGTTGGCAAACAGATGGTACTATACCAATCAGAATATACCGTCCAACGTTCCAGCAAAGACACTGTGGAAACAATACCGGTTATGCGAAAAACGCGATCATTGCTTCGGTGTGCTTCTTCCACGAACAACTTTTGTTGGATTTAGCTCGCCTTGAAAGACCCATACGGTCGATTGCCTAGAAACGTTTCGACGATGCCGACGGTATCTTTCTCGTAGGAATCTATCTATACAGCTGGATCTATTTTGTGCGTTTCTGAGGCATAACTAGAATCTTAGAATTAATTATATATTTTATGGCGAGGAGAGTGTTCAAATCCAACCCCGAAAACTGAAAAACTGTGTTTGTTATGTAAACCCGACTGGTGGTTCTTTAATGGCCAGTTTTTAAGTGGGTAGTTAACTATAAGATTACTTAATCGTAATTGAAAGTTAATTTGAGGTTAACTTTGCATTTTGTTTTTCAGTGGTGAGTTAATGTAAGTCGCCATTTTGTTAACGATTATGGCAATCCTTGTATTCTTATTGGAAAAAACAACTGGTTTGGGATAAATACCAAAACAACAAAGAGGAATTATGTAAAATAAGAAATAGATGCATAAAATCGAAGTTATTTTAACAAAAATGTTTTAAAAATTATAAAGGCGCAATTATTTAAAGATCTAGACGCAACGTGTGTGTACAAAAACGCAAAACAGAAGCATATATTTTATACAATCTAACATTTCTCATTTTGACAGTCAGTAATTTGATTGTCAAAATCATATGGTTCTGACTAAAAGTTAACCAACCAATATTGTGGATTAAATCATAGTTAAACAATGACTGAAAAACACAATACGATGTTTAACCAGGATTTAACAGAGAAACGAAGATCACCGCTGACGGAAAAACTGGCCATAAGAATGGGTATTTTGGAATAACCGGTTAAACTGTTTGTTTTCCATAGATAGGAACTTTTTCGGCTGCGTCAAATTTATAAATTAAAATTAAACCATGTAGTCTAAACAATTTTCGTACAACACATACTCAACTCTGACATAGTACCAATTCTGAACACTACCCAATCAAAACTGCAACACTTGTCTTTAATATCAATTGTTGTCTTTTACATTTCAATTGATATATTTTAAAATTAAAGTTTCAAGTTCAATTTGATATCTATTAAATTAAATTTAATGTTTTTAAATTTCAGTGTGAAATGGTGCTGTACATTTGAAATCAATAATTTTGGTTTCAATGAATGTTATAAAAATTTTCTTAAAGGGACGACACTGACATATGAACATTTACGACAGAAGATTCTCGTATTCATTGATAAATTATCTGTTCAATTTAAAACAATATAAATCTCGATTATTTTTGTGGTTAGAACCATAAGACATGCAACACGTGGTGGCTTCTGGATCACAGATTTTTTTACATTTTGTGGCATATTGCATACTGAACAAGGTTCTGTAGTTGGTTTAGTATGAGTACCGTTGAGTTTTGTTTAGAAATATTTTAAAAAAATATGAAATAGATTCAACTAAGGCGGAATGTTCTGAGTGCCCCAAATCCTTGAGTTGTAGAGGTTGCTCAACGTCATCCCTCGTCAATCAAGTAATGATCTGTGAAATTCTAGACCGATTTGCAGCTGAAGACGGAATGTCATCACTTCAAAAATCTAAATATATATCACAATTTTTTGCATTCCAAAGACTAGCAAACGACGAAATCGCATGGATATTAATTGTTGACTTTCAGACAGACAAAAAGAGGACACTATTATAACACATCTAAAGACAGTTATAAAACGTTATGTCTGTTTTGACGTAGAATACGTCTTACCTTACGGTATGAGGAGTCATGTCAGGTTTTTATTGTTGTAATCTTTATTTCATCGAATTTGAGGAAACGGCTAGATGAATTTTTTTAAATTTTTTTTGTAGGTAAATGAAGATGTTATCTTCCGTTTGATATACATTTCATATTGGTTGATATATTTCTAGTATTTTAATTTCTCAAATGAAAATTGTTTAAACACATACACTCAAACATATGTGTGGTGTTTGGTTGAGTGTTTTTGGTTGCTCAACATTGCTTAGGAATATGTATCTAGTAAAAAGTGAAACGAACAGCAAGCTAATGTTGCTTGGCAACATGTATCTAGTAAAAAGTGAAACAAACAGTAAGCTAACGTAATAAAGCTTTTTTGCGAAAGCTTCAATAAAGCTGTTGTAACATTAATTTTGAATTGTAAAGCGTAAAGCTTTCACACAACGCTCGAATGCTAATGCGAAGACTCGATAAGGTAAACCTTTTTTAATATTAGGGCGGCCCTCTCAACATTCGCAGAACTTATTTCAATAAAAATATTAATTAAAATACATAAATTAAATTAAGTTTAAAAAAATTGAACATAATATTTTTTTTTTTAAACGGACTTGAATCAAATGCCGTTGGTAAATATAAAAATTACAGCAGACTGTTGTCCGAGGCCTTCGGCCACGGACTGTCCCTGCAGGCTGTGTCAGAGACACGGCCATTAAGTTTAACGTAGAATACGCCATCCGATAAGACAGAAAACATATATAACAATAAATGATAAATAATATAAGCAAATGAATTTATTGTTATATATGTTTTCTGTCTTATCGGATGGCGTATTCTACGTTAAACTTAATGGCCGTGTCTCTGACACAGCCTGCAGGGACAGTCCGTGGCCGAAGGCCTCGGACAACTGTCTGCTGTAATTTTTTTCTGTGGTGGTTTTGAGTGGACCGATATTTCAAATACAAAAGACGTTAATGTCACGCTGAGAAGTTATAGACCTGAAAGCCAAATGTATGAATATAAAACCTTGGACTGCAGCATTTAAGTCACTCAGAAATAGCAACGAATAAAATTATATTGAGAGTAAGTTGCAAGAAATTGGGATGATTTGATGCAGATATCGTTCCTATCACACGTGATGAAACACTATGATTCTAATGTCCAGATGGATTCGCAGTATACCCCTAATTATGCCGTCCACATTTGTGTAGTAGACGTCTTCTATTCAAAAACGAAATCAAATACAGTGTTTAGGAACGATGAAAATTATTCCGAAGTTGAAGATTTTGATGATGGGATAGTGTTGGAAATCATACGAGATCCTATTGAAGGGGTGAATGCGATTGAACAACTTACGTCAATTAAGTCAACAGATCGTGCGGGAAGCAAATGAGATGAAAAGTTTTGTATTACAAGAATATACAAAAGAGATGAGGTTAGTGATTGACAGCAATTGCCGGTGGAGCTTCTGAAAACTTCTGCTTCATAAATTTGTAAGAATACACTCATGAGTAAATCTGGAATTTCTATATTTAGGTAAAGATGATATTACTACTACTAAAGACACAGGTACACCAAAAGACCTGAGTGCAGCCATACAACCGCTACAAAAAGTTTGCATAAAGATTCTGTCATCTAGCTTGATGCAGCTGAATTATAGTAACTCCATTCAGGTTAGAGACTTGCGAGATGTAATTGTAAAAAAAGATTTAAAAAGACAAGGCCCCAAATTGTTCCAATTTCATAAAATCCAAGAACTTCCAACAACTTCATAAAATCTAAAAAATACAACTCATTAAACTAAGAACATTTCAACTATACATTTCCTTACGTATTATTTTTTAGGTTGAAACTGCAATGATTATTATTTTTGTTTTATTTCTACAAAATACCTCTTTTGCTCATGAAAATTAAAAAAAAAAATACAAAAACGTATGAAAAAAGGAAATTTTTCTACTTACAATTATCATAAAATCGAAATCAGGTGAGATTTTCCTTCGAATTTCAAATTTGTACACAGTTTTTTACCGGTTGTCTTCTCTGGCGATTATTCGAAAACACGGGTTTGCAAAGACGGGATTTTAGAATATCTTGAAAACCGGGATTCTGAAAACTCCAGTATTTGAACACTCCATTTTAGGGAGATTTATCAAATGAACCCCGAGTTAGGCTTGAGCCTACCCCAACAGACAAATACTACACTGAAAGAAAAACTTTACATCAAATATATGTTAAATGTTCATCAATTGTTTTTTATTGAATTGATGACAAATTTCATAAATTCAACACAAAAAAAAATCCAATGAGTGTTCGAACTCACGGGCGATGTGTTACACGGTACCTGTTCGATTTCTATGAACACATTCGTAAATGTTACATTGGAAAATAAAAAACAGCGTTCAATCATATGATGACGTTACAGTTAAATAATATTAATACTTAAAATTATTTAAAGACCCAGTGCAAGCACATGTGTCATTATTTTCTTGCTCAATACTTTTTGTTTTATTCCCACAAAAGTCAAAGAATGCAAAGCAACAGACACTTGTACATACATACATACATTGTTATATTCGTACGATATAACCGAAGATCAACATAAAATACTTTTTTAATATTACTCCAAATTAAAACACTTCAATCTCGGGTCGCCGATATCGGATCGCCTTAATTTTTGGAATAAACTCTTCGTCGAAACCCGCACTAGCTTTTTAATCCAAAAATTAATAAAATCGGCTATGAATTTCCGGAGAAAATCGCGTGGGAAAATTATATGAAAATCGCCCAATAATCACTTTCAATACCGACTGCCAAGCAACGAACAAACAAACGATGATTTACTCTTACAAACCTAACACTTGTGTATGTATTAAATTTATAGTTTACTGCCCTAGAGGCGCGCGTATAGATGTTAACACATCAAAAATCAAATGAGGTGTCATGGGACACCCGGTTGGAACAAAGTTTCTTTAGCTGTATTTTATGCACTAGTTAGTTCCAGCACGTATAAAGTGACCGTTGAAAAGTACGATAATTTAAATGGATCTTTAAGCAAACGTCTTTTTGTAGAATAAACAAGTAAAAGTGTTAAATTCGGCTGTGCCGAATCTGTGATACCCTCCACCTTAGTGTTAACCACCAAAATATTAAATTTTAAAAAGGACCTTTTTCAAGAAAATGTACTTTTTTAAAAAAAAATAAAAATAAGCTTAAAAATAAAAAAGCATTTTTTGAAGAACTGTTAAAAAAAAAAACAAGCTGGGACGAGAGTTGAACCAACAACCCTCAGACTCCAACGCGCAACCCTTTACCCATCAGGCCACAGCGACCTTAGATGAAGTCTGACAAAATTCATATAAATGTATGAACACATGAAAGTACATCTAAACATTCTAAAGTACTTACCTATTATAAAGAACAACAAAGATTTTCAACCATTTTTAAGAAAATGTACTTTTTTAAAGAAAATAAAAATAAGCTTAAAAATAAAAAAGCATTTTTTAAAGAACTGTTAAAAAAAAACAAAAAACAAGCTGGGACGAGAGTTTAACCAACAACCCTCAGACTCCAACGCGCAACCTTTTACCCATCAGGCCACAGCGACCTTAGATGAAGTGTGACAAAATTCATATAAATGTATGAACACATGAAAGTACATCTAAACATTCTAAAGTGCTTACCTATTATAAAGAACAATAAAGATTTTCAACATGGAAATTCACCACACGGCAAAAGGAGTAGTTTAGTATAAAACTACAAAAAAATTAATGTGAAAATTTTATGAGTTTTTTTACGTTTCCAATCATAAAATTTTTTCCAATGGACCAATTTCGCTGATTTTCAATACCAAACTGCTCAGGAATACGAGGAACATTCTGGCCAAAAACCAAACCGCGTTATCGCCGATTGAAGTCGTGAGAATGTTTTCAACAGACGGACAGACGCACATGGCTATATCGACTCCGGTTGTTATAAGGATCAAGAATATATTTACTTTATGGGGTCGCAAACCCTTATTTCTATATGTTACAATCAGAATGACAAACTGATATATACCCTCTTTCACTTACAGTGGAGGGTATTAACAAATTTTAAGAAATTTTTTGCTCTGCAATGTATTTTTTAAAAAAAAATTTTATTTTTCCTTTTTGTACGAATATGTATTATATTTTCCAGAATATGTATTATATAGGCCCTTTTTTAAAGAGAGGTACTTCTGTCATTAAAAGATAATGTTTTGTTAAGAAAATTTACTATTTTTAAGAAGAAATGCTTTCTGTAAGAAAAAGCCAGAAGAGTATGACTTTTTTTTACAAAAAAGTACTTTTGTAAGAACAGGTACCTTTTAAAGAAGTGGTACTCTTTCTAGGAAAAAGTTATTTTTTAATAAAATTTACGTATTTTCGGTAATCCTACTTATCTCAAGAAAAAAAGGTAACATTTTATTATAAAGAAAATGTACTTTTCAGAAAATGAATTTTTGTAAGAAAATATATTTTTTATAGCAAGATATTTTTTTGACGAAAAAGTTTTTTTGACGAAATGGTAATTTTTTTAGAATTGGTCCTTTTTTCAAGAATAGGTAAATTTTTAAGAGTAGGTAGGTATTAGATATTGTCCTATTAAATAGACAAAATTAAATCATAGACACAATGTAATATTTAAAAATTATAAAATCAAAAGCAAATATCGAATTGATATGACAAGGAGTAGGGGAACTGCTATATTAATCAAGAATAACAAACAATACTACAGTCACGATAACAAAAGTAGATATTCGCTAGATGCTTTTGAGTCGTACGCCATAAAGATACCAGTTGACTGCGATAACTTTTTAGATATTACATATGGGTACTATCCGACCGGGAATATAAATTCAATACGAGCAGACTTGCACAAACTATTTGATTTTATGCATCTTCAAAATTCAAATAACTACTATGTACTAGCGGGAGACTTGAACTGCAAGCACACAGAATGGGGGTAATACTGTTAATAACGCAAAAGGCAATAATATAAAAACAAGTCAACATCGAATTCCTTTCATATCCAACACGTTCAGCGAAGCCCGGTTTCCTTAGCCGTAATTATGTCATAATGCCTTCCATTGAAGCCAGCGCACTTCACAATGGTATCACTATCACAAAGCCAACATGAAAGAACACAACCCTCATATACGTCCCTGACTATACAAATCTTGTAATAATTACCAAATCCTAAAAGTATGCAGAATAATACGGGGTTATAGCATAATACAGTTAAAAAAACAGTTGTTTAAATTTTTTTCATTTAGCCCCCATCCCTCAACGTGCGATAAGGAACTTCGTTCCAAAAGTCCTTCA
Source organism: Phaonia tiefii (assembly GCA_963931995.1). Lineage (NCBI taxonomy): Eukaryota > Metazoa > Arthropoda > Insecta > Diptera > Muscidae > Phaonia > Phaonia tiefii. The sequence continues at coordinate 191,771,117 of OZ008368.1, read as the reverse complement.
ATTTGAAGATTATCCCTTTTTCACTATTTTCAGCTTCATTGAATTAATGATCTTGTTTACATTAATCTCCATTGTTGGATTCCGGAAATAATTAGTGCGATTGATTAAAAAATATGGACGTAATATTGAAAAATAAACAGAGAAAAAAGGCGTATAAGATTGAAAATAAATACCTAATAGAAAAATAGAGAAATGGGCAGAAAACACTGTCCACGCTGTGAGCATGTTTCATGTGGTCTTTTACACTATTCTTTTGGATTGTTTACGATTAAAATAGGCCAGAGAGTTTGGCTACTCATTCAAAAACAAATTGGCATCAAAATGATAACCAATTTATATCAAATTGGCGATAAACTTACATCAAATTGATGATAAACTTACATCGAATTGACGACAGCATTACATTTAATTGATGAAAAATTTACAGCAAATTATTGAATAGTTTAAATAAAAATGGTGAAAATTTTACTTCAACTTGATGACAAACATACATCAAATTGATGTAATATTGCCGCTGAATCAACGTACGATGGGGGTGTTAGGATGTTGATGTTTTGTGGTGGCACTTATGGACGACTTGAGGTTGTCCTACACTTGGAAGTGTTCCCGGGGGAAAACACTGTGTTTAAAGTTTATTTTAATCTCTTTGTTTGCCAGCTCGTGTGCTGTTGGTTTCTTTGTTGATAGTTTAGTGTAATTAAAAACAAGAAGAAGCTCCGAAGTAAGTGAAACGAAGATGCCACTCGCTCAATGTTGACGGCCCTCGCTCATCCGGTGCAAAGGCCGATCTTTAGGTCTGTTCACGATAACACTTTTGATGAACGAATGGTGAAATATTCTTCATTAATTCAATGAAATATGTCGTAGGCTGAAAATGAGGAAATGCTTCATAAAATTTATGAAGGAAGTAATTTTTCTTTCAAATTATAGTCCGGTCATCCATTCGGTTTATTTATCTAATAATAAGATAAGACGGTATTCAATCTGTACCTGAGGATTAAATGTGCTGTAGTTGCTAAATTGGGACTAACTCGCATCATTAAACGAGTAACAGATTGTACACCACTGGAATCGTGTACAAATTTTCGATTGTTTCGGCTGTCTTCCGTGGGCCACATACACAAATGGGTCTTGCTGAGATCACATGCCACACGGAATGTTATCTTAATATTTACGATATAATGTCCTTTAATTGTGGCTGTTTTTTTTTCGATATTTGGAAAGTAATACTCAATTTTTTCCTCTCGGACATTTTTCCCCACTTCTGGAGACCATTCTAAAAAGAATGGATTATTTAACTTTTCCAGCGTATTGTTCCACTGCCAGTAAAATCATTGGCAAGACATTTTTACTTACCATATTCAATATATGGTTATAACCAAAGCTTTTTCAAACCAGGAAATAAATTATTCGTTTGTATTTTGTTAATTTTCAAAATTGTGTTAGGTCACGAGAAGTGTGACAAGTGGGTCAGGGATTTGGACTTTTGGTCCATATATCGAAAGGTTATGTCAATATATAAAACTCCACAAAAAATAAAAGTAAACTTCATGAAGATGTTGTTGTTGTTGCAATTTAAAATTTGAAAATTTCAGAAATTTAGGATTATTCTTATTATATCTCGAAAACGACTTGAGATATTTGAACATTCTTTTATAACTTTTTAAGGAAAATTAAGGAAAAGAAATTCCAGAAATGCAGTTTAAAGAAAACAATCGCATTTTAAATAAAGACAAAGGGCAAGAAAGGGCATTCATGAGAATTTAGGAAATTTAATTATCTTTCAGAAACAGAAAAAAATTGGTATTTTCAATTAATGGGTTTTCCAATAGGTACTTGACAACTTTGAATTTAATTTGTGAACGCACTATTTCACTGATCATCTAACTGTTACCTTCCTTTTTTTCAGTAAACTCAACATTTCATCATGGTAAAGTACACGAACGAACAACGTATGCAAATTATAAAAATGCACTACAGAAATTCGGGGTCGGATGACCGCGAATTTAAGAGCGTTAACTCCAATTTTCGGTCGTTATTCTCGCCCTAGTAGACAAGCAATAACAAGTTTAGTGCAAAAATTTGAGTCTACATATTCATTGTGTGATGCTGCCGTGTCAGTGAGACAACGGGCTGGTCGAAGTGACAAAAAAATCGCTACCGTTCAAGCGTCCGTAGCAAATGCTCCAAATCAGTCGATTCCGCGACGTTCTAAGGAACTTGGCATCGCCAAGACCACTTTATGGCGAATTTTGCGTAAAGATCTTGGGTTGCACCCACACAAGATCAAGCTGACTCAAGAATTGAAGCCGATAGACCATTTGACGCGACGTACGTTCTTCGATTGGGCTCTGGAGAAGATGCGTCAAGACAATGAATTTCATCCCAAAATCATCTTCAGCTCATTTTCGCTCAATGGGTTCGTCAATAAGCAAAATATGCGTTATTGGTTTGGTGAAAATCCACATATGCTTCATGCATCACCACTTCATCCACAAAAAATAAGTGTTGGGTGCTGTTTGCATGCCGGCGGCGTCATTGGGCGATATTTTTTCGTCGACAATAATGATCGTCACGTTAATGTGAATGGCGATAGTTATCGCGCCATGATTACCGATTATTTTTGGCCCGCATTGGAAAACATGGACTTGGACGACATGTGGTTTCAACAGGACGGTGCCACAAGCCACACAGCAAATGTTACAATCGATTTATTGAAGAAACGGACCAGACAATTGGCCGCCTCATTCGTGCGATTTAACGCCTCTAGACTTTTTTCTTTGGGGCTACGTCAAATCATTAGTCTATGCTAGCAAGCCGACAACGTTGGAAGAACTGAGATTACGGCTTATCACACATTTATCGAAATTTGGGTGCAACGAATTAACCGCTGCCGACGTGCCCGCGGTGGCCATATGAACAAAGTCGAGTTGCATTCATATATGTTTTGGTTTGATTTGTATTTCAAGTCGATCATAAAGTTTTGGAAATATCTCAAATGGTTTGGGTATTATTAAAAAAAAATTATCAAGTCCTTATTGGAAAACCCTTTAGTTTCCACGGATATAGATAAGGCTCCTGTAAAGTTTCCTTCGATAAAGTCTCACTAAATCTATTAATTTAATCTGCGTGATATTATCAGAAATGTTGTAGTTATCATTACAAAACTATGTTTTGATTTATACAGTTTTAGGTGTACAAAGTAGTAAACTATGTAGTCGTCTTAACTGCATTTCTAATTCTACAAGTTAAGTTTTTACAGTTTAGCAGTTCAACTTCCATGCCAGTCATTTTTTCCTTTTTTTATAAGCTGGAGAATCTATTTTCTAGAGACACGATGTGGACCACGGGTGATTGTTTGAGGGCTGCAAGTGATTTTTTGTCGTTTTTCCCCTTGCTCTGACAATCGAAGCAAATCCGCAACAGCTTAAGGATTTGTTAAAGTTTATGTTATTTTGTTTTTGACTGAAAGTATAATTAGATAGACTTGCAGCATTCAGGCAGCTTCTGCTTTACAGCAGATATTTTGATTTAAAATTAGTATTTTTTTTTACTGGAATCTATAACTAGAAACTACAGGTTACGATGATTTTGTATTCATTATTTGAAATTCTTGTAAAATTGGCAAGTTGTAGTGCTTAGTTAAAGGTTGTACAAATACTATGTTTCACTTTAAAGAGGCTGCCTTCGATTGTGAATACAAAAGTTATAATGAAGGTTTTTCAATATTATGCAAAACCTACGAAATGCTTGGAGAATTTTTAAGCAACATTGTGCTTAGTTTTAGTGGGAAAATATGTACAAATTTAGAAAGTTTAGATTGTTATTTTGAGAAGCGACTCGAAGAACACAATATATATTTATGTCTTACAAACAAGTGTTCGCACACAGAATCAATTTGATATGATTTAATTTCAATTCACGGCGTTTCATATTCGGATACAATAACTGCTTGCTGTGATGTCGTCAACATTGGGATATCATTAATAGTTTTCTTTAGTTTTTAGACCATATTATCTATCTGTTTTTGAGATACATATGACAAATTTATAAAACCAACAGACTTGTCATGTATATTGCGACGATCCCTTATCATATACCAAAAAAAAAACGAAATCATTCATTTTGCATTTTTGGGGCGTTTTTGGTGAAACACCCCAAAGTATTTATACTTTTGAAATCTTTTCAATTTACATTAAAAAAAGACAAAATCAAAAAAGAAACCTACATTGACAAATAATAAATTTAAACAAATAATAACTGCAACAACAGAATAAATGATGATATGACTAAAGACAGACCAATACCAAGAGACAGACCAACAAATTTCATAATTGTACAAAGATCGGGTAAGGTGAAGGCGCACCCAGAAAGAGGCGATTTACTTGACTTGTCGTCATAATAATCGACTTTGACGACAAACCAACTGAACGATACGAAACCTTTTCTCATGAATAAAACATTTTTTAATTTCCCATAATTTGTTGTTTTTGTCGGGAGGAAGACGCGACGCGACGCAACACGACGCATTTTGTGAAGGAAATAAACGCCAAAATCGTAAGGCAAATTATTTTATTTCATAATAAAGATAAACATACCATGAATGTTTTATGCTCTCGAAAAAAGCGTGAAATGAGTATCGTTGGGGTGTATAATCGATCGACGATGATATCAAGGCAGTGGCTACATATCAACACGAGGGTGGTTAATGTAGGCAGGCAGTAAATGCGAATGAAATATATGTTCAAAATTAAATCAACATTTGTGTCATAGAAACCAACATTTCATGCCAAATTAACGACTGTCTGTTACAGTTTATTTTAAAATGCTGTGACTGAATAACTTTCATCAAATTAAGTTTTGACAAATTAAGGATTCGTCACTTGTTCACAACATAAATCTTCAGCATTGTCCCTATAATTCCTGAGAGTCATTCATGTACACATGAGTATAGATCAGTCAAAATAAAGAAAATGTAAATAATGTTTAAATTACAAAACGCAATATTTCGAAGGACATCGAAAAAGAAGATGACCAAATCTTCGCTGAAAAGACTAGGTGGAATATTGCCTGCGAGACCTTGAGGTTACCAAATGGAGGAGAAAATCTGAAGATCGCGCCGGTTGCAAAATCATGGTATCCAAAATGTTTAAAGCGGTTTACCACTCTGGGATGTGTATGGTCACCGAAGCAAGTAAGTAATGATTAGGGATGGGTATCGATGAATCGAGTAATCGGAAAAGTCGATGGTTTTAAAAAGTAATAGATGTTTTTTTAACCGATGTGTTCTTTGTTCGGTTGAATCGATGATTAATATTAAAATATATCGATATTTTTAGGAAAGTCACTTTCTTATACTAACTTTTATACGTACTTCTTAATTGCAAATAAAACTATTTGCAAATACTTAACTCACTGTTTATACGCAGATATTATTATATTTTCGTGATGCCATTCGGGAAAAATATAGTCATATGGTAACGCTAATGGTGAAAAAATTATACAAGTTAGCATCGTTGTGCCAGCTTACTCTTGTGAAACACATACATATGTATAAGACGTGCGTATAAACATGGTATTAGTAAAGTTATCATTTGTCATTTTGATCTAACCAGTCTTGCCAAGGTGATACATACGGTATCAAAATATATATGGAAATGAAAGATGAGGCTTCCGCTCAAAACGATTCCTCACTTTCAGTTGCTGTATCTTCATCTTTGTTCAAGATGCACAACAAAAATATTCAAAATGTTATGTCAAAATCAATAACTCATAGTGTAATATCCAAGAACTCAGGAAACGCCAGTCCAGATGAATTCAGCCTTTATTTGAGGGCTCCACCAGAAAGGATACAACAGAATCTAATTTTTTATTGGAAACATATGGCAGAAACATTTCCAGAACCTTCTTCTGTGGCCCTCAAGAATGTGCCCTGCATTATAACGTCTCTGCCTTCGGAGAGACTATTTTTGGAAGCCGGCCAAATTTTAAGAGATCAGAGAAGTAGGCTGACCGATCTTGCAAATAAATTATTATTTTTAAAACACGTTCCCGATATGTTTTGGTAAAACATATATAATTATAAAAACAAAAATAAGATCCATTTTTATTTTCTAAGAATTTTTGACTTTTTCAATTATAATTATACAATATGCATTACATTTTTATTGTGTTTTTCATTTTATTCATTACCTATAATATGGGAGAAAATTATTTATAGCAAGAATTACTGGGGAAAAGGGTTTGAGAAAAGCATTCTGTCTCTAAAAAGGTTTCATTTTATTATTGAGCAATTTCATTTTGCTATTAGATGACTAGATTTAGTAGCATCGATGATTTCATCGGTCATTAATCGGTGAATCGATTATTGCCTTGAAAATACTAATCGATTACATTAATCGATGTTTTACAGTTCGCTACCCATCCCTATTAATGATGTTGTTAGTTAGATGCTCATCCTAATTCAAAAAAAAATCCAATGAGTGTTCGAAGTCACGGGCGATGTGTTAACACCTTTTTGCTACACGGTACCTGTTCGATTTCTATGAACACAATCGTAAATGTTACATTGGAAAATAAAAAACAGCGTTCAATCATATGATGACGTTACAGTTAAATAATATTAATACTTAAAATTATTTAAAGACCCAGTGCAAGCACATGTGTCATTATTTTCTTGCTCAATACTTTTTGTTTTATTCCCACAAAAGTCAAAGAATGCAAAGCAACAGACACTTGTATATACATACATACATTGTTATATTCGTACATACGCTACACAAGTTCACAAAATTGTCGTTGCTCTCTTGCTATCTTATTTTTATATACGTATAATACGTCATTACTCTCTTTGCTCTGAGAGTGCTCCGCACCCACATTTTATTGGACTTACCTTTCACTATAATAAAAAAACAACCTCAACAACAACTACTACTACTACTACTACTGATATGTTGGTGATTTATTTGTGCTTGCTGTGGCGTGGTGTATTTGTGTGGGTGGTGGGTGTAGGGGGGGTACCTAAAATAAAAACTGTTATGGAAATGTAAAGAGTGGAGAGTGTAGTGCAATTTGTCATGGTTGAGGGTATATACGCTTCGGCCCGGCCGAACTTAACACCGTTTCTACTTGTTTTTGTATACACCGGGCAATGCTAAACAACATCAAATGACTCGCGTTGTTTGGCCATATCAACAGCATCGAAACAGCCAAACAAAACATCACACATACTGTGTACGAAGTAGCTGACGTATTAGTATGTCGCCATAACATCGACTGCGCGATGGTTTTAGCAGCAGCATAAAATCTGGTTTGAGCAGATTTTGACTTTGATATATTTAGTCCCTAAACGCCGTAGATGTTAACACATCAAAAAACTAATAATTCATGAATTAGTAATGTATGTATATGAACTAATACCATCGGGTGTATTTGTAATGGAACTAGACCATATTAAAAAATTTCTTTCGGTATTTCAAAAAATTTTGGACAACGCCTTAGATCCCAACTTGTATATTGTAGAAGCGGCGTTTTATTAAATGAATGGGAAATGACAAAATGGCCACATTTTCTCTCCAACCAAAGACTTTGCAATGTTACCTTCAAAAGCAATATTTATAGAAGAATCTAGTTCTGTGGTACACAAATATTTGTTCCACTTTTTTAGGACCATCTAAGCATTCTACAGATCCATCTCCATAGAGGTGGGCAAAAGAACTCCACTCTCCTGAATACAATTTCTTTGTTGGGCATCTTTCATTGAAATCCTGAGGGGTGACAAATAAAATTCATGCACCGATAGAGCGAGCATGTAGACGATACCTGTGTCAAGGAGCAGACTCACCTAGACGGAATAGGAGCTGTCCTCCTAAGCTAAAATTGGCCATTGTGCAGATATTCGATATAATGTGTCACGCGTTGATGGATGGCAGCGAACCTACGGGAAAAATCCCAGAAAATCTATCAACAAAATACGGGGAATGAGAAAATCATGGGCTATATTCTTGTGCCGAACACCGATGAACCATTGATCGAGATAGGGAATTGCGGGATTACCTGAGGTTCTGGTGCTACAATTGGCATCAATGCATTGCATATGCACTCTGACACTCCTGATTAGACTCCTCCTTGGGAAGTTGGCAGGCTGACCTTAATGAGAAGGAGGAATAATTCAAACCCCCTAACGTTCTTCATAAAGTCCCAATCAAGGACTGCCCACTAGCAAATATATGATATTTGACAAGGAAGAGGTTCAGGCGGTAGACTATTTGCAGTCGGTGTTGCTAAAATCAGAGGACAGTGTTTCTTTGCGCGAAAATTTATCTACACAACGACCGGCAAGACACACATTCGGTTTTACCGAATGGTGAAACCCTTCCCCGAACCAACAAGAAACAGTAATCGAATCAGCAGTCGCTGGCAACAGACTTAACGGAACTGCAGCAGTAAAAGGAGGAAGCGCCAGTTTTGATGATTAACTCGCTGACAAATCATCTTCGTCATTAAAATTTAGCTTCATCTGCGCAAGACGTCAACTACAGCTCTAATGGATCAGGTAATGTGGTTTCTTTCCAATAAAATAAGTTTCGAGTGAGATATCAATGAATTTGATATTTTCCTTGAAACGTCTAAAAAAATAGTTTCCCATTACATCCCTTGAAGGGATTAGGCAGAACTTCTCACAGCCAGTGAACAGTGCGCTTTCTAGTTTTACACTCACTGATTGCGACCTACAATTTTACACTGTTTCCGAACAGTATTTTGAGAAGCTTATTCATAGCAAAATACTCGATAGTGTCGCCGTTACTAAGCGAGGCGACCGCCCTCGAAAGAGATGTAAGGTGGTCATAGCAGGGATCGAACCCACGTTCTCATGCAAAAGAGCCGCGCATACTAGCCATTGCACTACCAACGGCCACAGAGGATTGTCAATGTCATTGTGACATGGCGTCGCTGGCTGGGCGGCATCCTAGAGGTAAAATTTTCGATGGCACGGATTATTTTGAATATTAGAGCACTTTTTGTCATATGGGCATAGACCTGTGACCTAAGAAAACCAGGTTAACACGGCCGACTCGCACAACATCGGTGCCAATTCTTACCACACCTGCGTGAAATAACCGTGCCCTTAAATCGCTCGTTTAGAATGGCAATTATTGTATTAGGTGCGTGGTACGATGTGCCTTCAATTTGGCTAAAAGAAATCGGTAAAGCTCTCCGTTGACGGCGATAGCATCGCCACTATAGTTTTCGAAGAAGTACTGGTCAATGACCCCATCGGCCCACAATCCATGCCACACAAAAACGTTCTGCCAATTAGTGGACCTCATGGGGATTGGTATCTAACTTCTTGATGTATCCGTTCATACAAAAATTGGCCTGAATGACAGGGCGGATACAAAAATGGATAAAATGTCCGTAGAGTGTAAATTAGCGCACCCCGGAGGGGACAACGACAACACTGGGATATGATGATCATATGAAACTACGCTACCATAACAACGAAAATACAGCTAACTGGAACTCTTGGAAACTAGTTTCAGGCCAGCTGGACAACGTATATGCAGATACAGTCGGAAATAGAACGGAAACAGTCTAGTAAATGTTGAGAATACTAACGCCTCCTCACTTTCCGACTGAAAAAGCTGAGGTCATGGTGGAACAGTAGCAACAGCCACTTACTTACTTATTTAGGTGACCTCAAACACCCCAAATGGGTCAAGGGCCTTAAAAAATGGGCATAACATATTTCTCTAACCGGATCGATCTTCAGCTTTGCTCTTCCAGTTAGTAACACCAAACTCTTGTAGACAATATTCCACTTAATCTTTCCAGCGAAGTCTTGGTCGTTCTATTTTTCGATGTTCTTCGAGTACGTCTTCGAATACCTTTCACACTGGTTCCTTCTGATGGATTCAACTTATATGGCCTAGTTAGTATAAAGCCGCTATTTTCATATGCATATCACGTCGATGTCGGTGTACAGATTATACAGCTCATGGTTCATCTGACGGCAATACTTGCCGTTTTCTATTACAGGACCATAAATCCTTCGGAGCATTTTCCTTTTGAAGACTCACAGTGATGTTTCATCAGCATGCGACAAGACCTAGGATTGTACACCATTAAGTATAAGATATGGTTGGATATCTGTTTCTCGGGAGAGGGTCTTATATCTGACGTGCTTGTGAATAATATCTGTTTGCAAGCACAATTGTGCGTTGAATTTTTAGGCTGACATTATTGCTTCTGTTCACGGCAGATCTGAGGTAAATAAATTTGTTCGTTACCTCGACATTACTACGGTCATCACCGTTCACCCTTTCATCCACTCAGGTGGATGTTCTTCTTGCCGAATCCATTAATTTTGTCTTATCCTGGTTTACTGCCAAATACACTTTTGCTGATTCCTTCTCAATTCTCGAAAATACTGCAGTAACAGCCACTCAGTGAAACAAATCGAAACTTGGCCATTTCGAACGATTGGATTAGGAGTTCAAACTATTATCCCATCTGTAGGCAGCTAGTTTAGATAGAAGATTTCGAGCTATATTGCAAGATGAAGTTGACAGTTGCCCATTTGTCCGCAATCTGCACGTACGCCTATTTTTCAAGGATTTGGCAGAAGGCGAGAGTAGCTTCTATCCCCAAACCGGAGAAGGCAAGTTATGCGAAGCCAGAACCGTATCGGTAGACGGTTTTGTGAAATTCGAGACATCAGACAAGCTGTTGAAGTTAAATCAATATGCCTCAATTGACCATTTTTATAGAGAGTGCTTTCAAGAATGTGGAAACGGTAATGCCAGTTTGACCGGGCAATAATAGGAACCAAGTCGCCGAATTGGGGCCAACTCGAGAAGGGAATCGGTATAGGATTGTAGCATAGTTCGATCTATTTGGCCGGCCATTGATGGAACACGTACCAAAGGGCTGCTCTCCCTTACTAAGTACACACTTAGTACTCTCACAGGAGTCATAACTGGACACTGCTACATGGCTGCACGTATGAAACTTCCATATGAAGACTTCTGGAAAAGTTGTTTAGCACTTGCTAGGACTGTAAGAGTCTCGTCTAGCCTTCCTAGTGGGCAGGCTCTTCGAAAACCTCAATGACATAGCAGACGCTCCAATTAAACCTCTCGTCAAAACCATAGAAAAATCTCGCTGGTTCACAACTGAGAAAAAAAATTTGCGCTAGACTCTCTCCTTTAACTTACCCTCTCTTCTACACTCTTCTCTACAACGATTCCTTTCTCCTTTCAATTTGTATAAGGGAATCCAGGGAACCTAGGAGTAATGCTGGATTGAAAACTACTTCCGAAAGACCACATAGAGACCAGACTTGGAAAGGCTTACAGTTGGTGGTATGTTTGCAGAAGAGCTATACGCTCAACATGTGGCCTCACTCCTAAGATTACACACTGGCTCCACACGAGCATGATAAGGCCTATTTTGACTTACGTACTGTGGTGAACGGCAACGGAGAAGAAGTGGTACATTGAACAACTGCGAAAAGTTCAACGAACGTCCTGTCTGGGTATCAGCGGTGTACTAAGAACCACATCGTCCAGGTCAACGGCGATCATACTGTCATTAACCACCATTGAGGTACAGTTAAGTACGATGCGGCCTTGGCGACGACAGAGAATGGATCCGAGAGGATCCTACATAATGAAAGACCTGACGGGATTCTCACCAACAATGAAAAGCAGATGAGATTCTCCAGCAAGAGTGGAAACTGCTTTATGACTATGGAGAAATGATATCTGGAAGAACTCTAATATGACTCTTCATCAAAGACCTAATTATTGTACAACACTTTTGCTTTCAACTGTAGGCTCCACGAATTTAATACCAACAATTTGACGTTTCTCCCGGGAAAGCAAAGAGCGCATAACAGACTACCTACAGTGTGTATGCCCAGAAATGGGAAATGAATCGAGTTATAAATGCTTCAAATCCTCTTTCAAAACTTAACCAAACCTGTTATTTTGTTTAACTGAATCATGTGATTTTAAGCCTCAATACCTAAGACAAGATCGCATCACGCGTGGTGCATCTGTTGTCAGTGGCAAAGTCCGTGCATCGGCGGACTGTATTCAGAATGCAAGATGCAAAGTTCCCAAATTTCTTCCAGCAGTTCCAATATTTTCGTCATTTGCTTTCATGTGTTGTTTTTTTGCGTCATAGGTTAAAGCAAATGGGGTAGTATTCGTGGAATTAAACCCTGCATATATTCAGGTTATATGGCACTGCTTTTTATTTGTTTACCAAAAATTAACCACACAGCCTACGCTTCCCTCGCTGAATATAACATACCTGATGGCAAGAAGATAAAATTCTCAAAATCGACCGGAATTTTATTGATCAGGTTAAATATTGAATTAAAAATACAAAAGAAAAAAACAGCGACAAAAATCATTTTGTGGAAAAAAAAGAACAAGCCGGTGATTCATTCAAACGTGAAAAGATATTCGGGATGTAGAAAAGGCGCGCGTTTCATGTACAAAACCGAACTCTACACCCAGTAGAATACGAGATTCTATCATTTATGGCACGGTGCGGCCGGAACGCTTGATTTCATTTACTTACTAAGAAGCACAGAAAGACGGCCACAAGACATACATGCACACACGTTCAGTCACAAATTGACCCTCTTTATTAAAAAGCAATCAGATGTGAAATGCAATGCAATAACAGAAAACCTCTAGAGAAGTACAAAAAACGTCTCGAGGTAAACTCATCCCGTTGCGTCTCGGATCATTGAGTGTCTGAACATGATAAGTGTGCTCAACACAATTTCAACAGATCACACCTTAAAATTTCATCGAAAACAGAAACTTTATTTAAATTATCAGTCTAATACGCTACGGCACTCAGAGCGTACAGGGGAACAGAGGGAGTAACCTCAACGGAACCACCACCACCAGCATAGCGAGCACCAGCGTCAGTGCCACCATGAGCACTACTTTTTTTTGATATATTTTAGAGGAATTTAATTGAGCTCTGGTTTTGCGTATTCACCTCAGCCCGAAAGCGCAATAAGTCAACCGTGCTGGTGGAACAGGGCGCGCGCAGGCAGACGGATCTAAAACTTTCGACTTATATAAGGCGATTACGACGACGGCGATGAAGACGACGCACAGTGCGTTACTGAAGCGAAACAAGTGTTTAGTCACCACCACCGCCGCCACAAGTAATCAAATCAATTTTGTTTTCTTCCGATTTCTTGGTGGTTTTCTTCGTCTTGAAAGCTGCTCCTTTAAATTTGTTTTCATTTATTGCGAAACGGGCCGTATGAGGGAACGTAACGTAATAAATCCACATTTAAATGTTCAGCGTTTTTCCTGAAACTGTCGATGAGGTTTGTTTGATTTGACTTTCATAGGGGATACAGTGTTTTATGGGTTATGCACAAACTCTAAATTGGACGGTAGTGCATTTGCGTAAGGATGGTTAGGTAGATTTAACGGTCACTGTTAATGCATACAGTCTATTAAGAATAGTTTTGGAACGAAGTTCCTTATCGCACGCTGCGGGATGGGGGCTAAATGAAAAATGTTAAACAACTTTTTTTAACTACTTTATTACAACCCACTATTATTAACTATATTGGGTATTTTTGGTTTGGTTTGGTTTAAAGGCAGGTTTTCTCGGTGGAGCCTGTTTATTACATATTGTAGTTTTGAACCCCACAAAAAGTAAATTTAGAAAAGCCAAAGTGCGAGACTGGCAAATCCAAGAAGTACAACCCTGAGTATGGAATTACATTTTGCAGCACACTTACTTTTGGTTTGGTTTGTGTTTAGACTAACATATGGGGGCATACTTCTTGTTTAATGGGAAATTTTCTAGGTGGTGCTGGTTTATTTGATATTGCAGTTTTGAACCGAATAAAAGTAAATTTAGAAAATCCAAAGTAAAAGAAGTTTAAAAAAATAAAATTTTCTTAACCCTTATCCTGTACTTAAAAAAAATGACGCATACTGTATTTGTGGGTCAATTTTGCCAATATAAATTTTATTGAATATTTGAATTTTATTAAGTAGTTTGACAGTTTTTACAAGTAATTATGGTATCAGAATGATTTTTACATGATTTTTACATTAAATGCATTTTACATGAGGCAACTAAGGTAATAAAGAAAAAAATCTGCCGTACTAATGAGACTACCATGTACATGTAATTATACCATGTCTCACACCCAATAAATGTACTTTCTCGCATAATTTTCCCGTTACATCTCTAATGGTATCTGTTGAAGACATTGAAAGCAATTATAGCAAAATATAATAAAAAATCTTCGTATTATATTTGTATTGGGCAATATTGACCCATAAATACAGAATACGTAATTTTACTTGTAGGCCCTTCCCAATAAGGGCCTTTAACATAATGACGCATTTGAGAACAAATTTAGGCAAAAAAAACAATTGTCAAAAAATTTCGCGAGTCAATGTTAAGAACTTCCAAAGTTATTAGGAAACAAAAATGGTTTGGGTAATTTTAACCCATTAATACAGGACAAGGGTTAAATAAGTCTGTTTTCTTAAAAAAGGTAAATTGTTCCTAAAAAAAACTACCTATTCATATTCTTAAACAGAGTACCTTTACTTAACAAAATACCTTTTCTTAAAGAAGTACCTTTGCTTAAAACAGTAAATTTTCTTACAAAAAGTAAATTTTCTTAAAAAAAGTAACTTTTTAAATAAGTACCTTTTCTTAAAAATGTGTATAATCTTACAACAAATTGCCTTTTGTTACAAAACTACCTTTTCTTATAAAAATTTCTTTTCTTAAAAGTACCCTTTCTTAAAAATAAAATAATACGTTTTCTTTTCTTGAGATAAATAGCCTTCCTGAAAAAAAGAGTAAATTTTGTCAATAAAATAACCTTTTCCTAAAAATAGTACTTCTTCTTTAAAAACTACCTGCTCTTAAAAAAAGTATTTCTTGGTAAAAAAAAATTCATACTCTTAGGCTCTTTCTTAAAAAAAAATCATAGATAAAGGAAATAAGTAGATATCGCACAGGCGTTGTCAAGTACTACCACTAGGTGGTGTGTTGTTGTTTTGTAACTCTCATTGAAGTTTCTCATAACTTTCACTGACGTTTATTCAACACTGTGGGAAATGTGATACTTACAAAAAAAGTATAATTTTCCAGGTTGTGCCATTCGAACAACTAACTTAATTTTTTTATGTCGTGTTCCCCAATTTTAAGTCAAAATTTTGTTATTTTGATTATGTGTCTTTTGGCGTAGAATACGTCTTACCTTACGGTATAGGGAGTCATGTCAGATTGTTATTGTTGTAATCTTTATTTCATTGATTATGAGGAAACGGCGAGATAACTTTTTTTAAAAATTTTTTTGTAGGTAAATGAAGATGTTATCTTTCGTTTGATATACATTTCATATTGGTTGATATCTTCCTAATATTTAAATTTCTCAAATGACAATTGTTTAAACACATACACTCAAACATATGGGTGGTGTTTGGTTGAGTGTTTGAGTTTGTAGCGTGAGCACAAATTATGCTGCTGTTTCAGTGGGGACACAAACCTTCGACTGTTGTTTTGATTGATGAAATATTGAAATTTTTATGTACATATTTTTATATGATGAATTATTGAAATTTTTAAGTATTTAAGTGAAACAAAATGTTAAGTGCGAATTTGAACTTAACATGGATATATATGTAATTATAAAAAATATAAATCAAATTGATTTGCGTCTGTTATTTATCATTTATCCTTACTCTTTTAATTTAAAAACATATTTATCCTATTTTTCCTACCATAAGCTTATGTATATTATCAAAAGTAACTATCAAATAAATAAATTCATTTGCTTATATTATTTATCATTTATTGTTATATATGTTTTCTGTCTTATCGGATGGCGTATTCTACGTTAAACTTAATGGCCGTGTCTCTGACACAGCCTGCAGGTACAGTCCGTGGCCGAAGGCCTCGGACAACTGTCTGCTGTTTTTGTTTACTGTTATTGTTGGTGTTCGTTTATGTTGAATTTGAGAGCAACGAACCACAAAACAAAAACATTATCCCTGTTGATGTTACCTACCACAACTATTGTTATCACCTGTTCCAACTACATCTTGCAATGTATATTTTGTTTGGGATCAAACGTTGTAATTATTGTATTCAGCTCCATCTAGAAAATATCCCATTGAACAAGAAATTTCCCACGGCATCTGCGATATCTAGTTAATTCCTTTATCTATGAAAAAAACATTAGCTTGTACTAAAAGATGTACCTCTCATCGAAGAAAGGACCTTTTCGGGAAAATATAATACATATTCTTACAAAAGGGACCTAAAAATATAGTTTTTTTTTTTAAAAAATACATTCAATAAATTAACGAAAAGTTCCAAAAATTTCTTAAAAAAAAAATTTATCATTTTACAAAATGTATATTTTCTTAAAGATCCATTTAAATTAGAGTATTTGTTAATAGGCGCCTTACGCGTGTTGGAACTAACTAACTAGTAATATATAGCGAAAGGAACTTCGTTCCAACCGGGTGTACCCTGACACCTCATGTAATTGTTTATACCTGGGATTTGCCATACTGTGGTTATGAAGCCTTCAAGCGAGATATTTCCATAGACTGTTGGTACTTGAAGTAACCAATAAGGAAAGTTGTATTTGTTTCTGACGAAGACTGTTTAGTTTAACTTCCAGAATATATATTATATCCAAGTAAGATCATAAGTATAAGTATTGTATCCGACAAACACGAAAGCGAACACGAACGTCAGTGCTATCTAGACCAATTCCACTCTTTAAGGAAACACAAACTTGTTGCACTGTACCGGACTATATTTACAGTGACATCTAGAGAAACTTAATATATAAAGAAAGAAGTACGGCCAAATCAGTAAATATGTTTTATGGTATATGTAGCGGTCGTGGCCGTCGGTGTCCACGTCCCTAGTGTCCACGGCTACTAACATTGAAATCTGTTCTCACGGGGAAAAATGATGTCTGTGCAATTTGTTTACTTCTGACGAGAACATTTCTGGAGGTATTTCTCATGGTATTTCTCTTCTGCGGCCGTCGGTGATGCAATGGTTAGTGTGGGCGGCTCTTGTACATGAGAACCTGGCTGCGATCCTTGCTCTGACCACCTTAAATTTCTTTCGGCGGCGATCACCTCGCATAGTGACGGCGACACAATCGAGTATTTAGCCATGAAGAAGCTTCTCAAAATACCGTTCGGAACCGGTGTAAAACTGTAGGTCCCAATCAGTGAGTATAAAACTGGAAAGCGCACAGCTCACTGCTTGTGAGAAGCTCTCCCCAATTCCTGCATGGAATGTAATGGGAAACCATTTTTTTTTCGCATGGCAAGTTAGGACATTCATTATGGTATTAATTACTATCCACTAATGAAATCTTTGTGTTATCCTTAACCCAATCTTGTCGTTTGAGGTCACACAAAAATATCTGCCATAGGAGTGGGTGTCAAGTATTGCGAAAGATTCATATCATAATTTGGCAAAAGGTGCCAGGTGATCCACCATCTTGTGCCGCCAGACGAAGTGCAGTTATGATCGCGCACAGTCTCGCCAGATCGTTAGCTCTGTTATTTGTTTCCTGTGCCCCGACATACATACAAGTAGCATATGCATTAAACTTAAACTTAACTAAAGTCCACTTAGAACGCGTGCTAAGATCAACATTTTACGTGATTCAACATTTTCAAAAAAACTTCATTTTCAACATTTTCAAAAAAAACTACCATCGATAACTATTAATGGCCAGTTTTTAAGCTGGGTAACTGTTTTTCAGTAGCGAGCTATTGTACACGATTATGGCAACCCCAGCATTCGCATGGGAAAAACATGTGGTTTGAGCTAAAACAAAAACAACAAAGACGAAGAACCCAAATGGAATCATCTAAAAGAATAAAAAAAATACATAAAACGAAAGTTATTTTAACAAAAATGTACAAAAACCTACAGGCAGAAAAACCTGCCGGATTTTGTTGTTTGGAGGCAAATATGACGTGTTTGTAGCTTGTCGCAAATTTAGTATACTTGTGCCCAAACACATTCTGTTTGCTAATTAATTATACATGTTGGAGACGCAATGATTAATATGTTATAATATACGTTTTAGTGATCCAAATGTGGCTTTTGTTGTTGAAAATTGCTGAAAACTAAAACGTTACAGACAACACAGAACCTAAAAAGCAGCATATATTCAATTGAGGAATACAATTCATGCAAACATGTAAATGGTTACTGTAATATGTTGCTGAGGCCGTTTTGTCAGCGTGTCAGTAGAAAACAATTAAAAACTATAATTTAACGATCCATAGAGTAAAGACACCTAGATTAACCATTTCTCTCAGTAAAATTACGAGATTAGGCTTGATTGCATATGAACGTTGCATGTTGAAATGTATTGCTTTAATAATACCAGGTACAGACGATATTTCAAAACAAGCAACAAATAAACCGCAACTGCATTTCGTTCGACAAATTTGTTGTATTAATTACAAGACATGTTTACTTAAAATAAAAGATAACAAAAAAAGTTCAAAATACGTTTAAATGTTACGGTGCTGAACCGAAACGACATGACAAATTTAAGTCAGCAGTTCTTTTAACTTCACCTGGTATAAGCCAATTTAAGTGTAACATCTCTCTATTGCACCAAATTGACTGCAAAGAGTGTGAAATGAAACGTCAGCTGATACAGGTGGCTCCTTAAGGTGTCTGAATAAATGAATTGATTTTTTTTTAGCAAAATCTATTT
Organism: Phaonia tiefii; assembly: GCA_963931995.1. Taxonomy (NCBI): domain Eukaryota; kingdom Metazoa; phylum Arthropoda; class Insecta; order Diptera; family Muscidae; genus Phaonia; species Phaonia tiefii. The sequence goes on along the minus strand of OZ008368.1, from coordinate 191,752,330 downwards.
TTGTCCGCCATTAATGCTTGTATAACTAGGAAACTGTTGCTCTCATTGAGAAATAATATAGGGTCTTGTAATTCTAAATTTATTGGTCTTGTAATTCTAAATTTTTCTAAATTTATTCGGATATAATGGGAGACTTTGTTCCCGAGTAATGATGACATATACGCACAAATAACCATTTTTAAGATACAAAGTGGTATTTATGAGCTATTTAGTGTGACTTGACACATTCAGATTCAATTAATATTTTCACAAATGTTGTCCTGATTTGCCATTGGCTACAATTGCCCCAAACATTATGAGTGAAAAAATTGGAGTCCCTTGAAGTTATGCTGAAAGAAGTGAAAAAAATATTTTTTTCAAAAAAAGAACAGGAAAGTCTGAGAATTGGTAAAAATTTTACTTGAAACACATTTCATGGCTACCGATGAACACAGTAGACTTGCCTCTAACCCAAACAATTTACCAGAATGTTGATACAATAATTTCATGCCAAAACTACAACAGTTTAATTACTCGATAGTGTCGCTGTCACCAAACAAGGTGCCAGTCGACTAAAGAGTTGTAAGGTAGTCAAATGGGGTATCGAAACCTCATTTTTAAGTACAAACGTCGCGCATACTATCCATTGCTCCACCGATGGGCGCATAATCCCAGTAAATAAACAACGACCTATCTTCAGGTTTGGGGTTCAATACCGTCCGACGGCCTTTTTACAATCTTAGGAAAGATTCATAAATCCTAACCATGTCGAATGGATGTACAGCTAGCTGTAGGATTACACAAAAACTCTTCCCAGTACATTCATGAGATGTAATAATTTCTCAGTTGTTTTCTGAAAAGCTTAAAAATTAAAAGAATTTGATATTTGAATATAAGGATCAAATTCTTTCAAATGCCGTAATATGAAAATCGTTACCCAAATTTTCATTGTAGAGAAATCCAGTGTCAGCAGGTTAAAAATTATAATTACATTGGAAAACTGATACTGCCTAAGCGAAATTTTTTGTAGAAAACTAAGAAAAGTTTTTACGTGTTAATGTAGAAAATCTCATATCACAAACTAACTGGGTTATAGCAAATCCGTGATAAGTTCTTCATCAGATGTTCGACGTACATATATATAAAGGGTGGGCCACATAAAATTTGGAATTTGAACCCTCCGTTATTTCGAAGCAGATGCTAGTGTGACATTTAGGAATTGGCTCATTACTCTGTAAGTACGAGAAATTGACACAGCAACGACGGGATACGTAAACAAACTTACGATCATAGAATCCATTCTCAAAAGTTATGTCAAAATAAACGGATTTCTTATTTGTTTATTTATTTCAGTCTACGGTGTACACTCTTTACCGTCTGTCAAAATATACAAATAATGTAAATCTAAAATTCTTTTAAATTGATTTAAGGCTAAAGATATATCAGCATAAAATTTGATATCAATAGAATTATATTCATTTACAGAATAGAGGCTCAAATATCTAGTAATTATTTCTATGAGTAGGAACATGAAAAAATTCATTATATCTTAGACAACGTAGGGGTTATTGGTGTTAATACAACTTAAAAAAATGAGGTCAATGAATTATAATGAACTATATGAAATTGTTCAATTTGGGGGTCGGAAAATTTATATATCGTCGTGACTGTTTAGTGCGATTTTTGGTATGGTCGCCGTTACCGTCAACGGCTTACGTTACCATGCCATACTTATCCATTTGTTTTACCAGAAGTTGAAGAGGATGAAATTAATGATGTATGGTACAGCGCTACGTGCCACACAGCCAACGTTGCAATAGATCTTTTGCGACTGTGTTCGAAAACCGTATTATCAGTCAAAACTCGGAAGTCCATTGGCCGCTACGCAACTATGACACTATTATATCTGGGGCTCCGTGAATGATAAGTGTTACGCAAACAATCACGAATGCATTCACACATTAAAAACCGAAATCGACCAGCTTGATATTGATTTTAAAAAATTCAAAAACCACCTATTAAAGAAATAATTACCCCTGCGTAGGTGCTTGGCCTTACAAATAAAATCATAATTTTAACCAAAAAGTTTATTATTGTTTATTCTAAAGCGAAATTAAATTCCAAATTTTACATTGGCCACCCTGTACAAACTTATAATGTAATCTGCATGTATGTGAAGTATTTTATCGATCAAAGTTCCGTACACCAAACCCATCTACACTGAAAGTCAATTGAACATGTCATTTCGATAAGGGCACGAGTCACACTTTTTTCAAATATCACCTTTTGACGCCATTTAATTCATTTAAGGGTTTTACGTATTCTATGTGAATATGGTAGATCTTCAAGTGCAACAAACCACCTTATATGGCCCTCGAAATCTAAAGTCTGTATGAAAAGGGCACGAGTCCGGGACTTATGCCCCTTTCAAGGGAAACAAAATGCTGATGTATATATTTGTATAGAATTCTATTATTGGCATAATGAGAAGAGCTAACAAAGGTCCCAACGAAGTGGGTACCTTTGTTCTGGATTATATTAAAAAAAATATTGGTCATGATGCCGAAGAACTGCACCTATTTTCAGATGGTTGTGCCGGCCAAAATCGGAATCATGCCATGGTCCGTCTTCTTTTATCTTTGGTAGGGGAACAAAATAGCAATATAACTGAGATACAATATTACATACCCAAACGAGGCCATTCATTCCTGCCAAACGATAGAATGTTTGGGACAGCAAAGAGACATATTCGAAAAAATGACAGGATATACACACCAGCCGAGTATGAAAATCTTATAGTTGAGGCTAATGAAAATTTTGAAATTAGAAGGCCTAAAACTGAAGAAATTATTGACATAAAAAGATGGTGGCCGAACCATTACAAGAAACTGGTGCTTTCTGTTTATTCCTATGGCAAAAGAGTACCCAAGGACAAAAAAAAATTTTGCTATTTCCCAAGTGTCACATTTCACATTTTCCAAGTCTACACCAGGCCTTGTTGCAACACCTGAATCTATAGATTATTTAACCAGTTATGAATTCCAGCTCTTACAGAGAATGGGCACCAGCCCGCCTTTACCATCAAATGATACTCCTGCGTATGCTGGGAAAGTGCCAATCAATGAAAAGAAAATACCAGATTTGAAAAAACTAGAAAAATACATTCCAGAAAAGTACCAAAATTTCTATGCAGAGATTTTTGCATGGCCAACAACTTCAGCTAATAAAGAATATGAAGAAACTAATGATGATTAAATGTCACTTCTTCCGAAAATCTTTGGATTTGCGATTATTTCTAAGAAGTCATTTCGAAAAGGGCATAAGTCCAAAAATTTCAACCACCAAAATCTGTATGATACATGCTTTTTTTAAAAATAAATAAATGGCACAAAAATTATATATGTTTTTATTTATTAACTTCAATATTCAGTTTCTTAACCACCATAGACTTTTTCCGAATGTATGGACTCATGCCCTTTTCGAAATGACGGGTTCAATTATGTAAATTATTCCAACGCCGTCTCCAAGAAAACAAGAAACACTAACAACAAGCTACTTGCAAAGGGAATGTGAATATCCATTTGTTTGAACAATGTCCGCGAGCAGAGGCTCCCTTGGCCTGCGGCTTTGGGGTCCAAGAAAATATCATTACTATACATACATACTTATTAATGGCAATATTCCAGATTTGGTACGTGCTTTTGATTCAGTTTAATTACCACTCCGGTACTGCGTTGTATGGCAGATGATTGGCGAATGATTCAAAACGTATTACTCTCTTTTTGTCGTAACTAGGTTCATTCATAATTTTGATGTGAAGCTTCCCTTTTGAAACATATATGGTTTTTGTATTATTTTATGTAATAACATTGTCGAAATGGTGCATTTGTATTAAAATATTCTATAAAGAGAATAAGATTTGTTTATGCTTTTTTACTCACACTCTCTACATGAGAGCGGAAAAAGAGTGCAATCAGTTCTCTATACTATTCAATACGTTTTGTCGTCGCTCTGTTTATGATAAAACAAAAACAATTATTTCAGTGAGCTAAATATTCTTTTATTTATTTTAACAATATTACATCAAATGTTAAAGCAGGTGTAAGAAAAAAGAAAGTGCAATAGCAAGAAAGCCTTCAGCACAAAAACGATTTCAAACCACAACAAAACAATTTTAGAATAAACTTCATGTATAATGGAAGTAGGTACATTTCTTATACTGGCGTTCGGCTGCATTCTGGGGATAATATAAACCTTGATCCCTACTTATTAAATGAATTTATTAATGTTAAAAAAACCTTGAATTTTATATAGATGTTTTCATTATAATATTATATGTTTGCAATATTTCAGTATATAATCATGTCAATATACTTCAATGTGCATCAACGTATTTTTTTTATTTTCCAATGCAACATTTACTAATGTGTTCATAGACATCGAATAGGTATCGTGTACAAAAAGGTGTTAACTCATCGCCCGTGAGTTCGAACACTCATTAATTTTGACGTAGAATACGTCTTACCTTACGGTATGAGGAGTCATGTCAGGTTTTTATTGTTGTAATCTTTATTTCATTGAATTTGAGGAAACGGCTAGATGAATTTTTTTAAAATTTTTTTTGTAGGTAAATGAAGATGTTATCTTTCGTTTGATACACATTTCATATTGGTTGATATCTTCCTAATATTTAAATTTCTCAAATGAAAATTGTTTAAACACATATACTCAAACATATGTGTGGTGTTTGGTTGAGTGTTTTTGGTTGCTTAACATTGCTTAGGAACATGTGAACGAACGAAGTGAAACGAACAGCAAGCTAATGTTGCTTGGCAACATGTACATATCTAGTAAAAAGTGAAACAAACAGTAAGCTAACGTAATAAAGCTTTTTTGCGAAAGCTTCAATAAAGCTGTTGTAACATTAATTTTGAATTGTAAAGCGTAAAGCTTTCACACAACGCTCGAATGCTAATGCGAAGACTCGATAAGGTAAACCTTTTTTAATATTAGGGCGGCCCTCTCAACATTCGCAGAACTTATTTCAATAAAAATATTAATTAAAATACATAAATTAAATTAAGTTTAAAAAAATTGAACATAATATTTTTTTGTTAAACGGACTTGAATCAAATGCCGTTGGTAAATATAAAAATTACAGCAGACAGTTGTCCGAGGGACAGTCCGTGGCCGAAGGCCTCGGACAACTGTCTGCTGTAATTTTTTTTTTTTGTGAATTATCGCCACTTGTAAAGGGTGTGTCAACTGTGTTGTTTAGGAATGGTAATACTCCTGTGCCTCAACGTACCGGTCGGTCTCTTGAAAACAACAGTGTTGCTGTAAACGAGAAGGTTGACACATAACATAAATTCGGCACCGAAAACATAAATTCGGCATCGTTCTTAACAACTTGAAATGTCACGAAGCGCTACACAGCAAATTTTGACAAAACACCTCTATCCTCATGAGTACAAAATTCAGCATACTCAGGAGCGCAAACCAGCAGACCGGGGACAGCGCCGGCAATTCGTTCAATGGGTAATGGAGCAAAGTGAAGTCAATGCCAAATTTTCAAAAAAAAAAAAAGTAATCTTCTCCGATGAAGCGCATTTCCATCTTGTCGAATTTGGGGCTCAGAAAATCCTCATGCAATTTATGAGAAACAAATGCACCCACAACGAGAAACGGTCTGGTGAGGATATTGGTCAGGAGGCGTGATTGGGCCATACTTTTTTGAAGCTGAGGCCTAAATTTCAGCGACTGTGAACGGAATTCGTTACAGGAACATGATAACGGAGTTCTGGTGGCCTGAATTGGACGGCATGAATTTGGACAGAGTTCGTATTTACCCCCCCATAGCCTGATAGTGTTTAACGTTCTCTTTGGGAATAAAAAATACAAATGGCAGATCTGATATCGAATTCAAAAGTTATTGTAACATTACCACTGGTATCTCTTCAAAAAAATGCAGCAGATGACCAATTTTACACAGCTATAAAACATGAACCGTGGGAAGTTTCGACCTACACTAAACGTCATTGTAACTGCAGTAACGAGTAGAATATATATCTGAAATTTCATAGAAATCGAAGAGAATCAAGTTTGGAAAGTATGTCCTTTGGGTCGATTTTTTACGATAATATCTATACAAGTTTTCAAGTGAAAAATGGCGGGCTCGATTTTGATTTTAGAACCATGGTTTCCTTGGGAACATTTTCGGCTATACTCTTGTTTGGCAAAAAATTTATTGCATCTGCTCCAATGGAGCCTAATAATAAGTGTTCGACTCATATATCCTAGACGCCATTAGTCCAATAATTACTAATTAGAGATATGTATAAGCGGGCCTGTACAACATATATAAGTAGGGTTGGGAAATATCCCAACGTAGACATGTTGAACTTGCTGATATTCGGAGATTTCTTGTACGAGCTTTTGTGTATTGTGAATGTTTTTGGACAAGTTTTTGTTTTCAGCGTAAACGTAACTCGGTTGTTGTTTCTTTCGTTTATTTTTTTTCTCCAATTAGCAATCCAAGGTTCGATTGATTGAAGTTGGTCGTTAAGAGTTTTTGCGGCTATAAGTAGATTTATATTGGAGTTCAGTATTCCAGTACTGTCTGCAAAAATAGGCTGTAAAGACAAGTTATTGAAAAGGGTCGCGAACACATTAATGTGAAAACCCAGCATTTATGTCTCTCTTAGTTTCACTTTAACACATTTCATTTCAAGTATCTTTCAAGGAGGCAGTGAGTGTTTGTAGGGAGGTACCTTGTTAAATGTTTGCGGGATTACTAATGAAATTGATTGAACACATTCACGATAAACTGTGGAATGAGATCGAAACCTTGTATTTATTAGGGTTTGCTTTTTCTTCTATAAAATAAACAGCTTCATCAAACAATATGTTTGTTCAATGGAACTATAAAAGACTGCTTAGTACTATATTCGAGAGATTAAAGCCGTTAGTGCATGGATTGGGGCAGAAACCCTGACTTAAATGATATGCATTCAGTTTGGGAGTTTCTCCACCTGTCGTCACCCAATCACAATTTCATTCCATACAGGAAAATAACCCATAAAAAAAATTGGCGGAATTTGTTGGGGTTAGTATTGGGGTTTTTATTAATTTTTAATTAATTTGAAAGTGAAGCCGTTATTATTTAAAAACAATAAAAATTCGTCACAAAAACAAATGCAAATGAAAGGAAAAACTAGGTTTAACTTTAAATTTTATGATATAAAGTTTAAACCTTTCAACGTAATATAACTCCAATAACTTTCTCAAAATATTACAGTATATACAGATCCACTTCTGTCTGCGAGCGCTTTGAAACGGCAAAGATTTGACAATTTTGAACTTCTTAAAAACTAAATAACCAAACACTTTTTTTAATGAAAATCATACGCCTCTAAACCACTGTGTCACATGCCACGTATTTCAGTCACCCTGTGTGTTACTTTATGTGCCTCCAGTGTGTACAATATGTAGATTCTAATCATTTAAATCGGCAGTGTGGCATCTTATTTGTACCCCAATGGTTGCAAACGATGAGTAGAAGAACTACCTTGCTGCTCAGAAGTCCGTTGTATTCGTCGCTTCTCTTCCTTATATGGTCAGGCCTGATTGAAGGTGCACCTTCGTTACGCCTGGTGAGTGATGATCATCATCACAACAAGACACTCATACAATCAACGCAAATAATCAACAACAACATCAATTTGTAAAAGGGGTTGGGGAGGGAAGGTGTTGTTTACGAATCACTATGGCATGGAATAGAACACACATGACCATTAAAATGACTGAATCATACAAAGCAAGACAGGCTGAAAATAACAAATGATAAACAACTTGTTAAAAAATTCTTCAATACAAATTTGCATACATATAATGTTTGTGTAAAAAAACCATTTTTTTCAACGGCTTAGGTACTTTTTACTTAAGGATTTAAATCCAATTTGAAATTTGTACTCAAATAAAACGGATTAGTTGGCTACCCCAAACCTGCACTTGTTCAAGTTATGAAAGGGGTACTGGTATTGGCCTGGTAAGACGAATATTCGGATTGACACTTGTAGTGTATAGGAAGCCTTTATACCACCTCTGAATCAAATATAATCAGAATTTTCTCTTGCTTCAACAAAATCAGCGTAACAATTATATGCCAAAATAACACCGCAGCCAACATTTTGAGTTTCGCGGATTCAGTATCTGTAACAACTGCTTTTCATAACAGACTCCGCAGTGCTCCTGCGGATCTCCAGTCTACGGCCCTGATGCATTTTATTAAAACCTGAGAAACATTGTGAAATTATTCTATAGTGTGACCCTCATTAAAAGAGGTAACCGTCGCCCAAAAGAAATACACTCCGGTTCACTTATTTAAAGGCACTAAAAATGCCATATTCAGTAGCCTGTATCTTTTGCAATTTGAAACCGATTGCCGAATTTTAAAATGGAAATGGAAGCTAGACATATTACATCAAGGTATGGAAAAAATTTTAAAGGAAGGATTTCATTGTCTTATCTTCGTATGACAAAAGAAAAACCATCAGAATTGCTTCTAATTCTGCCTTATCCTTGGCAAAAATAAGAGCTCAAGGTGCAGTGGAAGCGGGCAAGTCATCAGTACGCAGAGTAATTAGGAGCAGTAAGAATCTTAAATACCTGAAATTACAAAAAAGCCGCCACATAATGCGCGCAAGAGACTACATGGTATGGGCTGTGCAGCCAAGATGTCATGTAAATGACTGGAGAACCGTTGTATTTACGGGTGAGAAGAACCAAAAAAAGTGAACCAAAAAAATAGCATATTTTTTGGCTTTTTTTATAAATTGCTCAAAAAAAGTTCTTTAGTTAAGAAAACACGTCTGTCATGATTTTTTTTATATCTCAAGATGTCTAGCTTCCATTCCCATTTTAAAATTCTGCAATCGGTTACAAATTGCAAAAGATGCAGGCTGCTGAATACGGAATTTTTAGTGCCTGTAAATGAGTGAACCGGAGTGTATATGGGTTTTCAAAGCGGGGTTTTCTTCAAAATTTTTAGAAAGTATTCGTGTACACTAAGCATTGGCCCAGCACGAGCACTTGTATCAATTCGTTACTCCAAGAGTCCATTAAAAGCTGTGGATTCATCACCGTATGCCAGAATCAAGTGAAAAATAACTGCGAAAATCTAGTTCCGACAATGTTTACATATTTCACACTAATGACCAGTTTCTCAGTGCGTGTTCATCTTTGTTTCTGAGTTAAATTGTGGTTAAACAACGAGTTGTGTTTTTCAGTCAATGATAAACAATGATAAAACCATCCAATGTTGGTTGGTTAACCTGTAGTTAGAACCACATGTTTTTGATAATTCCACTACTGAATGTCAAAATGAGAAATGTAAAATTGTATAAACACAAACCAGTACATAAGTTTCAGTCGGGTGAACCGACTTAATCACACCCTCACCCTAAGTCATCCATTCCGTGGGAGTTCTGTTAATAAAAAAAAAACGCCCATACTCAAAAGTGATCATATGCAAGATCAGATTGCCATTGCGCTAAATAGTGTTGAATACCCAAATGAGTTAGTTTCGCTACCAATATTTATATGCGAGGTACAAAAATGGGTATGACAAGATGTTGCCAAAATTTTGATAAGTACCAAATTGTATGAAGATCGGTTATGATTTATTGGAGATATCGAGTCAGTAAACCGCAAATACGCCCAACTTTTGTATAGGAGGTACGAAACAGGGCGTGGCACAATAGTCAGTTATTACTTACACAGTAGCTTTTACCAAAATATTGACTAGTACCGAATTTTATTAAGATCGGTTGTAGTTTACCAGAGTTATCGTGTCGATCAACCGGTCATCCGCCCAACTTTTATACGGGAGGCACCAGAATGAGCGTGGCAAAACAGCTCATTTTCTATAGGAGAGTTTCATTTGTCTAAATATTGACTAGTACACATTTTCATAAAGATTGGTTCGGTTTTGCGGGACTTCTTGTGCCGAACACCCAGACGGCCAAACAACTTTTGTATGAGAGGTACCACAATGGGCGTGGCAAAATCAACCTTGTTTTAATCGGCGATTGGCGTTTGATAACGTGAAGCCTTATACCTTATTTCATTAATGTCGGAAGTGTTTCACGCGATCTATGGTATTGTCAACCCGGACGAACACCCTGTTTTGTATGGGAGGTACCAGAATGGGCGTGACAATCTCGCCCATTTCCTCCAGTTAACAGATTATTAACGGATGTGAGAGTTGAACCTAATCACATCTACCAGAAGAAAGGTTCGAAAGAAACATTATTTTGTGGTAAATTTGTCGATTTGTATGGGAGGTACCAGAAGGGGCGTGGTCACAACGCCCATTTTCAATCCCAAACTCAATATTGGCAAATAATAATCACTGAGAAAATTTCATTGTGTTCTGTAAAGATTTACGGCAGTTATCATGTTGACCAGCCAGACATACCGACAGAGAGACGGACATGGCTCAAACGTCTTAAAAAGTCCTAAACGAATTTCGTCCAAAGATACTATGGGTCTAATATGGCTATTACATTTTTTTACGTATTAAATGATATATACCCCCATCCCTATGGGTGAGGGTATAATTACATGAGGTGTCAGGGGGACACCCGGTTGGAACGAAGTTCCTTTCGCTATATATTATGTACTAGTTAGTTCCAACACGCCTAAGGTGCCCGTTGAAAAATACGATAACTTAAATGGATCTTTAAGAAAATATACTTTTTGTAAAATGATAAAAAAAATTTTAAGAAAACTTTTTTTTCCTTAATAATTTTTCCGGTTAAAGATCAATTTCTATGAAAAAGTACTTTTATTACAAAAAGTACATTTTCATAGAATGTATTATAAAAAAAATAATGTGAAATTGAATATTATGGTGGATGGTTGGGAATATAGCTATTTCAATGACCACCAAGGCATATCATCAGCTCCCTTCTCCACAAGTATTTAGGTATATCATCACACATTATAGGGATAACCATCAATATTCACAACATTTCTTTCCTATGCAGGTTTTCATAGAAAACCATTGCATAGATGTTGTTGTTTCAAAAAAGAAACACCGATTGCCATGAGTTTGGTGTACAGGGTACCGGCCGCGTATTCTACCATTTTTGTTTTATTATTCGATCTTTAAGGTGTTATTTTCCTCAATAATTTTTCCGGTTCAAGATCAATTTCTATGAAAAATAACTTTTGAAACAAAAAGTAAAAACCTTTTTTAAAGAATATATTTTTTTAAAACTATATTTTTAGGTCCTTTCTGTAAAAATATATAAAGGGTTTTCCAATAGGTACTTGACAACTTTGAATTTAATTTGTGAACGCACATCATCTAACTGTTACGTTCCTTTTTTTTCAGTAAACTCAACATTTTCATCATGGTAAAGTAGACGAACGAACGACGTATGTAAAATATAAAAATGTACGATCGAAATTCGGAATCGGTGACCGCAACTTTAAGAGCGTTAACTCCAATTTTCGGTCGTTATTCTCGCCCTAGTAGACAAGCAATAACAAGTTTAGTGCAAAAATTTGAGTCTACATATTCATTGAGTGATGCTGCTGTGCCAGTCAGACAACAGGTTGGTCGAAATGACGAAATATAGCTGCGTTCTCAAGAACCGGGCATCGCCATGACCACTGTATGGAGAATTTTGCGTAAAGATCTTGGTTTACACCCATACAAGATCAAGCTGACTCAAGAATTGAAGCCGATGGACCATATTACGCTACGTACGTTCTCCGTCGCAAAATCATCTTCAGTGACGAAGTTCATTTCTGGCTCAATGGGTTCGTCAATAAGCAAAATATGCGTTATTGGTTTGGTGAAAATCCACATCTGCTTCATGAATCACCACTTTATCCACAAAAAATAACCCTTTGGTGCGGTTTGCATGCCGGCGGCGTCATTGGGCCATACTCTTTCGTCGACAATAACGAGCGTCACGTTACTGTGAATGGCGATCGTTATCGCGCCATGATTACCGATTATTTTTGGCACGAATTGGACTTGAACGACATGTGGCTTCAACAGGACGGTGCTACAAGCCACACAGCACACGTTACAATCGATTTATTGAAGAGTAAATTTGGTGAGTGTGACATCTCAAGAAATGGACCAGTCAATTGGCCGCCTCGTTCATGCGATTTAACGCCACTACGTCAAATCATTGGTCTATGCCAACAAGCCGACGATGTTAGAAGAAGAATTCAGAGCCAGTTAGAAGAATTCAGATGTGAACGCGAAAAAGCGGCCGTTACGGCCGAAATGTGTGACCAAGTAATCGAAAATTGGGTCCAACGAATCGACCGCTGCCGATGTGGCCGCGGTGGCCATATCAACAAAGTCGAGTTCCATTCATAACTGTTTTGATTGTCTTTCAAGTCGATCATAAAGTTATGGAAATATCTCAAATTGGTTACGTTTTATTTAAAAAAAGTTGTCAAGATCTTCTTGGAAAACCCGTTATTATATTTTCCCTAAAATGTCATTTTTTATAGAGAGGTACTTCTTTTATTAAAAGCTAATGTTTTTGTTTAAGAAAATATACTATATTTAATATACTATATGTACTATATATAGTACTATATTTAATATATCTGTAAGAAAAAGCCATAAGAGTATGAACTTTTTTTTACAACCAAGTACTTTTTTTTAAGAACAGATACTTTTTAACAAAGTGGTACTATTTTTAGGTAAAGGTTACTATTTTTTAGAAAGGCTACGTATCTCAAGAAAAAAAGAAATTATTTTATTTTTAAGAAAAGGTACTTTTAAGGAAGGAATTTGTGTAAGAAAAGGTATTTATTTAAGAGAAGGTATTTTTTGAAGAAAAGGTTTTTTTTAAGAAATGGGCATTTTTTAGAATTGATCCTTTTTTCAAGAATAGGTAAATTTTTACGAGTAGATACTTATCTCAAGGAAAGTTATTTTATTTCACAAAAAATTTACTCTTTAAAGAAAAGATAGCATTTTAAGAAAAGGCAATTTGCTGTAAGAAAATTTAGTTTTTAAGAAAATATACTTATTTTAAAACAAAATACTTTTTCTAACAAAAGGAACTTTTTGTCTCAAAATTTATGTTTTAAGAAAAGCTACTTTGTTTAAGAATACGAATAGGTATCTTTTTTGAGGTAATTATATAAGAAAATTTTATTTTTTAAACCACTTTCACTTTGGCTTTTCTAAATTTACTTTTTATTGGGTTCAAATCAATAATAATACTAAATATTAGTTACAGGCTCCATCTAGAAAACTTCCCATTAAACAAGAATTTTCCCAAATTATATTAGTCTAGACACAAACCAAAGCAAAAATACCAAATATTGTTGACAATACTGGGTTGTAGCATAATAATGATAAAAAAAAGTTGTTTAATTTTTTTCATTTAGCACCCATCCCGCAAAGTGAGATAAGGAACTTCGTTCCAAAATATGGTTCTGTTTTCACTATTTGTACACACACTTTGAGCCCTAGATCGTTAAATTACAGTTTTTTAATAATTCTTTACATTGTTTTCTATACGTTTTTGTCAAAATGACTTCCAGTTTATGCATTTATTTCTGATTTAATATAATTACTTTGGTATTTGGTTGCCATAGTCTTTAACAATATGACAGTTTACACTAACTCGTCACTGAAAAACAAAATGCAAAGTCAACCTCTAATTAACTCTAAATTACGATTAACTAACCCGATGGTTAACTGCCGACTTAAAAAATGGTCATAAGTAGTTCAAGAGTAAATTAAAAACTAAAATCCAAATTTACATGACACCGATTAGAACACCGGTCTTGCATTTTTTGGCGGAGAGTTAGTTCTGAAACAATATGGCAACTATGTTCACATTTAAAGAAAAATAAAATTTGTACGGCAACACAAATGTTAGATAACAAACACTACCATCACCTTCACATCGCACCAAATTTGTGTTGAGTAATTTTTATAACACCAATTTTTAAGTATTTCCACCCCGCCCGCCATCAATGAAACGAAACAGACATTATTTTTGATCAAAATCAAAAATTATCACATAAATTTTGATTTAAACAAAAAAAAAATAGAGGAAAAAACGACGGAATAAAAATCGAAAAACACCTCTATACAACATGCTTGACATGACAGTATCAATGTTTTTTCTTCTTTTGCATAATGTTGTTGCTATTTGTTTATCTGCAACATTTAAATTCGTTGGACTTGGATTGCGCTGCTACGTTGCACGACTACTCATTCCTTGAGATTTTGTTGCAGTGATTACAACTGTAAGTTGGCCGATTTTCATTTTGGTCAATTAAGCCATTTGAGAAATACAGCAGAGCGAGAGAGTGTAGTGAGGCAGTGAAGTGGAAGTGACGGAATGATACTCGTATTAGGTGACTTAAATAATTGCATTGTAATTGCAATTAATACTGTGGGTCTCAACCGACCCGAACAGTGAACAAACATACATGCATTTGCTGTGATAATTGCCACTGCCACACTGACTTACTGTGTGCGCATGCGCCGCATTTGTTGCTGTTTGGAAAATTAAGTAATTTAAGAGGATTTGGAAGTTGCAATGAAAAGCCAGTGGCTTACCAATTTGAGTTAATGCAAAGTTATGATGCCTAAGTCGTTAAAGTGTTGGGAGGGGGGCGGGGGATTAATGCACATGTGCAGAAGGGTTCATTTCCTCAAGTCATTTTTGTGGTCCTATTGAGAAATAAAACCTTCACATGTGGTACGGCTTAAAGGTAATTGTGCTGTGAAGCAACAACTTTGCTCAGAACAGTAAGGAAATGTTTCATATTATACCACAATTCCACACTGAAGGAGAACGCATGTCGCAGCAATGAAACATGTGTGTTTGGGTAACAAGAGTAACAATTCTGCTTGAATTGATATATTTTGCGAAGTAATGAATGATGTTAATCGAAACATTGGAATCGTAAGCTATATTTATCTCAAAAACGTAAAACATATTCGTGGCAGCAATGAAACATACATATATATACTAATACTTTGCAAGTGATTATGAACCAATTTTTTTGCTACGATATTACTGTGAAAATATATGTTATGAGACGACGTTTTTCCTTCAATTTCATAAATGCTAGCAGGAGGGAAATCAATTGCCATTCATCTCGTCGATGGTTCGACATTTTTGAGTACCAGGATTAAAATATACTTTCGGAGTAAATACGTAACTGACATTAGCGCGGGCATCATAAGGTTGTACTCAGAGAAAATTCAACTCAGCAACTCTGCCAAAATGCAAGAGGAAAAGACGAACATTGAGGAAAAAAAGCTTCTGTCCATGTGATGGAGTTATTGACTTTTCACTGTCACTTCGTACTTAGGGATCTTTAAAAACACTGGTCTCCCAATACATCCCAAGAAGGGATTGGGGAGAGTTTCTTACAACCATTGAGCTGTGCGCGTTCCAATTTTTACAGTCAGTGATGGGGACCTGCAGTTTTAGACCGATTCCGAACGGTATTTTGAGACGCTTTGCATGGATAAATACACGATGGTGTGGCCGTCACTAAGCGAGGTAACCACCGTCGGAAGAAGTATAAGGTGGTCGGAGCAGGGATCACAACCAAGTTCTCATGTACAAGAGCTGCGCACACTACCACTGAACCACCGATGGCCACCTTTAAGGGACCTTTTATCGATACTAATTCGCATATGTAACTTCCTTCCTAGAGTTTGTATATATGTGGATATGTTCACTCAACCCAAAAGGTACATATTGTTAATGAAAAATTACATCTTCGTCATATGAACCTTTCCAGGAAAAAGTAACCAAAGAATAAATTCCTTAAAATTATGAATCATGTCTCATAAAGCATCAAATTTATGAAAATTATTCATAAGGAAACAAAAAAAAAACCTTCTGTTCTCAATCATTTGCCTATGACTTTTTCATCCACGTGCTGGGTCCCGGGCCACAATAGAATTTTTTTTCTAGCGGCTGAAGTCAAAGCTTTCCGATGAGCAGCCTGATTGGCTATGCGACCATTAATGTGTCTCAGGTTTAGTAGGTGACTGATGTCACCGAAGCTCTTGAAGCTACCTGGCATATTCCTTTGTTCTTAGAAGACGAATGAACCTAACATAAGGTCCATCGGCGGATAGTAACCAAAAGGGAAAATCCGGATTCGACATATTGCGTCGTTGTGATATTCGAAATATCAGCGTCTGATCCATAATGGGGCCCTGCAATCAAATATCCAGGCAGTAGGTAAAATGCAAAAAATTGGTGGACTGGGGTTTCCTCTCGCTACCGCTCATAATGACAGTGAATATTCAAAACAAAATAAAAAATATAAACAACCCATATTTGTTGACGATGCACTTGTATTGTAAGAACTCTATGCAAGTATTCAATTGGCAGATGTCCTCGAAAGTTAGAAGGCTGACATTAGCGCTCTAAAGGAATTGCGCTGGACAGGGCATGGCTGCACAAGAAAAAGAAACTGCGACAGTTGCCAGAAAAAAAACATGAATTTGGTTAGGGATTTGTAGTTGGCAAATGACTGCGACATCTAGTCTCTCGGTTCAATCCTGTGAGTGAACGTATAGACACAATCCGCATAAAAATGAAATATTTTTATATTTCCCTAATTTGTGTGCATGCCCCGACAGGAGAGAAAGATGATGATACCAAAGGCATATTAAGATTGTACTAGGAGATTTTACTGCTAAAGTAGGCAGGGAGAATATGTCTCACCCAAAAATTGGTAATTTCAGCCTACATGAAGCAGTTCCGACAACGGTATGAGACTAATTTACTTTGCCGCGGAAAAAGACAAGGCTACTTGGGTATCCCCTGATCAAAGGACGAAACGCCAAATTGATCACGTGGTAATTAATGGAAGGCACTCATACAGTATAATGGAAGTCCGAGTGATCAGACAAGCTAATACCGATTGTGATCACTACCTGGTAGCAGCAACGGTTCGCACAAGATTAAGTAGAGCGAAAATCGTACGAAACCATACGCAGAGAAAGCTAGATATCGGAAAGCTGCAATTACCAGAGGTAGCTACAGCCTACTCAAGGAAACTCTCGCAACGTTTGGTGATCCGGAACCGCAGAGGGAACCCATCCGACTCTACAAAAAACTGCCGCAACAACCGTACTTGGGTTTGAAAAACCGATTCGCAACAAACCATGGTACAATGAAGAGGGTAGCATAGCAACTAATGAAAAGAACGCTGCACGTATGGCAATGCGTCAGTCAATTGTTACATGAGCTACGACTGAGCGGTGTAGAGAAAAACAAAAGTGGTAAACCGCCTCTCTAGGCGTAAGAAACGACAGTGGAACAAGCGCGAGAGTGATTGACAACCGGCACATAAGGACGGAAGATAAGGAAAACAAGTAGACTCTGAGTTGACTTTATCATCTGTGTTTTCAAAATATAAACAACAAAGTGCATCTGATGCAGATCTCTCAGCAAATTTGTTGGCGTCACTTGTGTCATTAAGAACAGGCTTATATTATAATGGCTCACCAACATCTGCAACCGACTCATGGTTTCAAGATATATATATTAATTCAAAACCTGGATCCAAGTTTTTATGCCGTCCCATCCGCTTCGAATATGTAAAGGATGGAACCCAAAGACTGGTGCATGATATCAATGAGCAAATCGAAGCTCTACTCCCATTTACGTGGAAATATGTCTTTAAAATTACACTTGACTATGATCGATGGAAAGGTAGCCAATGCTATAACTGACGTAAGGTCGTACTGGAGATGTAATATATGTGGGGAACAAAATTTAGAAGTTGATGACGTCTCTAGTGAAGCCGCAAGTAATAAAGTTGCCATTCAATTTCGCATATCACCGCTTCCTTCACGACCTCGATTTATGGAATGTTGATTACGCTTGGCTTACGATCTTATATACGGCACAGAACCACGAAACCAAACCGTTCCTGTAAACGAACCGTTGAACTTGCCTCATTTTGCCGAAGTCTTCTTCAAATTCTACGTGCAGTGGCATATTCTGTGCAATCGTTTTGAGTGTCCCAAACCTACACCAATCCATTCGGGTTTTCACCCGTTATAATCATTTTATACAATTATGGATGACAATAAAGCATTCGCGCCATTGAAATTAATATATTGAGTGTATTTTATATAAATGGTGTTTATTTTATTTAATACTAGCTAACCCGACAGACTTCGTCCTGCCTTCAAAAGTGTTTATAACATCAGATGGTAAACAATGATTAATATTTCGACGTGGGGGCCACTATTTTATCAACACCTTTACTTTTGCCTAAGAATTATATGTTGCGAATTTGAAACAAATCGGTTCATAAATAACCGAAATCGACATCAGCGCCAAAAACACAAAAAAACTAAATATTGCGCCATCTGTCGGACGAACTTCAAACAACACAGAAACACTACTCACGGCCCATAGAGCATGCATATATAATTTGGCCAAAATCGGTTCAGTAGTTTTTGAGTTTAGCGATCACGAACATACACGTAATTTTTATATATGTAGAGATATGGGCATTTCCACAGAAAGTGCCACCCTATGTCACATCACGTCACTCTCGTTAATTGTTTATATTTTAGGACCATGAAGTTCGATTGTTGTCTATTCTTTTACTAAATACAAAATGTAAGAAGCTCTATATTTAATAACAGATGAGAAAACAATCAATGAAAATGTTAATAAAATATAAGCAATTAACGATGGTGACGTGATGTGGAAATGCCCATATGTACATGTTACTGTCTCAGTGTTCTAAAATATACGCATTAACTTACGTAGTTTCCACAAAATAGTCTCAAGTATCAACAGATAAACCATCTTCAATTTCTTAAATTTTCGGAGTTATCGTTGTATGCATCGTGGCATAAAGTTAGTAACCATTTCATTCTAATTGAGTATAGTGGCGTATCCGATGATAGCAATAAATGGAGCATTAAATCTGAATTTTGAGAAATCTTTCAACACTTGCGGGCAAAACATAGTCTGCATTGTTTGACATCTCTGTTTTTGGATTCTTGTTCTTCCGTGGGTTCGCCTAATGGAAGTATACTGTTTTCGACAATATCTTTTCCATGACATAGAACTTTATGGACTGTAGTTGTTACTAGTTCCCACGTAAATAATTTAGATATTATATTCTGCGTTTCGTTAGCATATTCGTAAAATTTGTCAGCATTAATATTTTTTTGCTATTAAAAACAGGTAGTACAAATTTGAAGCGGCTAATAACATTTTGATCAAGATTTTGGAAGTTGTTTCTGAATCTTCAAAGAAGCGTCTTATCTAACTATAACACTGTGCAACATCAATTTAGGTGGAGGACCATTCCTGCGCCAAATGATCACAGTAGGTGAGTATAGTCAGACCCCAAAAATGTTGACCGCTGTGTAGCTACACTTTTATTATGGGTATGGCAAGTCAGAATATTCTTATCCGATGCTATCCCAGAAAAATTTAAAAATCGAGTACAAATATTGAATTGAGCATCTTAAATTCTCCGTATATTCGACCATTTCGCATTTAATTATTTATTGTCCAAAGTAGTTATTCAAATTTAGTTCTTCACATATGTTTAATCATTTCTCTAGCATCCTAGAATAATTCTAGAGTTATAATTAGTTTTTTAGTAAATTTAAATGTTACTTTCTTACAAATTTCTTTGCACCTTATTTTTAATTTTCGTTTGAAACGAATCTTGGACACCTAGCATTTTGTGTCCAAATTGCACACACGCTCAAGATTTCACCACAGCTCGTCATATATTCATAGTTTGCGAAATAAGAAAATGATCGGCTGCCTCTACAATAACACAGTGCAACACGAAAAAACATAACCATATACGGACACCACTACGTGATAAAAGACCCAAAAACAAAGACCCCTGTCTCCCAGTTTTGCCCAAAGTCCTCCAGGTTTTTTTTATGGGCCCCAAAGAAGTAAATCAAAATTCCGAACGGATTGCAAGATATGAGCTTGAGAAAATGATCCCTTTTTTACAAAAATGACACCGAGGCCCCACTTTTTTGGGGGCCCATAAAAAAAAACCTTGTGGACTTTGGGCAAAACTGGGTGACAATGGTCTTTTTTTTTTGCTCTTTTATCACGTAGTGGTGTCCGTATATGGTTATTTTGGCATGACTTTAAAAATTACACACGTATGTCACGTATGTTTATTCCAATTACTAAAAATGATGCGCTTTATGAATGAACAGCCCGTTACAATTGTGAAAATTACCAAAATATGGAAAGTTCTGCTGAGTCTGCTCGCACACATCGAAGAATTTGCAGTCGAGAACGTGCACCTAATGTGTCAATCATTCGAAGAGTGGTCAAAAAATTTTAAGAAACTGGGTGGGTTATGGAAAATAAGACTCTTATGAGTCAACGTGCCGGTCGGTTTCTGGAAAACATGGCATGAAAACCCGAAAACATCAATTCGGCATCGTTCTGAACAACTTCGAATTTCACGAAGCACTATGCAGCGAATTTTGACAAAAGATCTCTACCTTCATGTGTACAAAATTCAGCTTATTCAGGAGCTCTACCAGCAGACAATGGAAGAGCCGGCAATTCGTTCAATGAGTAATGGAGAAAAGTGAACTCAATGTCAACTATTTCCGAATAAAGTCATCTTCTCCGATGAAGCGTATTTCCATCTGAATGGTTTTGTAAATACACAAACTTGTTGAATTTGGGGCTCATTAAATTCATGACAAGCAAATGCGAAACACGATACCGTAGTTTTTGTGGCCTCAATTCGATGGCATAGATCTGAACGACATGTGGTTTCAGCAAGACAGATTATCTCAAGAACTTCTGACGTCAACTGGCCACAAAAATCATTCGATTTAACGTCGCGTGATTTCGTTCTCTGGATACAGCCACATCTCTGTGAAAAAGTCATGGAAAATTTCACGAAAAGAGTAATAGCTTGTCATCAGAGCAGTGGGGGCTATTTGACTGATATTTTATTCCATACTTAATCGGAATATATCTTCTTTACAATCCAATTAAAAAAATCCCAACTATCTCAAAAAATACGTGTTCTTATTTATGTTTATGTTTATTTATTTACTCCGCTACAAATAAGTCCAGCTGGAGGTGGAATAATTTTTTCAAAATTCATCTTAAACTAAAATTTACAAATAAAAATATCTTATAACTACAATATATAAATACAATAAATATCTTAGAAATACATTAAATACAAAAAAAAAATAAAAATTTAAATAAAATTTTAAATATTGAGAAGGAAAAAATGTATTGTTTAGCATAAAAAAAATTACTAAATAACAAAATTTATATAATAAAAATTTAAAATAAGGAAACAAGAAACAACAAATACATATGAGGCAGCATAACGAAATTACAAACTGAACAAAATTGAATAAGTGATGATTTATCCGACCTTTCCTATTGTATTCAAAAATGAAATTGTCCGAGCGTTTGGTCGTAGTTATTAATTAATTATATTTTTCGATTGTTGTTTTTTCAAATGACATGAAAAAATATTGTTAATCAATTGTTTTTCATTTCTAATTAATAATATACCTTCCAGACAATGCTATCCAAAGGGTAGCGAAATATCGAAAAATATAATTAATTAATAAACACGACCCAACGCTCGGACAATTAAATTTTTGAATACAGAACAAAATTAATATAATAAAAACTTAAAATAAGGAAACAGCAAACAGCAAAATCAGGAAGCAGAACCGGAAACAATGGGATATGATTTTGAGTTGGCAGTATAAATAATAGTTAAAACACCAGAGTTACGAAGCAAGAAAAGCAACACCAATAAAATCAGGAATAAATGTGAAGACAGGCAGAAGGAAATCAGGAACCAGGAGCATAAGTTAAAACATCAGAGTTACGGAGCAGGACAAATAACACCAATACAACCAGAAACAATACCAAATAGACGAACTAAAAAGACGCCATGATATCGAGTTGACATTATACAGGAAACCAGCAAACAACGAAATCAATAAACAACAGCAAATAATTTAACGGGACAGGATCAGTAGAAATACGGGAAACAGGAATAAGCAACAGCAATTATTAGACGCGACATCATCAGTCCAGGAACCAGGAACATAAATTAAAACACCAGAGTTACGAAACAGGAAATATATAAGGAAACCAGTAACAACACCAAATAAATGTAATTAGAAGACTGTATGATATCAAGTAAACAGGAATAAGGAGCAGCAATAATTAGACACGACATCATCAGTAGAAGAAATTCTCAGCAACCAGAAAAATATATATATATATGCATTTAGAATTCAAGAATCATCCGAGAATTGAGGTAATAAAATGCAACGTTACAATGATTTAACGATTAGAATGATATGAACTGGCAACCATAGCATGTGTAAATTAGTAAATAATATACTTTTTCACCCTGGCTAATGGTTCAAAAAACGGTAGATAAATATAAAGATCATTATAAAGAAGAAATAAGTGCGGACCGGATTATAATAATCGTAATTAAATCTTGAGACAGACAATTTTAAAGGACGAAAATTTCTAGTAACGCGAGATGGTATATTAAAACGCATTTTACTGAGCAAAAATTTTGAATCAACTTGACCGTTTATCAATTTTATAATAAACATAGATCTAAACATATATCTCCTTCGTTCAAGTGTAGGAAGGTCAATAAGTTTTAAACGGTTTTCATAAGGTGGTAAATTTCCGGATTGATTCCAGCCTAAACCACGCAAAGCAAATTAGAGAATTTTTTTCTGGATTGACTCAATTCTATCTATATACACGTTATAGTATGGGCTTCAAACTACGCATGAATACTCAAGGGAGGGCCTAACTAGACCAACAAAAAAACTTTTCGTTATATATGGGTCAGCAAACTCCTTAGACCACCTTTTGATGAATCCCAAAATAGATAAGTCTTTATTAATAATACTATCAATGTGGAGATGAAATCAAAGTCTCTGATCTAATACTACACCCAAGTCCATGAAAGAGTTTACTCCCTCCAAAATGTAAGATCCAACAGTATACTCACAAGGCAATAAAGATGTTCGAGAGAAAGACAGGTTTTTACATTTTTTCAAGTTCAAGGACATACCATTAATAGTACACAATTTGACCAAGCTAGAAAGGTCAAACTTAAGTTTTTAAATGACAAGAACAGTTTAACGTCATCAGCGTACATAAAAATCTTCCAGAACGAAATAGCTGAAGGTAAACCAGAAGGGGTCCTTAATGACTTCCCTGGGGAACGCCAGATGTAACAAATATGTCCTTAGACAAAAAACCGCTAAACATAACTCACTGTGTACGATCTATAAGATACGAAGATATCCACTTCAATAGACCTGGAGGAAATCCTAACTTATCTAATTTAAATATGAGGAGATCATGAATAACAGTGTCAAACGTTTGACTAAAGTCAGTATAAATGACATCAGTCTGACAACGATTGGAAAAAGCCTTAAAAACATGGAACGTTAATTCCAATAAATTTGTACTAGTCGACCTATTCTTAATAAAACCATGTTTGTAGGATGAAATGACAGCGCAAACCGATCGAATAATCTTCTGAGTTACTAAATATTTAAACAACTTTGGAATAACACTTAATTTAGCTATTCCCCTGTAATTATCAACACATCGTCTATTAGCGTTCTTATATACGGGAATTAGGAGCTATACTTCTTCCATAAAGATGGGAAATAACCTAAACGAAGGGACTTATTGAAAATATTCATGAGAGGAATGCATCATTCATCAGCACATAATATTAGCACCGACGCAGGGACGCCATCGTCTCCAGGCGAATTAGAATACTTCAATCTTCTCAGACCATTTAATACATCATCTTCACTAACAGTTAAATTAGTGAATGCCTCAAATATTGCGAGTTCGTAGGGATAATCTCTATTAAACGAAGTAGACAAATATGTTCGTTGAAAAAATTCAGAAAATAAATTAGATATTTCGGAATAATCCGAAGACTCAATGTCCCCATATTTCATCGATGTTGGAAATCCACGAAACTTTTTCTTGGAGTTTACAAATTGGAAAAACATTTAGGGTTTGTCCTAATTTTAGACCTCATCCTTGTAATATAATTCGAATAGCACCTCTGATTCGATAAATTATATTTACTTCGGGCTACAGTGTAGTTGACATAATTTACCACAGAACCATTATTCTTATATTTCTTATACAATCTACTTTTCACATTCTTCAACCTTTTCATTTCCAGATAGTTCCAGACCAGATATTGGTCCATCAGTTACCAAGGGAACAGATAAAGAGAAAGCATTATCAAGGGTATTATGCAAATCAAGACGCAGGTCAATGTCATCACTAATAGACCAGTTGGTATCATATAAAGTTGACTTTAAGGTAGGAAAATTAGAGAGACGAGAGTTATATAATTTCAAATTAGTAGCATGTGTTCCATTACCGACAATGAGAATCGGAATATTACAATGCACAATTAATGTAGGATGATATTTATCCTCAGGACAAACTAGGGGATCAATACCACGTAAAGAAAATTCTAGGGAGCTAGAGAATACTAAATCAAACTTCTGTCACAATAATTACAGACATCATTAATTTGATACAAACATAATCCCGACATAGCCTCAAGGAATTCTTTAGCAGAATTAGATGTAGAGTAGGGAAGTAAACAATTAGATTCGGAATTAAATCGCCAAGACACTAAGGGTAAATTAAAATCGCATAAACAAAGAATTTCATCACAAGGCGAAATACCAGCGTGAGTTTCGTGTAATTATTTGTATTCACTTTCAAATAATTAAAATAAAACGAAATAGTGGTTTCTTACTGAGACACCCTTTATTATGTGGATACACGAGCAGCGTCTGGTTTTAGTTTTGACGGTACTTTCGTATTTATACTTATTGTTTTGTTATTGTTACCTCCATTAAGATGTTAAACAGACCATGGAGAGATTGAAGAGAAACACATTTCGATTACAAAGAGGTACCAAATGCCACAGAACTTTCAAAATAAAATAGGAAAAATTAAACCATGTACACTTATAGAAAAATTCGGTTTATGCAGCCGAATTAGCCGTAACCGAAGTTAGAGGTTGACACAACCTCATTTTAGAAAATTTGCTTGACAAAGCGAATATATTTAGATTCAGTTGTTACAACCGAATCAATAATGAAACGAGGTTGCTTCAACTGAATTTCAGTTGTGACGACCAAATTCGGTCGCGACAACCTCAATTCGGTTGTGCCAACCACAATTCGGTGGTAACAGCCGGGTGTACCCTATTTCACATTTTTAACACAATTACATTTAGGCCAAATTTAATATTTGTGCCAACTGTTTGAAATCATTTAGCAAAGTGTCATATGCACATTCAGATTTCTCGTTAATTTTCCACCATTTGATTTAGTATCAGATTTCCAAAAGTTCACAACAGCAAAAACATCTCGTGGGCCCAATAAAGAAAACGTCAAACATTTAATCATTGATGATGACAACGGCAACAGAAACAACATCGGCAACAGCAATGTTGTTGGTAACGTCAACGTGCATTTTTACCATCTGTAGGTGACTTTCAAATAGACCGCCGCCGCAGCCGCCAAAAGGTAATGAATGGCACTTGATCGCAAGTATCCAAATAGACGACGACAGGCGCCTTCATTGGGTTCCGTTTGGCGCTAAAGACAATAAAACTGAATATAAGACAACAACATGGCAAGAATCGCACATGACTTTAAGAGAGAGAAACGAAAAAAATCCGTTAGAAATAAATAATAAATTAGAAAAAATTTATAATTTATGGATACTTAACTACAGGGACTGTTCTAAGGCACGAGGAACGAAATTGCCTAGAAAAAACGATGGGAATGGCAAACGGTTTTTAGAGCCTGAATATTGAATAAGACATATGACTAATTCACGGAAGTATCAGGAGTTTTCAATATAACCTTAAGCGTTCGTATCTGAGTTGCAAATTCTCTGCAGTATTAGCTTTACATCAATTGCACTACTTAAGTAATTGGCGTTCATTTTCCAATTAACATTTTTGTACAACTCTAGTGTAGATATAAGATACGTATATATTTATAAGATACTCTCTGCTGGCGAATTAGTCATTTATCAATCCGCAACTGTGTTACGCTCCTTGAAGTTCTAGACTTTCTATCATTAGCACAATGTATCCGGATAGGCTTAACGCAACACACCTACACTGCACCACGCCACGCCATGACACGTCACTTTGCGCCACTCCACATCTTGCTAATGTTTCTCGTATTCACTTTTCAAAGATCCATAAATAAAGTCCCATTAAGTGGATATTTGCGAAACAGGTTCATTATTTTGGACGACGCTGCGTTTGACCAGCAAATCACACAGCACAATCTGAAATACTTACGTATTTCAGACTGAAATCAAAATTATTGCTTAATTAACAGTTTAAAATTCCTTTTAATTGCCGATAGGGTACAGATTACAACACCAACAATATTTACAACATGACATAAAATTTATATGAACGTTTTCCACACTTAGCATTTAAGCGAGCGAACGAGATGCGAAATTGCTAAAAGGTTAGACTACAGTCAAGGGCGCTGGAACTAGAAAAGATGATCGCACAACAACAAGTTTAGCTTAAAGTCGGGTTTATGTTCATTTCCATATTTTATCACATAGTATGTGTGCTTTGCCCAAGCATCGTCTTGCAATCTTGACCCAAAATGAGCCCTACTTCACGAGACCAAACAACAATATGCGATGGTAATTAATTGGGAGTCATGCATAACGAGTCATGCCCATGGGTTCTTCCTCAACTAATGGAGTGAGAAGTCATACAACATTTTAGAAACATGACCTTCCAGGCTCAACATTCGGGTAGAACGTGGATCCCACTATCTCCGTCAAGTCTGGGATCTGAAATGCAAAAAATGACGCGATTAAAATACGTAACATCGTGACAACCTACTAAAAATAGGCAATCCAATTAACATCATTGTAACTACTTGCTTAGTTCTGGGTATTGAAATTAGGTACGGGACAATGTTTTGTCTAGCACTACTTTGTATTTTTACAAAAATTGGGTGGCTTTCCGGTTGACCGACACGATATCACAATTTGGACAACGACGTCGATTGGCCACCCTCTAGCCCGGCTTAAGAACAACAACGCCGCAGGCCCCGATAGATTACCGGCGGAGCTGTTTAAGGCTGCCAGCGATGAGCTGATAAGATGCAACAGCTCATTAGCAAAATTTCATTAGATGAATGCATGCCCGGCGATTGGAGTTTCAGTGTACTATGCCCAAAATTAAAAAAGGTGTCCCGAGTCTCTGTGCCAACTATCGTGGAATAAGCCCTTTATCCATAGCATAGGATAGGATAAGGTTCTATCAAGTATAATGTGTAAAAGACTAAAACCAATTGTCGCTGGCCTGATTTGACCGTACCATCATGGTTTTAGACCTGGAAAATCACCAACTGACCAGATTTGCACGCTTCGCCAAACCCTGGAGAAGCCCCACTAAGAACAAATCGACTCTTATCATTTATTTGTCTATTATAAGGCGGCCTTCGACAGCCCGATACGGGAGAAACTCGACGAAGCTATGTCTGAGCTTGGTATCATTGCAAAACTCATACGCCTTTGCCGGATGACCTTGACGAACACCAACTCCGTTGTGAAATTGGTCAAGGATCTTACCGAACCTTTTGAAACTAAGCGAGGCCTCAGGCAAGGCGATACCCTACAGTGCGATCTCTTTAACATCTTAATGGACATCATTATGAGAAAAGCAGCTGTCAACATGACTACACCCATCAGCAGAAAAAGCCGCTTGCTCTTCGCGTCTGCTGATGATACAGATAATATTGCGCGCACCATTAGAGAAGTTACTGCGGTGTTTTCGAATAATGAAGGCGTCAGCAAAAGTGAGTCTGACAGTGTATGAAGACAACACAAAATTAATGGTTTCAAGGAGCAGGGCCTCCATGCGATTAGACCAAAGTGTGAACGTTGATAACCGCTATAATTTCGAGGTGGTGGACGAATTTATATACCTCGGATCTGCTGTAACCAAAAACAGCAACATCAGCACTGAGATCAAGCGCAGAATTGTGCTTGCGAATACAAGTTATTTTGGCCTAAGCAAGCACTTTAGAGATAAAGACCTCCCTCGAGTAACAAAAGTCCAACTATACCAGACCTGTCTTGCTGTATGGCGCAGAATCCTGGGTCTTATCGCAAGCAGACGAAACATCTGTAGGAGTCTTCGAAAGAAGAATACTGCGAATGGCCACATTGTGCACAACGGCGAGTATCGGCGACGCATGAACCATGAGCTGTACGAGCTATATCCCAGCATATACATAGTTAAGCGGATCAAAGTAACGCGATTGCGCTGCCTAGACCATGTCAGTAGTATGAATGAAGACGAACCAGCACGAAGGGTTTTCGAAACCGAACTCGAAGAAAGACGAAAACTAGGAAGACCAAGACACCGCTGGAGGGATCAGATAGACGAATCTTTAAGTACACTTGGTACTAACAACTGCAGAGATAAGGCAAAAGATCGAACAGGTTGGCGACATATGTTATCTTCGTTTTAGAAGGTTCCTGACTCCCCGGGGTTATTCGGGACCGGATAAGTAATTTAGTAAATAAGACCCGATATCGAACGAATACCATAACCAATCTTACTGAAATTTAGCGCTGGTCTTGTACACGAGAACATGGGTTTCATCCAGACTATTTAGCTATGAAAAGGCTACTCAAAATATCGGTCGAAATAATAATCGTTCGGAATAATAATAATAATAAATTAAGAGCTCCCAATCAGTGAGTGGAAATCTACTTCGCCATGCCAGTTTTGTTTCTCCTATACAAATTTTGGGCGGAAAGTTGACTGGTAAATTTCCAAATCTAGTTACGATCCTAATTAAATTAGGTATTGATATTTCGCGCAATGGCACTCTGCTATTAGATATGGGCGTAATTTCCATATCCATTCATGTAACTAAAAGGCAAATATTAACCGAACCTTTTTCAATGAAACTCGGACTCAATGGATGACTTTGTTGAGGGTCCGTTTAAGTCGGTTCAGCCAACTGAAATTTCTGTACGGGCATGATAGCAAAATATAGGCGCCGAAACCAATTACGAGACACACCGTCAGAGGCACATCATTAATCGGAGAGGGTTTCACTTCCGAATTATAGGACACTCTCAAATACTGGGCACAGTATCTGGAGTACCAATATGAGTTACTAGGGAATATATTTGGGCCTTGCTGTCTTTACTTAACTCCTTGGATGGAGCAGGAAAAGGCACTACTTAATATTGGGTGCAAATATCGAATAAACTGTTCAAGCTACTCTCTCTGACAAACTCTGACATACAGAAGAGATTATCGCATACTCAACTGTCATTGTCTGAGTTGAACCCTAAGGATTCTTCTATGCATTATACATTACAATCAAAAATATGTGAACTTGAATGGCGGGACCTCATACACGCTGGCAAATCCGTCCTTTTTTTGTTGTTTGGATGCAAAAACAACGTCTGTGTAGCTTGTCGCAAATACGGTATACTTGTATCCAAACACATAGTCGTTCCTACTCAATAGTTCATGTCGGAGACTCAATTATTGATAGGTTACAATATATATCTGTGTAACCCAAATATGATAAACTTTTCGGCATATGGGCTTAGTGGCCTTACATACTAAAGATAACATATTTATACAACCGGCGTAATTGTTGCCCTTCCTATCCAATTCGTAACACTTCACAGAAATTCATCCTCCTGAACCTTCCAGCGTAGCCTTGGACGTCCTATTCATTGCCTTCCTTAGAGTAAGTCTTCAAAAACCTTTCACACCGATACTTCCTTATGCATTCTACTGACATATCCTAGCCGGAGTTATCGAACTATTTTGATCGTAGTCGTAGTCATTTCTTGAACTTATTTTTCTCTCGAAGGCTCCCAGTGTTGTTTCGTCTGCTTGCGATATGATCCAAGTTTCTGCATCATAAAGTGCGAAAAGTTGTTCGAGAGTCTGATATGGCTAGTCTTTGATTCTCCAGAGAGGGATTTGCTTGTGAAGTTATTGCCTAACCCGAAATTACACCACTTCGGAAGCACAATTCTCTGACTGATATCATTTTTGTGGATTGCAGTTACAAGGTAAATAAATTCTTCCACTACCCCGAAATTTTAACGGTCCTGAAGTTTAAAAGGGTCTGCTCCAAACGGGTGGAAGGCTCTATTTGATGAAACCATTAGCTTTTATTTTCCCATGATTACCTCCACATCAACTTTTGAGCTGCTGTCTCATTTGTCGAAACCACCACAGGAACTACCCGCACAGTCCGCGTAATGAAACATATACATATGTATCACCAGCATATTCGAGCAGCATGTGGCTTTTACTGCTGATGGTTCTACCCGTGTGGCTTTTTCTCATTCTGATCTCCATTAGGATGTTGACAAAGTCGCACAGCAGGTTGATTCGTCTACGGCCTCGGCTGGTATCAAATGCTTTAGTAAGATCTTTACCACTCATTACTGGGTATTTGGTGTCGGTCAGTGTCATTCTACAAATGTGTGTCATATTAGTAGGGATACCAAATTCAGATTTAGCTTGGTAATGTTTCTTAAGTATCGCCTTGTAATCAACAATGTTAGATGTCGATTTACATTTCAAGGGGGTTTCCAGCAGTTGGCGTAATTGGAGTTGCTGTTTTTTAAGGTCTGGGTTTAGACCGATAGGATTAAATCTGATAACGTTTAATCAAATTTGTTTCAGTTGGCTTTGGTTATGCGCACACTGATCTGGAGCGGACCTTGCAATCCAAATTTAAAATACTATTTCCACCGTAGTTGGCAGTTATACTAGGGTCACCAGATACCCAGTCGCTTTAAATCTCCCCCTTTCTAAAGTATTTCCCTGGGGTATGCACAAGGAGGAGTATAGTCGGCCCATCATTGATCGATAAGTTCGTCACTACTAAACTGGCAAATCCAATAATCGGCACACATATAGGGGACACATTGTGGATGCGTAGTGAATCCATTCTTTATTATATTGATTTCATTCACCTAATCATCGTGAATCCTTCGGCCAAACCAATCTTACTATTTGCCTAATGCTTAAACCATATCATACCTACACCGCTGGTCCTGAACAGCTCAGGTGTTTTTGCTCGTTTTAGACCAGTTCTAATTTGCTGGCTGCACACTGTTCACATTACATTTGTAAATCGTATTTCTCTCTTGTTTTTTAGCCGTTTATTTCTTACTGATAACATCTTTCGAAAACAATTCTAAACCACACACCTTTTAATCTCTAACAGATACACGACGCCGGAATGGCCAGCAATAAACGCTTGGATTGGACTTAAATACGAACAATTTCAAATGAATATATCTTTATGCACTCGTATCTCAGACATTACACTCCTTAAGCCACACTCTCTATCTCTAGATGGATGATAGAGGAACTCAGCGCAAAAGAAGGTGGTGGAGGTGGCGGTTAACGACGAAACTGCAGTGACCATATGAAAATTGGTGCTGAATCATTATGGTCACTTGCTGGGTCTATAAATTAATTACAAATTGCGCCATAAAGCGCCAGTTCTATACACAGTTATGTTTCATGTTAGGGGATATTTTGCAATACGAGGATTGGCTACAAAAGTTATGAGCAAATGGATTACGTGGGGTAATGAAGCATTATGGGGTTTTAAAGGGAGAATAAATGAGAAAACGGTTAATAAATTTATTAACTTCCAACTCAAAAACTGTTGGTTTCCCATTAGATCTCATGAAAGGTTTTTAATTTTGCATTCACTGGTTGCGACTTACAGTTTTACACCAGATCCGAAAGGTATTGTAAGCAACTTCTAATGGCCGCCACATACTGTCGCCATCACTAAGCGTGGTGCTCGTTGTTCGAAAAAATTTAAGGTGGTTCGAGAAGGGATCACTCCCACGTTCTCATGTACAAGAGCCGCGCACACTAACGTTTTCAAAAAGTCTCGCTCAATTTTAGCTTCTTAATCCATTAATATGGTATTTTATTCAAGAGACAAGATTTAATGAATTTAAATTTTTCTTTATGACAAGAGCTACAACTGTCCCTCAGAGAGTAAATCAAAATTCCGAACGGTTTGCAAGATATGAGCCTGACAAAATTATCACTTTTTTGCAAAAATTACACCAAGTCCTCAAATCTTTGGGGGCCCATAAAAAAAAAGTGCATGACTTTGGGCAAAACTGGGAGACACGAGGCTTATTTTTTTTGTTTTTTCTCATGTAGTGGTGTCCGTATATGGTTATATTTACATGACTTAAAAAACTACACATAGTGCTATAGTTGGTTGCGTTTGATTTGGGTCGTAACAAAGCCCGAAATTCAGACACCCCACCATAACTTTGGAAATGATATTCAATATAGGGAAAATATAGTATGGACAAGGCGAAATAACCTGTTAAAGGAGGCCTTTAAACAGTTAAAGCTGGTTTGCTTAATCCAATAATCAGTCTCGGGTTTGGGTACGATTTGACATCGGAGGAACATAAGGATCGCCAACAATCAACCGTATAGTAACCACTTCCTTTAAGTTACCCCACAGTACTAATTACCACACCACCCTCGTATACACTTCCAATACTCTAGTAAAAAAATCTGTTTCTATATAGCCATTTACCTTATCATTTCCATGAATTTGCATTGGCATTTCAAGTTCCTGGACCACCACCAATTTGGACACATTGCAAATTCATACATAAATAAATATTAAACCTTTTGGAACAAATTTTTCCATTTCGATTTTGTTGCACTTCTTGGCCAACTCCACTTAGAAGTCAACAAGGTTTAATAAAAAGCCATAAATTTTATTTGCCCTCCACATAAATATATCTATATAGTATTTGCTCTCTTGATTCTTCGAGCTGTGATTATTAAGCACGTGCTAATAGTTCAGATTTCATTTGTTTGTCCGAGGTGTAGCGTGTTTCCTTGCAGCATGTTGTTGACGTTGTTAAATGTGGCATAAAGTCTCTTTTTCTTCTGTCGTCCATTCTGCGCCCCCCATGCGATATGACAACCAGCAGGGTTGAAAATTACATTACACCAGTTCAATCTTCCACCTAGAGTACAAATAATGGCGGTCAACTTGTGATATATTGCAACATTGTTCTTTGTATAACATATTCGCTTATGCTATTGCACAGTTATGCAGTTGTCGTTTTGGTTTCAAACACACAGTTAAAACCCTCCTGATTCTCTGACTAATCGCTCTAAAAAATCTTTAGAGTAAATTGCCCGATACGATTTTAGTCGACATCATGCGATGTTTGCGCAATTACATCAACCAAATTGCAGTAATTTTCTTAAGACTTAATTAACTCATGTGATATAGATCACATAGTTTTTCTAGATATCATTGTGATTTTTATTTAAGATAAGATGGGGGTTTACAATCAATAACATTGATAGCGGCAATTACACTAAAATCAGGGTTACCAGATTGATTTCAGTTTAGTGATGGAAAGTCTAGAAGTACGAAAATATATGTGGCGACGAGCAGTTTATCGTGGACCATTTTACCACCGACGATGACAAAATCCTGTGTGTCCTATGTATATCTTACGTTCTCTTGCATCATTGCCAATACACAGACGACAAAATTTTCAAATTCTTGGTCATAAACAACTGGTCATTGATGCAAGTAAAGGGTTTTTCAACAGAGACGCTACAAAAGTAAATCAATAAGGACAGCAAACGACACCATATTTTTTCCCGCTGTTTTGACATTTCTCTTCAGTAAGGTTTGCAATTTCATCATGGAGAGATATACGAGCCAACAACGGGTCGAAATTATTAAAATTTAATACCGAAATTTGGAGTCAGTGGCCTCAACTTTAAGAGCGCTACGTCCAATTTATGGTCGTCATAATCATCCTACCAGATCAACAATTGAGCGTCTAGTGGAAAAATTTGAATCCACAGGCAAAGTACAAAATGTTCTCGTGCCAGTTAGGGCACTTCGTAGTGTCGAGAATATTGCTGCCGCTGAGGCTTCAGTTCAAGAAAGCCCAAATGTGTCACCCACACGTCGATCTCAAGCGTTTGGCATCTCTTTGACGTCGTTGTGGCGAATTTTGCGAAAAGATCTGGGCCTACATCCTTACAAGATCAAATTGACGCAAGAACTGAAGCCGCTTGACCACCATAAGCGTCGTATGTTCGTGAATTGGGCTGAGCAACAA
Organism: Phaonia tiefii; assembly: GCA_963931995.1. Lineage (NCBI taxonomy): Eukaryota > Metazoa > Arthropoda > Insecta > Diptera > Muscidae > Phaonia > Phaonia tiefii. The sequence goes on along the minus strand of OZ008368.1, from coordinate 191,718,038 downwards.
CTTGAAAATGATTCGGATTTTCATCGAAAAATCATCTTCAGCTATGAGGCTCATTTCTGGCTGAATGGCTTCGTCAATAAGCAAAATATGCGTTATTGGTCAGACAGCAATCCACACGTAATCCATGAGTCATCATTGCATCCCGAAAAAATTACGGTTTGGTGTGGTTTATGGGCCGGCGGCGTCATTGGGCCGTACTTCCTCCGTGATGATAAAGACCGGCACATTACTGTGAATGCGAATCGCTACCGTTCAATGATAACCGAATTTGTTTGGCCCCAATTGGATAATGTGGACTTGGAGGACATGTGGTTCCAACAGGACGGCGCCACAAGCCACACAGCGAATGCCACAATCAATTTATTGGAAACCAAGTTTGGTGAACGTGTTATCTCACGAAATGGCCCAGTCGATTGGCCGCCTCGGTCGTGCGATTTGACGCCGTTAGATTATTTCCTGTGGGGCTACGTCAAGTCTATGGCCGATGCCAACAAGCCAGCGACGATTGATGAACTTCGTACGAATATCGAACGTGAAATTGCAGCAGTATCGGCCGATTTATGCTTGAAAACCGTCGAAAGTTGGGTTGTCTGGACTTCTGCAAGCGTGCCCGTGGTGGCCATGCAAAAGAAATCGAGATCCATATAATAAAGAATTTCATTGGTATCTAAAACCGGGTTTGTTTTATTTAAAAAAAAAACTTTTGTAGCGCTCTTATTGAAAAACCCTTATATGAGGTAGTCCAAGGCAAAAAAATATTTTCCAAGTGACATGTCACTGAGTTTGATGCCAAGAAAAGCTCAACCCCAAAATTTAAACTTTTTTCTTGATTTTATAAGCTTTCAAAGGAATCAGTATCTTTTTGATGTGTAAACATCTATACGCTGGGGGTAAAAATCTTTTTCACAATACAATCACAAATTTAGAGTAAGATGTGCGATGTAATAGTTGACCAATCGTAAAGCGTTATCAAATCGGTGTGAGCTATGTATGAGTGTATTAGTGTACTCATACGCTGCATACAATATACTCAACACCATCTAGTGTGCAATAGTAGCGACTAATTTGCACTAATTTATGAAAACAAATGAAAACATAAATAAAATGAATACAAAAACATTTAATTTTAATAACTTTTAAAAAGATTTTTTGCACTTTTAATACAAAATGTACTAAAACAAAGCAAAATAAGGAAAACTAAAAACTAAACTTGTCATATATAAGGAAAACTAAAAACTAAAAGTTTTCTTCATCTTTGAGGTTGTCATTCATACTTAACAGCTGCATATAAGCACCATCTAGTGTGCAATAGTAGCTACTAATTTTCGAAAACCATTGCTGTAAAATAACATTACATTTCAGTAAACAGCTGATTAATAACTTGTCAACCGCAACAAATACAAAATAATAAAATATTTTACAAAACACCAAAAAAATTATAACTCAGAACATAAAACAACACAAAGTGTATCAAAGCTGAATGGAGGTAATGTTAATACTAAAAAAAATTCTATTAGATTCCAATATAAATTAAGATTATAACATATCTTCATTACGTACTGTTGCCTTACACTGAAACTGGTGCACGACAATTGGGTAACAATCTCCATCTCATGCCAATTATTATGGGTGGAGATTTTAATACAAATTGTGCAAACCCACAGTCGCAAGCTTTATCAAAATTTTTATTGGACGTTTTCCGCTTGCATATGAGCAATTATCCTCAAAACCCCCACAACTAACAATTCCACTACTATAGATGCAGTTTTCCATAGATTTTTAAATACAATCGAGTCAAAAATGTATATATCTTATTTTAGTTACCATAAGCCAATATTAACTATTTGTACTTAAGGCATTTACCATAGATGGGCACTTTGCAGTACTACTAAAATTTCAGTAAAAATAATTCTTTAACTAGTAAATTTGTACTGATTACTAAAATTTTTTTCAGCAATTTTTATAAAGTGCCTACATGATTACGATGAGGTGCAATGAATTTTCAGTAATCAGTACTGCCCGATTACTGATTATTATGAATACGGCCCTATGATTTGACGGTAATGCAAATTAAATTTCATTATCAGTAAAAATTTACTGAATTTTTTCAGTAATCAGTAAATTTACTGCTTACTGTAATTTTTAATGCAGTACATACACATATACTGCAGTGTGCCCATTTACTAACCAAATAAGTTAAATAAAACAAACAAAAACCAGCAAATTCCTATGTATTTACAATATTGAAAGTTTTGATACTTTTAATTGATTAATTAAAAAAATATACTAAAAGCATAAGTACTTCCAACTTCATTACTAAATGTTTACACATCGGACTCACATTAATTTTTTTTTATTTTCAAATAACTCGAAAACGGCAGAAGCTAGACTTCTAAAATTTTCAACGAATGTTCACAAATTATTTCCTTAAGTGGTGACATTTTTAAACTAAACTTCAAGTTGCCCCCGCCCAAAAGAAAATCTTGCATACTTGCCTGCATCACACTAAAAGATAGTGGTGGGCATATCACATATACAGTTAGCTGTTCAGTTTCCAAATTCTAGACTCACTGATCACGACCTACAGTTTCACACCGAATCAGATTGATTAAACATTGCTAACCTTACACACAGATTTTAAAAGTTATAAAGCTTTATTTACAAAATGTATCCAAAATTTACGAAAAAATATAATACAGCAAAATCATTGCTAAAACTTTATTTATATGTATGTGCAATAAATGTTTGGACGTTGAATAACAAACTAAGAAAATCGTGGTTATTGGCCGAGTTTTAAGTAAAATTACCAAAAACGTTCGGAAAACCCGATTTTTGGTATAAATTCGACGTGGGCGACCTCTTCTCAAAAATACTTTAACCTATAAGCTTTCAAATAAAGCCTGAACAAAAAAAAAATTATTGATGGGACACCCTAACGGGCAGTCAGAGAATAACGACAACGGCATACCACTCACAAGCCAATGGTATGATCGAACGTTCCCACAGTCGGTACAAAGCATCAATATTGACCCAGGATCAATCCCAGAAATGGTATGATTTACTTCCTGTAGTTCTACTTGATCAAAGATCGGTGTTCAAGGAAGACTTGCAAGATACCCCCACTGGAATGGTTTATGGACAATCTGCTCCGTTACCGGGGGAGGGGTTGTTTCGAGTCCGTCAGCTACAAATAACGAATTTTTATAGAAACTAAAAGATCACTTTAAATGTGTTCTTTCAAATTTGTCTCACCACGGTGATGCAAATAAGGATGTATGCACCCCAAAGAATCTATTTAGTTGCAAATATGAATTTCTGCGGGTTGGAGAATAGGACACTTTACAACATCTTATCAGGTATTGTTCAAAGTAATTGGCAAATGCGATGAATATTTAAAATTTCACGGGCATGGCAAGATAACTATGGTTTCGATTGAAAGACTGAAATGTGCTGGCAAGGACCTCGATATTATACGAAATGCAAAAAAATGTGTCACTGTTAGTATACTTAATATTAATACTCCAGGTGGAGGGAGTGAACACCTACAAGTGCTACAATTGAATTATCTGTTGCTTTAAAAATCTTTATAAATTTACAGCCTGTCCCACGATGTCGAACGTTGATGTTAGCTCTCTTTTCATACGACAAATAGCTAATTTGGGGCACACTAGCAAACAAACGGAAATGTATACAATTCAGTAAAAAATCGTACCCCACTTATACCTTCTCTTGCAACACAACCTCAACGCAAATCTAAGCAAACGAAGGCAGTCACTCACATTCTTTTCAGAGATCGACCCTTTATCTATCGACTAGTCGATTGCATGCATTTACGTTTGTTATAACAAAACAATAACATGAAGTAGACGTTTGCCATTTAATTTTGGGCGAGAGAGAAGAGTACGATCAAACAGTGTCTACAGGTGCTGCAAAGTTGACGTTTTTAGACTGAAATTGGAATATATTTTAATAAAAAATTTATTATAATATCATAAAGCATATTTAATTTTTTTTGTATCAAGCAATTGTTTGTTTTCTAGCAACACGAAGAAAACACAAGTCAGTGGTTTTCACATTCACGTTCGCATAGATGGCAGCGAAAATAGTGGACTTGTGTCGAACTCGTTCACTAGTCCTTGAAGTCATTCATTTAAGGTGCCCGGATATAACAGTCACGAATATACTCGCCCTATCAAACATGTGCATTATGTTCGTGAGGGTGATGTCTGGTCACCCTAAATGAGCAATGTAGTTCACGAACTATCCAACTCAAGAAAATAGTTAGAGGGGCCCGAATTTGTAATCACATAACCATACAATAAGACTTATACCCAGGCGAGCATTAAGCAGAAGAACGAAAGTGAGTGACTGGTTTTCTTTTGCTCATGTTTTCATTCGACATCGTGGAACATTGTAGTTTTTAATTTCACAAAGAACACATTCAAATAATTGTATTGAAAACAATCAATATTGTTTAAAGTTTTTCATTCGATTTTCAAAAAATAATTCCTATTGAACGAGGCCTACACTATGATCACATTACATTTCTTTTGACGATGGTCAGTTATTTTAGTGATGGTGACGCTATCGAGTATTTAGCCATGAACAGAGCTTCTGAAAATACCCTTCGTATGTCCTACAAACTACTCCTACAAATTACAAAGCGCACAGCCCACTGGTTGTGAGAAGATCTACCCAATTCCTTCATGGGATGTAATGGGAAGCCATTTTAATTTTATTTTTATGATCAAAAGATCCGACATCGGCAGGACGTTTGAATGGGAGGTACTAGAATGGGGGTGGCAAAATCAACCATTTTTAGTGGCAGAGTTGCGTTTAATACTAAATTGCATTATGTTCGCACTTGATATACGTCAGTTATAGTGCCGGCCAACCAGCCATCCACTCAGCAATTGTATGGGAGGTACCAAAATGGGAGTGGCAGTATAAGCGGATATTTGTCAATGATTTGCGTTTGACGTAATATAGCTTATGGGTTATCATGTTGACGAGCGTACTAGGTAGAGTACAGAACTGCAATTTCACGCCGAAGTCTTGCTTTTGCGTGCGTTACCTAGCCCTGTTGCAATACCGTAGATAGATATGTTGTACATGGTTGGAAATATTATTTCTTCATCTACTAAGCTGTGGAAAAAACAAAAAAAATTAAATATTTTCATAGCTAAATTATTATTATTATAATTATTTTATATTAATTATTAACTATTATAGCTAAATTGGAAATAGTGAAAGAAGTGATAGATTTGTACTTACATACTTAATTATATGGCCTCAAACAACCCGGAGGAATCAAGAGCCTTACAAAATGAGGATAGCATGTTTCGTCAACTCTCTCGATCTTCAGCTTTTCTCCTTCAGTGGGTAACACCAAGCTCTCGTAGGCTATATTCCACCTGGTCTTTTCAGCCATATCTTGGGCGTGCCATTTTTGGAAGTTCTCGAGTACGTTTTCCAATACCTTTCGCACTGGTACACTCAAGCACATTTTACTGACATGGCATAGCCAGCGTAAACGCGCTCTTTGTTTCATCAGCATGCGATATGACCCAGGATTCTGCCAATAAAGCAACACAGGGTATGAGAGCCTGATATAGTTTGATCTTCATTCCTCGAGAGAGGGTATTATGTCTTAAATGCTTGGTTAGCCTGAAGTCATACCTGTTTTGAAGCACAATTTTCCGTTTGAGTTCTAGGCTGACGTTATTGGTTCTGTTCACTGACGATCCGAGGTAAATAAATTCGTTTACTACCTGGATCACCCTTTCATCCAATGGGGTGGATGCTCTGCTTGTCGAAACTATTAATTGTTTATTGTCTTCGTCTACTGCCAACCCCACTTTTGCTGATTCCTTCTCAATTCTCGGGAATACTGCTGTCACTGCTCGGAGATTTAGCCCAATGGTGTCGAAATAATGAGCATAAATGAGCAGCATGTGACTTTTGCTGCTGATAGTTTTATTCGCGTTGACTGCTGCTTATCTCACAATGAGCTCAATAAATATGTTGAAGAGATTTCATGATAGGGTGTCGCCCAGCTCGAGGCCTCGCCTCGTACTAAAGGGTTCGGTGACAATCTGTACTGACGATTTCGTGTCGGTCAGTGTCATTCTACGAAGACGTGTCAGTTTAGCAGGAACACCAAGGTTATACAGAGCTTGAAACAGTTTCCCTGTATCGGGCTATCGAATGCAGCCTTATAATCTATAAGTAGGTGGTAGGTGTCGATTTGATTTTCGTGGATTTTCTCAGGATTTGTCGTAATGTAAATATCTCGAATGTTTGATTCGTGCATACCAAAAGGTATCAAAACTTCAAAAACTGCTGAAAAGTTTGATAACAATTTTAATATTTCATTCGAAAACATTGTACCAAAATCTGAAATAAGTGTCCAATATTCAGACTCCGACTCGGTCTCAATGCTCAATGATGGAGACTCTGTCTTTGTCTCAATGATCGATGATTCATTTCAAGATGATAACGATTATATGCCACCTTTATGACTTGGAATAACAAAGGGATTAATAAATCCAGCACTAACGTTAGTAAATACTACCAAAGTAAGTACTAGGAAAGCAGCAAAAATATGCAAGGAACTGGCAGAATCAGGGGTCGATATTGCAACTCCTTCACAGCAAGCAATTTATAAAGCTGTTTATAAATCTGCAGAGAAAGAGGAAGAAATGATGAAACAGTCTTTACAATATGAGAATTGGTGTCTCCATTTCAATGGTAAAAAAATTGGATGACAAGAAGTACAGGTAGTTGTTGTAAAAAATTAATCTCAAGAAATAAAAGTAGCTGCATTAGTTCTGGAAAATGGAAAAGCGATAACTATTTTCAATGGCATCAACGAAATTCTACAAAAATTTAATTTGATGAAGTCAATAAAAATGATAATTTGCGACACAACCAGTGTTAATACAGGAAAAACTAAAGGTGTTGTAACACTAATGCAGAACCATTTTAAATCAATTTCTCTGCAACCACCGCAGTACATTGGATGTCAGCACCATGTGTTGGATTTAATACTACGATATGTAATGGATGCATCATTGGACGGAAAAACCACCTCACCAGATCATGCATATGAGTTCGTTTCAGAGTTGATAAGCAATTACAATACATTAAAACACGAATATCAGTAAAACGAGAATCGGCTATATGTTGAAAATTTAAAGAGGCGTGATGATATGCATTATTAAATATGAATTAGAACAGGCTTTTAAATACTATATGGAGCGGAATAAATTTCCATTTATAAACTTTAAAACTATACCACCGATTAGTAATGCTAGATGGAATTCTAGAGCAATTCTTGCAATTCTAGCTTACATACTAATTCCAAAATATCGTAGCAAATTATATGCAATATGCGAATTTATATGTGGCCCTTGGTACAACATTTGGTTTTCAGACCACTGTTACAATAAAAATGACTTCGAAGCCTTAAATTATCGGGCTTTACTAATGCTCAGAAATGCTTTCTGAGACATTGGGTGAAAGATGAATCAAGAATTCCAAAAACACAACGCAGCAACATTTGTGCGGAACGCGCAATTAAAGTCGCACATGATATTTTCCGCCAATGCAAATCAACACGAACTCTTAATCTTAAGTTAATTTCACTTAACAAAGATAGTTTTTAGATTGTGATTTTGATTATAATCATATAATTTCATTAAGAAATGTAAATAGTTAAATAATTATAAAATAAAAAATTTTGAAAAAATAAAAAATTTTGAAAAAATAAAAAAAAATCTTAAAGGGCTTTCAGAAATCGGCGTCGACGCCAAACGTTTTTGTTCCGAAATGACCTGAGGAAACATTTTTCGGTTTCAGCACAACATCGGCTACAGCGTGGTGATAGCGCCTTATTTTGGTTGTACCCCTAAATGCGCATGGTAGCTATATGTTCACTCCAGGGGTTGCCAACTAGAAACCCGCAACCAAATTCATGCTCTACCTCATGGCAGCTGTAGTATATGTCATAGTTCTCCTTCCTTATACAGCAATGACCTGTCCATCGCATCTCCTGGATAGCGGTAATGCCAGCCTTATAATTATGGAAGACATTTGCCAGTTGGATAGTGGCACCGTCTATGTATAGTGTTCTAACATTCCAAGTGCATATCCCTAAATTGTGGTTGTCAACCAATATGATGGTTTTGTGTTTCTCATTCTCATTTTGTATTTTCATTGCCAATATAACGGTGCACACTGGGACAGATTGAAAAAATTACCGGACACAATTAATAACGTCGTTGTTTTTGGTTTTACTCGTGTCAAACTCATTAGTCGGTAGGTTTTCGAGGGTGCTGAGCTCATTTCTGGCATAGCTTTTTCCATTGGTTGGAGGGGGCTGGAGTTATAGTGGGGGGGGTGAAAAAAACGTTATGGGTATCGTTTTATAGGTTTTTGGATGGCCCGATTTTATTTTTGGCAAACATTTTTCGATCAGTATTTCGATAACTAACATAACGGAGGGAAGAGCATGTGTAATTCTACCTTTTCACATAAAATTTAGTTTCTTAACAAGGTTTAACGTTTTAAACTTTTCTACCAAATTTATTAGGAGTTATAAAATAAATAAAAAGTTTGAGAAGTTTGTTTCGTAACCACACAAGATTTATTTGCGACCACAAAAAAAAAAACTTGGTTTAAAAAAATCTATATCATTACGTTCGACATTTTCATCATCGTCGTCCTCGAAACTTTCAAAATTTTAGTTTGAAATTTCGAAATTTTAGGTTGACATTTTATGGTATTTCCAGACCTAAATTCCGACACAGTAATGTATTTGAATTTACACTGAAAAAAATCAATTCTTACACAAGTAATTTATATTTAAATTTGAAATCAAAAACTAGAGCAAAGTTTAAAAAAAAAATTTTCTTCAGCAAATGGGTAACGAAATAAAATCAGTGACTTCGGTTAGGGTCCAAAGTATTCAGAAGTGAAAATCGCGCGCTGTTCCTAGTTGGTGCTAATTTTTGGCGGTCCACAAAAGATTAAAAAATGTAATACTTTTAGTCAACTACTTTCATTGCAATTGAACTAGAAACCTTAAGTAAATTAAATTAACTTAATATACATTTTCGTAGCTCTTATAACACAAAATCAATGAAAAGAGTTTAAAACAACCAGAAACATAACCTTCATATAACACACATCTACTAAAAATAACCCAAAATCAGCCTGCATGCATGTATTGAAACAATACTCGACTTTGGGCCCCTTGCCTGATCAACAACGTGCATGGAACCTTCAAAACAGTTAATTTTCGACCTCAGTGGTTAATTGGCCACTGTTTAAGTAACTTATTTTATATGGATTACTGCTCCGATTTTTGGAATTTTGTCCGGTCATTTTTTCAATCTGTCCCAGTGTGCGGTGGCGGGATGCAAACTCAGCTCACTGGGGATTGCATTTTGCCTACTGCCAGGGTGATTATGTTTCAGGCGCCAATTATGAATCAGACGCTGATCACAATGTAGTGCGTCGAAACTGGATTTTTGTTCCTTCACTTTTTATCCGCCGTTGGCCGTTGGCCCATCCGCTCTCAAAGGACAAAAGAATACGCTAGTTCGAATAGCTTCAGTGATAGGGTCGCCTATTTAACCTAAGACTCATCAGTGATCGCATAACCAATCAGGCTATTCATTCTTCTCGCCTTCTACTCTAGCTAGTTAAAGGAGGGTTCCGATTAAGTAATTGCCTGGGACATACTTCTAGGAAGTAGTGTGTAGCTTGGACTGCCCTACTAAGAAATTACTTCTGGCCACTCCCAAATATGTGGCTATCAGAAACTTTCCACCTCTACGGTCAGTCCCGTGGCCCCGTGAAAGGTTTTTACTCTCAAAGAAATCTATTATGAAGATTCGAGTTCCTTTTTACAAATTCCGGACCAAGTTTATATGTATAATCGGAATTTTTGGCAGATTTAGCAGCATTTCAGTACACAATTTCTTTCAGGAATCCCTTTCCGGTTTGAGAGTGTTATATTTCCGATAAAATTATGATTCCAATTTCGAATGTGCTCCAAATGCAATAATGTTGGAAACATCTTTCGCACTGTTCCATGACCGACTCGGAAATATTACAGTAAATATCCCGTAATGTTACTCTAACGGTATGTACTCGAACTGCACACGTGATTCCGACTGTGACTTTTGTCGCCGATGTTTGTGGCTATAATTATTCAAGCTATGCGCGGCATTGCTGCCATTTATATGTTGAAGAGATCGCATGATACAAAATGCTTAGCTGGGCCGCTAAACTAAACTCGGAAAAACCCCCAAAATACCAAATAGTAAATTTTGGTCTACTAATGTTTTAAGGATTAACTAACGATTTGATGTTCTGAGAAAAAACTCCTTTGAGTACTGAATGACCCGTCATTAATTTTGAGCCGCATCGTTGACATTTTTTCGTATATCATAAATATCTAATAATTCCCATTTGCTTCGAAAAACTGCTAGAAATCTGCATGTTCCTTCCTATCGTAGTAGGATGCGACCTAATGTGGCATATCCAGGAACTACAACACAAGTGTATTGCACGATATTTCTGCCAGCAACATTCGTATCCACACACATGCATACAACTTTAAAACTTCATATGATGGATATTGCATGCAACACCAACAGCAACAAGAGCACGAGGAGAACAAAAAACACCAACATACATTTATTGTCGATTATTTTTATATGAGCAATATTTTTGTGGGCACTGTGATCATCATCATCATAATGCAACATGACATGTTATTGGAAAGCTGAGAGCAACAGCAACATGCATTCGCAGCAGCAACATATGAGTACACTGCGCATAGGATAACAGGCGAACAACAAGAGTTTGTTGCAACAACTCGTTATGAGTTCATTATTTTGAAATAAACCAACAAGAAAGACAACAAAAAAACGCTGGACAATGGAACAACAACAACAAAAATAACAGCCAACAACAAATTGACACAACATCACTATTAACGAGAGTCAAGCAGGCTGGCAGGCAGGCAGTTCCCTCTTTTTTACTTCATCCGAACCAGCCAGCAACATATTGTTGTTATGTTGATTATGTTGACGACGATGATGGCGGCGGCGTTGGTGATGCCAACGATGATGGTGATGATGATGGAGGTGGCGACGACAGCGGTGGCGGCGACGGTTGTGCTGGCCAGTTGGTCCGATGACGGCGGCGGCTCTTAACATGTTTTAAATGTTTTATTATTAGTCCAATATCGAGTGCAACAATTTCTTGCAAGTGTTTCTTCTAATGCCCCAATGTGTACCACTATTGTTGTGCGAATTGAAAGGGTGTGGTATGAGAAGGTTGGATGTAGTGGAAGTTTAACATAATCGGACCCAGTTTGTTTTTGTACAAATACTAAATGAGCGGAAACGAAAGTTTTGCACCGTTTTGGAGCGGTAACGCTTTCTTAAACAGTCGGTCATATGCTGCGATTAATAATTTGCTGATGGGTTTAGGAAGCTCCCAAATTAAATGAAAGTTTTCGATTATAGTCGATATCATATTGTTTTACAAGAGAATAATTTTTATAGAATACGTTTTTCAAAATATTTGGGAAATAATAATTTCAGGGGATAACGCAGTGTATACAATTTTCACTCGGAGTGGAAAGTTTTATTTTTTTAGGAACACTATACCATGGGTCTGTCATTGGAGGTGGAATGTTTCAGATAGCTATTCGCTTCGGAGTGGCCAGAAATGATTCCTTCATTGGGCAGTCCAAGCAGATCACTACTTCCACGCAGTATGTCCTGGGCAATGGCTTATCGGAAACCTCCGTTAGCTACCTAAAGTGAGAAGGCGAAACGAATGAGCAACCTGAGTGGTAATGCGATCACTGATACGTCTCAGGATTATTAGGTGACCCTGTCACTGAAGCTCTTCGAAGTAGTGCACATATTCTTCTGTCCTTTGAAGGTGGATGAGCCAACACCTCCGGCCAACGGCGGATAAATATAGAAGAAACTAAAATCCAGTTTCGGCACACTGCATTCTGGTCAGCGTCTGATCCATAATGGGCGGCTGAAAGATAATCATCCTGGCAGTAGGTAAAATGCAAACCACGATGGGCTGGATTTGCCTCCCGCCACCGTTATATTGGCAATGAAAATACACAATGACAATAACGAACAAAGAAATTCGAACGTTATAAGCACCACGATTTAAGGAATTTGCGAACGCAATACAGGACGGGTGCCACTTTCCAACTGGCGGATGTCCTCGGAAAATATAGAGCTGACATCACAGCGATTCAGGAAATGCGATGGACAGGATATGGTTGCACCAGAGAGAAAAACTGCGATATTTACTACAGCTGCCATGAGCGAAAGCATGAATTCGGGTGTAGATTTATAGGTGGCATGAGACTGCGACACCTAGTTTCAAGGTTCAACCCAGTGAGTGACTGCATAGCCACAATACCCATCAAAGCGAAAAATTTCAACATATCGTTAATTTGTTTGCACGCACCGACAGAGGATAAAGATGATGAGGTCAAAGAAACATTTTATGAGGGTGTGAAGGAAGTATATGAACGCTGCCCTGCCAACGACATTAAGATTATTCTAGGCAATTTTAATGCCAAATTAGGAAAGGAAAGTGTCTTTCGACCAACCATCGGTAATCACAGTCTATATGATACCACCTCCGATAATGGAATAACACTGATAGACTTCGCCGCTGCAAAGAACATGGTAGTTAGTAGCACACGATTCCAGCAGAAGGACATACATAAGGCGGGTATCTCCTGATTTAATTTTGAAGTGATATGTGAATTTGGCTACCTTGGATCCGCCGTGAACAAGGACAACAACGTCAGCCTGGAGATAAATAGGAGAATTGTGCTTGGAAATAGATTCTTTTTTGGGCTCAGCAAGCAGTTTAGGAACAACGCACTCTCTCGACGAACAAAAGCCCACCTATAACAGACTCTCATTTTACTTGTCTTGATGAAAAACACCTGTAAGTTTTCGAGAGAAAAATTCTCCGTAAAATATATGGTCGTGTTAGAGAAAATGGCGAGTACAGACGTCGTTGGAACCAAGAGCTATATAATCTATACTCTGACGTGGACATAGCTAGGCGAATCAAATTAGGTCAATTACCTTGGCTAGGCCATGTTATCAGAATGGATGAAGAAGAGCCACCGCGAAAGGTTTTCGATAACGTTCCCGATGGAAGCAGGAAAAGAGGACGACCAAAACTCCGCTGGAAAGACCAGGCAGAAGAATCCCTCCGTATCCTTGGTCTTACCAACATGAGGTTATAAAATAGCCAAAAAAATTAACAGCACTACCATATTGTGCATATATATATGTTTGAAAATGTCAAGTATCCCTGTTTGAATATGGGCCAGAAACTACATTCTTTTGACGTAAATGCTTTTACTGACAATGATGTACCTGCACGAGTGCCTTATACAATTTTTATCGGCTATAAGACAGGATAACTTTGTATCCGACGAAACGTCATTATGCTCATTGTCAAGTTGTTTCAAAAGATAATTTGGATGGGGAGCACCAAGGAACCCGTTCGAATATATGCCCCACTACTGGCATAACTCTGACATATCCTATCTCTGGAAACTCTGCCCAGAGAAAAGGTAAAAAAAGTAAAAGACAAACCGTCGAAAAATTCAAAGTAAATGCATCATCAACCTAAACTGAACGCACCCACCTCCTTTTTTTGGGGTGCTTGCATGCTGCCGCATATTGCTATTGCTGTTGCAGATATGAAAAGTTATAGACCCACTTGTTACCTCGTTTGGTTGCACACATCATCTAATTGACAGAGCGGGCGGTCGTCGTCAATTTTCCTCAAACTTAAGTTGAAGTGCCTTCAAATGTGTTTTGTTGTCGTTCGTCGTTGTTGCAATTGCTGTTGTTTCTATTTTTTGCGCCGTTTGTTTTTACATCAAAAGGCCGAAAACCGCCGCCGCCCTGAATAAAGCAGCGAGCGGCAGGCGAGAGACAATAATTTGAACTATTTTTTGCACTTTACTCTCCAGCAATGTTTGATGTTGTTGTTGTATCAACAACAATAAAATCAAGCCATAGCCGAGCACATACCATGCCACATGGCAAGCAACCCGGCTAGTTATCTTGCTGGCTGGCTGGCATCCACATCCCAAACAGCCTGGCATCATGGCAGGCAGTTAGGAGGCCACGCATCACATCCCACCACTTCTTCTTGTGGAGCTTTGACTTTCCGGTATTTGTCTTAAAGGATTTCTTTCAGTTCATAACTCTCTTTGGCAACTGGAACAGAAAACAAACAAAAAAAACCCAAACAACACTGGCAACAAGTTGTTAACGTTTGTTTTTGCTTCTATCTTTTCGCTCGGTGTGGCAACAAATGCGTACTATTTACTCTCGCCGGGCGAGTGAGCGATTAACTGCGCATGCGTGTGTTTGTGTGTGAATGGGTGAGTGAATTTGTTCTTATTTTCAGCCACACAACTCTGCATGTTGTTGTCATTGGTTTTAATTTGATTTTTCAGAGTTTTCCAACTTTTCCGCTTCATTTCCATTCCTCTCATCTTGCTCTTCGTCCCTTTCGCAAGCGTAATGATGTCGTTGTTGGGACTCACGCTGTTGCCGCTGCCCCATGTTACTTAGCCAAGTGCGCCTGATTTGCCACAATTTATTATTGAAGACATTGGCTCCATATGACATCCATGCCACTCCATTCGATTCCTTTTCACTATTTTTGAATTCCATTCGGAAATCGCTGAAGTTCCCGTCTTTTGCTTTCATTTGTTGTCGTCATAACGCCGACATCGCCATATGTAGTTGACGTTGGCGATGAACCCCCACAATTTGTTTGGATTTTCTAGATTTCTATTTGAAATATCTGTCTAATGTTGTGGGCTTAAGTTTGATTTACAATAATCTCGCTGATGTTTTGTGGGCCCCACAGTAGGTATCACACTCACGCATATATATTTTTTTATTTGTTTTTAATATTCAGCAGACGAAGGTAATGTAAGACGCAACATCATCAACGGCCTGCACAGGATCATTCATCACAATGAGAATGAAATAAACTGGACTAGGAAGGATACGTTCGACCAAGCGAAATCGCTTATAAATGAACGTCGTTTGGGGAATGTAATTGTGGCCAACGAGCACTCGTTTGCGACAAGTGAAATACGTTTACAACAACCATGACGTGGCAACCCTAAAATAAGAAAACGCTTACAAAAAAAAGTGTACCACCGAAGCACGGGATATCTCGCACAAAAAACCAAATAATTTAATCGTTGAGACCGATAAAAATTTAATTCCATATGAGCAAATTTGGTTCATGCTCGATAAATTTAAATATTGGAACATCATAGACGCCACTGGATATGCACACTGGGAGTTTAAATTTTACTATATCGCCCGTCAGAAAAAAATTTGCCATTATAATAATTTGAATTTTGTTTTTATTCAAAATAAATTTTTCATATTTGTAGCGCCACCAACAGAAAAATGCTTGATGAATTGAGGATTAAAGCGCATCTGAGACGTAGTTGTGTACTTTTTATATAAATAGTATACGATAAAAATACGATAATTTAAATGGATCTTTAAGAAAAGGTACTTTTTCTAAAGCGATAAACTTTTTGCAATAAACATTTTGATGTGTTAACATCTATACGCGCGCCTCTAGGGCAGTAAACTATAAATTTAATACATACGCAAGTGTTAGGTTTGTAAGAGTAAATCATCGTTTGTTTGTTCGTTGCCAAACAGTCTGTATTGAAAGTGATTATTGGACGATTTTCATATAATTTTCCCACGCGATTTTCTCCGGAAATTCATAGCCGATTTTATTAATTTTTGGATTAAAAAGCTAGTGCGGGTTTCGACGAAGAGTTTAAGGCGATCCGAAGGCGGTTATATCGTACGAATATAACAATGTATGTATGTATGTACAAGTGTATGTTGCTTTGCATTCTTTGACTTTTGTGGGAATAAAAAAAAAGTATTGAGCAAGAATATAATGACACATGTGCTTGCACTGGGTCTTTAAATAATTTTAAGTATTAATATTATTTAACTGTAACGTCATCATATGATTGAACGCTGTTTTTTATTTTCCAATGTAACATTTACGAATGTGTTCATAGAAATCGAACAGGTACCGTGTAGCAAAAAGGTGTTAACACATCGCCCGTGAGTTCGAACACTCATTGGATTTTTTTTTTTACAGAATGTATTTTTTTTTAAGAATATAGGTCCTTTTTGTAAGAATATATATTATGTTTTCCCCAAAAAGGCAGATTTTTAAAGAGAGGAACATCTTTTATTAAAAGCTATTTTTTTTTTAAGAAATGACACTATTTTTAAGAAGAAGTACTTTCTGTAAGAAAAGACCATAAGAGTATGATTTTTGTTTACAAAGAAGTGCCTTTTTTAAGAACTGGTACTTTTTCAACATGTGGTAATCGTTTTAGGAAAAGGTTGTTTTTTTAAGAAAATGTACTTATTTTCAGAAAGACTACTTTTCTCAAGAGAGGAAAACAAAAGGTATTATTTTATTTATAAGAATAGAAATTTTTGTAAGAAAATGTAATTTTTTTAAAACAATGTATTTCTTTGAAGAAAATGTTTTTTTATGAAAAGTGATTTTTTTAGAATTTGTCTTTTTTCATGAATAGGTAAATTTTTAACAGTTGGTACTTATCTCAAGGAAAGTCATTTTGTTTCACAAAAAGTTACTCTTTAAAGAATTTACTCAGAAGATGGAATTTGTTGTTTTAAAAAATAACTTTTTTTTAAGAAAATGTACCTTTTGTAAGAAAATTTCCTTTTTAACCCTGCTGTTAGATTAGAAAAAACTTACGAATCTTAGATTGAGGGACCATTTGGTCCATACTGGAATTTTCATCCAAAATAATAATTTTATCTTATCCTTTGTAACTATTTTGGTTCAATAATTTCTAAAGCAAGTATTTGACATATCAAAAACATCTTCTAAATATTTGACATGAATTTACATTCGCTTGGTAATGAAAAAATGTACTATTGACCAAATGGTCCTCTAATCTAAGATTCGTCATTTTGTATTTTTCTCAGTCCTGAATAAAGTTAGAAAATTTAATTTTCGCACATAACATTGTTTTATTAAAAGACCCCATTAGCAGAAAAATTTAGTCAGTATATATCACCGTTCCAAAGTTACAAGGGAAAACAGAAAAAATTTGGACCAAATGGTCCTAATCTAACAGCAGGGTTAAGCAACTGTAATTCTTTAAGATAAGGAATATTTTTTAAGGAAAGGTACTTTGTTTAGGAATATGAATAGGTTTTTTTTTTGAGAAAATCTATTTTTTTTTAAGAATAGCCACTTATTTAAAAAAATGTTCTTTTTTTAAACTTCTTCACTTTGCCTGTTCTAAATTTACTTTTTATTGGCTTCAACACTAAAATATATACTAAACATTGGTTACAGGCTCCACCTAGAAAACTTCTCATTAAACAAGAAATTTCCCAACATATGTGATACACGTCTAGTTCGTGTAGACATAAACCAAAGCAAAAGTACCCAATATAGTTGATAAACTGGGTTGTAGCATAATAGTATTAAAACAAAGTTGTTTAATCTTTTTTCATTTAGCCCCCATTCCGCAACGTTCGATAAGGAACTTCGTTCCAAAAAAAAGTATATTTATTTTGCCTCTTCAATATTTCGCTTGTCAAAAACTTATTTATTTTCCCGCAAATAAAAGTCTGGTACAAGTATCCTAACTACAAAACTTATTACCCGCAAATTTCACTTTTTATTGTTTTTAATATTTAGAACTACATCCTTTTTTTAAAGTAATTGAAAACATCCTGTTCGGAAGGCTGGCCAGCTTTTTAATAGAATTTTTTGAGTTGTAACAAAAGCCATAAATAACTGTCTGACAAATACTTTCCTTAAGGGTGAAAGGAAGCTGAAAATCGACTTAATTACACATGTTATTTGATATAAAGACTCAACTTTGTTCTTATACCTTAGAAAATAATTTTTTCCCCTCATTACACGGTGTTACAAAAAATAGATTTTTTTCTGTCCTATGAACCAAATGCACATATTCGGAAAGAGGGGAAAAAGTAAAAATATACGTGTATCGTCGATTTTCATGTACACGTCAGAATTTTTTTTTTTAAGTTTGAAGTATAAAGCTCGTAGTGGCCTGTGTGAAGCCTTTGAACCGATTTTTAACCCTTTTTCAGTGATCCAATCGAGCTGATTTTTTGCAGGCAGACTCGTGGAAATGACTGTATCAAGTCAAATTTTTTAAAAACAATTTTTATCAATTCTCAGATTTTCCCCAATTTTTATTATTTTTGAAAAAAAATATTTTTTTCACTTTTCTTAGCATAACTTGAATTGACTTGTGCGAAAACGTATTTGTATATATTTCATCTGAAAAAAATGCAGTGTCCGACGCGAAATAACTTTCATCGATGCATCGGTCAACAGCCTTAAAGTCGTGCTGCTTCATATCGGTAACATACATCCATCTGTCCCGATCGCATATGCCACAAACCTCAAGGAAACATACGAAAGCATGGAATTAATATTACAGCTGATAAAGTACAAAGAGCATAATTGGAAAATATGCTACGATCTGAAAGTGGTCGGTTTACTCATGGGTGTTAAGCGTGGATTTCCAACCCACCAGTGCTTTTTGTGTACATGGGAAGGTCGAAAGAGAGATGAGCATTACACTGAATTTAAGTGGAAGCCGCGAACATGCTACAAAGTAGGCGTAGAAAGTATAGAGAATCTACCATTGGTGCAGCCGTCTCAAATCATTTTACCTCCACTACACATTAAGCTCGGTCTCGTATCAAATTTTGTTAAAAAACTGGATCCCGATGGCGAGGCCATTGCAACTTTGCGCAAAATTTTTCCGAAATTGAGCAGCGCAAAGTTTCATGCAGGTATTTTTTTTAAGAAGTCATTCAGTAACTATGTTCTTTAATGATTTTTTTGATTTAAGGTGTTTTCAATGGTCCGCAGATAAAAAAATAATTGCAAGTTCTGAATTTTCATCAAAATTAAATGCTATCGAACAACGTGCATGGAAACGTACAGTTGCCGTTATTGAGCAGATTCTTGGCAACAATCGAGCTGCCAATTATAGAAATATTGTAGCAGAAATGCTTTCGGCATATGGCGAAATGGGCATATTAATGTCGCTAAAGATCCATTTTCTTCACAATCATTTAGATTTTTTCCTGATGATTTAGGAGCTTGTAGCGATGAGCATGGCGAAAGGTTCCATCAGGACATTGCGGCAATTGAAAAGCGCTTTAAAGGAAAGGACATTACGCATTTGCTTGGCGAGTACTGTTGGTCTATTTGTCGCGATACTGAAGCAAATGCTTACAACCGCAAAAATAAAAGGCCTAAATTTCTTTAAAAACATTAAAATTTTTAATGTAACAATTCTTTATTTTTATAAAACAAAAGTAATAAAAAAAATTGCTTTTTTAACGAACTGAAACCTTAAAAAAAACGATAACCATTTAAAAAAAAAAAAAATTTAGGAAAATCTGAGAATTGATAAAAAATCAATTTTTTAAAAAATTTCCACGAGTCTGCCTGCAAAAAATCAGCTCGATTGGATCACTGAAAAAGGGTTAAAAATCGGTCCAAAGGCTTTCACACAGGCCACTACGAGCTTTATACTTCAAACTTCAAAAAAAAAAATCTGACGTGTTCATGAAAATCGCCGATACACGTGTATTTTTATTTTTTATCCCCTTTCCGAAAAAATAAATTTGGTTCATAGGACAGAATGTGTGTAACACGGTGTTATATTCCATGAAGGAATGGTGGAGAGCTTCCCTTTATCGGTTAGCTGAGCGCTTTGTATATTAAGACTCATTGATTGGAACCTGCAGTTCAACACCGCCTCGGAACGGATTATTTATTTATGACAAGCTTGTTCATGGCTAAAGACAGTGAAATGGACCCTATCTTGCCCCTATCTACTACTTGTTGCAGCAGAGGCGATAATGAGAAGTTGGGTCAAAATCTAGAGTTGTTAGGTGAAGGTTGGCAAATGTGATCTGATATCTCATTATTGCAAGTGGTTGTGTGGCTGCCTGTCCTAGAGAAATCGCAAAGAGGATTGCAAAAGCAACCTCTTATAAAACTGTTACCAAAAAAGTACCCAAAAAAATTCAAATATATAGTACCAAAAATACTACCAACAAAGTGACACAAACTGACAAATTGTATCAAAAAGTGATGAAACCAACAAAAAAAAGTACCAAAAAAGGTACTAAATATAAAAAAGTACAAAAGTTGTTATTAACACCATAAATGAACGGACAAAGACACACAGAAAAACCAAGTATGATCACATATATGTCGAAAATCGGAACAAAAAAGTACTAAACAAAGTACCAAAAAGTTCCAAAAATGTACAGAGAACTACAAACAGAGCATAAGAGAAATAGCATAGAAGGAAACAAAGGTACTAAAAATGGTACCATAAAAGTACCGAAACAGTACTTAAAAGTACCATTTATTATATAAATGTGGTACCCATAATTCAGATCTCCATCTTCAACCGTTTGGTTTTGACGAAAGTACTAAATATTTTGCACTATTTGTATCTCTAAATGTGTAAATCTTGTAATCATCTTCGTATGTCTGCATTATAGCATTTCATCCGTTTGGTATTTACAGTGGTACCACTTTCGTCCCGGTTTTCCCTAGTTTTCTCTCTAAAAGCAGAAATGTTTAAAAGCCAAAGATTTTCCAATTTGAGTGATATGATTTGTTTAAAAAAAATCAAAATAATTTTTAAGGAAATTTAAATGTTTTTTATTTAATGTGAAGTACAATCGCTGCAAATAAGTTCTGAATAAAACGGTTTTCAAATGGCGTCCACGTCTTCTATTACAAAAACAAAACAAAAAAATGGTTTCCCATTACATCTCATGGAGAAATTGGGGAGAGCTTCTTCTAGTTGTATACTCACTGATTGGGACCTACACTTTTACACCGGTTCCGAACGGTATTTTGTGAAGCATTTTCATGGCTAAATACTCGATAGTGTCGCCGTCACTATGCGAGGTGACCGCCGCCGAAAGAAATTTTAAGTGGTCAGAGCAGGCATCGAACCCACGATCTCAAGTACAAGAGTCTAATGGTGTTAAATCATAATGACTTGGAGACAATTCAATGTCACAATTTCTTGAAATAATCGAATTTCCAAAAACTTTTCTCGCAATAATTCGGTTGTTGCACGAGCTGTGTGGCACGTAGCCCCGTCTTGTTGAAACCAGATGTTGTCAAGGTCAACTTCATCCAATTTCGGCTATAAAAATTTGGTTATCATCGATCTATACCGCTCTCCATTGACAGTACCGGTGCTGCCAGCTTCATTTCGAAAGAAGTACAGACCGATGTTCCACCAAACCAAACTGTCAATTTAGGTGAATGTAGTGGTTGTTCATGAATAATTTATGGATTTTCTTCGCAACAGAATCGACAGTTTTGTTTATTTACCGCACCACTCAGATGAAAATGAAACTCATCGGAGAAGATGATTTTCTTAAAAAATGGTTATCGTTTTCAAGTCGTTCCAAAACAAAATCATGAAATTCATGATGTTTACGGTAGTCCAATGGCTTCAGTTCTTGAGTGATAACAATTTTATACGCATGCAAGCCCAAATCTTTTCTCAAAATCCGCCAGGTTGTGGTTTGAAACAGTCCCAATTGTTGACAACGTCTTGGAATCGATAAATTGCGGTCGTCAGCAACACTTTCCTGAACGGAAGCAATATTTTCATTACTTCGAGCGGTTCTTTGTCTTATTGGGACTTGAATATTATGTAAAGAAAATGTACGCCCATAATTTGCAACAATTCGACGAATAGCGAGCACAGGTGGACTATTATTACGACCATAAAATGCCAAAAGCGCACAAAAAGTTGCAATTGGAGAACGATTATTTTGATAAAAATATTGAATAATTTGTAAACGTTGATCCTGGGTATATCTCCCCATGATGAAGTTATAAACATTACTGAACACAATGAAAAAACACGACAGATCATACAGATGGCCGAAACGCCACTTAGAAATCATATCACTCAAATTGGAAACCCCTTTATATTAAAATAGTAACTTACTTTCTATTAAATGCAAAAGGTCGTAAGGTTCTAGAAACAATATCCTGCTCATCCAAATGACCGGAACGAATTACGGAAATGCTCGACGCTCTCGTCGTCCTCTTCATCCTTACAGCTTCTGCAGAAATCATAAATTAATATTTCTAATCTAGAAGACTGTCTGTCAAACACTTGGTGATAATAGCAACTAACATAAAAGCATTCTCCCTAGAAGTGGGTGTCACATGTTTAGAACGATTCAGGTAATAGATGGTAGTTTTTTTGGGATTATACACTACAGCTCTACAGATTCAATGATCCTTTTTAGGTTCCCGTCGAGAATCACAAATAAATTCCGCGTATTTCTGTACCACCTAATCTCAATGGCTCAATACACGGAAGCTACTAAAGCCAGCTTATTATCCATTCCCCATTTTGAGAATCTACTGATAGAACTCACAGGCACATCTCTGCATGGCGAAGGGTATTTTCCCTGTAATTCAATTGACGGGACTTCAGCATTTTGTACTACATTTTATCCTGTTCCCTTTAGCCTAGGTAAAATACTATCTAGTTCTAAATCTCTGAGAAGTTGTACTAGGAGTCTCCCGTGTTAGAGACCTTTATACACATAACCAGGGACGAACTAGTGCGCCATGGGGTAAGAATTCCATAGCTCAAATAAACACCAAGTGCCTATAGTGCCAGTTTTATCAATCTCGGTTGGAGATTATTGAACGCATCTAAACAATACAAGTCTGCACGTACTCCTTCAGATAAATAGATTTCTTCAGGAAGATCACTAGGTTATGTAGAGACGCTGGTGTTGATTCATCTTAAAGCTGCGAAGTATCTACGCTTGTGACCATAACTGGCAATATATTTCTTTCCGACACCAATGAAAGGCTGATTGGACTTAACTCCTCTGAACTGATATGAAGTGGTTTCTCCGCAATTGGAATGAATGAAGACCACCAGAAATTTCACCCACCATATGGGAATTGAGGATAGCTTAATGCTGCCTGGACAATACGAATATGTAAATATATGTCGATGAAAAGTGTTTGCAACAAATGGATATTTCTCTTAATACGTATTTTTTTTGACGGAATTGCACTCTCATTATTATTTTTAAATTTTAAATTTGTAAAGGGTCATCAACATTTATAAAATCTAAACCATTTTTTGGATAAGTTGGTTCATCTGAGACTAGTATACATCTTGTTTGTGCCACATCTGGAGACTCAGGAATAGGGAAGACCTAGAACTAGAATATTCAAAAAACCGGTCAGTCGGTGAAACCCGGATTTCGCTTGATTCAAATTATATTTTTGAAAAACCGGCAACCACCACTTTTTAAAGAAACTCTCAGGTTTGGGTTTGCTAAGTTTTAGAATTTGATGTTTTAAATTTGAATGACCTCAAACAATCCAAAATATTTATAAAATTTTATTTTACAACTAAAGAATTTTGTCTGGAAGACAATAATTATTTCAAATATGACCAAAATCTTTACTCCCGAACATTTGGAATGCCCATGGGAAATCCGCTGTCCCCGACAATAGCTGATATTGTCTTGGAAGCGTTCTTCTAACCCGTGCTATGACGAACCTAAGGGTAGAGGAAATAAATATTAAATTTATAGTCAAGTACGTGGACGACATCTTTGCAATTGTCAATGGAAATGGAAAATCCTAGCTGAACTTAACAGACAAAACGATAAGCTACAATTCACTGAGGAAATGGAAGAGGACGGCAAACTCCCCTTCTTGGATATATGCATACACGGACGAAATAATACCATCTTCTTTGATTGGTATACAAAACCAATGTCATCAGGCAGAATCAGTAACTACTTTTCTGCACAACCAAAACAAACGAAGATGAACACGGCTTTTGGCCTCATAGGCAAAGTCTTAGATACAACTGACGCACAATTTAGGAACAAAAACATATGTACATAAACTCACTGAAAATTTACAACAAAACGGCTACCCACTAAGACTAATCAAGTCATTAATTAACAAAAAAATCAACCAGAAAAACTTGTACAACGCCAAAACTGCCACTAATAACAATGAAGAAAAACGATATTTTAGTACAACTTTCATTAACCATCTAACTGACAACAAATCACTAACAGCCTAGCTCCGTATGTCGAAAGGGAAGCGAAGCGAATCAAAGCACTCACTTTTTCGTTTATTTTGCGCTCCATATCTACGATTTCTTCTCTCTCTTCGCTTATGTATCGAAGCGAAAGTCATTCAACAATTGTCAAACAAAAATGGTGCCAGATCTACAATTCTAAAAAAAGGTGCAAAATTTACAAGAAAAAATCGCTATATTCGAATAAAAATCGCTTGAATGCACCAAAAAAATACAGCTCTATGCGACTTCAAATTGTCAGCTGGAAATAATTGACAACATATGTAAATGTAAATAAACAAACACGAATAACAAACACTGCTGTTCCCCTGGCGAAATCTGGATGTTCCTCCATATATTCGACCAGTGTCTGCAGCTGTACCAGTGTTGACTTTTTGTTGCTGAAATACATATACATATGTTAATAAAATATAGATAATTTTTTATAAAATACTTACCATTTATCCATTTTATGTCTTCGTTCTCTTTACAAAAATAAACAATGCGAAAGCTAAAACACAAGTGACTGTTTTTGACATTTGTGTTTACGCAAATGACATAAAAAAAAGTTACGGAGCGCAACTTTGTACTGAAATGCTCACTTCGTTTTCATTCTTTTTTCATTTTCTTTTGATTTGTCATTCTCATACTTTTACAGAGCGCAACAGGAAATATTTTCGCTTATACGAGGAAAGACCGTAAGTATTCGACATACGTAGCTAGGCTGTAAAACTATTAATCCCTAACAATAACATAATATTTTCACACAAATCAAACACAACATTGAAAGCAATATTCACGAACACCAAAGACAAAATCGACAAAAAACAACAATGCAAAGTAGTATGCGAAATACCATGTAAAGGAGTGGGAAATGGCAAATGCGACAAAGTCTACATTGGTACTACAAAAGGAACACTTGGAGTACGACTGGCAGAACACGAAATGGACATCAAAAAGGAAAAAGCGATGACAGGAATATCACAACACGCACTAGACACTGAACACACTCCTGACTTTGATAACACAAAAATATTAGATATAGAAAACAAACACAGAAAACGAATGACACTGGAAAGTTTACGAATAAGACAAAAAGCGAACAAAACAATAAACAGCAAAGAGGACATAGACAAAATTAGCGCCAATTATAATTTGATCATAGACAGTGTAGGTTGACTGTGGCTAAAATTAAGTGTAAAATGTAAAAGTTTAAAATAAACAAAACATTGTAAAACATAATTTTGTAGATCAAAATAAACATCTCCCTGAAGGAGCCGGGACAATCCGGAGAAACGTTGGAGAAAATTGAAATTAACATTGTTTAATTTTCATTGAAAATTTTTGACCAGTACAGCCAAGTTAAAAATATCGAGAATTATTTATAATCTCTGGTCTAAAATAAAAATCCTACACAATTTGTTGTTTTCAGCTTTTTATAAAAATTTCACAAATAAAATTTTTCCCGTCTTTTAATTTCTTTGTGGAAATTAAATTGTTAATTTCAAAGGAAGAAATTAAAACAGCTGAAATGATTTATTCCATTACTTCATTTAAATTGTCTGTAGAATTAAATGTATTGTGGCTAAATGCAAACCACAACTCAGAAACCGTCCGTGACTGGTTTAAAACTGTAGGTGTCACTCTGTGAGGGTAAAATATATAAAGTGCACAGCTCACGGAATGTGAGCAGCTTTCCCTCTCCCGTGATATAATGGGAAATATTTGTTATTTGAAGAAATTTAATATTTAAAATTAAAATTTGTGTATTGGAAAGATACGATTTTGGAACCAAATAAAAACCGATGAAGCCTGCAGTAAAATATCGGTTCCTCCGGTTGTTCGAAAGTTACCGTTAAAAAAAAAGGTAAACGTTGGACGACCAAAAGAACCGGTGGATCGATTTTCGGTTCCGAGTTTTGAATATCACACCATTAACCACAATCAACCAAGTGTGCCAATAGCAACAGCCAATGCTAGGCAACTGTCTTTTTTAATATTTAATAAACTATCATGTACACTCACAGAAAAATTCGGTTGAGACAGTCGAATTAGCCGTAACCGAATTTAGAGGTTGTCACAACCACACTTAGAGGTGATTACAACCGAATCAGAAGATGACACAACCTCATTAGAGGTTGAATCATACTCGTTAGGGGTTGTCACAGCCGAATTAGAGGTTGTTACAACTGGTTTTATATAGTGTCACAAGGTAATTTTGATTTTCTTTATTACTATGGTATGATTTGATTTCCTGTGTTCTTATAAAACAAATTACAACAGCGATAAATGAAAAGCATTTAAGGGCCAAATTCATATTATTTTAAAATTTGAAGTTGAACAAATTGAAAATTTTTTTTTTTTGGAGTGACATTGATTTTGTAATCGGTTCGCGTGAACAACTTTCTCGAAGGTAACCGAAAAACATAGAGGTTTATTTTTTTTTTATTTTAAAAAAATTCAAAAAATTTTTGATTTAGCGTTGATTTTTTAAAAGTGTGATATAAAATCGTAGTACTCCTCAAAGCCATTCGCCACATTCAAAAATGTTTGGTCCATCTAAAGGATTTACTGAAAGACATTGAAAAAAATTTCTCCTTTTTCATATAAAGTGTAAAGTGCGCTTAAAATATTGGAACTACAATTCTTAAAAAATGCTGGTCTAACACCCATGTCAATACCTCATGCCACATGCAAACTATAAAAGATAAAAACACCACCCTCTTTTAATAAAATATATTTTATTTTCGTAGCAAATATTTAGAATTTCGTTGCAACGTAATTAACAAAATTCGTTTTTAAATTATAATATATATTATCCAAAATATTTCAAATTTTAAACTTTTGTTTTAATTTTTTGCAACTTTGGCGCGGTTATTTTCTAATACAATTATTTTCTTATATTTATTTGACAGAACGTTTATTTGTGAGTAAAACAAGTCGGCGTTTTTTGGACTTCAGTTCAGTTCAAAAGTGTTAAAGTTACAAATTCTTTTGTAATATATATTATCCAAAATATTTCAAATTTTAAACTTTTGTTTTAATTTTTTGCAACTTTGGCGCGGTTATTTTCTAATACAATTATTTTCTTATATTTATTTGACAGAACGTTTATTTGTGAGTAAAACAAGTCGGCGTTTTTTGGACTTCAGTTCAGTTCAAAAGTGTTAAAGTTACAAATTCTTTTGTAACAAAATATTAATTATTCTCATTGTGGGCAAAATATTCATATCTCTACTAGTTCAGCCATGGTACGTACATATGTATATTTTGCACGTACTGGGAAATATTAAAATTTCGATTAAAAAAGAAATGGTAACAAACAATTTTTAACAGATTGTTTTACACACAAATAAACATACTTTCAAATAAATAAAGGGATTTACAGTTTGAGTTATCTGATTTCCTTTTACAAATTGTTTAGGAAATTCAAATTTTGTTTCATTTAATGTGAAGTACAATTGATACAATTAAGTCCTGAATAAAACGTCTTTCAAACGGTCTCCACGTCTTCCTTGGGAGGAACGAATTCGATGAACCCACTTTTCAAGCACTTTTACCACTAAATCAAGTCTTATGTCATGAATAGCACGTTCAATATTGACTTGTAAAGCTTGAAGAGGAGAGTCTAATTTATTGCTAAAGACCAATGACTTCAAATAATCCCACAAGAAATAGTCTCATGGTGTTAAATCATAACTTCTTGGACGCCATTCAATGCAACAATTCCTTGAAATAATTGAATCTCCAAAAATTTTATCGCAATAATTCGGTTGTTGCACGTGGTGTGTGGCATCGAACCCCGTCTTGTTCAAAGAAGAGTTTGTCAAGATCAACTTCTTCCAATGTCGGCCATAAAAAGTTGGTTATCATCGATCTATACCGCTCTACATTGACAGTAACGGTGTTACCAGCTTCATTTCGATGAATTGGGGTCTTCAGCAACACTTGCCTGAACGGCCGCAATATTTTCATTACTTCGAGCGGTTCTTCATCTTATTGGCACTTGAACATTATTTTAAGAAAATGTGTGCCCGTAATTTGCAACAATTCGACGAATAGCGAGCACAAGTGGACTATTATAAATAAATAAATGGTTTCCCATTACATCCCATGAAGGGACAGGGGCGAGCTTCTCACAATCACTGAGCTGTGCACTTTCCAGTTTTCACTCACTGATTGGGACCTACAGTTTTACACCGATTCCGAACGGTATTTTGGGAAGCTTTTCATGGCTATATACTCGATAGTGTCGCCATCACAATGCGAGGTGACCGCCGCCGAAAGAGACTTTAAGGTGGTCAGAGCAGGGTTCGACTCCAGGATCTCATGTACAAGAGGCGCGCACACTAACCATTGCACCACCGACGGCCACTATTATTACGGCCATAAAATGGCAAAAGCGCACAAAAAGCAGCAATTATAGAACGATTATTTTGATACAAATATTGAATAATTTGTAAACGTTATTCTTGGGTATATCTCTCCATGATGAAATTGTAAACATTACTGAATACAATGAAAAAAACACGACAGATCATGACAAATGGCCGAAACGCCACTTAGAAATCATATCACTCACAATGGGATAACCCTATATGTAGAAAGTTAAATGAAATATTTTTACTTTCCCTTCATAAAAACAACAAAAAAATCTTGATACCGCCGCGACAGCAACAATTACATATTCTTTAAAATTGTTTAATACGAGTATAATATTTGTTTTTAGAATTTTAGACGTCAGGTTTGAAATACATAGAATTATGTTGCGTTAACCGAACTGGAGATGAATTCGGTTGTACCTACATCATTTTAAATAAATTTGGTAACAGCAACTGAAATGGCGCCAAATTCAGTCGCTATAACCGACTTCAGGCTTAGTTCGGTTATTGCGACCGAATAGATACCAAATTCGATAGCTAAAACTAAATTGATGTCCAATTCGGTTGTTGCAACAAAATTGAACCCACATTGGGTTACTCCAACCCAATTTTGAACAAATTTCGGTCGTTGCATCCGAAATAATGCCAAATTCGGTTGTACCAACCGAAAGTTAAGAAAATGTAGTTCACAAAACGAATATAATTGAAGATTAATTTGACATAACCGAATCAATTATTAAATAAGGTTTACGAGAATTTTCAGTTGTGGGGACTAATTCAATCGTGACAACCTCAACTCGGTTGTGGCAACCGCAATTCAGTGATAACAGCCGAATTTACGGTTGCTACAACTTCATCTCAAGAATTTAGCTCTCAGGGTGTAGTATTTATTTTTGGAACTAAACACATTTTCAGTTTGTTTTAGATTTTAACATTTTGGGTAACTGTTGTTCGCTCGAAACTTGTTTTCACGCACTTTAAATTAATTTAGTTAACTCTTCAGTCCTCATACATCTTCTACAAACTCTGTGCTGCTCGTCATTGAAATGTAACAAATTGGTAACAACTCTTGTCTCACTTCATCCAGAATTTGCACCATAGAATCTTCTGCAGATCCCGTCAGTAGTGCAATAACTAGCGTGCACGGGAATTACGAATTCAATCCCCGTTCATGAAAAAAAATAAATAAATGGTTTCCCATTACATCCCATGAAGGGACCGGGGAGAACTTCTCACAACCACTGAGCTGTGCCCTTTCCAGTTTTCACCCACTGATTGGGACCTACAGTTTTACACCGATTCCGAACGGTATTTTGTGAAGCTTTTTCATGGCTATATACTCGATAGTGTCGCCGTCACTATGCGAGGTGACCGCCGCCGAAAGAAATTTGAAGGTGGTCAGAGCAGGGTTTGAACCCAAGATCTCATGTACAATAGCCGCGCACACTAACCATTGCACCACCGACGGCCACTCCCCGTTCATGAACACCTTTCATTTATACCATCAGAGGGATACACCGATACCAACTTCACAATGCATTCTGTGCACAATTTTAGGTCCTGATCAGAAGTCAAAGCAAATATTAGAAAACGCACCGTCGATTGATTGTAAGATTCTCTCCCTGGAAAATTGTGCTACGTATTAAATAGTGTTAAAAATTTGCTTGGTTTGGCGATCTCTTACACACCTGGGTTTACCAAATTTTTTTTATGTGTTAATATCTATAGGCACAGGTAGGGCAATCTACCAAAGTGAACACATGCAAACAAAACACCACGTTAGCAGCACGTACGTGGTTGTTGTACAATAATAGTCTCCGCCTTAAAATAAGTATGATGGTATTGATGTAGAGGCAGCGATCAAACACGCAGGTCGTCGTTGCCAAAGAGTATTGAATAGTATAGAGAACTCAGGGAACGAATTGTATGACTCAAAAGCACTGGCGACTTCCGGCAAATGATTCAAAACGTATTACTCTCTTTTTGTCATAACTTGGTCGATTCATATTTTAGATGTGAAACATTGATGCCTATGGAAACATTTATGCTTTTTGTATTGTTTTATGCAGTAACATTGTCGAAATGGTGCATTTATTTTGAAATCTTACATAAAGAGGATTAGACTCGTTTATGCTCTGTTACTTAAACTCTCTACACGAGATCGAAAAATGAGTGCAATAAGTTCTCTATACTATTCAATACTTTTTGTCGTCGCTCTGTTTACGGCAAAACCAAAACAATCATTTCAGTGAGGTAAATATTGCTATATTTATTTTAACAGTATTACGTCTAATGTTAAAGTAGATGTAAGAAAAAAGAAAGTGCAATAGTAAAAGAGCCTACAGCACAAAAACTATTCTTATTTTTATTTCCTAATGTAACATTTACTAATGTGTCCATAGAAACCGAACAGGTACCGTGTAACAAAAAGGTGTTAACACATCGCCCGTGAGTTCGAACACACATTTGTATATTTGTGACCATTTCCAACCATTTCAAGACACTGTGCATGCACAACAAACACTATGCACTGTGCATGCTCCTCCAGCTTGTTATATTAGTTTTCATTAAATTCTCTAGTGATTTTCCTACTTCATCTTCCTACTTTCATTAATTGTAATTTCCCAATAATCGTAAGTAAACTGTGGCGATTTTTCCAATATGTTAAATCTATGGTAACCTGATACCCACAACTTTTCTTTTCCAGTTGCTGTCCATTAGAGCGGTTAAATGTGAAGGCGAGTGGTATCCAATTAGATTCAGATAGAGGTGGACCCAAAGTGCGTTGAATTGGAAAATAACAACAGCATCAAATATGGGTGCATCAAATAAGATTTGAAAATAATTTGCAATAATCGCTCTCTTTAAGACAAATTGATTTCAAAACAGTTGGAAAAGAGGAAAAGGTTTTATTAAAAGAAACTAGAGAGTATAAACAAATCAGTGGAAAATTGACTGGCATAAGTGGCGTTCGATAATGGAGAAATAAATTAAATGTTAATCTCTATAGAAGGCTCTAGTTTAAAGAATTAATTTCACAAATTTCATTTTAACTCACAACGTTGAAAGTACAAAATTTTTGAGGAACATCTCTTTCTTAAAAATTCTTTAAGTGTCTTGATCGGTTTGGGTGCATTAACTTTCCAAAACTTCGCGAAAAAAAACCAGCAGGCCACAGTGTCTGTGGTGACATTATCTTCAAAGCCACCTTTAAGAAATTGTTTGCATTTGCATGAAAACACGACATTATGGGCGACGATGTCTTGTACGCTGTCGCCGATAAAACTTGTTTGACTAGTTATCTTGAAAATACCACATATTTTTGGGAGAAAAGAACAGAAAAACAGTTATAGTATTGTCTGCTGTTACAAGAAATACAAAAATATCAAGTGGAAGCAAAACAATTCAGTTGAATGTGAAGCTCAGGCCGAATAATTAGTTTATAATTTCGCTTTATTCTAATTTTATTCTGGTTATCTTTTTGTGTTTAGACTTCCATTTGTTATAATTGAATTTTTAATTTTTTATTTATTTTAATTTTTAAAAATATAAAACAATTGTTATTATTTGAATTTAATGAATTGGATAAAGTTTCTGAATTGTTTAATAAAACAGCAGTCAACTGTAAAAGTAGTACATACGATAGACGATGCAGCAAAAATTGTTGGATACTTTGTCGTTAACGACAAGATACTCCATACTATCGCCTCCAAGACACGGCCTCTTGGAAATGTCTATTGTCATCTAAATACGCAACAGGACCCAACTTTAACTTAAGGCAATTAAACACATATCCTGCAAAGACTTCATCTGTTATTCTTTGGTGACCGAAGTACTTAGAAGTTAGACGATCCATCATGAACCACAGCTTCGTGCAAAATTTCTTTAATCTCCTCGGGGGATCAAGAGCTTTTGGTCATGTATTAAGAGTGTTAAAGAGAATTCGTCGTGTGTCTCAACTCATATTACGAATGCCGATTCTCATTTGCTGGCAAACAATCAGCCACAACCCGTGATCGGTAATACATCTACTTCTATGGCACAAATATTTCTGAGAATACATGGAGTTAAAAACAACTTCGACGCTGGTAATTTTTCGGGCCAGGGTGATATATCAGCACTTATTTTAAACCAGTGTACTTCCACACGAGCTCATCCGTTGCGCTATCTTTTCAATCTATCGTACTTTGCTGATAATTTGCGTCTCGTTGTAGGTTGCCACTATTCAACCAATCTCAACAACAGGCTATGTAAACCAATTGGTAGTAAGGGAGGGCTATTTCCGCGAATTTTTCACTGAATCTGTACAGCCATTGGGAAACCGAATGTGGTAACCAGTGCTTGAGGAGCCGAGTTATTGTGAACTACTGACTACGATTTAGAGAATGGTGAATATGTGGATCACGGTTACACAGCGCACCACTACCTCTGAATGTAATTAGTTATATGCCCGTCATCAGGTGAAGACAACTGTCACAATGGGACATCATCGGAGTCGGTCATGGAACGGATTAGGAAGATTTTTCCAACATTCCTGCATTTGCCGACTACTCAAAAGGGGAACCATTATTCTATCGAACATACCTCACTCTCATACCTGAAAGGTATTCCTGGTGTAAATGAGTTCTTGGTATAAGGGGATATTTGATTGGCTGAAACAACGAATGGCTGAAAAATTAATGAACAGGTAGGGAATAGGGCCTAGGGTTGTGTCTTCCGCATAGACCACCTGATCACTGAAACGAGAAACAGGCAGAATTTTGGCGACAATCAAGCCCCTGGAATCAGTACTCCTAAGCTCGACATCTGACAAGGACTGCCGCAGATCTCTTAGCGAGATACTACAGCAGTATGGGTGCCCAGGCATAAGGCATTCTGGGGAATTGCAGAGTGGATAATGTGGCCACACAAGGGACAACCTTACAGGGTTAAAAGAAATTGAAACGTGTTCGCATGCCCTAACGAACTGTAAGCCTATCTTCCAAGAGCACTCATATGTGATGATGCAGGAGAATCGAACTGGGAGCACATATTTTGTACGCAGAAGGCAAATCTGGTCGATAGTGTATACAAAGAGAGCCCGGCTCCTTCTGTCAGGCCCAAGACACCAATGCCTGTTTTAGTTTTGACGGGATCCTGCCTGATTGGTAAAC
Source organism: Phaonia tiefii (assembly GCA_963931995.1). Lineage (NCBI taxonomy): Eukaryota > Metazoa > Arthropoda > Insecta > Diptera > Muscidae > Phaonia > Phaonia tiefii. Next base: position 191,684,196 of record OZ008368.1, on the reverse strand, counting down.
ATGCGGTGAGACAACGAAAAGGTAAATAGCTTCCGCAGACGTCGTAATGATGAAGAAGAATTCACTGCGGATCTACTATGCAAGTTTTCATCTGTAATACTTATCCTACTTATTTAATGACCTGGGACAATTACCTCAGGTAGGCGTTAACAGGATCTTGAGTTCCTTATACTCCTAGTCATGTGGGGCATTACCTTGAATAAGAACATCTTATCAACGATCTATAGTATGAAAACCATAAGCTGGGAGATCTGATGTCGGTTTAAAATGGTTCCGAGGTATTCGCGAGCTCGATGAATGTAAGATGATGTCGAATATAATTTTCAAAGAATACAATAGAGGTTAGTCCCCCTGCATTTTACCGGAGCTTTGAAGGTTTGGTGTCAATAATGTCTGCGTTCCTTTTATTTCGAGCTTACAAAAAGGTCTCACTACACGTGTTGCTATATCGGGAGGTTCAAATACAGATATCTTTTGAAATCATATGTTATTTTGACACTGATAGATTGTTTTCGTCCGAAATATTGTATCATACCTCCTGGGACTAAAATTAGTCTCCTCACACTTGAACAACGTTGGGAAATATAGGCCTTCCAGAAGCTTCAATCGGACATCGAATTTAGCAACAAAATCTCTTTTGTGATGAGATGCATTTTAATCTCCGCGGCTATGACTCCAAATAAAATTGCCCCATCTGGGAATCGCAAGACCCAAACTTAATTTTCGAGAAGCCAATAAATCCACAGATCGAGACATTTTGGTGTTTATTTTGGAGTGGTAGCATCATTGACTCATTTGTGTTTTTTTCAAAGTGCTGCTGGAAACCAATTTTTGTCACCGGCGAGCGCTACAGAGCCATAATTAGGGACTGTGTATAGGCTAAAATGGAAGATATGAACTTGCATAATATTTGGAGATTAATAATTTATAATATATGGTAATTTATAATTTAATTTTCATTAATTTCGGTAATCGTGTTATCAGCTGTCTTGGCGATGTCAATTGGAAGCATCGGAACAGCGATTTGACCCCTTTTGACCTTTCTCGCGGAGACCGAGTAAAGACAGAGTTTATGCGAATAATTCAGAGACTATCCACACCCTTAACTCTAATATCATCCGAGCCATTCGTGAGATAATTTCTCTAAAAATTGAGAATATTTGTTATTTCTAATACAGTTATTATATATCAAACGAAATTAAGATTAGTTCATATTGATTTTTAAAATGCAATATTAATTGTGTATGGCAGTTCCTTCAAAGGGTATACTTTGAATGCAGGGGTGCCACAATGCTTTATCCTCGCACCGTCTCTATCCCAGATTTGCATAAACGATCTATTGATCAGTATGGCTAATCCACTATATTCTGTAGCTGATTCATGTATCATGTCGCTCTTATTCTGTTTTAATCTCGAAGTCCAATGGATACAAAATAAATAAATACATGGTTTCCCGTTACATCGCATGAAGGGATTAGGGATAGCTTCTCACAAATCAGTGAACTGTGCGTGTTCTAGTTTTACACGCACTGATTGGGACCTATCGTTTTACACCGGTTCCGTTCGGTATTTTGAGAAGCTTTTTCATGGATAAGTAGTCGATAGTGTCGCCATCACCAAGCAAGGTGACCGCCGTCGAAATAAATGTAAGGTGGTCAGAGCATGGATCAAACCCACGTTGTCCACCGACGGCCAATAGAGTAGCTTTAAATACGAATATTACCCAGATTTTGCTCTCTCCCGTATCTATGCAAACTGCATATCGATGGCTTAATGTAGAAAAGACGTACCTCAATTATTTGGTTCTTTACAGGAGGTGGAAAAAACTAGGTAAAATCGGACCGATTTGGCACATTATTTGTTTTTAAATGCAGTTTTTTGGTAAAACTAATTCTTTTTTTGTTAACATTAAAAAATATTTTTGATGTGTTAACATCTATGGCGGCGTATAGGGACTAAATCTATAAAAGTCAACACATGCAAACAACACACAGACAGGTTTTCTGCTGCTGCTAAAACCAGATTTTATGCTGCTGCTAAAACCAAATTTTCTGCGACTGCAAAAGAGAATAATGACGTGTTCAACCAAAATGAGCGAGCAAGAGAGCAATGAAAGAGTGGTGTGGCAGGGGTGAGGCAAACGAAATTGTGTCTATAGCGTATGTATTAACATAATAATGTATGTATGTACATGTGTCTGTTGCTGTTGTTGAACGGAGATATAAAGCATAGCCACGCAAAATTTCATTTACAAGCAGGGCTTGCGCAGGGGCTTGCGCAGTCGACGTTATGGTGACACACTAATACGTCAGCTACTGCGTACAAAGTATGTGTGATGTTGTGTGTTTGGCTGTTTCGTTGCTGTTGATATGGCAAACATGTGGTTATGTGACACACGTATACGTCAGCTACTTCGGACAAAGTATGTGTGATGTTGTGTGTTTGGTTGTTTTTAAATGAAATGTCCTCATTTGATTGAACGGCTTTTTAAATTCTTTATTTTAACTTCACCTGCCTGTATGTATGTATGCCGAAAAAACTTTGGGTTGATTTTTAATCCTTCTCCCGTAATCCAATCGAGCTGAAACTTCGCAGGCAAACTAATGGCGATGACAAGGCGCATTCAAGTGCTGCGGATTTTTAAAGCGGTGCGGGTAATACATCACTTCAACTGATCTTCTAAATATTTATTCTATGAATTCACTGTCTAACCTACAACACAACTCACACATATGGGCTGTAGCTTGCAGCTCATATCTGGTTCTAACTGAACGAGTTCAAAGGACGCCGTCGCTATAGATTATAGCCCCTGGGATGAGTGGCTTAATTGCTGCACTTGAAGAGCGCCGGTAGTTGAATTGGGTGTCACCGTTCTATAGATATTTGCACGGAGTTTGTGTTTCCGAGACAAGGGAGATTATTCAAAATCATCAAATATACGGACGGAGCTCTCAAATGTGTAAAACTTATCACACCATTTTGCTGGAATTTCGGATGTACAGTAATAGTTTGTTGAAATTTGATTTGATTTGTTGAAAATGATTTTTACCAAAAAATATCCATACGTGGACTCTATTCCCCTCTGGGGTCCTCCTACCACTTCCTGATTAAACAAATGCAATTTAAATGCCAACTTATACCGCCTTTTCTATCAATTTTCCCTTTACTTTACTTCCCGACAACACTCCTACAAATAGAGTCAACCCCTGAGTGTTGGCGAGATCAGTCAAGTATGTATCGGATTGTTATTACATCCTTGCATAACCGGATGTTGATGCTAAATGGAGGTGTATTAGTCTCAAACTAACCAATATATAATTAGGTGCCAGTAGTTTGAAATAAAAAATACGTTGGTGATATTGGCAACCGTATTAAATATATTTTTAAGTTACAAGGTGCCACGTTGTTTAGTATTTCTATTTGAACCATCAAAAGTAAACGCTCTCAGTGAATTTATAATCATGGAAAAAATTGTTCACCGTTAAGTGATTTAATATTTTCATTTAAAACGTCTCAGTCCAAGCAATATTAATGTTTGAACTGACTCCAAGCCTGCTGCTTTGTTTACGACTGTAAAATATTGGTTAGCAGAGCTTAAACGAGGCCGTACGAGCTGCCAAGACGAATACCATAGTGGTCGACCAATTGACCACGCCAGACACGGTTAAGAAAATCCAAAAAATGGTATTGGATGATCGTCGGCTAAAGTTGCGTGAAGTAACTGAAATGATAGGTATTTCAGAAAGTGCTAATATTGACCGAATATTTGAAGCTGAGAAAGCGGTGCGCAATATGGGCACCGCGCTTGCTTTCAATAGAGCAAAAACAGCGTTGTGAAGATGTTTCAGTAGAGTATTTGGCGATGTTTCACCGGAATAAAACCGAATTGTTGCGTCGATTTATAACTGGATGCGACATGGGTCCAGCACTTCATACCTGAGACAAAGGAACAGCCAAAGCAGTGGACTAGAAAGGGAGAATCGTGTCCAAAGAAGGCGAATACAATTCCATCTACAGGCAAGGTCATGGCGTCTGTTTGTTGGGATACGCATGGGATAATTCTTCAGGAAGGAAATACCATCAATGACAAATATTATGCGATTTTTTTAAGCGTTTAAGTGATGAAATTTCGAAATAAAGGCCCCAATTGGCGAAAAAGAAAGAGTTGTTTCATCAAGACAATGCTCCAGTGCACGCATCCACTATTGCGATGGCAAAAATTAATGAATTACAGTTCGAATTCCTTCATCACGCATCTTAGTCGATAAATTTGGCTCCATCGGACTATTTTCTATTTCCAAACTTGAAAAAATGGTTCGGTGGTACAAGTTTTGCAAACAATGAAGATGTGGAGTCTGCCCTTGATGGGTATTTTAAGGAGGTTGACAGTTCTTACTATAAACAGAGTATCGAAGCTATTGAATATCGCTGTAAAAGGTGTATCGAGCTAAAACGAGATTATGTTGAAAAATAAAGAAAATTTTTCCCAACCTTTTTTGTCTTTTTTTTGTAATTTCCTTTAAGGCTGAAAGAGATCATGTTTTCTCCGGTTAGTGAAAAAAATGTAAATGCCGCGGGTGGGATTCGAACTCACATTCGCTGGACGATCGTTTCGATGTTTGTGAAGCATCATCTTCAGCAGCGTCTAGCCCGTTAAGCCACTGCGGTGTGTATTTACACAAGTCACTAACCGAAGACATTTATTGATTGTGTACAGAGCTACTTACACATTGCTTTCCTACTTACACGCACTGATGCAGAAGTTTTGAATGCTCTATTTATAGAACGAACTATTCTAATTGTAGTTGTCTCGTTCTGTTTTGGTTTGGCCCTACCATATGTTTCAAATTTAGTTGTTTTGAGATCCTCGTTATGTTTAAAGTTGTAATTTCCTTTAAGGCTGTAAGAGATCATGTTTTCTTTCTTCTCTTTTTTGTTAGGTCGGATAGTTTCGGGACCGCCCTCGTATTATCGATGCAGCCTAGATGCGTTCCTGTCTTTCAAAGGGTGCCTAGCGATCACAGTTACTTTCATGGACATCAAGCATATCGAATGGCATAATGTGGCCAAACGTACCAGGCGATACTTATTTAATTTAGATTCAGAGGGACAGTAACGGAATTCAGTAAATTTTTAACGACAGAAATCATTAGGTCGAAACAAAGTACGAAAATTTTGTATTGAAATTTTATAAATTTAGACAATTTAGCTACCGAGTTTTATCGTTAAAACGTTAGAGAATTCAGGTGCACGTAAAGTATTACTTAAGTAGTGGCATTAAAAAATTATTCTAAGAATTTGCTACCCAGCAGAGTTCATTATCCTGTTGAAGGGATCGCATGAGGGCGTTACCATATTGTTGAAGAGATCGCGAAGCACACCACCACCATTCCTTAGATTTCGCTTTGCATTGAACAGTTCTGAAGATTTGTTACTAATTTTACTAAGCATTTTGTCTCATCAATCAAGGACACTTTTCGAAGGGATACATCATTGTTGAACTGATTGCACCAACTGACCTTAGGAGACTGCGCTATATGCGAAATTGTTGTATGAGGACTTTTGTAACTTTCATTGAGGGTTGAAGTTCCGCTGGCTTGCAGTCGATATTTCTTTTTGTCATATAGTTTGATGAGTTCGCCATCAGATTTTCTGAAAATTTCAGTAAGCTCAGCTTTCTTCTGCTAATGCCGGGATCAACATTATTATGTTAAGTGATAGCACTATAGACTGTGTCCTCTTTGCAACAGCGTTGACAGAGGCCTTCGTTAACTTCCACTGAAGATTTTATATTAGTATGTGAGGTTCTGCAAAAGGGGTATACTGAAATGCACAAACTGGATGTTGCTATTAAAGAGATTGCACGTTATTCTGGTGACTTATCCGAAACTTGTATGAAATGTTCTGTAATCACAAATTTTTCTGCGAGTCTGGTGTTAGCCAGGGACAATCTGGAAAGGTGGATAACATAATGTATATGTCCATTATAGCTTCATGTAGTCCATGGAATATCCCACTTTGAATCTATTGAATCAAACGGACGTATTTTAAAACATTCACCAAGCGTTTGGTATTAAGTCACATTTCGGATCTTGCCATGAATTGCATTAGCAGACTTTTCTAGGCACGAATTTTAAATTCGAAAAGCTATGGTTTAAAGAAGTAGAACGAATCATAAAACTTCCTAAAGGGAAAAGATAAATATGTTTTCCTATATATTTTGCAAGATATCGCCTTGCCTTGTCTGAGGCCAAGCTATGACTTAATGTGTGTACTGAGCATAGGTTTTGCTCTGTAGACTTATAGTTAACAAACAATCAGTTCCATAAGAACTTGAAGATTTCTCTTTCTATATTCAACATAATTTTCGCTTAAACTCTTTGTCGTATTTTAAGATGCTCGCCTGTAGTTGCCCCAGGAGAAAAGTGTTACAAATTAGTTGTGGCATGAATAGTGAATATTTCCATTAGTACACATTGTATGAATGTGTTGTCTCGTACGTCTGCAACGTTTGTCGAAATCGACAAGTGTTGCTCCATAAAAGTGAGTATGCATTTTGTTTGTCTTATAGCTTTTGAGGAAATAAATCGACTTGTGTGTGTGTCATTACTTAGTTGTGGTTTAATAAATTTTAAATTATACGTTTAATTTTGTTCGCCTTAAGATTTCGTGGCACTTTAGTGTGGGTGTCGTATGCAAATGTAGTGTTTTTTTCTCTTAATTTATGTTAAAGGAAATTTGTTGCAAATTAATCATTTACCTGGCAACTTTGCATATTCTGGAATTCATCTTAACTGAAAATACGAAAGAAAAAAGAGGTAAAAACTATTAATGAATTTTAAAAAAATTACAAGTCATTTATCAGTTATAGGAAAAAAATTAAATGCAATTTACCTTTTTTTATATTAGATAACAACAAGAAATTTACATTAAACTGACAGTGATAAAAATTTAATTATTTATTTTATAAAGAAAGAGAGTTTTTGTTGCGGCTACTAGTGAGTTGGGCTGAACTGCTTAGTGTGAATAATCAATTAAATATTCTTAGATATTAACACTAGAGAAACCTAAGGCGGACTATAAATGGTTTAAATTAATGCGGCGAAGTAGTAATTTGGATTGTACAATGGTAAACCATTATGATGCTGAAGAGCTCGCAATTGCTATTTCTGCCCACAAAAGTCCATTCCTAAACTTTCTTAGATATCTAAGATCACATTTGACGCCTTTTGGATTCGTATCTGGAGGCCTTATTTTGTGTTTAGACAAGGCGACAGCCTATTTTCTGATCTTGTCAATATATCAGATATATAAAATAAGAAAAAGATCACTAGAACTGAAAACAAATACAGAAAACATGTTGTCGGACCTTTCACAGCTCAAGTTGCCACTGTCATGATTCATCCACGATCGCATTTGTCGAGCTTTATCATCCCTCTGGTGTTGTTCCTATCCAGGTCGGCACACAGGATCTTTTTCGTTCTGCTCCCGTCTAAAGTTTTGCGTATTTCACATACACAGTTAGCCCGATGGAATCAATCCAAGGCAGCTGACCTGCTCATCATTTCCTAAGATACTGGCGTAAAACCGAATAGAACAACATGGAACAAAAATTTCTGATTTGGGGTGCACCGAAAGAAAAGCTGTGGTTCCGAAATTGTAACTACCAACCTTTAATACTTTTTATTTGGTTGGGAACCCACTCAGACTAACGCACATTTCGGTTCAATGGTTTTCAAAGTTCAGCCTTTCATCCAATAGTGTGAATGTTCTTCTTCTCGAAACCATTAACTTTACCCTGTCATCGTTTACTGCACTTTTGCTGTTTCCTTCCCAGTTCTCGAAAATACTGCAGTAACTTCATGCAGATTTCGTGCAATGATGTTTAACTCATCAGGATACGCGAGCAGCATGTGCCTTTCGCTGCTAATAGTTTTATTCATATTGACTGCAACTTATCTCACAATGATCTGAATTGATATTTTGAAGAGATGACATGATAGGGTGTTGACCTGCCTGAGACCTCGCCTCGTACTAAATGGTTCGATGAGATCTTTACCAATTTTTACTGAGCATCAGTGTCATTATACACAAGCACGTCAGCTTAGCAGGAATTCCAAGCTGCGGCACAGCATGGTACAATTTTTTCCCGTATGGGGCTCTTGATGGCAGCTTTATAATTTACAAAGTAGGGGTAGCTGTCGATTTATTTTTCGTAGAGTTTCTCCAGGATTTATCGCAATGTAAATATCTGGTCTATAGTTAACTTTCCAGGCCGAACGCAAAACTGGTAAGGACCGATCAGGTCTGCACCAAACGGCTTTAGTCTATCGCATATTTTGCTCTAGATGACCTAGAATGCGATCGATAAAAGGCTTACTCCATGATAGTTTGTTTCCGAAAACAGGACACAGAATGCTAAGACTCCACTCGTCGGGAATGCATTCGTATAGCCAGATGTTGCATATGAGCTGATGCATGCACCTTTCCAACTCATAGCCGCCAGCCTTCAACAGCTCAGCCGGTAATCCATCAGCACCACCAGCTTTGTTGTTCCTTCACCAAGAAATTGCAGTTCTAACTTCACGTTGGCTACGAAGGCGGAAGTCGATACAATCTCCCTGTATGTGCTTTACACCGTCATCTACGAGTATATTGAGATCTCCTGGAACAATAAAGCAGAGAAGTGATCTCTCCCTATTCCCAACATAATCTGCTCATCTGTGACAAGATTCCCGTCCTGACCTGTACAAACGGGGGGCCCTGATCCATTTCCGTTGGTTTAGCTTAGCACTCCTCCTTCTGTAAATTATTCTCACTCTCTCGCTTTATACAGACCCGTACCGCTCCTTCACGGCTTGCGTTAACAACTGAAGCATTGTCATACGTGCAGCGTTCTTTTCATCAGCTGACATGCGACACTGTTCATTGTCTTTAAACGGTTTTTCATAAATTTTCATTCCACTGCGCTTCAGGATCACGAGGCGGCGTGTGTTCTGCGCCAGAACCAGAGTGTGCTTCTCTGCATGTTTCCCATGTGCGGATTTCCATATGTCTGGTTTCGTACGACTCTCGCCCTGCTTAACTTTGTGCGAATCTTTGCTTTTATAAACATATCAGTCCTGTTGATAACAGGTTGCATACACTCGTTGGTGTAGCCCAGAGGTCAACAAATTTTTTCGAGAAAATATGTTAAAAACAATTATATGATTTTAAAAATAAAATTCGAAGAAAACTGTTCATGTGAGGACACTTTTCGTCATGTCTACGGAATTTTCGGTTTATATGAAATTTGGTAGGGTTGTTGTTTTGGATGAACTGATTCCAGATTATGAATAATTTTTACAATAAAATGAGTAACGAATGCTTAACACTAAGTAAGCTACTATGTTTGAATATTATTTTTTGTTTTGAATTTTCTTTAGAACATTTTATGAATTAATTTTATGAATGAAAATATCCGTCGATGATGAACGAAATATTGAATAATAAATTTCAAAATTTGACTAACAACGTATGACCTAGAGGCCAATTATATTAGTAGATATAAGCTATTACAATTATTCAGGTCAAGGTCAAGATCAATAAGTGCGTGACTTTTCGAACTTCCCTCATAGTTATATGAAATGCAACACTGCTCCCAGCAAGCACCACCTGTTAATAGACTACTGTCAAATTTTGTGCAAGTTCCGTCATTTACTTTGAATTTAACAGCTGTTCAACACATACAACCTCGTGAATTTTTTTAAAAGTGTAAAAAATTGAATTTGGAGTGCTCATTAAACATTATTTTTTGCGAAAAAACCCCTCAGTCAAACCAAGGAAAAGCTTGGTAAATACTATGGGGACTCTGCACCATTGATTTCAATGGTAAAGAAGTGGTTTACTGACTTTCTTTGTGGTCCCACAAGTACAAAAATGTCGAAAAAATGCACAATATGATGTTGGCCGATCGTAGAGTAAAAGTGCGTGTGCAGTGTGGTGTCGATTTTAAATGATCAGTTGGGTTTAAGAAAGCTGTCTGCAAGATGGGTGACGCGTTTGCTCTCACTTGACATTAAATGTAATCGTGTGACAACTTCAAAGGATTGTTTTGAGTTGTTTAATTGGGCTACGAATTGGTACACGCTAAAAAATAAGGGCCCCAGCAACATATTGTAGGAAGCATGTACTTGTTTGCGAGCACTGTTTTCGTGAATTGAAGATCTGCTGCTCCTTGTTTCTTTATTGTGACAGACAGCAGTGTTTTCAGCAATTGTCAAAAATCAAAGACACATTTGGGTCACAAATACATATATCATAACCCATAAATCATTGTGTTCCAAACATGTTATATTGAAGAGCAAACATAATATGTTTGGATACAAGTATACTATATTTGCGGCAAGCTACAAACATGTTATATTTGTATCCTTACAACAAAAAAAGACATATTTTTCAGCGTGTACCTCAGCCGCCATATTCTCCAGATTTAGCCACCAGTGAAATAACGTACAGACCTAACCTAACCTCGGTGAAAACCGATTTAGCTCCAACGATGAAATTATTGATCAAACAAATGCCTATTTTATGGACCTCGAAAAATCCTTTTTTTTGGAAGAGATACAAAAATTGGAGAATCGTTGGACTAAGTGTAAAGAGTTAAAAGGAGATTATGTTGAAAAATAATTTTTGTTTTCAAAAAACACTGTGTTTCATTCAAAAAGTCACGGACGTATTAGAAACTTGAATAACTCAGTCAATTAATACCGGATTTTTAAAAGCAAAGTCACTGGGAAATGCTCGTTTCGAATAAATTGAAGAGTATTATAGTTTCTTTATAAAATAATGTGTGAAATCATCGCCGAAGCTGAAAACTGGCGAAAAAATTTTAAAAAAAATGTGTTTGCTGGACAAATACACCCAGACTACCGATAGTTTCTTCAATAGTAAATATTTTCTTAAAAAGGCCTAAGTTCGCTCTTTTCAAATCCCGTGAGAAAATAAAATTCGGTTGATAATCAACTAACTTACAGGCTTACACGTGCGCAAACATACACAAAACCAGTTTTTTAACCGGTTTTCAAGATTTTGGGACTGTTTGGGAAATTTCACAAGCAGATTCTTGTTTCACTCGACAATACCTACAAGAAAAATGGTATCACCTCCCAGGTATTTCTACTTTAGTCTTTCTTGAACAACTGTGAAATGATTTAAACTTTTTCGGTTCCGCCGTTGGATTTTGGTTATCTTGCCCCTAATTTTCTTATTGCCGTATTAATCTATTGACTAACCCTATTGAAAAATTGTTATCCATTAATATCGTTCAAATCTTCTCCTTATTCTTTTTGTACAAATTCCCGTCACTTATCTTCAAAACACTCTCTATTAGGTTTCTTGTCGTATTAAAAAAAATAAATGGTTTCCCATTACATCCCATGAAGGGACTGGGGAGAACTTCTCACAATTACTGAGCTGTGCGCTTTCCAGTTTTCACTCACTTATTGGGACCTACAGTTTTACACCGATTCCGAACGGTATTTGGAGAAGCTTTATCATGGCTATATACTCGATAGTGTCGCCGTCACTATGCGAGGTGACCGCCGCCGAAAGAAATTTTTTTTGAAGGTGGTCAGAGCAGGGTTCGAATCCAGGATCTCATGTACAAGAGCCGCGCACACTAACCATTGCACCACCGACGGCCACATTCTTGTCGTATTGATAACCATTAATTTCGGGTGTTTGGAGTGATAATTGATAACCCCTCCAGAAGCAGTTGGTTCTTGGTACCAATCTACTAATAAATTCTCCAAATTTCTTATTACCATGGTATCCAAGTATGTGAGCCGTGATCCACACTCTTCTTCAATTGTAAACCTAATATTAGGATGAAAATTATTAAATGTTGTCAAAATATTATCCATAGCACTTTCTGAAACGGTACAGACTAAATCGTTTACATATTTGGTAATTATTTTCTAGTTTTATGTCCAGCTCTTCTATGCAGGAATCAAGTAATCTGGGATCACCAGATCCCATTCGAAGTCCTTCTTATTGAAAATATACCCTGTCATCATATCGGAAATACCTGTTGTCTTCTATGCAAGATTTTAAAATATAGAGGAATAATGATTTATTAATATTTGTGTTCTGTTCTATTCTGTTCCATTTTCCCTCAATAATGCGAAGTGTCAAGTCTACTGATATATTTTTAAATAAAGAATTTATTTTATTCCAAAACTGCAATGAGTCCCTTATATTGTATTTCGAGTCTTCTGTAGTCCTTTTAGTATGTTTTTGAAGTGCAACTTTGTGTGAGAGGATATTTCAATTCGGACGGGCAACCTTTTCTGCGACGGAAATAGGGGCCCTTAGACCTGTGGGTAAGTTGCAGCGTCTTCAAGATGACACCAACTTATCCATGGTGCAAAGTGAAGTTGGTGGTCTGTAAAACCCAGTTGAGGTAAAATCAAAGTGATTTTTATTTTTTGAAGTTGATTATCCACCAACAACTTTCATACGCATTTCGAAGGGAATTGCTCATGTAGCAACATTGTCGGAAAAATGAAAATACCCACAGATAAATAATAGCCTTTATCGGCAAAATATAAACTAAATACCTATGAATTGTAGAAATATTTATAAATACTTATCAATATATATAAAAATAAATTGTCCTATGTTCGTCGTTCTAAATATAACTCGAGAACCTCTCAACCTATTTGCAAGTCCATACATGCGTTGGAAAGGTCTACTTTATCTGATGGCTTAAAAATAAGCCAGATGAGTGTTTGACCTCACGGGCGATGTGTTACCACCTTTTTGTTACACGGTACCTGTTCCATTTCTATGAACACATTAGTAAATGTGACATTGGAAAATAAAAAACAGTGTTCATAATATGACGAGGTTTCATTTAACTAATATTAATACTAAAAATTATTTAGAAAAATATATTTCTTGCTTAATACTTTTTGTTTTATTCCCACAACAAAAACAAGGAGAAGGCGGAAATCATGATCTGGAAGGACTGAAATCATGACAAAACAGGCCGTCTTTAAAGTACGGAAGGCCTTCCCTACACATTACCTCCTCCTTTCTGTTTAACATTCCCTGAGATTGGGAGGCCAGGCCTTCCTTGCCCATTACCTAAAGAACGCCTTAGAAGGCATGCAAAGACGAAGGCCCTAGAAGGCATTTACTTTCATTTATTTTTCTTAAACAAAAATAAAATTAAAATAATTATTTTATCACAAAATCATTATCCACTTCTTCAGTTATATTTAGAAGTATGTATGTATCTATCTTAGAAAGTTGTACCACGCCCAACTTCAAATTGAAAAATATTAAATAAAAAATATAATTTTAAAATTTGTATGAAATCTTCCAATTAAATTACGGTTAAAAAGAATCGGAAAAGATCTGATCTGATGATATCTAATGAAAAAATGCATGCATTGCGCAGGCCTTATTTTAGGAAGGCATTACAAAAGAACCATTCCGCATGCCTTAATTTTGGAAGGCCTTGCGACTACCGCCGCTAGGTAATTAATGTACATTGTGTTATGTTCGTAAGCTCACGTATAGCAAGACTTCGCCCTTTGATGTCAACAAGAAGTCACGGTCAACTAGAAGTCGCTCAACTTATGTACGGGTACGGCTCCTTAACCAATTGGACAAAAGGTGTACGCAAAAGTACAAAAAATTGAGATGCCGATTAAAGATTTCGTGGAAAAAATAAACAAAGCCCATATAGGTGCAAACAATCTAACTTACATAAAGTCAGACATACCTACAATAATAAACTCCAACGATGCCACATATGCAATCACTCCCCAATAAGCATATCGGATCCGAATCGGCACCTGTTCGGCTCCGAATTCTCTGATACGATTTCGAGATCGGATCCGTTCTCGATTCGAGATTGGTTCCGTATACGGCTGTAATTCCGAAACGTTCTCGTTCTCGAGTTCGTTCTCGAAACGAGAATTTCGTCCGATCTCGAAATCATATCGGATTCGACCTCGAAATCATATCGGATCCGATCTCAAAATTATATTAAAATTAAATCGGATGGGATCTGGAAACGAGAAAGATCCGATCACGAATGAAGAACGGATCAGATATCGAAATCACTTCGGATTAAAATAATTACCGGAAAATAAAAACCCCAGCAAAATCTATGTTAGACATTTATTTTGTACAAGGTGGCCTGGAACAACGTATTATATTATTTATGTTTTGGGATTATATTTCATTTTTTTGGTGACTCGGTCCTTGGCATTCTGAAAGTATTTCTTGCTTCGGTGCTCCATTACTTCCAATGGTTCGGTTGGATATTTCCTTTGAAATGCTCCTGAAATATAGAATTTAGAAGCTATCAAAAGATTAAATGTAAACGTAACTTAAACATACCTTTGATAGCTGCTGCCACTATTAACTCCTTGGCGGCCTTCTTTGTTTTGGAACCGAACCAGGTGTAGTGCTGTGACACGTCATCTTTAATAATGCTGTGCCAGCAGTTCCCAACAAATTCGGAGGACGTAGTGGCTGTTATGCACAATAGATCGCGTACCTGTTTCAATGTACATATTAAGAAATGTATTATCTTAGCATAAATGCACATGGTGGACCCCATTCCAAAATATTTTGTAAAACTAATAAGACGCAAAGGGAATATATGTATAGAAACACGAAAAAGAAACAAAAGTTATGATGCCGGCCATGGGGCCCAAAGGGTACAAAACAGATGCTTACAACGGTTTGAATTGTAACAAATTTTGGTAGGGATAGGGCCTACAGACCCCGAGATTTGCTACAATTCAGTAAACCATCAAAATGTCAGTAAACAATCAAAATCTATAAATTTGACAAAGTTGAGTTCACTTGTACGCCGATGATGTGGTAAAATTGTGGTTATCTTGACCCACAGATGTCGCACCAGAAAACCAAGGCCACAATTAAATTCGTGAGCAGAATACCTTTAATTTGACTACCCACAATTGTATACTCCTCGGCGTCCGTAGGTGGAGCCGTTTTTTGGACCCTAAGAGCTCCATGTCTCCGGCCGCAAAATTTGTGTTTCCTTTTTCGTGTTTATATATTTTTCTTCAATTTCAGATTATTTTTAAAAAAATTTTGAACCGGGTCCCGCCAATTGCATTTTAATTCTTAAAAAAAATTAACTTACCAAAGAGTTAAAAGATTCTGCATCCCTTATATTATCCTCCAATTCATCCAGATTTTCCTTGCTCGTGAACGGTACAGCTGGAAGAACCTTTTCTACCGGCGCGGCATCTATGTTCCGCTTTCGGTTGACTTCGCGGCGGAGCGTTTTTACCTCTTCCGTTAACCTTTTGAATGCGTTCTTAACAACGTCCTCCAAGTCGTCTATTCTCTCTATTATACCCCGAAATTGTTCGTCTCCTGCAAGTATTTTAAAGAAATTTTAAACTAAATCAACTTATTTTGTTTTATTATATTACTCTTCATTACGTTACTGCCGATGGAATAGTTTGAGCTGTTGCTCAGGCGTCGCTTCTTCTTATGGGGTTTACCAGCGCTGGCATTCGAAAAAGAAGAGGTGCTCCTCAAATGCTTCGCCTTCGGCGGCATTTTATTTAATTTAATAATTTAACACTTGATTTTTTGCTGTTTCGCGGTTTTCATACCCGAACGAACACAATAACTGAATGCCTAATATATTTCTATGCTTGTGCAGAGATGTATTTTGATGAAGAAACAGAGTTGCGCTTCCTTTTAAATCAGGTTAATGTTTTGTAAAATAAGAAGTGGGAGCCTAAATTGAATAAGAACATTTGTCTGGGTTTGTTGTTGTGGCGGTAGGGAGGGGCGTAGTATATACACTGTTTTAAGCAAAAAATTTTAAACACAAAAATTGGTGCCGACCCCAATTTTCGGAGTTGTGGGCCCTCAAAATTTTGTTTTCAAAATTTCTACGTGCGCTATCTCGATAACTAAGGGAGTTGCGGAAAATATACACGAGTATGAGAGAAGATATTTTGGTGAACGACATAAAATCTCACCCTCAAGCATCGCACTGCCTGCATGCCCCATGCGTCCATATGCAACTTCTGCTTGGTTTAGGGCAAGTGCTTGCAGTTGTAAA
The DNA here is from genome assembly GCA_963931995.1 of Phaonia tiefii. Taxonomy (NCBI): domain Eukaryota; kingdom Metazoa; phylum Arthropoda; class Insecta; order Diptera; family Muscidae; genus Phaonia; species Phaonia tiefii. The sequence continues at coordinate 191,668,088 of OZ008368.1, read as the reverse complement.
AGTTGAAGGTAATAATGATCTGGGGTTGGTGAAATAGAAGGTGGCGCCTTTACTACACACACACACTTAACACAGCAAAATACCTTAAGGTTCATATACCCCCAGACAGCCATTTTGTTTTTGTTGCATACTTGGCTTCTGTCAAATTCACCATAAGTGTATACCCGCAACAAAAGAAAACAACAAAGCATATATGAATTTTACAGTTTGCAGTGTCACGGCAATAAAACCCCAATCAGCTGTTATAATAACACCACATGGTCTAGTTCAACCATGGTTTGAAATGGAAATGATGGCAGCCCTATTTCGCTTTGTTAAATGTCAATGATGGTAGAATAAGATAAGGTAATCTCATTAGTCCAGCTAATTTGTGTGTGTAACATCTGATTTTCACATCTTAAACATTTCTAATGCGGCTACCTGCTACATTGTTCTACCATTATCTCAATGCAAGTAAATTCAACAGGTATGTGCCATTGCTACACAAATAAAATAATGAATAAAAACAAAGCAACAATTCAAAAAGAGGCACAACAAGTCGTGAATATTCATTTAAAAAAAAAGAGGAAAAACCGGAACAAGTGGAAGAAGACAACGTTGGCTCTGGACTGGAACGCTTGGTGGGACAGGAATTCCGAAGAAGAAGCATGGATAGAAGAATCAGAAAATAACACAAATGATGACTTTATTAGAAGCAGTGCAAGGAGCATTCGTGATCGACTTGCAAAGTGTTTTGTACAACATAATGTCCCGGCCAGAACCTCAAACGAAATCTTAAGAATCCTAAAACCAGTTATACCGAGTTTGCCAATCGTGTAAGAACGTTGAAGGGAACTCCGAGAGTCGCTCCTCTAATGCCTGACGATGGAGGTAAATACGTGCATTTACGGAATAACGTACACTCTCACGGATTTCGTACGACGTTACAATGTTCAAAGCGATTATTTAGAGTTAAATTTTAATGTCGATGGTTTACCAATATCTAAAAGCTCTGGGGCGCAAATTTGGATCATATTAATGAACGTATCGAGTTCAGAGGCTGTTTTTGCTATTAGCGTATATGAAGGGTACACCAGCCCAAAAATTCAAACGAGTATGATTGTATATTCTTAAATTTTAGCAATTTTTTTTATTTAATATTAAATTATTTTAAAACAAATATCATTACAGGTTCTTGGAAATGTTTGTTGAAGAACTTAATGAGCTCATTGTGGAAGGTTTTCAGTATCGTGAATCATATCTGTATGTACATATATAAAATTCTCGTGTCACAATGTTAGTTACCTTACTCCTCCGAAACGGCTGGACCGATAAGTATGAAATTTTGTGTGCATATCGGGAAGGTCTGAGAGTCGGCCAACATCTATTTTTCATACCCCTTAATGATAAGGGTAACCCAGGTCGTGCCACGCCCCCTTTTCAAAAATCGCACTGACTGCTTTTCTAATATACCGATTTTTATGGAAATTTCACAATGCGGTACTGATGACCTGCTGACAATATTTGGAAATGTTTGGATAAAGGGGCGTGGACCGCCCATACAACTTGAAATTTAAAATTGTTGTATCTCATGAACTATCAGAGGTAAGAAGATGAGATTTTGTATATATGTTGTTGGTACAGTATGAATTACAGCCAGGCTGTAAGTAGGCGGTGCCACGCCCCCTTTTCAAAAATCGCACTGACGGCTTTTCTAATGTATCGATTGTTATGAAAATTTCAGAATGTGGTACTGATGATCTACTGATAGTCCTTGGTTATACTTGGTAGTGATTGAATAAAGCAGCGTGGCACCGCCCATACCATTTGAAATTTAGAATGGCTATATCTCATGAAATATCAGAGGTATGAAGATGGGATTTGGTATATATGTTGTTGATACATTATGAATTACAGCCAGAGTGGTAGTGGGATGTACCAGGCCCCTTATAAAATAAACCGTTATAGCAGCCATAATAATAGTTTGATCGTCCTGAAAATTTCACAGTATGTTACAGTTGGCCTACAAATACAAACAGGCTATTTGGAAGCAAGTTGGCAATAAGGGTCGAGGTGCTGCCCACACGCGTTAATATTTGACTATTACATATAGATACTATATCAAATAATTGTCCGTAAACCAGGCACTTGGCAACATATTTCAATGTATCTCAAAAAATATATGGCCCTTTCGATTTAAATCATTTCTTTTAAAGATCAACGCTTCTATTTTTAAAAAAATTTTGAATTATATCGGCCATATATCTTTTGAGATACATTCAAATATGTTCACAACTGCCAGGTGTACGGACAATTGTTGGATATAGTGTAGGAATGTGAGGTTATGTATATACTGCTGATATGATGCAAATTAATTTTGGGGAAACCAATAAAAATACGGCTATTAAAAAGGTCAGACTATTAAGCTAAGAAAGTGGCCACAGGTACGAATGAATATGAATGAATTTCGAGAGCATTCTAAATATCGTAAACCCAATAATGCAATTTTTTTTAAAAAAAATTCAGAATAATCTTATAGAGGCTACTATAGTCACTGGAAATTATAAACGAACTGATGTACTGATTCCACGCATTCCCATGATACCTACAGCAATGCCCATCGATTTCAAAAGATTCCAGTTTCCGATTCTGTTGCCATTTGCGATGACCATTAATAAAGCGCAAGGGCAATCGCTTAAATTTGACAAATCCGTGATTTCCCACGGACAATATATGTTGCATGTTCACGTGTATGTAAACCTTCCGACTAATATGCATTTGCACCAGATGGCAAAACTAGACATATTGTATATCCTAGAGCACTTGAATAAATAGAAAAAAAATAACTAAATTGTGATTCATTAAAATTAAAATTCAGGGGTGGCGAAGCGCAACGGGTACAGCTATTATAGTATAATGAGAAGCTTTTTAGACAAATCAGCAAACGATCGAAATCTAAACAAATACTACTAACAAATAGTTATTTTACATTCTCCTGGTTTATTTGCCCATTGTCAACTAAACGTGGCATTATCCCGTGTCGGAACGCCAGCACATATATTCATTTACTGCAAACATAATGGAACAAAATAATTTTGTTCTCCCTTGGGCATTACAAAAACTTTGAAGGCAAAACGAAGTTTGCCGGGTCCAGCTATACTTATATATGTATTGACTACAGGCGTTCCTCCTAGAAACTTCCCATTAAACAAGAATGTTCCCTCCATATGTTAGTCTAGACACAAACCAAAGCAAAAGTACCCAATATAGTTGATAATACTGGGATGTAATAAAGTTGATAAAAAAAAGTTGTTTAATTTTTTTCATTTAGCCCATAACTTCATTCCAAAAAATCATCGAAAAATATCTACGCATTTCCGTTTTACGCACACTTTTGTGATGATGTGTTTTCCTATATAAAATGTGTGAATTCATTTGTGGCCATGACATCATTGAATACTTTTTGTCGGCAGGGCGAAGTCTGCCGGGTCAGCTAGTTTCATTATAAAAATTGGGGTATTTGTATGTGAAGCTCCAGCGAGGGCTTTGATTATGAGAATAAAAATTCACTCTGGTTATTTTTGTTGTCACAAATGTACTATACGTGGTGAAAGGTGTACGAATAAAATAATTTTTAAAAGCTTTGCAAATAATAATCGCACTGACGAAGATTTTAGAAGCAAATCATTTTCGGAATATCATTCTAAATTACAAGATACTGTTTTAGAGTTATTACCAATTGATATGGTAAATCAGTTTCCAATGAGAATCATGAGAATGCTACTACTCAAGGCGTGGTCAACGGATAGAAAGAAAACGTACTCCAATTCATCAAAAAAACTACGGTACTTAGACACTCGCTTGATGAAAACTAGAACTGATGTGCCATATGAATTTGCTCGAAAGTCGAGATCAATTTATGAAGTACACAGATGGAACGCCACCGAGTTGAGGATGTTTTTGTTGTACGCTGGACCTATTGTACTAAAAGATTGTTAGTTATTGAAAGATATAATCACTTTCTGTCTCTTAGCATCGGAATAAATATGTTACTACAAAATGAAAAGGAATACATTAATGAAGGACAGCGACTCTTATTAGATTTTGTGGATAAGATATAATTTTTTATATAACGAGTCCTTCCTATCATATAATGTGCATTGCTTAACGCACTTGGCGCTGGATTGTAGAAATTTCGGATCGCTAAATAAATTCAGTGCTTTTAAATATGAAAACTTTTTGCAAGATCTCAAGCGTAAATTGAAGAAACGGAGCCAATTTGCGAGTCAAATATACAAAAGGATTGTAGAGGACAGCAATTTCAGACATTTTGTCAATAAAGGTAAAGAAAACATTGTTCTCGGTGATTTTAAAGATGGTTCTTATACATACATTAAAATAACTAAAAATAAACAAAGAAGCACCCAAATAACTATTACTTCTATAATAATAAAATATACAAAATAAAATATATCAAACGAGTGCATCAGGACTATATTGTGTATGGCTATCCATTGAAAATAATTGAAACCATTTCTACTTCAATTCAGATTAGTCATAATTTTATATTCAACAGTAATTGTATCGACTTCGAAGAGTTCCACAATGAGCACAACATATTAGATATTGAAAAGGTTTTCAAAATAAAATTGACGAAAAAACTTAATTTTGTACCACGTATTCACTAATATACTTTAATGTCCGTTAAAAATAATATGAAATATAAAATAAAAATAGTTTAAATAAATAAAAAAACAGTAACTTAAATCTTTTTGTTTATTTCAATGGAATAAGCGAAAGCGGATCTGAACCGGATCCGAATCGGATCAGCAAAACCGAATTCAAAAAATTAGACCGTATCAGAATCGGTTTAGCAAAAGCGAAACCCAAAGTGTCGGACTCAAACTGGATCCGAATTGGATCAGCCAAATTTGGCATGTCGGACCCGAATCGAATCCGAATCAGACCAGCAAGTGTTTGTTTTGCCCAACTTTATCACTAACCTTTTCTAAATTGTCGGCTGGTTTGAAATATTTCAAATTTCTCAAATTGATTTTAAGACTTTAAAATCTTTTTTTACAATTTCTATAACTGCTAGAGTTAATAGCTTGCAGAAAAATCCTATATTTATTAAGTTTACACAAAATATCTTAATGTCAATAACAACTTTATAACTCAATTCTTAAGAAACCAATCAATTACCACAATACAATATGATTAAGACACTTTTGCCCTCTCATAGAGCAAAAAAAGTAGACTCAGACTTCAACATAAGAACACCTAGACAAAATTATCATTTAACACCGAAACAACAATTGACATGGAACATACATTAACACCTTAAGAACATTACAATGGAAACATAAATAGCGTCGTCCACCACAGCTCCAGACTCCTAACACTAGCTTCAACACTAGAGCCACCACCTCCCACACACCTGATGCGGAGTTAAAAATCTTGAACGAAATAATAAAAATCTCATAAAAATTCTAATGTTCATTGTGTTGGAACGAAATAAGTCCCGGAGACCGGCAGTGGCGCCGCCTCAAACACAAACCCTCTTTCCAACCCTGTTAACGCAGGGGTAAGAGAGACGACGAAAATCTCAAGTTGAATGATTTAACACATGTTTTAATATGTAGCTTTCGTGTTGTTGTTATTGTTATTTTTGCTGTTTGATCAAAATGTTAATGTTTATAAACAAAACACTGAGATTAGTCAATTAAAATTCAAATCGAATGCAAAACAAGTGACCAAACCCTAAATGCACTGGTTTTTTACAAAAAGCCAAATGCAAATTTCCAACGAAATTACACAAAGTTACTCACTCACTCACTCACTCTTTTGCGCCAATTCACATTGACGTACACACATAAATTGGAACGCATGTGGGTTTGGGGATTTGGTTTGGGAATCGTTTCACTTAAGAGTTTCCTCTCGCTGGCAAAAATAAGTCATTTAATGTGCTGTCTCATTTTAAATTCAAATTCACTGGTCAAAGTTCACATTTGTCATGAGAAATTTCTGATTACATGTTACTTTAAAACTTTAACGTTGGTTACGTTACATATTTCAGACGATTTATTACAATTAGGTATAGTATTTGCCTTAAGAGCGTGTCCGGCTGATGTGTTTAGCAAAATCAGTGTTCTAGACGCTTTCAATGTGAGCAATTTAATTAATTCTAAATCAAACATGTAGTCACAGTACGTGGATATTTCCACTTGAACTTATCCAGTTCAACAACGCAGTAAGTTTTTGCAAATTCCGTTATTACTCCATTTCCGGATACTATATGCTAATGAGCTTATCAGGTGATACCACCTTGGACAATGAGCTGTGTGGAAGGAAAAGAGCAAGTAATTTAAATAAATTCAACATTAAATAATTGGCCCTACGAAAGTTATAAACTACAAATTAAATTCTGCATTTCTGGTAAGGTACTATTGATTACACTATCCGAGGAAAAAATATGAAAGTGCACAGTGTCAGAAACCACACAGCTGAATTTACCCCTGATCACCAGAACTGAACATCTCATGATTTACCCCTGATGCGAAATTGGCAATTTCAAGTTGACATTCTTTAATGAAATTGAAGTTGTTCGCAATGGCCATTTTGGCACTTACGCTGCAAAATGACAACTGTTTGTTTACAAACAACTGTTTGCAACCATTACCAAACATTACAATTGGAGACAGTAACCAACAGAATAAAAGAAATTTTAACATGAAGCACTTACTCCACACAGTTTATATTTTCTTCTCAGTTGTCCACATTGATGATACAGTAATCCCTCGATTTACGTCATGATTGGTACCGGGAAATGGCGACGTAAATCGAATTTTAGATTCTCCATACTTTGATCAAGTTCAATTTATTAACATATTTAAAAAAAGAACATAATTCAACAAATTTAAAAAAAGAAAAGATAATTCATATGTACATATATTAAAAAGTAAATATAAATAAAAGGTAAAGTAATAAATTAAGAAAGTTATAAAAATTCATACATAAATATAAGGACATATGTTCATATTAATTATCAGAATTATTGGATGAACATACAATTTCAGAAATCATCATTTCGATATCTTCGTCTGAAGAAGAGCGCTGTGCCTGTTCCTGGCGCAATGCAGGCGTTTCCGAAGAAACTTGTTTGAAAAATGAGTCAATTCGCTTCTGAGGCAAGGACAACTTTTTCTGTTCGTACAGATCTCTGTAATATTTAAGACTCGTGTTCATTGATATTTTTGTTGTCTCAATTCCCATTTCATCACTATAACGTTGATTTGATAGATTTGTCAATGCAAATAGCTCCGAGTTTGTTAATGGTTCATCCCCTTGGTTCAGAACATCAACAGTATCGGATTCATCTATTTCTGAAAATCCTAAACTTTGGGCCAGGTTTACAATTTCTGTGTTTATCTCGTTCAAGTTAAAGTCATTGCCGCCATCAGTAGTGCATTCAGGCCATACGTTTTTCCATCCATTTTTCATTGTTGATGAAGAAACTTCTTCCCAGCTTTTTTTATGTTGTCCACTGCTTGCAAGATATCATAATTTTTCCAAAATTGTCTAATGATATTGATATGTTGATCAGTTTGGCCTCCTGGCGTGTCAATTGCGTCAATAAGGCTTCTAAAACTTCGTCGTAAATAGTATTTCTTAAATGCGGCGATAATGCCCTGATCCATAGATTGGATAAGGGATGTAGTATTTGGAGGTAAAAATACAATTTTCACGTCATCGCTAATGTGAACCAAACTGATGGAGTGGCCAGGTGCATTATCAATTAGTAGTAGTGCTTTATGGGACATATTATTTTGTTCACAATATTTGTTAACTTCAGGACAAAAGTGCTCCTTAAACCACTCGTCAAATAACTTAGCAGTGATACAAGCTTTTTTGTTCGACTTCCAAATCACTGGGAGATTTTGTTTGCAAATATTCTTCATAGCCCTTGGAGATTCAGATTTATAAACTAACAAAGGATTAACCTTAAAGTCCCCGGCAGCATTACATCCAAGGAGAAGCGTAAGCCTATCCTTCGAAACTTTTGGCCCTGCTACAAATCTTTCCACTTTCGATATAAAGGTTCTTCCTGGCATTCGCTTCCAGAATAGGCCCGTCTCGTCTACATTGAACACTTGCTGAGGTGCGTATCCTCCTTCACCAATTAATTGCTTTAGCTTTTCCGGAAAACTTTTGGCTGCTTCATGGTCTGCGCTTGCAGATTCACCGAACACTTTTATGTTGTGAAGTCTTGCTCTTTTCTTAAATTTCTCTAGCCATCCACCACTGGCGTTGAAAGTAAAATCACTCGATTCTTCATTTTGAGCAGATTTAGCTTTAAGATCGTTGAACAAATTCATAGCCTTGCTTTGAATAACTAATGTTATTGGAATATTATTTTCGACTAAATCTTTTATCCACACAGTTAGTGCCTTTTCCATTTGTTCCGTCAAAACCGGTCTCCATTTAGTGGTGGTTCCGAGAGAAAAAGTTCCAGCTGCAGTTGCACTTGCACGAATTTCAATGGCATTTTTTATTATAGTTCTTGCTGTGGTTGGTGGAAGACCCATCGTACTGGCAATATTAAAAGCCTTTTTACCACTATCATGACGGCGAATAACTTCTAATTTTGTTTTTATTGATATAACATTTCGGTTTCATTTTAACCGAGGTTCAGAAATTTTATTAGTTTTACGTTTGGAGCTCCCTGTATTTCAGCTTGTTGATACGCAGATACACACACAAATGAAAACGAAATTGAATGCGAGTATGTATGTATACATACATTTAACAACGGGATTTCCCCAGTTTGCGATGTAAGTTTCAATTCACACGAGGCGACGTAAATCGAATGACAACGCAAATCGAATTTAGAAGGAACAAAAATTTTAACGACGTAAATCGAAACGACGTAAATAGAGAGGACGTAAATCGAGGGATTACTGTACATTCAAATTTCAGTTTGATGAATGAGGCGGCATACATCTGATAGGTTATTTTTAAGTCAATTAATGCCCCTAAGACGGTTCTCAACTTTTGTGAGAGTTTGGTCGTAATCGATGAATTGGCATTGCCGTTCTCAACTCAACGCCGACTCAACGGAACAACGGCTGATTTTTTGGTTGTGTTCACTTACTTTTGTCTTATTGCCTTTGACAACTCTGTGCCAGTTTGGTCGACAAATCCGTTAAATTTACACCACTGCTTGAGAGCAGTTGAGTTTATAGTTGTGCGTGTCTTTAAGTTGATAAAAATGGAGAGATCGTTAGAAGATATTAGATTGTTCATTTAAGAGTTGAACATTTTAATTTAACAATAATATTTTATATATTTAGAAGTATCAAAATCACAAAGAATGCTCAGTTTGAGAAACTTGTCCAGCTAATGGAAAGTAATCCAGCCGTTGACCTTGGAAAACCAAAATTTAGCACCACGCAGAACCAAATGCGAGAACTATGGGAAGGATTTGCTGTGGAGCTAAATAGTTTACGACACCGTCCAGAACATGAATGAATGGCAACGTGTATGTGCAAATACATACCTTGCACTGGGCAGCTCAAGAAGGTTGGATGCACCACGAATATTTTTCTTAAATGCAACACATCTATATTCTCTTTATTTCTATATACATCTATATTTCGACTCCATCTTCATAAAACAAATCTATGCTACTTATATCCATTTCGATTTTGCAAGCACAACACAATTGTTAACTTCTTTTATTTTCACATAAATCAGCTGTTTTACTAGTCAAAAGTGATATTTCGAGCTGTTAACACCATAACAATTGCAACCAGAAACAGTTGCGAACTACAATACAAAAGATAAGTTTGGTCGTGTTGAAGTTGGGTCGTCTCTAAGTCGACCAAACTAAGTTGAGTGGTGAACGGTAATAGGGGCATAAGTAACCACATGCTCAGTGGATGAAGCGAACCCAAAATTTTTGGCTGCGGTGGAGCCACAACAAATTGAAACGGCGGCGGCAACTGAGTTTATTTTAAATGCGATATTTCAGCAGCGGATACTTTTAAGTTCATCTGGTTGGCTTTGTACAAATCAATTTATATTTTTTTAGTACCCCGGACCTTGAAAGTCAGCCTAGCCAGGACCCTCAATTAACATTTCAAGCCGATTCGAGTCTTAAACGATAGCGGCGTGAACTTCAAAAAATGATATACGTTGGAGGCCCACCGGCGATTTTTTTGTCGATATCGTGCTCGTGCATATATCCAAAGCAAAGTATTACGTTCATTTTATAGAGTAAATGCAGCGTTGCATCCGACAATTTCAAGTAAATTTCAGCGAAATTGACCAATATATCTCAATTTGGTATTTGCCAAAACGTTTCCGAAATTGACCAATTTTAACTCAATTTAAGCACAATTTGCGTCACTTAAACTTCGCAGCTGCCTGAAGAAAGCATACGAAGATTTCCGCTGAATTTTTTAATTTTACTTAACAGTTCAACATTTTTGAAGTGCATTTTTCAAAACTATTGATGTTTGATCATGTTTCGTTACGATACACGCCAGAAAAGATAGGAAAACTGAACATATTGGAACGAAGTCCCTTATCGCAAGTTTCGGGATGGGGGCTAAATGAAAAAAATTTAAACAAGTTTCTTTCAACTACTTTATTACAACACATTATTATCAACTATATTGGGTACTTTGGTTTGGTTTAAAGGGAAGTTGTCCAGGTGGAGCCTGTGTATTACATATGGTAGTTTTGAACCCTATAAAAAGTAAATTTAGAAAAGCCAAAGTGCAAGACTGGCAAATCCATGAATTACAACCCGGAGCATAGAACTACATTTGCAGCACAATTACTCTTACACTCGTACTTTTTGGTCGGTTTGTGTCTAGACTAACATATCGGGGGATATTTTTTGTTTAATGGGAAATTTTCTAAGTGGAATCTGTTTATTACATTTTGTAGTTTGAACCGAATAAAAAGTAAATTTACAAAAGCCAAAGTGAAAGAAATTTAAAAAAATAAAATTTTTCTAAGTAAGTGCGTTTTCTTAAAAAAAGTAAATTTTCTCAAAAAATACCTATTGATATTCTTAAACAATCTACATTTTCTTAAAAAATACCTTATCTTAAAGAAGTACCTTTGCTTAAACAAGAGTACCTTTTCTGTGAAACAAAATAACTTCTTCCTTTAAAAAAGGGTTTCTTCAAAAAAATATACCTTCTCTTAAAAATTAACTTTTCTTACAAAGGAATTTTCTTAAAAATAAAATAATACCTTTTCTTTTCTTGAGAAAAGAAAAAATAACCTTTTCCTAAAAAGAGTACCACTTCTTTATAAAGCAGCTGTTCTTAAAAAAAGTACTTCTTAGTAAAAAAAATCCATGCTCTTACGCTTTTTTTTACAGAAAGCACATCTTATTAAAACTGGTAGCTTTTCTTAAAACAAACATTAGCTTTTAATAAAAGAAGTACCTCTCATTAAAGAAAGGACCTTTTCGGAATATATAATACATATTTTTCTCAAAAGTGAACTAAAAATATACTGTTTTTTAACAAATACATTCAATAAAAAAAAAATTCTTAAAAAAAGTTTATCATTTACAAAAAGTATCGTTTCTTTAAGATCCATTTAAAATACAGTATTTGTCTACAGGCGCCTTAGGCGTGTTGGAAGTAACTGGTACATAATATATAGCGAAAGGAACTTCGTTCCAATCGGGTGTCCCCTGACACCTCATGTGTTTTTTGTTTCTATTACGGTACACCCTACAAAATCCTGGAGAATAGTGCATTCCTGAAAGCTCTATTTATATTTATGATCTGAATATAGTAAACAGTTAATGATAGTGCCTTGCAGCCTACGGCAATACTGTTCCAAAGAGTCCAATAAACACACTTAGGGACCACATCATAAACGGTTGGGTAGGTACAGCATCTCATAGTTAGGCAACAGCACTATTACGCATAAGGAAAAAATGCAGAAAAAATTAATAATCCAATCAACCCCGAAATTTGTCAACTCGATTACTTCTATATTTGGATTTTAGCTAATGAAGAAAATTGTTAACCCAAGTAAACAAATTACTGTGATAGTTTTTGGGAAAAAATGTTTAAGACAAAGCCGGACAGGGCGGTTTTACCCGAAATCGGGTACCTGTAATCGAACTGCATCATTATATTTTCGAGTTACAACTACGGTTTTTTTATTTTGACTATCAGAGTGATTTTTTTTCGGAACGAAGTTCCCTATCGCTCGTTGCGGGACGGGGGCTAAATGAAAAAATTTTAAACAACTTTTTTTAACCGTATTATGATATAACCCAGTATACAACCCAGTATTATTCTGCATACTTTTAGGATTTGGTAATTATTACTAGATTTGTACAGTCAGGGATGTGTATGAGGGTTGTGTTCTTTCATGTTGGCTTTGTGATAGTCATGCCATTGTGAAGTGTGCTGGCTTCAATGGAAGGCATTATGACATAATTACGACTAAGGAAATCGGCCTTCGCTGAACATGTTGGAAGTGTAAGGATTTCGATGTTGACTTTTTTTAGGTTATTGCCTTTTGCGTTATCAACAGTATTATCCCATTCTGTGTGTTTGCAGTTCAAGTCTCCCGCTAGTACATAGTAGTAATTTGAATTTTGAAGATTCATAAATTCAAATAGTTTTTGCAAGTCTGCTCGTATTGAATTTATATTGCCGGCCGGATGGTACGCACACGTAATAACTAAAAAGTTGTAGCAGTCAACGGGTATCTTTATGGATCATGTTTCTAAATCATCTAGCGAATATCTACTTTTGTTATCGTAACTGTAGTATTGTATGTTATTCTTGATTAATATAGCAGTTCCCCTACCCCTTGTTGGACCAATTCGATATTTGCTTATGATTTTATAATTTTTAAATATTACATTGTGTCTATGGTTTAATTTTGTCTCATTGAATAGGACAATATCTACTGTCTACCTACTCTTAAAAATTTACCTATTCTTGAAAAAAGTACCAATTCTAAAAGATTTTGCCATTTCTTCAAAAAAAAAGCTTTTCTTCAAAAAAAATATCTTTTAAAAAATACCGTTTCTTACAAAAATTCCTTTTCTTAAAAGTTCCTTTCTTAAAAATAAAATATTACCTTTTTTTTCTTGAGATAAGTAGGCTTTCTGAAAATAAGTAAATTTTGTTAAAAAAATAACCTTTTCCCAAAAAGTGTACTACCACTTCTTTAAAAAGTACCTGTTGTTACAAAAGTACTTCTTTGTAAAAAAAAGTCATACTCTTATGGCTTTTTCTTACAGAAGGTACTTCTTCTGAAAAATAGTACCTTTTCTTAAAAAAACATTATTTTTTAATAAAAGAAGTACCTCCCTTTAAAAGAGGACCTCTATAATACATATTCCGGAAATTGTAATACATATTCTTACAAAAAGGACCTACAAATATAATTTTTTTTTTTTAAATACATTGCAAAAAAAAATTTCTTAAAAAAAGTTGTTTATTTTACAAAAAGTACCTTTTCTTAAATATCCATTTAAATTATCGTACTTTTCAACGGGCGCTTTATACGTGCTGGAACTAACTAGTACATAATATATAGCGAAAGCAACTTCGTTCCAACCGGGTGTCTCATGACACCTCATGTGATTTTTTTTTGATTTTTCGATTTCGACTAACTTCTGACAGCCACTAACTTCTATTTGGTTGGCTGTAGCGGTAAACTATCTTCAACAAAGTTGTTCCAAACGTTTTGGGATTCAACTTTGTGGAACACAGCTTACCTCTTAAACCAGGTTTTCGGGTCTCTTCGATTCAGAACATCGGTAGAAACGTAATTTTCCGACATTCTTTGACTTTTTCGTTCACAAATTACCAGTAATCAGATTCTTTCGCCAAATAAGAGCACAACTTTCTCTACGTAACTATAATTATTTACTCATCTACATTTACAATTACCAAATTCCATTTAATTTTAAAATTCAATTAATTTTACTTTCTTCTACACTCACTATATATATGTTTTGATAAAAACACATTTTTTAATTTGGTTTTGAATCAAAGAAAAATTTAAAAAACTACAAAAAAAAGTACAATGGTTTAAAAAAAGTATTTTCACCAAATTTTTCATCGGTTATGAAGAAGGTTATGCAATGAACAAAAAAAGTGGGCGTATTGTTCAGTAAGTCTGGCAAGCCTACACATATTTTGTATGAATTCGTAATTGCAACTCAAAAAACTAATAATGCACTTCTATTCCTCGTACCCGAGTTAGGATAAAAACCTCCCCTCCTGCCCTGTCTCGTTTTTCGACTTCCACAGTGTTATTGGTCGGTAATTGAAGATATTTCAATAAAATATGCAATCACCTTACGTATGAAGTTAATCAATCCTTTATAATATTTTCGATTAAATGTATACTTACTTAATAGTCGATGAGTTAACTAGAGCTTGTCTTAATGAAACAACACTTTCTTTTTCGCCAAATGCGTCGCAAAATGACGCTGCAGTAATTAGGAAATTAGATTTTTCTTTCTGAAGATCATCAATAAAAATTATCCCATGCGCATGCCAAAAAACAGGCGCCATGACCTTCAGATGGAACCGTTTTTGCCCTCTTTGGATACGATTCTCCCATTCCACTCCACTGCTTTGAATGTTCCTTTATCTCAGGTGTGAAGAGTATTCAGCATTATTGCGGTGACTCATCGCCAAACACTCTTCAGAAACATCTTCACGACATCTTTAAATGGATATGTTAATAAACACGACAACGGAATTTGGCGTACCGAAAATCCTGGAGCAGTACATCAGCGACAATGACACTCTCTCAGATGCACGGTTTGGTGTGGAATTATGGCTGATAGAGTTATCAGTTCATATTTTTGAAGGTGGTGAACCAGAACCCGTCTCCAGGGCGGTATATTGGACCGTGTTGGAAAATTGTTTATGTCCGTCAATTCTCAATAATCCCGACATATGGTTCAAGCAAGATGGAGCTACATCTCATACCGCGAGAGACACAATATTATAAGCAATTCAAATCAGTCAGTCACAGTTGGCGCGCCCTGTATAAAGCAACTTCTGGTATAAAATGTGAAACTGTTGTTAAAGCCAGTAAAGGTATGAGCTAATGTACACCACTAAGCATGCATTTTTAGCAAATCTTTAAACTCGGCTTCGAAATTCAGTAGTTGCAAGCTCTGAAATATTGAACATATCCAAAGTGGTGTATTTTGAAACCTTGTGCATATGGCGGGTTACTACCGCTAAATAAAAGATTGTCAAAGCCTGCCTAGTCCTCCACAAACCTTTGGCCCCAATAATAGTTTAGAAGTTCTGATATTATTATAAGTTTTCTATAATCTCACAGAGGACGTTTGAGCCGGTTTGAGACCTCCGACATTTCTTCGAACCAGCAAACACCAAAAGCGTTGGGCAGAAAATCACATCAAAGTGGAGAGATATCAGCGTCACAGTTGCTTATTTAAAAATGCTTTTTAAAGTATTTCGTAATGTACCCTTGGAAGTGGATAGGAGAACGCTGACCGACTACTATTAGTACTGAAAATTGATCAAATTCTCCTCCATGGTTTGCAATTTTAGGACATTTATTTTCGCTAGTTTTCTAATTTGCTCTTGTTTTGCACCAATACAGTATATGAAAAATACTTTACATTTCACCATACATTCAACCATATTTCAAAAAACATAACTAAAGAAGTCGTCAACCAAAACTAACGAAACCCTAACATATGGTCAACCATACATTATTTCATTATATCACGAACACGATCAATAAATCCAACAAAATCCTTTCGTAAAGGATATTCTCCACAACAAAAAACAAGAACCCTTTTTCGTTTGTTACATTGGCCACACCTTCATAAATTCCTAGGAAAACAACATAAAAATTTAACACTTGATAATTGACAAAGCCAAAGCCACAAGGGTTTTGGAAAATACACACAAGTTGGAAAGTGAAACCCCCCGCGCCATGGATGACCATCAATGTCAGTGTAAATTCAAATAAAAAAAACAGGATAATGACCTTATAAGAACTGGAAACAACAACATTTTGAAATTTGAAACAAAAAGTGAAATTAATTAATTCATTTGGGAACAACTAAATGTCAAAATTAATAAATTTCAAATGCAGTCCGCGTTTAATGCCTTCTGCCCGTCCATCTCACTGTCCGTGCCAGTTAAGGTTCCCCAACCCTTATTGTATGACGGGACTTACTTCTAAAAGTGCATCAAAGGGCCAGCCAGTGAACCAACCCTTAAGAGGAGTCCAGATGACCAACTGTTGTTTTGCGTTTCTTCCGTCCTGTGTGCTGCCAAGTGTAGAGAGGGTTACTACTGCATTAAACCTATAATTTTCAATTTTTACCAATTTATTATCAAATGAAAATCCCTCAAAGAGTCATCAGAAGGAAAGTAAGCGGGCGTGCATAGATATGAAAACTCAGCAAACGAAAAACTCGTGGCCAACACGCTTTTAAATAAGCGTAGCGTGTTAATTGCCTTTAACTACGTACGCCGACGATGGTTTATCAAGATCACGATGGGCACGATACTCAACTATGGCAAACCGTTGTTTGGCCATATGGCGTCGAGAGCCTGGATGGCAGTAAAGATATCCTTTGGATGCTTTAAGTTATATGAGGGTGGTTAAAAGAGTCAAGTGGAATAAACAAAAATTATTAGATGTTGGGACAACAATTTGATATGTTCTTAACCATTTGCATACAAACAGGAGACCTGTTAACAGATCTTATACCTGCAGACTACGAAGATGATTGGTCTTAACTACTCTTAACCAAGTCGGTTCTTCAGGTCACAGTTAGTCCCTAACTACGGATTTTTGAATAGCAGCTGTGCTGCAGAAGTTTATACATCAGGAGTTAACTGGGTCTTTCACGTTACATTTGCCATATCGACCTCTACACTTTGATATCTCGCTTTCAGAGCTTTGCTTAATCGTAGTCAATTCCTATTTTGGCTATATCTATTGAGAGAAGCTGTTTGAGACACTGGAAGCTCAGAGCTTGTTTATGGGTTCTACTTATTTTCCCTATAGACAGTAAAATATGCCGTAAAACAATTTCGTTTCTAGAGACTTAATAAACTTCCAGATCTATATAACTTTATTATGTGTGTAGTCTGGTACTTAATCTGCGGGCCAGATAATCAGTAACCATTGAGGCCTTTTTATACCTACAGACATGATAAAGTTTCATACCTCTCTAAGGCTGTGACGGCATTTTAAATTTCCTGTATATAGACAAGGCAAGCTTTTTTCATTTTTTTTTTGTGTACAAGAGTTTTTCGTCGACAGTACCCCGAAGTGCTGGGTTGTCGCAACTTCGCTACGGCACATGTCTTCAAAAAAGTCAAATATCTTGAATGATCATTCAAAACTCTTGTGCAGATGTCTAGTATGCAAAACCCGACCAACTGTTTTTGATCGAAAAGCGGTATTTTGTCCCAAATATCGGGATTTTGTTACATATAGCAGATATATTATATACTAGTTAGTTCAAACACTACTAAAGCGCCCGTCGAAAAATACGATAATTCAAATGGATCTTTAAGAAAAGATACTTTTCGTAAAATGATAAACTTTTTTAAGAAAAATTTATTTTTTATAGAATGTACTTTTTTAGGTCCTTTCTGTAAGAATATGTATTATATTTTCATGAAAAGCTCCTTTTTCTTCTTTTATTATTTTTTGACGTAGAATACGTCTTACCTTACGGTATGAGGAGTCATGTCAGGTTTTTATTGTTGTAATCTTTATTTCATTGAATTTGAGGAAACGGCTAGATGAATTTTTTTAAATTTTTATTTGTAGGTAAATGAAGATGTTATCTTTCGTTTGATATACATTTCATATTGGTTGATATATTTCTAGTATTTTAATTTCTCAAATGAAAATTGTTTAAACACATACACTCAAACATATGTGTGGTGTTTGGTTGAGTGTTTTTGGTTGCTCAACATTGCTTAGGAACATGTATCTAGTAAAAAGTGAAACGAACAGCAAGCTAATGTTGCTTGGCAACATGTATCTAGTAAAAAGTGAAACAAACAGTAAGCTAACGTAATAAAGCTTTTTTGCTAAAGCTTCAATAAAGCTGTTGTAACATTAATTTTGAATTGTAAAGCGTAAAGCTTTCACACAACGCTCGAATGCTAATGCGAAGACTCGATAAGGTAAACCTTTTTTAATATTAGGGCGGCCCTCTCAACATTCGCAGAACTTATTTCAATAAAAATATTAATTAAAATACATAAATTAAATTAAGTTTAAAAAAATTGAACATAATATTTTTTTTTTTTAACGGACTTGAATCAAATGCCGTTGGTAAATATAAAAATTACAGCAGACAGTTGTCCGAGGCCTTCGGCCACGGACTGTCCCTGCAGGCTGTGTCAGAGACACGGCCATTAAGTTTAACGTAGAATACGCCATCCGATAAGACAGAAAACATATATAACAATAAATGATAAATAATATAAGCAAATGAATTTATTGTTATATATGTTTTCTGTCTTATCGGATGGCGTATTCTACGTTAAACTTAATGGCCGTGTCTCTGACACAGCCTGCAGGGACAGTCCGTGGCCGAAGGCCTCGGACAACTGTCTGCTGTTTTTTTTAATTTATTAATGTTTTTTAAGAAAATGTACTATTTTTAAGAAGAAGTACTTTCTGTACGAAAAAATCAAAAGAGAGTGATTTCTCATGTGTTAACATCTATAGGCGCGAGTACGTCATAAATTCACAAAGTGAAAACATCCAAACTAAGTTTGCCCGACTGCGATCACACATTGTTTGCCGTTCAACTCCTCCGAAACGGCTGGTTCGATTTGTGTGAAATTTTGTGTGCATTTTCAGAAAGGGTACTTATCTCAAGACGAGAAAAGGTATTATTTTTTTTTAAGAAAATGCACTTTTAAGAAAAGTAATTTTTGTAAGAAAATTTATTTTTTTAAGAGAAGGTGTTTTTTGAAGAAAATGTTTTTTAAGAAATAGGAATTTTTTAATTGGTCCTTTTTTCAAGAATAGGTACATTATTAAGAGTAGGTAAATATCTCAAAAAGAGTTATTTTGTTTCACAAAAAAGGTACTCTTTAAAGGAGAGGTAATTTGTTAAGGAAAGGCAATTTGTTGTTAGATAATGTACTTGTTTAAGAAAAGGTACTTATTTAAAAAATTATTTTTTTTTAGAAAAGGTACTTTGTGTAAGAAAATTTACTTTTTGAAGCAAAGGTACTTCTTTAAGATTAGGTATTCTTTAAGATAGGCATTTTTTTGAGAAAATTTACCTTTTTTAAGAAAACGCACTTATTTAAGAAAATATTATTTTTTAAAACTTCTTTCACTTTGGCTTTTTTAAATTTGCCGTATATTCGGTTCAAAACTACAATATGTAATATACAGGCTCCACCTAAAAAATTTCCCAGTAATCATGAAATTTCTCCCCATATGTTATCCTAGAGACAAACCAAATCAAAAGTAAGAGGTAAGTGTGCTGCCAAATATATTTCCATGCTCAGGGTTGTATTTCATGTATTAGCCAGGCTTGCACTTTGGTCTTTCTAAATTTAATTTTTATTGGGTTCAAAACTACAATATGTAATAAACAGGCTCCAACTGGAAATAGTTAAAAAAAGTTGTTTAAAATTTCTTCATTTAGCCCCTATCCCGAAACGTGCGATAAGGAACTTCGTTCCAATATTGAAAAAGCAAAAAAAGTGTTGAATATTTGTCAATTAATTTGGAATTTGCACGATGACAATTTGGAGGAGTGAATTCCAATTTACGTACTTGGGTTAGAAACACCGCTTCGCGGCAAACCATGATATGATGAGGAGTGTCACTTTGCAAGTAGTGAGGGGAACGCTGCACGCTTGGCAATGCTTCAGTCAATTTCAACGCGTATGGGGGAAAAGGAAGGAGGTAAACCGTCTCTTTGGGCATAAGAAACGGCAGTGGAGCAAGCGCGAGAGTGATAAAATTGAGACATACAGAAGAGAGCGGAGCCCGAAAATTCTAACGAAAAGTCAAAAACGGAACTAATGGACATGGTTCAGGGCCCCCTTTTGTAATACTTTTTTTTTACTTTTTTTTATAAAAGGTACTTTTTGTAAGAAAATTAACTTTCTTCGTCTTTAAGATAAGGTATTTTGTTTAAAAAAATTCACTGTGTTTAAGAATATGAATGGGTATTTTTTTATAGAAAATTTACTACTTTAAGAGAATGCCCTTACTTAAGATAAAGTTCTTTTTTAATCTTTCACCTTGGCTTTTTTAAATTTATTGGGTTCAAAACTATAATATATTCTAAATATTGGTTAGAGGCTCCACTAAGGAAACTTCCCATTAAATCAGAAACTTCCCAACATGTGTGAGACATCTGGTTAATTTCTTTCTCTACGAACCAAGCTGTTAGTCTAGACACAAACCAACACGAAAGTAAACAATATAGTTGATAATAGTGGGCTGTTGCATTATAGTGTTAAATCAAAAGTTGTTTATTTCTTTTTCATTTAGCTCCCATCCCGCAACGGGCGATAAGGAACTTCGTTCCAATAAACTAATAAATTCATATTTTCCCATTAAACCCCATGATGGGATAGAGGAGAGCAACCCACAATTAGTGGGCTGTGGGGTTTCTAGCTTTATACTCACTGATTGGAACCTACAGTTTTATACCGGTTCCGAACGATATTTTGAGAAGCTTTTTGGCTATGGCATTTGGCTAAGTAGTCGATAGTGTCTACGTCACCAAGTGAGCTGACCGTTGCCGAAAGAAATTTAAGGTGGCCAGAGCATGAATCGAACCCTCGTTTTACTATACGAGAGTCACGCACATCAGCACCGATGGTGCCACAGTACAATCCCCGAGATGTGTCTAACTTTTCTTGGTGAAAAGTAAAATTTAAAATTTATTCGATATCAAACTCCTTTCCCATTTTTCCTATTGTCACCCTCGTTTGTTTATCATACCACCTACCACCTACTCGAGAGATTAATTCATTATGTTTGAAAATTAGTGGTCAGTTGGAAAGGAAAATTAAGGTTAACGCCAGCCAAACAAAGTAATTTATTATAAAATGAAAATGTTTCAAAGATCCTTACGCTCATCCGCGCCCATATTGCTGACACACCGTTAGTCTTAGACCAAAGCGAATAAGAGTTTGTTATTTCGTTCATCTTTGTACCGACACCGACACCTGATGGTTGACGGGTTAGGATCATCATCATTATACCGATGAACAGCAACCGGTCGATTCAATTGCATCGGTCAATTATTTTCACTTTCAGTGGACAAATCACAACAGGTATTTAGGACGAAATGAAGGGAAGGACGAAGAACGAGGGGAAGGCAATCAATTTATCTATGAAATTTTTTCTGTGTTATGATCCTCTTGTGTAGTTGGTAGTTGTAGTAGATGCCAAGCATTGTGTTATCCTTGTGTGTGTGTTTGGTTCAGGACGATAATATTAATTACTGACAACGATCCTTTCTTGGTTTCCATGTTAACGATCTGTTACTTTATGATGTGCCTAGTAGTCACACTTATGATAGTATACATTTCGTCCTCATCGTCTCGAGGTTTTCTGGGAGGGTTGATAGGGAAGATGAAGGATACACTTGAGTTAATTAAAAGTGCAGCAACGAATTCGTTATGCGGCTGTTGTTCATGAAGATTAAACGGTATTTTGATCTATCTTCGGAGAGTTTTAAACAACATTTGTTGTTTGTATCTCTCAACAACGGTCATATGGGTTCATATTAGGTTCGAAATATTAGCACATCGTAAAAGACACTTTGATTAGTCGATCCAAATTCAAACAGATGGTAAAACATGAAGAACAATTCCTAGGAGGATTCGAGTAAGTTACTAACACGAGTAAGCTAACATGCAAATATGACTTAGTCATCCATCCTGTCTCACTCTCTCACCTTAGACCTGTCCAAGACAACAAAGATTTCAGCAGTGATTTGAATCCCGAGTAGACTGGAAACTTCTCTGTGTATATAATAAATACAGTATGATTTTACGGCAAATAAGTTCTATCGTGAAGTCATCCTGTGATGCCTTATGTTCTTCACCAAAATATCTCTATTGCATAATTGTCATGGTGTTTTCTAACAGGTTTGCTGAATCAGTCCATTATGGCGAGAGCTCCAGCAGGTATTATGAAATTAGACATTCCGACTTGCAGGACCATTGTCAAGTAAAAAGTACCCACCTTATATCATCTGTTGTGTTCATTCATACTTGTATAATATTCGCTTCGAACCGAGACCAATCCACCACCACCTACACTCTTCCGGCAACACTTTTGTTGTTAACTTATTTTAAACACGCATATTATAAACAAAGTTGGTGGGCTATCTTCATCTTTAACCATCAACTGAATTGTGTCCAAAGTTGTGTCGGGCCTAGCGTTCAAAACACATTAGTATTTGTTGCCTTTGGAGGAAGCAGGCGCCTTTTGATGTTTATGCAGATACGTATGTACTAAATGAGACCAGGATGACGTCGGCAAAGGTGGTTAAAGTTAATTAATCTCTTTACACAGCAACTGTCAGATATTTAGGTTGTTGATGCACAATACCTACATGCAACAATATGTTGCAACATAAAGTGGAATAAGCCAGTCGCAGGATAAAGTTCAAAGAGGGAGGTAAATAAAGTGGATACATAGACTGGCATATGATGTCGGGCACGCGCTTTACAACGCAAATCTCAAACCTAGTTGACGTCAGGATTGAGGTGAGATTAGTAAAATAATACGGACTTTTCACGGAAATTTGGTATATACTAGCAACAAAGCCTTTTGAAATAGTTCTCTTTCAAAATATTACTAAAAATGCATGAATAATTTGAAATTAGTTAAACTTCGTTGTAAATTATGAACTTGATAGTGTAAAATATTATGAGTGGGTTATAACTTCCTACTCATGAATAAACACAGCCTTCGACTCATGCGTGAGTTGCCGCAGAATGTCATCTAATGATCCATGTAGTGGCATTCGGCAGTGGATGATTGATATAACTTATGATTTTTTTGTGTTTCGTTTAACCATTTGTCTTGTAACCACTCAGCAATTAGAAATAGTTCAAACTTAAAACTCGCCAATTGTGAGCAGTGCATCACGGCAACAAATCACCTAAAACACACCTCGTAAGCAAACAGCATATCTCACATCTCACAGCTCAGGTACTATCAGCAGTAAGTCGATGCTAAATCACAATTCCTCGAAGAAATCCGCAGTAACTAGGGACCCACAGATAGACTGTTCAAACCCGAAACCGTAAACCAAAAAATCGTGTTTATTATGTAAACCCGAATAATGGGTTTTGAAAAATTAGAATTTTCGAATAACCGGTTTATTGAATCTGGGGTTACCAGTTTTTTCAAATGTGTTAATTGTAATAAAAATATTTACTCTAAATAGTGTACTGAAAACAGTATCAATTCCGAATAAAAACTGCAACAAAATTGAAATAAATTTCAATTGAAGTTTGGTAAATTGCAATTGATGCCTTTTAAATTTCAATTGATGCCTTTTAAATTTCAATTGATGTCATTTAAATTTCAATTAATGTCTGAAATTTTAAATTTAATTTTAAATTTTCAATTGATTACATTTAAAGTTAAATTGGATTTTTTTTAAATTTCCATGTGAAATAGTACTGAACAATTGAAACTAATAATTGTCGTTTACAATAAATTGTATCCAACTTTTTTAAAACCATCTAAAAGCACATGTGCACACAGGGCAAAGTTTAGTTGGAAATCAATTCAGGCGTTGGAAATTCCATGATAACATCTATATTTTGATTACAATTCATAATTATTACACATCAGAATTATTTTTAGATATTATTGATAAATTAAAAATCGGTGATACTTAATAACCAGAAGTTGTTACTACAGACATTAAATTTTTATTAACCCATTTGAGAATTTCTAAAACGTTTCATTCATCTGAAAAGGATTATACATCTCATAAAATGTGCATTATTAGAAATCGTGTTCAAATATTAGTCACTGTAATCATAATTTTGACATATATTTTTCTATACGAACCCATAAGACGGTAATTAAAGTCCATGTAACGGGTTTTTCAATAAGAGCGCTACAAAAGTTTTTTTAAATAAAACAAAACCGGTGTTAGATACCAATGAAATTCTTTATTCCTGTGAAAGTACGTTCGATGCGATTATGTATGGAACTCGATTTCTTTTGCATATCCACCACGGGCACGCTTGTAGAAGTCCAGACGCTGAACCCAATTTTCGACGGTTTTCAAGCATAAATCGGCCGATACTGCTGCAATTTCACGTTCGATATTCGTACGAAGTTCATCAATCGTCGCTGGATTGTTGGCATAGACCATAGACTTGACGTAGCCCCACAGGAACTGGGCCATTTCGTGAGATAACACGTTCACCAAACTTGGTTTCCAATAAATTGATTGTGGCATTCGCTGTGTGGCTTGTGACGCCGTCCTGTTGGAACTACATGTCCCTCAAGTCCATATTATCCAATTGGGGCCAAAAATATTCGGTTATCATTGAGCGATAGCGATTCGCATTCACAGTAATGTGCCGGTCTTGATCATCACAGAAGAAGTACGGCCCAATGACGCCGCCGGCCCATAAACCGCACCAAACTGTAATTTTTTCGGGATGCAATGATGACTCATGGATTACGTCTGGATTGCTGTCTGACCAATAACGCATATTTTGCTTATTGACGAAGCTATTCAGCCAGAAATGAGCCTCATCGCTGATTGTTGAGGCCTCTTAAAGTTGAGGCCACTGACTCCAAATTTCGGTAGTAAATTTTAATTATTGCGACTCGTTGTTGGCTCGTATATCTTTCCATGATGAAATGGCAAACCTTACAGAAATGCCAATAGAGCGGAAAAAAATATGGCGTCGTTTGCTGTCCCTATCGATTTACTTTTGTTGCGTCTCTGTTGAAAAACCCTTTATATGTAACTGTTATCGACAAGACGAACATGCCCAATTGGTATATCTCACCATATTAGTTTCTGAATCGCAGTTTTTGATAACACAATCGTTGGATCTGACGCAACTATTTACGCCTTCACAAACATACAACAAATCGTGGGAACTTGTTTGCAGGAACTTAGAAACAATTAACTTAAACATACATATGGATCAAAAGTGTTTGTATATGCTTACAAACAGGTTTCGTATTTACCAACCATATGTAACCCATACTCATCACCGTAGGGAAGGAGTAATGAACGTTTACACAATACCCACAGGGTATGGGAAAATTATGGGTAGTTATTCACGACGATCGGAAATTACCCTATTAATTCCCCATAAACAAGGGGATTTTGGAACGAAGTTTCTTATCGCACGTTGCGAGATGGGGGCTAAATTAAAAAAATTTTAAACAACTTTTTTTTAACTACTTAATTACAACCCATTATTATCAACCATATTGGGTACTTTTGGTTTGGTTTAAAGGGAAGTTTTCTAGGTGGCGCTTGTTTATTACATATTGTAGTTTTGAACCCAATAACAAGAAAATGTACAAAAGCCAAAACGCAAGACTGGCAAATCCATGAGGTACAACCCTGAATTACAATTGGCAGCACACTTACTCTTACACTCATACTTTTGCTTTGTGTCTAGGCTAACATACACATTTTGTTTAATGGGAAATTTTCTAGGTGGAGCCTGTTTATTGCATATTGTAGTTTGAACCGAATAAAAAGTAAATTTAGAAAAGCCAAAGTGAAAGAAGTTTAAAAAAATATAATTTTCTTAAATAAGTGCGTAAGTAAATGTTCTCAAAAAAAATACCTATTCATATTCTTAAACAAAGCATTTTTAATTAACAAAATACATTATCTTAAAGAAGTACCTTTGCTTACAAAAGTAAATTTTCTAACAAAAAGTACCTTTTCTAAAAAAAAGTTATTTTTTAAAAAAGTACATTTTCTTGAAAAAGTACATTATCTTACTCCAAAGTGCCTTTTCTTAAAAAACAACCCTGTCTTTAAAGATTACCTTTTTTGTAAAACAAAACAAGTTTTCTTGAGATAAGTACCTACTCCTAAACTTGTACCTGTTCTTTTGTAAAAAAGCTTTTCTCCAAAAAAAAAAATGCATTCTCTTACAAAAAATACATTTTCTTACAAAAATTCCTTCCTTAGAAGTACCCTTTCTTAAATATAAAATAATACATTTTCTTTCCTGGGGATAAGTAGCCTTCCTGAAAAAAAGTAAATTTTCTTAAAAAAAATAACCTTATCCTAAAAAAGTACCTGTTCTTAAAAAAAGTATTTCTTTGTAAAAAAAAATGCATTCTTACATAAAAACAGTAGCTTTTAATAAGTAGCTCGTCTCATCAAAGAAAGGTCCTTTTTGGGGAAATATAATATACAGGGTGTCCCCTAAACTTTTGTCTAAACTTAAACACGTGATAGCTGAGAACAAAAGCTACAATGTTTGTTCTTACGCCAATTGCCTAGGTGGCTTCGTTTTCGAGATATTCGTGTTTAAAGCAATGCATTTTCAATAAATGCATAATCTACTTTTTAAATGAAAAAGAAATATCATTGAAAATTGCTTCAAAATTGATTTTAAATCAAATGCGACAGGAAATGACTATTAATACAACTACAACTGAAATAAGAGACCGCTTATCTAAGTGCATAACGCAACAAGGCTCTCATTTTGAAAATTTTCGTTAATTGAAAACATTTTAAAAAAAAATTCGTTTTCATTTCAAACGAAAAAATAAATTATTTAAAATCAATTTTGAAGCAATTTTCAATGATATTTCTTTTTCATTTAAAAACTAGATTATGCATTTATTGAAAATGCATTCAAAAATGCAATTATTTTAAACACGAATATCTCGAAAACGAAGCCACCTAGGCAATTGGCGTAAGAACAAACATTGTAGCTTTTGTTCTCAGCTATCACGTGTTTAAGTTTAGACAAAAGTTTAGGGGACACCCTGTATATTCTTAAAAAAGGGTCCTAAAAATTTATTTGTTTTAAAAACCACATTCAATAAATACAAAATTTCTTAAAAAAAAGTTTATAATTTTACAAGAGTATATTTTCTTAAAGATCCATTTAAATTACAGTATTTTCCAACAGGCGCCTTAGGCGTGGTGGAACTAACTAGTATATAATATAGCGAAAGGAACTTCGTTCCAACCGGGTGTGCCCTGACACCTCATGTAATTTTTTTTGTTTTTGTACAATTACATTTTTCGAATTTTGGTTATTTTTCATATGCAAAATGCCCCAATTTTCCAGCAACGAAAAATACCCCAAATATTTTTGGTGAATTTTACAATTTGTTTGGGGGCATTTTTCATTATCATATTTCTGTAAAACGCAACAAACATCTTCAAATACTTGTTATTACAATAATAACTGTACATTTTGAAACACATTTGTCAGATTATTTTTACAATTTCATTGTCCGTTCGGTAATTGAGTAGTGCAGTGCGCGTATTCATTCTCTGTTGTTTGTCTGTTGTTTATAAAATAGTTATTCACCATGTCTATGGACTGTGAATTTGTGCAAGGGAAAAAATTTTCTATCAAGCTACTTTATATTTTAGAAGAAAAACAAACGTATGCATTCAAAACCAAAACTGCATCAACGACATACTGTATTTGCTACATAAAAGGTTGTCCTGCACGCATGGAATTCATTCATAGTGAAAGCATCTGTGTTGGTCCAAAAATAGTTAAAAACCACAATCATTCCACAAATCAAGAAATTACATTCGATAATTTGAAAGTAATGCAGTCATTGAAGTCCGATGTTGTACAGTCAGCAGGAGTAGTTGGGTGTCCAAATGCATTTAGTTGTGTTCGTGCTGCATACAAGCGTTCGGCAATAAGGTAAGCATAATTGTAAATATCTTCAAATTATAAAAAAATATAGATCGTATTTTATACAGTCATAACGAATCCAATATCATAAACGTATGTTGGGCTTTTTTGTTAGTATACAATTGTGGTGTATTGCCATTGCCTCTATCTGGTATTATTAAATCAATACTTTCCAACATCCAACCGCCCATTTGCAACATACCAAATGTCATCAATTAACTGAGAGATTTGGCGTCTCTATACGTCATTACTCTATGGTATAATCGCGTGGATGTCCTGCTCGTTGAAACAATTAA
The DNA here is from genome assembly GCA_963931995.1 of Phaonia tiefii. Classification (NCBI taxonomy): domain Eukaryota; kingdom Metazoa; phylum Arthropoda; class Insecta; order Diptera; family Muscidae; genus Phaonia; species Phaonia tiefii. The sequence goes on along the minus strand of OZ008368.1, from coordinate 191,639,893 downwards.
TTTTGTCTTGTCCTCATTTACTGTCAACCCCACTTTTACTTACTCCTTATCAGTTCTCGAAAACACCGCAGTAACTGCTCCTTATCCGCGCAATGATATTCATCAGCATACGCGACCAGCATGTGACTTTTGCTGCGATAATGATCTCCATTAAGATGTTAAAGAGATCGCACGATAGGGTGTCGCCTTGCCTGAGGACTTGCTTGGTTTCGTAAGGTTTGGCAAGATCCTTACCAACTTTCACTGCGTATTTGGTGTTCGTTAAGGTCATCCTGCAAAACACATACTGTACTGTACCAAGCTCAAACATTACTTTGTAGAGTTTCCCTCTACCGGGCTATCGAAGGCCGCCTTAGAAACAACAACTAGATTATAGGTGACGATTTGTATTTCGTGGGTATTCTCTTTGTCTGCGATGACATTTCCGTCCATGTCTTTACAGAAGTGGGCCCTGAGCCATGTCCATTAAATCTGTTTTTAACATTTCGGTACAATTTTCGGGCCTCGTTCTTCCTCCTGAATGTCTAAATTTCCTCACTCCCTCGCTTTTCCATTGCCTGTTCTTACCACCTTTCTTTTTTCCCCTATATCGCTCAGTCGCAGCTCACGTTGCAATTGGCTGAAACATTGTTTTTCAAAACCAAGTACGATTATGTCGGCCGTTTTTACAAAGTCGGAAATGGGCATCTGCTGCACTTGAAGATCGTCATCGGGAGGTGGTGGGTTCTATGTCAAACTATGCTAGAGTTGGCTGTGGCTACCTTTGGTAATTGCAGCTTTCCGATGCGTAACTTTCTCTGCGACTGGTTTTGTACGATTTTCGCACTACTCAATTTTGTCCGAACCTTTGCTGCTACCAGGCAGTGATCAGAATCGATGTTAGCCCCTCTCATCACTCATACGTCCATTACACTGGATGAGTGCCTTCCATCAATTACCACGTGATCAATTTGGTTCTTCGTCCTTTGATCAGGGGATACCCAATTAGCCTTGTGGATGTCTTTATGCTGGAATCTTGTACCACTAATGACCATATTTTTGTCGCGGCAAAGTCAATCAGTTTCATACCGTTGTCTGCATGGAGTCTGAAAATGGCAATAGTTGGATGAAAACCATATTCCATCCCAAGTTTAACATTAAAATCTCCTAGTAGAATCTTAGTATCATGGCCAGGCCAGGTTTCCTCTAGGAGCTCATAAAATATGTCTTTGGCATCATCCTCTTTCTCTTCTGTCGGGACATGCACACAGATTAGAAAAATATAAAAATATTGCTCTTTAATGCGGACTGTGGCTGTACGTTCACTGACGGGAATGAACATAGCGACTAGATGCAGCAGTCTTTTGCCAACTACAAATCCGCAACCCAATTCATTATTTTTCTCATGGCAACTGTAGTATATCTCGCAGTTTGTTGTGCAGGAATATCTTCTCCATTGCATTTCCTGGATAGTGGTAATGTCAGCTTATATCTTTCGAGGACGTCGGTCAATTGGATACTTTCTTCCATTCCAAGTGCATCCGTAAATCGTGGTCCTTGCAACGTTTGCGAGGGTAGTCGTTTTCGTATATTCACTGTCATGGGTTGCAGTGAAGATCGCCTCCTCGCGGTACAACCTGGGTAACTCTAAATGATCTTCTTTCTCTTTGGCACAGACTCTGCTACGACCCTGGTTCACGATTTTCGTAACTATTTGATTTTCTGCTCTCGAGCTGTCGTCCTGTGCTCTGAGACCTGATTAGGCAGAGGTAACACTCTGTCGAAATGGCTCGTGGCTATGGTACCGTTCGTCTCCGCCTCCTTAAAACCTGTCAAGTCTTGTAGTACCTTCGAAATCCGTCACCGTTAAGTTGGTGGTAATGGTGAGGTTGAGATGACTCCCTCTTTGGTTCAGCCTGGCTCTGAACACTCTGTCCCATAAGTCGGAGTGTCAACCCTCGTGTGGAACTCCCTGCTTCATAGAAAACCACGGGGCCCTTCTTTTTGAACACATTGTATCATTTACGAACGTAGATAGCGGCTACACGTTGAGGCCCAATCAACATGAACATTAATATTAAAAAGACTTCGGTCACAAGAAAACCAGTGACTTCCCCCGAGCCTACGGGCTCTTCCTCGAGCACTAGTGCTCGTAAGTCTTCTGCGGTCACACGCAACGGGGCCACTGCAACTACGAATTACGCGGGCGGTGGTCAACCCTCCCCAACTATGTGGAAAACCAAAAATCTCTGCCCCTCCCAAAAGCGGAGAGGTTAGTCAACTCTCTGCACGACCAGTCGCCGCACTCACTCCTGCACAGGTAAACACCTTGGTGTGGGCTAAGTGCGTCTGTGAGGGCTCCAAGTCTGTAGGGACAAAGCCTCCACTGGCTGTTACTAAAAGACAGCGTTCAGTAGAGGAGGATACTAAACCTGGTCCCTCATCTAAGAGGCATAAAAGCCACCCAGTGCTCGGCAGGTCCTTTAGTGATGTTGCGAAGGACAGCCTAATCATTGGCGTCTTGGATGAAGGTTCTCATAATGAAAGTATCCCCTAGGATAAATGGCGCCTTGTAGAAGGAGCCCTTCTTACGGTGTTCATGGACATCGTAAACGACAACCCTGGTCGTGTGCCAATCTGCGAAGACGCGGGATGGTTCCAGGGAAGTATTAAACTTATCGGCTGCTCTGATGAACGAGCAGCTCGATTGTATAAGTCCGCCATGAGTCGGGTAGGTGAGGTTTGGCCAGGGGCCAAACTCAAAGCCGTGGATAGGAAGGATATACCTTCTAGTCCAAGGGCTAGGGTTTGGGTCCCGTCAAACTCACCTACTGACCCACAGGAGATCCTAAAGATCATCAGCCACTGCACCCCCTCAATTCCTGCAAAGGATTGGAAGGTGGTCAAGGTTGAGGATCCTGTAGGAACCTCCCGCCAGGTAGTTTTGGTCCTGAACCAGGATTCCTTAAAACCCCTAGAGGAGTCCAAAGGTCAAATTCGGTTTGTGTTCATGAGTGTACCCCTCAGGGTATACAAAGTGGATACGCTGAGTGGCAAACTTGCCGAGTCGAAGTCGGAAGTCACAGCTGTAAATGCTGGAAAGCATTCTGAAACGGCGCTAGATGCTAAAGAAGCACTACTGGATGCTATGCTAGCTTAGAAAAACTTCGCTCAATAGTGAGCAGAAAGAATCTGATATGGGCCATTAGATGTTTTAAGCCCTATAAATCAGCCGGACCTGACGGAATAATTCCCGCGCAACTACAGGAGGCACTGTACCTATCAAAGAGGTTTTCGTCCCGAAAGCGGGAAAATGCTCTCATGTCAAACCAAAGGACTTTAAACCTATCAGTCTATCATCCTTTGTTCTTAAGACATTTGAAAGGTTACTGGACATTCACGTTCGAAGTAATCTTCCACAGAATCTACTATCGTGACGGCTCTATACTCTATAGTCAGCATAATAGAAAACTATCTTGAGAATAAGGTCTTCGCTCTAGGGACCTTCGTGGACATCAAGGCAGCCTTTAATAACATTCAACCTTCGGCAATTCTTAGGTCGTTACAGAATCTAGGAGTCGACAGCTTAGTGACACGCCTAATTGGGAAGCTTCTGGTGGATAGATCCATCACAGCTGAATGGGATGGTGTTACAATTGCTGGGAACATTAATAGGGGGACACCGCAGGGGGAGTTCTGTCTCCACTATTATGGTTAACTTCTGTCAATGAACTGCTTCTTGAATTGGACAGGGCCGAATGCCAGGCACAACCCGTCTACTTAGTCTGATTTCGAACTGGACCACTAACAACGGACTATCACTTAACCCACTTAAAACCGAGCTTATCTTGTTCTTTCGGAAATATAAAATACCCGCATTTGAACTGTCGTCAGTTAATGGGGTTGACGGAAAAGGTCAAGTATCTGGGAATAATTCTCGACAGAAAACTGTCGTGGAAACCGAATGTGGAGGAGAGGGTGGAAAAGGCGTCTGTTGCTATTTACCGCTGTAAAGGGGCGATAGGAAAGCGCTGGAGACTGTCTCCTAAGATCACCATGTGGATTTATACGGCAATAGTCAGAACAATACTTTTCTATGGCATCGTAGTTTGGTGGAGGTCCCTCCAAAACAAGTATATTCTGAATTCCTTGATGAAAATTCAAAGATCAGCACTGATTAGCGTTAGTGGGGCAATGGGCATGACGTCAGGTACTGCACTTAGTGCTATCCTGAACATCTGTACTCCTGATATCATGGCCGAATCGGCAGCCGCTACATCCGTGGTGATACTCAGAGATTGTGGCGTTTTGATATCGGGGCATTCCGGACATACTACACCGGATCCACTCAATTCCCATAATTCCCGTATTTTGACATCAGGCTCATCTGGGTACCGGGACACAGCGACATTCCAGGCAATTGCGTAGCGGATGCGTTAGCTAGACAGGACACTACGGCACAGGTTCTTTCGGCAAAAGAAGGTGTTAGTATGCCAATCTCTACCTGCCGTTTGCAGATCAGGCAGTGGAGACTTCCTTCAACTTGCAAACACGCCAGGGTCCTCTGACCCCAGGTGGACAGAAAGAGGACTAGGTAACTACTTAAATTGCCGAGAGGCAGGTTATCCAAAATGATAGGAACACTTACGGGATATTGTCTTGTAGGAAAATACGCCCTAAGATTGGGACATGGAATCTCCACTCTCTGTAGATGCTGTATGGCAGAGGACAAGGAAACGACGAAACACCTTCTCTTGGATTGCCCTGCTCTGGCAGGACTGAGAAGTAGGATATTCGGAACACATCTAGTTAGCACAGTAGCCCTACAGGATATTCCTGTAGGTCTTCTAGACAAATTTATTGAAAGGGAAAATTGGCTAGACGACTAGTCAATAGTTGCTATGGAGGAAACTGCAGGTATCACAATGGGCCTCTTTAGCCTAAGTGTGCTAGACAGCGCGCTGTCTTACAGCCTTTTCAACCAACTAACCAACCAACCATATTCCCTGCCATTATGAACGGAGGCGAGAGACAAACCCAATCCTGTTACACATTTTGTACTTTACCAACTGCCAGGGAGTTTGAGTGCTGCTGCCCATTATGCATCAGACTCTTATTCAGATGGTTATTTCATTGCATTCTATAAAGTAGTACTTTTTGCAAATAAATTATAGAAGAATGAGTACAATGTTTGCTTCTCTTATTGAAATATTTTGATCTGTTGAAATGTCTTGGAATATACAAGAATACACCGAGTACACCAAAACGTTTGAATTTATCAAACGAATTCAAATGTACAAGAATACACGAAATATACCATGTGCCGATCACAATCGGCATTTCGTTGTACAGAACACAAACAATTATAGAAATTACAAGAGAGTATGGAAGAAATTGAATTCAGTAGCTAATAAGCTTTCAACGAAGAGACTGTGTGATAATTTGCTCATTAATTTTGTTAATATGTATGTATGCAAATACGCTATTCACACAAGCAGAGTTTTTTACATTTGAAACGACAGTGAGTACTCATTTCAGTGTTCTGTGAAAAGTAGTACTTTTGATATGCTTCATATTGTTTTGATGTGTTTGAATGTTTGATGTTTTGGTTCTCATTTATTTTGTATTTTGTGTATAAATGAATGATTTCATAAATAATGGTTTGTTTCGTTAGCAGTGAATGTAGCATTTGACGCATTCGCTTGTGAATTGAATGTCTTGATATACCATTCAAGACATTCATTGCAAACGTTTAATATGTACAATATTTCTTATCCTTTAATCACTATGAATGCGGAAAATTGTTGGTCCAAGGAGACGTGATGGCCGCTGCAGTAAATGCAATTTGTCGGTGCACAATCTTCACTTTACATCACATATTTGTATAAAATGCTAAATTTAAATTGGTCACCACCGACTGGTTTCAAAACGATATCAATTTTTAAGGATCCGTACAATATTATCCGTTGCGCTATATAATATTCTCAAATTCTTCAAACATTCTTTACCGATCTGGGCTACTTGTTCTGCATTATCTCGCATTTGACCTTAGACCTTTAAATCCACCAATATAATTGATCTATTCCATACTTATCGAACTAAACGCCACACATTCAGTTTCCACCACATTAAACAAGAATAATATCAAATTTAAAAATCTCTGCATCTACGAGACGATCACAAGACAAAAAGTTGGCTACCAGTCGAAATATTTGAATATCTTAAGATTGAAATCTTTCGCCTGCCTCTCTGTAATGGAGCCTAAGTAGACGGTATTAGGTAATAATTTGGATATTTCTGTTATTATTTGGCAATAAAAAGTATTTTTGTTTCTATTTTTAACTTAAGTTTTATTACCTCCTTTCCTTTCCCTATTAACATCAAATCACTACACTTCGCGCAGACTATAAAGGAGTGCAGTAGTCGCTGCCATGTGTAAAGTCATATTGTTTATGAAACAAGTTGAAAAACGGTGATCATATGAGCTGCTCTGCTCTGTGCACAACAATTGTACGTTTTTTTTTATCGCGATCTTACGAAATATCAGTTTAAAATAATTTGTTGGTTTTGGTCGAATACGCTACACTAGACATTTGAAATAATAATAAATTTGATCGCGAAAAACTAAGTTGATCCAAACATGTAATACTACTTGTGTGAATAATCAACAAGGCTTGAAGGACCACATAAAGGGCTTAAAGTCAAAAACAGTTTACACAGCCAAAGGAAGATCCTAGAAATACCAAATTGCTCATCTGTCTATCGTTAGATATTGACGGCCATTCTGCCTTTATCTTCTGTAGATTCCATAGTGAAGATTCCATAGTGAATCCATATGAATACCTTACTGGTAATATTTTATAAAGTTACAATAAGTTTGTGGTTGTTCCTAAAGTTCTGAATCCTGCATAGAAGATTTGCCAATGAAGGCAAAAAAAAGGAAATCGTGGCAGTGTATACTTCAGTCCCAAACCCATAAAATGTAATGTAGAATGTAGTTCGCCCGTAGATACCGTATAACCGAAACGGAAACAAAATAGACATCCTGTCATTGTATGGTGAAGGACAATCGGTGCAAGCACCCTTTCAAACCCACTGACATGTTGTTGGTTCAATTGACTGCAAAGATTAATGTTGATGATGTATTTTCAATTACAGATGTTTGTTATTGTTTAAATATATTGTTCATAGTATAAAATGGAAAGCATATCAGAGATCTAGTTAAAACTCCTACAAAATTTTTGCATATGTTTTATAACTCCTGAATCAACCTCAAAACTCTTGATGTTCCTCAGACAAAGACAAAAGTCATTGGAGGAAAAAATCTTTTAAAATCTTAAAATTGCAAAAAAATCTTGGCAATTGTTTTAAGTGTTGCAAAGCTCAAGTTGTAGATCGATATACTCTATTGCTGTTTAGTTGAGTTTTTGCTTTTTTTTTTGGTTCCTATGTTATCCAGCCACGACGTTTAAGATATTGAATTTCCTAATGTTCGATCGATCTCGTATGTAACTCTGTATGTATCTTTAAATGTTTCAGTTGTATCTTTAAATCTTTGCAAGTGACATAGTTGTTTTTGCTGTTGCTAGTGTTTCTAATTCCAAGCTCTTGGAAGTGGGGTTTCCTTTTTTCTGTAGCCCCTGCAATATCCCTTCTTTCCCCACCCAACCTCTTCTATTCTGTGTTTTAGTTGTTTAGTCTAGTGTTTCTTTGGCGTCCACAGCAAATTGTTATCGCTGCCATCGATTCACTGTGATTTTATATCGATCGTTTACAAATTTGATCGCATCTTGTTATCCATACACCACCACCCGTTCGTCCGTCCTCCTGCTGCTCCAGGCTCCTGCAGCTCTTGTTTTCCTCTTATCGCTCTTGTACTCTCCTTGATTTTTTAGTCATTCCCAAGGAGAAGTCATTTGTAATGTCTTGACTTGGCTTGTCAATTGTAATTTGTTATAACGTTGCCCTGGTACGACTATGAGTGAATGTGGACTGGATATATTCCGATTGCTTGGTGATCCAGTCAGCGGCTCCATACTACCATCAGTAACTAGCATTTAGTCTACATATCCGTGTATTCGTGGTGTAGTGAGTGTGTTCCCCAAAAGTGATATGACAAGTATTTAATGGCTTTTAATGTTTGCTAATAGATGTTTCTTTTTGGGCCATCCAGGAGGTGTTTGTAACTTTGTCTGGTGTTGGTTGTTCTTTCGGAGAATAAATTCGATTTGTTCTAATTTAACAAAGGCAACATTAAGTTTTCTAATGGAGCAGATTGATTTCGCTTAGTAAATATGATACTTTGTTGAAAGTCATTAGAGAATGTTGTATTTTATGAAATTTGTGGATGCTACACGAATGTGGTTCAATTAATTACTCCCATCTTTGGTAATCGCATTTGTGATCTAATTAAACTTGCATTGAGAAAGTTATTCAGGGTGGTTCAGTCACTACTGGACAAATTTCAGCAGCATATTCCGTGGCTCATTTCATGAAAATATTTCCATCCACGACCATCCCCGAAAATGCAAGGAGCGAAATGGCAGCGGTTTTTAAATTTTCGAATTGGTGGTCGGAGGGTACTAGGGTAAAATTGTTCTATGGTCTGAACCAGTGGTCCGATTTTTTGTTTTTGGGGTTGCTGGAAAGGCCTCTAAGAGACCTTTGAGAATCATTAAAAAAAAATTAAACGAGGACGTCTGGACTTCGGTGAGAGCATTTTGGAATGGTAAGTGGTAGGGCTATCTTTTAGGAGAATAAAACAAACATAAGTTACCAGGAATCTTGTAGCAAATTGAGGTTATGTGCACATTCTTATGTGTTTTTTTAAATTTTTTTAAACCTCTCTATCTCGGTGATTTAATTTTTTTATTGATTCTGAAAGGTCTCCCAGAGACCTTTTCAAAAAGCCCAAAAACAAAAAACAAATCTGACCACTTGTTCAAGAGTTAGCAATTTTACCCTACTACCCTCCTATCACCAATCCGAAAATTTTCAAACCGCTGCCATTTCGCCCGCTTGCATTTTCGGGGATGGTCGTGGATGGAAATATTTTCATGAAATGAGCCACGGAATACGCTGGTGAAATTTCTCAAATCGTGACTGAACCACCCTGTATAAGGCAGAATATGAAAATGTCGGTAATGCCGTTGAGGCACATGCGAAGGCAGGTCCTACAATTAGCTTAGTGACGACAGGCACATGCGAAGGCAGGTCCTACAATTAGCTTAATACGACATGAAAAAGTTTCCGAAAATAAAATCAGTATCAGACAATCTAAGAAAGAAAGCGGCATGTCGAAACCAATCTCTTTATGGGCGATTGTGGGCAACCTAGCCCCCGTATGCATAATGAAAGGTTTGCCATTGACACTCATCTGACTATTAATTTCAACTAATACATTCAACTGATTTGTGGCCAACCAGTTTTTACGAAGCCAACAAGCTGTAATTTTTTTACAGCAGTCATGAAAATTAGGGTTGCTTTTAGGTAAAACAGATATGTTCATATTACAATTGGACGGTACACAGAAATCTGTAGTATAAACCTCGGTTGAACAAACAATATTGAATAACATCAATTTGTTTTGCTGCGACATTGGTCAGCAATTTATTAGTATTGACGACTATACTTTACTCTGATGTTAAGTCTTTTTTTACACCTAAAATCTGTAGTTCTGATAAATTAAATGAGAGTTGATAACATGTCTGTGTTGATAAGGATAAGTGACTTAAGAGCTTTTAGGAAAAAAACACCAATGACGCTACGAAGACTGCTGTGGTCACAATTACCGCCAGATGCAGTTTTTATAGATCTCGACCGATATTTCAGGAACGTATGTACCAGAGATTTTTGACTTCACTGATTGAATATTAGAACTTCACATGGAAAATTCCTCTTTAAGACGATCACCTTAAAAAATTGGAAATGCATACAAGTCGTTTTCCATTTTCAGCACAGATTTATTATTTCTTCCTACATAAAAACATTAAAATCTTGATGATATTTCGTACGAAGAATTTAGTATCGTACTACACTGACGGGCATATTTCATCTGCATTTCTTTGGCATGTTGAACTTAGTACGAACCTTTACGAACCCAAAACCGTACACACGCAGTGTATGGAGCGTTCGTTCAATGAATGACATTTCATTGTAAATACCGCGGTAAGTGTTTACCTAGTATATCCATTCGAAAGCAGTGTAAAACTTATAATCCCAAAAACTCTTCTACAGTACGAGTATTTCAAATGTGTCTGCTGTAATAATGACGCGGTCTCTAATACCGCATGGGACATCTTTAGTTGTTTTCGGTGACGGTGACGGACGGCGGTTACCTCGTTCAGTAAACACAGTCCTATCGTATAACCTCCTGGCTATATAACTTAAAACCGATATAAATCTGTAGGTTCAGACCACTGAAAATGGTAGTAAATAGAGAAAATCGCATGATATCTTAGTTGATACCTTTGGTACAAAGTTTATTTCATAGTGAATTTGTCGCATGGCGCATGATGGCAATGATATGGAACAAATTGTATCGAATTTGCACTGTATCCACTCAGAACCTGTGTAAAACCGTAGATCTTAAACCATAAAAGACATTCAGAGCCCTCATAAAATATTATGAACCGAACACAGAATATTTTCGTTACATCCAAACAAAACTCAAATAAATGTAATTTGTCTGGGAAATGTCAATGCGACCAAAGAATGTTTGTTTAATCAATAAAATTCAATCAATTCCCATGTGGTAAATATCTAACATGGTTTACGAGTACCGAGAATGTTTTGCAACAAACGTATTTATTCCAATAGTTATTCGTGTGTTGTAGTTCTTCTCCATATGAAATAAACTAAATGGTTTCCCATTACATCCCATGAAGGAATTGGGGAGAGCTTCTCACACACAGTCAGCTGTGCGCTTTCGAGTTTGGGACCTATAGTTTTACACCGGCTTCGAACGGTATTTTGAGAAGCTTTTTCACGGCTAAATACTCGATAGTGTTGCCGTCACTTTGCGAGGTGACCGCCGCCGAAATAAATTTAAGGTGGTCTGAGCAAGAATCTAACCGCTTATGCCATCTACAAGAGGCGCACACACTACCCATTGCATCGCCGACGCCCACGTGTACCATATATGTATATATTCATTTACTTATTGTTAAATAACGAAAAAAATTACAAGAAATTCCACCCGCGGCGTTTACATTTTTTTTCACCAACCGGAGAAAACATGATTTCTTAGCCTTAAAGGAAATTACAGCTTTAAACATAACGAGGATCTAAGACAACTAAATTTGAATCATATGGTAGGGCCAAACCAAAACAGAACGAGACAACTACAATTACAAGTAGGAAAGCAATGTGTAAGTAGTGACAAACAATCACTCTGCACAATCAATAAATGTCTTCGGTTAATGACTTGTTTAAATACACACCGCAGTGGTTTAACGGGCTAGACGCTATTAAAGGTGATGCTTCACAAAGATCGAAACGATCGTCCAGCGAATGTGAGTTCGAATCCCACCCGCGGCATTTACATTTTTTTCACTAACCGCAGAAAGCGTAATCTCTTAGCCTTAAAGGAAATTACAACGAAAAACGTTTCAATTAACTGCTTTTTCGTTTATCGCTAACGAATTATGCTACCCTTCAACTCAGTAAAATTGTACGAGAAACGAAAAATATTTGGGGCAGGCCGATTTTCGTTTACCACAAACGAGTTATATTTCACTGCATATGGTTTGTTTTGGACAAAAGTGTACTCCTTGTTATTTATTGCATTGAATTCTAAATACGAACTTATCTTATCACTTAATACAGTAAATCCGCGCGTCTTTTCACAGAGTTATAGCATAAGTTGCATTTAGCTGAACAAAACCTTAACAATAGGAGATGCATATTTGACAGACATTATCAGTTCAAAAGGTGTGGTGTATGAGCGGGTTCCCTTCAGCCGACGTAGCTAACGAATTTTTAGTTATTTTCCTAACTACCAATAACTACCATTCACTACTCGCCAGACTACCAGCAATGCTTTACACTGACGAATTTAACATGGGTATTTCGTTGACATAGTTCCATGCAGATCACTAGTTACATGGAATGGACGAAATATCTAACACCTTTGTACTAACTACCTGACTAGTACAGTCCGCTTGGTGAATTCGCCACATTCTTTTTCAACATTTTCAAACTATTGCACAATTTGTTACTCTTCTTTCTTTAATAAGCGTTTCATTTTTCTTTTGCTAGTCATTTTACCTTTCTAAATATTAAAATTAATTTTTTTTATGCTTCTAACCCACGTACGCTGTGACGATGATACTTCTACGAACGTTTAATAGCAACTGACGCCAGCACAAAAAAATAACCAAGCAACCAACAAATCATAACGGTTCAGTGCATTGTTTTTTCCTTGTTTTCATACTTATAATAATCAAAAGCCGAACTCTAGCATTACCTGTAGCCACAGAAGTAGCTAGTAGAACCACTAGCTACTTTTGAAACTGCAGGGATTGTATAAACTTATTTCTTCTCAAAGAATCGAGTACCTATTCATAAGAAAATGTCCACAATAAGCGGTGACCAGTGATGGACACACTCATATTATAACATATGGCGCTTGGTTGCGAAGCAGAATAAATTGAAATTCAATTTGATATATTTTTAAACAATTACGCAGCGTGACCTTTCTGTAACAAATGCTGACCAGCAAGTGATTTAGACTTGTGTAGTTCACGAACGAACTAGTTCAATTGAATGATTCACTCTTGTGAACTAGAAGAACTAGTTCACACTGTTCCGCTCTTTTGTTTCAGTAGTTCACTTGTTGCACCAGTAGCCTGTATTTCAGTTATGCAGTTCTCTCATTCCCATTTTCTAGTTCATGCCTCTTTGTCTCACTCAATCTGCACAAAGATTCCGAATGTTGCAATCATGTTGGAATGGATATGTCACCGACTTCTACATAATAGCTACCACGCTAATCACCACTTTTGTTCCAAAATATATAAAGATTACGGAAACACCAATTTTTCAGAAACGGAATAACCCAATTAAATAAATAAATAGGACAATTTAGTAGAATCCACAATTTAGCAGTATCCACAACACTTTCGAAATCTGCAAAAATCAAACCATTATTCGCTCCGATTTAACTAAACATACAAGTTAAACTGAAATGAGCTACTGGTACTATTAAGAAAGTTGATACATTTTTCGACATGAACAGTGATATCGATAGGACAAGTCTTTATCTTTTATCAACGGCAAGACATGCGAAATAAAAATTACTTGAAAATTCACACAAGAATTAGCCCTACTCAGGGAAATGTATGTATTTATACATACATACATATATAAGTATATGGGTGACAGGCGGTGGTGCAATGGTAGTATGTGCGGCTCTTGTGCATGAGAACGTGGGTTTGATCCCTTCTCTGACCACCTGCGATATCTTTCAACGAAGGTTACCTCGCTTAATGATGGCAACACTACTGACTATTTAGCCATGAAAAAGCTTCTCTAAAATACCGTTCGGATCCGGCGAAAATTGTAGGTCCCAATCAGTGCGTGTAAAACTAGAGCGCGCACAGCTCACTGGTTATGAGAAGCTCTCCCTAATCCCTTCATGGGATGTAACGGGAAACCATTTTTGATGTGTTAACATCTACAGGCGCGGGTAGGGACTAAATTCACAAAGTGAATACATCCAATTACATTTTGTCCGACTGCGATCACAGATAGTTTGGTGTTAAACTCCTCCGAAACGGCTGGACCGATTTGTATAAAATTTTGTGTGCATATCATGTAAGTCTCAGAGTCGGCCAACATCTACTTTCCATACCCCTAAATGATAAGGGTGACCCACCCCTATATATAACACAGATTTGTCCGACTGCGAAACACAGATTGTCAAACTGAGAGAACACACTGATGTAGCGGCAGCGAATAGTTGCCTTGTGTGGCTTGTTGAATAATAAAGAGAAAGTATATAAAAATGAGATAGCAAGAGAGCAACGAAAATTGTGCGAACTTGTGTTGCGTATATACGAACATAACAATGAATATATGTACATATTTGCATTCTCTTTGTTTTTTGTGGGAATAAAACAAAAGTATTAAGCAAGAAAATAATGACAGATGGACTTGCATGGTCTTTAAATCATTTTAAGTATTAATATTATTTAAATGTAACGTCATCATATGATTGAACGCTGTTTTTTATTTTCCAATGTAACATTTACTAATGTGTTCATAGAAATCGAATAGGTACCGTGTAACAAAAAGGTGTTAACACATCGCCCGTGAGTTCGAACACTCATTGCATTTATTTTCGACCCACTCTAATGCACATGCATGTGGCCATTTCGTATTATCTTAATAACATTTACTTTACCTTTTTTTAAATTAAAGGTCCTCCACCTCAAAGACTCAAATATTATAATTATATATAGGAAATGACAAAGGGTCACCACATTTGAAGTCGTCTTAGCCAACTGACCCACGAATGAATAGTGACATAACGACGACTTGTGTACATGTCGCAAGGTAATCGCTACTACAGCAAAAAATTCGGAAAATTCCTGCTGACTTTATATCAAATATATGAAAATATCAGTGGGTATCATGAAGCTTTTTACATGGGACCGGATCGGCGAGTCAGCAGGTATTCTGACATGTGACTTCATAGTTACTGATGATGTTTTTTGGAAATTTCCAACTGGGAAAATATTGAAAATAAATTTAAATACTGGTTTCGTTATATTTTGATAACTCAAAAATACACAAGGATGGTTAAATAATTTTTGAAATAATTGTTAAGTTCTGGAAGTTTAACCATTTCTATAGCGTCTGTAAAAAAGTTGTTGACTTTCAAATCCAGAACTTATATTTCACAAGGACATGGTTATTGAATATAATTGAGAATGTGCCTATTTTGAGTAACTTTTCCTTAACCTATTCAACTTTGTTGTATTACCTAATATCATGTTTATGCATAACTAAATTCCTATTTTGATTCGAATTTGTTATGAGAGCAAAATCTACTAAATGCAATGAATTTTGTAATGGTTATATTCTGAATGACCACAACGAAAAAGACCATGAAGCTGCCACAACATAACAAGTAGCTGTGGAACGACATCTTCCGCTACATGTTTGAAGATTTACATGAAATCCCGCAAGTGATCTTAGATTTGCGTTTTTTTTACGTTTTTCCAATTGTTTTGTGATGCATTTAAATTAATTTTATCGTTGTTTTTATATTACACCGACACCATTGTTTTCTATTTATTCAGTTGTTGTTGACACCATCATCAGCACCATCGACATCACCACTTTGGAGTAACAATATAGTCACCAGCAGCATTAGCATCATCCACGTAAGATATCGGTAACAGCTCCAACCCCAGCATCCATCAATAATCGATCAATAACGATCATTGATCCCTGTTGTCTCTATGCAAAGTGGAAGACAATGAAGATGTTGCTACCAGCATTATCAATAGCAACAATTGCTGTTTCTTCGGCTTCGGCTGTGGCTTTGGCTGCTGCTGCGGCGACTACTGATTTAACATATGTAAAACACTGGCATAAAAGGTGTTGATGACGTTGTCAATTGCTTTAAAATATAAACCAATAACCGTTTATAAACCTTTAACGTTGATCACCATCTCTACCTCCTCTTTCGCATGGTGTTGCTGGTTGACAAATAGTATTGAGTTTCTTAGTTGTAAAATTTCACTGGATTTCACATGTTCCTCTTGCGGTCTGTTTGTTTCATTTGGCTGCAGATTTCTTTTGTCTCTCCTTGGTTTCGCGTGCAACTCATTCATTTACCATGCATTTTGTTTCAGTTTTCAATCAATTTAAATTTTCCAGTTTTCACAGAGAAATGAAAAGATCTCACTCACTCCAACCAAAGGCTGTCATCATCAGCTTAACTTAACAAATGGTAGATCAAACAATCGGATGTGTGGGCATGAGAAAGTTTTGGCGAATCAGATCTGAGATGCAGTTGTACAAACATTGTTTCTTATTTATGTTGATTAATTTTTGCCACACAAATTGTTATTGATGATTGCATCGCATTGGCAACATTTGCATCCTCGACAGTCATTATTATATCCTCTATACCACTGACTAATTCTCGCCAACATTAGTGGTGTGTTTAGCTTTAGCATAACATAACTCCAATTTACATGTGTGTCTAGCATTTCAATTTTATTGAAACAATGTGATGGATGATGTTTGAAGTTGTCAGTGTTTTTTTTTATTTCACTTTTAATGTATGACGTAAATCGTTGTATTGACATCATTTGTAAGGCAAATGTATTCATGTAAAATGGCCCATTTCAAACAAAGAGAATCAGGCAACATCCATTTCCGGAGTTTAATGGTATATAAGTGTACGATTGGTAGGTATTGGTAGTTGAATGACCTTTTCGTCATGACACAAGTATCTCAAGAAAGACAAATATGTAAAATTTAAAAAGTCACTTACCTTCTTTTATTTCTTGCACTAGTTTAGTATGAAGCACTTAGCGAAGACTTAGCGAGAACTTAGCGACGAGAATTATTTTCGCTAAGTTTAGGCAAAATTTTTTTTTGACATCTTTTACCGTTTTCAACCTTGATTCATATATTTGAATAAAATGACTTATCGCTAAATTGCCGTTTTCTTTGCAACTTAGCAAGCGACAATCGCTTGCTTGTGACCAAAATACGACTATTGTACCCTACTCACACAAAAGGCCTAGCAGCAGCAAATGAGATTTTCGATGTTTGTCGGCCTAGTGATTACAGCTACAACAAGAGAACTAATTGATTGAAAAGAGATTGAAGCAACGGTAAATTCGGCTATAACCACCGAATTGCGGTTGCCGCAACCGAATTGAGGTTGTCACGACAGAATTTAGTCTTTACAACTGAAATTCGGTTCAAGCAACCTCGTTTCATAATTGATTCGGTTGTGACAACTGAATCTTGAAATATATTCGTTTTGTCAAATACATTTTTCAAAATTTCGATTCGAACAACCGCATTTGGAAATAATTCTCATGCAGCCACCGAAGTTGGTACCAAATTCGGTTGGAGTAACCGAATGTGGCATCAATTCAGGTGCAATAACCGCATTTGGTATCAATTCGATTTTCACTACCGAATTTAGTATCAATTCGCTCGCAATAACCGAATTAACCCTTAAGTGGGTTGCAACGACCGAATGCGGCATCAATTCGGTCGCTGTAACTAAATTTTACAACCGGATTTCATTTTCAATTCGGTTAAAATGGTGTCCCATTACATCCCACGAAGGAATCGGGGAGAGCTTCTCACAACCAATGAGCTGTGCGATTTCTAGTTTTATACTCACTGATTGGGACCTACAGTTTCACATCGGTTCCGAAAGATATTTTTGAGAAGCATTTTCATGGCTAAATACTCGATAGTGTCGCCGTCACTGTGCGAGGTGACCGCCGTCGAAAGAATTTTTTTTTTAATTGGTCAGAACAGGGATCGAATCCAGGATCTCAAGTACAAGAGGCGCGCACACTACCCATTTCAACACCGACGGCTATTCAATTCGGTTACAACAACATAATTCTACGTATCTAAATCTTGACGTTTCTATTTCAATATATTTGTAAAACCAAATATCATATTGAAAGATATTAAAGAATAAATAGTTGTTCCCGTCACGGTGATATCAATATTTTTTTTTTGTGAGTTTTAAGAAAGGAGTTACAAATATTGTAATTATCATAAACCGTCTTATTTTGCAAAGAATGTCCAAGCAGCTATCAAGAGTTTTGAAGCTTTTGAAGGTCGGTCGATGGACTTATGCTGCAATTGTATGTGCACGAAACGGCTTGGGATTTAAATCAACACATACAACACGCCAGAATTGGTGCGGTGACCCATGATGGTCGAGATTTCAAAAAAGGTCGGTAGTGACATGTAATATAAATGTGCTACTCTAAAGATTACCCTATATAAATGACTTTATTTTCTAGCTTTCTAATGTTTTTTTATATGAATATAGAAAATAAATCATCAGCTTCTAATAAACAAAATTACAAAATTCATTTGTGACACTATCTAAATTCGGCTGTGACAACCTCTAATGAGGCTGTGTCAACTTCTAATGCGGTTTTGTCAACCTCTTATAAAGTTGTCACAACCGGTTTCGACTAATTCGAATTTTCTTGTGAGTGTAGTATACCTCGCTTAGTGATGGCGACACTATCGAGTATTTAGCCATGAAAAGCTTTCCAAAATAACGTTCGGAACCGGTGTAAAACGGTAGGTCCCAATCAGTGAATGTAAAACTAGAAAGCGCACAGCGCACTGGTTGTGAGAACCTCTCCCTAATCCCTACAAGGAATGTAACGCGGAATCATTTATTTATTTATGACTGCACTACAAAAAATATCCTAGTAAACACAAAAGATAGGACTGCTGAAAACGGGAAAGCCAACAAATTTGTTATTTCGACAAAAACCCGTTCGCTTTTCCAGTAAACATATGTTTGTTGTTCTAGCGAATATTTTGTCCGGTTTTGATCACCACCGAAAACAGTTTCTTCTTAATGCAATTTATTTGCAGTAATATCAGAAAATTTGCCTGCTGAAAATTAACCAGCATTGTTTGCTTTTAATAGCAAACTTCGTGTTGTAAGCGTAGCGTGGTATTCTGCCCAGGAATGGATATGAAGTTTTTCGAAGGATCAAGTCATACCTTGGCCATAACCAGATGGTGATTCTGTAATTTATGCCTTCCTCATTTGCAGGTATAAGAGCGTCGGCTCTAAACATGATTTATTAAAATGCATACCCATATGTTTCATATCCCGTGGAACGAGTAAGGTAGTCCCAACTCTCGCCCATATCGCACCATATCGTTCCCTGGAACGTTCCTGAACCCCGGCACCCATGTAAGGGGGATACCAAACTGCTTGATTTAAAGATACACGATATATTTGAAGTCAACAATATAGAACAATATAGACGGAAAGCATCAACAAAAATGGTGACCCATAACATCCCATGAAGGGATTGAGGAGAGCTTCTCAGTATCAGTGAAATGTGCTTTTTCTAGTTTTTAAACTCACTGATTGAGACATACAGTTTTACATCGGTTCCGAAGGGTATTTTTAGAAACTTTTGCGTGGCTAAGTACTATATAGTGTCGCCATTACTAGGCGAGGTGACCGTCGTCGAAAGAAATGTAACGTGATCTGATCAGGGATCAAACATGAGCCGCGCACACTAACCATTGCATCACCGACGGCAACA
The DNA here is from genome assembly GCA_963931995.1 of Phaonia tiefii. Lineage (NCBI taxonomy): Eukaryota > Metazoa > Arthropoda > Insecta > Diptera > Muscidae > Phaonia > Phaonia tiefii. The sequence goes on along the minus strand of OZ008368.1, from coordinate 191,620,613 downwards.
CGGTATTCACTCACCTCTTTAAAATAGACTCAAACCCCTACTTTGCCAACTCCAACTTCTTAGATTGCGCTGAAAATGTGCTTGTTCTTTTAACAAATTTCAAATATTTTGAAATATATTCTGAAAATGTATGGAATATACATAAATTATTTCAAAACTACAAATAAATAAAAAAAATTCAGTTTGAAGTTTTTGAAAAATTTGAAAATCCACACACATGACTCAGACTTCCTCAATCGACATTCAGCAATGGGATTAGTTAGAGCCAGCCATGACATAGTGCTGACAAATTTATGCCAACTAAGTCAAAACTAGTGATACGTCATGAAGATGCCTTGTGTAAATTGTCATTGCCTACTGACCTGAAAATGTCTTGAAGATAAAATTTCAAATTGGGAGAGGGTAGAAAACTATTGAAAAATTATAAGATTCTCAAACCTCAAATCCTTTACCTCAAAGCTTAGCAATTACTTTATTCACCTTTTTGTTTTGCTTCAAAATGCACAATTATTAAATTTGTTGCGACAACATCAATTGACTTGCTGGAGCAACGCAATGATGAACATTAAAAAATTGTGGGATGTATGAAACTTTTCATTGTAGCAATGTGAACCAACTTACGAAAATGTTGCTTCCCTAGGAACAATCGGTTTTATTTCAGTGAATTGATAGTAATATTTACCCAAGTGCAAGCAGAACTTGATTTTTTTTGCTAAAATGTTGCATTGTATTCTGTTGGAAATTTACCGAAATTCCCGGGAAGCGGAAACTGAAAATAAACGAAATTCCCCATAAATCTCGGTTGGGAATTTCCGGGATGCACTCCCGAACTACAAGCCACTCTTTCAATCAATTACCAAGTGATCAATGTGGTTGGTTGCATTGGGATTTTGTATTTCCTTACGAAAAAGTCTTATTTTTAAATGACAATATCACCTCTTGGAAACAGCAACACATAGCGTCGAAATCGAGCAATTCTTCCGGAGCCCAAGACGTTTATGTCTGCCTAATACAAAGGTGGATTCAGCCGCTATTACCTTTGTCGGTGTTTTTTCCGATTTGACATCAATATTTCTCAATACAGCAAGACATTTACCATCTCGAGGTAACTAAGGGCATTGTCACTCTACATGTTATCCGAATAGCACTAAAAAATGTCTTATCTTTAACAATTTTATGCAATTATCCACCTTTTTCATTATCATCAGAGGATCATTAACAAGATCCACAAAAACACCCCGGTAGCAAAGAAATTATGCAAATAAGATCGATCAACCGGAAATTAAGGTCATACACAAGTAGAAGAACGAAGAAAAACTTATTAAGGTATTGAACTTGTTACAGTAAAGGAGATTCGAGATATACCACTCCTGCCCTTTTATAATTCTTCTTTGAAACTCCAAAAACCAGAACATAGAGAAGAAGACGCGTTACAGATAACACAAATACAATTTTATGCAAATATTGAAATGTTTCTCCTGTCAGGGAATCGAAGAAAATCACTTCCGTATGGAAGCAATGAAACGCCGACAAAATGCATATGTAATAGATGTTGTTTCAACCAACAATCTCATCAATGCAACCATCGAAATTTTCAACCCTTTTATCATCAGGCACAACGACATGAATGAATGAATTCATTGTAAGATATTGTAAGACCGGAAATTGAAACACAAATTTCTTGTAATAAAAATATTACGGTGATGAAGAAACATTTCCTCTTGTTACTACATACCTTCGATGCCCAGCGATCTCCAAAAAAAAGTCACGGAGATATGCGTTCACGTGTTTGCATTGAATTAACACAAGTTGGGCATACATTTCAACGAATTGATATTCCTTGGTACTCGGATTGATTCGAATCGGTGACATTTAGCACCAAATCATTTAATTCTTATAAAGGGAATTACTTTTGATTTGCATATACGTTTCGAATGATTTTGAATGAAAATTATTTACTACTAACATTTGCAAGTATCTGATGGAATGTTAAAGAATCTCAAAAACATTATTAAGATAGCGCACATCCAAAGATCGTTAATTTTTTGAATCTACTTGACACAGATCTTGGGTATATCAAAGACAGTGGGTAGGCAATGTAGTTTTTATTTTAAAATGTATCAACCATGCAACCATGCCGTCGGTGATGCAATGGTTAGTGTGCGCGGCTCTTGTACATGAGAACGTGGGTTCGATCCCTGCTCAGATCACCTTACATTTCTTTCGACGACGGTCACCTCACTTAGTGATGGCGGCACTATTGAGTACTTATCAATGAGAAAGCTTCTCAAAATAAAGTTCGGAACTGGTGTAAAACTGTAGGTCCCAATCACTGAGTGTAAAATCTAGACAGCGCACATCTCACTGATTGTAAGAAGCTCTCCTAAATCCTTTCATGGGATGTTATGGGACACCATTTTTTTAACCATGCAACTCAGCCATAAAATAACATCGGTTGCAAAAGGTACTTCAGATGTTATGGAGGCAAAAGTTAACACCCTGCACAGATTGCGCCCAGTCTGATTTGTCAACTCTGTTGACAAACTTATTGGAACGAAGTGCCTTATCGTACGTTGCGGGTTGGAGGCTAAAGGAAAAAAAAATAAACAACTTTTCTTACAAAAAGTGCCTTTTATAAAAAAAGGTATTTTTTTTTAAATAACAACCTTTTCCTAAAATAGTACATTTTCTTACAACAAATTGCCTTTTCTTAACAAACCACATTTTCTTTAAAGAGCACATTTTTTGTGAAACAAAATAATTTTTCTTGAGATAAGTACCTACTCTTAAAAATTTAAATAATTTTGGAAAAAAAAACCAATTTTAAAAAGAATCCCATTTCTTAAAAAAAACCTTTTCTTCAAAAAAATACCTTCTCTTAAAAAACTACGTTTTCTTACAAAAAAGTAACATTTCTTAAAACTAATAGAACACCTTTTCTTTTCCTTTCTCGAGATACATAAGCAGCCTTTGTGAAAGTAAGTACATTTTCTTAAAAAAATTACCTTTTCCTAAAAAAATACCACATCTTTAAAAAGTATCTATTCTTAAAAAAAGTACTTCTTTTATTTGAATTTGAATTTTTTTGACCGAATTATGTTAGTTTTTGGTTAATGTATGAGAAATTCATACTAAAGTGTGTTTTTTCAAGCCCGATAGAACTTCAAATTGTAAAACATAACACAAAAAATTAAATTTTAATAAAAAAATTGTTATTATTTGTTTCAGTATACTCTGGCAAATCATCATGAATAGACTCACGCTTGAACAACGCTGCCAAATTATCCAAATTTACTTAGAAACTCAGTTGGAAACTGACCCGTTGTTTTATCGCCAAATTGTGTTCAGCGATGAGGCTCACTTTTGGCTTAACGGGTTTGTTAATAAGCAAAATTGCCGTATATGGAGTGAGACCAATCCACAAGAGACCCTCCAGACTCCATAACATCCAGAAAAATGCACCGTTTGGTGCGACTTACACGCCGGTGGCATCATCGGACCTTATTCCTTTAAAAATGAGGCCGGAGCTCGCGTTACGGTCAATGGAGATCGTTACCGCACCATGATCAATGATTTTGTGTTTGAAAATATGGATGACATTGATCCAGACGAGATGTGGTTTCAAAAGGATGGCGCTACGTGCCATACGGCGATCGCAACCATCGACTTTTTGAAATCAAAATTTGGCGATAAGTTGATTTCGAGAAATGGACCTGCCAATTGGCCTCCAAGGTCGTGCGATTTGACACCTCTCGATTATTTACTGTGGGGCTACGTGAAGGCACTGGTATATGCTGATAAACCAGCAACAATTGACGCCTTGGAGGCCAACATTGTTCGTATTCTTCGTGACATACGGCCAGCAGTGCTCGAAAAAGTGGCCAAAAATTGGACGTCCAGAATGCGCTTCGTCAAGAACAACTGCGGTGCCCATATGCCCGAAATCATTTTCAAATGTTAATGCCACGTATTGATCTTTCGAATAAAAAAAATCTTTATTAAAATCTAATTTTTTGTGTTATTTTTTTACAATTTGAAGTTCTATCGCGCTTGAAAATACACCCTTTACAAGCTAACAAGTCATGAAGTCCAAGTCCAACAAAAACTAACCATTTTTCAATTCGACAAATGTTCATGACTTGTAAGCTCGTAGTATGAATTTCTCATACATTAACCAAAAAGTACTTTTTGAAAAAAAAAAAATTACGTGAGGTATCAGGAGACACCCGGTTGGAACGAAGTTCCTTTCGCTATGTATTTTGTACTAGTTAGTTCCAACAGATACTTTTTGTAAAATGTTAAACTTTTTTTAAGAAATTTTTTATTTATTGAACGTATTTTTAAAAAAGAAAGTATATTTGTAGGTCCCTTTTGTAAGAATATGTATTATATTTTGCCGATAAGGTCCTTTCTTTGATAAGAAGTACTTCTTTTATTAAAAGCTAGTGTTTTTATGTAAGAAAAAGCCTAAGAGTATGAATTTTGTTTACAAAGAAATACTTTTTTTTAGAACAGGTACTTTTTAATGAAGTGGTACTCTTCTTAGGATAAGGTTATTTTTTTCAGAAAATTTACTTATTTTCAGGGAGGCTCTTATCTCAAGAAAAGAAAAGGTTTTATTTTAGTTTTAACAAAAAAAAAAGGAATTTTTGTAAGAAAAGGCATTTTTGGTAACAGAAGGTATTTTTTTTGTGAAGTAAAGCTTTTTTTTACAAAAGAACAGGTAAAATTTTAAGAGTAGGTACTTATCTCAAGAAAAGATATTTTGTTACTCTTTAAACAAAAGTCAGTTTTTTAAGAAAAGGCAATTTGTTGTAAATAATGTACTTTTTTAAAAAAAGGTACTAATTTAAAAAATTACTTTTTTTAAGAAAAGGTACTTTGTGTAAGAAAATTTACTTTTTTAAGCAAAGGTACTTCTTTAAGATGAGATATTTTTTTAAGAAAAATGTACATATAATATGAATAATATGAATAGTTATTTTTTTGAGACAATTTCTTTTTTTTTAAGAAAACGCATTAATTTAAGAAAATAGTATTTTTGTAAACTTCTTTCACTTTGGCTTTTCTAAATTTACTTTTTATTTGGTTCAAAGTGCAATATGTAATAGACAGGCTCCACCTAGAATATTCTCCATGAAACAAGATATATGCCCATATGTTAGTCTAGACACAAACCATACCAAAATTACGATTGTAAGAGTAAGTGTGCTGCCAATATAATTCCATGCTCAGGGTTGTACTCCAGGGATTTGCCAGTCTTGTGGTTTGGCTTTTCTAAATTTACTTTGTTACAATATGAAATAAAGAGGCTCCACCTAGAAAACTTCCCTTTAAACCAAACCAAACTAAAAGTACCCAATATAGTTGAAAATAATGGGTTGTAATAAAGTACATAAAAAAAATACAGCAGACAGTTGTCCGAGTCCTCCAGCCACGGACTGTCCCTGCAGGCTGTGTCAGAGACACGGCCATTAAGTTTAACGTAGAATACGCAACCCGATAAGACAGAAAACATATATAACATTAAATGATAAATAACATAAGCAAATGAATTTATTTATTTGATAGATACTAATATACATAAGCTTATGGTAGGAAAAATAGGATAAATATGTTTTTAAATTAAAAGAGTAAGGATAAATGATAAATAACAGACGCAAATCAATTTGATTTATATTTTTTATAATTATATATACATGTTAAATTCAAATTCACATTTAACATTTTGTTTCACTTAAATACATAAGTAGATATACGAAATTTCAATATTTCATCAATCAAAACAACAGCCGAAGGTTTGTGTCCACACTGAAACAGCAGCATAGTTTGTGTTCACGCTACAAACTCAAACACTCAACCAAACACCACACATATGTTTGAGTGTATGTGTTTAAACAATTTTCATTTGAGAAATTTAAATATTAGGAAGATATCAACCAATATGAAATGTATATCAAACGAAAGATAACATCTTTAGTTACCTACAAAAGAAAGTTATCTCGCCGTTTCCTCATAATCCATGAAATAAAGATTACAAAAATAACAATCTGACATGACTCCCTATACCGTAAGGTAAGACGTATTCTACGCCAAAAAGTTGTTTACAATTTTTTCATTTAGCCCACATCCCGCAACGAGCGATAAGGAACTTCGTTCCAAAATTTATACAGAAAGAACTTCCCCTTAAAAATAGTACCTTCAGCTTTTAATAAAAGAAATACCTCTCTTTAAAAGTATAAGTATAATAGATATTCTTACAAAAAGGACCTAAAAATATACTTGTTTCTTAAAGGAATACATTCTATAAAAAAAATCTTAATTTACAGAGAGTATATTTTCTTAAAGATCCATTTAAATTGTCGTGTTGGAACTAACTGGTACATAACATATAGCGAACGAACGAACCGGGTGACCTCTGACACCTCATGTGATTTTCATTTCTTCGGAATCTACAAGGATTTGTAAGTAGCGTTATAATTATCTGTGTCGACTGCAGTGACAGTCTCCAAAAGTAAAATGTTCCGAAAAATCCATGGACCTATAATTAAATACTGCGAATACCGACATCAATCGAGCCACGAACTGTAAGACTATTCCGACATCAACGTGGGTAACGACTAATAAATCCAGTACAGAATTTGCAGCCAGGTGAACGAACCTATTCCTAACCTCACCCTGAATTTTCTTTTGGGACCCATTTTCATTCACAACTGTTTATGCAGATTTGAGGAAGATCTAAAAGACTAAAAATACATAAAAAAAAACCGATTACGTCCCATGGACGGATTGGGTTGACGTTCTACCAACCAACGAGGTTTGCGCTTTCTGGTTTTACACTTAGTGATTCGGACCTATAGTTTTACACCGGTTACGAACGGTATTTTATGAAGCTTTGTCATGGCAATTTTCTCGATAATCTCGCCGTAACCGCTTTCGAAAGAAATGTAATTTTTTCAGAGCGGGGATCGAACCCACTTATGTAAAAGAGCCGCGCACACTATCACTGACTACAACATATTGCTGCCTACCACCTTTCAGGTTTCCGAAAGGGCGTGGCAAATATCTGCATGCGCAATAGCGAAGTGACGTCGGACAAAATATTATTAAATTCTAATTTCATAAAGACCTGTTGCGTTTTACGGGATTTATTATAGTTACCAGCCAATTATCCACCCAGTATTCGTACGGAAAGCACCATAATGGGAGTGCAAAGTGTGATGTGTGGAACAGGCTAGCTGTAAAAAACGCATTCACTATATCTCAATAAATACTCTTAGAAAGTCAGCAAAGAAGTAGTTATCTTTGCTTTTTATATCAGCTTAATTAAACTGCAACAAATTATTGAGTAAATTATATGAGTAAGAGTTGTGTGGCAGTAGACTTCGAGACAGGGTTGGAGAGAATTGAGAATTGCTGAGGATGAAATTCTAGTATCTTCTGTCGTAGTCAACCTCTTCTCAAGTATACCTATTAATTTGGATCTCTAGACTATCAAAGATACATGGAATGAAATTGGGTATTATACGAACATCACTCTAGAATTATTTATCGAAATTTTGTATCAGGCAGACACGTTATTTCAAGTACGATAATAAAATACACGAGCAGAGAAATGGCATGGGATCTCCAGCATCACCGATTAAGCCAGATATTATAATAGAGGCATTATTGGATACTACACGAGGACATATTTTATTGGACTATCATATGAGCAGTGGAATGCAGACATTCGCTTTGGTATCGCCTGATCAAAACCCAAAGAACCGGCTTCATCACTATACATATATTTAACGGAGGGGTTTCTTACACTGTATTGGACTTACATGCCATACGAGTCGGATATATGCATCCGCATTATTAACTGGTAGCAGCAAAGATTTGCACTAAGATGAGCAGAGTAAAACTCGAACGAGACCAGACACAGAGTATCGATTGCATACAAGGTCCACTGAAGCTAAAGTTATGAAAGATTATATTCAATATTTCAATAATACAATATTGTCTATATTTCGACACACCATTGAATATGACCATCAGGAAATATAAACAAATGTAGTTAATAATTTTTTACGAATTTGTTTATTTTCTTTCGTATGATGCTACCCAATGGTATCGTAAAATATCGCAAATAAAATCAAAACTGAACTCTAGCCAGATAATTTGTATTATCTATTGGTAAGCAAAGGTCCAACAACAATATAGAATGTTTAACTTAAAATGTTCCAGACCTTATCGGACCTGTGGCATTAGGCCTCCATGAAAACAAAGTCGACACCTACTATCTCGTTGTTGATTAAACGACTGCCTCCGGTAACCCGATACTAGGAAAATTTTACAACTCTATGTCTGAGCCTGGTATCCTTGCAAAATGACAGTGACCAACATCGAAACCTCAGTGAAAGTTGGTAAAGACTTACCAAACCGCTTCATACCAGACGATGCCATAGACACCCTATTAAGCTTATGGCTAAAGATAAACTAGAGCGAAAGATATTTAGCCGTGCAAATTTACAGCGAAATCTCTGCTGTAAGCATCAGCTAGATGCATTAAAGACGATCTAGAATTAGACGACTAGAAGATGTGCGCAATTTGGCAACCCTGGTAAAAGAGAACCAAAAAGTGCTAGAAATTCACTCAAAGGTATTTCTCTCACGCGTCATATCTTGATTATTTCATACTTTTTGCATAGTTTATGTAATTTTACTTCAACATGGTTGGAATTTGTATAGTTATATACAATAACACTATAAAAAAGCTGCTCGTGTATTGAAATATTCAATGAAGAGAGTAAGAGGAAGAATAAGGAATGACTAGGGTTTCACTCGTTGTGTTTGTTGGCATTTGAGTGAAGAGAAATTTTGACTGTCTACTTGTACATCGTTTTTGAATGCATCCCCGAAAACCTTGCTGCTACCAAATGGATAAAAAATGCAAAAGATCAAGCCAGTTGGAGAAATATCTACCCAGTAAGACAATTCTGTGGAATGCGTCGTTCAGCATATATCTTGATTTGGGGAGCTCACAATAGTCGTTAAATTTTAGGGTAAAATAATGAAACTTGGCAGAGCAGTTGCCAGCGCTACAGTACCTCTAATTTTTTATTTTGCTTCTTAGGTTTTCTGGGTGCACTCTTATAGTTCTCTATCTATTTTAAAAATTTTATTATGACGCCCTTCACTTTACCATGTCTTCTTCTTTATCAAAACCAAACTGAAAACCTGCCAGACTTCCAGACTCCCTTGGCAAAGATGTGCGAAGCACTAACAATTTGTTCTAAGAATTTTTATGGTGCATTGAAGACATTTCGTAAGCGACAGGTTAACACCTTGCCACACAATAATTTGTTCTTGTTTTTGTTTCAGAATTTGTCTTTGTCCATTTTTTTTAGCAAATTCTCTTTAAATGACATCGACGAAATGCGAAAATAACCAAGGCGACCATAGACGATTGGCCAACCATCTGATCTGGCCAAGAACAATGAGGATTCATTACAAATTCCAAGAAATCACAACATATAGCATCTACTCGGGCATTCATATGGAATGGAATGGAACTGAGGCGATGTTGATGCTTCTACTGTTGCTGCCGCTGCTGCTGCTGATGATGATGATCCGCATCGGGGTGGACAAAAGATCTTAAAGAAATTGTAACAAATCGAGCTAATACCGCACACAAGTGTTACAAGCAGACGGACGGACACAAAGAGTTACATAAAATCCAGATGACATTAACAAAAGGTTGAAACAATAGAATTACGGTAATTCATTGACAAAGGAATTGCAACATACGAGTGACACAAAGAAGAAGTAGAAGAAGTTGTAAACAAACGTTTGCGCCTGCGCAGAAGGCAAAGTATCTTGAATGTGTCTTAAACATTACAAGTTACTTGTAGTTGTTGCTTGTGGTATTATTGCTGCTAGTGACAATGTTAACTAAAACAAAGCGTGCAACATGTGCACCAATTGTTTTGTGTCCTAAGGAGGGTGTCACAGAGAAAAAGGTGGCATTACGGATAATGCTCGAGTTAATATTTAGGCCAGTGGCAAAAGTCCTGCTAACAAGGAAGAGAAGGACAGACGCACACACACAGTGATTGATTCACATGTAGCTAAACTACAATCGGAATACCTGTCGTCCTTAAGTCTGGTCTATACCAGACTACAAGTCGTTTTTTGAGTTTCCAGTATAAAAATGAAAAACAAGGAAGCCTGTCACTGTGTTCACCTATATTTCCAAGAAATTAAAAAGTAATTTGTAATGGTTCTTGACCTGCATGTGTTTTTCGGAAATTGCACAATTTTTCACAAGGTGTTTAGCTATGGCGGCTCAATCAAAAGCCAGAATATTTATAGAAATCATTGATTTCTTGCAATTTTATATATTTTCTTAGCAATTCATTGAAAATTTTTGGCAGTTCTTTGTGTTGACACGAAAAAAGAGGAAATTTGTGTAAAAAAAATCAATAAATTAATGTGATCAGGTTCCTTTAACCTTTAGTTAGCAATTGTCATTGCACGCATTATATGAGAGTTCTGTTTAATGGAATTGCGGGATTTATTACAAAGGATTTCGTAGTAAGTAATACGTTTGTTTGGCCCATATTGTGCGGCATTTTTTAAATTATATTCTTGAAAATCTGTCTCGCTACTTAGAATTGTATTTGTAGGTAAAAGTTACTTTGAAATTTACAGGAGTTACGAGGCGTTCTTAGTACTATGGGTCCACAAGCATCTAGCCAACATTGTCATTTTTAGGACCATGCTTGCAAAACATTCTGCAAATCTCTCATTCTTTGATGCCCTGGTGTTGAGAAAACAGAATCTTATATCGTGATATGAAAAATTTAATTGAAAAATTAATATAGATATTTAAGATTTAAGTTAATTAACTCAAATTTGAATTCGAAATTAGGAAACTTTATATTGAGAAATAACAATTGAGATTAGTAGAAAATTGAATATTAAGAAAATCCAATTGCTATCACGATATAATATTTAATTTTAAGAAACAAAACTGCTATTAAAATATGAAAATTGATATTGATTAATGAGCAATCGAAAAAAAGTCGATGCTTCAGGATTTGGTTACCATAAAATCATTTTATGAATCAAGTAGAATACCTGCACCACATTTCAGAAAAAACAATTAACTCCATAACCTGCCGCATCGAACATGAAGAAAAACTTTGATGTAATATCACATTTTGGAAATTTTAATATTATTTGGTTACATTTTCAAAATTATCCAGACTGGTTACAGCGGACAACCAACGAAAATTGTCAAACAAATCATTATACAGAAACTCCACTTTCCGCTGACCCCCAAAGTTATGTCAAGCAAGAGGTGTACAAACGAAACCATTAAAACAATAATTGAGGCGATCCCGAATTCAACCCCTCAGGTCACAATGAATAATTTTCTGTTCAGGTGACGCTTATGCGTGGATGATCATCTTGTAAACCAAATAGTTATATAAAATATAAATAAATTTTCTATATAATAAAAAAATTAAATACATTGATTAAAAAAAAATAATTTGAACTTCTTATTGTAGCACAATTGGTGCGCCACCCTTAGTTTGTGCTTTTGGTTTTTTTTAATGCTTTTGATCAGCTGTCTAAATGCTTTGTTATACAGCTTAGTATCTGAGATATCAAGCTCTAAAATATGTCGTTTTATTTTTATCAAGCTAAAATATGTCACATTATTTTTAGTGGTCAGTTTTCATTTAAATCCTGTTGTAAATATTTATGATCAAAATGACCCTTTGCCACATAAATTGACCTTTTGGTTACGAAAAGACAAATAACTCGGAGGAAGCACACCGGGATATTTGTGATGTGTATGGTGTGGATGCTTTAACAGAACGCACCTGCCAATGCTAGAAAAAAAAATTTGGTCCTTGAATTTCACGATCAAAAATGGCCACAGAGCGTTGGAACAAATGAGTTTGATGAGGACGAAATCAAAGCCGTCATCGAATCTGACCGACACGTTTCTGTTCGAGAAGTTGCAGACAAGCAAAAAGCGTAACAAACGACAATTGAAATCCATTTAAAACGGCTTGCACTTGTCAAAAACTTGATATTTCGTTTTCACACGAGTTTAAAAAAATCAGCTTAACAAAGCGGATAAACACAAATGATCCATTTTTGAAACGAATTGTCAATGGAGATGAAAAATGGATTATTTACAACACTGCCACCCGAAATAGATCCTTGTCGAAGCACGATGAACGCACTCAAAATTCGCCAATGGATGAACTTTGAAAAAAATGTCGTGTCACAACTTTTAAAAACCGGTTTTCGGTTTGACTGAAATGTCGGTTTTTCAAGAAACCAGTTTTTGGGTTTTTAATTTTGGCAAAAACCGGTGGAAGCGCTAGTGCAAATGAAAAGAAAAAACTTTGCCCTAAGCACTACTATGAAGCGCTAATGTAGGCGCTTACTATTTAACTTGCTCCTAAAAATTTAAAAAAAAAATACTGGGATAAGTTGATGTCATTTCCCTGTTCAAACCAGAATTTTATTTGTCTATTGAAGGAGATTAGCGAGTTGAGTGGTTCTTTACTTAATTTTTTCTTGTTATCACGAAGAGGTCGTAGATATTGTCAAGATTTTGGGTTTCACTTACATCGTCACCATAGTTTCGCCAAACAAATCATCCATAATAATATCTGCTATTACCGGAGAGGCAGGTTATCCCAAGGGCATTCGGTTTAATTATTCGTAAGCTCGTCGTCGTATTTATCGTCATATTTGATCAGAAACAGAAAATTGTACAATGTATTTTGTGAGGCAAACATATATTTTATAACAACACTGACCAGCAGCTAAAAAGTATTATTATCCTTTCGGTATCTCAATGCCGATAAACATTGTTACGAAATACAAAATGTATAAAAAAAGGAATCTGTCAAAGTGAACAAATGCAAACAACTCACAGCGTTAGCATTACATACGTGGTTGTTTTACAACAATAGTCTCTGCCTAAAATTAAGTATGATGGTATTGATGTAGCGGCAGCGAACAAACAAACAAGTATTGAATAGTATAGAGAACTCATGGAACGAATTGTATGACTCAAATGCACTGGCGACATCTGAAGAATGATTCAAAAGTATTACTCTCTTTTTGTCATAACTTGGTCCATTCATAATTTTGATGTGCAAAATGTATGCCTTTTGAAACATTTTTGCTTTTTGTATTGTTTTATGTAATAACATTGTCGAAATGATGCATTTATATTGAAATATTCGATAAAGAGAATAAGACTCGTTTATGCTCTTTTACACATACTCTCTACATAAAAGCGGAAAAAGAGTGCAACAAGTTCTCTATGCTACTCATTACTTTTAATGTTAAAGCAGATGTAAGAAAAAAGAAAGTGCAACAGCAAACGAGCCTTCAGCACAAAAACTATTCTTTTTTTGTATTTTCCTATGTAACATTTACTAATGTGTGCACAGAAATCGAAGTATATTTTTGGATCCTTTATGTAAGAATATGTATTATATTTTCCCGAAAAGGTCCTTTCTTAAAGAGATGTACTTCCTTTAACAAAGGGTAATGGTTTTTTAAGAAAGTGTGCTATTTCTAAGAAGAACTTTCTGTAAGAAAATTCCATAAGAGTATGAATTTTTTTTACAAAGAAGAACTTTTCTTAAGAACAGGTACTTTTTAAAGAAGTGGTACTCTTTTTAGGAAAAGGTAATTTTTTTAAGAAAATTTACTTATTTTAAGAAAGGCTACTCATCTCAAGAAAAGTAAAGTTATTATTTTATTCTTAAGAAAATGTACTTTTAAGAAAATTAAGGTATTTAGGTATAATAGAGGTATTTCTTTAAGAGAAGGTATTTTTTGAAGAAATGGTTTCTTTTAAGAATTGGGAATTTTTTTTACAATTGGTCCTTTTTTCAAGAATAGGTACATTTTTAAGAGTAGGTACTTATCTCAAGAAAAGTTATTTTGTTTCACAAAAAAAGGTACTCTTTCGAGAAAATGTAGTTTTGTAAGAAATGGCAATTTGTTGTAAGAAAATTTCCTTTTTAAGGAAAAGATACTTATTTTAAACAAAATTACTTTTTTTTCAAAAAGGTACTTTTTGTATGAAATTGTACTTTCTTAAGCAAAGGCACTTCTTTAAGATAAAGTATTTTTTTCAGAAAAAGTACTTTATTTAAGAATAAGAATAGGTATTTTTTTTTCTGAGAAAATTTAAATTTTTTAAGAAAAGGCACTTATTTAAGAAAGTTTTATTTATTTAAACTTCTTTCACTTTGGGTTTTCTAAATTTACTTTTTATTGGATTCAAAACTGCAATATATACAAAATATTGGTTGCGCGCTCCACCTAGACTTCCCATTAAACAAGATGTTTCCCAACCTATGTTAGTCTAGAGTCTAGACACAAACATATGTTAAATAAATAAATGGTTTCCCGTTACATTCCACGAGGGGATTAGGGATGATTGTGTTCAAAAGAGGTTCGATTTTGAAATTGTTTTAAATTATTTATCCGTTTGAAAATATAAAACTTTATACTTTTTGTAAATGTTTTATACAAATCCGTGTGTATTGATTAGATATGTGCCAAGATATAGCGCCGTAATGAGCAAAATATTATTAACCGGAAAACTTGCGGTACTTCGACGAGTGTGTTTTATTAATGTGATGAATATGTTTCATTATTGCGTTTAATATGTTTGATTGATGTAAATTTAATTGTTCATATATCAATGATGTACAAACATCATCATCAAACACCACTCTTTTGATCATTTGATGAAAGTTCCCACGTTGCTATTTCTTAGAAAACTGTAAACATACGTGGATTTCCGATTATATGTACTCTCGATTTAACGAACAGGAAATTTTTACATTAGGTACTGTGTATAACGCATAAAACTCCAATTTACTACTCGATTTAAAGAACAAATAAAAAAATTAGAAAAAATACGAATAACTTATTTAAATACATATCGTTTCCTTAATTTAGAAAGGATGTAAATAACCATTTTTTGAAACAGTGTTTTTTTTATATTCTAAAAATAAAAATGCTTAAAAAACTAAAAATTTTAGATGAATATAAAGGGTGTTTTTTCAAGTCCGATAGAACTTCAAATTGTAAAAAAATAACACAAAAAATTAAATTTTAATAAAGTTTTTTATTTATTCGAAAGATCAATCCGTGGCATTAACATTTGAAAATGATTTCGGGCATATGGGCACCGCAGTTGTTCTTGATGAAGCGCATTCTGGACGTCCAATTTTTGGCCACTTTTTCGAGCACTGCAGGCCGTATGTCACAAAGAACACGAAAAATGTTGACCTCCAAGGCGTCAATTGTTGCTGGTTTATCAGCATATACCAGTGCCTTCACGTAGCCCCACAGTAAATAATCGAGAGGTGTCAAATCGCACGACTTTGGAGGCCAATTGACAGGTCCATTTCTCGAAATCGGTTGGATAGTTTTAGAGTCTATAGAGGACAACCATACAAATATTGTATTTTATATACATAGATTACATGAATCAATATTTTTTTGTTTAGTACTGGATTTAACGAATTTTTCGATTTAACGCACAGGACTGACAACCAATTGTGCGTTAAATCGGGAATCCACTGTAGTACTTTTATTTTGATGACTGGAGTGACATTTAGACAATTTAACATTTATGTGCTCAAAGACGATCTAGAATTAGACGACCAGAAGATGTGCGCAATATTGGCAACCCTGGTAAAGGAGAACCAAAAAGTGATAGAAATTCACTCAAAGGCATTTCTCTCACGCGTCATATCTTGATTTTTACATACTTTTTGCATAGTTTATGTATTTTTACTTCAACATGGTTGGAATTTGTATGGTTATATACAATAACACTATCAAACAGCTGCTCGTGTATTGAAATATTCAATGAAGAGTGTAAGAGAGAGAACAGAGAATGACTAGGGTTTCACTCGTTGAGTTTGTTGGCATTTGAGTGAAGAGAAATTTTGACTGTCTACTTGTGCATCGTTTTTGATGTGCTTGTGCAGTGTTGCTAAAAAGGTAGTAAAGATTGGCGTAAAAACAGAGTTGCACTTATTGGATACAAATCTCTTTCGTCGTTTTAATGACTGCAACTTTAAAGTAACACATTCGTTTTGTTAACTTTAAATGTTTGACTAAATACATTAATAATAAAATAAAATATTGAAAAAAGAACAAGATGCCCAATAATAATAGTTTAAACCTCAAAACCGTAACAATTACATTATTACACAATTTCGTTTTCCCCAAAATACACAATTGATGTACTCGTTGCTGCAATACAAACTGAGTTACTGGAGCAACTCAATGATGAACATCCAAATATTATATAGAATTTGGTTTATTGCAGCAACGATACGTATAATCGTCGGGAGTATAACAATGGAAAGCAATTAACGATATTGTCACATCCCTATGAATAATCGTTTTTGGAACGAAGTGCCTTATCGCACGTTGCGGGATGGGGGCTAAATGAAAAAATTGTAAACAACTGTTTTTAACCGTATTATGTTATAACCCAGTATACAACCCAGTATTATTCTGCATACTTTTAGGATTAACTAATTATTACTAGATTTGTACAGTCAGGGACGTATATGAGGGTTGTGTTCTTTCATGTTGGCTTTGAGATAGTCACGCTATTGTGAAGTGTGCTGGCTTCAATGGAAGGCATTATGACATAATTACGGCTAAGGAAACCGAGCTTTGCTGGACATGTTGGAAGTGTAAGGAATTCGATGTTGACTTGTTTTTATATTATTGCCTTTTGCGTTATTAACAGTATTACCCCATTCTATGTGCTTGCAGTTCAAGTCTCCCGCTAGTACATTGTAGTTGTTTGAATTTTGAAAATTCATAAAATCAAGTAGTTTTTGCAAGACTGCTCGAATTGAATTTATATTTCCGGCCGGATATAAAGTTGTCGCAGTCAGCGCAGCAGTTCCCCCAGCCCTTGTTGCATCCATTCGATATTTTCTTATGAGTTTATAATTTGCAAATATTACGTTGTGTGTATGGTTTAATTTTGTCTCATTTAATAGGACAATATCTACTATCCACCTACTCTTACAAATTTACCTATTTTTGAAAAAAGGACCAATTCTAAAAAAATACCATTTCAAAAAAAGTTATTGTTTCTTAAAAACAAAATATTACCATTTTTCTTGAGATAAGTAGGCTTTCTGAAAATAAGTAATTTTTTGTTAAAAAATAACCTTTTCCTAAAAAGAGTACCACGTCTTTAAAAAGTATCAGTTCTTACAAAAGTACTTCTTTGTAAAGAAAGTCATACTCTTAGGACTTTTTCTTACCGAAAGTATTTCTTCTTAAAAATAGTACCTTTCTTAAGAAAAAAACATTATCTTTTACTAAACGACGTACGTCTCATTAAAAAATTACCTATATAATACATATTCCGGAAAATATAATACATATTCTTTCTTACAAAAAGGACCTAAAAATATTATTTTTTTTAAAATACATTGCAGAAACAAAAAATACTTAAAAAAGTTTTTTATTTTACAAAAAGTACCTTTTCTTAGAGATCCATTTAAATTATAGTACTTTTCTACGGGCGCTTTATACGTGCTGGAACTAACTAGTACATAATATATAGCGAAAGAAACTTCGTTCCAACCGGGTGTCCCATGTGATTTCATTTCGTTGAACTGATATACTTATAATATTTTACGAAAATACAAACATTTAAAACATTTAGAATACTGCAAGAAAGCTTGCTAGGTCACTCTTTATTCCTAACATTTGCCATTGTATTCTATAGAAGAAGAATTTCCTTAGGAAATGCATCTGTATTCAGAGATAAAAATTCGGCGAAAGCGGAAATTGAAAGTTAATAAAATGTACGAGAAAACACAGCATTTTAACATAATATATAAAAGACAAAGTGAATTCACGTCACCAAAAGATACATGTTATCAAAGGCTGCACCGCCATGTGATCTACTATAATATTTTTACAAAAGAACGATCGGAATTACATCACCAACAGGCAAAAAACTAAATATATAATAATAACTTGATGTTCCTCTACAACATTTCCTTAAACCCAAATATTTTTGCATCCTTTGCAACCACAATTTTGCACGAATTCTACCTCACTGTTTTTTCGGCACTCAGCATTTTACAGTGGTTCGGCATTAGAGTTCGTATTTTATGTTTTCATCAATCAACTTGATCTTTTCATATACCCTTCAGAGTGAACGATGAAATCAAATCCTTTTTCGGTAAACCTATTTGTTGTTCCTAAACAAAAAAGGAACCTCTATTTAAAATTCTTACATTTCTGACCTCAAGGGAAACTACTGTTTGTAACTAAGTATCCAGGATTAGCCATAATCCTTAGCTACTTGTTGTTTATACGGAGCAAACAACAAAAGAAAGTCAAATTTTTTGTATTTTAAATGAACACAAAACGAATTTATACCAATTGTAATCTTGCGCACACAGGTGCATTGCAGCTCTGGCATGGCAGGCAACAAGTGAAACAATTATTTAAAAAAAAAGTTCTACTGTTGGATGAGGGACGCTTGATTGTTATCACAGATTCAAAGGATATCAAAGCAGCTTCTTCCAAACAGGGAAAAAATGCCAAGGATTGCAACTATTTTCATTTATTTTTTCAAAAGTCCCACAGATTTTTCTGACAGCTTTATATATTTATAAATATTATAATTTATATTTAAC
Source organism: Phaonia tiefii (assembly GCA_963931995.1). Taxonomy (NCBI): domain Eukaryota; kingdom Metazoa; phylum Arthropoda; class Insecta; order Diptera; family Muscidae; genus Phaonia; species Phaonia tiefii. The sequence goes on along the minus strand of OZ008368.1, from coordinate 191,601,876 downwards.
ATTTATTGAAGGAATATAGACAATTTCTCTTCTCTCTTGGTATTTTGTACAGCCATGCTGGCAAATCCGCAAAGTTTCCTTATTTTCCTCACACATTTTTTATTGGTCATGCAACAAGTACTTTACCGCCGCTTTAACGCAATCGTTATTCAAATGCAACCATTCGATGTGACAGTAGCTGCATGTGTTGTTGCTTGCAGCAACATTTGCCTTAAACAGGGTTAATTACCTAACCAGGAAATTTAATACACGTACTTTCTTCTGGCTTACAAAACCAACATGAACTTTTTTCATTAAAGACAAAAAAAAAAAACATATGCAACAACAATTTTCCACATTATAAATAATTTAAAAAAAAAAATAAAGATAATACACAAGTCTTCAACTGATGTTATTGCTAGTTGTCAGTCTTAGAGGCAACGTGCAACAGCAACAATATACTGGCAAATATTGTAATCTGATATTGTCTTGTTACTAAACCACAATTAACAGTTTCAATAGAAAATCACCAGCTATGTTGCTGCGACTTGTTGGGATTAGACAGACGCTCAGGTCGCTCGATCGAAGTGGAGGGAGCATGAGCGAGTGGCTTTCCCTCCGTTTCCGTCCGGCCTATGTAGCAACAACAGGACATTACCACAGATTTGACATGATCAACAACAAACAACAACGACGACGGCGTTGCTAGTGACAAAAGGGCCTCCTTTCGCAAACATGCCAACAATATTTGCAAATGAAACTTGCCAACAACTTGTCTGTCTGTCGATCAGATGCCGCGTTTACTGTTGTTGTCTCAGTGCCATCATTGAGGCACAGTGGATACAAGAAATATTGAATACTATTACTATTCTTCGTAATACAGATGTGGCCGTCGGCGGTACCATGGTTAGTGTCCCTGCTCTGACCACCATCCATTTCTTGCGACTATTTAGTACATAGCCAAGAAGAAGTTGATCAAAATACCGCTCGGAAACGGTATAAAATTATACGTCCCAATCAGTCACCTCGCTTACTGACGGTGAAGCCTCTAAAGCTTCTCAAAATACCGCTCGGAACCAGGGTATAACTGTAGGTTCCAATCAGTAAGTGTAAAACTAGAAAGCGCACAGTGGGTGAAAAGAATAGCACCTGAAGATAACGGTCGGACCATTTAAACCTTCCGCATCTTTCGACTTAACCGCTCCAGACTTCTTCTGGTGTGGTCATTTGAAGTCCAAAGTTTATGTCAACAGACCACGAACCCTGGAAGCCTTGAAAGACAATATTCGACATGAACATCCCGAAACACTACGAAAAATTATGGAAAATGCAGAATATCATCAAATGCGTCATCATATTTAACAAGTGACCAAAATCGACAGTCTTACACCGGTTCCGAACGGTAGTTTCAAACGCTTTTTTAACGTCCTCAACAGCTTTCCAAAGTTGTTCATTATTTTTTGGATGGCAGCAGCCATCTTTTCGTCAAACACCAGATGAATAATTGAATGAATGTCCAGCAATTGAGGGGACCATTTCAGGATATAAACTTTATTAGTCCGCACCAGGCTTTCAAGACCTCCCTATTTGCGGTTTAATGCCGTGCAGTAACACCAAAATCAATTGTCCTTCATCACTGGCATGTGGCGGCATCTCAACCTGCTGCATTTCAATGTAAAGACGCCGAGCCACAGTCCAATTAGGTCACCATATCCCTGTCTAATTGTTGTCGGTGCAAGTTCTATCTGTAATTGGAGATTTACAACAGCAAATCGAAGTCAGAATTGCTGACTACGTCAGGGTACATTTGCATTTTAAACTGTTGAGTTACTCAGGAAATTTTGCCAAATGAAAATCGCCCAGAGACCACGGTACTCCTCATCATCTTCGCTGGCAACATGTGAAATGAGCTATTTGCTATTTGTGCCACAGAGTCTGAGGAATAGACTAAAAACCGATATGTCATTTTTTCAGTTCGATTTTGGATTTTTTTTTGTTGGTTCGTTTCTCCATAAAACCGCCCATCAATCGATGATGTACTGAAAGACAAGAGTAACAGCAACCAAACTGTGTAGAGATCATGATCATCTGCATGACAACGAGGATCATCATGAAGATGATCATCGTCATCATGATAATAAGACAATAACAACTCGTGTAACAATCGAGAATAATAAGAAAAACATCTCATTGACAATCAATTGCAAAGAGACAAACTCTGTGACAAGTAACATTTTCCCTTATCAGCAATTGCAAATCTGTCCAAGCTCCTCAAACATTCACCCATGAATAAAGAAAACTCTCTTTTCTCTCTCTCTCCCTCTCTCTGCCATTGATTTCCTTCATGTTTCCAACCTGAAATGCAGAAATATTTTGCTGTTTGTTGCCTCAGCGTCATGTTGTTGATGTTTTACCTCGACGATGATGTACATGTTGATGATCACCACTGGCTGATGCCACAAAATGAGGTGGCATGGACGCGACGACTGATGGTGTACAGTGGATTATTGGCTTTGGTGTTTCCAATGTGTCTGTCCCTCTGTCTGCCTGTTAATCGCCGTTTGATGAAACCAATATATGACAGTTACTAAGTGTAATTCTAAACTGTTGTTGCCGATGCAGCAGTTGCTGCAAGTATATTGTAATCCCCCTCCACAAAGTTGTGGTAGCACCAAGCGACATCACTTGGGTGATGATGTGTCTCTTTGGCCGGGACTGACACATTGAACATTTGTACCGTTAAGGTCACAACCACAGAATGTTTCCAATCAGATGTTACTGGAGTGGAGAGAATGCAAATGCAACTGCAACTGCAAAACAAGGAATTTAAACGATGAATGTTGGTGCATCATTGACATGACAGGTTGGTTGGTTCGCTGGTGTAAAAGTGGCAAGAAGCAAAAGAGGAAAAGGCCTTTAATTAGCAATCTCAACATTTGCTTGCGGACAGAAATTTCCTGTACAGGAAAGAAGACAGACCTATTTGTAAAAAATTATAGAAATACAAAGTACTGTGGAATCTATAAACAAGGGAGTTTAAAGGTACATGTTTTTGAACTGGACAGTAGATCCACGTTATATGGGGTTTATTAAAAATCTGCCATATCATTTAGTACCTCACCAATCATGGATTAATATCTGGTGTATTGCTGGTTAATAGTTTAAAGGTGGCATAGATTAGCAAACAAAACGCTTAGAAGTTTAGCTTAGGGGAAACTGGCAATATAAATGATAATAGCAACATAAATAAGTAAAAATTTTCCCATTAAACCTCATGAAGGAACTGGGGATAGCTTTGCGCCATCAGTGAGCTGTGCGTTTTCTAGGTTTATACTCGATGGGACACATTATTAGCTTAAATTTTATGTTTGCAACAAAGGCAATGATCCCACCTTTATTACTCCAGATAGTTGAGAGGTCGTTGAACTCACAATTGCATCACCAACTTACCTTCGATTTAAACAACGAATGAAAGACTTTAAGTGACCATTCGTTTTCCGACCATATTTACAGACAATTTTTTACTCTCCCATGGTTTCTAGAATCGTTCCTAAAATAATCTGGAAAAGTGCAAACAAAATTTGACGAGTATTATAAAAAATTTTCTCTGCCTCTCTCTCTACAGTAATTACAGCCACGCAAATTCACGTTCTAACGGATGCTGTCACCTCACCCATTGTCACTTCATTTAGGATGATCCAACTGCAGGCTGTACAGAGCAATCCTTATTTTATCATTACATCGGATGAAGGAATTGAGGAGAGCTTGTCGCAACAGTGAACATTTACAATTTTTAGGTTGCGTATTTTTAATTTGTAGGCTGTCTGATCCGGACTAATTGCGTAATGGAAACTTAGCTGTGGATCAAAATTATTAAATGTGGACCATATGGAGTTTGAACCATCGGTCATCTGTAGAAGCGTCTCGCATGAAGGTTCAAAAAAAAATTCTGAAAAATCTGTCAAAAATCACTTTAAAAAGCTCCTCAATTACAGTGTATGACTGGAATGTGATTAAATTGCACAGATTAAAAGAATGTGATTAAAAAGAAAGAATGAAAATCATTTCTGCGGTGGAATTGAGAAACCATCTATAACATCCACACAGTGCCGATTGCGGGAAATATCGAATATGCGGCGTTAGGCCTAGAACATTCACATGTGGCCGGATATTCAGAAATGCGAGAAAGCCGCACGACACCTACCATCTCCCACCCATGGAGGAAACTTTACAAAACTATGTCTGAACTTGGTATCCCTGCTCAACTATAATGACGTTGCGAGAATGATACTGACCGACACCGAATTTTCCATGAAGGTTCAAAAAGATTTTTACGAATAATTTTATACCAGGCGAAGTATCAGACAACCTATGGTGCAATCTCTTCGACATCCAATCAAACCATCAGCTGCAAATGCCACATGCTGCAGGCGTAAGCTGTAAATGTCATAGGACAAACACTACGAACATATTCGGTATTATTTTCGAGAATTGAGGATTAATGATCGAACTGAGAATCAGGAAAAGCTAAAAGTTTTAACGAATAGAGGTTCTAATCCGTTGGACCAACATGTGAATATTATAACTACGAATAAGTAGAATGAATCAAATGAAGAATTGAATTATATTATTATGATCGATTTTTTGGTTAATGTATGAGAAATTCATACTAGAAGTTTACAAGTCATGACAGTTTTTCTAATTGAAAAATGGTTGGGTTTTGTTGGAAATAATAGACAATTCAGTTCAACACACACTGGCATGACTAGTTTCGAACTCCGTGACAAGTTCATCATCAGATGCCTAACTACTGTGCCTGAATTTATACCATCGGTTGATCATCAATCGTATATATACAAACTCTATTCTGCAATTCACATGTGCGAATTAGTATCGATCGAAGATCCCTAAGTATCAACATCACTGAAAGGCCTATAATTCAAACAGAAGTTTTCAACCATGTTCTTCTTTTTTTCTCATGCGTTCTCGAATTATTGCAGTGCTTTGAGGTGAGTTTTAATCTATATCACAGAGTTGTATTTTTCAGTGGTATAGCATTATGTTAGATTACAAGACAATGTATGAGAAATCCATTCCACGAGTTTAAAAAATCAGAGAAATTTTCTACATGAAAAATTTTTGATTTTTATTGGAATAAGAGTACATTCATTTGCATGACTAGTTTCGTACCCTTTGAAATTTGCATATGGGAATTACTATAAATCGAAGAGACCACTGTACACTGAGAGGTGCAGATATTGGATAATAGTTTATTCTATAACACACAGTGTTGTATTTTCTGTAAGAAAAGATTTAGGCTCCGGCAACCTAAATATAAAGCATGGTTATTTTGTACGATAATTAAAATGTCGTTAAGTGCATGGCTTTTTAAATATCATTCCAACATTTCAATGATATTGTATGACTTGCCATATTCTTTGCTTTGCTAATTATTACTGATAGTTCCATGTGGAACTATAACGAGGTTCCCTGTGGAGCCACGATATAAAATATTTCCTCCGCAAATATCCTCTTACTAACGAAGTTCTAATACAATTTATTTTGAAAAAATGCGAATACAGTAATTCCAAATAATTTCAGAAAACATGCCCAACCCCCTACCAACTGCTCTATAGTGGGGGATTTCTCCAAAAAAAATGGAGAATAATTCTGCCGATTCTTATCAGCCTGCTCGATCAAAATGTCATTTCACACAGATATACATCTTATTGAAATTTCTAAATTTTAACTTTAAAGATACCACTGGAGCCACATAGTGGGATCTAACCGTGGCAACGCTGGCCATCAGAAAAAGTTCAACCTTTGTCAAACTATGATTTTTACATATTTATATCAAACCTAAAAAAATATCCAGCGCCGGAATTCTGTAACTTTTTAACGATAAAAATCGGTAGTAAAATTGACAAATTCGGGAATTTTGTATTGAAATTTTATGAATTTTGACAATTTAACTATCGATTTTTATCGTAAAAAAGTTCTAGAATTCCAGTGCAAATTCGTTTATTTTTACACATATGGTTATCGAGTTATTTGGGAAAAGCCGTTTTTCAGTAGAAAAAAAATATTTGTTTTTGAGAATTAAGTGACCACAAACAACCCAGTGGGGTCAAGGATCTTACAAAATGACGATGATATGTTTGTCCAACCGGCTTGATCTTCCGTTTTTCTCCTCCAGTTGGCAAAATCAAGCGTTCGCAGGCAACATTCCAATTGTTCTTTCCAGCGAGGTCTTGGTCGTCCTATTTTTCGATATCCTTCGAGTACTACTACTGACATCCATTCTTCTGATATGGCCTAGTTAGCATGATACGCATAACTACGTCGCTGTGGGGATACAGATTATACAGCTCGTGGTTCATCCGTCGTCGATACTCGCCGTTTCCTATTATAGGACCGTATATATTTCGTATAATTTTTCTCTTGAAAACTTCCAGTGATGTTTTATCAGCATAAGTTGTATGAGGGTCTAATACAGTTGGATCTTCGTTCCTCGAGAGAGGGTCTTATCTCTGAAGTCCTTGCTTAGCTCGAAATAGCACCTATTTACAAGCACAATTCTCCGTTTGATTTCTAAGCTGACGTTATTGCGTGTGTTCACGGCAGATCCGAAGTAAATAAATTGCTCCAATACCTCGAAATTATATCGGTTTTCACCGTATTCCCGTCCTTATCTCTACAAAAGGTCCTCCCAATTCCGATGGTACTTTTCGATAGAATTTACGGGCCTCATTCTTCCTTCTGTAGGATTCAATTTTCCCACTCTCGCGACTTCTCCATAACTGTTTTTCTTCCTAAATTAACAGGATTCCTCTCTATTCTTCACCTTATATCGGAATCACGTATTACTGACAACCATGTTTTCGCCGCGGCAAAGTCTAACAGTTTCATTTCGTTATTTGAAGTGATGTGGTGCAGATTGAATTTATCGATGGTTGGTTCAAAGACATTTTCCCTGCCGACTTTCGACATTAAAATCATTTAGATCGAACTTAATATTATAACCACGGTAGAGGTCGTATATGTTTTTTCTAGCCGATCATAGAACATTTCCTTGGTTCCATTGTATTTTTCTTCCATCGGCCCATGCACACGATACTTTGAAATATTTCGCTTTTACAATCACAGAAGAATTCGGTTGAGACAGCCGAATTAGCCGTAACCGAATTAAGAGGTTGCCTCAATCGAATTAGAGGTTGACACAACCTCATTAGGGGTTGACACAACCTCATTAAAGGTTGCTACAACCTCATTGAAGGTTGACACAATCTCATTAGAAGTTGCCACAAGCGAATTAGAGGTTGGTACCACCGAATTAGAGGTTGTTACAAACGAATTTAGATAGTGTCACAAATGAATTATTAAAGTTTTTTTTATTATTAAATGGGTATTTATTTTCCTGTATTCTTATGAAAAGATTACAAAGCGAGATAATAAAGTCATATATACATATGAGGCATTCTATAGGTAATAAATTTGTTTTACATGCCTCTTCCGACCCTTTTTCAAGTCCTGGCCATCATGGGACACCGCACTGATTCTGAAATGTGGTATCGGTTGATTTATGTTTTGTATATAGACGATTACAGCATATCTCACATGACCGGCCTTCGAAATCTTGAAATCTGTTGATATCTGCTTGCATAATTTCAGCAAAATAAGACGTTATAACCACAACAAAATCTTGGCATTTTTAAATTCTTTTTAAAATAATATTTGATTATAGAATTTTGAACGTCAGATTTGAAATACATAGAATTATTTTGTGGTAACCGAATTTAAATTGTACATACAGAATTCATAAGGAATTCGGTTACAGCAATCGAATTCACGCCAAATTCGGTCGTTGCAACCGAATTAAGGCTAGATTTGGTTATTGCGACCGAATTGATACCAAATTCGGTTGGAGTAAGTAACCGCATCGGTCATCAATTCGATTGCACCTACCAAATTTGGTATCAATTCGGTCGCAGTAATCGAATCTAGATTTAATTTGGTTGCAACGGTTCTAGCATCCGAATTGATTTCAGATTCGGTTGTTCCAAGCGATATTTTAGTTAACTGAATGAATATAATTGAAAATTCAGTTGTCACAACCGAATTAATTATGAACAAGGTTGCTTCAACCGAATTTCAGTTGTGGGTTCTAAATTCGGTTGTGACAACTACAATTCGGTGGTAACAGCCGAATGTACGGTTGCTACAACCTCTTTTTAAACAATTAGTCCTCTGGGTGTACGCAAATGGGGTCTATACGTTCCCTTACGGTGTTGATCCTAATGACCAGATGTCGCTGTCTTTTGGCAACTAGAAAGAAACATAAAATATGTGGAGTTTTTCTCAATTCTTTAAATTTGGATGTTGCTACTTCAAATAAACTTTACGCATTACAATGATTTGTACCTTGTTTTGCAAACTAACTGTTTACCTCTTTTCAGTTAGTCAAAATATTCTCAAATAACCGGTGAAAGCCAGCAAAAAATGTCAAAATAAAAATTTTCCCAAATATCGAGAACCCCAGGAGTAAAAAATTCCCATTTCTCCTTTGTGTATTCCTTACCAGCGCAATAAACATCTAAAAAAATTATTCCTAAAAGAAACAAACTCAAAGTTTGACAACTCTATATTGTTCTGGTAACAGAGGTTTCCACGTTGGGGCTCCCAATTAGCAGCTGCAAGGGGGTCAGTAGAGTTTAGAAATTTCAATTGGACCATGCCTGAATTATGTCTATGCTTCATATGTGTGTCATCTTCATCGAACAAGCCATTTAGAAATGCTTGAAAAAAATCCACGATTTTTGATAAATCACCCACTGTGTGCTGGAGGCTCGCCATGGGAAACCTAAATCGTGGGCCACATGACCGCTATAATGGCGATATAACACAATTGAATATATTGTCCATAATGATCCATGTACATTAGCGTATACTGAATACCGCACTTTTTAGAACTTCTATTCAATTCAAAAGATGTACATTGGAAAGCTGATCGCGGGAATATAAAACTTTTTTTTATACGAGGATACTTATAGTCCCCTACTAGCCGCAAAAGTTTCGATTCCTGGTGTTTTTGGGGAAAAAACATATATTTTCTCAATATCGATCTCAAATGACGTTCATGATGAGCATAATATGAAAAATATATTTCCAAAATTTTGACAGAACATTTACTTCACTGCAGCATTTTAAAGTCTTTGCCAAGCATAATTTTTTTCGATTTTTCATGTATTTCTCATGTATATTTGATAGGATTTTCATGCAAAATTCACAAAAGTAAATAGATTGAAAATTTAAATGAAAAATTGGGACAATAAAGTATGCTTGAGTAAGATTTCAAAATGCTGGCGTTAAAAAATTATCTATCAACATTTGGAAAATATATAACACGTCGTTTGAGCAGCCGTTTACACACAGGGAAAAGATTAGTTCGAAATCAATTCAGGCATTGGATATTCCATGATAAAGTCTATATTTTGATCAGAATACGAATTGTCAAACATCCTAATTATTTGACGATGTTATTGAAAGAATAAAAATCGGCCTTACTAAATACAAGTTGCTACTACCGAATTTTAGTTGTATTAACCAATTTGAGTATTTCAAAAACCTTATTCATCTAAACTGTAAGATACAACTAATAAAAAGTACAATATTAGAATTCGTGTTCAAATATTAGTTACTGCAATCATAATTTAGTTTCTGTTACAAAACACTTGTTACAAAGTTATGTATTCGATTTTTCACAAGAGGCTTTGTTGTTAAAGAGAAACTACGTATATTGGAATGTTAGACTTTACAGAAAAACTAATATTTTAAACAGAAAGTGGTAAACAAAGTTCTGAAAAAACAATAAAGTGTAATCAGCCAGCGAAGAATACATATTATCATAAATTGAGGTGAAGTGGGACTTTTAAACAAAATCGTTGAATATGACGCCACTATTGACGCATTCACAAACACATGCAAACACGTGCAAACAATTGTGGACACTTGGCTGGAGGAACTATTATTCTGGATGAGATTTACTTAAACATACATATAATACACACGGTTACTCATCCCCACAAACTGTCTGTCTCTTTAAAACGAAGCGTCCAATCGAAAAAAATAAGAATTTTTGATGGTTCCAACGGGTTTCTCACAAAGTGTTCCAATTCGCATGACATAATTTTTTTTTCAAAGAATCGCTAAAATAAAAAAAATGCCTATATCTCTTAAACGGTGCGTCCAATCGCAAAAATAACAAATTTTTTTAGTTCCATAGGAGGCTTTCATCTATAGATGTCTTCAATATAACATCACTTTTATTTTTAAAAAATCGCTAAATCTAAAATTTCTGGAATCAAAAATCGCTAAAACGCCCCTATGCCAATATCTCGGAAACGGAGCGTCCAATCGAAAACAAAACTATTTTTACGAGTTTCTAAGGATTTTTCATAAATACATGCAAATGTGAGTTTTAGCGATTTTTTATTTGAAAAATGTTAGTTTAACGTATTTTAAGTGATGGCGTATAGGAGGCATCCATTGGGTAAAGCCTTTTATTTTTCATAATTGTTTGCATTTGAGGTTGGACGCACCGTTTTCGAGTTATAGCTATTTTTTTATTTTAGCGATTTACTTATTTTGGCGTTTTTTAGAAGAAAAAAAACATACGAATTGGCCCACTTTATGAAAACCCCTTAGAAAGTTTAAAAAAATAGTTATATTTCGATTGAACGCTCCGTTTGCGAAATATATACATAATGGCGGTTTAGCGATTTTTTATTCGAAAAAATTCTGTCCATCCGATTAGACAGAAAACATATATAACAATAAATTCCTTTGCTTATATTATTTATCATTTATTGTTATATATGTTTTCTGTCTTATCGGATGGCGTATTCTACGTTAAACTTAATGGCCGTGTCTCTGACACAGCCTGCAGGGACAGTCCGTGGCCGAAGGCCTCGGACAACTGTCTGCTGTAATTCGTATTCGGCATTTGATTCAAGTCCGTTTAAAAAAAAAAAATATTATGTTAAATTTTTTTAAACTTAATTTAATTTATGTATTTTAATTAATATTTTTATTGAAATAAGTTCTGCGAATGTTGAGAGGGCCGCCCTAATATTAAAAAAGGTTTACCTTATCGAGTCTTCGCATTAGCATTCGAGCGTTGTGTGAAAGCTTTACGCTTTACAATTCAAAATTAATGTTACAACAGCTTTATTGAAGCTTTCGCAAAAAAGCTTTATTACGTTAGCTTACTGTTTGTTTCACTTTTTACTAGATACATGTTGCCAAGCAACATTAGCTTGCTGTTCGTTTCACTTTTTACTAGATACATGTTCCTAAGCAATGTTGAGCAACCAAAAACACTCAACCAAACACCACACATATGTTTGAGTGTATGTGTTTAAACAATTTTCATTTGAGAAATTAAAATACTAGAAATATATCAACCAATATGAAATGTATATCAAATGAAAGATAACATCTTCATTTACCTACAAAAAAAATTTTAAAAAAATTCATCTAACTGTTTCCTCAAATTCAATGAAATAAAGATTACAACAATAAAAACCTGACATGACTCCTCATACCGTAAGGTAAGACGTATTCTACGTCAAAATAATTTTTTTCTTTAAAATTCATAATGGGTTCATCACCAAATGGTTGTGACAGCCATTCAATTCAAGTAATTAGTTGAGCATGTCAATGTATTATGTGGTACAACCGAATTAGTTTTTACATTTTTCGTTCATCTAACTAATAGAATATTCGCCACTACAGGATAATTTGATTGCTACAACTAAATCTTGCTGGACAAATAACATTTATTTATTGTTTCTTATTTCAGTTCTTGCAGCCAAAATTGAATTACAAATCAATTGATATGCACAACATTTGGTGATCACAACTTTATAATGTGATAGTCCAAGGAACCGCCAAATTTTAGTTGGCTGCAAATATAACGGGTTTTTCAATTAGAGCGTTTTTTTAAATAAAAGTTTTTTTAAATAAAACAAAACCGGTTTTAGATACCAATGAAATTCTATATTCCTGTGAAAGTACGTGCGATGCCATTATGTATGGAACTCGATTTCTTTTACATGGCCACCACGGGCACGCTTGCAGAAGTCCAGACGCTGAACCCAATTTTCGACGGTTTTCAAGCATAAATCGGCCGATACTGCTGCAATTTCATTTCATCTAATGTTTTTTTTAAGAAAATGTACTATTTTTATAAAGAATTACTTTCTGTAAGAAAAAGGCAAAAGAGTATGATTTTATTTTTTACAAAGAAGTACTTTTTGTAAGAACAGGTACTTTTTAAAGAAGTGGTACTCTTTTTAGCCTTTAACGAAAGCCAAACATATTCGAATTCTATTTATTCAAAGGATTTTAAATTTCAAAGCATTACGCATAAATGGAATGAAACTATTTACTCTAAAGAGTATAATGCTATCATAAAGATCGCACGATTTTGAGAGTGCAAGGGAGACAATAGATAAATAACAGATGTCCTTGAAAAAGGTTATTTTTTTTAAGAAAATGTGCTTATTTTCAGAAATTCTACTTATCTCAAGAAATGAAAAGAAAATGTATTACTTTAGTTTTAAGAAAAGGCAATTTTAAGACAAGGAATTTTTTTAAGAAAGTGAATTTTTTTGAAGAAAAGGTTTTTCTAAGAAATGGGAATGTTTTTAGAATTGGTCCCTTTTTCAAGAATAGGTACATTTTTAAGAGTGGGTACTTATATCAAGAAAAGTTATTTTGTTTGACAGAAAAGGTTATCTTTAAAGTAAAGGTAGTTTTTTAAGAAAAGGCAATTTGTTGTAAGAAAATTTACTTTTTTAAGAAAAGGGACTTATTTAAAAAAATTACTCTTTTTAAGAAAAGGTACTTTTTATAAGAAAAATTACTTTTTTTTAAGCAAAGGTACTTCTTTAAGATAAGGTATTTTTTTAAGAAAGGATATTTTGTTTAAGAATATTAATAGGTATTTTGCTTGGGAAAATTTACTTTTTTTAAGAAAACGCACTGATTTAAGAAAGTGTTCTATTTCTTCAATTTGGCTTTTCTAAATTTACTTTTTATTGGGTTCAAAACTGCAATATATACTAAATATTAGTTACGGCTCCACCTAGAAAACTTCCTATTATACAAGAAAATTCCCAACATATCTACTTAATTTATTTCTCTATGATCCAAGCCATTAGTCTAGACACAAACCAAAGCAAAAGTAAACAATATAGTTGATAATCGTGGGTTGTAGCATAATAGTGTTAAAACAAAAGTTGTTTATTTTTTTTCATTTAGCTCCCATCCCGCAGCGTGAGATAAGGAATATCGTTCCAAAAATTAACCTAATACACTAGGAAATACACTAGGCCGGTACGGGACTATAAGTAAGTCCCTCCAAAAACATTTTCAGTACAACCTAATGTACGAGGACGGATCAATAAGACCGTGAGTTTTCGTACTTCTCTCGTATTTATATGAAATACAACACTGCTTCCATCAAGTTCCACCACTGTCAAATTTTGAACAAGTTCCGTTATTTACTTTACGTTTAACAGCTGTTCAAAACATGCAACCTCGTGCATTTTTTTAAAAATGGGAAAAAGTGAATTTCGAGTGCTCATTAAACATTATTTTTTGCAAAAAAAAAGTCAATCAAACCAAGGAAAAGCTTGATAAATACTATGGGGACTCTGCACCATCGATCTCGATGGTAAAAAAGTGGTATACTGACTTTCGTTGTGATCGCATAAGTACAAATGACGATGAACGTTCTGGACGGCCAATTGAGGTCAATAAACCCGAAAATTTAGAAAAAAACCCACGATATGGTGTTGGCCGATCGAAGAGTAAAAGTGCGTGAGATTGTTGATGCCATAGGCATTTCATATGGCAGTGTGGATTCGATTCATATGGCAGTGTGGATTAATCAGTTTGGTTTAAGAAAGCGTTTGCTCTAAATTGACCGTAAACGTAATAGTGTGACAACTTCAAAGGATTGTTTGGAGTTGTTGGAATTGGGCTACGAATTGGTACCTCATCCGCCATATTCTCCGGATTTAGCGCCAAGTGACTATTTCCTATTTCCAAACCTAAAGAAATGGCTCGGTGAAGAGAGATTTAGCTCCAAGGATGAAATTATTGATCAAAGAAATGCCTATTTTATTGACCTCGAAAAATCCTACTTTTTTTGGAAGGGATACAAAAATTGGAGACACCTTGAACTAAGTGCATTTTGCTAAAAGGAGATTATGTTGAAAAATTATTTTTTTTTTGCAAAAAAAAATCCGTTTCATTCAAAAAGTCAAGGTCTTATTGATCCGCCCTCGTATATGCTGAAATAACTTTTAATTGAAATACTCACTTAGAATCAAACAAATATCTGAAGCGCAGAGAAAATTTACGCGATGCAATCAAGGTGTACATTCATCAACTCTGACAAAAAACAAATAGAAAGTATCCCGCTTACTGATTTCTGGAACGGATTTCTAGACTACAACACGGATGAGTTTTCTATACATTTTCTGTCCCGGATTTTTGGTTTTCATACTTCTCCACTACCTTCTTCAATGTTTGTAACTGAAAATCTATTGCCTTTTCGTCACACAAAATCCTTGAAAAATTTTCTAACTGCCAACAACGTAGCACCAGCCAGAAAACTGAATAAATTTTGATATTTTTAAGATTGACACACAATCAGGATATTACAAGAAAAATAGAAGAAGCTGCTGATGTAAATAGAAAACTACCACCAGTTGAAAGGATCTCTAGCGCATGGTAACAACCAACAACAACCACATAGATGCTGATACAAAAACAAACAAACAATTGTCAACCGGGATCTCTCTTAATACATTTTGGGTTCTGATTATCAATTTTTCAGAATTTGCGCCACAAATTGTTTATACAGATTGCTAGACGGACCCACAGCCATAAGGACACATGCAATAGGGAACAAAAATCTCGGCAGAAGGAAGGCAAGATTTTATCACCTGCTCTCTGTCAGCACGCTCTCCATTTCTATCGCTCTATGTCGTTGTTGTCTCCCTTGAACTCTTAAACTCCTGCGATCTTTACGATATCATGATACTATTTAGAGTAAACGATTCGATTCAATTTATGCGTCATGCATTGAGATTTGAAATCCTTTGAATAAATATTATTTGAATATACATATTTGGATTTCGGGTAAAGGCTTAACAGGATGTGAGTCGTGCATTTCCTTAGTGCTCTCTATATAAAGTGCATGTCTTCTTTCCGCTCCACTCGGGCTAAAGTGCATCAAATAAGAAGACATTTAAGACAGGTAGTGCAGTACGTGTTTCCCTTTCTTTTTGTCTCCACATAGAGTTTTGTTATGTTAATGAGGTCATAAAATGATGTGACAAAGGATTCGAATTTTGATGATTCATCAATCGGTGAGCGTAATTTGCATAAAACTTTATGAAATCGTAGTTTCGTAGAAATCGTAGTTAATGTGAAGTGGTTGTAATTTGTGAAATCTCAAATGTCATAAATGTGTTTCCGGTTTGTAATGACTGTGATAACTTAGTTCATGTCAATGAACTTAAGTTACCTTTGAATAATTATTTTAAAGGATAACAATTTCGAGGAAATACTGGTAGAGGCTTCGAACAATTTTCGAAATAATTAAAAATTGCATAACTTGTGGGATTGGATAAAGGACGAAGATTGGGAACGATCTTGAATATTTTAAACTGCAAAGAAAATGTCCATTCAACAAAATATGGAGAATATGCATCGAAAACTGTATCACTTTTAGCGGAAATGTATCCACAGAAGAAGTTCATCCCGACGGTCCATAAAATATTGGCGCAGGACAAAGATATAATTGTGAATAAGCGAGTCACGGCTTATTATAATCGTGGGATTGATGATGGAGTTCCAACTCCGTACCAATCGCTGGATATGGTGAATGGACTGTATTTAATGTTGAAGTTGATTATGGTTGAGCTAGAGTTAGTTTTATATAAATGATAATAAATTATGTGAGAGATACGGACAAGGATAAGAATTAATGGTGGCCCAGAGTTAGGACAACATGAGATGATTCTTACCTTTGACGATTGGGTGCTTCAAACGATTTGATAATTGACAATTTCCAAACTAAAGCTAAACTGTTCTCAATCACAATGAGGTACGAGTACAGTACTTAAATCTACACTGACTCTAGATCAGTGACGGCCAACAAGAGAAATGAGAATGTTTAGTTGTGTTTAACAAAAGTGAGAGTGGATTGGTAAACATACACCAGTGTACCTATTTCATAAAATTTAATCATAATTTATCAAACAAAGCGACGACAACCTGCCTTTGTTGATGCTGGTATGCAACTGAGTGAATTTTTTTGTTTTTTCCTCTATATTTCTTTTTGTTTCGTAAACGTTCGTGCTGTGTGTGTGTGAAACCCGACCAAACTTCGTCGTTTCAACAAGAGTTGGCCGTCACTGCTCTAGATTACAATTTTCAACTCATTGCATATATATAAGGATAAACGCTTGGCGTTTACACAAATTGAATACCAGTCTTTGGTAATTGGAGATCTTTCTGAAGAAGCACAGAAGCCTCTTAACAAATTGTATAAAAAATATAGATTGCAGAACACATTCAAAGCATCAAATGTGATGTAAAATGAGGACCTCTTCAACATTTTGGCAGAATCTTCCGATCCACTTATATGTTCCATGCGGCATGTGAAGTCACAAATAGAAAATACTCTGTAGAAAATAATTATAGTTTAGAAATAATTAGTCTTTTAGATTTACCTTCTCTTACGAATTATGATGAATATTTTACAAAAAATTTTAAAAAAAATTTTAAAAAAATATATTTTTTTAATTTTTTGGGTAATAATTTTAAAATATAAAAAAAGTTTTAACTTTAATAAGCCTTAAGGCGACTTCATTTTATAGGCTGAACAAATATCTATCATATGCCATTTAAATTTTTCAATTATCCTATTCGGTTCAAAATATATGATTTTTGCACAAAAAAAAACTCAAATGGCGCCACTGTGCGACGGCCACCAAATGGATACGGATGCCAAAATGACGGATAACAAAATCTCAAATCGTAATAATAGGAAAGGTTGACAAGAAATTCAACTAAAATAAACGTTTTTTATTACAACTCGGACGTAACGGATGAATCAGGATGAGGGTATGTTTAAGTCAGTTCAACCGATTGAAATTTCTTTACTGGTTTGAACAAAATACGCCACATGCCAAATTTTTAACGCGATTTCAAAATTTTTAAAGCGATTATAGTATACTCCAGACATTTTCCCAAATATACCCGATTCTCGAAAAATAAATTATTTACATCAAAACCGAAGCCACAGTTCGTGGAAAACATTTCGCTACTGCCCATTAAACTTAACCGATTTCAATTGGTATGTTGGTAAGGTCCTTGTCAAGCAATATTTTTGTCCAAACTCCAGTACACTACACATATCCTACCTGACTTCAATAATGGTTTTCTCCTTTATATTGTGAACAAAGTAATATATATTTATAGATTTTTTTAATTGAAAAATTATTATGGACAAAATAAGTCAGAACCTCACAAATGATTTTGGAAATAATTACAGTGTTGAAGTCGGAAAATGTATCATTCTCTAAACAATATAATTTACTAGAACGTTGATACAAAAATTTGGTGCCAAAAATTACAACATTTTCGTTAAATTCCATCTAATGGAAGTAATGTTTTCTCCGGTTAGTGAAAAAATGTAAATGCCGCGGGTGGGATACGAATTCACATTCGCTGGACGATCGAAGCCACTGCGGTGTGTATTCACACTAGTCACTAACCGAAAACATTAATTCTGCAGAGTGATTCTTTGTCATTACGTACACAAAACTATTATCCTACAACCCAGTATTATCAATTATATTGTATACTTTTGCTATGGTTTGTGTCTAGACTAATATGTTGGCAAATTTCTTGTTTACGGGGAAGTTTTCTAGGTGGAGTCTGTAACCAATATTTAATATATATTGTCGTTTTGAACCCAATAAAAAGTAAATTTAGAAAAGGCAAAGTGAAAGAAGTTTAGAAATAGAACACTTTCAAAAATAAGTGCGTTTTCTTAAAAAAGTAAATTTTCCCAAACCAAATACATATCTATTCATATCCTCAAACGAAATAACTTTTTTTAAAAAATACATTATCTTAATGAAAGTGTCTTTGCTTAAAAAAAAGTAAAATTTCTTACAAAACGTACCTTTTCTTAAAAAAGGATTTGTTTTTTTTTAAATAAGTAACTTTTCTTAAAAAATTTTTCTTACTAAAAATTGCCCTTTCTACCTTTTCTTTAAAGAGTACCTTTTTGTGAAACAAAATAACTTTTCCTGAGATAAGTACTACTCTTAGAAGTGTAAATTTAAAAAAAATCCAATTTCTGAAAAACTACATTTTCATACAAAAATTCTTAACAAAATGTAACATTTCATAAAACTAAAATAAAAAATTTTCTTTTCCTTTCTTGAGATAAGTAGCCTTTCTGAAAATAAGTAAATTTTCTTAAAATAACGTTGTCCCAAAAAGAGTGTCACTACTTTAAAAAGCAGCTGTTCTTAAAAAAAAGTACTTCTTTGTAAAAACATTTCATACTCTTCTGGCTTTTTATGACTACTTCTTTTTAAAATAGTACCTTTTCTTAAAAAAAACATTAGCTTTTAATAAAAGTAGTACCTCTATTTAAAAAACTCCCTTTCTTTAATGAGATGTACTTCTTTTCGGTGTGCAATGGGTAGTCTGCGTGTCTCTTTTACTTGAGGTCCTGGGTTCGATCCCTGCTCTGACCACCTTAAAATTTCTTTCGGTGGCGGTCACCTCGCATAGTGACGGCGACACTATCGAGTTATATGCCATGAAAATGCATCTCAAAACTACCCTTCGGAACCCGTGTAAAACTGTAGGTCCCATTCAGTGAGTATAAAACTAGAACGTGCACAGCTCACTGGTTGTGAGAAGCTCTCCCTGATTACTTCATGGGATGTAATGGGAAACCATTTATTTTTTTTTATTAAAAGCTAATGTTTTTTTTTAAGAATATGTACCATATTTAATAAGAAGTACTATCTGTAAGAAACAGCCTAAGGGTATGAATTTTTTAAAAAGAAGTACTTTTTTTAGAACGGGTACTTTTTAAAGAAGTGGTATTCATTTTAGGAAAAGGTAATTTTTTAAGAAAACTTACTTATTTTCATAACGGCTACTTATCTCAAGAAAAGAGAAGAAAAGAAAAGGTATTATTTTATTTTTAAGAAAATGTACTTCTAAGAAAATAAATTTTTGTAAGAAAAGGTATTTTAGTTTAGGAGAAGGTATTTTTTTGTTAAGAAAAGGTTTTTTTCTTAAGAAATTGGAAATTTTTTTAGAATTGGTCCTTTTTTCAAGAACAGGTAATATTTTAAGAGTAGGTCCTTATCTCAAGAAAAATTATTTTGTTTTACATCTTTACAGAAAAGGTAGTTTTTTAAGATAATTTACTTTTTTAAGAAAAGGTATTTATTTAAAAAAATTATTTTTTTAAGAAAAGTTACTTTTTGTAAGAAAATTTAATTTTTTAAGCAAAGGTATTTCTTTAAGGCAATGTAAATTTTTGTGAAAATTTACTTTTTTTTAAGAAAACGCACTTATTTAAGAAAATTTTATTTTTTAAACTTCTTTCACTTTGGCTTTTCTATATTCACCTTTTATTCGGTTGAAAACTACAACATGTAATAAACAGGCTCCACCTAGAAAATGTCCCAGTAGACAAAAAATTTCTTCCCAAATGTTACTCTAGACACAAACCAAACCAAAAGTACGAGTGGGAGAGTAACTGTGCTGCCAAATGTAATTCTATGTTTAGGGTTGTATCTCATGGATTTGCCAGTCTTGCACTTTGGCTTTTCTAAATTGACTTTTTATTGGGTTCAAAACAACAATATGTAATAAACAGGCTCAACCTAGAAAACTTCCCTTTAAACCAAACCATTGGTACCCAATATGGTTGAGAATAATGGGTTGGTTAAAAAAAATTGTTTAAAATTTTTTCATTTAGCCCCCATCCCTCAACGCGCTATAAGGAACTTTGTTCCAAAAATTTCTTTAAAAAGTTCATCATTTTACAAAAAGTATATTTTCTTAAATATCGATTTAAATTATCGTATTTTCAATGGGCGCCTTAGGCCTGTTGCAACTAACTAGTACATAATATCGACGCTGAACTTCGTTCTAACCGGGTGTCCCCTGACACCTCCTGTGATTTTGTAACCTTATTTTAAACTGGTGTACATATTTCTTCGTTCTAACCGGGTGTCACCTGACACCTCCAGTGATTTTGTAACCTTATTTTAAACTGGTGTACATTTAACACTGTTAGTTACTGAAAAACGCTAACCGTAATAAAGATATACACAACAAATCTACTGTTTGACAGGCGGAAGCAGATTGAAAATATTCCGACGCATTCCCGCCGCCAAAATAATTCGACACTGCCGATATAATTGGCCCTTATTGGTTTAAAATGTGAGCCGATTTTATCGGCCGATGGCTCTACTTGGCCCACTGATCAAATGCTAAAGGTTTAGTAATTTCAGAAACATCCCAAAGTTTTACAAACCTGGCATAACCTATAGGCGCCAACTTAATTATTATGTTGTGCCGCCGTCTTAGACACTTTTGTCTCGCCACGGAGTTTGTCTAAGCACGGAGTTGCCACCTGAAATGCCAATTTAATCTGAAATTGGGAGATGTAAACGGCTAATGCGGCATTTATACCAACCAAGTTTAACGCATTTTCGGGATTACATACGTTTTTTTGACATTTATAATCAATAATAAAGCGATAATTTAAGATTAGAGATAAAGGTTATCACTAACCTGGCCGCGATAAACTGCGTCATAAGGAGCAACGGATTGGAAAAGACTGCGTAAATTTCTAAGCAGAACGAACTTCACAACGTGAAGTTTTGGAATGACTTGAAGTTCATTACTGCGTACATTTCTAAGCAGAACGAACTTCCCAGCGTGAAGTTTTTGAATGACTTGAATGATCATATACATGATTTTGTCACAAATTTTATAATTAAATGATGATTTATTTTCCTTTGTTCTTATAAAAAATTCAAAAAGCGAGAAAATAAAGTCATACTTATTGGGTAATCTATATAATAATAAATTTGTTTCACATGCCTCTTCCGACCTTTTTCAAGTCCCGGGAATCACGGGACACCGCACTAATTCTGACATTCGGCTGATGTATCGGTTGACTTAAGTCCTAAACAATTTTGTATACAGCACATCTCGCATGACCGACCATGAAGAACTTGAAAACTGTTAATATCTGCTTCAATAATTTCTGCAAAATAAGACGTTTTAATACAAAACATATTTTACTTACCTTTATTAATAACACCAAATAATTTTGAAATTTTTTAATTATTTTTAAAATAACATTTGATTATAGAACTTTAGACGTCATATGTTAAATACATGGCATTAGGTCGTGGTAACCGAACTGAATATGAATTCGGTTGTACCCACAGAATTCATGAGAAATTCGGTTACAGCAACGGAATTGACGCCAAATTCGGTCATTGCAACCGTATTAAAGCTAGATTCGGTTACTGCGACCGAATTGATACCAAATTCGATAGTTACAACCGAATTGATGCCAATTCGGTTACTACAACCGAATTAATGACAGATTCGGTTACTCCAACTGAATTTGGTACCAATTTCGGCTCTTGCATCCGTATTTATTTGAACGAATATAATTGAAGATTCAGTTGTCACAACCGAATCAAATAAGAAACGGGTTTGCTTCAACCGAATTTTACAATTAGTTCTCTGAGTGTACTGCCAAACCCTTCCTGATGGCTGGACTAGGTATAATCGTAGCAACGAAAACTCAGCACTTTCGTTATCCATGTCAGCTTTCAGTAGATTATCAGCTTCGTTAGCAACTCAACAACCATGATATTGTAGCTAGGTCAAATATTCAAAAGGAATGTCTCAGGCGACAAACCTCCAGATGCTGTTTGTTTCAATTAGAGTCAGTTTTTTTGAGAGTAGGTCAACGCCGTTGATGTAAGTCAATCCTTGGTCAACTTTTCGAAGGTCGATTTTAATATCTGGTTGCAAGTTAAGCATTACTTACCAATAAACCAAAATCCAGAAATTGTATAATAATTGTAAATAATTAAATCGTAACAGTTTTTAAACAGTTTAGTTTTGTTTGTTTGTTACTGCTTTTATTTTAATTTATTTGTAATAATAGTAATTAAAAATTAGTCAGACTTAAAAATTATTTCAACGTTCTACTGCTAATATTAATAAATAACTGAGAGTAATACAAGTTTTGGTAAAATGCTGTGTTTGTTTGTCTTCCAGAGACAAAAAATTATTTACAACAAATTTAAATTTAAAAAATAAAGTAAAAATTGAGAAAAAAAAGACTAGAACCTAAACTCAATGCCAATCTAAAAGACAAGTGTTCTATGCAAAAAGGAGAAATAAAATTGAAAAATAAATTAAACTAATTAAAAACGTAAAATACTATAGCAATATAGCACCGGTTCGATCGAGATTTATTAAGTCAGTCCTTAAAAACTATGAGTATCCTATTAGATTATTGTCGTTGAGGTTTGTTTGGTCTGCCTTTTTAAAAACTATGAAAGAATTAATAAATTAAAAAATTGATTAATAGATACAGATAACGTTATCCTTTCCAGAGGAATGTGAGCTTGAGATTTCACAAAGGGATTCCTTCGTTCGGTGTTGCCACACTTACACAATTGTAATGGTACAATTGGTGGTGGCGTGTTTGTTAAGCAGCGACATGCGGGAGAATGATTTGTTGCATACCTTGCAGGCGTATTTCTTAACGTCAACATGGGTCTGTTGGTGGGCTCTCAGGTTGGAGCGATCAGCAAACGAGCGTGGGCAGTCAGGACACTGAAATGGCTTCTCACCGGTATGGGTTCGTATATGGCCTTGTAACAGCCACGGACGAGAGAAGGCCTTGCCACAGATGGGACATTTGCAGGGCAAGGTGTGAGTTCGAATGTGCATCTTCAAGGCGCCCATAGTGGTGTATAGCTTACCGCAATCCTGACAGGAATGTTGTTTCTTCTCCTGATTGCACTCGGCAGCGGGGCAATGGAACTGTTGATGCTTGGACAACCCCATGGAGGTAGAGTACATTTTGTTGCATTCATCACACTTGAAGCGGTAATTCTTGCTGGCATTCTGTACAGAGCTCGAGGGTGATCCACTGATCGAAGAGGAGGATGACATCGAGCTGCTGTGCGATGAAGCTGATGAGAATGATGCAGAATGGGATGGTGCCTCATCGAAGAGATGAAATAGAGCAGGCAGAGGTATATCATTACGCAATGAGAGATCTTCTGGCTCAGAAATCAACTCTGAGCCAGGACTCGATGGTGGGGTAATGTGTTGATAACTGTAGTTCGACCTTGGAGACGCAGCTGAAGCCTCTGACGAGGCTGGCGAAGGGAAAATGTCTGAGGTGTTGGGTTGATAGGTATTCCACAAAGCAGTCATGGGATTGCAGCCAGCTGCCGTTACAAATGCAGATTGATAGGGATTCGTAGAGTAGTCACTGGTGTTATCAGTCAGACCTCTCATATGAATATCACTAGGTTTGTATTCCATGCTGGAGTCAGATTCTGTTTGAGGTGAGAGCATTACAGAGCTACCAGATAGATCCAATATTGGTGGACTCGCAATGCGGCTGGGTGGTGTTGCTGGTGCCACTGACGGTTTGTTAGAAAGATTTAAGACATATTCACGCTTAGCTGGGACGACATAATCCGCGAAACTGTCGCTAGCTTTGCGTTTCAATGACAAATCCTGTGGCTGATCATCGACTGACTTGGATGCAGTTGTAGTCAAAGCCAACGCTTCTAGTTGTTCGCAGTGTTGAGGTTGTTCCTGTTCATCTTTAACGTAGATGATAGGACGTTTCTTCAGTGGGCAACTTTTGTAGTTGGTGGCCATTATGTGGTTTTTTTTGAAAATTTTAAACGAAAATAAAAAAGGCTTTTTACACGTTTCTTTTGTTATATTCTCACTACAGATCGTTTGGTTTTACGAGTTCTTTTCAAAATTTAAAAATATAACTGAGAGTTTTGCTTTGAGATGTTCACTGTTCGAGGGGTCGTATTCCTATGACAGGTTAGCTCTCTGTGATGTCTTTTATATGCGTCGTCCACAATGATGAGAGAAAGTGGTGGATTTTCAAATGCTAGCACACACGATATTTCTCTCCTCCCTCTCTCTCGCTCGCGCTCTCTACATTTCAGTCATTACTCATCAGGGTTTACACATAATAAGATTTTCCCATTCCCTTATTTCTGTAACTTCGTCAAAAAGGGCTGGTGGTTGGGTGGATAATATGACTGGCTACTACCTGAGCGATTGTCGTTCGCATCGCTAGCATTGTGGCAGACGACCCTCATCCAATTGCACACAGCCAGCCGTACACACTCGCACATGCAGCCAAGCAATGATACTCCGGACGCTGTTCGTTCTTTACGCATTGGGAAGTTTTCTTATTACATTTATGGAAAATACGTCAAAATCTCTCAATGTGATGATAATCAAAGAAATCGGTGGTGGCAGTCAGGTAAGCGAACGATTCAACTTTTTGAATTGTCGCCAATCATACATATGAACATGTGGTGGACGGACCTCCTCCATACATTGGCCCAGGTTTTTACGGTGAGATTTCCCCACATGCAAAAGGGAATTTATTTTTGTTATACAAAAGTCTGGTGACGAGATCGTCTAATGGTGATATGGAATTTGCCTGTGATCATTGATTTGCCTGGAGAATATTTAATTTTATTGAACTGAAAGCTCTTCTTTGATAAGAAAGTCGATTTTGAAAGTCTGGTTAAAATTTAGAGGAGACTTTTATTACATAGTAACATATTCCTTTTGGAATTGCCCACATTGGTTGTAGAGTTTTGTAGGAGTTTTAATATACAAATAAATGCCAAATTCAGTAGGATATATGGCCCAGAGATACCTTTCCTAATTTAATTCTCAATATTCTCAAAAGATGGGAGTAGAAGAGGTGATTGCGGTAACATCAAATTTTTGTGAATGCGCATTTCCACAGAAAAGTCCAATTTATGCCGCGCAATGTCAGACTTGTTAATTTTCGCTTCCTATTGTAATTAAGCAAACAAAATCATAAATTTGTCAACATTACTTTTACGGTGGCATTTTGAATTATTGATCAAGAATATTTTTTCATTGTATTTCGCGAATTGAAAATTAAATTAAAAAATTTGAAAGCAAAAGTTTGCATGAATACGATTTCAAATCGCTGCCACGAAATCAAAATAAAAAGGTTGAAAATATATTTTCCTATTTATGATCATAGGGATCAACTATAATGAACAACAATTTTGGTTTTCCAAAATACACTACGAAACGAAACTACAAAGGTCGATTCTCTATCATATAAAAAAAGAGTTTGACGTTTCCATAATCAGCCCTTCCGTTCGCAACTTTTGAGACAAACCTCAAACTATCAATGCCAATATTTCAAATATATTAGTGATAAAGTCAAAACTACATAAACATACGGTCGGTGCCAAGATCGCAAAAATCATCTACTATAATTTTTTAACGGAAACTCAAAAAACGCCATATATGTATGTAAGTCACATCGTAGCATACGTACCTGGTAGCAGCAATGATTCGCAACTGTAATGTTAAGCTGACCGAAAACTGTATGAAGCCAGGAACAGAGAAATTTAATCAGCGAAAATCTCCAATTAACAGAGGTTTTCACAGTCTACACAAAGAAAAACTCACTCAGGTACTAGCAGAGATTTCACCATCTCCCGATGATTCTTAAGCGCAGTGAAAACATATGTTAGGCTTTATAAAAAGTCCTGGAAACACCATATTTGGTTATGAAAACCCCGTCTAAAAATAAATCATAAAACGATGAAAAGTATCTCACGGCATCCGTTGAAAATAATAAAAATTTAACATATAAAAGACCCCGAATATTCTAGCAAATGATAAAGATAAACACTGAAATAGTTATAGCTGAAGATGCGCCAGTAGTTTGAACATTCCTTGTCCCAGAAAACTCAAATGCAGATGAGGAAATTGAGCAAAATTAAGATGATGATGTCGATTGTCCCTATCATAATCTGGACGAGGTCAGAACAGAAATTTACCGGTTTAAAAACAAACACCCGCAGCTGCGGATGGCCCATCATGACTGGCGACGCTCAGTTGGCAGGGAGCATGAACCAACTCATATGCAAAATTTAGCTTGACGAATGTATGCCCGGCCATTGGAGTTCCAGATTACAGTAACCTGTATTTTTAAAGGGTAATCCGAGTATATACCAAATTCAAATAAGCCTTGTATCCAGTGCATACAAGATCCTTTTAAGCGTAATGTGTGAAAGACTAAAACCAGTTGTTGTAGACCTAATCAGACATAATACGTGTGCTTTAGACCATGGAAATCCAAAAGCAACAAATGTTTAGGACTACTCGAAACCTTGTACAAACCCGATGAAAGGCAAATTAGCAGCTAATAATTGTTGATTATAGGTTCTCTTCGATATGGAGAATATTTTAGGAAACTCTATCTAAGTTTGATATTGCCGCCAAGCTGTTACGTTTCGCCAGAACAATAATGACATACACAAAATCCTTAGTGACTATTGGTAAAGATCATACCTACCCATTTGATATCACACAAGGCGACACCTAAGCGACCGATCCCTTCTACATCTTAATGGAGATCATAATGAGAAAAACCCGAATATACCCCACATCATCAAAAGTCAAATACCCCTTTCATGTACTAAGGATATAGCTACCATTGAATGGACTCTGCGAAAAGTTACTGCATTATTCTCGAGAATCGACAAAGAATCAGCAAAGTGGGTTCGACAATAACAAGGTTACTGGGACAAGGTTAATGGCTTTAACGATCCGAGACTTCACTCGGTTGAAGAAGATCACAAACTATGATACTTACTTACTTAAGTGGCTACAAATAACCTAGAGGGGTCAAGGGCTTTAACAAATGAGGACGTTCGTCCAACTGGTACAATCTTCAGGTTTTCTCCTCCAGTTGGTAACACCAAAGTTCTCGCAGCCAATATTCCACCTGGTCTTTCCAGCGAAGTCTTGGTAGTACCATTTTTCGATGTCCTTCGAGTACGTCTTCGAATACCTTTCGGACTGGTTTATTCTGATCCATTGTTTTGACATGACTTAGAGAGCGTAAACGCATAACTGCGTCGATATCGGGATACAGAATATGCAGCTCGTAGTTTTTATTGTAGGACCGTATATTTTTCGGATCAGTTTTTTCTCAAAGACTCCCGTGATATTTCATCAGCATGCGACATGACCCACAATTCTGCGCCATAAAGCATGACAGGTTGTTGTATGAGAGTCCGAAATACTTATAGTTAGAAGATCCTCGTTTCTTGAGAGAGGGTGTTATCTCTGAAGTGCTTGCTTACCCCCAAAATATCCTTGGTTTGCAAGTACTCCGTTTGATATCCAGACTGACGTTACTGCTTCTCTTCACGGCAGATCCGACGTAAATAAATTCGTCTACTACCTCGAAATGCTATTAACGTTCACCGTTTTATCCAGTCGGGTGCATGCTCTGCTTGTCGAAACCATAAATTTTGCCTTGTCTTCGTTTACTACCAAACCCACTTTTGCTTATTCCTTCTCAATTCTCGGAAAGAGTGCAGTAACTTCTCGCAGATTTCGCCCAATAATGTCTAAAGCATCAGCATATGCGAGCAGCATGTGACTGTTGATGCTGATAGTTTCATTCGTGTTAACAGCAACTTTTCTCACGATGCTCTCGGAAAATATGTTCATGAAATCGCATGATAGTGTGGCCATTCCTGAGGCCGTGCCTCGTACTAAATTATTCGGTGAGATCTTTACAAATCGTTACTAAGAATTCCGTGCCGGTCAGTATCATTCTACAAAGGCATGTCAGCTTAGCAGGAAAACCAAGCTCCGACATAGCTTTACACGGTTTTCCCTGTATCGGACTATCGAAGGCAGACTTATAATCTACAAAGAGGTGGTAGGTGTCGATTTGCTTTTCGTTGATTTTTTTCCAGGATTTGTGTGGTTCATAGTTGACTTCGTAGTTCTAGCTTTCGTAGCTTTTTCCAAAAACGGGCCACAGTATTTTAAGACAGCAATCGTTGGGCATGCATTCGTTTATCCAGATATTGCATATGAGCTTCAACGCATAGCCGCTAGCCTTAAACAGCTCAGCCGGTGATCCATCCGCACAAGCGGCTTTGTTGTTATTAAGCTGGGAAATTACAATTCTAACTTCGCACTGGCTAGAAGGGGGGCAGTCGACGCGATAGACTGTATTTGCTCAACAATCAGTATTGAAGAATTCTGGGACAAGCAAAGCAGAGAAATGATCTCTCCATAGTCCGAACATACTCTGCTCATTTGTGCCAAGATTACAGTCCTTATATCTACAAAAGCGGGGCCTGGATTCATTTCCGTTGGTTTGGCTTTGTACTTTTCGGTAGAATTTACAGACGTCATTCTTCCTTCTGTACCAATAAATTTTTCGACCACGCGCTTTCTCCACACCGTTACTCTTCTCTATATACCGCTCGGTTCGCGTTGCAAGTGACTGAAGCATTGCCACACGTGCAGCGTTCTTTTCTCTAAAACCGTTATATATACGTGGTTGGGGACGAATCTATTTCAATCGGATTTGGCACTATAACGGCAGCCATGAGATCAAACGGAGAATTATGTTAGATAATAGGTGGTTTTTCGGCTAATCAAGTACATCAAAGGTAAAGCTCTGCCTCTAGGATATAGCAGAATAAGATATACCAGAAATCCAGCATAAGCTTTATGGCGCAGAATCTTGGTTAATGTTGCAAGCGGAGGAAAACGCTGTGGGTGTGTTCGAGTAGAAACTACTATGGAAAAAATTTGGAAATATAATAGTATTGACGTCCTATGAACCACGAGTGTATAACCCACGAGTTGTATGAACTGCATCCCGACACCGAAGTAGTTAAGCGAATGAATAAAAATCAACGTGACTATGCTGCCTCCGCCATATCAGTAGAATGGATACTGGTGAATTAGCGCCACAGGTATTCGAAACTGTATTTCAAGGAAGGCGAAAAGTATGACAATTGGAAGGATCAGGTAAACGAAATACTCAGAAAGTTTGGTGTCACCAAGGTTAGAGAAAAGCCAAAAGATTAAACTGGTTCACCAAATACGATGTGATGGGCTTAACCACCGTGGGTTATTTGATATCAACTGAGCAAGCTATATGCCCTACCCATTGCTGATTTGTATGGCTTATGGTGATGCACTTGGACTTGATATAACCGAAATACCTAAAATTGTTTTTTGTAAGGTAAGGACAAAAGCAAAACTATATCGTTTAACATTATTTTTAAGGACAGTATGAAAAATATGTATTGACTAGAAAGAGAAGTCGAAGCGATAGTGATTCATCTAATGACACACTTCTGGACATAAACTTTAGGAAGTAAGTCGGCCTGTTGTAGACTCTTCTCAGCCCTGGTAGTACCTAATATCTTTACGCAGATTCCCTTAGTTTGCTCTAATTCATTAGACTGGGGTGCCTCATTGGAGAGATATCGGAGTTTTAATCGTGAAATTCTACTCGACGAAGTTCCACTTTGTCCAGATTCACTTTATGCTTTGGTGATGTTGATGAATACTATTTTCTCCCGATTCAGTACATTGTTTGGGAAAGTGTTTCTAAAATATTCATACACTTTTTGTCCGCTCTTTTAGTTCCTTAGTGCCTAGCAGCCGATATCAACCCTGGCTGCCAAAAATTTTGAATTTTAATTAAAAACAAATACATAGTAATTGAATACAAATAATAATTAAATACAAATAGTATTCGACATAATTTTAGGTTGTTTTGACAAAATTTTTCGATTTAGCGAACAAAGCTGAGACTGTTCAATCTCTTAATCGATTATAATTCCTACTTTTACCGGCACAAAAGGATGTAACTTGCATACAGTTCAGCACAAAACCTACTTGTTTTCCTTTCTGCTTAAAAATTTGATTTTGTGACATAGTAAGATATTACGGACTACCACAACAATTCATCTCAAATATAATCGCTGAATTTACTATTAAACAATTTTTTCATACTCAATCCATTGTCCCTTGGGGTAATTTCTTTAAAAATATACAATTAGAAATCTTTATTGGAAAAACTGTATAAACGCGAACTAACGACGCGATCTCATCTCTCGATCTCCAAAGATATAGAGTTTCTCTGTCTAAACATAAATTCTTAGAATAAATTCATAAAACAATAGATATCATCATTTCACTTAGTATTTCGTCAAACATTTAATATATTCAATTTCGATTCCATTTCCCAGGAATTCTACACCTCGTAATTTTCATTTAATAAATTCCCCAAAAGGCAATTTGTTGAAACTCCAAAACCCCCCCTTGAATGCAATTCTACAAAACATTGATTCCCCAAATAATTTGAATATTTAGTTTCGTTTTGAAATCCAAAGTCATAGAAACCCACAATTAAAATATGCGAAAAATGACACACATAGTATTCCCGGTATAAATATCATCATCATCGCCACTAGGAGAGAAGTATTTCAAGATCAGTTCCATTGCATCCCCCCATACCATAACAGATGTTACAATCCACTGAGTTACGATATGACAGCCAACATAATTCCATCAAATACACAGACGAAGATGAGGATCACGAGCATGGTGGCAGTGGCCATGACTATTCCCTTTTTACACCACTCTCATAGAAATAGGGGAAAGACCTTTCTATTCCTGACTCGAACGATTTGTATATTTTGAAAAGAGAGTGCAAGAGATATGACTATCAAACAAAACCAACCCCCACGTCTCGGAAATTTTCTAATACGAATTTTCCACAAAATTTCCCATTAATAGATAAACGGAATTTCTAGGGGAAACAATGTGGGAAGTGAAACACCACACCAAACATACACACGGCAAAATTTCCATTTCCCAAATAAAACGGAAATGTTCGTTGGCATTACCTGCATGCATCATGTGTCAAAGGCAGGCCAGACGATGGTGTTGCTGCTTGACAGGGTCATATTCGAATTCCTGTGTGTGTGAATATCGAAGAGCAGGCATTTGAAATTATGATGGTGGCATGTGCTGCTTGTTACGCTTCTGCCAAGTTAAAAATTGTTGATGAGTGGCTGAATCCATCGTAAGGGGAGGGTAGTTGTAGCTGGGATAATGGGAGTGTTGTTTCCTATGCGAATGGGTGTGAAAGTGATATCTTAAGAGAGAACAAAGCATTAACAGTGGAGTAATAAGAGATGTTATATTATATTAAGAGAACGACAACCTTTCAAGTTTGCTTACTATTTAGGATCAGTGTTGCCAGAGAACAACAAAAAAATTATGCCTCATATTCTTAAAAATTGTGCCGATTAAAAAACCATTATACCAAAATTATTTTTTTTTTTAATTCTGAGTCCACAACACATTCAGTCACTCCAAGAAATGGGTGCTCATCTCAGCTGTAAACAGCTGTTCTACCTTCAACTTAAAAATAAGGATTATTATTGGAATTTTCTCAATGTCCGTTGAAATTACTAATCGATACTTTAATTTATTGGAACGTTATACTGCCTGTTTAGATTTTTCATTTTCTCATGCTCCGGTTAAGCTAACAGGATGTTAGATGTTTTATACTGGCAACTCTGATGCGTTGGCAACCCTGGACGAGAGACCACTAGTGTTTTACAGTGCTTTTTTGCGAAATTCTATAAATACAAATATCGTCTGTTAAAACCCAGTAAAATCGATCCGGTTAACATTACAAATAATTTTTTTTTTTAACATTACAAATAATAAATTTTGGATTCAAATTATCATCGAGAATGCCACCCAAAAGCCGCAGAAGCACGAGAAATCCATCAATTTTATGTGGTGAGTGCAAAACAGAAGTTAAAGAAGAAGAAGAATATGCAATTACATACGACAAATGCGGCGAAATATTTCATGCTCTCTGAACTACACTGTACAGACGTCAGTTTGAGAATTTAATGGATAATGAATGAGAGAAATACACCTGTCACATCTGTAGTGGTACTGGAGGGAGCTTTAGAACCGAATTGAGTTTTATAAGAACAAAACCAAGGCTGGTCTAGTAAAGGTTAACGCATTAGAACAGCTGATTTTGCTTTCTTATGACTCTATCTGTCAAATTCGGTTTATTTTGTTATTGTACTTTTTTGTTTACTTTCTTTGGTCATATGTGTTTGTGTTGAATTTGACATTTAGAGTCATAAAGCAAAAACAAAATCCCTGTTGTTGGTGCCTACAACAACAACAAATCCTACTGCGTTAACCTCTACTAGATCAGCCTTGAACAAAACTTACTAAACTTGATCGTTTGGATCAGCTGAATCAAATGCAAGCTTCGATAACGTTTATGTCACAACAATTTGATAGCATTATAAAGGGAATCGATGATAATAAAAAGCGTCTTGAAGTTGTGCAGAAGGAAAATAAAATATTAAAAAAAAGAAATGTACGATTTAAAGCAATCTGTGAAAGTTTTGAATGACAATCGCGTAAAAAATGATTGCCTAGTTAGTGGGGTGGAGAAAACTGAAGATAAAAGCGCTGCTGAAACTTTTGTCAAACTTATGAATGATCCTGGTGTTCAAATCGAAAAATCCGAAATTGATGATGCATATTTTCTCAAAAAAAAGGAATAACTTAAAAAAGCAGACTATGGTTGTAAAGTTTACGTAAAAGAGTTTACGTAAAAATTACTGAACTATCAACGCCAAAATTCATATATTGTGCTGAGGATGTGGACAATCTTTTGTTGGATGCAACTTCGAGAGGAAACGGCGGAATCAAACTCATCAAGATGAAGAAGATAATGATGATAATAGTGGTGAAACTGATGCAGAGTTTGTGTCTCCATAATATTATTATAGTTATAATTAATTATTTGAATTGACAACATTTTTTTTTAAATTATCACGAATTATACAGAAAATAAATATTTCAATTCGTTAAATTCTTTTGAATCACATTTAGATAGATTATAAAGTAATTATTTTAATATAATATCTGTTAATATTAGAAGTATTCTTCAGTTAACAAATTAAACAGTTTTAAAAATGTTATAGTACAATTTCCAAAACTACCCGATATAATATGCACTCAAGAGACTTGGTTTAAAGATGATTTATTACAACTCTACAACTTCGCAGGATATAACGCCGTACATTGCTGCCGGTCAGATGGTTATGCAGGGACGTCAGTATACATAAATGTAAATTTGCAGTATACTGTAGAAATTTGTGACAGCAACAACTTCCTTGATATGATCGTTGTTTGTCTGGATAATAAAATTGTGGACGGGAAGGAACTTAGAGTAATATCCTTCTACAGATCGCCGAAATGTAACGGCAATTACTTCCTCAGTAAATTAGAAAATGCTGTAGGCCGATTTCCAACTATTTTTGTTGGAGATTCAAACATAGATGTAGTACAACATGTTTTTCTACCGGCACTATTAAGTTTACTCCACTTGTATGACTTTAAAAATAGTCATTGCATGAAAACTCGTCCTTGCAGCGGTACATCTACTGATAACATTTACAGTAATTTGCAATGTCGCTTTAAAATCTACTCGGTCGAATGTCATATTTCGGATCGTAATATAATTTGCTGTGTATTGAAATCTGATACTGGAAACTCCAAATTTGTAGATGGGGTACTCCGTCGCTGTGAGTATTCAAATGTAAAACAGTACTCGCACCGTAATCTTACCATGGCTAGTTTAACAGGCAATCCTTGTTATGATATGTCTTATTTATCTGCTAAAGTATCAGACGCAGTTGAAATATCCACAACTGTTACTAAATTGCGAAAACTATTAAAGTATGAAGGAACGCCGTGGAGTAAAGGAAATTTACAAAAACTTATTGAATACAAACATAAATAAAAAAATAAAATAAATTGTTTCCCATTACATCCCATGAAGGGACTGGGGAGAACTTCTCACAATCACTGAGCTGTGCGCTTTCCAGTTTTCACTCACTGATTGGGACCTACAGTTTTACACCGATTCCGAACGGTAATTTGAGAAGCTTTTTCATGGCTAGATACTCGATAGTGTCGCCGTCACTATGCGAGGTGACCGCCGCCGAAAGAAAATTTGAAGGTGGTCAGAGCCGGGTTCGAACCCAGGATCTCATGTACAAGAGCCGCGCACACTAACCATTGCACCACCGACGGCTAAAATCTAGGGAAGGAAAAAATTTTGCAATTATGATCTTGATGCTAATCTGAAAAGAATTGGCAAAGTTATTCGAATCGCTTCTGGAGAATCAATGAACAACTATCACTATGCAACTGCAAATAGACTTCAACATCAGCCTAGTACATTTTACAATTTCTTAAACCAAGCCGTTGACAGAGTTTCAAAACATGAAGTGAAGCTTCGAAATGAACGGGATCAATATGTAACAAGTGATATGGAAAAGGCAGAAAACTTTAACAATTATTTTGTTAAATCTGTATCCGAGCTCAGACAACAATCAAACATAAATCAAAATGCACATTTCAATTCACTCAGAATTTTACGTACTCATACAAACAAGTTTAAATGCGAATGTACAAAAAAATTGAAATCAGCACTTTACTTTCTAATTTGGATATAACGAAATCAGCAGGAGATGATGGGATTATGCCAAGAACCTCAAAAGAGTGTGTGGAGGAACTTAGGCCCTATATAGTTCAGATATTTAATAACATTATTGGACACCTCTCTGTATCCTAACATCTTGAAATTGCATGAAGTAGTTCCTATACCTAAAGAAGTTAATACAAGTT
The DNA here is from genome assembly GCA_963931995.1 of Phaonia tiefii. NCBI lineage: Eukaryota > Metazoa > Arthropoda > Insecta > Diptera > Muscidae > Phaonia > Phaonia tiefii. The sequence continues at coordinate 191,566,899 of OZ008368.1, read as the reverse complement.
ATATTGAGAAATATAGACCCATATCCTTGTTGTCCGTTTTTGATAAAGTATTTGAAAAGTTATTATATTCGCAGCTTTCAACGTACTTGGAAAGTGGACAACTACTATCTGAAAGGCAGTATGGCTTTAGAAAGAGATGTGGCACTGAGGAGGCAGTTGTCAACGTAATAAGTTACATATGCGATAGTCTTGATAACGGATTATATGGAGTAGGTGCGATATTTTATGATTTTACAAAAGCGTTTGATCTTGTAGACCATAATATATTATGCAAAAAACTATCCTATTACGGTGTACAAAATGGAGAGTTATCGCTTATAAGGAACTATTTGTGTGGTCGTAAGCAGTATGTAAAGGGTTTTTCAACAGAGACGCTACAAAAGTAAATCGATATGGACAGCAAACGACGCCATATTTTTTCCCGCTCTTTTAACATTTTTCTTCAGTAAGGTTTGCCATTTCATCGTGGAAAGATATACGAGACAACAACGAGTCGAAATTATTAAAATTTACCACCGACATTTGGAGTCAGTGGCCTCAACTTTAAGAGCGCTACGTCCAATTTATGGTCGGCTCATTTCTGGCTGAATGGCTTCGTCAATAAGCAAAATATGCGTTATTGGTCAGACAGCAATCCACACGTAATCCATGAGTCATCATTGCATCCCGAAAAAATTACGGTTTGGTGCGGTTTATGAGCCGGCGGCGTCATTGGGCCATAGTTCTTCCGTGATGATCAAGACCGGCACATTACTGTGAATGCGAATCGCTACCGTTCAATGATAACCGAATATTTTTGGCCCCAATTGGATAATATGGACTTGGAGGACATGTGGCTCCAACAGGACGGCGCCACAAGCCACACAGCGAATTCCAAAATCAATTTATTGGAAACCAAGTTCGGTGAACGTGTTATCCGTTAGATTATTTCCTGTGGGGCTACGTCAAGTCTATGGTCTATGCCAACAAGCCAGCGACGATTGATGAACTTCGTACGAATATCGAACGTGAAATTGCAGCAGTATCGGCCGATTTATGCTGGTTCAGCGCACACTGTGACATTTGGGCAATCTAGAGGGACAAAAATGGAAATATTAAAGTTGTTCGAATGACGAGATATTTTTGTATATAATAAAAAACATTCCCATTAAAACAGAAAGTAACATCAAAATGATAGTTTACTGTTATTTCTCACAATATAGTAGCTCAAAGTTGGGCATTTTAATCTTAAAAATACCATACTGATAGTTTGTTAAATATAGGGGAACTTTCAACGCTCGTAGCTTGTTAATTCCTGCACCTTTTCTAACCATTTTTTTTTTATTTTAAAAATAATTTATGGTGTTTACACTATACGGCGAGCTATTTCTTAAAAAGTAATATATATATATATATTTTTTTTATTTCTAATAATGCACCAAAAATTTATTAAATTTCGCATGATTGGGTTTTTTGTATGGGCCATTACATTACGACTCCACCAAACTCCACCAAAAATTATGTAACCTGGAGTTAGAGTTGTATCTCCTCTAGGAGTAATAGTGAAAATTTTTTGCCGAAAGTTGCCAAAAATCATGAAACACTGCACTTTAAAAGATGCCGATTTTATTAAAATATACTTTGAAATTTTTCTGTGTTTGTTAACACTGGTTCGTTTGTTGTTGTAGTTGTTTGGTTTCAATATAAAGCAAATTTGTTGTTATTGTATTGAATGGAGTGTGTAGAAGAAAAGAACAAGAATTCAAAGAAAATAGCAAAAACAACAGATTTGTCATTTTATTCGCGTCAAAGTTTTTTTTGCAATAGCAAAAATAATTAGTTTATAAACAATCAAAAGTGAAGAATTAAAAAATTGCGATTAAAGTAAAATCAACCCGATTTAGAGTTATTGGTCCTGTTTTATTAATTTGTTATTAAAAGGTATGTACTATAAAAATAATTTTACAATACCATATAAAAAATTTCTTTCCATTACAGACATATCGTTTACAATGAATTTTGATATGACACATTTACATCTTTTTGAAAAGTGGTTAGGTAACAAAGGTGCTGATAAATCAAAATCTTTATTAAAGTATGTAATAGAAGTAATTGGGAAAGATGTCGATGTAAAAAAATTGCAACAATTTATATGGAGAGAATGTTGTAAATTCAAATCGAAATGGGCAAAAGAAAATCGAACGAAAAAAACATTTTTACAAAAACATTCCAAATGGCTATCACAAAATATTGATTTCTCAGAGCTTCATCTCGATGTAAGACCAACCACATCCAACAACAAACGAGGCAGACCATCAAAACGCTTCAGTGACAGCTCTGATAAAACACAAGTACGAAAAGTACGGGAACTTACACAAGACATTGATCCCAATTATTTGATGAAGGCAACTGAATTATTGCTTATAAGTGAAGGAAAAAGGGATACTGTATGAAGAAAGCAATATTATCCGTAAAAAAGCCAAAGCGCATTTCAGCTGATAAAGCTCTTGCTGCCATGATAGATGGAGATCAATCATCACATCAATACCAATCAGTTAGAGAGAATTTTTATAGTTTTGTTCCAGGTGGTATACCACATTATAATACCATTAAAAAACAAAGCAGTTATGTTACCCGGATAAAATAACAGTAACAGAAGAATTTGTCGATATAGATTTACAATCGCTAATGGATCATACTGTTAAAAGATTATGTGCTGCTCAAAATGAAGTTTTTCAGAACATTAGTGAAAAAGTTAAAGAAGCATTTTTGATAAGTAAATGGGGATGTGATGGTGCAGAGCAAAAGGAATACAAGCAAAAATTTTCGAATCCAAATTTGACAGATAAAAATTTATTTACAACAACTTTAGTACCACTTCAAATGTTTTATATTGACAATAGCAAAAAGAATATTTTATGGCAAAATCCAACGCCATCTTCCCCAAGGTATTGTCGTCCTATTCGATTCCGGTTTACTAAGGAAACTCGTCAAATAATTCAAGAAGAAGTAGAGTATACTCAAGACCAAGTTAAAAATCTTAATCCAACAGTAATTGAGACTGATAATTTAAGTTTCATCGTAAATCATACTCTTGTTTTGTGTATGATTGACGGTAAAGTGTGTAATGCCTCCAATGAGGTTGTGACAACCTCTGATTCGACTGTGATGAGTTGGGTAGTTCCTGAACTATCTAGTTAATTTGGGGTTCGATACCGCGAGTATGTTCGTGATTGTTATGTCCGGGCACCTTAAAAAAACGAGTTCGAGAACTAGTAGTGAACGAGTTTGACACAAGTCTAGTGATGATATCTAGTGCAGGTTTGGTTCAAACGATTAGTGGGGTTCATACGACGGGTCCATTATGAGCAAAATTAGTAAAATATATTTTCCAAATATTGATAGAGCATTTTTATTTTCAACGATTTTTCGGGTATTTCTCAATACATTTCGGGAATTTGCGAAATAGTATTTTGATGTAATGAACAAAATAAAGTAAACTGAAAATTTAATTCAAAAATTGCCGTGGAAGAAAAAACTCCCAAAATATAGTATTATCCTCGAGGAACAAACCGATTGCTTATGATGACTATAAGTCAAGGAATTGTAATAATAATATTTTTAAATATCAGAATGGACACAAACATTCTCAGATTTTGTGTGGTTACCTAGTAAAAAGATAGGTTGAGAAATTTAGGGGCTCTCAGGTCAAGAAATACGAACAGAAACTGGGTTTGCTAAAGAAAAAACTTAAAAGGGGCTCAAAATATAATCGTCCGCCCTACGGTTAAAAATCATTCAAGCTGCAAGAATATCTGTAAAAATAGAAAACAGTTTGGAAAATATTGTTTTTTATTACATGTTTTCAAAACCAAGTGTTAAACGAAACCACAAGTGAATTTAAATCACTCGAATGTCCCAACACGCCGAGAACAGACTTTACTGTGAAACCCCCGTTTTTGGAATTTCAATTGTGCGTATTGAAGAGCTGATTACGGGACCGTTAAACTTTTTTTTATATGAGAGTACTTATAGTCCCCTACCGGCCGTTAAAGTTTCATTTGCCAGTGTATTTGTGTAACATTTTTTGTGTTTTGTCAAAATGTAACGTATCACGATGAGCATAATTAGCAAAATATATTTCCAAAATTTTGACGGAGCATTTTGTTTTCACGGCATCATTTTGAAGTCTTGATTGATCAAGTAAATTTTTTACATTTTTTGGGTATTTATCATTTTAGCTGAAAACAAAAAAGAATGCATGATCGATATTTTAAAATGATGTCTGTTTTCTGCACGTTATGACACGTCGTTTGACTCTAATATTGACGAAAATAATATTTTTTTTTTGGAACAATGTTCCTTATGGCATGTTGCGGGATGGGGGCTACATGAAAAAACATGGTGGGGGCTAAACAACTTTTTTAACACTATTATGCTACAACCCACTATTATCAACTATATTGGGTACTTTTGCTTTGGTTTGTATCTAGACTAACATATGTGTCTAGACTAACATATATCTTTTTATACCCTCCACTGTAAGTGATAGAGGTTACAATCATTCTGATTGTAACATATAGAAATAAGGCTTTGCGACCCCATAAAGTAAATATATTCTTGATCCTTATAACAACCGGAGTCAATATAGCCATGTCCGTCTGTCCGTCTGTTGAAAACATTCTCACGACTTCAATCGGCGATAACGCGGTTTGGTTTTTGGCCAGAATGTTCCACGTATTCCTGAGCAGTTTGGTATTGAAAATCAGCGAAATTGGTCCATTGGAAAAAATTTTATGATTGGAAACGTAAAAAAACTCATAAAATTTTCACATTAATTTTTGTAGCTTTATACTAAACTACTCCTTTTGCCGTGTGGTGAATTTCCATGTTGAAAATCTTTGTTGTTCTTTACAATAGGTAAGTACTTTCGAATATTTAGATGCACTTTCATGTGTTCATACATTTATATGAATTTTGTCACACTTCATCTAAGGTCGCTGTGGCCTGATGGGTAAAGGGTTGCACGTTGGAGTCTGAGGGTTGTTGGTTCAACTCTCGTCCCAGCTTGTGTTTTTTTTTAACAGTTCTTCAAAAAATGTTTTTTTATTTTTAAAAAATGCTTTGCAGCTTGTTTTTTTTTTTAACAGTTCTTCAAAAAATGCTTTTTTATTTTTAAAAAATGCTTTTTTATTTTACTTGTGAACAAGTAACTTATTTTTATTTTTTTTTAAAAAAGTACATTTTCTTAAAAAAAGTACATTTCTTAAGTACATTTCAAAGTACATTAAGTACATTTCAAAGTACATTTCTTAAGAACATTTCATTAAATACATTTCTTAAGTACATTTCTTAAGTACATTTCTTCTTAAGTTCATTTCTTACGTACATTTCTTCTTAAGTACATCTCTTAAGTACATTTCTTCTTAAGTACATTTCTTCTTAAGTACTTGTATCTTAAGTACAAGTACTTAAGAAGAAATGTACTTAAGAAGAAATGTACTTAAGAAATGTACTTAAGAAGAAATGTACTTAAGAAATGTACTTAAGAAAAGTACATTTCAAAGTACATTAAGTACATTTCAAAGTACATTTCAAAGTACATTTTCTTAAGTACATTTTCAATGTGAGCATTTGCGCATTGTGAGCAATGCATTTGTGAGCATTGTGAGCATTTGTGAGCATCCTGCATTTGTGAGCATTTGTGAACAATTGCATTTGTGAACAAGTAACTTATTTTTATTTTTTTTAAAAAAGTACATTTTCTTAAAAAAGGTCCTTTTTAAAATTTAATATTTTGCTGGTTAATGCTAAGGTGGAGGGTATTAAAGATTCGGCACAGCCGAATTTAACACTTGTTCATTGTGAAGTTCTCTATGTGGAGCCTGTAATCAATATTTAGTATATATTGTAGTTTTGAACCCAATAAAAAGCAAATTTCGAAAAGTCTAAGTGAAAGAAGTTTAAAAAGAGCATTTTCTTAAATAAGTGCCTTTTCTTAAAAAAGTAATTTATCTCAAAAAAAATACCTATTCATATTCTTAAACAAAGTACCGTTTCTTAAAAACAATACCTTATCTTAAAGAAGTATATTTGCTTAAAAAAAGTAAATTTTCTTATATAAGTACGTTTCTTAAAAAAAGTATTTTTTTTAAATACGTACCTTTCTTAAAAAAGTAAATTTTCTTGCAACAAATTGCCTTTTCTTAAAAAACTACCATTGCTTTAAAGAGTACCCTCTTTTGTGAAACAAAATAACTTAATAAAAATTTAAAAAAAATACCTTCACTTACAAAAATACCGTTTCCTACAAAAATTAATTTTATTAAAAGTACATTTTCTTAAATATAAAATAATACCTTTTCTTTCCTATTCTTGAGATAAGATTTCTGAAAATAAGTACATACTCTTAAATATGTACCTATTAATGAAAAAGGGCCAATTCTAAAAACAATTCCATTTCTTAAAAAAACACATTTTCTTCAAAAGAAATTCCTTTTCTTACAAAAATTCCTTTTCTTAAAAGTACCCTCTCTTAAAAATAAACCAATACCGTTTCTTTTCTTGAGATAAGTAGCATTTCTGAAAATAAGTAAATTTACTAAGAAAATAACCTTTCCTAAAAAGGGCCGTCGGTGGTGCAATGGGTAGTGTGCGCGCCTCTTGTACCTGAGATCCTGGGTTCGATCCCTGCACTGACCATCTTAAAATTTCTTTCGACGGCGATCACCTCGCATAGTGACGGCGACACTATCGAGTATTTAGCCATGAAAATGCTTCCCAAAAATACCGTTCGGAACTGGTGTAAAACTGTTGGTCCCAATCAGTGAGTATAAAACTAGAAAGCGCACAGCTCACTGGTTGTGAGAAGCTCTCCCTGATTGCTTCATGGGGTGTAATGGGAAACCATTTATTTATTTAAAAAGGGTACCACTTCCTTAACAAGTACCTGTTCTTAAAAAAAAGTACTTCTTTGTGAAAAAAAATCAGACTCTTATGGCATTTTCTTACAAAAAGTACTTTTTCTAGAAAATAGTATCTTTTCTTAAAAAAACTAATAGCTTTTAATAAAAGACGTACCTCTCTTTAAAAAATAACCTCTTCGGGAAAATATAATACATATTCTTACAAAAAGGACCTAAAAGTATCCTTTTTTTTTAAAAAACATACATTCTCTAAAAAAAATTTCTTAAAAAAAGTTTATCGTTTTATCTTTTCTTAAAGATCCATTTAAATTGTCGGCGCCTTAGGCGTGTAGGAACTAACTACTACATAATATATAGCGAAAGGAACTTCGTTCCAACCGGGTGTCCCCTGATACCTCATGTGATTTTTTTTTCTATACTATACTATAAGTACCAGCGTATAATAAAAAGTTTGAATTTCCTATAATCAGCTCTTGAATACGAATCTTTTGAGGCCCTAACGTACAGGTTTGTGAACTAGAAAGTACTTACGAGTCAACACCCATCGAAGCCACAACCTCCACATACAAAATAATTTTAAAAGAGAACTGCATAACAGTCACACAAATTCAAAACATCTAAAGCATTTCCATATTTCATTACAATTGAAATCCAATTCCACAACCTGCATTTCCATTGCCTGAGCAAATGTAAATTCGAAATGGTAGTTATTTTGCATTTGCATTAGATAAGGCAATGCAAATTAAAATCCAATGCATATTAAAAAATATCCTAACACCGATAAAGATAGGAAATAGTTTGGAAAATATTTTTTTGTATTAAGGGACTTTAACACCGAATGTCCAACGAAATCGCAAGCGAAGTTGAATGAATTTAGTCTGTTTCTGTAAATATTGAATTGTATTAAACAAACAGAAGCAACTATTTTCCCTCCAAAATGTGGCTACTGTCATAATTGAGTCTCAAATAAATCCCAATATTTAAAATTGAAAATATCTGTTGCACGTTGTCCACGAAACTAAACGGTAAAACAAAGTCACCAAATATTTCTAAAAGCAAAGCTCTTGGTCACACGCCCATCGAATGAAAATGTAGACAGTCAAGTTTGTTCTGTTTTTAATTTTGATCCGTAATTGCGACTATCTAGAATCATCCAAGAATATCAATTTCTAGGCTTTATATCGCCAGACTTGAATGTCGCGCAGGAATAATGCGTGTGGCGACGCATTTACTTATTGTTCGTACCTTAATTCGTTTTCCTCTTTGTGTTCAAAACAATATGTTAACAAATGTTATGAATGAATTTTGATAATATAGAAACCCATTCTGACGTTCTAGCAATTTGGTAGAATATTTCCTACGCGAATTGAAATAGCCCAACAATATGAAATGGAAAATAAGTATTTCCCCACCACATCGAACTTTCCAAAATACTTAATAGCAATTTTTGATAAACCCACCATTAAAAAACAAAAACAATCGATCGGTAAAAAAAACTCCATGCGAAAGTGGCAAAAATATATTTTCCACTCTCCTTGAGAGAATTGAGAAATTTGCACACAATTCCCGTAGTCATAAGGTACCAGGCGGAAAATCAACTCATCATTATTACAAGGTGTGGTGGGAAAAATTTCACTTCCCGCATAAACGCGTAATATGCGGCATTGTATGTGTTTTTCCCTATGGGAAACTAATGTAAAAAGTAAAACTTTAGTGAGGGATTTTCCTTTGTCTACACGGAATATCAGAGCACACATTACGTGCACACACCACACATAATCGGGTTAACATATCCGGATATCGACAGATGCATCTCTTGTTTATGTTGTTGATCACTAGAATCACAAATTTCCAAATTATCCAATTACAAGAGTCAGTCGTTTATATTAAATCACAATTTAATCACTGTATAAACACTTGAGTTAATCCCTTACAAGATTACAGCGGTGAAATTTTCCAAAATCACCAGTTACAGACCGCCGCTATTTGTTTTCCAACATGTGTCATTTAGTACCACGATGACGACCTAAACGATTTCCCCACACTTTAGGGAAATCCATTTACAATTTGCATCTTGAGTTCCGTTCCGCGGCCGCAAAAGTGGAATTAACGCGGAAGTGTTTATGATCTTCCACAGGTATAAACCCCGTACTCTTGAGCTGAAAGATTCCCACTTAGGTAATTCATTCATGTGTCTGGAATTTCTCTTTTATTGTAATCGCATACCTGGGATTTCGGGACACACACCCAGACAGTTTAAATTTCCAATTATCTGCTGTAGAATTTCCCAAGAGTTTCCCAAATTGTCTGGTTTGTCTGAGTCGTTGTTGACACACGCCGCCACTTGTCGTTATATGATTCGGATAGTAACCCAAATATACACACAAGGCGATGGGACGCTCAGGTACCTCTACTACTTATATCCTGTTGCGGTTGGTCGTTAGGCAATGAGTGGAAAGTACTTGCTGTAATCACATCATTTGCTCAAACCAAATCAACTCATTAACATGAGTTTAAAGAATTCACAAATTGCAAGAGAACGGGGAAGAGGAGGAGGCAAAGACTGCGTGTGTTCCAAAGTTCTAAAGAAATCCACAGGTAAAATTTCATTCATGAAAAATTCTTAAAATTCTGCAGCTCTCCTACATGCAATTGTATTAAAGCAGGTGTCCTTTATGTAGCTCTTTCTTGCTTCAAATTCTTTGAAGTTGGTGTTCTTTTTCCATTTTTCCTGATTTACTCTCTCGCCTGAGCTGGTTTCAAAACTAGGACACTTGCTGAAACTCTGAGAATTTGCAGCAGCAAATTTATCTTTGCCAAGGAGTTTTCTTCTTCTGCCATTTCATACGTTTTGTTTTAGTTTCTATGCAATTTTGTAATGAGTTTCATCCTATTTTTGCACCTTGTCATTCAATTGTTTTGTTGGTGAAATAACAAAGAGGAACTCAATTTTTTCCAAAAGCATCATGGAAGATGATGCGATGAAGCATAATGTTAAAAATAAGACAAATGAGTGAGTGGCGATGCCAGAAAAGGAATATTAAACAATCGGTATTAATGGTAAACAAGGAGCATCTCCACTAGCGCCAGACCATAAATAATTTGACATACAATCTGGTTTCTTAACCCCAGTAAGATAACTTACGTTCCTGACACGTATGACAAATAAGCATTTATTTATTTCTTTGATTTTTAAGGGGTTTTGCAGTTCGTCGGTTTTGCAGTTTAAAATTTGAGGGCTTTTCTTTGGAAAGTATTTTTTTTATAGAGCGAGACTTAATCTTAGTAATTTGAAAGGAAATTTATTTTAAAACATTTTGGAACCTTTACTAATTAGACCTGAAACTAGCATACATCTTTAAGACGAATGATTATCTTTTATGTATAAAAAAATAACGTTATCTTTCTAGGGTTAAAATCATAACCCTTCGGTATCGGTGTAAATTTATAGGCCACGATCCTTGAAATGGAAATAAGAAACATTACACACTTTGTGTGAAGACTTTTTCCAAGTTTCGAAATGAAACCGGATACCATATATTTTTAAACTGACCTAATTTGAAAATTAATATATGAAATAGCTTTTTACTCTGAAGAATCGTAAATCTTCTATAAACAAGAAAACAATTATAAGCTATCGTTCCACGATGGTCTGACCTGAAGGTCTTCCAGTTGTTCTGATTTTTAATAAATACTGAAAGATCAAATAATACAAACATAAACGGATATAATTTGAAGACGGCACACTCTAATGCCAATCTCATGGCAATCGTTGTTTTCATTTTTGAAACAACAACATCTATGCAATGGCTTTCGATGAAAGCATGCATAGGAAAGAAATGTTGTGAATATTGATGGTTATGGCAAAGTATTGTTGTGGATGTTTTGGCACAAGTGGGACTTTAGGCAATTCTCGCTTACTTGAGATTTGTTTGTCCCTATAATGTGTGATGATATACCTAAATACTTGTGGAGAAGGGAGCTGATGATATGCCTTGCTGGGCATTGAAATAGCTATATTCCTAACCACATCAATTTCACATATTTCTTTACCAGCGTGAAGTTAGCCCACCATGGTAGCCCACATATTTCGATGGTGGGCTAACTTCATAGTAGTATATGGTAGTGGGAAGTTGGCCCACCTTCAAATTTTATTGTATTTAAGTCAAACCAAGCATATGAATTTCATTGCACAGGTCATTAATAAAGTGTCATAATGTTCAAAATAAACATTGGAGATATCGAAAGGATACAAGGTCCTTTAAATGCAATTACCCTGCCCTATATATGCCATTATCCATTCAATTGTATGATATTTTTATCGAAGAGGTTCCCAACTTTATTTCCATACACGTCTCTAGTGTTGGACCTAGCCCTGTTTCAATGTCCTTGAACTTTTTATAAAATTTGAACTTAATATTTACAATAATATGTGTGAATATTAAAGTGTGAAAATTTTCCAAACTTTTTTTACTTTTCTGACAGTTTTAATATATACGGCAGCTATTGGTTTTCTTCGATTTTAAGGATCAAGTCCTGTTTCAATGTCCTTGAAATTTTTTCCAAAATTTCTACTTAATATTTACAATAATATCTGTGAATATTAAAGTGTTAAATTTTTCTAAACATTTTTTAATTTTCTGAGAAAGTTTCATATATATGGCGGATATTGGTTTTCTTCGATTTTAAGGATCAAGTCCTGTTGCAATGTCCTTGAAATTGTGTCCGAAATTTCTACTTAAGATTTACAATAATATGTGTGAATATTAAAGTGTGAAAATTTTTCAAACTTTTTTTAATTTTCTGAGAAATAGTGATGTATCTATGGCGAGTATTGGTTTTCTTCGATTTTAAGGACATAGGCCTGTTGCAATGTCCTTGAAATTTTTTTTATAAAATTTCTATTTGGTATTTGCAACAACATATCAGAATATTAAAGTATTAACATTTTCATAACTTTTTATAATTTTCTCAGAGGTATTCATATATGTATATAGCGGATATTGGCTTTCTTCGATTTTAAGGACCTATTCCTGTTTCAATGTCCTTGAAATTTTTTATGAAATTTCTGCTTCGTATTTCCAACAATATACGTGAATATAAAGTGTGAATATTTTCCAAATTTTTTTTAATTTTCTGAGAAGTTTTCATATGTGCATATAGAGCGGCAATTCGTTTTCACTGATTTTAAGGATCTTGTCTTGTTTCATAGTCCTTGAGTTTTGATTTCTAAATTTTCTAGTACTTGTAAAACCATATAAAGAAATTAAACATTTTGTTATCTTTTTTAACCTTTTGGGAACTTTTTCTGAAACGTACATTAAAAATGTTAAATTTCATCCTTTTTAAGGATCTCTTCACATATCAATGTCCTGAATTGTATATGACACATAACATCCTGAATAACGTAACTAGAATTGATGTTAGAACAATTCCAATCGATTTGGTCTATTTTAACATTGTACACAAAAGTGAGCCAGCCATGGTGGGCCAACTTCTCTTCGGTATTTCTTTTATATTATTTCTTTTTCTGTGAAAAAGTACTTTTTAATAGTTATTGATCTTGAACCGAACAATAATTAAAAATCAGAACTTTTCCAAATTTCAAAAGGGGTTTTCAAAGAGTTGTCCAATAATTAAAGTACATCCATTACTGCACACTTAAAATTGTTTCTTTTTTGTATGCAAATATAACGTGTTTGTGACCTGTCGCAAATATAGTATACTTGTGGCCAAACACATTGTGTTTGCTATTCCATATTCCATGTTGGAGACACAATGGCTTTCTTCGTTGAAAACTGCAGAAAATAAAAACGTGACAGACAACAATGAAACAAAAAAGCAACAGATCTTCTATTCACGAAAACTTTCTTCCAAACAAACACATGGTTCCAGCATAATAATACGGGGCCGTTTTGTTTCAGAGTTTGTTTAACAGATTGTATCCTGAGTAATAATACTAATTAGCGAGTCAAATGTCAGCACTTTTACAAAGTCCAACAATTTTAACCTGAACCGTTTTGTATATTTTGGGGAACGAACTTCCGAAACCCAACATTGTCTTACAGCCTTTGATAGCCTCTCCTCTATATTCGAATCACGGGGATATCTCCACTCCTTTGGGCTACAGGTACGATTTTGTGGCATGGGTATTCAAAAAAATGAAAAAGCTTCTCAAAATACCGTTCGGAATCGGTGTTAAAACTGTAGGTCCCAATCAGTGAGTGAAAAATTAGAAAGCGCACAGCTCACTCGTTGTGAGAAGCTCTCCCCAATCCCTTCATGGGATGTAATGGGAAACGGGAGGGGGGGGGTATTCAAATACTCACTTGGGCATTTAAGGGTTCTCAATCAGTTGAAATATGAATTGAATAATTAAGTATATTTATTGAAACTGTCAACGGTTTACAACCTTAATCACAAACCCATATTATAACGATCATTAATGCCGAACAAAAATTTGATAAAAACAAAAATACATCGGCACCATAAATGCCCTAAATACGAAATGTGCGAAATTTCATTTCAGCTATCAGTGTTGCCACCAGAGTAACAAAAAACTAGTACATACATTTCAGTTGGGTGAGCCGACTTAGACATACCTTTACCCTAACTCATCCATTGCGTCCGAGTTCTGTTTAAAAATGCCTATATCCACCGTTACGTTCAGCGGACAAATGTGACCATATTTAACAGCAGACTGAAATCGTTCTCAATAATATTTAATACCCAACTTTGTTAGGACCTAAGTGGTTTTGTGGAATTTTAATGACTACCAACCAATTGTTCGCCCAATATTTATATGGGAGGTACCAAAATGGGCACGGCGAAGTGGTTAATTATTGATTACACAGTAGCTTTTGTCAAAATATTGGCCAGTACCAAATTTTATTACGGTCGATTGTGGCCTACTGCACGCTGAAAAATAGCGACCGCAGCAACGTATTGCAGGAACGACGGACATGGTTGTAAGTATTGCTTTCGTGTACTGAAGATCTGATACTTTCTGTTTATCTATTTGTTTTATCGCTTTTGTTATCAGCAATTTGCAACAAAGAAAACCATATTTGGGTCACAAATCCACATAACGGGGTTTTCAATAAGAGCGCTACAAAATTTTTTTAAATAAAACAAAACCGGTTTTAGATACCAATGAAATTCTTTATCTCTGTGAAAGTACGTTCGATGCCATTATGTATGGAACTCGATTTCTTTTGCATGGCCACCACAGGCACGCTTGCAGAAGTCCAGACGCTGAACCCAATTTTCGACGGTTTTCAAGCATAAATCGGCCGATACTGCTGCAATTTCACGTTCGATATTCGTACGAAGTTCATCAATCGTCGCTGGATTGTTGGCATAGACCATAGACTTGACGTAGCCCCACAGAAAATAATCTAACGGCATCAAATCGCACGACCGAGGCGGCCAATCGACTGGGCCATTTCGTGAGATAACACGTTCACCAAACTTGGTTTCCAATAAATTGATTGTGGCATTCGCTGTGTGGCTTGTGGCGCCGTCCTGTTGGAGCCACATGTCCTCCAAGTCCATATTATCCAATTGGGGCCAAAAATATTCGGTTATCATTGAACGGTAGCGATTCGCATTCACAGTAATGTGCCGGTCTTGATCATCAAGGAAGAAGTACGACCCAATGACGCCGCCGGCCCATAAACCGCACCAAACCGTAATTTTTTCGGGATGCAATGATGACTCATTGATTACGTGTGGATTGCTGTCGGACCAATAACGCATTTTTTGCCTATTGGCGAAGCCATTCAGCCAGAAATGAGCCTCATCGCTGAAGATGATTTTCCGAAGAAAATCCGAATCAATTTCAAGTTGTTGCTCAGTCCAATTCACGAACATACGACGCTTATGGTGGTCAAGCGGCTTCAGTTCTTGCGTCAATTTGATCTTGTAAGGATGTAGAGATGTCCGTCACAGAGATGTATATCTCTTGAGAACGACGTGTGAGAGACACATTTGGGCTTTCTTGAACTGAAGCCTCAGCGGCGGCAATATTCTCGACACTAAGGGCACTTCTTTGTCTCACTGGCACGGGAACATTTTGTACTGTGTCTGTGGATTCAAATTTTTTCACTAGAGGCTCAATTGTTGATCTGGTAGGACGATTAGGACGACCATAAATTGGACGTAGCGCTCTTAAAGTTGAGACCACTGACTCCAAATTTCGGTAGTAAATTTTAATAATTTCGACTCGTTGTTGGCTCGTATATCTTTCCATGATGAAATGGCAAACCTTACTGAAGAGAAATGTCAAAAGAGCGGGAAAAAATATGGCGTCGTTTGCTCTCCCTATCGATTTACTTTTGTAGCGTCTCTGTTGGAAACCCCTTTATTCTAGCCCATTATTCATTGTGTCCCAAACATCTGATATTAAATAGCAAACACAATGTGTTTAGACACAAGCATAGTATATTTGCGGTAAGCTACCAATAGATTGTATTTGCATCCAAACAACAAAAAACGACAAATTTTTCAGCGTGTGGAGATATCGAGTCGACCATCCCGGAATACGCCCAATTTTTGTAGGGGAAATATGAAGCTGGGCATTGTACAGTAGTTAATTATTAATTACTCAGTAGCTTTAAGCAAAATATTGAATAGAACCGAATTTCATTAAGATCTTTGAGGTTGAGGTATATAAGAGATATCGTGCCGACCAACAGGTCATCCGCCCAACGTTTGTATGGAAGGAACCAGAATGGGTTTGGCAAACCATAGAGTAATACTTAAGTGTCTCTATTACTATCTTCGCTGCCTCTTCATGACGAGTTCGATTTGCTGCTGGTTGGACATAAAACGGACAGAAATCAAAAGGAATGCGTATTTTCGATCAATGCAAACAACATAAAACACAATTTAGCTGTCATTAGTATTAATAAACACTATTTAAAATAAGTTCCTGTCTTCTTTACTCTCTCATTCTACATCTTCGGCCTAGTACCTTTTCGATCACCTGTGTCATAGAAACTCCCTGGGCAACCCCGCTCATTTTCCATAGGAGAGTGGCCTTTGAATAAATATCGTCTAGAACCAAAAATTTCATAAAGATTGGTTCTATTTTGCGGGACTTCTCGTGCCGAACAACCAGACAGCCAAATACCATTTGTGTGGTAGGTACCAAAATGGGCGTGGCAAAATCACCCTTGTCTCTATCGGTTATTGGCGTTTGATGACATGAATTCTATGACCTAAATTCATTACGGTCGAAAGTGTTTCACGCTATTTATCGGATTGAGAACCCGAACGAACACTCAGCTTTTGTATGGAAAGTACCAAAATGGGCGTGGCAATCTCACCCAGTTTCTCCAGGTAAGTAGACATTTACAGATTATTAACCAATGTGGAAGTTGAAGCTAAACACATTTAACAGAAAAAAGTTTTAGGAGAAATATGATTTTGTACTAAATGCGCCGATTTGTATGGGAGGTACAACAAGGGGCGGGGTCAAAATACCCATTTTCAGTCCCAAACTAAATTTGGATAAACAATAAAAAAAAAATGGTTTCCCATAACATCCCATGAAGGGATTGGGGAGAGCTTCTTATAATCAGTGAGATGTGCGCTTTCTAGTTCTACATTCACTGATTGGGACCTACAGTTTTACACCAGTTCCGAACGGTATTTTGAGAAGCTTAGTGTCGCCATCACTAAGCGATAGTGTCGCCATCACTAAGCGAGGTGACCGTCGTCGACAGTAATGTAAGGTGGTCTGAGCAGGGATTGAACCCACGTTCTCATGTACAAGAGCCGCGCACACTAACTATTGCCCCACCGACGGTTAAACATCCAACGGATAAAATTTCATTGTGATCGGTAAAGATTTACGGCCGTTATCGTGTAGACCAGCCAGCCAGACAGACAGTCGGACATGGCTCAATCGTCTTAAAAAGTAAAAAAACCTATTTCTTCCAAAGATACTAAGGGACAAATATGACTCCTTATACACTTTTTTCCGTATTAAATCACATAAAACCTCATGATCGACGTTCAAGTGCAGACCAAGCCGAGAGGTTTGTCTAGTCGTTGACACCATTAATGCTGTTTTGCCCTCATTAACAGCAAGACCCACCTTCGCCGATTCTTTTTCGATTCTAGAAAATACTGCAGTAACCTTTCGCAAATTTCGCCCAATGATGTCTGTGTCGTCAGCATACGCCAGCAAGAAATGTCTTGTCTTGTTTTATGTCTTGTTCCTGTTTACTGCAGCTTTACTCAATATTATTTCCATTAAAATGTTGAAGAGTTTCCACGAAAGTGTTTCGCCTTGCCTCAGACCTCACTTGGTACAGAATGGTTCGGTGAGGTCTTTCCCCAACTTGACTGCTGATTTGGTGTTGGTCAGCGTCACACTGTGTGTAATTTTTTAAGTCATGGCAAAATAACCATATAGGGACACCACTACGTGATAAAAGACTAAAAAAAAAGACCCGTGTCTCCCAATTTTTCCCAAAGTCATGCACTTTTTTTTTAGGGGCCGCCAAAGATTTGGGGCCTCGGTATCATTTTCGTAAAAATGTGATCATTTTCTCAGGCTCATATCTTGCAAACCGTTCAGAATTTCGATTTATTCTCTGAGGCAAAGTTGTAGCTCTTGTCATAAAGAACAAAAATTGCGAACATTTAAAATCAAAAAAAATTCACCTTCCAGATCAAAATCGCAAAAAACTTAAAAAAATTCGATTTTTTTTACCTTTTTTCCCGTGTTCAGGTCCATAGGTAGCAAACCGTTCAAAATTCAAGGAAAGACTCAACTACAATTTACCTAAGATCTCAATAAACAAATTTCTAGAACATATAAACTTCCTAGAGATGATTCTTAACACTGTTTAGGTACCACGCAAAAGTGAAAAATTTGCCGAAAATTTTTTAATTTAATTTTTTTTACCTTTTTCTCCTGTTCAGGTCCATAGGTAGCAAAAACTGAAATATGCCTGGCCAGAACCATGTGTTTGTCCAAGGGTTAACACCGTTTAGGTAGCGCTTAGGTATCACGCGATCATGCACCGACAGCAGCAGCACATGCAATGCAGTAAGCTCAGCACACGCAACAAGGGACGCAGCACACAATATAAAAGCGACACGACGCTCACATCGAGGCATTACACAGCGCGACGTCAACGATACCTCAGCGGTGAAAGTTATAAAGTGAAAGTGAAAGTAAAAAAAGTGAAAGTGCTACAGTATAATTCGCACACAACATTGGCAACTGACAATTTCAATATGCAGTGTGAAAATATTGATTTATTTCTCAGAATGTCGATTTAGACGACATGTGTAATTTACGCATGCATAGCAACTGGTTGCATCATGATCACCTGGGCGATTAATCCAGTTTACCGGCTTACAATACTTCATAGTACCTCTGCCTCCACTCAACCATGCCTGAAATTCTGAACGGTTTGCAAGATATGAGCCTGAGAAAATGATCACATTTTTACGAAAATGATACCGAGGCCCCAAATCTTTGGCGGCCCATAAAAAAAAAGTGCATGACTTTGGGAAAAATTGGGCGACACGGGTCTTTTTTTTAGTCTTTTATCACGTAGTGGTGTCCGTATATGGTTATTTTTTTTTGTGTTGCACTGTGCCATTCTACAGAGGCGGACCACTTCTGCCGGAATCCCAAGTTCAGACTTAGCTTCGTACAATTTTCACCGTATGGGGCAATCGAACGCAGGTTTGTAATCGACATAAAGAGGGTATGTATCGATTTACTTTTCTTGGGTCTTTTCCAGGATTTAGGGTAGGAAGAAAATTTGGCCAGTCGTGGACGTATCTGGTCTAAAACCGCACTCCAATCATGTTTGCAACAATTGGCTTTAATCGTTCACATAATACGATCGACAAGACCTTATACGCGATGTATAAAACCCCGATACCGCGATAGTTGGAAGAGACACAGGGATGAAAATGTTTGAATGCAGGATGTAATACGCTGAGACTCCAATCGTCAGTCACAGATTCCCCCAATCATATACCGCATATAAGGTGATGAATTTGGGCTCGCAGTACTTCGCCACCAGCCTTAAAAAGTTCACCGGGTCCCCAATCCACACCAGCGGCTCTTTTTCCCTTAAGCTAGGAGATTTCCCTTCTAATCTCGTCCTGGTTCGAGGGGGACAATCCACATAGTCTTCCATATTCATTACCCATTGATCTTCAGTGGAAGAATCTGAGTGGAGTAGTACTGAAAAGTGGTCTCACCATATTTTAAGCACACCATTCTTTGGCCCGTTATTCGACCTTCATACCTATGGAAAAATTTTTGGGATTCATTGTTCATCCTGCACATTTCGGTCTTTTCACTCTCACACTGCTCCCACTGTCATTTTCTCCACCTAAATAATTAGTTTCCTCCCTTTCCAGCTTCTTGTACCGCCCATTCGCTGCACGCATTATATCTGACTGTTTCGTTGCCATACGTGCAGCGTCTTTTTCGTCAATTACAATGCGATATTCTTCGTCGTATCATGGCTTATCCTGCTGCGGTTTTTGACAGCCAAGTTCAGTCCTTGCAGCGGTATCCAAAGAATGGGAGATGTGCTTCTGCTACGCATCTGGGTCCTCAGGAGGGGGAGTATTTGTTGATAGCCCATTGATATCTCCAGTATTTGCAGGTTGTCAACATCAAGCTTTTTCCGTGTTGGGCTTCGTGTGTTTTTCGCCCTGCTCAATATTGTGCGTACTTTAACAGCCACAAGGTAATGATCCAAGTCGATATTGGCACCTCGAATCATCCACTACACTACCATCTATTACCAAGTGATCAATATGGTTCTCCGTTCTCTGATTAGGAGATAACCAGGTCGCCTTATGTATGTCCTTATGCTGGAATCGTGTGCTACTAACTACCATCTTCTTTGCAGCGGTGAAATCTATCAGTATTATTCCTTTATCGGAGGTGGTATCATATAGACTGTGACTACCGATGGTTGGTCTTAAGGCATTTTCCTTTCCCCGTTTGGCATTAAGATCGCCTAGAATAATCTTATTGTCGTAGTCCAGACGCTCATAAAATGATTCTTTGACCTCATCGTATTTATCCTCTGTCGGTGCGTGCACACAAATTAATGAGATGTTGAAATATTTCGCTTTGATGCGAATTGTCGCTATGCATTCTGTCACTGGGTTGAACCTTGAAACTAGGTGTCGCAGTCTATTGCCAACCATTCGTGCTTTCGCTCATTGCAGCTTCAGTAAATACACAGTTTCTCACTCTGATGCAACCATATCCTATCCATCAAATTTCCTGGATAACTGTGATGTCAACTTTATATTTTTCGACGACATCTGCCAGTTGGAAAGTGGCAACCGTCCTGTATAGGGTTCGCACATTCCAGGTAAATATCCTTAAATCGTGGTCCTTATAACGTTTGAGTTTATCGTCAGCAGTTAGGGATTTCTTTGTTTATTATATTTTCTCTGTATTTACATTGCCTATATAATGGTGGCGGGAGACAAACCCAGACCGTCGTGGTTTGCATTTTCCCTACTGCCATTATAGATCAGACGCTGACCACAATATAGTGAGTCGAAACTGGATTTTGGTTTCTTAAATTTTGATCAGCCGTTGGCCAGAGATGTAGGCTCATACGCCTTTAAGGGACAGAATAATATGTCCACTAGTTCGAAGAGCTTCGGTAAACCTTATAATCCTGAGAAGCATCAGTGATCGCATAACCAATCAGGCTGCTCATTTATATACAGCCGACAAATGTTTAGCGGCAACAATCTCATATGTGTGGCACAATGGGAGGTTAATTTATTGGTGTCGGTTTCGTAAATAAAGTTTTAATTTAGTTTAGGTTAAATTCCACAAAACTCGAATATATAATCGGGCCTAACTCTGGCAGCTAGTATCCTATCGAAATGTTATGTGTTTATATATCATTGAAAAGGTCTATGAAATATCTAACAACTTGTATTAATGTATTGAAGATCAATTTGAAATTTGTAGTAAAAAATTGCAATATTTTTATACCCTCACCCATAGGGATGGGGGTATATATCATTTAATACGTAAAACAATGTAACACATAGAAGGAGCCATATTAGACCCATAGTATCTTTGGACGAAATTCGATTTAGGATTTTTTAAGACGTTTGAGCCATGTCCGTCTGTCTGTCTGGCTGGGTGGTCAACACGATAACTGCCGTAAATCTTTACAGATCACAATGAAATTTTATCAGTGACTATTATTTGACCATATTGAGTGTGGGATTGAAAATGGGCGTTTTGACCACGCCCCTTCCGATACCGCCCATACAAATCGACACATTTAGCACAAAATCATATTTCTTTCAAACCTTTCTTCTGGTAGACGTGATTAGCTTCAACTCACACACCGGGTAATAACTTGTACATGCCTACTTAACTGGAGGAAATGGGCGAGGTTGTCACGCCCATTCTGGTACCTCCCATACAAAACAGGGCGATCGTCAGGGTTGTCAATGCGATAAATCGCGTTAAACACTTCCGACCTTAATGAAATTAGGTATAAGGCTTCACATTATCAAACCCCACTCACCGATTAAAACAAGGGTGAATTTGCCACGCCCATTGTAGTACCTCCCATACAAAAGTTGTTTGCGCATCTGGTTGTTCGGCAGGAGAAGTCCCGCAAAACCGAACAAACCTTAATGAAAGTTTGGACTAGTCAATATTTAGTCAAATAAAACTCTACTATACTACTACTACTTTCTACTATAGAAAATTGGCTGTTTTACCGCACCCATTCTGGTACCTTCCATATAAAAGTTTGGCGGATGACCGGTTGATCTACACGATAATTCTCGTAAACTACAACCGATCTTAATTAAATTCGGTACTAGGCAATATTTTGCTAAAAGCTACTGTGTACTTAATAACTGACTATGGTGCCACGCCCAGTTTCGTACATCCCATACAAAAGTTGGGCGTAGAGGTTTGCCAACTCGATATCTCCAATAAATCAACCCGATCTTAATAAAATTTGGTACTGATCAAAATTTTGGCAACAACATGCCATGCCCATTTTTGTACCTCGCATATAAATATTGGGAGGAAAGTAACTAATTTGGGAATTCAATAATATTTAGTGCAATGTCAATCTGTTATTGAATATGGACACCTTTGAGTACGGGAATTTTTAATAGAACTCCACGCAATGGTTGACTTAGGGTGAGGGTATGATTAAGTCGGTTCACCCGACTGAAACTTATGTACTGGTTTCTATGTCTGTCAGTATCTTCTTTCCAGACATAAAATGATTTATATACCCTTCAAAGGCAAGAGCTATTAAAGTTCAAAATTCAAAATGAATTTCAAAATTAAATAAACTATATTTCGAATACGCACGAATATATATTATAGAATATTTAAAAACAAATATAATAAAATGTATATAAAAACTATATGAATATAAAAATAATTATTAATATAAAAAAATATAAACTTTATTAAAAATAATTGGATCTTTCCGGCCTACAATGTTGTTTAGAAAAAGGATTCAAAATGATTTGGAAATAGTTTTGAATTATTTCTGCTTTTGCATTATTGGCAAAATTTAACATCATATTTTTTTTTTTTTTTGAAAAATTTTAATATAGAACTAAGAGATTGTTACCATACGAAAATACATCGCCGCAACGGTAATGATTTTATTATTAGGAAAAATTTCGTCACTATGCCGAAAATGGTTCATTACTGTGATCAACATGCTCCACTGTTGCGATGAATATGTTTCATTGATGAAAACAACTCGTTTGGAAATTTAGTTATCCATATATGGGCATTTCCAGAGAAAGTGCCACCCTATGTTACATCACGTCACCCTCGTTAATTGCTTATATTTTAGGACCATTTGGTTCGATTGTTTTCTATTATTGTCCTAACTACAGAATGTAAGTAACTGCATATTTAGTAAAAGAATAAAATACAATCAAACTAACTGGTCCTAAAATATAAGTAATTATCGAAGGTGACGTGATGTGACAAAAGGTTGACCTTTCTGTGGAAATGCCCATATGGGCTCTTTCAGAAATTATCGACATTTTGATATCTTTTTTTTCCAAATTTTTTTTTTGGATGACACGAATGACGCTTTGATCAAGTGAAGGGTAATATTTTAGCATACCTAAACAGTTCGCGTTAATCATTTATTGCAAACGGCGCGAAAGTTATGGAGGTTTTAATTATATAAGAATTATTTTTGAGGTTAGGATTATTTTTTTTTATCTGTAAAATTTAAAATCATGAAAATTTGTTAATGCCTATTCGGTTTTATTATCAAGCTTAAAACAACCTTTCATTTGGTGTTAATCGCGGCGGAATCTATACATAACTGCAGATGTCACAAAGCAAAATGTGTTTGAAGAAAAATGCCGCTGTACCCGCTAAATATGGACCGAATTGAAGCATATGTATATATGATCTTTAGTTTACCGCCGCACTTCATTTCCAATACTTTACATTGATTTTAAACCACGGATTAATTAAAAAAAACGCGAAACAAAGTCATGAAATTTCGCAAAATTTTTATTTTCTTTATAAAATTTTTGCGTTTCAAAATATTTTAACGCCTTCTATACGTTGAGGTGCCATTTACTAAGAAGTTTAGATCACGCAATACCACTTTTAAATAATATTGCAAATGTCAGGCGCGAAAAACTGTAATTTTTGACAAATTTACGCCAATTCTATAAAAGTTTGAGGTCATCGTTCTCAGCAACTAGCAGCCTGACCTCGACGTGATATGGCGCAAATTTTAGCAAATTACACCATCTATTAAATACTGTTGACGAAATGTAATTTTCTTGAACGGCGCAAAAACGCAATAGAAAAAACTGCGAAAATTGAAAAATCGGAAAATGTTGGTTTCAAAAATGAACCGCTGTTCAAATTTTTTTCCAAATAGTAGTATGGGCATAACTTTTATAGTGTAAATATCTACTAAGTCTAGTGACTTTAGTTTATATCAGTGGGCATCGGAAGTTTAAAACTAAAAGTAGAAAGTGATGAAATTGAAAAAACTCTTGTAAATTTCAAGCCTTTTTTTGAGTTTTTCCATATTTGAGTGCCCATAACTTTTAGAGATAAAGAACTGATGGGCTGAAATTTTGAATTTCCTAGTTTTCTAGTGTGCCCTACCATTCCCTTGTTACTGTTTTGGTCAGTTCGAAAAACTGGAGAAATAATAAGCATCTGAACTCAGTTTCAACAAATGTTGAAAATTATTGAAATAGCCCATATGTCTAATTTACACGCATTATCAAACATCAAGCACCCATTGAAATTTGGTGGAGAAATTAAAATTTTTATTTTGATGGATGACGACTATGACTATATGTTTTTGCATGGTTGCTAAAAAGGTAGTACAAATTTGTATAAAAACAGCGTTGCTTACGACAGTTACAGATAACAAAGAAATGTCATTGCTTTAACAACTAATGCCTTGCAATACCGAATTCGTTTGTTAACTTGAAATATTTGACAAAACACAGTAGTCGAAAATGTCGAATCCCTGCGCATAATCGCTATTATTTCAGTAAACTAATATTCTACGAAAATACAAAAATTCCAAACAATTAAAAAGTACCCTCGTGCCAGACGAGCTTGGTAGATTACACTGTTTTAATAAAGAAAACATTCCATTGTAATCCTTTACAATATTCCCAGGATTCCCGTATACAATTTCCAAGAAATGGGAACTCAAAATTAAAGAAATTCCTTGGAATTCAGGGACAGTAATTCCACATTAATTATGTGTTGTGTATGTCGACTTGGATCTTAATATGAAGTCTAATGTAAACTACAGGGTATTCTTTATATTCCAGGCCGAGGTTACTTTTTTTAATAAATCTTAAACAATACAATAATTTTTTAATAATATTTTATTGCATGAAAGTTTGGTTTATAACCATTATGTATGAACTACAATATAGGCTAAATGGCCGCCTCTGGCCGTAGTCATCTCAAATGACTACTCACAACTAAACCCAGCGATCATAACTGGATCACAGCCAATCCAGCTGAAATATGGGTCGACAATTAGAGGCTGCTGGTATACTTAGAATGCCAATGCACAAGTCACTTTCTTACAACAAATGGAGGGATATGGCAAAGCTTCCGGCAAATAGTGAACAGTTTCCTATCTGTTGTTAGATTGACTGACGATGACATACACTTTTACACCGATTCCGAACAGTTGTTGAGAAGATTTTTCATGTCTAATTATTCGATGTTTTTTGCACTAAGCAAGGTGAGCACTGCTGAAAATAATATTAAGTAGCACAAGAGAGGCGCGCACTACTCACTTTAGCATTGGCGGGCGTAACAAATCATTGCCTCTTCCAAACCTAACCAGAAGTGTGGTCTGAACAAGCACAGATTAACGTCCAAACCTGTTTAGAAATTTAATCCATTATTACCTCTATGTATAAGTCTCTGGTCAATCACATATATCAGCACAAAGTGGGAAAATTGTTGGTAAATGCTGTATGGCTTTAGAAAACTTGTTTTTGAATTTATCTGGAGCGACCAATTTCTATCTTAAATTATATCACTTTTCGAAATAAAATCTAATTTCCTAATAGAATCTCTCTACTGGCAAAATATTCAAAATGTTTTCAATATTCCTATGCAGTCTCTGTTTCCACAACACTGATGTTCAAAAAAACACCGAACATTAACTTGAAACATATTTTTGCAGAATGAGGATGAAAAATATTAAGCTACTGCTCCTGGTACTCCTGATGATGATGATACCGATTTGAAATCTTCCACAAAAAAACTAACAACAAAAATCAACAAAAATCGATCATATAAGAAGGACGAAACCCGAAGAGACAACAATTTCAGCAGAAGTCCACAAACAATAGCAAAGAAAAAACGATGTGTGATATTGATGACAAAAGGATCAAAATAATAAGAATCCACATCGGGAGGAAGAATTATAAAGAGACCAAAATGTGATAAGACATAAGAGAAATCACTGCCACGGGCCGACCGGTGTTGCACAATACAATAGAACATAACAAAAGGCGGAGATATTGGCCAACATACACACATGCAATCAAAAATACCTACACATACACAAGGCATCCTTATTTATAGCCAAGGATACCCAGAAATGATCCTTACCAGTATTAAATCATTGGAAGAATCGATTTAAGACGGGAGTAAATGTTTTGAAAGCCATAGTACGGAATTGCTTCGAGGAATATCGCAAAAACAAAAAAATAAAAATACACATACATGTATAGAACATTTCAATGATTTCTAAGGATTGTAAACAAAAACGTTGGATCACCTGGCCGATCCACAACACACACACACGCAAAGAAAATACCGCTTAACGAACGCGGGCGCTTCAAGACCGTTAAAATCAAAAAGTGACATTAAAGAAGCTGGGGATGAAAAGGCCACTACTACGGGTGTCATTGATACTCGCCGTATATGATTGTCAAAGGTCACAAGTCTTGAGGACACAGGTAAATGCAGTGTCATCACACATACGCCATGAATGATGGTGTTGTTGTTTGGAAGGATGATGCCCCCTTACCAAACATGTTCACCGCACATCTGCCTTTTTCCATTCAATAGAAGTTGTATACTTGTAGAAAGTCAAAATTCTTTGCAATCACTACCATCACTTTTTATTGAAAAATATATGTCCTTTTGATTTTAGAGAGGATCATAGTAAATTCAATTTTGTAATATTCAATGACAGCAAATTCATTTTATTGGTCGTTTTTATGAATTAGATATCCAGATTTAGCCTTTTCATGCTTTATCATCCTGTCAATGCCTTGGTACTATTGAAGTCATCACATTGGGGTTTGGGTTTCTGGAACATCCTTTCATATATGGAGTCCTTTGTGCAGTGTTCGTTTTACACTTGTATTGATATAAGAGTTGATCTATCGAGTAACGATATAATGGGTTATTGTGTTTTAGGGTAAACGTGATTATTGTTATTAAACATAGTTAATCCGATTTGTTGTGACTATTTTCCTAGTTAGGGTAACTAAGTAAATCAGGAAGTTCCTGATAAATATCATTTACGGTTGACGAATTTCCTGGGTTAGTTTATTATTTCGTGGCGATGGAATTCGGATCAAATAAAAGAAATACTATATGGAAAACCTTGAACGAAACAAAGCGACAACTGAAAGCCTTGTAAAAAGTTATCTAGGAACACCCTAAGCTATCAGATGTAACGAAACAATGAAAGTTTAAGGGGTTACAAAAGTCACACAAATAAGTAAAATCGGCACAACCAGAAAAACTTTCAACACAACTTCTCGGAGAAGAGTTAGTACGAGTTTTAGTCCTACATTAGTACTATTAATATGGTGTTGTTATTGGGTAGAACTACTCCCAATTTCAGTACTCAATACCATATTTTCAAAATTCGACCCGCAAATCAAACATCTGCAACAAATTTTTAATATTTCCAACACAATTGCATAGCATTTTAATACATATAAATTTTCTCATTGATGAGCGAAGAAATTCTTATTAAGTCCAACACTCTCTGAACCTAAGCAGACGAAACTGTGTCTTAATGCCTATTACTTTGATACCCTCTGGTTGCTAAATCTGCCACCCCTGATCAGATTTTTAAAAATTTCTTCTTAGCTAATATCTAATCCACAAGGGAAACATTCGTTCCAAATTTCAAAAGTCTAGCTTTTCGCTTCTGCTTAGGACGTTTATGAACTCTCTCTATTGACACTCTTCCAATTCTACTGCGCACAATTCGAGTGTAGAAAAACCCCTTACCCTTATTTACTCTACAAATTTCATGATCCTATATCTCTCGCCTAGTCAGAATGCTGATGAATCCCATTTAGTGTCAAGCCTATTTCTTTCGTTCCAATTCAAATTTCCAATATTCCTTTCGTAGTTGATGTATATTCCATTCATTTATTGGTACTGGCGTTTATTCAGAGGACTCAATACACCTATTTAGTAGCATGCCCAATATTTACCGTCCACTCTTCGAATATACATAGAACAAACGCACTTACTTTAGATAACGAATAAGCCCGGTGACAAATTTCAGAATTGTAGCGTTTTGCATCTAGACAAACAGTCTTTGAATGCCCAATTTTGAATGTTAAAAAGATCCTTTTAAAGGAAAAATCTTCTGTATAATCGGAACGTCCCCCCATTGTCATAATTCATAACTCGTTTTGTCTGAACACCAATTTCTCTGATTTAGTATCACACCCATTTCTGCCACCCTATATTAAGTTTTGAAATATTCTGAATTTACTATTTGTCATTCTGTTGTTGATTAAAGGATAACACATTGGACCATAAGACTTGTTTCTCTCGTTTAATACCACGCCCATTCCTACCGCCCAAAAGGAATTCCGAAGTATCCTAAATTTACTCTTTTGTACATGATTCTAGGAATACGCGTTTGGTCAAAACTCCAATTTCTTTAATTTCGTGCAACGCCCATTTCTATCGAGCACAACTGGAATTTCGTAAAATCCTGAGTTCACCATGTATTTTCTAAGAGGAAAATCCTCACCAAATTTGTATTTGTAATTTGCATTTGTAACTGTAATTTCTCTGATGTAGTGACATGCCCATTTCTACCGCCCCCAATTAAAATTTTGGAAATCGTCTGAATTTAAAATTTTTTCGACGAAGACTTGCTTGGTTATAATATTAATTTACCGGTTTGAGCCACACCCATTTATTCCGCCACTATTGGAATTTCGAGCAATCAGTTTTTAACTGATGTCTACTCTATATGTGGAAATAAACGAGTCTTATTCTCTTTATAGAATATTTCAATATAAATACACCATTTCGACAATGTTATTACATAAAACAATACAAAAAGCAAAAATGTTTCAAAAGGCATACATTTTTCACATCAAAATTATGAACGGACCAAGTTATAACAAAAAGAGAATAATGCGATTTAAATCATTAGCCAGATGTCGTGAGTGCTTTTGGCGACGACGGCCTGCTTGTTTGTTTCGTTGCCGCTACATCAATACCATCACACTTATTTTCAGGCAGAGACTATTGTTGTACAACAACCACGTATGTGATGCTAACGCTGTGTGTTGTTCGCATGTGTTCACTTTGATATATTGCTCTACCAGTGCATATAGATGTTAACACATCAAAAATTTAGGGTTTTTTTTTTATTTTCTTTCTTTCCTTAAAAATCAATGGATTTCAGCGGTTTTTATCTTATTATACAATATGTGCGGTTGTTAATGTAATACATTTTTCAAAATTAATTTTGGTTTTCATGTAGCCTAGATATTCTCAAATAAACTTAAAAAATAAGGCAAAATTTGCCCAACGAAAAATATTTTCGAATTTATACTCATATGAGCAAATCTAAAGCTGCCTATATAGTTTTGTATAGGCTTTTAGTAACTCTACACATACGTAAACAAATATTTTCACTTTGCGGATGCAGTAGGTTGTATGACATCTGAATAGATCAATTTTTCCAGCATAAGACTCTGGCTATACCCATGTGAATCTTCATCTTGATCGGTCGAGCCGTTTAGAAAATTTTATTTAAATTTTTATTTAAATTTTTTCGACAAATCTACCACTGTGCGAAGAAGAACCCTATTCAATACCTGCATCATTGGTATTTAAAGCGCACAACTTTCGCTTTCTTTTATCTATTTTACTAATGACTTATTTCCCGTCCGAGGGTTGGGAAATGCAGTAAGTCTTGGTTGCTACGGGACGCATCCACTGGATGCAGATCGTAGGAATCTAGGTGTACAGGATTGTTGCGCACCGATCAGCTTCCTCGAACTATGAATGGCAACTCACTTTCCGGAAAAGAATGACTCACTGTGGAACAGCAGCAAGAGCCAGTCAGTGCCATTTATCCAAATTTGGGAATATAAAAACAATACGGTATGGGGGCCTTTAAAAGTTTTGCACCCCTGAGGTAGTGGCAAAGACAGAATTTGTTAAGTCATATTACAACATGGGAAGCTGTTGATAGTTGACTACTTGGCTGGAATCTGTATGTCTAACAGATCCTCTATCTCCAATACATATAAGGAATGCTGTGAGAATCCATAGGTGTATCGACTGATTAGCCTAACATTATACTTATTTAAATCCACTGAGCGCATTGTTGATGGCATGATAAAGTTACGGATTCCATAGGAGCTGCTCAAGTTAAAAAAACTGCTTTACTCGTTCTAAGATAAGTTTAAAGGTAACTGGGCAATAATAGACTGCATCAGTTATATGCTTCGGAATATATGGTTTAGCTGTAGGGCACACATAAGGGGCAAAGATACTGTCACCACTTCTCTGGGTGACCACCATAAATAGGTTACGCAGGAGTTTCACCAATAACGGATTCAAGCCTATCTAGCAACTGATTTAATTTAGTTACATGATAGTCGAGTTTGTTTATAATCCTTTTCCAGCGTCCGCTTCCATGTACTTGGTGGTCTTCAAGGCCTGCGATATACGTGAGGGTTCGATTCAAGTGATACTTCTGAAGTATAGTTATTCTTCTAGAAATTATATTAGGCCAATGAAGGTAAACATCCGAATATACTTGACAGATGTAGGTCAAAAGTACTTGAAATATCGTACAACAGCGCACAGTCTAGAGCACTGGATGTAAACCGGGATAAAACTGAAACATAGTTATATACGAGGAAAACGAAGATAGGAGTAGTCGTGAAATCAAGCTTTCTTGGAAGGCCTAAAGTTATGGAACAGTATCAAACACTTTGGAGTATTATTGCGTCAGAAATTACTTCGAAAAGACTACATAGAGAGCAGAGTGTATGTATAGAGTGTTGGTATATGTACAAGGACAACAAAGTCAGTCAGGAGATAAATAGAAGAATTGCGCTTGCAAATATATGTTATTTGGGGCTCAGCAAGCAGTTTAGGAACAAAACCCTCTCTCGACGGAGAAAAGTCCAGCTTTATCAGACTCTCATTTTAGCTATCTTGACATATGGCTCCGAAACTTGGGTCATATCGCAAGCGGTTGAAAAACACCTCGGAATATTCGAGAGGAAACTTCTCCGTAAAATATATGGTCCTGTTAGGGAAAACGGCGAGTGCCGACGTCACTGGAACCAAGAGCTATATAATTTATATTCTGACGTGGACATAGCTAGGCGAATCAAATTAGGCCAGTTGCGGTGGCTAGGCTATGTTATCAGAATGGATGAAGATGAACCAGTGGGAAAATTTTTCGATAACGTACCCGATGGAAGCAGGAAAAGAGGACGACCAAGACTACGCTGGAAGACCAGGCAGAATAATCCCTCCGTATCCTTGGTGTTACCACCTGGCGAGAAAAGGCGAAGGATAGAGCCAGTTGGAAGAATATGTTGAAATGTGTTTAATTTGTGTGTTTAATTAATATGTGTATGACGTCTGACCTCATGAGGTTGTAAAATAAGCAATAAAAGTATATGTACAAATGGGCTATAGGCGCGAAATTGTAGCTAACTGCTGGGATGACACACTAAGTGGTTAGGTCAATCTTGACTTACATATCTATAGTTAAGTGGCTATAATGGAGAAGAACTAAAAAAGAAATGGTTTCCCATTACATCTCATGAAGGGGCAGGGGAGAGCTTCTCAGAGTCACTGAGCTGTGCGCTTTCCAGTTTTCACTCACTGCTTGGGACCTGCAGTTTTACACCGATTTCGAACGCTAGAAGATTTGTCATGGCTAAATACTCGTTAGTGGCGCCGTCACTATGCGAGGTGACCGCCGCCGAAAAAATTTCTTTTTGAAGGTGGTCAAAGCAGGTCTCGAACCCAGGATCTCATGTACAAGAGGCGCGCACACTAACCATTGTACCACCGACGGCCACAATGCATTGAATATTGAATAGGTTCAATGTAAGATATGTCTGGGTATCAGCGATGCGCCAACAACCACAACGACCAGGGTAATGGGGGCAACGCTTTCATTAAACCCATTGAGGTACAACCTAAGTACGAGGCGGCTTTGGTTTTTGGTCCAAAGTATCACAAATCAAGTCACCAGCACATAATGAAAAAGCTGACGGGATTCTCAGCAATGGAACAGAGAACCAACCGCATTCCAAAGAAAGTGGTAATGGTAAACTTCTACACAACTATCTCATGGAGAAAGTCATTGGCGGAGGTATTCCTAGTAGATGCCTAGCTCCCAATTCACTGATATTCTGATGGATCTAAGGTAAATGGGAATAGGACTCTTCATTGATGAGCTAAATATTGAACAGTACTTTGTTATTCCCGATCACAACACTGTGTTTCAGGCAGAGGATAACGGAATTTGTTAGATGTTAGAATGTTGAAGGTGGACTCGCCAATTTTAAGATTGTCGCAGACTGTCAAGCTGCGATCAACGCGATGGCATCGCAACAAACTCGCTTTCTGCACTCGAGTGCAACAATTAGACCTAATGGACTCCAGGGAACCGCTGCATCTTGGGTAATGAAAGAGCAGATGAACTGGCTCGGAGGGGCTGCAACCGGCAAACTTTGAATGTGGAAAATGGAAGTCATCAGACGGGAGAAGCGCTGCAAAGATTCCGACAGGCAATCCGGATTGGGTTAGGAGTTAGGTACCCTAACTGGGCACTTCCCTCAACGAGTACATCTGCAAAAAATTTACCAAAATGATTAGAAATTTGTCATCCTCTTCGTTAACATAACCTAAGCTAATCTGCCCTGATTACTAAGAATGACTAACTCCAAAATATTAAAAAAAAAAAATGAGTGTTCGAATTCATGGGCGATCTGTTAACACCTTTTTGTTACACGCCGCCTGTTCGATTTCTCTGAACACATTAATAAATATTAAATTGGAAAATAAAAAAGAATAGTTTTTGTGCTGAGGCACTTTTGCTATTGCACTTTCTGCTTTCTTACATCTGCTTTATCATTAGATTTAATATTGTTAAAATAAATAAAGCAATATTTAGCTCACTGAAATATGTAATTGTTTTTGATTTGTCATAAACAGAGCGACGACGACCTGCTTGTTTGAATTCTGGTATACAACTGAATAAAAGGCAATATTTAGCTCACTGAAATAGTTGTTTTTGTTTTGTCATAAACAGAGCGACGACAAAAAGTATTGAATAGTATAGAGAACTTATTGCACTCCGTTTCCGCTCTCATGTAGAGAGTCTGAGTAAAGGAACATAAACGGGTCTTATTCTCTTTTTAGAATATTCAAAAATATAAATGCACCATTTCGACAATGTTTTTACATAAAACATATTACAAAACACAATACAAAAACCATAAAAAAAATAAATGGTTTCCCATAACATCCCATGAAGGGATCGGGGAGAACTTCTCACAATCACTGAGCTGTGCGCTTTCCAGTTTTTACTCACTGATTGGGACCTACTGTTTTACACCGATTCCGAACGGTATTTTGAGAAGCTTTTTCATGGCTATATACTCGATAGTGTCGCCGTCACTATGCGAGGTGACCGCCGCCGAAAGAATTTTTTTTTGAAAGTGGTCAGAGTAGGGTTCGAACCCAGGATCTCATGTTCAAGAGCCGCGCACAGTAACCATTGCACCACCGACAAAAACCATAAATGTTTCAAAAGGCATCAATGTTTCACATAAAAATTAAGAATGGACCAAGTTATGACAAAAAGTGAGTAATACGTTTTGAATCATTGGCCAGATGTCGCCAGTGCTTTTGAGTCATACAATTCGTTCCATGAGTTCTCTATACTATTCAATACTGTTTGCCGACGACGACCTGCTTGTATGTTCGCAGACGCTACATCAATACCATCATACTTATTTTCAGGCAGAAACTATTGTTGTACAACAACCATGTACGTGATGCTAACGATGTGTTGTTGTTTGCATGTGTACACTTTGGTAGATTGTCCTACCCGTTCCTATAGATGTTAACACATCAAAAAAATATTTTTTTTAATTCTCAAGTTAGCAACATTTGGCACCTTCCGTTATGGTTGGAAATTACGGCAAAACTACATAAATGTTATTAATTTCATTATAAAAAACAACAGGTTTCTTATCACAGATGAAGCTCCAAGCTGAATTCAGAAATCTGCTTCTCCTGGAAAATTTAGGAAAGTGGACTTGAGTCCTTCTTGATAAGCACGGAAGTAATGACCTCTTTACAAATATATAAGTATTACACATCAAAAATCGTGCAAATAAAATAAAATGTAAAACACCTTTCGCTTGACACCACCGACAGCACCCGTGCAAGGGCCAAGATAATTTGTTTCCGACATCAACCCAAAATTGTCACCTTTCCTGTTTCTTTGCTAAGGAACACAAATTGTGTGATTACACCGGTTAACGTATAAATCCGGAACAATGAAGCACATGGCTTCAAATACCACCACACACTCACAAATATTTTCTGCACACAGCATCTGCTCCATGCGCTGGCTATACGAGGAGAACCAGCATCATTCTGTTGACTGTTTGGCTTCAGTTAATTCCTTGGCGCAC
Organism: Phaonia tiefii; assembly: GCA_963931995.1. Classification (NCBI taxonomy): domain Eukaryota; kingdom Metazoa; phylum Arthropoda; class Insecta; order Diptera; family Muscidae; genus Phaonia; species Phaonia tiefii. Next base: position 191,532,490 of record OZ008368.1, on the reverse strand, counting down.
TTAGTGCAAAACCTTTTGCGCACTTTACCATCCACCTAGTGTGTTAGGACTCCCTTGTCAATAAGAACATAGAGAAGTAAATCAGATGGCAACAAAGATTCACTTGAAAGTATTACACTCGTGAAATAATTGTACGAAGGTCGCTTAGAAAGTAAAGGGGATAAAATGGAATTTTCAAAATGATAAATTGCCACAAAAAAAATTAGTGTTCGTGTAAATGTAAACCAAAGAAAGGTATTCCAGTGTAACTTGGAAGACCAGCCCAGAGTTACAAGACGACAACAATTATGTTAATTTTAATGCGAGTCCCGTACTAAGACCGGTATTCAGCACTTATGAAATTTTCGTTCCCACTACGAGAGTTGTGTATAAAAAATATCGAATTGAACTGAAAATTTCGTTCACTTTTTATTTTCCTGATACTCAGCTCTTCCCGAAAATGTCGTGAACACAATCAATTACAGGGTTGTTATGCAAAAGTTATTGCGTACGAAATTATTTGTTTGGGGCTATTTAGACATACAAGAGGAACACCACATGTGTAATGTCAAGAATGGAGGACGAAGAGGAATTATTCCTGAAATATTTACAAGACTTCATGTCGTGATCGTCTTAGTGGATAAAAATCCATTAAATCATAGTCCGAAAAGTCGTTACTCAATACATATTATTTCAAAACCCCTAAGAAGTTTATTCTAACTATTAAAACTTCCAACAGTATTTACCAGAACTTATCATACAACCGTCTCTGCTAGCAAATCACAGTACAATATCCAAAAGAATTTCTAAGCAAAAAATCATGAAAGACATTGATTGTCATGAATCATTATTAATATAAAACGAAGTGTCTGAAGTGTAAGGAAGCAAGTTCTGCTGTGGCAAAACACCGGTTCCTCACTTTCAACTATAGGGTGTATGGTGTTTCCAATTGTATGGCAGTGGCATGCAGCCTACTTCTGATACAACTTCCAGCATATCCTGCAATGGTGTGTGGTATTTGTGTTAGTGGCGGTAATTGCTTGTTTGGCATTTATTATTTGTAGTTCATAACTCCACAGACACACCAAACAGTTGACAGCTGCCGCTGGTGTGGCAACAACCCCTAAACCCCATACGGCGCAAGTGTGAGTGAGCGACTGAATTCATGAGCGTTTAGAAGAAGTGTTAAAGATCTTGTTGTCCTATGCGTCATCATAACAAGGTATGCATGCTTTCAGATCGTTTTCTTCCTTCGTCCACGTCATCCTAATAGTTGTACTACCATCCCTTGTAAAGGGATTGTCTTAAGCATTCAGCCCCGTAAAAATCTTGAGCAGTGCCGTTCAACGGCTGCTTGTTGGTATAATTGTGCCGTGATTTCTTGTTCAATTTTCCCCCCTCTCGGACATTGACTTGTTGTACATCTGCGTTTCACAAAACAATAGCATTGGCCTGATGCCTACGTCTTCCTTTTTGGCACAAGAAATAAAATCTCGAAAATCAACAATAATAACAATAAAAGTAATTCAAGCAAAAAAAAACAACAAAACTATTTATAGCTCAGTACAATTGTTGTTGTGGTACCTGGTGTACTTGTTGTTGTTGTAGTTTGTGGTGGTTCTAATGCCAGTGGTGCCGCTAGTGCTGGTGGTGGTGGAAGGACTTCTTTTGATTACCATTCCAATATGAAATGCTGTTGATGGTGATGGTTTCATTCTTCTTCACTTTGGGTAATTCAACCGCAATTGTTGAAGCAGGAGCGGTATTATATTGTGTTACATCTTTTCTTTCAGGATTTCCAAGAAATTAAAAGTTATTTGGCATGTGCAACTTCAATTTTGAATTCTATCCATTGGTACAGTAAATAGTTGTATTATACAACAGCTGATTGAACACGTAAGACTTTATCGCTTTATCTGGATCCTCATGTCGCAACCGGCAGTGTTTGAATATGCCCAGTTTTGCAATCGGAAATATTTGAAATAAATTAACATCACCTAGATGGATCCTGAAAGTCTCACAATTCGTGAGCACAGGCTGATTTTTTGTTTTTAAAAATTCGGTATTAATGGACTGAGTTATTGTAGTTTTTACTAAAGCAAAAATGTATTAGGCTGCGTTTTTATACAATTTTACCAGCATAATGAGGCTTTAGTAAAGAGAAAGTGCATAAAAAGAACAGGCATGTTTGCAAAATATTTGTTTTAATAAAAACTTCAATAACTTCAAACAGAGTTGCGTTTTACTCATTAGGAAACGTCCCTTTTGAGTAACTTCAAGAGTATTATGGTTTCTTTATGAAATAATGTGTGAAATCATCGCCAAAGTTGAAAAATGGCGAAAAAAATTAAAAAAATTACCCTTTGCTGGACAAGTACACACAGACTTCACATTTTTTCTTAACCCTTCTGCATTACTTGCATATGCACCCCTCCTATGATCCTTGGGTCAATTTGACCCAACATCATAATTTGTTAAAAAACACGACATTTGTGGGAGAAATATATTATTCTAGTTTTTTACCACAACAAAAAAAATACATAAAAGAAAAATAGAGAATCACTTGATAACTAATTCACCATCTACTCGTATCACTGTATAGAAATCTAATAATTATCATTTCTTTTCGTGGAAAAAATTAGAAATATTAGTATATATTAGTTACTTTTGTTGCAGTTGAAAAACAATCTGACTTATATAATTGACATACAGATTTTGAGTTTTTAGGTTTTATTGTCTCTTATTTGGTAGGACACTCGGCGGAACTGTTCTCAGAATGTGCGAGTATGAATTTAAAATGTTTTACAACTTGAGTATGTTTTACAACTTTAATGGGCGATTAACAATGTCACAATACCTGCAGTTCCAGCAGATAAAGCCTGCATCTAAAAGTTATATTAGGATTTCAAGGTGGATTTATGTCATTCATATGTCGTGCCATAAAATGAATGTTTTGGCAGCTGTATAATATAATAACTAGTTTTTTGATGTGTTAACATCTATAGCGGCGTATAGGGACTAAATCAATCAAAGTCAGATTTTATGCTGCTGCTAAAACCAGATTTTATGCTGCTGCTAAAACCAGATTTTATGCTGCTGCTAAAACCAGATTTTCTGCGACTGCGAAAGAGAATAATGACGTGTTAAACAAAAATGAGCGAGCAAGAGAGCAATGAAAGAGTGGTGTGGCAGGGGTGAGGCAAACGATATAGCGTATGTATTAACATAATAATGTATGTATGTATATGTGTCTGTTGCTGGTGTTGAACGGACATATAAAGCATAGCCACGCAAAATTTCATTTGCAAGCCCATGTGCTTGCGCAGTCGACGTTATGGTAACACACTAATATGTCAGCTACTTCGTACAAAGTATGTGTGATGTTGTGTGTTTGGCTGTTTCGTTACTGTTGATATGGCAAACATGTGGTTATGTGACACACGTATACGTCAGCTACTTCGGACAAAGTATGTGTGATGTTGTGTGTTTGGTTGTTTCGTTGTTGTTGCTATGGCCAAACAAAACGAGTCATTTGATGTTCAGCATTGCCCGGTGTATACAAAAAACCTATTATTTTTTATTTTCCAATGTAACATTTACTAATGTGTTCATAGAAATCGAACAGGTACCGTGTAACAAAAATGTGTTGGTAACACATCTCCCGTGAGTTCGAACACTTATTTGATTTTTTTTTATTTGGAAAGAAAAATAAATGTTGGTTTTATATCCGTGATATAATATTTTTGGTAGGCCCAGGGTTGTTTGCTAAAATTTGATATTCTTGAGCCTACCAGCTTGAAGCCGTGATTATCTTGCCAAAGAGCACTATGATGGTTTCACATATATGAAATGGGTTTGCAGCGTTCTCTGTTGATTTGACCTTCCAGAATCTAGCCTTCAATACTTTCGCTTGACGATCAGTATTGATCATTTCCATCATCATCATTTGCCAACAAAATTTCGTTCTCATCACATAAAACTTCAACTAAACTGTGTCCATCGAGTGGCTACGCCGTTGACGAATCCATTATAGCTTTTGATGACCAGCTGTCGTTTTACTAAGGACAATAATAACTATCAGGGTTGCATTTTGTTAAAACAGACATGTTCATATTAGAGTTAGAGAGAAGAATCAACACTTGACTAGCGAATGAAAAATGTGGCTGTCGGTGGTGCAATGGTTAGCTTCGCAAAGTACCGTTCGGAATCTGTGTAAAAACTGTAGGTCCCAATCAGTGAATATAAAACTAGAAAGCGCACAGTTCAGTGGTTGTGAGAAAAGAATGGTATCCCATAACATCCCATGAAGGTATTGGGGAGAGATTCTCACAATCAGTGAGATGTGCGCTTTTTAGTTTTTCACTCACTGATGGGGACCTACAGTTTTACGCCGGTTCCGAACGGTTTTTTGAGAAGCATTTTCATGGCTAAGTACTCGATAGTGTCCGCCGTCGAAAGAAATGTAAGGTGGTCTGTGCAGGGATCGATGCCACATTCTCATGTACAAGAGCCGCGCACACTAACCATTGCACCACCGACGGCCAGAGAAGAGAAGCTCTCCACCATTCCTTCATGGGATGTAATGAAAAACCATTTATTTATTTTATTTACAAGCCTAAACAACACTCTAGTTAGACACACTTCGAGCATTATAAAAATAATAGCAAAATAAATGTAACATCTATGTTACGATGTATTTATAATGTTACATTGATTCATTGGGACCTAGGGTTATTTTATAGTATTTTGAGAAGCCTTTTCATGGCTAAATACTCGATAGTGTCAATGTCACTAAGCCAGGTGACGATCGTCGAAAGAAATGGAAGCTGGGCAACGCAGGGATCGAACCCACGTACTCATGTACAAGAGTCGCCCACATACCACTGCACAACCAACAGCCATAAGTACCAATAATCTATCATACTGATTATGAAGAAATCCAAAAGAAGCAGGTGGTTGAAGATCGAGCCGGTTGCTGAAATATGTTATCCTCATTTTGTAAGGCCCTTGATCCCTCTGGGTTGTTTGAGGTCCCATAAGGAAGAAAGGTAGTTGTATGGAAAAGTTCATTTGTAAGAATGGTTTATACAACATTAGGCGGGGTGTTCCCGAATTATAGAATTAGCGATAATAAGTTCAAATGTTTCCTATTTTCCGAACGCAAACTCGTTCAAATTCGTAACATAAAAATTTAAATATAGTATCGTAATTACCTTTGGGTCAAATTGACCCACTGGACAACAGATGTATATATTTTACATATTTGCATGCAGAGAAACGCCAAGAAAAATTATCTACATCTTTTTCTTGCCAAACCATAGTATACCACGCCGTTGAGGATATCATAAAGTTTCAGCTTGATAACTTGTAATTTAGAGACAAAAATTGCATTTGAAATACAAAATTGGGTAATTTTGACCCAAGGAGTGAAGAAGGGTTAAATAACGTATATATCGATTGAAAGTCATAAGTTTCTTCTTTTTAAGTCCGGTGAGAAAATGAAAATGGGTTGATAATTAACTACCTTACAGGCTTTTAAGTGTGCAAACGTACGTAAAACCGGGGTTTTAACCGATTTTCAAGATTTTGGGGGTGTTTGGGAAATTTCACAAGCAGATTCTTGTTTCACTCGACAATACCTACAAGAAAAATAATATAACTTCCTAGGTATTTCTACTGTAGTCTTCTTTGTACTGACCACTAAGAATCCCAGCCGTTGCAATTTTCCAAGGCGGCGCTTCAAAAATTCAAGAAATAGGTGTAGGTTATAGCGAAGTCGTAGAAGTTTCTTCTGGACCGATAAAATCGGTACAATAAAAATCGGTAGTTAAATTGACAAAGTTTGGAAATTTTATGAATTTTGACAATTTAACTATTGATAAAAAGTTACAGAATTCTGGTGCTGGAAGCCCATAGCGGAACTTGATAGTTTTGAAGAAGTTTTTTATATGTCACATATAACAACATTATGCCCAATAAAAAGAGAAAGGTTCTTTTAGCTGATTTCTGTTTAAAAATCGAATATATTAAAAATTTTAAAAAAATATATATGTACATACTTGTTAATATGTACTTAACTAAATATCTACCTCTGGGTAAAATGGTGTATATTATTAAATTTTTGTATAACAAAAATTTAAGAACTGCTTTGTTAGATACCTGATTTTCAAGCAGAAATCAGGAAAAATTACATTCGGTCTTTCATTCAACATAATTAAACTTAGTGCATTTTAAAAAAACACTATCAATACAAAAAGTAAGAAGATTATATTTAAAAGTAGATCTACTTCACCAAAGTCAAATTTGACATAAAAGTGCAGTTTTGTCGCGGGCAGTGTGAGCAATGTCTCCATCCTGCTGAAACCATAACTCAGGTCTGTTTTCAAGAGCAGAACGCGCAAATGTTGCTATCATAAACCGTTACCGGTTCCCATCTTCATTTTCGAAGAAGTAAGTCCCAATGATATTTTAGATGTAATGCCACACCATACTGTACACCTAATGGGGTGCTGCAATTGGCGTTGATGAATGGCTCTTGGGTTTTCAGAAACCCAGATCCTACAGTTCTTTTTATTAACAAAGCCATTCAAATGAAATGAAATGATCTTTGGGTTAAAATAATCGATCGCTGATTTAAATAATAAATTTCTGTTATTCTGGTTGCTTGTTAAGTTGTGAATCTCTCCATTATTTATTCTCGAGGTGTAATTTATATAATTTGAATAAAAAAATATATATAGACGAAAAAGTTATTAAATTTGTAAACCCCATGGTGACTTTTGGCCCACCCTCTATAACAAGAATTAGCAAAATTAAAAATTACACAAATAAGCAAAACGTGTACTAAATTTCTACACTCCTTTGTATTTTGGTGTACATATAAAAGAAGCAAAAGGGTACACAATTAAACAAAAACAATACAAAAAGTGTACATAAAAAATGTACATATTAACTCACTGTCTAAGACAAACAGCAACGATTTCATTGCGATATCAACGAAGAAAATGAGAGACAGACACAACCAAAAAAAAAATCCCTCACCTGCGAATACGACCAAACCAAAGTACATTTATGTACATAAGAACGAATGTTCATAATCGTCAGACAAAGGCGAAATGCAAAAATAATTCCCACTACACAGACTACGTTTCACTGCTGTCACGTATCTTCGTGACACAACGATATTTGAAGTGCGTTGTTTTCCTAAGAATTTGGGAATATAGTTTGAGATTTTAGATAACATACCGAGCTAGAAAAAAAAATTACATGAGGTGTCAGGAGACTCCCGGTTGGAACGAATTATGTACTAATTAGTATATTATGTATTGTATTACGTATTATGTACTAATTAGTTCTAACACGCCTAAGGTGCCCGTTGAAAAATTCGGTAATTTAAATGGATCTTTAAGATAAGATACTTTTTGTAAAATGTTAAACTCTTTTTAAGAACAATTTTTTGGAACGAAGTTCCTTATATCACGTTGCGGGATGGGGGCTAAATGAAAAAAATGTAAACAACTTTTTTTAACTACTTTATTACAACCCTGTGTATTACATATTGTAGTTTTGAACCAAATAAAAAGTAAATTTAGAAAAGCCAAAGTGCAAGACTGGCAAATCCATGAAATACAACCCTGAGTGTGGAATTACATTTGGCAGCACACTTACTCTTACACTCGTACTTTTTGTTTGGTTTGTGTCTAGACTAACTCATCAGGGAATATTTTTTGTTTAAATGGAAATTTTCTAGGTGGAGCTTGTTTATTACATATTGGAGTTTGAACGGAAAGTATTTTTTGAAAAAAAGTATATTTTAGGTCCGTATTGTAAGAATATGTATTATACTTTCCCAAAAAGGTCCTTTCTTTAATGAGAGGTACTTCTTTTATTAAAAGCTAATGTTTTTTTTAAGAAAAGCTACCATTTGTAATAAGAAGTGCTCTCTGTAAGAAAAAGCCTAAGATTATCAATTTGTTTTACAAAGAAGTACCTTTTTAAGAACAGGTACTTTTTAAAGAAGTGGTACTCTTTTTAGGAAAAGGTTATTTTTTTTAAGAAAATGTACTTATTTCAGAAAGGCTACTTATCTCAAGAAAATAAAAGAAAACGTATTACTTTAGGTGTAAGAAAATTTACTTTTAAGAAAAGGAATTTTTGTAAGAAAATGTAGTTTTTGAATGCAATGTATTTTTTTGAAGAAAAGTTTTTTTAAGAATAAGAATTTTTTTTATAATTAGTCCTTTTTCAAGAATAGTTACATTCTTAAGAGTAGGTACTTATCACAAAAAAAGTTATTTTGTTTCACAAAATGTATTCTTTAAAGAAAATCAGTTTTTTTTAACGAAACGCAATTTGTTGTAAAAAAATTAACTTTTTGATGTGTTAACATCTATACGCGCGCCTCTAGGGCAGTAAACTATAAATTTAATACATACGCAAGTGTTAGGTTTGTAAGAGTAAATAAATCATCGTTTGTTTGTTCGTTGCTTGGCAGTCGGTATTGAAAGTGATTATTGGGCGATTTTCATAAAATTTTCCCACGCGATTTTCTCCGGAAATTCATAGCCGATTTTATTAATTTTTGGATTAAAAGGCTAGTGCGGGTTTCGACGAAGAGTTTAGGCCAAAAATTAAGGCGATCCGGTATCGGCGAGCCGAGATTTAAGTGTTTTAATTTGGAGTAATATTAAAAAAGTGTTTTATGTTGATCTTCGGTTAAATCGTACGAATATAACAATGTATGTATGTATGTACAAGTGTCTGTTGCTTTGCATTCTTTGACTTTTGTGGGAATAAAACAAAAAGTATTGAGCAAGAAAATAATGACACATGTGCTTGCACTGGGTCTTTAAATAATTTTAAGTATTAATATTATTTAACTGTAACGTCATCATATGATTGAACGCTGTTTTTTATTTTCCAATGTAATATTTACGAATGTGTTCATAGAAATCGAACAGGTACCGTGTAGCAAAAAGGTGTTAACACATCGCCCGTGAGTTCGAACACTCATTGGATTTTTTTTTAAGAAAAGATACTTATTTTAAAAAAATTTATTTTTTTAAGAAAATTTACTTTTTGTACGAAAATTTACTTTATTTAAGCAAAAGCACTTCTCTAAGATAAGGTATTTCTTTAAGTACTTCGTTTATGAACATGAATAGGTATTTTTTTGACAAAACTTTCTTATTTTACGCAAAGGCACTTATTTAAAAAAATTTTATTTTTTTAAACTTCTTTCACTTTTGGTTTTCTAAATTTACTTTTTATTGGGTTCAAAATTACAATATATAGCATACTAAATAATGGTTACATGCTCCACCTAGAAAACTGTCCATTAAACAAGAAATTTCCCAACATATACTATAAAGCTCCGTACACCATTTTCACTTTCTTTAAACTAAGATGAAATGCTGCTCTTTCTAACGCTGTCTTCAGAATTTCGTTATCTAACTCCGTTGCGAAGATATTCAGAGTTTTATTAATTTAATTTTTTGGAACGAAGTTCCTTATCGCACGTTGCGGGATGGGGGCCAAATGAAAAAATTTGAAACAAATTTTTCTTAACTACTTTATTACAACCAATTATAATCAACTATATTGGGTAATTTTGATTTGGTTTAGTTTAACGGGAAGTTTTTTAAGTGGAGCCTGTTTATTACATACTGTAGTTTTGAACCCAATAAAAAGTAAATTTAGAAAAGCCAAATTGCAAGACTGGCAAATCCATGGAATACAACCCTGAGCATGGAATTATATTTGACAGCACACTTACTCTTACACTCGTAATTTTGGTTTGTTTTGTGTCTAGACTAATATATGGGGGATATTTCTTGTTTAGTGGGAAATTTTCTATCTGGAGTCTGTATATTACATATTGTAGTTTTGAAGCGAATAAAAAGTAAATTTAGAAAAGCCAAAGTGAAAGAAGTTTAAAAAATAGCATTTTCTTAAATAAGTGCACTTTCTTAAAAAAAGTAAATTTTCTCAAAAAAATACGTATTCATATTCTTAAACAGAAGATTACTTTTTCTTAAAAAAATACCTTATCTTAAAGATGTACCTACGATTAAAAAAGTAAATTTTCTTACAAAAAGTACATTTCCTTAAAAAAAACTTAATTTTTTTAAATAAGTACCTTTTCTTAAAAAAGTACATTATCTTAAAACAAGTTGACTTTTCTTAAAAAACTACATTTTCTTTAAAGAGTACCTTTTTTTAAAACAAAATAAATTTTCTTGAGATAAGTAGCTACTCTTAAAATTTTACATGTTCTTTCGTAAAAAAAGGGTTTCTTCAAAAAAAATACCTTCTCTTAAAAAAATACCTTTTCTTACAAAAATTCGTTTTCTTAAAAGCACCTTCTCTTAAAAATAAAATAATTTTTCTTTAGATAAGTGGCCTTTCTGAAAATAAGTAAAGTTTCTTAAAAAAAAACCTTTCCTAAAAAGAATAACACGGCTTTAAAAAGTATCTGTTCTTAAAAAAAGTACTTCTTTGTAAAAAAAAAATCACACTCTTAGGCGTTTTCTTACGGAAAGCACTTCTTATTAAAAATGGTAGCTTTTCTTAAAAGAAACATTAGCTTTCAATAAAAGACATATTCTTACAAAAGGACATAAAAATATATATTTTTTAAAAAATAAATAAATAAAAAAATTTTAAAAAAACTTTATCATTTTACAAAAAGTATCTTTTCTTAAAGATCCATTTAAACGACATTAGTGGTCTTCATGAAAACTCGAAAGAACCTCGTAAACTCGAAAACATCGTAACCTTGCACAGCAAACGTCAAAACAAACAAATTTCCCATACAAAGCGACTTGCGCAAAAGTGGAAAGTTTTCGAGGCAAATTTGCTGCGCAAACGTGGGATGCAGAAACGTGTAAACTTTTGACATTTCGTTGTCATCTGACTAGGATGGATAAATAAGGTGATAGCACTAGAACAGTAGAAAAAGTACACATACATAATACATGCAATTGCTACTGCTACCACCTTATGTATCCATCTTGGTCAGCTGATATGGTTTTGAGCACAAATGCAACGGTGCGAGGTAAACTTGCGCTGAGCAAAAGTTCTCGGCTTTCACGTTTGCATGAATGCCGCTAGTGTTTTTCAACAGGAGCCTTAGGCGTGTTGGAAGTAACTAATACATAATATATTGCGAAAGGAACTTCGTTCCAACCGGGTGTCCCGTGACACCTCATGTAATTTGATATATTTATATTTATAATCTATTATATATATATAGATATACAGGGTGTCCCCTAAACTTTTGTCTAAACTTAAACACGTGATAGCTGAGAACAAAAGCTACAATGTTTGCTCTTACGCCAATTGCCTAGGTGGCTTCGTTTTCGAGATATTTGTGTTTAAAATAATTGCATTTTTGAATGCATTTTCAATAAATGCATAATCTACTTTTTAAATGAAAAAGAAATATCATTGAAAATTGCTTCAAAATTGATTTTAAATAATTTATTTTTTCGTTTGGAATGAAAACGAATTTTTTTTTTTTAATGTTTTCAATTAACGAACATTTTCAAAATGAGAGCCTTGTTGCGTTATGCACTTAGATAAGCGGTCTCTTATTTCAGTTGTAGTTGTATTAATAGTCATTTCCTGTCGCATTTGATTTAAAATCAATTTTGAAGCAATTTTCAATGATATTTCTTTTTCATTTAAAAAGTAGATTATGCATTTATTGAAAATGCATTCAAAAATGCAATTATTTTAAACACGAATATCTCGAAAACGAAGCCACCTAGGCAATTGGCGTAAGAACAAACATTGTAGCTTTTGTTCTCAGCTATCACGTGTTTAAGTTTAGACAAAAGTTTAGGGGACACCCTGTATATATATTATACATAATTATATTTATTGTATATTTAATTTATTATTACGTATTACATATTTAAACTCTTTCGATAAACAGTTATTCCGATTAAAAATTTTGGAACATTCTATCACGTAGTTTTCTTTCACCTCTAAACTTAAATGCTGTTTTTCTCGAAACTGCGTTGATGGCGTACGGAGCTTTATAGTACTCAGCTGACGATATGTTAGTCTAGACACAAACCAAAGCAAAATTACCCAATATAGTTAATAATACTGCGTTGTAGCATAATAGTGTTAAAAACAATTTGTCTAATTTTTTTTTTCGTTTTTTTTCAGCCCCCAACGTGCGATAAGGAACTTTGTTCCAAAAACCTCTCCGACCATCAGGAATGTCGATGTAAAGATTATAAAATATATAAAAGATAACGCTGAAATAATTTTGTAATCGATTACGTGATTCAGGTAGACTGCCCAAAAGTATGACAAATATGAATGTATCGTATTAAATATTATATATTACATTTATTTTTATGCAAATACTCGTACTACAATACTAACCTCGTTTTGAAAATTCTGCATGAATACCATAGAAACAGAATACTGTGTAATGCAAATCTCAAATGTTTATTAGACCAACTCACATTGTAGGGTGTAGAGAAAGTTATTGTTTGTCCACCCCTCAAAATGTACACTGGATTGTTTTCTGATGATTCCCAAAATATTTCGTGTCTAGCATTAAGATCCCGTGAGCTGGACCGTTTTTAAAAAGATTTGTTTTTTAGATTTTTTCATAGAAAGATATGAAAGTTTTTTCAGGGATATTCTGCAAAAAAAAACAATTTTTAAGTCTTTAGTTCCCACCGAATTGAATTGTTGCTAAAACGCGAACTAGTGCGAATATCGAAAATCCTAAAACATGTACTTACTTGAATCAACTAAAGACTAAACTATATATCAGTCTGACATTTAAATCACAAAAATCTCCATACTGAAAACTTAAAAATTCAGTTTTTTACAGAATGCAAGAATATCAGGACCTTTTCAATATATTAGGAATCATCATAAAACAAACCAAGGTACAGTTTGGGGTGTGGACAAAAGGAATTTTTTTTTTGTGAGTCGGTCTAATGTTTTTTACCTGTGTTTAATATACATTTTTTAACTATGTGGTGGCCGTCGGTGGTGCAATGGTTAGTGTGCGCTCCTCTTGTACATCAGATCCTGGGTTCGAACCCTGCTATGACCACCTTAAAAATTTCTTTCGGCGGCGGTCATCTCGCATAGTGACGGCGACACTAACTAGTATTTAGCCATGAAAAAGCTTCTACCATTCGGAATCGGTGTAAAACTGCAGGTCCCAATCGGTGAGTGATAACTGGAAAGCGCACAGCTCAGTGATTGTGAGAAGCTCTCCCCTGTCCCTTCATGGGATGTAATGGGAAACCATTTATTTTATTTAACTATGTAAGAAACACATCAGGAGGACTATTATTAATTCATAAAATTTACCATCTATTTTGCCCTAACGTCCTGGAATATGGTTATAGAGTGAGGCGGAGTGACGTTATACCTAATTATTTTTCATCGTAAATATACCTCATTAATTTATTCGAATAGAGAAAGCTTGGCATTGATATATAATTAAAATCTCCAATTTCAATGGGAATTTTGGAATTTTCACAGATAAGCAATGTTCTTTGACATATACCACATTTTTATTATATCAACCGGAGAACCGAAAAATAACAAAAGTATACAAAATATTTTTCGTTTTATTTATTGAACCTACATCTCTAGTAATATAGTTATAGTTTTCAAAACGAAGTTTTGCAAAATGCATTCCCATCATTGCTGACAAACCGAATGTCTATTTCAGATATAGATCTTCAGATCACAGATGTTCATCAGCGGTTGTTTGGAATGATGATATTGAATATGTCAAAATTTTCGTTTGTGACAGAATATGGTACAGTGTAAATTTGAGAAGAACGATTTGTAGACAAAATTTTGACAGATTTAATTTATGGTTTTTGCTCAAAAAATTATGCGATCAGAATTGCATTTGAATGAATCGAGCAAAATCAAAGAAAACGGCAATAAACACTTTTAGTTCATAACTTTTTATAAATAGTTAGTACTCGTATCTGTTATCATTTTGGTGTTTTCTGTATTCTATTCTTATTTTATAACTGTTGTAGTTTGTTTGGCACTATGCAGACAGGAAAAATTTCTGTCAAATGGAATGGAGTTTCATTCCATTTCTCTCTCCAATTTCACTAATGGTCTACACGGCCTAAAAAGTGTACTTTAAGTCTTACTCTTCAAATCCAAAAACAATTTTATTGGGTCGAGTAGAACATGTTGCTTTAAGCAAAAAAATGCAATACAAGATCGCCGCAAATGCATAGTCTCGGAGTTATAGGCCCCGAAAGTTCGTACATGTGAGAGGGAAATGGAGTTAAGGAATCGTGTAAAGCTATTGATATCAACACTTTGTTGTATAAAACAAGACACACGTAGAAAGCTTTATTAGGCAAAAATACCCTCACACAAATCCACACTTTGGGGACCATAATTCCGAAACTATACATTTACGGCGAGGTTGTTATTTTACTTTTTTATTTAAAACAATGTGTTCTACCGCAATTCAAATGGGAGTTTTCGGGGTGTACGCAGTAAAATAGACCTATTCCAATTCAAATGATAATCCTTATAATACAAACGTTAGAAATATATTGCAAGGACAAACACTGAAGGAAAATATTCAAAATTTATTTACATGAACAGAGGACCATAGGTTCCCAATTGACGTGGATTTTGTTGTTGCCTAAGAGACAATAACACTACATCAATGTGCCCCTTGTATGTATACAGGCTATACAATTGTCTGCAGTGTTCGTCGTGCCCAAAGTTAAACTTCATCAGGTATTTTATTTATTTATTTCGCCTTTTGACTAGTGCTTTTTTATTTTATTTATTCAATACTCTCTACTATATAAAACAAAAAAGTACCATCAAAAAGCCCGAATAATTAAATACCAACCCTGATGACAATACAAAATATTGAAATGTTTTTTCTGAAAGGCATATAAGAAAGAATTTTTAAATGAAAACAGAGCATCAATATAGTGGAAGGTTTCAGCGCAAAATTTCAAACTACTTAGGGCTTAGTGAAATTCATTAAATTATATTAAATCATTAAATCTTTCAGAAATCCAACCGAATTCTCACGGAAAATCTTTCAGAAAAGATGATTCTGTTACCGACACTTCGTACCTAAGTGTAAAATAAAAGTGATGTTGAGTCTTCAGAAACTCTCATAGTTGTTAATTTTTATCCTACAAATACCTGGTCAAAATCTGGCCTAAAATTCTGAAAATGTTAATATTCATTTTGTAAATATTGATAGAACTATTTTTTAAAGTGTATTTTTTTAATTTACCAATTTTAATCAATCATAATAGTCGTACTAAAAACTATTCCGAAAAATCAGAGCATTATTTTTTGTTCCGAGATCCCAAGTTCTAAGGAAATGACAAAGTGAAAGGCAGAATGGAATAACAATTCCCAGCAAAAAATACTTCTTACTCAGAAGCAGGTTTGTAAGGGAGAATTGGCAGTTGATTACCAACCAGCTGCAATAAGGCGTAAATTTTGTACGAAATGTCCCACTTGGCCGCACTACATGCTGAAAAATAACTGGCCCATCAACATATTGCAGGAAACATATACATATTTGCAAGCATTGTTTTCATGAATTGAAGATCTGCTGCCTTTTCGATTCTTTGTTGTTTGTCTCGTTTGTCTTTTAGCGGTTTTCAACAAACAAGGCCACATTTAGGTTTCAAAATAACATATAACCTATTAATCCATGTGTCTCAAACATGTTATATTGATGAATAGCAAATACAATGTGTTTGGACACAAGTATACTATATTTGTGACATTCTACAAATACAAAGGCAAATAACAAAAAAAAAATCGAACTCACGGGCGATGTGTTAACACCTTTTTGCTACACGGTACCTGTTCGATTTCTTTGAACACATTCGTAAATGTTACATTGGAAAATAAAAACCAGCGTTCAATCATATGATGACGTTACAGTTAAATAATATTAATACTTAAAATTATTTAAAGACCCAGTGCAAGCACATGTGTCATTATTTTGTTGCTCAATACTTTTTGTTTTATTCCCACAAAAGTCAAAGAATGCAAAGCAACAGACACTTGTACATACATACATACATTGTTATATTCGTACATACGCTACACAAGTTCACAAAATTGTCGTTGCCTCTTGCTATCTCATTTTTATATACGTATAATACGTCATTACTCTCTTTGCTCTGAGAGTCCTCCGCACCCAAATTTTATTGGACTTACCTTTCACTATAATAAAAAAGCACCAACAACAACTACTACTACTCCTGATATGTTGGTGATTTATTTGTGCTTGCTGTGTCGGGTTGTGGTTGTGCGTGTAGGGGGGGTGGGGGTACCTCAAATAAAAACTGTTAAGGGAATGCAAAGAGTGGAGAGTGTGAGTGTAAATTGTCATGATGGAGGGTATATAAGCTTCGGCCCGACCGAACTTAACACCGTTTCTACTTGTTTTTGTATACACCGGGCAATGCTGAACATCAAATGACGCGCTTTGTTTGGCCATAGCAACACAACCAAACACACAACATCACACATACTTTGTCGGAAGTAGCTGACGTATACGTGTGTCACATAACCACATGTTTGCCATATCAACAGCAACGAAACAGTCAAACATTCAACATTACACATACTTTGCACGAAGTAGCTGACGTATTAGTATGTCACCATAACGTCGATTGCGCAAGCCCATGCGCTTGCAAATGAAATTTTGCGTGGCTATGCTTTATATCTCTGTTCAACAACAGCAACAGACACATGTCCATACATACATTATTATGTTAATACATACGCTATAGACACAATTTCGTTTGCCTCACCCCTGCCACACCACTCTTTCATTGCTCTCTTGCTCGCTCATTTTTGTTTAACACGTCATTATTCTCTTTCGAAGTCGCAGAAAATCTGGCTTTAGCAGCAGCATAAAATCTGGTTTTAGCAACAGCATAAAATCTGCTTTTAGCAGATTTTGACTTTGATAGATTTAGTCCCTATACGCCGCTATAGATGTTAACTTATCAAAAAGACCGATTTTTCAGCGTGTAGTTAAGGGCGACCAAAATAGCTTATTTAGTAGCAGCTTGAATGTCGTAAAATTACTCCTATTTAAGGACAACTAAAAACCACTTTTTCTGTTCTGTGAAATCGTGTGTCATGGTAATTGTTTCATATTGAGAATTTAGCATATTATGCTCCGATTTTAATAATTTAAATTTTTTGTGCAATTAATTATTTATTTAAATTTTTCAAATATTTTGTGTTTACAATAATAAATTTTTTTTTTGCGATTTTCTTATTTTGTCGATTATTTGGAAAAGAATTTCTACCCACAATTGGACCACTTTATTAAAACCCCATAGAAATCGTTAAAAATTAGTTATTTTTTCGGTTGGATACTCCGTTGCCGAGATATTGGCATGAGGACGTTTTAGTGATTTTTGAATCGAAAAATTTTAGTTGCAACCATTATTTTTTAAAAAAGCGTTGCCGTATTCAAGACATCCATTGGATAAAGCCACTTACAGAGCCAAAAATTCGTAAATTTTTGCGACTGGATGCACCGCTTCCGAGTTATAGCCATTTTTTATTTTAGCGATTTTCTTATTTCTTCTTCTTTCATACGAATTGAACCACTACATGAAAAACCCTTAGAAAGCACCAACAACATGTTATTATTTCGATTGGGCGTTCCGTTTCCGAGATATAGACATTTTTTCTACATTTTTCACATTTTCAATTAAACATGAGTATGGGTTAACCGTGGGTAATGAGCAAAGGCCGCTTGCCCATTCTCAATTTGTAATGGGTAACTGTGCATGGTAATTTCCTATCGCCGTGGGTAACGACCCATTATTTTCCCCATTCCAATGTGAGTAATGGGTAATCGTGATGGGTAATACCAAATCGTTGTGGGTAAGTACCGGCGGCATGAAAAATCAACCAAAACGAAATGACCCAAAAAAAATATAAAAATTGGCCAAAAATAAGAATCGTCCAAAATTTATGAAAAATAGCCCAAACATGACAATGAAATATAACCCAAAATTTAATGAAAAATGATCCAAGTGAAATATGAAAAACAGCCTAAAAATAAATGGCGATTTTGCATATCGAGAGCTTATATTCAATACCAGCTATACGCAAAAACACAATTTTTCAGGATAAGGAAAAAACAGTTTATTTTCCGAACTCTCGAAGATTGAATCTTTAAATAATTTTTGTATGCAGTACCCACTAATAATATTTAACAAAAATACTAGAAGAAAATTTACTTCAATCTTCGAGAGTTCGGAAAATAAACTGTTTTTTCCTTCTCCTGAAAAATTGTGTTTTTGCGTATAGCTGGTATTGAATATAATCGCTGGTATTGAATATAATCGCCCAAAATGTTTACATATGAAAAATCGCCCATTTCTGTAGCCACTAAAAACCGATTTCGCTTTTGGAAAATAAGAAGAATATTTCTTTCAGAAATCCAAAGAAGGCAAAATGTTAATTATGCAATAATTTTATTTTTAGTAGTTTAATTTGTATACACATAAATGCATTTAAGTAAAAAACTGTAAAGAGTCATGAACTTCAGCTCTGCAGTAAAAATTTTTAATTTCTGTGGCACGTATTAAGCGCCGCAGGCAAAAATCTTTTAAATAAAATCGCGCGATTTTTTTAAAAAATGTTTAACTTCTGTTGTATACAATAGCACAAATTTTTTAAATAATTTTTTAAATTTTTTTTAGAGAATTTTTAATTTCTTTTTCATGTATTGAGCGCCGCAGGCAAAACTATTTTAAATAAAATCGCGCGTTTTTTTTTAAAAAATCTTTAATTTCTTGTTCATGTATTAAGCGCCGCAGGCAAAAATTTTTAAAATAAAATCTCGTGTCAGCGACGTGGGCAGCAATAGTTAAAAGTTTGTTGAAAAATACATTTCTAGTTACTATTTGAACTCCAATTGACTAGTTTCTGGTTACGTCTATGGAGACAACTGTAGCAAAATTTCAAGTGTCTATCATCCATCTACCTAGAATAACTGTAATTCTAGCATTTGTTGTTGCGAATACATTCCAACTTTTTACAAAATCGACAATCGGAATGTGAGCGATTTTTCATAATTTTTTTGGGCTGTTTTTCATTTTTAATGTATGGACGATATTTCGTAATGAAAAATCGCCAAAAAAAAAAAGAAAAATTACCCAAAAAAGCGAGAAATATGACCCACTTTTATGAGCGTTTTTTCATATGCAATTAAACCCAATTTTCTATGGAAAATTGTTGGCCTATTTTTCATTTTTTTTTGGGCGATACCGTTTTGGGTCATTTTTCGTATCCCCGTAAGTACCCAATACCGTCTAGGTAATTTGTAATCGTGATGGGTAATTCCCCATTATCGTAGGTAACTACCGGTGATGAGTAATTCCCCATTGTCGTGGGTAGCTACCCATTATTTCCCCATACCCTGTGGGTAAGGAGTAAAAGTTCGTTACCATTTCCCCACGGTGATGCATATGTGTTACACATTGGGGGTAAATACGAACTCTGTTTGTAACAATATACAAATTGTTATAATTTAAAAATGTCTTATGCATGTTTAAGTTAATTTGTGTCATCCACAATAATAGTTCCTGCAGACATGTGTCCACAATTTTGTGTGAAGGCGTCAATAGTGGCGACAGATTCTATGATTGTGTTTAAAGTTCAAACACCTCACCTCACCTCAATTTATGATAATACTAGTAAAATAGAAAAATATATGCGACTCAGGCACTAGTCTGATGAGATATATCAACTAGCCATATTCGTCTTGTCGATAACAGTAAAATATACACGGACTTTAATGACGTTCTTTTGATTTCATATAGCAAAATATATGTCAACCGTTGTTTTGTCCAAAGTATATCAAATTCTAGGTCAATACGGCGTAAAATGTGAATTTGTATACCTACCATATTTTCGGAGGATGATATCTATATACTTTATTGTTTTGTTTCCAAATTTGTTCCTCACTTTTTGTTCAAAATCATAGTTTTTCTGACAACTCCTCCTGTAACATTCAAATAAAGTATATCTTTTACAGCAGAACCGCTTTGAATAAAAAAATTTTTTTACAACTGTTTTTGTAACAGAAAATATATAATGGTTACAATGACTAATATTTGAACACGAATTCTAATATTGTACTTTTACTTAGTTCTTTTAGATGACTGAGAAATACTGATAAATACTCAAATTGGTTAATACAACTTAATTTCTGCAGTAGCTACTTGTATTTCGTAAGATATATTTTCAATTTATCAATAACATCGACATATAATTCTTATGTATGATAATTATGAACTCTAATCAAAATACAGACTTTATCATGGATTTTCCAATGCCTGAATTGATTTCCAACTAATCCTTTCCCTGTGTGCACCTTTCATAAAGATTGAAAACTGCCCTACAACGTTGGTATGGGGATACCAAAATGAGTGAGGCAAAATCACCATTGTTTTAGCGGGTAACTGGCGTTTGATGACCTGAAGCCTTATACCCAATTTCTTTAGATCGGAAGCGTTTTATACGATTTGTCGTATTGACAACCCGAACGGTCACCAACCAGTTTTATGGGAGATGCCAAAATGGGCATGGCAAGTAGACATTCTAAGTAGACATTTGCAGATTACTAACCAATGTCTGAGTTGAACCTAATTACACAAACCAAAAAGAGGTTTTAAAACAAATATGATTTTGTATTAAATGTCTAGATTTGTCTGGGAGGTATCAAAAGGGGAGTGATCGAACGCCTATTTTCAACCTCAAACAAAGTTCGGGAAAATAATTGTGACTGACAAAATTGCATTGTGCTCGGTCAAGATTTACGGCAGCTATAGTGTTGACAAGCCAGCCAGCCAGCTAGACAGAGAGATAGACGCACATGAATCAATCGTCTTCAAAAGTCATAAATCGAATTTGGTACAAAGATTCTAAGGGTCTAATATGGTTCCTTCTATGCGTTACGTTTTCCCCCGTATTAAATGTCATATACCCCCATTCCTATGTGTGAGGGTATGAAATACCACAAAAAGGGGAAAACAAATAAATGAGCAAAATGTAAATAAACATTTAACATTACACGGGACACAACGAGGTGTCAAAAACTGTGACAAATGAAAGTGAAAATGATGACACCTGGATGAAAGCAAACAAATAATGCCACACGTGGTCATTTTGTATGATTACATGACAATACAATTATATGGAATTTTCAATTATTTTTCAAATAATTTTCAAAACAAAAACAAATGAGGGGTTGATTGGAATGGCACGGTAGTAGATAACATGGGGAATCGTTTGTTATCACTGTGAATTTGACATGTAAATTGTAATTATTGATTATAAATTTTCGGTAAATGTTGGTCACTCGACATTATCGTCCTCATCGTTATTTATACTCGTAGTGGAATAGTAAACAGCAACCAAGATTTAATGTTCGATGTGAATTTTACCATGAAATGCAGAACAAAAGATTTTACGAATTCTTAGTATTTAATTTTTATGTGGTCTATTCGTGCTCATCAGTAGCTCAATTTGAATAACAAATCAGTTTTGATTCTGAAAATTCTAATAAATGTATTTCCCCCAATCGCTCAGTAATGGTAACTTGAGTGGAATGTGTTAATGTGGGCACATTATGTCACAGTTTCCTGTGAAGGTTTCATTTAAATTTCTTGGGAAATAAGGACTTCATTCCCTTTCTGTTACAGGAATCAATCAAAAAGGTCATGCTCTGATCATGGACAACATAGAGTTTTCTCACGCATTCGCTAGCTGGCTAAAGAGAAATTCGTTTATAATCATGATTGCATTTGATGGCGATATTAACGATTTCGTTACTCTATAATCACTGCTGGTCTTTTGTTACAACAATTTTGATTTTGCTGTGACCAACAAACGATTAATTGTTTCCTAATAGGGGCCGATTAGAAGGAAATTTGATTTGACAAAAGAAAGAAGAATGGAAATCTTTAATCGCTGGCCTTTTTTGCTTTAGTTTCCACGAATGAATAAATATTTTGAAAAAAAATAAATTTCTCATACTTGAGCGGATTTTGATTCTATCCTTTTGATAGAACGAACTTGTTAGCGATCGCTCGGTTACACATGACGGCGACAACGGAGTAATAAGAAACAGTCTTTAACAAATCCCAATCATATGAAAAAAACTTTTGTCCCAAAGACCACCTTGGGTTTGCGTAAAACTAAAACTCGGTGGGTTATGTCATTATATTTCCAAAAAGTGCAACCAGCGTATAAATAAGTGTTTTGTATTATTTTTTTTTTGGAAATCAATAGAACCTGAATGTTCATTTGCAGTAAATTTACCTTTTTTGCGAAATGCAGGAGTTGTGTTGAAAATATAATTGTTTGAACACATTTATTCTTCATCAGCTTTCACTCGATCTTCTTTAATTGCAAATTTTCTCATACTCGCAATTCTATCTGCTCTTTTCGCTAATTGTGAGTCTTTGCAAAAACGAAACTCTAAAACATAGGGCAATGAATTTCAGTCATTACATTTCTCGGACGGTTGCAAAATTAGAAAGCCTAACAAATAATTAAAACTGTTATAATTGGTCTAAAGTTGTAAATGGCTAAAATTTTTCGCAAATTTACAAAAATCTCATGAACGTTTTGGCATTGCATTAAGAACAAGTAGCCACATGCTGATTAATCGTAATCTACCAGTGAGACAGTCTTCGATTGCAAAACAGGAAATTAAAACCATCCAATTAATCGCTTAAATAGTAAAAGAATTCTCATTGTGGGCAACGCCGTTGGACTATTTGAGTCCATTTTATGTTAATTGGTAAGGCCAAGTATCTCAATACATTGAAAGAATAACGTACATGAAATTTGTACATTGTCCTGGTGTAAAGTTCATGAATTCCCACGCTACGACTCATTTCATTGGATAAATGTAAATTTTGCATCAATTATTCTTCATATCCGAAAATCAAATTTAATGTAAATAAGACATCAGTTTGATGCAAATTTCTCGCAAATTTAATGCATGTGAGTTGATGTAAAGTGTAAAAATAGTAAAATATACTTGTTTCCTCATATTTATGAAATTATTTTATAAATTTCATGAAAATTAAGTGTTATTTACATGAAAACTTTTTATAATTTTTGGAACGTAGTTCCGTATCGCACTCTTCCACTCTTACTTTTGGTCTGGTTTGTGTCTAGACTAACATATGGGGAGAAATTTGTTGTTTAATGGGAAATTTTCTAGGTGGAGCCTGTTTATTACATATTGTAGTTTTGAACCGAATAAAAAGTATATTTAGGAAAGCCAAAGTGAAAGAAATTTAGCAATAACATTTTCTTAAATAAGTGCGTTTTCTTAAAAATGTAAATTTTCTCAAAAAAAAGGCTTATTCACATTCTAAACCAGAGTACCTTTTTTAACAAAAAACTTTATCTTAACGAAGTACCTTTGCTTAAAAAAGTAAACTATCTTACAAAAGGCATCTTTTCTTAAAAAAAACTAATTTTTTTAAATAAGTACCTTTTTTTAAAAAAGTGCATTATCTTACCACAAATTGCCTTTTCTTAAAAAACTACCTTTTGTTTCTAGAGTACATTTTTTGTAAAACAAAACAACTATTCTTGAGATAAATACCTACTCTCAAAATTGTACCTGTTCTTGAAAAAAGGACCAATTCTAAAAATAAAATCCCATTTCTTTAAAATAAACCTTTTCTTCAAAAACAATACCTTCTCTTAAAAAAAATACATTTTCTTATAAAAACTCCTTTTCTTAAAAGTACATTTTCTTACACCTAAAGTGATACGTTTTCTTTTATTTTCTTGAGATAAGTAGCCTTTCTGAAAATAAGTAGAGTTTCTTAAAAAAATAACCTTTTCCTAAAAACAGTACCACTTTTTCAAAAAAGAACCTGTTCTTACAAAAAGTACTTCTTTGTAAAAAAAATGCATACTCTTGGACTTTTTCTTACAGAAAGTACTTCTTATTGAAAATGGTACCTTTTCTTAAAAAAAATCCAATGAGAGTTCGAACTCACGGGCGATGTGTTAACACCTTTTTGTTACACGGTACCTGTTCGATTTCTATGAACACATTAGTAAATATTACATTGGAAAATAAAAAACAGCGTTCAATCATATGATGACGTTACATTTAAATAATATTAATACTTAAAATTATTTAAAGACCAGTGCAAGCACAAGTGTCATTATTTTCTTGCCTAATACTTTTTGTTTTATTCCCACAAAAACAGAGAGTATGCAAAGCACCAGACACATGAACATACATACATTGTTATGTTCGTACATACGCTACACAAGTTCACACATTTTTCGTTGCTCTGTTGCTATCTCATTTTTATATATTGTTACGAATAAGTAAAAGCTTTTGCTTACTGTTAATGACTCTACTAACAGTATGTAAACAACAGGCGGTTAGTGCTGCGCCTGAAAGTATGCATTGTAACAACGTACCAGCTCGCTAAACCAGTAGCATGAATTCACCTCAGTAAAGATAATTCTCCTGTGTAGGAGAATGTTCTACAAAGATAAACAACAACAACAACATCTATTTTCTAGAAGGTTCTTGAATTCGCTAGATATTTGTACCTTCATTTGTGTATGGTGAGTTGGTATAAATAGCGGAGGTCTTTGGAATGGAGAGTTCAGTTTGTGATTAAACCCCGTAAAGTAAGCAACGCGAATTGATAGTAAAATACAAGACTTGTTAACGTGTTATAAATAAAGTAAACTGTTGTACTGTA
The DNA here is from genome assembly GCA_963931995.1 of Phaonia tiefii. Lineage (NCBI taxonomy): Eukaryota > Metazoa > Arthropoda > Insecta > Diptera > Muscidae > Phaonia > Phaonia tiefii. Next base: position 191,507,711 of record OZ008368.1, on the reverse strand, counting down.
TAAATAAATAAAAGGAAGTGATACCGTTGTAATTATCGTAATTAAAAACGAACCTTGTTTTATTATTGGGAATAAAACAACGCAAAAAGGACGAATAAGGAAATTCGTAACATTGGTGTCAGAAGTGAAATTACGAATTAAGGACAACGATGAAGTTTGAAGAACTCAAAGTTGAACAACTGAAAAAGGAGTTGAGTAAATTGGATCAACCGACAGCTGGTAATAAGGTAGAGCTGCAGAGGCGATTAATAGAAGAATTCAAGCGCCGAAACATTGACATTGATACATACCAGTTTGAGTGTAAAGAAGAAATGGAGGTATCTGCAAAGGAAGCAACTGGTAATATGGATATTTCTACGATGTTTGCAGCCATGATGGAAAAGTTTTCAAAATTAGACGAAAACTCTCGAATAATTAACACGCAACTTGGCGAGAATTCTAGAATTATGAACGAGAAATTTGGCGAGAATTCTAGAATTATGCAGGAAACATCAAACGCCACAAATGACAAGCTACATGAAATTTCAGAAGCTATGAATAACATGGAGATACAGGTTAATGATCAATTCGGAAAGGTCGAACAGAAATTCGAGGAATTTCAGCAGAAGATCGAACAGGTCGAACAGGATGTGGAGGAAAGATTCGCCGAACTGGAAAGAAAGATGAATGAAATCCAGTTGCAAGAAGGGCCAGTGCGAGTAATTTCTGAAGGCTCTAGTAGATTGAAAGCTCCCAGTTTCGATGGCTCTACACCTTTCGATGTTTTTAAATTCCAATTCGAAATGGTCGCAATTAAGAACTTGTGGAACAGCAACGACAAAGCCGTTGAGCTAATTTTAGCACTGAAAGGCAACGCAGCAGAAGTCCTTCAGAGCATTCCTGTCAGTGCCAGAAACAACTACGAGGATATACTGGCTGCGTTACAACGCAAGTATGGTGGCGATCACAAGAAGGATTTATATCGCATGGAATTGAGAGGCCGAGTGCAAAAGCATAATGAAACGCTTCAGGACTTCGCAACCGAGGTGGAACGTTTGGTGTTGATGACTTATCCTGGTGAGTCCCACCCATTCTTGGATCAATTTAAGATTGAAGCATTCGTCAACGGCATCCGTGATCCTGACATAAAATACGTGACTTGTGCCACACAAAAAGCTACATTCGCCGAAACTGTTTCGTTCGCATTGGCACAGGAAACAGCAAAATTTGTGTCCAAGCCTCAAATACAAAGAGTTAGAAAAATTGAAATGGAGTCGGAGGCAGGAGATTTGAAGGGTGCCATAAACGATCTTAAAGAAATCACCCAAACCCTCAGCAAGGCGTTACCAGGCGGAAGTAAGTCCAGACCAAAGTGCTACAATTGCGACAAACCTGGTCATATTTCACGAAACTGCAGAGAGCCACGAAAACGATCAAGATCGAGCTCACCCCAACGTGGCAATAAACGGGTAAATTTTACTACACAAAATGAATCTCCGTTAAACTAAAACGAGCTAGCCCAGAGGGGCATGGACTAGCTCCCACAACCGAGGGCCCCACGATCTCCATCTCAATAATACAACAGAAAAACAACAACCTCACTGTCTACGGAGCTATCGGTGGTCGGAAGCGCATATTGACTATGGACACAGGCGCGTCACAATCTATCATCAGATCTGATTTGATAAATGGACCAATAGAATCGTTACATGGTGTAAGACTCCGCACAGCAACGGGTGAACCAGCAACTGTACATGGTAAAGTTAAATTGAAGTTAGCCATTGCCAACATGAGCATCGAACACGTGTTTATTGTCGCCGACATTGTAGATGAAGTGATAATTGGCGCAGATTTTATGATTGCCCAAGGCCTCAAGTTAGATATGGGGCAGCAAATTTTGACGTGGGCTAATGTGGAAATTCCTCTCAATGTGGGATACGACAATACAACACAGATTAAAAGGCTGATCGCTTACAAAGATGTAAAATTGCCACCAAACTCAGAAACCATAGTATGGGCCCGAATGGAGGGAGATTGTGAGATCGGCGGTTTGTGGGTAGTTGAACCGGCAAGTATAAACAACTATAACATCATCACTGCCAAAGCTCTAGTAAGAACTAATAATGAAGGATACTTGCCTGTACGAGTTCTAAATTTGTCCAACAACGAGGAGGTGATCGGCGACCGCACAGAAATTGCAGAATGTACACCAGTCGAGGCGGTCATCAACTGTGAAGTTAATTCTGACTGCAGCAAACTATCAGAAAAGGAGCAGAAAGTGCTGGAGTCGCATCTCAGTGAGTGGGTGCGAGAACTAAAGCCTTCTGATAGGAACAAAGCAAAGCAAATACTGTGGAAGCATGCGTCTGCCTTCGCCCTGAAAAAAGAATGCCAAGGTAGAACATCAATGGTAAAGCATGACATCAATACAGGGGAAGCGAGACCAATAAAACAGGCGCCCAGAAGTCTTCCACTTGCAAAAAGAGATGAGGTAAAGAAACTGGTAGCTGAAATGCAGAAGGATGGTGTAATCGAACCTTCTTCAAGTCCATGGAGCTCGCCGGTGGTACTAGTTAAGAAGAAAGATGGAAGTACCCGATTTTGTGTGGATTATAGAAAGCTCAACGACGTCACCAAAAAGGACAGTTATCCACTACCAAGAATTGATGACACATTGGATACGTTGTCAGGAACAAAATGGTTCTCCACGCTGGACTTGCAAAGTGGTTATTGGCAAGTAGAAATCAGCGAGAAAGATAAGGAGAAAACTGCATTCAGCGTAGGGGATGGTCTGTGGCAGTTTAAAGTAATGCCATTTGGACTATGTAACGCTCCAGCCACCTTCGAGCGATTAATGGAGTGCGTGTTGAAAGGACTTCATTGGCGAACATGCTTGGTGTACCTAGACGACATCATTGTCATGGGGAAAACATTCGATGAACACCTGAAGAATCTTAAAGAAGTCCTTCAACGTATAACCGCGGCTGGGTTGAAACTCAGTCCGAAGAAGTGTTCTCTGTTCCAGAAAGAAGTAAAATACTTGGGACATCGAGTGACAGCAGATGGCATTTCCACCGATGAAGACAAAATCCTGACAGTGAAGGATTGGCCACGACCGCAGAATCTCCATGAATTACGCAGTTTCCTAGGACTCTGTACGTACTACAGACGGTTTGTGCCGGGTTTCGCCACAGTGGCTGCAAGTCTTCACGAGCTGACAATGAAAAGTCGGCCGTACTGTTGGAGCGAAAAACAAGAAGAGTCATTCCACCAACTGAAGCAATATTTATGCACGGCTCCTTTGCTTGCATATCCTGTTGCTGGAGAGAAATTCGTGTTGGATACTGACGCGAGTGGTTACGGAATAGGTGGCGTGCTCTCGCAGGAAATCAATGGCCAAGAAAAAGTTATTGGGTACTACAGCAGAATACTCTCAAAGCCAGAGAAAAATTATTGTGTTACGAGACGAGAGCTACTGGCCGTCATAGAGTGTGTCAAACACTACCACAAGTATCTGTACGGCCAGCCTTTCCAGTTAAGAACCGATCATGCGGCGCTAAGGTGGCTACTGCAATTTAAGAACCCCGAAGGCCAACTTGCTCGTTGGATTGAAAGACTGCAGAGCTATGACTTCAGCATTGAGCATAGAAAAGGAGGAAAACACGGTAATGCTGATGCCCTGTCACGTCGTCCATGCAAGCTGGAATGCAAACACTGCTCAAAAGCAGAGGTGAAAGAAAACATCATTGACGTACGTCTGCTTCGACTAGAATCCAACGAAGACTGGTCAACAGCACAAAGAAGCGACCCTATACTGGCAAAAATCATTTCTGCAAAAGAAAATGGTGAAAGACCAACACGCAATGACATCGCCTCAGAGAGCCCCCTGATGAAAGCATACTGGGCCCAGTGGAACAGCCTAAAATTATTGGATAGTTGCCTATACCGGTTATGGGAAAGTGAGGATGGTAAAATAGTCAAAAAGTTAATAGTGGTACCTTCCTCCAAGGAAAAAGAGATAATGACAGAATTCCATAATGGCCCGAGCGGAGGACATCTAGGAATAACCAAGACCATTGAAAAGCTAAAGCAACGGTTCTACTGGATTGGCTGTCAACAAGCGGTAGCCGATTGGATAGCAAATTGCACCCAATGCATGACAGCTAAGGGACCAACGCGAAGAAGTCATGGCCACATGCAGCAATACAACTCAGGTGCACCCTTTGAGCGTATAGCTATGGATGTGGCTGGTCCATTTCCCGTCAGTAGCTCTGGAAACCAGTACGTCTTAGTGGTTATGGATTACTTCAGTAAATGGCCCGAAGTATACCCTGTTCCAAATCAGGAAGCGAAGACTATAATTAAAGTGTTTGTGGATAACTGGATATGCCGTTTTGGTGTCCCCTCGGAGCTCCATTCGGACCAGGGTAGGAATTTTGAATCGACCATCTTCAAAGAAATGTGTGAGTCATACGGTATTCGGAAAACAAGAACAACACCATTGCATCCTCAGTCTGACGGAATGGTTGAAAGATTCAACCGAACTCTTGAAGAATACCTAAGAAAAGTAGTCAGCGCAGATCAAAGAGATTGGGATGAACACATACCGAAGTTCCTTTTGGCATATAGGACGGCCACCCATGACTCCACTTCGCGAACACCCGCTAAAGTAATTTTCGGAAATGAGCTGAAGCTGCCTGGAGATTTGGAGTTCGGTACCATACCAGCGTCTGACCCTGCGAACAGTGATGTCAATTACCATGATACGGGGGATCTTAATGATCTCCATGAATTTGTGCGCAACAAATTAAAAATGGTCAGTAACAAAATGAAAGCCAGATACGACCGAGCGGCAAATTCAGAAGGATTTCAAGAAGGCCAGCTAGTTTTACTGTTCAACCCACAGCGCAAGAAGGGTTTATCTCCAAAACTTCAGACTCACTGGGAAGGCCCTTACAAGGTTGTCAAACGAATAAATGACGTGGTTTATCGAATCCAGAAAAGCCAAAGTCCAAGAGCTAAAATGAAAGTCGTGCATTTGGAAAGACTAGCTCTGTATGGAAAACGGAGGGTTGAGCCTGCTCGGGACGAACAGGCTTAAGTGGGGGGCAGTGTTACGAATAAGTAAAAGCTTTTGCTTACTGTTAATGACTCTACTAACAGTATGTAAACAACAGGCGGTTAGTGCTGCGCCTGAAAGTATGCATTGTAACAACGTACCAGCTCGCTAAACCAGTAGCATGAATTCACCTCAGTAAAGATAATTCTCCTGTGTAGGAGAATGTTCTACAAAGATAAACAACAACAACAACATCTATTTTCTAGAAGGTTCTTGAATTCGCTAGATATTTGTACCTTCATTTGTGTATGGTGAGTTGGTATAAATAGCGGAGGTCTTTGGAATGGAGAGTTCAGTTTGTGATTAAACCCCGTAAAGTAAGCAACGCGAATTGATAGTAAAATACAAGACTTGTTAACGTGTTATAAATAAAGTAAACTGTTGTACTGTATAAATAAATAAAAGGAAGTGATACCGTTGTAATTATCGTAATTAAAAACGAACCTTGTTTTATTATTGGGAATAAAACAACGCAAAAAGGACGAATAAGGAAATTCGTAACAATATTGTTACGAATAAGTAAAAGCTTTTGCTTACTGTTAATGACTCTACTAACAGTATGTAAATAACAGGCGGTTAGTGCTGCGCCTGAAAGTATGCATTGTAACAATGTACCAGCTCGATAAACCAGTAGCATGAATTCACCTCAGTAAAGATAACTCTCCACCATTCGAGATTGTTCTACAAAGATAAGCAACAACAACAACATCCAGATTCTAGAAGGTTCTTGAATTCGCTAGATATACCTTCATTTGAGTATGGTGAGTTGGTATAAATAGGTCTTTGGAGTGGAGAGTTCAGTTTGTGATTAAACCCCGTAAAGTAAGCAACGCGAATTGATAGTAAAATACAAGACTTATTAAAGTGTTATAAATAAAGTAAACTGTTGTACTATATAAGTAAAATAAAAGGAATAAAAGGAATAATTATCGTAATTTAAAAAGAACCTTGTTTTATTATTGGGAATAAAACAACGGAAAAAGGACGAATAAGGAAATTCGTAACATTGGTGTCAGAAGTGAAATTACGAATTAAGGACAACGATGAAGTTCGAAGAACTCAAAGTTGAACAACTAAAAAAGGAGTTGAGTAAATTGGATCAACCGACAGCTGGTAATAAGGTAGAGCTGCAGAGGCGATTAATAGAAGAATTTAAACTCCGAAACATTAACAGATATCAGTTCGAGTGCAAAGACGAAATGGAGGTTTGTGCAAGAGAAGCAACTGGTAATGTAGATGTTTCTACAATGTTTGCGGCCATGATGGCCAAATTGGACGAAAATTCTAGAATTATGAATGAGAAATTTGGTGAGAATTCTAGAATTATGAACGAGAAATTTGGCGAGAATTCTAGAATTATGGACGAAAAACTTGAAAAGAAATTTGGCGAGAATTCTAGAATTATGGACGATAAATTAAGCGAGAATTCTAGAATTATTCAAGAAACATCAAATGCCACAAATGAGAAACTGCAAGAAATCTCCGAAGTTGTGAGCAATATGGAGATTCAAGTGAACGATAAATTCGAAAAGGTTGAAGAAAAATTCGAGGAAATGGGGCAGAAGATTGAAGAAGTCGAACATAAGTTCGAGGAAGTCGAACGGGAACTGAAAAATGATGTAAGCGAATTGCGAAGGAAAATGAGTGAACTTCAGTTGCAAGAGGGTCCGGTGCGAGTAATTTCTGAAGGCTCTAGTAGATTGAAAGCTCCCAGTTTCGATGGCTCTACACCATTCCATGTTTTTAAATTCCAATTCGAAATGGTCGCAATTAAGAACTTGTGGAACAGCAACGACAAAGCAGTAGAGCTAATTTTAGCACTGAAAGGCAACGCAGCAGAAGTCCTTCAGAGCATTCCCGTCAGTGCCAGAAACAACTACGAGGATCTACTGGCTGCGTTACAACGCAAGTATGGTGGCGATCACATGAAGGATTTATATCGCATGGAACTAAGAGGCCGAGTGCAAAAGCATAATGAAACACTTCAGGACTTCGCAACCGATGTGGAACGCTTGGTGTTGATGGCATATCCTAGAGAACACCAAACTTTCTTAGAGCAATTTAAGATAGAGGCATTTGTTAGGGGCATTAACGATCCTGACGTTAGATATGCGGTGTGTGCCTCACAAAAAGCTACATTTGTGGAAACAGTTTCATTTGCTTTGGCGAATGAGACGGCAAGGGTTGTTTCCAGTCAACAGACACATCAAGTGCGAAGGGTAGAAACGGAAGGCAAATCAAAAGATTTGAAAGGCGCCGTTAGCGAACTGAAAGAAGTGATGCGGATTCTCACGAAAGCGCTATGGCAAGCAACAAAATTGAAAGGTCACAAGCATGGCGAACGTGGCCATATAGGGCGGGACTGTAGATACCTGAGAAAACGCTCAAGATCTCCAGCGATAACAGCCGATACCGGACGAGTAAATGACCGTCCACATGTAATCGAGTGTACGCAGGATTCTAAGGCTGAGATAAAAGAGCAAATTATTGACGTCCGATCCCTGAGAATTGAATCGGACGACGAGTGGTTCACGGCACAAAGAAGTGATCCTGTATTGGCAAAAATTATTTTAGCAAAGGAAGAGGATAGACAATTAACGCGTAATGAAATCGCTTCAGAAAGCCCCGTTTTAAAATCATATTGAGCCCAGTGGAATAGCCTGAGATTGCTAGATGGCTGTCTATACCGTGTATGGGAAAGTGAAGATGGAAAAACGGAGAAAAATCTAATTGTGGTACCTGCCTTGAAGTGAAAGAGATAATAGCAGAATCTCATAATGGTCCGACCTCGGAAAAGGCAAAACAATGGAGAAACTAAAGGAACGTTTCTATTGGGTTGATCGTCAAAAAGCTGTATCCGAGTGGATTGCAGGCTGCACCCAGTGCTTGACAACTAAAGGACCAACGCGGAGGAGTTGCGAACAGAGACATCAGGAGAGCCCAAGTGCTCCCTTCGAGCGAATATCCATGAGTGTGGCTGGTCCATATCCAACAAGTAGCTCTGGGAACCAATATGCCCTAGTCGTTATGGACTACTTCAGTAAATGGCCCGAGGTGTACGCTATTCCAAATAAAGAAGCGAAAATAATAAGCAAAGCTATCGTGAACAACTGGATAAGTCGTTTTGGTGTCCCTTTAGAACTGCATTCGGAGCAGGGTAGGAATTTTGAATCTGCGATCTTGAAAGAAATATGCGAGAGGAATGGAATTCGTAGTATAAGAACGACATCAGTGCATCCTCGGACTGACGGTACGGTGGAGAAATTTAATCAGGCTCTTGAAGAATATTTGAGCAAGATCGTCAGTAAGGATGGAAAATTCTGGAACGAACGCATACCAAAATTCCTTCTAGCATACCGGTCGGCCACCCAGGATACCACTGCCCGAACACCAACTAGGGTCGTCTTCGGGACAGAGTTAAAGCTCCTTAGAAATTTGGAGTTTGGCAACTGCCTAGCATCCGACAGTGGGGAGAGTGATGGTATCCCAGGAGACCTTAGCGAACTTCACGAGTTTGTTTGCAGCAGAATGAAGTTAGTCAGTAATAAGATGAAAGCCAGGTACGACCAAGCGGCAAATTCCGAAGGATTCCATGAAGGCCAGCTAGTTTTACTGTTCAACCCACAGCGCAAAAAAGGTTTATCTCCACAACTTCAGACTCACTGGGAAGGGCCTTACAGGGTTGTAAAACGAATAAATGACGTGGTTTATAGAATCCAGAAAAGCCAAAGTCCAAGAGCTAAAATGAAAGTCGTGCATTTGGAAAGACTAGCTCTGTATGGAAAACGGAGGGTTGAGCCTGCTCGGGACGAACAGGCTTAAGTGGGGGGCAGTGTTACGAATAAGTAAAAGCTTTTGCTTACTGTTAATGACTCTACTAACAGTATGTAAATAACAGGCGGTTAGTGCTGCGCCTGAAAGTATGCATTGTAACAATGTACCAGCTCGATCAACCGGTAGCATGAATTCACCTCAGTAAAGATAACTCTCCACCATTCGAGATTGTTCTACAAAGATAAGCAACAACAACAACATCCAGATTCTAGAAGATTCTTGAATTCGCTAGATATACCTTCATTTGAGTATGGTGAGTTGGTATAAATAGCGGAGGTCTTTGGAGTGGAGAGTTCAGTTTGTGATTAAACCCCGTAAAGTAAGCAACGCGAATTGATAGTAAAATACAAAACTTATTAAAGTGTTATAAATAAAGTAAACTGTTGTACTATATAAGTAAAATAAAAGGAAGTGAAACCGTTGCAATTATCGTAATTTAAAACGAACCTTGTTTTATTATTGGGAATAACACAACGCAAAAAGGACGAATAAGGAAATTCGGAACAATATGTATAACCACGTCATTATTCTCTTTTCTCTGAGAGTGATCCGCACCCACACAAGATAACTATTCGCTGCCGCTACATCAGTGTGTGTTTTTTTCGTAGTCTGATAATCTGTGTTTCGCAGTCGGACAAGTCTGTATTCTATATAGGGGTAGGCCACCCATATCATTTAGGGGTATGAAAAATAGATTTTGGCCGATTCTGAGACCTACCCGATATGCACACAAAATTTCATACAAATCGGTCCAGCCATTTCGGAGGAGTTTCACACCAAACAAGCTGTGATCGCAGTCGGACAATCTATGTGATCGCAGTCTGACAATCTGTGTGATCGCAGTCAGACAAAATGTGTTTGGATGTGTTCACTTTGTGAATTTAGTCCCTACCCGCGCCTATAGGTGTTAACACATCAAAAGTTTATTATTTCATCATTTCATATCATACAAAAAGTATATTGTTTTAAAGATCCATTTAAATAATCGTATTTTTCAATGGGCGTGTTGGGATCTAACTAGTACACAATATATAGCGAAAGGAACTTCGTTCCAACCGGATGTCACCTGACACCGCATGTACTTTTTTTATATTCAATTTGTAAATAATGCATTGTAATGAATTGAAGCATTGGTGATTTAATTATACCACCTTCCGTCCCTTAGGATTGCAATCGTCGATAGGACTGATCTTACCATCGGGACTGGTTGCAGGTTGAGAGACAGCTGATGGATGCCTTATTGGACGATAGAAGGATTATCGGTGAGCTAAGGTTATGTGGTGGCCGTCGGTGGTGCGATGGGTAGTGTGCGCGCCTCTTGTACATGAGATCCCGGGTTCGATCCCTGCTCTGACCACCTTAAAAAAAATTCTTTCGGCGGCGGTCACCACGCATAATGACGGCGACACTATCGAGTATTTAGCCATGAAAAAGCTTCTTAAAAAATACCGTTCGGAATCGGTGTAAAAACTGTTGGTCCCAATCAGTGAGTGAAAAATTAGAAAGCGCATAGCTCACTGGTTGTGAGAAGCTCTCCCCAATCCCTTCATGGGATGTAATGAGAAACGGTTTTTTTTTAGGTTATGTGGTGTCGACCGACTGACGTGAGTCAAAATCGTCGATTGCGTCAATAATGAGCCCGCACACTTCCTTAAAATCACAATCGCCGGTATTGGTGATGCTTAGCCAGGTTTGAGACTAGAGGTAATTTCTCAGTATCTACTCCCCCTGCGACTCATTGTATCCGTCTGGATACCGCCGCCGGTTTTGTCGGCGGATAAGGCTGTAAATTTACTTGGGAAGCAGAACCCGGGTCTCAATACCCACGTCTGGGAGGTGTTGCCACTGGTTCTGCTACCGATACGGAAACCTCAAGTGGCGATTTCAGAATCACCCTGGACTCGGAGTCACTTGAAAGGATAAAAGCTCATGAGGTAAATATGCTTGTTGGTATTGGAGCCGTCAGGTTCCGGCACTCCAATTCCAGCTGCATATCAATCTGTCCAATTGCGACGCTGCCTTCGCCAATCTCCTACTCTCCCTCGTGAACCATGAGATTAACATTGCCCTGGTACAAGAGCCAATGTGAAAGTTCTGGGTAATGTAATGTATATCTGGTCTTACAACTAATTATGGTATGAATGAACATATTGTACGAATGTATAACAATATTAATACAAATTTTGTATTTGATTTATCTTATTATGAATTATTAATGAATTCAAAAATGTATTGGAACGAAGTTCCTTTTCGCACGTTGCGGGATGGGAGATAAATGAAAAAATTGTAAACAACTTTTTTTTAACCACTTTATTACAACCCATTATTATCAACTATATTTAGCAATACTATGTCAAAAAAAGTGGTTTTTCCAATTTAAAGATATATGAACCAAATTATATGTACTCATTTGGGGATACATTCGGCTATCTGAAATGCTCATTAGGGTGTCCGTCAATTACATGATATGTGAATTATAGGGTGTTCTTGTTGTCATTGATTTTCAACTGATTACGAATTTTTTCCTGTAATTTTATTAATATCCGAAAAACTGGAATTTCTTAATTTTTTACAATAAACTGGGTTAGTAGCCTTTCATTTAAGATGAATATTTCATTCGTACACTGAGAGAAAAAAAATTATTATAATAATAAGTGGTAAAGGTAGATTTACGACTTTTTCATTTAAAATGACACAAAAACGGCTAAAGGTTTTTGGCCAAAATTTTCTATTTCTCGTTTAGAACCTTAAAATCTTAAATTCTACCAAGGCGCTTCGCAGTACAATGTTTCGTTTGGAAAAAAAATTGAAAAAACTTCAAGAAAAATGGAAAAAATCCAAAAATTTTAGCTTTTTTACCTTCCTCAACTCATAGCGTCCAAACTAAGCTTTGTGACGTGAAGCGCCTTGGTGGAATTTTAGATTTTAAGGTTCTAAACGAGAAATAGAAAATTTTGGCCAAAAATCTTTAGCCGTTTTTGTGCCATTTTAAATGAAAAAGTCGTAAATGTACCTTTACCACTTATTATTATAATAATTTTTTTTCTCTCAGTGTCCGAATGAAATATTCATCTTAAATGAAAGGCTACTAACCCAGTTTATTGTAAAAAATTAAAAAATTCCAGTTTTTTTTTTTTTTTTAATTTAATTTTTTAATTTTTAAGCCCACGAAAATGGTTAAACTGTGTTATATTTTGAAATACAACTAATTTAAAAAAAAAACTCGTGGAATAAATATTGTTTCTGAGTCCCCAAAGATTCATATTCAACAATAAAAAAGTTATTTTTCGCAAAAAGTCGTTTTTGACATATTGCTAACTATATTGGGTACTTTTGGTTTGATTTGGTTTAAAGGGAAGTTTTCTAGGTGGAGCCTGTGCATTACATATTGTAGTTTTGAACCAAATTAAAAGTAAATTTAGAAAAGCCAAAGTGCAAGACTGGCAAATCCATGAAATACAACCCTGAGCGTGGAATTACATTTGGCAGCACCCTTACTTTACACTCGTACTTTTTGTTTGATATCTTTTGTTTAATGGGAAATTTTCTAGGTGGAGCCTGTATATTACATACTGTAGTTTTGAAACGAATAAAAAGTAAGTTTAGAAAAGCCAAAGTGAAAGAAGTTTAAAAATATAACATTTTCTTAACTAAGTGTGTTTTCTTACAATAAGTAAATTTGCTCAAACAAACAGAACTATTCATATTTTTAAACAATCTACCTTTTCTTAAAAAAATACCTTAAAGAAAAAAGCAATCAAAAAAAATTAAGTTTTCGTACAAAAAGTATATTTTCTTAAAAAAAGTAATTTTTTTAAATAAGTACCTTTTCTTAAAAAAGTACATTATCTTACAACATATTGTCTTTCCTTAAAAAACTACATTTTCTCTAAAGAGTACCTCTTTTGTAAAACAAAATAACTGTTCTTTCCTAAACAAAAAGCTTTTGTTCAAAAAAATATACCTTCTCGTAAAAAAAATCCGTTTCATACAAAAATGTCTTTTCTTAAAAGTACCTTATCTTAAAAATAAAATAATACCTGTTCTTTTCCTTTCTTGAGATAAGTAGCCTTTCTGAAAATAATGTAATTTTCTTACAAAAATAAACTTTTCCTAAAAAGAGTACCACGTCTTTAAAGAGTACCTGTTCTTAAAAAAGTACTTCTTTGTAAAAAAAATTAATGTGAGTCCGATCACAGGGGAGATGTGTAAACATCTAGTAATGAAGTTGGAAGTACTTATGCTTTTAGTATATTTTTTTAATTAATTAATTAAAAGTATCAAAACTTTCAATATTGTAAATACATAGGTATTTGCTGGTTTTTGTTTGTTTTATTTAACTTATTTGGTTAGTAAATGGGCACACTGCAGTATATATGTATGTACTGCATTAAAAATTATAGTAAGCAGTAAATTTACTGATTACTGAAAAAATTCAGTAAATTTTTACTGATAATGAAATTTAATTTGCATTACCAGTCAAATCATAGGGCCGTATTCATAATAATCAGTAATCGGGCATTACTGATGACTGAAAATTCAATGCACCTCATCGTAATCATGTAGGCACTTTATAAAAATTGCTGAAAAAAATTTTAGTAATCAGTAAAAATTTACTAGTTAAAGAATTATTTTTACTGAAATTGTAGTAGTACTGCAAAGTGCCCATCTATGGTAAATGCCTTAAGTACAAATAGTTAATATTGGCTTATGGTAACTAAAATAAGATATATAATTTTCGACTCGATTGTATTTAAAAATCTCTGGAAAACTGCATCTATAGTAGTGGAATTGTTAATTGTGGGGGTTTGTGGAGAATTGCTCATATGCAAGTGGAAAACGTCAAATAAAAATTTTGATAAAGCTTGCGACTGTGGGTTTGCACAATTTGTATTAAAATCTCCACCCATAATAATTGGCATGAGATGGAGATTGTTACCCAATTGTCGTGCACCAGTTTCAGTGTAAGGCAACAGTACGCAATGAAGATATGTTATAATCTTAATTTATATAGGAATCCAATAGAAATTTTATTAGAATTAACATTACCTCCATTCAGCTTTGATACACTTTGTGTTGTTTTATGTTCTGAGTTATAATTTTTTTGGTGTTTTGTAAAATATTTTATTATTTTGTATTTGTTGCGGTTGACAAATTGATTAATAAATCAGCTGTTTACTTAAATCTAATGTTATTTTACAGATGGTGCTTATATGCAGCTGTTAAGTATGAATGACAATCTCAAAGATGAAGAAAACTTTTAGTTTTTAGTTTTCCTTATTTTGCTTTGTTTTAGTAAATTTCGTATTAAAAGTGCAAAAAATCTTTTTAAAAGTTATTAGAATTAAATGTTTTTGTATTCATTTTATTTATTTGTTTTCATTTGCCTACGATAACATAATGCACGACAATTAGTGAAAATTAGTAGCTACTATTGCACACTAGATGGTGTTGAGTATATTGTATGCAGCGTATGATTACACTAATACACTCATACATAGCTCACACCGATTTGATAACGCTTTACGATTGGTTAACGATTACATCGCACATCTTACTCTAAATTTGTGATTGTATTGTGAAAAAGATTTTTACCCCCAGCGTATAGATGTTTACACATCAAAAAAATGCATACTCTTATCCTTTTTCTTACAGAAAGTACTTTTTATTAAAAATGGTACCTTGTCTTAAAACAAACATTAGCTTTTAATAAAAGAAGTACCTTTCATTACAGAAAGGATATTTTCGGGAAAATATAATTCTTACAAAAGAGACCTAAAAATATACATTTTTTAAAAAAATACATTCAATAAATAAAAAATTTCTTAAAAAAAGTTTATCATTTTGCAAAAAGTATCTTTTCTTAAAGATTCATTTAAATTACAGTATTTTTGAACAGGCGCCCTAGGCGTGTTGGAACTAACTAGTACACAATATATAGCGAAAGGAACTTCGTTCCAACCGGGTGTCCCCTGACACCTCATGTATTTTTATTATTTAATTTTCCATAGACGGAAAATAAATAAAAAATATTATGCGCCATCGGTCTTCAGAATTTCCTTGCGTTGGTTGTAAATGTTTTAGTGCACTTCAAAAATAATAATTTTTTATAATAAAATTAAGCATTTTATTTTGTTAGGAAGAATTTGACCCTCAAAAATTAAATTCTGGTTAATAAAAAGTTTCACCAAAAATATTTTTCTAGCAAACTAAATGGATCTCCGGTAGGGTGTGATTTTTCAATTCTATTCTTAATTAAATTTAAAAATTGGGCTATTTTTTTCTACTGTTTTCTGTACATGTACTTCCATTAGAGAATGGGCCTTAAAGAGCTATTAAACTGTTTAATTACACGATGTTCTCTTCTATCATCGTTATTGATTTCCAAACATTTCGTTATTTGAAATTTTAAATATTTTTGATTTTTGGCCTCTGATAATTTTAAATAACCAAAAACAAAACTTGCGACACAATAAATATTATCTAAGTTATCTAACCCTCTTTGAATACTGAAGTTTCCGATTTGGTCGGATTTGTGGTTGTTGTCTTATCAGTTGACGACAATCAGTCTCATTGTTTTATTGGGGTTTGTAATGTCCCCCTACTTCAATAATTTCCCACATTTGCGTATCAAGTCAAGAAGCCCCAGTGACACTCATTCCCATTTGAATGTGATCACTTATGTGATTCCTGTTGAGAAGTCATAATGTAAAGGCTACAGTGAGTGACAACGTACCTGGGTGCATACAACCAACCGCATAAATCGATATTAGGAAACATCTACGAGCACAACAACAGCTACGCAACCAGGTGTTGTGTTTTCGTTGTCCGTTACCGGTTGTAACCCCAATCAAAATAACAAAGCTTACCCTTTTTGTCGTCGGGTTTTTTGCGTCTTTCGTTTTCAAATCGTCTTCAATATGCAACGTAGTATTTAATGTACTACAATAATTCGGCTGAATGGACATTTAAGCAACGATTTATAAACGTTTTCAATTCGTTACAACTTTCGATTATTAGCATAAGACCAAGTGTTCTTTTCATAGCAGAATAGAGCAGTAAAGAGTAGACGTCGACGTATTACAACAGACTTTTAATAAAGTGCCTTTATTGAAATTGAAATGCCTGTTGATTTTAGAGGGGAGATAAGTGTCATTGCCATGTTATGTACTGATGAGGGAGGGAGGGGATTCAACAAAATACTTTTGATCCTCTTTGCATCGGTATTTCGTTGACGTGTGGTATCATGGAAAGGGGTCGGGTTTGGGGACTTTGTAATGTTTGCGCGCATGTGTTGTGGATTTAATTAGTTGTGAGGTTTATATGGTAGTTAAATAACTTGAGCTATCCTGTTCTGAGTATTTGTTCTTGATTACGCTTTGTGGAAGGTTAGAAAATATTTAAATAAGGTTACGTTCGTTTCATGATAGCTAGGTAATAAGGGCCAAGTGTTTTTTCATATTTAAAATAAAAAGTGCTACACGCAAAGAAAAAAGAGTTCGTTTGTCACAATAATATTTAGGTTGCCCTAAAAACTATTTAGTCTCATGATTGGCCGAAAATATTGTTACATTTCCCACAATAAAACCTTTTGTTGAAAAGGAACTTCTATGTACTCCAAAATTATCACCATCTATTTTAGCGGTAAGTAAAAAAAATACAGCAGACAGTTGTCTGAGGCCTTCGGCCATGGACTGTCCCTGCAGGCTGTGTCAGAGACACGGCCATTAAGTTTAACGTAGAATACGCCATCCGATAAGACAGAAAACAAATGTGACGATAACCCAAATAAGTTTGGAAACCACTGATCTAAACGATTGGAATAGTTTTGAACAAGATTTATTAATTTATTTTTTAGTTTGTGTGCTCGAAGACTGTATGCCATATGTTTAAGGATGAGACTATATCTAGTTTAACGTATTACATTATAGTGACATCTTCATTTGAAGTACAGCTACAGCAATACATTTTATGATATGGCAGCACAATAGATTTGCTGCTTTCCAACTACTTCCCAATGTATTCACAGAAATGTGTTTAGGAAAAACGCCATTGATATAGTGAGCGTATACATCGCCAATCCTTTGTATTAATGTACATACACACACATTTACACGCTGCTCGCAGAAGTAAACAAACGACAGCAAAGATCTGTAAACTTTCAAGCACACACAAGTGTCCACGCTCCCCTCCCTTCATTTTATGTTCCCCTCCAAACGAACTAATAACCGACCGATCCAACAAAACGAAATGTACACACACACACATTTACACGCTGCTCGATAAATAAACAAAGCACAGCAAAATCAAAATCATTTGATTTCACAACAACAACAAAAACAACAGCGGCATTTACAAACCAACAACAACAGCGGCATGTACAAAAAAAAGTCTAAAATATCATGGTCTTAAATATTTATTTCCTTAACTACATAAAACTTTTATATATAGACATATAATTTTTTTAATGTAATTCGAAACAAAACATATTACCAAAACTGAGTAACATATAAAAATTGCTAACATATGTTTTAATATTTAAGTAAAAGTGAGTGAAAGTTGACAAACATTTTCTCAAAATTTTGTGCTCTAGATCAACACCCCTACCTTACCGTATAACGTATTCTACGTTAAAAAAAGTGTATATAGAGTCTGCATAGAGAACAGCTGTTTTTCTTGGACCCAAAATCAAGAAAAGTCACTACGAAAGTTGGAGCACCGAGTAATACAAATTTGGCAACAACCTCTGCAGAATGATAAAATGCTTGTTTTAATAAATTTGTGTTTTAATTGCAACCTCTATAAATAAATTTACTATAACACTTCATTACATTTTGCTTTATTGCACTTGTTATCCCTTTTTCCTCGATTTAATTATCACAAAAACACTCTCAGTGATGAGCTTTGTACTTTTGGTTCAGTGCACTAGGGCAACAACTGTGCGAAAAACACATTGAGCAACCCCAAAGACTTCGAGTTATCTATCGCAATTGGAACGAAGTACCTTATTGCACGTTGCGGTATATGAACAAAAATTAAACATTTTTTTAACACTATTATGCTACAACCCAGTATTATCAATTATATTGGGTACTTTTTCTTTGGTTTGTGTCTGGACTAACATGTTGGGGAATTTCTTGTTTAATGGGAAGTTATCTAGGTGGAGCCTGTAACTAATAGTTAGTATATATCGTAGTTTTCAACGCAATAATAAGTAAATTTAGAAAAGCCAAAGTGAAAGAAGTTTAAAAAAGAAAATTTTCTTAAATAGGTGCCTTTTCTTAAAAAAAGTAAAACCTGCTAAAAACCCACTGCAGTAATGGTAGTGTTTCGGCCAAACGCAACGCTGGCTGTAGGAAAAAAGGATTTGGTGAAGTCGCTAGCGAAAGAAAGCAAACCGTGCAGAAAATAGTGTCAATTTTAATGAAACTTCACTCCCATAAACAAACAGATGGATATCTCATATGCGATATATAGATTTTTCGCAGGATGATGCCTACGGAATGTAGCGAATCGAAGATGGCACACTGGTACAAACTCAAGTTATCTTTTGCGTGTTTAAATTGCAGATTCAGTCGATTGCCCCCTCCTAATCAAGACGAGGTCAGAACAGCTATTTTCCCGGCTTAAGAATAACAAAGGCGCAGGAGCCGAAGGATTACCGGCGGAGCTGTTTCAGGCTGGCGGCGATGAGCTGATATGGTGCATGCATCAGCTCATTAGCAAAATTGGGTTAGATGAATGCATGCCCGGCGATTGGAGTCTCAGTGTACTATGTCCCATATTTCAAAAAGTTGACCCGAGTATCTGTGCCAACTACCGTGGAATAAGCCTTTTATCCATAGCATATAAGGTTCTATCAAGTATAACGTGCGAAAGACTAAAACCAATTATCGCTGACCTGATTGGACCATACCAGTGTGGCTTTAGGACTGGAAAATCGACAACTGACCAGATTTTCACGCTACGCCAAATCCTGGAGAAGACACACGAAAAACAAATCGACCCCTATCATCTATTTATCGATTATAATGTGGCCTTCGATAGTCCGATACGGGACAAACTCTATGAAGCAATGTGTGAGCTTGGTATTCCTGCAAAACTCATACGCCTTTGCAGGATGACCTTGACGAACACTAAATCTGCAGTGAAAGTTGGTAAGGATCTTACCGAACCTTTCGAAACTAAGCGATGCCCCAGGCAAGGCGACACCCTATCGTGCGATCACTTTAACATCTTAATGGAGATCATTATGAGAAAAGCTGCAGTCAACATGAATAAAACCATCAGCAGCAAAAGTCACATGCTGCTCGCGTATGCTGATGATGTAGATATCATTGGGCTCACAGTGAGAGAAGTTACTGCGGTAACTTCACTTTGTGAGTTTAGTCTTCCTTCTTCAAAAATCTTCCTATTAGCATTGGGACACACAAACTTTGCAGCTAGTAGTGGATGGCTGCACGAATTTAAAAAAAGGCAAAATATCATGGGAAAGGTAGTGTGCGGTGGAGGTGGTGATGCGAAAATGGAGAGTTCTGATACCACTGTGCAAGTCAAAATAGAAGTGGATTCAATAGATATACCCTAAATCGGGTTCTACAAATCGAATTGCATCATTAGTTTCTTGCCTACAGTGATGGTTTTATAAAAACTTCTCATATACAATTTAAATTTTTTTAGAAAAAAAATTAACATTTTTTCTTCAAAAATTTATTTATAACTGTGAAACTGTTGCTTATCTGTTGCTTAAATTGCATAGGCATAGATTAAAGATATTGTAATTGTTCATTTTTCTAAATTTGTTTAAATAAAATCGGATGAGCCATTCTCGAGTAATGATGCCATATGTATAAACTTGTCTCAAAAACTGAACTCTAAATTGCAGCCTCTGAGTAAAAAAATAAAACGGAAAATTCTGTATAGAACCATAATTATATGCAAAAAAAACTAATGATGCAGTTCGATTTGTAGGCCGCGAATTAGTGTAAATCCGTTGAGTCTGCATATGTTTTCCAAAAATTTTTCAAAAACTTGCACATTGTAATTGGATCAACTCAGTTCTTCCAAGTTTGATTAAGGATTACAATCTGAATCATGCATTCAACGCTTAGGAAAGCGGGCTATGATTTAAGTGTTTACCATGTAGGACTCTTGCTTCCACAAATGAAATATATGTTGGTGGAGAAAAAAGCAAGGAGAGAATAACTTTTATGGTAGGAAGCAATTTCACAGAAACAGAAAATTTTAAACTCCTTGCAATTGAAAAGTTTAAGAGGCCACGCAGTTATAGAGGTATAAAATAGCTTGATGTAAAGTACGAAAATAACGCAATAAGTACAACAACTTTGCTCATGGAAAGAGAAAGATCTTGATGAATTTTCAAACCAAATTGGCCAACATTAAACTTGCGGATGAAAACCACCTGGGAGTATTCGCGAGAAAAATTCCCCGTAAAAAAGATGGTCCTTTTAAAGAAAACGGAAAGTACCGACGTCGTAGGAACGAAGAGCTATATCACCTATATTCTGACGTGGACATAGCTAGGCGAATCAAATTAGGCCAATGGCAATGGGCACGCCATGTTATCAGAAAGGATAATTATGAGCCAGTGCGAAAGGGTTTCGATAATGTACACGATGGAAGCAGAAAAAGAGGACGACCCAGACTCCGCTGGAAAGACCAGGCCGAAGAATCACTCCGTATCCTGGCGACAAAAGGCGAAGGATAGAACCAGTTGGAGAAATGTGTTAAAATTTGTTTATTTGTTTGTTTAATTAATATGTGCACGACATCTGACCTCATGAGGTTGTAAAATTGTCAATAAAAGTAAAGTAACAGTAGACTTGCTTTTTCCCCACCGAACATGACGTCATCGTTACAGCCAAAGACTATTTTAATGAAAATTGTACATGTGACCTAATATAACAAGCTGTTGTCAATTTATTTACTTGATGCGATAACAGATGTTAGCAAAGCTCGTGCAATTTAGAGGTTGTCACAACCTCATTAGAGGTTGACACAACCTCCTTAGAGGTTGACACAACCACCTTGGAGGTTGACACAACCACCTTGGAGGTTGACACAACCTCATTGTAGGTTGACACAAACTCATTAGAGGTTGTCACAACCTCATTAGAGGTTGTCACAACCTCATTAGAGGTCGTCACTGCCGAATTAGAGGTTGTTACAACCGAATAGCGAGAAAATAAAGTCATATATATGGGGTAAACTAAAGAGTAATAAATTTATTTTACATGCCTCTTCCGACCTTTATTGAAGTCTCGGCCATCATGTGATACCGCACTAATTCTGACACGTTGCATCGCTTGATCTACGTCGTAAGGCGTTTTGTATACAGACGATTGCAGCATATTTTGAAAACCTTCAAAACTGTTTATATCTGCTTAAAAATATCTGCAAACTAAGATGTTTTAATACAAAACACATTTTACTTACCTTTCTTAATAACCACAAACAAAATCTTGACATTCTTTAATTCTTTTAAAATAATAATTGATTATAGAATTTTAAACGTCAGATTTTAAGTACATAGCATTATGTTGTGGCAACCGAATTGAAAATACGTTCAACGTTGAAGGTAGTACTGATATTCATTAAGTCGCGTAGCTATGTTTCCCATGAAACATTTGATAACATCCCATGACATCCAGTGAAGGGATTGATTCTCACAATCACGGTCTTCAAAAATGCTATACCACGGAAAAATACAACTCTGTGATATTGATTAAAACTCACCTCAAGGCACTGCAACACTGCGAGAATGCATGAGGAAAAAAAGAACATGGTGGAAAAATTCTGTCTGTTCTTGTTGTTGGAATTATAGGCCTTTCAGTGATGTTGATACTTAGGGATCTTCGATCGATACTAATTCGCACATGTGAATTGCAGAATGGAGTTTGTATATATACGATCGATGATCAAGCGATGGTATCAATTCAGGCACAGTAGTTAGGCATCTGATGATGAACTTGTCACAGTTCGAAACCAGTCATGCCAGTGAGTGTGTGTTGAAACTGAATTGTCTATTATTTCCAACAAAAACCAACAATATTTCAAAACGAAAAATGTTCATGACTTGTAAGCTTGTAGTATGAATTTCTCATACATTAACCAAAAATCAGTGAGACGTTTAGATGTTCTCTAGTTTAACACTCACTGATTGGGACTTTTAGTTTTACACCGGTTCCGAACGGTATTCTGAGAAGCGTTTTCATGACTAAGCACTCGATAGTGTCGCCATCACTAAGCGAGGTGACCGTCGTCGAAAGAAATGTAAAGTGGTCTGAGCAGGGATCGAACCCACGTTCTCATGTACAAGAGCCAGCCACACAAACCTTTACACCACCGACGGAGATAAAAGTACATGAAATTTCTTAGATTTGATTGAGCTAAATATATATTTAATTTTTGTTAATTTGTTTTAATCAGGACCACTAATTCGAAAAAGCTTTCAAGGAATTGGTTTTGGTCTTTGTTTGCAAAAAGGGGCACACGGCGGCGCATATTTGAAATGCTGGGGAACTCCTTAACAAACAATTTTGTGGAGAAATATAATATTTACCCCAAGAAATATAAACAATTTTTGTTAATATTTTTTTAAAAATGCTATATTAAAAACCACATTACTTCTACAACGAATACAAATGATAAAGGAATATAATTTTTGATAAAATAATTTTGTTCTAAGACCCTTGTACTTTTATTCTGTTGTTCGACCTTTTACCCTTGCACTTTATTTCTAATACAACATTTAGCCTGCATTCTATTAAATTCGCATTACTTCTAAGACTTCCATGACTTCTAAGACGCTTCATTGTAACTACCTTCCAAGAAAAGCATTTGTTCATGATTTCTCGATGTCAGAGTGTAACCCTTTTTGGAAAACAACAAAATTCTCTTTTTTATTTTATGTCAAAAAAAAACTTGAGTAGAGACCAGTATGGATGGTAAGAACAGCAATCTGCTTAATAACCAGTACATAAGTTTCAGTCGGGTGAATCGACTTAATAACCCCCTCACCCTAAGTCATCTATTACGTGCGAGTTCTGTCAAATAAAAAACGCCCATACTCAAAAGTGACCATATTCAAATATTATTGAATACCCAAATTAGTTAGTTTCCCTCCTAATATGTATATGCGAGGTACAAAAATGGGCATGGCAAGTTGTTGGCAACATTTTGATCAGTACCATATTTTATTAAGATCGGTTATGATTTATTGGAAATATCGAGTCGACAAACAGCAAATACGACCAACTTTTGTATGGGAGGTACGAAACTGGGCGTGGCACAATAGTCGGTTATTACTTACACAGTAGCTTTTAGCAAAATATTGCCTAGTACCGAGTTTTATTAAGATCGGCTGTAGTTTACGAGAGTTATCGTGTCGATCAACCGGTCATCCCCCCAACTTTTATATGGGAGGTACCAGAATAGGTGTAGCAAGACACCTCATTTTCTATAGGAGAGTTTCATTTAACTAAATATTGACAAGTACAGACTTTCATAAAAATTGGTTCGGTTTTGCGGGACTTCTCGTGTCGAATACCCAGACGGCCAAACAACTTTTGTATGGGAGGTACCACAATGGGCGTGGCAAAATCGCACTTGTGTTAATCGGTGATTGGCGTTTGATAACATGAAGCATTAGACCTAATTTCATTAAGGTCGCAAGTGTTTCACGCGAATTATCGGATTGGCAACCCGGACGAACACCCTGTTTTGTATGGGAGGTGACAATCTCGCTAATTTCCTCCAGTTAAGTAGGCATTTACAGATTATTAACCGGTGTGTGTGTTGACGAATAACACATCTACCAGAAGAAAGGTTTGAATGAAATATGATTTTGTGCTAAATGTATCGATTTGTATGGGAGGTACCAGAAGGGGCGTGGCCAAAACGCCCATTTGCAATCCCAAACTCAGTATTGACAAATAATAGTCACTGACAAAATTTCGCTGTGATCGATAGAGAAATACGGCAGTTATCGTGTTGACCAACCAGCCAGCCAGCCAGACAGACAGACATGGCTCGAACATCTTAAAAAGTCCTAAAATGAATTTCGTCCAAAGATACTAAGGGTCTAATATGGCTGCTTCTATGTGTTACATTTTTTTACGTATTAGATGATATATACTCCCAACGAGACAAGACCTCAGGCAAGACGACATTCTATCACGTGATCCCATCTACATATTAATTGAGATCATTATGAGAAAAGTTACAGTCAACACGAATAAAACTATCAGCAACAAAAGTCACATCCTGCTCGCATATGCTGATGATTTAGACATCATGTGGCGAAATCTGCGAGAACTTACTGCAGTATTTTCGAGAATTGAGAAGAAATCAGGAAAGCGGGTTTGGCAGTAAACGAAGACAAGACAAAATTAATGGTTTCGACAGGCAGAACATCCACCCGATTATATGAAAGGGTGAACGGTGATAACCGTTATAGGTAGTGGACGAATTGATTTGCCTCGGATCTGCCGTGAACAGAAGCAGTAACTTCAGCCTAGAAATCAAAGAGAGTTTTGTGCTAGCAAACGAGTGTTATTTCGGGCTAAGTAAGGAATTCAGAGATAAGATCATCTCTCGAAAAACGAAGGTCCATATATATCAAACTCTCATACAACCCGTCTTGATTTATGGCGCTGAATTCTGGGTCATAGCGCATGATCATGGAACAGTCTCCCAGAGAAAAATGCTCCGAAAAATATGTGGTTCTATAACAGAGAATGGCGAGTCTCGACGACGAAGCTGTATAATCTGCATCTTGTAAAATAGTGCGGCTGTAAAATAGGCTGCCTAGGACATGACAGTAGAATGGATCAGTATGATCCAGTGCGAAAGCTATTCGAATACGTAATCGAAGGGCATCGAAAATGAGGACGACTTAGACTTCGGTTGAAACATCAGGTGGAACATTATCTGCGAGGGCTTAGTGTTCTCAACAGGAAGAGAAAAGATGAAAACGGAGATAGTTGAAGAAACATGTTATCCTCATTTTGTAAGGCCCTTGGCCACTCTGGGTTTTTTGGGCCATCTAAGTAAGTAAGTAAATAGGCAATGCCTATGACAAATATGACACTAAAAATGGCAAACATTGGCGTCTTCTAGGTAGTATTGCATTCCTTCGCCAGCTTCCATTAATCCATTTCTCAAATTTTTAACCATTTTATTAACACAGAGTCAGAATCGGGACGACTCTGACTCCCACTTCGATATCAGGTCAATTTCCTGACCTCCGACTCCTAAATCCCAACTCCGACTCCAGACCCCTGACTGATAGTGGAGTAATTTTTATGATGAATATTGGCTATATGTTTCATATTTGTGCCCATATTTGAGTTTCAAAAATGTACACCAAACGAATATAAAAATATTAAATTTTAATTAAAATTCCTTCGTGGGATGTAATGGGAAATCCATTATTTTAATTAAAATTCAACCACATTTTAAACAAAAACTTGTAAAAAAGTATTCAAAAGAAATGTCCATTCCACGTTAAGAACGTTTATGTGCGTTGATTAAATATGAACCGCATAACAGTTTTCTATCTGTTTAGCCCCTAAGCGCAATGCATATTGGCTTATTCGAAACATTCTAAAAAGACTGGTCGAAAGAGAAATAAATAAATACATTCCCCCACTTAACTGCAGAAAGTTTCCTTGAATTTCCGTAGCAAATTTCACAATGATCCGAGACAAATAAACGGAGTCTCCTTTGCAAATTGTATTCAACTTAAATTAGTAACACTTGCCACAAATCTCACTTAAAATGCCGCACACACTAATTACGGAGCAACAGGTATCCAGGGAACTGGATTAAGTTGGCAAGTAAATAAACAAAAACTTGACCACAATCTCCGAGAACCATATCGGTGAGTGCTAAATACCCAGTAAACGTAAATTCCACAATATCGATAAACTTTCCATTTCGCAGACGGAGTGGGAAAATACCTTAGGGAAAAACAACGTAACATTTGTTGCCAATCGTTTTACTACCTGCTACCAACTCAAATTAACCTTTAAGCATAAAAATTTAACACCTTTTCCCTCCGTCTCTTTGGTATACGACGTGCAAATATTAACCTGTGGACAAAAGATCGTCCCATGACCTTCAGGTGTGGGAAAAATATATTATACAAATATTTGTGAAAATTTCCCGAAAATAACAAATAAAGTCAAGTGCGTACTGCGAGATGATCATCATTATGACAGCAGGATAGATTGGTTGTCTGTGTGGAAGAAGATGTGCCAGTAGCTTATTTGAGGTGTTTCCCAAACTACCGTCCACGTATGATGACCTGTAGCGATGTAAATGGTACTTATGTTAGTAAGTGTTTCTACTGTGAGAAATGATAACAATCACTTGATCGTAGTTGATGACCATGAATTTGTGATACATGTTGTCATATTGTAGGCATCAAGTGGTTTTTACTGATGCAATTATGAGAAATATGTAAGAACAAATCTTCTTCGGGATTTTAATGGCGGTAAAATTACTCAAATACCAACTGAGTGAAATCATTTAAAGCAAGTATAAGTCAGAAACACACAAGCTGTAATAAATAAGAAATCAATAATATTTTTGAAAAAGCAGTTAAGACAGCAGTTAAGTTAAACAATACCTATACCAATACAACCAATGTCATTATTTGTGCAGAATTGGGGTTGTCTTTAAGTCAACAACAAACATTATGTCTATTGGGAGCCGATTGTTCTCTCGACATACAAAGTCGTTTGCAAATTTTTTCTTGTCATTGGATGGTTGCAATATTTTTCGAGCAATTGCATACAAAACTAGAAAATTACCGCCACTACGAGTGCGAATACACAGTAATAGGTTTATCCATTTCGTGGTTTCAAAAGTATATCAAACTAAGTTGTTAAACCAATTTTTGATGTGTTAACGTCTATAGCGGCGTATAGGGACTAAATCTATCAAAATCAACACATGCAAGCAACACACAGCCAGGTTTCCTGCTGCTGCTAAAACCAGATTATATGCTGCTGCTAAAACCAGATTTCATGCTGCTGCTAAAACCAGATTTTCTGCGACTGCGAAAGAGAATAATGACGTGTTAAACAAAAATGAGCGAGCAAGAGAGCAATGAAGAGTGGTGTGGCAGGGGTGAGGCAGGGGTGAGGCAAACGAAATTGTGTCTATAGCGTATGTATTAACATAATAATATATGTATGTACACGTGTCTGTTGTTGAACGGAGATATAAAGCATAGCCACGCAAAATTTCAAGGGCTTGCGCAGTCGACGTTATGGTGACAGACTAATACGTCAGCTACTTCGTACAAAGTATGTGTGAGGTTGTGTGTTTGGCTATTTCGTTGCCGTTGATATGGCAAACATGTGGTTATGTGACACACGTATACGTCAGCTACTTCGGACAAAGTATGTGTGATGTTGTGTGATTGGTTGTTTCGTTGTTGATGCTATGGCCAAACAAAGCGAGTCACTTGATGTTCAGCATTGCCCGGTGTATACAAAAACAAGTAGAAACGGTGTTATTTGTATTGATTTATGTAAAATACCATTGTCGAAATGGTGCATTTCTATTGAAATATTCCATAAAGAGAAAAATACTCGTTTATGCTCTTTTACTCAGACTCCCTACATGAGAGCGGAAAGAGAGTGCAATAAGTTCTCTACACAATTCAATACGTTTTGTCGTCGCTCTGTTTATAACAAAACAAAAACAATTATTTCAGTGAGCTAAATATTGCTTTATTTATTTTAATAATATTAAATCTAACAAATACTATTCTTTTTCATTTTCCAATGTAACATTTATTAATGTGTTCATAGAAATCGAACGTAACGTAGAAAACGCGTAACAAAAAGGTGTTAACACATCGGCCGTGAGTTCGAACACCCATTAATTTTTTTTTATTTTCAGTCTGACATTGACATACTACAAAATGGTGATTCTGGCACAGCCACATATCGTGCTTTAAGAGGAGATTATGGTTTACATAATAGTCCAACTACGCAAGCAATTGGCAAAATTGTGAAGAAATTTGAAGAGACTGGAGCGGTTACAGATATTGTAAGGCCTGTGCATCATCGTTTCGCTCGTTCCGCTGGAAATATCGCTGCTGTAAGTGAAAGTGTTACCGAAGACCCGAATGTATCGATTCCTCGTCGTTCTCAGGAATTAGGACTGTTTTACGGCAAATTATGGCGTATTTTGCATTTGGATCTACACCTACATCCATATAAAGTCCAGCTCACACAACAACTGAAGCCAGCTGACCATTCACAACGTCGTAGATACATGGAATGGGTGCTTGAGCAACAGGCGGTGGACGGCGATTTTTCGAACAAAATTTTCTTCAGCGATGAAGCACATTTCACACTCGGTGGGTATGTTAATACACAAAATTGTCGTATTTGGGGTTCTGAGAATCCACACATAATTGAAGAGAGGCCATTACATCCAGAAAAAGTCACTGTTTGGTGCGCTCTTTGGTCCGAAGGTGTGATTGGACCTTACTTCTTCGAATACGACGATGGAACGACTGTCACCGTCAATTCGGAGCGTTATGGTCATATGATAACCGACCTTTTGCCTGTTATTGAAGAATACGACTTGGAGAATATGTGGTTTCAACAAGACGGTGCCACATGCCACACACCTCGAGCGAATATGGCTTTATTGTAAGAGACATTTCCTGGCCGCGTAATTTCTCGTCGTGGTGATATCAACTGGCCACCAAGGTCATGCGATTTGACACCATTAGACTTTTTGATGTGTTAACATCTATAGCGGCGTATAGGGACTAAATCTATCAAAGTCAAAATCTGCTAACACCAGATTTTATGCTGTTGCTAAAACCAGATTTTCTGCGACTGCGAAAGAGAATAATGACGTGTTAAACAAAAATGAGCGGGCAAGAGAGCAATGAAAGAGTGGTGTGGCAGGGGTGAGGCAAACGAAATTGTGTCTATAGCGTATCTATTAACATAATAATGTATGTATGTACATGTGTCTGTTGCTGTTGTTGAACGGAGATATAAAGCACATCCACGCAAAGTTTCATTTGCAAGCGCATGGGTTTGCGCAGTCGACGTTATGGTGACATACTAATACGTCAGCTACTTCGTACAAAGTATGTGTGATATTTTGTTGTTTGGCTGTTTCGTTGCTGTTGATATGGCAAACATGTGGTTATGTGACACACGTCATACGTCAGCTACTTCGGACAAAGTATGTGTGATGTTGTGTGTTTGGTTGTTTCGTTGTTGTTGCTATGGCCAAACAAAGCGAGTCATTTGATGATCATCATTGCCGGTGTATACATAAACAAGTAGAAACGGTGTTAAGTTCGGCCGGGCCGAAGCTTATATACCCTCCACCATGACAATTTACACTCCCACTCTCCACTCTTTACATTCCCTTAACAGTTTTTATATTAGGTACCCCCCCTACACCCACCACCCACACAAACACACCACGTAACAGCAAACAAAATTAAATCACCAACATATCAGTAGTAGTAGTAGTAGTAGTAGTAGTTGTTGTTGTTGGTGTTGTTGTTTTTTTATTATAGTGAAAGGTAAGTCCATGGTAAAATTATCTATCGGGTAAACGCGTTAGCCCAGCTGATTTGTGTTTTTTTCATCTTTTCCGCCGGTAAGCTGTCAAATTCGATTTTGTTTGTCTTTGTTTGTTAATAAAATTCAAAGAATTTCAACCAAAATGCAATTTAATAGCATAGACTTTGTATCAAGTAAGACAGTCTTATAAAATTTTTCACATTTTGTGTACATAGTGGTTTTCATTATTCAGCTAATTTTGACAGCTTAACGACGGAATTGCTAATGCGACTACCTAATAGATAGTTCTACCATGGGTAAGTCCAATAAAATGTGGGTGCGGAGCACTCTCAGAGCAAAGAGAGTAATGACGTATTATACGTATATAGAAATGAGATAGCAAGAGAGTAACGACAATTTTGTGAACTTGTGTAGCGTATGTACGAATATAACAATGTATGTATGTATATACATGTGTCTGTTGCTTTGCATTCTTTGACTTTCACTGACTCATCAGAATGCCATCGTCCTAATAAAAAAAAACTAAAAATCCATTTGCGGTTAATTTCTTACAAATGATTCTAAGATCACGCTTCCGATCATAATGCGTATTACCTTGATTCACTGCGGGATCTATCGCAATTTTACCGTCCGTACTCGAATTTTAAAAAATTCCTTCTTAGCTGATATCTAATCCATAAAGTGAGCATTCATCCCAAATTTCATAAGTCTAACTTATGGCTTCTGGTTAGGACGTCGATTAATCACATTTATTGCCACGCTCTCGTTTCTACTGCGCCCAATTCGAGTGTATAAATATCCTTTATAGCTATACATATACAGCATACTCTATAAATTGCATGACCACGATCACTTGCTCGGTCAGAATACTAAATAATCCGATTTAGTATCAAGTCCCTTTCTGTCATCCAAGTTGAAAGAGAGAATAATGACGTCGTTCTACGTATATAACAATGATATAGAAAGAGAGTAACGAAAATTGTGTGAACTTGTGTAGCGTATGTACGAACATAGCAATGTATGTATGATCATGTGTCTGTTGCTTTGTATTCTCTTTATTTTTGGTGGGAATAAAACAAAAAGTATTAAGCAAGAATATAATGACACATGTGTATTAATAAGTGTGTTTTTATTACCCCGCTAAAGTTAATTATAGCTTAATTTATACCGGACAGCTAAGCGATATTAAGTGGCATTTCAATTTCCCACTTAAATTCCGACTTGAGCAATGACAATGTTGCCACATGTTCAATTTCAAGAAATGGCAACATAAAGTTATCTTAGATAAATTTTGTTATCATTTCTTGCGAATAAAAATGTTATCAAGGAGAGACGCAAACCAGAAATTTGCAAAATGGTTTACATAATTTAAGTTCATTAAAATTATTTTATTTAATGGAAGACCACGTATACTTTTATATCTATAAATTTGAAGGATAGAGTTTTATTTGCGATTGAAAATAAAATTCGAACTAAATTGTTCACAACAACGCGTGGTAAATGTTATACATATTGATCATGGCAGAATAATCTATCAGGTATAATCGTTTAAACAGGTGCTGAAATTTTTTCCATGTCGTTTTTCGTTTTAATTGCCAAAATCATATGTATTTCGTTTTTGTACTTTTTATATTCTTGTATTGTTGGTATATATTTGTGTAGAGTTTGTCAACTGAAACGAATAAAGGAAAATAAAATGTCTGTTTTTGCTGCTTATAATTACAACAACATCTGTTGTTACCATGTATTTGTTGGCACTGGTTACAAACGTGTTGCCATATCGCATTCTTTTAACCCATTAGAGCAAACGTTGCCACATTTCGTAATATTAAGTGTGGATCGTTTTATTTTCAAAGTCGTAAGTGGCATAGCTTAAGGGAATGAAAAAAAACAGCCTTAACGTCATCCTATGATTGAACGCTGTTTTTTATTTTCCAATGTAATATTTACTAATGTGTTCATACAAATCGAACAGGTACCGTGTAGCAAAGAGGTGTTAACACATCGCCCCTGAGTTCGAACACTCATTGGACTTTTTTTAATTATTAAATGAAGAGAAATAGAAAAACGGGCAATAAATTATGAAAATTTGATGATACGTAAAAATTGGTTGAAAGGATGGGATGGTGTTGAAAATGGGAAGGGTGGGAAGGTGTTTAAAAATGCGACAAAAGTCGTATCGAATAAATATGAAGGCAGATCTTCAAAATGCAGTAAAAAAGTGGGCGAAAGAGTAAATGTTGGATATGTGAGAAAAATGGATTGGAAAGGATAGCAATGTGCACAAATTGTGAATGTGTATAAGAAGGGTAAAAAGGGTGCACAATGGGTAAATCAACAAAATGCGAGAAGAATCGTTTGGGAAGGTTAGAAATTTATAAAAGTATTGAATGGGGGAAAAACGGTAAAATGGGGGTGAAAAGGGTAAAACTTTAAAATGCGAGAAAAATCGTGTGGATAGGTTAGAAATGTGGGAAAAATTGTGAATGTGGTTAAGAAATGATAAAAAAGGGGGGCGAACACCATAAAACTAGAAAATGCGAGAAAATCGTTTGAAAAGGTTAGGAATATGCAAAAAATGGTGAATGTGGTTAAAAAGGGGCATAAGGGGTAAAACTTGAAAATGCGACCAAATCGTTTGGAAAATTGTGAATGAAAAATGTATATGATGACGTAAACTTGGAAAATGCCCTAAAATATATTTCTTGCCCACGTACACTATACTTAACATGTTCCAAATCATTCCAACTGATTTTCCTCGCATTTTGATGTTGTACCCTTTCATGCCCCTTCGACAGCTTTTTACCCACATACCTATACATTAGTTTTAATAAATTTCTAATCATTTCTAAATTTGTTACCAATTTATCCTACTTTTTACCCACGAACACTCTTTTTAAACATTCCAAATGATTTTGATTGCATTTTGAATTCTAACTCTTTTTCGCCAATTTTTACACATCCCAATTTTTACCCTTATACACTATTTTTAAACATTCCAAATGAATTTTATTTTGAATTCTAACTCGTTTTCGCCAATTTTTACCCCTATACTTAATATATCACTATAATTAATATATCTCCAGTCATTGTCCAAAACAAATTTTGGTCTGCCTTTAGTAGCTTTAGTTCAACTTATTTTCCAATCATTCCATACTAATGATTTGTAGTTTAATATAACAGGTAATATATAAACTACTCAATATAGAAACATTTCCCATTGTTCCATCCGATTTTTAAGTCTTTTTATAATTCTGCACGTCTTTCTGATAGACGTTTATTATTTTCTGCACCTTCCACAACATTTCAATCGATTTTTTTCGCAGATGCCTCTTGTGCATATAATTTTTGAACGGTTTGCTACCTATGGACCTGAACACGGGAAAAAAGGTAAAAAAAATCGAATTTTTTTAAGTTTTTTGCGATTTTGATCTGGAAGGTGAAGTTTTTTTGATTTTATATGTTCGCAATTTTTGTTCTTTATGACAAGAGCTACAACTTTGCCTCAGAGAGTGAATCGAAGTTTGCAAGATATGAGCCTGAGAAAATGATCACATATTTACGAAAATGATACCGAGGCCCCAAATCTTTGGCGGCCCATAAAAAAAAAGTGCATAACTTTGGGAAAAATTGGGAGACACGGGTCTTTTTTTTAGTCTTTTATCACGTAGTGGTGTCCGTATATGGTTATTTTTTTTCGTGTTGCACTGTGTATCCAAATTCAAAAAAATTTCACTCGCGAGTCGAAAAATTCGGCACTCTTCATTATAAATCTCTTACTCCCAGTAAAATACAAATTTAACTCCGAATCGAATTCTTATTTTTTATATTATTTGATTCGCTCGGAAGCGATTGAAATAAACCACCATTTTTTAAAATTAAATTCGCTCGAGATTTGAATTTTTTTTAAACTCGGAGTGAGAGCTTTATATTGAGGAGGAGCTGAACTTTTCGGCTCACGAGTGGAATTTTTACTTACTCCGAGTTTTATCTCAAACATTTTACACAAAATTTATCATTGATATTTATAGGGCTATAATTTCGTAACACGTAGTCGAATAGTCTTGTCCTTAGCATCAATCTAAGATACTCCTTCTGATATGCAGTGCAAAAACAGTAGCGACGTTTTGGAGAAACGACTTCCAAAAATAAAAAATATCTATATCATGAGCATACGTAAGCAACATCTCTATTTTGCTGATGATATTTTTATTTGTGTTACGGCAGATTTCTCATGATCAGCTTCATTAAGTTCGCACGATAGACTGTGGCATCGCCTAATATCAAATGGGTCGGTAAGATCTGTATCAACTTTCACCGAGAAAGTGATATTAATGAATCTCATGCTGCAACGACGTATTAGCTTAGCAGTGATATGACTACTGAGAATAAACTAGAATGATATACTATCAACATTTTAAAAATTGTACCCCATATACTCTCAGAATTCCTAAACCAATTTCAAAAATTCCCAAATATGGGATTTTTTTCAAAATTTCCAGAATTTTCTACATATGGCGGTAGGTATAAACAATTTTCTACATGGTTATTGGGAATACATAAGGATACCACAATTAGGTTAAACCAATAGCGAGGAGGCCCTGCGCTTCGAAATATTTTTGACGTTGGCGGACGATCGTTTCGACGTTTGTGACTTTTCTCATCAGCACTACAAATTGCAGTTGCCGTCGTCTGTGTCTCTCTCCCATTTCCACCTCTCATGTGAACGGCTATATTCCATTACAAACTTGTTAGTCTTTCTTACTTGTACGCACTTGTGCTGAAGTTTCTGAAAGTAAATCTATAAAACCTGATCTGTATAGCTTAAAGATAATCGAAAAATATTCTTGTCAAAAAAAGAAATTTAAATTTTAAAAATTGGAAATGTTCTGATGTACGTTGTGTGAAAGAAGAAACAGTGTAGTACCCACGGAAATAATGACCGTTCAGCTATCTTGAAAAACATATGTACATAAACAATATAATACATAATGTATGTAAAGTGCATACTACAAGCTTGCAAAATTTTTCTAATTGGTGATTGGAATGATTGGTTTTGATTGAGGCTCACACTCACATGACTAGTTTCAACCATGAGAAATTCATCCTCAGATGCCTAATTACTATGCCTGAATTGATACCATCGGTAGATCATCAATCGTATACATAAGGTCGTACTTTACCAACTCTAATATGGAATTTATAATCGATCGAAGATCCCTAAGTACCAACACACACTTAAAAGTCAATAACTCCATCACAAGAACAGAGAGCCTTTTTCCTTTTGCATTTTCGTAAAGTTGCCGTGATATGAGGTGAGTTTTTACTCTATGTTACATAGTTGAATTTTCTGTGAGTTTCGCATTTTTGGATTTTATTTTTATGCATTTGGTATAAATTTCTTATATTGTTGGCCGTCTTGTGCATAAGGACGTGGCTTCGATCCCTACTGTGACCACGTCAAATTGTTTTCGATGGCGATCACATCGCTTAGTGACGGCGACACTATCGAGTATTTAGCCATGAAAAAGCTTCTCAAAATACCGTTCGGAACCGGTATAAATCTGTAGGTCCCAATCAGTGAGTGTAAAACTAGAACGCGCACAGCTCACTGGTTGTGAAAAGCTTTCCCTAATCCCCTCGTAGGATGTAACTGGAAACCATTTATTCAATTATTTATTATTGGTTCATATACCTTTCTGTACACACAGGGAAAAGATTAGTTGGAAATCAATTCAGCCATTGGAAATTTCATGATAAAGTCTATTTTTTGATTAGAATTCATAATTGTCAAATATCAGAATTATTTGTCGATGTTATTGATAGATTAAAAATAGGTTTTACTAAATACAAATTGCTACTACCGAACTTTAGTTGTATTAACCAATTTGAGTATTTCTAAAACCTCATTCATCTGAAATGGAAGATACAACTAATAAAAAG
Source organism: Phaonia tiefii (assembly GCA_963931995.1). Taxonomy (NCBI): domain Eukaryota; kingdom Metazoa; phylum Arthropoda; class Insecta; order Diptera; family Muscidae; genus Phaonia; species Phaonia tiefii. The sequence goes on along the minus strand of OZ008368.1, from coordinate 191,472,239 downwards.
TACAATATTAGAATTCGTGGTCAAATATTCGTTACTGTAATCATAATTTAGTTTCTGTCACAAAAACACTTGTTACAAAGTTATGTATTCGATTTTTCACAAGAGGCTTTGTTGCTAAAGAGAAACTACGTATATTGGAATGTTACACGAGGACTTTACAGAAAAACTAATATTTTAGACAGATAAAGATAAACAAAGTTGTGAAAAAACAATAAAGTGTCTACTTATAGATATCAGCCAGCGAAGAATACACATATATTATCATAAATTGAGGTGAAGTGAGACTTTTAAACATAATCGTTGAATATGACGCCACCTATTGACGCCTTCACAAACTGGAGGAACTATTATTGTGGATGACACAAATTAACTTAAACATACATATGATATCCAGGGTAACCCATCCCCATTTTTGATCGAAAATATGAAAAATTTAGAAAGATTGTCTGTATTTGTTTTTCGATTGGATGCTCCGTTTTCGAGATATAGCAATTGTTGCATATTTTCGATAAAACAAATGGACACGAAATACGAACCCTAATTACAAATAATAATAATTTTGTTTATATTTACATATAAAATTCACAATTTTAATAAAAATTTATTTTTTTTTACTTTTTTTTTCTATAAAATTCATAAGGGGTTAAAGCATCACCAAATGGTTGTGAGAGCCGTCAAATTCGTGTAATTACTTTAGTTGAGCATACCAATATATTATTTGGTACAACCGAATTAGTTTTTACATTTTTTGTTCATCCAACTAATTGAATATTCACCACTACAGGATAATTTGATTGCTAGAAGTAAAACTCGATTGACCGATCACATTTATTATATCTTGTTGCTGTGGCTTCAACTAAATATTTCAGTTCTTGCAACCAAAACTGAATTACAAATCAATTGATATGCACAACATTTGGTGACACGGACCACAATTATTGGTAATCACAACTTAATAATGTGTGTCCAAGGAACTGCCAAATTTTAGTTGGCTGTAAATATAGTTGTGACAACGAATCTCTTCTCTGTGTGTAGACTTTGAAAACTGTTATTTTTTCCCACATTTTTCTAAACTCTTTCGTAAAATATTTGTGTATTCTCTTTTGTACTTCTTATGCTGCTCGATAAAACTTGCGGATTTTTTGAACACTTTACGTAAACTTTGGTAAATTCTGTCTACTTTGTTTTGCATTGTGGGTATTTTTATACAAGTTTGTCTACTCTTTTCAACTTAATACAATTTGGGGATTTTTTGTAGCATCTAAAACTTTGTGCAATTTGTGGTTCTATATACACTTTGAGTACTTTTTTGTGCATTTTGTCTACTTCATTGTATATTTTGTGTACTTTATATTTTAAGCACATTTTGAATAATTAAAAACAGCTTTTGTATTTTAATAAATATTCCCAATTCTCAAAAAAAAAAACCTTCTCTTAAAAAAATACCTTATCTTAAAAAAATACCTTTTCTTAAAAAATCCTTTTCTTAAGAGTACCTTTTCTTAAAAATAAAATAATAGTTTTTCTTTTTCTTGAGATAAGTAGCCTTTTTGAAAATAATTAAATATTCTTAAAAAAATAACAATTTCCTAAAAAGAGTACCACCTCTTTAAAAAGTACCTGTTCTTAAAAAAAGGACTTCTTTGTAAAAAAAATTCGTACTCTCAGGCTTTTTCTTACAGAAAGTACTTCATATTAAAAATGGTACCCTTTCCTAAAAAAACATTGGCTTTTAATAAAAGTATTTTCCCTTTTCGGGAAATATAATACATCTTCCTACACAAAGGACCTACAAATATACTTTTTTTTACAAAAAAATTTCTTAAAAAAAATTTATCATTTTACAAAACGTATCTTTTCTTAAAGATCCATTGAAATTATAGTATTTTTCAACAGAGACCTCAGCCATGTTTCCCATTACATCCCATGAAGGGACAGGGGAGAGCCCTGAGCTGTGCGCTTTCCAGTTTTCACTTACTGATTGGGACCTACAGTTTTACACCGATTCCGAACGGTATTTTGAGAAGCTTTTTCATGGCTATGCGACATAATATATAGCGAAAGGAATTTCGTTCCAACCGGGTGTCCCCTGACGCCTCATGTAATTTTATAATATATTTCCATTACAATTTTAATTTTGTATTAATTTTTTTTATTTTTTGTACATTATATTTATTTGTCGTGCAATTTGTGTACTCTTCAATCACTTTCTACAATTATCACTTTGTATAGTTTGGGGACCAATATGTGTGATCCGTGGTGTATTTTGTTTGCTTTCTTGTACTTTGTTTATAATTTCTTAACAAATTTGTGTGCTTTCCACAAAATTGCACTTTGTGTACATTTTCTGTACATTTCGCCTACTTTCTAGTGCATTCTAGCACTATTTAAATAAACCTTGGGATATTTTATGGATTCTTTTTAGCCTTAAAATACTATTCCCTACATGTTGGCCATTTTATTGTATACTCTGTGTATCCACCACATTTTGTGAAATTCCTAATACACTTTTAGAACTTTCTAGTACAATATATGTAACTAGTTCCTCGTAGATATATTTTTACTCTCTAGTGATATTTGTGTACTTTATATTACAACTCGTGTACTTTATAGTACCTTGGTTTACTTTCCGGTAGATTTTGTGTACTCTTAAGTGCATTTGGTACAAATATGTATATTGCTCTTTTGTGTAAGAGTTTTATATGCGAATCCTCTCGGATCCATTTTGGTACCATTTGCATACACTGTATGTATATTATGGTTAATTTGGTGTAAATTTTTTTGTGTTTGTGTTCTTTTTGGACATTTTGTGTACTATTATGTTCTTTTACACTATGAGTATTTTATGTACAATTTATGAACCATGGCTCCGAACTCTGCAGTTTTATAATATTTGAGTTGTATTTGCTTTTATGTAGAGTAGATATATTTAGAAGATCAGATTGTAATTAAGTATTCCTTGCACCGTTTTACAAACCCCAAGCGCTTCAATGTTTCTTCTGATATTTCGATTATATAGTAGGTAGTAAAATTAACGTCGCCCTATGAGACCAAACGAACTTGAGCGTCTCAAAAATCTGTAACTTTTTTGTTTCTTTGACAAATTAAGTAAAATTTGGAATGTATTACTTTGAATATATGGTGAATCAAAATAAACATTCATTTTTGAAATTCTCGAATTTGTTTTGTGTAAAAAAAATATTCAAAATGTTAAAACATAATTTTTATACGAAAATTTGTACTATGGGTAGAATGCAGTGCATGAAATAACCTTAGTAATTTTTTTAAGTTTATTTAATATTGGTGAAACAGAAAATATTGAAATAGTAGGGTTGTCATAGTACTAGTACGTACTAGTATCTAATCGTCGATTTCTAAAATCACTTTAGCTTCACCAAACAAGTCTTTCATTTCGCCTGTCCTCGTGTTTCCTGAACTAGATATGTAAGGATCAGATATAGATATAAAAAAATAAATGGTTTCCCCTTACATCCCATGAAGGGACTGGGGAGAACTTCTCACAATCCCTGAGCAGTGCGCTTTCAAGTTTTCATTCACTGATTGGGACCTACAGTTTTACACCGATTCCGAACGGTAATTTGAGAAGATTTTTCATGGCTAGATACTCGATAGTGTCGCCGTCACTATGCGAGGTGACCGCCGCCGAAAGAAAATTTGAAGGTGGTCAGAGCCGGGTTCGAACCCAGGATCTCATGTACAAGAGCCGCGCACACTAACCATTGCACCACCGACGGCAATGGTGTGAAAACATCTTCGTTCGTAGCTGACCTTGAACATTTGCTTTCATAATGTAAACTAAACTTTTTGTAGTCTTCTTCCGTGCTTCCTGAGCATCTTCCGAAAGCTGGACAATTGACAATAAAGCAAAGTGTTCTATAATTATTGCACCATGTATTAATATTTTGTGGACGGAAGATGGCATGTGATACCAGTTATAACGGGTTTTTCAATAAGAGCGCTACAAAAGTATTTTTAAATAAAACAAAACCGGTTTTAGATACCAATGAAATTCTTTATTCCTGTGAAAGTACGTTCGATGCCATTATGTATGGAACTCGATTTCTTTTGCATGGCCACCACGGGCATGCCTGCAGAAGTCCAGACGCTGAAACCAATTTTCGACAGTTGTCAAGCATAAATCGGCTGATACTGCGGCAATTTCACGTTCGATATTGGTACGAAGTTCATCAATCGTCGCTGGCTTGTTGGCATAGACCATAGACTTGACGTAGCCCCACAGGAAATAATCTAACGGCGTCAAATCGCACGACCGAGGCGGCCAATCGACTGGGCCATTGCGTGAGATAACACGTTCACCAAACTCGGTTTCCAATAAATTGATTGTGGCATTCGCTGTGTGGCTTGTGGCGCCGTCCTGTTGGAATCATTGAACGGTAGCGATTCGCATTTACAGTAATGTGCCGGTCTTGATCATCACAGAAGAAGTACGGCCCAATGACGCCGCCGGCCCATAAACCGCACCAAACCGTAATTTTTTCGGGATGCAATGATGACTCATGGATTACGTGTGGATTGCTGTCTGACCAAAAATGCATATTTTGCCAATTGACGAAGCCATTCAGCCAGAAATGAGCCTCATCGCTGATTGTTGAGGCCTCTTAAAGTTGGCCTCTTAAAGTTGAGGCCACTGACTCCAAATTTCGGTAGTAAATTTTAATAATTTCGACTCGTTGTTGGCTCGTATATCTTTCCATGATGAAATGGCACACCTTACTGAAGAGAAATGTCAAAAGAGCGGGAAAAAATATGGCGTCGTTTGATGTCCCTATCGATTTACTTTTTAGCGTCTCTGTTGAAAAACCCTTTAATTGTGCTATTTCAAGGGTATATTGACCAAATTTGTTTGGATTGATAGAAAGTCCTGAAGACATTGTTTGTAAAATTATATAAAAATTTTTTATTAATTCAACATCAACACTCGTTATCTCAGCGGAACATTCGTAATTTTGGAAAAATCTCCTGGCTGTATTTCCATCATTACTATTTCCAGAACCTTGTCGAAGCTTGTCTATATGTAACCCGAGGACTTCACGAAATCTTCTTTGCACCATCTTTGTTTTGTCTTCTTTCAATTTTTTATTTTCGTTTGAAGTTGCGGCCCACTTTTTGAAAGATAAATTATATGAAATGTGAAGTATCATTTCCATGAATCGTATCCATGCATATAAGGTAGATAGACCGTAGTGGAATGAATCTTCATTCAATTCTCTTGTCCTTACTTTCGTCAAATCGTTCATCTGCTTTGGAGTTGCACCACAAACAGAGCAGCAAGCAGAAGAAGATGTTTGAGTAAGGCCTTGGGCGACTTTTCCATCGATCATAGTTAAGAGCAAGTTATGTTTCACCTGTAGGTAGTCATCATTTTCTTTCACAGAAGTTGGATTTCTGTGGATTTTTTTGCGTTTTCATGTGATTTACAACTGAATTTGTTTTTTCAATTGTTTCCTTGGCAAATTCTATTAAAATTGGCCTACAATATCTGACCGAGGAGCAAGTCGGATTTTGACAAACAACAAAATTACTGTCCTCATCGACAAGCCTTAACGATACAAGTGAAAATATAAATAAATTTCCATCAGGAATATCTGCACTTTTTTCGTGCAAAACTTGCTTATACTGACTTTGGCCTGAAGACCCATCGCATTCCCATTTGCTATAATGCTTTAAACGTTTTGAATTCGTCAAAACTGATCTTACCTTTAAGATCCGAGCAACTGTGTGATCTAAAAGGTCTTGTAGATCCACTTCAGCACAGATATTTGTAATGGTAATGGTCGATGGGGGCGGGTAACACTCATTTGTTGCTCTACTCAATGTTTTGCACGAAGGCAAAACAGTTGGCAAGTTTTTAATTGCAAGAAAACTTCTTAAATAAATGTATTGGGATTTTGAAAGGTCGGTTTCAATGTATAAATTCAATGCCTCCTCTTTCGTACAAGATGATATATGATCTGATTTTTGCAAAATATTTTGCAGTATATTTTTCTTTTCTTCATTTCCCATACTTCTTACAAGAAAAATTAAGAAGGCTTCATCATGAACGGAGTCCTTGTATTTAAGAATGTTTTTACCTTTTTTAGGTTTTTTCGGAACTTGTCATACGATATTGAAGGTCTGCCACGTTCTTCAGATATAGATGAAGATGCCGGAGTTCTGTTGGAGTTCAATGAAACTTTGAACTCAGCATTTAGCCAAGCCGAATTTTCCCTTTCAAAGCGCTCACTTTTGCGCTGCGCTTTAGCCAATCGTTGATTATATTTCGAAATCAATTGTTTTTCAATACATTTTTCCACTTCAATAACGTCAAGCATCAAGTGCTCTCTTACATTTTTACCGGTTCTTATTAATTTACATATTTCACGTCGAGAACAAATGAATTCTTCCAGGGTGGTCCTATTAAAAATGATTTGTGTAACAATGAAAAAAAACTTTAAAAAAAATTTTATAAAAGAATACAGTTTAACTTATACAAAAAATATATTTGCATACATTGGAATAATAAGGTTAAAAAATTGTGCCAAGTTTTAACTTTTTCAAAATTTAAATTGCACAAAAAAATATACATTACATTTTACATTTTTGCTGCTAAAACAGAATGGCGCAAATATGCGAAACTTTTTATTTTTCATTCTTAATCTACAATAACAAGAGAATACAAAACAATCATTAACTCAGTGGAGGCAGCTGGAGCCAAAAGAGAAAACTTTAGTTGAAAACAGCCTAAAGCAGTGTTGCCAGTTTAGGGGATTTATCCCCAAATTGGGAATTTTTTTTCAAAACAGGGGATTGTTTTTTTGGTATGGGGATCCGGGGATTTTTTGGGGATGGAAATTTAATATGTATTTATTAAAACCGCTTCTTTTGTATCATTGTTTGAAAGTTTTGATCTGGCACTACCTAAATCCATAGAGTAATCTCAGACTAGAGAGAATATTTGGCTCATCTGACGTTTCCTTTCACACTCTTCTTGATGCGGTCGGTGTGATAGAGAGATGTTTGACGAAAAGTGGCATACACAAGGTGGAATTACAATAACTTCTTGCTTTCATTTTTCATGTCGTTTTGGTGAAAACTGTGACATTTAAATGTGGTTTACACTTTTTTATTGACTGTTATTGTTAGCATACATTTTTGTGTTGTATTTAACACAATAATTTTAACACACAAAACAAAATGCCGTTGTTGTTATTTTGTTCGTTGTTTTGAACCACTGCCTCTATCTGGTATTAGTAAAGCAATTCTTTTCAACATCGAACGTAAATATTACACGAGACCAAATGTCATTAATTTGGTAATTATTGTTAAAATAATAATAATATAATTTATTATTTTTACATTTTTCAATATTTAAGTTTTCGTTTTGTTAAACTGAATTCTAAATAAATTTTTATTTTAAAATTTAAAACTTTCTCGGACTTCCTTTAAAACTATGGGGATTTTAATTTTTTTTTGGGGATTTTCGGGGATTAAGAATAACGATTCGGGTATTTCGCCAAAAAAAAAACTGGCGACCCTGGCCTAAAGCATAAAAAAAGCTTTTACTCTTTTTTTCTTTAAATTTATTATTGCATTGAATCTAACAAAAATTATTCGTTTTTTAAAGAAGAGGACACAACCTTTTCAAAAATGTATAACATTAACACAATATATTCAGAAACTTAAAAAAAAATTACAGCAGACAGTTGTCCGAGGCCTTCGGCTGTCCCTGCAGGCTGTGTCAGAGACACGGCCATTAAGTTTAACGTAGAATACGCCATCCGATAAGACAGAAAACATATATAACAATAAATTCATTTGCTTATATTATTTATCATTTATTGTTATATATGTTTTCTGTCTTATCGGATGGCGTATTCTACGTTAAACTTAATGGCCGTGTCTCTGACACAGCCTGCAGGGACAGTCCGTGGCCGAAGGCCTCGGACAACTGTCTGCTGTAATTTTTATATTTACCAACGGCATTTGATTCAAGTCCGTTTAAAAAAAAAATATTATGTTCAATTTTTTTAAACTTAATTTAATTTATGTATTTTAATTAATATTTTTATTGAAATAAGTTCTGCGAATGTTGAGAGGGCCGCCCTAATATTAAAAAAGGTTTACCTTATCGAGTCTTCGCATTAGCATTCGAGCGTTGTGTGAAAACTTTACGCTTTACAATTCAAAATTAATGTTACAACAGCTTTATTGAAGCTTTCGCAAAAAAGCTTTATTACGTTAGCTTACTGTTTGTTTCACTTTTTACTAGATACATGTTCCTAAGCAATGTTGAGCAACCAAAAACACTCAACCAAACACCACACATATGTTTGAGTGTATGTGTTTAAACAATTTTCATTTGAGAAATTAAAATACTAGAAATATATCAACCAATATGAAATGTATATCAAACGAAAGATAACATCTTCATTTACCTACAAAAAAATTTTTAAAAAAATTCATCTAGCCGTTTCCTCAAATTCAATGAAATAAAGATTACAACAATAAAAACCTGACATGACTCCTAATACCGTAAGGTAAGACGTATTCTACGTCAAAATTTTTGATTTCAAACTCTTACTTCATCAGATTATAGAAAAATAAAAAAATCCAATGAGTGTTCGAACTCACGAGCGTTGTGTTAACACCTTTTTGCTACACGGTACCTGTTCGATTTCTATGAACACATTCGTAAATGTTACATTGGAAAATAAAAAACAGCGTTCTATCATATGATGACGTTAGAGTTAAATAATATTAATACTTAAAATTATTTAAAGACCCAGTGCAAGCACATGTGTCATTATTTTCTTGCTCAATACTTTTTGTTTTATTCCCACAAAAATCAAAGAATGCAAAGCAACAGGCACTTGTATATACATTGTTATATTCGTAAATACGCTACACAAGTTCACAAAATTGTCGTTGCTCTCTTGCTATCTCATTTTTATATACGTATAATACGTCATTACTCTCTTTGCTCTGAGAGTGCTCCGCAACCACATTCTATTGGACTTACCTTTCACTATAATAAAAAAACAACAACGCCAACAACAACAACTACTACTACTACTACTAATGAAATGTTGGTGATTTATTTGTGCTTGCTGTGTCGTGGAGTGTTTGTGTGGGTGTTGGGTGTAGGGGGGTACCTAAAATAAAAACTGTTAAAAACTGTGGAGAGTGTGAGTGTAAATTGTCATGGGGGAGGGTATATAAGCTTCGGCCCGGCAGAACTTAACACCGTTTCTACTTGTTTTTGTATACACCGGGCAATTCTGAACATCAAATGACTCGCTTTATTTGGTCATAGCAACAACAACGAAACAACCAAACACACAACATCACACATACTTTGTCCGATGTAGCTGACGTATACGTGTGTCAAATAACCACATGTTTGCCATATCAACAGCAACGAAACAGCCAAACCCTGCAGTTTTAAAAGTAGAAATTAACTCAAAATCGTTAGGTATTTGGCTAATGAAAAATTGACTAGTGAATCCAAATGCCACAAGTTATGCAAGGGTTCGCCTTTTGACTCTCAAACTATTGATTTACTTCTTGACTTTGTTCTTACTTCTTTGTGTCGATACACATTTGTTTGCTCTTGATGAAAGAGATTAATATTCTTGCTCTCAAATTCCCGTAAAGCATTTCAATGTTTTGTGCTCATTAACGATTTCATTAGATAAAAGTATTGCAACGATGGATATGTATGGAATGCAAAAAAAAGCTGTACCGTTATTCCCAAGGAGATAAACAAGAAAAAAATATTGGCTTGACTATTAGTTTCTTGTGTTGGCGTCAGTTGCAATTGGAAGTTCGTGGTCAGAAAATGTGTAATTTGAAGCAAATAAATAAATATATAATAATATAATAAAGTCTCAAATAACTGGAAAATGTTTACTGCGTACTGGTAGGTAATATAAATTTAAAATATTGATAACAGATTAAAATATTGTTTTCAGATTATTTTATCACTTTTGCAGAATCCATACCAATAAACACGAAATTCCCTGGGTCGGCGGAAGACCAACTAAGAAGACCTACTCAACTTAAAAAAAAGGGAGATAAGGGCAACCTCTGTTTCAAGGAAACAACATAAAGAAGCAAACAACTGATAGCTGTAGAGTCGTCTTTAGTTTTACCTTTCAGTTTTTTATCTTTTTATTAAACATATTTTTCATCTTTTTAATTTATATTCTTATGAAAAGCGAAGAAACAAAAAACTCATAGATGTGACGTTCTTTTTAATTTTATCTTTAAGTTTTTTATCTTTTACGAAGCGTGGAATTTCATTATATTTTATTGGAATTTATTTAAAGTTTAAATTATAGTTTTTAAATGAATTATTATAATTTTAAGTTTTCATTGTTAAATAAATAAATATAAAAAAATGTTCTCGGCTTTTCATTATGGAAATAACTGGTACATTAGGAGTAGAGGAATCGTTGTTTTTTGCTGACCGGTGATTTCATCGGATAATCTTCATTAATCTTTTTGTTATGGCAGCAGTATTAGTGAATTCGTACATCACATGTTGTTAGTGAAATCATTAGTGAAAGGTTATGCACAAAATGGCAATTGGCTACCGCCAATCTCATCCCCATGTTAAATTCGTTAGTCGAAAGCATTGCTGGTAGTCTGGCAGGTAGCTAGTGGTAATTCTTGGTAGTTAGGGAAATCACTAAAGATTCGTTAGCTACGTCGACTGCAGGGAACACACAACATCACACATACTTTGTACGAAGTAGCTGACGTATTAGTATGTCACCATAACGTCGACTGCGCAAGCCCATGCGCTTGCAAATGAAATTTTGCGTGGCTATGCTTTATATCACCGTTCAACAACAGCAACAGACACATGAACATACATACATTATTATGGTAATACATACGCTATTGACATAATTTCTTTTGCCTCACCACTGCCACAACACTCTTTCATTGCTCTCTTGCTCGCTCATTTTTGTTTAACACGTCATTATTCTCTTTCGTAGTCGCAGAAAATCTGGTTTTAGCAGCAGCATAAAATCTGGTTTTAGCAGATTTTGACTTTGATAGATTTAGTCCCTATACGCCGCTATAGATGTTAACACATCAAAAAATTAATGTGTAATGTAACTATAATTTTCAATTTAAGTATCAAAAACAAAAAATGATGAAAAAAAATATTGTTTCGTAAAGAACTCATTTTCTAGTTTAAGACCCAATCATTAGATTTTTCAAATTACAACATTTTTTAAAACCATTTATGAGACGCTCAAGCTCGTTTGGTCCCATAGTGCGTCGCCTGGTGTTGCCATGCCCAGCACATCTTCTAGTTATATCTACAATTTGTATAGAAATTCTCTCCTGACAACCCTTAAAAAATACAAAGTAATTTACATTTTTTGTATTAATTCCAGATAAAGGCCAAGCCATTTAGGGAAAAATATTTCAATAAAACTTAGACTGTACCTATTTCTGATCTTGTCCAATCATCTATCAGCAAACGTTTTAATTACGATTTATGATGAATTTATCAGGACCACAGAGAAATTCAGTACACTACTGAAAATTCTTATGTGTAGATGTTTCGTCTGATAAAATCGTCTAAATACTTTAACTTATTTTACTTTATTTTAAAAGGTTAAATATACAATTCTCCATCCTGTATCCTGAATTTTGAATATTGCCAAATATCACTGCTCAGAAATTCCAGACATATGATATTTGTCAATGCAATTTCCACTTTTCAATATCCGCGTGAGAAAAAAAAAACGTTACATGTCTTAAACTACGTTCGCATTTGTAAGAGTATTTCCCAAAAAAACTGTTCAAGATTTCCAAACACATTAAAATTTAAATTTCATCCGCCAAAAATTCCCGCAACAATTATCAAAATTCCTTAATACTTGTTTTATAACTGTGCAATTTTGCTTGAATTCGAGAAATTTTCAAGCCGACAAAAACACACACATGACCAATGTGTTAGATGTGTAGGGTAAATTTTCCAACCAGCAAGTAAGAAATTTTGCGTTTTAAGGATTTTCCTCCACAAGCGGAATGTGTATGAAAAAAAACCCATATGTGAAAGCGATATGTGCGATTTTTTCTCTTCTTAATGTTGTGGGAAAATTAATAAATTTTCACATCAACAAAGTCACATAACTAACACACGCTTTTCCGTTTTGGTTTATTTTGTCAGTGACCTCCCTCTCACACATGATCAGGATCTAGTTGTGTAGGATAGGACTTTAGTGTCCTTTTCATGAATTAGAAAAATCACCGCAATTGATTTATTGTCAGGCAATAAAATTGTCTATGAGCGTACATGGGAGGGAGAGAGATAGATAAGAGATAAGAAGAGCAAAGACTGTATGAACATTTTCAGTTGACCATCAGAAAGTTTCGCCAATATTTCCCAGGGTTCGCGGGAGAAAACACACATAGTACAACATCCACACCAGGCATGTTGAGGTGTGAGGGCAACTAAATGTAAAACCCACGGGGAAAATTCGATAAGAGTTCGCGATGATGGCGAAAGGGAATACCAACTAGATTTTCAAATTTCTCAAAGAAAATTGGGAAATATTATGATGATGATGACGGCATACGATATACGGTATGAGAAATTCCAACTACCAACTGTGTATTTGTTTTCACTGTTTACTGCACAAAGTTACAGGGCACTTTAAGGGCTCTTTAGCGCATGCGCGCAGCCACTCTCGTTCACATATGTAATATTTCCACTGCTATTGCGATTGACGGTGTTGTGTTTTTGTTGGGCAAATAAAATTTCCCCGTTCCGCATTGTATGGCGCTTTCTGCTTATGCTAAAGATGCCTGTCTGCCGGTTATCCAGCCATCTAACCATCCGTCCATCAGCCAACTCAGTGGTTCGTCTTATGTTGTGGATGATGATGAGTGGAAATAACAAACGTTTATTATCATGTGGCTTAAGAGAACCAGTATCGCACCTTAAATTGAAGTTTTTTCGCTTCTTGGTTTTTTGTATTTTCCTCTTGTACTGTGACGTAGACATCTCTGTACAAACAACATATGCTCAAGTGTGGTACGTGGGTAATATCCTTCCTTCCTTCATCTTCAATTTTCACATCATCACGTATGTGATGTGAACGGTCGGTCGTATCATCACATGTTTATATTAATGCCTGCGTTTACCTTCTAAATCTGAGGGCGCTAAATTGTAACTTTTGCACAGTTACAACTACTGTAGCTATAAGGATGTTGGGAAAATGTTTGTAATTTAAGAAATTTTCCAATAGTTTTTCATATCATATGTTAAAAATATGGCTAATTTCCCTTACTTGAGTAAAGGTCTATTAAATTGTATGATGGGGTTTTTAAAAATGATACAATTTGTACCTGACGTTTAATTTCTCTGAGGCGGTTTAAGTTTACTTGCATTTTTATTCCCACGATCTTGTTTAATATTCGAGATAATTGAATTTGCATCAAACTCTCTAGCATATGGCAAAATTTTCCAGCAAAAAAAATACAATGGAAAGAGTCAAGGACAAAGAATATGAAATCCAGATAAACTAAAGGATGGAGCCCGTATTACCGATGACAGTTTATTAAATATAAACAAGGGTTTTGCATTATCTATTGATGTAAGACGTTTTCGTCTGTTAACTGAGTCTGTTGACAAAATCTCATAGCATTACAATTGCGTGTGTCACGGGTGGCCGGGAATGTTGTTATCCATAACCAACCTACTACTAAATCCATAAGACTGACGACTGACTCCAACATTAGGAATCCACCTAAGATACCCTTCGTAATGGATCGATTGATTCATTAGTCACAGCACGATTTAAAGATATCTTCGACAATCTACATTAAAAATGGACTTCATGGCAAGCACGTACAACCTTGTAGAAAAATTTCTTTAATGGAATCCTAGAATGTCATCACTCGAAAGGGTAGGTACAAGGAATCTGATGATACGAAACTGAGATCCTGGGATCTGAGTCCAAACTGGGCCCAAGAGCTACCACATCCCTGTAATCTTTTTGAGGCAGAAATCATGACAATTTTAAAAACAACCCCTCCCTGGCTGGGATGAAATATTATCACTACCTTAGGCCTTATTCAGATTATGTGACCGTCAGGTGCAATACCGTTCGAAATTCGGATCTGGAACAAGTGGGTATGCCTTTCTGAATGTGAGCTCATTCTTAGAACAGAGATATCAATTTGATGCTGGCTTTGTTTTGAAGCTACATTTATGCCATTATGTATGGAATAGCACATCATTCAAATGATCGCCTCGCCTTTGCTGGCAGTGCTTCAAGCAGCCGGCCCAATTCTGAATGATTCTGTCCTATATGTTCTGCGTTATTCCGGGAATAACGTCCCGAATGCTGGCCTCGGGCTCGCCTAAAGTAGTTGGTTTGTGAGCGTAGAATAAGGACTTGACGTAGCCCCAGAGAAACAATCGAGGGTAGTCAAGTTGCATGATCGCCGTGCTCGATGAATACAGACCTTAATACTTTTAACCCAGTCGACAAATTTTCCCTTCACAACTTAGAGCATTGCGTCGCTTGTATGGTATGTAGCGCCGCATTACTGGAACCACAGGTCGTATATTTCGATGTTGCGAACTCTTACCACAGAAAGTCGCTGAACATCGCTATATAGCAAGGAAAATTGACGGTAATTGTGTCTGCTTTCCCATTTCGAGGGAAATAAGGTCCGATGATGCAGCCATGCCATAAACCGCACCAGTAATGTGGACGCAGTAATGCTTGGTCGAAAACATGTGGATTTTGTTCGCTCCAATAACGACAATTTTGACTGTTGATATAACAGCTTAACCAAACGTGTGTTTCGTTCGAGAAAATTATTTTTTGGTCAAACCTCGGACCTTTGACCAACATTCCCAGCGCCCAATTAACGAACGCACGGCGTTGTCTGTGGTTGTTTGGTTTCAGTTCTTACGTCAGCACAATCTTATGCGGATGTAGGCCCACATCCAACCGGAAAATAAGCCGTTTTGAATCTGTGGTGATTGGTATCGAATCAAACTTTCTCGCTCTTAGTCGACTCTGCCGCTACAGCACTTAATGTCACGCAAATCTCTGTGTAGTCGCTGGTGCAATGGTAGTGTGTGCGCCTTTTGTACATGAGATCCTGGATTCGATCCCTGCTCAGACCACCTTAAAATTTCTTTCGGCGGCTGTCACCTCGCATAGTGACGGCGACACTATCGAGTATTTAGCCATGAAATAGCTTCTCAAAATACCGTTCGGAATCGGTTTAAAACTTTAGATCCCAATCAGTGAGTGAAAAGTGGAAAGCGCACAGCTCAGTGATTGTGAGAAGCTCACCCTAATCCCTACATGGGATGTAATGGGAAACCATTTATTTATTGTTAATCTCTGTATAGTTGGTGGCTTAAGGTCCAAAATAAACTTTTCAAATATTTCCACAATGCGACGAATTGCTTACTCACTGACGCCATGATGTCGACTGACCTCACGACGTAATTCACGTTGCGTATTTAAAAATGATATGGAATTTCGATAATATGTTCTAAGAGTTTCCACACTTTCGACGGGTGTGAAATTATACATCAGCATATGGTAGACCATACTGAACGTGTTGGGAGCAGGATGGAAATGGTAATTTTGACACCTGAGTTAAAACAATTGGAAAAAGTATCACTACTATCTGGCCACCTTTTATAAACCAATTTTCTTTTGATCAGCTAATATTTGTAACCTCTGAAGGTGCTTTGGGATAGTACCACACTCACAGCACCAATTATAGAAAAAATGGCGTAGCAACCACCAACTCGGTTGGTGCCAACGAATTACAGTTGCTACAACTGAATTGAGGATGCCACGGTTGCTACACAGAAATTCAGCTCAAGCAATCTCTAATGCGGTTGTGGCAACTTCTAATTCGGTTGTGACAACATTTAATTCGGTTGTGATAACATCTAATGTGGTTGTGACAGCCTCTAAATGCTGTTATGGTTAATTCGCATGCTTGATTATTATAACTTGTACGGGAGCTACAACAAAACAGGAACCCAGGTGGCTCAACTTCGGCCCGGTTATTGTCATTTCTATTACCGTTACCAACTATATACCATTGAAACTAAGCTTTCAAGGCATAGTTGTGTGGGATCTATTCATATCGGGTGACCCCACAGCCCACCCCACACTTATTAACCTGGATTTGCAATTAACTGTAGAGATAGATGGGACCTAAGTTGATGAAAATGCAAACGATTAAATTTTTTTCGAAAATTTCGCAGGAACTGAAAACGGGGCTTCAGTATGACAAAATGTTCTTGGCACGAATATCATTACTATATTGCCTAAGAAACCGAAATTTCTTAAAAACCGGTTTTTTGTTTGTTCAAAAAACATATTTTTCAAGGGATCGGTTTTTTGGTTTTTAAAATTGACAAAAACACGCGAAACCTTTATTATTTATTTAGCGACCGTTTCATATTCTCCAAAACTCATAATTATATTTAAATTTCATAATCACGAGTTAATTTTAAATTATATTTTAAAGCATATTCAAATTTAGAATGCATGTTTAAAATAAAATGTAATCGGGTATTTCCGGAAGACTGATGCAAGATTTCAACCGGACTCCTTTTGATTATAACAATATGACGGTGGGCCATGCAAAACTTTGAACCGCCGATATTTTGAAGCAGATGACTTTAAGTAATAAACATTAACTCATTCAAAAATCTTATGGATTGTGTGACCCATCAATAAAATTTTTTTGGAACGAAGTTCCTTATCGCAAGTTGCGGGATGGGGGCTAAATGAAAAAAATGTAAACAACTTTTTTTTAACTACTTTATTTACAACCCATTATTATCAACTATATTGGGTAATTTTGGTTTGGTTCGGTTTAAAGGGAAGTTTTCTAGGTGGAGCCTCTTTATTACATATTGTAGTTTTGAACCCAATAAAAAGTAAATTTAGAAAAGCCAAACTACAAGACTGGCAAATCCATGAAGTACAACCCTGAGCATGCAATTACATTTGGCAGCACACTTACTCTTACACTCATACTCTTGGCTTCGTTTGTGTCTAGACTAACATATTCTTGTTTACTGGGAAATTTTCTAGGTGGAGGAGGCTGTTTATTATATTTTGTAATTTTGAACCGAATAAAGAAAAATCAAGATGCATGAATTAATTTGTTTACAAGTATTTATTTATTAACAAAAATTAAGTTCAAATTCATTTTCTATACTGGCTTACAAATATTTAGTTCTTATTTATAAATTTTTTTAATTTTTCAGGGATGCATTCCATTAGGGGTTTAATTGTACTCTCTGGTACCATATTAACGCTTGTAGCCCACTTTCTTCTAAAAACTTTTACATCCTTGGCAGCTCCTTTCGTAGCCTTTCAATGCCGCTTAACTGAGGCCTAATATCTTTCGATCGGACGGAGTTCTGGGCACATAGGTGGATTTGCCTCTTTGGTACAAACACTATATTATTGTTTTGATACCAGACATTAACTCGTTTGCTGTAATGGCAAGACGCGAGATCAGGCCAAAAGAATGTAGAATCTTCGTGAGTTCTTAAAAATGAAAGAAGTCGTTATTGTAGACATTCCTTAATATACACTTCAGTATTTATCATGCCAGTTGTGCTCCTTTGTCCACAAGTGCAAATAACTTGCCACACAAAAAATTTCTTAGGGAACTTTGTATCTTTTTTTTGACCTTGTACTCTTTTGCAAAAATTCCTTTACTATCTGCAATATAAAACTCCCTGGCAGCATCCATTATTTGGAATAAAATTTTTTTGTAAATTTTTAGCTCACAGTATTGTTTCTATATATCGGGCACTTTTCGAACTCTGTAAGCTCTGAGACTTCTCTCTTTTTTCACATTGCTTACCAAAGACTCCGAGCAATTGATCTTCTGAGCAACTTTTCTTCCTGATACGTTTGGATTTTTCTTAAGAATGTCTAATATTTTTTTCTGCCTTCTCGACGTCTGAGAAGCCCCTTTTTCTGCCACACCCAGATTTTCTATCGATCGTCAGGAGCTCCTTATATTTTTTTATAACTGTAGAGACTATATTACGGGACACCCCTGCCATCCTAGCAATTGTGTTATATCGACGAAGTTTACGCAAATTTTTTGTTGGCTCTCCATTTAAAAAAAATAAAGGAACGACTGACGTTATATTCAGCACGTGGATTTTGATGGCATTGACAGATATCAAAAAGTCAATGACATCTAAATGCATTGGATACAAAAAGTGTTAAGCCTAAAAGTATGCACCATTTATTTCTTACGCACTCCTAAATCGGCCGAAACTTAGAACTTCATTGACCACCTAGCAGCTGCGATTTGACTCCTCCGACTTTTATTTCAGTGGATAGAGTATTATTATTAGACTACTGTATCAAACTTTCGAAAATGTACTGAAATATAAGGTAATGAGGTAAAGCAATTGGTGGAAGTAATTTGAACGTTGTTGTATTTCATTTATAAGTGTCATCGATGCCAATAAAATCAGAATTTTGAGAAAATGTATATTATGTACTGTCTTTTTAAACATGAATATAAAACTAAATATTATTCAATCGAATGGAGTCGGATTGAAATGTTTCAATGTTATCCAAATGTTTTATTCAAACTCACATTAAACTGATTGAAATTACATTCAAATTTGCAAGAGATATTCATACATAAAAATCTTGTACTAATATATATTTTGAATTTTTCAAAAAAAAAATTGTTTTAAAACCTTACTTAATTCTAATTCAAATTCATCAAATCATTTCATATTTGAAGAAAATAGTTTGAAATTTTTTTTATAATCTTCTTTAAGCAATAAAATCAAGTTTGAAAATAGGCATCATATATCTGAATTCGAAAAAATTCTCACAAATATAAATATAATTATATAAATTTTATAATTATAAAATTTAATTTATAAATATTTTAAGACATTTAACACAAATTGATTAAAACCCAGGTAACAGACGTCAAATGCCCGGATTTCGATTTGCTCGTAAATTAACATCTATAGGCGCGAGTAGGGACTTAACTCACAAAGTGAATACATCCAAACACAGTTTGTCCGACTGCGATCACACAAATTGTTTGGCGTTAAACTCCTCCGAAACGGCTGGACCGATTTGTATGAAATTTTGTATGCATATCGGGCAGGTCTCAGAATCGGCCAACATCTATTTTTCATACCCCTAAATGATAAGGGTGACCCACCCCTATATAGAACACGGATTTGTCCGACTGCGAAACACAATTTGTCAGACTGCGATAAAAAAAAACACACACAGATGTAGCGGCATCGAATAGTTGTATTGTGTGGGTGCGCAGCACTCTCAGAGCAGAGACAATAATGATGTGGTTATACGTATATAAAAATGATATAGCAAGAGAGCAACGAAAATTGTGTGAACTTGTGTAGCGTACGTGCGAACTTTACAATGTATGTATTTCCATGTGTCTGTTGCTTTGCATTCTCTTTGTTTTTTGTGGGAATAAAACAAAAAGTATTAAGCAGGAAAATAATGACACTTGTCTTTAAATATTTTTAACAGCCTGTTTCTCAATCTCGAACGAAAGTTTTCGTTCGTGTTCTATACGAAAGAAAGTTGGTTTCTGTTTCACAATCTTGACGTTTCACGTCGAATGAAAACACAAAATTTTTCAGTACAAATTTTGGTTTCTGCATTTCGAATGTGCTGTCACTTCGGAACAAACACGAAGTCAGGCGAACGAACATTGCGACTTAGAGAAACCAAATTTGAGTCGAATGTGAGTGACTAATTTTCGTTCGCTTAGCTATTCGTTCGAGATAGAGAAACAGGCTGAAAATGTTATTAAGTATTAATATTATTTAAATGAAACGTCATCATATAATTGAACGCTGTTTTTTATTTTCCAAAGCAACATTTACAAATGTCTTCGTTGAAATCGAACAGGTGCCGTTTAACAAAAAGGGTTTAACACATCGCCCGTGAATTCGAAAACTCATTGATTTAGTTTTTTTTTAATAACCCGCATATGGTTAATGGAAGGCCCGGTTAACCGGTGTAACGGGTTTGTCGGTTTTGGACACTCTAATCATTACAAACGACAATCATATTGATGCCGTGTGTTGCCATATCTCAAGCCATTAAATGAAAGCCTCGTATATCTACCCTTGAAATTAAAATTGATATTAAAACTAGATCAATTTAATAAATTATATATTTGTTTTTGATAGTAAAGCTAATATAATGCAGTCAAAAAAGTCCCATCACCATAGTGCATATATTTCCATTTGCCAGCCTCTTCCACATATGTATTTATGAGTATGTGATTCCTTTCTTCCGCCAAAACTTAACCAAAAGGCGCAATATCACACCTTGGGCAACGCATTGTAAGGTAAACACACTCTCCGCATTTTCTCATGTGGGTTAAACTGTTTGTGTGATGTAAAGTCCTTACTCCAAGTCCTAATCATTTGTAGCACATGTGTGTCATGCCACACACATGTGTGTGACTATTCGAATTTCAATAACAAATGTGAATCCTCTTACTGGTACCTCTGCAACTCTACCCGCCCTAAAAACACAAATATTCAAAACATGTTTTGGACTTTAGCAAATTGGAAAAAAAAACAAATTTACCGAGACAAAATGGTAATTTGCTGTGATGTGGAACCATCATAGTAAATTAAATGTTGTTTACGTGATTTTGAATCGATAATTTAATGCTGAGCAAGAAATCATCCAAACCTGATTTTTTTTTAATTTTGTCTTCTTTTTTTTAGAACTGAAACGCAGTTTTTTTGTAGTATTTCTACAGATCACATTTGGAAGATCACCCCACTTTTATTGGCATTGCAAATGTCAATGCCAGTGGGCAGAGCATTCACCTCAATTTTTTCCGCAGATGTTGAATGCAAATCGGTGCTAGGTATAACAGTTATTCCCTACACCCAAATTGGAATGAGGCTTAGAACGTATCAGGAATGTGCACCATAAAGCTCTAATAATATACGAATTCGATGGAAATTTCAAATATACACATTTCAAATTGATCTAAAAATCCTCTTCTAACCAAAGTTAGTATGTTATGTCGAAATGCATCCGAATAGTAAATGGCTTTATTGCCATTTTACAATCCATTTTTCTTTCAGCTTCATATTGCACTTATATCTGCTATTTGCACACGCTAGGATGCTTTGCCTTTCATAACCACTTAGTCCCACCAATCTCTCGCAAGAGCCAGAGTCTGGGTCGGCCTATTTAACGACTTCCTTTATGTATAACGTCAAATACCTTTTTGCCCGAGATTTCTGATATACCTGTTCCAGAAGAAACATTTGGTAACTAAGAACGAAACAACTGATATAGGGTGACTACTATACCACGCAACATATCCACAATCGCATCTCTTTAAATGCGATCTATCACAGCTATTTGCAGTGGAATTTTCTAAGAAGCTTAAGATCATGACGCTGATTAAGTAATTCGGCCCTGGCGCCAAGTGTGGAAAACGCGAAATCTACTGCAAAATATGCATGATCCTCTCAACGCTTTCGCATTATTTCGGGGGGCGTACACTGTGTGTTGTTATGCTAACCAAACACACGTATCCACATTATAGCCGCGACACTGCGGTGCAAGTCAATAATCTCTAAGACGGCATACCTTGAACTTGTCGCTGGCGACATGTGATCTGTTTCTAGTGCGCCAGATTGAAAACACGGATAAATTCTACCGTCTGT
The DNA here is from genome assembly GCA_963931995.1 of Phaonia tiefii. Taxonomy (NCBI): domain Eukaryota; kingdom Metazoa; phylum Arthropoda; class Insecta; order Diptera; family Muscidae; genus Phaonia; species Phaonia tiefii. The sequence goes on along the minus strand of OZ008368.1, from coordinate 191,450,464 downwards.
CGTCTAAATGCATATGAAATGAGTGTGCGATTTCTATTTAGATTTTTTTTTTCTTGCATTTATTCAGAATATTCAATTATTGTTGTTATCACCACCAAAGACGCCGAGTCATATTTCACTAAACGTATTGCATATTTTCACATGCGATAGTGAAAATATATGCGTCTTTTTTTGCGGGGATGTTAGGCACTACTGGGCAATTGTAGTACTCGTAGTAGAAATTAATTTTGGAGTTTATTTAGAAGTTCAAGGTGTTTCTGAAGCATTTTTGCTTCTCTTCGCATTTAAAACAAACAAATAGAACATGAATATGCTAAAGCCTAAATATGAAATAATTGTATGTTATTTCTTTGGAAATTGCATCAGATCTTTGAGATGTTGTTATCAATACGCGGCGATCTTTAAATGTATAAATGGTTGGGTTGTAATCCAGGGTTGTGCTACATCTTATACAGGAATGCTTACCAAACTCATATGTATGTAAAGCGGTTTGAAATAGGGTGTCTTATTATTATCGAAATTAAATCTTCATTTACGGTAAAATTGAGGGAATGCGGTAAAATTGAGGGAATGCGACTTGCAGGCAAGGGAATAGGTGAAATTGCGGCTGAAATAAATCGGCATCGTAATACGGTTTCAAATTTCCTTAAGGACCCCGAAAACTACGGCAGTATAAAGCGCAGTGGACGCATCCCAACTATTGCCCAGAGGACTAAACGGCGTATTCGCAACTTGGCAACACGGGAAAACATGAGCTGCAGGCAGATAAAGGTGGAACTAGGTCTTCATGTTACAAGACAGAGTGTCCAACAATTAATTAAAGACGATATAGGTCTGAATTACGAGAATAAAATTGCCAAACCACGTTTAACTCAGCGCCATAAAAATGCGCGTATTGCCTTTGCGGAAAAATATAAATTTTGGGAGGAGGAATTTGAAACCTTCATATTTAGTGATGAAAAAAAGTTTAACTTGGACGGCCCCGATGGTCACCACAAATATTGGCGAGATCCGAGAAATCCTAGGCAAACATGCTACAAGCGAACCCACGGTGGCGGATCTCTCATGGTATGGGCTGCATGTGGAGCACGAGGAAAGTCTCGGATATGCTTCGTCCCCACTAAAATGAATGCAGAAATTTATGTAGACTTGTTGGAGAACAATTTGATCGACTTTGCTGGTGAGCTATATGGGGATGATTGGACATTCCAACAAGATAACGCTCCGGTCCATGTCGCTCGTTTTACAAAAAACTTTTTGAGTGCGCACAACATTCCGGTATTGGAATGGCCAGCCGTAAGTCCCGATCTTAATCCAATAGATTCTTTCTGCCAAGGTATTTTCAAGGTCAAAACAATATACTACGCTTAAAAAACTTAAGGCAGCAATATTGTCAGAATGGCAAAAGATTGACATTAGAACTTTAAAAAACTTCGTAGGTTATATGACCCGTAGACTAAAACAAGTTTTAGTACACAAGGGCAACACAACATCTTATTAATAAATTAAATATATTGAAAACCAATCTGAATATATATGACTTTCCGTTCATGCACATATAATTATTTTCTATTAAGTTTTTTCGTTATTATTTTTTTTTGTTTAAAGAAATGAAATAATAATAAAAATTTTTATTAATTTTAAAGAACACGTAATAACAAAATTAAATTAAAAACAAATATAACAATTATTTTACTTTTCTTATATTACTTACTTACTTATCCGGTCTCGGACAACCCCGGGGGGTCAGGGACCTTACAAAACGAAGATAACATATTTCGCCAACCAGTTCGATATTTTGCTTTATCTCTCCAGTTGGCAATACCAAGTGTACGCAACCTGATCCCTCCAGCGGAGTCTTGGTCTTCCTATTTTTCGTCTTCCTTCGAGTTCGGTTTCGAAAACCCTTCGCGCTGGTTCATCTTCATCCATTCTACTGACATGGCCTAGCCAGCGCAATCGCGTTATCTTGATCCGCGAAAAAATACTTTATAAAATTATATCATTTTAATTTTTTTTAAGAAATAAACATTTTTTGTTTAGAATGTAAGGAATATTGTATATTTTTAAATCCTTTTTGTAACATATTTGTATTATATTTAAATACAAAGCTAATTTTTTTGTTTTGAAGAAAATGTACTATTTTTAAGAGAAATAGTTTCTCTAAGAAAAAGCCGTAAGAGTATGAATTTTTGGAACGAAGTTCCTTATCGCACGTTGCCGGATGGAGGCTAAATGAAAAAATTTTAAACAATTTTCCAAAGTGCAAGACTGGCAAATCCATGAAATACAACCCTGAGAATGGAATTACATGTGGCAGCACTCTTACTGTTACACTCGTACTTTTGGTTTGGTTTGTGTCTAGACTAACATATTGGGGGATATTTCTTGTTTATTGGGAAATTTTCCAGGTGGAGCCTGTTTATTACATATTGAAGTTTTGAACAGAATAAAAAGTAAATTTAGAGAAGCCAAAGTGAAAGAAGTTTAAAAAATAACATATTCTTAAATAAGTGTGCTTTCTTAAAAAAAGTAAATTTTCTCAAAAAAAATCCTTTCCATATTCTTAAAAGAAATTCCTTTTCTTAAAAGTACCCGTTCCCGTTCTTAAAAACAAACTTCCTGAAAATAAGTAAATTTTCTTAAAAAAATAATCTTTTCCGAAAAGAGTATCACTTCTTTAAAAAGTACATATTCTTAAAAAAAAGTACTTCTTTGTAAAAACTAATTATACTCCTAGGCTTTTTCTTACAAAAAAAATTAGCTTTTAATGAAATAAGGACCTCTCATCAAAGAAACGAAGATTTCGGGAAAATATAATATATATTCTTACAAAAGGGACCTAAAAATATACTTCTTTTATGAAAATACATTCAGTAAATAAAAAATTTCTTAAAAAAAGTTTATCACTTTACAAAAACTATCTTTTCCTAAAGATCCATTTAAATTGCAGTATTTGTTGGAACTAACTAGTACATAATATATAGCGAAAGGAACTTCGTTCCAACCGGGTGTCCCCTGACACCTTATGTATTTTCTTTTAACAAAAAAGTAAATTTTTTTTGTGAACATGTAATTTTTAAAGAAGTTGTAGTGCTTTTCGGAGAAGGTTATTTTTTTAAGAAAATGTACCTATTTTCAGAAAGGCTACTTATCTCAAGAAAAGAAAACAAGAGGTATTATTTTATTTTTAAGAAAATGTACTTTTAATAGAAGGATTTTTTGTAAGAAAAGGTATTTTTTTAAGAGATGGTATATTTTTGAGAAAAGGTATTTGATTTAAGAAATGGTAATTTTTTAGAATTGGTCCTTTATTCAAGAATAGGTAAATTTGTAAGAGTAGGTACGTATCTCAAGAAATATAATTTGGTTTCACAAATAGGTATCCTTAAAGAAAAGGTAGTTTTTTTAGTAAAAAAAAAATTACTTTGTTTAAGCAAAGGTACTTCGTTAAGATAAGGTATTTTGTTAAGTAAAGGTACTGTTTAAGAATAAGAATAGGTATTTTTTTTTTGAGAAAATTTACTTTTTTTTAGAGATCGCACTTATTTAAGAAAATTTTATTTTTTTAAACTTCTTTCACTTTGGCTTTTCTAAATTTACTCTTTATTCGGTTCATACTACAATATGTAATAAACAGGCTCCACCTAGAAAATTTCCCATGAAACAAGAAATATCCTCCCATATGATCAGGGATGCCAACTCTTCCGAGACAAAAATCGCTACAGACAAGTTGCTAAAAATCACCACAAATCTCTACTGACGGATATTAAAAAACACTACGAAAAAGTGTAAAAATGGCAAAAATTAGTAATAACTACACAGAATATGAAAAAATTAGAAAAAAGCACATACATGCATACGTATTTTAAAATTCAATTTATTTATTTGGAAACATATGATTTGTAAACATAAATAATTTTAGCTAAAACATAAAACAAACTAAAACTTAAACAAAAATACTTCACATAAACAACAAAAACTTGGAATTTTTCGTAAATAAACATACTACATGCATATAGTATAACCAATTTAGGAATGACTTAAAACTAGGGATCTCAAATAAGAGTAATGAGATAGAACAAATCAAAGCGAAAAATTATTGTAGATGATTGTGAATATGAAATGAATTTTTATAATAAAAATTTACAACAGTTATTATTTGTCAACTTTTATTAAAAAAATTTAAAATAAAAATTGATTTTAAGTTTCTTTTCAATAATTTTTCTCATAAATAAGACTTATTTGGCGATATTTTAAAAAACATTGAAATTTAATTCTTATTTCATAACTTTTTTTAGGACAAAAAACAAGATTTTAAATTAATTTATTTTGGTTGTATGTATAGTTGACCTTTGTAATTTTATCCGTTTAAATATTTTTCGGCTTTGAGGTCATAAATAAAAAGACAGTGGACAAAGTCTTACAGCGCGTGTCGGTACAGCATAAGTACTATTGTTATCTCAAATCCTTGAAAATGATCAACGAAGTTGATCGAAATATTGGAGAAATAAAAGTGATATAAACCACACCGACGTATAAGTCTCACTAATACACTCACCATGTTTGTCCAACCGTTTGAGCGTCTATACCGCCTGTGACTATTTGCACTCTCACACAAAATTGAGTAAGTCAATTTGCAAACACATCAACTCCTACATAGAAAATTCCGTTATTCTTTTTCGTTTGCTTCAAAAGTAATGACAATAAACAATGTTGCTTAAAAATCGCTACAGCCGCTACCTTAAAACAGCGAAAATCGCCACTGTAGGGGGTGACCCCTGATGACCTATGGTGTTTTTCGAAAATACTGAGCAACCTCCATTTTTGTATGGTGACCCCCCTAAGGGGAGGAGATAGGGGGTGGGTGTCTTGGGGGAAAATGTTGGCGGTAAAAAGTTAATGGGGGTCGGCCATACATTCTTCCCCCCTACGGGTGACCCCTGATGACCTAAGGCAATTTCCCCCCTAATTTTGGCAAAGTGGACCTTTTTCTCGGCTCGTGCGCAACCCCTAATGTTTTTTTTTTTTAATTTTTTTTTTCGGCATTGTCATTTTTTTTCAAAAAGGCACGGAATAGAGCCCTCATCTACCAAAATATCTCAAAAATGTCATTTCAAGGTCCACCTTATTGAACAGTTCATATTAATAGTATTATATTCCTTAAGACACCTCAATATAGGCTCAAAAGAAGAGTAATTATTTCTATGAACAGATATATTAAAAAATTCATTATTTCTAAGACACCGTAAGGGAGTATTAATATTTATGCAGCTAAGAAGCGGAGGACAATCTACAAATCCACAAATTAATTTGTATAAAAACAATACAGAACACATGGATCTGTGACTAGATAGGGTTTCCAAGTGAATTAATCTGCATCTAGCTTCATAAGATGGAATTGGACTATGGAAATTTACTTCAAACAATGCAAATTTAATAAATTTCTTTTGCAATGACTCAATACGATTAATGCGTACATTATGGTAGGGATTCCAAATAATGGCACCATAATCTAATTTAGATCTAACAAAAGCGGTGTATAGTAATTTTCGTGTGTAAGGGTTCCGAAAGTCTTTACTATTTCTTTTCACAAAAGCAAGGGTGGAGTACGCTTTAGGCATTATATAATCCACATGCAAGTTAAATACCAGTTTTGGATCGAAAAAAATGCCCGAATCTAACATTTTACTAACTTTAGGTATTAAATAAGTCCCAATGATCATCTAGTTAGTCTAGACACAAACCAAAGCTAAAGTAATCAATATAGTTGATAATAGTGGGTTGTATAATAGTGTTGAAACAAAAGTTGATTAATTTTTTTTCATTTAGCCCCCATCCCGCAACGTGCGATAAGGAACTTCGTTCCAAAAATCGTCTTCAGCCACGAGACCTATTTCAGGATGAAAGATTGATGTGATACACGCTGAACAAAAAAGGCCGCAGCATCATATTGCTGGACCATGTAATAAATGTTTGCAAGCACAGTTTTCGTGAATTGAAGATCTACTACTCTTTGGTTCCTTTGTTGTCTTTCACATTTTTGTTTTAAGCAGTTTGTAATATTGAATATTCAATTTTTGGTTTTAGCAGTTTGTAATATTGTATAGCAAACAGAATGTGTTTGGACACAAGTATACTATATTTGCGTCAAGCTACAAACATGTCATATTTGCAGGCAAACAATAGAAAAAGACAGATTTTCAGCTTGTACCAATTCACACGACGTCCACCAATTGACAATGCACCCTCGGAAAAATTCAGTTTGGTGTGGATTGTTGGCCTGCGTCATTATCTGTTCGAACTTTTTGAAAACGATAATGGCACTGCTTTCGCTGATAAGGGAGAGCGCTACCTATCTTTCTTTTGGCCAAAATTAGGTGATATGGATACGAACGACATGTGGCTACAAGATGACGGCGTTACGTGCGACGCAGTGCGATGTGAATTGTCTGCCGATATCGTATGATTTGACCGCGTTAGACACATTCTTGCAGGGGTTTCTTAAGTCGCAGATCTATGTCAATAAGCCCGAAACGGCCACTGGTCTCAAAGTCAAGATGTCCCGTGCCATACCTCAAATTCAGGCTGAAAATTGGGTTCTGGACATTCACCCTGCAGCCCATTTTTGAACAAACTTTTGAATTTTCGAGTTTGGGAAAAGTTTTGCCCTGTTTAATTGTTATACGTTTGTTAAGCCAAAATTGTAGACTGGAATGTTGGTAACTATGTATATGGCAAAAAATCCTGATTCTACGCATAATCTTGATAAGGAAAGCTTAATTTTTAAAATAAACTCAAATTTTCATGAGATTGTTTGGGGTCTAAAATTCCACACTTTTTCACTACTTCTCAAATAATATTATTAGCATTAAATTAAAATGACACCCCTAAAAATACTTTATACATTGGAAAACAATCAGACGAATGGTTTGGAAGTTCTCATGTCATTACCACCTATTTGCAATCGGCTCCACTATGAGACATAGACATACTCCTTCGCTTGTAGGAGAGCTCCTTGGAATAAAGAAGATAATTAACGACGCTTTGTGAGAGGGAAATGATAGTATAACTCTTCACTAATGCTTCGCTGGCCAGCAGATAGTGTTGATGAATCAGATTTAATCGAACTCCGAATAACGTAGTTAAATAACAATCTCTCTTCATGGTTGTAACCTGGCCACTGAGCCCACCCTTATTACTATAGAAACATAAGATATCCTTGATGTGACCTTTTCATCACAGGACTCCTGTGAGTTGATCAAAAGATGGGAGGTGTCGAGTGAGCATTCGTTTTCGACCATCAGAAACTTTCATAAAACAACCTGGACCAAGTGCAAGCAAAGTTTGAATGGAATTATAAAAAAATATTTCTCTCTCCGAACCACCTAATACCGCTGAGGTTGAAGATCTTACCAATGCTCTCACTTAAACAGATTACTTGATTCCGCATGTCCCACCGCTTCCTACCAGGGTAAGAATAACTTCCGTGGTAGAACAAGGATCAGCGAATACTGAGAAAGTCTTGACAAAGTTTTTTAATAATGCCACGTCCTGGAACGTGTCCAAAACTGGAATGTGCCCAAAATTAGACGTAAATCATAGACTTTGCAAAGTCCTCTCGACGACTCCCACATCTCTAGAATATATATATGGACGGTGATGATACATTTTCTAGGCAACTGGTCCAAAGCATATATCGGATTAACCGAACAACCACGTCATCTCGCAGGTTGCGGGAAACATCGTGACAAAGGAAACATTACACTGAGCAATAGGAAGATTTCAAGCTATTCTATATTCCCGCTACATGGAGGGAATCCAAATTTCGAAACGGAATCCGAAACACTCAAAATTCCGACAGCAGATTCGCGTAATAGTTCAAAAGTCTTTGGACCAATCAGGCTCTCATCTTTTATCTTAAGCACACTGGAGAGGATGATTGACTCATATCTGTGAACAATCATAGGTTCTTTGCAGCTATCCGCATGCCAGCATTCTTACAATAAGGGTTAGATTAGATAGGGTTTGGGATCTATGAAAAACCAAATCTCTCAGACATACCAATGACAGGTAGTCTGGTTGCATAAATTTCTGGATCACCAGACCAGTATAGCTATGTTATGAACTGAATCAAACACCAAACTTGATATTCATTCCTAGACGCTGAAAAATAACGGCCTCTTTAACATATTCTCCCAAACATATCCTGCAGGAATCATGTATATATTTGGAACACACTTCAAATATTTATATGTTTGCAAGTCCCTAAATGCCTTGTATTTAAATATAAACAGTACCAAGTTTATTCCCAAACATATATGTTTTACCAAGAGACATATGTGTTCTTCCTGCATATACTGTCTACCTGCATATACTTACGAGGAAACGTATGAGTAGTTCCTCCCACACATAATAATATTTGGAAAATTGATTTAAGTATATATTTGTTATTCGTTATAATTAATTTTATCAATATAAATCCACATTTACAAATAACTAATACAAAAAATTAAAAGATTTAAAAAGGCCCTTTTTAATTTTTTTTTCATAAAATGAGAATCTGTTTTTCTTTTCTTTCTCCTTTCTTTGTTGTCTCTCACGTTTTTGTTTTCAGAAGGTTTCAGCTATGCGTTGGTTATCACTATGCTTTGGTACACAAACAATATATTTATATACAAATCAAGTTCATGCAAGCCAAGCGTGGATTAATTACTTGTGTTTTTTTTTATTACACTTCCCTCACAAATGGTCCGCCGATTCGATTTTCTGAGTAAAGGATCGGATAGACAAAGGGCTTCTCGTTGTTGCCCTTTCCAGTTTCTTTCCTCAAAATCGTTTCTCACTTTGGTAGCACACATAAATATATACGAAACACATACACAAAAACGAAAGCAACATCACAAACCATTTAACCGTCCGAGCCTTCCTTTATTCCTTTTTCACTGATCAAGCGCTGCCGTTGAACCTTTGACGACTGAATACATAAAACTAGAAGGCAATAAGCAGCCAAAACAAGAAGAACTGACTTCATCTGCATATTCAGGAATATTTATGATTCACTGACTGAAAAAATAATGCAAAAATGCAGATCCACATTTACAAGATAGACTCTCTCGAGAGAGCATAGACGGAGCAACAAACACAGCTGTATTTGTATCACAAACATAAATATAGGTGTGTCGCAAACACATATATTATAACATATTAATCATTGTGTCTCAAACATGTAATATTGAATAGCAAACACAATGTGTTTGGACACAAGTATATTATATTTGCGACAAGCTCCAAACACACTTTATATTTGCATTCAAACAACAACAAAAATTCATCGTGTATGCTTGTAGCTGTGATCACTGGCCACTGTTTAATAGGCAGACTCGCGTCCAGACTTAGAGCCTCAGCACATCATTACTGCAGAAGTGGTGGGGATGAATAAGGTACATGCTACTGCCCGGCGTTTTTTATGAGTAGGACACAATGTCTAGGATCTTTCTCCGTGTTGAAACTAACAGACATTCAAGGAGTGAAGCTGGATGATTTTAGGAAAAAATACTTGTTTCGCCAGTTACTAATGTATGCCACTTCTTCAGCCACATCCTGGAATATCGGGATATGGCCGGCGGTGGTGCAATGGTAGTGTGCGCGCCTCTTGTAGAGGAGATCCTGCGTTCGATCCCTGCTCCGACCACCTGAAAAATTTCTTTCGACGACAGTCACCGCGCTTACTGACGGCGACACTATCGAGTACTTAGCCATGAAAAAGCCTCTCAAAAATACCGTTCGGAACCGGTGTAAAACTGTACGTCCCAATCAGTGAGTATAAAACTATAAAGCGCACAGCTCACTGGTTGTGAGAAGCTCTCCCCAATTCCTTCATGGGATGTAATGGGAAACCATTTTTTTTTTAACCCTTGGTTAATTTACAGGTCAACGAAAAGGACGGAATATGACGTCTCGTGGTATCTCAACGGTCGTCATTGTACTAAGTGTGTCAATAACCATTTCCACCTAAGGGCATCTAACCTGGTTTGAATAAACTGTATGATGTCAGCTATACAACTAGCCCTATGATTCCTAAACAACGAATCCTTCTAGAAACAATGCACGTAAATAATTTAACAATAAAATATTATCTTTTTATAGTTTTTTTATAAAATTTGTATAGTTTTTTTTAATAAAATCAATCTCAAATATCAAAAAGACTGAATTAAAAATAACCGATTGATATAAAGCGTATAATTTTCCAATTCTACAAAAACCGAATCCAGTTATTAACCGGTTGTCACCCATCGGTTTAACCGAAACACGGTTTCGCAAAAATTGGAATATTCAAATAAACCGAAAACGAAACAGCCGGTTTTTTGAATACACTAAGTGTACTCCCTCAGATATATAGATTTCTCTATGAAGCTCAACAGAAAGGGTAGTACGGATGGACATGGACATGGACATCTTTTAAGTTTTTACGCTTGTATGCAGATAAGGAAATCATATTTTCCAATGCTATCAGATGGAAAGATTAGAGACTGATTGGCCTAGAATCCTTTGGTCTAATAGGTGATGATTTCCTCGCTTCAAAAGGAAAATCACTTTGGATTCTCCCGCCTGAAACGAATACCACCTTTTATAACGGTTCAAGCGACAGGTAGCTAAAATATAGAGTCCACTTTGTAGCTCTTCGACTCCACAATAAACGTCAGGGCCAAGTGATTTGTAGGGTTTAAAACTTCCTATATAACAGGGAAGTGTTCCATTGCTCACGTCAATTCTCGCAAAGTGCAAGACGATGCGGTAGGTCAGTAAGTTCGACCATATGTCTTCAGACCACTTTCCTGGGAAGTGTATGTTAAGCAGGAGGTTTAACGATGCAGACGTCGATGCCGTCCACGCGCCCGTTTTGTTATTTCTGATATCCCAGAGAGGTGGAAGTCATCGAGAGGGTTTCCGATATTAAAATCTTAGCTTTAATTGAAAATCATACCCTTCTTATATTGAGGATATAGCCATATTGCCTCCGACGGAACAGTCGAGGCATACAGAATCAAATTTTTGATGAGGGCCGACTTTAGAGTATAACTATACCTGATAGTTAGAGGTAAAGTTTCATTCTACATTCTATTTTCCACCATTGACTTGTTGCTCCGTAGTCTTCGTATGTCACTCCCCCCTTTCCAACGAAACCTTGTATACTACATAACGATGCTTCAATTAGGGTATCCAGTTGGCCTCCGGTTCCTTTATTCTTAAACAACGCAAAATATAACACCTTAACCTGTTGAACACATTACAAAGTTTTGGCCTCAAATCTCCAACAAGTCATCTTCAAATGAATTTGATTTGATTTTTCAACATTTTTGAATAATAAAGTTCACCGAACTTGTTCTTTACTCTCCGATTGATAATGATCCTCTTTACAAAAAACAAAACAACAGTTCAGCAAGCTAACACTGTTGTCATTCAAAAAAATATTTTCTAGCTGGGGACGACAACTGTGTGACTTAAGTCAGTCAGCCAGCCACTGCAACCTGAGTCCACACAAAACCAAAACAAAAAACAATAATAAAAAACAACGTTGCCACGTTTTCTGCCCCGTATAATAATTTTGAGTTGTGTTCAGACAAAGTGTAAAAAGTAACAAGTACTTTTGCCATTGTTATTCATAATTTCTGTCGTTAGTTTTTTTTTCGTGCTTTTTTCTCTTAATACTTTTAGGAAGTTGAATCTCCCGAAATAATCGACACACAAAAAAATATCTATAGAAAAAATCATGACAATACGAACAATACTAGTGGAGTGGAAAAAAGCGATGCTGAAGTAAAATGAATGTCGTCAAATCGTTACAATAGCGATGCCAACGCGGATAAGGGGAGGTCAGAAAGCGAGATGCTCTCGAGGAAAAATGTGTACTGAAATGAAAGTGCGGTAATGAAATAAAATTAACGCTAAATCCGGAGAGAAGAGAATTAAACATCTCCCCGAAAGAAACGGGCTACTATCAATGGTAGGAGTCGCTTATTGAAATTTGGGCTCAGAAATAGAAGTAGCTGAGGAGAGACTTCAGCATAGTTTAACATTGTCAAAAGATAATTATTACACATTTTATAAAGTGGCTCTCATAATAATGAAACAATATTATACTGATCTTAACTTTTATTCTCAATTATTGGGTGGCTTAAGTTTTACAATCCATTGAAACAAACCTCTTTTTTTATAATTTTCGAGAGATACTACTACTTAAGAAGTCTATATTGACAGATATTTCGCGATAGTATAAAACAGTAGTCTTCAACCCTATTTTAATGAAGGGCCAACTTTTTTTATGAGAGAGCTTGAGGGCCGCATTATTCTAATTATATATACATATATATCCTTTCAATTATGAAGAAAAAACATGACATCTTAAAAAAAGCTTTTATTTAGTTTTAAAATTACAGTGAACCAATATTGAAATATGTTTCAGACTACATAACCAAATTAAGAATATAAAAATGTTTTTTTAGTTCAATGAGAAATTTGACACTCTTTACCTTTCACTAATTTGTCAACATTGGCTTCTATGTTGGATGAAGCAATTCGAAGAGAGTTTTCTAAATGAGTATCAGAAATACGGTTCCTCAGTTTTGACTTTACATTCGTCATTTTGGAATAAAACTGCTCACAGATGTAAGTGCTGCCAAAAAGTGATGCTGTCAACAGGGCATGAATTTTATTGCTGGAAATTTGTCATTTTCAAAATAAAATAAGTAAAATTCCAAAAGTCCAACATTTTTAAATTTCTCCTGTAAATCGCTATTACACTGAAAGTCAATAAGTTCCATCTGTATGTTTCCAGGATAGTCTTCCATATTCACACCAAATGAAAACAAAATAACTTCATCATATTTTTAGTTAACTTGAAATCTTCAAACCTGTTGCTGAAATCAGATCGTAGAACAGTGAGTGCTTCACTGTATTTCCTTTTATTTTGAACTTCACATCGTGACAGTGTTGGAAAGTGTGTGAAGTCGCCCTTTAGTAGTTGGCGGCTCTCCCACAAACAAGGTTTTTTCTCAAATGCTTCAATTTGATCGAAAAAGTTATGAATCATGATGTTCTTACCTTGCAGTCGAATATTCAAATCGTTGAGATGCATTGAAATATCCGTAAGGTAACCAAAATCAGCCATCCAATTGGAGTCGTTTAACTGGTGGATTGTCTTTCATTTACTCGCCATGAACGTACAGATGTCTTCTTTCAGATCAAAAACCCTTTTAAGAAACTTTCCTCGGCTGAGCCAGCGAACCTCTGTGTAATACAATACATCGCCATACTCTGCATCCATCTGACTACGGAAAGTCTGGAATTCCCTATGGTTCAATACTTGTGATCTGATGAAGTTCACGATTTTAGTCACATCTTTGATTACATCCTTGAAACAGATACTTTTTGCACACAAATTTTCTTGGTGGATAATACAATGGTATTGTATGAAATGTATATTTTCGTTCGCGTCTTTTCTGATCAGAGCCACGGCACCTTCATGTTTCCCTGTCATTGATGGGGCACCATCAGTAACAACACCGGACAGATTGTTCAGATTTAGTCCAAGTCGATTTAAAGTTGAAGTCAAAGACTTGTAAATATCACTTCCTTTAGTAGTGCTGTTGAAAGGCAATTTAGCTGAGCTGGCAATTTCCGCTGGATCTTGAATAAAGTACACAATGTCTTCGTAAATTGTGTTTATTGAGAACAAGTTGTACTTATATTAAAATTCCTATAAATGAATTCAATTAGGAATTTTAATCTAAAAATGTATAAGACCTGGATTACATACTTTTTAGCGCGAAACCGCTAGCAAATTTATAACTTTAATATATTAGTGCAAATCCCTTAACACCGCGTACTTGAGCAATCTTTTAAGTTACTTTTAACAATGGCGAATGCTAGGGGACGCTTCTTGACAAGCTAATATGCTTCGTTAAATTAAGTTTTAATAAATTGACAGATAGGAAAATCATTTATACAGTACGCAATAATATTAAGTGTTGGACAACTCATCATAAAGTAGGTGGAGGTAACAAGTGTCTTTCATTGGAAATAGAGCGGCCATTTCTTCGGTAATGGAAAAGTGTTGGTCTATTCCTCTGATAATAATAGCTAACTGAGCTGTGTCTGTAATATCAGTGGTCTCATCAAGCGCCACTGAATAAAAGGCAAACTTTGAAGCCTTGTTTTCAATATCCTGAGCTAATTCTTCTGGCCACAGTAACTCCTGATAAGCTAATATTGGAAAACAAATGCTTCTGGTTTGGGCATATAATTTCAGCTGCCGATTCCATGCATTGTTTAAAAACTCACCATCCGTAAATGGCTTTGATTTCTTAGCAATTTGTTCAGAAATTGTGTAGCTAACTTTAACACACAATTCACTATCCTCGTTTTGCCGAGTAAACGACGATTGTTGATTTTCTAATTTTGTTTTTAAATCTCGCACCTTAAAAAATAAATAAATGGTTTCCCATTACATCCCATGAAGGGATAGGGGAGAGCTTCTCACAATCACTGAGCTGTGCGCTTTCCAGTTTTCACTCACTGATTGGGACCTACAGTTTTACACCGATTCCGAACGGTATTTTGAGAAGCTTTTTCATGGCCGTCACTATGCGTTGAAAGAAATTTGAAGGTGGTCAGAGAAGGGTTCGAAACCAGGATCTCATGTACAAGAGACGCGCATACTACCCATTGCACCACCATCGCACACACTACCCATTGTCCTTGGATTTAGTTCATTTTGGAGACGTGTTTGGCGTCATAATGCCGTTTCAAATTGTACTCTTTCATTACGGAGACAGTCTCATTACAAATTAAACAAACTGGTTTGTTTTTTTATATTTACAAAACAGTAGAGTTCAGTTCACTTTTCTTGGAACACTCAGCACTCATCGGCAATTTTCCGTTTCTTACTACTCATAGCCATTATTCAATATAAACAAACTTTCACTCGCTAGAAGAGACTAGACGATACTGATTAGTGATTAACTATTGTTGTTCGCATACATCTGTGGTGAATTTGCCAGAAGCCAAGTGCCTAACAAAAACAAAATGCCTGTTGTTGTGGCCGTCGGTGGTGCAATGGTTAGTGTGCGCCCCTCTTGTACAGGAGATCCTGGGTTCGATTCCTGCTCCGACCACCTTAAAAATTTCTTTCGACGGCGGTCACCTCGCTTAGTGACGGCGACACTATCGAATACTTAGCCATGAAAAACTTCTCAAAATACGGTTCGGAACCGGTGTAAAACTGTAGGTCCCAATCAGTGAGAATAAAACTATAAAGCGCACAGCTCACTGGTTGTGAGAAGCTCTCCCCAATTCCTTCATGGGATGTAATGGGAAACCATTTTTTTTTTTTTTGTTGCCCACAATTCCATACATATCTACTGCAACTACCGCGATTCGTGTACCCTGAAACGAATAAAACACAACAACCTCACTTTAGATCAGCTATTTAAATGCTATCGTTAATTTTGTTCTCTGACCTTGAGTGACAGGGTTGACACACTTGCTTCGCCTATTTAAAAAGTTCATACTACGGCCTACTGAACACATTTTTATACCGTTTGACTGTGAAGAACATTTGAAAATCAACAAAATGATGCAATCTCCTGAACTCTTTGTTCTTTTTATCATCGATACATCAACCTAAGACTGTTGTGGCCATCGAAATACCATGAAATATGAGTTATTGAAACTAAATAGTTTGGCGGGCCGCTAAAATAAATGCGACGGGCCGCACGCGGCCCGCGGGCCACGCGTTGAAGATCACTGGTATAAAAGGCAGTGTGGCCGTCGGCTCATGGAGACATTTTATGACCTACACTGAAAGAAACCCGCTTCGTCGCAGGGATGATACATGTTCGTTATAGCGATTCCATTACAGAAATGCATATTCGACTTATGTTGGATTGCTGCGACGACGCAATTTTCGCTGCTGCAATGAATATATATATTATGAAATATTTTGAAGAACAAGAAATATTTGAAGAACACACAATTAAGTACATATTTGATATTTCGACCACTGATTTGTGGGTTTATTCCAACTTTCTTATAATATTTTATTTATTTAGGATGTGGTTCATTTAACATTTAATGAAACATTCGTTTTAGCGACGAAGTTGAAGTATTTATTACCCGTTGTTGTTGAAAGCAATATTATATAATTTTTCGCTGAAATTTGAGATTTAATTTTCATTAATTTTTTTTTACTTTTGACCATCTTCCACCTGCCCTGACACTTTCAGGTCAAGTGTCGCGAACAACTTAGATAACCTATTTTTTCAGCCATTTGTCACATTAGGTTTTCGCAGAGATTTTCCCACAAAGTCGGACATTGGCTGTTCTATACTTTAGATACCTATTCTAATAATTGACGAGGTTGGAACATCTTATTAATTTTACTGAGATGACTTAGGCCTAACTTTTGAGTGGAAAATAATCTTTGATCATCGACAAAACATAATTTAAACTCGGAATTTAATAATAATAATAATTTAAAAGGTTAATACTAGTTAATTGCTGTTTAAACAGCCAAAGTTAGCCATTTAAACTATGATGAAATATGACAAAATTCATTATATTATGTGGACTATTTTTAATGGAAACAACAAAATGACAAAATTCATTATTAACCCTTAGAAGGCAGTTAGTTTTTGCTTATTATCTAGCACGTGGGCTAAGATTTTTGTTTTAGGGTGTTCGGACACATATAGTGAAATTTTATGGCGATAATTTTTGTACAACATTTTGACCACGCCCCCGTCATTTTGGAGCAGATTTTTGCGAGTTTTCAAAAAAAAAGTAAAAATTATGGTTCTACGTGACAGTTAGAGGGTTAATTTGTTCCACAAAAATGTTTATCTGAATCTTTTCTATAAAACTTCTGAACATATTTTGTACCTCAGAAGTAAGGAACGCACAATTTTGCATGCCGATATGTTGCAGGAAAGTTCCGATTGGCGGCAACTTTGGCCCGCCCTAAAAAAAAAATACTAATCAGATCTGGCAAAACGCCGATACACGTATATTTTTTTAGACCTTTCTACTAGAATCCGTTGACAGAACCCCATCATTTTTTTGGTGTCGCACAGTGTTATTAATGTGAACAATTATAATCACCATCCTAATTGAAATAACAATAAAAACGTAGCATTTAACTCGCAGTGCAGTTAGAACTTTATTTCTGCTCAAAGATTCTCCAACTTTATTAAATATTTTGTATTTTTTAACTTCACTTTTGTTTTGCAAATGGCGTCAGTTTGATGTATTGTAACGATTAACCGAAATATGTATGAATACTGGTTATTTTTCGTACGATTTGCCACTGTTGCCACATGGTAGTAAGATTATTTGACAAAGCGCTGAAAAATTATTTTCGTATTTAAAGTCAGATCAAATATAAATCAAAATCAACTGATTACCCATTTAAATAACCAGTTAAAAATTTGGGCCCTTAGCCAACGAAATCGCCCTCTGCTAATTAGCTCAACTATATCGATACCGTCAGACTCTGGCGGTCTGACGTTATATGAGGACAGGTCAAAATGAATGGTTTCAACCAGCAGGGCCTCTACGCGATTGGACGTGAACGTTGCTAACCTTTATAATTTCGAGGTGGTGGACGAATTTCCATACCTCGGATTTGCCGTAAACGGGGACGACAACGTCAGCCTTGAGATCAAACGGAGAATTGTGCTTGCGAATAGATGTTATTTTGAGCTAAGCAAGCCCTTTGGGGATAAAGCCCTCTCTCGAGTGGCAAAAGTCCAACTATACCAGACTCTCATACAACCTGTCTTGCTTTATGTCGCAGAATCCTGGGTCTTATCGCAAGCAGACGAAACATCTGAAGGAGTCTTCGAGAGAAAAATACTCCAGAGAATTTACGGTCCTCTAGTGCCCAATGGCGAGTATCGACGACAAGTAACATGAGCTATCTGAGCTATATCTCGACATTGACATAGTTAAGCGGATCAAGATAAGGCGATTGCGCTGGCTAGGCTATGTTAGTGGAATGGATGAAGACGAACCAGCACGAAGGGTTTTCGAAACCGTACTCGAAGGGGGAGGAAAATAGGAAGACCAAGACTCCGCTGGAGGGACGAATCCCTGCGTACACTTGGTGTTGCCAACTGGAGGGATAGGGCAGAAGATCGAACTGGTTAGCGAAATATGTTATCTTCATTTTGTAAGGTCCCTGACCCCTCGGAGTGGTTCGAGACCGGATAAGTAAGTTAGTAATATCGATCAAGGATCCAAACTAGATGTCAAGGTCGTGGTTGCAGTCCATTATAAAAAGCTGGGAGTAGACCTTGCACAAACGCTACCAAACCAATGCAGTGTCCTTCAGGCAAACGTCATGCCAATCGGACAAGTCGTGGCTGAGACGAAAAGTCATCACTGCCTGAGGTATCAACATCTAGCGTGACAGTCAGGCTGCAACAAAGGCCCTGAAATCTGTATTCCTGACTTCAAGAACTGGCCACAACTGCCGCGTATGTCTAAATGATGAAGCAGTTCGATATTCAACTTATATGATATATGTTCCTTGAAATAGTCCAGGGACCAACAGAGTATACAAGCTGCTAAGATTAGGAACCACCTTACATGGATATGAAGCATGTGGGTATGCTCCTTTCCGCATGCAAGCTTCTCTCAAGCGAATCTCTTAGACAGGCGAATGATTGATGGTCTCGTGGCACAAATTGCAGATCACCAGGCACATCTGGTCAAGTAGCGATCTAAATCGTATACTAAATCTGATATCCATTCCCCGACAAGATAGTTCTATGGTAGTATCTGTGATCACTGAACACTGTTTAATAGTCAGGCATGCATCTAGGCTTGAAGTCTCAACTCATGATTCCGAAGCTGTAAGAATGACGTAGGAGAAAAGAATCTCTTACTTCACATTGGATCTAATAGATATTCAAAAAGTTAAGCTAAATGATCATAGGACCTTTCTGCAGGGTAGTAATTAGTTTGCCAGGAACCTATGAACGGCTTGTCTTCAGCCACATCCTTAAATATCATGATATCATATGGCTTAAACGCCCTTTAACCATACCGGGACATTTTATACGTTCAACGATGAGGATGGAATTTGACGTCCCGTGGTATCACAACTGTCCTCATTGTACTAAGTGTGTCAATTCTGGCAGTCACTGCTTCATCTGTTTGCGATAAAACGCAGGTTTCTGGGCCACATGGCAAGACATGTAGAGTATAATATTCTAGCACAGCCCTTAAATGATTGATAAATTTGAAATACCTTCGATTTGCAATCACAATTTTCCACTTGCTAACGTTGTAGTTTCTGTGTATCTCTTTTCATCGATACCATTAATTGTATCTTGTACACATTCAATGCCATACTCATCTTAAATTATTCTTCAAAATCCTGCAGTTATATCTCTCATAGTTCGCCCAATGAGTTTTATAAAGGGTGTCTCAGTAACATTGCACTTTTTATATTTCGTGCATTCTTTTTTTTGTGAAAGTGGCAACTCTGAAATTTGGCAGCTGTCGCATATGTTTATGCCGATTATTAAAAAAGGAGCAAAAAACTGCATACAATTGTTATTGCATGTAAAAAAATTGTGTTGTATTTTAGGCAACAACGAAAACATGTCTAATGGGAACCGGAAATAGATGTCTAAATAGATGGAAAGAAGATTCTGCAAATGTTTTCTTGCATAATGGTGAATTCTCAACTAAAATGAGATTTCGTTGGATGTTCGATGAATTTTTCAATAGCATATTTCCAATAGAAATGAGGAATACATTTTCAAAACTCCTTTTGAAATATATATCTTTATTAATAGAGATATAGAAAGAATCAAAATTAAAAAGGAAAAAGGAAAAAACATGGAGCACATTTCGAAAGAACAACCTGTTATGATTGTGAAAATTTTGGGAAGTTAGGGTGAAACCGCTCGCAAACTTCGAAGAATTTTCAGTCGAAAGAGTGCACCTAATGTGTCAACCATTCGAAGAGTGGTCAAAAAATGTTAAGAAACTGGGTCGGTTATAGAGAGGTATACTCCTGTGAGTCAACGTACCGGTCGGTCTCCTGAAAACATTGAAGCTGTAAACGAGGCTGTCGCCGAAAACATAAATTCAGCATCGTTACAACAACTTGAAATTTCACGAAGCACTACGTAGCGAATTTTGGTAAAAGACCGGCAGACCGTGGAAAGCGCCGGCAATTCGTTCAATGGGTAATGGAGCAAAGAGAAGTCAATGCCAATTTTTCAGAAAAAGTAATATTTTCTACCTGATTGACAAAATTGTCGAATTTGGGACTCAGAAAATATTCATGCAATCCATAAGATACAAATGCACCCACAACAAGCAACTGTCTGGTGCGGATTTTGGTCAGACGCCGTGATTGGGTCTTAGTTTTTTGAAGAGGAGGCCGAAATTGCAGTGACTGTGAACGGCATTCGTTACAGGAACATGAAAACGGAGTTCTTGTGGCCTCAACTGGACGGCATGGATCTGGACGACATGTGGTGTCAGCAAGACGGCGCCATCTGTCACACCTCGCATGAACCAAACGATTTATTGCAGCAATGATTTGCAGAACAAATTATCGTGGGAAATTCTGATGTCAACTGATGTCAAATTCTATCAACAACCATGATCATGCGATTTAACGCCGTGCGATTTCTTTCTTTGGGGTTTTGTGAAATCTCGGGTTTATGCGAATAAACCATAAACAATTCCTGAGCTCAAATCTGAGATCCAACACGTGACGCCACATCTATGTATGTCAAAACAGTCATGGAAAATTTCATGAATAGATAATGGCCTGTGATCAAAGCCGTGGGGGCCTCTTGTCGGATATTTTATTCCATTCTTAATCGGAACATGTCTTCTTTACAAATCCAATAAAAAATCACAACTATCTCAAAAAATGAAAACATACATTCTTACTGAGTACGCGAGCAGCATGTAACTTTTGATGATTTTATTCCTGTACACCTTTTCCCAAAGTGATCTTCATTAAGATAGTAAAGAGATTGCACGATATAGACTGTCTGAGGGCACCCGTTGTAAATATATACATACCTCGTTTACACGACGCTTTAATTTGTATTCATACCAATCGTGTTAATTATACACACACGAATAGACGCATCCTTAACACGAGTCGAAACTATTAAGTGGGTCCTCACAAATCGAGCTAAGTTTTGCTGAGCCGTGTCAAGTGCCGCTATAAACAAGACCTGCTTTAATACCGTTTTGATCAACGCAGTGATCTGACGCAGTGTTGCCAACTGAGTATGGAACTATCTTTTAAGAATTACAAATTTAATTAAATGATTGTGATGTTTAATACACTTTATTTTATGTTATTCTTTTTCGTAACATTCAGTTCATTAACAAAATCTACAAATGTTATGTTTAATATATTTGTTACAAAAAATTAAGTATGTATATTAAATATGTTGTAACACGTTTTAAAAGTGTGTACACTAGATACATATTTCGTGATGCAAAATAACGGTCTCTAACATATTTTCCCAAACATATTCTGCAGGAACCATGTATACGTTTGGAACACACTTCAAACGTTCATATGTTTGCAAGTCCCAAACTTAGTTGTATTTAAATGTAAAAAGTATTTTTTTACTGACAAACATGTATGCTTTTACGTGAAAAC
The DNA here is from genome assembly GCA_963931995.1 of Phaonia tiefii. NCBI lineage: Eukaryota > Metazoa > Arthropoda > Insecta > Diptera > Muscidae > Phaonia > Phaonia tiefii. The sequence continues at coordinate 191,428,755 of OZ008368.1, read as the reverse complement.
ATATGCGCTCTTCATCCCAAACATCCATATACTTACGTGGAAGCATTCGCGTGTTTCCCCAAACCTACATATACATACTTACATGGAAACATATGCGAATTTCCTCTCAAATATAACAATAATTAGAAACGAATTATTCTTCGATTGCAATATATATGTATTATTGATTATAATTAATTTTATCAACATAAATCCACATTTATAAATAATTAATACAAAAAATTAATAAATTTCAACGGTCCTTTTAATATTTATTTGCATTGAATGCATTATTTGGTTTTTTTTTCATGAAATGAGAATCTGCTGCTCTTTTGCTTCTCCTTTCTTTGTTGTCTCCCGCGTTTTTGTTTACAGAAGGTTTCAACTATGCGTTGGTTATCACTATGCATTAGTACACAAACAAGATATTTCTATGCAAATCAAGTTCATGCAAGCCAAGCGTGGATTAATTACTCGTATTTTTTTATTACACTTCTTTCACAAATGGTCCGCCGTTCCGATTTTCTCAGTAAAAACTCGGCAAAACAAAGGGCTTCACGTTGTTTCCCTTTCCAGTTTCTTTCCTCCAAATCATTTCATATTTTGATAGCACACATTCATATATACGAAACACGTACACAAAAAAGAAAGCAACATCACAAACCATTTAACCATCCGAGCCATTGTTTATTCTTTTTTCACTGATCAAGCTCTTTTGATGTCGTCTGTCCGATGAACCATTGACGACTGAATACATGAAACTTTATCTGCGATTTACACGAACATTCAGGAATATTTGTAAATCACTGACTGAGAGAATACTGTAAAAATACCGATACACACTTACCAGATAGACCCTCTCGTTGCCCTTCTTTCATTCTCTTGCTCTCGAGAAAGCATAAACAGTGCACCTAACACACCTGTATTTGTATCACAAGCGCATATATATTTGGCTCACATACACACATTTTATAACATATTAATCATTGTGTCTGAAATATGTAATATTGACGTGTGACACAACGTGACACAACGTGTTTGCACCCAAGTATACTATATTTGCGACGAGCTCCAAACACTCGTTATATTTGCAGCCAACCAACAAAAAACGGCATATTTTTCAGCGTGTATAAACGCTTGCGCTTTAGCTGCGCTACACTTGCGCGGGTATACTTGATACAGTATTTAGTGCCGTATAAACTAAGTAATTGATTCAGTAAGATCTTTACCTACCTCCACTGCTGATTCGGTGTCGGTCAGTCATATTCTGTAGGTGTATAACAGCTTAAGGTCGTGATAGACTATCAGTACAAATAGATCAATTTGCGGAGGGAAACCCTCTGCAACCTTTGAAAGAAATTGCACGATTATTCTGCTTTCGGTATACACTATCATCTTTGGAGAATGCAAAAACATCTGTCTGCAAAGTGATGAACAAGCTTCAATCGTTATAAAATAAAAAGGGAATAGAGAAAAAGAAAACTGTGAACACAGATTAAGAATTTGAAAAAAAGCCACAAAATTAAACCCTCCTTGTAGTTTCGCATATGGCTTCAAAAGTTACGCACCCTAATATTGTTGTTTAATATTGTTTAATTTAAAAAAAAAATTAAGAAAAAAAATAACTTCAAAATTTTATTCAAGTCGTTATCAAAAATTATGTCGACAGAAATACTAACTCATTTAGGTGGCCTCAAATAACCCATAGCAGTCAAGGGCCTTACAAAATGAGGATAACATGGTTCTCCAACCGGCTCGGTCTTCGGCTTTTCTGCTCCAGTTGGTAACACGAAGTTCTCGCAGGTAATATTCCACCTGGTCTATCAAGTGAAGTCTTGGTCGTCCTATTTTTCGCTGTTCTACGAGTACGTCTTCGAATACCTTCCGCACTGGTTCATCCTGATCCATTTTATTAACATAGCCCAACCAGTATAAACACGGTATTTTGATTCGCACAACTCTGTCGATGTCGGGATACAGATTATGCAGTTCATGGTTCATCCGTCGTCAATATTTGCCATTTTCGAATATAGGACCGTATATTTGTCAGAGAATTTTTCTCGCGAAGACTGCCAGTAATGTTTCATCAGCATGCGATATTAAACAGGATTATGGACGTCGGTGGTGCAATGGTTAGTGTGCGCGGCTCTTGTACATGAGATCCTGGGTTCGAACCCGGCTCTGACCACCTTCAAATTTTCTTTCGGCGGCGGTCACCTCGCATAGTGACGGCGACACTATCGAGTATCTAGCCATGAAAAAGCTTCTCAAATTACCGTTCGGAATCGGAGTAAAACTGTAGGTCCCAATCAGTGAGTGACAACTGGAAAGCGCACAGCTCAGTGATTGTGAGAAGTTCTCCCCAGTCCCTTCATGGGATGTAATGGGAAACCATTTATTTTATTTTTATTATGCGCCAAAAGAAAGCCAGGTTGGTATGAGAGTCTGATATAGTTGGATTTTCGTTTATCGAGAGAAGGTCTTATCTCTGAAGTGCTTGCTTAGCCCGAAGTAACAACTGTTTGCAATTCTAGGCTGGAGTTATTACTTCTATTCACGGCAGATCCGAGGTAAATAAATTCGTCCACTACCTCGAAATTATAACGGTTATTAACATTCAACTTTTCATCCAATCGGGTGGATGTTTTTTTCTTGCCGAAACCACTAATTTTGTCTTGTCCTCGTTTACTGCCAAACCGAATTTTGCTGATTCCATCTCAATTCTCGAAAATATTGCAGGAACATCTCCCAAATATCGCCCAATGGTGTGTAAAGCATCAGCATACGCGAGCACCAAGTGACTTTTGCTGCTGATAGTTCTATTCGTTTTGAGTGCAGCTGTTCCCACAATGATTTCAATTAATATGTTGAAGAGATCTCATGATGGGGTGCCGCCCTGCCCAAAGCCTTGCCTCGTAGTAAATGGCTCGGTGAAATATTTACCAATCTTTGCTAAAGATTTCGTGTCGGTCAGTGTCATTCTAAGCGCCGTGTCAGTTTAGCAAGCATACCAAGCTCCAACATAGCTTAGAACAGTTTTCTGGCTATCGAAGGCAGCCTTATAATAGGTGTAGGTGGTGGTAGGTGTCGATATGTTTTTTGTGGGTTTTCTCTAGGATTTGTCGCAAAGTGAATATCTGGTCGATTGTTGACTTTTCAGGCCTAAAGCAACACTGATAAGGGCCGATCAGGTCCGCAACAAACTGCTTTAGTCTGTCACACATTACGCTCGAGAGGATCTTGTATGTGATTTAGAAAGGGCCTATTCCGCGATAGTTTGTACATGTAGTCGGGTCACCTTTTTTGAAATTAGGACACAGTATGCTCAGACTCGAATCGTCAGGCACGCATTCGTCCAACCAGATTTTGCATATGAGCTGATATATGCCCTTTCCAATATCCTCCAGCCTGAAACACCTCAGCCGGTAGTCCATCAGCACCAGTAGTTCTTAAGATCTGAAATTGTCATCGTCCTGTATGTGACGAGGGTGTATGAATATAGCAGTCTCCTGTGACAAGTAAAGCAGAGAAGTGTTCTCTCCGTCTTACCAACATATTCTACACATGTGTGACAAGATTCCCAAGATTGGGCCCTGAACCATTTCCGTTGGTTTGGCTTTGTACTTTTCGGTAGAATTTACGAGCCTCAGATATAGTTGTTCAATTCAACAACGATCCCAATTCAACTTACAGATTACCAAATATCTATTATCGATAACGAATACCAATTTTCAACCGTCGACTCAAGACGGCGTGGTTTTGTGCCGACGAAGGCGACAGAAATAAGTGTGATTATTTGTTTCGCCACTTTCAACTCGTCGAATAATTTCTATTAATTCCTACACTGTAAATTGTTTCGTCCATCGTGTAAATTGGCTCACTCTTGCAGGAAAATATTTAAAATTTAGCTAAACCAATTTAAAATCAAATGACGGCAGGATTCCATATAGGATATTAGAAAGAAATTTCGTGAATCAGTATCATAATCTGCGTAGCAAAATTCAAAAATTATCAGAAAAATACAATGTTATAACCAGAATTTCTGTATCAGTACTAATTCCATCCTGGCACGCAACATGGCTGTAATATTAGCAGTTGTCAAAGACGAAAATAAAACAAGTTCCTTGTCTACAAACAACTATAAAGTAGAGACAAATTAACGATATTTCCTTTGCTTCACATTTTACTCATAAATGTTCTTGCAGTGAGTTTCAAATGTTAACTTACAACATAAACTCGTATATGGAGTTTGAGTTTAGGTGTCAGAGTTCTGGAAACTGGCCCAGAGTCAGAATAGGAGTTGGAGTCGACGCTTTCGCACTTTGGCATTATTAGTGATAGCGCTGTTCTAGACATTGGTCTCCATTGAGCGCTCGACTCTGCCTACAACTAGTTTTCACCAGTGACACGAGATTCGCTTAATAAACCAGTTATGGTGATCTTTCAGGTGGATACTGCATTTCTATGTTGACTTTGGTTTTCACGGTTCGGAAAAACTAATTTGAATGAAATACGCACATGTGTCCGCTGAAAAATTTGTCTTTTCTGTTGTTCATATATACCGTGTTTGCAGCTTGTAGCAAATATAGTATACTTGTGTCCAAACACATTGTGTTTGCTGTTCAATATAACATGTTTTGTCCACAATGCTTATTACGTTATAACATATGTTTTTGTAACACAAATGTGACTTTGCTTATTGAAATCTGCTGAAAGTAAAAACGTGACAGACAGCAAATAGCAGCAGATATTCTACACACTGAAAAATAACGGCCTCTCTACCATATTTACCCAAACAAATTCTGCAGGAACCATGTATATGTTTAGAACACATTTCAAACATTAATATGCTTTTTTAACTGATCAAGCGCTGTTGATATCATCTTTCCGATTAACCATTGACGGCTGAGTACATGAAACTTCATCTGCAATTTACACGTACATTCAGGAATATTTATGATTCACTGACTGAGAGAATAATGTAAAAATACCGATACACACTTCCAAGATAGACTCTCTCGTTGTCTCTCTTGTATGCTCTTGCTCTCGAGTGCAAAAAACACAGCTGTTTTTGTATCATAAACACATATATATTTTGATCGCAATCGGAAATATTACAACATATTAATCATTGTGTCTCAAACATGTAATATTGAATAGCAAACACAATGTGTTTGCACACGAGTACATTATATTTGCGACGAACTTCAAACACACGTTATAATTGCACCCAAATAACAAAAGACGACAGATTTTTCAGCGTGTGTTCATGAAAACAATGCTTTCAATCATATACATGGCTCCTGCAATATGTTGCTGGACAAATTAAACCGACCGACCTTGAAGAACCTAACTGTTGACATCTACTTGTTCTGGACGCTGATAAATGTGTAATTTCCCCCAAAATAGGAAGTTTTCATGCCGAAACAATTAACCAATATTTGCTTTTAGAACTTTAAACATCAGGTTTGAAGTTTTGTTGTGGTAACCGAATTTGAAATGAATTCGGTTGTACCAAAGAAATGCTTGAGAATTTCAGTTACAGCAACAAAAGTGACGCCACATTCGGTCGATGCAACCAACTTAAGACCAAATTCGGCTACTGCGACCGATTTGATTCGAAATTCAATAGATGCAACCTAATCGATGCCAAATTCGGTTGTTGCGCTTGAATTGATGCCAAATTGGTACCAATTTCGGTTGTTGCAGCCGAATTAATTCCAAATCCGTCAGAGTGAATACAACTGAAGATTCAGTCGTCAAAACCGAATCAATTAAGAAACGAGGTCCGACTAACTTCAATTCGATTATGGACCATTCAATTCGGTTGTGGCGATTGCAATTCGGTGGTAACAACCGAATATACGTTTGCTACAACCTCTCTTCAAATACTTGGTTTTATGAGTGTAATTACAGTTCAGTTACCTGAAATGTAAACATTTCGATACTGCTATCAGTTACATTAGGCCCATTCTTGACCATGAACTTGTTTGTGGGGAAACAACAATCTTCCATTTAATGTTTCTTAGAATAAAATAACCCTGTATTAATTTAGTAGAAAGAATAATTGGGGATGATTTTTATTTATTTATTCGGCCTTTTATTGGTACTTTTTTATTTTAATATTCAAGCTCCAGACCATTCTATATTTCTATTAATAGCAATATAGTTTTTTAAGAGAAGTTTTGCACAATGCAGTTATATGATTCCTGGCAAACCGTATTGCTATTTCAGATCAAGCTACAGATCTTCAACAGCGGTTTTTTGGAATGATGCTTTTGAAAAATTCATCAAACTAAATGCAAACAAAATCTCATTTGAATTTTTCAAAAGCGACACGGAAAGGTGGGAGAAAATATAAAATGAGCAGATTACACCAGCTACATATAGACTATTCAGTCGTCATCTTTAGATTCGAGAATTGCACTCATTTTACCTAAATAACACATTTGTCAGTGCATCGCAGTAATGAAATATATTCCACAAATTTCCGTTGAAACGATGAAATTGTACGTTAGCTAACTTTCTATAAAAATATCCGTCGAGACGACGAACAAGTTATTTCACTCCTGCAACGAATTCTTTTTTTGATGTGTTAACATCTATAGGCGCGGGTAGGCACTAAATTCACAAAGTGAATACATCCAAACACAGTTTGTCCGACTGCGATCACACAGATTGCCCGACTGCGATCACACAGATTGTTTGGCGTTAAACTCCTCCGAAACGACTGGACCGATTTGTATGAAATTTTGTCTGCATATCGGGTAGGTCTCAGAATCGGCCAACATATATAAGGGTGACCCACCCCTATATAGAACACAGATTTGTCCGACTGCGAAACACAGATTGTCAAACACACACTGATGCAGCGGCAGCGAATAAGAGTCTTGTGTGGGTGCGGATCACTCTCAGAGCAAAGAAAATATATAAAAATGTGATAGGAAGAGAACAACGAAAATTGTGTGAACTTGTGTAGAGTATCTACGTGTCTGTTGCTTTGCGTTCTCTTTATTTTTTGTGGGAATAAAACAAAAAGTATTAAGCAAGAAACTAATGACACATGTGCTTGCACTGGTCTTTAAATAATTTTAAGTATTAATATTATTTAAATGTAACGTCTGTAACTGTTTTTTTTTATTTTCCAATGTAACATTTACTAATGTGTTCATAGAAATCGAACAGGTACCGTGTAACAAAAAGGTGTTAAAACATCGTCCGTGAGTTCGAACACTCGTTGGATTTTTTTAAATGTGCAGTAGGCGCACGAAATATTCACGCCACAACACAATAATTTTATATCTAAATAAATAAACAAAGACCTTTTCCTTTAAAAAAAACTGCTATATTTTCTTTAATTATTCTAAAACTCCTATTAAGGAATCAAAGTCTTTCTTACTGTCAAACAATCGAAGTCATCTAATGACCCCCTTTTTGAAGCAGTTCAGAGATTCAACTATTTCTATCAACTCAAGAATTTAATATTTTTTCGAGTGTCATTCTCTTTAAACCCGTACAAAGAAGATGCAAGAAACTCTAATGACAATTGTTAGACAAATAAAATATTATTATGATAATAAGTGTAATATTTTTTTTGCGTCAACCGAAGTCAAGAAGGGCGGCAATGGGGGACAACAATTCCCCTCATAAAACCCTAGTATGCAGATCCGTTAAATGGAAAACAACAAGAGCAACACAACTAACAATAACAACTAGAGAAGCTACGACAACGTATCATGGAGTATCCGTAGCAGAAGCACTAGCAACAATATCAGTAGTACTACTCGCTCAGCAGTAGTCAGCTCATAGCAGTAGTCTCAACCGACAGTGGAGTAGTCCATGTAATGGAAGAAAAAAAGACACAACTTCTTGGGGAAATCAAAGCTGCTACAACATCTCCGGTTACTTACACTGGAATACTTGGCAACTACCTATAGTTACCATCGTACCACATCGATACTCTGTACTTTTAAGTAAACGCTCTACTCCACTCCATTCCACTCAGTGTCTCTCTGTTCTGCTCCATGATCATTCGTAGGGATTGTAAACAATAAATGCCCTTAAAACAAATTATTAACGAAATTTTTAATGACAAACTTTTGATGTGATGTCACGATTTTCAAAAGGTGTAGTTTGTCTTCTGTGTTTCCAACATTTTTTTAACAGTTTGTTATTTGTTCGTTTCCATCTTCTTCTCTGCCAGCTTCTTAAAAATATATATTTCTATGGAGAGATTTTTCTGCAGCAGCAGAGGAAGGAATCACAGCACTTGGAATACTTTTTCTCACGATTTTGTTACAATTTTGTCTTCGTAGTGTTGCGCTTAACAATGGTCGAATGCGAGATGAATGAAGGAATCTGTTGATGGTGCTTCGTTCTATTATCTGTGGAATAGATGTAACATTTGAATGGAAAATTCAAATTAGTGGCCATTTAGTGGCATCTAAAGGCATCAGCATCATTTTTAGAGCTCCAATAGAAAGAATGTAATAATATGTAACGCTAAAAGACACTGCCTCCCTAGTAACCCTTTTAAGCAGCATCACCAGAATACATAACATCAGACCTTGGATAATCTCTGTTAAACGAACTGTCAAATTCTGGGAACCATCTTGATGTTATATTGATCTCAAAAACCTCTTAGTAATCTTTTCAAACTATTAGTCCGACTGTCCGTCTAAAAAATCATTTCGTCTTTGCCAAATCTAAGAACAGGGCACCTATTTTTTCAATGCAAAACCGAGTATATTACACCGAATCCAAACGTATTTTGATAAGGTTATTCATGGCTCAATACCAGATGTGCCGCCGTCACTATCCGAGGTGACCGTTGTCGAAATAAATGTTAGGTGGCTAGAATAGGGATCGAACCCACGTTCTCGTGAACAAGAACCGTGAATACTAATCACTGCACCACCGACAACCGCACCTGGCCGCGATAAACGGCGGTGTAAATGCGTTATAAGGCCCATTCACCGAAAGGACGTCGGTGTGGTTGATTGCCCGGCTTCAGTTCCTGCACCAGCTGTATTTCGTATGGCTGTTGACCGTGGTAACACAACCCTAATTACTGCCATCGGTGACGGATGGTCATATCGCTAGTTTCATAAAAACTGGCGGATACGTCAGCAATATTTTTGGTGGATTTATGTCCAATAGATTGAAACTAGTGCGAAATTTGGTTACAATGGCTTGAATATGCCCCCGGTGATTCGATTATGACGATCATAAAATGGACGTAACTTGCTAATCAAATTTTTCACAGAACATGAATTTTGATAATAAAACTCAGCGCGTTGCAAGCGTTATTAGTTTGTAAGTGTATTCATTATGAAATGGCAGCGCAAACTGACCAATTTTCACTTTGACACATGTCACGAATCACGCGTGAACTGGCAAAAACTTAACACTGAACCTCAAATAGCGATCAAATCGGCCTTTACCATAGACTTAGGGTCTATGTTCTATCAGCATTACCAATGTAAGATTGATTGGTAAGATCAAAGGATACATCAATGGTGGTCTTTTTTCTTTACTTAGGAATACCGAGAAGTTGACCATTTCTATGGGCGGACTTAAAAAATGCCAAACGAGGCCACATTTTAACGGCCCCAAGAGAGTTGTGAAGTGGGACCAAAACAAAACATTTATAACACTTTCACAAAAAAAAATTATTTAAATTGAAAAATTACATGAGGTGTCAAGGGACACCCGGTTGGAACGAAGTTCCTTTCGCAATATATTATGTACTAGTTAGTTCCAACACGCCTAAGGCGCCCGTTACGATAATTTAAGAAAATATACTTTTTGTAAAATGATAAACTTTTTTTGAGAAATTTGTTTTATATGCTTAACTCACATAGTGAATACATCCAAACACAGATTGGCCGACTGCGATCACACAGATTGTTTGGCGTTAAACTCCTCCGAAACGGCTGGACCGATTTGTATGAAATTTTGTGTGCATACCGGGTAGGTGTCAGAATCGGCCAACATCTATTTTGCATACCCCTAAATGATAAGGGTGACCCACCCCTATATAGAACACAGATTTGTCCGACTGCGAAACACAGTTTGTCAGACTGCGATAAAACAAAACACACACTGATGTCGCGGCAGCGAATAGTTGTCTTGTGTGGGTGCGGAGCACTGTCAGAGCAAAGAGAATAATGACGTGGTTATACGTATATAGAAATGAGATAGCAAGAGATCAACGAAAATTGTGTGAACTTGTGTAGCGTATGTACGAACAAAACAATGTATGTATGTACATGTGTCTGTTGCTTTGCATTCTCTTTGTTTTTGTGGGAAAAAACAAAAAGTATTAAGCAAGAAAATAATGACGCATGTGCTTGCACTTGTCTTTACATAATTTCAAGTATTAATATTATTTAAATATACCGTTATCACATGATTGAACGCTGCTTGGATTTTTTCTAAGTATATTTTTAGATCCGTTTTGTAAGAATATTGTATTATATTTTACCAAAAAGGTATTGTTTCAAAGACAGGTTTTTCTTTTATTAAACCTAATTTTTTTTTATGAAAGGGTACTATTTTGATGATTTTTATTATTATTTCTACATTTTGTAAGAAAAAACCATACAAGTATGAATTTTTTTGCAAAGAAATACTTTTTTTTAAGAAGAGGTACTTTTAAAAGTGGTACTCTTTTCAGCACAGGTTACTTTTTTAAGAAAATTTACTTATTTTCAGAAAGGCTACTTATCTCAAGAATAGAAAAAAAGGTATTCTTTTATTTTTAAGAATATGTACTCGTACTTTTAAGAAAATGAATTTTTTTAAAGAAAATGTATTTGTTTTAAGAGAAGGTATTTTTTTGAAGAAATGTTTTTTTACCGTGTAAAGACATATCAGTTTTTTTGCATAAAACAATTCAAAACAAATTCATAAAATAATGTAGCACTTTTTGATAATTCGCTTAGTTATCGAGTTATAGGATGTTGAAATTTAGAAAAATTATCCATTTTGTTACTTTTCTCAAACAAAAACAAAAATTATTTAAAAACAGCGGGCGATTTTTCGAATATTTTTTCTTCCAAATAAAAACAAAAATTATTTTAAAAAAATTTTTAAATTTTTGTTTGAGAAACGTAAACATGCTACATTATTTTTTGAACTTGTTATGGAAAAAGTATCCGAAATGTCGGGGTCCATAACTCCGAAACTATGCATTTGCCCCGATTTTGTAATTTCATGTCCGTGGAGGTGGAAAGTTTCCAGAAATGATTCCTTCATTGGGCAGCCCAAGCAGCTCACTACTTCCACGCAGTATGTCCTGGGCAATGGCTTTATCGGAAACCTCCGTTAGCTAGCTAGAGTGAGAAGGCGAAAATAAATGAGCAGCCTGATTTGGTTATGCGATCACTGATGTGTCTCAGGCTTAGGAGGTGACTGAAGTCACTGAAGCTAATCAAGCTATCGGGCATATTCTTTTGTCCTTTAGAAGGCACCTGAGCCAAACATATGGGCCAACGGCAGATAAAAAAAAAACAAAAGAAGAAAATCCAGGTTCGACATATTGCATCCTGGTCAGCGTATGATCCATAATGGGCGGCTGCAATCAAATATCCTAGCAGTAGGTAAAATGCAAAAACCCGGTGGACTGGATTTGCCTCCCGCCACCGTTCATAATGACAGTGAAAATACAAAAACGAAACAGAAAACATAAACAACCCCTATTTGTTGACGACCCCGCAAACGTTATAAGGGCCACGATTTACGGATATGCACCTGGAATGTAATAACTCTATATAGATCCGGTGCAAGTATCCAATTGGCAGATGTCCTCGAAAGTTATAAAGCTGACATTACAGCAATCCAGGAAATGCGATTGGACCGAACATGGCTGCACACGAAAAAGAAACTACGACATATATATACTACAGTTGCCATGAGGGAAAACATGAATTTGGTTGCGGATTTGTAGTTGGCAAAAGACTGCGACATCTAGTCCCTAGGTTCAATCATGTGAGTGAACGTATAACTACAATCCGCATAAAAGCGAAATATTTTTATATTTCCCTAATTTGTGTGCATGCCCCGACAGAAGAGAAAGATGATGATGCCAAAGACATATTCTATGAGCTCCTAGAGGAAACGTATGACCCCTGCCCTGGCCATGACATTAAGATTGTACTAGGAGATTTTAATGCCAAAGTAGGCAGGGAGAATGTGTTTCATCCAACTATTGGCAATTTCAGACTACATGCTGATAGTTCCGACAACGGTATGAGACTGATTGACTTTGCCGCGGCAAAAAACATGGTCATTAGTGGTACAAGATTCCAACATAAAGACATCCACAAGTCTACTTGGGTATCCCCTGATCAAAGAACTAAGAACCAAATTGATCACGTGGTAATTGATGGAAGGTACTCATCCAGTGTAATGGACGTACGAGTGATCAGAGGAGCTAACATTGATCCTGATCATTACCTGGTAGCAGCAAAGGTTCGTACAAGATTAAGTAGAGCGAAAATCGCACGAAACCAGACGCAGAGGAAGCTGGACATCGGAAAGCTGCAATTACCAGAGGTAGCCACAGCCTACTCAAGGAAGCTCTCACAACTTTTGGCACAGAACCCACCCCCTACCGATAACGATCCTGAAGCGCAGTGGAAACCTATTTCCGACGCTATAAAAACTGCCGCAACAACCGTACTTGGTTTTGAAAAACCGCTTCGCAAAAAACCATGGTTCGATGAAGAGTGTCGCATTGCAAATGATGAAAAGAACGCTGCACGCATGGCAATGCTTCAGTCAATTGCAATGCGAGCTGCTACTGAGCGGTATAGGGAGAAAAGAAAGGAGGTAAACCGTCTCTTTAGGCGTAAGAAACGGCAGTGGAGAAAGCGCGAGAGTGAGAAAATTGAGACATACAGAAGGAATAACGAAGCCCGAAAATTCTACCAAAAAGTTAAAAACGGAACTAATGGGCATGGTTCAGGGCCCCCCTTCTGTAAAGACAAGGACGGAAATCTCGTCGCAGATGTGCAGAGCATGTTGGGAATATGGAGAGAGCATTTCTCCGCGCTACTAGTACCTGAGATATCCAATTACAAGACAATCGATCTAAATTTGGACGACGACGTCGATTGCCCCCTCCTAACCAAGACGAAGTCAGAACAGCTATTGCCCGGCTTAAGAACAATAAAGCTGCAGGAGCCGATGCATTACCGGCGGAGCTGTTTAAGACTGGCGGCGATGAGCTGATACGGTGCATGCATCAGCTCAGTAGCAAAATTTGGTTAAATGAATGCATACCCGGCGATTGGAGTCTCAGTGTACTATGTCCCACATTTAAAAAAGGTGACCCTAGTCTCTGTGCCAACTACCGTGGAATAAGCCTTTTATCCATAGCATATAAGGTTCTATCAAGCATAATGCGCGAAAGACTAAAACCGATTATCGCTGACCTGATTGGACCTTACCAGTATGGCTTTAGGCCTGGAAAATCGACTACCGACAAGATTTTCACGCTACGCCAAATCCTGGAGAAGACCCACGAAAAAGAAATCGACACCTATCATATATTTGTCGATTATCAGGCGGCCTTCGATAGCCCGATACGGATGAAACTCTACGAAGCCATGTCTGAGCTTGGTATTCCTGTAAAACTCATACGCCTTTGCAGGATGACCCTGACGAACACCAAATCCGCAGTGAAAGTTGGTAAGGATCTTACCGAACCTTTTGAAACTAAGCGAGGCCTCAGATTAGGTTACACCCTATCGTGCGATCTCTTTAACATCTTAATACAGATAATTCTGAGAAAGGCTGCAGTTAACATGAATGAAACCATCAGCAGCAAAAGTCATATGCTGCTCGCGTATACTGATGATATAGATATCAATGAGCGCACAATGAGAGAACTTACTGCGGTGTGTTAGAGAATTGAGAGGGAGTCAGCAAAAGTGGCTCTGACTGTAAACGAGGACAAGACAAAATTAATGGTTTCAACGAACAGGACCTCCACGTGATTAGACTAAAGCGTGAGCATTAATAACCGATATAATTTCAAGGTGGTGGACAAATTTATATACCTCGGATCTGGCGTAAACAAAAACAACAACGTCAGCCTTGAAATCATTTGGAGAATTGTGCTTGCGAATAGATGTTATTTTGGGTTAAGCAAGCACTTTAGAGATAAAGCCCTCTCTCGAGTAACAAAAGTCAAATTATACCAAACTCTCATACAACCTGTCTTGCTTTATGGCGCAGAATCCTGGGTATTATCGCAAGCAGACGAAACATCTGTAGGAGTCTTCGAGAGAAAAATACTCCGAAAAATGTATTGCCCTATAATGCACAACGGCGGGTATCGACGACGCATGAACCATGAGCTGTATGAGCTGTATCCCGACATTGACATAGCTAAGCGGATCAAAATAACACGATTGCGCTGGCTAGGCCATGTCCGTAGAATGGATGAAGACGAACCAGAACGAAGGGTTTTCGAAACCGAACTCGAAGGATGACGAAAATATGACAACCAAGACTCCGCTGGAAGGATCAGGTTGACGAATCTATGCGTACACTTGGTATTGCCAATTGGAGGCTGGCGAAATATGTTATCTTCATTTTGTAAGGTCCCCGACACCTCGGAGTTGTTCGTGACCGGATAAAAAAGTAGTATGCCAAAATTAACTTACGTTAAGGGGTGTTATTAAACCTTTTGTAGAGCCGCCATTGGTTTTTAAATCTTTTTTGCACAATTTGCATTTTGCTTGAGGTGCACCTTTCGACTTTTCGAAAAAATAACACCACACTGAACTTTTGTCATTGTTTTTAGTTTTATGTTTTTTAAAATTAATAATAAACCGGAATTCGGGATTGCCCGTTTGGCATCCCTAGTAATTACCCATTGGCCAGTGCCCTGTCAGCAAGGCAATTAGCCTTGATATGTTCCCCCTATTTTGGAAAATCAGGGAGTTAGTCCGGTGAATGTTATATTCTGGACATGTGTTCCTGGATGTTCGGCACGTTTCCGTTGTATCCCATCTGGCCTTTGGTCGTTCAATGTAATGCAGGAAAATACGTCTTGTGACCCAAATTATTTACTTTACTTCATATTAGACATTTGTCAATGGAATGTGTTAACTTGGTAAAATTTGTATACTTCACTACCTTTTAACTACTTTTTACAAGCGCGATGCAGTTGTTTCATTACAATGATTAATATGTTTCACTGTTACGTGAACATTGTTAATTACTACTTAATTGCTTTATTACTGCAATGAATGAGTTTTATTGTTGCGATAAATAATTAATAATTGAAATTATAGAAGCTAAGCTTATCTGCACCTGAATTTAGTAATATTCTAACGATAGAAATCGGTAGGTGCATTTTCAAAATTTATAAAATTTGAACAAAAATTTTCCGAATTTTGTCAATTTAACTATCGGTTTATGTCGTTAAAAAGTTACAGAATTGTGGTGCACATAATCTTAGCTGATATAGTTTCAATTATTAGTTATTCATTGCAACAATATAACGTATTCATCGCAGTAATACAACAACTAAGCATTAATTAACAATATTCACGTAACAATGAAACATATTAATCAATGCAATGAAACTTATTACTTGCAGTAATGAAACATATTCATCTCAGAAATTAGCAATATTCAGGTAGCAATGAAATATATTAATCATTGCTATGAAACAAATGCATTGCGGTGACGAAACTTGTTAGGTGCAACAAAACAATTACGTTTATTTTCGTTACTTTACATCAGTGGTAACCAGCCCATAGTCTCGCGAGGCATACAATAATCGTATTTTTCACACACACACGATCGACAACTCACATGTACATAACAACTATGCTTGATTCGAAGCATCAGCCTATGCCTTTGCGTTTGCGTCCGCACACAAGCACATATTATGTTTGTGTGCATGCGTTCGGTTTTGCCTACCACAGCTTTACATTTAAGTTTATGGATATGATTTCCTCAATATGTATGCCGCGTTTGCTCACGGTGGCAAATAAAACCTATTAGCAGCCAATTCATTGTAGATACATGTACTTGTAAGAACAGCCAGGAAGAAGGTAAAATACCTTAACTTGGCCGGCAAGGTAAGAGGCTTAGGTTTTCTAATAAAAATGGAATCAACCACATTTCCTACTTAAAAAATAGGGCGAGGGTTAAACAAGAGTTGTATGGATTGTGACGAAACATAATTCCTATTAAATTCTGTTAATGTTTCAGGGGAGTCGAGCTTTTTCTTACCTAAATTTCTTAATACTTCCTTAATTGGGTTTAATTGATCATTGGGTTTCAAACTGCTGCTAATAGTTCATATGTGACGGAATCCGACTTCTTTTTTATTAGCAATTCATCGAATTGGTATAGAAAGGCCAAAGAAATCCCGACATCGACTGCAGTTACTGAAAATTTAAACAAGTCTGTCACTGGCCTGGAACGCTAAGGGGCTGATGAGAAGAGTCACAAACTTGGAAACGATCATCAGCCAACACGATTTCAAGTCCTAGTTCCGACTCTCTCTCTCTTGGCTGCACCTCTATGCGGGGTAGCACGGATATCTCACGGGCGGCGCTAACAGTCGTATCAAATATGTTCTTGGTGGGGCGGTGCTCACCTGTGGTTAAGGACTTCACGTCGAGAACCACATTAAATCACGCGGACTCTGTTTACGTTTGTTATAATTTCAAAAAAAACTGATCTGTATAGCTCAAAGGAAATCGAAAAATGTTCTCCTAAGAAATAACTTCAGATCGAATCGTATATAACATCGTATGTTAACACACTTTTTTCAAAAACAAAATTTTCCTTCTTTTAATGATTCCATTGAATATGATTTTGTTTTAGCTAAGCAAAAAGTCAACATCTGATATTTAAATTAAATTTTAAAAATTTTTTTTTTAATTTTTTTTAAATCAGAAACCATGGAAACTTTTAAAGAAGGAAAACATTGTTTTTGAAAAATGGTGATTTAACACCTTCTTCCACCAGGGGCTTAAATTGTGTCTGGTTATTTGTTTTCTATAGAAAAACTCTATGCGAGGATTGACTATATTTACACCCGATTACAAATGTGACTGTTTCTAGATTTGAAAAAGTGTATTTCTCCATTAAAACTAAATCTCTTTTTACAAAAATACATGTATACAGTATAATTTCTCATAGAAAGAAAATGATTTTGCAACTGAAATTAAAAATTGTTTAACGGAAAAAAATTACATTTTTCGAAAATTAAATTTCTTACGTCCTTCAAAAATCGGACTTGAGACTTTAAAGGGACGAAACAGCATGTTATCTTAAAAGTGGGAAAAGATTTTCTTTGGCACCTCTATGCCAACCTACTGTCAACACACGTGCTAAAATTTCCACTTCATATGGTCTCTCTCTTCAGGACTTTTGTTTACAACACGTGACAATTTGCCATTTATTCATGCACCCAAATGCGTAAACATTTTTCCCACAAATTGGTAGTACCTTTCCATATATTTACACAGTCAGAAGGTATTGATGGGTAAAAATCCAATCATTCAAATTTAAATAAAAACATATGTTTCAGGAAGCAGAGAGAAGGACCAAAGAAAGGCGCCTAAATCTCATGTTTTGCACTGGAACGTGTTAACTGTGAGGATTTTTTTTTTGTTTTGTGGGTAAAACATCAGAAAACCTATGTGTAACAATATGGGGCCATGTGTTAACAACTTGGTGAGTGTTTTAGCACGTTCTACAAAAGAGGGATTTTAAGAAACAACAATATTTTCTTAGACAGTTTGCCGAGCAACAGATTTTTATTAAAGAGTTTGGCTCCGTTCACTGTGCAAGAGTTTTCGTATAGACAACTTTTGATTCGTTAGCTGGACAAGAGGTTTTCCCAAGAATGCTTTACCTAATGTTACTGAGTTGAAGCTTTCGATTAGAGATTTCGTATAGAATAGTTTAGTGAGCAAGTGGTTGCATTAGGAAAACTTGCAGAAGAAGAAGTTGGGGACCGTCAAATTTCTACGTTATAGAGAAAATTCGTTATAGAGAAATTACGACTAATTAAAATTGCACACTGTTTCTTGTAAACATGTCCCTATCCGGCCGTCCATCTTGCTGTGGAAAGCACGCTACTGTCAACAATAATTGAGCTAAATCGCTGAAACTTTGCTGATATATTCTCTATAGACTTGCGGTGTGGTATTGAAAATGGGCCTGTGGTGTCCTTTTAAGTGTTTAAGTCTATGGGGAGAAGACAGCCAACAAATCGAATGAACTATGTATTTCACTAAAATCGGATAAATCATTCATTTTTTTTTTTGTTTGAAGATCAATATTATTTTTCATAGTTTTAGAAAATTTGTATGAAATATTTTTTTAAAAGTAAAATACTTATTATTTTGTTTTCTGTTTCCATATTATTTAGCTTTAAAATAAGATGATATTTTCATTTGTTTTTGATTTTTCCACATTTCTCCATCAACGAAGTCTTCACATCCCTTTAAGTATGAAAAAATATTTTCAGGAACATAGTTTCGCGATTCCATAAAGGTTCTTATCATACTGAACGATGAATGCAACTGGGAGAATGAAGGCAGTTCTGCAACTTCTTCCTCTACAACTGATTCAGCATCGCCGGAATCTGAAAACAAATACAAATTATAGTGCTCTTGGCTTTCTTGTTTTCTATACGTACATACCTATAACGCCATAACAACTTGAAAATATGCTTTGCATAATATCTTCATCGGAAGGGGACTCATAGTAAACGTACCATGATCGACATTAACAAAATCTTCCATTGTAACAAACTTCTGACAGAGAAATATTAACTATTCTCTTCACTATATGTTGTTGATGTTGAATTGTTCTGAAAACCGGCCTTTCCAAAACAGTTGGAAATGGTTTCGGGTTTAACATCCGTTTTCCATGATCTGCTTAATTCTCGGATTGCGTCAAGCAAGTTGATTGACATCAGTTTATCCTCCGCAAAGTAACATAACATTTTCGGTAGAATCCGCTTTCTGTAGTGGTGTTTTAAATTTTGAATAATCCCTTGGTCCACGGCTGTAAGGATGATGTCATGCAAGTTTAATGTTATTCAGCTTTCTTTGGACATATTTTGGGTCTGCAGGGCAATTGCCAACAAAAAATAGAATATGTCGTTTTTGGGCTGCAAATGTTTTGTCTAGCTTTAAGAGTCAGTTCTCGTAAATTTCACTGGTCACCCATGACTTTAAAACAACGGGGAGGGGATTTTTTGTTTTTCCAATGGCAAGCAGTCTTAGCTTTTCAATCCGAGTAATACTGGAACAAACCATTACAGTTATTCTGTCCTTGGTTTTTTTCCGCAACGGCATTTCCCATTTTTAAATGCAAGAGTTCTGGACGGTAACCATTAAAATAATCACATGAGGTGTCATGGGACACCCGGTTGGAACGAAGTTTCTTTCGCTATATATTATGTACTAGTTAGTGCCAGCACGCCTACGGCGCCTGTTAAAAAATACTATAATTTAAATGAATCTTTAAGAAAAGTTACTCTTGTAAAATAAAAAACTTTTTTTAAGAATTTTTTTTTCTGCAATGATTTTTTTTTTTAAATTATATTCTTAGGTCCTTTTTATAAGAATATGTATTATATTTTCCGGAATATGTATTACATAGGTCCTAATTTTAAAGAGAGGTACTTCTTTTATTAAAAAATAATGTTTTTTTAAGAAAAGGTACTATTTTTAAGAAGAAGTACTTTCTGTAAGAAAAAGCCATAAGAGTATGACTTTTTTTACAAAGAAATACTTTTGTAAGAACAGGTACTTTTTAAAGAAGTGGTACTCTTTTTGGGAAATGGTTATTTTTTAACAAAATTTACTTATTTCCAGAAAGCCTACTAATCTCAAGAAAAAAGGTAATATTTTATTATT
Organism: Phaonia tiefii; assembly: GCA_963931995.1. NCBI lineage: Eukaryota > Metazoa > Arthropoda > Insecta > Diptera > Muscidae > Phaonia > Phaonia tiefii. The sequence goes on along the minus strand of OZ008368.1, from coordinate 191,408,866 downwards.
AAGAAAAGGTACTTTTAAGAAAAGGAATTTTTGTAAGAAAAGGTATTTTTTATAGCAAGATTTTTTTTTTTTTTTGAAGAAAAGGTTTTTTTAAGAAATTGTATTTTTTGGAACTGGTCGTTTTTTCAGGAATAGATAAATTTTTAAGAGTAGGTAGTAGAGACAAAATTAACCCATAGACACAATGTAATATTAAAAAATTATAAAATCATAAGTAAATATCGAATTGATGCAACAAGGTGTGGGGGAACTGCTATATTAGTCAAGAATAACATACAATACTACAGTCACGATAACAAAAGTAGATATTCGCTAGATGCCTTAGAGACATGCTCCATAAAGATACCCGTTGACTGCTACAACTTTTTAGTTATTACGTGTGCGTACCATCCGGCCGGCAATATAAATTCAATTCGAGCAGTCTTGCAAAAACTAACTGATTTTAAGAATCTTCAAAATTCAAATAACTACTATGTACTAGCGGGAGACTTGAACTGCAAGCACACAGAATGGGGTAATACTGTTAATAACGCAAGAGGCAATAACCTAAAAACAAGTCAACATCGAATTCCTTACACTTCCAACATGTCCAGCGAAGCTCGCTTTCCTTAGCCGTAAGTTTGTCATAATGCCTTCCATTGAAGCCAGTACACTTCACAATGGCATGACTATCACAAAGCCAACATGAAAGAACACAACCCTCATATACGTCCCTGACTGTACAAATCTAGTAATAATTACCAAATCCTAAAAGTATGCAGAATAATACTGGGTTGTATACTAGGTTATAGCATAATACGGTTAAAAAAAAGTTGTATTTTCATTTAGCCCCCATCCCGCAACGTACGATAAGGAACTTCGTTCCAAAAACAGTACAGTTTCATCGGCGCTGAAAATGTCATTTGGATTATACTGTTCAATTACAGTCGGAAGAATATTATCAATCCAGCCATCTCTAGTTTTAACATCTACATCACCTTCCTCACCACAAGCGACTTCACCGACAATGTTGTGTCTTCTTTAAATTTGTCAAGCCATACTGCACTCGCTGCAAATTCGGTCCCAGTGATTCAGCAAATTCTTTGGCTTTTTCTCTTATTATTGCTCCCGAAAGAGGAATGTTTTTTGGAACGAACTTCCTTATCGCACGTTGCGCGCTGGGGGTTAAAGAAAAAATTTTAAACAACTTTTTTTTAACTACTTTATTACAACCCATTATTATCAACTATATTGGGTACTTTTGGTTCGGTTTCGTTTAACGGAAACTTTTCTATGTGGAGCCTGTTTATTACATATTGTAGTTTTCAACCCAATAAAAGTATATTTAGATAAACCAAAGTGCAAGACGGTCAAATCCATGAAACACTACCCTGAGCATGGAATTACATTTGGCAGCACACTTACTCTTACACACGTACTTTTGGTTGGGTTTGTGTCTAGACTAGCATATAACATATGGGGGGATATATCTTGTTTCATGGGAAATTTTCTAGGTGGGGCCTGTTTATTACATATTGTAGTTTGAACCGAATAAAACGTAAATTTAGAAAAGCCAAAGTGAAAGAAGTTTAAAAAAACATTTTCTTAAATAAGTGCGTTTTCTTATTTTCTCAAATTAAATTTTCTCAAAAAATACCTACCCATATTCTTAAACAGAGTATCTTTTCTTAAAAAAATACCTTATCTTAAAGAAGTACCTTTGCTTAAAAAAGTAAATTTTCTTACAAAAAGTACCTCTTCTTAAATAAAGTATTTTTTTTTAAAAATTACCTTTTCTTAAAAGAGTACATTATCTTACACCAAATTCGCTTTTCTTAAAAAACTACCTTTCCTTTAAAGAGTAACTTTTATGTAAAACAAAATAACTTTTCTTGAGATAAGTACCTTCTCTTAAAATTGTACCCGTTCTTGACCAACTCTAAAAAATTCCAATTTCTTCAAAACCCCTTCTCTTCAAAAAAAATACCTTCTCTTAAAAAAGATACATTTTCTTACAAACATTCCTTTCTTCAAAGTACCTTTCCTTAAAAATAAAATAATACCTTTTATTTTCTTGAGATAAGTAGCCTTTCTGAATATAAGTAAATTTTCTTAAAAAAATAACCTTTTCCTAAAAAGAGTACCACTTCTTTAAAAGTTCCTGTTCTTAAAAAAAGTACTTCTTTCTAAACCAAAATTCATACTCTTAGGCTTTTTCTTACAGAAAGTACTTCTTATTAAAAACGGTACATTTTCTGTAAAAAAAAAATTGCTTTTAATAAAAGAAGTACCTCTCATTAAAGAAAGGGCCTTTTCAGGAGAATATAATACATATTCTTACCTAAAAATATAATTTTTTTTTAAACAGATTCAATAAAAAAAGTTCTTAAAAAACGTTTATTGTTTTACAGAAAGTATCTTTTCTTACAGATCCATTTTCAACTAGTACATAATACATAACTAGTACATAATACATAGCGAAAGGAGTTCCAACGGGGTGTCCCCTGACACCTCATGTAATTTTTTACTTGTGTGAGTTTTTGTAAAATGCATTCTCATGATTCCTTGGAAAACTGTGAGGTTATTTTAGATCTAACCGCAGATCTGCACAACAGTTGCTTGGAATGATGCTACTGAAAAATGCATTAAAGTAAATGCAAACGAAAACTCAATTGCATTGAAAATTCTGCAATAGGTAAATGCTCGAAAAGTGTCGCAAGCACACCAAACCAAGGATGATTTGATTCAAATATTATCTTTACTTTGTTTCAAATATTGTCTTTATTGGAAATGCAAATGTAATCAATAACTCTGTGCGACATCAAAAAAAAATTATGGGGTTCTGCCAACGGATTCTGGTAGAAAGATCTAAAAAAAATATACGTGTATCGGCGTTTTGCCAGATCTGATGAGAATTTTTTTCTAGGGCGGGTCAAAGTTTCCGCCTCTCGGAACTTTCCTGCAACATATCGGCATGAAAAATTGTGCACTCCTTACTTCTGAGGTACAAAATATATTCAGAAGTTTTATAGAAAAGTTTCAGATAAACATTTTTGTGGAACAAATTAACCCTCTAACTGTCACGCATAATCCGAACACTCCAAAACCCAAATCTTAGCCCAAGTGCCAGATAATAAGCAAAAACGAACTGCCTTCTAAGGGTTAATAATGAATTTTGTCATTTTGCTGTTTCCATTAAAAAAATAGTCCACATAATATAATGAATTTTGTCATATTTCAGCTTTTATCTAGCACTTGGGCTAAGATTTGTGTTTGGGAGTATTCGGACACATATAGTGAAATTTTATGGCGATAATTTTTGTAGAACATTTTGACCACGACCCCAGCCGTTTTAGAGCAGTTTTATGCGAGTTTTCAAAAAAAAAGTAAAAATAATGGTTATACGTGACAGTTAGAGGGTTAATTTGTTCCACAAAAATGTTTATCTGAATCTTTTCTATAAAACTTCTGAACATATTTTGTACCTCAGAAGTAAGGAACACACAATTTTGCATGCCGATATGTTGCAGGAAAGTTCCGAGGGGCGGAAACTTTGACCAGCCCTAAAACAAAATTCTGATCAGATCTGGCAAAACGCCGATACAGGTATATTTTTTTTTAGACCTTCTACCAGAATCCGTTGACAGAACCCCATCATTTTGAAAAAAATCTAATTTTGTCTCACAGTGTAATTTGTTTATCAAGTGAAGTTTATTGAGTGCAATTTTCCAACATTGCAATATTGAAAAACATAGTATTTGAAAAAAAAAACATAATAGAAAAGTTAACGATTTAACCTATTGTTTGCAACAAACGGGTTTGTTGAATATTTTTCTCAATTATTTTTTTCTGTGTACCAAGCAAGAGTTTTTCTTTAAAAAACTTTCGGTCATTATATTAAGCATAATTCTTATGAGCAGGAACCAACATTTCGCTTAGTCCATTTATTTTCCAGGAGATTTAAAGAATTCCCCTTTTTCTAGAGCGAGTCATTATTGACCACAATGCCTATAATATCCTCGTACTTTCTTGTAATTTACTTATATCCTTCCATTTCAGTTAAAAACGTGTATAGTAAACGATACTCGGGAAGCAACAAGAGAAACAAAACATTCCCACTTACCTTGACATTCACTTAACAGCCATCAATCATTCCCGATGTCCCTGAAATCAAAGACAAAAAGCATGTGATTAACCAGGCGCTCAAAATTATTCACAACCCTGGAAATTTCTTCACATTCCAAGTTTTATTCTAATAAAATTTCCAAAATTTCTTTGAATACACAAAATTGTAAAAAAAATGTGTCATGACACATATACGAATTCAGCCAAAGGACTGCCGGATACATATGCGTTACACGTGAATCCTAAAAATAAGGTCAACAAAACCATGAACTTTACACAGGGATACCAGCGGTTAATGTAGGGTAACAATCCGTAATGTTGCTTTAGTTTTTGGGTAGATTTTTTTGTTTTTTGGGAACAGGAGTTTCATGTTGGGGTAGCCTAATTGAATTGTAATGGTAGCAGTTGGTGGAGTGGGTAATGGAAATGAAGGAGATGGCGCATATACGCACAGGGGGGTTGAAAAATGTTTGGTAAACAGTGAGTAGTTTCCTTATACCGGGTTTGTAAAAACAAAGTAACAAAGGGATGAAAAGTTGTAGGTATTAGAGGACTGAAAAGGGCGCTAGCTAATCCTTCATTTATACTGATATATAAATATATATATACTTTAATTTTTATAATGGACGAAAATAAAGTTGTTTGCTTTTATTACCACAAGTCATTTAATACAGGATCAAGGCAAGATAACTTTCGTTTTGGCCAACCACTCCTGTGTTCTGGTTATTATCAGATGGATAATGGGAAATATTTTCAAAGAAATATTTGAGTTGATAGTCGATAGTGACGGCGACACTATCGAGTATTTAGCCATGAAAATGCTTGTCAAAAATACCGTTCGGAACCGGTGTAAAACTGTAGGTCCCCATCAGTGAGTATTAAATAAGTTGTGTGTGTCTCTGGTTGTGAGAAGTTCTCCCCGATTCCTTCATGCGATGTAATGGGAAACCATTTATTTATTTATTTAGTCGAAAATATTGACCCCCATGATCGTGATTATTAAAACAAGTTGGATCACGGCCAGTTACGATACATGACCCTGCACTATGGGCCAGGATTCCAGATTATAGGCCAAATGAGAACAATGAAAGTGCACAACAAAATTGTAGAAACAAAGGGGTTTTAGAGGTCTCTGGACACGAGTTTGTAATCGGAATTTTAAAATTCAAAATGGCGGATTAACTATGGCGACCAAAATAATCAGAAAACAAATATTTACGAAACAGAGATGCCTTATTACGGATTTGGGGGTTTCTGGTTGCGAATTTGATATCGGAATTCGAAAATTCAAAATGACAGATTCAATATGGCGACAATAAAAATCAAAAAAAAGTATACGTATTATGATACATATATTTTTTAATTATTTTAAATGGAAATTAATATATAGAGTTTATTCATACATATAATATTCAGACATATATATATAACAAACAAAATAGATTATTAATCTGTGGAATTAAAGACAATATTCAGTTTCTAGCTCAAAACTGTCGGCATCTTCATCTGAATGTTCCGAAACATCTTCTTCGTCAAATATCTCGCAAAGCAAAGCTAGTAGCTGAATTACAGCTGAAGGAAGAGGTATTTTAATTTGTGTTGCAATACGTGCTTGAAGATTTGCTGTCGATATTTGAGGATCTGAGGCATCCATCGCTCTCAAAAACACATCTTCTAATGTAGCCTTTCCGGTATGCCCTCTACTATGGATAATTGTTATACCCTCACCCAGGGATGGGGGTATATATCATTTAATACGGAAAAAATTTAACGCATAGAAGGAGTAATATTAGACCCTCAGTATCTTTGGGCGAAATTCGTTTTGGGACTTTTGTAAGACGATTGAGCCATGTCCCTGTGTCAGTCTGACTGGCTGGTCAACACGATAACTGCCGTAAATCTTTACAGATCACTATGAAATTTTGTCAGTGACTATTATTTGTACATATTGAGTTTGAAATTGAAAACGGGCGTTTTGACCACGTCCCTTCTGGTACCTCCCATACAAATCGACACATTTAGCACAAAACCATATTTTCTTTCTTCTTTCCTTTCATTATTCTGGTAGATGTGATTAGCTTCAACTCTCACACCGGTTAATAGTCTGTAAATGCCTACATAACTGGACGAAATGGGCGAGATTGTCACGCCCATTTTGGTATCTCCCATACAACACAGGGTGTTTGTCCGGGTTGCCAATCCGATAAATCGCGTGAAACACTTCCGACCGTAATGAAATTATGTATAAGGCTTCACATTATCAAACCCCAATCACCTATTAAAACAAGAGTGATTTTGCCACGCCCTTTTTGGTACCTCCCATACAAAAGTTATTTGGCCGTCTTATTGTTCGGCAGTAGAAGTCAGGCAAAGCCTTTATGAAAGTTTGCACTAGTAAATATTTAGCGAAATAAAACTCACCTATAGAAAATGAGTTGTTTTGCCACACCCACTCTGGTACCTCCCATATAAAATTTGGGCGGATGACCGGTTGATCGACACGATAACTCTCGTAAACTACAACCGATCTTAATAAAATTCGGTACTAGCCCATATTTTGCTAATATCTACTATGTAATTAATAACTGACTATTGTGCCTCGCCCAGTTTTATACCTCCCATACAAAAGTTGGGCGTATTTCCGGTTTGCCCACCAGATATCTCCAATAAATCATAACCGATCTTAATAAAATTTGGTATTGATCAAAATTTTGTCAACAACTTGCCATGCCCATTTTTGTACCTCGCATATAAATATTGGAAGGGAAAAAATTCCCCAAAACTACTTAGGATCGTAACGAATTTAGGAATTCAATTATATTTAGAGCACTCTTTTGAGTATGGTCGTTTTTTAAAAGAACTCCCAAGCACTGGATGACTTAGTGTGAGGGTATGATTAAGTCGGTTCACCCGACTGAAACTTATGTACTGGTTTTTAATTCAGTCGACTACCGAGTACATACCCATGAAAAAGCATGTAAAAATATGTCTCGGAACCAGAGTAAAACTGCAGGTTCCAATCAGAGTGTAATTCCGCTTTAAAAAAAATACTAATATCGACACAGTACCTCATGGGACCAACCCAATGTTTTAGTACATTGCCGATTGTTTGGGTCTCATTTTCGTGTTTTACGGCCTCAGTGGACTCTGGAATGTTTGCGTAACATTTAGCCTTCACGGCGCTCCAGAGATAATAGTCTAACGGGTTCAAATCGCAAGTGCGAGGCGGCCAATGGACTTCCGAGTTACGGCTGATAATGTGATTTTCGAACACCGTCCTGTTGAAATCATTCTTCGTCCATGTCATCCTCTTCAACTTTTTGGACAACAGCGGATCCTCGCTCATTTTCAAAATGGGCCTATCATGCAGCCATGCCAAAAACCGCAAACAGTCACTTGGTTTGGATGCATCGCCATCTTGGGTGGATTTTCCGAACCCTAAATGCCACAATCTTGTTTGTTAACGTAGGACCGAGGTGGAAGTGGGCTTCATCGGAAAAGATTATTTTATGGTAAAAATGCTCATCTTCAGCCAAGCGATCTTTACCCCATTGAGCGAAATGAAAACGCATCGGAGGCCACGACATGCCGAGATCTTTATCAACAAATGCGAGAATTGTTCAATTGCTGTGAACGGTGGCGAGTTGTAGCTAATGGCTGATACAGCCGCACGTAGACAAGTTCTTTTGTTTAATAAGCACCCGGATTGACAAACTCGTTTCACAAATTGATCCACAAACAGATTTGATGGAACTCTATTTCTATCGAATTTATTTCTTACATTTTCAGTTGGAGGCACAGAAATTTGGATGAATGTTTTTAAAATTTCCCAATTTTATTCAAGCGTAAAGCGACCCATTTCGTAAATTTCTAACCTAAACCTAATAATCTGTCACTTCCTAAGTGTCAAATTGGCCATCTGCTTCGGTATAACAGGGGGTTCAAATTCCAAATTTTACATAGCCCACCCTTTATTTATTTATTTTATTCAGCCGAACTCCTCTAATATTTGACTTCCCCAGTTAGGTAAAATAATCGTTGAGTAAATTTTTCTCTGGCCGTTTTGTACTTCTTTCTAGATTGTGAATACTGTTTATTGTGTTTTCATTGTTCCGGAACTTTCATCTAAATCGGAGTGGGCAAATATGACTTCTATAGCCTTGGACAACTTATTTCAAAAAACTATCGGCGAAATAATTCGTTGGCAAAGTCTTTTGTGTCTGTCTGATGGGGTCAGTAACATAGCGAGCTATCAAAAAGGATTTAGATGTGTAATTCTGAATTATTATATCAGTTGTGTAAAAACCCGGTGAATTGAATCGATATAACCGGTGAAACCGGTCCTTCAAAAATTTCACTTTTTAAAGTACCGGCATACGGTTAACCGGCCGAAATTCGGTTCACTGGATTCGGATACTATTATGGATACTCGTGTATGGATTAGATAAAATAATTCCAAATACATCATTGCCTAGAGCTTGTAGCGTGTATCTATGTTTAGTAATAATGAGTCCAAGGTCGAGGACATTAAATTCAGTAGGATCAAGATCAACAAATTCAAGACCAACTCAAGGTCGTCAATCAAGACCAGACTTCTAGATCATTGTTAACTCTGGAGGTGCATCATTGACTAGTTGTTGCCTCTTGACTTCATCATAGATTAAATTTATTGAGTCCTGTATCAAGGTAATTTAGTTTTTCGTTAGGGTTATTTGAAAATTTGATCAAACTCAGTGGTATGGTTCCGAAGAAGCCTTGGCCTTGTTTATGGACTTAGAACTTTCCAAAGAAAAATATGAGATACTACGGGCATCCTTGATGCGACACGGGGCTGACGTTTTACCAGGATACAAGCATATTACGCAAGCCAAAATAAATTCACGACCACTGCATACGGAGTTTACGGAAGTCTCTGTGAAAGTCAATCTGCAGGATCTCATGGGCCATACAGCAAAACGGTTGTTGGAGAGTCTTCCTGAAAATGAGGTGAAAATTCTTCCTGAGAAACTGACATTGATCAGCAAATGGGGCTGCGATGGATCATCCGGACAAAGCGTTTATAAGCAAAGGATATCTTCCGATGACGCTACAATATCGGACGGAAATATGTTTATGGCATCTGTTGTTCCTTTGCGGCTAAAATCTGATATTTCCCTACACTGGAAAAATCCACGTCCGTCATCAGTGCATTATTGCCGACCAATAATGTTTCAGTTTGCAAGGGAATCGGCAGAACTCATAAGGACCACGGTGAAGGACATTGAAGAACAAATAAGCAAGATTAAGCCTACAAAGCTGCAAATTGGAGAAGGAAAATATATTGAATGCAATTACGAGTTCCACCTGACCATGGTTGACGGAAAAGTCGTAAACGAACTGACAGGAACAACCTCAACATTGTCATGCCCGATTTGCAAAAAGAGTCAGAAGAACTTTGGTAATTTAAACGATTCTACAAACGAGGAGAATTACGAATATGGAATGTCACCATTGCACGCAAGGATAAGGTGTATGGAGTTCTTGCTAAAACTGGCGTATACCCTACCACCAGAGGAGGAAAACTTCGATGAAAATACATCAATAAAGGATAAGGAAAAGATCAGAATGAAGCAAATACAGGATGCTTTTTTTAAAGAAGTTGGACTAAAAGTAGACTGTCCTAAGCACGGATATGGTAACTCAAACGATGGAAACACTTCTAGGAGATTGTTTGAAAATGATGAGGCAGTAACTACAATCACTGGAATTGACAATCAAATTGTGAAAAGATTGGGAATGATCTTGAATGTTTTAAACTGCAAAGAAAACGTAAATTCTACAAAATATGGAGAATATGCATCGAAAACTGCATCCCTTTTAGCAGAAATGTATCCACAGAAGAAGTTGACCCCGACCGTCCATAAAATATTGGCGCATGGCAAAGACATAATTGAGTACCAGTGTTTGCCAATTGGAGAGCTTTCTGAAGAAGCACAGGAGTCTCTTAACAAATTTTATAAAAAATATAGATTGCAGAACACATTCAAAGCATCAAGGGTAAGGAAAAATGAGGACCTCTTCAACATGTTGGTAGCATCTTCCGATCCACTTATTTCTTCCCTGCGGCATGTGAAGTCACGAATAGAGTTAGAAAATAATTATAGTTTAGAAATGATTAGTCTTTTAGATATACCTTCTCCTACGAATTGTGATGAATATTTTACAGAAAATTGAAAAAATAAATTTAAAAAAGAAGTAATTTGTTTTAATTTGTTGGGTAATAATTTAAAACATAAAACCCTAAAGAAAAAAAAAATAAAAACAATCTAAAAATGTAAAAATAATATTTTTTAGTTACCAATCAGTGAGTGAAAACTGGAAAGCGCACAGGTCAGTGATTGTGAGAAGTGCTCCCCAGTCCCTTCATGGGATGTAATGGGAAACCATTTATTTATTTACTCACAGATTAGGGCCTACAATTTTACACCAGTTCCGAACGGTATTTTTGAGAACATTTTTCATGGCTAAATACTCGAAAGTGACAGCGTCACTCTGTCATTAAGGTGACCGCCATCGAAATAAAGTTAGTTGGTCTGCGTAGGGATCGAACTCACGTAGTCATGTACAAGAGCCTCGTAGGCTACCATTGCAACACAGCAGGCCAGTGACCGTGACCCAAAAATCAATGAACTTAAAATCCAAGGTGAATGACCTTCACGCTAATATAGAACCAATATCAATTTAGAAAATGTTGACCATTTGATTGATGACCTATATCTAAAACCCTATAGCCAGAGTCTTCAATATTAATTAATTTTCATTAGAGGCTAATGACCTTGAACCACGGGTAAGTTATCCTGGCAAAAGTTCAGAAACCTTGATGATTTATAAATACCCGTGATCCAAATATCAACAGCCTTGAGTCTGAGATCAATTTGCTTGATCCTAAGGCAATTGACAAAGAGCCAATACCACTGAGTTTGATCAAATTTTCAAATAACCCTAACGAAAAACTAAATTACCTTGATACAGGACTCAATAAATTTAATGCGTTTGTGGGCGTGGGAATGCTTTCCTTAATCCGTTTTAGTCGCAGTGGGCTTGTAATCTGCGACCTCACTCTTTCACTATCCTTTGTATATTTAATAGACAGCGCGTCCGATAAATGCTTCGTGGTCAAGTCATTGGGGGCCTCGGCAAGTTTCCTCTTTCTTGTGAAAATTGAACACTCCTCAATACTTTTTTTTGGCCTTCCTTTTGCTCCTCTGGTTGATGTGGTGGGTTTATCTACTGGCAATATATCCAGGATGGTGTCTTCATTAAGCCAGTCCTCGTATTTGGAGTTGAATTTCTGAATGGTTCGATTAGTTTCACCCATTTTGCCTTAATATTTGCATATATCAGATAAAAATTATTTTTTATAATTTCGCTTCTCTCAATATTTCCGTATAAGCTATCAAGTTCTTCTAAAGCAGCTTCCGTGAAAAACTTTGGTGTGGTCGACTTTCTGAACAGTTCAAATAATTTTAAATTGTTCAACGCCATGTTTTCAATAACTCGCGGTTAGATGGTTGGTCAGTAATAGCACAATCAGGTTTGTTGAAACCACGCAATCAGGTTTGTTGAAACCACGCTAAGTGTTTACACTTATATAGTAGCTGTGCCTGACGCAAGTTTTTACCGCCATGTTTTGGTCATTGGTAAATTAGGTAGAATTTTCCAGTGTGCGCTTGGGTTCTTGTGGGCGGAGTCTTAACGGGGTTGGACTGTGCGTGGTGTGGCCCTACAGGGCGGGCGACCAATCACATCGTGTACAGGTTCTAAAAATACGAATGCGTGTGGACTGGATGACAATTGTTGCGTCCATTTTATCACATAATTTTGTTTTTCCAAGAATTGTTAGTTCTTTCCACGAATTCAGACAAAAAAGGGTTTTCATGTTGGAAATGATGGCATCCCATGCTGTCCGTACAGCTAATTTTCCCAATAATTCTATCATGAGTGCCAGTTACAGAAGTTTACGCGAGTTGTTTTTATTGTTTTACAAAATGAATACACAGTTGGTCTGGCCTGACCCATGTGTTACGAATGTGACTATAGAAACATGTGTATGACGGAGGGTTAATGATTTGATTTTTCCCACTCAAGAACCATGTCTTTTTTAACTCTTTGACCTCTAGAAGCCAAAGGGGCACTTAGAGGCAGATAAAACCTTTGGAATTATGTAAAGGAATACTCAAAGAATATATTTTGAAAATATGGCAAATATAGAAAAATACAGATTTTTTTTATTTTCCGTCAAAGTTGAAAAATAGTGAAAAAATGGATAGTTTTTAAATAGTGTTTTACCGGGAGAAACACAAAGCAAACAGTAAATTTTTTTTATCATGATACATTTAATAAATACATCAATAAATACAAACAAAAAATAAGGCGATTCGTTACCTATTTTTCGTGATATTACACCTGAAATCGCAACAAATTGACTAAAAATTGTGTGTTTTCTTGAAAACCGAAAGTCGGTCAACTTTGAACGGTTATATCTTATATACTAAAAATGTGATATTATTAAGAGTAGCATATTTGAAATCGTTGAAAAGTTTCATATAACATGGGTTTATTCAAAACTTCGTCGGCGCACATGAAAATTTTGATTTTTGCAACCTCGTTTGCTCTACGGGCGCCACTGTACGCCGCCGAAAGAAAGTTTGAAGCTGGTCAGAGCCGGGTTCGAACCCAGGATCTCATGTACAAGAGCCGTGCACACTAACCATTGCACCACTGACGGCCTAATCTGTGAATGTAAAACTATAAAGCGCATAGCCCACTGGTTGTGAGAAGCTTTTCTCAATCAATGCATGGCATGTAATGGGCAACTATATTTTTCACTGATTTTTGCCTCAACCTCATTGACATTTAGGATTTTGTCATTCGCCATAAGATTCGGGTCATTGTCCTTAAGGTTATACAGCGACTTTCCTGGCGCCATTTACCTATGGGTCATAGTCATTTGGGATCTAGCTCAAGTTTCAAGGAACACTATCTAACGGCTATTGACACCTAGATATCTTTAGGTTTAAATTCACCTACTCATAACTTCAGTGGTCCCAGGTTATAAACTATTTGCGCTAGTCTCAAACCAATTGATATGCGGGCCAAGGTTATTGATCTTAGCTTGAAAAGCATTCATATCTAGTTTTGCCTGGCATATGTTTAAAGATCTCAGGTCATAGTTATGAACCTATGCGTTACCGTCCCTGACTGACCTTTGCTTCAACGTCATCAATTATTGTACTTTGACTTATGCTTCTTGCCCACGTGTTTAAATTGATCGTAGGACGACAATCATTGGTTATCGGGTAAGTCAAAGCCTCTGACAGCGGGACCACGTCCTAAATAAATAAACATTTCCCCATGACATCAAATGAAGGGGGAGGTCAAATAACCCAGTGAGGTTAAGGATATTACGAAATGGGGATAACATGTTTCTCCAACCAGCTCGATCTTTAGCTAGTGTCCTCCAGTTGGTAACATCAAGTTCTCGAAGGCAATCTTCCACCTGGTCTTTCCAACGAAGTCTTGGTTTGGTTTGAAGTCTTGATTTGGTCGATGTCCTTCTAGTACGTCTTCGGATACCTTCCTCGCTGGCTCATTCTGATCCATTCTATTGGCACGGCCTAGCAAGCGTAAATGCCCAATTTAGATACGCATAACTAAGCCGAGGTTGGGATACAGATTATACAGCTCGTGGTTCAACCGTCGTCGATACCCGCCGTTCTCTGTTATATGACCATATATCTATTCTTTGGGGCATTTTGTGTCGAAGACTCCCAGTGTTGTTTCATCTGCATGCAATATGACTCAGTATTTTGCGCCATAAAATAAGACAGGTTGTATGAGAGTCTGATATAGTTGTTGGATCTTTGTTTCTCTTATCTCTGAAGTGCTTGCTTATAACGAAGAAACCCCTGTTTGCAACACAATTCTCCGTTTAATTTCCAGGCTGATGGTATTGTTGTGTTGACTGTAGATCCAAGGTAAATGAATTCATCCACTACATCGAAATTATAATGGTTGTCAACAATCAGCCTTTCTGCTTGCTGAAACAACTAATTTTATCTGGTCCTCGTTTACTGTCAAACACATTTTTCTGATTCCTTCTCAATTCTCGAAAATAATGACGGAACTTCTCGCAAATTTCGACCAATGATATCTAAATCATCAGCATATGCGTGCAGCATGTGACTTTTGCTGCTGGTAGTTTTATTCGGATTGACTGCAGATTTTCTTACGATGATATAAATTAATATGTTGAAGAGATCGCATGATAGGGTATCGACCTGCCTAAGGCCTTGCTTCGTAGTAAATGTTTCGGTGAGATCTTTATCAATCTTTATTGACGATTTCGTGTCGGTAAACGTCATTCTACAAAGGCGTGTCAGGATAGCAGGAATACCAAGCTTCGACATAGCTTGGTACACTTTTGCCCGTATCGGGCTATCGAAGGCGGTGCGTGTCGATTTATATTTCGTGGGGTTCGTCAGGTTTTGTTGTAATGTGAATATCTAGTCGATAGTTGACTTTCCAGGTTTAAAGCCACACTGATAAAGTTCGATCAGGTCGGCAATAATTTTCTTTAGTCTTTCGCACATTACGCTCGAGAGGACCTTGTATGCGATGGATAAAAGGCTTATTCCACGGTACTTGGTACATACTCGGGTCGCCTTTTTTTGAGAACAGGACACAGTATCCTACGACTCCAATTGTCGGGCATGCATTAATATAGCAAAAATTTTGCATATGAACTGATGCATAAGCCTTTCAAACTGATAGCCGCCAGCCTTAAACTGCTCAGCTGGTAGTCCATCAGCACCAGCGGCTTTGTTGTTCTGAAGACGAGAAACTGCAGTTCTAACTTCGCTTTAGCTTGGAGGGGGCAGTCGACGTCATCGTCCTGTATATGATCCACACTCTCATCTATATTGAAGTGTCCTGAGAAAAGTAAAGTAGCCCTAACGGCGGCATGAAATATCGCCCAAAAAGAAAAATTTTATGAAAAATCGCCCAATTTTTAAAATTGGGTCAAAATATGAAAATAGCCCAAAATTACATATGAAGTTTGCCTCAAAAATAAATGTAAAATGACGCAAAAGAAATATGAAAAGTCGCCCAAAAATATTGAGCAATTTTTCATAAAAAAAAAATGGATCAAATTAATTGGGCAAATTTTCATATGAAAAATAGCCCAAAATCATAGTGAGAATGAAATAAGAAATACATGTAGGACTCCAAAACTTCAATATTTGAAAAAGATTAAATCTCAGCCATTTATAGCCATTTTATATTGTATTTAAATAAGCGCTGCAGTCAAACAATCGCACGATTTTGGAGAAATAATTGTTTTATAGTATATTGAAGCAAGCGCAAACATGAAGTCAGGCGAACGAAAATTTCGACTTCAAAAACCCAATTTGAGTCGAGTGTGAGTGACTGATTTTCGCTCGCTTGGCTATTCGTTCGAGATAGAGAAACAGGCTGTAAGTGTTATGTTATTTAAATGAAACGTCATCATAACGCTGTTGTTTATTTTCCAAAGTAACATTTAATAATGTGTTCATAGAAATCGAACAGGTACCGTGTAAAAAACATCGCCCGTGAGTTCGAACAGTCATTGATTTTTAATGAAAAAACATCCAAATTGGCAATTTTTCACAAACGTATTTTGGGGGATTTTTCGTACGATAAATCAACCAAAATATGAAAATGAAATATTGCCCACAATTTATGAAATAAGACCCACTTTTTCTAAGCGATATTTCATATGAAATTTCGCCCACATTTGTATTGGTTATTTTTTGGGCAATTTTTCATAAATTTTTTTGGGCGATTTTCTTTGGAAAATTTTTCGTTTCCCCAGCCCCAACATACTCTGCACATCTGTGACAAGATTTTCATCCTTCTCTCTACAAAACTGGGCCCTGATCCATTTCTTTTCGGTATAATTTACTGACCTTATTCATCCTTCAGTAAGATTAAATTTGCTCACTCTCGCGGTTTCTCCACAACCGGTTTTGCTTCCTAAGCATACGTGATTCCTATCTGCTCTTCTCTATCGCGGCTGGCATTTCAACCGACTGAAGCATTGCCATACGTGCAGCGTCATTTTCTTCGCTTGCCTTGTGACACACTTCATTGAACCATGTTTTATTTTTAAGCGGTTCTTCATAGCCAACTACGGTGTCTGCAACTGTTTTTCCATAGAGTGGGAAATGTACTTCCACTGCTCTTCAGGATCATGAGGTGGGGGTGCGTTCTGCGCCAATGTCTGTGTCAGCTTCTCTGCATAGGACATGGCAATCTCTGGTAATTGCAGTTTCCGTTGTATAGCATTCTATACACAGAAAAATATACAAATCAATTTCAATTAAAAAATATGTTTATTTGATTAATTTTTTAACTGATTTTGGTGTAATCACGAAAATGATAATATTAGTTAAAGGTATTTGTAAATTTGTTCAAAAAAAACTTCAATTAAAAAAATTTGTAAATATGATTAAAACATTTATTGACTTTTTTCAAAAATATTGATTAAGTATGTAATGAAGTTAATTAAAAAAATTATTGATTTTTTCCCCGATTTTTGATTAAAATTTTGAATTGAATTTTAATCAAACGACGCTAAAAAACTAAAATGTTCTATTTTTAAAGCGATTTTATTCAAGGGTTCGCAGATACACATGTATTACTTACATATATCTATAATAAATACAATTTTTTAGAATTTGGATTCTTAATCGGAACTAATATCCGGGTTTCTTCAACTATTATTGTATATTAAACATTTAATCGATTTTTATTAAATACAAAAAAAATAGGTACATCTGGTGGTTCTGGAGAAATATTCAATTTATTTGTTCCTTCCGCAGCAACAGTCACTCCATTGTCGCATTCCATCTCTTCTGCATATTCACAGCTTTGTTGGAGAAATTTATTGCTTTTATCCAATTTAGGGCACTCTTGTTTTACACGTGGGTCTTAAAGATTCTTTTTACGTGAAATTTTTGAAAACAATTAAACAATTGTATGTGGCATAAGATCCTGGGTTCGAACCCGGCTCTGACCACCTTCAAATTTTCTTTCGGCGGCGGTCACCTCGCATAGTGACGGCGACTCTATCGAGTATCTAGCCATGAAAAAGCTTCTCAAAATACCGTTCGGAATCGGTGTAAAACTGTAGGTCCCAATCAGTGAGTGAAAACTGGAAAGCGCACAGCTCAGTGATTGTGAGAAGTTCTCCCCAGTCCCTTTATGGGATGTAATGGGAAACTATTTATTTATTTTTTATGTGGCATAAGGCGGCAAATTGTGTCTTTTCAAGTGCATAACAAATATTTGGGGACAGCCGCATTTTTCATTGCAAACAAAACACTCAACGCAAGCACTCATTTCCAATAAAAATTTCGAAAATACTTGCCAATTAAACACAATTACAAGAAACGCAGTTTTAATCATGAAACAAGACAATTTAACTCTAGATATTATTCTTTAAGTTCGCCAAATAAAATCTTTCAATCAGCAATAAACGAATTACAAATAACAACAGTGTTGTATATCAAAGAGATAGAGCCGAACGAAAAGTGAATACGACGGCTAGTGACTCAGCCGCCACACACATTGCCTCCCAACAGCGCTGTAAAATTCAACTTTCTGTAAAATACTTTATCACAACAATTTTCGTTTAAAAAAATTGTTTATATTAAGGTTTGTTAAGAACATATATGCATATTTATATTAATTTAGAAAGATTCGCAACAAAAATTCGATAATGCACTCAAAATTTAAATATTTTTAGCGCCGTAGATTTGCGCCTTGCCAACTCCAAGTTCTTTCGTAAACTCAAAAATAAATTGTAAATATGATTAAAAATTTAATTGATTCAAATAATTTTTAATTGAATTTTTTGAAAAAATGCAATTATAGTTTTAATTGAAATTTACAGGCCAATAGTTTTTTCTGTGTATGTCCTATTTCGTACGACTTTCGCTCTTGTTATCATTGTGCGAATATTTGATGTAGCTATGTAGTTATAGATACTTATGTCCACTACACTAGTAGAGTGCCTTCCATCAATTATTAAGTGATCAATCAGGTTCTTCGTCTGTTGCTCAGGGAATATCCAAGTATCCTTATGGATGTCTTTATGTTGGAATCTCGTAGTACTGACAACCACGTTTTTCGCGGCGGCAAAATCTAACAGTATCATTACTTTGTCGGAAATGATGGCGTGTAGTCTGAATTTACCGATGGTTGGTTCAAAGACACTTCCCTTCCGACTTTAACATTAAAATTACCTATAACAATCTTAATGTCATGGTACAGGCAGCGGTCGTATGTTTCCTCTATGGGATCTTAGACCATATCCTTGGTGTCATCGTCTTTTTCTTCCACCGGGGCATGTACACAAATTAGCGATATGTTAAAGCATTTCGCTTTGGTGGCTATACGTTCACTTACGGGGTTGACCCTTGAGACCAGATATCGCCAACTACAAATCCGCTACCCAATTCATGCTACTTCTAATAGAAGCTGTAGTATATGCCTCACTTCTTCTTCCTATTATAGCCATGACCTGACCATCGCATTTCTTGGATAGCAGTAATGTCAGTCTTATAATTCTCGAGGACATCTGCAAGTTGGATAGTAGCACCAGATCTGTATAGTGTTCTAACAATCGTGGACTTTATAGCGTTTGCGGGGGTCGTCAACAAATAGAGGAGTTTTATGTTTATCTTTCTCATTTCGTATTTCCATTGCCAATATAACGGTGGCGGAAGGCCAGTCCAGCCTTCCGTGGTTTTGCATTTTCCCTACTGCCACTCATTATGGAGCAGCTACTCATTATGGACCAGACGCTGACCAGACCAGAAAGCAGTTTTTATCGAAACTGGATTTTTGTTTTTTACTTTTGATCCGCTGGCGGCCAGTAGTATCGGCTCATCCGCCTTCAAAGGTCAAAGTTATATGTTCGCTCGTCCCAAGAGCTTCGGTGATAGGGCCACCTATTTAGCCTGAGACGTATCATTGATCGTATAACCAATCAGGCTGCCCATTCAATTCACCTTCTCACTCTAGCTAGCTAACGGAGGGTTCCGATAGCCATTACCCGGGTTTTTTTTTTGAAAAACTTAGCGTGCCGTCTAATGGTTTTAGGTGGTTCTGTTGGAAATGTCGGGAAACGGAATCAAACTGGAACATTCTCTACCTTAATTCAAAAAAAAGCTTTGCAGAACTAAAGCATTGCTTTGATTTGGTTAAGGAGAGAATGTTACAGTTTGAAGACATTTTTAATGCCCTACAATTTAACAGGGAACATATCAACTCCTTGCCAATGCAGAAGGAGCCTTCAAGATCCTCTTATCTGTTGGACATGCAGAATTCCGCAGAAGCTCCAGCACTGTTTCTACCACCAGTCCCAGCTGTTGATATAGACATGGCTAGGAACGCTGAAAACTTTAACAACGTAATTGATGAATTATCATTAGATATGGATATCAGGGTCGAGTTGGCAGCGGTTACTGATAGTAACGTGCCCGTAATCGAATCTTCTGTTGAAACGATTGTAAGCTCTCTAAATTCTTCTAATAACCTTGTGGTGGTACCTCCTCGAAAAACCATTTTCATTTCTCGTTTATCACATGACACACCTGTAGGTAGTCTTGTTGATTATATCAAACAACACTGCAAGGACTACAATGATGAAGACTGTAAGGTATTCAAAATCAATTACTCTCAACCTCGGGATATTTCATCCTTTAAAATAGTGGTTCCGGAGAAATTATTCCATACAATAGTTACTGACAGTTTTTGGCCAGCTGGAGTATTGGTGAAAGAATTTATTCCGCGTGATAGGCATGAGAGAACAACCAGAATAAATTTGCCTATTTCGGCTCCAAAAAACTAAATACTTCCTGTTGTCGTATTCTTTACCAAAACGTTAGAGGATTACGGACTAAGCTACGCAATATCTTCCTGAAAAGCTTCTCAATTGAATTCAATGTCCTCGCTCTTACAGAAACATGGCTTAAACCTGACATTTTTAATGCAGAAGTCCTATGCCCTAATTACACAATTTATAGACACGATCGAACCCGATGTGACGGAGGTGGTGTTTTACTAGCTGTTCATGATATTTTCCCGTCTTCCTTAATTGACATCAATAACAATAACGATATTGAATTTATATCTTGTTGTATATTTTTCTCCAACTTTAAAATTTTCACAACCTGTTCCTACATTCCACCCAAATCTGATATTAGTTTATATATGATGCACTTTGATTTGATAAAATGTGTGAGCAAAATGGCATCATCAAACGACAAAATTTTAGTTCTAGGGGATTTTAATTTTCCTGAAGTTTCATGGTATTATAATTCGGATGTGTGTTCTTTATTACCGTTCAATATTGGACGCTTCGAAGAATTCTTCACTTCAATTTACTCTATATGTCTAAATCAATTCAATAATGTCTTAAATTGCAGTAACAGATTACTTGATCTAGTTTTTTGTAATACCTCTGAATTTGCTCTTTGCAGAGTAGATCCTTTCGTTATTCCAGAAGACAGTCATCATCCACCACTAATGATATCTATAAACTCTGGCCAGCAGCTAAGTAAGACGCAAAACGATGTTGTCTTTGAATTTGACTTTAAGCATGCTGACACTGTATCTCTATGTGAAGCTCTTTCAGCAATAGTCTGGCCTCCTTTTGATGAAGATCCGAGACTATTGTTTTCTAACTTCTATGATCATCTTCAATCATGTTTTGCCTCCTGCATCACAACTAAACGTATTGTTCATACGACAATTAACCCTCCTTGGTCTACAAGAGAGTTAAAAAGGTTAAAAAATCGAATGAATAAATTATACAAAAAATATTGTTCCTCTAACTCCCACTACGACGTGGTGAGGTACTTAATGGCAAAAAATCTGTTTACCACGAAAAATCAAAAATGCTATGAATCCTATTTAAGTAGAATGCGAGCCAAGCTAAATCGTAATCCGAAGCAGTTTTTTAACTTTGTTAACTCCAAAAGAAAATCTAATGGACTTCCATCTCACCTAAAAAATGGTGACAAGGAATCTTCCACAGATACTGGAATGGCTGACTTATTCGCGGAATTCTTTCAAAGTACTTATACTTCAAGTAACCTAGTAACGTCCAATTATCCGTATGCTATTCAGGAGTATAATTGCATTCCGAATATTTCTCTTTCATATGACGAGGTTTTGAATGGTCTAAAATCCTTAGAACCTAACTTTTCTGCCGGTCCTGATGGTGTTCCTGCTTCAATTCTTCGTGCCTGTGCCGACTGTTTATATATACCACTAACTGATCTATATAACGTTTCACTATGTTCAGGATTCTTTCCAGATATTTGGAAAGAGAGTTACATAACTCCCCTCCATAAAAGTGGCAGTCGATTCGATGCAGAGAACTATAGGGGTATTGCTAAATTAAGTGCAATCCCTAAACTTTTTGAGAAATTAGTAACACGTAGACTAGTGCATTCAATTGGTGGAATTTTATCTGAATACCAGCATGGTTTTGTAAAAGGAAGATCAACAGTCACAAATCTTTTAAATTTTTCTTCTTCTATCTACAACGCATTCTCTTTAAAACTGCAAACAGATGTCATTTATACGGACCTTAGCAAAGCTTTTGATAGGGTGAACCATCGTATTCTTATACACAAACTAGATTTAAACGGTTTTCCAACTCGTTTATTATCATGGCTATCTTCCTACTTAGCAGGCCGAACTCAAAGGGTAAAACTTAATTCTAAACTGTCACGGGTGATAAACGTAACATCGGGAGTACCACAAGGTAGTCATCTTGGTCCAATCCTATTCGTTTTATATTTGAATGATCTTCCTTCCTGCGTTCGCTCATCAAATATATTGATGTATGCGGATGATGTAAAATTATTCCTTCCCGTGAGTAAGATTAACGATAGCCTATTGTTGCAAGAAGATTTTTGCAGATTAAGTAAGTGGTGTAAAGTAAATGATATGTCCTTGAATTTTAAAAAATGCAAGTTTATGTCATTTACTCGAAGTACACTTTTACCAACACGATACTTCTGTGGTATCTATGAAATTGAAAAGGTGTCAAATTTTAAAGACCTTGGTGTGTTATTCGACGGTAAACTTAGATTTAATCTGCACATTGACTCTTGTGTGGTTCGAGGAATGTCACTCCTTGGCTTTATTAAAAGATGGAGTAGAGAGTTTGATGATCCATATTTGGCTAAAAGACTGTTTACCACTTTGGTTAGACCTGTCCTTGAGTATGGGGTTGTTGTATGGTTTCCCTGCTTTGAGTGCGATATTACGAAAATTGAATCCGTCCAGAAACAGTTCCTGCTTTTTGCATTGAGAGGTTTAGGTTGGAATAACTCGATGGATTTACCACCTTATACCAGTAGACTGCTCTTAATTAATTTGCCATCACTTGAGAGAAGAAGAGTTATGTTAGGATTTACTTTTATGCATAATTTGGTTAATGGTAGTAATGACTCACATTTTCTATTAAATCTTATTGACTTAAATGTTCCAATGCGCCCATCAAGACACTTTATCCCCATTAAGTTAAATTTTTGCAGATACCAATATGAATCTTTTAATCCGCTTAATCGTCTGTCAAAGCTTTACAATGATTATTTCACCACAATAACTAATGTTTGTTCAACTAATGTTTCTTCAATTTATTTAATAAAGCGTGCAATATTAAATTTACGAGACAGTTAATAGTAACAATTACAAGGTTTGCCACACTCCGCTTTACGAATATTACTGTACTGTTTTGAATCGTTCTCTGCCTTTATTGCCTTCTTGGCACTGAATTAGTCGTTTCTCTTGCTGTATCCGTCTCTAATAATGTTCCTAGCTATCCTGATGCACACTGATTTAATGATTTCGGATGCCCTAATCTCAAACGCTGTGCCAATCAACACTTACTGAGGGACTTATCTTTCAAAAGTTTGGCACATTATACATCATCTGTTCCTGCTTCATCAGCTCCTACTTCATCTGTCCTGCTACATATATCCCTGCTCCATCTGTTCCGGCTTTATCTGTTCCTTTATCATCTGTTCTTGATTCATCTGTTCTTGCTCCATCTAAATCATAAGTTTTTCCTTCATATGTCCTGCTGCATGTGTTCCTGCTTCATTGTTATTCTGTTTCTTTATCATCTGTTCCCGCTTCATCAGTTCCTACTTCATCTGTCCTGCTACATCTGTTCCTGTTTCTCCTGCATCATATTCCTGCTTCATATGTTCTTACTCTATCTATTCCACCTTCATCTGTTCCTGCTTCATCAGTTCCTGCTTCATCTGTCCTTCTTCATCTGTGCCTGCTTAATCTGTTTCCGTGTCATCTGTTCCTGCTTCATCTGCTCCTGCCTCATTAGTTCGTGCTTCCCCAGTCCTTCTACAACTGTTCCAGCTCCATCTGTTCCTGTATCATATGTTTTTACTTCATTTGTTCCTGCTCCACATACTTCACCAGTTCCTACTCTTACTATCCTGCTGCATCTGTTACAACTTTATTTGTTACTGTTTTTTTTTTTTTTGCATTCCTATTCTATTCATATCTTCATAGTAGTCTTTTTGTACTTAAATAATAATTCTGTTAATATCGTCCATGTTCAATCTTTTATCTCCTACATGAATTTATTACTATTTGTTTTTTAATTTTGTTCCTGATTACTGTTTTAATTTAATTAATATACTTTAGTTTTGTATTTAATTTGTAACTGAAGATATGTAAAATTATATTTTTCCAGCTGTTTTTAGCCGAGTAAATAAATAAATAAATAAATAAATAAATAAATAAATAAATAAATAAATAAATAAATAAATAAATAAATAAATAAATAAATAAATAAATAAATAAATAAATAAATAAATAAATAAATAAATAAATAAATAAATAAATACTTCGAGGAAGTAGTGAGCTGCTAGGACTACCCTAGGAAGGAATTTTTTCTGGCCACTCCCTTATGAGTGGCAATAAGTAACTTTCCACCTCCACGGTCAGTATCATGTCCATAAGCCACAGTTTGATAAAATCAATGCAAATACGCGAATGTTTCAAAATTGTTGTGACGTAAGTCTTCTACATGAGGAAGTATTTGATATTAGAGAATTCCGGAAATGTCATTGTTTTAAGACATATATTTATCCTGAAAGAAGGCATCAGGATAAATGTTTGCAATCCCAATTTTAGTAGTCTTTGATCCGAGTTATTTTTCAAAAATTTGAATCCTTTTACGGTAACAGATCAGTTTTTTCGGTTAATGAAAAAATGTAAACAGCCGCGGTAGGATTCGAGCTATCATTCGCTTGGCGATCGTTTCGATGTTTATGAAGCATCATCTTCAGCAGCGTCTAGCCCCATAAACCACGGCACTTCATGTACACATTTATAGCTAACCAAAGGTATTTTCATTACTTCGGCAAATATAAAGCATTGATCAAAAATTGGAATCATATGCCTCGATTATAGTTAGGGTGGGAACATTTTGAGAACCCTAGAACATTATAGTTCTAAGTTAATATTCAGAAGTTGTAAATATAAAACATGGACAAATATATTAACAGAAGAAAAATATGTTCATACTTTTCCAAACGGCCGTAACATACCAGATAATTGGTAGCGAATTCACGTTTACTGTGAAAACCTCTTTGAATTTGGGAGAGGGATGGAGTGCTGTTTACAGTCAACAGCTACGTATCTGCACATAAGTATAGATACTTGTACATATACACATCAATGTATCTATGTGTATAGAAAAGGGCATTACTTTTACTCGTATGTATGTATAATTGAATGGAAATACAGTTCAAATGTTTGCAGTTGTTGTTGTTATTTTATTACGAATATCCTAGTTTTATTGTTATATCTATTTTTATACCGGTCCATGCGCAGTTGAAATATTCTCACCCCTGAAGACCTGAGCGCCTGATATACGAAGGCGCCAAAATTCATTTGGTTTACACGTGTGTTTGATGATTTATGTTCCAACACCAGCCACGTGAATGTCAACTAAAATGCCGACAAATGTAATCAGAAAATCCTTCGAAGGATAACGGTAGAAGGGTGGATATACCATGATGATAATGCATAATCATAAATAATACTCGTATATTAAAGGGAGATTGCTGCTGGGAAAGGAATGGTGAACGCTTCAGGTACCCAAGTCAAAATTGAATTAAGTTATCTATCATGAAAAAGATGTGAAGGACTCTGTGTTTGATGGCATCAAGGATAATCCTCAAGTTATAGTGATTTTTTCTACAGAGAAAATTAATAAAATATTACGATGCTATATATATAGTAAATAGAATTAAGAGTAGATTTGGTTTCTCAAATGTAACAGGCTCTCAAAACAACACAACATAGCATGGGAACTGGAGAGAGAACATCAAATTAAATCGCAGTTTGTGTTTTTTTGTTTTGCGGAATTTGCATCCTGGGGGATGAAACGATGAATGTTTGTGATAATTTGTGTATAGAAGAAAAACCATCCCAACATCGCAGGTTCATTTATATATAGTTTGTATACATTGGAGAGGTTTTAAAGGTATACATGTGAACATACACACTGTTGTAGTACCGCGTGATGCTGCTCCTGGTACTCGTATATGACCACCAGCCAAAGACCTGCGTAATATTATGAGCGTGTGGAGGAAGTATCACAATTTTCATTAAAATTCCTTCTGTTTTGAGTCATTCTTTTCAAAAATAAAAAGAAAATATAAAAACAATTAATCATTATAAAAAATCACATGAGGTGTCAGGGGAAACCCGGTTGGAACGAAGTTCCTTTCGCTATATATTATGTACTAGTTAGTTCCAACACGCGTAAGGCGCCTATTGACAAATGCTGTAATTTAAATGGATCTTTAAGAAAAGGTACTTTTCGTAAAATAATAAACTTCTTTTAAGAAACAAATTTTTTTTTTACAATGAATTTTTTTACAAAAAGTTATATTCTTATGTCCTTTTTGTAAGCAAATGTATTACATTTTCCCGAAAAGGTCGTTTTTCAAAGACAGCTACTTCGTTTATACAAAGATAATGTTTTTTTAAGAAAAGGTACTATTTTTAAGAAGAAGTACTTTCTGTAAGAAAAAGCCATAAGAGTTTGACTGTTTTTTAAAAAGAAGTACTTTTGTAAGAACAGGTACTTTCTAAAGAAGTGGTACTTATTTTAGGAAAATGTTATTTTTTAGGAAAATTTACTTATTTTCAGAAGCCTACTTAAAAAAGGTAATATTTGATTTGTAGGAAAAGGTACTTTTAAGAAAAGGAATTTTTGTAAGAAATGGTATTTTTTAGAAAATATTTGTTTTTTTTTTTTTGAAGAAAAGGTTTTTTTTAAGAAATGGTAATTTTTTAGAATTCCTTTTTTCAAGAATAAGTACATTTTTAAGAGTAGGTACAAAGGTAGTAGGAAGTGTCCTATTAAATGGGAAAAAATTATACCCTAAACACAATGTAATATTTAAAAATTATGTAATCATAAGAAAATATCGAATTGATGCAACAAACGCTTTATTAATCAAGAATAACATACAATACTACAGTTACGATAACAAAAGTATATATACGCTAGATGCTTTAGAGACATGCGCCATAAAGATACCCATTGAATGCAACAACTTTTTAGTTATTATATGTGCGTACTATCCGGCCGGCAATGTAAATTCAATACGAGCAGACTTGCAAAGACTATTTGATTCTATGAATCTTCGAAATTCAAATAATTACTATGTACACCCAAACTTCCTATAACACGGTAGATAGGTTCCAAAAAAATCTCGTGTTATGCGAATTCGTGTTATAGAAAGTATGAAGACAGTACACACAAAATTGGGGGATGCGTTCCAATATTTTTAAAAAATTCCTTCATTTTAATTTTAAGGATGAAAAAACTCAAAAAAAACATTAAAAATTAATACATGTACACAAACAAAAATTCAACTTCAATGTAAATAATTCAATTAATAGCAAATAACAAACAATAAACACAAATATCCAGTTATGTACAGACATACATATACAAAGTATAATTCAATACAAGTTTTTATCTTTTTACTCCTCATCGCTGCTCTCAAATATCAGCCGCTTTTCTTGTTGACTGATTTCATAATTTTTTGCGACAACTTCATCGCTTTTTTTCTTTAAAAAATTTGTTATTTTAGTCTGTTTGGAGGACCTAACAATATCGTTATAGATGACGTTGTATGGTAGCTTCTCTTTTAAATTGAAAACTTCTTTCAGGGCAAGGATCCTCTGTTTGGAAAAATGTTTCAAGATTTTTGCTAAGTTTAATCCCTCTTGAAGCTTTTTTAGTGTAAGCTCGCCTACTTCACAATCTTCACCGTTAGTTTGATCATCAGCGTCTATGTCGTGATTTAATTCGGATGCCATTTCTAACAAGTCCCCTTCACCAGCTTCTGGTTCTAATATTATATCCTGAACGTCATCATTTGTCATATCTTCAAAACCCTCACCTCCGATCGACCTAGCAGCTTCTAATATTTCTTGAATATCTTCTTCGGGAAGTTGTTCCAAGCTCTTTACCACTACTGATGGCCATATCTTCTTCCAACATGCATTAAGTGTTGAGGCTTTAATATCGATTAATGGTAAATATATTATTTTCAGACATGTTTTCATATTGAACTCTATCCAGGCTTGAATTATCGCTTTATGTATAAAGTTTTAAACATATAAATAATTCCTTGATCTTGTGGTTGAATAAGTGATGTCGTGTTCGGTGGTAAAAAAGCAATCTTGACGTTGGGATGATTTAAATTTTGTGGATGTCCTGGAGCATTATCTATCAGTAATAGCACCTTGAAACTTAAATTCTTTCGTTTAAATAGCTTTCAACTTCTGAAACAAAGCAATTTTAAAACCCAGTCTTTAAAAAATATCTGCCGTCATCCACGCTTTAGAATTTGATCTCCAATGTACTGGTAAGGTATTTTTATTTACACCTTTAAGTGCTCTGGGATTTAAAGATTTATTTATTAGCATTGGCTTTGTCATAAGGTCCCCCAAAGCGTTGCTGCATAATAGTAGAGTAATGCTATCCTTAGATACCCTAAACCCGGATGCCCTTTTTTCTGCTTTTGATATAAAGGTTCTATTGGGCATTTTTTACCACCAGATTCCGGTCTCATCGGCATTAAATATTTGATCTGGTGTGTAGCCCTGGTCTTCAAAAATTTTCTGAAGTTTCTCAGGGAACTCATGGTCTGCTGACGCTGCTTCTTCTTGAATGCTTACGTTATGAAGTGCAAACCGCTTTTTAAATTTGTCAAACCAACCTCCACTTCTCATCAAATCAGGTGTGGTAGGATTTTCTCCATTTTCTTTAAGATGCTTGTAAATCTTGAGAGCCTTTTCCTTAATTGGAATGCTTTTTGTGGAACAATCTTCTATCCATATACTGAGCGCCTTTTCCATTTTTTCCATTATTGAGCAACGGGCTCGGGCTGCATATTTTGAAGCTACCGATGATCCTGCGACGACTGCAGTCTTAATTTGCTTCTCATTTTTCGTTATAGTGCGAACTGTTGCCTCATTTAAAGACAAATGTTTAGCAATGGATGATGTTTTTCCCCTTTATGCAATTGATCCAATATATTTGATTTTGTCCCTAACGAAATAAATTTTCTCTAATGGACAATTTTCCTGTTACTAGACATTTTAAGACTTAAACGTAAGACTAAAATGTTTATAAAACTAAAATATAAAAATTATAAATTTTTTACATATTTTATAAATATTTACCTTAACCTCTTTTTAAGAACAAACTGAAAACTTTTAATAATTTAAGTGTCCATTCTAACACCACGAAGCGCACACTGATTTTGTTGTGATGCTTGTGACTAATACATATGAAGCTACTAAATTTTATTCGAGGATTCCCCAAATTACCATTGTGTTGCCATATTGGTTATGCAAATATTTGAATACCAACGGAAATCAATCATTGCCAGATTATATTGCATCTAATTTAAATTTATCACATATAGATTCCGGGGCATGCGAATGTTTCTGTTTGGTAAAAGCAACAAATGAAAACATGCAACATGCTTTATTTAACTTAAAGCGTGTTATAAAAAGTTTTCCATAATTTTTATATCGTATAAGAGCGAAAAACCGTGTAGTAAGAAGTCGTGTTATATGAACTTTCCGAAATTAACATTTCGTTTTAGAGTGAAATCGTGTTGTAGGAACGTTTTCTGTACTAGCGGGAGACTTGAACTACAAGCACACAGAATGGGGTAATACTGTTAATAACGCACAAGGCTACAGCCTAAAAGACTGGTTGTCGGAAAACGAAATAGAATTCAGATGCAAGCTTCACGCTTCTGTAGCATCAACCTTTTCTCGAACGGGCTCATACCACGATTTATAAGTACTTAACGGATTCCAGGCTAAATATACTGAGAGTCAACGAAATGACAAACTGCCTCAATACATTCGATTACGATAGCGACCATAACGCAGTGGAATTTATTGTGAAAATTGAGAGTGAGCCGAATGTTATGACAATTTTGAATGAGGGGACAACGTTCAAATTTCACTTTAAAAAGACAAATTGGAAAAAGTATGAGAAGGTGGTAATGCAGAAAATCAAGTTAGAAACAGTTATACCAAACTATCGAAGTTTTACGAATGATGAAATGTATGTATATATAACTAGATTTTATTTACTAATATCAGAGGCCATTGAAAGTACGGTACCAAAATTTAAAGACAAAGATGTCTTTTCAAATTTTTCTAACAGCAAAATTAAAAATTACACGCTCAAAAAAGTTAAATATCAACGATGATAAAAATATACAATAGATTAGAAACAAGTCTTACACATTTATCATTAAACACCTGAAAAGCAAAACTCAAACTGTGTTGTGTTAACACCTTTTTGTTACACGGTACCTGTTCGATTTCTATAAACACTATAGTAAATGTTAAATTGGAAAATAAAAAACAGCGTTCAATCATATGATGACGTTACATTTAAATAATATTAATACTTAAAATTATTTAAAGACCAGTGCAAGCACATGTGTCATTATTTTCTTGCTTAATACTTTTTGTTTTATTCCCCCAATAAACTAAGAGAATGCGAAGCAGCAGCCACATGTACATACATACATTGTTATGTTTGTACATACGCTACACAAGTTCACACAATTTATTTGCTTTCTTGCTATATCATTTTTATATATGTATAACCACGTCATTGTTCTCTTTGCTCTGAGTGCTCGGCACCCACATAAGACAACCATTCGCTGCCGCTACATCAGTGTGTGTTTTTTCGCAGTCTGAAAATCTGTGTTTCGCAGTCGGACAAATCTGTGTTCTATATAGGGGTGAGTCACCTTTATCATTTAGGGGTATGAAAAATAGATGTTGGCCGATTCTGCGACTTACCCGATATCCACACAAAATTTCATGCAAATCGGTCCAGCCGCTCCGGAGAACTTTAACGCCAAACAATCTGTGATCACAGTCGGACAAATCACAAATTGTGTTCACTTTGTGAGTTTAGTCTCTACCCGCGCCTATTCTAGATGTTAACACATCAAAAACTATTGCATGAAAATTGTATATTAATAGGTAATAGAGAAACTCAGAAAAACCTGGAGAGATTAGATCAAGTAAGAATGTTCCAAGGTACGAAAATATTTAGAAAATTAAACCAATCAATTTAACTAAAATTGTTGTACACGAATCTGAAAGGAATGTACTGGAATAAACACGCATGATCTAGAAAAGTATAATACGGACCAAGAGGAAACGCATGATGCAATAGGAGCTTTTCTGGAATCAATACATTCAGATAAGGATTTCAAAGAAAATAATAATAATCAAACTAGTCGGCATTCGCCGATGATATTGTTATTATTTATCAAAACTGGTTTAACATGGTCGAGGAGTATGTCCTTGGTTGGCATTTAAAAATAAACACTCACTAATAAGTGTGAGACTATTGTATTTCGGCCACCAGTAGGAAAATGTAGTAACGACGTAAAACGGAATTTGAAACAATTCAGAATCAAATCAAACCTTTCGAATACGAGCATTGAGAACAAACACAAAATTAAATATCTAGGGGTGCACCTGGACAAATACTTATACTTTTATGAACATAGAAAGGAGATAGTCTCAAAGGCTTTTTTTTATAAGGTATACAGGCGTCTTTTTCATTATAAACATATTAATTCCCGTATCACAACTATTATGCATCAAACGTTAATTCGTCCTATATTAACATATAGTTGTCCTGTCTGGTTCAACGTATCGCCGGCGTTCAAGGAAAATCTGCTTCTCCGTACCGAACAGCACAAAGTCAGAACACAAAGTATATCAAATAACAAATTGTATAAATATAATAAGGCAGATGTAATTCGAATTGACAATTACATCACAAATTTAATAAGAAACCATATACCAAGTTATACAACAAACTATGAAAACAATTTAAAAATGGCTCCCTGCAATACAAATGTACATTATTTAAGTGATGCATTACTAAAAGGTTTGTCCCACCCACGGCTTTGATATACCTGGACAAAGAAAAATGTACCCAGAATACAAATGGGATTCCCGTTATATATCATATACAGAATGATTCAGGAAGTTCCGGACAAATTTCTCCAGCGTATTCCTTGGCTCATTTCATGAAGAAAAGTCCACTAGGACCATGTCCGAAAATGCAAGGGTGCGAAATGGCTTCGCATGGGCTTGGCGAATGGGTTTGTTAGAAAGGTCTTTAAGAGGCCTTTCAAAATCAATAAAAAAAAGTACAAAAAAGTCAAATCGCCGAGATACAGAGCTTTCGGAAAAAACTGGAAAAAAAATTCACATAACCTCAATTTGCTCAGCCAGATGACAGGTAACATATATTGTTTTTCGGTTGAAAGAGAGCCATACCTTTTACCTCTCCAAGATGACCTAAACGAAGCCCATAGGTCTTACCGTTCCAAAGTTATGACCATTGTACTGAAATGCAAAAATGTTTGTTTTTGGAAGCGAAATAACAGCACACATTTATTTGGTTTTGTAAATTAACACGTTTAAGATTTTATTTTCCAGTCCATTTATCAGTGCCTAAAAAAGTAAGTAGTATTCATTGATAGAATTTTGTCATTCAACAACCCAGCAAAAAAGTTTTAGGGTTTTGGAAGCACTAGCAAACGAAAAGACCTTTCTATAGCATACAGTTGTGCTACCGAGATAGCGATATTGTAAGGCAATGCTAATTCTTTTCTTGTCGCTCGCTTACTGCACTGCAATAAAGTAAGGCAATAATCTTCATATCTTCTAGACTGCAATGAAGTGCCTTTGGTCGCCTTTAAGTAGTGCCTCCAAGTGGGACATCCCATACAAAAATCATGCCTTATTTCAGCAGGTTTGTAAGCGATTACCACCATGTTTTCGCCTTACAATTATTCAAACGAAGAATTAGCAGACATTCATTACATGTATGGATTCTGCGATGGTAATGCAAGAGCTGCTCCGCGTGAATATGCATTATGTTTTCCTAATCCACGACCACCAAAACGAACAACATTCAGTGAGACGCACCGCCGATTTCGTGAAGGTACGTTGTTTACACAAATGGAGCGTCCCGGAAATGAACAACACGACGTTGTAGTTGAAGAATAAATTTTGGATGCGATAGACGAGAACCCAACGACAAGCCCAAGACGAATCGCGGTCCAAGTTGGTATGGCACAATCAAAAGTATGGCGCGTCCTTCACAAAGAAAAAAACATCCATTCCATCTCACAGCAGTTCAAAAACTCTTGGCGGCCGATTTGCCACTACGTGTCAACTTTTGCCGTGAGATGTTGCAACGTGATGTACACGCATTTATGTTGTTACGTTCGATTGTGTGGACCGACGAAGCGCAATTCACGAGAGACGGCATAACTAATTTCCATAATTTGCACTAATGGGTCCATGACAATCCATACAAAAATAAAGAAACAGCATTTCAACACCGATTTGCCGTCAACGTTTGGGCTGGCATCATCGACAACACCTTGATTGGGCCAAAAGTACTTCCGCCCAGGTTAAATTCGCAAAATTATTTGGCTTTTTTACAAGAAGTCATGCCAGAAATCCTAGAGGAAGTACCTCTTGCGGTACGAAATCATGTTTTCTACCAACAAGATGGTGCTCCGGGCTTATTGTGCGGGATTGGCTTAACACCAATTTCTCTCGACGTTGGATTGGACGAGCTGGACCAATCACCTGTCCGCCAATATCTCACACCACTTGATTTCTTTTTGTGGGGCTACATGAAAGATTGTGTGTATTCTGTGCAGATCCATAATCGTGAGCAGTTACTTGCACGCATTGAGGAAGCTGCGGTGAAAGTTCGTGAAAAGATGAGTGAACTAAACGTGGCGGATGTGGTTCGCAAAACGGCTGCAATTGTGTTTAGTAGAATATGGGAACCACATTAAAACTTCCTTTAACATCAAATGTTTTTGTTCCTTATGTGTTTGATTCTTCAGCCAAAAATTTCAATAAAATAAAATCTTAAACGTGTTAATTTACAAAAACAAAGAAATGTGTACTGTTATTTCGCTACCAAAAACAAACATTTTTGCATTTCAGTAAAATGGTCATAACTTTGGAACGGTAAGACCTCTGGGCTTCGTTTAGGTCATTTTGGAAAGGTAAGAGGTATGGCTATCTTTCAAAAAACATAAGTTACCTGCCATCTGGCTGAGCAAATTGAGGTTATGTGAATTTTTTTTTCCATTTTGCCTCTTAAAGACCTTTCCAACCAGCCCAAAAATCCGACCACTGGCTCAGAAGTTAGCAACTTTACCCTGCTACCCTCCGACCTACAATCCGAAAATTTTGAACCCGCTGCCATTTCGCACCCTTGCATTTTAGGACATGGCCCTAGTGGACTTTTCTTCATGAAATGACCCAAGGAATACGCTGGAGAGATTTGTCCGGAACTTCCTGAATCACCCTGTATATTATGTACTAGTTAATTCCAACATGCCTAAGGCACCCGATGAAAAATACGATAATTTGTATGGATCTTTAAGAAAATATACTTTTTATAAAATGTTAAAATTGTTTTAAGAAATTTTTCATTTATTGAATGTATTTTTAAAAAAAAAAGTATTTCATATATATAGAATATGTATTATATTTTCCCGAAAATTCCCTTGCTTTAATGAGAGGTACTTCATTTATTAAAAGCTAATATTTTTTTAAAAAAAGTTAAAATTTTTAATAAGAAGTACTTTCGTGAAGAAGAAGTACTTTTTTTAACAACAGGTACTTTTTAAAGCAGTGGTAGTCTTTTTAGGAAAATGTCATTTTTGGCGTAGAATACGTCTTACCTTGCGGTATAGGGAGTCATGGCAGATTGTTATTGTTGTAATCTTTATTTCATTGATTATGAGGAAACGGCGTGATAACTTTTTTTAAAAATTTTTTTGTAGGTAAATGAAGATGTTATCTTTCGTTTGATATACATTTCATATTGGTTGATATCTTCCTAATATTTAAATTTCTCAAATGAAAATTGTTTAAACACATGCACTCAAACATATGTGCGGTGTTTGGTTGAGTGTTTGAGTTTGTAGCGTGAACACAAACTATGCTGCTGTTTCAGTGTGGACACAAACCTTCGGCTGTTGTTTTGATTGATGAAATATTGTAATTTCGTATATTTACTTATGTATTTAAGTGAAACAAAATGTTAAATGTGAATTTGAATTTAGCATGGATATATAATTATAACAAATATAAATCAAATTGATTAGCGTCTGTTATTTATCATTTATCCTTACTCTTTTAATTTAAAAACATATTTATCCTTTTTTATCCTACCATAAGCTTATGTATATTATCAGAAGTAAGTATCAAATAAATAAATTCATTTGCTTATGTTATTTATCATTTATTGTTATATATCCCACCCGTTCAACAATACTGTATTAACTCAAAATTTTTTTGTTTTATCTTGTTGGCAAAAAACAATACATAACACTATCTGCAAACAATAAACAAATAAAAAGGTTATGTAGTGCAATACAATAATTGATGGGATTTGTAAATATTGTCTAACTTTTGTTAATGGAAAATTGCTTAAGCATTAAGAAAACAGTTTTTTGTCTCTTCTGAACACTTTGAAGTTTTTGAGTTAATACAGTATTGTTGAACGGGTGCGATATGTTTTCTGTCTTATCGGATGGTGTATTCTACGTTAAACTTAATGGCCGTGTCTCTGACACAGCCTGCAGGGAAAGAAAATTTACTTATTTTCAGAAAGGCTATTTTTAAGAAAATGTACTTTTAAGAAAATGAATTTTTGTAAGAAAATGTTTATTTTAAGAGAAGGTATTTTTTTTGAAGAAAATCTTTTTTTACGAGAGAACATGTACAATTTTAGGTTCTTATCTCAATTAAAGTTATTTTGTTTTACAAAAAGGTACTCTTTAAAGAAAATGTACTTTTTTAAGAAAAGGCGATTTGTTGTAAGAGAATGTACGTTTTTAAGAAAAGTACCTTTTATTATTTTATATTAAAAAATTAATTTTTTAAGAAAAGGTACCCTTTTGTTAGAAAATTTATTTTTCAAGCGAAGGTACTTAATTAATATAAGGTATTTTTTTAAGAAAAGGTACATTATTTAAGTATATCAATAGGTTTTTTTTGAGAAAATTTACATCTTTTAAGAAAACGCACTTACTTAAGAAAACTTCGTTCCAAAAGTTGTTCCCGAACTATGCAAATATAGTAATAATTATCAATTATGTCTAAAAGTATGCAATAAAATAAAATATCAAAACGAATTGGTTGGAACTAAAGTGTGCAGAATAATACCGGGTTATACACAATACGGTTAAAAAAAAGTTGTTTAAAATTTTTTCATTTAGCCCCCATCACCCAACCTGCGATAAGGAGCTTCGTTTCAAAAATAACTATTCTGTTATTTATATTTAATGGTTATTTCTTTCTAATGTTGGTTATAACTGTGACGTAAATGATGCAATTCGTTGGCTTTTTCAAGGCGTTTTGGGGTTCGAGGTATTTGACGAACGACTTGAGTCATGTAGCCTACCAATTCCTCACTCGTAACCGGCTTATGTACATACATTTTTAACTTTACATTGTTTCAAATTAAAAGTCTAGAGGTGTGATAGCACACAATCAAGGCGGTCAGTTAACCGGTCCGAAGAGTAAAATTCACTGTGTACTGACTTGTATGGCAATAATGATGTGGATTCGCAGATTCTGTGGCAGTTAGTTTTGCATTGTTGGAACCAAATGTCGTCGATATAACGGGTTTTAATTTCAGGCAGCAAATGGTCTGCTTTCACTCTTCTAGTGTAATGGATGTACGTGTGGTACGAGGTCCCAATATCGACTAGGATCATTACCTGGTGGCTGCGAAAGTCCGCACAAGATTGAGCAGGGCGAAAACGTACGAAGCGTACGCACACGGGAAAAGCTAAATATCGACAAGCTGCAAACACCGCAGAAATCAATATCCTACCTACAAAAGCTCACTCTCCTGCTAGAGCAGTATGCCCCGCCTCCAGAGGACCCAGACGCGCAGTGAAAGCACATCTCCCATGCTTTGGAAACCGCTGCAAGGACTGAACTTGGCTCTCAAAAACCGCAGAAGGAAAAAACGACGAAGAATGTCGCATTGCAACTGATGAAAAGGATGCTGCACATATGACAAGGATACAGTCAGTTACAACACGTGCTGCGAATGAGCGGTACAAGAGGCTGAGAAGGGAGGCAACCCAATTATTAAGGAGGAAAAACTGACGGTGGGATCAGAGAGAGAGGGAAATGTGAGGGATGAACAATGAATCCCGAAATTTTTTTACAGAGTATGAAAATCGTATAACCGGCCGAATAATGTGCTGCCCTCCTGCAAGGTCGTGAATGGGAATCTTGTGACTGATAAGCATTGTGTGTTTAAAATGTGGAGAGATCACTTTTCAGCTCTACTCCACTCAGATTCTTCCACTAGAGATCATGAGGTAATGATTGTGGAAGACAGTGTAGATTGTACATACCTCCCTCTCTCCCTCCCCCCTAAATAAAATCGCTCATAACAAATAAGATCTGAATAAATCAATAATTGTAATTTGAATGTTATCAACTGAAGTGAAAAAATTGTATTTGCAGAAAAATGTAAATGTAAATTTAATTTAAGGCTTCAATCGGCTGTTAGTTTATAATTATTATTTATAAATATTATTATTTTCTTTTTTTAATTCAAGCCCAAGACCATTCTATATATCTATTAATAGAGATCTGATTTTTTTTATTAAAATAAAATAAGAATAAATATTAATTAATATGTTTCCTAGAGCAAAATGTATACCAAATATAAAGGGACAACATCTGACATTACGAATTGTAGGTGAATGTTATTCATTCCATATATATATTTTCTCTGTAAATAGTTATATGTACACATGCCATCAGAACAAACAGCTATTTCCGTACCAGTCGAGATGAAAATTAAACACCGCTCCAAAAACACAATCTCATTCCCTTATTCATCCTTATTCCCTGTTCATCATTTTCAGCGCTAGTTCTCTATACTGGAAAGAGACATCCATGAGTATCTCCATTTATCTCTCGCACTAACCATTACATTGTTGTAACGAAAACACAAGTTTCGTCTTCCTCCATGAACATTACTATAACTGGACACCTCTCACAACTCATACTATCCTGTTCCTGGCGATGTTGGTGGCATTTTACATAGTGTAACGAGGGGAGCGCATTACCCATCCATGGAATATTTTACATTTCGAGGTTTCTAAAGGGGCTAAGTGATGAGCTTATTAAGTTTTTACTAAAAAGGGGATGCTGGAGTTCACAGAATGTTATCAGAAATGTAAATGACAGTGTAATGGCATTAGGACTTCATAGTTCGGAGCACTGTTCGCCTTATACTTATAATAACATAATGCTCACTACATTGGTGGTATTGAAGAAGTAACTGAGTACCACAGCATTACAAAATTGTATCGTGAAAAACTCGCAAAAGTACTTGCCCTAGAGTATGAAATATATTTCGGTCTTCTAATATTTGTGATTTAAAATCCTTTATATCCTTCGCATTAATAGTATCTACCCGGGTAGATATTGCAATTTGAATTAATTTAATAATATCTCTGAGGGGTTTCATCCGATTTAGAAATTCTTCAAACTCAGTTATCATTTTTCCACATTTATTTCAGTAAATGAAATAAAAATTATATTTAAAAAAGTTTTTTTTTTAATTTTTTTCTAATTTGTACCTACTCTTTGTGTACCCGGTTTGATAGTATCTACCCGGGTAGATACAAATAAAATTGTTGTCAGGTTTACTACTTGGAAGTAAATATTTATTATAAATGAAGCCGTAATAGTTGTGTTTTTTATTTCGAATATAAATTTTAAGAAAATATATTGAATTTATCGACGTAAACTCTTATTTGATGTAGAAATACAAATGTGACAATTTTTGCACTTTGTCTGTGTATCGTATATAGGCATTTTACATGGGGCACATGCCTGTCGTCTAGATCTCTACTTCCTGGACCCATGGTAGCATATGGAACAGCTATCTTTTTGTTTCGTACTTCCACTGCAATTCCGTTTTGATACTTCATCGGCCACACTATCTTCGATGTTGCCATCGCTATTCGAGGATATTGGTTCACCTGTTATGGAAAATTTAAAAAAATTTTCGACAAAGGTATTGAAACATACCTAAAATGCATTGTACGGCTAACAACCATAGGGCTTTTCACCTCTAGATCTTATATTATTACTGCCAGAAATTATATATGCAGCAAGAGTTGAAATATCCAACAAATTGTAAAACATAGACAATGGCCAGCGAGTTATTAAAAATTTTCGTTAAGAAAGGGGAAAGGAATTTTGTTCATGGTATCCACCCCACTTCTAGCCTTATTATAAAATAAAATAATTTCTGATGTTTTTTTTTTATATTGGACACAGCCGAATATCTATGCAAGGATGACAAGTGTACAACGGATTTTCCCTTTGCTAGTATCGTCCGTAGGAGCAGTAGGTTCCGTTAGGACTAAACCCAAATTTGCTTGAATAAACTTATCGCCTTTTTGAAGCTTAGAATTGTTTGTTTTCTGATGTTGCCACTACAGACAATGCCCATCTGACCAGTCCTTCTAACTATGGTAAGGTGGCGATGAAATTATTCATTGTTACATTGTGTCCTGTCTTTGTTTGGGGAGCAACTAAGTTCTTCAGAACCCTCTTTCTATCCTATATAAATTTTCGCATTTGGGGTATATAAATATTTGCTACCGCGACCTCTCAAGCCAAATAATTGGTCATCCCCAGTATTCGAGTTTACCATTTCAAAGATGCCAAAGGTCTCTTGTCCTCATTTGTGAAGAGTGCATGCTAACGATTAGTTAGTGGTGCTTTTCTGGATTCCTGCGAACACATTACAAGAAAAATTCTAGAAAATTCCACCAACAAATTGGTGTCCAAGATAATGCTTCTTTTTGGGTGTTGTTGATATTCCAGGAGAAGGTGGGTTTGATCCCTGCTCTGACCAACTTACATTTCTTTCGACTACGGTCAGCTCGCTTAGTGATGTCGACACGATCAACTACTTACTACTTAGCCATTAAACGTTCGGAACCGGTGTAAAACTGTAGGTCCAATCAGTGAGTAGAAACAAAGCGCATAGCTCACTGGTTGTGAGAAGCTCTCCCCAGTCCCACGATGGGAAGTATTGGGAAACAATTAATTTAATTATTTATCTAAAAGTTTGGACTCTTATGATCTGGTGAATCATGCAAAAAATGTGACCATGAAGTCGTGTATGATATTATGGTCATGCACGAATGTATTATTATTTTATACCATTTCGTACCATCTTTACAAATTCTTCTATTGGAGGCCGGCTCTTGGTCATCATGGTCGCCGTCATCGTCGTCAGATTCAAGATCAGTTTTTTTCTTCCTCAATAAATTCAGCATCCGAATTCATTCCTTCCTTATCAGGAAAGTATTTTATATACAGTCATTTTAACTCCCAGTTACGTATATCGTCAACAAATTGTCAATTATTTTATAATATTATGTGATTGAGAACCATACGAATGATATTGAATATTTCTGTATCTACCCGGGTAGATATTATTAGACAGTGTAATGCAAAGGATATGTATATACGACTACTTGCAACCTACCTATATAACACATCCAACACTCTCACAGCAAAACTTTAACAGGTTCATCCTGTTACAATGACTTCTAGGATAACAATATTTCACTTTCAATATTATGGTCATATGATTGGGATGAATGCATATTTGTAATGTATAGATATGAAATACGGTTATACCATTTCCAGACACCAACCTAATGGTAGACAAAGTGTCAAGGAAATTGGATTAGCCACCTGAATGGGACGCTAATATTGGTGCGTCTCAGGTTATTATGTGACGACAGTCACGTTACAGCTCTAACCAACGTTCGGATGTGTCCAGTGTATTTACGATGCATTGTGTTTGTGTTGAAGAGAACTTAGGTAGTGGGAAGAAGAAAAGAGGAGGTAGTGTTTGTTGGCATTAGATTTGAATTTTGGTAAATTTTAAATGGTGGGAAATACCTCTGTGAAAAATTGGCGGAAATTCTAT
This sequence comes from Phaonia tiefii, assembly GCA_963931995.1. NCBI lineage: Eukaryota > Metazoa > Arthropoda > Insecta > Diptera > Muscidae > Phaonia > Phaonia tiefii. Next base: position 191,368,002 of record OZ008368.1, on the reverse strand, counting down.
ACAAATGGGCTGAGCCCTTGAGAGCATTCGAGAATATTGGCCGAGTATTCAAGACTCATGATGACAAAATCCCATTTCGTCGATATTTAAGGGAGCAATTGGATTTCACACCGTAGTGTTCCCAGTTCTTTGTCGTTACTTAGCGCATGTAGATTTGTTCACTAATGCAATGTTTAAAGCAAATCCGATGCCAAAATGGCAAAAAGTTAATAATATTATTAGTTTCATTCAATGGGTAAAAAGCTTTAAAATGGTATAACTCTGGAACAGTGACTGCAAACTTAAAATTTAAATATTTAAAAATTGCTTGGAACTTATGTCTCTTAAAGTGTATCATTAGTTTTTTTTTTAAATTTTCATAGAAATTTGTAAAATTATAAAGCATTATTTAGAAAATTTTTTCAAAATTTACACAAAAATTTAATACATGGCACCTTATTGAGCCAAATCATTGCAAAAACTGATGGTTCTCCATACACAATAAAAGTTTTGGACGTTATTCTTTAAAAATGTTAACGTACAAACTCAGAAAATTGTGGTTTTTGACCGAGTTTAAAGTAAAATTCAAAAAAAAAAACGTACGGAATACTCGATTTTTGGGAGAAATTCAACTTGCGCGACCTCTAAACCTCTTCCGAAAAATCTAAAAAATACTTTAAAAAAATACTAATAAGCTTTCCAATTAGGCTTGAGCACCCATGGAAATCGAAAAATAGAAATTTGTTGGGACAACCTAATGTGCATACGTAGTATAGATATTTAGAAGAACACAGCCCTATTAGCGAACGCATGGCGTTGTCAGCACAATGTTATACGGACGTAGGCCCAAATCCAACCCTATTTTAAGCCGGGTTGACTTGTGACGATGCCCATTTCAGCTGATCGATTGCATCTCGATATTTCTGGGTGCTCTATGATACTGGCCGCTACGGCGGCTATGTTTTCTTCACATCGCACCAGTCTCTGTGTGATTTGTGGTTTAAGGTTCAAAAGAGTCCACAGACGACGACCAACTTCACAACGAACTTCACGATGCTTATTTACAACTGCGCCGCAATTTCGATATCATATTTTAATAATATTCCTACGTTGATCAGGCGGCGTGAAACAATACACAATGAAATGACAAATCTTACTCAATATTTTGACAGCCGCATGTCAATGGTATCTTTGACAGCTTTAAATTATAACAATTAGAAAAAGTATCATTAAAATCTAGTCTGACTAGCATTATTTCTAAGAAGTCTACGACTTTTTTCTACGATATACTCGTTTACTTGTAGCTAAACACCTTGAAATAAATAAAATATGTGTAACCGATTTAACTGGATTTTTGATCCAAAGAACCCGAGGTTTTCAGTTTTATCTCAATCTATTGAAATCAGCATATTTATTAATAATAAATCAGCATTTCGTGAATGTGCATTTCCTACATCCACCCTCATGGAATATTATAAATTGAACTGGTTACCTTCCTAATGTTTTATTTGAGTTCAAAAGACGCCAAATTCACGTTTTCATATTTCAACGATTTCAGAACACCTAAAATCATCAAACTATCGATCATATACTGTAATATATGTATGTACATGTTTTGCTCCAACTTGTCTTGCTATATTTATAGTCTTCTACTTGTCTTTCAACTCAACATAATGTTTTTCAACACTGTTTTTCTGCGTTTTTTTAAACTGACAAATTTGTGACTGTTTAAAATGGAAATATATGTATACCATCGATTTTCTCTAACGCATGGTTCTGAATTAGCATTTGAATATTAATGGTGTGATTTGTGTTAAGCTAACATTGTAATGTCAACGATCAGCCTGTGATGTATATTGCAGCTTGGTTGTTTTTGTTTTTTGTAGACTTATGACGCTTAATGTTGATTAAATGCTACTTACAATCTCACCACGAATGGTTGAGGAATTCCTTAAGGAACTTTCTGGAAGAATCGAGAAATAGCTAGATGGCGGTATTGTGAGTTGGGTTGGAAATCCGCTGGATGGCGAGTTGCGGAGAGGTGTAACCGATATATACATATGACTAGCAACATATTTCGACTCAGTCTGTGTTCTTTTACTTTTTTCCACAAATCTGTTTAATAGAAAATCTGCGGTCTTATTGCGTCACCCTGCATAACGTTTATTAATCCTTCTTTAAATTTTGTGTTGTTCAAAAACCGGGCTTTAAATAAAGTATCTATTTCGAATAATTCCAAACCCGGGAGTCGTATTTTAACACTCAATTAACCAGGTTTTGTGGTAGTGGAATACCATCAGCGGCCTTCCAAAACTATACAAATTGCCTATCAGGTTTAATTTCAATTTGTTTTTGTTTAATCATAGTACTTATACTTACGCACACTGCCTCTCTCAAGCATAGTGTGAACTCGCGTAGGCTTACGCTCGAATGTTTTATGTCACTCACGTCCTTGCACGCTCACGTGAGCAAGTTTAAATTTTACTCACACACGCGCGTCATCATGAGTGATTTGCGCTAATCCGGTCATTAGCATCTATTTGGAGTGTAGTTCTTCTTGAAGTGTTAATATCTATAGGCACGGATAGGGCAATCTATCAAAGTTCACACATACGTGGTTGTTGTACAACAATAGTCTCCCAGTGTGCCAAACGGATCCGTTTCGGATTCGTAACGGATCCACTTCTTCGTACTTTCTATCCGTAACGGAATTTGTTACGGATCCGCAAGCGGGAGAAATTCCTACCAAAAAAAAACGGATACAAAAACAGATTTTATGTTTGTTTTTCGGATCCGATACGAACTCGTTACGGACATCATATTAGGATCCGTTGCGTACTCGTGTATTTTAATAAAACGTATCAGTTTCGGATCCGAAAGCGGGAGAAATTCCTCTCATAAAAACGGATTCAAAAACGGATTTTGTGTCCGTTTTTCGGATCCGTTACGGACATCATATTAAGATCCGTTGCGGATCCGTGAATTTTAATAATTTAATAAAACGTATCCGTAGCGGAATCCGTTACAGATCAGTTTCGGATGCGCAAGCGGGAGAAATTCTCCCAAAAAAAACGGATCTAAAAACGGATTTTTTGTCTGTTTTTGGGATCCGTTTCGGACTTCATATTCGGATCCGTTGCGGACCCGTGTTTTTTAATGGCCAATATGCTTTAAAGTTACAGTTTTGTATAATAAATGATATGAAATGAAATTTGACTTTCAATGCTTTTCTCCTATTCTAAAAAAAACTAGATTGCAATTGAGCTGTAATTTACGGAAAAAAAAATATTAAAAACTGATTTTTCTGGGTCCCACACAAGGACCTTTTCTTAAAAAAAACCAATTAGCCATTACACTGATTCCGTTTCTTACTTTTTTACGGAAACAAATCGGGATTGAAATGGATTATTCAATTCGCGGTTACACTGATTCATTTTTTAACTTTTTTACGGATCCGTAAATTCGCGATTACACTGATTCCATTTTAAAATTTTTACGGATCCGTAAATTCGCGATTACACTGATTCTTTTTTTAATTTTTTTACGGATCCGAAACGGGTCCCCAACGTGTCCGTAAATTCGTGATTACACTGATTCCTTTTTTAAATTTTTTACGGATCCGTTATGGACCCGTTTCGGATCCGTAAAAAATTTTCTATTACGGATCCGGAACGGGTCCGTAACGGATCCGCATCCGTTTTTGTGCACATTGGGCTCTGTCTGAAGCTAAGTATGATGGTACTGATGTTGCGGCAGCGAACAAACAAACAGGTTGTCGTCGCCAAAGAGTATTGAATAGTATAGAGAACTCATGGAACGAATTGTATGACTCAAAAGTAATGGAGACATCTGCCGAATGATTCAAAACGTATTACTCTCTTTTTGTTATAACTTGGTCCATTCACAATTTTGATGTGAAACATTGATGCCTTTTGAAACATTTATACTTTTTGTTTTATGTAATTATGTAATAATATTGTCGAAATGATGCATTTATATTGAAATATTCTATAAAGGGAATAAAACTCGTTTATGCTCTTTTACTCATACTCTCTACATGAGAGCGGAAAAAGAGTGCAATAAGTTCTCTATACTATTCAATACTTTTTGTCATCCCTCTGTTAATGGGCTAAAGATTGCTTTATTTATTTTAACAATTTTATATCAAATGCTAAAGCAGATGTAAAATGAATGTGCAAAAGCGAAAAAGCTTTCAGCATAAGAAAAAAATGAATATAATAAAATTTATTAATTTTTCACTTCACACTTGACTTCACACCGAAAATGGTTCACGCGAACTACAAGAAGACTATTTTTCAAAGACAATAATATTGGGTGGTGAGTTTAATACGAATTTTTCAACCGCAGAAGCACTGCCTCTTATGGAATTTCTCCACGATAAATTCAAGCTTACTATTAATACTTCGTTTCACTCCCCAAGTACTATCCAAAGTACTATAGTACAACTGACGCTGATTTCGCACGTTATTTAGATAGAATAGAATCAAAAGTTCATGAGTCATATTTCAGCTATCACAGACGAATTTTATGTGTGTTAAAAACTTAACATTAATAAATCATAAAATTAAAAGTAAAACTAAATTCAATAAACTATTGGCTATAAGAATCACTCAAAAAGTAAAAAAAAAATTTTCGGCGCAGAGGCCCCCCTTCGTGGAGCAGGTCACATATGTATTTTTTGAAAGCGCCGTGTAGAATATTCTGGTCCTACCGCAACAAAATTGGTATTGCTGGTAAGCAATTTTAACCTGCATTCCCCCTTTGAGAGCCTTTCTTGGTTTACGAGATATCTCAAAATGGAAAATTATGCCATATAGCAAAGGTACTAGAGATACATCAATCTAATATGTGATTAGTTTTTGGAACGAAGTTCCATATCGCACGTTGTGGGATGGGGGCTAAATGAAAAAATGTTAAGCAACTTTTTTTTAACTACTTTATTACAACCCATTATTATCAACTATATTGGGTACTTTTGATTTGGTTTGGTTTAACGGGAAGTTTTCTAGGTGGAGCCTGTTTATTACATATTGTAATTTTGAACCCTATAAAAAGTAAATTTAGAAAAGCCAACGCGCAAGACTTGCAAATCCATGAAATACAACCCCCAGCATGGAATTACATTTGGCAGCACACACACTTTTACACGCGTATTTTTGGTTTGGTTTGTGTCTAGACTAACATATGTGGGGATAATTCTTGTTTAATAGGAAATTTTCTAGATGGAGCCTGTTTATTACATATTGTAGTTTTGAACCGAATAAAAATTAAATTTAGAAAAACCAAAGTGAAAGAAGTTTAAAACAACAACATTTTCTTAAATAAGTGCGTTTTCTTAAAAAAAGTAAATTTTCTCAAAAAAAATACCTATTCATATTCTTAACCAGAGTACCTATACTTAACAAAATACCTTATCTTGAAGAAGTACATTTGCTTAAAAAATTAATTTTTCATGCAAAAAGTACCTTTTCTTAAAAAATTTAATTTTTTAAATAAATACCTTTTATTAGAAAAGTACATTATCTTACAACAAATTGCCTTTTCTTCAAAAAACTACATTTTCTTTAAAGAGTACCTGGTTGGAAAACAAAATAACTTTTATTGGGATAAGTACCTACGCTTGAAATTGTACCTGTTTCTGAAAAAGGACCAATTCTAAAAAAATTCCCCTTTCGTAAACAAAACCCCCTTTTTCAAAAGAAATACCTTCTCTTAAAAAAATACATTTTCTTACAAACATTCCCTTTTTTAAAAGTACCCCTTCTTAAAAATAAAATAATACCTTTTCTTGAGATAAGTAGCCTTTGTGAAAATAGGTAAATTTTCTTAAAAAATAACCTTTTCCTAAAAAGAGTACCACGTCTATAAAAAGTACCTGTTCTTAAAAAATGTACTTCTTTGTAAAAAAAAATGCATACCTTTAGGCTTTTTCTTACAGAAAGTACTTCTTATTAAAAATGGTACCTTTTCTTAAAAAAACATTAGCTTTTAATAAAAGAAGTACCTCTCATCAAAGAAAGGAACTTTTCGGGAAAATATAATACAATTCTTACAAAAGGGACCAAAAAATATCCTTTTTTTAAAATATGCATTCAATAAATAAAAAATTTCTTAAAAAGTGTTTATCATTTTACAAAAAGTATTTTTTCCTAAAGATCCATTTAAATTACAGTATTTTGCAACAGGCGCCTTAGGTGTGTTGGAACTAACTAGTACATAATATATAGCGAAAGGAACTTCGTTTCAACCGGGTGTCCCCTGACACCTCTGGTATTTTTTCATCACACGTGTTGATTTTGACATAGTGTATTGTGTTCTGAGTAAAATATGTGTAGTGATTTCAGAAGAAGCATACATTGCAAATACAAAAATTTTATTGTATTTTCCGAGAAGCCTGTGTTGTCTGAGATATCGCTATTTGGATGTTTGAAGATTCTTCAATTTCAGAAATTTTAAATCCAGTAACTACAATGTGTTGTGTTCGTGATAGACGCAATAAATGCATTTGACATATATCAAATCTGGCGTCCTTGAAACTGTACCAATTACAAATCCAAACCAGTCAACTTGACTTGCTCAAAAATGTAATGAACTGGAAAAAATTGGAAACTAAATTTGTATTACGATACTAATCTGTACGCGACGCTTATAGTCTAGTCCCAGAGCACGGAGTGACCATAAATTTGTTCGTCAGCGTTATAAATGAAATAAAATGAAATGAAATAAAAAATGTATCTAAACTCAACTTGTGAACTAGTGGTTGGTTGGTTGGTTGAAAAGGCTGCAAGACCCTTACCCTGCATTTACACATGCCAGTAGTGGCATGCCATTGTTGTATACGTATTATCAACGAAAAAGAAGAAGAAATAGTCGAATCTGTTGCCATTTGCATTTGCGTTTACACATGCCACTGCCACTTCATTTGCAAAATGTACTGAAAGCAGAAACTACAAAAAATTTATTTACTGCTGAAATTAAGAGAAAGTTGTGCAATTAAGGAAAATGAAAAACTTAAGAAAACAGTTGCCAAAAGGAGATGCTGGGTAAAACCCCTAATGATAAAAAGGTGCGAGTTGGATATTGAAGCACATTTGCTGAAGGATTTGCCTTGGGAGGACTTTGACTCCATCTCACCTATTTGTTTTGTTTATAATATAGAGTTACCGAGTTCATAACATAAGCAAATGTTTTGGGAAACGATTAACATTTATTGTTATTAGTATTATTTTAATAGTATTAATGCTCTATTATTAACACATTTGCATTTTGTCATGCGATTTTCAAGAAATATATCATAATAATACATTTAACAAGTTAAATCTTTAATTACAATTTTACAGTAATCCAGTAAATTTGCATTAAAGTTTTAACAGGGTAACATTGTTTATCGTTTTGACATTTAGTGGCAGGCAAATGCCAAATTCTACCCCCAAGTAATTTCAGCTGCCACTGGAGCTGCCATTGCGAAAAATGTAAATGTGTTAGTGAAAAAGTGTGAGTGTATTGAGTTAGTGGCAGTGGCAGTGGCAGTGGCATGTGTAAAGGCTAGGTTAGGCTAAAGAACCCCACTGTGATACCTGCAGTTTCCTCCATAGCAACTATTGACTAGTCGTCTAGCCAATTTGCCCTTTCAATAACTTCGTCTATAAGCCCTATAATAAGCCTTACAGGGATATCCTGTAGGGCTACGGTGCTAACTAAATGTGTTCCGAATATCCTACTTCTCAGTCCTGCCAGAGCAGGGCAATCCATGAGAAGGTGCTTCGTCGTTTCCTCGTCCTATTCCATACAGCATCTACAGAGAGTGGAGTTTCTATGTCAACATTTTAGGGCGTGTTTTCCTACAAGACAATGTCCCGTAAGTGTTCCTATCATTGTGGATAACCTGCCTCTCGGCAAGTTAAGTAGTTGCCTAGTCCTCTTCCTGTCCACCTATAGCCAGAGGACCCTGGCTTGTTTGCAAGTTGAAGTAAGTCTCCACTCGTCCTTGAACATATTATCGGCCCACTGCCTGATCTGCAAACGGCAGGTAGAGATTGGCATACTAACACCTCATTTTGCCGGAAGAACCTGTGCCGTAATACCCTGTATACCTAACGCATCCGCTACGCAATTGCCTGGAATGTCGCTGTGTCCCGATACCCAGATGAGCCTGATGCCAAAAAAACTCTGCCATCACCCTAAGTGATGAGTGGCATTCTTTCATCGTCAGGGACGTAGCAAACATGGCTTCCAGGGATTTTTTGGCAGCCTGGCTGTCTGTGTAGATACATATTCTCCGGAGGGTTGTGACACTACTTTTCAGTAGTTCAGCAACCTCCAGTATGGCGGTAATTTTCGCCTGAAATACGCTACAGTGATCAGGCAGCTTGAAGGAGATATTTACGTTTAGGTCCGGTGAATGGACCCCATAGCCTACTTGCTCGTCCAACTTTGATCCATCCGTGAAACATCTGATACCACTCGTATCCCCTTCCAGTGACTTTTCCCAGGTATTCCTGTACGGAATAGAAGTCCTTAGATTTGTCGCTGGTAGAAGGTAGGGGATACAGTAGTCCGTTTTAACGGGAATAGAGTTGATCCGGTGAAGTAATTCAGCGTGTCCGGATTTCCCCGATATCTAACCGCCACAATCTCTGATTCTCACCAGTATGCCCACTGCCCCACTAACGCTAATCAGAGCTGATCATTGAATTTTCATTAAGGAATTCAGAATATATTTCTTTTGGAGGGACCTCCTCCAAACTATGATGCCATAGAGAAGTATTCGTCTAACGATTGCCGTATAAATCCACATGCTGATCTTAGAAGACAGCCTCCAGCGCTTTCCTATCGCCCCTTTACAGCAGTAAAGAGCAACAGACACCTTTTTCACCCTCTCCTCTACATTCGGTTTCCAAGACAGTTTTCTGTCGAGAATTATTCCCAGATACTTGACCTTTTCCGTCAACTGTAATTGCACCCCATTAATTGACGGCAGTTCAAATGCGGGTATTTTATATTTCCGAGAGAACAAGATAAGCTCGGTTTTAAGTGGGTTAAGTGATAGTGTGTTGTTAGAGGTCCAGTTCGAAATCAGACTAAGTAGGCTGGTTGTACGAATACTAAGTAAATTGAGGTTTCTACCCGTACAGATGATAGCAATATCATCGGTATAGGCAAAGACCTGGAATTCGGCCCTGTCCAATTCAAGAAGCAATTCATTGACAGAAGTTAACCATAACAGTGGAGACAGAACTCCCCCCTGCGGTGTCACCCTGTTAACGTTCCTAGCAATTGTAACACCACCCCATTCAGCTTTGACGGATCTATCCACCAGAAGCTTCCCAATTAGGCGTGTCAACAAGCTGTCGAGTCCTGGATTCTGAAACGACCTACGAATCGCCGAGGGTTGAATGTTATTGAAGGCTCCCTCGATATCCAGGAAGGTCCCCAGAGCGAATACCTTATTCTCAAGAGAGTTTTCTATTATGCTGACTATAGAGTGGAGAGCCATCTCAGTTGACCTGCCCTTGAACTATTTTCAGGAATACCGAATACATATATTAATTCAACCAAACCACATCATAAATTTATTCCGCCAAATCATAACGTTCCATGTGATGCAAATATATCACATATCTCAAACATCAAAAAGAGTCATTACTAAAAATTGTATATAATTTGTTTTGATGCTAGATAGTCTTTTGCATATTTCCAATGGCATCGAAAGGTATTAGAAATTGTGTTCCACTACCCACCTTCAACATTCTGACCTTCCACACGAAAAGTTTCCCTATCTAAGCTTTCTAATCATGCCACGAGTACATTGCAACTCAGAAAGTTGAAGAGTCTGGGCGTATAACACAGAACCACTCTTTCTTGAAGACAATTTCATCGCTAAAAACTTAGTGCTGAAAATGTATCATTGAATCATTTTCTTAATAAAAAGTTGGAAACTAAAGCCTCTTGTTATTTCCGCCACATGAAAACCGGAATGTTTGGTAGTAAGCAAACATTTACTTGCTGAAGCTATATCACAGTCCTACTCTGGACAAAACCGTCCTATTTGTTTGTTTCTGTCTCTCTCTCATTCTTCTCAACGCCTGTTCATTTCAACGTTGGTGGCATTCAAATAGTAATACAACATCCTATTTCGAAAACGATATACCCAGAAGACGTTGAACAATATCACATTAGATGATGGCATGTGATAAAAATATATCACTAGTTGCAGTCAAGATATATTTTTCAAATGTTACCATTTTGTTATGTTTCACTTAACCCTCAACTTCTCGTACAATTATGACTATAAAAAGGCAAATGCTTCCTTAGGAAAAAAAAACACTGAAAAAAATTATTAAAAATTTTCTTTGATTTAACTCACTCACTCTCTTCTTCCAGCCTGTTATTGGTATGTAAATATTAACAGAGTGTAGTTATCCCTACTTTTATAGATTTAGGAAAATCCTTATCCCAAGATTTGTTCTGCCAACAAAGAGAAGCCACTTGCAATCCAAAATGGGGAACGGGATATTTTGTTTAAAAAAGTTTATAAAATCTAATATGCCTGCCTCCACATTTATCACACCCTGATATATGAAATATTGGGGATATTTTTAGAAATAAGCGGGACGTTAAAGAAACTTCTCATGATTTTTGTGACTCAAATAAATAAAATGAATATTTTCCCATTGAACCACAGCAAGGTACAAGGGAGAGCTGCTCACAGTCAATGAACTGCGAGCTTTCTAGTTTTACACTTACTTCGGTTTTCATAAATTTTGCTTCCAATGGCATTGTGCCCTTCGGACAATTTATACAAAATAATATCACACTTTCCTTACACATATCTAATATATGCTTTGTAGCATTGTCCTACTTTTAAAACTGTTTTGATAAAATACTGCGCGGAAAGCCTTCAAAAGAAATATATCACAAGTATTTGTCAGAGACGTTAGTTATTTTTATTTTTATCACTGATTATATATATCACAGATTGTGTATCCCAGAAAAAACTTTATCACAGGTTATGTTGTACAGAAAATGTATATAAGTGAGGTATTAAAAAAATTCGCCCAAAAATGAGCAACAAAAAAGTATCACAAGTTCCACTTGTGCCCCTGCTAAATAAGACTATATCATCACAACCGTCAAATGTGTCGAATTTATTTGAACCGCTTCTATTGGAGTTGTAAATTACGTTAATATGAGTTGCTGATATTAAAATACATCACAGCACCTCCCTGCAATCTATCACATATGACACATTTTATTCACAAATCGTTTTAAGTAGTGCTTAGATAAATTGCTCCCTATTCGTAAATATAATGACTGTTATAAACATTTTATCACAGTTTAAACCCTGGAAACCCTATTCAATATACAAAAATTGCTATCATTCATCGTATGTATCCACCAAAGGCAGAAAATGCTGACTGACATTTGAAAGTATTATTCTTGCGATTATTCTTATTCGATATTCTTTTTCAATATTATGTTTCCCTGAGCCTTTGCACATTCTTATCACTAGTATAAAACAACTATATTTGAACTATATAAGAATAATGTTTATAAAGGCGCAAAGGACGCCAGTTATTCTGTTGCGTTTGTTCATCAAATAGAAAATTATATACTGACAATTTCACCAAAGCCCTTGTGATAAAAGGCTCTTATCACCAGCTCTCTGATTGATAGATTTGTGTATCATACAAAACCTTTCCCACTGATAACACGGGAATACGCCTACGCTCAGAATTCCATCATTACTTGTTGCATTTTATGTTAACCTGATTGATTGAGAATCCTTATCACAAACTGAAAATATTCTCTTGTGCCCCACTCTCTAAAGATCTCATGGAAATAAGACTTATTGAAGGAAACGCAATGCAGTACAGGTTGCAATGATGTATCTATTATTCACTGGAAATTGAAAATATTCGCAAAATGCTATACAGACTTTATCACAGATAACGCCAAAAAATATTACTGGACATTTTGGTGAATCATTTTCTAAGAAATGAGAACTGATTTCTACCAAAGAAAAAGCATTTACCATTGACTTCAATTACGAAGAGCTCAACTGGATTACAAACCATTAGCTTTAGCAATGATGAAAATAAATCACAGTTTTGAACAACATGTTGGTAAAAATGCTGTTATATATTACGATTTATTGAAATATGTTTGTTTTGCCTGGGTTTTTTTTATTGTACTTAAACTATGAAGTGATGAAACTACATCACTGGTTTACATTTTCTTACATTTCAAACTGAATAACGTTAACATACATTCATGAGTTTACTTGTCTATATATATTGCAACAGTAAAATCTCCAACAATTAGTATCATTCTGCTCTCCCACACCAAAAGTTACATGTATTACACATTATGTTCCAGGCATGAGTATTCCATTTTCATTTAAATGGCCTGCTCCAGATTTGTACTACATTTCGTCTCTTGAATGATTTTTTTTGCCCCAACATCAACATTCTATCACCCATACACTGCTGTAAAAGGAACTTGCAGATATTTTAAATCATCCTATAAAGACACCTCCCACATCTCTCAATATCCTGTTCGTTGCAGTGAATGTTGTAACTACAGTTGTTTACTATACTTAATTATATGCCCAATTAATTATGGCCACAATTCCATGGAATCCTGTTCTAAACGATAAGCAATTCCACTATGTAACATTACAGATATATTTAATGATATGAATTTATCACAAGTATATTGTAGTGATAAAACAACTCGTCACAGTAATGAATCTTTCCTCCATCCCATTGGAATATTTGGGAAAGTCTTTCGAAAACTATCGCTATATTTGAATAATTTGTTAGATAAATTGTTTACCACAAAACCTGTGATAAAAAAGCTATCACAGCATTAAATATTTCCAGGTTCCCCATTTGAACACATTAAATTCGATTTATCAAATAAGTAAAATTTTCAAATAACTTGCAATACAACAAATGTATTATAAAACCCGTGATAAAAAACATATCACAGCTACGTTCATGTAAAATATATATCCTTTATTTATGCTAAATAAAATATTGGGAAGAATAAATACGAATAAAACAAATCTGACATCAACCTTAGAAAATATAGATTATTTGAAATGTATTTATTAAATAATTCCCTTCAATACGTTCTGTGACAAACCTTAATGGTTCGCCATATACAACTATGACTGAATTCATATCCCATCATAGTCATTGCAAGAATCTGTATCTCAGTCCCTGTACAATGTTCCACAGAAGTTGTTACAAACAGTTATCACAACTTCTCTTTTGTAAAACATATCTCATGGAAGAAAAAATCTAAAAATGTCGTAAAAAATTTGCTGCATACAAGCAAACAGAGAATATATTCTCTGCCTTTGTGATTATGATTCCCTGTATTGTCTAATATTATTATCCTCAACCAAAAGTAGTCTGTGATATATCTCTCCCTCATTGCCAGCGAGTATAGTCACAAGACAAAGATACAAAAATAAGCAGATTTAACTTCGAGAACAGCTCCCATTCGATCTATAGATATGCCACATTTTACAATAATACATAGAACTGACTTGTGATAAAAATATATCACAAGTGTTGTTTTTAGCGAAGAATCTTTCATAACATTAAAACACATAACACAATCACTGCTTCAAATATTATGCTGGCCTGAATTGATTAATACTTGTATTCTCAACTAAATGTAGTATGGAATGTATATTCCTTTCGTCTCAAGTCTTTTCGAAGTGATACATATATAAGCAGAACACTCTTCGGTTATTCCCAAATGGACCTGCACAAACGTCTCAATCGAACACCCAGCATAGAATGTAGCACAATCCAACTGGTGACAAACAAATATCACAAGTTGCACTCAGCGAAATACAGTACAACCAAAATGCATCCCCTTCTTTAAAGTTTATGTTTCCCTGTATTATTTAACATTTTTATCACCAACTAAAAAGTAGTTTGTGATATATATCTCGCCCTCTGCTCAAGTTTTTTATCCGCTTGAAAGAGATACTAACGTCAGCAGAAAAAACTTTAATTTCACCATCAACCGGGATAAATACTCGTACCGCAATTAGTTATTCCAAGCAACTTGTGGCGAAAGAAAATATCACATCTTCTTTTATGCTAAATACTTTTGAAATTCTTTATTTTCCATACGTTTTTCTATATTTCTATACACGTGTTACGCTTCTTAATTATGCTACCCTGAACTACTGAATATTCTGGACACAAATTCAATTTTGAAAAAATAATGTCAGCATAGTTAAGGAAATTTTGCCAAAATTTGTATACCGCATTTTTCATTTACCCCTGAAAAAATATCACAGGGTCAAACCTGATATCAGACAAATAGAACCACAACCACAACACCAAGACGATGTTGGGAGTTGTTGTGTAATTTTTCGATGCAGATCGAAATATTGGAGTTCAAAAAAAGTAAATAATTAAATAAAATGACCTAAAGCAGTATTGCAATCTAAAGCAGTATTGCAATATTGGAGTTCAAAAAAAGTAAATAATTAAATAAAATGACCTAAAGCAGTATTGCAATCCAAATAACGTTTTTCATATTATTCAATAGTTTTAGTTTCTTCAATATAAACATTTTAAAAATTTAAGATTTTAAAACCAGACCGGGTAATAACCCCCCTATAAGGAAAAATATAAACATTGTGTATCTACAAATAAACCCCTTGTGATGGAAAAAAGTATCACAGATTCAAAAGGAAGAAAATTAAACCATTTTTATCTTAACTTACAACAAATCTATAGAACCATTTGCTTCAAACTTATTTTCATCGTCTTGTCTTTAATCATGTTGCCCTGTGCAATTTCACATTTCTGTCACTGACTAAAGTAACAAACATTCGTCTTTCTCTCACTCACCAGTTTATATGCTCGTTGACTGTCAGTGTCTGGAACCAGAACGTAAATTCCAAAGCCCGTATTCATAATATATATGAAACGTTTAATAAGCCACAATTCATATAAAAAATTGTCTTATAACTATTATAAAAATGTTGGATGAACCTCATATCGCCAACGATCCATAACCCTTATTTGCAAACAAATCGTAATGTGTGATAGAAAAGTATCACAAGTGTCACGGTTTTCCCTGCGCATTCTCTTTAGCATCCATTGACTCCTCTATGCAATATCCTGCAACAACAACTACAAAAACAACAATTTGTTGTTCATCCTTAACTGTTACATAAATAAAAGAAATCGAAAGCTAAAATATCACTGACTTGTCCAACAGCATAAATGTGTGTATCTCCGAAAGCACACAATCTTAGAGAAACAAAATCTACAATAATCTACCACGGAGAATGATGCGGCCCTGGTCAAGTCCAAATTTGTAGCACTATGTGTATTAAGGCGGGGTATTTCTCTTTCTCCTTTTCATTCAAGTCCACCTACTTCCTGTTACTTTTGTATAAATCAGTTTTATCACAACCACAGCTGTGACAAAGTTATCACAATTTGTATGTCGGGAGAGAACTATATAATCACATTATGATAAATATCCACCACTTTTTGTGAATCGAATGGAGTCACAGGATTTAAGACTGAAACCTAACTGTGATACATTTTATTTCGATATGTTTTAGAAATCACGATAGGACCAATTGTGTACACTGGGGTGGGCCGATTTGTAAGGACAAAAGAGTATCGATATTGTGCCATCGATTTTTCGATAGCTTTTGGCATGAGGAAAAAAGTTCCACTACGACATATCAAAAAAATCATTTTCGAGGCGCCCAAATTAAAATTTTTTAACTTTTTCTCAACTTTAATTTTTAAGTTTTTTTTAGTAGGTAACACGGTGCGACAGTCCAAAATACATGGGAAGTGATAGTGTTTTTAGGTGCTGTCGAGTGAAACAATAATCTGCTTGTGAAATTTCCCAAACACCCCCAAAATCTTGAAAACCGGTTAAAAAAGCCTTTAAGTTAGTTGATTACCAACCAATTTTTATTTCATTTCAGTACACTGTGCGACAGAGAAATTAGGGCCTCAACAAAACTAAAAAATTATGAAAGCCCATTGGTGAGGTATCAGAAAATCCCACTCGGTTTTGGCCCTGGTCATCACAATTTTTTTTTATAGTCCAAAGAAGTTTTCGGCTGTTGATCAAAGCTGTAATTCTGATTATACTGCAATATATTCTAAACCGTTACATATTTTTCATTACAACCTTCTACAAAATTGTATCTATTCCATCGTTGCACAATGTTGACTAATGCACATTTTGTAAATAATGCACAGTCACTTCGTCAAATGGCGAAACATCAAACCAAATTTGATATTTTTTGGGTTTCTTGTAATTTTCCAGCACACGGTAAATAATTTGGGGTAACTGTTTTAGAAGGAATTATAGCCCACAAAATTCTTGATAACTTTGCGGAATACACTAATCAACAAAAGTTGTAATTAGTACTCTAAAATGTGTGTAGTAATGTAATATTTTATATTTTTTTTGGTTTTTTACCAAATATAATCAAATATATATGGACATATTCTGCAAAGTTCTTGTGTTTAAGATCATATACAATACGGTCAAAACACTAACCAACAGAAGTGTCATTTAAAGTACTAATATAATTATATCAGTTTAAAATTTTTAATCTTTAACATTGCTGAAATCTTCATTGGTCTATATAAAAAATTGTAATGATCTGGGCTAAAACCGAGTGGGGTTGTCTGATACATCGCTAGTGGACTTTCATAATTTGTGGGTTTCTTTGAGGCCCTAAAGAAAAGCTGCTCATTTGTCGCACTGTGTTATCAGCCGATTTGCATTTTTTCACTGGATTTAAAAAGAAGAAACTTAGGCCTGTCCAACGATAAATACGTTATTTAGGAAAATATGGAGAAGTCTGTGTTTATTTGTCCAGCAAAGGGATATTTTTTGAATTTTGTTTGCCATGTTTCAACTTCGGTAATGATTTCATACAATATTTTAGAAAGAAACCATATTACTCTTGAATTTATTCAAAAGGGACGTTTCCTAATGAGTATAATTCAAAAATCCGGTAGAAATTGACTGAGTTATTGAAGTTTTTATTTTTTGTTGTTTGGATGCAACTATAACGTGTTTGTAGCTTGTCGCAAATATACTATACTTGTGCCCAAACATCTTGTGTTTGCTATTTAATATAATATGTTTGAGACACAATGATTAATGGGCTATAATATATGTTTTTAAGACCCAAATGTGTAATTTTTGTTTAAACCCGCTAAAAAAAAATACGAGAAACATAACAAAGAAACACTAAGGCAGCAGATCTTCAATTCATGAAAACAGTGCTTGCATATATGTGCTTGCAATATGTTGCTGGGGCCGATATTTTTCAGTGTGTAGTTACAAAAATTGCCCGTTTTTATACCCTAAATCACCAGTCTGGTACAGGGTATTATATGTTAGTTTTCGGATGCGAAAACTTGTTATATCCAGAAATATTAGAGGTAGACCCGTCAAAATTTATAACGATTGGTTCAGAATCACTTTCTGAATCAATTGAGCTTCTTCTGTACATGCAAACCTTGTAAGCAAAATAAAACTATAAGTCGTAAATTCAACCCGATTCGGAGAAAATTTTGTAATTTTTTCACACTTGTATGAAAACGGTAACAATCGGTCAATGTGTTGATATTACAATAGACTATAGAAATTTTGGTTTGCTGGGTTCAGACGGTAAACTACTCTTTGGAATGAGTCAATAGTTTGCATTAGCATTGGAAATATCCCATAAAGTAGGTAGACCAAAGTTGCTTCACGTGGGTCAACATTTTGATACAGATCCCATTCAAACTGTTCACTGATGCTGTCGGCAGCCGATTTTATAACTTTTTACCAATTTCAACTACATTTGGAAACTGGAATACATTGGCCCAACCATAGACATATGTATCTCTCGTATAAAGCGTATTACCATGCTTGGTATTTTTGCTTCCAGATTGAATAAATCATGATCGATTTTAAATAAAAAATTCGTTCGTAAGATTCCGACTGATCAGTGATTATGGTTTTTTAAATTATAGAATATCACATCTATTTCTATCTTTTCATTTGCTTAGAGCATCGTTCTTTTGGCCCTGTCCACTAATATATGGAATATATGAAATTGTGCCATTGCACAGTCGTATCACTAACATAAGTTTAGAAATGATAGACCACTGTTTCTTTTTGTTACATGTCTAAACCATGTTTTATGTCTCACAAGATGCGTATTGAAGAACAGATTACAGTAACGTCAAACATTTGTCATACGACTTACTACTGTATTACCTTCAGACCCCTACCAGCCGTTAGTGATTCGATTCCCAGTGTATTTGGTATATTTTGGTCGATAAGGGACTCAAATGACTCTTCATGACTTGCACTTCAGCCCGGTGAACCGAGTTAAAGAGACCCTCAACTTAAGTCATCCTTAAACAATACCCTCACCCTAAGTCATCCACTAAAAAAGGTTTATAGTTTTTCGAGCCGACCAACCTCCAGTTACCCAAATGGGCGGGGCAGATTCGGCAATATTCAATAGCAAATCAAAATTGCGTAAAATATCTAATTCCCAATTTAAATAAGATCTGTTGTGTATCAGCCAATTGACCGCGCAAATTAGGGGCGAAAAATATGGTGTCCCTTTAATCCCATGAAGGGAATGGGGAGAACTTCTAACATCCGGTGAGCTGTGAGCTTTCTGAGCACTCACAGATTGGGACCTACAGTTTTGCTGTGGCTATCGGTGGTGCAATGCTTGGTGTGCGCGCGGCTCTTGTACATGAGAACATGGTTTCAATCCGTGGTCAGACCACCTTACATGAGAAACTGGAATCGATCCGTGCTCAGACCACCTTATATTCTTTCGGAGACGGTCTTCTCGCTCAGTGATGGCGACACTATAGAGAACTTAGCCATAAAAAGGCTTCTCAAAAAAAGATAGAGATTGAGATATAAAATTGCGGGTTGTCCATTTTGAATAACACAATAGGTTTCGGCAACATATTGCCCAGTATGCAATTTATTATCATTAACACCGGTCGTAGTTTATGGGGGATATCATGTCGGTCCACCGGAAATCCACCCAACTTTTGAATGGGGGGTTTCAAAGTGGTTGCCGCATTGTTGTCCATATTTAATTTCAAAGTAGCTGTTGGCAACAAATTGGCTAGTGCCCAATTTCACTAATCCCGTTTGTGGCTTGAGGGAGATATCGTAACGATCTTCCGAACAACTGCCCAACATTTGTATGGAAGGTACCAGAATGGGAGTCGCAAAATCTGACATTTCGCATGGCAAAGTAACATTTGACAAAATTTTGTCCAATATGAAATTCCATAAAGAGTGGTTTTGTTTTACAGCAATTATCTTGTCGACCAACCAGCTGGCCATACAACTATTATATGGAAGGTATCAGAGCGGGATTGGTAAAATCACCTTTGTTGGCTTTTGACGATATGAAGCCTCCCCATATTTTTCCCGTTCAGTATAAATTTACGACGTATAACCCATAATCTTAGTTGAGGCTAATGATATATTGGAACAATAAGTTGTAGCAGAAACATGACTATGTACTAAATGTGTGGATTTGTATGGGAGTTACCAGAACAGGATTGGTCATAACGCCAACATAAATTCCAAACTAACTTTGAGCAACTAACCGTCACTGAAGTCACAGTCTCCCACTTCGTTCTGTGATAAACCTCAATGATTCGTCACATACAACTATGATTGAATTAATCTCACATCATATTGATTGCAAGAATATTTTGTCTCAGTCCCTGTACAATGTTCCACACAAGTTGTTACAAACAGTTATCACAACTTCTCTTTTGTAAAACACATCTCATGGAAGAAAAAATTTTGTTGTTACATTCTAGAAAATTTGCTGTATACAAGCACACAGAGAATATATTATCTGCCTTTGGCATTATGATTCCCTGTATTGTCTAATATTTTTATCCTCAATCAAAAGTAGTCTGTGATATATCTCTCCCTCACAGTCAGCGAGTATAGTCACAAGACAAAGATACAAAAATAAGCAGATTTAACTTCGAGAACAGCTCTCATTCGATCTGTAGATATGCCACATTTTACAATAATACATAGAACTGACTTGTGATAAAAATATATCACAAGTGTTGTTTTTAGCGAAGAATCTTTCATAACATAAAAACACATAACACAATCACTGCTTCAAATATTATGCTGGCCTGAATTGATTAATACTTGTATTCTCAACTAAATGTAGTATGGAATGTATATTCCTTTCGTCTCAAGTCTTTTAGAAGTGATACATATATAAGCAGAACACTCTTCGGTTATTCCCAAATGGACCTGCACAAACATCTCAATCGAACACCCAGCATAGAATGTAGCACAATCCAACTGGTGATAAACAAATATCACAAGTTGCATTCAGCGAAATACAGTACAACCAAAATGCATCCCCTTCTTTAAGGTTTATGTTTCCCTGTATTATTTAACATTTTTATCGCCAACTAAAAAGTAGTTTGTGATATATATCTCGCCCTCTGCTCAAGTTTCCTAGTGCTGGACAGAGATACTAAATTCAGCGGAAAAAATTTTAATTTCACCATCAACCGGGATAAATACTCGTACCGCAATTGGTTATTCCAAGCAACTTGTAGCGAAAGAAAATATCACATCTTCTTTTATGCTAAATGCTTTTGAAATTCTTTATTTTCCATACATTTTTCTATATTTCTATACACGTGTTACGCTTCTTAATTATGCTACCCTGAACTACTGAATATTCTGGACACAAATTTAATTTTGAAAAAAGAATGTCAGCATGGTTAAGGAAATTTCGCCAAAATTTGTATACCGCTTCTTTCATTCACCCCTGAAAAAATATCACAAGGTCAAACCTGATATCAGACAAATAGAACCATAATAAATGAAGACACCAAGACGATGTTGGGAGTTGTTGTATCATTTTTCGATGAAGATCGAAACATTGGAATTCAAAAAAAGGAAATAATTAAATAATTTCATAGTATTTAATAGTTTTAGTTTCTTTAATACAAAAATTTTAAAAATTTAAGTTTTTAAAAACAGACCGGGTAATAACCACCCTATAAGGAAAAATATAAAAATTGTGTATCTACAAATAAACCCCTTGTGGTGGAAAAAAGCATCACAGATTCAAAAGGAAGAAAATTAAGCCATTTTTATGTTAACTTACATCAAATCTATAGAACCATTTGTTTCAAACATATTTTCATCGTCTTGTGTTTAATCATGTTGCCCTGTGCAAATTCACATTTCTGTCACTGACTAAAGTAACAAACATTCGTCTTTCTCTCAGTCACTAGTTTATATGCTCGTTGACTGTCAGTGTCTGGAACCAGAACGCAAATTCCAAGGCCCGTGTTCGTAATATATATGAAACGTTTAGTAAGCCACAATTCATATAAAAAATGTCTTATATTATAAAAATGTTGAATGAACCGATACATAACCCTTATTTGCAAACCAATTGTATTGTGTGATAGAAAATTATCACAAGTATCACGGTTTTCCCTGCGCACACTCCCTGGCATCCTTTGACTCCTCTATGCAATATCCTGCAACAATAACATTAAAAATAACAACTTGTTGTTCATCCTTAAGTGTTACATAAATAAAAGAAATGGAATGCTAAAACATCACTGACTTGTGCAACAGCATAAATGTGTGTATCTCCGAAAGCACACAATTTTAGAGAAACAAAATCTACAAGAATCTAAAATAATCTACCACGGAGAATGATGCGGCCCTGGTCAAGTCCAAATTTGTAGCACTATGTTCATTAAGGCGGGGCATTTCTCTTTCTCCATTTCATTCAAATCCTCCTACTTTCTGTTACTTTTGTTTAAATCACCCTTCTTTTTCAGACTATTTATCCATTAGCGCGGGTATATATTAACACTTTTTATCACAACCACACCAGTGATAAAGTTATCAGAAATGTCGGGCGAAAACTATATAATCACATTACGATAAATATCCACCAAATTTTGTGAATCGAAACATACATTATGGCTGTGGAATAGAGTCACAGGATTAAAGACTGAAACCTAACTGTGATACATTTTATTTCGATATGTTTTAGAAAGTCGGTGGGTGGGTCGATTTGTGTGGGACCAAAAAACTTGACAAAGAATATGGCAGAAACGTAATCTACGGCAAATTCTAATAAAATGTTCTCAAGAAACCATGGATGTAAAATCAAAATCGAGCCCGCGATTTTTCACTTGAAAAATTGTGTATTAGCGTAAAAACTCGACCCAAAAGCCATACTTTTGAAACTGGATAATCTTCGATTTCGATGAAATTTCACATATATATTCTACTCGTTGCTTCCGTTACAATGACGTTTATTTTAGGTCGAAACTGTGCACGGTTCATGTTTATATAGCATTTGATTCGATTCCCAGTGTGTTTGGTATTTTTTTTTATTTTGGTCGATAGGGAACTCAAATGACTCTTCATGCCGTGCACTGTAGTCGGGTGAACCGACTTAAAGAGACCCTCACCCTAAGTCATCCATCAAAAAAATACCCTCACGCTATGTCATCTACTAATAAAAGGCTTTTAGTTTAGCTTATTAGTTTTCAGTAACCTGAATGGGCGGGGCAAGTTCGGCAATATTCACTAGCAGATCAAAATTGCGCAAAATATCTAATTCCCAATTTAAATAGGATCCGTTGTGTAGCAGCCAATTGACCGCCGAAAATTGGTATACATAACTGTGTTTCCCACTACATCCAATGAAGGGATTGGGGAGATCTTCCAAAAACCGGTGAGCCGTGATCTTCCGAACAGCTGCCCAACATTTGTATGGAAGCTACCAGAATGGGAGTCGCAAAATCATCCATTTACCATGATAGCATTTGATCAAGTATTGTCGAATATGAAATTCCATAAAGAGTGGTTTTGTTTTACAGCAATTATCTTGTCGACTAACCAGCTGGCCATACAACTTTTGTGTGGACGGTATCAGAACGGACTTGGAAAAATCACCTTTATTGGCTTTTGGCGATAGGAAGCCTAATTTAATTTCATTAAGATCGGAAACAAATCGGACTGCCGCCCAGCAACCAGAGTGGGCTCGGAAACTTCCCGTTCCATATTTTTTCCGTTCAGTAAATATTTATAGTTTATAACCCATAATCTGAGTTGAAGCTAATCCTATATTGCAGCAAAAATTTGTGGAAGAAATATGACTGTACTAAATACGTGGATTTGTATGGGAGTTACCAGAATGGGATTGGATACAACGCCTAACTTCGATTTCAAACTAACTTTGAGCAAATAACAGTCACTGACGAAATTTCATTGTTATAGATAATGGTTTACGGCAGTTACTTCATTGACCAGCCAGACAGACGAGCATGGCTCAAAAATATTATGAAATGTGAAAACGAATTTGCTCCCAAAATACCTTGGGTCTATCATCTCCTCTTCTATAAATTCCCATTCCATCCTATGAAAGGATTATTGAGAGCCTCTTATAAACTTTTTAGATATAGAACGCCTTATTAAATATTGTCTTCTGCCTCGCTGCTGTTGTTGCCCTTTGCGCTCTAAAGATTTGTGCATTTCTCAGGCCATAAGGTGGAGCTTGTCCATCAGACTTTATTTCACATACTTCCCTGTATAAGTATTGTATCCATTGTATCCCACATACAAGTATTGTCTTCATACACTAACTTGAGATACAAGAAACTACAAATTTTTTGCACTAACAACTTGTTCCAGAGGCACATACTACCAACCTCTCAATGCATTCCACGGGAGAATTAAGCAGAAAAATCCATTTTCTTACAGATACTTATGATACTCTGGTGTATCACTAACTGGAGATGGAAATGCAGCAAGAGTTTTTGTCTATCTCTGTCTCCATCTCTCTTTCCTGATGTTTCCTGTTTCTTGAGGCTAAAAAAGACAACAAACCTTCATTTGAAATATATTATTTTGGAAGAAACAAATATAACAAACTTATAAAAAAATAGCTTAACTTCTTAAATGAAATCCTAGTCACAACCATAAAAGGATTCAAAAAGATACCAATACTTATGGTACCTCTAGATATAACACCACAATAAAAATACCTTCTAAATAACTTATACCAAAACAGTCCTTCGGGCCTCCTACATTAATTGCAGTAACTCATTGCTTTGCCTTTCCAAACCGGAGGTATCTTACGTTATTTCCCGGAACATTTCCGCCAGAACTCCTACAAATAATTCTGCAAATAAACGGTGCCAACACATTTTACTTGCACATCATCCTGCACAAATTTGAACGCAGAACCACACGTGTGATAGAAAAATATTACACGTAGCTTCGAGACAAAATTGCAAAATATACCAAAATTTTAAAAAAAAAAAAAACAAATTCCCCTCCAGGATAGTCTGTAAATAAAGGGTGCCAACACAGTTTTCTGAAATGATATCGCCCACAATGTTAAAAGAATAACCAAATGTGTGATAGAAAAATATCACACGTAGCTTCGAAATCAAAATGCAAAATAAAACCAAATTGTTAAAGAATTTCCCGTCATTTACTTCAAAATTCTTCATATGTATATGTGTAAAATTTGATTGTGTTGAAAATCAAACCTGTGATTAAAATATATCACAAGATCTGGCAGTAAGAGAAATTCACAAAGCTGCCTACTGGCAATTGTTATTTGAATTCTTGTGCATAATTAAAGAATATGTACTTATATTTATGTGATCCTGGCGTAATGAATTTTAGTACCACTGACTCGATTTACAAATGTAGTACAACTGTTTGTCTCCTTCGTTTGGTTCAACTGTCAAACTGTTTTTGTGAGGGCAAAAATAACTTTATAATAATAAAATATCTCAAGTTTATAAGAAATGCTGTGGAGGCGGAGTCGGGGACATTTCCCTGGTGTCAGAGTCGGCGTTAAAGTCGTAAAAATTTGGATGACTTCAAGTTTAATATTTCCATCGAAAGCCAAAATTTGCGGAAAAAAACATAATTTGTTGACCGATTTTTTCGGTTAATTTACATTTTTGCCTCGCATCTAAATGGATTTGTCGTGAGTTTTTTGGTATCTGGCAACAGAACAGATGTATCGTTAAATTCTTAGTATTGTTAAAAAATTTCAAAATCACATATAAATTATTGACAATAATCAAAATAAAATTCGAACTTTTTCAATTCGAGAATATAGTAGCTTTATTTTGAAAAGTGAATTCCTTTTATATTAATCTGAAAAGGGCATCACCTGCTTTAAAATTTAAAAACAAAATACTTCTTCTAAAACCAAATGAATATTAGTGTGTTATGCTACCCATGTAGTGTACATTAGGGTGTCCCACCAATAGAAAAATTTTTGTGCTCAAGCTTTATTTGAAAGCTTATAGGGTAAGGTATTTTTGAGATTTTTTCAGATTTTTCGGAAGAGGTTTAGACGTCGCACAAGTTGAATTTCTCCCAAAAATCGGGTATACCGGACGTTTTTTGAATTTTACTTCAAACTCGGTCAATAACCACGATTTTCTTAGTTTTTAAGTCAAAATTTTTAAAGCAAACAGTCCAATTTTTATTGCGTATACACAAACCACCAGATTCGGTAATGAGTTTGCTCAATAAGGTACCACGTATTAATTTTCTCCCTAAATTTTGGATAAATTTTGTAAATATCGCTTTATATCTTTTAAAATTCCTACGAATATATAAAACACTAATGATGCGCTTTAAAAAGCATATAAATTCCAAGTAGTTTTGTAAAAATAATTTTTGAATTTGTGGTTACTGTTCCAGAGTTATACCATTTTAAAACCTTTTACCAATTGTATGATACTAATAATATTATAATGTGTTTGCAATTTTTGCATCGGATTTGTTTTAAATTTCTATGAAAATTTAAAATATTATTGATGCACCTTAAAATATGGGTAAATTCCAAGCAATTTTCTAAAAAAAATTTTGAATTTGCAGTTACTGTTTCAGAGTTATGCCACTTTAAAACTCTTTATGCAATGTATGAACATAATAATATTATAAACTGTTTGTCTCTTTCCATCGGATGAATATTGTTGAAGATTGTGTTATTGAAAAAATCTACATGCGCTAAGTAACGCCAAAGAATTACACGTAGCAAAAAATGGCCCCGACAACATTTGCAGCAACCATATATATGATTGCTCGCAACCATATATATGTTTCCTGCAATATGTTGGTAGGGCCGTTTTTTTCTGCGTGTAACTTTTTGTCGTTGCTTAGCGCATGTAGATTTTTTCATGAATATAGTGTTTCGAGCAAATCCAATTAAAAATTTGCAAAGAGTTTATAGTATTATAAGTTTCATACAATGGGTACAGATTTTTAAAATGGCATAACTCTCGAACATCAAATGCAAATTTAAAATTTTTTATACAAAATTGCTTGGCAGTTATCCATCTTTTAAAGCGCATCATTAGTGTTTTAAATTTTCATAGACATTTAAAGCAAATCCGATGCAAAAATAGCAAACAGTTTATAATATTTTTAGGTTCACACAGTGGGTAAAAGGCTTTAAAATGGTATAACTCTGGAACAGTAACAGCTAATTAAAATTTTTTTCTACAAAATTGCTTTTAAAGTGTCTTTTAAAGTGCATCATTAGGTTTTTAAATCTGCATAGGAATTTTAAAAGTTATAAAGCGTTACTAACAAAATTAATCCAAAATTTATGAAAAATGTTATACGTGGTACCTTATTGACCAAAATCATTGCCAAAACTGGTGGTTTATGCATATACAATAAAAGTTTGAACGTTTTGCTTTAAAAATTTTGTCTTACAAACTAAGAAAATCGTGGCTATTGGCCGAGTTTTAAATAAAATTCAAAAAACGTCGAGAATACCCGAATTTTGGGGGAAATTCGACTTGTGCGACCTCTAAACCACTTCCGAAAAATCTGAAAAAAATCTCAAATACACTTTACCCTATAAGCTTTCCTTCCAATCAAGATTGAGCAACCATGAAAGTCGAAAAAAAAATTTTATCACAGCTAAGCAACGCCTTGACATTGAATCATCAAGTCTCCACAAGTCATGTTTTCCACGCCGATTGTACCAGTGTCATAAGCTCATCTTTATTAAATTGGTTTATTCCTTTGATAGACACTTTAATGTCCCGTCAAAAATTCAGAATAGGATTTAAGCCCGGCGACTGCATAGACCATCTTAAAACTATGACACTATTATTTTCAAACGAAGCTTTTGCTCACTTCGATGTGTGTTTGGGGTCGATATTATGTTGAAACACCCATCGAAGCGGCATTTCCCATTTAGCACAAGGCATCATGATGTTTTTTTAATACAGTGGTATAATATGCAGCGTCCATTGTCTGTTCAATTTGGAATAAAGGTTCTGTCCCAATGTAAGAGTAACAACCCCGTACCATTATGTTTCCGCTACCAGGTTTAACTGTTTGGATTGTGTTCTGGGGCCTGAATTCGGTGTTGGAAGGTCTTCGTACAGGAAGATTACTCTTATCATAATTACCCAATCTCACTTTAGTTTCAGCTGTCCTCAAAATATTTCGCCATTTGCGTACGGACTATTTCATATGCTCCTTGGCAAAATGCAACATTTTTTGAACGTTCCGTTTGGATAGAAATGGAAATTTTCGGACACTTTTTGCCTTCAAATTGTTTTTAGTTACCATTTTTCTTAATGTAGAGGTGTCAACATCCCGATCGTATTGCCTTTTAAGGGCGGAAGAGGTAACAAAAGTCGAACTCTACGTGGCGCAATATTTTTGGTTCCAAATGTTCTGTAATTTTCAGGGTTTTACCGTCTGTTCCCTGGATTGGGGTTATATTTTATTCCGGTCTCCAACATTTTCTTTGAGCATCCAATTATGTCAGTAATTTGTATGCAGCTTCTGAATTCTTTTATCGTCTCTTTTATTCTATTATTCTTGGCGCTCATGATTGCAATATTTACATCGGCCCATTTTGGAACGTCAATAATAACAATTTATTAATGCTACTAATAAACATTAATCATATTTAGAAACTAAACTTTGTTTCCAAAATTAAATCCAAACTACCATTAACCATTTCAAAAAAAAATATTTTTTTTTCGCATGAAATATTTTTTTTTTTCAAAAAGTCGCCAAAATAAGAAAATCACTAAAATAAAAAAAGGCTATATCTCGGAAACGGTTCGTCCAATCGCAAAAATAATAAATTTGTTACCTCCAGAGCAGACTGTAACCAATGAATGTCTTCTTTACCCCGGCATTACTTTTTTTTAAACAAATCACTAAAACTAAATTTTTTCGAATAAAAAATCGCTAAACCGTCATTATGTATATATTTCGCAAACGGAGCGTTCAATCGAAATATAACAAATTTTGTCGGCTTTATAAAGGTTTTTCATAGAGTGGTCCAATTCGTATGGACTTTTTTTTCTAAAAATCGCCAAAATAAGTAAATCGCTAAAATAAAAAAGTAGCTATAACTCCGAAACGCTGCGTCCAACCGCAAAACTACAATTTTTTTTACCTCTATAAGAGACTTATGGGTGTCTCTCATACGGCATCACTAAAAATCCGCTAAATAAATTTTTTCAAAAAACAATCGCTAAAACACACATATGTATGTGTTTGCTATTTTTTTTTTAAATAAGTGATGTCGTATTAAAGACATTCATTGGTTAAAGTCCCTCATAGAGGTAACAAAGTTATTATTTTTGGGATTGGAGTCCAATCATTGGACGCACCGTTTCCGAGATTAGTCATTTTTTTATTTTAGCGATTTCATGCGAATTGGAACACTTTGCAAGAAACCCTTAGGAACGCGTAAAAAATTGTTATTTTTTCGATTGGACGCTTCGTTTTCCAGATAGAGACAGTTTTTCCAAATTTTCCATATTTTCATATTTATGTATGTTTAGGTTAATTTTTGTCATCCAGAATAATAGTTCCTCCAGCCAAGTGTCTACAATTGTTTGCACGTGCTTGCATGTGTTTGTGAATGCGTCAATAGTGGCGTCATATTCAACGATTTTGTTTAAAAGTCTCACTTCACCTCAATTTATGATAATATGTATCCTTCGCTGGCTGATATCTATACACTTTATTGTTTTTTCACAACTTTGTTTATCACATTCTGTTTAAAATAATAGTTTTTCTGTAAAGTCCTCGTGTAACATTCCAATAAAAAAACGTGTAACATTCCAAATGAAAAATCGAATACATAACTTTGTAACGAGTGATATTGTTACAGAAACTAAATTATGATTACAGTGACTAATATTTGAACACGAATTCTAATATTGTTCTTTTTATTAGTTGTATCTTCCATTTCAGATGAATGAGGGTTTTGAAATTCTCAAATTGGTTAATACAACTAAAATTCGGTAGTAGCAATTTGTATTTCGTAAGACCGATTTTAAATCTATGAATAACATCGACAAATAATTCTGATGCTTGACAATTACGAATTCTGATCAAAATATAAACTTTATCATGGAATTTCCAATGCCTGAACTGATTTCCAACTAATGTTTTCCCTGTGTGTTGGGATAAAAAGAAACATCACAAGTTTCTGTAGTAAAGAAAATTATCAAGAATCATCTATAAATATACATTTATATGAATTTTATAGTGGAATTAAGGGGTATATTCCATCGCCTTCTATACATTTCTGCTGACCTATTGTATTGAATTTTAGTATCTTGAGTTATATTTGTAGTAGCATTTTATCTCTTTCTATCCCAGTTTTCAAGATTTCTCATATTCAATATGATTCCAATGATGCAGCCGATATTGAAATGGAGCCGACCTTTAACACTTGCTTTCATATATCTGTGGTCACAAACAATAACAGCCTAACTCGAGTTGGAAGAAAATTGAAAAAAAAATTCTGAGAAATCACCGTGCTCAAAAAGCAACTCTTTTTTGTTAAGAAGGAAGTTAAAGAATTCGTTTCCTTGTTATCTGTAACAAAGTTATCACAAAAACTCCGACTGCTTATTTCCAGTAAAGATATTAAACTTTAAACTGCTGTCCCTGAAAAATTTTAGAATCCACTTATTGTTTGTAATCACAGATATGTGTCACAAAACAATCTAATTTGTGACAATAACAATGAGGAACAATTTATAAATAAATGTTATTACCAAAACAAATCCCCGCGAGCTTAACAATAGGAAACTACACTCTCTTTAAAAGTAAAAGCTTGTTAATATCTGTGCTAACCAATAATCCTACAGATGGGTGATGACGTTTTACTAAGCTCTACCCTACTGAAGAAACACAATCATATCCAAGCATGTAATAGGAAAATATACTAAAGTCAACAAACATAGTACGATAAATAATCAATTTTCCAGCGTTACGATATTTATTTTGAATTCCTAGTCATAAGCCAACTAGTGATAACAGATATAGATATCACAGTATTCCTCTAGTTAATAGTATCTCCCGCAAGAGCCATTCCCTACGATTTATTGTGTGCATTCCTCTCGTTTTATATGTTAAACCTCCTTTCCATTATACTTATAATACCCTGGTGTAATACATTTTAATATCGCAAACGCTGGTAACAAATATATTGAAGCCTTATCTCTCCTTCATTCTCTCATTATTTCTCTCTGTCGTCATGAATTTCCAATTTTCTGATATTAGTATGAAAGGGCATAAATTAAACTGGCTGTTCAATGGAGCTGCAACCGTAACTTTGAATTTCAAAATCTCATCGCATACAAACCTGTGCTGAACAAATATCACAAGTTTGTCGAGGCATAGATTTATTCAATAAACTTAACATTAAGGTCAATATAAAAAAGAATGTATACCTATGATTTCCCAGAATTACACATCAAAATTATGAAAACACATTTGAATTATAGTCCGCCTTCGTACTTCTTCTTATTCCATTCTCCTTCACAGTTTATTATTGACTTTGCCTTCATCTCCACTTCCTCTGTCTTCCATAAAACCTTTGTATGATTATCACATTAATGATGAGTTTTTATTTAAATGTAATCCTGCAAAAAGTTGAAAGCAGATGTAAAATATATCACAAGAACTGAAACAAAATCATTTATCTAAATTAATTTCTGCATTCCAAGTATTTTTTGAGAACCATACAAATAATTGAACCGAGCACATTAGAAATTCTATATATTATTGTGATAAAAACATGTTACAGCTTCAAGCACTAAAGCAATTTTCCAAGAATCATCTTTACTACCACTTGAATATTATTACTTCAATATGTTCTCCTGGCTTACTGAATATTAATATTACTGACGTGAGTTATCAACATAGTACACATTTACTTTCTATTTGTCCTGAATTTTCAGGACATCTCTTAAACAAAACAGCCAACAACAAAATTAATATGACTGCAGTGAGTTACATATATTGTACACATTCCCTCTCTGATGCCTTCAGTTACCAGACCATCTCTTAACATCTATTATAATTTTTATGCATGACTACCTTTTTCATGATGACTTGTTACATTCCGTGAACCCTAGAAAAGTTTGTAAACAAAATAGCCTTTTCAGAGCATAACTGAAATTCCATGTTATTGAAGATGCTCGCTCCCCTTACGACACATGCTATACGAAATCCATCACAAGTAGCCTACAAACAGGAAAACTGTCTCTAGCCTTTGCTATACCAGGAATGTTTTAAATATTAAATTTGACAAATAACCCGTTACTAACTAATGACTATACGGACCTATACCAAATAGTTATTAAAAAAAAACATCACAAGACTTTTTGTTATTTTTATTTTATTCCCATCAAGAGGTCAATACTTCAACATCAGCCTTCAGCAATATGATGTCCTGGTTTGCTGGACGTTTCTATCATTGACATGCGTCATCAGTATGATGCAACATTTCGTTATTTCCTTAAGGGTTTGTTTTTTATAATATTCATTTATCGTCGGTTAATTACGGTGTTGTCGTATGTCCGTTTCAAGGAATTGGTGTTTACGACAAAACAATAATTTACCGATGATATGTACACTAGGGTTCCCCCAAAAAAAATGGATGCCCAAGCATTTTTTGAAAGCTTATAGGGTAAAGTATTTTTATGATTTTTTCCAGATTTTTCGGAAGAGGTTTAGAGGTCGCTAAAGTCGAATTTAACCCAAAAACGGGATTCCCGCACATTTTATAAGTTTTACTTTTTACTTGGCCCATAACCACGATTTTCTTTGTTACAAGTCAATATTTTAAAAGAAGAATGTTCAGGCTTTACTTTTCTGTATAGAAATCGAAGTTTCGGTAATTTTTTTTGCTCATTTGGGTCCCCTTAATGACATTTTTTTCGTAAATTCTGCATAAATTTTGAAAGTAATGCTTTGTAACTTTTAAAATTTCTATCAAAGTTAAAAATAATTATTGAATTTGCTCTTACCGTTCCAAAGTTATACCCTTTTTACGCTTTGCACCCATTTTGTGAAATTGAAAATATTTTAAGGTGTTAGTTTCAAGTTCAAAACAGAAGATAAAATTGGAATCTGTTGCAAACATAGATAGTTGCAGCGTTAATAATGATTCAGAATATGAGCCCAGCAATAAAACTACTCCAAAAAGAATTTGCTACTTCCTCAAATAAGCAACAGCTTTGTGCAGGTCTGTACAGAACTGGAATTAGTTGCCGCAAAGCCGCACTTGTAGTGAATTCGTGCTCAGACCCTGGACACAGCAGACCAAAAGCTGCATGCTCAAAGAGTTCAATTTGGAGGGAACGTCACAAACAGCGAATGATTGTCGCAGAGTCTATTAAGAAATCGTTTGAGGCGTTCAATTTCACTACAGTGCATTGGGATGGAAAGATAATGCCCGATTTAAAAAAAAAAGAAAAAAATTGATCGGCTTTCAATTAGTGCAACCGGGAATTTCGACAGTAGTCGAACTTCTGGGTGTAGTACCACTTCCACCCGGAAGGGAAGAACATCCAGCCGAGGCAGTGTTTCAAATGCTAAAAACCTGTAACTGAGAGTATTAAATTTATGTGTGCAGACACAACAAGTTCCAATACAGGATGTCGATTGGGGGCATGTGTTTTACTTTACCAAAAATTAAAAAAAGACCTCATATTTTTAGCATGTCTTCATTATATGTTGGAGCTTGTTGCAGGATCAGCGTTTAAGGCACTTGATATTGAAGTACAGACAACATCACCACAAATCGAAGTCTCCGCCACTTTTCAGAAACGTTGGGAATCCATTGACAAGGGCAATTTTTCCGACTACATCAGCCACAACGTTGTTGAAAAAATAATGCCGAAATATATACGCGAAGATGTAAAAAAATTTATAAAAGCGCAGCTTGAGGAAATGCAACCAAGAGAAGATTACAAAGAACTGCTTCAACTGAGCTTTATACTTTTGGGTGATAGATCTGCGCCCCATCCGGCAATAAAACCTCCTGAAGCCATTAATCGAGCACTCTGGATGATGAAAATTATATACTCATTAAAAATATGCATTTTTCGAAACCAGCTGCAATCGTTCATAAACGCTTCAAAAATTGACGCCTTGCTTGAATTTTCTGTATTTATTTTGAGAATATACATCAAAAATTGGTACATATGCCAGTGCCCTAGATACGCTCCTCTCAATGATTTAAGTTTATTGAAGCAATTAAATAACTATAAAAGCTTCAACGAATCAATCGCACGAGCCACGCTGAAAACTTTTCTGGGGCACCAGTGGTACCTATCCCCGAAGTTGGCTGCCTTAGCGTTTTTTGATGAACGTATCGACACCAAAACGTTGCGTTTAATGGTCCGAAATCTACACGTACCAAGTAGCAGCAAAGAATTAGTAAAAGCAGTATTATCCGAAAACATGCTTAAAAATAAAAAAACTCAAGATTTAATATCCGAAGCCAGCCTAGCCTGCAACATACATATCTGTTGATTTTTTACAAACAGATCCGGAAAAATTGCATAACAACAAATCCTTTAGTGAAGCAAAGAATAAAGTTCAGCAATTGCACGTGGTAAATGATGTCGCAGAACGTGGCGTGGCCATGGCTCATTCCTATATAAATGTAACAACTTCTGAAACAGACTTTCAGAATTTATTGCAGGGCATAGAACTACATCGCAAAAGTGAAAAGTAAAACTCAAAAAATGTCTGGGAATCCCGATTTTTGGGTAAAATTTGACTTTAGCGAACTCTAAACCACTTCCGAAAAATCTGGAAAAAATCACAAAAATACTTTAGCCTATGAGCTTTCAAAAAATGCTTGGGTACCCATGAAAATCCAAAAAATTATTTTTTTTTGACACGTGTACATTAGACGCTACATTAGTTGCTTGGATGCAAATGTAGTATACTTGTGTCCAAACACACTGTGTTTTCTATTCAATATATCATGTTTGGGACACAATGATTAATAGGTTATAACTTATGTATTTGTGACCCAAATGTTGTTTTGTTTATTGAAAACTTCTGCAATCTGGTCATCCTAAATTCTCCTACTGGCGTAGCTACGGCAGATCAATCGCGGTAGTTTGATTCGCTTGTCTATGTTGATGTCGGGATACAGTTCATACAGTACGTGGATTCTACGACGTGAATACTAACTGTTATTTATAATAGGTCCATACATTTTCCGGAGCATATTCATCTCGAATACTACCAGTGCTGTTTCATCTACTTACGGTATACCCCAGGATTCTGCGCCATAAAGCAGGTAGGTTATATTAGAGTCTGATATATCTGATGGATCTTTGGATCTCAAGAGAGGGCTTTAAATTTGAAGTGATTGCTTAGCCACAAATAACACCCATTAACATACACAATTCTCCACTAGATTTCAATTCTGGCATTATCGATTTTGATTACGGTAGATCCTGGGCAAATAGATTTGTTTCCTTCCTCGAATATATTACGTTTAAACAAATGGAGATTCTGCCCATTAAAACCATTAACTTTGGCTGCTCTTCATTTACTACCAAACGTAATTTTGCTGATTCTTTTCCGATTATCGAAAACATCGTTGTAACTTCTCGTACAGTCTGCCCAATGATATCCAAAATTCACATAAGATCGAATTATAATTGCATTGTTCTCGGTATAAAGTATATAGCATTTGGTACCGTCTTGTTGAAACCACATGTTGCCAATGTCCATATCACGAAATTTATGAACAACAAATATAGATCGTCATAACAGAGAACGATTAAATATTATTTCCCGACCAGCTGAATTTTCGAAGAATAATGGTTTGGAAATTCCTCCATTTCGAAATAGACGCCGAACAGTGGCAATCACTGGTGTATTTCCTGAACCCCAAATGTGACAATTTTGACGATTAACGAAGCCATCAAGATGAATATGAGCGTCATCGCTGAAAGTGACTTTGATCAAAATCCCTTCAATATTCGTAGAATAATTCACAGTAAACGTGTTGCTATTTAATTTAGAATTCCATTTTTAATAATTCTGAGCTATCAGGTGTCACGCTATTCTTTTATCAACACTTGGCCGCATTAATGACACGGACACCCTTATAACATCAGCATAGTCGAGCAAGATGTGATCGTTTTATATATATCAATTCCAGCTTTCCACATTGTGAACTTCATTAAGATTTTGAAGAGATAGCAAGGTTTGGTGTCACCTTGTTTGAGGCCTCTCCTGTTACCAACTGGATCGATAAGATCTATATCAATCTTCTCTGAGAATTTGGTGTCTGTCAGTGTCACTTTGCTTAGGAGAGACTCGCAGCTCTGGAATAGCATCGTAAAGATTTCTCGGGATCGGGCTATAGAACGCAACCTTATAATGGTCAAAACGATGGTAGGTTTACATTTATTTTTCGTAAGTTTTCTCCAGGACTTTTCGTAATGTGAATATCAGGTCAGTTATGGATTTTCCATCAACATTATTCCAGACATACCGATTAGGCCCGAGCAGGTCTCCAATAATTGGCTTTAGAACCTTATATGCAGTGGATAAAATGTTTATTCTGGGACAGTTGTCATCAATTATCCGTTCATTTCTTTAGATAGAGGAGGCAGTACACTGACTCCCTTATAGGCAATCACGCATTCCATTCACCAAATTTTGCATATTAGATGTTGCATACATCTCGCCAGCTCATCGCTTCCGTCCTTTCGCAGATCTGCCAATATTCTATCACAATTCATTTATCAATAGTCTGTCACGTCCTGAAGCTTTGTTCTTTTAAAAAGGAGATATTGGTGTTCTGGCTTCGTCTTGACTTGGAGGGAGCAATCTGTGTATTTGCTTAGCTTATTCATCTGCCCAGGAATCTAATGGGACAACTAATGCAGAGAACTGATCTCCCTAAAATCTACGCGTTGAACAAATGGCCTGAGCAATATATTGCAGAAACCATGTATATGTTTGCAAACATTGTTTTTAGTTTGTTTGTCTTCTGGACGTTTTTGTTTTCAGCTGTTTTCAACAAACAATGTCACATATGGACCACAAAAACATATATATAAGAAATAACCTATTAATCACTGTGTCCAACAAGTATATAGTGAAAGCCAAACATAATGTGTTTGGACTCAAGTATACTATAGTTGCAACAAGCTACACACATATTATCTTGGCTCTGTGACTAGATTTCATCCTGACCCTTCGGGCCTGAAGTCTTTGCCACTAGTTCGGTTGTTTCGTGATCACTTATAAAAAAACCAACCCGTAAAAAACAAAGTTTTTGACTATAAATTCTTTATATATTTTGAGTTTGAAAAGGAAATGATTTAACTGAAAAATTCACAAAACACTTCTATAATGAGCAAAATACTCCAAATTAAAACACTTAAATCTCGGCTCCCCGATATCGGATCACCTTAATTTTTGGCCTAAACTCTTCGTCGAAACCCAAAAATCAATAAAGTCGGTCACGAACTTCCGGAGAAAATCGCGTGGGAAAATTATATGAAAATCGCCCAATAATCACTTTCAATACCGACTGCTAAGCAACGAACAAACAAACGAACAACGTTAAATACGATGCCACAGCACAAAATGGGTAAAAATATCGCAAATTAAAACACTTAAATCCCGGCTCCGTGATACCGGATCGTCTTGATTTTTGGCTTAAATTCTTCGTCGAAACCCGCACTAAGAATCAATCTAAAAATTAATAAAATCGGCCACGAACTTCCGGAGAAAATCGCGTAGGAAAATTATATCAAAATGCACAAAAAACACCGAATGCAAAGCAGCAACACAACACAACACAACAATAACAGATTTGTGCCAAGACCTCAAGACCTCAAGACCGGAGTCGAAAATAATATAAAGAATTTAAAAATACTAAAATGCTCATAACTCCTAAAAATAAAAATAAATTGTTTCCGATTACATCCCATGAAGGGACAGGGGAGAGCTTCTCACAATCACTGAGCTGTGCGCTTTCCAGTTTTCACTTAATGATTGGGACCTACAGTTTTACACCGATTCCGAACGGTATTTTGAGAAAATTTTTCATGGCTAAATACTCGATAGTGTCGCCGTCGCTATGCGAGGTGACAGTCGCCGAAAGAAATTTTTTTAAGGTGGCCTGAGCAGGGATCGAACCCAGGATCTCATGAACAAGAGGCGCGCACACTACCATTGCACTCACATTGCACACTACCGA
Organism: Phaonia tiefii; assembly: GCA_963931995.1. NCBI lineage: Eukaryota > Metazoa > Arthropoda > Insecta > Diptera > Muscidae > Phaonia > Phaonia tiefii. The sequence goes on along the minus strand of OZ008368.1, from coordinate 191,330,363 downwards.
CGGCCAAAATTCATAACTACATATTATTATTTCGTTATTTCGTAATCACTCGTTAAAAATATTAAAATGTTCATAACTCCTTAACTCTCCAATGCATAAGAGTGCCAGCTTCACATGTCATAAAAGATATACTGATGGCAAATGGAACGACTGTTTCGTAAGGAAGCTTTTTTTACAGTTGCTAACAGATGTAGTAATATTTATATTTGTAAAAGCTTTTCACAAGCTGTTAAACGCTCCATTTGATCAGTTTTTTTTCCGCTTTGTGATTTTGCGATAAACTTCAATTAGTCTGTTCGAATCATAAAAATTATTATCGTAGTTTGACTATCATAACCGAAAATAAATAATGTGTTTCCCAATTCTCATCTGATCTTGTAATTAATTTCAGTTGATTTCAACGAAACCCAACATACAGTATTCATTAAAAATTTACTGTATTTTTGCCACTAAAGCCCCAAGAGTGCCGCGAGGTATTTATTTATTTTTTGTCGCATGAAAGGTAAACGATTATTCGTACTGACTTCCAAAGCATTATTTGTTTTGAGAGGCCCAAATTTACCAAAAAACAATAATTCGCATAATTTGTACACTTTATTTTAGAACCCAGCATTAGAGGGTTAACGATGCGTCTATTCCGAAAAACACGTTACTTCGTGTTGATTCGACAAATTATTAAAAGGCTCATAACTCCTAAGCGGTGCTTCTAATCGCAAAAAGGACGTTATATCGTGATCACTCGTTAAAACTATTCAAACGCTTATAAGTCTTAATTGGTGCGACTAATCCCAAAAATTACGTTATTTCCCGATCACTCGTAAATGATATTTAAATGATCAGAAACTTCATAAACTCATAACCCCTGCTTCATCAATTCCTGCTCATCTATCCTTATTCATCTGTTCCTGCTATATCTATTTCTGTATCATCTGATCTTGCTTCATCTGTTCCTGCTTCATCAGTTCCTGCTTCATCTGTTCCTGCTGTATCTGTTCCTGTATCGTCTGTTCTTGCTTCATCTGTTCCTGCACCAACGTCTTCATCAGTTCCTGCTTCATATGTCCTGCTTCATCTGCTCCTGCTTTATTCTCTTCCTGCTGCATCTGTTCCTGCTTCGTCTGTCGTCAACAGTTCCTGCTTCATTTGTTCCTGATTTATCTATTCCTGCCCCATCTCTCCTTCTTCATCTGTTCCTGCTTAATCTGTTTCCGTGTCATCTGTTCTTGCTTCACCTGTTCCTGCTTCTCCTGCATCATCAGTTCCTGCTTCATTTGATCCCACTTTAACTATTCCTGCTTCATCTGTTTCTGATTCATCAGTTCCTGCTTCATCTGTCCTTCTGCATCTGTTCCTGCTTAATCTGTGTCCGTGTCATCTGTTCTTGCTTCATCTGTTTCTGCTTCATCAGTTCCTGCTTCCTCATTCCTGCTACATCAATTCCTGCTAAATCTGTCCCTGCTTTATCCGTTCCTGTGTCCTCTGTTCCTGCGTCACATACTTCATCAGTTCCTGCTGCATCTGATGCAGCTGCATCTGATGCAGCTTAATCTGTTTCTGCTTTATCAATCCTCTTCCATTCATTTCATCCCTATCTTCCTAATTAGTCTTCATGCAAAGTATAATAATTTATTACTATTTGTTGTTTAATCCTGTTCCTGATTGCTTTTTTACCACTGTTCCTGTTCTTTCAATTTAATTATTATACTTTAATGTTGTTATCAGTTTTTAACTGAAGATATGTAAAATTATATTTTTCCAATTGTTTTTAGCTGAGTAAATAAATAAATAAGGTCTTCGCTCTGGGGACCTTCCTCGCCATCGAAGGAGCATTCAATAACTTTCAACCTTCGGCGATTCTTAAGCCGTTACTGAATCTAGGAGTCGACAGCTTAGTGACATGCCTAATTGGGAAGCTTCTGGTGGATAGATCCGTCAAAGCTGAATAGGGTGGTATTACAATTGCTAGGAACGTTAACAGGGGGACACCGCAGGGGGAGTTCTGCCGCCACTATTATGGTTAACTCATGTCAATGAACTGCTGCTTGAATTGGACAGGGCCGAATGCCAGGTCTTTGCCTATGCCGATGATATTGCTATCATCTGTGCGGGAAGAAACCTCAATTTACTTAGTATTCGTACAACCAGCCTAATTAGTCTGATTTCGAACTGGACCGCTACAAACGGACTATCACTTAATCCACTTAAAACCGAGCTTATCCTGTTCTCTCGGAAATATAAAATACCCGCATTTGAACTGCCGTCAGTTAATGGGGTGCAATTACAGTTGACGGAAAAGGTCAAGTATCTGGGAATAATTCTCGACGGAAAACTGCCTTGAAAACCGAATGTGGAAGAGAGGGTTAAAAAGGCGTCTGTTGCTCTTTACTGCTGTAAAGGGGCAATAGGAAAGCGCCTAAGATCTCCATGTGGATTTATACGGCAATAGTCAGACTAATACTTCTCTATGACATCGTAGTTTGATGGTGGTCCCTCCAAAAGAAATATATTCTGATGAAAATTCAAAGATCAGCACTGATTAGCGTTAGTGGGGCATTGGACACGACGTCAGGCACTGCACTTAGTGCTATCCTGAACATCTGTACTCCTGATATCATGGCCGAGTCGGCAGCCGCTACATCCCTGGTGAGAATCAGAGATTATGGCTTTTTGGGGCATTCCGGACACGCTGAATTACTCCACCGGATCAACTCTATTCCCGTAAAAACGGACTACTGTATCCCCTGCCTTCTACCAGCGACAAATCTAAGGACTTCTATTCCGAACAGGAATACCTGGGAAAAGTCACTGGAAGGGGATACCAGTAGTATTCCGTCCATTCACCGAACCTAAATGTAAATATCTCCTTCAAGGTGCCTGATCACTGTAGTGTATTTCAGGTGGAAACCTTCCGGAGAATATGTATGTACACAGACAGCCAGGCTGACATAAAATCCCTGGAAGCTATGTTTGCTACGTCCCTGACGGTGAAAGAATGTCACTCATCACTTATGGTGATGGCAGAGTATTTTGACATCAGACTCATCTGGGTACCGGGACACAGTGGCATTCCAGGCAATTGCGTAGCGGATGCGTTAGCTAGACGGAGTACTACGGCACAGGTTATTCTGGCAAAAGAAGACGTTAGTATGCCAATCTCTACCTGCCGTTTGCAGATAAGGCAGTGGGCCGACAATATGTTCAAGGACGAGTGGAGACTTACCTCAACTTGCAAACAAGCCAGGGCCTTCTGGCCACAGGTGGACAGGAGAAGGACTAGGCAACTACATAACTTACATGATAGGAATACTAACGGTGCATTGTCTTGTAGGAAAACACGACCTAAGATTGGGACATAGAATCTCCACTCTCTGTAGATGCTGCACGGAAGAGGACGACGAAACGACGAAAAACCTTCTCTTGGATTGCCTTGCTCTGGCAGGACTGAGAAGTAGGATATTCGGAACACATTTAGTTAGCACCGTAGCACTACAGGATATTCCTGTAGGTCTTATAGACAAAGTCATTGAAAGGGCAAATTGGCTAGACGCATAGTTGCTATAGGGGAAACTGCAGGTATCACAATGGGTTTCTTTAGTCTAAGTGTGCTAGACAGCGTGATGTGTTGCAGCCTTTTCAAACAACCAACCAACCAAATAAATAAATTAATAAATTTGGTGCTATGGAACACAACTATTGGTAAATAATACGGTTTTTCAACAGAGCCGCTACAAAAGTAAATCGATAGGGACAGCAACCGACGCCATATTTTTTTCCCGCTCTTTTGACATTTCTCTTCAGTAAGGTTTTCCATTTCATCATGGAAAGATATACGAGCCAACAATGAGTCGAAATTATTAAAATTTACTACCGAAATTTGGAGTCAGTGGCCTCAACTTTAAGAGCGCTACGTCCAATTTATGGTCGTCATAATCGTCCTACCAGATCAACAATTGAGCGTCTAGTGGAAAAATTTGAATCCACAGGCACAGTACAAAATGTTCCCGTGCCAGTGAGACAAAGAAGTGCCCGTAGTGTCGAGAATATTGCTGCCGCTGAGGCTTCAGTTCAAGAAAGCCCAAATGTGTCTCTCACACGTCGTTCTCAAGCGTTGGTCATCTCTGTGACGTCGTTGTGGCGAATTTTGCGAAAAGATCTTGGGCTACATCCTTACAAGATCAAATTGACGCAAGAACTGAAGCCGCTTGACCACCATAAGCGTCGTATGTTCGTGAATTGGGCTGAGCAACAACTTGAAAATGATTCGGATTTTCATTGGAAAATCGTCTTCAGCGATGAGGCTCATTTCTGGCTGAATGGCTTGGTCAATAAGCAAAATATGCGGTATTGGTCAGACAGCAATCCACACGTAATCCATGAGTCATCATTGCATCCCAAAAAAATTACGGTTTGGTGCGGTTTATGGGCAGGCGGCGTCATTGGGCCGTACTTCTTCCGTGATGATCAAGACCGGCACATTACTATGAATGCGAATCGCTACCGTTCAATGATAACCGAATATTTTTGGCCCCAATTGGATAATATGGACTTGGAGGACATGTGGTTCCAACAGGACGGCGCCACGAGCCACACAGCGAATGCCACAATCAATTTATTGGAAAGCAAGTTTGGTGAACGTGTTATCTCACGAAATGGCCCAGTCGATTGGCCGCCTCGGTCATGCGATTTGGCGCCGTTAGATTATTTCCTGTGGGGCTACGTCAAGTCTATGGTCTATGCCAACAAGCCAGCGACGATTGATGAATTTCGTACGAATATCGAACGTGAAATTGCAGCAGTATCGGCCGATTTATGCTTGAAAATCGTCGAAAATTGGGTTCAGCGTCTGGACTTCTGCAAGCGAGCCCGTGGTGGCCATGCAAAAGAAATCGAGTTCCATACATAATGGCATCGAACGTACTTTTACAGGAATAAAGAATTTCATTGGTATCTAAAACCGGTTTTGTTTTATTTAAAAAAAAACTTTTGTAGCGCTCTTATTGAAAAACCCGTTATTAGTGGGCTGTAAATTTAGTTATGACAACGAATTTCTTTTCTGTATGTGTTTAAGTATAAAAATAACATGTTAAATAAACTAGTTATGCAAATAGGCATTTTCATTCCTAATTTATTATCTTCCGGCATCCAAGGATTCACCGGAAATCCAAAAATAAATCCCCTTTTCGGAGAGTAACAAACTTCCCGTAAGAAGAAAACCCCGAATTTCCCTTCAATACGGGTCGAACCTATAGACTAGATGTCGTAGCCTTTAGCGAACCACAAATCCGCAATCAAATTCATGCTTTTTTATGTCAGCTGTAGTACCCAGATGTCACAGTTATTCTTCCTTGTACAAGCATAACTCAACTTTCAGTTGAAATCAACATCATATTGTACTAGTTCCATTATCTACCACCCGCGAAACTTGTGAGAAAAATCGTTCACATGTTTGGTTGAACAAAACAATGGTCAATGAAAATATGACAAAAAAAAGTCAATAAAATTACTTGCACAAGAATAATATTGGAAGCAAGAATTTGTATTCCTTTCCAATTATGTTATCCTGATTATTTGGGCATTCTTATCACTATTCAACAAGTTTTGCACAAACAAAAAGACGCAAACCTTAACAGTCAATACACTGAGCGGCATGAAAACACTACAGCATCTAAGGCGATGCCGGCAAACACAACATTTTTAAGGATACAGAAAATTCATGAATGAATTGGGACTCCAGCATAGCTTTGTATGGTAAAACATCAGTATCCTGCTGCAGTTTATTTGTTTTGTAAACAAAAGCATAGGAGCTCCCACCCTTCTCAATAGTTAACCAAAAAACAAATTACCCAAGCACACGCTGTTCCCAAAACATTCATTGAATACTAAGGAGGAGAGAGAGAGAAAAATAAAAAGCAGAACGAACCATAGCAATAATGATGGAATGCATGTGAGAACTGTGATGTTGCTTATCACTAGTTTAGCTGTTGTTTCGTTTTGAGCGCCTAGTATAGAAAAATGTTTATCACTGTGATAAGTTTTCACAATGATTATGAAATATTCTCACGTTAAATTATGTTAATGTATTCGCGCTATTGTGATAAAAATACATCACTCTGCTGTTAAGCGAATCCAAAATGTAGAGGTGAACAAAGACAATATTTCGTATGTAACAGCCACATACAGGATGGGGCTTCTTGTAATAGAATTGTAAAATATATCACAGACTCCTGGATGTTACTCGGTATTTCAGGGTGGATACTAGTAAATGTGTGCAGGATTTTATATAAATATATTCACTACTATACGAGTACATATATACCGATGTATATGCAAATACATATCTGAAATTATCAGGCTGTGATACTTTCATTTGGAGAAATTACAACTGTTTTCAACTGCTGTCAGTTGTGTATGACCTTCAAGAACAGTAACGAGATACATAAATATTAATGTGTATATAGGCAGATATAAATATCAGACATAGTTGATTTTTGTATCACCAACTTTATGAACTGATGGGACTTTTTATATCGTATTGAACGCTGATTTGCTCATTATTACCTCCATTAGGATGGCGAAGAGCACGCAAATAACATATGGCACATTACTTTGCATTAGAGTTCGTATTTACCCAGCCATGTGTAGCCCATACACATCGTCGTAGGGAATGTGTAATGAACGTTTACCAATTACCCTCAGGGGAATGTGGAAAATAATGGGTAGCTACCCACGACAATGGGGAATTACTCATCACGATTACTCATTACCCTCAGGGAAATGGGGAAAATAATGGGTAGCTACCCACCACGATGGGTAATGTGTTTCGATCCACATTTTTGATCGAAAATATTAAAAAAATTAGGAAAAATCTCCATATCTCGGAAACGGAGCCTCCAATCGAAAAAATAATAAAAAAATAACCTCCATAGGAGGCTTTAACCAATATGACATCACTTTTTATCGAGCTACTTTTTTATTTTAGCGATTTTGTTATTTTGGCAATTTTTCGAAAAAAAATTCTTCCATTCGAATTGGTCCACTTTATGAAAACCCCTTAGAAACCGGCAAAAAATTAGTTATTTTTTCGATTGGTCGCTTTGTTTCCGAAATATAGAGATTTTTCCTAATTTTTGGATATTTTCGATCAAAAATGGGGATGGGTTACACTAGGTAACACATTTCCCTGAGGGTAATGAGTAATCGTAATGAGTAATCGTAATGAGTAATTCCCCATTGTCGTGGGTAGCTACCCATTATTTTCCTCATTTCCCTGAGGGTGATGAGTAACTCCCCATTGTCGTGGATAGCTGCCCATTATTTTCCCCATTGGCCTTAGGGTAATGGGTAATTCCTTATTTTCCTGGGTAGCTACCCATTATTTTCTCCATACCCTGTAGGTAATCGGTAAACGAACGCTACCCATTCCCCACGGCAATAATAATGGGTTACCCTGGTGACGAACGAAATACGAACCCTGCTTTTCATATTCTTAGACCGTTAACCTTACATGAGTTTAGCGTGTTCGAATCTGGTACATGGGAATTTGATTTATTTCCAAGATTTTATTTTTTCAGCATTTATTTTATTTTTATGATAACTTCAATATAAACGTGTGAAAAATTCCAAAAATGGAAGCAGTATTCCAAATAAAATAAATGAATTAAACAGTGGCCAAGGTAAAAAATTCCATGCACGTTGCAAATCAGGCATGCAGGCTAATTTTCCGCTATTTGTAATAGATGTGAGTTATATGAATTATTCTGGAAATTATTGAAAACCTGATTGGACCTTATCAGTGTGGTTTTAGACCAGGCAAGTCCACGACTGACCAAATATTCACTCTGCGCCAGATCCTGGAAAGACCCCGAAAAACAAATCGAAACATACCACCTTTTTGTCGATCACAAAGCTGCTTTCGATAGACCCATACGGGGAAAACTGTACGAAGCTATCTCTGAACTTGGTATTCCGACAAAACTGACCCGCCTCTGTAGAATGACGCTGACCAACACCAAATCAGCAGTGAAAGTGGGGAAAGACCTCACTGAATCATTCTGTACCGAGCGAGGACTTAGACAAGGCGACACATTTTCATGCAATCTCTTCAACATCTTAATGGCGATAATGAGAAAGGCTGCAGTAAATACGAACAAGACCATTAACACGAAAAGCCATATAACGACATAGACATCATGGGGCGAAATTTGCGAGAGGTTACTGCAGTATTTTCAAGAATCGAAAAGGAATCAGTGAAGGTGGGTCCTGCTGTTAATGAGGGCAAGAGAAAACTGATGGTGTCAACGACTAGAGAAACCTCTCGACTTGGTACGCACTTGAACGTTGACAACCGATTTAATTTTGAAGTGGTAGATGAATTTGTCTACCTTGGATTAGCCGTGAACAAGGACAACAACGTCAGCCTGGAGATAGATAGGAGAATTGTGCTTGCAAATACATGCTATTTTGGGCTCAGCAAGCAGTTTAGGAACAAAGCCCTCTCTCGACGGACAAAAGTCCAGCTATATCAGACTCTCATTTTTCCTGTCTTGAAATATGGCTCCGAAACTTGGGTCATATCGCAAGCGGATGAAAAACACCTGGGAGTTTTCGAGAGAAAAATTTTCCGTAAAATATATGGTCCTGTTAGGGGAAACGGCGAGTACCGACGTCGATGGAACGCAGAGCTATATAGTCTATATTCTGACGTGAATATAGCTAGGCGAATCAAATTAGGCCAATTGCGTTGGCTAGGCCATGTTGTCAGAATGAATGAAGATGGTGTTACCAACTGGCGAGAAAAGGCGAAGGATAGAGCCAGTTGGAAGAATATGTTGAAATTTGTTTGTTTAATTAATATGTGGAAGACGTCTGACCTCATGAGGTTGTAAAATAGTCAATAAAAAAAGTGTTATGTTTCTGGATGTTTTAAATTTCTTTTATATATTTTGTGTTATAAGAGCTACAAAATTGTACAGTAAGTTAATTTAATTTACATAAGGTTTCTAGTTCAATTGCAATGAAAGTAATTGACTAAAGACATTAGATGTTTTAGTTTTTTGTGGACCAAAAAAAATTTGGACCAACTAGGACTGGCGCACGATTTTCACTTCTGAACACTTTAGACCCTAACCAAAGTCACTGATTTTATTTCGTTACCGTTTACTACCATTTGCTGAAAAAAACTTTTTTTAAACTTTGGCCCAGTTTTTGATTTCATATTTAAATATTAAATACTTGTGTAAAAATTGATATTTTTCAGTGTAAAAATAAAAACATTACTGTGTCGAAATTTAGGTGAATGTCAATGTCATACTAAAATGTCAAACTAAAACTTCGAAATTTCATACTAAAATTTCGAAAGATCCCAAGACGACGATGATGTCGAACGTAATGATATAGATTTTTTTAAATGAAATTTTTTTTGAGGTCCCAAATATATCTTGTATGGTTACGAAACAAACTTCTCAAACTTTTTATTGATTTTATAATCCCTAATAAAGTTGGTAGAAAAGTTTAATACGTTAAACCTTGTTAAGAAAAAAAATTTAATGGGAAAAGATAAAATTACACATGCTCTTCCCTCCGTTAGGTTAGTTATCGAAATCCTGATCGAAAAATGTTTGCGAAAAATGAAATCGGGGCATCCAAAACCCTATCAAACGATACCCATAACGTTTTTTTTTTTTAAATTTAACCCCCCCCCACACACTATAACTCAAACCCCCCCTCCACCCGATGGAAAAAGAAATGCCAGAAATGGTCTCAGCACCCTCAAAAACCTACCGACTAATGAGTTTGACACATCTGTCCCAGTGTACACTGGCAGTTTGATGCTTGACGCTATCTCAGAGGTGTCAAATATTTGTATTCGCTTTCGCAATGCGTTTGTAACATGTAGATGTTTATCGGTGTAAATTCCATTTAATAGGTGAAGTCATACTCTAAATGACAGTGTGTTCCAATTTACAATATCTGTTATAAATTCCGCAATAATTGGTGTGAAAGTAGGGATATTTTCACGAAAATATCCAGACAAAAATTAAAATTGAAGTACAACTTACTCAACAGCAGAAGTATGTAAAATTAAAATAAATAAATACATAAGTGGTTCCCCGTTACATCCCACGAGGGAATTAGGGAGACCTTCTCACTACCAGTGAGCTGTGCGCGTTCTAGTTTTATACTCACTAATTGGGACCTACAGTTTTACACCGGTTCCGAACGGTATTTTGAGAAACTTTTTCATGGCTAAATACTCGATAGTGTCGCCGTCACTAAGTGGTTAGAGTAGGGATCGAACCCACGTCCTCATGCACAAGAGCCGCGCATACTGCCAGTGCACCACCGACGACCACAAATTGTAAAATTATGTAAAATTATATAAAATTACTGGCTGACCCGGCAGACGTTGTCCTGCATAATATTTCAAGCTATTTGTATGGGAGGTACCACGCCCCTTTGTCCAATTGGACCGAATAGTAAATCTAAACCACCCAGGGCGCCACCCAAACGCATACAAAGAAATTTATTCAAATCGGTCCAGAAGTTTAGGAGTAGTTCAGTCACAAACACACGTGCAGTAGAATTATATATATAAAGAAGATAAAACTATAAAGTACTTAAAATCAAAATCAACGGTTATTAAGGGGTGGGCATTGAGTTCCCATTATTTTTGTTACTTTTATCAGAATCCGCTGTATGCACCAGGCATCGCAAACGCGCGCAATATTCGATATCACTGCCGTATATTTCGGCTCATACACCCAGAGAACTAATTGTTAGAAAAGAGGTTGTAGCAACCGTAAATTCGATTGTTGCCGCCGAATTGCGGTTGCTACAACCGAATTGATATTGTGACGACCGAATTTAGTCCCCACAACCGAAATTCGATTGAAGCAACCTCATTTCTGAAAATTCAATTATATTCGTTCTGTCAACTAAATGTTCTAAAATTTCTGTTGGAAAAACCGAATTTGGAATTAATTCGGATGCAACAACCGAAATTGATACCAAATTCGGTTGGAGTAACAGAATGTGACACCATTTGTCATCAATTCGGATGTATCTATCGAATTTGGTATCAATTCGGTTGCTGTAACCGAATTTCTATTGAATTCTGACCGAATTCAGTTTCAATTCGGTTACCACAACATAATTCCATGTATTTCATACCTAACGTTTAAAATTATAAATAGAAATATTATATTCAAATAAGCTAATTGTTGCCGTCGCGGTTGTATCAATTTTTATTTTGTGGTTGTTACCAAATGTAAGTGAGAATATTGTAATTATATTTTATGTCTTAATTCGTAATTTTGTTTTGCAGAAAATGGTCAATCAAATATCCACGGTTTCGCAGTTTTTCAAGGTCGGTCGTTTGAGACGCACGTCAGAATTGGTGCGGTGGCCCATGATGTTCGGGACTTCAAAAAAGACAATGCGTAACCCTAAAGATTTCCCTATATAAATGACATTTTTTCGATTTGTAATTTTTTTATAAGAATTTAGGAAAATAAATATTCAGCTAATAATTAAAACTAATTTCAAAATTATTTTGTGACACTACCGAAATTCGGTTGTAACAACCTCTAATTCGGCTGTGACAACCTCTAATGCGGTTGCGACAACCTCTAATGAGATTGTGTCAACCTCCAAAGAGGGTGTTTCAACCTCCAATGAGGTTGTGCCAACCTCCAATGATGTTGTGACAACCTCCACTGAGGTTGTGACAACCTCTAATTTCGGTTACGGCTAATTCGGTTATCTCAACCGAATTTTTCTGTGAGCGTAAGACGTTTGTTGTCGGCGACGCGAAACCGTGCAGTAAACCAACCAACTGAGCAGTACACCAACACTCCTTAACGCGTGCGTCGTGCAACAACTCACGACTCGCACTCGCCTTCAAATCCTTTTAATGAAAAAGTTAATAGTTTGGAATTACTAGAAACAAATACAACAATTGTACCAAAAACTACATAAAGTATACCAAAAATTAACCAACTAGTTAAGTTGTGATACATGTAATTTAATGCGGGTCGAATTGTAGGGGGCCGAAAAAATGTACAAAGGCTCATCGCGATTCTTGTTCTACGGGTCATTTGAAGAAAATTTGCCGAAGAAACCATAGTTTTAAAATGAATTTAGCGCCCCCGGATTTTTCGAAATAGGGTTTTTTTAAATATTCAATAATCGAGTTAGATATTGGACTAAAAAGGCAAAAGCAAATTGTATTTCCTCTAGTTAAATATGTATTTGGGGGGTTTTTGTGTCGACGAATCCATTTTTGACATTTATTTTTATTTTTGAGTACCGTCAGAGGACGCTTTCACCCATTTTTTGGGATTTTATCGCCTTTCTCGGGGAAAATTGACGAAATTGTTGTGAAACTTGAGTTTCTCATAATGCAGTCCCAAATTTTAATTAGTCCAAAATGTTCAGCGCTATAGTTTACGAGGGGGGGTAATTATTCACGACCTATATTGATTTCATTCAATTTAAGACAAAGAATGAAAAAAATTCATCAAACTAAATGCAATCGAAAAGTCATCTGAATTGTGAATTTTCACTATGCAAGTGTTCGAAAAATATCGCAAGCAAAATACACAAGTTAACATTTGCAAAGATATAGAATGGTCTTGAATGGTCATCAGAATGAAAAAAACATACTAACATATGTTTTCCTTATTTTACTTTATTGTTTTTCTTCAAAAATTCAACATAAGGGATAAAATCACATAAAATGTAAATGAAAAAAAATTTCTATTGAATTCAGTAATAAAAGCAACAGTAACACGACTTTACGAAAATAATAGAGACGGAGTTATCTCTGTAAGTGTTTCTTATTTTCCAGTCTTGGGAATTTTTCATGGCTTTCTAATGTCACTGCCATAACTCCTTCTCGATTCTGTACCACAACTTTACCTGACTTAGTTCAGTACATACGTGGTCTTTTTGTTAAAGATTTTTGGATACTTTTGAAACGACGTTCCTTATCGCACGTTGCGCCATGGGGGCTAAAAAAAAAACTTTTTTTCACACTATTATGCTACAAACCAGTATTATCAACTATATTAGGTACTATTGATTTGGTTTGTGTCTAGACTAAATAGATGTCTCACATATGTTGGGAAATTTCTTGTTTAATTGGAAGTTGTCTAGGTGGAGCCTGTATCCATTATTTAGTATATAACGGGTTTTTCAACAGAGACGCTACAAAAGTAAATCGATAGGAACAGCAAACGACGCCATATTTTTCCCCGCTCTTTTGAAATTTCTCTTCAGTAAGGTTTGCCATTTCATCGTGGAAAGATATACGAGCCAACAACGAGTGGAAATTATTAAAATTTACTACCGAAATTTGGAGTCAGTGGCCTCAACTTTAAGAGCGCTACGTCCAATTTATGGTCGTCATAATCGTCCTACCAGATCAACAATTGAGCATCTAATGGAAAAATTTGAATCCACAGGCACAGTACAAAATATTCTCGTGCCAGTGAGACAAAGAAGCGCCCGTAGTGTCGAGAATATTGCTGCCGCTGAGGCTTCAGTTCAAGAAAGCCAAAATGTGTCTCTCACACGTCGTTCTCAAGCGTTGGGAATCTCTGTGACGTCGTTGTGGCGAATTTTGCGAAAAGATCTTGGGCTACATCCTTACAAGATCAAAGTGACGCAAGAACTGAAGCCGCTTGAACACCATAAGCGTCGTATGTTCGTGAATTGGGCTGAGCAACAACTTAAAAATGATTCGGATTTTCATCGGAAAATCATCTTCAGCGATGAGGCTCATTTCTGGCTGAATGGCTTCGTCAATAAACAAAATATGCGTTATTGGTCCGACAGCAATCCACACGTAATCCATGAGTCATCGTTGCATCCTGAAAAAATTACGGTTTGGTGCAGTTTATGGTCCGGCGGCGTCATTCCGTGATGATCAAGACCGGCACATTACTGTGAATGCGAATCGCTACCGTTCAATGATAACCGAATATTTTTGGCCCCAATTGTATAATGTGGACTTGTAGGACATGTGGTTCCAACAGGACGGCGCCACAAGCCACACAGCGAATGCCACAATCAATTTATTGGAAACCAAGTTTGGTGAACGTGTTATCTCACGAAATGGCCCAGTCGATTGGCCGCCTCGGTCGTGCGATTTGACGCCGTTAGATTATTTCCTGTGGGGCTACGTCAAGTCTATGGTCTATGCCAACAATCCAGCGACGATTGATGAACTTCGTACGAATATCGAACGTGAAATTACAGCAGTATCGGCCGATTTATGCTTGAAAACCGTCGAAAATTGGGTTCAGCGTCTGGACTTCTGCAAGCGTGCCTGTGGTGGCCATGCAAAAGAAATCCAATACATAATGGCATCGAACCTATTTTCACTGGAATAAAGAATTTCATTGGTATGTAAAACTTTTGTAGCGCTCTTATTGAAAAACCCTATATAAGCAGCAGTATTGTAGTTTTGAAACCAATAAAAAGTAAATTTAGAAAAGCCACAGTGAAAGAAGTTTAAAAAAAGAAAATTTTTTTAAATAAGTGCAATTTCTTAAAAAAAGAAAATTTTCTTTAAAAAACAATGCCTATTCATATTCTTAAATAAAGTAACTTTTCTTAAACAAAATACCTTATCTTAAAGAAGTACGTTTGCTTAAAAAAAGTAAATTTTCGCACAAAAAGTACCTTTTATTAAAAAAAGGATTTTTGTTTTAATATGTACCTTTTCTCAAAAAAGTAAATTTTGTTACAACAAATTGCCTTTTCTTAAAAACTACCTTTTCTTTAAAGAGTACCTTTTTGGGGAACAAAATAACTTTTTCTTGAGTTAAGTACCTACTCTTAAAAATTTACCTATTCTTATTATTATTATCAATTCTAAAAAAAATCCCACTTCTTAAAAAAAAAACCTTTTCTTTAAAGACAAAATTACCGGACATTTTAGTGGAGGAGACCAATTACTCACGACGATTTACTCTCGAAATTGCTGCACATAATTAGCGATCCCTCAGAGAAAAGTGTCAATTACAAGACCGACACTGACCGATGCGTTCAAATATGTCGACAAACAATAAGCGTACGAGAACTATGTTTTTATGATTTATAATACATGTAATTATTGGCAATCATTTTGTGATCAATATATTATTAAAGTTAAATATTTTTGTATATAGAACCCTGAGGTTGATTAGCGATGCTAACCGAAATATGATGCTAACCGAAAAGTGATCATTTTGTCAGGCTCATATCTTGCAAATCGTTCGGAAATTTGATTTACTCTCTGAGGGAAGGTTGTAGCTCTTGTCATAAATAACAAAAATTGTGAACATATAAAATCAAAAAAACTTCATCTTCGGGCTGCAAGAGCGAACGAAGTGGTCCGAGTTGCGTCCAGACCTTGTCGTCGGCAAACTCGTGCTCGTGCACGACAACAATCGCCCGCCTCTTCACTGGATGACAGGCCGGGTACAAGCCGTAATATACGGGGAAGACGTCAAGGTTAGGGTGGTAGATGTCAAGACCAGCGGCAGCGTTTATAGACTCCCAATACATAAGCTGGCTCTGCTGCCAGATGATTGAAGACCGTATCCTTCAATGGGACCGGGATGTTTTGTCAGATGATGTTCCCAATATTTGTCTTCCCGTGCTATGTCTACCGTCTGTCTAACTTTAAAATTATTTTTTTTTCTAAATTGTATCTATTAATTGAATTATTTACCGTATATGTTAATCCCCCCTCTTAAATTCATTTTTTCTCATCTCAAGAAACGTAACGCCATCTATTTGCTTTGTGTTTTCTACCTGCTTGGGAAATTTGTTATTGTTGTAGCTTGTAAGACATTTTAGAAAATAAAGAACACATTGTGAATTTAAAAACGAAATCTACCAGTCGCATATCTCATTAAGAGCGAATTTTAAATTTAATATTGTTTCATAATAATAACAATAAATGGTATCCCATTACATCCCATGAAGGGATAGGGGAGAGCTTCTCACAATCACTGAGCTGTGCGCTTTCCAATTTTCCCCCACTGATTGCGACCAACAGTTTTACACCGGTTCCGAAAGGGTTTTTGAAGGGCTATTTCATTACATATTACTCGATAGTGTCGCCGTCACTAAGGTGCAAGGTGGTCAGAGCAGGGATCGAATCCACGTTCTGTCGCATAACAGCCGCGCACACTAACCGTTGCACGACTGACGGCCACGGTGATATGACTAAACCAAAATGTGCGTATTTAGTTTCTACACAGAATAAATATCACTGTGAGACGGTCTAAAAGTGAAAGAAGTGATTCTATTTTTTTTGTAGGTGTTGCCGAGTATACATTTGTGAAATTTCCCAAATACCCCCAAAAACTTGACTTACGAATAAAACCCCGATTTTCCGGACCTTTAGTGGTTATAAGGCTGCAACGTAATTGATTTTCAACCGATTTTAAGTTTCTCAACAGATTTGGGAGAAAGGAACTTAGGCCTTTAGAACGGTATACGATATTTAAGAAAACTGTAGAAATCTGTGGGTATTTTTATTTTCCGATTTTTATACCCTCCACAGTAAGTGATAGAGGGTATATGGGTGATTGTTCGGAAATTGTTATTTTTCAGACAGCAATTTTTCCAAACCTCGATATGTCTGCAGTACCATTTTTTTACGTTTCTGAATGTTATCATGGTCCAAAAGTATGTTCTGAAGATCACTATACTACAACACCAAAGCAATCGAAGTTATGGAGCATTGATGGTATTCCGATGCCACGGTAGTGACTGCCTGAACGAAACTTGACAAATCAAAGTGTTGATATGATAAAACAATTTTATATATATATCAATTGAATAAAACGCACTATTTTAATGTTTTAACTAATTTATTTAGTTAACTTCGCCAATAGACTAATACCTTTCACGACCTACAAACGACTGACGATTGCCAAAAGATATGTCAAATACTTCACTCTCGTTTTGCCAGGTCTTCGCAAAAGCCTACTCTGTGGCCAGGTCTTCGCAAAAGCCTACTGTGTTGTCAGGTCTTTGCAACAGCCTACTCCACATTAATCATTCAGTGTCAAGAAACCATTACTTATTAATTTTAGTCAGTATTGGAAACTATATGACACGGTTGTGACAGCCACGGTTGTGACTTTCAGTGTTTAACCTAACCGTGCTCCAGACCGGTTTGGAATTCGACAAGTTCCAAAGACAATGAAGTTCAGGCAATGAAATATTACTTTCATAACCGGGAATCAAGCCTAAATATCGTACGGCATATGTGAATCATAAGAGAACGGTTGTGACGTATTATTTTGTGACTTAGCTTTTCAATTTTTCGAATTGAATTCCCCTTCGTATACATGTGCGTGTGTTGACTTCTGCCGGTGTAAATACTGCCACTACCCCCTCCACTCCAATATGCCAGCAAGTGCGTCATATTGAAACCCCGGAGATGGCGCCACCACAGTCGTATTCAAATTGTACAAAATTCTGATAAAACTGTTGGACAGACTTCGTGGACCGTTCAATAATCATGGCGTGCATATTCCTCCAATTTTTTTGCGTAGAATTGTAAATCTATATGTCCCTTAGAACATATATGGAGGTAACTTCTTTCAAGCCACGTCCTTGACGGATATTACTGCTGAAGTCCTGAATTCGATACGGAGGACAGGCCATGGTTGTGACATTTTGAACAGTTTTTTCTCCCTAAAACCGACTTACACGGTTCAGAATGGAATGTGTTTCATGGAAATAATAGAGTACCATCGTAGCTTCGGGAACATGTCGCAATTTAATCACCATTCGACCATTTTAGGGTAGGAAAATTCAAAGGACGAGAAAATGACAATTTCCGAACAATCACCCATATATCAGTTTGTCATTCTGATTAAAACATGTAGAAATAAGGCTTTGCGACCCCATAAAGTAAATATATTCTTGATCCTTATAACAACCGGAGTCGATATAGCCATGTCCGTCTGTCCGTCTGTTGAAAACATTCTAACGACTTCAATCGGCGATAACGCGGTTTGGTTTTTGGCCAGAATGTTCCACGTATTCCTGAGCAGTTTGGTATTGAAAATCAGCGAAATTGCTCCATTGGAAAAAATTTTATGATTGGAAACGTAAAAAAACTCATAAAATTTGCACACTAATTTTTGTAGTTTTATACTAAACTACTCCTTTTGCCGTGTGGTGAATTTCCATGTTGAAAATCTTTGTTGTTCTTTATAATAGGTAAGTACTTTAGAATGTTTAGAAGTACTTTCATGTGTTCATACATTTATATGAATTTTGTCACACTTTATCTAAGGTCGCTGTGGCCTGATGTGTAAAGGGTTGCGCGTTGGAGTCTGAGGGTTGTTGGTCCAACTCTCGTCCCAGGTTGTTTTTTTTTTTTTAACAGTTCTTCAAAAAATGCTTTTTATTTTTAAGCATTGTAACACTAAGGTGGAGGGTATCAAAGATTCGGCACAGCCGAATTTAACACTTTTACTTGTTTTTTTAAAAGTTGGCAAAAAATTGTAATCATTATTTTATGAGAAAGCCACACTACTTTGGAAGTGTTTAACAAACACATTCACTAGGGAGTAAAACGCAACTTAGTTTTTAAAAACCCGTTATTAATTGATTGAAGTTTTCGTTAAAACTAAATTGGCAAAAATCCAATGAGAGTTTAAGTCATGTCAAAATATTGGAATGAAGTTCCTTATCGCACGTTGCGGGAAAAAATTTTAAACTACTTTTTTTAACTACTTTATTACAACCCATTATTATCAACTATATTGGGTACTTTTGGTTTGGTTTTGTTTAATGGAAAGTTTTCTAGGCGGAGCCTGTATATTACATATTGTAGTTTTGAACCCCAAAAAAAATTAATTTAGAAAAGCCAAGGGCAAGACTGGCAAATCCATGATATACAACCTTGAGCATGGAATTACATTTGGAAGCACACTTACTCTTACACTCGTACTTTTGGTTTGGTTTGTGTCTAGACTAACATATAGGGAGAAATTTATTGTTTAAAGGGAAATTTTCTACGCGGTCCCTGTTTAATACACATTGTAGTTTTGAACCGAATAAAAAGTAAATTTAGAAAAGCCAAAGTGAAAGAAGTTTAAAAAATAACAATAAGTGAGTTTTCTTAAAATAATGTAAATTTGAATAGGTAATATTCTTAAACAGAGTACCTTTTCTTAAAAAAACATACAGCACACAGTTGTCCGAGGCTTTCGGCCACGGACTGTCCCTACAGGCTGTGTCAGAGACACGGCCATTAAGTTTAACGTAGAATACGCCATCCGATAAGACAGAAAACATATATAACAATAAATGATAAATAACACAAGCAAATGAATTTATTTATTTGATAGTTACTTTTGATAATATACATAAGCTTATGTTGGGAAAAATAGGATAAATACGTTTTTAAATTAAAAGAGTAAGGATAAATGATAAATAACATACGCAAATCAATTTGATTTATATTTTTTATAATTATATATCCATGTTAAATTCAAATTCACATTTAACATTTTGTTTCACTTATATACATAAGTAAATATACGAAATTTCAATATTTCATCAATCAAAACAACAGCCGAAGGTTTGTGTCCATACTGAAACAGCAGCATAGTTTGTGTTCACGCTACAAACTCAAACACTCAACCAAACACCACATATATGTTTGAGTGTATGTGTTTAAACAATTTTCATTTGAGAAATTTAAATATTAGGAAGATATCAACAAATATGAAATGTATATCAAACGAAAGATAATAAAGATAAAGTTATCTCGCCGTTTCTCATAATCAATGAAATAAAGATTACTACAATCAAAGATTACAATTCTACGCCAAAAGACCTTACCTTAAAGAAGTACTTTTAAAAAAGCCAATTTTCTTACAAAAAGTACCTTTTCTTAAAAACAGCTTTTTTAAATAAGCACCTTTTCTTAAAAATTTACACTATCTTACAACAAATTGCCTTTTATTAAAAGACTAACTTTCCTTTAAAAAGTACATTTTATGTAAAAGAAAATAAATTTTCTTGGGATAAGTACCTACTCTTAAAATTGTACCCGTTCTTGAAAAAAGGACCAATTCTAACAAAATTCCCATTTTTTAAAAAACACATTTTCATCAAAACAAAATACCTTCTCTTAAAAAATACAATAATAAAATAATACCTTTTCTTTTCTTGAGATAAGAAATTAGGTAAATTTTCTTAAAAAAATAACCTTTTCGTAAAAAGAGTACCACCTCTTTAAAAAGTACCTGCTCTTAAAATAAAGTACTTCTTTGTAATAAAAAAACATACTTTTATGGCTTTTTCTGACAGAAAGTACTTCTTGTTAAAAATGGTACCTTTTCTTAAAAACACATTTTCTTTTAATGAAAGAAGTACCTCTCAAGAAAGGACCTTTTCGGGAAAATATAATTCTTACAAAAAGGACCTAAACATATACTTCGTTAAAAAAATACATTCAATAAATAAAAACTTTCTGAAAAAAAGTTTATCATTTTACAAAAAGTATCTTTTCTTAAAGATCCATTTAAATTATAGTCTTTTTCAACATTCGCCCTAGGCGTGTTGGAACTAACTAGTACATAATATATAGCGAAAGGAACTTCGTTTCAACCGGGTGTCCCCTAACACCTCACGTAATTTTGTTCTTTTTTCGTTTTGTTCATGACTTCTTTAAGACTTTGAAGCTGTCTACATAAAACAACGTTTGCAATTGTTTGATAACAATCGTGTACAACTAAAATTAGTATATGTGGTTCGCACTTCGTGGGTAATGAGTAACCCTGGGTTACCCAGGGTAACCCATTATTTTAGCCGTGGGGAATCTGTAGCGATCGTTTACCCATTACCCACAGGGTATGGGGAAAATAATACCCATCACGATTACCCATTACCCTCATGGCAATGGGGAAAATAATGGGTAGCTACCCTCGACAATGGGGAATTACTCATCACGATTACTCATGACTCTCAGGGAAATGGGGAAAATAATGGGTAGCTACCCCCATTTATGATCGAAAATATCAAAAAATTAGGAAAAATCTCTCTATCTCGGAAACGGAGCGTCCAATCGAAAAAATAACCAATTTTTCCAGGTTTCTAAGGGGTTTTCATAAAGTGTTCCAATTTGTATGTAAGTTTCTGAGTTATAGCCACTTTTTTATTTCAGCGATTTTCTTATTTTGGCTATTTTTCGAAAAAAAATTAGAAACTGGCAAAAATTTGTTATTTTTGCAATTGGACGCTCCGTTTCCGAGATATAGAGATTTTTCCTAATTTTTTGATATTTTCGATCAAAAATGGGGATGGGTTACCCTGGGTAAACCATTACCCATCGTCGTGGGTAGCTGCCCATTATTTTCCCCATTTCCCTGAGGGTAATGGGTAATTGGGATGGATAATTCCCCATTTCGTGGGTAGCTACCCATTATTTTCCCCATTGCCCTAAGGGTAATGGGTAATCGTGATGGGTAATTTCTCATTTTCGTGGGTAGCTACCCATTATTTTCCCCATACTCTGTGGGTAATGGGTAAACGTTCGTTACACATTCCCCACGACGATGTGTATGGATTACACATGGTGGGCTAAATACGAACTCTGTGTGTGACAGACGTTATAGGTTTCGCCACATTTGTGGGTTATTTACTGATATCAGTCGTCGGCGTGATTTTAGAAACAATATTAGTGTGGTGGAAGTGTACACCAAACTATTCAATCGCTCTTATAATACCAGTTGTTGGTACGAACGTGAATTATTACCAACGCAAAAGCCTTATAACCGCAATAGTTACGAAATCCTGGTTTGACCTCTAATTTTGGAGGTGTTTGGAAAATTTCACAAATGGATACTTGTTTTACTCGAAAACACCTACAATAAAATTGTATCATTGCCATGTACGAGTATTTCTAATACTTCATTCTATTTTATATCACTGTGTCCCACAGTACCAGAGAACAATTCTAGTAATGGAAGTACTTATTAACCTAAGGATGTAACCTGCTCTCTCTCTCTCTTATTCCTTTTATGTGATACCCTGAAAATCAAGTTCCGTTGTCATCTGGGTTTAACAAAAGCATTCAATTTGAAATACCTACAAACCAAAAAAGTTGTAAGGAACAGGACATAATAAAGTGATAGCGTAGGTAATTTTTTGCTGCGAAAGTTTGCGGAATACGGAGACACAAATGGCTAAAATGTTCACTACCAATGATATACAAAACCAAAATAAACAAAAATGTTTCCCTTCAGTTTAGAAGGACGTAGCCACAAAGGGGAATGGAAATACTATTAGGTTTATAAAGCATTTTCAATACCCAACTAATGCTACAGGAAAACCACGAAAACCTACATATGATGCATTTGCCTTAAAACGTACACCCAGCGTTAGACCATTAGTTCAACCTTACGGGTACACTATAATATTTCAGGACTAAATGGGAAACAGTAAATGGGAAACCTTAAAATGTGGAACCTCCAACATTTAGACGCCTCAAAAGGTACACCGTCTCTGGGATAAAGAACAGGCTTGTAGAAGTATGAGAAAAGATGCCAAGGATATACCAACGCATTCACTGTAGTTTGCGCTCCACACATTTGTAACAGGATGGATGGAGAGTAACTGTGTAATGGCTTTGTAATGCCGCACAAGGATTCAAAGTGGAAGATACGAGTACATACTTGAAGAGAACATAGTTCGATAGTTGTTGGTACAAAAAATTGAGAGTTTTCCTCCGTCCAGCATATGGGGGATACAGCAATTGCCACCCAACTCCATGAGATGCTGTAACAAACTATTTCCATGGCAAAAGATTATCTTTGTCGTAGACGACGTGCAAATGCTTTTCTTTGTGATAGAAATACTAAAATATATATTTATGTACAAAAGTTGTCAAAAGTTTTTGTACGCAGTGCGAACAAGAACAGGGTATTAGGAATTTGGAGGAAATGGACAATTAGAATCTGTTTCTCTGAGGGTACAATAAAGAAATATTTTGGTAAGACTTAACATTCGGAAAAACGTTAGTGGCGACGGGTTTGGCATTGTTTTAAAATTATTCCACTTTAAAAGGCGTTTACGCATTTTAACCGAAGTTACATATTTACATTTCCATTCCATAATAGAATTTATAAGTGACACATCGCAAATCTGGAAATATTGAAACTTCTGTGAATAGAAATATTCAAAAGTTTAAATGTTGTTATATTGAAATGATGAAATATTGGAAAATATTAAATCTTTTCTATCGCTCAGTGTGTTTTGTTTACACTGTTTGTTTAGATTGCCACTTATGTGGTAATAGAAAGCTTAGCGATATTAAGAGGCATTTGAAATTATTGCTTAACCCTTCCATGCATGATTTTTTTTATTTAAAAACAAACATATTTTTTTTGTGTAAAACGAGTACTGGAGTTGACTGTTGTAATATCCAGTAAATGGGAAAATAATCGTATACATATACTACCATTTCTTGGATCGGAGTTTAATTTTATGGCGTCCAATCAGGTTATCAAGTAGATCAACACCACCCATGTGTATGTTGTAAATCTTTACTATATTTGGGTACTCCACTTCAATCACTCGTTTATTCCTCCTGTCATATCTTCGAGCAGTATGAACTGGCAACTTTCCACAATAGGTCGAAAGCATATGAACCAATTTCGCATCTTTCCAAACTACTGAACTTACATCAACACCTTCTACGGTACACGTAAACTCATGACAAGTTTCTCTGGGTTAGGCTTTCATGGACCGCTCTGTTGGAAGCTTACACGATGGTAGTCTATCTCGCCGTACCGTACCAACGCTTAATATGCCGATTTTATGCAGTTCCACAGCTAATGGCAAAGTCGTGTAATAATTGTCGAAGTAAACACGGTAATTCATATTTCTTGGAACATCGCGTAAAAGTCGGAAGACTACAATTTGCAGCAGATCCCAAATTGTTTTCTGAAGTCAACGTTACCTTAAAGCCTGACACACCACTCAAAACGAAGAGCTTATATCCCCACTTATGGGGTTTCATTGGCATGTATTGCTTCAAGCAACTTCTAGCTTTTGTTGAACATAATTGTTCGTCTACAGAAAGATTTTGTTCCATTGCGACTGTTGCAGATCCGTTGCCAATATCCTCCTCTTCAATTTTTGTGAACAAAAATTCGTTCAATAATGGCCCGATAACGATCGCCATTGACTGTTACGGCCACTCCTTGCTCATTTTCGAGGAAAAATGGCCCAATTATGCCTCTGGACCAAAATCCGCACCAAACAGTGACTCGTTTTGGGTGCATCGACTTTTCAATGTATGCGTGCGGGTTTTCTGTGCCCCAAATGCGACAATTTTGCTTGTTTACATACCCGCCAAGATCAAAATGAGCTTCATCTGAAAAGATGATTTTTTGGCAAAATCGGCATCTTCTGTAAGTCGATCGCAGACCCACTTAGCGAAGAGAAAACGCATTGGATGGTCAGTTGGCTTCACATACACACAACCATATTCGTTCAGCGGAAGGATAAAACTAATTATTTGTCACATCATTCACGAAGTAAGCACTAGTTGAAAAAAAACGTTAGATGGCGGACCCTTTATATGGTACAACCGAAATAAACTATTTATTGACTACCAAAATATAAAATTTCACAAATACTCGAAACTAAATAATGCAATATACTAAATAACATATAAAATATAAATTAAATCTATGATTTCAGTAGTAATTACCTTAAAACGTATGATTAATATCAGCTCCCAAATTGCACGTGCACTTTCAGCGATTGTCACAAAACAACTGTTATTTTAGAATAAATATGATCGCATATGCATTGAATTCTTGTTTGATCTTATACGTCGCTATGTCTTCTCACTTACTGTTTTGACTTTTACTTTTACTACTTTGCAGATTATATATGTAATAAATGAAAAAACTTTGGTTGTCTCATATATGATACAAAATGCGTAGAAGGGTTAATTTCCTGTCTTAAGCAAATTCAGCAAAATTGTATTCGATATCATTTGTTGTCAATTAAAATAAAAGAAGTGGACTGCATACCATGCGTTAGAAAGAGACGAATATATACAGCTCTAAGAATGTGTGTTATTAATGTTGTCAAAGTTCTTTATTTTCTGACAGTTTGTAAAGGGTTTTTCAATAAGAGCGCTACAAAAGTTTTTGTAAATAAAACAAAAACGGTTTCAGATACCAATGAAATTCTTTATTCCTGTGAAAGTACGTTCGATGCCATTATGTATGGAACTCGATTTCTTTTGCATGGCCACCACGGGCACGCTTGCAGAAGTCCAGACGCTGAACCCAATTGTATACGGCTTTCAAGCATAAATCGGCCGATACTGCTGCAATTTCACGTTCGATATTCGTACGAAGTTCATCAATCGTCGCTGGCTTGTTGGCATAGACCATAGACTTGACGTAGCCCCACAGGAAATAATCTAACGGCGTCAAATCGCACGACCGAGGCGGCCAATCGACTGGGCCATTTCGTGAGATAACACGTTCACCAAACTTGGTTTCCAATAAATTGATTGTGGCATTCGCTGTGTGGCTTGTGGCGCCGTCCTGTTGGAACCACATGTCCCCCAAGTCCATATTATCCAATTGGGGCCAAAAATATTCGGTTATCATTGAACGGTAGCGATTCGCATTCACAGTAATGTGTTGGTCTTGATCATCACGGAAGAAGTACGGCCCAATGACGCCGCCGGCCCATAAACCGCACCAAACCGTAATTTTTTCGGGATGCAATGATGACTCATGGATTACGTGTGGATTTCTGTCTGACCAATAACGCATATTTTGCTTATTGACGAAGCCATTCAACCAGAAATGAAAATCCGAACCATTTTCAACTTATTGCTCAGCCCAATTCACGAACATACAACGTTTATGGTGGTCAAGCGGCTTCAGTTCTTGCGTCAATTTGATCTTGTAAGGATGAAGGCCAAGATCTTTTCGCAAAATTCGCCACAACGACGTCACAGAGATGACGAACGCTTGAGAACGACGTGTGAGAGACACATTTGGGCTTTCTTGAACTGAAGCCTCAGCGGCAGCAATATTCTCGACACTACGGGCACTTCTTTGTCTCACTGGCACGGGAACATTTTGTACTGTGCCTGTGGATTCAAATTTTTCCATTAGATGCTCAATTGTTGATCTGGTAGGACGATTATGACGACCATAAATTGGACGTATCGCTCTTAAAGTTGAGGCCACTGACTCCAAATTTCGGTAGTAAATTTTAATAATTTCGACTCGTTGTTGGCTCGTATATCTTTCCATGATGAAATGGCAAACCTTACTGAAGAGAAATGTCAAAAGAGCGGGAAAAAATATGGCGTCGTTTGCTGTTCCTATCGAATTACTTCTGTAGCGTCTCTGTTGAAAACCCCGTTACATAATGATACCATATATCTAGTCAGTTGTCGTCAGTTACTATCAGTAAGGAAGCGATCATCGTTATTTGCTTTAAGATTATGAAGAGATTGGGCAACAGATTCTAGTAAAGGGTGGACCATATAAAATCTGGATTCATCAGGGATGATTTTTATCTATATTAAGAGAGATATAGTTTCCGAAAAGGAGTTTTGCAAGTGTATTCCTATGATTCCTGGCAAACTGTATAGCTATTTCAGATCTAGCCACAGATCTTCATCAGCGGTTGTTTGGAATGATGATATTGAAAAATTTATCAAACTAAATGCAAACGAAATCTCATTTGAATTGAGATTTCACCATTTTGCAAGAAATCATTTACAGAAACTACTTTCCATCTCCAGAGAACCATCGGTTCCCATTAGACATATTTTTTTTGTATATCTCTTGTTAGTGTGCGTGACACTTGTATATGAGACCGTGGGTAACAACAACAGGCATTTTTGATATGTCAAATTCAGCGCCAACAACAAAAATAATGAAACATGTACAAAAGTGCAATACATGCGAATTTTACAGTTCCAGGTTAAAACTGCATACTGGCCGCTTTGTGGCGCCAGCTCGCCATCTGAACTTGGCTCGAAATTTTACCTTTGTCGGCTGTTTGTATCTCCTTCTCCTCCAATTCACTGTGGAACTTCATGACCGCGGAACAAGAAATAAGCTGAAATAAAATTTAGAAGAAATAATTAAGAACATAAGAAGTAACAACGACCCTAATAATTTTTAGATAAAATTCGCTATATAACTTCTTAAGACGATTGCGCCATGTCCGTTATTCTGACTCTCAGCGAGAGTCGAAATATTGCAAAATAAAAAAGAATTATAGTACAAAAATTATTTATCTTTTACTTTAACGGCCACAGCCCAGCAACCAAAAGTGAATAAATACTTAGAGGGCCGGAAAACAACCTCATTTAAAATCGGAAATGTGGAACTAGAAATTAAAAAATTTCCCGGGAATCCCGGATGAATTTCCCGGGAAACTGGAAATGAAAAATGACCGGGGTTTCCCGGGCGGGAATTTCCGGGAGACAAACTCTAGTAGCTACCCATTATTTTCCCCATATCCTGTGGGGAATCATTACCATTACCCAATCCCCACGTTCATTACCCAATCCCCACGGTAATGTGTATGGGTTACACACTACGAACTCTGTTTGCAACTATATAAAAAATTAATATTTTCCCATTACATCCCATGAAGGGATAGGGCAGAGCTTTTCATAATGACTAAGCTGTACGCTTTCCAGTTTTAACTCACTGATTGGGACCTTTAGTTTTACACCGGTTCCGAACGGTTTGTTGAGAAACTATTTCATGGCTTATTACTCAATAGTGTCGCCGTCACTAAGCGAGATGGCTGTCGTCGAAAGAAGGGTAAGGTGGTCAGAGCAGGGATCGAACCCACGTCCTCTCGCACACAAGCCGCGAACACTAACCGTCGCACCACCTACGGCCACATATACCAACCGTTAGAATTTAAAAATATCATATCTGTTGGGAAGGCAATCGGCCGAGCTAGTAGATTCCACGGGATTTTGAATAAAATACACCAGCTTAATAAAAGACTTGATTTATCTTGCAAATGTATTTATATTAAAATTCCTATACATGTAACAAACAAAATATAAGAATTACCAATAAAATAAATTATTTATAAATTATAACCTACTTTTTGGTATGAAAACTACTAGGGATCCTTAAATTTGATTATTAAATTGACTCCAAAGTACCAATAGTAATTACAATGTAACAAAAATGTAGAAGGCTTGGGACGCTTCTTGTCAGTTATAAGGTTTCGTTAAGAAATTATTATAATTTGACAATTAAAAATGATTAGTTTGTACAGTTTTTTTTGACAATTAAAATTAAAGTGTTTTAGCGTTGCCAGGTCGAAAAATAAATCATGGTGATTTTGGGAGTGGCGTTAACAATATCTATATTTAAGCTAATTTGTCTCATCCACAATAATAGTTCCTCCACACAAGTGTCCACAATTTTTTGCATATGTTTGTGAAAGCGTCAGTGGTGGCTTCAGATTCAACGACTGTGTTCTAAAGTCTCACTTCACCTCAATTTATGGTAATACTCGTTTGTGGTAATAGTACTAGTAAAATAAAAAAAATACACTTGCGATTTATAAATTAGAGTGGTGGGATTTACCATTGGCATATTCGTCCCAATAACAGAAAAATATTCATTGACTTTAATGACCTTCTTTTTATTTCGTATAGAAAAATATATGTTTTTTGTCGAAAGCCTACCAAATTCTGGGTCTATACGAGGTAAAATGCGAATAATTACCATATTTTTCGGTGGATGATATCTATATAATAGTTTACTTGTTTTTTCACAAGTATGTTTCTCACTTTCTGTTTAAAATATGTAATAGTTTTTCTGAAAAGTCCTCGTGTAACATTCAAATACAGTTTCCTTTCTACAGCAAAGTCTTATGCATTTTTGGAACAGAAACTAAATTATGATTACAGTGACTAATACTTGAACACGAATTCTAATATTGTACTTTGTGTGAGTTGTATCTTCCATTTCAGATGAATGAGGTATTGGAAATACTCAAAATTGGTTAATACAACTTAATTCCTATAGTAACAACTTCTATTTAGTAAGACGTATTTTCAATTTATCAATAATATATACAAATAATTATGATGTTTGAAAATTATGAATTCTAATCAAAATATAGACTTTATCATGGAATTTTCAATGCCTGAATTGATTTCCAACTAATCTTTTCCCTGTGTGTATCATCTTCTAAGCGCTTTGTGTACTGTACCAACAATTTTTATGACGGTTTTGTGTCATCTAGGAGTTGTTCGATCTAACATACGAAAATTAGAACAGTGTTTTTGATTTGTTAACAAATATAGGCTCGGGTACGGCCTAAATTCACAAAGTGAATATATTCAAACACAGTTTGTCCGACTGCGATCACACAGATTGTCCGAATGCGATCACAGATTGTTTGGCGTTAAACTCCTCCGAAACGGCTGGATCGATTTGTATGAAATTTTGTGTGCATATCGGGTAGGTCTCGGAATCGGCCAACATCTATTTTTCATACCCCTAAATGATAAGGGTGATCCACCCCTATATAGAAGACAGATTTTTCCGACTGCGAAACACAGATTGTCAGACTGCGAATTGTCAGACACTGATGTAGCGGCAGCGAATAGTTGTCTTGTGTGGGTGCGGAGCACTCTCAGAGCAAGGAGAATAATGACGTGGTTATACGTATTTAAAAATGAGATAGCAAGAGAGCAATGAAAATTGTGTGAACTTGTATAGCGTATGAACGAACATAACAATGTATATACAGTGGTGGCCATACAATTAGAAACGCGAGTTTAGAATTTTTATTTTATATCATCACTACTTCATTATTACAAAAATTAAGAAAGTACATACCATATGTTATAAGGCACACTTAATATTATATTCCCTACATATATTTGGAAATATGGCAATATTCCTGAAAAGAGCAAACTAGATTTTCTTAGAGAACTCAAAAACTCAGTGGTCATAGAATTAGAAACGATAATGAAAACAATATTTTATTCCAATATTTTTTTAAAATTTGTAATGAAATAATAGATGAAACACTTAATACTTCGTTGGGTAGCCTTTATATTTTATGACGTCGGCCAATCTCCGTGGTAAACTTTCTACCAAAGTTCGGCATCTGGAGGATGGTATTGATTCCCAAACTTCTTTTATATTACGAAAGTGTTCGTCACTATTTTTGGGGGTTTTTGCTTTTAACCCTCTTTCGACATCTGCCCATAAGTTCTCAATTGGGTTTAAGTTAGGACTTTGAGGTGGCCACGACAAAGCTTTGGTATTCGTATCCATAAACCATTGCTTCACAACTCGGAAAGTATGCTTAGGATCTTTATCCTGCTGGAGAATATATATAACTGCCATATTTTCAAACGAAAACGGTTCCATTACATTTTCTAGGATGCTTTTATATTGGTGTTGGTCCATTCGGTGGTGTATAGGACCAACGCCATACCAACTAAATGCACCCCATACCATCACATTTCCTCCACCGTGTTTAATGGTCTTGATGGTGTATCTAGGATCCAAAGAATTGTTCAGTGGCCGTCTTACGTAAGCTTTGCCATCCGATTCAAACAAATTAAACTTTGATTCGTCACTCCAGAGTATTTTTTTCCAGAAATTAAGCGGTTTTTTCAGGTGCTCCTTCGCAAATTGCAAACGTTTCGCAATATTTTTGCTTGAGACGTGCGGCTTTTTTCGTGCAATGAATCCATGAAGACCAGCTTCTTGTAATCGACGTCCAATGGTTCTACTTGAAATATTCTGCGATATCTGTGGCGTTACAATAGCATTAATTTCAGTAGAGGTCAAAAAGGGGTTGGCTTTACTGGTTCTACAAATAACTCTTTCGTCATATGGAGTGGTTTTTCTTGGCTTTGGAATTCGTTTAGGGTTCTCAAAACTTCCAGTATTTTTAAATAATCTTATTGCTCCAAAAACCATTTTTTTTGAACAGCAAAATCTTTTTGCAATGGCCGACATTGACTGTTTTTCTTCTTGGTAGCAGCGTACAATTAATTCGCGAAGCGCTGGAGTGCATGACTTTTTTTTGCCCATATTTATACTAAATTATATTACAAATTAGTAAAATCTAACTTAAAAAAATATAAAAAATTAACTTATGTTGAAAATATATAAAATTCCCACTATTAACGAATGCGTTTCTAATTATGTGTCCACCCTCCTAAACACGTGTTACTACTGTTTTCGCAATTGTGAGTAATTGTGTAAAGTGTTTGTTGATAATCACACATCCAAAAACTTATTGAAGTGTAGTGAGAATATAACGGGACTTACCAAAAAGAGAGACTCTTTATAATAAAGTTGTGAGAAGAAATCTAAATTTGAAGACATCGTTTCTAATTGTATGGCCACCACTGTATGTTCATGTGTCTGTTGCTTTGCATTGTCTTTGTTTTTTGTGGGAATAAAACAAAAAGTGTTAGGCAAGAAAATAATGACAGATGTGCTTGCACTGGGTCTTTAAATAATTTTAAGTATTAATATTATTTAAATGTAACGTCATCATAGATTGAACGCTGTTTTTTATTATCCAATGTAACATTTGCTAATGTGTCAATAGAAATCGAACAGGTACCGTGTAACAAAAAGGTGTTAACACATCGCCCGTGAGTTCGACCACTCATTGGATTTTTTTTCATAAAAACGGGTCTCAAGATCTGCGGGCCCTGGGCCACTTCACCTCCCATTTTTGTAAGATAACCATGCCAAGATAACCAAGATAACCAAGTTGCCCAAGGCAACTGCCTGTGTTGCCTTTCTGTTTGTCCGGTCCGACCATATTTGGATGATATGTATGTGAATGATATGTGATTCCAACCGGATGGCGAATCGTGTCACACGCTGATGTCACGACGGCCATACTTATGGCATGGTTATTTTACGAAAATGCGAGGTGAAGTGGCCACCGAGATTGTGCTATTTCACCACCTTATACACTTCTGGTGGAGTTTCCTTAAGTCGCAGGTCTTTACCAACAAGCCACGAACAACAGTTATCCGCCAAGTCGACACAACCGTCGCTCAAATTCAACCTGATCTAAGCGCCAAAGTCGTAAAAAATTGGACCTCTCTGGTGCGCGTCATCCACGGCTATTTGAACAGTGGTATATTCCACACATAAAATATCATTGAAAGAAACTCAAAATTCATTGATATCACACAAACTTATTTATTTCATTAAATTTTAACATCTCCACGTCCCTAATGGAAACCTCAAAATCAAAAACATATTTACTATAACAGAATATCATGATTTCGAGGAAGTATCGAGCAAACTGTCAACGAACAAATCTCTCGAAACACACTCAAAAAATAAAGTTTGGTATTAACAATGACTGCTACTTATCAGCTGGCGAGTTGACATCCATTACCGCAAATGTACTGTCGTAACGACAAACTGTTCGTGATGTTGATAAACAACTCGACATAATGTTTGCTAACACAACAAACATGTTTTCATACAGTTGTACATAAGTTTGGTTCTCCTTTTCATCAGCCTTTTATCTGATTGCTAAAATATTTTTTAAGAAAAAAAAGTAAAATTTGTTTAGTTTCCCTTACAACTTTGTAAGGCAGAAATAAATCCTTTTTTTATTTTTAACCAAGATACAACGCAGTGGTAACTTCCAATGGGTTCCATGTTCTTAAGGTGCCACTTGCTCCCAGGACATTACACTTTTAACTAACGTCATTGTGAACCAAATTCAATTAGGTGTCGAACATGCCACCACCATTGTGGGGATTAGGGCATCATGAGACTGTAGAGGTATTAAAAAGGTCAACAAACTCTCACTAAAATTTACGTTGAAGCAATTCAATTGGAGCTTTTGTTAACTTTACACTCTAGAAGTTTGTGTATGAAAATTGGAGTACTTAAAAAGTCACAACACTAAGCCCTAGATGTAAAATGGCCGAAACACTTTGATGAAATATATTATTGACCATGGAATGAAACACAAAGGACTATCAATATCGTGATAGACCAAAATCAAGTTTCTGAGTACCAATGCAAGGCATACGCAGGTAGATCGGGAGCCTTTTTGCTTAACTTCTTCACGCTAGACTTCCAATATGAACGCGTTTACAGTTTGCGACATTAAATCACCCTGCCTTTTTTATACCCTCACCCAGAGGATGGGGGTATATCATTTAATACGGAAAAAAAATTAACGTGTAGAAGGAGCCATATTGGACCCTCAGTATCTTTGAACGAAATTCGTTTTTGAACATTTTAAGACCATTGAGCCATGTCCGTCTGTCTACCTGGCTTGCTGGTGTACACGATAACTGCCGTAAATATTAATCGATCACAGCATAATTTTGTCAGTGACTATTATTTGTCCATGGTTAGTTTGGGATTGAAAATGGGCGTATTGGATATATTTAGTACGAAATCATGTTTCATCTAAAACCTTTTTCTGGTAGATGAGATTAGCTTCAACCCAAACATTGATTAATAACACAGGCCAACACTCAATTTGCTTCTTTGAATTTATCAACTGATTCTAGTTAATTTGGGTGCGCTGAATTCAAATGACATAGCTTTCTTATACCCTCATAGCTTTCTTATAGCTTTCTTATACCCTCCACTTATGACCTCCAATTATGACCGTCTGTCCGTCTGTCAGTTTTTTCAAAATTTGTTTTTTCCAAAATTTTTTTTTACAGTTATGGTAGTTGGCAAAAAAAAACATATTTTCCGGAAAAAAATTTTTTACCCAATTTTTTACCCAATTTTTTTTTCATCAAAATTTTTTATTTACTGTTATAGTTATTGCGAAAAAAAAATTCCCAAATTTTTTTCAGTATTTAAAAAGTAAAACTTTTCCATAGGAATTTAAAAAAAAATAAAAAGAAGTAAAACTGTTTCATACATATTTA
The DNA here is from genome assembly GCA_963931995.1 of Phaonia tiefii. Classification (NCBI taxonomy): domain Eukaryota; kingdom Metazoa; phylum Arthropoda; class Insecta; order Diptera; family Muscidae; genus Phaonia; species Phaonia tiefii. Next base: position 191,296,405 of record OZ008368.1, on the reverse strand, counting down.
TTAAATTAAAAAAAATTCTCACAAAGCATTAACAATATAATATAAATATAATTCTAGTTACAGGATGTAAAGCTTCTTTTAAGAGACATTCTGGAATGAACAGCCGGATTAGAGTCTCTTTGTAAATTCCAACAGTAGTCTGCCATCATATGTGTATCCCACCTTCCCTGGTACCGATTCTCCATAATTTTGATATCTTGGTGAAACCTTTCTCCTTGTTCTTCGCTTAAATTACCTAAATTTTCGGGAAATCGGTCCAAATGACTGTGCAAATAATGGATTTTAATACTCATGTTGCAGCCAAGGTCTCTGAACTTATCCAGCATATTCTCCTCTAATTTAACATAATTTGGGGCGTTATTATTTCCCAAGAAATTTTTTATAACCTGCACGAATGATGCCCACGCATTTCGTTCAGTTTCGGTCATTGACTTATCAAAATCGTTCTCATTCATAAACTGCCTTATTTGGCGACCGTCAAAACTCCTGCTCTAATCTTATCTTTACTTAGATTAGGCATTTTGCTGCAAATATATGCAAAACTTTCCCCATCACGATTCAGAGCCTTAATAAACTGCTTCATGAGTCCTAATTTGATGTGCAACGGTGGTAGGATAATCTTTTCACGTGGAACTAAAGCTTCATTTACAATATTTTTATCGCCAACAATCATTTTTTCTCTCGTACGCCAATATTTTTGCCGCCAATGTTGTTGTTTGGATCTGCTATCCCAGAGACACAAAAAGCAAGGGTACTTAGTATAACTACTCTGTTGTTCAAGAAGAAAATATACCATTTTAAGATCAACAGAAATGATCCATTGGTGGTCTTGGTATTTTATATTTTTCATCACTAATGCAATGTTGTTATATTCATCTTTCATTGTTGTGGAGTGCGCAATTGGAATTGATGAATACACATTGCCATTGTGCAATAAGACGCACTTCAAACTTCTCTTGGAACTGTCCACGAAGAGGCGCCAATCGCTAGGTAGATACTTGGATAGCCCCATTTCCTGCATAAGACCATTTACATTATTACAAAACACCAGATTGTCTTCCTTAGTAAAAAGTGTTAAAAAAGCTTTATCCCTAGTGCGGTAATAAGTTATTTTTGATCCACGTTCTAACAATTTCTTATCATTTAACCTCGAAGCTAACACTTCAGACGCTTCTTTCGATAAGGCCAAATCTCGAATGAATTTATTCAACTCGCATTGATTAAAACGTTGAGGAATAGTTTCTGTGTCTTCGAAAACACTGTCGCAATCACTTAGATCATTAGCGGTATTATGTTCAAACTCCGAACTCAGCTCTGAAGAATCATTCAGTTTTGGAATGGGAACATCTTCGGAATGGGGAATTGGACGGCGCGCTGACGGTAAATCGGGATACTGCCATTTATTTCGATTTTTCCTATTAATACCATCAATACTGACTAAACAGAAGTAACAGTCGTCCAAATGATTTCTGGGCTCTCTCCAAACCATCGGCACACCAAACTTAAGCCTATTTCGTTTCCCTTGAGTCCACTGTCGCAAATGTACACAGCAAGTATTGCACACAATGTGTGGAGCCCAGCTTTTATCTGGGTCACCAAGATTAACTCCAAAGTAATCTAAATACAATTTTTTAACACATTCCGAAATAGGTCTTATGGTTTCTTTAAAGGTGTATTCTCCACAAATATAACCAAATGTGTCAGCGTAATTTTTACACCGTCTTCTATTGGAAGTCATTTCTATTTAGATCAACACTTTTTTAATAAACTTTGCCAACTGCAATAAACCACTTCTTACAAGCAACTAACTTCCGATATGCAATTGGAGTGCAAAAAGAAAAAATAACGTTCTGAATAATATTGTACAAATAAAATTCCCGTTAATCAGCTAGCAATTACACAAAAAATAACACAGCCCGACAAAATTAAAAAAGATTTTTGCTTCTTTGAATTTATCAACTGATTCTAGTTAATTTGGGTGCGCTGAATTCAAATCTGTAATCAGTTTCTCTATCAAACAGGAAAAAAAAAATTGGGTAAAAAATTTTTTTCCGGAAAAAATGTTTTTTTGGCAACTACATACCCATAACTGTAAAAAAAATTTTGGAAAAGCAATGAAAAAAGCACATCTTAAGCGAACCGGTTTGATACCTATAAGTTTACTGGAAGGTAAAATATACTTTTCAAACGAAAAAAAAATTTAGGAAAAAAATTTTTAAGGTAAAAATTTTTTTTGGGGAAAAATTTTTTTTTTGGGAATTTGTTTCTTTTTTTGGGAATAACTATAAATGTAAATAAAAAATTTTGATGAAAAAAAAATTTTTGGAAAAAAATAATTTTGAAAAAACTGACAGACGGACATACGGTCATAATTGGAGGTCATAAGTGGAGGGTATAAAAAAGCTATATCATGAAAACTAGAGCTGATAGAGACAAACTGATTACAGATTTGAATTCAGCGCACCCAAATTAATCAGAAAGAATCAGTTGATAAATTCAAAGAAGCAAAAATATTTTTTAATTTTGTCGGGCTGTGTAATCTGTAAATATCTACTTAATTGGAGAAAATGGGCGAAGTCGCCACGTCCATTCTGGCAGCTCCCATGCAAAAGCTTGGTGATCGTCAGTGTTGTCAATGCGATAAGTCGCCTGAACCACTTCCAATCTTAATGAAAGTGGGTAACAGGCTTCATGTTAATAAACGCCAGTCACCGATTAAGACCAAGGTGGGTTTGCCACGCTCATTTTGGTACCTCCTATATAATGTCTACTTAACTGGGGAAAATTGGCGAGGTTGCCACGCACATTCTGTTACCTCCCACACTAAAGCTTGGTCGTCGTGCGGGTTGTCAATAAAATAAGTCGCGTGCAACACTTTCGATCTTAATGAAATTAGATTATAGGCTTCGTGTCACCAACCGACAGTCACCGATTAATACAAGGGTGATTTTGCCTTACCCTATCAAGATAAGTTGTGCGGCCGGCTGGTTGTTCGGCATGATAGCTAACGAAAAACCGAACAAATCTTTATGAAGTTTGGAACTAGATAAAATTTACTCAAATGCAGACAAAAGGTGGGCGGATTACCAGTTGATCGACACGATAACTCTCGTAAAAAATAGTAATCAAATTCGATACACAGCAATGTTTTTCTACAAATTAAAGATTAACTACAGTCCACGCCCATTTTTTATTTGGCACATTTACCAATAATCAATAGAACTCGGTCGCAATGGATGATTTCAGGTGAGGGTATGTATGTTTAAGTCGGTTCTACCGATTGAAATTTCTGTTCTGGTTTATCCTTCAAGTCTCGCAAAGGGGCATCCAAGGTACTGAATGAAATCCGTCCAAATACATGGCAATCGAAAGGATTTCTTGTCGAAAATGCCAATATTTTTCCTACGTTAATCTCAAATCAGAATTTTAAAAATATAAATAAAGAATCCGCTATATTTTCCTCGTACTTTCGAGTAAGTTGTTCATAATAATCACACAAAGCGTGGAAAAAACAAAATCGATATTGCTCAAAAAAAAATTTAACTATTTTTAACCCCAAATTGTAAAAGAATATGACTTTGGCCCATATATTTCAAACATGACGTTTAAAATTCTAAAAACAAATACAGCGTGATTTTTATTTACAGCGAAGTGTTGGTCTTCCTCTTTTCGCCTTCCCTCCAGTTCGGTTTCGAAAACCCTTCGTGCTGGGTCGGCTTCATCTATTCTTCTGCCATGGCATAGCCAGCTCAATCGGGTTAGTTTGATCCGCTTAACTAGGTCAATGTCGCGATATAGCTCATACAGCTCATGGTTCATGCGCCGCCGATACTCGCCGTTGGGCACTATAGTGCCATAAATTTGTCGGAGTATTTTCTCTCGAAGACTTCTAGAGCTGTTTCGTCAGCTTGAGATAAGACCTACGATTCTGCGCCATAAAGCACGACATATTGTATGAGAAACTGGTATAGCTGGACTTTTCCTACTCGAGAGAGGGTTTCATCTCTAAAGTGCTTGCTTAGCCCAAAATAACATATATTCCCAAGTACAATTCTCCACTTGATCTCAAGGCAGACGCTGTAGTTTTTGTTTACGGCAGATCCGAGGTATATAAATTCGTCCACCACCTAGAAATTATAACCGTTATCAACGTTCACGCTTTGGTCCTAATCGCGTGGAGGCCCTGCTCGTTGAAACCATTATTTACTTTCAGACCCATTTTTGATGAAAACTCAAACACTCGAAAACACCGCAGAAACTTCTCTAACTGTGCGCCCAATGATATCTATATCATCAGCATACGCGAGCAGCTTGCGACATTTGCTGCTAATGGTTTTATTCATGTTGACTGCAGCTTTTCTCATAATGATCTCCATTACGATGTTAAAGAGATCGCACGATAGGGTTTCGCCTTGTCTGAGGCCTCGCTTAGTTTCGAAAGGTTCAGTAAGATCCTCACCAACTTTCACTGCGCATTTGGTGTTCGTCAAAGTCAGCCTACAAAGGTGTATGAGCTTTGCAGGAATACCAAGCTCAGACATTGCTTCGTAGAGTTTCTCCCGTATCGGGCTATCGAAGGCCGCCTTATAATCGATAGGTATCGGTTTGATTTCTGTGGGTCCAGGATTTAGCGAACAGTGAAAATCTGGTCAGCTGTCGATTTCCCGGGTCTACAGCCACTCTGGTATGTTCCAATCAGATCAGCGACAATTGGTTTTAGGCTGTGTTATATGCTATAGAAAAAAGGCTTATTCAACGGTAGTTGGCAGAGAGACCCGGGTGACCTTTTTTAAATATGGGACACAGTACATTGAGACTCCAATCGCCGGGCATGCATTCATCTAGCCAAATTTTGCTAATGAATTGATGCATGCACCTTATCAGCTCATCACCGCCAGCCTTAAACAGCTCCACCGGTAATCCATCGGCTCCTGTGACTTTGTTGTTCTTATGCTGGCAATATCGGTTCCGATTTCCTCTTGGTTAGGGCAATCGACGTCGTCGCCCAAATTGTAATCAATTGTCTTATCGTCATTGGACATCTCAGGTGCCAGTAGCGCGGAGAAATGATCTCTCTATTTTCCCGACATGCTCTGCATATCTGCGATGAGATTTACGTTCTTGTCTGTCCTTGTCCTGAACCATGTCCTTTAGTTCTGTTTTGACCTTTTGGTAGGGCTTCTCGGGCTTCGTTCTTGCGTCTGTATTTCCAAATATTCTCACTCTCGCGCTTTCTCCACTGCCGTTTCTTACGCCTAAAGAGACGGTTTACCTCCCTAATTTTTCCTTATACCGCTCAGTCGCAGCTCACTACTCCAAAATCTGTGACGCTTTTTCACTCTCCTCTCTCGTTCCGAAGACGTCTCCGATTCAGGATTAGTGCCAAGTCGTTAAACCTATTTATAATCTTCCCAAGGAAGCTTGATTCCACGTCGTCTTCCGCGGAAATAAATATATTTCTGTTTTATGCATCTACAGATTCAGCGCTCAGGCTGCACGATATTTCGAGTGACCTTCAAACCCTTCTGCTGAGGATATATTCTCCTTGGATGCATCATTACATCATATGCGTAGCTTAAAGGGTTTGCATCCCTAGTTGGTCAAAATGCTGAAAATACTATTGAAACACATTTCAGGAGATAGAGAAGTGGTGACATAATCCCATCTTCTGGTGCTGCATGGCATACTTTGTCCGTTATGTGAATGCTATTCGCCCCAGAGCTAGCACACCTGTTCAATATCATATGACTGACCAATTTCTAGTATTACCTGACTGACTTCAAACTGGGCTAAGCACCCTCGATATCAACTTGTCTGGTATGTTCGATTTTACCATGCCGTTGAGAATGCGCTCCATGCTTTCCCTGATTTTGGGGTAAAGTCTACTCACGCCTCCTGCGGGACCCTTGGAGTATATGCACACGTTAAAGATTCCGGTCAAATGGTCAATTACACAGTGCAACACGAAAAAATTTAACCATACACGGACACCACTACGTGATAAAAGACCAAAAAAATGACCCGTGTCTCCCAGTTTTGCCCAGAGTCATACACTTTTTTTATGAGCCTCCAAAGATTTGGGGCGTCGGTGTCATTTTTGGAAAAAGTGATCATTTTGTCAGGCTCATATCTTGCAAACTGTTCCGAATTTTGATTTACTTTCTGAGGAAAAGTTGTAGCTCTTATCATAAAGAACAAAAATAGTGAACATATAAAATCAAAACACTTCATCTATAAGGTCAAAATCTTCGAATTTTTTTACCTTTTTCCCCCTGTTCAGGTCAATAGGTAGCAAATCGTACAAAATTCAAGGAAACAGTCAACTACCTAAGCTACCCAAGGTGTTAAGAATCATTCCTAGGAAGTTCATATGTTCGAGAAAGTTGTTTACTGTGATCTTAGGTACATTTCTGTTGTTGATTGTTTCCTTGAATTTTGAACGATTTGCTACCTAAGGACCTGAACAGGGGAAAAAATTTTAACCTTAAAGATTAAGTTGTTTTGATTTCATATGTTCACAATTTGACAAGAGCTACAACTTTTCCTCAGAGAGTAAATCAAAATTCGGAACAGTTTGCAAGATATGAGCCTGACAAAGTGATCAAAATAAATAGTTTCCCATTACATCCCATGACGGGATAGGGGAGAGCTTCTCACAAGCAGTGAACTGTGCGCTTTATAGTTTTACACTCAGTGATGGGGACTTACAGTTTTACACCGGTTCCGAACGGTATATTGAGAAGATTTTTCATGGCTAAGTACTCGATAGTAGCGCCGTTACTAAGCGAGGTGACCGTCGTCGAAAGAATGTAAGATGGTCAGAGCAGGGACCGAACCCACGTTCTCATTTACAAGAGTCACGCACTCTAACCATTGCACCACGGACGGCCACACTTGCCAGTAATAGTCACAGTATTTGATTTATTGCCTTTGTGCTATTCAGTCTGTATTTGAGTTTTAGACAGGAATTTTTTAATCTGATAGACATCTTCAACGTTATCAAACCGGCCAGTGAACAGTTTCCAAAAATTCCGTTACTCTGTCCATAACACCTTGTTGTTCTACTAGATTCCTATAATAGTCATCCCAGGATTGATGTTCTCCCAACCGACTCGTCACGATCTGCTCTATTACAGAGGCCACGGGCTGCTTTAGGCTCATATATTATTCTGTCTGCCAGTCTGAGCTTTTAAAAGTCAGATTTTTTATCTCGAACCGGGAGTGTATCAAGTGAAGTCAATTTTGCGCCAGCTGCTTCAAACATATTCTGATTTCATTTAATCTGTGAAAAAGAAAAATGTTCTATAACATTAAATCCTTTTCCATTTCATGGCATCCTGCTCCTTGCAACTTTAGTGATGCTTAGTATATTTTAAATGTTTAAATAAACCCGGCAAATATCCTTAGCAATTCTGTTAACGCGTTACATAAATATTTTCATGGAATTTAGCGCCATAAAGTTCCTACAGGACAATATAAATATATAAATAACATTTCATTATTCCCATCGTAACATCTTGCTCAATTGTATGGTGGTCGCTTTCACACAACAAGTTATTGTTAGTTACGTTTGCCGGGATATCCCTGTTATCATTTTTTTCCTAATATGGTTTTGCAAGTCAGCAATTTCCCTCTCCAAATCCTGAAATCCTGGTAAATTCTCTGCTCTATTCACATTTGAGAGACAAAAAAGAAGTGACGCCTAGAAAAGCTCACGGTAGTTCATTTCGGGAATGTTGTGGCACCGAATTGTGGAAAAATGTTCTGCCAAATATGGTGTTACCTAGGGCAATGCCACCAAACTTGTGATAAACAAGACAAACAAAAGCAGAGTGAAATGTGTGGAGGATACGAGGAAATTGTATATGTGTGTATGCATATGTAAATAAGGTGAACTACTAAAAGATACGAGGAATTTTTTTTTTGGAATTCAAAAATGTCCGCGCTTCTAAAACGAACAACGAGTTTGTTTTCCAAAAATTGTGCGTGTTCATTTTTTAACTTTTTACAAACGTATGATATCCTGGTGCTGGCAACGTTGTTGGAATATAATCAGGGAAAATCCCATTTACTGAAAGGATTGCTTGAGGATTTATCCTTATGGTCGATGAATTTTACCACCGAATCTGTAATTTATTTAAAATTTTATTTGAAATATTTAAAAGAGTAAAGACTTAAATGAGTATAAGTCTGTTTGGGTATGGCGGCCTTGAACTTTTAATATCCTGTTCCTTTAAAAAAAACTTTCTTCACATCATGGAAACCTATTCCAAACAAGGTTAGTGGAATTTTTCCTGTACATGAAAAGAATCTCCAAACTGTGTCCATATGGAAAATAATGACCTTACATTTCTTTAACTTCGTTAATTTTTTACTATATAAGCACATTATAACGATTGGTGGAGATATATTGAGCTACCTCAAAACCACTAAAGTTCCTGCTGTTGTTCTGCCTCCAAAATTTTTTCTTGACATAAAAAATGGGTATCTCCTTAGTCATTTTTATTGAACCTAGGACACGTCTCAAAACTAGCTCATTAAAATTACAAAAAGACTCATTATCTGGTGAACAATTTCCTCAAAACCTCAAAATTATGACATCAAAATTTAAATTTTATATAAAATTCTTAAAATCCGTAAAACCTGCCTTTGACTTGGTCTCACCAATGCGGGTGTTGTAATGTTGTTAAGAGATATGCTAGTCATATCCAGGATCTCTGTTGAGTTCCACTAAACCTTTCGAAATTAAGTTGGAATTATCGAATTATCGTCAATGAAAACGAAGAAGTCGAAGAAACAAAGTGTTTCAAGTACGACGAACATAAAAAATAACAATTCAACGTACAGTCAAATGAATCCAATAGAAAATTGAACAAATTTGGTTAAAATAAATAAAAGAGCAGTTTAAGAAAATGCATGCAGAGCGATCACTGGCTTAATGACGGTGAGATGTGGCGCTACAATTAAATATCAGAACCCTCAACACAACAACAATTGCATGACCAATTAAACAGAATTGTTTAATTGGTCGGAAAGACCTATTAATTTCAAAACACACAGACGTTAATATAAAAAATTCAATAACAATTGCATGAGTTAAGAAAAACAATGATGTGATACTATGTTAAAGGAGTAGAGCATATGGGAGTAGTGCTTATGTTCATGTACATATTTTAATAAGAAATCCTAATAATAAATTCCTCATATTTGTTTTTAATTGTAGGGCCTGAATACGACGGCCACAATAACACTTAACCCCTCGACTACCACAATCTTCTCCAGACGAGTGTTTTAAAAGGGAATGAATGAATGAATGAAGGGAATGAATATAATCTATTTAGTAAATAGATTTTCAAAAACAAAACTTCAAAAAATTGTTATCAAAACATCTGCAATGTAATACTAGCAGTATATTTATGTATAATTGTCAATAAATAATTTCAAACACACTTCAAAACATTCATTGCAGCAATGAAACAAAATCATCGTAGTAATGAAGCAAATTCATTGCAACAATGATTCAAATTCGTTGCACCAATGAAACAAATTCATAGCAGCAATGAATACATTCATTGCAGCAATGAAGCAAATTCCTTACAAGAACGATACTTATTCATTGCAACAATGAAACAAATTCATTGCAGCAACGAAACAAATTCGTTGCAATAATGAAGCAAATTCATTGCAGCAACAACCATAATTTTACCACAAAAATGAACAATTTTCAATTGCGTTAATGAAACGTTACGTTAGCTCATTTTCGATGACAAAAGTTGTTGGGGTGATGAACATTTTCATCCATGTGACGATGTTTCCGTTTTCCGTTCAGTGTAGTATACAAAATACCTTGTGGAAGAAATGATAGTGAAAGTTGCAATATGGTATTATATATAGATGTAGGTACAACTAAAAATAAATTTAAGACTAGAATTGCAGGACACAAATCAGATCAAAAAAATTGACACATTTCAACACAAAAAAAAAAACAGGAGTACCAATTTTCCAAACTGTCAAGATACATCAGTTTTGAATAGGGAAAATAGTTATTAACGTCGATTTACGTTAAAAAAGTAACAGATAATAAGGACTCCATTAGCGAAACAATAAACTTTAAAGCAGATACTGATAATGTAGCACAGAATTATAGACATTTACTAGTAAAATGTAGAACTAGTAAAATTGTAGAATTGTTTATGTTATCATTGAATTTATCATTATGTAACTTTTTTAATTTATCATTATGTATAAACTTTTTCAACCAAATTATTTTTTTAGCTGTAACTTAAAAAAGTTTCCAATTCACAGTACAACAATTTTTAGTTCATTGATTCAATTGTGAGAATTGCACCCAAAAATAAGAACATCTGCGACATTCGTTTTGTCAAGTTGGCTGCATTGATAATTTAATGGCAATATGAATTTTTTTGCTCAAGTTCGATTTTTAGCACTTTTTCTATATTTTAACACGGTTATGTCTCGGTATGCCGTACGGCATATCTCTTTTGTGTCTGAAGCAAAGTTATAGATATGGAATAGGAGAAAAAAGTGCATACCGTGCCTTAAAAATCGCAAAAATGCCCATTTTTCGTTTTTGCTCAGTAACTGGATTACAAATCCATTTCCCCTATTCAATATCTACAACTTTGCTTGAGACACAAAAGAGATATTCAGTACGATAACTTGCATAGTACGGAGAGGGCTCTTTTTCAGCTCGCTCGCCAATGAATAAATTCGAGCGAGCGCAATTTTCAACTTACTCACGATTATTGTTCACATCGATCGCGATTTCAAAATGTAAAACTTGCGAGTGAGTTTAAAAATTAAAGAGCGCAATATATGACTCGCCCGCGAGCGTGCACGCAGAACCCCACCTCCTGCGCACGGGCCTGACTGTCACAATAAACATGTTAAATGAAAGTCAGTTTTAATAAATTTTTTGCAACAGAAGTTTCGCTCTTTCTCGATCTCTCAATGCGCATTGAAGTAAAACTTCAAATCTTTGTAACTCGGATTTCGAGTTTTAAAACGAGCAAGTTATTGAAGATTCGGCCCCCGAGTCGAGCTTTTCCATTCTTTGGTAATTAGCCCCGAAAAGCCTGAGTAACTGTTGTTTATGTTCAAATGCCTTCATGTTATTCGATACTTAGTAATGTTTTAGATTATGCATCTTTAGCCTGCGTTAATCGTTAAATTCTCTTTTGAACACCCTTCGTAATTCACGAGCAGTTACATTCTGCGTTCTACCCATGGGTTCTTTGTCGTCTAATCGGCTGTTCTCCTTCTTACTTACATTCGGAATAATTAATTTTTCAAACAAAGATGTCTGATTTTCATGTTGCTGATAGTTAGTAATCCAAATTTCCACGAATTATTGTATTGACATATTTTATTTAAAATTTTTCGAATAATTTCTATTCATATTATACAAATATTCAGAACATAATCTACGTAATCATTGTTCTCACCATAGAGTAATCTCAGACTAGAGAGAATATTTGGCTCATCTGACGTTTCCTTTCAACACTCTTCGTGATGCGGTCGGTGTGATAGAAAGATGTTTGACGAAAAGTGATATACACCAGGTGGAATTACAATAACTTCTTGCTTTAATTTTTCATGCCATTTTGGTGAAAAACTGTGAAATTTAAATGTGTTTTAAACTTTTTTATTGACTGTTATTGTTAGCATACATTTGTGTTGTATTTAACACAATAATTTTAACACACAAAACGAAATGCCGTTGTTGTTATTTTGTTCGTTGTTTTGAACCATTGAATCTATCTGGTATTAGTAAAACAATTCTTTTCGACATCAAACGTAAATATCACACCAGGCCAAATGTCATAAATTTGGTGGGAGAACTAGTAGATCTACTATAAGTATTAATCTATGGTTCTCACTTCAAAAGCAGAAAGAGTGTGAAACAACATGGCACAAATGCGAAAGAAAGTAAAGAGAAACAGCACAAATCCTCTCGAATTCTCGTCTCGTGGGTGTTTGGCTACCCCTCTTGCTTCTTCCCACCTCTCACCAATCGAACACGAAAGTCTTGGGTGAAAGCCGCGGGTGAAACGCTTAATTTAAAGGGTGTCTTAAACGTTACAGGGGTTACAGCAAATTTTTCAAACATTGACAAATTTGTTTGTGCCGCCATCGTTAGAAGTATGGAGAGTTCATAACTTTATGGATGTATTACCAGTGACATACCAACTAGTGTTTGGCAAGACACACTTTTCTTAAAGACATGTTCCTTTTTTTTACACAAAACGGGGGTTGTAAATGCAAAGGTTACAAATAATGTAAGTTCTCCACACCTATTCACACTTCTTAGAGCCGGTTGATAGCAGCGTCAGAAATATTTCCAAAGCAAAACCTTTGTCATTTTTCAAAATTTAAATCTCCAAACTACCTGCAAATCGTTCCTAATATCACAAACTTAAACGGTATTTAGTTGTCGTTATTCTAGGCAAATGTTGTCAGGTTTATTTTTTATATCACTTAGGTGAATAGTACACCCACATATAACAGGGTGGAAGAAGAGATAGAAATGGGAGAACATATAACTTATTTGAAAAATATGAAAACGGTTACACGCACCCATGGTAAAATAATAAAACGATTTCAAATATTTCTCTTCGGTACGTGGTGCTTTCTATCAAATTCACATGCTTTGTGTTTGTACTTCTTTTGTTTACAATTATTGTTGGTACGATATATATAATTATACTGATGTGTTGAATTTGACAAGGGGAGAGCCAAACAAACACCAAATGCCTGTTGTTGTTGCCCACATTTACAAAGCCATCCAATACGACTACTTGTATAATATTCTTAAATTTAAACCCTGCAAGTTTTTAATATCCTGAAGATGAAAGAACGAAGTACCAATTGTGATATGAGCAGGATTGTATGATATGGAAAAGAAAATGTATATTTACAATTGGAACAGGATTTGAGAAGGAATAAATACTACAACTTGTTATTAATTTTAAATACATCACATTACTTATTTATAGGAAAGTCAATGTCGTTTAAATGACCTCAATGACGTCAGTAACAGGCTGTCATAAAATATGTTAATTACAGAAAAGGATTAAATTGAGTTTAACTTGGATATAAAGTTTTACAGGGATATTACTATTACTGTAAAATATATATTTCTTCATAAATGTAATTCTACTGAAGTTCCCAGAGATGTTTAGAGGGTGGCTGTTGTGTTTGCTCAGATAGGAATTTAAATTCTTACGAATACACACTTAATGTCCGTGGAGGCATTCAAAATTAACACCTTATTAATTAATCTGCTGCACATAAGGAAGAGCTTTCCATCCGATTTTATGAGCCGGCATTATTTTAATTTTCCCACCCGGTATTGTACGAAACACAAAGTCAAAAATACATATTTTGTTGTGCTACTTTTGGTGATCATAGTTAGCTAGTTTAATATGAACTTCTAATATACTAATATGTAATCGGTCATAACAACGATAACTAAATTCAAAAATTGTATTTATCTAACGAAAACATACAAAGTCCTAATGAAAATTTATTAATATATTGAAGTTGGGGAAAAAATCAATAAATTAATAAATGTTTCATTAACATTTTGAATCATTAGGAACTATTTTTTTAACATTGTTCTTATTTAGAGAATTTTGTTAGTTTTTATTGATTCGGCCTGTTTTTGTAAAACAGATAACTCTTGATTTTGTATTCAAGCTCACGACGATTCTTAAGCGAACCACAGATTTGTTATTCATGAGCATGAGCTAGGTCAATAACATTTTATCTGACTGATGAATTTGCAAAAATATTACCGAAAAATGTTGTGAACATGATAGTGATTGGAACAACTTCGATTACATTCTTATTTGGTATCAGAAATGGCAGGTAAACTGACAGTAAACATCAACGAAAGCTGATGTTCATGCTCATGAATGACAAGTCTGTGGTTCGCTTTAAACTCTATGAATAGATATATAGTTTTTGGAACGAAGTTCCTTATCGCACGTTGCGGGATGGGGGCTAACTGAAAAATGTTTAAACAACTTTTTTTTTACTACAGTGAAACTTCGATATAACGAAACTGAAGGGGATCGAGGAATACTTCGTTATATCTATTGATTCGTTATACATACTTTATTACAACCCATTCTTATCAGCTATATTGGGTACTTTTGGTTTAGTTTGGTTTAAATGGAAGTTTTCTAGGTGGAGCCTGTGTAGTATTACATATTGTTACGAATTTCCTTATTCGTCCTTTTTGCGTTGTTTTATTCCCTATAATAAAACAAGGTTCGTTTTAAATTACGATAATTACAACGGTTTCACTTCCTTTTATTTTACTTATATAGTACAACAGTTTACTTTATTTACAACACTTTAATAAGTCTTGTATGTTACTATCAATTCGCGTTGCTTTCTTTACGGGGTTTAATCACAAACTGAACTCTCCATTCCAAAGACCTCCGCTATTTATACCAACTCACCATACTCAAATGAAGGTATATCTAGCGAATTCAGGAACCTTCTAGATGTTGTTGTTGTTGCTTATCTTTGTAGAACAATCTCGAACACAGGAGAATTATCTTTACTGAGGTGAATTCATGCTGCTGGTTTAGCGAGCTGGTACGTTGTTACAATGCATACTTTCAGGCGCAGCACTACTCGCCTGTTATTTACATACTGTTAGTAGAGTCATTAACAGCAAGCAAAAGCTTTTACTTATTCGTAACACTGCCCCCCACTTAAGCCTGTTCGTCCCGAGCAGGCTCAACCCTCCGTTTTCCATACAGAGCTAGTCTTTCCAAATGCACGACTTTCATTTTAGCTCTTGGACTTTGGCTTTTTTGGATTCTATAAACCACGTCATTTATTCATTTGACAACCTTGTAAGGGCCTTCCCAGTGAGTCTGAAGTTTTGGAGATAAACCCTTCTCGCGCTGTGGGTTGAACAGTAAAACTAGCTGGCCTTCATGGAATCCTTCTGAGTTTGCCGCTCGGTCGTATCTGGCTTTCATTTTCTTACTGACCATTTTTAATTTGTTGCGCACAAATTCATTTAGATCATTAAGATCCCCCGTATCATGGTAATTGACATCACTGTTCGCAGGGTCAGACGCTGGTATGGTACCGAACTCCAAATCTCCAGGCAGCTTTAGCTCATTTAGCGGGTGTTCGCGAAGTGGAGTCATGGGTGGCCGTCCTATATGCCAAAAGGAACTTCGGTATGTGTTCATCCCAATCTCTTTGATCTGCGCTGACTACTCTCCTTAGGTATTCTTCAAGAGTTCGGTTGAATCTTTCAACCATTCCGTCAGACTGAGGATGCAATGGTGTTATTCTTGTTTTCCGAATACCGTATGACTCACACATTTCTTTGAAGATGGTCGATTCAAAATTCCTACCCTGGTCCGAATGGAGCTCCGAGGGGACACCAAAACGGCATATCCAGTTATCCACAAAACACTTTAATTATAGTCTTCGCTTCCTGATTTGGAACAGGGTATACTTCGGGCCATTTACTGAAGTAATCCATAACCACTAAGACGTACTGGTTTCCAGAGTTACTGACTGGAAATGGACCAGCCACATCCATAGCTATACGCTCAAAGGGTGCACCTGAGTTGTATTGCTGCATATGACCATGACTTCTTCGCGTTGGTCCCTTAGCTGTCAACATGAATTTCTCTCCAGCAACAGGATATGCAAGCAAAGGACCCGCGCATAAATATTGTTTCAGTTGGTGGAATGACTCTTCTTGTTTTTCGCTCCAACAGTACGGCCGATTTTTCATTGTCAACTCGTGAAGACTTGCAGCCACTGTGGCGAAACCCGGCACAAACCGTACAGAGCCCTAGAAAACTGCGTAATTCATTCACTGTCAGGATTTTGTCTTCATCGGTGAAAATGCCATCTGCTGTCACTCGATGTCCCAAGTATTTTACTACTTTCTGGAACAGAGAACACTTCTTCGGGCTGAGTTTAAACCCAGCCGCGGTTATACGTTTAAGGACTTCTTTAAGATTCTTCAGGTGTTCATCGAATGTTTTCCCCATGACAATGATGTCGTCTAGGTACATCAAGCATGTTCGCCAATTAAGTCCTTTTAACACGCACTCCATTAGTCGCTCGAAGGTGGCTGGAGCGTTACAGAGTCCAAATGGCATTACTTTGAACTGCCACAGACCATCCCCTTCGCTGAATACAGTTTTCTCCTTGTCTTTCTCGCTGATTTCTACTTGCCAATAACTACTTTGCAAGTCCAGCGTGGAGAACCATTTTGTTCCTGACAACGTATCCAATGTGTCATCAATTCTTGGTAGTGGATAACTGTCCTTTTTGGTGACGTCGTTGAGCTTTCTATATACCACACAAAATCGAGAACTTCCATCTTTCTTCTTAACTAGTACCACCGGCGAGCTCCATGGACTTGAAGACGGTTCGATTACACCATCCTTCTGCATTCCAGCTACAAGTTTCTTCACCTTATCTCTTTTTGCAAGTGTAAGACTTCTGGGCGCCTGTTTTATTTGTCTCGCTTCCCCTGTGTCGATGTCATGCTTTACCATTGATGTTCTACCTTGGCATTCTTTTTTCAGGGCGAAGGCTGACGCATGCTTCCACAGTAATTGCTTTGCTTTATTCCTAGCAGATGGGTTTAGTTCTCGCACCAACTCACTGAGATGCGACTCCAGTACTTTCTGCTCCTTTACTGATAGTTTGCTGCAATCGGAATTAATTTCACAGTTGATGACCGCCTCGGCTGGTGTACATCCTGCAATTTCTGTGCGGCCGCCGATCACCTCCTCGTTGTTGGACAAATTTAGAACTCGTAGAGGCAAGTATCCTTCATTATTAGTTTTTACTAGAGATTTGGCAGTGATGATGTTATAGTTTTTCATACTTGCCGGTTCAACTACCCACAAACCGCCGATCTCACAATCTCCCTCCATTCGGGCCCATACTATGGTTTCTGAGTTTGGTGGCAATTTTACATCTTTGTGAGCGATCAGCCTTTTAATCTGTGTTGTATTGTCGTATCCCACTTCTGACACCAATGTTACGAATTTCCTTATTCGTCCTTTTTGCGTTGTTTTATTCCCAATAATAAAACAAGGTTCGTTTTAAATTACGATAATTACAACGGTTTCACTTCCTTTTATTTTACTTATATAGTACAACAGTTTACTTTATATATAACACTTTAATAAGTCTTGTATTTTACTATCAATTCGCGTTGCTTGCTTTACGGGGTTTAATCACAAACTGAACTCTCCATTCCAAAGACCTCCGCTATTTATACCAACTCACCATACACAAATGAAGGTACATATATCTAGCGAATTCAAGAACCTTCTAGAAACTAGATGTTGTTGTTGTTGCTTATCTTTGTAGAACAATCTCGAACACAGGAGAATTATCTTTACTGAGGTGAATTCATGCTACTGGTTTAGCGAGCTGGTACGTTGTTACAATGCATACTTAGTAGAGTCATTAACAGCAAGCAAAAGCTTTTACTTATTCGTAACAATATTTTAGTTTTGAACCCAATAAAAAGTAAACTTAGAAAACACAACCCACAGCATGGAATTACAATTGGC
Source organism: Phaonia tiefii (assembly GCA_963931995.1). Classification (NCBI taxonomy): domain Eukaryota; kingdom Metazoa; phylum Arthropoda; class Insecta; order Diptera; family Muscidae; genus Phaonia; species Phaonia tiefii. Next base: position 191,278,802 of record OZ008368.1, on the reverse strand, counting down.
AGCACTCTTACACTCGTACTTTTGGTTTGTGTCCAGACTAATATATTTCTTGTTTAATGGGGAATTTTCTAGGTGGAGCCTGTTTATTACATATTGTAGTTTGAGCCGAATAGAAAGTAAATTTAGAAAAGCCAAAGTGAAAGAAGTTTAAAAAAATAACATCTTAAAGAAGTACCTTTGCTTAAAAAAGCAAATTTTCGTACAAAAAGTACCTTTTCCTAGAAAAAGTAATTTTTTAAATAATTACCTTCTCTTAAAAAAGTACATTATCTTACAACAAATTGCCTTTTCTTAAAAAACTAAATTTTCTTTAAAGAATACCTTTTTTGTAAAACAAAATAACTTTTCTTCAGATAAGTACCTACTCTTAAAATTGTATCTGTTCTCATGTAAAAAAAAAAGCTTTTCTTCAAAAAAATACCTTCTCTTACAAAAAATATATTTTCTTACAAAAATTCCTTTTTCTTAAAAGTACCATTTCTCAACAATATAGTACCACCTTTTCTTTTGTTTTCTTGAGATAAGTAGCCTTCCTGAAAATAAGTAAATTTTCTTAAAAAATAACCTTATCCTAAAAAGAGTACCACTTCTTTAAAAAGTACCTGTTCTTAAAAAAGTTTTTTTTTGTAAAAAAAAAATCATAGTCTTAGGCTTTTTCTTAGGACCCAATCAGTGAGTGCAAAACTAGAACGCGCACAGCTTACTGGTTTATGAGAAGCTCTCCCTAATCCTTTCACGGGACGTAACGGCAAACCATGTTTTTTTTATTTTAATAAAAGAAGTACCTGTCATCAAAGAAAGGACCTTTTCGGGAAAATGGAATACATATTCTTGCAAAAGTGGCCTAAAAATATACTTTTTTTTAAAAAAATACATTCAATAAATAAAAAGTTTTTTAAAAAAAGTTTAACATTTAAAAAAAAGATCCATTTAAATTACAGTATTTTTCAACAGGCGCCGTAGACGTGTTGGAACTAACTAGTACATAATATATAGCGAAAGGAACTTCGTTCCAAATGGGTGTCCCCTGACACCTCATGTACTTTTTTTAACCTATTTTGAGCCACTGTTCGAGGTTTCGAACAGCAATTTTTACTATTTGCAACCCAATTTTTTTCTATGACGATGTATACGCGGTGCAAAACACAATGATGCAGTGATTGGAAATTTTGTTGGATTTAAAAAAAAAATATATATTGCTTCTCCTTATGGGCTCAGGGGCGGGTGTTGAAAAAACATTATATTTATACAAAGCTTCTACAAAGGAAATAAGACACATTAAAATAATTATATTTTCAAAAATGTATTACTCTTGAAGAAAAATCTCCAAAAAAAGTTTTTGTTGAAATACCAGATGACTCCGTTCGGAAAAAAATTGGGGTCGGACCCGTATCGGTGAAACTACATGAGATAGCGAAATTCTGAGGACGGATTTGAGTTCTGCGAAAAATTCGAAACTTTTTGCAATGTGGCTTAAAATGGGTTAAAGAAGGTTTGCAAAATGTATCTCGCTACTATAGAACAATTCATCCAACTAAATTGTCTAAGTAAAACTTATGTTTTTCAGGCAACAACAAAAATAATATCTAGTGGGAACCGATGGTTCTTTCCTAGGGATGTAACGAACGTTTGCCTTCGCATATGCAAATGCGAATTGTTCGCATCAATTCGCAAAAAACAATTTTATACTCGTATTCGCAAAAATAGTTCAGTATTCGGTTTCTCCTTCGATATAATACATTCAGAAAAAATAAGACTGCATACGTCATGCCCACGCGACATTTAGGTCTGGTCGTTATAGAAACAAAATAATAATTTTCTCAATCTAGCAAAGTATGGAAATAACGTAAAAAATTGTTGTAGTCGATCGTTTCAGAAATAAGTTTTTTAACAAAACAATAAAAGAAAATTTGATATAATGTCCTTTGAAATTTTCATTGTAGTAAAAACCATGTCTTCAAGGCTTCCTCCACATGAGAATTTTCGTCCAGCCTCAAAGATTGACGTTTTCCTGAAACAACTTTTGTAGTTTTAACCAACCAAAATTTTCAAATTTTGAGACACATATTTTCTAATTTCTTCCCTTTCTAGCTCTGATGTCAAATGTTGATGATTCTGAGAAACTTGTTTCTTTTTTCATTTGAAAGCCTATTAAAAACAGTTTAATCAGTCTTGGAGATCATTGAATTTAAATGCCCGACCTGCTCGTTGATGCAGGTGCGGCAGTTCATTACTGCCCGCATAGTTGAGGCTGGAATTCCAGTTATTGTCGCTCGAATTGATTGTTTTACTTCATCCACATTAGTTGGTTGCGACTTGTACACTTGGTGTTTACAATAATCCTGGCCTGGGGGGCCAACGGAAGGTTGAGTTTCTTGAAATGAGGCTGTTAGGAAATTTTCTGCGCAATTCGGCCATAACCGGCTGAGCTATGGGTGCAGTTGCAACATCTTGTTGAAACCACATTTTCTTTCGGCGTAGTTCGGGATAGAAAAATTCTTTTAGCATGCTCAAGTAACGGTCTCCATTAATGGTAACGCTGTGCCCGCTTTGTTCACAGAAGTATGGCCCGACAATACAGCGTGAAGAAATTGCACGCCACACTGTGACACGAATTGGATGTAATTCCCTCTCATGCAGTATTTGTGGGTTGAAACCACTCCATATGCAAACATTTTGTTTGTTTGAAGACTGAATTCAGCAAGTTCTCTTCCTCTTCCACCTTTCCAAGCATCTTCCAGCAAAATTACAAGCGAATCGGCAAGTCTGCTGCATTAGGTTTATTAGCCATTTGAATTTTGGTGGATAAATAACTTCAAATCCTTATGCATTATTGTCTGCAAAGTCTGCCTACTGACACCCATTTGAGAAGATAATCTCCTTGTTGAAACACTGGGGTTGCTTTGTATGGCAGCAGCTACGGCAGCAATAGTTTCCTCTGTTCGAACATAAGGCTTTCGATTATAAGGCCATCTACCGACTGTCCCATGCTCTGCAAAATTATTCACTAGTACCGCAATGGTCCATCTACTCGGAGGATCGCCGCTAAACGTGCGCCTCTTTGAACGAAAACTACAGACTCCAATGCGTGATAGCGGCGGACTATCCAGATTCTTTTTTAGTGTCCCAGTTTTCCATTTTTATTAAATCCAAGGATCAATCTACAAAAACAATAAAATCACATGAGGTGTCAGGAGACACCCGGTTGGAACGAAGATACTTTCGCTATATAAAGGGTTTTTCAACAGAGACGCTACAAAAGTAAATGGATAGGGACAGCAAACGACGCCATATTTTTTCCCGCTCTTTTGACATTTCTCTTCAGTAAGGTTTGCCATTTCATCATGGAAAGATATACGAGCCAACAACGAGTCGAAATTATTAAAATTTACTACCGAAATTTGGAATCAGTGGCCTCAACTTTAAGAGCACTACGTCCAATTTATGGTCGGCTCATTTCTGGCTGAATGGCTTCGTCAATAAGCAAAATATGCGCTATTGGTCAGACATCAATCCACACGTAATCCATGAGTCATCATTGCATCCCGAAAAAATTACGGTTTGGTGCGGTTTATGGGCCGGCGGCGTCATTGGGCCGTACTTCTTACGTGATGATCAAGACCGGCCCATTACTGTGAATGCGAATCGCTACCGTTCAATGATAACCGAATATTTTTGGCCCCAATTGGATAATAAGGACTTGGAGGACATGTGGTTCCAAGCCACACAGCGAATGCCAGAATCAATTTATTGGAAACCAAGTTTGGTGAACGTGTTATCTCACGGAATGGCCCAGTCGGTTGGCCGCCTCGGTCTTGCGATTTGACGCCGTTAGATTATTTCCTGTGGGGTTACGTCAAGTCTATGGTCTATGCCAACAAGCCAGCGACAATTGATGAATTTCGTACGTATATCGAACGTGAAATTGCAGCAGAATCGGCCGATTTATGCTTGAAAGCCGTCGAAAATTGGGTTCAGCGTCTGGACTTCTGCAAGCGTGCCCGTGGTGGTCATGCAAACGAAATCGAGTTCCATACATAGTGGCATCGAACGTGCTTTCACAGGAATAAAGAATTTCATTGGTATCTGAAACCGGTTTTGTTTTATTTAAAAAAACTTTTGTGGCGCTCTTATTGAAAAACCCTTATAATAAAATAAAAAAATTTGTTTTTCACTCCTTATTATTCAAACACATTTTGAAGTAATTGTTCACAATGCGGAAAAAAAAGTTTGAAATTTTTAATATTACAGATATTTGTTTTTTCGGATATTGAAAATCGAAAAAAATATATTTGTGTTTCAGAATTTGTTTAACTGTATCTTATACAGTTTTGGAGATATTGCACTCAACTTTCTACAATAGAAAGAGTAGTATCTTGGCTTTAACGCAAAATTGTTGTAGTACATATTTCAAAAAATTTGAATTTGAAACAAAGTATTATAATATTTTAAATTCACTTCAATTTTGGACGAACTTTTTGGTGACTGAGGTGAATTTTATTGGTATTCAGGTATAAAAGCGTTATCATAATGCCAATATTTGCTTTTTGATGAACTTCACTACCACCTGTAGGAAATTCAACCGCAGAAATTCGAGTTATATGCTAAATGTTGGACTGTAACGGATGTTTGAAATGAAACACAAACAATACAACTCTGTGATATAGATTACAACTCACCTCAAAGCACTGAAACAATGCGAGAACGCCTTAGGAAAAGAAGAATATGGTGGAAAAAAGCTGTATGTTCTTGTTGCTGGAATTATAGGCCTTTCAGTGTATGTTGGTACTTATGGATCTTCGATCGACACTAATTCGCACAAGTAAATTTCCAAATTGAGTTTGTATATATACGATTGATGATCAACCGATGGTATCAATTCAGGCACAGTAGTTAAGCATCTGATCATGAACTTGTCACGGAGTTCGAAACTAGTCATGCCAGTGAGTGTGTGTAAAACTGCATTGTCTATTATTTCCAACAAAAACCAACCATTTTTCAATTAGAAAAATGTTCCTGACTTGTAGGCTTGTAGTATGAATTTCTCATACATTAACATACATACATTAAAAATTCAAATTCCAATAAATTGTGGGATTGTTCGTTCGTTAAATTGTCGCTATCTGCTGAGAGTTCAATTTGAAGCAGGCAAAAAGTTGCCCTAAGAAATTGAGGAACGCATGAACCTGTCCAATTCTGTACTGTATTCATTGACTTGATCCAAAGTCATATTTTTTTCGTAAACGATATTTTAAACAAAAATTTGAGTGCAATATCTCCATAACTGTTTGAGATACAGTTCAATAAAGTCGAAAAACACAAACAATTTTTTCTCAATTCAATAACCGAAAAATCGAGTATCTGCTATGGGAGTGCCACTTAATCCTCAAAATCACAAAATAACCAATATTTAAAAATAGATTATTTCCATTTTTTGTACCGAAAGAGCAAAATAAGCGAAAGGATCAAATAAACCGCAGCCGGACGACTCGAAAGCAAAAAAAAACATTGGAAATAATCGATTTATCTGATTTGGGGGATTTTGATTTGGGGAATAATATGGTATATCGTACCGATCTTTAATACGAAAAAGAAATAAAATGTTGTGAATGCATTATGACACATTACGTCAAAATATGTCTAAAAAATAGAAAGAATAAATACTGATTTTTTATTTTCTCTGAAATCGAAAAATTCGAAAAGTAGTAAATTTTGGAATATTTTCTTAAATTCACAAAATCATACGATTTTTAGTCTTGGCATCTGCAAATTATCCCTGATTCCTTACCTATAATCGGCTTTTTACAGAACTTACAAATCTTTACTAGACCAAAATATATTGAATTTTCGCCGAACGAAATCGATTCTGCACCACGGTGCACCGTCGAAAGTACTGTAAGATGGTCAGAAGAGGGATCGAACCGTTTTCATTTTCTTAAGAGCCGCGCCCACTACCATTACACCACCGACGGTCACAATATAACACAATTTAAATTTAGTTTAACACGCCTATCGAACATTTTCCATTCACCCTATTATCCTGAATGACATTTCCAACTACCAACTCGATTCGGTGTTTCAGCGGAAGGGGCTGGGACTACCTTACAGGTTCCCCAGATATTGGAATATATTTGTATGCACTTGGCGACAAGTAAGCATATCCTGCGCGATCGTTTCTATGTGTAATGGCAAATACTATACGCAGATTTTATACGCACTACAAAGATTTTCTTTGTTAATATTATGAAATACATATAATTTGTACTTCGTTCATCAATTTTTGGCCAATGAATCATTTCGTAATATGTATAAGCAATTTCATAGATTCTTTGAAAAGAAAACATGAAATTTGTTCATAACATCTATGACACATTTTCATAGATGCTATGAAAATTAATCTATGAAATTTTGTTCTACGAAACTTTTTCACAGATTCTATGAAGCGATATTTATGAAATCTGTTCATAAGATTTGTGAATTATTTTTATAGAATTTGTAAAACCTGTCATATAATGAGATTATAAATTAAATAAAATCGGAAATTTGAATACATCTTTATAAAGTCTGTCAAAACTATTGGTATTTCAGGTGTAGTCATTGCTATTTTCAGGTCTCAGCAATTGTTTTGAATGATGATATTTAACCTGACCAACCACCTTCGCTTTTGGAGGGATTTTCCCGCTTTTCGATGTCTCATCCCGCCTTGGTTTTCAATCCCTCTTTTTACAGAGAAGTTCCGCTTTATGGCGATTTTTTACATTTAAAATAGTAAAGTATAATTTAGCTTGCAAGTTATATTTTTTTAAATTTAAATGTTCAACAGTCACAAGCAAGGATTGAATTGACATTGTTAGACGATCTTGTCGAAGTTTGCGAACTGCATCATCAGAGGCTCAGTTGTAGGCTACTGACATCTGTGCAAATGTTGCACTAATTGAAAAATAATTTAATAGGATTTTTTTACCGATTTTTTTTAGGTTTTTAATAATCTTTCGGTTCAAGATCAATAACTATTAAAAAGTACTTTTTCTATGAAAAAGTACATTTTAATAGAAATATTAAAAAAATACATGAGGTTACCCTGGCCAAACAAAGTTCCTTTCGCTATGTAAAAAAAAAGTCTTTTCTTAAAGATCCATTTAAAACGGGTCCGCCAAATAACTTTTTTTTTTAAATGCTATAAAAAAAAACTACTGAATATTTTTTCAAATTTCTTTTTTTATTTGAAAGTACAATCCTTCCGGTTAATAATAGAAAATAATTTCATTCAAATGGCTGCCTCGGCTGGCCATGCAGTAACCTACACGATCGGTCCAATCGATTGTGTGCAGCTGTATTTCACCAATGGCTTCACGAATATTGTCCTTTAAAGCGTCAAGCCACAGCAGCAATATTCTGGGGTGTACGCACTATTTTTGGCTTTTCACGCTTTGGTTTATCGATGAGGATGCCAGTTTCTTTCACTTTTTTCACAAGATAACGAACACACGGAGCTGACGGTGCTTCTCTTCTTCCAAAATCCGTACGCAATTTTTGCACACATTCTGCATCATTACCATGATTTTCAAAGTAATGTCGCAATATTTTCCAGCGTTGTTCAAGCGTATACACAACCACATTCGTTCAGCGGAAGGATAAATCTAATTAGCTGTTAAATCAGACATGAGCTAAGTGTTACCATTCACGAAATAAGCACTAGTTGAAAAAAAAAAAACGTTAGATGGCGGACCCGTTTTAAATGGATCTTTAAGAAAAGACACTTTTTGTAAAATGATAAACTTTTTTTAAGAAATTTTTTGTTTATTGAATGTAGGTATTTTTTTAAAAAAAAAAAGGATATTTTTAGGTCCTTTTTGTAAGAATATGTATCATATTTTCCTGAAAAGTCCTTTCTTTAATGAGAGGTACTTCTTTTATTAAAAGCTAATGTTTTTTTTAAGAAAAGCTATCATATCCAATAAGAAATGCTTTCGCAAGAAACAGCCTAAGAGTATGAATTTTTGATTGTACAAAGAAGTACTTTTTTTAGAACAGGTACTAGTTAAAGAAGTGATACTCTTTTTAAGAAAAGGTTATTTTTTAAGAAAATTTACTTATTTTCACAAAGGCTACTTGTCTCAAGAAAAGAAAAGAAAACGTATTATTTTATTTTTAAGAAAATATACTTTTAAGAAAATGAATTTTTGTAAGAAAATGTATTTTTTTAAGAGAATGTATATTTTTTTTGAGGAAAGGCTTTTTTTTACGAAAGAACATGTACAATTTTAAGAGTAGGTACTTATCTCAAGAAAGTTATTTTGTTTTACAAAAAATTTACTCTTTAAAGAAAAGGTAGTTTTTTAAGAAAAGGCAATATGTTGTAAGATAATTAGGTTGTTCACGCAGGGCTGCTTATCAGCTTATGTGCTGAAAAGATGAAAAATAAGCTCTGGGCTACGTGAACACCCTTCCATGTTGGTTATCTGCTTATCTGCTTATTTTTTCAATCAGCTGTTCGATAAATGAAATCAAAACCATCAATGTACAATTGAAATTGTTTGTAAAATGCCTAAGCAGAGCATTAAACAACAAATTATAGACTTCAGAGTCAATATGAGTACTTTGGAAATTGAATTCATTAAAGGTAAGTAGTCAGAAATGTATACGATGCAAATATTTATGGTTTTGCGTTTGTACACCTAGGTTTCCCCGACCCCCCGACTTGCGCTCATTTTGATTGATTTTTTTAATAAACAAAAAACAGATGTAAATACCAGTGCTACCAATACTTAAATATAAAATTTGAGATGCCATTTGCTAAAACTTCGTGTTTTTAGTGTTGTCAGCAAGTTAAATTTTTGGTATTTTCCAACACTAAAAATATGCTGATAAGCTGATAAGCTTTTGCCAAAGGCACAGGTTGCTCAAAGTTGCTTATTTTATTTCAATGTATTTTGTTGTTGGCGAGATAAGCACATGAGCTGATAAGCTGATAAGCAGTCCTTCGTGAACACCCTAAATGTACTTTTTTAAGAAAAGGTACTTATTTAAAAAAATTAATTTTTTTAAGAAAAGTTACTTTTTGTAAGAAAATTTACTTTTTTAAGCAAAGATACTTCTTTAAGATAAGGTATTTTTTTTAAGAAAAGGTAGATTGTTTACGAATATCAATAGGAATTTTTTTTTTGAGAAAATTTACTTTTTTAACAAAACGCACTTACTTAAGAAAATTTTATTTTTTTAAACTTCTTTCACTTTTGCTTTTCTAAATTTACTTTTTATTGGGCTCAAACTACAATATGTAATAAACAGGCTCCACCCAGAAAATGTAATAAACAGGCTCCTCCACAAAAAATATCCCCCGATATGTTAGTCTAGACACAAACCAAACCAAAATTACGAGTGTAAGAGCGTAAGAGTAAGTGTGCTACCAAATATAATTCCATGCTCAGGGTTGTATTTCATGGATTTGTCAGTCCTGCTCTTTGGCTTATCTAAATTTAATTTTTATTCGGTTCAAAACTACAATATGTTATGCACAGGCTCCACCTAGAAAACTTCCATTTAAACCAAACCAAAGGTACCCAATATAGTTGATAATAATCGGTTGTAATAAAGTAGTTAAAAAAAAGTTGTTTAAAATATTTTCATTAAGCCCCCATCCTGCAACGTGCGATAAGGAACTTCGTTACAAAAATATGATTTTAAAATTTGAGGGAAATTTTCAAATTAAGAAATATGATTTATATTCCAATTATTTGATTTCTATGATTCTAATATTTAAAATACTTCTAAAAATTTAAAAACGTTTATGTGTATTAGGGTGGGTTACTTTGTATGCGACTAAAAAAACTTGACAAAGAGCGTAACCGTAAATATAATCTACGGCAAATTCTAAATGTTCCCAAGAAACCATGGGTCTAAAATCAAAATCGAGCTCGCGATTTTGCACTTGAAAATTTTTATGTTAGCGTAAAAAACGAATTAAAAGTCATACTTTTGTAACATGATAGGCTTTGATTTCGATGAATTTTCTTTTGAATATTTTCTTAGAATTTGCCGTAGATTACGTTTCTACTATACTCTTGTTCGGGGGAAAAATTAGTCCACCCTAATGTTTATAGATAGATACCCAAGCAGTGTCTAACAAACTTTTCCATCAGAAATAGTTGGAAGAACAGCAAATATTATATGAACGGAGCACATGACGCGTATCACATAGTTTCAGTGTTTGCCCGGCATTAGCGTACCCAGGATTTTTTTTCTTTTGGTTAGGTTTCCTAAATAGTTGTCTATTTAAGTAACATATAGTTTCCTCTTGGCCAAGGATATACATACACACATACATACATACCTAATGTACATTGATACCGACAATCCAATTTGTTAAATAATTCCAACAAAGTTGTTCACTCTCCTAAAATCCTGTTCATTGCAGCATTCTAATCCCTGTCGTGTTGTAAATTTGTTACAATATTCCCTCCAATAGGATTAAAATTAAAAAACAGAATCTCGATACGAATTTTCCTGTATGTATAACAGGATATGAATGTGTGTATGTACAATTTTTTGAAATCGAAGTATTTTACCATTTCCGTTGTCAGTGTGCAATTATGATATCCTGGAACATAAAACATTCTTATCAACATTCAACAAGTTGGGAAATTGTTAAATTCTACAATGAGCTCATACAGTTTTTCAGGAAGAAAATAAATGGAAAGGGAAATCAAATTGTAAATATACAATTTGACACGATGCATATTGAATCTCTAGTAAGGAAGCAGTACAAATATATTATAAACCACGTGCGTATTGAGTCACACCGTAGGCGGCACAAGTATTTTGAAAATTCCTTCTAACTATTGGCTATGGACGTCTTTTTGTTCGCTCACAATGTATAGAGTTCAAAGAGCAATGTACTTACTTACTTACATATCGGGTCACGAACAACCCCGGGGGGTCAGGGCCCTTACAAAATGAAGATAACATATTTCGCCAACCAGTTCGATCTTTTGCTTTATCTCTCCAGTTGGCAATACCAATCGTACGCAGGGATTCGCCAACCTGATCCTTCCAGCGGAGTCTTGGTCTTCTTATTTTTCGTCTTCCTTCGAGTTCGGTTTCGAAAACCCTTCGTGCTGGTTTGTCTTCATCCATTCTACTGACATGGCCTAGCCAGCACAATCGCGTTATTTTCATCCGCTTAACTATGTCAATGTCGGGATAAAGCTCATACAGCTCATGGTTCATGCGTCGCCGATACTCGCCGTTGTGCACTATAGGGCCATACATTTTTCGGAGTATTTTTCTCTCGAAGACTCCTACAGATGTTTCGTCTGCTTGCGATAAGACCCAGGATTCTGCGCCATAAACCAAGACAGGTTGTATGAGAGTCTGGTACAGCTGGACTTTTGTTACTCGAGAGAGGGCTTTATCTCTAAAGTGCTTGCTTAGCCCAAAATAACATCTATTCGCAAGCACAATTCTCCGTTTGATCTCAAGGCTGACGTTGTTGTTTTTGTTCACGGCAGATCCGAGGTATATAAATTCGTCCACTACCTCGAAGTTATAACGGTTATCAACGTTCACGCTTTGGTCTAATCGCGTGGAGGCCCTGCTCGTTGAAACCATTAATTTTGTCTTATCCTCATTTATCGTCAGACCCACTTTTGCTGACTCCTTCTCAATTCTCGAAAACACCGCAGTAACTTCTCTAACTGTGCGTCCAATTATATCCATATCATCAGCATACGCGAGCAGCATGTGACTTTTGCTGCTGATGATTTTATTCATGTTGACAGCAGCTTTTTTCCGAATAATCTCTATGCAATGTCCTTCAATTCGACATAGAAATCCCATTAGTTCAATTTTGAATTATTTTTGTGTGCAATATATTATTATATTTACAATAATAAAATAAACAATGTTTGTTTTGTTATCTGGAATATTTTATTTCTCATGTCCGTCTCGAAGGACGGCCATTTACACTAGTTGCAAATTTGGGACCTATTATAGGTTATACGTGCGGTTGTCAGCACATCAATAACACTATGCAACAAGATTTAGGTTTTTGCTTTGGGGTCGACAATTCCTGCGCCAAATTATCGCAGTAGGTGAGTATAGTCAAAACCCAAAAATTTAGACTGCTGTGTAGCTACTAGAGTGTTCAAAAAACGGCATGTTTCAAAAACCGGTTTTCGATTTGTGCGAATAAGCAATTATTCAAGAAACCGGTTATCGGTTTGTTCGAAAATCAGTTTTTGAAGAAACCGGTTTTCGGTTTTTAATTTTTGCAAAAACCAGTGGAACCGGTTTTCTTCGGGGTTTTACTTAAAATTAAATTGCACTCTGTTTAAATATCAGAATTACGTTCTAATATTAAATAACAAATATATCATATTCCGATTTGGAATGCGTGTATAAAATAAAATTTAACAGTTTTATTCAAGTTCACATTAAACTGATTTAAATTCGAAATTTATATTCAAATTTTAAAGAGTTTTTCTGTATGAATCTTATTAAGTTTAAAACATTTCTTATACAATAATTTTAGTAATTTTAGAAATTAGAAAACTAACAAATGTTTGTAAAGCCTTATTAATTCCTGATTAATTTTTTATGGACTCTTATTTAAGTCATAAAATCATTTTGAAATTCTACTTATAATAAAAAAATTCATTTGAAACTTTTATACTATATATATATGTAAATATAAATCGTACCTCTCCATTCAAAATTTAGATTAAAATTCGAAAATTATATCAATTATTATTTTTTGGTGTATTAACATCTATAGGCACGGGTAGGGCAATCTATCAAATTGAACACATGCAAACAACACACAGCCTTAGCATCACATACGTGGTTTTTGTACAACAATAGTCTCTGCCTGAACATAAGTATGATGGTATTGATGTAGCGGCAGCGAACAAACAAGCAGGTCGTCGTCGCCAAAGACTATTGAATATTATAGAGAACCCATGGAACGAAATCAAAACGTATTAATCTCTTTTTGTCATAACTTGGTCCATTCATAAGTTTGATGTTAAAGATTGATGCCTTTTGAAACATTTATGCTTTTTGTATGGTTTTATGTAATAACGTTGTCGAAATGGTGCATTTATATTGAAATATTCTATAAAGAGAATAAGACTCATGTATGCTCTATTACTCAGACTCTCTACATGGAAGCGGAAAAAGAGTGCAAAAAGTTCTGTATACTATTCAATACTTTTTGTCGTCGCTCTGTTTATGACAACAACAAAAAACATAATTTCAGTGAGCTAAATATTTCTTTCTTCTAATGTTAAAGCAGAGGTAAGAAAAAAGAAAGTGCAATAGCACAAAAACTATTCCTTTTTATTTTCCAATGTAATATTTACTAATGTGTTCATAGAAATCGAACAGGTACCGTGCAACATAAAGGTGTTAACACATAACCCGTTTTTAAGGACATTAACACAAATTCAGTAATAACCGGTTAACCGACGTCAAAAACCCGGTTTTCGGTTTGTTCGAAAATTACGTTTTTAAAAAACCGGCACACGGTTAATAGCAAAAAACCCGGTTAACTGGTTTTTCAGTTTCGGTTTTGGACACCATAGTAGCTACACTTTTTTTATGGGCGTGGAAAGTTTGAATTTTCTTATCCCATACTGTCCGAGATAAATTTCAAAATCGAGTATAAATATTGAATTAAGCGAATTCTTGTGATAACTTGTCTTCAATGAAATTTCACAAGGATTATTTTCGTACAATATTCGAATGCTGTGTTTCAATCTTTAAAGTGTTCTTTCGTCCTTTGTTCAAACAATACCAAAAATGTACACTAAAGTCAGCAGCTTCGGATTGAGAATGTTTTACGAAGTTATTCCCAATTAAATTTCATTATAGGTCGTCACAGACCAAAATTCTCTATTGTAGTGTATGCATGATGTCTATGTCAACTAATACTTTATATTTGAGTCCATCATGCATACAATGCTTCGGTTTGCACTGCATTTCTATTGGAGGAGTATGTTCTGTCCCAATTAATATTTTGGTTTCATGTATTTCAATGCACTGAGCCAGGCGTGGCTTTGCATTTGATATGCATTTTGTATGAACGCACTTGTGTGTGTTTTGACTGCAAATATATATGTGACAAATGAAACGAACACACACACACACACACAACATGCTCAAATAATTCCCAATGTTCCATATGAATCCGTTACGAATTCGAGGCGGATTCGTTTCTGCGGACATTTTGTCCGAAACGGACGTTCGTTACGGACTCATAACGATTTCGTTTTCGTATGAAATTCCTCTCGAAAAGTCGAATCGCTTTTTGTATTTTTTCGGATTCGTAACGAACTTCATATTCGAATCCGTTTCGGTTTCGTTTTTTGGAAATAAATTGAATTATAGACGGAAAATAAACGAATTCGAAGCAAATTCACTGATTCGCCTTTTTATCTTTTTACGGACTCGCTACGGGTTCGAGACGGATCCGCCAAATCGTAATTTCACTTAATCGCTTTTTTATGTTTTTACGGACTCGTAACGAGCTCGAGACGGATCACAATTTCACTGATTGCCTTTTTTACGTATTTACCGACTTGTAACTGGTTCGAAACGAATTCGAAAACTCACATTTCACTTTCTTATGATTTTACGGACTCGTTTCGAGTTCGAAACGGATCCGCATTCGTTATTGTGTACATTTGGATATAACGGACAAACATAGAAAGTCATTGATGTGTATTAGAGAAATTGAGTGTGGTTAGGAAAATTATTCAATTATAACCCCAGTCAAGACACTCAAAATATATGAGTATTAGAATCAAGAAAATCACTCAATGTATCTATTAGGATAAATAGTATTTAAGCCAGACCCAAATTCGAATAAAGTAGATTCCAACGTTGGACCTAAAAAGAAACAATACGTCTTTGTTTTAATATTACATGGCGATCCTGCGAACTGTGCATTCCATTCTATAGGCACGGGTAAAATCTATCAACTTGAACACATGCAAACAACACACAGCGTTAGCATCAAATACGTGGTTGTTGTACAACAATAGGCTTGGCCTGAAAATATGTATGATGGTATTGATGCAGAGGCAGCGAACAAACAAGCAGGTCGTCGTCGCCAAAGAGTATTGAATAGTGTAGAGAACTCATGGAACGGATTGTACTACTGAAAAGTACTGGCGAATGATTCAAAACGTATTACTCTCTTTTTGTCATAACTTGGACCATTCATAATTTTGACGTGAAACATTGATGCCTTTTGAAACATTTATGCTTTTTGTATTGTTTTATGTCATAACGAAATGGTGCATTTATATTGAAATATTCTATAAAGAGAATAAGACTCGTTTATGCTCTTTTACTCAGACTCTCTACATGAGAGCGGAAAAAGAGTGCAATAAGTTCTCAATGCCATTCAATACTTTTTTTTTTGACTGATAAAGTAGAAATCGGCGCGGCGTATAACTTTTTGTTTAATCTGTTACATAATCGATCAATTAATGGCATTATCCTGATTTACAATACACGTTGCAACCACAATAAGCAACAAACTATAAACTACACACAACCACAATCAAAATATTTCCTAGTAACAGTCACCTTAATATCACTAGAATTAATTTCTGGAGTTAAACGATAATTTGAATATTGAATACCAACAACCTGGCGAAATTCCATACGCTACATCCCCAACAGCAAGTCCCATTACCTAAAAAGTTAAAACACGATGGTCTTACCACCACCGCCTCCATGTTAGCCGATCAAGCCGCCGCCACCGGTTTATCCAGGCCACAACGCCGCCACCGAAGCAGAAACAATCGGCGTAAACCTCTATTTTCCAATGAGAATACAATGGTTGCCATAGTCGTTAAAAATATGACGCATGGCGCAAGTAACCCCCTTTAGTAACCCACCCACTTAAAAACTGCTGATAAGATACAAAAAACTTGAAGAGTTCGAAGTAGGAATGGTATTTGGCTTAATTGCTTCTTACAGCCCAATTCTGGCAGGGTTACAAAAATCACCACGGTTACTATTTGACATCAATGTGACAATTGTCACAAATCGGTATTCTGACACATTTTTTTGGTGACAAAAGTAACAAAAAATTTTACCTGCCAAAGAGGAGGTAACAGTGCGTGACAACTGTTTTATTTGCCGGAAAGTTGATACAAAATCATTTTATAAATTCTGCAAGTAAACAATAAAACTGTATACGGGAAAAATTAATAATACATATATTTTGTACCAAAACGACAAGAGGCCATAATTAAATGTAGGAAGGACTTTTGTCACTTTGTCCTATGGAAATTGAGCAGAAACAAGAAAGAACTTGCTTTTGTGTTAGAAAGAATGAAAATGCGCGAAAAGTATTACAAAACTTTTAATGTTAATATCTCCGGTCTTTCAAGGGATATTGTTGAGTAATATACCTCGGTGGCCGTCGGTGGTGCAATTGGTAGTTTGCGCGGCTCTTGTACATGAGATCCTGGGTTCGAACCCTGCTCTGACCACCTTAAAATTTCTTTCGGCGGCGGTCACCTCGCATAGTGACGGCGACACTATCGAGTTTATAGCCATGAAAAAGCTTCTCAAAATACCGTTCGGAATCGGTGTAAAACTGTTAGTCCCAATCAGGAGTGAAATCTGGAAAGCGCACAGCTCAGTGATTGTGAGAAGTTCTCCCCTGTCCCTTCATGGGATGTAATGGGAAACCATTTATTTTATTTATTTACATACCTTTAAAAAAGGCTATGGTCTAGTGTATTATCGGAACCTGCCAAAAAATAAGTATAATAGCGATTTTTTTTTTAAAAATAAATAAATTGTTAGCAGAAAAGTGAGGTTAAAAAACCTCTTTTTAATTAGCTCCTCTATGTTCTAATAAAACTAAATATGTTTATACAGTGATTTATAGAGCTTAGAAAGACCTTCGTAATGATACCCATTTCAACCAGATCGGATTATAAATCTAGGAGATACGAACGATTATATACTCAAGCTTTAAAGGCCTATATCTCAAGAATTTGGACTCAGCGCAGAAGCTTTTGTCGGTGGTGAAATTTTGTTGTAGATCAGAGAGTTGGCGCTAAAGTAAATTTCTTATTCTATATGGCGCCGATGTGCAGTATTCTTTCCGCTTATCATCTCTGAATGTTCCTTGAGGACGGCAATATAGCATTCCAGCTGCGCCTTTGCGGTGCGCTCAAATTCCGTAAATAATAATGTATTAACTTTAATGTAAAAAAAAATATATTAAGCCTGTGTTAGATAACACAGGCGCATAGGTCAGACGTAGAATACGTTAGTCATTTTGCAATTAAAATATATGAATTAAATATAATTTTTGATAAACGATTTAAATCTATCAAATTTATCTTTAATTTTTATGTTAAAAATTTGGGATAATTTTTAACAAAATTTAGGTACACTTTATATCAATTCGATGCACTTTTGAAAACAAGTGTACATACTGCATGTGGCAACACTGGTTCTGTAGTGTTCACATAAAACATGCATTGTCATTATACTTCTTCTCTTTCTCACACTGGTTCTGTGATGAAGACACAGATAATCGTACTGCTCTTACACATGATGTTATAATACATAAAATACAAAGCATATGAAAATTAATACAAAATTTGAAGGAGTTAAATTTTGATTTACTTATAGAATCAAAAAAATTATATGTAGCAATATGATTATTTAAATACAAATCAAAAGAAGACATATTAAATATGTTACGACCATACTTGAATTTTCTTCAATGCATGCATAAAGTATTAAAAACTTATAATGAAAGTGAAAAACATTTTCTCAAAATTTTGTGCTCCAGATCAACACCCCTACCTTACCGTATAACGTATTCTACGTTAAAAACACATGTAAATATTTTAAATACATACTTTTCCTTTTTTTACACGTTCATTTTGTGCAGAAAACCATATGTTTTTGTTTTTTTGTCCCAGCTTTTGACAACCTGTTATTGTGAGGTGAATTATTTGTTGCAAGGTGAATTTTTCGTTGTCACTGTGTTGCCAGAATACTAGATACAAACAACGGTGACAACTTTGTAACAATTTTGTGGTTACAATTTGATTTTTACCACATACACAGAATTGGGATGTTAGTCAGCTGCAGTGTTCTCGTAGGTCGGCCAGCCCAGGATTCGATTCTTTTGATATATAATTGACAGCTTAAATACAAAGCAATTAAAAGCAATAGAATTTGGCAGTAGAAGATGTCAACATAACATGTTTTTAGGTTATGGTAAAGATAGATTGTGGACTTTTTTGTTTAGCCAGCATAATTTGGAGTGGAATTAATTTAATATTCGAAGACAGCAGGCGCCAACATTTTGGGATTTATTCAATATTAATTTATTTTACTAGCACTGGTTATCGTATAGCTGTTACACTTGGGTCAGTATTTGTCTTGCAAGAGTAGAAATGAGGCATTGATCATAACATCTAAATCGCCTTCTCTGTAACCATTTTAGCATCATATTATCACCACCTTACCATCCAATACAAATTCACGGGATTTGGAAATGCATTAGCAGGAAGATACCACTCGCACAACACCACCCCCAAATTCACACAGAATTCATAGACTATATGTACCTCTCACGGATCATGAATTACCATAAAAATTCCGTATAAAGCCATAGAATAGCAAAATAACCAAACCAATAATTTGAAACTACTGGAGAGGAGTTGCCTAAAGATTACCCCAAATCACAAGCAACAGCAACAACAGCGTTATAACTACAACTAATTGAAAGCCCTTAATTTCAATTAATCCATATATAAAAACCCTAAGCTGACAATGGATGCAATCCGTTGTTGGTTATAGCCAAGCAGAACGGCGCTGGCGGTGGCGGTGATATTCTTGAGGAAAATTGCCAAGAATTTGAAAATAATAGCCCGTAGAACCATAAAGAAGAACAGCAGAGAATGGATCTGACACAAACAAAAACAATAGCAACAGCGTTGGCAATAACAACATGCAGCTCCAAGTGATATTTCATCATCAATCCACCACATCATGATCAACTGGGTGATCATGATCGTTTTAATAGTTGCGAAAATAAAATAAAAAAAAAAAAACCAAATCCCAAAAAGGTAAAGTGCAACATAAATATTATAAGTACGAGAAAAAGAGACAATAGAAGCGGAGACGACCTGACTGGGGAACACCCTATAGTCATTACTTATGCCATAGAGAGATTTTTGCAGTTTAAATAAAACTTAAAAAAATAATTGTTTCCCAATCCCAAACTGGACATAAATATTAGAGAAAAGCGAAATTTTTCAAAAATCGCCTCAGCTGTACCGTGGTAAAGTTAAAACCCTATTCCGAACAGTTCTGCATGGCGAATCTATTCCAAGGTATAATACTCGTTAGTGCCGCCGTCTCCAAACAAGTTGGTCGCTGTTGAATAAATTAAAATATGGTCAGTGCCGGGATGTAACCCGTGTTCTCATGTTCTTCATGTTCCCGGTGAATACTTGTAGAAAATTTACTACAAACCCATGAACCTTTAAGGGTTTTAAGAGATCTTAAGTTTTACTCCGATCCTCAATGGTTATACACTGCCAACGTTTTTTTTTGACATAATACTCGTTAGTGCTACTGACACTAGGAGAGGTGGTCGTCACTGAATGAATTAAAATGTGACCAGTGCGGGGCTACATGCCGTGTTCAAAAGTCATGGTAGAATATAAAGGATAACTTGCAAAACATCTCCAAGATCAAGCGGATTTTGCAAACTGACCCTGAAATAAAGTCAATGATTTTAAAGGCTCTGAAAATGACAGGGCCGTCGGTGATGCAATGGTTAGTGTGCGCGGCTCTTGTATATGAGATCCTGATTTCGAACCCTGCTCTGACCACCTTCAAATTTCTTTCGGCGGCGGTCACCTCGCATAGTGACGGCGACACTATCGAGTACATAGCCATGAAAAAGCTTCTCAAAATACCGTTCGGAATCGGTGTAAAACTGTAGGTCCCAATCAGTGAGTGACAACTGGAAAGCGCACAGCTCAGTGATTGTGAGAAGTTCTCCTCGGTCCCTTCATGGGATGTAATAGGAAACCATTTATTTTTTTTTTTAAATGACAACAACAGATTTTATACGATCCCGCACCTAGCAGTCGGTACGGCTGCCTGTCAGGACAATTTTATATTACCGGTTATCGCACATGTCACGCGAAAGCATTACAGGTTATAGTCGAACTTCAACAATGAAGAGGAATACCCCACACGAGATTATAGAATGCATCAGACGGAAGCAGAATGACATAGATGGGGAGACCCTGATGAGAACAAGACCAGACAAACCACAAACTGGAACTGCACCGACTCATGGGTTTCCTAACTAATGGGTGACTGTTCTGCTATTTGGTTTCTGAAAATTTAACAAACCACAGAAAATTTGTACAAGCGAATTATTTAATTGGATCGATAAATCAACGCCCGTCATTAACTATATAAACATTATTTCATGGTCCATTCTGAAAGTCCAATTTTGACACTCTTTTTCCAACATTTCGGCCCGTATCTCACCAATGACCCTTGTGATGTTGACTTCCAAGTCAGCAATCGTTACGAGAGACTTCACGTGCCTCTACAAAAAATATTCTAGTGGAGTCAAATCGCGCGAACGCGGCCGTTAATTGAAAGCACCACAACGTGAGATTAATTGCTACCGAAACTCACCACTAAATTGTATCATGGTATCATGTGCAGTGTGGCATGTGGCACCGTCCCCTTGAAACTACATGTAAACCAATTTCAATTCTTCCCTTTTGGTACAAAAAGTCCGTGATCATCGAACGGTACCTTGCTCCATTGATCGTAACTTTGCGGCCTTCGTCGTCTTTGAAGACGTACGGCAAAATGAGTCCGGCGGCCCATACACCGCACCAAACAGTACATTATTCAGGATGAATTGGCAGCTATTGAACTGCCCCTGGCTTGTCTTCGGGCCAAATTTGGCAACTCTGTTTATTGACGTACCCAAAAGGAAAATGGTGCCCCATAACATCCCATGAAGGGATTGAGGAGATCTTCTCACAATCAGTGAGATGTGCGCTTTCTAGTTTTGAGACTCACTGATTAGGACCTACAGTTTTTGCACCGATTCCGAACGGTATTTTGAGAAGCTTTTTCATGGCTAAATACCCGATAGTTTCGCCATCACTAAGGGAGGTGCCCGTTGCCGAAAGAAATGTAAGGTGGTCTGAGCAGGGATCGAACCCATGTTCTCATGTACAAGAGCCTCGCACCATCTGACGTACCCATGGAACCAAAAATAAGCCTCCTCGCTGAAGGCAATTTTTCGATACAAAAAAATAAAGGTGATCTTCTTCCAGCTTCTATAAGTCCCATTCACGGAAAAGCTGTGTGGTTCTGGTAGGTCGCCCGTCTTCAGCTCCAGCGTAAGCCCTAATTTATACGGCTTTAGACCGAGGTCCTTACATAAAATCTTCCAGGTGGTCGATTAACACAAACCCAATAGCGGCGATCGGTGACGGATGCACATATAGCGATATTCAGTAAGACTGGCGGATATATATTCGTGCCTTTTACTCCTCCAGGAAGCATAGGGCCGTAACAAGATTTTTCCTAATACTCCGATTATTTGCGAGGTGCTTTACTTCATTGCAGTTCCTACGTGCATCCTCTAATTCCATAGCTATTTGGCGTTTCCAGTTATGAGCGGGTCTTTCTACCCACCTAGTTCCTTGCGGATTCCACTCAATGGCCTTCCTAGCGGTATCCTAAACTGTTTTCCTTAGGGTGTGTCCAATCCAGTTCCATTTGCGTTGATTTATTTCAATTCCTATTGAATGTTGTTTTGCTCTTCGCCATAGATCGGTGTTTGACACTGTCCTTGGCCAGAAAATGCGTAGCATTATCCGCAGGCATTTATTGGTAAAAACACGCAGTTTGGGAGTGACACGTGGTGCCATGTTTCATGGTTCACAGCCATATAGCAGAGCTGATTTTACACTGGAATTCTATATTCGCAGTTTAGTCTTTTCCGATTTGTTTGATGATGATCAGACGCTTTTTAGCTACGCAAACGTATTTCTCACTCTTTGGATCTTGTCGGATAAGTCAGCTGATGACCTGCCTGATTTATCGAGGAAACTACCCAGATGGCAGAATGAAGGTACATCCTCTATATCCTGGCCGACGATGACAAGTATACGCTCAGTGTTACAATTGATCCGCAATGAGTTTGTTTTGCCTATTTTTAATTTCAAACCGGCCAATTGTGCAGCTTCCTGTACGGCCTGTAGTTTCGCTTGCATTTCGGGCAGTGAATGACTCAACAGACAAATGTGCCATCTGCATAGTCTCAGTCCTCCAGTCGGCCTTGTAATTCCCACACGATTCCTCTCCTTTGTGTTAGAGCTTTGGACAACGCTACATCAAGGACACAGTTGAACAGTAAGGGTGAAAATACGCAACCCTGCCGCACTCCTTTCTCCCCAGAAATGCTGCTGCTCAGCTGGTTTTCATGTAAGACACGGCATGGGACATTCTTGAATAGAGCCTTGATCAGTTGGATTAGTTTGGTGGGGACAACTTTGCATTCCAAAAGATAAGAGTGTCAAATGCCTTTTCAAAGTCGATAAATACTAGGAATAGTGATGACCTGCATTCCACTGACTGATTGACTATAATTCTAAATCTGTTCGCATGGTCAATGCAGGATTTTCCCGTGCGGAAGCCGGCTTGCTGACTGTTAGACTATATTTCTAAGGCTGTTCACGAGGTCAATGCAGGATTTTTCCTTGAGGAAGCCGGCTTGTGCGAGTCTTTACTCGGGAGAATTATTGCTGACAATATGCTGTTTATAATTTGTGCGATAGTTTTGTTCGCAATACTTAGAAGAATGATACACTTCCAATTTTTTAAATTGGTCAGGTTACCTTTCAGATCACAGCAATTTTCTCCTCGGCAATTTTCTCTGCGGATACGGGTTAGTGGATTGATACCCGATAGAGTGAAACTAGCGCGAAGTTTGGTCCAGCACCTTCCACGCGATCCAATACTGAATTTGAAGGAACTAACGAGAACGGATTTGAGAACACTGGTGAAATTCGTACACAGCACGGAGATGTTTTTGTATATTCGAGGGGCCGTCGTTGGCTCAATAGTAGTGTGCGCGGGTCTTGTGCATGAGTACGTGGAATTGATCCCTGCTCAAACCACCTTACTCGAGGATGACACACGGCAATTTTACTTGCGCAAGTGCTGAGTTTATAGGAGAGAGAGGGGAAGGGAACGGAAGCTCTTCCCCTCTCTCTCCTATAAACTCCAGACTTGCGCCAGTGAAATTGCCATGTGTGATCCCCGAGTTACATTTCTTTCGACGGCTTAGTGAAGGCGACACTATCGAGTATTTAGTCATGAAATAGATTGTCAAAAACGCCAGTCGGAGCCGATGTAAGACTGTCAGTGTAAAAGTGTGTGTAAAAATAGAACGCACACAGCTTACTGGTGGTGAGATGCTCTCTACAATCCCTTCATGGGATGTACTGGGAACCATTTTTTTCCATATATATTCGAGGGAAAGCGAAGACCGCACAATAGATATACTCTTAAGCCCCTAGGGTACCTCCTAATCCCGGCAACTATGAACTGGTAATACTAATTTCGAATTTTAGGAGGGCATTTTATCGGCTTCGAAAGATACACTAATATTTGTACAAACTATGTATTCGATTACGAATTTCTACGATTTTCTCCAACACTAGTGACGCAATTCTACCAACTAACCAATATATGTCTAAACTTGGAATAGGGTACCACACAGCCGTATAAGATCACATTGGGTTTCCATTTCCACATCGATTTGAACTCTTCGTGTCCTTTGTAATCAAATGTAGAAAGATCTCTGTGGCATTTTTGTGTGTGTTGATGTTGTTGTTGTTGCAACAACTGATGATGCTGCAAGGTGTTAGCGAGTAAATGACTGCAAAATGACTATTTTAAGCGGAGATGGATATGTCTGAGACAACAACAACAACAACAGTGATAATAACGCTAGTCTAAAACAGAGTTAAGGCATTAAAATGAATGAATGATTGCTGACTGGGGTATAAGTTGTTGCAACAGGTTACTTTACACCTTATACCCAAACAATCGATGCCGAAGCCGAAGTAACCATCACATGCCACCACCACCACAAGCAGCCAAATCAGGAGTGAGAGAGAGAACCAAACCAACAATTTGCCAATTTGGTAAAATCATGGGAAACTCTTTGGAAGAAACCCCAACCATCGCACCAACAATTACGGCAAGTGAGGAAATACATACGACTGCAGCCATGGAATATTTGTTGGATTCACTTGGTTTTGGTTTGATTCGATTCTTGGACTTCAGATTTGATTTCTGTTTGTCTGTGGAGACTGTTGAAACTGATGCTGAAGTTGAAGCTTGCAGTTGCTGTGGTGTTGAACTTGAGGCTAAAGTTGAACACAAAACCGAATTTTCCCATTTTGTCGAATAATTGCTTGCAAAACTATGGTCTTAGGTTGTCAGGCGGCAGGCAATGTGTTTCTTCCCCCACTCCCAAAAATGAAACAGGTCGGTCGTCAAGTCATGCATTCAGTCAGTCAGCAGTGCAAAGTAATTCGTTTGACGTGCTAAGCCTCGCAACATTCGATTGTTCTGCAATTCAATGCTGTTCTCCTTCCTTGACTTCACCTCATCTGAGCTTAACTCCCGCCGCTAACTTAAGCCACGCGGACTGACTGACTGACGATTCAGCTTGTTGATTTCCGATTTTTATTATTTCCATGGTGGAGGAGGTTATGTTCCATACTGATCTTTGGTGTTTAGTGGATGCTTAGAATTTGCAACATGTTCTTTAGAAGTTGTTGCAAATACTCTGTTGCTGCCAGCCATGTTGTTGCTTCAGTTGTAAATCGTTGCCAACAGCTAAATTACAGCATTTTATTTAAATTTTTCTTCGTGTTCTTGGTCTTGCAAATAGTTTGACGAAAAAAAAACTTCACAGAATTTGTAAAATTGTTTAAGTCTCGTTGTTTTTGGTTTTATTTTTTTTTTTTGGTTTGTGGTGGTCGTTAAAGATTTGTTGGAAGTTTGTTAAAGAACTTGCAACTGAACTATTTGTTGCTGTTATTGCTGGCGATATAAATGATGACGAATCCAAGAGTTACCACATCGACTGTCAATCCATGGAAGTTGAATAATTCTACGCTGCAAGAATAGTAGGAACCATTTAAGCGATAACGATTCCAAGAGTTGCCATATCGATTTTTATTTCATTTACTAGTCAATGGAAATACAAATTCCTTACAGACTACGATTTAGTAAAAAATTGTGCAATAAAGTATTTTATATAAAAATGAAAACCAATATTGTCAATATCAATGTATAGACTTATACAATGTATTGTTATAAAAATTCATTCAAAACTTTGAAGAAAATGTTTTTGAAAAAAATATTTGTGGGTTTGATTTCTTCTGTTGATTATCAGTCGTAAGTTGTTACATACATAATTCTACATCACATGTATTTATATCATACATGTGGCAAATTAATCAAACGGCAGGTAGAACTTCTACATTAATTTGAATTACCTCCACAAAAGCAAATTCAAAAAAATTTAAATTCCATTGGCAATTGTACTTCTTTTCAAAGAATTTCCATCATATCTGGCAGTTTTGGTTTTCAAATATTTTATACAGTTCCGGTTTATGAATTTGGAAGTACTACGCGGCGACGCCAATCGAAGTCACAAACCTCTTTTGAATTTGCATTAGATAATGTAATGCAAATTAAAATCCAATGCAAATTACAAAATATCAACAATGACTTCTATAACGAGATGGTCCTAAAAACACACTGAGTTGCACTAATTCAGTTGCGTCCTAGAGTGGCGCAAGTATATTAACCTGTTGACGAATATCCAGCAAGTTGGAAGTTTCCGGCAAAGCCTTAGACACACTATACTGAAAAAAAATCACATGAGGTGTCAGTGGACACCCGGTTGGAACGAAGTTCCTTCCGCTATATATTATGTACTAGTTAATTCCAACACGGCTAATGCGCCCTTTGGAAAATATGGTAATTGAAATGGATCTTTAAGAAAAGATACTTTTTGTAAAATGATAAACTTTTTTTAAGAAAAAATGTTTTTTATTGAATGTATTTTTTTTTTCATAAAAAAAGAATATTTTAATGTCTTTTTTGTAAGAATATGTATTATATTTTCCCGAAAAGGTCCTTTTTTAAAGAGAGGTACTTCTTTTATTAAAAGCTAATATTTTTTTAAAAAAAAAGTACCATTTTTGAGATAAGTACTTTCTGTAAGAAAAGGCCATAAGAGTATGAATTTTGTTTACAAAGAAGTACTTTGTTGAAGAACAGGTACTTTTTAAAGAAGTGGTACTCTTTTTAGGAAAAGGTTATTTTTTTAAGAAACTGTACTTATTTTCAGAATGACTACTTATCTCAAGAATAGAAAAGGTATTATTGTATTTTTAAGAAAAGGTACTTTTAGGAAGAGGAATTTTTTTAAAAAAATGTTTTTTTTAAGAAAAGGTATTTTTTTGAGTAAAAGGTTTTTATAAGAAATGGGTTTTTTTTTGGTTTGGTCCTTTTTTCAAGAATAGGTACATTTTTAAGAGTAGGTACTTATCTCAAGAAAAGTTATTTTCTTTCACAAAATAGGTACTCCTTAAAGAAAATTTAGTTTTTTACGACAAAGAAAATTCGTTGTAAGAAAATTTACTTTTTTTTAAAAAAAGGTACATACTTATTTTAAAAAATTACTTTTTTCAAGAAAATGTACTTTGTTTAAGAACATTTACTTTTTTTAAGCAAAGGTACTTCTATAAGATAAGGTATTATTTTTAAGAAAAGGTACTTTAAGAATATGAACAGGAATTTTGTTGAGAAAATTTACTTTTTTTTAAGAAAATTCACTTTTTTAAGAAAATTTTCTTTTTTTAAACGTCTTTTACTTTGGCTTTTTTAAATTTACTTTTCATTGGGTTCAAAACTATAATATATACTAAATATTGGTTACAGGCTCCACCTAGAATACTGCCCATTAAACAAGAAATTTCCCAACATATGTTAGTCTAGACACAAACCAAAGCAAAAGTACCCAATATAGTTGATAATACTGGGTTGTAGTATAATAGTGTTAAAAAACAGTTGTTTAATTTATTTCCGCTTAGCAACGTGCGAAAAAGAACTTCGTTCCAAAACGATTTGTCACAGGAATGAAACCTATTCGTTAGTCTGATTATATTGATGCATTGAAAAGTTTTGTACATCCGACAATCGTGTCGTTGCTGTAGCAACTTAATTTTAACCGACGCGAAGTATAAATTCATTGATTATTTTGAAAAAAATTAACTTTTTTCAAGAAAAGGCACTTATTTAAGAAAATTTTCTTTTTTTAACCCGGCGCCGGGGGGGATGGGTCAAAATTACCCGTCACTTTTCGAATGGATTGTGGTTTTAAAACTGTACTTCTCTTCTCTACGCTCTTCTCAGTAGCTGGTGATATTGAATCTCTCTGAATGTTATAAATTTCAAATCAGTTGCATGACGATTGTACTTCGAGTAACACGTGCTCAAAGTTAAAAAAGGTAAATATGACCCATAAGACTAATAACAAAATAAGTGTTTATTATATTTAAGCTAGAAGAAGCCTCCTTTGTTAACTTTTTTTATATGAAATGTTTTTTGTTTAAAAATAAAAGTAAATATGTTATTTTTTAACAAAGTCATGTTTTATTTCCTTAATAAGGTTAGATTCAATCTAAATTGTATATATTTTTTCGTAAATATAGCAAAAAACCTCGAGTTTAATAAGTGGGTCATTATGACCCAACCCCCATGTCCTTGTAGCTAAAATCCACCCCCCCGGCGCCGGGTTAAACGTCTTTCACTTTGGCTTTTTTAAATTTACTTTTTTTGGGTTCAAAACTTAATATATACTAAATATTGGTTACAGGCTCCACCTAGAAAACTGCCCATTAAACAAGAAATTTCCCAACATATGTTAGTCTAGACACAAACCAAAGCAAAAGTACCCAATATAGTTGATAATACTGGGTTGTAGTATAATAGTGTTAAAAAACAGTTGTTTAATTTTTTTCCGCTCAGCAACGTGCGATAAAGAACTTCGTTCTAAAACAATTTGTTACAGGAACGAAATCTGAAGGTTATATTGATGCATTGAACAACCTAATTTTCTTCGCTGCGAAGTATAATTTCATTGATCATTTCGGAGAAACAATTTGAATATTCGTCGAGCCAACGAAGAATTTCACTCGTGCGATGTAGCTTTCCATTGGCTGTTCTTAGGTGATGTATTGGATTTTTAGTTTCTATGACTGCGAGGTCTGCTGTAACAAACAACCAAATCTCAAGAGTTTATATCCCGAAAGCAAACCTGTCAGTGTTAAGTTGTCGGCTATAATTTCAAAGGTATTGTGTGGTTGTGTTTTCAAACCTGCCAAAACTTTGGGCATACCTTCTGGGGGAAATACTGGATGCATACCCCTTTAGGACTGAAAGTTTTAAATTAAAAACTAAGCAAAAACAAAGTTATCAATTGTTTAGCTGCACCATTAAAATAAAGGGCATTGTCCCAAATTCTTTATGGAATCGTGTACGCATTGACCAAATTTACGAGGCTTAGAGAACTAGGAGCATGTTATCGCGTTCAGCAGACAGTAGCAACAAGCTACTCTCTCAAGACGTCTTACGGTTTTATCGTCCGCAATATAACAGAGAAAAAATAAGAAACCACAAACCAATAATAACGCGAGTGCTTGAGTGAATTCGTATTCATTCGTATTCAGTTTGGTCCATACTTGTAGCAACAACACCCATGAATAATTGTTTTGTTCTTCCGTGTTCGTATCCGCGAATACACAAGGCCCAGTGTGTTATTTCAATCCGTTTCGAATTCGAAACGAACCCGTTTTTTGTATATCAGTAACAGAAGCATAACGAATCCGTTGGCGTATAAAAATCCTCTCGAAAACTGTAATTTTTTTTTTACTTTTTCGGAAGCCCCTCGATTTCGCAACAGACTCGAATACGTTTCGGGATATTGTTTATTTTTTTTGAATAAAATAGATTTGCGACGTTTGAAGTGTTTCCATTTTTGCGGTTTAAAAGCGGATTCGTTCTAATTTTCTTTAACCAATTTTTGTTTCAGTTTTCGTGTTTGATCAACTCAGATATGAATGCCCGAATGTTTTTAGGCAAAAATATCTGCCGCCAAATGGTGGGGGTGGAGGGTTTCGTGCGGCGGGCATCCCTTGGCTGAAATACGAGCATGACTCCCTCACGAGATGTTTGCAATTTCAAATTTCTTTCCCCAAACTTGCATTTCACTTTTTCATGATTTTACAGACTCCGAACGGGTTCCAAACGGATCCGCCTATTCGCAATTTCACTGATTCGCTTTTTATGTTTTTACGCACTCGTAACGGGGTCGACACTGATCCGCATCCGCTTTTGTGCATATTGAGGAACTACAAAGAAATGCTACAAATCTACTTCAGTAGAAATACGCTTCAGTAGAATCTACTTCAGTAGAATCTACTTCAGTAGAAATACATTCGTATGTGTTTCATGGCTTAGTATACTAACGTTTTAAAATCATGGGTGCGGCACGGCCCTACTTCGTTGAATCTGATGAACTACAAAATCAGAGTTGTGAAGTTCACCAACGAAACAGTTCCGTTCAGTTGAACGATTCACTCTTGTGAACTAAATGCAGTAGTTCCCAATGTTCCGCTCGTTCGTTTCAGTAGTTCACTTGTTTCAGTAGTTTTTTTTATTTCAGTTGTGAAGTTCTCAGTAATTTATTAGTTCTTGCTCTCATTGTCTGACCCTCATGTTACCATCTTTGTGGAATCAAAGTGTAACTTCGTCGCTATTGATCACTTTTGATCACTTGATCTTTGTGGAATCACTTTGATCTTTGTGGAATCACTTTGATCTTTGTGGAATCAAAGTGTAACATCGGCGATATTGATTACTTTCAAAATATGATCTATCTCAAATTTGACTTCCGCATAAGTTTATGTCAAATAATGACCTAAATACCCCGATTTACCATAAACAGTTATCACAATATCTAAAACACGTAGACAGTTCCTGCTCACATGTGTCAAACTAAAACCACAATTTTAATTGAAATCGGTTCTTTACGTCACAACTTATAACAACTGTTGAACTGAAATAACACAAGGAACTAAATTTAACTAGTGAACAAAATGAACGAACTAGTTCATAGTTGTATTTATTGATTAAAATTTGCTGTTAATGAAAAAGTTTAAATTCGTTATAAACCCATTTTAAGTACATGCGGGGTTCTTTTTGGCCAATTTCTTGGAGATTTGTGCCAAAACCTGTAATCCCATATCTGCTATTGTCGTTTGATATTTTGCAATGTCCTACGAAGTAGTTGTGACTGATTCGCTTCATGCTTGTACTGATATGTTCTTGGCTCGTTTAGAGATGAATTTTCTCCGCATATGAATTTCGAATCTTAGTAGTTTATTTCTATGTTCAGTGTTTTGCTTGACACTACTTGAATAGAAATAAGACGGTTCTGCTTGTTATTTGTGTTTCATCCTCTTGCAGATGTCTACTGTCCAGGAAGAATAAAATTAAAAGAAAATACATCCGGTCATAATTCTAAACGACCTAACAGACAACAAAATGACAGATTTTTCAGCGTGTAATATATTTGCTGCCGCAACTGTTAGCTTGTCTTGGCTTGTACTTGAGAACGTGGGTTTAATCCCCGCTCTGATGACGATTAATTTCTTGTAAATGTTATTTTTTTATGGTTTGGATGCAAATATAACGTGTTTGGGGCTTGTCGCAAATATAGTATACTTGTGTCCAAACACATTGTGTTTGCTATGCAATATAACATGTTTAGGACACAATGATTAGTAGGTTATAACATATATATTTGTGACTCAAATGCGTCTTTGTCTGTTGATACTGCTGAAAACAAAAACATGACAGATAATAAAGGAGCAAAAAGGAGCAGATCTTATATTCAATTCTAGCAAACATTTGCATGGTTCCTGCAATATGTGGATGATGGCGTTATTTTTCAGCGTGTAATCGTTTAGATTTGGCGAAAAATAGTAAGTCCTGGTCATTGTGTATATTGCTTGTGTTTCATCCTACACATACCGCGGTGTGATTTACAGCAGCTTGGTAACATGTTCGTGGGGCTCCGATACTACCAGACAATGTATTTCTGATGAGGTTGGATATAATGCGTGTTTTTTTGTTTTATTTCCCACTAAAAATAATTTTTCGACGACTTTGTACGGCGAATCCTTGAAAATAGCTTAGCTCCCAACACAAAGTGGTTGAAAATTTTGTTTAACAGGGAATGAAAAACAGGCTTTTTAGGTAACTATTAATGCACTTTGTTTTGATATTACGCAACGTCATCTTGTAACCCATTTTACAACCTGTACTTTGATCTATTTTAGTTAAAAAGCATAAGAGTCTGGTGGTTTCATTTAAAATCAGCCTGACTTCCAAGCGAAATTCAGAACCCGAAAAGCGTGATCATAAAATATGTGTTGTCACCATGTGGCCTAAACCAAACACCGCATTCATGGTAGTGCCTATTCAGCTTAGTGTTATCCACTCTAAAATCCTACTTGCGCTTCGATCTACCCCTCTATTTACGTTTTTACAATAAATCAAACAAAATATGGCAACTCCTTAATTCACCCACAAAACAACAAACCCCCTCAAACCAAAGCCAGAACCAACAGCAACAACAACTAATAAAACACCATAATAACTGCTAAAAGCGCATGTGCAAGGAACCACAACAACAAATCGTACAGAAAAACGTGCAAATACCAAAAGAGTCAGGTGCATTTCCATCAAGATAATCACAGCCTTAGACAGACAAACGAACAGATATGGCAAAATAGCTGCTGCAACAACAACATCCAGCTTGCCGGCACTGTCGGGTGGCTCTTATTATCTATTTTAAACTTACAACAACATCGGCAGCAACAAGAGTTGGCCACCATCGTATCTCCGCGTATCTCGCAACGTACAAGCCAATAATCTCTCGTCTCACACAAATTGCAAATTATCAGTAAAACGTTGCCGGAGTTGGAGGAAATGACCACACTGGATACACATGGAAGCAGAAACGAAACCAGAAGAAAATTCAAATGAATAACTGCTCAACCATTTTGGAAACTCAAACCGAATGTTAGATGCAAAAAAATTAACCCCGAAAACAAAACAAACTAAACCTCAAATGAACTCACTAAGGTTTTGTTATGAACCGTCGAGGGTGGTGTAATAATGGGTGGTGTTTATCCATAAAATAGTTTTCAAGACTATGGAGCATAGATAAAGGAATTAACTAGACATCGCAAATGCCTTGGGAAATTTCTTGTTCAATGGGATATTTTCTAGATGGAGCTGGATGCAATAATTACAACGTTTGATCCCAAACAAAATATACCTTGCAAGATGTATTTAGAACAGGTGCTAACAATAGGTGTGGTAGGCAACATCAACAGGGATTTTGTTTGTTTTGTGGTCCGTTGCTCTCAAATTCAACAGAAACAAACACCAACAATAACAGTAAACAAAAAGATACAATCAAAATAAAAAAATGTTAACTTGAAAGTGGACAACACAACGACATGAAAAAAACTAAATTAGTTGTTTGAATAGCACAACCTGGAAAATGATTCTATTTTTGTATTGAAAAAATGTCCCACACTGTTGAATAAACGTCAGTGAATGTTATGAGAAACGTCAATGAAAGTTACAAAACGACAACACAGCACCTAGTGGCAGTACTTGACAACGTCTGTGGGATATCTACTTATTTCCTTTATCTATGCTATGGAGTAACAACTCATTAAGTATTTTACAAGTTTAGTGGAGTCAAGTATGTAGTTTTTGCTTTTGTTTGTGTAAAAATGTATCACTTGCTATGAACTCACTATTTTAAAACTTTGTATTCGTTCCGTAAAAGTGAAATTAGAAAACAAAATTATAAATAAAACTACATCTTTTAGGGGTGTAGTATTGCAAACTGCACCTTTCAAAAATGTACTAACACCTCTACTTTACAAAAATGCACTAAAACCTCAAATTTTCGGCATAATACAAAAATCAAATAAGATTAATAAAATGTACTAAGAAGTACTTTTTTAATGTTGTACTAAAAACCACACGGACAAGTGTATATACTTATACAAGGCTATATTTGAGAAAAGTTTTCTAAAATCTACTTTTTCTTTATAGAAGTTTACTAAAAATTTCGCCCTTAAAATTGTACTAAATGCACCACTTTGCAGAAGTGTACAAAAAGCGACTCTTGTTAAAAATGTACTAAAACCTACACTTTTGAAAAGAGTATTAAAAGTAGTACTTTCCGGTGGTACACTAAAAAATGCTACGTTTAATCAACTGTGTCAGAAATTAGTCCGTTTAATATTGTACTAAAATAAACATTAACCGAAGTCATTTCAAATAACGGGTTTTTCAATACGAGCGCTACAATAGTTTTTTTAAATAAAACAAAACTGGTTTTAGATACCAATGAAATTCTTTATTCCTGTAAAAGTACGTTCGATGCCATTATATATGGAACTCGATTTCTTTTGCATGGCCACCACGGGCACGCTTGCAGAAGTCCAGACGCTGAACCCATTTTTCGACGGTTTTCAAGCATAAATCGGCCGCCACTGCTGCAATTTTACGTTCGATATTCGTACGAAGTTCATCAGTCGTCGCTGGCTTGTTGGCATAGACCATAGATTTGACGTAGCCCCACAGGAAATAATCTAACGGCGTCAAATCGCACGACTGAGGCGGCCAATCGACTGGGCCATTTCGTGAGATAACACGTTCACCAAACTTGGTTTCCAATAAATTGATTGTGGCATACGACGTCACAGAGATGCCCAACGCTTGAGAACGACGTGTGAGAGACACATTTGGGATTTCTTGAACTGAAGCCTCAGCGGCAGCAATATTCTCGACACTACGGGCACTTCTTTGTCGCACTGACACGGGAACATTTTGTACTGTGCCTGTGGATTCAAATTTTTCCACTAGACGCTCAATTGTTGATCTGGTAGGACGATTATGACGACCATAAATTGGACGTAGCGCTCTTAAAGTTGAGGCCACTGACTCCAAATTTCGGTAGTAAATTTTAATAATTTCGACTCGTTGTTGGCTCGTATTTCATTCCATGATGAAATGGCAAACCTTATTTAAGATAAATGTCAAAAGAGCGGGAAAAAATATGCCGTCGTTTGCTGTCCCTATCGATTTACTTTTGTAGCGTCCCTGTTGAAAAACCCTTTATTTAGCAAAACTAAAGGTATTTACAAAGTAATGTACTTGAAAAGTTGTTCTCGTCCTAATTGATGAGGAGGAAAAAATCAAAATGGATTTCGTTCTTTGTGCGGACATAAATCCACACCACACAATTTGAGAAAGTACCGATATAAAAGATAGAAGAAAAACACTTTTAGAATATGTGTCATCCTTTAACCTTTGTGTCTTGAAACAGGCCAATGAGCCTACTTTTATTTCTAAAGATAGGCAGGAGGTCCTTGATGTACCTTTGCATTACACCACAGTTTTGAGTTGATCTAAGGATGGAAGGTGTAGATTGAGCATTCGTTTTCCGATCACCGCTACTTTGAGTTTTCGTTATCGCTTGATATAGCTTGCACAGTCGGTCCAATCAGGTCAGAGATAATTGATTTTAGTCTTTAGCACATTATACTTGACAGAATCTTATATGCTATGGATAAAAGGCTTATTCCACGGTAGCTGGCACAGAGACTCGGGTCGCCTTTTTTAAATATGGGACATACAACGCTGAGACTCCAATCGCCGGGCATGCATTCATCTAACCAAATTTTGCTAATGAGCTGATACATGTACCTTATCAGTTCATCACCGCCAGCCTTAAACAGCTCCGCCGGTAATCCATCGGCTCCTGCGGCTTTATTGTTCTTAAGCCGGGCAATAGCTGTTCTGGATGCTTCTAATTTTTACTATTTGATAGTAAGAAAACAACTCGTACTCGACCATCAGCATCAGGGTGGATATCTGTGACTCGGGAAAGGGACCACTGGCCTGGCGGTAAACGTTCGTGGACAATAAACACCGAATCACCAATTTCAACATTCGTTTGAAGCTTGAACCATTTAGCGTGAGATATGCCCCGGAAAGCCATAAATCTTCTGAAGGCAGCAACAAATGAAACACAACGTATTTGCACGTTATTAGACAGTTATCGGCGGATAGCATCCAGAATGTTCGGGTAACATGAGCTTGCATCTTGATTAGGCCGCCATGTAACGTCTTTAAATGATTATCTGCAAATATAAAAAGATACAATGGATTTTGATTGAATAAAAGGGTATGATGTTTAAATTCATAGTCAAACTTAGCTTTTTATAATCGAAGTACCCCTTTATCGTCTATAAAGGGGCATGATTGAGCAATTTTGATTCCAGCATGTATGCCATTCTTCGTCTGCATTTGAGCCAGCTCCTTATGGAATTCTACTCTCTGAGATGAGAGTACTAGAGTCTGTACAGCAGAATTTAGCCCGCAAGTCTTCAAACATCCAGGGTATCCTTTCCGCCTATCACGATATCGAACATTATGGGTAAGTCTCAGTACATACGCTGTAGGTTGGACCAGTTTCGAAACAGATGAAAACTTATGCAATATTTCGGGATATTCAGGTGTAGTTGTTAAGTTAGCAGCAATTTTAAACTTTCGTATTTCAAGATCGGTTTCATAGGACATTTCTGGCTGTGCTGGCCACAGTTGTGGAGACAGAGACAACCAGTCAGGACCAGACCACCACAGTTTGTGGTTGAGAAGTTCAACAGAAGATATACCACGGAAAGCACAGTCAGCAGGGTTATCTTTTGTTGCAATATATAGCGCCAATGAAATACATTGGAGTATTGTTGCACCTCTGCAACAATATATACACTACATTATACTTTCAGTCCAGTACCAACTATTATTGATATCTCGTTCGAGCCTACTCTTATCCTTCTCCACGAGGTTAGACAGAAGTGTTGCGCCACATAATTCCAGCTTGGGAATTGTTAAAACTTTCAACGGGGAAACTTTTGTTTTGGACGGCACAATACTTATAGTGCCCGAATCCAAATTTTTTACATATACGACAGCAGCAAAAGCAGATTGCGAGGCGTCGCAGAAGCCATGTAACTCCACTGAGCTACATTTATTTGTACCAATCCAGCGGGGGATTTGGATTTTCTCTAAGATTTTAAGATCCGCAAGATAGCGATTCCAGGATGACTTTATAGAAACAGAAACTGGATCTTTCCAATTAGTTCCTTTGAGCCAAATTTTTTTGAACGAAAAAGTATCTTCATAAATATTCCAAGCCAATTCCTTCGGAATATGGGCTATGAGTTCTGAAGAGTTCGATGTCCATTTACGTAGATTGAAGCCACCAGCGGCTAGCTTCTTGAAGAATCTTCGCCTCAGAGACAGAATCAACGCCAGAAATTACATATCAACGTAGGTGTCAGTTTTCAAAATGTTGCAGGCATCAGGAAACGATTGAGCTTCATCTTTGGCTAGCTGATGTAAAACTCTTATAGACAAGTAGGGAGCAGAAATAGTACCATAAGTAACTGTTACAAGTTTATAAATATAAATCTCCGAATCGACCGAATCGTGCCAAAGAATTTGTTGGTAGTGATGTTGGCTATCGACTATGCGGATTTGACGAAACATCTTTTCTCATCATCAGCTCGGTATGATTGCAGCACCTTCTCGTTGTCACAGCTTTCAAACGTCATACAAAATGTAGCTCGAATTACTGTCTCTTAAAAATCACTGTCTATTTTTCCAAGTGTTTATATGTTTTTGTGTTAATGTTCACTTTTTTAATAATGTTATTTGTTGTGTTTTTTAGTTTAATTTTAATTAGTTTTAATGTTATAGGTTTTTCAAAATAAGAAAACATTTATTTTCCCGCGTTTCGGTACGTCGTCGTCCAAATTGTGATCGACTGCCCATCGTCGTTGGATATCTCAGGTACTAATAGCGCGGTACCAACATGCCACTCAGGTACCAACATCCTCTCCATATCTGCGATGAGATGTCCATTAGTCCCGGTTTTTTAATGTTTGGTAGAATTTTCGGGTTTTGTTCTTCCTTCTGTATGTCCCAATTTTCTCACTTTCACGCTTTCTCCACTGCCGTTTCTTACGCCTAAAAACCTCCTTTATTTTCCCCTACACCGCTCAGAAGCATAGCCATACGTGCAGCGTCCTTTTCATAATTTTCAGTACGACACTCTTCATCGTACTATGATTTGTTGCGAAGCGGTTTTTCAAACCCAAGTTCGAACGTCGCTGCAGTTTTATAGAGTCGGACATGGTTTAAATTAGATGTTCTGCTTTTTTGTTCCTTTGTAGTCTGTCACGTTTTTATTTACAGCAGTTTTCAGCAAACAAATCCATATTATAACGGGTCCGCCAAATAACTTTTTTTTTTGAAAATGCTATAAAAAAAAACTTCTGAATATTTTCTCAAATTTCTTTTTATACCCTCCACTGTAAGTGATAGAGGGTATATATCAGTTTGTCATTCTGATTGTAACATATAGAAATAAGGCTTTGCGACCCCATAAAGTAAATATATTCTTGATCCTTATAACAACCGGAGTCGATATAGCCATGTCCGTCTGTCCGTCTGTTGAAAACATTCTCACGACTTCAATTGGCGATAACGCGGTTTGGTTTTTGGCCAGAATGTTCCACGTATTCCTGAGCAGTTTGGTATTGAAAATCAGCGAAACTGGTCCATTGGAAAAAATTTTATGATTGGAAACGTAAAAAAACTCATAAAATTTTCACACTAATTTTTGTAGTTTTATACTAAACTACTCCTTTTGCCGTGTGGTGAATTTCCATGTTGAAAATCTTTGTTGTTCTTTATAATAGGTAAGTACTTTAGAATGTTTAGATGTACTTTCATGTGTTCATACATTTATATGAATTTTGACACACTTTATAAGGTCGCTGCGGCCTGATGGGTAAAGGGTTGCGCGTTGGAGTCTGAGGGTTCTTGGTTCAATCCTCGTACCAGCTTGTTTTTTTTTTTTAACAGTTCTTCAAAAAATGCTTTTTAATTTTTAAAAGATGCTTTTTTATTTTACTTACTACTCCTTTTGCCGTGTGGTGAATTTCCATGTTGAAAATCTTTGTTGTTCTTTATAATAGGTAAGTACTTTAGAATGTTTAGATGTACTTTCATGTGTTCATACATTTATATGAATTTTGTCACACTTTATAAGGTCGCTGTGGCCTGATGGGTAAAGGGTTGCGCGTTGGAGTCTGAGGGTTGTTGGTTCAACTCTCGTCCCAGCTATTTTTTTTTTAAGTCCTTCAAAAAATGTTTTTTTATTTTTAAAAAATGCTTTGCAGCTTGTTTTTTTTTTAACAGTTCTTCAAAAAATGCTTTTTTATTTTACTTGTGAACAAGTAACTTATTTTTATTTTTTTTAAAAAGTAAATTTTCTTAAAAGAAAGTACATTTCTTAAGTACATTTCAAAGTACATTAAGTACATTAAGTAAATTTCAAAGTACATTTCTTAAGTACATTTCATTAAGTACATTTCTTAAGTACATTTCTTTCTTAAGTACATTTCTTAAGTACATTTCTTCTTAAGTACATTTCGTAAGTACATTTCTTCTTAAGTACATTTCTTCTTAAGTACTTAAGAAATCTACATTTCTTAAGTACATTTCAAAGTGCATTTCAAAGTACATTAAGTACATTTCAAAGTACATTTCAAAGTACATTTCAAAGTACAGTTTCTTAAGTACATTTTCAATGTGAGCATTTGAGCATTGTGAGCAATGCATTTGTGAGCATCCTGCATTTGTGAACAAGTACTTGCATTTGTGAACAAGTAACTTATTTTTATTTTTTTTAAAAAAGTAAATTTTCTTAAAAAAGGTCCTTTTTAAAATTTAATATTTTGCTGGTTAACACTAAGGTGGAGGGTATCAAAGATTCGGCACAGCCGAATTTAACACTTTTACTTGTTTTATTTGAAAGTACTATCCTTCCGGTTAATAATGGAAAATAATTTCATTCAAATGGCTGCCTCGGCTGGCCATGCAGTAGCCTACACGGTCGGTCCAATTTTTAAGCACATTATCGATTGTGTGCAGCTGTATTTCACCAATGGCTTCACGAATATTGTCCTTTAAAGCGTCAATTATCTCTGGCTTGTCGGTGTAACACTTATCTTTGAGGGCACCCCACAAATAATAGTCCAACGGTGTCAAATCCCAGCTCCGAGGTGGCCAAACGACATCAGCTCTGCGGCTGATAACGCGATCTTCAAAAACAGGGCTCAAAACATCGAGTGTAGCTTGGGCTGTGTGGCACGTAGCGCCGTCCTGTTGAGACCAAATGTTGCCAATATCCTCCTCTTCAATTTTTGTGAACAAAAATTCGTTCAACATGGCTCGATAACGATCGCCATTGACTGTAACGGACCAAAATCCGCACCAAACAGTGACTCGTTTTGGGTGCATCGGCTTTTCAATGTATGCGTGCGGGTTTTCTGTGCTCCAAATGCGACAATTTTGCTTGTTTACATACCCGCCAAGATCAAAATGAGCTTCATCTGAAAAGATGATTTTTTTTGGCAAAACCGGCATCTTATGTAAGTCGATCGCAGGCCCATTTTTCCCATATTTCCCGGCGTTGTTCAAGCGTATACACAACCATATTCGTTCAGCGGAAGGATAAAACTAATTATCTGTCAAATCAGACATGAGCTAAGTGTTACCATTCACGAAATAAGCACTAGTTGAAAAAAAAAACGTTAGATGGCGGACCCTTTATATTATAATATATATATACATCCCATAAACATATATTATAACATATTAATCCGCCGGTGGTGCAATGGTAGTGTGCGCGGCTCTTGTGCATGAGGACGTGGGTTCAATCCCTACTCTTACCACCTTAAATTTCTTTCGACGGCGGTCACCTCGCTTAGTGACGGCGACACTATCGAGTATTTAGCCATGAAAAAGCTTCTCAAAATACCGTTAGGAACCGGTGTAAAACTGTAGGTCCCAACCAGTGAGTGTAAAACTAGAAAGCGCACAGCTCGCTGGTTGTGAGAAGCTCTCCCTAATCCACTCGTGGGATGTAACGGGAACCATTTATTTATTTTATTTATTTATAACATATTAATCATTGTATCGCCAACATGTAATATTGAATAGCAAACACAATGTGTTTGGGGCACAAGTATACAATATTTGCGACAAGCTACAAACACATTATATTTGTATCCAAACAGCAACAAAAGACAGGAGTTTACAACAATCTCCATGAGAAATATGACTTTTTTTATCAACATTCGCCCCCATCAGTTACTAAGTAGACCCAAAAGTATTAAGTATTTAGTTGTGACTATCGGCTTATGCTAGGCTCTCAATTTGAGGGCTGGATCGAGAGCGAAAATTTCTTCAATCATGGGACCTGGGATCGAACTAATATGAACTCGGGTTCAATGACGGATTTCTAAAGGTTTGTAGCTCTACGGACTGATTCCAGCAAGACCCTTTATTTAATAACTATTTTAAATACCCTGTTCGCTAAAACCAACATATGTTGCAATCTTAGCATATGTTAGATGTAACAAGAGAGGTTGCATATACTATGTTGGACAAGGAACCAATAGTAAGTGTGATTCCAGTGGATATTACAAATAACCCTTTGCATTTATATACTTATATAAAATAATATAAATATAATAAAAGATATGTAAAGTAATAAATATGCTGTCCCATTACATCCCACGATGGGATGTGGGGAGATCTTCTCACAACCACTGAGTTGTGCGCTTTCTAGTTTTACACTCACTGATTGGGCCCTATAGTTTTACACCGGTGCCAAACGGTATTTATGAGAAGCTTTTTCAGGACTAAGTTCTCGATTGTGTCGTCATCACTAAGCGAGGTGACCGTCGTCGAAAGAAATTAAAGGTTGTCAGACCAGGGATCGAACCCATGTTCTCATGTTCAATAACCGCGCACACTAGCCATTGCACCACCGACGGCCATATACATTACATTTATTGTTTACTCTTATTCTATGCGGTGTTTCATAATATTTCCCTCATTTTCACACCACCTTTTTATTTCGACTGGCTATTTAAACTTAATCGGCTTTTAGTTACACATACTCGTATATATGTATGTGCACTTATTACCAGGGAAGGGGGACATGATTTTTCGAAAAAGTTTATGTCTATTATTTGCACTTTATTATCACGTTAGATGTTAGAAATAAAAACCTCAACAGAAATTAAAGAAACGTGTTGGAGCCGATGAAGAGAAACCCCTAGAATAAAGTGGAAAATAACACCAACCAGCACCGCCACCGCCACCACCACCAACACTACTGATCGGGACAAACCTATTAGTATAAACACATAGATAGATAGAGAGGAATGCTTGTGTGTCTGAATGTAATTCTTCTAAGCTGGTGTAAAATTGCCCAGACACCACCCACCCACTTATGTTCAGTGGTGTAGCCACCACCGCCAAAAGACTTGGTCAGTTATTATAATCACAGACATCGTCTGACAACAACGGACAAAAGCGAGTTGAGTCCACTCAGCTAGAGATTCCGCCAGTCAGTTAACAGCAGCAGCCACAGCCGAGCGTTATTAGTAGTAGCCACTAAATATCACCAATATTATCTATAAAAAGGTGTTGGCCGTCTTATAGCTTGTATGAGAAATGTGCAAAGTTGTAAGAAGAAGAAAAAAGTATGTGCCAACTACACCCAATTCTGGCATGGAACCGATAAATAGTATGCAGACTGGCGGCATAAGTAGTTCAACCTTGATATCAGAGCTGAGCGGGAAAAGAGAGCGAGAGCTGAGGCGATTAAATGCTAGTTAATCGTATTAACTAGTTTTGTTTAAATATCTTCTTAAGGCGAATATTTGTTAAAGAAACCTTTAACCTTTTCGGCCAAGAATTATAAAGAAAACAATTGGTAACGAATTGATATTGACCATTATGTCTAATAAAAAAAAACACAATGCTAAGTGAATTATCATATTTTGGGGTAAATATGATACAATGTTGGCAAATAAAGGCGTAGTAATCTCTAGACGATGGGGGCGATGTAAAGTTGAAATGATTTAAAACAAACAACTGATTTCCAGTGAAAATTGACTAATCCATAAAATATATTTTAACTCTGAAGCCTAACTAATGAAGTTTTGAAAATCGATTAATTGTAATTAAACCGGGTTTGTTCGATGCAACAAATTTACTGCATTAAAAACGGACAACGTGTTTGACCATCATAAGCATGAGCATCAGTTACCGTTGACACTTGTAGTCGTTGTATTGCAGTTATCGACGTCAAATACAATAAATATCGCTCTTGTTCGCAATACTAACATGCTTGCAACAAAATGTGTGTTAACTTGCAATCAGTGTTACAGGGAAAAGTTACCGGAAAACTCATGCGCATAAATGAAAAAATCTGTTACTGATAAATCGATAGTGTATTAATCGAAAAACTCAAGCTAAAGGAAGTATGTTCAAAACCGATAATGTTTTCTCTTGCTTATCATATCGATGTCAATTTAATAAAAGAATTCCTAGCAAGATAGTGATGGAAACAAAATCGATAACATTGATAATGTTGTTGTTGTTGACATTGACACACTTGTGATAAGGAAATGTAGAGTAATTAAACTGAACTGGTATGAGACCCACTGCACTGGACGTCTTATAAATTATTATTCTAAACATAACAAAGTCGGCGATGCAATAGTTAGTGTGCTTTTGTATATGAGTTCCTGCGTTCGATCCCTGTTCTGACCACCTTACATTTCTTTCGACGGCGGTCATCTCGCTTAGTGATGTCGTCACTATCAAGTACTTGGCCATGTAAAAGCTTCTCAAAATACCATTCGGAACCGGTCTAAAACTGCAGGCCCCAATCAGTGAGTGTAAAAATTAGAAAGAGCAAGATCTCGGCAATCCCTTTATGGGATGTAATCAGAAACAATTTGAATTGATCGTCAATTTGTTGAAAATAGGATCAAAATTCGGAACATATTGATCGAGAATGATTTTCCGAAAAAGACATTTATACCGATGATTAACTCTGTATTATACGAACAAAGAGGACCCGAAAATTAACACGAGAAGATGTTCAAGTTGATTACATATGTATGTACCAATTTTGTTGAAGAGGTTCAAATATTCCAAATTTTATAACATAAAATATAGTAGGGGAGTAGCCCTGGGGAATAATTATACTATGGAAACTGTAGTCAGCAAAACCACATCCAAAATAGGAAAGAGTTCAATGTAATATACGAAATTAAATGCGACGGAGCCAAAATATGCGAGAAAGTATTCAAAATTACGAACAAGAATTTCAGGACAGTGTAGAACAGCACTCATCAACTGATATGCGGTATATGGCTGGGGGAATATATGCCCGACGATTGGAGTCTCAGTGTATTATGTCCTGTATTCAAAAAGGTTGATCCGTATGTCAGTTACAACTATCGCGGTATCAGTCTTTTATCCATCGCGTTTAAGGTCTTGTAGAGCGTATTATGTGAAAGACTAAAGCCAATTATTGAAAACCTGATTGGACCTTATCAGTGTGGTTTTAGACCAGGCAAGTCCACGACTGACCAAATATGCACGCTACACCAAATCCTGGAAAAGACCCACGAAAAGCAAACCGATACATACCACATTTTTGTTGATTACAAGGCTGCTTAGTTGGAACAGACATACGGATCACCCTTTTTGAATACAGGACATAATACACTGAGACTCCAATCGTCCGGCATAGATTCCCCCAGCCATATATCGCATATCAGTTGATGCATGTGGGCTAGCAGTCCTTCGCCACCTGCCTTAAAAAGTTCAGCGGGTATGCCATCCACACCAGCGGCTTTATTATTCTTCAGGCGGGAGATCGCCGTTCTAATCTCGTCTTGGTTGGGGGGTACAAACTATACTATCTTCCACTATCATTACCTCCTGATCTTCAGTGGAAGAATCCGAGTGGAGTAGTGCTGAAAAGTGGTCTCTCCACATTTTGAGCACACACTGCTTCTCAGTCACCAGATTTCCATTCTCGTCCTTGCAGGAGGGCAGCCCATTATTAGGCCCGTTATTCGATCTTCTTAACCTCTGGAAAAACTGTCGGCATCCATCATTCATCCTGCACATTTCGGTTTTTTCACTCTCTCTCTGCTCCCACTTCCATTTTTTCCGCCTAAATAGTTGGTTTTCCTCCCTTCTTAGCTTCTTGTACCGCTAACTCGCAGCACGCGTTGTAACTGACTGTTTCGTCGCCACGCGTGCAGTGTTATTTTCATCAGTTGCA
Source organism: Phaonia tiefii (assembly GCA_963931995.1). Lineage (NCBI taxonomy): Eukaryota > Metazoa > Arthropoda > Insecta > Diptera > Muscidae > Phaonia > Phaonia tiefii. The sequence goes on along the minus strand of OZ008368.1, from coordinate 191,234,281 downwards.
ATGTGACATTCTTCGTCGTACCATGTCTTATCCTTCTGCGGTTTTTGATAGCCAAGTTCAGTCCTCGCAGCGGTTTCCACTTTTCGTCAAACATCTCTCTATTACACCGACCGCATCAAGAAGAGTGTGAAAGGAAACGTCAGATGAGCCAAATATTCCCTCTAGTAGGAGATTACTCTATGAACATAACAATGTATGTATGTACATGTGTCTGTTGCTTTGCATTATCTTTGTTTTTTGTGGGAATAAAACAAAAAGTATTAACCAAGAAAATAATGACACATGTGCTTGCACTGGTCTTTAAATAATTTTAAGTATTAATATTATTTAAATGTAACGTCATCATATGATTAAACGCTGTTTTTTATTTTCCAATGTAACATTTACTAATGTGTTCTTTCCTGTGCGCTTTCCAGTTTTCACTCACTGATTGGGACCTACAGTTTTACACCGATTCCGAACGGTAATTTGAAAAGCTTAGCAAATTTGGTTACAAATAATTCGATTCAAATTTGTTACAGTGACAAAAAATCTACATTAAGCAATGGTTGGGATAACTTTGCACATAAGAATCCAAAAATTTTGAATAAATATATGAAATTATGAATAGAAAAAATTCAATATCATAAATTCGAAATTATTTCGAATGCAAAATACCTTTAGCCTGGTTAAGACAATGCGGCAATACCGCAAAACATTTAACATACGAATGTGTTGAATAAAAAAGTTATTAGTTGCATGTGGAATATAATTGAAGTTGCCACTACTGATTTCAATTCAGCGATTAGAGAGAGGGTGAACAAACGAACAGAAAAGGCAGCGAATAAACGCTTTATTATAACGACTACTACGAACAAGTAGTATTGTTTAAAATTATATATTTTGGTTTATTATAATTTGTTTTAATTTTTGTTGTTGTTTTTTCTTGTTTTTGTTTTTGTTTACCTTCTTGTCTATTTCAATTCTGGGTTGCAACATTGGTTAGTTGCTTTGTGGGTTGCATTTGAATTTGGCATCGAATTTTTCGGAAACATTTGGTAGCAATTGTTTGCAACACCAAAGTCGAAGGTCAGTTTTTTTCCTGCCGCATTTGATTGTGATTTTCCAGTTTTATTGTTGTTATCTTTGGGCAATTACGAAAAATACATTTAAATTTTTCTTAAGTTCATTATTGTTTTTCGATTTTTTGTTGTTGTTGTATTTTTGGTTGGTGGTAAGTGGTGGATGGATGGTGGGTGTTTGTAATTGTGGACTGAACTTAATTTATTAAAGATTTCATTATAATTTATTGGTATTTTTCACAGATCATTAGAAACAATTACTTTTCTGCTTATATATTATTAATTATTTCACTGCTAATAGGTTCAAGGATCAATGTCAATTTTGATTTGCGAACACATTGCAAATTAATCAGAAAAACAAATTAATGTGCATAGAAAAAAATATACAAGTATTTAAGGCAGAGGAGAATGTTATCATATCAGAGAGTAATAAACAATATGAATCGAAATCTGGTTAAACCAACAGAGTTTTGCTTGATGTTTCTGCATTATACACCGCTTATTGTATTGACAGTGATGTTTCTTCGATTTTGCTTTTCTTCAAAATGGTAGAAAGCTGACTTGAGGTCAGTTTCATGATTCAAATGCTAACACCAAACAAGGAAACCAAGCTTTTCAGCTCTAAAATATAATTTTCAAAATCAGTGTTGAGTGAAAAATATTTAGAATCAACTTTGATTTAATTGACCAAGTGAGCGAAAAAATATTGAAAAGTATCGGCCTACATTTATTTTCCTCGACTCAAGGAGAATTTTGGTGCTGTTGAGACTATTAAGAATGAAGACGCGACTAATTCTTTTCTCACCGATCTTAAGTATTTGGAACGAATCACAAGTGAATGACAACGCATTCACTGAGGGTGAAAATATGTCTTATATACACGCTGAAAAAAAATCGGCTCCAGAAAGATATTTCAGGAACCACGTACATGTTTACAAGCATTGTTTTCATGAATTGTAAATCTTTTTTGTTATTTTGTTGTCTGTCGCGTTTTTCTTTTCAGCAGTTTTCAACAAACGAAGCCCCCTTTGGATCACAAGAACATATGTATGTATATGATAACCTACTAATCAGTGTGTCTCCAACATATAACATTGAATAGCAAACACATTGTGTTTGGACACAAGTATACTATATTTGCGACAAGCTACAAACACGTTAAACAAGAATAGTGTCTTAAGTGTTCTTAGGTCGAAATAGAGTTAAGCATACCAGAATGATCTCCTTGATCAAAAGTGCCACATGCCAAAGTTTGGTGTAATTCGGCCGATATTTCCGGAAGTTATAACCCTGAATAACAACCTAACTACACATACGATTTAAAATTGTTTAAAACCTGGTTCCAACATAATATATTCTTCTCGTTTTTAAATAGCATACAGCTTATGTAGACATCGGTGAGTCAGAGTAATCAAAATAAATGTAGAAACCGACTCATGCGCTTATAAGACGCTATTATATTACATATTTGTTTTGGGAAAACAGCTTATGAGGCCAAAGGATCTCCAAAATACCGCTTTATCCTTAGAATAGCGTTTATGTAGAAGTTTTAGCTATGTATATCTCCTAAACAAAGTAATCGAATTATTTAATAGTAAAATTTAATATTCTTAAATTACACAGTGCAACACGAAAAAATATAAACATATACGGACACCACTACGTGATAAAAGACAAAAAAAAATGACCCGCGTCTCCCAGTTTTGCCCAAAGTCATGCACTTTTTTATGGGCCCCCAAAGATTTGGGGCCTCGGTGTCATTGTCGCAAAAAAGTGATCATTTTGTAAGGCTCCTATCTTGCAAACCGTTCGGAATTTTGATTTACTCTCCGAGGGAAAGTTGTAGCTCTTGTCATAAAAATTGTGAACATATAAAATCGAAAAACTTCATCTTAAAGGTCAAAATGAGATTGTTATAACATTGGCGACACACTGTATTAGGTGTGTAATTTTCGTCGTCGAAACACAACTTATATGATTTCTTGAATTCACTACTTAAAAGATTCTTTTCGTTTTGAAGTCTTGTAGAACTTTTTTACCCGATTTGAAGACCGCAAACGTAGGATAATAAATCAATATTTTCACACTGAATAATGAAATTGTCAGTTGCCAATGTTGTGTGCGAATTATGCTAGAAAACTTTCTCTATAACATTCACCGCTTAACTCTCGTTGACGTTACTCTGTGTAATGCCACGCTGTGAGCGTCGTGTCGCTTTTATATTGTGTGCTGCGGCCCTTGTTGCGTACGCTGAGCTTTCTGCTTGGCCTGTGCTGCTGCGGACGGTGAGATAGCATAGTATCTCAATGTTGAAGTAAACGGTTTTAAGAATCATTCCTGGGAAGTTCAAATGTTCTAGAAAGTTGTTTCTTAGGTTGAGATCTTAGGTACATTTTTGTAGTTGATTGTTTCCTTGAATTTTGAACGGTTTGCTACCTATGGACCTGAACAGGGGAAAAAGGTAAAAAAAAATTTAACCTTGAAGGTGAAGTTTCTTGAAGATGAAGACCTCGAAGATGAAGTTCTTTATGACAAGAGCTACAACTTTTCCTCAGAGAGTAAATCAAAATTCAGAACAAAATGATCACTTTTTTGCAAAATTTAAAAAAAAGTGTATGACTTTGGGCAAAACTGGGAGACACGGGTCTTTTTTTTTCGGTCTTTTATCACGTAGTGATGTCCGTATATGGTTATATTTCCATGACTTAAAAAATTACACACAGTGTTATGGTGTCTGTCATGGTTTGTTTTAAACGACTTTGAAATTTAAAAATTCTGTGCTGAAAACTATGGAAAATGCACATATGTCGTTTTTCCCATTTGGCACAGATATGCCACCTCGACTTTAGAGATTTGTGATCTAAGTTAGTGTAGTTTTGTATATTTCTGCACAGGGTTGAATAAAAAATAATTTTATTACTAAATCATATGTGCCCTGGTCCACGGAAAGGTACCTCTGATCAGAAAAAAAAAATTTCCCCAGTAAACCGCTTTTAAAGATTACGAGTCTCGTTCGCGCGTTGCGTTCGTGTTACCGCTTCCACGTATTGCCAATTCTTGCTTCCCTTGGCTTTCTACCTCTCAGCAAACTTCCCCTGTGTACAGTTTTGCTGTTACAAGAAATATTTCCGTAGCTGATTCAAGTGAAATTCCCCTACAAAGGTAATTTTTGAGCAACAACATTTCTTTTAAACTTACGGTGTAATTTGAAAAGAGCGTTGAATTCTCGATACAATTAGTTCAAAAAACAAAAATCCATTTTTCCGACAATAGATACCTTCCGTAGGTACGTTTCAACTGTCATAAAATAACAGGAGGATGCATAAAATGCGCGAGGAAAGCATCATTAAAAGTACAATTTAAAAAGGGAATCTCTGTCTTAGCTAAAAAACTAACCTTCGCGCAATATTTTCCGATTCAACTAAATATGTATATGATCTGTCGTAATACAAAACAAACAATTGGAATTTCAAAAGCAGTGAGCAGTGCGCTTTCTAGTTCTATACTCATTGATTGGGACCAACAGTTTTACACCGATTCCGAACGGTATTTTGAGAAGCCTTTTCATGGCTAAGTACTCTATAGGCCCGAAATTAAAGGACCGAACCCACGATCTCATGTACAAGAACCGTGTACACTACCATTGCACCACCGACGGCACGTGTCTACTTCGCGAATATCAAAGACAAACTCCAATAAATCATATCTCCAATAAATCATAACCGATCTTAATAAAATTTGGTACTGATCAAAATTTTGGCAACAACTTGCATGCCCATTTTTGTACCTCTCATATAAATATTGGGAGGGAAACTAACTAATTTGGGTATTCACTAATAGTTAGCGCAATGTCGCCAATCTGCTGTTGAATATTGTCACTTTTGAGTATGGGCGTTTTTAACAGAACTCGCACGCAATGGATGACTTAGGGTGAGGGTATGATTAAGTCGGTTCACCCGACTGAAGCTTATGTACTGGCTTTATTATTAAATGCTGATTTATTTTCCTGTAATCTTATAAAAAAAATTAAAAAGCGAGAAAATAAAGTCATATACATATATGGGGCAATCTATTGGGTAAGAAATTTATTTTACATGCCTCTTCCGACCTTTTTTCAAGTCCCGGCCATCATGGAACACCGAACTAATTCTGACAAGTTGTATCGGTTGATATAGGTCCTAAACCGTTTTGTATACAGAAGGTTGCAGCATATCTCACATGACCGACCTTGAAAACTGTTGATATCTGATTGAATAATGTCTGCGAAATAAGACGTTTTAATACAAAACATATTTTACTTGCCTTTCTTAATAACCACAAAAAAATCTTCACATTCTTTAAATCTTTTTGAAATATTATTTGATTATAGAATTTTAAACGTCAGATTTTAAATACATAGAATTTATAATAGGCGAATACAGGTATAGATACATTTACTCTCTCAATAAATTAAACGTCATAGCTACGGTGGAAAGTAAACATTGGGTGGTGGAAAACATGTGTTCAATAATACCAGATAGAGGCAATAATAAACAACGTCCAACAAAGGAACAACAACCGAATTTCGTGTTTTAGTGGCAAACTAGTTGTGTTAAATAGAATACAAATGTATACCAACGATAAAAGTCAACAAAACAGTGTAAAATATATTTTAAAATTTTTCAGTTCTACACCAAAACGACATGAAAAAGTTAAGTGAACATATTTTGTAACTCCACCTGGTGTAAGTTAATTTTAAATTTAATTTCTCTCATTTCCACAAACCTACGACGAAGAGTGTGAAATGAAACGTCAGATGAGAGAATAAACGTATCTATACCTATATTCGTCTATGGCATTTATGTTGTGGTAATCGAATTGAAAATGAATTCGGTTGTACCTACAGAATTCATGAGAAATTCGGTTACTGAAACCGAATTGACGCCAAATTCGGTCGATGCAACCGAATTAAAGCTAGATTCAGTTATTGTCAACAAATTGATACCAAATTCGATAGTTACAATCGAATTGATGTCAAATTCGGTTACTACAACGGAATTGATGCCAGATTCGGAATTGCTACTAATTTCGGTTGTTGCATCCGAATTAATATCAAATTCGGTTGTTCCAACCGAAATTTATAAAATTTTGACTGAATGAATATAATTGAAGATTCAGTTGCCACAACCGAATCAATTATGAAACAAGGTTGCTTCAACCGAATTTCGGTTGTGTTAGTCCCCACAACAACCTCAATTCGGTTGAGGCAACTTGATTTCGGCGGTAACAGCTGAATTTATGGTTTCTTCAACCTCTTTTCAAACAATTAGTTCCCTGGGTGTAGTTGGTATCGCGGTTTTAACAATAATTTGTTTGTGTTGATTGAGAAAGGTAAGTAAATATATTGTAAAATATAGTAATATTTTGCAGATAATGTCCATATTTATCTCACGACAGTATAAGAAGATGTGATCAGTTCTAAAGATTTGCAAGTTTCAGTGTTGGTTGGGATCTGCTGCTACATACGCCAAAGGCAAGGTAGTATCCCAGTGTGTCACATGAATCTGTTTCAAATTGGAGTCGGACTCGCTTCTTCATGCATTTTGTCCGAAACGAAAATCAGTTACGGAAACATAACGAATCCGTTTGCGTAGAGGGTTGAATGTTATGTTCCGGGATTAGAGAACAAAAACAAATATTAGGCGTCGTAAATCACTTTATTGTTTTTCAAAATATTCCCCACACTTTTGCATGCGTTTGAACCAATTGTCGAAACACTTTAGCCACTCTGATTGTGGTATCTCCAAAACATGCATTCTGAATGCAGCAACCGCTTCTTCAGGTGTCGAAAAACGTTGACCTCTCAGTTTGTTTTTTACGTACTGGAATAAAAAGAAGTCATTCGGTGCCAAGTCAGGACTATACGGCGGATGACCCATCAAATCAATGTTTTGGGTGCTCAAAAATGCAGTTGTTTCAGCCGATGTATGAGAGCTCGCATTGTCGTGGTGAAGAGTGATCCGTCTTCGGCGGTTGATTTTCCTGATTTCTTGGAAGACAACTGGCAAACAAATAGTTGTGTACCACTCAGAATTCACTGTTCTGCGTTGTTCTAGTGGTACGGTTGCAACATGTCCTGTTTTTCCGAAAAAACAGGCGACCATTTGTTTGGAAGTGCTTCGGGCGCGAACAACTTTTGTTGGATTTGGCTCATCTTGAAACACCCAGACAGTTAACTGCTGTTTACTTTCGGGCTCATACGCGTAAATCTAGGATTCATCACCTGTCACGATGCCATAGACGAGTTTCGAAGCACCTCGATCGTATTTTTGGAGCATTTCTTTCTACCAATCGACACGAGCCTTTTTTTGAGCGATTGACAAATTGTATGGGATCCAACGCGAACAAATTTTTTTGACAGTCAAATGTTTATGCAATATTGAATGTATGCTGGTCCCACTAATGCCCAAGGTTGTCTCAATCTCACAATAGGGCACATGACGATCTTGCAAAATCAGTTCGCCCACAGAATCAATGGTTTTCGGAACAACAGCTGATTTTGGACGACCTTCACGAAATTCGTCTTGGAGTGAACTACGACCACGATTGAATTCACCATACCATCGATAAACACCGGTCCCTGATGGAGCTTCATTGCCAAAAATTGAATTCAGTTCATCCATGCACTGTTGCTGAGTTAGTCCACGTCGAAAGTTGTAAAAAATAATCGCACGAAAATGTTCACGATTTAATTCCATTTTTGGGCCGAGATGAATCTTTTAAGTTACTGTAAACAACACAAATAGCGCTCGTATGTCAAAACGTTCTGAGTACGCATACGCATACGTTGCCAGATTGCAACACTAGGGTTGCTAAATCCCGAAACATAAAATTCAACCCTCTATTGCACTCGCAACGGACTTCATATTCGAATCTGTTTCGTGACGGTTTTTTTTTGAGTAAAATGTGTTTGAAACGACTTTACTTTTATCAAGTTTCGCGAACTCGAAACGGATTCTTTCTAATTTTCGTTCTCAGCCAATTTTTTGTTTCAGTTTTTGTGTTTTAGCAACTCAGATATAAATCTGCGGCAGTAAATTTTGTAGGCAAAAATATCTACCAACAAATCATGATAGGTGGAGGAGGAGTGGGTCTGACATCCTTTAACCGAAATACAAGCTTGGTTTACCTCACAAGATATTGTCAAATTAAATTAGCTTTTCGCTTTTCATATTTTTACGGCCTCGTAATGGGTTCGAAACGGATCAGCCAAATCGCAATTTCACTCATAACTTTTTTATTATTTTGTAGCCCCGTAACGCGATCGAAACGGATCCGCCAAATCGCAATTTTACTGATTCGCCTTTTTATGCTTCTACTGACTCGTAACGAGTTCGAAACAGATCCGCCAAATCTCAATTTCCTCCATTCGCTTTCTTATGTTCTAACTGACTCGTAACGGGTTGGAAACGGGCCAAATCGCAATTTCACTGATTAGCTTTTTTATATTTTTACGAACTCGTAATCAGATCGATCGAATGGGTGGCTTTTGGACCTAAATTTGCAGACACAACACATCATAATTGAGGTAAAAACAGCCGGGACTGGATTAACTCCTCGTTTTGTAATTATTTGTGCGAGCATGAAATAATGAATTATTAATAAAGCATTCCAGAATTCTCATTGAATACGATTTTTATTAATAGGAAACAAATTTATTAGATCACAATCCTTTAAATTCGGTTGGGACACTCTCTAAATTTGCTTGTGACAACCTAGAATGCAGTCGTGACAATCTCTAAATTCAGTTGGGGCAACCTCTAAATTCGGCTACGGCAAATTCGGTTGCCTCAACCGAATTTTTCTATGGATGTAGAAACCGGTTGGTTACCTGCTTTAACACAATGTTGATCTTCTTGGGACTTAACCAATCCGATAGGGCTAGCGCTTATTCTCGCTAGTCAGTGGCATAGACTAAGAACCCTATCCCAAACTAAGTCTCAGCTTTAAAATATCCTTTGGTTTCTTAGGAGAATATTTTTCGATTACCTTTGAGCTACACAGATCAGGGTCTTTTCTGCAAATAGAAAAAATGTAAATAGTCGGAGCCAGGATTTGAACTCAAATTGGCGGATGATCGCTTCGAAGTGTGTGACTCATCTCAACAGCGCCTTAGCGTTCTCGGCCAGTGACCACCATCTATGTAACGGGTTTTTCAATAAGAGCGCTACAAAAGTTTTTTTAAATAAAACAAAACCGGTTTTAGATACCAATGAAATTCTTTATTCCTGTGAAAGTACGTTCGATGCCGTTATGTATGGAACTCGATTTATTTTGCATGACCACCACGGGCACGCTTGCAGAAGTCCAGACGCTGAACCCAATTTTCAACGGTTTTCAAGAATAAATCGGCCGATACTGCTGCAATTTCACGTTCGATATTCGTACGAAGTTCATCAATCGTCGCTGGCTTGGTGGCATAGACCATAGATTTGACGTAGCCCCACAGGAAATAATTTAACGGCGTCAAATCGCACGACCGAGGCGGCCAATCGACTGGGCCATTTCGTGAGATAACACGTTCACCAAACTTGGTTTCCAATAAATTGATTGTGGCATTCGCTGGGTGGCTTGTGGCGCCGTCCTATTGGAACCACATGTCCTCCAAGTCCACATTATCCAATTGGGGCCAAAAATATTCGGTTATCATTGAACGGTAGCCATTCGCATTCACAGTAATGTGCCGGTCTTGATCATCACGGAAGAAGTACGGTCCAATGACGCCGGCGGCCCATAAACCACACCAAACTGTAATTTTTTGGGAATGCAATGATGACTGATGGATTACGTATGGATTGCTGTCTGACCAATAACGCATATTTCAATCATTTTCAAGTTGTTGCTCAGCCCAATTCACGAACATACGACGCTTATGGTATTCGAGCGACTTCAGTTCTAGCGTCAATTTGATCTTGTAAGGATGTAGGCCAAGATGTTTTCGCAAAATTCGCCACAACGACGTCACAGGGATGCCCAATGCTTGAGAACGACGTGTGAGAGACACATTTGGGCTTTCTTGAACTGAAGCCTCAGCGGCAGCAATATTCTCGACACTACGGGCACTTCTTTGACTCACTGGCACGGGAACATTTTGTACTGTGCCTGTGGATTCAAATTTTTCCACTAGACGCTCAATTGTTGATCTGGTAGGACGACCATAAATTGGACGTAGCGCTCTTAAAGTTGAGGCCACTGACTCCAAATTTCGGTAGTAAATTTTAATAATTTCGACTCGTTGTTGGCTCGTATATCTTTCCATGATGAAATGGCAAACCTTACTGAAGAGAAATGTCAAAAGAGCGGGAAAAAATATGGCGTCGTTTGCTGTCCCTATCGATTTACTTTTGTAGCGTCTCTGTTGAAAAACCCGTTATGTATGAAAGAGTAAACTGAAACTAGTCCACAACCAGTTCCAAAGTGGCTGAAAGGGCACAACATCTCCCAAGTCAATGAGCTGACAATTTTAATTTCTACAGTTGTCTGTTGGATGGTAAATTATGTAACAGAAATAATTGTTCCAAACTAAGAGTAAACTATTGTCTTTTTTTTCCACTGGTTTGATATTTAAGCGAAAATTAAATTTACTCCTTTACTCCAGATTAGTAAACCAATAAATACCAATTGCTTTATTTTCTCTTCAATTTTAAATAAACACTTCTTCTTCTTCAACTTCTTAACTTTTTCAATTCTGACTTTCAAAAATAATATCACTGAATTTCTGAAATGAATGCGGTATTCAAATTTTAAATTTTTCCCAATTTTATTTGTTATTTTCATAAATTCGACAAATACGTTTTCCTACTAATACCGTTTTCTATATTCTATATCGCAAATCTTAAGTTGTATTGCAAATTAACAAGTAGCTCAAATCTTTTCAAAACACAATTAATAAATTTCATTATACAAATTGCAATCACATTAATTTAATTTCCACCATTTTTGTCGATATTTTCGACCAAATCAAAGCCGAATCGTAGAAACACCTGAGTTACACACCTCTCGACGTGCGGCAACGCGAAAGCGACTGACTCGCATTTGATTACAAAAACGTGATCAAATTAATGCTCGTAATGAATCCATTTACTGAAAAAAAATAGAAACTGCAACAGACAATTAAAATCAAATTCTAAATTACAAACCTGTGCCAAAAATGGTCGGAAAAAACGTTCCACCACTACTGATACCAGTAGTCAGTCCGGCTGACTGACTGACTGAGTACCAAATGTTGGCAATAATAAAACAGCAACAGATTTGAATTCAAATTCAAAAAGGCACTAAAGTTTCGATCGATATTGCATCGATAGGTGGCGAAAAGTTTTCAGATGCGGCGCGTCGTATGCAAAGACAATCCACCACGTAACGACATATGAGTATTTGGATTGTTAGCATTTTCCGAACATTTTCATGTAATATGAAAACACAAAAAGCCAATTTTGTTTAAACATAACAAAATGTTAATAGTTTTGTGGCACCACCATGGGTTTTTGGTGGCAGCCAAACAGTCAACACCACAGCGACAACACCGACAACACCGACGACAACGACATGAAGCATCGTCCATAAAAGAAAACCAGATCAGCAGGAGAGTAGTCTTAAGAAGTCCCAGCAGCATCTTCTCTACACTAAAGTTGAAATACGCGACGCTACCAATATGCAACCGATTTCTAACCTCTGTAACATCATCAGCGGTAACAAATTGTGGTACATCGCAGTGAATGGGTCCAAAAAAAAAATCAAACGTTACATGGTCGTAAGTAAGTTTTCTTCAGCGTCCGCTTTTTGCTACATAATTCCAAGCATTAAGGAATAAAACGATCCAAAAACACAACATCTTCTGACGCCATTAAACACAACTTTGTATAGTTTTCGTGATGCACAGTGGAGCAAAACAAATCAATATGTTTAGGACTACGAGTTTGGAGTAGTAAATCTCGAGGGAAATGAAGGCTCGAAGGACCACAAATAAGGGAAACACTAGGACCCTTTTGGTCATTACTTCTTCCAACTTTTCTCCCAATTACCTTGAGCGTAATAATCAAATTCTCGAGATTTTCTCTTCTTATTGTGCCTTTAGGTGAAACATTTAGCCTGTACAATTTTTGAACATGAGAATGTGGATTATGTCCTTTTCATTTTTATATATGATCGAGTAGTCAGTCTGGGGAAAAACACTCAAAGCATAATCTCTCGGAATTGTTGTAAAACTATAGATCTAAACATAGAACTCGCACAGCTCAATGATAGGGAGATATACACCCTAACCCTAAATTTTATTTTAAAAAAAAAACTTTAATGAGTATTCGAACTCACGGGCGATGTGTTAACACCTTTTTGTTTCACGGTAACTGCTCGATTTCTATGGACACAGTAGTAAATGTTACATTGGCAAATAAAAAAATTAATAGTTTTTGTGCTGAAAGTTCTTTTGCTATTGCACTTTCTTTTTTCTCACATCTGCTTGAACATTAGATGTAATATTGTTAAAATAAATAAAGCAAAATTTAGCTCACTGAAATAATTGTTTTTGTTTTGTCATAAACAGAGCGACGACAAAAAGTATTGAATAGTATAAAGAACTTATTGCACTCTTTTCCGCTCTCATGTAGAGAGTCTGGATAAAAGAGCATACATGAGTCTTATTCTCTTTATAGAATATTTCAATATAAATGCACCATTTCGACAATGTTATTACATAAAACAATACAAAAAACATAAATGTTTCAAAAGGCATCAATGTTTCACATCAACAGTAATTTTGAGTCTCACAATTCTTTCCAAGAGTTCTCTATACTATTCAATACTCTTTGGTGACGACGACCTGCTTGTTTGTTCGCTGCCACTATATCAATACCATCATACTTATTTTCAGGCAGAGACTATTGTTGTACAACAACCACGTATGTGATGCTAACGGCGTGTGCTGTTTGCATGTGTTCACTTTGATTGATTGTCCTACCCGTGCCTATAGATGTTAACACATCAAAACACATTTATTCGAGTTCTCGGGACAGACAATTTCGCACGAGTTCTGGAGAGTGGCACTGAATATGCAAACCAGTTTGTAAGTAACCGATACCCTCCAAAACCTCCAATAAGTTTTGGCTTCTTCGAAAGACCCGCAGTCTAACTGTGTACAGTTATCACTCCTACTACACACACGGAACAAATTCTACGACAAGAGATTGTAGCAACCATAAATTCGGCTGTTGTCACCGAATTGCGGTTGCCACAATCGAATTGAGGTTGTCGCTACTGATTTTATATACAATTGAAATTCGGTTGGAGTAAAATCGAATATGTTGTAACTACCTCCAATGTGATTGTGACAACTTCTAGTTCGAATGTGATGACTGAGAATGTGGTTATGACGATCTATAAAATCTCTAACCTATAAATTCTGTTACGACTCATTCGGTTACTTTTCAACAATCGCTTCTAAATAAATATATAGTTTTGCTCCTTCGACGATGTCTTGACCATGGATTAATTTATACATAGATTTGTCAACTCGCTCATCGGTTTAACGATTGAAGGGAAGCCAGCTTGTGTTTGAACGTCAAGAGAAGAATTTTGTCGCTGAGGTTTGACAAACACAGCTGGCATTGTTACTGTGAATGTTCAAAATATGTAAATATATGAACATCGTGAATGCACAAAACTAAAAATGGAGGATTTTGTTCAACGTTGCTGACAGAAGTTCGTTTCCTCATTGAAGAAGCGCAAAGAGAAACGTCAGATGAGAGGGATATAAAATAATCTATGGTTTTGACCTCCAACATAATTTTTGATGTTTTGTACGATTTAGCTGTGGTTCAACAAACTCTATGACCACTTGACAATTTTAAGAGATGTGCGGCAATACAAATTTGAAGTGGATTCAATGGCAGACTCCATTACCTTTGAGAGAAACGTCTCCACACATATCCCACATGCTGAGAAATCTATCTATTTTCTATGTTTGGATGCAAATATAACGTACTTGTAGCTTGTTGCAAATATTTGCACAGTTTTTAGCACAGTTTTTTTTAGCACAGTTTTTATCAAACAAAACCATATTTGGGTCACAAAAACATTTATTGTAACAAATTAATTATTGTGTCTCCAACATGTAATATTGAATAGCAAACACTATGTGTTTGGACTCAAGTGTAATATATATATAAAAAAAATACGTGACAATTCATGAAAGCAATACTTCCACGTAAGTATATGGATGTTCCACGCATATACATGATTCCTGCGTAATGCTACAGGAGCCGATTTTTTCAGAGTGCAGCCAGATAGAACTTTAGGCGACACATACCAGATAATATGTGTAAGATATTTAGGCTACTACACTGATGGCTGCAAACAAGATAGCAAAGTCGGTTTTTTGAAGGACTTTTTAAAGGGCCGTGTTTAAAACTTTCACATAGGAAACCAGACCATTGTAGTGTTGTTCAGGCAGAAGTCATGAAAATCGGTAAAGTTTCACTCTGAATGGGACGAATCGTCATCACCGCTAGGGGTATCAATATATATTCAGACAGCCGGGTTGCTATAAAATCTGTTTTCCTGAATTCAAAAATGTCCCATAACTCGCATCTGTAAATAAGATGGCCAAGCAGTTTGATGTTCACCATATATAGGTGCCGGAACACAGGAGAAGTCCAGGGAACTATAGAGCGGATTAAAAAATAAATAGTTTCCCATTAAATCCCATGAAGGAATCAGGGAGAGCTTCTCACAACCAGTGAGCTGTGCGCTTTCTAGTTTTATAATCACTGACTGAGACCTACAGTTTTACACCGGTTCCGAACGGTATTTTTGAGAAGCATTTTCATGGCTAAATACTCGATAGTGTCGCCGTCAATATCCGGGGTGACCGCCGTCGAAAGAAATTTTAAGGTGGTCAGAGCAGGGATCGAACCCAGGATCTCAAGTACAAGAGACGCGCCCACTACCCATTGCACCCATTGCATTAGTGTGCGAAATTAGGGACTACCTTCCTTGTTCCACATGTGGGTATGTATATGGGGTATTTGAATATGTTCCCCTCTACGTGCAAAATTTAGGATCGAAACCCCTATGCTCTCAGACACGCGAATGATAGATGGTCTGGAGGCACAAATTACAGGATAACCAGAGAAGTATGGACCCGGATCATTCGAATAACTTTATATTTGTATAGTAGTAGCTGTGATCACTGAGACGAGTCTAATCGTGAGATTACAAGCAGAGAAGAGTATAAACTTGTAATCTGAGCTTATGATTACTGCAGAAGCTGTGATGATGAAGAGGACGACAGCGTCGACCATCTCCTATGCTCACTTTTTGCATGAGCATCAGACATTCAGGACTTTAAATAAAAATATTCTCATTTTTAATCCGAGATTAACCGTGGGTGGTGCAATTGTTAGCATCCCAGCAAAAATAAAATGAAGTAGTTCTAGTAGATGTTATTATATTTGTACATCTTCTGCAACACTATGTGCATATTTAATGCAATTTTGACGCTGATCAATAACAACTCCGAAAAATCTACATTTGCATCACATCCATTATGAGTGTTATGATGCAAATTTATTAAAGAGCTAAAGGGATAGTGGACAAGTACAAAGATGCCTAAATATATTACTTGTATTTAATTTGTAGTTACTTTCTTTCAAATTGATTTTCATTTCCTTTCTTTTTCACCTGTTGACAGAAGCTTTTGGAGTACTAATATAAGGACAATTAATAAAATAATTAGTTAAACCCTAAAGTTGTTGCTTAAAGTCAGAACTTTTTAATAGCGTATCACTTCTTGCCAAGTTTCAAATGACAAGAAATTTACAAATTATTGAAATAATAGGTTTTGGTTGCTCGTTTGCGGACGAAATATAGCATACAAATTTTAGCATAAACTGCACTTCCAAACAGTCAAACAAGAAGTAGTGCTGCATTGGACAACGCAATATTAAAAGAAGTACTTGTGCACCTAAATTAGCACTACATCTTACCAAGGAGTTGTGGTGCAAATTCTACTTTATTACGAAAATGCACGTTCTGTGAGGAATGTGAAAAATAATTTTCCAGACAAATTTTGTTCAGCGATGAGGCCCATTTCTGGCTCAATGGGTATGTAAACAAGCAAAATTGCCGCATTTGGGACGAAGAGCAACCTGAAGAGATTCAACAGCTGCCACTTCATCCAGAAAAAACAACGGTTTGGTGTGGTTTGTGGGCCGGTGGAATAATCGGTCCATATTTCTTCAAAAATGATGCCGGTGAAAACGTAACCGTCAATGGCGACCGTTATCGTGCCATGATAACCGACTATTTGATGCCTGAAATTGAAGTTCGTGATCTCGGCAACATTTGGTTTCAACAAGACGGCGCCACTTCCCACACATAGCATCAATCAATGGATTTATTGAGAGAACACTTCGGTGAGCAGATAATTCCACGTTTTGGGCCGATCGATTGACCACCAAGATCGTGTGATATCACACCGTTAGACTTTTTCCTGTGGGGATATGTAAAGTCTAAAGTTTTTGCGGACAAACCCGCTTCGATTCCGGCCTTGGAGCAAAACATCACGCGTGTCATTCGCCAGTTACCAGTCAAAAATTGGACTCAACGGATGGACCATCTGAGACGTAGCCGCGGCCAACATTTGATAGACATAATCTTCAAAAAATAAATGTCAAAGAATGTTCTCTCAAATGATAATAAACATTCCCCATTCAATTTTAATTTTCTGTGTTTTTTTCTTTAAAAAAGTAGGGAACCTCGAAATAGATCATGCGTTATATTGTGTTTTTGAACTTTTTACTGTAGATACCCACATGTGGAAAATTTGACAGATAAGGAAAAACAAAATGCAGCGAGAATACAGTAGATTGATCATGATTGTAATTACCTGGAAAGTTGGCCAAACCAACACATGTGTTCTACAGGTGGAACACATATGTAAGAACCTTGGTGGAGCATATAAACCAAGGGATACCAATGAGACAGCTGATCAAGTTTGTACTTGGAGGACTTATAGATAAAATGATTTCAAAGAAGAAACGGTGATAGGTGACTGCGTTGCGTCATGAGATTTTCTTACCTTTGCAGCCGCGTGTCAACCCAAACGTACAAAACACATCAACTGGGAGTAAATTTTGCTAATTAAATCGATTAAAAAATTGAGATATTCAGTGAAAAAAAATTAAAATGTAATAAAGTGTTAAAGTAAAATTATTTGTGTAGATTCCAATTAACACGAATATTCTTAAAATTGAAGAATTCTCTCATTCTCTACATGTTTTCCAAGTCTTCGACGGATCTCTGTTAGTACATAAAACAGCTGTTGCAAACTCTTGTTAATATTACTCGGTAACGTAAACAAACAAATGTCAAAACGTCAAAGTTGTGTCGCTTTATGTGTTGGAAAGCGACAAAAAAAACACCTCGGTTCTATGTTGGAAACAGTCGAAAACACGTAGTCAACTTTCTTTTCAACTTCACAACACTAGTAGTGGAAAAAATAAGCCCAACCTTTTTTCCCTCGTGAAAAACATAGTACCCACCTTTAAACAATAGTTTCTGATCAGTGAGTCTACAAATTATAAGCACAGAGCTTATTGATTGATATAAGCTCTCTCCAATCCCTTCATGGAAAGTTTTTTAAGATTTCCCAAACTCTTCAACACAGCAATTTATTTATAGTCAAGTGGAATTTGAACAGCTTTACATCCATTCGAATATCCAAAAACTAAGTGCTTGTGAGAGTGACGGTAAGTTACCCTACCGGGTTCAGCATATAATATATATATAAAGTGATCTGTGCTTTTATGTGCCGAGGAATATTAGAGTGGATCACTACACTGCCACGAGTTATATATTCAATCAAGGCAAACGGAAATTGTAAACAAACTTTGACATAAGAGAAAAACTCACTCCAGAAAAAAATTCAAATCAGCTGGACTAGTGCCTCTACCATTTGTTTGTACCATGAGATAACTCATGGAACGAATTATACGACTCAAAAGCACTGGCGACATCTGGGGAATGATTCCATCCGTATTACTCTCTTTTTGTCGTAACTTGGTCTATTCATAATTTTGATGTGAAACATTTATGCCTTTTGAAACATTTATGCTTTTTGTATTGTTTTATGTAATAATATTGTCGAAATGGTGCACTCATATTGGAATATTCAATAAAGAGAATAAGACTCGTTTATGCTCTTTACTCAGATTCTCTACATGACAGCGGAAAATGAGTGCATTATGTTCTCTATCCTATTCAATACTTTTTGTCGTCGCTCTGTTTATGATAAAACTAAAACAATTATTTCAGTGAAGTTAAAACAGATGTAAGAAAAATGAAAGTGCAATAGCAAAAGAGCCTTTAGCACAAAAACTATTAATTTTTTTATTTTCCAATGTAAAATTTACAAATGTGTTCATAGAAATAGAACAGTTACCTTGAAACAAAAAGGTGTTAACACATCGCCCGTGAGTTCGAATACTCATTGGTTTTTTGTATGTCTTTGTTTGAGTCATAACAAGTAAAAGTGTTAAATTCGGCTGTGCCGAATCTTTGATACCCTCCACCTTAGTGTTAACCAGCAAACTATTAAATTTTAAAAACGACCTTTTTTAAGAAAATTTGCTTTTTTAAAAAATATAAAAATAAAAAAGCATTCTTTGAAGAACTGTTAAAAAAAAAAACAACAAGCTGGGACGAGAGTTGAACCAACAACCCTCAGACTCCAACGCGCAACCCTTTACCCATCAGGCCACAGCGACCTTAGATGAAGTGTGACAAAATTCATATAAATGTAGGAACACATGCAAGTACATCTAAACATTCTAAAGTACTTACCTATTATAAAGAACAACAAAGATTTTCAACATGGAAATTCACCACACGGCAAAAGGAGTAGTTTAGTATAAAACTACAAAAATTAATGTGAAAATTTTATGAGTTTTTTTTACGTTTCCAACCATAAAATTTTTTCCAATGGACCAATTTCGCTGATTTTCAATACCAAACTGCTCAGGAATACGTGGAACATTCTGGCCAAAAACCAAACCGCGTTATCGCCGATTGAGGTCGTGAGAATGTTTTCAACAGACGGACAGACGGACATGGCTATACCGACTCCGGTTGTTATAAGGATCATGAATATATTTCCTTTATGGGGTCGCAAAGCCTTATTTCTATATGTTACAATCAGAATGACAAACTGATATATACCCTCTATCACTTACAGTGGAGGGTATAAAAACATACATTATATCATGTATCAACATGTAGTATTGAATTGCAAACACAATGAGTTTGGACACAAGTATGCTATATTTGCGCCCGGCTACAAATACGGCATATTTTCATCCAAATACCAAAAATCAATGCGAGTTAATGACTCACACTTACTGGGAATTCCAAGTTCATGTGAACAGTTTCAGTGAAGAGTTTCAGTCCAAGCATGAAAGTGGTTCAGCGGTTCAAACACTCGTTGGTTTTTTTTTTTGTCTTGGTTTGAGTCATAAAAATATACATTATATAATATTAATCATTGTGTCTCCAACATGTAATATTGAATTGCAAACACAATGTGTTTGGTCACAAGTATGCTATATTTGCGCCCGGCTACAAATACGGCAAATTTTCATCCAAATACCAAACCCAGACGATATTTTCGTGTGTACCATGTGGACATCGCACGAAAAAACAGGATACACATTTTCCCATATATTTAAACTGGACCTCACTCACTTTAGTGCAAGAATTCGGCATTGAAACATTCTTTTTGTTATATTTATAAAACTTTCGGCATTTAAAATTCTTCATTAATCGAATGAGGCGCCGTAAATTTCAGAGACGAGCGTATCTGTTTATATTTCTTACCGAATAATGACAAAAGAAATATTGATGATAGAAATTGGGTTATTGTTTTTCAAAATATTTGAAATACATGAAGATCCTTCCATTTTTTCATTTTTCCATTTTGAATGAGGTAGCTCCAAAAAATGCGATTTGGACGCATTAACCGCTTCTTCAGGAGTCAAAAACGTTGACCACGAAATTAGTTTTTATTGTGCGGGAATAAAAAGAAGTCAGTAGGTGTCAATTCGGTGATGTAAGGCGGATGACCCATCAAATCAATGTTTTTGCTGGTCGATTACGCATTTGTTTGAATCGATGTTTGAGCGAACATTGTCGTGATGAAGAATGATTCTTCTTTAGGGGGTCGTTTTCCTTAATTCACCAAAAACATCTGGCAAACAAATGGTTGTGTACCATTGCAAATTGGTCGTCCTACGATACTCTAACAGAACCAGTGCCAAATGGCCAGTTATGCCGAAGAAACAGGCTGCCATTTGATTTGAAGAGTTTCGTGCGAGAACAAATTTTGTTGGATTTAGTTCGTCTTAATGGATTGCTATTTAGTCTCAGGACCATAAGCATGATCATGACAGTGTATGGAAATGAAAGTAATATCCAAGGTTGTCCCTATCCCACGGTATGTTAAATGACTGCTTTATAATTCCAGTTCACGCACAGCATCGATATTTTGTGCAGAATAAGTAAAAATTTGGCTCGCGAGCCGAACAATTCAGCTCCTCCTCAGTATAAAACTCTCACTCCGACTTTCAAAAATTTTAAATCTCGAGCGATTTTAATTTTTAAAATTATTGGTTATTTGAATCGCACCCAAGCGAGTGAAATATCACAAATAATAAAATGGCTTCGGAGTTTAATTTTTATTATTCTGGGAGTGAGAGCTTTAAAATATAGTGAAGAGGAACCGAATGTTTCAAATCGCGAGAGGGAATATTTTCGAATTTGGATATTCTTAAGAGGCAATTGCGACCAAAATCGATGGGAATGTTGTGAAAGGTGTAGCAAATAATCAACGTCTATCAGAGAGGGCAGAATTATAAAAAGTGGACGCAATCGGATGAAACAATGGGGAAAGTCATTGGGTTTAGAGTTCGACTAATAATTGGAGTATAAGTTTAAATAAGGATATTAAAGGCAGACCAGAATCTGAATTGGACAATTATTGGGGATACATTAAATATAGTGTATGTAGTTAAAAGAGGGTAAAAATTGGCGAAAAAATTGGTGTAAAAATTGTGTTAAAAATAGGGTCTGTGGCAAATTGGTAAAAATGGTACAACTTCAAATAACAGCAAAAATATTTATAAATGATTAGAAATTTATTAAAAACTAGCTGGCCCGGCAGACGTTGTCCTGCAAGTTTTGTTCAAATACCGTTAGCAGGAGCAGAAATAATGGATTTTTAATTTGTGGTTTGTATAGGAGGTACCACGCCCCTTTGTCCAATTGGACCGAATAGTAAATCTAAACCACCCAGGGCGCCACCCAAACGCATGCAAAAAAAATTATTCAAATCAGTCCAGAAGTTTAGGAGGAGTTCAGTCACAAACACACGTGCAGTAGAATTATATATGTATATAAAGATTCTTCTCGCAGTTTGAAGTTTTGCCAATTTTGCCACCCTTTACCACTTTTAACCACATTTACAATATTTTCAGACAATCTTAACCTTTGCAAATGATTTTTAACGTATTTTTGTCCACATTCTTACTTGTTGCCACAGTCCTAACCTTTCCAAAATATTTTTCGCATTTCGCTCCCATTTGTACCACATCCACAATTTTTATCACATTCGTAACCTTTACAAATGATTTATCTCGCATTTTCAAATTTAAACCTTTTCGCCCCCCCCCCCCCTCCTATTTTCCATATTCCTAACCTTTCCGAACGGTTTTTCTCGCAATTTCAAGTTTTACCCTTTCCACCCCCCTGTTTTCGATTGTTTTAACCACTTTCACGATTCTTCTCGCATTTTGAAGTTTTACTCATTTTGCCCCCTTTTTACCCCTTTTAACCACATTTGCAATTTTTGCCACATTCCAACCGATTTTTTCTCATTTTACCCTTTACACGATTTACCCTTTCGCCCCCCTTTGTTTTACCGTATTTTGAAGATTTGCATTCATGACCTTTTTGTTGCATTGCTGTTGTTGTTTATGTAGTTGTTGTTGCTGCTGTTTTTGTTGTTCGGTACGACTTTTATCACATTTTACAGTTATTCCCCACTTGCCCCATTTTAACACCATTCCATCCTTTCAAACAATTTTCCCGTATTATCAAATTTTACAATTTCTTGCCCGTTTATCTATTATTTAACACATGCTGATATGCATCTTTCCTATACATTTAATAATTAGAATATATTCTGAAATGTTGACTCTGGAATCATTCTTTTTGAATTAAATCGAGAGCGAGCAATATTTTCAAATCTTTGAAAACAAAAATTCGGATCTCGAGCTCAAACAATAAAACTCGGGAGCTGAAAAGATTTAAATCTTTAATGAATAAAAAATTTAACTCCCTTACCGATTTAAATTTTTCGAGCGAATCGACAATGAATAGCTCTTCCTACTTCTGGTTTTGTGGCACAATAACCGATCTGGGACGACCTGACGAAATGTGTAACGAAGCGAACGTCGGGCCTAATTTTTATAAAGATGTAATTAAGTTCATCGATGCACTCCTCTCTTGATAAGTCAAGTCGAAGTTTTTAATGACTGAGATGAATTTTTCGAGTCACTGAAAAACCAGAAATAATGCTCGCATGTCAACACTGTAACACTTTCCAATAGTGTTGCCAGATTGAAAAATTGCCTAGGTTAGAAACATAAATAAATAAAAAAAAATATTTCATAAAAATGTGACGAATTCGCGAAGCGCCTTTATACAAAAGTTAATCAGTATCAGCATCTTGTGTTTCGACGATTGCATACTAAAGAATTCTCATAGTATTTCGAGCTTTAATTGCATAAAGCCTGATGATTCTTTACCAGCATAGTTGCGAACAACAACTGCGGAGTTCCTGCTTTTAGGTCCCAAGGACCTAAATGCTTTGCCATTTCGTTTATGCCCATTAAAAGTGTTAATTTAATTATCGAATGAAATGACTGATTTCATTTCGATTGTTGTATTACAGATTTTATAAAAACTACACAAAAATTAGATGTTGAATTTCATAGATTCTAGAAACTTAGTGTTCATAAAATCGATGAATTAGAGTCATTAATACAACGAAATATTTCTCTGTGGGAAAATTAAAGAGGGAATGCGTAATACTTATAAAGAGTTTTACTGTACTTACGATGAAAATTTGTTCACTGTAAAAACATTAACATACAATAGTTTCTTCCATCCCACTGTAACTCAAGGATCTGTTGGATGATTATTGCCGATTTGGTTCGATAATAAATGTTACTAAACGTGTTTAACGTGGCAAACATTTATTGAAACATTAATCGTAATAATAAAAAATCACTTTCATTGCATTCAACACCTAAGTATTTCATGATCATTTAGTGGTGCTGGTGCGGTGGAGTGGAGTGTCTTGGAGTTCCAAATCGCATCATGAGTATTGAATTCTTTTCTCAAGTGTTTGTCCAAACATTACTACTCCTTTTTTTGGTGCCAAAACATTTATTGCTTGGGAGGATAATTGAAATTTTATGTTTAGTAAAAGAGTGTCGGGTCGACATAACTAGCAAAACGATTTTGTTTTCGCTTCTCCAGAGAGTTGGGTGGCGGTGAACTTGTTGGAGTGGACGACAAACCGACACACTTGGTCCATGTGTGAACATTTGTAGTACGATCATATATGAGATCGAGATGATCTTTTAACAGTCGCTTGTTTATGTCTCTACGATAGGCAGGAATGGGGTATTTGGGTCTAAGATTTCACATGAGTTCGAATTACTTGTTGAGGCACAAGTGCAACATCCAGTTAGCTATTTTAAATCTTTTTTTTGTTTTGGCTAAAGTGTTACAATAATTTGTACAAATGGAATTTTTGTTTTGGATATTACGTAAGATTTGAGTGGATTTCTGTTAAGAGTTTGATATCGATTTTAGCATTGAACTATTGATCTCGATAAAATTTAATGTGACACAGATAAGGATCATAGCAATGCACTCAGAATGTAAATAAATTCAAGTTAATTTAAACTGGATTTGAATACACCCTACAACAGCTAGTAGAATAGGGTGTTATGAGTTGATTAAGCTGAGGTTGATGAAAATGTGTAGAAGAGCTTCTACTATGACCCATTTTGTTACACGCCCCTACATCTATGGGTCGGCTTGCAGTGCCTCTTCGTAGTACCGAGAGCTGCTTATCTTTCTTCGATGGAAGTTCATACTGCGTACAAATTTCCGCCATGTTCTCCAATCCATTCCCCTGAGGTGCTACAAACTGAATATTGTATCCTCTTAATTTCGCAATAAAATAAAAAATGTTCCATCCTTTCTATGACCTCCTCACACGCCCTGCTTTCATTGATATCGGCAGTTGCAATTCGATGTATGTAGATGTGTCCTGAGAGTATATAGTTCAAACACCTATGACTTGACTAAGTTCGACCATGGCTTGCTCGTTTAATCGTCAAATCTTTCTCTTGTTTCGGTTGCCCGAGACTTTTCTGCGACAACGGAGCGACGTGCAATTTATGAAATTTAATAAAAAAAAAAAACACACAGTATTTAAACTGCGCTTGGCTTGCATGAACGAGCTTTGTATGCACATTAGTAAATTGTTTGTTTACCAACGCATAGTGATAATCGTGTTTTAAAATGTTGCAGAGTTTGGCGAAGTTGAAACCTTCTGACATAAAAACACTGAGAGTCAAGAAAGAAATGAGAAGCAAAAGAGCAGCAGATTTTCATTTCAGGCCGAATAAATAAATCAAAATCATCCCCAAAATAAATATAGCAATATTTAGCTCACTGAAATAATTGTTTTTGTTTTGTCATAAACAAAGCGACGACAAAAAGTATTGAATAGTATAGAGAACTTATTGTACTCTTTTTCCGCTTTCATCTAGAGAGTCTGAGTAAAAGAGTATAAACTAGTCTTATTTTGTTTATAGAATATTTCAATATAAATCAGTGACCGGCAGCGTTGTCAACTATTTAAAACCAAAACCCGCTGGAAACCTTCTCTAAACGCACTGAAAAGCGCTAAATTAAATTTAAATACAGTGTTGTAATTTGAGTTACGAATTATTTGTTATATAATGGATCCTTTGTTGCGATTCTTTACATTGATGTACAAACAATAGCTTCTACCAATAGCCTGGCTGTTGGGGGTTATAGACGCAATTCTTTTAGATGCAGTTTCAGGTTGCTCTCATTCTATTTCGATAAGGTTTAACCCTTCGATGTTTAGACACTTGCAATAAATACACAGGGTTCTTTTTCCGTCTGTTAGAAATGGCTTCATCCATTTTTCAAATATTAGATCAGACTCCCACACTTTTCTGTACTTTTTCACATAACGTTCTGCCTAAAATTGAGCTAAATTTTTTTATATATTTATTACAAACTAATTGTACTTATACAGACACAAAATGTCCACTAAGGAGGTTAATATCATAGATTAATACTTATAGTAGATCTACTAGTTCTCCCACCAAATTTATGACATTTGGCCTGGTGTGATATTTACGTTTGATGTTGAAAAGAATTGCTTTACTAACACCAGATAGAGGCAATGGTTCAAAACAACGAACAAAATAACAACAACGGCATTTCGTTGTATGTGTTAAAATTATTGTGTTAAAAAACAACACAAATGTATGCTAACAATAACAGTCAATAAAAAAGTTTAAAACACATTTAAATTTCACAGTTTTTCACCAAAATGGAATGAAAAATTAAAGCAAGAAGTTATTGTAATTCCACCTGGTGTATATCACTATGCGTCAAACATCTCTCTATCACACCGGCCGCATCGCGAAGAGTGTGAAAGGAAACGTCAGATGAGCCAAATATTCTCTCTAGTCTGAGATTACTCTATTGTTAATATTATATATTAACAAAAAATAAAGTAATTCGTAAAACCTTTTACAGAAATTGTTTCAATGGACGGTAAAAACCAGTAATAACAAGATTACCACTGCTCAGTATTAAATTTTGTTTTTATTAGTTGTCAATTTGGGCGTAAGATCTCAGAATTCTATGATTTTAAAAAACTCTTACAATAAAACGCGCTAATCCAGTGCGTTATTTAAAAAACGCGCCAATGTTGAAAACTGAGACTTACCGGAAAACATTTCGACAAATAAAAAATTATATACCCATTCTTCATGGAACATTTCGAATGCTCACGTGAAGCTAAATGATTTCGTTTGGCTTCGTTGAATACGAGAGCGCATGTCGATGTAAAAACACTAAGCTCAAAAATGCACGGTGCATAGGCTTTGCCGGTCACTTATATAAATGCACCATTTCGACAATGTTATTACATAACACAATACAAAAAGCATAAATGTTTCACATCAAAATTATGAATGAACAAAGCTATGACAAAAAGAGAGTAATACGTTTTGAATCATTCGCCAGATGTCGCCAGTGCTTTTGATTCATACAATTCGTTCCATGAGTTCTCTATACTATTAAATACTATTTGGCGACGACGACCTGCTTGTTTGTTCGCTGCCGCAATATTAATACCATCATACTTATTGTCAGGAAGAGACTATTGTTGTACAACAACCACATATGTGATGCTAACGCTGTGTGTTGTTTGCATGTGTTCACTTTGATAGGTTGCCCTACCAGTGCCTATAGATGTTAACACATCAAAAACAAGTAATGCAAGCAATGCAACTAAATCAATGAACGGCAAAGCCTATGCACCGTGCATTTTTGAGCTTCGTGTTTTCACATCGACATGCGCTCACGTAGTCAACGAAGGCAAACGAAATCATTTAGTCTCACTTGAGCATTCGAACAAGAAGGTCGATCGTTGCTTGTCGTTTGCATTGCATTGTGAGAAATGTTTCATGAAGAATGTGTATACGATTTTTTATTTGCCGAAATGTTTTCCGATAAGCCCGAATATTTATTGCGCTTTTTAATGTAAACCTCATATTTTATTTATATTAAGTATTATTTGAGTAGTAATAATAAATTTTATATCAATACCGATTTCTGATACCACGTCGTTGGTTTAGGCTAGACTGTCCAAAACCGAAAAACCCATGATACCAGTTAACCGGTTACATGTTTATTAACCGTGCGCCGGTATTTAAAAAAACTAATTGTTGAACAAACCGGTTATTTGACATCGGTTAACCGGTTAATCTATGTTTACTTATTTCTATTAGCATCCTTAAAAAGTTAATAATCATAATAATTATTATATACGTATATTATATAACACTGTGTGTAATTTTTTAAGTCATGGAAATATAACCATATACGGACACCACTACGTGGTAAAAGACCAAAAAAAGGTCCGTGTCTCATGCACTTTTTTTATGGACCCCCAAAGATTTGGGGCCTCGGTGTCATTTCTGCAAAAAAGTGATCATTTTGTTAGGCTCATATCTTTCAAACCGTTGAGAAGTTTGATTTACTCTCTGAGGGAAAGTTGTAGCTCTTGTCATAAAGAACAAAAATTGTGAACATCTAAAATCAAAAAAACTTCAACTTCAAGGTCAACCCAGTGGATCCTGGACCCTGTTCGGGTCCATAGGTAGCAAACCGTTCAAAATTCAAGGAAACAATCAATTACAAAATTGTACAAAAATTCAGAGGTAATATTAATTTTATTGATGCATTGTTTTGCATTCCTCTTTTGATTTCTTTTCTAATTCATTTCAGGTATGTTGGTGGATTCACAAGATGATGATGTTAATGAAATATTTGAAGAAGAAAAAGCTGATGATGGAGGGCAGTCTGGCAGCAACGTGCCTGTGGACACCATAAGTTCTGAATCAGATTCGGACGACGATTTGGATCCACAACTTAAGAGAGTGCGATTTTCAAGTCCAGGGCCATCAACATTATAAACATAATGCGAATATTTTTTTTATTATTTTTGTAATAGATAGCATAGTATACCAATGTTGAAGTAAAGAAAAAACAAATGAAATTAAAATTTTTTCGGGAAATTTTTCACTTTTGTGGCTACCTAAACGGCGTTAAGAATCATTCCTAGGAAGTTCATATGTTCTAGAATGTTTATTGAGATCTTAGGTACATTTTTGAAGTTGATTTTTTTCTTGAATTTTGAACCGTTTGCTATCTATGGACCAAAACAGAGGAAAAAAGGTAAAAATCGAATTTTTTTGCGATTCTTAATGACAAGAGCTACAACTTTCCCTCAGAGAGTAAATCAAAATTCCTAACGGTTTGCAAGATATGAGCCTGACAAAATGATCACTTTTTTGCAAAAACGACACCGATGCCCCAAATTTGTGGGGGCCCATAAAACAAAATTCATGACTTTGGGCAAAACTGGGAGACACGGGTCTTTTTTTTGCCTTTTATCCCGTAGTGGTGTCCGTATATGGTTATAATCTTTCGTGTTGCACTGTGTAATCAGTTATTCATAAAATTCATTTTCGAATTTTAAAGAAATTTTGGAATTGAGAAACATGATTTCTATTTTCAATATGATCTTATGCTTCAATAATTTCTAAATGACATTTCCAAACAATTTTTTTCCATAATGATTTCATGAATTAATTAAGCTTTTCAAACATCTTGTTTTTTAAATTTCAAAATTAAAATTATTTTGTAAGTAAACGTTTTAAACTTAATAAGATTTTCATACATGAAAATCTCCTTCTAATTTGATTCTTATTTTCGAGTTTAATGGCCAGATTCACAGCTGAAAATTCTCTATTTAAATTAAAGTTAAATGCGCTTTGTTTGTAATTTACATGTCATTTAATATGAAAATATTCTGGGAGCTTTTACATTGAGCTTTTAAATGACGAGTGTGAAACTCGCCCCAAGTCAGTTTAATGTGAACTTGAATAAAACTTTCATAAGTTATATTAAAAACAAATTTCAAATGCGAATTTTAATTTAAAAGTAAAACGTAATTGTCATAATTAAATAGAGCTGTGAAATTTTTGAGTTTTCAACACGAGTAAGTATATGAAATGGTAAACGAATGTATTGCAAATTCAAATTCAAACTTCAAATTTGTATGTAAATTTTTGACACTGCAAGTCTTACTAGGTATACGACGGATTTGAGTTTGAATGAAAACCCTTGCTAAATTACTAGACTACAATGAATAAAAAAAAGGGCCTACAGTTTGGTATTTACGTATTTTAGTATTTGGCGCGAAAATTTAACATTTTTTGCGCGCTTTGGTCTAACCAATTGTTTTTTTAACAGTTTGTGTTTTAAATTTTATTTATTTGTGTATTTTGTTATTTAGTTCTTTTTTTTTGAGAGCTTCTGGCAACACTGGTTGCATGGTACATAAATACGCCTTCCCTTTTATTACTGTCCGTTTTATGACCAACCAATGAGAAACATGCAACAGCAACTCAAACTCGAAGAAGTTTCGTATTACCTCGACGACCATAAAAGAACGCTAAGAGAGGGATGTCGAGTCCTAGCTATTGCTCTATAATTGAAATACAACGGTTCTTATTGGTATATGTATTTCATGCGCTTGCAGATGTCTAGTATTTAACCATGACAAACCTTGTCGATGCCAATCAGTGACTCTACAAATTAGGAAGCGCACAGCTCAATCATTGTGAGAAGATCTCCCCACTTCTTCATCAGAAAGTGATTTTTTTATACCCCCACCCATACGGATGGGTATCTATGGTCTAGGTTCTTTGGACCAATCTTGGTTTTTAATTTTTAAGACCATTGAGCCCTGTCCCTCTGTCTGTATAGCTGGATGGTTGGGGAGCAACATAACTGTCATTCGTTGCCAATAGCCTTTTGTTTTTGCTTATTAATTTCCCAGACTTGGTTTGGAAACGAAAATTGTCATTATGACCACGACCCTACTGGTGACTTCTACACATTGAAGCACAAAATCATCTTCTAAAGCTGTTTGATGCAATATGAAATTGGCTTCAACTCAGATATCGGTCAATATTCTACAAATGTTTATATATAAAATTTAGTATTCCACGCCCATTCTGGTAACTCCCATACAAAATCTGGGCGGCCGTCCAGTTTGCCCACACTATAACTCGCGTAAACACTTCCGACAATAATGGACTTCAATATGTGGCGCCAGCATACCACTAAAACAAGGTGGGCCACACCCATTTTGGTACCTCCCATAAATGGTTTCCTATGAAGGGATTGAGAAGTGCATCTCATCACGAGTGAGTTGTGCGCTTTCTAGGTTTAAACTCACTGATTGGGATCTACAGTTTTATACCGGTTTCGAACGATATTTTGAAAAGCATTTTCATGGCTAAATTCTCGATAGTGTAGCCGTCACTAAGCGAGGTGACCGCCGTCGAAAGGAATGAAAGTTAGGCAGAGCAGGAATTGGGCCACGTTCTTCATGTGCAAGAGCCGCGCACACTAACATTGGACCACTGATGGACACGAGAACTCTCGTTAAATACAACAAATCTTTATGAAATTTGGAATTATACAATGTTTTGTCATGCTCCAGTCTGATATGGAAAAGGGGTTATTAAGCAACTCCCATTTTGGATCCCCCCCATACAATAGCTGGGCGGCAGTCCAGGTTGTCCACACTATAACTCGAGTAAACACTTCCGAACATAATGGACTTATGTATTAGGCTAAATAGCATCAAATGCTTTCGTACCCCTAAAAGAATATTGGCTGTACCACACACATTTTGGTACCTCCCATAGAAAAATTGTGTTGCCAGCTGGGTGTTCTACACAACTCCCGTGAAACACATCCAACATTTTCGAAATTAAGAATTATAAAATACTTTGAAGAACGCCAGTCTACTATGGAAAACCGTTCTGTACCTCCCGTCCAAAAGTTATGTGGTCGGTAGAATGATCGCTGCTATATCTCCCGCAAACCATACCCGATCGTAATAAAAACTTGGTACTGGGAAATGTTTCGTCAAAAGCTACTTTGAAATTACAAAAATCACATGGCCTGTCAGGTGACACCCGGTTGGAACGAAGTGCCTTTCGCTATATATTATATGTACTATTATGTACTAGTTAGCTCCAACACGCCCAAAGCGCCCGTTGAAAAATACGATAATTTAAATGGATCTGTAAGAAAATATACTTTTTGTAAAATGATAAGATTTTTTGAGAACATTTTTTATACAATGCATTTTTTTAAAGTATATTTTTATGTCCTTTTTGTAAGAAAAGGTTATTTTTTAAAGAGAGGTACTTCCTTTATTAAAGGCTAATGTTTTTTTCAGAAAATGTACTATTTTTAAGAAAACTACTTCTGTAAGAAAAAACCATAAGAGTATGATTTTTTTACAAAGAACTACTTTTTTAGGAATAGGTACTTTTTAGGAAAAGTTATTGTTTTAAGAAAATTTACTTATTTTCGGAAAGGATACCTATCTCAAGAAAGGAAAAGGTATTATTTTATTTTTAAGAAAAGGAATTTTTGTAAGAAAAGGTTATTTTTAAGAGAAGGTATTTTTTTGAAGAAAATGTTTTTTTAAAGAAATGGGCATTTTTTTAGGATTGGTCATATTTTCATTTTTAAGACTAGGTACTTATGTCAAGGAAAGTTATTTGGTTTGCCAAAAAAAGGTACTCTTTAAAGAAAAAGTAGGTTTTTAAGAAACGACACTTGGTTGTAAGAAAATGAACTCTTTTAAGAAAATGTACTTATTTAAAAAAAAAATACTTTTTTTAAGAAAAGTTACTTTTTGTAAGAAAATTTACTTTTTTTAAGCAATTATCTTTAAGATAAGATATTTTTGTACGTAATTGTACTTTGTTTAGGAATATGAATAGGTATTATTTTTTTTTGAGAAAACTTACTTTTTTAAGCAAAGGCACTTATTTAAGAAAATGTTCTTTCATTTTGGCTTTTCTAAATTTACTTTTAATAGGGTTCAAAACTACAATATATACTATATACCGCCATCTCATGCTTTGAGGTATATCAAGAGCATATTGGCGCTATTGCACAAGTTATTGCGTTAGCCAGTAGAAAGGACCGTATTTTAGTATTTGGTGACTTTAACTTGCCGTCTGTGACATGGGATTTTGTTACGCATATTTCCGAACTTGGCTTGATTCAATTTAACAACATTTCCAATTCTATGAATCGAGTCCTTGATCTAGTTTTAGTGGATAATTCTAACAACTTTTATATTTCTCGAATTGATCCGTTAATTTCTCCTGAGGAATTAATTATACATATGATACCATGCAGGTTGGTTGCAATCGCTCTTCGTCCTATGTTGGCCTATGCTTTTCGCGTGCGAACTTTATTCTCTTGAATAATCTTATCTTTGATACCGACTGGCATAGTATATGTCAGTGTGATAATGCTGTTGAGTTTGAAATCGCCCTGGATGATTTCTATAATATTATTAATGGCTATATTTCTAAGTCGGTACCCCAGAGGCCTATAATGGGTGCACTGAGGGAAAAACGACGCTGCAAAATTGACAACGGATGTGGTCAATTTTAAATTTTTGCGTTGTCAGTTTTTTGACAACGAACGTTGTCAAAATTAGGCACCAGCATGTCAATTTGATACCAATATGTTGAAGAAAGAACGGGGTTGTCGAATGGACACCAAATGGTCTCGAATGGACACCCACATGTTCGAATTGACAACAATATGTTGTGGAATCGATACCAAATGGTGTCAAATCGACACCAAATGGTATCAAATCGACACCAACGTGTTCTCGAATTGACAACAAAATGTTGTGGATCAAATGGTATCAAATCGACACCAAATGGTATGGCATGCGAACAGCCATGGCTTTTTATCCAAAAATTTTTGTTTAAGTCAGTAAAAGTGGCATCTCTTATAAACTTTTTCAATAGCAATTAATAATAATTATTCGAATTTTTATGGCCCTTTGAAGCCAAAGCACCATTTTCTTGTTCACTATCCAACTGCCATTTACAATCCTTTGAAGTTGGTGCGCGGAATGAAAACATTTATATAAAGCCGATTGCCGATTTTATAAGTGCGCCATTTCATTGGTGGTGCAATGGTTAGTGTGTGCGGCTCTTCTACATGAGATCCTGGGTTCGACCTTAAAATTTCTTTCGGCGGCGGTCACCTCGCATGGTGACGGCGACACTATCGAGTATACAACCATGAAAAAAGCTTCTCAAAATACCGTTCGGAATCGGTGTAAAACTGTAGGTCCCAATCAGTGAGTGACAACTGGAAAGTGCACAGCCTAGTGATTGTGAGAAGTTTTCCCCTGTCCCTTCATGGGATGTAATGGGAAACCATTTATTTTTATTATTTCATTTGTATCCAATGAATAATGGAAAAATGTATTTTAGACTTAAGTATATTTAAGCACCTATGGTATATAATATAAATTCTTATTTTTACTTAATCTATATTATTAAATAAATAAAAATAAAAAATAAATTTGTTCTTTATTTGGGGTGCGGTGATACGAAGTTATTGACAACGAATGTTGTCAAAATGACACCGATGCTTTCTCAACTTGACAACGAATGTTCTCAACTTGACAACGAATGTTGTCAAAATGACACCAATGCGTTCTCAACTTGACAACGAATGTTGTCAAAATGACACCGAATGGTATCAAAATGACACCAAGTTCACGGTATCAAAATGACAGCACTCGTTGTCAATTTGAGCACAAACGGTGTTGATACACTATCGACAACGGATGTGGTCATTTTGACACCGGTTTGGTATATTTTACCGCGTTTTTTCCGTCAGTGTAATACTGGTCCCCATGGTCCTCAAGGGCTCTAAACAGTCTTAAGAATGTAAGGAATAGATGTTCGAAAAAGTATAAAAAATCTGGACTGCTAGCAGACTATGCTAGGTATATTGTTGCTAGGAGTAGATCCAACTCTAAATCTCGTGAGAGTTACACATTATATTTGAATAAGTTGAAGGCTAATTTTAAACGGAACCCCAAATCATTCTTTAGATTTGTTAACTTGAAGCGTAATTCCTCTTCAACATCTTGTAGGATCAAAATGAACGATATTGATTATTCAGATGAGGAGTCTATTGCTAATTGTTTCGCCGATTTTTTCGCATCTATTTATTCCACCCAAGCCTATGATGTTTCCAAATCATACCCGTACACTGTCCGCTCTACCATTCCGTTTGATGCACCTGTCGTAAACTCTTCGTGGTTGCTAGATAACTTGATGATATTTAAAGCCTCGAATAAAGCTGGTCCTGATGGTATCCCGGACTCTATGTTAAAATACTGCTCGAATTATCTCAGCTTACCGTTGACTCTATTATTTAACGTCATTTTCCTGCATAGTGGAAGAGCTCTTATATAATCCCTCTCCTCTCTCCCTCTAAAATCTGGTAGTTTAGTAAATGTTGCAAATTATAGGGGATTTGCAAAATTGAGTGCCATTCCTAAACTTTTTGAGAAGTTAGTCACAGAGGTAATTTCTCATCATGATTCCTCAATTTTAGGTCCATGTCGACATGGCTTTCGGAAGGATCGTTCCACCGTGACTAATTTGCTTCAGTTTTTCTCTTCCATTATTGGCGGCTTTATTAATGGAGATCAAACTGATGTGATTTTTACCGATTTTAGTAAGGCTTTTGATAAAGTTAACCACAATTTGTTATTATATAAACTAGGGGCAATGGGTTTTAATTGTAACATGCTGAATTGGATTAGTTCTTACTTGATGAACCGAGAACAGATGGTATCATTTGGCCGATCATTCTCAAGATCTATTTTTGTGTCATCTGGGGTGCCTCAGGGCAGTCATCTTGAACCGGTTCTATTCTTGTTATTCATTAACGACTTACCCATCTCCATAATGCACTCTAAATTGTTAATGTACGCTGATGACGTGAAGATCTATTTTTCTTACAAGGATCCTTGTCAATATACTTTACTTTAGAGGGATTTGTCTACTTTCCAGACGTGGTGCGAAACCAATCTGATGGAGCTTAATTTTGCGAAATGTAAGCATATGCTGTTCTCTGGGTCATCATTCTTTTCGGCAAAATACATTTTAGGTGGCAATGTTCTTGAATCGGTGGATTCATTTGTTGATCTTGGTGTTCTCTTGGACAGAAAATTGAATTTCAACTCCCACATAATTACGATGGTAAATAAGGCTTATGGCGTTCTGAACTTTATTAAACGTTGGGCAAAGGAATTTTCAGATCCCTTCGTTGCGAAAAATCTTTTTACTTCACTAGTCCGCCCTATTCTCGAATATGGATCTTTTGTTTGGGACCCCCAGTACAATTTGTATGTTAATATGATTGAATCGATCCAGAAACAGTTTCTCACTTTTTGTCTGAGAAACCTTCAATGGAACCCGAACCATAATCTTTTTTCGTATAGCAGTAGACTAGCATTGATCAGATTGCCGACTCTTAGTAGTAGACGTACCATGATAAACTCTATTACAGTTTTGAAGATAATTGATGGATTTATATGTTCTGAATATCTGTTATCTAAGATTTTCATAAATGTCCCATTGAGACCCACGAGGTACTATAAACTTATTCACCCATTCACAAAAAAAAAAAAAGGTTACAGGCTTCACCTAGATAACTTCCCATTAAACAAGAAATTTCCAAACATATGTGAGACATCTAGGTAATCTAGACACAAACCAAAGCAAAAGTAAACAATATACATAGTTGATAATACTGGGTTGTAGCATAATAGTGTTAAAACATAATTTGTTTAATTTTTGATGTGTTAACATCTATAGCGGCGTATAGGGACTAAATCTATCAAAGTCAGACTTTATGCTGCTGCTAAAACCAGATTTTATGCTGCTGAAACCAGATTTTATGCTGCTGCTAAAACCAGATTTTATGCTGCTGCTAAAACCAGATTTTCTGCGACTGTGATAGAGAATAATGACGTGTTAAACAGAAATGAGCGAGCAAGAGAGCAATGAAAGAGTGGTGTGGCAGGGGTGAGGCAAACGAAATTGTGTCTATAGCGTATGTATTAACATAATAATGTACGTATGTATATGTGTATGTTGCTGTTGCTGTTGTTGAACGGAGATATAAAGCATAGCCATGCAAAATTTCATTTGCAAGCCCATGTGCTTGCGCAGTCGACGTTATGGTAACACACTAATACGTCGGCTACTTCGTACAAAGTATGTGTGATGTTGTGTGTTTGGCTGTTTCGTTACTGTTGATATGGCAAACATGTGATTATGTGACACACGTCAGCTACTTCGGACTTCGGACAAAGTATGTGCGATGTTGTGGGTTTGGTTGTTTCGTTGTTGTTGCTATGGCCAAACAAAGCGAGTCATTTGATGTTCAGCATTGCCCGGTGTATACAAAAAAACTATTATTTTTTGTTTTCCAATGTAACATTTACTAATGTGTTCATAGAAATCGAACAGGTACTGTGTAGCAAAAAGATGTTGACACATCATCCGTGAGTTCGAACACTCATTGATTTTTTTTTCATTTAGCCCCCATCCCGCAACGTGCGATAAGGATCGTCGTTCCAAAATTTAAAACATTACCACGCTCATTTGTGTACCTCCCATACAAACGTAGGGCAGCTTTCCGGTTGATCGACCCTACATCTCCCTTCAACCACAACCGATCTTAGTGAAATTTGATACTGCGCAATGTCATATCAAAAGCAATTTCTTAATTTAAAATGGAGAACTTTGCCACGCACATTTTTGTTCTTACCAGCACCGGAATTTTGTAGCTTTTTAATGATAAACATTTGTAGTCAAATTGTCAAAATTCATAAAATATCAGTACAAAATTTACGAATTTTGCCAGATTAACTACCGACTTTTATCGTTTAAAACTTGTAAAATTTCTGTGCAGATCCTAATTAATTTAGAAATTATATAATATTTTGCGCCATGGCACTCTGCTACTGAATATGGGCGAATTTGTCACGCCGATTCGGGAAGAAGTGGATTTGTATTTAAGTCAGTTCACCCGACTGAAGTTTCTGGACTGGTTGTAGACTCAGCTTTGAACTATTTTCGTATTTAGATTGTCAAATATGAAAGTTTAAGGACTGCACAAGCATTAAATGATATGAAAACTTGTTGTAATATACCTTCTATATGATCTTCCATGGACCTATTGAATTACCTACCTATTGAATTTGTAATTCGTTTTATTTCTAATTATTTTAGCGCTGCTTGGAATACGTTTTTTCCTGGTTCATTATACCAAAAGTTGTTGGTCTCACTGGAATGTAAGTGGGACAGTACTAGTATCAAAAGATGGTACTTCTTCGTGACAAACCGGCTTCGGTTCAGAGAGTGTATCGACCAGTGTTGCCAGTTTAGCACTGTAAGTGAAATTCTAGCTTCTTTCTTTTGGCTTCTGCACTTTTTTCTGAAAAAACATATTAAATGCTTTTTAGCACTTTTTTGGGCAATTTTTGCCAACTTTTTAATTTTCTTGCTTCATTTTTATAAGTTTTTGTCGATAAATTGAATTAATTCTATAATGTATGGCTGTTTTTCGGAAGTGAACTCTGAAATAATGATTATTTTCAACCAGGAATTATAACATATATAGAATTATCACGGTTGTGGATGTCAAATATGGACGTAAGTTGGCATTTAAAAAATACTTTACTGCAAAAGTATGTTGGTCTAGACTTTTTATTCGCAATTTTATTAAATTTGATGTACGGAGAACAGGACCCTAAAAAACGTAAATAAATTTATATTTGCCTCTAAGTGCGCGTACACACAGGGAGCGGTGCTGTGCTGTGCGCAGTATAGCGGTGCTGTGCTAAGTTTTCAGAGCTCACACTGAACGCGGTGCGGAGCAGAGCTTTTCAAAGTATCAATCAGTTGTCAACATGTCTCTGAGCAGTGAATATCTGGTATATCTCAGTGAGAATAGTTATTTTAAAAGGAAAATTTTTAATAAAAGAGTTGGTGTAAGTGATATAAATGCCGAACGTGATATAGTATATGGCGAGTTTCACCATTTATATGAAAAACTTCGAGCACATCGCGATAAATTCTACGAGTATATGAGGATGTCAATAGAAGCATTTGATCACCTTTTGAATGCTACTGAACCAAAGTTATTAAAAGAAACAACCAATTGGCGTCGACCTGTTTCACCTGCTGAGCGACTAATGGTTACAATAAGGTGGGGTTGAAAAATCAATAATTATTTTAAAATAAAGTTTATTTGTATTATTGCGAAACAAAAACAATTAATTTTTCATAAAAATAAAGAAGAGAAAGTAAGAAATTAATCTTACTTAATCTTAAAATTTTTAATTAATTTGAGAGTGAGGTTTCCAAAATTACACAATCTGGCCAAGGCGTATTTGATGAAGAGAGCTCATCCAAAATAGCTTTTTGAATTTTGTCTCGCACACGCAACTTTTGGCTTGGAGAACAATTTTTCATAAACCCCAACAGGCTCTTGAAAAAAAGTAAAGTAAGCAGATGAGTGCTTTCATGTTCTTGGCTAGAAGTGCAGCCGTTTTTTCTTCAAGTTCCAAAAATCGTTCTGTCGCGCTATCAATTTTACGTTTTCTTGATGGATTTTTCTGCTTCGTACTGATAACTTCATCGATGGATGTTTCCTCCAAATCTGCTCTATCATGATCAGAAGAATGAATTTCAGTGTTTTCTGCTTCAGTTGTCAGCTCGGGAATATCATGATCTTCTAAATTGCCTGTGCCCTTACAACCAACCATTTGATTTTTAATGAACATTATTTGATTGAAGTAGCACCAAGAACTATTAACTTCAGTCGCTTCGGCACCAGATTTTGGAAGACGATGTTTCGTTATCTCCAAACGAAATCGATCTCTTAAATATTTCCATTTTTTCTTACATTCATTAACTGTAAATAAAATAAAATCCACACCACAGGTTTCATTAAATATTTCTTAAAAATATTTTTCAGGTTTTTATCAACTGGAATATCTTTTCGTGGTCTTGCGTTTTCATTTAGAATGGGTGCAAGTACAGTGCAACTAATAGTTTTAGAAACGTGCTGTGTTATCTGGACAACATTGCAACCTATTTATATGCCGAAACCAACACAGAAGTACTTGGAAACTGTAATTAGTGGTTTCTACACAAATTGCGGTTTTCCGAATTGTATAGGCGCTATAGATGGAAAGCATTGTCGAATCAAATGTCCGCCGCATTCTGGGTCGCTATACTACAATTATAAACATTATTTTTCCTTAGTTCTACAAGCAGTAGCGGATGCAAATTTAAAATTTATTACGATTGAAGTAGATGCAAAAGGCAGGCAAAGCGATGGTGGTACTTTCTCAAATTCCACACTTTTGAAGATGATTCAAGAAAATAACTTTTGCATACCACCAAACCGATTCCTACCAAATTCTGCTACAAAACTCCCTGTATATTTTGTTGGTGACGAAGCATACCCTCTCGCCACTTTTTTAATGAGACCGTTTCCAAGAAATAATTTGGATGATGCAAAACGACACTTTAGCGAAAGATTGTCCGCGGCTAGAAGATGTATGGAATGTGCTTTTGGAGTTCTGTCACAAAAATGGAGAATACTAGGAAAAGATATCGAAACCAAGCCAGAAAAAGCTTGGGACGTAATAAAGGCAGTTTGCGTGTTACATAACATGCTGATTACCTTTGAAGAAGTAAATATTCCAATAAAGGCATGTGCGTCAACAAATATAAGACCAAGTGTCAACAGATCAAACAACCGGTCAACGAATGAAACGAAAAAAAATTGCGATTTATTATGTGACTATTTAAATAGAGTTAATTCAGACTAATTTGAATAATATTATTTTTATTTTCCACACTTCTATTTTTATTTATATTGGTTTTGTAATGAAATG
The DNA here is from genome assembly GCA_963931995.1 of Phaonia tiefii. Classification (NCBI taxonomy): domain Eukaryota; kingdom Metazoa; phylum Arthropoda; class Insecta; order Diptera; family Muscidae; genus Phaonia; species Phaonia tiefii. The sequence continues at coordinate 191,194,381 of OZ008368.1, read as the reverse complement.
TATTTCTAATTTAATAAAATGAAAAGTTTTGTTTAATTAAATACCTGCATAATTAATATTTTCACTGATTTCTACCCATAGCTTATCAATCACAAGTCTGTTGTGGTAGTTTTTTTGTTTACAATCCCACAACGCACGCCGAATTGCAATTTCTGATATTAAATTTTCCAAATCCATTGTTATTACAGCAGCGTCACGCGGCGACTAAATCAAATATTTTGAAATCTTCAAAACAAGTGCTGCTTCGCGCTGCGCGACGCTGCTGAAAAGTACTTTGCGTGAACACTTGCATTTGATAACAGCAGTCTGAAAGTACCGCTACGCTGCGCACAGCGCCGCACAGCACAACACCGCTCCCTGTGTGCACGCGCACTAAGTATATTACTGGTTAAAATCGAATAGACGGTTCGACCACAGAGCAATACTAAAGATCCTCCATTACTCTCTTCGATGCCTCTTCATGACGCCGAGGTAGTTGGCCATTTCACCGAGTTCGAGTTGCTTTGGTAATTTACTCTTTGGTTCGCATAAAACGGACAGAAATAAAAGAGAATGCGTACGAGTATTTGCGTTCGATGCAAACATAATTTAGCTGTGATTAGTATCAATCAAACACTTTTGAACTTAGTTTGCTGCATGGTCTGTAATCTGTATGTCTTCTTTGGTCTCTCATTCTACATCATTTCCTAGTACCTTTTCGATCAGCTGTGCAATAGAAATACCCTGGTTCAGCCGTCTAACTATTTCAATAAGTTTAAAAAACGGAAACAGCTTTCATTAAAGAGGTTAACTTGGTTAATCGTCCAGCTGGGAGGGTTAAGTACAATTTTCTCGAGTTAAGTACAAAATTGCCGATTACAATTTCAGTCTACATGCTGACAGTTCGGACAACGGTATGAGACAGATTGACTTTGCCGCGGCAAAAAAACAGGGTCGTTAGTGGTACAAGATTCCAGCATAAAGACATCCACAAGGCTACTTGGGTATTCCCTGATCAAATACCTAAGGACCAAATTGATCACGTGGTAATTGATGGAAGCCACTCATCCAGTGTAATGGACGTACGAGTGATCAGAGGAGCTAACAGCGATTCTGATCACTACCTGGTAGCAGCGAAGATACGCACAAGTTTAAATACGCAGACGCAGAGAAAGCTAGACATCGGAAAGCTGCAATTACCAGATGTAGCCAAAGCCTACTCCGGGAAACTCTCGCAACTTTTGGCACAGAACCCACCCCTCCCGACGATCCTGAAGCGCAGTGGAAATCCATTTCCGACTGTATAAAAACTGCCGCAACAAACGCACTTGGTTTTGAAAAACCGCTTCGCAACAAGCCTTGATACGATGAACACTGTGGCATAGCGAATGATGAAAAGAACTCTGCACGTATGTCAATGCTTCAGTCAATAGTAACGGGAGCTGCGACTGAGCGGTATAGGGGAAAAAGAAAGGAGGTAAACCGTTTCTTTAGGCATAAGAAAGCGTGAGAGTGAGAAAATAGAGACACAGAAGGAAGAACAAAGCCCGATAATTCTACCAAAAAGTCAAAACCCCCTTTCTGTAAAGACAATTACGGAAATATCATTGCAGATGTGCAGAACATGTTGGGAATATGGAGAGATCAATTCCCCGCGCTACAGGTGCCTGAGATATCCAATGACGATGCGGCAATCGATGACAATTTGGACATCGACGCCGATTGCCCCCTTCAAACCAAGACGCAAACGTTGCAGACAAAATCATTTTTTGTGTGTGCGGTTTCATGTCAGTTTGTTCGGATCATTTTCGCAGTCAGAGTCAGTAAATCAGTTTAGCAATGAAAATCAGCCACGAATTTTAAACCAAGATCAGAACACCCACTTTCAATCCCAAACTAAGTTTGGTTAAATAATAGGCAATGAAAAAATTTCATTGTGGTCGTTAAAGGCTTACGCCAGTTAGCCTGTTGACCAGCCAGCTAATTATACATATAGATGGGCACGGCTCAAAAGTCCCAAAACTTCTTCTATGCGTTACAATTTTTTACGTATCAAATGATATATATCCCATCCCTATGGGTGAGGGTGTTCGAATATGTACGAGTATGGTTTAAGAAATAGTTTTTTTTATCGAATATAGGCCTTAAAGTGCCGCAGTACTACAATTTTTGATTGTTTCAGTTTTAGCACTTTTTTTTTTGCAAATTACACTTTTTTGGCAAGTTTTGTTTGACAGTTTCTGGCAACACTGGTATCGACATTGATCCATTTTTATCGATCTTGTAAGCACCTCTTGAATTGCCCCCATAACTAGCGGCTTGAAACACGACAAAACTTACCAAAAACCACTGCAATTTGTACAATAATTTCGCTATTATTTGGTTTGTCCACAAGCTTAAAGTTAAATCCACTATTTCTCTCGGTGTAATTATGGGTTACCATCAACACCACCACACGCGGTTACTTCCCATAGTAACGCCCTCTCTATGTTTCAATTACCATATCACCCATGTATTATTATTTACGTACCGATCGAATTTAATTGCATGTTTACATGTCAACAAATTTCCGAGCATGTTGAGATTTTTGTTTAAACAAAATCATTGAATTTTCATACGATAAAAAAAATCTATCTGTGGTTTCTTACCAGATTAAACTCAACTAAGATTTATTAAAATGCGAAATTTGTATTCCCAACGTAGACATACAAATTATGTGAAAAAAAAACTGAATTAATTTTATTTCATTCATAAATTTCAAGCGCGAAGTAAACATTGTCGTCAATAGAAATGAAATATAAAGTTAATTGTTGCTACAGAAATCATTATTACAATTCTGAACAGTTGAAGAGACAAGACAAGCAGGGTGTGTCTCAGTTAGGAGAATGACAAGAATCGATGTGATATCCAAAGTGAATTTAATTAATTCCAAAAAGACCCTGAAGAAATGTTGAGAATAATTACAAATATATAAAACTCATTTAAAACTTGTTAGCTTTGTTTGAAGGTGTAATGAAAATGTAATCAGTTTGAAATTAAATCCTTTATTCGAAAACTTGTCATAACAAGGTACTACTGTCTTGCAAGGAAGGGGGGAAATAATTGTTGATAGACGTAAATATCAGTTCAGATCGCCATGTGCATTTTAACTGATCGTATTTACATCAACTACATTTTGTGTGGCTGTCTACCTGTCAAAACATACTTAAATTCAAAGAACAGATTCTGTTCTTAATGAAATTAAATTGAAATTGTCCGAGAATTTTATGTGCCATGACGCCTCTATATCCTTGTACAAAAACAGCACTCAAAAGATTGAAAAGGATGCACAGAATTATGGGAAATGACTAAGAGGTGGAAAACACCATCCCTTTTTCTGTTACTGGCATTCATGAACGAGTTCAGGTGTAATTCCTTACACAAGTTTTTATATGTCCTTTATTTATTTAATCAAAATAAAGATATAAAGGGTTTTTCAACAGAGACGCTACAAAAGTAAATCGATAGGGCCAGCAAACGACGCCATATTTTTCCCCGCACTTTTGACATTTCTCTACAGTAAGGTTTGCCATTTCATCATGGAAAGATATACGAGCCAACAACGAGTCGAAATTATTAAAATGTACAACCGTAATTTGGAGTCAGTGGCCTCAACTTTAAGAGCGCTACGTCCAATTTATGGTCGTCATAATCGTCCTACCACATCAACAATTGGGCGTCTAGTGGAAAAACTTGAATCCACAGGCACAGTACAAAATGTTCCCGTGCCAGTGAGACAAAGAAGTGCCCGTAGTGTCGTGAATATTGCTGCCGCTGAGGCTTCAGTTCAAGAAAGCCCAAATGTGTCTCTCACACGTCGGTCTCAAGCGTTGGTCATCTCTGCGACGTCGTTGTGGCGAATTTTGCGAAAAGATCTTGGCCTACATCCTTACAAGATCAAATTGACGCAAGAACTGAAGCCGCTTGACCACCATAAATGTCGTATGTTCGTGAATTGGGCTGAGCAACAACTTGAAAATGATTCGGATTTTCATCGGAAAATCATCTTCGGCGAAGAGGCTCATTTCTGGCTGAATGGCTTCGTTAATAGGCAAACTATGCATTATTGGTCAGAGAGCAATCCACACGTAATCCATGAGTCATCATTGCATCCCGAAAAAATTACGGTTTGGTGCGGTTTATGGGCCGGCGGCGTCATTGGGACGTACTTCTTCCGTGATGAGCAAGACCGGCACATTACTGTGAATGCGAATCGCTACCGTTCAATGGTAACCGAATATTTTTGGCCCCAATTGGATAATATGGACTTGGAGGATATGTGGTTCCAACAGGACGGCGCCACAAGCCACACAGCGAATGCCACAATAAATTTATTGGAAACCAAGTTTGGTGAACGTGTTATCTCACGAAATGGCCCAGTCGATTGGCTGCCTCGGTCGTGTGATTTGACGCCGTTAGATTATTTCCTGTGGGGCTACGTCAAGTCTATGGTCTATGCCAACAAGCCAGCGACGATTGATGAACTTCGTACTAATATCGAACGGGAAATTGCAGCAGTATCGGCCGATTTATGCTTGAAAACCGTCGAAAATTGGGTTCAGCGTCTGGACTTCTGCAAGCGAGCCCGTGGTGGCCATGCAAAAAAAATTGAATTCCAAACATAATGGCATGGAACGTAATTTCACAGGAATAAAGAATTTCATTGGTCTTATTGAAAAACCCGTTAATACCATATTTCAATACAACGGGTCATAAAAAATATAAGGCGCAAACGAATTCTCTCCATTGGTTTGTAACTCAGGCAGCAAGTGGTTTAATTTGGTTCCATGATAGTCGAGTTTGCTTATGTTACTTTTCTAGGTACCGCTTCCATGTTTTGGTGGTCTTCCCGCCCTTCGATAACCGCTCTAGCAATATCTGATGTTGGGCGCCTAAGTATATGTTTGATCAAAGTCCATTTACTTCTACGTATATCCAATTCAATAGGACTGTTACATGTACGTTCCCAGAGCACTTCATACAAAATTGTCTTGGGTCAGAAGATACCCAGTATTAGTCACCGACAACGATTGACAAACGTTCAAGCCTTCTTCATCATCAGCTTCGTCAACCTCCAAGTACTAAAACCCTACAGACTTCACACAGCAATTGAATATTCGCAATTTCGTCTTTTCCGATGTCTTCTTATTACGCCAGATTTTGTGCAGGACTAGGAACACGCTGAAAAATAACGGCCTCAGCAACATATTACGGGAACCTTGTACATGTTTGCAACCATTGTTTTTGTAAACAGAAACTATGCTGCTTTTTGTTTCTTTATTGTCTGTCACGTATTTGTTTTCAGCAGTTTCTAAAAATCAAAGCCACATTTGGGTCACAAATACATATGCATATATTATAAATTATAAATCATTGTGTCCCAAAGATGTTATATTGAATAGCAAATACAATGTGTTTGGACACAAGTACACTAAATTTGCGACAAGCTACAAACACGATATATTTGCATCCAAGCGATAAAAAAAAGACAAGTTTTGCAACGTGAATGCAACACGGTCCTTTTTTAATCCGTTCACTCATATCCAGCACTGAGTTGATAATCTTGCATCCTAAATCCTAAATAGTTGATTGAATGCACGTCTTCAATTAACAAACCATCAACTGTTAGTGGAGTATTCCGTTCTGTCTCGCATTTTCGGAGAGTCTGTTTAACTTGGTCTCGATGTCATCAAAATTGTCGACCATGAAGCATCTGTGATACCTACTCCTCTGAATGCCCAACGGTGCTTCTGTACTAGATGCCTTCATTACCTCAGCCACAAGTAGAAGAAATAAAGTGAGGAACAAGACACATCCTTGTCTAACTTCCGCAGATGTGGTGAAAAGTTGGGTTTCGTATCCATTAAAACGAACTTTATACACTGCATCTCTGCATAGTTCAAGGATCATTGGCACTATCTTGACCGGTATCCCCATTTTGGTCAAGAAGTTACGGTGTTTACAATCAAACGCTTCTTCAAAGTCTACACGCTGAAAATCTGCCTTTTTTTATTGTTTGGATGCAAATATAAAGTGTGTTTGGAGTTTCTCGCAAATATAATATACCTGTGTCCAAACACATTGTGTTTGCTATTCAATATTACATGTTTGAGACACAATGATTATAACATATGGCAATGTCTTTCGTGACATACGTAACATTCGCAGAGTTTTTACAACATTCAAATTATTCTATCTCGTGAACTGTTGAACATAGAGCTATAATTTTTTTTTGGAAAAATTATTTAGCTTAAGCTTAATTAAAATCAGTGATTTAATTGAAAAAAAATTACTGCATTTTGGCTGTAAAAATGGTGTAATTTGTCGTGACTGACGTAACGCATTTTTTCACCAATGATTCAGGTCACTTTTCCAAATGGCATTTCTCTAAAAGTTTCAATGTGAAGTTTATTTTTTTTTGTCCGGATATCTTCTTCTATGTCTATAGTTTAGAATACAATCAGTATAAATGCGTCAAAAAATTATGCTCAAAAGATGTTGAGGTTTGAGCGAAATAAGTTCCGTGACTGACGTAACGTGACTGACGTAACATTTTTGGTATTGAACAATTCTAATACGTTAAGATACATTCTGAAGCCGGTGTACATGTAATTGTATATCATTGTGTTTGATTTTTTGTTAGTTGGTATGAGTTCCGTATTTTAGGGTATGTTTGGGCGGATGATCACCATCATCACCATCCATCATCTTCGTACGCTATTGTAAATTGTACGAAAATGAGGAATTATAAAAAGACATTGCCATATGTGTTTGCGACCCAAATATATCTGAGTTTGTTTTTGTGATACTGACTTTATTCTTATTTTGGCTGATGTATTGCGTTGTAGTTTAACGTATTCAGTCGTCAATGATTCATCGGGCAGAGAATATCAAAAGCACTTGATCAGTGAAAATAGAATAAACGAAGGCACGGACGGTTAAATGGTTTATGATGTTGCTTTGGTTTTTGTGTATGTGTTTCGTATATATATGTATGTATATGTATGCTACCAAAGTGAGAAACGATTTTGAGGAAAGAAACTGGAAAGGGCAACAACGTGAAGCCATTTGTCTTTCCGAGCCTTTACTGCGAAAATCGGAATGGCAGACCATTTGTGAAATAAGTGTAATAAAAAAACACAAGTAATTAATCCACGCTTGGCTTGCATGAACTCGATTTGTATATAAGTATATTGTTTGTGTACCAACGCATAGTGATAACCAACGCATAGTTAAAACCTTCTGAAAACAATGAGCGACAATAAGGAAGGAAGTAGAAGCAAAATAACAGCAGATTCTCATTTCATAATAAATAAAACAAATGTAAATAGGGCCGTTTTAAATCTTTCAATTTGTTGTATTAGTTATTTATAAATGTGGATTTATATTGATGACATTTATTATAATAAATAATATACATATATTGAAATCAAAGTATAATTCGTTTCTAAATATATTATGTTTGGGAGGAAATACGCATATGTTTCCATGTAAGTATATGCAGGTTTGGGAGAAACACGCGAATGCTTCCTCGCAAGTATTTGGATGTTTGGGATGAAGAACGCATACGTTTGCACATAAAAGCATACATGTTTGCCAGTAAACATGATACTGTTTGTATTTAAATACAAGTAAGTTTGGGACTTGCAAATATATGAATGTTTGAAGTGTGTTCCAAACATATGCACTTCTATGTTCTGTACGGAGTATGTTTATGTGGTCGGCGCATGAACAAACAGACTTGAAACTCGCCTGCTCCTTTCGCACAATTTGCTCCACCATAGGTGAGACTCGCTTAAGCATAAGGGTCGTCATTACTTTAACCTATTGCAATAATACCTTTCCAGTTCCTGCACAGCGTTAGATCGCAATTTTTCGGGATAGTGATAGCCACTCCATGTTTCAACTCCGTAAGGAGTTTGTTGCCTATCCATGCACTTCTGATGACCGGCGTAATGACATCTGCTAACGATGATGTACCCTATTTCCACAGCTCCGCTACCCCTCGTCTTCAAAAACAAGGATATTTCTATAATATTTTTAAACCTTTCTCTGTTTGGATTCCTTGCGCCAAATCGGTCGCCTGCAAATTCACTAAAATAGGTCTAGAGGGACCCACACTCTTTCGACTCAAAAAGTAAGGGCATATTTTAACTCGTGAGGGAAATTTCGTTCATTTGTATATTTCCCAAATATGTGGGGGGGCCGTTTTTCGAAACCCACATCCCCAGCTCGACTACTCAGGTTGAGTTTCGAGTTCGTAGGTTCCTTCAGAAGGGACTTGCATATTTGGTTTTTCTCTCTAGGGATGTACGCATAAAGTGTGTTTTGAATATTTTGAACCCAGCGTTTATAAACCAACTAAAGAAATTAAATATTTTTAAAAATATTAAAAAAATTTACGAAAAATATCGCGCGATTTTTTGAGAAAAATTTTCGCTTGCGTCGTTTCAGTTCAGCATTACATTTTAACCCTATGTAAAAATGTGGCCGTCGGTGGTGCGCGGCTCTTGTGCATGAGATCCCTGCTCTACCCACCTTGAATTTCTTTCGACAACAGTCACCTCGCTTAGTGATGGCGACACTATCGAGTGCTTAGCCATGAAAATGCTTCTCAAAATACCGATCGTGTAAAACTGTAGATCCCAATCAGTGAGTGAAAAATTAGAAAGCGTACAGCTCACTGATTGTGAGAAGCTCTCCCCAATCCCTTCATGCGATGTAATGGGAAACGGTTTTATTTTTTTTTGTAATAACAAACAAACTTTTTTTGGGAAATAATTTAAGCAAGTCATTGCGCTTAAAACCTGTATTCAACCATTTTTGTATTACCTGTTTGAATTCCAGTTACTCAGCTTCCCTGACACGCTAACTTGTTAGCAGAAATCTTCGGATATACCTCATCTTTGCTGGAAATTAATCAAGCACTCTCCATGATCGAAAACGCTTGAGAAATTTTTTGGAATAGTGCGGATATCTTCCTTTCGAGTTGGAGGTTATTCTGCCGGTGTCTAAAAAAATAGAAAGGGATTCTAAGGTATTTTCATAAAGTGGTCCAATTCGTATGGAATAATTTTGTTTCGAAAAATCGCGAAAATATGAAAATCGCTAAAATAAAAAAGTTGCTATAACTTTTTTTTTTAAAATCGCTAAAAATAAAATTTTTCAAAAAAAAATCGCTAAAACGCCCTCATGTTTATATCTCGGAAACGGAGCGTCCAATCGAAAAAATAACCAATATCGTATGGAAGAATTTTTTTTTCGAAAAAACCCCAAAAATGCCACATTGGAGACACCCCTTTTTTAAAGCCTCCTATGGAGGTAAAATTTTTATTATTTTTTCGATTGGACACAGCGTTTTCGAGTTATAGCCACTTTTTTATATTACCGATTTTCTTATTTTGGCGATTTTTCAAAAAAAAATTCTTCCATACGAATTGGACCACTTTATGAAAACCCCTTAGAAACCCGCAAACTTGGGTATTTTTTTCGATTGGACGCTCCGTTTCCGAGATATAGAGATTTTTCCTAATTTCGTCGTGGGTAGCTACCCATTACACTGTGTGTGACCAAAAATCTGAATTGAGTGAAACATAGCGAACCTGCATAATTTTGATACGCTGAATCTAATGGCATTTCCCGTTTTTCTCTACCACGTCAAAATTTTGACCCCAAAGTTGGCTGGGATGTCAACAACTGCAATATTTTTGAGAGTGAATTAGAGGCAGAACGCTTCAAAATTGAAGTTTGACTTCTGAGTAAGAAATGTAGAGGACCTTAAGAAGAATACCAACTTCAAGTTTGTACCCCCTCTCCTCCCCCCGTACCACTAATAATAATGTTTTTGTCGAGTTATTTGGGGTAAGGGGGGAGGAGAGGGGGTACAAACTTGAAGTTGGTATTCTTCTTAAGGTCCTCTACATTTCTTACTCAGAAGTCAAACTTCAATTTTGAAGCGTTCTGCCTCTAATTCAGTCTCAAAAATGTTACAGTTGTTGACATCCCAGCAAACTTTGGGGTCAAATATCTCGAAATTTTGACGTGGTAGAGAAAAACGGGAAATGCCATTAGATTCAGCGTATCAAAATTATGCAGGTTCGCTATGTTTCACTCAATTCAGATTTTTAAAGTGCAAAAATCACGCACAGTGTTATTTTCCCCATTTCCCTGAGGGTAATGAGTAATCGTGATGAGTAATTCCCCATTGTCGTGGGTAGCTACCCATTATTTTCCCCATTGCCCTGCGGGTAATGTGTAATCGCGATGGGTAATTCCCCATTTCGTGGGTAGCTAGCTACCCATTATTTTCCCCATTGCCCTAATGGTATTGGGTAAACGTGATGGGTAATTCCCCATTTCGTGGGTAGATACCCATTATTTTCCCCACTGCCCTGAGGGTAATGGGTAAACGTTCATTACACATTCCCCACGACGATGTGTCTGGGTTACACATGGGGGGGGGGGGGGTAAATACGAACTATGTTAAAAACTGTTCTCTCCCTCTCCGCATCTACGTCACGTTAGCTAGTATGCATTAGTAAATTGTGAAATATGTATGAAGATTCAGTAAAAACTATAAACTGAGAAGAAATTTCTGTAAATAGCAGTGAAACGTTTGTTAAAAATAAAAAAAAATAGTTTAGAAAAATATGAAAATTTTGAAAGCTAAATTTTGAAAAGCTAAAATTTGTAATACATTTAAAGATATATGAATTTGTTAGAGTAAAATGTTTGGAAATTTAATGTATTTTGCAGGCAATTTTAGTCAGGAGATATTTTACAGCCAGAACTACCATTTTTTTATAATATTTTCAAGAAAATGTTTAGAAAGGCAGGTGTGCCATCAAATTAGCATAGTATGCAAAACAAATTTTAGCTAACCTGACGTCACAGAGAGAGTGGGAGAATTCATTCAAACATAACGGACCTGCGCAAGGCGCAATCTTATTATCTTTCATACATGGTAGATAACTGTGTTGTCCCATTGGAACATCGGCGAAATATAAGCTATGTATCTCTGTTAAATAGATTTTGGGAAGTGTTCCTCTGAAATACATGACCTCATATCGTAGGTTAGAGTATTTAACCGTACAACAAGATTGTCCAGAGATTGAAGTCCGTTTCTTGTCACTTGGACGACAGAAAGAACTATACACTGCAAATAATTCGTTTCCAACAGAACAGTCCCTATGTGCACGTTAAAATAACGATCCCAGACACATACTCCGGGAATCACGTACATGTTTGCAAGCATTGCTTTCATGAATTGAAGACCTGCTGCTTTTTTGTATCTTTGTTGCCTGTAACATTTTTGTTTTCAGCAGATTTCAACAAACAAATCCATATTTGTGTCACAAAAACATATATTATTACATATTAATCATTGTGTCTCCAACATGTAATATTGAATACCAAACACAATTTGGTTGGACACAAGTATACTATATTTGCGACAAGCTACAAACACGTAATACTTGCATCCAAACAAGAAAATGAGGCAGATTTTTCAGCGCGTGAAATATATATGATACCAATACATCAACAAACACTATGCCCTCTATCCTGGTAGTCATCTCCTTACTGCCTAGATTTGGGGCATCCTCTGATCCTTCGTCAAAAAAAAACTCAATTTTAGGGAAAGTGCAACTACTAAAATAAATTTGTATTTATAATTCAATTTCTATACATAATAAATCCAAGTTAGTGAACTATGACTCGCTTGTCTTAAACGAAAAATTAGTTTGTAGCAAACATTTGATATTTCTCGTAAAAGTTTGTTTGACTTTAGAATTACTATAACCCACTCGTTTATATATTTGCTTTCGCTTTTGCGTTTAGAGTCAGTACATATTATTTGGTGGAAATCTATTTCGGTTCTATGAAACGTCTTAATTTTTTTATCACAAAGGAAGTGATTTGTTTTATTCAACAAATGTTCGTTTGCCGCAATTACAGTCCCAAAAAGTAATTCATTAATCTGAAATATTACTTGGGCGTAACGAAATTTCCCTTTGCTTGAGTGCATACGAGTATAGCTTAAGTTTTTGTTTTGTATAATTTTTCAAACTATTAAATTCTCTACTATTTTCTACTTGCAATCGATGTTTTTCAATAAAAAATCTAACGAAGCTGAAAAATGTAAATACATACTTTCAATAATTGAATCAACTATTAAACATCATATAATAAACGATTTTCTATTTTTCAGTTATTGACTGCATTTATTAACAAACGATTAATAACAAAAAAAAGTAGTGGTGGTTACGCTTTTTCGAGCGTCTGTTTGCTACTTTTTACATGAAATATAATACACTTGTCTCAGCTGCTATGGCGCGAGAGAAAAATGTACCAGTATTTAATGAAATTGTATTAGGGGTATTCACACACAGTGACTGAATGGTATTTTCATATGTTTTCGATATGTAGTGGCTACATAAATAACCATAAATGTAGGAATAGGTTTGGAATCGCGGGCGATAATAAAGAGTGGTGAATTTCTTAGGGACATGTACCAAATAGATTTTATCTTATTTCTCTAACGTCGCTATCAGAGAAGATTTCGTTTTTGCGTGAAATTATTGCCACATTTAGCCTGGTACTATGTATTTCACGATAAAAGTATTCACGCAAACATTTTTATTAAGTAAAATTTTAAAGTTTTCTTACAAAGCACCATCGGCAGCACATTAATAGTTTCTATTCTTAGAAACTCTGTGATGTAGATTGAAACTCACCTCACAGCACTGCAACAATGCGAGGACATGGTGGAAATATTCTGTCTGAACTTTTTGTTGGAATTATAGGCTTTTCAGTGATGTTGGTACTTAGCGATCTTTGATCGATACTAATTCGCACATGTGAATTGCAGAATTGAATTTGTATATATACAAGGCGTTTCAAAAGAAGTCATCCGATGTTGTTTGGCTCTCATATTTTTTCTAAATGAAAAACTTCGATTCTGTTTTTTGATTATATTTATCTGAACCTTTAGCATTTGATTGGTTAAGTTGAGAAGAAGATATCGGTTAAATGGGCGCCGTGACAATTGATTACCATACGGGCTCGTTTTATCTCATTTTTCATCACTTCGGCGAGATCTTCGGGCGACAGATTCTCGCACTCGTGTCGAATGTTGATCTTGAGGTCTTCCAGGGTCTCGGGCTTGTTCACGTAAACACGGAACTTCAAAAAGCCCCACAAAAAAAGTCTGGAACGGTTAGATCTGGCGATCTTGCGGGCCAGTGCGAATCGACAAAACGAGAGATGAGGCGACCCTGGAACGCCGCCTTCAGAATATCGGTTGTGGCTGGCGCAGTGTGTGCCGTTGCTCCGTCCTGTTGGAACCACATGTCCTCCAGTCCTAATTCGTCGAATTCCGGCAGAAAAAATTCGGTTAACATGGCCCTATAGCGCGCACCGTCCACTGTTGTCGTCTGACCAGCGGCGTTCTCAAAAAATGGCCCGATGGCTCCTCCAGCATGAACAGCGCACCATGCAGTCACTCGTGCATCACTCGTGGATTTTTCGTGCCCCAGAAGCGATAGTTTTGCTTGTTCACGTACCCGCTGAGGTGGAAATGAGCCTCATCTCTCATTATGATTTTGGTGGAAAAATCGTCCACTTCAACAGGCAGCAGCTGATACACGGACTGGACTTTGTATGGGAATATGCGCAGGTCTTTGATCAAAATTCGCCATAGGGACGACGGGCTGATGGCTAATTGCGAGGCACGGCGTCTGGTCGATGTTTCCGGCGACAGCTTGCCATCCTCGGCAACAGCGGCGATATTCTCGGCAGAACGGGCGCACCGAGGCCGGCCACTCCTGGCAACGTCTCGTGTGGCCCCATACTCTTCAAGGTTAGTGGCCAAACGGCGCAGTGTTTGCGCAGTCGGTGTTGGGCGGCCTGGGAATCGGCGACGGTATTCGCGCTGCGCCAACACCACAGGCGAATTGTTACGCAAAAAAATTGACACGATTATTCCGCGTTCTTGGGGAGTGTATCGCTCCATGGCTTGTTTACTTGTATTCTACATCTGTCTAGTCGACAAATGTCAAAGCAGATTTGAAATTGGCGGCCATTTGCAAAAATAAGAGCATCTTCCAATAGGGTTGTCACTTTTGAAACCCCCTGTACGATTGATGATCAACCGATGGTATCAATTGGGGCACAATAGTTAGGCATCTGATGATGAACTTGTCACGGAGTCATGCCAGTTACTGTGTGTAAAACTGAATTGACTATTATTTCCAACAAAAACCAACCATTTTTCAGTAGAAAAATGTTCATGACTTGTAAGCTTGTAATATGAATGAATTAACCAAAAACTAACAAAAATCGGTCATAAAAATTCAAACTCAAATAAATTCTTAAATATTGCCATATGTGACCTGCTCCACGAAAAAGGACCTCTGCGCCGAAAAATTTTTTTTTTACTTTTTGAGTGATTCTTATGGGAAAACGCTCTTTCAAATGCCGCAAACCGCAAGTTTCTATGTCTTTTAGTTTTTTTACAAATCACCTGTAAAGATGAACATAATTAATGAAAAAATTGAAAAATGTGATATAAATAAATATAAATATAAATATATTATAATATTTGAAATTTGAAAAAAGTTCAATATCAAAGGTACAAAATTACAAAAATATTACTCCTAACACGCTTTTTTGGTAGATCTTCTGTAGCGGAAAAACGAAGCTTTCGGCGCAGAGGTCCCTTTTCGTGGAGCAAGTCACATATGGGTTTTTCTTAGATGTAATAGACTCAAAATCGTTGTTTCTTTATTATATTCTTCTCGAAGAATTACTTAAGCAAAATGCTATCTTCAATGCATCAGCATGTCCTATATGTATGTGTGTATATAATTATTTGTATCCTTAGGGAATCTGAGGGAAATGCAGTATATACTGTCAGTTGGTAGAACTTTAATGCAATTCGTTTCTATTTTCTCTTTTCTGACTGTCACCATCTGAAGCACACCCAGAGAACTAATTGATTGAAAAGAGGTTGTTGCACCCGTAAATTCGGCTGTTACCACCGAATTGGGGTTGCCCCAACCGAATTTAGTCCTCACAACTGAAATTCGGTTGAAGCAACCTCGTTTCTTAATTGAACTTGAACTATATTCGTTCTGTCACCCAAATTTTTCAAAATTTCGGTTGATACGACCGAATTTGGAAATAATTCGGATACAACAACCGAAATTGGAGTAACCGAATGTGACATCAATTCAAGTGCAACAACCATCTATTCGGTTGTCACAACCGAATTTGGTATCAATTCGGTCGCAATAACCGACTTGACCCTTAAGTTGGTTGCGGCGAGCGAATTCGGCGTCAATTCGGTTGCTGTAACCAAATTTCACATGAACTCTGTAGGTAGAACCGTATTTAATTTTCAACTTGATGTTTAAAATTATAAAAACAAATATTATATCAAAAGAAGTTAAAGAACATATAATTGTTCCTGTCGCCGCGATATCAAGATTTTTTTTGTGGTTATTAACAAAGGTAAGTAAACATATTGTAATTGTGGTTTTTGTATTAAATCGTTGTATTTTGAAGAAAATGTCCAAGGAGATATCAACAGTTTTGAAACTTTTGAAGGTTGATCGTTGGAGATATGCTGCAATCATCTGTGTATGAAACGGTTTAGGACCTACATCAACAGATACAACACGCCAAAATTAGAGCGGTTACCCATGATGGCCGGGACTTCCAAAAAAGTCGGTAGTGACGTGTAAAACAAATGATTACCCTATTTTTTTAATATGAATACAGGAAAATAAATCATTATTTAATAATAAATATGCTTTCAAAATTCAAATGTGGCACTATCTACATACGCTTGTGTCAACTATCTATCGAGGTTGTGTCAACCTCTAATGAGGTTGTGTTAACCTCTAATGAGGTTGTGTCAACCTCTAGTGAGGTTGTGTCAACCTCTAATGAGGTTGTGTCTCCGTCTAATGAGGTTGTGTCTCCGTCTAATGAGGTTGTGCCAACCTCGAATGAGACATGGGGTTCTGGCAACCTCCAATGAAGTTCTGACAACCTCCAATGAGGTTGTGACTGCTTCCAATGAGGTTGGGAGAACCTCTAAATTCGGTTACGGATAATTCGGCTGTCTCAACCAAATTTTCCTATTAGTGCACATTAGTATGGGGTGGTCCCCATACAAAAAAAAAATAAGTGGAGGCGGACACCCCCAAGGTTTAATGATTATCCAAACAAAATTTCAGAACACTAAAATTGTTGTTGATCCGTGCACCCTAAATACCGCAATTTTAGGTTTTATTGTGCTACGCTGTAATTTTGTATCCTATCGAAACGAAACGCATACCGTTGTTCATGTTTTGTCAATGGCTCCATTTTTCCCTTTGAGCACTTTTGACTCCGAAGTCAATTTTGACTGTTGACTTTCTGTATTTCGTTTCCTATATGCACATGACGCCTATCTATTTCATTTCATTTATTTATTACGTCTATGGACAAAAAATCCTTACAGACTAGCATATTAAATTACATATGTAAACTACTATATAAATTCATTGAGTTACTTATACAAAAATTAAAGTAAAACATTATAAATTAATACATTAGTTGAAATATTAATTAATTATAGTATATAACAAATTTCTAAAATTCGATTTAGGAAGACTAAAATCAATTAAATTGCAATATTTATTATAAAGTCTCATGGCTTTTAGTAGTGGTTCATTAAGGCATAATTCGTAGAACGCAGACAAACATAAAAATAAGTGTAATGCCGTAAAATACGAATCGGAGCATTAATAGAAACAAACGATAATAGTTCCGGACAATCAACACACCCATTGATAACATCATACAAAAATAACAGAATTCCAATATCTCTTCTTAAACTCAGAGAATTTAATGAAATAAGTAAGCATCTACTTTTATACGATGGAATTGGGTTAGAAAAATTCAAAGAAATCAAAGCAAACTTTAAGAATGATTTCTGAACACGTTCAATACGATTAATATGAATATACGCTGTAGAACTCCAAATAAAACAGCAATATTCTAACTTGGACCGACAAAATAATGAAAATATTACAGTTTTTGTATATGGATTTGAAAATTGGGCCGTATTTCTACGTATAAAGTACAAAGTAGAATAAGCTTTTGGAATAATATAGTCCAGGTGAGATGTAAATATTAACTTCGAGTCAAACATTACTCCCAAATCTAAATATTCAAATGCATTAGTCAAACCATTACCATTAATTTGATATTGTGAATAAATTATATTTTTACAACGGTGAAAAGTCATTTGAAAACATTTAGATAAATTAATTAATTAAACCATTGCTTGTGGACCAAGCAACAAACCTATCCAAATCCGCTTGCAGAAGTATAGCATCATTAACTGAACGCACGGTATAAAAAATTTTAAGGTCATCAGCGTATAGAAGATGTCTGACATGTAAGAAGCACTGAGATATATCATTCTTACTTACTTACTTATCCGGTCTCGGACAACCCCGGGGGGTCAGGGACCTTACAAAACGAAGATAACATATTTCGCCAACCAGTTCGATCTTTTGCTTTATCTCTCCAGTTGGCAATACCAAGTGTACGCATGGATTCGGCAACCTGATCCCTCCAGCGGAGTCTTTGTCTTCCTATTTTTCGTCTTCCTTCGAGTTCATTCTACTGACATGGCCTAGCCAGCGCAATCGCGTTATCTTGATCCGCTTAACTATGTCAATGTCAGGATAAAGCTCATACAGCTCATGATTCATGCGTCGCCGATACTCGCCGTTGTGCACTATGGGGCCATAAATTTTTCGGAGTATTTTTCACTCGAAGACTCCTACAGATGTTTCGTCTGCTTGCGATAGGACCAAGGATTCTGCGCAATAAAGCAAGACAGGTTGAATGAGAGTCTGGTACAGCTGGACTTTTGTTACTCGAGAGAAGGCTTTATCTCTAAAGTGCTTGCTTAGCCCAAAGTAACATCTATTCGCAAGCACAATTCTCCGCTTGATCTCAAGGCTGACGTTGTTGTTTTTGTTCACGGCAGATCCGAGGTATATAAATTCGTCCACTACCTCGAAGTTATAACGGTTATCAACGTTCACGCTTTGGTCTAATCGCGTGGAGGCCCTGTTCGTTGAAACCATTAATTTTGTCTTGTCCTCATTCACCGTCAGACCCACTTTTGCTGACTCCCTCTCAATTCTCGAAAAAACCGCAGTAACTTCTCCAATTGTGCGCCCAATGATATCTATATCATCAGCATACCATGCTGCTGATGGTTTTATTCATGTTGACTGCAGCTTTTCTCATAATGATCTCCATTAAGATGTTAAAGAGATCGCACGATAGGGTGTCGCCTTGCCTGAGGCCTCGTTTAGTTTCAATAGGTTCGGTAAGATCCTTACCAAATTTTACTGCGGATTTGGTGTTCGTCAAGGTCATCCTGCAAAGGCGTATGAGTTTTGCAGGAATACCAAGCTCAGACATTGCTTCATAGAGTTTCTCACTTATCGGACTATCGAAGGCTGCTTTATAATCGATAAATAGATGATAGGTATCGACTTGTTTTTCGTGTGTCTTCTCCAGGATTTGGCGTAGCGTGAAAATCTGGTCAGTTGTCGATTTTCCAGGCCTAAAGCCACACTGGTATGGTCCAATCAAGTCAGCGATAATTGGTTTCAGTCTTTCGCACATTATACTTGATAGAACCTTATATGCTATGGATAAAAGGCTTATTCCACGGATACTCGGGTCACCTTTTTAAATATGGGACATAGTACACTGAGACTCCAATCGCCGGGCATGCATTCATCTAACCAAATTTTGCTAATGAGCTGATGCATGCACCTTATCAGCTCATCGCCGCCAGCCTTAAACAGCTCCGCCGGTAATCCATCGGCTCCTGCGGCTTTGTTGTTCTTAAGCAGGGCAATAGCTGTTCTCACCTCGTCTTGGTTAGGAGGGGGGCAATCGACGTCGTCGTCCATATTGTGATCGATTGTCCCATCGTGCACATCTGCGACGAGATTGCCGTTCTTGTTTTTACAGAAGGGGGCCCTGAACCATGTCCATTAGTTCCGTTTTTAACTTTTTGGTAGAATTTGCGGGCTTCGTTCTTCCTTCTGTATATCTCAATTTTCTCACTCTCGCGCTTTCTCCACTGCCGTTTCTTACGCCTAAAGAGACGGTTTACCTCCTTTCTCTTCTCCCTCTACCGCTCAGTTGCAGCTCGCGTTGCAATTGACTGAAGCATTACCATACGTGCAGCGTTCTTTTCGTCATTTGCTATGCGACACTCTTCATCGTAACATGGTTTATTGCGAAGCGGTTTTTCGAAACCAAGTACGGTTGTTGCGGCAGTTTTTATAGAGTCGGAAATGGGTTTCCACTGCGCATCAGGATCGTCATCGGGAGGGGGTGGGTTCTGTGCCAAAAGTTGCGAGAGCTTCCTTGAGTAGGCTGTGGCTACCTCTGGTAATTGCAGCTTTCCGATGTCCAGCTTCCTCTGCGTCTGGTTTCGTACGATTTTCGCTCTACTTAATCTTGTGCGAACCTTTGTTGCTACCAGGTAGTGATCAGAATCGATGTTAGCTCCTCTGATCACTCGTACGTCCATTACACTGGATGAGTGCCTTCCATCAATTACCACGTGATCAATTTGGTTCTTCGTTCTTTGATCAGGGGATACCCAAGTAGCCTTGAGGTCTTTATGCTGGAATCTTGTGCCACTAATGACCATGTTTTTTACCGCGGCAAAGTCAATCAGTCTCATACCGTTGTCGGAACTGTCAGCATGAAGACTGAAATTGCCAATAGTTGGATTAAACACATTCTCCCTTCCTACTTTGTCATTAAAATCTCCTAGTACAATCTTAATGTCATGGCCAGGGCAGCGGTCATACGTTTCCTCTAGGAGCTCATAGAATATGTCTTTGGCATCATCATCTTTCTCGTCTGTCGGGGCATGCCCACAAATTAGGGAAATATAAAAATATTTCGCTTTTATGCGGATTGTGGCTATTCGTTCACTCACAGGATTGAACCTAGAGACTAGATGTCGCAGTCTTTTGCCAACTACAAATCCGCAACCAAATTCATGTTTTTTTTCATGGCAACTGTAGTATATATCGCAGTTTCTTTTTCTTGTGCAGCCATGTCCTGTCCATCGCTTTTCCTGGATAGCGGTAATGTCAGCCTTATAACTTTCGAGGACATCTGAGGACATATAGAGTTCTTACATTGCAAGTGCATATCCGTAAATCGTGGTCCTTATAACGTTTGCGGGGGTCGTCAACAAATAGGGGTTGTTTATGTTTTCTGTTTCGTTTTTGTATTTTCACTGCCATTATGAACGGTGGCGGGAGGCAAACCCAGTCCACCGGGTTTTTGCATTTTACCTACTGCCAAGATATTTGATTGCAGCCGCCCATTATGGATCAGACGCTGACCAGGATGCGATATGTTGAACCTGGATTTTCTTCTTTTAGTTTCTATCCGCCGTTGGCCCGTATGTTTGGCTCATCCCCTTCTAAGGACAAAAGAATATGCCCGATTGTTTGATGACATCAGTCGCCTACTAAACCTGATTTGATGCTAATTTGTTTCGCCTTCTCTGCCCAGGACATACTGCGTGGAAGTAGTTAGCTGCTTGAACTGCCCAATGAAGGAATCATTTCTGGCCACTCCCAAGTGAATGGCAATCAGAAACTTTCCACCTCCAAGGACAGTCCCATGTCCTGAGATATATCATTCACGAAGATATTAAATAACAACGGCCCTAGAATACTTCCCTGAGGGACACCCGAAACAGGAATATACGGCTCAGAGTAAACTCCATCTATTAATACGGAGCAATACCTATTAGTTAAATACGAACGGAACCATCTAAGTGGGTGGAATACCGATTTTAACTAGCTTTAATAGTAATACATTATGCGGCACTCTATCAAATGCTTTAGAGAAATCAGTGTATATAGTATCCACCTGAAATCCATTTACAAAACTGTCAACACAATAACGGGTAAAAACAGCCAGGTTGCTCGTTGTCGACCTACCAGAGACAAAGCCATGTTGAGCAGGATTTATATATGATTTAAATTGAAAAAACAATTTATCAAAAATAATATACTCAAAAATCTTGGCTATATTCGATAACTTTGAAATTGGTCTGTAATTAGAAACAATATTCTTATGACCAGATTTATGTAAAGGAACACAGTCGTAGTTTTCCATTTCAGAATAAAATAGCCCGACTATAACGATTTATTGAAGATAATCTTTAAAGGAATGATTATTGCAGTACAACACTTTTTAAGAGGAAATGCAGAAAAGAATTCAACATCCAACTTATACGCTATTGAAAGTTTAGAAATCGCAGAAACTATATCATCATCACAAATGCGCAATTCAGTAAAATCAAAAAATGGCAGAATATGATTAAAATCATCATCATTAAAAGCAAATTGACTACTGGAGAAATTCGACTGAAAAAACTCTCTAAATAGATTAACTGACTGAGATGACGTATTTGAAATAGCATCATTAAACACCACTGATGAAGGGATAGAAGAATTATATTCCTTGACCTAATGAAACTCCAAAACCTTTTGGGATTTGTTTTTATACTATCACTATACATCAAAATATATTGATTATAGAGAAATTTATTTAAAAAATTGAATTCACGCATATAATGTAAATAAAAACACTCATCATCTGCATTATTATGAGCCTTGAATTTATTATAATATTTATTCCTTTAATTTTTTAATCGTTTTAATCCTTTAGTATACCATGGAAATTTGTGTACTTTAGGCCTTTTTAACTTAATATTCTCAACGAAGATTCTAAGAATAGTTTTTTAAAAATTCCTCATAACAAATAGCTACAATACCACTATTTAAAACTGACAACCAATCTATATTAACAATCAATGAGTTGATTGAATCATAATTACAAGAATTATAGTCATAACTAGGCAATTCAAATCGGCAACCATTTTCAAAATTATAGAATTCAAATTCAATCTCCTAAGGTGAATGATGAACAGTTGGTGGAGAGAAATATAAATTGCATGCAGATACTGAACATTTCAAGTCCGAACTAACAAAAACCAAATCTAATATTTTCCCTAATTTATTGAATACATTAAGCTTTATTAACATTATTAGGCAAAAAATAATCCATGTCCTGCATTCCAGTCCATACAATATCATTGAGATTGAAATCTGCAAAAACGCAACATCTATCATTATAATTCATTTTGTCGGAAAACTGCATAATGTTATCAATATGATGCATATATAAATCATCCGAACTGTTTGGCGGGATATATGATGCACAAATATTGTGATTTTACTAAAACACAAATTTGATCCAAAAGAGGATTATTATTATTAAATAGCACAATATTAGACATTATTGTCTTTTTCACAGCAATTAATACACCACCACCTCTATTGCAGCCAGTAGAAATAAAATCCCTATCCTTACGGTCGGTGGTGCAATGGTTAGTGTGCGCGGCTCTTGTACATGAGATCCTGGGTTCAAACCCTGCTCTGACCACCTTCAAGTTTTCTTTCGGTGGCGGTCACCTCGCATAGTGACGGCGACACTATCGAGTATATAGCCATGAAAAAGCTTCTCAAATTACCGTTCGGAATCAGTGTAAAACTGTAGGTCGCAATCAGTGAGTGAAAACTGGAAAGCGCACAGCTCAGTGATTGTGAGAAGTTCTCCCCAGTCCCTTCATGGGATATAATGGGAAACCATTTATTTATTGACGTGACAACGTCTTAAATTAGGTTGCGGCTGGGAGTCACTTATGAAAAAGTGTAACGCCCGGTAACGTTACGATGAGTCACCGAACACAAGTAAACGCAATGTGTTTACTTGTGTGCCAGAAACGATTTGCTTTGCTGGCTTCTAGTGGCTGTTGGTCGGTGGTGTGAGTGTTTTTGTTTTTTGGCACATCATATATATGACGACTGAGCAAGTATGTATGTGCGTATATATGTGCGTGTGTATGAATATTGATTTAGATCAGTCTGCATTGGATAAGGTATTATTTTTTGTTTGTTTTTGTTTTTTGTTTTTTGGCTTTATGATATGTGTAGTGTATGTTTGTGTGTAGAAATTTTCATATGAATTAGGTAGCCAAAACGAAACAGAGAGCTGCGGTTGGCTTTAAAAACGATATGCGAATATGATGAATTGAAATGCTTTTTGGTTAGTAAATTATTTTCTTTTGTTTTTAATAAAAGAAATGTTTATTTTTTATAATAAAAGAAATGTTTATATTTTATAATAAAGGATATGTTTATTGTTTATAATGTCACATTTGATAATGTGTTCATAGAAATCGCACAGGTACCTAGATGGTGTTGAAATTACTTCTATTTTCCTAAACCATAAGTTTCAATAAATGTTAAAACATCGCCCGTGAGTTCTAACACTCATTGGGCAAGTGAGTTCATTGCACTCCTATTGTGCAATTTAATTATATTGATATCAATAAATATTCTACCGAGAAAAAGACCTTGTCACGTAAAATCTTCGCCCGTAAAACCGACTTTACAGGCAACAATTTTTTTTTTTTAATCATTAACAATTTTCTAATTGAATTCTTATATTTTTCCTTCATTCACCTACCACTTGAACTACTATCTTTATGTAAGAGGATGAAACTCCATTCTTTTTTCCATTATTTTTCTTCAAATATAAAAAATATTGCACCACTTTCCGATTTGTTTAGGGAATTTTGTTTTGTCTATATCTCACGCCTGGAGCATAATTTTAAACCAGTATTTACAAAAAAAATAGTGGGTGTAAGTCCGTGGGATTACGTGTGGCGCGTGTCAGTTGAGAGACACAGTAAACGACTTCAATTGGAACTAGACGAATTGCAATTTAAGTATATTTTACAATTTTAAATCGCTTGTAACTTTATTGTTTATAAACCAAAATGAGTACTTCCAAGGCACATATTTCACAATTTTTAAAGCCCTTTCCTACTGCTTCAAAAAAAATGCTATATTAGGGTGGTAGAAAACGAGATAGCATAGGATACTAATCGAATTTCACATCGGAGTCAAAAATGATGAATGCACGAAATGTAGCCCTTGTCTAAATCTGAACAACGACGGTATGCTTCTTTTTCCAATCGAACTTTAAATCGCAACACAGGATATAAACAACTAAAAAGGCGGTATTTAGGGTGCACATAAAAAATTTTTTTTGTGCTTCCGAAATTGTCTCCAGATAATCTTTAAATCTAGGGGGTGACTGACCCAACTTTTTTTTCGATCCACACTAGTGCACATCATGTTTTTTTTATAACATTATAAATTGGCGTGTTTTGTAGTCAATTAGATGTCAACGTCTTCGATTATGCCTATTATTCGCTTTTTATTGGTTTCTTCTAAAAACAACAACAAAATAAAAAATCTTGTTTCATAAATCCAATCATCCCCTTTCTAGACAAATCACTGAAATAAACAAACAAAAATTTAACTCATTAATTACACAGAAGAAAATTATTTCGGTTCTTTTTTTGGTAGCAATATTCATCAGCCACCCTGTATATGACCAGATTTTCATTATTATTCTGAAGAAATCTAACCAAAGGTAAATCTTTATTCTGATACTCTCCCCTTACGTACTTTTTTCGTGAAAAAAACACCATCTGCAACACATTGAAATATTTTTACATAAATATTGACACCCTTGATACGCTCTCATAGTCATCGACTTCGATCCGACCCGTTGAAATTCAAAGAAAGTAGGTCGGTGCAAAACGTGACAACGCCCGTAAAACGTAAACAGCATAGACTAAAAAACATGATGGAATCAAAAAAATACACGAGGTGTCAGGCGACACCCGGGTGGAATGAAGTTCCTTTCGCTATATATTATGTGCTAGTTAGTTTCAACACGCCATGTATTTTTTTAAAGTATATTTTTAGGTCCTTTTTGTAAGAATATGTATTATATTTTCCCGAAAAGGTCCTTTCTGTAATGAGAGGTCCTTCTTTTATTAAAAGCTAATGTTTTTTTTAAGAAAAGGTACCATTTTTAATAAGAAGTACTTTCTGTAAGAAAAAGCCTAAGAGTATGAATTTTTTTATAAAGAAGTACTTTTTTAAAGAACAGGTACTTTTTAAAGAAGTGGTACTCTTTTTAGGAAAAGGTTATTTAATTAAGAAAATTTACTTTTTTTCAGAAAGGCTACTTATCTCAAGAAAAGCAAAGTAAAGGTATTATTTTATTTTTAAGATAAGGTACTTTGAAGAAAAGGAATGTTTGTAAGAAAATGTATTTTTTAAAAAAAAAGGTATTTCTTTTTTTTTAAGAAAGGGGAATTTTTTTAGAATTGGTCCTTTTTCAAGATCAGGTACAATTTCAAGAGTAGGTACTTATCTCAAGAAAAGTTATTTTGTTTTACATAAAATGTACTCTTTAAAGAAAATGTAGTTTTTTAAGAAAAGACAATTTGTTTTAAGATAATGTACATTTTTAAGAAAAGGTACTTACATATTTAAAAAAATTACTTTTTTTAAGAAAAGGTACTTTTTGTAAGAAAATTTACTTTTTTAAGCAAAGGTACTTCTTTAAGATAAGGTATTTTATTAAGAAACTATACTCTGTTTAAGAATATGAATATACCTATTTTTTTGAGAAAATTCACTCTTTTTAAGAAAACGCACTTATTTAAGAAAATTTTATTTTTTTTAACTTCTTTCACTTTGGCTTTTCTAAATTTACTTTTTATTCGGTTCGAAACTACAATATGTATTAAACAGGCTCCACCTAGAAAATTTCCCATTAAACAAAAAAATAGACACAAACCAAACCAAAAGTAAGAGTGTAAAAGTATGTGTGCTGCCAAATGTAATTCCATGCTCAGGGTTGTATTTCATAGATTTGCCATTCTTACACTTTGGCTTTTCTAAATTTAATTTTATTTGGTTGAAAACTACAATATGTAACAAACAGGCTCCATCTAGAAAAGTACCCAATATAGTTGATAATAATGGGTTTTAATAAAGTAGTTAAAAAAAGCTGTTTAAAATTTTTTCATTTAGCCCCCATCCCGCAACGTGCGATAAGGAACTTCGTTCCAAAATCATTTCAATAAATTTTGGTGTGTTTTATTTATCCCTTATGGTTTCGAAAGAATTTAAACATCCATCAAATTTTTTAATTTGTATTACTTTATCTAATAGTTTAACGATGTGTAATGAAATTTAATACTAACTTTCATCATTTTGAATTTGCAACGATTTTGGTTTGAAATATTTTATAAAATCGTATATGGCTTTGATATTACGTTACGTATTTGATGTTCCACATTATGTTATGAAGTTTCGTATCTATATGCATATATAGATGAAGAAATTCCAAGGTTTTTTGAATTTGTTGAATTTTGAATTTGATATGAAAGCCCTTAACAAGTTTTGAATTTATCTAGCAGTTCACAGCACTTTCGCTGGAGTTTTAGTTAATATGAGGCAATTTGAAGGCTCCGTGACATTTTGAACTTCCCTCGTCGTTAAATAAAAATCCACACTGCTCCTGTCAATTGCCTTCTGTTTATAGATCACTGTACAATTTTAGGAAAACTGCGTCATATTTTTATGTTTGATAGTAAGTGAAAACAGACAACCTCCTTAATTGCGACGAAAACGGAAATAAGTGAATTGCATGTGCTCATCAAGCATTCTTTTTTTGCGTAAAAAAATCATCACCGAAATCAAGGATATTGATAAAATCTATGGGGACTCTGTACCAACAATTCCAATGGCTAAATAGTGGTTTACTGGATTTCATTGTGGTCGTACCAGCACAAGTGATGGACGCCAAATGTTCAGGTCGCCCAAAAGAGGTCCATGTAATTATATTGAAAGAACGTAGAATGAAAGTGTTTGAGGTGACTGAGGCTGTAGGCATCTCAACTGAGCAGGTACATCCCATGTTATATGTATATTTGGACATGAAAAAGCTATCCTCGAGATGGGTGCAGCGATTACTCACACTCGACCATAAGCGCAACCGCATGGCCACCTCAAATGAGTATTTGGCGATGTTCAACCACAATCAGTAAAACTATTGTTCACAGTTGTTGGACAGATTTGACATTAATTTCATTTTAAAATAAAAACACCTATTTTTAGATATAGTTGTGATTTGTTTTATTGTATTTTAAAGAAGACACCTTCCGATTAAGTATGGAATAAAATATCCGTCAAATAGTCCCCACGGCTCTGATCATGAAATTTTCCATGACTTTTTCACAGAGATTTGGCTGTATCTCACTGTTGATGCACTGTTTCTCGGATTTGAGCACAGGATTTGTTTGTGGTGTATTCGCTTAAACCCGAGATTTCGCAAAACATGGGCACGGCGTTAAATCGCATAATCTTGGTGGCCAGTTGACATCAGAATTTCTTGAGATAATTTGTTCAGGAAATCGTTTCTGCAATAAATCGATTGTTTCAAGAGCGGCATGGCAGGTGGCGCCGAAATGCTGAAACCACTTGACGTCCAGACCTATGACGTCTAGCTGAGGCCACAGGAACTTCGTTACCATGTTCCCCTAACGAATGCCCTTCACAGTTACTTCAATTTCGGCCTCAATATCCTAAATAAGGCCCAATCACGCCGCCTGACCAAAATCTGCACCAAACAGTTGCTCATTGTTGGTGCATTTGTTTCTCATGTATTACATGAGGATTTTCTGACCCCTAAATTCGACAATCTTGTGAATTCACGAAGCCATTCAGATAGAAATGCGCTTCAACGGAGAAGATGTTTTTTTTTGGAAAAATTGCCATTGACTTCACTTTGTTCCATTACCCATTGAACGAATTGCTGGCGCTTTCTATGGTCTGCTTGTTTGAGCTCCTGAATTAGCTTCATTTTGTACGTATGAAGTTTGATGCCTTTTGTCAAAATTCGTTGCGTAGTGCTTCGTGAAATTTTAAGTGTTTGAGAACGATGCCGAATTGAGGGTTTCGGGTTTTCGGCAACACTCTCGTTTATAACAGCAATGTTTTCTAGAGACCGATCGATGCACGGAAGTCTTACTGTCCACAAGCAACCCAATTTCTTCAAATTTTGTGACCACTCTTCGAATGGTTGACACATTAGGTGCACTTTCTCGACTGAAAATTATTTGAAGTTTGCGAGCGATCTCACCCTAACTATCGAAAATTTTTGTACTAAGTTTTTACAATTATAACGCGTTGTTCGTTCGTAATTCTAAAGAGGCGGATCAGTTTTGCCGGAATCCCAAGTTCAGACATAGCTTCGTACAGTTTTCCCCGTATGGGGTTATCGAAAGCAGCTTTGTAATCGACAAAAAGCTGGTATGTATCGATTTGCTTTTCGTGGGTCTTTTCCAGGATCTGGCATAGCGTGAATATTTGGTCAGTCGTGGACTTGCCTGGACTAAAACCACACTGATAAGGTCCAATCAGTTTTCAATAATTGGCTTTAGCCTTTCACATAATACGCTCGACAAGACCTTATACGCGATGGATAAAAGACTGATACCCCGATAGTTGGAATAGACACACGGATCACACGTTTTGAATTAAACAAACAAATTAAACAGATTTCAACATACTCTTCCAACTGGCTCTATCCTTCGCCTTTTCTAGCCAATTGGTAACACCAAGGATACGGAAAGATTCTTCTACCTGGCATTCCCAGAGGAGTCTTGGTCGTCCTCTTTTCCTGCTTCCATCGGGTACGTTATCGAAAATCTTTCGCGCTGGTGCATCTTCATCCATTCTGATACATGGCCTAGCCAACGCAATTGGCATAAGTTGATTCGCCTAGCTATGTCCACGTCAGAATACAGATTATATAGCTCATGGTTCCAGCGACGTCGGTACCCGCGGTTTTCCCTAACAGGACCATATATTTTACGGAGAATTTTTCTCTCGAATACTCCCAAGTGTTTTTCATCCACTTGCGATATGACCCAAGTTTCGGAGCCATATGTCAAGATAGGTAAAATGAGAGTCTGATATAGCTGGAGTTTTGTCCGTTGAGAGAGAACATTATTCCTTAACTGCTTGCTGAGCTTAACATAGTATTTATTTGCAAGCACAATTCTCCTATTTATCTCCAGGCTGAGGTTGTTGTGCTTGTTCACGGGTGGGTCCAATGTAGACAAATCCATCTACCACTTTAAAATTATATCGGTTGTCAACGTTCAAGTGCGGACCAAGTCGAGAGGTTTCTCTAGTCTTTGACACCATCAATTTTGTCTTGCCCTCATTAACAGCAAGGCCCACTTTCACTGATTCTTTTCGAATCTTGAAAATACTGCAGTAACTTCTCGAAAATTTCGCCCAATGATGTCTATGTCGTCAGCATACGCCAGCAACATAATATGGCTTTTCATGTTAATGGTCTTGTTCGTATTTACTGCAGCCTTTCTCATTATTTTCTCCATCAAGATTCGTACAATTTTCCCCGTATGGGGCAATCGAAGGCAGCTTTGTAATCGACATCAAGGTGGTATGTATCGATTTGCTTTTCGTGTGTCTTTTCCAGGATTTGGGATAGCGTAAATATTTGGTCAGTCCAAGTCCACACACTGATAATGTCCAATCAGGTTTTCAATAATTGGCTTTAGTCTTGCACATAATATGCTCGACAAGACCTTATGCGCGATGGATAAAAGACTGATACGGCGATAGTTGGAACCGACGCGGATCACCCTTTTTGAATACAGGACATAATACACTGAGACTCCAATCGGCGGGCATAGATTCCCCCAGCCATATACCGTATATAAGTCGATGCATGTGGGCTACCAGTACTTAGCCACCTGCCTTAAAAAGTTCAGCGGGTAGCCCATCCGCACCAGCGGCTTTATTATTCTTAAGGCGGGAGATCGCTGTTCTAATCTCGTCTTGATTGGGGGGGGGGGGTATAATCTACCTTATCTTCCACTATGATTACCTCATGATCTTCAGTGGAAGAATCTGAGTGGAGTAGTGCTGACAAGTGGTCTCTCCATATTTTGACCGCACACTGCATATCAGTCACCATATTCCCATTCTCGTCCTTGGAGGAGGGCAGCCCATTATTAGGCCCGTTCGTTCTTCGATCTTCTTACCCTCTGGAAAAACTTTCGGGATTCACCTTTCATCCTGAACATTTCGGCTTTTTCACTCTCTCTCTGCTCCCACTGCCATTGTTTCCGCCTAAATAGTCGGTTTTCCTCCCTTCTCAGCCTCTTGTAGCACTCACTCGCGGCACGCGTTGTAACTGACTGTTTCGTTGCAATACATGCAGCGTCTTTTTCATCGGTTGCAATGCGACATTCTTCGTCGTACCATGTCTTATCCTTCTGCGGTTTTTGATAGCCACGTTCAGTCCTCGCAGCGGTTTCCAAAGAATGGGAGATGTGCTTCCACTGCGCATCTGGGTATTCGGGAGGGGGGTATTCTGCTCTAGCAGGAGAGAGAGCTTCTGTCGATAGGACATTGATATCTCCGGTATCCAGCTTTTCCTGTGTTCGGCTTCGTACGTTTTTCGCCCTGCTCAGTCTTGTGCGAACTTTCGCAGCCACCAGATAATAATCCGAGTCGATATTGGCACCTCGAATCACACGTACACCCATTACACTAGAAGAGTGCCTGCCATCTATTACCAAATGATCAATCTAGTTCTTCGTCCGTTGATCAGGAGATATCCAGGTCGCCTTATGAATATCCTTATGCTGGAATCGTGTGCTACTAACTACCATGTTCTATGCAGCGGCGAAGTCTATCAGTCTTATTCCATTATCGGAGGTGGTATCATGTAGACTGTGATTACCGATGGTTGGTCGAAAGACACTTTCCTTTCCTAATTTGGCATTAAAATCGCCTAGAATAATCTTAATGTCGTGGTCAGGGCAACGTTCATATACTTCCTCCAGACGCTCATAAAATGTTTCCTTGACCTCATCATCTTTATCCTCTGTCGGTGCGTGCACGCAAATTAACGAGATGTTGAAATATTTCGCTTTGATGCGAATTGTGGCTATGCGGTCACTCACTGGGTTGAACCTTGAAACTAGGTGTCGCAGTCTCTTGCCTACTATAAATCCGCACCCAAATTCGTGTTTTCGATCATGGCAGCTG
Source organism: Phaonia tiefii (assembly GCA_963931995.1). Lineage (NCBI taxonomy): Eukaryota > Metazoa > Arthropoda > Insecta > Diptera > Muscidae > Phaonia > Phaonia tiefii. The sequence continues at coordinate 191,163,215 of OZ008368.1, read as the reverse complement.
TAGTAAATATCGCAGTTTTCCTTTCTGATGCAACCATATCCTGTCCATCGCATTTCCTGGATCGCTCTGATGTCAGCTTTATATTTTCCGAGGATATCCGCCAGTTGGAAAGTGGCAGCAGTCCTGTATAACGTTCGAACATTCCAGGTACATATCCTTAGATCATGGTCCTTAAAACGTTTGCGAGGGTCGTCAACAGTTGGGGGGTTTCTTTGTTCATTATCTTTTCTGTGTATTTTCATTGCCAATATAACGGTGGCGGGAGGCAAACCCAGCACACCGTGGTTTGCATTTTACCTACTGCCAGGATGATTATGTTTCAGCCGCCCATTATGGATCAGACGCTGACCAGAATGCAGTGTGTCGAAACTGGATTTTGGTTTCTTCAATTTTGATCCGCCGTTGGCCAGGGGTGTTGGCTCATCCGCCTTCAAAGGACAGAAGAATATGTCCACTACCTCGAAGAGCTTCAGTGACAGGGTCACTTAATAATCCTGAGACGTATCAGTGATCGCATTACCACTCAGGTTGCTCATTCGTTTCGCCTTCGCACTTTAGCTAGCTAACGGAGGTTTCCGATAAGCCATTGCCCAGGACATACTGCGTGGAAGTAGTGAGCTGTTTGGACTGTCCAATGAAGGAATCATTTCTGCCCACTCCCAAGTGAATGGCTATAGAAACTTTCCACCTCCATGGACAGTCCCATGTCCTTATGTATGTTTGGAAAAAGAAACTAATGAATAGACCTTGCCAGCTCTGCACAATCAGTTCTGAAAAATTTCGCATATAATCCAGACCATGGTATGGCACAATCTTCAGCACATGAATTTACACACTTCAGAAAATGTTCGAAATGTTACACACTGTTTTACTTTATTTTTGTCCATTATGGTTTTAAGTATTACCTTCCAAAACAATATTTAAGCTAACCCCCTAATGCTATACTTCACCTGAATACCCCTATTAATTCAAAAAGCGAAAGAAAAAAATTATTAAATTGTCGACTATTAACTGTGCAAGAAAAAAAAATCTTCTAAATAAACCAGAAAAATAAATGATATATCGAACATAATGTGATACTAAAAGCCAACATTATCCTAATGTCTAAAAGCACCGAATGCAATTCAATTGTGAGTTGAAAATCTTGTTAGGATCATTGATCAAAATTACACCATACGAAATTTTAGACGATTACATGAATATCCATTTAATACATGACTCTACAAAACGTTTAATATCGACATGTTAGACTTGACTCGCATACTAACCGCCGTTTCAGCAAATAAAAAAATAAAACACAATATTGAACTAAGTCTAGTTTAGGAGTACGTGATGTATCGGGAACTAGACCACCAGAAAAAGTAGTTCAATTCAAAAGAAGTTAAATGTTGTCTTAACACCTGGAAGAAATATGTATTGTAACACAATCGAAAGGGGTGTTTTTTTTCCTCCAAGTCGTACTCATATGGTTAAGAGAATGATTTTTTGTATTTTTTGACTCAACTTATTAAAAAGTTAATTTATACGCTTTTGGTTTTTTTAGTTTGAAAAACCGTTGGAAAATTATGTTGTTGACATTAAACATTTGACATAATTGATTTATACTCCCATACAACGAAAACGAAAAAAAAGCAACACGATTGAACAAACGAAATCCCCTGAGTAACACCCATGGAGTCCCAACACTCGAACACTCCAATCTTTTGCAGACTCTTGATACTCCATGACCAGAAAGCATGCGAGCGATGGGGTACAAAGAGAAAAAAAATTAACCAAACATTACAAGTGTCATGTTAAGAGTTTGACCTGCGTTAATAATGTTATTTTTCGGCAGTAATAACAGCGCTAGGAACAGCCAACCAAACCAAACAGAGCCAATAATTCCATGGAACATTGTGACAACATCAATATGGTTTATATGCGAATGCCAGGCAGTTGAAGTATCGTGTCAGAGGAACGTATTCATACCATGGAGTTCAATAGAAGTTTGTCTGTTAATTATGTGTGTTCGGTCGTCTGTTGGTTGGTCTGTCACAAGAGCCGCCCTTCCCACCCGCCTTTGTCGCTCGGGCGGTCGTTGGTGTGTTAATGTTCCAAGTTTCTTAAAGTTTGCTAAAACATGACAAATGACAAACAATTGTCAACTCTACAATGGAGGCGCAATATTTTCAAACAAACCCCAAAAAAAAAAAACAAAGCAAGCGAAGGTGTATGAAAATATGGAACAGTGATGCCAACTTGAGAAGCAACAACATCTTCTCAGAGGAATACCTGGTATCAAAAAGGATGTACAGGTAGAGAAGAAAAAAACTCCGCAATTTGGCAACCCTAGTAGAAGAGAACCAAAAAAGTCGACGCGATTCACTCAAACGCATTTCTTTCCCGCCTCATAACTTGATTATTTCATACTTTTTACATACTTTATGTAATTTTATTTAAATACGGTTGGAATTTCTATAGTTAGATAGAATAACTTCATCAGAAAACTGCTTGTGTATTGAAATAATCAACGAAGAGTAAGAGAAAGAGCAGAGAAACGACACGCTTCACTCGTTTTCTTTGTTGGCATTCCACTCCATGAGTAAATTTTCTTCTCTGTACAATAGTTGCTTTATGCTGGTATAATGGAGTTTTGTATTTTAAGACTCTGCCTAATATTTCGTCTTTTATACGACACGAGTCTCGACTTACGATGCTTCATGGTGAGTGAACATATTTCGTCTTTTATACGATGACTTACGACCCTGGGACACGATTCACGACTTACGATGCTTCATGGTGAGGGATGAAGAGAAGAAAGAGAGGTAGCATAAGAGTCGCGAATTGGAAATTCAGGGGGCGTTTTGATATTTCTCTTTCACCTCTTTCGTATTTTGACATGTCGGTAAAGCAACAGTATACAAAAAGTGATGAAAAATTGTTTTGAAGCAATTTCTTAATAGATTCAAAACAATATAATTTCAATTTTATCAGCCATTGTTCATTAATTTTTTAAAATGTTGAATTTGAGATTATTACGTATAGGGAAAAAGAAGATTAATCGACAATACGTCACAAAGAGTCACGCATAGTTGTATACAGAGAGTCATCGTCTGAAAGCACATGAATTCACGAAGCGTTACCAAAAGAGAATGAACACAATGTCCCAGGGTCGTAAGTCATCGTATAAAAGACGAATATGTGTGTATTTGTCCCGTGATCAATATTACAAATTTTTAGCTTCCTAATGCGAAGTTTACACCGACCAAGATTAACGCATTTCGAAGGTTAACTCTGTTAACCCACGCTAACCCAGAAGATTACTCGTACAATTTTAATCTGTAAAATCTGGATTTTTTTTTAAACTGGGGTACACTTTGATGCAACACTGTTGATTGTTATAGAAATGCAACCATAATTAAAACATACATACAAAATCAACTGTTTGGCCGACGTAAGCCGATCGAAAATTACTTACACTAACAGCCTTTTAAATCTCACTCCGCCGCCGATATTAATGACTCTTATTGGTTTAAAATGTGAGCCGATTTCATCGACTGGCCCGATTTGACCGACTGATCCAATTTTCAACGATCAGTTATTTCGAAAATAACCCAAATTTGTACAAAACTGACAAAATTAATAGCCGCCAATTTAATTTTTCTGTTGCGCCGTCGTATTCAATAATTTTATCTCGGCTCGGAGTTGGACTGAGCACGGAGTTGCCAACTGAAATATCAATTTGATCTCAAATTGGGTGGTGTAAACGGAAAAGATTAGATAACAAGGATATAGCTAAACTGGCCGCGATAAACTGCTATCTAAATGCGATTGTCTCAAAGCATCCGTGGTGGAATATACTACATAGTACTTTCCTGCACAGATAAAGAAAAATAATAGATGAAGCACAAGTGTTGGGAAATATTTAGTGTACTGAGTAATTTTCTACGTGTCGCTGAAGGAATCATTGGGATTTTTTGTTCCCAAAAAAGTAAACAAAAAATATGATATTTATTAGAAATTTAAAAATTACAAGAATACGTAACTTAAAATCGAATTTTTGATTGTTATCGAATGCAGGTTAATTTTGGGCTATTTTTAGTAGACGTGTGTTATATGAAGGTTATGTTTCTGGATGATTTAAAATTCTTTTATTTATTTTGTGTTATAAGAGCTACAAAATTGTACATTAAGTTAATTTAATTTATATGTTTATTGTGGCCGTCGGTGGTGCAGTGGTTAGTGTGCGCGGCTCTTGTACATGAGATCCTGGGTTCGAACCCGGCTCTGACCACCTTCAAAAAAAAAATTCTTTCGGCGGCGGTCACCTCGCATAGTGACGGCGACACTATCGAGTATATAGCCATGAAAAAGCTTCTCAAATTACCGTTCGGAATCGGTGTAAAACTGTAGGTCCCCATCAGTGAGTGAAAACTGGAAAGCGCACAGCTCAGTGATTGTGAGAAGTTCTCCCCAGTCCCTTCATGGGATGTAATGGGAAACCATTTATTTATTTATTTAATTTATATAAGGTTTCTAGTTCAATTGCAATGAAAGTAATTGACTAAAGATATTAAATTTTTTAATCTTTTGTGGACCAAAAAAAATTAGGACCAACTAGGACCGGTGCGCGATTTTCACTTCTGAACACTTTAGACCCTAACCGAAGTCACTGATTTTATTTCGTTACCCTTTACTACCATTTGCTGAAGAAAATTCTTTTTTAAACTTGGGTCCAGTTTTTGATTTTATATTTAAATATAAAATACTTGTGTAATAATTGATTTTTTTCAGTGTAAAGTTAAAACATAACATTTAGGTCAGACAATACCATAAAATGTTAAGCTAAAATTTCGAAAGTTCCGAAAACGACGATGATGAAAATGTCGAACGTAATGATATAGATTTTTTTTAAACGAAGTTTTTTTTGAGATCCCAAAGAAATCTTGTATGGTTACGAAACAACCTTCTCAAACTTTTTATTTATTTTATAATCCCTAATAAAGCTGGTAGAAAAATTTAATACGTTAAACCTTGTTAAGAAAAGAAATTTTATGGGAAAAGGTAAAATTACACATGCGCTTCCCTCCGTTAGGTTAGTTATCGAAATCCTGATCGCAAAATGTTTGCCAAAAATTAAATCGGGGCATCCAAAAACCTATGAAACGATACCCATAACGTTTTTTAAATTTAATATATAACCCGACCCCCCTCCATCCGTTGGAAAACGAAATGCCAGAAATGAGCTCAGCACCCTCAAAACCCTACCGACTAATGAGTTTGATGCGTCTAACGTCAAAAACAACGAGGTTATTAATTTTGTCCGGTCAGTTTTTAAATCTGTCCCAGTGTGCAACGTCTACAAATTTGGAAGTCCATTCGCCACCTCGCCGCTCTGATTTGACCCCGTTAATCTATTATCTCTGGGTCACAGGGAAACAAAAGTGTTACCCATATAATCCCGAGTCCATTGAGGCCTTAAAACACGAAATCGACGCTGTCGCTCACGAGATAGATGCCCAAACAATCGAAAATCTTCTGAAAAATTGGGTAGACCGAATTAGGTACGGTGAAGCATATCGTGGAATCCATTTGAACGATGCTGTGTTTCATTCATAATTGTCAATGATGAACCTTACCAATAAAATCATAATTTTGTAAAAATTGTATTATTATTTTTTTAAAGTGAAATTGAGTTCAGAGTGGACCCCTTATATACCTTAGTGCAGTTTCGACAAACATATTCATGTGTATGTAACACCAGCAAACTAATATTTAGGACAGACCTTCTTTTCTGCTTAATGCCAACAAAAATTAGAAATGCTCCACGTTACAAATTCGAGATGGATCCGTTTCTTTGGACATTTTTTCCGATACGTACATCCGTTACGGACTCATAACGAATTCGTTTTCGCATGAAATTCCTCTCGAAAACGCGAATCGTTTTTCGGATCCGTCTCGAACTTGCAACAGACTTCATATTCGACACTGTAGCGGGTTCGTTTTTTGTAAATAAACCGGATTCGAGACGGATCTACTTTTATAAAATTTTGCGGTTTCGAAACGGATTTCTTCTGATATTTAAAATTAAATAGGCAATGAACTATGTTTTCTACCTCTAATCCGCTGAAGTTTTTCACTTATAGCTCATTCGCACTGCAAAATATTTTCCTGATTTCGTATCAAATGCCCTAACAAATTTTTCCTGATTTGATTGAAAGTCAAGGCATATTGATGAGGTAGTGTTACTACGACAACAAATACACCAAGCCTAGAACAATAGGCAGTTGGCTTTGTCTGGTATTTTTCCACAATCAAATTCAGCACAAATATATTTCAAAAGTAAAGTATAAAAATATATGTTTGAGAAACAATAAGGTCCTAGGAAATGAGAAAAAGAAATAAGTCGGTTATTCTAGTGGTACCACCACATCAATGCGCCGTGACTAAAACGATGTACAAGTAGAAAGTCAAAATTTGTCTTCACTCAAATGCCAACAAAGAAAACGAGTGAAACCCTAGTACTTCTCTACTCCCTCTCTTACTCTCTTCATTGAATATTTCAATACACGAGCAGCTTTTTGATAATGTTATTGTATATAACTATACAAATTCCAACCATGTTGAAGTAAAATTACATAAACTATGGAAAAAGTATGAAATAAGCAAGATATGACGCGAGAGAGAAATGCGTTTGAGTGAACACCTAGCACTTTTTGGTTCTCTTTTACCAGGGTTGCCAAGTTGCGCACATCTTCTGGTTGTCTGATTGTAAATCGTCTTTGGCCGTGATTGAAATGGTTGTAAACAAACGTACTATTCGTTCGTAGTGTGAGATAAAACAGCGTTGCATAAAGCAAATCAAGCATTTTTTCCCTGATTCCTAGACAAATAAGAAAAAATACCTGATGTTTCGTCTGTCAAAACGTATGGAAAATCAAGCAAATGTTCTTGATTTCTGCTTCAATTCAATTTATTATTCATTATGGCATTACAGATTCATAGTTTAAAATATATACATTTAACGAGTTCAGGGATTTTTCCCTTTTCTACTTAAGGTTAACATGCTATTTATATTTATATACTCTTCTTTTATCATTATTATAAGATTTACAGGTAAAAATTTGCCAAAAACCTTTATGAATTATTTTGTTACCATATAATAAAACTTAAATACAAACTTAAACTACTTAATAAGAGGCCACCTCGACAATATGATCGTATTCTGATTGGGAACACCTGGAGTAAAAATTTAAAGACAATCTTTCTATTTTGGTTATCACAAGCTCCATTTCAGCTATTTGATGAAGTCTTCTTGTGGAGTATAACCTCGGAAGATCATAAATTAATTTCAACAATTTGTTTTGCAAAATTTGAAGTTTGGTCAAGTGACACTTAGCACTTTTTGCCCAGACAAGTGATGCATAAAACATGACAGCATGAAATATGGACTTCAATATTAACTTTTTGTTGTCAATGTTTAATTGTGAGTTTCTATTTATAAAGGGATAAAGATTTCTAATCAGTAAATTGCATTTGTTGACAATGTATGGTATGTGATCTTTAAATGTAAGTTTTGTATCCAAAAGTACACCTAAATATTTAACGTTATTTTCCCATTTGATTTCTGTATTGTTAATAATAAAGTTACTCTGAGGAATGAAGCATGCCTTGCGCTTACGTGTGAAGTATATGGCATGGTTTTTCTCACAGTTAATATAAATTTTCCACTTTAAATAATATTGTACTACATGTTCCAGAGCGATCTGCAGGTTTGCTAATATTTCTGAGTACAGTACACCAGAACTCAGGATTGCCGTATCGTCAGCAAAAATGGACATGATGCAATTATCCGAGGATGGAACATCAGCCGTGTAGATGTTGTATAATAATGGTGATAGACAAGATCCTTGGGGGCATCCAGCATTAATATGAAAAATCCCGGAAGATTTGTCACCAATGTGAACTCTAAAGGTTCTAGAAAATAGGAAACTTTGAACAATTTTGACTAATTCAGTAGGAAAATTAAACCGAATAAGTTTGTATATTAAGCCGTCATGCCATACCGAATCGAAAGCAGCCTTTATGTCTAATAAAATCATTCCGGTTGATTTTTGACTACTGAAATTAGACTGAGCAATGTTTCTTATCCGAATTAAGGGGTGGATGGTATTATGTTCCCTGCGGAAACCGAATTGTTGGTTCGGTAGAATATCAATCGATCCAGTAAACTCTGAAATTTTATTCTTTATTACTTTCTCAAGTAATTTGCTAACAGAAGAAAGTAGACTTATTGGGCGATATGAATATGGTGAATCGGCTGGTTTGTTAGGTTTTTTTACGGAAATAACTTTAGCTTCCTTGAATTTACTTGGAAAGTAACCAAATTTGAGACATGCGTTTATAAAAACAGTCAAATATTTGATTCCTTTTTTTGGAAGAGACTTAAGACATTTATTGTTTATACCGTCCAACCCAGGTGATTTTTTATCCTTAAGATCTTTCAATATAGCTTTCATTGTTGGCATGTTAATTGAATGTTGGTCGCTTGCTTCGAAACTAGAATTAAAAGCATCAACACATGTTTTGACTAGAGATTCCGTGGCTTGGTCGCCGAAGACTGCGGAATGAGTATGATTTTCACAAAATGTTCGAGCTAATATTTCACACTTGTCGGTATTCGTACTGTAACGAAGATCGTTAATCTTTAATATTGGTATATTTTTCGACTTCTTCCTTAATATCTTTATTAGCTTCCAGATTTCTGCTTAAAATCAACAAAAAATCGATGCCAGTGCGAATGCTGTATTACATTATATGTGACTTGCTCCACGAAAAGGGACCTCTGCGCCGAAAAGAAGTTATGGAGAAAAAAGCGTTTAAAAAAAGCGTTTCGTTTTTCCGTCTTTTGCGCATGGTTATGCCAAGGTTATGCGCATGGTTATGACAAAGGTGAAAAGCAGCAAAATACAGAAGAACCACCAAAAAAGCGTGTTAGGAGTAAAAAAGAGTAACATTTTGATATTTTTGTAATTTTGTACCTTTGATATTGAACTTTTTTCAAATATTATATATATTATCTGTTTATATCACATTTTTCAATATTTTCATTAATTATGTTCAGCTTTACAGGGGATTTGTAAAAAAACTAAATGACATAGAAACTTGCGGCATTTGAAAGAGCGTTTTTTTCCTATAAGAATCACTTAAAAAGTAAAAAAAAAAATTTTCGGCAGAGGTCCCTTTTCGTGGAGCAGGTCACATATATTTATTTTTTTTTTCAAATAAAAAAATTCATTATCAGCTAAATTTATACCATTTTTGTATTTTTTTTAAATTTTTATATTTTATCAACTCAGATATGAATCTATTTCGCTTTTCTATGTTTTTACGGACTTTCACTGCAATTTCACTGATTTCGCTTTTCGATGTTTTTACGGACTCGTTGCGGATTCTAGACGGATCCACCATTCACAATTTCATTGATTCGCTTTTCTATATTTTTGCGGACACGTAACGGGTTCGAAACGAATTCGAGAACTCATATTTGGTTTTTTTATGATTTTACGGACTCGTACCGGATTAGAAACGGATCCGCATCCGATTTTGTGACCATTGGGTGTTAACTAGACTTGTATCGAACTCGTTCACTAGTTCTCGAACTCGTTCATTTAAGGTGCCCGGACATAACAATCATGAACGTACTCGCCACATCGAACATATACATTATGTTCGCGAGGGTGATTTCTGGCCACCCTAAATGAACTATATAGTTCATGAACTACCCAACTCTAGTGTTAACTTTTGTCTGTAAAACCGCTAAGATGTCGTTACTTTTCCCAGACAGTTTTCCTGCGAAATGTCAACTTAATACACCAAACAGTTGGCGCCAAAATACATGCAAACAAAATGTTACCATCGTAACCCAACGTGTTTTTTTTTTTTGGTTTTTTAGAATAATGCGCTCTGGTATTACAATTGTTCCTACAACGGATTTTGCTGTTGTAGTTGCGTCTAATGGAACAAAGTTCAGCATGTTTGGAGAATGACTCACTGCACTGAAAAGCCCCCCATAGTAGATTTGAATACTCACAGTATTGAAATGTAAAACAGCCAGTATCGAACAGGCGTCTAAACACACATTTTCCACCTACACTTTGCAGGAGATTACAGCGAACAACGATTAATACGATATTTGAAGAAATATTTATGAATCGTACCCTATTGCCGAGATTGTTGGTTCGCTGTTGGAAGTTGAGTGTTGGGAAAATGATAACAAGTTCAAATCCAATTTCAAAGCTTTAGTGAGTTTTCAATTCGTTGTAGTCGCTGGCATTCTGATTGTACTTGACTCAATTAAAATTACTATAATTTACACTCTACAAAAATGTTATTCATATTGTATCGTATGCCCAATACAGAGTTGATTTTACAAGACGATTTTGTTTGTTCGTGTTTGCATATAAAATTATTATAAACTTGTAACAAAAGTTTATTGAATTTTATTACCGTTTTTCATAATTTATTACAAATTGATTTACATTTGAGGTTGCATGTTATTACTTTTATGAATATTGGAACTTATATTTTGTATAAAGACGATAAAAAAAAAGAACGCATTAAACACTGAGTGAGATAAAGGAATAGATTTATAATGTTGCCTAATTAACTTCATATTAAAATAGTTTTATTAATTTGAACGCATGATTTGATGAATTTGAACGATGTAAAGGTGGAAATTTCGTCGTGAAGCTTGGAAAATTTCGGAATCGGCTAGATCATATTGATTCGATCATTTCTATCGAAATACCAGATACAGAAACTGATCCGGAGCTGCATTCGGTTGTGACAACGAACATGTCAAACCAGACTCACCGTGCATGTAAAACGGAAATTGCACAAAACGATTTCTCCGTCCGTTGGTGGTCGACACAATCAGTGGAATCGACGGACATCCATTGTATCGGCGTCGATCTTCAAATGAAACGATGTCTTCGTCGATATCCACTGGATCGTTCCACATTGTGCGCTTTTGTCGAAAACGTTCTGAACCCATTTCAATGTTGAGAACTACAACTCCATGGCGGTGTTTGCCATTGCCGAACCGAATGCAATCGACAAGGTGACGAAGTTTCAACTTGGACGTTACGTGAGTTTTAACGAGGCAATTTGGAGGCTGTTTTCATGAACATCATCCGGCTGTCGTACATTTGGCAGTTCACTTGGAGAACGGACAGCATGTCTACTTTATGGACCCAAATGCAGCGCAAAGACCAGAACGACCACCAGCGACAACATTGGCAATTTTCTTTTCGACATGCGAAGGAGATCCGTACGCAAGGACTCTACTGTATTCGAAAATTCCACGCTATTAAACATGGATCACTGCATCGAAGAAGATTCAACGCCGGAAGAAAGGAGATGCTGTTGCTGGCTTCGCTGATGTTTATTCGACTGATGCCCTTGGACGAATATACACAGTTCATCGACGCCAAGATGAATACTTGCTTGCTTTTGGTGGACATTAGAGGTCCTTCATTCTTCGATTCACTTCGTACTGTGGATGGTGTGCTGTGCGCCACTTTTCGGAAGGCTTGCCAGCGTTTGAATTTGCTCGAAAACGACCAACATTGGAACGCAACGCTCGACGATGCAACTGTTTCTGCGCCAGCGAATCAAATTCGTACATCGTTAGCCACATGTCATCCGTCGAACCCGACCGCATTGTGGGACAAATACAAGAAGGAGATGGCTGACGAAATTTTGCACAGATTTCGCACGACTATGATCGAGATTATCTGGCCGAAAGATTCCGAACAAATGTGCCGGTGTTGAATTACAAGCAGAAGAACGTGTACGATTCGCTGATGAAGGTTGCTGACGATGGAACGGGAGGCATTTAATTTGTCGATACTGCCGGTGGGTCAGGCAAGTCATTCGTGATTTCGTTGATTCTGGCAACAATTCGGTCAAGATCTCAAATTGCGTTGGCTGTTGCATCTCTGACATTGCTGCCACATTGTTGGAAGGCGGTCGAACTGCACATTCCGCTTTGAAGCTGCCGATGAATCTTCTCACGGCTGAAAAGCCAATGTGCACAATGACCAAGAATTCGGCGACAGCGAAATTGATGCGGGAATGCAAAATCAGCATTTGGGATGAATGCACTAAGGCTCGTAAACGAGCTTTAGAGGCAGTTGACTGAAGGAGGTGATTCGAAATGATTTGGTGGAGCTATGATATTGCTCTCGGCAGATTTTCTTCAAACGCCTTCATCCCGAAATCTACTCCTGCCGATGAACTTAATGCATTCCTGAAATCGTGGTTTTTGTGGCGTGATGTGTAAGAAGTTGAAATTAACCACGACCAAGAGAGTCGCGTTGCAGAACGACCCATTAGTTTCTGAATTCTCGAGACAACTGCTGGTGCTTTGGAATGGCCAAATTCCTGGTGGTGTTACGACTGGATTGTTGTCGTTACTGGCAAATTTTTGCGACGTCACATCGTCGAAAGAGGAACTCACCACTAGAGTGTTCCGCGGCATTGCACAAAATAATAAAAATCTAGATTAAATTAGTGAACGGGCAATACTGGCAGCGAAGAATAAGGATAATAATTGAATTTCATTATTCAAAGTCAAGTAACTGGATAACTCTATTCGTACAAATCCGTTGATAGCGTGACCGACGAGGATCTAGCTATTAACTATCCGACGGAATTTTTGAATTCGCTTGATGTGCCTGAAACTCCGCCGCATAATTTACAGCTGAAGGTGGAATCGACCATACTTATGTTGCGGAATCTGAATCATCTGAAATTTATATCTGATATACAATGTGATTCACGCGACTATCATCAAGGGCAAATTCAAAGGAGATGAAGTCCTTATCCCACGAATTACGATTGTTCCAACTGATCTTTCACTCCAACTCAAGTGGATTCAGATCCTCGTTCGGAAGTCTGCAATCATCGGAAGTCTATGGGATTAATCTCGAATTTCCCTGTTTTTCGAACGGTCAGCTGTACGTTGCCTGTTCACGTGTTGTCAAAACGTCTTCGTTGTTTGTTTTAGCGACGGAAAAATCGAAAAAACATTGTTTACCATATCACTCTTTACTGATTTCCATTTCATTCAAATAAATCAGACTGAAATTTGAACTATCTGTATTTTATTATGACTCTGGAGTTTATTTGAAGGCATTAAATTGGGGCGAGAAGAAATTCGCGGGGTCCGCTAGTATAAAGTAAATAAATAGTTTCCCATGTAGAGATTGGGGAGAGTTTCTCACAACCTGTGAGCTGTGCGCGTTCTATTTCCGAACGGTACTTTGAGAAGCCGTCGAAATAAATTTAATGTGATCCGAGCAGGGATCGAATCCACGTTCTCATGCACAAGAGCCGCGCACACTACCATTGCACCACCGACGCCCATTGCATATGCAACTCGGAAAATTAGGTGTTTGGTATGATCTGCTACCGAAGACATCGAATGTCTGTACTTCTTTTACATTAAGACGATTGTAAGTCAACGTTCAAGATACAGAGCCATAATCAACGAGAATTTAGATATGCGTGAAATTGGTCCAGAAGATATTTTATGTCAACACGGTGCCACGGTCAAGGAGGTTGACACCTGAAACACGTCTAGATTTTTTGCCTGGGATAATCCAACAAATATTCTAGCCTGCTTCGATTTTTCTACATACATCCAGCCTAGCTACTACAATGAAAAAAAAAGTTTCCTAAATTTGATTTCAAATCCTTATTGAATTTAATTAAAATTGAACTGAATTGAACTCAATTTTTTCTTAAAATTAGGAAAACGAACTAAATATGAGAAAATTGTACTTAATCAGAGTGCACGTAAAGAGAGAGGACTCAAAATAATATAGAACATTTCATTATTTTTGCTTTTAATTTAATTTTTTAAACTAGTTTCCTCCAAATCAGTACAATTGCACTGAATTTGATGAAAATTATACATAATTCAAGCAAAAGTGTATTTAAATTTAGTTCATAAAGTAGTGAAAATAATTGTACATATATGAAAGGTTTTAAGGACTGTTGGAATAATTTAAAGGTTAACTGTCCTTAGTATTAGGAATGTTGATCGATGAAACAGATGTATTTAATTCAAGAACTTTTCCCTTAATAGGGGTAACAATTTTATAGCAATTTATAGCAAATTTGAATTCAGTGTTGAGAATCGACAAGTAGTCGATTTTTGGTTGTCAGTCACACCCACCGAAACGAGGTATATTCCATAAGCTTACCAGTCCTTACGAATAATATATTTGAATTTCCATAAATTGATGTATTTCATAATTTTAAGTTCGCTACTCCTAAGTGTTAGGAAATACCGTACTTGAATGAAGAAATAATTTACTTGAATACCAAATTTGTTACTCTTTTACAAGAAAATTTTCTTGGGTTAATGGGTGGTAGAGTTGTAATCAATATTTTCCCTCAATTTGTGGGAATTATATTATTCGTGTCACCCCTAGGTACTTACCAACTCAGGATATATTTAAAAATAGAAACTTAATTTTAAAATACAAACTTCAAAAATAAATCCGAGTCCCCCCCACATAACTTAAAATTGTCTTAAATTTTAAAAATGTTTGAATCTTGAATTCCATTAAACCTTTCATAAGCTAAAATCTAGATTTTACTCATTTCAATTATTTGCTTATGTTGATGAGAATGCCTTGAAATTGCACATCCCTCTCACTCTTTCATTTCCTTAATATCTTTTTGAATATTAATTTCTCAGTCTAACTAACTGCTCTTATTAATTATCTTGATCAACCAACCTCATTTTAATGATTTCAAAATTATTCATCAGCTATGAAAAATTAAATACCTCGAAAATAATATGCAAATGTCATAACGTTCCCTTTGTCAACATCAAACTTGGCACTTCGAATTTTCAACGATCGTATCAATATGCAACAATTTTGTCAATAACAAATCCTCAAAGGGAAAATAATTTGAAATTCAATCAAAAATCAAACCAATGCTACTGACAGCCCTTGTTACTTGACAACCAACCGTAACATCGCCAATAAAGAACTTGGAGGCCCTTTAGCTGCATCGACAGAACGGACGGACAAAATATGCCCAACCTTAAAATGCAGCGTGGAGAGCGCATTCGAATGCTAATCGAACATTACAGTGCGTTTGAAGGAATTGTCAGTGATAAAATAAAAATTAAATGTTGCACGGCATTCTTTCCAGTGTTGGACATTTTCATACATGGGTTTTTTTTAATTTGCATTGGATTTTAATTTTCATTACTTTATCTAATGCAAATACAAAAGAATTCCCATTTTTCGTAATGGCAATTAAGAAAAATATTGAATTGGCATTTGCTCAGGCAATGCAAATGCAGTTTGTGGAATCGGATGCCAATTGTTATGAAATATGGCAATGCTTTTGATATTTTGAATTTATTTGAGTGCTGTCAATTCTGTTTTTAACGTCTTTTATATGTAGAGGTGTGTGGCTTCGATAGGCATTACCTTGTAGTACTTTCGAATTCATAAACCTGTACTGTATAAAATATTTGAAAACCAAAACTACCAGATATGAAGCAAAGGCTTGAAAATAAGTACAGTTGACAATGGTATTTAAATTTTTTTGAATTTGCATTTGTACTACAAATTAGAATTGTCATATAATGAATTTGCCCCATGCATGATTCGCTCGCAGTTGAAACTACAAAAGTTGCAAATTGGGTCCATCCTTGGCAATTACGTGATATGTATTCTACAGTGTTGCCAAATTTGAAGAATTCGTAGTCAACGAAGACACCTTAAAACCTTAAATTATTTTATTATTGGTTACTGCAGATCAATTCTCAATTCGAACCATTCATCTCTGTTTCTATGAACAAATTAGTAAATGTTCCATTGAAAAATAAAAAACAGCGTTCAATCATATGATGACGTTACATTTAAATAATATTAATACTAAAAATTATTTAAAGACCAGTGCAAGTACATGTGTCATTATTTTCTCCCTTAATACTTTTTGTTTTCTTCCCCCAAAAAACAAAGAGAATGCAAAGCAACAGAAACATGTATACATACATACATTGTTATGTTCGTACATACACGCTACACAAGTTCACACAATATCCGTTCCTCCCTTGCTATCTCATTATACCCTCACCCATAGGGATGGGGGTATATATCATTTAATACGTAAAAAAATTTAACACATAGAAGGAGCCATATTAGACCCTTAGTATCTTTGGGCGAAATTCGGTTTAGGACTTTTTAAGATGTTTGAGCCATGTCCGTCTGTCTGTCTGTCTGGCTGGCTGGCTGGTCAACACGATAACTGCCGTAAATCTTTATCGACCACCGCGAAATTTTGTCAGTGACTATTATTTGTTAATATTGAGTTTGCGATTGAAAATGGGCGTTTGGCCACGCCCCTTCTGGTACCTCCAATACAAATCGACACATTTAGCACAAAATCATATTTCTTGCAAACCTTTCTTCTGGTAGATGTGATTAGCTTTAATTCACACACTGGTTAATAATCTATAAATGCATACTTAACTGGAGGAAATTGGCGAGATTGTCACTTCCCATAGAAAACAGGGTGTTCGTTCGGATTGTCAATCCGATAACTCACGTGAAACACTTCCGATCTTAATGAAATTAGGTATAAGGCTTCACGTTATCAAACGCCAATCACCGATTAAAGCAAGGGCGATTTTGCCACGCCCATTGTGGTACCTCCCATACAAAAGTTGTTTGGCCGTCTGGGTCTTCGGCACGAGAAGTCCCGCAACACCGAACCAATCTTTATGAACGTTTGTACTACTCGTAGTCAATATTTAGTCAACTAAAACTCTCCTATAGCTGAGCTGTTTTGCCACACCCACTCTCGTACCTCCCATATAAAAATTGGGCGGATGACCGGTTGATCTACACGATAACTCTCGTAAACTACAACCGATCTTAATAAAATTCGGTACTAGGCAATATTTTGCTGAAAGCTACTGTGTAAGTAATAACTGACTATTTTGCCTTGCCCAGTTTCGTACCTCCCGTACAAAAGTTGGGCGTATTTGCGGTTAGCCGACTCGATATCTGCAATAAATCATACGTGATCTTAAAAAAATTTGGTACTGATCAAAATTTTGCCAACAACTTTCCATGCCCATTTTTGTACCTCGCATATAAATACTGGGAGGAAAACTAACTAATTTGGGTTTTGAACAATATTTAGCGCAATGTCAGTCTGCTATTTAATATGGTCACTTTTGAGTAAGGGCGTTTTTTATTTACCAGAACTCGAACGCAATGGATGACTTAGGGTGAGGGTGTGATTAAGTCGGTTCACCCGACTAAAACTTATGTACTGGTTTTTATATTCGTATAACCACGTCATTATATGATTGAACGCTGCTTTTTATTTTCCAATGTAACATTTACTAATCGAACAGGTTCCGTGTAACAAAAAGGTGTTAACACATCGCCCGTGAGTTCGAACACTCATTGGATTTTTTTTCGCAGTCTGATAATCTGTGTTTCGCAGTGACTTGTGTCGAACTCGTTCACTAGTTCTCGAGCTCGTTCATTTAAGGTGCCCGGACATAACAATCATGAACATACTAGCCAATCGAACACCTACATTATGTTCATGAGGGTGATGTCTGGTCACCCTAAATGAACTAAATAGTTCATGAACTACCCAACTCTATTTCGCAGTCGGATAAATCTGTGTTCTATTTAGGGTGCATCACCCTTATCATTTAGGGCTATGAAAAATAGATGTAGGCCGATTCTGAGACCTACCCGATATGCACACAAAATTTCATACAAATCGGTCCAGCCGTTTCGAAGGAGTTTAACGCCAATCAATCTGCGATCGCAGTGGGACAAATCTGTGTGCTTTTTTGTTTGGATGTGTTCACTTTGTGAGTTTAGTACCTTACCCGCGCCTATAGATGTTAACACATCAAAAACTAAATTCTTTACTCAATATACTCGTAATACGTACTCTTTACAACACTGGTACACACGTGGGTGGGCGGGTTTAAATTACTCATATGCAATGGAACTGAGGCCTTTTGAAAAATTTCAAATTCTGCTCGGATTCTGAAAACTCTCCAGTAGGAGTCTAAAATTCTGAATTCTTTTTGACTAGAAAATACGAGGTTGAATTTTATGTTTCGGGACTTGGCAACCCTAGTGTTGCAATCTTGTAACTGACAGCTCTATCGTAAAGTTGGACATTTTTGAGGTTATGCGTACTCAGAACATTTTGACATACGAGCGCTATTTGTGTTGTTTTGGCCGTCGGTGGTGCAATGGGTAGTGTGCGCGCCTCTTGTACATGAGATCGCGGGTTCGATCCCTGCTCTGACCACCTTAAAAAAAATTCTTTCGGCGGCGGTCACCTCGCATATTGACGGCGACACTATCGAGTATTTAGCCATGAAAAGGCTTCTCAAAATACCGTTCGGAATCGGTGTAAAAACTGTAGGTCCCAATCAGTGAGTGAAAAATTAGAAAGCGCACAGCTCACTGTTTGTGAGAAGCTCTCCCCAATCCCTTCATGGGATGTAATGGGAAAAGGTTTTTTTTTACAGTAACTTAAAAGATTCATCTCGGCCCAAAAATGGAATTAAGTCGTGAACATTTTCGTGCGATTATTTTTTACAACTTTCGACGTGGATTAACTCAGCAACAGTGCATGGATGAACTTAATTCAATTTTTGGCGATGAAGCTCCATCAAGGTCATAGTTCACTCCAAGACGAATTTCGTGAAGGTCGTCCAACATCAGCTGTTGTTCCGAAAACCATTGATGCTGTGCGCAAACTGATTTTGCAAGATCGTCATGTGACCTATCGTGAGATTGAGACAACCTTGGGCATTAGTGGGACCAGCATACATTCAATATTGCATAAACATTTGACTGTCAAAAAAATTTGTTCGCGTTGGATCCCATACAATTTGGCAATCGCTCAAAAAAAGGCTCGTGTCGATTGGTCGAAAGAAATGCCCCAAAAATACGATCGCGGTGCTTCGAAACACGTCTATGACATCGTGACAGGTGATAAATCTTGGATTTACGCGTATGAGCCCGAAAGTAAACAGCAGTCAACGGGTGTTTCAAGTTGAGCCAAATCCAACAAAAGTTGTTCGCGCCCGAAGGACTTCCAATCAAATGGTCGCCTGTTTTTTCGGAAAAACCGGACATGTTGCAACCGTACCACTAGAACAACGCAGAACAGTGAATTCTGAGTGGTACACAACCATTTGTTTGCCAATTGTCTTCCAAGAAATCAGGAAAACCAACCGCCGAAGACGGATCACTCTTCACCACGACAATGCGAGCTCTCACACATTGACTGATACAACTGCATTTTTGAGCACCCAAAACATCGATTTGCTGGGTCATCCGCCGTATAGTCCTGACTTGGCACCGAATGACTTCTTTTTATTCCCGTACGTAAAAAACAAACTGAGAGGTCAACGTTTTTCGACACCTGAAGAAGCGGTTGCTGCATTCAGAATGCATGTTTTGGAGATGCCCCAATAAGAGTGGCAAAAGTGTTTCGACAATTGGTTCAAACGCATGCAAAAGTGTATAAATCTTCATGGTGAATATTTTGAAAAACAATAAAGAGATTTTCGATGATTAATATTTGTTTTTGTTCTCTAATCCCGCAACACAAAATTCAACCCTCGTACCACAATATTTACAAGACACTTGCCTTACAAATGCGTAGATTATTTTGAAGATTTGCACGAGATTCTAAGAATATGTTTCTACAGATAGAAACATTTGCAGATTATCAGGACTTCCCTGAGAATTCGTATGATTTTCTATAGTAAAATCCTTACATTTTGGGCATTTTTTTCTGTGATAAATATTGATTCTGATGACTATTGCGTAGCAAATCCTCAGATTTCATCGGTTTTCTCTTATAACAAAATTTTGGATTCTGATAATTTTTTCCTAACGACCAACTCTCAAAAATCAGACATCGTAGAATATCGAAAAAAGAATTTAAAATTCTAGAATATTTTATCTATAACAAAAACTCAATGATCTTAATGACGTTTTCTACAAACATTTTTCCTACAGGAAAAAAAAACAGTTTTTCTATATCACCCCACTTCCCAGCCTTCCCTACAATCCCTTTAAATGCACTGTACCTTCAAGGTGTTTTTCAAAACATAAATTTGAACACTGTACCACACACAACTGTAAGGTGAGTATTGACTGAGTGAGCATCAAGTCTTTATCTCATCTTCCCTCCGTCTGGCCATCTATATGGGGACTTCTTATTGATTACAATTGGCCCCCTACAGACTCTTTCCCTGCCTTTATTTAGTTTGGAATTTATCATCTCTTCAGCATCTTGGTTACGGCTGTCAAGTATTGCCAAAAATAATATGGTTGCATTTTTTTTCCTCCTTTAACTCTTTTTAAAAGTTTAAGTTTATGAACTACAAATATTTCTGGTGATATCAAAATTGAATATATTTCGACAAAAACAAACACATTGTCGTTGATTCCATGGTTGGTTTTGGGGTTTTTAAAGGTTATTATCGTTTTGAAAAAATCTTGCTTGATTTCAGCAATTGCTGAAAGAGGAGACTAGCTAACCTGTACTTGAACCCTTTTTGTTTTGGAAATCGGAATTTATTTTTTTGTTGCAAAAATGACAATATGTTTCGCTGTCGACGTTTTTATGGTAATTTGTTAGGTTAATTTTGTTTTGTTAATAATATCCCGCAATACAGATTACAATTATCAACAAGTTTTTGTAGTAAAGGAGTGAGAATGATGCATTGAAAGCGATATATATGGATTAAGAACTTTAGCCAAGAACAAAGTAACAGAGAAGGCAACTACCTACAACTCCCACGCACGTCATGGGTTGGAATTCCTATATAAAAGCGCAAGTGTCATCGTCAATGGATGCCGATACAGAGTTATGACATTGGTCTAAATCACATACAATTTAGAGTGGATGATACCACATTTCATACAATGGACTTAATACAGATACAAGGGTTGCCATTTATATTTTTGGTCTAGGAAGTGTTTAGTGCAATCTGGCAGGACCATTGACGAGTGTTACAGTTTTTAGCTTAACGTTACTCAGAACCTGTTGACGTGCAAGCATTAGTCTCTGGTCAGGCACGGCAATTTTACTTGCTCAAGTTTTTGGCAATTGTCTTTTGAACTTGCTTTCATGTTCACACAGGGAAAGTTTGCGTGCGCAATTTTTGCTTTCATTAGCTTCCACGTTCTTGCTTTTTTGACATTCCATTTTATTTCAATTATAAAAAAATTTATTCGGAGGGGATTTTAGTGAATAAAATTGAAGCGAAAGAAAATAATAAATAATAACAACATTAATTGATTGCATAGGGGAAGCTTTTTTACTACCAACATCAAACAAAACACTTTTACTTTTTTTATTACCCACAATTTTATGAACAACGAAACAAAAAATGAAAGGAATGTCAAATTTTCATCTGCAGCCAACTTCGTTTAAAAAATTGCGAATGGGAAAACAAAACGAAATAAGAGTACGGGCAAGTCTGTACCCTTTTCCATTCTCTTTCCCTCTCTCTCCTATAAACTCAAGAATTGCGCAAGTAAAATTGCCGTGTCTGACCCCACACTTACTTCTTTAGTTTCAGTGACTCGAAAAATTCATCTCAGTCAAAATAGGAATTAACTCCTGATCATTTTCGTGCGATTATTTTTCACAACTTTCGGCATGGATTATAAAGAAAAGACATACTTCAATCTTTATATGCCGATGATGCGCTGAACTAGAGTACTGTCAAAACCTGGTATAATTACACAGCCTTTACACGATGCCATTTTTTAACTATGCAATTTGCGTTGGTCGATAGGGGGTGTAGAGAAGAAAGAATGAAGGAAAAAGTGGCACGAAGCGACACCGCACTGGGTTGCATGCAATTTTATTGCAATTCACTTTGTGCTCTTTCCGCATTTGTTATGCTTTTTACATTTGATGTTATTGTTTCTTTCATTCTAGTTTTTCGTGTTTTGTGTTACATTGTTAGAGGTTACGTAAAGTAATTTAACAGAAGTTAAAAAAAAGAAAAAGAAAGTTAAACATAGAAATTAATTAAAAATAATAAAGAAAATGTGGATCAGGCCAACAATATTTTAATAAAAAAAACAATTTATTAAAATTATGTAGAACAAAATTTGTTACAAAAATGAACAACACATACATACATGAATATTCACTGAAGAGAAATGTCAGAAAAAATGGCAATCACTAATATCATGAGATCACAAATTGTAAAACCACAAAGATTTACTCTGCCATTTCAAAAGAGAATTTATAAAAATGGCAACGTGTAAAGATGGTGTTAATGTAATTGGGGTCAACGTTCGCTTCGGGGCGCATTTCGTGCAGGTCGTCTCTAAGGTCGGTTGTTGTGTCAGAAAACATCGATGCTGTGCGTGAACTGGAATTGCAAGATCATCATGTGACAAACCGTGAGTTACTAGGGGATCACAAACGGCAATTTTACTTGCGCAAATCTTAAGTTTATAGGAGAGAGAGAGGGAAAGGGAACGGAAGCTCTTCTCCTCTCTCTCCTATAAACTCCAGACTTGCGCAAGTAAAATTGACGTGCGTGATCCCCGAGATAGATTCAACATTGGGCATTACTTCCACGCCCACACATTCAATGTTGCATGAAGAAGCAGGTGATGCGTTAAAAATTCATCGTTTGGAGTACCTCATTCGGAGTGGCAAAAGTGCTTCGAAAATTGGTTCACACACATGTAATAGTTTACTAATCTTCAGGGAGAATATTTTGAAAAGCAATAATACCAATAGTTCAGACTCTGGAACTGTTTGACAGTAATGTTATGTCCAGAAACGGACTTCTGAATCGACCTCCAAGATCAAACGATATAACAAGTCTGGATTCGATTTTGCAGTATATTTAAAGTCATTGGACATCGAAAAAGCCACTAACAGTTACATACATTATTACAAGCCAACACTGAGCATTCAATCTGTTACATACATCTAGAAATTCTCGAAAAGTGATGGAAGCATATGCGGTCAAATGCTTCCTTTTCGGACTTTTTCGATTTTCAATTGAATGGCATCAAGGCAGCTTGAAAAGGTAGAAGCAATACTACAAAAATTACACCAAGGCAACAACAACCAGCATTTTGTTTTGTTTGGTGTGTAGTTTATGTCAATATCAACGTACTACAAGGTGTTTCAGAAAAAGTCATCCGATGTTGTTTGGCTCTCATTTTTTTTTCTAAATGAAAAACTTCGACTCTGTTTTTTGATTATGTTTATTTGAACCTTTGGAATTTTATTGGTTAAGTTGAGAAGATGATATCGGTTAAATGGGCGCCGTCACAATTGATTAGCATACGGGCTCGTTTGGGTGGGTGTATCTGAGCCTACAGACGTCATACGAAAAAATAATGGCACCGTTGGAATTCCTGAGAAAAAATTACTTTCATTTGAGTACCAGCACTTACGAGTTATTTCCCCTTTCGGACAACTTGTTCCTAATTCTGTGGTGGATTCTAAAGAGGATAACATTTTTGGATATTGTCCTGCGCATAAAATAATGTGATAAAATTCACCATAGGATCGTTTGCCGACAGTTTTTTTCATTGAAGAACGCACTCTGGAATCTTTTAGAGGAAACCCCCAACTTGTGGGGCCTGACCATGTAAGAATTTTCACATTCACTGCATTTTTCGACATCATCTTTAATCATATTTATTGCATTTTACAGATTTGTTATTTGTGTTCAGATTTACTTAAATGTTGACGAAAACCTTTCTGCAAGGGCTTAATTGGATTAGTGTGTGATGTTAAAATGAGAAGTGAAATGAATGTGGCTTGTGTTATTAATATTTAATTTAAAAATAAGTGTCATCTTTCTCATTTGACATTTCATTTCACTCTTCGTGGTGAGGTCGGTGCGATAGATATATTTGACGTAAATTGACTTAAACCTGGTAGAGTTACAGGAATTGTTGACTTAAATTTGTCATGTCTTTTTGGTTGAAAACTGATATTTAAACGAATTTTGGACCTTTTGTAAGTATATATTTATTTGTGGTGTATTTACACAAAACTTAACACACAAAACCAAATGCGGTTGCAGTTTTGTTCGAACTACTGTCTCTGTCTCCGATTATTGAAGAAATACTTTTAAACAGGCAACCCCCATATGTAACCACACCAAATTTAGTAAGTTTACTGAGAGAAATTATTACTCTATGACCTGAAAATATTCAAAACAATATTTCAAACGAAAATGGACTTCAAATTTCATCAGATGCAGAGTCGGTTCACTCGACTAACATTTTTATACTGTTTTTTTTTTGTACAATTGAAAAATATATGCATTTATTCACGAAATACTAAAATTGATATTTTTTTAAATTGAATGTAGAGAGTTTATGTTGTTGAAGACGTATATTAAAAGTTATTGCGCAATTATTGACAAACTAGTTGACATATTCTTTAATAAACATTTCTAACGTACTAAATAATACTTGTAATAGGTTTACACAATATCAACGAAATATTTTTAGTTGATTTGTACAAGATATAGTTGTTTTTATAATAACGTAACAAATTGAAAATCGTTATAGACTTATAAAGATCACAGTGGTCCTAGTTTTATACAGAAGGAATGTTAAAAGCCAAATTTATTTTTTTAATAACGATATACAAAGAATATTCAAACTCTTGTAATGTGCAAAGAAGTCATTAGTCGTCTCATGAATTTCTGGTCGAAAAGTTAATTATTTTTACAGACTATTTTTGATATAAAAAAATTAATTTCTTCCCATTACATCCCATGAAGGAATCGGGAGAGCTCACAACCAGTGAGCTGTGCGCTTTCTAGTTTTATACTCACTGATTGGGACCTAGAGTTTTACACCGGTTCCGAACTATGTTTTGAGAAGCTTTTCTTGGCTAAATACTCTATTGTGTCGTCGTCACTGTGCGAGGTGGCCGCCGTCGAAATAAATGTAAGATGGTCAGAGTAGGGATCGAACCCACGTTCTCATTCACAAGAGGCGCGCGAACACTAATTAAGAGAAAATATACTTGTATTTCAGCTATTACTAAAATCCACTTTTTAGAACTGGATTGCAGCAGTTGACAATCTAGTAAAATAAAACGTATTACATTTTAAAAACGTTTAAAACTAAAAAAAAATATTTTATTAAACAAAAATTATGAGTAATTCAGTCTTTTGCAAATGAAAGGAACAAAAAACCATAAAAATTCATAAATACATAAATAATAAATAAAATAGAATTCAGTCTGTATATTTGTGTACTAAAAGTATAATACATGTAAGTATATATGTTATCAAATAGAGTAATAAAGAAAAAGTTAAATAAAATATAAATTTAAAACAGCTTAGATAATAAAGCCTTATTCATAAAAGGTTGTGAGAGGTTTGATGGACTTTTCTGTATGGTGAAATGTTTTCAAACCTCCCACAACTTTTTATGAATAAGGTTGATAGTGTTTTTGCACTGCAATATGAAAAAATATATGCATATTGTTACATATTACTATGTAAAAACACTAGACTTGAAACCTTGTGAGGCTTTAAAAGCGTACGCCTGTCATTAATAATTTGACCTGTTGCAGAAAAAATTCGTTCACATGGGACGGAAGTGGCCATTATGCATAAACGCTTTAACCCTGCTGTTAGATTAGAAAAAACTTACGAATCTTAGATTGAGGGACCATTTGGTCCATACTGCAATTTTCATCCAAAATAATAATTTTATCTTATCCTTTGTAACTATTTTGGTTCAATAATTTCTAAAGCAAGTATTTGACATATCAAAAACATCTTCTAAATATTTGACATGAATTTACATTCGCTTGGTAATGAAAAAATGTACTATTGACCAAATGGTCCTCTAATCTAAGATTCGTCATTTTGTATTTTTCTCAGTCCTGAATAAAGTTAGAAAATTTAATTTTCGCACATAACATTGTTTTATTAAAAGACCCCATTAGCAGAAAAATTTAGTCAGTATATATCACCGTTCCAAAGTTACAAGGGAAAACAGAAAAAATTTGGACCAAATGGTCCTAATCTAACAGCAGGGTTAAGGCATAATTGTAAACCCGAGGATAAAGGCTTTTCCTTTCTCTCCACCATTCGAGTGGGTCGGTTTTCCTGGACACGTACTCCTCGTTTAAATACATTTTTTCGTATGCCATTTGATTTTTGAATACCCTTTTTTTGAAGCGCGGATCAAGTATAGTACTCTCTGCATATAAAACATTTTTTTTCAAATCGCTAAAGCGTGCTTTAAACTCTGCAGTCATTACCGTGAGCATTGCTGATATTTTTGGTTTTGAAGAGAAGCTTTTTGCTATAAATCCTTGCAGAAGGTTGCAGAGAACTGTTACCTTTGAAAGAGTCACGTTCTTCTCCGCTGAAATTTTTACAGTAACATCATAAAACGGTCTTAGAATTGGTATCGCTTCTGAAATAATATCCCAATCACATAACGGCAGTAACAAATCAGGGCGTGACAAAGATAATGTTGTGATTATTGCATCTTTTAATGTAAGAACTCTCTGAAGCATTTCGTATGTTGAGTTCCACCGTGTAACAACATCTTCCTTTAGTTTCAGCTCAGGCAAGCCCATTTGTTTTTGCGCATCCAACAACTTTGTCAATGCTTGAGAGCTCTTGCGGAAGTGCTCAACAATCTTTTTTTATTTTTGGAATTGTATCTCCAAGTTCAGCAATAGACGCTAGAGCTATCAGGTTTAAAGAATGTGCAAAGCAGATAATTCCTCTCCACTGACCCTGACGAATGGCTGCCGTTACATTAGCTGTGTTGTCGCTTACAACTGTTGCTATTTTGTTGACAATATCAAACTCAACGCACACATTTTTTAAAAACCGTGATAGGTTGTCCGCAGTATGTCTTTCTGAAAACTCATCACACGCTAGCAAGTGCGACGCAAGCTCTGTGTTCTCATTTATATAATGAGCTGTAACGGCCAAGTAGCTCGAGTTTGTTTTTGAAGTCCATCCATCTATCGTGAGACAAATCGCCGAAGCAGAACGGATTTTCAGTTTGATATCCTGTAAAATTTCTTGTTGCGCGTTTGGCAATAGCACATTTGCAAGAGTCTTCCTCGCAGGCAATGTGTATCCTGGGCATTGTGACACAGCCTGTATAAGTTTCCTGAACTCAGGTTCCTCAACCATGCGTAGAGCATGATGCCCTTTAGCTACCATCCGTAATACCTGCTTATCAATTTGTTCGACTTTTCGAATTGGTGGTGGTCTGCGAAGGAATTGGGTTATGTTAGGCTGTGCATTCCTTGCGTTAATCTGTACATTGACTTCTGTACTAGTGGATGGCTGATTTGCTTCAACCTGGTTGTCGTCTAAAAATATTATTTCCCGTGATGGTGCTGGTGTTTGCCTCTGCATGACAACTGGAGTAAAAGGATGCTTAAGTTTTAAGTGCCGACTTAGATTGCCGTGGGATCCTCCAGCAATACTAAGAGACGAACTGCAATACTTGCATTTTGCTCTTCTATCGCCATCTGCCTCAAAATGTAACCATATTTCACTATGCTTTCGTTGTGAAGCCATAATTAAATTAATCAAAAAATTGGAGCGAAAAAAAAACTTGCTTTGGGAAAAATTAAACTGAAACTGTAAAAGCAGTTGATTGATTTGAAAAAATTAAAGTTGGTAACTTAGAAAAAGAATACTAGTCTTTGCTTTATACATCCATCTTTAATTGTTCATGCTGGCAACAATATATGGAACAGCTGGGAACAGGGTAGAAGTATGTATAAGGTAGTTGCGTTAGGAATTCAGTGATTAAGTTGTCAAAAATAGCTGAATAATGAAAAACACTATGTACGCAAAATGTCAAAAATTTAATAAGATTTTTTTACTTGTTATAAACTCTATGGTATTAATTTTATTAACAATTTATTTTATTAACAAACCAAAAGAAAAAATATAATTTGACAGTTTACCCACGGAAAAGATGAACAATCAGCTAGGTGATGAACAATCAGCTGGGTTGACGCCATTACCTGATAGATAATTCTACCATGTCTGTGTACTTATGTGCCATGTGCGAGAGAGAACGCATGAAATTTACTACAATAATTACATTTCATATAATGAAATGAACGACATGAAACAAATGAGCGGAATGAACTAAAAGAGCGGATAGCATGAACTAGTTCACAAAGCTCACTAAAGTGAATCGTTCGTTTGAACTAGTTCGTTCATGAACGACACAACTCTAAACTACTGTATTACTTATGTATGTATGTATATCAGAGCTCGCAAAATATTCTCAAACAAATTTATTTGCGTGGTCTGGTCACTCAACAGACCTAAAAAATGAGACGGAATCGTTCAGTGTCTGAACCGAAACCCTCATTTTCGTTTCGTTCGTGTTCGCGCTCCCGGGTTTCGGGTTGAGCGCAACACACAAATCGGTCTCTTACTGGCCGCTCGATATGAACAGAACCATTCGTCGCTCATCTACTGAGAGTCAGTAAGTGAGCAAATCCAACAAAAGGTCCGCAAAAAAAGGTCTTTATTTTTATTGTTGCATTTGACTTATGTTGTTGCCTTTTATATTTCGTCACAGGCAAAGCATTAAAGAGGAAGGGAGAGGCGCTCATTTGTGTGTATATGGGTATGCAGTAATAGCCAGTGGCGCCGCACACTTCCACGCTCAGAAGACCGTTTGCCGAGTTTTTACGAAGTAAAGTGCCTCGAGTGAACACATGAGCCGAGCGAGCAAACAAAAACGGTCGTCGGTTGAGCGAAGATCAAGCCAAAGAAGAACGAAGTTTGAGGGTTTTTTGGCGACAGTTTCGCATCGTGTCAGTGGACGATTGGTTTTTTTTTCTGACAACAAGCACGAAAAAGACCAATTATTGCGAGCGCTGATGTATATATTAAACTTAGAGTTATGTCATATAGAGCTGCCATTCTTCTCATCTGACATTTCCTTTCACACTTTTCGTGGTGCGGTCTGTGCCATAGAGTGTTATTTGACGTAAATTAACTTACACCAGGTGGAATTACAAAAATTGGTGACTTAAATGACTTCATGAAAAACTGTGAAATTTAAACGTATTTTGGAATTTTTTGTTATATTTTATTTGTGGTGTATTTACGCACAAAACGAAATGCGGTTGCTGATTTATTGTTGGTTGGTTTGAGCCAATGCCTCTATCTGGTATTATTAAAACAATACTTTCCAACATCCAACCGCCCATCTACAACACACCAAATGTGTTCAAGAGAGTTGGCTACTATATACGTCATTACTCTATGATATTAAAGAGCTTGAAAAAGTACTACCGACTGACGGCAATAGTCAAAGTCGGATTCTACATCGTATTGTTATTATTATCTGAATTTTTAGCTGAAATATTATGGAAAGTAAATAATAGTGATATTCATGTGATCGCGAAAACTCGAAAACTTGCACAGCAAACGGAGTCTTGTACAAGGTGGTGCACAAGCTGTCACCCTATCGTAAGATGCTATAAGTTGGCTGCAAACGCCAATTCTGATTTGACAATTGTAAAGTAAACAGAAACAAAATACACGGCAACAAGACATGGACCTCTGTGTTTCTCAAGATCACTATACTTCGTCGGTTGTGTTGGCGTTGCGTGAATTTCCGCGTAGATTTCTCGGTGGTCCGACACCAACTAGGCAAACACTACGACATTTATACACTCGCCTTGAAGAGTATGGGACAACACGAGATGCTGGAGGGTTGGGCCGGTCTCGGAGAAGCGGTTCTGCTGGCTCAAGATGTTGCAGAGGTCCCTGGAATATCGAACAGACGACGTGCCACGCAATTGGGCATCAAGAAGGGATCTTTACAGAGAATTTTGTGTGAAAAACCCATATAACGTGTAAACAGTGCATCAGTGTAACAAACGCGTGTAACCTACGCTCAAACTATACTTTATATCGACGACGAAGAAGACAACTTTTCATCGAAAACCATCATGAGCGACGAGACTCATTTCCGCGGGCGCGTGTGAATAAGCTAAATAATCGGTTCTGGGGCGCCGAAAACCGTGTTTATCTTTCGTAAGTACATTATATGGAACATAATTTCGATGTTTCTAACTGATTGTGTTATTTTAGGAACCTAGCACCAGCCGTAGGGGAAGACCTTCGACATTCTTTGATGATTGCTAGGATCGCACCAAAAGGCGAGAAGTGGATAAACTTGTTTCAAATACAAATCCAAACTTACTGCAAAAGGCTGTTAAGAGAATTTCCGACCCAGCAACCCAAACATCTATACCGGTAGATAAAGCTTTTTGGCACTTTTTTTAGATATGGATTTATATTTCAGACAATTCCAACTTATGAGAACAGTATTCAACGCCGCTCACAAACATTGCTTTCCGTCATACTATGCCTTGCAAAATGCGAAGAAAAAATATATTCCACAATCAGTTTTAGTTTCAGAAACGTCTATAGAAATTCAATTGCAAAACTTTTTGAATATGACTGCGAAAAGTTATTTAGATTTATATAACATCAAATCAAAAGATGACCTTATTTGCGATATTAAATGGGGGTTTGACGGTAGTTCAGGGCATAGAAATTACAAACAGAAATTTAATGACCCGGATTCCAACGATGAGTTTCTTTTTATTGTCTCATTTGTGCCGTTAAGATTTTTGAACTGGGGTAGTGAAGCAGTAGTATGGAATAATATTAAACATTCTTCCACTAAACATTGTCGACCAATTCGGGTTTATTTACAAAAAAAAAACATGCATCCTTGTTCAAATCTGTAAAAGACAGTATTCAAACAGAAGTAGATAGATTGGAAACATACACATACATATGTATCAGGTGACACTAGCTTTAATGTTCATTTCAATATGCATCTAACGATGATAGATGGAGCTGTCTTGAATGTTTTAACAAAAAGCAAGAGCAGTTCGTCATGCTTTGCTTGTGGGGCAAAACCGCCTGAAATGAATTCCGTTGATGTCTTAAAACGAAACGTAAAAGGCGATGAGTTTTATAACTACGGATTATAAACCTTACATGATTGGATAAAGTTTTTTGAATGTGTCCTTCACATATCATATAGACTACCACTTCGAATTTGGAAAGTTTTTTAAACCAGACGATAAAAACATTGTTAGTGAAAGAAAATATAAAATTCATGTTCAATGCAAAGAGAAGATGGGACTATTGGTCGATAAAGTTAAGACTGGTTATGGAACATCGAATGATGATAACACAGCAAGACGATATTTTAACAATATTGAAATGTCTTCCGAAATAACCGAAGTTGATCCCACCCTTATTCGAAATTTTTCATATATTTTGAAAACACTTTCCAGTGGTGAAGAAATCAATGTCAACAATTTTGATCAGCTTCTAAGAGATACATGGTATTTGTACATTGAAAATTACGCTTGGTATTACATGCCAGCCACAGTTCATAAAATTCTTGTTCATGGTGTAGACTTCATAAAACATTCAAAAATACCTGTTGGAATGCTGTCGGAGGAAGCTATAGAAGCAACTCATAAAGTTTTTAGAAAGACCCGATTAAATCATACCTGACAAAATAGTCGCGAGTCAACCAATAAGGATTTAATTGAAAGAACGATTTTGCAGTCTGAACCAAATATTACTATTCATAGAAAAGCAAATAATAAGAAGGCTAAGAATTATAATGAAATAAAACAATTTCTTATCCAAAGTGCATCCAATACTGAGGAATGTTCTGAAACTATAATAGCGGAAAATTATTTAAGTCAGTACGAATCGAGTGATTATGACAGCTTTAGTGAATAAGGAAAAATATTTAGTTTTATTTATTTAATCATATCCTTAATATTTTGTTAATGAATAATAATGAATTTGAAAAATATCTGTTTCCTCTCTCTTATTAAATATAATAATAGTAATTGGCAAATGAAAAAAAATATATTTATAATATACATACATAGAAAATGATTTTCTTATTTGGTATCAAGGACATATGGGATGTGGACGTGTTTTGTAAGATAATTAAATGAAATTAAATATACTAATGAAAAATACTTCAAGGGCAAATCAAGCCAATTTTGGTTCAATTCCAACAACAATTTTGGAAAATATAAGTTTTTTGATTTCCCTTGAGATAATTTCATATATCTCACTACAGTTATCAGTAATATATCAGAGACAAATCGAGCCAAATTTGGTTCAATTCTAACAACAATTTTGGAAAATATAAGTTTTTTTCATTTCAGGACATATGGGAGGTGGGCGAGTCGAGGCCGTTTTTCGCAAAACTTCGTTATTTTCCTTTCCTACTTATAATAGTAATGTGTACCAATTTTCATTCTTCTACAATAACTCCTTCTATTTTTGGCCGCCGTTTATATGAAAACACGACACTGTGCGACGTCGCACAGTGGGATTTCTTCATACAAGCCGCGGCAAAAATTAGAAGGAATCGAGGTAGGGCTTTGAAATTTCGCACACATCTCTCTTATTGCTAAATTAGAAAAAAAAACAAGTTTTTGTTCAAATCCGCGCACAACCACGCCTACCTCCCATATAACGTAAAATAAAAAATCGTTGAATTTTCCTCATTTTCATATCTATGTCAATAAAAATTACTGCCAGTGCTTGCATTTGAGTCCTCAATTATATTAACAATTTAAGTGCCACGCCTAACGCCCATATACAAATTTTCATTTTTCAAAATTTTCGAAAACACAGATATAATTCTTTGTAGTTTGTGATAGATGTAAATCAGCACTTACATCTATATAAATAACTAAAGCCTAATATGCAAAAAAATTAGGGGGCCATAGTTTACCGTTTTTTTTAATTAACCAATCATTCCAAATAAAAGTCAAATTTGTACTATAAAATTATCCAAATTTATTAAGTTTTCAGCATTTCTCAGTGCATACTTTTAGGGATATGATATACAGCTGTAAAAAAAACTTTAACGTTTCTATTATCGACAGCATTAAACCACATATGCCTAAAAGTATACACCATTTTATATGGTGTTTTCATCCATTTTTGTAATGAAATTTCGTGGCACTTTTTTTTATAAAATTTATAACTTTGTTCAACAGTATAAAATATTATGGGAATTTTATTTATGAAATCAAAAGAATACACTCCCACCTTTCACATTTTAGCAACCAGACCAGAACGATCGATAACGACCACCTTTTTTTAGTCCAAGAAAAACTAAAAACACTTAGTTCATCAGAAAAGCATGAATATATTTTAATCTGTTATTGTAATTCAATTATTTTTTCTTAAAACTTAATGTAGAAATACCATATTCTTCAAATATACATATTCCAAATCGATACGACAAAAAGAAGTTATGTTTACAGCCCATTGAAATGCATGAAAATCGGATGCAGGTTACTGCAGAGTTTCATTTTGTTGACTTTGCCCCTTTTTTTGTACAAAAACAAAATTTGTTGAAAAAAAACTAATGATTTATTTCTCTTAATTAAACAATTCTCTACAAAACTGCATCATTACATTTTTGATATTTGACACTCGAAAAATTTTATTTTTGCGTGCAAAATCCCTCTGTGCGTCGGTACCCGATGTTTCCGATTATATTTTTCGGAATATTGATTCAAATACTTCAGTGCTGCTTTATATTACTGTCAAACGCTATTTAAGCAAAGGTGTTTTATTTAACTAACGAAAATTTAAAAAAAAAAAATGTATCCAAAACCACTGTACATAGATTTTAATGTAAATTGGGATCAAGTTGCACGCATTGTAAAGTTAGAACTGTAAGACGAAGAAAGCTCAAGTCAAAAAATAGCATAACATTTTCTTCCGTGATCATTTGAATATTGAGAAGCGATAAGAGAATCAAATGGCATGAAAACGCATGAAGGTGATTTCGTTTGTAGTGTTGAATAATATTCTGGGTATTTATACCAAGTAACCGAACGTTAAACATTTTAAATTCAGTGTTTGAATTTTAAGAAGAAATATGTAGAGAGAACTGTAACAACTAAGGAAAGTGATGAATTGCCGTGAAGAAAACTTATCAGTTAGTTTTAGACCACCGACTTTTCATTCATGAGTATAAGTTTGAGCGATTACTTTATATCTGCCTCAGTAAACCGAATTAAAACTACAAAACTTGTTCGCAACCAAGATATGAATGCGACCAATAGCGTATATAAGTGGTAAAACATTTATTAATGTCGACGATACCCGCGTCAATAACAGTCGGCTTGAAATACTCCTTGGAATAGTCCATAGACTGAAATAATTGAAATATCGATTAATCGGTAACTATTTAAGGTTATATCACTATATTCATTGGTCAACGTCCGCTACTTTAGATTGCCAGCGGTTATAATACCAACCTATGGTCGTATCATCAAGTACATCATCAACAATCTAACTGTGACTTGCACAACAACAACAACAAACCGGGCAACTTATCCACGACATTTCGCAAAACTGTTTACATTTTACAAATGCAAAATGCACCTTGTGCACTTAACCGTAAGATATATTTCGAATCGCAGATATCGATCTCGTAGTGACTTGACTAGTCGCGTTGCTCTCACGTGTTTTATTTCATAAATATTTATATGGTGAATTGGTTAAAATCTATGTCGAAAAC
The DNA here is from genome assembly GCA_963931995.1 of Phaonia tiefii. NCBI lineage: Eukaryota > Metazoa > Arthropoda > Insecta > Diptera > Muscidae > Phaonia > Phaonia tiefii. The sequence continues at coordinate 191,128,512 of OZ008368.1, read as the reverse complement.
TACATAAAGTGCCAGTAAATTACGCATATTTGTGAATTCAAAACATTGTTTACATTAAATGACGCGTTAAATAGGAACGATTTCAAATTGTATCACAAAATCGACAAAAATCAATGACCGGATATGGAAAACTGCGCATCTTCCAAGAATCAACCGCTGTAAGGTGGTTTGTGTTTTGACTATCGTACCATATGTGTTAATGTTTATTCTCAGCGGATGTTGCCATATCGATGGTAAGTGGATGTTGTCTGTGATGTGAAATATGGAACTAAACAAGGCGGTTCGAAAATTCAATAAGTATGGAGACTTTCGTAATGGATAATTGTAATTTTGTTACTTTTCTCCACTTTTGAAGCAGCGGTTAATATTGAGGATATTGTTATCTGTTGCCAGGGCTGACACATAACCACTTTTGAAAATCCATCAAATCGAAAAATTTAAATAATATACTATAAGGGTTACACAAGGTCCCTTGTTAAAAATCGTAAAGGTAGACAAGGAAAAGGAAATTGGGTGTAAGATGTTTTCATATACTTCATACAGTATTAGTGCGACTAACGCCACATCCTCCCTTATTTTTGTATGTATCACAACAACGAATTATTATCGTAATTTATAAAGCACCTCGATTTATTTAAAATCAATTTATTTCTACTTATAGTTAAATCTGTACTTGTGTTGAGTTCAAAGTTATTCAAGAATATTTGTTTCTTTATCAATCAAGCTACGGTCACACACCTTCGGCGATTCTTAGGTCGTTACAGAATCTAGGAGTCGACAGCTTAGTGGCACGCCTAATTGGGAAGCTTCTGGAGGATAGATCCGTCATAGCTGACTGGGGTGGTGTTACAATTGCTAGGAACGTTAACAGCAGTGTCAATGAACTGCTTCTTGAATTGGACAGGGCCGAATTCCAGGTCTTTGCCTATACCGGTGATATTGCTATCATCTGTACGGGTAGAAACCTCAATTTACTTAGCATTCGTACAACCAGCCTACTTAGTCTGATTTCGAACTGGACCGCTAACAACGGACTATCACTTAACCCACTTAAAACCGAGCTTATCTTGTTCTCTCGCATTTGATCTGCCGTCAGTTAATGGGGTGCAATTACAGTGGACGGAAAAGGTCAAGTATCTGGGAATAATTCTCGACAGAAAACTGTCTTGGAAACCGAATGTGTAGGAGAGGGTGAAAAAGCCGTCTGTTGTTCTTTACTGTTGTAAAGGGGCGATAGGAAAGCACTGGGTACTGTCTCCTAAGAGCACCATGTGGATTTATACTGCAATAGTCAGACCAATACTTCTCTATGGTATCGTAGTTTGGTGGAGGTCTCTCCAAAAGAAATATATTCTGAATTTCTTGATGACAATTTAAAGATCAGCACTGATTAGCGTTAGTGGGGCAATGGCCATGACGTCAGGTACTGCACTTAGTGCTATCCTGCACATCTGTAGTCGTGATATCATGGCCGGATCGGCAGTCGCTACATTCCCCGTGAGAATCAGAGATTATGGCTTTTTGGGGCATTCTGGACACGCTGAATTACTACACCGGATCAACTCTATTCCCGTAAAATCGGACTACTGTATCCCCTACCTTCTACCAGCTACAAATCTAAGGACTTCTAGTCCGAACGGGAATACCTGGGAAAAGTCTCTGGAAGGGGATACCAGTAGTATCAGATTTTTCACGGATGGATCAAAGTTGGACGAGTACGTAGGCTATGGGGTCCATTCTCCGGACCTAAATATAAATATCTTCTTCAAGCTGCCTGATCATTGTAGTGTATTTCAGGCGGAATTTACTGCCATACTAGAGGTGGCTGAACTACTGAAACGTAGTGTCACAACCCTCCGGAGAATATGTATCTACACAGAGAGCCAGGCTGCTATAAAATCCCTGGAAGCCATGTTTGCTATGTCCCTGACGGTGAAAGAATGCCACTCATCACTTATGGTGATGGCAGAGTATTTTGACATCAGGCTCATCTGGGTACCGAGACACAGCGACATTCCAGGCAATTGCGTAGCGGATGCGTTAGCTAGGCAGGGCACTACGGCACAGGTTTTTCCGGCAAAAGAAAGTGTTAGTATGCCAATCTCTACCTGCCGTTTGCAGATCAGGCAGGGAGCCGATAATATGTTCAAGAACGAGTGTGTCCTCTGGCCACAGGTGGACAGGAAGAGGACTAGGCAACTACTTAACTTGCCGAGAGGCAGGTTATCCACAATGATAGGAACACTTACGGGACATTGTCTTGTAGGAAAACAAGCCCTAAGATTGGGGCATAGAAACTCTACTCTCTGTAGATGCTGTATGGAAGAGGACGAGGAAACGACAAAACACCTTCTCTTGGATTGCCCTGCTCTGGCAGGACTGAGAAGTAGGACGTTCGGTACACATTTAGTTAGCACCGTGTCCCTACAGGATATTCCTGTAGGTCTCATAGACAAATTTATTGAAAGGGCAAATTGGCTAGACGACTAGTCAATAGTTGCTATGGAGGAAACAGCAGGTATCACAATGGGCTTCTTTAGCCTAAGTGTGCTAGACAGCGTGCTGTCTTGCAGCCTTTTCAACCAACCAACCAACCAAACTATACACAGTCGGAAGGATACAGACTCTTGTCATGTATAATTCACGGAGATCGAATCTAGTTAGGTCTGTGAGTGCACTTTCGCGAAAAGTTGGCATCAAAAGCCGCTTGAGGAGTATTTCTCCTGAAACAAGTAAAGCCCCATGACCTGCTCTAAACAACAACATTAACTAAATTTGGGTTCAACATATCTACAAATTTTGGTACACAATTTGTACTTAAAATTGGAGAACTGTTCTTCATTTTATTAATTTGTACTTAAACAGTGTTAAAGTGTATAAGTTTAAAATAAGGATACACATTTCATTAATTTTTCTGAAATAATTTTCAACTAAATCAGTGCCATTGTACTGAAATTGTATGGAAATATACCACTGTGTGTAATTTTTTAAGTCATGGCAAAAAAAGACCCGTGTTTCCCAATTTTTCCCAAAGTCATGCACTTTTTTTTTTATGGGCCGCCAAAGATTTGGGGCCTCGGTATCATTTTCGTAAAAATGTGATCATTTTCTCAGGCTCATATCTTGCATTTCGATTTACTCTCTGAGGCAAAGTTGTAGCTCTTGTCATAAAGAACAAAAATTGCGAACATATAAAATCAAAAAAACTTCACCTTCCAGATCAAAATCGCAAAAAACTTAAAAAAATTCGATTTTTTTACCTTTTTTCCCGTGTTCAGGTCCATAGGTAGCAAACCGTTTAAAATTCAAGGAAACAATCAACTACAAAAATTTACCTAAGATCTCAACAAACAAGTTTCTAGAACATATAAACTTCCTCGGAATTATTCTTAACACCGTTTTTTAATTTCATTTGATTTTTATTTACTTCAACATTGAGATACTATGCTATCTATTACAAAAATATTAAAAAAAGTATTCGTATTATGTTTATAATGTTGATGGCCCTGGACTTGCAAATCGCGCTCTCTTAAGTTGTGGATCCAAATCGTCGTCCGAATCTGACTCTGATTCAGCAATTATGGTGTCCACAGGCACGTTGCTTCCAGACTGCCCTCCATCATCAGCTCTTTCTTCTTCAAATACTTCATTAACATCATACAGGGTGATCTTGTGACTCCACCAACATACCTCTGCAAGCAATGCGTCGAGGTTTTTGCCTTTGTACCGTTTTTCCATGGGCATTGTGGTTTGGTGAAACCGTTCTCCTTGCTCATCGGATTCGGTAGGGAGTTGTTTGATAAAATCGTCAAAATGAAAATGAAGAAAATGTCATCGATGCGCCGATTATCTCAAAATAATGCAGCATTTGTTTCACCCATTCTCTTGCTTCCGGTTCCGCGTCTCGATCCCCTCCCAAGACTCTGGTGCATACACGCTGAAGGTAAATCCATGCCATTGAATGATTTTCATCAAGCGATGAATCAAAGTTGCTCTTGAATAGCTTTCTAATGTCAGGGCCATTAAGTACGCCTGTTAAATGAAGATAAAGACAGAAAAGAAAACATTAACAAAGTGAAAATAGTACAATGATACCTTTTTTAATTTTGTCATCGCTACGCTTTGGGAAAACGCTTTTCAAATAGTCAAATGTGTTTGGGCAATTTACAACGGCCACTTCGATGAATTTTTTAACAATTCCCAATTTTATGTGTAGCGGTGGCAGCAAGATGTCTTGAGTATTGTCTATGAAAGGTGCATTCCTCAGTTTATGTTGTTTCATTTGTTCCTCCACACTTCCTCTTGGTCTGCACGAATTACATTGGTATTGATTCAGAGGTGAGCGCGAATCCCAATTAAAAAGAAAACAAAAGAATTTTTGAAAGCCGCCCTTATCGATGATCCCTTGCAAAATGTTGATGACCTTCCAATCACAGCAAATCTTCCATTTATTTTCGTAGTATTTGATTTTTTCCATTATATCTTTCAATGTTTCATAGCTTTCTTTCATGTTAATACCCATTGCTAGCGGAATGGAAGGTTTTCGGTTCGACACATGCAACAACACTGCTTTCAAGCTTGAAACAGAACCATCAATAAATAATCTCCACTCACTAGCGATGTAGTTTATTCCCATTTTTACCACCAAAGCTTTTACATCGTTGCAGTAAGCGAACGAATTGTCATCATTTAGAGTGTAGAGGCTCTGAAATTCAGCTTGCCGTTTAAGGTACGCCGTGAAGTTCATATTACCATGTGTGAGTTTTCTTTGCTTTAATAACGCTGTCAAAAATATGGCAAGTCGCTGCGATGGTCCCAATATGGCCACAATGAAATCCATTTCCATTTTTGATATTAATTGTGGTCCATCTCTTCCCTGTTGGGGCTCATAATCGGTATCAAATGGATCTTCATAAGTAACACCACTTGCTGTACTCATTGCTGTAAATTCTGTAGTACGATCTGGAGTTGGCGGCCTTGGTGATACAAAATTTTCAGGTGGAAGCACTGGTAGTGTGGCTGTTGCAGTTGCTTTATAAATTTTGTTCTTCTCAGAATGTCGATTTAGACGACATGTGTAATTTACGCATGCATAGCAACTGGTTGCATCATGATCACCTGGGCGATTAATCCAGTTTACCGGCTTACAATACTTCATAGTACCTCTGCCTCCACTCAACCATGCCATGAGATTGTTATAACATTGGCGACACACTGTATTAGGTGTGTAATTTTCACCGGTCAAGTCCACTTCGTCGAAAAACAATGTATATGCTCTTTTGAATTCACTAGTTAAAAGATTCTTTTCCTTCTGAAATCTTGTAGATGTTTTTTTTCTGGTTTGATGACCGCAAACGTAGCAAAATAAATCAATATTTTCACACTGCATATTGAAATTGTCAGTTGCCAATGTTGTGTGCGAATTATACTGTAGCACTTTCACTTTGTTTACTTTCACTTTCACTTTATAACTTTCACCGCTGAGCTCTCGTTGACGTCGCGCTGTGTAATGCCTCGATGTGAGCGTCGTGTCGCTTTTATATTGTGTGCTGCGTCCCTTGTTGCGTGTGCTGAGCTTACTGCATTGCCAGTGCTACTGCTGTCGGTGCATGATCGCGTGATACCTAATCGCTACCTAAACAGTGTTAACCCTTGGACAAACACATGGTTCTGGCCAGGCATATTTCATTTTTTGCTACCTATGGACCTGAACAGGAGAAAAAGGTAAAAAAAAATTAAATTAAAAAATTTTCGGCAAATTTTTCACTTTTGCGTGGTACCTAAACAGTGTTAAGAATCATCTCTAGGAAGTTTATATGTTCTAGAAATTTGTTTACTGAGATCTTAGGTAAATTTTTGTAGTTGATTGTTTCCTTGAATTTTGAACGGTTTGCTACCTATGGACCTGAACACGGGAAAAAAGGTAAAAAAAATCCAATTTTTTTAAGTTTTTGCGATTTTGATCTGGAAGGTGAAGTTGATTTTATATGTTCGCAATTTTTGTTCTTTATGACAAGAGCTACAACTTTGCCTCAGAGAGTAAATCGAAATTCTGAACGGTTTGCAAGATATGAGCCTGAGAAAATGATCACATTTTTACGAAAATGATACCGAGGCCCCAAATCTTTGGCGGCCCATAAAAAAAATGTGCATGACTTTGGGAAAAATTGGGAGACACGGGTCTTTTAGTCTTTTATCACGTAGTGGTGTCCGTATATGGTTATTTTTTTTCGTGTTGCACTGTGTACTTAATTCCAAAAATTTAGTTCATAAGGTACTGGAAAAAAAAAATTGTATAGAGAAAACAGTTCTAAGTTGAGCATTTCATAGATTAACTTTCCAATTCTCATTCACTTCACGGGCTATCGTATATGTGTAGTCGACGTTAATTGTCGGTCACAATCTCCGAGATGGAAAATGTACCTGATATCAGCTGTCTTTTTAAGTACTGTACAGACATTACTGAATTCTCTTTACGAACCATGAGTTTGCAGAACAGTTGTAATAAGAATATGAAAATTAATAATTCGTTCAAGGAAGTACTTTTTAATTTTAAGTTAGTTTTTACTAAATTTGGGGAAGTACCGGAATGTAATTTACTTGATAGATAGAATTATTACCTGTAAGAAAATGTCCCAACAAATTAAGAACTACACACTTATTAGAAGTAATAATTGGACTATGTTTAAGAACAGTTTATTATTGAACGAAGTGTGTGGAAGTGGAAAACTCATAGACTAATACTTATAGTAGACTTAACAGCTCTCTCAACAAATTTATGACATTTGGCCTGGTGTGATTTGAACGTTGGATGTTGAAAAGAAAACAACCAACAAAATAGCAACAACGGCATTTCGTATGTGTGTTAAAATTATTGTGTTAAATACAATACAAATGTATGTAAACAATGACAGTCAATAAAAAGTGTAAAACACATTTAAATTTCACAGTTTTTACAAATATTCTCTCTAGTAAGATTTACTCTATCGGAACAATTAGTTGGAAATGATTTCAGGCATTGGAAATTCCATGACAAAGTCTATATTTTGATTAGAATTCATAATTATCGTACATCAGAATTATTTGTCAATGTTATTGAGAAATTAAAAATCGGTGTTACTTAAAGAAGTTGTTACTACAGAAATTAAGTTGTAATGGGTGTTCCAATAGGTACTTGACAATTTTAAATTTAATTTGTGAACGCACTATTCCACTGATCATCTAACTGTTAAAACAAATAAAACAGCAGACAGTTGTCCGAGGCCTTCGGCCACGGACTGTACCTGCAGGCTGTGTCAGAGACACGGCCATTAAGTTTAACGTAGAATACGCCATCCGATAAGACAGAAAACATATATACCAATAAATGATAGAGTTGGCAAATCTCGTTCAGTTAAGAGATCGAACGAACTAGGTCATTTGTTAAAAGTGAACTAGGTCGTTCACCTCGTTCACTCGTTCAATTAGTTTACCTCGTTCATACGTTGACACCCCGTTCACATAGTTAAATCGTTCATAAGTAGTGTTGCTCATTTCTTTTGTTAAATAAACTCAAAGTTGAAGATATGTTAATGAAAGTTTTTAGACACATTATACAAATGTAATTTTTTTTATTTGTATGTATGTTAGGGTTCAAATTAAAAGTAATTTTATAATTTTTTTTTAAATTAGAATATTTTATTTTGGAATGAAAAATAAAAGTTTAGGAATTTTTTGGTTTATTAAATAAAATCTATGTGTATCTTTTTATTATTATTTTTCCTGTTATCAATGTTTTCCTTGTTTTGTTTCTCAATTAAATTTTTTTGACGTAGAATACGTCTTACCTTACGGTATGAGGAGTCATGTCAGGTTTTTATTGTTGTAATCTTTATTTCATTGAATTTGAGGAAACGGCTAGATGAATTTTTTTTAAATTTTTTTTGTAGGTAAATGAAGATGTTATCTTTCGTTTGATATACATTTCATATTGGTTGATATCTTCCTAATATTTAAATTTCTCAAATGAAAATTGTTTAAACACATACACTCAAACATATGTGTGGTGTTTGGTTGAGTGTTTTTGGTTGCTCAACATTGCTTAGGAACATGTATCTAGTAAAAAGTGAAACGAACAGCAAGCTAACGTAATAAAGCTTTTTTGCGAAAGCTTCAATAAAGCTGTTGTAACATTAATTTTGAATTGTAAAGCGTAAAGCTTTCACACAACGCTCGAATGCTAATGCGAAGACTCGATAAGGTAAACCTTTTTTAATATTAGGGCGGCCCTCTCAACATTCGCAGAACTTATTTCAATAAAAATATTAATTAAAATACATAAATTAAATTAAGTTTAAAAAAATTTAACATAATATTTTTTTTTTTTTAAACGGACTTGAATCAAATGCCGTTGGTAAATATAAAAATTACAGCAGACAGTTGTCCCTGTCCCTGCAGGCTGTGTCAGAGACACGGCCATTAAGTTTAACGTAGAATACGCCATCCGATAAGACAGAAAACATATATAACAATAAATGATAAATAATATAAGCAAATGAATTTATTGTTATATATGTTTTCTGTCTTATCGGAAGGCGTATTCTACGTTAAACTTAATGGCCTTGTCTCTGACACAGCTTGCAGGGACAGTCCGTGGCCGAAGGCCTCGGACAACTGTCTGCTGTAATTTTTTTTAAATTTTTTTAACTCACAATTTATTTATTTATTATATTACCATATTTTTTTCTATATACTATTGAAGTCCTGTAGTTTAATTTTTAAATCTTGCTGCATAGGACAAACAAATAAAGTAACATATAAAAAATTCAAAATTAAATGTCAATGTATCACATTTCTTATTTCATTAGTTTAGTTTACTTTCAGTTTATAACACTTTCGCTGGCTTAAAGAGTTATAAAAATATAAAAAAAATAAGGCAATTCATTAAAAAATAAAAAAAACAAATACATACAAATTCACATGTATCATAAAACTAATATTTACAGAGATCAAGGCAATTCATTAAAAATAAAAAAACAAAAACATACAAATTCACATGCAACATAAAGCTAATATTTAAAGAGACCTAATATTTACAAATTGTGGTGCAAAAAAACCAATTGTGAAACCTTCTCTGGCTTGAGGAGAGTACGTCTATCATTTACGATGAGACCAGCTGCAGAAAAGATTCTCTCGCAAGGCACTGAAGTGGCTGGAATGCAGAGACTTGTGAGGACATATTGAAAAACTCGCGGATACAAACATTTTCTTTCTCGAGTGGATCACATTTTCTGTTTATATATTCTTCTCTAATGTACTTATCCAACTCTCGAATGGCAGCGGCAGTATTATTCTCCGGTTCTGCAGTTTTTGAGAATTTCTGATCGAATTGATTCCATATGGAATATATCATTTCAATATCCTGGCTTTCCACAGTTTCGATTTGAGAAGACTCTTCTGCAACAGCTGGCAATACAATTGATGCAATCCTTGACCTCAAACTAGATAAAGCCTTTTGGTATAAAACCTCACTTTTAAACGACTTTCTTTTAAATCGGGGATCAAGAATTGCGCAATCCGTATAAAGCAGGTTTGCTTCCATATCTCTAAACCGCTTATTGCATTCAGTTTTCAAAGTCTGTATCATCAGAGATATGGCATCGTTGTTTGACGATTTATCCTCCAAAAACTTTTGTAGTGCTGACGACAAAAACAAGACTTTCGAAAGCGTGACAGTTTTTTCTCCACATATCTCTTTAGTCACTTCAAAAAATGGAAGAAGACAAGACATGGCTTCTTCAATTATTGTCCATTCAAGAAGAGTCATGTCTATGTTGAGGTGGAGAAGCGAATATGTTGCTGTTATCGGGTCCTTCAGCTTCAGAAATCGAGCATTTCGTATGTGGAGTTCCACCTCGTTGGCGCGTCTTGCTTCAGTTTGAGTTCCGGGAGCCCATTTGTTTCTGCATATTAATAAGTTTTTTCGAAGCAACAGGACTTCGCCGAAAGTGTTCCACAATTTGCTTCACTTTGGCAAGAGTGGGGTCGATCACTTTAATGCCCTTCATCACTATAAGGTTAAGTGAATGGGCAAAACACGAAACCTCTCTCCATCCCCCTTGACGAATGGCATCTTTAATGTTCGCAGCATTATCGCTCACAACAGCTGTAATCATGTTGCTAATTTCAAAGGCCGCACAGGTGCTTTTAATAAATTTTGACAGATTTTCTCCAGTGTGACTGTCTTCAAATTCATTGCACCCAAGCAAATAGCTTTCCAGCTCGCAATTTTGATTTATGAAGTGTGCAGTAACCGCCATAAAACTTGTTGTTGTCCGCGATTGCCATCCATCTGTTGTCAGGCAAACGGCTCCAGCGTCCTTAATTTTATTTTGAACGTCATCCAGTAGTTCAGTGTAGGCTTCGTTCATAAGATTATTAGAAATGGTATTTCTAGCTGGTAGTTTATACCCAGGACAATGTGATACCATTTCTAAAAGTTTTTTGAACTCCGGTTCTTCTACTAACCGTAACGCATGATGACCTTTGACAATCATGCGAAGTACCTGCTTGTCGATCTTCTCCACTTTTTTTATTGGTGGTGGCCGGTGACAGAACTCCGTTATATTTCTTTGCACACGTGGAACTGCAGCCATTCCTTCAGGTACTTGCGCCACACCTTCTGCGGGTACCAACTCATTAGCTTCTGCTGGCTGTCTTTGGGGGTCTATTTGTGCGAACGTGTGTTTCGCTTTCAAATGCCGTTTTAAATTATTCACAGACCCCCCAGATATACTCAGGATACTGCTACAGTACTTGCATTTGGCTTTTTGTCCCCCACATTCAACGAAATGTGACCACAATGGGCTTATTTTTCTTCCGCTCAATTTTACCCTTTAACGTCTTTAATTTAAATGATATCGTTCAGTAAAATTGATCAACCCTGGACTAATTATATTGACCAACCCTGAATTAATTTCTATACTGTTCAGGAATAAATTTGTCAACACTGAACGAGTTTAATAAAAATGAGTTTGACGTCGTTCAATGAACGAGACTGATTCACATAGAAAATAGTGTGGCCTCGTTCAGTGAACGACAATAATAATCATTGAACGAACTCGTTCGTTCGTTCAGTTGACTGAACCGTTCAATTGAACTAGGTCGTTCATGAACGACACAAGTCTAATAAATGATAAATAACTTAAGAAAATGAATTTATTTATTTGATAGTTACTTTTGATAATATACATAAGCTTATGGTACGAAAAATAGGATAAATATGTTTATAAATTAAAAGAGTAAGGATAAATGATAAATAACAGACGCAAATCAATTTGATTATTTCAAAGTTTCTTTTGATAATATGATAGGAAAAATAGGATAAATATGTTTTAAATTAACATTCAAATTTCTCGCAAAAACTAAGTCAATGGTTGTGTTATCAATAGTTGTGGGAGCATCGTTTCGAATATAATCCAAATTAAATGTATTGGATTATATTCGAAATCCAATAGTCCAATAGAATAGTTTTTATTTTAATTTACTAAACGTCAATTGTCAGCTGCTGTCAAACAGCATCACGCAGCATTGTTATTTTGCTTACTTGGCAGCACTTTCATTTAACATAAAAATGTATATTTTCATATATTTTTTATAATTATATATCCATGTTAAATTCAAATTCACATTTAACATTTTGTTTCACTTAAATACATAAGTAAATATACGAAATTTCAATATTTCATCAATCAAAACAACAGCCGAAGGTTTGTGTCCACACTGAAACAGCAGCATAGTTTGTGTTCGCGCTACTCAAACACTCAACCAAACACCACACATATGTTTGAAGTATGTGTTTAAACAATTTTCATTTGAGAAATTTAAATATTAGGAAGATATCAACCAATATGAAATGTATATCAAACGAAAGATAACATCTTCATTTACCTACAAAAACATTTTTAAAAAAAGTTATCTCGCCGTTTCCTCATAATCAATGAAATAAAGATTACAACAATAACAATCTGACATGACTCCCTATACCTTAAGGTAAGACGTATTCTACGTCAAAAAATAAATGGTTTCCCATTACATCCCATGAAGGGACTATTCGGAACACATCTAGTTAGCACCGTAGCCCTACAGGATATTCCTGTAGGTCTTATAACGGGTCCGTCAAATAACTTTTTTTTTTGAAAATGCTATAAAAAAAACTACTGAATATTTTCTCAAATTTCTTTTTTCATTTGAAAGTACAATCCTTCCGGTTAATAATGAAAAATAATGTCATTCAAATGGCTGCCTCGGCTGGCCATGCAGTAGCGTACACGATCGGTCCAATTTTTAAGCACATTATCGATTGTGTGCAGCTGTATTTCATCAATGGCTTCACGAATATTGTCCTTTAAAGCGTCAATTGTCTCTAGCTTGTCGGCGTAACACTTATCTTTGAGGGCACCCCACAAATAATCAGTTGGCTTCAACTCCTGAACCAATTGGACTTTGTATGGCGTCATATTCTCGGGTGTACGCACTATTTTTGGCTTTCCACGCTTTGGTTTATCGATGAGGATGCCAGTTTATTTCACTTTTTTCACAAGATAACGAACATACGGAGCTGACGGTGCTTCTCTTCTTCCAAAATCCGTACGCAATTTTCGCACACATTCTGCAACATTTCCATGATTTTCAAAGTAATGTCGCAATATTTCCCAGCATTGTTCAAGCGTATACACAACCATATTCGTTCAGGGGAAGGATAAAACTAACTATCTGTCAAATCAGACATGAGATAAGTGTTACCATTCACGAAATAAGCACTAGTTGAAAAAACAAACGTTAGATGGCGGACCCGTTAGACAAATTTATTGAAAGGGCAAATTGGCTGGACGAATAGTCAATAGTTGCGATGGAGGAAACTGCAAGTATCACAATGGGCTTCTTTAGCCTAAGTGTGCTAGACAGCTCTACATTTTTTTTTGTCTGCAAATGATTTGGTTTTGTGGTCACACAGCCGGTATGTCGACGCAGACAAATGGGTTTGCGCAAAACTAAAAATGTAATGGTTGTATTTGCTAGTATATAGTCGACCAAATTAAATTGGTAAGCTATAGTATTCACTTCAACCTGAATTTCACGTCTGACATTTGTCATTTATCTCGAACCAAGTGGCTATTAGTATCCGGAGAATATAACTATGTATTTTTTAACAGCAATCGATATACATTAGGGCGGGTTAATTTTTTTTTAATGAAGCGTGTAGCAAACACGTACTGCCTTATTCATAAAAAAACAATAATGTAGCTCTAAAGCATTCATCAGTTATTGAAAGCTTTAAGATTTGGCGAAGGTTTTATTAGAACCGTATTCATAATGAGTATTTTGACTAGGGAACAGATAATTGACTGACAACCCTGTTTTATGTATTCTCATAGTGCTTGTGATGTAAAAACAAGATGAACAATAACCGATAGACCGAATTAATTTTTTTTTATTTAAATGCGTCAATGCATTTTTGCAAAATTTTAAACATTAATGGAAAGAACTGTTCAATAAAAAGATCAATTAATATTTTGCTATATTCATAAATTTGGAAGAAGTGTCAAAAAATCATATTGAACTGGATTTTAGTTTTGGGTAGTCGAATATAAAACCGGATAATAGGTTGTAGTTTCAATGTTTTGATTTTATATACATCACTATGTAAACAAAAGTTCATTTTGGTTAAAAATGACAAAAAATGGAACGAAACTATTTGGTTGCTTGGCAGGATAATGTGACACTATAAACGCTGCAAATATACACAGAATAATTCCACGTGTTTATATCGCATAAATATTTATTTAAGTACGGCACGCGTGAAATGTAAAAAAATTGTTTCATTTGTGTATTAATCCAGATAAAATGGCCTTAAAGAAGGGTTAAACGTTCAACAAAAATGGCTACGTTAGAGAACTCTTAACAGAGGAATTTTTCGATTATGAATACAATTTTTGGGCTTTACCTTCTTAAACCTTTAACAAACCTATGGCAACTTTTTATGAATAAGGCCGGTAATCTATAGGTGATTTTGAGAATATGTACATAGAATAATTTAATTAAATTCGTCATAAAATCGGATAGAATTATAGTAGATTTCTCAATGTGGGCTTGTTTGAAAGGTATTTTTATCACCTTTCAGAATCTGTATTGATACTAATATTTTTTTTATTTTTAGTAGAGATTTTAGGAATCTTTTGTCGAAAAATAGCCTAAAATTAACTTTTAAGTAATAATTTTTTTGCAGATTATGAAAGTTCAGATAATTTCCAACAACTTTTATTACGATCAATTTTTTTCTTTTCGAAATCCTTTTTGTAGGAAAACCGATCTGAAAAAATCAAAATTTTCAAGGTTTCAACAAAAAAACACTATTTTTACATTTTTAATTCCATTTATTTTTAAATATTATTCTCGACCTACAATTTAATGTTTTAACGTGGTAATATTATTTTTTAAGGTCCTTTTTACTTTCCATTCGAGGAGCTTTCTTACGACTTTGTAATATCACTGCCATAACTCCTTCACGTTTTCGATTTGAAACACTCGTTAATAATTGTACGCGTCTTTCTGTTCCTTGTATGTGCATTGGAATTTGTGGATCAGCCAGAGGTGGTTCATCGAATTCTAAGTATTCTACCAAGTGATCATATGGAATCTGTCGAGTAAATGCTGGTTCAAATAATATATCGTCGTTATTCATATCAACCATATTGACATAATCGGTAGCATCGAAATTTAAGATATTTTTGTTGTATACTCTGAATTTAGTTGGATCGTACAATTAGTGTCAAATCTTTTTGATAGCTCTATCCCGTATTGCATTTCGATCATCAAATAACATTGTTAAGATATTTTCTGGATGTGCGTAATATGAGTTGTTTTGAATTACACCATCTACAATATTATGTAAGTTTGGTTGTAAGTATCGTGTCCAACGTATAAATTTTAATAAAAGTGCACTGCCGTACACAACAGAGTTATAAAACTTCACATTGAAGTACATTGGCACATAAACTGTAATAATATAAACTGCTAAAGTTTTTAAATTGGTCGATGGTGTATTAGTTGTTATATATAATCGTAGTAATCTACTTGCTTTGGTTAACCAACGAGAATGTGCAATTGGTCCTGGTTTAATGTTAGCTAAATCAACTGGAACAATACAGTTTGAAATTGCTTTAGCTATTTGATATAAATATTTAACATCTGTTGAAAGCTCGAGCTCATGTTCATGATCCATCATTGCAGGCATATTCTCCAGTGGTATTGGATCAAAATCAGCTACTATCTGAAAAATGAAATGTTTAGATCAATTAAAATGCAATTATTTTATTTTAACTTTATTCCAATCGTAAAAGTAAAATAATGACAATAAATAATGATAATAAATGATGATATTAAATAAAATAAAGTGTTACATACCTGGGATTCCTCACATTCTTGAATAGCTTTGGATAACTTTCCACTTGCTGGTCGTGTTGCACTGGTGACTGTTTTGTCCAATGCTTGATATAAATGACGAAATGGCAGTTCATTGAAATGAAGCAGACATATAAAGCAGTGAATTGGTATTTTTAACTGTTTTTCAAATAATCGTAAAACACCATTTTCTATTCCAGTATTTGCTGGCTCACCATCACTGCATATGCCAATTAATTGATCAACTGTTAATGTTTTATTGTTGAAAAATTCATTCAGTTTTCTGTGTTTGGTTTTTGCTTCTTCTTGACTACCCAAATTTACATATCCAAGTAACTCATTATAGGGCTCTTTCAGAACAACTAAATGCGGTTCTTTTACCATAGTGGTATGAAATTTGTCATTAATTTTCTCTGTAGTTAATGAGTCATCTTTTCTACCATCGAAAGAGAATGCAGTTATGGAAGAATTTGTATGTCGTGTACGAAGCACTGCATCTCTAGATTTAACTTTTTCTCTGGCCACTTTTGATTTATCCATAATAACAAGATTACCATGAACATCTCTAAAATTTATATCTTCGAATAAAGCTGTTGCTAAACATGAAGCGACTCTATCTGAAACACCGAATCTATCACACATCATAGCAAAATTTAAGGCATCGTATCTTTGAGTATAATGACCTCGTCTCATTTGAACAGTTGCTTCTGGAACTTCTGTTGTTGCTTCATTTTCATCTTCATCCATGTGTAATTCAGGTGGTTCGTATGTTTGATCATCGGTACCAGTTGTAAGTGTTGGTATTGTTGTAGCTACTTCTTCAACGTCTTCCGTATATTCAGGTATTGTGAATTTTCTATCATTATGCTGGTCCATCATCAATTCTTTTAGATGTTCTGGAATCAATCCACACGAGCATTCTGTTGTTTTTAATTTGCAATTACATTTGCCAATATAAAATAATTCGTTTATTGAATCAACAAATGCTTTAAATTCATCTCTTTTGTTTCTATGTTGTACATGTTTCTGGTATTTATCAAGCAAACCAGTTAATTTTTTGAAAACACTCTTTCTATTAATGATTTCAATATTTAATTTACACCAAATTTGGATCAATTTATGTGTTACGTGAGGAGTAAAACTTTTATACGAGAACATTTTGTTTTCAAATTTAGCACGATCACTTAAAAAAAATAATATTTTAAAATGTCACATTTAAATCACTTGATAAACCAAAAACAACAATTTCTTGATGAAGGATGTTAGTCAAGCTAGACTCAAAACTTGTTGATGTTGTTGCTTCCATTTGCGAAGACACCGCAGACGATGTTGATGGTTCTTGATTATCCATAATAATTGATATTATCACTGCACTCTTTGATTGTGTCACACTAAATTTAAAAATAAAAAAAATATTGGTATTGTGATAACCGAGTTTTTATTTAAGTATTTTGGCAAACTGCGTGCGCATTGCACGATGAACGATTAAGGAAAAAGGAAAACCAAGCTTGGCAACGTTTAGTGTTGGTAAACGTCATTATTTTGTAACGTCATTATTCAGTGTTACAAAGTTGTTCAATTGAACAATGCTGCCATTGACGACTTATTCTACAGGTATCAATACAGATTCTGAAAGGTGATAAAAATACCTTTTGGAGGGCTCCAAATCCGACTTAGAGCTATGGTCCCTTGAGCAAAATTTCTCAGAATCACCTATAGATTACGTTCTTGCTATACGCTTTATCAAAAAAAAACATTCCATAAAATTTGACCCGCCCTAATACACATATCGAACAACCCCGATGGGTCAGGGAACTTACAAACGGTTCGATCTTTTGCCTTATCTCTCCAATTGAAATACCAAGTGTACGCAGGGATTCGTCAACCTGATCCTTCCAGCGGAGTCTTGCTCTTCCTATTTTTTGTCTTCCTTCTAGTTCGTGCTGGTTCGTCTTCATCCATTCTACTGACATGGCGTTATTTTGATCAGCTTAACTATGTCAATGTCGGGATATAGCTCATAGAGTTCATGGTTCATGCGCCGCCGATACTCGCCGTTGTGCACTATAGGGTCATACATTTTTCGGAGTATTTTTCTTTAGAAGCCTCCTACAGATGTTTCGTCTGCTTGCGATAAGACCCAGGATTCTGCGCCATAAAGCAAGACAGGTTGTATGAGAGTCTGGTATAGTTGGACTTTTGGTACTCGAGAGAGGGCTTTATCTCTATAGTGCTTGCTTAGCCCAAAATAACATCTATTCGCATGCACAATTCTGCGTGTTGAACGCTCCGTTCAACCAGGTTCTAATGCTTTGAGTTTTTATATAATATTTCTCTTTTCAAATTGTCACAAGGGTCTTTAATTATCAAACTTTAAAATCACTTAAGAAAAGGTCCGTTAAATCTTCTCTGTCATTTGAGTATTTTGTTTGAGTACAATTGAAGGCATACATACATTTCTCTCTCTGAGTATTTGCCGCTTAATGCGGCCTTTTTATATTCTTATCGTTTTAAGTTCATTTCAAACTTCAATAAAGAAGGTTCAAATACCTAGCTTGAATTCATGTGGAATTCCCTTGACTTTCACTAATAAATTTATATGAGAAAATAACGTTAGGCCTATCGGTTCACGACCAGGCCTACAACACTCCGCTTGATCTCAAGGCTGACGTTGTTGTTTTTGTTTACGGCAGATCCGAGGTATATAAATTCGTCTACCACCTCGAAATTATAACGGCTATCAACGTTTACGCTGTGGTCTAATCGCGTGGAGGTCCTGCTCATTAAAACCATTAATTTTGTCTTGTCCTCATTTACCGTCAGACCCACTTTTCCTGACTTCTTCTCAATTCTCGAAAACACCACAGTAACTTCTCTAACTGTGCGTCCAATGATATCTATATCATCAGCATACGCGAGCAGCATGTGACTTTGCTGCTGACTGTCTTATTCATGTTAACAGCAGATTTTCTCAGAATAATCTCTATTAAGATGTTAAAGAGATCGCACGATAGGTTGTCACCTTGTCTGAGGCCTCGCTTAGTTTCAAAAGGTTCGGTAAGATCCTTGCCAACTTTCACTGCGAATTTGGTTTTCGTCAGGGTCATCCTGCAAAGGCGTATGAGTTTTGCAGGAATGCCAAGCTCAGACATAGCTTCGTAGAGTTTCCCCCCTATCTGGCTATCGAAGGCCGCCTTATAATCGACAAATTGATGATACGTGTCGATTTGTTTTTCGTGGGTCTTCTCCAGGATTTGGCGTATCGTGAAAATCTGGTCGGTTGTCGATTTTCCAGGCCTAAAGCAACACTGTTATGGTCCAATTAGGTCAGCGATAATCGGTTTTAGTCTTTCGCACATTATGCTTGACAGAACCTTATATGCTATTGTTAAAAGTCTTATTCCACGGTAGTTCCACGGTAATCCATCGGATTCTGCGGTTTTGTTGTTCTTAAGCCGGGCAATAGCTGTTCTGACCTCGTTTTGGCTAGGAGGGGGAAAATCGACGTCGTCGTCCAAATTTAGATCGATTGTCTCGTCATTGGATATCACAGGTACCAATAGCGCAGAGAAATGATCTCTCCATATTCCCAACATGCCCTGCACATCTGCGACGAGATTTCCGTCCTTGTCTTTACAGAAGGGGGGCCCTGAACCATGTCTATTAGTTCCGATTTTGACTTTTTGGTAGAATTTTCGGGCTTCGTTCTTCCTTCTGTATGACTCAATTTTCTCACTCTCGCGCTTTCTCCACTGCCGTTTCTTACGCCTAAAGAGACGGTTTACCTCCTTTCTTTTCTCCCTATACCGCTCAGTCGCAGCTCGCGTTACAATTGACTGAAGCATTGCCATGCGTGCAGCGTTCTTTTCATCATTTGCAATGCGACACTCTTCATCGTACCATGATTTGTTGCGAAGCGGTTTTTCAAAACCAAGTACGGTTGTTGCGGTAGTTTTTATAGAGTCGGAAAGGGGTTTCCACTGCGCTTCAGGATCGTTATCGGGAGGGCGTTGGTTCTGTGCTAAAAGTTGCGAGAGCTTCCTTGAATTTCAGCTTTCCGATGTCCAGCTTCCTCTGCGTCTGGTTTCGTACGATTTTCGCTCTACTTAATCTTGTGCGAACCTTTGCTGCTACCAGGTAGTGATCAGAACCAATGTTAGCTCCTCTGATCACTCGTACGTTCATTGCACTGGATGAGTGCCTTCCATCAATTACCACGTTATCAATTTGGTTCTTCGTTCTTTGATCAGGGGATACCCAAGTAGCCTTGAGGTCTTTATGCTGGAATCTTGTACCACTAATGATCTTGTTTTTTTGCCGCGACAAAGTCTATCAGTCTCATACCGTTTTCGGAAGTGTCAGCATGTAGACTGAAATTGCCAATAGTTGCTTGAAACACATTCTCCCTGCCCACTTTAGAATTAAAATCTCCTAGTACAATCTTAATGTCATGGCCAGGGCAGCGGTAATACGTTTCCTCTAGGAGCTCATAGAATATGTCTTTGGCATCATCATCTTCCTCTTCTGTCGGGGCATGCACACAAATTAGGGAAATATAAACATATTTCGCTTTTATGCGGATTGTGGCTATTCGTTCACTCACAGGATTGAACCTAGAAACTAGATGTCGCAGTCTTTTGCCAACTACAAATCAGCAACCAAATTCATGTTTTTACCCATGGCAACTGTAGTATATATCGCAGTTTCCTTTTCGTGTGCAGCCATGTCCTGTCCATCGCATTTCCTGGATTGCGATGTCAGCCTTATAACTTTCGAGGACATCGGCCAGTTGGATACTTGCACCGGATCTATATAGAGTTCTCACATTCCAGATGCATATCATCAACAAATAGGGGTCGTTTATGTTTTATCTTTCGTTTTCGTATTTTCACTGCCATTATGAACGGTGGCGGGAGGCAAACCCAGCCCACCGGGTTTTTGCATTTTACCTACTGCCAGGATATTTGATTGCAGCCGCCCATTATGGATCAGACGCTGACCAGGATGCAATATGTCGAACCTGGATTTTCTTCTTTTGGTTTTTTTATCTGCCGTTGGCCCATATGTTTGGCTCATCCGCCTTCTAAAGGACAAAAGAATATGCCCGATAGCTTGATGAGCTTCAGTGACATCAGTCACCTACTAAGCCTGAGACACATCAGTGATCGCATAACTAAATCAGGCTGCTCATTTATTTTCGCCTTCTAACTCTAGCTAGCTAACGGAGGTTTCCGATACAGCCATTGGCCAGGACATACTGCGAAGTAGTGAGCTGCTTGGACTGCCCATTGAAGGAATCATTCCTGGCCACACCCAAGTGAATGGTTATCAGAAACTTTCCACCTACACGGACAGTCCCATGTCAGGGTCAGGGCCATAGATTAATACTTATAGTAGATCTAATAGTTCTCCCACCAAATTTATGACATTTGGCCTGGTGTGATATTTACGTTTGATGTTGAAAAGAATTGCTTTACTAATACCAGATAGAGGCAATGGTTCAAAACTACGAACAAAATAACAACAACGGGATTTCGTTTTGTGTGTTAAAACTATTGTGTTAAATACAACACAAATGTAGTCAATAAAAAAGTTTAAAACACATTTAAACTTCACAGTTTTTCACCAAAATTACATGAAAAATTAAAGCAAGAAGTTATTGTAATTCCACCTGGTGTATGTCACTTTTCGTCAAACATCTCTCTATCTCACCGACCGCATCACGAAGAGTGTGAAGGGAAACGTCAGATGAGCCAAATATTTTCTCTACTAAGATTTACTCTATGGTCAGGGCATAGACTAATACATACATAGATATTTTATTCTCTCATCTGATGTTTCATTTCACACTCTTCGTCGTAGGTTTGTGGAAATGAGAGAAATTAAATTTAAAATTAACTTACACCAGGTGGAGTTACAAAATATGTTCATTAACTTTTTCATGTCGTTTTGGTGTAGAACTGAAAAATTTAAATGTATTTTGCACTTTTTTGTTGACTTTTACATTTGTATTGTATTTAACACAACTAGTTTGCCACAAAAACATGAAATTCGGTTGTTGTTCCTTTGTTGAACGTTGTTTACTATTGCCTCTATCTGGTATTATTGAACCCATGTTTTCCACCATCCAATGTTTACTTTCCACCGTACCTATGACGCTTAATTTATTGAGAGAATAAAAGTATCTACGAATGTATTAAAAATGTTCCTATCCCATTTCGTTTCACCCCACATCATTCGATAATTTTGAGTCCATCACTAGATAAATATTAAACAAATGACAGAAATTCAAAAACAAAACCAAGATATATTTATATCAGGTGGTAGCGCTTGAACAGCTGATTTAAATATTTTCAAATCTTTGCCTCAATTGACTTTTAAATTCAAATGTATTTTGTTTTTATACTTTGTTGCTTTCTTGTATTGCAATTGTATAACAAATTTGCTCTGAATTTGGCACTGGAATGAATCCAAACATATATAAAATAGCTATTGGCTTGTCGCAGTAACACCCCCTGATACAAATACATATTGATGAAATAAATATAGGAAAAAACCAATTGTAATAAATATGAAATGCTAAAAAGTAAACGTTTGATGAATGTCATTCTCCATTTTGTCGTTTCCGGGGTCGAAATAGACTACAATTATTTGGCAAAAATTTGGCTACATCGATGTGGCAACATGCCACAACATGAATATTAGAAAATGACAGCTGGAAGATGTTGCAAGTGTGAACGCATGTTTAATTTTTTTCTACATATTCCATGCGTTCCCCCAAAATGAACGCTAGTGTGAAAAGGCTATAAGATATATTATAAATCTGACAACAGATTCGGAAAGAGAACACCCAAAAACCTGTAGATATAATAATATCAACTCGAAAAAAACATAAATTGCGTATACGACAAAACAATAATCAACCGACGATATATCAACCAAGAGAAAAGAGCAAAAAAAAACAGCAACGATTGTGAAAATTAGATTTGTGAATGGATTAAATTGCTATCGTAAAACGAGATTGAAACCTAACGCAAGAATAGAGGAATTCCGACATTCAAAACTACAAAAACTATTAAATTCTACTTTCCTCTAATCAAGAATATAAGATAGTACATATGTCTCTTTCGACAATGTAAACGATTTAAGAGGATTGTGAACAAGGAAAGAATGCTCCAAAAAAGACGACAGCATCGGTATAAAATGTTGAAATGTTAAAATGTATAAAATCATTGGTGTTCGCGTTTTGTAGATTTTATTCACCCTTATTATGAAAATCATTTCCCAACAATTTTGTTCCCTTTTCCCACTGTTGCTATTACGAAACTCTTTTTTCCCCAATCTGGCATCTTCGAATGTGAATTCCCCTATTATGAAATCAAATTTCATGGGAATTTCTTTCAAATTTATTCAAAGTTTGTTCCCTTTGAATTGTTAGGTGAGCAAAATGTAAGTACATATTTAAGAATAAAAAAATAGTAATTTTAATAGAAATTTGACCATTTATAGGTCGGTAAATAAAATACAATTACAGATTTTGTTGGATAAAATGGAAAGCTGCCCTAGAATTGCTGCTGGCTATTCCAAAATATCGAAGGAAGGATCTGCATCGTTTTGGGACGGTGCAATATCAGCTTTAAATAGTGCGGGACCTCCAATAAAAACTTCGGCTGAATTGAAAAATGTATACGTTTTTGAATATTATTTTAAAAACGCAATATATAATTTTATAAATATTCGATAGGTTTGGATAGATCAGCGAAGATATGCAAGGAAGAAGGCTGCAGAACTTCATCGTTATCGTGAAGGTACTGGAGGAGGGCCACCAAAGAAGCTTCGGCTTACTTCGACAGAGGAACGTATTTATGAGTTAGTAAATATGAAAGACGCTGTGGAAGGGGTCGATGAATCTTTTGTATTTGGAGGTTTGGAGATGAACAACGAAAATACTTCTATAGAAGTCAATAAGGAAAAATCAATGTATTTCGAAAATTAGATTCCCACACCTCCTCCATTGCCTCGATCAGCGACATCATCTCGGAAACTATTGTCAAAAACTACAGAAAAGTCAGCTGTCGACCTTATTGAGACCGAGATTAAAACTCAGGAGAAAATTGTAGAGAAGATGAGCAGCTTGGTTGACTTATTGAAAAAGGATAAAGCTGAAACAAGTGTACATAAAAAGGATTAGCCGATCTTTGGAAAAACTTGTGGATTTTAACTCCAAATTATTGGTTTTGCAACAAAATAACACAGATTTAAAGAAACACAAATTAAACGAAATAAAACGCCATAATATGGAATTGGAAAAGATAAAGTTAATGGAAATCCAAATCCAAGTTGAAGAAACAAAAAAATAATGGAGCTGAAACGGATAAAGTGCTCCTTAATGGGGGGAAAGCCAATTTAAACAAAAATTATTTAAACTAAACTAAATGAAATTAATTTATTCTGTTTTTTTAAGTTTCTTTTAAGTTTTTTGTACCAAAGTACATTGAATTGATCTTGAATAAAATATATTGTTAAATCCGCTGATGATCAATTGACTTTTCTGGAAACAAATGTTGAAAACGCTTTTTCTAAGTCTGTTCCTATAAGAAACTGACGAATAGATGGTTCAACTCCAATATAAAGAATGCAATTATTGAAAGAGATTTAATTTTTAGACGCTGGAAACTTTACAAAACAGAAATACTTCGTATGGAATACTGTAGTGTACGAAGACGTGTTAATAAATTGATAAAGAAGGCGAAAACTGACCACTATTCCAGAGTATTTTCTTTGGCAATTAACTCTAAGAAAACCCGGAAAACTTTGAATGAAATTGGTCTTGGAAAGTCCCGCCCTGAAACGGAAACCGATGTTGACATCGATGAGCTTAATGAAAAATTTACTGAATCAACAGCTGTTAACGTCGACATAAATTTTTATAACCATCTGTCGGTAACGGATCAACGTGATAATTCTTTTTCTTTCAGTTGCGTTCATCGAAATGAAGTGGGTCTCGATAATATTCACCCCAAATTTCTGAAATTAATTCTTCTTCTGATTATCAGCCAAATTACATTTATTTTTAATACAATTATAACAAAGAGTACTTTTCCGGAAAGATAGAAAAATGCAAAGATTTTGCCTATTCCGAAATCTGGGAACGATTTCCGTCCTATAGCCATATTACCGTTTTTATCGAAAGTTTTTGAGAAGCTACTGCATAAACAACTTACAGATTATTTAAGATTATCAAATCTTCTCACGGATAGACAATCAGGATTTCGTGGAAAACGTAGTTGTATAACAGCACTTATTGATGTTTCAGAGGATATACGTGAAAATGTAGATGCTGGTAATATATCCCTATTAATTCTTTTGGACCATTCTAAAGCTTTTGATTCTGTGAATCATAAAGTTCTATCTAAAAAACTAAAAACAATGTTCAATCTTTCCTTTTCATCAACTAGTCTAATTTCGTCATATTTGGAAAATCGTAGCCAATGTGTCTCAGCTAATGGAAGATTATCTCGACTGTTACCAGTACCTAATAGTGTCCCATAAGGATCTATTCTGCGTCCACTTTTATTTACTTTATACATTAATGACCTTGTGGATCACCTACATCACTGTAACTGTCATATGTATGCTGATGACATTCAAATTTATATAAGTTGCAGTTTAGATGAACTTGATAATTGTGTGAGGAAGATAAATGAGGATTTACATCGTGTGCAAAACTGGGCCTCGGGAAATTATCTTAGTATAAATCCAAAAAAATCCAAGGCTAATGAAGTTTAGATTGGAATCTAATATTTTTATAAACAGTCAAAGAATAGAAGTTGTTGATAACACTAAAAACCTCGGAATTAAATGTAATACTACGCTTACGTGGTCTGACCATATACTATCTGTTACTGGGAGAACTTATGGTATGCTTAGGTCTCTATGGAATGCGCAATATTTTACACCTATATCTATACGTACTCTTCTAGCGAAAACGTATTTACTACCAACATTATTATATGGCTGTGAACTTTTTGCCAGTACAGACGGGGAAAGTATAGCTAAACTTAACAGATCCTTCAATGCTGTCATTAGGTATGTTTATGGGTTGGGAAAATATGACCACATATCGCCTTTTGAAAAAAGCTATTCAATTTTAATTTCTCCGATTTATTAAAAATTCGTACGCTAATTCTACTTCATAAAATAATTTACACCCACGAGCCATCATATCTTTACAACAGACTTAGGTTTACACGTTCAAACAGAACAAATGATTTAATACCACAACGCCGAAGATGTCTGACGTCGGAGTGGCACTTTTATATTAATAGTATTTATCTTTAGAACAAACTACCTTCGAACATACAGTTCATAAGCAATACGGAAACATTTAAAAAGGCAATTTTTAATTATTTTAGTTAAATTAATTCACTGAGAAACAATCTATGGCCTCATAATCCTGTTTTATATTACATTATTTTATTTTCTTAACTTTGTTACTTTAATCTTACTTAATTTATTGTAATTTTTTGTTTTATGCTACATATTATTAATTGTTTAATTATTTTAACAAATTATTTTAACAACAAGCATTATTAGCTAGTACTTTTCTTTTCCATTTATCCCTATCAATTATATAAGGCTAAATTTGAAAATATATATCTAAATATCCAATTAAAATTTCAATTTCGATGATAACAATTATTTTAGAATTTTAATTTTAACTCATTAATTTTAACACAATCTAATAATTTTAAGCGTATATATATTATAGAACAATGTCTTTTATTAATATGTAACATATTCTATTCCTGCACTATAATTATAAGATTTTTAGTCTTGTTGTGCAGGATATTACAATAAATAAATAATAAATAAAATTAAATTTGAGATACTGTTTCTGATTTCTTGAGCAACATTTTGGTAAAGGGCGGATGGTTCCGAGAATACAATATCTTCTTCGCTTTCATCGTTACAAATTGTACATTCCACGGGGTCGCATTTGTGGGCTATGCAAATGTTGTGCAGTGCTACACAAAAATTAATTATTTTAATGGCTTTTTTAGGAGCATAGTGCATCTCTCGAGCTCCATCCAAGAAGGCACCGCCACCTATTTTTTAAGACGCCGTTTGTTCTCTCAATAATAGTTCTGCACTTAGTGTGCGCTTTGTTGAACTTCTCTTCAACAGAATTGGCATTAGGATTTCTGAAAGGGGTCATAAGCCAAGGCTCCAACGGGTAGCCACCATCTCCTTTAATAAGAGTTTGTTTATTAAACAGTAAAAATCTAAATATTAGTATTGTCATACCAAGTAACCACATAGCACTCCTTTGTTCTAAGTATGTACTGTCTTTCAAGTTCTTTACGGAAACTGCTCATGCTCCATACAAAGGAGTCGTGGCATGACCCAGGGTGAGTTGCGTCTACATACCTAATCCTCATATTGTGATCACATATCTGAAAATAGTCTGATCAATTAAAATCCGACCAATATTTTAAAATGCTTACTTACCAGGGTAACATTGAGACGGAATCGGCCTTTCCTGTTGTAATAAAGATGTTTTGCCTCTGAAGGAGAGTGAATTGTGACGTGGGTGCCATCTATACATCCAAACACTCTGGGAATGCCAAATTCCCTAAAAAAATTCTCCGCAGCTTCTCTTTTTCTTCATTTGAAGGGATCTTAATGCACTTTTTACAAATTGGAACTTCCATAGTATTGAGGAATTCTTTAAGCACAATACAAAATGTAGGCTGAGCCATTGCCACCTGATAGTCTCTTGACACTCCCTTCTGGTAGCTGCCCTCAGCAAAAAACGCATGCATGCACTCAGTTTTATAATCAGTGGAATGCTTGCATTGCTTCTTTTTTCAGGCATCAAAAGAGTCATCTCATCAAGAATATACTTAAATGCATCCTTGTTGATTCGATAATGCATTTTATACCTAGAAAACAATTCTTTAAATAGAAACCTGTTTAACCAAAAAACACTTCTTTTGCTTACTGGCAATCTGAGATTTACATAGGATTGGAGGCGTCTCGCAACATTTTCCGGTGAAGTTTTTCACATCCTTCCTTCACATTTTCATTATTTTGTAGCAGTAAAAGCAAAGAGCCAGTTATTCCAAACATTTTGCCAAAATTTCAATTTCCTTTTTAAAATATTTATTTCGTTTTTTGACAACTAGCTCAATGTTCGAAAATATCAGCTGATTATTAACGTTCCCACAATTTCATAATACCAAAATATTGTGAATGGGAATTCCCTGCAAATTCTTTGTTGAGAGTGGGAATTCACATTCCCTTTGTGAATGGGAATTCCCAACATTTTCATAATAGGGGTCATTAAATGCATTAGTACTCTTAATAAAGTTTAAGAATGCCATACATGGGGTTTTTAATTTGCTTGGATTTTAATTTGCATTACTTTATCTAATGCAAATGCAAAAGATTTACCATTGTTCTCAATGGCAATTAAAAAACTTTGAATTTGTGTTTGCTCAGGCATTGTCATTGCAGGTTGTGGAATCGGATGCCAATTCTAATGAAATATGGGAATGTTTTTAATTGCTTTGAATTTGTTTAACTGCTGGCAATTCTGTTTTCAAAGAATTTTATATGCGGAGGTTTGTGGCTTTGATAGGTATTGCTTCATAGTACATACTTTCAAATTCATAAACCTGTACTGTACAAAATATTTGAAAACCAAAAGTGCCAGCTATGAAGGAAATGCTTTGAAATTAAGTACAATTGTCAATGGTATTGATTTTTTTTTAATTTGAATTCAAATTAAAAGACAAATTATAATTGTCATATAATTAATTTTCCCCATGTATGAAAAATGGTAACAAATAGTTAAATAATTGGAAATATGGCCATATATTTTCCAGGAGTAGACATATCTGATAACTCGATGAAAAAGCATAGTAGAATACCACTATTAAGTTCTAAGGCATACAAAAAGATCGGCATTATCATAGAATGAACTACCTGCATTTTAACATTCACTGGAGGACATAAATTAAAATTATACAGTTTCCTTAGAACAAAGTTCGCATTTTTAATTACAGAATTCCGCAAAACCTAAGCAACTTTTGCGCAATGTCTGAAAACAAAAAATATGTAAATTATAAAAAATAAAATACAGTATTTCATTATTGGTAACGTAAATATTTGCAAAAATAAAAAATCTAAATTCATAACCGTAAAATATGTGACGAATACAATATATCGTTAGCTAAAATCCTAAAAGGCGTAACTAACCAAAAATTCAAAATCGAGTTTTTGATGGATTGTTATGAATGTCTTGAAAAAACTTTACACTTCTGCGATCAAAAATCTATCTGTGTGCTTAAAGTGAAATTAGAAAAAACTTCGTTAAAAATATTTATAGTTTTCATTTTACAAAGTTTTTTGCTTCTCCTGTAAAATTATATTTTTGTTAGTTACGCCTTTTTGCATTTTAGCTAACGCAAAACCTAAGCAACTTTTCAATATTTAGTATAAAATCTGACAACGTTTCGGCACGGATTTCTTAAGGTTGGTTATTGTTTCCATCGGAATAGATTTTCATTCGCCTTTTAGGGTTTTTATAAGATCTTCGCGGTTGCTGAAATGCCTTCCACCAACTGTACGTTTGAGGATTCCAAAAAGATTTTCAATTGGATTCAAGTCTGGTGATTGTGCCGGCCAATCAAGGACTGAAACCTTTTTCATCTTTAAATATACTGTGACCAACTTCAAAGTGTGTGTTTGGATCATTGTCGTCTTGAAACATGAATTGAAGTAGCATTCCACTCTGCCATCACACTTCCTCCGCCATGCTTCACAGTTTTCTTACTGAAGCGTGGATCCTGCCGTTTTCCTATTTTGCCGCGAACGTGACACTTCTCATCAGAGCCGAAAAAATTAAATTTGGATTCGTCACTAAACAGCACAGTTGACAATTTTTAGTCATTCCAGTACTTATACCTATATTTTGTCGCAAATCATAGAGTAATGACATATAAAGACGCCAACTCTCTCAGTAAATTGATGACATTTGGTGTGTTGCAGATGGGCGGCGGTTGGACGTTGGAAAGTATTGCTTTAATAATACCAGATAGAGGCAATGGCTCAAACCATCCAACAAGAAATCAGGAACGGCATTTCGATTTGTGCGTTAACATTTTTGTGTAGTTACACCACAAATAAATACTAATAATAAAATATATCAAAAAATACTAACAAAATATATTAAATTTCACAGTTTTTCATCAAAACGCCATGAAAAATTTAAGTCAACAATTTTTGCAATTCCACCTGGTGTAAATAAATTTACGTCAAATAACTCTTACATACATATGTATTAGCGATTTTTTTTTTAAATAAGTGATATCGTATAAAAGACATCCATTGGTTAACGCCTGTTATAGAGGTAACAAAGTTATTCAGGTATGTGATGAAAATCAATATCGATAATATCCACTACAGAATTATTCGCAATTCGCTCTCTCATTTGTAATTCAATCTCCAATTACAAACTGAATAACGTAATTCACCATACAAAATTCTGAGAGCGAGTTCCCTTGTTTGTAGGTAATGACGCCAACCCTGTTATGGAGAGCTAAAGTGTATAAATAATTGTTCCCGGGAAAATAAATTTAACATTGTTTTAAACCATACCAAAGTAGTATGCGAATGTAAATTTTGAAGAGAAATGCTCTATAAATAAAGCTTAATCGAATGAAATAGAAATATAGCCGATGCGTTGAATATTTGTTTATATATTAAATAGTAAATAATTTTTTTTACGGGTTGTTCAAAAGCAGAAGAAGACTTGCAAAACCCCGCCAATGTGTGCTTGTGTTGCTGACTGAAATTGTACTTAACCCCTGCAAACATTTTCTATCGCATAAGTTACGTGACTGTAACGCTGTCTGGATGAAAAACATCGTATACGATATCGTAGTTGTATCGTAATTGCATCATGTTTGGTGAGAAAGTGTACCTCGCCTAAGATACCATGATGTTTCAACTCTTGTGATACTTTCATAAGATTGTATCACGATACAATAAAAAGTAACCTAATAACATCTTTTACAAGTTATATTAAAGAGTCTCACCCATGCCAACAATAGTATCTTGTGTGTATTTGTAATATGGTGCAAACAACTTGAAACACAAATTAATAAAATATATACATCTATTTTGAGTGCTTAGTAACAAAATAAAAACTTTATTTCAAAAGAAAAACTTAAAAAACATTCATTTAAACAAAAACTTAAAATTTCATTCATTTATAATTTAAAGCTCATTTTTTAAGAATTCGTTTGAGATCAATTAATAAATTTCTTTCCACTTTCAAAAACGGTAAATTCTAAAAATTCAAACAAAATATGATAGGCGTGCATTTTGTTTTTGTAAAGTTGTTTACATCTAAAAATCAACTTAGAAAAGTGACGTTTAAGTAAATATTTAGGGATGGCGATGAAAACGATCATTGAAATGCTTGCAGGGACAATACTGATATTGTGAGCTGTGGAAGCTGATTGCTTTGTTTGGGTGTATTGTGGTGAACGTGTGAAGTGAGAATATATTGTGGCTGTTACAGCTGAGCTGGTGATACATTCCTACAGCAGATACCCTTTGCCTGCAATATACCATAATTATTATTTTTTGGATATCCAGAGCTGTGTATTGTTAATTACTTGAAAACTCACAATATTACAATGCCCTCCGGTAGTCACTACGTCCAGTATGCAAGAAAATTGTTAAAAACAATCAAAACAGCATTGGATGTTGTATTTGTGACAATTTCTTCCACATTGCTTGTGTTAAGATCACAATGGAACAGCATTCTTTTTTGTACAAAAACAAAATCTTCCATGACAAATGCACTGGTTGTACCCACAAGAAAATAGTCATAAACCAAGACGATTTGAATGTCTCTTGCAGCAATATTGACTCGAGTGATAAAATATCTGAACTTAGGCTACAGTGTGAGAAACTTAAAGCTGATTTTCAAAACCAGGCAGATGATCTCAATAAAAAGCTTGATAGCTTTATGAATGCCGCAAATATTGATTTTAATATCAAGATGCAACAAATGGAAGAAAAGTTGAAGAATTGTTATGCAGTTGCTAAACAAACGGAGTCCACAAATACAACCACTATACAAGATTTTGAAGTTCAAATTGATATTTTGCAAAGGAGATTAAACAGAGCAGATATTGTGATAAATGGTTTGTCTGATGGAATTGCAAACCTTAGAGAACCAATCGTCAAAATAGCGTCATTATGCAATATTGAGCTGAGCCCATTTGATGTTCAGCATTGTTGCTATTTTGCTAATGGAAAATCAGTAATAGTTAAATTTAATTCGGTTTATGCGAGAGACTGCATTATATCCAAATACCATAGAAGAGATCCAATTCTGCTTTGTAACGTAATTGATGTAAATGTGAGAAGTAGAATCTACCTTAATGATCATTTAAATCGAGCGTCATCCAAACTCATGTTCATCTGTAGACGCTTGAGAAAATTTAACAAGGTGAAAAAATTTAAGTTAATCAATGCTGATCGACCGAAATCACAAGTTGAAATGTTGAATGGAGCTATCAAAGTTTTCACCCTGAGTGAATGTGCTGAGCTGTTAGATTCAGAAGGCGACATATCTACATCACGTGCAACAACTTTACAACAGTATACATAGTACTTTTTGTGAAATCTACGAAGAATCAAAAGAACAAAACGTAGTTAAATCTAAAAAGAGAAACCCATATCCATGGCTAAATAATGCGCTGATAAAATGTTGTGATATACGGGATAGACTTCATAAAAACTGGCAAAAGAATAAAACTAATACAATCAATGAAAAAATATACAAAACATACAGTAACAAATTAAATAAAAAAATTATCAATGCAAAAAATGCATTTAATTACCAGCAACTTCAACTAAACAGGAACAATATTAGAGGAACCTGGTAAATAATAAACAATATAACGGGTAGACAAACCTGCAATATAGATAAAATTCTTATGAGGAATTTTTCATGTAATAATATTCAGAAATTAACTGAGAGTTTTGCCCATAACTTTAAAGAAAATGTTCAAAATATTCTGCAAACATGTAACATAAAAACAAACACAAACCCTCACACAGTCATACTAAACAGCATGTATTTAAATTATACAAATGAAGACGAAATTTATAGTATTCTAAAAAATTTAAATGTCAGGAAAACTCCTGGAGCAGATGGTATTAGAGCTATAGATTTAAAAAAAAATGCGAGTTGCCTAACCAAAATAATTACCAAATTGGTCAATAGTAGTGTAAGCAAACTTTATAATGAACCACCCTAAAAACACAAATACACCCTGAGCATAGACTTAACGACGAATGAGGGTGATAGCACATGCGTAACGACACGAAGTGGGAGTCTCGCGTCAACCTTCAAACGATACACTGCACACGCGCATCGCGAAGTAATTTAATCAACCCTTTTCTTATATTTTCATCCTGATCAAATACTCTATTGAAAGAGCATAATAAAATGAATTCTATTTTATGTTAGTAAATTCGATTGACTTATTCTTTATCGGAAATAAGAAAGTAAGTACTGCCATATAGTATACGTAAAGTGAGACGAGTACGATACCTCTCACCCCGGCATAATTCGGTGGCAATATAGCCTTTCAGTAGCTTAGTTGAGGCAAAAATACCCGAGTTATTAAAAACTTCTATAATACGGCCGATTTATAAAAATGATACCAAAACGGATTTTAATAATTATAGGCCAATCTCAATCCTGCCAATTTTGGAAAAAGTTTTAGAGGAAATAGTGGCGATGAGATTAAATGACTTTTTAACCAAATATAAAATAATAAACAAAAACCAACACGGATTTCAAAAAGGAAAAAATATTAATCAATTATTGGGACATTTTTCCAACCATATCAACCAAAACTTAAATAATCGCCAGCAATGCCTCGCTTTATTCATCGACTTTAGTAAGGCGTTTGATACATTATCACATGAGAAACTTATTGAAACACTTGAAAGGACCGGAATACGAGGTGAGTGCTTGGAATGGATGAAAAATTATCTACAATGCAGAAATTTTCGAGTTAAAATTGAAAATAGCCAAAGCAGTAACACCGATATCACCCACGGTGTTCCGCAAGGATCAAAGCTTGGACCGTTGCTTTACATAATATATACAAACGATATGTTAAACCAATTGAAAGAAAGCGCAGTATTTGCATATGCAGACGACACTGCAATAGTTGTATCTCACGAATGCATTCATACGGCCGAAACAACAATGCAGAAGGAACTGAACACGATTACAAGATGGTGTTATGACAATGGGCTTATAATAAACGCAAATAAAACTAAAATAATGCACATAAGACCACGACACATACAGCACACAGATGTTACCTTGATCTTCCACAACACTGATTGCCTACACAATACATTTACCAACAACAATATACCGATTAATGATAACTGCTCAACAAAAATTGATCTAGTAACAACATAGAAATACTTAGGAGTTCATCTAGACGAAAATTTCAAGTGGAAAATACACATTGATAAACTACAAAAGAAGCTACGTCAATCCATGTTCGCGTTATATAACCTTAGCAAATGCTCCCCGCACAACGTACTAAAACAAGCATATTTCTCGCTGGCGGAGTCCTATTTAAGACACGGGATAACTGCATGGGGAACAGCAAGTCACTGTAGGACTCTTCAGCTTACACAAAATAGACTCCTTAAATTACTTCATAAAAACCAAAAATATACAAAAAACAAACTCCAAAATAACATACAAAATATAAATACCCGAACATTAAATCATTTTACAACAACCTATACAAACATTCAAAATAACATACAAAATATACAAACCCAAACGTCAATTCCAGGTGCAACAACCAATACAAATATTCAAAATAGCAATACACACGAAAATCGTAATCAAATATCACACAACCAAACAGATCTATTCAAGAACCTTGAAATACTTAACATTGATGGATTATACAAAACCTCAATATTAAACGAATTCTACGACGAACCAAACTTGCTTCAACACATTGACCATCTGCAGAACACGAGAAGAAGAGCTGAAAGACGCTACAAAATACCCAGTTTCCGCAACGATTATGGGAAAAAGTCACTAGCCGTAACGCTACCAACAACCATGAACAATATGCCAACAAACCTACTGAATATCAATAATCGGATAAGTAGAAAAAAATTAATCAAAAAACACTTTTTACAATAAATTCTGATACTTAAAATAATGAAATTTATATTTGTATCTCATATTAATTTATGTTATTAATAAGTTATTGAATTTGAATTATACTATATATATCTACAGCTGAGCTGAAATAAGCATTATTAAGTGTTCATAATTTTACATAATTTCTTTTATCACCCTGCAGACAAGCCACAACGGCTTCGTGGGGATTTAAATTAAGACAATGTAATAGAACATTATTTTTGTTTAATAAAGTTTTGTTAAGTTTAAAAAAAAAAAAAAAAAAAACATGTGATAATGCTGGGTAGTTATTCATCTTAATTAGTAGTCAATTATAAATTTTGGTAGTTAATTATTTCTATTTTGTTCAAATTTGCAAAGACAGTATATTTTTCCGGCAACATGGTTATATACTATAACGACTTTGTTATTTTCATCGCAGCTTCTTGTTTGCTATTATTATTTTTATTTATTTATATATTTATTTTTTTTAATTTTTTACTTTTCAATATGAATTTGTTTCCAAATTATAATGTAGCTACTACTAATAATAGTTTTCTATCAAACCAATTAGGCAATTTTAAAGGAAACGTAAATTTTGGGCACTTTAATTGTCAAAGTTTCAAGTTAAATTCAAATTCAGCGAAAATGAGCGAAATTAGAAATATTTTGGAAGGAGGTTATCTGAGTGTTATTGGTGTTAGTGAGACATGGCTGAAACCGCATATATCTACAAAGGCCGTAGAGGTTTCTGGATACGTTTGCCATAGAAATGATCGTCCAAATGCAAGAGGTGGTGGTGTGGCAATTTATGTGTCTAGGGAAATCAAGCATAAAGTTGAGTTTTCAGGTGAGCGTTATGGGGATGCTGAGTGTATTTTTGTTGAGTTAATTGTTGGTGGCGTTAAAGTATTGGCTGGTGTTGTTTATCTTCCGCATGGTAATTTTAATATTTTAGAGAAGCAAATTTCGGACTTGGTGGTTAAATACTCTGATGTCATTGTTATGGGAGATTTCAACAATAATTTGTTTGATTTGAATAAGTCGTACTATGTAAGAAATATTTGTAGTAACATAAATCTTTCGGCTGTTCATAACAGTGTTCCTACTCATCGCGATATTGCTCACAATTCAAATTCTTTGATTGACTATTTTCTAGTGTCGTCGCCTACTTCAATTAAATTGTCAAACCAATTTCAGCGCCCTAATATATCTCATCACTCAGTAATATTTGTTTCTGCTGATGATTATAATTCCGTAAATAATGAAACACTTCATAGTATTGTTAATGATTGCGACTTTTCTGAGATGTATGTATATTACCTCTGAACAACTAAACATTTTAAATAATAATTTACACTACATTCATTCTATTGTACCGCGGAAAGTGCATGTATCTAGGTTTTCTACCTGTGACGACTGGTATCAACATCCTGATATTTTATATTGCGATTCTCTTAGGGATTTGGCATATAGAGTTTATTTGCGATAAAAAACTTCAGATAGTTGGAAAATTTTCTGTAAGTGTAGAAACCGTGCCAAAAACATCAAGCGGAAATTTAAAAGAATTGCTCATGCTGCGCTTTTTTATGAAAAATCCGTTCAGGAAATTTGGTCGGTTCTTAATCGTCATGGGGCCAGCAAAGAATTGGAGGTAATTGAAGACATTGATCCTGAGTATTTGAATAGTTTTTTCGGAAAATCAGTTGCCACATACTGATAGATGTCCTATCATTTATGATAACCATTATGAGGGTTTTTCTTTTCAACCAGTCAGCTGTTATAAAATGAGTGTTGCATTTGGAATGATAAAATCTAAAGCTGTGGGATCAGATTCATTAAGTTTTTTAAAACTTGTCTTGCCTTTGATCTCTTTTCATGTGTTGCACCTTGTCAATACAATTCTTATGTCTTCTATTTATCCCGCCCAATGGAAAGTGGCTAAAAAAATTCCAATTAGGAAAAAGAATAGTTCAAGTGTAGATGATACCTATAGACCAATTTCAATCATGCCAATTTTATCTAAAATGTTGGAACATTTGTTGAAAGGTCAGCTTATGAAGCATATTGATGAAAATAATCTGCTTGATGATTGTCAGGCAGGATTCAGAACCCATCGTAGTACAACTTCATCTTTAATTGGTTTAACTGATAATATTAGAGCATCCGTTAATTCCCACGGTTGTTGTATCTTATTGTCGCTCGATTTGCATAAAGCTTTTAATAAATTAGACCATGCAATATTAATTAACAAACTTCGAAACTTTTTTAAATTTTCTACATCGGCTTGTAAGTTGATGTATTCGTATTTGGAAAATAGATTGCAATATGTTAATACTAACGGAAAAAGTTCCAGTACTCTACCTGTCCATAGTGGGTGCCTCAGGGATATGTCTTGGGACCTCTCCTTTTTGTAATTTACATGAATGATCTCTTTGAAACTATAACCAGCAGGAATTGCTTACCTTTCGCATATGCAGATGACATACAGCTGTTGTTTAAAGGTAATGTAGATTTTCTGGATGTGCTAGAGAGTGAAGTAAACTCGACAACATTGGTCTTAGTTAATTGGATGAAGGATAATAAGCTTTTTATAAATACTAATAAAACCAAAGTTATGCACTTTGGTAATCATATTCTTGATAACATTCCAGTAGTCCTTTATAACACGCATATTGATATTGTTGATAAATTAACTTGCCTTGGAGTAGTTCTCGATAATAAACTAATTTTTGGATCACATGTTAATTCAGTTATTTCAAAAGTGAACTTTCTTTTACGCAAGTTGTACTGTTTGGACCTTCACATTCCCTTGCACGTTAAAATTAAAGTAGTTCATGGGATAGTCATGCCTATATTCCTATATTGCCTGGAGGTTTATTCCGGTACGTGTGGTTATATTCAGCCTTATTACGTATGTCGTTGTCGTATTTCGACTACGACAGTTTTGTAAAAGATTAAAGACAAAGTTGGCGTGTTATCTTTAATCTTTTACAAAACTGATTATAAAAAAAATTAGTCTAACTTTCAATAGGGTTTTAAGATACGTATATAATTAAACCTCGAGACCACATTTCACAATACATTGTTTCATTTTTGGGATGCACATTTCCCCAATTTGTAAATATTAGATGCTTATTACATTTTTATAAACTTTTTAGACTGCAAACACCAACTTTTGTTGCATCTTTTTTTAAATTTAGTAGATCCACGAGAAACCCTCAAATAATTTTTCCTAAGTTGTCGCCGCTATTGGACAAATCGTTTCATGTTAGAGTAGCCCGTGTTTTTAATAAATTGCCCTCTACTATGAGAGTATTCAATGTTTCACCTGGAACGTATTAGAAACAGATTTACGCTCAAAATAACCTAATTTAGTTTTTAATTGATTCTTGCTTAGTTGGTTTGAAATAATTTTTTTTTACCTCCATTTATATACATATATGTATATATATATAGAAAAACCCGTTTTTATGCCATTAACCTCAAATTGTTAAACATATTGAATTTGTATAAGTTTCATGGTTAATTTTATTAGTTGAGTAGTTTGATTTCATACTTCAAACTTATTGTAATAATAACATGTTAACATGAGGAAAACACGTCATTTAGTTATATCATTTTATTTTTGTAATTTTAAGAATTATATGTACATATTATATCAATTTGTTGTAGTATTTTGTAACCAAATATGGCCCAAAGGGTTCGGCTGCTATATGAGTACCAATAAAATAAATAAACACTATTTAAAATTAGTTCCTGTCTTCTTTGCTCTCCCATTCTCCATCATCGGCCTAGTATCTTTTCGATCAGCTGTGCCATAGAATCCCCCTGCTTAGATCGCTAGTGTTCCATATCAAAGAATCATGCGCTTACCTCAGATGATGTGGCGAAAGGTAATGGATCCTCAGTTCACGATCACAAACTTGTTAGAAATCAGAAAAATTAAAGTTCATCATATGATGAAAATATGATTGATTTTTATTTACAGCTATTATGTACAATCAGACTACAAAATCGTTTTCGGTTATAGCATTTCCATCGCTCTGGCAGATATGGTGCTAAAATCTTAAAGTGTGTTCCATCGACACACCCAATTACACCAGGAAATCCTGTCTTTTCATAGAAATATTCCTTTATTTTCTGAGTCAGTAATTTTAAACGAGATTGACTTGGCACAAAGTTCCGTAAACATGACATCATCATTCATGCTCGACATCGGCAGATGAAAAATGAGCCACACTTAGCATTTTTTATTTTTCAGCCTTATTACGAATGTCGTTCTCGTATTTTGACTACGACAGTTTTGTAAAAGATTAAAGATAACACACCAACTTTGTCTTTAATCTTTTACAAAACTGTCGTAGTCGAAATACAAAATCTTTTTAACTTTGATTTTTTTTCTATCAGTTGATCTGTTTTAGTTGCAGGGTGTCACATAAATTGTAAAAATGTGCACCCACAATCTATTACAAAAACACACACGTCGAAAGTGTTACACAATACCAATAAAATCAGCCTTATTACGAGTGTCGTTGTCGTATTTCGACTACGACGATTTTGTAAAAGATTAAAGATAACACGTCAACTTTGTCTTTAATCTTTTACAAAACTGTCGTAGTTGAAATACGAGGACGACATTCGTAATAAGGGTGAATGTAAATTCGGGTTCGACTACGACAGTTGTCGTATTTGTCGATTTTGACTACGACATTTTTACCATCTTCTTTTCTTCTGTTTCCCTTCGTGTGGTCAATCAAGTTCGATTTTGTACGTTGATGTTAAACGTCGGCAATAGATGTGTGTGATGTTACGTCGCGGATATTTTTTTACACTTTACAAATAAAGAAAGAAAATAAATAGAACAGAATATATAGAAATAGAATAAATAGAACAGACCTGTAAAATACTATTCCATACAAATCCTCATATCACCTGGTATAATTCCATCATGATAAGATGTTCTGGCTTACATAGTATATATATAATAATCAGGCAGAAGTCATGTACATATCGACGACAGTCACTGAAATTTTAAATTACTTTAAATAAAACGCTGCCTTCTCATATTGTTTTTTATAATTTTTGCAAATATTTTTCGGTATGATTTGTTTTTTTTTTTTTGTTATTTATTTTGTTTAAAAATTAAATAAATTATAATTTGATGTAATTACTAGTAATGTATTGTATCAATAAACTACAAATATTTTTTATTTGTTTTACCAAGAATTATTTCTTTGCTTTTATTAATAGTATATTGGTTTTTCCTTCTTTTTATTATTTTCTATTTTACGTTATGTATGTATGTTATAGGTTTTTATTATTATTTTATTTCAATGAATACAAAACAACAGATAACTTAAAATTTAATTTACATTTATAATAAAGGAAATAATCTTAGATGTTTATTCTGAATAATAATAAACTAAAATTTAATACGTAACTCAAACAGAAATTCATTTAATGTTTAGAGCACTACAACTAAGTTTAAATTTAAAAAATATTACATAGTTTAAAAGTAGAAAAAAGCGTTTAACGAAAATAACCTGAAGGAAAACTAAAAACAATAAATAAAGCTTTTAATGTTGACAGAATACAAAACCTCAAATGTTATGACTTTTAACTGAAATGGAAAATATTTGGAACTCGATCTATTGCTATAACATTTTTTAAATTGTTACTCCTCCTTCGGTACAAGTGAAAAATCAAAATATAGTTGGAAGAAATTATAAAATTATTTAGGAAGGTGACGATAGTTATTGTAACCTCTAGCATTGTAGCAAAATGATTTTGTATGCTATCTTGCAATCACAACAAAATATACTACATACATGTTAGATCACTTGCTAACAAATTGTATAAATAATGTTAAGCGAGAAATTTGAATATTGAATATCATAGACAAGAAGTATTGACTCTTTTTTTTATCACGGAAAACATTTTACTCGGAATTAATATACACACAAATATGATAAAGTGAACAAGTTCCGGCAAAAATTTTTCCACGACATTGGGCGTAATTGCTTATATGTATGTATATTTTGTTTATAAAGGTCATTCAAATGTGTGATTATTATTCCCTAGACATTAATAAATACACAAATTTATGCCACGAATTAAAAATTAAAATTTTTCTGAATTTTACCAACAAATTCGATGAAAGTCGCGATTGTATTTGAAACAATTAAGCCTTTTGTGCTCCATATTTAAAAGTTCGCGCTAACTTCCAAAATGTATTTTTCCCCAAATGTCTTAAGAGTGCTTTTCAGTATAGTTTTGTGTCAGCGTTATTTCTTCTTAAATCGAATAACATTGTTGTAGTAATGATTTCACATTTTACCACACTCGAAGGAGTTTAAGGAAATTCATTTCTTTATGCTAACTACATTATTATACATTTGGGCGATACTCTTAAGGATTTTTTTAAATTTTTTTACTCACCATGTTTTGTATATACAAACAAACAAAGAAGACATAAATATTGACTAAATAAGTACCCATTTAAACGGAGGAGTTTTGGAATAAAATTTCAATAGTTGGCTGCAATTTTAAGTGTTCATTTCTAAACTTCAATATTTAATTTCATAGTCAGTTTCGGAATACCACAATTACCAAAACTTTTAGATAAACATAAGATTTATATTTCGTGTTTAAATATTAAATAGTTTAAATGGTTGGAGACTGATTGATTCTAACACCGATACATAGTATTATTGTTTAATATTTAAATTCCACAACAGCCCCAACAGAGATGTAGTAAGAAACAGATTTAAAGAGACGCGTAGAAAGTATAATGATCTTGAAATGAATAAATAATACTAGAAACCAGTATCAAATCAATACAAAAAGCACACAACTCGCCAATTATTTTATGTGTCATACGCATTAGTTCCGAAAGCGACCTACTTTTAAAACCCGTGCTTTTCATGGTATATCCCTTCGGTTAACCCTTCCTAATAAAATATGATTTAAAATTTGTTAACATTTCTTCTTGGCGCGCACCGTCTTCTTCTGCTGGAAATAAATCTTGCTTGCATTCACTGTCCTCATTGACATAAAAGTATTTTTCTTGTGTCGAAATTTTTCAGTTTTCTTTTAAAATTGCTGCGAAAATCAGATTGCATTTACACGTTGAAGTTTAATAATAACCCTGGCTTGCTGCTTTTTATAATTTTTTTCACTGCTGATAATGAATAATATTTTCTTATGGTAAATACCAGCTTTGCAAGAAAAGGCTCCATTGAATAAGTTTTCATTATTTTATAAAGAAAATAGAGTTATGCATAAGTTTAAAGGACAAATGCACTTTTTCAGAACAAGACAGGGAAGTAAGAAAAAACAACAATGATTCCATGAGAAAAGTTTACATCTTTTCGCATTAAGCAAATACTAGTTTGGAACTAGCAGTCCTGTAACACAGAATCAGTTATTCTCCATATCAACAACGGTACATACTAGAAATGCGAAGTTATTGGTTTGAGGAAAATTGTCCCCTTTCTGTCGCGTTTGAGCTTGTTGTGGAATAGTTCCAGATCGTATTTTACTACTTCGTAGAGGTCGCACTGAATCTAGTGCATATTTTACTAAGTCAGGAGCACGTATTTGTTTGAAATTACACCATTTCCAATTGAAAATTAAAAATAATATATTGAAATTTAAAGATTATATTTGAAATACATCAATTGCTATATAAAATTGAAAATGCATCAATTGATATTTAAAATACATTAAGTGCAATTTGAAACACATCATCTGAAATTAAAAAACATCAATTTAAATTTAATTTACATCAATTTTGAAATGTAAAAATCTAATACATAAAATCGGTTAATTATTTTTAAATTTCAACTGACGTGTTTCAAATTCACTTAATGTGTTTCAAATTTCAATTGATGTCTTTTAAATTTCAATTAAAGTTTTTTTTTTAAATTTCTGTTGATATTTTTGCAAAGATCAAGTAGAAATTTTAAATTACAATTAGAAATTAATTACAATTTTATATTTCCAATATAATTTTAAATATCAAATATTAAATATTTTTAAATATCAATTGGAAATGGTGTAGTTTGACTGTTATACTATAGGACAAGAATGAATTGCTTACTAAAAGAGAATTAATGTACAAATTAGAAAAACACAGTTCAAGATTTTAAAAAAATAAAAAAGGAACGTTGATGGTGTGAATTATGTCCCATTATGATTCTACTGGAAGTACATTTAGTACTTATAGGATATTTTCCTTGAGAAAAAAGTACTTAAGTACCATTGAGATAAAATAATATATGTTGAACCAAGTCTGTTAAAATACCAATACCAATCCCAATGAATATATCGTTTTCCTCAACTATTGATACAACAAAGAACTTTAATTTCAGATTGACGTTTTTAAAGATCATATTTGAAGAAGTAAAGTGCACATAGCAAATGCTTGTTAACAGCGACGTCATGTTTGAATTTAAAAAGATCACTCCGAGAGAAACTGTTTCGGATGTGGTAACCTTTCTCTCCAGTTGCATTATTGCTATCCCCCCATATGCACTATTTTCATTGCGATGAACTGCTCCTGCATTTTCAAATCATAGGGAAATTGTATTTTCGGTTATCGGTTTCATGTAATGTTTTGTTTCTTATACGTATGTATATCCTTTTGAGTGTTAACACAAATTTATGCTATAAATGATTTGATTTGATTATTTTGCTTAAATTGTGTGTTTTGTTTTGTTTTCATAGTTATGTTCACGTTCACGTTTCCTTTTCAATTTATGTGTCAACGCTTAATGCTAAAATTAGAAATGGGACTTAACTAAAAACTTGCTGAAATATTTCTTGTGTGTTAGTGGTTTCTTTTTTCTGTACTTCGAGCAACTATGCTTTGTTTTTTTTCTTATCGCAAAATGTTTCAAAATCGTTCATTTCGAAACTTAGTTCAATTTCCCGCTGCTACTTGAATGACAGAAATATCAGCAGCGACTGCAACTGCTGTTGTGGCTACCGATTCCTTGCCTCCCATAGGAGTACACAAATCCATCGCTGGTGCTTCTGGTAAAAATTCAGAATTTAATGTAGGGGTCGAAGATGGCGATGGTGGTAATGATGAAGATATATCTATTATTGGCGTGGTTGTTCTTGTGCTTGTTGGGCTTAATGAAGTTGGCGTTGATGTTTGCGGTATGGTCAAATCTATTGTCAAATGTGATTGTATTGACGGTGGAGGAGCAGGTAATATTGCTGGCCCTCCAACGCTATCGTCCACCACACCCACTATGGGCGCTGGTCTCAAGGGCGGCGGTGCAGTCAAATCTACATAGACCATACACGATTTCTGGGCATCTTCAATGGGTGGGGTGTTAATTGAAGTGGTGGTGGTGTGGTAGTTAACACCGCCACCGTTGTTTATTTCTGTAGGCGACCCTGCTGCTGAGGATGTACCACCACCACCTACACTCTCTGACACCGCTACCAATGCCGTAGTTGCATTTCGATTATGTTGCAATAGATCGTTAATTTGTGATAATCTCGAGGAACTTGCTAATGGTGTTGATAGACTTATGAAACTACTACCATCGCACTCAGCACCCAGCGTTTCGGCAATGTCAGAGTTAGTGACTTTTGAGCACGAGGGCGCTGTAGTAGTCTCCAAAGTTCTAACACTATTGACACTATGATAATCTCCGGTAGCTTCAGTTGTTGTAGCAGTTCCATATGGTGGTATAGATGGTACAGCACATGAACTATAGGTTGTGGGAGTTCTAAGGTTAGTTGTAGTGATTGTGGCGTTCATATACGATGCGTTAGTGTTGTGAAATGAATTGTAGCCTGGTACCTGAAAGAAAGAATTGGAAGATTTTAGTTGATAAAGAAAGAGACGGTTTTACGAGTATTTATTCAGAGTATTATTCGAAACATTATAGCAGAATTTATCAAAATATCTATCTGCTGATTCATTAAAATAAGTGGTGTTTTTTATTAAGAAAATTTTAATGTCCAAAAACTCGATACAATTTCTAATGAAAAACTTCCTGGGGTAAAAACTATTGCAATAATTTGGCTGCAGAAAGAGCTTAAGCTTAATATATAGGAAAATGTATATAAAGGAACCGGTGATCTACGCACTGAGTCATTTCAAGCCGGCCTATTCATTATGTTTTATTTCAAAAGTTCGATGTTAAACAGCCATGCAAAGCGTTGCTTTATACTCAACATCATTGGGATTAGTTGAAAAACGAAATAGAAAAATGGTCAATCACTTACTGCTTGGGATTGC
Source organism: Phaonia tiefii (assembly GCA_963931995.1). NCBI lineage: Eukaryota > Metazoa > Arthropoda > Insecta > Diptera > Muscidae > Phaonia > Phaonia tiefii. The sequence goes on along the minus strand of OZ008368.1, from coordinate 191,083,549 downwards.
TTTAGATCAATTGTTTCGATTCCGTTGTAACACAATTTTTATTAATACTGACAATTTCGTTAGGGGAGGGTATATGCAATACCCCCGCCGCCATCAATTGCTCAAATTTTCATATTTCTGGGTGACACGATGCTTCAAAGATAAGGTGAAAAAGTGAATAATCAGAAAGGAATAAGTATAATAATTCATATCAGCGCGAGAAATAAAAACAAAATCGAGTGTTTGAAAATGTTACTGGGACCAAGTTAACTCTGATAATATATAATTTACTACCGGTTTGTTTATGAACTTTTGTTCCCAATTGTTAAGCGACATTTGCCCATCTCTTCACAGTTTGGGACAACTTTCTTAATGGTCTAATGATATTCCAACCGATCTAGTTTGTATATCGCATTAATATATTTCACTCACCTGTTGTGTCGCTACATTTCCATAGTTCATATTATGATGATAAGCCGATACCGGCATTAGTTCCCCATACGATGGTGTCGCTCCCGCTCCGCCACTGCCAAACAACCCTGAATCCAAGCTATCCATGCCATAAGGCGTTGTAGTCGCACTAACTGACTGCGATGTTGAGGCATTTCCACCGGTAAGTAACTTTTCTAATGTAGATTGTTGGCCGACAACCCCAGCACCATAAAGGCTACTCGGGATGGAGGATGTTTGTTGATGGTAAAAAGAGGTATTGGCAGCTGTTTGTGTGTGCATCTCAGCGGTAGCCGATGAGTTATAAGCAGGTGAAGCATAGCCAGAACTATAATTGGATTGTGGTTGTAAATGCGATGATTGGTAAAACGATGCTGCTACAGCGGTGGCAGCAGAGGGAACGGCGACGGCAGGTGAGTAAGGATTTTGCTGTTGTCGATTCTCCATCTCGAGACGCATCAGTGTATGAATGAAATGAGTGCGCACACGGGCTGGATTAAATTCGACACGACCAATAGAATTGCCACAGGCATCACGGGAACAGCCACAGGGAAACATATCTCGATCAACTTGGCATTTGATGCCAGATTGTGAACAAGCGCAAGTTTCGGGATCACAAAAGTCTCGACACGAGCAACCACATACTTCGCGGCTGTTGCGAATATTACGACATTCTGCCTTTTCACTGGTATCGATCTTCCGCACGCCAGCTGCTTTTAGGATAGCTCGTCTTTGTTTGGGTGAGACTGGCTGTAGGAAACCATTGGATTCACCATCTAGATCAGAGCCACTGCCCTCGCTCAGATAATCCTCTTCAGATTCTTCACTGTCATCACTGGAAGAACCACGGGGATTAATTTCTTGCAATTGCATTCGATGCGCTCGTCTTAGTTCGGCGGCATGTTCTGTTAAAGTGAGAGTTTTAAAGCCCACATGACGGGCTCCCATACCCAGTGTGCAGCCACCCGCCGAAGGCACACAACCAAAGCCTTGTAGTCGGGGAAAATAAAAGACTTGGACATTGTCGAAGTTAATTGAACGCTTTGGTTTTTTCTGTACACTACCACTTAGAGATGATGAGGAAGCAGTGGACAATGAACTAGTTGTTGCGGTTGACGTTATTTTACCCAAACTGTCAACCACATCGTCAACGACATCTAGACGTCGCTTCAGATTTGAGCGTAAGGGCTTTGGAGACACTTTTACCGGTGATTTGTTGTTGTTTAGTTGGTGCAAATTTGAAACTAACGATTTGTCTTTTTCGGAATTTCTGCGCATTTGAGTAGTTTGCGGAGTTTGTGAAGGTGCTTGCGTCTCAGGTACCGTCAAATTTAAATGACTAGTGTCCCCTAGACTTGAGTTTGTAATGTGCAATGTAGACGTTTCACTTCCCAGCCCTGAATCGGAACCTTCACCATTCCTTTCTTCTTTTTCAGGTGATGTATCGTTCGAAACTAAATTAGTTTTATCTGGACTTTTACTACATGTTGCCAATTCGTTATCAACTCGCAGCCATTGCAGATCATCATCCGCGGTGGTTTGTGTGTCTTCGTCTTGCGAATTGTTTGATGAATTAAGTAAATGTAATTCTTCCAAAGCTGCAGTTCTGTCAGCAGCAAAGGCTTCCTGTTCTTCGCATGCTATAGCTAATGGATCATCTGACGTGTTAGTGTCTAAGGGAATTGGTGTTACGTTTTGTACGGGACCAGTTTCACTCATGACAATGACTTCACATTCTGAAATTTATAAGGATTTAAAAAAAATATAAGTATAATAAATTCACAATTATTTTATTACTGTCATATATTAAAAATATTTTATTGCAATGCTTAACTCAAGTTTGAAACCTGAGTTGTTATATTATAATTTTGATATCCAGTTTCCTTCTTACCTGGAAAATTATTCAAGTCTAAGAATGTTTCTTCTACATCATCTTCGTGTACTTCCTCCATTTCATATTCATTTCCAATATTTGCCATTACATCTCTACTATCTTCATTCTCATTCTCATTCTCAGACTCAAGTATTATAACCTTTTCAGGAAGTTCAGTCACAGGTTCATCATCAGTTACTTCTTCATTGAGGACATTCTCTGCTTCGAAACTTTCACAATCTTCAAATTCATCTTCCAAATGTAGGCATTGACTGGCATTGTCAGTAATGTGTGAATTTGTCGTTGCCGTAATATCTTCATCAACCAAACACAAAACATCCTCCTCCACCTCGGTTTGCTCACGCAGAGGTGACGAATCTACAACTTCAGTGGGGTCATTTCGAAAATCGTCCAGCTCATCTTCGATGGGCGTTGATACAGCCTGATTCCTATTGTAATCGTGACTAATGTAAATACTGCGGCCCATGGTTTGAGGTGATTTCTTTACCTCCAATATTTCAGTACCATTGTTTCTTGTATGCTTCACAGGTTTCTTTAACATAATACTAGTATCGAGCTGAGCCTCTATATCTTCATCATCGACTACTATGGGCGCTGCTGATTCTGTCGTCGCCATTGTGGAGACGGAGGTGTTGGCTTTGCGAGGCGATGTACGCGTTATAGGTGCCGTTTTTTCGGTGGTCACAGACGTTACGATGGTAGCAGGCGAAGATGTTGTAGCAAGCCGAGTAGGAGTTTTTGTGGGCGTCTTCGCAGTCTCTTTTATTGGCACCTCATCACCGGCAACCTTTGTATGTTTCTCCTCCTCTTTTGTTTTTGAAAGGTCAATGCAACTATTACCTTGAAGTTCTAATTTTTTGGTTTCCATTTGTTTAGATTCTGGAGATGCACTGGTATTCGGACTAAAAAATATCGAGCTACCACCACTGGCATTCTTTTGCATATATGTTATTAGATTTTTAATGGGTGTAAACATTCTCTAAATGAGAACAGAGATGTTTTGAGGGTTCTCTTCAAGACCTTGTTTGTGGGAGTTAGAAGGGGGATGTGTGGTTGTGGAATGGCGAAAATTATAGACATGCCATCTAGGAGAATGGTCTTGCACCAATAATCAATTTGAGTTCTGGTCGAAAGGTGTGCAATTTTAATTGGTGTCCTTTAGAAAGCATTGCTAGCTATAATTAAAAGAAGACGTAAATTGATACAATTAAATGATAAGCACTGCAATTGGATTTACAAATATATAAATTATTTACTATTTACACATATCTCCCTACTTCCACAAGAACAAATTTATTTGCCAAAAACAATTTGCCAAGAGAGCTAGATCCGGTGAAGAGCCTCTCGTAGACTCGAAGAAGCCCACGAAACAAAGCAGCTTGGGAGCAAGTCCGCGCCTTAGGATTGTAATCGCTGATAGAGCTGATGCCGATGGTAAGATCGGCCCTACCAACTGGTTGCAGGCTGGGACAAGGCTGATGAATGCAATGTTGGACGATAGCAGGAGTATAGGTGTGATAAGCTTCTGTGGTGTCGACTGGCTGAAGGCAGTCAAAATCGTCGATTGCGTCAAGAAGGAGTCTGAAGACTTCCTTAAAAACACAATCGTCGGTATTGGCGAAGCTTGGCCAGGTGCGAGACTAGAGGTTATTGTCAGTTGTTACTCCCGCTCCGACACATTTTATCCGTCTGGGTAGCGCCGCCGGTATTATCAGCGGATAAGGTGGCAAAATTACTTGGCAAGCAGAACCCGGGACTCAAGACTGGGAGGTATTATCCTCACTTGAAAGGATTAAAGCTCGTGAGGGAAAGATGCTTTTTGGTCTTGGAACCGTCAGGTTCCGCCACTCCGGCTTCTCTGTACGAAAATAAACGTGCGCGGTTTCGCGTGGCGCAGTTCAATCTGCACCACTGCGAGGTTGCCTCCGCCAATCACCTACTCTCTCTCACGAGCCAATCTCATGGCCCTGGTACAACAGCCCTGGATCGACCGCGAGTACAATGTGGAAGTCTGGGCAATGTCAACGTGAATATCATTGCGGTCAGAACATCTGGCAAGGAAAGAGCTTGTACAGTATCTACAAAATATTTCAAACATATCCTTTCTTTTAACTTTAGTAAGGGCGATGAGGCAACGGTGTGCATGGATGTTGAGACTGGATCAAATTTGATACTTGCGTCTGTGTACCTGTGTGCGGACGACGGCTTATTATGGGCTGTGATGCAAGTGCTCACCATACACAGTGGGACAGCGCTGGGATAAATAATAGGGGAAATATTGCAACATTTCGTAATAAATTGAGTGAGAATGTCATTGACAAAACCCTATCTTCTGAGGAATTACTTGTTAAGGAGGGTGTCGGATTAGTACTCCTTTTCTGAGTATGGATCACAAGGTCCCTTTGGGAATCCTAGGAGAACTGAATGGGTGCAATTTCATGATTTTGTCATGTCGTTTGAGATGTCGGGGTTGGACACCAATCCCTGCACCACAAGTGACGATGTTAATAAGAAAGTTTACAAAGACACATATCTTCCCTATAAATGCTTTATTGATACATGCCCTTTTAGCTTCCCGGGTAAGAGGAGGCAGGCTGTGTGGTAAACACAGGAGTTGTGTGCTCTGCGTAAATCCACTAGGAGACTCTTCAAAGGCCAAAAAATAGAAAAGGGTATCGGACGGGACTGTGTACAAAAATAGTTTTAATCAGTTCATGGATATTAAAAAGGCAAAACGGGCCGCTTGGATCAGCTTTGGAGTCCATAACCGATGTAAGTGACGTCGCGTGTTGTCCAATGACCCTAGAGTCTTCGGCGACATTAATAAATCCGATGCGTCATGGACCAATTCCGGAGCTGAGACACTTGGGCTGCTTATGGAAACTCACTTTCTAAACTATGTGGATATAGACTCTGCGGAGAGGAATCACCTGATGACTTCCACTCGAGATATCTCTCAACTGGGAGTGATTGAGGACATAGTTGACGAACCGAGGTCTGACGGGATCCTACTGGTTAAGCTGCAGAAATGTGATGATTTTGTCACCTCCCATCTTCTGAGTATCTATAGGGCTTGTCTCAGACTTCCCTGATATCAGACAAATGGAGGAGGTACTAGTAGTTAGGAAAGACTAGTCATGTATCTCCTTAGGACTACAGAGGACTACGGAGAGAGTGGTTGACACGTACATCAGGAATCGAATTAGCCCCTGCTACTTGAGTGGTAGACAACATGGCTACCGCAAGGATAAATCTATGGAAAGTGCTCTGCACGATGTTGTGGGTTATCTTGAGCGCAGCTTGAGGTTTGTGGATTTCACTTTGGCTTCTTTCTTAGATATAGAAGGTGCTTTTAACAATCTGTCATCTAGCGCTATCAGGGAATCTCTGGAGTCCGCTTCACTTGTTGTCGCCTTCACTTGTTGTCGAATGGATTACCCACATGCTCAGTTCGGAAGGCGACTACAAGGGCAACGACGCAGGGTGGAGTGTTATGCCCTCTGTTGTGGCTTTTAGCGGTTGATGCCATTCTTAAGGACTTTGAGTTGAGAGGACGTAGAATTGTTGATGTCGGTAGAAAATCTTTGCCTACGATTAGTGACCTCTTGCAGGATGCCCTGGGTGAGTTGTCAGTTTGCGCTAGGCGCAAGGTTGGAGGGCGTAGAGCTATCTCTATCTTCTGAGGCGAAATATCTCGGTATCGTTCTTGATCAGAAACTGAACTGGAAGCGAAATACTGAGGAGCGAATGAAGAAAGGATTGAAATTGCTCTACATAATTCGATTGGCAAAAGCTGGGGTCTTTGTCCGAAAATCATGCATTGGCTTTGATCGGCTATCGTGCGCCCAATTAGCACCTATGGCTGCGTAGTCTGGTGGAACGCATTGGGGAACAGCTACTAGTTGTAAATGCTCAGTAAGGTTCAGCGCACTGCATGGATGTGTATCAGTGGGGCGAGGTGCTGCACTCCACAGGCGGCGCTGGATATAATCCTGAATTTGACTACTCTTGAAGTCTATGCGAGACGGTGCTGTCAAAAGCGCCCATCGCATGAATGAATTGGGTATCTGGAGACATGCCCCTGAGGGACAACATTCTCGAGGAGAATCACCCGGACGAGTATTTAAGGCAGGCTACTGACTTCATGCTGCCGACTGTAGACTCATGATGTCAGATGAGTTACTGGGTGGGAGGTGTACCTTCCGCACTACTGGTCATCTGATCTTTACAGATGGCTCCAAACTGGAATCTGTCACAAGAGCGGGGATCTTTGGTGAGGACCTTCAACTCGGCTTTCGATGAGATTGGGTCCGAACTGAAATCGTAGCAATTATGCGAGCTGTGACTGAGATAATGGGCTCGTGCTTGTATGCATCGGGTGAATTCGTCATCTTCGTTGACAGTAAGCTAGCCCTCAGTGCGATTAGGTCAAACACATATAATATACAACTGAACAAAGTCATGCATTCCTAAACGCAAACGTGAAAACGTTGACAATGTCATACATCTCTAAATGTATAATAAAAGTAATCAGTGCGTATACAAAACGCAAACTGTGCATCACTAATTTTGTTGATGCTTTGTTGACATTTAACATTTATAAAAAATAGAGTGCAAATACAAGAATGGCGGATGAAAGGGCTAAGGAAATATTGTTGTTGATGGTATTATATTATTATTTAAAGAAACTTTTATCTTTTTTTCAGAGAAAAATGTCATCAGGCATTTCATCAATAGTTTTAGTAAATTCTTTACATTTTGGCACACGTCTCCACACTTTTTTGTTTGTTATTGTACATAAGGCAATAGAGCGGTTTGTTCTTTGACGTTTAATATATTTTTGTAAAATTTTAAATTTGTTTTGAGTTGTTTCTTCCAGTAATCCCATCAAATTTTCAAAAATAATATTTTTGCAATTGAAAGACCCATTTTATATATACAGTGTTTATATTACAAAGTAAACAACACACTTGTTTGCTTTGTATCGAAACAGTATTTAAACCGCATCACTGCAATGTATTTTGACGTTTTAGAACTCACCCTAAATCAAAATTGGTTAGGGATTGCAAGCGGATTTTGAACAGTGTAGTGTCCTGCAAGCTAAGACTATGGTGGGTTCCGGGACATAGTGACGTCACAGGGAATGTTGATGCAGACTGTCATGCTATCCTACATTGATTCTCTGCAAATCCACCGATCTGTTACTTGTATGACTTGATCAATCGATTGTTGCTGAACGAGATCAACGCTGCCTGGCTGGCCAGAGTGGATTGCAGGATTTCAAGACATTTATGAACGGGGTTTATTGTTGCCGTGCTTGTGGTGATGAAGAAGAGGTGGAGATCATTCGGCGTCTTCTCTGTCAATGCCCAACCCTACAGCGAAGTGGTCTTTGTCCTCTTTGCGCGATTGGATTTGATGGAATTTTCACAGGTTCACGGGAAGGTATTGTATGTATTGATCAGGGCTTATGCGGGGATATATATACATATATATACACTGGGAACATAATTGAGTGGTTCTTCTGTTTGTCCTACGTCTATTTATCTATAGGAATATTCACTGTTAGGTGGGGCTCGTCGCCTTCTCTTTTCTCCCTTCTCTCCTTTCATCTAAGATTATATGGGCAATCACAATGAGTCGACCGACCTCTGAGTGTACTGATGATAAGGCAGTTGTAAACTGTCTCTTATTGTCACGGGTCCTAAACCAAACCAAACCATAATTTTAAGGAAAATGGACGATTATTATGATGAAACAAAAATTTGAATTGTCCGCCGGTATCACGCATAGAGGTCTGTCATTTTTGTCCAAAGAGAGTTGAGGCGCACATTTAACGGAACTCCTCTGAGCAGATGGACTATAATGAGGCTCGTAAACTATTTTTCCGAGCGTGCGGCAATCAGAAGAATGTCTTATTCTCTAGTTCCCTCAGTTTGGACGCAGGAAATTATTTTTGCTGCCATACAAGTCAATCGTAGAGTTTCGACAAGGAGCTTATCTTATCAAATGCGTATAAGCAGACAGTCACTACAGACATTCTGAATAAGGATTTAAATAATAATAAAATTCTAATAAAAATCAACTTCCAAACAAACTCAGCGCAGCAGTCTAGCCGATTCGATTGGAATTTTGCCAGAAGATCATTCAAAATTTGTATGTCCGACGAGGATCATTTTGATATAATCGGCAATTTTACAAACAAAATTGTGGAAAACGGAGCGACTCTAACCCTCCGGTACCCTTATGAGACTGAATTGCATCCAGCTCGACTAACAGTGTGATGTGTAGTTTCATCAAGCTGAATTGTTTGGCCTTACTTTTTCGAGAAAAACTGTCATACTGTTACGGTCAATGGGTAACAGCGCTAAATGATGGTGAAAAAGTATTTATTTCCACAACTACCCCGAAAGAGAATCCGTTTCAACTTTGTAGTTTCATCCTGCACATTTCAGTTTTTTCACTCTCTGCTCCCACTGCAATTTTTACCCCTAAATAGTTGGTTTTCCTCCCTTCTTAGCTTCTTGTACCGCTCACACGCAGCACGCGTTGTAACTGACTGTTTCGTTGCCATACGTGAGGCGTCTTTTTCATCTGTTGCAATGCGACATTCATCGTCGTACCATGTCTAATCCTTCTGCGGTTTTTGATAGCCAAGTTCAGTCCTTGCAGCGGTTTCCAAAGAAAGGGAGATGTGATTCCTTTGCGCATCTGGGTCTTCGGGAGGGGGTATTCTGCTTTAGCAGGAGTGATAGCTTCTGTCGATAGGACATTGATATCTCCGGTATACCGTTAACAGAGGTAGAAATAATGGATATTTAATTTGTGATTTGTATGGGAGGTACCACGCCCCTTTTGCAATCCCGCCCATATTTTGATAGTCGTCGCCATTAGTTTGCCTGCGAAGTTTCAGCTCGATTGGATCACGGGAAAAGGTTTAAAAATCAATCCAAAGTTCTTTCGGCATGCATGCATACAGACAGGTAAAGTGAATATTGTTACGAATTCCCTTATTCGGCCTTTTGACGTTGTTTTATTCCCAATAACAAAACAAGGTTCGTTTTATATTACGATAATTACAACGGTTTAACTTCCTTTTATTTTACTTATATACTCAAATGAAGTTATATCTAGCGAATTCAAGAACCTTCTAGTCCTTGTTGTTGTTGCTTATCTTTGTAGAATCATCTCGAATGGTGGAGAATTATCTTAACTGAGGTGAATTCATGCTACTGGTTTAGCGAGCTGGTACGTTGTTACAAAGCATACTTTCAGGCGCAGCACTAACCGCCTGTTATTTACATACTGTTAGTAGAGTCATTAACAGCAAGCAAAAGCTTTTACTTATTCGTAACACTGCCCCCCACTTAAGCCTGTTCGTCCCGAGCAGGCTCAAACCTCCGTTTTCCATACAGAGCTAGTCTTTCCAAATGCACGACTTTCATTTTAGCTCTTGGACTTTGGCTTTTCTGGATTCTATAAACCACGTCATTTATTCGTTTTACAACCCTGTAAGGGCCTTCCCAGTGAGTCTGAAGTTTTGGAGATAAACCTTTCTTGCGCTGTGGGTTGAACAGTAAAACTAGCTGGCCTTCATGGAATCCTTCAGAATTTGCCGCTTGGTCGTACCTGGCTTTCATCTTATTACTGACCAACTTCATTCTGCTGCTCGTGAAGTTCGCTAAGCTCTCCTGGAATACCATCATTCTCCCCACTGTCGGATGTTAGGCAGTGTAACGTGACGTCATGATCCGTCCGTACATAATACCAAACGTTCACCGCCATTCCCACCCGCATACATCCCTGGTCTACCCGTCACCTAAGCATACACAACATCCATCAGTCGCACCAACCACCGCGAACAATCACACTCACTGACAACACACAAGCTCTGTCGACGTTGTGTACATATGAGCAGCGAACTAGTTTTAATGTCCACACGAGAATGAGTGGTTGGATGCAATTCTCATCTGCGTCACTACAGCAATGGTACTTAGTGTTGAGGTTGACTAGACTCAAGTCGTCGCCTCCGAGCGAACAACCAGACAAGATTATAGCATTTTGCCTGGGGCTCTAATTCTGCAAAGGACAGGAGCACATTTTGCGACGGTGAAAATACATTTGCTACACAGGAGTTTCGGCTCACTGTTCCTACACAGGAGTTTCGGCTCACTGTTCCTACACAGGAGTTTCGGCTCACTGTTCCTACACAGGGGCTTCGGCTCACTGTTCCTACACAGGGGCTTCGGCTCACTGTTCCTACACAGGAGTTTCGGCTCACTGTTCCTACACAGGAGTTTCGGCTCACTGTTCCTACACAGGAGTTTCGGCTCACTGTTCCTACACAGGGGCTTCGGCTCACTGTTCCTACACAGGAGTTTCGGCTCACTGTTCCTACACAGGAGTTTCGGCTCACTGTTCCTACACAGGAGCTTCGGCTCACTGTTACTACACAGGGGCTTCGGCTCACTGTTCCTACACAGGGGCTCCGGCTCACTGTTCCTACACAGGAGTTTCGGCTCACTGTTCCTACACAGGAGTTTCGGCTCACTGTTCCTATGTATCTCACCCGACGATAACCGATACCGAACTGTTCTAACCGGACCTGTAAAGCACATACCGAGCCAGCATCCCGCATATCCGATACCGATCTACGCAGCGAATCCGAAAAGTCGTAGGTGCGACGCACTAAGTGCCCGATCATCCCGAATCAACCAGCCTGCCCCCGAAGAGTGCTAAGCCAAGATAACCTCCCCCAGAAGAGTGTTAAGCCAAGATAAGTGCCCCCAGAAGAGTGTTAAGGCAAGATAAGTGCCCCCGGAAGACTGTTGTCAATCAAGACGAGTGATTTCAAGCTAAGAGGAGTGTTCCCACCGAGTGAAGCAGTTGATGTTATTCCTGTAGATCAAATTACTTTGTAAATTAAATATCAATAAAGAATCTGAATTCGAAACTATTCTGTTCTTATTTCGAAAGGTTTGGTGGATCCTAACGAAAGACTCTGGACATGGCTGAGCTTACCTCAGCCCTAGACAAAACCACGTTACAAATGGCGCCCGAGCAGGGACCAGGCTTGAAGTCGCAAAGCGGAAAAATTACTGTCGCCATCGATGGAGAGTCTGTCCCAGGAAATAACATCAACAATGATACAACCTCACATCTGTCACCTGATTCACTCGGCTGGATATACACATTAAAACGAGAACAGCTACTAGAACAGCGTCGGAATCATGGAATTCTAACCGAAGGTTATACTGTGGAACATTCAAGGAAACTGTTAAGCGAATTTGTTAGACAGAAACGCGCACGACCGTCTTCTGAGAATCTCTTCCGCGATATAGAAGAGGAAATTAGAGCCGAAGAGCGACAAATTTTGGTGAAGGAAACGACACAAATACCTGTACCCGAAAGACATCTTAGATTGGAGATATCTAACACAGAAATCATGAACACCATCACTCAATGGAAATTAAGATATACCGGCGACGGAGACTTATTAGATTTCCTCGACCGCTTCGAGGAGTTAGCCGAATGCTACCTATTGCCAATCGACCGAATATTACACACCTTACCTGGAGTACTGGAAGGGAATGCACTTAAGTGGTATCGGATAACTAAATCTAAAATAAGCTCATGGCCCTCCTTCAGAAAGGAAGCAGAGAAATTTTTCTTGTCTGCCCATCATTTTGCCCAACTTGAGCGATCGTTTTTTACCCGCAGACAACACAACGGCGAAATAGCCAAAGATTACATTCTAGAAATGCTCCCCACCGCACGCCAACACCCAAGTCTCCGTACAGGAAACCACGTGGACCAAATATATGATGGTCTGCGGCCAGAATATCGACACTATACCGAAGGTCCGATTTTGTGTCATTGGATGAAATGATCACACTCGCTAAGGATTTTGAGTTACTCAAAACAGAAGAATCGAGTTTCGGAAAACTTCAAACCTCATATATGGTTTCATGCGTCCTGGAATCCTATACTAGGCGTACCCATTGTTGGCGGTGTAAAAGGAAGGGACATCACCGTTGGAATTGCCCGAACCCTGGTATAATTTTTTGTTCGCACTGTGGGAAGAATTGCATATTATCCAGACATTGTCTTTGCCTGCAAGACAATAGCATCCTTAGCAGACCAAATCAACACAGACCAAATATACCACCTCAGCCCCTACAGTCCGTCTTTCTCCCAGCTGTTCTTGCATCCAAGGATAACCGAAAACTCAATAGGAATAACCGACACAACGCCATAGTTTTCCAACGTTCTGCTGTGAACCGATCGATTCCTAACCACCGAATAAAATTGAAGCACGATACACCTACCAAGCAACGACTTTTGCCACGTAAACCCACCCTTATCAAGGTGGTGGGCAGAAATTTAAAAACCCGTCATTCCAGTACAACGACCCACCAGCCAATAAGTTCCGTTTCCGTCACCCCCAATAATTCAAATACAATGTGTCCAAAATCCAACCGGTCTGTCTCACTCCCCAGTCTAAGCTCAGGCAAGCTTCGCTTCCCAAAGCAAGGGGGGGATGTAACGTGACGTCATGATCCGTCCGTACATAATACCAAACACTCACCGCCATTCCCACCCGCATACATCCCTGGTCTACCCGTCGCCTAAGCATACACAACATCCATCAGTCGCACCAACCACCGCGACCAATCACACTCACTGACAACACACAAGCTCTGTCGACGTTGTGTACATATGAGCAGCGAACTAGTTTTAATGTCCACACGAGAATGAGTGGTTGGATGCAATTCTCATCTGCGTCACTACAGCAATGGTACTTAGTGTTGAGGTTGACTAGACTCAAGTCGTCGCCTCCGAGCGAACAACCAGACAAGATTATAGCATTTTGCCTGGGGCTCTAATTCTGCAAAGGACAGGAGCACATTTTGGGATCCGTTCTTTAGTAAAGAGGGTGAAAATACATTTGCTACACAGGAGTTTCGGCTCACTGTTCCTACACAGGAGTTTCGGCTCACTGTTCCTACACAGGAGTTTCGGCTCACTGTTCCTACACAGGGGCTTCGGCTCACTGTTCCTACACAGGGGCTTCGGCTCACTGTTCCTACACAGGGGCTTCGGCTCACTGTTCCTACACAGGAGTTTCGGCTCACTGTTCCTACACAGGAGTTTCGGCTCACTGTTCCTTCACAGGAGTTTCGGCTCACTGTTCCTACACAGGGGCTTCGGCTCACTGTTCCTACACAGGAGTTTCGGCTCACTGTTCCTACACAGGAGTTTCGGCTCACTGTTCCTACACAGGAGCTTCGGCTCACTGTTCCTACACAGGGGCTTCGGCTCACTGTTCCTACACAGGGGCTTCGGCTCACTGTTCCTACACAGGGGCTCCGGCTCACTGTTCCTACACAGGGGCTTCGGCTCACTGTTCCTACACAGGAGTTTCGGCTTACTGTTCCTACACAGGAGTTTCGGCTCACTGTTCCTATGTATCTCACCCGACGATAACCGATACCGAACTGTTCTAACCGGACCTGTAAAGCACATACCGAGCCAGCATCCCGCATATCCGATACCGATCTACGCAGCGAATCCGAAAAGTCGTAGGTGCGACGCACTAAGTGCCCGATCATCCCGAATCAACCAGCCTGCCCCAGAAGATAACCTCCCCCAGAAGAGTGTTAAGCCAAGATAAGTGCCCCCAGAAGAGTGTTAAGGCAAGATAAGTGCCCCCGGAAGACTGTTGTCAATCAAGACGAGTGATTTCAAGCTAAGAGGAGTGTTCCCACCGAGTGAAGCAGTTGATGTTATTCCTGTAGATCAAATTACTTTGTAAATTAAATATCAATAAAGAATCTGAATTCGAAACTATTCTGTTCTTATTTCGAAAGGTTTGGTGGATCCTAACGAAAGACTCTGGACATGGCTGAGCTTACCTCAGCCCTAGACAAAACCACGTTACAGCAGTTGCCAAACTCCAAATTTCTAGGGAGCTTTAACTCTGTCCCGAAGACGGCACTAGCTGGTGTTCGGGCAGTGGTATCCTGGGTGGCCGACCGATATGCTAGAAGGAATTTTGGTATGCGTTCGTCCCAGAATTTTCTATCCTTACTGACGATCTTGCTCAAATATTCTTCAAGAGCCTGATTAAATTTCTCTACCGTGCCGTCAGTCCGAGGGCGCACTGATGTCGTTCTTATACCACGAATTCCATTCCTATCGCATATTTCTTTCAAGATGCCAGATTCAAAATTCCTACCCTGCTCCGAATGCAGTTCTAAAGGGATACCAAAACGACTTATCCAGCTGTTCACGATAGCTTTGCTTATTGTTTTCGCTTCTTTATTCGGAATAGCGTACACCTTGGGCCATTTACTGTAGTAGTCCATAACGACGGGAGCACTTGTTGACGACCAACCCAATAGAAACGTTCACTTAGTTTCTCCATAGTTTTGCCTTTACCGCGGTGCCTACCACTCGGACCATTATGAGATTGTGCAATTATCCCTTTAAATTTCAAGGCAGGTACCACAATTATATTTTTCTCCGTTTTACCATTTTCACTTTCCCATATACGGTATAGACAGCCATCTAGCAATCTCAGGCGATTCCACTGGGCCCAATATGATTTTAAAACGGGGCTTTCTGAAGCGATTTCATTCCGCGTTAATTGTCTATCCTCTTCCTTTGCCAAAATATTTTTTGCCAATACAGGATCACTTCTCTGTGCCGTGAACCACTCGTCGTCCGATACAATTCGCAGGGATCGGACGTCAATAATTTGCTCTTTTATCTCAGCCTTAGAATCCTGCGTACGTTCGATTACATGTGAACGATCATTTACTCGTCCGGTATCAGCTGTTATCGCTGGAGATCTTGAGCGTTTTCTCAAGTCTCTACAGTCCCGCCCTATATGGCCACGTTCGCCATGATTGTCACCTTTCAATTTTGTTGCTTGCCATAGCGCTTTCGTGAGAATCCGGATCACTTCTTTCAGTTCGCTAACGGCTCCTTTCAAATCTTTTGATTTGACTTCCGTTTCTACCCTACTCACATGATGTGTCTGTTGACTGGAAACTGTTTCCACAAATGTAGGCGCATATCTAACGTCAGGATCGTTAATGCCCCTAACAAATGCCCCTATCTTAAATTGCTCTAAGAAAGTTTGGGGTTCTCCAGAATATGCCATCAACACCAAGCGTTCCACCTCGGTTGCGAAGTCCTGAAGTGTTTCATTATGCTTTTGTACTCTGCCTCTTAATTCCATGCGATATAAATCCTTCTTGTGATCGACACCATACTTGCGTTGTAACGCAGCCAGTTGTTTATGGCACTGACGAGAATGCTCTGAAGGACTTCTGCTGCGCTGCCTTTCAGTGCTAGAATTAGCTCTACTGCTTTGTCGTTGCTGTTCCACAAGTTCTTAATTGCGACCATTTCGAATTGGAATTTAAAAACGTCAAATGGTGTAGAGCCATCGAAACTGGGATCTTTCAATCTACTAGAGCCTTCAGAAATTACCCGCACTGGCCCTTCTTGCAACTGGAGATCATTCATCTTTCTTTCCAGTTCGGCGAATCTTTCCTCCACATCCTGTTCGACCTGTTCGATCTTCTGCTGAAATTCCTCGAATTTCTGTTCGACCTTTCCGAATTGATCATTAACCTGTATCTCCATGTTGCTCACAACTTTGGAGATTTCTTGCAGTTTCTCATTTGTGGCATTTGATGTTTCCTGAATAATTCTAGAATTCTCGCTTAATTTATCGTCCATAATTCTAGAATTCTCGCCAAATTTCTCATTCATAATTCTAGAATTTTCACCAAATTTCTCATTCATAATTCTAGAATTCTCGTCCATACTTCTAGAATTATCGTCCAGCTTCGCGTTAATAATTCTAGTGTTTTCGTTAAATTTTTCCATAATGACTGCAAACATCGTCGAAACATCCATATTACCAGTTACTTCCTTTGCAGATACCTCCATTTCTTCTTTGCACTCAAACTGGTATTTGTCAATGTCCATGTTTCGGCGCTTGAATTCTTCTATTAATCGCCTCTGCAGCTCTACCGTATTACCAGCTGTCGGTTGATCCAATTTACTCAACTCCTTTTTTAGTTGTTCAACCTTAAGTTCTTCAAACTTCATCGTTGTCCTTAATTCGTAATTTCACTTCTGACACTAATAAATAAACGAATAAATAAAAGCTTTTGCTTGCTGTTAATGACTATACTAACAGTATGTATGTAAATAACAGGCGGTTAGTGCTGCGCCTGAAAGTATGCATTGTAACAACGTACCAGCTCGCTAAACCAGTAGCATGAATTCACCTAAGTTAAGATAATTCCCCACCATTCGAGATGATTCTACAAAGATAAGCAACAACAAGGACTAGAAGGTTCTTGAATTCGCTAGATATAACTTCATTTGAGTGTGGTGAGTTGGTATAAATAGCGGAGTTCTTTGGAATGGAGAGTTCAGTTTGTGATTAAACCCCGTAAAGTAAGCATCGCGAATTGATAGTAAAATATAAAACTTGTTAAAGTGTTATAAATAAAGTAAACTGTTGTACTATATAAGTAAAATAAAAGGAAGTTAAATCGTTGTAATTATCGTAATTTAAAACGAACCTTGTTTTATTATTGGGAATAAAACAACGCAAAAAGGACGAATAAGGAAATTCGTAACAATATGGTGTCCAATTATGAAGACGAACATTTTGGTTTGAAATGAATTCTTTTACAACTCTGGCAATATGAAAAGGAGCAATATCTTGTTACAGAATCCATGGAATCGGTCCAAAAATATAACTTACTTTAGGGTAAACGGATTGTAACAGAGTCGTGTAAGTTTCTTCAGTAACATTTGCATTGTGAAATTCTAAATCGATTGTGCCGTAGTACGTTATTTCACCCCAGACCATAACTCCACCGTCTCTGCTGTGATGACATTTTAAAAATAGCTCCTCTTTTCTCGTATCGTGAAGATAATAATTGTAGCCATCTGAGCCATGTAAATTTAACACAGTTGTTTCTTCAGGTATTTCAATTTCAGATACAGCTTGCAATGGCTCTTTTTACTGTCGAGACACTTGATGGTGAAAGAGAAGAGTTTGACGCAATTCTCAAGATTTTTCTCTTTTCGGTTGGAGTTAAAGCGCTTGGAATTCTTCCTAAATATAGAATTATGAAATTTTAGTATAGATTGCAAGATGTACATTTCCCAAATTTTTTAATTGAAAATTTTTGCGAATATTCAAGGATAAAAATTTGTAAGGATATTTTTTGCACATTTCTCTCCTGATAAGACAAAACAAAATAAGAAGCTGAGATTGTCTTCTTTCATTTGATACCCATATCACCATTGTACAACTAGGAGAAGTAAAGAAATAAATTGTTCAAACTTAAAAACCAAACAAAACCCGCCGATGAAAAAGTGAGTATGCAGTTTACTATAGGTGTGTTCGAGAACATGATAATTTGTACAAATTATTACTATTTCTTACTTGATAGTGTTCGTTTACTCCAAAAAGCCAGTAACGAGAGAGCCAGAGAGAGAATATTTTGACAGTTCAATGATAGAGAACTTACAAGTTTTTACTGGAGAAAATTTTTGCCAGTAACAATTTGAAAGTGATAACATATGTTTAAAAACATATGTTTTATGTAAACAAACAAAATTAGGACGTAGAAAGAATATAAAATAATAAATTTATCATTGGAATTTTAGTTTTTAAGAGAAAATATGATTTTTGAATGTTTTGTTATAAATATTTAAGTATTTCTGTTGAAAAAGAAAACATTTTTTGTGATTTGTAATGTTTTGTTCGAATTGCGTTTGTTGGTTCTTCCAAAGTTTAGATTGCATATCAGCTGTTTACATACAAAGTTCTTATTTCTTGCAAGTTTTTACTGGATGTCGTTCGGGTACTTTTTGTTATATTCTTTACTCAGAGAGCAAAATCATTCTTACTCTCCGATAACTAGTTACTTGATAAATTTTACTGGAAAAGTACTCGAACATAGCTTATAAATGGTCACTACTAACAATTGTAAATAGTTTCGTTCATGGATCAAAAATGGTGTCGCATGGTGTAATATGTGTTAGAGCCATGCATGAAGATTTTCTGTTTGTTATTTTACTGCTGTACATGCTGTACCGGCACCTTGCGATCGAAGAAATGTAAACAACAAAACGGTCAGATCATCGTACTCGCTCCGATTGACCAGTGGTTCTCGGTATTCGGTAATAGAGAAGAGAGCTTTGTTCGTATTCTGTACGCGAGAATGTCATGGTACAATAATATGTTCATGGTAAAGTCGTAAGGACAGCTGTTTTCATTTTTTTCATGAGGTTCTTCTTTTTGTACTCTTTTGCATTCTTGTGTTGTTGGTATGTATTTGTGTAGAGTTTGACAGCTGAAGCGAATAGAACAAAAACAAAATGCTATTACCATGAAGATATTATTGTACCATGGAGAATGTGATAAAATACTACGAGACAGAGCAAATTACACCGAACACATAGAATATACCGTAAGTTTGTTTACTTTATTTTCTTTGCAATGCTTAGTGTGTTTTAGTGAAGCGAGCAGTAAAAACACTTTTTTTTGCACTCCAGCATAAATTAAATCATAAGATTATTAATACAAGTACATATGTAAAAAACAACTTTTAAACAAATATAAAACTGAACAACATATTTTCAGAACCATACAAAATAATAAAAATCTACAAAAAGTATTTAATTTTAATTATTTTACTTATGATCTATCTTAACACACCAATTTCTAAATATGACGTTTCCCCATATTCACCTCGATAATAACCGAGTATTACTCGTATATTCGCTTCATGTACGAATACGAATACGTCAGTGTACTTTCGTTATCTCCTCGTACCTATTCATACTGCAAAGCGTCGGGTACGGGGGTGTACGTACCTCTCTTTGCACACACAACTGAGTGTGTGTATATTACATACGAATGTTTTCGTTTATCCGAAAATGTGTGCCGTTGCAGGGCTGTATTATGTGTCAACTCCGCAATCAGGATATATAAACCCACGGAGGTGGTTGGGAAGTATATCTTACAGCCTGTTTCCTCATTAGAGGTTGTCACAACCGAATTTAGATAATGTCAGAAATGAATTTTCGATTTTTTTTATTATTAAATAATTATTTATTATACAGTATTCTTATAAAAAAAATAGATAGAGAAAATATAACTATTTACATATATTGGGTGATCTTTATTTTATATTACATGTCACTACCGACCTTTTTTGAAGTCCCGGCCATCCCGGCACCAATTCTGGCGAGTTTTATCTGTTGATTTAGATCCTAAACCGTTTCCCACATAGATTATTGCAGCATATCTTAAACGACCGAACTTGGAAAGCTTCAAAACTCTTAATATCGGCTTGGACATTCTCTGCAAAGTAAGACGATTTAACACAAAAACCACAATTACAGTATTTTTACTTACCTTAACACCAACAACGCCGTGACGAGAACACTTATACATTCTTTAACTTCTTTTCATATAATATTTGTTTTTATAATTTTAAACGTCAAATTTTAAAAACAGAATTACGTTGTGGTAACCGAGTTGAAAATGAAATTCGGTTGTACCTACAGAATTCATAAGAAATTCAGTTACAGCAACCGATTTAACGCCGAATTCGGTCGTTGCAACCGACTTAAGTATTAATGTTGTTTTTGCGACCGAATTGATACCAAATTCGGTAGTTACAACCGAATTGGTACCAAATTCGGTAGTTACAACTGACTTGATACCAAATTCGATAGCTACAACCGAAGTGGTCCCAAATTCGGTAGTTACAACCGAATTGATACCAAATTCGATAGTTACAACCGAATTGATGCCAAATTCGGTTACTCCAACCGAATTTGGTACCAAGTTCGGTTGTTGTATCCGAATTAATTTCAAATTCGGTTGTTCCAACCAAAATTTTAGTTGACTGAATGAATATAACTGAAGATTCAGTTGTCACAACCGAATCAATTATGAAACGAGGTTTCTTCAACCGAATTTCGGTTGTAGGGACTAAATTCGGTCATAACAACCTCAATTCGGTTGTGGCAACCTCAATTCGATGGTAACAGCCGAATTTACCGTTGCTACAACCTCTTTTCGAACAATTAGTTCTCTGGGTGTACAAATTTTGGTTTCTCTATTTCGAAAATTTTAGTCGAATGTGAATGACTGATTTTCGTTCGTGATAAACAGGCGGTTAGTTCTTATAGCCCTGTGGAAGCATGGGCTGAGTGCTTCGAGGCATGCCCACAGTTTGCGGATAGTGGGAATCCCTGTTACAGGGCAGCTGACCTCGGGCGGCCACGAACAGCTCAGCGAGGGGAGTGGAAAGTCTCGATGGGGAGTTGACGTAAATAGCGATGGTCAATGCTGCTTCCTTGACTGGGCGAGTGCGACTGGCGCCATTATAATATCCAATGTGGAGCCCAAAACCCTTTTAAAGTCAACGAGTTTGGTAGCAGCTCGCCAGCCCCTCTCACGCGAATACAAATGAAAAAACGAATATAAATGAAAAAATGAATACAAATGAAAGCGAATGAAAAAACGAATACAAATATACTACCTCTCAACCTGATAACGACGCTGCTAATGAAACTGGCATAGGGAACCGTGTAACTGATTCTGATTTTGACAGATCCCGTCGAATCCACAACACCATTGTGCAACAGCACCATGAGATTGTGTCGATGATGAAATCGCAGAGACGGGATAATCTTAATTATGCATCCTGTGATCTCATGGAAAACTGTGATGAAGACAGTGGTGGTGGTACTGTATCCCCACTCTCTGATGAGAATGGTGATGCTACTATCGTCGTTCCTCAACCCCATATGGAAAATGAGGAACCATCTTGTCTGTGCCTATGCTTGTTAGGCAAGATGAGGAACTTGATAAACTGGATGTGGGGTGACTCGTACGGGTTCCACCTTGAACAAGTCTGGAAAGTCTAGGAATAGGTCTAGTGCTCATAAGAAGATATACGTTCATCGCAGTGCATGTGCCTTTGTGAGAAGGCTTATTAAGTTATACCTCAGGTCTCCCTCTCCCGTCGACCCATTGTATCCGTTTGGATACCTCCGCCAGTTCTATTGGCGGGTAAGGTCGGAGTTTGTTGGGAATGCAGAACACGGGACTTAATAACCACTTTTGGGAGGTAGCGCAGATTTCCGTATCGCTTTGGTTCGTGAGGGAAAGTTGTTTGGTTTTGGAACTGCCAGGTTTCGCCATCCCAGCTTCTGTGCGCGAAGGTAAACTTAGGCGGCTTCGTGTGGCACAGATCAACGTGCATCATTGCGAGGCCGCCTCTGCTAATCTAGTGCTTTCCTTCACGAACGACAAAGTCGACATTGCCCTGGTCCATGAGCAACAATAACAACGTTAAACGTCTGGGAAATGTTGACGTGAATATCTTTGTAGACAGAAAAGATCTATGAACCCAAAAGGCAAACAATAGTACAATTGCGTCGTCTCGACAAAACGGAATCGATTACGTATCGCCCTGCCAGCCAACGTACTGGCCGCATGATCGCAACAAACAGCCCGATCTAATAGATTTGGGTATAATTAGGGGAATTTCTAGGTTAAACGTCTCCGCGACTATGTGTCTAGGACTGTCTTCGGACCATTCCGTAGTCATTTTTTTAATTAATGAACATCACGAGATAGAAGCACCTAGGAGGCTAACATCCTAAAATACAAATTGGTTGAAATATAAAAACTGATGGACTATTATCCCTCAGTCAGTCGGTCCCTCCTCGAATATCCAAAATTTCCGTCTGATACACGCTACAAAGTACAGGTAGTCTACGAGAACGCGACAACCCTAATTACCTA
This sequence comes from Phaonia tiefii, assembly GCA_963931995.1. Lineage (NCBI taxonomy): Eukaryota > Metazoa > Arthropoda > Insecta > Diptera > Muscidae > Phaonia > Phaonia tiefii. The sequence goes on along the minus strand of OZ008368.1, from coordinate 191,061,356 downwards.
GATCATTCATCATCGACCCATCGTGTCTAATGTCACATATCCCTCTAGATACAAAAAAAAAAAATTACATCAGTTTTATTGCCTTTGTCGCCAGAGGTAATTTATTTTTGTATAGTTATATTCGCCCTTATTACGGTTGTCGTCGTCGACGTCATTGTCGTTTTCATATCAACATCACTTCGTGTCAACATCGTCGTCACATCAACGCTAGTTTGGTATTCTGTAACTGCCTTGAGACGACGCCGACTGTTTATCGATACTTATTAAAAGCATAAACAAAGTTGTCAATCGTAGTGAATGAAAGCAGGAAGAAGAACATTTTACATTTGTACTTCTATTATTTTATTTAATTTAGTAAAAGTTTTTCAATTTCCTAAAACCATATGGACTCCGATTTGGAAGTTATTGGATGTAGACGCCCTATATCACCAGGTTAGGTGAATGGAAGCGGTGAATTGAGACGAGCTCTCCATGGAGGCACATGCAGCTTCTACTGGCCCCAGAACTGCATGTATTGGAGGCAAGAACGTAACGAATCTTATCAAATTCACCATGGACCGACCATTCGGCTATCTAAAAGGATTTGAACAGTAAATTTCGTTAGCGGCCGCTTGTTTGCAAGATATCAGAGATATCAGAAATGAAAAAAAAACAATTGCATGACTGAAAGCGCTCAGAGCAGGCGTATATGTCAAAAACAAAACAGCCACTGCCTAGGCATCTACTGGTGGGCCCTTGACACTGAAGACACCGAAGTCTGTAGTTCTAAGTGATCCCGGAAGGAACTCAATTCCAACATATAATTTTCATTAAAGGCAGTGACAGTTTTAATACCCAATATAATTTTCCAATAACTGTTTGTATCAGATAAATTTATTAAAAGTAATGCCAATAAATTAGCATTGAAACGAACGCTTCGTTCATTTCATTTACCGGCAGACAGACAACTGCACTTACATACGTATAAAGTGGATCCTGTTTTGGAACACCCCTGCATACTCTCCTTGGGGGTTTCCGTCCTCCATTAAAAGTTGCGAACTAAAAATTTTGGCATAAAAGTATTTTAGCAGCAAAATCAGATATGCACCAAAATTTCACCAACGGTAAAGGCTTTTGCGCACAGTTGAAAAATAATTTTTGTTTTTTGCGCTAGGTCCAACTTCTTGAGATATAGACCTTTAAAACTTGAGTGTATAATCGATCATATCTCAGGTATTTATCATCGGATCTGCTTGAAATATGTATCATTACAAAGCCCTTGTGAAACTCTATAACTTTGTATATAAATATATTTCCCTTTATTAACCCATTGAGGGGCTCATTTAAAAAAATGTTTTTTAACCTAACTTTTTTGGTTTAATCAACTTGTTGTTCTTTTCTTTTGGTGTTGTTGTCTTTTGTCGTTGTTGTTGTCTTTTACTTTGTCCTTTGTTGTAGTTTTTACACACCAACATTTCTAAAAACTCGCGCGATTTTTCTGATTTTGTCACACATCGACTTAAACTTAGGAGGGAATTTTATCCCAGGATCGGATAATAAATGGCAGATTTATGCGCGATTATACATTCAAGCTTTGGATACCTCTATTTCGGAACATATGGACTTCAGCAAACTTTTTTCTTTGTTTTTTAATCCGCAGTTAATGCTCTACCAGGCAAAAAAAAACAAAAAAAATTCAATTTTGCTGCTAAAAGAAATTTGCTCCAAAATTTTAATTTGATAAGCCATAATTCTAAAATAAGACTTGAAATTTCTTTAATTGAAAAAAAAATGCAAATTTTCTTCAAGTCGTTATCAAAAACTGTGTCGACAGAAATAAAGTCGTTTCAACTCAATGCCGACGTCAATTCTAGTTACAAAATACCAAATATGTATCGACAGTCGTCGTTAGGGATCGATAGCGAATACACAAATAGCGATTTCCAACTGTCGTCACAAGACGACGTCGTTTTATGTCGACGACGACAACCGTAATAAGGGTGAATATAACACTTAAAGAGAACCACAGACTTGTCATTCATCAACATGAACATCAGCTATCGTTGATGTTTATTATTTTTTAAATTCATCAGCCAGCTAAAAAGTTATCGAACAAGCTCATGCTGTGGTTCGCTTAAGCGAAACACTGACTTGTAATTCATGAGCATGAACATCAGCAATAACTGTCGGTTTACCGACCTTCTTGATTCCAAATAACAATGTAATCGAAGTTGTTCGCATCACTGTCATGTTTACAAAAATTTTTGGTAATCCAACTCGGAAGAGGAAGCTGAATGAGAACACCGGTAAGGAACCACCATCCCACGCAAAGGTACCAAGAAGGCAATACCTGAACGATCTCTGCTATGCAGTCGTTGACAGCGGCAACCCAACTGGCTTAATACCAAACGACCCGCACCAAAACGTGGAGGACCTAGTCAACACAAAAGTAATGCAAAACATAATGAAGGCCGAAGGTGGGCCACGCATAGAAGTCGTTAGCAGCGGTTTCAAAGGGGAGGTACTTACACTACAGCCGGCCTCACAACACTGCGTGGAAACACTAAAGAAGCTAGTGGATGGCATCTCTGCCTTCTGGGAAGGCGGTAAGCTAGCCCTTATAGGGAGAAGACATCCCCAGGCTGACAAAGGCGACCGTATACATCAAAGGATGGGGCAGCAAGTTCGCATCGGACGCCATACTGGCAAGCAAAACGCCGGACTAACCGTGGATAAATGGGATGTTTTCCACAGGGCAGGAGAGCACTCTCCTTGTGATCGGAATAGACCCGGCATCCATGGTGTTCTTCGTGAACAAAACTGTCTACATAAAAGTTGACAAAGTGTCAATTGGTATGACGACTGGGGCAACACAACCGGATAATGCGAAGAAGGATGAAGCGAGTGGAGGCTCGGTAGAACAGACACCGCTTAATAAGAAGGAAGTGACCGAAGACATTACCAACTCCCAGGAAGACCGATTACTGGAGAACCAATGCTAGAAGTCATCCAGATAAACCTCCATCGGAGGGAAACGGCAACCCACGCCCTGTTAGATAAAATTAATAAAGGTAAAATACACATCGCTTTAAATCAAGAACCGTGGACCACTCGGGACAAAGTTAGTGGATTAAATCATATTAATTACCAACTATTCTATACGAAGACCGGCTCCCGTCCGAGAACATGTATCTTATGCCATAAAAATCTTTTTTTTTCTCTTCTTCCCAGAGTTGTCGACATCGGATGCACCTGTGCTGAAACAGGGAGATGGAAATATGTACCGACACCACCTTCGTCGGAATTACAACTACTGGTAGAGAGGGCCAAGCAGACAGGTAACGAAGTATTAAAAGGTTTTTTGAACACTAACGACCTTTTTTATTATAATATTGGGAACAAAGCTACTTTTGTCAACATAATTAGGGAAGAGGTGTTAGATATCAAAATTTGTTCTGAAAACCTTATAGATGAGATTCAAGAATGTAGGGTTTCAAATGAGCACTCATTCTCGGATCACAGATACATAAGGTTCAGATTAAAACGGCCACCGCCGAAACGGATAAGTTTCCGAAATAGGACCACGACAAACTGGACAAAGTTCGGAAGCCTACTTAGGAATAGACTAGATCACCCTCAACTCGAATACTGTAGTTGGGCCGAATTGGACGATAAAGTGGCAAGGACCACGCAAGCATTGGTAGTCTTTTGAAGACAGCTGCCCACTTCGGGAAAGGAAATCGGTCCAAGAAAAACCTGGGTTACAGGGGAAGTACGAAATCTTGGGAAGAATGCCCTTTACAACAGGGCCACGCGTAAGAAACTACCAGTAACTGTGAGGACTATAAAATATGTCTCAGTGAATACAACGCCAAACAATGAACAGGTGGTTAACCATATGGAGGGCTCACAGCTGAAGCGAACCAAGTCATAAAAAGAAAATTCGAAGATATGTTGAGGTATAGTAAATGTACTGCAATTAGTGACAGGAAAATGACAGGCATTGACTTGGGTATTTTACCGTTACCTTAAGAACGAAACACTTTTTGACATTGTGCGTTACAGAAGTAAATAGATTCTCTCCATATAAAGCGGCGGGAACGGATGGAATTTTTCCGGTTATCCTACAACATGAGGTTGACCAAATAACAACCCATTTGGCAGGAATTTTTACCACATGCTTAAAATTCCAAAAAACTGGGAGGAGGCTAGGGTAGTATTTATACCCAAACCTGGAAAAGCAAGCTATGCAACGGCAAAGGCTTATAGACCAATTAGCACAACCTCGGTCCTACTCAAAACCCGGGGGAGAATAATGGACGACATGGTGAAAGGTGGAATACCGGACGATATACTAAAGTTCCAGCAACACGCATACATCAGAGGCAGATCAGTGGGTACCGCACTTCATGAGATAACCCACTACATAGAGGAATCTCTCAATGGCAAACGGTATACACTCGCTGTATGCACAGATATTGAGGGAGTGTTCAATAATGTTCGGACCGAAACACTCATCCAATTCTTAGACCAGTTTATGGTGGACCGGACATTAAACGACTGGACCACTCATATGCTAAGGAATAGATGGATAAACTGCGGTTCCCATGATGTAAATATTAGAGACAGGGTACAATGTGGAGCTCCACAGGGAGGGATCATACCACTCTAATGGGTGCTCACAATACACAGGGACAGGATCCTAATCAATTCAGCAAAGGTTGAGAGGGCACTGAATTTGGCGTACAACTGGGCACAGCGAAGAGGTTTAAATGTGAACCCGGACAAAACGGAAATATGTCTATTCACAAGAAAGACTAAAATCGCAGAGATTGAGAGCCACGATTTCCGGAAAAGACGATTAAAATATCAGGTAAGGGTAAATACTTAGGGGTAATCTTATATCGGAAATTGAATTGGAAGCACCACATAGAGGACAGGGCCAATAAGGAATACAGATGTTGGTCGCTATGCAGAAGAGTTGTAGGATTCAAATGGAGCCGTTAATAACACACTGGCTCTACAGAAGCGTAATTAGGCCCGTATTAACATATGTTTCTGTAGTACGGTGGAAGGCACTTGAGATGAAATATAATATCGCAATACTACAGAGGGTTCAACGAACGTGCTGCATTGGTATTGGTGGTTCAATAGGGACAACCTCGACAAGGGCCACGGAGACTCTTTTATGTGTCCAACCAATCGAGATTAGAGTGAAATACGGGGCCGCCCTGGCAGGCGGCAGGATGGGACCCTGGCACACACACCAAATGGGACTCGCTGCTACAAGGATGGCTCAAAGCTAGGGGCAAGAACGTGTCTAAAATTTTAATACGAACTTTCAAGCGAAAGTTCGGCCGATTACGGAGTGTATCAAATGGCTCGGCGATAATACAAACGCAGCCAAACGAATATCTTCACGGATAGCCAAATGGCAATCAGGGCAATATAGTAGGAGCACAGTGGTATAGTCGGCACCGAACGAGCGAAACTCGCAGCAACGAAACTCAAAACGGTGAAACCTTTTGGGGTGACGAAGGCTGAGTTGGGTAAATGGGCGGAGTCGGCACACATATTCTAGTGGAACCAGGAAAGAGTACTCAGGATGACAGACCCTCTGGGGAGACCCAGATGGATCGAGAACAAAAGGTTTGCTGAAACTGGGAAAACCTGAAATGAGCATGATGTTGGGAGTCTTAACGGGACGTTCAGGGTTACGGGCCCACCTGTACCGTGTTGGACTAGTGGCGACTAGTGAGTGCAGGACATGCATGGAGAACGAGGAGACGATGGAGCATTTCCTAAGCCATTGCCCGGCCTTCACACAAGCTTGATCCAGGTATCTCTCGGACAGTATAATACCGGATATTAGCAAACTTGTGGGAAGGAACTGGAATAACTTAAACAATTTCTTGATTAGCTCTGAATTCCCATAAGACGTATAGTATTATAGGGTAAACTGAAAGCGTACAACAGGTCGAATCATCGGCTTAAGTGTATGTCTTCCAACATGGGAAGCATTAGAGTGTTTTCTTTTTGAACACTTCACATCGCACACCTCTTTTCAAACTAACTATCAAAACGTTTCTGTACAAATTTGGGTTTCTCCCAATTTGATTCGAATGTGGGTGACTGGGTTTCGTTTGCTTAGCTTTTCGTTCGAGATTGGGGAACAGGCCATAAGCTTTTATCTTCCTAAAAAAGTTTTCTGGATTGTCTTCTGGTCCTGTCGGAAGATATTTTGACGCCTGTTTCTAAGAGATTCCACTGCTGAAATTGAGATCCAAGAAATTGAGATATACTGTGAGGTAACGCCGTCGGTGGTAGAAAGGTAGTGTGCCCGGCTCTTGCACATGAGAACGTGGGTTCGGTTGTGAGAAACTATCCTCAATACCTCGAGTGCAAAAAAATAAATACAAATCATTTTTGTTTAAGTCGGTTCACCTGACTGAAATTTCTGTGCAGGTTATTAAACTCAATAATTAAAGAAGAATATACACAATTTAATTATTATTAATTCAGAAATAATAATTATTATTGATTTATTTTCTTGCTCAGACAAAGGGGCGGTGGTGTTGGTCTTTTAATTGCGAATGTTGTTAAATACAGATGAGTGAATCTTCGGGTCGGAGACTTACGGTGTCTGTGAATCTCTCTTTGTGGAGGGTTTTTTCTGTTTACATACTTCCCTCATAGCGACTTGGTGGTGATTGAAAACGTTGTTAGGGATATACGCATGGGGTACGATAACTTAGTGGTAATGGATGATTTTAATAATAATTTATTTGACCAATCTTGAGCCCAATATATACGTCCATTTATTTCTGGCTATCTGGAAAGGGAGACTATCACTACTACTATCTTCGAGTTAGATCACAATTTGTTAGCCTATGTGGTATGAATTCTACACCCTAGATGTGCTCTAGAAAACAAATTCGCTTTTGAGGAAGAAATGGACACATAACTCCTTATACGAATGTTGGAAGTTTTGTCCTCTTAATACAAGGGTAATTATGTATTTATATTGTGAGCCTTATTGTGGTATTCTATAAGTCGTGAATCCGTCACTTCGCGTTACTTTTCTCGTTTTGGTAGTTTATAAAACGTTACAGCTGTTCGGTGACTACCTGCGTTGAGTTACGTTATTTAATGGGTAGTTTATAAAACGCAGCGCAACGTTTTTGATCACTTCAGCTGTCAAATTGAACACGCCACAGTTCTTCGCGTTAGTTGAAGAAATTACGAATTTAAAGAAACATGTCGATCGAGGATAGGCAGATGGAAGTATTTTGCATTTCATTGCTTATAAGTAGTTGCCAATTTTGGCTGAAATGCATTCGACGGATAGAGCTCAAACTTTTTTTATTTTTAAATAATTAAAAATTATACTGTGTACGCACTGAAATTCTTATTTACAATAAAAAAATTAGAAATGGAACGTTCAAATAAATAATGCGTTGCAAAACTATTATAATTATATTTAAACATTATAGACATCAATTGATGTTGACAATAATAAACAAAAGAACTAATGAATTACAAACAATACATACCGCCAAATGGCACGTGTTTTTGAAAAGACAACTAATTTAATATAGATGGGGAAATTTATTGGACATTGAACCCCAAAATAACATAGGTTTTTTACACATTTTATGTGAATATTGTTGGTATTTGCAGTATTAAAAAAAAAATCCAATGAGTGTTCGAACTCACGGGCGATGTGTTAACACCTTTTTGCTACACGGTACCTGTTCGATTTCTATGAACACATTCGTAAATGTTTCATTGGAAAATAAAAAACAGCGTTCAATCATATGATGACGTTACAGTTAAATAATATTAATACTTAAAATTAATTAAGGACCCAGTGCAAGCACATGTGTCATTATATTCTTGCTCAATACGTTTTTTTATTCCCACAAAAGTCAAAGAATGCAAAGCAACAGACACTTGTACATACATACATACATACATTGTTATATTCGTACGATATAACCGAAGATCAACTTAAAATACTTTTTTAATATTACTCCAAATTAATACTCCAAATTAATACTCCAAATTAAAACACTTCAATCTCGGCTCGCCGATATCGGATCGCCTTAATTTTTGGCCTAAACTCTTCATCGAAACCCGCACTAGCTTTTTAATCCAAAAATTAATAAAATCGGCTATGAATTTCCGGAGAAAATCGCGTGGGAAAATTATATGAAAATCGCCCAATAATCACTTTCAATACCGACTGCCAAGCAACGAACAAACAAACGATGATTTACTCTTACAAACCTAACACTTGCGTATGTATTAAATTTATAGTTTACTGCCCTAGAGGCGCGCGTATAGATGTTAACACATCAATAATAGCAATCGTAAAATCTGTTGACCTACTGAAATCGAGCTAAATTGTTAATCTTTTTCATTCTGGGCATTTCACAAAAGATAACTTTTTCTGATCTATAATTGTTTATTTTAGTTTGGCAACTCTATAAACCGCATATGTCAGTGATAGCTTTCGTAAACAAACGCAAGCGCGAAGTGATATATAAACTACCGTTTTTTGACTTTGGCGTTCGCGTTGGCTTCTGCGTCTACGTTCACTTTCGGGACTTTTAGAATACTACCCTTAGTAAACCTAACAGTTGTTAGGTGGCAGCTGATATTCCCAATGGAATTTTGAAATTTTTTACGATAAACTTATTCAGAACAAAGTGACATTTGAGGGCACTTCGTATTGTTTACAGGTACTTAAAAGTTGTGTCAGCAAAAAAAATTGGAATGAACTCGTGAAAATGTTGGTGGGATGATACGATTAACGATGTTGATTACCAAGACAAGTTCGCATAGCTTTCTTCCACTTTTGGCGATCTAGACACATCCCATAGTAAAATTATAAGAGAAGTCGCAGTAGATGTTGTTGCAATTGTGACAACAACAAGGGGCATTTGTGCTCTCCCCAGTTCAACTTCAACAGAAGAGTCGTAAAAAGTTATTTAGCCGTAAAAAAATTTTTCTCGTTGGAGCCCACATAATTTGTAAAAATCTCATAGCGATGATCTTGGCGATTGGTGCCTACAAATGCTCATAAATACAATGGTGGTGCTTCAAACGACGTGCAGAATATTGTTACAATCATGGGATATATGCCGAAATTAAACAACAGTCGACTACATGGATGTTTCGTTATGAACTAAATCCAAAAAAAGTTGTTCGCGATCGAAACAAATGTTCGCCTGTTTCTGAGGGGATACAGGCAAAGTGACAACAGAGCCATTAGTGGGTTATAGAACGGTCAATTATGAATGCTATAACTAAATTCTTTTGCCAGAAGTGTTCCACGAAATTAGGAAAACCAGTCGCCAAAAACGGATTATTCTCCACCACGACAATGCTAACCGGTTTATGGCGAAATACAAGTCATCATTCTCGTGTCCTATGTTTTTTGTTATAACTAGAATCTGTCAACGTTTTGAAAATATTTTTCTGTTTATGGTCGTCGTGACACGTCGTTTAAGCCCCATATTGGCAAAAAATAAATATTTGTTTACCCAAATACACTAAGAATCGAAACTACAATGGCCGGTAGGGGACTATAAGTTTGGTTTGGTTTACGACACGTGACAATAAGATACTTTACAGCTGCCTTATCATCACTACACTCGGAGGTCGGTCGAAGCATTGTGATTTTCCATATAATCTGAGAAGAAAAAATACCGACTGCCAAGCAACGAACAAACAAACGATGATTTACTCTTACAAACCTAACACTTGCGTATGTATTAAATTTATAGTTTACTGCCCTAGAGGCGCGCGTATAGATGTTAACACATCAATAATAGCAATCGTAAAATCTGTTGACCTACTGAAATCGAGCTAAATTGTTAATCTTTTTCATTCTGGGCATTTCACAAAAGATAACTTTTTCTGATCTATAATTGTTTATTTTAGTTTGGCAACTCTATAAACCGCATATGTCAGTGATAGCTTTCGTAAACAAACGCAAGCGCGAAGTGATATATAAACTACCGTTTTTTGACTTTGGCGTTCGCGTTGGCTTCTGCGTCTACGTTCACTTTCGGGACTTTTAGAATACTACCCTTAGTAAACCTAACAGTTGTTAGGTGGCAGCTGATATTCCCAATGGAATTTTGAAATTTTTTACGATAAACTTATTCAGAACAAAGTGACATTTGAGGGCACTTCGTATTGTTTACAGGTACTTAAAAGTTGTGTCAGCAAAAAAAATTGGAATGAACTCGTGAAAATGTTGGTGGGATGATACGATTAACGATGTTGATTACCAAGACAAGTTCGCATAGCTTTCTTCCACTTTTGGCGATCTAGACACATCCCATAGTAAAATTATAAGAGAAGTCGCAGTAGATGTTGTTGCAATTGTGACAACAACAAGGGGCATTTGTGCTCTCCCCAGTTCAACTTCAACAGAAGAGTCGTAAAAAGTTATTTAGCCGTAAAAAAATTTTTCTCGTTGGAGCCCACATAATTTGTAAAAATCTCATAGCGATGATCTTGGCGATTGGTGCCTACAAATGCTCATAAATACAATGGTGGTGCTTCAAACGACGTGCAGAATATTGTTACAATCATGGGATATATGCCGAAATTAAACAACAGTCGACTACATGGATGTTTCGTTATGAACTAAATCCAAAAAAAGTTGTTCGCGATCGAAACAAATGTTCGCCTGTTTCTGAGGGGATACAGGCAAAGTGACAACAGAGCCATTAGTGGGTTGTAGAACGGTCAATTATGAATGCTATAACTAAATTCTTTTGCCAGAAGTGTTCCACGAAATTAGGAAAACCAGTCGCCAAAAACGGATTATTCTCCACCACGACAATGCTAACCGGTTTATGGCGAAATACAAGTCATCATTCTCGTGTCCTATGTTTTTTGTTATAACTAGAATCTGTCAACGTTTTGAAAATATTTTTCTGTTTATGGTCGTCGTGACACGTCGTTTAAGCCCCATATTGGCAAAAAATAAATATTTGTTTACCCAAATACACTAAGAATCGAAACTACAATGGCCGGTAGGGGACTATAAGTTTGGTTTGGTTTACGACACGTGACAATAAGATACTTTACAGCTGCCTTATCATCACTACACTCGGAGGTCGGTCGAAGCATTGTGATTTTCCATATAATCTGAGAAGAAAAAATAGAAGAGAACGAGCCCCACCAATAGTGAATATTCCGATAGATAGATAGACGAAGGACAAACAGAAGAACCACTCAATTATGTTCCCAATATATATACATATAGAAGTACCAGCTGACCCGGCAGACGTTGTCCTGCTAATTTTGTTCAAATACCGTTAGCAGGAGCAGAAATAATGGATTTGTAATATGTGGTTTTCATGGGAGGTACCACGCCCCTTTGTCCAATTGGACCGAATAGTAAATCTAAACCACCCAGGGCGCCACCCAAACGCATACAAAAAAATTTATTCAAATCGGTCCAGAAGTTTAGGAGGAGTTCAGTCACAAACACACGTGCAGTAGAATTATACTATATATAAAGATAAGCCCTCATCAATACATACAATACCATCACAAGAAATTTCTTCATAAAATTATTTGTACGCGTAAACCATTGTATCTGTTTCAGAACATAAATTTTACTAGGTCAAATAGAGGTAAACAAATAATTCCGGTTATACATAGAAAACTTTTTTCTGAATGACAGTTTTTCGTTTACTCTATTCGTCTTTGAAACTCACTCCCACACAACATTCAAATTATCAGCAACGCTAATAAATTTAAGCACCACATTTATAACTATGTCAAAAAATACAGCAGACAGTTGTCCGAGGCCTTCGGCCACGGACTGTCCCTGCAGGCTGTGTCAGATACACGGCCATTAAGTTTAACGTAGAATACGCCATCCGATAAGACAGAAAACATATATAACAATAAATGATAAATAACTTAAGCAAATGAATTTATTTATTTGATAGTTACTTTTGATAATATATGTACATAAGCTTATGGTAGGAAAAATAGGATAAATATGTTTTTAGATTAAAAGAGTAAGGATAAATGATAAATAACAGACGCAAATCAATTTGATTTATATTTTTTATAATTATATATCCATGTTAAATTCAAATTCACATTTAACATTTTGTTTCACTTAAATACATAAGTAAATATACGAAATTTCAATATTTCATCAATCAAAACAACAGCCGGAGGTTTGTGTCCACACTGAAACAGCTGCATAGTTTGTGTTCACGCTACAAACTCAAACACTCAACCAAACACCACACATATGTTTGAGTGTATGTGTTTAAACAATTTTCATTTGAGAAATTTAAATATTAGGAAGATATCAACCAGTATGAAATGTATATCAAACGAAAGATAACATCTTCATTTACCTACAAAAAAATTTTTAAAAAAAGTTATCTCGCCGTTTCCTCATAATCAATGAAATAAAGATTACAACAATAACAATCTGACATGACTCCCTATACCGTAAGGTAAGACGTATTCTACGCCAAAAACTACGAAGAATAATCTGTCTATCCACTTTCTATTTTGATTTTAATATTAATTTTTTATTATTTTTTAATATTTATATTTATTTAATTTTTCTTGATATTTACTGTTTGGGTTTTCATCTTAATACTTAAAATTATATTCATAATTGATTATTCTTTATTTTTATTTAATTTATAATACTCCTAAGCTGTAACTAATTCTCCTTTATGTCAGTAATTATTTACAACGTTTTTAATTTATAATTCAAATAACAATAAACAAACAAAAATAAACATGTGTTTACCATTCCAGATTACCAGTAGGGTAGAAAGAACCAATAGACAAATCATCAGATGATGGTTTCGCATGCCTGATCCATGGCAGACCCCGTGAAAATTCCATCAAATCCTCCATGGCCACATCGCGCAGAGTCCAGGCCCTCTGGCTGAAGGTGATCAAAGGTCTTCACCTCCTCTTCATAACCACAAGCCCGGCAGTAATCAAACCCGTTCACAATCCTGTTGCGAGTGAAGCCTCCACCATCACAGTGACCCGTGATATCCCCAATGAGAACTGGAAATCAGCCATATATGCCGGCCATATATCTCTTAAAATCCTGCAATCCGCTCTGGCTAATTCAAGTAACAGATCGGTGGATTTGCAGAGAATCTCAAATCAGCAAAAGTGCATCCTGCTCTAGCAAGACAGTCTGCTTCAACATTCCCTGCTACATCACTATGTCCCAGGACCCACCAGAGTCTTAGCTTGTTCAAAAACTACTTGCAATCCCTAACCAAATTGGACTTACGTGTATGTGACCTGATCGCACTCAGGGCTGGCTTACTGTCAACGCAGATGGCGAATTCACTCGATGAATACAAGCGCGAGTCAATTATCTATGTCACAGTTCGCATAACCGCCACGATTTCCGCTTGGAAGACACTGCAGTTCGCACTCAATCTCATCGAAAGCCCGAGTTGAATGTCCTCACTAAAGATCCCCGCTCCTGTGCCCGATTCTATTTTGGAGCCATCGGTGGAGATCAGATGACCAAAGAGTAAGGAAGTTACACCATGATCTAATGATCTCCGGGCATCGCCCAAAGACTACAGTCGACAGCATGTAGCCAGTAGTCTGACTCAAACACTCCTGGAGAATGTTGTCCCTCAGGGGCATGTGTCCAGATACCCAATTCTCTCATGCGAAGGGCGCTTTTAACAGCACACCGTCTCGCATAGTAATCACGAGTAGTCAGATTCAGGATGATATCCAGCGCCGCCTGCGGTGTACTTTTCCTCGCCCCACTGATGCACATCGATGCAGTGCGCTGAACCTTACTGAGCATTTACAACTGGTAGCTGTTCCCCAATGCGTTCCACCAGACTACGCAGCTTTAGGTAATAATTGGGTGCACGATATCCGAAAAAGCTAATGCGCGATTTTCGGACAAAGCCACAGCCTTTGACAATCGAATTCCGACCGGCGTAGACCACGTTCAATCCTTTTTCATTTCATTCCAGTTCAGTTTCTGATCAAGAACGATACCGAGATATTTCGCCTCAGAAGATAAAGATAGCTCTACGCCTTCCAACCCACCCAGGTCACAGTGCCTAGCCCAATTTGACAACTCACCCAGGGCATTCTGCATGAGGTCGCTGATCGTAGACTATAAGTACCTCGTAGAAAAAAAGTTAAACGTTCCCCCGCCCCCTTTACATATTAGGTTTGTTTCTTTACTTTTTGTGTAAAGTGCGTGTAAATGAGAGTAAAAGCAAAATTCACTGTCAAATACTCAAAATTACACAAAAGTAAAGAAACGCAAAAAACCACTTTTCTTACACGCAAACAAATGTCAAAACACAAAACATATGTTTGACATTTGTTTATGTTTGAACATTGTGAAAGTCATCGAAAAATTGTGTGAAGTGGTATTTTAATATTGTAGTGTATTTGTGTTATAAATTGTAATAATTAAATATGGATGCAAATAAACTCAAAGTTTTTTGTTCTCCTGGAACATTTGATCGCGTTAAGGAAGGTAAGTAAAGTAATTAGTTCGTGTAATTCGTTGTTGTTTAATTGTTATTTTTCTTAGATGCAAAGTACCGAAAGGAGGTCACTCAGCATGTGCTGTCTGGAGAAGATATGCATTATAGTGAAGTAGTGTATTCGGTAACAAACGCTCAAAATGTTGGTAAGTATTACACCAAAGGCGTTATAAATTTTCATTACATTAAGGTTTTGTTTTATTTTTTCAGAAGAGCTGGCTAAAGAAGCGGAAGATAAAATTCCAACACCAACGGAGAGTGTTGAGACGATGGGATCAGCCGATTATGCTGAGACAGTGTTTACCCCCTTAGGTGACGAGGCGAAGCAGTATTGGAGCGAAGCAGCTATAAAGCTTATGCTCGCTTCGATCGAAGAGCTGCAGCCGAAGGTGGGTAAAAGTATTGCTGTCAAGTCCCGAGCAAAAATGTACTCGATTGTGTCGGAACGGATGGATGCAGCCAAATGCCCGTTTACGCCGCTTCAAATAGAATATAAATTCCGAGCCATGGAGCGGCAGTACAAAAAAATGGTGCTCAACAATCGGCAAACGGGCAGGAGTAGACAAACCTGTCCGTTTGAGAAGTATGCAAACAAATAATGGTAAAGTTGACAAATGTTAATGCTTATTTTTTTATAGAGAGTTAGATCAAATTCTTGGGAAGAAGAAGGGCATCAACCCGGAATTTGCCCTAGAAAGCACCGATGTCTATAGTGTGCCTCTTGAGGAAGACTTGAGCTCCGATTTGGATCAAGCTGTTCTAGGTATGTGAAATTTAATGGTAGGAAATAAAATTTGTATTAATAAAATTCTTTGTTTTTTATTGCAGACAATACTCCAAGCTGCTCTAGACAGGCCCCAAAACGGAGAAAACTTAGCCCAGCAGATGATATTTTTACGGAAATGGTAAAAATACGAAAATCAAAAGAAGAATTCCACTCGAAGGTGTTGGAGATTATGAGGAAGAAAGACGAAAGAGCAGAGAAGAAAGACGAAAGAGCACAAAAGAAAGAGGAAAGAGCGGAGAAGAGGGAAGCTAGGTCCCAAGAAAAATTAGAAATTCTTCAGAGACTCCTAAGCAAAAGACAGGGGAATTAAAAATTTTAATTTAATTAAATTTATTTAGTGAAAAAACATTTTATTCAAACAGAAAAAAAAAATAAATAAATAAATGATTTAGACTCTACTATTTTGAAGCTCACTGCAAATAGCATTTCTGACAGCGTTGCCCTTTGCAGTTTCTCCGTACTGCTCACTATAAACAATATCATCGTCTGTAGTATCGGTTACTGTGAAGTCTAAATCGTCCTCATTAGCGAGGTTGTGGAGAACGCAGCAACTTCTTATAAAATGGCAGAGTTTTACATTGCCTCGAAGTTTGCAATAATATAATTGCCTGAAGCGCTGTTTCAAGATCCCAAATGTATGCTCTATTGCAACGCGGGCTGAGCTCAGTTTTATATTAAAATTTATTTGGTCTCTTGTTAAATGGCCGTTATCTTTGTAAGGCGTTAACAGATATTGCGTGCATCCATATGCTGAATCACCCAGCAAGTAGTAATCTATTAAAGGAAGTTAAAAATACATAAGTTACAAGAATGTTATGTTTATAAAAGGTTACATACCGCCACAAGCCGATGCCATCGTTTGGCATAGACGCGAATTTTTGAAGACCCAGCTATCATGCGAAGATCCGGGATATCCAACGAAAACATTAATAAACTTTTTGTTCTCGTCGCATACACCTTGCATGCAAAGACTTATGTTTCCTTTCCGGTCTATATAGTCGTCCTTACGACTTTTCGGAGGATCTATGACAATATGAGTGCCATCAATGCAACCTGTGGAAAAATTAAATTAGAAGTGTTTTAATTTTTTTCAAAACTCACCACTTACCAATAGCTTTTGAAAATCCGCTTTTGTTTTTGAAAAATAGTGCAGATTCCTTTTTTTTGTCCTCGTTAGGCCACTTTATAACTTCAGGACTCAAACTGCTTATGAACATGGTCACTCTTTTTATTATACGGCTTATAGTCGCAAGGCATAAGTTGAAGCGATCTGAAAGATCCCTAAAACTGCATGCCTCGTGCCCAGCAAACCATAAAAAAACGGCCATATATGTTGTTGCGGGCAGCCGCTTGTCTGCACGTAGCTTTTGGTACCACTCAGCATCGTTTACCCGTTCGGACAACTTTTTAAACATTTCTTTGGAGATGCGAAAGTGTTGCTTAAATTCCGCTTCTGTGTACGTTGGCACTACGTCTTCAAGATAGTTTTTAATACTATTGCGTTTCTTCCTCTCTAACACTTGGTAAGTCAACAGTAAGCAATCAAGTTCTTCACTGCTTGACTCTTCGGCAATTAATTCCAAGAAATCATCATCATCGTCATCATCACTTGAATCGCTGGAATCACTTGAAGACTCCATGAGCTCATCAATAATAGCATTTAGCTCCGCTTCAGAACGTATTGCTGCGCCATACTGTTGTGCCACCCCCGAAACTGCCGCCGGGCCACAGCCGTCCGCCTGCTGAAGTTAACTTGTTATTTATCATTTATTATTGCACATTCACTTACATTTTCACTATAAATTGCTGCTCCATTAACTTCTGCCACCCCAGAAACTTCCGCCGAGCCACAGCCGTCCGTCTGCTAAAGTAAACTTTTTATTTTTTTTTGTTGATTTTTAATACACGTTCCTTTACCTTTTCAGTATTCATTTTATCACAAATAAAAAGAATTCACAACACGATTAAACCAAAAACAATTTTAACTTCCCAAACTAATTACAACACGATTAACAACACGATCAAATTACAAAAGACTTTAACACTTTCACTTCACAAACAAAATTGTATTTATTTTTATTTTGACGTTTCAAACAGCTGATTGTTTATCACTTTACACAAACTTACCCGAAGAAAAAGTCTGTGTAAATTTGGGTAAAAGAGAAACGCATTTTGACGTTAAGAGAAAAAAAAAATCTCTCTCATTTACACAATTTTCGAGTAAAGAAACGCTTTTGTGTAACTTTGTGTAAATTTGTGTAACTTTGTGTAAAATTGTGCAAGTAAAGAAACAGAGCTATTATATTTGATAATGAACTGTTTATACTGTTTAAATTTTTTTTGTATCCAAAATATGCATTTCACTAAAGCTTTTTTAATGACGTCTAAAAAAAACTGGAGTCTTTTCTTTGATAATTTTATTTTAATTTCTTATTTAAGCTCCGTATTCAGTTCTTGCGAAATTTTCGTAAGAAATGTTATCATTTATCTCTAAACGGAAAATTTTGTTACAGAGAGTTAGCATATATCTCTGATTTACCTTGCAAATATTTCATTAATAAATCATCTTTGCACTCCATTCTATTTTTAATTATTTTTGTTTACTAAAATATTCGAAATGTCCAAATTCCGGTCCCAAACAATTGTTTTCCTATGAAATAACTTCGGCGTAGCAACCCTGTTTTTGATTTTGCCTTCGAAATTTTCGCAAAGACCTGAGTACCAAGCAAATGAAAGGTGAGCGAAATTTTCGGTTGATGAAATTTTTGTTATTTTTTATACACGTACTTCTTATGGCAACGAAAATTTCATAAAAACTGAATACCGGGCCTTAGAAGATAAGAACACTCGGCTTCGACCCAAAAAACCGCGTTGGGCCGAGCTCTAGTCCGTAAGTTGGTTCTCTTTTACATCTATTCTATTTGAACTTCTCTTTCGGATTATATAATCAAGATCGAGATCTTAAATTGTGTTCAAATTGTTTATTTATTTCACCCGATATTTTGAAACTCTTTGAGGAACATCTTCAAGAGTTAAAATAAAACAATGTCTTAGATTCGCGTTATTTTTTAAAGTATTAGGGTAGTATTCTAAAAGTCCCGAAAGTGAACGTAAACGCAGAAGCCAACGCGAACACCAAAGTAAAAAAATGGTAGTTTATATATCACTTCGCGCTTGCGTTTGTTTACGAAAGCTGTCACTGACATATGCGGTTTATAGAGTTGCCCAACTAAAATAAACAATTATAGATTAGAAAAAGTTATCTTGAGTGAAATGCTCAGAATGAAAAAGATTACAAAATGTAGCTCTATTTCAGTAGATCAACAGATTTTAAGATTGCTATTATTTATAACACTGCAAATACCAACAATATTCACATAAAATGTGTAAAAACCTGTTATTTTGGGGTTCAATGCCCAATAAATTTCCCCATCTATATTAAATTAGTTGTTTTTTCAAAAACACGTGCCATTTGGGGGAATGTATTGATTGTAATGTATTGGTTCTTTTGTTTATTATTGTCAACATCAACTGATGTCTATAATTTGTATTATTAGAACGTTCCATTTCTAATTTTATATTGTAAATAAGAGTTTCAGTGCGTAAACAATATAATTTTGAATTATTTAAAAAAAAAAGTTTGACCTCTATCCGTCGAATGCATTTCAGACAAAATTGGCAACTACATATAAGCAATGAAAAGCAAAATACTTCCATCTGCCTATTCTCGATCGAAATTTTTCTTTAAATTTATAATTTCTTCAACTGACGCGAAGAACTGTGGCGTGTTCAATTTGACAGCTGAAGTGATCAAAAACGTTGCGCTGCGTTTTATAAACTACCCATTAAATAACGTAACTCAACGCAGGTAGTCACCGACTAGCTGTAACGTTTTATAAGCTACCAAAACGACAAAAGTAACGCGAAATGACTGATTTATGACTTATAGAATACCACCCTTAATTTCCTTTAAGGCTAAGAGATCATGTTTTCTCAGGTCCCATTACATCCCATGAAGGAATTGGGGAGTATTTAGCCATAAAAAAGTAGGTCCCAATCTGTGAGAAAAAGTCTAGAAAGCGCATAGCTCACTGGTTGTGAGAAGCTCTCCCCAATTCATTCATGGGATGCAACGGGAAACCATTTTTTGATGTGTTAACATCTATAGGCACGGGTAGGGCAATCTATCAAAGTGAACACACGCAAACAACACACAGCGTTAGCATCACATACGTGGTTGTTGTACAACGATAGTCTGTCTGAAAATAAGTATGATGGTATCGATGTAGCGGCAGCGAACATACAAAAAGGTCGTCGCCGCCAAAGAGTATTGAATAGTATAGAGAACTCATGGAACGAATTGTATGACTCAAAAGCACTGGCGACACCTGGCGAATGATTCAAACTTGGTTCATTCATAATTTTGATGTGAAACATTGATGCCTTTTGAAACATTTATTACTTTTTTATTGTTTTATGTAATAACATTGTCGAAATGGTGTATTTATATTGAAATATTTTATAAAGAGAATAAGACTCGTTTATGCTCTTTTACTCAGACTATCTACATGAGAGAGGAAAACGAGTGCAATAAGTTCTCTATACTATTCAATACTTTTTGTCGCCGCTCTGTTTATGACAAAAAAAAAACAATTATTTCAGTGAGCTAAATATATCTTTTTATTCAGTTGTATGCCAACATTCGAACAAGCAGGTCGTCGTCGTTCTGTTTACGACAAAACAAAAACAATTATTTCAGTGAGCTAAATATTGCTTTATTGATGTGTTAACATCTATAGGCATGGTAGGGTATAATCTAACACATGCAAACAACACACAGCGTTATCTACGTCGAAGCTATGCAGCGTTAGCATTGCAAGTAATATGTGGCTATTGTCCAACAATAGTATCTGCCTGTAAATAAGTATGATGGGATTGATGTAGCGGCAGCGAATAGTTGTCTTAAAAGACGAAGTCTTGCTACTCGTAAGCTTACGAACATAACACAATCTATGTACATGTGTCTGTTTCTTTGCATTCTCTCTGTTTTTTATACAAATAAAACAAAAAGTATTAAGCAAGAAAATAATGGCACATGTTCTTGCACTTGTCTTTAAATAATTATAAAATTTAAATAAAAATTAGAGCGCACAACAGGTCGAATCAGCGGCTTAAGTGTATGTCTACTGACATTGGCAGGTTTAGAGTGCTCCTTTTTGAACACTCAACATCGCACCCCTCTTTTCAAATAATTTTAAGTATTAATGAATAAAAATAAATAAATGAAACGTTATCATAAGATTGAACGCTGTTTTTTTATTTTCCAATGTAACATTTAGTAATGTGTTTAATGTGTTCATAGAAATTGAATAGGTACCGTGTAACAAAAAGGTGTTAACACATCGCCCGTGAGTTCGAACACTCATTGAATTTTTTATTTGGGTTTCTACTTGCGTCCTACCACCAGGTCAACAAGTAAACGTTCCTCGACAACTGAGAAGTTCTTCCCAAGATGTCTTTCTGGTTGTTTTCCGCCATAATTTGAATATATTACACTTTACACCAGAATAATAATAGAGTAAAAAGCTGATATCTTATAGTGCTGACAACTATAGTCATATACATACATATTTCATCAGAGTTGTCAGCGTAAAACATCTAACATCGTGTTAAATTAACCGGTGTAGGATAAAATGGAAAACCTTAAAAGGCGTATATCGTTCCGATAATGAAAATACGAATTAAATCACAGACACTCTAAGCGGACATTGAGAAAGTTACCCTTATACGGCATTTTCACCGACCAAGATTAGCACATTTCGAAGGTTAACTCCGTTAACCCGCGCTAATCCAGAAGATTACTCATACAATTTTAATCTGTAGAAACCGTATACAAATATAATGGTAGATGAAGTACGACAACAAATACAACAAGCCAAAAACAACAGGCATTTTGTTTTTGCTCAGTGTCTGTATTGTGTCAAGTCAGCTGATAAAAAAAAATAATGAAAATGTTAACAAAATTGGAAGAAGTGCCATTTAGAAAATGATTGTGTTTTATTTGACATTTTGAAAGTGCTTCAGTGTAAATTAAAACGTTTTTATGTGATTTTTACAGAGAAAACATTTTAAAAACAGCATTTGAAGGCAAACGGGTGTTGCAGACAACCAAATGTAAACAAACTTTGGCATAAGAGAAAAACTTACTCATACTCACTCCAAAAAAAATTCAAATCAGCTGGGCGAGTGCTTCTAGCATTTGTTTGTACCATGGTAGAAACGGAAGTTTAATTGTTAACCTCATTTTAAACTGGTGTACATTTTAATGCAACACTGTTAGTTACTCCCCATTTAAATTATGATTGTCGGGCTGCAATTATCGCGCTATTCTCTTTTAAAATGCCTACGTAAATCACGATTACATTACATTCTGCGTTTTGGCTTGCAATCACCCCTGCAGTTTTTGACATCTCCCTTATTTTTACATTCTAAAAAATTTGTAAAATGGTCTATTCGAATTAAATTTATCAAAAAAAAATATTCTGTGTTGAATTCGTTGTCTTACATTCTTACAGCCCGGTATTCAGTTTTTGTGAAATTTTAGTTGAAGTACGTGTATAAAAAATAACGAAAATTTCATGAACTGAAAATTTGACTTACCTTTCATTTGCTCTTTGCGAAAATTTCTTAGGTATAATTAAGTACAGGGTTGTTACGCTAAACTTATTTCGTACGAAAACAATTGTTTGGGACCGGAATTTTGTTTAGTTTAGTAAGCAAAAGTAATAAAACGTAAAAGTAAAAGCGTTAAAAATAAAATGGAGTACGAAGACGAATTATTAATGAAATATTTGTCAGGTAAATCAGAGATATGTGGTAACTCTCTGCAACAAAATTTTCCGTTCAGGGATATATGGCAACATTTCTTACAAAAATTTGGCAAGAACTACATAACAAAAGTACCACAATGGGCTTCTTTAGCCTAAGTGTGCTAGACAGCTTGCTGTCTGCAACCTTTTCAACCAACCAACATAACAAAAATGCGAACATGACTAATTTATCGAAATGCAACTCTGATAATCGGTTTGCTGCCAGAAAATGTTACTCTGTGTTTTATTTCTGCACTTGCAATTGAAATTTTTACATTTTTATTTAATTCGAAGCGTTATACGATTTCGACGAAAATTAGAAGTTGAAAATGAAAAAAAGGTTTAAATAAGATCAATAAATTTGGATAAGGAGGAAAAGGTAAACAGCAACCACATAAGTATAGGGTCCGCCAAATACCTTTTTTGTTTGAAAATACTATAAAAAAAAACTACTGAATATTTTATCAAATTTCTTTTTTTATTTGAACCGGAAGGATTCGGTTAATAATGGAAAATAATTTCATTCAAATGGCTGCCTCGGCTGGCCATGCAGTAGCCTACACGATCGGTCCAATTTTTAAGCACATTATCGATTGTGTGCAGCTGTATTTCAGCAATGGCTTCACGAATATTGTCCTTTAAAGCGTCAATTGTCTCTGGCTGGTCGGCGTAACACTTATCTTTGAGGGCACCCCACAAATAATAGTTTAACGGTGTCAAATCGCAGCTCCGAGGTGGCCAAACGACATCAGCTCTGCGGCTGATAATGCGATATTCAAAAACAGGGCGCAAAACATCGAGTGTAGCTTCGGCTGTGTGGCACGTAGTCCTCTTCAATTTTTGTGAACAAAAATTCGTTCAACATGGCCCGATAACGATCGCCATTGACTGTAACGGCCACTCCTTGGTCATTTTCGAAGAAAAATGACCCAATTATGCCTCTGGACCAAAACCCGCACCAAACAGTGACTCGTTTTGGGTGCATCGGCTTTTCAATGTATGCGTGCGGGTGTTCTGTGCCCCAAATGCGACAATTTTGATTGTTTACATACCCGCCAAGATCAAAATGAGCTTCATCTGAAAAGATGATTTTTTTGGCAAAATCGGCATCTGCAACATTACCATGACTTTCAAAGTAATGTCGCAATATTTCCCAGCGTCGTTCAAGCGTATACACAACCATATTCGTTCAGCGGTAGAATAAAACTAATTATCTGTCAAATCAGACATGAGCTAAGTGTTACCATTCACGAAATAAGCACCAGTTGAAAAAAAAAACGTTAGATGGCGGACCTTTTATATACTAGGGTAACCATTCAATTAATCATTATTCGGTTAATCGATTAATCGTGCTATAAAATTAACCGAACATTTTAATAATTAAATTTTTCGATTTACGATTAACTCGAACAAATCAGTGCGATTAATCGATTAGTAGAATATAGGCACGTGTTTATGACAAGCAGTCCGTCTTGAAACACTCCAAGAATGTGGCAACTCATATGACAACGATTTGCGAACAAATTTCATAACTTTACACACATTTCGAACATATTTAATTGTTGAGAGAAAGCGTCACACAGTGCTTTGGCTCATAGATATAAATAAAAAAAATTGTCTAAAAATTGGTTAATTAAATTGGGTCTGATGAAATTTCAAGACCCACTGGCCACTTTGTATGGGGGGTAGCAAAATGCTTGGTCCGATTTTGTTCAAACTATATACAATAAAGCGAATCACACACTTGTCATTCTTGAGCATGAGTTTCGATTAGATTGAGCATGGTGCTCGATTACATGCTCAGACTGGGTCTTGACTACTCCATCACGTTGTCATTCACTGTTTTATTTTCTTGTTGCTTCGTTTTCATTGACAGTTTCGTTTTGTGAATTTTAAATTAATTTTGTGTGCTATTGGAAATAAAAAAGTTGAATAAAAAAAGGCGTGCGCAAGAAAATACGTCCGCAAAAATAGACAATAAAAAGTTGCTGCTTAATTTGATTTCACCATTAATTGTAAAACTAAATAGACAATTTCAAGAATATGTAACTAGGCACGAGTCTCCATAATAATCGCCGAGAAGGAAATTTTTAGTTATTGACTTCTTTCCAGCCATGTAGAAGTGCAAAAATTACTCAAAAAGCCCCTTACATCATTATTTCAACAATATCGGAGCAGTTCCTTGGCATACCGTTAACCCAAATCCCTGTAATAATATTGTAATAAACACATTTGTTTTTAACAACCTTTAGATGTAGTTTCTTTTGATAGACATAATAATACTTGTAATTTCGCTTTGTCTTCCGAAACCGCTTGATTAGTGCAGAAAAGCGTCTTCCAGTGACATTGCTTATAAAAAGCGTTTCCCAGCCGCATTTCATACAAAATATCTTAGAGGCGTATGTCTTATAAAAAGCGTTTTCCGGATGTGTTAATTGCTGAAAATGACCTTTAACAGGACAGTAACAGGAAAGTGTATTCCTGGTACATTTATTACATTTCTATCTAAACGTATTTATTTATCCTTCTTAAGGCCCTCAAAAATACTAACGTTAACGTACTTCTTCGGGTCAAATTTGACCCTCGTAGAAAATTGTATATATCAGCAATGTACACAGTAAATCCAAACTATATTTTTTGAAAACATTTATTGCAAATTTGTGAAGACAATAATATTAAAGAGTTAATACAAGTTGTATATGAATTTTATGACAGAAATAATACAAGAAAGGAGTGTAGTATCCATGGTAAAAAGAAAGATGACGAATGTACAGGTCTGCCTTAGTTGCCAAAATCTCTGGTGGTAGTTCTGTCTTGTGTTTGCGTATAGTTCCAACTAATGTAATAGTTTTTTCTAGTAATTTTTGTCCCAATTGATATGAAGTAAAAAATTGTCTGTAGTCACATTATGACCTTTCAGATGAACTGTCAAATCAAGAACAACTCGCATTCCTTGGGTTTTTCAGGCATTGTTTCTATTTCCTTGCCTGTATACGGTTTGATATTCCAGGCATAACTCTTGGCAGAATCACAAAGCACCCAAAACTTTATGCCATATTTTGCTGGCCGCTCACTGCGAGTGTCCTTACTGTCAAATCTAATTACTCTCGAAATATTTTCGAATCTTTTCAATGGAATGATTGCTCTAAAAATATGTCTACCTTTCTCAGAATCCCACAAACTAGCCGTACTTTCATTATTTGACCGATACACTCCAGCTAACAAAAGAGAACCAATAACTGCAAACATTTGGGTGTCGTCAACTTCGGTCCAATTATTACCAAAGACACGTTTACCTTCACTATTTGTATATTTGAAAATAGTGTGCATCACAGGAGGTGAGAAAAATAGTTGAAAGCTTGAAATCTCTTCCTTTGTAATTCTTGAACAAGAATAACGAGTCAATCCTGGCGCCATGTGGATAATATTCTCCGTTCGGACTCTTCCATGTCTGTTTGCAACAGGTTCTTTGAAATATTTTATTTCGCCATTTTTTTATGTCTGTACCTGATAGGGTGCAATCTCACTTTCATTCTCCCTAGCACTATCAGATGGCTCAACATATTCTAGATGATCTTCTATTTCTGAACAAATTTCTCCCTCGTCCGATATTTCCTACAAGAAACCGCAGACATACATATAATTTCCAAGTTAGACACGTCTTATTCGTTCCGTGTGTATTTTACGACTGATAGCAATGTTGCAGTAAGCAAACAAGAACCACATACGTTCGTTGTATGATAACTCTTTCAGTTTACATATAAGCTAAGATACATATATATTTTGACTTACTTGTACCGAAGCAGAATTAAGTCGTAAATTGTGCGGCTTAGCATATCAGAAACACAAGTTTTTCACTCGAGGTCAAATTTGACCCGAAGCCCTTAAGTGTAAAAAAAGATTTAAATAAGTTGCTCGCAAATATATGCATCCAACAGCCTAATGTAGCTGTTGATATTTCCAATGATATAAAAGTCATAAAATATCAAAAATATAAACCACTAATTTTCAGAAAAAAATCAACTGTTCGCCGAAAACGGGTCAAATTTGACCCGAAGACCCTATGAAGGTTAAAAGTATTTTAATTTTCATATATTATGTTTATATATGTTTATGCTATCTTTTATTTTGAAAAACTCATTAATTCCAAAATACTATAACTATTTTCGATAACACTTATGAACTCTATCGCCGCTAATTTTCATGTTGCTGCAACTACGATTTGTGAATTGTGCCTACATATATTTTATACTTTATAATTATAATGAAGTTGCTTTTGTTACGTTTTGTTTTGTTTTAATAAATGTGAATACTTTTTTGTTTTTTTTTTTTGTTTTATTTTATTCGAATAATCGATTAATCGAATAAGTTGATTGCGTTTTGTTCGGTTAATTGTCAGATTGAAATTTACAATTAACGATTAACCGATTAAATGGCAACACTAGTATATACTTAATTTTTCTTTTATATTTGTATGTTTATATGTATGTATGTATGTATATTTACAGGATGTGTTAACGCAACTAGTGATGGACAAATTTGAAACTATTGAAAATGCAGATTGATACCAATACCAACAAAAAGCAAACTTGGACCGCGATCCAATTATTATTTAAATGCGCAACCAAAACTGAAATACATTGGAGCAGATGCAACAGCAATGGCGAAAAATAAATAGTGCTATCAAGACCTAAAATTCAGCTCTTTTAAGGAACAGAGCACAACCGGCGGTGTTCCTCCGCCTGAGCCACTTAATGCAATGGAAGAGGATTTGGTTTCGCGTATTCCAATGCATGCAATATTACAGTAGTGTGGTAAAAAATTAACATACTGGTCAAGTGGAAGTCGTCAAAGGAACAAGTTTCAAAATAAACGACGAACTACAATTATTGGAAAATGAAGAGGAACTTCAGGGCAAAGTTTACCCAAAGTGGAACAAACCCAAAAAACGAAAAAGACTGAGCAAAGATACAGAAGAGTTCGATCAATATTAAACGGCTGGAAGCAAGTGTCCTCCAAAAGGAAATTAAAATGGATCTTATGAAAAAGAAGTGTGAAGAGGAAATGAAATTAATGCAAAATAAAAATAAACTAATTCAGCTGAAAAGTTTATTATTGCAGTCACAAATAGAAAATATGAAGTAGGAGCACAAACTGAAAGTAGCAAAACTCAAATTGAAGCTGGACCAACAACAAAAATAAGGATTTTTTGAATAATTGTTTTCGGTTTTATGTACATAGGCTTAATTTTTGTTTATTTTTTGATATTCATAAGATATAATAATAATAATAAATACAGTCTGTCAAGAAAGTGTTTTGACATAGTAGTTATTTTGAATTGTAAAGAATTTGTTTTAAAGAAACAACTGTTTTTTTGGTATTGTTAAATTTTTTTTATTAAATTTATTTATTTGTAACCACTATTGCTTAATTCCAGCACAAATGAAAACAATTTCACGAGATTATAGGAAATAAAAAGAGAAATACAAAAACACTAAGATATCAATGTGTCAAGAAAGTGTTTTTACAATTAGGCAAATTTTATAAAATCATAAGAAAACCAAATCAATTCAATGTTTAATATTTAGTATGGTAAATATTTGCAGCAACAACAGCTTGTAGTCGTCTCTACATCGAAAAAATTAAATTCTGCATGTCGTAGTCGTCCGGTATTTTATACCAATCTTCCAATATTACAGTTTTCAGCTCTGCTCGACCTTTTGGGTCCCGTTTGGCTACCTTCTTCTTCCGATAAGCCCATAAATTTTCAATAGGGTTCAAGTCCGGGCTTTGGGCAGGCGTGTCTAATACTTTGTTGCAGTTAAAAAGAATCCACATCTTTTGGGTCATTATCCTGGTAGAAGTTGAATTTGGGTTTGATGTCATTAGTGAAGCCAAATTTTTGCGCACTTGATATCAAATGACCCTTCAATATATTTAAATAATGCTATGAATCCATGGTATTTTCTATAAATACTAAATCTCCAACTCTCTTGCTGGAAATGCACCCCGACACCATTACCGAAAATTTGCCAAATTCTACAGTTGGTATAATATTGTGGTTTCTTCATGCTTCAAGGGGCTGACGCCATACTCTATTGGGCCCATCATTGTAGTAAAGCATAATCTTAGTCTCATCTCATATTTTCGAAAACGATAACCTCTTTTCAATATTTTGTGCTGAAAGGAATGGTTTTCTTCGAGAGACTCGCGATGTGTACTGGTTCCTTTTTAATATCTGTCTTATTGTTTCGTGGGAAACTTGCACACCACATTCTTCGTTGATTTCCCTTGCAAAAGTTCTGGTCGAAATTTTTGGGTTTCCATCTATTTTTCTTAACAATATATGTATGTACGTTCTATCCGTTCCGATACTTTCATTGGGCGGCCGCTGGTTGGCTTTGGTTCCAAGCAACCCTTGTTTTTGGCGGGATTTAAAATATTATATACTGTTTGCCTTGTTAAGGAAAACATCTCGGCCAACTCTTGCACACTTTTACCCATATGGTGATTATAATACATCAACTGGATAACTTCAAATGATATATCACTACTGAAGTATTTATCAAACAAAAGTCATCAAGATCACTAAGAACCTGCCTAATCGACAAGCACACTTCAAAAAAATAACGGTAATTGTATTACTCACTACGAATTTGCTCAGAGAGAGAGTTGTAAAAACACTTTATTGACAAGCACAGTTATCCGTTATTTTTATTGTTGTTTGTGTTCTGTTTCATCTTTCACAGGTACATATATTATTATTTTTTTGCTACAGTTCGATGGTCGAGATGCCAATTAAGGGAAACGCATAAAAATACAAACCAATTTACAACAGAATATGTTGTTGTTTCAATGAATAATATCAAAGAAACAATTTTGTTCTAGTGTCAAAACACTTTCTTGACATACTGTATATCTACTTATATAATATAAGTTTAAAAATATCTGTCAATGTACATCGGCCGCGAAATAGACTCACTTTCTAACTCATTTTGGGTAAGATTCTCTTCTATAGTCTAGTCTGTTGATTTATTTTTTCAATACATTGGTCTTGAAAATTGTCAAATTGATCCTCTTGAAAAACTATTGATAAACTGTGCAGAACAGCTACTGCCACAATAAGAGTTTTCGCATTTTTTTTTTCAGAAGTATACGGAAACGACTTTTTCATACCCCGAAAAGCCTTTCTACAACATTGCGGGTTTTAATTTGTGCTTTGTTATATGATTCTCCTTTATTGTTTTTGGGATATTTACAGAAGTGAACAAATAATTGGTGCATTTGTATCCACCATCTCCAAGAAGTTTACCGGAGAACTTTCACTTTCAAACTTTCTTTAATGTTACTTTCATTGAATATTCTTGAATCATGTGTACTGCCTAAAGAGGCATCACAAACCGCTTAAATGTAATAAAAATTATAAAATGTCCGATCTTCTATAATCATGTAAAATTATATGTACCTGAAATGGAATGGAAAAATGCCCTTTCCTATTAACGTACAATTTTGCATCAACACCGCCTATCGCTTGTATTGTAAGATGTGTACAATCAATTGCGCCAATAATATTTTATATTCCGGCAAGTTCTTCAAATTTATTTATTGCACAAATCTGCTCTTCGATTCTTGTTGGAATTTTAATATACATATTTGCTTGATAATTTCGCAAAAGCTGTAGCAACATTGTTACTAATTCTGCACATAATAGATTGACTGAATCCGTGAACCTCGGCACAATCATCTTGCAGTTCGTTCCTCCCTCAGTATCTTAAAGCAGCTAAAACTTGTATATCAACAGGAATTCTTTTGAACCTTTCGACACTTTTTGAACCTTTGAGATCTGTCTTTACCAACGAAATTATTTTCCGGGCATTTTCTTTCGTGAATCGGTACCGTTTTCGGAACACGTTGTCGTCATAAATCATTAATGTATTTCTTCTTTTTTGATAAATCTTTGCCAAACAACATTTCCTCAACTTCAAAAATTGTAGGGTCCTTATTGTGTTTATTGTATCCATTATTGGCTTAAATTTGTGTGACGAGAATCAATTCCATTTGTTTTGTTGAACTAAACAGCTGTTTTAACAAAACTGTCAAACATCAGCTGATCGTCAAATCATGTAGTTGTTCGCTTCATAGGCATCCGTTGAACGCGTGTTTATTTAAGGTATTATTCATGGTAGAATTATCTATTAGGTAGTCGCATTAGCAATTCCGTCGTTAAGCTGTCAAAATTAGCTGAATAATAGCTTTGTTCCTTTACTTTTCGGGTAAAGTTCGGGTAAAGTTCGGGTAAAGTTCGGGTAAATGAGAGTAAAAGCAAAATTCACTGTCAAATACTCAAATTTACCCAAAAGTAAAGGAACGCAAGAAACCACTTTTCTTACCCGAAAACAAATGTCAAAACAGAAAATATATGCTTGACAACACATCTTTCATATCATGTTAATTTTCACTGTTCATTTGCACACTTCCCATCTTCTTTAAATAAGCACTCTCAAAGCAATCACTTTTCAAGTTAATAGAATTGTAAATTCAATAATTTTTTTTCCGTTGCGTTATTTTTTTCACAAATAATACATATGTTTTTATGTTGACGTTTCGAACAGCTGATTGTTTGACACTTTGCCCAAACTTACCCGAAGAAAAAGTCTGGGTAAGTTCGGTAAAAAGAGAAACGTATTTTGACGTTAAGAGAAACAAAAAATCGCTCTCATTTACCCAATTTTTGCGTACGGGAACGCTTTTGGGTAAGTTTGGGTAAATTTGGGTTCCCGCGGAATCCCGCGGTAAAGTAAAGGAACAAAGCTAATGAAAACCACATGTACACAAAATATGAAAATTTCTATAAGATTATCTTACTTGATACAAAGTCTATGCTATTAAATTGCATTTTGGTTGAAATTCTTTGAATTTTATTAACAAACAAAGAGAAACAAAATCGAATTTGACAGCTTACTGACGGAAAAGAAGAAAAAACCACAAATCAGCTGGGCTGTCGCGTTTACCCGATAGATAATTTTACCATGGTATTATTCATCAAAAATCGTTAGTTAGACGTTATGAATACGGGAGTAACTCTCTATATGAACGATGGACAATTGTAACTTAGGCTTTACCAATTGCACTACGTTAATATAATTTCTTTTCCATTAATACATTTGAAAGCATTATATACACATAAAGTAAGCTGTGCTCAATATAGTAAATACTTCGTTATCTATGGGTGTCTTCCTGATGGTTGGAAATATTCAATGGTAACATCAATGGAAAAATATCAAAAACGAATAAATGTGACGAATTCCGCCCAATAAATACACTAAAAATGCTCGAGAAAGATATAGGAAAGATTGGTAAACTAGAAAGCTATTGGAACAAAAAAATCTATTTTCAGAAGACCAATCAGTGCTTAGCAAGAAGTTTTCATTCGAAACAAAGGCCAACTAACTATGCAGTAAATAAATTGGAAATACAAAGACAAGAAGATAATGAGAATATTTTTGTATTTCAAAGAGCGAGAAATATTGATCGAAAAACTCTCCATGTATAGAATTAGAGAAAAACAATTATCCTGGTTTACATCTCACAATTGACAAACGGAAAGCAAATTACGAAAGTAAATGGTGTTAATCGCATGAGATTGAAAAACAGTTCCGAGTACCACAAGGTTCAATTTTAGGCGCTTGTCTATTTATTATACATGTGAAGGAACGACATGTCAAACATTTTGGAAAAATACGAAATTGTTATTTATGCAGATGACACGTTGATCTTTAAGGAAAGAGATAACAATGCAGAATGTACGGATAACTTAACATACGACATGAATAAAATTAACAATGGTCTGAAAATTAACAAACTAAAATTGAAATAGAGAACAAAAAAAATTAATAGAAACATATATGCGCAATGATTTAGATATTAAAATAAACAAAGTGATAAAGTCGATAAAATAGAATATCTCGCCTTTACAACACATTGATAAAACCACAGTTTGTGTTCGGATCCACAATCCTAGCTAGAAGGCTACATAAATTGCAGAATAAAGCTATGCGGTCTATACGAAAATATAATCGAACACAGCAGTACAATATGCTTATGTATATGCTGGACACATTAAAATGACTCAGCATACGACAAAGACTAGAATTAAACACGCTACATTTTATCTATAAATGAAACCAGGGAAGGCTCCAGAATTATGTTGGAGAAATGCAACCTTACAAGCTTATAAACGAGGAAGACTTTAGCTTGCCAGCGGCTACTACTACAACAATTCCCCGATCTCCCACTTATCACCTGTAGCATAGGTTTTGGAGTCCCTACTCCAAATTTTCAGCTCGCCGATCGCCAACATGGCTTCAGGCAAGTGCATAGCACTTTGATGACTTTAAACAAAATATATACCCACATCCCCAATGGCCTTAACCAGAGCATACTCGCTTAATGCACAGTGGATGCAGCTTTAGGTCTATCTAAAGCACAAATTTATCACGTGGTAATTGATGGAAGACACTCATCGAGTGTAATGGACGTACGAGTGATCAGAAAAACTAACATCGATTCTGATTACTACCTGGTAGCAGCAAAGGTTCGCACAAGTTTAAGTAGAGCGAAAATCGTACGAAACCAGACGCAGAGAATGCTAGACATTGGAAAGCTGCAAT
Source organism: Phaonia tiefii (assembly GCA_963931995.1). Taxonomy (NCBI): domain Eukaryota; kingdom Metazoa; phylum Arthropoda; class Insecta; order Diptera; family Muscidae; genus Phaonia; species Phaonia tiefii. Next base: position 191,028,496 of record OZ008368.1, on the reverse strand, counting down.
TGCCAGAGCCTACTCAAGGAAGCTCTCGCAACTTTTGCGCAGGAACCACCGCCACTCGATGACGATCCTGGAGCGCAGTGGAAAACCATTTCCGACTCTATCAAAACTGCCACAACAACAAACCGTACTTGGTTTTCAAAAACCGCTTCGCAACAAACCATGGTACGAGGAAGAGTGTCGCATAGCAAATGATGCAAAGAACGATGCATGTATAGCAATACTTCAGTCAATTGCAACGCGAGCTGCGACTGAGCGGTATAGGCGAAAAAGAAAGGAGGTAAACCGTAAGAAACGGCAGTGGAGAAAGTGCGAGAGTGAGAAAATTCAGACACACAGTAGGAAGAACGAAGCCTGAAAAATCTACCAAAAAGTCAAAAACGGAACTAAAGGATTTGGTTCAGGGACCCCTTCTGTGAAGACAAGGACGGAAATATCATCGCAGATGTGCAGAGCATGTTCGGAATTTTGAGAGATGATTTCTACCTGAGGTATCCAACGACGAGGAGCCAATCGATCACAATTTGGGTGACGACGTCGATTGCTCAAAGCCGCAGGATCCGATGGATTACCGCCGGAGCTGTTTAAGGCTGGCGGCGATGAGCTGATAAGGTGCATGCATCAGGTCATTAGTAAAATTTGGTTAGATGAATGCATGCCCGGCGATTGGAGTCTCAGTGTACTATGTTCCATATTTAGAATAGGCGACCCGAGTCTCTGTGCCAACTACCGTGGAATAAGCCTTTTATCCATAGCACATAAAGTACCAGCCAGTGTGGCTTTAGGCCTGGAAAATCTGAAACTGATCAGTTTTTCACGATACGCCAAATCCTGGAGAAGACCCACGAAAAACACATCGACAGTTATCATATATTTGTTGAATATAAGGCGGCCGTCGATACCCCGATACGGGAGAAACTCTACGAAGCCATGTCTGAGCTTGGTATTCCTGTAAAACTCATACGCCTTTGCAGGATGATCTTGGCGAACACCAAATCCGCAGTGAAAGTTGGTAAGGATCTTACCGAACCTTTTGAAACTAAGCGAGGCCTCAGACATCGTGCGATCTCTTTAACATCTTAATAGAGATTATTCTGAGAAAAGCTGCTGTTAACATGAATAAAACCATTAGCAACAAAAGTCACATGCTGCTCGCGTATGCTGATGATATATGTAGATATCATTGGGCGCACAATTAGAGAAGTAACAGCGGTGTTTCGAGAATTTATGAGTCAGCAAAAGTGGGTCTGACAGTAAATGAGGACAATACAGTATGAATGGTTTCAACGAACAGGGCCACCACGCGATTAGACCAAAGTTGATAATCATTCTAATTTCGAGGTGGTGGACGAATTTATACTCATCGGATCTGCCGTAAACAAAAACAACAATACAAGCCTTGAGATCAAGGGGAAAATTGTGCTTGCGAATAGAGGTTATTTTGGGCTAAACGAGCACTTTAGAGGTAAAGCCCTCTCTTGAGTAACAAAAGTCCAGCTATACCAGACTCTTATACAACCTGTCTCGCTTGAATGGGTCGACCGACCACCGAGTGTAGTGATGACAAGTTGTATACTGTCTCTTATTGTCACGTGTCTTAAACCAAATCTAACCTAACCTGTCTTGCTTTATGGCTCAGAATCCTGGGTCTTATCACAAGCAGAAGAAACATTTGTAGGAGTCTTCGAGAGAAAAATACTCCGAAAAATTGATGGCCCTATCGTGCACAACGGCGAGTATCGGTGGCGCATTACATACATAAGCGGATCAAAATAGCGCGATTGCGCTGGCTAAGCCATGTCAGTAGAATGGATGAAGACGAACCAGCACGAAGGGTTTTCGAAACCGAACTCGAAGGAAGATGAAAAATAGGAAGATATAGGGATCAGGTTAACGAATCCCTGCGTACACTTGGTATTACCGACTGGAGAGATAGAGCAGACGATCGAACTGGTTGGCGAAATATGGCATCTTCTTTTTGTAAGATCTGTTCGAGACCGGATAAGTAAGATTTGGACCTACAGTTTTACGTAGATTCAGAATGGTTTTTAGAGAAGCTTTTTAATGGCTAAATACCCGATAGAGTCGCCGTCACTAAAACAGGTAACCATTGTCGAAAGAAATGTAAGATGACCAGACGAGGATCGATTCCACATTTTCATGTACAAGAGCCGCGCACACACCATTGCCCCACAAACGGATTAATCATTTTTAGTTCATAGCACTCCAGTTAAACTGCATCCAACGAGAAGCTGCGACGAGAACGAATTCATGCTGACTTTTGACGAAGAATCAATACTATCAGCGTCGCATTTGGCTAAAACGGACATATTCATATTAGAATTAGACAGTAGATAGCGAAACTCCTGTAACTAGCGTTTCATTATGAATACGCGGAATAGAATTTTAAACATTTTTCTTCTGAAACTTTAGCGTCAAACATTTTGTCCGCCCACAGGAGATATATATATGGCTGCAACATTAGGATATGACAAACATTATAATAGGGAATACTAATTTCCAAACGGCTGCTAATATATACCTTGACACCAAGATTATTCGATAGACATACATTAATACTAGTGATTGGTAAATCGATTACGATTATAATCAAAAATCGATTATGAGGCTTAAAAAAAACGATTATTTTTGAATCGATTTTGCAAGTTGTGAAATTTACTGAAATCGACTTTTGGCCTCGATTAATCATTTATTCTAAAAATGAAAAATACCAAAGTGCCATTCATTTTGGTATGGCATTGTTTTTGTGTCAAGAGTAGAGATGGTAGTTTCATTACCTGTTTGTCGTCTCAATTTTCCTACTAAAGCGAACCACAGACTTGTCATAGATGAGCATGAACAACAGCTATCGTTGGTGTTTATTGTCGGTTTACCGTTCTTCTTCAGACAGTGGATATAAGCTAGGTGCTCCAAATTGCTTACATATTGTGGCAGCACCACAACTTGGGCATCGCATTTGGAGTAAAGTCACAGAATAAAAATCTCGACGGTATAGATTATAAGTTGTACAAATCGAGACGGAGCTATTGTACAACAGTATTCGGATAGTCTATGGCAAATGCATGATCATTTGGTGGAGACACAATAGATTACTCCCGTCCAAGAGGTTACAGGGGGGAATTCCCCCGGAATTGCGCCAATATTTAAATCGAACTGTTAGCCTTCCTAATTGAGACCCATTAGATGACTGGAAACGACTCAAAACGGTCTACACACAAGTATACGAAGTGGCTGTGGAGTACATGGTAATTTTGGCTACATCGGTTCCATGTGAACGCCTTTTCTCAAAGGCAGATTTAATTATAACCCAACGTAGAAACTGAGCGACGAGCATCTCAACCAACAAATATTTTTGAGAAACTTGTCGGAAAATGATTGGTTTGATTGAAAAATATATGTGGATTAATAATACATTGGATTGTATTATTTAGTTAGAGTTGGTTGATAAAACCCAAAACATTTTTAAACATTTAAATAATCGATAATCGAAAAACATCGACTTTGAATCGATTAAAAAATAGCATTGGAAATAGTTGATCGATTAATCGATTATCGATTTTCAGCTTTGCGTACCAATCACTAATTAATACCAAGTGGGAGAAAAACTATATTTTCTCCCATGGTCCGACGAGATGCTAGACTGAAACCAACCTCAGCGATATTAATATTAATAGTGTTCATAACATTTCACATAAAATAACAAGCTTAAACGAAAACTGGTAGATTTCAGTACAGAGACGTTGAGTTTATAAGTTGAATGTATCGAGTGCTCGCCTTTTTTTAAATTCTTTATTTTAACTTCACCTGTCTGTATGCATGCATGTATGCCGAAAAAACTTTGGATGGATTTTTAACCCTTTTCCCGTGATCCAATAGAGCTGAAACTTTGCAGGCAAACTAATGGCGACGACAAAAATAAGAGAGAGATATGAGATGAGGAGAGAGTTCGACATCTCTGTCAATGGGGGGTATATACCAACAGTCCGTAACCCCAAAATTCTCGGACTTATTTTCGATAATCTCCTTACTTTCTCTAAACATGCGGATTACATTAGAAGAAAAGTCCACACCCGCAACAAGGTCGTAAAGGCCCTTGCAGGGAAAACTTGAGGCAAGGAGAAGGAGACAATTGTAGTGACTTAGAAAGCTATTAGTCGCTCGGTCTTCAACCATGCCGCCCCGGTGTGGTCATCTTTCTTAAGTGATACCCAATGGAAAGGTCTGCAGAGGACCCGAAATAGTGCACTTCAAGTCGCAACCGGATGCACACAAATGACGAACGTGGATCATTTACATGAGGAGACCAAGTTACAACATAATATGTTGTTGACAAGACAGTTTCTTATGGCTTGTCATCTGCCCAGTCACCCCAACCATCATATTCTGATGCTGGATCCACCCATCGGACGTCAACAGGCTGTCGATAACAGTAGCACAGAAATTGTTGCATAACACGGCGGTGTCAGAGGCCATAAATGGCTACTCTTGCAACAGGGTCCTTAATGAACACCCACCCGCGATTTCGAATAATGAGAGGCTTCTGCCCAGGCACACCTGAACTATTCTGGCCAAGCTTAGATCTGGTTGGAGTTCTATTCTGAACTCATACAGATCAAGGATAATCCCAGGCACCTTAGATCAATGCCCACACTGCCTACAAAGCCCTCATAACACTATTCTATTCTCATAACTGTCCTGATTGGCCTACTGACTTGCGCCCTGTGGACCTATGGGACAGACCCTTGGAGGTGGCACAATTTCTCCAGCTCCCCGCCGCTACCTCCAGTGACACATAGGGGAATTACACATAATTTTGTTATTTTTTGTATATCTTCCAGGAACGAACGAGTGGAAACAATCTCATTTCATTTCATTTAATTTTTATTTGTAATATAAAAAGCCTTACAGGCCAATTAAGCTATATTACATATGACATACAAAAATTTCAATAAATTCTTATAAATTAGGATTTTCAACTTAAAAATTATAAGCAGCACAAAATATAGTAGTAGTAGTACCAGCCAAAATAAAAACAAGAAAAAGATTGTAAATACAGAACCCACGGTGACAATTATGGCAACAACATCGAAAATAAGTATAGTATGAATGCTACATAGGTATACAAATGCAAAGTATAGATGCATTTCAATTTATGACATTGGAATATGAAAAATTTCGCAGGCCAATAGGAAGCTGATTCCAAATTCTTGCTGCACGAACAACAAATGATCGCTCAAATATAGAGAATGACATACGAGGCAGAAGTAGTTGAGGGTTTCGAGTGGATATCGTGAATTGAAACATACCACGAAATAATCTTGGTACGCTACTGGAAATTATTTTATAAAAAGTTAGCAGAATACGCATTTTAATAAATATTTTAAACGCCACACCCAAAAAAATCAATTATATATTCAGATATATGATCACGACGATTTAACCCATACACAAATCGGACTATCATTTTAAGTAACATTTCCATCCTACTGAAATATTCTGATGTCGTACCAGACACTACTTCAATTCCGTAACCAATACACGACATCAATAATGCGAAAGCTAGCCTTCTCTTTACATGTTGAGGCAGATACATATTAGTACAATACAACTTTCGAAGAGTAAACATAATTTCAGGAAATAAAGAGGCGATGTGGCTACTGAAATCAAGTTTCTTATCGAGAATAATACATTTCATTTCATCTTATCAACAAATTCTATTCTGACGTCATTTAAGTAAATTTCGCAGCCTTGGTCATCATGTCGTAAGGGACCAAAAAACATAGCCCTAGTTTTGGAGGGATTAACGCATAAGTTATTATAACGTAGCCACTGACTCACATCCCCCAATGTAGAATTAATATTGTCCACCAATGTATTTATAGAATCAGCTTTGAAAAAAAGGTGAATATCATCCGCATATAAAAAAGGGAAGCAATTGACACTACAGGCACTGGTAACTACATCATTAACATACAATATGAATAGTAGCGGACCTAATACGGAGCCTTGCGGAACTCCACTAAAGATTGCACGTGTTGTTACAACAACAACAAAAATTAACTATCAAAATATGGGCGGGATTGGACAAAGGGGCGTGGTACCTCCCATACAAATCACAAATTTGAACAAAGATGGTATTTGAAGATGTACATATTCTAAGATTTGCTGCAAATATGGGCGGGACTGGACAAAGGGACGTGGTCATATATAAAGAATTTATAGTCAAAAACTATGTTTTTTACGGGTTGGTTTTTTAGTATATGAGCTCAATAACGTAGGAAATTTCCTATAAGGTGTACCGATCAGGAAAACAGTAAATAAAAGACTCTAGAAGTAGGAGAATTGAACCATTCGGTTTAATTGTTGTCATGGTGGAAAATATCACTGAAACAATTTTCAATTTGCAGACATTTTTGTAGTTCCAAAACAAAAGAAAATACTTATAGAAACATTTTATAAGTTTTGTGAATGAGATTTGTCGTCGTTGTACTCGAAAAGCTTGACTTATTTAAAAAAAAAAGACAATTTAATGCAGTTGTAAATCATGCGACTCATAATAAAAAATATCAAGTTTGTAATTTAATTTGTAACAGAGAACAGTTGGTGTAGACTCTTACAAATCACTTGAGATCAATTTGTGCACAGGTTCTTATATGTTGTACTGTGTTCGAAGCCAGTTTGGCTCTATATTGCGTGCTTTTATGTGAAGGACAGAACCAACAGAGTCTTTAATTACTTGCAAATAGCGTTTAAGGACTCTATATTGTACGCTATGGTAGATTAAAAGTAAATAAAGAACTGTAACAGTATCACGCCCAGTGAGTCACGACTTGATATACACCAAAATACAAAAGTCATTAATTCCACACAGAAGTGTTCATCATAATGCCCATAATTTTATTGACTATTGAGCTTGTAAGTAAACAAGAAATGTGCATGTCAGTTCTGCCAATGATATAGAATCCGATAGTTTTCCTATCCGATGACAGAATACTCAGTTTGGAAAACGTTACGGAAATTTTGGCACAGACCGATATTGCTATTGAATTTGTATTTTGTTCTGGGTCTACAAAGAGTGCACATTAGTCCTATCTACTGGCTTTTATATGAGTCTAGTATTTCTCAACGTGGCCTACCCGGCGAGTCGTTGACACTACAATTTAAATCCATTTTAATAAGTGACGTTGTTCTAAACTTTGAAACACCTATGAAAACATTAGCAGGTCGCACATTTCTAAACTTTCAAGAGATTTCACCCTTCGACATCCAACTCTAACCGGTGGGTGCAAATTTCTATAATTATACAATTCCAGAACCAATATGATAGTTTTGTTATGTAGTATTCTTCCATTTCGGACAAACTTTAGTATTGACGGCAGTTTTGCTTAAAATGTTTAGAAATATCTGCAAGTACAAAATATTTACCATGTGAAAATTAAACCGTAGAATCCAAAAGAACAAACGACGACGACAAGAAAACTAAAAAGTTAAAAAAGTATACAAAAATTATTGTAAAAAATAAAATGAAAATAATGTCAGTTTGTCTTACCTTTGGTATTGTAACAATTTAACAGGAAAAATATATTAAAGTAGTGGGATGTGGCCACTGCCACAACAGTCAACCATCAATATTAGTTTATTCCTTCCCTCAAAAGGTAAAGATGATGAGTAGCAACGTCACAGTGAGACTAACTCCAAAAGGCAGTATAAATTTGCCGTAATAAATGCTTGTCCAATCTTTAGATTTTAGTCCTGGACGAAGGACCCGGAACACCAAAAGATGTTAAAAGCTGGTAGCAACCGCAGTCATTCGTTATTTTTCCTATTCTTTGCCGTGTCGGCAACTATCGCACGATGGTGCTTGCTTGCAGTGATTACTTTATTCGACTGCAGCTACAAGAACAACGAAAGCTGTCGGTCGGCGGCACCAGGGCTTCTTCTTGAGTACGTATACGCAATGAGAGCCACATACACAGTGAACAATAATAACAACAACCAACCAACCTACGATGTTGTACTATGCACAATTGTGATTTCGCTTCTACGATTTTCCCGAAGGGCGCGAGAAGATCCTTTGGAATTTAATCAGGTTTTAAAGTAAAATTTTGGTTTTTCACAATTTGCATTAAAGCTTTTCACATTTTCTCCTGTTTTGACCTTTTTTGGTAATCAAAAATCGTTCTTCGTTTTTATAATATATTTCCCGTACGTTTTTTTGTTCTCTTTAATTTTTGTTGTTGTTGACTTTTTACTGTATTTTCCATAAAAATTGGATTTTTTTTGAACAAATTACGTTTTGTCACTCACAAAAAACATTCGTTAAACTTTTTCTTTTGGGATTTGCGTGACTCTTTGCAAGTTGTCAATTCCTTTGCTTTTTGGACACCTTCGTCGGTATTATGATGGTTGTGCTGCTGATGATGAGAAAGAATCTCGGCTCAGCTTTAGTTCAGCTGTGTTGTTGGTTCTTTTGAAATTCTGGCACTTAGTTTTTTTTTCTTTATTTTACACTTTTCGTTGTTGCTCGCCGCAGAAGACGAAAATTTTTTGCATCTCCTTTTTCCATTAAATATTTACCGAAGGTTTACTTCTCTCGCTTCTCTTATCGTTTTATTCCTTTTGTTTTCGTGTTTATCAACTTATTTGAGTCACGTTTTCTTTTACATTTGTCTGCGATCTAGTTTTCCGTTTTTTGCCTTTTGAAAGAATATTTCCTTCTCATTGAAGCAATTTTTTCGCGTCCACCATTCAATTGGCGTGAATTATTTTATTCTTCTTGTTTATCTGTGTTTCTGGGTTCTCTCTGTATTCGTGAACAACACCAGTGTTGGACAATTTACGTTATTTGTTGCTTGCTCAGGGTTGTATTCACTTCCTGCGGTAATGCCTTGTTCACGCTGCCACGAAAATTGCAATTTCGAATTGAAATTGTCTAACGAAATTGAAATCATTCACACTGCCATTTGAGCAAGATCGTTGCAAAATGACATTACCATGATGAAAATGTTCGTGCTTGGAGAAAATAACCAAAATTTTATTACAAATGAATGCTGCATGAACTTTAACACGAATCACTGATTCAACACGATTTATAGTTTCTTCTCAATAGTCTACGTCGATGAAAAGTTAAAGTTAAAAAAAAATTTTAATTTTATGAATGATTCGGCATATAATTGTTTTATAATTTGTTGTCATTTTAGTAACCACGTGTTCACTGAACGAAGCCGACCAATAATTATCGTCGGCGTTGGAGCATCAAAGAACTGAATCGGCGGGTGCAGCTGAGTTTTTATTAAATGCGATTTTTCAACATACAGCCTTATTACGAATGTCGTTCTCGTATTGCGACTACGACAGTTTTGTAAAATATTAAAGATAACACGCCAACTTAGTCTTTAATCTTTTACAAATCTGTCGTAGTCGAAATATAGAACGACAATCGTAAAGAGGATGAGTACTTTTTTGAAATTGACAATTTCGGATTGAAATTGTCGAACGAAATTGAAATCGTTCACACTGGCATTTGAGCAATTTCGTTGCAAAATGACAATTGTTTGTTGACAAACTTTACCGTGGTAAAATTTTCATGCCTGGACACAATTACTAAAATGTAGTTAGAAAATTAATGAAAACAATAAAATAAATTAATGGTGCATGAACTTTAACATGAAGCACTGATTTTACAAGGTTTATAGTTCCTTCTCACCAGTTTATATAGATGAAAACTTAAAATTTAAATTCATAGTTATAAATACAATTGTTTATTTTTTGTCGTCAATTTAGTAACCACGTGTTTAGTAAACGAAGCCGACCCTCAATTATCGACGACGTTAGAGCAACAAAAACAATATATTGACGGCGGCAACTGGGTTGTTATTAAATGGGATTTGTGGGCAGACGTTACTTTTAGGTTCATCTCGTTGGTTGTGTAAAAAATTTAGATAATTTTTTAGTAATTCGGGCCTTTAAAACCGGCTTAACGGATAATATCGTCTAACATTTTAAGTCGAAGCGTGTCTTAATGACGGCGGTGTGAACTTCAAAAAATTATAAACGACGGCGGCATACCGTAAAATTTTCTGTCGGCTTCGTTCTCAAAGACGATTTATAATTAGACAACCAGAAGATGTGCGCAATTTGGCAACCCTGGTAAAAGAGAACCAAAAAGTGCCAGATATTCACTCAAACACATTTCTCTCTCGTGTCATATCTTGATTATTTCATACCTTTTGAATAGTTTAAGCAATTTTATTTCAACATGGTTGGAATTTGTATAATTATATACAATAACGCTATCAAAAAGCTGCTTGTGTATTCAAATATTCAATGAAGAGAGTAAGAGAGAGAGCAGAGAAGTGCTAGGGTTTCACTCGTTTTGTTTGTTGGCATTTGAGTGAAGAGAAATTTTGACTGTCTATTTGTACATCGTTTTTGTCGTTCTCAAAAACGATGTACAAGTAGACAGTCAAAATTTCTCTTCACTCAAATGCCAACAAACAAAACGAGTGAAACCCTAGTACTTCTCTACTCTCTCTCTTACTCTCTTCATTGAACATTTCAATACACGAGCAGCTTTTTGATAGTGTTATTTTATATAACTATACAAATTCCAACCATGTTCAAGTAAAATTACATAAACTATGCAAAAAGTATGAAATAAGCAAGATATGACGCGAGAGAGAAATGCGTTTGAGTGAACTACTAGCACTTTTTGGTTCTCTTTTACTAGGGTTGCCAAGTTGCGCACATCTTCTGGTCGTCTAATTGTAAATCGTCTTTGTCGTTCTCTTGCACATGTGCAAAAAAGAGTACTAAATTAATTTTGTCGACTAAAAACAGCGTTGTATACGATAACTTCAATTTCGTAGTAGTCAAAATATATATTCAATATATATAAATTAGCCAAGATAGACGTCGCTACAAACATGATCTTTAGAACTGCAACTGGTCTCTTGAGAGCTACTCCCATCGACTCCTTAAGAGTTGAAGGACGATTTTCGTGCTTTTACTTACTCCTTGAGAAATTCTCCGTTAACTTGGCCTCTAGGGCCATTACTTTGCCTTCTGATGGGCTCCACAAATTATTCTGGAATCACAGTTCTTCCGCTAACGGGTCTTCTTGCGTAGGCAGAATTCTGCGTATACTCTCAGAATTCAACATCGCCCTTCCTCAGAAACCCTCGGTACGTACTTATTTCGACCATAATGTCCTTATTGATTACAGCCTTAGTACTTATGGTAAAAACATCACGAGTCCAGCCGTCTACCGGTCTCTCTTGGCTGAAAGGATCAAATCGTTCAGTCCACAGATGATCTTGTACACGGATGGTTCTTTTGATTGCATTAACACCTCTTTTTCCGTAGTGAAAAAGGCTTCTCCCACCCTTTTCGAGACCATTAGCGAAACCCGCCTCCCAGACAGAATCGGCATTTTCTCCGCAGAACTGGCTGCTGTCATATCTGCTATGACTTTTGCCTCAGGCCTGCCGGGAAGAGCACTAATTTGTACTGACAGTCTCAGTGTCGCCAAGGCTATAAGTGCTAACCGCAAGGGCATTTTCGATCACGCCTTACCTCCTACATGATTATTCTCTGGATTCCCTCGCACATAGGCATTGAGGGTAATGAACGAGCAGACGAAATTGCCAAATGTGCCCTTTACCAACCTCTTATATCCGAACCACCCTGCTTCCCTAAGTCGATCACGTCACCGTATAACTCCATTAGAGCTGCTAAGATTTTCGATCAGTGGAACAACTCTGAAGTGTTCCTCCGTACGATCAACCCATCCGGCATTAGACCGGACTACGATAAACTCTTCACCCGTGCTGACTGTATTTTCTTGTCCCGCCTCAGGGTCAACAAAACCATATTTAACACCAAGCACTATTATGAACGAACAGATCAAGCCAGATGTGGAACTTGCAATCACTTACTTTCCGTCCGCCATATTTTATCCGAGTGCCCCTTATCGAGAATTAACGAACCCCTTATAAAGGTACTTGATTGTTCTACTTCGCGCATGCTTCCTAAAATTCGCAATTCCCTCCGAGGTCGCGGTGAATTTTGTATACCTCACTCAAACAGCCTACTCTCCTATCTTTTAAAAAACTACAGGTGCATATGATCTAGTTATCCGGCGCCTTTTAATCCATATTTTGTAAAATATATTGTAAATAATAATAATAATATATAAATTGGGGCGGGTCAAATTGTATGGAACGATTTTTTTTGATGAAGCGTATAGCAAAAACGTAATCTATAGGTGATTCTGAGAAATTTTGCTCAAGAGACCATAGCTCTAAGTCGGATTTGGAGCCCCCCAAAAGGTATTTTTAGCACCTTTCAGAATCTGTATTGATACCTGTAGAATAAGTCGTCAATGGCAGCATTGTTCAATTGAACTTTGTAACACTGAATAATGACGTTACAAAATAATGGCGTTTACCAACACTAAACGTTGCCAAGCTTGCTTTTCCTTCTTCCTTAGTCCCAATCCACACACGGAATCTTTTGTCGCCGGAGACACGAGTTCGTGGGAGAGGGAGGCGAGAAATAAGAAGAGGGGTACTTACGTCGTCCCTCTCTCCAACGAACTCGAGTCGCCGGCGACAAAAGATTCCGTGTGTGGATTGGGACTTAGAGTCCAAACATAATCAAACACGCTACAGACGACGACGTTTTTCACATAGGTTTCTTAAGGCAGGGAAAAATCGCCACGAAAATCCGCTGCGGCTGACGACTCGCCGCTAGAATATAATCTTTTCTAATTTCTTGGCGGCGTTCTCAGGAATCCTCTCCATTGAGAGAATGGAGCTGCCACATTTTCAGAAAAATCCTAAGAGCAACCAACATATATTAAGCTTGTTTGTTTATTCCCCGCTAAACTAATTTTTCGAAGACTTTGTTTGGGGAGCCGCTTAATATCGCTTAGCTCCCCATACAAAGTGGTCGAAAAATTAGTTTAGCAGGGAATAAAAAAACAGGTTTATTTTGATACAAAAGAAAAGGGATGAAAATGATTTAAATGATCTAAGCGAAATTAAGCGGCACACCGTACAAAGTCGTCGAAGAATAGTTCAGCAGGAATTAAAAAAAATCAAGCTTATTGTTAAACACAATACAATTAAAGTGAATGAAAAATTGTTAAAAGCTGGAAAAACAATTTAAATTTTGCACATCAATAATAAGCTTGTTTTTTTAATTCCTGCTAAACTAATTTTTCGACGACTTTGTATATGGAACCGCTTAAAATCGCTTAGCTTCCCATACAAAGTGGTCGAAAAATTTGTTTAGCAGGGAATAAAAAAAGGCTTATTGTTTCCAAACTTTTAAACAAATTCCTGAAAAGAGCGGCAACTATACGCGACGCAAAGAGAAAAAAATAAACTGAAGTCGCCAGACGCTCTCTCTCCCATTTCGTTTAAGGTCCAATTAGTCTCGACGGTTGACGGTTGACGTTCTACTTAATATTGCGCGGTTAGTCATGACGGTTAGATGGTAGAAAGACAAAACAAAACCAAAAAAACTGATCGAAGAGCATTTGTACAAAATATAATTTGCATGCATGAGTTTTGTGTTAAAAAGTGATTGTGTCAAATAAAAAAATGAAAAATAAAAAGAAAATTGTGGTTGCCGTGTAATTGTGTATTGCCGCGCACAAAATGTCGAAGTAAAAGCAATAACAATAACAGCTGATCGGTCTTGACGGATGACGGTTGATTCTGCAACCTGCAGAAGACTACCGTCGTAAACCGTCAATTTTAGTTGTCTCTCTCTAACACACGCAAAATGCAACCCCAACTCAAACAGCTGATCGCTTACCGTCAAGACTAATTGGACCTTTAGACGCTGGGGATTTTTTCGTCGTCGTCTGAAGCGTGTCTGGTTCTGTTTGGACTCTTAATCGTTCATCGTGCAATGCGCACGCAGTTTGTCAAAATACTGAAATAAAAACTCGGTTATCACAATACCAATATTTTTTTTTATTTTTAAATTTAGTGTGACACAATCAAAGAGTGCAGTGATAATATCAAAGTTATTATGGATAATCAAGAACCATCAACATCGTCTGCGGTGTCTTCGCAAATGGAAGCAACAACATCAACAAGTTTTGAGTCTAGATTGACTAACATCCCTCATCAAGATATTGTTGTTTTTGGTTTATCAAGTGATTTAAATGGTCTTAGTTTGCCTACTAAATGTGACATTTTAAAATATTATTTTTTTTAAGTGATCGTGTTAATTTGAAAACAAAATGTTCTCGTATATAAGTTTTACTCCTCACGTAACACATAAATTGATCCAAATTTGGTGTAAATTAAATATTGAAATCATTAATAGAAAGAGTGTTTTCAAAAAATTATCTGGTTTGCTTGATAAATACCAGAAACATGTACAACATAGAAACAAACGAGATGAATTTAAAGCATTTGTTGATTCAATAAACGAATTATTTTATATTGGCAAATGTAATTGCAAATTAAAAACAACAGAATGCTCGTGTGGATTGATTCCAGAACATTTAAAAGAATTTATGATGGACCAGCATAATGATAGAAAATTCACAATACCTGAATATACGGAAGACGTTGAAGAAGTACATAGCTACAACACTTACAACTGGTACCGATGATCAAACATACGAACCACCTGAATTACACATGGATGAAGATGAAAATGAAGCAACAAGAGAAGTTCCAGAAGCAACTGTTCAAATGAGACGAGGTCATTATACTCAAAGATACGATGCCTTAAAATTTGCTATGATGTGTGATAGATTCGGTGTTTCAGATAGAGTCGCTTCATATTTAGCAACAGCTTTATTCGAAGATATAAATTTTAGAGATGTTCATGGTAATCTTGTTATTATAGATAAATTCAAAGTGGCCAGAGAAAAAGTTAAATCTAGAGATGCAGTGCTTCGTACACGACATACAAATTCTTCCATAACTGCATTCTCTTTCGATGGTAGAAAAGATGACTCATTAACTACAGAGAACATTAATTACAAATTTCAAACCACTATGGTAAACGAACCGCATTTAGTTGTTCCTAAAGAGTCCTATAATGAGTTACTTGGGTATGTAAATTTGGGTAGTCAAGAAGATGCAAAAACCAAATACAGAAAACTGAATGAATTTTTCAACAATAAAACATTAACAGTTGATCAATTAATTGGCATATGCAGTGATGGTGAGCCAGCAAATACTGGAATAGAAAATGGTGTTTTACGATTATTTGAAAAACAGTTAAAAATACCAATTCACTGCTTTATATGTCTGCTTCATTTCAATGAACTGCCATTTCGTCATTTATATCAAGCATTGGACAAAACAGTCACCAGTGCAACACCAGCAGCAAGTGGAAAGTTAAAAAAAATAAAAGGTTTCCCATTACATCCCATGAAGGGACTGGGGAGAACTTCTCACAATCACTGAGCTGTGCGCT
The DNA here is from genome assembly GCA_963931995.1 of Phaonia tiefii. Taxonomy (NCBI): domain Eukaryota; kingdom Metazoa; phylum Arthropoda; class Insecta; order Diptera; family Muscidae; genus Phaonia; species Phaonia tiefii. The sequence goes on along the minus strand of OZ008368.1, from coordinate 191,013,028 downwards.
TTCCAGTTTTCACTCACTGATTGGGACCTACAGTTTTACACCGATTCCGAACGGTAATTTGAGAAGCTTTTTCATGGCTAGATACTCGATAGTGTCGCCGTCACTATGCGAGGTGGCCGCCGTCGAAAGAAAATTTGAAGGTGGTCAGAGCCGGGTTCGAACCCAGGATCTCATGTACAAGAGCCGCGCCACTAACCATTGCACCACCGACGGAAAGTGGAAAGTTATTCAAAGCTATTCAAGAATGTAAGAAATTGCAGGTATGTAACACTCTATTTTATTTAATATCATCATTTATTATCATTATTTATTGTCATTATTTTACTTTTTCGATTGGAATGAAGTTAAAATAAAATAATTGCATTTTAATTGATCTAAACATTTCTTTTTTCAGATAGTACCTGATTTTGATCCAATACCACTGGAGAATATGCCTGCAATGATGGATCATGACCATGAGCTCGAACTATCAACAGATGTTAAATATTTATATCAAATAGCTAAAGCAATTTCAAATTGTATTGTTCCAGTTGATTTAGCTAACATTAAACCAGGACCAATTGCACATTCTCGTGGGTTAACCAAAGCAAGTAGAATACTACGATTATATGTAACAACTAATACACCATCGACCAATTTAAAAACTTTGGCAGTTTATATTATTACAGTTTATGTGCCAATGTACTTCAATGTGAAGTTTTATAAATCTGTTGTGTACGGCAGTGCACTTTTATTAAAATTTATACGTTGGACACGATACTTACAACCAAACTTACGTAATATTGTAGATTGTGTAATTCAAAACAACTCATATTACGCACATCCAGAAAATATCTTAACAATGTTATTTGATGATCGAAAAGCAATACGGGATAGAGCTATCAAAAAGATTTGACACTAATTGTACGATCCAACTAAATTCAGAGTATACAACAAAAATATCTTAAATTTCGATGCTACCGATTATGTCAATATGGTTGATATGAATAACGACGATATATTATTTGAACCAGCATTTACTCGACAGATTCCATATGATCACTTGGTAGAAGAATACTTAGAATTCGATGAACCACCACTGGCTGATCCACAAATTCCAATGCACATACAAGGAACAGAAAGACATGTACAATTATTAACGAGTGTTTCAAAACGAAAACGTGAAGGAGTTATGGCAGTGATATTACAAAGTCGTAAGAAAGCTCCTCGAATGGAAAGTAAAAAGGACCTTAAAAAATAATATTACCAGGTTAAAACATTAAATTGTAGGTCGAGAATAATATTTAAAAATAAATTGAATTAAAAATGTAAAAATAGTGTTTTTTGTTGAAACCTTGAAAAATGTTGATTTTTTCAGATCGATTTTCCTACAAAAAGGATTTCGAAAACAAAAAAATTTATCGTAATAAAAGTTGTTGGAAATTATCTGAACTTTCATAATCTGCAAAAAAAATCGAAGAAAATTCAGAATTTCGTCACCTAAAATCCAAAAAGACGTAACATTTTCATCACTTTACAGGAGAGACAAAAGATAGTTAGATATGAAATCGGAATTTTGTGAATAAAATTACCATTTTGGGTCATAGATGTCTAGAAGTTTGTGGGAATGTGTAGTTTAGTCAATTGTAAGTATAGGGACATCGAAAATTTATATAATATTACAGTTCAAAGAAAAAACGTGGATTTATCAAAAACCTCATCTATTCAATCCATTCAATAAAATCATTGATTTTGAACTTAGGTGTCTAAAACTTTGTGAAATCGTGTATCTTAGTCAAACATATCGTAATCAATCAGAAAGAAAATTTTTGAATTTTGATGTTACGTCATTTTGAATTTTAGGTGACGATTTACTACTTAAAAGTTCATTTTAGGCTATTTTTCGACAAAAGATTCCTAATATCTCTACTAAAAATAAAAAAAATATTGGTATCAATACAGATTCTGAAAGGTGATAAAAATACCTTTCAAACAAGCCCACATTGAGAAATCTACTATAATTCTATCCGATTTTATGACGAATTTAATTAAATTATACTATGTACATATATATGAAAAAATATCTATTTTGAAATTTTGGGGGCTCCAAATCCGACTTAGAGCTATGGTCTCTTGAGCAAAATTTTTCAAAATCACCTACAGATTACGTTTTTGCTATACGCTTCATCAAAAAAAAATTAACCCGCCCTAATGTATATATATATCAATTAAAAAAAAAACAATTGTAAAAATGTTGTAACCATATAAGGCCCCAAGGCTCGGTTATTGGAAAGAAGAATAAAAAAAATTAAGATATTAATGAAATCAAGAAATAAATAAACAAAAATCGAATGTTATTTCACATGAAAGCTATCGCAGGTAGCATTCACTTTTGTGGAATGAAAGAGGAAAGTGAAACGAAATGAAAGTGGAAACTGGCACATGGACGTTATATTCATTCTTAAAAATAAAAATAAAGCGAGATACTTATACATACTTAATGTGGATAATTTACTGTATTTTTTATTAAGAATCATTATATGTATACAAAAATAATTATGCTTTTACAACCTATTGAAAAACATCTACGAACTTTGCTGCTCTAATCCTCAGGAAAGATCACGCCAACCTGTTTACGAATTTCATCTTCAATTTGAGCAAACAACAAACTATCATTATGACTAGCATGTTCGTGTTGCAGTTTACCCTGCAAAATACATTGGCGGGCAGCCTCGGCTTCATAGCGTAGACCTTCAGAATTTGCATATATAGTAGGAAGTTTGGCCTTGGGTAGAACCCACTCCTTTTCTTGCCCATCGATATCAATGATTTTGGTGGGACACCAAAATTGTAACAGCTAAACAACAACAATTATAATAGATTTCCCACATAAGTAGTGAATAATTACCGTTATTTGTCCTTTGGTCCCTTTGATGACAGCTTTATTGTCCAGCATTTCCTTAGCACTCGTGTGCATTATTGATTTACGATTACCCGAATACACTAATTCAGTTCGTACATCAATATCAACACCCTCATCGTTCAGTGCACCTTTAGCTATTATTTCTTGCGGTGGTTCCTGGAACGCCCATTGTGATACTTGTATGGTATATATGCCTAAATCAAGTATAGTGCCTCCACCCAAGCCGTTTTTCCTGAAAATTACTGTATTGAACACATAGTTTTGTTTATACATTAAGAAAATATAACTTACTGTAGTCGCTCGACTTGTGTTAGTGGAAATCCAAATGAAACGTCAACTTCTTGTATCTCTCCCAAAACACCCGAGTCAATTTGTTTTCTCATGTATTGATATGCTGGGAAAAATCTCGACCATACTGCTTCCATTAGGAATAATTTCTTAATTTCAGCGTATTGGATTAATTTTTTTGCTTGCTTTAAATTCATGCACAACGGCTTCTCGCATAGCACGTGTTTTCCATGTTCCAGCATGAGCATACAGATCTCATAGTGTTGGGGATTCAAGACACCAACATACACGATATCTGTGAAGGGAAGGTAAGTAATGTAATGAAGGTTGTTAATAAAAGAGCATGTATTGTTGTATATATACACTCTGCGTCACTTGAATATAATACCCTTGATCATTAGTAAAAGCTGAAGAAAAGCGTTCGGACGAGAAACGTTAGAATTTTGTTTTTAATTTAAAGAATTTAATTCAATTTTTTAATTCTGAATCTAACGGCTGATTCTCTGTGAATAGCACACCCACCAGAATTGTCAAATACGGTTTCTGAATTAATCGATAAACCGGGAATTTACGAATTCCCCGAATTTTTAAACCGGCTTTCGAATTATTGGATACACCGGTTTTATTCGTATTAAACTATTCGACATTTCCCAATACCAAATTCTTCCATTTGCTTAAAATTGAGGTATATTCGGCCCTGTTCTGCATACAGAATCATTTTGAATCAGAATTTTCTTTCAGAATAAGAAACATGAAATATGTTTGCTCTGAATTGTTGGTTTTGAAAATCACAAGGTTATTGCATTCAATTTCAAAACTGGTATTTTTCTTCTGAATTGTTTTCCAGAAACCCAAATAATCTGAAACGTTTTATGTCTGTCTGTATTCAGTTTACAGAACAGGGCGGATTATTTTGTTTTATCTGATTTTCCCATTATATCACAAAAATGGATGGGGGATAGGTTTTTACAATCAGTGCTCTGTGCACTTCAGTTTTACACCGAATTCGAAATTACTCGAAAGTGTTGTCATCACTAAGCAAAGTGACTTTAGCCGAAAGTTGGTGATTGCTGATATCGCGGACACTAAGCATTGATGACGAGATATCTCACGAGAAGGAACTTATTAAGGATTACACACCCTAGTAATAGTTACTACAAGACTTTGATGAGGAATAATCTCATTCATACTATCAGAATAACAGCTAAGCTGAAGCTGCAATATTTTGTTAGAAGAATAAAATATTAGCTGGGGTTTTATCGTATTCTGACGAAGATGACATTTTGGTTTATAATTTTAATACTGAAATACGCAAACAATATAAATAAATTTTTTTTTGTTAAAAACAACTAAACCATTTTCGTCATTTAAAATTATTTTATTACAACCCGGAAAATCAGGTTATTCAAACCGGTTTAGGCGAGTATAAATTTTCGACTTTAAGTATCCTCGTAGACTACGATTTTGGACTTACACGAATTAAAAATTTTTATTTAGAAACTAATGAAATAATGGTTTTGGTGCGCTATTCAAGTAGCGTAGAGTGTTTTATGCATATCCAAGAAATTCGAAAAATAAAATTATGATATAGCTTGTAGAATGAATCCTGGCAACCTGGCAAAAAAAGCCGAAATTAGAAAACGGTCCTAAAACCCAAGCATTAAAAAAATTGTCGGTTAGACCCATGAGGTCTCAGGCTCCACCTAGACACTTCTAGGAACAAGCAAGTGTGTGTGTTAAGGGGTAGGTACAACATCGACATCGCGGCTTAGACATAGTTTTTTTTCTTCAATAAAGATTAATGCGTGATCGGCTTTCGGCTGGACTTAGGGATTTCCTCCTCTGGGGGGGTTAAGCATCGGTTTATGCAATGATTTTTATGCTACAAAGATTTGAGCATGGCCCGCTTTCGACCGTGCGTAGTGTTTTTCCGCTTAGTTTTTTTGTTTAATATCTTCCACCATGTTCTATCTACCACAATGAATTTGTTTCACCTGAAATATTCATTTCACTTAACACGTGATATAGCCAACACGTGATATAGCTAACATTCATGGTTTATTTAACTGCAAACGAACAAACAGAATCATGTGCTACCCATATTTAAACCAAAGTGGATGAAATAGAAGAAAAACGAAAGTTGAAAAGAAAACGGTTACACGAAATACAATTTGTATAAATATTCCTTTTTGTAAAACAATGCCTGGAGATAATTAAAGTCATGTGTAACTCAATAGAAAACACGTAAAATTCTCGTCCGGAAACTGCATTTGTTGATTTTTAACATACGGGGCATTCCATCGTGACTGATGAGACATTTCACTCCAGGATTTTATCAATTCTGAGGTATAAGTATGTAGTCGGAAATTTTAAAATGTTGATGTATATTTTTTAAAATAGATTAATATCTAATGTATTAAAGTACTTTAAAAAAAATCGGAAAAATTTTTACATTTTTAATAATAATTATTTGAAAATATGTGACTGGGTAGACACTGAAAATCCCTTTGCTCTACCTTTGTGAACTAAATGATGAATTTTAGCTGAAGTAGTAAATATTTCAGTCTGTTTTTTTATGTTATGACTAATACAGTAGGCGCTTTCGTTTTGATATGAATTTAGTCTATTACAATCTTGGAAGAAGTATTAAAAATTTATTATACTTGTGACTGGTGAGACAGAACTTTGTGACTGGTAGGACAAGTAAAAAAAGAGTACAAAAAAGATTGTTTATTTATCATTTTTATTTATTAATTATACCAGCAACTCTTTGCAAGGGTAATGCATATAAAGAAAATAAAGAAGTTTATAACTGAACTGCAGTTAACTCAATTTATAAAAAGCAGAATATGGAAAGTTAGTTATGTAAAATAAAATAATATTGAGTTATGAAAAATATCATTAAGACTATTTTTAATATTTAATAATGGTTTGATCTTGTTCACTGTCACTGGAAAATACATTGGAGTAACTTAACCGTCGGCCAGGTATCATTAAAGCCTTTTTATATTGAGAAAAGGTTGCAGTCAGGGCATATATGATGACTTTGTTTCCTTGAGGTTCAAAATGGTGGTGCCTCTGTATATATGAAATCTTGCCATCTCTCATCAAGATTTTTTTGATTAACTTTTATATCATCAATTGCTGCAAAGATGACATGGATTCGATTGATATCTTTTGATACTAAGTACTCATAACAGTCCCAGCTATTTTTTATTGCAGCTTTCCTTGTCATTATAGCAGACCAAAGGGTTCTTTTAACTATTGCTCCGATGCCATCAACTGCCCCCTTGCCATGGCCAGAGGCAAAGAAACTCCACCTAAGTTCAACGCCCCAATCCAAAACAGAGTAGCACAGGGTTGACAATATAAATCGATTCTTAAATTGTCCAGCACATCCATCAGAATAAATTGTTATTTTTTGAGGTTCTCCAACCACATTTAAGTTCAGTCAGAAGTGACTGGTAGGACACATTTCAAAACCTTCTCAAAATCGCAATATAAATAAATAAATAAATGGTTTCCCATTACATCCCATGAAGGGACCGGAGAGAACTTCTCACAATCACTGAGCTGTGCGCTTTCCAGTTTTCACTCTCTGACTGGGACCTACAGTTTTACACCGATTCCGAACGGTATTTTGAGAAACTTTTTCATGGCTATATACTCGATAGTGTCGCCGTGACTAAGCGAGGTGACCGTCGTCGAAAGAAATTTTAAGGTGGTTGGAGCAGGGATCGAACCCAGGATCTCCTGTACAAGAGGCGCGCACACTACCCATTGCACCACCGACGGTCACAAATCGCAATATAACGCCATTGAAATTCGAATGATGTTGAAATGGTACATCACCAAACTATTGTTACTTCTAAAGACAACTGAGTCCATTTTGTTATATGAGAGCTAGGCAAAACAATTTTTACATCTTTTTTCGTGACTGGTAAGACATATGAAATGCATATATTCAGAGAACAAATACTCAAAAACTTACAAACCTTTTACATTTTTTTTTAATGCACAATTTTACTTTTTTCCGGTTTAATGTAAAATACGCGTAGCGGCTTTCGACAACTGACAGAAAACCTACAACAACTATGTTAACCTAATCATAATTTGTCGCAAAAGTAATTATACACAAAGTAAATGTTTTTATATACAAAAATTACAGTGTTTTTTATGATTATATAATATTTTTTAACAGTTTTTTGAAATGCAGTCTTTAAGCTATAGGATACCACTAAAATTGGTTTAAATAATCGAATTTTAAAATTTACACCGTTTTCCTCTTTTACGTGGAATGCCCCATATGCAAAAGTGTTTCCATTTTACTTCCACTGAGTGAGAGGAGAGTGAAACACTTACTCGAGATTTATCGTAAAATTTGGGACATGTTCTCATTCACTTACAAACGGAGAATATGAGTTTTCTTAGAAATCTCGCCTGAAATTAAATTATTTTGTAAGTAACACAAGGTACAGAAAATGAAATAGATTCACAATTTCCAATTAGTTTTACTAAATACACTTAGTGCTTCACAGGTGGAGCCGTTTTTCGAATATCATAGGCCACATATAATCAGGCCTGTTCTGATATTACTTAACGGATAGGTGCTTTGTTATCACTGAAATGCCGTTGTCACATTGACAGACAACGATTTTTACGTCACGATTTTTACTTACACATTATTAACGACACGACAATGCTGTTGTGTGTGTCGTTCAAGATATATCATATGGTATTTGCTTTATTTGTTATATTTAATTCAGGGTTGTGATTCCACTAATTCAATTAATGTTACAATATCATATTTCAAGATGGCCATTTTATACAGTTTTACTTCAAATATTTCGTAAGGATAACAAAATACTGTTCATAAAAATATGATATGAGCGGAGTGTTTGCCTCTATCCGACATGTCGTCGCCGTAAACGACAAAAAACCGACATATCGGCAAGTGTGAAAGCATACTCATATAATTTCGTCGCTGTCGTTTCTGCACGCTACTTTTTTCAATCACTTTATTAAAAATCTGTCAGTTAAATAACAGCAGTACCAAATAATATGCTTATTTTTTTAACTTACATAATTGACTTTGAAAATTAGAATAGTGTTCAAAAATATAATTTGATTTCAGTTACAAAATTTGTTCTTTATTTTGATCCTTTAATACAAACCTCTTCTTCTCCCCCCCTGTTACGACTTCCCACGTAATTTTGTGTAGAGTTTTTATAAAACTTTCGAAGTACGTCTATTCATTTGCTTCGTACCATGGTAGAAATATAATGGTAGATGCAGTACGACAACAAATACAACAAGCCAAAAACAACAGGCATTTTGTTTTTGCTCAGTGTCTGTGTTGTGTCAAGTCAGCTGATAGAAAAATGATGAAAACGTAAACAAATTTGCAAAAAGTGCCATTTAGAAAATGATTGAGTGTTATTTGATATATTGAAAGTGTTTAAGTGTGAAAATTAAAACGTTTTTATGTGATTTTTACAGAGAAAACTTTTCAAAAACAGCAGTTGCGGGCGAACGGGGGTTGCAGACAACCAAATGTAAACAAACTTTGACATAAGAGGAAAACTTACTCATACTCACTCCAGAAAAAAAGTTCAAATCAGCTGGGCTAGTGCTTCTACCATTTATTTGTACCATGCTTCGTACTCAGATCTCTGCGAAAAGTTGGTAGGTAAAATCAATTGCAGGGTTGTTACTTAGTTATTTCGGGCGTAAACAATTGTTTGATAATTGTTTGGGACCGTAATTTTAACATTAAGATTATAGGTATGGCTGCGTACTCTTCCTGTAAAAAATATACAGTAACTACTTTTGAGAGAGTAAGATAGATTTTACTCTCCCAGGAAAAAATATCACAAGAGTACACAGGCGACATCCAGTAAAAACTTGCAAGAAATAAGAACTTTTGTATGTAAACAGCTGATTTGCAACGTAAATACCCAAAGCAGCAACGCCGCAGATTGAACAAAACATCGCAAATCAACAAAACTGTATTATTTTTTTAATAGTAAAAAGTTAATTTTAGAGTATTTAGTAATTGTTTTTTGCAAAAAAAAAAAATAAAATTCCAATGATTATTTGTTATTTTTTTATGTTTTGTATACTTCCTAATTTTGTTTGTTTACATAAAACATATGTTTCAGAACATGTGATATTTCTTGCAGACAACATCCACAAATTATCAGTACGCAGACAGACCTTATGTTAACAAACAAAAGTAAATTAAAATGGGGTCGAAGATGACTTATTGCAAGGTAAATGAGAGATAGGTGGTGCCTTTTTGCAACTAAAATTTCCGTTTAGAGATAAATGACTAAATTTCTAGTTTAGTTTAGTTCATTTATTAGTATTCATAATACTCTTAATTCACATAGTTTATATTATCCATTGAATATTTAAAATTTATATTTCATTTCTAACAAAATTGATGCATTGTTTTTTAAAGACATTCAGCCTTATTACGAATGTCGTATTTCTACTACAACAGTTTTGTAAAAGATTAAAGATAACACGCCAACTTTGTCTTTAATCTTTTACAAAACTGTCGTAGTCGAAATACGACAACGACATTCTTAATAAGGCTGATTATTATTGATTTCATTCTTAATTATACTTGGTAATGAATTAAAGTTTGAAATGAAATTAAAAGTTTGAAATGAAATTAAAAGTTTGAGTATTCAACTTGTTTGACGAAAAGAGATCTCTGCACTGAGGATGTTGTAACCCGTTGTAGTCTGAAGTTATCGGCATTCCGTAGTGAATTTCTTTTAAAACTTTCGCAAGAAATGAATATGGGGCTAACGCGTTGGTTGTAATCGAACTGAGATCTTAGAAGAAAATTGAGGGTTGCCAGAGTTGAGATAAGTAAGTGTAATGCAATTATATCATTAACTGATGTCGAAAAAGAAATATTTAAAGTATTATTAATTTTAGGACTAATCTTTGAGTGTTTATTTAAATTCGTAATCTGTTGATTTGACTTTAAACACGAACTTTTTCAGTGCTTTGTCAAATAATCTTAATGCTTAAATGGCAAATGTCACAAAAATAACCAGAATTCATACATTCATACATCAAGCTCGCGCCATTTCGCCACGAAAATTAAAGAGATAAAAATAAATATTTAATTAAATTGGAAAGTAATTGAGCAGAAATTAAGTTCAAATTGCACTACGAGTTAAATGATCCGTCTTTGGTGTTTTTTCAACTAGAAGATAATTATAATTTTTCAAATTAACAATTACAGAAGTTTGTGCTCGCTCTTCTTTGTTTTCTGTCTAAACAATATGGTCGGTCCCTTGATCGGCTGAAGTTCAGGACCAGGGGCAGGGAAAAAAAATTTAAAAAAAAAAACTAAAATTAAAGAAATTTTTGATTCATTCAACTGATTAAATAATGTATACACTATTTTCAATAGAGCTTGTGTTTGTAGTTTTCTTTTTGAAAACACCTTTGGGAACTCTGAATTATTATTAGTCATGAATAATATAATCTCTAATTTAACTTTGTTATCAACTAGTTTTTTGATCTTGCTACTTAATTAAAGGATATAATTGTTATGTAATTTCTTATTTAATGAAAACATATAATGTGTGTTATAAATGGAGTAGTTCTTTTGTAATTTATTTGAATTGGCCGAGAGGCTTAAAATTACAAGTGTGAATAAATAAATAAAAAAACAAAATATTAAAGAATGTGAGAAAATTGAAAACTAGCCGTCGCACGGACCTATGGGGCCCACAGGGTCCAAAAAACCGTCACACCCAGGGACATTTGGGTATGGATTAGTGTGGGTACTTCAACGAAAGGTATTTGTGTCACGAATTCCGTGGTGTCATTCTATTTTCGTGGGATGTCTGTAAGTCCATATAAGTCCACTTTTGTGCGTACAGTAACCATGAGATTGGTTATGGTAACCATCCAGAAAAATAATTTTTTTTTTTGAAAAGTATCGAGTGATTTTTCCGATTTTGCCACACATCGACTTAAGGTACAGAGGGAATTTTAACCCCCCTGCCTGAGCCCGGCCGGACGGCTAAGTGCAATATAAATTTAACGATTTTCTAAAAGTTCTACCACACGGTACGAGCAACATAGGTAACTGCGAGGGCTACTTTTCCATTTCCTCACATTCTTTACTTTTTCTTTAATTTTGGTTTATTTTTTTTTGCCTGCCCCTGGTCCTAAATTTTTGCCCCTTGATCTTAATTTTCGCGCCGAAAACGTTCAAATTGGGTGATCTGCAGAACTCGTATAAATCACCCGAGTGATTTCAAAATGTAAAAAAGCTGATTCTGACTTAGTTACGACTCCTTTCATTTGATTTACCACATCTACCTGCTTCTCGGTGGAACAACTTTTTGAACGCTGATGCTCTATGGGTTCGACCGACAAATGTTTTAATTGTTCGTATTTTTAGGCTCTGAGTTTTTTAAAATGTTTAAAGGACGCTCAATTACAGCTATTCAACCATAACACTTACCCACATCATTAGCTTCTGCTAGTTCAGCATAGCTTCCAAGAGCTTTGGGAATCGTATGTTTCTGGGCAAATTCCTGCGCCCTCTTGGCATCACGGGCGGCCACAGCGGTTATTTGATGTTCATCAAAGGGCAATGTCGACAAGCCAACACAGAAGTCATTACTTATCTTGCCAGCGGAAGCAATGCCCCATCGTAAAGCACTAGGCATTTTTAAGAAATGGAAATAGCACGTCCGTGTATGATGGAAATCTAAATTAAACTAATGACCATAAAAACTGTAAAAATCAGTGTTATTTTTTTGCTTCATTTCCCCTTCCAATTTAGAGATTATTGAAGTGTTTAATGACATTTCGGTGTTTATTTATGCACTTGATAGATAATTTATCCATCAGAAAATTGAATGGAATAAAGGACTACCAGAACAAAAATTATACTCGTATAGATTGTAATCGAAATATCTACCAAAAAACTCTATCAGGCACATACTTTATAGAGATAAGCATATACTAGATTGCGTGGTAACGGACTAGTTGTTGTTACTTTGTTCAGCAATAACTAACTGCACAATTGTTGACTGTTTATTACCAGCGGCCTTTTCCAGTTACTATTAAATATCAATTGCGCAATATTCGCTGTGATTTTGTTACTGTCTTGCCCAGTTCTGCGACTTGTGTATTCAAATCGTGTTGGCCAATTTTGATATATTCTGTCACTTGATTTCAATAGCACTTACGTTAGAGTACCCTCCAGATAACACAAGAATAAATTAAACTTATTCACTGAATTTCGTGGTTTTGGCAAATCACCGGCACCGGCTGCATTAAAATGCATTCGAATTAGAATTTCATAGTGTTGTTGAAAATAGCAAATATTGGAAATTGGTACTCAATCGTAAAAAGGCAGTGTGCAGCAGTGTTGCCAGGAGCTGCCAAAAAAAACATGCTAAAAAACTGCAATTTGGAAAAAAAAGCCAAACCCAAAAAAATCAAAAATTTTGTAGTCATAATTTCTTACGGCCTTAAGTTGTCATGGGTTTGTTAAAGGTTTAAGAAGGTAAAGCCCAAAAATTGTATTCATAATCGAAAAATTCCCATGTTAAGAGTTCTCTAACGTCGCACATTTTTGTTGAACGTTTAACCCTTCTTTAGGGCTATTTTATCCACATTAATACACAAAAGAAATAATATATAAAGTTTTCCACGATCTTCAATTGAAATTCTTCTTATTCTTTAAGATCTTTTATTTGTTTTGCTTATTTATCTCCAATATTTCGTCTCCACATTGGGCGACTTCTTCAGGGAACAAATATTTAGGTATTTCACAAGGTCTCGTACTTGTCGTACTGTCGTAACTTCTCACAACAGTTGTACGAATTTTGTTGTTGGCTTCCATATAAAACTAACTTACGACAAGTACAACATCGGAGGTACCCTACAAGAAATGAATGATGGAAACTAACACACACAATATTTATGCACTGATAACGCTGCAGCCACACTTTGAAGTTTTTGTTTCAAGTTTTGTACACATACTGCTTGTCAAAATTCATGTAAATTGATAGCTGTGACGTAGGCTGCACGCAACTTGAAAGCAATATTCATTTTTCATAAACCTTCATGTCTTCTGTATAGCTCTATGAATCGCAACACATCATTGTATTTATTACCCCTACATTTTTAATTATTTATAATATTTTAATATTTGTAAAAGTAGAAATCAAAAAATGATGACGGCAGAATATTTGTAAGGAAGAAAACGAAAAACTGTTCATAACATATGTAATCAGCTGTTTTCTTGAAAGAAAATTGAAATACTCGGCTTGAAAGAGAAATTGAAAGCAAGTTCCTTTCAATTTTTAAAAGTGTGAGTGTTTAGTAAAAAAGTATGAATGTATTGAAACTTGAAATGCACAAATTGACCGTGTAACCCCCGTGTAAACTTGAAACCATGGTACAAATAAATGGTAGAAGCACTAGCCCAGCTGATTTTAACTTTTTTCTGGAGTGAGTATGAGTAAGTTTTCCTCTTATGTCAAAGTTTGTTTACATTTGTTTGTCTGCAACCCCCGTTCGCCAGCAACTGCTGCTTTTGAAATATTTCTCTGCAAAAATTACATAGAAACGTTTTAATTTTCACACTTAAACACTTTCAATATATCAAATAACACTCAATTATTTTCTAAATGGCACTTTTTGCAAATTTGTTTACATTTTCATAATTTTTCTATCAGCTGACTTGACACAACAGAGACACTGAGCAAAAACAAAATGCCTGTTGTTTTTGGCTTGTTGTATTTGTTGTCGTACTGCATCTACCATTATATTTCTACCATGCTTGAAACTATTTTATACTGATTTGCATGTGCAAGAGTGAAACAACCCTACAAGAATAGTTTCGCTTATTTGACAGTCAGTGTTGATGGAAACTTGAATTTGTTGACGTTTAAAAAGTAAAATTTGTGAATCCTCGAAAAAAGTGCAAAATATTTAGTTTCCTTACAAGTGCATAATCGTTAAATATCGTGGAATAAAAATAAACAGTGGAAAGAATAAATTTATGTGATCCAAAAAAACAAAGATAATGATTATGAAAAATAAGGCATTTAAAAGCCATCAAAAAGTAGTGGAAGATTCTGTCTGTGGCATGACTGGCCAGACTCAGGACAAAATAATTGATGAAGTCGGCAGCATGCTCCCTTCCTGACCATCACAGCGGTGCAAGAGGTAGAGAAGAAATTGGGCACACCAGATTTTGCTCAAGCAATATCAAAAAACTAAAATTTATGGTATTTTAACATTTATAGATACATCTTGACAGAAAATATACTGAAAGAGGCATCAGAGGATGTCAGCAGTGTCTGCCCCCCAATGTTCACGGATAACCTGCTTGATAAATACAATTGGGATGAGAGGTGGGAAAAGCATGCGATAGGGAAGCTTATGTGGTTCAACAAGACTGCGTGGTATGTACATATTTTTGTCTATAAATGATTAAATAATTATTAATTTATATACATCCATATATACTTATTATTATTACTATATTTATATATCTCCTTTTCAAATTTTAGATGTGCGAAATGACAATTAAACGAAGTCACCATAGGTTGAAGCAGAAGATTTATTAAAAACAAATTGTACATAAGTATTTTATTTGCCCAGTTATTACTTTATTAATTTTGAATCGATTATTCTTATTCATTCATTCTCATTCTTTCATTCTTAGTCATTTATTCATTCATTGTTTGTACTTCATTCATTTATTATACAATAAGATATTAAAAATATATTAAAATAATAAAAATATACCATAAAATCATTATTTATAAAAGGTAATCTTTTATTATAAAAGGTATACCCATCACCTTTGACTGATATATCCAGCAAATTTGATTACTCATATAATTTGTGATTAGTGAACAGCACTAGAGTGAGCAGCTCAGATATATATTTTATAGGCGAGCGAATTCATAAGTTCGAGGGAGATGCAAAATCACACGTACACAAAAGTTTCCATCAACTTTTTCATTTTGGCTTTAAGAACATGATAGAAACTTTGATGGATATATCCATCAACAATGACGGTCAATTGACCGGTCATATGACTGTCACTGTATTTATTCAAAATTGTGGGAAATTTTTATGAAAGTAATTTAAACAAGAGAAAATGTGACAAAATTTAAATGATTTTACATAATAGCATTTGTTTCATATATAAAAAAATATTTAAAAGCCACAATTTTGAATAAATGCCAATGAGAATTATGGGAAACTTCAATGAAAGTGACAGTAGTACAGGACAGCAATCCCAGCCGAGGCAAATATATTCACGGATAATATCATCAGAAACTGCCAAATCTAGAACGGTCCTTGACTGTAAGAAGGTGATAAACGACTACTCTATGCACGGCAGACTCAACATCATCTGGGTGCCGGGGCACAGCGGAGTATTCGGCAACGAAAGAGCGAACCTCCTGGAAAAGAAAGCCAGGGAACTCCAAACGGTGAGTCTGGATGGAGCGAAACCCTTTGGGGTGACGAAGGCTGAGTTAAATAAATGGTCGGAATCGGCACATATAGCCCAGTGGAACCGGGAATCAGTAGGCAGGATGACAAAGATCCTATGGGGAGACCCAGATGGATTGAGGACAAAAGGTTTTCTGTAACTGGGAAAAGCCGAAATGGGCAAAATGATGGGAGTCTTAACGGGGCATTCGGGATTACGAGCCCACCTGTACCGTATTGGACTAGTGGCGAACAGTGAGTGCAGGGCATGCATGGAGGACGATGAGACGTTGGAGCACTTCTCATGCCACTGCCCGGCCTTCACACAAGCTAGATCCAGATATCTTTTGGATAGTACGATACCGGACATGACCAAACTTGTGGGTATAGACTGGAACAAACTAAGGAATTTCGTGAATAGCACCGAATTCCTATAAGGGATATAGTGAAGTAGTAGGATAAACTTAGAGCGCACAACAGGTCGAACTTAGCGGCTTAAGTTTATGTCTTACTGACATGGGAAGGTTTAGAGTGCTCCTTCTGAACACACAACACCGCGCCCCTCTTTTCGAACTAACTAACTAACCAGTACAGGACAGCACCTAGTGAACAAAGTTGTTGGGATATCAATAGGAGAAAACCCGTAAGACCGCCCAAAGGTGACCATGCCGGAACGCCATTTTAATCTAAAAACTTCCCCGCCCAAAAACTGTAGCAACTTCTGTGGTCGCTGATGCCAAAAGCGTTAGAGTGTCTAAGAACTAATGTATTAGGGCAGACGGTTGTGATATGGCTTTGCAATTCGATGGCCATCAGATGTAAGGTGTCGTATTCTTGTTTCGAAGTGATAATTTTGTTGAAAATAATTTTTTATTTTGATATTAAATTTTAGAATTTTAATGTCATATTTTTGTAATTTTTTTGGAACAAAATATTCCATTTATAGCTTTTAACGACATCTAGAAAATTACGCATTACACTAAAATATTCCCAACACTTGTGCTTCATCTATTAGTTTACTTTATCTATGGTTAAAATACTCATTATGAATACGGTTCTAATAAAACCTTCGCCAAATATTAAAACTTTCAATAACTGATGAATGCTTTACAGATACATTAAAGCCAACAAAGAAAACGAGTGAAACCCGTCGTTTCTCTGCTCTCTCTTACTCTCTTCGTTGAATATTTCAATTCACGATCAGTTTTCTGATGATGTTATTGTATCTAACTATAGAAATTCCATCCATGTTTAAATAGAATTACATAAAGTATGTAAAAAAGTTTGAGTGAATCGCGTCGACTTTTTGGTTCTCTTTACGAGGGTTTAAAATTGCGCATTTTTTCATCTCTACGTGTACATCCTCTTTGATAGAAACCAGCGTATTTGATTTTGTTGTTTTGTGCAAAATATTTAGATTGCGTACAAAGTCCATCGTTAAATATCGTTGAATAAAAATAAAAGGTGGAATAAAAACATAACAAAAAGTTCAAAAAACTTAAAAAATTCAATAAAATCATCATTTGTTTTAGAAAAGAATAAATTGTTGTAACCCCAAAAACAAAGATAAATTTGATTATGAATAAAGGGCATTTGCAAAACTGCCTATATTAAGAAAAAAAGAACACTTGAGTCCGGATGTTTTCCTCTTGCCTACTACCTTAATTCCGACAAAAATAAAATTTTTTACCAGATAGTGTCAGAACCTGAGATGATGGAGTACAAGGTGGCCATCAAAAAAGAGGAAGGTTCTGTCTGTCGCATGACTGGCGAGACACGTCGCTAGCATGGCCCCTTTCCAGTCCATTTCGGTGGTCCAAAATGTAGAGCAGAAGTTGGGCACATCAGATTTTACTCAAGCAATGGTAAAAAACTCCAATTTACAGTTCAATATTTTTATATTTATACATACTTCTTCACAGACAACATACATACATCAACTGAAAGGGCCATCTAGGAGGTCAGCAGTGTCATCCGCGAAATGTTCACGGATAACCTGCTTGAGAAATAAAGGGGTTTTCAACAGAGACGCTACAAAAGTAAATCGATAGGGACAGCAAACGACGCCATATTTTTTCCCTCTCTTTTGACATTTCTCTTCAGTAAGGTTTGCCATTTCATCATGGAAAGATATACGAGCCAACAACGAGTCGAAATTATTAAATTTTACTACCGAAATTTGGAGTCAGTGGCCTCAACTTTAAGAGGCCAACTTTAAGAGGCCTCAACAATCAGCGATGAGGCTCATTTCTGGCTGAATGGCTTCGTCAATAAGCAAAATATGCGTTATTGGTCAGACAGCAATCCACACGTAATCCATGAGTCATCATTGCATCCCGAAAAAATTACGGTTTGGTGCGGTTTATGGGCCGGCGCGTCATTGGGCCGTACTTCTTCCGTGATGATCAAGACCGGCACATTACTGTGAATGCGAATCGCTACCGTTCAATGATAACCGAATATTTTTGGGCCCAATTGGATAATATGGACTTGGAGGAAATGTGGTTCCAACAGGACGGCGAAACAAGCCACAACGAATGCCACAATCAATTTATTGGAAACCAAATTTTGTTGAACGTGTTATATCACGAAATGGCCCAGTCGATTGGCCGCCTCGGTCGTGCGATTTGACGCCGTTAGATTATTTCCTGTGGGGCTACGTCAAGTCTATGGTCTATGCCAACAAGCCAGCGACGATTGATGAACTTCGTACGAATATCGAACGTGAAATTGCAGCAGTATCGGCCGATTTATGCTTGAAAACCGTCGAAAATTGGGTTCAGCGTCTGGACTTCTGCAAGCGTGCCCGTGGTGTCCATGCAAAAGAAATCGAGTTCCATACATAATGGCATCGAACGTACTTTCACAGGAATAAAGAATTAAATTGGTATCTAAAACCGGTTTTGTTTTATTTAAAAAAACTTTTGTAGCGCTCTTATTGAAAACCCGCTACAATTGGGATGGGAGGTGGGAAAATCATGCGCTATGGAAGCTTATGTGGCTCAACAAGAGGTATGTAAATATTTTTGTCTATAAATAATTATTAATCTTTTTATTTGGTAAAAAAAATCACTAGTGTTAACAAAAATAGCGGCAATGGACTATTGATTCACTGGTTTCAATGTCTCCATATGGTTCCAAAAGTACCACCTAGTCAGTAGTTCTTGTGTCAGTAGTTCATTCTCAATGACAAGCACATGTTAAATGTCAATAGAATTTTACATTGCCTGGGGTATATTTGGTCAGTAGTACTGGTGACACAGTCAATAGTAAGTCAGTACTGTTTCACTGTAGACATTTCCTACAGGGTAACTAAAAAAATTTCAACCATATTTAAATAAAATTACATAAAGAATTGTTACGAATTTCCTTATTCGTCCTTTTTGCGCTGTTTTATTTCCAATAATAAAACAAGTTTCGTTTTAAATAACGATAATTACAATAGTTTAACTTTCTATCAAATCGAGTTGCTTACTTTTCGGCGGTTAATCACAAACTCATAATGCCAAAAGCCTGAGGTATTTATACCAGTTATGCTTCTCGCCGTCAGTGGCTCTACCAGCTTCCAGATTGTTCAACCCGATTCCAGAACCTGTAGTAAAAATTTTTAAAAATAACGTATTTGCAGCCGCCTCAACATAATGCAAAGATGATATATACCATAGGTGGTGAAATTTTAAAATCAAGGGAAAAAGTTGAAATGGGCAAATTTCCCTGGAATCAGAAACTATTGAAAAAACTATTTAACCGCGCTGTTTTGCATTTTATATTGTCAAAAAATATCAAAAGCACTATGCTTTTCTATTGTCTATATTTTCTTTTCATATTCAAACAACAGCATCGAAATAAATATTATTTTTGAGTGATTTTTCGACGCATCCGAGTGAAAAATGGTCGTACGGAAACAGGATGTGCCCTCTGGTGAAAATGGTGAATAAGTGAATGAATTATCTATGGTATTTCTATCATCTTTGTATAATGTCAGTCTGGTTGTTAAGAGTATGTAAAAGCTTTTACTTTAACGGTATATAAAAGTACATACATACCAGTTTGTACAAAGACGATGAAAACAGGTAGAGAAGAAAAAAAGTGTGCAATTTCACTCGATCGCATTTCTCTCTTATAACTTGGTGGTTATTTCCTACTTTTTACATACCTTATGTAATTTTATTTAAACATGGTTGGAATTTCTATAGTTAGATACTATACAGCCAAGAGAGTGATCGAACAGAGAAACGTGGCGCTTCACTCGTTTTCGTTGTTGGCATTCTACTCCGTGAGTAAATTTTCTTCTCCACCGTCCTTCACCTTCTTTCATACTTACAAAGAGGATGAAAGGGTAGAGAAGAAAATTTACTCACAGAGGGGAATGTCAACAAAAAAAAGAGTTTCTTTGTTCTCTCTCATAGTCTCTCGTTGAATACTTCAATACACGAGCACTTTTTTGATTATGTTATTATATATATACGTATTTATATAATAGCACGTACTTTTTTCTTCTCAACCTGTATTCATCTTCCTTGTTTCTTATAAACTTGGTTGCATTAAAAAGTATATTTGGCAAAGACTATGCACCAAAATAGTCAGTCAAAATTTCTCTTGACTGGAATGCCAACAAACAAAAAGAGTGAAGCGTTATGGCCATAGAGCATTGACCCTAGTAGAAGAGAACCAAAAACTCGACGCGAGTCACTCAAACCCATTGCGCCCTCACGTCATAACTAGTTTATTTCATACTTTTTACATAGTTTATGAAATTTTATTTAAACATGGTTGGAATTTGTGCAGTTAGATACATTAACATCATCAAAAATCCATGTTCAAATTTTCTTCTCCGCTTAAATTTCTATACTCCTTGGTTTGAAATACTATAGATGTTTCATTCGCTTATTCAGCATTTTCACCAGAGGGTTCCGTACTACAATTTTTCACTTGGATGCGACGACAAAACACTCAAAAATAATATTTATTTCGATTCTGTTTTTGAATTTGAAAATAAAATATAGACAATAGAAAAGCATATTGTTTCTGATTTTTTTGACAATACAAAAGGCAACAAATCATGATTAAATAGTGTTTTCAATAGTTTTTGTTTCCAGGGAAATTTTCCCATTTCCAACATTTCTTCGCTATCTAGAAAATTTCCCTTGACTTTAAAATCCTCCACGATAAAATATTTGATGTAATTACCAGAATTGGGTAATTAAGCGAAAGTTAACTAACCGTGGGGGTTTGTTAGAAAAAGAGGGCAAAGGTACGGGGATTTAGAGATCGAGATAAATAAGCGTGAATGGTAATTATTAGTGGGCAAAGACGATCAAGAAGTAGACGACCAGTAGATGTACGCAATTTGGTAACCCTCGTAAAAGAGAACCAAAAAGTGGTAACAATCAGTGTTAACATGTTAGCATAATTTTTGCCGTTTTGGCATAATTTTTTTGGTTTTGGCACATGTTTTTTGAAAAATTGTGCCAAGTGCCGTTCAGCACAATTTTCTCAACATTTTCCAATTTTTTTAAATTTAATTATATGATTTAGCACAATCCTTTTGCAAACGGCACAATTTTTCGTACTGAAAGGTTCTCCGTTTAATTTATCTGAAAATGTTACGTCATATTTATCGGTATACATATAAAGTACAATATCACATTTTTAGGTTACTGATTTACAAAGTAGCTCCACAGGCGTAAAAGCAGATGAGTAATTCATGAAATATCAGAAATAAGTTGACCATTTAAAAAAAACAGCCGTCCTTCGGCCACGGACTGTCCCTGCAGGCTGTGTCAGAGACACGGCCATGAAGTTTAACGTAGAATACGCCATCCGATAAGACAAAAAACATATATAACAATAAATGATAAATAACATAAGCAAATGAATTTATTTATTTTAATTTACTAAACGTCAACTGTCAGCTGCTGTCAAACAGCATCAAGCAGCATTGTTATTTTGCTTACTTGGCAGCACTTTCATTTAACATAAAAATGTATGAATTAATTTTTTCATATATTTTTTATAATTATATATCCATATTAAATTCAAATTCACATTTAACATTTTGTTTCACTTAAATACATAAGTACATATACGAAATTTCAATATTTCATAAATCAAAACAACAGCCGAAGGTTTGTGTCCACACTGAAACAGCAGCATAGTTTGTGTTCACGCTACAAACTCAAACACTCAACCAAACACCACACATATGTTTGAGTGTATTTGTTTAAACAATTTTCATTTGAGAAATTAAAATACTAGAAATATATCAACCAATATGAAATGTATATCAAACGAAAGATAACATCTTCATTTACCTACAAAAAAAATTTTAAAAAAATTCATCTAGCCGTTTCCTCAAATTCAATGAAATAAAGATTACAACAATAAAAACCTGACATGACTCCTCATACCGTAAGGTAAGACTATTCTACGTCCAAATAGAAGCGATGCAATTTCGGCGTATCGTTTAAAAAAAATTGTATTTCCTTTATTTTGATGGAGAATTATTGATAGTGCGTATTATTTTTTTAAAACAATTTGTATTTCCTTTATTTTGATGGAGCAAAAATTTTTATTTTTATTAAAAAAATTCGAATCTTTTCCTTTTGTGAATACCCGTAATCGGGTAAATTTTGCGAACGAAACCAAAAATTTCGACTTTATACCCAACCATCACGCACTCCTAATTTAGTTTGCTCATAGAGTAATACTTAAGAGTTTCCATTACTCTCTTCGTTGCCTCTTCATGACAACGAGGTAGTAGGCCATTTCATAGAGTTTTATTTGCTGCTGTATTTTACAAATTTTACACTTTCGTTGGACATAAAACGGTCAGAAATCAAAGGGAATGCGTATTTTCGGTCAATGCAAATAACATGCAACATAATTTAGCTGTCATTAGTATCAATAAACACTATTTAAAATTAGATCCTGTCTTCTTTGCTCTGCCATAGAATCCCCCTGGTTTGCTGCATGGTTTCCTTCTGTTAGTACAAGAGAACCAAAAAAGTCGACGCGATTCACTCAAACGCATTTCTTTCCCGCGTTATAACTTGATTAGGCCATACTTTTTACATAGTTTATGTAATTTTATTGCAATATGGTTGGAATTTCTATAGTTATATACAATAACATCATCAGAAAACTGCTCGTATATTGAAATATTCAACGAAGAGAGTAAGAGAGCGAGCAGAGAAACGACACGCTTCACTCGTTTTCTTTGTTGGCATTCCACTCCATGAGTAAATTTTCGTCTCTATACCATAGTCGCTTTATGCTTCTGTGTGCTTTCGCTCTCTCTTCTATGGCTGTGTTTTCTATCAATTTCCTACTTCATAATCGATCAGCTGTATCACTGATACAACCAATAACGGTTTTAAGACAACTCTCATCCGTGTAAATACGGCCACTGACAAAGTAACCGATTAGCCCGTATTCAAGTCAACAAAACAGCAGCTGATTAACAGATGTTTTTTTATTTTGAAAACAATAACTCGCTTTCATAACAATCGCCGCATGTGAGAAAAGGGAATACAATTGTTAAGATGTTTAGGAACACTTTTGCACGGATTCGACAAATTGTTATTACAACAAATGTAAGTAAATGAATAAAAAGAAATGTAATTTATAGCTAAGAACACGTTTCTCTACAGTGCCCCCAACAAATACGGCATCTTACACAGTCGGCAAAAGGTAATATTGATGCGGCAGCATTAGAGTCTGATCTTCTACAAGAATATATGGAAGAAGCCATCAAAATACAACCTACGCTGGCAACCGTCCCGCCACAAATGTGGCAAAAGGCTTATCAAACATTTGCAAATCATGGCATAAACACCAACAACTTTCTACGGATTGTAACAGGAAATCCTAAAGTGCTTTCTCGTCCGCCACAAAAGATCATAGAAACTTTAGAGCATTGGCGTTCATGTCAGTTTGGTGAACACAACCTTTTTCTACTCTTAACCAAATACCCCACATTAATGGATGTGTATGACCAAAGGAGACTACTAAAACAAATATCTTTCCTAAAGAGCTACGTGTGCACAAATAAGAATGTCTGGAAGCTTTTAATGTCATGTCCAAATATAATAGAGCAGCAACCGAATACCATTGAGGCTAAAGTCAAATATATGCAGAAAGTTATGCGCATTGAAATACCAGAGATCACAAAATCGGAAGCATTATCCAAGTCTTTGGAAGACATTAAGTGTAGGCATATTTTTCTGGAACGTTTGGGTTTATTTAAACCGCGCTCCCTGAGGGTGGATCCAGATGCGCCAACTACAAATCCACGATTATATAAAATTACAGATACGGCAGATAAAACTTTTGCTACAAAAATATGTCACGTTACATTGCCTGAATTCGAGGCATTTAAAGAATTATATTCGAGAGAATTGGAAAGAAGTCCAAATGGTGAGGAGGACAACGACGATGATATGTTAAGTGATGAGGAGGATGATGTGAAATAAAACAAATCTACAAACCAATTACTAATAACAAATTATTCCTCTCCAAAATAGGGGGGTATTTTTTAAAAACCGAATTCTTTAAAAACTGGATTTATTTTAGGGATTATATTTTCAACTAAGGGAAACTACTACCTTTGGAAAGAAAATTATTTTCTATTGCAAACGCGTGTGAAGCCGAAGTTCAGGAAATTGGCCCGGAGTCGATTTTTTCGGTCCGTCTCTAACTCCGTTTTGATAAATTTACTTTTTAATTTATTTTGGCCATTGGCTTCAAATTACAAGTCAATACTTACAAATTAAAAGAAAAAATTCGGAAAATAGCAAAATTGAAGCAGATGAAGCAATACAATATCACCTCTGAGATGTAAATTGTTTGCCAATTTTAATGATAGCACTGTCATACACATTGGACAGCGCAATACATTTTTTGCCATCTATTTGAGATATACAAACTGTTTGTCTATGTTCTGGTTTTGGAGTCGCCACAGCTCGAATAAATCAACTCATCATTAGATGGTAATTTTGAGGAACTCTAACTTTGAATGTAAACTTTCCACTGTGTTGTTCTAGTTTTAGAGATATTTTGGAAAACCTTTGCAGAAGTTTTACCAGTTGCTATCTTTTTAATTAGTACAAGTTAGAGAAGCATATCCCAGCAGGAAAAAAATACTAGATCAGAACTAGTAATGCACTAGTATTTTTGAACTATAGAACTAGTACTCGCCCATACAAACAACTGTAGAAATTAACATTGCGATGCCCTAGGATAGGGAGAAATTATCTCTCGAGTGTCGCTTTTGAACTAGTGATGCACCAGTTTAATAGTACTACTTCAGAGTAAAATTCTATGGTTCTAAATGATCGGTTTTGAACTAGTTCTGTACCATAGTTATTAAAAGTTGGTACTTTGTTATAGCACTTGAACTGGAATTATGGATTGAATTGAATTGCTGGAGTTCGGGCGAAACAAATGAAAAAATAGGCAAAATAAAGGAAAAAAATGCGATATTTTTTTTTGCCGGACAAACGTGGGGGAAAAATATGAAACTTCTGTGTAACTATTTGTACCTGCGCTTGTCTTTTTCAAAGAAAAGCTAGCAGAACCTGTTTAAGTTCAAAGGACCCAAGGATCGTCAGTCAAAAAAAAAACACACGATTGTAGGCAAGGGGTCAAGGATTACTGCGATATATCAACATTAAACTTTCCAAACTTGAATATTGTGTTTTTTTTTTGATTTCCTACAAAACAAAATTTTTGGTTTTTTTTGACATAATTAACATAATTGCTCATACTGCGTACAGAAAAATTTTTTCTAGTTTTGCAAATCGAATAATTTGGGTTCCTTTTTTCGAATTTCTTGAACTGTATCTCAGTCAGTTTTCGAGATATTGCACTCAATTAGTAGTCAATTATTTACTTTGGTAGTTAATTATTCCTATTTTGTTCAAATTTGCAAAGAAGACAGTATATTTTTCCGGCAACATGGTTATATATAACGACTTTGTTATTTTCATCGCAGCTTCTTGTTTCCTATTATTATTTTTAATTATTATTATTTACTTAGATTTTTTTATAATTTTTTCATAATGAATAATATCGGTAATATTGTTCATGATAATATATTTCTTCGTTCCCAATTATCTAGTTTAAAGGCAAATTTAAATATAGCGCATTTTAACGCCCAAAGCTTTAACATTAATCCAAATTCATCAAAGCTATCAGAAATTAGAAACATTGTTGAGGACAGCTTAATTGATATCGTAGGTGTCAGTGAGACTTGGCTAAAACCTTCAGTTTTATCCAACGCCGTGAATTTATCTGGTTTTTCTCTCTGCAGGAGTGATCGGCCTCATCGTAGAGGAGGAGGAGTGGCATTATATGTTTCGATTAAATTGTCTTACAACATTGTATATGCTGGTAGCAATTATGGTGTTTTTGAGTGTTTGTTTATAGAGATTATAGCAGGAATTGAGAAGATTTTAGTAGGTGTTGTTTATTTACCGCATGGTGATTTTGGAGCATTTGAATCGGAGATGTGTGATATATTAGTAAGGTATAGAAACATTGTAATCATGGGCGACTTTAATAACAACTTATTTGATGTATCACAAGCCAGCAATGTCAGAAGGGTTTGTTCCAGGTTGGGTGTTTCGGTCATGCACAATAAATGTCCGACCCACTATGATACGTTTCATCAATCGACTTCTTTGATCGATTATTTTCTGGTTTCATCGCCTAGTAATGTTGTAAGATCTGGTCAATTTATTTGTCCGAGTATTTCAAAACATGCATTTATTTACATTTCTTTAAATGCATCTGTGCCTCGCAGTGAACAGTTTTTCGAATTTTATGACTATAATAATTTCAATATTAATGAACTCCGTGACAAGGTTTCATCAGCGAATTTTCCGAAGATTTACAATACGTCAGATGTGAACGTGCAACTTAGTATTTTTATGCGCGGTTTATATGATGTCCACTCAGTTTTTAGGAAGAAGATTATAAAAATACAAGTTGAATCTGACAACTGGATGAAATGCCCTCTTGTTCGTTATCATGATTCCATGAGTGATCTGGCTTATGGGGCATTTCTGAATGATAGGAATGAAAATAATTGGAAAATTTACTGTAAAATTAGAAACAGAACTAAGACCATTAAGAGAAAGGAGAAGAGAAAGGCTCATTCTGGAATTTTTGATAAGAATATGCCCCCAAAATCCCTTTGGTTAATTATTAGAAACAATGGGTTGATTGGTAAGAATCCGTCAGAGTTAGCGCCTGCAGAGTCACTTGATGTTAATGATATGAACGTGTCATTTGTTAATAATCAATTGGATGTGCAGGAAGACGTGGAGAGGTTTTTACGATTTTCTTGTAGTGATCAGGGGTTTTCGTTCAGTATCATTAACTCAAGAGAATTATTTGGTGCATTTTCATCCATAAAATCGAATGCTGCTGGAAACGATGGGCTTTCCTTGAAATTTCTCAGAATTGTTTTTCCGTTTGTTGTCAATTATTTTTTACATCTGGTCAACACTGTTCTTATGACATCTATTTTCCCCGATGAATGGAAGACTGCTAAAATTAATCCAATTGCCAAAAAATCAGATGCTAGTTCTGTTCAGGGTTTTAGGCCGATAGCCCTATTACCTATCCTGTCCAAAATAGTGGAACATGTCCTTAAGGAACAACTTATATCTTATATTGAAAGCAAATCTCTGCTGAATGACTGTCAATGTGGCTTTCGGCGTGGTAGAAGCTCTTCTATGTTACTACTTGGTTTAACAGATTCAATAAGAAATAACTTGGCCGACCAAAAGTTGTGTGTTTTGCTTTCCCTAGATTTGGAGAAAGCGTTTGACAGGGTAAATTATTTCACTTTGATATACAAGCTATCTCAAATATACGGTTTTGGTAGCAGTGCCTGCAAGCTTATTTATTCATATTTAAAGGACAGACAGCAGTATGTTTCAGTTAATGGGCTATCGTCGAGTGTTTTGGCGGTTAGGAGTGGTGTTCCTCAAGGTTCGGTTCTGGGGCCTCTTCTTTTTATTATTTTCCTCAATGACTTATTTGACATTATAGGTGATTGGTGCACGCCCTATGCGTATGCCGATGATGTGCAGCTGCTATTTAGTGGAGGGTGTCAATATGTGGACGTATTGCAGGCTAAAATTGATTATGTCCTGCGCTCTTTAAGTATGTGGATGGTTTCGAATAAACTTAGTATAAATGCTTCAAAGACCAAGGCACTGTTGTTTTCATCTTCTGCTGTTGAAGATTTGCAGTTGAAATATGATAATATTCCTATTGATTTTGTTCGTAACGTGAAGTGCTTAGGTGTTATCTTAGACGATACGTTATCCTTCGATTTGCACATAGACGGTGTCATTCGTCACACTAATTTCGCGCTTCGGCAATTATACAACACCGATTTAATATTGCCACGCAGCATAAAGGAGAAACTTGTACATGCTCTCGTTATGCCCAACATATTATACTGTCTAGAAGTATACTGTGGATCTAGAAACCAAAATATGAGGGGACTTCAATTAGCTTTTAATAGAGTAGTGCGGTATTTATACTCAATCAGACTTTTTGACCACGTAACTCCCTCTGTTAACCGATTCTTGGGTTGTAGTTTCTCAAATTTTGTACATTTCCGATCTCTGTTGTTGTTTTACAAAATGTTCAAAAATCAATTTCCTACCTTTCTCACGAATTTGTTTAAATTTGGCCGTTCATCACGTACGAATCAATTAATAATTCCTAGAGCGAGGGGTTATATGAATAGGTCCTTTCAGGTGAGAATAGCCAGATTGTTCAACTTGCTTCCTTCTACACTACGAGTATTTAACTTCACTAGCGCTACGTATCGCAAAAAGCTTCTTCAACACTTTGGAGAAATAACGCAGTAGTTGACAATGTTTCTTTTTGGTTTTTGTTTTTTACAATGTTCCTTTGATTTTTTTTTTATATTTTATTATTGCCTTTGGAAATTTTTGATTCATTCAACTGATTAAATAATGTATACACTATTTTCAATAGAGCTTGTGTTTGTAGTTTTCTTTTTGAAAACACCTTTGGGAACTCTGAATTATTATTAGTCATGAATAATATAATCTCTAATTTAACTTTGTTATCAACTAGTTTTTTGATCTTGCTACTTAATTAAAGGATATAATTGTTATGTAATTTCTTATTTAATGAAAACATATAATGTGTGTTATAAATGGAGTAGTTCTTTTGTAATTTATTTGAATTGGCCGAGAGGCTTAAAATTACAAGTGTGAATAAATAAATAAATAAATAAATAAATTTATCTTCATTAAAAAGAGTGATATGACAGTTAAGGTTTATTTTGTTTTGTCAGTTGGTTTGTACTGAATATTTCATAAAATATCGTTTTTGACCAACATAACTTCTTTTCTTCAAAAGTCTTCAATGAATATGATACAGCGTTGGAAAGACTAATCTGTTCCCCAATTTCCCAAGTTAACTTTTGCTGCCGCCCGATTAGACACAAAGATGATAGTGATAATTTAATGGAAAAAAGTATGATTTTGTAGTCCTAAACGTGTTTACAGAACTTAAAAATGTTTACTAGATCAAGAGAAATTGTATTTTGGTATTCTGAACCACTGTGCGACTGTCGCTTATTAATGTTTGTGGTTGAATGAAGTAGTTGTGGCAAGTTCAGAATGTAACAATATGATTCCTAAACATAATTTTTGACCTTTCATTATACTTAAACAATGCAACATATTATAAATTTTAAATTTTGTACCTAAAGAAAAGGAAAAAATATTTTTCTACAATTATTTTACGCTTCAAAAAGTTTTCAATACAGTCATATCATTTTCCAAGATTTGTGAATTCATAGTCTATACAACTTTATACCAAAAACAAAAAAATGTCGTTTTTAATTTTTCTCTATTTGGCTTGAATTGGTTATGAAAGCTGGAATATATAATCGGGCATATTTGTCACATTTAGTATCCTATCGGAATTATATACACCACGCGATGGCAAATGTTGTGTTATTTACGAAAAAAATGTCGGGTCATTTTGGTGTAAAACTTCACCCACAAAGCGATTTTTTAAAATCACCCAAAAAAGTACATTCAATTTAAATATTTTATTATCGTAATAAAGTAAAATAATAAAGTGAAAAATGTTGTTTAAATATTAAAAGATATAAACTTCGAGTTCAACATGCGCGTTGTTTTGCATAATGTATAAATGTAATATACCAACGTAATAAAAACCAGTACAGGAATATCGGTCGGGTGAACTGACTTAAATATAAGTACACTCACCCGAAGTCATCCCTTGCGACCGAGTGCCAATATTTAATATCAGAGTGGCATTGCGCTAAATATTATCCAGTGGCATTGCGCTAATATTACCCAACTTAATTGCGATTCTAAGTGGCTATGGGGATTTATCGTGACTATCAGCCAATTGTCCGCCCAATATTTGTATGGGACGTACACAAATTGGCATGTCGAAGTATTGCACAAATTATTGATCAGTACCAAATTTTGTTAAGATCGGTTGTGGAGATATCGATTCGGCCAGCCGGAAAACCGCCCAACTTTTGTAAGGGAGGTACGAAAATGGGCGTGGACAGTAGTTAATCTTTAATTTTTACGAAAACATTGCTGACTACCGAATTTCATTAAGATATCTTGTAGTCTACGAGAGTTATTGTGTCGATTGACTAAATTTTGTATAGTACCGAAGTTCATAAAGATTGGTTCGGTTTTGCGGTAATTATCTTGCCGAATAACCAAATATGTATGTGAGGCACCAATATGGGCGTGGCAAAATCACCCTTGTCTTACTTGGTGACTCGTGTTTGATGGCATGAAGCCTATACCCTAATTTCATTAAGATCGGAAGGGTTTCACGCGACTTATCGCATTGACAACCCGGAGGACCACCAAGCTTTTGTATGGGAGGTACCAGAATGTATACAACCTCGCCAATTTTCTCCAGTTAAGTAGACATTTACAGATTAATAACCAACGTTTGAGTGGAAGCTAATCACATCTACCAGAAACAAGTTTTAAGAGAAATCACCCCTATTCTGCATTGCAATTACGTTCCCGCATTACGTTACGTTACGATCGTAAAATGGTATTCCAACTAAAAACGTAATTGGAAGAAAAAGAGGAAGACAAAGAGTGTATTCACAACCAGCTGTTTTGTAGTGAAACGTATGAGATTGAAACAAAAAAAAAATGCCAATTGTATAAACATTTTAATAAAAAGTTGAATATAGTGCAAATAAAACACTGATTCAGTGATAAAACAGATAATAATTAACTATTGTTGATACTTTAACTTGATACTTAACGTTATACAGGACTGGTGCCACTTTCCAACTCGCGGATGTCCTCGGAAAATATAAAGCTGACATCACAGCGATCCATGAAATGCGATGGACAGGATATGGTTGCACCAGGAAGAAAAACTTCGATATTTACTACAGCTGCCATGAGCGTAAGCACGAATTTGGGTGCGGATTTATAGTAGGCAAGAGACTGCGACACCTAGTTTCAAGGTTCAACCCAGTGAGTGACCGCATAGCCACAATTCGCATCAAAGCAAAATATTTCAACATCTCGTTAATTTGTGTGCACGCACCGACAGAGGATAAATATGATGAGGTCAAAGAAACATTTTATGAGCGCCTGGAGGAAGTATATGAACGCTGCACTGACCACGACATTAAGATTATTCTAGGCGATTTTAATGCCAAATTAGGAAAGGAAAGTGTATTTCGACCAACCATCGGCAATCACAGTCTACATGATACCACCTCCGATAATGGAATAAGACTGATAGACTTCGCCGTTGCAAAGAACATGGTAGTTAGTAGCACACGATTCCAGCATAAGGACATTCATAAGGCGACCTGGATATCTCCTGATCAACGGACGAAGAACCAGAAGAAGGCACTCTTCTAGTGTGATGGATGTACGTGTGATTCGAGGTGCCAATATCGACTCGGATCATTACCTGGTGGCTGCGAAAGTTCGCACGAGATTGAGCAGGGCGAAAAACGTACGGAGCCCAACACAGGAAAAGCTGGATATTGACAAGCTACAAATACCGGAGATATCAATGTCCTATCGACAGAAACTCTCTCTCCTGCTGGAGCAGAATACCCTCCTCCCGAAGACCCAGATGCGCAGTGGAAGCACATCTCCCATTCTTTGGAAATCGCTGCAATGACTAAACTTGGCTATCAAAAACCGCAGAAGGATAAGCCATGGTACGACGAAGAATGTCGCATTGCAACTGATGAAAAAGACGCTGCACGTACAACGCGTGCTGCGAGTGAGCGGTACAAGAGGCTGATAAGGGAGGAAAACCAACTATTTAGGTGAAAAAGTGGCAGTGGGAGCAGAGAGAGAGTGAAAGAACCGAAATGTGCAGGATGAATGGTGAATCCCGTAAGTTTTTCCAGAGGGTAAGAAGATCGACCAACGGGCCTAATAATGGGCTGCCCTCCTGCAAGGACGAGAATGGAAATCTGGTGACTGAGAAGCAGTGTGTTCTCAAAATGTGGAGAGACCACTTTTCAGCACTACTCCGCTCAGATTCTTCCACTGAAGATCAGGAGGCAATGATAGTGGAAGATAGTATAGATTGTACCCCCCCCAACCAAGACGAGATTAGAACGGCGATCTCCCGCCTGAAGAATAATAAAGCTGCTGGTGTGGATGGCCTACCCGCTGAACTTTTTAAGGCAGGTGGCGAAGGACTGATAGCCCACATGCATCAACTGATATGCGGTATATGGCTGGGGGAATCTATGCCCGACGACTGGAGTCTCAGTGTATTATGTCCTGTATTCAAAAAGGGTGATCCGTGTGTCTGTTCCAACTATCGCGGTAGCAGTCTTTTATCCATCGCGTATAAGGTCTTGTCGAGCGTATTATGTGAAAGACTAAAGCCAATTATTGAAAACCTGATTGGACCTTATCACTGTGGTTTTAGACCAGGCAAGTCCACAACTGACCAAATATTCACGCTACGCCAAATCCTGGAAAAGACCCACGAAAAGCAAATTGATACATACCACCTTTTTGTCGATTACAAAGCTGCTTTCGATAGCCCCATACGGGGAAAACTGTACGAAGCTATGTCTGAACTTGGTATTCTGGCAAAACTGATCCACCTCTGTAGAATGACGCTGACCAACACCAAATCAGCAGTGAAAGTGGGGAAAGACCTGCACTTTCGTGCAATCTCTTCAACATCTTAATGGAGATAATAATGAGAAAGGCTGCAGTAAATACGAACAAGACCATTAACACGAAAAGCCATATGTTGCTGGCGTATGCTGACGACATAGACATCATTGGGCGAAATTTGCGAGAGGTTACTGCAGTATTTTCAAGAATCGAAAAGGAATCAGCGAAGGTGGGTCTTGCTGTTAATGAGGGAAAGACAAAATTGATGGTGTCAACGACTAGAGAAACCTCTCGACTTGGTCCGCACTTGAACGTTGACAACCGATTTAATTTTGAAGTGGTAGATGAATTTGTCTACCTTGGATCAGCCGTGAACAAGGACAACAACGTCAGCCTGGAGATAGATAGGAGAATTGTGCTTGCAAATAGATGTTATTTTGCTGAGCCCTTTAGGAATAAAGCCCTCTGTCGACGGACAAAAGTCCAGCTATATCAGACTCTCATTTTACCTGTCTTGACATATGGCTCCGAAACTTGGGTCATATCGCAAGCGGATGAAAAACACCTGGGAGTTTTCGAGAGAAAAATTCTCCGTAAAATATATGGTCATGTTAGGGAAAACGGCGAGTACCGACGTCGCTG
This sequence comes from Phaonia tiefii, assembly GCA_963931995.1. NCBI lineage: Eukaryota > Metazoa > Arthropoda > Insecta > Diptera > Muscidae > Phaonia > Phaonia tiefii. Next base: position 190,979,509 of record OZ008368.1, on the reverse strand, counting down.
GAACGCAGAGCTATATAATCTACGCTCTGACGTGGACATAGCTAGACGGATCAAATTGGGCCAATTGCGTTGGTTAGGCCATGTTATCAGAATGGATGAAGATGAGCCAGCGCGAAGGGTTTTCGATGACGTACCCGATAGAAGCAGGAAAAGAGGACGACCAAGACTCCGTTGGAAAGACCAGGCAGAATAATATCCCTCCGTATCCTTGGTGTTGCCAACTGACGAGGAAAGGCGAAGGACAGAGCCAGTGGGAAGAATATGTGGAAATTTGTTTAATTTGTTTGTTTAATTAATATGTGTAAGACGTTTGACCTCATGAGGTTGTGAAATAGTCAATAAAAGTACTACTTTTCCAGTGAAAATATCCAGTAACTGTTTTCGAGAGAGTAAGCTCGATTTTAGTCTCCCAGTTGAAAATATCACAAAATCTACACAGACGACATCCACTGAAAACTTGCAAGAAATAAGAACTTGTATGTGAACAGCTGATTTGCAATGTAAATATTGGAAGAACCAAACAACCGCAGTTCGAATAAAACATTACAAATCAGCAGAACTGTCTTCTTTTTTAAAACCAATGAAAATACACTTTTAAAATAAATAAAAATTCAATAAACTTCTAATATTAATTTGTTATTTTATATTCTTTATATTTCCTAATTTTGTTTGTTAGACAGATCTCTCAAAGTCGACCCATGATATGGGTTGGTGATGCATTGCGAAGAATGTCCTATGCGGATTGCCGATTCGCAGCCATTTGCCTTCCCAGCAAATCTATTGGTAACAGATGTTGGAATAACACCAAAACCGACGGGCACCCGTGATGCCCACCATTGCCATTCTCTGGAATTTTGTCAACAGAATCAGGTAGATGGATTTTTCCAGTACTGGCCGTTAAACCATGCAGTATCGCGGACAACAGCTGTATATATCCAGCAAACTATACCATCGACCTCAATGGCTTTTTTTTACACGAATATAGGGTCACTGTGGCTCTACTGATCCTATACATAGTTTTTGAGTTGAAATTAAGCTTTCTATCGAGAATCACACCTAGATATCTTGCACTATGAATATACGGAACCTTGTGCTTCCTGGTAAAGAGTACGAGCTCGGAGTTCTCTGGATTTACGCCCAGCTCATTCTCCGTGGTCCACTCAGAGAGTCTCCGGACTAAGTTTTGGAGCACATCTCTGCACGTGGAGGGGTATTTTCCCTGTACTGCTATTGCCAGGTCGTAAGCATATGCTACAACTGCTACCTTCCGCTCCAACTCAAGCAGGACACGGTTGAGTGCTACATTCCAGAATAGTGGAAAAAAGTATGCATTATAACAACGTACCAGCTCGATAAACCAGTAGAATGAATTCGCCTCAGTTAAGAGAATTCTCCGGGATTCGAGATGATTCTACAAAGATAAACAACAATGTCTAGAAGGTTCTTGAATTCATTAGATATAACTTCATTTGAGTATGGTGAGTTGGTATAAATAGCGGAGATCTTTTGAATGGAGAGTTCAGTTTGTGACTAACCGCCGTAAAATAAGCAACGCGATTTGAGAGTAAAATATAAGAGTTATTAAAGTGGTGAAAATAAAGTAAACTGTTGTACTATATATGTAAGTAAAATAAAATGAAGTTATACCGTTGTAATTATCGTAATTTAAAACGATCATTGTTTTATTATTGGGAATAAAACAACGCAAAAAGGACGAATAAGGAAATTCGTAACAATATGGACAAATGCGATAACAGTGTTTTCCTTTATGTAAATATATTTCTCTATGAAGCTGAGATTTCTCTATGAAGTGCAGAGCGGTTTCCGTAGATTTGCCATTGTTGTAGGCGTGCTGGCATGTGGACAACTGAGAAGCACCTATGGTCGTTCGCAGATATGAGTCAATCATCCTCTCCCATGCTGTCAGAAGGAAAGATTAGAGACTGATTGGTCCAAAGTCCATGGGACTAAGATGCGATGATTACCACCTTGGATTCTATCAATCTAACTAGTACATAGGATAGTTTGATGCAGCTCGTATAAACTTTTAGTAACCAGGTAGCCAAAATATGGTACTCTCAATGGACCGGATATACGAAAATTAATGAAAAGCGAATCTTTCACAAATATGCTTTCGAACCATTATAACCACATATGTACATGGGACGCATTGAAACAAGTCATCGAAGGCGTTTTATAAAAGAACCGTGTACATACACAAACGAGGGGACAACTTGCTGTGTTATTTTGAAAAATGCATCCATGAGGTTAAAATTACATTTCATGCATTTCCACCTTGATACCTTTTTGGCACAATTACCTCAGGAATCGGACGAACAAGGAGAGAGGTTCCACCAGGTGACCATGCCAATGGAAAAGCGATTCAAAGGCAATTAGGTGCATTGCTTGCGGAGGTTTGTTGGTGGAGTTCTAAAATTATGCAGTTTGAAGACGAAAGCACCGAAGATGACGATGACACTGAAATTGGTGGACACACTGAACAAAACATGCCCTTGAATATTGAATATGCAGACTCAGTACATGAATATGAAAAACCTTCGAAGAAAACAAGATTATCAGAACCACAAGCGTCAACTTCAACGAGGATGGATTTTAACAATAATTGAAAATGTTCTAAATTTTGTTTCCATGCATAGATAACATTTTATATATATTTTTATACATATTTTCAGTGTAAGAATGGCTATGAATGGATATGTAATATGAATCCGAATTTTTATTTTCATGCAAAATAATGTCCACAAAGAAAAAACACAGCATATTTGTGGATTTGTAAAAAGGGTGAAAAAATGGAGGAACAAATTTAGAAAAATGGGAATTTTTGCGATTTTTAAGGCACGAGATGCACTTTTTTCGGGTGGATTGTTCCGCATTATTTTTCTTCTATTCAATATCAACAACTTTGCTTCAGACACAAAAGATATATTCCGTACGGTATACCGACGAGATACAACCGTGTTAAAATATAGACAAAGAGCTAAAAATCCACCTCTAGCAAAAAAATGCATATGGCCATTAACTTATTAAAGCAGCCAACTTGACAAAACGAATGATGCACTAGTTTTTATTTTTGGGGATACTTTCAAGTGAAATTCTCAGAATTGAGTCCTGAAATCATGTGTTGTACTGTGTAATTGTGCTGGCTTTTGGTATTCATTATGGATATTTATTTCACCAGCTAGATCTGAAGACTGCTTTCCTACTTAGGAATTTAAAGGAAGACGCTTTCAGGGTCTTGGCGGATGGTGTTTCAAACAAATGTATTTCAAATATCGAATTGTGTACCATATCTCTGGACTGACATTTGAAAAAGAAGTGTTTTATAAAACGTAAACTTCAGCCTGTGACTATCGGCGTCGGTATAAAATACCAATAATTTGTGAGTCACTTGTGTTGTCATTCGAAAAATATATATATTGTAAAATTTACAGAAAGCGGTACGGAAGTGGTTGTTGAAATATATTTTTCTATGAGTTATTTTTGCAATTTCCTCGTCTGCGTATGAAGTTACTTATTCAATGTTGTCGACAACAATTGCCATTGAAACGCAGATGTATTGCGAATTACAAAATACAATATTTTCAGCGTTGCATTAGAGTTGGCGTTAAACATTCAGTCACTCACCGCCCGCTTTTACGCTTTATAAAATACCACGGAAAACTTATTGCCTGACCCCTAATAAAATAAGCATTGTGTTTGAAGTAATTCTATAAATCTAAATATAACCCTAAATTATTGAGATTTTTAATAAAATTAGGAAACAACAAATTACGACGGATTTGGACAGTGCATCGGCAAAGAATAATTTTTGCATTCTTGTGTACGATATGAATACATTTTTAGATTAACATTGTGCAAATATTTATTATTCCTGGTTTAAAATAATTGCTAAAAGCTTGCTCTGAACTTTACACAAAGCTTCGCAAAGTATTTTCCGAAACAAGCTGCCGAAGCCTGTATTTAAATCAAAGAACAAAGAATCCGAATATATATAATAGTACTAACTGTAAGGACATGGGACTGTCCGTGGAGGTGGAAAGTATCTGATTGCCATTCACTTGGGAGTGGCCAGAAATGATTCCTTCATTGGGCAGTCCAAGCAGCTCACTACTTCCACGCAGTAGTCCTGGGCAATGGCTTTTCGGAAACCTCCGTTAGCTAGCTAGAGTGAGAAGGCGAAACAAATGAGCATCAAATCAGGTTTAGTAGGTGACTGATGTCACTGAAGCTCATCAAACAATCGGGCATATTCTTTTGTCCTTAGAATGCGGATGAGCCAAACATACGGGCCAACGGCGGATAGAAACTAAAAGAAGAAAATCCAGGTTCAATATATCGCATCCTGGTCAGCGTCTGATCTATAATGGGCGGCTGCAATCAAATATCCTGGCGGTAGGTAAAATGCAAAAACACGGTGGGCTGGGTTTGACTCCCGCCACCGTTCATAATGGCAGTGAAAATACGTAAACGAACAAGAAAACATAAACAACCCCTATTTGTTGACGACCCCCGCAAACGTTATAAGGACCACGATTTACGGATATGCACTTGGAATGTAAGAACTCTATATGTCCTCAGATGTCCTCGAAAGTTATAAGGCTGACATTACCGCTATCCAGGAAAAGCGATGGACAGGACATGGCTGCACAAGAAAAAGAAACTGCGATATATACTACAGTTGCCATGAAAAAAAACATGAATTTGGTTGCGGATTTGTAGTTGGCAAAAGACTGCGACATCTAGTCTCTAGGTTCAATCCTGTGTGTGAATGAATAACCATAATTCGCATAAAAGCGAAATATTTTTATATTTCCCTAATTTGTGTGCATGCCCCGACAGACGAGAAAGATGATGATGCCAAAGACATATTCTATGAGCTCCTAGAGGAAACGTATGACCGCTGCCCTGGCCACGACATTAAGATTGTACTAGGAGATTTTAATGCCAAAGTAGGAAGGGAGAATGTGTTTAATCCAACTATTGGCAATTTCAGTCTACATGCTGACAGTTCCGACAACGGTATGAGACTGATTGACTTTGCCGCGGCAAAAAACATGGTCATTAATGGTACAGGATTCCAGCAACAAGGCTACTTGGGTATCCCCTGATCAAAGAACTGAGAACCAAATTGATCACGTGGTAATTGATGGAAGGCACTCATCCAGTGTAATGGACGTACGAGTGATCAGAGGAGCTAACATCGATTCTGATCACTACCTGGTAGCAGCAAAGGTTCGCACAATATTAAGTAGAGCGAAAATCTTACGAAACCAGACGCAAAGGAAGCTGGACATTGGAAAGCTGCAATTACCAGAGGTAGCCACAGCCTACTCAAGGAAGCTCTCGCAACTTTTGGCACAGAACCCACCCCCTCCCGATGACGATCCTGATGCGCAGTGGAAACCCATTTCCGACTCTATAAAAACTGCCGCAACAACCGTACTTGGTTTCGAAAAACCGCTTCGCAATAAACCGTGGTACGATGAAGAGTGTCGCATAGCAAATGACGATAAGAACGCTGCACGTATGGTAATGCTTCAGTCAATTGCAACGCCAACTGCAACTGAGCGGTATAGGGAGAAGAGAAAGGAGGTAAACCGTCTCTTTAGGCGAAAGAAACGGAAGTGGAGAAATCGCGAGAGTGAGAAAATTGAGACATACAGAAGGAAGAACGAAGCCCGAAAATTCTACCAAAAAGTTAAAAACGGAACTAATGGACATGGTTCAGGGCCCCCCTTCTGTAAACACAAGGACGGAAATCTCATCGCAGATGTGCAGAGCATGTTGGGAATATGAAGAGAGCATTTCTCCGCGCTACTAGTACCTGAGATATCCAATGAAGATGGGACAATCGATCACAATATGGACGACGACGTCGATTGCCCCCCTCCTAACCAAGACGAGGTCAGAACAGCTATTGCCCGGCTTAAGAACAACAAAGTCGCAGGAGCCGATGGATTACCGTCGGAGCTGTTTAAGGCTGGCGGCGATGACCTGATAAGGTGCATGCATCAGCTCATTAGAAAAATTTGGTTAGATGAATGCATGCCCGGCGATTGGAGTCTCAGTGTACTATGTCCCATATTTAAAAAAGGTGCCCCGAGTCTCTGTGCCAACTACCGTGGAATAAGCCTTTTATCCATAGCATATAAGGTTCTATCAAGTATAATGTGCGAAAGACTAAAACCAATTATCGCTGACCTGATTGGACCATACCAGTGTGGCTTTAGGCCTGGAAAATCGACAACCGACAGATTTTCAGGCTACGCCAAATCCTGGAGAAGACACGAAAAACAAATCGACACCTATCATCTATTTATCGATTATAAAGCGGCCTTCGATAGTCCGATACGGGAGAAACTCTATGAAGCAATGTCTGAGCTTGGTATTCCTGCAAAACTCATACGCCTTTGCAGGATGACCTTGACGAACACCAAATCCGCAGTGAAAGTTGGTAAGGATCTTACCGAACCTTTCGAAACTAAGCAAGGCCTCAGGCAAGGCGACACCCTATCGTGCGATCTCTTTAACATCTTAATGGAGATCATTATGAGAAAAGCAGCAGTCAACATGAATAAAACCAACAGCAGCAAAAGTCACATGCTGCTCGCGTATGCTGATGATATAGATATCATTGGGCGCACAATGAGAGAAGTTACTGCGGTTTTTCGAGAATTGAGAAGGAGTCAGTAAAAGTGGGTCTGACGGTAAATGAGGACAAGACAAAATTAATGGTTTCAACGAACAGGGCCTCCACGCGATTAGACCAAAGCGTGAACGTTGATAACCATTATAACTTCGAGGTAGTGGACGAATTTATATACCTCGGATCTGCCGTGAACAAAAACAACAACGTCAGCCTTGAGATCAAGCGGAGAATTGTGCTTGCGAATAGATGTTATTTTGGGCTAAGCAAGCACTTTAGAGATAAAGCCCTCTCTCGAGTAACAAAAGTCCAGCTGTACCAGACTCTCATTCAACCTGTCTTGCTTTATGGCGCAGAATTCTGGGTCCTATCGCAAGCAGACGAAACATCTGTAGGAGTCTTCGAGAGAAAAATACTCCGAAAAATTTATGGCCCTATAGTGCACAACGGCGAGTATCGGCGACGCATGAATCATGAGCTGTATGAGCTTTATCCTGACATTGACATAGTTAAGCGGATCAAGATAACGCGATTGCGCTGGCTAGGCCATGTCAGTAGAATGGATGAAGATGAACCAGCGCGAAGGGTTTTCGAAACCGAACTCGAAGGAAGACGAAAAATAGGAAGACCAAGACTCCGCTGGAGGGATCAGGTTGACGAATCCCTGCGTACACTTGGTATTGCCAACTGGACAAATAAATCAAAAGATTGAACTGGTTGGCGAAATATGTTATCTTCGTTTTATAAAGTCCCTGACCCCCCGTTGTTGTCCGAGACCGGATAAGTAAGTAAGTACTAACTGTAATTGTAGGGCTAGTAGAATATTTGAGATTCAAGAATGGAGGGTTTCGAATGAGCACTCATACTCGGATCACAGATACATTAGATTCAGGATAACACCGCCACCGCCGAAACCGATAAATTTCCGAAATAGGACCAAGACAGACTGGTGGACAAAGTTTGGAAGCCTACATAGGAATGGACTAGATCACCCTCAACTCGAATACTCTAGACAACGCAAGCACTAGTAAAGTCTTTCGAGTACAGCTGCCCACTTCGGAAAAGAAATGGGCCCAAGAAAAACCATGGGTTACAGCGGAAATACGAAATCTAGAGAAGAATGTCCGTAGATTTTACAACAGGGCCACGCGTAAGAAACTACCAGTATACTGGGAGGACTATAAGAGGAGTCTCAGTGAATAGAACGCAATATTATGAAAAGCGAGACGCAACTCCTGGAGACTATTCAGTGACCAGGTGGACAGCGTCAACGACATGTCGAAGATGAAAAAATTCCTCTCTAAGACCCACGTACAGGCGGAAACACTAGTAGGTGACACGGGAAAGATAATGGATACAATGGAACAAACGCTAAGGCACCTGATGGATACACACTTTCCAAATGGGAACGCGGAACCTACAAGGGAATGGTCACAAGGTGAGAATGTAGTACATCAGACGCGGACCAAATGGTCGAAAAAGCTATAAAGAGCTTCTCCCCATATAAAGCGGCGGCACCGGATGGTATCTTTCCGGCTATCCTACAACATGGGGTTGACCAACTAACAACCCATTTGGCAGGAATTTTTACCGCATGCTTAAAATATGCCTACACACCGAGAAACTGGCAGCAGGCTAGGGTAGTATTTATACACAAACCTGGAAAAGCAAGCTATGCAACGGCAAAGGCTTATAGACCAATTAGCCTTACCTCGTTTCTACTCAAAACCCTGGGGAGAATAGTGGACGACATGGTGAAAAGTGGAATACCGAACGATATGCTGAAGCTTAGGCAACACGTCTATGTCAAACGCAGATCGGTGGATACCGCACTTCATGAGGTAACCTACTACCTAGAGCAATCTCTCAATGACAAACTAAATACACTCGCTGTGTGCATAGATATTGAGGGAGCGTTCAATAATGTCCGAACCGAAACACTCATCCAATCCTTAGACCAGTTTATGGTGGACCGGGCGTTAAAAGACTGGATCAACCATATGCTAAGGAGTAGATGGATAAACTGTGGTTCCCATGATGTAAATATTAGAGACGTGGAACTCCACCGGGAGGGATTATATCACCACTCTTATGGGTCCTCACAATTGGTATTAATGGTGCAATAAGGACAACATCGACAAGAGCCATGGAGACTATTTTATGTATTCAGCCAATCGAGATTAGAGTCAAATTCGAGGCCGCCCTTGCGGTAAAACGCCTAAAAGCAACAGGTGAATGGATCAACAAGGATCTTACGGCAAAACACCAACGGATAATTGGGGCCTTAGTCGGGTACACGCAAGATATGAGTGAGTCTGACCGAATACCTGAGATAAGGGTTAAGGCGAATTGCTTGACCTTAACGCCAACTAGAGACGCCTGGCAGAATGGGACCTTGGCACAAATGCCAAATGGGTCTCGTTGCTACACGGATGGCTCAAAGCTAGGGGAAAGAACGGGCCTAGGATTCTTCATTGAAAATCCAGCAACCGAATTCCATCTACGCTTCCCGGATCATAATACAAACTTTCAGGCGGAAGTTCGGGCGATTACGGAGTGTATCAAATGGCTCAGCGATAATACAAACCTAGCGGAGGCAAATATCTTCACGGATAGCCAAATGGCAATCAAGGCAATATCATCGGAAACTGTCAAATATAGAACGGTCCTTGATTGTAAGAACGATTATTCTATGCACGGCAGACTGGGTGCCGGAGCACAGCGGAGTATTCGGCAACGAAAGAGCGAACCTCCTGGCTACGAAAGCCAGGAATCTCCAAACGGTGAGCGTAGATGGAGCGAAACCCTTTGGGGTGACGAAGGCTGAGTTGAGTAAATGGGCGAAGTCGGCACATATAGCCCAGTGGAACCAGGAATCAGTAGGCAGGATGACAAAGATCCTATGGGGAGACCCAGATGGGTTGAGGACAAAAGGTTTGCTGAAACTGGGAAAATCTGAAATGAGCAAGACGATGGGAGTCTTAACGGTGCATTCGGGATTACGGGACACCTAGTGGCGAATGGTGGGTGCAGGGCATGCATGGAGGACGATGAGACCATGGAGCATTTCTTATGCCACTGCCCGGCCTTCACACAAGCTAAATCCAGATATCTTTCGGATAGTACGATGCCGGACATGACCAAACTTGTGGATATAGTAAATTAGTAGGGTAAACTTAGAGCGCACAACAGGTCGCATCAGCGGCTTAAGTGTATGTCTTACTGACATGGGAAGGTTTAGAGTGCTCCTTTTGATCACTCAACACCCCACCCCTCTTTTCAAACTGACTAACTAACTATAAGAATAATCTTTTAAAAATCGGACACCGGCACCGAAATTATGTAACTTTTTAATGATAAAAATTGGTAGTTAAATTGTCAGAATTCTTATAATTTCAATACAAAATTTTCGAATTGTTCAATTTAACTACCGATTTATATCGTCAAAAAGTTACAGAATTCCGGCGCCGGTGTTCATTACTAATGTTGCCCTGTATACCTTGAACTGTTGGTTTTTGCTTCATTGTTATTTATATGGAATCCTATAACTTTCGTTAGCTGGGAAGTTGCCACTACATCGACTAAAACAAAAACAAAAGACTTAAGACACAAACCTTAACGGCTAAGTGCCCATAAAAGGATTGAATTTCTGCTTATTAAATATTGAAATCTAACTTAACATAATTTATGTTGAGGTTTTGTTCGTTTTTGTTAGGGCTAAGATTTTTATTTTGTATTAATCAGTCAACAAAATGCAATCGAGGTTCGAGCCAAAATGGAAAAGAATATATTCATTTCGAATCACATAACGTACTTTTATTAACACATTTGTGTCTCAAATATATAAAATTTCAATTTAAATATAGAAATTCCTCAAACAGAAAACCCAAAGCCAAAGTGAAATTGAAAACAGAAAACAGACAAACCCAACGACAAACCCATTTTGGGGCGAGAGGTGAAATATAAAATGTCTGCTGTCTTAGCACTGTAAAGGTTTGTCTTTCAAACAAAAAAACAAAACAAAAACTAAAGTACTCAATTTCTTATGCGGCTGATTGGAATAACTAATTGCGTATGAAGTTACGTGCTTATGTGGAGTAAATACTCGTACAACACCCTCCCCCACAGATCCACACTCGATTGGCAACCAATTTTTATAGATTATATTAAGTGCCAACCAGGAATCCAAATGAAACGATTGAAAAGAGGGTTGTACGTGCCAGAAACTAAGACCAAAACATTAACTAAGAAATTTCCAATCAACACTAAAGCAAGCAATACATTTAATATGGTCATAAATAGCGACATTAAGAAGTCCGTCCATTGTGTCGTCCACTCCACCACGTTCGATGTACGATTACAAATTGTGAAAGTGAAAGTTTTCTTCCATTTCTTTCTAAATTCTTGTGGAAGTTGTAAAGTGTGAGAATAAACTCCTTGTGTTTTGAATTTAAACAAACGCACGCACATGCTCAAATCTCTCTTAGATATTTCTGTGGATCACCTCTCTCTCAGATCAGGTGGAGGTAGTCCATCTACATATCTATTGCTGAACCTCTACTCGGGAGCTGGTTGATAGCTGCGTTCAGTTATGGTTAAATTGTCCATTTATGTCAAATTCATTCAGTGTTTGGATTTTAAACATAAATGACTAATTATGGAGGAACTAAAAGTTACAAACTCCTTTTGTGTACAACAACGCACACGCACATGCACAGCGGCAGACCCAATAAACAAGATTTGTGGAAGATGTGGTGGTAACCGCTTTTAACCTGTATTACTGTGTTCTCCAAATGTCTTTCGTTGTATTGTTTGGAGTAGCAATAGTTTAATGTTCATGTTGGTTGATATTAAATCTTTTTAAGGAAGTTATGATTGAGCCAGGGAATGAATATCAAGATGAAACGTGGAAATTGACAGGGGATTTGTATACGACACTGACGCTAAGTCGATCATTTCCAACTAAAAGTACTTTGGACTTTGTCACTGTAATTGGAGGTAACACCTGCTTAACTCTTTCCGACTGGGTCCTTGGAGTTGGAATATTGTGTGGTTTTGTGCTGCTCCTATAAAAAAAAATAAATAAATGGTTTCCCGTTACATCCCACGAGGGGATTAGGGAGAGCTTCTCACAACCAGTGAGATGTGCGCGTTCTAGTTTTACACTCACTGATTGGGACCTACAGTTTTACACCGGTTCCGAACGGTATTTTGAGAAGCTTTTTCATGGCTAAATACTCGATAGTGTCGCCGTCACTAAGCGAGGTGACCGCCGTCGAAAGAAATTTAAGGTGGTCAGAGTAGGGATTGAACCCACGTCCTCATGCACAAGAGCCGCGCACACTACCATTGCACCACCGACGGCTGTTCCTATTCTCGGTTAATATTATGGAGTTAGTTAAAATTTTGAATAAATTATTAGAATGAGTAGAATAAATATCATCGGGTAAAAGTTTTTCTCGATAATTTCTTTACTTGTCTTCAAATCCTTTGCCTTTTAGATATCGTTCCTGCCGCTTTCGACAATTGTTCTATGTATTCAGATCATTTTTTTCTCATGACTTATACCACCTGCATATGCGAGCAGCATTACTGCCTCCATTAAGATGTTGAAGAGATCACATGACGCCTTGTCTGAGGTCTCGCTTGATACGAAGTGGTTCAAGAACATCTTAATCACCTTTTCCGAAGGATTTAGCGAGTGCCATTCTGTAATCGTGTATCACCTTAGCAGGGTATGACACTTTCCAGGAAACTGTTCAGACGACATATGGATGGACTGGACTCACCGACCAAACACGTCATCGTAATCACGTTACGATGATAACTGCTAAAACACTATACTCGACAATAAGATGTTTTAAACCTTGCAAAACATCTGGCCCTGACGACAAGCACCAGTAAAGTTACAAATTGAACTCCACATAGAGAGAATCCAAGGTGGTATTTATCCCAAAAGCGGCGATATCATCACATATTAGTCCAAAATACTTTAAACCCATCAGTCAATCAACTTTCTTTCTGAAGACATTCGAAAAGACCATGCGGACAACCATAAGTACTTTTGAGCTGTCCACATGCCGGCACGCATACAACATGAGCAAAAGGAAGGAAACCAGTTGGACGGTCATTGCATACCGTCCGTACCGTACTAATTGTTTGAAAAGAGGTTGTAGCAACCGTAAATTCGGCTGTTAACACCGAATTGGGGTTGCCACAACCGAATTGAGATTATTACGACCAAATTTAGTCCTCACAACCGAAATTCGGTTGAAGCAACCTCGTTTCATAATTGATTCGGTTGTGACAACCGAATCTTCAATTATATTCGTTCAGTCAACTAAATTTGAAAAATTTCGATTGGAACAACCGAATTTGAAATTAATTCAGATGCAACATCCGAAATTTGTACCAAATTCGGTTGGAATAACCGAATTTGGCATCAATTCGGTTGGAGTAACCGAATTTGGCATCAATTCGGTTGTAACTATCGAATTTCGTATCAATTCAGGTGCAGCAACCGAATTTGGTATCAATTCGGTTGTAACTACCGAATTTGGTATCAATTCGGTCGCAATAACCGAATTAATCCTTAAGTCGGTTGCAGCGACCGAATTCGGCGTCAATTCGGTTGCTGTAACTGAATTTCTCATGAATTCTGTAGGTACAACCGAATTTCATTTTCAATTCGGTTACCACAACATAATTCTAGGTATTTAAAAATTGACGTTTAAAATTATGAAAACAAATATTATATTAGAAGAAGTTAAACAGTGTATAAGTGTTCTCGTCACGGTGTTCTTAAGTAGGTAAAAATATTGTAATTGTGGTTTCTGTGTTAAATCGTCTTATTTTGCAGAGAATGTCCAAGCCGATATCAAGAGTTTTGAAGCTGTCCAAGTTCGGTCTGCAATAATGCTGCAAAAATCTGTGTAGGTAGTGACATGTAAAATAAATGTGTTATTCTAAAGATTATCCTATATAAATAACTTTATTTTCTCGCTCTCTAATGTTTTTAATAAGAACACTGGATAATAAATAATTAGTTAATAATAAAAAAATCCAAAATTTATTTCCGACATTATCTAAATTCGGTTGTGACAACCTCTAATGAGGTTGTGTCAACCTCTAATGAGGTTGCGACAACTTCTAATGAGGATGTACAATAGGGTAATAACTTTTTGCATTTTTTGTAAACATCAAATCTCCCCAGACAAAATCGTGTAGGGCATGGACAAATATTAAAAACTGCGTTTTTAGTTTTTCGCTATCGTTAAAAAAGGTTACGCACCAAACGCGTTAAAGTTTTGAATCAAACGTGGAATAAAAATAGTACAAGATATACAGAGTGATTCAGGAAGTTCCGGACAAATTTCTCCAGCATATTCCTTGGCTCATTTCATGAAGAAAAGTCCACTAGGACCATGTCCAAAAATGCAAGGGTGCGAAATGGCAGCGGGTTCAAAATTTTCGGATTGGTGGTCGGAGTGTAGTAGGGTAAAGTTGCTAACTTCTGAGCCAGTGGCCTGACGTGTTGGAAAGGTCTTTAAGAGGCCTTTCAGAATCAATAAAAAAAGGTAGAAAAAAAGTCAAATCGTCAAGATATAGAGCTTTCGGAAAAAAATTCACATAACCTCAATTTGCTCAGCCAGATGGCAGGTAACTTATGTTTTTTTTTCTGTTGAAAAATAGACATACCTCTTACCTTTCCAAAACATCTATAACATCTATAGCGGCGTATAGGGACTAAATCTATCAAAGTCAGATTTTATGCTGCTGCTAAAACCAGATTTTATGCTGCCGCTAAAACCAGATTTTATGCTGCTGCTAAAACCAGATTTTCTGCTACTGCGAAAGAGAATAATGACGTGTTAAACAAAAATGAGCGAGCAAGAGAGCAATGAAAGAGTGGTGTGGCAGGGGTGAGGCAAACGAAATTGTGTCTATAGCGTATGTATTAACATAATAATGTATGTATGACATGTGTCTGTTGCTGTTGTTGAACGGAGATATAAAGCATAGCCACGCAAAATTTCATTTGCAAGCCCATGGGCTTGCGCAGTCGACGTTATGGTGACACACTAATACGTCAGCTACTTCGTACAAAGTATGTGTGATGTTGTGTGTTTGGCTATTTCGTTGCTGTTCATATGGCAAACATGTGGTTATGTGACACACATATACGTCAGCTACTTCGGACAAAGTATGTGTGATGTTGTGTGTTTGGTTGTTTCGTTGTTGTTGCTATGGCCAACCAAATCGAGGCATTTGATGTTCAGCATTGTATACAAATGTTTTATGTTTTATTTTCCAATGTAACAATTACTAATGTGTTCATAGAAATCAAACAGGTACCGTGTAGCAAAAGGTGTTAACACATCATCCGTGTGTTCGACCACTCATTGATTTTCTTACTGAAAAAGTTACTTGCCATCTGGCTGAGCAAATTGAGGTTATGTGAATTTTTCCCCCCCATTTTTTTCCGAACGCTCTGTATCTCGGCGGTTTGACTTTTTTCTACTTTTTTTTCATTGATTTTTTATTGATTCTGAAAGGCCTCTTAAAGACCTTTCCAACAAGCCCAAAAACAAAAACATCCGACCACTGGCTCAGAAGTTATCAACTTTACCCTACTACCCTCCGACCCCCAATCCGAAAATATTTTGAACCCGCTGTCATTTCGCACCCTTGCATTTTCGGACATGGTCCTAGTGGACTTTTCTTCATGAAATGAGCCAAGGAATACGCTGGAGGAATTTGTCAGGAACTTCCTGAATCACCCTGTTGCGACAACTTCTAATGAGGTTGTGTCAACCTCTAATGAGGTTGTGATAACCTCTAATGAGGTTGTGATAACCTCTAATGAGGTTGTGTCAACCTCTAATGAGGTTGTGTCAACGTCTGATGAGGTTGTGACAACCTCTAAATTCGGTTACGGCTAATTCGGCTGTCTCAACGTGTTTTTTCTGTGAGTGTATGCGACTTATTATGCGCAGGCATTTATTTACGAATGGCTGTAGTCTAAGTGCCGTCGCAGTCGTCATTTTGCAGGTTTGCCTGCCATGTAATAGGGTGGATTTCATACACGAGTTAAATATTCTCGTTTTTGTCCTGAAAAAGATTTGTGTTGACCGCCATATTTTGTTCAATCGGCCAAATGCAGAGCGCGCTTTGTTTAATCTGTTCCCTGTGTCGAGTTCAATTGCTCCGTCTGCCGACGTCATACAACCTAAGTAGCAAAATGACGTTACATACTGTATCCGTTAGTTTTGGATCATTGATGATCCGATGAGTTATTTATGCGCATTGCCTGTGTCTTTTCCATATTTACCTCCAAGCCCACTGCGCCTGCCCATGCAACCAGTTCTTTAATTTTATCCTGCATATCAGTGAACTTATGAGATAAAAGGCAGATGTCATAAGCAAAATCGAGGTCTTCTAGGTGACGATGTAGATTTCAGACGATACCTCTTCGTTTCTTCGAAAGTTTTACCATTATTTATATAGAACTGGTATGATCACTTATTTCCGCATAGTTCTGTCTCCATCTACGAGTTTGTTCCATAGTATTTGTCTGTAGACTTCTGGTTTCGTTCTTTACGGCATGGCTTCTGTTCATATTTTGGTCTAAAAACCGACCGATACTCTGATACCGTTCCCTCATGTTATTAGCGCCCCCAGCTATTTCACGCGGCGTTAGCCATATTCTCCATGTATTCCCTGTTGTCCTTACGGCCTGACTTTGTTACTGCTTTCGCCAAAGCGGTATAACTTGTTGAAGCTTGAGCTTATTTTTTCATTGGATCAAGTTCCACGTGTTGTCCCACATCCATATTTTCCTTTACGTACTGTGATCGTAGCCAATTTTACCTGTCGCGATGATTCTGAGAGAGTTGCATGTTCCTTCGCATGTTATGTTCGTCGACGGTACACATTCCCTTAATGCACTTCCAACTTCTCCGTTCTTCTTCTTGTCCCATAATTTTAAGGCGTTGAAGCATTTGGGTACTTCATGTGTGTTCCTCCCGTACATTTTCCTCAATTTGATTCTCATAGTCGCAACCACTAGCTCGTGGTAGCTGTCAATATCAGTGCCTCTGTTACTGCGCACGTCTATTAGCGATCCTCCCCATTTGCGCCGTATACAAATGTGGTCTATTTGATTCCGGGTGTGTCCATTTGCCGACGTCCAAGTATATTGATGGATATTTTTATGTGGGAAAATCGAACCACCAATAACCAGTTGGAAGGTTTGGCAAAATTCGATAAGTCTCCCCCCATTATTGTTCTCCGTTTCCAAGTCATGTTGTCCATAATTTCAGATATGCTATGATTGCATATTTTCCTACACCGCCCTAGAAACGGGCTGCTATAATTCGATCTGAAATAGGGTTCCATGAACATAGAGCTTTCCTTAAATCCCTGCTCTACTTTCGCTTCTTATGTCCTTTCCACTATACAGTATAAAATAGTCATTTGCTGAGACCATTTCACCGTTCCCACACCATCGGGTTGGGGTCATATGCCCGAATTACAAAATCCCGAACACAAAATCCCGAAAACAAAATCCCGAATTACAAAATCCCGAATTACAAAATCCCAAAACTGTACAATTATTCGGGATTATGAAATCTATAAATAAATTAATCGATCTAAGATCACCTATGGAAAACTGTACAATTATTCGGGATTTTGAAATCTATAAATAAATTCCTCGATCTAAGTTCACATATGGAAAACTGTACAATTATTCGCGATTTTGAAATCTATAAATAAATCGGATGATAAGGGTCCTTGTTTTGCAAAAGTCGTTTGCACACAATCATGGTGAACGACGAACATATATTAAAAAAGGAGCCTTCTGTCCACAGTCATGAGCCCGTAGCTAATGAAAAACATGTGATGCATTCTAACAACTCGTTAAAAACAAATGCAAAAAACAGTACTGAAAAGGCTCCTTGTCAAATAATAAGAGATACCGTTGCCGATACCAATCAAAATTGCCGGGTTTATTTGCCTTCCAAAGCTGCACAAAAAATATAGATCAAGCGCATTCGTTCAAATAAAGTTAATGAGCCGCAAATTTTGGATGAAATCAATATTCCGGAAGACTTAAAATTCCTGGAAGGAGAACTTATTGTTTTATATGAAAAGGAGTTCGGCGGAGAAAAGAACATTTTATTGGGTACGCAGTCTAGTTTGAAGCTTTTGGAGGAAGCACAATGTTGGTTGATGGACGGAACGTTCCATGTTGTGCCTTCGATTATGACTCAACTTTTTAGTATTCATGGTTACATTCAGGGCCAGATAGTGCCCTTAGTCTTCTGCTTAATGAGTCGCAAGACCGTAGAGGCCTATTCGGAAGTTATCTTTAGTCTTTCCAAACTAGCTTGCGAATGGAACATACACTTAAATCCACTAAAGATAATTTCGGATTTTGAAACAGCCATCATTAACACTGCGAAACAATTATTCCCGTATGCTGAGTGCAAAGGATGTCAGTTCCAGTTTGGCCAAATAATTTGGCGCAAGATTCAGAACGAGGGCTTAAGTGCTAAGTATGGGAACTGTGAAGAATTTAGCTTGCAAGTTCGGATGATAAGGGCCCTTGCTTTTGTGCCGGGTGCTAAAATACCTGAATATTATGAAGTTCTATACCGCAACTTTGCAGATGAAGATTCCAAAAAAATAGCTCGTTGGATAAATTGCAATTACAATGAAGGACGGTATGATACCGAGACCTACAGACCTACCAATCTGCGACATGCTAGAAGAAAATTTCCCACGCACCCAAAACTCTGTCGAGGGTTGCCATAGACGCCTTAAAGTTGTTGTTGGCAAAAAGCATGCCGGTCTTTACAGTCTGATCGAAAATCTGGCTAAAGAGGTGATTGTTGCTAAATCGGCAATCGAAAAAGTTAAACCGGGGAACGTTCAACCCCGCAACAAAAAAAATTGTTCAAAAAACCAAAATTTAAAGGCTGTATTCAATAACATACAATGTATGGATAAAACAGACTATTTAAAAGCCATAGCAGTTAATCTTGCATTTTAGATATAAATTGAAATTAATAAAAATACACAAAAAATTGTTTTGTATGATTTTCAATAATTCGGGATTTTTAAAAATTCGGGATTTTAATTCGGGATTTTGAAATTCGGGATTTTGAAATTCGAGATTTTGACATTTCGGCCTTTTAAAAAATTCGGGATTTTGGCATTTCGGGATTTTGAAATTCATGATTTTGATACTATCCCCACACCATCGCATTTAATTGATTCCTAGAACCGCAACATTATATCTGCTTATTTGTCCCTATGTGGCTGGCGGTGGTGCAATGGCTTGTGTGCATGTTCTTGTACATGAGAACATGGATTCGATCCCTGCTCAGACCACCTTACATTTCATTCGACGACGGTCTCCTCGCTTAGTGATGGCGACACTATCGAGTACTTAGCCCTGAAAAAGCTTCTCAAACTACCGTTCGGAACCGGCGTAAAACTGTAGGCCCCAATCAGTGAGTGTAAAACTAGAAAGCGCACATGTCACTGATTGTGAGAACCTCTCCCCAAACCCTTCATAGGATGTTATTGGGTACCATTTTTTTTTTTTATTATTTGTGCCTCTAGTTGGGCGAGCCTTGAAGATCCTGTTAGCGTTCCTACGTTCCATTGACCTATTCGTATCCGATTTCGTTTGCCAAAGGTTGTCATCATTCCGGTATTTTCAATTTTCCTTGTATCAGTTATATAATCGGTTTATATTTCGAATAGGCGGGTGATTCGACCACCGTATCCTATGAGGGCACTCGGGCTGCCAGTTCAGAGCCACCATCCTGGCTATATGGAGACACTTTGCAAGACAGACGCCTGCTCGCAAACGCACCTATCCTTGTGAGCAGTCGCTGCAATGTTGTGAGAGTTCAGGCAGGGTGTTCTCATCAAAGGGGGGAACGTACTCGCCCTGTCGATAAAGAACGAATATGCTAACACCCGCTGATTGTCCGGGGTTGCTTATTTATCATTAAGACTTATTCGCAAACGAAACGCCTCAATAATTCCGCCACCGTTTCTATGGGAACTGGAAAAACTGCTGGAAACGCAAAAGTACAGAAGAAACCCCCAAAATTCTACCAGCCACACCTACTGACGTGGGATAGGGTTCCAATTCTGTGAATATTAGTGATGCACAGGTTCGCAAGAACCGGTTCTTTACAGGAGCCGACCAGACCGGAGCTTTCAAGAACCGAAAGACGGGTCTAAATGAACCGAAAATGGATCTTTATGGACCAAAAAACGGGTTCCAAATAACCGAAACGGTTCCAAGAGACTGAAAAACTATTGTATGGGAACAAATGGGTTGAAAGAAACGTAAAATGGACTCGTTTCCAAAGGAACCAAAAGTGTTAACCTAACCTTTTTTTTAAATTTTATATTCTTCTAATAAGATATTTCATTTAAGCCTCTTAGGGACAACAATTTGCTGAGAACCGTAACCGGTCCAAATACGCGGTCCTTCTCCGAACCGGTCCAAACACCCGGTCCCTCTCGGAACAGGACTCGATAGAAAATATATATTTTTATAAAATTTTATATTCTTATAAGATACATATTTCACTTAAGCCTCTTTGGGACAGAAATACCCAGTTCTTCTCGGAACCGGACTCGACAAAACCGGTTCTTAAAATACGCGGAACTGCACATCACTAATGAATATGAGTATGGAAATTTTGTCACATATACAGAAGGAACATTTCTCAAACTGTCTTCGGCAGTAAAATAAAGAGAATTGAAGATGATGGCATCTACTGCTTACAAGGTCCTCTCTATCTACAAGTGACCAGATATCAATGTGTTACCTAACCCTGTGAAAACAGAAATCGACACTTGCCATTTATTTGTAGATTATTGCCTTCTTACACCCATACGGAAAAAAACTCTCCCAAAATGAAAATATGTTCAAAGGCTTGAAAGACTTGGTGAGTAATCCTGGATGAAGAACTAATTTGGAAATACCATATAAGAGTGGCCATCGGTGGTAAAGTGGTAGTGCGCTCCGCTCTTGTACAGTAGATCTTAATTTCTTTCGACCTCGCTGAGTGACGGCGACACTGACAAGTACTTAACCATGAAAAAGCTTCCCAAAATACGGTTCGAAGCCGTTGTAAATCTGTATGGGACCATATGGCACACATTAAAACGGAACAGAACAACGACCGAGGTTCTAAACAAACTGAAACTCCGTCGGTTCATTTAATCGAATTGTGTCAGGAGGCCTTAGAAGCGGTGCAGATCTTATTCTGTCATTGTGACTGTCTCGTGAGACTAGTTGTGCAACACTTCTCCGATGCAACAATGTGATGCCACAGAACGTCAAGTTCTGTCCCCATTGTTGAATCTGTATATTGATCTGTTATGGTTAAGGGACTCTCAAGTCATAGCATATTCCACCACTATATTCTAGGATTACGCTAAAGAGAGACATATATTAATTGAGGGCGAACCAATTAGTGCTTCGCAAAAGGTCCTAAGAGAATTCATCTTACCTTCCTGAATGCATGTTATAACTAATATGAAGTAAGATATTGTATCATACTCACACATAAGACCGGGCAGTATCATAAGGGATGTTCAACGTTCACGCCTTCATCTTTATTCACAAAGCCTCTGCCGGAATCATGAGCTGAGATTCCAAGACTAGACGAGTTTGTACCCGATAAACAGTGTTCCGTCATCAAAGCTACTGGCGTAGAGAAAGACTGGGTATTAGGTTTACCGCCCGATTCAAGTCATAACTTCACCATACCTGCCTGTTGACTAGAGTGTTGAAAACCGAAACCGAAAATACGGTGAAATCGGTTAACCGGTTATTTGACGTTGGTTAACCTGTTAACTGAGTTTTACTCAATTCGTGTTAAGTATCCTTATAAAAAATTTAAAAATTAAACAAAAATAGACGATTTTCAAATATTAATGAATGTTTCGAATTCAGTGACACCATATCTATTTCCAAATATATATAATTTCATAATTGGAATAAGTTGTATATACGATTCAATCCGGAATTCCAAAATTAAATACTACTATGAAATCCTGAGATTGAAGAATATGCAATTCAATCCAATCCAAAGCAAATTCAATTCGATGCAATTCAATACAATTCAACTCAATTCAATTAAATTCAATTCATTGCAATTCAATTAAATTCAGTTAAATTAAATTAAATTCGATTCAATGCAATTCAATTCAAATCAATTCAATTCCACTCAATTCAATTCAATACAATTCAATTCAATTCCATTCAATTCAATTCCATTCAATTTAATTTAATTCACCTCAACTCAATTCAATTCATATCAATTTAATTCAATTTAATTCAACTCAGTTCAATTTAATTCAATTCAGTTCAATTAAACACAATTCAATGCAAATCAATTCAATTTAGTCCAATTCAATTCAATTCAAGTCAATACAATGCAATCCAATTCAATTCAATTCGGTTCTATTCAATACATTTCAATTCAGTTCAGTTCAATTCAATTCAAGTCAATTCAATTGAATACAATTCAATTTAATTCAATTCAATTCAGTTCAGTTCAGTTCAGTTCAGTTCAGTTCAGTTCAGTTCAGTTCAGTTCAGTTCAGTTCAGTTCAGTTCAGTTCAGTTCAGTTCAGTTCAGTTCAGTTCAGTTCAGTTCAGTTCAGTTCAGTTCAGTTCAGTTCAGTTCAGTTCAGTTCAGTTCAGTTCAGTTCAGTTCAGTTCAGTTCAGTTCAGTTCAGTTCAGTTCAGTTCAGTTCAGTTCAGTTCAGTTCAGTTCAGTTCAGTTCAGTTCAGTTCAGTTCAGTTCAGTTCAGTTCAGTTCAGTTCAGTTCAGTTCAGTTCAGTTCAGTTCAGTTCAGTTCAGTTCAGTTCAGTTAAGTTCAGTTCAGTTCAGTTCAGTTCAGTTCAGTTCAATTCAATTCAATTCAATTCAATTCATTTCAATTCAATTCAATTCAATTCAATTCAATTCAATTCAATTCAATTCAATTCAATTCAATTCAATTCAATTCAATTCAATTCAATTCAATTCAATTCAATCCAATTCAATTCAATCGATTTAATCCAATCTAATTGAACATAGTCTAATCTAGTCTAATTAAGTTTACGTTGTTATCTTCAGAAGAAAAATAGTATCTGATGTGTTTCGTTAAAAAAATTAAATATATTAAAAATATGAATAATGGTATTATATTTTCCGAATAATAATGATCCTTTTTACGGGCAAAGGAAAAAGGACAAGCAAATGTTATTTTGAGCAGATTTTGTATTAATTTCCCAACGAAATGTAAACAAAATGTTTTCCATGCAAAATGAAAAACCGAAATTTAACTGGTTTCACCGATTTTTTCCCTTATGTTAAACTGAAAACCGGTTTACCGAAAAAGTGATTTTTCGAATAAAACGCAAACGGGAATTCGGAAAATTCGATTTTTTAAACACTCGACTGTTGACCCAGTATTCCTGCTATCAGTCGCATGTCTTAAGGCTTCGGTTTTAAGCATGAACTTGTATGCAGAAACTGTCATATCCACAGGCTCCATATCCAGTGGAACAGCTAAGGTAGGTCCTCATCTCGCCCGTTTATCAGCTCAGTGGTTCCCTGGAATATTTTCTTCTCCAGGCAATCGTGTAAGGCGGATATAGTAAAACTGATTGGTTATCTCATTTTTAGATGCGCAGCAGTTGTGGACAGTTGTTGAAGACTGGAATACAGATTGAAGAGATTAGATAGCAAACCGACTGTCTGAGTCAATGTTGATACCTCAGGCGGTAATGCCATCTCATACCAGCCCGAGGGGCAAACATCTCCGATTGCCATGACTTCTGCCTGAAATACACTACATTGGTATAGTAGGATTTGTAAAAGATTTAGACTCACCTCTTTAGACTACACCCCAAAACCTACTTTGGCATCTAGTTTGAAGATATCAGTGTAGAAGCCCAAATATGTTTTATATCCTGCCTGTTTGGGATATGAGTAGATAAGTGTCTGTCAAGGGTACATGAGGTATCATATAATCCACTTCTATTGTGGATTGCTGCAGATTACATATGGATTCCGAAGTTGCAGCCATTTGACTTTCCAGCAAATCTATTAGTAAGAGGTGAAGAATAACCCTCGGTAGGGTTTGTGTGAAGGGCACCCGTGATACACATCATTGCCATTATCTGGACTTTGTCAACAAAAGCAGGTAAGTGTATTTTCCAGTACCAGCCACACAACATTATCGGGCCATTTTTTACGAATGTTTGGCCGCTGTGGCTCTACTGATTATATCTATAGTTCTTGGCTTGTGACCAAGCTTTCTGTCGAGGATCTCAAATAGATATCTCGCATTATCCCTTAGTCAAATTTCTCTACCACCTACACTCACAGGAAAATTCGGTTAAGACAACCGAATTAGCCGTAACCGAATTAGGTTGACACAACTTCATTAGAGGTTGACACAACCTCATTAGAGGTTGACACAACCTCATTAGAGGCTCTTACAACCGAATTTAGATAGTGTCAGAATTGAATTTTGAAAGTTTATTTACTATTAAGCAAAGATTTATTTTCGTATATTCTTTTAAAAAAATTAGAACGCGAGAAATTTAAGTCATCTTTAGGGTAATCTCTATGGTATCACATTTCTTTGACATGTCACTACCGACCTTTTTTGAAGTCCCAGCCACCATGGGTCACCGCTCCACTTTTGGTGTTGTTGATTGAAGTCCTAATCGTTTCGTACACAGATGATTCCAGCATACGATATCTCAAACGACCGAACTTGAAAAGCTACAAAACTGTTGATAACTGCTTGAACATTTTCTGCAAAATAAGATGATTTAATACAAAAACCATAATTAAAATATTTTTACTTACCTTTCGTAAAAACCACAAAAATCTTATATCACCGAGACAGGAACAATTATGCATTCTTTAAATACTTTTAATATAATATTTGTTTTTTGTTGCTGTGGTAACCGAATTAAAAATGAAATTCTGTTGTACCTACACAATTCATGAGAAATTCGGTTACAGGAACCGAATTGACGCCGAATTCGGTCGATGTAACCGATTTAAGGGTTAATTCGGTTATAGCGACCGAATTGATACCAAATTTGGGGAGTTACAACCGAATTGATATCAAATTCGGTTGTGACAGGCGAATTGGTGCCAAATTCGGTTGTTGCACCTGAATTGATGCCACATTCGGTTACTCCAACCGAATTTCTTAACAATATCGGTTGTTGTATCCGAATTAGGTTGTTCCAACCGAAATTTTGGAAAATTTGGTTGACACAACGAATATTATTCTAGATTCAGTTTGCACAACCGAATCAATTATGAAACGAGGTTGCTTCAACCGAATTTCAGTTGTGAGGACTAAATTCAGTCGTGACAACCTCAATTCGGTTGTGGCAACCCCAATTCGGTGGTAACTGCCGAATTTACGGTTGCTACAACCTCTTTTCAACCAATTAGTTCTCTGAGTGTATTCTGGCCAAACAAAATCACAAACGCAGATCTCAGGAGGTCAACAAACGAGGAGCCATTAATCCGCCAAATGAAAAGAAGGAAATGAAAATGGATAGGATATACTTTGCGGAAGCCGCACGACAGCATCACAAGAGCACTACTAGAATGGAAACCCCCAAGGAAGCCGAATTCTCTTGTAAAAGCCCTATGTTCCCAAGTGAAATAAATAAAGGAAAACAATGGTGCTTCATCTGCGTTTTAGGATTGTCGGGAGGGGATGTATTCTGCGCTGTCAATTTGGTGTTTTTGTTTGAATAGGCTATGTACACCTCTAAGTACGGCTTTGCGAGGTCCAACTTTCTTTGTGATTAGTTTAATATGTTTCTCGTTATGCTTTGTACCGGTTTCCAGCTTAATCCAAGTTCGAAGACACCCAAATTTGAATGTGCATCCTTTTTTGAGTTCATTTCATAATCCTGAGCTAAAATCTTCCGCCATATAAATATGTTACCCTTTCATGTCACGCTACGAATACTTCCCCTCTCGATTGTGCGATATATAACTCCTATAAACCTATTAACTCGAACAACCTGTAGTTAACCATATTAACCATAATGGTTAAGTAAAGTTGTTTTAAATTTAAACAAAGTGACCACCAAACACCCGCAATTTCGCCATTTCTAAGAAAAACTAAACACAACGGCAAGTCTACGAAGATGCAATCGAATCACTGCTAGATAGCGAAGTGACCAATGGCATGGAAGGATAGCTCGTAAGTATTGGATGTATCAAACTTATGATAAGATGTACCCGTCCATATGACAAACATATGATATGTGTATTGTGATGACGATCTGTTTGTTTGAAGCTACTTAGTGTATTTTAGGAGTCAAGATGGATGGATGAGAAGTGCAAGTAAACGTTTTCACTGAAACTGGTAATTATTTCTCCTTTTTGGATACAGGTGATCTCTGCTATGAGAAGATGGTGATCGTGACGATGTTGTTGAAGAGTGTTTCATTTTCATTCAATTCCAAGGAAATGAGCTGAGA
Source organism: Phaonia tiefii (assembly GCA_963931995.1). Lineage (NCBI taxonomy): Eukaryota > Metazoa > Arthropoda > Insecta > Diptera > Muscidae > Phaonia > Phaonia tiefii. The sequence continues at coordinate 190,953,284 of OZ008368.1, read as the reverse complement.
AAAACAAAACTATCGAGAAAAAGTTATTGCGTATTTGTTGTGCTATTGGGTAAAATGTGTCTATCTCTCTATGTCCATTTGTTTGTCTATCTATCTGTCTGTTTGTTTGTTTGTCTGCCTGTCTGTCTGTCTTGTCCAGCTGTCGTAGTTGTTTGGCTAAGTGATTTCTGTTTTGAACAACGACAAAAAATAGGTATCAATCAATGATTTTTATGAATGAAAATCTTCAATCTAAAGATTTCATATTTAAACAAGTTTGTTGCTTAAGTCTTTTGTTTGCCACTCCATGTGTGTGCGTATCTTGTGTGTCCCCCCCCCCCCCCCCCCCCCAACAGAGTAATAGTACATATGCGTGAGTGTTTGTTTAATCTATGTACTTTGCCGCTTCCCCCATTTACTAACTTGTAGTTGGTGTTGCTGTTGTTGTTGCTGCTGTTGCTGTTGTTGCCGTATGTGTTGGTAGTTGAGTTAAATGTTGCTGGCATTGTAATTGTTGTTGCTATTTCCATTTGTATATTTATTTAATGCATTTTTGTCATACATTATCAACACTTTCCTTTTCATAACCAAAATTAGCTCTTGACGCAAAAAATAAAAACCAACACACAACAAATAATATTGAATTCAACGATTTCTGTAGGCTCCTCTGCCTGCCGACATTAATGGGTCGTCTTTTCAGTACGAAGTTTAAATTTCAATTTATATTTGTTTGCATACTATGATTTTACTCGCTGATAAACAGCCGTAGCCAACCAATTTGTTAAAATTGGAAATTGTTGTCGGTAATATATTTATCAATCGCAGTAATACATTATTCATTAGGCTGAATATTGGGTCTTTCCTTGCAGGAAGTCCGCTATGTATTTAAAAATGTTTTAATCATTTTAGTAACATACGATACCTAAGAGCCAAATATCGGCAGTGACGTTGGCACTGCTTCAGCATATTTATCAGCTTCGTGTCCTTCGTTATCAACGGCTGTATCGCAAAAAAATTGTTCTTCTGAATGATCCTGACACAGCATCAATTCGTTGTCTTTTTGGCGGGTTTTTACGTTTAGAGGTAGCATTCTGTCATATCACTGTCTGTACTTCAATAATCATTGCCTTTCTGGTTATTCAAGTATTACACTCAAAGAAAATAACGTTTGAAAAGCCCATTTCTCAAGAAGAAGACCGACCGGAAATTTTTTTTGGTCTATTTTTATCAGCTTTTTATGAAAAATCCCAAAAATGTGTGAATTGTAATCAGTGCATTTGTTCCAAAATTTCATTATATCTTGGTTTACTCAGTCTTATCTAAAAACTATAGCTAGAAATGAAGAGAGTAATCAAATAGAATTCTTGTTCATCGAGATATCTGCAAATGATCGAAAACTTCTACTTGGAAGTGTTTACAGACCACATCGTTTTATATCTGTCGACAGTTTTACAAGGAAAATTGAAGTTTTGACGGCAACTTATAGCGATGCCCTAATTGCAGGTGATTTCAATTCGAATCTTTTAATAGATCAATGCTTGAGGGAAAGTATGGTCTCTTTTGGATTACATGTTGTTGTCAACAGTGAGTTACCCACACATTTCACACCTTCGTGCAATACGTTATTAGATCTATTTTTTGTAAACGACTCTTCTAAAGTCTTACTTTTCGACCAAATTTCAGCGCCATGTTTCTCAAAGCATGATCTGATATTTATGTCATACAACTTTAAGATAAACATGGCAATGCAGACTTTTACGTATCGCGAGTTTAGGAATTTAGACTATGATGCCTTATGGGAGAATATTAACTATATTCATTGGTGTAGAGTGTACAATATGGTATCAGTTGACGAAAAAGTAGACTTTGTGGAAGGGAATATTATTAAACTTTATGATATTGCTGTACCTTTAAGGACAAGGATACTTAACCCGCTATCTAGACCATGGTTTAATTCAAATATAAAAGCCCTAATTACACAAAGAGATTCGGCGTACGATCGCTGGAAGCATTTTAAGTCAAACGACTTGCAGCTAGAGTTTAAAACTGCAATTATGCGGGCTAAGTTCGAGTACTATGCTAATACCTTTAGTTAATCCATTGGTTCTAGAGCAACATGGAATAATATGAGGAAGATTGGAGTCTGTAGTAGGGAAATGTCTGATGTTTCTGTAGATGTAAATGAGCTTAATAAATCATTTGTTAACGCACCCATCGCTTCTGCCAATACTAATTTTTATGTACTGAACGATACCGATGATAACCTAAACGCTTTTGAATTTGCATGCGTCAGTCAAAACGACGTCCTCTTTAGTTTTTCTGCAGTAAGGTCGAACGCCACAGGTTGTGATGACATATATCCAAAATTTGTAAGGTTAATACTCCCACACATTATTCCGATTATAACACACCTCTTTAATTTCATAACTATGTCAAGCAATTTCCCCGAAAAGTGGAGACATTCGAAAATAGTTCCTATTTCTAAATCCAAGACGGAATATAGACCAATAGCAACTCTTCCATACTTATCAAAAGTCTTTGAAAAGGTGATACATTTTCAGATGAATTCGTACATTGAAACATCTGCATTGCTTTCGGATAATCAGTCTGGATTCCGTGCAAAACACAGTTGCGTTACCACTTAAACGGATTTTGTGGAAGACCTAAAATTTAGTATTGATGATAAGCGAGTAAGCGTTATTGTTTTGCTTGATCACTCCAAAGCGTTCGACACTATAAACCAGGGGTGCCCACGGCTTATGCGATTGGTGCGCATTTGTTTTTGTAAAAGCGCTAAGCATAGGCTGAGCCAGACTAGAGAGAATATTTGGCTCATCTGACGTTTCCTTTCACACTCTTCGTGATGCGGTCGGTGTGATAGAGAGATGTTTGACGGAAAGTGGCATACACCAGGTGGAATTACAATAACTTCTTGCTTTAATTTTTCATGTAATTTTGGTGAAAAACTGTGAAATTTAAATGTGTTTTAAACTTTTTTATTGACTGTTATTGTTAGCATACAATTGTGTTGTATTTAACACAATAATTTTAACACACAAAACGAAATGCCGTTGTTTTGAACCATTGCCTCTATCTGGTATTAGTAAAGCAATTCTTTTCAACATCAAACGTAAGTATCACACCAGGCCAAATGTCATAAATTTGGTGGGAGAACTAGTAGATCTACTATAAGTATTAATCTATGGGCTGAGCATTCTGCTATGCAGACACAACTCTTTATATGAAAACCACACATACACATACCCCATATTTTTGAATGATTTCGTTGAGTACGAAGCACTTGAAGAAATCATTTTGTGTTGTGAGTTTCAAGTGGATAGATTATTTTTTGTGTCCATAATGAATTATATTATTATTTTATTGAATTATGTTTTGTTTTTGTTTATATTGGCTACACACATATTTTGTGTCCATAATGAATTATTATTAAATTTTTTTTACCAGTGTACGTACTGAAATATTTTTGTTTTTCCTTGTGTGTGTTAATAAAATGTATACGGATTGGTGTTTGCGCTTTCATAAGAAGGTTTTGGGCACACCTGCTATAGACCATGATATGTTAGGACTTAAACTTGGGAATTTTTTTTAATTTTTCTAGGACATCAGTCAGCTTGATGAAGCCTTATCTGTATAATAGGAGCCAATCTGTTTGTACGGGGGTATATGTTTCTCGTCCACTATTTTTGTCTAGAGGTGTTCCCCAGGATCGATATTGGGGCCCTTATTATTCTCGTTGTATACAAATGATCTCCCGCAGCACATATGTATATAATTGTAAGACCCATAGATGACATACAACTATATACTAGGACATACATTGAATTATTGGGTGAAGCCGTCAACAGAGTAAATGCTGACGTACAGTCAATATGGAATTGGGCAAACGCAAACGGACTTTCAATGAATCCGGGTAAATCAAAGTGTCTCTTGATCCAAAGAAAGTCATCGAACTATACCCTGGACGTCAATATAGCGTTAAACGGACATTGAATTGAAGTAATCTCGACCGTTAAAATGACCGTTAATGAACAATAAGTTAACATGGAGTAATCATGTTAATAGAGCGGTTTATAGAGTTGCCCAACTAAAATAAACAATTATAGATTAGAAAATGTTATCTTGAGTGAAATGCTCAGAATGAAAAATATTACAAAATGTAGCTCTATTTCACTAGATCAACAGATTTTAAGATTGCTATTATTTATAACACTGCAAATACCAACAATATTCACATAAAATGTGTAAAAACCTGTTATTTTGGGGTTCAATGTCCAATAAATTTCCCCATCTATATTAAATTAGTTGTCTTTTCAAAAACACGTGCCATTTGGGGGAATGTATTGATTGTAATGTATTGGTTCTTTTATTTATTATTGTCAACATCAACTGATGTCTATAATTTTTATTATTAGAACGTTCCATTTCTAATTTTATATTGTAAATAAGAATTTCAGTGCGTAAAAAATATAATTTTGAATTATTTAAACAAAAAGTTTGAGCTCTATCCGTCGAATGCATTTCAGACAAAATTGGCAACTATATATAAGCAATGAAATGCAAAATACTTCCATCTGCCTATCCTGGATCGAAATTTTTCTTTAAATTTATAATTTCTTCAACTGACGCGAAGAACTGTGGCGTGTTCAATTTGACAGCTGAAGTGATCAAAAACGTTGCGCTGCGTTTTATAAACTACCCATTAAATAACGTAACTCAACGCAGGTAGTCACCGACTAGCTGTAACGTTTTATAAGCTACCAAAACGACAAAAGTAACGCGAAATGACTGATTTATGACTTATAGAATACCACCCTTAATTTCCTTTAAGGCTAAGAGATCATGTTTTCTCAGCTCCCATTACATCCCATGAAGGAATTGGGGAGCATTTAGCCATGAAAAAGTAGGTCCCACTCTGTGAGAAAAAGTCTAGAAAGCGAATAGCTCACTGGTTGTGAGAAGCTCTCCCCAATTCCTTCAAGGGATGCAACGGGAAACCATTTTTTGATGTGTTAACATCTATAGGCACGGGTAGGGCAATCTATCAAAGTGAACACACGCAAACAACACACAGCGTTAGCATCACATACGTGGTTGTTGTACAACGATAGTCTGTCTGAAAATAAGTATGATGGTATCGATGTAGCGGCAGCGAACATACAAAAAGGTCGTAGCCGCCAAAGAGTATTGAATAGTATAGAGACCTCATGGAACGAATTTTATGACTCAAAAGCACTGGCGACATCTGGCGAATGATTCAAACTTGGTTCATTCATAATTTTGATGTGAAACATTGATACCTTTTTTATTGTTTTATGTAATAACATTGTCGAAATGGTGTATTTATATTGAAATATTTTATAAAGAGAATAAGACTCGTTTATGCTCTTTTACTCAGACTATCTACATGAGAGAGGAAAAAAAGTGCAATAAGTTCTCTATACTATTCAATACTTTTTGTCGCCGCTCTGTTTATGAAAAAAAAAAAAAAATTATTTCAGTGAGCTAAATATTGCTTTTGTATGCCAACATTCGAACAAGCAGGTCGTTGTCGTTCTGTTTACGACAAAACAAAAACAATTATTTCAGTGAGCTAAACATTGCTTTATTGATGTGTTAACATCTATAGGCACGGGTAGGGTATAATCTAACCCATACAAACAACACACAGCGTTATCTACGTCGAAGCTATGCAGCGTTAGCATTGCAAGTAATATGTGGCTGTTGTCCAACAATAGTATCTGCCTGTAAATAAGTATGATGGGATTGATGTAGCGGCAGCGAATAGTTGTCTTAAAAGACGAAGTCTTGCTACTCGTAAGCTTACGAACATAACACAATCTATGTACATGTGTCTGTTTCTTTGCATTCTCTCTGTTTTTTATACAAATAAAACAAAAAGTATTAAGCAAGAAAATAATGACACACGTTCTTGCACTTGTCTTTAAATAATTATAAAATTTAAATAAAAATTAGACCGCACAACAGGTCGAATCAGCGGCTTAAGTGTATGTCTACTGACATTGGCAGGTTTAGAGTGCTCCTTTTTGAACACTCAACATCGCACCCCTCTTTTCAAATAATTTTAAGTATTAATGAATAAAAATAAATAAATGAAACGTTATCATAAGATTGAACGCTGTTTTTGATTTTCCAATGTAACATTTAGTAATGTGTTCATAGAAATTGAAAAGGTACCGTGTAACAAAAAGGTGTTAACACATCGCCCGTGAGTTCGAACACTCATTGAATTTTTTATTTGGGTTTCTACTTGCGTCCTACCACCAGGTCAACAAGTAAACGTTCCTCGACAACTGAGAAGTTCTTCCCAAGATGTCTTTCTGGTTGTTTTCCGCCATAATTTGAATATATTACACTTTACACCAGAATAATAATAGAGTAAAAAGCTGATATCTTATAGTGCTGACAACTATAGTCATATACATACATATTTCATCAGAGTTGTCAGCGTAAAACATCTAACATCATGTTAAATTAACCGGTGTAGGATAAAATGAAAAACCTTAAAAGGCGTATATCGTTCCGATAATGAAAATACGAATTAGAACACAGACACTCTAACCGGACATTGAGAAAATTACCCTTATACGGCATTTTCACCGACCAAGATTAGCACATTTCGAAGGTTAACTCCGTTAACCCCCGCTAATCCAGTAGATTACTCATACAATTTTAATCTGTAGAAACCGTGTACAAATATAATGGTAGATGAAGTACGACAACAAATACAACAAGCCAAAAACAACAGGCATTTTGTTTTTGCTCAGTGTCTGTAGTCAGCTGATAGAAAAAAATAATGAAAATGTTAACAAAATTGACATTTTGAAAGTGCTTCAGTGTGAAAATTAAAACGTTTTTATGTGATTTTTACAGAGAAAACATTTTATAAACAGCAGTTGCGGGCAAACGGGTGTTGCAGACAACCAAATGTAAACAAACTTTGGCATAAGAGAAAAACTTACTCATACTCACTCCAAAAAAAAAATTCAAATCAGCTGGGCGAGTGCTTCTAGCATTTGTTTGTACCATGGTAGAAACTGAAGTTTAATTTTTAACCTCATTTTAAACTGGTGTACATTTTAATGCAACACTGTTAGTTACTCCTCATTTAGATTATGTTTGTCAGGCTGCAATTATCGCGCTATTCTCTTTTAAAATGCCTACGCAAATCACGATTACATTACATTCTGCGTTTTGGCTTGCAATCACCCCTGCAGTTTTTGACATTTAATCGGCTAATCTCCCTTATTTTTACATTCTAAAAACCCAGGGTAACCAATCCTCATGTTTGAACGAAACTTATTTGGGAGATGTTTGCCAAATGATAATTCAATTTCATTCAATTGAATGTTGTGACGCACTTTTAACAAATAAATAGGCTTTCTCAAACCAATTTTTCTTTTCAGATTCTGTAAAGGCGCATACGTAGAAATTAATTTCGTTCAGTGCACTCAAATATATAATATATAATAACATATATTATTTTGTTTGGTATATTATGAACACTGAAATCAGTTTGTTGTTATGACAGTACATTTGCTGTAATAGCGGAGTATTTGCCTGCTGATTTGTAGTAAACATTGATTGATGTTATTTCAATTTGAATACCTGATTGCAGTAATCACATCAGCCAGTTGTATTTTCAAAATGGATTTTATGATGTTTTTACCAGAGTAAGGAGATCCATTAATTTTCAATTCGCTCGAAAAATTTAAATCGGCAAGGGAGTTTAATTTTTAATTCTTTGAAGATTTAAATCTTTTAAACTCGCGAGTTTTATTTTTAGCTCGGGAGCAGAATTTTTATTTTCAAAGATTTTAAAATATTACTCGCTCCCGATTTAATTCAAAAAGAATGATTCACGAGTCAAATTTCATAATATTTTTAAATTCTTTATATTAACTTCACCTGTCTGTATGCCGAAAAAACTTTGGACAAAAATTAACTATCAAAATATGGGAGGGATTGGACAACGGGCCGTGGTACCTCCCATACAAATCAAAAATTTAAAATCCATTATTTCTGGCCCTGTTAACGGTATTTGTACAAAATTGGGTATGTTTGCAAAGATCTAAGATCTGCTGCAAATATGGACAGGATTGGACAAAGAGGCCTTGGTACCACCTCCAATACAACTCACAAATTAAAATGTAAATTTAAAAACCATGTGTTGTATATAAAGAATTTATAGTCAAAAAATACGTTTTTTACGGGTTGGTTTTTAAATTATTCAATGTATAGGAAGAATTTACATGTGAGTCAAAAAATACGGGAAAATTGTTTGAAAAGCTGGGAAGGTGTTTAAAAATGCGTCAAAAGTCGTATCGAATGGTTATGAACGCAAATCTTCAAAATGCAGTAAAAAAGTTGTCGAAAGGGTAAATGTTGAAGAAGCGAGAAAAGATTATGAATGTTTCAAAAATTGTGAATGTGGATAAAACGGATAAAGGGGGGGGGGGGGGGGGGTTGGGGTCAAAAGGCTAAAACTTGAAAATGCGAGAAAATCTTTTGGAAAGGATAGGAATGTGCAAAAATTTTGAATGTGTATAAGAAGGGTAAAAAGGGGGTAAAATGGGTAAAACTGCAAAATGCGAGAAGGATCCTTTGGAAAGGTTGGGAAAGTGAAAAAATATTAAAAGGTGGTAAAATGGGCGGCAAAAAGTGTAAAACTTTAAAATGCGACAAAGATCGATTGGATATGTTAGGAATATGGCAAAAATTATGAAAGTGATTAAAGAGGGTAGAAATTGGGCGAAAAGGGTAAAACTAGAAAATGCGAGAAAATCGTTTGAAAAGGTTAGGAATGTGGCAAAAATTGTGTATGAGATAAAAAGGGGGCAAAAGGGGTAAAAGCAGAAAATGCGAGCAGAATTGTTTGGAAGGTTAGGAACATTTATTAACATATTCCAAACTAATGTTCCCCTTTTTTAAGTTTTACCCTTTCATGCCCTTTGCACTCATATAGTATCTTTGACATACATATTCCCAATGATGCCAATATTTTTTCCAGGTCCAAGTTTCAAGTTTTTCAAGTTTGTTTTGCTTTTTCCCCCTTGTAACGGTTTTTGCTCACGTACACTATATTTAACATATCCCAAATCATTACAAACGATTTATCTTGTATTTTGAAATTGTACCCTTTCATGACCCTTCTACAGCTAACACATTATTTTAAATAAATTTCTAATCATTTCTAAATATTTTTGCCATTATTGCAAGCTGTACTATTTTTACCAATTTATCCCACAGACAATATTTTTAACTGATTTACAATCATTCCAATCGATTCTTATTGCATTTTGAAGCTATAATCAACATATATCCAGTCATTGTTGAAAACAAAATTTGGTCTGCCTTTAGTAGCTTCACTTAAACTTATATTCCAATTATTAGTCGACCTCTAGACCCAATCATTCCATACTAATGATCTCGCTATTTGTAGTTTAGGTACATTTCCCATTGTACCATCAGAAATTTTGGTATTTTTATAATTCTGGCCTTTCTGAGAAACGTTTATTATTTTCTGCATCTTCCACAACAATCCTACCGATATGGTACAATGTGTGCAGAATTGACATCAGTCGGGTTGTTAAAAATCTCAAAGTCCATCGTGCATGAACAGACATTATTGAAGAAACCGCATGAGTCAGTGACCTCATTGGCACCACTGATTAATTATTAACTCATGTGGTTTCTGCAACTACAGATTCAATTTGTTTGCCTCTTTTTTTTATGAAACTCAACTTGTATCTTTGAAGTTTTGCTGAATTCGTTCTTCACATTCCAGTGAAACTTAACATAAAGATGGAAAATTTAATTTGTTTGAATTCAGCAGTTTGAGAAAGGGCGTCTACAAGTCGGTGTTCATAACCTTCTACTTCCAACCCATAACTGACATGTAAAAAGTAATAAACAGAAATCGTCAAGTTCATAAATGCACAGCGTCTGCGAGTACTTACGTACAAGTTAACTAAATTGTTATTGTAGATATTTCACTTTTTGCTGTAAGGAGAACTAGTAAAATAAGCTGTTGTTGTGGTTAATTTTTGGATGACATCTGATGTGACTGTCACGGTGGATGGATTGTCCGCCTTCTGACAAAATAAACACATATTCGTACATGAGTATATTCAAATGTAGTCGAACTCCAAACGTGGATTACGTTCATAGAGGATGGATATGGATATGAATGAATGAGTATACGAGTGACTGATAGACAGTCGCAATGTGTGTGGCATAAAGAAGAAATCACAAACCGAACATCTTTCGCAAAATATATGCAAAACCTCGTTGATGTTTAAGTAGTTTATTGTTTGTTATGACAAACGATTGACAAATTGACATTTCTTTTTTCATTCGAACAAAAATTACACAAAAATGCCTTTTCCTAAAGTCTAACGAACATTGATGGATCGTCTACGAAATGGAGGTAGTTAAATACTTTTTCTTACAATATATGAATTTTAAGCGTAAATTTCTTGAAAATAAAATGTAGTAAATATGTACATATGTACGATATGTAATGTAATAGATTTTGGGAATTTCAGTACTATTTCTGTCGTTTCAAATTTATTCATAATTTATTGCACAGTGGAGGAAGTGTGTGGCTTTATTTAATATACTAGATACTTAATACACTGTGTCATACTTTATTTTGCAGAAGACCACCATGACCAAATCTAATTACATACATAAATTGTTTATACAGTAAATCTTTTTAAAAACATTTCTGCATGAAAATGTTGTCCACAAGGTGGGTACCGCGTTTGGGGTATTTATTCGAGATAACTCAACCGATTTATAGATAATTATTATATTATATTAAATAATCATTAAGTTTTGGGAAACAAGTTTTACAGACTACACCTATTTCAATTGTATTTCAGAAACTATCAATTGAAATTCAGGAAATAGCAATTGAAGCTTCTTTATGAAAATCGAAAAAAAAACAATTGAAATTCAAAAAAAAAAAAATCAAATGAACTTCGGTAAACTCAAGTGGAAATGCAGAAAATATCAGTTGAAATTTTGAAAATACAGATACTCAATTTACAGATACACAATTTACACAAACACATAAATTCACACAATTTATTGTTCAGAATAAAAGATTATTACTAGTTGAACTAATTAGTATGTTTTAAACAATGTATTTAAATTATTCAGGCTACTTGTATGTTTGCCACTTGCGGTTGTTGCAAAGCAACTGATATATGATGAGTACGTGACCCACCACTCATGCTCACCATTTTCTCTTGTCGGCGTCTTTTTTACGCTCGCTCAATTTTTCGGTTGCTTTTCTCTCATTATCTTCATAAAAATTAGCTTCGTTGCATTAGCATCTGATTCGTTGTAGTAAAGAACTTGTTTCGTCAATTATAAATGTTGGCAAACCTCCAAAATAAATAAATCCAAATAGAATAAAACAAACCTCCAAAATAAATAAATATTAAAAATAAACTATATAAAGTGAGAGATAAACCAAATATCAATAGTTTAAATCTCACGTACTTACTTTTTTTTACTTTTTAACCAATTTTCCTACAGAATTCAAGTTAAATAAAATAAAAGTTAAAACGAGACATCGTAGGGATAAAACAAACCGATATTAAGCCACAAAGAAACTTAAAAAGGCACTACTCTGTCAGGACAATCTTGAGTTTAACACATATACCTCAAGACTTTCTCCCACAGATAAAAATAAATATAACCTTTGGAAAGCGACGAAAAAGTTCAGCAGGGAAACAACCAGAATACCACCTATAAAGGGCTCTAATGTAAACTGGTGCAAACCAGATAAAGACACGCATCTATCAGAAGTTTTCAAACTATTTTTATCTAGTAGGAATGATGAACAAATAACGGAGTTTCTTGAGTTTCTTCCCCTGGTCAAATGGATTTGCCAGTAAAAAATGCAACCTGTAAGGAAATACAAACCATCATAAAAAACCTTCCAAACAGAAAAAAAGCACCAGGATTCGATCTGATCACAACAAAAGTCCTAAAAGAGTTACCCGACATAGCTATTATACACATGAGAAACCTGATTAATTCAGTGTTCCGAAATGGCTACTTTCCTGCTCAGCTTAAAGTAGCGGAGATCATAATGATACTGAAACTGGGAAAAACCCCCGAGGATGTAAAGTCATATAGACCAATAAGCCTTCTTCCGGTAATGGGCAAAATTATTGAAAAACTACTACTTAATAGAATGAAAATAATTTCCAGAAATATTATACCTGATCACCAGTTTAGTTTTAGAGAGCGGCACTCGACGATTGAACAGGTTCATAGAACCATCAAGGTCATAAGGACAGCATTCGAAAAAAAGAGTACTGTTCAGCTGTACTCCTTGACATTAGCCAAACTTTTGACAAGGTTTGGCATGTGGGACTATTGTACAAACTCACATAGTCGTTTCCTAACCCATTGTTTTTAATACTGAAATCTTATCTGGAAAATAGATTCTTCTACGTGAAGTTCAACGATGAGCAAACTCGCTTATGTTGTATAAACTCAGGTGTTCCACAAGGTAGCATTCTAGGACCGGTATTGTACGGCTGATATCCCAACTGACGTTAACACTACGATTGCTACATTTGCAGACGATACTGTTTTGCTGTCAACACACCAGGATAATGTATTCGATTCTCAACATCTGCAAGGCCACTTAAATAAAATAGATGACTGGTGTCACTCTTGGAGATTAAAGCCAAATGCTAACAAGTCAACTCATGTCACCTTCACTTTAAGAACTAAAACCTGCCCTCAAGTAACGCTCGGCAACGATAAATTACCTCAAGCAGAAAGTGCTAAATATCTCGGTATTCATCTAGACCGGAAACTCACATGGCAAAAGCACATACTTTCCAAAAGGAAACAGTTAGGCCTTAAACTTACCGCATATTACTGGCTTTTAGGACGAAATTCTAAACTATTGCTTGACAAAAAATTACTGCTATATAAAACCCTTTTCAGACCTATCTGGTATTATGGATCTGAAATTTGGGGTACACCATCGAAAACAAATATTAATATTATACAGTGCTTCCAATCAAAATTCTTGCGTTTAATAACTAATGCTCCAACATATGTCTCCAATAAAATTCTTCATAGGGACATTCACTTATATACTGTCCAACAGGAAATCGATGAAGTTAATCAACGTTATGCGAATAGGTTATCAAGCCACAGTAACCCATTAGCTCCACAACTGCTGAACGTCTCGTCATCCCAACGACGACTACGACGTTTTCAACATACTAATCTACTACAGTTGCCATGAAAAAAAACATGAATTTGGTTGCGGATTTGTAGTTGGCAAAAGACTGCGACATCTAGTCTCTAGGTTCAATACTGTAAGTGAACGAATAGCAACAATCCGCATAAAATCGAAATATTTTTATATTTCCCTAATTTGTGTGCATGCCCCGACAGAAGAGAAAGATGATGATGCCAAAGACATATTCTATGAGCTCCTAGAGGAAACGTATGACCGCTGCCCTGGCCATGACATTAAGATTGTACTAGGAGATTTTAATGCCAAAGAAGGAAGGGAGAATCTGTTTAATCCAACTATTGGCAATTTCAGTCTACATGCTGACAGTTCCGACAACGGTATGAGACTGATTGACTTTGCCGCGGCAAAAAACATGGTCATTAGTGGTACAAGATGCCAGCATAAAGACATCCACAAGGCTACTTGGGTAGCCCCTGATCAAAGAACTGAGAACCAAATTGATCTCGTGGTAATTGATGGAAGGCACTTATCCAGTGTAATGGACGTACGAGTGATCAGAGGAGCTAACACCGATTCTGATCACTACCTGGTAGTGATCGAAAATCGTACGAAACCATACGCAGAGGAAGCTGGACATCGGAAAGCTGTAATTACCAGAGGTAGCCACAGCCTACTCAAGGAAGCTCTCGCAACTTTTGGCACAGAACCCACCCCCTCCCGATGACGATCCTGATGCGCAGTGGAAACCCATTTCCGACTCTATAAAAACTGCCGCAACAACCGTACTTGGTTTCGAAAAACCGCTTCGCAATAAACCGTGGTACGATGAAGAGTGTCGCATAGCAAATGACGAAAAGAACGCTGCACGTGTGGTAATGCTTCAGTCAATTGCAACGCGAGCTGCAACTGAGCGGTATAGGGAGAAAAGAAAGGAGGTAAACCGTCTCTTTAGGCGTACGAAACGGCAGGGGAGAAAGCGCGAGAGTGAGAAAATTGAGACATACAGAAGGAAGAACGAAGCCCGAAAATTCTACCAAAAAGTTAAAAACAGAACTAATGGACATGGTTCAGGGCCCCCCTTCTGTGAAGACAAGGACGGAAATCTCGTCGCAGATGTGTAGAGCATGTTGGGAATATGGAGAGAGCATTTCTCCGCGCTACTAGTACCTGAGATATCCGATGACGATGGGACAATCGATCACAATATGGACGACGACGTCGATTGCCCCCCTCCTAACCAAGACGAGGTCAGACAAGCTATTGCCCGGCTTAAGAACAACAAAGCCGATTAAGAGCCGATGGATAACCGCCGGAGCTGTTTAAGGCTGGCGGCGATGAGCTGATAAGGTGCATGCATCAGCTCATTAGCAAAATTTGGTTAGATGAATGCATGCCCGCCGATTGGAGTCTCAGTGTACTATGTCCCATATTTAAAAAAGGTGACCCGAGTATCTGTGCCAACTATCGTGGAATAAGCCTTTTATCCATAGCATATAAGGTTCTATCAAGTATAATGTGCGAAAGACTAAAACCAATTATCGCTGACCTGATTGGACCATACCAGTGTGGCTTTAGGCCTGGAAAATCGACAACTGACCAGATTTTCACGCTACGCCAAATCCTGGAGAAGCCACATTAAAAACAAATCGACACCTATCATCTACTTATCGATTATAAAGCGGCCTTCGATAGTCCGATACGGGAGAAACTCTATGAAGCAATGTCTGAGCTTGGTATTCCTGCAAAACTCATACGCTTTGCAGGATGACCTTGACGAACACCAAATTCGCAGTGAAAGTTGGTAAGGATCTTACCGAACCTTTCGAAACTAAGCGAGGCCTCAGGCAAGGCGACACCCTACCGTGCTATCTCTTTAACATCTTAATGGAGATCATTATGAGAAAAGCTGCAGTCAACATGAATAAAACCATCAGCAGCAAAATTCACATGCTGCTCGCGTATGCTGATGATATAGATATCATTGGGCGCACAATTAGAGAAGTTACTGCGGTTTTTTCGAGAATTGAGAAGGAGTCAGCAAAAGTGGGTCTGACGGTAAATGAGGACAAGACAAAATTAATGGTTTCAACGAACAGGGCCTCCACGCGATTAGACCAAAGCGTGAACGTTGATAACCGTTATAACTTCGAGGTAGTGGACGAATTTATATACCTCGGATCTGCCGTGAACAAAAACAACAACGTCAGCCTTGAGATCAAGCGGAGAATTGTGCTTGCGAATAGATGTTATTTTGGGCTAAGCAAGCACTTTAGAGATAAAGCCCTTTCTCGAGTAACAAAAGTCCAGCTGTACCAGACTCTCATTCAACCTGTCTTGCTTTATGGCGCAGAATCCTGGGTCCTATCGCAAGTAGACGAAACATCTGTAGGAGTCTTCGAGAGAAAAATATTCCGAAAAATTTATGGCCCTACAGTGCACAACGGCGAGTATCGGCGTCGCATGAATCATGAGCTGTATGAGCTTTATCCTGACATTGTCATAGTTAAGCGGATCAAGATAACGCGATTGCGCTGTCTAGGCCATGTCAGTAGAATGGATGAAGATGAACCAGCGCGAAGGGTTTTCGAAACCGAACTCGAAGGAAGACGAAAAATAGGAAGACCAAGACTCCGCTGGAGGGATCAGGTTGACGAATCCCTGCGTACACTTGGTATTGCCAAGTGGAGAGATAAAGCAAAAGATCGAGCTGGTTGGCAAAATATGTTATCTTCGTTTTGTAAGGTCCCTGACCTCCCGGAGTTGTCCGAGACCGGATAAGTAATAAGTAAGTAATCTTGTTGCCACCAGATAATCTATTCAAGATAAATTATGTAAGTGGAATAAAAGTTTTATAGCTACCTTAACTTCAAAGGAGGAGAAGCAATGGCGCATCCTTCACATGCTAAAACACTATGTTTAATTTATTTATGTAAATCTACAAATTGCCTAATGTCATATATAATGATAAATTCCAAATAAAATTGGAGTCTAAAAAAAAAATTGTTGTAGGAACGAAAAGTAAATTGTTGCAGCAATGAAATGTAAAATGGACAAAGAAATCATGAATGACATTTTTCGTTGCAGCGATTACCAAATTGTCGGTCGTGCGAGACTTTTCAGTGTAGCAATGTAAAAACATTAACGAAAATGTTTCATCCATGCTACGGAGCATTTTTCTTCAAGTGTACATTTGTCTAAATTTCAATTTATATTTTCTGAATATCTTTTGACGTTTTCTGATTTTCAATTTTTATTTCTGAATTTTAATTGATGGTTTCTACGAATTAGAAATTCTTAAAATAAATTGATATTTTCTGAATTTAAATTAATATTTTCTGAATTACAATTGGAAATGGTGTAGATAGCATCACAAATAAAATAGTAACAAGTAATAACATGGTAAATAGCGGTTAGGAAGATTCCTTTCAGAATTGACACACTTAGTCCAATGAGGACTATTCGGATACCACGGATCGTCATATATCGTCCCCATTGTTGAACTTGTAAATTAATAAATGGTTAAGGAGCGTTCCTAACATATGATACCTCATCCTGACATCCCAGGATTTGGCTAAAATTAGTCTCTGGCGAACAAATTAGAACTCTGTAAAAATGTACTAAGATCATTTAGCTTAACTTCATTGAATGTCTGTTAGGTGCAACATGAAGCAAGATCCTAGATATTGTCTCCTACTTACACAAACGACCGGGCAGTAACGTAGGAGATGTTCCAAGCTCTCGTCCTCTTCTTCATTCCCACAGATTCTGCAGATAGTATGAGCTGAGATTGAAAGTCTAAACGAGTGTCTGTGTGCCCAGTGATCACAGCGACTAGCATAGGGATATTCTGTCTAGGACTAGCGTACGATTTAAGCCATTCCTTAGCCATACCTGCCTGGTGATCCTGTATTTTGTGCCTCCAGACCACCTATCATTCGTATGTCTGAGAACTTCGGTTTTAAGCACGAGCTTGTATGCAGAAAGGAGCATACCCACATTCTCCATATCCAATGGAACAGGTAAGGTAGTCCCTACTCTGTCAAGCTCATCCAGGCGGTGGTTCCCTGGAATGTTCCTGTGCCCCGGCATCTATATAAGGTTGGCATCAAACTGCTTGGCCACCTTATTTTAATATTTGCGGGGCGGTTGTGGGTAGAAGAGGTTTACGCCGATTGTATCTGCTTCGGCGGCGGCGTAGTGACCTGGGAAAACCGGCGGCGGTAGCTTGGTCGGCTAACGGCGGCTTCGGCTATTCCTAATTATTGGGAAATTGACCCAGCTGCTGCTGTCCAGAGTTAAATTTTTACCTGCTGACCTCTGTTCTTCTAGTTGTACTATGTGCTGTAACTTGTTACGGAATGGGACTGGCTGTTGGTGTTGTAGCGTGTGGAATTTCGGCTGGCTGATGCTATGTAAAATCCAAATTGTCGTTTAACTCCATAAATTAATTCTTGTGATGTTCTGATTGTGGTTGTGTGTAGTTTATAGTTTGTAGTATTTAGCTTCTTGTGTTGCAACGTGTGTTATAAATCAGGACGTAGTCATTAATTATTACTATATGAAAGATTTAACAACAAATTATACGCCGCCGAACCACGCTGACGCCTGATTACGTAGAAATCGGCGCAGCGTGTGGCTCGGCGGAGTAAAGGACTAGTGGGTACTTTGAAAAGTAAAGAATACAGAGTCTAGAAATTTTATAACAGCGGCTATAAAATTCCAGCCAGAGGGCAACATCTCCGATTGCCATGACGTCTGTCTAAAGGATGGCCTGTTAGCCTTTGTGCAAGCTCTAGACCAGGGAACTGCAGCGATACACCGCAAAAGTAAGTACACAGTTCAAACACACAGTTTATCGCTGAGAACTGTGTCCCTAGCACCGCAGCGAAAACTGTGCGGTGAGTATGCACAGTACGCGAGTAGCGATTGCAAAAAGGCGATGAGAGCGAATACAGTACTAAAAGTATATTAATAATGAACTCAGTACTTTGCAATTCAAAAAATTTGGAAAAACCGTTGTTCAAAAACTGATCTGAACATATATTACGACAAGAGGCAATGGCACACACATGAAGCAGTTTCTAACAGATAACATGAGTGCACTCTTGATTGATTACAAATAATACTGTGTCGGTAATGAACACACTGTTTGCGGTTGCGGTACCACCGACATAGTAATTTTTATATGTGTACAGTAATTGGCAAAAATGATATATTATATTTCTTTCGGCCACGATTACCTCGCTTAGTGGCAGCGACCGTTTGGACCTGGTGTAAAACTATAGCTCCCAGTCACTGAGCACAGCTTACTGGTTGTCAGAAGATGTCACCAGTCCCTTTATGAGATGTAATGGGAACCAATATTTTTTTGTTAGAAGTGGATAGGTTTCTCTCAAAGATAGTAGTGGGTGTTATGTAATCCACTTTTATTGGGGATTGACGGAGATCCCTAAAAGTCGTTCCATGACCATATGGTCTCGAATCTCTTAGGCAGATGGCCGACGGTACGACCATTTGCCTGCGCGACAAATGTAGTGGTAACACGTGAATGATAACACCCAAACCATCGGTATTGGTTGAGCGAAGGGCATCCGCAATACACACAATTGGCATTCTTTTTTCGGATTTTCCCAGCGACTGCCACCAAACGCCAATGCAAAAGAACAACATCGTGCGGGTAACAGCTATATAGTATATACAGAGTAAACTATTTTCGGTGATAGTTCCCACTGTCCATCGATACACTTGTAACGACAAGTTTCCTCTCGTTGCTGGGGTGCAGCTGGTGGGGAAAGGATTTGCCACATAAATTTATTTGTGTAGTGACAGAGAGCGAAAACAACGGAATTTTCTTTAATATTCAGACCAAATCGCTTTATTTAAGCTTCAAGAAATAACGGGGATTCATTAACTTATAACTAATAAACGACACTTAAACGCCACTTAAACTAAAGGGGACACTGAGCGTATAACTGTCGGGTTCGAGGGGAGACCTAGGAAGCACAACCTAAGACGTGGCTGCAGGCTCGAAGCTAGCCCAAGTACTTCAGAAGACTCGAGACATGTCAGAGAACCGAGGCTGAAGACTATCGAAAGCACTGACTCGAGAAACACTTATGAAAGGGTCGGGAACGCGTCTGAAGACTGGCGTAAGCACTTCAAAAGAAACACGACGGAAAACGGCTGAAGATCAGAGAAAGGGGCTGAAGACAGGCCAAAAAACTTCAGAAGTAGCACGGCAGAGAACGGCTGAAGACTGGCGAAAGCACTTCAGAAGAAACACGAGTGAGATCGGGCCTGAAAACTGGAGAAACGGGCTGAAGACTGGCGAATCACCTCAAAAGGAACACGGGAGAGAGCTCGGCTGAAGAGTGGCGAAAGCGATCACGAGACAGACGGCTGAGAACGGCTGAAGACTAGAGAAATGGGATGAAGACCGGTGATAGCACTTCAGAAGAAACACGGTAAAGAGCGCGAATGAAGACGAGGGAACTGAGGCTGAAGACTATCGTAAGCTCTTCAGACAGACAAGGCTGAAAATGGGCAAACCGGGATTCAAGAATGGCCTAAGCACTTTCGGCGAGACACGGTTGAGAACGGGGCTGAAGACGACGGAACCGAGGCTGAAGACTGGCGTAAGCACTTTAGTCAGACATTGCTGAAAACGGGCAAACTGGGGCTGAAGACTGGCGAAAGCACTTCAGGCGAGACATGGCTGAGAACGCGGCTGAAGACGAGGGAACCGAGGTTGAAGACTGGCGTAAACACTTCAGGGGAAACATGGCTGAGAACGAAGCTGAAGACTGGGGAACCGAGGCTGAAGACTTGCGTACGCTTGGCTAACATGACGGCGTCTTGTTTACAATAAATTTTGGCAAACTATTTTGGTTTGTAAACAAATCTGATCGCGGTTAATAAGTGAAGTGACTTATGTTCATTTCGCGGGTAATAAGGTGATACGACTTAAGTTCATCAAAAAAATAATATCTACCATGGTGGCGAGACGGTAGCGGCCGGACCGATGACCACTGCCTGGTCTGGGCATTCGACTGTTCGTGCTTGAGCAATTACCGGTTTCGCCTGCCGAGAGGGAGTAAACATCTCCCGGGTCGTCTCGAGTCGATCATTTAGCCGCTTACCCTTCGTTTCCCTGTTCGTTGCTTTACCGGTCCCCTCATACGGGCACGAGGATGCGACGACAAGGACGATGAAGACGACGAGGTCGATGATGATGACGACCCTGACGAGGTTGAGCTGACGCCGGTTGCGACGAGTGTCCGGGACTGTACCGCGTGACCGGTGTGGACGGCCTAGACTCATTTATTGGGGCGACCTGTAACGGACTTTGGTACCCGTCCAGCCAACCAAATGCCGAGACCGTCGGAGATGTCGTAGGGGGTGTGAGCCAGGACGCTTCCTCTTCCGAGGTGGAGTCTCCGCGCGCACGTCATCGCTCAAAATCTCGATGATCTCGGGGATATGCAAAGCTATGCTGCTATACTGGGCTTCTTGGCCCTTTCCATCTGCTCGGACCTGTGGCGATGGGAGCCGCTCTAACCGAACATAGCAGTCGGACAACGGTGGGTATGGCTTGGGACGGTGTATCTGTGTATTCGCCGACAGTTCCAATCACTTCTCCTTATAATACGCCTTGGTATTAACCATGTTGTCCTCGTTAGTAGCGCTTGTGTTATTGTGAGGAGTGTTGAATACAGCTGGGTGTAGTGGGATAGTCGCAGATGTGAAGAGCATGTTGGGAATATGGAGAGAGCATATCTCCGCGCTACTAGTACCTGAGATATCCAATGACGATGGGACAATCGATCACAATATGGACGACGACGTCGATTGCCCCCCTCCTAACCAAGACGAGGCCAGAACAGCTATTGCCCGGCTTAAGAACAACAAAGCCGCAGGAGCCGATGGATTACCGGCGGAGCTGTTTAAGGCTGGCAGCGATGAGCTGATAAGGTGCATGCATCAGCTCATTAGTAAAATTTGGTTAGATGAATGCATGCCCGGTGATTGGAGCCTCAGTGTACTATGTCCCATATTTGGAAAAGGTGACCCGAGTATCTGTGCCAACTACCGTGGAATAAGCCTTTTATCCATATATCCAAGGATCTATCAGGTATAATGTGCGAAAGACTAAAACCGATTATCGGGGACCTGATTGGACCATACCAGTGTGGCTTTAGACCTGGAAAATCGACAACTGACCAGATTTTCACGCTACGCCAAATCCTGGAGAAGACACACGAAAAACAAATCGACACCTATCATCTATTTATCGATTATAAAGCGGCCTTCGATAGTCCGATACGGGAGAAACTCTAAAAAGCAATGTCTGAGCTTGGTATTCCTGCAAAACTCATACGCCTTTGCAGGATGACCTTGACAAACACCAAATCCGCAGTGAAAGTTGGTAAGGATCTTACCGAACCTTTCGAAACTAAGCGAGGCCTCAGGGAAGGCGACACCCTATCGTGCGATCTCTTTAACATCTTAATGGAGATCATTATGAGAAAAGCTGCAGTCAACATGAATAAAACCATCAGCAGCAAAAGTCACATGGTGCTCGCGTATGCTGATGATATAGATATCATTGGGCGCACAATTAGAGAAGTTACTGCGGTTTTTTCGAGAATTGAGAAGGAGTCAGGAAAAGTGGGTCTGATGGTAAATGAGAACAAGACAAAATTAATGGTTGCAACGAACAGGGCTTCCACGCGATTAGACCAAAGCGTGAACGTTGATAACCGTTACAACTTCGAAGTAGTGGACGAATTTATATACCTCGGATCTGTAGTGAACAAAAACAACAACGTCAGCCTTGAGATCAAGCGGAGAATTGTGCTTGCGAATGGATGTTATTTTAGGCTAGGTAAGCACTTTAGAGATAAAGCCCTCTCTCGAGTAACAAAAGTCCAGCTGTACCAGACTGTCATTCAACCTGTCCTGCTTTATGGCGAAGAATCCTGGGTCCTATCGCAAGCAGACGAAACATCTGTAGGAGTCTTCGAGAGAAAAATACTCTGAAAAATTTATGGCCCTATAGTGCACAACGGCGAGTATCGGCGACGCATGAATCATGAGCTGTATGAGCTTTATCCTGACATTGGCATTAAGCGGATCAAGATATCACGATTGCGCTGTCTAGGCCATGTCAGTAGAATGGATGAAGATGAACCAGCGCGAAGGGTTTTCGAAACCGAACTCGAAGGAAGACGAAAAATAGGAAGACCAAGACTCCGCTGGAGGGATCAGGTTGACGAATTCCTGCGTACACTTGGTATTGCCTACTGGAGAAATAAAGCAAAAGATCGAACTGGTTGGCGAAATATGTTATCTTCGTTTTGTAAGGTCCCTGGCCCCCCGGGGTTGTCCTAGACCGGATAAGTAAGTAAGTAAGTAGTGGGATACACGTTGTAGTTATGTCCGTGGATGGACGAATAACGCATTTAGTTGGGTCGGAATTTGACTGTGCAGAATTGGTATTGGCCGTGGTGCTTTCTACGTAGGGTTTAATCTCGTTCAGGTGTGCTGTCCGAAGATAGTTTCTTTCCCGACCTCGGACCCGAACTATGACTGGCAAAATCTAGAACTTCGTAGGGGCCATCGAATTTTGGGGCAAACTTGGCAGCGAAGTTGTCAACTGCTTTCGAAAAAGGGTGTTGGTGGAGTAGCATCAAATCCTCAATCTGCGGTTTCCATGGTCGCCTGCGTAGGTTATAGTGCCGACGTTGATTCTCGGCTGCTCGTTCTAACTGATGCCGAACTATCTTAAACATCTCCTGGAGTTCTTGCGCTTTGTTGACGGGAGTTCGGTTCGATGCCCCCGTACCCGAGACCAGCTCGTTCTACAGGGCCGACGGGGTTCACGAAACTGAACCACGAACGCCGGACTGTAACCAGTGGACTTTGAAGTGCTGGTGTTTACCGCTAAACTGATCTCCGGCAAGTGTTAATCCCATTTGTTGTGTTGATTCTTTGCCATTTGTGCTATCATGGTCTTAATGGTGTGGTTGGCTTGCTTAGTTGGATTTTCTTGCGTGCAATACGGTGCGGTGAACTGTTGTCGTACCCCGATCTCCAGGTGATACTTTTGGAGAATTCTGCTCCCGTTGTCGGTGACTAGTAAATTCGGTGTTCCGAGCCGTGCAAGGATATATACTCTAAACGATTTCACCACACTCTCCGCTATTGCCTTCGCAGTGGAACTAGTTCAATCCATTTCGAAACAACCGCAACCTGACTTGCCTTATATTGCTGATACGATTCGCAGCACATCACGAACCATTCCCGGCCAAAAGTAGCGGTTGCACACCCGATTCACGGTCTTCCTGTTCTCCAGGTGCCAAGCCGCTAGTTGACTGTGATTGTCATGGAGCATACGTTCTCGTAGGGGGGAAGCCACAGACAGTTGGGTGCCGACTATGGTGAAATCTGCGAACTTCTGTGGGTGTTGTCTGACCTGGATTATCTTCTCTTGTAACAACCTAGACTTGTCAGAGGTGTCTGCGATGGCTCTATTCAAAGTCTCTAGAGGTAGCCGTGAGAGGGCGTCAGCAACGACATTGTACTCTCCCTTCCAGTACTGGACTGTGAAGTTATATTTTTGAAGCTCAAGGGCCCATCTGGCGAGCCGACCAGTGGGGTTATCGATGGTATTCAGTCACTTAAGTGACAAGTGATCAGTAACCACGTGAAAACTATATCCTTCGAGGAATGGTTGCATTTTCCGGATGCTCCATATGATGGCCCGACACTCTTTTTCTGTGGGCGAGTAGTTTTTTTCGGCTCCGTTTATAGATCGGCTGGCATACGCTATGACCCTCTCACCGTCCTTTAATTCCTGGGTCAAGACAGCGCCTAGGCCAAAGTTACTGGCATCGGTCTGCAAGATAAAGATTTTCGTAAAAGTTTTTGTTACAGAAGCTCAAACATGGTTTGTTGCTTATCCTTCCATCTCCAGTGTTTGCTTTTTTCAACAGGTACGTGAGTGTGTGTGCCAGCGAGCCAAAATCGGGTACGAAACGGCGGTACCAGGAAACGACTCCCGTATTTCCTGTATCGCAGCTTCTTTATCGGTGTCTATTCCTCCAGCGCTGACTACATGACCGAGATATCTCGTTTCACGATTGAAGAACTCACATTTTTCTGGGATTACTGTTAGGTTTGTAGGTCGGAGTCGTCGCAAGACTTCACCTAGATTTGTTAAGTGTTTGTCCAATGTTTTCCCGATGACTATTATCTCGTCCAGATACGACTATTCATATGGTTCCATTTCCGGCCCCGTCACGACCAGCTTCTGTGAAGGCAGTGTTCTTCCTACTCTCCTCTTCCATCGGTATCTGCCAATACACATTCTTTAGATCCTGGCTGCTGACGTATGTGGCTTCCCGTAGACGATCCAATATAATCGAGATTCTTGGTAGGCGATAAGCACCCGGGTCCGGCTTCTTGCTCCAGGAACCGTTCTTCTTCTGCGCCAGGGTGATCGGAGTATTGTAGGCACTACGCGAGGGTTCTATGTAACCATTAGCCATGAGGTTATTGATTTTGGTATCGATGATAGCCTGCATGGCGGGTAGGGTGGCAGCTATTTTACAAAATGCTGAATTTCGAGAAGTGCGCCCCCCTATTTTTTACAGTTGACCTAATAAGCAAATGGTGAAAATTTGAGTCAAATTGGACAATTTTAAAGCGCGGCACACAGAGGTCAAAGGTCAACTTTCGGGAAATTTCACTTTTTTTTTCAAAAAATTACTTCTAAAAGTCATATTTGTCCGAATAATTTAATGAAAATTTGTAATTAAGTCCTTTTGTGTGTTTTTTTTTTCTTATTATGATAATTTTTGTACAAACTAATCAACCCTCTTATAGCCCAGGGGTCAAAAACGACCCAATTTATACAATTTTAATAAATAAAATTTAAGCCTAATTTAATTAATTTTTTTTCTCAGAATTGGACAATGAGTTTTATGAAATATTAACGACATATCTAAGGTCATAAATTGATACCACAAAAGACTGATTTTGAATTTTCAGATAAGTAAGTAATGTAAAGGGTCCGCCATCTATCGTTTTTTTTCAACTAGTGCTTATTTCGTGAATGGTAACACTTAGCTCATGTCTGATTTGACAGATAATTAGTTTTATCCTTCCGCTGAACGAATATGGTTGTGTATACGCTTGAACAACGCTGGGAAATATTGCGACATTACTTTGAAAATCATGGTAATGTTGCAGAATGTGTGCGAAAATTGCGTACGGATTTTGGAAGAAGAGTAGCACCGTCAGCTCCGTATGTTCGTCATTTTGTGAAAAAAGTGAAAGAAACTGGCATCCTCATCGATAAACAGAAGCATGAAAAGCCAAAAAAAAAGCGTGAAAAGCCGACAAGCCAGAGACAATTGACGCTTTAAAGGACAATATTCGTGAAGCCATTGGTGAAATACAGCTCCACACAATCAATAATGTGCTTAAAAATTTAACCGATCGTGTAGGCTACTCATGGCCAGCCGAGGCAGCCATTTGAATGAAATTATTTTCCATTGTTAACCGGAAGGATTGTACTTTCAAATAAAAAAGAAATTTGAGAAAATATTCACTAGTTTTTTATATATTTTATATATATATTATAGCATTTTCAAAAGAAAAAAGTTATTTGGCGGACCCGTTATAATTAATAAGTTTCTTCGGTTACTTAATACAAAGTGAAGGAAATGGCAATTAAGTGGTATCCATTTATGATTTTCGTCACTTTGGTAATTTTTTTAACCATTAACCTTTTTGAAAATGGAAGACCACTATACCACTTTCCGCACAGTCGTTAACAATCTTAATGTTTTCAACAATGTGTTTTCCGTCCCTGTAATCCTTTAAGTCCTCCCATTTTCTTGGGTCCTCTTTTAAAAATTTCATAGATATATTTAATCGTTTAAACGGTATTTTTGTATTTGTAGAAAATAAAAAAAAAATAAATGGTTTCCCATTACATCCCATGAAGGGACTGGGGAGAACTTCTCACAATCACTGAGCTGTGCGCTTTCTAGTTTTCACTCACCGATTGGGACCTACAGTTTTACACCGATTCCGAACGGTAATTTGAGATTATTTTTTTTTGTAGAAAATAATTCCTCTAAAATCGTATCAACATCTCTGTTTATGAAATCCTTAACATTAACTTGTTTGAATGGAAGTTTCTTCAAATCGTCATCATGTTCATCTTCTTGTAATTGTTCGAGTTTGTGCAGAAATTCTAGAATCAAATAATGCAAATTCAACGCACTCTTCGCTTAAGTAGTACAAATGGTTTATAATTTTTGAAATTTCCTTATCTGCCATATTTTTGTTTAACCTCTTCTAAGCTTCCAACTTATGTAAAAATTTCAAATCGTTTAAAGGAGCTAATTGAGCTTTTGTTGCGTCGAACCAAAAAATTGCATAGCATTTTATTATGAACCCTGCTAGTTCAATTAAACCTTTAGTTTCACATTGGCCGAGTTCAAGAAACTGGTTCCGAAATAATAAAATTTTGAGGCAATATATAGCTTTGGACATCCATCTAGCTAAATGATATGCTCCAGGTTTGTAAAATGATATTCCCCGAGGTGGGGTTCCGCCTAAACAAATTATAATAAGTTCCAGAAACTCTTTATAATCGTTTCTGGATAACTTTTCCCTTAGTTTTTTCTTCGCAAAAATAATTATTTCATCGCACTCATCACTTAGTATTTCTTTAAGTCTTGGATCATTTATTCCAGGTTCATATTCTTCCTGCCGTATTTGAAGCCAATAACTCTTTAATTTTTTAAATAGAACAATATCAGGACTTGAACTTGGTCCAATGTTAGATTCTATAAACACGGCTGACGACACAATTTCATATATATGATGACGACAACCCATATATAAAATATCGTGCCCAATTCGTTTCTCCAGTAGAGTGCATGCTCCTTTAAATCTTCCTGTATTTGACGATGTTGCGTCGAAAACGAATGCCTGTGTTTTTGATAAAATATTATTCTCCTCCAAAGCATCGTAAACAGCAGAAGATATTTCAAGGCCTGTTCCAGAAGGAATATCAGGCATGTTTAGGATTTGCTCAATGTTTGTTCATGTAGCAATAATCGATAAGCGATCTTCGGGTTTTCCAGTAACATTAGTTAGCAGTTTAGTTTCCCAATGTATTGTCAGTGGCTGGTCTATAGTTTGAAACTTTTGCACTACACTTTTGCTGAGTTCTTCTCTTAAAACATCTCTTTGTTGGCGCACTGACGTGCAATTAATAACATATTCAGATGGGTCTAATCCTAGTGTTTCCAAGACTGCAACCAATATGTGTACTACATCTCTACAACTTAATTTAAGCTTATCCAAGACAGCAGCGAGTCTCGGTGTTAAAATATCTGTATGAGCCCTTTTTTCTTTTGGAGCTACTACATCCTCTCTTTCCTCATTATCCTCCAATTCACATCCGGAATCTAATATAACGTCGAAACTATTGACACCTATAAAGAATTCGATTATTCTTAATATATTCTGCTTCACTTAAGAGATTTAAACCAATCGTGGTTTAAAAGAATTAAAAATATAATAATTTACCTTTTGATGTTGAAGGAGCTTCCATATTTCTTATTTTTATCATTTCCTCAGCCTCAGTGGGCTTTTGAATTCTTTCATTCTCTTTCAATAACTTAATATCTACTCCAAGCATGCTTCCTGGGCGTCCTTTTAATCTTTGATTTAGTAGGAATTGTTTATCTTCTTTAATTTTAATGATGTCTAATGCATCTTTATGAGCAATATCAAACAAATCATCCAAGCCATCTTCCCATTCAACTCTTTTTATTTTATACGTTTCACCATCCCTAGGAATGTTAGCCTTTTCCCAAAAAAAAGCGTTCTGTAACAACTAAACGAGCACTTTCTTGTACAGAAAGTTTAGTGAATTTTATATTAAAAAATAATACTTTGAGGCAGTCTCTCTTTGATGGTAGTTTAGAGCCTGTTATCTGGAGGTTTGGAAAGCCAATCAGATAAATTTCCTCTCTTAATGTCGGCATTTTTACATAAAAAATCGCTTAGAAATCAAAAAGTATACGCTCTCCTGAAATGATTAATTATTGCAATATATCAAGTACTCTCAGATTTTTAGAAATTTCGATGATTTTAAATATATAATGTTAAAAAAATCAAGTACTCTGTCGAAAAAAACAGTCTTTTGTGGTATAAATTTATGACTTTAGATATGTCCCTAATATTTCATGAAACTCATTGTCCAATTCTGAGAAAAAAAATTAATTAAATAAGGCTTTTTGCATGATTATTTATTAAAATTGTATAAATTGGGTCATTTTTGACCCCCGGGCTATAAGAGGGTTAATTCTTTTGTACAAAAATTATCATAATAAGAAAAGAAAACATAAAAGAACTTAATTATAAATTTTCATTAAATTATTCGGGCAAATATGACTTTTAGAAGCAATTTTTTGAAAAAAAGTGAAATTTCCCGAAAGTTGACATTTGACCTCTGTGTGCCGCGGTTTAAAATTGTCCAATTTGACTCAAATTTTCACCATATGCTTATTAGGTCAACTGTAAAAAAATAGGGGGGCGCACTTCTCGAAATTCAGCACTTTGTAAAATAGCTGCCACCCTAATGGCGGGGTTATGTGCGGCCTATCGGAGTTTAGACGGCCGGTCGTCTGTCATCACTATCCGATGCGTCGCTGCCGTAGACAATCCATGTAGGTCACGAAATTTATTAAGCTCTCCTTCCGCAAACGTTGTGATTCTATGCTGATCTACAAGGCTAAGTTTACCTACCACCGGTAAATGTTTACGCGCCGGCTTCGGATCTTCGGCTATGCGGTTCACTGCCGAGTACTAGTGTTCACTTCCAGCTGGGTTGGGTGAGGTGAAGGTTGAATACCAACGCCGCTTGAGTAGCAACCGTGCTGTTAAATTCTCGAAAATTACAGGTCACATTGGGCAATTAAATCCAGACCAAGAATTACCTCCTCGGTGGCGTTCTCAAATATGTACCACAGGTACTCGGGCAACACATTACGGCAGATTCTCTCCAGCTTCTGTACTCCCGTGTAACCTCTGTGCCTCATCAGGCTCTGCATACCCAGGGTATAATTTTTAAATGTCTCCCTCGATCGCTGCCGGCGTTTTCGAATTTCGTCCTCCAGATGTTCGAAGTCACGTAAGGGCAGAAAGAACTTCAGGAAATCCTGTCTTTGTTACGATATCATACCAATACTTTCCCGGTGAGTAGTTCCGGCATCAATGGTGATATTCTGTCCGCCAGTATCTGGTACATGTAGGCTAACTCCTCCAGTTTCTCTACAAACTCCAGCGGTTCTCGTTTGCCGTCGAAGCCGATTCCCCATTTCGAAATTGGTCAGATATAGTCTTAACATCACTCATGGTTGGGGCCAGGATCCTCGCTTGGTTCTGGTTAGTATAAAACGTGGTACCGCTTGCGTTGGCTGGTGATGGGTTGACCTGGTAGGCGATTCGTTGAGCTCTCCACACTGCGGAATGTCTACTGCTGCATTTCACTCCGGATTGGTGACCATTATCTGGGGTCCTCTCTTGGGTCACACCGACCTTGCCTCTGGCGGTATCGGGTCATGTTTGATCTGAAGCTGAAAAAGTCTCTTAATGAAATCCGAATCATGTGCCTAGGCCAGGAATTGTGCAAACCGCTTCCGTTGTTCCTCGACCGTTCCCCCAACCTCACATCCGAAATCTATCCAACAATTACCGTGCTCCTCTTTGCGTAGGCTGCAGGCTCGAAGCTAGCACAAGTAGTCCAGAAGACTCGAGACACGTCATAGAACCGAGGCTGAAGACTATCGAAATCACTTCAGAAGGAACGCATCAGAGAGCAGTTCGGAAGACTCGTGAAACACTCCTGGAGACTCGCGAACGCGTCTGAAAACTGGCGAAAGCACTTCAAAAGAAACACGACTGAGAACGACTGAATACCAGAGAAACGGGCTGAAGACTGGCCAAAGCACTTCAGAAGTAGCACGACTAAGAACGGGGCTGAAAACTGGAGAAACGAGCTGAAGACTGGCGAAGCACCTCAGAAGGAACACGGGAGAGAGCTCGGCTAAAGACTGGCGAAAGCGATTCAGAAGACAGACGACTGAGAACGGCTGAAAACTAAAGAAACGGGCTGAAGACTGTCGAAAAGACTTCAGAAGGAACACGACTGAGAACGGCTGAAGACCAGAGAAACGGGCTGAAGACTGGTGAAAGCACTTCAGAAGAAGCACGACTGAGAACAGGGCTGAAAACTGGAGAAACAGGCTGAAGACTGGCGAAGCACCTCAGATGGAACACAGCAGAGAGCTCGGCTGAAGACTGTCGAAAGCGATTCAGAAGACAGACGGCTGAGAACGGCTGAAGACTATAGAAATGGGCTGAAGACTGGCGAAATCACTTCTGAAGGAATACAACTGAGAACAGGATTGAGGACTGGACTTTAGAAAAAACACGGGAAAGAGCGCGGCTAAAGACGAGGGAACCGAGGCTGAAGACTTTCGTAAGCACTTCAGACAGACAGGGCTCACAACCGGGGCTGAAGACTGGCGTAAGCGCTTCCGGCGAGACACGGCTGAAAACGGGGATGAAGACGAGGGAATCGAGGGTGAAGACTGGCGGAAGAACTTCAGAAAAAACAGTGCTGATTCTACTAACATTGACTCTAATCACACATGGAGACTGACAGAAGAACTCCACAGCCAACAACTCTACTTGAGGAGACTATTTAAGCGCTCCACCAACGAATCACCAAATACTTACCAATATCTGCACACGTTCAGTGTTCTTGACTGACTGACCTCGATGTGTGATTGTTCCCCCTTAAATAGCCGGCAGAACATCCTCTGCTGCTTCCAGCCAACGGTGATATTTCTGTTGCTCTAGTGATCATCAACAGTGTCTTTCTGTGATAACGGTATCTTGTTTACAATAAATTTTCGTCAACAACTTTGGTTTGCAAACACATATGGTCGCGGTTAATAAGTGAAGTGACTTACGTTCATTTCGCGGGTAATAAGGTGAAACGACTTAAGTTCATTAAAATTCATTCTTATTAAATTCATAATTAGTCCATCAAAATTTACAAACATCGATATCTTAAATGGCACCTATGCCAGCTTTGTGGTGTAGGCGAAAACGAACCATAGGGGACTTTACACGAATATAGGGCCACCGTGGCGGATTATGGTTTATGATCATATGTGTAGATACGTGTTTGGCTAAAAATTAAGGTATTTACCAAGAATACCACCTCGATATCTTGCTTCTGTCTATGGCTGAATATAGGGAACCTTCTGCTTCGTGATAAACAGAACGTACTCGGGTATCTCCGGATTTAATCCCAGCCCATTCTCCTTGAGCCACTAATGCCATTATGTCTATGTCTATTATGTCATTATGTTTATGTTTATATGTCTGTTTATATGTATGTTTATGTACATATGTACATATATTTCAGAAACGGATCGATTTTTTCCGGGTTTCTAAAGGCTTTTTATAAAGGGGTCCAATTAGTATGGACGACTTTAAAAAAATACCCAAAATAAGAAAATCGCTAAAATAAAAAAATAGCCATAACTGGAAAATAGTGCGTCCAACCACAAAAATAATAAATAGTTTACCTCCATAGGAGGCTTTAACCAATGGGTGCCTTTAACACTAACACTTTTCAGATAAAAAATTGCTAAAACACATATGTGTTAGCGATTTTTTTTTAAATATGTGGTATCGTGTACAAAATATCCATAGGTTAAAGCCTCCTATGAAGGTAATAGTGATAGAGTTATAGGCACTTTTTATTTTAGCGATTTTCTTATTTTGTCGAATTTTTGAAACAAATTTCTTCCATACGATCGGACAACTTTACGAAACACCATTAGAAACCTGCAAATATTAGTTAATTTTTCGATTGGACGCTCCGTTTCCGAGATATTGGCATAAGGGTGTTGTAGCGATTTTTGATTCGAGAAATTTTAGTTTTAGCGATTTTTGTACAAATAAAAGTGATGCCGTATTCACGACATCCATAGGTTAACGTCTCCTATGGAGATAACAAATTTATTATTTTTTCGATTGGACACACCGTTTCTGAGTTATAGCCATTTTTTTATTCTAGCGATTTTCTTATTTTGTCGATTTTTTGAAAAAAAAAATTAATGTGAGTCCGATCACAGGGGAGATTTGTAAAAATCTAGTAATGAAAATTTTTTTTTAAGTTGGAAGTACTTATGCTTTTAGTACATTTTTTTAATTAATCAATTAAAAGTATCAAAACTTTCAATATTGTAAATACATCGGAATTTGCTGGTTTTTGTTTGTTTTATTTAACTTATTTGGTTAGAAAATGGGCACACTGCAGTATATATGTACTGCATTAAAAATTACAGTAAGCGGTAAATTTACTGATTACTGAAAAAATTCAGTAAATTTTTACTGATAATGAAATTTAATTTGCATTACCAGTAAAATCATAGGGCTGTATACATAATAATCAGTAATCGGGCATTACTGATTACTGAAAATTCAATGCACCTCATCATAACCATGTAGGCACTTTATAAAAGTTGCTGAAAAAAATTTAGTAAACAGTAAAAATTTACTAGTTAAAGAATTATTTTTACTGACATTTTAGTAGTACTGCAAAGTGCCCATCTATGGTAAATGCTTTAAGTACAAATACAGTGCACTCGCGCTAACTTGACTACTCGCTAGCTTGAACATATTTTTCTGCCAATGGACTATCTTCTAACTTGAACAAATGCCAATTACACTATAACTTGAACAATTTTTTTGTTCATAAATGCAAAAAAATGTAATACATACATACTTTGTTCGTTATTTTACCGTTGGTTTTGATGTTGATAACTTTGCCCCCTCAATTTTTCAAAACAACGTGTCGAGTAAATCAACTTTAAAGATTTTTCTTAGTCCAAAAACAGTAAATTTTGAGTTATAGCAGTCTTCTAGTAAGTGCGCGATATGTTAGGTTAGGCATACCAAAAAAAAACCTTTTTTAATATAAAAATATAGCATTCGTAAACTTGAACAAATTCACTATCTTGAACTGGCCTGGTTTTAATTAGTTCAAGTTAGCGCGAGTGCACTGTAGTTAATATTGGCTTATGGTAACTAAAATAAGATACATATTTAAATTTTTGACTCGATTGTATTTAAAAATCTATGGAAAACTGCATATATAGTAGTGGAATTGTTAGTTGTGGGGGTTTGTGGAGAATTGCTCATATGCAAGTGGAAAACGTCAAATAAAAATTTTGATAAAGCTTGCGACTGTGGGTTTGCAAAATTTGTATTAAAATCTCCACCCATAATAATTGGCATGAGATGGAGATTGTTACCCAATTGTCGTGCACCAGCGTCAGTGTAAGGCAACAGTACGTAATGAAGATATGTAATAATCTTAATTTATATTGGAATCTAATAGAAATTTTGTTAGAATTAACATTACCTCCATTCAGCTTTGATACACTTTGTGATGTTTTATGTTCTGAGTTATAATTTTTTTGGTGTTTTGTAAAATATTTTATTGAAGCTATGCTTCTTACAGCGGGCTTTGAGAGACGGAGTTAACTGGGAAAAAATGGCATAACGAAAATGCGTGAGGTGATAGTACCGTTATTTTTAACATAACAGAATAAGCTTTATCATATACCAGCGCCACCTCTACAGGACTAGTAAAAATAAAAGTAGCTAACCTGTTATCAATAACATGGATCAAACATAACAGAATAAGCTTTATCATATACCAGCGCCACCTCTACAGGACTAGTAGAAATAAAAGTAGCTAACCTGTTATCAATAACATGGATCAAACATAACAGAATAAGCTTTATCATATACCAGCGCCACCTCTACAGGACTAGTAGAAATAAAAGTAGATAACCTGTTATCAATAACATGGATCAAACATAACACAATAAGCTTTATCATATACCAGCGCCACCTCTACAGGACTAGTAGAAATAAAAGTAGCTAACCTGTTATCAATAACATGGATCAATCCAGCACAGATTACAACCATATTAATATTTCAGAATGCTTTAATCAACATGACTTTAAATACAATGTGCCGGATTTCACTTTTGCAAGCTTTTATATCACCATGTAGTTATTACAATTTGTCAAACTTCACGGAAAATAAAGCTCATCTTTCAACTCTTTCAAAATAACATTAACACTCTCACAACAGGTTTGTAGGCTAGTTGGTTGGAAGCTAGTGCAAACAAAAAACAAATACAAACAGGTACAATGGACACACGCAAACAACTACACATTAATTTGTGTATTTGTGTTATTAGAAGTACGAGAAAGAGAGAAAGAGAAACCTTATGCTCATTAAACGACGAAAAATGTTGTATGTGCTCGCAATTAAGTGTTAATAATAATAGTAATAATAAATAACTATATATATTTTCAATCATTGTGTTTCAAAAATATTAAAAAACAATCGAAAGTAAGTTGGAGCATTGCTTCTGTCGGCAGTCCCCCAACTGCCACGTGTGTTTTTTGTTTTGTATTTGTTGCGGTTGACAAGTTATTAATCAGCTGTTTACTGAAATGTAATGCATGTAGTTATTTTACAGCAATGGTTTTCGAAAATTAGTAGCTACTATTGCACACTAGATGGTGCTTATATGCAGCTGTTAAGTATGAATGAGAATCTCAAAGACGAAGAAGACTTAAGGCTCGTTCACAATGATAGCAACAATTTCAACAGGCGTTCACAATGCAAGCAACAAATTTGTTCGAATAAGTTCAAAAATACAGCTGACTGGCAACATTGTTTACCATAGATTAATACTTATAGTAGATCTACTAGTTCTACCACCAAATTTATAACATTTGGCCTGGTGTGATATTTACGTTTGATGTTGAAAAGAATTGCTTTACTAATACCAGATAGAGGTTCAAAACAATGAACAAAATAACAACAACGGTATTTCATTTTGTGTGTTAAAATTATTGTGTTAAATACAACACAAATGTATGCTAACAATAACAGTCAATAAAAAAGTGTAAAACACATTTAAATTTCAGAGTTTTTCACCAAAACGACATGAAAAATTAAAGCAAGAAGTTATTGTAATTCCACCTGGTGTATATCACTTTTTGTCAAACATCTCTCTATTACACCGGCCGCATCACGAAGAGTATGAAAGGAAACGTCAGATGAGCCAAATATTCTCTCTAGTCTGAGATTACTCTATGTTGTTTACATTATACAGCAGTATACATATTTGGGGATTGAAAACCATGAAGAATTGCAATACAAACGAAAAAGCAACCAGTAAAAAATAGACAAATTAAATGTGAGACACGGACCTCAGATTTGTACCACTACCCGGAGCAAAAAGTATTAAGTGTTTTTCTTTAGAAAACTTTTCAAATTTTTCTATACAAGAGTTTTAAAATTTTTCTATAGAAAAGTTGTCAAATTTTTCTACAGAAATGTTGTCAAATTTTTCTACAGAAATGTTGTCAAATTTTTCTACAGAAATGTTTTAAAATTTTTCTTTAGAAAAGTTTTAAAATTGTTCTATAGAAATGTTTTCAAATTTTTCTATAGAAATCTTCTCAAATTTTTCTATAGAAATATTCTCAAATTTTTATATAGAAAAGTTTTAAAATTTTTCTATAGAGTGTTTTAAAATTTTTCTATAGAAATGTTTTACAATTTTTCTATAGGAAAATTGTAAAATGTTATAGAAATCTTTTAAAATTTTTCTATAGAATTGTTTTAAAATTATTCTATAGAAACTTTTTGAAATTTTTCTATAGAAATGTTCTCAAATTTTTCTATATAAAAGTTTTAAAATTGTTCTATAGAAATGTTTTAAAATTGTTCTATAGAAATGTTTTCAAATTTTTCTACAGAAATCTTCTCAAATTTTGCTATAGAAATATTCTCAAATTTTTCTATAGAAATGTTTTAAAATTTTTCTATAGAAAAATTGTAAAATTTTGTAGAAATCTTTTAAAATTTTTCTATAGAATTGTTTTAAAATTATTCTATAGAAATTTTTGAAATTTTTCTATAGAAATGTTCTCAAATTTTTCTATAGAAAAGTTTTAAAATTGTTCTATAGAAATGTTTTCAAATTTTTCTATAGAAATCTTCTCAAATTTTTCTATAGAAATTTCTCAAATTTTTCTGTAGAAAAGTTTTAAAATTTTTCTATAGAAAAGTTTTAAAATTTTTCTATAGAAATATTTTAAAATTTTTCTATAGAAATAATTTAAAATTTTTCTATGGAAATATTTTCAAATTTTTCTTTAGAAATGTTTTCAAATTTTTCTATAGAAATGTTTAGAAACTTATGGTTCCATAATATGTCATGGCCTTGGACGGTTTCGATAAACCTTAAAATGTCAGCTTTTTTTAAACTTTTTTCTTTTGTTTATTAATAAAATTGGCGCGAACTACACTTACTACAAACAACTACACATTTCACATTTGCATCAGCTGATTTGTTCGAAAGCCAGCGACAGTGTTGTATTCTTGGTAATAAACAATTATAATTATATGTGAAATTATTGTTATTGGCAGCTTCTACAGATAATATTATTTATTAAAATGTTTGTTTTGATACAAAATGTTTACATTTTCATTCATACTTTCAAGTTTTAAAACAAAATTCGATGTAAAGCGTCCCTAGCGGTCAGTAGAATAAACTGATTCGAACAAATTCCAATTTGAAGTAGAAGTAGAACCTACTTCTATGACAAATTTGAATTCCAATTTCACGAAAAACATGAGAGGGCATTATATGCAATACTGTGAGTGGGAACGAGAAGGCTTGAATTACAAATTCGTTGCTGCCATTGTGAACGCTACTTTATAGTTTGACAAGTTTAGTTTTTAGTTTTCCTTATTTTGCTTTGTTTTAGTAAATTTCTTATTAAAAGGTCAAAAAATCTTTTTAAAAGTTATTAAAATTAAATGTTTTTCTATTCATTTTATTTATTTGTTTTCATTTGCCTACGATAACATAATGTACGACAATTAGTGCAAATTAGTAGCTACTATTGCACACTAGATGGTGTTGAGTATATTGTATGCAGCGTATGAGTACACTAATACACTCATACATAGCTCACACCGATTTGATAACGCTTTACGATTGGTTAACGATTATATCGCACATCTTACTCTAAATTTGTGATTGTATTGTGAAAAAGATTTTTACCCCCAGCGTATAGATGTTTACACATCAAAAAAATTCTTCCATACGTTGGACCACTTTATGAACAACCCTTAGAAAGCACCAAAAATTATTTAGTTTTTCGATTTGACACTGCGTTTCCGGGATATAGACATTTTATTTAAAAATTTGACATTTTCGATCAACTATTGGGATGGGTAACTCTGGGTAACCCATTTCCCATTGCTGTGGGTAATAGGCAGAGGCCGCTTACCCATTCCCCATATGTATTGGATATTCGTGCAGTGTAATTTCCCATCGTCGTGGGTAGCTATCCATTATTTTCCACATACCCTGTGGGTAATGGGTAAACGTTCATTAGCTATTCCTCAGGGTAACCATATACAAACAGTTATAATTTAAAAGTATCACATGTATGTTTAAGTTAATTTGTATCATCCACAATAATAGATCCTCCAGATAAGTGCCCACAATTTGTTGTATTTTGGTGAAGGCGTAAATGGTGGCGTCAGATTCAACGATTGTGTTTCAAAGTCTTACATCACCTCAATTTGTGCTAATACTAGTAAAATAAAAAAATACATGCGATTGAGAAACTAGTGTGGTGCGATATACTATATATCAACTGGGCATATTCGTCTTGTCGATAACAATAAAATATACATGGACTTTAATGACCTTCTTTTGATTTCATAGAGAAAAATATATGTCAACCGTGTTGTTTTTGTCCAAAGCATAATAAATTCTGGGTCTATACGGCATAAAATGTGAATATGTATACGCACTAGACTGGCCATACCGTTATAGAGAAAAATTAGAAAATTTTAAAACCAAAAGGGGGATAACAATAATTATGCATATTTTAAATTTAGTTCCGAGTACCTCCGGATTGAGCCCAAAGCTTTATTATATTATCACCCTTTCTAAAAATTGTTTGCTATTAGCGACAACAAGACAAAGTGACCTAACGGCGGCGTATTGATGTTTTTTGAAATGAAATTTTGTGAATAAAAAAACATTAAACTGTTGAACTTATGTTGCTTTACTGCGTAAATACGGTGTCAATACGATCTTCGGATTAAATGCGTTGTTGTTTATTATTAAGAAGTTTTAATATTTGATGTAAAATTTTGCAGTTTTAAAGTAAAAGTGATAAGAGAAACAAGTGCGCAAAGCTCATCTAAGATACTACGATGCGATAATGATGTATTTTTGGTGGGAAAATGCGAAAGTAAACTGAAAGGCGCAAAATTGCCTAATATGAAGCAAGTTCTACAATTATTTTTTTGATAAAACCCGAGTGCAAAAACTCCCTGTGAAGGCAAGCATAAAAAATACAATACAATTGTGGCAAAAATCAAATATTCCAACAATGACCGAAATCAACTGCGTGAAAAAATTTAACTTACTTTATGCCGAATGGAAAAGTTTATCCAAGATCAGATTTGGCAAATATGAAAAATATAGAAACGATGAGAAAGAATTCTATGAAAAGATGGAAAATTATATATTTGATATCGCAGCTGCATCCGTGTATCCACACTTGAAACGATGACTTTTGAAGAGGACAACGATTTCCTTCTGTTGCAATGAGAAAAGGGTCGGCCAGGTTGTATGTCACGCCAGGATTTAAAGCTGTCATGAAAACAAGAACGCAAAGCGAAGCTACTGGAAGAAGCAGAAAAGCGCAAGCGACAATATCAAGAAGAGTCACAAAAAGTTCAAGGTATTGGTCAATATAATGTCCTTTTTATTGTTATTTTTAATTATTGCTTGTTGTTCAAAGATGAGGTTGCGTCTGATACAGATACCTCAGAAAGTATTGTCTACGAAAGCGTAGAAATGGACAATTCAGCACCGGAAGTTGATTTTCTGAAGGACTAACATCAAGGAATCCAGGGATCTCGCGGAAAAATCCATTTCGTTGATGATCGATTGTTAGCAAGCATGGATAAATGCCGCATCAGTGATCGCGATGCAATGCATTTAACATCTGCTACAATTACAGCCGTCTTGCGGAAGTTTCAGGAAATGCAACCTGACTTGAACGACATAAAAGTGGAAGATGTCGTCTATAACCGAACATCATTCCAAACAATGCGAAAGGAATATCGCCGCAGACAAGTGAAACAGTTCATAGATGCATTCAAGGTACATAATTAACATTTAAATATAAATAAATATCGTGAAATTAATTAATAATATTTAACTATTAATATAATATAATATAACTAATAATATAATATATAATATTTAACTTTGTCCTGCTTTGGGACGGTAAAATGCTTCCAGATATGAAAGGCAAGGACAAAGTTGATCGATTGGCTCTCGTTATAACCGCAGAGAACGAAGAAAAACTCCTTGGCATTGCGAAACTAGAAGAATCTTGTGGTGAAAATATTGCTGAAGGCATTAAAAAATTCCTACGCAAATTGAAGATTGATAATTTAGTGCAAATTGTGGCTTTTGACGACACAATATCTACAAACACTGGTGTTGAAAAAGGCTCAGCATATTTGCTTGAAAGTAAATTGGATCGCGATTTACTTTTCTTCCGTGTCGCCATCATATCAGCGAATTGGGTATTAAAGCTGTGTTTGAGTTAAATTTCGGAAAAACTTCAGCACCAGAAGTCACTCTCTTTAATCGTTTTTCAAAAAACTGGAAAAATATGAATATCAATACTTTCAAGAGTGGAGTATTGGATGAAGCAGTGGAAAAAAAAATCTTAACTGTAGCCGAAATAGAGACGCACAAGAACTTTTGCCTTACGGCGTTGAAATGTCATTATGTGCGAGCCGATTATAAGGAGTTGTTGCAACTTTCGCTCATTTTTCTTGGTAAGGAAGTACCAAATTTTACGCAGTTGCCTTTGCCTGGCGCAACAATTCATGCAAGGTTTATGTCCAAAGCTACATACTGCTATAAGATTTTTTTTTGCTTTGCGAACAATTCATGATGACATCCTTCGAACTGAAAGGCATTTGAAACATTTGCATTTTCTTAACGCGTATTTATGTTTCGTATTGGTTCGGATGCGTTAACGCTGTATCTGCACCGCGCAAAGATTTACAATTCATTAAAGACGCTATTTCATATTTCGAATCTAAATGATTCAAATGCCTTATTGTCAAAAATCAAAAACCATTTATGGTATTTATCCGAAGAGGCGGGTGCTCTTGGATTTTTCGATGAAACGATATCTGATGAAGTGAAGCGGAAAAGGGTTGAAGCTCTTGGCAATCATGATGACGAAAATGACAAAGTTATTCCGAAAAGATTAAACTTAACGCTGGAACAAGTGAAATCGTTTGAAAATAAGGGTGTAAGTTCTTTCGTCACTCCTCGCACCAAGAGTTTT
Organism: Phaonia tiefii; assembly: GCA_963931995.1. Taxonomy (NCBI): domain Eukaryota; kingdom Metazoa; phylum Arthropoda; class Insecta; order Diptera; family Muscidae; genus Phaonia; species Phaonia tiefii. The sequence continues at coordinate 190,912,417 of OZ008368.1, read as the reverse complement.
TTCCATCGTTTACAAATCGATGTGACATTTTTTGAATTGGATCCATCAATTTGGAAGTATCAAGAAGAATACTGCACCGCAAAACGCATATGCCAACACTTAACTGTTGTAAATGACCCGGCAGAAAGAGCAATAATACTCATTACAGATTTCAATCGGGTATTGACATACGACGAAGAGGATAAGCAGTATTTGCTTGAAGTTGTGGAGCACTACAGAAAAAACTTTTCAACCCACAAAAAATCTTCATTAGTATAATATTATCAACACTATAAAAAAAAATTAAAAAATGCACCTAAATTTTGGAGCTTTGGTTTTAGGGTATTCCGTGCAAGTTTATCCGTAGTTTATCTGCAGACTATTGGAAAGGTAATTATTATAGGTATCGAAGAAATTCAGTTGGGAACATACAGTCAGATTTTGTTGTTATTCAAATATAAACAGGAACAAAAATAGTGATGAATGGGTAATATAATAAAAGTTTGGGCTCAACCTGGAGGTACTCGGAACTAAAAAAAAATAATTAAAATATGCATAATTATTTTTATCCCCAACATCATATATTTCAGTGCGAAAAATTTAACTTTTCAAAACAATTTCCACTATGGCCACTCTAATACTCACCATATTTTTTGATGGATGATATCTACTATATGCTTTATTGTTTTTTCATAAATTTATTTCTCACTTTCTGTTTAAAATAATGAAAAATCGAAAATCGAATACATAACTTTGTAACAGAAACTACGAGAAATTATGATTATAGTGACTAATATTTGAACACGAATTCTAATATTGTTCTTTTTATGAGTTGTATCTTCCATTTCAGATGAATGAGAGTTTAGATAGACTGAAATTGGTTAATACAGTATTTAGCCATGAAAAAGCTTCTCAAAATACTGTTCGGAATCGGTGTAAAACTGTAGGTCCCAATCAGTGGTTGTGAGAAACTCTCCCCAATTCCTTTATAGGATGTCCCATTACATTTAATATCAAAATATAGACTTCATCATGGAATTTCTAATGCCTGAATTGATTTCAAACTAATCTTATCCCTGTGTGCAACGAGAATTGCTTAGTACAACTCGTATAAAGGTTCAGTAGCTAGAGAGCCAATATGGACAGCCCACTTTGTAAGTCAAATGGTGCCATGCTGTCAATACTAAATGATGAGATGTTTATTATAGAAATGTTCTTCTGATGGAACTTTTCATAAAGCAAAGTTCCCATTATGGAATGTTTTTTTCTTATAAAAAAGTAGCTTTGGTTGAAATTTTAATTTAAAACAATTTTCCTCAAATCAAAAAGTATCTTTAGTTGAACTTTCTTTATAAAAACAATTTTTAAGCAAGCTTTTCCTATAGAAAAGTTTCTTGGGCTGAACTTTTCCTAAAGATAAGTTTCTTTATTTGAAATTTTCAATTACAAAAGGAGTTTTTTTTATAAAAAAAATCCAATGAGTGTTCGAACTCACGGGCGATGTGTTAACACCTTTTTGCTACACGGTACCTGTTCGATTTCTATGATCACATTCGTAAATGTTACATTGGAAAATAAAAAACAGCGTTCAATCATATGATGACGTTACATTTAAATAATATTAATATTTAAAATTATTTAAAGACCCAGTGCAAGCACATGTGTCATTATTTTCTTGCTCAATACTTTTTGTTTTATTCCCACAAAAGTCAAAGAATGCAAAGCAACAGATACATACATTGTTATATTCGTACATACGCTACACAAGTATAATACGTCATTACTCTCTTTGCTCTGAGAGTGGTCCGCATCCACATTTTATTGGGCTTACCTTTCACTATAATAAAGAACAACAACACCAAAAAAAAACAACAACTACTACTACTGATATGTTGGTGATTTATTTGTGCTTGCTGTGTCGTGGAGTGTTTGTGTGGGTGGTGGGTGTAGGGGGGGTACCTAAAATAAAAACAACCAAACACACAACATCACACATACTTTTTCCGAAGTAGCTCACGTATGCGTGTGTCACATAACCACATGTTTGCCATATCAACATCAACGAAACAGCCAAGCACACAACATCACACATACTTTGTACGAAGTAGCTGACGTATTAGTATGTCACCATGACGTCGACTGCGATGGTTTTAGCAGCAGCATAAAATCTGGTTTTAGCAGATTTTGACTTTGATAGATTTAGTCCCTATACGCCGCTATAGATGTTAACACATCAAAATATAACAATGTTTTTTGCTTTTTTGATGAGAATTTTCGTAGAGAAAGTCTCTTTTAAAGCCGAACTTCTTCTAAAGTGAATTTCCTTCAGCAAAGAAGATTTTTCACCTCATTATTAAATCACCCCACTGTGTTCTGGGCTCTGTGCCAAGTGTTAAATATCGTCTACTACAATAGTGACATTTCTTTTCGAATCTGCTTTTACAAATAAAGTTGTTTATTTCCTACTGCTGCTATTTCTCTATTTCTTATTTTCGTTTTACTTTTCAAAATAAATATGTATATGAGACTTTATTAGGTTATGTTGTTGTTGTTGTTTTTGTCGTTTAGTGATATGTTCCTTAATTGTACGTGTTGGCGTTCATTTGATTGTTGGCGGCCTGCCTCCGTTTAACAGTGAGCGCACCGACTTGGCTTACTGTCATCTTAAAACAAAAAAGTTTGTTGCTTATGTCTTCTGTGTCTGTCTTCTCTTTGGGGTTTAAGCCTAAACGCAACAACACAACCACAACATTTTTTTACATTTTCTATTGATCGCTATTTTTTGTATTTTATTTAAAATATATGTGTTACTAATTGTAAAGAATTACTTTGTGTTAATTTAATGAAATACAATTTATACATACATATGTATATAGTATTTAGGTGACATTTCTCGCCTCACTCTCTCTGTTTTTTTGTGATTTCTATAACAGTTGCTTTTGATTTCAGTTACTGTTGGCGGTATTTGGTATGAGGAAGGTGGAACGTGCTTCAAGACATTCTTAAGTATTTAGGTGTGTTATAGTATGTATGTATGTATGTTCTTTTATGTACAACACCTATTCCATAAGAAAGAGAACCAAATGAATTTATGTATTTTTGATTAATGGCACTACTTGCAAATAGAAATGTGTGTAGTTCTAAGACTTCTTGCAAATTGTGTTATATTGTGAAGTTTTAAAAACACATTTGTTGTGGTGAATTGGCGTTTTGGATAGACTCTTGATTGGAGAAAGTAATGGATTTGAAATAGTGGTGGTTTAAACAAAAGTTTAAATGTATGTACATATTTGCAATAAGAAACATTTATACATTTATTTATTTATATAATGTTTAACGAATTCTGTAGCTTCTTGTCCAGTTAATCGTTGCATGTTTCAAGAGATTTGTACTCGCAACGTTATTCTGACGTTAGATTTCTTACAGACAATTTCACCTAGTGCACACTGGCCCCAAATCAAGTTTTTTTTTCGCATAAATTCGAAAAATGTAGATTTACATACATATATATATATATGTATATGTATATGTCCTTTATTTATTTAAAAAATTTTAACACAATATTACAATACCGAGTTTAAATGCTTCACGAAGGACATAGAGCGTCAAACCTAATGCCTCCCTAATACAATAACTGTATGCCACATCACGAGGATCGGATACGGTGGTCTAATGAATCACTAGTCTTATAGTTCAATCATTACAGAAGCGTCAATAAATTTTAAGAACAATAATATTTGTACGCACGGTTGCCACAGGGATAATTTTTTAATTACCAGAATTTTCCAAAAAAAATTCCCAAAACTTTAAATTTTTTTATTTAGAACATTAAATGTTTATTTAAAAGAATTTATTACAGAAAATCATATTACATACATACATCAATATAAAGATGAAAAAAAAACAAAAACAAAACATAAAATATGGTATAAAAAAACATAATCTTAATTTTTTTTGCATTTTATTGTCTTTCAATTTCAATGCAAAATTATTTAGTGCACAAGTATCCTAACACTTTTATAATCAGACAATCAAATAGTGCGAAAGAGACGAATATATTTGTTTAGTTACACCCCTATTCTCTATATGTGGTAACAATCAAATTGTAACCACAAAATTGTTACAAACTTGTCACCGTTGTTTGTATCTTGTATTGTGGTAACACAGTGACAACGAAAAATTCACCTCGTGACAAATAATTCACCTCACAATAACAGGTTGTCAAAAGCAGGGACAAAAAAACAAAAACATATGGTTTTCTGAACAAAATGAACGCGGTAAAAAAAGAAAAGTAAGTATTTAATATATTTATGTTTTATTGAATTAAAATTTATTATTTAGGGAATTTGAGCGCACCGCAAAGGCACAGCTGGAATGCTATATTGCCTTCCTCAAGGAACATCCAGAGATGCTAAGCGGAAAGAATACTGCACGTCGGCGCCATATAGAAGACGTTATTTACTTTAGCGCCAACTCTCTGATCTATAACAAAATTTTCCAACCGACAAAAGCTTCTGCGCTGAGTTCAAAAAGTTGTTTTCCCACCGCGATCGACCCAAATTCTTGAGATATAGGCCTATAAAGCTTGAGTATATAATCATTCGTATCTCCGGGATTTATAATCCGATCTGGTTGAAATGGGTATCTTTACAAAGGTCTTTCTAAACATGTATAAACATATTTATTTTTATCAGCCCATAGGGGAGCTAATTAAAAAAAAGTTTTTTAACCTCACTTTTCTGCTAACAATTAATTTTTTTTTCCAACAAATTCCCTATTATGTATACTTATTTTTTGGCAGGTTCCGATAATACACAAGACCTTGGCCTTTTTTAAAGGTATATTACTCAAAAATATTCCTTGAAAGACCGGAGATATTTACGTTAAAAGTTTTGTAATACTTTTCGCGCATTTTCAATCTTTCTAACACAAAAGCAAGTTCTTTCTGCTCCATTTCCATAGGATAAAGTAACAAAAGTCCTTCCTTCATTGAATTATATTATTAATTTATTATATTATATTATTAATTTTTCCCGTATACAGTTTTATGGTTTACATGCAGAATTTATTAAATGATTTTTTATCAACTTTCCGGCAAATAAAACTGCTGTCACGCACTGTTACCTCCTCTTTGGCAGGTAACAGTTTTTATTACTTTTGTCACCAAAAAAAGTGCGTCAGAATACCGATTTGTGACACATTCCTGTCAAATAGTAACCGTGGTGACTTTTGTAACCCTGCCAGAATAGGGCTGTTAGTGTGAACGACGACAAGCGCGTATTTTGATTAGGCCCATAACCATTCAATTCTCCCAAATAGTGTTGCCACTGCTTCATGTTTTCTTTTGTTTGTAAGTAACATTTTACTTCATTTTAATTTTTCTAATAGAAGTATGAAATCAAATGTTTTTGATATGTTAACATCTATAGCGGCGTATAGGGACTAAATCTATAAAAGTCAAAACATGCAAACAACACACAGACAGGTTTTCTGCTGCTGCTAAAACCAGATTTTATGCTGCTGCTAAAGACAGCTTTTCTGCGACTGCGAAAGAGAATAATGACGTGTTAAACAAAAATGAGCGAGCAATGAAAGAGTGGTTTGGCAGGGGTGAGGCAAACGAAATTCTGTCTATAGCGTATGTATTAACATAATAACGTATGTATGTACATGTGTCTGTTGCTGTTGTTGAACGGAGATATAAAGCATAGTCACGCAAAATTTAATTTGCAAGCCCATGCATGGGCTTGCGCAGTCGACATTATGGTGACACACTAATACGTCAGCTACTTCGTACAAAGTATGTGTGATGTTGTGTGCTTGGCTGTTTCGTTGCTGTTGATATGGCAATCATGTGGTTATGTGACACACGTATACGTCAGCTACTTCGGACAAAGTATGTGTGATGTTGTGTGTTTGGTTATTTTTAAATGAAACGTCATCATTTGATTGAACGGCTTTTTAAATTCTTTATATTAACTTCACCTGCCTGTATGTATGTATGCCGAAAAAACTTTGGATTGATTTTTAATCCTTCTCCCGTAATCCAATCGAGCTGAAACTTCGCAGGCAAACTAATGGCGACGACAAAAATGAAATGTGGGAGGGAGGGATTGGACTAATGGGCGTGGTACCTCCCATACAAATCACAAATTAAAAATCCATTATTTCTGCTCCTGTTAACGGTATTTGAACAAAATCGGGTATGTTGGTTAGGTTTACATATTCTAAGATCTGGTGCAAATATGGGCGGGATTGGTCAAAGGGGCGCGGTCATATATAAAGAATTTATAGTCAAAAACTGTTTTTTTACGGGTTGATTTTTTATTATTTTCAAAGGTAAGTCAAATAAAATGTGGGTGCGGAGCACTCTCAGAGCAAATAGAATAATGACGTATTATACGTATATAAAAATGAGATAACAAGAGAGCAACGAGAATTTTGTGAACTTGAATAGCGTATGTGCGAACATAACAATGTATGTATGTATGTTCATGTGTCTGTTGCTTTGCATTCTCTTTGTTGTTTCTGGGAATAAAACAAAAAGTTTTAAGCAAGAAAATAATGACACATGTGCTTGCACTGGTCTGTAAATAAATTTAAATATTAATATTATTTAAATGTAACGTCATCATATGATTGAACGCTGTTTTTTATTTTCCCAAGTAACATTTACTAATGTGTTCATAGAAATAGAACAGGTACCGTGTAGCACATAAAGGATTTTTTTAGTACTTTTCCTTTGAAGGTTTAAATAATTACAACAAATCCTCTACGTTTATTACGAAATATACTGATAAAAATAAAAGGCTAGGTCATATATCTTAAGTGCAATAAATCTCTGTAAATAGTATACAAAAATGTATATATTCATTCAATAACATTAACTTTTAACTTATGTATAATATTTTCCCGAAAAGGTGATTTTTTAAAGACAGGTACTTCTTTTATTAAAAGCTAATGTTTTTTTAAGAGAAGTACTTTCTGTAAAGAATGCCATCAGAGCATGATTTTTTTTACAAAGAAGTACATTTTTAAGAACAGGTACTTTTTAAAGAAGTGGTTCGCCTTTTAGGAAAAGGTTATTTTTTTAAGAAAATGTACTTGTTTTCAGAAAGGCCTCTTATCTCAAGAAAAGAAAAGGTATTATTTTATATTTAAGAAAATGTACTTTTAACAAAAGGAATATTTGTAACAAAATTTAGTTTTTTAAGAGAAGGTATTTTTTTTAAGAAATGGGAATTTTTTCGAATTGGTCCTTTTTTCAAGAATAGGTAAATTTTTAAGAGCAGGTACTTATCTCAAGTAAAGTTATTTTGTTTCACAAAACGGTACTCTTTAAAGAAAAGGTGGTTTTTTAAGAAAAGGCAATTTGTTGTAAGAAAATGTACTTTTATAAGAAAGGGTAGTTACATAAAAAAATATTTTATTTTACAAAAAGGTACTTTTTGTAAGAAAATTTACTTTTTTTGATCAAAGGTTCGTCTTTAAGATAAGGTATTTTTTAGTTTAGAATATGAATAGGTATTTTTTGAGGTAATTTACTTTTTTTACGAAAAGACACTTATATAAGAAAATGTTAGTTTCTTTAAACTTTTTCACTTTAGCTTTTCTAATTCTACTTTTTATTGGGTTCAAAACTACAATCCCAAAAAAGGTTTTTTTATCCTTTTGCCTTTTTATCTGATTTACACAAATTGCAGATGTACTTAGGTATATATTTCACAACTATTCCTTGCCACAATTGTTGATATGTAGTATATCTATGTATTAGATAAAACTCAAAAATGTATATACATATGTAGCTCTTAAGAAATTTCCCAATATTTTAATATTTTTTTATTTAACCCCCATCCCGGGAACTTCGTTCCAAAAGTAAGTAAATATAAATTCAAAAGATTTTTGTATGACCTCGATTGAGTGGAAAATTTTGAACGATATTGGTAAGTGTGTTCAAAATAATGTGTAAAAGAATAATAGTCTGGGTTTGTTTAGGTGCGGTAGATGACCTGTTTATGACATAAGTGCATGAAACTGCTAATAACGGGTTTTTCAATAAGAGCGCTACAAAAGTTTTTTAAATAAAACAAAACCGGTTTTAGATACCTATGAAATTCTTTATTCCTGTGAAAGTACGTTCGATGCCATTATGTATGGAACTCGATTTATTTTGCATGGCCACCACGGGCACGCTTGCAGAAGTCCAGATACTGATACTGCTGCAATTTCACGTTCGATATTCGTACGAAGTTCATCACTCGTCGCTGGCTTGTTGGCATAGACCATAGACTTGACGTAGCCCCACAGGAAATAATCTAACGGCGTCAACTCGCACGACCGGGGCGGCCAATCGACTGGGCAATTTCGTGAGATAACAAGTTCACCAAACTTGGTGATTGTGGCATTCGCTGTGTGGCTTGTGGCGCCGTCCTGTTGGAACCACATGTCCTCCAAGTCCATATTATCCAATTGGGGCCAAAAATATTCGGTTATCATTGAACGGTAGCGATTCGCATTCACAGTAATGTGCCGGTCTTGATCATCACGGAAGAAGTACGGCCCAATGACGCCGCCCTGCCCATAAACCGCACCAAACCGTAATTTTTCGGGATGCAATGATGACTCATGGATTACGTGTGGATTGCTGTCTGACCAATAACGCATATTTTGCTTATTGACGAAGCCATTCAGCCAGAAATGAGCCTCATCGCTGAAGATGATTTTCCGATGAAAATCCGAATCATTTTCAAGTTGTTGCTCAGCCCAATTCACGAACATACGACGCTTATGGTGGTCAAGCGGTTTCAGTTCTTGCGTCAATTTGATCTTGTAAGGATGAAGGCCAAGATCTTTTCGCAAAAGTCGCCACAACGACGTCACAGAGATGCCCAACGCTTGAGAACGACGTGTGAGCCACACATTTGGGCTTTCTTGAACTGAAGCGTCAGCGGCAGCAATATTCTCGACACTACGGGCACTTCTTTGTCTCACTGGCACGGGAACATTTTGTACTGTGCCTGTGGATTAAAATTTTTTCACAAGACGCTCAATTATTGATCTGGTAGGACGATTATGACGACCATAAATTGGACGTTGCGCTCTTAAAGTTGAGGCCACTGACTCCAAATTTCGGTAGTAAATTTTAATAATTTCGACTCGTTGTTGGCTCGTATATCTTTCCATGATGAAATGGCAAACCTTACTGAAGAGAAATGTCAAAAGAGCGGGAAAAAATATGGCGTCGTTTGCTGTTCCTATCGATTTACTTTTGTAGCGTCTCTGTTGAAAAACCCTTTACATGTATTTTTGGTAATTATCGATGTTGCTTATAATCTAGGCACAATGTAATTTTCTATGATTAAATTGCTAGTATTGGTGTAACAAAACTAGCATAATTTTTACATCTTTCGGTATAATACCGTCAGCACCAACACCTGATTTCGTATTTATTTCTGTTATATGTTTCGATGTTTCGATATAGTTAATTGTTTTAATGTTGCAGCTATATAATATTTTGTTAACATTTTCGTTGATGGTTTTTGAGAAATGGTGTCAAATCGTATTAATATTGTAATTATTAAAATTACATATTAATATTACAGTTTCATCAATATTTCATGATTTTTTATCGATCATTTCGTTGATTATTTGCCAAATTACACGCATCTCATGTCTATTTTCAATAAATTTCTTACTGTGACAGATGTTCCAGGGGGTCTTGATAACACAGCTGATCAATCTCCTAGCGGTAAATTTGAAAAATCTGACTTTAAACTTGATTATATTCACACTTTTGACTTTTAAAAGAACTTGATGTGCAAAAAATTAGTTTTGAATTGAAGAACACAAAAATTTTCTTTAATTTTTGTTTGTATTACGTCCAAATTCTGTCAAAAAAAGTGATTTAAAAACCGTATCAAAACTATCGTTAACCCCGTGACTTTCGGCGAGAATTTGGTGGAACGGAAACACACATGCACACTCTTTATATCTTTATAGCCTTTTCAGACTAGGCCACATCTTACATCTTCAATCAATTTGCCAAAAAAGTTAACATTTCCCCATACAAATTTGACACCATCACTAGAAACAAATTGAATTTGTAGAAAAATTGACAGGAATTCAAACAACAAAACAAAGGATGATTTATATCATGTAGTAGCGCTAGAACAGCTGTTTTGAAATCGTTTACTGTTAAATTCATATGAATATCTTTTTTGTACTCTTTTGTGTACTTGTATTGCTATTGTTACCAAATTTGCTTTGAGTTTGGCACTGGTATGATACCAAACAAACATACAACAGGTGTTGTCGTTGTCGCAATAACAACACCTAATATAATTACATCTTGCCAAAATAATTTAAAAAAAAAAAACAATTGTATAGGTAATAAATATGAAATTTTAAAAAATAAACGTTTGACGAATGTTATTCTCCATTCTTTCGACTCCTGGGCCCCAATAGACAATACAATATATAGACAATATTTCCTAAACCATTTTAGTTCCGTTTATTTCTGATCTCAAAAATTTCACTACAGCGATGTGGCATATTAATAAATGAATATTGAAAGATGACAGATGGAAGATGTCGTAAGTGTGAACTTATGTTTAATTTTTTCAATATTTTCCATGAGATCCCCCAAAATGTACGCTAGTGTGAAAAGGTTATTACTCTATGAGTTGTTCTTGTTCAGCGAATTTCTAAATCTTTTATATTCGTACTCGTGTTTTCCCATTTTCAATAGAGTCGATCCCGCATATGTTAGGCAAGTATGGTTGCCTTTGGACCGAAATTGAACAAAACTTATCAAATAATATTTAGTGGGCCCATTTTTTGTGGCATATCTGATAAAACATCACTGGAAGTCTTCGACAAAAAATACTCCGAAAAATATGTGGTCCTAGAGAACGGCGAACATCGACGACGTATGAAACATGAGCTGTAAAAACAGTATCGCGACATCGACATATGTAGTTATGCGACTCAAAATGAATGGATCAGAATGAACAAGTGCAAAAGATATTCGAAGACGTACTCGAAGGATATCGATAAATAGGACGGCCAAGACTTCGCTGGAAAGATCAGGTGTAAGAATGCCTACGAGAGCTTGATGTTACCCACTGGACGAGAAAAGCTAAAGATGGAGCCAGTTGGAGAAATATGTTGTTCTCATATTGTAAGGCCAGCCCTTGACCTATCTGAGTTGTTTAAGGTCACCTAAGTAAGTAAGACTTCGGTCGAAAGACCAGGTGTAAGTATGCCCGCGAGAGCTTGGTGTTAGCAACTGGAGGAGAAAAGCTAAAGATCGAGAAGGCTGGAGAAACATGTTATCCTCATCTTCTAAGGCCCTAGACCCTTCTGGGTTGGTTGTTGCAACTGCAGGAGAAAAGCCCCTGTACCTTTGACCCTTCTGGGTTGGTTGTTTGTGGCCAGCTAAGTAAGTTGGTAAGTATCTATTATTAAGCCATAGATAACAATCAAACAATCAAACATAAAATCGTTTCGGTCCTCAAAAGGTTAAAATAGTTTATATTTTTATCAAAGTTTTATTTAAAACTGCTAGGGAGGAATATAAATTTGTATTTATCACCCCTTGGAAGGGGTGATTCATACATATATGTATGTATGTATATGTAGCTACTGTTTTCAAAAATAAAAGAAAATATTGGCAAATCATGATTTTCATTTATTAATAAGTAATTTATTAATAAGTAGTATTTCGCTACTACAGTGGGTAGCATCAATGGAGTAGCGAAATATTGAAAATAAAAAATCCATTGAGTGTTCGAACTCACGGGCAATGTGTTAACACCTTTTTGCTACATGGTACCTGTTCGATTTTTATGAACACATTCGTAAATGTTACATTGGAAAATAAAAAACAGCGTTCAATCATATGATGACGTTACAGTTAAATAATATTAATACTTAAAATTATTTAAAGATCCAGTGCAAGCACATGTGTCATTATTTTCTTGCTCAATACTTTTTGTTTTATTCCCACAAAAGTCAAAGAATGCAAAGCAACAGACACTTGTATATACATACATACATTGTTATATCTGTACATACGCTACACAAGTTCACAAAATTGTCGTTGCTCTCTTGCTATCTCGTCATTGCTCTCTTTGCTCTGAGAGTGCTCCGCACCCACATTTTATTGGACTTACCTTTCACTATAATAAAAAAACAACAACTACTACTACTGATATGTTGGTGATTTATTTGTGCTTGCTGTGTCGTGGAGTGCTTGTGTTGGTGGGGGTGTGGTGGGGGGGTACCTAAAATAAAAACAACCAAACACACAACATCACACATACTTTGTCCGAAGTAGCTGACGTATACGTGTGTCACATAACCACATGTTTGCCATATCAACAGCAACGAAACAGCCAAACACACAACATCACTCACATTTGTGTACGAAGTAGCTGACGTATTAGTATGTCACCATAACGTCGACTGCGATGGTTTTAGCAACAGCATACAATCTGGTTTTAGCAGATTTTGACTTTGATAGATTTAGTCCCTATACGCCGCTATAGATGTTAACACATCAAAAATTATTACATGAGGTGTCAGGAGACACCCGGTTGGATCGAAGTTCCATTCGCTATATATTATGTACTAGTTAGTTCCAACACGCCTAAGGCGCCTGTTGAAAAATACTTCAATTTAAATGGATCTTTAAGAAAATATTCTTTTTGTAAAATGATTTTTATAAGAAAAATTTTTTTTTACAATGTTTGTTTAAAAAAAGTATATTTTTAGGTCCTTTTAATAAGAATAGGAATAAGTATTATATTTTCCCGAAAATTTCATTTTTTAAAGAGAGGTACTTCTTTTATTAAAAGCTATTTTGTTTAAGAAAAGCCATAAGAGTATGAATTTTTTTACAAAGAAGTACTTTGTTTAAGAAGTGGTACTCTTTTTAGGAAAAGGTTATTGATGTGTTGACATATAGTATATGCGCGGGTGGGGACTTAACTCACAATGTGAATACATCCAAACACAGTGTGTCCGGCTGCGATCACAGATTGTTTGGCGTTAAACTCCTGTGAAACGGCTGGACCGATTTGTATGAAATTTTGTGTGCATATCGAGTAGGTCTTAGAATCGGCCAACATCTATTTTTCATAGGGTGACCCACACCTATATATAACACAATGTGTCCGACTGCGAAACACAGGTTGTCAGACTGCGAAAAAAAAGCACACACTGATGTAGCGGCAGCGAGTATTTTACTTGTGTGGGTCCGGAGCACTCTCAGAGCAAAGAGAATGATGTCGTGGTTATACGTATATACAAATGAAATAGCAAGAGAGCAACGAAAATTGTGTGAACTTGTGTAGCGTACAAACGAACATAACAATGTATGTATGTTCACGTGTCTGTTGCTTTGTATTCTCTTTGTTTTTTGTGGGAATAAAACAACAAGTATTAAGCACAGTGTTGCCAGAGACCGACTAAAAAGTTATGCCAAATGCCCTCAAAAATTGTGCCGTTTGCAAAATTAGTATGCTAAAATTGTTTACATACCAACAACACAAAAAAGGTAAATAATATAAAAACAAAATATATTTGAGTTTGACAGCTGAAGCGAAATATAACATGAAAAAGATTAAATCAGCTTTTCTTTCCAACGACTTTACCATGTATATATTATTGTACCATGGTATTAAGCAAGAAAATAATGACACATGTGGTTGCACTGGTCTTTAAATAATTGTAAGTATTAATATTATTTAAATGTAACGTCATCATATGATTGAACGCTGTTTTATATTTTCCAATATAACATTTACTAATATGTTTCATCCAACTATTGGCAATTTCAGTCTACATGCTGATAGTTCCGACAACGGTATGAGACTGATTGACTTTGCCGCGGCAAAAAAACATGGTCATTAGTGGTACAAGATTCCAACATAAAAACATTCACAAGGCTACTTGGGTATCCCCTGATCAAAGAACGAACAACCAAATTGATCACGTGGTAGTTGATGGAAGGCACTCATCCAGTGTAATGGACGTACGAGTGATCAGAGGAACTAACATCGATTCTGATCACTACCTAGTAGTAGCAAAGGTTCGCACAAGATTAAGTAGAGCGAAAATCTTATGAACAACGATCCTGAAGCGCAGTGTAAACCCATTTCCGACTCTATAAAAACTGCCGCAACAACCGTACTTGGTTTTGAAAAACCGCTTCGCAACAAACCATGGTACGATGAAGTGTCGCATTGCAAATGATGAAAAGAACGCTGCACTCATGGCAATGCTTCAGTCAATTGCAACGCGAGCTGCGACTGAGCGGTATAGGGAGAAAAGAGAGGAGGTAAACCGTCTCTTTAGGCGTAAGCAACGGCAGTGAAGAAAGCGCGAGAGTGAGAAAATTGAGTCATACAGAAGAAAGAACGAAGCCCGAAAATTCTTCCAAAAAGTCAAAAACGGAACTAATAGACATGGTTCAGGGCCCCCCTTCTGCAAAGACAAGGACGGAAATCTCATCGCAGATATGCAGAGTATGTTGGGAATATGGAGAGATCATTTCTCCGCGCTACTGGTACCTGAGATATCCAATGACGAGACAATCGATCTAAATTTTGACGACGACGTCGATTGCCCCTCTCCTAATCAAGACGAGGTCAGAACAGCTATTGCCCGGCTTAAGAAGAATAAAGCCGCAGGAGCGGATGGATTACCGGCGGAGCTGTTTAAGGCTGGCGGCGATGAGCTGAAAGGTGCATGCATCAGCTCATTAGCAAAATTTGGTTAGATGAATGCATGCCCGGCGATTGGAGTCTCAGTGTACTATGTCCCATATTTAAAAAAGGTGACCCGAGTCTCTGTGCCAACTACCGTGGAATAAGCCTTTTATCCATAGCATATAAGGTTCTATCAAGTATAATGTGCGAAAGACTAAAACCAATTATCGCTGATCTGATTGGACCATATCAGTGTGGCTTTAGGCCTGGAAAATCGACAACTGACCAGATTTTCACGCTACGCCAAATCCTGGAGAAGACCCACGAAAAACAAATCGACACCTATCATCTATTTGTTGATTATAAGGCGGCCTTCGATAGCCAGATATGGGGGAAACTCTACGAAGCAATGTCTGAGCTTGGTATTCCTGCAAAACTCATACGCCTTTGCAGGATGACCCTGACGAACACCAAATCCGCAGTGAAAGTTGGCAAGGATCTTACCGAACCTTTTGAAACTAAGCGATGCCTTAGACAAGGTGACACCCTATCGTGCGATCTCTTTAACATCTTAATGGAGATCATTATGAGAAAAGCTGCAGTCAACATGAATAAAACCATCAGCAGCAAAAGTCACATGCTGCTCGCGTATGCTGATGATATAGATATCATTGGGCGCACAATTAGAGAAGTTACTGCGGTGTTTTCGAGAATGGAGAAGGAGTCAGGAAAAGTGGGTCTGACGGTAAATGAGGACAAGACAAAATTAATGGTTTCAACGAAAAGGGCCTCCACGCGATTAGGCCAAAGCGTGATAACCGTTATGACTTCGAGGTGGTGGACAATTTATATACCTCGGATCTGCCGTAAACAAAAACAACAACGTCAACAAGATAAAGCCCTCTCTCGAGTAACAAAAGTCCAATTATACCAGACTCTCATACAACCTTTCTTGCTTTATGGCGCAGAATCCTGGGTATTATCCCAAGCAGACGAAACATCTGTAGGAGTCTTCGAGAGAAAAATACTCCGAAAAATGTATGGCCCTATAGTGCACAACGGCGAGTATCGGCGACGCATGAACCATGAGCTGTATGAGCTTTATCCTGACATTGACATAGTTAAGCGGATCAAAATAACACGATTGCGCTGGCTAGGCCATGTCAGTAGAATGGACGAAGACGAACCAGCACGAAGGGTTTTCGAAACCGAACTCGAAGGAAGACGAAAAATAGGACGACCAAGACTCCGCTGGAAGGATCAGGTTGACGAATCCCTGCGTACACTTGGTATTGCCAACTGGAGAGATAAGGCAAAAGATCGAACTGGTTGGCGAAATATGTTATCTTTTTCTATCTTCGTTTTATAACAAAAGTTGTTTAATTCTTTTCCATTTAGCCGCCATCACGAAACGTGCGATATGGAAAATGTTCGTTCCAAAAAAAGCAAAATTGACCTCGAGTTCGAAGAAAATGTGGGTTATTTATTGGTAAAACAAAGGTCGAGTAACAAAATACAATCATTTTCATTTATTTTTAAAAGATTATTTTCGTTCTGAGGTTGCAATTTTGCGAATAATGTTGGCAATTTTCCTTATTGAAGTCCCTAGGCCAGAAATGGTCCCCATCAGCTGAACAATATTTTCGTCGACAACAGTGGGTCGTCTTCAAGCTTTTCAAGAGCCCAAAGAATGAAACCCTTACCGCTAAGTCTTTCGATGATGAAACGTCAACGTTTTACAATTGGGCTTATTGGACAACATATTGATATACCCCTATAAAAATGTCCCATACAAGCTTGGCATTATCGGCTCCAGAGCCAACAAATTTGAATAAATTTTAACGAAATTTAGTACATCGGAGTTTTCTACACCAATGATTGTCACTTTTGAAATGGAGCCATACCGGTCCACATTTTTTTATAGCGCCTATACAAATAGTACCACCTAGCGTGGTACTATCGACTCCCGAGATTAGACATACTAACCCATTGCGGGGAAACTTAAAGAATCATATCGGATTTGTGTTTGATAAAGCCCCAGGTATTTTTAATATATAAGTAGTCCTGATATTTCGGCTCCAGAGGTTTCGAATACATACTATTGCCTAAAAGAGGCAATTTACAGGCAATGCAAATAGTCTGCAGCTTCTTTGTGCTCTAAGTTCACCTTCTTCTTATAAAAAACTTCTTTTCTAAAAATCTATATCTCTATTTATAGAGACATAGAATGGTCTTGAGCTTGAATAATAAAAAAAAAAAATTACATGTTGTGTCAGGGGCCACCCGGTTGGAGCGAAGTTCCTTTCGCTAAACATTATGTACTAGTTAGCTCCAAAACGCCTAAGGCGGCCGTTGAAAACTATGATAATTTAATGGATCTTTAAGAAAAGATACTTTTTGTGAAATGATAAACTTTTTTTAAGAAAAATTTTGTTTTTAGAATGTAATATTTTTTATAAAAAATTATATTTTAAGGTCCTTTTTGTAAGAATATGTATTATATTTTCCCAAAAAAGTAATTTTTTAAAGATAGGTACTTCTTTTATTAAAAGCTATTGTTTTTTTTTTAAGAAAAGGTACTATTTTTAAGAAGAAATATTTTCTGTAAAAAAAGCCTAAGAGTATGAATACTTTTTACTTTTTTTTTAGAACAGGTACTATTTAAAGAAGTGGTACTCTTTTTAGGAAAAGGTTAATTACAATTCAATTTCAAGAAAAGAAACGGTATTATTTAATTTTTAAGAAAAGGTAATTTTAAGAAAGGGAATTTTTGTAAGAAAAGGTATTTTTTTAAGAGAAGGTATTTTTTTTGAACAAATGTTTTTTTTTTTGTAAGAAATGGGATTTTTTTAGAATTGGTCCTTTCTCAAGAATAGGTACATTTTTAAGAGTAGGTACTTATCTCAAGGAAAGTTATTTTGTTTCACAAAAAGGTACTCTTCAGAGAAGAGGTAGTTTTTTAAGAAAAACAAACTTAAAAAAAAAAATTTTTGAGAAAATTTAGTTTTTTTTAGGAAAAGGCACTTATTTAAGAAAGTGTTATTTTTTTTAAACCATTTTCACTTTTGCGTTTCTAAATTTACTTTTTGTTGGGTTCAAAACTATAATACTCGTATATACTAAATATTGTTTAAGGCTCCACCTAGAAAACTTCCCATTAAACAAGAAATTTCCCAACATATGTTAGTCTAGACACAAACCAAAGTAAAACTACCCAATATAGTTGATAACATAGATAAAGGAAATAAGTAGATATCCCACAGGCGTTGTCAAGTACTGCCACTAGGTGCTGTGTTGTCGTTTTGTAACTTTCATTGACGTTTCTCACAACATTCACTGACGTTTATTCAACAGTGTGGGACATTGTTTCAATACAAAAATAGAATCAATTTCCAGGTTGTGCTATGCTATTCGAGCAACTAATTTAGTTTTTATACCCTCACCATATATCATTTAATACGTAAAAAAATGTAACACATAGATGGAACCAAATTAGACCCTTAGTATATTTGGACGACATTCGTTTTAGGACTTTTTAAGACGTTTGAGCCATGTCCGTCTGTCTGGCTGACTAGTCAACACGATAACTGCCGTAAATCTTTACAGATGACAATGAAACTTTGTCAGTGACTATTATTTGCCAATATTGAGTTTGGGATTCGAAATGGGCGTTTTGAACACGCCCCTTCTGGTACCTCCCATACAAATCGACACATTTAGCAGACAATAATCAAACATTTCTTCTGGTAGATGTGATTAGCTTCAACTCTCACACCGGTCAATAATATGTAATTGCCTACTTAACCGTACAAAACAGGGTGTTCGACCGGATTGTCAATCCGATAAATCGCGTGAAACACTTCTGACCTTAATGAAATTAGGTACAAGGCTTCACGTTATCAAAAGCTAATCATCGATTAAAACAAGGGTGATTTTGCCACGCCCATTGTGGTACCTCCCATACAGAAGTTGTTTGGCCGTCTCACTGTGTTGCGGCTAGTGGAAAAGTAACTTTTTTCCGATTATTTTTTTCAGTGTTTTTAATGATGCAATTTTGTCACAGACATTCCAAGTAAACAAAAAACACATAAAGCTTATTTTTATGTTGGCCCGTTGATTTTTAATTGATTTTAGAAGTCAAATATACAAAATTTTCACGAAAAGAGGGGATTTCAGGGCTGTATTCAAAATGATCTCATTTGATTTTGGTGACAGATATTTTGATTCGGAAAAAAAATCTGCCTTCGGACAAGTATCTTCTGTAAAAAACAGGAATGTTGTTTGAGACATTTTCATATGCACCTTTTTTAGAGCGAAACCCCGACTAAAGGTCCATTTTTCCTTTAAATTTGGGTTATGTAAGCAATATCTAAAAAGTCCCAGAGAGTCCCAGTTCCAAACCACTACAGAAATGTTACATAATTTGTTTTCAACGAACTGTGAAAAAATCAGCTGCCCATACCTGCCCTCCTGGGAGTTATAGCGATTTTAGTATATCACTCTCAGTATTTATTCCATAGAAATAGAACGGAAATTCTCGGAATCACTTATTGAATAATTTAATCATATTGGTTTTCGGGTGACTTTCCGTCATCCCACGTCAAATTTTTATTATTTTCAGACCGGTTTCGGCTAATCGCCATCTTCAGTGTTTTCTTTTTTGTCACTAATTAGTCCGCATGTGTGTCCGTCTTTATATAGTGTTTTCTTTTAGCTTGTGGTGGTACCCTTCTCTCTCTCTGTTGTTTTACTATTTTATTCTCTCTCTTTCGCTCTCTCTCTCTCCCCCTTTGTTTTTACGTCTAGGTAGGTGGGTGAAATAATCCGTTATTGCGCGCTTATTTGTATTGTTTTTATTTTGTGGTTTCCCTTCATTTACTACATTTAATTGCTTTCTGATGCGTTTTTCATATAAGTGTTTTAATGGTTCGAATATTACATCAGAATATATAATTATAATTTTGACAGTCAAGAATTATGGAATACATTAAAATTTCCTATCAGGAACTGCATGAGTTGATGCAACAGAGTAAAACTAGAAACGTGGAGGATGTTTTGGAATTGCTTGATCATGAGCATGGAGTGAAAAGTAGTTTAATATTTCCAAACATAAAAGATAAATTGAAAAAGTTTGTCAATAAGTACAATACACGTCTTCAAGAGTTTAACAGGATGTATGAACGGCTTGGAGCTACGGACTGGATTCAAGAGGGCTATATTGAAGTTGGAAATCATCCAACTACTTCAAAATGAAAACCCGAACCTAAGGAAAAGAAACTGCTGGTCTCTATGTAAAGAAATATTCGTGGCATTATATGCCAACAACTGTCCACAAGGTTCTTATTCATGGAGCTAAAATAATTCGTTCATTTTTGGTCCCCATTGGCCAACTATCAGAAGAAGCATTGGAAGCAGGAAACAAGGACTTCAGAAACACAAGGCTTTACCATGCGACGAAAACATCAAGAAAAGACAATTGTGAAGACATATTACATTATCTGCTCGCCAATTCTGATCCCGCAATCACAAGTAGGAGAATACTGAAGGAGAAGAAACACCTGGAATTATCAGAGGAAGCAATGAACTTATTGGTAGATGACTGATAATTTGTAATTTTTCTGTAGAATGCAATAAAATATGCCTGTGTTATAAAATAGTATCTTCAAATTTTTTTTTTATTCTACATCTATTCTAGCACTCCACAAAAATGAGCATAACTCTCTTAAAACTGAAGCTATTGACTTCAAACCGGTATCAAATTAAAGCTTTTATTGCCACCTTTCAAATAAGAAATGAAATAGATTTTGGTTTTATATAAAATTTCAGAGTTTTTCAACAAATATCGAAAAATCATGAAAATTTGACGTTTATAATTCTTGTTCGGACCACCCTATAGTTTATTTAAAAAACTAATCATAGGGTATTTATCAGAAATAAAAGAACAATTAAAATACATTTTTTTTGTAAATTTTTCGAACAATTATTTTTTTTTTTTGACTTTTGTTGAAAATTTGACCCAACAATTTTTTTCGGTGTAAATTTTTTTTTCACTCATTCTGTTTGGGATTTCATTCTGACCAATCTGTAGAAGTTTCTCATCGATACAATTAAAATTACAGTTTAGGCAATATGATTTCCAAAAAATTCCGGTTTCGCAACACTGTGCGTCTGGTTGTTCGGCATGAGAAGTCCCGCAAAACCAAACCAATCTTTATGAAAGTTTGTACTAGTCAATATTTAGTCAAATAAAACTCTCCTATAGAAAATGAGCTATTTTGCCACACCCATTCTGGTAGCTCCCATATAAAAGTTGGGCGGATGATCGATTGATCGACACGATAACTCTCGTAAACTACAACCGATCTTAATAAAATTCGGTACTAGGCAATATTTTGCTAAAAGCTACTGTGTAACTAATAACTGACTATTGTGACACGCCCAGTTTCGTACATCCCATACAAAAGTTGGGGATATTTGGGGTTTGCCGACTCGATATCTCCAATAAATCATAACCGATCTTAATAAAATTTGGTACTTATCAAAATTTTCGCATATAAATATTGGGAGGGAAATTAACTTATTTGGGTATTCAATAATATTTAGGGCAATGTCGGTCAATCTGCTATTGAATATGGTCACTTTTGAGTATGGGCGTTTTTTAACAGAACTCCCACGCAATGGATGAGGTACGGTATGGTGAGGGTATGATTAAGTCGGTTCACCCGACTGAGACTTTTGTACTGGTTTTCATGTCGTGGTGTTCCCCACTTTCTAATTCAAATGCATTTTGGTTATGTGCTTTTTTGGTGTGCTGTTATTGTTGGTATTCGTTTGTGTTGACTTGTACAGCATCGGCCCACTAAACAAAACAAAATGCCTGTTGATGTTGCCTACCACACGTATTGTTAGCACCTGTTCTAAATACATCTTGCAAGGTTTTTTTGTTTGGGATCAAACGTTGTCATTGAACAAGAAATTTCCCATGGCATGTTGTAACGATCCGTCTGTACGAGGTGTACTACCTTGGGAACGGGGCTACCTACTGGATCGGCCGTGCTCGTCGGTGGGGGGGGGGGTTGTGATAAGTTCCCAGACATGCTCGATCGTACAAGATTTTAATTCAATTTAGGTAGCAATAAAGTAAAACATAAGGCGGTACATATGAATGGAAGTAAAAACAAAAAAATTGGACAGATTTAGCCGTTCATGATTGAAATGTAGCTTAAGCTGTTGTACGCTACACTGATCCAAAGCCCACCCTCCGTACTGACTACTAATGACGTTAAGTTAGTCAGCCCACTTAAGAAAAAGAAAAAAATAAAATAAAATATATATATTAAATTTTACCTACTATCCCATACCTCCAACTTCACTTTTCGTAATAACATAAAAATTGTTGCCTGTAAAGTCGGTTTTACGGGCGAAGATTTTACGTGACAACGTCTTTTTCTCGGTAGAATATTTATTGATATGAATATAATTAAATTGCACAATAGGAGTGCAATGAACTCACTTGCCAATGAGTGTTAGAACTCACGGGCGATGTTTTAACATTTATTGAAACTTATGGTTTAGGAAAATAGAAGTAATTTCAACACCATCTAGGTACCTGTGCGATTTCTATGAACACATTATCAAATGTGACATTATAAACAATAAACATATCCTTTATTATAAAATATAAACATTTCTTTTATTATAAAAAATAAACATTTCTTTTATTAAAAACAAAAGAAAATAATTTACTAACCAAAAAGTATTTCAATTCATCATATTCGCATATCGTTTTTAAAGCCGACCGCAGCTCTCTGTTTCGTTTTGGCTACCTAATTCATATGAAAATTTCTACACACAAACATACACTACACATATCATAAAGCCAAAAAACAAAAAACAAAAAAAAACAAAAAATAATACCTTATCCAATGCAGACTGATCTAAATCAATATTCATACACACGCACATATATACGCACATACATACTTGCTCAGTCGTCATATATATGATGTGCCAAAAAACAAAAACACTCACACCACCGACCAACAGCCACTAGAAGCCAGCAAAGCAAATCGTTTCTGGCACACAAGTAAACACATTGCGTTTACTTTTGTTCGGTGACTCATCGTAACGTTACCGGGCGTTACACTTTTTCATAAGTGACTCCCAGCCGCAACCTAATTTAAGACGTTGTCACGTCAAAAAAAAATTAAATTCCATGTTTAAACCAGAAACGTTACAAACTCCATATATTAACAGATTTCAGGACACGATAATATATGATCATAAAACTTAAGCTATATTCTGGTATTTGATTGCAATTAAAATTGGGTCACCGTTTAGCAAATGAAAATTATTAACATTTTAAAAAACAAAAAACAAATCGGTCAAATATGTAATAATTGAATTGAGAAAATATTTGAACTAATTTTTCTTTATATGCTGTTATATCTTGTTACATCAATGAAATGTTACGTTTAACAAAAAAAAAAATAAAAAAATTAATTTGAAATTATATTGAGATTATTGTATTCTCATAACACATAGAAGATAATTTGTGTTATTTTCGGTATGGATTGGGCATAACAAATAAAGTATATGTGCAAAAGTCTGATGTAGGCAGTGAATATTTCGATATTTACAACATAATTTGTACTCACCACTTAATGATTTCCCACGTAGACAGCAGGCCTGTTGTCGCAATAGGGTGATAGGTGTTTTAAAAAGAGTTGTTAAGAGATATTCACTGACGTAAAGTTAAAATTGTCGGTGTATTGTTCTGATGTATCGTGATGTAATTTTACACATATGCTATTTTACATAAAAACTCTTGGGAATTGATCCAATTATTCTGAGATTTAGTTCATCAAAGTGATTGTGCAAAATGGGTCCTCTGTATTCATTGATGGATTTGATGATACAACGACAAATAACAGAAATAGATGACCCTCGTTGCAATCTGCGACAGATTATGACAGACAACCAAATTTTTACGTCACTTGCTTGCAACAGATCTACGACCGAAATTTCGCTAGTATGGTTTGGAGTTGTTCCGTTGTTCCGTTTCCTGGAGGTTCATTGGCCTCTTTTCCGTATGTGGCAATTGAAGATATATTACGTCCAGAAATTCGAAATTTACGATCTTTATTACAGACGACAATAATATAAAATCTGGAACTTGGCTATCCACAAGTTTGCCCAGGTTTCCTCCAGGGTCGTTCGAAACAAATTCGATTTGCAGAATTAAATTGCAAATTTGTAAACTTTAATTCTTTGCCAAGGGTTCACAGTTTTTCGTTTTTTCAACTCCCCAATCCTTCAGTCTCGAAATCAATAAATTTTTTCACAAAAAATCTGACAACCAAAAAAAAAATTTAAAAATCAAGTCATTTGATTTCCATATCAAAAATTCGAAAACTATAAGCAATTCAACGAAGTCAAAGTAACTTACACCCAAAGTAAAATGTGCATACAAGAGTAAGAAAAGGTCCACGAATTTAGGTGAGTTATATTAGACATTAAACTAAGAATCTACAGTAAAGAAATTGAAACGACACCGAATATTCAAAAAAAAAAGTCCGTCGCCATCACACCCCACAGAGTAAGAACCAAGCCCGCTGCCGGACTTAATCTGAAAACACGCGAACATCAGCGAATAGTCCACCCGGAATGTACGCTACGTCCATATATCCTTGACATGATATACAGTAATATGGCCACCATCCAAATCCTCCAGCTCATAGTTTACGTTACCACACTTCCTTCTCACCACTGCTTTTACTCCAGTAGGCGCCAATTTCGCGTTAAAATTTCCCGCTAAAGAGCTTTGAACGAAATTTCGACGTATTACCATCTGTCCGACGTTGAATTCTCTCTGACGTGATCTTAGATTATATGATTTGACATTGCGGTCATATGCCTCTTTAACCTTTGTCCGAATAGAGTCTCGTAGAAGTGTAAAATTGTCTTGTATTTCTATTTTCGTATCAGATTCCGATAGAAGTTTCAAATTCCGTAAAATTTTGTAGTCCTTACCATGGTTAATCATAGTCTGTCCGAATAAAAGTTCGAATGGAGTCAACCCTGTTGTCTGATGTAAGCCGCTCCGTAACGCACAATTAACACTCGGCAGATATTCATCCCATTGTCGTTGATCGTTACGAACATAAGAACGGAGGGCTTCGTTAATGGATCTGTTGACCCTTTCGCAGGCGTTAGACTGAGGACTATGTATTGCAGTGAATCTGTGTTTAACCCCGAACTCAAGCACCAGCCTCTCAAATTCCGTCGATTTAAATTGGCTTCCGTTGTCGGAAAAGATGACTTCCGGAACCCCATAGCAGGTAAAGATCTCATTTTTGAGATATTCAACGATTGGTTTGGTTACAAATTTCCTCAATGATTTCATAAACGTGAATTTTGTGAAGTGATCCATGATAATTAAAATTCCGATCTTCCCACTCCTCGTTCGCGGGAAAGGTCCAATGAGGTCGATATATAACCGCTGAAACGGCCTCTGGGATAAAACCATTTGGCCCATAGGTGATTTAAGTGTAGAGGTTGGAACTTTGGAAGTTTTGCACGAGTCACAGCTAAAGACGTAATCCTTTACGTCGGCCACTAATCTGGGCCAAAAAAAAATTCCCGTACTCGGTGAACCGTTTTTGCCACACCTCCATGCGCCGCGGTTGGAACATCATGGGCAGCATATAATACATCCTTACGCAACTCTTCTGGAACAAACAGCTTCCAAGATTCCGATTCGTCCCTGTTTCCCGATGTAAAATTGGTTCTTTTATAAACGAACTTATCAACGACTTTAAAATCCGGTAGCTCAGCCTCCAAGAATTCATTCCTGAGCCTGGTATATTCCGGACTGTCAAATGCTGGTGAATTGACGTCAATTGACGGCAAAGCTTGTAGTTCCACCTCTGCCACCGTCAAATTATCGTCAAACGCTCGGAATAACGCGTCTGGCACTACGTTGTCCTTGCCCTTTCGATGCTCAATTGTAAAGTCATAACCTTGGAGTTTCAAGGCCCATCTTGCCAAACGTCCGGACAGGTCCTTCTGTCTCATCAACCACTTGAGACTCGCATGGTCTGTGACGACTTTAAACTCGTGCCCCTCGATATACGCTCTAAATTTTTTAATGGCCAATATGACTGCCAGACATTCCAATTCGGTAATCGAGTAGTTTCTCTGAGCTTTATTTAATTTTCGAGACATAAAGGCGATGGGTCGCTCATTCCCATCATCGTCCAATTGAGCCAACACAGCACCTATGCCAACTGTACTCGCATCACATTGGAGTATAAATGATTTGTCAAAATTTGCATGCACCAAAACTGGAGCTGACGTCAACTTACTTTTGATGGCCTCAAAGGATTTCTGCGCATCGTCCGTCCATACAAAAGTTTTCTTCGACGACAACAACTCTGTCATCGGAAACGTGGCTGTGGCATACTCATCAATAAACCTGCGGTACCAGCCAGCCATACCGAGGAATTGGCGAAGCTGTCTCACGGATTTTGGTACCGGGAATTCGGCAATAGCTCTAACTTTTTCCGGGTCTATTTTCAATCTTCCTTCGCCTACAATGTATCCTAGATACTGCACCTGCCGAATTGCAAAATTGCTTTTCTTCACGTTGATACTCAGATTAGCCATTCGAAGTTTTGTGGCAACCTCATTTAAGTGCCGTAAGTGTTCGTCAAAGTTCTCCGAAATTATAAGTAGGTCGTCAAGGTAAACAAATACGTTCGTCTTCAAATTGTACGGAATGACTTGGTCCATCAGTCTACACATTGTCTGTGGGGCGTTACACAATCCAAACGGCATTCTCGTAAATTGATATAATGGCCGATTAGGGATTGTGAACGCGGTCTTTGGTCGCGAGTCTTCGTCCAGTTTAATTTGCCAGAATGCATCTTTCAGATCCACCTTGGAAATGTAATAAACTGGAGGCAGTCTCGATAGTAATCCTTCTATGTTCGGTATAGGGTACGAGTCTTTTATCGTCACGGAGTTCAATCTCCGACTGTCCAAACAAAAACGCACCTTTCCCGGCTTTACAATTAAAACACCAGGAGATGACCAGGGAGATGTTGGACATTCCTCTATAACTCCTAGTTTCAGCATACGGTCGATTTCAGCACATAAAAGCTTTTCCCTCGCTGGAGAAATAGGGTAATATCTCTGCTTAATCGGTACTGCCCCACTCGTATCGATCTTGTGTTCCAGTAAACTAGTACATCCCAGTCCATCACGATCAGAATTTGGAAAGAAGTCGATGATCTTCTGCAGTTGTTGCTTTTGTACTGCCGTCATGGGAATTTTCTCAGCGTCTTCCGCTGCACTTATTTCACATATTGAGTTTTCAATTAAAATTCGGATACCAAATTCTTCCCAAAAATCCATGCCACAAATAACATCCTGTGTAATCGAAGGTATTAACAAGAACGTAATAGATTTAGTCCGTGAGTTACATGAAATTTCCAACGCAACTGTTCCTAGTACACGCTGTAGTTGGCCGTCCGCTGTTCTAACTTTCCCAACACCGCGATCGTATTTATTCGCTTCCACGATTTCAGCACACAACTCACCTCCTATCACGTTTATATTTGCCCCATTGTCCAACAAGGCATATCGTTTTTTACTCAGTAATCTCAGCACGATGTACGGTCTGTTGTCATCTTCCTTACTAACCAATGAGGAAATAATGTATTTCCCGAATTGCTTTCTTCTTTGGTGGAATTCCCGAATTCTTCGCGATGATCTGTTGGGCTGGTGTTTAATAATCGGTTCATTAAAAATTCGCTCCCTAGCACGTTGGTATTCCTCGAGCCGAACATGGTATGGTCGTTGCAAAGGATGAATTGAAGTAAAATCGGGTTTAATAGTCTCATTTCGTAATTGTGTCACATCAGGTTGAGTAGCCACAGTCGGTAAAACATTATCATTGGGATCACATCTTTCTAATTTCTTTTCGGATGTTCGACCTTCCCTCGGCGAACATCCTTCAAGGCGTTTCCCTGCTGCTGGCAACATTTCGGCCATTGAGGTTTATAAACGTCCTTAGCTCCGCACCCGTAACAGAACACCGTACGCGGTTCCAAACAATCGATGAAAGAGTGACCAATTTTATCACAGTTCCAACATTTACCAGTATGCACCATGAGACACACTTCCGAGCAGTTTTCCAACTCCTCGTCTTCCAGGTCTGTACGAACATTTGTGACCACGACCTCCGACAAATGTCCCTTCTGGTATAGCCGCTTGTTTGAATTCGATACCGCCATATCCTTAATAAATTTTTCATGTCGTCTAACAGCACGTCTTAACTGCGATACATGCGTGATCTCCAGATGCAGAAGTTCGTGTCGGACTTCTGAACGTAAATTCCGTTGAATGGTCTCGCAGAGCTCGTAATCTGACATCGGTGTTCTCAGCCTGTCACATAAACTCATAACCGCATCGTAATGTTCGTCGAATGTCTCATTCTGTCTCTGTTTCCTACGTCTGATGTCGTCTCTAATGTCAAAATCAGTTTGATAATCCTTATATTGTCTCTTCAAAGCGGCGCACAGTTCGTCCCAGTCCATGACTTCGCGACTCCGATGAAATCTCCAAAACCACTTCAGAGACTTCCCCTCAAAGAGTATATGAGCGTGTTGACAAAGCAGTTCGAAATCGCCCCGCAAGTTTGCATTAGTCAGTGTGTTAACCCTGTAGATAAACTCATCAACGGTAATCTCCGACGTCTCGCCAGTAAATCGGATTCTCCAATTCCGTATCAAGTTAAGTACTCTTTCCGAGTTTCGGTCAAAGTCAGCATCGACAGGTCGACGTCCACGGCTCGGCAGATTATTACATCCGTTCCGTGAAGATACACTCTGATTATCCTGTTCTTCATGTTGAGACTGGCCACGAACTTCTCTTTCCGTTTGCATGTTTCGTACTTCTTGTGGAACCGGCCTAGAATTGGTTAATGGTAACTCCCTAAATCTTTCAGCAATCAAATCCCCAATTTCTTCCCTAAAACCTCGAAGTGAATTATTAACCAGTCGACGTAATCGGCCTTCATCCCTAATATCTTGACTTACAGTTGCTTTACGTTTCTGCAATCGAGTAATCGGACGACCCGCTCGATTAACAGGGGTTCCTGCATCCCCGCAAGCTCCCTGATCCTCCGTATAAGTGGTATCGTCTGCACCAACCTCAACCTGAGAAGATTGTTCGTCATCGCTCCGAACCACCGGCATTATAAGACAAGTTTAGGATCGCACTCAGTAAAAAACTAATATCAACGATATTTTCCAAACAGCAGACTAACACTGCGAACTTACCACAAACGAACACTGAGATGATTCAGATTCGGAATATTATAGAAAAGGTGTCAACTGAAATTACAATCTTCCAAAAGCAATATTCAATCAAAGTTACAACCAAACCAGCATATAGGTCATAAATTTCAATAATAAACAAATGTCGCTGCTAATACCACTAATAATAAACACGATAAAATAAGTTATTACTACTGAGTGAAGTATCGCGGTATGGGAAGGTACAAAAGAAAATAAAAAAAACAAAATTTTAAAAACACCAAAACATAAAAACCCAAAACTCCATCTAAAAACCTAATGAAAATTGAATGAAAGAAAACTAAATTAATACGAACTAAAAATAATCGAATAAAACTCAATACTAATTTTTACCGAACTATCATGACGACTAACAGTATATGAACTGAACCCTCAATATCGACTAGACAAAAATCAAAAGAGTAATCCGAACAAAAAGGGGAGAAGAGAAAAAGATCCCCATATTGTAGGAAAGTAATCGACTACGATCAAAACTTTGAATTGTAGGAAAGTAATCGACTACGATCAAAACTTTGAATTCATCTACAAAGACGACTAGGTCAAGAAGCAAGAAAGGACAATTTCTAAGGAGAAGGAAAAGCCAAATGTAAGTTTAGTATGAGGTGAGTAAGAGTCAAACGAACGCCAAACCAATATAAACCAGAATGACTTCTCGAGTTCGAACCCAAACCCTGATAAACGATGGTCCATAAAATGTCAATCCTGGAACTGAAAATCATATCAATAATTGACAGTTGAATCCAAATTTACAAATTACCGGAACAAAAACTAAATAAAATGAAATTAAAGAGAACAGATGCTCATATGTACGCGCCACCCACAAAGGATTCAATAGACCCCAGCCTCTAGATGGAAGTCGCACCAAACAAAACTCTAAAATTCACGATGACTGAGGCCCCACGTTGGGCGCCAAAAATCCCTGTAACGATCCGTCTGTACGAGGTGTACTACCTTGGGAACGGGGCGACCTACTGGATCGGCCGTGCTCGTCGGTGGGGGGGTTGTGATAAGTTCCCAGACATGCTCGATCGTACAAGATTTTAATTCAATTTAGGTAGCAATAAAGTAAAACATAAGGCGGTACATATGAATGGAAGTAAAAACAAAAAAATTGGACAGATTTAGCCGTTCATGATTGAAATGTAGCTTAAGCTGTTGTACGCTACACTGATCCAAAGCCCACCCTCCGTACTGACTACTAATGACGTTAAGTTAGTCAGCCCACTTAAGAAAAAGAAAAAAATAAAATAAAATATATATATTAAATTTTACCTACTATCCCATACAAACTCCATTTATTAACAGATTTCAGGACACGATAATATATGATCATAAAACTTAAGCTATATTCTGGTATTTGATTGCAATTAAAATTGGGTCACCGTTTAGCAAATGAAAATTATTAACATTTTAAAAAACAAAAAACAAATCGGTCAAATATGTAATAATTGAATTGAGAAAATATTTGAACTAATTTTTCTTTATATGCTGTTATATCTTGTTACATCAATGAAATGTTACGTTTAACAAAAAAAAAAAATAAAAAAATTAATTTGAAATTATATGGAAATTATTGTATTCTCATAACACATAGAAGATAATTTGTGTTATTTTCGGTATGGATTGGGCATAACAAATAAAGTATATGTGCAAAAGTCTGATGTAGGCAGTGAATATTTCGATATTTACAACATAATTTGTACTCACCACTTAATGATTTCCCACGTAGACAGCAGGCCTGTTGTCGCAATAGGGTGATAGGTGTTTTAAAAAGAGTTGTTAAGAGATATTCACTGACGTAAAGTTAAAATTGTCGGTGTATTGTTCTGATGTATCGTGATGTAATTTTACACATATGCTATTTTACATAAAAACTCTTGGGAATTGATCCAATTATTCTGAGATTTAGTTCATCAAAGTGATTGTGCAAAATGGGTCCTCTGTATTCATTGATGGATTTGATGATACAACGACAAATAACAGAAATAGATGACCCTCGTTGCAATCTGCGACAGATTATGACAGACAACCAAATTTTTACGTCACTTGCTTGCAACAGATCTACGACCGAAATTTCGCTAGTATGGTTTGGAGTTGTTCCGTTTCCTGGAGGTTCATTGGCCTCTTTTCCGTATGTGGCAATTGAAGATATATTACGTCCAGAAATTCGAAATTTACGATCTTTGTTACAGACGACAATAATATAAAATCTGGAACTTGGCTATCCACAAGTTTGCCCAGGTTTCCTCCAGGGTCGTTCAAAACAAATTCGATTTGCAGAATTAAATTGCAAATTTGTAAACTTTAATTCTTTGCCAAGGGTTCACAGTTTTTCGTTTTTTCAACTCCCCAATCCTTCAGTCTCGAAATCAATAAATTTTTTCACAAAAAATCTGACAACCAAAAAAAAAATTTAAAAATCAAAAGTCATTTGATTTCCATATCAAAAATTCGAAAACTATAAGCAATTCAACGAAGTCAAAGTAACTTACACCCAAAGTAAAATGTGCATACAAGAGTAAGAAAAGGTCCACGAATTTAGGTGAGTTATATTAGACATTAAACTAAGAATCTACAGTAAAGAAATTGAAACGACACCGAATATTCAAAAAAAAAAATCCGTCGCCATCACAATGTGCGATATCTAGTTAATTCCTTTATCTATGGTAAACATTGGATGGTGGAAAGCATAGGCAAAGGTAATAAGTAGATATCGCACAGGCGTTAGCAAGTACTACCACTAGGTGCTGTGTTGTCGTTTTGTAACTCTCATTGAAGTTTCTCATAAAAAAGTATAATTTTCCAGGTTGTGCTATTCGAACAACTAACTTAACTTTTTTAAATTTCAAGTTCAAATTTTGTTATTTTGATTATGTGTCTTTTTGTCTACTGTTATTGTTGGTGTTCGTTTGTGTTGAATTTAACAGCAACGGACCACAAAACAAAAACAAAATCCCTGTTGATGTTACCTACCACAACTATTGTTATCACCTGTTCTAAATACATCTTGCAAGGTAAATTTTGTTTGGGATCAAACGTTGAATTATTGCATTCAGCTCCATCTAGAAAATATCCCATTGAACAAGAAATTTCCCGCGGCATGTGCGATATTTAGTTAATTATTTGTCTATGGTTGATAATACTGGGCTGTAGCATAATAGTGTTAAAAACAGTTGTTTAAGTTTGTTTTATTTAGCCCCCATCCCGCAACGTGCGATAAAGAACTTCGTTCCAAAAAGTACCAATAATAAGGCCGAATAAACAAAAATCGTAGAGCACGACGAAGCTGCAGGCAATTGTTATTGCCAGTAAAAATTGTGTCGGTTTTCTAGGCAACAACAAAAATCATTTCTACTGGGGACCGATGGTTATCTGGATATGGAAAGAAGGTTTCTTGCAAATGTTTTCTTGTGTGTTTTGCTTGCGATATTTTTCGAACACTTGCATAGTGGAAAATTCTTATATTAGATGAGTTTTCGTTTGCATTTAGTTCGATGAATTTTTCAAAAGCAGCATTCCAAAAAACCGCTGATGGAGATCTGAGGCTAGATCTGAAATACACGCTGAAAAATCTGTATTTTTTTGTTATTTGGATGCAAACATACAGTGTGTTTGGAGGTTGTCGCAATTATCATATACTTGTGTCCAAACATATTTTGTTTGATATTCAATATTACATGTTTGAAACACAATGATTAACACGTTATAATATATGTGTTTGCGACCCACATATATTTATGTTTGTGATACAAATACAGCTGTGTTTGTTGCACTGTCTATGGGCTCTCTAGAGCAAGAGAATAAAAGATCTTGTAAGTGTGTATCGTTTTTTTGTCACTATTCTCTCAGTCAGTGACGCAGGTTCAGGTTGCAGATGAAGTGTTTCTTATTTTGCCTGATGTATTGCGATTTAGTTTCATGTATTCAGCCGTCAGTGGTTCATTGGACAGAGGATATCAAAAGCGCTTGATCAGTGAAAAAATAATAAACGAAGGCTTGGACGGTTAAATGGTTTGTGATGTTATTTTGGTTTTTGTGAATGTGTTTCGTAAATATGTATGTGTGCTACCAAAGTGAGAAACGATTTTGAGGAAAGAAACTGGAAAGGGCAATAACGTGAACTGCCCGAGCCTTTGCTGAGAAAATCGGAACGGCGGACCATTTATGAAATAAGTTTAATAAAGATACACAAGTCGTTAATTCACGCTTGGCTTGCATGAACTTGATTTGTATATAAATATCTTGTTTGTGTACCAACACATAGTGATAACCAACGCATAGCTGAAACCTTCTGACGACAAAAACGTGAGAGACAACAAAGAAAGGAAAAACAAAAGAACAGCAGATTCTCATTTCATGAAAAAAACACATAATGCATTCAATGCAAGTAAATGTAAAAAGGACCGTTTTAAATATATTAATTTTTTGTATTAATTATTTATAAATGTGGATTTATATTATTAAAATTAATTATAATAAATCCCCCCCGTTTCCCCTTACATCCCATTAAGGGATTGGGGAGAGCTTCTCACAACCAGTGACCTGTGCGCTTTCTAATTTTTCACTCAATGATTGGGACCTACAGTTTTTACACCGATTCCGAACGGTATTTTTGAGAAGCTTTTTCATGGCTAAATACTCGATAGTGGCGCCGTCACTATGCGAGGTGACCGCCGCCGAAAGAATATTTTTTTTAAGGAGGTCAGAGCAGGGATCGAACCCGCGATCTCATGTACAAGATGCGCGCACACTACCTATTGCACCACCGACGGCCGATAATAAATAATACATATATATTGAAATCGAAGAATAATTCGTTTCTATTTGGGAGGAAATTCGCATATGTTTCCACGTAAGTATAGGGATGTTTGGGATGAAGAACGCATATGTTGCCACTTAAAAGCAAACATGTTTGTCAGTAAACTTAAATACAAGTAAGTTTGAGACTTGCAACCATATGAATGTTTGAAGTGTGTTCCAAACATATACATGGTTCCGAAAATATTGTTACGAATAAGTAAAAGCTTTTGCTTGCTCTTAATGACTCTACTAACATTATGTAAATAACAGGCGGTTAGTGCTGGGCCTGAAAGTAACATTGAAAGCAACATTGTAACAACGTACCAGCTCGCTAAACCAGTAGAATGAATTCGCCTCAGTTAAGATAATTCTCCGTCATTCGAGATGATTCTAGAAAGAAAAACAACAATGTCTAAAAGGTTCTTGAATTCGCTAGATATAACTTCATTTGAGTATGGTGAGTTGGTATAAATAGCGGAGGTCTTTGGAATGGAGAGTTCAGTTTGTGATTAAACCCCGTAAAGTAAGCAACGCGAATAGATAGTAAAATACAAGACTTGTTAAAGTGTTATAAATAAAGTTAACTGTTGTACTATCTAAGTAAAATAAAAGGAAGTTAAACCGTTGTAATTATCGTAATTTAAAACGAACCTTGTTTTATTATTGGGAATAAAACAAAGCAAAAAGGACGAATAAGGAAATTCGTAACAATATGTTAGACAGGCCGTTATTTTTCAGCGTATAGCAATACCGTTTGCCAAGAATAATGAGGATGTATTTGCAAAACTTCTTTTATAAAAAACTTTATCTCTATTAATAGAGATATATAATGGCCTTGAGCTTGAATAATAAAATTAAAAAATACCAATTAAAAGGTCGAATAAATAAACACCATCCCAGTAATATTTTTGTTTAATTTAATCCTTTACAATTCATTTGGACTGTTCAAAAATCAAACTTTCTGATATTCTTACGAAAATTACTACCAATATTTGATGTACAGGGTGCGCTGTCTTTTATGTCGGTATGAGAATAATTAATAACTTAAACAAAACACCCAATTTCAACATAAGTACACGCTGAAAAATTTGTCTTTTTGATGTGTTAACATCTATAGCGGCGTATAGGG
Source organism: Phaonia tiefii (assembly GCA_963931995.1). Classification (NCBI taxonomy): domain Eukaryota; kingdom Metazoa; phylum Arthropoda; class Insecta; order Diptera; family Muscidae; genus Phaonia; species Phaonia tiefii. The sequence goes on along the minus strand of OZ008368.1, from coordinate 190,877,417 downwards.
ACTAAATCTATCAAAGTCAAAATCTGCTAAAACCAGATTTTATGCTGCTGCTAAAACCATCGCAGTCGACGTTATGGTGACATACTAATACGTCAGCTACTTCGTACAAAGTATGTGTGATGTTGTGTGTTTGGTTGTTTTTATTTTAGGTACCCCCCCCCCCCCCCTACACACACCACCCGCACAAACACTCCACGACACAGCAAGCACAAATAAATCACCAACATATCAGTAGTAGTAGTAGCAGTAGTTGTTGCTTTTTATTATAGTGAAAGGTAAGTCCAATAAAATGGGGGTGCGGAGCACTCTCAGAGCAAAGAGAGTAATGACGTATTAAACGTATATAAAAATGAGATAGCAAGAGAGCAACGACAATTTTGTGAACTTGTGTAGCGTATGTACGAATGTAACAATGTATGTATGTATATACAAGTGTCTGTTGCTTTGCATTCTTTGACTTTTGTGGGAATAAAACAAAAAGTATTGAGCAAGAAAATACATAATAGCGGCATTCATGCAAACGTGAAAGCCGAGAACTTTTGCTCAGCGCTAGTTTCCCTCGCACCGTTGCATGAGGCACCAAGTAAAGTTGCTCAGCGTAGTTGTGCTCAAAACCATATCAGCTGACCAAGATGGATACATAAGGTGGTAGCAGTAGCAATTGCATACACATACATAAGTGTACTTTTTCTACTGTTCTAGTGCTATCACCTTATTTATCCATCCTAGTCAGATAACAACGAAATGTCAAAAGTTTACACGTTTCTCCATCCCACCTTTGCGCGGAAAATTTGCCTCGAAAACTTTCCACTTTTGAGCAAGTCGCTTTGTATGGGAAATTTGTTTGTTTTGACGTTTGCTGTGCAAGTTTACGATGTTTTCGAGGTTCTTTCGAGCTTTCATGAAGACCACTAATGACACATGTGCTTGCACTGGTCTTTAAATAATTTTAAGTATTAATATTATTTAACTTTAACGTCATCATATGATTGAACGGTGTTTTTTATTTTCCAATGTAACATTTACGAATGTGTTCATAGAAATCGAACAGGTACCATGTAGCAAAAAGGTGTTAAGACATCGCCCGTGAGTTCGACCACTCATTGGATTTGTTGTTGTTGTTTGGATGCAAATATAACGTGTTTGTAGCTTGTCGCAAATATACTACACTTGTGCACAAAGACATTGTGTTTGCTATTCAATATAACATGTTCGAGACACAATGATTAATAGCCCATAATCAGTGTTGCCAGATAAAGTCGGTCACAAATCGTCAAATTGGAGGTGCAGAAATCGTCAAATCGTCAAAATAATTTTTCGAAATCGTCAAAAAATCGTCAACATTAAAAACTGCAATTGCTGTACCAAATTTCAATATTTTTGTGGGGGGAAAACAGTAAAACAAAGCAATTAAATCAATATGTTATAGTAATATTTTTAAAATTCATATATCTTAAACTCTATTTCGAAATTTCTTCAACTATTGGTCAAAACCAACGAACAGAGTTGACAAATATGTGTACGAACACAATCGGAGCGATAACGTAGGCGGTGCACATTTTTACACGTATTCTTTTGGAAGAAAAACAAAAGCTGGCATTTGACGTCGCTTCTGGCGTAAACGACAAAAAGTAGAATTCTTTTTATTTCCCTGGCATCAAGACGCAGAATGTTGGCGGCTTAATACAAAAATTGGCATGTGTTGAAAAACGTTTTTCTATTTTTCTGACAATTAAAATTAAATTATTTAAAATTTCTGAAAGAAATGTGAACAGGAATTGTAAATTTATATTTTATAGGGTAAAAAAGAAGAGTCGATGCAGTTTTTGTCCTTCATGAATAATTTTCATTAACCCCTAATTGGCTGACCCCCGATTCAATTGTGTGAATTTGATTAAACGTCACACAGATAATATTTAGGGTATTTACATACATATCGTCGGCTAAAGTCGCAAACGTGACAAGTCCACTTTTTTCGAAAAATGAGATTTTAATGCAGTTGAATAGTTTATTGAAAAATACACAATTTCCATTTTTTTTAGTAATTAAAAATCTCGTTTTTATTCATGTTTGGCAATGATATGCAATAGGGTCAAGTCCCATTTGTCAAAAAGCGCGCGCTAAGTCCACTGAACGTACATATTGCATCAGCTGTTATATTTCGTTTTGGCGAAAAATTAGTTGGATGCAGGCTTAGTTTCATTTTTATGGTAAAATTATTTATTTAATTGTAAATATTAAGTATATACATATTCAGTTTTATTATTGTTTTAGCGTTAGGAAAACATAATATCTGCTTTTCGGTAAAAAATTAACAATATGGATTATGGCGATGAAGCAAACGATGGTTTTGTTCAATATGGAAATGCAGAAGAGGATGGAGTTGTTGGTCTAGTTCCGTATGGATTCCACAGCAGTACGGATGATTCAATAGAACTTCCTATTAAGAACAAAGAGCGAAAATGGCGAGTGCAACTAAAAACGATGCGTGGTATACAATAAAAAATAAAAGTCTGCGCCAACATGGAAAAAAATACTATGGCAAATCGAAAGAAGGTGGGCATTGGCAACATAATAAAGTTAAAAGCGCAAGGTCTATGAAAAAAGGTGCAACTGTATTGATAAAGGTAAAGCTGCAATCATGAAATGTGGAAAAATAACAGAACCTCAAAGGGAAGAAATTTTCAATGAATTTTGGAAAATGAGTTGGCAGCCAAAGAAGGTATATGTGAGGACATTAATTCAATGTATTAAACCTAAAAGACCACGAAATCGCGCAATTGAGAACATCTCTAAAAGAAAGAAAACATTGTGGTAGCACCTTAGAGTTAACAATATTGTTTTGCGTGTGTGCCGCACTCAATTCCTAAACACGTTAAGCATTGGTAGGCATAATTGTTTAAATTGGTTAGATACTCCTTTGGATCACCACATTTTCCAAGAAAAACAACAACCGCATACGGAGCGTGTTCAAGATCTGCATTCATTTTTCGATTCGACTCCATCAACAGATTCCCATTACTGTCGATCTTCCACCACCAAAAAATATCTGTTGCCAGAATGGCGGTCCAAGAGAAGTCTTTATGGCTTTTATAAAGAACAATGGTGTCACGAACGAGAAACTGATCCGGTGTCAATAACAAGTTTCAATTCCGTTTTCAAATTAAAAAATCTAAGCTTATTTTTACCAAAAAAAGACTTATGTGAAATTTGGTCTCGTCATAATGTGCAAAATTATTCAAATGAGGAATTCTTGATACATCAAGAAAAAAAATGAAGCCAGAGAACAAAAAGCAAAAGATAAAGATGAAGAGTCCTATGTTTTTACTGTTGATTTCCAATCCGTTATAATGGCAACAAAATCAAATGTTAGTTCATTTTACTACCGAACTAAATTACAGGTGCATAATTTAGTTTTTTATGATTTGAAAACCAAAGACGCCTATTGTTTTTTGTGGAACGAAATTGATGGTGGACTAACATCAGAAGAATTTGCCAGTGTTTGGGTTATGTTCATAGAAACAATTTTTTTGCCTAATTTACAAGAAAGCATCGATCCTGTCAAGATAATTTTTTACACTGATGGCTGTACCTACCAAAATCGTAATTCAACAATGACAAACGCTTTACTAACTGCAGCAATCAGCAACAATATAACTATTGAGCAGAAAATATTACAAGGCAAATATCAACAGACACTACTCCCTCTTTCCACCCTCTACTACCTCAATTTTCCTTCGCCAACACAATGCACTGCATTTATAGGGGGCATCCCCTGAGTGCTGGTTTGATAAAAAAAAAAAAAAAAAAAAATATTACAGTTTGGACACACACAAATGGAAGCCGATAGTGTCCACTCGGTGATTGAACGCGCTTTAAAAAATAGAAATAGAAATGTACCTGCAGACTTTGTAAGTTTATGTAAAGGTGCGCGAAAAAAACCAAAGCCCTATTATGTAACTTATTTAGATTACACATGTTTTAAGTCTTTTAAAAATATATCATTCTTAAAAACTATTGGTCCTGGTCGTGTAATTGGAGATCTAAAAGTCACGGACATACGAGCACTTAAGTACACATCTAATGGTGATATTTTTTACAAGTTAAGGTTTTCTAACGCGTGGAGAAATCTGCCCCAACGTCTAGATAAAAAAGTTGCCATACTGAAGTGGTGTAATTTAGCACAACTTTATAATGAAAAACGACAAATATCTAAAAGAAAGTATGATGATTTACAAATATTGAAAGAGACATTACCAAAAGACTATCATAGTTTCTATGAAAACTTGCCACATGAATGATAAAGATGAGTGATATATCATGTTCCTTAATAATTATTATTTTTTTTTTAATTTTTACATTGAAATGTGATCGTTTTTATTTTTTTTACATTGAAATAATATAAAAACAAAGAAGACATTTTTAATTTAAGTGTAATATACTTATATGTACATAATGTGTTAACAAATTGAAGTTTAAAATATTAAAATCACAACCAAGTGGTGAAGACGCTTCAAAACTAAAAGGCGTTAAGTCCAATAAAAAAAAGTATACTTGCAGAAAATAAGACAAGTCCAAAAACAGCAAAAAACAAGTGTTTAAAAATTTTTTTAGATTTAAAAACTTTATTTATTCAAACAATGGGCGAAATAACAATGTATTGCATATACAGTTTCCACAAATATTGGAAAATATATTATTTAAACGGGTTTTCCTCTCTCCTGAACAATTTGAAAAAGTGGACTTGTCACGTTTGCGACTTTAGCCGACGATATGTATATTATTGACACGGTATGTTTTATACATTAATATCGTAAGTTTTTAATAGTTCTACACTTCCTCAGTCCGTCTACAAAAATGAAATCTCGATAATTCTATTATTTCAGAAAGTGTTTAAATATATATAGCTGTCGCTCCTGCGTTACCAACAATTTCAATTTTGGAATAGACTAAACATCTTCATTCCAGAAGCTGAAATCGTCAAATCGTCATTTTAGGTTTTTGTGACTAAAAATCGTCAAAATGACGATAAATCGTCACTTCTGGCAACACTGCCCATAATTTATATTTTTTAGACCCAAATGTGGATTTGTAGTTGAAAACCGCTAAAAACAAAAACGAGGCAGATAACAAAGAGACAACAAGGCAGAAAATCTTTAATTCATGAAAACAATGCTTGCAAACATGTACATGTTTCCTGCAATATGTTGCTGGGGCGACTATTTTTCAGCGTGTAATATTTGTATTCAATTTAATCATTTACAACTCATTTGGACTAGTTTTTAAAAGCAACACCAATCAAATAGCCGCCTGTATTGCCCACTGCAAAATGTGTACGTTTATCATAAAGTTTTACGAGCATCTCTGGCGGTATAGGAAGAATTTCGCGTTGTTTGGGTGTAAAGCGATACATTGGACAAATTGTAATGAAATGACGTTCGAAAACATGAGTTCTTAAGTCAATCGGCAGATAAATGTCATAGTTAGTTGCCATACAAACATAAAATATTGCGCACCCGTTGTAAGTTATAGTCAGTCAGATAACGTTCGACGTGTTGCAAGTTAAACAGATGCTCTTCGCAGAGATTGCAAAACTGATTGAACACAAATTTTTATGCGAATTGTAACGCATTTGATTACAAGTTATTTATGAAATTCCGTATGGCATTTAAGCAACATATGTACTACATTAAACATTTTTTTTTGACCATAAAATATTACTTTGTTATCGAAAAGATACCAATGTCCAATATGAATGAGTCTTTTTGTATCCAAACACTTTCGATTTCGAATTGAAATGGCCCGTGAATCTACACTTTTTTATGATCAACCAACTATCAATTATAGATATGACATGTAATCTTTTTTTTCACGACGATGACTTCCAGCCAGAAGCATGATTTTTGTTAAAAGTCTGGTTTTATGTCTTTATATTTATTACAACTTAACATAATTTGATGTTGAAATAACAACTATATAAATAGTTACGACTAATAACTGAAGTTATTTGTTTTTTGATATTTCGCATTTTATTATTTTAAATGCATCGCTTTTTTTATTGATTTTTTCTTCAAGTCACGTCAAGTCAAGTCATTTCAATTCATTCCATTTCATTCCGTTTGTTAGTAAGCACATCAAGTATGGTCAGTTTAGTTGTTTTTTGTTAATATTTTGGACCGGCATTTGTTTTGGCGCCGTAAAATGTATTGATTTATTTAATATACTGTGAACTTAATTAAGTTATCAAAGTCATAAAGTTATTTAATTTATTATGTTGGTTGTTTTGCATGAAATTCATACTTTGTATAGTTTATTTGTATTAACAAGACGTCGTCGCTATCGTCTTCAGTCAGTCCGTCCGTTCGTCTGTGTGAAAGACAAATGGGAAATCTTAGGTGGTCTTCACAAATATGACAAGCGATTTTTCAGTCTCTACAGCAACATTAGTCACCCAAAAGTTGTTGATATAATGTTGCTGGCAATAAGATGACATATGTTGCAAGAACTATTTTGTTTGAGAAATGTGTTATGGTGATTATTCCGCAATTTCATTAGATTTATAATAAAATGGTTATAATAATCATTAACGCACTGGATTACTGGGTGCTACGGTAAGATCATCTGAGAATTATTTTCTTTGTCGCTTTATCAACACTTTGGAGATTGAACAACGGCCAAGTAACCACGCAGGTCGAAAATTAACTGTTTTGAAGTTTCCATGCACGTTGGTAATCAGGTAAGGGGCCCAAAGTTGAGTATTGTTTCAATACATGCATGCAGGCTAATTTTGGGCTGTTTTTAGTTGATGTGTGTTAGATGAAGGTTATGTTTCTGGATGTTTTAAACTTCTTTTATTAATTTTGTGTTATAAGCGCTACAAAATTGTACATTAAGTTAATTTAATTTACATAAGGTTTCTAGTTCAATTGCAATGAAAGTAATTGACTAAAGATATTACATTTTTTAATCTTTTGTGGACCAAAAAAAAGTATGACCAACTAGGACCGGCGCCCGATTTTCACTTCTGAACACTTTAGACCCTAACCGAAGTCACTGATTTTATTTCGTTACCCTTTTTTTTAAACTTTGGTCCAGTTTTTGATTTCATATTTAAATATAAAATAGTTGTGTAAAAATTGATTTTTTTCAGTGTAAAGTTAAAAACATTACTGTGTCGGAATTTAGGTCAGGCAATACCATAAAACGTCAAACTAAAATTTCGAAATTTCAAACTAAAATTTCGAAAAATCCGAAGACAACGAAAATGTCGAACGTAATGATATAAATTTTTTATAAACGAAGTTTTTTTTTTTGGTCCCAAATAAATCTTGTATGGTATGTTAACAACCCAAAAGTCGTATTCTTTTCTATTAGCACTTTCTTAAATCTTAATTGCAATCTATACAAATAATTTTACTCTAAAACTTTCGTACGTGTTGATTTTTTCCACTTGTCCCTGTTTTTCAAAATTTTCAAAAACAATACTCTCAGTTGATGTGTTTTGTACTTTTTGTTTGAAACACAGCTGCAAATGTATGAAATTCGCACAGGGCAACTCATATTCTTCCAGTTACCTAACGCCTTTTCTGTTTTAAATTTTATTCTCTATCAGAATTTCAATTACTTAGTTGCACAGCGTCGCTTCGAATCCTCCTGTCGTAAATACAGTAAAGCCGCATATTTTTGGCTCCATCTCACAAAATTCACTTCGAAAAGTGCTTCTTAGAAATCTGTTAAAAACATTTCATTTATTTTTATAAAATTAATCTTGATACTTATTAAGCGTGTTTTTTATTTAACGCTAAACTAATATTTCGACGACTTTTTATGGGAACCCCTTAAAATCGCTTGATATCGTTTATGTCTCCATACAAAGTGGTAGAAAAATTAGGTTAGCTGGGGAAAATCAACCAACGATTGAAAACCTTCTGTTTTCAATCATGTGCCTATGTCTTTTTCCTCCACGAGGTGGTTCCCGGGCAACAGTAGAATATTTTTTTTCTAGCGGCTGAAGTCAAGGCTTTCCGATGAGCAGCCAGATTGGCTATGCGACCACTGACGCGTCTCAGGTTTAGTAGGTGACATATGTCACTAAAGCTCATCAAGATACGAGTATCGGGCATATTCTTTTGTCCTTAGAAGTCGGATGAGCCAAAAGTCGAAATCATCACTTCGGAAGGTCTAACCGTATTGTTCTCGGGAAAATCAGAGACAGAACTGTCCAGCTCCTGTGACGTTGGCATCGTACTCTCGAGGAAGACAAAGCGTGACCTAATTGAGTGGAGACCATACTCTGATTGGATACTTACGGCCAGGCTACGCACACGAGCTCGCAATATGACTTTCGTGCAATGCGACGTCCCGACTGAAACATCTGAACCAAGAAGAGTTCAATGCTCTAGTGGGGACCAACAATACGGGTGTAGAAGATACAGTGGGAAGGTATGGTATAGGATGCATGACGGATAACGGTGTAATATTAATCTCGTCACCAGGGGAACCCTAGTTGCCCACAGAAATATACATAAAGTCACTTGGGTGTAAACTGACAACACTACCGAAAATCAGATGGATCAATTCGCTATAAGCAAAAAATGGAGGGGATCGCTGTTTGAGGTGCCGATATAGCCAGTGACCACCATCTGCTAGTCGCAACAGTTCGGTTAAAAAAGCTGCCACAACGACCAAAAGCCTCCCGAGTAGAAGAAAATTCGATGTGGCCAAACGAAAGAACTTGGAAACGTCAAACGCTTACGTCAGAGAACTTACAGACCCTATTCCTTGCGCAGGTGAAACAAACGACGCCATTATCCGAGGTTAAAAGCATCTTCACTAGTGCCGGATTCGATAAGCGACACTACGTATGACTTGATCCTACAGGGAAAGGCCGAGAAAAGTGCTGAGAACACGAGCAGAACTCGGGCAGCAAAAGCATTCTATAAGGAAAGATCAAACAAACACAGTGCCAGGGGCGACAAACGTAATTGGAGGAGCAACATAGCCAATGAACTACAGGCGGCAGTCGCAACGCATCGCACTAGGGATATGCACATACTGTTGGTAAGCTAACAAACAAAGCAATTCCAGCGGGGAAACCTTTGAAAAATGAGAAATCGTCATAGCCAAATCAGAATAAATCAGCCTATGGGATGTGGCCGTCGGCGGTGCAATGGGTAGTGTGCGCACGTCTTGTACTTGAGATCCTGGGTTCGATCCCTGCCGATACCTTAAAATTTCTTTCGACGGCGGTCACCTCCCATAGTGACGGCGACACTATCGAGTATTTAGCCATGAAAATGCTTCTCAAATATACCGTTCGGAACCGGTGTAAAACCCAATCAGTGAGTATAAAACTAGAAAGCGCACAGCTCACTAGAAAGCGCAACAGCACTCCCCGATTCCTTCATGGGATGTTATGGGAAACCATTTTTTTATGGCATAATTTCTACACCGACATGCTGTCAATAACATCTACAGCACAACAGCCATTATGTGCATGTGCGGAACACACGGTAACATCCCAACAGAAGTTCCGGACATAACAGAGATCAGCGAGTCACAGTGACACCTAAATCCAAACAAGTCCCCTGGTTTGGATAACATCGCACCAGAGCTACTAACAGTGGTTCGAAACATCAGCGCATAACTACTACCTCCAGATATAGCATCATTCTGGGAATTTGAAAATATACACGCGGAGCTTAAAGAGGATACGATAATTAACCTTCTCAAAAAAGGTGACCAATTTGAAAACCTGGACGTGTTTCACTCTTCGAAATATGGTGAACAAATCAATCGAACAAATTATAAACAGAAGACGAAACTATAACCCGCGAGCAAGCTGGCTTCCGCACGGGAAAATCCTGCCAGTGAAATGGAGGTCATCCCTATTCCTAGTATTCATCGACTTTGAAAAGGCATTTGATATCCTTATCCACTCAGTGATATGGCATGCTTTGGTAGAAAGTGGAGAAGACAAACAAACCAATGCATTTCAAATCGTCGCAAAATTCCATTTCTTATGCCAGTATTTGCTCTCTCACCATCACAGCTTATGCCAATCAGAGAATCCAGAAATATTGCTTCATTGCTGAAAAATTCGTTCAATTTGATGACGTTATGTTCAGAGTCTTCATTTTCCAGTTTTATGTAGCCGAATAATTGGGAATGTGGTTCCCTTAAAATAACTAGATGAGGTTCTTTCACCATCCTTGAATGAAATTTGTTATTGATTTTTTCCATCGTTAAAGAATCATTTTTTCTGCCGTCGAATGAAAATGCAATTAAATTGGAAGCATCATATCGATTAAGAAGCACTTTTTATCTACATTTAGCTTTTTCTGTACGAATATTACTCTTATCCATAACGACAAGATTTTCCACCAATGTCTTCTATCAGAGATGTTGCCAATGCTGACGCTAATACACATAATAGCAAAGTTAAAAGTATCGTATCTGAGAGTACATGGTCCTCGTCTCCTTTGAGATGCATCTTGTGAACCTATTGAATCTGAACTATGCTCATAATCAATATCCTTATCTTCTTCTGGTACGTATGTTTGACCCGGCTCTCTGTTTGTTTTTTGAATATTAATTCGCCGATGTAAGTTTTAGCACGATCCGTTTCAGTGTCGTTTTTGCAATGCGCACGAGGCTGATTCTAATGGTCTTTATATCAGACTTCGAAAAAAACAGGATAGATATAACAACATGTGTATGTGAAAACGAAAAGGATTGCATGAACAACACACAAACACAAAAATTTCATTTGGGAAATTCCGAAGTAATAAGAGCCAATAAATACATTTTGGCAAAACAGGGTGGTAATGAAAAACATTACAATATGTGTGTATGAAAACGATTGATTAATCAGGGTGGGTTTTATGCATGCATTTCTCAAAAGAAGTTGATGTGTTAACATCTATAGCGGCGTATAGGGACTAAATCTATAAAAGTCAACACATGCAAACAACACACCGACAGGTTTTCTGCTGCTGCTAAAACCAGATTTTATGCTGCTGCTAAAACCAGATTTTCTGCGACTGCGAAAGAGAATAACGACGTGTTAAACAAAAATGAGCGAGCTAGAGAGCAATGAAAGAGTGGTGTGGCAGGGGTGAGGCAAACGAAATTGTGTCTGTAGCGTAAGTATTAACTTAATAATGTATGTGTGTACATGTGTCTGTTGCTGTTGTTGAACGGAGATATAAAGTGACATACTAATACGTCAGCTACTTCGTACAAAGTATGTGTGTTGTTGTGTGTTTGGCTGTTTCGTTGTTGTTGCTTTGGCCAAATAAAGCGAGTCATTTGATGTTCAGCATTGCCCGGTGTATACAAAAACAAGTAGAAACGGTGTTAAGTGGCCGGGCCGAAGCTTATATACCCTCCACCATGACAATTTACACTCACACTCTCCACACTTAGCATTCCCTTAACAGTTTTTATTTAAGGAACCCCCCCCTACACCTACCACCCACGCAAACACTCCACGACACAGCAAGCACAAATAAATCACCAATATATCCGTAGTAGTAGTAGTTGTTGTTGTTGGTGTTGTGGTTTTTTTATTATAGTGAAAGGTAAGTCCAATAAAATGTGGGTGCGGAGCACTCTCAGAGCAAAGAGAGCAATGACGCATGAAACGTATATAAAAATGAGATAGCAAGAGAGCAACGACAATTTTGTGAACTTGTGTAGCGTATGTACGAATATAACAATGTATGTATGTTAGGGCGGGTCGATTTGTAGGGAGTGAAAAAATTCACCAATTTCCCTATGATTTCCGTATTCTATGGGTTATTCCATGAAAATTTGCCGAAGGAACCATACCTCTATCGTTAAAATCGAGTCCCCTACTTTTTGTTGGTAAAAAGTTCAAAAGTTACGGGCATTTTTGTCCAAATTTTGGACCATTTTTCCATTTTTTTCATGATTTTGTCCAAGAATATTACTTTTATGGCCATTTTTTTGGCTCAATCCATTATTTAGTTCAATTTACAATTCAAAACGAAGAGTTTAAGCCCAAATTTATCGAATTCGGTTGATTAATTCATGCGATATTGCTAAAACAAAATAACACATAAAACCAACTTTTTGATTTTTTTTCCTTTTTATTTTTTTTTCTACCAAAATTCAAATTAAGAGATAATAAAGTATCTATCCACCTATTATCAAAAAAAAAAATATTCAATTTGAGTGTAGTAAACGACAAAATCTGAAAAAAAACATTATTTTTTCTGAAAGTCTTGTTTGCTTTCAAGTCTGGGTGTTTTCGTACGGCTCTCTAATGTCGTCGCCATAGCGCCTTCTACATTCTTTCCTGCAACTCGTTTAGCAGTGGCAGCCAGCAATTGGACATGTCTTTCCGTTCCTTGAATGTATAAAGGAATTTGTGGATCATCGAACGGTGGCACTTCGTAATTTAAATATCCCTCCAAATGTTCATACGAATAACTTTGCGTAAACGGTGGTTCGGATAAAATGGTATCGTCATTTAAATCAATCATATTTGTATATTCCGTACAATTAAAGTTTATAAGAGATTTTTTATAAACTCTAAGTTCCGTTGGGTCGACAATATCTCTTCGGTAGTGTAAAATCTTCTTTATAGCAATGTTTCGTTTTTCCATTCTATCATCAAACAACATATTTAGATAGCAAGATATTTTCTGAGTGTGCAAAATATGGATTATCTTGAATTACTGTATTTACAACTCCAAGTAAATTCGTTGGTAAAAATCGTGTCCAAGTAATAAATTTAAAAAGTAATGTACTACCGTATGCGGCAGAGCTATAATACTTAACATTGAAATACATTGGCGTGTATACTTTTATTATATAGTTAGCCAGAATTTTTAAATTTTCAGTTGGATTATTAGTTGTCACATACAACCGTAATAATCTATTGGCTTTGGTCAGCCAAGGAGAATGTACAATTGGCCCTGGTTTTATGTGAGACAAATCAGCAGGAACCACACCATTAGAAATTACATTGGCCATTAACATCAAGTACCTCGAATCGGTAGATAATTCTTCTGGATTTAAATCACCAGGAGGCATATTTTCCAAAGCGATTTCCTCAAAATCGGTTACCACCTGAAAAGAAAACATAAAAGCTAAAAAATAGAATGAAAAATGGTAAAGAATCAGCTATAAAAATTACATACCGGAAGATTTTCACAATCAGCAATTTTTGAGCTCAACTTTCCGGTAGTTGATCGTGGTCCAGTGGTGGTTTATTTGTCTAAAGTGTCAAACAAATGTCTAAACGGAAGCTCGTTAAAGTGCAGAAGACACACAAACCAGTGCAGTGGTCTCTTTAACTGTTTTTCGAATAGTCGCAAAATTCCACCCTGTACGCCAGTATTTGTTGGTTCACCATCAGCGCATATGGCAATTAATGAATCGAGAGACAATTGTTTTTCTTGGAAGAATTCGATCAATTTGTTGACTTTGCTTGCCGCAGTTTCACTTTCTAGTTTTGTGTAGCCTATCAATTGAGATTTTGGTTCCCTAAAAACAACTAGATGAGGTTCTTTAACCATCCTTGGATGCAACTTCTCATCAATTTTTTCTACAGTTAGAGCATCATTTTTCCTGCCGTCGAATGAAAATGATATCAAATTCGAGCCATCATCTCCATTTTTCTCTTTCTCTGCATTTTTCTCTTTCTCTACGAAGTTTACTTTTATCCATGATGACAAGATTGCCATGAGCATCTTTTACGCCCAGGTCTTCCATCAGAGCTGTTGCCAATGCTGAACCCATTCTATCATGCACACCAAATCTGTCACACATCATTGCATAGTTTTTTAGTATTGTATCTGGGAGTGTATGTTTGTGGTGGTAGAACTAATTCTGAACCTCCTCTCACATCAACTTCCATTTCGTCATAATGTGGTTCGTATGTAGGATCGTTGCTCACTGGGATTGTTGGTATAGTCGTTGGTATCGTTTCTTCACTTCCACTATCGTGTTCCGGTATCGTTTGTATTCTGTCATTATATTGATCGCGCATGAAATCTTTTAAGTTTCCTGGGATAGATCCACATGAGCAGTCGTTTTCTTTCAAGTTGCATTTACATTTTCCAATGTTGAATAATTGGTTTGTTGATTCTACGAATTTTTTGAATTCTGTTGCGCGTTTTACTCGTTGTTTATCTGCATAACTATATGCGTCAAGCAAATTATTCAATTTTCTAATGATGCTACCTTTGAGTATAAGTTTAATATTAAGTTGATTCCAAATTTCTAACAATCTGTCTGCTACTTGGGGAGTAAATGTTTTATACGAAAACATTTTGCTTTGGGCTTTTGAACGTTCCGACAAGAAAAAATAGTTCTTCAATAAATCTCGTTTAGTTGACAGATTAATATCAGGTAATTCACAGGCCACGCCAAAAGAAAAAACATCATGAGAGACCAAATGTTGCAAACTACTGCGTTGGGTATCTGTTGGATTTTGCGATGAACCAGGCTCTGAATCCATTTTTTAAACCGTCACTAAAAGAATTAAATATGTTTTTCATAGAATAATAATATAACTATTAACTATAATAGTTAGCAGTGTTTTTACACTTACCTTTAAATCTTTTCTAAATTTCAAAATAGTTTGATTATTTGTTAGTTATTTCAAGTAACACTTCACTGAAATGACGCTCAAACAAAACTAGCATACACTGGAATATTATAAACAAACAAAAATAAAGAAGTCTATAAAGAAACTAAAAACAAAAAGAAATAAACGAACATAACACAGGGTGTGCACCCTGTGAAAAAATATGCCAATAATGTAAAGCGCCAATCAGTCCAGTCGTGGGAGAACCGTTGGACCAATGTTGGAGATTTTTTTTGTAAATTGATCAAAATGAGCTCACTTTCGCCTACTGGCGATTAACCCGATCGATAGTTTTTGAGTTATGGATGTGAACGTGTAGGTAATATTTCATACGAACGTCAATTTGGGAAAAAATCTACCAACAAAAAGTAGGGGACTCGATTTTAACGATAGAGGTATGGTTCCTTTGTGCAAATTTTCATGGAATAACCCATAGAATACGGAAATCATAGGGAAATTGTCGAAAAATAAATCGACCCGCCCTAATGTATGTATGTATATACAAGTGTCTGTTGCTTTGCATTCTTTGACTTTTGTGGGAATAAAACAAAAAGTATTGAGCAAGAAAATAATGACACATGTGCTTGCACTGGGTCTTTAAATAATTTTAAGTATTAATATTATTTAACTGTAACGTCATCATATGATTGAACGCTGTTTTTTATTTTCCAATGTAACAATTACGAATGTGTTCATAGAAATCGAACAGGTACCGTGTAGGAAAAAGATGTTAACACATAGCCCGTGAGTTCGAACACTCATTGGATTTTTTTTCAATCTTTGTCGTAAATTGAATGAAATCGATATAGGTCGTGAATAAGTACCCCCCCCCCCCCCCCTTAAATTATAGCGCTGATCATTATGGGCTATGGGACTGCATTATGAAAAACTCAAATATTCGTTAAGTTTCAAAACAATTTCGTCAATTTCGTAAATTTTCCCCCAAAACAGGCGATAAAATCCGTAATAATGTGCGAAAGCGCCCTCTGGCGGTATACAAAAATAAAAATAAATGTCAAAAATGTATTCGTCGACCCAAAATACCCCCAAATACACATTTAACTAGAGGAAATAACATTTTCTTTTGCCTTTATAGTCCAATATCTAACTCGATTATTGAATATTATAAAAAACCCTATTTCGAAAAATTCGGGTGCTCGAAATTCATTTTAGAACCATGGTTTGTTTCCCATAGAACAATAATCCCGATGAGCCTTTTACATTTTTTCGGCCCCTTACAATTCGACCCGGCCTAATATACATACATAAATTTTTTTGCTCACCCCAAAAAAATTAATTTCTACTGTTAGGGGCCTTACAAAACGAAGATAATATACATATTTCGTCAACCACTTCGATCTTTCGATTTATATCTCCAGTTGGCAATACCAAGTGTACGTAGGGATTCGTCAACTTGATCCCTCCAGCGGAGTCTTGGTCTTCTGATTTTTCGTCTTTCTTCGAGTTCGGTTTCGAAAACCCTTCGTGCTATTTCGCCTTCAACCATTCTACTGACATGGCCTAGCCAGCGCAATCGCGATATTTTGAGCCGCTTAACTATGTCAGTGCCGGGATATAGCTCATACAGCTCATGGTTCATGCGTCGCCGATACTCGCCGTTGTGCATGATAGGGCCATAAATATATCGGAGTATTTTTCTCTAGAAGACTCCTACAGATGTTCCGTCTGCTTGCGATAAGACCCAGAATTTTGCGCCTTAAAGCAGGTCATGTTGTATGAGAATCTGGTATATCTGGATTTTTGATACTCGAGAGTGGGTTTTATCTCCAAAGTGCTTGCTTAGCTCAAAATAACATTTATTCGCAAGTAAAATTCTCCGTTTGATCTCAAGGCTGACGTTGTTGTTTTGTTTACGGCAGATCCGAGGTATATAAATTCGTCTACTGCCCCGAAATTATATCGGTTATCAACGTTCACGCTTTGGTCTAATCGCGTGGAGGCCATGCTCGTTGAAACCGCTTGTCTTGTTCTCATTTACTGTCAGACCCACTTTTGCTGACTCCTTCTTAATTCTCGAAAACATCGCAGTAAATTCTCTAAACGTGCGCCCAATGATATCGATCTCATCAGCATACGCGAGCAGCATGTGACTTTTGCTGCTGATTAGATTTTAAAGAGATCGCACGACATGGTATCGCCTTGCCTGAGACCTCGCTTAATTTCGAAAGGTTCGGTAAGATCCTTACCAACTTTCACTGCGGATTTGGTGTTCGTCAAGGTCATCATGCAAAGGCGTATGAGTTTTGCAGGAATACAAAGCTCAGACATTGCTTCATAGAGTTTCTCCCGTATCGGACTATCGAAGGCCGCTTTATAATCGATAAATAGATGATAGGTGTCGATTTGTTTTTCGTGTGTCTTCTCCAGGATTTGGCGTAGCGTGAAAATCTGGTCGGTTGTCGATTTTCCAGGCCTAAAGCCACACTGGTATGGTCCAATCAGATCAGCGATAATTTATTTTAGTCTTTCGCACATTATATTTGATAGAACCTTATAAGCTATGGATACAACGCTTATTCCGCGGTGGTTCGCACAGAGACTCGGGTTACTTTTTTAAATATCGGGCAAAGTACACTGAGACTCCAATCGCCTGGCATTCATTCATCTAACCACAGTTTGCTAATGAGCTGATGCATGCACCTTAACTGCTCATCGCCGCCAGCCGTAAACAGCTCCGCCTGTAATCCGGCATTGTTGTTCTTAATCCGGGCAATTGCTGTTCTTACCTCGACGTCGTCGTCGTCCAAATTGTGATCCATTGTCTCGTCAGTGGATATATCAGGTACTAATAGCGCAGAGAAGTAATCTCTCCATATTCCCAACATGCTCTGCACATTTGCGATGAGATTTCCATCTTTGTCTTTACAGAAGGGGGGCCCTGAACCATGCCCATTGTTTCCGTTTTTGACTTTTTGATAGAATTTTCGGTCTTCGTTCTTCCTTCTGTGTGTCTCAATTTTCTCTCTCGCGCTTTTTCCACTGCCCTCTCTTACGCCTAAAGAGATGGTTTACCTCTTTTCTTTTTCCCCTATCCCGCTCAGTCGCAGCTCGTGTTGCAATTGACTGAAGCATTGCCATGCGTGCAGCGTTCTTTTCATCATTTGCTATGCAACACTCTTCATCGTACCATAGTTTGCTGCGAAGCGGTGTTTCAAAACCAAGTACCACAACAGCCGTTTATAGACGGCAGTTTTATAGAGTCGGAAATGGGTTTCCACTGCGCTTCAGGATCGTCATCGGTAGGGGGTGGGTTCTGTGCCAAAAATTGCGAGAGCTTCGTTGAGTAGGCTGTGGCTACCTCCGGTAATTGCAACTTTCCGATGTCTAGCTATCTTTGCGTCTGGTTTTGTACGATTTTCGCTCTACTTAATCTTCTGCGAACCTTTACTGCTACCAGGTAGTGACCAGGATCGATGTTAGCTCCTCTGATCCTTCGTACGTCCATTACACTGGCTGAGTGCCTTCCATCAATTATTGTGGATGTCTTTATGCTGGAATCTTGTACCACTAATGACCATGTGTTTTGCCTCGACAAAGTCAATCAGTCTCATAGCGTTGTCGGACTGAAATTGCCAATAGTTGGATGAAAAACATTCTCCCTGTCTTCTTAAGCTTAAACATCTCCTAGTACAATCTTAATGTCGTGGCCAGGGCAGCGGTCATACGTTTCCTCTAGGAGCTCATAGACTATGTCTTTGGCATCATCATCTTTCTCTTCTGTCGGGGCATGCACACAAATTAGGGAAATATGAAAATATTTCGCTTTTATGCGGATTGTGGCTATTCGTTCACTCACAGGATTGAACCTAAAGACTAGATGTCGCAGTCTTTTGCCAACTACAAATCCGCAACCAAATTCATGGTTTTTTTTCATGGCAACTGTAGTATATATCGCAGTTTCTTCTTCTTGTGCAGCCATGTCCTGTCCATCGCATTTCCTGGATAGCGGTAATGTCACCCTTATAACTTTCGAGGACATCTGCCAGTTGGATACTTGCACCAGATCTATATAGAGTTCTTACATTTCAGGTGCATATCCATAAATCGTGGTCCTTATAACGTTTTCGGGGGTCGTCAACAAATAGGTATTGTTTATGTTTCTCTTTCGTTTTCGTATATTCACTGCCATTATGAACGGTGGCGGGAGGCAAACCCAGTCACGGGGTTTTTGCATTTTACCTACTGCCAGGATACGTGATTGCAGCCGCCCATTATGTATCAGACGCTGACCAGGATGCAATATGTCGAACCTGGATTTTCTTCCTTTGGTTTATATTCGCTGTTGGCCCATATGTTTGGCTCATCCGCTTTCTAAGGACAAAAGAGTATGCCCGATAGCTTGATGAGCTTCAGTGACAGCAGTCACCTACTAAACCTGAGACATATCGTTGATCGCATAACCCATCAGGTTGCTCATTTGTTTCGCCTTCTCACTCTAGCTAGCTGACGGAGGGTTCCAATAAAGCCATTGTCCAGGACATAGTGCGTGGAAGTCGTGAGCTGCTTAGACTGTCCAATGAGGGAATAATTTCTGGCCACTCTCAAGTGATCAGAAACTTTCCACCACCACGGACAGTTCCATGTCTACTGACAGTAAAATTTTATTTGCATTACAAGTAAAAAAAGCTAAAAAACATGTCCTGCGCATGTTTCGTTGAAATTGCAGCAGTATCGGCCGATTCATGCTTGAAAACCGTCGAAAATTGGGTTCAGCGTCTGGACTTCTGCAAGCGTGCCCGTGGTGGCCATGCAAAAGAAATCGAGTTCCATACATATTGGCATCGAAAGTACTTTCACAGGAATAAAGAATTTCATTGGTATCTAAAACCGGTTTTGTTTTATTTAAAAAACTTTTGTAGCGCTCTTATTGAAAAACCCTTTACGTCAAATTTTGTTATGCATACGACAAGCACCTTTTACTCAAAAAATCAAGTCCGAGCTCAAGCTCACGTGTTATGCATGAGACCCATTATGTTTGTGTTTTAATCATAATTCGGTCGGGCCTGTTTCGTTGTGTTGGTATCTGGATTCAGAAAAAAACGAAAGCAATACATACATTTGTGCGGACAGTCGAAGTCAATGAAAACGAAGAAGTTAAAGAAACAAAGTATTTCAAATACGACGAACATTAAAAGTAACAATTTAACCTACAGTGAAATGAATCCAATCGAAATTTTAACAAATTTGGTTAAAATAAATAATATTGCAGTCGAAGAAAATGCTTACAGAACGATCACTGGCTTAATGACGGGGAGATTTGGCACTACAATTGAATATCAGAACCCTCAACCCAACAAAAATTCCATGATTTAACAAAACAATGATGTGGTTCTATGTTAAAGGAGTAGAGTATAGGGGAGTAGAGCTTATGTTCATGGTAAGTACAGACATATTAAATGTACATATCTTAAATATAAATCTTAACAATAAATTCCTCGTATATGTTTTTAATTGCAGGACCTGAATATGACGGCCACAATAACACTCAACCCCACGACTACCACAATAACACTCAACCCCTCGACTACCACAATCTTCCCCAGATGAGTGTTTCAACATGGAATGAATATAATCTATTTAGCAAATAGATATTCGAAAACAAAAATTTAAAAGTTGTTATCAAAACACCTGCAATGTAATACTAACAGTATATTTATGAACAATTGTCAGTAAATAACTTCAAACACACTTCAAAACATTTATTGCAGCAATGAAACAAAATGATTGTAGTAATGAAACATATTCATTACAACAATGACTCAATGGAAAAAACTTCATAGCAGCAATGAACAAATTCATTGCAGCAATGAAGCAAATTCCTTGCAAGAACGACACCTATTCATGGCATGAATGAAACAAATTCAGTGCAGCAACGAAACAAATACGTTGCAATAATGAAGCAAATTCATTGCAGCAACAACCATACTTTCACCACAGTAATGAACAACTTGCAGTTGATGGACACATTTTCATAGCTGGAACGAAACGTTACGTTAGCTCACTTTCGATGACAAAAGTTGTTGGGGTGATGAACATTTTCATCCGTGTGACGATGATTTTCCGTTCAGTGTGTTACGCGTGGCCATCGTGATATGGTCTTACTCAGTAGTTTCCACATTTCTGCATCTAATATATCTTTTTCGTCACTCTATTTTTATACAAAATTGTATATATTCTTTCATTCATTAGCTTGAGCAAGGCATTTCTAAACCAATGTATGTTGGTCTTTGAAATTGAAGTTGACAGAGTAAACAAAGTATCAAAATCATATGGTCGTTTCAGGGTAACTTAAATAGAATGTAAATGCACAAGGCTGACCATTTAAGTTGGTTATATTTTTGTTGCTGAAAAACTAAATTCTGTATTTAAGTACTATTTAAAGATAAATAGAGGATAATTGTGAAGTGATAGATGGGGTCTTACAGTGGTACAGAACTTTTATACCAAATTGAACAGACAATGGACGCTGCATATTATACCACTATATTAAAATACATCATGATGCCTTGTGCTGAATGGGAAATGCCGCTTCGATGGGTGTTTCAACATAATAGATGAGCTTAGGGCACTGGTACAATCGGCGTGGAAAACATTCCACTCAAAACCTGTTAAAGTCTTGTGAATTCAATGTCAAGGCGTTGCTTAGCAGCTGTGATAAAAAATAATAGTTAGTTCACAAAGTACTGAGATAACACAAAGGATGAATGAAACATACATATTATTTGACACAATTATTTATTCTAGTTCAGATGATGACTCGCGATGACTCTATTTTAATTCACAGGCAAAACGGGATATTTTGAAATATTTTGATTTATAAAGGGGTTTTCAATAAGAGCGCTACAAAAGTTTTTTTTAAATAAAACAAACCCAGTTGTAGATACCCAATTTTCGGCGGTTTCAAGCATGAATCGGCCGATACTGCTCGGCCGATACAGACTTGACGTAGCCCGACAGGAAATAATCTAACGGCGTCAAATCGCACGACCGAGGCGGCCAATCGACTGGGCCATTTCGTGAGATAACACGTTCACCAAACTTGGTTTCCAATAAATTGATTGTGGCATTCGCTGTGTGGCTTGTGGCGCCGTCCTGTTGGAACCACATGTCCTCCAAGTCCATATTATTCAATTGGGGCAAAAAATATTCGGTTATCATTGAACGGTAGCGATTCGCATTCACAGTAATGTGCCGGTCTTGATCATCACGGAAGAAGCACGGCCCAATAACGCCGCCGGCCCATAAACCGCACCAAACCGTAATTTTTTTGGAATGCAATGATGACTCCTGGATTACGTGTGGATTGCTGTCTGACCAATAATGCATACTTTGCTTATTGACGAAGCCATTCAGCCAGAAATGAGCCTCATCGCTGAAGATGATTTTCCGATGAAAATCCGAATAATTTTCAAGTTGTTGCTCAGCCCAATTCACGAACATACGACGCTTATGGTGGTCAAGCGGCTTCAGTTCTTGCGTCAATTTGATCTTGTAAGGATGTAGGCCAAGATCTTTTCACAAAATTCGCCACAACGACGTCACAGAGATGCCCAACGCTTGAGAACGACGTGTGAGAGACACATTTGGGCTTTCTTGAACTGAAGCCTCAGCGGCAGCAATATTCTCGACACTACGGGCACTTCTTTGTCTCACTGGCACGGGAACATTTTGTACTGTGCCTGTGGATTAAAATTTTTCCACTAGACGCTCAATTGTTGATCTGGTAGGACGATTATGACGACCATTAATTGGACGTAGCGCTCTTAAAGTTGAGGCCACTGACTCCAAATTTCGGTGGTAAATTTTAATAATTTGGACTCGTTGTTGGCCCGTACATCTTTCCATGATGAAATGGCGAACGAAATATGGCGTCGTTTGCTGTCCCTAACGATTTACTTTTGTAGCGTCTCTGTTGAAAAACCCTTTACCTAATGATTTAATTTTAGATTACAACAAAAATGTTCTAAAATGTTGTATCTAGTTCTTAATTGAACAATAAAAAATAAAAGGTATAAACAACATTTAATTTTTCTTCATTTGTTTTTGTTTTGAAAATGTTGATTAGTTGTTGATTAGACTCTATTTCAACGCACACAATTGTAAGTGATCGGGAAAAAACTGGCCTGATTGCAGGTGATTTTTTGTAACAATTGAATTGATATTAATTAATGAATTAATTAGTTGCCATAACGATCATCTGGATTAGGGATGTCAATCGGGATTTCCCGAATCCCGGGCTTCTTCGGAATTTGCAAATCCCGAACCCCCGAAATTTGCGCAAAAAATTCCCGGGCTTTTTATCGTTAGTTATCGGACTTTAAAATAAAAATAATGGTCTGAAATTAATAATAAGGCGATTATATTAGACACAATTAATTTGTACTAAACGAAAAATTATTTAACATCGGGCTAGTACGATTAAATAAGGCTGGAACTAACTGACCACTTAGTGATCGAAGAACAGATTCGTAATCGTATCAAACTTAACTAAAACAGCCACACGAAAGATTTAAAACGAAATTTTTTTTTTTAATTTTAAAAATCACAAACAAAAAACTGAAAGACTCTGGTTTTAGTAAAAGTAATTGCATTTGGGGCGGAAGGGTTTTTTGCAATATCAAAAAAGTAAAGACGCAGTTCTTCATATTATTGTATTCCTTATATTATATTGCGAGAGCATTGTGATATTTGAAAAAAGTTAAAAAAGTGATTAACCCTAATAAACATACATGTATGTTTATTAGCGTGGCAATGAAATGTATGGAGGAAAATATGTTTTCGAATTTTAATAAACCCCAGGCGGATTCTTGTTCCTTATGGTCTAAAACTGACTTGGTGAAAATTTTAGCCGAATAGGACAACTCTAAACCGTACCGCATTTTAGTCAAAGTTTTCGGATTTTCACATTGTGGGTGAAAATTCGTATACACTACAAAATCTTCATTCCTCGGTGCATTTGAGAAAAAATTTGCACATTGATTTAGTTTAACCTGAATATAAACTGCATAAAGTTTCAGTAAAATCCGATCACTCTAAGGGTTTCAATATTAAATTTCAAAGCATTTGCAATTTTTAACAAAAATTAAAATTTGGGTTTTTCGGTTTTAAATTGCGGCAGGGCTTAGAGTTGTCAGATTCGGTTCAAATTTTCCCCAAGTCAGTTTTAGACTATAAGGAACAAGAATCCGCCTGGGGTTTATTAAAAATCCGAAGTTGTTTTTTCATTGCCACCCTAATGTTTATGTATGAAATAGAAAAATGTTTGTTCACCAAGAGGCATATGTTTATCGTTAGCAGCTTTTATAGCCAAACAGATTACACTTTAGGTGCTCTAATTCTGTTGCGGGCTTTCCTGACAAAATAATTCCTTTAGTCTTACATTTAATATACGCATATACATAATACACATATCGTCAGCTGAGTTCTATAAATCTCCATAGTCCATCAACTTAGTTTCGAGAAAAACAGCATTTAAGTTTAGAGGTTTAAAGGTGAAAGTGGATTATAGAGCATCATTGACACTGAGTATATTAGCAAAGATAGCGATATTCTGAAGACAGCGTTCGAAAGAGCAACATTTCAAACCCCTTTTTCTACTCTTAGCTTAAAAAAAAAGTGAAATTGGCGTATGGAGCTTTATACTCGTAGTACTTAGCTGACGATATGTATGCATATTAAAAATAAATCCACTTTTTGTCCATGTTTTGTTTTGTTTGTTTTATTCAATACTTATTTGATTCTTTTTTATAATTCTTACACTATTTAATTTTTCAAACTCCAGAAGCCTGGGCTTTTTAATATCCCTAATCGTTTGATATCCCTAATCAGGATGCATAGCAAACTGCAGAAGCCATTAACAAATATCTGCATATTTTAAATAATTTCAATTTTTAAGAGACAAAAGCACATAATGTTCTTGCATTGCGTTGGAATCAAATGTTGGAGTACCATATACAGTATGTACAGTATAACCTCTCTAATCCGTACAGATATAGTTTCGACCTTTGTCCGGATTACTGAATTATCCGGACTACAGTACAAAATTGTTTGCAGTCGAAAGTTGGTTACGTTTATTTAGTTTATTATGAAATAAGTTACATATTTAAAAAGCGAAATATAAAAAAAATAATATTAAAAATTGATTTACATTTAATTCATTTACAAAAAAAGTTTAACAGAACAGAAATTAAAAAATCTCTTCCTCGTCAGGGAAATCGTAAGCATATTCATTTTCGCCACGTGCCAAAACATTAACTTCAACATTGCAAAAATTGGCAGAGAGATTAAGAACGGACAAAAGTTTCTTTCTATATCGCACTTTGACGTTCTGAATTAAATTCTGATCCATTGGTTGTAGGATTGCAGTGCAGTTCGGAGGCAAAAACAAAACTCGAAAGTTAGGGTCAGTATTGATTTCCCTTTCTTTTGGGTGTGATGGCGCGCTATCCAATACCAAAAGTGCTTTCAGTGGCTTGTTAGCATTGGTCAGAAATTCCTTCACGTTTTTTTACAAAGACTTTCTTAAACCAATCTTCAAAAACCGATTTCGACATCCAGCCTTTTTTGGTAGACATATAAACAACAGGAAGCTCAATGTTTTTAAATGGTCTTTTCTTTGCAGACTTGCCTATTCCAAGGAGAGACAACTTATGAGATCCAGCTGCGTTCGCGCAGGCCATGAAAGTAAATCTATCTTTTGATATTTTTCTGCCAGGTGCTGAATTCTCCCCACTATGAACCCATGCTGTGGTTGGAAGTGTCCTACAAAAAAACGCAGATTCATCTGCATTATATATTTGTTTCTCAGACCCCCATTTCCTTAACAGTTTTTACAAATTTTGCTATAAATTATCGCTTTATTATTTTTCGCAGCATATTTTTAAGCACCTGATTCCATTTCTGGACTTAAACTTTTGCAACCAGCCGTTACTTGCAGAAAAATTATGATTTCCCAAAATTTTTCTGTGAAAGTATCTACATAGCTTTACATATTATAAGGTCCGCTGAAATTGGCACATGGTAATTGCGCTGCTGAATGAACCATGTTATCCATGCTTCTTCCACCTGTGGATTTTCGCCCAATCTCAAAATTTTCCTTTTTCCTAAAAATTTTTTTCAAGTTTTATTAACCCATTTTAACCATAACTTTTTAAAATTTAATGTACCTGATCCTTTCCAAGTTTGAGACACATATTTTCGAATAATATCTTTCTAGATTTAATACCAAATATTATGGATTTGGAGACATAGACACTTGTCGGATGGATTTTCCACTTTCAATCGAGTCCAATATTTTGCATTTTTCAATTAATGTTAATGTTTTGTGTTGCCGTTTAGTTGTTGGTGCCATTATACACGTCTTACCTCCTCGAAGGTTTTACTACACTAACAGGTTCACAAATTATATCCCTTCTTACTCACATATTCTATTGTTTGTGTACTTGTTGTTGGGTTAACGGGAAAATAACGTACAAAAGCTGCGAAACAAATAAAAAACATACTGATGTCCGGACTACAGAGGTAAAATTTATAAACTGTCCGAAACATTGAGCTGTCCGGACTACTGGATAGTCCGGACTAGAGAGGTTACACATATTGTAAACCCTTTTCAAAATTAACCTAAGCATGTCGATATACTACATAGTTAGTGCAGAAAACAAAAAATCCAGTGATGTTTACAAAAATCCATGGACTTGTGTGCTATAAATCATACTTGTTCCACATTGACAATTCTATAGTGTTATGGAATGTAAACTGTAAATTCCATCGCACTTCGTTTACAAAACATTTAAATCAAACACTGTTGAAGACATTAAGCTAAATTGTCTCAAATAACAATCCACCACACCGCACAGCACAGTACATTTGACAATCAAACAATAAATGCCGCAAATAAACAAAAACATGGGAAACAACTTAAGTGGCCAAACTAAAAACCAGGTAAATCATAGAAAAACAGCATACTCGGACAACCTACACTCTCTGGCCACATGCATCCATTCCCATTCATTGAAAACATCGACCATCCATCCGCCTTTCATGGTACTCGCATATATTTTCATTAAGAGTCAATAGTAACTAAAGATTGTTGTCATTTGGCACTACATTTGTTTTTTATTAATGGTCCTTTTCGCACACACACACACACACAAATTTGTTGGAGAGAAAATACTAACAATTCCAAACTTTTAAAAGTCAATTGACTATATAATTTAACCTAACAGCTGTGGATGTGTGAAGAAAAAAAAACACAAAAGACGAAATAATATTAAATATGACAAATAGTCCAAAGGATGCATTACCGGAATCAAAGCGAGTGCGTATGATAAGTCTGGAGAAAATGTAAAAAATTTAACAAAATCGTGAAACTAAGAATGGCGAAATTCCTTACAGTTTGGCTAAATTACAAGTGAAATACTAGGATACTACTTTCTGGCAGCGTAATCATATGTATGTAAAAAGGGCCACCCCTTAGCAGAGAATGATGTTTGAAATGATTTGTGATGCATCTCTACGCGAATGACTTAGCGTGTTATCATCACCTTTACATCATTCTCCAATTTTTTAATCATATAAAACGTGGAAACGGTCTCTGGGATGGGAAACGCACTTCCCTTTGGACGCAGCAAAACCGAAAAGGCAAATTCGAGTTGTCGAATCCGTTCCGAACTGTAAAGAAATAAAAAAAATTAAATGCGAGTTTGGGGAAGCAAATTTTAAATTACAAAAAAAAAAAAAACATGTGGGGAAACCAAGCTCGCATTTCGGCCATGGTCCTAAGGTTTTCCCAGTATATATGTACAATAAATATTATATATACAATATTAAATATACACAAATAACACAAATAAATTCGAATTCAGATGGAATCCGTTTCGAAGCCCCAAAAAATACGAACTCAAAATGGATTCGGAACGAATCCGAAAAAGTATAAAAAGCGACTCGCGTTTTTGAGAAGAATTTCATACGTAAATGGATTCGTCATGTGTCCGCATCGGCTTCCCGTTTCACATACTGGTTTCCGTTTCACGCGCTGGGGTGTCATAAATCAATTTGTGAATGTGATTGCATGACGAGTACGAGAGATGATATTTAAAGTTAATAAATAACTAAATAAAAAATAAATATTTTCCCATAACATCCCATCCCATATTTTCGGAAGCTTTTTCATGGCTAAATACTCGATAGTGTCACCGTCACTATGCGAGGTGACCGCTGCCGATAGAAATTTAAGGTGGTCGGAGCAGGGATAGAACTAAGGATCTCATGCACAAGAGGCGCACACACTGTAACCATTGCACCACCGGCGGCCAATCAAATTTACCAGAAAAAAATATTTGAAAAATCATAATTTTACCAAGTGGAGTTGAGAAGACCCCATCTTCCACTCCACTATCCATCTAAAATCATCCGTTAAAAGACCATGGCAATATGATGATCAAGAAGTAGACGACCAGAAGATGTGCTCAATTTGGCAACCCTCATAAAAGAGAACCAAAAAATGGTCGCAATTCACTCAACCCCATTTCTCTCTCGCGTCATATCTTGTTTATTTCATACTTTTTGCATAGTTTATGTAATTTTACTTCGGCATGGTTGGAATTTGAATAGTTATATACAATAACACTATCAAAAAGCTGCTCGTGCATTGAAATATTCAATAAAGAGAGTAAGAGAGAGAGAGAGCAGAAAATGACCTGGGTTTCACTCGTTGTGTTTGTTGGCATTTGAGTGAATGAAGACAAATTTTGACTACGTTAGTACATCGTTTTCGCGGTGAGCGGTTCCTCCTCTCTTCTGTATGCGGTATGATTGTTCTGGAGTTTTTCCGGAAGTTCAACCTTGAACTATAATAGTGCTTTGTTTCAGGTATGACCCCACTAGGCAAAATGCACAGAATCCTACGAAGTCCACACTTTTTGTTTTTTGTATAAAATAAAATATCTCCTTATCGATTTTGGTATCACCTTTAGGGCTCGATATGTAGATAACCGTCATAGATAAGGAAAAAGGAACATATCTATTCATTATATTGATTTCGACTAGGTCTACGGTAGATTGAAATAGTACGAATTACTTGTACTACTAACTAGACTGTACCTGAATTTGAATTTTTTTCCAGCAGAATTTTGTGAAAAATGCATCAGCTTTCACACCAATTATCTCAAAAATTACAAGAGGTATTGAAAACAGCAACACGCCATTGTTTAGCGTAGAACTTCACCTATCTAACGGAATATAAATTATTTCACTGCCTATAGCTTATAAATATCTACCAGCCATAAACTAAATTTGAAGGCAAGTGTGAAGTTTGACCTCTTTGAAGCAGGGTGAAACACTACAACTATCAACGCCAAGTTTTTGACTGATAGATTACTGATAAAGTCAAAAACAAATTCCAGGGTGTTCGCGAGGTCCCATAAAGCATTTACACATAAGTAGTATGATTTGTTAACTAAGACTAAAAAAAAACTATATTAGGAGAAATTTAAATGTCCGCAACTGGTAGGAACATAGTTGGATTTAAACTTCAGGGGGACCCAGGCAATACGATTTCACGGGGCCCTACGCAATGTGGGTGGTTCAACCCGAGAAAAATCAAATACTTCAACTGATATTAATTACTTGTTTTGCATGCAACTTTCAAGGAAACACCATTGCTTTGGAGTGATTCAATAAATTTTTGCATTATTTCTTCTCTTCTCTTCGATTCTGTTGTTCTTATTTGAATCCTCTATTTGCATGTAGTTTATCAAGAATCTATTTAAAATTGGAGTAAAGGATGAAAATGAAATAGCACTACAGAATGATGAGATGATGTCGACACCATAAATTGGACAAACTTCGCATATTTCCCGAATCGAGCTACACGAATCGCACTTACTTTTCACTGCTTAAAGGTTTCAATTTCGAATATATTAACAAAATTTCATAGTTCTAGTTTGAAGTTTTTGGTGGTGTTTGATTTCATACCAGTTTCATGTGAGTGAAAAGCTCTCTCCAACCCATCACTGCATATGCCATATGAGGTGACATTTAAAAAATGTTGCCATCAGGCCTTCAAAGTTGTGTCTTTTTTTGGGGTGAGAAAAGAACATGGAACTGTTGAATTTTCTCAAAACTGCATTCTTCCATTTGCTTTCTTACTATGTTTTATTTACCTCTCTTATAAAAAACATTCGGCCAGTATATATCGTAGGCGTAGCGAAATAACTCCCACATGAAATAACTCCCACCAGAAAAATGAAATAAGTCCCAAAAAATTTCCATATTTCATAATGAAATAACTCCCAATGTTATGACAATGAAATAACTCCCAAAAAAAATGACCGTTTGTACAAGGCCCATATAATAAATGCTGTAGGAGAAGTCTTGGGACTTATTTCACTTTCCTATTGGGAGTTTTTTCATTTTTTGTGGGACTTATTTCATTTTTTCGTTATTGGAAGTTATTTCACTTTTGGTGGGAATTATTTCGTTGGGAGTTATTTCGCTACGCCTATATCGTATGGACCCACCCCTAAGTGAAATTCATACAAACTGGTCGACAAAGTACCAATACAATTGGAATTTTTTATTATTCACGCTAAACTAAAAATTCGACCCCTTTATTTGAGAACATATTTAACTGAAGCCGCTTAAATTAGCTTAGCGACCCACACAAAAGGTAGAAAAATTAGCTTAGCAAGGACAAATAACAGAAACAAGATTTTTTGCATTTCTTGAGGGCAACATTCTCAGAAAAGAACACAAAACCTTGAAGGCACTTGAAGGCACTTTTAGGGCAAAAGGTAGGAAAAATTTTGAATTTTTCGTCAGAAACGAAGTCGCCATAAGTTATGTTCTAATTGTCAGTATCAAATATAGAAAAATTAGCCAGTTGAAAATTTGGAAGTTTTTACACTACTACCAGTATTGGAATTCCATCTATGTTCCATGAAGGGATTGGGAAGAGCTTTTTATATACAGTCAGATGTACGCTTTCTATTTTAAGACGCACTAATTGGGTCCTAAGTCGATTCTGAATGTATTCTGAGATACTTTTTCATATTTATTTACATGGAAGTGTCGCCGTCTCTAAAAAAAATTGGTCGATTTTAACCCACATTATCGCCTAGCACCTTTGCACCACCGCACAGTGGTTAAGAATCGATTTGCATCGGCCAAAATGCAAGATATTTTGATCTAGTAAACATTTTTAAGTTTTTGGTTAATGTATGAGAAATTCATACTACAAGCTTACAAGTCATGAACATTTTTCTAATTGAAAAATGGGTAGTTTTTGTTGGACATAATAGACGATTCAGTTCAACACACACTCACTGGCATGACTAGTTTCGAACTCCGTGACAAGTTCATCATCAGATGCCTAACTACTGTGCATGAATTGATACCTCATACATTAAAATTTGACTACTTTTTGCTTTTCCGATTCCCATGAACAAAATTGTTGGTTTGTTTTTTTAATAAATAATTAATTTTAATTTTTTAATGAATATATTGTTTTTTTAATAAATAGTGTTTTTTTTAATTTAATAATGGGCACAAAAAATTAAAAAATTCATCGTACTACAGATATCGGTTTTTTAAAATTTTGAAAATCGAAAAATTTTCATCTGTTTTTTCAAATATCTTGACCTGATTTCATTCAGTTATCCAGATATTGCTCTCAATTTTTTTTTATTAAATAGAGTGATTCGGTGCTTTCATATGGAGGCTATATTTTTATACTGTATACAGTTCGGTTGTACTAAATATTTAAAAAATTTCGTTTTTGAAATAAATTTTACCTTTGTAGCAACATAACTTCTTTGTTTAAGAAGCCTTCAATGAATATGATACACAGTTGGAAAGACTTATCTGTTCCCTAATAACTACATGAGGATTATTTTTGCTGCCGCCCGATTGAACACAAAGACGATAGTGGTAATTTAATGAAAAAAGTCTGAATTTTGGTCTAAACGCGAATAAAAATTGTTTCCTTAACAACTTTAAAAAGTAGGTACGCAGCTAAAAAGATGATAAAATTGTCGTTCTTATTCTGGTATTTTTTATACACGCTGAAAAATCTGTCGGTTTTTTCTGTTTCGATGCAAATCTATCGTGTGTTTGGAGCTTATCGCAAATATAATATAAGTACATGTGGCCAAACACATTGTGTTTGCTATTCAATATTACATTGTTGGGGGCACAATTATTAATATGTTATAATATATGTGGTTGCGACACACATATATTTATGTTTGTTATACAAATACAGCTGCGTTTGTTGCACTGTCTATGGTATCTCTAAAGCAAAAGAATAACAGAGGGACAACGAGAGATTATGCAGTTTATATTGTAAGTGTGAATCTGTATTTTCGAAATTAAAACCCTCTGAAAACAAAAAAAGTGAGATACAACAAAGAACGGAGAAACAAAAGATCAGCGGCATCCCATTTCATGAAAAAAAAAAACAAATAATGCATTCAATGCAAGTAAACGTAAAACCTTACATTTCTTTCGACGACGGTCACTTCGCTGAGTGATGGCGACACTATCGAGTACTTAGCCATGAAAAAGCTTCTCAAAATACATACCATTCGGTACCGGTGTAAAACTGTAGGTCCCAATCAGTGAGTGAAAAGACTAGAAAGCGCACATATCACTGATTGTGAGAAGCTCTCCTCAATCCCTTCATGGAATGTTATGGGACACCATTTAATTATTTTTTTTATTGAAGTCAAAAAATAATACGTTTCTAATTATTATTATATTTGAAAGGAAATACACACATATTTCCACGTAAATATTCGGAGGTTTGGGAGGAACCACGCGAATTCCTCCACGTAAGTATATGGATGTTTGGGATGAAGCACGCATATGTTTCCACGTAAAAGCATACAAGTTGTAAACATGCTAATGTTTGCATTTATAAGTAAATACAAGTGAGTTTTGGGCTTGCAAATATATGCATGTTTGGAGTGTGTTCCACCAAACATATTGATGGTTCCTGCAGAATGCGTTTAGGAGAATATGTTACAGAGGCTGCTTTTTTCAGCGTGTACTAATCGGAGTTCATGTGCCAGAGTTATGACCCAAATATCACTTACAACACAACATTTAGCATATAAATAGAATTGAAATTCATGAAAATCTTCAAAAAGGAAACAGTGGCATTATTATAATGTTTTTATACCTAAATTCTTATAAAATCCGCTACAATACCAGCCGTGACTGCCGTGATATTGAATTTTGGCCGATGGAAATCGATTCCGAACCAGTGTGCAACTGCGATCTAAAATTTGCATTTATGCGCAAACACATCCTGCGATAAAAATTAATTTTTTATTTTATTATTCAAGTTCAAGACCATTCTATATCTCTATTAAAAGAGATATTGGTTTTTAATAAAGGAAGTTTTGCAAAATGCATCCTGGCAAACCGTAAAGCTATTTCAGATCTAGATACAAATATTCATCAGCGGTTATTTGGAATGATGATATTAAAAAATTCGTAAAATTCGTAAATGAAAACTAATTTTAGAATTTCAATTTAATGACCGAATTTGTTAGTTTTCAATGTCTGAGAAATTCATACCACAAGCTTACAAGGTCGGTTGGTATTTGTTGGAATAATAAACAATTCAGTCAAGCACATAAGAGGCATGACTAGTTTCGAACTCCGTGGCAAGTTCATCACTTATGTGCAAATTATCTCATTTTCAAGGGATCTTTTTAGAAGTGTTTTACACGTGAGGGAGTTATAAGTTAACCTCATTTACTTTTTATAGCATTTTGCAAAAGTTGGGAACCCTCATCACTGCTGTTTTGTGTGATGTACAAACGACTGTTGGGAATTTGTGGGTCGTCTAGAAGTTATCCGATCTAACACATAAAAAAACCATAATTTTTTCAGCAAGACCTTGCGGGGCCTTAGGCAACTGCCTATGTTGCCTGTCTTGAGGGTCGGCTCTGGGTAGGAAGTCTGATATATTTGTTTACCAAACAATATTCTTCTCCATTTATACTATTTTTAATTGTAGGTTTAATCAATAAAGAGAAATACTATGACAAACCAAGTTAATCAGTTTTCCAGGTCATTCAACTTCGTAATGTTATATACCTGCATTTATGGTACAACCCTCGCGTTACATCCCACCGAGTTGCAAATGCACCATGAGATCAAAGACCAGCACAAAATCGAAAACATCATGATCACACTAATCGCCAAAAAAAAATCTAAAAATACAAATTAAGAGAGAAAATAGAAACAACAAAACGACAAAACAGCTACACAAAATGCAACAAATGTCCACATTTTAGTTTTTTGGTGACCAAGTGTCTGGTAGTCGCACATCAATAAAGCATAACCATTCATTTAATTTTTTTTTCGTCTTTTGATTGCAACAAGATGTGGATAGAATGAAAGAAAACTATAAACGGTGTAACTTGTTGCACCGCATTCACGGCCTAAACATGCGTTAAATGTACAGCGGCAACAGTTGCAGCAGCAGCTCCAGCAACAGTTGCTGTCTAACACGCGAAACGTGTTGCTTGTTTTAATGTGGCAAGTTAGTCATTATTACTTTATTATTGTTATTACTATTATTGTTATTGTTGTAAAGCTCCTTTGCATAGCAATTTTTTGCCGCAACATCATGTTGCATGTCTTCTCTGACTCTGCTGTATGTTTGTCGGTAAATGCTGCTGCCTACATGTCTCTGTTGCAAGGAGCCAAAAGTGCGTATATGAGTTGCTGGTGCCTTCCTTTGCCACAATGACAAAACATCAATTGGTACTTAAGTTGCAGTTTGTTGTTGTACTTTTAGTGTTCCAGGAGAATATTGGGCAATGTGCCACACACAGTCCATATGTATGTATGAGTGTCGTGTACATGATTCTTCTAATATATGTTGCATGTTTCTTTCGCTCGTGATGTTGACTTGTTAAATGCTTGTGATTGGGGTTTAAAAAGACTTGTGGCGTTTTCATGTGCGAGCAACAATCATGTCGCAATGATTGTCATCAAGGACAACGGACAAATGGAGTGTTGAATTGAGGGATACATTTAAATATAAGTCGTGTTGAAAATAAAATTGCAAAAATAAACTTTGTCTGTTTTCAAGAAGTTACCACAAAGTGTGTGTTATCGCGAATGCAATTGAATTTATAGCGTAGGTCAGAGAGTGGAGCGGCAATGGCGTGCCGCCGCCTACAATTTTTTCAATTTTTGCGCCGCCGTTGCTTCTTATGCCATTGGCTTAGATTGATGGTTTTATGGTCGTCAGAGAAATAAACGTTTGGTTACAGTTGTAATTTCCTTTAAGGCTATAAGAGATCAGTTTTCTCCGGTTAGTGAAAAAAATGTAAATGCCGCGGGTGGAATTCGAACTCACATTCGCTGGACAATCGTTTCGATGTTTGTGAAGCATCATCTTCAGCAGCGTCTAGCCCGTTAAGCCACTGACTGCGGTGTGTATTTACACAAGTCACTAACTGAAGACATTTATTGATTGTGTGCAGAGTGATTGGTTGTCGCTACTTACACATTGCTTTCCCACTTACACGAACTGATGCAGAAGTTTTGAAAGTTCTATTTATAGAACGAACTACATATTCTAATTGTAGCTGTCTCGTTCTGTTTTGGTTTGGCCCTACCATATGTTTCAAATTTAGTTGTCTTAGATCCCAGTCCCTTCATGGGATGTAATGGGAAACCATTTATTTATTTATTTAGATCCTCGTTATGTTTAACGTTGTAATTTCCTTTCAGGCTATAAGAGATCAGTTTTCTCCGGTTAGAGAAAAAAATGTAAATGCCACACATTTAGCTTCTAAATCTTATTCCAAATTAATTCAAGTTCCAATTAAGCCACGACAGTCGTGATTTTTAAACGAAGTAGGAGAATCTGTTAACGTGTTCCGATTTCGGACGACGCGTCGCTACCGCCGGCTCTGGCTTACAGAGAAGGCAGCGGTAAGAATGCCACATCCGCGGCGCTTCTGATAACTCATTATATAGGATACCTCCAAATAAGTAGACCATTTTAAATAAAAGTTATCCTCAATAGGATACAGTCGGTAATATATTTTCAACAACGTTCTAAAATTTATATTATACAGGGTGATTCAGGAAGTTCCGGACAAATTTCTCCAGCGTATTCCTTGGCTCATTTCATGAAGAAAAGTGCACTAGGACCATGCCCGAAAATGTAAGGGTGCGAAATGGCAGCGGGTTCAAAATTTTCGGATTGGTGGTCGGAGGGTAGTAGGGTAAAGTTGTTAACTTCTTTTTGGGCTTGTTGGAAAGGTCTTTAAGAGGCCTTTCAGAATCAACAAAAAGTCAAATCGCCGAGATACAGAGCTTTCGGAAAAAAATGAAAACCAAAATTCACATAACCTCAATTTTCTCATCCAGATGACAGGTAATTTATGTTTGTTGAGAGACAGCCGTACCTCTTACCTTTCCAAAATGATTTAAACGAAGCCTAGAGGCCTAGAGGTCTTACCAACAAGTTTTCTACCAACAAGATGGTGCTCCAGCGCATTACGGGCTTATTGTGCGGGATTGGCTTAACACCAATTTCCCTCGACGTTGGATTGGACGAGCTGGACCAATCACCTGGCCGCCACGATCTCCAGATCTCACACCACTTGATTTCTTTTTGTGGGGCTATATGAAAGATTGTGTGTCTTCTGTGCAGATCCACAATCGTGAGCAGTTACTTGCACGCATTGAGGAAGCTGCGGTGAAAGTTCGTGAAAAGATGAGTGAACTAAACGTGACGGATGTGGTTCGCAAACGGCTGCAATTGTGTGTAGTAGAAAATGGGAACCACACTGAAAACTTCCTTTAACATCAAATGTTTTTTTTTCCTTATGTGTTTTATTCTTCAGCCAAAAATTTCAATAAAATAACATTTTAAACGTGTTAATTTACAAAAACAAATAAATGTGTGCTGTTATTTCGCTTCTCTCGGCTCTCGCGCCTTCGTTTAGGTCATTTTGGAAAGGTAAGAGGTATGGCTATCTTTCACAGAAAAAAAAAACATAAGTTACCTTCCATCTGGCTGAGCAAATTGAGGTTATGTGAATTTTTTTTCCATTTTTTTCCGAAAGCTCTGTATCTCGGCGATTTGACTTTTTTTTTATTGATTCAAAACAAAAAAATTCGACCACTAGCTCAGAAGTTAGCAACTTTACCCTACTACCCTCCGACCACCAATCCGAAAATTTTGAACCCGCTGCCATTTCGCACCCTAGCATTTTCGGACATGGTCCTAGTGGACTTTTCTTTATGAAATGAGCCAAGGAATACGATGGAGAAATTTGTCCGGAACTTCCTGAATCACCCTGTATACATAGTAGACATAACATACAATACTTAATAAAATTAAAATACATTTAACATAAGAAAAAGAGTAGAGTAAAATTAAAATAATAAGAAGAAAATTTGTAAAATTTAAAAATTAAAAAAAAATAGAAAAATAATAATATTAACATAAAATAATTAAAATTAAATAAAATAGTTAAACAATTATATTAATTAGCTTGTATGTTAGTTATAATAATACAAAATCAAAAATAACTTATAATAAAAACAGTAACAATATAGGAGCTGGGACAGGAACATAAGGAACAGGAACAGGAACATCAGCTGGAGTAGAACAACAGGGGGAGCAGAAACAAGAGAAATGGTAAACAGTCTCCAAAAATTTGAGTGGAATGATCCACAGGAACTTTAGGATAAAATCATAGGATATAACATAGGCAGTAACCTGTGGAGCAGGAACGTCGCAACAATATGTGTGGAACGATAAACAGGAACATAACAATAGCATAATGGGAGATAAAAAGGAAAAGTAGGGACTTGAAGATCTGGAACATGAAGATGAGGAACATGAATGTCAGCATCTGGCCTCAACCGCTAATGATCCATCCATCTATTCAGCGTCAGCTACAATTCATTGTAGAATTCGGGATTTATAACAAGATTGATTAATAGAAGCAGGACTGGTTTATCGGAGGAAAATGGTTGGCAACACGAGCTGGATAATAGTTCACGGTTAATTACGAATTAAATGTTGCTTAATTATATTCAAAGAATCTGAAGCGGGTAAGGAATTATAAATCTCATTGTAAATGAGGCAAACGCGGTGAAAAGGATTGTAGTAATCGTAATTATAACGGACAATCGGTAGTTTTATAGGATAGAAATATCGGGTTTGTCTACAGGGAGCATTAAAATTTGTTTGACTCACGAGAAAATTTGAATCTATAGAGCCCCTAATGAGTTTTACAATAAACATATCATTTAACATATACCTGCGTTTTTCAAGTGCAGGAGCATCAGTCTATTTTCATAAGGTGGCAAATCATCAATGTTCCAAGCGAGACCACGTAAAGCAAAAAGTAAGAATTGTCTTTGAATCGATTCGATGCGGTCTATG
Source organism: Phaonia tiefii (assembly GCA_963931995.1). Taxonomy (NCBI): domain Eukaryota; kingdom Metazoa; phylum Arthropoda; class Insecta; order Diptera; family Muscidae; genus Phaonia; species Phaonia tiefii. Next base: position 190,839,345 of record OZ008368.1, on the reverse strand, counting down.
TAACAGGCCCCTCCTACAGTAAAATTGGGAACAGTCTTCGAAACGACTACTCCTACGTTAGTGTAAAAGGAGCCAGATAAATTATAGTTCGTATGCAATGCAGAAGGAAACAGTCGAACAAAATATAACACAACAGCGTCAACATACATATACACACATTCCTCATCTACTGGGTATAAACATTTTTCTCGGAAGACGCCGCGGCGCGCCGACTCGACTTGTTTTCTTTTTTTTTGTGTATTTACAGTTGCAAAATTTTCTAGGGTTGCTTGCCATTTGTTTGGAACCTTGCGATAATTGTTGAGTAAAATTCTAAAGTGGAAAGACGTACGTTGTGCGACAGTGAAAAATAAATTTTCGAAAAAAAATATAACAAAAAGTAAGTATGAAGTAAATCGCAAACGTCATCTGAGGCGTCAAATAAAAAAACAAAAGCAATTACATATATGTAGAGAAATTGCATGCAAAATACTGGGTATACCTGCACCAATTCCCTATGCTTTAGATCACAAATAGTTCCGTAAAATTAGTTCTGAATTATTTCATTTGGAACCAGGCCAGAACTAGTTCCAAGGTAATGCAGAGGCGACAATTATCACTTCCTAGGACATGCGTGTGTTAAAAGAGATAGTTGTTTGCATGTAAAAGGGTAGGGAACAGAGACAGTCTCCATTCTCTTGGGAATCAGTCTTCTACAATTCAAGAAATAATCGCGTTTACTGCAAGGGCATTATACGGACACCACACAATACATGCATATTCTAATCCAGGTCTAACTAGATAGTCAAAAAGACGTTTAGTGACGTAAGGATCAGAATATTCTTTCGCCCATCTTTTTGTAAAAGCTAAACAGTGATCTGGCTTTGCCTATACAGGAATCAATATGACGATCAAAACGCAACTTTTGATCAAGAAGTACTCCTAAATCCATGAAGGAAGATACATTTTCCAATATGTTAGAACCAATAAGGTAATCAAATTTCAACGGTGTACTACGGCAAAACGAAAGCTTTTTACATTTTTCCTGATTTAGCGACATTCCATTTACCAAACACCAATTAGTGAGACTATCCAAGTCATTTTGAAGATACATAGGTGGAATTCTCAGTATCGCCTATAGGCATATACATATAACTTAATATCATCTGCAAACATCAAAATGTTAGAGGATTTAACTGAAGACGGTAGATCATTTCAATAAAAAGTAGAGGACCTAAATGACTGCCTTAAGGAACACCAGATGTTACTGATATAGTTGAAGATAATACATTTTTAAACCGCACTTACCCAGTGCAACAATATAGGTGGAAAACCAATAATATCATGTTTGTATATTAACAAATAAAAACTGTGTCAAAAGCTTTACTAAAATCTGTGTAAATAACATCCATCTGACATTTATCACGAAAAGCTACAAAAACTCCAGTAAGTTAGTCGTAGACGACCTGCCCTTAACAAAATCGTGCTGATATGGCGAAACCAAACATCCAACAAATGAAGTAGTCTATTCGTAACCAATTTTTCAAATAGCTTTGGTATTGCACTCAACTTTGCAATTCCTCTGCAATTTTCAATATTGGATCGACTTCCAGACTTAAACAGTGGGCTTATGAAACTTTATTTCCAATAAGAGGGAAATTTACCCGATGTCAACGATTCAATAAATATACTTGTGAGTGGAATATACAATTCATGAGCACACATTTTAAGAATTGATGTGGGAACACCATCATGTCCAGGCGAATTGGAATATTTTAAAGTTTGTAATCCATAAAGAATAGGGTGATCAATTATTCGGGTTTTTGCGAAAACCGGGTTTCGAATTATTCGAAAAATGGTATTTAAAAAAAACCGGGTTCCCATTTTTGAAATTCAGAAAAAATCGGATAACAGAAAACAATTCAATTATACTTATAAAAAGTAAACTTTTAGTTTAATTATAATTACAATGCAAAACATTACTGAGATCAGTTTGTTATTTTTACAAAGACAAACAAAACATAACAATTCATTTGTAAATACTTGATTATATATAAATATATTTAATTTAATCTTTAGTTTTCCCTAAAGTAATATTTAAGAAATAAGATACAATTTAAGTGCTTGGGTGTATACCTATTTTTTTCTTTGGTTTTTATAAAACTTGACATTGAAAATGCCCTTTCACTCAATGTACTAGTTGGACTTATTGTGTACAAGGCGTTTAATAATCTGTCAAGGTTTCCAGTCCTTTTGCCGCTCTTATCCATACATAAAAAATCTTCCAAAAGAAAATTTTGGTAGATATTTTAATGGTAGTTTTAGGATTTTAACGTTTTTTATAGCGTTATTTAGTTCTGTTTCTATAGTATCTTCAGTGGCATCAACGATCATTTCATTGGAATCTGTAAACGAATCATGTTCTTCAGTAAATAATCGTGAATACAAAATGGATGCCAACTCTTTTGTTTAATTTTTACTTGAATATTTTAGAAATGCGTCACTAATTGGGAGTTTCTCGTACTTAAATACAAAATGAGAGTATTCAGTGTTTGAACACGTCTTTCTGATATATGTACGTCTTTTTAGAATTTTATATAAATTAACTGATAATTGGTTTTGAATTGTTGAAAAGTGTTTAAGTAAAAATTTAAAAATACCTTCAGCATCAGCTAAAGTCGAAGAGTTTGCAGAAAGTTTTTGTATAGACATTTCCAAAGGTTTAAGGGTGTCACTAAGCACAGACAAAGTTGCGATATCATTTTCACTAAATGGTGTCAGTCCTAAGTCCAATAAAGTATGATTCACACATTTGTGCAATTTTAAAAATTGCGAAACCATATTGGCCATAGAATTCCAGCGGTGCTTAACATCATGGATAAGTTTAAGCTCTTTATTAAGTTGGTCTTTTACAAACATTTGTAATTTCTTTTGCTTTTCAGCCGACTTATTACACATTGAAACGCATTTTCTCACACGTTTTATAATAGAGCTTATATTATCATTTAAAGTCATGTATCCATCTACAAATTCGAAATAATTATTTGTAGCATTATCGTTATCATATTCTTCATCGTCGTTAGTATCCTCTTCACTTCCAATTTCGTTATTGTTGACCACATTGCAGTTCTTTTTGTACAAGCTCTCAACAACACCGAGATGAATGAGGTGATTTGTGCAGAGCTGCGACTCTGAATCAATACTTCGGCCGTATTTCGCCGTGACCGGTGTACCATCATGGGTCGATGCTACTATGTCATGCTGCATATCTATGCCAAATTCTTCCAACTTTCGTTTGATGACTTGTACCACGTTAACAGCTGTGCCTTTTAATTTCATCTCCTCCTAACCGAGGTTAAAAACTTCAAACAATTTGCTTTTGGGGATCAAGTGTTCGCACAGTAACATTTATGTATTTTATGTAAGATATATCCGACCATTCATCGACCAGAATAGAGAAGCGCTGGTTTTTTTGTTTTAGGTAAATCAATTTTTTCTATAACTCATCTTTTTTGGAAAGAAATCATATATTTTCTCCCATATTCTAGTCTCAGAAGTCGGCATCTTGAATTGTTTTGATTGTAAATAAGCCAGCACCACTCCAGAAAGTCCATCGTCAGCAATACAGCGGGAAAAAATCTCACCAATAGTTTCTTTTCTGGAAACGTATTTAAGCATAGAACAATTTTCAACTGGTTTAACGGATCCACCCGCCTCTTCATTTACATTGTGGTCTGCTTTGGTTGTTGCGTCAATTTTATGTACACTCCTCAAATGGTTCAGTAGAGCAGAGGTCGAGGAACCCCTGCAACCTAATTGCTTAGGACATTGCCGGCATCTAGCTTTATCGGTTCCGTCTCGATCAAAATATTTCCATACAGAAGACATGTACATCCAAAAGAGTTGAACACCGTTGTAAGACAGCACAATATTTCATTATACACCAAAAAACTTACCTGCTCAATGTTAGGTCAAACAATTTATTCACTATTTTAACTTAAAAAAAAAAATAGAGCTCTGCTTTTAAATTTTGCTGTTTGGTATGTATCAATTTATTTGTAAGAATGTGAATGGAAAGGAAAACATGAAAAACAGATGTTTGTAATAGTTGCCAGATTTATAAAACTAACAATTAGGTTGTTCGGCCGGAACACTGGAAAAAAACATGTACGAGTACACATTTAACACAATTATGAATAAAATTAAATAAAAAATATCGAACGCCAAAAAACCGAGATTCGACAAAAAAATAATCGGATTATTCGGTATTCGAAAAACAGGGATTTAAAAAAAACCGACGGTTTTTATGAGTGAAAAAAACCGAGTAGCCGGTTTCTGAAAACTGAACTGATCACCCTAATAGAGAACTTCATCCTCAGACAAGATAATATCCGGAATGCCATTAAACGTATTAATATTATAGGGGTAATTTATTAAAGTAACAGAAGGAGAATATATTTTTATAAAAGAAGAAGTGAAATTGATTATTTCGATGGATGGTTGGGAATGTAGCTATTTCGATGCCCACCAAGACATCTCACCAGCTTCCTTCTCCACAGGTATTTATTTATCATCACACATTATAGAGATAAGCAATTCTCAAACTAACGAGAATTACTCGTAGATGTTGTTGAGACAATTCTCGTTAATTTGAGAAATATTTATTCCTATTTATTCCCAACCATCCACCGAAATAATCAGTATCTCTTCTTCTTTTATAAACTTTTTCTTTTAAAAATTGTTTTTAATGGAAAAGTTATCTTGAACCAATTTTAAAGAATAGATTGCTTTTTTTATAATTTTGCTTGACCTGATATTTGTGTTGTACAGCTGTCCCAAATAAGCCGATTATGTTGAAAAAAAAATAATAAGATGAAAAATATCGATAAGAGGTTTTGCTATCGGGATATCCGTGGTTGACATTTTTTGGAGGCATGACATGACTTGATAACCCTTTGAGCACCGCAGATGTTATGAACACTGAATATTGTGTCTACTGGATGCAATATATAAAGTGTTTGGATGAAATATAACGTGTGCTTGCAGTTTGTTGCAATTATGCTATATCTCTCAAAAAATACCGTTCGGAAACGGTGTAGAATTGTAGGACCCAATCAGTGAGTGTAAAACTAGAACGCGCACAGCTCACTGGTTGTGAGAAGCTATCCCCAATCCATTCATGGGATGTAATGGGAAAACATTTTTGGAACGAAGTTCCTTAACGCACGTTGAGGGATGGAGGCTAAATAAAAAAATAATAAACATCTTTTGTTTTAACACTATTATGCACAACCCACTATTATCAACTAACGGGTCCGCCAATTAAGTTTTTTTTTGAAAATGCTATAAAAAAAAAAAACTGAATATTTTCTCAAATTTCTTTTGTTATTTGAAAGCACAATCCTTCCGGTTAATAATGGAAAATAATTTCATTCAAATGGGTGCCTCGGCTGGCCATGCAGTAGCCTAAACGATCGGTCCAATTTTTAAGCACATTATCGATTGTGTGCAGCTGTATTTCACCAATGGCTTCACGAATATTGTCCTTTAAAGCGTCAATTGTCTCTGGCTTGTCGGCGTAACACTTATCTTTGAGGGCACCCCACAAATAATAGTCCAACGGTGTCAAATCGCAGCTCCGAGGTGGCCACACGACATCAGCTCTGCGGCTGATAATGCGATCTTCAAAAACAGGGCGCAAACCATCGAGTGTAGCTTCGGCCGTTCTGTTGAAACCAAATGTTGCCAATATCCTCCTCTTCAATGTTTGTGAACAAAAATTCATTCAAAATGGCCCGATAACGATCGCCATTGACTGTAACGGCCACTCCTTGCTCATTTTCGAAGAAAAATGGCCCAATTATGCCTCTGGACCAAAACCCGCACCAAACAGTAACTCGTTTTGGGTGCATCGGCTTTTCAGTGTATGCGTGCGGGTTTTCTGTGCCCCAAATGCGACAATTTTGCTTGTTTACATACCCGCCAAGATCAAAATAAGCTTCATCTGAAAAGATGATTTTTTTTGGCAAAATCGGCATCTTCTGTAAGTCGATCGCAGGCCCACTTAACGAAGCGAAAACGCATTGGATGGTCAGTTGGCTTCAACTCCTGAACCAATTGGACTTTTTACGGCGTCATACCAAGGTCTTTATGCAAAATTCGTCTCAATGATGTCTCCGAAATGTTCAATTGTTGAGAACGACGGTGAATTGATGTTGATGGCGCTTCATGCACACTTTCTGCCACAGCAGCTATATTCTCGGGTGTACGCACTATTTTTGGCTTTTCACGCTTTGGTTTATCGATGAGGATGCCAGTTGCTTTCACTGTTTTCACAATATAACGAACATACGGAGGTGATGGTGCTTCTCTTCTTTCAAAATACGTACGCAATTTTCGAACACATTCTGCAACATTACCATGATTTTCAAAGTAATGTCGCAATATTTCCCAGCGTTGTTCAAACGTATACACAACATTTTCGTTCAGCGGAAGGATAAAAATAATTATCTGTCAAATCAGACATGAGCTAAGTGGTACCATTCACGAAATAAGCACTAGTTGAAAAAAAAAACGTTAGATGGCGGACCCTTTATATTGTTTACTTTTGATTTGGTTTGTGTCTAGACTAACGGCTTGGATCATCTCATATATGTTGGTAACTTTCTTGTTTAGTGGGAAGTTTTCTAGGTGGAGCCTGTAACCAATGTTTAGTATATATTGTAGTTTTGAATCCACTAAAAGGTAAATTTAGAGAAGCCAAAGTGAAAGAAGTTTAAAAAAAGAATATTTTCTTAAATAAGTGCCTTTTCTTAAAAAAGGTAAATTTTCTCAAAAAAAATACCTATTCATATTCTTAAACAAAGTACCTTTTCTTAAAAAATACCTTATCTTAAAGAAGTATCTTTTCTTAAAAAAAATAATTTTTTTTACAAAATGCACCTTTCCTTAAAAAAAGTATTTTTTTTTAAATAAGTACCTTTTCTTAAAAAAGTAAATTTTCTTAAAGAAGTATCTTTGCTCCTTAAAAAAGTATTTTTTTTTAAATAAGTACCTTTTCTTAAAAAAGTAAATTTCTTACAACAAATTGCATTTTCTTAAAAAACTACCTTTTCTTTAAAGAGTACCTTTTTGTGAAAGAAAATAACTATTCTTGAGATAAGTACCTACTATTAAAAATGTACCTATTCTTGAAAAAATGATCAATTCAAAAAAACTGTTCTTCAAAAAAAAACTTTTCTTAAAAATAAAATAATACATTTTCTTTCCTTTTCTTGAGATAAGTAGCCTTTCTGAAAATAAAAAAATTTTCTTAAAAATAACTTTTTCCACTTCTTTAAGAAATACATACCTGTTCTTAGAAAAAGTACTGCTTTGTAAAAAAAATCATACTCTTAGACATTTTCTTACAGAAAGTACTTCTTCTTAAAAATAGTACCTTTTTGCATCATTTCCCTTGCGGGAGTTTTATTCGGTCTGTTTTCCAAACTTACAATTTTCCAAATTTATTCCAGCTCAAGACCTTTAAAAAAACATTAATAGTGCCTTTTTTTAAACAAGCATTAGTTTTTAATAAAAGAAGTACCTTTCTTTAAAATGGGACGTTTTCGGGAAAATATAATACATATTCTTACAAAAAGGACCCAAACATTTTTTTTATAAAATACATTCTATAAAAAAAATATTTTCTTAAAAAAAATTTATCATTTTACAAAAGGTATATTTTCTTAAATACCCATTTAAATTATCGTATTTTTCAACGGGCGCCTTAGGCGCGTGGGAACTAACTAGTACATAATAAAGTATAGAGCGTAAGGAACTTCGTTCCAACCGGGTGTCCCCTGACACATCATGTGATTTTTTTGCCCAAACACATTGAGTTCGCTATTCAATATTATATGTTGGAGCCACAATGATTAATATGTTATAGAAGTAATAGGTGTGTCTGCGATCGAAATATAACTGTGTTTGTGACACAAATTCAGTTGTGTTTGTTGCACTGTGTACTTCAAAAAAAATCTGGTCCTATGCTCTGTCGAAAGAATTAGAATATAACATGGGCAAAGATTGGTAATGGTGTTGTAAGTGTGTAGCTGAATTTTTGCATTATCCTTTCAGTCAGTGGTTCATAAATATTCCTAAAGGCGTGTATAAATTGCCGATGAAACTTACTTACTTACCAGGGCATTACCAAATAAGAACAAATAAGAACAACATGTTTCTCCAATATTGCACCTGGTCTCTCCAGCGAAGTTTTGGTCGTCCTATTTTTCGATGTCCTTCGAGTACTTCTTCGAATGCCTTTGGCACTGGTTCAAACGCGCAAGTTGCATACGCATAACTACGCCAATGTCGGGCTACAGATTATACAGTTCGTGGTTGATCCATCGCTGATACTCGCCGTTTTCTATGATATTATGGGACCATAATTTGTCATTTTTCTCTCGAAGACTCCCGATGATGTTTTATCAGCTTGCGATATGACCCAGGATTCTGCACCATAAAGCAAGACAAGTTGTATGAGAGTCTGATAGCGTTGGATCTTTGTTTTCTAGAGAAGGTCTTATCTCTGAAGTGCTTGCTTAGCCCGAAATAACACCAATTCTCCGTTTGATTTCTAGGCTGACGTTACTGCTTCTGTTTGCGGCAGATGTGGGTTTTCAAATGGACCTTTTACAAGGAAATTTTTCCGCCTTTGTTTCCATTTTACCTTGGAGTTAATTTCGTTTTTGTTTGCCTTTTATTTAATTCTTTGTTTTTGGATGCTATTTCTTTTTTTTTGGGGGGGGGGGGGGGGGGGGGGTTTAGATCAATAAGTCCGTGACTTTTTGAATAAAAAAGAATTCGACCATTATCTCAAAATTATAACGGCGACCCACGTTCATCCTTTCATCCAATCGGGTGGTTGTTCGGCTTGCCGAAACCATTCATTTTGCCTTGCCCTCGTTTACTGCCAAACCCACTTTTGCCGATTCCTTCTTAATTCTCGAAATGGCTGCAATAACTTCTTGCATATTTCGCCCAATGATGTCTAAATCATCTGCAAACGCGAGAAGCGTATGACTTTTGCTGCTGATGGTTTTATTCGTGTTGACTGCAGCTTTTCTCCCGATGATCTCAATTAATATTGTTACGAATTTCCTTATTCGTCGTTTTTGCGTTGTTTTATTCCCAATAATAAAACAAGGTTCGTTTTCAATTACGATAATTACAAAGGTATAACTTCCTTTTATTTTACTTATATAGTACAATAGTTTACTCTATTTACACCACTTTAATAAGTCTTATATTTTACTATCAAATCGCGTTGCTTACTTTACAGGGTTTAATCACAAACTGAACTGTCCATTCCAAAGACCTCCGCTATTTATACCAACTCACCATATTCAAATGAAGTTATATCTAGCGAATTCACGAACCTTCAAGTCGCTGTTGTTACTTATCTTTGTAGAATCATCTCGAATGACGGAGAATTATCTTAACTGAGGCGAATTTATGCTACTGGTTTAGCAAGCTGGTACGTAGTTACAATGCATACTTTCAGGCGCATCACTAACCGCCCTGTTATTTACATAATGTTAGCATAGTCATTAAGAGAAAGCAAAATCTTTTACTTATTCGTAACAATATGTTGAAGATATCGCATGATAACGTGCCAGCCTGCCTGAGGCGTCGACTCGTCCGAAATGATTCTGTGAGGTAAAAACGAATCTTTGCTGAGGATTTCATTTCGGTCAATGCCATTCTGTAAAAAAGTGTCAGCTTTCAGGAATACCAAGCTTCGACATAGCTTGGTACTGTTTCCCCCGTATCGGGCTATCGAAGTCAGCCTTATGATCTACAAAGTGGTGGCAGGTGTCAGTTTGTTTTTCGTGGGGTTTCTCCAGGATTTGTATTAATGTGAATATCTGGTCGATAGTTGACTTTCCACGCTTAAAGCCACACTTACAAGGTCCGATGAGGTCTGCAACAAACGGCTTTAGTCTTGCGCACATTACGCACGAGAGGACTTTATCTGCGATGGATAAAAGGCTTCATCCACGATAGTTCGTACACAGAAAGAAAAGACGACTGTAAAATTTTAACAAAAAAATTGGTACGTGAAAAATGCCAGCACTCAATTACATTTTTCATTGATACACTGAAAAATTAATCGTATATTGAAATGAAAAATGATAAATGGTACCAACACAAAAATTCATAAGAAATATCCCAATACTTAACGAAGTTTTTTTAGGTTTCAAAAATACTTTTTAATTTTTATTTTCGATCATTTCGAAAAATACGATACGAGGAACCAAATAACTTCAGTTAGAGATAAGTTGGTACAGGCAGTCGGTGGCGTAACGGGCTAGGCGCTGCGCCAAATGACGCTGTGCCACAAACATCGAAACGATCTTCCATTGGATGTGAGTTCGAATCCCTACCGCGGCTGTTTATTTTTTTTTAAATAAACAAATTGTCTAAAAATACCTCGCATCGAAGACAAAACAAAAACTTAAATACAATTTAGTTTCTTAATATGTGAAATTTTTCATCGACTAAAAACTAAAATATTTTTGATAAATAACGTACAAATATTGTCGTAGATGGGTGAAATTTTGCATCGATTGAAAAATAATATTTTTCCAATAAACAACCTACAAATATGGCAGCTGATATGTAATTTGTTTTATCACAGGATTCTCAATTAATATTTTGTTTGAATTTTCGAATTTTTTAATTGAATTGAAAAACAATTTTTTTCTGTGTACATATACTCGGGATGTTTCAGATGAAATGAGTACTTCTGATTTTTATTGATCTGTGGCGTTTTAGCTTCATGCATTCAGTCGTCAATTTTTCATCGGACAGAGGATAGTTAATGCTCTTGGCCGATTATGTTAGTATCTGAGCAGTGAAAAATGCATAGAATAATGATATCTAGAGTAGTGAGTTGTCTCAGTAAATTTACTAAGTTTGGTGTGGTTGCATATGGACGTTGCATGTTCGAAAGTATTGCTTTAATAATACCAGATAGAGGCAATAGCTCAAACCAACCAACAATAAAACAGCAACGGTTTTTAGTTTTGTTCGTTAAAATTGTTGTGTAAATACACCACAAACATATACTAACAATATAATAGGGGTGTTTTTTTCGTAACCTACATATATACATAAGTTAACATCAACTGTTACGAAAAAAACGCATACACGTCGAGTATAATCGCTTTGGTTTCATCAGATAATTATTTATTTTTATTTGTCAATTTGTTTATTTAAAAGTCAAAGAGAAAATACAATTCTCAAGAATACAGTGTAATATATGAGGTGGATATACTGTAGCGACACTACAATGGACTTTTTCTGATTTGATATAGAAGTAAATTATTGCATTGAAAAATAGATGTTTGGTTAAACGAAATCTCCAAACACGAGGTTACGATTGCGTGACTCGAGAGCACATGCAAAAATAAAACAAAAAACGCACGCGACGCCGAGCTGGCTGCGTGCGTGCTCTTCTTTATATAGGCTTTTTCGCGCTCTTTTAGGTTCTAAATCTCTCTCGATCTCGTACCCCAAGCGAGATATTAAAAGCTTTTGTGTAGTGGTATGAGAAATTGGCTCCAGGTAATGAATGTGAATCGGATTACATTCACCATAATTTGTTCGAAAAGTACACAATATTTACCACAAAGTACATCAAATGTACCAGAAACCACATACTTATACAATACTTATTTAACGTAGTATGTTCCTCTAAAGTGCATAAATTGTACCATAAAATACATATAAAAATTTACTACAAAATGTACCACAAGTACAAAAAAGTCTGTACTAAAACTTCACCAAAAGTACTTAAAGTGTAGTAAAAGACATACGGGTACCAAAAAGTGCATAAAGTATATCAGAAAATTGCATAAGGTGCAGCAAGCAGACATAACCGAAGGCGTTCTTGCGAGTCATGGTAAGATATCGGTTAAAGTAGATATATTTAGAGAATCGACGTATTCCTCGGCTTTCTTTGTACACTTCACTTCCTTGTGGTTTTGCTTTAGTACTTGTTTGTCTCCAGTATTGTCTTGGAATTATCCTTCTTGAAGAAGAAAAAATTAATAATATTTTATTCAACTTTTTAAAAACTTTGTTTAAACAATTAACTACCCCTAATATTTACATCACAATTTTCGAAACGCCGTGGAAATATGAGAAATGGAATGACATAAATTTTGTATTTTCCATACAACACACTCGAACTTGGTAACACTTTTATCGGGGTTATTCTCAACTTCTAAAATTATACATGTTAACGTGCAGGTTGTCATTTTGTATGACTTAACGTGTATAAGTTACGAAAAAACGCCCCTAATATAACAAAAAAGTCAAAATATGTTTAAATTTCACAGTTTTTCATCAAAATAACACAAAAATTTAAGTTAGCAATTTTTGTAATTCCACCTGGTGTAAGTCAATTTACGTTAAATAACTCTCTATCGCACCGACCGCACCACAAAGAGTGTGAAATGAAACGTCAGATGAGAAATATGCTTTTGTTGTTGCTTTGCCTTTTGCGTAAGTCATTCGCATATATTTCTGCTATCAAAGTGAGAAGCGATTTTGAGGACAGCAACTGCAAAAAGCAATAACGGGAAGCCGAGTCTTTAATGAGCAAATCAGAGCGACGGAAACATTTAGAGGGTTGCTATTTACATTTCGGGAACTGGCAATACTAGTGGAACTTCCATTGGAAAGATTGAAATTTTTTAGCATAAATATGCATAGAACGTTTTCACTTACGACCGCTATTTGTTGTATTTACAGTGTATTGAAAAATTCACCTCGGTCAAAAAATGTAATTAACCCGTGAAAATTTTCGTGCGATGATTTTTTACGATATTCGGCGTGGATTAATGAGGAAAGAGTGTCTCAATCAACTTGATTAGACTTTTGGTGATGAGCACTATCAAAAACCACTGTAAATCGCTGGTAGTCTGGACGCCGTTCGCTTTAAGGTGAATTTCGTGAAGGTCATCCAAAATCGGTTGTTCTGCCACAAAACCTCGATGCAGTGCGTGAATTGATAATGAAAGATCGTCATGAGATATATCGTGAGATAGAGGCATCTTTGCACATTGGTTCCACTTCAATACATTCGATTTTGCATGAAAATTTGGCTGTAAAAAAGAATTGTTCGCGTTGGATCCCACATATTTTTTAAACGCTTAAAAAAAAATGGGTCGTGTCGATTGGTATAAGGAAATGATTAAAAAATTACATGAGATGTCAGGGAACACCCGGTTGGAATGAAGTTCATTTCGCTATATAATTTATTATGTACTACTTAGTTGCAACACGCGTAAGGCGCCTGTTGCAAAATACTGTAATTTAAATGGATGATAAACTTTTGATAAACTTTTTTTAAGAAATTTTTTATTTATTGAATGCATTTTTTTAAAACAAAGTATATTTTTAGGCCCTTTTTGTAAGAATATGTATTATATTTTTCTGAAAAGGTTCTTTCTTTAATGAGAGGTACTTCTTTTATTAAAAGCTAATGCTTCTTTTAAGAAAAGCTACCATTCTTAATAAGAAGTGCTCTCTGTACGAACATTTTTTTTCTACCAAAAAGTACTTTTTTTACGAACAGGTATTTTTAAAGAAGTAGTACTCTTTTTAGAAAAAGGTTATTTTTTAAGAAAATTTACTAATTGTCAGAAAGGTACTTATCTCAAGAAATTAAAAGAAAAGGTATTATTTTATTTATAAGAAAAGGAATTTTTGTGAGAAAAGGTATCTTTTTTTAAGAGACTATATATACCTTCTCTTAAAAATATAGATTTGAAGAAAAGGTATTTTTACGAAAGAACATGTACAATGTTAAGAGTAGGTACTTATCTCAAGAAAAGTTATTTTGTTTTTCCAAAAGGTACTCTTTAAAGAAAAGGTAGTTTTTTAAAACAAGGCAATTTGTTCTAAAATAATGTACTTTTTTAAGAATAGGTACTTATTTAAAAAATTACTTTTTTCAAGAAAAGGTACTTATTTTAAAAAAAATTACTTTTTTAAGAATAGGTACTTTTTGTAAGAAAATTAACTTTTTTAAGCAATTGTACTTCTTTAAGATAAGGTATTTTTTTAAGAAAAGGCAGATTGTTTAAGAATATCAAAAGGTATTTTTTTGAGAAAATTTACTTTTTTTAAGAAAATGCACTTACTTAAGAAAATATTATTTTTTTAAACTTCTTTCACTTTGACTTTTCCAGATTTACTTTTTATTAAGTTCAAACTACAATATGTAATAAACAGGCTCCACCTAGAAAATTTCCCGTTAAACAAAAAATATCCCCCGATATGTTAGTCTAGACACAAACCAAACAAAAAGTACGGGTGTAGGAGTAAGTGCGCTGCCAAATGTAATTCCATGCTGTTTGTATTTCATGGATTTACCAGTCTTGCACTTTGGCTTTCTGAATTTACTTTTTATTGGGTTCAAAACTACAATATGTAATACACAGGCTTCAACTAGAAAACTTCCATTTAAGCCAAACCAAACAAAAAGTACCCAATATAGTTCATAATAATGGGTTGTAATAAAGTAGTTAAAAAAAAGTTGTTTACAATTTTTTCATTTAGCCCCCATCCCGCAACGTGCGATAAGAAACTTCGTTCCAAAAGTGCGAACGTGGTGCTTCAAAAGTCGTGTATTAAATTGTGACAGGCGACGAATAATGAATATATACGTATGAGCCGGAAACGAAATAGCAATGGACCGTGTGGGTCTTTCAAGTCGAGCTAAATCCAACCAAAATTGTTCGAGGAAGAAGCACAGCGAAGGAAATGGGCGGCCGAATAGGTAATATGGCCACTGTTCCGCTAGAGTGGTACACGCCCATTTGTTTGCCGGAAGTCTTTGGAGAAATTCGTAACACCAAACGTCAAAGACGAATCATTCTCGTCAAACAGGTAAATTTTTGAGCAGTCAAAACATCGAATTGATGACTCATCCTCCGTACTGTCCTGATTTGGCACCCAATGACTTCTTCTTGTTCTCGAATATCAAAGGTAAACTGCGTGGTCAACGATTTACGAGCGCCGAAGAGGTGTTTTGGAGGTGTCTCAAGAGGAATGGAAAAACTGCAATGACAAATGGTTTGAACGAATGCAAAAGTGTACTGATCATCAAGGGGAATATTTTGCAAAACAATAAAGCCATTTTCATTTAAAAATATTTATTATTTTTTATTCCCGACATATAAATAGCAACCTCGTATAGAAATTCAACAAACAAAAAAAGAATAATACCAGCAGCAGCGTGGTTAAAGAGAAATGTTTGATTTTTTTTTGGAAGTTATTTCGTTTTCCAATCGGGGGTTTCAAATGGGCCTTTTACAAGGAAATTTTTTCGCCTTTGTTTCCATTTTGCCTTGTAGTTAATTTCATATTAACGTAGAATACGTTATACGGTATGGTAGGGGTGTTGATCTGGAGCACAAAATTTTGAGAAAATGTTTGTCACTTTCATTATAAGTTTTTAATACTTTATGCATGCATTGAAGAAAATTCAAGTATGGTCGTAACATATTTAATGTGTCTTCTTTTGATTTGTATTTAAATAATCATATTGCTACATATAATTTTTTTGATTCTATAAGTAAATCAAAATTTAACTCCTTCAAATTTTGTATTAATTTTCATATGCTTTGTATTTTATGTATTATAACATCATGTGTAAGAGCAGTACGATTATCTGTGTGTTCATCACAGAACCAGTGTGAGAAAGAGAAGAAGTATAATGACAATGCATGTTTTATGTGAACATTACAGAACCAGTGTTGCCACATGCAGTATTTACACTTGTTTTCAAAAGTGCATCGAATTGATATAAAGTGTACCCAAATTTTGTTAAAAACTATCCTAAATTTTTAACATAAAAATTAAAGATAAATTTGATAGATTTAAATCATTTATCAAAAATTATATTTAATTCATATATTTTAATTGCAAAATGACTAACGTATTCTACGTCTGACCTATGCGCCCGTGTTATCTAACACAGGCTTCATATTTTTTTGTTTGGCTTTTATTTCATTCTTTGTTTTTGGATGTTATATCTTTTTTTTTGGTTTAAATCATTGGGTGCTATTTCCTGGACGTTATTTCCCAAACGAGAAACGGCAAATGAAATAATCTCCAATGTTTTTTCACACATTTTTGGGTGTTATTTCATATGAAAAAACAACCAAATTTTGTGGGAAGTATTTAATTTTTTTTAAAGTTATTTCGATTTCCAATAAGAGTTTCCAAATGGGCCTTTTACAAGGGAATTTTTTCGCCTTTGTTTCCATTTTGCCTTGGAGTTAATTTCATTTTTATTTCATTCTATGTTTTTGGATGTTATTTTTTATTTGGGTTTAGAGGGCGGATCAATAACTCCGTAACTTTTTGAATGAAACAGTTGTTTTTGCAAAAAAAAAAATTTATTTTTCAACATAATCTCCTTTTAACGCCATACACTTAGTCCAACGTTTCTCCAATTTGTGTATCCCTTCCAAAAAATAGGATTTTTCGGGGTCCATAAAATAGGCATTTGTTTGATCAATAATTTCATCGTTGGAGCTAAATCTCTTTCCACCGGGCCATTTCTTTAGGTTTGGAATTAGGAACTAGTCATTGGAGGCTAAATCCGGAGAATATGGTGGATGAGGTACCAAATCGAAGCCCAATTCATGGAATTTTGCCATTGAGACTACACACGTGTGCAGTGTGCACCCGTGCGTTTATGGTCAATTGAGAGCAAACGCGGCACCCATCTTGCAGACAGCTTTCTTAAACCCAACTGATCATTTAAAATCGAAACCACACTGCCATATGAAATGCTTATGGCATCAACAATCTCACGCACATTTACTCTTCGATCGGTCAACACCATATCGTGGATTTTTTCGGCATTTTCGGGTGTATTGACGTTAATTGGCCGTCCAGAACGTTCAGCGTGCGACCACAACAAAAGTCAGTCAACCACTTTTTTACCATTGAAATCGATGGTGCAGAGTCCCCATAGTATTTATCAAGCTTTTCCTTGGTTTGATTGACGGCTTTTTTCCAAAAAATAATGTTTAATGAGCACTCGAAATTCACTTTTTCCATTTTTAAAAAAATGCAGGAGGTTGTATGTTTTGAACAGCTGTTAAACGCAAAGTAAATGACGGAATTTGCTCAAAATTTAACAGTGAGTGTATTAACAGGTTGTACTTGATGCGAGCAGTGTTGCATTTCATATAATATTTATGTAAATTTGGCTGCACTTTGTGAGACAGAGTGCCTTTCATAATATAGTTATACTCTTACAATCTGCTTAATATCTTCGGTGTTAAAAAGATGTCATACGAATCCGGTGTTGTAAATACCTACATATATGTCTCAGGAGAAAATCTATAAGCTAAAAGGATATCGTCGAAAATATAGTTTAGCCGGAAACAAAAAAAAAAAAAAAACACGCTTATGATTATCATTAACCAATTAGTAACAACTACCCAATAATCAGGAGAATTTCACCTACGACGTGGTTGAAACTTTAAATGTTATCAATTAAGGAATTTATGGGTGTAGCTTTGTATACAAAGTATTAGTCCTGGTATTGTATTCCCTGGTAAACTAATTTTTAGACCACTTTGTGTGGGGAGCTCAAATATGAATTGAATTGAATTGCATTCAATTGCCTTGAGTTGATTTGAAGTGAATTGAATGCAATTAAATTGAATCGAATCGAATTGAATTGAATTGAATCGAATTGAATTGCAGTGAATTAAATTGAATTGAAACACAGTACAACGAACAAAAAAGTACGCGTACTGTTGAAAACAGTACGTCTGAAAAGTCTACATATATTTTGTATGAAACTGTAATTGTAACTCAAAAAACTAATGATGCAGTTCGATGCCTCGTACCCGAATTAGGATCAAACCGTCCTCTCCGGCCTTGTCTATTAAATTTGTTTGCCATAATCTATCACAGTGTTAGAAGGCAGCCTGCGATATACCGATACGGAGGTAACTTTACTGAGGTATATATGACTTTATTGAGGTATTCGATAAAAAAAAATCCAATGAGTGTTCGAACTCACGGGCGATGTGTTAACACCTTTTTGCTACACGGTACCTGTTCGATTTCTATGAACACATTCGTAAATGTTACATTGGAAAATAAAAAACAGCGTTCAATCATATGATGACGTTACAGTTAAATAATATTAATACTTAAAATTATTTAAAGACCCAGTGCAAGCACATGTGTCATTATTTTCTTGCTCAATACTTTTTGTTTTATTCCCACAAAAGTCAAAGAATGCAAAGTAACAGACACTTGTACATACATACATACATTGTTATATTCGTACGATAAAACCGAAGATCAACATAAAATACTTTTTTAATATTACTCCAAATTAATACTCCAAATTAAAACACTTCAATCTCGGCTCGCCGATATCGGATCGCCTTAATTTTTGGCCTAAACTCTTCGTCGAAACCCGCACTAGCTTTTTAATCCAAAAATTAATAAAATCGGCTATGAATTTCCGGAGAAAATCGCGTGGGAAAATTATATGAAAATCGCCCAATAATCACTTTCAATACCGACTGCCAAGCAACGAACAAACAAACGATGATTTACTCTTACAAACCTAACACTTGCGTATGTATTAAATTTATAGTTTACTGCCCTAGAGGCGCGCGTATAGATGTTAACACATCAAAAAAATGCTCCGGGAAATATATGAAGCTACACGATAAAAAAAACGGCGTCTGTAACATATTCTCTCAAACATATTCTGCAGGAACCATATATATGTTTGGAACACACTTCAAACATTTATATGTTTTCAAGTCCCAAATTCAGGTGTATTTAAATGAAAACATTATCATGTTTACTGACAAATATGTATGCATTTACGTGGAAACATATGCGTGCTTCATTCCAAACATCCATATATTTACGTGGAAGCATTCGCGTGTTTCCCCAAAACCTCCATATACTTACGTGGAAACATATGCGTATTTTTTCTCAAACATAATAATATTTAGAAACGAATTATTCTTTCTTTCTTTATTTATTATAATTAATTTTCTCTATTTATATCCACATTTACTTATGTAAATAATTAATACAAAAAAAATTACATGAGGAAAATTACCCGGTTGCAACGAAGTTCCTTTCGCTATATATTATGTACTAGTTAGATCCAACACACCTAAGACGCCTGTTGAAAAATACTGTGATTTAAATGGATCTTGTAAAATTATAAACTTTTGTTATGAAATTTTTTAATTATTGAATATAATTTTTTTAAAAAAAAAAAGTATATTTTTAGGCCCGTTTTGTAAGAATATGTATTATATTTCCCGAAAAGGTACTTTTTTTGATGAGAGGTACTTCTTTTATTAAAGTAAAAAAAATAGCTTCCCGTTACATCCCGTGAAAGGATTAGGGAGAGCTTCTCACAAACCAGTAAGCTGTGCGTGTTCAAGTTTTTATTTTGAGAAGCTTTTTCATGGCTGAATACTCGATAGTGTCGCCGTCACTATACTAAGAAAAAGCCTAAGAGTATGAATTTTTTTTACAGAAAATACTTTTTTAAGAACAGCTACTTTTTAAAGAAGTGGTACTCTTTTTAGGATAAGGTTATTTTTTATGAAAATTTACTTATTTTCAGGAAGGCTACTTATCTCAAGAAAACAAAAGAAAAGGTTGTACTTTATTTTTAAGAAATCGTACTTTTAAAAAAAGAATTTTTGTAAGAAAAGGTATTTTTTGTAAGAGAAGGTATTTTTTTTTGAAGAAAAGCTTTTTTTTAAAAAAAGAACAGATACAATTTTAAGAGTAGGTACTTATCTCAAGAAAAGTTATTTTGTTTGACAAAAAAGGCATTCTTTAAAGAAAATTTAGTTTTTTAAGAAAAGGCAATTTGTTGTAAGATAATGTACTTTTTTAAGAGAAGGTACTTATTTAAAAAATTACTTTTTTTATGAAAAGGTCCTTTTTGTAAGAAAATTTACTTTTGTAAGCAAAGGTACTTCTTTAAGATGTTATTTTTTCAAACTTATTTCACTTTGGCTTTTCTAAGTTTACTTTTTATTGGGTTCAAAACTACAATATGTAATACACAGGCTCCACCTAGAAAACTTCCCTTTAAACCAAACACAACCAAAAGTACCCAATATAGTTGATAATAATGGGTTGTAATAAAGTAGTTAAAAAAAAGTTGTTTAAAAATTTCATCCATCCCGCAACGTGCGATAAGGAACTTCGGTCCAATTAAAAGATTTAAATGATTTTTACATTTACTTGCATTGAATGCATTATTTGTTTTGTTTTGAATCTGCTGCTCTGTTGTTTCTCCTTTCGTTTTTCTATCTCACGATTTTGTCCTCAGAAGGTTTCAACTATGCGTTGGTACACGAACAATATACTTATATAGAAATCTAGTTCATGCAAGACAAGCGTGTATTAATTATTTGTATTTTTTGTATTACATTTCACAAATGGTACGCCATGCCGACATTTTCAGTAGAGGCTCGGGCAGAAAATGGAATTCACGTTGTGGCCCTCACCAGTTTCTTTCCTCAAAAGTGTTTCTCACTTTGGTAGCGCACATAAATACATATATGCGAAACACATACACAAAAACCAAAGCAACATCACAAACCATTTAACCGTCTGAGCGTTTGTTTATTCTTTTTTCACAGATCAAGCGCTTTTGACTTCCTCTGTCCGATGAACCTTTGACGACTGAAAATACGAAATTAAAACGCAATACATCACGCACATTCAGGAATATTTTCGATTCACTCACTGAGAGAATAATGCAAAAATACAGATACGCACTTACAAGATATACACACTCGTTGCCCCACTTTTAATCTCTTACTCTCGAGAAAGCATAAACAGTGCAACCATCACGGTTGTATTTGTATCACAAACACTTATATATTGTGTCTCAAACATGTAATATTGAATAGCAAACACAATGCGTTTGGGCACAAGTATATTATATTTGCGACAACCTCCAAACACATGTTATATTTGCATCCAAACAAAAAAAAAACGACAAATTTTTCAGCATGTTTAATAGACAATAGAAGATAATAGAACGACCAAGACTCTGCTGGAAGAATTGGGTGGAGGAATCACTGCGAATACTGGGAGTAGGTAAATATTAATTTAAGACCTGTACTAATCTCAACATTTCGCGTGAAATTTTACCAAACCCCATATAAAAAAGCGACGACGTTAGTGGCCGTCGGTGGTGCAATGGGTAGTGTGCGCGCCTCTTCTACATGAGATCCTGGGCTCGATCCCCGCTCTGACCACCTTAAAATTTCTTTCGACAGCGGTCACCTCGCATAGTGACGGCGACACTATCGAGTATTTAGCCATGAAAATGCTTCTCAAAATTACCGTTCGAAACCGGTGTAAAACTGTAGGTCCCAATCAGTGAGTTTAAAACTAGAAAGCGCACAGCTCACTGGTTGTGAGAAGCTCTCCCCGATTCCTTCATGGGATGTAATGGGAAACCATTTATTTATTTTTGGTGTGTTAACATCTATAGCGCCGTATAGGAACTAAATCTATCAAAGCCAACACATGCAAACCAGATTTTATGCTGCTGCGAAAACCAGATTTTCTGCGACTGTGAAAGAGAATAATGACGTGTTAAACAGAAATGAGCGAGCAAGAGAGCAATGAAAGAGTGTGGTGGCAGGGGTGAGGCAAACGAAATTGTGTCTATAGCGTATGTATTAACATAATAATGGATGTATGATACATGTTACTGTTGCTGTTGTTGAACGGAGATGTAAAGCATAGCCATGCAAAATTCCATTTGCAAGCTTGCGCAGTCGACGTTATGGTGACACACTAACGTGATGTTGTGTGTTTGGCTGTTTCGTTGCTGTTGACATGGCAAACATGTGGTTATGTGACACACGTATACGTCAGCTACTTCGGGCAAAGTATGTGTGATGTTGTGTGTTTGGTTGTTTCGTTGTTGTTGCTATGGCCAACCAAAGCGAGTCATTTGATGTTCAGCATTGCCCGGTGTATACAAAAACAAGTCGAAACGGTGTTAAGTTAGGCCGGGCCGAAGCTTATATACCCTCCACCATGACAATTTACACTCACACTCTCCACTCTGTGCATTCCCTTAACAGTTTTTATTTTAGGTACCCCCCCTACACCCACCACCAACACAAACACTCCACGACACAGCAAGCACAAATATATCACCAACATATCAGTAGTAGGAGTAGTAGTAGTTGTTGTTGTTGGTGGTGTTGTTTGCTTTTTATTATAGTGAAAGGTAAGTCCAATAAAATGTGGGTGCGGCGCACTCTCAGAGCAAAGAGACTAATGACGTATTATACGTATGTAAATATGAGATAGCAAGAGAGCAACGACAATTTTGTGAACTTGTGTAGCGTATGTACGAATATAACAATGTATACATATATGTATAAGTTAAAGCTACGCTTTGTCAACACCCTTTAGCAACATTGTTGCAACACTTTCCCACAATAAAAATGCAGCTGTTCATTCACATATTAGCTTCCCACATTATTTGCTGACGTTGCGTCTGCACTGTTGTCGCAGGTGACACAAGTTCTAAAGAAATATTCTGCACAAAGATTCTGTGCTAATGCTTCCCACGTTTAGCTGCTTAGGGAAGAATTCATGCTAAGGCACTGGGACTGAGACAAATGGTATCGTGGCAGCAAACATAAAATTAAGAGATTAGTTATAAGTCTAACTCGATGTAAAGCACATAGTGCTGCTCCGTAAAAATAAATAAATATTTTTTTAACCCTTTGTAAAACAAAGTGTTTAATTGGCGCCCGAGCAGGGACCGCGTCGGAAAATTTGAATAAAGTTAAATACGCGGCCGATTAACAAATTAAAACCTAAAAAGTGGCCCCTTAGTATTGGAACGTTAGTTCTAAAAAAAGGAAGGACTGTACTGTCCAGCCCTTTGAGGTAAAAAAATCGTGAAAATCACATAACGAAAGTAAAAATTAAATTAAAACAAACAAAGTTAAATTAAATATAATTAATTAATGAAACATGAATAAAATAACTATCAATTTAAGCAAAATTAAAACATCGAAAAGTAAATGAACTCAAAATTAAAATAAAAACCATAAGTGAAATTTGTAGTAAAAGCTAAAACAAGCAAAGTTAAATAAAATATAATTAATTAATGAAACACTAATAAAGCAATAAAGAATTTAAGCAAAAACAAAAACCAAAAAGAATATTCATTAGTAACAAACAGTGACTATAAACAAATCGCATGTGACTCCAAGACGTAAATATCAACAAACATCAACTACAAGAGGAAATCAACAGCATGACCATGAGAATAATCATTTTTTTAATGTAAGCTCATATTTCTAATTTGTGAAATTATAATAGAAACAAAGAATAACATTTAATAAAATACAAAATGAGTCAAGAGGAAGATATAGCTGCATCCTTGTCAAAGTTTAATTTAGGCAATTCTAATCCTAATCCCATCCCATCATCCTCCACATTTTTCACAACCAATCAAAAAAAAGAACTTTCAAAAATAATTGAAGAAACAATTAAATCAATTTTACACCCAACCATAATAGAAGAAGGAGAACCACATATCGATTTTAGTAGAAATGTGGAAGATTCTGAAAGAGTACCGGACGTGGTTAAATGTCTCAGGGAGTTTTCAGGGAAACCTGGAGAGTTTAGCTCCAGGAGAAAATCTGTAGATAGGATTTTCCAAATGTACGGGCAAAATATCAACACACCAAAGTATTTTGTGATTCTTCACACTATTCGGCACAAAATTGTCGGTGAGGCCGACGCAGCACTTGAATCTTACCGAACTCCGCTGAACTGGGGTAAAATAAAAAAATGTTTAATGTTACATTATTCTGACAAAAGAGATGTTGGTACTTTGGAGTATCAAATGACAACTCTTGCCCAAAGGGGAAGTACTGTTGAAGAATTCTACCAGCAGGTCTATCAATATCTTTCTCTAATTTTAGACAAAATTGATTGTTTAGAACTTGGTGAAGAAGCCTTACTTACATTAGCATCAACTTATCGAGACAAAGCTCTCGATACCTTTATCAGAGGACTCAACGGTGCCTTACCTAGTCTCCTGAGTGTAAGAGAGCCAAAAAGTTTGCCTGAAGCTCTTCATATGTGTTTAAAATTAAGCAATATGAATTACAATATGTGGCCGTCGGTGGTGCAATGGTTAGTGTGCGCGGCTCTTGTACATGAGATCCTGGGTTCGAACCCGGCTCTGACCACCTTCAAATTTTCTTTCGGCGGCGGTCACCTCGCATAGTGACGGCGACACTATCGAGTATCTAGCCATGAAAAAGCTTCTCAAAATACCGTTCGGAATCGGTGTAAAACTGTAGGTCCCAATCAGTGAGTGAAAACTGGAAAGCGCACAGCTCAGTGATTGTGAGAAGTTCTCCCCAGTCCCTTTATGGGATGTAATGGGAAACTATTTATTTATTTATTTTATAATATGAATTACAGAGCCAATCACGCCCATAACATGATTTCAGGTTTTAAAAATAAAGCCAATAATAATAATCGTCAACAACAAAATACCCCACAGTATCAGAAATTTTCAGGTTCACGTCCTTTCTATCCAGAGCTTACTAACTTCGCTCAAAAACAATTTCAAAAACCAAATCAAAACCCTTATTATAATCAAAAACAAACATATTACGCACCTCAAGCACATTCCAATCCACCGCTTCCACCCAAACCACAAGTACCCATGGAAATAGACTCAACCATACAGACTAAACAAGTTAACTACCAAAATAGACCATCCCATAATCATCAAAAAACAATTTTCAAAAACGTCCACACTCCCAAAATACCCACCAACCAAAGAAATTTCCAAAAGTTTACAATGTAGAAACAGTGACAGATGACCCACAGGAACAAATAGTCGAATACACCGAAGACACCTACACAGAAAATCCAGAAGACTATCAACTCGAGTATGAAGGGGAATATGTCGAAGATGAAACAACAATTGACGACATTAATTTTTTAGACTAAACGCTTCTTCATTGCCATATT
Organism: Phaonia tiefii; assembly: GCA_963931995.1. NCBI lineage: Eukaryota > Metazoa > Arthropoda > Insecta > Diptera > Muscidae > Phaonia > Phaonia tiefii. The sequence goes on along the minus strand of OZ008368.1, from coordinate 190,814,247 downwards.
TCAGTTTCAAAATGAAAAACGGCAACGAAGTCAAATTCCTATTAGATACTGGTTCTAACAAAAATTATATTACTCCAAAACTCATAAGACAACCCATACCCAATAAACCATTCTTTGCGAATTCAGTAGGAGGACAAGTCAAAATTAGTCATCATGCTAATATTGACATTTTTAGCAACAATATAGGGAAAATAAAATTTCATATCTTACACAACCTAACAACCTTTGAAGCCATTATAGGAAACGATACATTAAAAGATTTAAATGCTGTTATCTTCACAAAGGAAAACTACTTTACCCTCTTAAATAAGTACATTACCCTATGCAACAATTAAACATTAACTCAATTGCGCATACCTTACTACGGATAACCCATCTTAGTTCAGAAGACAGCAATAAACTGAAAAAACTTTGTTATACCTGTCCAACTTTATTCTCCGAACCAAACAAACGCCTAACCTTCGTAACTAATGTAAAAGCGGAAATTAGAACCAAGAGTGATAGACCAATTTATTCAAAAACATACCCATATCCTATGCCTTTAAAAAATGAAATAGATAAACAAATTGAAGAATTGTTAAAAGATGGCATTATTCGTCCATCAAAATCTCCTTACAATTCTCCGGTATGGATCGTACCGAAGAAGCAGGATGCTTCGGGTTTACAGAAATATCGTATGGTAATTGATTATCGAAAATTAAACGAGGATACCATACCCGACAAATATCCGATTCCAGATGTAACCACAATTCTCTCTAATTTGGGAACAAACAAATATTTTTCCACAATTGATCTTAAAAGTGGATTTCATCAAATTGCGCTCAATGAAGCAGACATTAAAAAGACTGCTTTCTCTATTGCAAACGGAAAGTTTGAGTTCACTCGACTTCCATTTGTCCTGAGAAATGCCCCTGCTATATCTTAAGGGAACACATCGGTGTCCGATGTTATGTATACATCGATGACATCATTATATTCAGCAAAAGCAAGGAACAGCATTTTAATGATCTCAAAATTATATTTGACACATTGGAAAACGCGAATCTAAAGGTACAATTTGATAAATGCGAATTTATCAAAGAAGAAACCGAATTTCTTGGTATTATAGTAGGACAAAAGGGTATTCGTACCACCCCTAAAAAAGTAGAGGCCATAAAAAACTTTCCCCGTCCAAAAAATATCCACGATTTACGTTCCTTTTTAGGAATGGCAGGACATTACCGCAGATTTGTAAAAGCATATGCCCAAAACGCTAAACCTCTAACTGAAATTCTTAGAGGAGAGTTGGGACGAATTTCCAAACACATGTCTAAGAAAACTGCAATAAACTTATCAGCGCAACAAATAGAAGCTTTTAAGCAATTGAAAAATTGTCTAATATCGGAAGATGTGATGCTTCACTATCCCGATTTCAATAAAGCCTTCGAGCTTACCACGGACGCTTCTAATTATGCATTAGGAGCTGTTCTTTCTCAAGATGGCAGACCAATATCCTTTCTTTCACGAACATTAAGTAGAGCTGAAGAAAATTACGCAACCAATGAAAAAGAAATGCTTGCAATCATTGATGCCCTACAATCCCTCAGATGTTTTCTTTATGGATCAAAGAAAGTAAAAATATTTACTGACCACCAGCCATTAACTTTTGCTCTCAGCAACAAAACACAAACGCAAAAATGAAAAGATGGAAGGCTCAATTAGAAGAATATAATCATGAATTAATTTACAAGCCAGGAAATACAAATGTAGTAGCCGACTTACTATCCAGACCACCGATAGCTACAATAAATTCGTTAACTCCCACTGTCCACAGTAGTGATAGCTCCTCCGAAAATTTAATATACTCTGTAGAAACTCCTATTAATGTGTTTAAAAATCAAATTCTCCTAACCGAAGGGTCTACGTCCTCTTACAAGTTTGATATCATTTTCCCCATGTACCATAGACACACAATCGAGATAAGTGACAACGACGAATCCTCACTTGTAGAAATATTAAAGAATCACCTCAACCCTGCTATAATTAACGGTATAAGGACATCCGATCAAATAATGCTAAGAATTCAGGCTATTTATCCACTTCACTTTGCCAATTACAAAATCAGATTTACACATCAAATGGTAGAAGACGTGACGGACACAGAGGAACAAAACAAAATTATTATTGAAACACATAATCGAGCACATAGAAATGAGAAAGAAAACCGTTTACAGATTTTGGAAAAATACTTTTTCCCAGCAATGGCTAAAAAAATCAAAAACATAACTAAGATATGTCGAATTTGCAAAGAAAGCAAATATGACCGTCACCCAAATAAAACAAAATTAGGTTCCACTCCTCTGCCCGAATATTCAGGGCATACGATCCATATAGATATTTTCTCCACAGATAAACACAACATACTCACTTTCATAGACAAATTCTCAAAATTAGCGGTTACAAAGAATATAGATGGTAGAAGTATGGAAAACATTAGAAAACCTCTAAGAGAAATCATATTTCACTTTGGAGTACCTAAGAACATAGTTTTTGATAATGAAAAAGCGTTTAGCTCACAACCAATTAAATTCATGTTAGAAAATGAATTTCATATTAATACTTTCATTGCTCCCCCTTACAAAAGCGAAGTAAATGGTCAAATTGAACGCTTCCATTCCACAATAGCCGAAATCATGAGATGCCTCAAACAAGAACATACCGACAAGAATTTTGACGAATTATTAGAATGTTCAGTAAACGAATACAATCACACCATTCATTCCGTCACGGGTAAAAAACCAGTTGACTTATTTTTTGGAAGACCAACTTCATCCGACCCTGACAATAGAGAACAAATAAGGACAGCTAATTGCGAAAAGCTTAAAAGAAAACAAGAGCAAGACTTGCAGTACCATAACAAAAATAAATCTGAAAATATTAATTACGAGGAAGGAAACAAAATTTACGTTAAACAAAATAAAAGACTAGGTACCAAACTTTCAAAAAGATATAAAGAAGAAATTGTTAAAGAAAATAAAAATTCCACAGTTACAACAGAGTCAGGGAAAATAGTACACAAAGACCGTATAAGAAATCAATAAAATACTATCTTTCAGATCACTCCTTTTCATCATCAACAACCACTTAGGACAAGGATCAGTCGAAATATCAGAATATTCGCAATCAGAAATAGTAACCATCGATGACGGCATTGCGAAAATAGAAACCGGAACTTACAGGATTTTTCACATCATAAATCTTACAGAATTTTCCATCATTACGTCTAACATACGACTTGCTTTTATCAAAACTATCCCAACATCCCATCCTTTATTCCCATTTCTGGAGGAAGAAATAGTCTACATTGAACAATCTATAGACAATTTAACACCTACAACTAGAGACAAAAGATCATTAGATTTTATAGGTACAGCTTGGAAATGGTTAGCAGGAAGCCCTGACCATAATGATTTAGTAACAATAAATGACAAATTTGAAGAATTAACAAAAAATAATAATGATCAAATTATAATAAATAAGAGAATAATTGAAAGAATAAATAATATCACAGATGTAAGCAACAAAATATTAAAAACCTTAAAAAGCGGCGAAGAATTCAGAAATACATTCATATTGCAAACAAAATTTAAAATTGATATTGTCAAAAAAGAAATAGAAAATATAAAAAGAGCCATACATTTAACAAAAGCAAATATTATAAATACATTTATCCTATCCGACTCTGAAATATTACAAATAAAAAATATCTTTACTAATGAGAATATGCCTTTTGAAAGCTTAGAAGAATCATTAAATTTCGCAGATATTAAAATCGCTGTTAAAAATGAAACAATAATTTACATTATAAAAATACCTAAAACAGGAAAGGAAATTTGCCAATCTATGATCATAAAACCATTAAAAAGAAGAGAATTTATTTTAAAAATTAAGCATGAAAAAATATTGAAATGTAACGATGCTTATTATGGTGTAAAAAACGTTTGTAAAACCATTGACAATGTAAAAATATGTAGGCAAAATGAAATCTTAAATCTAAAAAACGAAAATTGTATTGTAAAAATTTTAAAAAATAAACCCCACAACTGCACCATCACAAATAACGATCATATAAAAAACATTGAAGAAATTCAAACAGGATTAATTTTGCTAAATGATTTCAAAGGGAAAGTCAATATTGGAAACAATACTAGAAGCCTAAATGGATCCTATTTGATAAAATTCAACAATGAAACAATACAAATTAATAACTATAAGTTCGCCACAAACGATATTGTAAACCTCTACCGGCCTTAGTACAACACAGCAACTCCAAATCAGATTTCGAAGAAGTTCTTTCGCTTCAGCTTATGAAGCAACTAAATTTAAAAAATATTGGGAAAATAAATTCTTTAAATAAACTGGTTAAATCTAGCTTGTTTACCAACCTTGGCCTCTTGGCCACTGTAATTTTAATCATTATAATTCTAACAGTAAAAATGAAAAAATCTTCTAATATAGAATCACACGTTATTATTAATGCAGAACCTCCACAATTACCTCAACAGCCTCAAGGAATCCAAATTCCTACACCCAAAATGGGCAAACTTACGAGTTTAAACAATATCCCATATTTTTAAAACCAATCGGGGACGATTGGAATTTCGGAGGGAAGAGTTAAAGCTACGCTTTGTCAACACCCTTTAGCAACATTGTTGCAACACTTTCCCACAATAAAAATGCAGCTGTTCATTCACATATTAGCTTCCCACATTATTTGCTGACGTTGCGTCTGCACTGTTGTCGCAGGTGACACAAGTTCTAAAGAAATATTCTGCACAAAGATTCTGTGCTAATGCTTCCCACGTTTAGCTGCTTAGGGAAGAATTCATGCTAAGGCACTGGGACTGAGACAAATGGTATCGTGGCAGCAAACATAAAATTAAGAGATTAGTTATAAGTCTAACTCGATGTAAAGCACATAGTGCTGCTCCGTAAAAATAAATAAATATTTTTTTAACCCTTTGTAAAACAAAGTGTTTAATTTATATACAAGTGTTTGTTGCTTTGCATTCGTTGACTTTTGTGGGAATAAAACAAAAAGTATTAACACATCGCCCGTGAGTTCGAACACTGATTGGATTTTTTTTTTTAATAGCGACGAAATATTTCTGCCAGTGTAGTACTAAATTGTACACACAAGATAACAGCAACATGTATCGATCAACATTTTAATGTTTCTAACAAAAATTTGTTGTATTGATATGTTGTTGAATTCTTTTGCAGCCAATCAACATTTTTCATGCGAACGATCTTAGTATGCGTCTTTCAATGTAAAATTATTGCAATCTCTGCTATGTCTACTAAATTCACATACTAAAACGTTCCCAATTCAAGTCCAAAACCCTTCAAAAGCATAAAACTTAAGACACGAAATCATCATCTCACAAATGAATTACATCAACATTTGCTGCTAAACGCACACCCAGCAACATTTGTCGCTGCAACATTTGTCGCTTCAACATTTGTCGCTGCAACATTCCTTTAGACTTTTGTCGCTAGTTAAAAATCAATAAACAACACGCACTTGCTGTTCAATAGTTGTTTATCACAAACCACATGTGCACGCACATTTTGTGACATACGTTGATATCGTCGTCGTGTTGTATGATGTAGCAAGTAAAAGCATTTCTTCTTCCACATCCAAATATCAACGGGGGAAAAAGCGCTAAATGATGCATATCACGTTTGACGCTCATAAACGTGCTACTCTACACAACCCAGTCAACTGATAACTTTTACGCTCTAAGCTTTTCTTTATTTTCCCTTAGACAAGTGTAGAATGTGTCACACTCACATACATAGCGTAAGTTTGGTCGGTGGTAAAACCGACTTGGCATTGGTCAAGTGAATATTCACACATGTGTTGTCGATTGAAAATGATCATTATCTATATCATTATCATTCTACTGACTGTGCACTGTGCAAACAACATCATCATGGTCGATGTTGATCGGGTGATGGTCAGTCAATATAAACAACCAGCCAAGTGTCTGCTGGATGTTATTCACTGTTCGGCATTTGTTTGCTGATGTTGTTGCACTATGGTGTTGCTGTCAGGGATGAGATATGGTGCGCGTGGGGAAAAAGGTACATTTAGGTGCGGTGAAACTGTAAAGTAATCGCCTACAACATAGACACTGAGTGATTAATGTCATAAAATGTAAAATAATATAAAAAAATTTTAATTTTTTAGTTAGCAACGATGCTAACCAAACGGTAGCGAAATATTCAAAAAAAAAATAATTTAAAATTCACCTAACGCTCGAACATTTTAATTTTAAATAGAATACGAAAAGTCGTATAAATCATCACATTATTTTATATTCTGAAATTTGTAATCTTTTTAGGTTATATAATTAATGTTTTAATGTAAAATTCTTTAGCTATTTTTTGTAAAAAAAAAATCACATGAGGTGTCAGGGGACACCCGGTTGGAACGAAGTTCCTTTCGCTATATATTATGTACTAGTTAGTTCCAACACGCCTAAGGCGCCCGTTGAAAAATACTGTAATTTAAATGGATCTTTAAGAAAAGATACGTTCTGTAAAATGATAAACTTTTTTAAGAAATATTTTATTGATTGAACGTATTTTTTAAAAAAAAGTATATTTTTAGGTGCCTTTTGTAAGAATATGTATTATATTTACCGAAAAGGTCCTTTCTTTAATGAGAGGTAATTCTTTTATTAAAGCTAATGTTTTTTTTAAGAAAAGCTACCATTTTTAATAAGAAGTGCTTTCTGTAAGAAAAAGCCTAAGAGTATGAATTTTTTTTTACAAAGAAGTACTTTTTTTAGGATCAGGTACTTTTTAAAGAAGTGGTACTCTTTTTAGGAAAAGGTTATTTTTTTAAGAAAATTTTTTTTTTCAGAAAGGCTACTTACCAAAAGAAAAGAAAAGGTATTATTTTATTTTTAAGAAAAGATACTTTTAAGAAAAGGAATTTTTGTAAGAAATGGTATTTTTTTAAGAGAAGGTATATTTTTTTGAAGAAACGCTTTTTTACGAAAGAACATGTACAATTTTAAGAGTAGGTACTTATCTGAAAGTTATTTTGTTTTACAAACAAGGTACTCTTTAAAGAAAAGGTAGTTTTTTAAGAAAAGGCAATATTTTGTAAGATAATGTACTTTTTTAAGCAATGGTACTTCTTTCAGATAAGGTATTTTTTAATCAAAGGTACTTCTTTAAAAAAATATATTTTTTAAGAAAGGGTAGATTGTTTAAGAATATGAATAGGTATTTTTTGAGCAAATTTACTTTGTCTAAGAAAATGCACTTATTTAAAAAAATGTTATTTGTTTAAACTTCTTTCACTTTGGCTTTTCTAAATTTACTTTTTATTCAGTTTAAACCATAGATAAAGGAAATAAGTAGATATCCCACAGGCGTTGTCAAGTACTGCCACTAGGTGCTGTGTTGTCGTTTTGTAACTTTCATTGACGTTTAAACCATAGATAAAGGAATTAACTAGATATCGCACATGCCGTGGGAAATTTCTTGTTCAATGGGATATTTTCTAGATGGAGCTGAATGCAATAATTACAACGTTTGATCCCAAACAAAATATACCTTGCAATATGTATTTAGAACAGGTGATAGCAGTCGGTGTTGTAGGCAACATCAACAGGCATTTTGTTTTGTTTAGAGTGCCGATGCTGTACAAGTCAACACAAACGAATACCAACAATAACAGTACACCAAAAAAGCTCATAACCAAAATGCATTTGAATTTGAAAGTGGGGAACACAACGACATGAAAAAAACTAAATTAGTTGTTTGAATAGCACAACCTGGAAAATGATTCTATTTTTGTATTGAAAAAATGTCCCACACTGTTGAATAAACGTCAGTGAATGTTATGAGAAACGTCAATGAAAGTTACAAAACGACAACACAGCACCTAGTGGCAGTACTTAACAACGCCTGTGGGATATCTACTTATTTCCTTTATCTATGGTTTAAAAAACAGTGTGGGACATTTTTTCAATACAAAAATGGAATCATTTTCCAGGTTGTGCTATTCAAACAACTAATTTAGTTTTTTTTCATGTCGTTGTGTTCCCCACTTTCAAGTTAAAATTTTGTTATTTTGATTCTATCTTTTTGTTTACTGTTATTGTTGGTGTTCGTTTCTGTTGAATTAGAGAGCAACGGACAACAAAACAAAAACAAAATCCCCGTTGATGATGCCTACCACACCTATTGTTAGCACCTGTTCTAAATACATCTTGCAAGGTATATTTTGTTCGGGATCAAACGTTGTAATTATTTCATTCAGCTCCATCTAGAAAATATCCCATTGAACAACAAATTTCCCAAGGCATGTGCGATATCTAGTTAATTCCTTTATCTATGGTTTAAACTACAATATGCAATAAACAGGCGCCACCTAGAAAATTTCCCATTAAACAAAAAATATCCCCCGATATGATAGTCTAGACACAAACCAAACAAAAATTACGAGTACAAGAGTAAGTGTGCTCCCAAATGTAATTCCATGCTCAGGGTTGTATTTCATGGATTTGCCAGTCTTGCACCATAGATAAAGGAAATAATAGATATAGCGTGCCCATTGTCAACTTTATTCACTAGGTGCTGCATTGTACTAGTGTCACTTTCACTGAAGTTTCCCATTATTCTCATTAACGTTTATTCAAAATTGTGGGAAATTTTTCTTAAAGTAATTTAAACAAGGAAAATGTGACAAAATTTAAATGATTTTATATAATAGCATTTGTTTCTTATATTAAAATCAATTTCAAAGCCATGAGGTCGGTGTTGGTATATCTATAACAGTAAACACGTAACACTGCCCAAAGTTGAACACGCCGGAACGCCTTTTTAATCTTAATCTTCCCCGCGCAAAACCTATATCAACTTCTGTGGTCGCAGATGCCAAAACCGTTAGAGAGTCTGAGGACTCTCAACAAGGAATGGTAGCTGAACCGGAGGAAGAACCAATTTATTAGGACTTAGTCGGTGGTGTCATGGCTTTTCAATTCGATTGCCATGAGATATTCTACTTTGCATTAGTGTTGCATTCGTGTTTCAGTGATATTTTTGTTGAAAATTATTTTTTCTTTTGATATGAAATTTTAGATTTTTATTGTCATATTTTTTGACTTTTTGTTTTGGGATCAAAAAAAATCCCATTTATTGCTTTCAACGACATCTAGAAAATTACCCATTACACTAAAATTTTCCCAACAATTGTGTTTCATCTATTAGTTTACTTTATCAATGTCTTGCACTTTGGCTTTTCTAAATTTACTTTTTATAGGGTTCAAAACTACAATATGTAATAAACAGGCTCCACCTAGAAAACTTCCCTTTAAACCAAACCAAATCAAAACTACCCAATAGAGTTGATAATAATGGGTTGTAATAAAGTAGTTAAAAAAAAGTTGTTTACAATTTTTTCATTTAGCCCCCATGATCTTCGTTCCAGAACTTTGGGCAAAATTATCCAGCGGTGTTAAATCTTGTAGGCGAATTTCGATAACCAAAGCGCAAAATTAGGCGCTCTCCAAATAATTCCTTCAATAAATACCTAGTGGCACGCGCTGTGTTCCACACAGCGATTCACCAGATAATCTTGTATCAATACTTGCCTGTAAATGCCCAGCAATCAGCTATTCCCAAATCTCCATCATAATCATCAGGAGCATGACAAGCTTCCAGGGATAAAATCTGTGAGAGCAAGGTGTGACGATTTTCCCGCTGCAGGAATAAAACCCACTCTTGAATCCCTCCTTCATGTAGGTATAGCGTACATATATCTAAAGTCTGTACATGCGATGTATACCCTCATTAGCCAGGGAATCGCATATCGGCCGCAGCCTGAAGTTCCGCTGGCGATATCACTTAAGGAGACTTAAAGTGAATTGCAACTCCCACGTCAACTTCTGATCTTTGAGAAGTTTGTTGACCTACATACGGTAGTGGACTAAAGTAGATCCTAGAATGTATATACAAGAATGTGGGCAAGAATATGAAGGGTCGGATTAATTTGTGCAAAACTCATAAAAACTGGGCACCTGATGACTGGAAACGAGTGATTTGATCAGATGAAACAATGCCGATCGGCTACAATTCAACTCATAAGGCACTACAAGCAGTTACGTTGTTTTGAATTTTCCAGCGTCTCAACAATGGCTTAAGGAGTATCTACTCTCCAAATGCGGAAGATTTGCCTATTGACGTAAATGAGCTTCATCGCCGAACAAAATTGCCATGTGCAAATCGAGCGTAATATAAGCGCTAAAGAGACTAAGAGCCAGAAGCTCAAAATCGCAACGAAAGGCAAATAAGCGAATTCTCTCTGGTCCTTAACGACTCCATAGCACACATCCTCCTGCTGTCTAGTGCTGGCTTCATGCTGAAAATATGCTGAGTAGACTCATCCTCATCATTAAAACTTCTGCAAATGGCAAATGCTATGACCTTTGCCGCAGGTCTTCCCATCAGACAGTATCCTGTCAAGATTGGCACAAGCATTGAGACCTTGGGTCTAGATGGAGACAGAAGGTTCATAAATCTCCTCCTATCCAATGTCGGCGAAATTTATCTCATATATGGATAATTTATTCCTCTCTCCTACCGTCCTTGCATTACACAGTGCAATACGAAAAAATATAGCCATATACGGGCACCACTACGTGATAAGAGACCAAAAAAAAGACCCGAGTCTCCCAGTTTTGCCCAAAGTCATGCACTTTTTTTATGGGCCCCCAAAGATTTGGGGCCTCGGTGTTATTTTTGCAAAAAAGTGATCATTTTCTCAGGCTCATATCTTGCAATTTGTTCGGAATTTTGATTTACCCTCTGAGGGAAAGTTGTAGCTCCTGTCATAAAGAATAAAAATTGTCAACATATAAAATCAAAATAACTTCATCATCAAGGTCAAAATCGCAACCAACTTTAAAAAATTCGATTTTTTACCTTTTTTCCCTTGTTCAGGTCCATAGGTAGCAAACCGTTGAAAATTCAAGGAAACAATCAATGTACCTAAGATCTCAATAAACCATTTTTTAGAACATATGAACTTCCTAGGAATGATTCTTAATACCTTTTACTTCAACATTGAGATACTATGCTATCTCAACAACCGCAACAGCACAGGCAAAGTAGTAAGCTCAGCACACGCAACAAGGGACGCAGCACACAATATAAGAATCATTCCTAGAAAGTTCATATGTTCTCAAAAGTTGTTTATTGAGATCGTAGGTACATTTTTGCAGTTGAATGTTTCCTTGAATCTTGAACGGTTTGCTACCTATGGACCTGAACAGGGGGAAAAAGGTAAAAAAATCGAATTTTTAAAGTTTTTTTTGCGATTTTGACATTGAAGATGAATATTTTAGATTTTATATGTTCACAATTTTTTATAACAAGAGCTACAACTTTCCCTCTGAGGGTAAATCAAAATTCGGAACGAATTGCACGATATGAGCCTGACAACATGATCACTTTTTTGCAAAAATGACACCGAGGCCCCAAATCTTTGGGGGCCCATAAAAAAGTGCATGACTTTGGGCAAAGCTGGGAGACACTGGACTTTTTTTGTTGTCTTTTATCACGTAGTGGTGTCCGTATATGGTTATATTTCCATGACTTAAAAAATTACACACAGTGTTACCATATAGTCTTGCAGGTCAAACGCTCTCCAGTTTAGCAAAATGTGCTCTGGTACCCATATAAGGTAAATATCGTACTCCTGAGCCATCTTTGTTAAGAAATCTGCGATAGTCCTATGCAGATGTTAAGTTCAGTAATACTGATTCCAGGGGCTTGAAAGCCGGCTGACTGCCAGAAAAGCTACTAATCCTTAACACTAATGTACAATTATCCTTCGGTCAACCGGTCACTTCCATAATCACCAAAATTTTCGTCTGATAAACGCTACAATGATCGGGTAGTCTAAGTGAAAGCAACCCAGCAAAAAACCATTAAAATTTTGAAGCAGTACGTGATTCTTAGAGCTCTGAACTGCTTCTTGCCTCAAAAATGCAACGGAGTAAGTGAGAATATAGAGATTTTTGGAAAGTTGTACAGAAGTGCTTCTGAGAAATAATAAAGAAGCTATAAAATCATCACAACTTATTAAAAACTCTTAGACATGTTGCTATCTCAGATAAGAACATTTCGTCTCCTATCACTACATCGCTTCTTAGAATCAGACTGCATTTGGATGAGAGTATCGAGAGCTTCTAAGTGGAAATTTTGTTCAAAGAACAAGCGCTCTTATCAGCGCATTGGCTAGTGCTTCCGACCAATTTGGTGCTTCCAGTACTGCATTTTTTGCTGGGTGCCTGATCAATCGGTTTTGAACCATCCGTGTTGAAATGAACATATCCCTCAACAGCAGGAATTCCTGGTGTTCCAGGAATCGCTTTCTATAAGAAATTGTAACCGATCGAATATTGGATTCGATTTTGCATAGTCGAGATTAAAAGAAATGTTTAGATTGCATTCCAATACTATTAGATGACTGACTGCGATTAGGCCCCATTGTGACAGTTGCTTTAACCAGAAGCCAGACGTGAAAGCAATCTGCTTTTCTATAATCCTCACCGGCAGCAGATGCAATGTTACATTCTGTGCATCAGCGGGAGTGGCATGGAGGGCATCGGTTATGCACATCGTCGCCATTCTCAGTCCTAGTGACATGTGCATAGATGGAATTTTCTACCACTTGCCACCACACAATAACCCATTATAGCACCGCTACGTAGATCATTTGCAATATACATCCCTTTTTAGCCGGAGGGTAATCGGCGAATTTTTCGCCCTTTCTACTATTTTGGGTCTGAAACTGAGCTTACTGGCCAAAAAAACACCCAAGTATTTGGCGCACACTGCAAACTTAACTTTAGACCAGCTCAATGTGACATGTTGGGGAGCTTATAACTTCGGGTTAAAAAAGACTATCTCTAATATCTGGTGCATATGGTTTAGGATACTGGGTTTCTTGTCCCTTACTGTTATTGCCACGTCGTTCGCGTAAACAATAACTTTTCCACCTGAATTTTCGGGGGATCGGTTTCACTGGTTGTGAGAAGCTCTCCCCAATCCCTTCGTGGGATGTAGTGAGAAACGGGTTTATACGGGTATACCATTTACCGCAAGATTCAACAGAAGTGTTGACAAGATCCCTCCTTGATATCTGTAGTCACCAGGCATAACAGCATAACTCGAGTTATGCTGCAATTTAATTTTTCGAGAATCGAGCTGTATATATCTTACTGCACACTATATCAATTTTGTGCATTTTTGTTTACAAATGAAATTTGAACCTTTAAAACGCTCTCCTAAAAAGTTGCAAAAATAGACATATGCTGTTATGCCTTGTGACCACAAATATGATCCTCTATTGATATACTTGGTAGAGTTTTAGATGCTCAATTCGATCATGTATCGTCTCCCGTGAGCATTTCGTATAATATCCCCTCAAGATCCAAGCTAAGGGTCGATAGAGCTAATTCTATGATTAACGGACTCTCAATGTGAATAGAGACGTCAAGGAATCACACTTTTTCATGGAGCCCAGTCCTCGAATATCTGGCGTTGTTATACGCATGCTGCGCACCAGATAAAAATCTTGCATCAATACTCGCCTGTAAATGCCCAACAATCAGCTGTTCCCAAATCGTCATCAGGATCATCAGGAGCATGTACAAGCTTACAGGCCTAAAGTCTTTGGGAGCTAGGTGTGACGATTTTCCCGCTGCGGGAATAAAAACCCACTCTAGTATCAATCCCTCCTTTAGGTATATCGTATATCTAAAGTCTATACACCCGACGTATAACCTCATTAGCCAGGGAATCGTATGTTGGCCGCAGCCTGAAGTTCCGCTGGTGTTATCACTTAAGGAGACTTAAGGTGAATTTCACAGTGCAACATGAAAAAACATAACCTTATACGGACACCACCACGTGATAAAAGACCCGTGTCTAACAGTTTTGCTCAAAGCCATGCATTTTTTTTATGGCCCCCCTCGGTGTCATTTTTGCAAAAAAAGTGATAATTTTGTCAGGCTCATATCTTGCAAATCGTTCGGAATTTTGATTTCCTCTCTGAGGGAAAGTTGTAGCTCTTGTCATAAAGGTAGTAAACCGTTCAAGATTCAAGGAAGCAATCAACTACAACAATGTACCTAAGATCTCAATAAACAACTTTCTAGAATATATGAACTTTCTAGGAATGGTTCTTATATTGTGTGCTGCGTCCCTTGTTGCGTGTGATGAGCTTTGGCTGTGCTGCTTTGGTCGGAGAGATAGCATAGTATCTCAATGTTGAAGTAAACGGTGTAAAGTATCATTCCTAGGAAGTTCATATGCCATAGAAAGTTGTTCATTTTTATCTACGGACCTGAACATGGGAAAAAAGGTAAAAAAAATCGAATTTTTAAAGTTTTTTTTCGATTTTGACCTTGAAGATGATGTTTTTTTGAATTTATACGTTCACAATTTTGGTTCTTTATGACAGTAGCTACAACTTTCCCTAAGAGAGGAAATCAAAATTCCGAACGATTTGCAAGATATGAGCCTGACAAAATAATCACTTTTTCGCAAGAATGACACCGAGGCCCTTTCTTTTGTTTGGTCTTTTATCACGTAGTGGTGTCCGTATATAGTTATATTTCCATGACTTAAAAAATTACACACAGTGTTATTATGAGTTACAACTTCCGTTGCAACTTCTGATCTATGAGAAGTTTGTTGACCTACATACAGGAGTGGACTAAAGTGGATACAAGAACGTATATACAAGAATGTGGACAAGAATGCGAAGGGTCGGATTAATTTTTGTCGGATTCGGTCGGATTAATGACTGGAAACGAGTGATTTGATCAGATGAAACAAAAAATAATCGTTTTCAATCTGATGGAATACAATATTTATTGGTGGAAGAGGACCGGTGAAACCATTCAGCGAAACCATTCAACGGTGAAACCATTCAACGGTGAAAACCGGTGGTAATGGTTGTGCCGATGTTTCAGTTGGCTGGGCATTGGTCCTCTGGTAACAACAGAAATAATTACGAATAAGAAGCACTATCTATGCATTTTGTAGAACAATGTGCCCGTGTTTATTGAAGAGTGATCCCTCTTCACCAGAAATAAGTTTGCAGCAAGATGGGAATCCAAAACACACTCTCAAAATTGGGCAAAAATGGTTTGCTAAAAAATAATTCCAAACAATGAAGTGGTCAGTTCAAAGCCACGATTTGAATCACTCTAAGAATTTGTGTGCAATTGTCACAAGAAGACTCGCAATACGAACGACCATCGACCAACTTAAAGGATCTTTGGTTAAGAGTCTCAGCGGAATGGGCTAAAATTCAACCACAAACTTTTAAAAATCTCATGGAAAGCATGCCTTCGTGCATAGAATGTGTTTTAGAGAACAAAGGACTTAAGAAAGAAAAAACTTGGTAAACATTTTAAAGATGAACAATACTGGATAAAAACGTCCACAATTTACAATATTTTTTTTTATTAACTTCTTAATGATATAGTGTACTGTATTTTGGATTTTATTGAAGAGGAATGTTTTAGTTTTATGCTTAAAAAATATCATTCAAATTTCTATAATAAAAAATATCATAAGAAATTTCGAAAGATCTTGCATTAATGTATCCACTTTAATCCGCTACCGTATGTAGGTCTCCTGGTCTAGCGAGTTGTCAGGAAAATGGATATTTATAAGTAGATTGAGCCAATCCCCAATTTTCCAATTCTTCAGGTACTCTATTGTCGGGATTCCTGACACCAGTATTTATTTTAGTCTTGAAATCTCGAATACCTGATTTACAGAATAATATCCACGATTATATTTGCGCCCGTCTGAATGCATTCTCCCTGGCCTGATTGGCCCTCGAGGACTTGGCTGTATTAAATTGTTTCCGGCATGATTTCCCTATGTCCACAATTTTCCCATTTCACCAGGAAGGTTGTTATCTTTCACCTTGGCTTCATTGTTGGACAAGTAAATTGCCTGCTGCATTATGTATGTCATCTTCGCGTCTTAGCTCAGCAGTAGATTCTGCGGCCAAATTCAGGGTAGGCCATGTTTAAATCCAACAGGAATCTGACTTATTTATGATCACTTGATTAGTTAAGGTTCGCGATCAGTAAATGTACTGACCTTAAGGACATTCCATTTCCGAATCATTCCGTCCTCCGTTGCAAAGGTCACGTCTAAAACCTCTTGCGTGGTGTTAAGTTGGCTCATTGGCTCTATTTTAACGGGTGATTTTTTGCTAATTGGTTTTCCAGTGCCAAGTTTTTGCCAGTTCACGTGTGAAAAATGTTCAGTTTGCCTTCCCATTTCATCATGAATAGACCACAGATTAATTTATACATAGATTTGTCAACTCGCTCATCGATTTAAAGATTGACGGCAAGCTAACTTGTGGAAGTTTCAAGTTTGAATGGCAAAAGAAGAATTCTGTCGCTGAGGTTTGATAAACACAGCTGAAATTAGATATCCTTGTTTGGGTACCAACAATTTCAAATTTGCTATGGAAAAGGTGCTATAATTATAATGTTGACCTTGTACGAGGGACATTTACAAAATTTTACCATCGCCCCTACAAAGTTCTGCCTTTTTCGGGGTGAGCAAAGAACATAGAAATGTTAAATTTTCTCACAACTGTATTTTTTAGTAGGCTTCTTTAGCATGATTTATTTACCTCGCTTATTTAAATTATACGACCAGTATATATGGAGACCTAAGCGATATTAAGCCATTTTAAGCGACTCTTTGTACAAACTCGTCCAAAGAGTACCAATACAAGTGGTATTTATTGTTATTCCAGCTTAACTGAAAATTCGACCACTTTGTTTGAGAAGGTAAGCGATTTTAACTGGAGCCGCTTAAATTAGCTTAGCGCTCCATACAAAAGGTAGAAAAATTAGCTTAGCGAGGACAAATATCATAAACAAAACGACGGAAAGTTGTAATTTTTATCTGGGCAATTGACTCGCTGACAGGGCAGAAAATGTAACATTTTTCCACTTTTTGAGTGCAACAATCTCAGAAAAGAACGCAAAACCTTGCAGTATGGTTGGACTTTTTTCAAAAGCGAACACAAAAATGCAATTTTAGAGCAAAGGCCAGAAAAATTCTTGAATTTTTTCTCAGAAACGAAATAGCCATAAGAATCGTCAAATTGTCAAATCATCATTAGCTGTTTTTGCGCCTACAAATCGTCAAAATTACGATAAATCGTTACTTGTGGCAATACTGGTATCAGTGCATACGGGACAACACAAAAATTTAGATTAGAGTCCAACAGATGTTTTTCAAGGAAAATGTAGATCATATTTTTACAACAAGTAACTTTCTTAAAGAACAATTTTAAAAAAGTGCCATAAATAAATATTTCCCTTTAGAAAACATGTACTCCTACCTCAGTAAAGTTAAGGCATTTTCTTATTAAAATCAATGAGTGTTCGAACTCACGGGCGATGTGTGAACACCTTTTTGTTACACGGTACCTATTCGATTTCTATGAACACATTAGTAAATGTTACATTGAAAAATAAAAAAAGAATAATTTTTGTGCTGAAGTCTCTTTTGCTATTGCACTTTCTTTTTTCTTACATCTGCTTTAACATTAGATGTAATATTGTTAAAATAAATAAAGCAATATTTATATCACTGGAATAATTGTTTTTGTTTTGTTATAAACAGAGCGACGAGAAAAAATATTGTATATTATAGAGAACTTATTGTACTCTTTTTCCGCTCTCATGTAGAGAGTCTGAGTAAAAGAGCATACATGAGTCTTAAGCTCTTTATAGAATATTTCAATTTAATTGCACCATTTCGACAATGTTATTACATAAAACAATACAAAAATCATAAATATTTCAAAAGGCATCAATGTTTCACATCAAAATTATGAATGGACCAAGTTACGACAAAAAGAGAGTAATACGTTTTGAATCGTTCGCCAGATGTCGCCAGTGCTACTGAGTCATACAATTTGTTCCATGAGTTCTCTATACTATTCAATACTCTTTGGCGACGACGAACTGCTTGTTTATCTGCTGCCGCTACATCAATACCACCTGACTTATTTTCAATCAGAGACTATTGTTGTATAACAACCACGTATGTATGTCATGCTAACGGTGTGTGTTGTTTGAATGTGTTCACTTTGATAGATTGCCCTACCCGTGCCTATAGATGTTAACACATCAAAAGACATCATCAGCTACGACAAATGTGGATCATTTAAAAACAAGTTATTTTTCTAACTCTCCTTCAAAGGTTTTGTAAATATTTCCCATTGAAAACCTTTTGAATCCGACTTGTAAATAGATAGATACATAATTTGATACTGAAGTATCAAATTTATTTTTCTTCAAAATGCCGGTCCTTTGAAAAATTCTGAAATTTTCGATAGAAAAAGATGAGCTATTAATTTCGGATACAACCGTTATTGTTTTTGTTCAACAAATTATATATTGTAAAATTATAAAATCTGTAACAGGAAATAGTTTTAACTTCAGTTCAAAAAACTTCATAAGACGTTAACCTAGTTCTTTGTTCAACTCAATTTATTTGGGCAACAATCAAATTTGTAAAAATTTGAAAATTTAAAAAAAAAATGTTGTTCAAATTTGAAAAAGGGTAAATTAACAATCGTGTAATGAATTGGGCTACAAAATAATTAGCAAACTCGGTTTCCAATAAATTTGTTAGTTTTTCAAATATTGATCCCAGCCAGCCAAATTCGAAGCGCTCTAAAAGAGGAGCATGGCGCTCCTCATAGGAGTGTTTGCGGAGTACACTTACAAAGGGTGTCGGAAAGAGCTCCGCATGGGATTGTTTTAGGAGCGTTGAATCATGAGAAACTCCTAGAAGAATTTCAGGAAGAAATAATAAAAATTTCTCTAAAAACAAAACAATCATTGAAAGATACTTCGTTTTATAAAAAAATAATTTTAAAGAAAAACAGATTGCATTGTAGAGAATATTGAAGATGTGATATGTTTTTAATTAATTACAAACTTAGGACCATTTGGGAAAAGAAATATGAAGCATTAATTCAGGGTTGTTTTCGGATGATTCTAGCAGACATTTTTCAAAAATTAGTGGCGAAAAAAGGAGTCCGTGCGGAGTCTTTGCGGGATACCTGAATGAGCGTTCTGGGACTCCAAAGACACTCATTTATAGGAGTCCGCACGGTGCCCTTGCGGATTGGCTAAATGAGGGTGTAGGGACTCCAAAAACACTCATTTAAGGAGTCCTTATGGTGCACTACTTTCATATATTTTGAGCGCGCTGTTTTCTTCGGCGGATATGGTCCTTTCTCATTCTACCTAGGAGCGTTAGCGTACCGTGTGGGGAGTCCTATTGGAGCATTCGAGCATTTGCATACTGAGTTAGCGCACCCCACACCAAAGCGACTGCCGTGTCGTTTCCACATATCTAATTGAAGCTGCCGCATATACCTGCCCTGGGAAAGTGAACGTGTTTTCTTATAAATAGTCAGGACATCAGCTTGGAGATATATGGGCCACTTAAACAAAGATAAATCTTATTCCCAATTTCCTTTATAGGGTTTGTACCATAGAGTAATGACGCATAGAGACGCCAACTCTCTCAGTAAATTGATGGCATTTGTTGTGTTGCAGATGGGCGGTTGGGTGTTGGAAAGTATTGCTTTAATACTACCAGATAGAGGCAATGGCTCAAACCATCCAACAATAAATCAGCACGGCATTTCTATTTGTGCGTTAAAATGTTTGCGTAAATACCCCACATCTACGTAAAGGGTTTTTCAACAGAGACGCTACAAAAGTAAATCGATAGGGACAGCAAACGACGCCATATTTTTTCCCGCTCTTTTGACATTTCTCTTCAGTAAGGTTTGCCATTTCATCATGGAAAGATATACGAGCCAACAACGAGTCGAAATTATTAAAATTTACTATCGAAATTTGGAGTCAGTGGCCTCAACTTCAGTGGCCTCAATCATCTTCAGCGATGAGGCTCATTTCTGGCTGAATGGCTTCGTCAATCAGCAGAATATGCGTTATTGGTCAGACAGCAATCCACACGTAATCCATGAGTCATCATTAGGGGCGTTTTTTTCGTAACTTATACACGTTAACTCATATAAAATGAAAACGTGCACGTTGACATGTATAATTTTAGAAGTTGAGAATAGCCCCGATAAAAGTGTTACCAAGTTCGACTTTGTTGTATGGAAAATATAAAATGTATGTCATTTCATTTCTTATATTTCCACGACGTTTCGAAAATTATGATGTAAATATAAGGGGTAGTTAATTTTTTTATCAAAATATTTAAAAAGTTGTATAAAATATTATTGGTTTTTTCTTCTTCAAGAATAAGGATTCCAAGGCAATACTGTAGACCAAACAACTAAAGAAAAACTAAAAGGAAGTAAAGTGAAGAAGGAAGCCTATACTTTACCACAACTCGACAACGTTCACAAGAACACCTTCGGCTCTGTCTACGTACAATGCATTTTTGTGATACACTTTGTGTACTCTTTGGTACACATTTGAGGACCTTTGTGCAGATTTTTGGTGTGGTTTACGCACAAATTGGTAATTTTGTAATTTTTGGTGCATTTATGGTACAATTGATGACATTTTTAGGTACTTGTTACGTACTTTTGGTACATTTTGTGTAGTTTTTGTAAATTTTTGACTATATTGATGTACTTTCTGGTGGATTTCATGCACTTTATGGAACTTGATATGTACTTTGTGGTAAATTGTATGTACTTTTATGTACATATAAATGATGTATGTAGTTTCTGGTACATTTTATGTACTTTGTGAATAAATAGCACACCGATCCACATTCATTACTTCAATTAATTTTCTCTAACCTCTCTATAGAATAGCGTTTGACGTTCTCGCTGCTTCTGAGCTCGTTTTGAGATGTAAAAGAGCACGCGGCTTGCTCGGGGACGCCCTTTTTGTTTTATTATTTGCCCGTGCTCTCGAGTCGTATATGTTGGTTTTCTTTTTACATCTGACAAGTACCGAGCTGCTGCGCGTTTAAGATGTTTGTTTTATTTCTAAGTAGTGTTTTACATCAATATGGCATTAAAGTCCTGAAAAAATGCAATTGAAATCTCATATTTGCATATTTCGTATAGCCAAACATCTGCTTTTCAATACTGTATTCAGAAGTTAATTTACTCGAAATTTCCAAATGAAAGAATTTTGCTGCAATGTCAATGCAGAATAACCACCTTATATATTACATTATTTTCTTTAGTATTTTGTTTTGGTTTTGACTTTTAAATAAACAAATTGACAAATAAGAATGAAAAATTATAGGAAGAAGCCAAGTTGAATATACTCAACGTCTAGGTTAGGAAAAAACGCCCCTATTGCATCCCGAAAAAATTACGGTTTGGTGCGGTTTATGGGCCGGCGGCGTCATTGGGCCGTACTTCTTCCGTGATGATCAAGACCCGCACATTACTGTGAATGCGAATCGCTAACCGATAACCGAATATTTTTGGCCGCAATTGGATAATATGGACTTGGAGGACATGTGGTTCCAACAGGACGGCGCCACAAGCTACACAGCGAATGCCACAATCAATCTATTGGAAACCAAGTTTGGTGAACGTGTTATGTCACGAAATGGCCCAGTCGATTGGCCGCCTCGGTCGTGCGATTTGACGCCGTTAGATTATTTCCTGTGGGGCTACGTCAAGTCTATGGTCTATGCCAACAAGCCAGCGACGATTGATGAACTTCGTACGAATATCGAACGTGAAATTGCGGCCGATTTATGCTTGAAAACCGTCGAAAATTGGGTTCAGCGACTGGATTTCTGCAAGCGTGCCCGTGGTGGCCATGCAAAAGAAATCGAGTTCCATACATAATGGCATCGAACGTACTTTCACAGGAATAAAGAATTTCATTGGTATCTAAAACCGGTTTTGTTTTATTTAAAAAACTTTTGTAGCGCTCTTATTGAAAAACCCGATACTAACAATAAAATATATCAAAAAAAAAGTCCAAAATACGTTTACATTTCACAGATTTTCATCAAAACGACAGTTTTTCAGCAAAGTCAAAAATTTTTGTAATTCGAAGTGGTGTAAGTCAAGAATAGTGTGAAAGGAAATGTCAGATGAGAACAATGGCAGCTCTATACCTAGACGAATATAGTATAGACACATTTTTTCTTTTATCTGACGTTTCATTTCACGCTCTTCGTCGTAGGTTTGTGGAAATGAGAGAAATTAAATTTAAAATTAACTTACACCAGGTGGAGTTACAAAATATGTTCACTTAACTTTTTCATGTCGTTTTGGGTGTAGAACTGAAAAATGTAAATGTATTTAACACTTTTTTATTGACTTTTATCATTGGTATACATTTGTATTGTATTTAACACAACTAGTTAGTTTGTCACAAAAAAACGAAATTCGGTTTTTGTTCCTTTGTTGGACGTTGTTTACTATTGCCTCTATCTGGTATTATTGAAGCCATGTTTTCCACCATCTAACGTTTATTTGCAACCATACCTAGTTTAATTTACTGAGAGAATAAATGTGCCTATACTATATTCGTCAGTGGCCGTCGGTGGTGCAATGGTAGTGTGCGCGCCTCTGGTACATGAGATCCTGGGTTCTAACCCTGCTCAGAACACCTTAAATTTTCTTTCAGCGGCGGTCACCTCGCATAGTGACGGCGACATTATCCAGTATTTAGCCATGAAAAAGCTTCTCAAAATATCGATCGGAATCGGTGTAAAACTGTAGGTCCCAATCAGTGAGTGAAAACTGGAAAGCGCACAGCTCAGTGATTGTGAGAAGCTCTCCCCTGTCCCTTCATGGGATGTAATGGGAAACCATTTATTTATTTTATATTATATTCGTCTATGGCTCTATACCTCCTTACTCTCTGTTTTGTACTAAAATATCAAATTTTTTTTTATACAAACTGTCAATTCTCACCTTTGAAGATATTCGGAAATTAATGTTGTTATTGAATATTAATTATTAAATTTGGATATAACCGCCATTGTTTTTGTTACAAATAGTTTTAACTTCACTACAAATACTAAATTTAGTGTCTCTTCCCTGTGTCTCATCCCTGATTTATGTTGTTATCGATCGACGTACATGAACTACACACATGCGAACATTACGATGGGTACAATTGATGTTGCTGCTGGTGGCCGGGACCGGCCTGGACGTTGGCCATGGTGAATTGTGTGTAACATTACAATACCAAACACAACCAATGCGACGCGACGACAGCGCCAAAGAAGACGACATCAGCAGCGACGTCGACGTCGACGTCGATGATAACACCACACGACAACTTGTTAGTTTGGCGAGGAAACAACGCGAATTCAGTTTTATAACGAACATCGAGTGTAACGGATGATTTTAGCGGAAACAAAATAAATTTTTGAAATCGATTTGCTAACGATTTGGGGTTCGGTGTAAATTTTAGTGTCTGTTTTTACAAATCGTATCAGTGATAGACGGCTGTGGTGTGAACGTTCAATGAAGTTGAAAATACTACTTGCTTCATGTGTGAGCATACGCGGCACTCGCTTGCCATTTTATAACCTTAACTAATCAAGTGTGAGCCAGCTAGCCGCTGTCTGCCTCTCTTCCAGTCAACATTTGTAATGTTGTTTGTTTCGGTTGTTTGATGATTATTTAGCAAGTTTGTTACATGCAACAACTACAACACTAACAACAATAACACTATCGGCGACAGCAACAGCCACAACAACAACACCAACATCGGTTGCAACAAACTGCCTTAACCAGCAAGTGGATGGATGATACCCTCGCAGAGTTGTCGCCTATAACTCTGGGAGTTTGTTGTTGAATTTGTTGTTGTTGTTTTTTTTTTGTATTTTTTAATGTTGTCGTCGTTGGTTGTTTTTGATGTGACAAAAACAAACAAATAAAAAGTGAAACTTTTTATGTTGTATGCATGTGTCAGTCGGTTGGTGTGTCCGTTTCTGTTTGTGTGCGTGTGTGTGTGTTAACAATTTGTAATTTGTTGCAGCAAAAAGTCAAATACAACTACAACAACAATAACTCCAATAACGTTATAAAAAGTTTTGTGCAAAAAGGATCTTAATACTTTTAACAAAAAAAAAAAACAAAACAACAAAAAAGAAATTTACGAAATAAAAGTAATTTTTAAAACTCTGTTGTCCTGCAAGGATATTTTGCAACCAACTCCTGAATTGGATATTGAATTTTTTTTCTTGGCTGTTACTAGTTTATGGTGAGTTGTTTTTTGTTATTAATTAATGAAAATGCTTTTATAAATTTGTTAAAAGTTAGGTATTTCTTATTTCAAATACAAAACTACTTTTGTGTCTTAAGTCTTTCGTTTGCATATTGTACCAAGTGGGGAAAATAATTCCTTTCATCTTGAGGTATTTTTTTAATCTATAATTTCCTATTATCCCAAGTGTGAATTGTTCTTTGAAATTAATTATGATCCGGACCTTTAAACAATATGGGGAAAATATCAACTTTTATTAAGAAGTTGATGCAACAAATTAATATAGTTTTCAGGAACAAGTATTGTTTTGTGTTTTGGAGATTTCCGATTCAGATTCGTTGTCCTTTAACTTATCATCCTGAAAGTTAATACTTTTTAGGATTAGGAGTAAATTCCTAAAAAGAAAACAATAATACGAATCGGTATTTTAACATATAGACGCCTTAAGTTGCGAACGAAAGAGCCAAGAGAAAGATTAACATGAAACAATTTCGAAACTAAAATTTACAATCGCCATTTGTTTGTGGTAATAATTTCCTTATGTTTAGTCCAACCAGCATGAGATTTCAATGGGAGGGCAGAAAAAAAGATTCCGCCAAAATGTTTAGAAATATATTTTATCTGAATTTCATTAACACTCAATGAGTAAATAGTTGTATTAATCTTACGAAAATTTAATCAAATTTATAAAATCTACAAATACGAGGTTGCTATTTCGGTTCGAGCAATATAAAAACAATCATTTATCATTGGAAATGGTTTTATTGTTTTTCAAAATATTCTCCGTGAGGATCAATACACTTTTGCATGCGCCCAAACCAATTTTCGATGCACTTTTTACACTCCGATTGAGACACCTCCAAAACATGGTGTTTGAAATCTACAACAGCTGCTTTGTGCTTTAGAAACGTTGACCACGCAGTAGAAAGAAGTCGTTGGGTGTCAAATCAGGGCTGTACGGCGGACGACCCATCAACTCGACATTCTGAGTGCTCAAATAGCCCATTGTTTCAGCTGATGTGTGAGAGATGGTATTGTCCTGATGAAAAATGATACGTTTTCTCGTGTTGTTTTTCCTTATTTCTTCGAAAACTGTTGGCAACTCAGAATTGACCGTCCTACGTACCATTGAATGCACTGTGGCCATATGACTGATGTGCTTCTTGCTTCGATATGCTTCTTCCACGAAACACTTTTGTTGGATTTAGCTCGTCTTGAAAGTCCCATACGGTCGATGACTATTTTGTTTCGTGCTCATATGAATAGATCCATGTTTCGCCACCTGTGACGACTTATACACTGAATTTGAGTTACCGCGGTTGCATTTTTTCCAACATTTCTTTGCTCCAATCGACACGGGCCCTTTTTTAGGCATTCTTCTAATCATGTGGGATCCAACGAGAACAAATCTTCTTCACGGCCAAATGAACATGCAATATCTTATTGATGCTAGTAGTACTAATGTCTAAGGAAGCTTCAATCTCACGGTATGTCATATGTCGGTCTTGCTTTATCAGTTCACGCACAGCATCGATGGTTTCCGGCAAAACGACTAAAGTTGGACGACCTTCACGAAATTCATCCAGGAGCGTACGGCGTCCGAAACTGAACTCTTGGTATCAACGATTTACAGTGGTTTTTGATGGTGCTTCATTACGAAAAGTCGAAACAACTTGATTAAGACATTCTTGTCTCGATAATCCACGCCGAAAATCATAAAAAATCATCGAACGAGAATTTTACGAGCAACTTCCATTTTTGACTGAGATGAATTTTTCAACACACTGTAAATACAACAAATAGGGCTGGAAATTGTAAACGCTCTATGTATGTTTAAGCAAACAAATTACAAACTTTCCAATGGAAGTTCCAGTTTGCATCTGGCCATACTAGTATTGCCAGGACCCAAAATATAATTAGCAGCCCTCTAATAATCAAAAATTAATTTATTAACAAAAATCATCAAAAATGCAAAAAAGATGTTTACATAATTCTTTGTTCAACTCAATTTGTCTGGATAAGAATTTATTCAGATAACAAACTAATTTGATACAAAACATGGACATTTTTGAACAAAAATTTGAACAAATGGTAAATTAACTATCGTGGAATCAGTTGGGCTACAAAATAATTAGAAAAAACGGGTGTCCAATAATAAATAATAATTTTAAATATTTGATTGTGTTTTCAATACTGATGCTCGGAGTTTCGAGCATTTGCCTACTAAGTTAAGTACACTTCAAACCAATGCGGCTATCGAGTCGTCCTGCATATCTAAATGCGGCCGCGGTTTATGCGATTTTTGTCATTGTCGCAATTGTATTTGTATTTTATTATATGTTATATATCATCAAATGGTCATTCGAATTTTGAAATAGGTAATTATTTGTCTTTTTGAAATAATTGAAGCCTTTGGTGGAAGTAGGTGTTAACTGACTTTGTTTCAAAAACAAACCTTTTGTTTCAAACCTTCTTTTACTCTGTCCATGGTATCTGATTTTGTTTTAGAGTAGAAAAAAGTCAACATCTGTTATTTGAATTTTTAAAATTAAATTTAAAAATTTTTTTAAAATCATATACCAGGGAAATATTAAAAGAAGGGAAATATTGTTTTAGAAAAAAGTGAGTTAACACCTTCTTCCACCGGGGGCTTCAATTGTTTGTTTGTATTTTTAAATTCAATATTATTTGTTTCTCTACTTATTTTTCTTACTTGTTCACATGCAGCTTTTGACATTTCAAACCAAAAACTATACGACACCTTGCGACAAAATCGCAGTTGGTAGAGTTTTTCTTTTTGACGCAACAAAGTCGTTGTCCTGTTGCAGCGCATCGCACTTGTGTCAATGGTTTCATAAGAACTTGTGTAAAAAGTTCACCGCGATTTGGTAGCCGAACGACAGGCGAATTGTTTTGGGGTGTATTTATTTTCATTAATGTAATAATTTCGATACATACGAGTATTGTCTTGATGAAATTTCTGCGATGGATATCAAAAACGTGTGCTGATGAGGATTTTAATAAAATCCAAAATAGAAGCCAAGACAGCCTATCCATCCCGGAAATCATTTTTTGCTATACCTCATTTTTTGATTTTATTTCTGACCAAGGGATGCGCTCAATAAATGCTAGAGTTAGGCGTTTTAGTGCCTTCACGGGAACTTGATCTTTTGATTCTCCTCCGGTAAAGGATCAAGTTCTTGTTTTAGATCACAGTTCCTTGTAGTTCCATCACTGGTTTTGGAACAGAAACGACAATACTCTAAATGTACTAGGCGTGAAAGAACAGATTATATCAGATAAGTATTACATAAACTGGATGAGGGAAAGGAAGTGAACAAATTAAATACGCAAATAACGGAAATGTAGGAGGAAAGATCTGAATGATTTCGAAAATAAAGAGAAGTAAATGAAGAGCCCAATGAACAGTAAAAATAAAAGTATTTAATACTCTAAATGATAGATTTGCATAAAAACCATAAATGAGTTTTAAAGTTGAAGCAATTACTCGCTGAAAAATATTGGCCAATTAACATATTGCAGGTACCATGTATATGTTTGCAAGCATTGTTTTCATGAATTGAAGATCTGCAAATGTTTGTTTATTTGTTGTCTGTCACGTTTTTTGTTTTCAGCAGATTTCAACAAACAAGGATACAAAACTTATATTGTAATCTATTAATTATTATGTCCCGAACATTTAATATTGAATAGGAAACACAATGTGTTTGGACACAAAGTATACTATATTTGCGACCAGCTACAAACACGTTATATCTGCATCCAAACAACAAAAAAGACAGATTTTTTTAGCGTGTATGAACATTAAAATCAGAAAGAGACAATACAGAGAAATGACAAGAGGAGGGTCTTAGTAGAAATTAACTGGGGGTTTTTGCGATTTCGAGTTCCTTTTATGGATTAAGTACCACGAGCAAGTTCCCTCCGAATCAACACAACTCAATAAAGGATACAAAACTTATATTGTAATCTATTAATTATTATGTCCCGAACATTTAATATTGAATAGGAAACACAATGTGTTTGGACACAAAGTATACTATATTTGCGACCAGCTACAAACACGTTATATCTGCATCCAAACAACAAAAAAGACAGATTTTTTAGCGTGTATGAACATTAAAATCAGAAAGAGACAATACAGAGAAATGACAAGAGGAGGGTCTTAGTAGAAATTAACTGGGGGTTTTTGCGATTTCGAGTTCCTTTTATGGATTAAGTACCACGAACAAGTTCCCTCCGAATCAACACAACTCAAATAAATGCGATGCTTGTGTTGACGGGAAGTTGTGCAGAAGGAAGGAGGAAAGAGTAAATAGTGTTTGCCGTCAACTGACTCATTCAGAAACTTGTGTAAATTGTTAAAAGCTACGAAAGATGTTAGTGGGTAGTGAATTTCATATACGAGTTCTTTGTCTATAGTGCGCTCTCCCAATCACCCTTGTAAACATTCAAGTGCTTCGCACTAATATTCTGTGTCGATCATACATGGGTTTTTTTTAATTTTCATTGGATTTTAATTTGTATTACTTTACCTAATGCAAATGCAAGAGAATTACCATTGATCGCAATGACAATTAAAAAATTTGAATTTGAATTTGCTCAGGCAATGTTAATGGTGTCCCATAACATCCCATGAAGGGATTGGGGAGAGCTTCTCACAGTCAGTGAGATGTGCGCTTTCTAGTTTTACACTCACTAATTGGGACCTACAGTTTTACACCGATTCCGAACGGTATTTTGAGAAGCCTTTTCATGGCTAAGTACTCGATAGTGTCGCCATCACTAAGTGAGGTGACCGTCGTCGAAAGAAATGTAAGGTGGTTTGAGCAGGGATCGAACCCACGTTCTCATGTACAAGAGCCGCGCACACTAGCCATTGCACCACCGACGGCCATGGAATGCTTTTAATTATTTTGAATTTGTTTGACTGCTGGTAATTCTGTTTTTATACTATTTTATATGTAGAGGTTAGTGGCTTCGATAGGTACGGCCTCGTAGTATTTTCAAATTGATAAACCTGTACTGTATAAAATATTTGAAACCCAAAACTGGCAGATGTGAGGGAAATGTTTTGAAAATAAGTACAATTTCCCATGTCGTATTTAAATTTTTCTGAATTTGCATTTATAGATGCAATTCAAATTATACTACAAATTATAATTTTTATATTTAATTTGACCCGAGGGATAATATAGATATAATTTCTTCGAAAAGCAATGGCCGTGAAAATATCTTTGGAATCAAATTGAATATACAGAAGTATTAATGTTTTTTATTTGAATTGATTGCCCTTCATGGGATGTAATGATGAAATATTTACTTTTACTTTACTTCGAAATCGCCGAAAAATTAAAATAAATTTGATAGACACTTTACAATTTATTTCATTGATATGTAAAAATCTACATCAATTCAAAAATGAAATTATTTTTGATAAACGGAATTATTTCATCGCTGAAAACTAAAAAAATATTGAATAAACAGCATACAAAATTGTTCGTTGTAAAGTTGACATTGACTGGAAACAAAAATACTTTTGATGTACAACGTGATTTCCGTGGACATGTGAATTTCCCCATCAATTAAGAAATACTAGTTTTTAGATAAACGATTTACAGAAAGTTTTTGTCACATATTAACTGAAATTTTTGTAATTCTAGAATTTAGAATTTGTAATTTAGAAACAGTTTAGTTAATATTTGAAATTCTTTTTCAGAGTATTTTCAATTGAATATTTGTGTAAGCTCACAATTTTTGTAATCGAAATTTCGATTTTTAAAATTTCTTAGGGATGCTGATCTTTTGCTTCCGTTCCGGTACGGGATCAAGTTCCTGTTTTAGGTCTCAGTTCCTTTTCGTTCCATCACTGATTTTGGAAAGAGAAACGAGAAACCTCAAAAGCAAAACATATGAATGAACTATTTGAAGAAAATATCTAGGATAAGGAAAAGGAAGTGAATAAATTAAATGCTCATATAAAGGAAATGTGGGAGAAAAGATCTGAATGAATTGGAAAATAAAGACTGTTAATTAAAGGGCCTTTAAAAAAAATTTCTTTCGGCGGCGGTCACCTCGCATAGTGACGGCGAAACTATCGAGTATTTAGCCATGAATACCGTTTGGAATCGGTGTAAAAACTGTAGGTCCCAATCAGTGCACTGAAAGAAAAACGCTTCATAGCATCAATGAATGGGTTACATTAATGGGTTTACATTGATGCAATGAAAAGTTTCTTTGGTGCTATGAAATGTTACATTACTTCAATGAACTCCTTCATTGCTGCAGTTTTTGAATTTGTGGACCGTTATTAATGCTAAGAAACCTTTTACATTGATGGAATGAAATATGTTTTTCATGTAAATATGGGAAACTATAGAGAAAAATTGCAGACATTTTATCGACATTGTAAAGTAGAATCTATTACATAGGCCATCGTCTACATTACACACATTTTATTGAATTTTAAAATACTTTTTCCAAAAAAGCAATAATGAGACATCTTTATTTAATATAATGTACAATTTAATTAATTTTGAACGATTCATTAATTTGGTAAAAGCATGATAAATGTATGTAGTTATGTATTATTTATGTATGTACAGTAGTTGTGACACAATATATGAGTTCCAGTATGAGATAAGGAATAAATAAGAAATAAATAAAAGGCTGAAATGCAGAATCCCGCGCCATTTAAAAAAACCCGAAAATAAGGGGATTTCAAAAATCAGACTTTATTCCCGGGCGGACCTATGGGGACCCACAAGGTCCAAAAAACGGGTCCACGCAGGGACACTTTTGTATGGGTAAATTTTCCCAAAAATCGAAAAATTCTGAAATCCAAAATTTGCAACAGAGATATTCCTCTCCCTGGCCCGTCCCAGAAAACCTAATAGCCAAAAAAATCGTGCCACAAAAAGCCCGAACTTTGGAGGCCCATAACTCCTAAAATAGGCCTAAATTTTTTGCTTAGAATCGGTATCAATGAAGTCGGTTCATACCATCAATGAACCCGGTTCATACCATCAATGAAACCATACCAACAATGAAACTTTTTCATACCACCTGTTCATACCGTCAATGAAACGTGTTATACCATCAATGAAATATGTTCATACAATCAATGAAACATATTGAGACCTTCAATGAAACATGTTCAAACCATCAATGAAGCATGTTCATTGCATTAGTGAAACATGCTCATAGCATCAATGAAACATGTTCATAGCATCAATGTAACATTTTTATTACATCAATGACTATGTTTCATTACATCAATGACTATGTTTATAATATCAATGTAACATATTTCTTTAATACAATGATAATATTTCATTCCGGTTAGAAAGTTTACATTAATTTCAGGTCTATGAAACATTTTTCGTTTAATATAACATTGTTCATAGCATTAATGAAGCCCGACATTGGCTCAAAAACAATGACACTTTTCATTGATGCAATGTAAGAATTCATTAATTGTATGAAGGTTTTTCTTTCAGTGTGAGTGAAAAATTAGAGAGCGCACATCTCACTGGTTGTGAGAAGCTCTCCCCAACAGAAATAGAAAATAAAAAAATACATTTATATGCTAGGGGAGATGTATAACAAGCTAAAATGAGGTCTAAAACTGAAGATATTATGAACTTTGAAAACAGAGGAAATAATACAGTGAAATAGCAGGAGGAACTTATGAGCAACTAATTCAGAGAGTAATATATACGACTCTCCAACTCTCTTTTAGCGTTCTCAGTTGTATGTTACTCTTTGGTTGGACATAAAACGGTCAGAAATAAAATGGGATGCGTATTTTTGTTCGATGCAACCAACATAAAACATAATTTATCTATCTTTCGTATCAAACACTATTTAAACATAGTTTGCCGTGTGGTTTGCTTCTGGTTGCTTATCGCTCTTTCATCTGTCTACACTGTTCTCTATCAATGCCCTACTTCATAACACTGTGTGTAAGTTTTTAAGTCATGGAAACATAACCATATACGGACACCACTACGTGATAAAAGACCAAAAAAAAAGACCAGTGTCTGCCAGTTTTGCCCAAAGTCATGCACTTTTTTTTATGGAACCCCAAAGATTTGGTGCCTCGGTGTCATTTTTGCAAAAAAATTATCATTATGTCAGACTCATATCTTGCAAACCGTTCGGAATTTTTATTTACTTTCTGAGGGAAAGTAGTGTTGTGTTGCACTGTTTAATCGATCAGCTGTGACATGAAACCCCTTGATTAAACCGGTTTTGTATGAATTGACAATGGAAATTAAAAAAATATAAA
Source organism: Phaonia tiefii (assembly GCA_963931995.1). Classification (NCBI taxonomy): domain Eukaryota; kingdom Metazoa; phylum Arthropoda; class Insecta; order Diptera; family Muscidae; genus Phaonia; species Phaonia tiefii. The sequence goes on along the minus strand of OZ008368.1, from coordinate 190,781,616 downwards.
TTTTATTTTCAAAAACATCAAATCAAATTTGAATATTTTATTTGAAATTCAAACTATTGGAAATTAAAATTTCTATTTGAAATTCATCAATTGAAAATTTAAAAAACATCAATGGAAGTTTAAAAGAAATCGATTGAAATCTGAAAAGTTTAAAATTTGAAAATTATAGTCCAAAAATCGTAAGTAGAAATCTACAAATTACACTGTGCTAGTTCAAAAAGGTAACAAGGATGGTACCCAGTGGGCAAACCTAATTCGAGTACGCTGAATTTAGTGGTGCTACTCGTTTCTCTAGGTTGGCTCTTGTTTTCGATACATTTGAGATCGAAAACTATTGTACCAAGTAGCTAAAAAATTTCAATATTCTACCATTTATTAAATATAAATCGATGTATAGGCAAAATAAACAAAAAATTTAAAAAAATAAAAAAAAAATTTAATTAAAAATAATCATAAATTTTTCAAAGATCAATAAAATAAACGAAGATCGGAAATTTTACCCTGAGATTTACAAAGAGTTTAGTTAATATGTGAAAAACACTTTTTGTAAATCGTTCATCAAAAGACTAGTATATTGACGTAGAATACGTCTTACCTTACGGTATAAGGAGTCATGTCAGGTTTTTATTGTTGTAATCTTTATTTCATTGTATTTGAGGAAACGGCTAGATGAATTTTTTTAAAATTTTTTTTGTAGGTAAATGAAGATGTTATCTTTCGTTTGATATACATTTCATATTGGTTGATATATTTCTAGTATTTTAATTTCTCAAATGAAAATTGTTTAAACACATACACTCAAACATATGTGTGGTGTTTGGTTGAGTGTTTTTGGTTGCTCAACATTGCTTAGGAACATGTATCTAGTAAAAAGTGAAACGAACAGCAAGCTAATGTTGCTTGGCAACATGTATCTAGTAAAAAGTGAAACAAACAGTAAGCTAACGTAATAAAGCTTTTTTGCGAAAGCTTCAATAAAGCTGTTGTAACATTAATTTTGAATTGTAAAGCGTAAAGTTTTCACACAACGCTCGAATGCTAATGCGAAGACTCGATAAGGTAAACCTTTTTTAATATTAGGGTGGCCCTCTCAACATTCGCAGAACTTATTTCAATAAAAATATTAATTAAAATACATAAATTAAATTAAGTTTAAAAAAATTTAACATAATATTTTTTTTTTAAACGGACTTGAATCAAATGCCGTTGGTAAATATAAAAATTACAGCAGACAGTTGTCCGAGGCCTTCGGACAAGAAACATATATAACAATAAATGATAAATAATATAAGCAAATTAATTTATTGTTATATATGTTTTCTGTCTTATCGGATGGCGTATTCTACGTTAAACTTAATGGCCGTGTCTCTGACAGCCTGCAGGGACAGTCCGTGGCCGAAGGCCTCGGACAACTGTCTGCTGTAATTTTTTTAATTGATGGAGAAATTCACATGTCCACGGAAATCATTGCACATAGTTCATCAAAAGTATTTTCGTTTCCAGCCAATGGACAAATTCACAACGAACAATTTTGTATGCTGTTTATTCAATATTTTTTTAGATTTCAGGCATGAAATAACTCCGTTTATCAAAAATAATTACATTTTTGAATTGATGTAGATTTTTGCATATCAATGAAATAAATTGTAGAGTGTCTATCAAATTTATTTTAATTTTTCGGCGATTTCGAAGTAAAGTAATCATTACATCCCATGAAGGACCAGAAGAGAGCTTCTCACAATCAGTGTTTTTTATCAAATCAAATACAAAATATTTATACTTCTGTGTATTCAATTTATATTCAATAAATGGTTGTGAAAAATTGCGATTTTTAGGTTCTTGGAACCATAATTTTCGATCTCAGTTATCTTGAAAACAAAAAAAAAAACTAGAAAAACAGTTAGCGTTCTCGAAATAGTGGGTAAACCCATGGGTAAACCCGTTTCGAGCACATTGTTATTAACCAATTTTGTATTGATGTTTTTTAAATTTCAATTGATGTATTTCAAATACAATTTGGAAATACCAATTGATGTATTTTAAATTTCAAATACATTTTTTAAATTTAAATTTATTTTTTTTTTAAATTTCAATTGGAATATTTTTTAATTCTAATAAGTTGAGGTCAGTATTGTTTCATCCTTTTGTATATTTATCCTCAACTTATTAGTTATGTTAAAAAAATATAATATATTAGTAGTGTTCAAAAAAATATAATAACAAATATTTCCGTGCTGCACCTTCCCACACGTTCTATCGCTTGTAGCCAAAAATTAATGCACAAATTAACTAGAGCGAACCACTGACAAAGCTGAGGTGACAAATAAAGAAGTAAATACATTCGGGTAAATTTTTCATCATTTTTATTTATCAACTGCTAGAGTTGACAGTTGACAAAGAGCAGTCAAATTAATTGGGCTTGATGGGAATGTGTTCCTTTCGAACAGCAAACACTTCTTGTATACACTGTAGACTTTTGCAGTGTCATTCGTTTTCGAGTACTATACTGTATTTACTTTCTTTGCTTCAAAGAGAGTAGGGAACTGCCGTAGTTTTTTAATGTGCGAGCGAAGAGAGACGGTAGAGAATGAGTACTATGTATTCGTTGTGTATGAACAAACGGTATAAGCGAGACCAATAGTATTCGACAGCAGGTCGTTTGGTAAATGAAGTAATCGAGAACCAGGTGAAGAAAAAGTATAATTTAACCGAAATATGTATATGTTAATCTCTATAAATGTATTTAATGTTAATGTAATATTAATAATCTCCCAACTATCATTGAAATAAAGATGTGGTTAAAGTTGCATTCAATCCAGACTTCTTGAAATATTTAACTAATTTGATGCATCACGAAGTTGCTTGCGCCAACTTGTGCTGTTTCAGTCCCATTGTTCAAAAGATGATTTATGCAAAACAAATGTTGATAGCCTCTAAATGCATTTTCCATGTTTGCACCTCTGTCCGTAACAATTGTTGATTTATAATTAAGTTTGCACTCAAATTCATCCAAAACCTTTTTTAGTTTACCGCATATGTTTTCTCAGAAGGGTTGAATAAAAAGAATTAAATATTGATTATATTTCCAATATCAATTAAAACAATACTTTCAAAAAATGGTTCTATGAATTTAAAATTTGGTGGTCATTTGAGCCAATTTTTTCACAAAGAAAAGATATACATATATAAGAAATATATCGGCCCTTGTTGTTTGTATATATGTATATGGCCGTCGGTGGTGCGCGCCTCTTGTACATGAGATCCTGGGTTTGAACCCTGCTCTGACCACCTTAAAATTTCTGTCGGCGGCGGTCACCTCGCATAGTGACGGCGACACTATCGAGTATATAGCCATGAAAAAGCTTCTCAAAATACCGTTCGGAATCGGTGTAAAACTGTAGGTCCCAATCAGTGAGTGAAAACTGGAAAGCGCACAGCTCAGTGATTGTGAGAAGCTCTCCCCTATCCCTTCATGGGATGTAATGGGAAACCATTTATTTATTTATTTGTTTGTATATTTCTAAATGTTTTCCAATTGTGAAAATAATGGCCGGTCTAATTAATAAATAAAATAAAAGGTTTCCCGTTAAATCCCATGTAGGGATTAGGGAGAAATTCTCACAATCAGTGAGCTGTGCGCGTTCTAGTTTCACACTCACTGATTGGACCCTGCAGTTTTACACCAATTCCGAACGATATTTTGGGAAGCTCTTTCATGGCTAAATTCTCGATAATGTCGCCGTCACTAAGCGAGGTGACACTATTTCTTTGTCTCTAGGAGTATCATTTAAAATATTGTTTAGTATAATTTAAAATCCGATGGAACATCTTTTCGTGTTCAGACCAGTACTAAGTTCAACATTTTGTGCCATAATTTACAAAACTATATACCAAAAAAATGCTTGCGAAATATTGGGGAAATATTTCCGCCGGTGTAGTACTAATATGTTCGAACGAAATATCAGCAACATGTATCGAGCAACATTTGAATGTGTCTAAGAAAAATGTGCCGGCTAATCCAATAGAGGAAATGATGTCACTCTCAATTTCTCAAGAAAAATATTGTTGTGTAAAATAAAAACTCATAAGCATGTTGCTGATCAATTTCGCAGCGAATCTCAGTGGATGTTGCAGGACATTTTTCGTGGGAATGAAGTTAGTACTAGCCTTTAGCTACAAATCTTGCGCATTATGTATAAATGCATGGCTTATAGAATCATTTTAAACTTTTATATATTTTGTATTGAAAACGATCCCATTAAAAAGTTAAAAAAGCTTATTGATTGGATACGCATAGTAAATTTAATACTTATCAATTAAATTCAATGGAGGCCACTATAATTTATACGCATCAGGGTTCCGTATAGAATAACAAGTTAAAATATATTTTTAACATTTTAAAATAATTGTTTGCTTTTACCCATTTAATTGGTCTAAGTGCCAGCTACATTGTGATTTTTTCTTTTAAATGCATAAAAGTGTTTTACTATTTAAATTTTATATCTTATCTTTCTCATTTTCCTGTAATTTAGTTTTATATGAGACACAAAGTACATACATATAACATTTAATGCTACGAATATTGCAATCATAAATATGAAAAGCAACCACACGTGTTGCTACTTGATCGCTTAATGTCATGGTAATTACTGTTGATGTATCTGACAGTGATGAAATAGTTAACATAGTTAACATGAAAATTGCATCATCATTAAAAGATGTACCACATATGTATGCATGTGATTGCATAAAATAAATACATATGAACCAATGTACACATGTAGTACGAGTATGCACTTGCAAGTCGAATGTACGGGCAACATTCAGTTTACAACATAATTGTTACTGATAATTGGGAATGTTGCTGATATCAACTGAAATTTTGTCAAAACTGATGCAATTTATAATGAATATTTAAGAGACTAGTATACTAATGGCAGGAAACAACGTTCAAACATGATTTATATTGAAAACACAATGAATTAAAATAAATTAACGAATGTATAAGCAACAATCAATCACTATTAAGAAATAATAAAAATAGAGCACAGAAATGGGATGTGTCCGTCCTTGTATCATTCATAGCACCTAATCCAATACGTTTTTAAACATTTCATTATTTTTCGTTAAATGTTCTCTTTAGCGGTATCATTGACTTTTTTTTAGTTTTGGAACATGTTTGATTTTGAGAGGAATTGTTTGGTCGTTTCCTCTGAGATTTACTTTAGACAACTTTTAGGCCTGATTATGGTTGTCGCTGCCAACATATAGCAACGCACAGTGAAAAAAATCGAAAAGAAATTGGTCAATGAATTGACTTTGTACTGTTATCGACGATGGTTGCCGAAATGGAAACTACATTGGTAAAGCGATGTGATGGGTGTTTTTGTATGTTCCAGGCCGATGATTTTTGACCGCCATTTCCGTTTGGTTGACATTTGTCAGTTTGTATTTGATAGTTGTGCAGAGCAGTCGTTAACAACTTATTATGGAGCATCTAACGCATCAACAACGTGTTGAAGTTATTAAAACATTTTATCTAATTATGCGTTCAATTGTATAAACGCGATTTTTTTGGTTTAAATATCGAGTAAGTCAAACATTCAGCGTATTCTATTGTAAAGAATTTCTAAACTTTATATACACTGGGAGATAAAGCAAAGTCTGGCTGAACTCGTACAGTGAACGGAAAAGCATCGTCACACAGATGAAAATATTCATCACCCCAACAACTTTTGAAAGTGAGCTAACGTAACGTTTCATTCCCGCTATGAAAATATGTTCAGCAACTTCAAATTGTTCGTTACTGTGGTGAAAGTATGGTTGTTGCTGCAATGAATTTGCTTCATTATTGCAACGAATTTGTTTCGTTGCTGCACTGAATTTGTTTCATTCTTGCCATGAATAGGTGTCGTTCTTGCAAGGAATTTGCTTCATTACTGTAATGAATTTGTTCATTGCTTCTATGAATTTGTTTCATTAGTGCAACGAATTTGAGTCTTTGTTGTAATAAATATGTTTCATTACTACAATGATTTTGTTTCATTGCTGCAATGAATGTTTTCACGTGTGTTTGAAATTATTTATTGACAATTGTACATAAATATACTGTTATATTACATTGCAGGTGTTTGATATCAATTTTTTGAATTTTTGTTTGCGAAATTTTGTTTGCGTCTGGAGAAAATTGTAGTAGTCAAGGGATTGAGTGTTATTGTGGCCGTCATATTCAGGTCCTGCAATTAAAAACATATACGAGGAATTTATTGTTAAGATTTATATTTAACATAAGCTATACTCCCCTATGCTCTACTCTTTTAACATAGAACCACATCATTGTTTTGATAAATCATGCAATTGTTGTTGTGTTGAGGGTTTTGAAATCCAACTGTAGCGCCAAATCTCCCCGTCATTAAGCCAGTGATTGCTCTGTAAGCATTTTCTTCAACTCCTCTTTTATTGATTTTGACCAAATTTGTTATAATTTCGATTGGATTCATTTGACTGTACGTTGAATTGTTATTTTTTATGTTCGTCGTACATGAAACACTTTGTTTCCTTGACTTCCTTGACTTGTTTTCATTGACTTCGACTGCTCTCACAAATGTATGTATGTATGGCTTTCGTTTTTTTCTGAATCCAAATACCAACACAACGAAACAGGCGCGACCGAATTATGATTAAAACACAAAAATCGAACATTTTGTTGCGACTTGTACCGTCACGCGCATACACCCACACACACACACACAAAAGTTCGATTACATATTTCGGGGTAGTTTTTCTGCTATCGGTGCGTCACATCCATTGCTGTCGTGTTGCCCCTTGCATTCTGTTTATTTATCTATTTGATTTATAGATTCGCAAGTTACACAAACGTTCACAGCAAACACGTACATAGATTCATACAATTTAGTTTTCACAATAAAACATTATTACTAAGTATAACTAATTAGTGTTTTTTTTAGAAATGAATTTAAATTATTCCGGCGGAGAAATATGTCTACCACTTTCGACTGTTGCAATGGAACTGATTTTAGATGTGTTACGTGACCCACCACTCACACTCACCATATTCTCTTGCTGGTCTCTTTTTTACGCTCGCTCATTTTTTCGACTGCTTCTCTCTCCATACTTCCATAAAAATTAGTTTCGTTACAATAACGAAATTGTTTCGTCATCTAAAAATGTTGACAAACCTCCAAAATAACTAAATAATAAATATAAACTAAAAAAAGTAAGAGATAGACCAAATATCAGTAGTTTAAAACTCATGCTTTTACTTTTTTTTAATTGTCAACCCATTTTTCTACAAAATTCAAATTAAACAAAATTGTTGCAGGAACAACAAGTAAGTTGTTGCAGCAACGAAATGAAAAATTGTCAAAGAAGTCAAGTATGAAATTTTTGATGTGTAAACATCTATACGCTGGGGGTAAAAATCTTTTTCACAATACAATCACAAATTTAGAGTAAGATGTGCGATGTAATCGTTAACCAATCGTGAAGCGTTATCAAATCGGTGTGAGCTATGTATGAGTGTATTAGTGTAATCATACCCCAGCGGACCAAAACTTCGTATACGATATCGCATATGAGAGTTACGCGAAACTTATGCGGGTAAAACTCTCGAAAACAGATCCGAAAACGATCAGAAAATTAATCATCAGTCGCTCAGTTTGTGGCAGTAAAAGTTTCGTTTACGATGTCTTGCAAGAGATTCGTTTGCGAGACTTTTGCAATATCTTTTCCGAGAACAAGACGAAAAATAAAACAAAATGCAATTGCCAAAACTGTTGTTGTGTCGTGTGCTGCATGTGTGTGCCTGTTTGGCGCACGACACAACGACAACAATGTTTCTCTCCCTCTATTCGTCCGTTTAGCACCCGTTTTTAAACCAGTTTGCGAACATTTGGGCGAGTTTAATTTCTCCCCCGGGTTTTGGTCCGGTAAATACTCGTTTCTGAGCCCGTTTGCGAGCATTTAGCGTAACACTCGCTAAGGCTCGGTTTTTTGCCCGCTGGGACGCTGCATACAATATACTCAACACCATCTAGTGTGCAATAGAAGCTACTAATTTTCACTAATTGTCGTACATTATGTTATCGTAGGCAAATGAAAACAAATAAATAAAATGAATACAATAACATTTAATTTTAATAACTTTTAAAAAGATTTTTTGCACTTTTAATAAAAAATTTACTAAAACAAAGCAAAATAAGGAAAACTAAAAACTAAACGTTTTCTTCATCTTTGAGATTGTCATTCATACTTAACAGCTGCATATAAGCACCATCTAGTGTGCAATATTAGCTACTAATTTTCGAAAACCATTGCTGTAAAATAACATTAGATTTCAGCAAACAGCTGATTAATAACTTGTCAACCGCAACAAATACAAAATAATAAAATATTTTACAAAACACCAAAAAAGTTATAACTCAGAACATAAAACAACACAAAGTGTATCAAAGCTGAATGGAGGTAATGTTAATTCTAATAAAATGTCTATTAGATTCCAATATAAATTAAGGTTATAACATATCTTCATTACGTACTGTTGCCTTACACTGAAGCTGGTGCACGACAATTGGGTAACAATCTCCATCTCATGCCAATTATTATGGGTGGAGATTTTAATACAAATTTTGCAAACCCACAGTCGCAAGCTTTATCAAAACCCCACAACTAACAATTCCACTACTATAGATGCAGTTTTCCAAAGATTTTTAAATACAATCGAGTAAAAATTTATATATGTATCTTATTTTAGTTACCATAAGCCAATATTAACTATTTGTACTTAAGGCATTTATCATAGATGGGCACTTTGCAGTGCTACTAAAATTTCAGTAAAAATAATTCTTTAACTAGTAAATTTTTACTGATTACTAAATTTTTTTCAGCAATTTTTATAAAGTGCCTACATGATTACGATGAGGTGCATTGAATTTATGAATACGGCCCTATGATTTTACTGGTAATGCAAATTAAATTTCATTATCAGTAAAAGTTTACTGAATTTTTTCAGTAATCAGTAAATTTACTGCTTACTGTAATTTTTAATGCAGTACATATATACTGCAGTGTGCCCATTTACTAACCAAATAAGTTAAATAAAACAAACTAAAACCAGCAAATTCCTATGTATTTACAATATTGAAAGTTTTGATACTTTTAATTGATTAATTAAAAAAATATACTAAAAGCATAAGTACTTCCAGCTTCATTACTAGATGTTTACACATCTCCCCTGTGATCGGACTCATATTAATTTTTTTTTACCATTGAAATCGATGGTGCAGGGTCCCCATAGTATTTATCAAGCTTTTCCTTGGTTTGATTGACGGTTTCGTTTTCGCAAAAAAGCACTCGAAATTCACTTGTTTCCATTTTTAAAAAAATGCACGAGGTTGCATGTTTTGAACAGCTTTTAAACGCAAAGTAAATGCCGGAAGTTGCTCAAAATTTGACATTAGTCTATTAACAGGTGGTACTTGATGCGAGTAGTGTTGTATTTCATATATTTACGAGGGAAGTTAGAAAAGTCACGGATTTATTGATCCGCCTCCTACTAAATTAATAGACAAAAATTTAAAAATTCACTTGTGACACTATTTGAATTCAGGTGTGACAACCTCTAACTGGGCCCTGACAACCTCTAATTCGCCTGAGACAATCTCTAATTCGGTTGAGACAACCTCTGATTCCTCTGTGCTGACATCTAGTGTGGTAGTGACAAGCTCTAAGTTCGGATACGGCTAATTCGGCTGCCTCAACGGAAGTTTTCTGTGACTGTACCATTTAACTAAATGAGAATTAGAAAATGGTAAAGAATTTCAAGAGATAGTTCACACATTGAATAAAAGAAGAATTTAGGTAAGAATTTAGGCTAAAATACTAAAAGAGAGTGGAAACGTGAGCAACTAATACTAAAAGAGAGTGGAAACGTGATAACTCCTAAAATACGAATACAGCAAACGTTTGTACAAAATGCTTACATCCTATAATGTTAAAATATTCACAGGAAATATTGAAAAATGTTTTCCCAATCGTTTTCATAATTATTTGTTAATATTTTAAAAATTTATTATCATAATGTATCTGGCACGCGAACTAAATCCTCTTTATTTTCGGCAGTTACGGCTCGTTACGATTATGATGTATTTGTAATTATTGAGAATTGGCTTAATCAAGATTTTTTTTAATGAAGAGTTTTTTAATAATAATTTATATAATGTTTATCGGAAAGATAGAGACTTAATTTCTAGTGGTCTTTCGAGAGGTGGTGGTATAATGATTGCAGTTAAACGTAGTAGTTTGTCTAAACAAATTGCTTTAAATGACAGTAATCAGTTATTGGATCAGTTATGTGTGATGATTCAACCATGCAAAGGAAATTTTTATTTGTTCGCCTCGTACATTCCTCCAAATAGTTTGGATGACCTGTACTGTGGTCATATTCATAATATTCTCTATTTATCGGAGAATTTGCGATATGATGATCGACTTTGTATTGTTGGTGACTTTAACCTCAACAACCTAGTCTGGTCGGAATTTTCAAATTCAGGTAAGTTTCTGCCTGGTAACATAAATAAATCTTTTGAAATTAATCTTATTGATCCTTTCTTAAGTATTGATGTTCATCAGGTAAATATAATTTTCAATAAATTAGGAAGGTTAAAAATAAATAAATGGTTTCCCGTTATATGCCACGAGGGGATTAGGGAGTGCTTCTCACAACCAGTGAGCCGTGCGGTTTCTAGTTTTATACTCACTGATTGGTGCCTACAGTTTACACCGGTTCCGAACGGTAGTTTGAGAAGCTTTTTCATGGCTTAATACTCGATGGCGAGGTGACCGCCGTCGAAAGAATTTAATTAGGAAGGTTATTGGATCTTATATTTGTAAGTTCGGACTTAGAATTTCAAATTTCGGAATGCCATTCCCATTTAAAAAAAATAAATAAATGGTTTCCCATTACATCCCATGAAGGGACTGGGGAGAACTTCTCACAATCACTGATCTGTGCGCTTTCCAGTTTTCACTCACTGATTGGGACCTACAGTTTTACGGTAATTTGAGAAGCTTTTTCATGTCGCCGTCACTATGCGAGGTGACCGCCGCCGAAAGAATTTTTGTTTTTCCATTCCCCTTTACCTCCTGCTAATATGCATCATTCAGCTCTATGTATTGAAATTGAATTGTATCAGTTCAGAAATGATGATTTAGATTAATTTTTGGTGCGATATGATTATAAATCATGTAATTTGGAACGGCTTAAATCAATACTGTCTAATGTTGACTGGTATGAATACATGCAAAGTGATGTTGTTGCTGTTTGTTACCAGAAATTCCTTAAGCAGCTTGAGATAATTGTTGAAGAAAATGTTCCACGTATGAGCCCACGGGTGTACAAATTGCCTTGGTATACGAAAGGTTTAAAAAAACTAAAAAATTTGAGAAATAAATTTTTCAATAAATTTAAGATCTCTAATTGCAGTTCTGATGAGAATTTATATTTACATCATATGCGGGAATTTAATTTTTTAAATAAATTCCTTTACAATCCATATATCATGAGTTACAATGAATCTTTAAAAGTAAACCCGAAACGAGTTTTCACATTTATTCGATCGGAGAGAAATTCGTCCAGTATTCCATCGTCAGTAACGTATAAAAACGTAGTTTCTAACTCTGTTCAGGATTCTGTTAATTTGTTTAAAGATGTTTTTCAATCGAGTTTTGCTACGGATGTTGCTCCTGTCAATATACATGATTTCGATCATATCACGTCTTGTGTTGATATCGGGGATTTGGTTGTGTTTGATGATGATATTATATCGGGTATTTCAAAACTTGGAAATTCTTACAAAAGTGATGCAGATGGAATTTCGGCCTTTCTTCTAAAGGAATATGCAGCAACATTTGTTTTACCTCTTCGATTATTGTTTTCTAAATCACTTTCTTCTGGTTATTTTATTCAGAAATGGAAATATGCTTCGGTTTTGCCTGATATTAAATCTGGGGATAAAACCAATATTTTTGTAATTATAGACCTACATCAAAATTGTCGAATATAGCTAAAATATTGGAACACATTGTGTATGATAAAATATTTTTTCATTTAAAGCATTCTCTTAGCCTTGATCAGCATGGTTTCATTGCTGTCCGTTCCACAACTACTAACCTAGATAGTTTTACAAATTTTTGTATACGTAACATCGAATAAGGTGTTCTAATCGATACAATATATACAAATTTCTCCAACGCATTCGATAAAGTTAATCATGATATATTGCTTATTAGACTGCATAAATATGGATTTCACTCCTCAATTTTGAATTGGTTTCGGTCCTATTTGTCCTTTAGGCAATATTCAGTTTTTATTGATAATTGTTATTCAGACGTTTACATTCCAACCTCTGGCATGCCTCAAGGCAGTGTGCTTGGACCCTTGTTATTTAATATATTTGTAAATGACATTGGTCTATATTTTTTAAACTCTAGACACCTTTTGTATGCGGATGATCATAAAATTTTCAAGGCTATTACGACAGTGAATGATGTTATATTACTGCAGGATGTTATGAATAGATTTATGAATACTTTGACTTAGGTGTTGTATTTGATGTTAAGCTGACGCTCATTGGCCATATTAATTATCTAGTTCCAAAAGCATATTCTTTGTTATATTTCTGCCTTCTCAGACCCGTACACTATAAAAATACTTTTTATTTTTTTTATCCGTTCTAAATTAGAATATGCGTCTCTTATTTGGAATCCAACTGCTTCAAAACATATTGGTCGTATTGAGAAGGTACAAAAATCATTTTTGAAATTTGATTTGGTTTCTTTAAATTTTTCGGATCCAATTCCCTCATATGAAAGTCGCTGTATGTTGATTTCTTTAAAAACTTTAGAATCTAGGAGAATTATCGCCTCCATTGTGTTTCTACATGGTGTTACTTCTGGTTCCGTTGACTGTCCTGAATTACTGTCAGTTATTCGATTTAATGTCCCTTCTCGCATATTGCGTCATTTTGATACTTTTAATATAGAATTTCATACCACTAATTACGCCTCGAATGAGCCTATTGTTAGAGCTATGAAGCATTTTAATTCTATTTTTAAGAAATAATAGTATTACTTAAAATTATGATATGCTAGTCTGTAAGGATGTTTTCCATAGACTATAATAAATAATTCCTTTGAAAAATTATTTACAATAACTTATGACAGTATATTCGTGCCATATTGTAACGAAATTAAAAGGAAATGTATCTACTTATATCGGGTTTTTCAATAAGAGCGCTACAAAAGTTTTTTTAAATAACACAAAACCGGTTTTAGATACCAATGAAATTCTTTATTCCTGTGAAAGTACGTTCGATACCATTATGTATGGAACTTGATTTCTTTTGCATGGCCCCCATGGGCCATGAACAGACGCTGACGCTGAACCCAATTTTCGACGGTTTTCAAGCATAAATCGGCCGATACTGCTGCAATTTCACGTTCGATATTCGTACGAAGTTCATGAATCGTCGCTGGCTTGTTGGCATAGACCATAGACTTGACGTAGCCCCACAGGAAATAATCTAACGGCGTCAAATCGCACGACCGAGGCGGCCAATCGACTGGGCCATTTCGTGAGATAACAGGTTCACCAAACTTGGTTTCCAATAAATTGATTGTGGAATTCGCTGTGTGGCTTGTGGCGCCGTCCTGTTGGAACCACATGTCCTCCAAGTCCATATTATACAATTGGGGCCAAAAATATTCGGTTATCATTGAACGGTAGCGATTCGCACTCACAGTAATGTGCCGGTCTTGATCATCACGGAAGAAGTACGGCCCAATGACGCCGCCGGCCCATAAACCGGAATGCAATGATGACTCATGGATTACGTGTGGATTGCTGTCTGACCAATAACGCATATTTTGCTTATTGACGAAGCCATTCAGCCAGAAATGAGCCTCATCGCTGAAGATGATTTTTCGATGAAAATCCGAATCAGTTTCAAGTTGTTGCTCAGCCCAATTCACGAACATACGACGCTTATGGTGGTCAAGCGGCTTCAGTTCTTGCGTCAATTTGATCTTGTAAGGATGTAGTCCAAGATCTTTTCGAAAAATTCGCCACAACGACGTCACAGAGATGCCTAACGCTTGAGAACGACGTGTGAGAGACACATTTGGGCTTTCTTGAACTGAAGCGTCAGCGGCAGCAATATTCTCGACACTACGGGCACTTCTTTGTCTCACTGGCACGGGAACATTTTGTATTTGTGGATTCAAATTTTTTCACTAGACGCTCAATTATTGATCTGGTAGGACGATTATGACGACCATAAATTGGACGTAGCGCTCTTAAAGTTGAGGCCACTGACTCCAAATTACGGTTGTACATTTTAATAATTTCGACTCGTTGTTGGCTCGTATATCTTTCCATGATGAAATGACAAACCTTACTGAAGAGAAATGTCAAAAGAGCGGGAAAAAATATGGCGTCGTTTGCTGTCCCTATCGATTTACTTTTGTAGCGTCTCTGTTGAAAACCCCTTTATAAGTATATAGCCTTAATATGAAAATTAACATTATTTTGTTCAAGTTTGTGTCTTAAGTCGTTTGTTTTCATTGAAATTGCGCATTGGAAATAAATTACTAACAGGAAGCGAATCTAGTAGGGTGTACATTATTTAAAAGAAAATTAAGTGCCACGATTAATATTGACATATGATCTACTCAGATGTCAATTGATCTAACTCGACATTTTTGAGATTTTATTGCTATTCAAAGTAAAACATCCTAATCTTGTCACAATTAAAACCTCCTCAATTATTATCATCACAATGACGGAGTTATCATGAAGTATTTATAGGTCTCGCATTTGATTTGTAGAATACACAGATGTCGCAAACTTCTTTCCCCGTTTTCTTAGCATTATGTTTTGTGGAGTCAGATCAATTAACACCTCAGTGGCTCATATTATGTCTTGATTTTTACTGTTTAATATCATGACTTCCTGTTAACATGATCAATTTAATTTTGATAAATGAAAATAGAAACAAAACTGTATAGCCCATTCGAAGCCGAGGCAATACCAAACATTATCATCGTCATCATCACGTAACACTAAAGAATGCAACAAAGTATGTGTCTTAAGTCTTTTGTTTGCGATGCATATACATATGTACTACTAATACGTGCTTGTATATATTTTCAGTAAAGAGTCGAATTTTATTACTCTGTATTTAACAAATGGAAAATGTCATAAGCACGTAAAAAGTTTCACTTAATACCAATAATAACAGGTGGCATGATTGGTTAACACCTTCTTTGGAAAATTAATTTTCACCCTTTTCAAGTGCACAGTACGTGAGCGTGGAAGCGCTTGTTTGTATGCACTTACGTACTCCCTTTATTAACCACAGTTTGGGTCGCTGTAACGCCATAACTCGCTTATCTCTACAGTTTCACTTAACTTGGCAAGAGAGTTAATAAAATGTATTTAACGACAATTTCTGTAATTGTAAATTGTCGTCATGTTATAATATTTTCAAACAAACATTTTGACGATTAGACAGTAGAGCCAACATACAATTTGGTGACAATATTTTATGGTTATAGCGTTTGTAGTTGCTGCATGTGCTGTTGTTGTTTGGCTGTTGTTGTTGTTGTTGTATTTCATCACAATTGTTGACTATTATCATTGTTGTTATTATCATTCATTGGTGGCAGCAGCAGCTGGTGGCAGCAGCATCAGCTAGAGTAGCCAGCAACAAGTATTTCTGTTAAGTGTTGTATTTAAACTTCTTTTAAAAGCGTTTAACTACATATTTATCTTTCACTTAAAGTGAAGATGACATTCTTGAAATGAAATTAACTATTTGTTTTCCATTTCTATAAACTTTTATCGTCTGCACTGACATCGTCACCACATCAGGCATGAGAAATATCTACGAATGTTACACTGTTTCCGCGAAAGATGGGATATTAACCACAAAGTGTGTATTTTTAATAACTTTAACTTCTGGATGCTGGAAAAATAGAAATTTCTGTATAAAGTCGGTGAACCAACGAAAGTTCATTCGAGGTTATAATCTGGATTTCAGCCGATTTATTTGGTCAATTCGCGACATTTTTATATATATGATTTTTTTGTCTTTATCTTTAGCCCACTAAATATCATTATACCAAAAAGAAAATCGATAGGTTTAATATGAATTTAAAGAAAAACTATACATAGGAGTTTTTGTTGCGCACATTTTTAAACCAAATATTCACACAATAATACTGTCGCACAGAGAAGGCGACCAAAAATGCAAAATGTTACTACCAACGCCATAAAAAATAAATACCCTAGAACTTCCGTGGACAAAATTTGAAGATTTTGTGCGAACTCAGAAAGTGGTTAATATGAGGTCAACTACGTTTTATGGAAACGGGCATCGGAGTAATTAAATTAGCCTGTGTTAGATGTATTACAGGTAAATAAGTAGAGTGGTTACTTACACTGAAAGAAAATAAAACTAAACTAATAACATAAGTAAATAATAAATATAATAAAATATATAAATATAAATAATCAATAACAAAAATAGGCTACATGAATATTTGATGTATTAAGTGGACGGGCCCAGCCCATAGCACCCTATTTTTGGTAACGAAATATCTGGAGGAATATTGCAACAATCGCCTTTACATCGGTTTTAGACTCAGTTGAGATTAGCATATGTATTCCCAAAAAATGTACTGGATCGTATCGATGGGTGTAGCCCGGCTCATACCCCCCTTTATAAAAATCCAATATCTGGAGCGCGTCTGGAAACATTCAACAGCAATATGTGTGATTAGGCCAAAAACGGGCGGGATTAGATTAGTGGACGGGATGAGATTAGTGGACGTGACACCCCCATAAATAAATTTGAAGCCTGACTTTATAATTTCGGTTTATGGACGGACTGGCGTGGCAATTGTGTTTTTAAATGTTTGCAAATCGGTATATATATGGGTCATTCCAAATCAAATCGACAGTTTGAAAATTTTTCTTTTTGATATCCGCCAGTTTGTGATATTTTGTGGCAACCATCAAGCAACGTTTCCTGGTCAATTTTCATGTTGTTGTAATTGCTCGTTCAAAGGATATCGATTTTTAAAAAAATTTGTTTTTGTTAAAGCACTGTTTTGGACTATTGGTCATAACTTCCTCAATAATGGTCCGACTTGGACATTTCTGTTCTGTTTGGTCTGAAATATGTTTGGTTTTTTTTGTGCTTTTTAGAAAAAATATTCCAAGTGTTTTTTAATACGAATTTTGACTTTTTAAATTTTAGTTTTAATTTTGAAACTGTTTGTACCCTTCAATTTTCTCGAAAATTTGTTGTTATAAACCTCTATCCATTCTGTTTCTTTTAAGCCCAAACTGATAGTGGGAAAATAATTATTAATAATCTGAAAACAACTAAATTTGAAACATATGGTAGGGCCAAACCAAAACAGAACGGGACAACTACAATTAGAATAGTTCGTTCTATATTATGTAAATACACACCGCAGTGGCTTAACGGGGTAGACGCTGCTGAAGATGATGCTTCACAAACATCGAAACGATCGTCCAGCGAATGTGAGTTCGAATCCCACCCGCGGCATTTACATTTTTTTCACTAACCGGAGA
Organism: Phaonia tiefii; assembly: GCA_963931995.1. Classification (NCBI taxonomy): domain Eukaryota; kingdom Metazoa; phylum Arthropoda; class Insecta; order Diptera; family Muscidae; genus Phaonia; species Phaonia tiefii. The sequence continues at coordinate 190,763,936 of OZ008368.1, read as the reverse complement.
AAATATGATCTCTTAGCCTTAAAAGGAAATTACAACTGTAATTATTAATATTATTTTTTTTTTCGAAAATTTTCAAAAATCATTTTTCCATACTAACCACTGTGTACTTTTTCTTCGGCTATTTTTAATTGATGTGTATACATTCTTATCGTTTACAGAAAAAAATATCTAGATTTTTAGTTTATTAAAACACTTCAATAAATAAGATTTTAATTACTTATTTTGTTTAAAAATTTTACACACATATTATTTGAACGAGAATATTGATTAGGAATTATGGTGCCGCTGTCCGCTGGAATAATTCAATGACTTTTTTATGTGCCATGGATTGATTTAGCAGTTCCATTACGTAAGTCCAATTTTTCTTTTGCATCGAAATAATGGTGTTCTGGTGAAAATATTACTGTAATGTTCGGTAAGCTACTCGGTTTAGATGCCCACTTATATAGTTCTTGAGCTGTTCTTATCTGTTCATGGTTTTGACGTTGAAGACTTACTCTTGATGCAATTCTTTTTACTCTTCCTCCAATGCCATCACATGGTCCTTTACCATAGCTGTTGCAAAATTTAAAAATCAATCCTAAAATCTTCTTTGTGAAAGTAAATATTCACGAAATTTTTAAAAAATTTTGAACTACTGCAGAGCACCTTGATATAAAGGATTCATTCTTCGACCAAATAAACCCGACAGAAAATTAAAGGGATACAATTTCAGTAATTGGAAAACAGTGTAGGCAAGTATTAGATAACTGAAAAAGTTTTTCAAAAGCATCCCATTTCCAACAAAAAAGAAGAAGAACTCTTCACTTCAGATGAAGGTCTTGCGTTAGTTTTGCGTTTAAATCTGACCAAACACCAGTACCCTGAACTACGTAAACGAACTAATGATAAAATATGCAGAATTTTCCCGGAATATCCTGAATTAATAATAATATTAATAATAATAATAAAATTAATAAGATTTTCTTAACCATACAAAAAAAAAATGGTTTCCCATTACATCCCAAGAAGGGATTGACAAGACCATCTCACAACCTGTGAGCTGTGTGGTTTTTTGTTTTATACTCACTGATTGGCGCCTAAAGTTTTACATCGGTTCTTAACGGTATTTTCAGAAGCCGACCGTCACTTTATTCTTCTTAATTATACACGCTGGAAAAAATGGTACCTGTAACATTATGCAGGAAACATGTACATTAGACCTACTCACAAAAAAGTTCCTTTTGTCCACCTCTCAAAATATACCTTGATATTTTCTTATGATTCAAAAAATGTTTCGTGTCTAGCATTAAGATCCCGAGAGCCCGACCGTTTTTAAAAAAGGTTTTTTTTTTAATTTTTCAAAGAAACTTGTACTTTAGCTAAAGACAATGTATACAATATTAGTATCATATGAAAGGTTTATTAAGGCTCGCTGAATGGTACATAAACGTTGTCAAAGCATATCCTGACACTTCCCTTATTCAAGGATATTCTTCAAAAAAAATTCAATGAGTGTTCGAACTCACGGGCGATGTGTTAACACCATTTTGCTACACGGTACCTGTTCAATTTCTATGAACACAGTAGTAAATGTTACATTGGAAAATAAAAAACAGCGTTCAGCGTTTAATATTTACAATTATTTAAAGACAAGTGCAAGCACGCGTGTCATTATTTACTTGATTAATACTTTTTGTTTTATTCCCACAAAAAAGAAAGAGAATGCAAAGCAACTGACACATGTAAATACATACATTGTTATGTTCTTACATACGCTACAGAAGTTCACAAAATTTGCGTTGCTCTCTTGCTATCTCATTTTTTATCATTGTTCTCTTTGCTTTGAAAGTGCTCCACACCCACATTTTATTTGACTTACCTTTCACAATACTAAAAAACCAACCCGTAAAAAACAGATTTTGACTATAAATTCTTTATATACGGTCACTCCCCTTTGTCCAATCACGCCCGAATTTGCAGCAGATCTTAGAATATGTACACCTAACCAACATACCCAATTTTGTTTAAATACCGTTAAAAGGAGCAGAAAAGATGGATTTTTAATTTGTATGGGAGGTACCACGCCCCTTTCTCCAATCCCGCCCATATTTTGACAGCTAGTTTCTGTCGTCGCCATTAGTTTGCCTGCGAAGTTTCAGCTTGATTGTATTACGGGAAAAGGGTTAAAAATCAATCCAAAGTTTTTTTTCGGCGTACATACCTACATGCATACAGCCAGGTGAAGTTAATATAAAGAATTTAAAAAGGCGTTCAATCATATCATGACGTTTCATTTAAATGATATTAATACTTAATAACACTTAAAAATATTTAAAAACAAGTGTCATTATTTTCTTGCTAATACCTTTTATTTTATACCCACAAAAAACAAAGAGAATGCTAAGCAACAGACACATGTACATACATACATTGTTATGTTCGTATATACGCTACCAAAGTTCACAATTTTCGTTGCTCTCTTTCAGTCTCATTTTTATATACGTATAACCACGTCATTATTCTCTTTGCTCTGAGAGTGCTTCGCACCCATACAATACAACTATTCTCTGCCGCTACATCAGTGTGTGTTTTTTTCACAGTCTGACAATCTGTGTTTCGCAGTCGGACAAATCTGTTTTCTATGTAGGGGTGGGTCACCCTTATCATTTAGGGGTATAAAAAATAGATGTTGGCCGATTCTGAGACCTACCCGATATGCACACTAAATTTCATACAAATCGGTTTAGCCGTTGCGGAGGAGTTTAACGGAGTTACAAATTACACGGCGTGACATTGGAGAGCTAGTCCTTCACTCTCGCTGCTTAAAGGACACCTTCAATAGTTTTGCTAACGAAGACCTACTGAACTCCTTATATGGGAAACCTTCAGAAGATCTACAACAGATTATTTACAGAAGTTCTACAATATAAGACCTACAGAATGTGTTTGACCTTTACCGAAAGATCTTCAGAAGGACTAATTTTTCTTTTTATTGTGCTTCCGCTCATCATTTTAAATAACTTTTGTTAGAAACACTTTCACTCACTTTTATTAGAAACACTTTGAACACTGACTCTTTTTCACAAAATACTTCTAGCTCCGTTGACGATTGCGAAAAAATTAAGCAACAACACGTGCAGTCATAATAGTAACGGGATTATAACTGACAACACATGTGTGTTGTTGCATATTTGCACATGGTATTTCAATTTCATTTGTATTTAGAGATCTTCTGTATGACACCCAAAAACAATGAACAAAAAGGCACATAAGAGATCAAACAATAAAGTTTTTTCTCTTCCTCTACCACAACTACCAACAATTGTTTCTTTTTCTTTCGTTTTTTAGTTCTGTGTCGCTGATATAAGAGCACGAAACACAATATAAGAACACGAGCTAATAACAAGGTACATATTTTGGAAATGAAAAGGTATGACTCCAAGCATTCCTTAATTTAGAAGGAATCTTGGTTGGTGTATACAATCTCAGAGAAGACCTACAGAAGCAGGTTTTTTGAGAAGGCCTAGCCAGTTTCGTTACTGGGTACTTTCTTCATTTCCTTGTCTCTTTCTTTCCCTGACCAATTCTTTGTTATTTCCATTTGTCCGGTTAAAAATGCTATTAACATTACAAAGACGACTTAACATTGCCAGCAATCAGCTCTACCATTAGCTGATCGGTTGAAGATCAGAGCTCTTATGCTGCCACTGCCTGCCACTTGTCGCTGCTATTAGTAGATGACCGTAAGTCAGGCACTGGCGTTGTGGTAATCCACTGCGGTTGCGTTTACTGTAATGCTTTGTAATATGAATTCAATATAAAAATGATTAGCTACTTGTGACCGACCATCTCCTTAGCAACGTTTTTATTTTCGAATACAGATTAAAAGGAAAGAAAATGTGCGTTAAAAGAAATTGTATTTCAATTGTCAATGTTTTATCAGTTTCAAAATGAAGAAATCAACATTGGGATGTCGCTTAATGATGTTGTCTTTACTATTTGTGACTTTGAAAAACAAAAGACTTAAGACACACACTTTAAACGAACATATCGCACCCTTAATATAAAACAGTCATAACTCAAAATTTACAAATTTTCAGTAGACACAAAAACTTAATTTGTGAAGTAATAAATATATGAAAATTCGTAACAATAGGTACATTTATATTGTTTGAAGGAATTGTTTTGACGAAAGGGAAGGAAACATTACGACAGATTTTTACAATGGATAGAATTGGTCCTTGGTTGTTATTTTTAAGCAAAATATGAAAATCTGAAAAATTGGAGTTATCATTCTTTTGGTGTTAGGGTGCGATATCTTCACTAAAATTCCAAAAACTGTATGATTCTTTTTTGAGACTTCTGTATGACTCCCAAAGCAATGATTATATTATATTATTTTAATATAATATAATAATATACAGCGAAAGGAACTTCGTTCCAACCGGGTGTCCCCTGACACCTCATGTAATTGTTTTTGCTCCGAAATTATCTTCACGTATATGCGCCATGCATGCAGTATGTTACAATTAGTCAGCACTTAAGCTTTCGTGAAAAATTTGCGCATTCTTTACGACGTGGTAATAAATACCACATTTCATAACTAAAATTTAAATTCATATGTAGTTATGAACAATTTTTTTTTTTTAATAAATAAAATATAAATATAAAAATATAAATGTAAATAGAAATGTCTACAAAAAAAAGTTCAAATAAACATGTACAAGTCGACGACTCTAGTTTAATGGGTATGAAATATTTAAACTTCTACACAATGAAGTGAAATTCAACAGTATTTGTTTTTAATATAAGAAGAATCTGATCCATTGGACTCTTATGACTCTCTATGTGATTGAGACTATATTCCCAACAAAAAGTCAAAGCAGACGGAAAAAAATTCAATTTTGTTTCCAATTCAATTTAAAAGGAAACTGGCTTAGATATCTATCTTATTTGCAGAATCTGATAGTGAATATTCTTCGTCTTTGTGCTGTAATGATACATCCATATCACTAGCAGCAGCAACTAAAGTTAATAGAAATCCACTGGTTTGTAAAAGAAAAAGGGAAATATTAACTGTTTTGAATGTTTAAAAAAAAGTAGACACCAAATGTATACTCCTATTCGTGACTCCTACTCATCAATAGAAAGACATTCCAACAATGATACTCATCAACATACAGATGATCTTCCTTATGACACTTTAATGTTAATTGTATATTAATAAAATCATTAATGATAATTTGTTTTAGAAAATCCAACGTGTCAAATCAAAAAGATTTGCCAACAGAGTTTTCTCATTGAAATAATTATTTTTGTTTTGTCATAAATAGAGCGACGACAAAAAGTATTGAATAGTATCGTGGTAGAAGCACTAGCCCAGCTGATTTAAACTTTTTCCGGCAGTGAATTTTTCTCTTATGTCAAAGTTTGTATACCTTTGATTGCATACAACCACCGTTCGCCTACAATTGCTGGTTTTGAAATGTTTTCTCCGTAATACTCACATATACTTAAACACTTTCAAAATATCAAATAAAACACACGCATTTTGTAAATGACACTTTTACAAATTTTGTATACATTTTCCTTATTTTTCAATCAGCTGAGTGGACAAACTGCAGGCACTGAGCAAAAAAAATCCTATGAGTGTTCGAACTCACGGGCGATGTGTTAACACCTTTTTGTTACACGGTACCTGTTCGATTTCTATGAACACATTAGTAAATGTTACATTGGAAAATAAAACACAGCGTTCAATCATATGATGACGTTACATTTAAATAATATTAATATTTAAAATTATTTAAAGACCAGTGCAAGCACATGTGTCATTATTTTCTTGCTTAATACATTTTGTTTTATTCCCACAAAAAACAAAGAGAATGCAAAGCAACAGACATATATAAATTACATACATTGTTATGTTCGTACATACGCTACACAAGTTCACACAATTTCCGTTAGTTTCTTGCTATCTCATTTTCATATACGTATAACCACGTGATTATTCTCTTTGCTCTAAGAGTGCTCCACACCCACACAAGAGACCTATTCGCTGCCGTTACATCAGTGTTTTTTTCGCAGTTTGACAATCTGTGTTTCGCAGTCGGACAAATTTGTGTTATATATAGGGGTGGGCACCCTTATCATTTAGGGGTATGAAAAATAGATGTTGGCCGATTCTGAGACCTACCCGATATGCACACAAAATTTCATACAAATCTGTCCAGCCGTTTCGGAGGAGTTTAACGCCAAACAATCTGTGTGATCGCAGTCGAATACACTGTGTTTGGATGAATTCACTTTGTGAATTTAGTCCCTACCCGCGCCTATAGATGTTAACACATCAAAAAAGGCCTGCTGTTTTTGGCTTGTTTTAATTGTTGGCCGTCGGTGGTGCAATGGTTAGTGTGCGCGGCTCTTGTGCATGAGAACGTGGGTTCGATCCCTGCTCAGACCACCTTACATTTCTATCGAAGGCGGTCACCTCGCTTAGTGATGGCGACATTATCGAGTACTTAGCCATGAAAATGGTTCTCAAAATACCGTTCGGAACCGGAGTAAAACTGTAGGTCCCAATCAGTGAATGTAAAACTAGAAAGCGCGCATCTCACTGATTGTGAGAACTTATTGCACTCTTTTTCCGCTCTCATGTAGAGAGTCTGAGTAAAAGAGCATAAACGAGTCTTATTCTCTTTATAGAATATTTCAATATAAATGCGCCATTTCGACAATGTTATTACATAAAACAATACAAAAAGCTTAAATGTTTCAAAAGGCATCAATGTTTCTGTTCTATTTTATACTCTACTCTTTGGCGACGACGACCTGCTTGTTTGTTCACTGCCGTTACTCAATAGCATCATACTTATTTTCAGGCAGAGACTATTATTGTACCACAACTACGTGTATGATGCTAACGCTGTGTGTTGTTTGCATGTGTTCACTTTGATAGATTGCCCTACCCTTGCCTATAGATGTTAACAAATCAAAAAGGATCAATGCGATAAATCATTTTTGTATATAAATCAAAAAAATTGCAATAAACTTAGCGAAAATGCAAATGAGTTGTACAAAAAGCTCATAGAAGAGAAATTGAACGTGATAGAGGTAAACAGTTGGTATCGAATAAGACAATTATGGTGTGCTTCGACTCACAAAGAACTTTCAATCTGCCTAAGGGATTTTCTTCCATATTTCAATATAAAAGAAAACTTGCAGTTTTCAACATGACAGCTACGGTATGTGTTCAGAACGCAAGTGAAAAGAATGTTACTTAATGTGCTATTTGGAGCGAAGCGCATTGTGGTCGCTCAGGAATGGATATTGCTATTACTGGTATTAAAATTTTGGAAAATATTTTGCAAGATTCTAATAATATTTTGCATATCATTTTTTGGATCGATTCGTGTGAGCCGCAAAATAAAAATAAAATATTATTGTCTGGTTTCCTTGACGTCTTGTATAAAAGAAATATCTGAAAACAATCGTTCAAAAATTTTCAGAACCAGGTCTTTCACAAATTCAGGAGATTGACGCAGTCCATAGTGCAGTAGACCGGTTCCTAAAATTAAAGAAATTCACAGTCCCTTAGATTTGATTACAAAATTCAAAAACTATCCATCCACTAAGTTTGCGCTAAAAATTATAGAAATGCTTCCGCCAGATTTCATAGTTTATTCGTCTTTAGCAAATCAATCACATTTTCAAAACGTTCCTATCAGTAAAATTAAAGCAATAAAATATAATAAATCCAATTTATTTGCTCTACAATATAAAACGTCTGCAAGTGAAAGTGTATTTCAATCATCAAGCCTAAGAAAAACAGATTTTTGCAAATTCAGAAACAATGTTTGAGAAAGAACTTAATACGGGCTCAAAGAAAAAACCAAAAAAAAGTATATACGTTTTCCTTCCATAAAATTATGGGAGATTCTTTTCGGATTTATTCATGTACAAATTCACGTAAATTTGCAAAACTAAATTTCTGATCGAATGATATACCCGTATATTTGAAATTTAAATTGTTTGTGTGTTACATATATGAAAGATAGTTTATTATTATTACGGGGGGGCTAACAAAAGTTCGCTTAGTTGCTGGCATATTAAATTTTTAATAAATCAAAAATTACATACTGTTTGTTATAATCTTATGATATATCACTCTAATTTTCAGAAAGATCGGTCGAAATGGAGACAAGAAAACGTAAAATTAGTGAAGCAGTGTCAGTGGATATCCCTGTGAAAAGGCAGCAAGAAATTCGGTTTGCTATTCTTTTTGGATTTCAGCGTAAGCTCAAGCCTGTGAAAATATTTAGTGAATGCCACACAGCGTTTGGAGTGTATGCGCCATCCCTTGTTACTATTTCAAAGTGGTTCCGGAGATTCCACACCGGTAATTTTTCTGTGGAGGACGAACCTCGAGAAGGTCGTCCAAAATCTGCGACTGACGATGTAAGTGTACCGCTGGTGAAGTCTAAAATTGACGAAGATCCAAGATTAACCCAGGAAATGATTGCTGAAGAATTGGGCTTGAATGCCATGGCTGTATCGCGAATTTTAAAAAATAATCTTGGATACACGAACAAATCTGCACGATGGGTTCCTAGAATTTTAACTGCAGCTCAAAAAGAGGCACGTGTGCGTTTTGCTCAATATTTTATTGACAAATTCAAAAACGGAAAGTCTTCCACTTTTCGGAAAATTGTAACAGGTGTTGAAGCATGGTTTTACAAGTACGATCCTGAAACCAAACAACAAAGCATGGTATGGAGCCCAGAATGTGCAAATTTTAAGATTTTGAAGACCGTTTTTCAAGGTGGATATATCGACTTCAAAAATCTATAGAAATAAATGGCGATTACGTTGAAAAAATACAAAGCGATGAAGAATAAAGATATAAAATTAAAACATTTTTTGTTTAGTTTTTTCTACTATATTAAGCGAACTTTTGTTAGCCCCCTCGTATAATGCAGCTTTAGTTATTTACAATAGAATTAATTTAAACAAACTTAAACATCCTAAATATTTGTATTTTCTACTTCTATATAAATAAAAAAAATTACTGTTACAAGTCTATTGGGCGAAAAGGATACAGTATGATAATTTCTCTTTTTAAATCTATCAAATATTTTTTGGACATACGTGAATGTCATATATTTTTTATTGTATATCCACAATAATGGTTCATACGGTATCATAACGCGCAAAGTTTTTATCAAATATGGATATACAATAAAATGGCTCCAAAATATCTCAGAAACAAACGAGATAGAATCCTGGGAATCCAACAGAACGATTGATCGACAAAATGTGATCCAGGAAATGGTCTTATCTCATTTTATTTGATTTTGTGATATACGTGAGATAACTTCGGAATGACGATATGTACCAAGGAGTCCTCAGGCCTGGTGATGTTTAAAGTTAATAGCGAAATTCAGCTGGTGGTCGAATTTGATTTTAGAAGATTAGGTCATTAACTAATTTGTACAGCTCATTCCACTATTATCACTAAATTTAAGATATATTATGGAAAAGTTAATAAAACACAGTTTTTCTGACTCTAAGTACAATTTATTTAAATATGTCTAAATGTATGTACGTTAATACCATAGACTAATACATTCATAGATAATTTTATTCAAGCAATTAATTAAACGTCATAGGTATGATGGAAAGTAAACATTGGATTTTGGAAAACATGGGTTCAATATTACCAGATAGAGGCATTACTAAACAACGTCCAACAAAGGAACAACAACCGAATTTCGTGTTTTTGTGGCAAACTAGTTGTGTTAAATACAATACAAATGTATACCAACGATAAAAGTCAACAAAAAAGTGCAAAATACATTTAAATTTTTCAGTTCTACACCAAAACGACATGAAAAAGTTAACTCCACCTGGTGTAAGTTAATTTTAAATTTAATTTCTCTCATTTCCACAAACCTACGACGAAGAGTGTGAAATGAAACGTCAGATGAGAGAATAAGTTTATCTATGCATGTATTGGTCTATGGTTAATACAAAGTTGATAGAAAACCCCTAGATGGTGAAATATTTGTGCTGGATTTGAAAGTCAAGGGAATTTTCTAGATGGCGCAGCAATGGTGGAAATGGCCCAATTTCCCTGGACACAAAAACTATTTAACCATACTTTTTTGCCTTTTGTAATGTCAACAAATATCAAAAGCGATATATTTTTCTATTCTCAATATTTTATTTTTAAATTCAAACAACAGAATCGAAATTAAAATGATTTTTGAATGCTTTTTCGTCGCATCCGAGTGAACATGGTCGTGCGGAAACAGCATATGCCCTCTAATGAAAATGGTGAATAAGCGAATGAATCATCTACGAGGCGGATCAATAAGTCCTTGACTTTTCGAATTTCCCTCGTAGTTATATGAAATGCGACACTGCTCCCTTCAAGTACCACCTGTTAATAGACCACTGTCAAATTTTGAGCAAATTCCGTTTAATAGCTGTCCAAAACATACAACCTCGTGCATTTTTTTTAAATGGAAAAAAGTGAATTTCGAGTGCTCATTAAACATTATTTTTTGCGAAAACAAACCGTCAATCAAACCAAGAAAAAGCGTGATAAATACTATGGGGACTCTGCACCATCGATTTCAACGGTAAAAAAATATTGACTGACTTTCGTTGTGGTCGCACAAGTACAAATGACCCTGAACGTTCTGGTCGGCCAATTAACGTCAATACACCCGAAAATGTCGAAAAAAATCCACGATATGGTGTTGGCCTATCGAAGAGTAAAAGTGCGTGAGATTGTTGATGGCATAGGCATTTCATATGGCAGTGTGGTTTCGATTTTAAATGATCAGTTGGGTTTAAGAAAGCTGTCTGCAAGATGGGTGCCGCGTTTGCTCTCAATTGGCCATGAATGTAATCGTGTGACAACTTCAGAGGAATGTTTGGAGTTGTTTAATCGCAATTCACAGGAGTTTTTGTGGCATTTTGTAACTGTGGATGAAACATGGCTCATGGATCTAAGCAATGGGTTTCTCCGGGTTAACCGGCTCCGAAGAAGGCCATGTTAAGTTTGTCGACCAATAAAGTGATGGCAACAGTTTTTTGGGATGCACGCGGGATAATCCACATCGATTACCTTCAAAAGGGGAAAACAATAAACTGCGAATATTATGCCAACAGATTTAACGAGGATTTAAAAAATGGGATAATCCACATCGATTACCTTCAAAAGGGGACAACAATAAACTGCGAATATTATGCCAATAGATTTAATGAGGATTTAAAAAACGATCCCAGCCTAGAAAAAAAGCTATTTTTCATCTAGATAATGCACGGATGCATACGTGTGTAGGCTCAATGGCAAAATTCCATGAATTGGGCTACGAATTGTTACCTCATCCGCTATATTCTCCGGATTTAGCCCCCAGTGATTGTATCCTATTTCCAAACCTAAAGAAATGGCTCGGTGGAAAGAAACTTAGCTCCAACGATGAAATTATTGATTAAACAAATGCCTATTCTATGAACCTCAAAAAATCCTATTTTTTGGAAGGGATACAAAAATTGGAGAAACGTTGGACTAAGTGTATGGAGCTAAAAGGAGATTATGTTGGAAGATGAAACAAAACATACTGTGTTTCATTCCGTCACGGACTTATTGATCCGCCCTCTATGATATTTCTATCATCTTTGGTAATATGAAAATTTAAATATAAAATCTAATTAAAAATAATGATAACAAATTAACTTGGTGTTGCACAGATTTATCAACGGGTTGTTGTCGATGATATATATTTGGGAAAACTTGAGTTAGTCGGGTTAGGTTGTTATTTTATGTTCAATCGACTGAAAAATGCTGTAGTGCTTTTCGTACTAAATATTACCTGTAGTGTGTTGTAGCGATTTTTGTACTTGTTCTGTGGCTGCTGTTTACATTTCTGGCCTAATAATGAAAATCAAATATTGCTTATCGAAATTGGTTTTATTGTTTTTCAAAATATTCTCCATGATGTTCAATACACTTTTGCATGTGTTTGAACTAATTTTCGGAGCACTTCTGCCACTCCGATTTATGTAGTTCTAAAACATGCGTTTGAAACGCATCAACCGCTACTTCAGGCGTCGCAAAACGTAGACCACGCAGTTTGGTTTAATGTGCGGGAATAAACAGGAATTATTAGCTGCTAAATTGGGGTTGTAAGGCCGATGACCACATCACATCAATGTTTTTGCTGATCAAAAATACACGTTTGTTTGAGACGATGATTGAGAGCTATCATTGTCGTGATGGATAATGTTCGCCAAAAACTTCTGCCAGACAAATGTTTGTGTACCATTCAGAATTGACGGTACTCTAATGGAACTGTTGCCTCATGACCAGTTATGCCGAAGAAGCAGGCCACCATTTGCTTTGATGTACTTCGTGCGCTTACACTTTTTGTCAGATTTGGCTCGTCTTGGACGACCAATACAGTCGATTGATCTTTTGTCTTAGGTTCATTTGTATGGATTCATGATTCGCCACCGCCATTGAATATTTTGAAAATTTCCTCTCACCAATTTACACGAGCCTGTTTTTGAACAAATCAATTTAAGGGCCAATTGCTAGGGCAGTATTGAATATGTAGGAGTTAAAGTAACGCCCAAGGTTGTCTCTATCTTACGGCATTTGACATGACGATCTTGCAATACCAGTTCACGCACAGCATCAATGTTTCCTGGCACAACAACCGATCTTGGACGATCTGTGTGAAATGCGCCCGGAATCGAACGTCGTCGGATTTAAGTTCGAAAGTTCTTAAAAATAATCGCACAAGAATGCCCACGAGCTAATTCAATTCTTTGACTGAGAAGCATTTTTCGAGTCACTGACATAACCAGAAATAATGCACGCACGTCAACACTTTCTGGGTACCATTGTAACACGCTCCAATGGTTCTGTCAGATTGCACCTGACACCTGAAATACAAATGGAAACCCTCGTACCCGTATTGATGTTTGTTTCGGAACAGTTGACATCACTGACAAGAAGTGTAAAATTTAAAAAAAAACCTTATTATGTTTGTTCCTGTACTTTGGTACATAGATTAAATTATATATAGATTTGTTATCCATCTCGTCCGACGTTTCTCTTTGCCCTTCTTCTATGAGGAAACGAACTTCAGTCAGCAACATCGAACAAAATCCTCCTCCATTTTTAGTTTTTCGTATTCACAATGATCATATATTTACACATTTTGAACATTCACGGTAACAATTTCAGCTGTGTTTGTCAAACCTCAGCGACAGAGTTCTTCTCTTGACGTTCAAACTTGCAACTTCCGCAAGTTCGCTTCCCTTAAATCATTAAGCCGATGAGCGAGTTGACAAATGTATGTATAAATTAATCTACGCTTTGTTAATACTAAAAGAGAGTTTTAACAAAAGTAACTACAAACTCTCTCTGAGAGACCACACTACGAAAAAAATAGTAAATGTGGTAAAACGTCCAATAGAAAATCCGTAGCACTGATAGAATCGACCATAGCGATTATATTTTACATAGTATATCCTTTTTTATTTACAATAAGACATTTTATTAGCCAATATTCCATCGGTGGTGCAATGGGTAGTGTGCGCGCCTCTTGTACATGAGATCCTGGGTTCGATCTCTGCTCTGACCACCTTAAAAAAAGAAATTTCTTCCGGCGGCGGTCACCTCGCATAGTGATGGCGACACTATCGAGTATTTAGCCATGAAAAAGCTTCTCAAAATACCGTTCGGAATCGAAGTAACAACTGTAGGTGCCAATCAGTGAGTGTACAATTAGAAAGCGCACAGCCCACTGGTTGTGAGAAGCTCTTCCCAATCCCTTGATGGGATGTAATGGGAAAAGGTTTTTTTTTATTAGCCAATATTAAATTACTTTCAATTTTATTTTGGCAACGCAATAAAGAATGGTAGCTTAAAGAGTAAAACATATAGTGGAGAGTATATTCTCTCAATAATTTTAACCTCATAGGTACGGTTGCGTGTAATCTTTGGATGGTGGAGTGCATGGTTTTACTAATACCAGATAGAGGCATTAGTACAAAATATCCAACACAACAACACTAATGACATTTGCAATTTGTGTGGTAAAATAGTTGTGTTAAATACAAGACAAATGTTTACCAACAATAAAAGTCAATAAAAACCTGCAAATACTATAAAAAACGACATAAGAAAGTTAAGTCAATATTTCTTGTAACTCCACCTGGTGCAAGTAAATTTTCGTCGAACATATCTCATTTGCACAAGCCCATGACGAAGAGTGTGAAACGTAGAGTTGAGTAGTTAATGAACTATATAGTTAATTTAGGGTGACATATTCTACATGTTCGATGTGGCGATTATGATCGCTGATCGTTCGTGAAAAATGAACGGGATCGACACAAGTCTAGTGAAACGAAACGTCAGATGCGAGAAATGATTTCTCTATTATAATTTACTCTATGATTTGACGCATCGCAAAGCAAAAATGAGAGCGCACAAAACATGTAACAAAGGAAAGATGGAAACAAAATAAAAAAAATTTAAACATATCCTTTAATACATTTTATGTGATATTTTATTGCCTACGTGTCAAAATCAAAGAGCAATAGACAAGAGTCTCTATCCCTCTCTTTACGTTCTCTCGATGACGACGAGATAGTGGGTCATTTCGTGGAGTTCGAGTTGCTGTTGAATTTTACTCTTAGGTTGGACATATAACGCACAGAACTAATAGGGAATGCGTATTTTCGTTCGATGCAACCAACATAAAACATAATATAGCTGTGATTAGAAGAAATCAGACAATATTTAAACTTATTTTGCTGCATGATTTGCTTCTGGTTGATTATCGCTCTATCTGTTTTCTATAAATTTCCTACTACATAATCGATCAGCTGTGTCATTGATAGCTCCTGACAACAATACCATGTCATCTATTGTGTATGAAATTACGCTTTCCTCCCCTGTTTAGATATAACGCTACACTCATTTATAGAATCGGCCGGAATGTTTGGTAGCGTGCTACACTTCTGTCAGGGACTGGCTCGGCATAGCAGCACCGCCGGGTGTTTGGCTGAACACAAACTAAGCCAATATCAAATATTAGACTAGGGGATGAAAAGACTCTAAGATCAACAAAGTTGGTGAAGGTGCGTTACTAAAAATCCAAAAGCTGTTTAGGTTTCCCTCGATTTCAGTTCGGCCACACAGACTTACACCCTCTCACTCTCTCTTACCCAGTTTAAGACTTCTCATACCCAAATTGCCGGAGTTCCACCAAAGTCGGCATATAAATCTGTTTTTAATAAGGTGACAAATTTCATCTGAAAACCAGGATAACTCTATAAATATATGCAATTTGGCAGTCAACGCGTTTATGTCTTAAGTCTTTTGTTTTCACATCATTAATATTCAATTTACCAAACAATAAAGAGACAACATAAATACTTTTACTTGGCTGCCAAGTGACAAATTTTTGTATTTTCTTGGCAAAACATAAATTTAACAAAAGACAAGACGATGAAGAAGGAGGCGAGTACTGATCACAGCAAAAACTTTGCAATTGGTGGGAAAATTTATGATTTTGTTAAAACCACAACATAAATTTAAATTAACTGTCAACAGAAAGCAAAAAGAAACAGCCAACCAACCAGCCAACAAGTAACATCTGATGCTGAAGGGAAGACAGGAAAGAGTCACTACAGTATAAATCAAGCGAAAATTTAAAATAAAAAATGATTCTCTTTTTCAGAGTTACAATTTTTAAATTAAAAACAAAAAATTGAAAAGCTTAAAGGCGAAGCCGCCGCTCTTATATTTCTGTATAACGGACCAGCAACTTAAATCTCCCGCAGAAAAAAAGAATACATATTCCCTAAACAAGAAACATCGAGAAAGAAAAAGAAATTTCACTTTCATTTCAAACAAAAAGGAAAACTGCGCATGGTGTCCCACCAAGAAGTCGAAGAAGATGATGACGACAAGGGCCAACAAAAAGCAAAAGTTACAGGAAACCCCTCTGAGTTGGATCGGGGTAAATGATGGCCAGCTAACCAACCTACTCGTATGATGCGAAAGGTAGCGCAGCAAAACAGCACACACACAATCCCTAAGGACATGTTAACCATATTTTATCGGTCATAAAGAAGGAAATTATCCCATCCCCTTCTTCATTTTACGCTCTTCCACTCTTTTTGTCATTGGGGTCTTTAGCCAGAAGTGCAATTGTCAAAAATTTACCAGAAACCGACCGTCCATCAGTCTGCCAGCCCACCCGTGCAATTTCATATCTTTTACGCCGTCGTCTTCTTGATTGAAGTTTTTCCCTTTCATGCTTCCTTCCATTGGTCCCATTCAACCCGTTCCATGTGCTTAGCAGCAAATACGAATGATGATGCCATTTAATGATATTGTCTTCTCAGTTGCCTGTTGCGCAGATGCGGCAAAGTATCTTTAACACAAAAGAAGAATTAAGCCCTTTGGCTAAACGGAATATTGCCAGTGTTGCAACATCCGACATCATGCGGCGTTCGGATTGCTGATGATGCTGCTGCCGTTGCTTATGTTGATGATGGTGCTGCTGCAATCGTGCAGCGTGGAGTCTGGTCCGAGGTCTTTTCAATTCACATGGATCTTGACCACACAGTGCAAATTGCATACAAACGCCTCAGTGATTTTATAAATGATACGATTGTATCATCTTCCTTTTTTTGTGTGGGGTTGTCTGTAAACAAGGTAAAACAATTCGGACATGAAACTTTGGTTGGAATATACAACGACTCAATAGCGCTCTATTTAAAAATGTTGTTTGGTTGAATCCTTATATTTGCATCAACTGTCCAGCAGCAGAATGTTGCCATGCATAGTCACAATTTTTGGTCGTTCGGCACCACACATTTGCAGAGGACGTCGATATAACGGTCTACCCATAAGGAGTCATCCTAAGATGCAAGGCGGTCATTAGTTCAATGACGTGAAATTTAAAGATTTTTGATGGGGAAAACCAATAACACGGAGCAATAAAGAGAGAGAGAAATTAACAAATATATTATAAGTACTGCTACACTGAAAACATATTCCTTGTCAATATTACGAAATGTTTCATTAGTATTAACAATTCCTTCGTTCATTTGCAAACAACAACACGCTTCATTAGATCATTGAAGCTACTCATCATAGATCCTATGAACTGAATTTATGCAGTTCTCCATACAATAATGAAAATTGTTCGAATGGAAAACTTTGGCATCAATATTATCAAACGTATTATAGAATTAACGAAATGAAATCATAACATTTATGACACAACTACATTAATTTAAAGAATTAAGAGCAATTTATTTCTGATGTATTTTCATAGCATTTACGAAATCTACTCATACCTGCGTAGAACCATAGGTGCCTCTCGCTCCTGTGAGCTTCATAGAGAAATTTATATATCAGAGGGAGTACAGTCTTGTCGCATATGTTGATATAGAGGGTGCTTTCAACAACGTTTTACGTTTTGTTGACCAGGGAATCACTTATTTTACTTTGGGTCACACCATCTTAGTCATAAATGTGAACAGAGGAGCCGCTCTAGCGGTAGTCTTATTATCAAGTTTCTGGAATTCATCAAGAGAAAGTATTTTGTTGGAACTACAGAGATCAGGTTACAGGGGAAACACCCCTGAAGTAAACTCAGAGAAGTCAGAGCTCGTACTCTTTACCAGGAACCAGATGATTCCATATATTGAGTCATTGTCTCTATGCAGTAGGGAAATTTGTTTAGTTGGGATTCTGGGCACTCTGTTTCAAACCTAGCACTATGGATAGGATCAGTAAAGCCACAGTGGCCTCATATTTGTGAAAAATGGCCAAATCAGATCGAGGGGATATATACAGCTGTTGTCCGCCCGCTGTTGCTTAACGGCATTGTCGTTTTGTAGCCTGTGCAGGAAACTCCACTTACCTAAGGCAAGGTCAGCAATCTGCCTATTACTTTCATCACCATGAATCAATAGTGCCTATGGCCATGGTACGATTTTAAGGGATCAGCCGCAATCCACGCTGGAAGTGGATTTCATGACACCAACGTTTAGTTTTGAGAGAAACTTACTTACTTAGGTGGCCTCAATCAACACGGAGGGGTCAAGCGCCTTACAATACGAGAATAACATCTTTCTCCAATCGGCTCGACTTCCAGCTTTTGTCCTCCAGTTGGTAACACTAAGCTCCATCTGGGCTTTCCAGCAAAATTTTGGTCATTGTATTTTTCGAAGTCCTTCGAGGACATCTTCGCATATCTTTCGCACTGGCTTATTCTGATCCATTCTACCGACATGGCTTAGCCAGCGTAAATGCGCTATTTTGATACGCATAATTATAACTACGTCCAGACGTCGTCCAAATGGATGGATTTTCTGTTCGTCGAAACCATTCATTTTGCCTTGTCCTCGTATACTGCCAAGCTCTGATTGCTGATTCCTCCTCAATTCTCGAAAATACTGAAGTCTAAATCATCAGCATACGCGAGCAGCATCTGACTTTTGCTGTTGATAGTTATATTCGTGTTGACTGCAACTTTTGTCACAATAATTGCAATTAATAGAGAATGAAGAGATCGCATGATAGGGTGTCGCCCTTACTGAGGCCTCGCCTCATACTAAATTGTTCGGTGAGATCTTTACTGATCTTTCGTGTCGGTCAGTGTCAATTTACAAAGGCGTGTCAGCTTATCAGGAATACCAAGCTTTGACATCAGAGCGATCCTCGTATCGAGCTATCGCAGGCAGCTTCAAACACGTGGTAGGTGTCAATTTGGTTTCGTGGATTTTCTCTAGGATTTGTCGTAATGTGAATAACTGGTCGATAGTTGACTTTCCAGGCCTAAAGCCACACTGATCAGGTCTGCAACAAACGGCTTTAATCTGTAGCACATTACTCTCGAGACGATCTTGTATGCGCTGGATAAAAGGCTTATTCCACGAACTTTGGAATGTATACTCGGGTGACCTTTTTTCGAAAACAAGACCACAGTATGCTAAGGCTCAAATCGTCGGCAGGCATTCGTCTAGCCAGATTTTGCATATGAAATTATACATGCACCTTTCCTCACTCACAGCCGCCTGCCTTAAAGACCTCAGCCGGTAGTCCATCAACACCAGCGACTTTGTTGTTCTAAAGCCGCTACTCTTTAACAACCATTTAGCTACATAATGTTAGAACTTGTACGGTTGCCCGGAAAAAAATTGTTTAAAGTTATGAATTATTCAAAAACTATAAATAAATTCAATTATTTTTGAATTCAGTGTGAGATTTGACAAAAAACTATACGTATTTTCTTTAGGCAGATAAAAAAAACAAATACCTATATAGCTGCTTAATACATAGAGTAAACATTTACGTGGAGGTAACATCTCTCTCATCCAATTAATGGCATTTGCTCTGGTGTGTTATGAACGTTGGATGTTGAAAATAATTACTTTGTAGCTCTTTTATCATGATGAAGTCATCTACGGCAAAAAGGTGTTTACATGAATTTTTACTCTATTTAGTTTGGAAATTTTTGAATTTCATGATGCCATTATATACATAGTTCACGAACGAACTAGTTCATTTGAACGATTCACACTGGTTCGCCCTTTTTCTTCAGCAGTTCTTTGAATTTCAGTAGTGCAGTTCTCTCTGCCGTTTTCTAGTTCATGCTCTCTTTTGAACAATAATTACAGCGCTGATCACCACTGTTGTTCCAAAATATAAAAACATTACAGAAGCACCAATATTCCGTTAAAATTGTTAAGCCGATCTCAATTTGTATGTCCGTGTAGGTTTCTATCAAGTAATGGCTTCAATTATGACGATTTATTATAAAAAGACATCACAGTATCCAAAACACTTCAGAAATCTGCAAAATTCAAAATATTTTCGCGATTATTTGTTCCGATTGAACTAAAGCTACAAGTTAAACTGAAATGAGCTCCTTAGTTCACAGTTCATATGAACTGTTAAGCCGAAATGATACAATGAAGTAAAATGAACCAGTGAACTAAATGAACGAGCTATAGTTCATTCTGTTGAGCTGAACTAAAACCAGCGCTCACTTGAATGATCTAAAGTTCCCATATCTGGTGTGAAGCTGTAATCTACATTGAATTTTTGGAAGGGGTAGAGTTCATCTAAGGATATGGGTCTCTTCGGCAAATATTCTCTGGAGGATCCAGCCTTTATATTCTTTGCTGAGCCAGACTGCAAAATTTGTTCTTCATACAAAACGCCCCACCTTAATGTAGGTACTGCATACGATTTAATCGCAAAGGGGCCTGCAAAGTAAAGAAAAGTATGGGAGGGTATATTCTTCACCGGCGAATGGGGCTTTCACAGAAAGAACACCTCTTCGTCACAGGAATGAAACACGTTCATTAGTATTACAGCGATCGTTGTGGCCCAAACCCAACAAAATCCAACCACTGGCTCAGAAGTTAGCAACTTTACCCTACTACCCTCCGACCACCAATCCGAAAATTTTGAACCCGCTGCCATTTCGCATCCTTGCATTTTCGGACATGGTCCTAGTGGATTTTTCTTCATGAAATGAGCCAAGGAATACGCTGGAGAAATTTGTCCGGAACTTCCTGAATATATATATATATCAATAGGAAACGCGAGCACCATGTGACTTTTGCTGATGATGGTTTTATTCATGTTGACTGCAGCTTTTCTCACAATGATCTCCATTAAGATGTTAAAGAGATCGCACGATAGGGTGTCGCCTTGCCTGAGGCCTCGCTTAATTTCGAAAGGTTCGGTAAGATCCTTACCAACTTTCACTGCGGATTTGGTGTTCGTCAAGGTCATCCTGCAAAGACGTATGCGTTTTGCAGGAATACCAAGCTCAGATATTGCTTCACAGAGTTTCCCCCGTATCGGACCACCGATAAATAGATGATAGATGTCGATTTGTCCCCCGTGTGTATCCTCCAGGATATCTCGTAGCCCGAAAATCTGGTCAGTTGTCGATTTACCAAACCCAAAGCCGCATTGTATGGTCCAATCAGGTCAGCGATAATCGGTCTTAGTCTCTCGCACATTATACCTGATAGAACCCTATATGCCATGGATTAAATGTCCATTCCATCTTTCCCAAATATGGGACATAGTGCACTGAGACTACAATCGCCGGGCATGCATTCATCTAACCAAATTTTGCTATTGAGCTGATGCATGCACCTTATCAGCTCATCGCCGCCAACCTTAAACACCTCCACCGGTAATCCATCGGCTCCTGCGGCTTTATTGTTCTTAAGCCGGGCAATAGCTGTTCTGACCTCGTCTTGGTTAGGAGGGGGGCAATCGACGTCGTCGACCACATTGTGATCGATTGTCCCATCGCCAATGGATATCTCAGACACCAGTAGCGCGGAGAAATGATCTCTCCATATTCCCAACATACTCTGCACATCTGCGATGAGATTTCCGTCCTTGTGTTTACAGAAAGGGGCCCTGAACCATGTCCATTAGCCCCGTTTTCGACCCTTTGGCAGAATTTTCGGGTTTCGTTCCCCCTTCTGTATGTCTCAATTTTCTCACTCTCGCGCTTTCTCCACTGTCGTTTCCCACGCCCAAAAAAGACGGTTTACCTCCCTTCCCCTCTCCCCATACCAATCAGTTGCAGCTCGCGATGCAATTGACTGAAGCATTGCCATACGTGCATCGTTCCTTTCATCATTTGCAGTGCGACGCTCTTCATCGTACCATGGTTTACTGCGAAGCTTTTCCCGAAACCAAGTACGGTTGTCGCGGCAGTTCCCATTGAGTCGGAAATGGGTTTCCACTGCGCATCAGGATCGTCATCGCAGCTTTCCGATGTCCAGCTTTCCCTTCCCTACCCAATCCTGTGCGAACCTTTGCCGCTACCAGGTAGTGATCAGAATCGATGTTATCTTCTCTAATCACTCGTACGTCCATTACACTGGATGAGTGCCTTCCATCAATAACCACGTGATCAATTTGTCCCTCCGTTCTCTGATCAACGAACACCCAAGTAGCCTTGTGGATGTCGTTATGCTGGAATCTTGTACCACTAATGACCATGTTCTTTGCCTCGGCAAAGTCAATCAGTCTCATACCGCTGTCGGAACTGTCAGCATGTAGACTGAAATTGCCAATAGTTGGATTAAACACATTCTCCCTTCCTACTTTAGCATTAAAATCTCCTAGACAATCTTAATGTCATGGCCAGGGCGGCGGTCATACGTTTCCTCTAGGAGCTCATAGAATATGTCTTTGGCATCATCATCTTCCTCTTCTGTCGGGGCATGCACACAAATTAGGAAAATATAAAAACATTTCGCTTTTATGCGGATTGTGGCTATACATTCACTCACAGGATTGAACCTAGAGACTAGATGTCACAGTGTTTTGCCAACTACAAATACGCAGCCAAATTCATGGTTTCCCTCATGGCAACTGTAGTATATATCGCAGTTTCCCCTCCCTATGCAGCCATGTCCTGTCCATCGCATTTCCCAGACAGCGGTAATGTCAGCCCTATAAACTTGGATACTTGTTACATACCTAGTTCTCTAATCATTTATACCCAATATAGGGTATAGGACCCGTCCGGACAAATTCGAAAAGCGGCCCTGGAAATCTTTAGAATCTTATTGCTATTTAAATTCATACTCCATATTTATGAATTTAAGGTTGGCACAAAAAATTTCCAATTATTTCTGTTACGTACTAGCAGTCTTAATATCCCAAATCACAAAATTTTAAGTATATTTCGGAGGCAACGGTTTATAAAACTTTGAAGTTTTGGTTCCATTTCTGCGGTAACCAGCCATTTCTCTGAATCGTAGAGAAGCACACACTTAACGCTGACATTAAAAATACGGCATTTTGTTGCAGTGTTTTTTTTTTGTTTGCACCCCATACATTCCGTAGCGTTGCAAATGCCGTACGCGCCTTCTGCACGGTGATGAAAAAAACGGCTTCTGTAACATATTCTGCAGGAACCATGTTAAATGTTTGGAACACACTTGAAACATTTATATGTTTGCAAGTCCCAAACTCAAGTGTATTTAAATGCAAACATTAGCATGTTTACTGACAAATATGTATGCTTTTACGTGGAAACATATGCTTGCTTCATCCCAAACCTACATATACTTACGTGGAAGTATTCGCGTATTTCCCCCAAACCTACAAATACTTACGTGGAAACATATGCGTAGTTTTTCCCAAACATAATAATATTTAGAACCGAATTATGATTTCTTTCTTTATTTATTATAATTAATTTTATCAATATATATTTACTTATATAAATAATTAATACCAAAAATTAAAAGATTTAAATGATTTTTACATTTACTTATTTGTTTTGTTTTGAATCTGCTGCTCTGTTCTTTGTTCTATCTCACGTTTTTGATGTGTTAAAATATATAGCGGCGGCTCGGGTACAGAAAGGGATTCACGTTGTTGCCCTCTCTAGTTTCATTCCTCAAAATTGTTTCTCACGTTGGTAGCACACATACACAAAAACCAAAGCAACCTCACAAACCATTTAACCGGCCGAGCGTTTGTTTATTTTTCTTTCACTGCTCAAGCGCTTTTGATATCCTCTGTCCGATGAACCATTGACGACTGAATACATGAAATTAAAACGCAAATACCTCACGCATATTCAGGAATATGTACGAATCACTCACTGAGAGACGAATGCAAAACTACAGAAACACACTTACAAGTAAAACACAATCGTTGCCCCTCTTTTATTCTCTTGCTCTCGAGAGAGCATAAACATTGCAACAAACACGGCTATATTTGTATCACAACCACAGATATATTTGGGTCGCAAACACATCTGTTATAACATATTAATCATTGTGTCTCAAACATTTAATATTGACTAGCAAACACATTTTGTTTGCGCACAAGTATATTATTTTTGCGACAACCTCGAAATACATGTTACATTTGCATCCAAACAACAAAAAACGACAGAGTTTTCAGCGTGTGTATGCGACTTAAGAAATTTAGAAACTTTTTCCTGTGACATATGAACTGCAACCTTTGGCAGGTAATTTCAAAGGCGAAGACTTGACCAAGAGGGTCTCATTCACCAAAGGTCAATTGAGTCAAGATATCCAGCGGCAGTGTCATTCGGGTTATACTGGGAGACAACACGATGACAATTGGCAGAAACGATTCTCAATAACTTGGGTTTCAAACAGTTATATTACTTTTTTTTTGTGTTAACAAATTTTAAATGTTACAAAAGTAATGACACAAACCTTCTACACCATTCCACTGATATAGGGTATTAACCAAAATTTCAACAACAACAAAATCACTTCCAAAATAATCACAATTTTGCCATGTGTGCAAGTTAAAGACTTAACTTACACCGCCTGGCATTGGCAACACAATGTGTATTCTTCTTTGACGGTTTTTGTTTATTACTCGTATGTTGATAATTATAATTATTTATGGGTTTATATACTATAAGGACCCCCCCCCCCACACCTCCCTTGTGTATGATGGTCATTGTATTCCGAAAAAAAGTAATAAATTTTTAATGAAGTTGTCATGCCTGTTGGTTGGTCCTGTCATGTCATGACCAAAAAGAAAACACAAAGAAGACGAACACAGGTAGGCGTTGCGATTTCTATATTTGTGAGTTATGGGAACATTGTACAATTTTTGGAAATTCACGTTTGAATTGTGCAAATAAAGAGAAAATCAATATTGATTATATTATTAACTGCCCATTGTTAGATGGCCAATATTATTTGGCAAATAGATCTATAAATAGATAACGAATATATGTAAAGGATTTTCTGAAATTTCTAAAATTTCAAAGATTTGAAGTTTTAAAAGTTAAGCAACATTTTATACACCATTTTCCAACTGAAGGATTGCAAGACGCCATAACCCTCGGATTATTGAGTGGACAACATATACAAATGTTGTTGCAGTAATAAAGGAAGGGGTGAAATAAAAGTGAAGGGCCAATAATTAAACCTTCGATCTCATTACATTATATTCCTTCTGTCGTTAATGGATTTCGAACACGGATAAAAGATGGCGAATGTCTAGTGATTATATGCATAAATATTATTGATATTTCCTACCCAATGATCTCTAACGGACAAGATTGTATTTGAGAGGGGAACATTTTTGTGTTTACTGTTTTCTCTATTGGTTTATAAAATCTTTGTGTTTTTCTTGTATTAGATCCTTGAAAATGGGCAACGAAGTTGATCGAAATATTGGAAATTAAATAAATTGTGATAAATGGAAAATTATACAACTTCGGTTTCTTTTTTCATTCCTATGACCTCAAGCCGACATTAAAATTGAAAATCATACACATAAATACCATAGAGTAATATCACCTAGACGCGCCATCATTCTCATCGGACGTTTCATTTCACACTCTTCGTGATGAGGTCGGTGCGATAGAGACACGTAAAATTTTACTCTATGGTTAATACACGCACATGTAAACAGTTAATATGAAAAGTTTATTCAAACCCTGCAATTCAGCACAAATTTTAGTTACGCGCACAGAACTTTAGCAGTTTGTTAAATGTTAAAGCCCGATATTAACTTCATTTCCACGAAAAGCATTGAGCATCATACATTTACGAATTGGGAATCAGCATATCAGTTTTTAGGACCACACTTTTCTTTCTTATTTGCTTTATTTTTGAACTAAAAACATTCTTTTGAGAAATTGAACGAGACTTGACAACACTGATCCTTTCTGCCTACAATTTGATTAGTTATTAAATTTTTCTTAGAAACATTAAAAGTTGCTCGATACATGTTGCAAATACATATGTCGTGTGAACAACTAATGGCTAGTTTTGTAGTGAGTGGTCATCTTCGTTTCTTAGTTTAATTATGGTTATATATCGCACTGTCTTTTTCAGTCAATGGTTAACAATGATTTAACCACCCAATGTTGGTTGGTTAACTTTTCGTTAGAACCATATGATTTTGACAATCACATTAGAGATAATCGGTAACAATATGTTGGGTTACATTAACTCGCCACTGAACAACAAAATGCAATGTGAATTTCTAATTAACTTCCATTTACGATTAAGTAATCCCATAAACTACCCATTTAAATACTTGTCATTAGCATAGATAAAGTAAATCAGTAGATGAAGCACAAGTGATGGGAAATTTTTTGTGTAATGGGAAATTTTGTAGGTGGCGTTAAAAGCAATAAAAGGTATATTTTTGAACAGAAAAAAGGCAATGTGACATTAATTGAAATTATCAAATTTATTTGTCATTTTTCATTTTTAAAAAATTAAATATTTGGGAATTTATACATTGAGTATTACAGTATAAAATACATGAGTACCTCAGTTGTAGTCACTATGGTAGCCATGCCTAAGGCGGACCGGACCGTACAGGCAATGTTTGTTAATGTTAATAGCGCTGTCGCTGTTTCCAATTAGATAAAATTGGCTAACGCCTCAATTTCCCGTCCCGATTTGGGTGTTCACTGATGTCTCGTAGTGGATCAACTATCTGTCTATCTTAAGAAAAAACTCAGAAGCAAACATAAGAATCTTAATCTGAAGATGTGGCAAAAGTGGAAATTACCAATATTTAGCAACAGACACGTTCGAAACTCATCTATAAAGGAGGTCCTGTGCTCTCAGAAGAGGCTCTTATGCCGAATGCGACGATAATCTACTTCACCATGGAGTTACAGTGCAGACGTGCAAATAGTTACGCATGACTTAACCAATCTATTTAAGGTGGAATTACCAAAGTTTAATTTGGCATATTAACAGAGCAGAGTGGAGGATGATTCAGAATTATCTACATGTTATTTTCTAATTACTGTTAAAAGTTTGTATATATATTAATATTGAATAACATTTTGAAAAATTCTTGGTAAATATGTTTTGAGAATATTCCGCCATTTCTCAGTTCTCGGAATTTCACATCCATAAAGATCTGATTTGTGTATGGCAAAACATATGTTTAGTGGTCTGAAATCTCAAACATTCCGAAATCGCGTGTACTATTGCCGTTGTATATCTGATATTGTATAAGTAAATATGTGTATAAAGGGTTTTTCAACAGAGACGCTACAAAAGTAAATCGATAGGGACAGCAAACGACGCCATATTTTTCCCGCTATTTTAAAATTTCTCTTCAGTAAGGTTTGCCATTTCATCATGGAAAGATATACGAGCCAACAACGAGTCGAAATTATTAAAATTTACTACCGAAATTTGGAGTCAGTGGCCTCAACTTTAAGAGCGCTACGTCCAATTTATGGTCGTCATAATCGTCCTACCAGATCAACAATTGAGCGTCTAGTGGAAACATTTGAATCCACAGGCACAGTACAAAATGTTCCTGTGCCAGTGAGACAAAGAAGTGCCCGTAGTGTCGAGAATATTGCTGACGCTGAGGCTTCAGTTCAAGAAAGTCCAAATGTGTCTCTCACACGTCGTTCTCAAGTGTTGGGCATCTCTGTGACGAATTTTGCGAAAAGATCTTGGCCTACAGCCTTACAAGATCAAAATAACGCAAGTACCGAAGCCGCTTGACCACCATAAGCGTCGTATGTTCGTGAATTGGGCTGAGCAACAACTTGAAACTGATTCGGATTTTCATCGGAAAATCATCTTCAGCGATGAGGCTCATTTCTGGCTGAATGGCTTCGTCAATAAGCAAAATATGCGTTATTGGTCAGACAGCAATCCACACGTAATCCATGAGTCATCATTGCATCCCGAAAAAATTACGGTTTGGTGCGGTTTATGGGCCGGCGGCGTCATTGGGCCGTACTTCTTCCGTGATGATCAAGACCGGCACATTACTGTGATTACCGTTCAATGATAACCGACAATTTTTGGCCCCAATTGTATAATATGGACTTGGAGGACATGTGGTTCCAACAGGACGGCGCCACAAGCCACACAGCGAATGCTACAATCAATTTATTGGAAACCAAGTTTGGTGAACGTGTTATCTCACGAAATGGCCCAGTCGATTGGCCGCCTCGGTCGTGCGATTTGACGCCGTTAGATTATTTCCTGTGGGGCTACGTCAAGTCTTTGGTCTATGCCAACAAGCCAGGGACGATTGATGAACTTCGTACTAATATCGAACGTGAAATTGCAGCAGTATCGGCCGATTTATGCTTGAAAACCGTCGAAAATTGGGTTCAGCGTCTGGACTTCTGCAAGCGTGCCCGTGGTGGCCATGCAAAAGAAATCGAGTTCCATACATAATGGCATCGAACGTACTTTCACAGGAATAAAGAATTTCATTGGTATCTAAAACCGATTTTGTTTTAGCGCTCTTATTGAAAAACCCGTTACTTCGGGAGATGAAGAAGAAAATTAATCTGGGGTTCTGGAACGACTGCCACTGTCTTCTGTCTACTAGATGACATTCGAGTGATGCTTGAGATAAGCATTTATATCCGCTAGTATTTCCGTAACTATTCCCCACTGTTACGCCGTTAAACACAGCGCGTACACAGCGCGTACATGGCGAACTGCGTTTAGGATTGATGATCTCGGTCTCTCCGATTCAGTCCTATTCTATTGGCATATTAAGGTGCACACTTCCAGCTTTTGCTTCATCATTTTGATTGTGCCATAATGAGGGTTTTTTTACCTGATAATTACAAAATAGAATTATAAAATAAATGAAACGAATGTTTGTAACATTCTGTATTTAAATATCCATTGTTTACGTTTATTATTGAACAAAATTCCCATAGCGTTGAATAAACGTCAGCGAGTGCTAAGCGAAACTTCAGTGAAAATGACAGCAGCACAGGATAGTACCTAGTGACAGTAATAAACAACGGTCGCGCTTCATCTATTATGTGTCTTTATTTATGCTCTACACTAGAGGTTTACGCCGATTGTTCCTGGTTTGGCGGATTGGTCGGCTAACCTGGCAGCGGCGGCGGCTATTCCTAATTATTAGGAAATTGCCCCGGCTGCTGTTATGCAGAGTTCAATTCTTGGGAAATTTAAATTTAATTTAGTTGCCAAAAACAACTCTTATGTTTGACGTAGCATTTTTTTAGACCAATTATTATGGTCCGCACTGTTCTGTCAACCTTCTGCCAAACAATTTTTGTTTACGTTATCTCTATTCCTTTCTGTTCTGATTGATGGAATGTGCAATTAGCATAGTTTGTTTTGGACAGTAAATTAGCACAACGCAAGCGGAACGGTCATAAAAGTTTTTTAGTCCACATTCTTTTTCCAACGGGAGTTCTTTTAAATTTTTGTGCAATTTCTCTAAAATTTTCCCAAAAATGGGGCGGGGAAATGATTATACGCCAGAGAAAAAAGCGCATTATATTCAATATATGTAGTCCGTCTCTTTAGGCGTAAGAAACGGCAGTGGAGAAAGCGCGAGAGTGAGAAAATTGAGACACACAGAAGGAAGAACGAAGCCCGAAAATTATACCAAAAAGTTAAAAACGGAACTAATGGGCATGGTTCAGGGCCCCCTTCTGTAAAGACAAGGACGTAAATCTCGTCGCAAATGTGCAGAGCATGTTGGGAATATGGGGAGAGCATTTCTCCGCGCTACTAGTACCTGAGATAACCGATGATGATGGGACAATCGGTCACAATATGGACGACGACGTCGATTGCCCCCCTCCTAACCAAGACGAGGTCAAAACAGCTATTGCCCGGCTTAAGAACAACAAAGCCGCAGGAGCCGATGGATTACCGGCGGAGCTGTTTAAGGCTCATGCATCAGCTCATTAGCAAAATTTGGTTAGATGAATGCATGCCCGGCGATTGGAGTCTCAGTGTACTATGTCCCATATTTAGAAAAGGTGAAAAGGTATCTGTGCCAACTACCGTGGAATAAGCATATAAGGTTATATCAAGTATAATGTGCGAAAGGCAGAAACCAATTATCGCTGACCTGATTGGACCATACCAGTGTGGCTTTAGGCCTGGAAAATCGACAACTGACCAGATTTTCACGCTACGCCAAATCCTGGAGAAGACACACGAAGGACAAATCGACACCTATCATCTATTTATCGATTATAAAGCGGCCTTCGATAGTCCGATATGAGAAACTCTATGATGCAATGTCTGAGCTTGGTATTCCTGCAAAACTCATACGCCTTTGCAGGATGACCTTGACGAACACCAAATCCGGAGTGAAAGTTGGTAAGGATCTTACCGAACCTTTCGAAATCAAGCGAGGCCTCAGGCAAGGCGACACCCTATCGTACGATCTCTTTAAAATCTTAATGGAGATAATTATGAGAAAAGCTGCAGTCAACAAGAAAAAAACCATCAGCAGCAAAAGTCACATGCTGCTCGCGTTTGCTGATGATATAGATACCATTGGGCGCACAATTAGAGAAGTTACTGCGGTTTTTTCGAGAATTGAGAAGGAGTCAGCAAAAGTGGGTCTGACGGTAAATGAGGACAAGACAAAATTAATGGTTTCAACGAACAGGGCCTCCACTCGATTAGACCAAAGCATGAACGTTGATAACCGTTATAACTTCGAGGTAGTGGACGAATTTATATACATACCTCGGATCTGCCGTGAACAAAAACGACAACGTCAGCCTTGAGATCAAGCGGAGAAGTGTGCTTGCGAATAGATGTTATTTTGGGCTAAGCAAGCACTTTGGAGATAAAGCCCTCTCTCGAGTAACAAAAGTCCAGCTGTACCAGACTCTCATTCAACCTGTCTTGCTTTATGGGGTCTTCGAGGGGAAAATACTCCGAAAAATTTATGGCCGTATAGTGCACAACGGCGAGTATCGGCGACACATGAATCATGAGCTGTATGAGCTTTATCCTGACATTGACATAGTTAAGCGGATCAAGATAACGCGATTGCGCTGGCTAGGCCATGTCAGTAGAATGGATGAAGATGAACCAGCGCGAAGGGTTTTCGAAACCGAACTCGAAGGAAGACGAAAAATAGGAAGACCAAGACTCCGCTGGAGGGATCAAGTTGACGAATCCCTGCGTACACTTGGTATTGCCAACTGGAGAGATAAAGCAAAAGATCGAACTGGTTGGCGAAATATGTTATCTTCGTTTTGTAAGGTCCCGGACCCCCCGGGGTTGTCCGATACCGGATAAGTAAGTATATGAAGTGAAGGCAAAAAGCCATGTGAAATTGCAAAAATTCTTAACCGATCTATTAAACTGGTCTCTAATGTTATATAGTCCATTAAAACTAATACAAATTGTATAACGGAAAACAAAAAAAGGACCCACGTTGCAAATAATTAGCTGAAGCAGTGGATCGAGCTATTGTCCGGAAGTCGTAGAAGGTTGCGTTCACGTCATCACGTGATATTGCCAACGAAGTTAACCCTGAATTTGGGGTAAGTTTGTCAGACAAGCCTATCCGAAGACACCTCAATGACGCTCATCTCTTTGGACGCGCAAGCTGAAAGAAATCACTCCATTCCACAAAAAATATTGGAAAACATTTACTCTTTGCTCATACCCATAAATCAAACGATCTCCCATTGTGGGAAAAAAATTCTTTGATGTGATGAAACAAAGGTAAATCGAATGAGTCCGGATGGTAGAGTAATAGTTCATCTCCCTAAATGTCAGGCACTCAATCCACGTTACACACAGAAAAACGTGAAGCACGCCGGAAGAAGTATTATGGTGTGGGCCCTATTCTGAAGATAAATAGGCCCTTTTGTAAAGATAAATAAATTAACCTTTTAGGGAATGGGACTGGCTGTGGTGTTGTATTACCATGTGGAATTTTTATGCAAAATTCAAAATGTCATTTAACTCCATAATTTAATTGTTGGGAAATTTAACTGACTGTTATTAGGAAATATTCTGATTGCGGTTGTGTGCAGTTTGTACATTATAGTTTGTAGTATCTTGCTAGCTGCCGTTACAACGTTTGGTGTAAATCAGGACAATGTCATTAATTGATCGATTATATTGTTACGAATTTCGTTGTTCATCCTTTTTGTGTTGTTTTATTCCAAATAATAATACTAGGTTCGTTTTAAATTACGATAATTATTTATTTAGTCCTTTTATTTTACTTATATAGTACAATAGTTAACTTTATTTACACCACATTAATAAGTCTTATATTTTGCTATCAAATCGCGTTGCTTGCTTTTCGGCTGTTTATCACAAACTGAACTCTCCGTTCCAAAGACCTCCGGTATTTATTCGAACATACCATGCTCAAATGTAGTTATCTCTATTGAATTCAAGAACCTTCTAGTCGTTGTTGTTAGTTATCTTTGTCGAATCATCTCGAATAGTGGAGAATTATCTTAACTGAGGCGAATTCATGCTACTGGTTTAGCGAGCTGGTATTTTGTTACAATGCATACTTTGAGGCGCAGCATTAATCGCCCCGTTATTTACTAATTTTTGTCTGGTCATTAAGAGTAAGTAAAAGCTTTTACTTAATCGTAACAATATTGTTTCGAATTTCCTTATTCGTCGTTTTTGCGTTGTTTTATTCCCAATAATAAAACAATAACTATATGACTTCCTTTTATTTTACTTATATAGTACAATAGTTTACTTTATTTACACCACTTTAGTAAGTCTTGTATTTTACTATCAAATCGCGTTGTTTACTTTACGGCGTTTAATGACAAACTGAAACTCTCCATTCCAAAGATCTCCGATATTTATCCCAACTCACCATACTCAAATGAACGAATATCTAGCGAATTCAAGAACCTTCTACACGTTGTTGTTGTTGATTATCTTTGTAGAATCATCTCGAATAGTGGAGAATTATATTAACTGAGGCGAATTCATGCCACTGTTTTAGCGAGCTGGTATTTTGTTACAATGCATACTTTGAGGCGCAGCATTAATCGCCCCGTTATTTACTAATTTTTGTCTGGTCATTAAGAGTAAGTAAAAGCTTTTACTTAATCGCAACAATATTGTTACGAATTTCCTTATTCGTCCATTTTGCGTTGTTTTATTCCCAATAATAAAACAATAAATATATAACTTCCTTTTATTTTACTTATATAGTACAACAGTTTACTTTATTTACACCACTTTAACAAGTCTTATATTTTACTATCAAATCGCGTTGCTTACTTTACGGGGTTTAATCACAAACTCAAACTCTCCATTCCAAAGACCTCCGCTATTTATACAAACGCACCATACTCAAATGTAGTTATCTCTAGCGATTTCAAGAACCTTCTAGTCGTTGTTGTTGGTTATCTTTGTAGAATCATCTCGAATGGTGGAGAATTATCTTAACTGAGGCGAATTCATGCTACTGGTTTAGCGAGCAGGTACGTTGTTACAATGCATACTTTCAGGCGCAGCATTAATCGCCCCATTATTTACTAATGTTTATCTGGTCAAAGCTTGCGTACAAAGCTTTTACTTAATCGTAACAATATGAAAGATTCAACAAAAAGATATACACTGTGCCGATTTGTACGCAATCAGGCGGCGGCGTGGCATAAACACAAAAAACAGCGGCAGAGGCGTAAAGGTCTACTCTACACAGTGTACCCGTATAATAAAATGTAATTAAAGAGTAGAAAATTCTTACGGTTTATTATTAGCGTGGCCCACACAAAATCAACAAAGTACCCTGAGGGCCGCCTAAGCCCTCCCCTGTTATATATTCATTAATATTTGTAGCTTAAACACCTTTTTCGTTTTAGATCAAATTAAGGTACTTCTTTTAAATATGAAAAACTTAAACTAAAGCGCTAGAATAAATCTATACACAATTTAAAAACGGATCGAAGTAATTATTTACAAATTTGATTAAGAAGTATTTTGGAGGACTACACTTTTGTACAAAAAAGTTGTGTGATTTTTAAGTCGTCACTTCACATGAAGAATGTTTAGAAATTGCCAGCTCCATTTCCAAGTTATAAACCACTTTTGCATTTTAGAGATACTTTTAATATTATTATATATTAATATACTAAGTTTTCTACGATCTTCGATTGAAATTCTTCTTATTATTGAAACGACCTTAATATCATTTATAAATAATGCTTATTTATTTCCAATATTTCGTCTCCACATTGGTCGACTTCTTCAGGGAAAAATTATTATTATATGTTTTAATAATTAAAAATTCAAAAAAAAACAATTCAAAGAACTTCAATATCACAAATTTTTTCCTTTCAAAAAAAGAGCAGGAAATAAATAATCTAAAAATGGATTGGCATCAGAAGCCCACAGCTTCTGGAAGGATTATTAAATAATTTTCAAAATATCCAGAGAGGATCATAATCAATTCTGCTAGAAATCTTATTGAGAGAGTTTTGAATATTAGCGATACAGATTTTCACGGAATTAATATTGAAAGGATTAAAAATATTCAGAATGACAGTAGTTACCAGTAGCAGTAATTTGAATCATTGTCCTGATTTTGATAATACATAAATTTTGAACACAGCAAACAATTACACACGCAGATATACGTTAGAAATGTTACAAATCATGAAGGTTCCATTAACACAAAGGATTAACTATAAAACAGACATAGCGAATATTGCTCAGAATTACAGCCATTTAGTTAATAGGAATTAGAATAATTACATTAATGTTAAATAAGATAGATATTTTCAGTATTTAACTTAATATTTTAAATTTTGTTCATTTAATTTTGTCTTTAAGTGTATTTTTACTTATGGTTTTTGTTATATTGGAAATAAATAAGCATTATTTATAAATGATCTTAAGCTCGTTTCAATAATAAGAAGAATTAATATATTTTATTTATTCAAGTTCAAGACCATTCTATATTCCTATTTCCTATTTGATGTGTTAACATCTATAGGCGCGGGTAGCGACTTAACTCACAAAGTGAACACATCCAAACACAGTTTGTCCGACAGCGATCACACAGATTGTTTGGCGTTAAACTCCTCCGAAACGGCTTGACTGATTTGTATGAAATTTTGTATGCATATCGGATAGCTCTCAGAATCGGCCAACATCTATTTTGCATTCCCCTAAATTATAAGGGTGACCCACCCCTAAATGGAACACAGATTTGTCCGACTGCGAAACACAGATTGTCAGACTGCGAAAAAAACACACACTGATGTAGCGGCAGCGAATAGTTGTCTTGTGTGGGTGCGGAGCACTCTCAGAGCAAAGAGAATAATGACGTGGTTATACGTACATTCAAATGAGATATTAAGAGAGCAACGCAAATTGTGTGAACTTGTGTAGCATATGTACGAACATAACAATGTATGTATGTCATGTGTCTGTTGCTTTGCACTCTCTTTGTTTTTTGTGGGAATAAAACAAAAAGTATTATGCAAGAAAATAATGACACATGTCTTTGCACTGGTGTTTAAATAGTTTTAAGTATTAATATTATTTAAATGTAACGTCATCATATAATTGAACGCTGTTTTTTTATTTTCCAATGTAACATTTACAAATGTGTTCATAGAAATCGAACAGGTACCGTGTAACAAAAAGGTGTTAACACATCACTCGGATGTATAAATTATTAAAATACATCCTCATGATTCCTGGCAAACCGTATAGTTCTTTAAGATCTAGCTACAGATCTTCATCAGTTATTTTCTGGAATGATGCTATTGAAAAATTCATCAAAATAAATGCAAAAGAAGACTCAATTCATATGAGAATCCCTAAAAATGCCAGTGTTCGAAAAATATCGCAAGCACGAACACATAAGAATACATTCGCTAAAACTTCTTTACTCATGTTTCCCTCAAAATGTACTATTAGAGTACCGACTTCTGTCAAATCTGTTAGGAGTAGGAAGTCGAAAAAAAGAAAATTTAATGTGCTATTCAGCAGTCCTGAGTCGTAGAAGAAAGCGGTACTTATGGCGATTTCGATTCTGCGAAAAAATTCAACATTCTAGTTAAATTCGCTTACATTCTCAAACAAAGTGGTCGAAATTATTGTAAAGCGGGAATAACGACAAAACAGACAATTGTATTGGTACGAATTCGACCAGTGTGTATATAGAGTCGTATAGAGTTGCTAAATACCGCTTAAATTTTCATATACACTGGTCGAATAACATAGTTAAGCGAGGTAATAAAGATATGCTAAAAAGGCCTAGAGTTGTGAGAAAATTCAACATTTCGATGTTCGAACAACTTTAAAGGGGCGATGGCAACATTTTTTAAATGTCGCCTCGATAATGCAATAAGACTGATAGACTTCGCCGCTGCAAAGAACATGGTAGTTAGTAGCACACAATTCCCGCATAAGGACATTCATAAGGCCACCTGGATATCCCTGATCAGCGGACGAAGAACCAGATTGATCACTTGGTAATAGATGGCAGGCACTCTTCTAGTGTAATGGATTTACGTGTGATTCGAGGTGCCAATATCGACTCGGATCATTACCTGGTGGCTGCAAAAGTTCGCACGAGACTGAGCAAGGCGAAAAACGTAGGAAGCCGAACACAGGAAAACTGGATATTGACAAGCTGTCCTATCGACAGAAACTCTCTCTCCTGCTAGAGCAGAATACCCCCCCCCCCTACCAAAGACCAAGATGCGCAGTGGAAGCACATCTACCATTCTTTGGAAACCGGTGCAAGGACTGAACTTGGCTATCAAAAACCGCAGAAGGATAAGCCAGGGTACGACAAAGAATGTCGCATTGCAACTGATGAAAATGACGCTGTACGTATGGAAACGAAAAAGCCAGTTACAACGCGTGCTGCGAGTGAGCGGTACAAGAGGCTAAGAAGGAAGGAAAACCAACTATTTAGGCGAAAAAAAAGGCAGTAGGAGCAGAGAGAGAGAGAGCGAAAAACCCGAAATGTCCAGGATGAATGCTGAACCCCTAAAAATTTTCCAGAGGGTAAGAAGATTGAATAAGGGGCCTAATAATGGGCTGCCCTCCTGCAAGGACGAGAATGGGAATCTGGTGACTGATAAGCAGTGTGTGCTCAAAATGTACAGAGACCACTTTTCAGCACTATTCCACTCAGATTCTTCCACTGAAGATCAGGACGTAATGATAGTGTAAGAATAATAAAGCCGCTGGTGCGGATGGCCTACCCGCTGAACTTTTATATGCGGTATATGGCTGGGGGAATCTATGCCCGACGATTGGAGTCTCAGTGTATTATGTCCTGTATTCAAAAAGGGTGATCCGTGTGTCTGTTCCAACTATCGCGGTATCAGTCTTTTATCCATCGCGTATAAGGTCTTGTCGAGCGTATTATGTGAAAGACTAAAGCCAATTATTGAAAACGTGATTGGACCTTATCAGTGTGGTTTTAGACCAGGCAAGTCCACGACTGACCAAATATTCATGCTACGCCAAATCCTGGAAAAGACTCGCGAAAAGCAAATCGAAACATACCACCTTTTTGTCGATTACAAAGCTGCTTTCGATAGCCCCATACGGGATAAATTGTACGAAGCTGGTATGTCTGAACTTGGTATTCTGGCAAAACTCATCCGCCTCTGTAGAATGACGCTGACCAACACCAAATCAGCAGTGAAAGTGGGGAAAGACCTCACTGAACCATTCTGTACCAAGCGAGGACTCAATCTCTTCAACATCTTAATGGAGATAATAATGAGAAAAGCTGCAGTAAATACGAAGGAGACCATTAACACGAAAATCCATATGTTACTGGCGTATGCTGACGATATAGACACCATTGGGTGAAATTTGCGAGAGGTTATTGCAGTATTCTCTATAATCGAAAAGGAATCAGCGAAGTTGGGTCTTGCTGTTAATGAGGGCAAGACAAAATTGATGGTGTCAACGACTAGACAAACCTCTCGACTTGGTACGCAATTGAACGTTGACAACCGATTTAATTTTGAAGTGGTAGATGAATTTGTCTACCTTCGATCCGGCGTGAACAAGGACAACAACGTCAGCCTGGAGATAGATAGGAGAATTGTGCTTGCAAATAGATGTTATTTTGGGCTCAGCAAGCAGTTTAGGAACTCGACGGACAAAAGTCCAGCTATATCAGACTCTCATTTTAACTGTCTTGACATATTGCTTCGAAACTTGGGGTATATCGCAAGCGGATGAAAAATACCTGAGGGTTTTCGAGAGAAAAATTCTCCGTAAAATATATGGTCCTGTTAGGGAAAACGGCGAGTACCGACGTCGCTGGAACGTAGAGCTATATAATCTCTATTCTGACGTGGACATAGCTAGACGAATCAAATTGGACCAATTGCGTTGGCTAGGCCATGTTATCAGAATGGATGAATATGAGCCAGCGCGAAAGGTTTTTGATAACGTACCCGATGGAAGCAGGAAAAGAGGACGACCAAGACTCCGCTGGAAAGACCAGGCAGAAGAATCCCTCCGTATCCTTGGTGTTACCAACTGGCGAGAAAGGGCGAAGGATATATCCATTTGGAAGAATATGTTGAAATTTGTTTAATTTGTTTGTTTAATTAATATGTATAGGACGTCTGACTTCATGAGGTTGTAAAATAGTCAATAAAAGTAAGTAAGTCACACAAGGACAACATTATTTTTTAGAAACGAAATGACCATTAGTGTCTTGGTTTGTGGACACATTAAATTCGTAAGTCTCTGATCTGATTTGTCCTCTGGAAGAACATTTAGTAGCGGTGTCTCAATATAAATTGTCTATCTTGAGAGAGATCATGTAAACAGTGAGCAAGTTTTCATGACTACTGATTACTGTTATATCTGCGATGTCATTTCAGTTAGACATACGTATGTATGTACTAAACCTGACATAATCTCTGTATCTGGATTTACTTTTCGTCCGTAACAACCGCTTTGAATCATTCTGAACTATTTAGAAACAAACATTTTCACCTTTTTGAAAGCATTTTTAAAACAGAACCCAAGAACTTTTATTAAAATAACATAAACATAACATAAACTGTTTGCTTAGTTCATAGTCCAAAAACAAAAGACCTAAGACACAAACATGGTATCTCTCCTCCTAGTTGTGGCGGTCAATGAAAACCTATTTGCCACAGATCATGTTCCCACATAATTGTGTGTTTTAAACATTAAATAAATTTAAAATTGTTAAATAATTTCATTCCAATTTTAATAATTTTTCTGCATTAATTTTTTTTCGTTGTCGTTACAGATCCCCTGACAGCAATGATTACCGATCGCAACAAATTGAATTTTGTTACGATACAATGGTTGTTGTGGTTTTACGGTCTCATCTTGGTGTGCAGTGGCAGTGACAGCAACAGCAACACACTCATACATAATGTTGAGACCACACAACAACAATTGCAACAACTGCAGCAGCAACATAACCAGCCGGCACTGTCTCTGGCACAGGCGCAACAATCAACGTTGCAACAACAAGTTGAGAGCAATGGACCACCACCACAACAAGATGTAACAGGTATGAATGTTGCTGACGACAGTGATGATGATGATGATGGCATCAGCAAAATAAAAAAAACAATTGAATAATCATTATGAACACAAACGAAATAATAAATAATTTAAGACGGTAACATTTTTAAAATTATTAACAAAGAAATAAATAAAACAAAACAAGTCAATGATTTAAACTGCTTAAGAACCCGAAATGAGAGGAAAAATAGTCAGTGCCAATTTAAAATCAATTTTGGTAAATTTTTAAATTTGTAAAACAACAAAGACGGGGTCAAAAAAATAACACTGCACAGTGGTATTTTTAGGCTAAGACCAAAGTGTATTTATAAACTGGTAGCATTTAATTTTTTTTAGAACGTTGTTTCCTGAAAGTGTCAAATTGAAATGCAAATATGTCTATTTTTTGATAAGTTTTATTGATGGTATATTTAAGTATTCACCAAATGGTTGTGACAGCCAATAAATTCAAGTATATAATTAGTTGAGCATACCAATATATTATTTGGTGCAACCGAATTAGTTTTTACATTTTTCGTTCATCCAACTAATTGAATATTCACCACGACAGGATAAGTTGATTGATAGAACTAAAACTGGATTGACAGATCACATTTATTTACTTTACTTTTATTGACTATATTACAACCTCATGAGGTCAGACGTCTTACACATATTAATTAAACAAACAAATTAAACAAATTTCAACATATTCTTCCAACTGGTTCTATCCTTCGCCTTTTCTCGCCAGTTGGTAACACCAAGGATACGGAGGGATTCTTCCGACTGGTCTTTCCAGCGGAGTCTTGGTCGTCCTCTTTTCCTGCTTCCATCCGGTACGTTATCAAAAATCTTTCGCACTGGCTCATCTTCATCCATTCTGATAACATGGCCTAGCCAACGCAATTGGCACACTTTGATTCGTCTAGCTATGTTAACGTCCGAATACAGATTATATAGCTCTGCGTTCCAGCGACGTCGGTACTCGCCATTTTCTCTAACAGGACCATATATTTACGGAGAATTTTTCTCTCGAAAACTCCCAGGTGTTTTTCATCCGCTTGCGATATGACCCAAGTGTCGGAGCCATATGTCAAGACAGTTAAAATGAGAGTCTGATATAGCTGCACTTTTGTCCGTCGAGAGAGGGCTTTGTTCCTAAATTGCTTGGTGAGCTCAAAATAACATCTATTTGCAAGCACAATTCTCCTATCTATCTCCAGGCTGACGTTGTTGTCCTTGTTCACGGCGGATCCAAGGTAGATAAATTCATCTACCACTTCAAAATTAAATCGGTTGTCAACGTTCAAGTGCGGACCAAGTCGAGAGGTTTCTCTCAGCCTTTCACATTATTTTCTCCATTAAGATGTTTAAGAGATTGCACGAAAGTGTGTAGGTCTTTCCCCACTTTCACTGCTGATTTGGTGTTGGTCAGCGTCATTCTACAGAGCCGGATAAGTTTTGCCGGAATACCAAGTTCAGACATAGCTTCGTACAGTTTTCCCCATGTGGGGCTATCGAAAGCAGCTTTGTAATCGACAAAAAGGTGGTATGTATCGATTTGCTTTTCGCGGGTCTTTTCCAGGATTTGGCGTAGCGTGAATATTTGGTCAGTTGTGGACTTGCCTGGTCTAAAACCACAGTGATAAGGTCCAATCAGGTTTTCAATAATTGGCTTTAGTCTTTCACATAATACGCTCGACAAGACCTTAGACGCGATGGATAAAAGACTGATACCGCGATAGTTGGAACAGACACATGGATCACCCTTTTTGAATACAGGACATAATACACTGAGACTTCAGTCGTCGGGTCTTAGATTCCCCCAGCCATATACCGCATATCAGTTGAAGCATGTGGGCTATCAGTCCTTCGCCACCTGCCTTAAAAAGTTCAGTGGATAGGCCATCCGTACCAGCGGCTTTATTATTCTTCAGGCGGGAGACCGCCGTTCTAATCTCGTCTTGGTTGGGGGGTACAAACTATACTATCTTCCACTATCATTACCTCCTGATCTTCAGTGGAAGAATCTGAGTGGAGTAGTGCTGAAAAGTGATCTCTCCACATTTTGAGCACACACTGCTTCTCAGTCACCAGATTCCCATTCTCGTCCGTGCAGGAGGGCAGCCCATTATTAGGCCAGTTGGTCGATCTTCTTACCCTCGGAAAAAACTTACGGGATTCACCATTCATCCTGCACATTTCGGTTCTTTCACTCTCTCTCTACTCCCACTGCCATTTTTTTCGCCGAAATAGTTGGTTTTCCTCCCTTCTCAGCCTCTTGTACCACTCACTCGCAGCACGCGTTGTAACTGACTGTTTCGTTGCCATACGTGCAGCGTCTTTTTCATCAGTTGAAATGCGACATTCTTCGTCGTACCATGGCTTATCCTTCTGCGGTTTTTGATAGCCAAGTTCAGTCATTGCAGCGATTTTCACAGAATGGGAGATATGCTTCCACTGCGCATCTGGGTCTTGGGGGGGGGGTTTTCTGTCGATAGGGCATTGATATCTCCGGTATTTGTAGCTTGTCAATATCCAGCTTTTCCTGTGTTCGGCTTCGTACGTTTTTCGCCCTGCTCAATCTCGTGCGAATTACCTCGAATTACATGTACATCCATTACAGTAGAAGAGTGCCTGCCATCTATTACCAAGTGATCAATCTGGTTCTTCGTCCGTTGTTCAGGAGATATCCAGGTCGCCTTATGCTGGAATCGTGTGCTACTAACTAGCATGTTCTTTGCAGCGGCGAAGTCTATCAGTCTTATTCCATTATCGGAGGTGGTATCATGTAGACTGTGATTGCCGATGGTTGGTCGAAAGACACTTTCCTTTCCTAATTTGGCATTAAAATCGCCTAGAATAATCTTAATGTCGTGGCCAGGGCAGCGTTCAAATACTTCCTCCAGGCGCTCATAAAATGTTTCTTTGACCTCATCATCTTTATCCTCTATCGGTGCGTGCACACAAATTAACGAGATGTTGAAATATTTCGCTTTGATGCGAATTGTGGCTATGCGGTCACTCACTGGGTTGAACCTTGAAACAACATGTCGCAGTCTCTTGCCTACTATAAATCCGCACCCAAATTCGTGCTTACGCTCATGGCAGCTGTAGTAAATATCGAAGTTTTTCTTTCTGGTGCAACCATATCCTGTCCATCGCATTTCCTGGATCGCTGTGATGTCAGCTTTATATTTTCCGAGGACAGCACCAGTCCTGTATAACGTTCGTACATTCCAGGTACATATCCTTAAATCATGGTCCTTATAACGTTTACGAGGGTCAAACCCATCCCACCGTGGTTTGCATTTTACCTACTGCCAGGATGATTATGTTTCAGCCGCCCATTATGGATCAGACGCTGACCAGAATGCAGTGTGTCGAAACTGGATTTTGGTTTCTTCAATTTTGATCCGCCGTTGGCCAGGGGTGTTGGCTCATCCGCCTTCAAAAGACAGGAGAATATGTCCACTACTTCGAAGAGCTTCAGTGACAGGGTCACCTAATAATCCTGAGACGTATCAGTGATCGCATTACCACTCAGATTGCTCATTCGTTTCGCCTTCTCACTTAAGCTAGCTAACGGAGGTTTCCGATAAGCCATTGCCCAGGACATACTGCGTGGAAGTAGTGAGCTGCTTGGACTGCCCAATGAAGGAATCATTTCTGGCCACTCCCAAGTGAATGGGAGTCCCATGTCCCGATCACATTTATTTATGTTCTGTAAATATTTCAGTTCTTGCAACCAAAACTGAATTACAAATCATTGATTTCCAGAACATTTGGGTGATACGGAACACAATTATTGATAATCACAACTGAATAATGTGATAGTGCAAGGAACGGGAAAATTTTAGTTGCCTGTAAATATAGTTGTGACAACGAATCTCTTCTCTGTGTGTACATACATTCATATGCACATTTTTGTTTCTGGCGTAGGCCTCAAAAGTTACAGTTATTTTTATACAAAATCAAATACAAAATCCAATACAGAAATTTCAGTCGGCTGGACCGCTTTAACATACCCTCACCCTTAGTTATCCATTGGATGCAAGTTCCATCAACAATGGTTGGTAAATTCAGATTGATGTTGTTTAATTCCCACGTTAATAATGCTCTGTTATATTTTTGGGGATTTATCTTGCCTACTACCCAATTGTCCGCCCAACATGTGTATGGGAGATGCGAAAATGGGCGTGGTAAGGTAGTAAATTTGTATTACACAGTAGCTTTTGAAAAAAATATAAAAGGTGTCTGTACAATTCCGTCAGAATTTAAAACTTCTAAAATAATAGTGGACTGTATTTGTTTTCTTATCGTTCTCACGCAATTGTAATTCGAGAAGTTAAAACTCTCAAAATGCCTCAATATGAAAAAAAGAAAGAAAACAGTGGAGTGTGAGTGTTGATTAGGTTTTATTCATCCAGGCTTCTCAACGCTTCGTGTGCTCCAAATAGAATGGGGTCTCTGTTGCGTTCATAGAACTGCAACACACATCAGTTACAGCAAAGATGCATTCAGCATTAACAGTAATTAGAATAATGGAAACTCTTTATGTAGTTAGTTGAAAGCTTTTTATTCGTCGCGTAAGACTACATAAAGGGTTATTCATGCGTGAATGTGATTAAGCGTACACTTTCAGAAAGTGTTTTTGTTTTTTCTAAGAAGAAGTTATTTTGAATGTGTTATTTTTTGTATTATAAGTTTACAATACTGAAATTTATTTGCCAAAATATATATTTTGTACATTTGTTCATATGCAGCATAGAGTAAATTAGAATAGAATCTGACGTTTCGTTTCACACCCTTCGTCGTTGGTATGTGCAAATGACTTACACCAACTGCAGTTTCAACAACTGTTGACTTAACTTTTTCATGTCGTTTTGCTATAGAACTGTGAATTTTAAATGTATTTTGCACCTTTTTGTTGATTTTTACTTTTGGCATAGAATTGGGATTTAACACAACTATTATATTGGCTGGTTGGTTGAAAAGGCTGCAAGACAGCACGCTTTCTAGCACACTTAGGCTAAATAAGCCCATTGTGATACCTGCAGTTTCCTCCATAGCAACTATTTACTAGTCGTCCAGCCAATTTGCCCTTTCAATAAATTTGTCTATAAGACCTACAGGAATATCCTGTAGGGCTACGGTGCTAACTAGATGTGATCCAAATATCCTACTTCTCAGTCCTGCCAGAGCAGGGCAATCCGAGAGGTGTTTCATCGTCCTCTTCCATACAGCATCTACAGAGAGTGGAGTTTCTATGTCCCAATCTTAGGGCGTGTTTTCCTACAAGACCATGTCCCGTAAGTGTTCCTATCATTGTGGATAACCTGCCTCTCGGTAAGTTAAGTAGTTGCCTAGTCCTCTTCCTGTCCATCTGTGGCCACAGGACCCTGGCTTGTTTGCAAGTTCAAGTAAGTCCCCACTTGTCCTTGAACATATTATCGGCCCACTGCCAGATCTGCAATCGGCATTG
The DNA here is from genome assembly GCA_963931995.1 of Phaonia tiefii. NCBI lineage: Eukaryota > Metazoa > Arthropoda > Insecta > Diptera > Muscidae > Phaonia > Phaonia tiefii. Next base: position 190,719,106 of record OZ008368.1, on the reverse strand, counting down.
GCATATTGATTGTCATACTAACACCTTCTTTTGCCGGAAGAACTTGCGCCGAAGTACCCTGTCTAGCTAACGCATCTGCTACGCAATTGCCTGGAATGTCGCTGTGTCCCGGTACCCAGATGTGCCTGATGTCAAAATACTCTGCCATCACCCTAAGTGATGAGTGGCATTCTTTCACCGTCAGGGACGTAGCAAACATGGCTTCCAGGGATTTTATGGCAGCCTGGCTGTCTGTGTAGATACATATTCTCCGGAAGGTTGTGACACTACTTTACAGTAGTTCAGCAACCTCCAGTATGGCGGTAATTTCCGCCTGAAATACACTACAGTGATCAGGCAGCTTGAAAGAGATATTTACATTTTGTTCATGTGAATGTACCCTATAGCCTACTTGCTCGACCAACTTTGATCCATCCGTGAAAAATCTGATACTAATGGTATCCCCTTCCAGTGACTTTTCCCAGCTATTCCTGTTCGGAATAGAAGTCCTTAGATTTATCGCTGGTAGAAGGTAGGGGATACAGTAGTGCGTTTTTACGGGAATAGAGTTGATCCGGTGTAGTAATTCAGCGTGTCCGGAATGCCCCGATATCAAAACGCCACAATCTCTGATTCTCACCAGGGATGTAGCGGCTGGCGATTCGGGCATGATATCAGGAGTACAGATGTTCAGGATAGCACTAAGTGCAGTACCTGACGTCGTGCCCATTGCGCCACTAACGCTAATCGGTACTGATCTTTGAATTTTCATCAAGGAATTCAGAATATATTTCTTTTGGAGGGACCTCCACCAAACTATGATGCCATAGAGAAGTATTGGTCTGACTATTGCCGTATAAATCCACATGGTGATCTTAGGAGACAGTCCCCAGCGCTTTCCTACCGCCCCTTTACGTCAGTAAAGAGCAACAGACGCCTTTTTCACCCTCTCCTCCACATTCGGTTTCCAGGACAGTTTTCTGGCGAGAATTATCTCCAGATACTTGACCTTTTCCGTCAACTGTAATTCAACCCTATTAACTGACGCCAGTTAAAATGTGGGTATTTTATATTTCCGAGAGAACAAGAAAAGCTCGGTTTTAAGTGGGTTAAGTGATAATCCGCTATTAGCGGTCCAGTTCGAAATCAGTCTAAGTAGGCTGGTTGTACCAATGCTAAGTAAATTGAGGTTTCTACCCGTACAGATGATAACAATATCATCGGCATGGGCAAAGACCTGGAATTCGGCCCTGTCCAATTCAAGAAGCAGTTCATTGACAGAAGTTAACCATAATAGTGGAGACAGAACTCCCCCTGCGGTGTCCCCCTGTTAACGTTCCTAGCAATTGGAACACCACCCCATTTAGCTCTGATGGATCCATCCACCAGAAGCTTCCCAATTAGGCGTGTCACTAAGCTGTCGACTCCTAGATTCTGTAACGACCTAAGAATCGCCGAAGGTTGAATGTTATTGAAGGCTTCCTCGATGTCCAGGAAGGTCCCAAGAGCGAAGACCTTATTCTCAAGAGAGTTCTCTATTATGCTGACTATAGAGTGGAGAGCCGTCTCAGTTGACCTGCCCTTGATATAGGCATGCTGATAACTCGACAGTAGATTCTGTGAAAGATTACTTCGAACGTCAATGTCCAGTAACCTTTCAAATGTCTTAAGAACAAAGGATGATGGACTGATTGGTCTAAAGTCCTTTGGTTTGACATGAGAGCATTTGCCCGCATTCGGAACTAAAACCACATTGGTTTGCTTCCAAATGCTAGGAATGACACCTAGCATAAGGCATCCCCTGAAGATTGCCTCCAACCAACTACAAGATAGGTATAGTGCCTCCTGTAGTTGCGCGGGAATTATTCCGTCAGGTCCGGCTGATTTATAGGGCTTAAAACATCTAATTGCCCATATCAGATTCTTTCTGCTCACTATTGAACGAACTTTTTCTAAGCTAGGTGAGTTTCCGCCTAGCTCTTCTGGCTGATGACCAGCATTCCTGTCATCGTTGGGAAAGTGGGTATCCAGGAGAATCCCAAGAGGCTCTTCAGACGAATACGTCCACGTTCCATCGTCTTTCATTAAGAACCCAGCACACGCTGGGTTTTTAGCGAGCACGCATCTTAGGCGTGCAGTCTGGTTGGTTCCCTCAATGGATTCACAGAAGTTTCGCCAGGATTTCCGTTTGGCCTTCTTGATTTCACCTTTATATAGATTAAGACTAATCTTGTAAACGTCCCAATCCCATTGGTCGCTGCTCTTTTTGGCCTTGTTGAAAAGCCGCCTAATGGATGATCTTAGATCCCAAAGCTCAGTGTTCCACCAATGAGGTTTTTTGTTACTCTTGGCAGCATTATACCCACTGGTCTTACAGGACTCATTGAGCGCGTCCCTGCACGCATCAGTAAATTTGCCAACTAGTTTTTCCAGCTCTGGCACATTAGTCGGAATATTTGGATGGAAACCGAAGAGTTTCCTTAGGCGCCCACGATAGGCGTGCCAGTCCGTTTTCCTATAATTTTTAAAAACTTCCTTTTTCAGAGGTTCGATATTTATGTGGAACAGTAGATATCTATGATCATAAAATGAGTGATCAGAGAGTTCGCTCCAATCTGATACAGTTACATAGTCGTAGCCAAGTAGTAAAGTTAGGTCTAGTACTTCCCTCCTAACCGAAGTTATGAAGGTCGGTTCCTCGCCTCTATTACAAATAGACAAGGTTTCGCTTATAATGAAATTAAAAACAGACTCACCTCGATCATTGGCGCCGGTACTCGCCCATATTGTGTGGTGCGCGTTGGCATCGGCACCTATAATGACGCTACACTTACGTCTTTTTGCCTCCGAAACAATGTGCCTGACGCACTTCGGAGGGGGTGATTCAGTATGGCCGTGCGCCATGTACGATGAAACTAGCCAAATATCCCGCTGGCCGTTTTCCAGCGAGAGGCTGGCGGCGGTTGTATCGCTATCACTAAAATTCTGTAATAAAAGAGCATTAAATTTCTTTTTAATGAGTATGTAAAATCTTCGCCTACCTGGGGCTGATAGGACGAAGGTCCTGTATCCATTGCACCTGATACCACATATATGATCATTGACCGTCCATGGTTCTTGTATCAGGGCCACATCGGCTCCACCCTTCGCAAGATGGAGAATGAGGTTGGTAGATGCTGCCTTACTGCGATGAAGAGTTATCGGGAGGACTTTCATCGTCTAGAGGATCTTCAACTCCGGGTACTTCGATCACAGTTGTCTTGTGATCACTCTCGCTAGTGATAGACCCATCTCGGAGCCAGGCAGAACGGCCCCACAGGTCAGTGATGCTGCCACTGTCGTCATACAATAGTGCTTCTTCAGCATCTACCGCCGTTTCTGGATGCTTTCCAGCATTTACAGCTGTGACTTCCGACTTCGACTCGGCCAGTTAGCCACTCAGCGTATCCACTTTGTATACCCTGAGGGGTACACTACTGAATCCAAACCGAATTTGGCCTTTGGACTCCTGTAGGGGTTTTAAGGAATCCTTGTTTAGGCCCATAACTACCTGCCGGGAGGTTCCTACAGGATTCTCAACTTTGACCACCTTCCAATCCTTTGCAGGAATGGAGGGATTGCAGTGGCTGATGATCTTTAGGATCTCCTGTGGGTCAGTAGGTGAGTTTGAAGGGACCCAAACCCTCGCACTTGGTCTAGAAGGTATATCCTTCCTATCCACGGCTTTGGATTTGGCCCCCGGCCAAAGCTCACCTACCCGACTCATGACGGACTTATACAATCGCGCTGCTCGTTCATCAGAGCAGCCGATAAGTTTAATACTTCCCTGGAACCATCCCGCGTCTTCGCAGATTGGCACAGGACCGGGTTGTCGTTCACGATGTCCATGAACACCGTAAGAAGGGCTCCTTCTACAAGGTGCCATTTATCCTTGGGGATACGTCGATCCTGGGAACCTTCATCCAAGATGCCAATGATTAGGCTATCCTTCGCGACATCACTAACGGACCTGCCGAGCACTGGGTGGCTTTTATGCCTCTTAGATGAGGGACCAGCTTAGTATCCTCCTCCACTGAACTCTATCTTTTAGGTACAGCCAGTGGAGGCTTTGTCCCTACAGACTTGGAGCCCTCACATATGCCATTAGACCACTTCAAGATGTTTACCTGGGCAGGAGTGAGTGCGGCGACTGGTCGTGCAGAGAGTTGACTAACCAATCTAGTGGCCAGTCGAAGATCAGCTTTCCGCTTTCGGGAGGGGTAGAGATTTTTAGTTTCCCCGTAGTTGGGGAGGGATGACCACCTCCCGCGTTATTCGCAGTTGCAAAGGCCCCCTGCGTGTGACCGCAGAAGACTTACGAGCACTAGTGCTCGAGGAAGAGCCCGTAGGCTCGGGGAAGTCACAGGTTTTCCTGTGGCCGAAGGCTTTTCAATATTAATGTTTATGTTGATTGGGCCTCAACTTGTAGCCGCTATCTACGTCCGTAAAGATGCAATGTGTTCTAGAAGAAGGGCCCCGTGGGTATCTACGAAGCAGGGAGTTCCACGCGAGGGTTGACACTCCGCCTCATGGGGCAGAGTGCTCAGAGCCAGGCCGAACCAAAGAGGGAGTCATCTGAACCTCACCATTACCACCAACTTAACGGTGAGGATTTCGAACGTACTACAAGGCTTGCCACGTTTTGAGGAGGCGGAGACGAACGGTACCTTAGCCATGAACCATTTCGACAGAGTGTCACATTAAAAATTGCATTATATGTAAGACTTCTAGGAGGAACATTAAATGGAATTACAGAAAGTAGATCTGGGCAGTCAATACTACTAGTAGAAATGATTAACCGGTCAATCTGATGACGATACAATAGCCACCACGGTTACAATTGACCACTTTGGTAAGAAATTCTAAACATGGGTATTCTGAATTATTGATACCGTGACAAAAGTTGCAAAAACTGTTACCTGTCAATAAGGTAACAAACTAATTGCAGATGTTTTGATATATATTTTGAGTTGTAAAAATATAAATTTTAAATTTTCAAATATTGAATGGAAGATGCACTTTTAGCTCTTTGTGCTATGAAAATGGAGTAGGAAAAAAAGGTGGTGGAAAGGAAAAGGCTGCTAAGTAAGCTGAGGCACAGCAGTGACCTACATGTCTGACACAGTTTTGGAACATACCTAGTTTAGCTCGGAACCGCCAATCGAATTTCTTTTTCGTTGTTTAAAGCAAAACTTTAAAATAACAAAATCGGTGCCACCCCCTACATTCGGAGTTATGGGCCCCCAAAGTTCAGACATTCGGGACGGTTTTATGAGTGTGTGACCGATGTACCAACTTTTTTATGTAAAAAGAGTCAAAATAACCAAAAAAAAAACAAACAAATTTGTTCGATAACTTTCTGCAGTTTTTCAAATTTTCACGAGAGAAAATATAGGTCTTATTAGTAGTTTTGTGTTACAAAGCTTCCTGCGTGGTGGGCCTTTGACCGGGATTAGAGATTTTCTCCTCTGGGGTAGGTCCAGCATTGCCTTCGGCATAGTATTTTCGGTGCCGGACATAACCCCCACGGACATAATCCCCAAAACGATTTTGGGGCTTATGTTATTGTATAGCTTTATGACACATAACACTGGTGCCATGACATAATCCCCACTGATAACTCCCGGACACAACCGTGGGGATTATGTCATGGCACCAGTATATTTGTGTCATAAAGCTACACAATAACATAAGCAATAAACACCTTCTTATCAGTACTATTCTGAGAAAGTAAGCGTTTTTCTCAAAAACTGGGATTACAAATATCGAATATAGGAGATAGGCTCGCAATGGGTTAATGGATGTTGAAATGTTGTATGTAGCTTTGAAGGTATTTTCATAAGCTTTCCAATGATATTTCTGAATTTATTTGTATGACCGACTTTGTAAGTTTACGTGTGAATGCATGAAAGATCATACTACAAGCTTACAAAGTCAGAATCTGCTTTCTAAGTGAAAATGGTTGGTTTATATTTTTGGATCGATCCAGACTAGTTTGCATACAAGTTTGTATATACAATGGATGATTCACCGGGGAACTCGTGTTACAAAACCTCGCTACTTATATTTATATATTCCCAGACCTTCAGTTACAAGTAAACGAGAGCTTTGGACATCTGGAAGAGTACTAGAAGAAACCGACTTCTTAGAGGTAAAGTTGATAAAATATTTTTGCTGGATATATTCCGAAAGAGATTTCACTGTCTTTATAATTTTTTATTTAAGCGTATATCAGGGTTCGTATTTCGTGGGTAATGGGTAACCCATTATTATTGCACAGTGGAATGGGTAGCGATCGTCTACCCATTACCCATAGGGTATGGGAAAATAATGGGTAATATAAATAACGAAATATGGGGAAAATAACGACAATGGAGAATTACCCATTACCCTCAGAGTAATGACGAAAATAATGGGTAGTTATCCACGATGGTGGGTAATGAGTTACCCAGGGTAACCCATCCCCGTGTTTGATCTAATATATGAAAAAATTAGAAAAAAATTCTATATCTCGGAAACGGAGCTTCCAATTGAAAAAATATGCATTTTTTCATAAAGTAGACAAATTCGTATGGAAGAATTTTTTTACAAAAATCGCAAAAAAAAAAACACTGAAATGAACAACCGACTATAACTCGGAGACGGTGCATCCAATTGCAAAAATAATAATTTTTTCCTTCCATACGAATGCGACCACTTTATGAAAAACGCTCAAAATTGGTTATTTTTTCGATTAAGCAGTGGCGATCTGTTTTTAAGTTCTTTATATTAATTTCACCTGTCTTTATGCATGTATGTATGCAGAAATAACTTTGGATTGAGTTTTAATCCTTTTCCCGTACTCCAAACGAGCTTTGCAGGCAAACTTATGGCGACGACAAAAATGAACTATCATAATATGGGCGGGATTGGGCAAAGGGGCGTGGTACCTCCCATACAAATCACAAATTAAAACCCCATTATTTCTGCTCCTGTTAACGGTATTTGAACAAAATTGGGTATGTTGGTTGGGTGTACATATTCTAAGATCTGCTGCAAATATGGGCGGGATTGGACAAAGGGGCATATGGTCATACATATATAAAGAATTTATAGTCAAAAACTATGTTTTTTGCGGGTTGGTTTTTTAATGTATTTATTTATGTTTTCATCACATGGATATTACACATTAGATTCGTCGTTTAAGATGAAGGTGATGGGAGATGATCCAGTGATCATACCAATATTATTGCGTAACGTTACTTTTTATTTATGATAAAGAGAAGAATAAAAAAAATACAGCAGACAGTTGTACGAGGCCTTCGGCCACGGACTGTCCCTGCAGACTGTGTCAGAGACACGGCCATTAAGTTTAACGTAGAATACGCCATCCGATAAGACAAAAAACATATATAACAATAAATGATAAATAACATAAGCAAATGAATTTATTTATTTGATAGTTACTTTTGATAATATACATAAGCTTATGGTAGAAAAAATAGGATAAATATGTTTTTAAATTAAAAGAGTAAGGATAAATGATAAATAACAGACGCAAATCAATTTGATTTATATTTTTTATAATTATATATCCATGTTAAATTCAAATTCACATTTAACATTTTGTTTCACTTAAATACATAAGTAAATATACGAAATTTCAATATTTCATCAATCAAAACCACAGCCGAAGGTTTGTGTCCACACTGAAACAGCTGCATAGTTTGTGTTCACGCTACAAACTCAACACTCAACCAAACACCACATATATGTTTGAGTGTATGTGTTTAAACAATTTTCATTTGAGAAATTTAAATATTAGGAAGATATCAACCAATATGAAATGCATATCAAACGAAAGATAACATCTTCATTTACCTACAAAAACATTTTTAAAAAAAGTTATCTCACCGTTTCCTCATAATCAATGAAATAAAGATTACAACAATAACAATCTGACATGACTCCCTATACCGTAAGGTAAGACGTATTCTACGCCAAAAATTTATTTAAAACAAATTACGAATATAAGTATTATAAAAACAATATATAATATTAAGTGATATTATTGAGATGTGTTTATTAGATCTCGTGGAGCTTGTCTTCTCTGTCCCACGATAGTATCCATGTTTGTCATAAGGTTATTCACGAATGGGTTTGGATTAAAGGCCTGCAAAGAACCATCCAAACACACTTGTTGCTTGTTGTTCATTTTTCTTATATCTGCTTGTATCTGTTTCGCTGGCTTTGGATTGAGTGCGTATGGAATATTTCTCTTTTAGATATCGATGGAATAGGTATGAGAGAGTGAAAGTACCAAGTATCAAAAATACTTGTATGATTGCATACACAATAAACAGATATATCGGTATTCTTATTATCTGTGCTTGGAATATGAGGAGAGCGTGTGTTTACTTACCTCAGGAATTTTTGTTTTATTCTTTCTTAAAATTTGCCACAGATAAAACTTACTCCATCACTTTTCGTAAAAAGGATGGAAAAAGTAAGAGAATCAACGCAAATCGTACGATCTGGAATATCCGTATTAAATGGATATATCCATTTAAAAAAGAGGTACAACGGTTACTACACTGAGTGGACCAGATAAAGAGAAAAAAAAAACTTCCGCTACAATGAGAGCCAGAGAAAGAGATGATACGGTCTCTACTCAATCCAAAACGCATGAGCACATGTTGTGTTCTACTCTTTGTTGTATTCTTAACCTAAACAGTGTTAAGAATCATCTCTATGAAGTTTATATGTTCTAGAAATTTGTTTATTGAGATCTTAGGTAAATTTTTGTAGTTGATTGTTTCCTTGAATTTTGAACGGTTTGCTACCTATGGACCTGAACACGGGAAAAAGGTAAAAAAAATCGAATTTTTTTAAGTTTTTTGCGATTTTGATCTGGATTTTATATGTTCGCAATATTTGTTCTTTATGACAAGAGCTACAACTTTGCCTGAGAGAGTAAATCGAAATTCTGAACGGTTTGCAAGATATGAGCCTGAGAAAATGATCACATTTTACGAAAATGATACCGAGGCCCCAAATCTTTGGCGGCCCATAAAAAAAAAGTGCATGACTTTGGGAAAAATTGGGAGACATGGGTCTTTTTTTTTTTAGTCTTTTATCACGTAGTGGTGTCCGTATATGGTTATTTTTTTGCGTGTTGCACTGTGTAATATCAGGTTCTTACTTGTTTTATCTGTTTGTACAAGTAAAATGAATGGAACGCTGCAGGCCTTTAGTTTGGATAGTGCCGAATTCTATCTGGGTATGTATGACGCCAGGTGCTTTTGAATTTCTTGTTGGATTGTTGGAATTTCAAGATCTCTGCGTATGTCTACGTTAGTTACATACCAAGTGGCTCATGTAATTTTTATAAGAGCCTTCGACTGAAAACGCTGTAGAATTTCCAGATGGGAAGTTGAGGCTGTCCTCCACAGTTGGAGTCCATACGTCCATAAAGGTTTCAATATGCACTTGTAGAATAATATTTTATTTTCCTGAGACAGTGGGGAAGGAGGGTTAAAAAGATAACTTAGTTTGCCTAACTGAATATCTAAAGATTTTCTCTTCGTTTTTGGGTGTTTTTTCGATATTAGTCTTCTGTCCAAATAGATTCCCAAGTATTTTACATAATTTTGTTGTGGTAACTCGGCGTTATTACGTTTTACGGGAGGGCATATGTGAAAGTAACTTGGACTGATTTTTTTTCGTTAGCTTTTATGCGCTACTGTTTCACCCAAGCAGATATATCGCTTAGGCCTGGTTTTTTTTTGATTTTTGTGGGCAGCAAGAAGGTTGCAATCGTCTGCAAATATATCAATCAGTACCTTTTCTGTTTGTGGGATGCCGAAGTTGTAGAGTAGGTAAAGTGTGCGACCTAATATATTGTACCAGGATTTATTATATTTAGATCTGTCAATTTATCGCATTCTTTTACGTAGAAACGCCGATCCTTAAGGTAAGATTCTTAACCTTATATAGTAACCCTGTGTACAACACTTTATCGAAGGCTTGTGAAATATCTAAAAATACTTCTATGCAGTATTTTATATTTTCAAAAGTGTCGTGTATGTTTTCGACCAATCTTGTTGGACCGTTTCATGTTGTTTCTTACAACTGAACTGGTGATTTGGAATAAACGATGCCTGTTCTAATATGAGATATAATCTTTTCATAAATAGTGTTTCTAGAACATTGGACGTGATTGGTAGCAAACTTATGGCACGATAAGAGTCTACGTTGTGTCATGATTTTCCAGGCTTTTGGATCATTGTAATTTCGGCTGGCTACCTTTCACTGCCGGGACGCAAAAACACACACACATGCCTTCTGTTGGAAGTTTCTTTAGTATCTTTATCGTAGCAAGGTCATATCCTGGCACTTTATTAAGTTTGAGGTAGGTTATTTCATTCGATAATTCCGATTTTTTATTCAACTATCAAAGCGATCGATCAATTTAGTACGATAAGGTGTAAATTGTATAGTGTAACTAGCCGCGTTTAAGCAAGTTCCTGTTTGTAAAAGTATCGACGGGCTATACGATCTGTGCCAATGAATTGTGGATACAAATTTCGAATGAATTCTATTTTGTGGTTGTGGCTTTCGAAACGACAATTAAAAAAGATAATAAGATAAGAAATTTAGCTGCATTTAACAAAGTTTTCTAGAAAGGATGATTTATTTGATTTTGGGCAAGGAAATTCCAAAGGATGTTTAAATGGAACTGCAATATGATTTTGTTAAACAGTCGGGACTCAAATTTTACAATTCCAACATATTTTAAGAATTGCATATTTGAAAGTTAAAAAATACTGATTATGTTTTTATTCCTCTTCTCAAATCATAAAGTTCATCACAATTTCAAGCCATCACTTGCATCCATTTTCAATGGCATTCATTCCACAAAAAAAAAAACAAAAACAAAAAAACAAGAGCCGCAGGTGAAATATTAATGATAATTGCAAATTGTTTTTAATTTTATAATGATTTGGTCCGAGCAAAAGCTAAATAATTTTAATGCAATCACGGCCTATTAGAGGCATATTTAGTTTTTTTACCCCAACAACTTTTTATAATTTTGAAAAGTTATCAAATAGAAAAACCAAATATCAAATCGAGAAAGTCGTCAGTCAGTCTGTGTGTTATGCACAATTATGCAAGGATTTCTGCTTATGTCGTTTGTTTGAGTCCATGCGGATTTTCTTCAAATGTCTTAAATTACAAAATATAATTTTTTTTATTGTTTTTTTTTTCTGAATGTGAACAAACAATTTTCTTCCATTTGATACAAATAACATTTTTGTCGACCGCAAAAATACAACAGACAGCAATACAATGATCATCATCATTATCGCCATCACCGTCAGTGGTGCACCGTCACCATTATCCCCAGCATCATCATCACCATCATCGCTGGACATCATAACTGTCATCAAGTCTCACTTACAATTATCATGGACACGCACCACCAACCAGCCTCTATTAGTAAATGCCATGGTCGCCGTCACTCTACTGGACTACCCATCACTTTGAGAGTCGCGTTTTTTTTTTTTTGCTCCTTCCATTTGAGTTGATAATAGCAATTTCTATGGTCATCAGATTAGTTTTCTGTTTCGTCGCTTTGAAATGTTAACAGAGTTGACTTCTTTTGACTACTGTGTCTTGCTGTCCGGCTGGCTGTCTTGTCGATGTCGATGTAAAGTGGCAACTGCGCTTAAGTTTACAGTTGCAATTCCCATGACGATTAACTTAATGGAATTGCTGAGGCATTCCAATTGCTTGGAAAGGATATTTGAAGATGTCATGAGGGAACAAAGAAAAAGTAGGGGAGATAAAGAGAATTGGATATCAGCAGGTAGCTGATTATGAGTAACCCCTCCAAAAAAATTGAAATGGTAGTACTGTAATCGTTTTCGCTGGCCAACAAGAAAATACTGTTGTAGATGGTCACAGTTGTTAAAGAATTAATTCAGTTGTAAATTATTAAAGCGGCTTAAATATGATATTGTTGGTCCTGATGTGTTTTCGTTTAATCATTAAGAAAAATCTCTTAACAGTCACGAAGCATTTCATTTCCAATGAAAGTGCATGCTGCGTTCGCGTTTTCTAATCGGACATGTAACCATCAATAGTGGCCAAACTGGAAGTAAAGCCGTCCAGGGCCGGTAAATTAAATTTACTTTTTAACACTATTAGGAATGATATTTTTTATTATACCACCATGACTGGTAGACACATCTAAATATTGTTAGAAACTATCGGCTACAGAGATTATAAAGGTTAATACAATGTTAATTTGATACATACGACAAGGTCAAGGGTTATCGCTTCTGTAAAATGGGCTTTATCAGCCACGTTTGGACATAGCTGAAGCTGACATTCAAATGTACCTACACGCTGAAAAATTTGTCTTTGTTGTTACTTGGATATACATATCACGTTTTTGTAGCGTGTCGCAACTATAGTAAACTTGTGTCCAAACACATTATGTTTCCTATTCAATATTACATGTTGGAGATACAATGATCAAAAGGTTATAATATACTTATCTTTTTGTGACCCAAATGTGACGTTGTTTGTTAGATTAGGTTAGGTTTAGGACACGTGACAATAAGAGACATAATTGTGATTGCCTATGAGAAAAAAATAGAGAAAAGAGAGAAGGGAGGTAGGAGAGGAGGCGAGCCCCACTAATGGTGAACAGTTTCCGAATGATAGGCAGTCGTAGGTCAGACAGAGGAACCACTCAATTATATTCCCAGTGTATACATACATCACCCGATAGGCCCTGATCAATACATACAATGCCATCCAAAATGAAAGATCCACATGTGCAGGTCAGGTTTACGATTCCAGATTTCCAGTGGGGTAGAAAGAACCAATAAACAAATCATCAGATGATGTATTGCCTGCCTGGATCCATGACAGACCCCGCAAGAATTCCATCAGATCCTCAATGGCCACGTCGCATTCAAGCTGAAACCAACCAAAGCAACGGCGATGCCTACGCAGTAGGGCTAGACATTGACATAGAAGGTGCTTAATGGTTTCACCTCTTCTGCATCACCACAAGCACAGCAATAATCAACCTCGTTCACAATCCATTGGCGAGTCAAGCCTCCAGCATCACAGTGACCCGTGATAACCCCAATGAGGAGCCGCAAGTCAGACTTGTCCAGTCGAAAAAGCGACTTAGTTCTCCTTGAGTCCACTGCCGACCATATGTCTTTTGAAATCCTGGAATCCACTCTGGCCTGCCAGGCAGCGTTGATCTCATCCAGCGACCAGCGATCGATGGATTTGCAGAGGCAAACAATCTCAAATCAGCAGAAGTGCATCCCACTCTAGCAAGACAGTCTGCTTCAACATTTCCAATGACATCAGAGGAACACAGCAGAGGCTTAGCTTCCCGGGCACTTCACTGTTCAAGATCCGCTTGCAATCCCTAACCAATTTGGATTTGCATATGTGTGACCTGATCGCACTGAGGGCTGGCTTATTATGAACGCAGATGACGAATTCACCCGACGGATACAAGTATGTGTCCATTATCTCAATTATAGTTCTCATAATCGCCACGATTTCCACTTGGAAGTTACTACAGTTCGCACCCAATCTCATCGACAGCCCGAGTTGAAGGCCCTCACTGAAGATCCCCACTCCTGTGCCCGGTTCCATTTTGGTGCCATCTGTAAAGATCAGATGACCAGAGAGTAAGGAAGGTATACCTCCCACCCAGTCACTCCTATCTGACATCTTGATCTCCGGGCATTGCTCAAATTCTACAGACGACAGCATATAGTCAATGGCTTGACTCAAATACTCATCCGGGTGATTCTCAATCAACTCCTCGAGAATGTTGGCAAGTCTCTCAGGGGCATGTCTCCAGATACCCAATTCTCTAAAGCAAAGGGCGCTTCTAACAGCACACCGTTTCGCATCGACATCAAGAGTAGTCAAATTCAGGATTATGACCAGCGCAGCCTGCGGAGTGCTTCTCCTCGCCCCACAAATGCACATCGACCTTACTGAGCATTTTCAAATGGTAGCCGAAAAAAGCCAATGAACGAACGATTTTCGGACAAAGACCCCAGATTTGGCCAATCGAATTCCTACAGACGTACAGTGCATCAGTTCAGTTTCAGTTCAGTTCAGTTTCTGATCAAAAACGATACCGAAGTATTTCGCCTCAGAAGATAGAGATAGTTACACGCCCTCCAACCTTGGTTTCCTAAAAAATTCAATCTTTCGCCTGCGCGTAAAGAGAACCAGTTCCGTCTTTGCCGGGTTAAGACCCAGGCCACAGTGCCTGGCCCAAACTGACAACTCACCCAGTGCATCTTGCATGAGGTCACTGATCGTAGGCAATGATTTTCCACCGACAAGAATAACAACGTCTTCCGCATAGGCGACAATCCTACGACCTCTCAACTCAAAGTCCTTAAGAATGCCGTCAACCACTAAAAGCCACAGCATAGGAGATAACACGCTACCCTGCGGCGTGCCCCTTATAGTCAGCTTCTGAACTGAGTTTACTCCCAGGTTGGAATTTACAATGCAATTTCTGAGCATGTTTGCAATCCAATCGACAAGAAGTGGAGGCACCTCAACGGATTCTAGAGATTCCCTGATAGCGCTAGATGACACTTTCTATATCCAAGAAGGCAGCTAAAGTGAAATCTCAAAAACTTCAAATTGCGCACAAGATAACCCACAACATCGTGCAGACCAGTTTCAACAGATATACCCTTAAGGTAGGCATATCGCCTACCACTCAAGCACCATGATCTAATTCGATTCTCAATGTACAAATCAACCATTCTCTCCAAGACTTTCAATAGAAAGGATGAGAGGCTGGTGGGTCTGTAGTCCTTAGGAGAGGCATGACTAGACTTGTGAATAAAAACGACTAGTACCTCCTTCCATTTGTCTGGTATCAGGGAAAGCCCTATAGATACTCAGATGAGGGGTGACAAAAGCATGACATTTCTACAGCATAACCGGCAGGAGCCCGTCAGGACCAGGAGATTTAAAGGGCTTGAAGCTATGAATAGCCCAAAGCAATCACTCCCAGTTGCATGATATCCGCAGTCTATATATACCCAGTTTGGAAAGTGAGTTTCCATAAGAAGCTCAAGTGTCTCAGGTCTGGAGTTGGTCCATGACCCTTGGGATTTCCTGATATCGTCGAGGACTCTTGGGTCCTTGGACAACACGCGACGAAGCAGTGCATCTTCGTTTACCTCGATTATGGACCCACAGAAGTTGATCCCGGACATTCTCTTTTTAATGTCCCTCTTGAAATTATTAAAAACTTGTTAAAAACTGCTGAAAACGTGATTCCATTTTGAAAGCATTGAAAGTCAAATTTCATTTCATGTCATTTATTATACAAAATTGTAACTTTAAAGTATATTGGCCAATTAAACAAGTACAATATGTCACTTATGTAAAATACTACTCAACAAAATGTTATGTCCTAATATGATGTCCGTAACGAGTCCGTAACGGATCCGAAAAACGGACATAAAATCGGGTATTGAATCCGTTTTTTGAGAGGAATATCTCCCGCTTGCGGATCCGAAACTGATCCGTAACGAATTCCTCTACGGATACGTTTTATTAAAATACACGGGTCCGCAACGGATCCTAATACGATGTCCGTAACGGTTTCGAAAAACGGACATAAAATCCGTTTTTGGATCCGTTTTTTTGTGAGGAATTTCTCCCGCTTGCGGATCCGAAACGGATCCGTAACTGATTCCGTTACGGATAGAAAGTACGAAGAAGTGGATCCGTTGCGGATCCGTTTGGCACACTGGGAACATGCATGACATGACAATGGATTAGTGTCACACAAATCACAATTCAATCAATTCATCTCGCGCTAGCCTTTAATTGATATGCCCAACATTTGGTGATAAAGAACACAATTATTGGTAATCACAACTGAATAATGTGATAGTCCAAGGAACCATCAAATTTTAGTTGGCTGTAAATATAGTTGTGACAACGAATCTCTTCTCTATGTGTAGCAAAGTGTTGCCATGTGAGCATAATTTGTGCCGTTTTGGCATACATTTTTTGTTTTGGCATTTTTTTTTTAAGAATAATATGCCGTGCCGTTAGCATAATTTCCTCAACATTTGTTCATTTTATTGTAATTCTTTTATCACAATCGTTTTTCAAATGGCAAAATTTTTCGTACTGAATTTTCCTCCCTTTAATCGTACATTTTGTACAGCATATTTATCGGGATGGTAGAATTATCTATTAGGTAGTCGCATTAGCAATTCCGTTGTTAAGGTGTCAAAATTAGCTGAATAATGGAAAACACTATGAACACAAAATATGAAAAATTTTATAAGCTTGTCTTACTTGATACAAAGTCTATGTTGTTAAATTGCATTTTGATTGAAATTCTTTGAATTTTATTAACAAACAAAACGAAACAAAATCGAATTTGACAGCTTACACACGGAGAAGATGAAAAAACCACAAATCAGCTGGGCTGACGCGTTTACCCGATAGATAATTTTACCATATTTATCGGTATCTTGTAGAATAATACCGCACATTAAGGTTCCTACAGACCTATGTAAGGGAATTTTCGGTGAAGCATATTGTTTCATATGAATTACCCCATATAAAAACGTCTAATATTATCATCTCTCGTCTCATCTTCTTTGCTCCGGGTTCATGACGATAGAAATGTCCGACAAAGAGAACTTCAAAGGAGTGACGATTTGATCACTGTTCTCTAGGATAAGTGGAACGGATTCCAAAAGAAATTATCTAAAACTTGGGAATTCAATTCAAAGAATATTAAAATCACACCGACACTAGAATTATGTGCAACCTTTTTTGCAAATATGGTGCAAACTGTGAAATTTAAACGTATTTTGGACGTTTTTGTTATATTTTTATTGAAATGCAAAACGAAATGCAGTTGCTGTTTTCTTATTGGTTGATTTGAGCCATTGCCTCTATATGGTATTATTAAATCACTACTTTCCAATATCCGACCGCCCATCTCCAACACACCAAATGTTGGCAACTCTATACGTCATTACTCTATGGATTTTACTGTATGTGATCATTTGAAATGGAATAATTGTAACAGAAGAAGGTATCACTTGACCTTACCATCAGTGTTGCCAGCTTAGCATAATTACTGCTTTTTGGTTCTCAAAAAAAACAGGCTAAATCATGGTAAAATATGTAAGGTAAACGCAGTAGGAATTGTTGTAATTTTAGGCAACAAAAATAGGCATTTTGTTTTTGCTTGGTGTCCATAATCTGTCAAATTTTCTACATGTGTGTATCTATTGTAAAAGTAAACAAATGGTACAAAAACAACCATTTGTATCCATCGGTACAAAAACAAAATACATGTGAATTTGACTGAATAGTTCTCTCACCAAATTTATGACATTTGGCTTGGTGTGATACTCGTATTTACGTTCGAAGTTGAAAAGAATTGCTTTACTAATTCCAGATAGAGGCAATGATAGAAATTAACAAAAATTATTATGTTAAATACAACACAAATGTATGCTAAGAATAACAGTCAATAAAATGGTTTAAAAAACATTTAAATTTCACAGTTTTTCACCAAAACGACATGAAAAATTAAAGCAAGAAGTTATTGTAATTCCACCTGGTGTATGTCACTTTTCGTCAAACATCACTCTATCACACCAACCGCATCAAGAAGAGTGTGAAAGGAATCGTCAGATGAGTCAAATATTATCCCTAATATGATTTACTCTATGACCTAAACAAGAAAAAAAAATCATATCAGCTGTTCCAACGAGTTTACCTTACCTATTTCACCATGGGCTAAATGCTGAGAAAAAAAATCCAATGAGTGTTCAAACTAACGGGCGATGCGTTAACACCTTTTTGTTACACGGTACCTGTTCGATTTTTATGAACACATTTGCAAATGTTACATTGGCAAATAAAAAACAGCGTTCAATCTTATGATGACGTTACAGTTAAATAATATTAATACTTAAAATTATTTAAAGACCCAGTGCAAGCACAAGTGTCATTATTTTCTTGCTTAATACGTTTTGTTTTATTCGACCTGTGGATAAGTTGCAGCGACTTCAAGTTGACATCAACTTATTCATGGTGTAAGGTGAAGTTGATGGTTTGTACAAACTAGTTGATGTAAAATCAAAGCGATTTTGATTTTTTGACGTTGATATCAACTTATCCATCAGTGTAAGGGGAAGTTGCATCAACTTTCATACGCATTTCGATGAGAAACGTTCATGAGGAAACATTATCGGCAAAATGTAAATAAATGAACCGAACAATAAATAAATTAAACAGTATCGGAAAAATATATACTAAGGCTTTAGGCCTGGAAAATCGACAACTGACGAAAAACAAATCGACGCCTATCATCTATGTATCGATTATAAGGCGGTCTTCGATAGTCCGATACGGGAGAAACTCTACGAAGCAATGTGTGAGCTTGGTATTACTGCAAAAGTCATTCGCCTTTGCAGGATGACCCTGACAAACACCAAATCCGCAGTGAAAGTTGGTAAGGATTTTACCGAACGCGAGGCCTCAGGCCACGCGACATGAATTATCTTAATGGAGATAATTATGAGAAAAGCTGCAGTCAACATGAATAAAACCATCAGCAGTAAAAGGCACATGCTGCTCGCGTATGCTGATGTTATAGATATCATTGGGCACACAATTAGATAAGTTACTGCGATTTTTTCGAGAATTCTGACGGTAAATGAGGACAAGACAAAATTAATTGTTTCAACGAACAGGGACTCCACGCCTCCAGACCAAAGCGTGAACGTTGATAACCGTTATAACTTCGAGGTAGTGGACGAATTTATATACCTCGGATCTGCCGTGAACAAAAACAACAACGTCAGCCTTGAGATCAAGCGGAGAATTGTGCTTGCGAATAGATGTTATTTTGGGCTAAGCCAGCACTTTAGAGATAAAGCCCTCTCTCGAGTAACAAAAGTCCAACTGTACCAGACTCTCTTTCAACCTGTTTTGCTTTATGGCGCAGAATCATGGGACCTATCGCAAGCAGACTAAACGTTATTATGTTCGTACATACGCTACACCAGATCACAATTTTCTTTGCTCTCTCATTTTTATATACTACGTATAACCACGTCATTATTCTCTTCGCTCTGAGAGTGCTTCGCACCCACATAATACAACCATAGAAAAAATACAAAGTAGTCGCAGTAGATACAACAACAATTATGTGCAGGCATTTTGTTTTTGTTTAGGCTCTCCTCATGTCAAAGTCAACGCATACGTATGCAAACAAATAAATGTAAACAGAAACAAAACCTTTGAATCTGACAGAAGTGGCCAACTAAACAACGAGAAAAAATTGAAAACAGCTGTCTACCGAGTTTACCTTCTCATTCTACCATGAATACAACTATTCGCGGCCGCTACGTCAGTGTGTGTGTTTTTTTCGCAGTTTGACAATCTTTGTTTCGCAGTCGGACAAAACTGTGTTCTATATAGGGGTGGGTCACCCTTACCATTTAGTGGTATGAAAAATAGATGTTGACCGATTCTGAGACCTACCCGATATGCACACAAAATTTCATACAAATCGGTCCAGCCGTTTCGGAGGAGTTTAACGGCAAACAATGTGTGATCGCAGTCGGACAAACTGTGTGAGCGCAGTCGGTAGGGCTGCGAAATCGACATCGATGTTTTGAAAACATCCGATGTTTTTGAAAAACATCGAGTACTTTTCACATCGATGTTTTAGTGCCGATGTTTTTCCAACATCGATGGTTTATATCGATGTTTGTTTGCATCGATGTTTTTCTGTGTGACGATTGTAACAAATTGCCTTAATATAAGGAAATATAAACCATAAAATATTAATATAAACTCGATTTGTTTGTATTTGCCCATTTATTCGCCGCCAGACGCCAACCTCCATCATTATGCGTAGCTGGTTAAACATGGGATGTAATGGGAAACTATTTATTTTAATCAAGTTTTGTAGTTTTCACCTTTATATCGGAGAAAAGGGTGATTTATATGTTGATAACACATACATATCTAAAAGAGAATTGCAGCAAAAACAAAACATCGGCAAAAGCATTGATGATCGAAGAAACATCGATGTTTGTGACCAGTGGTGTAAATTACCTCTTCTGTTTCAATTTTGGTACCTCGATTTCTAAAAAAAAGCCACCAAAAATTAAACATCCCCAAAAACATCGATGTTGTAAAATATCGATGTTTTGAGGTCGATGTCGCAGCACTAGCAGTCGGACAAATTGTGTTTGGATACAGTGTTGCCAGTTTAGCATAATTAATGCTTTTTTAGCATAATTTGTTTGATAATTTGTTATGCTTTTTAGCATAATTTTCACGAAATTTTTCCAAAATTTTATGTCTTTCATGAAATTTTTAGCATAATTTTTTAGATATTCAAAATGTTTTTGTATTTTACTTTTTAATAACATGTAACAGGTATATTTCTGAATAAATATCGAATCTTTAGGCTGAAAACACACCGGACGTTTATAACTATTTTGATTCATGGAACAATACATTCTTTCTTATGAGCCAACACACACCAAAGGATGAGAAACGAAACATCTGTTCAATACATTTTCTTGCCTCATGGGTCAAAAACGATTTGGCTGATTCTGTTTTTTCAGTCTTAGAGTCGGATTTCTCCCGCACCATTAATAAAGCTTTATGACTAAGAAACATTTTTTTCTATGCAACTTATTCACACTTTACATTACATTTCGTACAAAATTGGTATAGTGACCTCTTGGATGTAATGATTCCGGAATCTTTTTAGCAAAACAAAAATTAATCACTATTAATCTAATTATTTGGAAAAAAATAAATGTATTAATGTATTCCAATTTTGCGAAGATGAAGTATTTTGTGTTTTATAATAGCTTGTAACTAAATACAATATATTGCGCGAATTTAAAAAAGCTATGAAAAACAGTGTAAATACTTTCCCAAAATAATGTTCCCTTGATTTTTCTAGTTTTGTGTACAAACATTATTTTGAAAACAATGTAAAGCGCACATGTGGGCACTTCCAATTTAATATGGACGGAAATGCAATACTAAAGTACGAAAATGGTAATGTTTCCATTCCCGTTAGGGTTTCGCTCTGAATTTCTGACAGTGTTTATTTAGCAACAGGCTATACTTTTGAAAGAAAAGAAAAATGACGCGTTTTTTCAGAATAATCGAAGAAAACTGTAGCTTAAGGTACCTTATCAAAAAATAGCATTTAACTTTTCATTAATGCCAAAAACGTGGATATACTTATATAGTAAATAAAAAAAAATTGTTGCCTGTAAAGTCGGTTTTACGGGCGAAGATTTTACGTGACAACGTCTTTTTCTCGGTAGAATATTTATTGATATGAATATAATTAAATTGCACAATAGGAGTGCAATGAACTCACTTGCCCAATGAGTGTTAGAACTCACGGGCGATGTTTTAACATTTATTGAAACTTATGGTTTAGGAAAATAGAAGTAATTTCAACACCATCTAGGTACCTGTGCGATTTCTATGAACACATTATCAAATGTGACATTATAAACAATAAACATATCCTTTATTATAAAATATAAACATTTCTTTTATTATAAAAAATAAACATTTCTTTTATTAAAAACAAAAGAAAATAATTTACTAACCAAAAAGTATTTCAATTCATCATATTCGCATATCGTTTTTAAAGCCGACCGCAGCTCTCTGTTTCGTTTTGGCTACCTAATTCATATGAAAATTTCTACACACAAACATACACTACACATATCATAAAGCCAAAAAACAAAAAACAAAAAAAAACAAAAAATAATACCTTATCCAATGCAGACTGATCTAAATCAATATTCATACACACGCACATATATACGCACATACATACTTGCTCAGTCGTCATATATATGATGTGCCAAAAAACAAAAACACTCACACCACCGACCAACAGCCACTAGAAGCCAGCAAAGCAAATCGTTTCTGGCACACAAGTAAACACATTGCGTTTACTTGTGTTCGGTGACTCATCGTAACGTTACCGGGCGTTACACTTTTTCATAAGTGACTCCCAGCCGCAACCTAATTTAAGACGTTGTCACGTCAAAAAATTTTCAAAAATCCTTATCATAGAGTAATGTTTTTGGAAACATTTAATATGAAAAGCACAAACCCGTAGGTATATTTGCATTGTTTCTCAAAAAGTTATGGAACCCAGATTAAAATTTCAGGGAACCCAAGTGTAGCTACAAATAAAATCCGAAAATGGAAATGGTCTTAAAATTACACCCAAGAAACTTCTGATAAATCATCGGAGCTTTTGGTTTATAAAAAATAAAATTTTTGAAACAAAACTGATTTTTTATTTTTATGTTTTTATTGAATTTTTTCTATCAAAAATACACATCTCTGATTTCAAAATGTGTTTTTCTTTGTTTAGAAAAATTATACGAGGCAAATATTCACAAAATTAACAGTTTTTTAATTTTAGCATAATGTTTTTGCGTTTTGCCCATTTTTTTAGCAGTATTTCTTTCCACTTTGCACAATTTTTTTGGTCATTTAGCATAATTTTTTTGACGGCTTCTGGCAACACTGTTTTGATGTATTCACTTTGTGACTTTAGGCCGTACCCGCACCTATAGATGGTAACACCAGTGTTGCCAGAGACAGACTAAAAAATTATGCCAAATGTCCTCAAAATTTGTGCCGTTTGCGAAACCATTATGCTAAAATTGTCATTTTAGTCTTTTTGTAATTCTTTGTCCAGAACACACAGTCACTCCAAGAAATGGGTGCTTATCTGCATTTGAAAATTTAAACAAACCGAAAACGGAACACAGTGAGTAAGAAAAAAGTTTTTTATTGGTTTTAAATCTAGATAAAAATAAGACTAAGGATGGTATTCTAAAACTCCCGAAAGTGAACGTAAACGTAAAAGCGAACGCGAACGCCAAAGTCAAAAAACGGTAGTTTATACATCACTTCGCGCTTGCGTTCGATCCCGAAAGCTGTCACTGACATTTGTGGTTTATAGAGTTGCCCAACTAAAATAAACAATTATAGATTAGAAAAAGTTATCTAGAGAGAAATGCGCAGAATGAAAAAGATTAAAAAATTAGTTATATTTCAATAGATCAACAGATTTTAAGATTGCTATTATTTGTAATACTGCAAATACCAACAATATTCACATAAAATGTTTAAAAAGCCTGCTATTTTCGGTTGCAATGTCGAATATATTTTCCAATCTACATTAAATACAATAAATGTCTTTGGTCTTGTATTGGTTCTTTTGTTATTAATGTCAACATCAACTGATGTCTATAATTTTTAAATATAATTATAACAGTTTTGCAACGCATTATTTATTTGAACTTTCCATTTCTAATTTTATTATTGTAAATAAGAATTTCAGTGAGTAAACAATATAATTTTGAATTATTTTTTAAAACAAATTTTAGCTCTGTCCGTCGATTGAATTTCAGCCAAAAGCATTAAAATGCAAAATACTTCCATCTGCAATTTTTAATTTCTTCAACTAACGCGAAGAACTGTGGCGTGTTCAAGTTGACAGCTGAAGTGATCAAAAACGTTGCGCCGCATTTTATATACTACCCATTAAATAACGTAACTCAACGCAGGTAGTCACCGAACAGCTGTAACGTTTTATAAACTACCAAAACGACAAAAGTTACGCGAAGTGAGTGAGTCACGACTTATAGAATACCACCCTAAATATATAATTATAAGCGATTTATATTCTATAGAATCATTTTGTTATTATAGATTCAAGTGAGGCTGCGGCACCCAAAATGCGGAATATTCGCGCATAAAACGGAATAATCGCACAAAAAACTGGGGTAATCCCGCTAAAAGTGAGATGATTCGTCAGGTTAGTTATACCTTAACTCTTAATTAAAATGGAAGTATTATTTAAAATAAACCTTAAAAAAATCAATTGTTTTCAACAATTTCTTTCAATCTTCTTGGAATAGAATTTTCCATGTTTTAGATAATTGCTTTTGGTATCCGTTCCACTTATCCTAGATAGAGAACGTCTACTTCGTGGAGGAATCATAGTTTTATTATGAGTATTTGATGCAAATAAGTTGCCACAATACATATTAGGCGTTTCGGTTTTAGATAATGTATAAGAACCAGTGTGCACTATTTTGTGAAGCCGTCGCTTTGCCGAAAATACACTTACATAGGTATATAGGACCCTTAAAATGTAGAAATATACCACAAGATACCGATATATATTACAGCAATAGATTGTCCAAAAAAATTAAATTTAGAAAATTTTAGTACTGAAAATTATGCCGTTTGCAAAACAATTGTGCTAAAAAATTACACTTAAATTAAAAAAATTTGCAAAAATTTTGGGGAAATTGTGCTAAACGGCATTTGGCATAATTTTTCGAAAACGGCACAAATTATGCCAGCATGGTAACACTGGTTAGTACATCAAAAAGAGCAAACCCAAAAGAGCTAAATAATAAAAAGCACAAACATGGCTGAACTAGTAGAGGTCGACGCAGTAGGATTTGTTGTAAACAGCAACAGGCATTTTGTTTTTTTGTTCACGACTTTGTAAAATTAAACACAAATATATTCGAACAAACAAAGTAAACAGACAAGTAAAATAAGAAAATACATTTGACAGATAGGGTCATTAGTAAAGTTGGGAATTTTAGTTCATTCAATTGAGCGCTCTTTTTAGTTCAGTTTAACAGAATGAACTAGTTCATTCATTTAGTTCACTAGTTCATTGTATCATTTCAGCTTAACAGTTCATATAAGCGGTGAATTAAAGACCTCATTTCAGTTTAACTTGTAGTTTTAGTTCAATCGGAGCGAATAATCGTGAAAATGATCTGATTTTTGCAGAATTTTAAAGTGTTTTGGGTACTGTGATATTTGTTTTGGTTATTCCGTTTCTGAAATATTTTGGAATAAAAGTGGTCATTAGCGCTGTAGTTATTGTGTAGAAGCCGGCAATATGCCCATTCGACAAAGTTTGCAACAGTAGGCACCTTTGTGCAAATTGAGTGAGACAAAGAGAGCATGAACTAGAAAATGGCGGAGATAACTACACAATTGAAATACAAAAAACTATTGAAACAATTGAACTACTGAAACAAAAGAGCGGAACAGTCTGAACCAGTTCACAAAAGTGAATCGTTCAATTGAACTAGTTGGTTCGTGAACTACACAACTCTCGTCATTAGAAATCAAAATCAGCTATTATAATGCGTCAATGTGCACAAAGCAATTAAAATTATTTTACTAAAATTGGAAGTTCGACTTCTAAAACTATATGTTCCGTGTCAAATACTTTAATACGTATAATAAAAACAATCCAAAATTTTAGGACTCCCTTTCTTCATTATAGTCTAGTAATATAGCATGGGTTTGCTTGCATTCCAACTATTGTGTTCACAAAACCAGTTTTTCAAACATTTCGGTTTCTTCTTCGACTTTTCGGTTAAACCGAGGTGTAGAAGCCGGTTAATAACCGGTTCCAGTTCCAAAAATATGCGTTAAGCATGAAACACATAGACGACGACAGGCTACCGACCACAACCTGTCAAAAATAAAATACATGCGTTTATATGCAAGTGAATATTTTAACGACGGCAAGGCGACACGACTGCAGGTTGTTGTCTATGCTACTTATGTAGCTGTAGTTGAATAAAACTAATTTCTATTTGTGTGGGCGACAATCAACAGGTTAGAGCTGTCAATGCCTGAAGTGGCACCACTGACAGAATAATCAACTGTTTTCACAATTTTTGTTATGTTTGTAATAATATTTATTAAATATTCTCCAGACATTTTATTTTCTTCTAACACAAACGTCAACATTACAGATCAGCTGTTTACTTTGCAGTTGCCGTCTTGAAAATAATTCAGTAGCTGCCACACGTCTACATTTGCAGTCAGCGGCATTTGTTATACATCGTTTATTTTTAATTCGGTCTTAGAATTTTGAGATCGAGGACATTTCAATGAAAAAGCTTGTCAAACTAACTACACCCTTCGGAACTGTTGTAAAACCGCAGGTCCCAAGCAAAGTGTGTAAGCCTATGGATATAATGGGAAACTAAAGGGTGGGCCATGTAAAATTTGGAATTTAAGCTTGCTTTAAAAAAAATCTAATACAAATAAAATTATGATGTCATCATTGGTGTTTATGAATTTTCAAATGGCTTCCATGACTTGCTTTATACTAACTCATTCGATCCATCCAATTTTTCAGTACATTTTCGATTGTTTGAGCCCCTATTTCGTATTTTAAGGTCACAATGGACTCAGGAGTGTTTCCGCAGCACTTATCTCGAGAAATAATAGGCTAATGGGTTCAAAGCCCAGCTGCGGGGCGGCCAAAAGACTCCTGAGTTTCGGCTGATTATGCGGTTTTCGAACACAGTCCGCAAAAGATCGATTGCAATGTTGGCAGTGTGGCTCGTAGCGCAGTCCTGTTGAAACCATCCTCTTCAAATTTCCGGAACAAAATAGCTCAGCGTGGTCATTGGCCGTAACGGTGGCTCATTGCTAATTTTTGGAAGAAAAAAAAGGGTATATGATGCCGCCAGTCCAAAAACCGCACAAAACAATCACTCATTATGGATGCACCGCCTTCTTCTCGACGTCATGTGGATTTACTGAGCCGCAAATGCGACAAGTTTGTTTGTCAACGTATCCTCCGAGGTGAAACTGAGCCTTATCGAAATAAATAAAGCGAAGCGAAAACGCATCGGATGGCTACGAGGCTATAGTTCTTGGACCAATTGGATTTTATAAGCCTTGATACCGAGGTCTTTATGCAAAATTCTGTGCAAAGAAGTGCGAGAAATGTTTAATTACTGTGAACGGCATCGAGTTGATGTCTCTTCGCGCACACTTTCAGCTACAGCGGCAATATTTCCATTGAACAAGCACGCACACGAGTTATTTTTTTTCCAATAAGAACCAGTATTAACGAAATCGCTTCAAAATTGGTCCATAAAATGCATCTAATTCCATCGAATTGATTACAACGATTTCTTACAGTTTTAGTTGACAAGACGTAGTTTAGAAGACTCACAACTTTGGAAGAAAGTTTTTAATAGTTCGTATAAATTTGTACGAGAAATATTTTTGTGGAACATTTTAACCCTCTAGCACCGCAATATATGGGTATTTTATGCCCCTTTTGCGGAAAGGGTAAAAAACACCCCTAAAACAGAGGCGTTTTTTTATTAATAAATATTATATCTACGTCTTTCTTTCGTTCAATGACTTATAGTGAAATTTTGCGTAGCATATTTTTTCCATTCACACCATCCCCCTAAAATTCTGATTTTGGGACATTTTAGCACCAATTTGAAATAAGTAATAAATTAACCCATCAAAGATATTTTCGGTTTTAACTCATTTCTGCCATTTGAATTGAGTTTTGAGCTTTGGTCTATTCAGGGACTTATAATTAGTAGAATTTTACGGAAAATATTTTTGTTGTACATTTTAACCTGTTACGCCCCTGTTTAGGAATAAAAGACCAATATATTGAGCAGCTAGAGGGTTAAAATGTTACACAAAAATATTTCTCGTAAAATTGTACACAATATTGCTGAACACATCCTATACCTAAAATGTAAGGATCACATGGTTTCCTATCACGATTCATCTTTAAATTTTAACACCCCTATAATAACCCTTATATGTATGTAAACTTGCAAAACGCCGATACACGTATACCTTTCTTTTTACCCCTCCACCAGAATCCGTTGTCAGAAGTTTTTAAGTTTCGAAAAAAAAGAAGAAGTTTTTTTAAGTTTTCCACAGTGTAACCTGTCACCTCATAAATCTCAAATTGGACATCTGTTTCGAAATGACGGTGGGTTATAATTCCAAATTTTACATGGCCCACCCTTTATTTAATTATTTATTTTATTCGACCTATCTCTTATCATATTGGACTTACCCAATTAGCCAAAATCAATGTTCTAGGCATTTTACCGCTTACTTACGGTTAACCGCCCGGAATTCGGTTAACCGGTTACGGTTTTGAATACTCTAATTTCAACTCAAATCCGTCATATACCTCTTAAACAGAGACGAATACATACATACATACATTTATTCTCTCAATAAATTAAAATTCATAGGTAAGGTGGAAAGTAATCATTGGATGGTGGAAAATATGGGTTCAATAATACCAGATAGAGGCAATAGTATACAGCGATCAACAACCGAATTTCGTGTTTTTGTGGTAAACTAGTTATGTTAAATACAATACAAATGTACATATACCAACGATAATAGTCAACAAAAAAATGCAAAATACATTTAAATTTTTCAGTTCTTCACCAAAACGACATGAAAAAGTTAAGTGAACATATTTTGTAACTCCACCTGGTGTAAGATAATTTTAAATTTAATTGCTCTCATTTCCACAAACTTACGTCGAAGGGTGTGAAATGAAACGTCAGATGAGAGCATAAATGTGTCTATACCTATATTCGTCTATGGTCTGAACCAAACCAAAAAAATATGACAGTACGTCGACGTGGTATCAGATATGGGGTTTGATCCATTAGAATATTTCTGTGCAAGCCAAAGAAGACTTCGGTTTAGGGACAGGACTTTATTTTTGGTGTTACTTTAATAAATCCTAAGCATTCCGAAATATTGCATTCCAACTTTCGGCAAAATCGTAGCTCATTTCGTAATTATTTCTAATATCGCCTGTTTCGTGCAATACTGTCACAACTCGAAAAAACCAGAGAGTAATGCCATATAGAGCTGCAATTCTTCTCATCTAACATTTCCTTTCACACTATTCTTGGTGCGATCGGTTACAAAAATTGTTGACTTAAATTTTTCATGTCGTTTTGATGAAAAACTGTGAAATTTGTACGTATTTTGCACTTTTTGTTATATTTTTATTGAAGTGCAAAACGAAATGCAGTTGCTGTTTTCTTGTTATCAATTTAGTGAGAGAGTTGGCTACTCTCTACGTCATTACTCTATGCAAAAACATAGTTTTGAGTAAATCGAGTTGCTATTTTCAAAATTCTCTCACACAAAAAGTAGAAATATTTTACATATTGGAGGAATCAATTTATTTATTGTGACGGTCATGCACAAAAAAAGCGATATGTCTTTCAGAAACAATGTTCCAATACTCCATAAAATGGCAAAACGTCAAGCAAATTTGAAATAATTTATACTTGTTACGATATTTTTGGAAACCTCAAAGCAATTGCGTTTGGTTACTATATTTTGGTTATTTGGTCTTAAGTACTACCACGTTGCAGAATTTTGTCACATCCATTTATTTCACTTTGAACACTTATAAGCAAAAAGTTAAAAAGAATATTTATTAATATAATTATTGTTGATTAGTGTATTATGCAAAAATTTCAGTGAGTCTGAAAACGGCAAAAAATGTCAAAGTATTTCAAATATGCTTCGAAGTTTCATCGTCATATTTTTTCTCGAACGGCGTTATAACGATTTATGAAATGACGAAAGAACTACAATATAGTCGAAGATCGCAAATCAACATTTCAAACTGCTGAGAATTTATTGAAGTTAAATCGAAAACAGAACCCGCCCTTCAGATGAAATCTTGACGCCCTAAACAAAAAGCTCCCATTTGCCGCATTGTTTTATTACTACACAAATAATAGTCAATTTTACGGATAATTTTTTGATCTTGCACAATTTTCAATCAACAAAATTTTCAAGTTTTTTTATGTTTTACTTTTAACTAAACATATAACATACATTGAAAAATACACTATGCACTTTTTTTGAAGTCATCGAGTGCAAACTCCTTCTCGTGTGAAATTTCGCGAAGTACTTATCGAAACTAACAAACCCCTATTTGGGGTTTGCTAGTTTTGCTGCTGTTCGGATTTTATGGACTCATGTATATTTTGGCTAAAACTTAATTTTTCTGAACAACATGCAATTTTTCTCACGACTATATCTCGGAAACTATTTTGAATTTTGTGTTCCTCTCTTCGGCACAATTGTAGCTATAGACTAGGAGAAAACAAGTGTAAAACAAACTAAACCCAGAAAACTGCATGTAATAAATAAACTAAATAAATGCTTTCCCATCTCATGAAGGGATTGGGGATAGCTTCTCACAACCAGAGAGCGCTTTCTAGTTTTATACTCAATGGTTGGGACCTACAGTTTACACTGGTTCCAAACGGAATTTTCATGGCTAAATACTCGATAGTGTCACCTTGACTATGCGATGTGACCGCCGCCGAAAAAAATTTAAGGTGGCCAGGATCTCATGTACAGGAGGCGCGCACACTAACAATTGTACCACCGACGGTGCCTGTAGTGCATGTAGTGCCTCAAATTTGCAAAAATTTTGATAATTTTTTCTATCTTTTTTCACAATTTTCGGCCCATAGCTGCCAAACTGTGGAATAAATCAGCTTTTCATACGAAATCTCATATCTCGTAAACCATCCTCTAAGATTTGTTTTAACTTTATTTCCAACAACATAAAAAAAATAATTTTTAATTTTCCATCGAATCGAATTCAATCGAAAATTCGATAAATGTAGCAAAATGCAAACAAAACATAAATTAATCAATATCCATTGAAGGTGGTGCTCTCGGTGAAGCCTGTGAAGTTGATGCTCTTGGTTTTTTCGTTGGTAGTTCAGGCCTATGATCTGAATCATAGTTTCGGCGTGTCCTTCAAATGTATCGTCCTTCGCGATTTCATATTGGGATACCTTATGACTCCACCAACAAACTTCTGCGTGCAATGCATCCAGCTTTTTTTCCTTTGTGTCGGTTTTCCATTAGCATGGTGACTTGATGGACTCGCTCTCCTTGTTCGTCCGATTCGGGGGGCAATTGGTGTAAGAACTCATAAAAGTGGTGATGCAGGAATTGTAATTTTAATATCATGGAAGCATTGATGTTATGAAAGTAATTGAGCATTGTTTTCACAAATTTCTTTGCTTCGTCTGGATGTACAGGATTCTCTTTGTGCATCCCAGGCTCTTCGGTGGTTGTATGTCAGCACGTTCGTTAGTCTTTCGCTTTGTATTAATTTTTTGTATCCGGCCTATTGAGAATACGTCAAAAAGGGTTTCCCATTACATCCCATGAAGGATTTGGGGAGAGCGTCTCACAAGCGGTTTTACACCAATTCTGAATGGTATTTTGAGAACCTTTTCATGGCTAATAGTCGATAGTGTTGCCGTCATTATGAGAGGTTTTTTAAGGTGGTCAGAGCAGGGATCGAACCCAGGATATCATGTTCAAGGGGTGCGCACACTAAACATTGCACCACCGAAGGCCACGGTGAGAACACGTGTTGAAAATAAAAAGTATTTGCGAAAAATTAATAGCAATGTGAATAGAGCGAAGTGAATAAACAACATACAGTGGTGTGCGATGAAATGGAGTCAACACTAATCAACATTTTCAAAACAAAAACCAATGTAGAAAAATTAAATTTTGTTTATAACTTTTATTTTTAATTGTTCAATTAAGAACTAGATATAACATTTTAGAACATTAATGTCATAATTTAAAATTACATCATTAGGTATAAATCAAAACATTTCAAAATGCCCCGTTTTGCCTGTGAATTAAAATAGAGTCATCGCGATTCATCATCTGAACTAGAATAAATAGCTGTGTCAAATAAAATGAATGTTTCATTAATCCTTTATATTATCTCAGTACTTTATGAAACAACTATTATTTTTTATCACAGCTAAGCAACGCATTGACATTGAATCATCAAGTCTCCACAAGTCATGTTTTCCACGCCGATTGTACCAGTGTAAGAAGCTCATCTTTATTAAATTGGTTTATTCCTTTGATAGACACTTTAATGTCCCGCCATAAATTCTGAATAGGATTTAAGCCCGGCGACTGCATAGACCATCTTAAAACTATGACACTATTATTTTCAAACGAAGCTTTTGCTCGCTTCGATGTGTGTTTGGGGTCGATATTATGTTGAAACACCCATCGATGCGGCATTTCCCATTTAGCACAAGGCATCATGATGTGTTTTTTAATACAGTGGTCCATTGTCTGTTCAATTTGGAATAAAGGTTCTGTCCCAATGTAAGAGTAACAACCCCGTACCATTATGTTTCCGCTACCACGTTTAACTGAATTCGGTGTTGGAAGGTCTTCGTACAGGAAGATGACTCTTATCGTAATTACCCAATCTCACTTTAGTTTCAGCTGTCCTCAAAATATTTCGCCATTTACGTACGGACTATTTCACATGCTCCTTGGCAAAATGCAACACTTTTTGAACGTTCCGTTGGGATAGAAATAGAACTTTTCGGACAGTTTTTGCCTTTAAATTGTTTTTAGTTAGCATTTTTCTTAATGTAAAGGTGTCAACATCCCGATCGTATTGCCTTTTAAGGGCGGAAGAGGTAACAAAAGTCGAACTCTACGTGGCGCAATATTTTTGGTTCCAAATGTTCTGTAATTTTCAGGGTTTTACCGTCTGTTTCCTGGATTGGGGTTATATTTTATTCCGGTCTCCAACATTTTCTTTGAGCATCCAATTATGTCAGTAATTTGTATGTAGCGTCTGAATTCTTTTATCGTCTCTTTTATTCTTTCCAAACTACCATTAACCATTTCAAAAAAAAAAATATTTTTTTGTAATTGACTCTATTTTATAGCACACGTCATTACATAGCCTTTACAATACTGACACTGACCTGGAGAACAGTCGTGTACAAAATTTATTAAAAATTACGGCATTATATTCAGCAGAGGACCGGTCAATCAGGTTCAGAATTTCTTGACATGCAACATCTTGGACCACTGATTTGCAGAGAATAAATGTTTTGACGAGTGTGGGACTCTATTTCATCGCACACCACTGTAGATATGAAAATGTTTAAATTGACAACAATAAATGCCTTTTTAATTTTGTCATTGCTGAGTGTTGGAAAGATGTTTTTCAAACAGTCAAAAACTTCTTAGCAAGTACCAATTTTATATGAAGTGACGGCAGCAATATATCATCGATATTCTTTATTAAAGGTTCATTGACCAATTTTAAAAATTTTTCGTTTTCGAGAGTTATTTTTCTCCAGTCGTTACACTGATAGTGATCGACTTTGCTTCGCGAATCCCAATCACAACGGAAACAAAAGAATTTCGGAAAACCGCCTTTTGAAATATCACCTTGAAATATGTTCACAACTTTCAGACCCCAGAAAATCTTCCATTTATGTTCGTTATATTTGATTTTCTTCAATATATTGTTCAATATTTCATAAGATTCTTTCATATTAGTGGCCAATGCTAATTGACGGCTTTTTTGTTTGTTTTGTGCAACAGCACAACCTTCAAAATTGAAACTGAGCCGTCAATGAACAATCGTCAGCAAGAGGAAGTACAGAAGAAAAAAACGGCGAAATTTGGCAACCCTAGTAGAAGAGAACCAAAAAAAGTCGACGCGATTCACTCAAACGCATTTCTTTCCTGCGTCATAACTTGATTATTTCATACTTTTTACATAAAAAAATAAATGGTTTCACATTACATCCCATGAAGGGACTGGGGAGAACTTCTCACAATCACTGAGCTGTGCGCTTTCCAGTTTTCACTCACTGATTGGGACCTACAGTTTTACACCGATCCCGAACGGTAATTTGAGAAGCTTTTTCATGGCTAGATACTCGATAGTGTCGCCGTCACTATGCGAGGAGACCGCCGCCGAAAGAAATTTTTTTTTTAAGGTGGTCAGAGCAGGGATCGAATCCAGGATCTCATGTACAAGAGGCGCGCACACTACCCATTGCACCACCGACGGCCAGGAATATTCAGGAATTATAAATTTAATCATATCAGGAATTATAAAATAAATAAAGTTTTAGTAGTTTTAGTAGTGATACATGTAAAAAATGTGTTTATTTTTTTGAGTAATTTTTGTGTGATTGTCGTGAATCACGCGTGATTCACGCGTGAATGTGAGTAGGATAAAATTCTGATCACGTGAGCATGCGTGAACGTGAGTACCGAAACAATCTTCGGGCGTGATCGTGCGTGAGTGACTGTCTTCCTATCGTGAGCGTGAGTCAAAACTTACTCACGTGCCCATCTCTAATAGAAACCCAAAAACGAGAAACCCCCTGATTCTGCCTCATTTTATGTTATAACTTGATGCTGGACTTTTTTTAGTTGCTGTTAAATTTATCTCCAACATAAACTATCGTCTTTGTTGAAATGAGGACTTTTATTCTCAGTAAAGTATTTCATTAATCCATATTACATCCATCCATCCGTCTATCCATGTGTTTACTTACATGTGTTAGATGAGACCAGAGTTACGATATAACGAATCACATACAAAACTAATTGAAAACTGGGTAAAAACAACAAACTGCTGAGGTAGAAGACCTTAAACATGAACTTGTAAACAACACGACAACACACAAATAACTCATATACATAATGACTCAGGCGAAACTAAAAGGAGTAGTGAGTAAATTATGGAAGAGACAAAACACCACTCAGTTGGTGTTGTAGTAACTCCAGTGTTGAGCACTGGAAATGCGTTACGAAGATCAGCATTTTTCTCAAGCCTAATGAAGATTTCAAAAGTGTTTTAGGGACTGCTGGCGAAGGAAACAGCAAATTTTGGAAAATCATATTCAAGTCTTAGGTGGCGGCAGGGCATCTCAAAGGTTGTGCCTGCCTATCTTTTGATGGTCAATCACTTTATGATACTGCTAGACGAACGTCAGACAGCCACGATGGACACTCGAACATAGAGGCGAATCAATATAATGGGTTATCCTCTAAGCTGATTGGTCCACCATTCGCAAAATATTCACTTAGTAGCTCAAATTGTGGGCAAAACTGTTATTGTATGTTGGCTGTGGAATCACAGGCAGGCCAACAGACAGTTAGTTGAGTGAGTGACTGTTGTTTGACAAACAACATTAGCGGTTATTAGAGGTAGATAGGCGAGCAGCACATTTTACCGTGAATGTGTCGTCTTATGTTGCTGTACATGCAACTGCAACTTTACAGACCTAATGTGTTTAGCCAAAAACAAAAAATGCATCAAGGTAATGCCATCACCAATATAATCATCACTGTCATTATCATCTCCATCATCATCAGCCACTTCTATTTCACGATCAACAGTCTCCTCTGTGGATGGTTTTGCTCGGAGTCTTGAAAATCGACAAAAGTAACAAGCGCAAAATGCAATATGCAACAACAGGCTTAAGTTGAAAAATTATTAGCTAAAAGCCAGACAAATCGCTTTCCATTTTAGCATTACACGATTGAGTAAGTTGGCCAGAAGTGGCAGCAACTTTAAAAGCAGGGGTCAAGAATTTCAAGGTGAACGGAAAGAAAAAACTTGGCTACCAAGAAGATTAGATGATGATATCACATGAGTTAACGATAAATGAATACAAATTGAAGCTGAGAAATTTCGAAGTCTGACTTTAAACTATTTTCTGCTTTAATTCCATAATTGGTATTAAAGTAAACAAGCAGCATTTCCAATCGATATTTAAGATTAACAAATCGTGTATATTGCAGTTTCTTATACTGCGAGTACCCCTTGGTAGCTCAGTCATATGCAGAGTCTTTGTGCAGGCTCTTGTAGCACTCTTTACATAGCATCATCCGAAGGAGTCAAGGACAGGTCACATTATTGTGGCCATTGTCAGGCCATTACCCCAAAACAATCTACAAGAGCCAACAAAACTGTATTCATATGTACATCTGTTAATATAATAATAATATTCATATATCTCATAAGATCGCAAGACGAGTTTTCCAGTATATTCGGGGTTAATGAACTTTGCTTTCTTCTCAAAGTGCCAGAAATTCCCAAAGAAAGGTACATGTAAATGGACTACGTCGGATTTATCGGCAGCTTTGACAGTTTTCAATATACCTTTTTGCAAATTCTCGTAAAAGAGCCTGTTCCAATCGATATCAAAGTACCCAGGTTAGTAAAAATATGGCATTTGCGTGGTGAATAAAATTTCACTAGCCCATGGGGTGAGATTAACACACCAGCGGACAAACATGTTGTGTAGTACGACACCGAGTTACCGCCGCCGTCGATATTTTTATTGAGGTGAAGCGCCGCCGAAGTTTTTCATTGTCTAATTTGGATTACAATGACTTAATTAATTTTAATAAATATATTTGTTAGATTTTTCGCATTTACATACAAATTTACATTTTGTAATAACGGGTCCGCCATCTAACGTTTTTTTTTTTCAACTAGTGCTTATTTCGTGAATGGTAACACTTAGCTCATGTCTGATTTGACAGATAACGAACGAATATGGTTGTGTATACGCTGGGAAATACGGGAAAAATTGGCCTGCGATCGACTTACAGAAGATGCCGATTTTGCCAAAAAAAATCATCTTTTCACAGGAAGCTCATTTTGATCTTGGCGGGTATGTAAACAAGCAAAATTGTCGCATTTGGGGCACAGAAAACCCGCACGCATACATTGAAAAGCCGATGCACCCAAAACGAGTCACTGTTTGGTGCGGATTTTGGTCCAGAGGCATAATTGGGCCAGTTTTCTTCGAAAATGAGCAAGGAGTGGCCGTTACAGTCAATGGCGATCGTTATCGGGCCATGTTGAACGAATTTTTGTTCACAAAAATTGAAGAGGAGGATATTGGCAACATTTGGTTACTACGGCGCTACGTGCCACACAGCCGAAGCTACACTCGATGTTTTGCGCCCTGTTTTTGAAGTTCGCATTATCAGCCGCAGAGCTGATGTCGTTTGGCCATCTCGGAGCTGCGATTTGACACCGTTGAACTATTATTTGTGGGGTGCCCTCAAAGATAAGTATTACGCCGACAAGCCAGAGACAATTGACGCTTTAAAGGACAATATTCGTGAAGCCATTGGTGAAATACAGCTGCACACAATCGATAATGTGCTTAAAAATTGGACCGATCGTGTAGGCTACTGCATGGCCAGCCGAGGCAGCCATTTGAATGAAATTATTTTCCATTATTAACCGAAAGGATTGTACTTTCAAATAAAAAAAGAAATTTGCGAAAATATTCAGTAGTTTTTTTTTATAGCATTTTCAAAAAAAAAAAAAGTTATTTGGCGGACCCTTTATTATAATTTTGTTTTTACAAGCATTTTTTATCATCGGCTTCATCCAGCGCAGGTCAAATTTTGTGTCCGTCGCCGACCCAACTCATGTTGCCCTCTCTAACCACTCTGTCTATCCATAAACTAATACTTATAGTAGACCTAATAGTTCTCTCACCAAATTTATGGCATTTGGTGTGATATTTACGTTCGATGATGAAATGAATTGCTTTACTAATACCAGATAGAGGCAATGGTTCAAGAGAACGAACAAAATAACAACAACGGCATTTCGTTTTGTGTGTTAAATACAACACAAATGTATTCTAACAATAACAGTCACTAAGAAAGTGTAAAACACATTTAAATTTCACAGTTTTTCACCAAAATGACATGAAAAATTAAAGCAAGAAGTTATTGTAATTCCACCTGTAGTGCGATTCCACCTGTAGTAGATACCTGTAGTGCGATTCAGTCAGCTGTTTTAATGATAATCGAATCGTTAAGTTCACTTAACGATAAAAGTAACGATTTTGGTATTCTGCAGGCAGTTTGATAACGATATTCGCTATCGCTAAAAAAACTGTTGAAGTTAGCGATTCGACTATCGAAAATTAACGACAACTATTTTTGTGTTGTTAAGTTCAACAAAACAAACAAATTTTTCCTTCTTTTACATTGGGGTTGGTTTTTTGAAATTTTGTAATTTTTGATGTGTTAACATCTATACGCGCGCCTCTAGGGCAGTAAACTATAAATTTAATTCATACACAAGTGTTAGGTTTGTAAGAGTAAATCATCGTTTGTTTGTTCGCTGCTTGGCAGTCGGTATTGAAAGTGATTATTGGGCGATTTTCATATAATTTTCCCACGCGATTTCCTCCGGAAATTCATAGCCGATTTTATTAATTTTTGGATTAAAAAGCTAGTGCGGGTTTCGACGAAGAGTTTAGGCCAAAAATTAAGGCGATCCGATATCGGCGAGCCGAGATTTAAGTGGTTTAATTTGGAGTATTAATTTGGAGTAATATTAAAAAAGTGTTTTATGTTGATCTTCGGTTTTGTCTTATCATCGTTTGTTTGTTCGTTGCTTGGTAGTCGGTATTGAAAGTGATTATTGGGCGATTTTCATATAATTTTCCCACGCGATTTTCTCCGGAAATTCATAGCCGATTTTATTAATTTTCGGATTAAAAAGCTAGTGCGGGTTTCGACGAAGAGTTTATTCCAAAAATTAAGGCGATCCGATATCGGCGAGCCGAGATTGAAGTGTTTTAATTTGGAGTAATATTAATAAAGTATTTATGTTGATCTTCGGATATATCGTACGAATATAACAATGTATGTATGTATGTACAAGTGTCTGTTGCTTTGCATTCTTTGACTTTTGTGGGAATAAAACAAAAAGTATTGAGCAAGAAAATAATGACACATGTGCTTGCACTGGGTCTTTAAATAATTTTAAGTATTAATATTATTTAACTGTAACGTCATCATATGATTGAACGCTGTTTTTTATTTTCCAATGTAACATTTACGTATGTGTTCATAGAAATCGAATAGGTACCGTGTAGCAAAAAGGTGTTAACACATCGCTCGTGAGTTCGAACACTCATTGGATTTTTTTAATTACTGTTCGTTTAAAAACGGCTTTCGAATATTTAGGATATGTTTTGTCACAGAAAACAGTTGCTCCGGCGAGGCGCAGCTCCGTTTCCCACTTGGATTTGTAGTCATTCCAAAAAATATATTATGAACTAATAACAAATATGCATATGTGACTTGCTCCACGAAAAGGGACCTCTGCGCCGAAAAGAAGTTACTGAGAAAAACGCGTTTAAAAAAAGCGCTTCGTTCATTTTTCATATATTTCATTAATTATGTTCATCTTTACAGGTGATTTGTAAAAAAACTAAAAGACATAGAAACTTGCGGTTTGCGGCATTTGAAAGAGCATTTTTTTCCTATAAGAATCACTCAAAAAGTAGAGTGAGGCGCAGAGGTCCCTTTTCGTGGAGCAGGTCACATATACATAGTTACATTGTTAAAACGTTTAAAAACTAACAAAGACAATTTTATAACATAAATTCGTTTGTTTTTTTCGATTCCTCTTTATGCTTTTCGTATATTTTGACATTTACATGGATAGAGCTGCCACTTAATATCAATTTCAGTAAACACAAAAAGTCAGCTGTTTACTATCGTTAAGTATGAGTTAGTGAATCACACAATCGTTACTGCAAGCGGCAAAAATCGTTAAGTAACATAGCGCTTATCGGTTCGCTAACAGTTAGTGAATCGCACTACTGGTATATGTCACTTTTCGTCAAACATCTCTCTATCACACCGACCGCATCAAGAAGAGTGTGAAAGGAAACATCAGATGAGCCAAATATTATCTCTAGTATGATTTACTCTATGTGTCTATCATTTATTTGTAAACAAAACAAAAAGAATGGGGAAGAAATTTGGTAGCAACTTGGAAGAAATTTTCTAGGAATTAGGAAGAATTTCTGAAGAGAGAAAATATCCATGGATTGATTATAAAGATTGCATTTGTAAAAGAATTGCTAAAAGCAATAACAAATATTTTGTTTTTTAAGTCTTCTTCTTATGATGAAGCTGTCAAAATTAACAATTGTCAAAAACATATCGTGTGACACGCACGTTGCGGGATGGGGGCTAAATGAAAAAAAAATTAAACAACTTTTGTTTGAACACTATTATGCTGCAACCCACTATTATCAACTATATTGTTTACTTTTGCTTTGGTTTGTGTCTAGTGTAACGGCTTGGATCATAGAGAAAACTAATTAACTAGATGTCTCACATATTTTGGGAAAATTCTTGTAACCAATATTTAGTATATATTGTATTTTTGAAAACAATAAAAAGTAAATTTACAAAATCCAAACTGGAAGAAGTTTAAAAATATAACATTTTCTTAAATAACTGCCTTTTCTTTGAAAAAAGTAAATTTTCTCAAATAAAAAACCTATTCATATTCGTAAACAAAGTACCTTTTCTTTAAAAAAAAACCTTATCTTAAAGAAGTACATTTGCGTAAAAAAGTAAATTTTCGTACAAAAAGTACCCTTTCTTTCTAAAGAATTTTTTTTAAATAGGTACGTTTTCTTAAAATCCCACATTTTCTTACAACAAATTGTCTTTTCTTAAAAAACTACCTTTACCTTCTCTTAAAAAATACCGTTTCTTACAAAAATTCATTTTCTTAAGAGCATCTTTTCTTAAAAATAAAAAAAATACCTTTCCTTTTCTTGAGATAAGTAAGATAAACAGCAATTCTGAAAATAAGTACAATTTCTTTAAAAAATAACCTTTTTTTAAAAAGAGTACCACCTCTTTAAAAATACCTTTTCTAAAAAACAGTACTTCTTTGTAAAAAAAATAGTACCTTTTCTAAAAAAACATTAGCTTTGAATAAAAGAAGTACCTGTCTTTAAAAAGGACCTTTTCAGGAAAATATAATATATATTCTTACGAAAAGGACCTAAAAATATACTTTTAAAAAAAATTGTTCTTAAAAAAAGTTTATCCTTTCTTAAAGTTGCATTTAAATTATCGTGTTGGAACTAGTACATAATATATAGCGAAAGGAACTTCGTTTCAACCGGGTGTAGCCTGACACCACATGTATATTTTTCTCACCATAACAATTTTTTTCACCACAGTACTTGATACCGATTGGTTCAGGTTACTTCCTACTATTTTTTGTTAAGAAGAGATTTCGTGCGTTTCAAAACGCAGTCAGGCCACGTTCCGCTATCTGTAAGTATATGGCCTCCAAAATAATACCCATAGCAAGCATTATACCGCACGTGTCTTTAATCTCCAGAATCCCTACTTAAAAGACGCTAGCATCTAAAGGTAGACGGTAAGAACACTGAGTGTCGCATACTTCAGTGAAGGTCCTTCACCATAGTTAATTTTTGACCAGTCAGTCCAAGTGTTAAAATCTGCAATCTAACGGTCTCTGGTCCACTTCCGCTTGGGCGGGTAGACAACCCGAAATAACTTTTATAATTTCAGCCTAGGTTTGATGCGTCTACGTTCGTAGACAAGGTGGCACTCGGTTCAGCTGTCTGACGTGGCCATTGGTCCTGGATCTCCAACAGTCTGTGACTAAAGACGAACAGCGTCGATAGTAGAAATTGTAAAAACCAACCAATATGTAAAAACCTACCGTGTAAATACATAAAGCCCCTACATAATCGGAAAATTGGACCCCATGTATTTGATAATTGGCTTGTTGGCTTGTTGAAATAATTGGGATTCAGTGTATGTTGATAATGGATGGCTTAAAATGTACCACCCAATCGGAAAATACTATAACTTTCACAAAGTTCCAGTTTTGTTTTGGTATTTGTGCAGTAAACAGATACCGAATACACGTCTTGAAGACGTGGATCAGCATACTCCTCAAGAACGCGGAATACTACACCATTTCAAATGTAATCCCTATCAATGTAATTTTGAAAAATATCTCAATTGAAATTTGAAAATTATATTTGAAATTTAAAATACATCAATAGAAAATTAGAAAACATCAATTGATATCGGAAAGACAACAATTGAAATTTAAAAGACATCAATTGAAATTTAAAAATCATCAATGGAAATTTAAAACACATCAATTGAAATTTAAAACATACCAGTTGAAATTTAAAACACATCAATTGAAATTTGAAACACATCAATTGAAATTTAAAAGACATCAATTGAAATTTCAAATTCGTCAGTTGAAATTTAAAATTTACTTCGTTTTTAAATTTCAATTGATGTTGCCCAAATTACAATTGATG
Source organism: Phaonia tiefii (assembly GCA_963931995.1). Classification (NCBI taxonomy): domain Eukaryota; kingdom Metazoa; phylum Arthropoda; class Insecta; order Diptera; family Muscidae; genus Phaonia; species Phaonia tiefii. The sequence continues at coordinate 190,677,107 of OZ008368.1, read as the reverse complement.
TCTTTTAAAATTCAATTGATGTATTTTAAATTTCAATTGATATATTTTAAAATTTCAATTGATGTGTTTGAAATTTCAATCGATTTCCTTAAATATTAATTGATTTCTTTTAAATATCAATTGATGTCTTTTAAATATCAATTTATGTTTTCTAATTTTCAATTGAATTGTTTTTTAAATATCGTATTTTAAATTTCAAACACAATTTCGAAATTTCTATCGATTTTTTTTGGTGTAGTTTCTATTTTTTACGGAATAATTCGTCTAAAGTTTTAGCGCATCATGAATTTAGGCGCAGACTTCCCGACCTTTCTAAACCTATTGGTCAAATACTGGGGCGTTTAGCCGCTCGCCTTGAAGTGACTGGTACAAAACGTAACACAAGAGGCGTCGGAAGGCCTCATATTACTCGTTCCGACGAAAATATCACCCCTGTGGCAGAAGATGTCGCAGATGAGTCATCAACGTCGATTTTGTTATGATCCACGATATTGTACATAACACGTTTGTCTATGCAGATCATTTTGACGAATGTCTTGAAGATGTTCCCTTACAAAGTACAGACTACCCATAAACTACTGCCTCCAGACAGTCAAACGCGTCTAACTTACTCTCATGTACTCCTGAACCTTAACGACGGCTAAAATTTATCATTCACTACGAGGTCTATTTTCATCTGAATAAAATTTGCACTTCTCTGGCACTAAAAATCCACGTATCATTTACAAATAACCACAACATCCAATCAAAGTTACCGAAAGGTAAGACATTTACTTTGGTCCAGCGGGCCTTATTTTTCGACGACACGGTTACTGTGACTGGTGACCGATACAGAACAATTATCAATGAGGTTGTATTGTCTTAAATTGATGATTGATGAAGACTCCAGCGGAGTTTTGGTCTTCGTATTTTTCGTCTTCCTTCGAGTTCGGTATCGAAAAACCTTGACATGTTCCAGACGATGACTTTCAGTCGTGACGCTGAAGTCGCGACTGTCGTGCTTGGTGGTGAAGAGGGGAGGGGTTTCAAAACAGTCACGAATTGGAAAATCGGGGGGATCTTTGACATTTCTCTTTCATCTCTTTCGTGTTTTTAAATGGCGGAAAAGCATCATAAACAAAAAGTGGCGAACAATTGTTTCGAAGTAATCAGAAAAAAATACAATTATACAATACAATAAATACAATTATACAATACAATTATACAATACAATAAATACAATTACAATGTTATTTCGTCGATGAAGATTGTTACGAATAAAAAACAAAAGAAGGTTGGGCGATAAAACGTCAAAAATAATCACGCATGGTTGTATTTGAAGAGTCAACGTCTGGACGCACATTAATTTACGAAGGGTGACCAAAAGAGAATGAACACAAAAAGCACGGGTGCAAAGTCATCGTCTGGAACATGTCCTTCGTGCTAATTAGTCTTCATCCATTCTTCTGACATGGCCTAGCCATCGCAGTCGCGTTATTTTGATCCGCTTAACTATGTCAAAGTCGGGACAAGCCACAAGCCATGCGTCGCCGATACTCGACGTTTTGCACTATCCCTTCAGGAAAGTGAAGAATGCATTACATAGAGAATGAATTATATAATGCATTATAATAATTACATTTTATTAGACATTCCAAAGAATCGAGGCGGTAATGTCATTTGACAAAATTGCACATTGATCCCCCAGTGCATTCCCAAGATGGAATGTGTTGTTTCTGAGTGTGACGATTCTCTTTTTGAAGTTTGTCATAATACGTCATCTAACGGGAATTTTTTTCTGATGGCGTAACATTGTATTTACAAACCTTGCATTCGTCCACATCATGGTAGAATTAGATGGTAAACTCGGTACACAGCTGATTTCAATTTTTTCTCGTTGTTTAGTTGGCCGCTTCTGTCAGTTTCAAAGGTTTTGCTTTTGTTCTTTTCTGTTTACATCTATTTGTTGGTATATGTATGGGTTGATTTTGACATGAGGAGAGCCTAAACAAAAACAAAATGCCTGTTGTTCTTGCCCACAATTGTTGTTGTATCTACTGCGACTACTTGGTATTTTTACTATGGTCACCATGTTTCTATTAGAATCGCGTAAATAAGTCAATTTGTGTTGCAACGTTTAGTTTATTTAATGCATGTATATATGTATATCGGGGGATGCATTATATAACAAATTCTTAATTCATTAACAATACAAAGCATTAGATATAATGCATTCTAGAATTCTTACCTGATAACATGTTAAATAATGCATTAAAAAGAACGAATTATATAATACATTCTCTGGACACATTAAAATTATTCATTCTTTTCATAGGACATCCCTGTGTTAAGAATAATACATTCTGGAATCAACGTTTAATACACGATATACATTACCTTCTCGCTTCTAATTCATTCCCTTTTCCTGCTGGGATAGATAATGCCATAAATTTTTAGAAGTATTTTTCTCTCGAAGACCCCTGTATATGTATCGTCTGCTTGTACGTTTATCAACGTTCACGCTTTGGTCTAACCGCGTAGAGACCCTGCTCGTTGAAACCATTAATTTTGTACTTATATTGTCCTCATTTACTGTCAAACCCACATTTGCTGACTCCTTCTCAATTTTCGAAAACACCACAGAAACTTCTCTCATTGTGCGCCCAATGATATCTATATCATCAGCATACGTGAGCAGCATGTGACTTTTGCTTCTGATATTTTTATTCATATTGACTGCAGCTTTTCTCATAATGATCTTCATTAAGATGTTAAAGACGTCGCATAACAGGGTGTCGCCTTGTCCGAGGCCTCCCTTAGTTTCGAAAGGTTCGGTAAGATCCTTATCAACTGTCACTGCGGATGTGTTCGTCAATGTCAGCCTGCAAAGACGTCTGAGTTTTGCAGGAATACCAAACTCAGACATTGCTTCGTAGAGTTTCCCCCGTATCGGGTAATCGAGGGCCGCCATTCGACCAATAGATGATAGGTGTCGATTTGTTGTTCGTGGGTCTTCTCCAGGATTTGGCGTAGCATGAAAATCTGGTCAGTTGTCGATTTTCCAGGCCTAAAGCCACACAGGTATAGTCCAATCAGGTCAGCAATAATTAGTTTTAGTCTTTCGCACATTATACTTGATAGAACCTTATATGCTATGGATAAGATGCTTACTCCACGGCAGTTGGCACAGAAAATCGGGTCACCATTTTTAAAGATGGCACATAGTACACTGAGACTCCAATCGCCGGACATGTACTCATCTAACCCAATTTTGCTAATGAGCTGATGCATGCACCTTATTAGCTCATCGCCGCCGGCCTTAAACAGCACCACCGGTTATCCATCGGCTACTGCGGTTTGTTGTTCTTAACAGCAAGAGTCGACGGGTAGTCGACGTCGTCGTCCACATTGTGATTGATTGTCTCATCATCATTCGATATCTCTGGTACTAGTAGCGATATCTCCATATTCCCAACATGGTCTACACATCTGCGATGAGATTTCCGTCCGTGTCTTTACAGAAGGCGGGTCCTGAACAATGTCCATTAGTTCCGTTTTTGACTTTTTGGTAGAATTTTCAGGCTTCGTTTTTCCTTCTGTGCTCACTCTTGCACTTTCTCCACTGCCGTTTTTTGCGCCTAAAGAAACAGTTTCCCCCCCCCCCTTTCTTTTCGGAACGAAGTTCCATATCGCACATTGCGGGATGGGGTCTAAATGGGAAAAAAATTAAACAAATTTTTTTTTACTCTATTATGCTACAACCCAGTATTATCAACTATATTGAGCACTTTTGCTTTGGTTTGTGTCTAGAGTAACATATGTTGGGAAATTTCTTGTTTAATGGGAAGTTTTCTAGGTGGAGCCTGTAACCAATATTTGGTATATATTGTAGTTTTGAACCCAATAAAAAGTAAATTTAGAAAAGCCAAAGTGAAAGATGATTAAAAATTTTTTTTTGTAAATAAATCCCTTTTCCTTACAAATTTATTCAAGCTCAAGACATTTTTAAATAATATAAAGCTTATTATCTTTATATTACTTTCAAAAAAGTCGAGCATAAAAGTGTTTCAATGATACCAAGGCTGTCTGTATAGCTATTTCGGATCTTGCCAAGATCTTCATCAGCAGACGTTTTTGGTATGTTTCCGGTGAATTCTTCAAAAATATATATCTAGAAACATTCATCATATTAATGAGAATTCCTTTATATACACGTTTGTACTCGTACTGTATAAAATATTTGAAAACCAAAAATTGTCAGATATGGCAATTGCTTTGAAAATAGGTACAATTGCCAATGGTATTGAAAGTTTTTTGAATTTGCATTTGGACAGGAAATTCAAATTAAGCAACAAATTATTGTCCTATAATTAATTTGCCCCATGTATGGTAAATATTAACAAAAAAATGTTGTTTCGTTTTAAAGATATAACAAACCAACATCGGGTTATTATTTTTGAACCACCCAGTACTATGGGAATGCGTATATTATTATTACGCTTGATGGTCTATCGATGACACCAAGTCTCCGACACATCAGTTGGGCATCTATGATGTACCTGCCACTGAGTTCGAAATTAGTTATCCCAGTGAGTGTGCTTTCCTGAATTGTCTGTTGTTCCAACAAAAGCAACCAATTTTCTAACCTTACGAGTACAAGCTTATATAGTGACAAAGATTTTCAAAATACCGTTTGGTCCCAATCAAACAAATAAAAATAAATGGTTTCCCATTACATCCCATGTAGGGATTAGGGAGAGCTTCTCACAACCAGTGAGCTGTGCGCGGTCTAGTTTTACATTCACTGATAGGGACCTACAGTTTTACACCGGTTCAGAATGGTATTTTGAGAAGCTTTTTCATGGCTAAATACTCGACAATTTCGCCTTCACTAAGCGAGGTGACCGCCGTCGTAAGAAATTTAAGGTGGTCAGAGCAGGGATCGAACCCATGTTCTCATGCACAAGGCCCGCGCACACTACCATTGCACCACCGACGGCCACCAACCTAACATCTAATTGATGTAAAAATGTACTTCAAATTGATGAGCAATTTCAATGAAAATTGTGAAAAATTTACTTCAACTTGATGCAAACTTTCATCAAATTGATGAAAAATTTACATCAACTTGATGTAACATTGATGTTGAATCAATGTAAACTATTGATGAAATATGGTGCAATGATAGTGTGCCGGGCTCTTGTGCGTGAGAACGTGGGCGACGATATCGATTATTTACCCATGAAATAGCTTCTTAAAATACCGTTCGGAACCGGTGGAAAACTGTAGGACCCAATCAGTGAGTGTAAAACTAAAACGCGCAAAGCTCAGTGATTGTGAGAAGCTCTCCCTAATCCCTTTATGGGATGTAATGGGAAACCATTTTTTTAGATGTTAGGTTGTTATAAATTTGATGTAAATTGGTAATAATTGTAAATGCGTAGCCAAAATCGCTGGCCCATTGTCCATCGGAAAAAAAATCACAAGAACAGGGAATAAGACCACATAAACAATGCTCAGAGCGTAGATAATATTTTCTGTCCATTGCATTATTTTCTATTATGTATTTATTTTAAATTTTGTACTACTTTTTTTCTTTTTCCCTTTATTTTTTCAATACTACGTCCATACTTGAATCGATCTCACTATTTCCAAATTTCAATAATAAAGATTAATGGAAAACCGATCATCAATTCAATGAAGCTGAAAAAGGCGAAGAAACGCACATTCTTAAAATTGAACAACTTTTTCACTGAATTGCTGAAGTTTGTCATCAATTCAATGAAGAACAATTGATGAACATTTGTCATTGATTTGATGTAAAGATTTTCTTTCAGTGTATGACGAGGAAAACTATGGGGACGACACGAAGTACGTTTGCGGTAGACAATTCTTATAACGCTTGCCAATACATACAGCTTTATATAAGGATAAGATTAAGACGATACTCAACCTATCCAGAGGAAAAAAGCTGCAACAGTCGTTAAATTTGGGGATGATTCTGAAATAGATGGATTTTTTAATTAATACACATATTTACTTCCCTTAATGAAAAATACTAGAAATGTTTGGTTTAAACTACGAAATTAATTATTTGTGTTAATTTTGTTGATTTATAATATTGTGATCTTTAGTTTAGAATTGAAATGCGGTTCAAGATCATAAAGGAAATTTAAATGACATTTGGATATATAATTTTATTGTGCCAACCGTATTGGAATTAACTTAGATCGGTGTACAATAGATTGTCCCAAAAAAATTTTCTTTTTCGATTTTCATGGTTGCTCAAGTTTGATTGGAAAGCTTATGGGGTAAAGTATTTTTGAGATTTTTTTCAAATTTTTCGGAAGAGGTTTAGAGGTCGCACAAGTCGAATTTCCCCCAAAAATCGGGTATTCCGGACGTTTTTTTGAATTTTACTTCTTAGTTTGTAAGTCAACATTTTTAAAGCAAAACGTTCAAACATTTATTTTATATGCATAAACCACCAGTTTTGGCAATGATTTTGCTCAATAAGGTACCACGTATTAAATTTTTTCGTAAATTTTGGATAAATTTTGTTAGTAACGCTTTATAACTTTTAAAATTTCTATGCACATTTAAAAAACTAATGATGTATTCTAAAAGACGGATAAATGCCAAGCAATTTTGAAGAAAAAATTTTGAATTTGCTGTTACTGTTCCAGACTTATACCATTTTAAAGCTTTTTACCCATTGTATGCACCTAAAAATATTATAAATTGTTTGCCATTTTTGTATCGGATTTGCTTTAAACATTGTATTATTGAAAAGAACTAAATTTAATAAATCTAATTTAATACGGTAATTTATGCATATACAATAAACGTTTGAACGTTTAGCTTCAAAAATGTTGACTTACAAACTAAGAAATTCGTGGTTATTGACCGAGTTTTAAGTAAAATTCAAAAACCGCCCGGAAAACCCGATTTTTGGGGGAAATTCGACTTGCGCGACCTGTAAACCACTTCCGAAAAATCTGAAAAAATTCTCAAATAAAGCTTGAGAAAAAAAAAATATAGATAGGACACCCTAGTATACACGCTGTAACATAATTCATGAGAAATTCGCTTGCAGCAACCCTATTTTTCACAAATTCGGTTGTTGGAGCCGAAAAATCAACAATTTAGTTGATACGAATCTAATTGGAAATTCGGTTGCCACAAGATAATTAGTTCAGAATCGTGGTTGTTTCAAACGAATTTCGTTTGTGTCAACCGCAATTCGCCGGCAACAGTTGAATTAAATTCGGTTGTGGCAACCGCAATTCGTTGGTAACAGTTGAGTACAGCCTCATTTCAAATATAAAGATATCTGAGTGTACATAGAACCCCATTTGGACTCACACCCTTTTTTGAATTATGTAAACCAGTCGACTTCTTATAAAGCTTTGAACGAAATTTGAATAATCTAGTGTCTAACAGGCTGTGACTTTGCTGGGATCGGGTCATAGTAATAGTAAATATTAACGAGATCTCATAAGGCATTTCATATAGGGTTGCCTGTACCCGGGAGAATATCGTGGTGCCACCACACGATTTGAAAGAAATTATGCCCTTGACCTTTTCGAAACGATATTTGTCCAATAATAAAGCAGGCCTGACTTACTCCCGTCTTCGTACTGGAGTCACTCTGCACCGTAACGTTAGTAGCCCGATAATGGGTCAGTGGAACAAATATGAGAAAATAATCCTTTGCCCCTGCACAGCATAATAGGGTGGAAAAAGAGCTACCTAGTGGTCTGGTTTATGGATGGTTGATTGTTCCCAAGAAAAAAATAGTTTTATGTCTTCCCAAATTTCTTTTTTTTCTCACTCCTACAAGACAGGATACAAAAACTAATATAAATGTCATTAATTTCTGTAGGACCATGTATTGAATTCTCGTTCTCATGTACAAGAGTCACGCACGCTACCCATTGCAGCACTGACTCTAATCGCCCAAACAATTATACAGATAAGTCTTTCTCGGCATTACCATCCGCCAGTGGAATAAGAATTTAGTCCTTGATAACCTCGCTGAACTGGAGGTTACCGTAAAACTGGCAGAACTGTACCGTAATTCTTAAATTTTTAACGTTACAAATCATGTCTTCCGATTCAAAATAAAAAAAAAACCTCAATTCATACTTACAGAATTTTGTAGTCCTTACGAACGAAGATACCAACTCGCTCGTTTTTCTGTATTTTCTCTTTAGTTGGTAACACCAACATTTCGCAGAGATCCGCCCACTTGATCCTTCCAGCAGAGTCTTACTTTACTTATATTGACTATTTTACAACCTCATGAGGTCAGACGTCTTACACATATTAATTAAACAAATTTCTGCATATTCTTCCAACTGGCTCTATCCTTCGCCTTTTCTCGCCAGTTGGTAACACCAAGGATACGGAGGGATTCTTCTGCCTTGGTCTTTCCAGCGGAGTCTTGGTCGTCCTCTTTTCCCGCTTCCCTCGGGTACGTTATCGAAAAACTTTCTCGCTGGCTCACCTTCGTCCATTCTGCTAACATGGCCCAGCCAACGCGATTGGCCTTATTTGATTCGCCTAGCTATATCCACGTCAGAATATAGATTATATAGCTCTTCGTTCCTGAGACGTCGGTACTCGCCGTTTTCCCTAACAGGACCATATATATTTTACGGAGAATTTTTCTCTCAAATACTCCCAGTAGTTTTTCATCCGCTTGCGATATGACACAAGTATCGGAGCCATATGTCAAGACAGGTAAAATCAGAGACTGATATAGCTGGAGTTTTGTTCGTCGAGAGAGGGCTTTGTTCCTAAACTGCTTGCTGAGCCCAAAATGGCATCTATTTGCAATCATAATTCTCATATTTATCTCCAGGCTGACGTTGTTGTCCTTGTTCACGGCGGATCCAAGGTAGACCACTTCAAAATTAAATCGGTTGTCAACGTTCAAGTGCGGACCAAGTCGAGAGGTTTCTCTAGTCGTTGACACCATCAGTTTTGTCTTGCCCTCATTAACAGCAAGACTTCGCCTATTCGATTCGTGGCCGTCGGTGGTGCAGTGGTTAGTGTGCGCGGCTCTTGTACATGAGATCCTGGGTTCGAACCCTGCTCTGACCACCTTAAAATTTCTTTCGGCGGCGGTCACCTCGCATAGTGACGGCGACACTATCGAGTATTTAGCCATGAAAAAGCTTCTCAAAATACCGTTCGGAATCGGTGTAAAACTGTAGGTCCCAATCAGTGAGTGAAAAATGGAAAGCGCACAGCTCAGTGATTGTGAGAAGCTCTCCCCTGTCCCTTCATGGGATGTAATGGGAAACCATTATTATTATTATAACTCATTTCGCCCAATGATATGTCTATGTCGTCAGCATACGTCAGCAACATATGGCTTTTCGTGTTAATGCCCTTGTTCGTATTTACTGCAGCTTTTCTCATTATTACCTCCATTAAGATGTTGAAGAGATTGCACGAAAGTGTGTCGCCTTGTCTCAGTCCTCGCTTGGTCCAGAATGGTTCACTGAGGTCTTTCCCCACATTCACTGCTGATTTAGTGTTGGTCAGCGTCATTCTACAGAGGTGGATCAGTTTTGCCGGAATCCTAAGTTCAGACATAGCTTCGTACAGTTTCCCCCGTATGGGGCTATCGAAAGCAGCTTTGTAATCGCCAAAAAGGTGGTATGTGTCGATTTGAATTTCGTGGGTCTTTTCCAGGATTCGGCATAGCGTGAATATTTGGTCAGACGTGGACTTGCCTGGTCTAAAACCACCCTGATAAGGTCCAATCAGGTTTTCAATAACTGGCTTTAGTCTTTCGCGATGGATAAAAGACTGATACCGCGATAGCTGGAACAGACACACGGATCCCCCTTCCTTTTTGAGTACAGGACAAAATACACCGAGACTCCAATCGTCGGGCATTGATGCATGTGGGCTAGCAGTCCCTCGCCACCTGCCTTAAAAAGTCCAGCGGGTAGGTCATCCGCACCAGAGGCTTTATTATTCTCAAGGCGGGAGATCGCCGGTCTAATCTCGTCGTGGTTGGGGGGGGGGGGGTGGTTACAGTCTACACTATCTTCCACTATCGTTACCTCCTGATCTTTAGTGGAAGAATCTGGGTGGAGTACTGCTGAAAAGTCGTCTCTCCACACATTAAGCACACACTGCTTCTCAATCAGCAGATTCCCATTCTCGCCCTTGCAGGAGGGTAGCCCATTATTAGGCCCGTTATCAGATCCTCTTACCCTCTGGAACATTTTCGGGATCAGCAGAGTCTTGGTCGACCTATTTTTGGGCTTGCTTCCAGTAGGTCTTCGAATACCTTTTGCTCAGGTTCCTCCATACGTAGTGACATGGCATAGTCTCGTAGTAATTTGATACGCTTAATTATGCCGAAGTCGGGATACGGCTCATACAGCTCTAGGTTGATCAGTGGGTACCCACGGGGGGAGGGCGTAATCGACTATGAAGTAGGAAATTGATAGAAAGCAGAGTAGATAGAGGAGAGAGCAATAAGCAACCATACAGCAAAAAAAGTTTAAACAGTGTTTGATTTATACTAATGGCAGATAAATTATATTTTATATTGGTTGCATCGAACGAAAATATTCATTCCTTTTTATTTCTGTGTGCTTTATGTCCAACCAAAGAGTAGCATACCCGCATCTCGAACTCGACGAAATGACCTACTACTCGTCGCCATCGAGAAAACGTAAGACAGGTATGACGACTCTTATCTATTGCCCTATGGATTGATACGACATCGATATTCGACCCATGAATTATCTAGAATATTCTTCCGTCGAAGTCTCCCATTGTTGTTTCATCTACATGAGAAGTTAGTATGATTCTGCGCAACGTTATTTGTTTTGTTTATAAATTCATCTACTACCTCGAAGTCAAACCATTAACTTTGTCTTGTCCTTAATTTGCCTCTAATCCTCTTTTGCGGATTGGTTCTCGATTCTTGCGCATTCCGCCCAATGATGACATATCATGAATATACGTGAGCAGCATGGGGCTTTCGCTGCTGATAATGTTATTCGTGGTAACTGAAACTTTTCTCATTATGATCTTCATTAATATGTATGTAGAAGAGATCGCACGATAAGGTGTCACCTTTTCTAAAGTCTAACCTAATATTAAATGGTGCGCTAAGATCTTTACCAAATTCCATTGAGGATTTGGTGTGTGTCAGTGTCGTTCTGCAGAAGCGTGTCAGCTTCGCAGGGATACCAAGTTTCTTCGTATTAGCCTCCCAAAATCAAAAAGAGATAAGAGTCACCCTCCCCCACCCCCCACCCCTCTCTCTTTTCAAGCTCTCGATGACAACGAGGTAGTAGGTAATTTCATCGAGTTCGAGTTGCTGTTGTATGTTGCTCTTTGGTTGGACATAAAACGGGCAGAAATAAAAGGGAAGACACAAGAAACATTAAACACTATTTGCTGTCATTAGTATCAATCATACAATATTTGAACTTAGTTTTCTGCATGTTTTGCTTCTGGTTGCTTATCTCTCTCTCTCGCCTATCTACTCTGTTTTCTATCAATTTCTTACTTCGTAACCAATTAGCTGTGGCATGGATTCCTCCTGGTAGGAGTCGATTTACTTTTTGTGTATTTCCTCCTGGATATGTGAATATCTGGTCATTTGTGTATTTCCCAGGCGTAAAACCACTCTGATAAGGCCCGATCAGGTCTGCAACAATTGGCTTTAATCTTTCGAACATTGTGGTTGCTAAGTCCTTGTGTGCAATGGCTAAAAGGTTTATTCCACGGTAGTTGGAGGTCACCTTTTTTAAAATTAAATATAGAAAATAGTACACCGCGGCTCCAAACGCCAGTCGTGCATTCGCCTAACCAACTTTTTCATATGCGCTGGTGCATGTACCTTGTCAGCTCATACAGCCTTGAACAGCTGTACCGGTAGTTCATCAGCATCTGGGGCTTTTTTGGTTTTTGGTTTTAAGCCGGGAGATTTACAAGAGATTTACAAGAGATTACAAGAGGGCCATCGACACCGTCGTCTTCTATTTGCACCACCCCCTCATCGGCATTGAATTCTCCTGGGGAAAGTAAGGAGATAAATTGTGTATCCAATATACTTACTTACTTAGGTGGCCACAAGTAACCCACGGGGGTCAAGAGCCTTTGCAAGTGAGGATAACATGTTTCTCCAACCGGTACGATCCTCAGCTCCAGTTGGTTGGATCTCCAATTGGTAACACCAAACTTTCGCAGCCAATATTCCAACTGGTCTTTCCATCTAAGTCCTGGTCGTTCAAGTTTTCGATGTCCTTCGAGTACGTCTTCGAATACCTTTCGCACTGGTTCCTTCTGATCCATTCTACTGAAATGACCGCACTATTTTGATACGCATAACTATGTTGATGTCGGGATACAGATTATACAGATCGTGGTTCATCCGTCATCGATACTCGCCATTTTCAATTTCAATTTCCATAAAGCAAGACAGGCTGTATAACAGTCCGATATAGTTGGATCTTTCTTTCCCGAGAGAGGGTCTTATCTCTGAAGTGCTTGCTTAGCCCGAAATAACACCTGTTAGCAAGCACTATTCTCCGTTTGATATCCAGACTGACGTCATTGTTTCTGTTCACGTCAGATCCGAGGTAAATAAATTCTTCCACGACCTCGAAACTATAACGGTTATCAACGTTCACCCTTCCATCCAATCGGGTGAATGTTCTGTACTCCGAAACCATTAATTTTGTCTTGTCCTCTTTTACTGCCAAACCTACTTTTGCTGATTCCTTCTCTATTCTCGAAAATACTGCAGTAACTTCTCGCAAATTTCGCTCAATGATGTATAAATCATCAGCATACGCGAGTAGTACGTGACTCTTGCTTCTGATAGTTTTATTGGTGTTGACTGCCACTTTTCTCACGGTGATCTTAATTAATATGTTGAAGAGATCGCATGATAAAGTGTCGCCATGTCTGAGGATTCGCTTCGTACTAACTGATTCGGTGTGATCTTAACCAATGATTACTGAGTATTTCGTGTCGGTCAGTGTCACTCTACAAAGGCGTGCCAGCTTAACAGGTACACCAAGCTCCACCATAGCTTGGTACGGTTATCCCCATATCAGGCTAACGAAGGCAGCTTATACTCTACAAAGAGGTTGTAGGCGTCAATTCGCTTTTCGCGGGTTTCTCCAGGATTTGTCGTAATGTGAATATCTGGTCGATAGTTGACTTTCCAGGCTTTAAGCTACACTGATATGGTCCGATCACGACTGCAACGAACGGCTTTCACACTTTATGCTCGAGAGGACCTTGTATGCGATGGATAAAAGGCTTATTCCACGATAGTTTGTACTTGTACTCGGGTCGCCTTTTTAAAACAGGACGTATTAAGCTAAGACACCAATTATCGGGCATGCATTCGTATAGCCAGATATTGTATATGAGCTAATGATATTGTATATGAGCTAACTCATAACCGCCAGCCTTAACAGCTCAGCCGGTAGTCCATCAGCACCAGCGGCTTTTTGATCCTAAGACGGGAAATAGCAGTTCTAACTTCGCTTTGACTAGGAGGAGGCAGTCCACACCATCGACCTGTATTTGCTCAATTCCCTCACCTATATTGAAGTGTCCTGGGACAAGTAAAGCAGACATGTGATCTCTCCATATGTCTAAGGGTGATGCTTGCCAGATCTTTAGGGCTTTTGCCTTAGTGTTATCCGGTCGGGGATAAATTTTGAACACACCAGTTTCTGGAGCAAATGAACAAAACTGGGGGGTGGGAACTTAACTTTTCCAAATCTGAAATCTGAACTACTGTACATGTGTTACGAGATTCCGGTCCTTATCTCTACAAAAGGGTGCCCTGATCCATTTCAGTTGGTTTGGCTCTTTACTTTTCGGTACAATGCTCTTTATCGTACCCATGGTTTACTTCTGGAGGCCGTTTTTAACCAACATTTTTTATAGAGTCGGAAATTTATTTCTATTGCGTTTTGGAACCATCGGCATTCTGCGTCAGTAAGACTGTGTGTTATTTTTTAAGTCAAGGAAATATAACCATATAGGGACACCTCTACGTGATAAAAAAAAACCAAAAACAAACCCGGGTCTCCCAGTTTTGCCCAACGTCATGCACTTGTTTTATGCTTGGGGTGTCGGTGTCATTTTTATAAAAAAAGTGATCATTTTGTCAGGCTCATATCTTGCAAACCGTTCGGAGTTTTGATTTACTCTCTGAGGGAAAGTTGTAGCTCTTGTCATAATAACAATAGTGAACATATAAAATTAAAACAAATTCATTTACAAGGTCAACGTCGCAAAATACTTTAAAAAAATAGATTTTTTTTACCTTTTTCCCCCTGTTCAGGTCCATAGGTAGCAAACCGTTCAAAATTCAAGGAAACAATCAACTACAAAAATATACCTAAGATCTCAGTAAATTTCGTACGATTCCTGTGCAAACTCTGAGCAGGTCGAATCCTCGTTCTCATATACATATATGAGTCTGAACTATAATAATACGAATAATATCTGAAATACAAATAATTTAAAAACCTATAAATTTCAAATGCACAATACAATAACCTTTAAATCACCTGTCTCCCTCACTCTCACTGCCTCTTCACATTTCTAATCAAAATATTTTCGTAACAAACAACAAATTTCGCAATTACAATCCTGCTTTAGGCTACAATTATAAGCTTAAATTACGCTTAAATAGAGCAAAACTGTTAAAAATGCATACGCGAAAAAAAAGGCTGAAACACAAAACCAAAACTGCTTTTGTAATCGATTGGAAAAGGCTAAAGTAGTGGCTAATACAAAACTACTATTCAGCCATTAAATCAATATAATTTGTCTAAACCAGACACTCCTCAGACCATGACCAGACGACACCATCACCATCATCAGCACCACCACCATCACCACCGACATTAGCAAGAAACGACAGATCAACCAGAAGCCAGGGACAGTAGTTGAAATGGTGGTACACATATATACGATGTAGAGTGGCAATCGATCGTGGTGGCGGTGTTGGTGGTGGTGTCGTTGGAATACCACGTTTAGCGACAACTAACATCAGCCACAACAGCAGACAACACTTCCCCACCTGCAGACCTAACAAACATTTTGAAATGTTGCTTGCCAGTGATCAAACGGACGTACAAAACCTCAAGCTAGTAAGCAATCCCGCGAGTAAGTGAGGGACAGGATGGCAGAAGGTGGTGGTGGTGTCAGTGTCATGCCGGTGTTATGCTGCTAGTTTTTCGCCGTCCTCGTCATACTGGAAACTGTAGCTAACATTTGTTAACACTTTAACAAGTTATGATTTAAGATAAGCTACAACAAAATGTGTCCCCATCCACCTCTGTTAAACAGCAGATGGATGAATGCTCACTCCACTGTGTGTCCGTCAGCCTTTCAGGGTTGTATGTAGTACAGCAGAAGCATAATATATGATTATTATTGCAACGTAGGTGCAAACATCATGAATCCGAACAACTGATTTAGCACGACACCACTAGTTACTATACTCTAGACTTCACTTAAACCAGACATACGCGGTAAAGCATCACAGCGAGAGAGCAACTCGGAAATCATAAGAGTTTGTAAAGAAAATCGTCTA
Source organism: Phaonia tiefii (assembly GCA_963931995.1). Taxonomy (NCBI): domain Eukaryota; kingdom Metazoa; phylum Arthropoda; class Insecta; order Diptera; family Muscidae; genus Phaonia; species Phaonia tiefii. The sequence goes on along the minus strand of OZ008368.1, from coordinate 190,661,518 downwards.
GTCAACCAGGCGGGTTCTGTCTTAAATGTAGAGTATTACCATGACTAGAGATTTACCATGACTATGGTAATGCCAGAAATGGTTAACAGTAGTTCTGAGGGTCGAATATTCAGCACAAATATTCGGAAGACACCTTCTCAGTAAAGGCAAACCAAGATCAACATTTCACGTGAAATTTTACAAAAAAACTCCATGCTAAAAAAAATCCTTGCGATATATTGATTACCCTGTGGAAGTCGAAAAAAGAGACTAGGTGGGATATGTCGGATTTACCCTAATTCAGGTACGAGGAACCGACCTGCATCATTATATTTTTGAGTTACAATTACGGTTTCAGACAAAATATATGTAGGTTTTGCTAGACGTACGAGTACTGTTTTGCCAGACGTACTGATTTCCGCATAACCCATAAAAAAGTAGCCGAAAGTACTTATTTGTGGAACGAAGTTCCTTATCGCACGTTGCGGGTTGGCGGCTAAATGAAAAAATATTAAACAACTTTTGTTTTAACACTATTATGCTGAAAAAATATTAAACAACTTTTGTTTTAACACTACTATCCTACAACCCACTATTATCAACTTTATTGTTTACTCTTGCTTTGCTTTGGTTGGTGTCTAGACTAACGGCTTGGATCATAGAGAAAGAAATTAGCTAGATGTCTCACATATGTTGGGAGACTTCCTGCTTAAAAAAAGTAAATTTTCTCAAAAAAAAAATACCTTTTCATATTCTTAAAAAAATACCTTATCTTAAAGAAGTACCTTTGCTTACAAAATTAAATTTTCTTTCAAAAAGTACCTTTTCTTAAAAGAAGTAATTTTTTTAAAATAAGTACCTTTTCTTAAAAAACTACATTTCTTACTACAAATTACCTTTTCTTACAAAACTAACTTTTCTTTAAAGAGCACTTTTTCACATCCTCATCTCTTAAAAATGTACCTATTCTTGAAAAAAGGACCAATTCTAAAACAAATTCCCATTTCTTCAAAAAAATCCTTCTCTTAAAAAAAATACATTTTCTTACAAACATTCCTTTTCTTAAAAGTATCTTTTCTTAAAAATAAAATAATACCTTTCCATCATTTTCCTTGCGGGAGTTTTTAGTAGGTCTGTATGTTTAAATAAAAACTCCCGCAAGGGAAATGATGAAAGTTGACGTAGAGCACCCCGAGCTTGAAACAACAATATTGTTGATGGCAATCCCTCTGGTTTGTGGTTTTGTAATGACAAAAGAAAATCAAATCATGTCTGTTTAAAACCGATGGTTTTTCGACAAAAAGGGTTGTGCATGAAAGGGTTTCCAATGTTAGTGCTTGGTATTTTTCGAACGTATGCATAAAGGAATTATCATTAATATGATGAGTGTTTCTATACATACAGTTCTGATAAATTCGACGAAAATCATACCAAAAACGTCTGCTGATGAGTAAGATCTTGACAAGATCCGAAATAGCTATACAGATAGCCCTGGTATCATTGGAACACTTTTTGTGCTCGACTTTTTGAAAATAATATTAAGCTAATAAAAAGGCATTGAGCTTGAATAAATTAAAAACAAAATTGATATAATACCTTTTCTTTTCTTGAGATAAGTAGCCTTTCTGAAAATAAGTAAATTTTTTTTAAAAAAATAACCTTTTCCAAAAAAGAGTAAGTACCTCTTCTTTAAAATGCATCTGTTCCTAAAACAGCACGTCTTTGTAAAAAAAATCATACTCTTATAACTTTTTCTTATAGAAAGTACTTCTTCTTGAAAATTGTACCTTTTCTTAAAAAAAACCTTAGCTTTTAATAAAAGAAGTGCCTCTCTTTAAAAAATGACCTTTTCGGAAATATATAGTACATATTCTTACAAAAGTGACCTCAAAATACACTTGTTTTGAAAAAACTACATTCTATAAAAAAAATTCTTCAAAAAAAGTTTATCATTTTACAAAAAGTATATTTCCTTAAAGATCCATTTAAATTATTGTATTTTTCAACGGGCGCCTTAGCCGTGTTGGAACTAACTAGTAAATATTATATAGCGAAACGAATTTCGTTCCAACCGGGTGTCCCTTCCATGCCATTTTGTAGTTTTATAAGTTTTTCGTTGGATCAAAACCTAATTAAAGAAAGTGTTTTTATCCAAATAATTTGTTCAGTGTAGAAAAAGAGTAAAATTAAGTGAAATTGATAATTAAGTGGAATTTGGTAATTGAAAATGAAGATGAGTAAATAAATATAGTGAAATGTCTTCACTTATTTGGCGAACGGAAAATTCAAAGAAAGTCGGAATTTTACTATTCTGCCGCTGTTCTGAATCAAAGAGCCCCAAATACCTGGTTTTACAGGTAAGCTTCTTTGTTCCCAAACCTTCAAGCCCAAAATGTTTGGAACAACTTTGTTGTATAAAGTTTACAGGTACAACTAGCCAAATAGAAGTTAGTGGCTGTCAAATGCGAGTTAAAATCGGAAGATAAAAACACACTATTAGACAAAATAAAACCGTATGTACGAAACCGTAATTGTAACTCGAAAAACTAATGTTGCAATTTCATTCCCCGTACCCGAATTAGGGTAAAACCGTTCTCGCCGGCCTCGTCTTAGAAAATATTTTCCAAAAACTATCACAGTGTAATAATGACAACTGAATCAATTCTCATTCAATTTGTTTCAGTTTTTCAATCATAATCCGGTTCAAGATCAGAGACAGTTTATAAAAGAAGAAGTGAAATTGATTACTTCGGTGGATGGTTGGGAAAATAGCTATTTCGATGCCCCCAAGGCATCTCATCAGCTCCAATCTCCACAAGTATTTAGATATATCATCACACATTATAGGGATAAGCTATTCCCTATAATGGAACAATCTAGAAGCTGGTAGAGAACTTGGTGGCGAGAAGCATAACTCATATAAATAGCCTAGGTTTTTCGCATTTTGGGTCACTTTCGCGGATCTCCTGGAATGGTCCTCGTTTGAGGACTGTATTTTATTTTACTACTTTGCTTCTAATATATATATTTTCCAAATATTATTTAAATTTCCTCGTCCGATTCTGTATTTATGTAGGAAACAGAAGATCTCTGTTAATTGTACGATTCAATCTATAATCGGATTTTAAGTGAAGTTGATAATACCTTTTTAATCGATTAGGCAATTCTAACACACAACCACCTTTCTGAACCACTGTGCAGCTTGATCGTTAGTACTCACTTGGTACAGCGATGATGACGATGAACATGTTTCTATAACATTTGTGTCAGGTTTCTTCTCCTCAGAGTCCGTATGTCGGACCAATAAAAACTTGGCAATTATAACACTCATGTAATAATCATTGAAAACATATGTAAAGATTATGACTATTTTGTGATATTTAGCCGCATCTCATAACACCATCATTTTCTTTTCTCTTCTCTTCCTTTCCTGTCTCTACAGTGCGCAACTTTAGTCCACGCATGGATTACAACAATCACGAGTGGCGTCCAGTTGGTCGTGGGGATCCATTAAAAAATGATCCAACATTTGATTACAGTCCACCCACGTTGGATAGAGTACGATATTGGGCAGATCCTGAAAAGGATAAGGACAAAACGGAGGAGGTCTCATCGGCCATAATTGATGCCAAACTAAAGAAGGCCAACCCGGGTAAAAATGAAATTTTGCTACTAGGTGTAACTGGGGATCGTTTGAGGGGAGCTCCTGTGCTGCAACATGCAGCCTCCCATTCACCTAGTATGATGAAGAATGCAAAGGGTGAGACACCTTTGCTGCAACCGAAATATACATCGATTAGACGTAGTTATTATGCTCATCAGTTACCTACACATTTAATGCCACCACCCATGCAACCCATGATGCCGGCGTCTCAGCAACACCAACAGTCACAGCAACACCAACAATCACAGCATCAGCAACAACCACCACTTCATCAACAAATGGTAGTGCAGCATATGATAAAGCCAGTACATACGGAATATAGGCACAATATGCCTGGTGGTGGTATGTCCCCTAATTCCTATATAAGTTCTTCGCCAATGGCGACGCCAATGAATGCCCACACTAAACCGCAACACATGTCTCTTTCAACTCATCAGCCCTGGATGCACACCTCTTCATCGATTGCCACCTCTATGCCGTCACAGCGCATAAAACCAGCAGCAATGGGACAGTATTTCTCTCATCATCCACATGATGCACATCATCAGGAATCAATGAATTATATGGCATATACTCGGCCCAATATGATGTCTAGTACTCCCGCTGTAATTGGCGGGAATCAAGATTACTATTCACCCAACTCGATAAGAGGATCAGTTTCGGTACACAAACCAGCAACAAGTTCTCGCAAGCCATGGCTACATGATTTGTTGAAGAAAGAGTTTATTAAACCCCAAAAGCCTACCATTAGTCCCAATTCGTATCACACGGATGCTCCTAAGCCACCACAAATTGAAACTAATTATCATAATTCTTATCACACCGAGGCTCCTCAGCCACCTCGAATGGAAACAAATTATCATACTTCCTATCACACAGAAGCTCCAAAGCCACCGCAAATGGAAACTAGTTACCATACTTCTTACCAAATGGTAACTTCCAAGCCGCAACACATGGAAACCAATTACTACAATGTGTATCACACAGAGGCCTCTAAGACGCCACAAATGGAAAATCATTTCGCTAATTCTTATCATACAGAGGTTTCTAAATCACCACAAATGGAATCCCATTTTGAGCCCATGTTGTCACCGCCAAGAGGAGTCAGTACTACATATGCTCCCGTAACTTTTGTAACGCCACCTACAACTTTAGCTACCACCCAAGCGGCAGTTTACACAACCAGAAGTAGCACCACTTCGCCGCCAGTTTTTACGCATGCTCCTCCCACGTATGCGCCAACCAGGACTACCACAACCTTAAGTCCTACACGTCTACTAATACCCAATACCAGTAATTTGGCCTACCGTCCAACAGTGACTCCGATGAAAATGACTACAGATTCCTTATTCTCGCATTACAACCAACCTGAGAAACCTTTGAAGGGACCCATGTATTTGATTATCGAAGGACACTCGAAGGTTAAAACTTATGGAAAAGATGAGCTGGATCCCCATAGGCCCAAGATAGTGCCAGTCATATCGAAACGAGAACCAGTTGTAAGAGTAGCAGACCCAAATGAAAAACGTGGCACCCCCGAAACATTCCAAGTCAAGCATTTGCATACGAAGGCCACAAGTTCAATGGATAAACCAACTACTACCAAGCCAACCACCAAAATGAGTCCCAGTAGTACCACGCCAACCACTAAAAAACCCGTGGTCACCACTACAACCACTAACAAGCCTATCACGAAATCTAAATCCACCACTCTAAAGCCAACCAAACCCACCAAAACAACAACAAAGAAACAACAACCTGATATGGCTACTACCACTGCCAAGCCCATTTTGACTACTAAGCAGGTTCCGAAATTTAGTGTTACCACCTCCACAACCACAACAACAACAACAACTGCTAAGCCGAAAACTCTTAACAAGGATTCCAAATCCCCCGTGAAGGGAGCCACAATGAGTCACAACAATTTAAATACATTGGATACCGCCGTTAAACCAAGTCCAGCTTTCCCAACACAGCCTCCGACGGGCATGCAGGGTTTGCTAAGTCTTTTGGGCTCCTCACTGGATACATTCCTGCATGATGGCCTAAACGTTCCGGCCAGTAGCTCCACAGAGGTAGAAAATAAAGATACCACCACCAAATTGAAGCCTATCAATATGAACTTGCAAAATCAAATAGAAGCCAGAGTTAGCACAAAACTCCAAGCTATAAAAGCGGAAGATTACGAAGATGACAATGGAGTCGATCAGTTAAGAAGAGTCACTACCGAGTATTTGCCACGTGAGACCAGGCAAATTTTCGATTATGATCAGCTGCCCGAATCGCGAATTAGTGAAGACAAGGACAACACCAATTTTGAAGATCTAATGGATAACATAGATGATGAGGAAGATCTATCCGCTTTGGGTTTCGATGATGAATACGAAGAAGAAGATGACGAACCTACATCATCCAATCATCATCAGCTTATTAAACGTATCGATTCTCTAGTCAGCAGCACTGAGGATCTGGAGGATCTTGATGACGATGAAGCTTTGGCTGAGTTGGAGGAGGATGGTTTGGACGCTTTGAGTTTGGCCCGTCAACAGAAGAGTTCACCAAAGAAAGCGTAACCACAGTCTACTCCGTTGGTTATATACAAAAGGGTCATTAGTTTTTAGTATTTCATTATACTGTTCTATACCAAAATATTTATCTTCAATCCCTTCCAATGAACGATTCGATGGAATCTTTTTCTCTTTATTTGTATATAAAACCAGCTTTATTTGAAAATTGAACTCCCCTCTCCTTCTCAAAGTGGTGAAAACAAGTTTTAAAAAATTTTTTATATTTAAGTTTTATCACGAATTATTTTTGTGATTGATGATTGAAGAAAATGAGAAAAGTAAACAGTTTAAGTTTAATTATTAACTTTATTTATTGATTTAGTTGTCTAAGTGTAAATTATTGACATATAAAAATAAAACAATTTATTAAAATAAAAAAGACCAAACTCAACAACTGCCGGACGCACCAAACTCTGTATCCTTCTTTGGAAAACTACTCTAAAGGTAAGCCCATTCTGGGAATATAACGAAGCCAGTACGAGCCAATCACGGGAGTACCTACTTTTGTCATAGGAATTTCGTAATGCGTTCACAATTTCCTCAGTGATACTCTGAGATGTCCAACTAGTTACTGTAGGCGCTCTTCGGAGCCTCGGGGGTACCTAATTTTTTAATAGAAGCTCATAATGCGTTCAAAATTTCCACAGTGTTCTACAATCTGTTCCTCTGAAATGATTTTGTATTGTATCATCAGAGAGAGGTTGGAGTTTTTATACCGCGAAAATACCCTTTTTCGAGTGTCAAATATCAAAAATGTAATGATGCAGTTTTGTAGAGAATTGTTTAATTAAGAGAAATAAATCATTAGTTTTTTTCAACAAATTTAGTTTTTGTACAAAAAAACGCGGCAAAGTCAACAAAATGAAACTCTGCAGTAACCTGCCTCAGATTTTCATGCATTTCAATGGGCTGGAAACATAACTTCTTTTTGTCGTATCGATTTGGAATATGTATATTTGAAAAATATGGTATTTCTACATTAAGTTTTAAGAAAAAATAATTCAATAACAATAATAGATTAAAATATATTCATGCTTTTATGATGGCACTCAAAAAACTAAGTGTTTTTAGTTTTTCTTGGACTAAAAAAAGGTGGTTGTTATCGATCGTTGTGGTCTGGTTGCTAAAATGTGAAAGGTGGGAGTGTATTCTTTTGATTTCATAAATAAAATTCCCATAATATTTTATACTGTTGAACAAAGTTATAAATTTTATAAAAAAATAGCCACGAAATTTCATTACATAAATGGATGAAAACACCATATAAAATGGTGTATACTTTTAAGCATATGTGTTTTAATGCTGTCGATAATAGAAACGTTAGTTAAAGTTTTTTTTTACAGCGGTTGTGTTTTATATATCATATCCCTAAAAGTATGCACTGAGAAATGCTGAAAAATATAATAAATTTCGATAATTTCATAGTACAAATTTGACTTTTATTTGGAATGAGTGGTTAATTAAAAAAAAACGGTAAACTATGGCCCCCTAATTTTTTTGCAAATATTCAGCTAACATATTAGGCTTTAGTTATTTATATAGGTGTAAGTGCTGATTTACATCTATCACAAACTACAAAAAATTATATCTGTGTTTTCGAAAATTTTGAAAAATGAAAATTTGTATATGGACGTTGGGCGTGGCACTTAAATTTTTAATATAATTGAGGACTCAAATGCAAGCACTGGCAGTAATTTTTATTGACATAGATATGAAAATGAGGAAAATACAACGTTTTTTATTTTACGTTATATGGGAGGTAGGCGTGGTTGTGGGCGGATCTGAACAAAAACTTGTTTTTTTCTAATTTAGCAATATGAGAGATGTGTGCGAAATTTCAAAGCCCTAGCTCGATTCCTTCTAATTTTTGCCGCGGCTTGTATGAAGAAATCCCACTGTGCGGCGCTGTGTGTCACACAGCTGATGCCACGGTGGGCATTCTGCACGAGCAATTTGAGATGGTTATCTTACGCAGACGCGACGTAAACTAGATACCTGGATCGTGCAGGTTGATTCCGTTAGAGACTTTATTATGGAGTTTTCGAAAGTCGCTGGCCTATGCCAATAAGCAACAAACCACTGGTGCCTTCATATTCAACATAACCTGTGCCATTGCTCAAATTCCGCTTGCTCTATACGACGGTGTCATCAACAATTCTACCTCTCGGATGAGAGTCACCCAGCCATTTGAACGATGTCATCTGCCGCACATAATGTCATTGATAGCCATTTCAATTAAAACCACAATTCGTTGATATGTTACACAATACGCGATTTATTAAATTTTGACATCTACCCGACCCTATTAGGATAACTGATTAGTGTATCAAATATATCATGGGAGTAAAATGCTACTTTGGTGGGTTAAATTTTATCAAAAAAAAAGTACAATTGCACCAACTTTACCATCCCTGATGTGGGTCTAGCATCAGAGTTTCTAGTTTATATACTCATAAATCGAATCAGTCAAAGTTTGTTCAACTTCATTACCCATCTGGTTTTGTTTCCAATCGTGCATACCCACAAGATCTTCGCTGTCTCGATCCAACCTACGCCAGACCTACAGAAATCTCTAAATAAAATAAATAAATGGTTTCCCATTACACCCCATGAAGGCATCGGGGAGAGCTTCTCACAACCAGTGAGCTGTGCGCTTTATAGTTTTATACTCAATGATAGGGAACTACAGTTTTGCACCGGTTCCGAATGATATTTTGAGAATCTTTTTCATGGCCGTCACTATGCGAGGTGACCGCCATCGAAAGAAATTTTAAGGTGGTCAGAGCAGGGATCGAACCCAGGATCTCAAGTACAAGATGCGGGCACACTAACCATTGCCCGCTGAAAAATAACGGCTCCAGCAACGTATTGCAGGAACCATGTACATTAGGGTGGGTAAAATCGACCTAAAATCACCACCTAAAAATTAAGTTCAGAGTGTTTACTGACTATTTGCAAAATATTGCGATTCTGGGTTCAGCAAATTGTGAGCTATTTTGCTTTAAAAACACCTCTAATTATCAGGTTTTTTGGGTGTATCTTTTAAGATGTTGCAGATATTTGGAAAATTTATTATGGATACGTAGACCTTTAGGAGTTCTTGCATGGCACATATTGTTTTTATTTGTATTTTTGAAGTTGATTGAGTTGTAGAAGTTTAAATGCCTTTTTTATTGGATTTTCGTGGAGTCCTAAGAAACAATCAAAATAACTCCGTCACTTTTACTCGTATATAACACTGGAGATGTCATTGAGAGGGTTATAAACTCAGCTTCGTAGCTCGGTATGATTCTTTGGAACATAACGTTAAATTATACAGCTTATTTTTGTCGGTAGTATTTCAAAATTTTTCGAAAATTATCATTTAACACTATTTCAAATTTTTCGAAAGTTATCATTTAAAACTACATAGTTATTAAACACTCTGAACTTAATTTTTAGGTGGTGACAGCAGCAATTTTTTTTTACCCACCCTAATGTACATGTTTTCTAGCATTGTTTCCGTGAATTGAAGATCTGCTGCTTTTTTTTCTTTGGTGCCTCTCACGTTTCTGTTTTCAGCAGTTTTCAACAAAAAAACACATGTGAGTCACAAATACATATATTATAACCTATAATCATTATGTCCCAAACATGTTATATGGAATAGCAAACACAATGTGTTTGTGTTATATTTGCGACAAGCTACAAACACGTTATATTTGCACCCAAACAACAAAAAAATACACATTTTTCAGCGTGTAGACCACTACTAATCTTCATTTGGAAATGAGAAAAAAAAACTTAGCAGGCATGCGGCCACTATGATAGTGTCCCAGAAACTGCGTTCTAAATGCCTATGTTTCCACCACTTTCGCAAGAACAACCGCAGCAAAACAACCGATTTAGCCGTAACCGAATGTAGAGGTTATCACTATCACATTAGAAGTTGTCACAACCTATTAGAGGTTGATTCAACCGAATTTCAGTTGAGGGGACTGAATGCAGTCGAGACCACCTCAAGTCTTTCGTGGTAACCGCGATTCGACGGCGAATTTATGGTTTCCTTATCCTCTTTTCAAATAATTAGTTGTGTGAATGCATTTGCTGAATGACGAGCTCTGCCCAGACTGGATTCGTTACTGGCTTATACGGCATTTACACCAAATACGTTTACATTTTCGGGATTATAGACGTTTTGTTCTTATGGAGTTTGACATTTAAAATCCTGAAAAAGCGATAATCTTGGTAGGTGTAACTGCAGTTTTATTCGCATAAGCTAACGACATAAAATTGAAATAGAGGCGTTGTGTCGCACGATCTTGAACGCCAGTTGACAGACCCAGCACCATGGAATCATATGACTTTTGTAGCTAAGGTCACGCTAAAGTGAACTCTATGGATTGGGGCTTTGTGGCCATAGCAATTTTTGAGGAAGAACTCGTATGTGATAAAGTGATATATATTTTTCGGTTCAAAAGTAAAGTTAAATATAAACCACATAAAGCTATGATTTCGAAGAAACTTTTATCTGTATATACTTCCTATGATTCAGGAAGTTCCGGACAAATTTCTCCAGCGTATTCCTTGGCTCATTTCATGACGAAAAGTCCACTAGGAGCATGTCCGAAAATGCAAGGGTGCGAAATGGCAGCGGGTTCAAAATTTTCGGATTGGTGGTCGGAGGGTAGTAGGGTAAAGTTGCTAACTTCTGAGCCAGTGGTCGGATTTTTGGGCTTGTTGGAAAGGTCTTTAAGATGCCTTTCAGAATTAATTAAAAAACAAGTAGAAAAAAGTCAAATCGCCGAGATACAGAGCTTTCGGAAAAAAATGGAAACAAAAATTCACATAACCTCAATTTGCTCAGCCAGATGGCAGGTAACTTATGTTATGTTGAAAGATAGCCATACCTCTTACTCGAAACTGTTGCTGCAGCAGAGATTAGCGTAAACAAATAAATGTGTGCTGTTATTTCACTTCCAAAAACAAAATCAAACATTTTTGCATTTCAGTAAAGTTTTTGAAGTTTCCGTAAAATGGTGCATGTTCACTAGGTATGGACTAGTGTTGTATGGAGATCCTTAGTAACAAGATTTGGATACGCGGCAACCCCTATTTTTGTGAGGTTTATAAAAAAATGCATGAGCCAAAAAATGGGGGAGGTGGGGTGGGGGTAAATGGCTCCTCATCGGGGTCAAAGGTGGGGGAAAACGAGACAAAATAGACGAAACGCTTCACAACTCTCGCCGCGTCGCTCCTAGAGGGGTAAAATGTAAGACCGACCCCCATTATTTTTCCCCCTCCTACAATTTTTATGAACTTACTAACCCTCTATCTGCGCTCCTTAGGGTGGCTCCCATACTAAATATTATTTTTTATAAAATTACCCGCCACCGCCCTAACTAGCCCCAGAGTGCCCCTAGAGGAGTCAAATATATGACCGACCCCCAATATTTTTGCATCTCCAAGATTTTCTCAGAACATATCTACCCTCTATTTTCAACCGTTAGGGTGGTCCCCACACAAAAATTTTTAATTTAAAAAAAAAATTTTATTAGTAATATAAAAACATATTTTTATAATTAATAGTAATTATAGTGATAATTAAATTAATTAATTTTTATTATGAGAAGGGTATTTCTTTCTATTTTCATCGACAATCTGAAGCAAAAATATTTTTTCTTCTTCGTTGCGACATAATACGTTGTTATATTCTTCTACCAATTTCACGCCTCTTTCTGCAGCGTCATTCACAGCATGTAATTTACTCAATATTTCTATTCAAGGTGGAATGGATGTGGCAACACTGATTTGGTTATCATCGCGGGTGAATAGGAAGCAGAAGAAGAACATTAAAATAAGTGACGCGAAAAGAATAAGCTCGGAAAAAGTTACTAAAGATTATAAAAGGCTAAAGATTATAAAAGTTAATAAAAATAATTAAAAGCTAACCGATTGTGTTTGATTGCAAGGTATTATAAATTTTTCAAAGTAAAAAATGGCATTAACATCGACGGGCATTGCGAGTAGTTTGAGATCACATACGGGTCTCTTTTTGATCGGACAACCATGCTCGAATATAGCGGGAGCAAAGTTGCCGTCTAGACAACAAGTCCTTAGAATGTATTTTTATGGTACTGGAGTGCGTAAAATAAGTGCAGACAAAAGTGGTTCTTTGGTAACCGCCACTGTCATGGTTTTTTGGCGCCAAACATTTATTCCGACTAAACATAGGAAAAATGTGAAAATAAAGGTGAATTCTTTGGTCGCAGAGTGGTTAGCCTTACAAAAGAATACTTTAAGAGGTGGGGAAACACAAAGAAAAAAGGAGGCTGAGTTTGTCGAGAAATTATATGATCTTTTTGACATCGCACATGCAAATGTACTCGAAATGGTAACCAACCAGGAAGATATTGCTTTTTTGCAACTGCAAAGAGAAAAGGGGCGTCAAGGATGCATGGCGGGTGTTGACAAGATTTTAGGTAAAAAACAGAAAAGACAAGCGGAACGAAAAGGGCTAGAAGATAAGCGGAGAAAACGCGCAAAAATTCAAAACGAACCTGCAGTAGCGGGTAACTATGATTATTACAATAGAAATATAATATTACAGTGTAATTATGATATTTACAAATGTGTACTGTGTAATTTCAGTTGGCAAGATTTCATCCACTGAATCTAGTGAATCAGAAAATGAGTTCGAAACTGTCGATGATGCAATGGTTTCCTGTAAGAGAAAACCAAAAGAAAGAAGAGGCGCAATCAAATGCATTAGTCCGGATCTTGTGTCTGTTTTCGATAGATGTAAGACATCAGACGTAGCAGCAGTTCGGATATTGATTGCTGCTGCACGAGCTTTTCAACTTGATCCAAAAATGTATGTAATCAATCGAAAGTCCCTTCGACAAGCCCGTACAAAAAATAGACATCAGATTGCTGCATTTTTAAAGGAAAATCCACAGGTATGCCATATTAAATAAAAATTATATTTCTGTAAAACTTATCACGAGTACTTTTACAGATGACCGAAACAAAGTTTTTCAATGTGCACCGATAAAAAAGTTGATCGTCTTCCTGTCATCGTCACATACGATGGAAAGGAGCAGCTACTTGGCGTGCCAAAGCTACTGTCGGGTCAAGGTAAAGGTAGGCGTATTGCGGATGCCGTTTACGGGCTTTTGCATGAGTGGAAAATCACTGACCGTGTTCAAGCAGTTTCATTCGTTACCACGTCAACAAACACTGGCCAATTTCAAGGTGCGGCAATCTTTTTGGGGCAAATATTAGAAAGAGATCTTTTCTATCTACCATGCAGACATCACATTTATGAATTGGTATTAAAAGAAGTGTTTGAAGCTGAATTCGGTAAAATGTCTGGTCCAGGAGTGCCGATTTTTTCCCGTTTCAAAGGGCAATGGGAAGACATTAATGAACAGTGAACGGAAAATACTAAATGTAATATTAATTGTTATCATTGTTATTTAGAATAAAACTCCCCTGAAGAGGATGCCAATAAATCATCGAAACGTAGGGAAAACAATTGAATTGAATAGTTTTATTTAATACATTGGAATTGCGACCAAAAAAGCCAGCAAGGTTATAGAATATATAACATTTTCATCGAACAGAATAATCACGAACAACTTGGTCTGAAAAACACTCAACATGATAAACGTTATAGTTCTGGCAATCAAAGTTCAAGACGAGATCAAGTCTTTTTGTTTAGCGCAACTGAAGGAAAAGCAACCAAGAGATGACTATAAAGAGTTTCTTCAAATTATTTTATTGTTTCTTGGTGAAAATATTCCAAAGTATTGTTTTAGACCACCAGGAGCCGTCAGTCTTGCTCGATGGATGGCGAATGCCATATACTGCTCAAAAATGTTTTTATTCCGAAAACATTTCGGCTTTAATACAGACGAACTAAGTGGACTTCGCAATATTACCATTTTTATTGTAACTCTTTACGTCAAAGATTGGTTAACAGCCACCAGTGCAATCGAAGCTCCATATAACGATTTTAATTTTTTGATAGCGATTTCTGGTTACGCTTTAATTGATGAGGATGTGGCGCAAAGATTGTGGAAGAGGTTCTCTGGACATCTTTGGTATCTAAGTGGTGAAGCTGTTTCCCTCGAATTATTTGATAAAAATGTTCCCTGCGGCACCAAACGTAAAATGGCGAACGCAATTACAGCATTTAAGGAGGAGAAAGAAAAATATGAGAAAAACATAAACAGCGAGAAAGAAAATTTTTTGTGCGCTTTGGATTGCCGTTGGATTTTATTGCTACTGACCCAGAAAAATGGGAAGAACGCGAGGAGTACCAGCAAGCGATAGAAATATTGAGTAAATTACATGCTGTGAATGACGCTGCAGAAAGAGGCGTGAAATTGGTAGTAGAATATAACAACGTATTATGCCGCAACGAAGAAGAAAAAATATTTTTCCTTCAGGTTGTCGATGAAAATAGAAAGAAATACCCTTCTCATAATAAAAATGAATTAATTTAATTATCACTATAATTACTATTAATTATAAAAATATGTTTTTATATTAGTAATAAAATTTTTTTTTTTGAAATTAAAAATTTTTGTATGGGGACCACCCTAACGGTTGAAAATAGAGGGTAGATACGTTCTTAGAAAATCTTGGAGATGCAAAAATATTAGGGGTCGGTCATATATTTGACTCCTCTAGGGGCACTCTGGGGCTAGTTAGGGCGGTGGCGGGTAATTTTATAAAAAATAATATTTAGTATGGGAGCCACCCTAAGGAGCGCAGATAGAGGGTTAGTATGTTCATAAAAATTGTAGGAGGGGGGAAAATAATGGGGGTCGGTCTTACATTTTACCCCTCTAGGAGCGACCCAGCGAGAGTTGTGAAGCGTTTCGTGTATTTTGTCTCGTTTTCCCCACCTTTGACCCCGATGAGGAGCCATTTACCCCCACCCCACCTCCCCCATTTTTTGGCTCATGCATTTTTTTTATAAACCTCACAAAAATAGGGGTTGCCGCGTATCGAAATCGAAAACTCGTGCACTAGTCCAACCCTAATGTTCACGTGTAGGTAAACCTTCCGACTAATATACATTTGCAACAGATGGCAAAACTAAACATATTGTATATCCTAGAGCACTTGAATAAATAGAAACAAAAATAACAAAATTGTGAATCATTAAAATTACAATTCAGGGGGTACAGCTATTATAGTATAATGAGAAGGTTTTTAGACAAATCAGCACACGATCGAAATCTAAACAAATACTTCTAACAAATAGTTATTTTACATTCTACAGGTATATTTGCCCATTGTCAACTAAACGTAATGGAACAAAATAATTTTGTTCACCCTTGGGCATTACAAAAACTGAAGGCAAAACGAAGTTTGCCGGGTCCAGCTATACCTATATATGTATAGATATATAGATAGATATTGATTACAGGCGCTCCTCCTAGA
Source organism: Phaonia tiefii (assembly GCA_963931995.1). Taxonomy (NCBI): domain Eukaryota; kingdom Metazoa; phylum Arthropoda; class Insecta; order Diptera; family Muscidae; genus Phaonia; species Phaonia tiefii. Next base: position 190,645,873 of record OZ008368.1, on the reverse strand, counting down.
AACTTCCCATTAAACAAGAATTTTCCCTCCATATGTTAGTCTAGACACAAACCAAAGCAAAAGTACCCAATATAGTTGATAATACTGGGATGTAATAAAGTTGATAAAAAAAAGTTGTTTAATTTTTTTCATTTAGCCCATAACTTCGTTCCATAAAAACGTCGAAAAATATCTACGCATTTCCGTTTTACGCCCACTTTTGTGATGATGTGTTTTCCTATATAAAATTTGTGAATTCATTTGTGGCCATGACATCATTGAATACTTTTTGTCGACAGGGCGAAGTCTGCCGGGTCAGCTAGTTTCATTATAATACTTGGACCTTGAGATTATGTATCAAATACACTGTCATTTAAATGACCGCCTCTAGATTGGTTGCAGCAGTAGATCCTTTTGAGGTAATTTTGGCCACAATTTCCAAATTTCGGGCGGTATATCAGCAATAACTTGACGAATGTTGGTTTTTAAATCCTCAAACGTTAGGGTATTATCCGCGGAGACACGGTCTTCGGCGTAACACTATAAACAATCTAACGGCGCCAAATCGCATGATCTTGGCGCCCAATTAGTGTCGCCAAAATGTTAAATTACACGTTCTGGAAACTTCTCACGCAATAAAGTCAAAATCGGTCCTGTTGTGTAGCTCGTAGCACGGTCCAGTTCATAATTTTCAATTCCAGGCCAAAAAAAAGGTCGGTTATCATACGGCCATACCTCTCTGAATTGTTGCAAACGGTTCTTCCAGCGTCATTTTCGAAAGCTGTAGTAAATATCGCAGCTTCTTTCTGGTGCAGCCATATCCTGTTCATCTCATTTCCTGAATAGCTGTGATGTCAGCTTTATATTTTCGAGGACATCCGCCAGTTGGGAAGTGACACCCGTCCTGTGAAGTGTTCGCACATTCCAGGTACATATCCTTAAATCTTGGTATACTTTTTTTGTATTTTCATTGCCCAAACGGTGGCTGGAGGAAAACCCAACCCACCATGGTTTGCATTTTACCTACTGCTAGGATGATCATGTTTCAGTTGCTCATTATGGATCACACGCTGACCGGAATGCAGTGAGTCGAAACTGGATTTTGGTTTCCTCAATTTTAATCGGCCGTTGGCCAGGGGTGTTGTCTCATCCGCTTTCAAAGGACAGGAGAATATGTCCACTAATTCGACGAGCTTCAGTCTCGAACCCACCAATTGAGCACTAAGCAGCTTGTTGAATCCCATCCACTAAGTTTTCATAATATTTTTGTCAGATTTGAGAGGTTGATTGGTTTTTAAGGATTTCCTTAAATAACATTTCATAATTGCTCCAACTTGCTATTCCTCTCTGTAGTTACAGTCAACGATATATTTTAAAGTTAATAGGGTAGGCTCCTAAAACGGTTGCGGTTTATACTTTGTTAAAATGTACTTTCCATTCTGAAAAATATTTAATCAAAGCAACAAATTTTAAATTTCAATTTGGTTGGAAAAATGTTGTATTCAGTTGTCTGGTTTTGAAAAGTACATTTGTTTTTGTTTTAGTTTTTCTTAAAAAATAGAGATTAACATTTTTGTAATCGTTTATGTTTTAATCATAATTGCGCACAAAATTAATCGATTAATTAATCATATGATTAATTGCAGAAGTAAAATAATTGATTGCATTTAATTGCAATTAATAAGAATTAGTCGATTAATTGCCGATTTATAAAAAAAAAATTAATAATTAAAAGCAATTTACTTGAAAAATTTTTATTTTTTATTCAGCCATGTTTGTAAAAATAATAATTTTGACAACCTTTTAGTTGTTAGTCGGTTTCTTTTTAATGTTACGGTGGATCCAGCCTTGGAAAACAACCGTTCCGCAGGCACTGATGTTCCAATCAAGTGGCAATAATTTTGAGAGACTTCATAGAGCTTGGGATAAACTGTTTTCATGTCATCCCAAGCATCAACTACGTTTGATTTAAGTGGCAAAACTTGGGAGTTTAAATAAAAAGTGAGCTCGTCTTGAGGTTGCACATCGTCACATGCTCTCTTTTTTTTGTGAGCGAGAGTTTTGTGTGGAGCCCAGAAATCAAAATCATGTTCTGATTCAACCGATGACTCACTTGCTGTTTCCATTTTGTCATCTTTTTCGGTTATTTCAGCACGAATATATCTTAATTCCGACGACTAAGCCAATGGATCCTTAAAATTAACCCTTTTAAATCTGGGATCCAAGATAGTGGATGCAGCTAAGAGCAAAGACTGTTCTATGGTCGCAAATCTTTTATCAAATTGCTTTAAAATTTCTTGTTTCACTTTTTGTGCTGCTGGTTGACATGGGTGAATTTTCGAAATTTGCTCATGACCGCAATGAACTAGAGGTTGAGAGTTCCATGTCGTTCGCCACTTATCTGCACTGTCATGGCCTCTAAAGGTCTTAAAAATGTACATATTTCCATTAGTTCATCCTTTTCTCTTGACGTTATCATGGGCGGAGAATCCAGGTAATTTAACAAAACTTGGCTGACGTAGGAGCTAAGTTTGATGAACCGCTCGATCATATAATAGGTGGAATTCCAGCGCGTATTTACATCTAGTAAAAGATTCAAAAATTTACCCTCTGGTACGCCAGCGGCTGCTTGCACCTTTCGCATGTCGTCATTGGTTTTAACGCTGCGTTTGAACCATTTCACAATTGTTTTGCATTTTAAAATAATAACTTGTACAGCAGAAATATCTAATGAATTCGAACAAACCATATTCAGCGTATGGGCGAAACATGGAATATGACGCTTTTTTCCGAATTTTTCATAGATTGCATTGACAATATTTCTTGCATTGTCTGTGACAACAGCCTTAACGTTATCTTCCTCAATAGAAAAATTTTTCATTGCATCGGACAAAATCTCAGATATATGGGAAGCTGTATGGGACTCACTCAATTCATACACACCAATTGTTCCATTAAATGGCTTTGTATCAAGCAACCCATGAACGGTTATTCCCAACATGCTTTTCATGTCTATATTAGTCCATATATCAGTGGTCAGGGTTACACAAGGCAGATTTGAAAGCAATGACACACATTTGTTTTTTTCCACTTCATACAGTTTATCAATTTCAGCCTTTATCGTGTTCCTTGTTGGGACTTTGTAAAGTGGGAAATTTTCCTCCATAAAGTCTAAGAAGCCAGCACCTTTAATAAAAGTTAAATTTCTTAGAATAAAATAATAGAATAATAAATGAACACAAAACATACCTTCGACAAAGGTAAACGGCAAATTATCTTTGACGATCATCTGCATGATTCCATGTGTAATTTTTATGTTTTTTGTTCCGGAGGAATAGCTCTGAATGTTGGAAAATGCTTTTAAAAGTAATGGCTGACTGACGGTGCTCCTCAACTGACTTGGCCGGCTACTTGGCTGACTGGCGCTACTACTCGGCATTTCATCTGTGCTACCTTCGCATTCATTTGACATATCGATCACAGTATCCACACTATTTTCATCAATGGTTTCACTGTAATCGCCGTTTGTTTTGGAATCATGCTATAAAATAATGCATTACGCACCCAATCTTTGAAGGAAATTAACTATTTTATCTTACCTTAAACTTATCAACTTCAGCTGCATGTTTCAATTTTAAATGCTGGAACATGTTTGATGTGTTGTTTGAAAATTTTAACTTTTTTTACAAAAGTTACACACAACCAGGTTATTTTTTTCTTTAATAAAATATTTCCACGCTTTACTTTTTACAGGTGCCGTTTTGCGCAATGTTAGTGAACAAGAATCTTCTTTCTAACCCTGGAGTTAATGTTGACGTCGTTGACGGCGTTTCAACGCCGAAAAAGTTGAAACAGATTGAACTTTTACGGCGTTGCAACGCGTTGAGATTAACTGCTCTCATACAATTTCATACGATTCAACTTTTTTTTTGACATTTGACGCCGTTGACGACGTCGACATTAACTCCAGGGTAACAAGAATCTTAGTGATGTAAGAAAGAATAAAGAAACAATGCTGCCAAGCACAGATAAAAACATGTGCTCGAAATAAAAAAATCGAAAAAAAATTAATAAAATACCAAAAATTTTAAAAAAAAATAACGATTATTTTGCCAACTAATCGATTAAAATTGCAATTAATTGAAAGCAAGTCTACGATACAATTAAATCATTAATTGGTCAAAATTAATCGATTAATTTAATCTTTGCGATTAATCTTGCCATCTCTACCCACAACCAATGACAATTGGTGGCCCCTATAAAGAATAAGGAGATATACATCAACCAATATGCGTGTGTTTGATGATTTAAGCTCCATTCCCATTTCCCCCGCCAGATATTAATGTTCCGGAAATATCATCATCCAAGATGCCAAAACTTCCTGCATTTTGAAAAGAAGAGACAGAAATTTGTTTCCTTCAAGTTGAACCAAGCTTCAGAATTGGTGGCATAAATCAAGACCCAACCAAATAAGAATATTTGGAAACGAACTTGGATCAGTCTGTTCTGTTTCTCGTAAAATATATTATAATTTCTTCACCAAGTTCAGGGATGTATGCAGCTCTTAAAAAACGCATTATGAATTCATTTGCTGAATCAGTGGAGAACCAATTAAAGAGGCTACTTATGGCCAGTTTTTCAGTCAGTGGTGATCTTCGATTCTTAGTTAAATTGTGGTTAATCATCGATTTGTGGTTTTTAGTCATCGTTTAACTATGATTTAACCACCCAATGCTGATTTTTAACTTATAGTCAGAACCATATTATTTTGACAATCAAATTACTGACTGTCAAAGTGAGAAATGAAGATTGTTTAAAATACATGTTTGCACATATTTCTTATTTTACATAATTCCCTTTTGTTTGTTCCCCTTTGTTGTTTTGGTATTTATCCCAAAACACACGTTTTTCCAAATAAGAATACAAGGGTTGCCAGATTAGATGACAATATGGCGACTTACATTAACTCACCACTGAAAAACAAAATGCAAAGTTAACCTCTAATTAACTTAGAATTTAGATTAAGTAATCCGATAGTTAACTACCCACTTAAAAACTGGCCATTAGCGGAATTAAAATGGGTGGCCAAAAGCCGTCTCATTACATTCAACGAATAAAGTCCATGTGGGGTGGTATGGTAACAGCCATTGCTTCTGAAATCATTTTGATATCAATCATTTTGTATGGCTTGTCATTAATGTCCATGTTCAATGAAAACGTACCTTTACATTCCCATTTCCTTTACATTCCCAATTCCTTTTCAAGTTCACACAGACTCATACTGAAAGTGCGTATACAACTCTGCGGTTGAAATGATTTGTGACATGATAATACCATTATCGAGGAAAATTTAATTGATCTTGGGTACCAAAAATATATGAGAAATCACATGATAATAGTGTGATTTGTCGATTATCGAGTCGATATGAAAGATAAGGGTGCATGTAAACGCCCTATTAGCCGTTTGTGATGCGACTGATGTGACAAATTGGCTATGCAGGCTGAACTACCACCAGTACTTCGTGGTAGTTTGGCGCTTGCAAGAGACAGTTTTGCGGAGACATTTACAATAATTTCACATTTTTTTTACTAATAAGTCAATGTTTTCCTGCACTCTTTTATCATGATAATGTCGTGTTTATCATTCTACGGCGAAAAATGCGTTCGCATGCATTTCTACTCGATTTAGTTTTGACATTTTTGTATTTCATGATGGCATTATGGAATGATATCAAGTGATAGCAGGAGGATTTGTATGCCTTACCATCATACAATTTTGTCAAACTCAGTCATTTGATTTATTTATTTATTTCATTATTTGTTAAACAAAATCACTCTCAAATGTCTTGCCTCGAGTAAACGCGGGGTAGAAGGTAGTTCAATTTGGTTGCTGCACCGTCGCTTTTACATTTTGTTGGCCTAGAACATAGAACAAATTAGAATAGAGTACATCTGACATTTCACCCTCTTTATTGTAGGTTTGTGGAAATGAAAGAAATTCGACGACAATTAACTTACCCCAGTAGTGCGATTCAGTCAGCTGTTTTAACGATAATCGAATCGTTAAGTTCACTTAACGATAAAATTAACGATTTTGGTTTTCTGCAGGCAGTTTGATATCGATATTCGCTATCGCTAAAACAGCTGTTGGAGTTAGCGATTCGACTATCGCAAAATTAACGACAACTATTTTTGTGTTGTTAAGTTCAACAAAACAAACAAATTTTTCCTTCTTTTACAATTGGGGTTGGTTTTTTGAAATTTTGTAATTTTTTAATTTCTGTTCGTTTAAAAATGGCTTTCGAATATTTAGGATATGTTGTGTCACAGAAAACAGTTGCTCCGGCGAGGAGCGGCTCCGTTTCCCACTTGGATTTGTAGTCATTCTAAAAAATATATTATACACTAATAACAAATATGTATACATGTACACATGTACTTACATTGTTGAAACGTTTATAAACCAACAAATTAAATTTTATAACAGAAATTTGTTTGTTTTTTTCGAATCCTCTTTATGCTTTTCGTTTATTTTGAAATTTACATGGACAGAGCTACCACTTTATATCAATTTCAGTAAACACAAAAAGTCAGCTGTTTACTGTCGTTAATATGAGTTAGTGACTCACACAAACGTCACTGCAAGCGACAAAAATCGTTAAGTACGAGGTTGAATTTTATGTTTCGGGATTAGGCAACCCTAGTGTTGCAATCTGGCAACTGACAGCTCTATCGTAAAGTTGAGTTTTTGAGGTTATGCGTACTCATAACGTTTTGACATACGAGCGCTATTTGTGTTGTTTACAGTAACTTAAAAAATTCATCTCGGCCCAAAAACATTTCGTGCGATTATTTTTTACAACTTTCGACGTGGATTAACTCAGCAACAGTGCATGGATGAACTTAATTCAATTTTGGGCGATGAAGCTCCATGAAGGAGCAGTGTTTATCGATGGTATGGTGAATTCAATCGTGGTCGTAGTTCACTCCAACACGAATTTCGTGAAGGTTGTCCAAAATCAGCTGTTGTCCCGAAAACCATTGAAGCTGTGCGTGAACTGATTTTGCAACATCGTCATGTGACCTATCGTGAGATTGAGACAACCTTAGGCATTAGTGGGACCAGCATACATTCCATATTGCATACACATTTGACTGTCAAAAAAATTTGTTCGTGTTGGATCCCACACAATTTGTCAATCGCTCAAAAAAAGGCTCGTGTCAATCGGTCCAAAGAAATGCTCCAAGAATACGATCGCGGTGCTTCGAAACACGCCTATGACATCGTGACAGGTGATGAATCCTGGATTTATGCGTATGAGTCCGAAAGTAAACAGCAGTCAACTGTATGGGTGTTTCAAGATGAGCCAAATCCAACAAAAGTTGTTCGCGCCCGAAGCACTTCCAAGCAAATGGTCGCCTGTTTCTTCGGAAAACCCGGACTTGTCGCAACCGTACCACTAGAACAACGCAGAACAGTGAATTCTGAGTGGTATACAACCATTTCTTTGCCAGTTGTCTTCCAAGAAGTCAGGAAAACCAACCGCCGAAGACGGAGACACATCGGCTGAAACAACTACATTTTTGAGCACCCAAAACATCGATTTGATGGGTCATCCGCTGTGTAGTCCTGACTTGGCACCGAATGACTTATTTTTATTCCCGTACGAAAAAAAACAAATTGAGAGGTCAACGTTTTTCGCATGTTTTGGAGATACCTCAATCAGAGTGGCAAAAGTGTTTCGACAATTGGTTCAAACGTATGGAAAAGTGTATAAATCTTCAAGGGGAATATTTTGAAAAACAATAAACTGATTTTCGATGATTAATATTTCTATTTGTTCTCCAATCCCGAAACATAAAATTCAACCCTCGTATCATAGCGATTATCGTTTCGCTAAAAGTTAGTGAATCGCACTACAGTACCGGGATTCCGTAACTTTTCTAACGATAACGAGAATATCGTTAAGTAGCGACAAATGTCGGTTTTCTTTAACGATATTTGTATTCTCTATTTTTTAGTTAATGAATTTTTTCGCTTGGATATGTCGTTACAATTTAACGACGAATTTCGGTGGAAGTATGGAAACTTAAAACAATTTTAGTTGTAAACATTTGTCAAAGAGAAATAAATAAAAACTTTTTCAAACAAATATGGATAAATCGTTGTAATTATTTATTATTATATGTAAATAAAAAAGATAATTTATATAATATAGATACTTAGAAAAAAAAAGTACGAGGTCCAATAGCTCTATCGAATTTTTATATTCTGAAAGACTATGCAAGCGTTCACAAACACTCCAGAAAATGAAGAGTTGTATTGTAATGATTTATGTCTCGAAAGACACCGCCACGTCGACTTCATAACTCCGAATGCCCTCTCTGTACAATTACGACTTTTGCATAGAGCTTCATTATACAGGAACCTAGGTGTACCGGGAACTTCATCAGGCAAAGGATTCATTAACCATGACTCTGGAGGGTATCCCGAATCACCTAACAAACGTTATTAGTAAAATATTTTGTCTTATAAAAATACTTTTAATACCAATTAAAAAAGTTCTTCGTCACTACAGAAGGCTCGGCCCATCACGGTTTTTACGGAAGTGCAGCTCCATATGAATGAATAGCTCCAGAAAAATTTGCATTCGCATATAAAATGTTAAGTTTTGAATCGTAAAACTTTATAGTAAAATACACACACTTATTGTAGAAAAGTACTGAACAATCGTCATATGTGTGTGTATACCATTTGTAAATTTAATGAGTGGTAACAATTTTGGTTAACGTATGCACTTTCGTGGCTTTTGGGTACAATTATTGCTATGTGCGAACAATCAATTGCCCGTATACATCCTTCAAACGGAATTGGACTCATTCGAAATTCTTCCTTTCCACAATTCCTTTCGTATGTTGTCGTTGGAAATTTTATCCAGTCTATTAGAAGAGAGTTGTTGATGGCATCCGTAACTCTATATAAACAACGGCTAATTGAAGTTTGGCTAAGAGAAATTCCCCATTGTTCACCCACAGGCGGCTCGTGGCGTAAAACCGAATTGCAGATAAAACCTTGTAGCAACATATACATAGCTAGGTTTTGAATGGCTTGAATAATGGAAGAAAAATACCTGCTTATCGGGAGTTATTCCAGTTATTCTCTTGATTGTACCTCATAATTTATACTTTTGATTATTTTTTACTACATTTTTGAAAAACTTGTAACTATATAAAATTGTAATTAATTATGTGCAGGTTTACCAATAAATAAATACAAATACAAATCAAACAGTGTAGGATTGCGTCCAAAACGTCGTATACTTTGTCCTTGTTTTACTTATAGAGGAGCATCACATATTCACTATTACTCAAGTGAAATGGATCTTCAATTTGTCTTAGAATTCTTCTTTCCTGCGTTCGTGTTTGATGCACACAATTTTCTAATAGCATACCAATGTATTGGAATGTCATTTTAGATAACAATTTTTACCTTATTCCATATTTAGTTGCATTTATATTGAACGCCAGTCTCAATTTCATTCAAAATTCAAATGTTTATTTATTTTTTTTATCGAATATTGGTATGACTTTACTACAGCTTTTTTGTTGTAGTTAGCTCACCGACAATTTTCATAATTGACCGATTATTTGAACGATAAAATTCGGTAGACATAATTTATAGAATCACTTTTAGCGGCAATTGTAGTTAAATTCCGAATTTTGACAAGTTAACTACCGAATTTTGTCGTTGAAAAGATACAGAATTGCGGTACAGGTGGTGTTACAAGAACTACTTGTATTGACTTAATTTTTTCATATAGTTTTGGCATAGAATTGTGGAATTCAAACGTACTTATATTTTGCACTTTTTTGTCGACTTTTATCGTTGGTATACATTTGTATTGTATTTAACGCAACTATTTTGCGACACAAACACGAATTGCGGTAGTTGTTCCTTTGTTGGAGGTTGTGTATTATTGCCTATATCTGGTAGTGTTGAAGCTATGCCTTAAACATCCAACATGCAACAAAACCTAGGAAGTTAAAATTATTGAGTGTATAAAATACTCTATTATAATTTGCTCTATGGCCTAGAACGGAAGTGCTCATAATTTGGACACTTAAGCATATCGGACAAGACGACGACAGCTGATGAAGTTCTTGGGTTCGAGTACCACCAAAGAAAAATCTTATTTGTTTATTATTTTTGCTTTTTTGGCGGTTTGTAATGGATTGTTTTAAATTTTTAGACATTTTTATAAAGAAATGAAAAATGTGGCAAGTACAACAAAACGTTTTCTAGAGCGACATCTACATTTAGTTGCCAACATTTCCGGAATTAAATTGTATTCGCCTGAAAGTATACCATACAACTTACGTGGTACGTATACCGAGGGTTTAAGCGACCTTAGTATACGAACACAATCGGAGCGATAACGTCCGCGTTGCCAATTTTTACATGTATTATTATGGAAGAAAAACAAGAGCTGGTGCTTTTAGGATTCTTTTAGGATTCTTTTTATATCCCTGGCGTCAAGCACGCACATTGTTCCCAGTTTAATACAAAAATTATTACGTGTTGTAAAACGTTTTTCTACTTTCTGACAATTACAATTAAATTATTTAAATTTTTTCAATGAAATATGAACCGCAATGGTTAAATCATATTCTATGGGGTAAACATAGAATAATACATACATATAAACTTATTCTCTCATCTGACGTTTCATTTCACACTCTCATCGTAGGTTTGTGGAAATGAGAGCAATTAAATTTAAAATTACCTTACACCAGGTGCAGTTACAAAATATGTTCACTTAACTTTTTCCTGTCGTTTTGGTGTAGAACTGAAAAATTTAAATATATTTTGCACTTTTTTGTTGACTTTAATCGTTGGTATACATTTGTATTGTATTTAACACAACTAGTTTGTCACAAAAACACGAAATTCGGTTGTTGTTCCTTTGTGGATCGCTGTATACTATTGTCACTATCTGGTATTATTGAATCCATATTTTCCACCATCCAATGTTTACTTTCCATCGTACCTATGACATTTAATTTATTGAGCGAATAAAAGCTTCTTTGGTATGTGTTATACTCTGGGAGTAAAGAAGTACAATCATTGCTGTTTTTTATTTTTCCGGCCTGTAGAAAATAATGATTTAAAGACAGACCTCCATTGGTTACAGCCTCCTACGGATCCTACGGAGATAAAAAATTTATTATTCTTGCGATTGGACACACCGATTCCGAGTTATAGGCATTTTTGATATTAGCGTTTTTCTTATTTTGGCGATTCGAAAAAAAATTCCATACGAATTTAACTACTTTATGGAAAACCCTTAGAAACTCCAAAAAAATTAGTAATTTTTTCGATTCGACGCTCCGTTTCTGAGATATGTATATTATTACGGGCCAAATCCCCTAGGATTTCTAAGCAACTTTGGTGAAGGAACCATAGGTCTATCTCGATTTTTGAGTCTCCCACTTTTCAAAAACTGATTTTTTCCCTATAACATCATTTTGATTCAAAATTCGATTTATTTATTCATCGTTATATTATCTTTTTTATGTGTATATGGGGGGTTTTTGGGGTCGAGAAATTCATTTCTGATCTTTATTTTTACCTATGACCACCGCCAGAGGGCGTTTCATGCATACTTTAACTATTTTTCGTCTATTTTCCGATAAAAATTACAAGCTTTTCGGTAGAATTGATATTTATTTTATTTTTTTCAACAGAAATTCAACCTAAAAAAAATGAATTTAGTGGAAGAAAAGCGAAGTAAGTTATTTTTGAAAGTCTTTCTTGCTTTTAAGTCTGGGGTTTTTTGCACGGCTTTCTGATGTAACTGCCATAACACTGTGTCGACTTTTTTCTAAAATACGTTTAGAAACGCTAGCCAGCAATTGAACATGTCTTTCCGTTGCTTGTATGTGTACCGGAATTCTTGGATCAGGCAATGGCGGATCATCGTATTCTAAATATTGTTCCAAATGATCATACGGAATGGTATGAGTAAACGGTGGTTCGAATAAGACATCATCTTTATTTAAATCAATCATATTCGTATAATCTGTACAATTGAAGTTTATCAAAGGTTTTTGATAAACTCTAAGATGTGCCGGGTCGTACAGATTTCTTCGGTAGTGTAAAATTTTCTTAATGTTTCGTGTCTCTTTTTTATCATCAAATAACAGCGCTAACAAAATATTTTCGGAATGTGCGTAATATGAATTGTCTTTAATGACATTATTCACAACTCCGCGTAGATTTGTATCCAAATATTGTGTCCAACGAATGAATTTGTAAAATAATACCCTACCGAAGACCACCGAATTATAGTACTTGATGTTGAAGTGCATCGGTACATACACTTTCATTATGTATGTTGCCAGAATTTTCAAATTCCTTGATGGATTTTCAGTTGACACATACAACCGCAACAATCTATTCGCCTTGGTGAGCCAACGTGAATGAGCTATTGGTCCTGGTTTAATGTGAGACAAATCCGCAGGAACAACACCATTCGAAATTGTATAGGTACTACTAATCGGTGGATAATTCAAATGGATCTAAATCAGGTGGCTTGTTCTCTAGCACGATTATCTCGAATTCATCTACAAGCTGAAAAAAAAGAAATTAGATGAATTAAATGCAATTTTACCATTTAACAATGGAAAAAATCGATGAGAAAAATGACAAATGATACATACCGGAAGATTTTCACACGTTTCAATTTGTTTGCCCAACGTTCCGGTTGTTGTTCGTGGTCCAGTGGTCGATGATCTGTCCAAAGTGTTCAACAAATGACGAAATGGCAGCTCTTCGACAGTATTTGTTGGCTCACCATCACAGCATATGCCGATTAATGCATCGAGAGCAATTTCTTTTTCGACGAAGAATGCATTCAATGTCATCAATTTGTTTTCAGCATTTTCATTTTCGACTTTTGTGTAGCCTATCAATTGAGAATTTGCTTCCTTCAAAACAACTAGATGTGGTTCTTTCACCATCCTTGGATGCAACTTCTCATCGATTTTTTCCATTGTTAAAGCATCGTTTTTTCGGCCGTCGAATCAAATTGGATGCATCATACTGCTTACGAAGCAATTCTTCTCTGCATTTGGCTTTATCTCGACGCACTTTATTTTTATCCATGATGATAGGATTGCCATGTGCATCTTTTACGTCAATGTCTTGCACAAGAGATGTTGCGAGTGCTGCTGATATTCTATCAGACACACCAAATCGATCACACATCGTAGCGAAGTTCGAAGCATCGTATCTGGGAGTATACGGTCCTCGTATCATTGGCGGAACATCTAGTGGATTTGAACTTGGCTCATCTGTATCAATACTTGGTTCATATGCTAAATGGGTATTTTTCGGCTCCATACAAATTGGCTCGCCCTATTGTGCAATATTCCCAATAAGCATTTTGGCTGGAATTCAAGTGGAATTACACTTGAAATCCAGTCTCAATTTTCAATTTCCAGTGTTGAATTACAGTTGAAACACACTTGAATTCAATAGCCAATCCAGCAAAATTCACCATTGAATTACAGTCGAACAAAACAGTACCTTTAGAGTGTAATTACAGCCTTGAATAACAGTGTGATTCAAGTCGAACCGAACCTGTTTTTACACATGAAGTCAAGCATGGAATTGTAGTGGAATTCAAGTCGAACCGAACCTGTTTTTACGACTGAATTCAAGCATGGAATTGCAGTGGAATTCAAGTCGAACCGAACCTGTTTTTACCGTTGAATTCAAGCATGGAATTTCAGTGTTATTCAAGCAATGTTACAACAGTATTTAAGTAGTGTTTTCACATTATGTTAACAATAATTTTCAAACCAATTTCTACCAAATTTTTTACCCCGTTTCCCCTTGTAAAAATAAAACATTTCATAAAAATAGGTACATAATTTTACTTACATAGTTTATAGTTTAAATATAAAAATAAATAAAATAAAAGGGCATAAAACTATTTTAGCAGCAGAGTCAGATCTGCACCAACATTTCACCAACGGTAAAGGCTTTTGCGCTGAGTTGAAAAATAAGTTTTTTTCGCGCTAGCTCCAACTTCTTGAGATATAGGCCTTTAAAGCTTGAGTATATAATCGGTCTTATCTCATGTATTTATCATCGGATCTGCTTGAAATATGTATCATTTGAAACTCCCTTGTGACACTCTATAACTCTGTATGTATATATTTCTTTTTATTAACCCATTGAGGGCTAATTTAAAAAATGTTTTTTAACCTCACTTTTCTGGTTTAATAAACTTGTTGTTTTTGTCTTTTGGTGTTGTTGTCTTTTGTTGTTGTTGTTGTTGTATTTTATTTATGTTGTCCTTTGTTGTAGTTTTTACACACCAAAATAAAAAAAAATATTTCTAAAAACTCGCGCGATTTTTCTGATTTTGTCACACATCCCCCCTGCCTGAGCGCGATTATACATTCAAGCTTTGGAGACCTATATTTCGGAAAATATGGACTTCCGCAAACTTTTTTTTTTTGAATCCGCATTTAATGCTCTACCAGGCAAAAAAAAAGAAAAAAATCCAATTTTGCTGCTAAAAGAAATTTGCTCCAATAAAAGATAAATAAAATTTCATTAGTTTTTTTTTGTGTGAGCTCTATTTTTTCAAGGCTGGCTAAACTATCTTGTATTTTATAAAAATAGGTACATATTTATATGAATTCTTATAATAATATGTGTACTTTTCTTTATATTGTTTTATTTTCTATTCTTTATTTTCTTTTTGCTTATTTTCAGTTTTATTTCTTTATTTTCACTTTAAAAACTTTGTGACTTTCGCGTTGTAAAATTTTTCACCATTAATATTTTATGATTGACATTTAGAGTACTCGAGTGACTCGATTTGATGCCGCCGTTGTTTTTCATTAACGTTCTTTAGCTGGCAGTGTTTCGTATCCCGTCGCCGGAATAATGGATGTAATGTAACATAATCTACTATAAATAAAAACTATTTTTTCACTTCAAATGATTTTCGGTATAAAATCATCATCATCACCGCCGCCAATGATTTTGCATCAACTCTATCACATGCTTCAAACAAATTTATTGTTGTTATTTAACGAACTTCAAACAGACTGAAAAGAGGATGGATTTCAAATATAATTCCACATTGGATTCACACTGGAATTCCAACATTGGAATTCACAAAAAATTTGTGCTTATTGGGTTTACTATTTTACCTAGAAAATACAGTGCAAAAAAAACATATTTTTTTTATTTTTTTTAAGTTCAATTATTTTTAATTTACCATTTTTTAAGGAAAAGTTTTGTTTATTTTAATACATAATGTATGTATTTATGTAATTTGGTTTTATATGTTACTGGTTTGTACATTTTTTATGTATTTGTGGCACTTGTGATGCACATTTGCGTATGTGTGGCAAACGGGGTCGTCACATTGTTGGCAACGGAAGCGGGTTTTTCGATGCTTGCGAGTTTCGCCAAGACACAAAGCGCACGAACCAGGCCTATATACTTGTGGAGGCACCAGAATGGCTATTGGTGGCATCTGGAATGATGTTAAGTTATGCAAAAAGTTTAATATGTGTGTATGAATGATTTATATGTATGTATATATAATAGATTTTCAAGGCTTCTTGAATATTACGAAATCGAATAATGTTTGGATTTTTAGCTCTCTCTTGCATTACAGGCAATACCAATTGGCTCTGTTCTTTCTCCTTCTCTTTTTCTTATTTTCATTGACGATCTCCTGGGTCAGACTGTGAATCCAATCTACTCTTTTGCCGATGACAGTAACCTCTGCCATTCTTATTCATTCGATCGTAGGCCAAGTCTTCAAGAGATTGAAGGCAAACGCCGGACGATGAATGAAACACTCGACCGCGATCTGGTGTCCATTGTTGAATGGGGTCGAAGGAATAGAGTAGATTTTAATGCGAGTAAGACCCAGTGTTGTTTGTTGTCGCATAAACGTATTTCTGACCCAGGTGTGTCGTCATTGTCTATGGACGGTGTGGATATTGATGAATCAGACGCTCTTGATGTTCTGGGCATGAAAATACAATGTGATGTCCGTTGGGCAAAACATGTATTTGAAGTGTCGAAAGATGCATTCAAGTGTCTAGGCTTTTTAAAGCGGTGCAAGAAATATCTTCTCAATATCTACACCACCTACATCAGGCCAAAGATGGAATATAACTCCCATATATGGGCAGGTGCTCCTAGGACTTCTTTGGAGCTTCTCGACCGTGTCCAGAGGAGAGCGACGGTGTTAATAGGGGACAGTAGGGTATCCAACTCTATTGCCTCCCTTGAGCATCGTCGAAATGTGGGTTGCGTGTCACTGTTCTATCGATATTTCCACGGTATGTGTTCCTCGGACATCCGTCAACTTATGCCGGACGTGAGGATATTTAGCCGAAGTACGCGGCTTTCCAGGAACTCTCATCCGTTTTTTATCGAGTGGCCGATTGACCGCACTACACACTATAGAGAAAATTCGTTCTTCAGCCGTACAGTCCGTATGTGGAATAAACTTCCGGCTAGTGTATTTCCCACCAATTGTGACATACAAACATTCAAGGCAAATATCAACAGACACTACTCCCTCTTTCCACCCTCTACTATCTCAATTTTCCTTCGCCAACACAATGCACTGCATTTATAGGGGGCATCCCCTGAGTGTTGGTTTGATAAAAAAAAAATAAAAAAAAAAATTGCGTACATAATTCAATAATGAAACTACGTCGTTTGTCACTCTCCTTTTTTCGTTGTTTATCTGTATAGACAGTACGTCCAGTGTAGTGATATTTCGAGACCGACTTCATGACGACATTTTCGCCTTGATTTGTTTCGCGTTCTGAATCTTCCAATTTGCCTGTGTAAATTATCACTTTCAACGGAAAGTGTGATTTTGCATCGCAAATCCACCAGACTTTAATCCCATATTTCGCGGGTTTGAATGGTATATACTGCGTGAATCTGGTTCGGCCACGGAAAGGGAATAATTGTTCGTCCACTGTGACATTATCATGGAGTATGTACACACGCTCAAGGTTAGCCATTACCATCATCCAAATATCGTCTATGTGCGCAGATTTGCTAGTCAATAGACGTTTTGCACGAGTCCCACTGTTGTCAAAACGAATATAGCTCGTGATATCGCATGATTGTACGAAACCCACAATTCCTTTATTGGTTGTTTATTTGAGCCGAAAACACCAGCAAATAGTAGCAAACCAAAATATGCACACATTTCATTTATGCTACATTTTATTATACTTATGTCCATGTCTGAATTTGGCTCGGATTAGCCGCATTCCATTTGGAAGTAATCTCACAAGCTTTGCGATTGTTCTCTCGGACAATAATTGAAACAATTTCTAGGGTCATTATTGATCTAAAAATAGCCACAGGATTGGCAACTGTACCACCGAGATGACCATGACGTGTTCTACGTTATGCTGTCGTATACGATCGACAGCCGGCATTGGATCGATAAACCACTGTGTGTTATGTTGCGATGTATAGAACCTACCACCTTGCGCTTCAGTAACACCTACCATTGTAGACAATACATCTTCTTGTACAGGATGTTCGACTTCCAATTCACCTTCATCAGATTCTTCGCGAGTCTCATTTTCAACCACGAACTCAGTTTCCACAACGGATGCATCTTCGTTCAAATCGTCGTCATCACTACCATCAAATGGATCTTCCTCATCATCACTGTTACATATAATGTTGGCAAATCTTTCATCTACCTCTTCCCTAGCCTCCGTCGATAATTGATTGTACCGTGTGGACCACCGGACAGTGATATCGACAACTTCATCATCGGTAATAAATAAATAAATCCATTTTCAACCACAAATAAAACAAAGCAATTAACCAAACAAAAGTAGACAAAACGGGCAAATCAAAACTAACCAAAAGTCACATGCGCCAAAATATCAAACGAATTCACAGACTATTACAGAGAAGCTTGTTCATCAAAGAAAGATATTTCAAATCAAAAAATCAAACCAAATTTCAAATCAATAAATAAAATTTCAATAGAGTTCCATTTCAAATCTAGATTTGAATTCACAGAATTCAATTCTTTCACAGTTTAAATTTTGAATTCATAGCCAATTACAGCAATTGTATTTTGAAAAAGTACTTTTTTCTCAGAAATGTTCTTTCGTCTGGCCAGACGACACAGTTCAAATACGACGTTACTGACTTTGAAGCAAAAGTTTGTTCTACCAACAGTTACAAAATGATTTTAATTAATTTTATTGTATTGAGCGACTCTGTATTTGAAAAGTCACGAAAGGGTTTCTGAATTGAGCACATAGAAAAAAAGTTATTAAGATAAAAAGAACGATTTCGTCTGGCCAGACGACATAGTCAAACGGAGGGTTAACGAAAAAGCGTCTTGTGAAAAATCGAATACATAACATTGTAACAAGTATTTTTGTGACAGAAACTAAATTATGTTTACAGTAACTAATATTTCCATTCCTCTTGAAACAATTCCAAAACAGGGTTTTTGAAAGCTTCAATTGCTTCTACGGCGCTCGTAAATCGTTGGCCACGCAGTTTACCTTTGATATTCGGGAACAAGTCAGGACTGTACGGAGGATGTGATCAATTCGATGTTTTAAAAAAATGCACCTCTTTGACTAGATGTGTGAGAGTTCGTATTGTCATGATGGAGAATGATTCGTCTTTGGCGGTTGGTTTTATGAATTTCTCCGAAGACTTCCGGCAAACCAATGGTCGTGTACGACTCAGAATTTACCGTCCTACCTTGCTCAAGCGGGACAGTGGCCACATGATCCATTCGGCCGAAGAAATAGGTGGCCATTTACTTCGCTGTGCTTCTTCCACGAAGAACTTTTGTTGGATTTAGCTCGTCTTGAACAACCCACACGGCCGATTGCTGTTTGGTTTCCGGCTCATACGCATATATATCACAGTGCAACACGAAAAAAATAACTATATACGGACACCACTACGTGATAAAAGACAAAAAAAAAAATCTTGCAATACCGTTCAGAATTTCGATTTACTCTCTGAGGCGAAGTTGTAGCTCTTGTCATAAAGAACAAAAATTGCGAACATATAATAAATTTTTGTAGTTGATTGTTTCCTTGAATTTTGAACGGTTTGCTACCTATGGACCTGAACACGGGAAAAAAGGTAAAAAAAATCGAATTTTTTTAAGTTTTTTGCGATTTTGATCTGGAAGGTGAAGTTTTTTGGATTTTATATGTTCGCAATTTTTGTTCTTTATGACAAGAGCTTTGCCTCAGAGAGTAAATCGAAATTCTGAACGGTTTGCAAGATATGATCCTGAGAAAATGATCACATTTTACGAAAATGATACCGAGGCCCCAAATCTTTGGCGGCCCATAAAAAAAAAAGTGCATGACTTTGGGAAAAATTGGGAAACACGGGTCTTTTTTTTTAGTCTTTTATCACGTAGTGGTGTCCGTATATGGTTATTTTGCCATGACTTAAAAAGTTACACACAGTGTATGTATATATATATCGCTGATTCGGTCACAGTCGATCTATTTAATAATTTTCTTACATCAATTGAACTTTGAGCCATTTTTTGAGCGATAGTCAAATTATGTGGGATCCAACGCGAACAAATCCTTTTTATAGCCAAATGTTCTTGCCAAATCGAATGTATTGAAGTGGAACTAATGTGCAAGGATGCCTCTATCTCACGATATGTCACATGACAGTCTGGCATTATCAGTTCACGCACTGCATCAATGTTTTGTGGTAGAACAACCGATTTTGGACGACCTTCACGAAATTCACCCTGGAGCGAACGGCGTCCGAGACTGCACTCTTGGTACCAGCGATTTACAGTGGTTTTGAAAGTCGAAACAAGTTGATTGAGGCACTCTTATCTCGATAATCCACGCCGAAAATCATAAAAAATCATCGCGCGAAAAATGTTACGGGTTAATTACATTTTTTGACCGAGATGAATTTTTCAACACCTGTAAATGGAAAAATAGTGCTCGTAAGTGAAAACGTTCTATGTATATTATGCTAAAAAAAAATGTCAAACTTTTCAATGGGAACACTAGTATTACCTGTTCCCGAAATATAAATAGTAACCCTCGTAGTACATAGTGAAACGGGGTAGCCATTGGAACTACTCCATTATGTTGTTGCTGGGTCATTTTCTTCCATATATAATTAAAACACAATAGGCAAATTTGCACACAAAAATATTGCCTACTTTTTGGAGTTTTCATTTAATCCGTAAAAGTTGGAAAAGCACTGTTATAAATAAACTAATCGAAGATCTCATAATCAAAAAAACAACCTGGCTACGGTTGGAGAGTATAACGAATAACCGTAATTCCAAATTCTCAGACTCTACATTATGTTAAAAAAAATACAGGTAAACTCAGAGGAATAAGTACAACACCTACTACATTCACTTGTATTATTTTATTATGCTCCTTATAAAAAAATATTTAATATCATCACCCACTTGATTGACAGAGTTAAGTTGTGACGCAATACGTATTCTTCTATTTTTTTATATCTTTATAACTCAATGAAGCCTACAGAACAAGTGCCCATCGCCTTCCGCCACAACCGCTTTATTCCTGATAATCAATTGCATTGTGCAATGTGTTGCTTCCAGAGTTATCATGAGAGCAGAGTATAAAATCGAAAGAGAAGCAGAGCGATAACGATAATGAATACATGCAGTACATACATCCATAGGGAGAACGAATATCAGTATTTAAGAAATAATGTAAACTTAAACGAATACAAAAACAAAATATAATCAGCGACCGGTCTTTATCACATGCTCGAGTAAGTGAGCGAGTATAGAGAAGAGTCGCGACGTGACGTGACAAATACTTGAAAAGTCACTCTTGTGGAAAAATACTTTAATTTTTTTCGATTTAATAAAGTTTAAAAAAATATATACAGTCACTCCAAAAAATGAGTGCTCAGTCGCTCATTAAAAATGTATATAATCTTATCACTTCACTCTTACACTTTTAAAACGATTTTAGCATGAATGTGTACTTTGATTTTGTGAGAATATAAATGACATTCAGTTTTCAGAGTTTGTAAAATTACAACAAAAACGGAATAAGTACTCTTTCCTAGCTCCAAAAAGTGAGGGCTCATTTATACATAAGTATGTATGTATGTTGAGGAAACAGGTTTGAAATAACGGGAAACTAAACTTAATAACATGCAAAAATTATGAAGTGATATGTTTCCAAGCCTATCAGTAAGAGTTTGTCGGAGGACAAAGACATATTATAAAATAAACGTAAGGAAACATCGGAGGCCGAGCGAAAAGGCATAATAAATTTACGAGAAAGCAATAAATCTTTACGAGAAATTGGTAAAATAGTGAAAAGACCACAGTAAAAAAAAATAATTGATAAGTACAAATGTGGCCGTCGGTGGTGCAATGGTTAGTGTGCGCGGCTCTTGTACATGAGATCATGGGCTCGAACCCAGCTCTGACCACCTTCAAAAAAAATTTCTTTCGGCGGCGGTCACCTCGCATAGTGGCGGCGACACTATCGAGTATATAGCCATGAAAAAGCTTCTCAAAATACCGTTCGAAATCGGTGTAAAACTGTAGGTCCCAATCAGTGAGTGAAAACTTGAATGCGCACAGCTCAGTGATTGTGAGAAGTTCTCCCCGGTCCCTTTATGGGATGTAATGGGTTTATTTCATTCTTTAAGTACAATACGACAAAAAAAATTGAGAATAATCCACGATCTGGCCGACCAAAAGTTTTAACGGAGACTGAAAGAAGATATAGTGTTCAAGAAATAAAAAAATCCCAAAGTTACAACTACTCAACTGACAAAGTCAGTAAATATAAGCTACGGCAAAAGTGTTTGCGTTAATACTATCCGTAATGTGCTGTATGAAGCTGGCTTTCATGGGCGTCTTCCTCGAAGGAAGCCATATATCAGCAAGGTAAATAAAAGAAAGCGCCTTGCTTATGCCAAAGCACACATAAATGAATCTATGGAATTCTGGAATCGAGTTATTTTCACAGACGAAAGCAAATATAATATATATGGTCACGATGGACGATTAAAAATATGGCGAAAGGCGAACGAGGAATTCAGAAACAAAAATCTGTACCCAACCTTTAAACATGGCGGAGGATCAGTGCTTGTATGGGGTTGTATGAGTGCATCAAATAATTGATGACATAATGGATCACCTAGCGTCCAAAAAATGGGCTTACCATCAAATTATATATTTACCCAAGATAATGATCCTAAGCACACTGCCTACAACACAAAGATGTGGCTACTATATAATACTCCCAAATGGATGGAAACACCTCCTCAATCGCCAGACATAAACACCATTGAAAATTTATGGGATCACCTCCAGAGAAAGATCAGAGAAAGAGACATTAGGACCAGACATAATTTAGTCAGCGCTTTAGAGGAAGAGTGGGGACGAATTCCGCCTGAGGTGACCCAAAATCTTGTTAATTCTATTCCTAGACGATTGGAGGTAATAATTAAGAACAAGGGATCACTAGCCAAATATTAATTTTTAATGTTCTAAGTGATTTCTGCGGAGAAATCGTACATGAGCACTTACTTTTTGAAGCTTAGAATAAGAAATCTTATTGTTTTTGTTGTTATTATATTAAATTTAAATTCAATGTATATTTTATTTTTCTATAAAATCACAGTACACATTGTGATGAATAAATATCAATCGTTCATTTTGTTGTAAATGTTAAAAAGTTTTGTTCTAATTAGTTTAAACATTTACTGGGAAAGTGAGCACTCATTTATTGGAGTGACTGTACATAAATACATACATAACTTTGGGCTGCCTATGAAGGAATTCGGTATGAATGAGCTGTTTGTGTGTAATACCTTATAAACATGCAGAACAAAGTAAGAAAGATAAATAGCGATAGATGACTGGAAATGGATAGGGTTGCTCAAGGCGTTTTTCACACATTTGGCTTTGTTCATTGAACCATAGAGAAATAGAAAAGAGCCGCTATGTCTCTCTTCGTGTTCTCTTGATGACGACGTGCAAAACAAATTGAGGAACCCTATCCATTTCCAGTCATCTATCGCTATTTCTCTTTCTTACTTTATTCTGCATATTTCGCAAACTCTAAGGCTGTTCATCTGTTGCATAGAACCCTCCTGGGTTTCCCCAGTTTAGTGCCTTCCATGTAGCCTATTGTTATCAGGTATTACAGACAAACTAAAATATAAATTGTTCTCATTCTGCGTGGGTTGCCAAGTCTGTATAACTCTTGCTCCAACTTTTCCAATTACATTTCTTGATTTCCGGTCCATGAAAAACAGCTGTTGCAGACTCTATTGGAAAACCTAATGTAACCTTTAAAATAAATTGTATGACATTATAAACTGGTGGGTCGAGAAATTCAATGGGCCCTTAACGAGTCCCTTGCCGAACGATACATGGCTGCATACAAACCAATTCGGCTTCGCGGAATACTTAATAAGATGAATTGTAAAACTGATAATTAAATCCAATAAAAATAAAAATAAAAAAAAGTAATTGAATGGTGGTCAGTGCGCGGTTACAACCCACATTCCTGCGTAGAAGTCACGCCAGCTATCCATCGCACCACCGTCAAACAGTGGCTCAGAATCGTTTTCCGTTGATCAAAACCCTGTAACTTTTGATCTGGTAAAAATGTTTTAGAAAGCGAAAACCGGATAAACGATTTTTTGCTATTAACCGTGTCCCGGTTTTAAAAAACGTAATTTGAGAACAAACCGGTTATTTGGCGTCCGTTTACCGGTTTTTACTAAATTTGTGTTTGTATTCTTATACAAATTAATAATAAATGATATGATTTTCGAATTTTAATGAAATTTTGGAATTTCTATTTTCAAATACGATTTTATGCTTCAATAAGTTCTAAATGTCATTTCCAAACAATTTATTATTCGAAAGAAATGCATACATGTAAATCTCTTTCAAATTAGAATGATTTTGTCAGTTTATTGTGAATTTGAATACAACATTAAAATTTTATATTTAATTTAATAATTTATTTACTAATTTAATTTAATAGTAATATTTAAATAGAGTTGTGAAATTTTGAGTTTTAAACACGAATAAGTACATGATTTGATCGCTAAACAAATGTATTGAAAGTGATACATGTGTAATTTAGTTTAAAGAAAAAAAAACGAAAAACCCGGGTTTTGCTTAAATTAAAAACCGAAAACCGGTTTCTTGAAAAATTGATTTATCGAAAAAACCGAAAACCGGCTTTTAAGAAATTACGGATTTTTGGACACTCTAGACACAGGGCGACAATCTCAGTTCAGAGCACAAAGTCAAAACATCAACCAGACATCATAGACTAATTCGACTTCCACACGATGACTTTTTAACGCCCGTCACTTTTCATGACTTACGATGCTTCTTGGTGTGGGAAGAAGAGAGGTAACAAAACAATCACGAAATGAAATTTGAGGGGGATTATCGACGTTTCTCTTTCACCACTTTCGTATTTGTACATGGCGGTAAAGCAACAGTAGTAACAACAACAGAACAATTGTTTTGAAGTAATTATTAAAAAAAAAATTTCGGTGAACTGGAGAAAATAAAAAATTGTTGAGTTTGTGTTTTACACTTTACATTTTCCATTACGAATAAACAACAAAAGAAGTTTGATCGACAAAACGTCAAAAAAAAATCACGCATGGTTGTATTTAGGAAGTCGTCGTCTGAACGCACGTAGATTTACGAAGGGTTACCAAAACAGAATGAACACAAAAAGCGCGCGTAGAAAGTCATCGTGTGGAAAATGAATAATACATACATAGATACATTTATTCTCTCACCTGTCGTGTCATTTCACACTCTTCGTCGTTGGTTTGTGGAAATGAGCGAAATTAAATTTAAAATTAACTTACACCAGGTGGAGTTACAAAATATGTTCACTTAACTTGTTCATGTCGTTTTGGTGTACAACTGAAAAATTTAAACGTATTTTGCATTTTTTTTGTTGACTTTTATCGTTGGTATACATTTGTATTGTATTTATCACAACTATTTTGACACGAAATTCGGTTGTTGTTGCTTTGTTGGACGTTGTTTACTATTGCCTGTATCTGGTATTATTAAACCCATGATTTCCACCATCCAATGTTTACTTTCCACCCTACCTATGACGTTTAATTTATTGAGGGAATAAAAGTATCTATTTATGTATTTATTAGTCTATGCCAGACATAAGTATACCCTTGGGTTAAATTAGATTTTCGTTTTAAAAAGTTTGATAATATATTTTAAAACATTTGGTAGGTGCGAATTAAGATGCAGTTCTACGTGACAGCTGATACGTCGGAAAAGTTATTCAAGAATTTATCACTACAGTCACAGTAGTTAGGCGTCTGAAGATGAACTTGTCACGGAGATCGAAACGGGTTATCTAGTGGTGTATTCAAGGGCTATCGATGAGACAGCTGATCAATTTAGTACTTGGAGTTAGTACTTGGATGCTTTCAAAGAAGAAAAGGTGATAGGTGACTGGGTTGCAGGGTGTGATTTTCAAACATTTGCTGCCGCGTGTCAAGCAAAAAGTAGAAAACATATCAACTGGGAGTAAATTAAATAAAAACGATGTACAGTCAAAATTTATCTTCACTCAAATGTGAAACCCTAGTCATTCTCTTTTCTCTCTCTTACTCTCTTCGATGAATATTTCAATGCACGAGCAGCTTTTTGATAGTGGTATTGTATATAACTATACAAATTCCAACCATGTTGAAGTAAAATTACATAAACTATGCAAAAAGTATGAAATAATCAAGATATGACGCGTGATAGAAATGTCTTTGAGAGAATTTCTAGCACTTTCGGGTTCTCTTTTACCAGGGTTGCCAAATTGCGCACATCTTCTTGTCGTCTAATTCTAGATCTTCTTTGAATTAAATCGATTAGAAAAAGGGATATTTAGTGAAAAAATCAAAATGTAATGAAGTATTATTATAAAATTATTTCTCTCATTCCACTATCATTCTCTATATGTTTTCCAAGTACCTCGCGGTCTTCGTTTAGTACAAAAAACAGCTGTTGCAAACTCTTATTAACGTTACTCGGTGGTTGTACTGCATACAAAGGGCTATAGGCCATGTACTAAAACAATGCTCCACTGACACTAGTCATGATAGTGCAAAATTGAGTACATGCGAGTTAGTTTTGTTATGTTTTTTTATCTCTCTGAATTTGTTGCTTTTTGTTTTGAATATTTGTTGTTTTATTCAAAATTCAACAACGAATAATGGGAAAAAAATTATTTCGTTTTCCTATATTGGTGCCCATTTTATTCGTTTAGACATTAAAAAAAATTATTATGTACTCATTTTTGCACGCCACTGTCTTTACGAAAACATCCAGAACAAAACTTTCCTATTAAATTTGATTTGAAATCTATTTCAATCAATAATTTTGTAATTTCAAGTACACCAATCATTTGACCCAGTAAATTAATAATTTGTATATATTTGCAGGTATTTGACATAAATTAATATTTGTGTCCTAAAGTACTCGTGTAATTGAGTCAACATAAAATTTTATTGCATCGAGTTTTTGTGTTTAAACAAAGTATTATACTGCATTCACACTGCAGCAGGATTCTTTCATATGGAGATTTCGTATATGTCAACAGCTGATCATTGTATTGAAAAACATATTTTTGGATAAACGAAATCTCCAAACAAGAGATTTCGATTGCAAAGTGATCAGCACTTTAATTGAAGTTTTTCGGCAATAATATTTCCTGTGTAGGAACTGGTTAACCGGTTTTTTGCGTATGGTGTAATTTATATAGTTGAGAAGAAATTTATACACAACAACGTATGAAATACGGGGTTAGATCATCATTCACACTTTGCGTATACATTGGCTGGTTATTCGTAAATGTTGTGGTAAGAAGCCTTGC
This sequence comes from Phaonia tiefii, assembly GCA_963931995.1. Taxonomy (NCBI): domain Eukaryota; kingdom Metazoa; phylum Arthropoda; class Insecta; order Diptera; family Muscidae; genus Phaonia; species Phaonia tiefii. The sequence continues at coordinate 190,618,906 of OZ008368.1, read as the reverse complement.
AAAAAGTTTGTAGAGACTATCAGCCAAAGTCACGGTGTCGAACCATAACGTTCGCTTTCATTCTATGCGACATACAGCTGATTTGGGAGTCACTAACAAGCGAACGAAAACATATACAAATCAGTACAAAAGCGGACCCCACTTACACCCTCTCCCACAAAATCCAAGCGAACGAAGTTTGTCACTCACTTTCGTTTCAAAATGCGAGTCACTATCTTTCGACTTGTCGTTCGCATGGTTTTACGTGTGTTTGTGTGGTTGTTGTTCAAATCAATAACATAAAGTTGACGTTCGCCATTTAATTTCGGAGCGAGAGAGAAGAGTACGTAGAACCAGTATCTGCAGGTGCCGCAAAGTTGGCGTTTTTGTGATGAAATTGAAATATATATTCATAATAAATTTATTATAATGACATTATTTTCTGCCCATTGTAATTCTTCCATTGAATTCTATTTAAATTGTTTCTGTTTCAACCTTTTATTTGATTTCCAGCTATGCGACAACCACAAGACAAGTGACTGGTTTTGACATTTTCGTTCGCTTAGATGACAGCGAAAATAGTTAGTGGCTTCCGATTTTGCAAACACACAATCACACAAAAACATTTAAAGCGTGTGATAAGAACAAAAGCGAGTGTCTGGCTTTGGTTCGCTTAGGTTTTCTTTCGAGATCGTGACTTTGGCTGTATATTTGTCCAACCGGTTCGATGCTTCGAATTTCTCTACAGATAGCCACGTCACGCTTTTGCAAGAATCAATAAGCCTGGGCCTACGGGCGGAGTCTCGGTCGTTGTATTCTTTGGCTTCCTCCAGACTACGAATACACCTCGCGCTGGTTCACCTTAATACACTCTACTGGCATGACCTACACAGAAAAAAATTGATACTCAAATCAAATACGAAATTTGTCAACTCAATTAGTTTTATATTTGGATTTTAGCTATTGAAGAAAATTGTTAACTCAAGTACACAAATTGTAGGTCTATAATTGAAAATATTTCAATTTAATTTACACTCGACTTGAGTATAAAGTTTATAACATTTTTGATTAAATGTATACTTGTGTTAATTTAAATTAATCAAAAATTTATTTATGTTCTCAATTATATACATAATCAACTTGAGTATCAAATTAATCAACATTTTATATACATTTTCGCATGCATAATTAACACGATAACGATGATAATTACAATTCAATAAGTGTGTCGCTATTTCGATGCCCACAGAGAGGTGCCTTCTCCACAAACATTTGGGTATATGGTCACACAGCACTGTACGCAGGATTTTCGGGGGGGGCTCATCTTGAAATTTAGGTTAAAAAATATCACAACATTCAAAAATATCAAAAATCACCACATCAAGACATAATTTCGTACATGCCCGTCGTCACACCTTATAGGGATAGACAAAACTTAACTTAATGAGAATTGTTTCAACACATATTAGTAGGAAAATTTTCAAAACACTTTCCAACTAAATTTTATTCAAAGTTTCTTTTGTAATTTCAAGTACACAAATAATTGGCCAAGTGAAATGGTAATTAGTGTCAATTGTATTAATTAATTTCCTGATTTCTGCGTAAATTTGTTTCTCGACCAAGTGACTCAATTAAAATGTAATTGGATCGCTTTTTGTGTTTAAACAAAATCTTAAACAAATCAGACGCAGTCTATATATTTTTCGGCGATATGAAATAACTCCCAATGAAATAACTTCCAATGAAACAAGTCCCAATGAAATAATTCCCAAGAAATATGATATAATTTCGAAAACAAAATAATGCAATGAAACCCAAACAAAATGAAATAATTCCCAAGAACTTAGATGAAATACGTTCCAAATTTTGGGACTTCACAAAATATTCGACATGAATTAGAAGTACTTGTTTAAAACAACCAATAAGCACTACCAAAAATGTTACGTCTACCAGTATTTTCGTATTAACCTTGGGAATGCTCTTTTTTATTAAGTTTAAAATTTTTTGTGACGCGAAAACGCAGTAATAGCTCATTCGCACTACAAAATATTTTCCCGATTTCGTATCAAATGTCCTAACAAAATCCGAAGTGTTCGCATTGGGATTTTTCCTGATTCGATTGAAAGTCAAGGCGCTTTGACGAGGTAGTTTTACTACGACAACAAACACACCAAGCCGACAACAGTAGGCATTTTGCTTTGTCTGGAATTTTTCCACAATCAAATTCAGTACAAATGTATTCCAAGAATAATAGTAAACAAAAAAGTATAAAAAATATGTTTGAGAAAGAAATGCGATAAATAAAAGTACCACCACATCGATGCGCCGTGATTGAAATGGTTATAAACAAACGTACTATTCGTTCATAGTGTGAGATAAAACAGCGCTGCATTAAGCAAATCAGGCATTTTTTTCCTGATTCCTAGACAAATAAGAAAAATACCCGATTTGTCATCTGTCAAAACGTATGAGAAATCAAGCAAATTTTCTTGATTTCTGCTTGAAATCAACAAAAGTGTCAAAATCAAGATAATCGATGCCAGTGCGAATGCTGTATAAGAATAATCATCAGCTGCAATAATTTCAATTGGAGTTTTTCGGGAAGACACAAATATGTATATATACATATAATTATTTAATTTTTCGCAAATGAAATAAATCCCTAAAAAGCGAAATAACTCCCAAAAACGTATAATGTAATAAATCCCAAAATAACGTAACATCTCCCAAATATCATTACAACATGAAATAAGTCCCAAAAAAAGACTTCTTTCATTTAAAATTTTTCGGGAAATAAAATTTGATGAAATAAGTCCTAAAAAAATAAATGGAATAACTCCCAAAAAATATGCAATAACCTCCCAAGAATTTGGAAGTTATTTCACATGAAATAACTCCCAAAATGTATGGAAATTTTTTTGGACTTATTTCATTTTATTTGTGGGACTTATTTCATTTGGGTGTTATTTCATAGAGCCAATACTGGATAGGCCCGAAATAATAGATTTACGCAAACACATTTCACGTTTTGATTTCCAACTGTGGATCCAAGGTAAATCAACTCTTTCACTAGCTCGAAGTTAAAACGTTTCTCGATGTTCGTGCATTGTTGCTGCCGAAAGGAACCTCTGCAACAATTAACTAATTTAATTTTGCATTGCCCACATTCACTGCCCAACCCACCTTCGCTGATTCGTTCTCAAGTTTTGAAAATACTGCAGTAACTTTTGTGTTTACTTCAACTTTTCTTTTTATTATTTCCTTTAAGATATTGAAGAGGTCACACGTCTTATATGAGGCATTATCTGGTACCAAATATTTCGGTAAAACCTATACCAATCTTCACTAGGGCTTCGGTGTTAGTCAGTGTAAGTCTGCAAATGCATATCAGCTTAATAGGAATGTCAATCTCGGCGAAGCTTAGTAGAGCTTTTACTGTACAAGTATCGTGCTATCGAAGAGTGGCTCTGTACATTATGCTGAAAAGGACCAAGTATGGAATGGATTCAAGGCGTATTCTACTGTAGTTTACACATACACCTGTATTAGTCGACGAACGACTCACTTAGACTTACATGTTAGTCCATTACGATTCCTTAATTAAGATGACAAATTTCGTGTTTGATTTAAGTATTAATTCAGTCTGTGCGTTACAACTTCTACAGAAGCCATTTGGTAGTTTCTCCAATTTTTGTATCCCTTCCAAAAAAATAGGATTTTTCGAGGTCCATACACTAGGCATTTGTTTGATCAATTATTTCATTGTTGGAGCTAAATCTCTTTCCACCGAGCCATTTCTTTAGGTTTGGAAATAGTCACTGGGGGCTAAATCCGGAGAATATGGCGGATGATGTACCAATTCGTAGCCCAATTCATGGAATTTTGCCATTGAGAGTACACACGTGTGCACCCGTGCGTTTATGTTCAATTGAGAGAAAACGTGACGGCACCCATCTTGCAGACAGCTTTCTTAAACCCAACTAATCATTTAAAATCGAAAACAAAGCCGCCATATGAAATGTCTATGACATCAACAATCTCCCGCACTTTTACTCTTCGATCGTCCAATACCATATCGACATTTTCGGGTGTATTGACCTCAATTGGCCGTCCAGAACGTTCAGCGCAGGGGGTTCTATGCCACAGCTGAGTGGCGAAACATGCAGAATAAAGTAAGAAAGAGAAATAGCGATAGATGACTGGAAATGTGTAGGGTTGCTCAATGCGTTTTTCACACATTTCCCTTTGTGCATTGAGCCAAAAGTAAAAAACTCATCAACTAAGAGTATTTTTGTGATAATTAAATCGAGGCAAAATGGATATCAAGTGCAATAAATCAACATGTAGTGTGTCAAATGTTAGAGTAAAATTATTTATAGAGATTGCAAATAAAACACAAACTTATTAAAATACAGATTTTTCTCATTCTACATGGGTTTCCAAGTCTGTATAACTCTTGCTCCAACTTTCTTGGTTTCCGGTCCAGTGACTTCTTGGTTTCCGGTCCAAGAAAAACAGCTGTTGAAGAATCTATGTATATTACTCTATGGTTCAGCGTCATTTGTACTTGTGCGACCACAACGAAAGTCAGTAAACCACTTTTTTACCATCGAAATCGATGTTGCAGAGTCCCCATAGAATTTATCAAGCTTTTCCTTGGTTTGATTGACGGGTTTTCCCCAAAAAAATAATGTTTAATGAGTATTCGAAATTCACTTTTTTCCATGTTTAAAAAATCCACGAGGTTGTATGTTTTGAGCAGCTGTCAACCGCAAAGTAAATGACGGAACTTGCTCAAAAGTCTAGTAGTCTATTAACAGATGGTACTTGATGCGAGCAGTCTTGCATTTCATATAACTACGAGGGAAGTTCGAAAAGTCACGGACTTATTGATCCGCCCTCTATTTATCCAATCGACTCGATCTTTTCGTCCACATGACCCTTCCAGCGGAGTCTTGGTCGTCCTATATTTCCAGTTCCTTTTAGGTATGACTTCGAATACTGACTTGGCTCTGGTTCAGCCTTATCTATTCTGCTGGCATAACGTAATCGCCTTATTTTGATTCACTTAACTACGTCAATGTGGAGATACAGGTCGTAAAAAACTTCATTTAACCTTTTAATCTACAAAATTAACAAAATACGCACCAAGGGGCTAATTATGTAAGAATCGATATCGAATTCCCTATCGTTTTGTCGTTAGTGAAGTTTTATGAAAGTATCTATTTTAAATGTTTTATGAACCAGCATTCCGTCGGTGATGCAATGGTTAGTGTGCGCTGCTCTTGTACATGAGAACATGGGTTCGATCCCTGCTCAGACCACCTTACATTTCTTTCGACGACGGTCACTTCGCTTAGTGATGGCGACACTATCGAGTACTTAGCCATGAAAAAGCTTCTCAAAATACCGTTCGGAACCGGTGGAAAACTGTAGGTACCAATCAGTGAGTGTAAAAAGTAGAAATCGCACTTCTCACTGATTGTGAGAAGCTCTTCTCAATCCCTTCATGAGATGTTATGGGATACCATTTTGCTATGGGCCCGCATTATCGACATATCGATATCGTTTGGACGATTATCACATACATAATTAGGTCTCAGGGTAGTGTCGGTAATGAAGTTTCATATACGCATGTATTTTAAATGGTGTATGAACTGTCATTATCGGCATATAGGTATCGTTTGGGCGATTATCTTCATATACAATTAGGCACCAGGAGTTCGGAAATAGACTGTCAAGTACCTAGAAATGCAGGGGTTTTTTCTCAGACGCATATTTTGTGCAAAACAAGAATGCGTACAGCTCTCACTGGTTCTGAGAAGCACTCCCCAATCCCTTAATGGGGAACCCATATAATATATGGGAAGCATTCCTAAAAAAAACGCGCCGATGGGTGAAAATTCGACTTTTGGGTAGTTGAAAAGCGTTAAATCTAGCGCGAAACGCGCTAAATTGGCTACTCTGGCTGTCTAAAACAAAAATGTATCTATCAATTGCAGTCTATTTTATAAACCGCTTCATTTTCAATAGTACTGTTATCTCATACTTTAAAAAAACATGTTCAAAATTTCACTTGAAATTTATTAATAATTTGTTATTCACTTTAAATGGCATAATATTCAATATGAGTTGTTTTATAAAAATTAAAAATATTGGCCACTTCGTAGGCCCAAGCAAAATTTTTTTATACGAGGACAAAACGTAAACAGTTTTGATGATAACATTTCAACGTCTACTAACATGTTAACCGCGTTAGTTTTGGTTTTTAACTTGAAATTATTTATAAGTCACTTGAACTACAAAATGATTAATAATCTCAATACTTGTTTTAAGAATCACCCTCACCAAAAAATCCTGTGATTTTAAAACGTCATATCATAGACGCGAAGAACCAACTTTTGGAGGTTATTTCGCGCAAAAATTCTTGATTTGCGTATACGTCATTTTGATGGTTTGAGTTAGAAACGGATTTGGAACGAGAAACACTCAAATTTTACGGCACGCTGATCATCAATCTTCTATCTTCCTTGGTTTCACAGATGTAGAGTATTGATTTTGCCGTATAAACCCGATGGTTATAAATTTTTACCGGTGAGCGAAATTTTGAACTCGTTTTTCTCAAAACGGCACTTTGGCGTATACGGCAAATCAATATTCAGGCGACGAGTTGTCAAATTTCCCCTAAAGTTTCGTACTAAGATTAAAATTGCACATGAAATGGTTCAAAAAATGTTTGCGAAATATCCATACATAGGGCAAATAAATTATATGACAATTATAATTCGCAGTTTAATTAAAAGCTAATTCCCAAAAAAGTTAAATACCATTGGACATTGTACTTATTTTCAAAGCATTTCCTTCATATCTGGCAGTTCTGGTTTACCAATATTTTCAGGGGGTTACGATGAAATAGCTGTTCGACTTGGTAGTTGGAGTACTAGTTGAGAATAGAGTCGCCATTGTACACTATAGGGCCATAAATCTTCCGGAGTATTTTTCTCTCGACGACTTCCACAGATGTTTCATCTGCTTGCGAAAAGATCCTGGATTCTGCGCCATAAAGCATGACAGGTTGTATGAGAGTCTGGTACAGCTGGATTTTCGTCATTCGAGAGAGGGCTTTATCTCTAAAGTGCTTACTTAGCCCAAAATAACATCTATTCGCAAGCACAATTCTCCGCTTGATCTCAAGGCTGACGTTGTTATTTTTGTTTACGACAGATCCGAGGTACATATAAATATAAATTCGTCCGCTACCTCGAAATTATAACGGTTATCAACGTTCACGCTTTGGTCTAATCGCGTGGAGGCCCTGCTCGTTGAAACCATTAATATTGTCCTTTCCCCATTCAACTTCAGACCCACTTTTGCTGACTCCTTCTCAATTCTCGAAAACACCGCAGTAACTTCTCAAACTGTGCGCCCAATGATATCGATATCACCATCAGACGCGAGCAGCATGTGACTTTTGCTGCAGATGGTTTTATTCGTTTTGACTGCAGCTTTTCTCAGAATAATCTCCATTAAGATGTTAAAGAGATCGCACGATAGGGTGTCACCTTGTCTGAGCCGTGGCTTAGTTTCGAAAGGTTCGGTTCGAATAGATGTTATTTTGGGCTAAGCAAGCACCTCTCCGAGTAACAAAACTCCAACTATACCAGACTCTCATACAACCTATCTTGCTTTATGGCGCAGTATCCTGGGTCTTATCGCAAGCAGATGAAACATCTGTAGGAGTCTTGGAGAGAAAAATACTCCGAAAAATGAATGGTCCTATAGTGCACAGCGGCGAGTATCGGCTACGCATGAATCATGAGCTGTATGAGCTTTATCCTGACATTGACATAATTAAGCGGATCAAAATAACGCGAATGCGCTGGCTAGGCCATGTCAGTAGATTGGATGAAGACGAACCAGCACGAAGGGTTTTCGAAACCGAACTCGAAGGAAGACGAAAAATAGGAAGACCAAGACCCCGCTGAAAGGGTCAGGTTGACGAATCCCTGCGTACACTTGGTATTGCCAACTGGAGAGATAAGGCAAAAGATCGAACTGGTTGACGAAATATGTTATCTTCGTTTTGTAAGGTCCCTGACCCCTCGGGGTTGTTCGTAACCGGATAAGTAAAGTAAGTAAGATCTCCATTGAAGTTTAAAGTTTGATGATGTTAAAGAGATCGCATTATAGGGTTTCGCCTTGCCTGAGGCCTCGCTTGGTTTCGAAAGGTTCGGTAAGATCCTTACCAACTTTCACTGCGGACTTGGTGTTCGTCAAGGTCATTCTGCAACGGCGTATCAGTTTTCAGGAATACCAAGCTCAGACATTGCTTCGTAGAGTTTCTCCCGTATCTGGCTATCGAAGGCCGCTTTATAATCGACAAATAGATGATAGGTGTTGATTTGTTTTTCGTGGGTCTTGTCCAGGATTTGGCATTACGTGAAAATCTGGTCAGTTGTCGATTTTCCAGACTTAAAGTCACACTGGTATGGTCCTATTAGGTCAGCGATAATTGGTTTTAGTTTTTCGCACATTATACTTGATTGAACCTTATATGCTATGTATAAAAGGCTTATTCCACGGTAGTTGGCACAGAGTCTCGGGACACATTTTTTTAATATGGGACATAGTGCACAGAGACTCCAATCGACGGGCATGTATTCATCTAACCAAATTTTGCGAATGAGGTGATGCATGCACCTTTTCAGCTCAGCGCCGCCAGCCTTAAACAGCCATCCATAGGCACATGCGGCGTCGTCGCCCAAATTGTAATCGTCATCGCCCAAATTGTAATCGATTGTCCCATCGTCATTGGATATCTCAGATACCAGTAGCGCGGAGAAATTATCTCTTCATATTCCCAACATGCACTGCACATCTGCGATGAGATTTCCGTCGTTGTCTTTACAGAAATAGGGCCCTGAACCACGTCCATTAGTCCCATTTTTGACTTTTTGGTAGAATTTGATAGAAATAGAATTTGATCGAATTTTCGGGCTTTGTTCTTCTTTCTGTATGTCTCTATTTTCTTGCTCTCGCGCTTTCTTTACTGCCCTTTCCTACGCCGAAGGAGACGGTTTATCTCCATTCTATTTTCCTTATACCGCTTTGTCGCATAAATAAACTATGTTTTAAATACATGTAAATGATATTTCTGAACTTTTTTATGGATGACAGTGTATTTTAAATTAAGTTTGTTTAATGGTAATGTATTTCAAATTATGTTTGATGCTCGATTTGCCATCTAAAATTCGAACTCTATGAGAACTCCAACTATTTCAGTGACTTTAAAAGTTTCCGGTCCGAGCCCAACAGCTGTTGCACACTCTTGGTTTATTGCTCTATGAATATTTTATATTTGCAAGTTTATGAATTTTAAAGTACTACGAGGCAACACCAATCGATACCACAAACCATAGATAAAGTAACAAATAGATGAAGCACAAGTGTTGGGAAAATTTTAGTGTAATTTTAGGGTAATTTGATGTCATGGATGGTTTTAGTTTTTAAGTAACTTAACTAACTTGAACAGTTTTTTTTAACTGACTACCTAATGCACTACCATTGTGCAGAAAAGTGTTACTCCCCCTCCTCGGCAATACTTTGGGGCTAGTAAGGAAAATACAAGAGTATTAAACAATAACCGCCTTATTCATAAAAAGCTGTGAGAGGTTTGAGAGGCGTTTTTGTATGATTAAGTGTCTCTCAAACCTGTCACAACTTTTTATGAATATGGCCATAAGAAGCTGCAAAAAGTGATTATTTGGCCGAACTTTCGTATTATAAAGTATTCAAAATTAAAATGTGCGAGCGTTTGGTCGTTCTTTTAAATAATATTATTCTCCAATATTTCATCGCATCGTCAGGAAGATAAACACATTATTGATTAAAAATTAAATGAATTAATAAACAACAATTTCTCCTTGTGTCATTTGAAAAAAAAACAACAATAACAATATTATGTATGTACTCATATCAGAATGAAGTTTCGTGTATTTAAAGATTATCATTTACTTTGTACGCACACTTTTTCCGACAAGTGTATGCATATTTTAATGTTATTCACTCCAATTTGGCCGCCTTTATGTATTGCTTGCTCACACTACTCTCGCACATAAATACATATGGGTAGTGGGAGAGCACACAAGCATCTGTATATCATAGGAGCTACCTCCATAATCAAAATCACCAGCAGCAGCCACAATTTAACAATAAAAACAATGAATGACGTCTCTACCCCGTATGAAAAGAAATGATCAACAGAAGCAGACATTCGTCCAGCAACATCACATGCATAAAATTCAACACAACGACAAGAATAAACAACAAATTTCTTTTTATCATTTCTTCTTGAACTGATCCACGCATGGAATGGTTGGTTGGGCTTTGCGGAGTGCTTTGGGGGTTACAATGACGACAATGAATATACAGTGTATCACAAAAATAAGTATGCAGCTTTATAACGTAAACATTTTATTAAACAATTTTAATTCAAAACAGAGCAAAATATGTTTATTCAATAAAACAAACGCAGCGTACAACAAATATAGTAGCAGGTAGTGATGCACAGAATCGAGGAACCGGGTTTCAAGAACCGGATCTTTAAAATAACCCACCGGACTTGGGCTTACAAAACCGAAAAACGGGTTCAAAAGAACCGAAAAGCGGGTTCGAAAGACCGAAAAACGATTCAACAGGAACTGAAGAACGGGTTGAAAAGAACCGTAAAACGGTCCCTGAATAAGAGGGATCGTCTCCAATGGAGCCAAAAGTGTAATAGCCCGTTTTCATGCACACTTTTATCGTAATTATCATTCTTCGGCAAAATAGTGTTTACATGCAATTTTACTTGATTTAGTTTTGTCATTTGTATATTTCATGAGGCCATTATTGAATTATACCAGGTGATGGCAGGAGGATTTGTATGTATTAGTATCACACAATTCTGCCAGTCAGTAATTATTTCCATTTCTTTATTTAATTAAAGTTATTTTTTGGTTAATGTATGAGAAATTCATACTACAAGCTTACAAGACATGAACATTTTTCTAATTGAAAAATGGTTGGCTTTTGTTGGAAATAATAGACAATTCAGTTCAACACACATTCAGTGGCATGACTAGTTTCGAACTCCGTGACAAGTTCATCATCAGATGCCTAACTACAGTGCCTGAATTGATACCATCGGTTGACCGTGCTAGTGTCAGTTACGGTTATTTGAATTTGAATTTTTATGACCGATTTATGTTAGTTTTTGGTTAATATATGAGAAATTCATAATACAAGCTTACAAGTCATGAACATTTTTCTAATTAAAAAATGGTTGGCTTTTGTTGGAAATTATAGACAATTCAGTTCAACACACACTCACTGGCATGACTAGTTTCGAACTCCATGACAAGTTCATCAACAGATGCCTAACTACTGTGCCTGAATTGATACCATCGGTTGATCATCAATCGTATACAGGGTGATTCAGGAAGTTCCGGACAAATTTCTCCAGCGTATTCCTTGGCTCATTTCATGAAGAAAGGTCCACTAGGACCATGTCCGAAAATGCAAGGGGTGCGAAATGGCAGCGGGTTCAAAATTTTCGGATTGACAGTCGGAGGGTAGTAGGGTAAAGTTGCTAACTTCTGAGCCAGTGAAAGAGGCCTTTCAGAATCAATAAAAAAAAGTAGAAAAAAGTCAAATCGCCGAGATACAAAATGGAAAAAAATTCACATACCTTCAATTTGCTCAGCCAGGTGGCAGGTAACTTATGTTTCTGTTGAAAGATAGCCATACCTCTTACCTTTCCAAAATGACCTAAACGAAGCCCAGAGGTCTTACCGTTCCAAAGTTATGACCATTTCACACAAATGCAAAAATTTTTGTTTTTGTTTTTGGAAGCGAAATAACAGCACACATTTATTTGTTTTTGTAAATTAACACGTTTAAGATTTTATTTTCCAGTCCATTCACCAGTGCCTAAAAACGTAAGTAATATTTGTAGGTATTCATTGATAGAATTTTGTCATTCAACAAGTGTCTACGAACCCGATTTTTTGTCCGGTTTTTTAAAAGTGAATAACGACAAAAAGTAAAAGTTTACGCTAATCTCTGCTGCAGCAACAGTTTCGAGTACGTTGTATTTTGAATTAGTAAAAATGGCAACTTATTCAAACGAAGAACTAGCAGACATTCATTACATGTATGGATTCTGCGATGGTAATACAAGAGCTGCTGCTCGTGAATATGCATTACGTTTTCCTAATCGACGATCACCAAACCGAACAACATTCAGTGAGACGCACCGCCGATTTCGTGAAGGTACGTTGTTTACACAAATGGAGCGTCCCGGAAATGAACAACACGACGTTGCAGTTGAAGAGTTAATTTTGGATGCGATAGACGAGAACCCAACGACAAGCACAAGACGAATCGCGGTCCAAGTTGGTGTGGCACAATCAAAAGTGTGGCGCGTCTTTCACAAAGAAAAAAACATCCATTCCATTTCACACCAGTTCAAGAACTCTTGGCGGCCGATTTGCAACTACGCGTGAACTTTTGCCGTGAGATGTTGCAACGTGATGTACACGCATTTATGATTTTACGTTCGATTGTGTGGACCGACGAAGCGCAATTCAGGAGAGACGGCATAACTAATATCCATAATTTGCACGAATGGGCCCATGACAATCCCCACAACAAGAAAGAAACAGCATTTCAACACCGATTTGCCGTCAACGTTTGGGCTGGCATCATCGACAACACCTTGATTGGGCCAAAAGTACTTCCGCCCAGGTTAAATTCGAAAAATTATTTGGCTTTTTTGCAAGAAGTCATGACAGAAATCCTAGAGGAAGTACCTCTTGCGGTACGAAATCATGTTTTCTAACAACAAGATGGTGCTCCAACGCATTACGGGCTTATTGTGCGGGATTGGCTTAACACCAATTTCCCTCGACGTTGGATTGGACGAGCTGGACCAATCGCCGGGCCGCCACGATCTCTTGATCTCACACCACTTGATTTCTTTTTGTGGGACTGCATGAAAGATTGTGTGTATTCGGTGCGGATCCACAATCGTGAGCAGTTACTTGCACGTATTGAGGAAGCTGCGGTGAAAGTTCGTGAAAAGATGAGTGAACTAAACGTGGCGGATGTGGTTCGCAAACGGCCGCAATTGTGTTTAGTAGAAAATGGGAACCACATTGAAAACTTCCTTTAACATCAAATGTTTTTTTTTTCTTATGTGTTTGATTCTTCAGCCAAAAATTTCAATAAAATATAATCTTAAACGTGTTAATTTACAAAAACAAGGAAATGTGTTCTGTAATTTCGCTTCCAAAAACAAAAAGAAACAATTTAGCATGTCAGTAAAATGGTCATAACTTTGGAACTGTAAGACCTCTGGGCTTCGTTTAGGTAATTTTGGAAAGGTAAGAGGTATGGCTATCTTTCAACATAAGTTACCTGCCATCTGGCTGAGCAAATTGAGGTTATGTGAATTTTTTTCCGTTTTTTTCCGAAAGCTCTGTATCTCGGCGATTTGACTTTTATCTACTTTTTTTTATTGATTCTGAAAGTCCTCTTAAAGACCTTTCCAACAAATTCAATCCAACAAATCCGACCACTGGCTCAGAAGTTAGCAACTTTACCCTACTACCCTCCGACCACCAATCCGAAAATTTTGAACCCGCTGCCATTTCGCACCCTTGCATTTTCGCACATGGTCCTAGTGGACTTTTTTCATGAAATGAGCCAAGGAATACGCTGGAGAAATTTGTCCGGAACTTCCTGAATCACCCTGTATATACAAACTCAATTCTGCAATTCACATGTGCGAATTAGTATCGATCGAAGATCCCTAAGTATCAACATCACTGAAAGGCCTATAATTCCAACAACAAGAACAGACAGAATTTTTCCACCATGTTCTTATTTTCCTCATGCATTCTCGCATTGTTGCAGTGCTTTGAGGTGAGTTTTAATCTATATCACAGAGTTGTATTTTTCCGTGGTATATCAGTTTTGAAGACCGTGCTAGTGTCAGTTACGTTTATTTGAATGTTAAATTAAAGTTATTTTTATGCGAAATTTCTTGAAATTTCGTTGTATTTAGAAAATAAAGAAAGAAAGTAAATCAGCTGATCATTTTGTGCGTGTGTCATTAATGTACATGTTCAGTAAAGTATGTTCCCTTTACATTCCCATTTCTGTTTCATGTTCTCACAGTCTTAAGCCCCGTATTCAGTGCTTGCAAAATTTTCGTAAGAAATTTTGTCATTTATCTCTAGACGGAAAATTTTGTTGCGGAGAGTTACCACCTCTCTTTGATTTATCTTGCAATTATTTTATTTATAATACATTTACGAACTCCTTTTTATTTTTAACGCACGCGGTGTTACTTTTGATTATTAAAACTATCGAAAAGGTTAAAATTCTGGTCCCAAACAATTTTTTTCGTACGAAATAATTGGCGTAACAACCCTGTAATTGACTTTGCCAAAGAAATTTTAGCAAAGAGCTGAGTACCAAGCAAATGAAAAGTGAGCGAAATTTTCGTTATTTTTTACGCACGTACTTCTTATGGCAACTGAATATCGGGATTCATACTCTGCGGTTGAAATGATTTGTGACATGATAATAACATTATCGAAGTAAATTTACTCGTTCTTGGGTACAAAAATGTATGAGAAATCTTATGATAATAGAGTGTTTTGTCGATTATCGAGTCGATCCGCAAGATCGAGTGCACGTAAACGCCCTATTAACTTTTACATGAGGGTTAGCTATGCACAAAATCGAGGAACCGGTTCATGAGACCGGACCGGGGCTTACAAGAACAGAAAGACGGGTCCAAATGAACCGAAAACCGAGGACTCGTTTCCTAACGAATCAAAAGTGTTATCATTTGGGTGAGGGTACGAAAATAGGTATTTTTGTCAAATTTTATATTCTCATAAAAAGTTTTTTCACTTAAGCCTCTTTGGGATAGCAAATTGCTGAGAACCGAAACCGGTACAAATACCCGGCTTTTCTCGAAACCGGACTCGTCAAAAAATGTGTGTTTTTGTCAAATTTTATATTCTCATCATAAGTTATTTCACTTAAGCCTGTTTGGGACAGCAAATTGCTGAGAACCGAAACCGGTCAATACCCGGTACTCCCCGGAACCGGAGGCGACAGAACCGATTCTTAATATACACGGTTCTACATCACATCACTAGTAGCAAGTGTTAACAACTAGTATAGAAATTTGAGTATGATAAGCGGAGAGTACGAAAAAAATAGGATATTCGCACAAATTACAGAGTGTATACTTATTTTTGTGACACACTGTACATACATGTGTACATACGTATGAGAAGTCAAATAAAAATATCAACAAAGAGAGTCAAATCAACAAAGAGTCGTGCTAGTCAGTCCAAACCAAGTGTAAACGAAAACAAATTCAGAAAGAAGGGAAAATGTTTGTTCAAATTAAAATATATCAGTTGTTTTCAACGCGTTGATCGGTTAAGATCTGTGGTTACTCTGAATCTCTCGCGTACCTTCAAAGTTACGAGCGAGTGAGCAATCGACTAAACTCTCCTATCGTCCGTGTGTTTGTGTGTTCTCAAGCAAATGTGGTTACCGTTTGAACCACATTTGGGGGAGAGATCTTAAAAGTGTCGGTGTTGGAATAAAATGCAACAATTACAATTAATCACGAATGCAAAAAAGTGATTTCAAAACGTGTAAATCAATTGAAGTTAGCCCCATTTCTATCGATTTAAAAATAATCGAACACGTGCCACTTTCTCGTTCGTCGTTTTGCTGCCATGTTAAAAAAAAGCTCGGATGCAACGTAAAAAACACAACAACAACCCCGATAACAATAATAAACAACATTCAATTAAGTAACAATAAAATCAAATTTCGTTTTTGGGTTCAAAGTTAAAAAAGTGTTAGTATCTATTCGTTATTTTACATTTATTTTTATGTTGTATTTCAAACTCATGAATCAACAAGTATTCAAAGGTGTTTAACATTCGCGGCCCAAGTACTGAAAAAAAAAAACGGCCAACTAAGTCGAAATTTATTCACCCTCCACCAAAAAGTATAAGCAGTATTCAGGTATTTCAACATGTTTTGCCGTATAAGAATCAGCTGTTTGTGGAAATGAAATTCCTAAATCGCGATATACCTGAGCATAGCTTCAGCTTGTATGTATGTATGTACATATATCGTGTGGAAGTAGTAGCTGGGTGGAAATATAATCCAAACTTTGACTCCAAGTACATACAACATATACATGTTTACTACCCCCTATAACAGGCATTCCGTAAATCAATGTTTGTTAAAACAATGTATGGCTGTCATCCATTACAAAAGTACAATTAAAATGTGTTAAAATTAATTAAAAATTAATCCATTAAATTGTTGAAATAAATTAATAGTTTCAATTAAAAAATTTGTAATATATTAACTAATAATATAATTTAAATAGTCAATTCAAATCCCACCAGACCCATTTTTTTTAATTTTGTTGTTTTTCGTTGCTGTCTTATTTTATTATTATAACTGCAACTTGTTTGTCACTATGGTAAAAAAAAAACAAAGTTATGTTCTGCCACAGAGCAATAGACAAGAGTCCCTATCCCTCTCTTTACGTTCTCTCGATGACGACGAGGTAGTAGGCCATTTCATCGAGTTTGAGTTGCTGTTGTATTTTACTCTTTGGTTGGATACAATATGGACAGAAATAAAAGGGAATGCGTATTTACGTTCGATGCAACCAACATAAAAGATAATTTGGCTGTCATTAGTATCCATTAGGGTACCCATTTAATCGGGTTTTTTGATTAGTCGGTTAATCCTAAATTTCAATCTGACAATTAACCGAACAAAACGCAATCAAATTATTCGAATAATCGATTATTCGAATAAAATAAAACAAAAAACAAAAACAGGGTTCAAAAATTATGGCAAATTTACTAAAAGAAAACAAAACGTAGCAAAAACAACTTCATTATATAAAATATATGTACATATGTAGGTAAAATTCACAACTCGTAGTTGCAGAAACATGAAAATTAGTGACTTGGCACCAAACCAAAATTAAGAAAATCTCAAAGTTTTGGACCCAAAAGTGACACGCCTATACTATACTAAACTATATCATACTATAACACCCTATTGGATTGATTAATTTTGACAAAATTTTGCAAAACGTAATTATCTGACTATTATCCTTATTGTACACAGTTTGAGCAGAATCGGACCAGGCTTTTTGGTACCAGTGGGTCTTGAAATTTCATCTGACTATTACACTCAATTTAATGAACCAATTTTGAGACCTTTTTTTGATTTATGTCTGAGCCAATGTACTATGCACGCTTTCTCTCAACAAACTATAAAATCTGTTCGAAATGTGTATAAAGTTATGAAATTTGTTCGCAAATCGTTGTCATATGAGTTGACACATTGTAGGAGTGTTTCAAGACGGACTGCTTGCCACAAACACGTACTTATATTTATTTAATCGATTAATCGCACTGATTTGTTCGAGTTAATCATTATAATGATTAATTGAATGGTTACACTAGTATCAATCAAACATTATTTAAACTTAGTTTGCTGCATGGTTTGCTTCTGGTTGCTTATGGTTCTACTACTAAGTCGATCAGCTGTGTCATGGATACTCAAGGTTCTGCTGCCTAGAACTACGTCCATTACAATTTATTGGGAAGGATGTTGCAATTGACTATATCTGCCTGAAAGTATACTCTATTATAACAAAACTTTTTATTTTAGTTTTAATAATTGCTCTGTAACAATAAAATAATTAATCACTGGATAATAAAAATTGATTTTTTTGTGAGTATTACGGCTTCTAATATTTTAAGATCAAAAACAATCAGAATGGGAGTCATCGGAAAGTGAACCGATTCTTAAAACAATAACTTTGTCGTACTATATTCAAATACAACAACGAAGTCAATGGAACAAATAAACAAGCTATAATAAAGAAATTAATACAAAACCCGAAAAAGATGAAATTGTGTTACTGATATACGGCTAGGGCTAAAACCACTATCTGATTTTCATTCAATATATCTGCTGTATTCTATACGGGTGCCACAGTCGTTTTGCAACAGCTGTTGTGTCACCAGAATTTTGTATGTGAAAATTTGCAAGTCGAACGTAAAAATGCGATCCAGGGAAGGCCGCGAAATGTGCAATTGTTGACTTTTGAATGTTTCGGGATCCTCTACCACACCACGCGCTACTTCGATGATTTCTGCCGAACGGCCGGTTTGGAGTAGAGATGGACGCGTGCCTAATTTTTTAGGCACGACCCGACACAAGCACGAAGATGATATTAAAAAACACGCTAGGGACACACACGACTACATTTTGGCAAAGGCTCGACCCGCACGAGCAAGAACTTAGTAATTGCAAACACGCACGAAAAGCACTTTCTAACACGAATATATAAAAAGAGTGAATACAGTGAAAACATTTGCAAACATTTTTGCCAAACTTGCCTCTACACTTACATAACTTGCCTCTACATTTACATAACATTTACGTAACATTGGCAATCATGGACGTAAAGATTTACACTGACAGATTTTTTTGTTCTAGTTGTGTGTGATAAAGCGATAACGAATAATTGTCCAATATTTAACTGTTTAATTTTGAAGATATTTTTTCGGGTCAAGAACTCTCGACTTGCACGCACTATACACGCTCGATATTTTTGTGCTCTGCAAAAGCACTGCACACGAAATTCAAATTTCATACTGCATACGAAATTCAAATTTCCTACACGAACACATCGTGCACACGCATGGAACAGCAAAAAGCACGGCCCGTGCCCACCTCCAGTTCGGAGCCTTCTGGGGATTCGACTGTCCCATGTTGTGCCGCCCTCTTCAAAACGGGTCGCCAGACGTCGAATTGTTGATCTGCACGATCAGGATATTTTCGCCGAAATTCACGTTGTGTTAACACCACTCATGTATTACGCGCAAATATTCATTGTTATTTGCGCGATTCATTGCAATTTACTCTACTTCACGAAAGTCAAAACCAAAACATACAGGCGATGTCATTAGGTTTGGCTGCGTACTTTTCCAGTAAAAAACATCCAGTAACTAGGTATATTGATAGAGTAAGGTACATTTTACTCTCCCCGTACAAAATATAACAAAAAGTGCACAGACGACATCCAGTAAAATCTTTCAAGTAATATTGCTTTATTAAGTAAACAGCTGATTTGTAATGTAAACATTGGAAGAAGCAACAACCGTAGTTTGAACAAAACATTAGCAATCATCAAAATTGTCTTCTTTTTTAAAGCAACTGGTGAAAGATTAATTATAGAGCATTAAAAAAACATATTTGCTCTTAAAAAATAAAATTCCAACGACACATTTGTTATTTTATGTTCTTTCTATTTACTAATTTTCTTTGTTTACACAAAACATATGTTTTAAACGATATGTTCGATCTTGCAAATTATAACTGCCAAAAATTGATCTAGTAAAACTGGTAAGTTCTCTACCATCGAACTGTCAAAGTAATCTCTCTCTTGCTCTCTCGTTACTGGTTTTGTGGTGTAAACGGACAACATCCAGTAAAAATTTGTACAAACTATCAGTAGGCAGACAGACTATTTGCAAAAATGGCAGCACTTTCCAATAGGGTGATACTTATTGACGCACCCATATAGTGGGTCGTAACTTCTATATTTATACATGTACTTTCCTCAGATGTAATTTGTTTTCTTCGTTAATACGGCATCTCCAGCGCCTGCTTACGATCAATTTTTGTAATGTCTCCGAAATTAGACCAAATTCCCATACAAAATCAAAGTTTTTCATTCGCTCATTTCACTGAATTTGGCATTGGATTGAGAATGAAAAATAATTTTCTAGATACCCTGTGCATCAATTCCACTGTCTACGCCGAAGTACTCAGATAAACGTGAATTATCGAAAATTAGACAAATCAGGTTGTTATTTTACATAGACTTTATATGGAAAACTGAAATTCAGTTTTATCTAAGGAAACAAAAAAATTGTAATTTGTTTGATCTTAGACTGCGAGTATATTTGGGTTGATCAGATGTTTCTATGTCAAAATATACTAAAAATGATAAACTATCACAGAAGAAATTTATAAAAAAAAAATTCATTAATTTATTCGAGTGTATAAAAAAAATTGGCAATGTACCAAATGGTGTTTTGTACTAGTTGAGAAATGTTTTGTTCAATACAAATTTTAGTTGGCCAAACTAAAATAATTATTGAAACAATAGAAGGATTAATTGAAGCCAAAACAACAACATCAGTGTGCATAATACATTTACAATTAAGAACTTTTCAGAAAGTTGTCAGAAAAGATCAGTAGAGATAAAGTAGTGCTGTGGGGCCGGAGTCTGGGATATTTGTCTGCTGTCGGAGTCGCAGAAACTTACACGACTCAAACTTCTAACTTAGCATTTCATTTAAAAGTCAAAATTTTGGACAAGAATTATTTGTAAGCCAATATTTTCGATAATATATTACGAATAAGGAAAAGCTTTTGCTTGCTCTTAATGACTCTACTAACATTATGTAGATAACAGGCGGTTAAAGCTGCGCCTGAAAGTATGCATTGTAACAACGTACCAGCTCGCTAAACCAGTAACACGAATTCGCCTCAGAGATAATTCGAGATGATTCTACATCATCTCGAGATTCGGAGTCGCAGAAACTTACACGACTCAAACTTCTAACTTAGCATTTCATTTAAAAGTCAAAATTTTGGACAAGAATTATTTGTAAGCCAATATTTTCGATAATATTATTACGAATAAGTAAAAGCTTTTGCTTGCTCTTAATGACTCTACTAACATTATGTAGATAACAGGCGGTTAAAGCTGCGCCTGAAAGTATGCATTGCAACAACGTACCAGCTCGCTAAACCAGTAACACGAATTCGCCTCAGAGATAATTCGAGATGATTCTACAAAGATAATTAACGGCTAGAAGGTTCTTGAATTCGCTAGATATACCTTCATTTGAGTATGGTGACTTGGTATAAATAGCGGAGGTCTTTGGAATGGAGAGTTCAGTTTGTGATTAAACCTCGTAAAGTAAGCAACGGGAATTGATAGTAAAATACAAGACTTGTTAAAGTGTTATAAATAAAGTGAACTGTTTACTATATAAGTAAAATAAAAGGAAGTTAAACCGTTGTAATTATCGTAATTTAAAACGAACCTTGTTTTATTATTGGGAATAAAACAACGCAAAAAGGGCGAATAAGGAAATTCGTAACAACATGTATTTCTATACCTTATTAGATAAAATCAGTTTGGTTTAGGTCTAAATTGTGGATTTCTAAATTTCTCATGTGAAGTATCCATACATGGGGTTTTTAAATTTGCATTGGATTTGAGTTTGTATTACTTTATCTAATGCGAATGCAAAAGAATTGCCATTGTTTGAATTTGCTTTTGCTCAGGCAATGCAAATGCAGGTTGTTGAATCGGATGCCAATTGTAATGAATGATGGGAATGCTTTGAATTGTTTTTGTTTGGCTGCTGGCAATTCTGTATTTAAAGTATTTTTCTGTATTTAAAGTATTTTGTATGTAGTACTTTCAAATTCATAAACTCGTACTGTATAAAATATATGAAAACCAAAACTGCCAGGTATGAAGGAAATGCTTTGAAAATAAGTACAATTACCAATGATATTGAAATTTGTTTGAATTTGCATTTCGACATGTAATTCAAATTAAACTACAAATTATAATTGACATATAATTAATAGGCCCCATGTGTGGAAGTATCCTATGTTTATGGCGTCATATCTCGCAACAAAGCTGTTGTATTGTTATTATATTCTTGGTATCACCATCCAAAAAAGAATAATATATTTTCGAAAACGAATAATAAATAAAATAAATTAAGCACAAAAAAACTTGTCATCTTTTATTCTGAAACTTCAAGTTGAAGAAGCACTGAAATATTACTCTGATATTGTAGGAAAATTTACAATAATTAGTATGTATCGGATATATATTCTCTATATTTAATTAAAGGCGACATGAAAGCATCAATTGAGTATAAATAATCAGTTGTACAATTTCAAATTGTATTTCTTAAAATGTTT
This sequence comes from Phaonia tiefii, assembly GCA_963931995.1. Taxonomy (NCBI): domain Eukaryota; kingdom Metazoa; phylum Arthropoda; class Insecta; order Diptera; family Muscidae; genus Phaonia; species Phaonia tiefii. The sequence continues at coordinate 190,596,787 of OZ008368.1, read as the reverse complement.
TTTATGACTTTATAATTTATCGAATGGAAAATGTGGTACAGAATAGGGTAGTTTTTTTTTATGAAATTTTCATTGCCATAAGAAGTACGTGTATAAAAAAGAACAACAATTTCATGAACCTAAAATTCCGCTCTCTTTTCATTTGCTTGGTACTCAGCTCTTTGCGAAAATTTCGTAGGTAAAATCAAGTACAGGGTTGTTACGCCAAAGTTATTTCGTATCAAAACAATTGTTTGATAATTGTTTGTGACCGGAATTTTGACATTTCATTTATTTCAGTACACAAAAGCAATACTACACGCGTTAAAAATAGAATAGAGTGCAAAGATGAATTATTAATGCAATATTTGCAAGGTAAATCAGAGATATGTGGTAACTCTCTGTAACATCATTTTCCGTTTAGAGATAAATGACAAAATTTCTTACGAAAATTTCGCAAGAACTGAATACGGGGCTTATGACTTTAAAAAAAGATCCACTCTTAATACTGCAATACGTGGCAACATTTTCGGTAATCCAAGGAAAAATATGCGATAAGGCAACACCGTTGTTACCAGTACCAACAAATATAACATGTAACGCATGTTGTCATGAAACATTAGTCGTGTTCAGATTAATCGCTTGCTAAGTTGCAAAGAAACGGTTGTATAGCGATAAGTAATTTTATTCAAAAATATGAAAAAGGGTTGAAAACGGTAACAAATGTCAAAAAAAATTCTTTAAACTTAACGAAAATGATTCGCGTCGCTAAGTCTTCGCTACGTGTTTCATAGAAAACAAGAGATTACACTGTGCAACAGTGGGTCTCGGGCCTCAACCAAACCAAAAAATTGTGAAAGTACTTGGACGTGGTATCACAAAACCCCGCTCGGTTTTGCCCCTATACGTAAAATTTTGTTTTACAGGCCGAAGAAAATTTTGGAGGTGGGTCTGGGCCCTATTTCAGATTTTACTTCAATAAATCCTAAACAGCTTGAAATATTGCATTACAACCTTTGACAATATTGGAGCTATTATACTTTTTCACAATTCCCTGTAATATATTTCTAAGGATAAGTACACTGTTAATCGAATATTTCACGAAACGTCATGAAAAATTGCACATATTTTATATGATTTGACATTTCTTGCCTAACGGTAAACAAATTGGGGTAGCTGTCTTTAAAAGAATTGTAACTTATAAATTTCTTTATAACTTTTCTTAATAGACTAATCAACAGAAATTATATTTCGAGCTCCATAATTGGTGTAGAAATGCTGCATTTAACCATATTCTTTAAATATTCACCTATATGTATTCAATATTACACAAATAACAAATTTATATCTACTACAAAGTTCTAGTCTTTAATCTTTAAGTAAATGCGTGTGTCAGCGTTTTTGAAATTCGCACTAGTTCGCGTTTTATCAAAAATTCAATGCGGTGGGAAAACTAAGTTCTGAACAGGGCAAAATGGGTATCAAATCGTTTCTTTTTACAAGGATATCGTTGTTGTATAGATATAGTACTGTTTTTATTTTGTAATACATTTTCCGAGGTGATCTGGACCAAATTTTGAATATTTAGAATTACTCCAAGCTGACATTTAAATCAGATAATCCTCCGTATTATAAACTTAAAAATGCATGTGTCAGGACATGTTTTGACTTATTTTATATACCGTTAGAAAAGACTTTCATATGAAACTAATATTGTTTACATTGTCTTTAGCTAAAGTACAAATTTCTTTGAAAAACTAAAAACAATAAAATTTTTAAAAACGGTCAGCTCACTGGATCCTAAAGCTAGGCACGAAATATTTTGGGAATCATCATAAAACAAACCAAGGTACATTTTCGTAGGTGCAAAAACACTTTTTTCCCCACCTTACAATGTGAGTCAGTCTAATATATACATATATTTCAAATGCTTACCTATTCATTTTTCTAAAACCGTTCAAATCGGTTTAAAACTGATTTAGTGGAAAATATTTTAGTCCGTGAAGTGCTGAAAAAATGGGTTTTGCCGATAACTTCAGATTTTGAGGATGTATTCAAAATTCTGAAAATTCAAAACTGATTTACTCTACCAAGTCTACAAGTTACACTAGGTCGTTTTAAAAGTATATTTTCACTGTAACACCGTATTATCAATAGAAGCTGTCACGAGGCGCTATGTAAATTTATTGACAGCTGATATCTACACATATGCCTTTCAGAGACATCACGTGCAGAAATGATGGAAGTCCTTAGTGCGAGACTTATAGCTTATTCACTTTTACCGCGTTTCAGCTGAAACGCCGGCGTTTCGCTCTCTTGAAATCATTTTGAAACCATGGTGTTCACATTATGCTTTTTTAAACTATGTACTGTGGTTTCATGTGACATTTCTCATTTCTGTTTTGTGTTTTCTGTATTGAGTGTAAACAACACAAACACACATTTGTGAATAAAGAAATATAAAATCACATTGATACATACATATGATACATACATTGATAATAACATTGATACATACATACATAAATCACATTGCAATAAGTACTTACCACCACAAAGCAAACTAGAAATGTAAACAAACAGATTTGTTTTCCCTCATTTTTCTGACATTTGCTTTGAACCAGCAATGGAAATTTTTCATTTTACTCCTTTTTTAACTACTATTGGAGTACAACACTGTGCTCTCTCTCATTTTTACTGTGATTTCAAACAAACTACAGTAAAAAGAGCATAATGTTTGCGTTTTTTTGTATGGAAATAAGTGTCAATTAAAGTGTGTTTCGCTGAAATCATCGAAAGAGAGCGAAACGCCGGCGTTTCAGCTGAAACGCGGTAAATGTGAAAAGGGTATTAGAGAATATATATAATTAGATTATAACGGGTTTTTCAATAAGAGCGCTACAAAAGTTTTTTAAATAAAACAAAACCGATTTTAGATACCAATGAAATTCTTTATTCCTGTGAAAGTACGTTCGATGCCATTATGTATGGAACTCGATTGCTTTTGCATGGCCAGACGCTGCAGAAGCCCAGACCTGAACCCAATTTTCGACGGTTTTCAAGCATATATCGGCCGTTCGATATTCGTACGAAGTTCATCAATCGTCGCTGGGTTGTTGGCATAGACCATAGACTTGACGTAGCCCCACAGGAAATGATCTAACGGTGTCAAATCGCACGACCGAGGCGGCCAATCGACTGGGCCGTTTCGTGAGATAACACGTTCACCGAACTTGGTTTCCATTAAATCGATTGTGGCATTCGCTGTGTGGCTTGTGGCGCCGTCCTGTTGGAACCACATGTTCTCCAAGTCCATATTATCCAATTGGGGCCAAAAATATTCGGTTATCATTGAACGGTAGCGATTCGCATTCACAGTAATGTGCCGGTCTTGATCATCACGGAAGAAGTACGGCCCAATGACGCCGCCGGCCCATAAACCGCACCAAACCGTAATTTTTTCGGGATGCAATGATGACTAATGGATTACGTGTGGATTGCTGTCTGACCAATAACGCATATTTTGCTTATTGACGAAGCCATTCAGCCAGAAATGAGCCTCATCGCTGATTGTTGAGGCCTCTTAAAGTTGGCCTTTTAAAGTTGAGGCCAGTGACTCCAAATTTCGGTAGTAAATTTTAATAATTTCGACTCGTTGTTGGCTCGTATATCTTTCCATGATGAAATGGCAAACCCTACTGAAGAGAAATGTCAAAAGAGCGGGAAAAAATATGGCGTCGTTTGCTGTCCCTATCGATTTACTTTTGTAGCGTCTCTGTTGAAAACCCCTTTATATATACTGCCTTATTCATAAAAAAAAAACATTAATGTAGCTCTAAAGCATTCATCAGTTATTGAAAGCTTTAAGATTTGGCGATGGCTTTACTAGAACCGTATTCATAATGAGTATTTTAACTAGGGATCAGATAATTGACAGACAACCCTGTTTTATGTATTCTCACAGTGCTTGTGATGTAAAAACAAGATGAACGATAACCGATAGACCGAATGTCATTTTTTTTATTTAAATGCGTCAATGCAGTTTTGCAAAATTGTAAACATTAATGGAAAGAACTATTCAATAAAAAGATCAATTAATATTTTGCTATATTCATAAATTTGGAAGAAATGTCATAAAACCATATTGAATTGGATTTCAGTTTTGGGTAGTCGAATATAAAACCGGATAATAGGTTGTAGTTTCAATGTTTTGATTTTGTATACATCACTATGTAAACAAAAGTTCATTTTGGTTAAAAATTTTAAAAATTTCAACGAAACTGTTTGGTTGCAGGAGAATGTGCCACTATAATCGCTGCAAATATACACAAAATAATTCCACGTGTTTATATCGCATAAATATTTAAGTACGGCACGAGTGAAATGTAAAAAAATAATTTCTTTTGTGTATTAATGTGGATAAAAAGCCTTAAAGAAGTGTTAAACGTTCAACAAAAATGGCGGCGTTAGAGAACTCTTAACAGAGGAATTTTTCGATTATGAATAAAATTTTTGGGGTTTACCTTCTTAAACCATTAACAAACCCATGACAACTTTTTATGATTAAATAAATAAAAATAAATGGTTTCCCATTACATCCCATGAAGGGACCGGGGAGAACTTCTCACAATCACTGAGCTGTGCGCTTTCCAGTTTTCACTCACTGATTGGGACCTACAGTTTTACACCGATTTTTTTTTTTTTTTTTTGAAGGTGGTCACAGCAGGGTTCGAACCCAGGATCTCATGTATGATTTATGATTAAGGCCGATAATATATACAATTAGAGAATAAATATTGAAAATATGAAATATTGAAATTTTGTATAGCTGCTTTCTGTTCCCCAGTTTGCCGATAACCAATTTAATCGTTTGATATGGAACTCAATACTGCAATTAACAATGCATCAATAAGTTTCAGACTTAAGGCAATAATTCATCCTAAAAGGTTATTAAAACCTGATTTTGAATTATTTGAAGCGACAGGTAAAAAGAGGTTTAATTTAGAACATTTATATAATAAAATTTTAATTAAAAACCCAACTTCAGTAAAATACGAAAGGTAATTTTCTATATCAAAGAAAAGAAACAAACTAAATTTATTTGGCGCTGCAGGTAATTGGCGTCATGAAATATCGCCCAAAAGAAAAATGACCCAACAATTTTATGAAAAATAGCCGAATTTTTAAAATTGGGTCAAAATATGAAAAATAGCCCAAAATTACATATGAAAGTTACCCCAAAAATATATGCAAAAAATACGTATAAAAAATAACGACAATTTCATGTACCAAAAATTTCGCTCAGTTTTCATATGTTTGGTACTCAGCTCTTTGCGAAAATTTCTTAGGTAAAATCAAGTACAGGGTTGTTACGCCAAAGTTATTTCGTGCGAAAACAATTGTTTGGGACTGGAATTTTGACATTTCGATCATTTTAACAACCAAAAGTAACACCACATGCGGTAAAAATAAAATGGAGTACGTAGAGGAATTATAAATTAAATATTAGCAAGGTAAATAAAAGGTAAGTGGTACAATTGTTTTCATATTTTCGATTTTGCCTACGAAATTTTCCAAGAGTACCAAGCAAATGAAAAGTGAGCGAAATTTTCGGTTCATGAAATTTTCATTATTTTATATACACGTACTTCTTATGGCAACGAAAATTTCATAAAAACTGAATACCGGGCTTAAGGCGCAAATGCAAGCGCTAATTTCAAGCGCCCTCCTTGGCCCTCTTCACAAACGACCAACCTGGAGAAAACCCCTGTGTAAGCCCTGTATTCAATTTTTACAACATTTACATTCCCATAAGAAAATTGTGGACAACTTTTAATTTTCTTTTTCCGAAAATTTCGTAGGAAATCCATTACAGGGTTGTTACGCCGAAGTTATTTGGTACGAAAACAATTGTTGCATAATTGTTTGAAACCGGAATTTTGATATTTCGATTATTTTAACAACCAAAAGTAGCACCACATGCGTTAAAAATAAAATTGTTTACGAAGAGAAATTATTTTTGGAATACTTTCAAGGAAAATCAGAGATAGGTGGTAACTGTCTACAACAAAAATTTCCGTATGGAGATAAATGATAAAATTTCTTACGACAATTTCGCAATAACTGACTACGGAGGTTTAGACTGCACATAGTCAGTCACATGTGTGTTGTGATGAATTCATGTTTTCCGGATTGTGGCTAAACAATGGCAAACCGATTTAATGTTGTCACATGATTGTGTTTTCGGTTGAACAATTAAAAGAAAACATGGCATCCATCTTGCGGATAGGTTTTGTACACCCAACCAGTTATCCAAAATCTAAGCCAATGTACAATCTTCCTCACTTTCATTTAAAGATGAACATGGTATTTTATGGATTTTCGTGTCGTAATTTAAACCCGAAAATTCGACGATTCCGTCCACAACAACATCTTTCGGCGTTCGGTCTGGACGCTCTGAACGTCCTTGTGATTCTAGGACCACAACGAAATTCTCTAAATGATTTCGTTAATATCGTATAAAAATTTATTCTGCTAACCTTAGGCTAGGTCAAGAAATGGTGATGAAAAATACCGTGAATGTGAAACTGACTCACAGATGAATTTTTTAGTAGGGTGTTCAAAACCGAAACCAAACTTCCTTCGAAACCGGTTAAGCGGTTTGAATACTAATTATTGTTTGGCAGTTTTTTGAAAATCGTATTTTTCGAATCACCGAAAACCCGGATTTTACACGTCGGTAAACCGGTTTCATGTTCAAAATTCCCATTTCCATTGCTCTTAAATATTTTATATTTTTTTTAAATCAATTGAATTTTAATTCATTTCAATTCGATTCATTTCAGTTCAGTTCAATTCATGTAATTCAAATCAATTGAATTCAATTTAACGCAATTCAATCTGATCAAATTCGATTCAATTCTTCATATCTTTATTAGAAAAGTATTGCCCGATGTGTTTTTTTTAAATTAAAATAGTATAAAAAATCTGATTAACGGTGTTCTATTTCCTGAACAATAATTATCCCTTTTACCGGCAAGAGGAAAAAGTCAAGAAAATTATATTTTGTGTTGATTATGTATTCAATTTTCGATAAAAATTTAGAACTTGTGTTTCATGTAAAACGAAAACCCCAAAAAGAACCTTACATAAAGCTAAAAATTAAGCGGTTTTCACGGTTTTTTTTTCCAATTCTGGAAAACCGAATATAGCGAAACCCGGATATTCGAAATCTCCGGCTTTTTGAACACACTAGATTTTACATAAATCATGCTTGAGGAGCACACGGAATTCCCTTTTGAATTTTCGTTTACGGATGACAAAAACAAAATAACACACACTACGCGATAAATCTTTTGATATGTCAAATCTCGCATTTGCTGAGATTTCATCGTATAATTAAAACACTAGTAGAAAGATTTGCACAGAAAATGTTGAAATATCTGTTAGATTTTGTTCAAAAAATATTAGTGAGTCAAAAAACTAGAAAGCGCACAGCTCACTGATTGTAGGAAGCCCTCCCCCTATCACTTCATGGAATATAATACAAAACTACTTTTTTCAGAGAATATAATTTGACATTGAGACAATCGCGATGTTTGTCATAAAGACGACATTAATTATATTTTCATAACTCTTAATTTTTATATTGAAATATTATTTGTTGTTGCTAATAGTTACACTAACAATTGTATTGACGTAGAGCACACAAAATTATAAGCATAAATATAGCTTGATGTTGATAGAGAAATTTTATAAATACAAGTTTCTAATTTCTAGTATTTAATAACTTATTTTGACCATGATCAAGAAGATTAGCCCTGGCTCTCTTCTGTTTATGTGTTCATTGTTTTGCTTACAATTACGACAATTTATTCCAAATATTCAATTCAATTTAAAAAGAAATAGTCTACCAGTTAATACTTATACATATATGTAATTATAAACCTGAAATAAAAACAACATCAGCAATTCAATTTGATCTCTCAGCTAGATACCTATTAGCGTGATTTCGCATTTTCGTCTGTCGTTTGTAATCAATCGACGAATTACCGTGATTGATGCCTTGCGATAACTAAATTCGCAAATTAACTTTGGCGCTCAGTCATAGTAAATATGAGGTTCTGTATATTTACGTATGAATACTACTAATAATTAATAAAATAAACATATGAAATGTATGTGGAATGTCCACAAACTTTTTATACGCGCTCTTAACAGAACTGCATTAGACCGCCTCACCAAATAAAAGTTGTAGACATACCAACTTTAATTCAAATGGTTTTATCATTAGGTCTGTTTGTTTACTTTCCAAATAAGAATTACTCAGTAACTATTTTTGAGAGAGTAAGACAGATTATACCATAGACTAATACTTATAGTAGACCTAATAGTTCTCTCACCAAATTTATGACATTTGGCCTGGTGTGATAGGATTGCTTTACTAATACCAGATAGAGGCAATGGTTCAAAACAACGAACAAAATAACAACAACGGCATTTCGTTTCGTGTGTTAAAATTATTGTGTTAAATACAACACAAATGTATCCTAACAATAACAGTCAATTAAAAAGTTTAAAACACATTTAAATTTCTCAGTTTTTCACCAAAATGACATGAAAAATTAAAGCAAGAAGTTATTGTAATTCCACCTGGTGTATGTCACTTATCGTCAAACATCTCTCTATCACACCGAAAGCATCAAGAAGAGTGTGAAAGGAAATGTCAGATGAGCCAAATATTCTCTCTAGTATGAGATTACTCTATGGATTATACTCTCAAGTTGACAATATCCCAAAAAGTAAACAAACAACATCCAGTAAAAACTTGCAAGAAACGAAAACAGCTGATTTGTAAACAGCTGATGTAAATAATTAAAGATTCAAAAAGTGTTTGATTCCAAAGATAAAAATAATTATCGTTGTTTTTTTCTTTAAATAAGCAATTAAAAATTACCACCAAAAAAAAGCTAACTGTAAAATGTTCACCAGTAACATTCCAAAGGGTTTCGGATGGTAAGTAATGAAACTTAGAAATATATATAAAATGTAAACCGTTGTAATTAATGAGCACCGACGAAATAATATTTTTGCCGAACGAAAATGAATCGCCTATGGACATGGACAGCCTGTATACAATTGATGCCATAAATGCAGATGCACAATTAAGTCCAACAACGGAGGTGGAAGGCAAAAAAAGCCTTGGGTGGATTTCTCAACTAAAATGTTGATAGCCAAAGTGAAGGAATTGCGTCCAATAGTAGGCAAAAGCGCAAGCCTTCAAAACAAAACTATGCAAGCAACTGGTTTTTATTACCATTCTGCAATAAATTATGTTGTGCATTTTATTTATTTACTCTTATTCATATTAAAATGCACAAAAAACACTTCTCAGACCTATTACTTACAACTTCCATTGTTAAATTTCAATTTTATTTTCCTTTAATTTGTTTATTTGCATAAAAATCTGTTTTCATAAAACAACAGCTTCCATAAAACATATGTTTTCTTACTGGCAAATTCTTACTGGGAAAAAATCTCCAGTAAAAACTTGAAAGTTCTCTATCATTGAACCATAGAGTAATCTCATACTATAGAGAACATTTGGCTCATCTGACGTTTCTTTTCACACTTTTCGTGATGCGGTCGGTGTGATAGAGAGATGTTTGACGAAAAGTGACATACACCAGGTGGAATTACAATAACTTCTTGCTTTAATTTTTCATGTCGTTTTGTTGAAAAACTGAAATTTAAATGTGTTTTAAACTTTTTTTATTGACTGTTGTGTTGCATTTAACACAGTAATTTTAACACACAAAACGAAATGCCGTTGTTGTTATTTTGTTGTTTTGAACCATTGCCTCTGTCTGGTATTAGTAAAGCAATTCTTTTCAACATCGAACGTAAATATCACACCTGGCCAAATGTCATAAATTTGGTGAATTGTCAAACAAATCTCTCTCTGGCTCTCTTATACTGGCTTTTGCAGTAAACACACAACATCCAGTAATAATTTGTGCAAATTATCGAGTAAACAGACAGACCTATTAATTGTTATTGGAAACGTAATGAGAAGAGCCATGGCGTATTCATGACACAGCTGATCTACTATGTTTGCAGTAGGAGTTTGACAGAAAACAGAGTGGGTAGGCGAGAGAACGATAAGCAACCAGAAGCAAACCATGCAGCAAACTAAGGTTTAAATAGTGTTTGACAAAAATTATATTTAAAATTATATAAAGAAACATTTTACTTTTTTCTAATTTTTCGCTTGCAAGTGTGAACAAATTGAAGCAAATGGATCCTGCAAATGAACTAAATCCTGCAGATTTGTAGTGCTTAAGACTGTTGAGAACATTGTCAAATACAGTAACCAAAAACTATTACGTTGAGGGATCCGTATTAATCATAACAATTCAAAGATTTATAACTTTTCGATGTAAAATATAAAATATTTCAAATTGTCTTCAGGTTTCACCATTTTCTGGAGTATTGGTACAATGTTTCTGAAAGACTTATTAGAATGAATTACGAAAAATTTCGGAATAGAGTAAAATCAAAAATAAAGCTCTGCCCCTCAGCAGAAATCTTCTTTGGCCTGTAAAGAAAAATTGTGATGATCAGAATCAAACCCGATTTCTGATGCCAAGTCCATGTACTTTCATAATTTTTTGGTTTGGTTGAGACCCTAAATCTACTGTTGCACAGGCATATCGATTTAGACCTCATTTCTTGTTCTTTGCACTTTCTCCTCATGTTTATTTGAAATCATTGAAAACTTTTGCTATTTATTGGTTTTATATTTGTTAAATGTATGAAATGTATTTATCTCTGTGAAATACTAGAAAATATTCTATGCGTTTTCATTCAAACTGTTAAATACTTCGTACATCTCGTATTCCTCATTCATTAAAATTTGAATGAAAACTGTTTGACATTTCGTATAAATACAAGTTTTTCGAGTAATATGACGTATTTATGGGATTGAACCATAGACTAATTACTATACTAGACTTAACATTTCTCTCAGCAAAAATATGAGATTTGGACTGGTGTGATATGAACGTTGGATGTGGAAAAGAATTGCTTCAATAATACCAGATAGAGGCAATGGTTCAAAACAACCCACAAAATAACAACAAGGGTTTTTCGTTTTATGTGTTAAAATTATTGTGTTAAATACAACACAAATGTATCCTAACAATAGCAGTCAATAAAAAAGTTTAAAACACGTATAAATTTCACAGTTTTTCAACAAAACGACAAGACAAATTAAAGTCACAAGTTCTTGTAATTCCACCTGGTGTAAGTCATTTTTCGTCAAACATCTCTCTATCACACCGACCACATCACGAAGAGTGTGAAAGGAAACGTCAGATGAGTAAAATATTCTCTCTAGTAGGATTTACTCTATGGATAGTCTATTACTAGACTACAATGAATGAAAAAAGGTATTTATCTATTATAGTATTTGGCACAAAACATGTGGTTTTCGAAGTCGAGCTTTCTATCTCAGTAAAAATTTAACTTTTTTTTTGATGTACTAATATCTATAGGCACGGGTAGAGCAATCTATCAAAGTGAACACATGCAAACAACACACAGCGTTAGCATCACATATGTGGTAGTTGTACAACAATAGACTCTGCCTGAAAATAAGTATGATGGTATTGATGTAACGGCAGCGAACAAACAAGCAGGTCGTCGTCGCCAAAGAGTATTGAATAGTATAGTATATAAGTAGAATAGAAACATAGATGCCTTTTGAAATATTTATGCTTTTTGTATTGTTTTGTGTACTGATAAGAACATTGTAGAAATGGTGCAGTTATATTGAAATATTCTATAATGAGAATAAGACTCATGTATGCTCTTTTACTCATGAGAGCGGAAAAAGAGTGCAATAAGTTCTCTATACTATTCATGGGAGAAATTTAATGGTAGATGCAGTACGACAACAAATATAACAAGCCAAAAACCAGGCATTTTGTTTTTGCTCAGTGCGTATTTAACCTTTTTTGCTTAAAACAATGAGTTCCACCTCAAACCAGTCAGCTTTTTTGGCTATACCAGTGGGAGCTAAACTATCCCAAATTTTCTTTTAAGATTTGTCGTCGTCTTCCAAAACTAACACCGTCGCTGCTCCACAGCATAAAACATTCATCCTCCTGCATCATGGATATTTAAAATATTTTCTAGCAGTTTGTTTAAAACTTTTTAAAAAACAAAATCGTATTTACTGCCAATTTGGTTAGTTTTCAGAAACAAATGTGTGTTTTCTGACAGCTTGCTTAGAAACAAATTTGTGTGTTCTGGCAGGTTGATCAAACAATTATTTGTTGCAGATATTTGTTTCAGTGTGACCACAGGGCAAATGTATTTTCCCTACTGTTTATTTCACACTATTTGATACTTGGTTGATCAAACAAAAAGATGCAAATAAATGTGCGTAGTGTTAACACAAAATCAACCCTGTATTGATTTGACAACATTTTGAGCAAATACACATTTTGATCAAATATTTACCCAATCTGACCGTACCTTTATTTGTACATTGTTATTCCGCGGAGTAACGTGTTTGACCGCTAGCCCCACCAGCGATCCGGTTAGTTTCTCCTAGAATCTGAGATAATTTTCTCAGGCCACTTTCCAGCATCCAACCGCCCATCTGCAACACACCAAATGTCATCCATCAACTTACTGAGAGAGTTGGCTACATTCTCTCATCTGAAGTTTCGTTTCACACTCTTCGTCGTAGGGGTGTGGAAATGAGAGAAATTCGACAAATATTAATTTACAGCAGATGGAGGTACAAGAACTGTTTACTTAAATTGTTCATTTCGTTTTCGTGTAGAACTGAAAATTTTAAATGTATTTTGCACTTTTTTTGTTGACTTTTATCGTTGGTATACATTTGTATTGTATTTAACACAACTATTTTGACACGAAATTCGGTTGTTGTTCCTTTGATGGATGTTGTGTACTATTGCCTCTATCTGGTGTTATTATTCCACCATCCATTGTTCACTTGCAACCATACGTTTAATTTATTGAGAGAATTAATGTGTCTATACTAAATTCGGCTACACTATACGTCATTACTCTATGGAACTGGCCATAGAGTAATCTCATACTAGAGAGAATATTTGAATATAAGAAATCGTTCTTATATATAGTTATATGGAACTGTTATACAAATTGAATTTCAAATATTTCGAAGATATTTGAGTGCTCGAAATTGTTCTCTGATTTGTTTCTGGAATTAGTGCTGATCGTAAAATTTGCATACAAATATTTTCAATGAAATGTTTCAAAACTGGTTCTGTAGAACACATTATTGTTTAGCAAAAGTTACCTAGAAATCGATGATTCACGTAACAATTTTTAATAAAATAATTTAAACATATTTATTTATACACGGAAATTTTGTTGCAGAGAGTTACCACCTTTCAGAGGATTTATCTTGATATGTTACTTTTGTTTGTTAAAACAATCGAAATGTCAAAATTCCGGTCCCAAACAATTATCAAACAATTGATTTCGTACCAAATAACTCTGACATAACAACCCTGTAATTGATTTTGATTACGAAATTTTCGCAAACAGCTGGGTACCAAGCAAATTAAAAATGATACTTATTTTTGGAACGATATTCCTTATCGCACGTTGCGGGATGGGGGCCAAATGAAAACAAAATGAAACTAATTTTTTAACACTATTAAGCTACAACCCAGTATTATCAACTATGTTAGGTACTTTTGCTTGGGTTTGTGTCTAGACTAACATATGTTGGGAAATTTCTTGTTTAATGGGAAGTTTTCTAGTTGTGGAGCCTGTAACCAATATTTAGTATACGAGTATATTCTAGTTTTGAACTCAATAAAACGTAAATTTAGAAAAGCCAAAGTGAAAGCAGTTTGAAAAGAACATTTTCTTAAATAAGTACCTTTTCTTAGTCGGTGGTGCAATGGGTAGTGTGCGCGCCTCTTGTACAGGAGATCCTGGGTTCGATCCCTGCTCCAACCACCTTAAAAAAAAAAAGAAAAAAAATTTCTTTCGACGACGGTCACCTCGCTTAGTGACGGCGACACTATCGAGTATATAGCCATGAAAAAGCTTCTCAAAATACCGTTCGGAATCGGTGTAAAACTGTAGGTCCCAATCAGTGAGTGAAAACTGGAAAGCGCACAGCTCAGTGATTGTGAGAAGTTATCCCCGGTCCCTTCATGGGATGTAATGGGAAACCATTTATTTTATTTTTTTTTCTTAGAAATAGTAAATTTTCTCAAAAAATATACCTATTCATAGTCTTAATCAAAGTACCTTTGTTTAAAAAAATACCTTATCTTAAAGAAGTACCTTTGCTCAAAAAAAGTAATTTTCCTTACAAAAGTAAATTTTCTTAAAATAAGTATTTTTTTAAAAATAAGTACCTTTTCTTAAAAAAGTAAATTTTCCTAAAAAAGTACATTTTCTTGCAACAAATTGTCTTTTCTTAAAAAACTACATTTTCTTTAACGAGTAAATTTTTTGTGAAACAAAATAACTTTTCTTGAGATAAGTACCTACTCTCAAAAATGTACCTATTATGACCTATAATTGACCAATTCTAAACAAAATTCGCATATCTTAAAAAACAAAATTTTCTTCAAAAAAGTACCTTCTCTTAAATAAAATACCATTTCTTAGAAAAATACCTTTTCTTAAAAGTGAATTTGCTTAAAAAAACTAATACCTTTTCTTTTCTTGAGATAAGTCAACTTTCTGAAAATAAGTACATTTTCTTAAAAATAATAACCTTTTCCTAAAAAGAGTACCACTTCTTTAAAAAGTACCTGTTCTTAAAAAAGTACTGCTTTGTAAAAAAAAAAATTAATACTCTCATGACTTTTTCTTACAGAAAGTACTTCTTTTTGAAATAGTACCTTTCCTTAGCTTTATAAAAGAAGTACCTCTCTTTAAAAAATTACCTTTTCCGGAAAATATAATACACATTCTTACAAAAAAAACCTAAAAATATACTTTTTAAAAAAAAAATACATTCTATAAAAAAAAATTTCTTAAAAAAAGTTTATCATTTTACAAAAAGTATCTTCTCACAATAACCGTCGGTGGTGCAATGGATAGTGTGCGCAGCTCTTGTACATGAGAACGTGGGTTCGATCCCTTCTCAGGCCACCTTACATTTCTTTCTACGACGGTGATAGCGACACTATCGAGTACTTAGCCATGAAAATGCTTCTCAAAATACCGTTCGGAACCGGTGTAAAACTGTAGGTCCCAATCAGTGAGTATAAAACTAGAAAGCGCACATGTCACTGATTGCGAGAAGCTCTCCCCAATCCCTTCAAGGGACACCTATTTTGTCCACCTTCTCAAAATACCGTTCTGAACCGAAGTAAAACTGTAGGTACTAATTAGTGAGTGTAAAACTAGAAAGCGCACATCTCTCTGATTGTGAGAAGTTCTCCCCAATCCCATAATGAGATGTTATGGGACACCATTTTTTTTATCTTTTCTTAAAGTTCCATTAAAATTATCGTATTTTTCAACTGACGCCTTAGGCGTGTTGCAACTAACTAGTACATAATTTATAGCGAAAGGAACTTCGTTCCAACCGGGTGTCCCCTGGCACGTCATGGGATTTTTTTATACTTGTATGTATTTGTTTTGGGAACGAGAATTTTATAAGATTTAAATATCAGGCTTTACACAGGAAAAAAATATGTCGTAAATACAATTAATCTGTTAATTTAAATTAAGCGAACAACGGAATTTGATTATTTAAATTCAACAGAGTTCATGTAATTGTTACACAACATTGTAACTGAAAAGTAAATTGTGTGTGTGTCATGTTAACAAAATGTTTTGGTGTTTTAATTAAATATGTATTTCAACCGTAAATTGAATATCAACAACTAATTTGTTTCGTGTTTCGTTTATTAGTAAATTCCTAAACATTAACGAACAAATTGTTATCAATTTGAAAAATTTACCCCCTCTTCTTAGTGATTTTTACAAAGTAAAAAATCACCTGCTTTATGACTAACTGTAAATATTTTCTATCTATTTGCTAAATGTTCTCTCATATAATTTTACTAATAGGTTAGGTATTTTATCATCCCCTCCTCAGACATGATTTATGATCATAATGATTAGGGTTCTTGTGCCGAAACAAAATATACTACTGCTACGAGTATGCACAAGTTGCTACTGATATTGAAATTTGGTTTCGTTTCGAATTTTACTGATAAGATTTTTTCTATAATCGAATTGTTGACCTATAACAAGGCAGGCATTCGTCGTCATGCCATCCATGTCCCTCCACACACCATAAACTGGCATTTTAACATTAATGGAATACGAGTATCATGATGATAAGACCTGATCGAAAGTGATGGTTGCTTATTGAAGAGACAACTCTGTATTATATTTACTGTGGTTTAAGTCTCATTATAATTATGTATATAATGGGCTTTCCCATTGACAACATAGAGAGAATAAAATATTTAAATATATAGAAATACAGGAATACCTCGCATAGCACTGCTTCGATCAGTACGGTTTCTCTATAGTACGGTTTTTAAATTTTCAAAAAAAAATATTGTTGTTGGAAAAAATTGTTCTAAAAAAATTATTAAATTAAATTTTCAAAATACATTTTTTTTTTTTTTTTAAATAAAATTTTTGGTATTTTCGCTTTATTATGAAAACATAAAATTGTCGGTTTTTACTCTTTATTATGAAAACATGAGCTTTTCGGTATTTTCCCTTGATTATGAAATCATACAATTTTCGGTATTTTCCCTTTATACATACTCTCAGTTTTTTATTGAAAAGCAGAAAAACAAATTATATGTAACAAATTATGGTTTTTTGACTCGATTATGAGTCCTTTAACCTCCTACATAGGGGTTATAGGGCCTGTAAATAGGCGCATAGGCCCCGATTGCCTCGATTAGTCCGGTTTCAAATAGTACGGCAAAATGGTGGAACCGATTAACCGTACTATGTGAGGTATTCCTGTACTCGTAGCATGACAACTAAACGACAATGAGCTTGTGGTTTTTTAACAGTCGGTATCGTATCTTGCGAGTAAACGCACTCTCAACATGGCAGTTGCTGCTGATTAGAGTATTAAAAAACCGGCCAATCGAAGAATTTTTTTTTTTAACAAACAATTCTCAAGCCTGGGCAGTGATGCCCAACTTACCAACTTTGGGGCTAGATTTAGCACTTTGCGAAACGGGAAAAAATTACCATTGGTGGTTTTTTGCCAAAACGCGTAATGTGCACGCGTTTTGAGTTTTTATTTAGCCCTTTAGCCCGTTTTCTATACAACAACAATTTGCTAAAGAATGTTAAATTTTTTACTTCTACCGTTCGTTGGCTGTTTGCTTCTATTTTTGTATTGGTTATTACGCTTATTACTTAGAAATTTGTAGGTGGAGAGACACACAAAAATATCGGAAGGTATGGAAAGCAGACCCCTATTTTAAGAAGTGGTTAACCCCCAATGATGAGTCCCAGGCAATATGTATTTATTGTTAATGTATGATTGCTGAAAAACACTTCGATATCCGAAACAAACTATTCTTAGGGCGAGTTTCACACTCGTCATTTAAAGGCTCAATTTAAAAGCTCACAGAAAAGTTTCATATTAAATGACATTTAAATGACAAGCATCGGGCATTTAAAGTACATTTAAATGGAGAATTTTGAACTGTTAAACTGGCCATAAATCACAAAAACATATGAAAGACATGGAACCTTTCTACGGAATTCGGTTGGTACAACCAGAGACAGAACAGAAAGCAAAATTGTCAGGACATGCTAGTACTCGTCAAATCTGCTCTTTCTTCGGGTTAACATCTGAAAGGATATTCCAACACAGGATGTTAGAAATTAAAGAAACGAGTTGAGTGTGAGATATCACCGAATTTTTTGTTTTATTTGAAAGGCTTATCAAGAACATTTGGTGTATATCAGGCTAAATTTGAACGATGGGGAATCTGCGACTTAAGGAAACCCCACAAGAAAAATTCTAAGTGGGTCATATCGCACGGTGTCTGTGGCCAGTTCACGTCGCCTCTGCGTGAGATAAATCTGAAATCGGTTGTGAAGAATGCCCGTTGTGGCATCGGCTGCGTAGTACGTAGCGACGTCCTGATGGAACCACAGTTCGGTAGCGCTCTCCGTTGACGGACCACAATCCTGACCAAACATTCTGTACATGAATTGCCACATGATATTGATTGGCATCGTCCTAAATCCGGCAATGCTTGTTGATGTACCCATTTATTCATAATAATAAAGTTGTATCATTCGCACCTGTTGCGCGACACCGGAACTTGCCATGGTGATTGTCTCTATTGTCGTAAATATAAATAACAGGAAAATTAACAAAACATTAAACAACTTAGCCGACGTGAACTGTTACAATCTGCCTGTCCCTATTGGAAATCCCCTTATTTATTAAGCGCTATTTAACACTCTGGGATTTTTCTGGCTGTTTTCGTTATTTGGCACGTTTTAGGTAAAGGGTTTTTCAACAGAGACGCTACAAAAGTAAATCGATAGGGACAGCAAACGACGCCATATTTTTTCCCGCTCTTTTGACATTTCTCTTCAGTAGGGTTTGCCATTTCATCATGGAAAGATATACGAGCCAACAACGAGTCGAAATTATTAAAATTTACAACCGTAATTTGGAGTCAGTGGCCTCAACTTTAAGAGGCCTCAACAATCAGCGATGAGGTTCGTTTATGGCTGAATGGCTTCGTCAATAAGCAAAATATGAGTTATTGGTCAGACAGCAATCCACACGTAATCCATGAGTCATCATTGCATCCCGAAACAATTACGGTTTGGTGCGGTTTATGGGCCGGCGTCGTCATTGGGCCGTACTTCTTCCGTGATGATCAAGACCGGCACATTACTGTGAATGCGAATCGCTACCGTTCAATGATAACCGAATATTTTTGGCCCCAATTAGATAATATGGACTTGGAGGACAAGTGGTTCCAACAGGACGGCGCCACAAGCCACACAGCGAATGCCACAATCAATTTATTGGAAACCAAGTTTGGTGAACGTGTTAATGGCCCAGTCGATTGGCCGCCTCGGTCGTGTGATTTGACGCCGTTAGATTATTTCCTGTGGGGCTACGTCAAGTCTATGGTCTATGCCAACAAGCCAGCGACGATTGATGAACTTCGTACGAATATCGAACGTGAAATTGCAGCAGTATTGGCCGATTTATGCTTGAAAACCGTCGAAAATTGGGTTCAGTGTCTGGACTTCTGCAAGCGTGACCGTGGTGGCCATGCAAAAAAAATCGAGTTCCATACATAATGGCATCGAACGTACTTTCACAGGAATAAAGAATTTCATTGGTATCTAAAACCGGTTTTGTTTTATTTAAAAAACTTTTGTAGCGCTCTTTGAAATTACAAATATAAAGCAAAATGTCGATCGACGATAGGCAGATGGAAGTATTTTACATTTCATTGTTTATAAATAACAAGTTGCCAATTTTGGCTGAAATGCATTCGACGGATAGACCTCGAACTAAATAATTCACAATTATACTGTTTACGCAATGAAATTCTTATTTACAATAATAAAATTAGAAATGGAACGGTTAAATAAATAATGCGTTGCAAAACTATCATAATTATATTTAAAAATTGTAGACATCAGTTCACATTTTATGTGAATATTGTTGGTATTTGCAGTATTATAAATAATAGCAATCTTAAAATCTGTTGATCTACTGAAATGGAGCCAAATTTTGTAATCTTTTTCATTCTTAGCAGTTCACTCAAGATAACTTTTTCTGATCTATAATTGTTTATTTTAGGTATAGCACGGTATATTTTTTTGGGATCAAACGTTAGAACTATTGCTTCCAACTCAATATGGAAAATATCCCATTGAACAAGAAATTTCCCAAGACATGTGCGATATCAGGGGGTTTGTTTCTATGGCACAGCTGATCGAAAAGGTACTAGGAAAATGATGTAGAATGATAGACCAAAGAAGACATAGCGATTATAGACCATGCAGCAAACTAAGTTTAAATAGTGTTTAATTGATACTAATGACAGCTAAATTATGTTTTATGTTGTTTGCATCGAACGAAAATACGCATTCCATTTTATTTCTGCCTGTATTATGTCCAACCAAAGAGTAAATTACAATAGCAACTCGAACTCGATGAAATGGTCTACCACCCAGCGGGAAATTGTCCAAACACTTCTCTAAGTGTCAGATGAAATTATCGCTGCATTTTGGACATGTTGTGTACATCACTTTGCTTTGCTGATTTTATCGATGCTTTCATATTAGTTTGTGTCAAGCAAAATCAGCTGATGAATTCTTCATAGCATTTGAGAATATTGTGTGTGCAAACGCAATAAAATGAAGAAGATTGTTTTGATTGCTTTTGCTTATTTCTTTTTTTCCTTTCAGTACATTCAACTGATGAAATCTTCGCTGCCTTTGCGTTAATTTTGTGTGTAACACAAAAAACGTGCAAACAAGCTAAAGAAGAATTTTTTCTAACAATTTTTTGCAAGAAACAGACGTTAATGTAACGGGATTTTTTGCGAAGTTATTGTTTATTTTGTTTAGGCATTTACAGAGTTGGAATTAGAATTCAGTGTGGTTTTAGTTGTGTAGCAGTACCGGAGCAAGTGTAAAGTTGTACATATGTTAAATTGTATGCTACAAATTGCATTCCAAAAGTTATGAATAGTATGCCAAGATTGTCTACAACACCATGCATTGTAATCAAAAAAGTGTTCAATCAATCCGCATCTACTTCAAAAGTATTGCACGGTGTAGCGAGGCTGCCCACTAACGCCATTATATGCAATCTACAAAGTGGCAAACCAATCTACATTGCATGAATAAGTAATGGAAGCTGTAGTGCGTTTGCACGACCAGAATTCTCGCGCCTGACTTTTTCAAAGAAGTAGTCTGCTTTGTGGTCTGACTGTTCAAAAATCCGGCCATCTCCATACAAAAGTAATCTGTTTTGTAATCAGAATTGACCTAGGGGTGGAAGTGCTTACGCATTCAAAGTAAGTTATACAGAATCGATTATTTCATGTGGAAATTTCCCGCTGGGCACCTCGTCGTCATCAAGAGCACACGAAGAGCGGCATAGCGACTCTTTTATATTTCTCTATAGCGATATATAGTTAGTTCCGTCATCTATGCTCAATAGTACTGGTACCGACGTTGCCCAACAGTCTGGTGTTATGTGCCGTCGGACCATAGAGTAATATACAAAGAGTGTATATGAGTGTTTCACTTCCACCAAATTCTCGTTCTATGACAGAATTTGGACGTGATACAGATAAAAATAAAAGAAAATTGTTGTGTTCGTTCAAACTCATTTATTGCATATACAGATATTTTGATAAAATCAGTTTCAAAAATCAAATTTAATGCTGGTGTTTTCATTTCGCCTTTCGCTCATTCATCTTCACATGCTATGGTTGGTTGGTTGAAAAGGCTTTAAGACAGCACGCTGTCTAGCACACTTAGGCTAAGGAAACCCATTGTGATACCTGCAGTTTCCTCCATAGCAACTATTGACTAGTCGTCCAGCCAATTTGCCCTTTCAATAAATTTGTCTATAAGACCTACAGGAATATCCTATAGGGCTACGGTGCTAACTAAATGTTTACCGAATATCCTACTTATCAGTCCTGCCAGAGCAGGGCCATCCAAGAGAAGGTGTTTCTTCGTTTCCTCGTCCTCTTCCATGCAGCATCTACAGAGAGTGGAGTTTCTATGTCCCAATCTTAGGGCGTGTTTTCCTACAAGACAATGGTCCGTAAGTGTTCCTATCATTGTGGATAACCTGCCTCTCGGCAAGCTAAGTAGTTGCCTAGTCCTCTTCTTGTCCACCTGTGGCCAGAGGACCCTGGTTTGTTTGCAAGTTGAAGTTAGTCTCTACTTGTCCTTGAACATATTATCGGCCCACTGCATGACGGTAGGTAGAGATTGGCATACTAACACCTTCTTTTGCGGGAAGAACCTGTGCCGTAGTGCCCTGTCTATCTAACGCATCCGCTACGCAATTGCCTGGAATGTCGCTGTGTCCCCGTACCCAGATGAGCCTGATGTCAAAATACTCTGCCATCTCCCTAAGTGATGAGTGTCATTCTTTCTCCGTTAAGGACGTAGCAAACATGGCTTCCAGGGATTTTATGGCAGCAGTACCCAGATGAGCCTGATGTCAAAATACTCTGCCATCTCCCTAAGTGATGAGTGTCATTCTTTCTCCGTTAAGGACGTAGCAAACATGGCTTCCAGGGATTTTATGGCAGCCTGGCTGTCCGTGTAGATACAAATTCTCCGGAGGGTTGTAACACTACTTTTCAGTAGTTCAGCAACCTCCAGTATGGCGGTAAATTCCTCCTGAAATACACTACAATGATTAGGCAGCTTGAAGTAGATATTTACGTTTAGGTCCGCTGAATGGAACCCATAACCTACTCGCTCGTCCAACTTTGATCCATCCGTGAAAAATCTGATACTACTGGTAACCCCTTCCAGTGAATTTTCCCAGGTATTCCTGTTCGGAATAGAAGTCCTTAGATTTGTCGCTGGTAGAAGGCTGGGGATACAGTAGTCCGTTTTTACGGGAATAGAGTTGATCCGGTGTAGAAATTCAGCGTGTCCGGAATGCCCCGATATCAAAACGCCACAATCTCTGATTCTCACCAGTGATATAGCGGCTTCCGATTCGGCCATGATATCAGGAGTACAGATGTTCAGGATAGCACTGAGTGCAGTACCTGACGTCGTGCCCATCCATCCTATACTGTATCAAATTTGCAACTAGGAGGTCGATCAGCTGTTTCATTGAAACCTCCCTGTTTTAATTTATGCACGAATATAGACGAAAGACAAATAATACATTAGAATAAAATTGTTGTGTTCGTTCAAATCATTTATTGCCTCATTTATTGCATAAAAAGTTATTTTAAAAGTCACAAATGTTTCGCCTATCGTTCATCCTCCTTCACATTCTATCGTGTATCAGATTTGCAGCTAGTAGGTCGTACCAGTTGTTTCAGCGAAACCCCATGACAAAGATCATCAAAAGATACACAAGAAAACTTAGCGTGCAATATTGCAACCGCCGTAAGAAAGAACAAAAAAGTCGATAAAGTTCATCACATTGTCACGCCCACTTTTGTGCCTCCCACACAAAATATGTCGTCTTTCCAGGTGATCGACACGATATCTGCGTAAACCAAACCGATCTTAATGAAATTTGGTAGTAGGAAATAGCAACAAAAAGTTATCTTAGATAAATTTTGTTACCATTTCTTGCGAATGAAAATGTTATCAAGGAGAGACTCAAAAGCTGAAATTTCCAAAATGGCTTACACGTTTTAAGTTCATTAACGTTATTTTGTTTAATGGAAACTACGTATACTTTTATATCTCTAAATTTGAAGCATGGTACAAATAAATGGTAGAAGCACTAGCCCAGCTGATTTGAACTTTGTTCTCGAGTGAGTATGAGTAAGTCAAAGTTTCTTATGTCAAAGTTTGTTTACATATGGTTGTCTGCAACCCCCGTTCGCCTACAACTGCTTTTTTTGAAAAGTTTTCTCTGAAAAAATCATATAAAAACATTTTAATTTTCACACCTAAGCACTTTCAGAATATCAAATAAAACGCAATCATTTTCTAAATGGCACTTTTTCCCATTTTGTCAATAATTTCAGTATTTTTCTATCAGCTGACTTGACACAATACAGACACTGAGCAAAAACAAAATGCCTGTTGTTTTTGGCTTGTTGTATTTGTTGTCGTACTGCATCTACCACTATATTTGTACCATGATTTGAAGGATAGACTTTTATTTCCGAGAGAAAACAAAATTGGAACTATTGGAATTGTTCACAACAACGCTCGGTAAATGTTATACATATTGATCATGGTAGAATTATCTACAAGGTATAGTCGTTTAAACAGGTGACGACATTTTGTCCATGTCATTTTTCGTTTCACTTCTCAAAATCTTATGTATTTTGTTTTTATATTTTTTTGTATTCTTGTATTGTTAGTATATATTTGTGTAGAGTTTGACAACTGCAACGAATGAACGAAAATACAATGTCTGTTGTTGCTGCTTACAATTACAACAACATCTGCTGCTACCATGTACTTGTTGGCACTGGCTACAAACGTGTTGCCGTATCGCATTTTTTTGACCCATTCCAGCAAATGTTGTCACCTTGCGTAGTGTTAAGTGTGGATCGTTTTATTTCGAAAGTCGTAAGTAGCTTAATGGAATAAAAAAACAGCCTTAATATAAGCTGGAAAATGGTTTCGAACAAGGTTTATGTCGTTTCAGCCTTATGAGCTGGTGCTGAATCTTGCTGGAAAGTCCACGGCTGGTTTTGAAACAGGGAACTGTTAACCGGCTTCACAACTGCTTCCAGAACGGTTTCTTGGTAAACTTTGGCCGATATTTTGACCCCTTGTTCACAGATATGCAAGTCAGTTACCCCGTCATAAGAGACACCCCACCAAACCATGACTGCATCTGGATGATGACTCTTTTCGACCCGTGGGATGAGCTCAGATGCTTCTTTAGATGATCGTGCATAAACCCGATCATTTTGTTTGCTAAATTTTCCTGTACGATAAAAATTTTTTCATCCGTAAACAAGATTTTTCTATGCAAGTCATCAGCGTACTTCACCAAAAGACATTTGGATTTTTCTATCCTATTTTTTTAAAGTTGCAGTCAACAAATGTCCTGTACGCCGTTTGAAGGTCCAAGTCCCAAGTCTTTTTTAGTAATTCGAAAGTACCACTCCAACTCCTGTAGATGATTTTCATCTCACGAGCCACGATTTCCTGTTTCCGGAAAGCATTTCGTTGAATTCTTGCTTTGGCTGCTTTAATGACATGATGTGTCTGAACGGTACGTGAGCGCCCCGACCGGGGCCAGACTTTTATATCTCCAGTCTCGTCGAACAATTGTATGCACTTGTAGACGAACATGCGACTAATGCCGAGCGGGCGGAGCGTTTAGAAAATATCGTTTTTTTTTTCTTTCCACACTTAAAAAGTTCTATAACTGCGATACGGGTTTCCTTATCTCACCACTCCATGGTGAAAGTTGATACAATACGCTATAGAGGTTAATTTTCAAAAACCATGTGATAATAGAAGGGTATGTTCAATTTTACTTTTCTAATGGGTATGTTCAACTTAGTAACAATATTTATGTCCCTACTAAGTACTTATGACAAATTCAATACTTTAGTACGTACACCTTGTGTATACCCTAATTGCATTTTCTTTTAATTTTCATTTCGAAATTAAATTAAAATGTATGTGTACAGAAAAAAAATTAAACAATTAATTTTATTTACATTTTCTTTAAAAAATGTCCGTATAATTTCAGTTTCCTGTGGAGAAATTAGAAGATTTTAAATTTGTTTTATATTGAACGTGGAGTTACCGTTGCTTTATTTGAAAGATATAATAACACCGACCAAACCGAGAGTATAAACCGCATCTCTTAGTGCTTCGAAAATGGTATTTTTCACAAAATGGCAATCAATGGATGTTCAAAAAAGCGGCGGACTGGTTTTCGAATTCGGGATTTGAATACTCTAGCTGTCACTAATAATTCCAAACAATTGACATCTTCGGGGTAGTATCGTGTTTCTTCATATGCTTCCATTTCGATATTTCTCAAATTTGTAATAACAGTAAGTCAGAGTCGGGTTGAAAAAATTGACTCATACTCCAACTCCAACTACCACTCCACACTCCTGTAGATGAAACAATTAGTATTATTTAAAATTATATAAAATAAAACATTTAGTATTATTTTTACTGCAACAGTACGTACACAAATTAGTATTGATTTTCATTCAAACTCATAAATCCAGATTTTGGAGATGCAACTTGTTGAACCGAACCGAACCATTTTTTGTCAATTGAAATACGGTTTTTGGTTCGGTTCGACATTTTTGTTCGGTTCATTAGCAAAAATAACGGTTCGGTTCGGTTCAAAACAGGTTCGGTTCAGAAACGGTTTGCAGCCCTGCCTTCTACATTTACGATATGTCAAACATTTTTCATACAAATTTGTAGTTTGAATTTGAAATTATGAGAAAGTCTTTAAGAATTTGAATGTAAACCCAAATTATAATGAAACAACCAGAAAGGTCATTGCATTCCATTTAATTATTTTTCGCTGCATGAAATATAAATTTAGATTAAATGCCAAAGATAAACAAAAAAGCTTCTGTTGGCCGTCCATGTGTTTTTTATTTTGGCATATTTTATGAAAACCAAAAAAATAACACCAACAAAATAAAATTAATATTTTAAAATTAATAAACATTAATTAACAAATAACACAGAGACAATGATAATGGCTTGTTTTATTTTTTGCACACACAAAAAATATCTTAGTAACTGAGTCAATCTCCTTCAAAATGCTATTGTTTTATTAAAATACGAGTATTCTGTCTGTATATGTTCGTAATTTAATTATTATATACTGAATTATACGTATGTATATCACATACATATAGCTCCAATTTAGACCGTATTGACCATAGAGTAAATCATACTAGAGAGAATATTTGGCTCATCTGACGTTTCCTTTCACACTCTTCTTGATGCGATGTTTGACGAAAAGTGACATCCACAAGGTGGAATTACAATAACTTTTTGTTTTAATTTTTCATGTCGTTTTGCGGAAAAACTGTGAAATTTAAATGTGTTTTAAACTTTTTTATTAACTCAAAAATTAAATTGTCCGAGCGTTTGGTCGTGATTATTAATTAATTATATTTTTTTCCGATGGAGTTTTTAGAATATGAGGCCAGATTAGCAACATGGTTTAATGAGAAAATTAAGGAGGTACACCAGAAAAAATTCAATTGCCTTATGGATTTACAGGAAAAGAAACTAGAGATAAAATTGAATAGTAAATGGTTCTTTAATAACACAGGCAAGGACATTCCAACGGAGGTACAATGGATTCACTCCCTTGGACAGAAACATGCACTGCCGATGAAAAGGGACCAGTTACCAATATTGAATATTATAGCAGAAGGAGAAGATTTAGTTCAAACACTACCGGGTAAGGTAGAACAAGAAATAGCTAGAACTAAATTGACGACGATCATAGATAGTCAGATGAATAAAATGAAACTGACGAATATGGATAAATTTATGATAGAAAAAGTAGATAAGGCTGAAAAGTATTTAAAGAATAATACGGATGTAATGATAGTTAATGCCGATAAGGGAAATGCGACGGTAGCTATAACCAAATGTGATTATATATCACGAATTAACAATATTGTAGGGGATACAGCTAAATACAAACTATTGGATAAAGATCATACCAGCAAACTTCAAAAAATTAACAATGATATTGTATAAAAATTTTATAAAGCAGGAAACATAGATCAAATTGAGAAGAACAAACTTAAGACAAATGTGTCCACAGCACCTAGGTTGTATGGAGTCCCAAAAATACACAAAGAAGATTTTCCGTTGAGACCAATATGTTCTTTTGTTAATTCACCTTCTTATGAGTTGTGCAGGTACATTACGAATATACTGAAAAGGATTACAGAAGACTCCAAATACAATATAAAAGACTCATTGCAGTTTAAGGATAATATAAAGAAACTAAGAATACAAAATTGTGAAAAATTAGTTTCATTTGATGTAGTTTCTTTATTTCCGAGTATACCAGTAGACTTAGCACTTCGTATTATCGAGGAAAAATGGGACAGAATAGAACAGCTCACAAATATTAATAAATCATTATTCCTCTATATTTTAAAGTTTTGTATAGAAGACTCTCTATGAAGCAATGTCTGAGCTTGGTATTCCTGCAAAACTCATACGCCTTTGCAGGATGACCACCAAATCCGCAGTGAAAGTTGGTAAGGATCTTACCGAACCTTTCGAAACTTAGCGAGGCCTTAGGCAAGGCGACACCCTATCGTGCGATCTCTTTAACATCTTAATGGAGATCATTATGAGAAAAGCTGCAGTCAACATGAATAAAACCATCAGCAGCAAAAGTCACATGATGCTCGCGTATGCTGATGATATAGATATCATTGGGCGCACAATTAGATAAGTTACTGCGGTTTTTTCGAGAATTGAGAAGGAGTCAGCAAAAGTGGGTCTGGCGGTAAATGAGGACAATACAAAATTAATGGTTTCAACGAACAGGGCCTCCACGCGATTAGACCAAAGCGTGAACGTTGATAACCGTTATAACTTCGAGGTAGTGGACGAATTTAAATACCTCGGATCTGCCGTGAACAAAAACAACAACGTCAGCCTTGAAATCAAGCGGAGAATTGTGCTTGCGAATATATGTTATTTTGGGCTAAGCAAGCACTTTAGAGATAAATCCCTCTCTCGAGTAACAAAAGTCCAACTATACCAGACTCTCATACAACCTGTCATGACGAAACATCTGTAGGAGTCTTCGAGAGAAAAATACTCCGAAAAATGTATGGCCCTATAGTGCACAACGGCGAGTATCGGCGACGCATGAATCATGAGCTGTATGAGCTTTATCCTGACATTGACATAGTTAAGCGGATCAAGATAACGCGATTGCGCTGGCTAGGCCATGTCAGTAGAATGGATGAAGACGAACCAGCACGAACCGAACCGAACCGAACTCGAAGGAAGACGAAAAATAGGAAGACCAAGACTCCGCTGGAGGGATCAGGTTGACGAATCCCTGCGTACACTTGGTATTGCCAGCTGGAGAAATAAAGCAAAAGATCGAACTGGTTGGCGAAATATGTTATCTTCGTTTTGTAAGGTCCGTGACCCCCCGGGGTTGTCCGAGACCGGATAAGTAAGTAAGTATAGACGACAATAGGTATTTCCGATATGATGACAATGTATATTTTCAACAAGAAAGACTTCCAATGGGATCTCCAGCTTCCCCGATTGTGGCTGATATTGTTATGGAGAATCTACTTGATTCCTGGATAGAAGAGATGACCATAAAACCGAAAATCATTACTAAATATGTAGACGAATTATTTTGTATCGTTACAAATAGTGCTATAGATAATATTTTGACAACATTTCATAATTTTCATCCTAATATTTGGTTTACAATTGAAGAAGAGCATGGATCAAGACTGCCTTACTTGAATACCATGGCAATAAGAAATGGGGAGAATTTATTAGTGGATTGGTACCAAAAACCAACTGCTTCTGGAAGGGTTATCAATTACCACTCCAAACACCCGAAATTAGTGGTTGTCAATACGGCAAGAAACCTAATAGAGAGAGTTTTGAAGATAAGCGACGGGAATTTTCACAAAAAGAATAAGGAGAAGATTCCAACTATATTAATGGACAACAATTTCCCAATAGAGTTAGTCAATAGATTAATAAGGCAATATGAAAATAAGGGGCAAGATAGCCAAAACCCAACGGTGGAACCGAAAAAGTTCAAATCATTATCTTATGTGCCAAGATTTTCTGAACGATTAGAAAAATCAAAAATATTTGATACTAATAATTACAAAATGGCCCATAACACAACACACACACTAGATAGATTGTTTAGTAAAACCAAAGATAGAATAGATAAATTTGATAGATCTAATATAGTATACAAAATACCTTGTGGAGGAAATAGTTAATAGTGAAAGTTGCAATATGGTAGGTACAACTAAAAATAAACTTAAGAGTATAATTGCAGGACACCAATCAGATCAAAAATGTAGACAGATCTCAATACAAAAAACTGCATTATCATCACACTGTGCAAACTTAAATCATTTTCCAAACTTTCAAGATACGTCAGTTTTGAATAGCGAAAATAATTATAAACGTCGTTTTATGTTAAAATTTTACAGATAATAAGGACTCCTATAGCGAAGAGAATAAACTTTAAAACAGATTCGGATAATGTAGCACAGAATTATAGACATTTAATTAGTAAAATGTAGAATATTTCACCGAAAATGGTTTGATATATCATTGAATTTGTCACTAGGTAACATTTTTAATATATCCGGATGTAACTTGTTGAATTTACCATTATGTACATATTTTTATCAACCAAATTATTTTTCTGGCTGTAAATTAGAGAAACTATTTCTACACAAAAATTTTTCTAGCTGTAACTTAGAACATTTTTCATATGACAAGAAAATTTATTCAATTGTTTAATTTTTTAATTTTTTGTTATTGTTGATTTTTCAAATGACATGAAAAAATTTTGTTTATCAATTGTTTTTCATTTCTAATTAATAATATATCTTCCTGACGATGCTATCCAAAGGATAGCGAAATATCGGACAAAAATACAATTAATTAATAAACACGACCAAACGCTCGGACAATTTAATTTTTGAATACAATACGAAAGGTCGGATAAATCATCACTTACTCTTTTTTATTAACTGTTATTGTTAGCATACATTTGTGTTGTATTTAACACAATAATTTGAACACACAAAACGAAATGCCGTTGTTATTATTTTGTTCGTTGTTTTGATCCATTGCCTCTATCTGGTATTAGTAAAGCATTTCTTTTCAACATCGAACGTAAATATCACACCAGGCCAAATGTCATACATTTGGTGAGAGAATTATTAGGTCTACTATAAGCATTAGTAACGGGTTTTTCAACAGAGACGCTACAAAAGTAAATCGATAGGGACAGCAAACGACGCCATATTTTTTCCCGCACTTTTGATATTTCTCTTCAGTAAGGTTTGCCATTTCATCATGGAAAGATATACGAGCCAATAACGAGTCGAAATTATTAAAATTTACTTCCAAAATTTGGCGTCAGTGGCCTCAACTTTAAGGGCGCTACGTCCAATTTATGGTCGTCATAATCGTCCTACCAGATCAACAATTGAGCGTCTAGTGGAAAAATTTGAATCCACAGGTACAGTACAAAATGTTCTCGTGCCAGTGAGACAAAGAAGTGGCCGTAGTGTTCAAGAAAGCCCAAATGTGTCTCTCACACGTCGTTCTCAATCGTTGGGCATCTCTGTGACGTCGTTGTGGCGATTTTTGCGAAATGATCTTGGCCTACATCCTTACAAGATCAAATTGACGCAAGAACTGAAGCCGCTTGACCACCATTAGCATCGTATGTTCGTGATTTGGGCTGAGCAACAACTTGAAAATGATTCGGATTTTCATCGGAAAATCATCTTCAGCGATGAGGCTCATTTCTGGCTGAATGGCTACGTCAATAAGCAAAATATGCGTTATTGGTCAAAAAATTTCGGTTTGGTGCGGTTTATGGGCCGGCGGCGTCATTGGGCCGTACTTCTTCCGTGATGATCAAGACCGGCACATTACTGTGAATGCGAATCGCTACCGTTCAATGATAACCGAATATTTTTAGCCCCAATTGGATAATATGGACCTGGAGGACATGTGGTTCCAACAGGACGGCGCCACAAGCCACACAGCGAATGCAACAATCAATTTATTGGAAACCAAGTTTGGTGAACGTGTTATCTCACGAATTGGCCCAGTAGATTGGCCGCCTCGGTCGTGCGATTTGACGCCGTTAGATTATTTCCTGTGAGGCTACGTCAAGTCTATGGTCTATGCCAACAAGTCAGCGACGATTGATGAACTTCGTACGAAAATCGAACTTGAAATTGCGGCCGATTTATGCTTGAAAGCCGTCGAAAATTGGGTTCAGCGTCTGGACTTCTGCAAGCGTGCCCGTGGTGGCCATGCAAAAGAAATCGAGTTCCATACATATTGGCATCGAACGTACTTTCACAGGAATAAAGAATTTCTTTGGTATCTAAAACCGGTTTTGTTTTATTTAAAAAAAACTTTTGTAGCGCTCTTATTGAAAAACCCGTTATATGGTATTGACAAATACCCGTATTCAGTTCTTTTGAAATTTTCGTTCGCATAAGAAGTATGTACGCGTATAAAAAATAACGAAAATTTCGCTCACTTTTAATTTGCTCGTACTCAGCTAATGCGAAAATTTCGTGAATAAAATCAATTGCAGGATTATTATGCCAAAATTGTTGCATACTTGTTTGGGCCCGGAATTTTGACAATTCGGTTGTTTGAACAAAAAAAAGTAAGAGTGCATTAAAAATAAAATGGTGTGCGAAAATAAATGGAGTGAATGATATAATTTCTTACGAAAATTTCGCAAGAACTGAATATGGGGCTTTAGATGTTAAAGATGCAGGAATGGCATTATGTAATAAAGTTTTGAATTCTCCTTAGTTTATGGGATATAAACAAAGAGTATAATTTATATATTGTGTGTAGGTAAGGAAATGTTGACCTGGTAGATTCTCTGGGGCAAATTTTATTCTTTATAAAATACATCCAATATCCAAAAATATGGTTATGGAAGTAGTAAGTGGGGTGACAATTTCGTCTTTATTTCGTAAAACTGCAGCATAAGTGGTTGTAAATAAGAAAAAAAAATCGTGTTTGTAACGTAAAAAATCTAATCACATGAAAAAGAGGAAAGAACCCGAAACAAAATTGCAATTAGTGACAATGTGAATAAGACGATCACTGATCTAGAACACTAAGGAGCTGATAAGAAGATTCACAATTTGTGACTCATAAACATCGAAACGTTCGACCGTTACCCGGGGTAACCAATTATTATTGCCGTGGGGAATGGGTAGCAATCATTTACCCATTGCCCACAGGGTATGGGGAAAATAATGGGTAGCTACCAACGAAAATGGGGAATTACCAATCACGATTACCCATTACCCTCAGGGTAATGGGGGAAAATGGGTAGCTACCCACGACGATGAGGAATTACTCATCACGATTACTCATTACCCTCAAGAAAATGGGGAAATTACCCACGACGATGGGTAAAGGGTTACCCAGGGTAACACATACCCACTTTTTGATAAAAAATATGAAAAAATTTCTATATTTCGGAAACGGGGCATCCAATCGAAAAAATAACCAATTTTTGCAGGTTTCTAAGGGGTTTTCATGTGGCCGCCGGTGGTGCAATGGTAGTGTGTGCGGCTCTTGTGCATGAGAACGTGAGTTCGATCCCTGCTCTGACTACCTTAAATTTCTTTTGACAGCGGTAACCTCGCTTAGTGACGGCGACACTATCGAGTACTCAGCCATAAAAAAGTTTCTCAAAATACCGTTCGGAACCGGTGTAAAATTGTAGATCCCAATCAGTAATTGTAAAAGTAGAACGCGCACAGCTCACTGGTTTGTGAGAAGCTCTCCCTAATTCCTTCATGGGATGTAACGGGAAACCATTTATTTTTATAAGGGGATTTCATAAAGTGGTCCAATTCGTATGGAAGTATTTTTTTTTCGAAAAATCGACAAAATAAGAAAATCGCTAAAATAAAAAAGTGGCTATAACTCGAAAACGGTGCGTCCAATCGAAAAAATAATACAAATATTACCTGCTTAGGAGGCTTTAACCAATGGATGTCTTCAAATAAACAAAATTGCTAAGACGCCCTCATGTCCTCATCTTGGAAAGGGAGCGTCCAATCGGAAAAATAACCAATTTTTGCCGGTTTCTAAGGGGCTTTCATAAACTGGTCCAATTCTTATGGAAGAAATTTTCAAAAAATCGCAAAAATAAGAAAATCGCTAAAATAAAAAATGTACATAACTCGGAAAACGGTGCATCCAATAATACTAAACTTTGTTCCTGTGTTGGAGGCTTTAACCAATGTATGTCTTAAATATGGCATCAACTTTATACAAAATAATCGCTAAAACTAAAATCGTAGATTTAGCGATTTTTATTAAAAGTGATGCCATATTGAAGACAATCATTGGTTAAAGGTTAATGGGTAATTGTGATGTTTAATTCCCCATTGTCGTGGGTAGCTACGCATTATTTTCATGATGGGTAATTCCCTATTTTTTTAGGTTGCTACCCATTATTTCCCCATACCCTGTGGGTAATGGGTAAACATTCATTACACATTCCCCACGACGATGTGTATGGGTTCAAATCATAGAGAAATACGTTCAAATCCTAGTTCTGACTGTTTCCACTGTTTCACTAAATGTAGAAATATAGCTCATTGAAATTGAAAATATTCTTTTAGAAAGTTTTTTCAGATATTGCTGAAAATCCAAGCCAAATCGAACAATTGTATATAATAGGCTACCTGTGCCAAAATCACCTACTTCTGAAACCAGTCGTCAATTCGATTTTTTTTTTCAGAACCGATTTATGCACATAACATATGTTTTTAATTCTTGTGTTGCTATATTTATCATTTTACACCCTAACTATGGAATCTTGGCGATGTTTCCTCTAGCAATCATATTTTACATAATATATTGATACAAATGCAACTTCCAGCGAAGAAAAATCCTATTCAGCTCCGACACCTCTTCATCTTTATTCCACAACAGCAACATAACCTACGTCAGGAAGGTCACATAGGAACTTTTGTTACAGTGACTTATGTTTGTCACGATATTGAAACATAAATTAATTTGCTTCATACTGTTGAACAGAAGATATAAACTATAGTCAAATTAGAGTGACACATTCTTACCAAAAAATTCTTTAAAAGTGCAACACTGAGATGAATAGAAACAAGACCGAATTACGACCTATAATTAAGGGTGGTCCAACCATAAAACACCTTAACGTTAAGTTTTTTGTCCAACTTAAGTTGACATTTCTTTGTTTGAGTGTTTGACAAATTCAACCATGGAGAGGTACACAATTGAGCAGCGCGTTAATATTGGTACAGCCTTTTATGAAAATGGGCGTTCAAATCAAAATGCATTTCATGCACTACGTGATTTTATTGGTCAGCATGATAACGGACTTCTTGTAGCCAGAAATTGATTGTATGGACCTGGACGATATGTCGATCCAACAGGATAGTTTCACTTGTCACACAGCCAACGAAACAATGCCTCTTATGCGCGAGAAATTCAATGGCCGTGTTATCTCACGTCGTGGCGATGTAAATTGGCCGCCACGATCATGTGATTTGACACCGTTCGACTTCTGTCTTTGGCGATATTTAATAGAAAAAGTGTACGTCAATAAGCCAAGAACAATTCACGAGCTAAAGGATGAGATAATTCGGCACATTAACGTCATTGAACCTCAATTATGTCTCAGAGTCATTGAAAAAATGGACCATCGGACGGAGGTATGCCTCCGAAGTCGTGGCGAGCATTTGACCGATATTTTGTTTCACACATAATTTGCATATATCCTTCTATCATAATAAAAAAATATTAAGATAATTCTCTGAAAACTTTTTGGTTTATTTACAATTAACTTCGTTCGTTTTGGTTGGACCACCCTTTATATATCTAAAGCCCGTATTAGACAATTAGGCAAATAGAACGATTCGCGGAGAAAGAAATTGAATGAACCTCTCTTGCATTTGAAAGGAATCGTACAGCGTCTATGATAAGTTTAATCCTTTTCTAATTATATCTCAGCCGTTGATAGCGGGAATCCTTTCAAGTGTCTATACTAGACTCTATAGAATCGCAAACTTCTAAGCCGAATCAGCACACGTTGTTGTTAGAAAAGGATGGCTGTGCCAATTCACAATTATAATACCTTTGCATGCTCCCCGATTTGGAATCGCGGCCTAGTTGATAGCATTCGCTCTGGTTCATCCTTATTCATTCCACTATAATGGTATAGGCAGTTTAATTGCGTTATTTTGATTCACTGTCGGGATACCGTTCATATATCTCGTGGTTCATACGAAGTCGATACACACCATGTTCTATTTGTACATTTTAGCACAATTCTGAATATGGTACCCGAAATCGGATTATTAAAGCAGTGTACTAAGTTAACATATTATACCTTATTTTAAGCTCCAAAATGTTTTCAATACAGCCATACCATTTTCAAAGGTTTCTGAATTCATAGCCCATACAACTTTATACCAAAAACAAAAACATTACGTATTCAATATTTCTCTATTTGGCTTGAAGTGGCTAATAACCTTATATAGACATGTACTCATCTCCAAACTCCACCAAATTATTATCGACCAAAAATCGCTAAACACATAAAGGGTTTTTCAACAGAGACGCTACAAAAGTAAATCGATAGGGACAGCAAACAACGCCATATTTTTTCCCGCTCTTTTGACATTTCTATTCAGTAAGGTTTGCCATTTCATCATGGAAAGATAGATATACGAGCCAACAACGAGTTGAAATTATTAAAATTTACTACCGAAATTTGGAGTCAGTGGCCTCAACTTTAAGAGGCCTCAACAATCAGCGATGAGGCTCATTTCTGGCTGAATGGCTTCGTCAATAAGCAAAATATGCGTTATTGGTCAGACAGCAATCCACACGTAATCCATGAGACGTCATTGCATCCCGAAAAAAGTACGGTTTGGTGCGGTTTATGGGCCGGCGGCGTCATTGGGCCGCACTTCTTCCGTGATGATCAAGACCGGCACATTACTGTGAATGCGAATCGCTACCGTTCAATGATAACCGAATATTTTGGCCCCAATTGGATAATATGGACTTGGAGGACATGTGGTTCCAACAGGACGGCGCCACAAGCCACACAGCGAATGCCACAATCAATTTATTGGAAACCAAGTTTGGTGAACGTGTTATCTCACGAAATGGCCCAGTCGATTGGCCGCCTCGGTCGTGCGATTTGACGCCGTTAGATTATTTCCTGTGGGGCTACGTCAAGTCTATGGTCTATGCCAACAAGCCAGCGACGATTGATGAACTTCGTACGAATATCGAACGTGAAATTGCAGCAGTATCGGCCGATTTATGCTTGAAAACCGTCGAAAATTGGGTTCAGCGTCTGGGCTTCTGCAAGCGTGCCCGTGGTGGCCATGCAAAAGAAATCGAGTTCCATACATAATGGCATCGAACGTACTTTCACAGGAATAAAGAATTTCATTGGTATCTAAAACCGGTTTTGTTTTATTTAAAAAAAAACTTTTGTAGCGCTCTTATTGAAAAACCCGTTATATACAAATTATGTAGCTAAATGTTGAAGTATTTCCTTTTATGCGAATAATGGCAATACGTTCATTTACCGGTTTGAACCTAGAGAATAAATGTCGTAGCCTTTTGCCAGCCAAGAGAATTCCCAACCAAATTCATGATTTTTTTACTGCACCGGCAGTAGATGCTAAGTTGCAGTAAGCTGTAATGTCAGCCTTATAATTTTCGAGGATACCTGTCAGTTGAATACCGGCAGTGACTCTGTCTAGGGTTCTTTCATTCTAGGGGGATATCCGTAAATCGTGGTGCTTAAAATTTTTGCGGAGGTCGTCAACAAATGGAAAGAAACTATCGCCAATCGTAATGGCAGAATAGTATTTTTGATGTGTTAACATCTATAGCGGCGTATAGGATGAATTTCATTTAAAAATCGAGATAAAACTAAAATTTTGAACCCGACCACCTCAGATATCGATGAAATTTTGTTCATAGCTAAATTTGATCAATACAAACAAACTCTCATTTTTAGAAATGACTGTTTTGGGATTTTTGGGCGTGGCACAGTGGGAAAGTTTTCGAAAAAACGCGAAAATGGTCGAAAAGAGCTCCATTTAAACTACAATAACTCAGAATCGGCTGAACCGATTTCAATGATCTTGGTATCATTAAAAAGATATTTTAACAGGCTTTATGACACGTTTTTATTTTTTGATATGGTATAGGTGAAGGATAAACCTTTCTAAAAAAGAACCCATTTTTATTTTTTGATATGGTATAGGTGAAGGATAAACCTTTCTAAAAAAATACTACACTGTAAAAAAAACCCTTGATCTTTTTGGTTTTTTCGTTAGTTAAAATTTTTTGTTGTTATAAAATATTTTACAGTGTATTTTTTTATTTTTTTTAAACGTGTCATAAAGCCTGTTAAAATATCTTTTTAATGATACCAAGATCATGGAAATCGGTTAAGTCGATTCTGAGTTATTGTGGTTTAAATGGAGCAAAATGAATTTTCCTGGGACAATGTTTATTTATTTTACATGTAAATATGAAATATAAGGGCAATTACTAGAAGTGACACTACTTAAAAAATTTTTTATTTTTGGATATGGTATAGGTGAAGGATAAACCTTTCTAAAAAATAATACACTGTAAAAAAACCCTTGATCTTTTTGGTTTTTTCGTTAGTTAAAATTTTTTTTTACAGTGTATTTTTTACAGTGTATTTTTTTAAACGTGTCATAAAGCCTGTTAAAATATCTTTTTAATGATACCAAGATCATGGAAATCGGTTCAGCCGATTCTGAGTTATTGTAGTTCAAATGGAGCTCTTTTCGACCATTTTCGCGTTTTTTCGAAAACTTTCCCACTGTGCCACGCCCAAAAAATCGCAAAACAGTCATTTCTAAAAATGAGGGTTTGTTTTTTACATGAAATTCATCATAGGGACTAAATCTATCAAAGGCAAAATCTGCTAAAACCAGATTTTATGCTGCTGCTAAAACAATCGCAGTCGACGTTATGGTGACATACTAATACGTCAGCTACTTCGTACAAAGTATGTGTGATGTTGTGTGTTTGGTTGTTTTTATTTTAGGTACCCCCCCCCCTACACACACCACCAACACAAACACTCCACGACACAGCAAGCACAAATAAATCACTAACATATCAGTAGTAGTAGTAGTTTTTGTAGTTGTTGTTGGTGTTGTTGTTTTTTTTATTATAGTGAAAGGTAAGTCCAATAAAATGTGGGTGCGGAGTACTCTCAGAGCAAAGAGAGTAATGAAGTAATTATTTTCGCTAAGTTTAAACAAATTTTTTTTGACATATTTTACCGCTGTCAACCCTTTTTCATATTTTTGAATTAAAAAACTTCTCGCTAAAAAGCTGTTTTTTTGCAACTTAGCAAGCGATAATCGCTTGCTTGTAACCAAAACACGACTAATGTATCCCAAATATTAAAAACTGACTGATTTTCATTAAAAAATACAGTTTGGGCATTTTATTATTAGCCTATTAGTTCTTAAAACCATTCGACAACAGTACAATGGATTTCAATATTGTTTTCTGTTTACACGAAACAATATCAAGGTCACTGTCGTTCTTTTCGTCCATTGACGCCGTCTACTGCAAGTCATCCGGCTATAGGAAACCACATATTTTCTGCAACGAACAACTGCGTGCACTTCCAAAGTTATGTATAACCACAGATAATTTAAAAGTTAATTACATATTATGCATTTTGTATCGTTGCCCGCAATAAAACTCATCAAAACAAAGTTGCAAAAAAATACCAAAAACCGTGTTCAACAATGTTGTTTCTCCAGAATATTTTAGCGTGCAGGGGTTTACGACTGCCACATATGTTTAATTAGTTTTTTCCACGCTCCAAAAAGGGGATATGTGATGAAATGCAGACACACAAGATTGTGGGTTAGTGATGGAATGCCAGGTTGTATTCATTTACACTTCACTGCAATATTTTGGTATATTGAGTGTCAGATTTGGTTTGCTTATACATGTCATGTTTCCACAATTGCAGTAACTTGTGCAGTATACCATTAGGTGTACAGATGTAAAGCGGCGTAAGAAATGTTTCTCCTGCACAAGTGATATCTAACATATGACCGCGATCCGCTGAATTTACTAGTATGTACACTCTGTCAGAGGAACGGGTGCATATAACACAAAAAGTGTTTAAAACCTACTTCCTGCTGACTTGAAATTTATATTTCAAAACTAAGATATCTATCATAATCTACGTCAATTTTGGAGATATAAATTCATTTTATTAGTGTATTTTGCAAAGTTATCAAGAAATTTGTAGACTACAATTCCTTCGAAGTGACTTACCCCAATTTCTCTACCGTGCACTGGAAAATAGTAAAATAACTATAATATCGTCGAAGGATGCAATGCAAAATTGAAGCTGGTCCAGATTTAATGAAGTAAATATAGAGCCCTGGTCCTCAGCAGAAATCTCCTTTAGTCGGCAATAAAAATTATGCAAAACCGAGAGGTGTTCTGTACTTATGTACTTTCATAAATTTGTGGTTTAGTTGAGGCCATAAATCCACTGCCGCAGATTGTAATTTATGCAGCCTAAAATGAGTCAAATTAGACCCTAAGTATCTTTGGGCCAAATACGTATTTATGTACTGGTAGGCAGATTTCATTGATCGTTATTTTTCAAGCCATTTCACCACAGAGTCGTAATACAGTGATAAAATTACAGTGTGTGGTAATGGCCATCCTAGCGCCACAATCTGTATATGTTTAACTATTGGATAGCCGTTTCTCCCTCAGCTCGAAAGTCTGAGATCAATATCCAGCATTGCATTGTATTGATTACCGGAAGTAGGAAGTGTAAAAGATTGGAATTGTACATGTGTCGGAAGTGGTAAGAAATACGGAAGGTGAAAGATAAACGAAAGTAAAATATGAACGATTGTAAAAATGACAAAGGAAATAAGATATGGAAGGTAAAATAGGAACAAATATTATCTGTAATGTGTATTTAAATCTGCCAGCCAATCGATACCATGGGTCGACATATTGCGTTCCCATCGTTGAACCTCACCCCGATATTCCAGGATGTGGCTGAACAACAGACGTACATTAGTCCCTGGCAAACTAATTAGCACTTTACAAAAATTCCCTAAGATCTTCAGTTTAACTTGCTGGATGTTTATTTGATCCAACATGAATTAAGATCCTAGATATTGTGTCCTACTCGTACAAAAGGCCGTGCAGTAGCATATGAGATGTTCGACGCTCTATTTCTCCTCTTCACCCCCACAGATTCTGCAGTAAGTAGTAGTACTAGTAGTAGTAGTACCATAGAGTAAATTTATAGTAGAGCCGCCATTTGTCTCATCTGACGTTTCCTTTCACACTCTTCGTGATGCGGTCGGTGTGATAGAGAGATGTTTGACGAAAAGTGATATACACCAGGTGGAATTACAATAACGTCTTGCTTTAATTTTTCATGCTATTTTGGTGAAAAACTGTGAAATTTAAATGTGTTTTAAACTTTTTTATTGACTGTTATTGTTAGCATACATTTGTGTTGTATTTAACACAATAATTTTAACACACAAAACGAAATGCCGTTGTTGTTATTTTGTTCGTTGTTTTGAACCATTGCCTCCATCTGGTATTAGTAAAGCAATTCTTTTCAACATCAAACGTATACATCACACGAGGACAAATGCCAGAAATTTGGTGAGTGAAAGATTTTCTCTACCCATATTTACTCTATGAGTAGTACTTGCAACCCATAGACTAATACATACATAGATACTTTTATTCTCTCAATAAATTAGCGCAAGTTTCCCTCGCACCGTTGCATGAGGCACCAAGTAAAGTTGCTCAGCGTAGTTGTGCTCAAAACCATATCAGCTGACCAAAATGGATACATAAAGTGGTCGCAGTAGCAATTGCATGTATTATGTATGTGTACTTTTTCTACTGTTCTAGTGCTATCACCTTATTTATCCATCCTAGTCAGATGACAACGAAATGTCAAAAGTTTACACGTTTCTCCATTCCACGTTTGCGCAGCAAATTTGCCTCGAAAACTTTCCACTTTTGAGCAAGTCGCTTTGTATGGGAAATTTGTTTGTTTTGACGTTTGCTGTGCAAGTTTACGATGTTTTCGAGTTTACGAGGTTCTTTCGAGCTTTCATGAAGACCACTAATATCATGAACTCTCAACTTCAAAAGAGAGCTGATAAAATTGCCCGCGAAAAATGTCATCGGTAAAGACAGAGTAACATAATGTATATGAGATGCCCCAACTCTCTCATCGGATGTTTTACTTTATGCTTCTTGCGAGAAGTATCGAACTTCTGCCAGCTATTTTACTCTAACATCGATCAAAATCCTCCATTTTTAATTTTCTGCATTCATATATTTATGGATGTATGTATATATTTTGCACATTTACAGTAACAATTTCTTTCGTCTGCGTTCATCAAACTTCGGCGACAGAATTCTACTCTTGACGTTACAATTTGCAACTTCCAGGAGTTCGATCCCCTTCCGGTAATAAAGCAAGAGCGAGTTGGTGAATGTCTAGTATTTTAATCTATGAGAGTAACGGCCTTTTTCATAAGTTATTATTGGTGTTTGAAGGTTTAAGAAGTCAATGTGGAAATATTGTATTTATTCAAATCGTCGTAGTAATTTTCATAAAACGTTCAAACCTTTTTTTAAATCTAGTTTCGCAGCAAGTATATACATATGTCAGTGGTGCAATTTTAGTGTGCGCGGCTCTTGTACTTGATAACGTGGGTTCGATCCCTGCTCCTACCGCCTTATTTTTTTCCGGCGGCCGTCACCTGGTTTAGTGACGGTGACACTCTAGTAATTAACCATGAAATAGCTCATCAAAGTACCGTTCGGAACCGGTGCAAACTGTAGGTGCAATCAGTGAGTGTAAAATTAAAATTAAAATTAGAAATTAGAAATGTAAATTGTGAGAAGCCATTTGTTTGTTTTTTTATACACAAAAAAAATATGTTGTTTACATCTCGCCGTGTCGTTCACAAATATTTATGCAATATAAAGAAATGCAAATCTGTTTTGTATATTTGCGGCTTTTTGAAAGTCACATCATCATACCAAGCCAAAACATACGTTCGTTTCAAATTTAAAAATTTGTTAACCAAAATCAACTGTTGTTTACATTGTGACGCATGTAAAATCAAAATATTGAAACAATGTTCAAATATTAAACTCTTCCAAATTTAAGACAACAAAATATTAATTGTTCTATGTAAGTATTTAATATTTATTTTCATGAATGGTTACTAAATACTAAACTAATATAATTGTTTAATTCATTGTGTCGGTTATTGTTTATCTTGCTTTTTCATTACAAACACCGTGAAAATAGATTAAACAGGGTTGTAGGTTAATAATCTGTTCACTAGTTAGAGCGCTGTATTCAGTTTTTGTGAAATTTTCGTTCCCATAAGAAGTACGTGTTACAAAAGAGCGAAAATTTGGTGAACCACAAGTTTCGTTCACTTGTCATTTGCTTGGCAGCGTTGCCAGGTCTCCACTTTTTGTGTATTTTCAGCACATTTTTTGTGTACACGGCACCTTTCTTGACAAGGATGCCAGATGCTTTTAGGCACCCTTTTGAAAATATGGCACCATTTTTAGCACATTTTTCAAGTAAAATTCACACT
This sequence comes from Phaonia tiefii, assembly GCA_963931995.1. Lineage (NCBI taxonomy): Eukaryota > Metazoa > Arthropoda > Insecta > Diptera > Muscidae > Phaonia > Phaonia tiefii. The sequence goes on along the minus strand of OZ008368.1, from coordinate 190,553,609 downwards.
TTTTTTCCGTGTTTACTTCTTTAAGTTCGAACATTTTGCTATGCCGTTGAAGTTCTGTCTCATACGCCCTTGACACACAACTAGCTTATCTCATTATCGGTGTTGTTTCTTATGGAATTTAAATTTAGTACTTCTCCTAATGCTCTAATATCCGTCTGTATAATTGCCACTTTAAATCGGAAACAGGTAATATGATCGATTTATATTTCGGGAAAAAATTTTGAACTATGAAAACTAGAAACAACGAGGAATTGCAAATTTACATTTATTTTTCATATATGGATTACTTTCATTTTGAGAGTCAGTGAAAAAAAACTAGTTTTTTTAATTTCAAATTGGACTGAATCAAAAAAAATGTTCAAAATTCAAATTTGATTGACTAATTGAAGTAATATATTTTGATTCTAATAAAAAGCAACAAACATAAATAAGTACGGTTACCGAAATAATACAATTTTTCCGGAAGCGCCTCAGTCAGAAACAGTAATTTGTTGGCGCATCCACAAATATGTTATAATTGAAATTCCCTTTAATTTCAGTACCCGCACTTGCTGTTTTATAACTACTACTAATATATATTCTGAATTGGGTTTATATTGGCCCACTGATGCTTCGCAGGAAAAATAAATACACCATTTAATTCGTGTAATCCTGTTGCTAGATTTTCCTAGCTGGGCCTGTTTATGGATCCCGTGACCCCCGACAATCAATTTTTTCAGTTTTTGTATTCTTATATTTTACTCTAATTTGTTTTTTTTACTTGCTTGGTATTCGGCAATTTTGCAAACACTTGTAAAATATTGATTTTTTTAACGTGGTTTTTAAGTTAAGAAGATTTTAGCGTCTTTTTTTAATTTCGTACTTTTTTTGTCATTTAGTACATTTGTTTTTGTAGCTTCTGGCAACACATTTGCTTGGTACTCAGTTCTTTGCGAAATTTCGTAAGCAAAAGGAATTACAGGGCTGTAATGGTACCGAAATTTTGCCATTTCGAAAATTTTAACAAATAGAAGTAACACGACACGTACATACTTCTTATCGGAATGCAATATTTCATAATTGAATTGCATTGAATTGAATTGAATTGAATTGAATTGAATTGAATAGAATAGAATAGAATAGAATAGAATAGAATAGAATAGAATAGAATAGAATAGAATAGAATAGAATAGAATAGAATAGAATAGAATAGAATAGAATAGAATAGAATAGAATAGAATAGAATAGAATAGAATAGAATAGAATAGAATAGAATAGAATAGAATAGAATAGAATAGAATAGAATAGAATAGAATAGAATAGAATAGAATAGAATAGAATAGAATAGAATAGAATAGAATAGAATAGAATAGAATAGAATAGAATAGAATAGAATAGAATAGAATAGAATAGAATAGAATAGAATAGAATAGAATAGAATAGAATAGAATAGAATAGAATAGAATAGAATAGAATAGAATAGAATAGAATAGAATAGAATAGAATAGAATAGAATAGAATAGAATAGAATAGAATAGAATAGAATAGAATAGAATAGAATAGAATAGAATAGAATAGAATAGAATAGAATAGAATAGAATAGAATAGAATAGAATAGAATAGAATAGAATAGAATAGAATAGAATAGAATAGAATAGAATAGAATAGAATAGAATAGAATAGAATAGAATAGAATAGAATAGAATAGAATAGAATAGAATAGAATAGAATAGAATAGAATAGAATAGAATAGAATAGAATAGAATAGAATAGAATAGAATAGAATAGAATAGAATAGAATAGAATAGAATAGAATAGAATAGAATAGAATAGAATAGAATAGAATAGAATAGAATAGAATAGAATAGAATAGAATAGAATAGAATAGAATAGAATAGAATAGAATAGAATAGAATAGAATAGAATAGAATAGAATAGAATAGAATAGAATAGAATAGAATAGAATAGAATAGAATAGAATAGAATAGAATAGAATAGAATAGAATAGAATAGAATAGAATAGAATAGAATAGAATAGAATAGAATAGAATAGAATAGAATAGAATAGAATAGAATAGAATAGAATAGAATAGAATAGAATAGAATAGAATAGAATAGAATAGAATAGAATAGAATAGAATAGAATAGAATAGAATAGAATAGAATAGAATAGAATAGAATAGAATAGAATAGAATAGAATAGAATAGAATAGAATAGAATAGAATAGAATAGAATAGAATAGAATAGAATAGAATAGAATAGAATAGAATAGAATAGAATAGAATAGAATAGAATAGAATAGAATAGAATAGAATAGAATAGAATAGAATAGAATAGAATAGAATAGAATAGAATAGAATAGAATAGAATAGAATAGAATAGAATAGAATAGAATAGAATAGAATAGAATAGAATAGAATAGAATAGAATAGAATAGAATAGAATAGAATAGAATAGAATAGAATAGAATAGAATAGAATAGAATAGAATAGAATAGAATAGAATAGAATAGAATAGAATAGAATAGAATAGAATAGAATAGAATAGAATAGAATAGAATAGAATAGAATAGAATAGAATAGAATAGAATAGAATAGAATAGAATAGAATAGAATAGAATAGAATAGAATAGAATAGAATAGAATAGAATAGAATAGAATAGAATAGAATAGAATAGAATAGAATAGAATAGAATAGAATAGAATAGAATAGAATAGAATAGAATAGAATAGAATAGAATAGAATAGAATAGAATAGAATAGAATAGAATAGAATAGAATAGAATAGAATAGAATAGAATAGAATAGAATAGAATAGAATAGAATAGAATAGAATAGAATAGAATAGAATAGAATAGAATAGAATAGAATAGAATAGAATAGAATAGAATAGAATAGAATAGAATAGAATAGAATAGAATAGAATAGAATAGAATAGAATAGAATAGAATAGAATAGAATAGAATAGAATAGAATAGAATAGAATAGAATAGAATAGAATAGAATAGAATAGAATAGAATAGAATAGAATAGAATAGAATAGAATAGAATAGAATAGAATAGAATAGAATAGAATAGAATAGAATAGAATAGAATAGAATAGAATAGAATAGAATAGAATAGAATAGAATAGAATAGAATAGAATAGAATAGAATAGAATAGAATAGAATAGAATAGAATAGAATAGAATAGAATAGAATAGAATAGAATAGAATAGAATAGAATAGAATAGAATAGAATAGAATAGAATAGAATAGAATAGAATAGAATAGAATAGAATAGAATAGAATAGAATAGAATAGAATAGAATAGAATAGAATAGAATAGAATAGAATAGAATAGAATAGAATAGAATAGAATAGAATAGAATAGAATAGAATAGAATAGAATAGAATAGAATAGAATAGAATAGAATAGAATAGAATAGAATAGAATAGAATAGAATAGAATAGAATAGAATAGAATAGAATAGAATAGAATAGAATAGAATAGAATAGAATAGAATAGAATAGAATAGAATAGAATAGAATAGAATAGAATAGAATAGAATAGAATAGAATAGAATAGAATAGAATAGAATAGAATAGAATAGAATAGAATAGAATAGAATAGAATAGAATAGAATAGAATAGAATAGAATAGAATAGAATAGAATAGAATAGAATAGAATAGAATAGAATAGAATAGAATAGAATAGAATAGAATAGAATAGAATAGAATAGAATAGAATAGAATAGAATAGAATAGAATAGAATAGAATAGAATAGAATAGAATAGAATAGAATAGAATAGAATAGAATAGAATAGAATAGAATAGAATAGAATAGAATAGAATAGAATAGAATAGAATAGAATAGAATAGAATAGAATAGAATAGAATAGAATAGAATAGAATAGAATAGAATAGAATAGAATAGAATAGAATAGAATAGAATAGAATAGAATAGAATAGAATAGAATAGAATAGAATAGAATAGAATAGAATAGAATAGAATAGAATAGAATAGAATAGAATAGAATAGAATAGAATAGAATAGAATAGAATAGAATAGAATAGAATAGAATAGAATAGAATAGAATAGAATAGAATAGAATAGAATAGAATAGAATAGAATAGAATAGAATAGAATAGAATAGAATAGAATAGAATAGAATAGAATAGAATAGAATAGAATAGAATAGAATAGAATAGAATAGAATAGAATAGAATAGAATAGAATAGAATAGAATAGAATAGAATAGAATAGAATAGAATAGAATAGAATAGAATAGAATAGAATAGAATAGAATAGAATAGAATAGAATAGAATAGAATAGAATAGAATAGAATAGAATAGAATAGAATAGAATAGAATAGAATAGAATAGAATAGAATAGAATAGAATAGAATAGAATAGAATAGAATAGAATAGAATAGAATAGAATAGAATAGAATAGAATAGAATAGAATAGAATAGAATAGAATAGAATAGAATAGAATAGAATAGAATAGAATAGAATAGAATAGAATAGAATAGAATAGAATAGAATAGAATAGAATAGAATAGAATAGAATAGAATAGAATAGAATAGAATAGAATAGAATAGAATAGAATAGAATAGAATAGAATAGAATAGAATAGAATAGAATAGAATAGAATAGAATAGAATAGAATAGAATAGAATAGAATAGAATAGAATAGAATAGAATAGAATAGAATAGAATAGAATAGAATAGAATAGAATAGAATAGAATAGAATAGAATAGAATAGAATAGAATAGAATAGAATAGAATAGAATAGAATAGAATAGAATAGAATAGAATAGAATAGAATAGAATAGAATAGAATAGAATAGAATAGAATAGAATAGAATAGAATAGAATAGAATAGAATAGAATAGAATAGAATAGAATAGAATAGAATAGAATAGAATAGAATAGAATAGAATAGAATAGAATAGAATAGAATAGAATAGAATAGAATAGAATAGAATAGAATAGAATAGAATAGAATAGAATAGAATAGAATAGAATAGAATAGAATAGAATAGAATAGAATAGAATAGAATAGAATAGAATAGAATAGAATAGAATAGAATAGAATAGAATAGAATAGAATAGAATAGAATAGAATAGAATAGAATAGAATAGAATAGAATAGAATAGAATAGAATAGAATAGAATAGAATAGAATAGAATAGAATAGAATAGAATAGAATAGAATAGAATAGAATAGAATAGAATAGAATAGAATAGAATAGAATAGAATAGAATAGAATAGAATAGAATAGAATAGAATAGAATAGAATAGAATAGAATAGAATAGAATAGAATAGAATAGAATAGAATAGAATAGAATAGAATAGAATAGAATAGAATAGAATAGAATAGAATAGAATAGAATAGAATAGAATAGAATAGAATAGAATAGAATAGAATAGAATAGAATAGAATAGAATAGAATAGAATAGAATAGAATAGAATAGAATAGAATAGAATAGAATAGAATAGAATAGAATAGAATAGAATAGAATAGAATAGAATAGAATAGAATAGAATAGAATAGAATAGAATAGAATAGAATAGAATAGAATAGAATAGAATAGAATAGAATAGAATAGAATAGAATAGAATAGAATAGAATAGAATAGAATAGAATAGAATAGAATAGAATAGAATAGAATAGAATAGAATAGAATAGAATAGAATAGAATAGAATAGAATAGAATAGAATAGAATAGAATAGAATAGAATAGAATAGAATAGAATAGAATAGAATAGAATAGAATAGAATAGAATAGAATAGAATAGAATAGAATAGAATAGAATAGAATAGAATAGAATAGAATAGAATAGAATAGAATAGAATAGAATAGAATAGAATAGAATAGAATAGAATAGAATAGAATAGAATAGAATAGAATAGAATAGAATAGAATAGAATAGAATAGAATAGAATAGAATAGAATAGAATAGAATAGAATAGAATAGAATAGAATAGAATAGAATAGAATAGAATAGAATAGAATAGAATAGAATAGAATAGAATAGAATAGAATAGAATAGAATAGAATAGAATAGAATAGAATAGAATAGAATAGAATAGAATAGAATAGAATAGAATAGAATAGAATAGAATAGAATAGAATAGAATAGAATAGAATAGAATAGAATAGAATAGAATAGAATAGAATAGAATAGAATAGAATAGAATAGAATAGAATAGAATAGAATAGAATAGAATAGAATAGAATAGAATAGAATAGAATAGAATAGAATAGAATAGAATAGAATAGAATAGAATAGAATAGAATAGAATAGAATAGAATAGAATAGAATAGAATAGAATAGAATAGAATAGAATAGAATAGAATAGAATAGAATAGAATAGAATAGAATAGAATAGAATAGAATAGAATAGAATAGAATAGAATAGAATAGAATAGAATAGAATAGAATAGAATAGAATAGAATAGAATAGAATAGAATAGAATAGAATAGAATAGAATAGAATAGAATAGAATAGAATAGAATAGAATAGAATAGAATAGAATAGAATAGAATAGAATAGAATAGAATAGAATAGAATAGAATAGAATAGAATAGAATAGAATAGAATAGAATAGAATAGAATAGAATAGAATAGAATAGAATAGAATAGAATAAAATAGAATAGAATAGAATAGAATAGAATAGAATAGAATAGAATAGAATAGAATAGAATAGAATAGAACTGACTTGAATTGAATTTAATTGAATTGATTTGAATTGAATTGAATTCGTTGAATTGAATCGAAAAATTCTGAAATATTTAATGGCAATCTAAATTTGAATTTTGAACATTAGCCCGGTAAACCGAGGTAAAGAATCTTATTTTTCGGTTATTTGAAAAATAAGTGTTTTAAAAAACGCTTCTGTTAACCGTTTGTGCCGATTGTACGGTGTCAGCCGATTTCTGTACTTCGGTTCCGAAACATATTATAGTACTCGCTGAGTGGTAATGTGTTTAACCTCCTAGCCACGCGCGCAAGGGCAATTTCGAAAAACTCAATACACACCCTATGTAACAAACACTCACCCATTTTATTAACTTTCATATCAAAAGAAAAAAATATTTTCAATAAAAATATCACTTCCAAACAAGGATACAACACGTTACTTAAGTAGAATATCTCACGGCAATCGAATTACAAAGCCATTACATCACCGACTAAGTCCTAACAAATTGGTTCTTCCTCCGGTTCAGCTACAGCTTGTTGAGAGTCCTCAGACACTCTAACGTTTTTGGCAATTGCGACCACAGAATTTGATACAGTTTTTGCGCGGGGAAGTTTTTAGATTAAAAAGGCGTTCCGGCATCTTCATCTTTGGGCGGTGCTACGGGTTTTCTCTTATAGATATACCAAAACTGGCCTCATGGCTTTGAAATTGATTTTTTTTATATAAGAAACAAATGCTATTATATAAAATCATTTAAATTTTGTCATATTTCCCTTGTTTATATTACTTTCAGAAAAATTTCCCACCGTTTTAAATAAACGTCAATGAGAATTATGGGAACCTTCAGTGAAAGCGACACTAGTACAGGACAGCACCTAGTGAACAAAGTTGACAATGGGCTCGCTAAATCTATTATTTCCTTTTTCTATGGTCCATAGTAGGGAAAACAAATTTAATTGAGAAATAAAATTTTTGTTTTGTTTTCAAGGTTTCAACTGAAAATATGATTATAGAATAAATCTGCTGAAAACGTCTTGAATGGCCATTCAAGACATTTGTTTTTTTTCATGCATGTACTGTAGCGAAGTTGCGAGCACCACGTACTTCAGTGTTCTGAATAAAATCATTCGTCTATGTGTGTGTAGCTGTAGAGCTCAAAAACACAATAGTGCTAGGTTCCACTTCGCTTCGCTTCACATCGTATGATTAGTCGTCAGTATCTCGAAGTAGTTGGTTGCCGCAACTTCGCTACAGACCTGCTTGAAAAAAAAACAAATGGCTTGAATGACCATTCAAGTATATATTTATATATATTTAAGAAATTTGCAAAATATCAGCACTTTACAATTAGTTGGTAAATATAAATAAAGTTTCATAAGTAATTCCGGGTAAAATGTGTTAACAAAAAATGTTCCCCCGATTTGAAGTAGACCTTTCCGACTATGAGGTAACTCTAAATTATTATAGATAGTACGCGATTGGAGAAAACAATTATAAATGGGTTAAAAATTTACAATATCGCAACTAAAAACAGTAATAAAATATAAATGAACAATTAATATGTTTAAAATAATTCCACGCTGAAAATTCGGCCCGAGCAACATGTTGCAGTAACTATGTCCATGTTTGCAAGCACTGTTTTCATGAATTGAAGATCTGCTTCTTTTTTGTTTCGTTGTTGTCTGTCACGTTTCTATTTTCAGCAGTTTTCAGTTGTGACCCACATTTGGGTCATAAAACATATGCATATGGTAACCTGCTAATCATTTTTTCGCCATCAAGTAATATTGAATAGCAAACACAATGTGTTTGTACACAAGTATTCTATATTTGCGACAAGCTAAAAAAAACGTTATATTTGCATCCAAGTACGTGTAGTAATTCGTAAAATAAAGTTTTTTAATTACGGATAAAAACATTTGAAGAGATAACGGTTGCCTCTGATGACAATTTGCAAGATTAAACTTATCTTGCTCGTGTGACCGGCCAAATTATGGTAGCAACTTTTCGCAAATTTTCGAATTTCTTGATTATAATTTTAAAATTGAAATCCAACACAAACATGCAACAGTGTATTAGGTGATAAGGCCGAACTTCAAATAGCGTCTATTTAAATTAATTTAAAAAACTCTGGGGCGTATAGAAAACAATATCTGTGGTTCCGAAATTGTCTATACCCAACCTTTAACGCCTCAACATTTTTTTGCAACCCAATCTAATGTACATATGTACATAGTATCGAATATACCTATTAATCTGGAATATTTATTATACTCCCGAGCAAATATAATCTTTAACAATTTGGGTTGTTTTGTTAATTACTGGTGATTAAATGCAATTCGAGACATCTGATAATAGTATAGTCACCCTATGCTTTGTCATATTATATAAATTTTGGTTACCCTTTTTACAATAACTCCAGTTTCGATATCTTTTCCGCTGATAAGAAAAATATTTGTTCAGTTTTTTCTACATTCAATATTTTTTTAATACAACCATACAATGTATCAGTTCGGCTGAGGCACCAGATACTATCATGATGCCCACTAAAATTCATACTGGTTGTGTTATCATGGAGTCGATTACGAATTGTCGTTATTTTATGTCTTGTTTTTGACATATTTTCTCTGTAGACACATTGTTTTTCTGAAATAGCCAGCCGCCAGCGTTATCAAAAAACAAAAGCACGAACTCTAAATGATGTCTAGCCGTAAAAAAAAAAATATGCATATAAAATTCGATTGGATTAATTTTGAAAAAGATTATTCATATTGATTATTAAATACTGTTTCACAATGGGTTGAAGCGGTTATTTGTTTATTATTGCAAAGGAACACGTGAATTGGAGATTTATGGCATCATTAGCAACAGAATACAATTACGTTTAAATGAGTAATACGATACCATATTTGGAATTCAGTGAGTTTTCGACTTCCAAATTTTGTTTCTAGGTCCATGAAATGCATCTCAGGTAAATTTAAAAAAAAATAATATTAAAAGAAGTTTTTATCCCTCTTTTTTTATTCGTTCTACATTATTTGTTGTCATAGCAAAACTTCTTTAGCTAAATTGTATAGATACGTTTCCAAAATTGAAGCTACCGCGTTCAATCCCATCATTTACAAAAATTAAGTCTGGAATCATTGAAGGCTCAAATTAAGTACGAAGGCTCAATTAAGTGGCGGTGAAGAGGCTGCAGGCAACAGAAGTATGGATCAGAGAGCATTACCGTTCCTTTTACAAGCACGTACTAGCAATGCTGAATCACAGAGAAAATGAGATTGTGCTCATATGGTTCCAAGTTCAACAACATGCAAGGGTGCACTGTTATACTGACGGTTCTAAGATGGCTGGAAAAGCAGGAATATGACTCTTTGTTAAGGACATACATATTAAGAAACACTTTTGTCTTCCTGGACATAATAAAGGATGGCCAGATAAGAACGATAGGAAAATAAATTTTAATAAAATAACAACGGTCGGAGATATCTAACTCATTCTGGCTTTATTTTGAAGCTACATTTATACTACATTCGTTCAAATGGCTGCCACGGCTTCGTTGGCAGTACTTTAAGCGGTCGGTCCAATTTTTGATGACTCGGCCCAATATGTGCGGCGTTATTCCGGCAATAGCGTCTCGAATGGTGTCCTCGAGCTCGTCCAAAGTAATTGACTTGCATGTGTAGACTTAGGACATGACGTAGAGATGTCAAGTCGAATGATCGCGGCATGATGAACCCTCGCCGTGGGATGACATAGCCGCCAAATTTTTCCTTCACAGCTTCGAACGCTGCGTCGCTGTCATGGCATATACCGGCGTCTTGTGGGAATCACAGCTCGGATATATCGATGTTGTCGAGCCCTGGCAACAGAAAGTCAGTTAACCTCGCAGTATACCGAGCACCATTAACAGTAACGATGCCGCCACGCCATTAACCGCACCAAACGGTCAATTCTGCTTGTTGTCAAAGGCGCTGAACCAAAATTGGGCCTTGTTTGAGTAGATGAGTTTTAATGAAATCCGGATCTCCGGCAAACATTTCCAGCGCCTAACTAGCGAACTCACGATGTTGTCTATGGTCTTTCAGCTTCAATTCTTACGTCAGCTCAATCTTATACGGATGCATGCCCAAATCGATAGATGCAGAAACGACAATTCTGGCTCTTCTTCGATACTGGCCACTATGGCGGCTTTGTTTTCTTCACTTTGCCCAAATGAGTGTAGTCACGATCAAACCTTTCCACGGTACGACAAATTGTCTGCACACTGAAGCCATGATGACGACCGACCTCACGACGAATTTCACGCTGGGTATTTACAACTGAGCCGCAATTTCGATGACGTTTGAATGATAAAATGACAAACCTTACTAAATATTTTGACACCTGAATGTCATTGGTATCTTTGACAGCTTCTGAAATATAAATAATGGAGAAAGCATCACTATCTTGTCACCCTATTCTGTTTTTCAATTAGGTGTTAGGGAGGCCACTGAATATGCGATATGGTTTCAAAATGAGGCTTTTGTACAGGACACGGTCTGCTCTCGTATTTGGGTTTTGGGGCTAGTGGTTCATAGAACTCGACGAGCTGACTCCAATAATGCAAAAGCTTTCCGCTGCACGCAACCGGTTCTTGAGATATTCGACCCGGAAGTTCGCATAGAAAAAGGACCTATAACCGGGTTTTCGGTTCAGTTCCCAACAAGATACACCTCATTGGAAAGCTTGTCCAAACGCCTTCCTATCAAGAGAAAAAAAATAAAATTCCTTAGACCCTTACGAACAGGAGCTAAATTAGTGTTTTTTGGAACCGGTTTTTTATTAAAACCGTTATATTTTGCCTTATACAAAAAAAAGGCGTTTGCCATGCCCCTTTTTCCGAAATCTTATTTTTCTCACGCCCTCTGTCACGCCCACAAAAAATTTAAAAAAACGGGGCGCAGACCGTGTCCTGTACAAGCTCCAAAAATGACCGTGACCTCACTAGTGTGTCTTCACTGATAGTCAAGTGGCCATCAAGGGGATATCGTCAGAATTGGGAGAGATTGATAGCCATTCTAGAGTGTAATAAGGCATCTCCACCAGATGATTATGAGGAATTTTTGTAATTTCGTAGAAATTGGATAAAATTTCTCATATAAAGTTGAAATTTTAAGTTACCCCATATCACTGAACATTACTAGCATCAAAATGAGTATGAATAATACTTATAAATTGCTAGACACCCTGTGTATCAATGCCACTGGTTAAGCCCCGTATTCAGTTGTTATGAAATTTTCATTACCATAAGAGTACGTACATATATAAAAAAAATAACGCAAATTTTGTGAACCGAAAATTCCACTCACTTTTCATTTGCGTGGTATTCAGTTCTTTGCGAAAATTTCGTAAGCAAAATCAATTACAGGGTTGTTATGCCAAAGTTATTTCGTACCAAAACAATTGTTTGATAATTGTTTTTGGCCGGAATTTTTATATTTCGATATTTTAACAACCAAAAGTAACACCACATGTGTTAAAAATAAAATAAAGTGCGTAGAGGATTTATAAATGAAAGCTAAATCAGAGATAAGTGGTAAGATACATATATGACAAAATTTCTTACGAAAACTTCGCAAGAACTGAAGACGGGGTTTTCCGTACTCAGATAAACCTGAATTTCAAGTTTACATATGAAGTCTATGTAAAAAAGCGGCTTAATTTTCAGCTGATACAAATTTGTCCGTCTGGACGGTTTGGAACAAATTTGAGATTGAGTAGTCAGTGGGGATATGGTTTAAGATAGATGTAGACAAAGGGTTAACAATTAACAGTTTGAGAATCCCTCCTGGAGCCTAATCGATCGAAATGTTGATGATTTTTTAACCACGGCAATAGTTTTATCGAATTACGAATACGTTTCTGTTGTCGAGAATCGATTTTTGTATACAGTTTTAAGGTGAACAAACCAAACACAAATTGCAAAGTAGTTATTTTTTAACCGAACCACTTTTGAGTTTTAGTTAGTAATTGTTATTAACAGCATAATCTTCACGTGAAAATAAATTCTTGACAATATCTACCAAATAAACAGGAAGCGCAAAATTGACGGATATTGGGCGAGGCACAAAAACAATCCCCAACTTAGAGTAAAATACAAGAACTCTAAAATTGAAATAATCGCTTATCTAACGAAGACAAGGGGCCCGCCCACATTGTCCAAAAGAATAGACAAATGTGGGCCCCCAAATAGAAGTTATTATTCTAAACGGGAGATTCACAGTTCTCGAACAACATCTGTGTGGCCAGCGAATATTTCACTTTAACATTTTGTATAGCCAGGTTTTAGGGATTGTCTCCTCTGGGGAGGTGTTATTTTTCTTCGGTTTAAGTGGACGGCCTTCTTCCGGTTTTACAGATTTTCTCCTCTCAGAGAGAAGCTGCGTCACTTCTGAATACTTTTTGTTTGTGTAAGATAGCTTTCCACCGGGTTTCTTTAAAACATTGTTGCAAATTTTCTAGATATCCTCCTTAGCACTGTTATAAACCAAGGTTATATTTAAATGACGATAAGTACAACAGTTTTCTTTATTTTACTTGTACAGTGCAAACTTAACACTTGTCACCAAGTCTTTACTTAATAACACTCTTATCCGACGATGTAGGCTCGTTTGAAATGAGGCTAATTTCAGTTTTGCTTCAACTCAGTTATTTATACGAGTTCAGCCATTTTCAGAAACATATCATAGTAACGCGATCTCTCCTCGAGTGATCTCGAAAATTCGATATCGACATAATAGTTACTGGTGAGATGCCTTATGTTATCGATTGTTTCAAACTGTTCATACGATATCATGAAATATTCGTGATGAGTTTGTAGGTCTAATTAAATTGGGTTGGTTTAGCCGTAAATAACATTAGGCAATCACGCTGAAATATACACCACAAATTGTTTGTTGGAATTCTTATCGAAATTCTACGTTCAAGTTTTAAAACACAATTGGAAAAACTTTTCGTTGATGACATTTTTACAGAGAAAATTTAAATTATAATGGACGTTTCTAAAGAAAATGGAAAAACCAATGGTAACTGCCAGCATTTTTTCTATAGGAAATAACAATTAAATTTACAAACAAAAACACAATAATTGTTGGAAATATTTTTACATAAAAGTGTTTGATTGAGATTTTTGGAACGAAGTTCCTTATCGCCCGTTACGGGATGGGGCTAGGCCGAACAAATTTTTGGCATCTGCAATCGTCACGACACTTTTGCTATAGTACAGAGTACAGCAAAACCACTACGCGGCAGTGATGATTTTTAATAATTTTCGAGGGGACTTTTTGTATTCTTCTGAAAGTATTTTTGATGTCTTAACATCTATAGGTACGGGTAGGGCAATCTATCGAAGTGAACACAACAATAGTCTCTGCCTTGAAATATGTAAGTATGATGGTATTGATGTAGCGGCAGCGAACAAACAAGCAGGTCGTCGTCGCCAAAGAGTATTAAATAGTATAGAGAACTCATGGAACGAATTGTAGAACTCAAAAGCACTGGCGAAATCTGGCGAATGATTCAAAATTCTGCCTATAATTCCTTTAAAGGCAGCTACCGCAATTTATTTACCGTTAGGCAAGAAATGTCAAACATATGAAATATGTGCAATTTTTCATGACGTTTCGTGAAATAATCAACTAATAGTGTACTTTTCCTTAGAAATAGCTACAATAATGTCAAAGGTTGTAATGCAATATTTCAAGTTGTTTATGATTTATTGCAGAAAATCTGAAATAGGGCGCTGACCCACCTCCAAAATTTTCTTCGGCCTGTAAAAAAAATGTGTTACGTTTAGGGGTAAAACCGAGCGGGGTATTGTGATACTACGTCCAAGTACTTTCACAATTTTTTGGTTTGGTTGAGGTTCGAAACCCACTGTTGCACAGTATTATTAATTAATTATTTGATTATATTTTCGTAATCTCCCATAATAGACAAGTCTTCTACCGTTTTTTTAAGGTATAATACTCAACAATAACCCTTCAAAGACTGGAGACATTTAAGTTAAAAAAAATTAACCCACAAGTCAGCCTTTATTTTTTTATAGGTTTGTTAGCATTTGACAACTCGCTAACTAAGCAGTTATCGGAAGTGGTTATTTAATGTTTTCTTCTTATGTTTTAGATTTCAATAAGAAAGTATTATAAAATATAAAATATTGTTTTTGTATCATAAAGCTTTCTGCGTGGCTGGTCTTCGGCCGGGCATGGGCATTTTCACTTCTGGAGTAGGTCCAAAACCGACTTCGGTATAGTATTTGGTTTATGGTGACAATTATATTTCAGAACTTGAAATATTTTTTTTTATTTTGGGAGAAAGGAAGCGACGCAGTAAAAAAATTATTTCAAATTAATTGTTATTTTATGATGAAAAATTTATAAATTTTCAACGTAAATATCTCTGGTCTTTAAGGGGTTAATGCGTAGTATTATACCTTTAAAGCGAACCACAGACTTCTCATTCATGAGCATGAGCTTGGTCGATAACTTTTTATCTGGCTGATGAATTTGGAAAATTATTACCAACAAATTTTGTAAACATGATAGTGATGGTAACAACTTCGATGACATTCTTATTTGGTATCAAGAAGGGCTACAAACCGACAATAAACATCAACGATAGCTGATGTTCATGCTCATGAATGACATGTCTGTGGTTCGCTTAAAACAACTTGAAGTCTTGTCTATTATCGGGGTCTAGGATGCAAATAGCTCTACACTAGGGATTTTTTTGAAAATAGTAAATTTTTTCTCGAAGGTTCAAAAAACTTTTTTTTAATGAAACCCTACTGTATTAATAAAACAAAATATATATATATACACGGATTTATAGAGTCTAAAAAGGTCTTTGTAATTATACACATTTGAAACAAATTGGATAATAAATACTTGAGATACAACCGATTATATATATACTCAAGTTTTAAAGGCCTATATCTCAAGAAGTTGGGCCGAGCGGGAGAAAAAATAAAAATTTCTCGAAAGAACGACAACAACAAAGAACGGCAACACTAAAGGAACAGCAATAAAAGAACGACAACAATGAAAGAACGACATTGAAAGGAACGTCTACTTGAAACATTCGGTCACTGCAGTTACCAGTGAATTTTCAATCATGGTTTTTAAACAACTGCTCCTAAATTATCGCTCATCTCTAGCAGATACACCAGCACTCTGTTTGAGAAAAATCTAGAATATAAATAATCGGCGAGTATGGATAACTTATGAATCACAAGGTATATACATATATAAAGGGTGGTCCAAATACAATTAGCTTTTTAAAAATTAAATGAACTAAACGTAATTTCTGTTGATAAATTATGGCTTTATTAGAAATAAAAACTATTTCCATTGTTTATGGAGCACGATTTCATGCATGTGACTGCAGCGGCTGGCTTCACACTGTCAGTCCAATTTTCCAAAACTTTGTTGCAGGTTTCTGTTGCTATCTCACCAATGGCTCGGACGATCCTAGCCATAAGGGTGTGTATCGTTTCTGGATTAGTCGCATAGAATCGAAGAAAATGAAAAAGTCTAAAGGGGTCAAATAGCAGCTCCGAGTTGTTGAGGTCGATGGCGAGTTGATGATCTTGGATTAAGTTGCACACTCTCGGTCACAGCAGTCGCATTATCGTCGCTACGCACTGTACGAAGACGGGGACCATGAGTGTTGTCCACTAGCAAACCAGTCTCACGAACTGTTTGCACAAACTTGTGCTTCATTTCGGTCAAAACTTGCTCTTAACAAACGCACAATTTGGGCAACACAGCACTCATTTTGTAAATAAGTTTGCAATATTTCCCAACGTTGTCCAAGTGTAAAACGACTCATTTTGGTCAGCGGAGGTATGATACTGCCTGATGGTCAATATTTCGAACAGAAAAAATCTATCACTGTCAAAATATCATTTTTTTCATATTCTCTTTATTTACAATCTATCCGAGGATAATAAGCAAATTTGTTTACAAATAATATTTACATTTGTAAAATATCATATGATTTAAAAAGATTCCTGTATTTGGACCACCCTTTATACGCCTTGTATCCAGATATTCATTCATATTAATTTGGCAAATGCTATAAGGTTTTTGAAACAAAGTATGGAATAATTTTATATTTTTATACTGTTAGTCGATCTTCTGTTTTACTGGGTAAAATATACAATATTATAATGAATTAATGATAACGCTTTATATTTGAGTCATCATGGTGAGTCGCAGAAAGAAACTGGTAATAATTTCGACAACAAACCATTTGGAAATGCTGTAACAGATATGGAATAATGTACTCAGTGAGTACGACTTTCGTGTATTATACTTTACATATTAAATATTATATTATATATTATAAATTTACCCAACTCGAGGTGGTTCAAAAAGAAACAATAGTATTTTTTTTATACTCCAATGTAGGGTTGTTGGTTACACATAAAAGATTAAATCTTTCCAAATAGACGTCTTATGGTTGTAGATCTGTTGGCATTGTATGTAAATGGGCAAATCCATTAATGGGGAACAAGTTTTCCTAATATAATTATTACTCCTAAAAAATAATTGCTTGATGTATTACTCAACACTAATGGGCCTGGCCTAGAAAAAGGGATGCATTCCTCGTTGCTTCATACATTTCATGCATCTCCCACGCCCTATGTTCTTGCCGTCCTACGTTCTTCGTGAACCTTTTTTTAAACCTTGTTTTGTAATATTAAGCAAACGTGCTAATTCCTATTTTTTAAATTTTTCAGGAGGAAGAAAAAACTTCCTAACTTTTTTTGTTTTGAATATTTTTTTAATATTAAAACGCAGTTATCTTTTTCTATTCGCCCAGCTTCTACACCAATAATCGCCATATTTGAAAATATTACAGATTTAGACTAATAGCCTCTTTTGTAACTTAGCACATTTGCTCTTTATTTTTTGGTGCTTTTTATGTGGACTTACCACAATTTCTTGGTAATTTTTTTCATTGATAAAAGAATTTTTTGTTGGTATATTTTTACTGTATATTGCTTTAATATAAATAATAACCAAATACAGCCTTACCTCATTGCTGTTAAGAATAATAACATGTATTTCATTCATAAATGTTTTAAAGGGTTTTTCAACAGAGACGATACAAAAGTAAATCGATAGGGACAGCAAACGACGCCATATTTTTTCCCGCTCTTTTGACATTTCTCTTCAGTAAGGTTTGCCATTTCATCATGGAAAGATATACGAGCCAACAACTAGTCGAAATTATTAAAATTTACTACCGAAATTTGGAGTCAGTGGCCTCAACTTTAAGAGGCCTCAACAATCAGCGATGAGGCTCATTTCTGGCTGAATGGCTTCGTCAATAAGCAAAATATGCGTTATTGGTCAGACAGAAATCCACACGTAATCCATGAGTCATCATTGCATCCCGAAAAAATTACGGTTTGGTACGGTTTATGGGCCGGCGGCGTCATTGGGCCGTACTTCTTCCGTGATGATCAAGACCGGCACATTACTGTGATTGCGAATCGTTACCGTTCACTGATAACCGAATATTTTTGGCCCCAATTGGATAATATGGACTTGGAGGACATGTGGTTCCAACAGGACGGCGCCACAAGCCACACAGCGAATGCCACAATCAATTTATTGGAAACCAAGTTTGGTGAACGTGTTATCTCACGAAATGGCCCAGTCGATTGGCCGCCTCGGTCGTGCGATTTGACGCCGTTAGATTATTTCCTGTGGTTCTACGTCAAGTCTATGGTCTATGCCAACAAGCCAGCGACGATTGATGAACTTCGTACGAATATCGAACGTGAAATTGCAGCAGTATCAGACGATTTATGCTTGAAAACCGTCGAAAATTGGGTTCAGCGTCTGGACTTCTGCAAGCGTGCCCGTGGTGGCCATGCAAAAGAAATCGAGTTCCATACATAATGGCATCGAACGTACTTTCACAGGAATAAAGAATTTTATTGGTATTTAAACCGGTTTTGTTTTATTTAAAAAAACTTTTGTAGCGCTCTTATTGAAAACCCCGTTATAAAGTCCAAGAACTGCAAATAGTAATCAAATCATTCGTGAGGTAAATCTTCATAAAATGTATGGTGGTCTTTAGGTAACATTAGTTTTAAATACTGCAAATCTTCGCATTTTCTAGCACTTATGTTTCTTCTTTCCAGGTAAAGTGGCTCCAAATTCGATAACTCCATAGCATTTATATTTGTATTTATTCTTTGTGGCAATGCCTTCCACTAATTAGAAAATCGGAGTTTAAAATAAATTTCTCTATTTGAAGTATATCTAATGCATCAAATATCTGTCACTTTTGGATCGCCTTTACCACGACCAGTAGTGCGATTCAGTAAGCTTTTTTTAACGATAATCGAATCGTTAAGTTCACTTGACGATACAATTAACGATTTTGGGATTCTGCAGGCAGTTTGATAACGATATTCGCTATCTCTAAAACAGCTGTTGAAGTTAGCGATTCGACTATCGCAAAATTAACGACAACTTATTTTGTGTTGTTAAGTTCAACAAATCAATTTTTCCTTCTTTTACAATAGGTGTTGGTTTTTTTTTGAAATTTTGTAATAACTGTTCGTTTAAAAATATCTTTCGAATATTTAGGATATGTTTTGTCACAGAAACTAGTTGCTTCGGCGAGGCGCGGCTCCGTTTCCCACCTGGATTTGTAGTCATTCTAAAAAATATTTTATGCACAAATAACAAATATGTACATACATACATACTTACATTGTTAAAACCTAACAAATTCAATTTTATAACAGAAATTTGTTTGTTTTTTTGATTCCACAGAGCTGCCACTTAATATCAATTTCAGTAAACACAAAAAGTCAGCAGTTTACTATCGTTAAGTATGAGTTAGTGAATAATCACACAATCATTACTGCAAGCGACAAAAATCGTTAAGTAACATAGCGATTATCGGTTCGCTAAAAGTTATTGAATAGCACTACAGGTTATTAAATATTATAACATTATTATTTTTTTTTAAAAACGAATGATCTAAATAACTTCGTACGGTTTAGTCTTTTTACGAGCTTCTTTACATATGCCAATATAATCAGCAGGGACATCAATATTTCTGTTTTTCATAGCACATTCGATTGTGGAGTGCACGCTGTCTGATTCCATTTGCGTGTGCCCAATTGACACTATTCCCATTTTGTTACGTGAAACCATCGCTTTAAAAAATTATATTTGCTGGAGTCCAAATACTAGCAAGTCCAAATACTAGCAAATTCTTCAGCACCGAAACCGCCTTCAACTTCATTCCACAAATAACAGTAACCTCTTTGGTTTTTAAGGTTGTAAAAAACTAAGGGTAGTATTCTAAAAGTCACGAAAGTGAACGTAAACGCAAAAGCCAACGCGAACGCCAAAGTCAAAAAATTTTAGTTTATATATCACTTCGCGCTTGCGTTTGTTTACGAAAGCTGTCACTGACATATGCGGTTTACAGAGTTGCCAAACTAAAATAAACAATTATAGATCAGAAAAAGTTATCTTGAGTGAAATGCTAAGAATGAAAAGGATTAAAAAATGTAGCTCTATTTCAGTAGATCAATAGATTTTAAGATTGCTATTATTTATAATACTGCAAATACCAACAATATTCACATAAAATGTGAAAAAAAACCTATGTTATTTTGGGGTTCAATGCCCAATAAATTTTCCCATCTATATTAAATTATGTAGTTGTCTTTCCAAAAAAAAAGGTGCCATTTGGCGGTATGTATTGATTGTAATGTATTGGTTCTTTTGTTTAGTATTGTCAACATCAACCGATGTCTATAATTTTTAAATATAATTATAATAGGTTTGCAACGCATTATTTATTTGAACGTTCCATTTCTAATTTTATTATTGTAAATAAGAATGTCAGTACGTAAACAGTATAATTTTGAATTATTTAATAAAAACAGTTTGAGCTCTATGCGTCGAATGCATTTCAGCCAATATTGGCAACTACTTATAGGCAATGAAATGCAAAATACTTCCATCTGCCTATCCTCGATCGACATTTTTCTTTAAATTTGTAATTTCTTCAGCTAACGCGAAGAACTGTGGCGTGTTCAATTTGACAGCTGAAGTGATCAAAAACGATGTACTGGGGAAAATTTTTTTTTTTACTATTTTCATTTGTGGCCGTCGGTGGTGCAATGGTTAGTCTGCGCGCCTCTTGTACGGGAGATCCTGGGTTCGATTCCTGCTCCGACCACCTTAAAATTTCTTTCGACGACGGTCACCTCGCTTAGTGACGGCGACACTATCGAGTACATAGCCATGAAAAAGCTTCTCAAAATACCGTTCGGAACCGGTGTAAAACTGTAGGTCCCAATCAGTGAGTATAAAACTATAAAGCGCACAGCTCACTGGTTGTGAGAAGCTCTCCCCAATTCCTTCATGGGATGTAATGGGAAACCATTTTTTTTTTTTTATTTTCATAATAAAATTAACATTTCCAATTTTCGTATCTTCTTGACATTAAAAGCGTTATTTTCCACTTGCTTCTTATTTATAAAAATCATGTTACACTCAATTACACGTAGATGCGAATTCTTAACTAAGTACTTAGTTATTGAGCCAAGTAGTAATTGTCTCCGTGAGTGCATATTTTATTTGAATAAAGCGTCGCCTCTATAACGCCAGCACAAAGTAAATATATATTTATACATAAAAGACAGACAACCATTAAGTAATTTAATAACACTAAATCATGAAATAAATCATTTGTTTACATATTCAGAATATATAATCAAATAGAAACGAATATAAGAATAAAACATCTCCTTTCAGAATAAAACGAGATTTTTTACTTGCTTACATAATTGCCCACAAGCAACGCAGAGGGGTTAGGGGCCTTACAAAAGGAAGATAATACATTTCTCCAACCGGTTCGATCTTTTTGCTTTTCTCTCCCATTGGTAACAACAGCAGAGTCTTGATCGTCTTATCTTTCGGCTTCTTTCGAGTATGCCTTCGATTTCTTTTAGGTTCATCCTAATTCATTCTACAGATATCGGATTATTTTTATTGAATGTAATACGTCGTGAGAAGCTCTTCCCAATCTCTTCAAGGGATGTAATGGGAAAACATTTGTTTAAATACGTCGTTATTGGTATCAGAGGTGTGTTGGAGTTGGAGTTTGAAGTCGGAGTTCAAGAAATTTGCCTTCAGTCGGAGGGGGGGGGGGTTGGAGTCGAGTCTTTCACGTCGATTCGGACTCCTTACAAAATTTGATGAAAACTTGACAAACAGTAGTTAATTGTCAATCATTATTACATACAATACTACTCGAAATATATTAATCGTCTGTCATTATTAGTAACAGCACTGTCATTGACATTGGTTAAAATCCATTAGTTGCATAGGTAAACAAATACGTAGTTAATTTATAATCAAAAAATTAGCTACGGCAATTATTTGTAGGTATTGTATTGTGTTACATGTTAACATATGACAAGTTCATACTACAAGCTTACAAGGTCAGAAACATTTATTTGTATGAAAAGTGGTTGGTATTGGCGGAATAATAGACAATTTAGGAAGCACACTCACTGGTGCGACTAGTTTCGAACTATGTGACAAGTTCATCGTCAGATGCGGAATTGTTACCATCGGTAGATAACACTGACACAAATGAAAGGAATTTGTTTCGGGCCTCAACCAAACCAAAAAATTGTGAAAGTACTTGGACGTGGTATCACAAAACCCCGCTCGGTTTTTCCCCTATACGTATCAAGTTTGTTTACAGGCCGTAGAAATTTTGGAGGTGGGTCTGGGCCCTATTTCAGATTTTCTTCAAAAAATCGTAAACATCTTAAAGTATTGCATTTCAACCTTTGACAATATTGTAGCTATTTTTCCATTTAACAATTTCCTCTAATATATTTCTAAGAAAAAGTACACTGTTAATCGATTATTTCACGAAACGTCATGAAAAATTGCACATATTTTATATGTTTTGACATTTCTGTGTTCAAAAGAAGTGTAGCTTATAAATTTCTTTATAACTTTTCTAAACACACTAATCAACAAATATTATATTTAGACCTCCATAATAATAACTTTGGAGAACATTATTACAGTCCTGTGTTAATAGTATAGAAATTATAAAAAAAATTCATTTCTGAATTGGTACAATCATTTTTGAACCCCAAATGTAATTTTTGTTCATTAGTGTATTTGACAATATTGTTAGGTTAATAAGCACTACAATTTTGTAGAAGGTATCAATTTGTCATTTGTTTAATATTGCATACATATAGGTGAATATTTAAACAATATGGTTAAACGTAGCATTTCTACACCAATTATGGATCTCTAAATATAATTTTTGTTGATTAGTGTATTTAGAAAAGTTATCAAGAAATGTATAAGCTACACTTCTTTTGCACACAGCTACCGCAATTTATTTACCGTTAGGCAAGAAATGTCAAAACATATAAAATATGTGCAATTTTTCATGACGTTCATAAAATGATTGATTAACAGTGTACTTTTTCTTAGAAATATATTAGAGGGAATTGTGAAATGCGAAAATAGCTACAATAGTGTCAAAGGTTGTAATGCAATATTTTAAACTGTTTACGATTTATTGAAGAAAATCTGAAATAGGGCCCTGACCCACCTCCAAAATTTCCTTCGGCCTGTAAAAAAAATTCTTACATATAGGGGAAAAACCGAGCGGTGTTTTGTGATACCACGTCCAAGTACTTTCACAATTTTTTGGTTTGGTTGAGGCCCGAAACCCACTGTTGCACACTGTAATCGACCGTATATATATGTAAGTACAAAAATTCTTATATGAATTTTATGTATGCGAATTCGTATAGATCGAAGAACCCTAAGTACGAAATCACACTGAAAGTCAAATATTTCAAGAAACGTTTTTCTTTCCTCGTTCATTCTCCCAGAGTTCCAGTGATTTTTGTTTTAATAATTTTTTTTGTTTGTATTGAAATTTTATTGCACTGACCAACATGTTTAAAACACAAGCTTAAATAAATAAAAAGTAAAATAAAACAGATGCAATTGGGATAAATTATACAAACACGGGAAAACTCCGCCTGGAGTTTGACAATCGAAACAGTGAAACTTGTCCACCTAGAAACAATCACATGAACGTACGACTTCAACCAGTACGACGCATAAATGTAAATTTTGCAGGACCTCATCACTAGTCGGGAAGCCTGTGTTGGACATACCCCATAGGATAATACTGGCATTTTGTCCAAAAAACCGCAAATGTTAAAAACCGGTTTTCGGTTTGATCGAAAATTCAGTTTTTCAAGAAACCGGTTATCGGTTTTCAATTTTGTCAAAAACCGGTGGAACCGGTTTTTTCGGTTGGCATAAAACTATTTTAGCAGCAAAATCAGATCTGCACCAAAATTTCACCAACGGTAAAGGCTTTTACGCAGAGTTGAAAAATAAGTTTTTTTTGCGCTAAGGTCCAACTTCTTGAGATATAGGCCTTTAAAGCTTGAGTATATAATCGGTCATATCTCAGGTATTTATCATCGGATCTGCTTGAAATATGTATCATTACAAAGCCCTTGTGAAACTCTATAACTCTGTATATAAATATATTTCCTTTTATTAGTCCATTGAGAGCTCATTTTAAAAATGTTTTTTAACCTCACTTTTTTGGTTTAATCAACTTGTTGTTCTTGTCTTCTGGTGTTGTTGTCTTTTGTCGTTGTTGTTGTTGTCTTATATTTCTGTTGTACTTTGTTGTAGTTTTTACACTCCAAAATAAAAATTTTATTTCTAAAAACTCGTGCGATTTTTCTGATTTTGTCACACATCGACTTAAAGTATAGAAGGAGTTTGAACCCCCTGTCTGAACGATTTATGAAATTTATTTCATCAGGATCGGATAATAAATGACAGAGTTATACGCGATTATATATTCAAGCTTTGGAAACCTATATTTCGGAAAATATGGACTTCTCCAAACTTTTTTTTTTTTGAATCCACAGTTAATGCTCTACCAGGCAAAAAAAAAAAATTTGCTCCCTTATTCGTGTTGAAAACTCAAAATTTTACAACTCTATTTAAATTTGACAATTAAATTTTAATTTTAAATTAAAATTTAAAAATATTCCTGATTAGAATGCGTATTTAATATAAAATGTAAAAGTTTTATTCAAATTCATATTAACTGATTTAAATTCCAAAATCAATTTCCAAATTCCACATTTGAAAGAGATTTTCAATTATGAAAATCTTATTAAGCTCAAAGTATTTATTGTAAAATAATTGACGTTATGGAATTTGAAAAAATAAATTAAAATTCTTATTCAAATCATAAAATTATTTTGAAATTTTAATAAAAAAAATTGTTTGGAAATGTCATTTAAAACTTATTGAAGCATAGAATCATATTTGAAAATAGAAATCATGTTTCTTAATTTTTTTAAGGATATGAAGTTGAGTAGAAACCGGCTAACCGACGTCAAATAACGGGTTTGTTCGAAAATTAAGTTTTTTTAAAAACCGGCACACTGTTAAATGGCAAAAACCCGTTAACCGGTTGTTAGGTTTCAGTTTTGGACACTATATGTACATATGTACATATATCAGGGGTCGACTGATTGCATCCGTATCGTGTCGTAATTATGATTACAAAAGTGCTTTTAAAGGGCCTATTCATGATAATTTCTAAAAAATCAGTTGTGGTGAAATCTTTTTACTTCATCGACTTGATAAATACAACTATTTTCTAAGTTTCAATTCAAGTTTCCATTTCATCATGCTTCCAAAATACGGATTGCGATCATTAGACCCCTACTTCGAGATAATATAATTTTAATAAAATCGTTCTTGCAGGTTTTATTATGCATTTAGTACGTAACGGGTAAATCATTTTTTAATTTTAAATAAAATACTTAAAATATGATTGGATGTCGGAATCTTTATTGTGACCCGAAAGAATAATGTCCGACATTTACTTTTTAAAGATAATTTCGTTCACATGTTGTAGGTGGTCCATTCGGCAGGTCCAATTTGCGATCACCCTTTCCAGCATTCAACCAGTATCAATTTCAGGTATTTAAGATACTCACAGCTCTTCATTACTCTGCGTACTGATGACTTGCTCGCTTCCACTCCAGCTTGAGCTCTTATTTTTGACAAGGATAACGCAGAATTAGAAGCAATTCTGATGATTTTTCTTTTCTCATACGTAGAATTTTCCTTTAAAATTTTTTCCATACCCCTCGGGGTCCTTGATGTAATTGTCGACAACTGTTGGGCTCCGTCCAATTTTTTTAACTATTGCGCGGTTAGAATATCCTTCAGAACGGTAAACATCGATTTTAGTTTTTTTCCGATAGATTTAACATTTTTTGTTTTGCCATTTTGACTCGTAATAAGATTAAGATGTAATAAATTGTAATAAACAAACGATCCCTACAAAAAATCATCGCTTACTTTAAAAAAATAATAAAGTGCCTTTATTCAAGTGAACCAAGAAAAATAGCACATTTTTGAACTTGTTTTATAAATTGCTCTAAAAAGTTCTTTAGTAAAGAAACCAATATTGTCACGATTTTTTTTTATATCTCAAGATGTCTAGCTTTCATTTCCATTTTAAAATTCTGCAATCGGTTACAAATTGCAAAAGATAGTACAGGCTGCTGAATATGGAATTTTTAGTGCATTTAAATAAGTGAACGGAGTGGAGTGCATGTACATTAGAGTGCCCATGTAACAAAAAGTTTAATTTGTTCCGCTCCCCGCGCATTTTCTAATAGATTGGGCATAACAAATAATAACCGTGGAAAAATTTGTTCCATAGGATGCAAACCGGCCAGTCACCCACGAGCTTTAGCCCTAAAAATGGAGTAATATTACTTCAAAGCTTTTATGAGCTATAACTCGTAAACCCCAAGACTGTCACAAAAATACAAGATAAACATTTTTATTACAAATATACAGGGAAACATTTTTCACCTAGACATTTTTGGCCTATCTACGACCTTTCATGGTGTTTTCAGAGGTCGAAGTTCAAATTTGTGGCGACATTTTTTTCAAACGGCCCTCGTAAAATTATGGATAAATCTATTTAGGTTTGATTATTGCCAAAATGTTAAGTATTATATGTAGTTTAAAAAAAAATAAGTTTGAAAAACATATCGGTTATTCCATGACAGTTACCGAAATATAAATTTCAAAAATTTGCTTTATTAAGTATTCTGCACAAGTATACATTATGAAATATGTATTATATTCGAATTACTCTATTAACTTCATTAGGTAATCCATTGAGTTGTTCTCGGGATCAAAGAATCTCTGATTTCAGTCTTTTTTAAATTTTGTTTACATTTTAAAACGACCCTGAAAAAATAAACCTTACACATATTTAAAAAAAATAATAACACAGTAGGCGTTGTTATAAACCATGGTACAAATCATAGACTAATTATTGTACTGGACTTAACATTTATCTCAGAAATTTTACGACATTTAGCCTGTTGTGATATGAACGTTGGATGTTGAAAAGAATTACTTCAATAATGCCAGATAGAGGTAATGGTTCAAAACAACGAACAAAATAACAACAGCGGTATTTCGTTTTGTGTGTTAAAATTATTGTGTTAAATACAACACAAATGTATGCTAACAATAACAGTCAATAAAAAAGTGTAAAACACATTTAAATTTGGCAGTTCTCTACCAAAAAGACATGAAAAATTAAAGTCGGAAGTTACTGTAATTCCACCTGGTGTATGTCACTTTGCGTCAAACATCTCTCTATCACATCGACCGCATCACGAAGAGTGTGAAAGGAAACGTCAGATGAGTAAAATATTCTCTCTTGTTATAATAATTACACTATGGTACAAATATACGGTACAATCATTGATAAATTATCATTCCAAACACCCAAGAAGAAAAAGATTGAATCATTCCAATATATATAACAACGAAAAATGTGAATTGGCGTTGAAATCGAATTTAACCGTGTATAGTTTATTTAGCAGGACAAAGTATATCTGTGGTCACAAACAATAACAGCCTAAGTCGATTCTAAAATTTTTCAGGGAGAGCATTTTAAAGTTTAATATCTTTACTGGAAATCAGGAGTCGGAGTTATTGTGATAACTTTGTTACAGATAACAAGGAAACGAATTCTTTTACTTACTTCTTAATAAAAAAGAGTTGCTTATTTGAGCACGATGACTTCTCAAAATTTTTTTTTCAATTTTGTCCTAACTCGAGTTAGGCTGTTATTGTTTGTGACCACGGATATTATTGACAAAAATGACAAGCCAAACGTTGTGTACAAAATTCCATGTAATGGTGACAAGTCCAATATTTGCCAGAAAGTATACATATGTTGGTACTACAATGAACAAATTGAAAACTAGAATGTCTGCACTTAAATCGGACCAAAAACCTCATTATCAGCCGACAGAACAAAAGACAGCACTCGCAGCCCACTGTAATTTAACTGGACACAAACCTATTTCTGACGGAGTTGGAAATTCTAACTGAAGAGAAAAATTACTCAAGACGCCTCTTCCAGGAACTGGTGCATATAATTGCCGTTCCATCGGAGGAAAGGCTTAATTTCAAACGAGATACAGATCAATGTGCGCAAGCGTATAGGCACACAATTGACAAAGTCAAGAGAATAAGAACTCAGTTGAGCTAAGCCTGCGGAAAAACTTTGACGCGTTCTGTGTTATCTCAAAATGCAATTCGGTCTCCGTTTGGGGAAGATAATATATTTGTTTATGTTGATTCTTGTTTGAACAGTTCACTAAGGTTTATGAACACTTTGTGTTTATTCTTGTTTTATCAGATCCTTGAAAATGATCAACGAAGTTGGTCGAAATATTTTAAAATATTAATAAAATTGTAAAAAGAAATACTTGAAGTGTTTTCTTTTTATTCTTATGACCTTAAGCCGAAACAACAGAAAACCAATAATATCAAAAATAAATATATGATATGTGGCAATTAAAATAACTTGGAATTTAAAGTTTGAATTGCGGTAATTCTATCATGGAATAAACTATATGTTTTCCAAATGTATTTTTTTAAACTACATATAACACTTTACATTTTGGCGGTAATCAAACCTAAATAGATTTATCGATAAATTTGAAAAAAATCGTTTGAAAAAAAATTTCGCCACAAATTTTAACATTGACCTCTGAAAACACCATGAACGGTCATAGAAAGGTCAACATTTTCTAGGAGTAAAATTTTCGCATGTATATTTGTAATAAAACTGTTTATTTTGTATTTTTGTGGCAGTCTTTTGGTTTACGAGTTATAGCTCATAAAAGCTTTGAAGTAATTTTACTCCATTTTTAGGGCTAAAGTTCTTGGGTGACTGGCCGGATTGCACCCAATGGAAAAAATGGAAAATTTTTGCACGGATATTATTTTTTATACCTAATCTATTACAAAATGCGCGGGGAGCGAAAAAAATAACACTTTTCCATTTTTCTATGTATTTCATGGGCACTCTAATGTACATACATACATATTATCCAGTATACAAACTTTATAACCATTTACAGTGCTATTCTCGACCAAGTATATGTCGTGATAGTAAATACATTAATGACAAGAACTTCAATTTGCAAGTCTGAGTGTCAAATAAAAGCTAAATAAAAAATTAACAAAAGTGTTTTTTAAGTTGTCTTATGGATCGACTATGGAAGGCAACCAAACTTCAGTTGTGTTGTCAACTGGCAACGCCACTGAAAGAAAAATTTGTATTATGTACGGCAACCAGGCACATACCCAGGGGGCCCGGGGGAATAAAACAACCGATAGTTAAAATTATCAGTTGAATTTTAACATCGCAGCGAGAAGGAAAACACATTGTTGGAACATTGTAATTGTTGTAACAAAAAAAAAATAAAACAAAATAACATTCAAAAATTCAAGTTAATTTTTTGGGTCACTTGAATAGCGCCCCATATTTATTTCGGTTTCCATACGAACTATTTCTTTAAAAATATATGTAATTGTCTGCTTATATCTAATACAAAACAAAAATTAATAATTATTATTCAATAAGAAGTGTCTCTTCTGCCCCTGTTTAGAATGCATTCATATATTGGTAGGGAGGGAATCAAATAAAATCTTATATTACAATTCGAATGCAACAATGAGTTTGGTTTTATTATAATACTCCTTTCCTTGCTCGTACACCTTGTGAACAATTCATTCCTACACATTTTCGATAATGTTGGTGGCGAGTTCAACACGTCAACGTCTTGAGGTTCAATCCACAAATTAACGGCTCTGGCGGTGTGAATGGGGGTATTATCTTGCTGAAATTTCCATTCCAAGTCTCCAAAAATTGCATTCACCTCTGGAAAAGCGTTATTTTTATTTTTTAGAATTTAAATTTTTATAGTCCATATGTTCGTTTTACAATTTTTCATGTATTATTCTAGATTCTTATCTTCTCCCACAACGTCTTATGACTATACTGGGAATATATGTTTTATATATAAATTTAAATGCCTGTAAGACCAGCCCACTTACACTCTTGCGTTAATATTTTAATCTTCTTCAGTTTAGTTTTCGCGGGAAAAGGACCATAAAACCCGGAACTGGACAAGCGTTTTCCAGTACGGCTTTATATGGCATCGCATTCATTCTTGACGACACAAAATGCAGCTCTATGGTGCCATATTACAAAATGGCTCACCATACCATAACACCGCCTGCCCGGCTATGTAAACGGTTGTGTAGATGTTCTTCCTTTGGTTTCATCCAAAAAAATCACTTGATACCACTCTCTACTCCACGTCACGTTGGAACGGCAAAAAATAAGGCGACGTTCCTTTCGGAGATCATCTAGGGGTGTGTTTTTTACTTTCACACGTTTTAGATGTGCAGCTTTGGAAATAATCCTTTAAGGCCGTGACTCACTATCCTAGATAGTGGTATGATTTATTCAAAAAATAATCTGACAGAATCTTATCACACTTGAAGAAAATAGAATCACACTGAAAAAAATCCGATCCAAGTGTGTTGTGGATGCCAGACCATCACACAAAAATGATGAAAACCATATGTTTTCAACATCACGTTGATTCTTTTGATTTCTTTTGATGTTATTTTGATTTCGTTTGTATTTACAACTTACTCACTAGGGTCGTTTTTTTCGTAACTTATCCACGTTAACTCATACAAAATGAAAACCCGCACGTTAACATATATAATTTTAGAAGTTGAGAATAACCCCGATAAAAGTGTTACCAAGTTTGACTTTGTTTTATGAAAAATATAAAATGTATGTCATTGCATTTCATATATTTCCACGACGTTTCGAAAATTATGATGTAAATGTAAGGGGTAGTTACTTTCGTTTAACAAAATGTTTAAAATGTTGTAGAAAACATTATTGATTTTTTCTTATTCCACAGGCAGAATTCCAAGACAATACTGGAGACAAATGACAACTAAAGCAAACCCAAAAGGAAGTGAAGTGAAGAAGAAAGCCGAGGAATAGCTCGACTCACAAACAGATACTTTAACCGACATTATCCCATGACCCGAATCGAAAGAACGCCGTCTGTTCTGTCTGCTTGATGATCTTAGTATTCTTTTTTGATACACTTTATGCAATTTTAGGTACTTTGTACTTTTTTGTACACTTTATGTGCTATTTGCATACACCTTATGTACTTTTTGGTAAACATTTTAGTACCGTTATGTATTTTTGTTTTGGTGCAGTCTAAGTACGTTTTACTACACTTAAAATAAGTAAGGTAAACGCACTAGGAATTGTTACAACAAACACAGGCATTTTGTTTTTGTTTGGTGTCCATAATCTGTCAAATTTTCTTCATGTGTATATCTACAGTAAAAGTAAACAAAAAAGTACACAAACAAAATGCATGTGAATTTGACATAAGAGAAACACCTAAGCAAGAAATATGTTTAAATCAGCTGTTCTAACGAGTTTACCTCACTCCTTTTACCATGACTTAAAGTATTTTTGGTGAAGTATTCCTGGTGTGTACGTTTTGTAAATTATTGACGAAAATTATGTACTTTCTGGTGCAGGCTCTGTAAGTTATGGATAATGATATGTACTGCTTTGTGGTACATTTTCTGAACTTGTAACTGCATGGTATGATAAATAAATGTTGTATGTAGTTTCTGGTACATTACATGTACTTTCGTGCAAATTACGGCGAATAAATGAGGATACCTATCCACGTTCATCACCTGAAGCCATTTGCCATTACTTCTCTTCTCGTTTGAGTCGAAAAAGTGCGTGCGAAAATGCATATAAAGATTCCTGGGTTTTTTGGTTTTTTCCCCCACATGCTCACGAGTCGTATATTTTACGTGTTTTTTAGGTGTTCGTTTACGACGCTTGGTGTATTTTTAAATTCGGTGATACCCCAATGTGGCATTAAAGCCCTGAACCATTGCAATCGCAGTCTCGTGTTTGTAGATATTGTTTACCCAAACATCTGTTTTCAGTACAATAATTCACTGCTTACTAACCAAGTGAGATAATGCTACTGCAATGTATAACCACCTCATATATTACATTTAATTTTTGAGAATTTTGATTTGTTTAACTTTTCAATTAATGAACTACAAATGAAGCATTATCGGTTGAAGCCAAGTTGATTAACTCAACGTCTATGCGTTTTTTTTCGTAACAGTTACTACTTTAATATTTTTCGACATATGCATTTGTTTATTCTTTTGCACGACTATTATTTATTCTTTTGCACAACTACCTCACGAAAACTGAAATAATTTTAACAGAATAATAGCGCCTCTATTTTTATATCAGCTGGCGTTGTTGTTGTCTCCCAAAACACAACCCTAATCGCAGAGAAAATATTAGTGGTCTTCATGAAAGCTCGAAAGAACCTCGTAAACTCGAAAACATCGTAAACTTGCACAGCAAACGTCAAAACAAACAAATTTCCCATACAAAGCGACTTGCTCCAAAGTGGAAAGTATTCGAGGCAAATTTGCTGCGCAAACGTGGGATTGTCATCTGACTAGGATGGATAAATAAGGTGATAGCACTAGAACAGTACACAAACATAATACATGCAATTGCTACTGCTACCACCTTATGTATCCATCTTGGTCAGCTGATATGGTTTTGAGCACAACTACGCTGAGTAACTTTACTTGGTGCCTCATGCAACGGTGCGAGGGAAACTTGCGCTGAGCATAAGTTCTTGGCTTTCACGTTTGCATGAATGCCGCTATTAATTTTTTGCAACTTTTCAAAACATGAGCAAATCTAACAGACCTGTCAAAATTATTTTCGTTTTTCTTTCATACTTATTCGCATACAATGCAGACTATCCTATTTTTTCAGCACACATATGATTTTTGACATATCAAAAGACTAAATCTGATAGTGAGTCATGGCCTATAACAGCACTTACGGTACAACCTTTTATGTCTCTGCCTCTATTCAAATGAGTTAGTCCCATAGTTGTATTGAATAAAAAATTTAATTGGATTGGACGCGTAAAAAATTGGATATATCTTTGCGGCTACTATTCGTTTTTTCGACATTTTATGAATTGACAGCACTCGTTATAATTTTTAATTTTCGCTCTCTTACATTCAATGACTAAGCTCGGCGAATTTCCTTAAAAACTAATACTTTTTAATCGAAATATTCCAAATTTAAAATTTGATGTTGATCTGCTACAGGCTTCCACACTAAAACTGAAAATGGCTTGAGGGGCGCTATTCAAGTGCCCGAAAAAATAACTTGAGGTTTTGAATGTTGTTTTTACTTTTTTTACGAGTCACGCTACTAAAATGAAAGGGATCTTATGTTACAATTTTTGTAATTAAACGAACTATTTTGTAAAAACAAAAACAGCCAATGCATTGGCATTATTATTTTAGGAGAAACCAAGCTGAAAAACATACTGCCTCTATTCAAATGAGCGGCAGTCTATGTCGCTCACAGGATCGTCAACGACGCGATAAACAAAGTATCGCTCATTTGATCGTTTACGGTTTTGCGGACACTTGTATGAAAATGTTGTCAAAGATTTGTATGCACTGATTTACATTTCTGGCTCCATTCCAATCAATTTCAGTTGTCAAAATGTAAAAATTTAATGATAAAGGATCAACTTCAGTTATTTTCAAGAATGTATTATGTTAGTCATAATCATAATAATCATAATTGTTGTTGTTGTTGTTGTAGGCAGCAACAACAGACATTTTGTTTTTTTGATGTGTTAACATCTATACGCGCGCCTCTAGGGCAGTAAACTATAAATTTAATACATACGCAAGTGTTAGGTTTGCAAGAGTAAATCATCGTTTGTTTGTTCGTTGCTTGGCAGTCGGTATTGAAAGTGATTATTGGGCGATTTTCATATAATTTTCCCACGCGATTTTCTCCGGAAATTCATAGCCGATTTTATTAATTTTTGGATTAAAAAGCTAGTGCGGGTTTCGACGAAGAGTTTAGGCCAAAAATTAAGGCGATCCGATATCGGCGAGCGGAGATTTAAGTGTTTTAATTTGGAGTATTAATTTGGAGTAATATTAAAAAAGTGTTTTGTTGATCTTCGGTTTTGTCTTATCATCGTTTGTTTGTTCGTTGCTTGGCAGTCTGTATTGAAAGTGATTATTGGACGATTTTCATATAATTTTCCCACGCGATTTTCTCCGGAAATTCATAGCCGATTTTATTAATTTTTGGATAAAAAAGCTAGTGCGGGTTTCGACGAAGAGTTTAGGCCAAAAATTAAGGCGATCCGATATCGGCGAGCCGAGATTGAAGTGTTTTAATTTGGAGTATTAATTTGGAGTAATATTAAAAAAGTATTTTATGTTGATCTTCGGTTATATCGTACGAATATAACAATGTATGTATGTATGTACAAGTGTCTGTTGCTTTGCAATCTTTGACTTTTGTGGGAATAAAAAAAAAGTATTGAGCAAGAATATAATGACACATGTGCTTGCACTGGGTCTTTAAATAATTTTAAGTATTAATATTATTTAACTGTAACGTCATCATATGATTGAACGCTGTTTTTTATTTTCCAATGTAACATTTACGAATGTGTTCATAGAAATCGAACAGGTACCGTGTAGCAAAAAGGTGTTAACACATCACATCGCCCGTGAGTTCGAACACTCATTGGATTTTTTTTTATCAATCGCTTAAGTTGTCAAACTAAACAAAACAGGAATACAAAAAAGTACAAAAACAAAGTACATTCAAAGTTGTAATTTCCTTTAAGGCTGTAAGAGATAATTTTTTCTCCGGTGAGTGAAAAAAATGTAAATGCCGCGGGTGGGATTCGAACTCACATTCGCTGGACGATCGTTTCGATGTTTGTGAAGCATCATCTTCAGCAGCGTCTAGCCCGTTAAGCCACTGCGGTGTGTATTTACACAAGCTACTAACCGAAGACATTTATTGATTGTGTGCAGAGTGATTGTTGTCGCTACTTACACATTGCTTTCCTACTTACACGCACTGATGCAAAAGTTTTGAAAGTTCTATTTATAGAACGAACTATTCTAATTGTAGTTGTCACGTTCTGTTTTGGTTTGGCCCTACCATATGTTTCAAATTTAGTTGTTTTAGATCCTCGTTATGTTTAAAGTTGTAATTTCCTTTAAGGCTGTAAGAGATCATGTTTTCTCCGGTTAGCGAAAAAAATGTAAAGGCCGCGTTTGACATTTACAACCACAATGAAAAAATTTAAAACATCTGTTCTAACGAGTTTACCTACCTTATTTTACCATGGTCATAATGTATTTTTTTAGTTTTGGCAACAATGACATAAACTTTTTAAAACCAAAAAAGGCATTCTTCATCTTGTCACAGAAATTCCAGCATAGGTAACTGAAATGCCAATACAAGGAATATTTTGTTGACAACTCATGAATGACGGTTGCCATGTATTCCAGAATAGAGCAGCAACTAATTGTCTACCTAATTTTTTTCAAATATTTTTTTAGGATTCCCTAGGAAAATGGCTACCAACGAAGAAAATGGTCGCGTGGGGATGATAAAAAAGTTAAGACGTTCTGCCTCAGCTAGTGAACATAATTTGAGCGCACTGCGTAATCGAAAATCCACTCAGAACCTATTCGATCAACATGGAACACCCATTGACCTGAGACAGTTTCGTAAAGTGCTGGACAAGGAGGATAATGGTAGTAACAGTGAGAAAAAGACTAGATATCGAAGGACACAAAGTGTTACTAGAGCCGAAGAGATAACCACCAAAGAGGAGAAACAACGCAAAAATCAACCTGATAAATCGTAAGTATATACATGCATATTATGGCCGTCGGTGGTGCAAGGGTTAGTGTGCGCGCCTCTAGTACATGATATCCTGGGTTCCATCCCTGCTCTGACCACCTTAAATTTCTTTCGGCGGAGTTCAGTCAACTCGCTTAGTGAAGGCGACACTATCGAGTATTTAGGCATGAATAAGCTTCTCAAAATACCGTTCGGAACCGGTGTAAAACTGTAGGTCCCAATCAGTGAGTATAAAACTAGAAAGCGCGCAGCTCACTGATGGGATGTAATGGGAAACCATTTATATATTTTTATATATGTACATACTCGTACATAGTATAAGGATACAAGTTATAGGCATATTGTTGATTATAATTTTTCTTTTTAGCTGCCATCGCCCCAGGGATTCCTTATTTTCATGGAGTTCTGGTTTTAGCAATTTCACCGGCTTAGTCAATTGGGGCTTCCTGTTACTGACGATAGGTGGTTTTAGATTATGTTTGGAAAATTTATTAAAGTAAGTAGAAAATTTTAGAATCTGTAAAAAGATTGATTTTCTGATTTTTAACACTAATTAAACTCAAATATGTTTCGCAAGAATAAAATGGTTTTACAAATTTCAAGTTCATTTCTCATTTAATATATTTCCTTTCATCCCATGATTTTTATCTTGACTTTTAGATATGGCATTCGTATAAATCCTATTGATTGGTATTTCTTCCTAAGCGGCAGGAATGAGGGCGAAGGACATGCATCGTTATTTTTAATTACATGTAGGTGGTTTCATTTATCTTTATAGAATATTACGATTGTAAAAATTGAGTTTTAATCCTAATGTTTTTCACATTTTGTTTCATTTGTCTTTTCTAGATTCGTTTGTTCATATATCAGTATGTCTAATGGTGGAAAAGGGCTTAGCAATGGTAAGTTCTTAGTTTATAAAAACGTACTTCGTATAAGAATACCAGGCCTGCTAAATTAATTTAGTTAGGCAAGGAATAAAATAACACGCTTAACGTGACTGAAATATTTTCAACTTCATGCAGCCCTAAATTTTATTTTTCAAACATTTTCATTGACCCAATTTAAATTTAATTAAGGCAGCTAACGTATAACGTAAGAATGTGATTTGAAGTTAAGCAAAAACTTCACTAACTTGTCTTTAAAGGCCGTGTTAAACTACTTGGATATGTCACGATTTGCATTTGATAAGAGCGTATGGAATAGTGTAAACTTGATAACGACTTCCAGAAAAAATTTTGACAGATCTATTAGAGTTCTCTCATTTTTGATTTTCCTTCAAAAATTTTGCGATCAGGGTTAAATTTTGGATGTAACGAACAAAAATAAAGAGAAAAGGGATAAAAAAAATCAATGAGTGTTCGAACTCACGGGCGATGTGTTAACACCTTTTTGTTACACGGCACCTGTTCGATTTCTGTGAACACATTAGTAAATGTTACATTGGAAAATAAAAAAAAGAATAGTTTTTGTGCTGAAATCTCTTTTGCTTTACACTTTCTTTTTTCTTACATCTGCTTTAACATTAGATGTAATATTTTTAAAATAAATAAATCAATATTTAGCTCACTGAAATAATTGTTTTTGTTTTGTCATAAACAGAGAAACGACAAAAAGTATTGAATAGTATAGAGAACTTATTGCACTCTTTTTCCGCTCTCATGTAGAGAGCCTGAGTAAAAGAGCATAAACGAGTCGTATGTCGCAGTTACACCGCAGTTTATCGCGGCCAGGTTAGCGATAACCTTGTTCTCTAATCTTTGCCGTTTACACCACCCTAGACCAACTCCGCGGGGCCCATAACTCCGAAACTATGCATCTGCCCCGATTTTGTTATTTTACTGTCGTTGTTTAAAATATCATGATCTACCCGACGCAATAAATTTTGTATTTTTTGGAGAGTATAATAGACATATGTACATTAGGGTGTCCCATCAATAAAATTTTTTTTGCTCAAGCTTTACTTGAAAGCTTATAGGGTAAAGTATTTTTGAGATTTTTTTAAGATTTTTCGGAAGAGTTTTAGAGGGCGCACAAGTCGAATTTCTCCCAAAAATTGGTATACCCGACGTTTTTTGAATTTTACTTCAAACTCGGTCAATAACCACGATTTTCTTAGTTTGTAAGTCAACATTTTTTAAGCAAACAGTCCAAACTTTTATTGTATATGGACAAACCACCAGTTTCGGCAATGATTTTGCTCAATAAGATACCACGTATTATTTTTTTTGGGTAAACTTTGGGTAAATTTTGCAAATAACGGTTTATATATTTTAAAATTCCTATGAGAATGTAAAACACTAATGATGTTCTTTAAAAGACGTATAAATTCCAAGTAATTTTGTAGAAAAAAATTTTAGTTTGCTGTTATTGTACCAGAGTTATACCATTTTAAAGCCTTTTTCCCATTGTATGAACCTAAAAATATTATAAACTCTTTACTATTTTTGCATCGGAGTTGCTTTAAATTTCAATGAAAATTTAAAACACTAATGATGCATTTCGGTGGTGCAATGGGTAGTGTGCGCGCCTCTTGTACTTGAGATCCTGGGTTCGATCCCTGCTCTGACCACCTTAACATTTCTTTCGACGGCGGTCTCCTCGCATAGTGACGGCGACACTATCGAGTATTTAGCCATGAAAATGCTTCTCAAAAATACCGTTCGGAGCCGGTGTAAAACTGTAGGTCCCAATCAGTGAGTATACAACTAGAAAGCGCACAGCTCACTGGTTGTGAGAAGCTCTCCCCGATTCCTTCATGGGATGTAATGCGAAACCATTTATTTATTTATGATGCATTTTAAAAGACGGATAAATGCCAAGCAATTTTGTATAAAAAAAATGCATCATTAGTTTTTTAAACAAAGTTTATCCAAAATTTACGAAAAATTTAATACGTGGTACCTTATTGAGCAAAATCATTGCCAAAACTGGTGGTTTATGCATATAAAATAAAAGTTTGAACGTTTTGCTTTAAAAATGTCGACTTACAAACTAAGAAAAACGTGGCTATTGACCCAGTTTTAAATAAAATGCAAAAAACATCCGGAATACCCGATTTTTGGGGGAAATTCGACTTGTGCGACCTCTAAACCTCTTCCGAAAAATCTGAAAAAAATCTCAAAAATACTTTACCCTATAAGCTTTCCAATCAAGTTTGAGCAACCATGAAAATCGGAAAGAAAAATTTTTTTGGGACACTTTAATGTACATACTTAACTTGCCAAGAGGCAGTTATCTACAATGATAGGAACACTTACGGGACATTGTCTTGTAGGAAAACACGCCCTAAGATTGGGACATAGAAACTCCACTCTCTGTAGATGCTGCATGGAAGAGGAGGAGGAAACGACGAAACACCTTCTCTTGGATTGCCCTGCTCTGGCAGGACTGAGAAGTAGGATATTCGGAAACATCTAGTTAGCACCGTAGCCCTACAGGATATTCCTGTAGGTCTTATAGACAAATTTATTGAAAGGGCAAATTGGCTGGACGACTAGTCAATAGTTGCTATGGAGGAAACTGCAGGTATCACAATGGGCTTCTTTAGCCTAAGTGTGCTAGAGAACGTGCCAAAATTAACTCACGATAATATGTGTTATTAAAGCATGAAACACATAGACGTCGACAGGCTACCGACCACAACCTTTCAAAAATAAAATACATGCGTTTATATGCAAGTGAATATTTTAACGACGGCAAGGCGACACGACTGCAGGTTGTTGTCTATGCTACTTATGTAGCTGTAGTAGAATTAAACTAATTTCTATTTGTGTGGGCGACAATCAACAGGTTGGAGCTGTCAATGCCTGAAGTGGCACCACTGACAGAATAATCAACTGTTTTCACAATTTTTGTTATGTTTGTAATAATATTTATTAAATATTCTCCACATTTTATTTCCTTCTAACACAAATAACACGGCAAGAGTACGGTTTCCGAGGCCCCTCATTTCGATAACTTTTTTTTTTCAAGCACCCCAAAATAAGCCGAAAAAATAAAATAAAAGTTATCGATAACTCTTTTAGTTATCGAGATATAGGACGTTGAAGTTTTTAAAAATCAATAACTTTTTTCGCCATTTTATTAATTTCGATAACTTTTTTTTGGAGCACCCCGAAATAAGCCGAAAAAATTAAATTAAATTTATCGATAATTCGCTTAGTTATCGAGATATTGGCGTTGACATTTTAAAAAATCAATCTTTTTTGCCATTTGATTAATATTCATAATTTATTTTTTTTAAAATTTTTTTAATTTTTTTAAAATAATTTTTCATTTTTGTGTAGTTTTCTTGAGTGGTAAAAAATAAGAAGTAAAATTGCTGAAAGTTGTACATATAAAAGGTTGCAGCCCCCGATAACTAAAGAAGTTATCGATATATTTTATTTAATTTGTTGGGGTTATTTTGAATTGTACCACGCTAGTCCCCATTAAATTGGTAAAAAAATTGTCGATAATTTAAAACTTTAACCCACGATATGTCGATAACTAAACGAGTTATCGAAATTTTTAGAAAATTGTTGAGGTTATTTTGAGAGTTAAAAAACTGGCAAAAATTCAGGACCTGGGGCAGGCAAAAAAAAAATTTTAAAAATAAACCAAAATTAAAGAAAAGGTAAAGAATGTGAGAACATGGAAAAGTAGTCATCGCAGGGACCTATGTTGCTCGTACCGTGTGGTAGAACTTTTGAAAAATCGTTAAATTTATATTGCACTAAGTCGCTCAGGCAGGGGGGTTAAAATTCCCTCTGTACCTTAAGTCAATGTGTGGCAGAATCGGAAAAATCACTCGGTACTTTTTAAAAAAAAATTTTTTTCTGGATGGTTACCATAACCAATCTCATGGTTACTGTACGCACAAAAGTGGACTTATATGGACTTACCGACATCCCACGAAAAAAAAGATTACACCACGGAATTCGTGACACAAATACCTTTCGTTGAAGTACCCACACTAATCCATAGCCAAATGTCCCTAGGTGTGACGGTTTTTTGGACCCTGTGGGCCCCATAGGTCCGTGCGACGGCTAGTTTTCAATTTTCTCACATTCTTTAATTTTGGTTTTTTTTTACATTTATTTTTTCGACCTTATTTTGGGGTCGACTAATGAAAAACATGGTCGGATCGAGGGGCCTCGGAAACCGTACTCTTCCCAATAACACAAACGTCAACATTACAGATCAGCTGTTTACTTTGCAGTTGCCGTCTTGAAAATAATTCAGTAGCTGCCACACGTCTACATTTGCAGTCAGCGGCATTTGTAGTCGTGTGTTCATGTAGCCTGTCGTCGTCTATGTGTTTCATGCTTAAACCTTTTGTAGAGACGCCATTGGTTTTTAAATCCTTTTTGCACAATTTGCATTTTGCTTGAGGTGCACCTTTCGACTCTTCCAAAAAATAACACCACACTGAACTTTTTCAAAATTAATAAAAATCCCGGGATTTACTTATT
Source organism: Phaonia tiefii (assembly GCA_963931995.1). Taxonomy (NCBI): domain Eukaryota; kingdom Metazoa; phylum Arthropoda; class Insecta; order Diptera; family Muscidae; genus Phaonia; species Phaonia tiefii. Next base: position 190,512,144 of record OZ008368.1, on the reverse strand, counting down.
AAAATCACGGGATTCGGGATTCATCAATCCCGAAAAATCCCGAGATTTCGGGATTTCCGTTTGGCATCCCTAATGTTAACACATCAAAAACTTGGGAACAATTCTATTTTAGGGGCAATTGAGCAATTTTTTTCATTTGTTTAGGGGGTGTATAGAATTTATTTTTAAATAAAAAAAAACAACAAATTTTTCCGGAGGCCCATATTTTCCGAGTTATGGCCCTTCAAAGTTCAGATACATAACATGTTCGGTTCGAGTAAAGTTTCCGTAACGTCGAAATCTGGCCATATGTTTTGATAGAACAGGTCAAAATTAACAAAAAAATAATTAAACATTTTTGATATTTCGCTAGTTTTCGATATATTCGATAATTAAAAATTTAATTAACAGTAAGTATTTTTGAAATTATTTTCCTTTGTAAAGCGCCTCAAAATAAGCCAAAAAAATTAAATAAACTTTTTTGATATCTCGCTTAGTTTTCGAGATATTCCAAATAGTAAATTTTAGGGCAAAAATTCAGGACCAGGGGCAGGCAAAAAAATTGTTTTTAAATAAACCAAAATTAAAGAAAAAGTAAAGAATGTGAGAAAATGGAAAAGTAGCCCTCGCAGGGACCTATGTTGCTCGTACCGCGTGGTAGAACTTTTGGAAAATCGTTAAATTTATATTGCACTTAGTCGCCCGGCCGTCCGACCGGGCTCAGGCAGGGGGGTTAAAATTCCCCTGTACCTTAAGTCGATGTGTGGCAAAATCGGAAAAATCACTCGATACTTTTAAAAAAACATTTATTTTTCTGGATGGTTACCATAACCAATCTCATGGTTACTGTACGCACAAAAGTGGACTTATATGGACTTACCGACATCCAACGAAAAAAAGGATTACACCACGGAATTCGTGACACAAATACCTTTCGTTGAAGTACCCACACTAATCCATAGCCAAATGTCCCTAGGTGTGACGGTTTTTTGGACCCTGTGGGCACCATAGGTCCGTGCGACGGCTAGTTTTCAATTTTCTCACATTCTTTAATATTTCTTTAATTTTGTTTTTTTTTTTTTAATTATTTTTGCCTGCCCCTGGACCTGAACTTCAGCCAAAAGTAATTACCTATGTTTTTGTGCTCAATAATGATTGCACTTGGGATAATGGCGGTATTCACAATTGTTAGAAATGAATGAAATACTAATACACCCTTTACATACTTTTGTACTTTATCATACTTTATTCACTTTACTACATACTTTATGCAACTCTGCTAATTGAGTACAAAAACGATGTACAAATAGACAGTCAAAAGTTCTCTTCACTCAAATGCCAACAAACAAAACGAGTGAAACCCTAGTACTTCTCTACTCTATCTCTTACTCTCTTCATTGAATATTTCAATACACGAGCAGCTTTTTGATAATATTATTGTTTATAACTATACAAATTCCAACCGTGTTGAAGTAAAATTACATAAACTATGCAAAAAGGATGAAATAAGCAAGATATGACGCGAGAGAGAAATGCGTTTGAGTGAACTCCTAGCACTTTTTGGTTCTCTTTTACCAGGGTTGCCAAGTTGCGAACATCTTCTGGTCGTCTAATTCTAAATCGTCTTTGTTGAGTACAAAAACGATGTACAAGTAGACAGTCAAAATTTCTCTTCACTCAAATGCCAACAAACAAAACGAGTGAAACCCTAGTACTTCTCTACTCTCTCTCTTACTCTCTTCATTGAATATTTCAATACACGAGCAGCTTTTTGATAGTCTTATTGTATATAACTATACAAATTCCAACCATGTTGAAGTAAATTTACATAAACTATGCAAAAAGTATGAAATAAGATATGACGCGAGAGAGAAATGCGTTTGAGTGAATTCCTAGTACTTTTTGGTTCTCTTTTGCCAGGGTTGCCAAGTTGCGCACATCTTCTGGTCGTCTAATTGTAAATCGTCTTTGTTGAGTACAAAAACTTGAGTAACTTACACATGAAATGTAATTGTCAACTTTGAGTCTATTAAACACTTTCAACTCAACAGGTAATGGGCCGCATGACGCGCGAAGTTTAGAAGAATTGTTGGCTGAAGTTCAGGACCTGGGGCAGGCAAAAAAGAAATTTAAAAAAAAAAACAAAATTAAAGAAATATTAAAGAATGTGAGAATGTTGAAAACTAGCCGTCGCACGGACCTATGGGGCCCACAGGGTCCCAAAAACTGTCACACCCAGGGCCATTTGGGTATGGATTAATGTGGGTACTTCAACGAAAGGTATTTGTGTCACGAATTCCGTGGTGTCATTCTTTTTTTCGTAGGATGTCTGTAAGTCCATATAAGTCCACTTTTGTGCATACAGTAACCATGAGATTGGTCATGGTAACATCCAGAAAAATAATTTTTTTTTTTAAAGTATCGAGTGATTATTCCGATTTTGCCACACATCGACTTAACGGTGCGTTTACACGGGACAGTTCAAGACCGGACAGTTCATAATGTGTATTAGTTGTCAAAAAGAGAAAAATTTGTTGTGTGACGTATGCGTCCAGCCAGTTATAAGAACAGTTTTAAGCAACCGTCGATAGTGTCGTTTCTTGTAAATTTCGTGCTCTGATTTTGATTTTGATTAATTTACTAAAAGAAGATTGCTACATATATTATTTATACATGTTTATATCTAGTATGTGTTGCCAAATAATATTTCAATAAAACTCCAAATTACCAAATAAAACTAAATTTTCCCAATTTCTACGATCGTTGCTATTGTGTTTTGCTCTATTTCTCCAGATTATAATGAAGCTGATGTACTCGATGTGCTCTGCAAATTTCATATGGATACATGTTTATGTGTATGTATGCGATGTTTTGCTTTGTTTTTCACAAATTACCACGAAATGTCACCGGTCTGACCAATTACGTCAAATCACTTGCCGAAGTTACTGTCGTCGAAAAATCAGAGACAGTGGCGCGGCAAGTGGCAGAAGTGTAAGTGTGGTAGTAAAATAGTGTGAATGTATTGCTACTGTCGGAGCAAAACTGTCCCGTGTAAACGCCAGGTATGGTACAGAGGGAATTTTAACCCCCTTGCCTGAGCCCGGCCGGACGGCCGGGCGACTAAGTGCAATATAAATTTAACGATTTTCCAAAAGTTCTACCACACGGTACGAGCAACATAGGTCCCTGCGAGTGCTACTTTTCCATTTTCTCACATTCTTTACCTTTTCTTTAATTTTGGTTTATTTTTAAAAAAATTTTTTTTGCCTGCCCGCGGTCCTTGAATTTTGCCTTACTTTTCTTCAACAGGCCTGTGAATTAAACCCTCAACATTTTCTACTTACCTGTAGTGTGGATAGAGAATGAAGGATTCATTCATTTAACTTGTTTTTCCTGATACAAATGTTTAATCCTGATACTAGATATCAGCATATATCGAGTCTTGTCCATTGGAAATAAATCTTTATACCTTGCAGTTTGAGTATAAGAAATTGGTTTATTATTTGGACTTTTCATATTCATTACTTTTACAAAGTCGCTCACAAAAAGTTGAAACTACAAATATATAAAAAAGAAACGTGCAAATAGAGAAGAGTTTACAAATCAAAGGAGTTTTCCCCCCGTAAAGAATAACAAAACACTTGGCAATTTGAAAACAGTAATGAGAAAGTTAAAAATTACAAAACTAGTGTAGCCAAAAAAGAAAAACTTAAATTATACGCACTCCATACTGTTCGCAATACTTAAGTAAAGCCTGTTTGTGATTATCACCAATGGCAGCAACCAGTTGCGGCATCTCACCCGGGTGGGACTGCGACAATTTTGCCAAAGAATCGGCAAGATATTTGCGGCCATCAGAGACTTCAGCTAGGAAATCTTGTGTTTTGGGTTGAGCATAACTTAACTGGGAGAAAGCTGCTTGGTAACCAGCAGAGTCTTCGGTTTCTACAAAATTATCACCCTCCATTATAGTCTTATCTGGAGGCAATTCAAAAAGTTCCACGAGTGCTTGCAAAAGTCTAGACCAATTTTGATTATAGGGTGGCGATAACATTGCTGGGCATTCACATAAAATTTTCGAAATGCCGACAGCAACAATTTTTCGTTCTAATTCATTGGATACTTTAGCCATGTCCGGAATGAACACACGATCTACAACCATGTTAAACATATTGGCCTGAATTTGATCGATCAATTCAACTAAAGCTGGTGCACCCTGTTTGGAAGTGTAGTAACAGAAGAAAACAATAATGCTCTTCACATACTTTGTGGTTTTGGACAAGGATAAACGTTGGAATAATAAAGCGAAGACCTGACGCATGCAGCCTTGTAATGCAGGAGCTGGATAGTAGGCCAAGAGATTTTGTAACAGAAAGAAACCTTCGTGATCGTTGCCTTTCGAGGCAATCATTTTTTGGAATATACCCAAGATTGCATTCTAAAAAAGAAAAATTAGTTACAAAGCCATATGTGGAGAGGTCCCCCAGCCGCTAAACTTACCAATTTATCCATGGCAGCAATTTGGGTGGCTCCTTGTCTAATAAATGCACACAACAATCTTATGAGTGGAGTAACATTGCCAGAGCGATCCCACAATGGCGGGGCCAAAAGACAAGGAAACAAAGCCCAGTATGGTTCGGGTATGGCCCCAGAACCTTCGCGTATTTCCAGTAACAGGGACAACATTTGGAATACGTAAGGCATAAATTCCAATATATCCTGCTGTAATATGCCTTGGAATACAGGGAATAATACCTCTTCAAATGAACTGACAGCGGTCGTTTCTGTTTTGCAGACAATTCTAAAATAAAAAATGATTTTTAAAATAATTGTTACGTTCATTGATGGATATACTTACTTGATGGCCAAGGACAATGTCTCGAAGAGATAATGATTAAAATGCGGCCTGGAAGGGTTCTTTGCCACCATGGTGAGGATTTCTGTTAGACGAGGCAATGCCACAGCCATATAAGGCAGAGAGTTTTCTTGCAAAGACGAGAAACTGCGCATAATAGCTTTCATAACATACTCATTCTCGGCAGATCCAGTCAGGGAAAGAGTGGCGAAAAGTCCATTCAAAAGATCATTAGACAAAGGAGCCAGATGTTGAGGTGTAATTCTGGAATTATAAGAAGAGAGAATGCTTAAAATTATATTTTTAAAATGAAAGGTTTTTTTTATTTTAAACCAACATTAATGTTTATTTTACTCTGACGAATTCCTTGACAATTTCAATATACTTACAGTAAAGCGTTTGCCGGATCTCTCATGGTGAATATTCTTTCCAGGGCACATGCTGCATAGCTATGCACTACAACACTTTCGGCTGGTAGATGGCGTATTAAATGCGGCAATGCGGTCTGTAATGTCTGGTGACCTAACAAACTTCGAAAGACCATTACAAACTTAATGGCTGCCGACTTTAAAACCGGAAGTTCATTGACTGAAAATAATAAAAAGAAAGCACATGATTATGAATTGTTTATTCGATAATACCTTCCTCGTACTTACTGTTTGGCCTCTCCAACTCCGGCATAATATGTTGAGCACAAAATTGTGGCAAAGGCACCAATTCGGATGCCTGTGTAATACCATGTTTCTGGGTACCGCCACGAGAAGCAAAAGAAGTTACCAAATAAATAGCTGTATCTTTGGCACGCCAATTTATTACGGGATTTTCCTTGTACTTGGCCAAAAGAATTTCCAAGTATTGACCAAAAATTCCGAAAATTTTTGCTTCAAAGTTTTGCGATAAAGTTTTTACTAAGTCACAGGCAGCACGGCGTCTCGTATCGATGTCGGAACCTTCAATGTCGCGGCGTATATACTCTTCGGGGCTATCCTCGAATAGTTCCTCGTCCGATTGGCGGAAATCCAAATTGGGTATGACAACCTTTTCGCATATGTTTGCCAAAATCTCGGGATTTTCAAAGATTTTGCGGTAATGAGTACGTTCAGCTACCACCGAGAGGAATTGCAAGGCATTGGAAACCAACTGGAAAGATATAAAGAAAATCCAATTCCAACAATCTGTCATATTTGCATATTGTCGACTTACCGCATCATATTTAGTTTGCATTCCTGTCTTTACCAGCAACTCCCAAACGGCTGTTACAAATATCTCCATAAAGGGTGCAAATTCTTCATCATACTTTTGGGCATACATTCCAATATTCTCACAAACTTGTGAGCGCAAGTGTTCCAAAACTCCAGCATCTTCGTCATCTCCCGTATGCAGACAAGGAACGTCCAGAGTTAACAAATCATGGAAGGCCTTCATCCATGTCGCTATGTTATCTTCAAAGAACTCTGGCAAATCTTGTGAATTCAAAGAGAAGAACACTTTGCATACCAATACCAAGGAGCCGTAGATAACCTTCAAGGCCTCCACATTATTCTCGTGAACTTTAGTCAACTGCATTGTAGCCAGTAAGAGGTCGGTTAAAGGTTTAGCCATGCGATCTAAAACCAGCTTAATTTCTTCCCACAAACTTTGAGATTTGAATTCAAAACGATAACGTTTGAATAGGGAATGTGCTGTCTGTAGAACACCATTGATAACATTAAAGTCGCCAGTGGCAAACTTTTCAACCATTTCATCAATGAGTTGTGGCCATTTCTTGGGAAAATCATGTTTGCCTATAATGCTGACAGCGTCACTCAATTGCTTTTGCAAAGCTGGCGGAGAACGTAACATAAGGGTCACTATCAAAGTTTTAATAGTATTACGATCATCAATGTGGATTCTATCGGGCGTATCAGAATCCTAGGGAAATTTGGAATAGATTGGTAAAATGTCAATCTTATATTGCTTCAATTAGGACTTGTGGAATATTTTACAACTGTTAGGTAAATACAAGTTTTTGAAATAATCAAATTTTACGAAAAAGTAGTCATTTCCATTTAACAGTATTACGTCACAGATTTTTTTTTTGTTTTTTAAAAGAGCTCAAATCTTTTGTCTTTAAAATTATATCCTCAAATTCGGGCAAAATTTCATTTTGGTGATCTTTGGATTCAAATTGTATACAATTAAACCCAGGGTCAACTCAAAAGTGTAAACAATGGATCCAGAGAATATTTCCCAAATTGTTATTTTTCTTTCTGTCATCACTTTAATTGGCATTATGTCATCGCTTTTGTATATAAGATTTTATGAAAAACTACGGGTAAGTTAGTGTATATGATTTTCAAGTTTATTCCCCTAAATCTTTGCCACTTTTGCTTTAAAGCCTCTGGATGAACTGAGAAGTAAAGTGAACAAATGTTCGGCCACCATTGGATTGCTAATGCGCGTTGTAAAACTTATGAAAGATGTTAATCTAAATGATATAACAACGGAGGGTTATAGACTTATCAATCGGGATAAACAAAGGACAATGTTATTGCTCCATGCAAAGGGAACAAATAGTTGTGGAACTTCTAGAATACAGACGGTTGAAGAATGTAGTAGTAAGGAAGAGAATGCCAATCAAAAAAATGTCATCACCACTGAAGAACCGGCGGTCAAAGTTGGAGACTGTGTTAAACCATTTCAAGAAATTTCCCAAGATCCAGGTCGTTTTATACGCAAAAAATTTCCTGTCACAAGAAATTTTAAGAATGTTGCCGTTAAAAATATGTGTCGAAAAGCTATTAGCGGTGGGGTGTAACAAATTCTTTCTCGTTATAAATTAATAAATTCTAGAAGAGGTTGTGCTATATTTTGAATGTTGTCTAATAAAAAATAAGAAGTAAAAATTATATTGCCTTCTTTCGGTCCCAATACGAGTATAGGCGTTGAATTTCGGGGACTGTGAATGAATATGGCAAAGGATAAACAATCCGGCCCGAAAGATTTTCCACGTTCCTATTCAGCCTCATATTCTATAGGGCAATTTTTAACCAATACGGTTTCCAAATAACTAATTTTGAATTGAATGCCGTGCTCATGATGCATTCTTATAAAACAACATATAATTTCATGGCAAAATTTGATTTTGGTGTCGGTATGACAACCTCACACGTTTCCGAAGATTGACCATAAATCATTAAGGTTATGATTCAGTAAAAATAAAAGTTGATCAAAATCTTGGTTACTTCAACTTGAACTAGCAATCTTATGAAGTAACATCTGAAATTAAGCTACCTCCTTGCTTTCCCGCCTTTTGTTACCGCTTGAGCCCCTAACTAATAAAGTTGCAATTATTCCACCCAGGCGTTTTCTGATCGCCTGCCTCCCATCTGTTGGCTCTTTCACCACATACCTCATTTATAGCCCAATTGCGTTTGATGTAATTTTTAAATGCAATGGAACCAGCCACACGTATTGTCACATCAACTTCAGCTTTGTCGATCAAATTCAACAGCAGAACGGCATAGTTGCGTTGCGTCTCTGTCGATTCCAGTAGCTTCTCAGCTGTAACAAACAAAACAGCAAATAGAAAAACCAATCACATTTGTTGCTATTGAGTTTAACAACACTACAAGTTTTCATACAAATTCCAATAGGAAACATACCTGGTCGACGCACATTAGGATCGGGACTCAAAGTTTGTTGCAAATAACCGGCTAACAATTGCAAATTTTCATTATTTACCTCCATTGTGAAATTCTTTGTGTGTGTGTGTAAAACGTGTAAGTAACTGCACTTTAATTTCCTTTGTCTTCCTTATGTTTTGTAGATTGTTGTAATTTAATGACAAATAATTTGGTACCGATCTGTATAATGGTTAACTATTTAATTTTTTGCAAATTCCGTTGAAGTTTTTTTATGTATCACCACTTATTTTTCCGTCTCTACTTGTTATTAACACACATGCGAACGGGAGAGAATTGCGAACAACAAATGATAAGAATTCCGTTGGTCATACGAATTCAGACAACGCTGTTTCAATTTTTCAAAAACGATGTACATGTAGACAATCAAAATTTCTCTTCACTCAAATGCCAACAAACAAAACGAGTGAAACTCTAGTACTTATCTGCCCTCTCTCTTACTCTCTTCATTGAATATTTGAATACACAAGCGGCTTTTTGATAGTGTTATTGTATATAACTATACAAATTCCAACCATGTTGATGTAAAATTACATAAACTATGCAAAAAGTATGAAATAAGCAAGATATGACGCGAGAGAGAAATGCGTTTGAGTGAACTCCTAGTACTTTTTGGTTACCTTTTTCCAGGGTTGCCAAGTTGCGCACATCTTCTGGTCGTCTAATTGTAAATCGTCTTTGAATTTTTTTGCGCACATTATGAACTAGGCAGCACTTTGGCTTGGTGAATTAACCTAAATACGCCGTACGCCGTAGATTAACTTGGAGCAAGATTTATGCATTCAGGATATAGCACATGTGATTTCATTGTTTTAATTTTGTACGTGCCTAATATGTCAAAGTTTGTTTACATTTCTGTTTTTGTTTACTTTATTAATTTGTTCACAAAGTTTCAAAGAATTTATGATAAAGTAGATGGATTTATTTGCTAAAACAATTTGTTAAATATTAAAGGGCTTTACAAAAATCCTCTGGAATCTTCACTATGAGCACTAAATTTAACACATTTGACACAAATTACAATTTTCACATTGTGTTTGCATCAGCTGACTTTGACATATTAAGCGGCATTTACACCTACCAAGATTATCGCAATTTCGGGATTATCGACGTGTTTTTCTTATGGAGTTTGACATTTATAATCCTGAAAAAGCTATAATCTTGGTAGGTGTAACTGCAGTTTTAGGCACTTTAATTTCATCAACAGCTGCTGCCATAGACGAATTTAGTATAGACACATTTATTTTCTCAAGAAATTAAAACGTCATAGGTATGGTTGCAAGTGAACATTGGATGGTGGAAAGCACGGGTTCAATAATACCAGATAGAGGCAATAGTACACAACATCCACCAAAGGAACAACAACCGTATTTTGTGTTTTTGTGGCAAAATAGTTGTGTTAAATACAATACAAATGTATACCAAAGATAAAAGTCAAAAAAAGTGCAAAATACATTTAAATTTTAAATTAAAAAGTTAAGTGCATAGAATGGTGCCCTTACACCTTAATATGAAGCACTGATTCCACACAGTTTTTATTTTCTTCTCACTAATCCATCTCGAAGAAAAATTAAAATTTAATTTTGATGAATGGGGTGGCATTAGGGTTGCCAGATGAGCTGGAATGGGCTGGAATTTCCAGATTTTCTGTCAAGTCCAGTTACAAGCTATTGAATAATTTTTCCAGCTAAATATACATTTTGTAATAATATTTCAATAGGAAAGACTATACGTTTAGTTATTTATCTATTTCATTCTCAATAAGGTTATTTTTGAGTGCTAATTACTTTTAGCCAGCACTCAATTACACCCAAAGAGAGAAAATAATAGTACGCAGTATTTCCATATTGCCCCATCTCTGATTTGTGTGACCAATACTGATAATTTGACAATTGTTAACAGCTGATCGACAGCAAATGTAAATACAGAGTTTCACACATGGTAAAATGAGTAAGGTAAACTCGTGTCAAATTCACATGCATTTTGTTTGTGTACTTTTTTGTTTACTTTTACAGTAGATACCATAGAGTAATTTCAGACTAGAGAGAATATTTTGCTCATCTGACGTTTCCTTTCACACTCTTCGTGATGCGGTCGGTGTGATAGAGAGATGTTTGACGAAAAGTGATATACACCAGGTGGAATTACTATAAATTCTTGCTTTAATTTTTCATGCTATTTTGGTGAAAAACTGTGAAATTTAAATGTGCTTTAAACTTTTTTATTGACTGTTATTGTTAGCATACATTTGTGTTGTATTTAACACAATAATTTTAACACACAAAACGAAATGCCGTTGTTGTTATTGTGTTCGTTGTTTTGAACCATTGCCTCTATCTGGTATTAGTAAAGCAATTCTTTTCAACATCAAACGTAAATATCACACCAGGCCAAATGTCACAAATTTGGTGGGAGAACTAGTAGATCTACTATAAGTATTAATCTATGGTAGATACACACATGAAGAAAATTTGACAGCTTATGGACACCAAACAAAAACAAAATGCCTGTGTTTGTTGTAACAATTCCTAGTGCGTTTACCTTACTTATTTTACCATGGTTTCACATTGCAAGCAAAACATTCGTTCAATAAACATGGAGAGCCATGAGGAAGCTGGACCGTCTAGAAAAATAAATTTTACAAGCTCTTCCGATAAATGGAAAATACTGAATTATATGTAAATGTTTTGTTATGTTTTTATAATTTAATTAAATAATTTTTATGAATGAACTTAACAGAATTTAATCCTCATATTTGGGTGGCATACCTTGTTATTATTTTGTTGAGATGTTAGTAATTTGATAATTATTATACGTAATTTTTCGGTAGACTTAACTTTACAATAGGTCCGTTCGAAAAAAACAATATATATTTCTTGCTCTTATATTAGGCATGTTTTCGTTACAAGCCAGCGATTATTGCTTGCTTACTAGTAACCAAAACGCCAAACCAGCGATAATTTATTAAAATATATATATATTCGTTTTGCTCTAATGCATGGTTTATAGTTATTCTTGAATATATGCATATTTTTCTCCTTGTCTTTGGCTCACAATGACGACATCTAACACTGCTTTCCTGATATTTTCATACTTGCAACTTTCTGCCTTTTCAACCGGAAATACATATAAAGCCTGTTTTTGTATTCCCTGCTAAACTAATTTTTCGACGACTTTGTATGGGGAACTAAGCGATATTAAGCGATTTTAAGCGACACTTCATACAAAGTCGTCGAAAAATTAGTTTAGCAGGGAATAAAAAAATAAGCTTATAATCGTTTTGCTCAAACGCATGGTTTGTAGTTATTCTTGCAAATGTTTATATTCTTCTGCTTAACGATAACGATATCCAACACAGTTTTTCTGATTTTTTTCAGACTGGTAACTTTATGCCTCTTAGAACTGAAATGGAAGCGGTAACTTCAAGTGCCGCTTAATATCGCTTAGCTCTCCTACAAAATAAATGATAATCTAAACAAGCGGTGTAACCAAAACACGCCTATTGTTATCTTATTTCTAAAAATAAATACAAAAATTATTTTGCATTACAAGTAAAAAAAAATAATTTGGTGGGTGAGGGGGGTTTGGGGGCCTTATGAGGATGCATTTTGCAAAATTTCTTTGGTCTTGAAATAAAAAAAAGTCTCTAAAACGAAAAAGTAAAAATTCTCTACTTATTCATTCTCTTTGATTATAAGTATATAGCTAATAATTATCGATAGTCTGGGGGTTTCGTTTCAAACGTTTCGTCATAATATTGTTTCGGAAACTTTGTGATCTGAAATTAAGGTAATCACGACAGAATTAATTTGCTGTTTGAATATGCTAAACTCTCCTTCCAAATACTAACTTTTAATTTAAAAACTATCTCTTCTCATTCTTATTTCAGGAAATAATATCGGAAGGCGTGGGTATGTTCATGCAAGTCACCAACATCATTGTGGTCGTTGTTTTACCAGTGGTCATAATGCATTTAAAAGGGCCTTTATTCAGTTTAAGTAAGTGAATGTAATGATTTATGACCATTTTAACCACATATGGTTATGTTTAAGTTAAAGCTTATGGTTATGCTGTCAGTTTGTACGGAATTCAAAATATTGTTTATTTGTAACCATACATGGTGAAATGGTTCTTAAGTCTTAGCGTTTTATTCATAGAAAGTTATGAGAGATTCTAGAGACGTTTTTAGTATGATAGATCGTCTCTCAAACCTCTTATAAGTCTTTATGAATAAGCCGATTACATTTTATACTAATATGAATTGTTTAGTGGGCGCATCCACGGTTTGTTTCTTTTATTCCATCTTATTCCTGAAGTTATGGAGTTATGTCCAGGTGAATATGTGGTGCCGTGAAACCTATCATACTAAACAATATAATCCGCGCGAAAGACGTCCTAGTATTACATTGGCACAATTGAGTGAGTTACTTGAATGTCTGGATATATTGGTACACAATTTGTTTATATATTTTATTTTCTATATGTTAAGAAAATGGCCAGTTGGACGAAGAAGAGAAAGATGAAGATGTTTCCGTGCTGGTTCAATATCCCGATAATTTATGTTACAGAGACTTATTTTACTTCCTTTGCGCACCCACTTTATGTTATGAGTTGAATTTTCCCCGGACCACACGTATCCGCAAACGCTTTCTGTTTAAGCGTTTACTGGAAGTGGTGTTTGGTGTTAATGTCGTTATGTCCCTATTCCAACAGTGGATTATACCCTCAGTAAGGAATTCATTGATACCCTTCTCAAATATGGAAGTTGGCTTAGCCACCGAACGTTTGCTGAAATTAGCGGTGAGTTAATTCATTATTTATACTAGACCCGAGTTTTCTATGATATGGCTAGTGCTTGGATGGGTTTACGGATTTAATGAATTCACCATTTTCAGCTACCAAATCATTTAGTATGGTTATGCTTTTTCTACTTAACATTCCATTCATTTTTGAATGCCATTGGTGAGATTATGCACTTTGCCGATCGTAATTTCTATAATGATTGGTGGAATGCCATTAACATTGATACATTTTGGAGAACCTGGAATATGCCTGTGCATAGGTAAAATATAAAAAAGAAACACAAAATGCACTTAAGTAACGTTTTACTTTCAACAGGTGGTGTGTTCGACATTTATATATACCAGTGGTGAAAATGGGTTATTCATCGCGTCAAGCATCGACCATTGTGTTCTTGATTAGTGCATTTTTCCACGAATATCTGGTTAGAAATTTAAAATGTTGTTTCGATTTAAGCGTCATTACTTATGATTCATTAATTTGTAGGTATCTGTTCCTCTACATACCTACAAAATATGGGCATTCCTTGGAATGATGGGTCAAATCCCCTTGTCAGCTATATCAAAGAGTGTGGAACGATCTTTGGGACCTCGCATGGGCAACATCACTGTTTGGGCCTCCATTATACTGGGACAACCGCTGTGTATCATGATGTACTATCACGACTATGTTATAACACATTTCACGGATGCCTTTAACAGCACTGTCTATAAACAAGTCTAACTCTCGCACCCATCCCAATATATGTGTGTGTAGGCTATTCATCTGCCGGTACTTATACAAATCAATCATTTCCAACATATACATCGATTTTGAAATGGATTTACATCTGATGTCCGAACGATATATATGCATTTAATATACATATATTTTTAATGGCTGTGGGTTAAAACAATTTAAAAAATGCTCGAAATTTTGATAAAGTGCTCGATTTGTGTCTTAATCAAGTTTAACCTTTGATTGTTATGTTGTATTGTCTCACAGCTAGAGATTTAAATTGTTATAAGTTTACGATTGATGTAACGTAGAATTCTAATTAAGATTGATCTTTGAAGTTAATATGTTAGATAGATTTTTTTAATTGCAAAATAGTAATGTTACAAAATATTTTTGTAAAATATGTATATCCGAAGTAACCATATTGTAAATAAATAAATTATGTTTATACGTATTCTGGAGTAAGTTATATCGAAAAATTAATAAAGTAGTAAAGTGCAGCAGTTACCAAACTAATGCTAATGTAATGGTGGTGTAAAATGTGAGTATACATATATAAAAACTCTATACAAAATTAAATTCAGCTTCGTACTCAATACTACTATAAGCACGTTTTTTCGTAACTTATACATGTTAACTCGAACAAAATGATAATCTGCACGTTAACATGTATAATTTTAGAAGTTGTGAAGGTGGAAGTCGTCCGCTCGTTTCCACCACACTTATACATTCACCAATCTTTAGACTAACTAAGCGCGCCATCTATTGGATTCAAGTAACGTTAGTGAAACAACCCTATCTAGAGGGCAAAAGCAACCACACGATATTGTCGACAGCTGACCATCAGCTGATAGTAAACCTGACAATCACAGCTGTGACGACTAACATCAGCAACCAGCGCGCTGTGTATTAAATGCGGATCAACTTAGTACTCGAGGCGATTCGGTCTGCAACCTAGTTCAAACGTAGATAGTATAGTAATCCCTAGCTAGTCGTCCTCAGGCTGGTTCAAGCCAGAGATTCCTTGCCTGTGGAGTTTTGAACGTGGTACCCGCCTGTTCCCGTGTTGTTTTTTGTTCCTCTGGTGCAAGCCAGAGATTCCCTGCCTATGGGGCCTCGACCTTGTTGCCTACCTCCAGCTAGTTCAAGTCAGAGATTCTCTGCCTGTGTGGTCTCGACCCTGGTGCCTACCTTCCCATCTGGTCCAAGTGAGAGATTCCCTGCCTGTGGGATCTTGGCCTTGGTCCCTACACAGAAAATAAAGCTAGTGTAATATTACCAACATTCATGGTCTGATGTCAGCCAATGCACTGGGCAATATAGGGTCAACTCTTTAACTGGGCTATAACTATTACCATCGGATTATCTGATTTACCCTTATTGAAAATATAACAAAAGTATATATAGTTTTGATAAGCTCAACGAAATGAGTTGATGTACCTATGCTCACCGTCCGACCGTCCGCTTCTGTGCGAATTAGAAAATTATAAGTTGGAGCCGCAATTTCCCAACACACTTTTTCCCAGTTTCAGTAAGCAGAGCCGATTCTCTAACGCCTTTGTTGGAACCGGTGTTTAGTTTTAGTTATTAAAAGTTGCATCTAAAGCCGATTATTGTACCAGGGCGCCAAAAGAATGACAAACCTGAAACGACTATAACAGTGCAACGACTAATTGAAACGACTATAAGAACAGGTCTTTGAACTATCCTCAAATCCGCCATATATTAGATCAAACTTCATCTGATAATGATTAAAACATTTTAGTTTGTTTTTGGTAAATCGGCTTTATTCGTTTTTAATGATGTTAAGTTATTCTTTGTAATTTATTTATGTTTTACAAATTATGTTTTATTTAAGAGAATGATTGAAAGTTAGTAGGTAAAAAATACTTGTTGTGGTTAAATCGACACCCGTGATAATTTTATATATTGTTACGAATTTCCTTATTCGTCCTTTTTGCGGTGTTTTATTCCCAATAATAAAACAAGGTTCGTTTTAAATTACGATAATTACAACGGTTTAACTTCCTTTTATTTTACTAATATAGTACAGCAGTTTACTTTATTTATAACACTTTAACACGTCTTATATTTTACTATCAATTCGCGTTGCTCACTTTACGGGGTTTAATCACAAACTGAACTCTCCACTCCAAAGACCCCCGCTATTTATACCAACTCATCATACTCAAATGAAGGTATATCTATAACCTATAAACCTTCTAGAATCTGGATGTTGTTGTTGTTGCTTATCTTTGTAGAACAATCTCGAAGGGCGGAGAGTTATCTTTACTGAGGTGAATTCATGCTACTGGTTTAGCGAGCTGGTACGTTGTTACAATGCATACTTTCAGGCGCAGCACTAACCGCCTGTTATTTACATACTGTTAGTAGAGCCATTAACAGCAAGCAAAAGCTTTTACTTATTCGTAACACTGCCCCCCACTTAAGCCTGTTCGTCCCGAGCAGGCTCAACCCTCCGTTTTCCATACAGAGCTAGTCTTTCCAAATGCACGACTTTCATTTTAGCTCTTGGACTTTGGCTTTTCTGGATTCTATAAACCACGTCATTTATTCGTTTGACAACCTTGTAAGGGCCTTCCCAGTGAGTCTGGAGTTTTGGAGATAAACCTTTCTTGCGCTGTGCGTTGAACAGTAAAACTAGCTGGCCTTCAGGAAATCCTTCTGAATTTGCCGCTCGGTCGTATCTGGCTTTCATTTTGTTACTGACCATTTTTAATTTGTTGCGCACAAATTCATGGAGATCATTAAGATCCCCCGTATCATGGTAATTGGCATCACTGTTCGCAGGGTCAGACGCTGGTATGGTACCGAACTCCAAATCTCCAGGCAGCTTCAGCTCATTTCCGAAAATTACTTTAGCGGGTGTTCGCGAAGTGGAGTCATGGGTGGCCGTCCTATATGCCAAAAGGAATTTCGGTATGTGTTCATCCCAATCTCTTTGATCTGCACTGACTACTTTTCTTAGGTATTCTTCAAGAGTTCGGTTGAATCTTTCAACCATTCCGTCAGACTGAGGATGCAATGGTGTTGTTCTTGTTTTCCGAATACCGTATGAGTCACACATTTCTTTGAAGATGGTCGATTCAAAATTCCTACCCTGGTCCGAATGGAGCTCCGAGGGGACACCAAAACGGCATATCCAGTTATCCACAAACACTTTAATTATAGTCTTCGCTTCCTGATTAGGAACAGGGTATACTTCGGGCCACTTACTGAAGTAATCCATAACCACTAAGACGTACTGGTTTCCAGAGCTACTGACTGGAAATGGACCAGCCACATCCATAGCTATACGCTCAAAGGGTGCACCTTAGTTGTGTTGCTGCATATGGCCATGACTTCTTCGCGTTGGTCCCTTAGCTGTCATGCATTGGGTGCAATTTACTATCCAATCGGCTACCGCTTGTTGACAGCCAACCCAGTAGAACCGTTGCTTTGGCTTTTCAATGGTCTTGGTTATTCCTAGATGTCCTCCACTCGGGCCATTATGGAATTCTGTCATTATCTCTTTTTCCTTGGAGGAAGGTACCAACGGTCATGCATTGGGTGCAATTTACTATCCAATCGGCTACCGCTTGTTGACAGCCAACCCAGTAGAACCGTTGCTTTAGCTTTTCAATGGTCTTGGTTATTCCTAGATGTCCTCCACTCGGTCCATTATGGAATTCTGTCATTATCTCTTTTTCCTTGGAGGAATATTAACTTTTTGACTATTTTACCATCCTCACTTTCCCATACCCGGTATAGGCAACCATCCAATAATTTTAGGCTGTTCCACTGGGCCCAGTATGCTTTCATCAGGGGGCTCTCTGAGGCGATGTCATTGCGTGTTGGCCTTTCATCTTTTTCCTTTGCAGAAATGATTTTTGCCAGTGTAGGGTCGCTTCTTTGTGCTGTTGACCAGTCTTCGTTGGAGTCCAGTCGAAGCAGACGTACGTCAATGATGTTTTCTTTCACCTCTGCTTTTGAGCAGTGTTTGCATTCCAGCTTGCATGGACGACGTGACCGCATCTGCATTACCGTGTTTTCCTCCTTTTCTATGCTCAATGCTGAAGTCATAGCTCTGCAGTCTTTCAATCCAACTAGCAAGTTGGCCTTCTGGGTTCTTAAATTGCAGTAGCCATCTTAGCGCCGCATGATCGGTTCTTAACTGAAAAGGCTGGCCGTACAGATACTTGTGGTAGTGTTTGACACACTCTATGACTGCCAGTAGCTCTCGTCTCGTAACACAGTAATTTTTCTCTGGCTTTGAGAGTATTCGGCTGTAGTACCCAATAACTTTTTCCTGGCCATTGATTTCCTGCGAAAGCACGCCACCTATTCCGTAACCGCTCGCGTCAGTATCCAAAACGAATTTCTCTCCAGCAACAGGATATGCAAGCAAAGGAGCCGTGCATAAATATTGCTTCAGTTGGTGGAATGACTTCTTGTTTTTCGCTCCAACAGTACGGCCGATTTTTCATTGTCAATTCGTGAAGACTTGTAGCCACTGGCGAAACTCGGCACAAACCGTCTGCAGTACGTGCAGAGTCCTAGAAAACTGCGTAATTCATGAAGATTCTGCGGTCGGGGCCAATCCTTCACTGTCAGAATTTTGTCTTCATCGGTGGAAATGCCATCTACTGTCACTCGATGTCCCAAGTATTTTACTTCTTTCTGGAACAGAGAACACTTCTTCGGGATGAGTTTCAACCCAGTCGCGGTTATACGTTGAAGGACTCCTTTAAGATTCTTCAGGTGTTCATCGAATGTTTTCCCCATGACAATGATGTCATCTAGGTACACCAAGCATGTTCGCCAATGAAGTCCTTTCAACACGCACTCCATTAATCGCTCGAAGGTGGCTGGAGCGTTACATAGTCCAAATGGCATTACTTTAAACTGCCACAGACCATCCCCTACGCTGAATGCAGTTTTCTCCTTGTCTTTCTCGCTGATTTCTACTTGACAATAACCACTTTGCAAGTCCAGCGTGGAGAACCATTTTGTTCCTGACAACGTATCCAATGTGTCATCAATTCTTGGTAGTGGATAACTGTCCTTTTTGGTGACGTCGTTGACCTTCTATAATCCACACAAAATCGGGTACTTCCATCTTTCTTCTTAACTAGTACCACCGGCGAGTTCCATGGACTTGAAGAAGGTTCGATTACACCATCCTTCTGCATTTCAGCTACCAGTTTCTTCACCTCATCTCTTTTTGCAAGTGGAAGACTTCTGGGCGCCTGTTTTATTGGTCTCGCTTCCCCTGTATTGATGTCATGCTTTACCATTGATGTTCTACCTTGGCATTCTTTTTTCAGGGCGAAGGCAGACGCATGCTTCCACAGTAATTGCTTTGCTTTGTTCCTATCGGAAGGCTTTAGTTCTCGCACCCACTCACTGAGATGCGACTCCAGCACTTTCTGCTCCTTTTCTGATAGTTTGCTGCAGTCAGAATTAACTTCACAGTTGATGACCGCCTCGGCTGGTGTACATTCTGCAATTTCTGTGCGGTCGCCGATCACCTCTACGTTGTTGGACAAATTTAGAACTCGTACAGGCAAGTATCCTTAATTATTAGTTTTTACTAGAGCTTTGGCAGTGATGATGTTATAGTTGTTTATACTTGCCGGCTCAACTACCCACAAACCGCCGATCTCACAATCTCCCTCCATTCGGGTCCATACTATGGTTTCTGAGTTTGGTGGCAATATTACATCTTTGTGGGTGATCAGCCTTTTAATCGGTGTTGTATTGTCGTATCCTACATTGAGTGGAATTTCCACATTAGCCCACGTCAAAATTTGCTGCCCCATATCTAACTTGAGGCCTTGGGCAATCATGAAATCTGCGCCAATTATCACTTCATCTACAATGTCGGCGACAATAAACACGTTTTCGATGCTCATGTTGGCAATGGCTAACTTCAATTTAACTTTACCATGTACAGTTGCTGGTTCACCCGTTGATGTGCGGAGTCTTACACCATGTAACGATTCCATTGGCCCATTTATCAAATCAGATCTGATGATAGATTGTGACGCGCCTGTGTCCATAGTCAATATGCGCTTCCGACCACCGATAGCTCCGTAGACAGTGAGGTTGTTGTTTTTCTGTTGTATTATTGAGATGGAGATCGTGGGGCCCTCGGTTGTGGGAGCCAGACCATGCCCCTCTGGGCTAGCTCGTTTTAGTTTAACGGAGATTCGTTTTGTATAGTAAAATTTGCCCGTTTATTGCCACGTTGGGGTGAGCTCGATCTTGACCGTTTTCGTGGCTCTGCAGTTTCGTGAAATATGACCAGGTTTGTCACAATTGTAGCACTTTGGTCTGGGCTTACTTCCGCCAGATAACGCCTTGCTGAGGGTTTGGGTCATTTCTTTAAGATCGTTTATGGCACCCTTCAAATCTCCTGCCTCCGACTCCATTTCAATTTTTCTAACTCTTTGTATTTGAGGCTTGGACACAAATTTCGCTGTCTCCTGTGCCAATGCGAACGAAACGGTTTCGGCGAATGTAGCTTTTTGTGTGGCACAAGTCACGTATTCAGGATCACGGATGCCGTTGACGAATGCTTCAATCTTAAATTGATCCAAGAATGGGTGGGACTCACCAGGATAAGTCATCAACACCAAACGTTCTACCTCGGTTGTGAAGTCCTGAAGTGTTTCATTATGCTTTTGCACTTGGCCTCTTAATTCCATGCGATATAAATCCTTCTTGTGATCGCCACCATACTTACGTTGTAACGCAGCCAGTATATCCTCGTAGTTGTTCCTGGCACTAACGGGAATGCTCTGAAGGACTTCTGCTGCGCTGCCTTTGAGTGATAAAATTAGCTCTACTGCTTTGTCGTTGCTGTTCCTCAAGTTCTTAATTGCGACCATTTCGAATTGGAATTTAAAAACGTCAAATGGTGTAGAGCCATCGAAACTGGGAGCTTTCAATCTAATACAGGCTTCAGAAATTACTCGCACTGGCCCCTCTTGTAACTGAAGTTCATTAATTTTTCTTTGCAATTTACTTACATCATTTTCGACTTTCTCAAACTTCTGTTCAACTTCTTCGAACTTCTGTTCGAAGTTTTCGAATTTCTCATTAACATGTATTTCCATGTTGTTCATAACTTCCGAAATTTGTCGAAGTTTGACATTTGTGGCGTTAGATGTCTCTTGCATTATTCTAGAATTCTCGCTTAATTTATCGTCCATAATTCTGGCCAAATTTCTTTTCAAGTTTTTCGTTCATAATTCTAGAATTCTCGCCAAATTTTTTTTCAAGTTTTTCGTCCATAATTCTAGAATTCTCACCAAATTTCTCGTCCAGCTTCGCGTTAATAATTCTAGAGTTTTCGTTCAATTTTTCCATCATGGCTGCAAACATCGTCGAAACATCCATATTACCTCCATTTCTTCTTTACGCTCAAACTGGTATTAGTCAATGTCAATCTTTCGGCGCTTGAATTCTTCTATTAATCGCCTCTGCAGCTCTACCTTATTACCAGCTGTCGGTTGATCCAATTTACTCAACTCCTTTTTTAGTTGTTCAACTTTGAGTTCTTCAAACTTCATCGTTGTCCTTAATTCGTAATTTCACTTCTGACACCAATGTTACGAATTTCCTTATTCGTCCTTTTTGCGTTGTTTTATTCCCAATAATAAAACAAGGTTCGTTTTAAATTACGATAATTACAACGGTTTAACTTCCTTTTATTTTACTAATATAGTACAGCAGTTTACTTTATTTATGACACTTTAACACGTCTTATATTTTACTATCAATTCGCGTTGCTCACTTTACGGGGTTTAATCACAAACTGAACTCTTCACTCCAAAGACCTCCCCTATTTATACCAACTCACCATACTCAAATGAAGGTATATCTAGCGAATTCAATAACCTTCTAGAATCTGGATGTTGTTGTTGTTGCTTATCTTTGTAGAACAATCTCGAAGGGCGGAGAGTTATCTTTACTGAGGTGAATTCATGCTACTGGTTTAGCGAGCTGGTATGTTGTTACAATGCATACTTTCAGGCGCAGCACTAACCGCCTGTTATTTACATACTGTTAGTAGAGTCATTAACAGCAAGCAAAAGCTTGTACTTATTCGTAACAATATGTTACAAACCCTGGGTGGAAATAAGCATTATTTCAGAGTTCAGTTCGGAAAAACAGACTTACATTATAAAAAATGCAAAGATTCAAAAGTTTGCAAAAGTTGCCCAAAAAAGTGATAAAAAGCATTTAGCATGTTTTGCCAAAAAAAAAACGTGCAGAAGCCATAAAAGAGAGTTAGAATTGCACTTAAAGTGATAAACTGGCAACACTGCGCACATATACATTAGCCACCACATACAGCTCACATAAAAGCGCCACTAATGAAAACATAACTGGATTTAATTTTCTACCCACAATTTGTTTAATTTTCTGCTATTTTGATCTTTATATGTACAAGTTGCAGAACTTCTCTACATTATTTGTCTTAAAAATTGCATTAAAGCATTTTTGCCCGTTTTCAAAAATTAACAACACATAGAATAACACTCTCTAAAGGAAAATGTCAAAAAAAAATCGCAGGCACTGATATCCTGAACTTTCAACGTGTAAAGGCATGAAAACTAACGCAGCAACTTCAAAAGAGAAAACTTTCATCGTGTAAAGACAGTATAAATACGAGATTTCTGCTGCAGCGTGAAAATGCTGCCAAGTTGGAGCAATTTTTCTAATGTGCAATACTAAAATTCTCAAAAAAGTTATCCAACACGAAAAAAGCTAAAATGCATGCAAACAACCGCTGCTCTTGCGGTTTATATTTATCTGTTCCGTAGTTGTCCGTTTCGTCCGTCTGCTGAAAACTTCTTTTGGTCCCGCAAAAATTCCTATTTCTAACTAAAAAACAAACAAGAGCAATTAAGCGAGTAAAAATTAAGTTTCAAACGCACTAGGTAAAGTGTAGGTCTACGTTTTAAAAAGCAACAACGATAATAATACAATAAAATCAATTGCAAACATTACGCTAAGGTAAGCCTGAACCTCGATCGCCATATATTCGTTAGTTTCTTTCTTTTACAAAGTCGATATTCTTTTTTTTGCTTAAATTTTGTATGTGCTGACTTTTGGTCTTGTTTGTAGTGTCCAGTTTTCCCGGCGTATATGCGTGCGTGCATGTACATGTTTTTCGTGTTTTATTATTATTGCCAATTGTTACTTCACCTTCCCTGCTCCTAACCATTCCAATGAGCAATGTTTTGGTATTTTTGATGCTCTCTGTTTTGTTATATTTTCGTGGCTCTCAATGTGAACGAAGTAATTTTCTTATTACCGGCTGCATGTGTTTTATATTCTTACGCCACCGGGATTAGATTTTTAGTTGAAAAGGAGACAAAATCTTTACGATTAAAATTCAGTAAAATGTTATTAATTTCCAGAAAAGTTATAAAACAACCAACTATTAATTTAACAAATTTAAAACGATTTTGGCCGCCAGCAACACAACAGTTTGTCGTTACCGCTAAAAGTGAAAAAGAATTCGGTGGTCGTAACGTAAGTAAATTCTGAGTAAAGAGCAGAATTGCAATAATTGATTGGTAAAATTTTTTGTTTTCTATTTGTATAGCTCGAAATGGGTGGCCGTCAACGGAGTGGTAACGGTAATGGAGGATTTTTTGGCGGCACGAATTGTGGCTATGGCGGCGGCGGTGGTGGCGGGTTTGGTGGTAGTGGAGGTTACGGAAGCGGCAACGGCGGCTTTTTGCCCGGTCCAGTTGGTGGCTACAGTCGAGGCAATGGAATGAACAATTTTAACAATGGTAAGGTCCTTAGACAGTTATAAACATAAACCTCAATTGAAAAAAAGGAGCATTAAAATATCTCAGCATTCTTTCCTAATATCATAATGACCAAGGATATTATTTTTTGTGTCATTTTTCCGCGACGCTTTAGTTCAACAGAATATGTCTAATAATGATCTCATGCAAATTATGAATGCAATGGCCAGCGGTTTCAATATGAATCCACCGCCGCCACCACCAATAAGAATGGTGTGTGGTGATTTACGTTCAAGTCATGTTGGAATGTTTGTAGAATTAAGTGGGCGCTTAATAAAAAAACGTGTTAATCGCTTTATGGAACTAAGAGACCGCGGAAATGGTGCCTGCCAATTGGTTATACTAGAGGATAGGGTAAGTTTGAAAATGGGCCGTTTATACTAGACACAAAAATCGAAAATATTTAATTTTAGCATCCTCGTGTCGCACGTCGTTTAGTTAATATGCCTGAAAACACTCTGATCTGTATCGCAGGCGTCGTACAACGTCGTCCCACGAACTCCTGTAATCACACTATGCCCACGGGTGATGTAGAAGTCGAAGTGCAAGATATTATAAATATTGATTTTAATACGAAGAAAGCTGGTGATAAACGATCATATAGCACAATGACCCAGCAACAAAGTACTGCCATAACCAGTACCGAATATAAAATAGCCAGTAAGTTTAATTTTTATTTAAACATTTTTCATTATTATTGAATTGGTTTTCTGTTTTTGTTTTTCAGAAAACGAAAATATTTTGAAGTATTTTGAAAATCGCGACATCACCTGCAATGACGTCCGGCGACGCGATATTGGGAAAGATGTCACTCTAGTGGGTTGGATTCCCAATGCTAAAACATCCAAGTTTTTACAATTGAAAGATGGTTATGGCCAAACGCAAGTAATAATTGAAGATCAAGCCGTAAGTTTCCTACACTTAGTTTCTTTCCAGATTTTGTAATTTATCAATTATTCGCCCTAATTTACAGACACTGGATACAGTTGCTAGTGCCCCAGATGGCACGGTTATTCAAGTAAAGGGAAAAGTTTTAGCAAGACCGAATCAAAATATTAATATGGTATGTAATAACACAAGAAATTCAATTACATAGGTACTTTCAGAATATATTCGTGAACATTTCATATTTAAAAGATTTACATTTCATGAATGAAAATCTTCAAATGGCGTTACTAAAAATTGCAACTTACATACATACGTAGAGTTGAATGAATGAGGTAAAAGTACATTCCTTACTTTATCCTATTCTTTAGTCTGGGCCCTAACCCTGTAACTCGTTTAGAAAGAAAAATTTACCGGAATTGGTACCATGGATCGCGAATTATCCGAAATTCGGATTCTATTTTCGATTTTCGGAAAGGTTGAACCATGTGTCTCGATTTGTCAAACAGAAATGCACTCGTGTTTTGGCATTCTTATTCGGTTGCTCTTGAGATAGCGAAAAGAAATAAATTATTTGATTATTTGATCATATTATTAATTAAGGATTTTTTATGCACAACAAGAAAAACATTATTGATTTTTTTTGAAAAACCTTAATTTAATGGTTAAATGTCTTTTACAAACTTTAACTGAGATACATGTTTTTGATTATTCAATGTTGCAGGGGGTTTTCCAACTTATTGCCATGACCAAAGTATCGCTATAGTTTGGAAAATAGCGACTCTAAGGAATTCGTGCACTATATAAGATGGCATAAAATTCACCTATTACTAGCCCATAGTATTAGTGTCTTTATTAAAGAAAAATATTCTTAATATGTACTTAATTTGATTTGAATTTGTGCACTGAATCTGCACCACTGCCTCTTCCTTCGTTTATTAGAGTCTTCATATATAACGACAATAATACGTACACTTGTACATGCACAGTGCGGAATTAACATAATTGTTTCCCTAACTATTCATTCACTAAATGTATTTCGAATGTAGGGAATGTGGTTATGTCGTTGAGTGCTGCCGAAGTCGCATTCTTTTGTAAATGTTCGATATATATGAATAGGCTGCACAAAAAAGCATAGTCCAGTTTGGAACTAAGGACGGGCGGGCGAAATGGCTAAAACTAGTAAATAATAAGAAATTTTAATTTTTGGAGCAAATTTCTTTTAGCAGCAAAATCGATTTTTTTTGCCTGGTAGAGCATTAAATGCGAATTTTAAAAAAAAGAAAAAAAGTTTGCAGAAGTCCATATTTTCCGAAATATAGGTCTACAAAGTTTGAATGTATAATCGCGCATAACTCTGCCATTTATTATCCGTTTCTGATGAAATAAGTTTCATAAATCGTTAAATTTATATTCCAACTAGTCGCCCGGCCGTGCTCAGGCAGGGGGAATCAAATTCCCTCTGTACCTTAAGTCGATGTGTGACAAAATCAGAAAAATCGCGCCAGTTTTTAGAAATAATTTTTTTATATTGGTGTGTAAAAACTACAACAAAGCACAACAGAAATAAAAGACAACATATATATGTTGGCAACTTTGAAACGTCAGGCTAAAAAAAATTGTTTGCTCCCGGGAAATTTATTTAAAATAATAAAATAAATGTTTAATTGTAGCTGAAAGTTGACTGAATTGTACCATGTTCATTAACTGATTTGTATGCTGTTGGAGTTTATGTTGTTTGGTGCCAAATATCTTTGTTTGTGATACAAATTAATTTTGTTCGTTTGCTGTGTTAAAACCAATTGTGCTGAAGTCCCGCCATTTGTTTGTTTTGTCAAAGGCAAAGCTTTGTTGTTATAAGCATATATGTACATCTGCCGTACTTCTTATAATCTTGGCTAATTTTGAGGATCACAATTCCGCCGAGCTATCACAACTTCTATGGCGGCCAATAAAGATGTTTATGAATGCCCTAAATGTACCAAGAGGGTTACCCGAAATCAAAATAGTGTTGGTTGCTACATTTGTGACAAATATTACCACATCTCTTGCGCTAAAATAACCAAAGAACAGCATTCATTTTTGCACAGAAACAAGAGTATTTTGTTTAAGTGCCTTAATTGTGCGAATTCAAGTGTGGTCGGCGTTGAGAATGGCTCTGAACTGAACAACTTACTATTGATGTAACATCCCATGAAAGCCGAATATCCGATGATGTTACAAAATGTTTTGATGAACTCGCAGATGCGCTTAATAAGAAGCAAGAGGAGTACAGGCTTGAAATTGATCAGCTGCTGCACGAACATCGTAGGCAGTTAGATGAGGTAATAAACAAAGTAAGAGCCGAATTCAGCAAAAATTGAAAAGCTGGAGGATGAAGTTTTGAACTGTTCAAGATTGATTAACCATGTTGACAAGAACAATTCCGAAGCAATTCAAGAAATGCAATTGCAAATTGACGTCATGCAAAGGAGACTTAATAGAGCCGACGTAATCATAAATGGGTTGCCTGATGGTATCGTCAATTTGAGGGAACCTGTTTTGAAAATTGCCTCTATTTTCAAAATATCTTTGGCAGCTTCCGACATACAGCACTGCTGTTACATTTCTAATGGGAAATCTGTTTTAGTAAAACTGAATTCTGTTTATGTAAGGGACACTTTAATGGCAAATTATCACAGAGGAAATCCCATTTTGTTATGTGATGTTATTGGCGGTGATGTGAGAAGACGCGTTTTTCTGAATGATCACCTGAATAGTGCTTCTTGAAAACTATTGTATGTATGCAGAAAGTTACGAAGACAACAGAAAATTCAGAAGTTTAAGTTAATTAATGCTGACAGGCCTAAGGTTTTGGTTACCAACTTTAACGGTTATGTTAAAGCTCTTGATGTTAATCAATGTTGTCAGTTGCTGGATGCGTCTGTTGGAGGAAGGAATGATGAACTTTTTGCCAGTTTTAAAGGCACTGAAACGTAGATGTTAGTTACGGCGGCGAATTGCGACAAGGAATGCTGATTATTTTTGTTCTGTATTGTGTAGTCTCTGTTCTATATATATATTTTATTTTTTTGAGTAGTTATGCTGTTCGTAAAGTTCCAAACATTTTTATATTTTTTTATTTCCTGGAAATGATTTTATACACGATTTTAATATGAATCTATCTACTAATTTAGGTGATATTGTAAGTGATAACAGATTTTTATATTCCCAATTATATCATACTCAGAGTAATCTTAATATTGTTCACTTCAACTGCCAAAGTTACAAAGTTAATCAAAACTCCACAAAGATTAATGAAATCAAAAATGTGTTGGAAGGTTGTAACTTGGATGTTGTTGGAGTTAGCGAGACATGGCTTAAACCATACATTTCCACTAAATCGGTAAATTTTTCTGGCTTTGTCTGTCATCGATCCGATCGCCTAGAGTTAAGAGGTGGAGGGGTAGCGCTTTACATATCTAAAAATATTAAACATAGGGTTGTGATACGGGGTGGGAGCTATGGTGTGGCTGAGTTTATATTTTGTGAAATGATTATTAATGGTGTCAAAGTGTTAGTGGGCACTGTATATTTGCCACATGGTGATATTCATACACTGGAAGCACAAATTTCTGATATTGTTGTTCGATACTCTAGCGTAATAATCATGGGAGATTTTAATAATAATTTGTTTGATTTAGGGAAGTCAACTCTGGTGAGAAATGTTTGTAGCAGATTGAATTTATCTGTTGTTCACAACTCGATGCCAACTCATTACGACGTCGCGAATGAGTCGACATCCTTATTAGATTATTTTTTGTTGTCATCTCCTGGTGATTTAAAATTTCGTAATCAATTTCTGTGTACTGGAATATCTCATCATGCCGTTATTTGTATATCCATAGAGTTTGAGCTACCCCCTGTGCAGGATTTCTATGAATATCATGATTATGCCTCTGTCAGTCCAAGTTCAATAGAAGCAATTTTGCCTGATTGTCGCTTTGATGATATTTATAATGCGGATAATGTAGATGAACAATTATCTGTACTTCATAATAATTTGCAGATCATACACACGCTTGTTCCTGTTAAGAGGCGGTTATGTGCAACTTATGTGGAGGATTGGTTTAATTGTTCGGAGATAAAGTATCATGTTTCCCTAAGAAATCTTGCCCTTCAAGCTTACTTGTTTGACAAGACTAGTACCAATTGGCGACAATATTGCAGATGCAGAAACCGTGCTAAGAGGGTAATTAGAAGAATAAAATTTCAAAGTCATAGTAAAATATTTGAGGGTAAGTCGACCAAAGAAATTTGGAATATATTGAACGGCAATGGATTAAGTGATGGAAATGAAGGGGTTGTTGATTTTGATGTTGGACAGTTAAGTCGTATGTTTTTGTCTAATCAGTCGCCCGCCAACCAGAGTTATCCGAATATTCCTGAGGATGCGTATGATGGGTTTTCCTTTCATGCAGTTGATTATGCTGAAGTCCTTAATGCTTTCAACATGATCAAGGCAACAGCAGTGGGATGCGATGGCTTGAAATTGAAATTTTTACGATTAGTTTTTCCATTTGTTGGGAATTATATATGGCATATAGTTAATAAAATATTAACTACATCTGAATTCCCTAGTGCTTGGAAGATAGCGAAAGTTATCCCAATTCGCAAAAAGGGTAATCTGAATTCAATGGAGAATATCCGTCCTATTTCTATATTGTCAATACTGTCGAAAATGGTTGAGAACATAATGAAAATTCAGATTGTAGATCATTTGGAGGCACATTCTCTACTACATGACTGTCAGTCGGGATTTAGAAGTAATCGAAGTACAACTTCGTTGATGATAGGTCTGACAGATAAGGTAAGAGAACATATTGGCCATGGGGGCTGTTGTGTGTTGTTATCGCTTGACCTTGAGAAGGCCTTTGACAAGATTGATCACACGATACTTGTGGAGAAATTGCATTTTTTGTTTGGGTTTACTTCCACTGCATGTAGATTAATGTATTCGTATTTGTTTGGTAGGAAACAATATGTTTATTGTAATAATAATGTTTCAAGTATTTGTCCAGTGAAAAGTGGGGTACCCCAGGGTTCGGTTTTGGGACCGCTGCTTTTCATTATGTATGTAAATGACGTGTTTGATCGTATTATTAGCTGTAACTGTCTCACTTTTGCTTTTGCAGATGATTTGCAAATTGTGTTTAAGGGCAATTTTGACTTTTTAGATGTTCTACAGAATACTATTGACTTCACTGTCAATTTGTTGGTTACCTGGATGAATGAAAATGTTCTCAGTATTAATAGCAATAAGACAAAGGCTATGCTATTTGGGGGTTTGAAAAGTGATCAAGTTAATATTTCCATCCATGGCTGTAAGATCGATGTTGTGAACAGCTTAGACTGTCTTGGTATAATTATTGATAGTAGGCTCACATTTGAATTGCATGTGAACGCTATAACTTCTAAAGTAAATTACATTCTAAGAAAATTCTACAATTTTAATTTATATCTACCCCTAAATATCAAAAGACAAGTAGTTCATGCACTTATAATGCCGATTTTTTTATATGGTATGGAGGTATATTCTGGGACTTTGGGTTATATATTGAAGAAGGTGCATTTGTTATTTAATAGAGTTATAAGGTATATATATTCAGTAAGAATGCACCAGCACATTGCTTCTTATGTCAAAGACTTTCTAGGTTGTTCATTTTCGGAATTTGTGCAAGTTAGAAGTTTCCTGCATTTTTATAAGATTATTGTTAGAGAAACTCCTCTATTCTTAGTGGAATTATTTGAGTTTGGAAGGTCGACGAGGAATGTGCAAATTATTATTCCTAGAATGTCTTCTCAATTGGAACGCTCTTTTCGTGTTAGGGTAGCAAGATTTTATAACAAACTTCCGTCTAGCCTTAAAACTTTTAACCATTCGTTAGATACATTTAAAAATAGACTTTACCAGCATATGGAAACAAATGAATTGTAGTGTTGTAACTTCAGTGTATTAATATGTGTCCAATTATTTTTTGCATGTTTCAGAACACTTCACGCCATAATCTTTTAGTTATATTAACTTTGGCTAATATAAGCTAATGCTCCATGTCACAACTCAAGCGCTTAACAAGTGAAAATTCGTATTGTCACTTGTTCTTTAAATGTCACGGGTATTTATATTTAATACTACTTAAACTTTTTAATTGGGAAAGGGAATCTGTTATCAATATTATCAATTATTATCTATATTATTTTTATAATCAATCTTATATCTATATATCTTTATAATCAATCTTATATCTATATTCTTTGTTTGATTAAATTCTGTGTTTATCATTATTAGTTTTTATTAATTATATTACTATTGCATATTTCATGTTAGTTTATATACATCAACTTTATTTTAATTTTGTTAAATTTTTATTGGAGTAGAAATGTGTTGCAGAAATTTTATAACCAAATAAGGCCTTATTGGCTCGGTTATTGAACTGTATAAAATAAATATATAAAAAAAAAGACAACCAACACCAAAAGACAAGAACAACAAGTTGATTAAACCAAAAAAGTGAGGTTAAAAAACATTTTTTAAATGAGCCCTCAATGATTTAATAAAAGGAAATATATTTATATACAGAGTTATAGAGTTTGACGAGGGCTTTGTAATGATACATATTTCAAGCAGATCTGGGCCCCTACTATGTAATTCGATTCGAAAATTAAAACTATTCGAAAGTTCTTTCCGATCCGTATTTGAAATGGTACCATGTACAACTTTCGGATTGAACAAAAAGTGGTCCTGGGGTTAATTATTCCATTGGATGGGTAGGAAAAAAATTACAATTTCTTATTATTCACTAGTTTTAACCATTTCGGTCGTCCCTAGTTCCATACTGGACTATGCCTTTTTGCACTCTATTCATATACATTGAATATTTACAAAATAATGCGACTTCGGCAGCAGTCAACGACATAACCACATTCCCTACATTCAAAATTAATTTAGTGAGTGAAAAGCATTACTGTCGTTATAAGTATATGAAGACTCTATCACACGAAGGCTCTAATAAACGAAGGAAGAGGCAGTGGCACAAATTCAGTGTACAAATTTAAGTCAAAATAAGTACATAGTAAAAATATTTTTCTTTAATAAAGACACTAGTACTATGGTTTAGTAATAGGAGATTTTTTTGTCGTCTTATTTAGTGCACGAATTCGTTAGAGCCGCTGTTTTCCGAAGTATAGCGATACTTTGGTCATGAGCATGGCAATAAGTTGAAAAATACCATATAACATTGAATAATCAAATTTTTTAAAAGACATTTAGCCATAAAAATAAGATTTTGCTACAAAAAATCATTCTTTTTCTTATTGTGCATAAAATTCCTTAATTAATAATATAAAATTTGTCTATTTTTTATAAAAATCAAATATTTTATTTCTTTCCGCTATCTCAAGAGCAACCGAATAAGAATCTCAAAAATCGAGTTCATTTCTGTTCGAAAATCGAGATCTTTCAATCTTTCCGAAAATCGAAACTAGAGTCCGACTTTCGGATATCGCTCATTCGAATTCGAGATCCATGGTACCAAAAATTCGGTTCCGTTAAATTTTTCTTTCGAAGCGAGTTACATAGTTAGGGCCCTGAGTTTGCTGCTAAAATAGTTTTACGCCTAAGTTTTTTCCTTACTCTCCCAATGAGCTAATTAATCCCAGGACCTTACTTTATTTAGGAAATTTCTAAAAAAATTTTATGAACAATAACAAACCAAAAATAATTTTGACATAAAATGTTGCCAACCAAAAATAAAGCATTTTCCGAAAGTATTGGTAACACTTTTTGTTCAATCCGAAAGTTGTACATGGTACCATTTCAAACACGGATCGGAAAGAACTTTCGATCATAGTAGGGGCCATGTCCAATTTTATGTACTCATTATTAGTACTTGCTTTCCAGTCTAATAAACGAATTTAAGCACAACAAAAATAGCAACAACACTGACGGCCTAATCGCACAAGTCACATTCACTTCACTTGGCATTTTTGACGTCACGTAATGAACAAACTGAGAACTTGCTGCAAGATTTTAGTAAATTTTTATGTATAAATGAACACAAGGAATACATAATTTAAGAACAATTTCAAGTCAGGTTATTTATTTAGTCAGGGGTAATGTCGAAAAATGAGGTGAATGTGAAAGTCATTTACATGATCAGGGTCTGAATTGTTAGTTGTGCAATATTAGTGTGCGCGGCTCTTGTAGATGATGACGTGGGTTCGATCCCTGCCTGACCACTTTAAAATGTCTCAACGGCGGTCACCTACTGACGGCGACACTTCGAGTATTCAGCCATGAAAAAAGCTTCTCAAAATACCGTTCGGAACTGGTGTAAACTGTAGGTCCTAATCAGTGAGTGTAAAACTAGAACACGCACAGCTTACTGGTTGCGAGAAGGTCTCCCTAATACCATCATAGGATGTAACAGGAAACCGTGTTTTTTATCTATAGCAACCGAACCTCAGTTGCGTTGCTAGTTGCCGAAAAGTTATTACATATGGCAACTGGCAACTTCAGTTGCTTGATAGTGGTTATATTGGCAACCATGAATTTTTGGTTACTTTATAGTTTTTAAAACAAAACGTTCAGCTGAACGATAAGGAGTCAAAGCTGTGGTTCTAAAGGAAATCATAATTTCTGTACCTCGAATCGAAAAAGTTTTCACATTATGCATGAAACAAAAAATTCCATCGTTTCTCGATTTGTGAGTAAAAAGTGTTTCTGTATATCAATGCGAAAAGAGGCAACACTGATGACGTTTTTATTGGAATATTCCAAGAAAGCTGTCTAGTAATACAAAAATATAAACAAACAAAATAAGATAGTGCGAAAAAGAACAACAAACAGAAGTTATTTTAAGAGATTTCCACTGCTTCTTACAATTTGTGTTGGAATTTAACCCTCCAAATTGTCTCTTGCAAATTCTAAATTAGCTGACATATATTCAACTATATTTTCTTTTTGCTTTTTTGATTTTTGTGTAATATTTAGGACAAATTAATTGAAATACATAAGAAATGGTATAATTCTTGGCTTCTCAATTTAAAATATTAATTCTTAAT
Source organism: Phaonia tiefii (assembly GCA_963931995.1). Classification (NCBI taxonomy): domain Eukaryota; kingdom Metazoa; phylum Arthropoda; class Insecta; order Diptera; family Muscidae; genus Phaonia; species Phaonia tiefii. Next base: position 190,478,290 of record OZ008368.1, on the reverse strand, counting down.
TTCTTAAAACCCTTTTTGTAGAAACAATATCAAAATCTCCCACCGTTTTAAATTGTGAATATTTTTGACGTTTACAATTTTAAATTGTTCGACTCCCTACTTTTTAGAAACACTTTTTCTCGCATTTTTCCAATAAGCATGAAAAAAACCAGTACCTGACAGAAAGTGTTCGCAAAGCAAACGTTGTAGAAACAGTCACATGTGAGAAGCGAGTTTTTGTACCGATTCGTAGCGTTTTTGTTTCAATTCACATGTTTCATGTGAAAACTTTTTCGATTCGAGAACTACAGAAACGAGGTACTGGTTGTTAAATTGTAATGTTTATAAAAATTTGTGATAATACAATGTTATTTATATAAAACAGAACCTAGTAGCGGCAAAATTACTGCAGCTCGGGCGCAGCTCAAAACTTGATAAAGATAAATTTAAGAACATGAAAAATATCCTTTTTTGTCGGCGGATCTATGGGACCCACGGTCCAAAAAACGGGTCCAGTTAGAGACGGTTAGAAACAGCTAACTGTAGGTACTCAAATGAAAGGTATTTTGAGTATCTGTGGACCCAGATATCCCCACTTTTCCATATTATAGTGGGTCTTGAGAATTTTAAAACTCCAAACACTTAGATAGTGTGGGCGCTCAAATTACTAGTGATTTTAAAAACTTTCAAGGATAATTTTCCAGACTTTAATCAAAAACTTACCGACTAAAGAAACATTTTTTTTTGTGTAAAAAATCGCGCGATTTTCGTTTAGTCTGCAACATTTTTATTGAAAGTTTTCAAAATAACTAGCAGGTTCATCATTCCCTTGAATTTTATGTTTGATATTATGTTTGATATTGACCTCCTTACTGGAGCATTGATAACAATTAAATTTAGTATATGCGAGCAGTCAATAATTCCACAAATTACCTTATAAATAAACGTAATAGAATGAAAGCAACGACGGTTAAATAACGTCTGTAAATGAATGAGTTTACATCTAGATTAATAAGAAGGCAGTGCACCCACATAGTTCAACGAAACCAAGACAAGTTTTATAAACTTTCTTTAGACTCTTTCAATACTGTGGATATGAACAGACGTCCACGTTTTCCGGATAATAGAAGCATACTCAAGTCTGAATCTCACAAATGCAATAAATAATGCGCAATAAGGATCTGTGATAGGACTGGATATCAAGTTTAGTGTACGAATCAGATCATATCTTGACATGACAACGGAAGTGTTAGACATTTACAATAATTAAAATAAAAATCTAACTTCAAAGTCAAATACTTTTTTTTCACTTTATTTTAAAAAGCGAATTAGATTTATATTCCGGTATGTGATGAAAATCGAAAAAAAATACGGTTTGACCATAATAATGATGTTTTTTGTGTAAATAATTGATATCAGTTAATTTTTCTGTCACTAAATAATGTATATCTAAAATATTTGTTTCCCAATATTCGTCAAATGAAATTCGTCAAATAGTCAAATCGTGCCGGATTATTTTCATACCGGATTATCTCTGTATTAAAATTTTTGATTTACCGTGCAAATATTTATTTATTTATATATTTATATTATATTAATCAACCAACGCTCATATTTCACAAATATTTCCTCTTCGCACTCCATGCATGTGGTGTTACTTTAGTTTGTTAGAATAATAAAAAAAGGTTGAAATTCCGGTCCCAAAAAATTAATTGTTGTCGTATGAAATAACTTTGGAATAGCAACCATGTATTTGATTTTGCTTGCAACATTTTCGTAAAGAGCTGAGTACCACGCAAATAAAAAGTGACCGAAATTATCCGTTCATAAAATTTTCGTTATTTTTTGTACACGTACTTGGTTGGGCATGTTCATAAATGCATCAACTGATGCAGATGCTTGTTTGTTGCAAGGGGCCGAACAGTCCACTTCTTATGAGAACGAAAATTTCGCCAGAACAGAATATGGGGCTTGAAGTATTAACTTTTATAAAATATTTGAATTACTTTTTTTCTTTTAATAACTTGTTTTTTTTTTAAATTTTTTTCCCTACCATTTATCAGAAACACGAAACTGGTGACATAGAAATTGTTGTTGCCAGCGTAAAAATTCTCAATCCTGAAGAGGCCTATGATGGTCCAATTAAAGTCAAGGATAAATTACAAAAACTTAACATCGATGATGCTATGAAAGACGAAGACGGGGACAATACAAAAAATGGAGAATCCGCGGATGGTGGTGATGCCATCAATAAAGGCTCTTCATCCTCGAACGTTAGCAACAAGGCCAAAGTTGCAGATTTAAATAAATTTGCTGGTCGCACACATACTTGCGGTGAACTAACTTCTGATGATATTGGCACAAAGGTGACAGTATGTGGTTGGTTGGAATTTCAACGAATGGATAAATTCTTCATTCTGCGGGATGGCTATGGCTCAACTCAGGTCTTGTTGACGGAAAAAGTTAAGGAAGTAGATAGTAAATCATTCACTTTGGAGACCGTAATAAAGGTGGAAGGCACTGTCATACCCAGGCCAACATCTACAATCAACCCTAAAATGAGGACTGGCCAAATTGAAATAGAAGCTGAAACTGTGGAAGTTCTGAATGGTGCCAAGAAAAATCTACCATTCGAAGTGCGAAAATTCAATAGAGCTGGTGAACGGTTGAGGCTCACGCATCGTTATATTGATTTAAGGTTAGACGATGTGTGATTATTTTGACAAAGTTGGTTATTATACAAAAACATTTGTAGATTCACTGACATGCAACATAATTTGCGTTTGCGTTCCCAAATAATAATGCGCATGCGTGAATATCTAATCAATTATTTAGGTTTCGTTGAGGTGGAAACACCTACTTTATTCCGCCGCACTCCCGGCGGAGCGCAAGAGTTTGTAGTACCCACCCGAAAATCAGGGCATTTTTATTCATTAGTCCAGAGCCCGCAACAGTTTAAACAAATGTTAATGGCTGGCGCTATTGATCGTTACTTCCAAGTCGCTCGGTGTTATCGCGATGAAGCCACTCGGCCTGATCGCCAACCTGAGTTCACACAACTTGATATAGAGTTGTCATTCACCTCAAGGGATGATATTATGCAATTAATCGAGGAAGTTTTACGTTATTCTTGGCCCAAAGAACAAGCCAAGATACATACCCCTTTCAAGCGTATAACCTACGAAGAAGCTATGGAGAGGTATGGCACTGACAAACCAGATACCCGATTTGGTTACCAGGTATGTTAACGTATAAATGGGCTTAGTACATTTTCTCATACTTCCTTTTTAACAGTTAACAAATGTCACCGATATCATTAAGAAAAATTCAACATTTGTTGAGAAATATCCAAATTTGGGTGCTTATGCTATTGCTGTACGAGGCAACGATGGTTTTTGGAATGGTGGCGCTCGCAAACATTATGAGAGCTTATCTAAAGAATTTTCTGGAACATTATTTGTTCGTAAATTTTTGGTAAGTTTAGATTTTCTTGTACAGTATTTTTATTTTTATTGTAATCTCATAATTGTGTGATTTTTCTTGCAGCAATATAAAGAAGTGTTGACACGTTTAACAAAATTACTAACTCCTAATGTTGCTTCCGAGTTGATTTCCAAATTTGGTATTGAAGAAAATGATTTGTTATTCTTGGGTATCGGTGATAAGGCTGAAACGGTAAGTGTTAAAATGTAGACATTTACAGAGAATGGTTGTTATCTTAAAAGATGCGGTTTGTTTTGTGAAATATTCCCTCGGTAGTCTGCTTTTTAATGACCTCGAAATTCGATACTGTAGTGAAATGCAGCAACATTAAAATGCCTTTATTTATTATATGGGAATGAACATGTGAACTTCAAACACAACTGATATTAGACCGGTCTTTAAAAAATTATACTCACAGAAAATTCAACTGTGTTTTATAGAATAAACTAACCTCATAGAACTGCGAGTTCCTGCTCATGTGTTGGAATAATTGACTTTTAGGGTGAGTTGATATATATGCGATTGGTGATCTACCGATGGTATTAATTCAGGTGCCGTAGTTGGGCATCTGATGGTGAACTTGCAACGGACTTCAAAACTAGTCATGCCAATGAGCATTCTTTCCTGAATTGTTTACAATTATTCACTTGAAAAATATTTCTAACCTTGTAGGTTTGTAGTAAAGGGTGCCCGAAAAGGGTTTCCCAGGTATTCCTGTTCGGAATAGAAGTCCTTAGATTTGTCGCTAATAGAAGGTAGGGGATACAGTAGTCCGTTTTTACGGGAATAGAGTTGATCCGGTGTAGTAATTCAGCGTGTCCGGAATGCCCCGATATCAAAACGCCACAATCTCTGATTCTCACCAGGGATGTAGCGGCTGCCGATTCGGCCATGATATCGGGAGTACAGATGTTCAGGATAGCACTGAGTGCAGTAACTGACGTCATGCCCATTGCCTCACTAACGCTAATCAGTGCTGAATTTTCATCAAGGAATTCAGAATATATTTCTTTTGGAGGGACCTCTACCAAATTACGATGTCATAGAGAAGTATTGGTCTGACTATTGCCGTAAAAATTCACATGGTGATCTTAGGAGACAGTCCCCAGCGCTTTCCTATCGCCCCTTTACAGCAGTAAAGAGCACCAGACGCCTTTTTCACCCTCTCCTCTACATTCGGTTTCCAAGACATTTTTCTGTCGAGAATTATTTCTAGATACTTGACCTTTTCCATCAACTTTAAATTCCACCCCATCAACTGACGGCAGTTCAAATGCGGGTATTTTATATTTCCGAGAGAACAAGATAAACTCGGTTTTAAGTGGGTTAAGTGATAGTCCGTTGTTAGCGGTCCAGTTCGAAATCAGACTAAGTAGGCTGGTTGTACGAATGCTAAGTAAATTGAGACCTGGCATTCGGCCCTGTCCAATTCAAGAAACAGTTCATTGACAGAAGTTAACCATAATAGTGGAGATAGAACTCCTCCCTGCGGTGTCCCCCTGTTAACGTTCCTAGCAATTGTAACACCACCCCATTCAGCTTTGACGGATCTATCCACCAGAAGCTTCCCAATTAGGCGTGCCACGAAGCTGTCGACTCCTATATTCTGTAACGACCTAAGAATCGCCGAAGGTTGAATGTTATTGAAGGCTCCCTCGATGTCCAGGAAGGTCCCTAGCGCGAAGACCTTATTCTCAAGAGAGTTTTCTATTATGCTGACTATAGAGTGGAGAGCCGTCTCAGTTGACCTGCCCTTGATATAGGCATGCTGAGAACTCGATAGTAGATTCTGTGGAAGATTACTTCGAACCTGAATGTCCAGTAAGCTTTCAAATGTCTTAAGAACAACGGATAATAGACTGATTGGTCTAAAGTCCTTTGGTTTGACATGAGAGCATTTGCCCGCTTTCGGGAAGAAAACCACTTTGGTTTGCTTCCAAATGCTAGGAATGACTCCCAGCATAAGGCAGCCCTTGAAGATTGCCGCCAACCAACTACAAGATAGGTATAGTGTCTCCTGTAGTTGCGCGGGAATTATGCCGTCAGGTCCGGCTGATTTATAGGGCTTAAAGCCAGTGTTGCCAGAAGCCGTCAAAAAAATTATTCTAAATGCCCAAAAAAATTGTGAAAAATGGAAAGAAATTATGCTAAAAACACCAAAAAAATTGTGCGAAACGCAAAATCATTATGCTAAAATTTAAAAAAAGTTAATGAATTATATATTATATATTTATGTGTATTATTTAGTATGTGTATTATTTAGTATGTGTATTATTTAGTACCTACTATAGCGTTGTTAAGCACTATTTTTATTCACAATTTCGTATAACTTTTATAAACAAAGAATAAAACATTTTGAAATCAGAGATGTGTATTTTTGATTCAAAAAATTCCCTAAAAACTAATCCGCTTCAAGATCCAATTTCTATGAAAAAGTAATTTTATAACAAAAAGAAAATTTTAATAGAATATATTATTAAAAAACTAATGTGAAATTGATTATTATGGTGGATGGTTGGGAATATAGCTATCTCCACAAGTATTTATGTATGTACATTATCACACATTATAGGAATGAACAAATCTCAACTAAGCGAGAATTTTCTAATCTCCTACTTGTGTGAAAACATCGACAACAATACTTTGCCATAACCATCAATATTCACAAGTTATTTCCTATGCAGGCTTTCACCGAAAGGCATTGCATAGATGTTGTTGTTTCAAAGAAAGAAACAACGATTGCCTTGAGATTAGTGTATAGTCTACCACCGTCTGCGTATTCTTCTTAGGGAGAAGGGAGCTGCTGATATGCCTTGGTGGGCCTTGAAATATCTATATTCCCAACCATCCACCATAAGATTAAATTTTACATTATTTTTTTAATAATCAGCCTTATTACGAATGTCGTTGTCGTATTTCGACTACGACAGTTTTGTAAAAGATTAAAGATAATAAAGAACATAACATCTTAAAGATCGAACAATAAAACTAAAATGGATTCTATAAAATCATTAAAATAAAAAATGAAATGATTTTGGCATTAATGAAAAGCTAAATTCCATTTTTTGATGCAAGTGTACTTTAAGCTTCAGTTTTGTTCGATTATTTTGAAAACGTATCATTTTTCTTCTCTTTCAAAAGTTTAACCTGTTGATTCAGAGTGAAACCCCAACAGTGTAAATGAACATTATCATTTTCATACTTTAGTATTGCATTTCCTTCCACATTAAATTGGAAGTGACCAAAAACGCATTTACGCTTTACATTGTTTCCAAAAAATGTTCTACACTGGTATTCACAGTGTTTTTTTTCACAGTGAATTTGTGGAATTCATATATTGTTGTATTTACAGGTTATTATAAAACATACACAAACTTCATCTTCGTAAAATTGTAATACATTTAATTTTTCCAAATAATTAAATTATTAGTTTTAATTTTTTTTTGCCAGAAAGATTCCGTACTCATCACATCCAAGAGGTAAATATAACAATTTTGCACGAAATGTAATGTAAGTGTGACATAAGTTGCATAGAAATAAATGTTTCTTAGTCTTAAAGTTTTGTTAATGGTTCGGGAGAAATCCGCCTCTAAGGCTGAAAACACAGGATCAGTCTAAACGTTTTTGACCCATGAGGCAAGAAAATGTAATGAACATATGTTTCGTTTCTCATCCTTTGGTGTGTGTTGGCTCATAAGAAAGAATGTATTGTTACATGGATCAAAATATAAACGTGCGGTGTGTTTTTAGATTCCTAAAGATTCGTTTTATTCAGAAATATACCTGTTACATGTTATTAAAAAGTAAAATACATAAAAATGTTATAGAAAATTGTGTAATATGTAAAAAATGTGAAAATTATGCTAAAAAGCATTTAGCATCATGTTTCAAAAAAATTATGCTGACGCCAAAAAAATTATGCTAAAAAAGCATTAATTATGCTAAACTGGCAACACTGCTTAGATGGATTCACAGAAGTTTCGCCAGGATTTCCGTTTGGTCTTCTTGGTTTCACCTTTATATAGATTAAGACTAATCTTGTAAACGTCCCTGGTCGCCGCTCTTTTTGGCCTTGTTGAAAAGCCGCCTAATGGACGATCTTAGACCCTGAAGCTCAGCATTCCACCAATGAGGTTTTTTGTTACCCTTGGCAGCATTATAACCATTGGTCTTACAGGACTCATTGGGCGCGTTCCTGCACGCATCAGTAAATTCGCCAACTAGTTCTTCCAGCTCTGGCACATTAGTCGGATGGTAACCTAAGAGTTTCCTTAGGCGCCCACGATAGGCGTCCCAGTCCGTTTTCCTATAATTTTTAAAAACTTCCTTTTTGACAGGCTCGATATTTATGTGGAACTGTAGATATCTATGGTCAGAAAATGAGTGATCAGAAAGTACATTCTAATCGGATACAGTTACATAGTCGTAGCCAAGTAGTAAAGTTAGGTCTAGTACTTCCCTCCTAACCGAAGTTATGAAGGTCGGTTCCTCGCCTCTATTACAAATAGACAAGATTTCGCTTATAATGAAATTAAAAAGAGACTCACCTCGATCATTGGTGCCGGTACTCGCCCATATTGTGTGGTGCGCGTTGGCGTCGGCACCTATAATGACGCTACACTTCCGTCTCTTTGCCTCCGATACAATATCGCTGACGCATGTCGGAGGGGGTGATTCAGTATGGTCGTGCGCCATGTACGATGAAACTAGCCAGATGTCCCGCTGGCCGTTTTCCAGCGAGAGACTGATGGCGGTTATATCGCTATCACTAAAATTCTGCAATAAAAGAGAATTAAATTTGTTTTTAAAGAGTATGCAAGATCCTGGCCTACCTGGGGTTGATAGGACGAAGGTCCTGTATCCATTGCACCTGATACCACATACGATCATTGACCGTCCATGGTTCTTGTATCAGGGCCACATCGGCTCCACCCTTCGCAAGATGGAGAATGAGGTTGGCAGATGCTGCCTTACTGCGATGAAGATTTGTCTGGAGGACTTTCATCGTCTAGAGGATCTTCAACTTTGGGTACCTCGATCACGGTTGTCTCGTGATCACTCTCGCTAGTGATGGACCCATCTCGGAGCCAGGCAGAGCGGCCCCACAGGTCAATGATGCTGCCACTGCCGTCATCCAGTAGTGCTTATTCAGCATCTACCGCCGTTTCAGGATGCTTTCCAGCATTTACAGCTGTGACTTCCGACTTCGACTCGGCCAGTTTGCCACTCAGCGTATCCACTTTGTATACCCTGAGGGGTACACTCATGAACCCAAACCGAATTTTGCCTTTGGACTCCTCAAGAGGTTTTATGGTAAATTCATTTTTTGAATAGATAATTTTTAATTATACCAAAGTTTTTCCAGATTACTCCCACTGCGTCAGGGGAAAGACAAAGCCTTACACAAGATTTTTCGTGAAAGCGGAAGTTGGAACATGGTCTCGTGTAATCGTTCCACATTCACTTACAAACTAAAGATAGACCATAGGTGATAACTTCATTTATTGTAAATGAGGTTTTTCTTTTCAATTTACTTTTTTCTCAGGAAATTTTATGAGCGATAGGAGTGATTCAATAATTCTTCCTTCTGATTGTGAATTCGAACAAAAGAGATTGCAAAATAAATATATTTATCGCTTAAATTAATATGGAACTCTGCAATCTGAATTGACCGAAAAGCTTAAAATTACAAGTCTGAATAAATAAAGAAATTAATAATATACATTAGTGACCCCGACAATGCTAAGGTATACCCCAAAAAGGCTATTATAAATGTTCCTTTAGTTGACATTAGTTTGTTAGTTAGTTTGAAAAGAGGAGCGCGATGTTAAGTGTTCAAAAGAGAGTCTAATCCATCCCATGTCAGTAGACACACATTTAAGCCGCTGATTCGACCTGTTGTGCGCTCTCAGTTTTCCTTACTAATTTACTACACATTTCATAGAAATTCAGTGCTATTCACGAAATTTCGTAAGTTGTTTCAGTCCATTCCCACAAGTTTGGTCATGTCCGGTATTATACTGTCAGAAAGATATCTGGATCTACATAGCTTGTATGAAGGCTGGGCAGTCGCATAGGAATTGCTCCATTGTTCTCCATGCATGCCCTGCACTCACTATTCGCCACTAGTCCAATACGGTACAGGTGGGCCCCTAATCCCGAATGTCCCGTTAAGACTTCCATCATCTTGCTCATTTCAGGTATTCCTAGTTTCAGCAAACCTTTTGTCCTCAATCCATCTGGGTCTTCCCATAGGATCTTTGTCATCCTGCCTACTGTTTCCTAGTTCCACTGGACTATGTGCGCCGTTTCCGCCCATTTACTGAACTCTGCCTTCGTCACCCCAAAGGATTTCGCTCCCTCTAGGCTCGCCGTTTGGAGTTTCCTGGCGTTCGTTGCTAGGAGGTTCGCTCGTTCGTTGCCGAATATTCCGCTGTGCCCCGGCACCCAGATGATGTTGAGTCTGCCGTGCATAGAATAATCGTTTATCACCTTCATACAGTCAAAGACCGTTCTAGATTTGACAGTTTCCGATGATATTGCCTTGATTGCAATTTGGCTATCCGTGAAGATATTTGCCTCGGCTTGATACACTCCGTAATCGCCCGAACTTCCGCTTGAAAGTTTGTGTTATGATCCGGGAGGCGTATATGGGATACGGTTGCTGGATTTTCAATGAAGAATCCTAGACCCGTTCTTTCCCCTAGCTTTGAGCCATCCGTGTAGCAGCGAATCCCATTTGGCATTTGTGCCAGGGTCCCATTCTGCCAGGCGTCTCTAGTTGGCGTTAAAGTCACGCAATTCGTCTTAACCCTATCCGTCAGATTCACTCGTGTCTTGCGTGTAACTGACTAAAGCCCCAATTATCCGTTGGTGTTTTGACGTAAGATCCATATTGATCCATTCCCCTGTTGCTGCTTGCCGCAAGGGCGGCCTCGTATTTGATTCTAATCTCGATTGGCTGGATACATAAAATAGTCTCCATGGCACTTGTCGAGGTTGTCCTTATTTGCACCACTAATACCAATGCAGCACATTCTTTGAATCCTCTGCAGTATTGGGATGTTACATTTCCTCTCAACTGCCGTCCACCATACTACAGAAGCATATGTTAGTACGGGCCTGATTACGCTTCTGTAGAGCCAGTATGTTATATCCGGTTTGAGGCCCCATTTGGATCCTATAGCCCTTCTGCATAGCGACCAGCATCTGTAGGCCTTATTGGCCCTGTCCTCTATATATCTTCCAATTCAGTTTCCGATCTAAGATTACCCCTAAGTATTTAACCTTATCGGATATTCTAATCGTCTTTTCCAGGAATCGTGGCTCTTCATACTCTGAGATTTTCGTCTTCCTTGTGAATAGACATATTTCCGTTTTGTCCGGGTTTACATTTAAGCCCCTTGGCTGTGCCCAGTTATGCGCTATACTCAGTGCCCTCTCGACCTCTCTGCATAATTGATTAGGATTCTATCCCTTAAGAAGTATTATAACGTCATCTGTGTAGCAGACTAGTTGTAAGTCCTTCTTCGGTAAGTTTCCTATAAGCCTTTGCCGTTGCATAGCTTGCTTTTCCAGGTTTAGGTATAAATACTACCCTAGCCTCCTGCCAGTTTTTCGGTGTGTAGGCGTATTTTAAGCATGCGGTAACAAGTCCTGCCAAATGGGTTGTTATTTGGTCAACCCCATGTTGTAGGACAGCCGGAAAAATCCCATCCGGTCCCGCCGCTTTATATGGGGAGAAGCTCTTTATAGATTTTCGACCATTTGGTCCGTAATGATTGGCGTCTGATATACTACATTTTCTTGTTGCCATTCCCCTGGGGGTTCAGCGTTCCCATTTGGAAAGTGTGTATTCATCAGGTGCCTTAGCGTTTGTTCCATTGTATCCATTCTCTTCCCCGTGTCATCTAGAGTTTCCGCCTGTACGTGGGTCTTAGAGAGGAATTTTTTCATCTTCGACATGTTGACGCTGTCCACCTGTTCACTGAGTAGTCTCCAGGAGTTGCGTCTCGCTTTTCTCAATATTGCATTGTATTCACTTATAGTCCTCCCAGTATACTGGTAGTTTCTTACGCGTGGCCCTGTTGTAAAGTCTACGGACATTCTTCCGTAGATTTCGTATTCCCCTGTAACCCAGGGTTTTTCTTGGGCCGATTTCCTTTCCCGAAGTGGGCAGCTGTCCTCGAAAGACTTTACTAGTGCTTACGTTGTCCTTGTCACCTTATCATCCAATTCGTCGCTGCTAGAGTATTCGAGTTGAGGGTGGTCTAGTCGATTACTAAGTGGACTTCCGCGATTTGTCCAGTTTGTCTTGGTCCTGTTTCGGAAACTTATCGGTTTCGGCAGTGGCCGTCTTATCCTGAATCTAATGTATCTGTGATCCGAGAATTATTGCTTATTTGCAACCCTTCATTCTTGAATCTCACCTATAAGGTTTTCAGAACAAATTGTGATATCTAACACCTCTTCCCTAATTTTGTTGACAAAAGTAGCTTTGTTATTCAGTGTGAAAAGGTCGTTACCCTACGGTTACAGTTAGTACTACCCCACGACGTGTGGTGAGAGTTAGAGTCACTACCTATTAATACTTCGTTACCTGTCTACTTGGCCCTCTCTACCAGTCGCTGTAATTCGGCGAATCATATGGCAAGTGTACTGACGCCAGATATATATTTCCATCTCCCTGTTTTAGTACAGTTGCATCAGATGTTGACAACTCTGGGGAGAAGAGAAAACAAAGGTTTTTAAGGCATAAGATACATGTTCTCGGACGGGAACTCGTCTTCGTATAGAATAGTTGGTAGTTAATATGATTTAATACAATAACCTTGTCCCTAGTGGGCCAAGGTTCTTGTATTAAAGCAATGTGTATTTTACCTTTATTAATTTTATCCAACAGAGCGTGGGTTGCCGTCTCGCTCCGGTGGAAGTTTATCTGGATGACCTCTAGCATTAGTCCTTCTTGTGAGTTGGTGATACTTTCCGTCACTTCCTCCTTCTTATTTTGCGGTGTCTGCTCCGCCGAGCCTCCACTCGCTTCATCGTTCTTCGCATTCTCCAGCTGTGTTCCTCTGTTCGTCATGCCAATTGGCACTTTGCCAACTTTAATGTAGACGGCTTTGGTTACAAAGAACACCATACCTTTAGTCTTGGCAAGACCAGCCATGGATGCCGGGACTATTCCGATCACAAGAAGAGTGCCCCTCCTTCCTGTGGAAAACCACCCAATTATCCACGGTTAGTCCGGAGTTTTGCTTGCCAATGGCTTTCAGTATGGCGTCCGATGCAAACTTGCTGCCCCATCCTTTAATGTATACGGTCGCCTTAGTCAGCCTGGGGATGTCCTTCTTCCTTACGAGGGCTAGCTTACCGCCTTCCCAGGGGGCAGAGATTTCATCCACAAGCTTCTTCAATGTCTCCGCACAGTGTTGTGAGGCCAGCTGTAATGTGAGTACCAGAGAATAGCAATAAGTACTCGTTGCAAAAGTATACCCAAGTACGTACACAGAATTTTCATACTAGTGTGTACCCAAATTTTTAACACGCAGAATACATACCACCACATATTTGCTTTGTACAATTTATGTGTGTACTCTATACTTATAAGGAACATTTTCTCTACACATCCACTCCTATTCGCTCTCTTCGCCAGAATACATCTAAAGAAGATTGTACACACATGTACTGAAGTATTTTTTCATAATTTGTATACAGAGTCGTGTTATAAGTATGGGTACACACAAGTACTTATAAGTATACAGCAAGTGCTGTGGAAACGGAAAAATGTAGTTGATTTAGTGAGAAACTGAGAAATGTTGAATGGCTTGAATGGTCCTTAATACCAAACCCATCGAAAATAATAATTTTTTAATTCAATTTTATTTTGTTTGAGGACCAGAATGAGATTAAATTTTGTTGTCGATTTTTTAATAAGGCCACTAAACTACGTCAAAACAATGCATTGCCAGGTCTTGTTGCATAAGCCCCAATATTCAAATGTTAATTAAAAACCAGTGCGCTAATTTTCAATATTTTCTAGTTCTATTATTCACTTTTCCACACTTTGTAAATGTATATACATACATACATACATACATATTTCCACATAATTTCACCGTACAACAGCGTTCCTTTACACAGCAACCAATTTTTTACTCATACCCAGTGGGTATTAAGTACCTAACAGACACAAGTGTTTTTGTATACTTCTGTATAACCTAACACACACAAGTGTTTTCGTTTAACAAGCGCCCAACAACAACCCTAACTCGCAATTGTACTTATGTACTACCCATCGAATGTTAGCACTTGTAGCTACTTAAGTTATCGTTGGCATAAATATGTAGAGTATTGTATGCGTTTCGTCTATTACTTGTATGTATTTGTATTTGTTTTGCGAATAATACTTGTAAGTGTATTCTAAATGGTACTTATCGACATTCTCTGGTGAGTACCTCCCCTTTGAAGCCGCTGTTGACGACTTCTATGTATTCCATAACCTTCGTGTTGACGATGTCCTCCACGGTTTGGTGCTGGTTATCGTCCAGTAGTTGCCTTCTTGCTACTTTTGCGTAGGATGGTGGTTCTTTGCCTGTGTTCACATTCAGCTTCCTCTTCCGAGTTGGATAGGGTTCATGTTTACTCGCCCTTTCCTTCTCGGCTGATTTGGCTGATGTGCTCGCCTTTCTGGTAATCGCATCGGCTTTGTTCCTATTGTCCCTGGAACTCTGTTGGATACCCTGGGTAATATGGTGGTTGGGCGTCTCCGATTTACCAGATGACGGGGAACACTTTTTCCTCTTTGCCATTGTTTAGACAGTGTTCTGCTCTTCAGGTGATCCGTTTCTCTTCTCAGCCTCTGTTGAGGTCGGGGGAGGCACCGACAGGTCCTTAGGAACGTACTGTATTTCGGCTTGTTGGCTGAGCGGTTCCTCTTTGCAATCTTTCTGCGTTGAGCCCCCGAGAGCCGTTTCTTCTGTGTTGATAGCTTTGCTGTGGTCTCGCTTACTTCATCGACCATTTTATTTACCTCGCATTTTTCGGAGTTGCTAAAATAGTAAAACAATTTTCATTAGTATGGCTTTGGGAATCAGAGTTGGAATCTCCACCTGTTTTTGAAGGCTGGGGTCTTATGTAGTCCCGCTTGGTTACGTCCGCATCATCATCCTTATTTTGGTTACCAATGGCTTTTTGTGTGCTTGCCACATACTCTACTACAGGGGTCAAGATACCACCCCCTGTAGAACCATGAGTACGAAGATCCCGATTGTGTTTTCATCATCATCGATATGATCTCATGGTGTTGTTGCACAATGCTATCGCGGATTAGCCTGTCTGTGTTCAGTATTTGTTTCCTTTGCAGTGTTGGTTTCATTGTGTTGTTTTCCTGTTTTTGTTTTTATTTTTTCATTAGTTCTTTGTTCATGTTAGTCCCACGACTATGCCAGTAAATATACTACAGTCCATCCCAGTGACGGCGTAAGTTGGACCGGGCGACACATTATTACCGACCTGTGCAGCAGTCGACACGGTGTAAACGAAATGACAAAGATCCTATGTGGAGACCCAGATGGATGGTGGACAAAAGGTTTGCTGAAACTAGGAAAACCTAAAATGGGCAAGATGATGGGAGTCTTAACGGGCCACTAGTCCAATACGGTACAGGTGGGTCCGTAATCCCGACCGTCCCGTTAAGACTCCCATCATCTTGCTCATTTCAGGGTTTCCTAGTTTCAGCAAACCTTCTATTATTATTTTTAATTGCTGCCGTTACAATGACGTTTATTATAGGCCCAAACTCCCCACATATCGCATTCAAAAGTTATTCTAACATTAACACAGGTATCTCTCCACAAAAATGCTGCAGATGACCAACTTTACACAGCTATAAAACATGAACCGTGGGAGTTCCGACCTAAAATAAACGTCATTGTAATGCAGCAACGAAGAGTATCAAGTTTAAAAAGTATGGCTTTTGGGTCGATTTTTTGCGATAATATACAAATTTTCAAGTGAAAAATGGCGGGTATGATGTTAATAAACCCCTTTAAAATACATTCCATGTGTTTCTTATTTAAAGCGTAGGTAAATTCTAAATAACTACGCCGTAGTTATTTATTACGACGATCTGCTAATATTGATTATTTCAAAAACGTTTTGTTAAAATCATTTATCTTTTCACAAGCGTAGTTATCATCTACCAATCATATGAACTACGATATAGTCTGGGGAATTTCACCTATGGCGTGGATGAAATTTTGGTTATTATCAACCAAGGATTTTCTTTGGTGTAGGAAAGGCACTAGAGACCGGTTCAACCGGAGCAGAAGAGGATGCGTTCAGCGACAAATAACCAAGAAATTTGCATGTTGCTTGCATATATTATGTATTGACATCTTATTATGGACCATGTAAAATGGTCGCAGTTTCACAAATTACGAGTGAAATTTGAATAACAATTTCGGGTTGAAATTTTGCATATAAATTGGGTAATATCTTGTAAATACCGCTTTCGAGCGACTTATTTATTTATTTTTAAAAAAATATATTGTCGCTGCGCCAACGAAAACAGCTATGTGTTTTTTATTAACTTTTCAGTATCTCGTTTCTGTAGTTCTCGAATCGAAAAAGTTTTCACATTAAGCATGAAACAAAAAATTCCATCGTTTCTCGATTTGTGAGTAAAAAGTGTTTCTGTATATCAATGCGAAAAGAGGCAAACTGATGAAGTTTTGATTGGAATATTCCAAGAAAGCTGTCAAGTAAGAAAATAGTATAAACAAACAAAAAACACTAGTGCGAAAAAGAACAACAAAAAGAAGTATAGACATGTATTCAACTGCATTTTATTTTTGCTTTCTTGATTTTTCTGTAATATTTTGGAAAAATTAATTGAAATACATAACAGAAAAGATATAGTTCTTATCTTCTCCAAGTTTTAATTTCTTAAAAAACCTTTTTGTAGAAACAATATCAAAATCTCGCACTGTTTTAATTTGTGAGTATTTTTGACGTTTCACATTTTAATTTTTTCGACTCACTACCTTTTAGAAACAGATTTTCTCGCATTTTTCCAATAACAATGAAAAAAGCAGTACGTCACAGAAAGTTTTCGCAAAACAAACGTTGTAGAAACAGCCACATGTGAGAAGCGATTTTTTGTACCGATTCCTAGCGTTTTTGTTTCAATTCATATGTTTCATTTGTAAACTTTTTCTATTCGAGAACTACAGAAACGAGGTACAGGAAAACATAAAAAATAAAATTTTCTTGGATTTTCTTGTTCTAGAACTCTGGCTTTGTCAGTACCATAAACTTCAAGCCGATTCAAATATCAGGAAAGAGCCGCGTGAGCGTATGTATAGTAACCCAACTACAATTAGAATAGTTCGTTCTATACATATAACTTTCAAAACTTTTGCATCAGTGCGTGTAAGTAGGAAAGCAATGTGTAAGTAGCGACAACAATCACTCTGCACACAATCAATAAATGTCTTCGGTTAGTGACTTGTGTAAATACACACCGCAGTGGCTTAACGGGCTAGACGCTGCTGAAGATGATACTTCACAAACATCGAATCGATCGTCCAGCGAATGTGAGTTCGAATCCCTCCCGCGGCATTTACATTTTTTTCATTAACCGGGGAGAACATGATCTCTTATAGCCTTAAAGGAAATTACAACTTTAAACATAACGAGGATCTAAGACAACTAAATTTGAGACAAATGGTTTTCAATTGTGCAATAAATTTTTTTTCAAAAAATTATACAACCCTTTTCGTTGCCGCAGCGACTATATTACGATTTTGTGAAGGGTTTTCTTGTTTTGCTTTTTATAAATATAGATTAAATGAATTTTAATTTGTCTTTTAAAGATGACATACTTTTGGTGAATTTATTTTTTATTACTTTTTACGTGAAAAAGCTTTGTTCGTTTACTTTCCCAGAAACATTTGCAAGAATCTACTTTTGAGAGGGGAAGAACAATTTTACTCTATGAAAATTTGCACAAAAAGTACGCGAACGACATCCAGTAAACATTTGCAAGAAAAAAGGTAATGTAGTTTTACCCTTTGCTACATACATTTTGGCTTGTAGTTACATTATATATCTTCTGCCACAGTTGTCCAATTATGACGTCGTCGGTTCACCAGAATTTGCTGAATGCCACTGCACATTATTGCTTTCCATTTTCTTTCTCAATTTCAATGGTATATTCAATAAAATATTAAAAAACTTATTGGTAATTATTCCTGCCGTTGTTAATTTTTTTTACCTTTATTTGTTTACATAAAACAGCTGATTACAAACAGCTGTTCTGTCTTTAAAATTTTTGTTGTCCTAAATTTCTCCAACCAAAATTTGCAAGAACTCTAACCATAGACTAATACATACCTAGATACACTTATTCTCTCATCTGACGTTTCATTTCACACTCTCATCGTAGGTTTGTGGAAATGAGAGCAATTAAATTTAAAATTATCTTACACCAGGTGGAGTTACAAAATATGTTCACTTAACTTTTTCTTGTCGTTTTGGTGTAGAACTGAAAAATTTAAATATATTTTGCACTTTTTTATTGACTTTTATCGTTGGTATACATTTGTATTGTATTTAACACAACTAGTTTGCCATAAAAACACGAAATTCGGTTGTTGTTACTATGTTGATCGCTGTATACTATTGCCACTATCTGGTATTATTGAACCCATATTTCTACCATCCAATGTTTACTTTCCATCGTACCTATGACGTTTAATTTATTGAGCGAATACAACCTTCTATGGTATGTGTTATTCTATGACTCTAACATCGAACTGTCAAAATTTTCTCTCTCTGGCTCTCATTTACTGGACTTTTGAATAACGACAACTATGTTTTAATAGCGGTTTCAAAACAGACTGACACGAAATGCTTACCTATTTATCTATTGTTATAACATTTTTAACAATTCATAACATAACGTTTTAGCGTTATCCTTTTTTGCCATATTTGACGGCCTTGTGGATAAGGACTCTGGAATATGCCCCAAGTACCACCCATAGACTAACTTCTCTACTAGACTTAACATTTCTCTCAGCAAATTTATAACATTTGCCCTGGTGTGATATGAACGTCGGATGTTGAAAAGAATTACTTCAATAATACCAGATAGAGGCAATTGTACAAAACAACCACAAAATAACAACAACGGTATTTCGTTTTGCTAAAATTTTCGCTAAAATTATTGTGTTAAATACAACACAAATGTATGCTAACAATAACAGTCAATAAAAAAGTGCAAAACACATTTAAATTTCACAGTTTTTCACCAAAACAACATGAAAAATTAAAGTCAGAAGTTTTTGCAATTCCACCTGGTGTATGTCACCTTCCGTCAAACATCTCTCTATCACAGTGACCGCACCACCAAGAGTGTGAAAGGAAACGTCAGAAGAGTCAAATATTCTCTCTAGTAAAATTTACTCTATGGTACTACCAATAGAGCCCATTTAAAAAAAGTGGTTTCCCATTACATCCCATGAAAGGATTGAGGAGAGGATCTTACGACTAGTAATCTGTGCGCGTTATGGTTTTACACTCACTGATTGAGACTTACATTTTTATATCGGTTCCGAACGGTATTTTTGTGAAGCTTTTTCATGGCTAAATACTCGATAGTGTCGCCGTCACTAAGCCAGGTGATCGCCGTCGATAGAAATATTAGGTGGTCTGAGCTCGGATCGAACCCACGTACGTACGTACATTCGATAACTAAGCCAGTTGTCGAAAAATTTATTTAATTTTACACATTTGTCTTCTGATTTACTATCAGAAAAGATAATTTCTTTTCGGAAAATGTAAAAAATATTTTCGATAACTTTTCAAAATTTTAACGCTGATATTTCGGCTAATACATGAGTCATCAGCTCTATCAACGATTGCAATTCTAAGGGGCGGATTAGCTCCCAAAATGTTCTGTATGCTGGGATTATTCGAACCTACGAGGGGTTCTTCACCGGATCTAGAATCTGATTGGATTTTGCCACCGGCGGCCCCTGAAGTAGAGGATATGGACTCGGGTGTTTGGAGTGGGACCAGAAATCTCTGCATCACTCAGTAGCAGCGCATCAAGGTGCGATAGCTCGTACCTCCTGTTGCAGTCTTATTACGATGGCACATGCTCTGCGATAGACGCATATCTTTTTATGAGCACTGGATCTCTTCCTCGACTTATCAGCTTTGACCGAGGTGGAACACGCACCTGTCACCCCATGTCCGGAGATAGGGTTTTGTCAACCTCCGCATCTTTTCTAGCAAGTGTAAGTACAAATACTGACTTCAAATTATAATTTTTCTGTGCAGCGACGATGGTAGTATCACCATTCTCATCAGAGATTGGGATACAGTACCTTCATCGCTACCTAGTTCACAGTTTCCCATGAATCGGCAGCATCACCAACCTCACAGGTTGAAAAATTTAGATGGTCCCGTCCTTGCGACACTATCATCGACACAATCCCACGGTGCTGTTGCAATATACTGTCATGGATTCGCTCGGGATCCGTCTCAAAGGTCATATTGATATTAGTCAATCGTAAGCCAGTGTCATTATCAAGTTGAGGTGTGTTCATATTGGTTTCCGTTTTGTGTGTTTTGTCCTTAAGTGTTCATTGTAAGTCCCATGAGTATGTCAGTCCAACTCAGTGACGTCGTGAGCTGGACCGGGCCACGCGTTATTTTATTTATTTCAGTCTATGGATACACAATCCGTACAGACTAGCTTAAACTAAAATAATATGTATCTAAAACATATATAAATTATCTTAGAGAAAATGATAAATCTATATCATATTTGGTATTGACTAAAGTATATTCTTTTAATGAACGTCAAATAGGTTCATAGAGAGCATAATTATTTCGATGCATAGGAACATTAAAATATTCATTGGAACGAAGGTTTCTAACCGGACCGTTGAAACCAATACGACTGAGAATTTCAGGACAATCAATACTCCCAGAAACAAGTTTATATAAAAATATTAAAGAATTTTTGGATCGGCAATTTAGTAAAGTATCCAAATGTATCAATTTACACCTGGATACGTATGAAGGCAAAGGGATCGAAAAGTCCAAGGAAAATATACCAAACTTTATACATTTTTTCTGTAATCTCTCTACGCGGTCTATGTTAACCGTGTAATAGGGATTCCAAACAATTGAGGCATAATCAATTTTTGATCTCACAAAAGTTGTATATAACAACAAACTCCTTACAATTTCGTTTACTAAAAACAAGCACAGAATAAGCTTTAGGCTTTATGTACTCAATGTGTTGATTGAAAGATAATTTAGCATCAAAACCCAACCCAAGATCAATAACGCTATCAACCTTATCCAATACAAGATTTAGTCTGTCCTGATCATCTTAACCCGTCTACCAAACGGATGATATTAAGCGGCAAGTAATTTAATTCGCACCTGTAGAATTTAATTTGCTTCTGTAGAAGAACACTGTCCTGCATGCACGATTAAAGTCATCAGCGTATAAAAGGAATTCACCAAATTTGAAGCACGAGTCTATGTCATTCATGACTCCTGCCCTGTCGTCGAGGGAACTGTTCGGGACCAGTTTATTTAAACACAAACTGGCCATCCTCGGCACTGCTTCCAACCACATTGACCTTTTTTTGCTTCAACGTTGGATATTATAATGGCGCCAAATTCGCAAGAATCGACATGTCGACGAATCTTCTTTGAAATTCGTTATGTATGTAGGCCTGAACAACAGATAGTCCTACAACAAGGCTCCACTTCTCGCGGAGTAACCTTTAGCAGCAAGGTCGTTACTCCCGGCGGGGGGAATTCAACTTTTAAATTTTATTTTAAATAGGCATTCCAAATTGGAATATCGTTTAAAATTTAATTCAAAATTGAAACAGGATTGTCAAATGGATCTGTACAATGGAATGGATCTGTAAAAACTTCAACACCGATATCGTTAAACGCCATGGAGGGTGTCGGTAATTCATTTTCTTATCCATTATCATCGAAAGGCGCAGGCAAACCGAAACACGTGAGTTTTCCACTCCCTCTACTGACTCATTCATGCCGAAGTCATTTCTTTATACAAAATATATCACATTTACAAAATTGTTTACCGGTAAACCATTTCAATTTGTTTGCCTGAGAATTCTAAAATTCTGCCACTGTCAATGTACCCATTTACAAATCCATAGACAATGTATATGTAGCTTGCATTCTATTTAAAATAATTTAGCTTTTAAATTTATATACTGATTTACAAATATTTACAAATTGTATTAATTAATTTTGAAGTTATAATCGACACTTTCATGATGCGTGTGTGTGATTTTTCTGTTAAATATGGGGTAAAGTTCAATCTGTGTCCATTAGAACAAAAGTATTCATATTCTCAGGGCCCGATCATGTGTGTCACTATCACATTCACGACATTTTTAGACATCACCTCCTGACCAAGTACTTAACCCTCTAACCGGCGAGCCTGCCTTTAGACGGGGTATATAAATACGTTAATATGCAGCTCTATTTCTGTTTTTTCTGTTCTAACGGGAAATATCAGCAGAGAAACAAACAATTCTCTTGTTGAGAACAATAGCAGCAAGCATTTCTGATTTGATTGCAAACTGTTGAGTGCTAAAGTCATTTTTTTCACAAAGTGTGTAAATTAATTATTTGTGTATCAAGTGGAATTTTGAAAAAAGTATAAAATCCTATTAATTCATAATTTGCGAGTAAAAAAATTATTTTCATACAGGTAAATATATATTCTATCGTGTTCTATGTTTTTAATATGAAGGTTTTACCAAAACTTAGCTTTTAGCCGGTGAAAATTGGACACCGTCTAAAGGCGGACCTGCCGGTTACAAGGAACTTTTGCATACACATTGCTCTAGTTCCTAGTGTTTTTTCGTTTCATTTTTCTGTAACCATTGTTCGGTTTTAAACATTGTAGGAACGAATTAACCATTTGAAAATGTTTTCACAGAGAAAAAGTTCTAATTTTTCAAAATTAAGTGATGAGGAAATTGAAGCACTCATGGCTGAATCAGTGGATGGCGCAGATTCAGAAGACGATTTCGACTTTGACAACGAAAATGATTTGGAGAACCCAGACTTTCAACTACCAAACGTAGACTTTGCCACATTAGAAGAAGAGTGGGATAATGTAGACAACAATGATTTTCTTTCTGATATCATCAATATCTCTCAAAACTCAGAAAAACTTCTGCCAGAAGTGAACAACAACGTGGAGCATTATGAAGAGTCTTTACCATCAAAAACTGGGAAAACAAAAACAAAGAGAGCAAGATCTCCTCTACCAGAAGTTGAAGCTGGAGAAGTGCAGTAGTGTCCAATGCGGGGGGGTTTAGAGGAAATGTAAAAGATATTTCTTCCCAAAACCCAGAGTTCAAAAACATTTTATGGAAAAAAAATCCTTGAACTTGAAAAAAACGATGTAGTTTTTCAAGGAGACAAGGAATTGCCGCAACAATTCAAAGAATTAACCACACCATTCCGTTGCTTTACTTATTTTTTCAACGATGACTTGCTCAATGAAATTGTGTTTCAGGGCAATCTATATGCAAAACAGCAAGATGTTTACACAAATTTTATTCTAACGACGTGTGATTTAAAAAAATATATCGGAATTTTGATTTATATGTCTGTGTACCGGTATCCCAATGTTGAGAGTTACCGGTCCAAACATTCCTTCGAGCCAGTTAGAAACGCAATGACTTCGAAACAGTTTTTTTTAATCAGAAAATATCTGCACTTTAATGATACCACGAAAATGAAAAAACCACAGGAAGCAGGATATGATGAGCTGCATAAAATTCGTCCAATTGTTGACAGACTCAATAAGCAATTTGATGCTGTGCCAAAAACACCTCGGATATGCATTGATGAACAAATGTGTTCAACAAAAATGTTGACAAAATTTCGGCAATATATGCCCGCAAGGCCCCACAAATATGGCATGAAACTATTTGTCCTTTGTGACTCGCATGACTTTTCGTACAAATTTGAAGTATACAAAGGAGCTGGCGATAATGAAGTATTACCCAACACCCCTGAATTAGGAGCAACAGCCAATGTGGTCATAAGACTGTCAAACACAATCCCAGATTTCAAAAATCATATCCTGTACTTCGTTAATTTTAATACCTCTGCCACTTCTGTTTATTTACGGAGCAGAGGAATTTATACATTAGGAACCGTCCGATGTAACAGGATACCCAACTGCAAGGTGACAAAGGAAGTGGAATTAAAAGATAAAGAACGTGGACACTCAGAAGAGTTTGTTGGCGGTGCCTTTGGGGTAGACATTGTTTACTTGATCGCGATCACATCAGAATGAAAACAAAGAAATGGACTTTGCGTTTATTTTATCACCTAATTGATATGGCGTTAGTGAATTCATACCTCCTTTTCCAGCGTATTCATGGTATTGACTCTAAAGATGTTACTCATAAAAAATTGCCAGATTTTCGTATTGAGGTGGCTGATGTACTCTGTCGTTATGAGAACGCTAACGCCAAAAGAGCTGTTGGTAGACCTCAGAGCCAAAGCCCAAAAATACAAAACCCAAAGAAATCGTATGGTCCACCAGATGACATTCGTTTTGATGGAGTTGGACATATGCCTGATATTTTGGACCGAAGTGGTAAAAAAGTATGCAAACTACAGGGATGTAAGTCCGAAACACAAATGTATTGTACTAAATGTAAATTAAATCTATGCTTATCAAACAATAAAAAATGTTTCCAAATTTATCACACAAAACAATAAAAAAACTGAATAAAATTTCAAGTAAAATCATTCCTTAATTAAAATGTTTTATTACGTTACCAGGCAGGTCCGCCTTTTGGCGGTCAACATATTTTCTCACCTGGAAGGTAAGGTTTAAATTTTTTTCATCTTTTAACAATACCGTATGTTTTATTTATCCAAAAACAATCAATAAATAATTTTTTTTAATCGAAAAAAAATTGGCCGGTTAGAGGGTTAACTTGTTTAGTATGTTAAGGCCTAATTTTTGAGTGGAAAATCATCTTTGATCAACGAACAAACATAATTTAAACTCTGAATTAATTTTTTAGGTGAATAGTTGATTGCTGTTTAAACAGCCAAAGTTGGAAATATAAACTATAATCAAGTCACCACATGATTTTGACAGAAAACAACAAGAAAAACAAACACAAAACAATGTGAACAAATATAATCACCATCCTAGTTGAAATAACAATAAAAACGTATCATTTACTTCACTTTTCGTTTGCAAATGGCGTCAGTTTGATGCATTGTAACGATTAGCCGATAAATTTATGAATACCGGTTATTTTTCGTAGCACATGTCACTGTTGCCACATGGTTGTAAGATTATTTGACAAAGCACTGAAAAACTCCTTTTCGTATTTAAAGTCAGATCAAACACAAATCAAAATCAACTGATTACCAATTTAAATAACCAGTCAAAAATTGGGCCTATGTCTAAAATAGTCAGTGAGGTGAATGTGTCTTGTTTGCTAATGTCATATCTTACTCTATAGATAAGGCCGTTATATACTCTCTGAGACTGTTTTAAACATACACCCGTCTCAGATTTCGTACGAAATTAGATGATCGATTTCGTAGTAGTCAATTCGTAGCTTCTTCAGTTTTCGAACTTTTTCATAAACTGGACAGTTCACATGTTTCTCCCCATATAAATAGGCAAGTAAAAAGGAAATCTCTTTGCATACAAATACACTAAATAAATTCTTCGGGTTTTTATATAATTACAATTTTGTGTCTTTCAGCAAAAACTATTGGGTAAAATCCGGTGCGATTATCACACATTCTTGGTGGAAAATGAGAAAGCACGAAAGAGTACGGAAAACAGATTTGTTTGGGTACTTGATTTTCCAATGTTTGAAAGGAATACCGAGAATGGTAACGCCGAAAGTGTACATCATCCTTTCACAGCACCACATCCGGATGATATGGAAATATTTGCCAATGCTAAGGCTGAGGATTTCTTTAAAATACGTTCACAAGCCTACGATTTGGTATTGAATGGCCAAGAAATTGGCGGTGGTTCAATACGTATCCATGATCGTGATATGCAGCACTTTGTTTTGGAGGAAGTTCTAAAAATACCCCATGATCATTTGTCACATTTATTGAGCGCCTTGGAATCAGGTTGTCCTCCACATGGTGGTGTTGCTTTAGGATTAGATCGTTTGATTGCCATTATTTGTAAAGCTACATCAATACGTGATGTAATTGCATTCCCAAAATCATTAAATGGCAAAGATCCTCTTTCAAATGCCCCAGTACCTATTTCCGAACAAGAGAAAAAGCTTTATCATTTGTCTATCCTTGATGTGGAAGGCGATGATGTCACATTGGACCATGTACAGGAAGATACAGACCCGGATGCTGAACGTGGCGTACCTTCACCATTGGCAAAGGAAGAAATCGAAGAAGCATCCATGACCAAAGACAGCGGCGAAGAACGCATGGAGGCAGATGATAATACAAACGAAGAAAATGTGGAGCAAACGGGTAAAACTACAGCAGCCAAACGTGTCGTTAAAAAGAAGCAATAAAATCTCTCAATGAGAGTTACTTTTAACTATATATTTCTGCAGAAAGAAGTATTTTTAATGATACCTATATTTAACCTACTAACTTGTATTATTACCAACCATTTATAATTTTCAAATTGTACTATTGTAATGTTGATTTAATCTATATATTATTTTATTTTACTTTAATTTAAGCATTCTGTTTTCTTTTATCCGACATGTATTTCAAACTCTTAAAATGTTGTTAATTCTAAAAAAAACTATAAATATTTAAGAAAAAATTGCGTATGAATAAAATTTTTTTAAAGTAGAATATAATAATAATACAAGTTTCTTGCTTCGAACGAAACGTGATGGTGCTTACATTGTAACTCGTTTAGAAAGTTAAAACTATTCGAAGGTTGGTTTTGATTCGAATTTGAAATTGTTGGTACCATATAAAACTTTCAGATGGAACAATAACGGCATTTACTTTCAAATAAAAATGTAAATTGGCTTGGCAACACATTTTTCAAATGTCAAATTTTGTGGCCAATTATTATAACAACAGATTTTATTGTGTATAAATAATACAGTAGCGAACAATTTGATAAACTATAACAAATGGATTCTGTTGTATTGTGGTTTATAAAATTTAGATGAACGTGAGGAGAGCTCTACGAGATGGAATAAGGATCTGATTGTTGTCGGACAAAAGATAAGATTATAGGCCTTTCCGTAATCGCGCTCTTGCTAAGCATCTGTTGTAGTGAGACACTTGCAATTATTTTACTTGTGTACGAGTTCTTATTTCAATCTAATAAAATTTTCATTTTAGTATTTTGAGGAATTGACAATATTAGAAAATATTTTCCATTCTAGTTGCACTTTTGAATTAAATAAACGTTTAACTTTTTAAAATTATTTATCAAACCACAACATATTTTGTGGCGACGAGTATAATGCCAGCAGAACAAAAACTTTTCCGATTATTGGAGATACAGAGTCAACTCCTAACAAGATTAGCAGCAGGGAATCGGGAAATATTAATGGGCAAATTATCGAAAAGCAGTGCTGAAATTTCTTTCGATCCGACAAATGTAATTACCTTTGAAAATTGGTACAGACGCCATGAGGACATATTTCATATACATATGTAGATGGGAAAGATTTGGATGATGCAGCTTGAGTAAGGCATTTAATGAGAAAATTGAATGGAATTGCATATCAAAAATATTCCGCGTACATATAGCCTAACGGCCTTATTCATAAAAAATTTGTCATAGGTTTGTTAAAGGTTTAAGAAGATAAAGCCCAAAAATTGTATTCATAATCGAAAAATTCCTCTGTTAAGAGTTCTCTAACGTCGCCATTTTTGTTGAACGTTTAACCCTTCTTTAATGCCATTTTATCCGCATTAATACACAAATGAAACAATTTTTTTACATTTCACGCGTGCCGTACTTAAATATTCATGCGATATAAACACGTGGAATTATTCTGTGTATATTTGCAACGCTTATAGTGTCACATTATCCTGCTAAGCAACCAAATAGTTTCGTTCCAATTTTTATCATTTGTAACCAAAATGAACTTTTGTTTACATAGTGATGTATATAAAATCAAAACATTGAAACTACAACCTATTATTCGGTTTTATATTCGACTACCCAAAACTGAAATCCAATTCAATATGATTTTATGACATTTCTTCCAAATTTATGAATATAGCAAAATATTAATTGATCTTTTAATTGAATAGTTCTTTCCATTAATGTTTAAAATTTTGCAAAAATGCATTGCCGCATTTAAATAAAAAAAAATTAATTCGGTCTATCGGTTATTGTTCATCTTGTTTTTACATCACAAGCACTGTGAGAATACATAAAACAGGGTTGTCAGTCAATTATCTGTTCCCTAGTTAAAATACTCATTATGAATACGGTTCTAATAAAATCTTCGTCAAATCTTAAAGCTTTCAATAACTGATGACTGTTTTAGAGGTAATTTAATGATTTTTTATGAATAAGGCCGTAAGACTGCAAGGGACGTCAATTTTTCTGATACCGTTAATACATTAAGAGATATGTTCGGAATACAAGACTCAAGAGATTATATAAGCAAGCGGTGTAACCAAAACACGCTTATTATTTAGTTTGCGATACAAGTTCCTCCAAACAACCAAAAATTCGCAAGAGGATTTAGTATCTTATTCAGTTCGCGTTAATGAAACTTGCGAACATTTCAAATTGACTCAGATGAATTCAGACAAATTCAAGTGCCTTGTATTTGTATGCGGATTACAATCTCATTCAGGGCCACTACTATGTATCTCGATTCGAAAGTTCAATCCGAATCGATTTTAAATCGGAACTATGTAAAACTTTCGGATCCATATAAAAGGCGTTACCACTACTTTCGGTTTGGGTTTGTAAGTGGTTGGCAACATTTTGATCAAACGTCAGATTTATTTACAGAAGAAGAAGAAATAAAGTATTTTGGTGATTTTTATTTTGTATTTTTCCGTCAAAGAAATTAATTAAGAATTGGATTCGGTGGCATTGTGGTTAAGTGAAAATTTAAATGAACGTGCCGAAAGAAGAGCCGCCCGAAATGCTGTAAATATAGCGTCATTGTGGGAGAGAAGGTTTATATAGATAAACGTTATATAATATGTATATTTGTACATAAATACACAAATATGCATATATTCACCCCTATTCTGCGTTTCGATTACGTCCCCGCATTCCGCTACGCACGGATCGTAAATTGGTATTCCAGCAAAAAACGTAATCGTAAGGATAAGAAGAAGACAAATGTCTTTCACAATAAGCTGTTTGGCTGTGGAACGTAAGGTAACGAAACAAAAAAAAATATAAGCAACTGTGTAAACATTGTAATAAAATGTAAGTTTAGTGAAACAAACCAGTGATTCAATAGTTAAAACGAATAAGAATTAAATATTTGTGGAATTAAAGACATCAGTAAGTACCAAAAGACTAAAAAAACCTGAACATAAGAAATATGTAAGTATGTGGCCAAACTAAAGCAGTGTGAATAATCTGTAGTGCCGGAGTTATATTTTCTTTTATTTACAATTTATTTACAAATTTATTGCGTTCAGCTCACATCGCACTTCCCAAAATGCCTGAATATTTTCCTTTGGTCTCGTGTGGAAGCCACCAGCAATATCCGTATTTGTGGCCATGAAAGCCACCAGCTTATCGTATTGCGCGGGCGTTGTTGTTTTTGACCTGTAATAAATTAAATAAAACTCACAAATCAGTAAAAAAAAAAAAACATTTATCTATTTTATATTCAAATATTAGTATTTTTTTTGTATTTTTTTTTCACAAACTCCGTCAGCTAAATAACTTAGAAAAACGTAACTACGTTCGTAATGTACATAGAATATCCACACTCGAAAGAAAAACGTAAGCGGAACGGAACGGAACGCAGAATACCAAAGTTGCCAAAACGGAGAAAATCCGAGCGAGCGTAATATTAATTGTTTTTTCTTCCAAATTCTGATGAAGTTTAGTATAAAACTTCCGGATTTCAACTACGTGTTGGATACCATAAAGGACGAATTGCCCTGTCCAAAGAGGCCAACCACAGTGAGTCCTGAAATTAAATTGGCGACCACGTTGAAGTTTATTGGTCGAGGTGGCTATCAGCACCAAATCGGGCAGGATAGATTCAGTGGAGTAGCTCAGCAAACAGCTTCAAATTGTATCTCTGAGGTTTCTGATGCGATTGAAAAGATGTGTCCAAGAGACATACATTTCAATACTCGGTCAATAACTACGATTTTCTTAGTTTGTAAGTCAACATTTTTGAAGTTAAACGTCCAAACTTTTATTGTATATTATATAAACCACCAGTTTTGGCAATGATTTTCCTCAATAAGGTAGCATGTATTAAATTTTCGAGCGAGAGTTTTTGAAAAATAATTATTTAAATGGCGACAAATCTACATGGATTATAGGTAAACAATTTCATATTCTATCACTAACTTCATGATCAGTTGTATTTTTCTTTTGTCTAATTCCAGGCGATTCTGGATATCCTTTAGAACCTTACCGTACGTAGTTCATCCGAAAATTCACCAGAAAGCCGTTTTAACGAGCGTACTATTCCCCGGATAAGGTTGTACAAATACTAAATGTGTGTTGTGCTTTGCATAATGTGTGCATACAATTTAACGCACAACAACCACAAGACGACGAAATGAATTACCAAAATGATCAACAACAATATACGACAGCTTCCGGAGGTGAGGATGGCAGGGAATATACGAGAATTGCGCAAGCACTCAGAGACCAAATTAAAAACAATCTAATTTAATTCATATGTATATATTTTATTTTTAATAACTTATATTCAGCCTTATTCTACATTACAATCCAAACGTAATTTTCTCCGTTATTGCAACTTTGGTATTCTCCATTCCGTTTCGATTCAATTTCTTATCGTGACTGAGTTTTTTACGATCGTGTGTATTCCGCGTTTCAATCGTAACTCAGTTTTTCTAAGTTGGTAATTACTTGACGGAGCGTCTTAAAATTGTTGCGTTTGGTGAAAACTTAGTAAAAAAATCTAGTTTAAGTGTTAAAAAGAGGAATTGAGCAAAATGTAAGTATAAAATACAATAAAAAAAAAATAAATAAAACGTTTCATAAATTATATAAATTGTTTATTTGTTTGTACTGATTTGTGAGTTTTATTTAATTTATTGCAGGTCAAAAACAACAACACCGAAAATTAGACATGGCCACTGCGTACTCGAAGCGT
Source organism: Phaonia tiefii (assembly GCA_963931995.1). Taxonomy (NCBI): domain Eukaryota; kingdom Metazoa; phylum Arthropoda; class Insecta; order Diptera; family Muscidae; genus Phaonia; species Phaonia tiefii. The sequence continues at coordinate 190,447,457 of OZ008368.1, read as the reverse complement.
CCGAAAGAAGAAGTCCTGGCATTTTGGGAAGAGGTCAGAGTGGAGCAAATTCATTAGGGCCACCACCAAAAGATGGAATAAAGCAGCCACTACTCTGTTAAGCGGTGATAAAGACGTTAACGTATTCGCCCGAGCTTCTTGTGCAAAAGTATCTAACACATATTTAAACGCGTCTTTATTAAGGCGAAAGTTTTTTTGGAATCTGTAAAAGTAAAAAATTATTTAACACATCAACACTTTTAACCCTGCTGTTAGGTTAGGAAAAAAAATACGAATGTTAGGTACGAATGCAATTTTCATGCAGAATATCAATTTAATCGCATTCGTTGTATATATTTTAGTTCAATATTCACTAAATATTGTTATCATTATTATCATCTTTGTTTTGAAAATAAATGTAAAGAAAATCAAAGGAAATATACTATGGACCAAATGGTCCCTTAACCTAAGATTCGTATTTTTAACGAATGTTAGCTTAAGAGACCATTTGGTCCATACTGCAATTTACAAACAAAATAACCATCTATTCGTATTCTTTGTATCTATCTTGGGTCAGTAATACTCAAATATTTTTATTATTATTGTTATTTTATATTTTGAACTAATTGTAAAGAAAATCAAAGAATATATTGTAAAGAAAATCAAAGAATATATTCTATGGACCAAATGGTCCCTTAATCTGAAATTTGTAATTTCTTATTTGACTCAGTCCTGTTGCTAGTTAGAAAATTTAATTTTTGCTCATGCCATTGGTTTATAAAAAAGATCACGTGACCTGAAAAATGAAGTCAGTATATATCACCGTTCAAAACTTACAAAGAAAACTAGCCATTATTTGGACCAAATGGGCTTCATCTAACAGCAGGGTTAAAACAAATCCCTTAGAATTGATCGCTCATCTTGCAATTGTCTCTCAATTTTCGCTTTTCAAGTCTTCCCTCTGTATTCCGGAGCACGTTTTTCTCCTTATCCAAAAAAACCGCCGCTGCTGTTGATTCCATTTCTCTTAACTTTACTTTGTGCTACAATGATGTTAAACACATGAAAATAACACCTCCGGCACAACAAAATTCTTCTCCGGCACAACAACACACTGGTATAGTTTGGCCACAAATACCTTTTACTTATGTTCTGCCTTTTTTTGTATTTCGGTACTCACTGATGTGTTAAATTTGTTAAAGTATCAACAATATTTAATTGTCATCTGTTTTATCACTGAATCACTGTTTTATTTGCACTAAATTCAACTTTTTATTAAAATGTTTACACAATTGACAATATTTTCATACGTTTCACAACAAAGCAGCTGTTTGTGAATACACTCTTGTCTTCCTCTTTTTTTTCCAATTCAGTTTTTAGTTGGAATACCATTTTACGATCGCAACGTAACGGAATGCGGAGACGGAATTGTAATGCAGAATAAGGCTGATTACATTAAGAATGGAAATAAAAATAGTTTAGTGGAGTTTTAAAAATATAATAAATAAACTTAATTAAATACGGAATAATAAAAACTACATTGAGTTCTGTAAGTCAAACATTTGTTTTCAATTCTAACTTTGCAACTTTTAGCCTTTGGTTTTCAAAATCCATTTTTATTTTATGCTCATACTTTTTTTAGCCAACTCATATTTGCTTTTCTTTAAATCATACTCTATTCTTTTATATTATTAATTTTTTCCATGATATCAATGGAATTTTTATGATAATTTATTTGGTTCTCTACTTGTTTCTGAAGTAAGGTGTTGTCGCTCAGAACACGTCTATTTTGGGAACGGAGATTTGGCGTTTGGCTAAGAGAGCAGTTCGCAAAATGTTGCGCAGAAGATGTTTCATTCGGGATAATTCTTTCGGTCTGAACAGTTGGAGTTTGGGTGAGAGGTATAAAAAAAATTTACTTTGGTTCTTCCGCAACTTAGCTTTCAAATGGGTTTTATGGTCGGACCAAACATAAAAATAAAATGTTACTGGAAGGGATTATTCCCAATTTACATATATATGTACATACCTTCTTTCAGCCAGAAACATCGCGCATAGGTGGTCCTGTGCTATTTATCGATGTTGTCAAACGGCTCCATAAATGCTTAGTAGACGTTTTTGCGACCGGTGCTTTTAAATAGCCCTTTGCCAAATCCGGATGCTCACACATAAATCTAACCATATCTTCAAATTGGCACTGCTTGGTATGCATATTCTTGCTTGAAGAATCCGTTTCTAAATTTTTTTTATAGGCAATCAACTTTTATAATAGCAAAAACAAATTTCAAAAACTTACGGTTTATCCATTTCGCTAACTCAACGGCGGTAGAATAAGAATTTGTATATTCGAATGACTGACGTTGAAAATCGATTTAATAGAATACAGATTTAACAATTTCAATTGAAAGCACTCTAGTGGAAGCAATGAAGAGTAAAAGAAAAAAAAATAGACACAACCGCATATATATTCACCCCTATCGCGGTTGTCGTAGTCGTATTTCGACAGCTGTCGTAGTCGTAGTCGAATTTACATTTTAGTGGTATCATGTAAACTTTTCGACTACGTCGTATTTGTAATAGATTTTGAATTACTTGTTGGTGCAACAGAGTTGAATAATTGTGTAAATGTGCACTTTATTTGCATCCCTGTTCAAAATAATTAAACTGTTTTACATGAGCTGAAATAAAAAGAACTGAAAATAAATGTAAAAAATTCAAGAAACAATAAAATGTTAAGTGTAGCGTTCATCATCTGACGACGAGGATGAACTCACTAATAGCGAGATGTCTGCTAGAAGACGACAATTGAGGCAACAATCCGATATATTCGGCTTACCAAGTAAAAAGTGAGTAAACGATTTTCGGTTATAATAACTTACTTTATTTGTTTTCAGATTTGTTAGCTATTTCAGATTAAATAAAGCAGCCTTTAAATATGCTCTGCAGAAAATTTCACCAAAACTAAAGGACCCACAAAGGGCAACCTCCGTGCCAAAATTGTTGATTGGCAGCAACTTTAAGAATTCTTGCCGAAGGCAGTTACCAGAAAGGAGCCGGTAATGACTATAATGTGAATTTATGCCAATCTACGGTAAGCACAGTTTTGCATGAGTGCATTGAAGCTATGCACAGAGAACTTTGTCCAAGATGGATAACATTTGAAATGGAAGAGGAAGAAAAACAAGAAATTAAAACCCTTTTTTATCGGAAAACTGGATTTCCAGGAGTGATAGGGTGCATCGATGGAACGCATGTTAAAATTATACCACCATCAATTAATGAACGTTTCAAGTTCACTAACAGGAAGGGATTCTGCAGTCTGAATACAATGCTGGTAATTTTTTATACAAAATAAAGTTTTCTGTATTTATTTTATATTATATTTTTCAATATTTAGTCAGGTTCAAGATCATTTTCTATTTAAAATAAATTAAATAGAAATTTAAAAACTTATATGTATTGATGCTTATGGGTGGATGGTAAGGAGTATAGCTATTTCAATGTCACCAAACATATCATCAGCCCCCTTCTCCACAAGTATTCCCTTGGCCTATCGAGACATCTGAGTATAAGCAGAGAACTGCCTATAACCCCCGTCCCGAAAGAACAAAGACTTGCTCCCAAAGCACCAACACAATAAGTCAATGCATCAACACATATAGGTTTTTAAATTTCTATTTGATTTATTTTAAATAGAAAATGATCTTGAACCTGACTAAATATTGAAAAACATATTAAATCAAAAGATCGAATAAATGTACTTTAGTACAAAAGAACATTTTATATTATATTCAACAGGTATGCGATCACAAGCTAAGAATTATATATATTTCTTCTCATACTCCCGGTTCCTCTCACGATTCTATGATATGGAATGTTAGTGGCCTGAAACGTCATTTAAAGGAGAAAAACGAAAGTGGTGAAAGGAATACATGGTTGCTAGGTAAGTAAAATTTTATTAGATTTATTTATTTTATTACATTAGTTGTTCTTAATTATATGTAGGAGACGCAGGTTATCCATTAGAGCCCTACTTGATGACACCGTTTCGATCAACGCAGGAGGGATCACCGGAGAGTAGTTTCAACCAAATACATTCCAAGACTAGGAATGTGGTAGAGCGAACAATAGGAGTTTTGAAAAATAGATTTCGCTGCATATTGGGAGCAAGACAGCTTCACTGTTCTCCGGAAGTTGCAGGAAAAATTATAGATGTTTGTGCGGATTTGCACAACATTTGCATTGACTATAAGATAGAATGGCCTGAAACCCACATGGAAATTGAAGAAATGCAAATTGATGAACCTGAATGTGACGACTTAAGAGCTTCAGATATTAGGATGAAAATAATGCAAGCATTAAATCTATAGTTTGATTTCGTAGTAATTCATTCTATTTAAAACAAAAAAGTAATCCAATACATAAATAAACATGAAGTTAATCTTAATCTAATGTAGTACTTATTAATAATTATATAGAGCTCCTTAATTCCTCTAGTTCTATTTTTCTTCTTTTCAAATCTAATTCACTTTTTCTTATTTCAAGAAGTTCTCTTCGGGGTTCATCTTTTTTTAGGTGTATTTTAAAAAATTTAATTTTTCTTCTTTTAACTTATATGTTTTTCTAGAATATCTTTCTATTTCTTCTAGTTTTGTTTTTAATGTTGTACACAATTCTTGCTGTAATTTTATTTGCTCTTCTAGAAGCGAAACGTTATCTTTGGCCTTATTACGCGTTGCTTTCGATTTTCGTATATTCGTAGAAGCAGAGGCCTCTTGGCTTTCGTCGCAGCTATATGCAACAGCAGTTGTTGGCTCAGCTTCCTTTGAAGCGCTCCTATGTGTTGTAATACCAAATGATGGTCCAGGGTTTATAACTGATTCTATTTGTAGTAAATTAGCTGCGGCCTCTTCTACAGTAGACAGGATATACTGCTTATAGGGCCCTCCACCTGTTGCGCGAATCTCAGCCTGGTTATGGACAAGCTTTCTCTTTAATTTTAACTTAAAGTCTGCCCACACCTTCATCCAGCCTTCGCCATTACAAGATGGTGGACCAATAACATTAAGATCCTCCGCAATTTTGCTCCATTCATCCTTAACATTAATTTTGTTAAGGTTTTTGTGGTAACCTTTCGCCAATTCTGGTTTCTTCTCCATTATTCGTACCAACTTCTCAAATTGATTTGGGGTAGTGATTTTTATCCTTAAATCAATAAAAACATGATTGTTAATAATTATTTATTCACAAAAATTAAAAAATGTATTTAGTCATTGACTTACATATTGTTTGCAGCCATTTTTGAAACTATTTTAGAGCCGTCATCTGTGATAAATTCAACGACAGTTTTTGTTAAATTCGCCCGGTGAATACGAGACTCACAATACAATTAATTGTAATAGAGTGGCGAACAGCGTTGTAAATTTGTCGTATTCGACACATACAATACCGTTTTGTAAAAACGCCACGAAATCGACACGACTACGACAATCACAATAAGGGTGATTATTAATCTCTTAAGATAATCTGTATTGGGAAACCCCCCTTTCAAGCGAATATTGAACAAAGTAAGAGAACGTTTTAGTGAATAAGAGTGAATAGAAATAGAATAAGTTAAAATTTAATGATTATATACATATACTTTTCTTTTTGGTGTAGTTTCGCTAAACATCTAGCATAATTTATATTATCTGTTTTATTATTTATATTTTTTTTATGACTGTAACTTTTCAGATTTAAACCTTATTTTCTTTAACATTTTTATTATAGTTTTTCTGGATATCATAAAACCTTTTTGTTAAACCTATATTGGGTCTGTAGTCGGCGTGAATCCGTTGCATTGCGCTAAACTTTCCATTCCAAATATACGCCAAATTTCAAACTACGTAAACAGATTGTAGCTTTTAGCTTAGGGTAAATCGAAAACATATTCCCCGAATGAGTTCTGGGGTGACGACCAGGGGTCAGCGAAAGAGAAATAGACCAGCCACGTTCGACCTAGACCGTTCTGCGCAAATTGTGAGAAAAAGATATAGGAAATATAGAAGCGGACTGAATATGGCGGAAGGAAATCATCCGGTAGATCCACAAATTAGGGACATGTCGGAGACAATAAATGCTCCCAACGTAAATATACTAATACCTGGGGGGTAAAATCATGTGGATCAATCACATGATGACTTTGGTCCAGAGATTCAACAGATGGTAAGTCAGGGCGTGGCCGATGCACAAAGAAAGTTAAAAGCGATGGTAAGAGAGATAGTGTTTCGATTGAGATGAAATCCGTTAATGACGCCATAAGGGCTTTAAGACAAGAAATACAACAACTCAGTTCTGATAGGGCTTCTACGTCGACTAATACAGTATATGAATTTGCAGGTATTTCCGCTGGCATTGGAAATTGTACAATGCAAAGGGAGCCACCAGATAACTCGACACCACCCCAAACTAGTAACAGGGCAACAAACAGCGATACTCATCATCCAATGTCCAATGTTGAACGAAACCCATCGATTACTGTAAGTAACATTGAGTGGCAAGCGGCCAGAAATAGAGGAATTCGTGTCGAAAAATTTGGCCTAGATTTTAACGGAGAGCAGAAGTCCTTGTCGGTCGAAGAATTTTTATTTCGACTGGAGTATATACAAAGGCAATACAAGGTACCATGGGGGGAAATTATAGCAGATTTCCAACTGTTACTGTCCGGGTCGGCGAGAAAGTGGTACTGGCTTCAATTGCAAAATGGACTAGTTACCGATTGGGGATGGAAATTACCATGGGGGGGAAATTATAGCAGATTTCCAACTGTTACTGTCCGGGTCGGCGAGAAAGTGGTACTGGGCTTCAATTGCAAAAGGACTAGTTACCGATTGGGGATCGATAAAACAAGCTGTGATCAATCGGTATAAGGAGACAAGATCAAATTTTGAGCTCCTGAGAGACTTGGTTGAACGAAAACAGCAGTTGGGGGAGAATGTGAATCAATTTTTCGATGCATTAATTTCACTGCGTTTGAAACTGGTACAAACCAATAAGAAAAATAAATTACGAAATTGCAAGAGAAAGGATATTCGGAGAAATCCTCCCAACTGAATTCAACGCTCAGTTAAAACGGAGTGCCGAAGATGAAATGTGAAATCAACCCCAAACGACAACAAAGAAGAGAAGAGAGCGAATTTTAAAAATGCGTGAACGACATAAGAGAAAAAAACTGCTCAACAGGTCGATTGTGTCTGCGGTAAATCATATTAAAGGAACTCGGGACCCTCGACCCTATGCGGCCGTGAAGATAGGAGAAATGGAAATTGTGGGATTGTTGGATTCCGGAGCGTCAGTCAGTTTGCTGGGAAAAGGGTGCAGGGAATTAATAGTGCAAAATGGGTGGCAGATTCAAAAATATTATTCGAACGTTCGTACCGCATCAGGCCAGTCACAACGCATTCTTGGTAAGATGGTGGCAGAAATTGAGTATAAGGGTAAAAGAGCCCCCATTTGTTTATTCCTATGCCCATATCTGGAACAAGAACTGTATTTAGGGATTGATTTCTGGAGAGAGTTCGATATCGCTCCTGACATAACAAACGTGGATTCAATAGACATGGAAAGGCTCCAGAAACAGTTTGAAGAAGGAACGTCACATAAGCGAACAATGCACGAATTATCTGACCAACAAAAAGAGCGACTGAAACACGTTGTAAATGTTTCCAGCGTTCGAAAATAAAGGTCTGGGGCAAACGCAACTGGAAAAACATACCATAAAACTTATAGATGGAGCGAATCCAGTAAAGGATAAATACTATCCGATATCGCCGGCCATGCAAGATATTGTATATGGGGAAATAACCAGTATGCTGAAGTTGAATGTCATCGAGGAGAGCAATAGTGCGTGGAGTAATCGAACGACCATCGTAAGGAAGCCAGGAAGAATCGGTTCTGTTTAGATGCCCGAAAATTAAACACACAGTCAAGGATGCATATCCCCTGCAGAATAGCGACGGCATACTCAGCAGGATCGACCAAACAATATATATATAAGTAGCGTCGACCTAAAGCACGCGTTTTGGCAAATAGAATTGGACGAAGACTCGAAGGCATGTACTGCGTTCACCGTGCCCGGTAGACCCTTATATCAATTTCGTGTAATGCCGTTCGGGTTATGTAATGCGGCGCAACGTCTGTGTCGCCTAATGGATAAGGTAATACCGGCTCGGCTGAAGTCTAACGTATTCGCATATTTGGACGACCTACTGATAATTGCCGATAATTTTGATATACATCTGAAGCTGCTAGAACAGGTGGCTGAGTGCTTAAATAAGGCGAACCTCACGATTGGTCTCAGGAAAAGCATGTTTTGCTTTAAAGAGTTGCGCTACTTCTGTTTTATCATCGGAGGAGGCATGCTAAAGACCGACCCTGATAAGGTAACCGCTATACAAAAGATAGATATACCTAAGACCCCGAGACAAGTTAGAAGTTTTTTAGGCACGGCCGGTTGGTATCGGCGATTTATAAAAAAAACTTTGCCAGTATGGCCGCAGCGCTAACAGATACATTGAAGAAGTGTGCGAAATTTTCAATGACCTCAACCGCGATAGAGGCTTTTACAAATTTGAAATACGCTCTCACCACTGCGCCCGTTTTGAAACACCCAGACTTCTCTAGGCCTTTTTTCATCCAGTGTGATGCATCAAAAACAGGTATTGGTGGCGTGTTGTTCCAAAGGGGAGACAATGGGGAAGAAGGCCCGATCGCTTTCTACTCCCAGAAATTAAACAACTGCCAGAAAAATTACAGTGTCACCGAAAAAGAATGTCTCGCAGCTGTAATGGCCATAAAGAGATTCCGCCCATATGTGGAGCTAATGCAATTCACGGTTGTAACTGATCATGCCAGCCTGAAATGGCTGATGAACATGAAAGATTTAAGCGGAAGGCTGGCTAGATGGTCATTGCAGCTACAGGCATTCAATTTCGATATTGAACACCGAAAAGGGAAGGATAATGTCGTGGCTGACATGCTCTCCCGTCTACCGGTGGTTGAAGACGTTCAAGTGGAGGACGAATTGTTCGATTTTGAAACAACGGAATTTCCAACATAAAGAAAAATCATGAAAATCTGTCAGATCTAGTGGTGAGAGACGGCTTAATATATAAGAGGGTAAAACCGGAGAGCGATTCTACATTAAATGAAGTATCGTGGAAGTTGTGGATACCAGAGTCTCTTACCCACCTTCTTATTGAAAAAGCACATGACAGCTTAACATCGGCGCATGGAGGAATCGGGAAAACACTATATAGGTTGAGGCAGTTATATAATTGCACAGTATGCAAAGAAATTAAACCATCAAACCACCAGATGAAACCGCCAATAGGAAATGAAGTGATTACACAAAAGCCATTTCAAAAACTGTATATGGACTTTCTTGGAAAATATCCCAGATCAAAAAAAAAAGAAATGCATACATATTTATTGTTGTGGATAATTTTTCAAAATTTACTTTTCTGAAAGTTATGAAGGAAGCTACGGTAAGCCAGGTGATTAAATTCTTGGCGGAAGAAATCTTTTACAAATTTGGGGTGCCTGAGACCATACACAGTGACAACGGTGCACAGTTTGGTTCCAAATAATTTAAAGATATGATTGCTTTGTATCGTATCAATCATATGAGAACCGCACCGTATTCGCCACAATCAATTGCTTCAGAAAGGGTGAATCAGTCCGTTCTAGCTGCCATACGAGCTTACTTGGAGAAGGATCACCGTGACTGGGATATGTACCTGACGGAAATAGAATGCGCCATAAGATCTTCGGTACACACGGCAACAGGAGTAACACCATTCTTTGCTTTATTTGGCTACGACATGTACACGAATGGAAGCGACTACAAACTGGCGCGAAAACTAAATTCCCTTACCGACCGACCATGAGATTCGTAATTTAGATAAAAGGGATAAGATGGAACTGATTCGTGAAAAACTACGCCAGAATATGCATGAAGCGTATGAGAGAAGCTCCAAAAGATATAATAAAAGAGCTAGGATAGTAACGTTTTCACCCGGTCAGGAAGTTTATCGAAGGAACTACGTCCAAAGCAACTTTGGTAAACATTTTAATGCAAAATTTGCCCGAAAGTTCCTCAAATGAAGAATTGTCCAATCAGTGGGTAATAATATGTTTGAGGTGGAAGATATGCGAGGAAGGCCCTTAGGGGTATGTCACGCCAAAGATTTAAAAATGTAGTTAATTATTAATTGATCCAGTAGAATAGTATGAAACGGATCAGTCGCCAGGGATATGGGGTATTAAACGGGCTAGTTTTGAAACTCCGGAAAAAAATAGAGAATTGTTTTTTTAGCAATACCCGACGTGTCGTTGGTCAATATGTAATACGCAACAGACATGTTTTTCACTATTGACAACCTCTTTCCGTAAGTCTGTTAAATAATACGCCAGTCAAAGAGAATTCTGAAAGTAATTCTCGGTAAAAGGTTAGAAAGATCACTTCTGATTAAAAGCTCATATAGGTACATATGTCATTGTACTGTCGAAAAGGAAAGTATTGCATTTACGTTTATTTTAACTATTTTGTTACCTTTTTCATATAATTGGTAATTGGGGTATAGTTTGGACAATATGAAACAGATAACAAGAAAATCTGATTTCAGTTCAATATATATTGTTTGCGTTTGAACATGAACATGTAGTGAATGCATGTTCGACACATGCCGCATTTAGTAGCTAAACATCTTTGTATGTCAAAAATAGAAGGTAAATTTCATACATTAGCTCTGTCTGCGTACACATATTTTGCATCATTTTGTGCAAAATGTTGCAAAATCTTGCAAAATGTTGTCTGCGTACTCCAAATCTCTTGCAGCGAGAGAGCCAAAAATAGAATTTTTTGACAGTTGGAAGTTAGAGAACTTGTAAAATGTTGCTGGAAGAATTTCTGCTTGCAAGATTTTGCAACTAGTTTGAACAGCTGTTTTTATTTACTGTTTGAATGAAATAATTTTTGTGAAATGAAAATAAAAATTTAAATTAACAATGGCAGAGGTAAGAAGTTAGAATTGTGTTGATTTTTAACGTTTATAATAAATTATAATAAACAAAACATTTTACTTCATGCTAGAAACGTGCAAATATACAGTGCGACACATGTGCTAAAATTCCTTTGCTTTGATATTTCAACTGTTTACACGCCGATCAGCTGTTTTCTTGCAAGATTTCACTGGATGCTGTCTGCGCACTTTTTGAGATATTTTCAACCGAGAGTAAAATTGTTCTTACCCTCCCACAAAAAGTTACTGAGTATTTGCTACTGGAAAAGTACGCAGACAGACCTATTCCTGATCGAATTCCTTTTGTTTTGTTAGATTGGAACATGACGACTGAGAATACATACATGTGTACATATATACAAACTAGGGATGTGTGATTAATTAAGTAATCAGGCAATCTGATTAATCGACACTGATGATCGAATAATCGAAAATTTAAATAAGCGGGCAATTAATATTAAGAGGTTTTCTCAGTTCAACGACCTTCTTTACCCAAAATGATCAAAAGTGTATTACGTTTTCCAAAAAAAAAAAATATTCGAATAATATTCAAAAATTATTAATCAATATGCAAATCAATTGATAGGTAATAGTTTTGATCATAGAATAATACATACCATAGAAGCTTTTATTCGCTCAATAAATTAAACGTCATAGGTACGATGGAAAGTAAACATCGGATGGTGGAAAATATGGATTCAATAATACCAGATGGTGGCAATAGTATACAGCGATCAACAAAGGAACAACAACCGAATTTCGTGTTTTTGTGGCAAACTAGTTGTGTTAAATACAATACAAATGTATACCAACAATAAAAGTCAACAAAAAAGTGTAAAATATATTTAAATTTTTCAGTTCTACACCAAAACGACAGGAAAAAGTTAAGCGAACATATTTTGTAACTCCACCTGGTGTAAGATAATTTTAAATTTAATTGCTCTCATTTCCACAAACCTACGATGAAGAGTGTGAAATGAAACGTCAGATGAGAAAATAAGTTTATCTACGTATGTATTATTCTATGGTTTTGATTAATAAGAATTTTTGAGTGTTCTATTAACTAATTTACCACGATTAAAATTAATCATTATTGTAATCAGTCGACTACTCACATATCCCTTATAGGAACCCGTGTAAATTCGCATTTGAATCACAAAGCATAAAATAGCTTTCCAATTATACCCCTTTGTCACATGGTGCTCTCTAAAGTTTAATATTATTTCATTGTAACATGGTACATACGATTTTACTCACATGATTTTGCGTAAGTCACCGGGGGAAGGTGGTTGCCGTATATGCCCTACGAGAAGGTATGCGTATAATAGAGGAAAATACATATATGCAGCTTCAGTATATACCCGTACCCATATTCTTATACCCGGCGTGAGACTTCGGCGTGTGGGAGGTGCCCACGTTGTGAACCCCGCACACCGCTTCCTACTGCGATACCTGGTATGCATCGGTGTTTTGTTGCGTGTTGTCGTTAATTTCTAGGTATAAATTTGAAAACTGAGCTATGACCAAAAAAAATAAACATCAATTGACTAGGTACATGGGGAGAAATATTTGTTAGATTTATTGTTGTAGTTTTTTTTTTATAGTTGAACAATTAAAAATTAGCGTAAGAAAAGTTACCGTACAGTGACAAATATTTAGCACGCCCACCTAAAGATAGAAGAAATATATGGTGGGAAATTAGGAATGACTAAATATATGGCCTTTTCTCAGAGGTAAGATGGGCATACAAATGTCTCCCACATCGGGGATTCACATTGAGTCGAAATGCTGCCTATCACCTGGTGAGTGCGGTGGGGAATCGGCAAGTGAGTTAGGCACGGTGGATAGCGATACGAGATGGCAAGTCGCAGTGACGTCATCTTCAAGGCCTTTGGTCAAACGGGACCCATATCGGCCTGCGGGGATGTTCATTAGACCACCCACCATTCATTTAACGCGTGATGGAGGACATTGATAGCCTATTCCTCGGCATGACTGAAATGCGTGAGACTATTGCCCAGGTTACTGTTTACTTGAAGTACCACGAAGTGCAACAAGGTAGCCAGCCGCCATTGGTATGGAGACTGTTTTGCGTTTACCGATTTGATGACGGGGTATGATTCCAGTGGTTGCCGGGCTTACGAGTTGATGTTATGGAATGGGATTTCTTTTTTGTCCGGCTATGTGTCCACATTCACGTTTCTATGCTTCAAAGGCGGACATAGCACTTTCGGTCGTCATTCCAGGGGTTAGGAGGCACGTGGTTGAGACTACACAATTTGTTTCAACCTATGGTGCGTTTACGGAGCTCGCGATGTCGTGCCAGGTGACCTAAGGGTGTACCGATAAAGTGTATATAGTAAAGTGTACTTCTATAGCTTATGGTACACAATATTATAATTTTTTTGATGATCGTGGCTGTGTCTCTCGTGGTAGTCAATAAGTTTCGTAAAAGGAATGTTAGTGAATTTGGTCGAAGTTATACAGTAGTTCATTCATGTTGGTAGGGTGGGAGTTGGCAACGCAGGTAGAAAGTGATGCCATGCAAAGAGTTGTATGTCAACGCCCTACTGCTGGCACGAATTGTCAAAAAGACGTTACCGCCTTAAATTTGTTTTTATGTGCCACATAGAAACCGTTTAAGAGACGGACAGGAGGAAAAACAAGGATGGGCGGGCCGAGTGTGAGGCGTAAAACCAAAGTCTCTTTTTAAATCTGTATTCGTTTTGTGTGGTAATCAGCCTTATTCTACATTACAATCCAATAGTAATTTTCTCCGTTATTGCAACTTTGGTATTCTCCATTCCGTTTCGATTCAATTTCTTATCGTGACTGAGTTTTTACGATCGTGTGTATTCTGCGTTACAATCGTAACTCAGGTTTTCTAAGTTGGTAATTACTTGACGGAGCGTCTTAAAATTGTTGTGTTTGGTGAAAAATTAGTCAAAAAATCTAGTTTAAGTGTAAAAAAGAGGAATTGAGCAAAAAGGTAAGTATAAAATACAATAAAAAATAAATAAAACGTTTCATAAATTATATAAATTGTTTATTTGTTTGTACTGATTTGTGAGTTTTATTTAATTTATTGCAGGTCAAAAACAACACCGAAGCAATACGCGAATTTGCTGACTTTAATGTCAGGAAAATTAGACATGGCCACTGCGTACTCGAAGCGTCCGAAAGAAGAAGTCCTGGCATTTTGGGAAGAGGTCAGAGTGGAGCTAAATTCATTAGGGCCACCAACAAAAGATGGAATAAAGCCGCCACTACTCTGTTAAGCGGTGATAAAGACGTTAACACATTTAAACGCGTCTTTATTTAGGCGAAAGTTTTTTTGGAATCTGTAAAAGTAAAAAATTATTTAACACATCAACACTTTTAAAACAAATCTCTTAGAATTGATCGCTCATCTCGAACAGATTGCAATTGTCTCTCAATTTTCGCTTTTCAAGTCTTTCCCTCTGTATTCCGGAGCACGTTGTTCTCCTCATCCAACAAAAACGCCGCTGCTGTCGATTCCATTTCTCTTAACTTTACTTTGTGTTACAATGATGTTAAACACATGAAAATAACACCTCCGGCACAACAAAATTCTCCGGCACAATATCCTTGTCCGGCACAACAACACACTGGTATAATTTGGCCACAAATACCTTTTACTTATGTTCTGCCTTTTTTGTATTTCGGTACTCACTGATGTGTTAAATTTGTTAAAGTATCAACTAAATTCAACTTTTTATTAAAATGTTTACACAATTGACAATAGTTTTTGTTTCTATCTCATACGTTTCACAAAAAAGCAGCTGTTTGTGAATACACTCTTGTCTTCCTCTTTTTCTTCCAATTCAGTTTTTAGTTGGAATACCATTTTACGATCGTAACGTAACGGAATGCGGAGACGGAATTGTAATGCAGAATAAGGCTGAATGTTTTTTTATGTTCGTGTAGATTTACAATTTTCATGTTAAGTCCTCAGCCTGGGGAATGGCGGGTTGGAATCCTCCCTGAGGCCAACGAGCTGCCGGTGAGTCATTTCCCAGGACATCTAGCAGGACCATAACATACATTGCAATAAATACATATTGCCTTGGACTCATCATTGGAGGTTTAACCACTTTCTATAATAGGGGTCTGCTTTCCATATCTTCCGATATTTTTGAGTGTCCCACCACCTAAAAATTTATAAGTAATACAAAAATAGAAGCAAACAGTCAACGGTGTTAAACGGTGGTACCAATAAATTTAAAATTCTTTCGCAAATTGATCTTGTATAGAAAACGGGCTAAATAAAAACTCGAAACGCGTGCACGGTACGCGTTTTTCCAAAAAAGCGCCAATGAAATTTTTTTCGCGTTTTACAAGATCGAAAAGTGTTAAGTCTAGCCCCATAAGAACTAAGTTGGCATCACTGCATAGCAGAAAACGAAAATAAACCGAACGGTAACTATACCAATCCCACATTTTGCAAATATTCTTAGTGATTCGTTCATCGTACTGTTCGTTAACTGAAACTTTACGCCAAAAGTTTTTGTTTCATATGTCACAAACTGTGTGTATTGTGTAATGGCTGTAACACTACTATTGTATAGTTTGTTGCTAAGTTGATGCTCATAAGAAACAACGGTACGAAACGAAGTAGACTAAAGGGTGGAACAATGAAAACTTGTTTTAGTTTTTTTATTTGCGATCAGTTTGTTTTAGTGTGCCAAATTGATCGGAAGCATGCCGCGACCACAAAATAACGGTTTGAGTGGACTTTTTGAAAATAATAATAATAATGATAGTGTGTAGAAATGGGAATTGCAGTGGCAAAATTTTAAACAAGCATGATGGAAATTTGGAAACACATTTGAAAAACATTCATACTGAACTATATGATATAGAATAGTATGAACGACAACCAAGAATGCCGCTTGATAGCAATCTTATGGAATTTTGGAGTGGTCAAAACAATTCCTTGACATGCTTAGCTGAAATTCTTTAGCTATTCAGTGTACACATATTAGTGTAGAGCGACTATTTTCAGCCCTGAAATATATTTTATCAGACCAACGAAATAAGTTGGCAGGTGCACCATTAAATTTAGAACATATTTTACTGGTGAGAGCTAATGGAGCTTTTGAATACGACAAATGAAAATAAAAGGGTTGCCATTTCTAAAGAATTATTTTTTATTTGCATTTTTTTAAGTCCTGA
Organism: Phaonia tiefii; assembly: GCA_963931995.1. Classification (NCBI taxonomy): domain Eukaryota; kingdom Metazoa; phylum Arthropoda; class Insecta; order Diptera; family Muscidae; genus Phaonia; species Phaonia tiefii. The sequence goes on along the minus strand of OZ008368.1, from coordinate 190,431,222 downwards.
ACAGGTTTCAGATTTTACCCAAAAACTTCCATTTTTCTTAAAATTATTTTTTTTTTGTTTGTTTATGTTATGTGTCTAAATATTTGAATTCAGAATTGAAATAAATATGTACGAATATTTTTATATATTTTACTAAGATCTCTCTTTATATATTTCTTAAAAAATGTTATGTTATGTTTCAATAAAATGAAATTAAAACTGGATATACATGAAGCTCTCCCCAATCCCTTCATGGGATGTTATGGGACACCATTTTTTTTTATACATGTATATAAATATGTGATTTTGCTATTTAATTTTTTTTTTTGGAAAAAAAACATTTTTTTGTTTTGTGTATTGTTTTTTGAGTATAAACTTTATGTTCGGTTTATTTCCTTTACTTTGTTTACATTATTGTTTCATTCTTATAGTGCTCCCGAACGTTAACATGAACGAAAGAAATGTTCGCAAAAAATTCTCATTGTGTATCAATGAGTTTCGATTAGTTCCGTAGAATGAGCGCAATGAAACTAAACCGTACCGTTCGTTTATTTTCGTTCTCTGATACATAGTACCAACAATCCGTATCCGACAAATTTCAATTTCGAATTGAGTTACATAGTAGGGGCCCAGATTATAGAGAATAGTTTATTCGAGTTATATACATAGTTGGAAAATCTGTTTTATATTTTATACAATCGAAGTACACATGGGTCCACTTATGTATATTGCACTTGGGTGATTTTAGAACCACGAATTGAATAAAATCACGGTGTTTCTAAGAGAATACGAGTAAATAACCCTTTGCCAAATCGGGATGCAACATCATACAGTTGATTTTTGTTTCAAATTGGTCCTTTTGCGTTGACTTTTGTTGGCAAAATCCATAGAATAATACATACATAGATAAACTTATTCTCTCATCTGGCGTTTCATTTCACACTCTTCATCGTAGGTTTGTGGAAATGAGAGCAATTAAATTTAAAATTACCTTACACCAGGTGGAGTTACAAAATATGTTCACTTAACTTTTTCCTGTCGTTTTGGTGTAGAACTGAAAAATTGAAATATATTTTGCACTTTTTTGTTGAATTTTATCGTTGGCGTACATTTGTATTGTATTTAACACAACTAGTTTGCCACAAAAACACGAAATTCGGTTGTTGTTCCTTTGTTGATCGCTGTATACTATTGCCACTATCTGGTATTATTGAACCCATATTTTCCACCATCCAATGTTTACATTCCATCGTACCTATGACGTTTAATTTATTGAGCGAATAAAAGCTTCTATGGTATGTATTATTCTATGGCAAAATCCCTGTAACCAATATGATTTTTAGTTTGTGTTAAAGGAAAAAAATAATAACTCAAAACCAGTCGTAGAAACCATAGAATAATACATACCATAGAAGCTTTTATTCGCTCAATAAATTAAACGTCATAGGTACGATGGAAAGTAAACATTGGATGGTGGAAAATATGGGTTCGTTCAATAATAATAGATGGTGGCAATAGTATACAGCGATCCACAAAGGAACAACAACCGAATTTCGTGTTTTTGTGACAAACTAGTTGTGTTAAATACAATACCAATGTATACCAACGATTAAAGTCAACAAAAAAGTGCAAAATATATTTAAATTTTTCAGTTTTACACCAAAACGACAGGAAAAAGTTAAATGAACATATTTTGTAACTCCACCTGGTGTAAGGTAATATTAAATTTAATTGTAAGGTAATTTTTAATTTATCTATGTATGTATTATTCTATGGTAGAAACGAACACTTTGGACATTGGCAATCGAGCTACATAGCTGTGTACAAAGTTCACTTATTCGAAAATCGAATGAGTAACCAGATTATCGAGAATTCTTCATTTGAATTCGAAATACATAGCGGCAACAATCCGTTTTAGATTTATTTTTGTATAGTATGTATCTAATTACATATTAGGGGCCGAGGTCTAGTGAATCTGTACAAATCTGAACCAACAGATTAAATCGTTGACACACCAAAGACGCATTCTACCTATCGTTATACGACAACTTCTATCAAAATTTTGTATGCCGGAAAACCCTTTTCTTTCCGTAACTCAATTAAAGATAACTAAAAAGAAGCCCCTTTATGGTCAGTTTTTAAGTGGGTAGTTAACTATCGGATTACCTAATCGCAATTGAAAAATAATTGAATATGAATATTGAATATTTATTAGTAGTATTTTTAATACTTTACATTACATTATATGTTTTGTTTTGCTTTTTACAAATTATATCAATAACTCTGATTAAAAAATTTAAATATTTTTTATAAAAATTACAATTTCTCTTCTGAATAAATTTGGATTCATTTCATTCTTAATAAAATTTGGCATCATGTTGTATAGATTTAATCCTTTGTAGAAAAGTGTTCTTTGCATTGTGTTGTTATCTGGTCGTTGTAGTCTAAAATCCGTAGCGTTTCTTAAGTTGTATGGTTGAACATCCCCGACGTATCTTAGTTGTTCTACTAAATAATCAGGCGCCTCCCCCATTTTCATTTTTTGAATAAAATGAATTGTGTTTAGCTCTAATCTTTGTTGTATATTAAGTCATTTGAGTGTATCTAACATATATTTTATTGAGGTAAATCGATTGTATTTAAGTATTGCGCGCATAGCTTTATTTTGTAATTTTTGCATTCTTGATATTTGTTGTTCTGAGCAGCATGTGTATAACACAGTAGATCCAAATTCAAAATGTGGTTTAATCGTAGTATTGTAAATGTTTATTGCTGTTATAATTGATATTTTGTTTCTAATACGTTTAAAAAACCCGATTTTTTCCAATTTTTTTACATATATATTCAATATGTTCTTTTAATTTTAAGTCTTTGTCTATTAGAAAACCCAGATATTTTATATTATTAACTTTTTCTATTATTACATCGTTAATTTTAAATGTTATGTTAGCGTTCATATTTATTTCCCTTATTTTAGCTTTATTTTCGTTTAACTTTAATTTATTCATTTTTAACCATTTATTTATATTATCCATAATCATTTGATAAGTTAGCGTGACATAACTCCTCCGTGTCCGCTTCAGTGAAAATCAGCGTATCGTCAGCATAGAGAACAATTTCACATTTCTCCAAAACTTTTTCCATGTCATTGATATACATATATAATAAATAGGAGCGCATTTATCGTAGCATTTGATAACGTGCCATTAACATTTATAAATTGCCTGCGATTAGTTAAATATGACTCAAACCATTTCAATTCCGTATTTATAAAGTTTTTGTAGTAGAATATCTCTATCGATTGTTTCAAACGCTCTTTTAAAATCTAAAAAAATCGCCATTATTTTTTTATTCTTCTTCGTGAATTTCCATCTATTTATAACATAGTTGACTGCTGTTTCACATGAAAACTTTTTTCGGAAACCCGACTGATATTTTGAAAGTAGCTTGTGTTGTTCCATATCATATAACTTTCTAATTGATTTTTAACTGTCTTTTCAATGATTTTTTCAAAAGCTTTTAACATATTTATTGGGCGGTATTCTTCACATTTTTCTGTATTTTTAACTTTTTCTATGGGTGTAACCATAGATTCTTTCCAACTATTTGGGAAAATTCCAGTTTCTAGTGATTTATTTATAATTTGCAGCATAATGTTGCCTGCTATGTCCCAGTTATCCAAAATCATATTGATTGTTACTCTATTGTAGTCAGGGTTTTTTAATAGTCTTGCATATAGTTTTAAGTTCTTCTATAGATATTGCACGGAATTTAAACTTTAAATTTATCACAGGTATTTTGTTTTCATATTGCACATACTCGATGGAGTTTCTAATTTCTTTAATACTATAGACGAAGTAATTATTAAAGTTTTCGGCTATTTGAAAATTGTCCGTATATTCTATTTGATTAAATATCACACTTGTTATTACCTTTCTGGGTTTTCTTAAAACTAGTTCTTTTATTATTCTCCACATTTCTTTCTGGTCCTGTGCACTGTTTATTTTATCATTTATAAATTTATTTTTCTCATTTTCGATTTTAACTTTATATGTATTTCTAGTTATTTTGTAGTTAGTCCACGCTTCGTCGGTGTTTTCAAACATTGCGCATTGATATTTAAAGACCTTTTCCCTTTTCAAAATTTTTAGATCGTTATTAAACCATTTATTATTTCCATTTTTATTTATTTTTGTTTTAAAACAGAATCTTTGTATACACATTATCGAAATTATAGACATTATTGTTAAAGTCGCTTTGTTCATTATATTGTAATAATGATCTTATTTCGTTTCCGAATCTAGCTTTATTGTATTTAAATAATGTTATTTCATTCTCTTGATTTTCATGCTCAGTATTGTCGCACTCGATAAAAATGTCTATAGATTCATGATCTGCTATTTTATTATTCACATTAATTTCTGCCGTAATTAATTCGTTATTAGTTATTATATAGTCTATTAATGTGTTTGATCTTTGCGTTATTCTAGTATGTATATTCGTTTATTAAATGTTTAAGGCCGTTATCATTAAGAATACTTTTCAATTTACTCGTATAAAAATCCCGATTCCAGTCAATATTGAAGTCTCCGGCTATTAGAATGACAGTGTTTTTATCACATATTTCATCTACAAAATTTTGGAATATATCACAGAATTCTGATTTCGATCCACTTGGTGATCTATATATTATTACTATTATAATTGATGTTTTTTCATATTTTGCCATATATGCACTAATCCAGTATGTTGAGTCTTTTTTAATATTGTCTTTAATTTTATTGACATTCCAATGTTTTTTAAAATATATTATTACTCCACCAGTCCTAGACGAATTCGACAACGTACTATAATGGTCATATTGTTTAATTTCGATTTCATTTTCTTCTACTTCACTATTTTGATGTGTTTCCGTTAGTATTATAAACTCAGGTTTTTCAGTTTCTGCTATTATTTCCAGTTGTTTGAAGTTATTAGTTAGGCCTTGAATGTTGGTATATATCCCATGTATCCTCTTTGATTGTTAGGCTGTTAACCCTATTCTTCTTCTTTTTAAGTTCAATTTATTTTGGTATACTGGACATTCGCGGTTGTTAGTTGCATGATTTTCATCAAACCCTAAATTTAATCTTCTGTTTTCTTTCATGCAATTTACACATTTCATTACTATTTCCTTCGTACATTCTTTACCACTATGGTCTCCATGGCATTTGTAGCATACATCTTCATTCTTACATTCCACCGCTTTACGGTTATAACCTTGACATTTAAAACATCTCATTACACTTGTACCATCAAACACCCTGCATCTATCCCATCCAATATTCAGTTTTTGAAGTTAACTTTGCATTTAGATTTTCAGTGGCAATTAAAGTAAGCCGTCATATTTTAAAAATGTGTAAAAAATAATGTTACCGCAACAATTTAACGATCTAGGCTCAAAATATATGTACAAATACTCAAAACAGAAACATGTATTTTATGCAATCTTACATTTCTCATTTTGACAGTCAGTAATGTGATTGTCACAATCATATGGGTCTGAGTACAAGTTAACCAACCTACATTGGGTGGTTAAATCATTGATAACCATTGACTGAAAAACAAAATTCGATGTTTAACCACAATTTAACTAAGAAACGAAGATCACAACTGACTGAAAAACTGGTCATTAGGAGCAAACTGGAGTGCCCTGTTTAGTTTGCATATTAGAGTATATGTGACCAGTATCGATATTAAATCGAGTAAATACATTTTAATTAAATTTTTTCTAGTTTTTATTTACATTAATAAAAAACTTAAATTTTTGTTTTGCTACTCACGCTTGTGCGAAAACTTAACTTACGATACTAGAAGGAAGATAATCAAATAAATGATAGACTTGTATATATTAAAACATCTTAAACCAAGGCCGAAGAGACATCGTCACGTGCTCTAACTTTTCAAGGCAATCGAGGTTGCAGCTGCTTTCTTTGCAGCCTTTTTAGCAGCTTTCTTATCGGCTTTATCGTTAGCATCAATAACGCGACGTTTTTTCTTTAGGAGCCATTCTTCCTTTTCTTTAGCCTGTTTTTCACGTATCAGTTTGCGGAAAAGGTTACGATGCCGCGGCTTAACCATGCGAGCCTGCAGGCGATGTTCGTCGACTTCGCTTTTACGAAGAAGTCGCTTATTCTCTTTGTGAACTTTGCCGGATTGTACGGCCATTTTCTTTTTCTGTAAAGTAAAATATTATTCCTTTATTTAATTCTGTTAGTTATGTACAAAGTTCTTTATACTAATACCTCTTGCAACCTTATTGTTTCTTTGTCGTCAAGAGCTTCGTCCTCGTCCTCTTCCTCTACATCGTCTTCCTCTACCTCGTCTTCATTGACATCTTCTCCCATATATTGATCAAACTCAATTTTTTCCTCCTGGTAAGCTCTTTGCAACTGAGCATCTATGAGATTTTGTGCCGCTTCTGCATCTTCTTCATTTTCTTCCTCCGAGTCCGAAGACTCGGCATCACTTTGTTCATGTGTCTCAATAAGTGAAGGGTCGTGTAGGGACTTCTCTTCTGGTGGTATGTAGGCATCTCGTGTGGTATCAACAAATGGTGAAAGATGTGGTGGCAATACAACACCTATGAAATATTTGTTAGTAGGCAACAATTTACGTCTATTGACACAATCGAACACCCATTGCGGTTGAATGTAGTCTCTTGAGATATATTGTTTACTAAGGCTTGGTCGATCTACAATTTGATGAGTAATAGTCTCGTCGGTCTCACCAAACGTCGCTCCAGGAAAAACTGTGGAATCCCATGAGACATTACCTCCAAATGAACGGATTAAAATGACCAATGGTTCTCTGGGAACTTCACGATTAATAAATAATTTCAGACCTTTGAAGAGAGTACGAAGTCTTGCAATTTCTTGAGCTTCTTGCTTCATTCTCAAAACTCTTTTGGAATCTCCATCTTGGTCTAAAAGTTCCATATCCATTTCATTGTCTTCGTCATCTTCCTCCACCTTATCTGTGCGCATTAATTGAAAATTCAATGCTGCAATGCGATCTGATACAAAGCTATGCTCATCCTTCAAGGTCTCATCGCTGTCAGACAATACACCAGTTGGGAATTGTGGGGGATATGCCAAGTTGATGCTATTGTATAAACGGAAGTTGGTAAAGCCCAACATAATAGTATAGAACTCCACAAAAATGGACATGACTTTGAAATCTACTTCAGCTTTTGAATGAGGTTTGAAGGGATAATAATGGGGCACAATCCATGTAACTTTTTGGCCCTTAATGTCTGCCTGGAAGTAATAGCCTTTGATAGAGATGAATACTTTCCTTAACGATTTGGATGCGATGACATAGTGCAAGAATTCAATGGTTAAACGACGACATAACGCTGACTGTTCTCTTGGAATTAAACGCAACGAGGGGAAGGTGCTAAAGAGAAACAAAAGGGTCAAGCAATCATCTAAATCCTTAACAGCATCAATGAAGGTTGGATAGCGTTCTTTGACAATGTGATCTAACTTCAATTCGGGGAATTGGGCTAAGCGCCTCTTTAGGTTGCGAAAATCCTTAATAGCACGATCACGTCCGGTTTTCTTGGCAAAAATCTATAGAAAAATAAAATGCATAAATTGATGTACATATAAATTTATATTGAAAATATGATGATTTATTCATTTCATTTCCTTTACAATGTATTTTGTATACTATATTAGATATGTCAAATTTATCTATTCTATAAAAAAATAAGGGACAAGATAACCAAAACTCGACGGTGGAACCGAAAAAGTTTAAGCCTGGATTTTCTGGGGAATTGGAAAAATCAAAAATATATGATACTAATAACTACAATATGGCCCATAGGACAACTCACACACTAGGTAGATAGAATTGATAAAAAAGATAGAATTGATAAATTTGACATATCTAATATAGTATACGAAATACTTTGTAGAAGAAATTATGGTGAACGTGCAATATGGTATATGTAGATACAACTAAAAATAAACTGAAGACTAGAATTGCAGGACACAAATCAGATCAAAAATATAGACACATCTCAACACAAAAAACAGCATTATCGTCATTATCAGGGAAAATAATTATAAACGTCGACTTAGGTTAGAAATGTTACAGATAATAAGGACTCCAATAGCGAAGAGAATATTCTTTAAAGCAGATACGGATAATGTAGCACAGAATTATAGACATTTCATTAGAAAAGTGTAGAACATTTCTCCGAAAATTGTATTGTTGTATCATTGAACTTGTCATTATGTAACTTTCTGAATTTATCAGGATGTAACTTTTTGAATTTATCATTATGTATAATTTTTTTCATCCAAATTCTTTTTCTGGCTGTAACTTAAAACATTTTTCATATGATAAAGAAAAATTTCTTTAAATATTTAATTTTTTAACTTTGTTGTTGTATTTTCAATTGACATAATTTTTTTTTAAATTCATTTCATTGTTAATTAATAATTGTGTTTATCTTCCTGACGATAGCTACCCAATGGGTAGCGAAATATTGAAGAATTAAATAATTTAAAATATACCTAACGCTCGAACATTTTAATTTTAAATATAAATTTACTTTTAGAACACATTATCAGTAAAACGTGTGTCACATTGTTTGTTTATCGATGATTTATTTGTTCATCATCTGTTTGTAGGTGTCTATAGCATCCGATTTGTATAAACAAGATCATTGTTATGGCAGAAGCACATTCATAATATTCAATCATTACAAGAGTTTGACTTCCTTTTATTTCCACAGAAAACAAACAACAGTCTCGTTTAAAAAAAAGTCTGAAATGGAAACCGCTTAACATGGAGTTTCACAAATTTTGGCAAATCTTATTTTGTTTCATCTGCTTCAAAAACACATAAACGTTCCGTTGTTTGTTCCATAAGTTGACTTTCAAAAAGTAAAAATAGACTTTACAAAAGTAGAAAGTTGAAAATTCGAATTACCGTGTTTGATAAATAAGATCCGTGATAAATAATAAGATCCTAATCTATAATCAAATCCTGAAACCTGTCTGGATATATGGAATACAGCTGTGGGGTTGTACAAAAAACGCAGAAATCAATGTTATTCAACGATTCCAGAATAAGGTTCTAATGGATTTTGTTCGAACTCCTTGGTATATTCGAAACGGTGATCTGCATCGAGATCTCAGAGTGACAACAGTGAGCGAAGAGATTCAACGCCAGGTAGAAAAACACATGTTAAAAGTGGAACAACATCCAAACGAGCTGATCCCGCGCCTACTAAACACAATTGTTATTTTTGTTTTGTTTTAATTGTTAAATATTGTTTAAATCTCCTGATGATGCTACACAAAGGAGTAGCGAAATATCGAGGAAAATAAATATAACAACAGCAAATCTGACCTCAAGCTCGAAGAATATTAATTATTTATTGATAAGGAAAAGGTCGAACAACAGAATAAAAATACTAAAATTGGAGAGCACATCCAGACGAGAATGGGTTATGGAAAATTCAAGAGGGATAATCGAACGAGATCAATAATTAACAGGTTCAAGACAACCAGGGACAAGATCGTAAGGATAAGGTCGACAATTACTTTTCTAATACGTTGTCGAAAAACAGGTATTTTCCCAAATTTCATCACAAACTCAACTAGGAATATACAAAGAATCTTTTTTGAAAATGGGTTGCCATCAATTCAACAAAATATTTCCAATTATACACAAGAGTTACACAACAAACTACTCAATCTAGCAATCAAACAAAAGCACGTGTTACTAAGGGAAACTAATAATGAGATGGATACTATAAGAAATAATTTACGTATATATTTTTCAGAAGAAGAAATTAGAGAATTTTTAGAATATGAGGATAGGATAACGATATCAAAAAATAATAGGACAAAGGAAGTACATCAAAGGAAATTTAATTCACTTGTAAATTTACAAGAAAAGAATTTAGGATTTAAATTAAATGAAAAGTGGTTTGTTAATAAAACTGACGTAGACATTCCTAGAGAGGTGAAGTGGATTCTTTCACTTGGGCAGAAACATGCACTACCAGTAGAGAGGAAAGATTTCCCAATTTTGAAAATGATCGCAGAGGGGGAGGATCTTGTACAAACTTTAGAGGAAAAGGAAGAACAGGAAATAGCACGGACTAAATTAACGACAATGTTAGATAGTCAAATGAATAAAATGAAACTAACGAGTACAGATAAATTCTTTTTAGATAAAGTGAATAAGGCAGAGAAATTCCTTAAAAGTAATAAGGATATTTTAATTGTTAATGCTGATAAGGGAAATGCAACAGTAGCTATAAAGAAATGTGACTATGACTCGAGAATAGGCAACATTGTTGGAAATACAGCAGAATACAAGCTAGTGAGCAAAGATCCTACGAGTTCACTAGAAAGGAAGAATAATAAATTCGTTGACGAACTTCAAAAAGTAGGAATTATTAATCAAACACAGAAGAATAAACTTAAAACAACAGTATCCACAGCACCGAGATTATATGGAGTACCAAAAATACACAAAGAAGATTTTCCATTAAGACCAATTTGCTCTTTTGTTAACTCACCATCATATGAACTGTGTAAATACATTACAAACATCCTTAAAAAGATAACGGAAAATTCAAAATATAATGTAAAAGATGCAATACAATTTAAGGACAGAATAAAGAACCAGAAGATTAATAGTAACGACATTTTAGTTTCGTTTGATGTAGTATCTCTATTCCCGAGTGTTCCCGTAGACTTAGCTATCAGTATCATAGAGGAAAAATGGAACACATTAAAGCAACATACAGACATTAATAAATCTTTATTTTTAGATATATTAAGATTTTGTATAGTGGATAACCGATATTTCCAACATGATGGGAGGATATATTTGCAACAAAAGGGACTCCCAATGGGCTCACCAGCTTCTCCAATAGTTGCTGACATCGTTATGGAAAATTTACTGGACTCTTGTATCGAAAAATTGGATATAAAACCAAAAATTTTAACAAAATATGTAGACGATTTATTTTGTGTCGTTTCAGAGGACGAAATAAATACAATTTTGGATGTTTTTAACAGTTTCCACTCCAGTATTAAATTTACAATGGAGAAAGAGTCAAATTCAAAACTTCCCTATTTGGACACATTGGTGGTCAGGAGAGGGGAAAATTTATCAATTAATTGGTATCAGAAACCAACGTCCTCAGGAAGAATAATCAACTTCCACTCGAAACATCAAAAACGTGTGATTATAAATACGGCGAAAAATTTAATAAACCGCGTTTTGACTATAAGTGATGTAGAATTCCACAAGGTCAATAAGGAAAGGATAAGGAACATTCTCAAGGAGAACAACTTCCCGAACCATCTTACCAACAGACTGATAAGTCAATTTGAGGATAAACGACAACCGAACAGGGTTACTACAGATGAGCCAAAAATTTATAAGTCAATAACGTATATACCTGGAATAACAGATAGGTTGGCGAAGTCAAAAATATTTGACGACAAGAATTATAGGATAGCACACAAAACATATAACACAATAGGCAGAATATTTAGTAAAACAAAGGATAGTTTGGACAAATTTGATATGAGTAATATAGTATATAAAATACCATGTAAAGGAAATGACAACGAGGTTTGTAACAAAGTATATGTAGGGACTACAAAAAATAAACTAAAGACACGAATTGCAGGACACAAATCAGATCAGAAATATAGGCACATTTCTACACAGAAAACAGCATTAACATCCCATTGTGCTAGTTTAAATCATTACCCAAACTTTCAGGATACAGCGGTTTTAAATAAGGAAAACAATTATAAACGTCGTTATATGTTAGAAATGCTACAGATAATTAATACACCAGCATTGAAAAGAATTAACTATAAAACAGATACAGATAATGTAGTCCACATTTACAGACATTTAATTAGTAAAAAGTAGAACCATTTAAGCAAGAATTGTTTATCATATCAATCTAATATTTTTCTTTGGGTTAATTTATATGAACTTTTTACGAACATTATTTTTGTTTGTGTAACTTCAGAAAATTTTGAAAAAAGGCGGGAAAATTTGTTTGAATATTTTTGAATTGACATAATTTTTTCACAATTGTTATTTTTGTTTTGTTTTAATTGTTAAATATTGTTTAAATCTCCTGATGATGCTACACAAAGGAGTAGCGAAATATCGAGGAAAATAAATATAACAACAGCAAATCTGACCTCAAGCTCGAAGAATATTAATTATAAATTGTAATCTATTTAAAGTTTTCAGCACCAACGTGGCGTGGCAGCTTACATTAGTTATGTTTTATGTGAAAAGAGTGTATATTTTTCTACGTATATAAAATGGTGGATAAATGGTCAAAGTAATAGGAAACAGAAAATATTTTTTTTGAGTGACGGTCTTGGGTCCTTTGAACTTAAACAGGTTCTCCTCGCTTTTCTTTGAAAAAGACAAGCGGGAGTACAAATCGTTATGCAGAAATTTCATGAATTTTCTTATATTTTGCCCAATGTCTGTCCGACAACAGATTTGCCTTTTTTTGGTTTTTCTTTTGATTTGACTAATTTTTTTCGTTTGTTTCGTCCGAAATCCAGTAATTTTTCCAATAACAAACCTCGATAAATAAATTGCTTATTAGTTGGTTTTATGGTGTCAATTGCCGCAAGTGACTCTAATAAGTACGAACTTTTAATGACTTGTACTGAACTATATTTATATAACCAGTTCAAAACCGATCATTTAGAATCATACAATTTGACTCTGAACTAGCACTGTTAGACTGCTGCACCAATAGTTCAAAAGCGACACTCGAGAGATAATTTCTCCCAATCCTAGGACTCCGCAATGTTAATTTCTAGTGGTTTGTATGGGCAAGTACTAGTTCTATGGTTCAATTTCATTTCATTTCTTTTATTATACAAAATTGTAACTTCAAGCCTATTGGCCAATTAAACAAGTACAACATGCCAATTATGCAAATGCGAAATTATAACAATTAAACAATAATAACTCTCTTTTATATTATATACACTCCGGTTCACTTATTTAAAGGCTATAAAAATTCCATATTCAGCAGCCTTTATCTTTTGCAATTTATAACCGATTGCAGAATTTTAAAATGGAAATGGAAGCTAGACATCTTGACATATAAAAAAAAGCATGACAGTAGTGGTTTCTTAATTAAAGAACTTTTTTTGAGCAATTTATAAAAAAAATTCCAAAAATGTGTTACTAATTTTAATTCAACTAATTTTAATGAAAAACAGTTTTTCTGGTTTTTTTAAATTTATTTTACTTTTGTTAAGAACTATTAGTAATGGGTACAACCCCCTTTGTTTTCAATAACTTCAAATTTATGTAATCCTCCGAAATTTGATTCCAAGCATCCTTAATGGCCTGAATTACTGACTGCTTGTCATCAAATTGTCAACCTCCTTCATAGACCTTACGAGATAACCAAGCTCAGACATTTTCGATAATTTTTAGGTCTGGCGAATAGGGTGGCCAGTCAAGAATATTAACATTTTGGCTTGCAATGAACTCCTTTACTACTCTGGCGTTGTGGATAGGGGCATTATCCTGTTGCAATATCCAAGACATGGGACCAAATAGTTCACTGAACTTCGGAAAAGCCGATTCCAATAACGTTTTATATCTTACACCAGTCATTTTTGCACTTTGAAATTCAAGATCGATGGTGCCATAACACCGCCCTCTCGGCTGTGATGTCGGTTCAAAAAACGCGTTTCTTTGCGCAGATCATGGAAATAATAGTTGAAACCATCAGGCCCATCCAAATTAAACTTCTTCTCATCCGTAAATACAACGGTTCTCCAGTCATTTACATGAACTCTTGGCTGCACAACCAATACCATGTAGTCTCTTGCGAATTGAAACCGCTTTTCCTTACGAGGAGCATTGAGTAGTTGCGGCTTTTTTTATAATTTTCACAGCTCTTAATTACTCTGCGTACTGATGACTTCCACTCCAGCTTGAGCTCTTATTTTTGACAAGGATAAGGCAGAATTGGAAGCAATTCTCGTACGTAGATAAAGGCAATGAAACCCATCCTTTAAAATTTTTTCCATACCCCTCGGGGTCCTTGATGTAATTGTCTACAACTGTCGGGCTCCGTCCAATTCTTTTAGCTATTGCGCGGTTAGAACGATAAACATCAATTTTAGTTTTTTCCGATAGATTTAAAATTTTTTGTTTTGCCATTTTGACTCGTAAAATGATTAAGATGTAATAAATTGTAATAAACAAACGCTCCCTACAAAAAATCATCGCTTACTTTAAAAATAATAAAAAAAATAATAAAGTGCCTTTATTCAAGTGAACCAAAAAAATAGCACATTTTTGAACTTTTTTTACAAATTGCTCAAAAAAAGTTCTTTAGTTAAGAAATTACTATTGTCATTATTTTTTTATATCTCAAGATGTCTAGCTTCCATTTCCAAAAGAAACAGGCAGCTGAATATAGAATTTTTAGTGCCTTTAAATAAGTGAACCCGAGTGTATATTTTACTGCTGAGTTGTTAATAGAACCACAGATGCTGTACGTCAAAAGTTAGTATATATTGCATATATCTTCGTAGCCAATAGTTAGAAACAGTTTAGTTAAAGGTGTTTGTAATAGTGATTGGTAACCAAATCTGAAAATCGATTGTCGATTAAACGATCGACTATTTTCATTTCGATTTTAAAAATCGATTAATCGGTTATTAAAATGGATTTTGTTTTGTTTTGGAATACGAGTAGTACAACTGTTTGTGTTTTATGCATCACTTATATTGCTGATAATGTCCCACATTATTATATAGTGGACGGAGGTTTATATTCAAGTAACACATGAAGAGGTAGTGGCTGTTGGGGAACTTTACATTTACATTGACTCCAAACGGTGTATATCAAAATTTCACCATTGGTACAATATTTTGAGACAAGCCACGACACGACGCCTCTTCTAACAAACAATGGGTTTGAAATTGCGCATATTTCTGTCAATAATTATTCGTTCCGAATAGAATGCAAATCGTTGGAAAGTTATATTTTCGATTCAGAGGTTTTACTAAAAAAAGTCAATATGTCAGATTATTGACGATATTGTTTGTAGTATGCATTTTGTAAAGGTCAGTTTGTAATCTATACTTTTGAAAAAGAAAATAAAAAACTGAGTTGATCCCGTTTTTAATCACAATTTAGTCATATGCATATTGAACTAAAACACCAAAAGAAGTTTAAAATCTAATTTATCCGGTCATTAAAGGATAATGGGTACAAAGATACATATAAAACAAGACAACAGGCATTTTGTTTTGTGCTTAGTTTGGGTAAAACTTTATACAAATATGCACCAATGAAAAAGGATAAAATTCGTGTAAATTTGTCATAAAAAAATAACACAACCAAGAAGAAAGTTCAAATCAGCTGCTCTAACGAGGCGTGGTAGTCCTGCACCAAACGTAATATATTTTAGTCTAAACGTATAATGAATGGCAAATAAATCGGCGATTTTGTCGGTTACACGCAAGATACAAGTGAATCTGACCGTACACCTAAGCTAAGAATTAAGACGAATTGTGTGACTTTAACACCAACTAGAGACGCCTGGCAGAATGGGATCCTGGCACAAACGCCAAATGGGACTCGGAATTTTCAACAAATAAACAATGCCTCAGGTTTCAAAAAGGAGCTAATTGATTTATTCAAATAAATTGTTTATGATGTTTCTTTGTCAATTACAGTAATATTTTAATATTTTGTTAGATGAAAGAATGCATCACAACTTGAAAATGTACACATTGAAACCAACACTGTAATATATAAGACATTAGTCTTGTTGTGATCGGTTATACAAATAAATTAATAAATGAAATGAAAGTGCACTATAGTCTCCCCCATCCCTTCATATGAAAATATTTATTTATAAAGTATAAAAAACTTATAAACTCTACGATGGAAATCCCAGATGATACCAAGTATTACCAGGCCCTATAACTCCTGATACGTAAAATCAACCATCCGCATTAGTACTTTTCTTAAGGATATTTTATCCCCGATAGAGAATATGTCGAAAATATACAACTCTTAACGATGTACTAATTACGTTTTTAAATTTGAAAACAAATTTGTTTGTTTCGGTGACATCGCTTGCTTATATAATCGCTTGATTTGTATGAAGCACTTAGACACACGAATCATTTTCCCAAGTTTATAATTTAAACTCTACCATATTTTCGAATACTATGAATTTTCGCTAAACATCCGTTTTCTTTGCAACTTAGCAAGCGATAATCGCTTGCTTGTAACAAAAACCCGACTAATATACGGCCACGCTTTATTAATACATACATACTTATGTATGCATGTGTCTTACCTTGTAATCACGCAAAGTCCACACAACAGGTTCATGCAATAGAAACCGTATATCCTTAGCGTGATATAAAATCTTTATGTCTGATGATCCCCTTTGAGCCCTACGTCTATGTTTAGGTTCCCGGGGATAGACACCCTTGATGATGCACAAACGACGAAAATCATTCAGAGATAGTTGGAGTTTACGCAAAGCCGCACGGCGTGTGATATACTGTGTTGCCTCACCGGATTCGTACTGTAAAACACAAGGAATTTAGCAAATATCAAATGAACAGTTTTATTATTGCACTTTACCTTCTTAGGACGACGCATTTTGTTGAATTACACTGATTTTTATAGAATTCAATTGAATGTTCTCACAGATCCACCAAAACACGTGTGATTTAGAAGTTGTGTTGTTTTTTATGTGTTTTTAACGTAGAGTTGTATAATGTGTACTTTTATTATTTGTTTTTTAGTTAGCCAACAGAGTAGTTCAATAGCGTAGTACATTAATTGTTGTCATGACCAGTGTAACTACGACCCAATAACAAAAGGCGTTAAGATTTTAAAAAAATTAAACATTTAATACTTTTTGAATTTTAAAACTGGGAACACATCAAAAATGATGTATAAGTAGACAGTCTAAATTTCTCTTCACTCAAATGCCAACAAACAAAACGAGTGAAACCCTAGTACTTCTCTACTCTCTCTTAAGGGGCCCTTAGACCTGTGGATAAGTTGCTCGACTTCAAGTTGACATCAACTTCGATAACTAGACATCAACTTCGATTTTGCCCTTCCACTCTCAAACTAGTTGAGACAACTTCATTTTCTGGTCAGATGTCGAAATGAAAGGTGGTGAGCGCACTGCGAAAACATCACAAATTTTACGAAAAGACGCCATTTTTATTTTCTTTAAATAATTAGAAATAACACTACAAATCACATTTATTTAGTATATATTTTTCCGATACTGTTTAATTTATTTATCTTTTGGTTCATTTATTTACATTTTGCCGGTAATGTTGCCTCATGAACGTTTCTCACCGAAATGCGTATGAAAGTTGATGCAACTTCCCCTTACACTGGTGGATAAGTTGATATCAACTTCAAAAAATCAAAATGGCTTTGATTTTACATCAACTAGTTTGTACAAACCACCAACTTCACCTTACACCATGGATAAGTTGATGTCAACTTGAAGTCGTTGCAACTTATCCACAGGTCTAAGAGCCCCTTTACTCTCTTCATTGAATATTTCAATACACGAGCAGCTTTTTGATAGTGTTATTGTATATAACTATACAAATTCCAACCATGTTGAAGTAAAATTACATAAACTATGCAAAAAGTATGAAATAAGCCAGATATGACGCGAGAGAGAAATGCGTTTGAGTGAACTCCTAGCACTTTTTGGTTCTCTTTTACCAGGGTTGCCAAGTTGCGCACATCTTCTGGTCGTCTAATTGTAAATCGTCTTTGAACACATGTATTAACCTAGAAAATATTATGGTAAATATTTTAGATTTGTTTTGGTCCACGAAACATACACCAAAGCAACACTGGCTCGTATTAGTTGACGTCGTTTTAAAAGTAGGCGACGATGTTGGACTATACCATGGTAAAATTATCTATCGGGTAAACGCGTCAGCCCAGCTGATTTGTGGTTTTTTCATCTTTTCCGTCGGTAAGCTGTCAAATTCGATTTTGTTTCTCTTTGTTTGTTAATAAAATTCAAAGAATTTCAACCAAATTGCAATTTAATAGCATAGACTTTGTATCAAGTAAGACAATCTTATATAATTTTTCACATTTTGTGTACATAGTGGTTTTCATTATTCAGCTAATTTTGACAACTTAACGACGGAATTGCTAATGCGACTACCTAATAGATAATTCTACCAGGGACTATACCATATTTGGGCCCACGTCTAACAAAAAGAACAACTTAAAAAAAAAGTGAATATGGGCCACAAAACCAGAAAATGTTACTTCGACTTGAATTTGAGAAAACTATGTACAAACTTCTTTTCCGTTTTTCTCGAAACATAATTTTTGGTCAGAATACCAAAATAATTCTCAGCATTCGCTATGCTAATGGCGGCTTTCGTACCGGAGCTTCGTAAAATCGTGCGTCAAATTCCGTGCAGTGTCCTTAGAAAAATGCTTTTTGCACAATTTTTTTGTTGGTTGACGTGTTTTATTTATTTTTTCTTGATGTTAATATGTTTAATGTCTTGTTCACGCTGCCACGAAATTGGCAATTTCGGATTGATATTGTCGAACGTAATTGTAATCGTTCACACTGGTTTTGAGCAATTTCGTTGAAAAATGACAACTGTTTGTTTACAAATATTGCTATTAGTAAAATGTTAGTGCCTGGGCACAATAACCAAAATTCTGTTAGGAAATGAGTAAAAACAATAAAATAAATGAATGGTACGTGAACTTTAACATGAATCACTGATTCACCACGGTTTATATAGTTTATTTTCACTAGCCTATTTCGATGTAAACTTAAAATTTCAATCTGATGAATGAGGCGGCATACAATTGTTTTGTTAGTTGTTGTAATTTTAGTAACCACGTGTTCGGTGAACGAAGCCGACCCATAATTATCGACGGCGTTGGAGCAACAAAAAAAAATTAATCGACGGCGGCAACTGAGTTTTTATTAAATGTAATTTTTCTTTTTACTTTACTTTTACTTTTAGGTTCATCTCGTTGGATGTGTAAAAAATTTAGATATGTTTTAGTAATTCGGGTCTTTAAATGCAGCCTAATTGAAAATATCGGCTAACATTTTAAGTCGAAGCATGCTTTAAAGACGGCGGCGTGAACTTCAAAAAAATATCTGCGACGGCGGCACACCAGAAAATTTTCTATCGGCTTCGTTCTCTTGCACATGTGCAAAAAAGAGTACTAAGTTAATTTTGCTGAGTAAAAACAGCGTTGTATACGACAATTTCAAGTCAATTTCTACGAAATTGTCGTAAATATCTCAATTTCGTAGTTGTCAAAATATATGCGAAATTGAGCAATTTCAACTCAATTTCGGCACAAATTGCGAAAGACTTTCAATTTCGCGGCAGCGTGAACAAGGCATAAGAAACTAAAACCAAATAACAAAACAATAATTTAAAACGTGAAATTTATTGATAAATTGGTAAATATAAAATTTTATATGAATTTAGTTGGTAGTTTGATAACTTATTATTCGCCTTGGCGTGTCTCTTTCAATGCGTCAACATTTAAGCGCACGCCTTGGTGTGCATAAACATTAATTATTTCTCAACAGGCATTTACTAAAAGTTAGGTATTTTTACATATTTCCAATATGTTGTTCTTCTACTCTATAATAATCAAATAAAAAACGTGATAGGTTTACCCATAGACTAATACTTATAGTAGACCTAATAGTTCTCTCACCAAATTTATGACGTTTGGCCTGGTGTGATATTTACATTCGATGTTGAAATGAATTGCTTTACTAATACCAGATAGAGGCAATGGTTCAAAACAATGAACAAAATAGCGGCATTCATGCAAACGTGAAAGCCGAGAACTTTTGCTCAGCGCAAGTTTCCCTCGCACCGTTGCATGAGGCACCAGGTAAAGTAGCTCAGCGTAGTTGTGCTCAAAACCATATCAGCTGAACAAGATGGATACATAAGGTGGTAGCAGTATCAATTGCATGTATTATGTATGTGTACTTTTTCTACTGTTCTAGTGCTATCACCTTATTTATCCATCCTAGTCAGATGACAACGAAATGTCAAAAGTTTACACGTTTCTCCATCCTACGTTTGCGCAGCAAATTTGCCTCGAAAACTTTCCACTTTTGAGCAAGTCGCTTTTTATGGGAAATTTGTTTGTTTTGACGTTTGCTGTGCAAGTTTACGATGTTTTCGAGTTTACGAGGTCCTTTCGAGCTTTCATGAAGACCACTAATAACTACAACGGCATTTCGTTTTGTGTGTTAAAATTATTGTGTTAAATACAACACAAATGTATGCTAACAATAACAGTCAATAAAAAAGTGTAAAACACATTTAAATATCACAGTTTTTCGCCAAAACGACACGAAAAATTAAAGCAAGAAGTTGTTGTAATTCCACCTGGTGTATGCCACTTTTCGTCAAACATCTCTGTATCACACCGACAGCATCAAGAATAGTGTGAAAGGAGACGTCAGATGAGCAAAATATTCTCTCTAGTATGAGATTACTCTATGGTTTTACCAATAATATTTTTCTTGAGTATATTTTAATGTGATAAGTTTTAAAGCTTGGCACATAAAACCATCGTGCTATTGCATTTTCCGTGGGCGTTACTAAATAAGAAATATAAAATTTCCCTAAAATAAAAAAAACATGTCTGATTTATCTCAACGTCAAATATAATTATCGCGATGTGTCAGAAGCGTCCTAATTTTATTATTTTAATTTGTTTAAGCAAGCCGATCGTAATGTTTCACATATACGTTCTAAATTTTAAAATCGAAACCGATTTAGTTTGGAAAATATCAAAACAAAGATATCTACGCTCCCTCACCATGCACTGTTGCATGAAAATACACTCAGACAGCATAAAGCAACTATGGTATAGAGAAGAAAATTTACTCATGGAGTGGAATGCCAACAAAGAAAACGAGTGAAGCGCGTCGTTTCTCTGCACTCTCTCTTAATCTCTTCGTTGAATATTTCAATACACGAGCAGTTTTCTGATGATGTTATTGTATATAACTAGAAATTCCAACCATATTTAAATAAAATTGCATAAAGAATGTAAAAAGTATGAAATAATCAAGTTATGACGCGAGAGAGAAATGCGTTTGAGTGAATCGTGTCGACTTTTTTGGATTTCTTCTACTAGGGTTGCGAAATTGCGCCAGTTTTTTCTTCTCTTCTTGTACATCCTTTTTGCAGAAAGTTTGCAAAGTTGTATTTGATTTTGAAGTGTTATCTTGCACTAGACATTTACACCGCCGAGTCACGAAGCAGCCGCCGCCGTTTTTTGAGGTGTTTGCCCCACTGCAGCCTGATTACGTAGAAATCGTCGTGGTAGCGACGTGATTCTGCAGCGTGAGATTTTTGTTTAATCTTTCATATAATCGATCAATTAATGGCATTGTCCTGATTTACAATGCACGTTGCAACCACAATAAACAACAAACAAAAATTAACGTATGGAGTTAAACGACAATTTGAATTTTCCATAACAGCCAGACGAAATTCCACACGCTACAACTCCAACAGACAGTCCCATTTTCTAACAGGATACAGCACGCTGGTCTTGCCGCCGCCAACACCAGGTTAGCCGATCAACCCGCCGCCGCCGGGTTTCCCAGGTCCCTACGCCACCGCCGCAGCAGAAACAATCGGCGTAAACCTCTATATTGCTACATCTGTAAAATATTGCATCTTTTCCGGAATAAACCTTTTTCCACGTGGTATATCTTGCGTAACTTGTAATTCCTATGTAGCCTATGTTCTGTAATGGATAATACTCGTATTTGACAAAACATCGCTTTAGAACAATTGACATTTATTTTTATTTTCTTTAAAGCATGTTTATGGTGCCCTGAAATCATTAGATTTCGAATGAAAACACATACATATGTATGAAATCTATGCCATTTTTAATCTATCAACTTTGTTCACTAGGTGCTGTCCTGTACTAGTGTCACTTTCACTGAAGTTTCCCATAATTCTCATTGACGTTTATTCACAATTGTGGGAAATTTTTCTTAAAGTAATTTAAACAAGGGAAATGTGACAAAATTTAAATAATTTTATATAATAGCATTTGTTTCCTATTTAAAAATCAATTTCAAAGCCATGAGGCCGGTGTTGGTATATCTATAAGTGAAAACCCGTAGCACCGCCCAAAGATAAACATTGCGGAACGCCTTTTTAATCTAAAAACTTCCCCGCGCAAAACTGTATTAACTTCTGTGGACGCAGATGACAAAACCGTCAGAGTGTCTGACGACTCTCTATATGGAATGGTAGCTGAACCGTCGGTGGTGCAATGGGTAGTCTGCGCGCCTCTTGTACATGAGATCCTGGGTTCGATCCCTGCTCTGACCACCTTACAAATTTCTTTCGGCGGCGGTCACCTCGCATAGTGACGGCGACACTATCGAGTATTTAGCCATGAAATAGCTTCTCAAAATACCGTTCGGAATCGGTGTAAAACCTGTAGGTCCCAATCAGTGAGTGAAAAATTAGAAAGCGCACAGCTCACTGGTTGTGAGAAGCTCTCCCCAATTCCTTCATGGAATGAAATGGGAACCATTTATTATTATTTATAGCTGAACTGGAGGAAGACCCAATTTATTAGGACTTAGTCGGTGGTGTCATGGCTTTGCAATTCGATTGCCATGAGATATTCTACTTTAAGTAACGTGTTGTATTCTTGTTTCGAAGTGATATTTTTATTGAAAATATTTTTTTTTTGATATGAAATTTTAGAATTTTAATGTCATATTTTTTGACTTTTTTTGGGAACAAAAAATATCCCATATGTATAATCTTACGCTTATACTTACATATATATATATTTATAATTAAGGAAAACAATAGAATTTTAATCTGAAGAAAATATGAAGTATCGAATTAAAATGTTTGCTAAAATACTCCTACACAATTATTGTCATTATTATTATTGTGTGGTACTGTATATGCAGGCTTTACACTCAACTGAAATCATTGTGAATTGTTACTTAACGGTTAAGAAAGATAAAAACAGAGAAAAGATAAAAATTTAAGTTTCTTGCGAACTTGAACCCCTAATTGGTGAGCATCAACAAAGCCCAATAAACAAAACATATTGAATTGTACTAATTCATTTGGTTTTACTCTTTTCTTTTTTTCTCAACTTGTCTGTATAATTTCTCTAACCCTTGAGACATTATATAATCAAGTAACACCATCTCCTTAGCGCAGCAAATAAGCACTCCTGAGGAATTGGGCCTAACTGCTATCTAACCCCCTCTTAAATACAGTCCACTAAGCTACCTGACGTCACTTACGTTGGAACGTAAACTCAAGGGATTACTACCGACATTAATCTCTCCCACTAAGTCAATACACCATTTATTGCTTTCAACGACATCTAGAAATTACCCATTACACTAAAATTTTCCCAACACTTGTGCTTCATCTATTAGTTTACTTTATCTATGGTTTAT
The DNA here is from genome assembly GCA_963931995.1 of Phaonia tiefii. Lineage (NCBI taxonomy): Eukaryota > Metazoa > Arthropoda > Insecta > Diptera > Muscidae > Phaonia > Phaonia tiefii. Next base: position 190,407,662 of record OZ008368.1, on the reverse strand, counting down.
ACTGGCACATTTTGACGTTTGGCTAGATTTCAATAAATTTAAGCGTTAAGCCGCGTATTCACTTCTTTCGAAATTTTCGTTCCCATAAGAAGTATGTCTATAAAAAATAACGAAAATTTCGCTCACTTTTAATTAGCTTGGTACTTAGCTCATTGCGAAACTTTCGTAAATAAAATCAATTAGTGGGTTTTATTTTAGACCAGAGATTATAAATAATTCTAGATATTTTTAACTTGGCTGTACTGGTCAACAATTTTCAATGAAAATTAAACAATGTTAATTTCAATTTTCTCCAACGTTTCTCCGGATTTTCCCGGCTTCTTCAGGGAGATGTTTATTTTGATCTACAAAATTATGTTTTACAATGTTTTGTTTATTTTAAACTTTTACATTTTACACTTACTTTTAGCCACAGTCAACCTACACTGTCTATGATCAAATTATAATTGGCGCTAATTTTGTCTATGTCCTCTTTGCTGTTTATTGTTTTGTTTGCTTTTTGTCTTATTCGTAAACTTTCTAGTGTCATTCGTTTTCTGTGTTTGTTTTCTATATCTAATATTTTTGTGTTATCAAAGTCAGGCGTGTGTTCAATGCCTAGTGCGTGTTGTGATATTCCTGTCATCACTTTTTTCTTTTTGATGTCCATTTCGTGTTCTAACATTGTTTAATTTTCATTGAAAATTGTTGACCAGTACAGCCAAGTAAAAAATATCGAAAATCAATTAGTGTTGTGCCAAAATTATTTCGTATGTGAGCTAAAAATAAAATGGAGAGCGAATATGAATTTCTAATGAAATATCGGGTGTATTTTTAAATTCGACACTGATAGATTTATATTGGTCGAAATATTGACCATCAGTCAGTATCATACCTCCCCGGGCCAAAATGAGTTGCAAATATTGCTTACTCCAATCGGACATAGAATCGGACAGATCGGAAATCCGGCACGTCTTTGGCGAGAAATGCATCCTCAGACAGTGACAGTTTGGTGTGGAGTTTGGAGTGGTGGCATCATTTCCACAGTTTTTGTTTCGAAACTTTTGCTGGAAACGATATGTCAGTAAACGGCGAGCGCTACAGAGCTATGATTTTTTTATTTTTATGGGCTGAAATGCAAGATATGAACTTTGATAATCTTTGGTTCGTAAATCGTCTTATCAGTCGTCTTGGCGATGTCATTTGGCCGCCTCGAAGCTGCTTAAGATTTTTCTTGTGAGGTGCCGTTAAAAACCGACGCTATGCGAATAATCCAGAAACGATCCAATTATCGTCCGAGCCATTCGCGAGATACTGGAATGACAGGATGGGCTACAAGCGAGGCCACCCGCGGCAGCCACATGAATAAAATCGTATTCCAGAAATAATGGAAATAGTTGTTTTTTCTAATAATGCCATAATATACCACAAGAACTGAATACTAGGCTTAAATAACCAACACATTTTTAATATTGAGCAAATATATTTATTGGCAAAGCAAAAAAAAAAAATACAGCAGACAGTTGTCCGAGGCCTTCGGCCACGGACTGTCCCTGCAGGCTGTGTCAGAGACACGGCCATTAAGTTTAACGTAGAATACGCCATCCGATAAGACAGAAAACATATATAACAATAAATGATAAATAACATAAGCAAATGAATTTATTTATTTGATAGTTACTTTTGATAATATACATAAGCTTATGGTAGGAAAAATAGGATAAATATGTTTTTAAATTAAAAGAGTAAGGATAAATGATAAATAACAGACGCAAATCAATTTGATTTATATTTTTTATAATTATATATCCATGTCAAATTCAAATTCACATTTAACATTTTGTTTCACTTAAATACATAAGTAAATATACGAAATTTCAATATTTCATCAATCAAAACAACAGCCGAAGGTTTGTGTCCACACTGAAATAGCAGCATAGTTTGTGTTCACGCTACAAACTCAAACACTCAACCAAACACCACACATATGTTTGAGTGTATGTGTTTAAACACTTTTCATTTGAGAAATTTAAATATTAGGAAGATATCAACCAATATGAAATGTATATCAAACGAAAGATAACATCTTCATTTACCTACAAAAACATTTTTAAAAAAAGTTATTTCGCCGTTTCCTCATAATGAATGAAATAAAGATTACAACAATAACAATCTGACATGACTCCCTATACCGTAAGGTAAGACGTATTCTACGCCAAAAAAAAAAACAAAAATAAAAGCCCCAGGAAGATCCCATCGATATATACTTTTATTTATTGTAAATACACTTTGTACAAATAATAGTTTTTGCATTTATCAGAGTGGACCGACCTCTGGATTTTAATTTGAATTGGTGCGAAAACAAGAAACTCTAAACTTCAAGCGCACCATAAACGCAGCTTTACCGATTTTAGTTAAATAAAAAATACATAAATACAAATTGTTTGGCTGTGACGGCTGAGATAAAATTATATACAAATAATATTCAAAAAATTAAATTCTTCGAGCGTTTGGTCGTATTTTTAACTAATTTTATTCTTCGATATTTCGCTACCCTTTGGATAGCATCGTCAGGAAGATAAACAGAACTATTAGTTAGAAATGAAAACAATTTATAAACAACATTTTTTCATGTCATTTGAAAAAACAACAATAACAAAAAATTAAACAATTGAAGAAATTTTCTTGTCATATGAAAAATGTTTTAAGTTACAGCCAGAAAAATTTCTGTGTAGAAATATGTAGTTTCTCTAATTTACAGCCAGAAAAATAATTGGGGTGATGAAAATATGTACATAATGGTAAATTCAACAAGTTACACCCGGATATATTAAAAATGTTACCTAGTGACAAATTAAATTATACATCAATCAATTTTCGGTGACATGTTCTACATTTTACTAATTAAATGTCTATAATTCTGTGCTACATTATCCGAATCTGCTTTAAAGTTTATTCTCTTCGCTATAGGAGTCCTTATTATCTGTAACATTTCTAACATAAAACGACGTTTATAATTATTTTCCCTATTCAAAACTGACGTATCTTGAAAGTTTGGAAAATGATTTAAGTTTGCACAGTGTGATGATAATGCTGTTTTTTGTGTTGAGGTGTGTCTATATTTTTGATCTGATTTGTGTCCTGCAATTATACTCTTATTTTTTTTGTAGTTGTACCTACATATACCATATTGCAACTTTCACTATTATTTCCTCCACAAGGTATTTTGTATACTATGTTAGATCTATCAAATTTATCTATTCTATCTTTGGTTTTACTAAACAATCTACCTAGTGTGTGTGTTGTTTTATGGGCCATTTTGTAATTATTAATATCAAATATTTTTGATTTTTCTAATCTCTTAGAAAATCCGGGCACATAAGATAATGATTTAAACTTTTTCGGTTCCACCGTTGAGTTTTGGCTATCTTGGCTATTAATCTATTGACTAACTCTATTGGGAAATTGTTGGCCATTAATACAGTTGTAATCTTCTCCTAATTCTTTTTGTGAAAATTCCCGTCGCTTATCTTCAAAACTCTCTCTATTAGATTTCTTGCCGTATTGACAACCATTAATTTCGGGTATTTGGAGTGGTAATTGATAACCCTTCCAGAAGCAGTTGGATTTTGGTACCAATCCACTAATAAATTCTCCCCATTTCTTATTACCATGGTATCCAAGTAAGGCAGTCTTGATCCACGCTCTTCTTCAATTGTAAACCTAATATTAGGATGAAAATTATTAAATGTTATCAAAATATTATCTATAGCACTATTTGTAACGATACAGAATAAATCGTCTACATATTTAGTAAGGTTTTTTGGTTTTATGGCCATCTCTTCTATGCAGGAGTGAAGTAGATTCTCCATAACAATATCAGCCACAATCGGGGGAGCTGGAGATCCCATTGGAAGTCCTTCTTGTTGAAAATATACCTTGTCATCATATCGGAAATACGTGGTGTCTTCTATACAAAACTTTAAAATATAGAGGAATAATGATTTATTAATATTTGTGAGCTGTTCTATTCTGTCCCATTTTTCCTCGATAATACGAAGTGCTAAGTCTACTGGTATGCTCGGAAATAAAGAAACTACATCAAATGAAACTAATTTTTCACAATTTTGTATTCTTAGTTTCTTTATTTTATCCTTAAACTGCAATGAGTCTTATATATTGTATTTGGAGTCTTCTGTAATCCTTTTCAGTATATTCGTAATGTACCTAAACAACTCATAAGGTGAATTAAAAAAAGGACATATTGGTCTCAACGGAAAATCTTCCTTGTGTATTTTTGGGACTCCGTACAACCTAGGTGCTGTGGACACATTTGTCTTAAGTTCGTTCTTCTCAATTTGATTTATGTTTCCTGCTTTATAAAGTTTGCTGGTAGGATCTTTATCCATCAGTTTGTACTTAGCTGAATCGACTACAATATTACTCGATATATCTGGGACCTAATCACAGTTATCGTGATCGAGTACACAAACGTACTGACTCAAGTTTCGTACAATAGGCTTGTTTGGAGCACGGCTCTGGATCGAAATTTTACATTGATTTGCACACAGAACATTCCCTGTTATCTGCTTTTTGCCACGATCAGACCCCTGGCGCGTTTACATGCACTCTTTTATCATGATAATGTCGTGATTATCATTCTACGGCAAAAAGGTGTTCCATTTTTACTCGATTTAGTTTTTTTGTATTTCATGATGCCATGATGGAATTATACAACGTGATAGCAAGAGGATTTGTATAGATTAGCATCATACAATTTTTTCTATTCATTTATTTATGTGTAAAAATAACTTTATTTAATTGAAGAAATTTTTGCGTGGTATTTATTTAAAATTTTTTGAAAGTTTGGTAGTATTTAGATAATAAAGAAAGTGAAATCTATTGTTCTTATAACACTACCTCTTATATCGATCATGTTTGAATGTGTTGTCATTAATGAACATGTTCAGTAAATTACATTTACATTACTATTACATTTTCTTTTTATTCTCGCCCATGGTACAAATAAATGGTAGAAGCACTAGCCCAGCTGATTTGAACTTTTTTCTGGACTGAGTGTGAGTAAGTTTTTCTCTTATGTCAAAATTTGTTTACATTTGTTTGTCTGCAACCACAGTCCGCCAGCAACTGCTGTTTTTGAAATATTTCTCTGCAAAAATTACATAGAAACGTTATAATTTTCACACTTAAACACTTTCAATATATCAAATAACACTCAATCATTTTCTAAATGGAACTTTTTGCAAATTTGTTTACATTTTCATAATTTTTCTATCAGCTGACTTGACACAACACAGACACTGAGCAAAAACGAAATGCCTGTTGTTTTTGGCTTTTTGTATTTGTTGTCGTACTGCATCTACCATTATATTTCTACCATGTTCTCGCCAAACTAATTTTTCGTCGGCTTCATATGGGGAGCAAAACGATTTTAAGCGGCTCCCCATACAAATTCGTCGAAAAATTAGTTTGGCGGTATATAAAAAAATCGTATGAAAGTGCGTATTCAGCTCTGCGTTTGAAATGATGTGTGACATATTAATAACATTATCAAGGTAAATCTCATAGATTAATACTTATAGTAAATCTACTAGTTCTCCCACCAAATTTATGACATTTGGCCTGGTGTGATATTTACGTTTGATGTTGAAAAGAATTGCTTTACTAATACCAGATAGAGGCAATGGTTCAAACCAACGAACAAAATAACAACAACGGCATTTCGTTTTGTGTGTTAAATACAACACAAATGTATTCAAACAATAACAGTCAATAAAAAAGTTTAAACCACATTTAAATTTCACAGCTTTTCACCAAAACGACATGAAAAGTTAAAGCAAGAAGTTATTGTAATTCCACCTGGTGTATGCCACTTTTCGTCAAACATCTCTCTATCACACCGACCGCATCACGAAGAGTGTGAAATGAAACGTCAGATGAGATAAATGGCGGCTCTACTATAAATTTACTCTATGGTAAATCTACTCGAACTTGGGTACACTGGTAGAAAAAACGTGCTGAAATCAAGAATTTACGTCCAAAATCAAAGCATTTCAATCTTAATAGTCTGTTAAATGCGAAAATTCTTAATTCAAGAATAAAATCTTAATTTTTTAAGAACGCATTCAAGAACACAATCTTGAAAAAATTCTTATTTTAAGATTGCTTTCAAGAACATAATCTTGAAAAAGTTCTTATTTTAAGATCGCATTCAAGAACACAATCTTGAAAAAAATCTTATTTTAAGATCGCATTGAAGAACACAATCTTGAAAAAATTCTTATTTTAAGATCGCATTCAAGAACACAATCTTGAAAATTAAGAATACATTCTTAAAAATGCAAGAATATAATCTATATGAAGTTCTTGATTTGAGATCGGTTTTAAGAATGTATTCTTGTTAAAAATCTTAACTTGATTTTCAATTTAAATTTGAATCTCGAAATAAAACGCAATTATTTATTTTTTTATATAATGTATTTATATATACATATATGTATTTGAAAAAAAGAGAAAACGCAATAATATTATAATTAATACTTAAAATTATATCAACTTAGGTCTAACATATGTCTTTCCATTATTAATTGGATATAAATGTAAAGGAGGGCTAACAAAATCAGAAATTTTTATAATATCAATTTCACTCAGTAAAGAACCAACTTCATACGATTGGAAGTGTTTATCGAATTTCATTATTTGGATTTCGTTGCAAATTACATAAACTTCTTCGTTTTGAATTAATAAAATTTTGATTTTGTAAAGCAGAAAATTGTTTGTGTGAACAGCTAAATAATAGTTATTTTTATATAGTGTTCCTTTAAATGTGACTTGATCACATATTTTACAATGCTCAAAATTAATATCGTTTCTTTTTTTTATTTTAAAATAATAATCTTCATTAGTTAAATTTATATATTTGAAAGACGTAATAGAAAACATTGGCTTCAGAGAATTTTCGTGTTCCAACAAAAAATGAGAAAATTTGACTCCCGTTTTAATTGCTAAAGAATAAGATGGATTTATTCGAGATGTTATGTTATTGAAGTACATTTTAGCCGCCTTGTGTTTTGCCTCAAATCGCATGCACCACAGGTATTTGAGAGGACCACATTTTTTTATTGCACTTGAATAATGTACAAGAAAATGGTGTTTGGGTTTTAAGGAACCGTACAGACTCGTATACATTGAATGATGGTTTTTTATTAAAAGTTCTAAGTAATTTAATTCTATATCTGTGTACTCAGTCTTCAAAAGCATATCAATAATTTCCAGCAAAGTTGTTAAGACTAACCAATGTTTGTTATTGGGAGGAACTAAATCTCCAATCATTAAAGGCAACAAATGAACAAATGAAGCAACTTCACTTGCTGTCATTTTTAAGTTACACGCTTTTAGTCTACCGATATCTAAAGATATCGAGCTATTTCCAACTTCAGTTTCACCCAACTGAAAGAGATTTTTCCTACTATTCACATCATTTAATGTTATAATTTTATCGTTAATTAAACCAACAAGTACATTACATACATCGTAAATACAAACTCCTTCGAATATATCATGCATAATATCAAAGACACAGTTTTCTGTGACATGGAAATGACGAAAATTTTGAAAAATGCAAGACTCTTTAATTCCAGTTTCACGAAAATCATTAGCCAATAAAGCTTGTTGGTAATTAATTTCATTTCGAAGACTGTCTGAGAATTCTGATACATCGTTCTGCATTTGTGGCTTTGTTCTTGTGCATGCACGGCAATATCTTTTTGAGTTAAATGATTGAACGAAACCCAATATACTATTCACAGCTAAATGGTCGCCTACAATTAAGCCTAGAACAAAATGCACAATCTTAACTTCGTTTTCAATGATAATTTCTATACCGTCTTCTAATTGTTTTAGTTCTTCAACGAGATGGTAGAAGGATTTTTCATTACCGTTTGATTTCAAAACATCACTTGATATAAAGGCTGCATGAAAAATGTAATCTAATTTTGACAAGAGATGTTGCGGCATCGTTGGATAATTTATATAACATCCACAAATAGAATATGTGTGAGACCCAAGCGGGTTGTTTATTTGAAAGTCGTCCAAATAAAGAATAAAAGGAATAACTAAATCTAAATTATATTGCTCTTTTTTTATTTTAAATAGTTCTCCGCTCGCGAAATTACATAAATTATTTGATTCAAAACATTTTTTTGTATTTTCTAAAGTTAAATTTAAAAGATTTGGAATTTGAAAGATTGATTTAAAAGTAAACTTTAAAGGCATAACATAAATTGCAGCCATCTTGGGGCCCAAACTTGGGTTGCCATGTGTAATTATTTGTGAAATAGTACTATTTATTGTAAATGATTTTGGAGGCTCATATAAGTTAAAATCTCTCAACATTTTAAGGAATTTATACTCAGTTTTGAATTCTTGAAATGGGTCCATACAGAAATTTAATATACATTCTAAGTCTTCCTGAATTTCATTCGGTTGGAATAAGTGTTGTATTGAATTAGATATAGATGAAAGCAAACTAGAGACCAAATTCTGAATTTCTATAACTTGATTCCTTGGCATACTATTTTGCTGGTATAAGCTTAATGATAACGTCAACGCTTTCTTCTTTAGTTTATTTATAGTCTCAGAGACATGTTCAGTTTTTGGTGGAATTAAAGGCGCAGAAGTTTTGTTATGACCTGGTAAGATGTTTTTGTCCTCAATTTGAAAATATGAGGAGGATGAGCATGGTAATGGGTCTCTCGCTTTATTTGCTCTGTTGTTTGTTTTATGCTGTTTTTCTAAATGAATTCGAAAGTATGTAAAGTTGGTAAACGTTTGCTTGCAATTGGTTTGCATACACTGAATCTTAAGAAGCTTTGTTGTTATTAAATGGTCTATTTTAAAATGAGATATGAGAATAACTGGTGTTGGAAATTTTTTAAGGCACCGAAAACAGATGTACGTTTTAATCGTTATTAATTTTTTTTTTTTAAAAAATGAATAAGTGAAGTAATATTGGGTGATTTTAAATCAAAATTGGTATTAATATCATAAATGTATTTTTGGATGAATTGCCAAGCTTGCTGGCATGCGTTGGGATATTTTAATGCGATGACTTGGAACATTTTAAAACAAATGTCTATGCTTTCAATAAATGAGTTACATTTAAGCAAATTGTTATTAAAAAATATGTAAAAGCCTTTTATGTCTACATCGCTTATACCCTCAACGATTAAAAATGGTTGTACGGTCAATCCCGCTGAATAATACTTATCGATAAATGTCTTCTATAATCATTAATTGTCTGCACTCGAAGGACAAAACTTTCCTGGGCATCTACTATGGTGACCTTTTTCCTACGTTTTCCAGAGTTATTTTCAAATCTAGCTGATGATGGTAAAATTGTGTTCAGAAGAATGATAAATATATAGTCCTGGGCATCTGTAGGAAAAAGAGGAGCAGGGTTAATAAAAATATGCTTAATATACAAACTTCTATTTCCTACAAACCTTGGTTTGTCGACGATTTAGCATTGCCAAATAATTGTTTGCAAAAATCGTTGTGTATGTTGTTTTCATAATAAAGACCAATTTTAGTTTTAAATGTTTCCCATTTTGAAAAGAGTAATTGATCTTTTCCTGGGTACATTATTTGAAAGTCAATTTTAATCTGAAATTTGTAAGGGACAATGACTTAAGCTGTAATCAGCAATCGAAAAATTTCTTACCAATTCCGGCGCTCTTGAATGACTGAGTTTTGGCCACGTACGTAGTAACTCAAGACTTCCTATTTTTTCCAAATCTTTCTGGCGCATACTGTACGTGAGTTTCCATTTATGACAAACTTCCTCCCCATCAGCACTATCTCTGCTCAGTGATAGTTTATAAGCAGCAGCAACTGATTCATCAATTTCCGAACTTTGCATTTGATTTGTTGACCCCATTTCAGCAATTTCTTCTTCATCCAAATGAAATGAGCTTGTACCTACGCTACTATTACTCAATGATGCAGCTGTCAGTTTGGTTTTCTTGCTTCTTTTGTTTCGATATTTAGAAAACAACTTTCCGCTGGGATTTTTTTCCCCATTCGTGGAATATAATAGTAGTCCTTTTTTTAAAAACAATATATTATTGACGATAAAATAATTATAATTATTTTGTAATAACGGGTGAGTTCCAAAACGTTAAAACACATAACAGTTTTAATACTGTTTCCATACAAACCAAAAAAGTGTCTTTTTTACGTTAGCGCAGTTTGCTTTTTGAATGAGTATCGATAAATTGTATTATATATTTAGTAGGGTAGAGTGAAAACATAGTTTTTTTTGAATTTGAAAAAGCTACACTCGGAAAGAGATGTAGTTTGGGATCCTTACAAAGGGAAAAATAAGGAAAAAAATTTTAAAAAATTTTTAAACTATCGCTATTTTGGCATTTATTTCAAAAAAATCGTAAAAATAACAGAATCAACTTATATAAAATTTCAAAGTTTGAGCTGATGCAGTATACAAACAAAAGTATTTGAGGCAAACAAAAGTTTTTTCGACCCTAAGAAAAATGTTCACAAATTTTGCTACTATTGAGATCCGCTCAAGAAAAATTTAAAAAAAATCTTATGGTCGAAAAAATTAAAAATGTAAAATAAGCCAAATCTTTCCTTCATCAAAAAATATACTTAACATTGAAATCGCCACCAAAGCTACAAATATTGAGCAATCATCCTCTTATTTGCCTCGGATACTTGTGTTTGGGTACTGAATCAGCTCAAACTTTGAAATTTCATATAAGTTGATTCTGTTATTTTTACGATTTTTTTTGAAATAATTGCCAAAATAGCGATAATTTAAAAATTTCAAGAGCGTGGCGCGACCCCTAAGAATTTTTTTAAAATTTTTTTCTTATTTTTCCCTTTGTAAGGATCCCAAACTACATCTCTTTCCGAGTGTAACTTTTTTTTTTAATTTCACTCCGCCCTAATATTTAGGTTTTTATGTTTAGGAATACAGGACTTTGGTTAGTTGCATTACAAATGACGTTTTGGAACTCAGCCTAAATATATAACGAAATTACCTTAAGTTCATTCTCAGTGGGAAAAATTTCGAAAATTTCGACCAATATAGTTAGGAAATCTTGAGCACGAAGTGACTGATCCTTTCTTACAAATTCCTCAACTATGATTCGGATCAACTCATCACGCTTATCATTTGTAAGGTTTTTATGTATGCTATAAAATTTAAGTACTTCGCTGCCACTCAATGACTCATTTAACAACGAAACCAACTCCTATATAAAACACGAAACCAACATATAGTTTAAAGTTTTTAAAGCTAGAACTACTTTTACATTGTCAATTATAAAGGCCACACTTGTTGAGTTGGTTGAAGAGAAAGGAAAGAAGAATGGAACGGGAAAAAAACTTGCACGTACTAGCAATTCGTTTTGTTATTCTCATTCGAAATTTTCCTCGCATTGTTATGTAAGAGAATTGCTCAAACAGAATTGATATTGTGTAAAAAGAAATGGCAAGTTCAAAAGAGAATCAACAACAATTGTGGCAATTATAATTGCCAATGTAAAATCTAACTTACCTTATCAAACATTTTTTTATGAGCACCAAAGTTTATTGAAGTTGTTGGGGTGGAAATTGGTTCCCTACAATTTTTCAGCCACTCATCTATTTTCGACGGCAATGAAAGCGTATCCTCGTCTATTCCAAACTAAAAACCAAAATTATTAGTGGTGCCTTTCAATTTTTTAATTTTTTTTTGTAATTACCTCACTCTTTTTCCACGTAAACAACTTTTCGCGAAACTCCATTCGAAGTCCCAGAGGAGGAATTGCTTCTTTTATGTCGTCTTTTTTCATGTAACGCAAACTTTTAAAAGTCACTTTGGAGTCTGAAACAAATAAATGCAATGTCCAATAACAACTGGTTAAATCATTTTATGCAGGCAAGTAAAGCATACATAGCCACACATACATACATTTCTTTTAATATTTACGTTTTCTAAATTGTTAATAAATACATGTATATGACGGAGTACTTACCCTTAAGATACCTGAAAACAGACTCCATTTGAAACTCTTGTAAACGGTTTTTTAACAATGTGTCGTCCGACAACTCCGACTCAATTGCCTCCGGCGTGCGGCTTCGGTGATATTGTCCATCAGCCAGCGTTAAAAAAGTGTCATTCAAAGGTACACTTATAAGAACTACTTCCCCTAAGTTCTGATCTTCAATTATGGCTTCCTCTAAGTCCTGATTTTCTTCACTTTTATTTTTTCACTTTTATTAAACACGTCTGCTTCGGTCAGCGTTTTGCGATTTATGACACAACACGCTTTAATTATTGACAAAATTCTACAAAATCAAGAACTAAATCTAAACTTTAAGAATATGTTCTTAAATTCAAGAATACGATCTTAAAATTAAGATTTCGTTCTTGATTTTAAGAATGCCTTCTCAAAATTTAAGATCACGTTCTTAAATTGAAGAATACAATCTTAAAATTAAGATTACGTTCTTGATTTTTCGAATGCATTCTACAAATCAAGAATTTATTCTTAAATTTGAGAACGTAAATCTTAATAAAAAATATTTTATGATTGAAACTAGAAGATTTTTGCATTCTACATCAAGAATTTTTTTCTTAAATTTAGAATGTCATATTTCTACCAGTGTACAGAAAATGTATGAGAAATCACATAATTGTGTGATTTGTAGATATGAAAGATAGAGAGCATGTAAACACCCCATTATGTTCAAAAGTAAATTTAGGGTTCTTTTAAACTTTATTTAATATTTTACTTTATTAAATAACTTACATAATTTTTAAATTAAAATATACGATAAAGCTATCTTCCGGCCAATACTGGCACAGCAAATATGGAATTACCAATGAAACCTTGTGATATATTTCTTTTATACTCCTGCCATTCAAAATTTGTGTCGTGAACCAAATCACCATCAAATTTTCCGGGACTTTCATATTCCTCAACATCCTGTTCCTCCACTGAATTATCACTCAGATTACCTTCTTTTTCTGATGTATTATCGCTAAAATAAGTCCAATTCTCTTCATATGGATCATGAGAATATTGCATCGACTCTTGATCGTTGAAATTATTGAAATTGTAATCTAATTTTCCCCATTGATCAATATGTTTCAATAGTGGGTCACCACGCTGCACCGGTTGCATTATGGTGATGGAGGGCAACGTCGTGGCGGTAAAATTTGGTTTCTTAAGGCCCAATGTAGGTAGATCTGTCCATTTACCCAAAGCATATGGAGATTTATCATTAGTGTTTATGAAAAACATTCCTTTGGTCGATTTTTTGACATTTTCTCCAGCTTCCAGTAGATAATTGGTTGGAGGGCACATGCCTAGTAAGTAGGAGATATAAGAACTACAAGACCAACCCCAAAAACCCTTAGTAGTGCGTATTGATTCCAGATAATAATCAATAGCTCTATGATGACTGCAAGCAAAAGGATCTGAGAATGGAAGGATAAGAAATATTTAATGGATTAATGGAAACACTGGTAAACCAAATCATACTTAAAATATTGTCAGCTCTGCAACCTGGCTGCACTATTCCACCATTTAAGTAAAAGTCAGCATGACCACAACGTTCCAATTTTCCCTGAACCATAGCATTGGTATGGATAACATCCACATATTCTGCATCGGATGGATCCAATTTATCTTTATTGGATGACGTTACAAACAAGGGCATGGCAGGATCCAAAGCTGTCAAGAAATATGTGTAAATTACTCATGATGGAATTATTCAAATGATAGCAGGTGGATTTGTACGTATTAGAAATTTTGAATTGCGTCAAAGTCAAATGATTTTTTTATCTATCGAAGAGTATATGACTTGGGCGCAATTTTTGACTGGTTATTTAAATTGGTAATCAGTTGATTTTGATTTATGTTTGATCTGACTTTAAATACAAAAACAGTTTTTCAGTGCTTTGTCAAATAATCTTACTACCATCTGGCAACAGTGGCAACTGCTACGAAAAATCACCGGTATTCATACATTTATCGGCTAATCGTTACAATGCCTCAAACTGCCGCCATTTGCAAAAGGAAAGTGAAGTGATAAAATACAAAATATTTAATGAAATTGGAAAATATATGAGCAGAAATATAGTTCTAACTGCACTACGAGTTAAATGATACGTTTTTATTGTTATTTTATAATTGTTCACATTAACATTTAAGGAAGCTTTGTGTTTCTTCTTGTTGTTTTCTGTCAAAATCATATGGTGACTTGATCATAGTTTAATTGCCCAACTGTTAGCCTAAAAAATGAATTCAGAATTTAAGTTATGTTTCTGATTGTTGATCAAAAATCATTGACTAGTCAAAAATTGGGCCTTAGAGACCTTGTAACTCGCATCAAAAATGTAAACAAAGCCAAAAATTCGCATGCGACTGTAGGTGGGGAACGCATTTTTCTTGACAAGTTTATGATGTTGGTGAGAAAACAAAGTGTTCTTTCTCTTACCTGGCGTTTACACGGGACAGTTTTGCTCCGACAGTAGCAATACATTCACACTATTTTACTACCTTACACTTCTGCCACTTGCCTCGCTACTGTCTCTGATTTTTCGACGACAGTAACTTCGGCAAGTGATTTGACGTATTTGGTCAGATCGGTAACATTTCGTGGTAATTTGTGAAAAACAAGGCAAAACATATCATACATGCATATAAACATGTATACATTTGAAATTTTCAGAGTACATCAGCTTCATTGTAATCTGGAGAAATAGGGCAAAGCACATAGCAAACGATCGTAGAAATTGGGAAAATTTAGTTTTATTTGGTAATTTGGAGTTTTATTGAAATATTATTTGGCAACACATACTAGATATAAACATGTATAAATAATATATGTATGTATCAGCCTTCTTTGACTAAATTTAGATTTCAAGCAAATGTGAAGAAGAGCAAATCAAAATCAGAGCACGAAATTTACAAGAAACTACACTATCGACGGTTGCTTAAAACAGTCCTGTCTTTATAACTGGCTGGACACATACGTCACACAACAAATTTTTCTCTTTTTGACAACTAATACATATTATCAACTGTCCGGTCTTGAATTGTCCCGTGTAAACGCACCGTTAGTGAAGTAAAAACGGAAGAGTAAAACACAGGCCCCTTGAATTTGTTTTCATCTTTCATTTTTTTGTAAAAATAAATTTCTATTTAATCAGCAAAATTAGTATGTAGTCAAATTCGATTTATTTCAAAATTCTTGAAATTTTGTAAGTATTTACAAAATAAGCAAACAAAGACAAATTTTGACAGAGCTATGTGCAACGACAAGAAAGAAAAAAACAATCAGCTGTTATTATAACACTACCTCGTATTTTAATCATTAATTTGTGTATTTTCTTTATTAGAGTATCCAGATTGTGAGTTTCTATTTCTAATGGAATCCTAATATAACACAGTAGTTGGATCCAATACAATATGTTATGTTCGACTACAATGCCAAAGGGTTTGATTGATGCTTTCGGAAATTGCACCATGTCGAACGTGTACAGTAAAGATTGAGAAACAAATAATTCTGTGCTTCACGTGGGTTTCCATTAAACTACTTTCTGAAGAGAATATCATCACCTGAAATGCAAACCAACGTAACTATAATATAAATTTTTTTTTTACAGAAGAAGCAAACAATTTTATAAAATGATAAAGAAAACAGTTTTGGCAGCCACATTTGTAACCCTTACTCAAGGTAAGATCTCACCTAAAAGCTCATTCACACTACCACCGAAAAGAAGTTTAATGTGGGTTACGGTCAAAAACTTGTTTTTACGTTTTCATGCACTCCTTTGGCATGATAATGTCGTGATTATATTCTACGGCAAAAAGGCGTTTGTTTATACGGCATTTACACTGACCAAGATTATCGCATTTTTGGGATTATCAACGTTTTTTTCTTATGGAGTTTGACATTCATAATCTTGGTATGTGTAACTGCAGTTTAACTCACGTTAGTAAATATGAACATGCCGGATCGCCTTTTTAATCTAAAAGCTTTCCCGTCCAAAAACTATAGCAACTTCTGTGGTCGCAGATGCCAAAACCGTTAGAGTGTCTGAGAACTCTCAATAAGGAATGGTAGCTGAACCGGATGAAGAACCAATTTATTAGGATATAGTCGGTGGTGACATGGCCTTTCAATTCGATGGCCATCAGATATTCTACTTTAAGTAACGTGTTGTATTCTTGTTTCGAAGTGATGTTTTTGTTGAAAATAATTTTTTCTTTTAATATGAAATTTTAGAATTTTAATGCCATATTTTGTACTTTTTTTTGGGAACAAAAAAAATACAAATTTATTGCTTTCAACGACATCTAGAAAATTACCCATTACACTAAAATTTTCCCAACACTTGTGCTTCATCTATTAGTTTACTTTATCTATGACGGAAAGTGCGTATACAAACAACTCTGCCTTTGAAATGATTTGTGACATGATAATAACATTATCGATGTAATTTTACTCGATCTTGGGTACACAAAATGTATGAGAAATCACACGATAATAGAGTGATTTGTCGATTATTGAGTCGATCTGAAAGATCGAGTGCATGTAAGCGCCCTAAATGGTTTTGACATACAAAATGAATACGCGTTCAGAGCGTGTAAAAATACGCTTAACATCTCTCAAATTAGCAATATAACCATGTGGTAATCAGTTACTGGTGATTTTCTCACTAGCGAAAAAAGAAGAAGAGACAACTATTTGTTTACACTGAAAGATGGGCTGCGAAAGGTAATCGTACACATATATTTAATTTGTGAACATTTTTATGAAATGCATTTTAATTGAAACATAAAAATAACAAATAATGCATATTCTTTAACCGCATATGTCCCTTACTTACGTGAATCCATACCAATCGGCTGCCTATCAGCAAACTATATAAATAAATTTGAAGTTTTCATTCTGCTACGATTTACACTATCAGTTTCGGAGAATGCAGAAACATCTGTCTGCAAAATGGCAAACAAAATACAACAGTTATAAAATAAAAATGGAACACAGAAAACAGCAAATAGTGAACAAAGACTAAACATTGTTTAGTAAACAATCATAAAAAGTGACGAAATAAAAGCTTTTATTGCCCTTTTCTGTGTTTTTGCTTTGCTTCATTCTAAATGCAACCCTGATCCCAAAATTTTTTGAGAAAAATCAATGAGAAATCTGATAGATCTATTAAAATTTTCTCTGCAAATTGTTCTTCTCAAGTTTACACTATTCCTTCCGCTCTCACCAAATGGAAATTGTGACACATCTATGTACTTATATATATTCCAATATTCCTTAAACTTCTTTCCTATGCAGGCTTTCACTGATCTTGCAGTTTCAAAAAAGAACCAGCGATTGCCATGAGATTGGCGTTATTTCTTTAATAATACAAAATAAATAAATGGTTTCCCATTACATCCCATGAAGGGACCGGGGAGAACTTCTCACAATTACTGAGCTGTGGGCTTTCCAGTTTTCACTCACTGATTGGGACCTACAGTTTTACACCGATTCCGAACGGTATTTTGAGAAGCTTTTTCATGGCTATATACTCGATAGTGTCACCGTCAGTCACTATACGAGGTGACCGCCGTCGAAAGAAATTTGAAGGTGGTCAGAGCAGGGTTCGAACCCAGGATCTCATGTACAAGAGCCGCGCACACTAACCATTGCACCAACATAATAATATGTTCTATTAAATTGGACTTTTTCAAAGAAAATTTACTTTTTTAATAGTAACTGATCTTGAAATATTAAAGAACATAACATCCTAAAGATCCAATAATATAAAATTATTATTATTTCATTTTTATTCCGTTTGCTATGAAGAAACTGTATCGATGTCTCATTTTTTTCAAATTATATTGCAAATTAAAAAGATTTTTATTTTTAAGTTAGAATTTTCACGTGCACTTTAAATTTTGAAAATTAGTTTTTTTTGTTATTGGAAATGTGCAAACCGAAGTAAACGTCAAAAAGCACAGTGTGAACGGCCAAGTTTTCAGTGCGCGTTTTAAGATGAAAATGCTTATAAATTTGCCAGTCTGTATGAGATATGAGACAAGATTCAAAATGTATGCCAAACTTGTTTTCTTCACCATTTTATAAGGTTTCCTCAAATATCCGGTCTCGGACAACCCCGGGGGGTCAGGGACCTTACAAAACGAAGTTAACATATTTCGCCAACCAGTTAGATCTTTTGCTTTATTTCTCCAGTTGGCAATACTAAGTGTACGCAGGGATTCGTCAACTTGGTACCTCCAGCGGAGTCTTGGTCTTCCTATTTTTTGTCTTCCTTCGAGTTCGGTTTCGAAAACCCTTCGTGCTGGTTCGTCTTCATCCATTCTACTGACATGGCCTAGCCAGCGCAATCGCGTTATCTTGATCCGCTTAACTATGTCAATGTCAGGATTAAGCTCATACAGCTCATGATTCATGCGTCGCCGATACTCGCCGTTGTGCACTATAGGGCCATAAATTTTTCGGAGTATTTTTCTCTCGAAAACTCCTACAGATGTTTCGTCTGATTGCGATAGGACCCAGGATTCTGCGCCATAAAGCAAGACAAGTTGAATGAGAGTCTGGTACAGCTGGACTTTTGTTACTCGAGAGAGGGCTTTATCTCAAAAGTGCTTGCTTAGCCCAAAATAACATCTATTCGCAAGCACAATTCTCCGCTTGATCTCAAGGCTGACGTTGTTGGTTTGGTTCACGGCAGATCCGAGGTATATAAATTCGTCCACTACCTCGAAGTTATAACGGTTATCAACGTTCACGCTTTGGGCTAATCGTGTGGATGCCCTGTACGTTGAAATCATTAATTTTGTCGTGTCCTCATTTACCGTCAGACCCGCTTTTGCTGACTCCTTCTCAATTCTCGAAAAAACCGCAGTAACTTCTCTAATTGTGCGCCCAATGATATCTATATCATCAGCATACGCGAGCAGCATGTGACTTTTGCTGCTGATGGTTTTATTCAGGTTGACTGCAGCTTTTCTCATAATGATCTCCATTAAGATGTTAAAGAGATCGCACGATAGGGTGTCACCTAGTCTGAGGCTTTGCTTAGTTTCAATAGGTTCGGTAAGATCCTTACCAACTTTCACTTCGGATTTGGTGTTCGTCAAGGTCATCCTGCAAAGGCGTATGAGTTTTGCAGGAATACCAAGCTCAGACATTGCTTCATAGAGTTTCTCCCGTATCGGACTATCGAAGGCCGCCCTATAATCGACAAATAGATGATAGGGTCGATTTGTTTTTCGTGTGTCTTCTCCAGGATTTGGCGTAGCGTGAAAATCTGGTCAGTTGTCGATTTTCCCGGCCTAAAGCCACACTGGTATGGTCCAATCAGGTCAGCGATAATTGGTTTCAGTCTTTCGCACATTATACTTGATAGAACCTTATATGCTATGGATAAAAGGCTTATTCCACGGATACTCGGGTCACCTTTTTTAAATATGGGACATAGTACACTGAGACTCCAATCGCCGGGCATGCATTCATCTAACCAAATTTTGCTAATGAGCTGATGCATGCACCTTATCAGCTCATCGCCGCCAGCCTTAAACAGCTCCGCCGGTAATCCATCGGCTCCTGCGGCTTTGTTGTTCTTAAGCAGGGCAATAGCTGTTCTGACCTCGTCTTGGTTAGGAGGGGGGCAATCGACGTCGTCGTCCATATTGTGATCGATTGTCCCATCGTCATCGGATATCTCAGGTACTAGTAGCGCGGAGAAATGCTCTCTCCATATTCCCAACATGCTCTGCACATCTGCGACGAGATTTCCGTCCTTGTCTTTACAGAAGGGGGGGCCTGAACCATGTCCATTAGTTCCGTTTTTAACTTTTTGGTAGAATTTTCGGGCTTCGTTGCTCCTTCTGTATGTCTCAATTTTCTCACTCTCGCGCTTCTCCACTGCCGTTTCTTACGCCTAAAGAGACGGTTTACCTCCTTTCTTTTCTCCTATACCGCTCAGTTGCAGCTCGCGTTGCAGTTGACTGAAGCATTACCATACGTGCAGCGTTCTTTTCATCATTTGCAATGCGACACTCTTCATCGTACCACGGTTTATTGCGAAGCGGTTTTTCGAAACCAAGTACGGTTGTTGCGGCAGTTTTTATAGAGTCGGAAATGAGTTTCCACTGCGCATCAGGATCGTCATCGGGAGGGGGTGGGTTCTGTGCCAAAAGTTGCGAGAGCTTCCTTGAGTAGGCTGTGGCTACCTCTGGTAATTGCAGCTTTCCGATGTCCAGCTTCCTCTGCGTCTGGTTTCGTACGATTTTCGTTCTACTTAATCTTGTGCGAACCTTTACTGCTACTAGGTGGTGATCAGAACCGATGTTAGCTCCTCTGATCACTCGTACGTCCATTACACTGGATGAGTGCCTTCCATCAATTACCACGTGTTCAATTTGATTCTTAGTTCGTTGATCAGGGGATACCCAAGTAGCCTTGTGGATGTCTTTATGCTGGAATCTTGTACCACTAATGACCATGTTTTTGCCGCGGCAAAGTCAATCAGTCTCATACCTTTGTCGGAACTGGCAGCATGTAGACTGAAATTGCCAATAGTTGGATTAAACACATTCTCCCTTCCTACTTTGGCATTAAAATCTCCTACTACAATCTTAATGTCATGGCCAGGGCAGCGGTCATACGTTTCCTCTAGGAGCTCATAGAATATGTCTTTGGCATCATCATCTTTCTCTGCACAGACGCTGACCAGTATGCGATATGTTGAACCTGGATTTTCTTCTTTTAGTTTCTATCCGCCGTTGGCCCGTATGTTTAGCTCATCCGCCTTCTAAGGACAAAAGAATATGAACGATTGTTTGATGAGCTTCAGTGACATCAGTCACCTACTAAACCTGATTTGATGCTCATTTGTTTCGCCTTCTCACTCTAGCTAGCTAACGGAGGTTTCCGAAAAGCCATTGCCCAGGACATACTGCGTGGAAGTAGTGAGCTGCTTGGACTGCCCAATGAAGGAATCATTTCTGGCCACTCCCAAGTGAATGGCAATCAGAAACTTTCCACCTCCACGGACAGTCCCATGAAGATGTTGCAAGAAGAAAATTATGATTACCACTAGAGCTTATAGAGCGTTTTCATGCACAAGATCTTGCAGATCGATTCGATAATCGACAAATCTTTCTATTATCATGTTATTTCTTTTACCTCGATAATGTCATTATCCTGTCACAAATTATTTCAACCGCAGAGTTGCATACGCACTTTCAGTATGATATTATGTGAACAGGAAATGGAAATGGAAAAGTAAAGGACATCTACTTGACTGAACATGTACATGAATGTGATCAAAGACGATAAAGAATTAGACGACCAGAAGATGTGGGCAATTTGGCAACCCTGGTAAAAGAGAACCAAAAAGTGGTAGCAATTCACTCAAACGCATTTCTCTCATATCTTGATTATTTCATACTTTGTACATACTTTATGTAATTTTATACAAACGTAGTTGTATATATACTGTAACATCATAGTTAAATACTGTAACATCATCAGAAAACTGTTTGTGTATTGAAATAATCAACGAAGAGAGTAAGAGAAAGAGCAGAGAAACGACGCGCTTCACTCGTTTTCTTTGTTGGTATTCCACTCAATGTGTAAATTTCCTTTTCTATTTAAAACTCCAAACTCTTTGCTTCTCTAACCATAGTAGTTAGCAAAAAGTTGTTAGATCGCAGAGTTGAATTTTTTGTGATGACCGGGCTAGTGTCAGTTACGGTTTTGAATTTTATGACCGATTCTAGTTAATGTATGAGAAGTTCATACTACTTGCCAATATATATGGGCAATATCCAACTATAAAACCAGTTGTACTAATGCTTTCACCTAGAATACTTATATATACATCTTGAATATTGTGTGTAATAAACTCACCTGTAATGCGTGGTAACACGAAGGAACCCAATTCTTTGGCTATGTAATTTGTTAAGTGACCTCCCAGGGAGAAACCTATAGCGTGAACATCATTATTGCCCGTATCGACAATCCGTTCCACTAATTTAGCTACACATGCTCCAGAGTGTCGAATATTATGAACGGCACTAATGTAGCAAGGACCAACTGCCAATTTGCTCCAATCCACAAAAAATATGTTATACTCTCCTTTAGCTAAATACTCTGGAAAATAGAAAAATACTCGTCAGTTATCTGATTTAATACATCATAAATCCCTAACTTACCATTCTTCATCATATGCAATGGATGCAAGAACATATCAGCATTATAGCCATGTATTAATATCTTACTCGGGTGTCGCTTTTCATAATGGGATTGAGAAAGATTTGACGCATGAGCATCATTATGGACTTGTATATACTGACGATCGATTGGATTTTTACGTGTATATAAATAGAATGTAATATCTTTATCGGGACACATACGATCTATAGCCCAAACACATGGACCTAGTTGTATATCACGAGTTTTCGGAGGCATCGCTGTTGGAGAAGCTGTTGAAGGCGCCATGGCCTGATGGTGTAGTGTACTTGGCTTAGTAGTGGTACTTGTGACCGGCACATTTTGACTTGTTGAGGAACTAAATATAGTTTTGGCATTGGCTAAGAACGTGAAAGGTGACGATGCTGTAAACAATTTAAGGAAATATGAGAGCAGAATTAATAAAGTGAAGTTTGCCTAAAAAATAGTAGAAATAGGACTCAGGCCGCCATGACAATGATTCCTTCATTGGGCAGTCCAAGCAGCTCACTACTTCCACACAGTATGTCCTGGGCAGAGGCTTATCGGAAACCTCCGTTAGCTAGCTAAAGTGGGAAGGCGAAACGAATGAGCAACCTGAGTGGTAATGCGATCACTGATACGTCTCAGGATTATTAGGTAACCCTGTCACTGAAGCTCTTCGAAGTAATGGACATATTCTTCTGTCCTTTGAAGGCTGATGAGCCAACACCCCTGACCAACGGCGGATCAAAATTGAAGAAACCAAAATCCAGTTTCGACACACTGCATTCTGGTCAGCGTCTGATCCATAATGGGCGGCTGAAACATAATCATCCTGGCAATAGGTAAAATGCAAACCACGGTGGGCTGGGTTTGCCTCCCGCCACCGTTATATTGACAATGAAAATACACAGAAAAGATAATGAACAAAGTAACCCCCCAACTGTTGACGACCCTCGCAAACGTTATAAGGACCATGATTTAAGGATATGTACCTGGAATGTGCGAACGCTATACAGGACTGGTGGCACTTTCCAACTGACGGATGTCCTCGGAAAATATAAAGCTGACATCACAGCGATTCAGGAAATGCGATGGATAGGATATGGTTGCACCAGAAAGAAAAACTTCGATATTTACTACAGCTACCATGAGCGAAAACACGAATTTGGGTGCGGATTTATAGTTGGCAAGAGTATATGAACGCTGCCGTGACCACGACATTAAGATTATTCTGGGCGATTTTAATGCCAAATTGGGAAAGGAAAGTGTCTTTCGACCAACCATCGGTAATCACAGTCTACATGATACCACCTCCGATAATGGAATGAGACTTATAGACTTCGCTGCTGCAAAGAACATGGTAGTTAGTATCACAGGATTCCACCATAAGGACATACATGAGGCGACCTGGATATCTCCTGATCAGCGGACGAAGAACCAGATTGATCACTTGGTAATAGATGGCAGGCACTCTTCAAGTGTAATGGATGTACGTGTGATTCAAGGTGCCAATATCGATTCGAATCATTAGGGCGAAAAACATACGAAGCCGAATACAGGAAAAGCTGGATATTAACAAGCTACAAATACCGGAGATATCAATGTCCTATCAACAGAAGCTCTCTCTCTTGCTAGAGCAGAATACCCCCCTCCCGAAGACCCAGATGCGCAGTGGAAGCACATCTCCCATTCTTTGGAAACCGCTGCAAGGACTGAACTTGGCTATCAAAAAACGCAGAAGAATAAGCCATGGTACAACGCGTGCTGCGAGTGAGCGGTACAAGAAGCTAAGAAGGGAGGAAAACCAACTATTTAGGCGGAAAAAATGGCAGTGGGAGCAGAGAGAGTGAAAAAACCGATATGTGCAGGATCAATGGTGAATCGCGAAAGTTTTTCCAGAGGGTAAGAAGATTGAATAACGGGCCTAATAATGGGCTGCCCTCCGGCAAGGACGAGAATGGAAATCTGGTGACTGAGAAGCAGTGTGTGCTCAAAATGTGGAGAGACCACTTTTCAGGACTTCAGATTCTTCCACTGAAGATCAGGAGGTAATGACAGTGGAAGATAGTGTAGATTGTAAACCCCCCCCAACCAAGACGAGATTAGAACGGCGATCTGCGGCGAAGAACTGCTAGCCCACATGCATCAACTTATATGATGTATATGGCTGGGGGAATCTATGCTCTACGATTGGAGTCTCAGTGTATTATGTCCTGTATTCAAAAAGGGTGATCCGTGTGTCTGTTCCAACTATCGCGGTATCAGTCTTTTATCCATCGCGTCTAAGGTATTTTCGAGCGTATTATGTGAAAGACTAAAGCCAATTATTGAAAACCTGATTGGACCTTATCAGTGTGGTTTTAGACCAGGCAAGTCCACGACTGACCAAATATTCACGCTAAGCCAGATCCTGGAAAAGACCCACGAAAAAAAAAATCGATACATACCATCTTTTTGTCAATTACAAAGCTGCTTTCGATACCCCCTTACGGGGAAAGCTGTACGAAACTATGTCTGAACTTGGTATTCCGGCAAACCTGATCCGCCTCTGTAGAATGACGCTGACCAACACCAAATCAGTAGTGAAAGTGGGGAAAGATCTCACTGAACCATTCTGTACCAAGCGAGGACTTAGACAAGGCGATACACTTTCATGCAATCTCTTCAACATCTTAATGGAGATAATAATGAGAAAGGCTGCAGGACTTGCTGTTAATGAGGGCAAGACAAAATTGATGGTGCCAACGACTAGAGAAACGTCTCGACTTTTTAATTTAATTTTGAAGTGGTAGATGAATTTGTTTACCTTCGATCCGCCGTGAACAAGGACAACAACGTCAGCCTGGAGATAGATAGGAGAATTGTGCTTGCAAATAGGTGCTATTTTTGGCTCAGGAAGCGGACAAAAGTCCAGCTATATCAGACTCTAATTTTACCTATCTTGACATATGGCTCCGAAACTTGGGTCATATCGCAAGCGGATGAAAAACACCTGGGAGTTTTCGAGGGAAAAATTCTCCGTAGAATATATGGTCCTGTTAGAGGAAACGGCGAGTACCGACGTCGATGGAACGCAGAGCTATACGAGTATAGTCTATATTCTGACATGGATATAAAGGGGTTTTCAACAGAGACGCTACAAAAGTAAATCGATAGGGCCAGCAAACGACGCCATATTTTTTCCCGCTCTTTTGACATTTCTCTTCAGTAAGGTTTGCCATTTCATCATGGAAAGATATACGAGCCAAACACTAGTCGAAATTATTAAAATTTACTACCGAAATTTGGAGTCAGTGGCCTCAACTTTAAGAGGCCTCAACAATCAGCGATGAGGCTTATTTCTGGCTGAATGGCTTCGTCAATAAGCAAAATATGCGTTATTGGTCAGACAGCAATCCACACGTAATCTATGAGTCATCATTGCATCCCGAAAAAATTACGGTTTGGTGCGGTTTATGGGCCGGCGGCGTCATTGGGCCGTACTTCTTCCATGATGATCAAGACCGGCACATTACTGTGAATGCGAATCGCTACCGTTCAATGATAACCGAATATTATTGGCCTCAATTGGATAATATGGACTTGGAGGACATGTGGTTCCAACAGGACGGCGCCACAAGCCACACAGCGAATGCCACAATCAATTTATTGGAAACCAAGTTTGGTGAACGTGTTATCTCACGAAATGGCCCAGTCGATTGGCCGCCTCGGTCGTGCGATTTGACACCATTAGATTATTTCCTGTGGGGCTACGTCAAGTCTATGGTCTATGCCAACAAGCCAGCGACGATTGATGAACTCCGTACGAATATCGAACGTGAAATTGCAACAGTATCGGCCGATTTATGCTTGAAAACTGTCGAAAATTGGGTTCAGCGTCTGGACTTCTGCAAGCGTGCCCGTAGTGGCCATGTAAAAGAAATCGAGTTCCATACATAATGGCATCGAACGTACTTTCACAGGAATAAAGAATTTCATTGGTATCTAAAACCGGTTTTGTTTTATTTAAAAAATACTTTTGTAGCGCTCTTATCGAAAACCCATATAGCTAGGCGAATCAAATTAGGCCAATTTCGTTGGCTAGGCCATGTTGTCAGAATGAATGAAGATGAGCCAGCGCGAAAGGTTTTCGATAACGTACCCGATGGAAGCAGGAAAAGAGGACGACCAAGACTCCGCTGGAAAGACCAGGCAGAAGAATCCCTCCGTATCCGTGGTGTTACCAACTGGCGAGAAAAGGCGAAGGATAGAGCCAGTTGGAAGAATATGTTGAAATTTGTTTGTTTAATTAATATGTGTAAGACGTCTGACCTCATGAGGTTGTAAAATAGTCAATAAAAGTAAAGTAAAGTTTTGTTTTAATAAATGTCCCTAGTACAATATTTGCACACTGTTTTTTTGTTTGTTGTTTTATATTGTTCGAATAATCGATTAATCGAATAATTTGATTGTGTTTTGTTCGGTTAATTGTCAGATGAAATTTACGATTAATGGATTAACCGATTAATCAAAAAACCCGATTAAATGGGTACCCTACTAGATATGCAGTTAGATCTAACAAATAGTATTAGACGTCAGTTTGTATGGAACTTACATTTTATAACTGTCAGTAGAAATTGGGCGGTAGTCTGTCTTACAAATATGTGAATATAACTTTTTCTTAAATAATTATTTTCTATGTTATAGTGTGAAACCTTTATTAGATTTTTAAAAATTTTTATGAGCTGTGGAGTTATCTTTCTTTCTGAACTCCGAATACTATTCCGACTCCAACTCCACAGATAAAACAAAAACATAATTAAATATTTTGTTTATTGATTGGTATCAATTTTGAAGCTACACTATAGACTTAGTATTTCTCTCTGCAAATTTATGACATTTGGCCTGGTGTAATACCAGATAGAGGCTCTGGTTCAAAACAAACAACAACGGTATTTCGTTTTGTTTGTTAAAATTATTGTGTTAAATGCAACAAACGACATGAGTCAGAAGTTCTTGTAATTCCACCTGGTGTAAGTCACTTTTTGTTACACCGACCGCACCACGAAGAGTGTGAAAGGAAACGTCAGATGAGTCAAATATTCTCTCTTTAAAGAATTACTCTATGAAATATTCACTCTAATCCAGGCATCCGCCATTAATATCACAATACCGTATTTTTATTTCTTTCCTCATCAATAAAACGGACATAGAAATTTAAACATCTATTTAATTTTAAAATTTTCTTTTTGAATTCAACAAATGTTCAAAAAAATATTTAACTTTCGTGTTCAACAAATATTTCCAACCGATGAAAAAAAAAAAAATTAAAAAGTTCGGAAAAAACGTTGTTGAAAAAAAATGTTTTTAGTCAAGATATTTGGCTGAGTTATGGCACCTCAAAGTTCAAAATTTGCCTTTTTCACGTTTTTTTTTCAAAATCTTTCATTTTTATTTGGTTGTTTTTTCTACGTCTGGAATGTTTTATTTTTTTAACATATAGTTTATTTAATTACCAACATTTTAAGCGTAATTTGAACAAAATCGGATGAAAAATAAAGTTTTTATTAAGGATTCTGTGGAACGACAATATTTTCATTTTCATTGCTCACACACTATATTCGGCGTTAATTCAAAACATTTCAATTAAAATGACGAGTGACTTGAACGTAAAAAAGGCAAATTTTGAACTTTGACGTAGAAATTTACAGCATATCGACGGATATGCCATTTATCTCGATCGGACCTTTCAGTTGGGCTCCACAAGGGTTTGAGTGGGACCATACACCGAAAAACACAAAAGTACCGTTATCTAAAAAAATACAGCAGACAGTTGTCCGAGGCCTTCGGCCACGGACTGTCCCTGCAGGGTGTGTCAGAGACACGGCCATTAAGTTTAACGTAGAATACGCCATCCGATAAGACAGAAAACATATGTAACATTAAATGATAAATAACATAAACAAATGAATTTATTTATTTGATAGTTACTTTTGATAATATACACAAGCTTATGGTAGGAAAAATAGGATAAATATATTTTTAAATTAAAAGAGTAAGGATAAATGATAAATAACAGACGCAAATCAATTTGATTTATATTTTTTATAATTATATATCCATGTCAAATTCAAATTCACATTTAACATTTTGTTTCACTTAAATACATAAGTAAATATACGAAATTTCAATATTTCATCAATCAAAACAACAGCCGAAGGTTTGTGTCCACACTGAAATAGCAGCATAGTTTGTGTTCACGCTACAAACTCAAACACTCAACCAAACACCACACATATGTTTGAGTGTATGTGTTTAAACACTTTTCATTTGAGAAATTTAAATATTAGGAAGATATCAACCAATATGAAATGTATATCAAACGAAAGATAACATCTTCATTTACCTACAAAAAAATTTTTAAAAAAAGTTATCTCGCCGTTTCCTCATAATCAATGAAATAAAGATTACAACAATAACAATCTGACATGACTCCCTATACCGTAAGGTAAGTCCCAATTAACTTATCTAGGCATGTGGCGTTCTTGGTATTTTTTGGCTGTAAGTTAAGTTAACATAAGCTAACATGAACCTATATAAGTTAACATCAACTGTTACGAAAAAAACGCATAGACGTTGAGTATAATCAACTTGGCTTCAACCGATAATTCTTCCTTTGTATTTGTCAATTCGTTAATTTAAAAGTCAAACACAAAACAAAATTGTAAAAAATTCAATGTAATATATCGTCGGTTGACAGGAAAAACTCACTAAGTACACATTTTAACTAAAATTACTTTTTAATGCTAAGTACTATAATTTTCAATTATGTATCGCAGGAAAAACTCAGTAAGTCCCTAAGTGCTTCCAAAATACCAGTTTCAAATTTTCAAATTTCATTAACTGCGGTCTTTCAGATTTTTACGGCAGAAAAAATCATGAACGTACCTAATGAATATTTCTTGCGAACACTCTATGCTATATACGTACTTAATGAACTTTGCAGAATTTTTGTTTTATTTGAAATTGTATTTTTCATACATAAAAGAAATAAACAAAAACACATAAGATAACTGCTGTTCCTCCAACATGATAGTAACTGAGCAAATTATCCTCAATCCAACTTTTACCATCGCGTTGCTACACTCAATACGGGGAAGTCCCTATTTCAGTAGAACGTATTCTTAATACAGGGAATGAAACACAATTGTGGAAGACCGCCTCTCACAAAATTCTTATGCTCTTTCATTCAGTCGTCTGTGTGACTTTGGTAAGACAAGAGGTAAATACTTGGCCGAATGGGCAATGAATAATCAAAGGCATAAAGAAACTCTCGATAATCTTGTAAGTACTTTCTTTATGTTTAGATTCAACTTGAGGATAATAATATTAATTTATGGAATCCTTCTTATAGAATCATAAATCCATACTTGGTGCTCAAAGAGATTTGTTTGATGATAAATCTCTTAGTGTATTTGAGGTACCACAATCTGGTGTCACAAGTTTTAATGATGTAAACCAAAGCCATGTAAGTAATATTTTTTGTATTATCTATTACCTACTATTTTGAAACGATAATTTTAACATCGAGCTTAATTCTATATTCAAAACTGATTTTGCATCCTTTATACATTAAGATTCATACTGGAGTTTTACAAGGCATACATGCAGCTGATAGTGTTCAGAACGATGTGAATGAAGAGGCCAAAGGAATTGAAGTTAATGTAAGTTACAACTCACAACTATATTTATAGTTTTTGCTTATCAAAATTTCAATCATAATCATAAGCTCTCTTTGACTTTGGGCAGATGCAAAACGACACATATCGACTTGTGAACTATGATTGCAATAGTGTTGATACAGACTTTAGTGGAGATTCCAATGATGACCCAACTTTCCAGCCTGTACGAGAGGATTCTGACAATTCCGATTATTCGGATGAAATTGACAAAAAAGTTCTAACAAGACGCAGAACAAATCACCCAGAAACCTGGAAAGACAATGTAGTGAAATCTCGTCGAGAAAAATGTATGCCTTATACTACCAAAAACAAAAGCCATCCTGCAAAAGCTCCAAAACTTGCTGATTGTTCCAAATGTAAGTTTAAGTGTACAACCAATATTACAGAAGAGGACAGACAAAAAATTTGTAAATTGTATTGGGGATTTTGTGACTTTGCTAGAAAGAAAGATTTTATATTAAAATTTGTCCAAGCAGAGCCACCGAAACGAAAAAAAGTAGATCCCAGCAGTGATAAAGCACGCCATGTTTCTAAAAAATATTTCTTAGAAAATAGTGTCCTCCAGTTGCCGTATTCGAGTGTCTCATTGTTTACTTATTCCAGAAAGATATGCGTATATAATTTGACTATCTACGTAGGAAGCGGAGAAAATGCTCATTGTTACACTTGGAATGAATTGAATGGTAAGCGAGGGAGCAATGAGATAGGCTCAATTTTGTTTCGTTTCCTAAAAACATTGCCCTTGACCGTGACAGATGTTTCACTCTTCTGTGACACTTGTGGTGGTCAGAACAGAAACCAGCAAGTAGCAGCCGTGTTAATGTATGCTGTAAAACATTTAAGCCATCTCAACAGACTGGAGCTAAAATTTTTAGAGTCAGGTCATTCGCACATGGAATGTGACTCCATGCATTCCGCAATAGAGTCGGCAAAAAAAAATAAAAGCGCTTACACAATGTCTGACTGGATACGGATTTTTCAATCTGCTAGATCTTCCAAAAAAGATAAAAAGAAGGGTGAATATCAAGTTCATCTCTTAAAGTTCGCGTATTTCTATAACCTACAGGAACTAGCAGATTCCACTATCAAAAACCGGAACAAAGACGAGTGTGGTGAAAAAGTGTCATGGCTTAAAATAAAGTGTTTAAAATTCGAAAAAGAATTCCCAGAAATTTTATATTATAGATACGATCATACATCTGACTACAAAAAAATAAATGTATCCGGAAGAGGTCGCCGAAGGACAATAGTTGAACTAAAATCAGCATACTGTAATCTTTTACCTATTTCACAAGCAAAAAAAACTGACCTTGTAAAACTTTGCGATGCTGGTCTAATTCCAGAAGAAGTTATCCCGTGGTTCAAAAGTTTGCCCACTATTAATTTTGTACATCCGGAACGCTTACCAGAGCCATCCAATGATGAAACCGATATAGAGGACGACGAAAGTGTCCTCTTTAAATAAATAAATGATTAATCTTACTAAAAGTAGAATTTGTTTTCATTATGTGCCTCTATGTTTGTGATCCCGGCAGGTAAAATTCATTAAGTCCTTCATTTCGCACTTTTACGAAGACTTTTGCATTTAACACGAAGATACAAGCTCAACTATAAAAAAGAAATATAGTTTTATTATAATCTACGATTTTAAGTCGATAACTACTAAAATAGAATTTTGGTACAAAATAATTGATTAAAACCCCATTATCTCCATTGTGCTCTAAACGCACTTAGTGAGTTTTTCCTGTCAACCGACGATATGAGGTGGTTATACTACATTCATATTGCCGCAGCATTCTCTCACTTGGTTAGTACACAAAAAAAAATGTCAAGGTAATGTTACCTAAAATCATAGTATGAAAATGCCTAAGTGCTAAGGCAACATAGGGTTTGGTAAGTTTTACGGCAGTATCACTAATAAATTTAGGCAATTTTTGTGGTCGAAAAATCACCCAAAATTTTAGGCAAAACGCGCATTATATTAGGGAAAATGACCTCAAGTTTAAATATATACGAACGATTTAAAAAGTAGTATCTATTTCGGATAAACTAAACAAAACCAGTATTTTTTTACTTGAAAGACTGCGTTTATTAACTTCTCGCTATCGAGTATATAAGAATATAACTGAAGTTTAGCGGAAGAAGTACCAAAAATCAAAGTATGACATAGCTTCCCCTTAATAATCATCACCTGAAACTCCAAACATGGACATGAAAATTGTGACTCTAGGAACTAAAAACTGACCGCAATTATGGTGCGTACTCAAACATATAAACAAAATACATTATTGGCCAGTTTTTAAGTGGGTGGTTAACTATCGGATTACTTAATCTTAATTCTAAGTTAATTAGAGATTAACTTTGCATTTTGTTTTTCAGTGGTGAGTTAATGTAAGTCGCCATATTGTCAACTATTACGGCAACCCTTGTATTATTATTGGAAAAAACGTGTGTTTTGGGATAAATACCAAAACAACAAAGGGGAACAAACAAAATGGAATTATGTAAAATAAGAAATAGATGCATAAAATCGAAGTCATTTTAACAAAAATGTGTAAAAAATTATATACGCACAACAATTTAATGATTGTATGTATGATACGTATGTGTACAAATACGTAAATCTGAAACATGCATTTTATACACACGGTTAAAAATCTTGGTGTAAATTCTAATACAAGCAATGTATTACAGCGATTTTGAATATAGTTTTTATTAAAATTGACACTTCCCAATATATTAAAAATTTTTTGAATATATTCTGTATTTAATTTTAATAAATTCTAATATTAAAATGACATTTTATACTTTTGGAGTAAATTTAATACTTTTGGTTTAAATTTCGTATTAAATTTGAGGCCTTACTGTATTACACTGGAATAATGTTTGTATTCAATAACACATTTTATACTTGTGGAGTAAATTTAATACTTTTGGTGTAAATTTTGTATTAATTTTGAGGCCTTAGTGTATTACAATTGAATAATGTTTGTATTCTAATACAACCCTGTCGATGCAAGAATGATAGATGTTTGTTTATCTGCCGCAGTTGCTTTATGTACGTGAAAGAGAAAAGTGTTAATATGGACGCAATAAGTGCGAATTTTTTTATAAACGTTAAAAGCGCGTCGGTAACAAAATGTATATTTTTTGAAAATGTATCAAATATTGAAAGTGTTATGACACCAAGTAAGTGAATAAATAAATAAAATTTGTAAAACTTTTCAATTGTCAAATTAGTGTTGGTAAAATATGTGCGATTTTTTTTTCAAGTCATTGAAGGAAAACTCCTGAAGACGAAAAGAAATAACAATTTTATAAGAGCGAATTATAAAAAATAAAAATAATAAGGAATAAGGAAAATAGATTTAGTAGTGTAGTGAGCAGAATGATAGAAAACAGAAAAATTAAACTTAAAAAATTAAATATAAACAAATAAAAATAATATTAATATTAATAATACTTTTTTAAAAAAAATAAAAATAAGTTACTTGTTCACAAATGCAATTACTTGTTCACAAATGCTCACAAATGCAGGATGCTCACAAATGCATTGCTCACAATGCTCAAATGCTCACATTGAAAATGTACTTAAGAAAATGTACTTTGAAATGTACTTAATGTACTTTGAAATGTACTTTGAAATGTACTTAAGAAATGTACTTAAGACATGTAAATTTCTTAAGTACTTAAGAAGAAATGTACTTAAGAAATGTACTTAAGAAATGTACTTAACGAAATGTACTTAAGAAATGTACTTTGAATGTACTTAATGTACTTAAGAAATGTATTTTTTTTTAAGAAAATTTACTTTTTTAAAAAAAATAAAAATAAGTTACTTGTTCACAAGTAAAATAAAAAAGGATGTTTTTAAAAATAAAAAAGCATTTTTTGAAGAACTGTGAAAAAAAAAACAAGCTGGGAGGAGAGTTGAACCAACAACCCTCAGACTCCAACGCGCAACCCTTTACCCATCAGGCCACAGCGACCTTAGATGAAGTGTGACAAAACTCATATAAATGTATGAACACATGAAAGTACCACTAAACATTCTAAAGTACTTACCTATTATAAAGCACAACAAAGATTTTCAACATGGAAATTCATCACACGGCAAAAGGAGTAGTTTAGTATAAAACTACAAATATTAATGTGAAAATTTTATGAGTTTTTTTACGTTTCCAATCATAAAATTTTTTCCAATGGACCAATTTCGCTGATTTTCAATACCAAACTGCTCAGGAATACGTGGAACATTCATTCTGGCCAAAAACCAAACCGCGTTGTCGCCGATTGAAGTCGTGAGAATGTTTTCAACAGACGGACAAACGGACATGACTATGTCGACTCCGGTTGTTATAAGGATCAAGAATATATTTACTTTATGGGGTCGCAAAGCCTTATTTCTATATGTTACAATCAGAATGACGAACTGATATACATATACCCTCTATCACTTACAGTGGAGGGTATACAAATTCATTGTGCGATAGTTCCAGACGAACAGTCGTAAATGAGGCTGCAAAGCTTTTAAGAATTAAATGCTCGAACTATCCAAAGTCAGAGGAAAAATTGACGATGCAAAAAAATTATTTCCAAAATTTGAGACAGATTGGTCAACGTTAACAGGTGCCACACGGCCACTCAAAATGGAAAAAACAAATGATGTATGACCAATCTATCTCAAATTTTGGAAATAATTTTTTTGCATCGTCAATCAAAATTTGAGGGAAAAGAACTGAAATATAATAATTAAATAATAAGTGATAATCAATAAGAAAGAAAACAATAACCAAAAAATTTTATTTTTTAAGTCCACTCTAATGTATACGATAGATGTAAAAATTTTGCTTATTTTGATTTCTTCAAGCTAAATAAAACTAAAATAATTTTAAGTTAAAAGAATAAAATGAAAAAAGTTAGGAATTAAGCCAACAATATACATATATGGGCACTTCCAGAGAAAGTGTCACCCTATGTCACATCACGTCACCCTCGTTAATTGCTCATATTTTAGGACCATGTGGTTCGATTGTTTTCTATTCTTTTCCTAAACACAGAATGTAAGTAACTGCATATTTAGTAAAAGAAAAGAAGACACTCAAACTAACTGGTCCTAAAATATAAGGAATTATCGAGGGTGACGTGATGTGACAAAAGGTTGACCTTTCTGTGGAAATGCCCATATGTTTAAATTATCTTTTTTGTATACACAAGAACTGTCTAAGGTATATTTATGTATAACTATATCTATCGAATGAATTGGAAATAAAAAATATATACAATCAAAGGTAACAGGTAAAGAAAAATTAATACAGGTTCAGTATTAAATTTTGACGGAATGCAATTTAATACAAACTAGGTTAAAAACTAATCCAAAAATCTATTAAAATGAATTCGCATCGAATAAAATTGAATACAAACTAGATTAAAACTTAATCCAAAAATCTACTAAAAATTAATTTGAATTAAATAAAATTTAATACAAACTAGATTAAAAATTAGTCGGAAAATCTATTAAAAATTAATTCGAAAGGAATAAAATTTAATACAAACAAGATTAAAACTTAATCCAAAAATCTACTAAAAATTAATTCGAATTAAATAAAATTTAATACAAACTAGATTAAAAATTAGTCGGAAAATCTATTAAAAATTAATTCGAAAGGAATAAAATTTAATACAAACAAGATTAAAAATTAATACAAACAAGATTAAAAATTAATACAAACAAGATTGAAAATGAATCCAAAGTAGACTTTGAAACTAGTATGGGTTCAGTATTCAATTTGAATATCAATTTTTATTCAAATCACATTTGAATATTTGGCTGGTATTCAAATTTAATACAATTTCGGTGTAACTCTATATGTAAGTCAAATTTTACTCAAATTTACACCAACATTTTTAACCGTGCAATCTTCATTTCTTACTTCTATAGCCAGTAATTTGATTGGCAAAATAATATGATTCTGACTATAAGTTAACCAACCAACATTGGGTGGTTAAATCATAGTTAAACAATGACTAAAAAACACAATTCGATGTTTAACCACAATTTAACAAAGGGTAGTATTCTAAAAGTCCCGAAAGTGAACGTAAACGCAAAAGCTAACCAAGGTAAAAAATGGTAGTTTATATATCACTTCGCGCTTGCGTTTGTTTACGAATGCTGTCACTGACATATGCGATGTATAGAGTTTCCAAACTAAAATAAACAATTATAGATCAGAAAAAGTTATCTTGAGTGAAATGGTCACAATGAAAAAGATCGACAAATTTAGCACTGTTTCAGATGATCAACAGATTTTAAGATTGCTATTATATATAATACTGCAAATACCAACAATATAGACATACAATATGTAAAAAACCTATGTTATTTTGGGGTTCAATGTCCAATAAATTTCCCCATCTATATTAAATTAGTATGTATTGACTGTAATGTATTGGTACTTTTGTTTATTATTGTCAACATCAACTGATGTCTATAATTTTTAAATATAATTGTAATAGTTTTGCAACGCATTATTAATTTGAACGTTCCATTTCTAATTTTATTAGCAATGAAATGCAAAATACTTCCATCTGCCTATCCTCGATCGACATTTTTCTTTAAATTTGTAATTTCTTCAACTAACGCGAGGAACTGTGGCGTGTTCAATTTGACAGCTGAAGTGATCAAAAACGTTGCGCTTCGTTTTATAAACTACTCATCAAATAACGTAACTCAACGCAGGTAGTCACCGAACAGCTGTACCGTTTCATAAACTAACAAAACGACAAAAGTAATGCGAAGTGACTGATTCACGACTTATAGAATACCACCCTAAGGAACGAAGAACACCACTGACTGAAAAACTGGCCATAAATAAAAGCACATAATATTTTTGGCTGTAGCTCCCAGGCTGGAAGATCTCAGCCCCGACGCCGGCTCAGATTAAACATTTTCTTCTCTATAGGATGCTCAATATTGGCTTCGCATAGAAAAGCCTTTTGGGTGGTCGGCCTTCGGGCAGTCTTATAAATTTTGTTCTATAGGTATATCAAATATAGGTATCCTTCACCTGTTACCACTAGATTTGTCGATCTCTGACTTATGTTATTTTGCGTAGCCTACAATTCGCCTTATATTCATTCCTCTTTTTCTTTCCTATTAGTTTAAAATTATTTTGATTCATTGCAGTGTTACACATATGTAAATAAATACCACGATGTCATGCCTTTCTGATAAAAGAGATTTTTGTCCTACAATGTAGATTCATGCTTAATTTTTTAATAATTTATCCACTGATAGTTTGAAATTTCAAAAATTTGTTTACGAATTTCCAAAGCTTTTCCAATTTATACATGTAAAATTTATATGATTAAAAAAACGTAATTTTAGAAATAGGCTTAGGTAAAAAATTTTTTCTGTGTAGCAGTGAATTATTGTACTGAAAAACAGATGTTTGGGTAAACGAAATCTCCAAACACGAGATTTCGATTGCAATGGTTCAGGACTTTAATGCCACATTGGGATATAACCCGCTCGATCGCCAGCCCCGTGCATTTGTTTATATGCATTTTCGTACGCCCTTTTCGACTCAAATTAGCAGAGAAGTAAGGGTAAATGGTTCCAAGTGATGAACGAGGATCAGTGTCATCATTTATTCGCCATAATTTGCACGAAAAGTAC
Organism: Phaonia tiefii; assembly: GCA_963931995.1. Taxonomy (NCBI): domain Eukaryota; kingdom Metazoa; phylum Arthropoda; class Insecta; order Diptera; family Muscidae; genus Phaonia; species Phaonia tiefii. The sequence goes on along the minus strand of OZ008368.1, from coordinate 190,370,000 downwards.
ATACAATTTACCATAACGTACAAAAATTACATAAAGTGTATGCAAATAGTACATAAAGTGTACAAAAAAACTGCACAAAGGTACCAAAAAGTGCATAAAGCCTATCAAACAAGAATACAAAGTTCATCAAGCAGAGAGAACGGACGGCCTTCCTGCGAATCGAGTCATGGGAGAATATCGGTGAAAGTTTCAATTTGTGAATCGAGCTATTCGTCGGCTTTCTTCTTCATCTCACTTCCTTTCGGGTTTGCTTTAGTTGTCATTTGTCTCCAGTATTGTCTTGGAAGTCTGCTTGTGGAAGAAGAAAAAATCAGTAATATTTTATACTTTTTCAATATTTTGTTAAAAAAAGTAACTACCCCTTATATTTACATCATAATTTTCGAAACGTCGTGGAAATATAAGAAATAGAATGGCATACATTTTATATTTTTCATACAAACTTGGTAACACTTTTATCGGAGTTATTCTCAACTTGTAAAATTATACATGTTAACGTGCAAGTTTTCATTTTGTATGAGTTAACGTATATAAGTTACGAAAAAAACGCTCCTATTAGGGTTTTTTTCGTAACTTATACACGTTAACTCATAAAAAATAAAAACCTGCACGTTCAGCCCGTATGCAGTTCCTGCGAAATTTTCGTAAGAATTTTTGTCATTTAACTCTAAACGGAAAATGTTGTTACAGAGAGTTACCACATAACTCCGATTTACCTTGCAAATATTTTCTTAATTCTTGCACTCCATTTTATTTTTAACGAATGTGGTATTACTTTTGTTTACTAAAATAATCGAAATGTCAAAATTCCGGTCCCAAACAATTATCAAACAATTGTTTTCGTACGAAAAAAGTTTAGCGTAACATCCCTGTACTTGATTTTGGCTACGAAATTTTCGCAAGGAGCTGAGTACCAAGCAAAAGAAACATGAGGGGAGTTTTCGGTTCATGAAATTTTCGTTATTTTTTATACACGTACTTCTTACGGCAACGAAAATTTCATAAAAACTGAATACCGGGCTATAACATGTATAATTTTAGAAGTTGAGGATAAAGCTCGGTATTCAGCTCTTTGCGAAAATTTCGTAGGCAAAATCAATTACAGGGATGTTACGCCAAAGTTATTTCGTACGAAAACAATTGTTTGGGACCGGAATTTTTACATTTCGACACTTTAGCAACAAAAATCAATACCATTTGTGTTAAAAATTAAATTGAGTGCGTAGAGGAATTATAAATTAAATATTTGCAAGGTAAATCAAAGATGGGTGGTAACTCTCCGTAACAACATTTTCCGTTTGGAGATAAATGACAAAATCTCTTACGAAAATTTCACAAGAACTGAATACGGGGCTTAACCCCGATAAAAGTGTCACCAAGTTCGACTTTGTTGTATGGAAAATATAAAATGTATGACATTCCATTTCTTATATTTCCACGACGTTTCGAAAATTATGGTGTAAATATAAGGGGTAGTTCATTTTTTTTATCAAAATATTTAAAAAGTTGTATAAAATATTATTGCTTTTTTCTTCTTCAAGAAGATACTGGAGACCAAACAACTAAAGCAAAACTAAAAGGAAGTACAGTGGAGAGGAAACCTATCCTTACCATAACTCGATAAGATTTACAATAACACCTTCGGCTCTGTCTACGTGCTGCACATTATGTAATTGTTGGATACACTTTGTGTACTTTTGGTACACATTTGAGGACCTTTATGTACTTTTTTGGGGTATTTTATGCACCAATCACTATACTTTAACAATTTTTGGTGCATTTGTGGTACAATTGATGAAATTTGTTGGTACTTGTTACGTACGTTTGCTACATTTTGTGCAGTTTTGTAAATTGTTGACTGATATGTATTTTGTGGTTAGTTTTATGTACTTTTGGGTACATTTAAATGATGTACGAAATGTAGTTTTGTAGTACATTTTATGTACTTTGTGAATGCATAGCACTCCGATGCACATTCATTACTTCAACGTCATTTTCTCTTACTTCTCTACAGAATAGCAGATTACGTCTCGCGTCCAGTACGCTGGCTACTCCCGCTTGTTTTATGATTTGCCCGGGCGCTAGAGTCGTATATGTTGGCTTTGTTTTTACATCTGACAAGTAAAAATGTGTATGCAGAATATCCACATCTTTAGCATTTTGTTTTCGTTTTGACTTTTAAATAAACAAATTGACAAATAAAAAATTATGGGCTGAAGCCAAGTTGTATATACTCATCGTCTATGCGTTTTTTCGTAACAGCTGATGTTAACTTATATAGGTACGAAAAAACGCCCCTCTTGCGTCAACTATACTTGGGTTGAATTTAAGAAGTACATTTTTATCGAGATTTTCTGTTCTTAAATGTCTTTGATGCATGGTCAAAACAATTGAAAGTGTACTGAAAAATCATTGTCACAGAAACAGCTAGTGCAACTTCAGCAATTTCCACATTTATAACTATTGTTTTCCCAAACTGCAGTACATCCAGGAACAGCAGTACATCTGGAATAGAAGACTTCGTTAACACTGCAACTGTTCTAAGTATTGGGGTATAATTTCGTAATCGTCAGTGTCTAATTCAGGTTCAGAATATGGTCTAATTCAAGTTCAGAATATTTTGCAAATGTTCATTAAACAATCTCAAGTTTATATTTAGGCAGTGACTGGGAACTGATGTTTCTATATGAACCGCGCAACCCCGCTTAATTTATATACTACAATCTGCTAAAAGGTTTGCAGTTTGATAAAAATATTAAAGGAAACACACAAGTAAGAATAAATGTTTTCCCTGGATTTGAGTTTGCTCTGGTATGTGTGCAATATTTCTAATCTCAAACAATTGTAAATAGATCAAGAAATGGAACAAAAAATTGTTCTTAAAGGATTTAAAATTAAGTGATAAAAGAGTAAAAAAAAAGTCTCATAAATGATTGTGATATCATAATCATTTATGATTCCAAAAGTACTCGTAAAAAAAACCAACGCGTAAAATACATACTTTTTGACTATAAATTCTTTATGTATGACCACGCCTCTTTTTCCAATCCCACCCATATTTGCAGCAGATCTTAGAATATGTACACCTAACCAACATACCCAATTTTGTTCAAATACCATTAACAGAAGCAGAAATAATGGATTTTTAATTTGTGATTTGTATGGGAGGTACCACGCTCCTTTGTCCAATCCCGCCCATTTTTTGATCGCCATTAGTTTGCCTGCGAAGTTTCAGCTCGATTGGATTAGGGGAAAAGCGTTAAAAATCAATCCAAAGTTTTTTCGGTATGCATACAGGCAGGTGAAGTTAATATAAAGAATTTAAAAAGAGGGAAATTTAAATTCCCGTGTATATATTTATGACTATGTTCCATACATGGTCAAATTAATTATGAGTATATGACAATATTAATTTGTAGTTTAATTTGAATTACCTCCACTAATGCATATTCAAACAAAAATTAAATACCATTGGCAATTGTAATTGTTTACAAAGCATTTCCATTATATATGGCAGTTTTGGTTCTCAAATATTTTATACATATGTATGTAGGTAAGGTTTATGAATTTGAAAGTACTACAAGGCAACACCAATTGAAGCCACATACCTCTATAAAATGTAAAATTCTTAAAAACAGAATTGCCAGCAGTCAAACAAGTTTAAAATTATTGGAAGTATTCACATATTTCGTTATAATTATCATTCGATTCTACAACCTGCTTTAGCATTGCCTGAGCAAATGGAAATTTAATATTTTTTTATTGTCATTGCAAACAATGGTAACACTTTTGCAATTGGATTAGATAAAGTAAAGCAAATTAAAATCCAGTGCAAATTAAAAAATCCCAACACTGCTCGTTTCTGAGTAATAAAAGACGCCAAGAAAGAGGGGCCACTTGCAATAGCATTTCAATTTCCCACTTAAATTCCGACTTGTGCAATGACAATGTTGCCACATGTTAAATTTCAAGAAATGGCAACAAAGTTATCTTAGATAAATTTTGTTATCATTTCTTCGGAATGAAAATTTTATCAAGGAGCGACCGAAAAGCAGAAATTTGCATAATGACTTACACATTTTAAGTTCATTAAAATTATTTTGTTTAATCGAAGACTACGTATACTTTTACATCTCTATGTTTGAAGGATAGCCTTTTATTCCCGATAGAAAACAAAATTGGAAATAAATTGTTCACAACAACGCTCGATAAATGTTATACATATTGATCGTGGTAGAATTATCTACCAGGTATGGTCGTTTAAACAGGTGATGAAATGTGTTCCATGCCATTTTTCGTTTCACTTGTCAAAATCTTATGTATTTTGTTTTTATCCTTTTTCGTATTCTCGTATTGTTGTTATATATTTGTGTAGAGTTTAACAACTGAAACGAATGAACGAAAGTAAAATGTATGTTGTTGCTGCTTACAATTACAACAACATCTGCTGCTACCATGTGCTTGTTGGCACTGTTGCCACATTGCGTAGTATTAAGTGTGGATCGTTTTATTTGGAAAGTCGTAAGTGGCGATAGCTTAAGGGAATAAAAAAAGCAGCCTTAATATTACAATACAAAGTTTAAATAAAAGATTCACGAAGAACAACAAATTCTCTCACCGATTTCTGTGTCCCGCCAAATGATTTAATTTGATTCCATCACAGTCGAGTTTTTTATATTCCTTTTCTAGGCACCGCCTCTACGTATTTGTTGGTCTTCCTGGCATGCGATACCTTTTGAGCAATATGTGCTGTTGGTCGCCTAAGTATTTATATATCGATCCAAACCCGTTTTTTCCTACGTATATTCAATTCAATCAAACTTTTACGTTATCAGAGGTCAACATTAGAAATTGTATTGGACCAGTAAATACGGAGTATTCACCTCAGGTAATGATTGACAAACGTTTGGACCTTTTTTTATTGCCATGTTCACTAACACTACGAACGAATAGTACGTTTGTTTACAATCATTTCAATCACAGCGCATCGATGTGGTGGTACCACTAGAATACCCGACTCATTTATTTATCGCATTTCTTATTTATTTATTGTTTCTCAAACAAATTTTTTAAATACTTATTGTTTACTTTTATTCCTGCAATACATTTGTGCTGAATTTGATAGTGGAAAAATACCAGATAAAGCAAATTGTCTATTGTTGTCGGCTTGGTGTGTTTGTGGTCGTAGTAATTCTACCTCGTCAATGCGCCTTGACTTTCAATCAAATCAGGAAAATCCTAATGCGAACACTTCGGATTTTGTTAGGGCATTTGATACGAAATCGGGAAAATATGAGCTGTAAGCTCCAAATAGTACAATCGTGTAACAGTTCAGACTTCACACTGCAGTTGAATATTCGCAATTTCGTATTTTGTGAGGTCTTATTACCTCAGATTTTGTGGGGAATGTTGTCTTTTTTCGAAGCTCCTTGTACCAATTTCTTTGAAAAATTCCCAAGCAGCTACTACTTCCGATATTTGGTCAATTGTCATCAGACTGGCGTCTGATGGCAGCTAAAGTGAGAAGGTGTAGGGTTGAGCAAACTGATTACAATGGTAACACCGATGCGTATTAGGTAATAAGGTAACACCCAACATAGTTGTTAAAATCAATGAGCAATAGAAAAGAGCTTCTATTATGCCTCTCTTCGTGTTCTCTTAAAGATGTTTTTAGAAAAAATTTGTCCTAAAATTGAGAATATGGTCGCCTTATGGCCAGTTTTTAAGTGGGTAGTTAACTATCGGATTACTAAATCTTAATTTTAAGTTAATTAGAGGTTAACTTTGCGTTTTGTTTTTCAGTGGTGAGTTAATGTAAGTCGCCATATTGTCAACTAATATGGCAACCCTTGTATTCTTATTGGAAAAAACGTGTTTTTTTGGGATAAATACCAAAACAACAAAGGGGTACAAACAAAATGGAATTATGTAAAATATGAAATTGATGCATAAAATCCAAGTCATTTTAACAAAAATGTATACAAAAACTATATAGGCGCAACAATTGAACGATCTAGACTCGACATACATACATATGTATGTGTAAAAATACGCAAATCTGAAACATGTATTTTATACAATCTTCATTTCTCACTTTCACAGTCAGTAATTTAATTGTCAAAATAATATGGTTCTGACTATAAGTTAACCAACCAACATTGGGTGGTTAAATCATAGTTAAACAATGACTAGAATACACAATTCGATGTTTAACCACAATTTAACTAAGAAGCGAAGATCAGCACTGACTGAAAAACTGGCCATTAGGCACAGATGGTGCTAAAAATTTATGCTTCTGTAATAAATCACTCTTTACGTTGTTAAAAAAACGAAAATCCCGATATAATATTAATCAAATGCACATGCCATGCTCCAAAGGCTTGAGTGAAATTCCGCAAAATGCAGACTACTTAATTAAAGAAGTTAATTAAAGAAGTATTTTAGTAATAGTCAACTTCTAGCGTCAGCGTTTGACCTTATAAATACAGGGATTGAGCGTGAGCGTTTGACCTTATAAATACAGGGATTGAAACGTGTTTTGCAGCAGTGGGTGAAGTTGAAGTGTAATTTTTCTTTACTATCAACTGTGTTGTGTGATGAACGAAATACATTGTTTTTGATTTTCATAGGCCCAATCATAGCCCCGCATTCAGGTCTTGGAATTTTGTCATATATTTCTATACGGAAAATTTTGTTACGGAGAGTTACCACCCATCTTTGATTTACCTGGCAAATATTTCATTTATAATTCCCCTACGCACTCCAATTTATTTTTAACGCACATGGTATTACTTTTGTTTACTAAAATAATCGAAATGTCAAAATTCCGGTCCCAAACAATTATCAAATAATTGTTTTTGTACGAAATAACTTCGGTTTAACAACCCTGTACTTGATTTTGCCTACAAAATTTTCACAAAGAGCTGAGTACCAAGCAAATGAAAAGTGAGCGAAATTTCATGAAAACTGAAAACCGGGCTTATAAATGAAATGAATCACTTAAGTTTGGAATATCAATCCGACTATATGGACGCAGGAAGTATGCACCAAAAATTTTGTTGTCACGAAAAGTTTTTAAGCCAAATATTTTAACTGACACAGAAGGCAACGATAGGTTAGTTTGTAAATTTAAAACAGCAATTGATTTAAAAATTTTTGGACTTAGAAAATATAGATTTCGGTACAGAATGGAATGAATACCGCTGAAGCGTTGCCCTTAAAAGAAAGTTGATTTTCTTTATTTGAAAAGATTATTGATGCAAATGCTTAACCGTCTTCCGGAAAATATGAATATTTTTAAATCATATGAGGAATTTACAATTTCAAAATGCTGCAATTCATAGTCCCAAAGCATGTTTTCTTTTTTTCAACGAGTTTTAAAAAGGAGGAGTTCACAAACACCAACATCCCTATTGCAGAGTGGGGCAAACCTTCTTTTATAAATCGGTGCAATCATTTTAGTAATGACATACCAAAAAGCCTATGGGTTCTGGCCTAAAGTCTACGATTGCCAGGATGCTGCTGGTACTTTCATTTTAACTGTTCCTAATCAATGCATGTGTCGAAACAGTATTTTCAGTCATGAAATGTATTAAAACCAAATTAAGGGATAAAATTCAATATGAACTTCTAAATTCTTCATTAGTACTGATAACATATGTACATGTATGTACATGCTGCAATATATATTGCAACACTTTTATTCCAACGAAGGACATGTTAAATAGATTCAAGTCAAATCAAAATAGTTACCTGAACGCCGTCTTGCAATAGGGATTTGATGTTGTATTTTTGGTAAACCTCGTATTGTTTTTAAAATGTTGTGTATTTTTGGCCTTATCATAAGTCACTTTCACAATCACGGTAAATTTCAACCTCAGTTCTTGACCAAATTAAGAACCCGACGAATGATTTTTGGTAAAAATATGTATTGTTTGTGGTACATTTTACATAATTATTAACGAATATCTTTCAGTAAGCTGTTAACCGGCCTTTTTGCTATTAACCGTGTGCCGGTTTTTTAAAAAACCTAATTTTCGAACAAACCGGAAACCGGTTATTTGATGTCGGTTAACCAGTTAATCGAATTTTACTTAATTTGTGTTAATATCCTTAAAAAAATTAATAATAAATGATATAATTTTCGAATTTTAGTGGAATTTTGGAATTAAGAAATATGATTTCCATTTTGATCTAAATGACATCCAAACTTTTTTTTTTCAAAATGATTTTACGATTTGAATTAGAACTAATTAAAAATTAATTAAGAATTAATTAAGCTTTTCAAACATTTTTTTTTATCAAATTTCAAACTTAAAATTTTTGATAACTAAATGTTTTAAACGTAATAAGATTTTCATACATGAAAATCTTTTTAAAATGTGAATATGATTTTCGATTTTAAATCAGGTTAAAGCGAATTTGAACAAAACTTTTAAATTTTATATTAACACGCATTCCAAATTGGAATATGATATATATTTTTTAAAATGTGATGATTTATTCGTATTATTTAAGTAGGTATTTAAAATTAAAATGTTCGAGCGTTAGGTCTTTTTTAAATTATTTTATTCTTCAATATTTCGCTACCCATTGGGTAGCATCGTCAGGAAAATAAGGACAATTACTAATAATTAATAAAATATATAATAATATGGCTTAGAATATGTCGCATACTTGAATACATGATACAATAATATGTATATGGTAAACTCGTTTGAACATACATATGTTTTATTTTTTTTCATGTGATTTTTTGTTTCAGTTGTCAAACTCACATGTATTTTGTTTTTGTACTCTTTTGCATTCTTGTTTTGTTGGTATGTATCATGGTAAAATTATCTATCGGGTAAACGCGTCAGCCCAGCTGATTTGTGGTTTTTCCATCTTTTCCGTGTGTAAGCTGTCAAATTCGCTTTTGTTTCTTTTTGTTTGTTAATAAAATTGAAAGAATTTCAATCAAAATGCAATTTAATAGCATATTTGTATCAAGTAAGACAAGCATTTTGTGTTCATAGAGTTTTTCATTATTCATCTAGTTTTGACAGCTTAACAACGGAATTGCTAATGCGACTACCTAATAGATAATTCTACCATGGTATGTATTTGTTTAGGGTTTGACAACTAGAATGATACTGAAATGATTTGATGTGGACTTATTCACGACTGTGATGTAGGTTGTGGATGATCGTTCATGATACAATGATTGGCGATCATTGTATCAATCGTGATCCGATGCTATGCGGTGTTTGTATTAATCATGTTGCGGTGTCAGCCGGTGGTTGTTTATTTCGTCAACGTTCATTTTAATGATCGCATATCAGAAGATAATACAAAAATGCGTACGTACTGACACCGCATTTTTAGCATGTGCACTTCAAATCAAAAAAAACACCACCGGTGCAGATGACTGGTAGCTACCCATTTTTCCCCCCATTAACCGGTGGGTAATTCCCCATTTTAGTGGGTAGCTAATAAACGGGATTGATTTTAAAAAATCCGGGGATTCGGGATTTTCGAAATCCCGATCCCAAAATTCCGTGACTTCGGGATTTTCCGGGATGCTATTTTTAAATTTTTTTTGGGAACAGGTATATTTTACGGCTTACACTCCAAAACACAACCACAAGGGGGTAGAATACGTTATTTTAAACAAACAACGTAAAATAACAAAATCGGGGCAAATGCATAGTTTCTGAGTTATGTGCCCCGAAATTTCCGGTATGTGAGAGGGTAATGGAGTTAACGTACCGTGTAAAGCCATTGATATCAGTTTTTTGTATAAAACAATTCAAAACAAACTCATAAAATAATCAAAACAAACATAAAAAATAATAATTTGTCTCAAACAAAAACAAAATTTTTTTTAAAAACATCGCGCGATTTTTCGAATAGTGTTTTTTGTACTTCTTTTTTTGTATTATTATTTTAAAAAATTTTAAAATTTTTTTTTGACAAACGAAAAAAAAATTCGACAATTTTTAAAAATTTCTACATCCGATACCTCGATAACTAAGCGACTTATCGAAAAATGCTACATTATTTTGTGAGTTTGTTATGACTTGTTTTATACAAAAACGTGATATCAATGGCTTTACACGGTACAGTAGTGGAAAAAGTATCCGAAATGTCGGGGTCCATAACTTCGAAACTGTACATTTGCCCCGATTTGGTTCTTTTACTTTCTTTGCTTAAAATAAAATTTTCTACTCGACGCAATAAATTTTTGGAGAGTAATCCGTATAACAGACATAAGCCAAAATTAACCTACGCTAAGATGTGTTATTGAACCTTTTGTAGAGCCGTCATAGGTTTTAAAAACCTTTTTGAACAATTTGCATTTTGCTTGAGGTGCACCTTTCGACTCTGCCAAAAAATAATACCACACTGAACTTTTGTCATTGTTTTTAGTTTCATGTTCTTCAAAATTAATAATAATCCCGAAAAATCCCAGGAGTTTGGGAATTTCCATTTTTTGGCATCCCTAGTAGCTACCCATTATTTTCCCCATACCCTGTGCGTAAACTTTAATTACACATTCCCGGCGAGGCGTATTGGTTACTTATTGGGGGGGGGGTGGGTTAATTACGAACTCTGCTTAGAAGCTCTTGATACTGTTACCAGAGACCAGTATATATTTTAAGTGGGTAGTTAACTATCGGATTACTTAATCTTAATTCTAAGTTAATTAGAGGTTAACTTTGCATTTTGTTTTTCAGTGGTGAGTTAATGTAGGTCGCCATATTGTCAACTAATATGGCAACCCTTGTATTCTTATTGGAAAAACGTGTGTTTTGGGATAAATACCAAAACAGCAAATGGGAACAAACAAAATGGAATTATGTAAAATAAGAAATAGATGAATAAAATCGAAGTAATTTTAACAAAAATTTATATAGGAGCAACAATTTAACGATCTAGACTCAACGTATGTGTACAGATACGCAAAACAGAACCATATATTTTATACAATCTTCATTTCTCACTTTGACAGTCAGTAATTTGATTGTCAAAATAATATGGTTCTGACTATAAGTTAACCAACCAACATTGGGTGGTTAAATCATAGTTAAACAATGACTAAAAAACACAATTCGATGTTTAACCACAATTTAACTAAGAAACGAAGATCACCACTGACTGAAAAACTGGCCATAAGAGTTTTTAATAAATTGTGATGAATTTCAGTGCCTCTTTATTATTCCTTCTGGCCAGTTTTTCGGTCAGTGGTGATCTTCGTTTCTTAGTTAAATTCTGGTTCAACATCGAATTGTGTTTTTCAGTCATTGTTTAACTATGATTTAACCCACAATGTTGGTTCGTTAACTTTTAGTCAGAACCGTATGATTTTGACAATCAAATTACTGACTGTCAAAATGAGAAATGTTAGATTGTACAAAATATATGCTTCTGTTTTGCGTATTTGTACACATACGTTGAGTCTAGATCGTTAAATGATCGCGCCTATATGATTTTTTACACATTTTTGTTAAAATTACTTCGATTTTATGCATCTACATATTTCTTATTTTACATAATTCCATTTTGTTTGTACCTCTTTGTTGTTTTGGTATTTATCCCAAACCAGTTGTTTTTTCCAATAAGAATACAAGGGTTGCCATAATCGTTAACAATATGGCGACATACATTAACTCACCACTGAAAAACAAAATGCAAAGTTAACCTCAAATTAACTTTCGATTACGATTAAGTAATCTTATAGTTAACTACCCACTTAAAAACTGGCCATTAGAAGCCCTTCACTATAACATTCTAAAAATCTATTTATATTTCCTTACTCCGTTGGAATTTTGAAGCAAAAGCCAGTGTAGAGGTGTAAAGATTTCGGTGGTTTAACATCGCACTTCACCTGGAGAAATTCCGATTTGAATTTGTATACCTTTTTAAAAAATCCAACTAAATTCACCGCGATTTGCGAAACTATACGACAATTTTCGTGTAAAGCTACCAGTTAGCCTGACAGACGGACAAATCTAAAGCAACTAAAAATGCCTAAAACGAATTTAGTCCAGATTTTAGTGGCATCATCTGTGCGATATAACCCCTCAACATGGCAATAAACGTATTTACATACATTTGTACATGTCTATAATTTGTAAGTGCAATTTCTTTTTAGATTTTACGTACAAAAAACACGTTGTCTGCGTACATGACCTACGATGATTCGATTGAATAAACTTTCTATTTCTACATAAATTTAACCATAGTAGTTTAGTTACACAAAAATGGTAAAATGTAATTTCTATACTTACCAATGAAGCAACAGAAGAATATCCAATAAATATTTGAGCACTTAGATGAGAACAGCATTATTATGTTGTTTTTAATAGTGGAATATGAATGAGACACTTTATTTATTTATTCGTATTGATTTGTTTTTTTTTTTTTTAATATTATCACATTTTTAATTGTAACATGGAATTGAAGCTTATTTTAAAATTTAAATATATTGTGTATTTTCAGTTCATTATTGTATAGGCAATTTTGTATTTGTAATATCTTTAAAAACTTAATTCAATTTCCGTCCATGCATGCCACCACGATGATTGTTAACTCTAAAGTATCGAAACGTCAACTGACTGCTTGAACCGCATTAACTGTGGTCAAACACATATGAGTTAAATTTTTGGTAAAAAGTGGAAACAAAATTAATATGGATAATGTAATGATAGTTTTTTTTTTGTCTTTGCTTTAATCAGTTTTATTTTCATTTTTATTTGGTCGTACAAGAAGTGAGAGTTTACAGGGCCTTTTTGTCATTTTATTTTGAATTTGTTTCTTAATGCGCTAAGCGAAATACGTACCATGTGGAATTTCACAGTTTCTACAAAGATACCATAATTATTTATGAATGGTGTGAAGTTCGGTTAAAGATCTTTACCGAAACAGGTAAAGATTTTAGAGGATGTAATTTTGTTTTACGGTTTTACTTGTAACGTACAAGAGTGAATCGTTTGTGGAATCCAATTAAATTACAATTATTAAATTTGACAATTGACCTAAAAACTCGAATTGGTATCGAGCCGCAATTGTACAACTAAAGTTGATAAAAATCCGGATATTCCATTGGGGATATCAGTGTCGGTAACTAAACAAACGTATGCATTCAATGAAAAATATAAAAAGAAAAAAAAAACAATATTGAAAGTCACCTTACCCGTTTTAAGAAATATTTCAATTTCTTCCTAGATTCTAAAATTTACTTGCGTAAGGGTTAACTTTAAAACTATACCAGATTTATAAAAGAAATAAATAAAACAAAATCAGTGAGTGTTCGAACTCACGGGCGATGTGTTAGCACCTTTTTGTTACACGGTACCTGTTTGATTTCTGTGAACACATTCGTAAATGTTACATTGGAAAATAAAAAAAAGAATAGTTTTTTTTTGCTGAAGGCTCTTTTGCTATTGCACTTTCTTTTTATACCCTCACCCATAGGGATGGGGGTATATATCATTTAATACGTAAAAAAATGTAACACATAGAAGGAGCCATATTAGACCCTTAGTATCTTTGGACGAAATTCGTTTTTGGACTTTTTAAGACGTTTGAGCCATGTCCGTCTGTCTGTCTGTGTGGTCAACACGATAACTGCCGCAAATCTTTACAGATCACAGTGAAATTTTGTCAGTGACTATTATTTGCCAATATTGAGTTTGGGATTGAAAATGGGCGTTGTGACCACGCCACTTCTGGTACCTCCCATACAAATCGACACATTTAGCACAAACTCATATTTCTTTCAAACCTTTCTTCTGGTGATGTGATTAGCTTCAACTCTCACACCGGTTAATAATCTGTAAATGGATATTTAACTGGAGGAAATGGGCGAGATTGTCACGCCCATTCTGGTACCTCCCATACAAAACAGGGTGTTCGTCCGGGTTGTCAATCCGATAAATCGCGTGAAACATCGCCGACCTTAATGAAATTAGGTATAAGACTTCACGATATCAAACGCCACTCACCGAATAAAACAAGAGTGATTTTGCCACGCCCATTGTGGTACCACACATACAAAAGTTGTTTGGCCGTCTGGTTGATCAGCACGAGTAGTCCCTCAAAACCGAACCAATCTTTATGAAAATTTGTACTAGTCAATATTTAGTCATATAAAACTCTCCTATAGAAAATGAGCTGTTTTTCCACACCCATTCTGGTACCTCCCATATAAAAGTTGGGCGGATGACCGGTTGATTGACACGATAACTCTAATAAACTACAACCGATCTTAATAAAATTCGGTTCTAGGCAATATCTTGCTAAAAGCTACTGTGTAATTAATAACTGACTATTGTGCCACGCCCAGTTTCGTACCTCCCATAAAAAAGTTGGGCGTATTTGCAGTTTGCCGACTCGATATCTCCAATATATCAGAACCTATATTAATGGCCGTCGGTGGTGCAATGGTTAGTGTGCGCGGCTCTTGTACATGAGATCCTGGGTTCGAACCCGGCTCTGACCACCTTCAAAAAAAAATTCTTTCGGCGGCGGTCACCTCGCATAGTGACGGCGACACTATCGAGTATCTAGCCATGAAAAATCTTCTCAAATTACCGTTCGGAATCGGTGTAAAACTGTAGGTCCCCATCAGTGAGTGAAAACTGGAAAGCGCACAGCTCAGTGATTGTGAGAAGTTCTCCCCAGTCCCTTCATGGGATGTAATGGGAAACAATTTTTTATTTATATTAATGAAATTTCGTATTGATCAAAAATTTTGTATCTCGCATATAAACATTCAGAGAGAAACTAACTAATTTGGGTATTCAACAATATTTAGCGCAATGCCAATCTGCTATTGAATATGGTCACTTTTGAGAATGGACGTTTTTATTTAACAGAACTCCCTCGCAATGGATGACTTAGGGTGAGGGTATGATTAAGTCGGTTCACCCGACTGAAACTTATGTTATGTTTCTTACATCTGTTTTAACATTAGATGTAATATTGTTAAAATAAAAAAAAGCTATATTTAGCTCACTGAAATAATTTGTCATAAACAGAACGACAACAAAGGGTTTTAAATAGTACAGAGAACTTATTGCACTCTTTTTCCGCTCTCATGTAGAGAGTCTGAGTAAATGAGCATAAACGAGTCTTAGTCTCTTTATAGAATATTTCAATATAAATACACCATTTCGACAATATTACATAAAACAATACAAAAAGCATAAATGTTTCGAAAGGCATCCATGTTTCACATCAAAATTATGAATGGACCAAGTTATGACAAAAAGACAGTAATACGTTTTGAATCACTCTCCAGATGTCGCTAGCGCTTTTGAGTCATACAATTCGCTCCATGAGTTCTCTATACTATTCAATACTCTTTGGCGACGACGACCTACTTGTTTGTTCGCTGCCGCTACATCAATCCCATCATACTTACAATGCTACCGCTGTGTGTAGTTTGCATGTGTTCACATTGATAAATTGCCCTACCCGTGCCTATAGATGCTAACACATCAAAAATCACATGAGGTGTGAGGGGACACCCGGTTGGAACGAAGTTCCCTTCGCTATATATTATGTAATAGTTGGTTCCAACGTGGCCGTCGGTGGTGCAATGGGTAGTGGGCGCGGCTCTTGTACATGTTAACACCAAAAATGTTTGGTGGGTCAATAACCAATAATGCTGACGCTGTTAAGCGTGCCACAATTGGAGCAACGATCGCAGACGTTGTGCCATAAGTAATATCAAACAATGCTGACGCTGTTAAGCGTGCCACAATTAAAACAACGACCCCAGAGGTAATTTACGTTATGCCAGCAGTCAACGCGACGGTGCACATTTTGCGACGTCATCATTAGTTGGTAAGGTAGTTATCATTAAGAATTTTGTAATTAATTTAAGTCAGTTCATTTTGAATCATAAAATAAAGAAGTCGCTTCTCTAAGCAGCGCAATACAGGAATAAACTTTAATCTTGTTAATTGGCGCCCAACTAAATCAAGTACCCGAACAGGCTACAAGTGCAACTAAATCAAGTACCCGAACAGGCTACAAGTGCAACTAAATCAAGTACCCGAACAGGCTACAAGTGCAACTAAATCAAGTACCCGAACAGGCTACAAGTGCAACTAAATCAAGTACCCGAACAGGCTACAAGTGCAACTAAATCAAGTACCCGAACAGGCTACAAGTGCAACTAAATCAAGTACCCGAACAGGCTACAAATTCAACACAATCAGCAGGAAGAGACCGTAGGACCTTCAACTGAGAGCAGCTGTGAAAAATTGACCCCTGAGTACCAACAAAGAAAAAGGATTCTGTCGACCTTCCGGCTCCCAGTATGCTAGCAATTATTTTAGTAATCATACTTGCTCTCACAAGAGCTGAAGTGCAAATTCTTGACTACTCGAATTCACAAATCGTCACCATAAACACCGGTTATGCCAAGCTCCAAACTGGAACGTTCAAACTAATACATGTAATTGAACCAGACAATTATCAAAATCTAATAGACAAAATACAACTGACCCTACACCACAACGTGAGCACATCCCATCCTCTGTACCCCTTCCTATCCCATGAAACCAATCAACTCCAAGCTCATCTCAATAGAATTAAACCCCGAGTAAGGAGATCGCTTAATTTTATAGGGTCTGCATGGAAATGGATTGCTGGTAATCCCGACCATGATGACTTCGAAATAATTAAACAAAAAATGAATAATGTTTTGCGAAATAATGATAGACAAGTAATTGTAAATAAACTATCTATAGATAATATGAATGCTCTAGCTCAAACAACTAATCAAATTGTAAAGTATTTCAATTCTCATGAAATAGTCAATGAATCACAAGTATCAACTCTTAAATACAAAATAAAATTATTAAAAGAAGAACTTTTAAGTATTCAATATGCCATCCACTGGGCAAAAGCTGGAATAGTAAACTCATTCATTCTCACAAACAACGAAATAAATATTGTTAAACAAATTTTTGAAAAGGAAGCCATCCCTTATATTAATTTAGAAGAAGCATTCGAGTTCTCTGAAGTTAAAATAGCCTCCAGCAATAGTCATCTTATTTATATTGTTACCATACCAACTACCGATGTAAATTCATGTAATAAATTAATAGTTAAACCTACTAAATTTGGAAAATACGTTAATAAGATTCTGTATAACGAAGTATTGTTATGTAACAACTCAACTTTTGGCATAAAGTACCCCTGTAAATCATACAATAAATTAACCATCTGTAATAGTATTAATGTTGAAAATATAAATAATGATACCTGCCTAACAAATTTACTGAGAAGTCACACTTCAAATTGCACATTAATAGACAATGCCGACATACCCACTGTTGAAGAAATTGTTCCTGGAATACTCCTACTAAATCAAATCAACGAAACTATTCATATTAACGAAGAACCACGGGATCTGACCGGAACCTACATTCTGCAGTACCATAATGCATCAATAGTTGTCAAAGACAAAACATATAACTATTTCCAAATGATGGATGTTCAACCTTTACCACCTATTTTACAGCCTAGATTACCTGGATCAACGATTGAGAAAACGCTTACCTTACAATCAGTAAAAGAACTTCACCTCAAGAATACCGAAGAAATCGGCCTCCTAGATGTCAAGAACAGATGGACTTCAGGAATTAATTTTGGATTATCCACCATTATCATACTATTCGTAGTGATGCTTGTGAGAGGAAGAAATCAAACAAGCAAAGAAATTGTAACCACTATACCAGCAGTACACCTCTCACTCCCTGAAGTTGCCACCACAAATTTTATGGAATCGCAACAGACCCCAAGATTGTCCCAAATACCATATTTCTAAAATGTCACGATCGAGGACGCTCATAATTAAAAGGGGAGGTGTTAACACCAAAAATGTTTGGTGGGTCAATAACCAATAATGCTGACGCTGTTAAGCGTGCCACAATTGGAGCAACGATCGCAGACGTTGTGCCATAAGTAATATCAAACAATGCTGACGCTGTTAAGCGTGCCACAATTAAAACAACGACCCCAGAGGTAATTTACGTTATGCCAGCAGTCAACGCGACGGTGCACATTTTGCGACGTCATCATTAGTTGGTAAGGTAGTTATCATACATGAGAACGTGGGTTCGATCCCTGCTCAGACCACCTTACATTTCTTTCGACGGCGGTCACCTCGCTTAGTGATGGCGACACTATCGAGTACTTAGCCATGAAAATGCTTCTTAAAATAGCGTTCGGAACCAAACTGCGTTCGGAGTCAAACTGTAGGTCCCAATCAGTGAGTGTAAAACTAGAAAGCGCACATCTCACTGATTGTGAGAAGCTCTCCCCAATCCCTTCATGGAATGTTATGGGACACCTTTTTTTTAGTTAGTTCCAACACGCCTAAGGCGTCCGTTGAAATATACGATAATTTAAATGTATGTCTTAAATATACATTTTGTAAAATGATAAATTTTTTTTAAGAAAATTTTTTTTTAAAGTACCTATATTTTTAGGTTATTTTTTTAACGAAACGGTTCTATTTTAAAGAGAGGTACTTCTTCTATTAAAAGCTATTTTTTTTAAGAAAAGGTACTATTTTTAAGAAGAAATACTTTCAGTAAGATAAAGCCAGAAGAGTATGAATTTTTTTTACATATAAGTACTTTTGAAAGAAGTGTTACTCTTTTTAGGAAAGGGTTACTTTTTAGGCAAATGTAATTATTTTCAGAAAGGCTACTTATCTCCAGAAAAGTAAAGGTGTTATTATATTTTAAAGAAAATTTACGTTTAAGAAAAGGAATTTTTGTAAGAAAAAATTTTTTTAAGGGAAAGTATTTTTTTAAAGAAATAAGAAGAAAGGAAAAGAAAATTTTTTTTAGAATTGCTCCTTTTTTCAAGAATAGGTAAATTTTTAAGAGTAAGTACTTATCTCAAGAAAAGTTATTTTGTTTCGCTCTTTAAAGAAACGGTAATTTTTTAAGAAAAGGAAATTTGTTGTAAAAAATGTACTTTTTTAAGAAAAGGTATTTATTTTTAAATATTACCTTTTTTTAAGAAAAGGTACTTTTTGTAAGAAAGTTTACATTTGTTAAGCGAAGGTACTTCTATAAAATAAGGTATTTTTTTAAGAAAAAGTACTTTGTTTAAGAATATGTACCTAGAATATGTATATGAGAAAATTTACTTTTTTAAGAAAAGGCACTTATTTAAGAAAATATTCTGTTTTAAACTTCTTTCACTTTGGCTTTTCTAAATTTACTTTTTATTGGGTTCAAAACTAAAATATATTATAAATACTGGTTACAGGCTCCAGCTAGAAAACTTCCCATTAAACAAGAAATTTCCCAACATACATATGTTAGTCTAGTCATAAACCAAAGCAAAAGTATCCAATACAGTTGATAATACTGGGTTTTAGCATAATAGTGTTAAAAAACGTTGTTTAATTTTTTTTATTTAGCCTCAACCTCGCAACGTGCGATAAGGAACTTCGTTCCAATATAACTCTTAGCAGTCATGATTGAGTTTACTCAACTATATATCTTTGACGTTTGGGAATAAGGTCTTAAGTCAGAAACTGTAGTTTTTCGTAATTTTAAATTGAAAATTATTTATATATGAAATTTTCTGACTTACTGCCTAAAGAGCAAATGATTACGATTGGATGGAGTTGTGCTAGATTTAAGTTATTAATACCAAACGAAAGATAAAAAAAAATTGAGTTAAACCCAATCAAAAACCCAAAATGCATTATTTTGACTTAAGACCTTATTCCCAAACGTCAAAGATATATATATATATATTAGGGCGGGTTAATTTTTTTTTTGATGAAGCGTATAGCAAAAACGTAATCTATAGGTGATTTTGAGAAATGTTGCTCAAGAGACCATAGCTCTAAGTCGGATTTGGAGCCCCCCAAAATTTCAAAATAGATATTTTTAATTACATTCATCATCATAAAATCGGATAGAATTATAGTAGATTTCTCAATGTGGGCTTGTTTGAAAGGTATTTTTTATCATCTTTCAGAATACCAATATTTTTTTTATTTTTAGTAGATATATTACGATTTTTTTGTCAAAAATAGCCTAAAAAGATCTTTTAACTACAGGTATCAATACAGATTCTGAAAGGTGATAAAAATACATTTTGGGGGGCTCCAAATCCGACTTAGAGCTATGGTCTTTTGAGCAACATTTCTCAGAATCACCTACAGATTACGTTTTTGCTATACGCTTCATCAAAAAAAATCGTACCATACAATTTGACCCGCCCTAATATATATATATATTTACATATATTAACGATGAATTCACTTTATATAAAAGTAAAATAGTTTGGAGATTTGACGTTTTCGATTATAATCACTTAAATATTTTGTATTTTATCACTTCTCTTTTCTCTTGCAAATGGCCTCAGTTTGTTGCATTGTAACGATTAGCCGATAAATGTATGAATACCGGTTATTTTTCGTAGCATTTGCCACTGTTGCCATATAGGTAGTAAGATTCTTTGACAAAGCACTGAAAAACTCTTTTCGAATTTAAAGTCAAATCAAACATAAATAAAAATCAACTGATTATCAATTTAAATAACCAGTCAAAAATTGGGCCTTAGACCTTCAATACGGGAACTGCAAAAAGGGAATTATCTATGATGCCTTGAGATAAATTCCTTTTATATTGTTCCCATGCAAATCGTCCTGCTTATCGCTCGATACTTCTCCAGAATTTGAACTTAAATCAGAAGTGTCCTCACTGAAATATGTCCAATTTTCACCATATGGATCCTGGGAATATGGTGTGGGTTCTTGTTTGTGGGGGTTGTTAAAATTGTAATCCAATTTACCCCATTGATCAATATGGCGCAATAATGGATCAGCTTTTTGAGGCGGTTGAGGGATGGTTATAATAGAGCTCGCGGATGTGGCATTTGTTGGAGAATTCGATGAATTCGTCCATTTACCCATAGCATATGGAGATTTGCCATTCGTATCTACAAAATACATTCCCTTTGTAGAGGCTTTCACATTGGCCCCAATTTCAACTAGATTATTTGTGGGAGGACACATGTCCAACATATAGGAAAAATAAGAACTGCATGGCCAAGCCCAAAAGCCTTTTGAGGTACCTATAGATTCCACAAAATAATCGATAGCTCTATGGTGGAAACAAGGAAATGGATCTGGAATGAAAAATAAAGATAGATAGTATAAAGTTTTCAATCGTATATCTACAGGCGAACTTACTAAAGGTGTTTTCGTCCATACAATTGGGTTGAAAAACTCCACCATTCATGTAAACATCAGAGTGGCCACATTGCTCAAATTTTCCCTGAACCAATGCATTTGTATGAATAACATCAACGTAGACTGCGTCGGATGCATCCAATTTATTTTCTTTAGATGAAGTAATAAATAAAGGCAATGCAGGATCAAGACCTGGAAGATAAGAAAAGCATAATATATCCTGTTATAAAACAACTTTCAAAACAACATTAGTATTGCCTTCCAAAGTCCATGGCATGGATGTCTGAGTTTTAGGTAATAAAAATTCATTTCTTCGTAACGTTTTCAAAAATGCAACAAAAATTAGTTGATGTCATTTAAAATTGAAATTTTGTGTTCTTCGTGATCTTTAAAATAAAACTTAAGTCAACAATACGCGCAGTGCTTCCCAATAGTTGTTTTTGAGCAAATTATCCCATAGTCTTTACCGATTTAAAATATTTTATTTTATAATAACCGTCATAGACAATGGGCCAATCTCAGTTTCCGATTATAGAGCCGATTAAGTAATCGGCACATTAGGGTTTCAGAACAATAAAGTGTCGGTTTAACATTTTGATTATCTTATGTACCGGTCAAATTGTGTTTTTGACAAATGTGTAACTAAGGAAACCCAACAGAATAGTATGTTCGTAAGTCATTCTCTGTTCTCACTCTTACTCTCTTCATTGAATATTTCAATACACGAGCTGCTTTTTGATAGTGTTAGTGTATATAACTATACAAATTCCAACCATATTGAAGTAAAATTACATAAACTATGCAAAAATTATGAAATAATCGAGATATGACGCGATAGAGAAATGCATTTGAGTGAATTTCTAGCACTTTTTGGTTCTCTTTTACCAGGGTTGCCAAATTGCGCACATTTTCTGGTCGTCTATTTGGCTCGCAATCAGTATTGTCATTTTGGTGCTAAAGCCACTGTTTTTGGTGCTTTCCATGCTCACGATACCCGTATTCTTATCCTTTACCCCAAACAGGATGTACAAGTAGAGAAGAAAAAACCACCGCAATGTGGCAACCCTCGTAGAAGATAACCAAAAAGTCGACGCGATTCACTCAAACGCATTTCTCTCTCGCTTTCATACTGTTTACATCCTTTATGTAATTTTATATAAACATGGTTGGAATTTGTATAGTTATATATAAGTACACTAAACTATCAAAAAGTTGTTTGTGCATGGAAATAATCAACGAAGAGAGTAAGAGAGAGAGCAGAGAAATGAGGCACTTCATACGTTTTTTGGGGGTTGCCACATTGCGGTGGGTTTTTCTTCTCTATTTGTACATCCTTTTTGTGTACCCGTTACCCGAATATCGTAAAATAATAGCGCTTTTTCTTTCCCAGTTCTTTTAGTACCTTTTTAAACAAAAACTTTTATATTGATTCGTTTACAGCAATTCCAAAAAATAAATGGTGTCCCATTACATCCCATGAAGGAATTGGGGAGAGCTTCTCACAACCAGTGAGCTGTGCTCATTCTAGTTTTATACTCACTGATTGTGACCTACAGTTTTACACCGGTATTTTGAGAAGCTTTTTCATGGCTAAATACCCCATAGTGTCTCCGTTACTATGCAAGGTGACCGCCAACGAAAGAAATTTAAGGTGGTCAGAGCAGAGATCGAACACAGGATCTCATGTGCAAGAGGCGCACACACTAACCATTGCACCACCGACAGCAAGTCCTTATAATCATCCATAAAAACAATCAGCACGTAAGAATTTCGTCTCAGAACACAAAAGGAGTTCAACGCATACTCCGTTCGTTGGGTGAAATCTCGTCCAATATTCAGAAATACATACAATTTAAATGGAAATTGCTGAGTCGAATCATTTACCTAAGCCCAATGTGGCTTATCCAACATGGTAGCCACATTTATATAAAGCTTATTATATTCTTATAGAGGATTTGGTTTCTCGAAATTCGAATACTTTATCAATATTTTGAAATACAAAATGGGCGGCTCTATACAGCGGTCACGTTTGTTAAACTACGCCAGTTTATACTGAAGTTCAAAATTTCGAATTCTGAATATGGGGTCTCAATCATCGGAAATGCCTTAAATCAGCTAAAAATATCAAAAAACATTTTGAAAATTACGCATGCGGAATGAAACGTAAACTAATTTTCTCGATATGGTTAATATATTAGGTATCACTCTTGAAACTTGCACATGCGGTTCAAATTGGTTGTTATTATTCAGTTTAAAATAACATATCGCTACCACAAAATACGGGTGTCGTCTGTAGCAAAACTAAACTTTTCAGGAGACGGTTTTAAATGTTTAACATCAAATATATTCAAAGTGGCCATGTGGATTCTCCCGAGTTTTCGATTGAATATAATCTGAATATTTTATTTTCATCGGCTAAGTCAAATTTGCGGTAATTATAATTACAATGGCGGTATTAGCCTTTTTGGATCAGAATACATTTGTCGTATGTGGAAATATATAATTTAATAAAGGAAAATTTCGAAATTTTGTGACAAAATCTTGAGGAAACTATTAAGAAAAGACATAATTAATTAAATATGGGAAATTATTACAACAAAAAAATTATTTATTCAACGAAAAATAAAATTAAAAACAAAAAGTCCATAATCCTTTAATAATATGTATAAGAAAAATATAATCAATACATCTTTGAATATCGTAGTTCCGATCACTCTCTGTGTCAAAATAGCACATCGTTCTTTTCAAATCTTTTACGTGTTGACATCATGTTTCTTGGATTAAGATTAATATTGTTAATTGTA
This sequence comes from Phaonia tiefii, assembly GCA_963931995.1. NCBI lineage: Eukaryota > Metazoa > Arthropoda > Insecta > Diptera > Muscidae > Phaonia > Phaonia tiefii. The sequence goes on along the minus strand of OZ008368.1, from coordinate 190,345,970 downwards.
TTTGAAAGAAAGATTCCATTATGCGTCGGAAATGTTGTTTTTTAACAGTCTTATAAATCAATTCATCTTTACCATGCGTCAGTTTATAGCCGATTTGATAAATGCTTGCATTATTATATTCAATATACTTTATTTTAGTGAATGGAATGCATTTAAAATTCAGTGTTTCTGTTTTTAACGACAATTTTTTTAAATCATTTCTATCCATTTCTATAATTCTAAGCCTGGTGTTTTTATCTGCAGCATTCTTAAATTCTTTCTAAATGTTTTAACTGTGGCTCAATGACACTGTGTACACAGTCCACTTTCTGAATCAGTGAGTGTCCTAGTTTCGATTTAAGTAAGAACACGTACCACCGCTCGAAGTTGTCTGCACATCAGCGCTATTATAACTTAGTTTCTCATTTGAGTTTGAGGCCACGGAATTCTCCTCAATATTGAAGGAAGGATCCAACATTTCATCATCTGACGAAAAATCGACTTCCCATTTGTCATTATCCATTACTTTGACTTTATTTTTACGATAATTGAAATTTCTGCGAGATATTCGTTAGAACAAATTAAAACAAACTATATTGGCCGTCGGTGGAGCAATGGCTAGTGTGCGCGGCTCTTGTACATGAGAACGTGGGTTCGATCCCTACTCAGACCACCTTACATTACTTTCTACGACGGTCACCTCGCTTAGTGATGGCGACACTATCGAGTACTTAGCCATGAAAATGCTTCTCAAAATACCGTTCGGAACCGGTGTAAAACTGTAGGTCCCAATCAGTGAGTATAAAACTAGAAAGCGCACATCTCACTGATTGTGAGAAGCTCTCCCCAATCCCTTCATGGGATGTTAAGGGACACCATTTTTTTTTTATATTTCAAACTGCAACGACGATTCTTGTATTGTTCTTTCAATGCCAACTGTGTATAAAATATTATTTTTAAGAATTATATCAACCTGAACAGTTATTTCTCAAGTGAATTCATTTTTTATTTTCCTTTTGTTCATCATCTTCTTTAATACGTGCATTAGAATACGCAGAGCACAAACAAAATCATTATATTCGAAGACGTTTGTACCATCGATTTTCTATTCGATGTTCCACATACTTACAGCCTGTTTTTCGTTCGTGTTGTAGACGAAAGAAAGTTGATTTGGGTTTCACAATCTTCTCGTTTCAAGTCGAATGAAAACATAAAATTATACAAAACAATTCAGTACAAATTTTGGTTTCTCTATTTCGAATGTGCTGTCAGTTAGGAATAAACATGGAGTCAGGCGACCGAAAATTTCGACTTGGAGAAATCCAATTTGAGTCGAATGTGAGTGACTGATTTTCGATCGCTTAGCTATTCGTTCGAGATAGAAAAACAGGCTGTTAGCATAAATGAGTGCAACCGAATTTGTATGACGTACAACAATTGTAACAAAAATCATCATTTTACATTACAAAATGCCGTATGTTAATTTTTGGTGCACATACGAAAAAATACATGCTCTGGACGATACAATTTTGTGGCGTACGACAAAATGCATGCTGAATATCTCGGTAGTTATAATGTTTGGGATGACACTGATAATACCACTAGAAAGAGAGTGCGAAGTTTATTATGAATATATGTATATTAATCTCAAAACCGAAAAATTTCACATACGACAACTTTTATGGAATTTGAACGACACAAAGAAAGTGAAGCCGCCAGACGCGTTTAGACACAAATTATCTTTTTCGTCGTCATCGGAACCATGTCTGGTTCTGTTTAGGCTTAGATACAAATTTAGAGATTTTTAAAACAATTAAAAATATTTGGAAACATGTCGACTTACCTGTAATACGTGGCAACCGAAATGTACCCACATTTCTAGATATATGGTTAGCCAATTGGGCTCCCAACGAAAACCCTATGACATGAATATCAAGATTTTGTTGACCTATGATATTCATTACCAATTGGGCCACACATTCCCCGACATGTCGAATATTGTGCACAGCATTAATATAACACGGGCCAAGGGCCAGTTTACTCCAATCCACATAAATCGCATTGTATTCTCCAAGGGCAAAATATTCTGGGCGAAACAATTCACTTGTCGCTTAACATATAATCAAGATTGAATCAATTTATACGCATCTTACCTTTTTTGATCAATTGCAGTGCATGTAAGAACATGTCAGCATTATAGCCGTGTAAAACAATTTTAGTCGGATGTAGTTTATCGAAGAAGGATTGTGAAAGATTCGATGTACCATTACCATATACGATGAGGCGTTGACGATTGTTAGGATTTCGTCGTGTATACAAATAAAATTCTACATCCCTGTCGGGGCATGTTCGTCCAATAGCCCAAATACAGGGACCAAATGTGATATCTTGATTATTTTGTGTTACCGGTGTAGGTGCTGTGGGTTCATGTTGTATTTGACTTGTTGGCGTTGCATATTGATAAGTGATTGGGTTAAAAATAGTTTTAGCCTTAGCGAAGGACAAAACTGATGTTGCTGTAAATGTACAAAATAAATTAAATATAAAATATTTTGTTTTAAATTTTAAAATATTCTAATTTTCTCTATTCTAATTCTCTATTCTAATTTTGTTTATCACAATCAAAGGAATCTACATGTTATTTAGCTACATTGAGCTTAATTAAGAAATGTAACAAATTTTTATTCTCAGCAATCTGGGAATATCTAAAGTAACTAACAACTGTTGGACGGAGAATTTTGGGTGAAAACAAGTGAGTAATATTCTTATATACAGTGGTGGCCATACAATTAGAAACGATGACTTCAAATTTAGATTTCTTCACACAACTTTATTATAAAGAGTCTCTCTTTTTGGTAAGTCCCGTTATATTCTCACTACACTTCAATAAGTTTTTGGATGTGTGATTATCAACAAACACTTTACACAATTACTCACAATTGCGAAAACAGTAGTAACACGTGTTTATGAGGGTGGACACATAATTAGAAACGCATTCGTTAATAGTGGGAATTTTATATATTTTCAACATATGTAAGTTAATTTTTTTTTAAGTTAGATTTTACTAATTTGTAATATAATTTAGTATAAATATGGGCAAAAAAAGTCATGCACTCCAGAGCGTTGCGAATTAATTGTACGCTGCTACCAAGAAGAAAAACAGTCAATGTCGGCCATTGCAAAAAGATTATGCTGTTCAAAGAAAATGGTTTTTGGAGCAATAAGATTATTTAAAAATACTGGAAGTTTTGAGAACCCTAAACGAATTCCAAAGCCAAGAAAAACCACTCCATATGACGAAAGAGTTATTTGTAGAACCAGTAAAGCCAACCCCTTTTTGACCTCTACTGAAATTAATGCCATTGTAACGCCACAGATATCGCAGAATATTTCAAGTAGAACCATTAGACGTCGATTACAAGAAGCTGGTCTTCATGGATTCATTGCACGAAAAAAGCCGCACGTCTCAAGCAAAAATATTGCGAAACGTTTGCAATTTGCGAAGGAGCACCTGAAAAACCGCTTAATTTCTGGAAAAAAATACTCTGGAGTGACGAATCAAAGTTTAATTTGTTTGAATCGGATGGCAAAGCTTACGTAAAACGGCCACTGAACAAATCTTTGGATCCTAGATACACCATCAAGACCATTAAACACGGTGGAGGAAATGTGATGGTATGGGGTGCATTTAGTTGGTATGGCGTTGGTCCTATACACCGCATAGATGGTCGAATGGACCAACACCAATATAAAAGCATCCTAGAAAATGTAATGGAACCGTTTTCGTTTGAAAATATGCCAGTTATATATATTCTCCAGCAGGATAACGATCCTAAGCATACTTCCCGAGTTGTGAAGCAATGGTTTATGGATACGAATACCAAAGCTTTGTCGTGGCCACCTCAAAGTCCTGACTTAAACCCAATTGAGAACTTATGGGCAGATGTCGAAAGAGGGTTAAAAGCAAAAACCCCCAAAAATAGTGACGAACACTTTCGTAATATAAAAGAAGTTTGGGAATCAATACCATCCTCCAGATGCCGAACTTTGGTAGAAAGTTTACCACGGAGATTGGCCGACGTCATAAAATATAAAGGCTACCCAACGAAGTATTAAGTGTTTCATCTATTATTTCATTACAAATTTTAAAAAAATATTGGAATAAAATATTGTTTTCATTATCGTTTCTAATTCTATGACCACTGAGTTTTTGAGTTCTCTAAGAAAATCTAGTTTGCTCTTTTCAGGAATATTGCCATATTTCCAAATATATGTAAGGAATATAATATTAAGTGTGCCTTATAACATATGGTATGTACTTTCTTAATTTTTGTAATAATGAAGTAGTGATGATATAAATTAAAAATTCTAAACTCGCGTTTCTAATTGTATGGCCACCACTGTACATAGATAAAACAAATATCTGCAAACATAAAGTTCAACGCTATAGGATGGTGACTATATTAAATTTGTCATTCCGTGTGTAAATCTTTGAAGAATTCACCTAAGACCATAACAAAACCAGCGATAGGAAAGTTTCCCACCATCTCGACTCAATACTTTTTGTATGTTGATCAAGTGTCCCGACAAACACAATATTCAAAAGTTAGGTAAATGGAGTGACACAACCCGCTAGTTTAGTTAGTTAAAAGTGCGGGATTCTACTTACGTTTAACTTCTCTTATCGACGACAACGTAAGCTGCTTTTTGGTACTGAGTTTATAAAAAATAAATTCTCATTAACTCTTCTAACTATCAGTTTTTTTTAAACTTGAAATCAAAATATGCCTGTCCCTCTAGCGGAATGGTTTCGTAGCTAATTTGATGGCAAACATAGAATTAACTAGATATCGCACATGCCTTGGGAAATTTCTTGTTCAATGGGATATTTTCTAGATGGAGCTGAATGCAATAATTACAACGTTTGATCCCAAACAAAATATATCTTGCAAGATGTATTTAGAACAGGTGCTAACAATAAGTGTGGTATGCAACATCAACAGGGATTTTATTTTTGTTTTGTGGTCCGTTGCTCTCAAATTCAACACAAAGGAACACCAACAATAACAGTATACAAAAAGACACATAATCGAAATAACAAAACTTGAAGTTGAAAGTGGAGAATACAACGACATAAAAAAATTAACATAGTTATTCGAATAGAACAACCTGGAGAATGATACTGTTTTTGTATGTATCAAAAAAATGTTATCAGAAACTTCAATGCGAGTTACAAAACGACAACACAGCACCTGTACTTGACAACGCCTTTGCGATATCTACTTATTTCCTTTATCTACGATGGTAATGCAGAGAAGGAACAATTGATACAATTGATTAAACAAAATTGCGCTCTTTTTCCACTTGCTTCGATAGTGTTCAAGTTTATGATCTTTATCCTCCCATACTCTCGAGAATATGTAAATGTAGGTTCTGCTTTAAGCAGTGTTGCCACTTCGGCGGATTTCCCGCTAAATCTGGCGGGTTTTTAATGCACTTCGCGGGGAAAAATTAATTTTAGCGGCTAGCGGAAGTTTTAGCAGGTTTTCCTGTGTCTGGAGGTGACAAAATTACAATTTTTTAATGTTAAAAATTTTAAATTGTTAAAAAGTGTTAATCTTCTCTCTGCTGAAAGTATTTTAAAACAAAACAAATATGGTATGGGGATGAATTACGAAGAAGAACAATATCTTTAAATTTTGCAAAATCACTTACCAGCTGATACAGCAAAAACGGGTCTTGCTACTGAAATACTGGGTTTTCAGCAAGACAACGACCCAAAACTTTCGGCCAAAATCGTTAAATACTGGTTACACAGTCCACAATTTACAACTATGAAATGGTCATCGCAGTCACCGGACTTAAACCTGATCGAAAACTTTTGGGGTTACATAAAATCTCAGCTCGCCAAGTACCAAGATACTCCAAATGGCGTAAACGAGTTGTAGGACAGAGTAAAATAAACTTGGGATAAAAAATGATGGCAAAATTTTGCAGTGAGAATACACTTTCTCTTTTTAAAATTAAAACACGTATTTTTTGAAATAGTTCTCATTTTTTACTGGATTTTAAAGAAGACATGTTGCCAGTAAGTATCGATTAAAATATCCGTCAAATGGCACCCACGGCTCTGATGACAGCCCATTACTCTTTCCATGAAATTTTCCATGACTTTGTCACAGAGATGTGGCTGTATCTCACAGATGAATCGTTGGCTCACGGATTTGAGCTCAGGCATTGTTTCTGATTTATTCGCATAAACCCGAGATTTCACAAAACTCCAAAGAAAGAAATCGCACGGCGCTAAATCGCATGATCTTGGTGGCCAGTTGACATCAGAATTTCTTGATATAATTTGTTCTGGAAATCGTTGCTGCAATAAATCGATTGTTTCATGGCGCCTTCTTGTTGAAATCACATCTCGTCCAGATCCATGACGTCCAGTTGAGGCCACAAGAACTCCGTTATCATGTTCCTGTAATAAATCCCGTTCACAGTCACTGCAATTTTGGCCTCATCTTCAAAAAAGTAACTCCCAATCACGCCCCCTGACCAAAATCCGCACCAGACAGTAGTTCGTTGTAGGTGCATTTGTTTGTCATGGAGTGCATGAGGACTTTCTGAGGCCAAATTGGACAATATTGTGTATTCACGAAGCCATTCAGATGGAAATGCGATTCATCGGAGAAGATGGTTTTTTTTTTGAAAAATTGGCATTGACTTCATTTTGCTCCATTACCTATTGAAGGAATTGTCGGCGCTTTCCATGGCCTGCTGGTTTGATCTCCTGAGCAAGCTGAATTTTGTACGCATGAAGGTGGAGGTCTTTTGTCAAAAGTCGCTGCGTAGTGCTTCGTGAAATTTGAGGTTGTTGAGAACGATGCCGAATTGATGTTTTCGTGTTTTTGGCCACACTCTCGTTTATAGCAGCAATGTTTTCAAGAGACCGACCGGTACGTTGACGCACAGGAGTCTTACTGACCATAAGCGACCCGGTTTCTTCAAATGTATGGACTACTTTTCAAATGGTTGACACATTAGGTGCACTTTCTCGACCGAAAATACTTCGAAGTCTGCGGACGGTCTCGGTCTTTCCAAATTTTTGTAATAAGTTTTTACAATTATAACGCGTTGTTCTTTCGTAAAGGGCTCGATTTTTAATAATAGGAATAAACATATGTGACAGCTGCCAAATTTCAGAGTTGCCAACTGAACAAAATAAAAATGACACTACATCTAAAAAGTGTTATCTTACTGAGACACCCTTTACAAACTCTTAAAGAAGCCAAACGCTACTGGACAAAATATTGAATCAGAAAACAAATAAATTAACATAACAGCAGAGCGTAAAATTTTATAATTTAGCGGGGTTTTAGAAAATCTCCCCGCTGAATGCGTTTTTAGCTGAGTTTTAGATAAATTTGGCGGTATTTCACAGAAAATACTTGGCAACACTGGCTTTAAGTTCAGCGATAAACTTAGGGAATGGTTTTTAAAACATAGGCCGAGCTTGCACAGATGACTTAGTTAATATTCTAAAATCAGAAATCATAAACAAAAACGTTCTCTGGAATCCAAGTAAAGCTGAAATTGAAAATATTGCTGGAGGGTAGAGTTGTGTAGTTCACGAACGAACTAGTTCAATTGAACGATTCACTCTTGTGAACTAGATGAACTAGTTCACACTGTTCCGCTCTTTTGTTTCAATACTTCACTTGTTTCAGCAGTTTTTTGTGTTTCAGTTGTGTAGTTCTCTTCGTCATTTTCTAGTTCTTTCCACTTCCAAAATATAAAAAGATTACGGAAACACCAATATTTCAGAAACGGAATAACATATCGTTAAGTCGACCTTAAATAGGGCGATTTAGTATAAACAAATTTCACAGTATCCAAAACACTTTAGAAATCTGCAAAAATCATATCATTTTCACGATTATTCGCTCCGATTGAACTAAAACTACAAGTTGAACTGAAATGAGCTCTTTAGTTCACAGCTCATATGAACTGTTAAGCTGAAATACTACAATGAACTAGAGAACTAAATGAATGAACTAGTTCATTCTGATGAGCTGAACTAAAAAGAGCGCTCACTTGAATGAACTAAAATTCCCAACTCTACTGGAGGGCATATCTCCATATAGGTATTATCTCGCAATTGGAACAAATTCCCGTTTCAGCCAAACTTCCTGGCAAAATTAACATTGATGTTAATGGTGATGGCCCGCCCATTTACAGGGGCTCAAAAACGCAACTTTGGCCGATTTTAGTTAGGCTAAATAATATAGAAATCGCACCGGTATTTCCAGTTGGCATCTATATTAAAAGTTTTACTTCCAAGCTCTAAAATTTAATGGTTTCCCGTTACATCCCATGAAGGGATTAGGCGGAGCTTCTTACAAACCAGTGAGCGAGCTGTTCGTATTCTAGTTTTACACTCACTGATTGGGACCTACAGTTTTACACCGGTTTTTTCAAATTTCAATAAAGATATAGTTATCAAGTTATCAATAAAGTTATATAGTTATTCTCCATTGCAATTGCAATCGAAATTTTCTCCGTCTGGCAACTTTTGTATTCTACATTCCGTTTCGTTCCAAATGTTTACGATCGTGTGGATTCTGCATTACAAGCGTAACTACGTTTATGTAAGTGTGAAATTAGCTGAGGGAGCGTCATTCAATTTTTGTGTTTGTTGAAAAAATTATAAAAATTTAATTATTAAATGGAATACAAGGTTTCCTTAATGATATAAATGTAAATTTTTGTAAATTGTGTCATTTTTTGTACTAATTTGTGGGTTTTATTTAACTTATTACTGGTCGAAAACACCAACACCAGAGCAGTGCGAGAAACTGGCGGCTTTAATGGCAACAAAATCTGATGTTGCGGGTGGCTACCATAACAGACCCAACGAAGCAGTGCAGGTATTCTGGGAAGAAGTAAGAGTAGCACTGAACTCAATAGGGCCACCAACAAAAGATGCCAGTGCATGGAAAAAAGTATGTATGACATTTAAGTCGAAAACAACTACACCAGAGCAGTGCGAGAAACTGGCGGCTTTAATGGCAACAAAATCTGATGTTGCGGGTGGCTACCATAACAGACCCAACGAAGCAGTGCAGGTATTCTGGGAAGAAGTAAGAGTAGCACTGAACTCAATAGGGCCACCAACAAAAGATGCCAGTGCATGGCAAAAAGTATGTACATATGACATTTTAGTAATGTGTTCCATTTGCTAAACATTTTTTTATAGGGGTGGATTGAATGGAAGTAGTGCTACAATTATTGACTCTGTATTCTTCTGGAGCATGTTGTTCTCCTCTTCCAACAAAAACACCGCTGCTATCGATTCCATTTCTAGTTCAAATATAAACAAAAAAATTTTATTTTTGTGTTATAATGAAAATATTACCTCTGGCACAACAAGATTTTTCTCCGGCACAACAAGATTCTTCACACTGGTATATGTATGTACTTTGGCCACTAATACTTCTATCTTGAGTTCTGTTTTTTTTTCTCACTTATGTGTTTAATTAATAAAATTCCAACAATATTTAATTCTTATCTGTTTTAACTGTTGAATCACTGTTTTATTTGCACTAAATTTAACATTTTATTACAATGTTTACAAAATTTCACATTTTTTCTGTTTCGATCTCATACGTTTCACAACAAAGCAGCTGGTTACGAATACACTCTTGTCTTCCTCTTTTTCTTCAAATTACGTTTTTAGTTGGAAGACCATTTTACGATCATAATGCAACGTAATGCAGGAACGTAATTGCAATGCAGAATAACCCCTTTTATTTGCGATGCATATTTGTTTTTATATTATATCGTTTCAGGACAAAAGAAATTTCTCGTCGAAGCTTTGGCAGAATAACAAGTAATGTTAAAGCAGGTTGTACGACAGCAGGTAGTTCAAGTAGCTCTGAACAAAAAGTTTCCGTTAGTCACCGAGGAACAACTAACTGATTTAAAAAATTAAATTACATCTGAAAATAGGCACTCCTATGTATGTAAGTATTTTAGCAAAATTTTCATTTCTCTATTTATTTTTTGTAAAACTGAAAAATTTTAATACTTTCAGTTAGATCAATGCCATAAATTCCATTATCCAACCAGAGGGTATTCTGGAAACCCTTAAGAATATCTTAAGTACGGACATTATAGTAAATTACAATGTAGATGGCACCCATGGAAAACATTGGTTTAAATCGCTATGCAATTTCTATATCGTTCTATTAGGTAAATAAAACAAAAAGTGATTTTATGAAATTGAAAAATATATTAGTGGTCTTCATGAAAGCTCGAAAGAACCTCGTAAACTCGAAAACATCGTAAACTTGCACAACAAACGTCAAAACAAACAAATTTCCCATACAAAGCGACTTGCTCAAAAGTGGAAAGTTTTCGAGGCAAATTTGCTGCGCAAACGTGGGATGGAGAAACGTGTAAACTTTTGACATTTCGTTGTCATCTGACTAGGATGGACAAATAAGGTGATAGCACTAGAACAGTAGAAAAAGTACACATACATAATACATGCAATTGCTACTGCTACCACCTTATGTATCCATCTTGGTCAGCTGATATGGTTTTGAGCACAACTACGCTGAGCAACTTTACTTGGTGCCTCATGCAACGATGCGAGGGAAACTTGCGCTGAGCAAAAGTTCTCGGCTTTCACGTTTGCATGAATGCCGCTATTGTAATTATTTATTATTTTCAGAATCAATTCCAGTCAAAGGCGGCAAATTTATAGAAAAAGAGGCATTTTAAAAAATCTCAGTGGAAAGGAAAAATTCTAAACATTTGCCCATTTAAAAAACTATTGCATTCATGAAATATTAGGGGCATTTTTTTCGTAACTTATATAAGTTAACATCAACTGTTATGAAAAAAACGCACAGTCGTTAGCAGAATCAACTAGGCATCACCGGATAATGATACGTTTTTATTTGTCAATTTGTTTATTTGAAAGTCAACACGAAAATATTCAATAATAAAATTTTAAATAAATCGGATTTAGTTTATAGAAGTTTCCTTGAGTTTACAGATGTAGAAGACTAATTGTCCTCATATACATATGTATCGTACTACGATATTCTTAAATAACAGTTAGTGAATTTTTCCTGAGAAATGCAAGTGCCAAAGTGAACTTCTCCAAATGCTATAAACTGGAACTCTTTCCTAAACGTTCGCTTTATCCTACACATAACCGAAAAATGTATCTAACTGCACCTAAGAAATGGTGTCCAGTAATTGTACCACCTAGTGCCCCATTGTGGCTGCAAAAAAATACCTCTGATCAAGTCGGGAACCAAACATTCAAAGTAAAGCTTTGTCTATTCAGTATTCCGCAACACGAAGTGGAATATTTATACAGTAGAATCCCGATTATCCAGATCAAATAAAACCAGGGGTATTCCGTATAATCGAAAATCCGGATAATCGATCAAACCAAATCAAACAATATTTAAATTTTAATAAACTTTTATTATGTATGTAATGGGTTTTACATGCGTCGTTTAGATAAATCTATGTATAAAAATTACATGAGGTGTCATGGGACACCCGGTTGGAACGTAGTTTCTTTCGCTATATATTATGTAGTAGTTAGTTCCAGTACGTATAAAGAGCCCATTGAAGAGTACGATAATTTAAATGGATCTTTAAGAAAAGATATTTTTTGTAAAATAAAAAACTTTTTAAGAAATTTTTTTCTGCAATGTAATTTAAAAAAAAATTTTTATTTTTGGGTCCGTTTTGTAAGAATATGTATTATATTTTCCAGAATATGTATTATATAGGTAATTTTTTAAAGAGAGGTACTTCTTTTTTTAAAAGATAATGTTTTGTTTAAGAAAAGGTACTATTTCAGTGAGTATAAAAGTTTACATATGGTTCTGTAAGAAAAAGCCATAAGAGTATGACTTTTTTACAAAGAAGTACTACTTTTGTAAGACCAGGTACTTTTTAAAGTAATGGTACTCTTTTTCGGAAAAGGTTATTTTTTTTACAAAATTTACTTATTGTCAGAAAGCCTACTTATCTCAAGAAAAAAAGTTGAAATTTTATTTTTAAGAAATGGTACTTTTAAGAAAAGGAATTTTTGTGAGAAAAGGTATTTTTTAGAATTGGTCCTTTTTCGCGAATAGGTAAATTTCTAAGAGTAGGTAGATAGTAGATATTATAAAATCATAAGCAAGTATCGAATTGATGCAGCAAGGGTTGGGGGAACTGCTATATTAATCAAGAATAGCATACCATACTGCAGTTACGATAACAAAAGTATATATTCGCTAGATGCCTTAGAGACATGCGCTATAAAGATACCCGTTGACTGTGACAACTTTTTAGTTAATATATGTATGTGCGTACTATCCGGCCGGCAATATAAATCCAATACGAGCAGACTTGCAAAACTATTTGATTTTATGAATCTTCAAATTTCAAATAACTACTATGTACTAGCGGGAGACTTGAATAACTTAATAACGCAAAAGGCAATAATCTAAAAAAAGTCAACATCGAATTCCTTGCACTTCCAATATGTTCAGCGAAGCCCGCTTTCCTTAGCCGTAATTATGTGATAATGCCTTCCATTGAAGCCAGTAGTGGTGTGCGAAAAAGAGCAACCTGCTCTTTTTTCACAGTGATTGGCAAATCACAGTTTGTCACTGTGATTGGAAACTGCTAATCACTGTGACTGCTCTTTTGAAAGTGAGCAAGTGAGCAAATGAGCAGACTGCTCTTTTTACTGTGATCCACACAAAACTGCTACTGAAATGCATCCCTGTTATTCTGAGTGTTAAAAAACTGTGATTGAGTCACAGGCAGGGTTGTATATGTGCTTTAATGTTCCTTATTGCGAATGCTACCAAAAACTGTTACTCTGTCACAGGTTAGTAATACGTTGTTTAAAAAAAAATTAACAGACATTAACAATTTTAATGCAAAATGGCTGCAAAGAAAAAAACTAGCGCGTTGTGGGAGTTTTTTACATTTTTGGACGATGTAAAAGCAAAATGCATTATTTGCAAACAGGTGCTGTCTCATAAAACGAGTGTGTCCAATTTAAAGCGACATATGAGCAGCAAACATCCAACTGTACAGGTGCCATGGCGGGATGATGGAATTGCGAAGCATAGTGTGAGTGTTTTTTAAAATATTTATAATCAAAATAATTTGAAGATTTTCGATGCTGCAGGATTCCACACCAAAGACTACTTCAAACGTAGCGGTCAACCGTAACATTCAGGATGACCAGCAGCAATCAATAATAAGAGCCGATATTGAAACAGCACAAGCAAGTTCGGAACAAGGACAAATAACTGAAGTGCCAGAAACTCCTAGGAGAATTGTGCAACGTCAAACGCAATTAACTGCATTTGCTCCACGTCCATTAAATAAGAGGCAAAAGGAAGAAGCAGACAAACACCTCATGGAAATGTTTACTTGGTCTTTTCATGCGTTCAACTTGGTGAACGAAGGACCGTTTAAACATTTTGTGCACTGCTTAAATCCCTCGTACCAAATTCCAACACGTACGTGGATTTCCCGCACGGCACTCCCTTTTGCCTATGAGCAGTGCAGAGTAGAAATAGGGGAAATGGTAAAAGAGGCAAAGTCCGTATGTATCACAACGGATTGTTGGACATCCAGGAGCATCAATAGCTTTTGTGCAGTGACAGCTCACTACATCGACCAAAATTTTAATTTGGTGTCAGTGTTGCTAGATTGTTCCAATATGGATATTAGCCATACAGGGGAAAACTTAGCCAATGAAATAAATGCAATTGTTTCCAGCTTTCATCTGGAGCAAAAAATAGCTCTTATCGTATCGGAGAATGCTGCAAATATTAAAAGGGCTATTGAGTTGTTACGCTGGAAACATTTAGGGTGTTTGGCGCACACAATAAACCTTATTGTGCAAGATGGTTTAAAATCAAATGCTGCTGTGAGAGAAGTGCTTTAGAAGGTGAAGTGTGTGGTGACATTTTTCCGGAAGAGCCCAAAGAACCACAAAATGATTCTTGACTACCAAACGAGGAACGGTATTCAAACGCCACTAAAGCTGAAGAATGAATGTCCAACGCGTTGGAACAGTACGCTTTACATGGTGGAACGTTTTGTGCAGCTTGAGGACTCAGTTAAAACCTCAGCTGCACTTGTGAACGGAGACCTTCCAAATTTAACGGCCGTCGAATGGAACCTTCTGAAAGACCTGTGCAGAATTTTAAAACCGTGGGAGAGTGCTACGACAACTCTTAGTGGCGAGCTATACCAAACGGCATCGAGTGTAATAGCTCTGGTAGAAGGCCTAAGCTCTACAAACAGCAAAATTCTATCGATGAGCTTGCATGCTGATGTATTGGCCGTAGCTTTCAACTTTAAGAATGGGCTTGAGGCCAGACTGTCTGGTATCAAGCGTAGTAAAACCCTTTGCTGCAGCACATTTTGTGATCCTAGGTACAAAAATATTCAATTTTCGGACACTCAAGTTAGGACTTGGATAATTGAAGAAGTTGCCCAAGAAATATCTGCAGACGTGGGTAATGTGCAGCAGCCAGCAACAACAACAACATCATCAACAACCACTGAAGTTGACGAGCTGTCCCTTTGGAGTGGTTTCGATCAGAAAGCGGCAGCATACGCCCCCAAAGGTACTTCGACTTCCAGGGCTATCGTTGAGGTGCAGCGGCACCTGGAGTCTGGCGTCATTTCCAGAAATGAAGACCCTCTGAGATGGTGGTCTGAAAATAAATATAAATATCCTCATTTGGCAAGAGTAGCACAACGGAAGCTTGGAGTGTTGGCAACATCTGTGCCATGCGAAAGGCTTTTTTCAAAGGCTGGTGAGGTATTGAGTGAAAGACGATCCCGGTTAAAGCCAGAACATTTGAAAATGATACTATTTTTGAATGCAAATTCAAAATATTTAAAAACTTAAGAATATTTTTCATCTCAATTTTTTTTATTTTATTTAAGCTAACAGATGATCTCGGCTAAAGCCAGAAAATTTAAAGACAATTTTTTTTTGAATTCTATTTTTTTTTATTTAGTTTTATCCCTGAATTATAATTATTTTGTTTTTGTTATTTATTTATATATACTTTTCTTAAAGTTGAACTAAATTTATATTGTTTTTTATTAATTGTTTAGTTCTCATTTTTTATTTCTTTTACAAAAGAATAAAAAACAAATGTTTTGTTGTGTTTCATCTAAATTGTTTCGGCTCGTAATATTCTAATTGCCTTATGGTGCCCTCAAACCCACCAACAGCTGGGCTGGTACAATCACAGTTTAGAATCACAGTTTGCAATCACTAAATTGTACACTTATGGCTATGCTGCCCTCAAACCCACCAACAGCTGTTACAATCACAGTTTAGAATCACAGTTTACAATCACTGTGATTGACAAATCACAATCACAGTTTTCACTGTGATTGACAAATCACAGTTTTGCACACCACTAGAAGCCAGCACACTTCACAATGGCATGACTATCACAAAGCCAACATGAAAGAACACAACCCTCATATACGTGTCGGTCAAAAAAATAGCACCAACGTCGAAAACTATTGTCATTCCAATAAAAAATTAAATTCTGTGCTTATTATTTGAACATAACTAAGCGATGACGTAGTACTCTGTTTACTCTTTTTAAGAGAAGTTTTTTTCCTCAAGATAGTTAACGGTTCTCTAGAAATGATCGATCATTTACAAAAGGATCTACTTCAGTGCAGTCAATGAAATAGCACAAGCAGGCTTTTTTAAATTTGTTTTACAAAATTTTGTGAAAAAAAGTGAAAACAAAAGGTAATAAAAATTTTTTAATATACTTTCTTCAAAATCAGGTAATACTTTTATAAAAATTGTATAGTTATGGGTCGCGGATAGCATTGTTCGCCGGCAAAACGTGAACTAATAAAAAAATTTGCGTCCGAGGGTAAATCTTATTCCCAAATAAGGAATTTGCTGGGCTGTTCCAATAAAATGATAATAAATGCCCTAAGATATGAGCAAAAAGTTGAATCTCTTGGTAGGAAGCCAGTTTTGTCACCCTTAATGGTAAAGCGTTTAGTACGGACGACTAAAGCAAATCCCTTTATGACAGCCACGGAGCTCAAAAAAACATAGGAAACATTGGAACAGCCTCAATGCCTGTAGTCCTCGAAAAGTGCCGCTCCTTACCTCTAAGCATGTTGCTAAAAGGATATCTTTTGCTAAAGCACATCAAAATTGGTCAAAGGAAATGTGGAGAAATGTGCTTTGGACTGACGAATCCAAAATTGTCCTTTTTGGTGGAAAGGGTTCCAGATCTTTTGTCCGTAGGCCACCTAACAGTGAATACATGCCAAAATTCACATCAAAAACCATAAAACATGGAGGTCATAGTATTATGGTATGGGGTTGCTTTTCATATCAAGGTGTGGGTCCCATATATTGGATCAAAACCGTTATGGATGCATCGCTTTATGTAAAAATCCTTAATGAAATTATGCTGCCGCATGCTTCCTACGAAATGCCGCTGGTGTGGATCTTCTGGCAAGACAATGACCCCAAACACACCAGCAAAATGGCAAAAAAATGATTCAACGATAACTCTATCAATGTAATGGAGTGGCCTGCACAGTCCCCAGATTAGAACCCTATCGAAAATCTGTGGACGGATATAAAGAAGGGTGTATCAACAATAAAACCAACAAGCGTTGAAGGACTCTGGGAGGCTGTGCAGAAAATTTGGAGTTCCATCAAAGTTGAAAGATGCCAGCATTTAATCGATTCCATGGGAAGGCGTTGTGCCGCGGTAATAGCAAACAAAGGTCACGCGACAAAGTATTGAAACAATACAATTAATTTATCAACAAGATATCTGAGTATAATTTTTGATTTATTTTAAGAAAGACCACTATTTTTTGTTAAAAATGAAATGAAGTGCTATTATTTTGACTGGGTAGTTTTTAAGTTTTTTGTTTATATTAATTAGCAAATTATAAACTGTTGAAAAAACCAAATAATTTTCTTAGGATAATAAACCATTAACATCAAAGAATTTATTGTCTTGTTTTGAGCTAAATTGGCCCAACTGTTAAACAGATGTAAACGGAGACAATATAAATTTGTGCGTGGTGCTATTATTTTGACCGCAGCTGTACATACATACGTCCCTGACTGTACAAATCTAGTAATAATTACCAAATCCTATAAGTATGCAGAATAATACATTTCAATATTTTATGTGCAACATTGATCGTCTTTGCAACATTGTTTAACAGTTGTAACGGGTTTTTCAATAAGAGCGCTACAAAAGATTTTTTAAATAAAACAAAACCGGTTTTAGATACCAATGAAATTCTTT
Source organism: Phaonia tiefii (assembly GCA_963931995.1). Lineage (NCBI taxonomy): Eukaryota > Metazoa > Arthropoda > Insecta > Diptera > Muscidae > Phaonia > Phaonia tiefii. Next base: position 190,328,622 of record OZ008368.1, on the reverse strand, counting down.
ATTCCTGTGAAAGTACGTTCGATGCCATTATGTATGGAACTCGATTTCTTTTGCATGGCCACCACGGGCACGCTTGCAGAAGTCCAGACGCTGAACCCAATTTTCGACGGTTTTCAAGCATAAATCGGCCGATACTACTGCAATTTCACGTTCGATATTCGTACGAAGTTCATCAATCGTCGCTGGCTTGTTGGCATAGACCATAGACTTGACGTAGCCCCACAGGAAATAATCTAACGGCGTCAAATCGCACGACCGAGGCGGTCAATCGACTGGGCTAACACGTTCACCAAACTTGGTTTCCAATAAATTGATTGTGACATTCGCTGCGTTGCTTGTGGCGCCGTCCTGTTGGAACCACATGTCCTCCAAGTCCATATTATCCAATTGGGGCCAAAAATATTTGGTTATCATTGAACGGTAGCGATTCGCATTCACAGTAAGGAGCCGGTCTTGATCATCACGGAAGAAGTACGGCCCAATGACGCCGCCGGCCCATAAACCGCACCAAACCGTAATTTTTTCGGGATGCAATGATGACTCATGGATTACGTGTGGATTGCTGTCTGACCAATAACGCATATTTTGCTTATTGACGAAGCCATTCAGCCAGAAATAAGCCTCATTGCTGATTGTTGAGGCCTCTTAAAGTTGAGGCCACTGACTCCAAATTTCGGTAGTAAATTTTAATAATTTCGACTCGTTGTTGGCTCGTATATCTTTCCATGATGAAATGGCAAACCTTACTGAAGAGAAATGTCAAAAGAGCGGGACAAAATATGGCGTCGGTTGCTGTCCCTATCGATTTACTTTTGTAGCGTCTCTGTTGAAAAACCCTTACTTACATATGTAACGGGTCCGCCAAATTACTTTTTTTTTTGAAAATGCTTTAAAAAAATCTTCTGAATATTTTCTCAAATTTCTTATTTTATTTGAAAGTACAATCCTTCCGGTTAATAATGGAAAATAATTTCATTCAAATGGCTGCCTCGGCTGGCCATGCAGTAGCCTACACGATCGGTCCAATTTTTAAGCACATTATCGATTGTGTGCAGCTGTATTTCACCAATGGCTTCACGAATATTGTCCTTTAAAGCGTCAATTGTCTCTGGCTTGCCGGCGTAACACTTATCTTTGAGGGCACCCCACAAATAATAGTCCAACGGTGTCAAATCGCAGTTCCGAGGTGGCCAAACGACATCAGCTCTGCGGCTGATAATGCCATCTTCAAAAACAGGGCGCAAAACATCGAGTGTAGCTTCGGCTGTGTGGCACGTAGCGCCGTCCTGTTGAAACCAAATGTTGCCAATATCCTCCTCTTCAATTTTTGTGAACAAAAATTCGTTCAACATGGCCCGATAACGATCGCCATTGACTGTAATGGGCACTCCTTGCTCATTTTCGAAGAAAAATTACCCAATTATGCCTCTGGACCAAAATCCGCACCAAACAGTGACTCGTTTTGGGAGCATAGGCTTTTCAATGTATGCGTGCGGGTTTTCTGTGCCCCAAATGCGACAATTTTGCTTGTTTACATACCCGCCAAGATCAAAATGAGCTTCATCTGAAAAGATGATTTTTTTTGGCAAAATCGACATCTTCTGTAAGTCAATCGCAGGCCCATTTTTCCTATATTTTCCAGCGTTGTTCAAGCGTATACACAACCATATTCGTTCAGCGGAAGGATAAAACCATTCACGAAATAAGCACTAGTTGAAAAAAAAACGTTAGATGGCGGACCCTTTATAAACCATATTTTAAAAAAATTGTTAGTAAAAAAAATTTAAAAAAAATATATTATAGGCATTTTAGAAATCGCTGTCGGTGCGTAAGGTTTTTTTTACCAAATTGAACTGAAATAGTTTTTTTTTATCATTAATACAATATTTGCCATTAGAGAAGTGCCGCAGTGTAGTGGATTAGGTCCACTATTATTTTCTATTTACATTAATGATTTGAAGAATATAGGGTTTTTCGGTTCGCTATTTATGTTTGCTGATGACGTCAGTTTATTTTATCCATACAAATATGATCAGGAACTTAAAACCCACATAGAAAAAGATGCTTCATTATTATTTGAGTATGCAAGATTGAATAAATTGTGTCTTAATCCAGATAAAACAAAATTAATTCGTTATCGACCCAATTCTGCAAGCTTAAATAATAATTTTAGTGTTTACATTGACGGGAAATTGACAATGGAAAGTCACTGAATTAAGTATGTAGGTGTTGTTCTTCAAAGTAATTTATCTTGGGACTTGCATATTCAGTCGGTAAAAAGGAAAATAGCACCAGCAATTGGCATTCTTTTCAAGTTTAAAAATAAGTTTGATGTGAGAACAAAACTTGTTATATATCAGTCTTTAATACATGCTCATTTCACTTACATGGCAGTTGTTTATGCACACAACAAAAATAGCAACCCGCTAAGATCACTTCAACGAATGCAGAACAAAGCTTTAAAAATTGTTTACAATTTACCTAAAAGGCATTCAACTGTTGCACTATTTAGGGATGTTTGCCGGGATATAATGCCGTTAGCAGGCTTAAACCAATATCAAATTTTAATTTATGTCTTTAAATGTATTAACAATGTAGGCCACCACAATATATCGTTTATGCAAAACCAATCTAGTTTCAAGACAAGGAATAGAACCAATATCAGAATTCCACTATGCAGGTTAGAAAAGACCAAGCAACGCATAGACTATGTAGGAGCGATTGAATTTAATAATCTTCCGTCAAATTTAAAATCTATTCAACAAATTGGAATATTTAAATCTTAATGTACAGAATATATAACAAACGATGTTGAAACGCTTTTAGCATAATGAGTTTATAAATATTTTATTTTTACAAATGTTGTAATTATTCGCCCTTATTCATAAAAAGTTGTCATAGGTTTGTTAAAGGTTTAAGAAGGTAAAGCCCAAAAATTGTATTCATAATCGAAAAATTCCTCTGTTAAGAGTTCTCTAACGTCGCCATTTTTGTTGAACGTTTAACCCTTCTTTAAGGCCATTTTATCCGGATTAATACACAAATGAAACAATTTTTTTACATTTCACGCGTGCCGTACTTAAATATTTATGCGATATAAACACGTGGAATTATTCTGTGCATATTTGCAGCGTTTATAGTGTCACATTATCCTGCTAAGCAACCAAATAGTTTCATTCCAATTTTTATCATTTTTAACCAAAATGAACTTTTGTTTACATAGTGATGTATATAAAATCAAAACATTGAAACTACAACCTATAATCCGGTTTTATATTCGACTACCCGAAACTGAAATCCAATTCAATATGATTTTTTGGCATTTTATGAATATATCAAACAGTAATTGACCTTTTGTTGAATAGTTCGTTCAATTAATGTTTAAAATTTTGCAAAAATTCATTGACGCAATTAAATAAAAAAAATTTAATTCGGTCTATCGGTTATTGTCCATCTTGTTTTTACATCACAAGCACTGTGAGAATACATAAAACAGGGTTGTCAGTCAATTATCTGTTCCCTAGTTAAAATACTCATTATGAATACGGTTCTAATAAAACCTTCGCCAAATCTTAAAGCTTTCAATAACTGATGAATGCTTTAGAGCTAATTTAATGATTTTTTATGAATAAGGCCTATTATCTTTATATTGGATTATATTATATATCTTTAATTATTGTTATATTTGTACATACGACTTAAATACTTGCCAACTTGCACCAAAATAAGCCACAAGGCGCTGGGGCCACAATTATATTGTAATATAAATCATTGTACATATAAATCATTGTACAAATTAAATAAAAAAAAAAATCCCTGGGGAGAATGATGTCTAAAAAAAGTTATCACCCAGTGTACACGCCACCACATGGTTTGCGTGCAGCATTTGCAGCTCGAACAATCCGATGAAAATAGGGTTTTAAACTTTTTGTGCACATTTCTGAGTTCCGTTTAGCGAATTCCGTTCATGGCCAACTAAAGTAACTGCTTAAAAAGAATGATATAAAGATGTTTCACAGGATAAAATGTTTGGAAGTAGTCCTGATCAGAAAATACATTGGAGAGCCAATATATAAACCAGTAAAGAAATTTCAGTCGGGTGAACCGACTTAAACATGACCTCACCCTAAGTCATCCATTGGCACCGAGTTCCATTCAAAAATGTTTATATATTTTTGTGCAGCCGGCCAACTTTCAGTTACCTGAATGGCCGTGGCAAATTCGCTCTTATTGAAGACCAGAGTAACGTTGCTCAATCCAATTCCGAAATAAATTAGGATCGGTTGTGTTTTCACACATTTATCATGCCTATTGTTCGCCCACAATTTGTACACAAATGGGCGTGGTGAAGTTGTCAAAATTTTATTGCACAGTTGTTTTTGATAAAATATTTTCCAGTACCAAGGCTGGTAAGATTTGTTGTGGCATACGGGAAACATCGCGTCGAAAGACTCCGGAAACCGGAAAGACTCTAATCTTTTGTATGGAATTAGTTGTGTATGCAGTAATTACGAAATTTTAGAAATTTTTGACACATCAAGAAGAGAATATATCATTTAGGCTTCAACTAAAACCCGCAATTGTGTCAGTTGTACACTGTCAATGTTCAAATTTTCAACAATTCCATTACGTGCATTTTGATTATTACTGGAACTTTGTATGAAATATTCCGCATGCATGAAAAGATCGCATTTCGGCGAAAATAGTTACATACGTCATCCCACTAAATAATTCTTTTCTTGCTTAGAACAGAGGTAGCACTATTTATTGAGGACCTGTATATTAAGCTGATCCGTCGCTTTTCTGACCATACAAATTTTGATTTTTACGCAAAGGTTAATACGATAAATGGGAAGTTTGTCATCTTAAATATAGAGAAAGTACCGATACTCAAATTTTCCATCATTGGCATCCAAAGGCTACAGCCATAAACTCCTGGCTACTTTACGTCTTTCGAAAGGGATAGCCGCCGAAGGAAGTGTGCGGGGCTCTTGTACATGAGAGCGTGGGTGCGATCCCTGCTCTGACCACCTTACATTTATTTCGACGGTGGTCACCTCGCTTAGTGATGGTGACACTATCGAGTATTTAGCCATGAATAGCTTCTCAATATACCGTTTGGAACCGGTGTAAAACTGTAGGGCACAATCAGTGAGTTTGTGAGAAGCTCGCCATAATCCCTTCATGTGACATAATGGCATACCCCATTTTTAGATTCAAAGTTAAATTTAAAGACTTCTTCGACAATACACAAGAATTACTTGCAATTGAATATGGACTCATAAGACTGATGGAGATTAGCGGGTAACTCGGATAGGAATAACATAAAGTTATTTTGTTCTCATGCCCATCAATCAGACAGTGTCCTCCTGTCAAAACTGAAACAAGCACGGACACTTTGGGCCTGCCTAGAGCGAGAATGTTCATGGATCTCTTCTTATCTTATCTGATTTGTCTTGCGCGTACACAATCTGTACCCATCGTCCACCTCTCCTGTATTATCATATAGAGTGTTCTTGCAGGATATTTTCCAAGTCGCTAGGGGCATGCCAACACGTTCCAATTCCTGTGGAATCTTTAAAGCAATTCACGTAGGAAATGAACATCCTACTGCCCAGTCAGACGTTCCAGTGTTTTGCTTACCGGCCGACTGCCAGAAGGCATTAACCCCAATGACTCCAGGACTATTATTGCTCAGCTAGCTGGTCACTTCCCTAATCGCCAAAATTTCTGCCTAGTACACTTTATTATGATCAGTTAGTCTATGAGAAAGAGCCAGCCCTAGTTCTCTAGAGTATACCCCAACGCCCTAACTGATCATTCATTTTTGACCCATCCGTTCCTCTATACCAGGAACTCCTTTATTCCATGTGTGGTATTTCAGATCGAATAGTGTTTCTGCTTTCGAGCATTTTGGGATGCAGGTATTTTGGTGTTTGCACCAGGATTCCATTCAGCGCAAGACTCCAGGGAAATGAAAACAAAACACGTCCTTGAGGTGTGTTTCTGTGAACACAGCCGGTAGTGGTAGAGTAGCTCAATTCTACCGTGACACGTCTCCTGGTGGGCAGTTCGTCGCACTAAGCGTAATATTGTTGAACACGCCCTCCACATCAATAAAGACTACCAACATACAATCTTTAGCTATTAAAGCACTTCTCTATGGATCCTACTAGTTTATGCAGTGCTTCCGCGGAAAATCTGCCCTTGCAGTATTTATTCTGCGCACATATATAACAATCTTTAATCAATACTCGCCAGCAAGTGAACTAGACGTTCCAAAGTCTTCAGTAGGAACGATGAGCTGTATCAGAGGCTTTTCCCGCGTTGGGAATAAACCCAACTCCTGTAGACTTCCTCCGTTTAGGTACTTATGTATTTGAAGTCAATACTCGCGATGAATATTTTTACCAGCCAGAGGATTAATAGTTCGGCCACCGCCTAAAGGTCCGCTGGTAATACCATGAGAGACTTAAAGGATTTGACGGTGGTGATAGCCCATTTATTCCCATATTAATTAACAATTTCTATAACAACTTCAGAGAGTTGCCAGCGAAATGTGGGTTCATAAGGAGATTGCCCCAATCTCCACTACAGCCTTTTCTCTGCCCAGAAAAGCACTTCAGCTACCAAATTGTCGCGTTGCCTGGCGCCCGTGTTTTCCTTAGCTTCAACGCTTCAGAATTTATTTTGGCGCATCTGAACGCATTCTGATATCTTAATAGCTCAATTTTATCGCTTAATAATTATCGCAGTCCTCCTTGTCTCTCGAAGACTTGGCGTTATTAAAGACTCGTCGGCATGTCTTTATTATATCCACAAGTTCTCCATTCCACCAGGGAGGCTTACTTCTCCCCTGTGGACTCATTCTTGGGAAGAGATTTGTAGCGAGTTTATAAGAGCACTTCGCCACCTTAGAACAACAAGGTTCTAACTACACCAAGTAATTTTTGATGAGAACCAGATTGAATGCACTTTGTTAACCAAATGACTACAGGAAAATATATATTTAGTTGCCTGTTCCATTAGATATCTCGTCAACGATAAGATATATACTTTAATTGAAGCTGGTTAACTGGTAAAAATCGAGATCAAAGTGCTAAATGTTGAGAATTAAGTATTTCCAAAAATCAGCTATTTTTCTAAAACTTTAACTTTGACCTCTAGTAGCCACTTGATATCCTTTTCCGATTATCTCGAAACGTTCATCAGATCAATGTTAATGGCAATGTAACAATTTTACAAAAATCCTTCGAAAAATATGTGGCTTTCTTCAAACATATTGTTGAAGTGACATACTTATTTCCTAAAATTTCAACTTTAACCTCAAAGCGCCACGTTCCAACGTCGCACAGTGACGCCATTTGATTTTTTCGTTGCAAAAATCATATCTTTTGAGCCGAATAAGATAATCGAATAATTTAAATGGCATATGATAACATTGGAAAGGGTGCATCGTCATGTAGGTGCTTCCTTATGGGTTATTAATGTTAAAATTTGTGGAAAAATCAATTTTATGGTAACTAAAAAAATTATTTTTATAAATTTTAGTTTTTTTTAAGGTTATTATGTTTCAAATTATTACCCAACAAATAAAAAAAATTAATTTTTTAAATTTTCTGTAAAATATTCATCACAATTCGTAAGAGAAGGTATGTCTAGAAGACTAATCATTTCAGAACTATAAATATTTTCTAACTATGTTCGTCACTTGCCGCACATGCCGCAGGGAAGAAATAAGTGGATCGGAAGATGCTGCCAACATGTTGAAGAGGTCCTCATGTTGCCTCACCCTAAATGCTTTGAACGTGTTCTGCAATCTATATATTTATACCATTTCCACTCCTGTGCTTCTTCAGAAAGCTCTCCAATTGGCAAAGACTGGTGTTCAATTGCTTTATATCTTTGCCGTGCTGCAAAATTTTATATACTGTCGGGGTCAACTTCTTCTGTGGATACATTTCCGCTAAAAGTGATGCAGTTTTCGATGCATATTCTCCATATTCGGTGGTGCAATGGCTAGTGTGTGCGGCTCTTGTGCTTGAGATCCTGGGTTCGATCCCTGCTCTGACCACCTAAAAATTTCTTTCGGCGGCGGTCACCTCGCATGAAAAACCTTCTCAAAATACCGTTCGGAAGCGGTGTAAAACTGTAGGTCCCAATCAGTGAGTATAGAACTAGAAGTCGCACAGCTCACTGGTTGTGAGAAGCTCTCCCCAATTTCTTCATGAGATGTAATGGGAAACAATTTTTTTTTTATTCTCCATATTTTGCAAAATTTACGTTTCCTTTGCAGTTTAAAACATTCAACATCGTTCCCAATCTTTTCACTATTTGATTGTCAATTCCAGTAATTCCAATTACGGCCTCATCATTTTCAAAAAAATCTCCTAGAAGTGTTTTCATCGTTTGAGTTTCCGTATCCGTGCTTGGGACAGTCTAGTTTTATTCCAACTTGTTTAAAATAGCATCCTGTATTTGCTTCTTTCAGATCTTTTCCTTATCCTTAATTGATGTATTTTCATCGAAGTTTTCCTCCTCTTATGTATACGCCAATTTTCGCAAGAACTTCATGTACCTTATCCTTGCGTGCAATGGTGACATTTCATATTCGTAACTCGAATCGTTGAAATTACCGAAGTTCTTCTGACTCTTTTTGCAAATCGGGCATGACAATGTTGAGGTTGTTGCTATCAGTTCGTTTACGACTTTTCCATCAACTATGGTCAGGTGGAGCTCGTACCTACATTCAATATATTTTCCTTCCCCAATTTGCAGCTTTGTGGGCTTAATCTTACTTATTTGTTCGTTAATGTCCTTCACCGTGGTCCTTATGAGTTCTGCCGATTCCCTTGCGTACTGAAACATTATTGGTCAGCAATTGATTAGCACTGATGACGGCCGTGGCCGATATTGTAGCGTCATCGGAAGATATAAAGGCTTTGTCCGAATGATCAATGTCAGTTTCTTAGGAAGACTTTCCACCTCATTTTCAGGAAGACTCCCCAACAGCCGTTTTGGTTTATGGTCCATAAGACCCTGCAGATTGGCTTTCACAGAGACTTCCGTAAACTCGGATTTGCGAACGGATTGCGAAATATGGAATATCCGGGTAAAATGTCAGCCCCGTGCCGCATTAAAGATGCCCGTAGTAGCTCATATTTCTCTTAGAAAAGTTCCATAATCAAGGCCAAGGCTTCTTCGGAACCATACTTTTTAATATGTGCGTTTGGGGGAGTGGGAATGCTTTCCTTAATCCGTTTTGGTCGCAGTTGGCTTGCATCAGCAACAGATTTTGTAATCTGCGACCTAACTTTTTCATCCTGTCCATCCTGTGTCTGTAACAGAATATTGGGAGCAGACTTTGTCAGAGGCTCTCAGGTAAGCAACCGACTTAAAGTGCAATTTTCAAACTATTAGATCAAACTAATTGTCAGCCAAAATATTGAAACATAATGAAAACATAAATCGCTTTGCTCGACGAAGGCTTACGCTGGCACACGCTATTTTAAAAAGTCTTCATACATATATTGTGGGACTTTTTCGTTCGCAGATGACATGACATCAATGGCGTGTAGTTCTAAACCCGATTATAAATCTTACGGGTTATCTTTCCAAACCCAAACGAGACCACCCCAACGGATTACTGTAGATTGGCACTGAGTCGTTGCTCAAAATTTACACCGTCTGCCTAAAGACACCATTTGCCTCTTCCAAACGACCGATTCTCCAATTGTGTTTGGAAGTTCAGGATAACTATCCTTGATAATGTACTCAGTTGTCTCCACTTCAGGTGGGTTGGCTGAGATCCAGGCATGTGCCCTGGACCAGGATGGGAAGTCTTCACTCTGAATAATATTTATAATAATGATTTAGAATTTAGTGCTGCTTCTAGCCACAGCTCGCCCACTTGGTTTTTAGAGCCCACAATATAGTCACAACTTATTTCCGTTTGTCTTTTCGTCCTCCTCTCCCTTATTGATAACCGCCATTATCATGTTGCCATTTATAATCTCACTAAAATTACTTTGGGCAGAGTTGCAACTAGCTGTGGGTGCTCATTCGGTGAGCCAAGCCTTTTCTCCGATTACTCCAATGTGGAAGTTGCTAGGATAGTTTGATTTTCAATAACATTACCAGCTCATTTCAAAAAATCTCTCTGTCTAGAAGTGGGTGTCTCCTGTTTGGCATCACCAGTCTAATTTGTTCATATAAAAGTTATCCTAGAGAAGTAAGACGCAGTCCAGTTTCCCGTTGAAAACAGTGGAACGTAACAAAGTTGCCTGATATGATACTATTAACAGTAGACAGGTTCTAGAGGGCAGCCAAATAAACCTTATGGATTTTGACCATCTGGTTTGTGATAAGTACATAGGACAATAAGACTTTTATTTTCAATACTGGAAATCTAGCAATAACCTTGGATGACTCCAAATGAAAAGCTTAAAGTTCTCCTAATAAATAGTGGCGTCCTGGCGAAAATGCGTAATGTTGGAACGACAACGAAGTTATGCAGCTTCCAGTAATAAATTATAATATAAAGTAGCGAGTGCAGTGTAGGCGCAGATGAGTCAATGACTACACTGCATTTGCTGTATTTCGACATTAAGTTGTTTTGACCAAGCTGCTAATGTCAGACCACAACTATTAGGTTCTGAGATTTGGCAAAGATAAGATAAATATTTTAGATAAAGATTTATTATAGCTAACAAGCTGAAGGAATTTGCGAGATTTTTATCAGTAACCATGGATCAGTTTGACACACTACTACACTTGTCCTCCGAAACGGAGACTACATTAAGATCGATCAATAATTTCTTATTATACTTTTTGTTATGGACGGGAGGATCGCAAACTCAGCCATCGTTCATTTCAATGAACCAGCTCTGCGACGTAGATGTGTACGACACAGGCATTGCGAAATACTCAATTGGCAACATAAGGCATCCAAATGTTGTGCACGACTTCACTAACTACCGCCACCAATATCTGCAAGGATACTGGGAGGTAAAGGATGGAGAGGATTACTCAGCTGTGTCTTTAAAGACGGCATATCCTATTTCGAGAACTACTAAACTTAGAGGAGTAAATGGAAACTGGTGCTTTGTGACATTATTTAGAAGATATATCGATTCCAAAAACTTTTACTTTATACAATTGACACAAACTTTTGGAGGCTACAGAAATATCAATGCATACAAAGCAATTAGTGAACTGCTGCAATATATAAAAATTAACTTTCCTGGTCAGTATCTCATCGTAGGCGACTTCAATGTGCAAGGGCACGAGAAGGTTTTTCAACACTTCCTGGGATCAGACAACTATCACATCTGTCCTATGTACAAGACGGCAACATGTAACGACAACGAAGGTATTGGATCTCCCGATGGTCTTGTAGTCTCTAAAGAACTTTATGAACGCGTAGAATACGCAGTGGACTTTTATCCGGGCTACTCGTATCAACATTTTATATTAAGCGCAAAGCTTTATGTAAAAAACAGCCAACCAGGAACTTTCGATACTACTGACTCCGGATTTAGGAATTTTTTGGAGATTCTGCAAATTAAATACGGCGAACGCGATATGTACATCAACAACACAGGCGTCTTCACACCAAGAAATCCTCATATGATTGGTACTCCATCCAATATTCGAGAAGTGAAAATATCTAACTTTGGCCCAAAAACGATAGTGGTCACAGATATTGTGTTGTGAAGATACATAAGGAGATAGCATGAAAGGAATTAATATTTTTATAATATCTGGAATATTTTAATATTTGAAAATATAAAGTGTATAATTTATACAATTTAAATTTGATGTGTATTCGTTTTTAAGAGACAAGAGAAACATTTTAAATTTATAATAAATAAATTTAATTTTAATAGTTAGAGCAATTAATCATACAGTGATTCACTACTCGAAGAGCACAGCTATTTGAATTCTAGTTCGAGGCTTTGTACCGATTATCTTGAATTTCAACAATTGTGCAGAATTTCGTCATATCAATTGTAGACTTATAGGCGAAAAATTAAAAACAAAAATGGTGAAAATATAGCTTCTACATTCATTAAGTAGACCTAAATATAATGTTTGTTGATTAATGAATTTTGTAAAGTTGTCAAGAAATTTGTAACCTACAATGCCTACGAAGAAATTTAGTTTCTCTACGCAAAAAAAGTTATAATCTTACCAATATGCTTCGCCATTTCATCATCATGTTTTCTTCTAAAAGACGTTAAAAAGAGTTATAAAATGAGGAAAGAGCTACAATATAGTCGAAGATTGCAAATCAAAATTTCAAGTGCTTAGGATTTATTGAAGTAAAATTAAAAAAGAGTCCTGCCCTTCAGGCGAAATCTTGAATCCCTAAACAAAGTCCTTCCATTTCCAGCAAATTGTGTGATTCGTCAAGATAATTAGTGTGAATTACTTTTAGACTTTTGAGAAAAAAAGTGCGTGCATGGAAATCCCATCCCTACTTATAATTAAAATGCTTCGCTTACACTCACAATTAATTGAAGGTATCTCATTTTAACAAGAATTGCTAATTTTTGTTTGGGTTACATAATAATGAGCAATTATGTTGTTATTTCAATTGAAATCTTAAAGAATTTTCCCCAATGTTATATACAAAATTTCAGACTAAAACTGCAGTACATACTAATCCACATGTAGTTTATCACACAGATTTTTGCAAAACTCTTTTTACAATAAAAGAATCGGAAAAACAAATTTGAAATTGATGAATGTCTTTTTATGATTCTAAGGGCGAGTATCACACTCGTCATTTAAAAGCTCAATTTAAAAGCTCACATACATTTTTCATATTAAATGACATTTAAATGACAAGCATCGGGCATTTAAACTAAAGGTCTGCAACGAATAACATTTTCCTGCATGTGTGAAACTCGAAGTCGGATAGAGAAAATACACGTACTCTCTCTCAGAGTGCAAGTAGTGAAAGAGAAGTAACCGCTTGTTTGGCAAATACCAACGAGTAAGTAGCACCAGCAATATGTGTACCAAAGAAAGAGAACATATATATATGTGAAGAGCAAAGCCAAAGTACTACAAATAACATGTTCACTTCACATTGTACCACGAGTATTTGCAAATTATGTATGTATGTATATGTATAGCAAAGCTGAAAGAACTGCAGTGTTGTTGATGATGATGATGATGTTTTGCATGAATTTTCTGTTATTTAAAATAATTTTTTTTTATTCTGTTGTTCGACCTTTTCCTTATCAATAAATAATCAATATTCTTCGAGCTTGAGGTCAGATTTGCTGTTGTTATATTTATTTTCCTCGATATTTCGCTACTCCTTTGTGTAGCATCATCAGGAGATATAAACAATATTTAACAATTAATACAAAACAAAATTAACAATTGTGAAAAAATTAATTAATTGACATAATTTTTTCATAATTGTTAATTTTGTTTTGTATTAATTGTTAAATATTGTTTATATCTCCTGATGATGCTACACAAAGGAGTAGCGAAATATCGAGGAAAATAAATATAACAACAGCAAATCTGACCTCAAGCTCGAAGAATATTGATTATTTATTTAAAATAATTTAATAATAAATAATTTAATAATAAAATAATTTAAATAATTTTTACATTGCATTATAAGTCTCTTGATTTCGAGTAGTATACAACTTTTTTCTTTGCTCACTGTAGTATAACACCACAAGAAAATTATGTTGAATTTGTCAAACTGAACGTTGTACATGTAGTTACTACGTGGTACTACGTTCAGTTTCCATGTCGCGGCATATTCGATGTGATCGCTCTCGGTATGTTTGGATAAGAGCGAAAATGCAACATGTACAGTCTGGCAGTGACCACAGACGAGTAACAACAAGTAAATAGTTATTCGACGATTTGTTGTTCTCTTAAAATGGGTACCTTTTTTTGCGACACTTCGGATAAGTGTTCATCGTTTGCCACTGCACGTGTACTACGCAAATACAAATGGATTTGTGCAGACCTTTAATATAAACTACATTTAAATGGAGAACTTTCAACTGTGAAACTGGCCATAAGAATTACAAAAATTAATTATATTTGAATTATGATTGAATTTTCATGAAATTCCCATACAAAGGGTGAAAACCAAATCATCGTACTATATCTGGAAACTGAAGCAAGTAGATTTACCATACGGGCTGCATTTTATGTTTCGGGATTAGAGAACAGGAACAAAGATTAATCATCGAAAATCACTTTATTGTTTTTCAAAATATTCCACATGAGGATTTATAGGCTTTTGCATGCGTTTGAACCAATTGTCGAAACACTTTTGCCACTCTGATTGAGGTATCTCCAAAACATGCATTCTGAATGCAGCAACCGCTTCTTCCGGCGTCGAAAAACGTTGACCTCTCAGTTTGTGTTTTACGCACGGGAATAAAAAGAAGTCATTCGGTGCCAAGTCAGGACTATACGGCGGATGACCCATCAAATCGATGTTTTGGGTGCTCAAAAATTCAGTTTTTTCAGCCGATGTGTGAGAGCTCGCATTGTTGTGGTGAAGAGTGATCCGTCTTCGGCGGTTGGTTTTCCTGATTTCTTGGAAGACAACTGGCAAACAAATGGTTGTGTACCACTCAGAATTCACTGTTCTGCGTTGTTCTAGTGGTACGGTTGCGACATGTCCGGTTTTTCCGAAAAACAGGCGACCATTTGCTTGGAAGTGCTTCGGGAGCGAACAACTTTTGTTGAATTTGGCTCACCTTGAAACACCCATATAGTTGACTGCGGTTTACTTTCGGACTCATACGCGTATATCCAGGATTCATCACCTGTCACGATGTCATAGACGTGTTTCGAAGCACCGCGATCGTATTTTTGGAGCATTTCTTGTGACCAATTGACACGAGCCTTTTTTTGAGCGATTAACCAATTGTGTGGGATCCAACTCGAACAAATTTTTTTGAGTCAAATGTTTATGCAATATTGAATGTATGCTGGTCCCGGTAATGCCTAAGGTTGTCTGAATCTCACGGTAGGTCACATGACGACCTCGCAAAATCAGTTCGCGTACAGCATCAATGGTTTTCGGAACAACAGCTGATTTTGGACGACCTTCACGAAATTCGTCTTGGAGTGAACTACGACCATGATTGAATTCACCATACAATCGGGGAGCTTCATCGCCAAAAATTGAATTAAGTTCATCCATGCACTGTTGCTGAGTTAATCCACGTCGAAAGTTGTAAAGTTGGGCCGAGATGGCGCTTTTAAGATACTGTAAACAACACAAAAAGCGCTCGTATGTCAAAACGTTCTGAGTACGCATAACCTCAAAAATGTCCAACTTTACGATAGAGCTGTCAGTTGCCAGATTGCAACACTAGGGTTGCCAAATCCCGAAACATAAAATGCAACCTCGTACTTGCCAATCGCACCAATTTAGAAATCCATTTCAGAAAAGTTTTCGATAGACACAATTCTTATCAGGATATTCAGTGGAAAATTGCGTAGTATTTATTAGTCAATTTTTGTCATTCAACAAGTGTTTACGAAAGCGAAAAGTAGATTCTTATCCGCAACTTGTTGTTCATAAGAAAAAGAGTCATACTGCTTACAAGTTACAAAGAAGTTAATGCGTATTGTTGAAAATATTAAAAAAATGAGCAAGAAACTCGGAAAAAGTTTGTGTAAAAACGATCCGTATTTATTTTGTTGTGTGCGGGCAATATGTCAACGAGAAAAAAACTCAATTTCGTTGCAAATGTCATATCAAGATTAGTATAATATGTATCCGGACAATTTTTAGCATCATTGAACACCAAGTACTACTATGTACATATGTGCTTCCTGTCTATCAAATTTATATCAAATCTTATTTATAATATATATCCAGACAATTTTAAGCATCGTTGGATACCGATTACTACAATACGCTTCCTGTCTGTCAAATTTATGCGTGTGGTCTTTAAGCTCTAATTTCTAGTTTTTTATTCAGTGGTGATCTTAGTTTCTTATGGCGATTTCGTTTCTGAGAAATAATTCAAATTTTGTTCTGCCATTTGCAATAAATATGTTTTTTTGTGTTCGTTTGTGAAAAAGGTGGAACACTACTTCAAGGTTTTGTGTTCGTTTCTCGTACAAAATGTAGCATTGCAATGTTGTAAGCCCGATAAAGTGGCTGAGATTCTGTCTTTTTGTATGTCCTCTTTGTCCTTGCTAATCTAATTTGTCTATAATTTTTTGTGGGCGCTAATCTAATTTAGCGGCTTCAGTTAAAACCGCTTAACTTCTCAAACAAAGTGATTGATATATTAACGGGAATAATACAAAATACCAATTGTGTTGGTAATTTGTCGACCAGTTTGTATGAAGAGTCGGTTAAAATAGTTTAATATCGTTCATACACTCCGGTTCACTTGTTTAAAGGCACTAAAAATTCCATATTCAGCAGCCTGTACCTTTTGTTATTTCTAACCGATTGGATAATTTTAAAATGGAAATGGAAGCTAGACATCTTGAGATATAAAAAAAATCATGATAATAGTGGTTTCTTAACTAAAGAACTTTTTTGAGCAATTTATAAAAAACAGTCCAAAAATGTGCTATTTTTTTGGTTCACTTGAATAAAGGCACTTTAACTAATTTTAATGCAACACAGTTTTTCTTGTTTTTTAAAATTTATTTTACTTTATTTAAGAACTATTATTAATGGGTACAACCCCCTTTGTTTTTAATAACTTCAAATATACGGGTTTTCATTGAGAGATAAAGAGAATTTATGTAATTCAACGAAATTTGTTTCCAAGCATCCGTAATGGCCTGAATTAGTGACTGCTTGTCATCAAATTGTCTACCTACGAAATAACCAACCCCAGACATTTTCGATAATGTTTAGATCTGGCGAATAGGGTGGTCAGTCAAGAATATTAACATTTTGGCTTGCAACGAATTCCTTTACTACTCTGGCGTTGTGGATATGGGCATTATCCTGTTTGCAATATGCAAGATATGGGACCAAATAGTTCACTGAACTTCGGAAAAGCCGATTCCAATAACGTTTTATAGCTTGCACCAGTAATTTTTGCACATGGAAGTTCAAGATTGATGGTGCCATATTACGTAATAGCATCCCACACCATAATGCCACCCTCTCGGCTGGGATGTCGGTTCAAAAAACATTTTTCTTTGCGCAGATCATGGAAATAATAGTTGTAGCCATCAGACCCATCCAAATTAAACTTCTCATCCGTAAATACAACGGTTCTCCAGTTATTTACATGACCTCTTGGCTGCACATCCCATACCATGTAGTCTCTTGCGAATTGAAGCCGCTTTTCCTTACGAGGAGCATTAAGTGGCGACTTTTTTTTGTAATTTCAGGTATTTAAGATACTCAATGTCTTGGAAAGCGAATGTGGAGAAGAGGGTGAAAAAGGCGTCTGTTCCTCTTTACTGCTGTAAAGGGGCGATAGGAAAGCGCTGGGGACTGTCTCCTAAGATCACCATGTGGATTTATACGGCAATAGTCAGACCAATACTTCTCTATGGCACCGTAGTTTGGTGGACGTCCCTCCAAAAGAAATATATTCTGAATTCCTTGATGAAAATTCAAACATCAGCCCTGATTAGCGTTAGTGGGGCAATGGGGACGATGTCAGGTACTGCACTCAGTGCTATCATGAACATCTGTACTCTTGATATCATGGCCGAATCGGAAGCCGCTATATCCCTTGTGAGAATCAGAGATTGTGGCGTTTTGATATCGGGGCATTCCGGACACGCTGAATTACTACACCGGATTAACTCTATTCCCGTAAAAACGGACTACTGTATCCCCTGCCTTCTACCAGCGACAAATCTAAGGACTTCTATTCCGAACAGGAATACCTGGGAAAATTCACTGGAAGGGGATACCAGTAGTATCAGATTTTTCACGGATGGATCAAAGTTGGACGAGCAAGTAGGTTATGGGTTCCATTCAGCGGACCTAAATGTAAATATCTACTTCAAGCTGCCTAATCACTGTAGTGTATTTCAGGAGGAATTTATCGCCATACTGGAGGTTGCTGAACTACTGAAAAGTAGTGTTACAACCCTCCGGATAATTTGTATCTACACGGACAGCCAGCCAGGCTGCCATAAAATCCCTGGAAGCCATGTTTGCTACGTCCTTAACGGTGAAAGAATGGCAATCATCACTTAGGGAGATGGCAGAGTATTTTGACATCAGGCTCATCTGGGTACGGGGACACAGCGACATTCCAGGCAATTGCGTAGCGGATGCGTTAGATAGACAGGGCACTACGGCACAGGTTCTTCCCGCAAAATAAGGTGTTAGTATGCCAATGTCTACCTGCCGTTTGTAGATCAGGCAGTGGGCCGATAATATGTTCAACGACAAGTGGAGACTTACTTCAACTTGCAAACAAGCCAGGGTCCTCTGGCTACAAGTGGACAGGAAGAGGACTAGGCAACTACTTAACTTGCCGAGAGGCAGGTTATCCACAATGATAGGAACACTTACGGGACATTGTCTTGTAGGAAAACACGCCCTAAGATTGGGACACAGAAACTCCATTCACTATAGATGCTGCATGGAAGAGGACGAGGAAACGAAGAAACACCTTCTCTTGGATGGCCCTGCTCTGGCAGGACCGATAAGTAAGATATTCGGGAAACATTTAGTTAGCACCGTAGCCCTAGTATATTCCTGTAGGTCTTATAGACAAATTTCTTGAAAGGGCAAATTGGCTAGACGAATAGTCAATAGTTGCTATGGAGAAAACTGCAGGTATCACAATGGGCTTCTTTAGCCTCAGTGTGCTAGACAGCGTGCTGTCTTGCAGCCTTTTCAACCAACCAACCATGGGTCACAAAAATGGCGTAATCAGAAGCTTGTTATACGCAGAGTATTTAAACAGATTGCAAAACAAACTAATTTCAAATTAACTGGATTCGCCGACTTCGAACACCGGTTAAGAGGAAAACTTTTTTTTATTCTTAATAGTTAATTATTTAGTCTGGCTTTTGAAAAATAAAGAAAAATATAATCTAAACAAATATGCTGGTTATAAATATAAAATATGTAGGCGAATTAAATAAAGGTTATGTCCCTATTACGAATTACAACTCGACTCAGTTGAGTTGAAATTTCAGTTGAAATTTTACAATTTGGTATTATCGATAACAACTTAACCTGTCAAAAAATTGTAAGTTGAAGTTAATCGTCTTACAACTTTTTTGTGGTACTACTGATTACAACCCTGTGCTAGTGCGATTAACAAACACACCAAAAAATTACAACTCATCAATAGCAGTTGTAAATCAATTATTAGCGAAAAATGGAAAGCGGGTAAGTACAAATTTTTAAATTTCTCTTAATATAATTTATTAATCAGTGATTTGGAACAATTTTAGAAAAAATAGAGTTACAACAAAAGAACAATTTGAAAACTTGTTGAACTTATAGAGAAGCATCCTGAAACTGGACGAGGCAAGCCACAATTCGGATGCAGCAAAAATAAAAGCAAGGAATTGTGGGAGGATTTTGCCATACAACTAAACAGTTTAGGACCGCCATCAAGGACTGCGCACGAGTGGGGACGAGTAATAATTTATTTTCCTTTTTAACTTACAATCATAACGTTTAAACTGTAGTAGCCCTTTCTGTTGAGATAAAGATGTTGCATCTCTTTTTTTGGTGAAATGATGCGAACGTGAGTCCCAACGATACATCCCAATATTCCCCGGAAACCCACTTTATGAATAAAATTCAATCTTTGAAGCGTTTTGCTCCTCTTCACTCATTTGGGTTTCAATCCATTTCCCACAAATACGGTGCTCGAGGATATTTAAAACCTCTTTTATTACTACAGATACGGTAGGTTGTGCCAGTCCCACATTAAAATCATTTCCACTGCACTTCTGATAACTTCCGTCAGCGAAGAACCTGAGAGTTGCGCATAACTTTAAAATAGGAGGTATAGCCGTACCTCGCAAAGGCTTATGAAAATGCTCCTTCAGCTCATCTAGCAGATAGCAAAATGCTTCCTTATTTAAACGAAAGAAACTTCTAAATCTGCAAAAAAAGTATTAAAAAGTCATTCAATTATAACCACGTCCTTTTCTTGCTTGTAAGTTCCCAGGGATTAGAGTGATCGCGGAGACTTCTTCGTATGCGCAGCACGTCAATGTTTTCATCAACACTTTCATCGTTGTAAAATAAATCCAAACTAATATCCATTTCTTTATTTATTTCCAAAAAAAAGAACACACAAACAAAAACTGAAAATTATTGTTTTAATTTTTTGTCACAATAGTATCAGCTGTTTAATCAGTTGTCAAATCATTGCTTTTTTAGACTGGCAACATCAATACAATTTCAACTGGAACAAGTTGTAATTCGTAATACCAAAATGGAGTTAAGTTGTTTTAAAGTTAAGTTGTTTCAACTTCAACTCAACTGAGTTGAGTTGTAAACCGTAATAGGGGCATTAATAAATCAAAAAAGTAAACATATTTTATTTTAAAATCTAATTTAAACTAGTTTAATTTCTACATTTTATTTATTTAAATGTTAACTAATTTGTTAAAAAATAAAAAATCACGCTTTTTGGGTCAGGTTAGGTGTGAGTCATATTAACAAAATTTTCAGTGCAGTGCGCTGTGGATTGTATGTTTCGGTATGCCATCATTTGTTATCAAGCAAATATATAAATATTAAACCCATTTAGGACATATTAAGTACATAAAAGTCGAAATATATTTATATAAAAATCTCGAAATCAATATATTTTGTTACTGCATAACACCACAGTGAAAGGAAAGTTTCGTCAATCGTGCGAATTTATACGCCGTCTCAACAAATACATTCATCAAAAGTGAACGTGCAGATTCATCGCCGCAAAAAAAAGTGATTGCATGTTTCGTTGTTGCGTTAAAAAAATCTGGAGGCTAATTACATAAGAAACTATGTTGAATTCATTATTCAGAGTCATCAGATGATGCCGTTATTTCTGCTATGTTTGCTAACTTCTTCCGTAAAATATATTCTCCTTCTGTTGCTTTACTAAATTACCCCTATAATATTAATAAGGTTAATGGCATTTCGGATACTATCTTTTCTGAGGGTGTAGTTCTTTACGGTTTGCAAACTTTAAAACATTCGCCTGGACCTGATGGTGTTCCCACATCAATTCTTAATATGTGTGCTCATGAATTGTATATTCCACTGACAAATATATTTAATGAATCGTTGACATCGGGTAAATTTCCCTCTTATTGGAAATTAAGTTTCATAAGCCCGCCGGTGGTGCAATGGTTAGTGTGCGCGGCTCTTGTACATGGGATCCTGGGTTCGAACCCTGCTCTGACCACCTTAAAAAAAAATTTCTTTCGGCGGCGGTCACCTCGCATAGTGACGGCGACACTATCGAGTATATAGCCATGAAAAAGCTTCTCAAAATACCGTTCGGAATCGGTGTAAAACTGTAGGTCCCAATCAGTGAGTGAAAACTGGAAAGCGCACAGCTCAGTGATTGTGAGAAGTTCTCCCCGGTCCCTTCATGGGATGTAATGGGAAACCATTTATTTTATTTTAAGCCCACTTTTTAAGTCTGGAAGTCGATCCAATATTGAAAATTACAGAGGAATTGCAAAGTTGGGTGCAATACCAAAGCTATTTGAAAAATTGGTTACGAATAGACTACTTCATTTTATTTGATGTTTGGTTTCGCCATATCAGCATAGTTTTGTTAAGGGCGGGTCGTCTACGACTAACTTACTGGAGTTAACCCATTCCTGGCCGCCGTGCCAATTTGGGTACACTTAATTTTTAACGCCGTATAGAAAAACTGTTAACATTGTTTGGATTAGTTTTGCATTATTTAGCAGTGGAAAGTGTTCTGATTATATGATTATATCAAATCCTTTAATTACTATTATTTTTATTGTTGAATTCTACTGTCAAACTTCATCAACAAAACACCTGTAGCGGTAGGTTTATTGTAACAGTAATTATATTTTATGACTGATGGTTAAAGTCATTATTTCTATTACATTATCGAATTCAATAAATAATGAAACCTTTAAAAACATTTCCAGTTTGATATGCCAAAAGTGTAAGATTGTAGAAGGCACGAAATATTGCTGTGCCAATTTGGGTACAACGGCTATAAGTGTGCATAAAAAATATATTGAAACAAATATTTTTATGTTTGGCGTTTGGCAGTGATGTGTGGAAAAACGATCGAAAAAATTGCAATCTGTTGAAACAAGCGCCACCTGTATGTCAATTCACTGCTAGAAGCAGGCTAGAATCAAAATAAGTAACGTATGTCAATTCTGCATCATTTGATAAAAAGGGAAATCACCAAATATTGGATCTTCTTTGGTGATTTCCCTTTTGTATGTTATGTTCATTATTTTTAACGCAGAGCGTTTAGTTGATGTTTGATATTCGAGTAGTTAGGACGGGTAATAATTTTACAAACATGAGCCGTATTTATAGTGCCAAGAATAACTATCGGGGACTAGAGGAGGCCGTACATGCCATAGCAGATAATCCTGAAAGTGGTTTGGATTATGATTTGGTCGTAGTTCCACCAGAGCCTAGTGTGGTTACTGATGAAGAAGAGGATGTTGATGTCAACGCTCCATCAAGTTTGCCAAATGACGTTCCAGGTGAAATCGAATTGTTTGTTCGCAATATTGGAAGTTTTTCGGACTCTGAAAACGACAGTGATAATGAGCCATTGTCTGCCAAAAAGGCTCGTACAACAAATATGGGACAACGCGAAGATCGCAGTACTAAACGAAATCCATCTATCTCGAATACTCCATCTTGGCGAAAGTCTGCCCCAAATTATTCGAGTATTTACATGGAAAATGAAGACAGATTTACAGCAGAAAATAATATGAAAGAAGCGTTGAAAGGATTAACACCTGTTCAAATATTTGAATTGTTTTTCGATGAAGAAGTTTTCAAATTGATAAGTGATTATAGTCAGCTGTATGCCAGACAAAACAATCGACATAACTTTAGTGTCACTGTTGCCGAGCTTAAGATTTTCCTTGGAATAATGATTCTATCTAGGTATCACCAGCTTCCGAGGGAGGATATGTATTGGTCTCTAGAAGAAGATATCGGAGTAGAAGTAGTATCGAAGGCTATGCCGAGGAACAGGTTTAAAGAAATAAAACGCAATATACACCTTGTAGACAATAACGATGCTGCAAATACTACAGACAAAATGTTCAAGGTACGTCAACTGAGTGAAATTCTCATCAAGAACTTTAACCAATGGGGTGTTTTCCACGAGCATATCTCTATCGACGAATCCATGATTAAATATTATGGTCGTCATTCAGCTAAACAATTCATTCGAGGTAAGCCCGTTCGGTTTGGCTACAAAAATTGGGTAGCAGCAAGTTCTTCTGGATATTGCTACTGTTTTGATATATATTGTGGTAAATCAACTGCACATGTTATTGAGCCATTGGGTACAAGAGTAGTGAAAATGCTGCTGCAGAAATTGACAATGAACCCTGACAATCACAAAGCCTTTTTTGACAACTTGTTTACAAGTTATGAGTTACTAAATGACTTACGAAACTTAGGTTATCGTGTTACAGAAACAATCCGAGAAAATCGCACTAAGAAATGTCCACTACCTAATGCGAAGGAGATGATGAAAAAACCTAGAGCCGAGTTTGATTACAGGTTTGACAAAAGTAATGAAATATTACTGGTTCGCTGGAAAGACAACAGCATTTGCACAATGGCTACCAACTACGATTCCTACGAACCAGTAGGGAAAGTAAAAAGATGGTGTTCAACAAAAAAACAAAAGGTAGATGTGCAGATTCCGCTCCTATTTCAAAACTACAATAAAAGCATGGGAGGTGTAGACGAAATGGACCAATCCATATCTATGTACAGAATTGGTATCCGAGGCAAAAAATGGTGGTGGAACCTATTTACGTACATGGTTGATATGGCAATATCCAATGCATGGCGCTTACACGTATTTTGTAATGAAAACCATCAAGATTAGTTGCTATTTCGTCGATCTATAGCTAGGTTCTACCTGAAGCAGTCATCCAAAAGACACTCTACTCGCCCTTCTTCTTCAAATATTGAAGGCCTGAAGCTAGACGGTGCTGATCATATTCCTGAAAAGCTCCCAAAGCGAGTGCGTTGTGTTATCTGCCACAACAGAAGCCGTTGGAGTTGCAAAAAATGCAAAAAAACACTTTGCATTGATAAGGCGTGCTTTGCAAAATTTCACTCATAAGCGTCCAGCGTGCCAATTTGGGTACACCCCCTTAAATCATGAAAAATTTGAATTTTTAGTTTTTCTTTGAATTTCGTTATTTGCTAGCTGTTGCGCACCAATAAATCCTAAACAGTTTGAAATACTGCATTACAACCTTGGGCAATATTGTTGCTGTTTTCCCATATCACAATCCCCTCCAACATATTTCTATGAAAAAGTACACTGTTACACGATTATTTGACGAAAAGTTATGACAAATTGCACAACGGTAAATAAATTGTGGTAGCTGTCTTCAAACGATTTGTATCTCATAAATATCTTGATAACTTTTCTAAGCACAATAATCCAAAAAAATATATTTAGAGCCCCATAACTGGTGAAAAATGGTAACATTTTCTTTACATATTCGCCTATATGTGTGTATACAATTATAAACAAATTACAAATTGATATCATCTACAAAGTTGTAGTCAAGAATATTAACAATATTGTCAAACACACTAATGAACAAAAATTACATTTAGAGTTCCAAAATAATTGTACCAATTCATAAATTTCAAATTGTTTATAATTTTTGCACAATTAGTCCTATGCGGACGGTTTTTATACCACGGGACGTTCTATTACGTCCCCATCGTTGAACCTGTAACTTGAGCTGGTAAGACTAAGGGGCGTTCAAGCCATATGATACCTCAAACTGATATTCCAGGATGTGACTGAAGAAAAGACGTACATTGGTCCCTGGCGAGCCAACTAGTACTCTGCAAACATATCCTAAGATCATTCAGCTTAACTTCCCGAATATCTATTAGATCCAACATGAAGTAAGATATTTTCTCGTACACTGAGGGAAAAACTCCGTTGCAAAATTGACAAATTTAGATTTTTTTCTCGAAAAACAACAATATGTTGTGGAATCGATACCAAATGGTGTCAAATATAAACCAAAAGGTGCCAACTCGACAACAACGTGTTCTCGAATTGACAACAATGGGTTGTGGAATCTTTACCAAATGGTATCAAATCGACACCCAAATGGTATTAAACCGACAATGAACGGTGTCAAACTGACACCAACATGCTGTCAGCTGCAGCCTACACACACACTTGTTGGTACGCTGGGGCTTGCATTTTCGGAGCGCTCCTAAAAAGGAGTCAGAAAAGTGTCCTATTAAAGAGCATTTTTGGAGTGAAAGTAAAATTTGCTTGTTACTATACTGAGACGACACACGCTATGACTTAGAAATTCCTCTTAATTATGTGTGTACCAAAGCGTTGTTGTGCTGTTATTTGCGCTTTGCTCGAAACAAAAAATAACTGTACCACAAACAGTGTGTGTTGTTGTCGTCGCACGAAGCGAATCAGGCACCAAAAGCAATGTGTGCTTCAGTACAAAGTGTGATTTCGTTGAGTAAGGTGAAGGTAGTAGAATTTGCGAAATAAAATTATAAGAATTTGAAAAAAAAATAAACCACATAAACCCCAAAAACCATTATAATCGACTCTTTTATGATATAAATTAAGAGCTCTTTCAGAGTCCCAAAAACCATCATAAAAGACTCTTTTATGATACAAATTAAGAGCTCTTTCAGAGCCCAAAAAACCCCTCATAAAAGACTCTTTTCTGACATAAATTTAGAGCTCTTTCTGACGGACCATTTTCGAAGGAAAAGACCCACTTTTCTTAGCAAGTGGGTTTCTTTCTTGTGGGCTCATAAAGAGCGTGAAAGCTCCGCAAAATGAGTCAGAAGAGACTCTTTTCGGACTCATATGGCTTGCTGGGATCATTCGTTTTCAAGTCATTGGTGTGTGCAGACTCTTTTTTATTAATTTTAAATTTCTTTTTCTAACCATTGGCGTGTGTTTATATTACTTGAAGCAAAAAATGAGTGGAAGTGATATAACTAGATCAATGTGAAAATATTATGGGTAACATGCTGGAAATTTATTTAAAAATAAATGGTTTCCTATTACATCCAATTTATAATAATGTGAAATTCTACTATTAACGACTTTAGTACCATTGGGACAGTAGTTTCAGACGAGTTTCTAGAAACTATTAACATGGAGTGTATTTTTGATTTCCTAAAAGTTATGTAATTGAAACTTATAAAAATTTCATAAAATATGAGTTTAAACGTTTTTCCTTTATTTTAGCTGCACAGGTTACCCATAAAAGCTTGCCGTAGATACAAAGGGAAGATTTAAAAGAAGCAGTACCACCTGTAGGGCTTCGTGCGGAATTTCGACAAAAATTTGTTGCTTGGAAGAAAAAAGAGGTAATATCGTGTTATTGAATGTACGAAATTGTTAAATGCCAACACAATTATATTTTAAATCTACGATAGCTTTGAATCGATGAAGCTGAAGACTTAAATATATTTTTGGTCCTCAGTATATTTAGCTCGTATAAATTCTTATTTTTAACTTAATTTATACTATTAAATAAATAAAAATAAAAAATAAATATGCTTCTTATATGGGGCCAGGTGATATCACGGTATTGACAACGAATGTTGTAAAAATGACGCAAATTCGTTCTCAACTTGACCACGAATGTTATCAAAATAACACAGACTTGTTGTCAACGGCTGTTATCAACTTTGACCGCGGATGTTGTCAACCTGACCACAAATGGTATCGAAATGACATCAAGAATACGGTGTCAAAATGACACCACTCGTTGTCAATTTGAGCAGAAACGGGTGTGATACTCTATCGACAACGGATGTAGTCATTTTAACACCGGTTTGATATATTTTAACAGTTTTTTCTCATCAGTGTACTCACACAAAAGGTCGGGCAGAGCATTAAAAAGTCAGTGTACTCACACAAAAGGTCGGGCAGAGCATTAAAAAGTCTGTGCCTTAAAGCCCCGTATTCAGTTCTTGCGAAATTTTCGTAAGAAATTTTGTCAACTATCTATAAACGGAAAATTTTTTTACTGAGAGTTGCCACAAATCTCTGATGTACCTTGCAAATATTTCATTAATAATTTATTTTTAATACATGTGGTATTACTTTGTCAAAATTCTCGTCCCAAACAATTATCAAACAATTGTTGTCGTACGAAATAACTTGGCGTAACAACACTGTACTTGATTTTGACTACGAAATTTTCACAAAGAGTTGAAAAGTGAACGAAATTTTCGGTATATGAAATTTTCGCTATTTTTTACACACGTATGTACTTCTTATGGCAATGACAATTTCATAAAAACTGAATACCGGGCTTTCCGACACAGATATGATTGATGTATGAACATTAACAAAATGTATTTTTGCAGGTGGTATTACTAGAACAGCTGACTTCACATTTGCTTGTGAATTTTCAGTAATAACTCCTATTCGTACTCCATTTTTTTTTTAACGCATGTGTTTTAACTTTTGTTTGTTAAAATAATCGAAATGTCAAAATTTCGGTGCCAAACATTGTTTTCGTCCGAAATAACTTTGGCGTAACAACTCTGTAATTTATTTTGCCTACGAAATTTTCGCAAAGAGCTGAGTACCCCCAGCAAATGAAAAGGGAGCTACATTTTCGGTTCACGAATTTGTAGTTATTTTTTATACACGTAATTCTTATGGCAACGAAAATATCATAAAAACAAATGTATATGTATTTTGTTTCTGTTCGTTCTTATTTCATGTTACGGAGTTTGTGTTGAGTTTTACAGTGAACTCATACGAAACAAAAGCAAAATGTTTTTTGTCGTTGTGTTTTTTGTCGTAGTAACACCACCTGCTATAAATACATCTTGATTAACATGAATGCCTTCTTTTAGGGCGAGTTCAAAGAGTACACCGAGTGCTGACTTTGTAAATGCTGAGGTAACGAGAATTTGAGTATATTGTCACACTTAAGTAAAAGTTCGTTTTACAGTTTCCAACTTAAAGCCTGGTATTGAGTTTTTATGAAATTTTCGTTGTCATCAGAGTACGTGTAGAACGAAAATTTCGTTCACATTTCATTTGCCTAGTACTCAGCTCTTTGCGAAAATTTCAAAATGCAAAAGCAAGTACAGGGTTGTTACGACAATGTTATTTCGTATTAAAACAATTGTTTGATAATTGAAGTCTTCTCGCGAATAACGTTTTAAGCGACATTTTTTAGAAAAGTGTGTCTTCATTGATTCCCTCTCAAATTACTCCCCCGGATTACTAAAATCATAACTGAGTAAAAGAAATCTGTTTTTGATGTTTTAAAAGTGTTGAATATTTCATTGAGAGAACTATCCAAAATTAAATTTTCTACATAATTTAATGTTTTAATTAATATATTTTTGTTAATTAAAGTGTAAATTAATCCAAAACTTAAAGCGACAAAGAAAAACTAAGTACCCACTACCTTAAATGGTGTTTTGTCTGTGGTGAACAATTTACATTTTGTCGCCAAAACTCACCACCTGAGTGAAAAATAAAAAAAAGTGCGAAAATCGATTTTTTTCAAAAATTTTACGTGATACAGAGATTTTAGTGATAGCGATCAACTCAGTAGGCTTGCCTCTAGCACATACAATTTACTAGAAGGCTGATAATTTTTTAGACTACAACAGTGTAATCTGCGAGAGTAGTTCGAACGGGAATTAACGAAAAAACACTTTACACAAAATTACAACGTTATTCGCGAATTGGCTTCAATTAAAGTATTCATTGCAGCAACAAAAATTTATTTGTTGAGACAACTCAACGCTGCACGCAAAGAAAAAAAAACGTTTATAGCTCGTCTTCCGTAACCGTATTTCGTTTGATTTGCATACGAAACAATTGTCGCAACTGTTTATGTAGTTCTTTTAACTAAACTCGTTTATCGCAACTGTGTACCCGGTTATTGCAAACGAGCACTCATTTGAATCAAACGAGCACAAAATTTAAATTGCCGCAAACGAAAAGCGTTTCCGATAACTTAAATTAGCCATACTGTTAATGAGAGGAAAGATACGATGAACTTAAATTTCTCTCAATTTTCCAGACCTACAACAATTTCGTGCTTAAAGATTCTTCATTTGATATTCGCAACGAGCAAGAGTAGCAATTTGTCTTCTGTACACATTACCCACACATTTCCTAAAAGGTAGAATAAACAAGGTAACCTCGTTAGAACAGCTGATTCCAATATTTTTTTACATACGTGTCGCTCTTATGCAATATGTATGTATATTGTTTTTGCTTATTCTACTTCCCTTTCCGTTTCGAACACAAAATTTGCCATAATATGCATACCAAATCCTACTGCGTTTACCTTGTTAATTGTGCCATGAAATTGTTCTTTGTCAGGGAGTGTCAGAGATGGAGAAAGAATATGTACTGTGTTTTGTCGTATAACTGATTTCGGTCAGGGAATATACACTTTAGTACTTAAAAAGTACCGTGGTACCCCGCGACACATTTGGTACCTTTTTGATTGACTAATATATGTACTAATACGTTTAGTGAAAATGCAATGGGAGGATATCTAAATGAACATACTAGTATCTACTTTTAAATTGTTATTGTCTTATAGGATGTATTTTTTATTTAAAAGCATATTGGATAACTATTAGATTTCGAAATAAAACATAAATAAAAGCGAATATGCAGTTAAAAAGTAAATTTAAAAAAAAATAATATGACGTTTTATATGAAGACTTGAGGCAAAAAAAATTACTATTGGATAGGAAACCCTATTATTGTTGTACCGCTTTTCGTGTTTATATTAAAAAAATTATTTTGAATTTAATAATATAAAATTGCGACCTAAAGCTAATCTTGAATTTTTAAAATCTGTAATATGTTGGCAAAAATATTTTTATTATTTGTTCAAACTTTCGGAATTCAAAATGAAATAAACGAATTAATATTTCCACATTTTTCAAATATCGTTCGAGGAATATTGTCTGTTCCTCATCCTTCACATCAAAATAAATTTTTTAACGTTTTTTGGTTATCACAAACGTTTTTTCGGTTTAAATTTCACAAAACTCGTTTGACGTAATCGTTTGACGTAAACGTTTTTCTATTATCGCAAACGTTTTCGCGGTTTAAATTTCACAAAACTCGTTTGACGTTAACGTTTTTCGGGTATCAGAAACATTTTTTCGGTTTGATTTATACAAACTCGTTTAACGCAAACGTTTTTCAGTTATCGTAAACTTTTTTTCGGTTTGAATTTCACAAAACTCGTTTGATCTAAATGCTTTTCGGTCTCGTAAACGTTTTTTCGGTTTGAATTTCAGAAAACTCGTTTATTGTAAACCTTTTTCGGTTCTCGTAAACGTTTTTTCGGTTTGAATTTCACAAAACTCGTTTGTTGTAAACGTTTTTCGGTTATCTCAAACGAAATCCCGTGTATGATTCAACAGAAGTTCGTTTCCCGCAATTACATTCCCCAAACGAAGTTCTTTTATCTGAGAACTCGTTTGGGACAAACGAGTTTTTTCTCTGCGTGTGGACTGATATGAAAATGTTGTTTGAAATGCTTCATTGCAGCAACGACGACATAGTCAGAAGTACGAAAATTGTCATTGCCGCAATGTAATCACACTAACGAACATGTTTCTTTCCTGTGATCAAGACTTATTCCTTCAGCACACAAGTTCATCACAATAAACATTCGCATGCAAGTTTAACGACTTTCAAGGTACTTACCTGTTAGAACGATACAAAATCTCCAATCATATTTGAAAACGCTTGTTGAGGAGTTTAAAAATCTCATCGTTGCTTTGCCAAAGTCACGAAAATGCTTTAGAATTATTTTATGTCTTTAGCTGTAGTTACACAAAACTAGTGGTTGTACGATATAAGTGATAGATAAACAAGTGCTAGAAACGAAGATTTGCTACTCTTGTATTCGTTGCATTTTCTGTTCTGGTCTGTTCAGTTAAACTAAAACCTGTTAGAGATCAACTTTCTCTATTTTACCTCTTATCTTATACCTAAATTTGGTTTTTATTTACAGATGGATAAATTTCGCCTAAGATTCATCAGATCTAAAAGGTAGAAAAGTTGTACAAATTTACTCGCCAAATTATGAGATATGTATCATGATATAATTACTCGTGGTAGACGCAGGAGGAGTTGTTGTAATTTGTTGGCAAAAACAACGGGCATTTTGTTTTTGATTCCCACTTTCGTTGCATCAAACTCGCCACATAATTATACCCAGAATATAAGTAGACAAGCATATAAAAAACAACCTACATACATGTGAATTTGACATTCCGAAAGTGGTTCCAAATGGACACAAAGCAATTCAGCTGTGCTTATGAGTTCACCGTCTATGAATCCATCTTGATATGTATGCAAAGTATACATATGTATGTATATGTATACACACTATCAGACCAAATAACGTTCAGATGCGTTGCTGGCATATGTTGGATTCTCATAAAGATATTGTTTTTAAAATCGCAATCGCTGTGGACACAAATAAAATAATTTTTATTCGGATTTGTAGATAAATTGTAGTTATGTGACAAATAGAGGGCAAACTTTAAATACCACAAGAAATAAATAAAAATAAATATTTAACAACGTTTATCCAGAACTGTCACTATACTTTTTTGTTGTAGGTTAGTCTCTTAAGCCCGGTATTTAGTTTTTATGAAATTTTAGAAGTACATGTATAAAAGTAACGAAAATTTCATGAACCGAAAATTTCGTTCACTTTTCATTTGCTGGGTACTCAGCTCTTTGTGAAAATTTCGTAGTCAAAATCAAGTACAGGGTTGTTACGCCAAGGTAATACCACATGTATTAAAAATAATTTCGCAAGCAAAACACACAACTAAACATTTGCAAAAAATTTCTGTCCATCTCCAGAGAACCATCGGTCCCCATTAGAAATGATTTTTGTTGTTGCCTAAAATACCACACAATTCTTACAGGCAATTGTTCTCTAGAGATATATGTACATAGAATGGTCTGGAGCTTGAATAATAAAATAAAAAAGTACCAATAAAAAGACAGAATAAATAAAAATCATTGCTACATCTATTTTCGAAAGAATTGCGGACCGATGATTCCACCAGACCAAAAACCACACCAAACTGTCAATTTAGGTGAATGTAATGGTTGTTCATGAATAATTTGTGGATTTTCTTCACACAGGAATCGACAGTTTTGTTTATTTACCGCACCACTCAGATGAAAGTCAGCATCATCGTTGAAGATGATTTTCTTAATGAATTTTCTTTTATTTCTTCTTAAAATCAGCAAATTCATGACGTTTACGGTAGTCCAATGGATTCAGTTCTTGAGTGATAACAATTTTATATGGATGCAAGCCCAAATCTTTCCTCAAAATCCGCCTGGATGGGTTTTGAGATAGTCCCAATTGTTGACAACGTCTTGGAATCGATAAATTGCGTTCTTCAGCAGCACTTGCCTGAACGGCAGCAATGATTTCATTACTTCGAGCGGTTCTTTGTCTTAATTTAAAACAATTCGTCGAATAGCGAGCACAGGTGGACGATTACTACAACCATGAAATGGCAAAAGCGCACGGAAAGTTGCAATTGGAGGACGATTATTTTGATAAAAAAATTTAATAATTTGTAAACGTTATTCTTGAGTATATCTCTCCATGATGAAATTGTATCTCTCCAATGAGAAAAAAAGACAGATAATGTTCATCACCCCAACAACATTTGTCATCGAAAGTGAGCTAACGTACAGTTTCATTCCCGCTATTAAAATGTGTTCATCAACTGCATATTGTTCGTTACTGTGATGAAAGTGTGGTTGTTGCTTCAATGAATTTGTTTCATGTTTGCAACGAATACGTATCATTCTTGCGATGAATTTATTTTATGCAACAAATTCATTGCAGCAATGAAACTATATCATTGCTGCAATGAATTTCTCTCTAACCTCTACTCCCCTATGCGAACCGCATCACTGTTTTCGTAAATCATGCAATTGTTGTTGTGTTGAGGGGTCTGTCATTCAATTGTAGCGCCAAATCTCTCCGTCATTAAGCCAGTGATCGCTCTTTAAGCATTCTCTTCAACTTCTCTTTTATTTATTTTAACGAAATTTCTTAAATTTCGATCGGATTAATTTCATTGTAAGTTAAGTTGTTATTTTTTATGTTCGTCTCACTTGAAACCCTTTGTAACATTGGCTTCTTCGTTTTCATTGACTTCAAATGCAAATACCAATACAACGAAACAACCGCTACCGAATTATGTTTAAAGCACAAAAACACTAACATTTTCTTGCGATTTGTACCGTCTTGCGCATCCACACACACAAATGTTCAGATACATATTTCGGGGTAGTTTTTCTGCTATCGATGCGTCACGGTCTTTGCTGTCATGTTGCTCCTTGCATTCTGTTTATTTATCTATTTGATTGCCCAATTTACAAATACATAAATTCACACAATTTTTTTTCACAACAAAAGATAATACTAAGTGTAACCAAATAGACTTTTTTAAAAAATTTATTTAAATTATTCCGGCGGAGAAATAGGTCTACCACTTTCGGCTGTTGCAAAGGAATTGACTTAAGATGTGTACGTGACCCACCACTAACGCTCACACCATTTTTTCTTGCTGGCCTCTTTTTACGCTCGCGCATTTTTTCTGCTGCTTTTCTCTCCTTAACTGCATAAAAATTAGTTTCGTTGCAATGATGAAATTGTTTCGTCAACTTTAAATGTTGACAAAACCCGCAAAATAAATAAATACTAAAAATAAACTATAAAAAGTACGAGTTCAACCAAATGTCTCTAGCGTAAATATCATGCCTTTACTGTTTTTTTTTTTAATTTTTAACCCATTTTTCTACAAAATTCAAATTAAATAAAATTGTTGCAGGAACGAAAAGTAAGTTGTTGTAGTAACGAAATGAAAAATTTTCAAATAAATCATGTATGAAATTTTTCGCAGCAGTGACTACCACATTGTCGGATATAAGACACTCTTCACTATAGCAACGTAAACACATTAAAGAAATTGTTTCATACATGCGACGAAGCGTTTTCCTTTCAGTGTTCCAATGGTCGAAAAGTCACTTACAAATCATATCACTCAAATTCGAAACCCATTTATAAGATGGTACGTTAAAGATGCATGGTATGCACTTGCAATGAACTTTCATGCCATGTGTAAACTAAGGTAGAAAGTTATTCCTGTAAATGCTTCAAATTTCAAATGTTACGTGAATAATTCATGATCGCACTAAATATGCGTATTACATGTGTGGTGTTACATGGTGTTTCCCAAAATTATCAAACTGTCATATGTTCGATACAAAACAATTCTTTTTAAAGCCAAATTTTCGATTTACATGAGAAATACACGTACCATATGCATACAACATTTTCGGCAACTGAAATATTCGGTCGATTTTTACGTGTATGGATTATTACAACAACAAATCTTTGCCGTTTACACCACTAAAATTGAGATTAAATTGACATTTCAGTTGGCAACTCTGTACTTAGACAAACTCCGCGCCGAGACAAAATTATGGAAGACGGTGGCATAACAGTAAAATTAAGTTGGTGGGTATTGGTTTTGACAGTTTTGTACAAATCTGGGATGTTTTTGAAATAACTGAACCTTTAAAATTGGATCAGTGAATCAAATCGGGTCACAGTTTAATCCAATAAGAGCCATTTATTACGGCGGCGGCGAGAGCTTCAAAAAAGTTTTTGTGGCGGCGACGCGTCGGAAAATTTTCGATCGGCTTCCATCTGTCAAACAGTAGATTTTTTGTGTATATTTTTATTGTGGTTGCATTTTCTTCGTAATTAACAGTG
Source organism: Phaonia tiefii (assembly GCA_963931995.1). Taxonomy (NCBI): domain Eukaryota; kingdom Metazoa; phylum Arthropoda; class Insecta; order Diptera; family Muscidae; genus Phaonia; species Phaonia tiefii. Next base: position 190,293,612 of record OZ008368.1, on the reverse strand, counting down.
TTGCATCGAAATGTACACCAGTTTAAAATGAGGTTAAAAATTAAACTTCAGATATTACAGATTAATATTATATGAGTAATCTTCAAGGTTAACGTGAGTTAACCTTCGAAATGCCCTACTCTTGGTCGGTGTAAATGCCGTATAAGTATTACTCAAAGTCTGTCTGAGAAGATTATAATTGCGGTTTTGGACCTTAAGAGAACCGAAAACTGATTAACCAAAAGGAATTAAATGTGGTCAGAGTACTATGTACAACGTTGGTACGTAGTGCCAACGACTCTTATACCACTTTTATTTAAAGTATTGTTACGAATTTCCTTATTCGTCCATTTTGCGTTGTTTTATTCCCAATAATAAGACAAGGTTCGTTTTAAATTACGATAATTACAACGGTTTAACTTCCTTTTATTTTACTTGTATAGAACAACAGTTTACTTTATTTACATCACTTTAATAAGTCTTATGTTTTACTATCAAATCGCGTTGCTTACTTTACGGCGGTTAATCAAAAACTGAACTCTCCATTCCAAAGACCTCCGCTATTTATACCAACTCACCATACTCAAATGAAGTTATATCTAGCGAATTCAAGAACGTTCTAGCCATGACTTATCTTTGTAGAATCATCTCGAATGGTGGAGAATTATCTCTGAGGCGAATTCGAGTTACTTGTTTAGCGAGCTGCTACGTTGTTACAATGCATACTTTCAGGCGCAGCACTAACCGCCTGTTATTTACATAATGTTAGTAGAGTCATTAAGAGCAAGGAAAAGCTTTTACTTATTCGTAACAGTTAGGGACTTCACATGGTGTACTATTGTGTTGTATTTATCGTATATGCTAAAATAGTACAACAGTTGTAAATATGTTGTTGGTATTCTTCATGTAAATATATTTTACGACTATACAACTTGAGCATGTCTGTTTTTCCAGTGTACTATGTTGTATGTTCAGTGTCAGCTGTTTTTTTGTTTACTATTTAATCAGATATATTGTTGTATTTTGAAGAAATGTTGCATTTTTCTACAACATTAACTAAAGAATTAATTTTAATTGGTAAAATATTAAAAAGAGGAAATTGGACAAATGGAAGGAGAAGAAACTAAAATTTAAAAATTTTATCTTTTTCGCTTCTTGTTGGCATTTTTTAATTTTTTTTAATAATTTTCTTTTGTTGACGTTTACTTGACGTTTTTATGACTTATGATTTAGCACATACAACATGCTACTCACATGCATAAGTCATATGTACTAATTTGTTAAATATGACTTTACGACTTACGACTTTAGGAGACCATGTGAATTCCCTAAGTATGTATATATTTAATTAAGTTAGCAATATATATTCGATGCGTATGATTATTATAGATTTCCAATTATTAGTCATAAGCACGGTTGCCACAGTTGGTAATATCCAACCAAAACTGGTAACATTTAAACGGTTTGGTAACATGGTAACATTTTATTAATTTTGGTAACCTTTTGATATGAAATAATTAGTATAAGATAATGCATTTGATTTCATACCTCTGTTTAAAAATTTGACGAAATGTGATATAAAATGTTACCTACAAACAGAAGAAAACGTGAAGCACTGGCAACACTATTCGGGAGAATTGAATGATTATGGGCCTAACCAAAATACGCGCTTGTCGTCGTTCGCACTAAATAACCAAATATATTCGTCTCTTTCGCACTAACGAACTGTTTGTGCTTTAATTGGTCTGAATAGAACAGTGTTAGAATACTTGTGCACTGAACAATTTTGCATTGCAATTGAAAGACAATAAAATGCAAAGAAAACGAAGATTATGTTTTGTTATGCCATATTTTATGATTTGCTTTTGCGTTTTTCTTTAATTTTTATATTGATGTATGATGATGAAAAAGCTTCTCAAAATACCGTTCGGAACCGATGTAAATCCGTAGGTCCCAATCAGTGAGTATACAACTCGAAAGAGCACTGCTCACTGGTTGTGTGAAGCTCTCCTAATGGGAACCATTTATTTATTTTTTTTTATGGATGTTTGTATGTAATATGATTTTCTGTAAAGAATTACTTTAAATAAACATTTAATGTTCTAAATAAAAAAAGTTTAAAAATTTGGTAATTTTTGGTAACTATTTTGGAAAATTCTGGTAATTAAAAAATTATCCCTGTGGCAACCGTGGTCATAAGCAACATCATGCAGTAAAATAATATTATTCATACGCCGTGTATAATATTTATAATTTGGAGTTATTTCTGGTAATACTTTAAGGATAATACCATCATACTACGTTAACATATAAATCAAGCACCTTATATATATTGGTACAAAACCATCAAAAAGTGGAGACTTATTTCAACCACGGTTACGACACTGCGATATATATTTTATTTTTAGACGATTGAATAGTAGTTACCGAAGGCAGAATATATTGTTACGAATTTCCTTATTCGTCCTTTTTGCGTTGTTTTATTCCCAATAATAAAACAAGGTTCGGTTTAAATTCGATAATTACAACGGTTTAACTTCCCTTTATTTCACTTATATAGTACAACAGTTTACTTTATTTATGACACTTTAACAAGTCTTATATTTTACTATCAATTCGCGTTGCTCACTTTACGGGGTTTAATCATAAACTGAACTCTCCATTCCAAAGACCTCCGCTATTTATACCAACTCACCATACTCAAATGACGGTAGATCTAGCGAATTCAGGAACCTTCTACACGTTGTTGTTGTTGTTTATCTTTGTAGAACAATCTCGAATGGCGGAGAGTTATCTTTACTGAGGTTAATTCATGCTACTGGTTTAGCGAGCGGGTACGTTGTTACAATGCATACTTTCAGACGCAGCACTAACCGCCTGTTATTTACATAATGTTAGTAGAGTCATTAACAGCACGCAAAAGCTTTTACTTATTCGTAACAATATTATTTATCCCATTCTCGTGATTACATTCTCAATGGATTTACTTTATTATGTAACAACAAAATTCCTTATTTCTCGATTTTTTATTTTACTCTAAACCAATATGCAAAAATAGGAAATATATTAGAAAACTAAACCTGAATTGATTACTAAGCACTTTGGAATCTCTCCGGTTAAATTCTGTAATTGTAAAAGTTGTAGAGATGTGATTTTTGAATCCACCAGTGTTACGATACACTCAAGTTTCCATGACATACTCAGACATCGATGTAGGTACAGGAAACGTGATTGGGTTTGTCATCCTAATGTTGTTTGATGGAAGTTAGAAAAGATTAGCTTGTGAACAAAACAACGTTCAAATTACTAAACGGGATATTCCTCTAAAACCTTGACGAATTCGTATGATGTATTCCACATATACGGAGCATCATTTTCTAAGTAAATTCTACTTTAATAGTCCCATAGCCTCCTACATTATAGCTTAATATTCTTTAAACAAAATACTCATTTGTCGTGCGTCATTCGCCGTTTTGATTAAACATACTGCATTTTGTTCTGAAACGAAATATGTATGCGATTTCCCAGTGCAAAATTAAGCTGTTTTGTTAAAATCTTGCTTTCACAATTAAAATTTCGTTGACAGCTTACACAAAGTATTTGTTTCTTTTAACTTTTTAAGCTATCAATAAGGGTACCTATGTAAAGTAATTACCTACCTATACACTATTATTTGACACCCACTGTACGAATAAGTTTGTCAATAATTAAGTGCTTGTCAGTTTTTTTTATATTTAAATTAACACTTGAGTAACAACTACGACTACTGCCTTATGCCAAATGAGACAACAGCATTGAATTAATTTGAAACGATTATGATTATACGTGACAACAATATTTAAACGTGTATTGTATTGACGAGAAACTGTAGTTGTCTTACACCGCCGAACTGTATTCACCCCGTCTCAATAGCTTTAATAATACGAATGATATTTTCATTTAACAGTAAGTGCATTTTTATTTTAATATCTAGGAAGGGAAATAAATGTATTTGCATTGCGTTCAGAGAGGAGAAGCCCCGCGGAACGCCAGTATTATTATATTGGTTATACGTTGTTAGCTTCTTGGAAACGTTTCACTGTTGGTCAAAATCTATTTTTAACTGAGCGATACATATGTACATATTGCCCAAGTATAATCAGGAAGATGCAAATTTTGATGACCGGGTGTTTTATTAAAATATGCCAGTGGTATTCTGTATGGACTGATGTCTTTAGAAAAATTGTTCAATATCCCGTTTAAATTGCATTTGTAAAGCACCGTGTTCAGTTCTTGCGAAATTTGTGTAAGAAATTTTGTCATTTACATCTAAACGGAAATATTTGTAGCGGAGTGTTACCACCTATCTCTGATTTACCTTGCAAATATTTCATTAATATCATATTTTCGCTCCTAAGCAATTCACCCTTATTACGGTTGTCGTCGTCGACATAAAACGACGTGGTCTTGTGACGACTGTTGAAAATCGGTATTTGTGTAGTCGTTATCGATAACTAACGACGACTGTCGACACATATTTGGTATTTTGTAACCAGAATTGACTTCGACATTGAATTGAAACGAGTCTATTTCTGTCGACATAGTTTTTGATAACGACTTGAAGAATATTCCCAATTTTTTTTCTCAATTAAAGAAATGTCCAGTTTTATTTTTGAATTATGGGTAAAAAATTTAGTTCGCAAGTTTTAATGGCGGACGGAAACCCACAAGGAGAGCATGCAGGAGTGTTCCAGAACATTATCCGCTTTATACGTATGGCGAGTATGTAAGTGCACTTGTCTGTCCGACAGAAAATGCTAATTTATTCGCCTTATTTTTAATAATTTGAACTTATACAAACAGTTAATGATAAATAAGATAGGGTATTAACACGGTCATTGCCCTGAGTCAAAATTAGCTGCTGGAATTGAGTTCCTTCATGGATCAGTGAGAACTACAGGCTTCGGTGTCTCCAGTGTCGAGTGCCCAGCAGTAGATGCATTGCATCTGATATCTTTCAATCAAGCGACCGCTTGCTCTCCATTACGTCCTTGTCTCCAATACACGCAGCTCTGGGGCCAATAAAGGCTGTATGTGCCTCTATGGAGAACTCTCAATTCACCGCTACCATTCGCCTAACCTGGTGATATAGGGCGTCTACATCCAATAACTTCCAAATCGGAGTCGATATGATTACGATAATTAAACACTATTTAGGAACTTGGAAAAACTTTTACCAAATTAAATAAAATAATAGGAGTACAAACATAAAATGTTCTTCTTCCTGCTTTCATTCACTACGAATGACAACTTTGTTTATGTTTTTAATAGGTTATCGATAAACAGTCGACGTCGTCTCAAGACAGTTACAGAATACCAACCTAGCGTTGATGTAACGACGATGTTGACACGAAGTGATGTTGACGTAAAAACGACAACGACGTCGACGACGACAACCGTAATAAGGGCGATTATGAATTTTTTTGCGTGCGAGACAACTTGGCGTACAACCCTGTAAATGATCTGGCTTACGTTATTTTCATAAAAAACTGAGTTCTAGGCAAATGGAAAGTGAGCTAAATTTTCGGTTCACGGAATTTTTATTATACTTTACAAACGTACTTCTTATGGCAATGAAAATTTTTCCACTGAGCTAATATTTGATGGAAAATGTCAAATATTTATTTGCCGCAGTCTAAATACAAGATTCTTTGGAGAGGTAAACTAAATTTTGGGCTGATTAAATTATTTGACTGCAAATAAAAATTCCACTCTTCTGGGCAAACATTTATTTGTTATTAGAAACTTTTGTAACAGCTTCTCATATTCCATTCTTCTAGAGATTTTTGAGATTCTCAGCTGCACTCCTCTTCTGTTGACGATATCTTCATTTAAATTACACTAATCACCAAGGCTTTTATATAAACATTTTAAAAGTATGGTCCATAGTGGTCTTGACCTTGAATAAATAAGTACCAGTACATAAATTTCAGTCGGGTGAACCGACTTAAATATATTTTCACCCTAAGTCATCCATTGCGTTCGATTTCTGTTAAAAAACGCCTTTATTGACCCTTACGTTGACCACATGGGCTTGACACATGTGATCATATTCCACAGCAGATTGACATTGAGCTAAATATTATATAATATCCAACTTATTAATGATCCTAAGTGGTTTTGAGGAATTCCTCTGACTACCAAATTAAATGGTTTCCCATTACACCCCATGAAGGCATCGGGGAGAGCCTCTCACAACCAGTGAGCTGTGCGCTTTCTAGTTTTATACTCACTGATTGGGACCTACAGTTTTACACCGGTTCCGAACGGTATTTTTGAGAAGCATTTTCATGGCTAAATACTCGACAGTGTCGCCGTCACTATGCGAGGTGACCGCCGTCGAAAGACATTTTAAGGTGGTCAGAGCAGGGATCGAACCCAGGATCTCAAGTACAAGAGGCGCGCACACTACCCATTGCACCACCGACGGTCACATAAATTAGCATGGTGAAATTGTAAATTTTTTATTACAGAAGCTTTTGCCCAACTTTTGGGTGGGAGGTACCAGAATTGGTGTGAGAAAACCGCTTATTTAACTTGACTATTCCACTTTTTGTGTTTTTGCACAATTTGAGAAAAAAGTTTGTTAGGAATGCAACTTTTGACGAAAATTACCTTTATTATTTTTATAGAGTTTTGTCCCAATTCTATTTTCGCTGTGTTTTCATTTCCTGCAAAACTCATACGCCTTTGCAGGATGACGTTGACCAACACCAAATCGGGAGTGAAAGTTGGTAAGGATCTTACCGAACCTTTCGAAACTAACCGAGGCCTCAGGCAAGGCGACACCCTATCGTGCGATCTCTTTAACATCTTAATGGAGATCATTATGAGAAAAGATGCAGTCAACCTGAATAAAACCATCAGCAGCAAAAGTCACATGCTGCTCGCGTATGCTGATGATATAGATATCATTGGGCGCACAATTAGAGAAGTTACTGCGGTTTTTTCGAGAATTGAGAAGGAGTCAGCGAAAGTGGGTCTGACGGTAAATGAGGACAAGACAAAATTAATGGTTTCAACGAACAGGGCCTGCACGCGATTAGACCAAAGCGTGAACGTTGATAACCGTTACAACTTCGAGGTAGTGGACGAATTTATATACCTCGGATCTGCCGTGAACCAAAACAACAACGTCAGCCTTGAGATCAAGCGGAGAATTGTGCTTGCGAATAGATGTTATTTTGGGCTAAGCAAGCACTTTAGAGATAAAGCCCTTTCTCGAGTAACAAAAGTCCAGCTGTACCAGACTCTCATTCAACCTGTCTTGCTTTATGGCGCAGAATCCTGGATCCTATCGCAAGCAGGAGTCTTCGAGAGAATAATACTCCTAAAAATTTATGGCCCTATAGTGCACAACGGCGAGTATCGGCGACGCATGAATCATGAGCTGTATGAGCTTTATCCTGACATTGACATAGTTAAGCGGATCAAGATAACGCGATTGCGCTGGCTAGGCCATGTCAGTAGAATGGATGAAGACGAACCAGCACGAAGGGTTTTCGAAACCGAACTCGAAGGAAGACGAAAAATAGGAAGACCAAGACTCCGCTGGAGGTACCAAGTTGACGAATCCCTGCGTACACTTGGTATTGCCAACTGGAGAAATAAAGCAAAAGATCTAACTGGTTGGCGAAATATGTTAACTTCGTTTTGTAAGGTCCCTGACCCCCCGGGGTTGTCCGAGACCGGATAAGTAAGTAAGTAATATCTTTGTATACTTATATATGTATGTATTTGAGGAAACCTTATAAAATGGTGAAGAAAACAGGTTTGACATACATTTTGAATCTTGTCTTATATCTCATACAGACTGGCAAATTTATAAGCATTTTCATCTTAAAACGCGCACTGAAAACTTGGCCGTTCACACTGCGCTTTTTGACGTTTACTTTGGTTTGCACATTTCCAATAACAAAAAAAATTATTTTCAAAATTGAAAGTGCACGTGAAAATTCTAACTTAAAAATAAAAATCTTTTTAATTTGCAATAAAATTTGAAAAAAAATTGAGACATCGATACAGTTTCTTCATCGCAAACGTAATAAAAGTGAAACAATAATAATTTAATATTATGGGATCTTTAGGATGTTATGTTCTTTAATATTTTTCGCTTCAAGATCACTTACTATTAAAAAAGTAAATTTTCTTTGAAAAAGTCCAATTTAATAGAACATATTATTATGTTGGTGCAATGGTTAGTGTGCGCGGCTCTTGTACATGAGATCCTGGGTTCGAACCCTGCTCTGACCACCTTCAAATTTCTTTCGGCGGCGGTCATCTCGCATAGTGGCGGCGACACTATCGAGTATATAGCCATGAAAAGCTTCTCAAAATACCGTTCGGAATCGGTGTAAAACTGTAGGTCCCAATCAGTGAGTGAAAACTGGAAAGCGCACAGCTCAGTAATTGTGAGAAGTTCTCCCCGGTCCCTTCATGGGATGTAATGGGAAACCATTTATTTATTTTGAATTATTAAAGAAATAACGCCAATCTCATGGCAATCGCTGGTTCTTTTTTGAAACTGTGCAATCTGTGCAATTGCTTTCAGTGAAAGCCTGCATAGGAACGAAGTTTAAGGAATATTGAAATATATATAGATGTGTCACAATTTCCATTTGGTGAGAGCGGAAAGAATAGTTTAAACTTGAGGAGAACAGTTTGCAGAGAAAATTTTAATAGATCTATCAGATTTCTCATTGATATTTCTCAAAAAATGTTGGGATCAGGGTTGCATTTAGAATGAAGCGAAACAAAAACACAGAATAGGGCAATAAAAGCTTTTATTTCGTCAGTTTTTATGATTGTTTAGTCTTTGTTCACTATTTGCTGTTTTCTGTGTTCCATTTTTATTTTATAACTGTTGTATTTTGTCTGCCATTTTGCAGACAGATGTTTCTGCATTCTGCATTAAATACAAATTTACAGATTATTAAGCGAAATCTGATTGAAGCTAATCACATACACTAAATTTTAAATATATCGGTTTGTATGGGATGTATCAGAAGGAGCCTGGTCATAACACCCATTTTAAATCCCAGACTAAAGCCAACCACAGTCTTGTCATTCATGAGCATGAAGATCAGATCCCGTTAATATTTATTGTCGGTTTACCGCCCCTCTTTATGCCAAATGTTTACAAAATGTTTTGGTAATATTTTTTCAAATTGATCAACCAGATAAAACGTTATCGATTAATCTCATGCTCATGAATGACAAGTCTGTGGTTCGCTTAAGATTAGTTAAATAATAGCCAATGACAAAATATTGTGATCATTAAAGGTTGACTGCAGTTGCCATATTGACCAGCCAACCAGCCAGACAGACGGGCATGGCTCAAAAGTCTTTAAAAGTCCTAAAGCGAATTTGGTCCATAGATACCTTAGGTCTAATATGACTCCTTCTAAGCGTTATGATATGCGATATATCCCAATGGATAAGGGTATTCGAATATGATTTGTCTAAGAAATTGTGTTTTTTCCAGCAATCCAGCAAAATTCATCGCGTTTTTACAATTGAAGGACTATTTAGATAAAATCTTGTAATAACTTTAACACGTTGTCGGTGCGTTAGATGCTCCATAATAAGTTGTTATCGACTGCTCTGCACATCTGTCAAATACAAACTTAGAAATGTCAACCAAACAGAAATGGCGGTAAAAAACATGGGCCTGCAACATAAAAAACATCCTGTACAATTGTTGATTGTTTCACCTTTTTTTGTTTTTTGAGAACTTCTGGCAACACTGCCCTAACTGCCAAATTCAGTGTATGTATTGTGTTATTGTACTTTTGTTGTTTACTTTGTTTTTGTGCTGAATTCGGGAAACAAAAACAAAATGCCTGTTGTTGGTCCCAATTTTAGAGTTGCATTAACCTTATGGCAGACGTGGAAGCAATCTGCCTGCCTATAATGTTCACAGGTAAGATATCTACACGTTCCCGGCAGAATGTATTAAGCGACAAAATGGAAATTGTTCAGGAAACGAAAAAAACTTTCTGTCTAGTAGCTGATTTGTATTATTTTTTCGGTTATTACCATTTCATTTGCTTAATAACTCATGACGTGGTTATGCAAGGGACATTCTCTGTATATCGAAATGTGGGGCTTGGCATACATTTTGAGAATATGGAAAAAAGGCATTGTCGCCAAATATGTCGCTTAGTACATTCTGCCGGGAACGTGTCGATATAACAATACTTCCAGTGCGTTAGTAGGAGTGGTACGCAGAGCACCCGCATTGCACGATATCGCTATTACTCGAAACCCAGCCAGTAGTGAAGCAACTACCACCAAATTATAGACACATAAAGCATTATCGATCTCACCACAGCTTTATAGGTCCAGTAACAAATTCTCGGATATACTGTCCATTTACAAGCTACGAGGGCGGATCAATAAGTCCGTGACTTTTTGAATGAAAAACCGTTTTCAATATCCTTTTAGCTCAATACACTTAGTCGAACGTTTCTCCAATTTTTATATCCAAAAATAGGATTTTTCGAGGTCTATAAAATATGCATTTGTTTGATCAATAATTTCATCGATGGAGTTAAATATCTTTAAACCGAACCATTTAATTAGGTTTGGACATAGGAATGGGGGCTAAATCCGGAGAATATGTCGGATGAGGTACCAATTCGTAGCCCAATTCATGGAATTTTTCCATTGAGACTACACACGTGTGCAACCGTACGATTATGGTCAATTGAGAGCAAACGCGGCAGCCATCTTGCAGACAGTTTTCTTAAACCCAACTGATAATTTAAAATCGAAACCACACTGCCATATAAAATGCCTATAGCATCAACAATCTCACGCTTTTTCACTCTTTATAATGTTTAATGAGCACTCGAAATTAATTTGTTTTCATTTTTAAACAAATGCAGTAGGTTGTATGTTTTGAACAGCTGTTAAACACAAAGTAAATGACGGAACTTGCTCAAAATTTGACAGTAGTCTATTAACAGACGGTACTTGATGGGAGCAGTGTTGTATTTCACATAAATACGAGGGAAGTTCGAAAAGTCACGGACTTATTGATCCGCCTCGTATATCCCTCTTACAACTGTATAGAGTTATAGCCGATCTTTTCGCCTTTTCTACCATGTTTGGTCTGAAAACATACTTACGGTCCAAAATAACACCCAGGTGTTTGACACACTCTGCAAGTTATTTTAAGACCCATTCAACATGATAGGTTCCACCACGAGAGGTATTTTATAACACAATGGTTTCCCATTACATCCCATGAAGGGATTGGGGAGAGCTTCTCACAACCAGTGACCAATGAAATTTCTAGTTTTACACTCACTGATTGGGATCTACGGTTTTACACCGGTTCCGTACAACATTTTGAGAAGCGTTTTCATGGCTAGGTACTGGACAGTCATCGAAAAAATGGAAGGTGGACAGAGCAGGGATCAATTCCATGATCTCATGTACAAGAGCCGCGCTCACTACGTCATTTTATACCTTCAGATAAAAAGGACACCTCGGCCTTGTCCGGGTTTATACCTAGTCGATTTTCGCGAGCTATTCTGCCCAAAGTCCGTAAGCTACCTTGGAGAATGTAGGGTACTGGGATATCTTCCTCTCATTGCTATTGCCACGTCGCAATCAACAAAATTCGTACCCGAATTTTTGGGAGTGACTAGTACGGTTCCTTAGAAGTGGAGACAATACCTTCCTTGGAGTGTGCCTCTGTTACCATACCTGGTCGAGGTGCACAATACGGCCGTGACACGTCTCCTGTTGAGCATTTTATGTACAAGCCTCATAATATTCACGATAAGGATCCATAGCACCTTCAATGTCAAAAAAGACTACAAACAAAGTTTTGTGCTTGTTATTATCCAAACCACTAAACGAGCTGAATATTTTGGGAGGATAAAAAAACACTGAGCCTAATTACTTTCCCTATGGAAAATTGTTCACATTGTTAATGGGAGTACTAGCTACGTCCATCGGTTAACGTCGTCCAATTTTGTGTTTCCTAAAATGTTAAAGATTCAAAGACACACGATCATTCTTTTAACTCCGATTTTTTAGTAAAGGGTGTTTCAAAAGTGACCAGCCTATTGGAAGATGCTCTTATTTTTGCAAATGGCCGCTAATGCCAAAAATTTGTGGACTAGACAGATGTAGAATACAAGTAACCCAGCCATGGAGCGATACACTCCCCAAGAACGTGGAATAATCGTGTCTATTTTTTTGGGTAACAATTCGTCTGTGGTGTTGGCGCAGCGCGAATACCGTTGCCGACTGCGCAAACACTGCGCCGTTTGGCCACTAAACTTGAAGAGTATGGGACCACTCGAGACGTTACCAGGAGTGGCCGGCCCCGGAGCGCCCGTTCTGCCGAGAATATCGCCGCTGTTGCCGAGGATGTCGAGCTGTCGCCGGAAACATCGACCAGACGCCGTGCCTCCCAATTTGCCATCAGCCGGTCGTCCCTATGACGAATTTTGGTCAAAGACCTACGCATGTTCCCATACAAAGTCCAGTCCGTGCATCAGCTGCTGCCTGTCGACCGCCAAACGCGTGTAACCTACGCCCAAGCCATCCTCAATCTCGTGGACGAAGTGGACGATTTTTCCACCAAAATCATAATGAGCGATGAGGTTCATTTCGACCGCCAAATGAGGAAATGAGCCTCATCGCTCATTATGATTTTGGTGGAAAAATCGTCCACTTCGTCCGCGAGATTGAGGATGGCTTGGGCGTAAGTTACACGCGTTTGGCGGTCGATAGCGGGTACATGAACATGCAAAACTATCGCCTCTGGGGCACCGAAAATCCACGAGTGATGCACGAGGAGCCATTACACCCGCTCAAAGTGATTGCATGGTGCGCTGTTCACGCTGGAGGAGTCATCGGGCCATTTTTTTCGAGAACGCCGCTGGTCATGCGCGCTATAGGGCCATGTTAACCGAGTTTTTTCTGCCGCAATTCGACGAATTAGGACTGAAGGACATGTGGTTTCAACATGACGGAGCAACGGCACAGCCACGACCCACAACCGATATTTTGAAGGCGGCGTTCCCGGGTCGCCTCATCTCTCGTTTTGGTGATTTGCACTGGTCCGCAAGATCCCCCGATTTAACCGTTCCAGACTTTTTGATGTGTTAACATCTAAAGCGGCGTATAGGGACTAAATCTATCAAAGTCAAAATCTGCTAAAACCAGATTTCATGCTGCTGCTAAAACCAGATTTTCTGCGACTGCGAAAGAGAATAATGACGCGTTAAACAAAAATGAGGGAGCAAGAGAGCAATGAAAGAGTGGTGTGGCAGGGGTGAGGCAATCGAAATGCCACGCAAAATTTCATTTGCAAGCGTAGTCGACGTTATGGTGACATACTAATACGTCAGCTACTTCGTACAAAGTATGTGTGATGTTGTGTGGTTGGTTGTTTCGTTGTTGTTGCTATGGCCAAACAAAGCGAGTCATTTGATGTTCAGCATTGCCCGGTGTATACAAAAACAAGTAGAAACGGTGTTAAATTCGGCCGGGCCGAAGCTTATATACCCTCCCCCATGACAATTTACACTCACACTCTCCACTCTTTGCATTCCCTTAACAGTTGTTATTTTAGGTATGCCCCCCACCCACACAAACACTCCACGACACAGCAAGCACAAATAAAACCCCAACATATCAGTAGTAGTAGTAGGAGTTGTTGTTGTTGGTGGTGTTGTTTTTTTTTATTATAGTGAAAGGTAAGTCCAATAAAATGTGGGTGCGGAGCACTCTCAGAGCAAAGAGAGTAATGACGTATTATACGTATATAAAAATGAGATAGCAAGAGCGCAACGACAATTTTGTGAACTTGTGTAGCGTGTGTACGAATATAACAATGTATGTATATATGTACAAGTGTCTGTTGCGTTGCATTCTTTGACTTTGTGGGAATAAAACAAAAAGTATTGAGCAAGAAAATAATGACACATGTGCTTGCACTGGGTCTTTAAATAATTTTAAGTATTAATATTATTTAACTGTAACGTCATCATATGATTGAACGCTGCTTTTTATTTTCCAATGTAACATTTACGAATGTGTTCATAGAAATCGAACAGGTACCGTGTAGCAAAAAGGTGTTAACACATCGCCCGTGAGTTCGAACACTCATTGGATTTTTTTTGTGGGGTTTTTTAAAGTCCCGTGTTTACGTGAACAAGCCCGAGACCCTGGAAGCCCTCAAGGTCAACATTCGACACGAGTGCGAGAATCTGTCTGACGGCGCCCATTTAACCGATATCATCTTCGCAACTAAACCAATAAAATTCTAAAGGTTCAAATAAACATAATCAAAAAACAGAATTCGAGTTTTTTATTTAGAAAAAAAAGAGAGCCAAACAATATCGGATGACTTCTTTTGAAACACCTTGTATGACTTCAGCTCGACATTAGTATGATTTAGGTATGTCAGCCTAAAAACATCAGCATCAAATCCTATCAGACTTAAAGTTTTTAATTCTTTTGTTGGTTTTTGCTTTTGGGGTTGTCTATAGTGTTCACAATGCAACAAGTTGAAGAGGGAAGTGTTAACCAGAGGGAAATGTTAATCCCTTCCTTACCTTTTATACGAATTAACAGACGCTGTAAAATACAATTGCCAATATGTATTTCGCTTGTTGTGTTAGAATATTGTCCCGAAAAATCTTTAATACCAAAAATTCTATGAATTACATTGTGGCAAGGAAGGATATTTTTGAGTTTAATAGAAGATTTAAAAGTAGATCGACCTGGGTTTAAAATTTTATTCAAGCTTTTTGTACTCAACACTTGTACTGCTCTGTAACACATTGGCCCACGTTTAGCATTATGTTGGTCATGTGGGATATACGGAATTGTGTTTAAAATTAATTTAGTTAATCCTTGGTCTTTACTACATGCGAGTATTCTGTATTCATATATATTTCATAAAATTATCTCATTTGTCACAAAAATGCATATCATTTGTTGCCTTATGGCTTTTATGGTTCTTAGGACTCGTATTCCATTTTTGACTTGAAAGTAAATAACTAAATGCTTTATGGCCCCAAACCGAATATTCTGTTACATACATACATATGCACATACATGTGTAGGCAAATATATTTTTAATCTGGTTAATCTAAACTCATCACTAAGAATTTTCATCGAGTTTTTATATAGATATCCGGTTTCATTTTAATTTTTGCACTTTTACTATTTTTTTGTTATCTAATTGACGTGGACTTTATTTAACTGATGATTCCTCCCGTAGACATTTTGGCTTTTAGCATTTCAGTTGATATTTGCGTTGTTGTAACTTCTCTTTCTCAGGGTTCTCTTAATACTTCTTAAAGAGAACATTTTGCACGACCGCTTCATGAAAAATGGAATCCTTCTCTTATACTACTTTTTTTCCAATCAAGCGTTTCTTGAGGGAATTTGGTAGCAAAGTACATACATATCTCAATCGCTTAAATTAATTATCCTTCTTTCCAGTAACTTTTCTTATTTTTATTGACCAGTTTCAACCCTTTATGTTAAGTGGCCTCACAAAGATATCATGTGCTTCCAACCGGTTCGACTGTTTGGCTAGTTCTTCAGTATGCCACACTAAGCTTTCGTAGGGATTCATCCACCTGATTCTTCTAGCGCAGACTTGGAATTTATAGTCTACAGCTTTTTTCTATCATGTCCTCGAATACGTTTTAAGTTGGTTAATTGTTATCGATTCAATTGACATGGCCTAGCCTAGGCAAACGCGGTGAATGCGAAATTGGTACTTGATATTGCGATAATTATGTGGAGGTGGATTTAGACAGCTTAGAGAAAAATGTGGACCCCTCTAGCGAGAATTCGGAACAATACTGCAATATTATGGAAATGTTTTAATTGTTTTCTCGTAAATGTTAAAGTTTAGTCCAATTTTTGTCTATTAAGGTCATTACCACAATAATGGCGAGTTTTTCAGTCTGTGGTGATTTTCGAGTCTTAGTTACATTTTGGTTAAACATCGAATTTTGTTTTTCAGTCATTGGTTACCAATGATTTAACCACCCAAAGCAGAACCATATGATTTTGACAATCACATTACTGATAGTCAATATGAGCAATGTAAGATTGAATAAAATACTTGTTTCTGTTTTGAGCATTTATACCATAGAGTAATCTCAGACTAGAGAGAATATTTGGCTCATCTGACGTTTCCTTTCACACTCTTCGGGATGCGGTCGGTGTGATAGAGAGATGTTTGACGAAAAGTGATATACACCAGGTGGAATTACAATAACTTCTTGCTTTAATTTTTCATGCCATTTTGGTGAAAAACAGTGAAATTTAAATGTGTTTTAAACTTGTTTATTAACTGTTATTGTTAGCATACA
The DNA here is from genome assembly GCA_963931995.1 of Phaonia tiefii. Classification (NCBI taxonomy): domain Eukaryota; kingdom Metazoa; phylum Arthropoda; class Insecta; order Diptera; family Muscidae; genus Phaonia; species Phaonia tiefii. The sequence goes on along the minus strand of OZ008368.1, from coordinate 190,277,233 downwards.
TTTGTGTTGTATTTAACACAATAATTTTAACACACAAAACGAAATGCCGTTGCTGTTATTTTGTTCGTTGTTTTGAACCATTGCCTCTATCTGGTATTAGTAAAGCAATTCTTTTCAACATCAAACGTAAATATCACACCAGGCCAAATGTCATAAATTTGATGGGAGAACTAGTAGATCTACTATAAGTATTAATCTATGTGGTAAACTTATGTAACCATAGGGCAGTGGTCGCCAAAAAGAGAACATTCCTGAAATGTGAATGTGTTGGTGTATTTGCACTGAAAAAAATTGGTGCTGGTATTCTTTTGAATGTAAAAAAAATAACAGTTTATATCAATTTTGTTTATTTGAAGCTTTATTATTTCATATTTAATTTATATACAAAAACAGTTAATTAATAAATAATAGAATAAAACACAAAATAATCTTAATTCATTTTTATAATATTTAAGCTCCTCTCCAAAAGTATGTAGAACTGCATCTCCTTCACCATGGTTTTGGTTCAATGGTACACCAGTCATCAGTATTATTTGTTCCGAGTTGTACTTGTAAATTCAATTAATTTAGCAATCTCAATTTATTTTAAATAATGCTTCTAAGTGACAATCTGTTAATTTGTTTCGATATTTAGATTTTATTTGCGACATAACCGAGAACGTGGATTCGCAGATAAATGTTGTCGAGAAAATTGAAAAAGGGTTTAGCATTAATTCCCGAGTAGCAGAATATTTGGTAGGACAAGTATTTTTCCAAAAATTCATACCATTTCCCATTGGGATAAAAAGATCACATTGATAGTTCAATTTTAGTATTTTCTGGAAAATTTTCTGTTGAACATGTTAGTGGATTATTGTATACGTTAATAATCCATTCTATATATTATGGTGGCCGTCGGTGGTGCAATGGTAGTGTGCGCGCCTCTTGTACATGAGATCCTGGGTTCGATCCCTGCTCAGACCACCTTAAAAATTTCTTTCGGCGGCGGTCACCTCGCATAGTGACGGCGACACTATCGAGTATTTAGCCATGAAAAAGCTTCTCAAAATACCGTTCGGAATCGGTGTAATAAAACTGTAGGTCCTAATCAGTGAGTGAAAACTGGAAAGCGCACAGCTCAGTGATTGTGAGAAGCTCTCCCCTGTCCCTTCATGGGATGTAATGGGAAACCACTTATTTTTATATTATGAAAATCTACAAATCTGCCTTGGACATTTTCTAAAATTGCATTTACTTCTTCACTAAATTCTTTCAGTTTGTCTATATTTGAAATCATATTAAATATTTCTTTGGTTTTGGGAAAATTAGATAAATTTTGTGATGCAATTTCATCCCTTAATATCGTTAGTTTTCGAGAAAACTCATTTACTGCAGGAAATAGATCATACATGTTTTTGTTCTTTCCTTGCAACACAAGATTCAGACTATTGATGTGGAGTGTTATATCTGTAAGAAATGTTAAGTCTAAAAGAAAATCAGGACTTTTGATTAGATCTAAAATGTCAGCATCTTTTGTACATGCCTGGGACTGAAAAACATGCCGCTATTTCTTCTCGAAGATTAAAAAGGCGCTCAAGACCATATCGCCATAATCTGCATATATTTCTTTCAAAAAGGCGACAAGTTTTCTGTGTGTAAGAGCATAATGCCCCCCTTTAAGACGGTTGATTATTTTCACTGCAGATTGCATGGCTTCCATAAGACCTAACGTTTTGGAAAATAAAGCTTCCTGGTGTATTATACAGTGGAAGGTTGGTACTTTTATTAAATGTTCAACAATCCCATTTTTTCGTCCTACAATTATTAAATCTCCAAAAAAAATCAAAAATATTCTCATATCCAGTTATACTATTTATGTGTATGTCTTCGCACATCAGTGTACCAATTTTGCAAAATAAAGCCGCATGACCATTCTTCGTTTAAAGCTAATGTGCCACTGAGTGAAATGTTCTTCTCCCATACGCTCTTTGTTATGATTTTTGTTGACGTTCGTGTAAATAGCCGATCGTGTTCGGCCCCTGGGGGCTATGGACGGCGACCACTGCCATAGAGCAATAGACAAAAGTATCTATCCCTCTCTTTACGTTCTCTCGAGAATGACGAGGTAGTAGGCCATTTCCTCGAGTTCGTGTTGCTATTGTATTTCACTCGTTGATTGGACATAAAACGGACAGAAATGAATGAGAATGCATATTTTCGTTCCATGCAACTAAAATAAAACATAATTTAGTTGGCATTAGTATCAATCAGACACTCAGCAAACTTTGTTTGCTGCATGGTTTGCCTCTGGTTGCTTATCGCTCTATCTCCTATCCACTGTATTTTCTATCAATTTCCTACTAACTATGTAGTCGATCAGCTGTTTCACCTCATATAACCCAAAACAGATGCTTTTTGACGGTTTACTTACTATATGACGGTTTACTTTAACTTGCCACTGAAAATCAACATGGTAAGTTAAGGGATTTCTATGGCACAGCATATCGAAAAGGTGCTAGGGAAATGATGTAGAATGACAGACCAAAGAAGACATAGAGATTATAGAACATACAGCAAACTAGGTTTAAATCGTAGACGAATATAGTATAGCCACATTTATTCTCTCATCTGACGTTTCATTTCACACTCTTCGTCGTAGGTTTGTGGAAATGAGAGAAATTCGACAAAAATTAACTTTCACCAGGTTCACTTATCTTTTTCATGTCGTTTTGGTGTAAAACTGAAAAATTAAAATGTATTTTGCAATTTTTTGTTGACATTTATTGTTGGTATACATTTGTATTGTATTTAACAGAACTATGTAGTTTGCCACAAAAACAGGAAATTCGGTTGTTGTTCCTTTGTTGGACATTGTTTACTATTGCCTCGGCCGTCGGTGGTGCAATGGTTAGTGTGCGCGCCTCTTGTACGGGAGATCCTGGGTTCGATTCCTGCTCCGACCACCTTAAAATTTCTTTCGACGACGGTCACCTCGCTTAGTGACGGCGACACTATCGAGTACTTAGCCATGAAAATGCTTCTCAAAATACCGTTCGGAATCGGTGTAAAACTGTAGGTCCCAATCAGTGAGTGAAAACTGGAAAGCGCACAGCTCATTGATTGTGAGAAGTTCTCCCCGGTCCCTTCATGGGATGTTAAGGGACACCATTTTTTTTTTTTTTTATAAGTTTGGGTATTTAGGCAAGAGTTTATTTATTACGTTTTTGGTTTAACTCTTGGTAATTCTATGTCATTAGTGTCAGTTTTACACCGATTCCGAACGGTATTTTGAGAAGCTTTTTCATGGCTATATACTCGATAGTGTCGCCGCCACTATGCGAGGTGACCGCCGCCGAAAGAAATTTGAAGGTGGTCAGAGCAGGGTTCGAACCCAGGATCTCATGTACAAGAGCCGCGCACACTAACCATTGCACCACCGACGGCCACTCGGTCAGTTACATAGTTATAAAATTGTAGGTAGCTGTTATGATTGATAACCAAATTCGAATTATATTTGAGTCAAGGTATTACTGGGGAAAGGCTAATGTTTTAGGAACACTTTCAGATGGTGTTGTTTCCTCTCAATGGAGTCGTATCCCCCTCCCTACCATGCCGACTCTTCTTAGCCTCGTCAGCCCACGACATATTCAAATAATTAAACCTTCATTTTCGAGGATAATGAAAATAGCTTAGAAATTTTCAGATATCATTATAACTGTTAATATATTTTTATGAACGCAACAGACTAGATTTGAAATATAATACACAAAAACCTTTATGAAAGTACAATGCAAGTGTAAGTGAATAGCCTAAAGTATTTTTGATAACACAAGATTAAATTATAAATTGCTCAAAATGCTATTTAAACAAATTAATGATTATGTTTCGAATAACAAAAAAAAAAAAAATGCAGTTGCAGTTCATAACCGTAAATTCCCACACATAATTATAAAAATATTATAATTCTATTATTACATTAATTAATCATTTATCATTTATATTAATTATATTGTATTATAATTATTAATTATATATTCTAATGCTTTAATTCATGTTTGTAATGTGGTAAAATTTAAATTTTAATGTATTTCATAGTCATATTTCAATGTCCATCAAATGATTGTCCTGGCCATAGAATATTACATACATAGATAAACTTATTCTCTCATCTGGCGTTTCATTTCACACTCTTCATCGTAGGTTTGTGGAAATGAGAGCAATTAAATTTAAAATTACCTTACACCAGGTGGAGTTACAAAATATGTTCACTTAATTTTTTCCTGTCGTTTTGGTGTAGAACTGAAAAATTTAAATATATTTTACACTTTTTCGTTGACTTTTATCGTTAGTTTGTCACAAAAACACGAAATTCGGTTGTTGTTCCTTTGTTGATCGCTGAATACTATCTGGTATTATTGCACCCATATCTTCCACCATCCAATGTTTACTTTCCATCGTACCTATGACGTTTAATTTATTGAGCGAATAAAAGCTTCTATGTATGTATTATTCTATGGTCCTGGCCTTGCCTCAATTTTTCTCTTTACCCGAACGACGTTATCAATTCAACAGTTTTATATATAATGAAAAATGTTGAGAATGTACTGGCAGGGAAAAAAAACAACAGACAGTTGTACGAGGCCTTCGGCCACGGACTGTCCCTGCAGGCTGTGTCAGAGACACGGCCATTAAGTTTAACGTAGAATACGCCATCCGATAAGACAGAAAACATATATAACAATAAATGATAAATAACATAAGCAAATGAATTTATTTATTTGATAGTTACTTTTGATAATATACATAAGCTTATGGTAGGAAAAATAGGATAAATATGTTTTTAAATTAAAAGAGTAAGGATAAATGATAACTAACAGACGCAAATCAATTTGATTTATATTTTTTATAATTATATATCCATGTTAAATTCAAATTCACATTTAACATTTTGTTTCACTTAAATACATAAGTAAATATATGAAATTTCAATATTTCATCAATCAAAACAACAGCCGAAGGTTTGTGTCCACACTGAAACAGCAGCATAGTTTGTGTTCACGCTACAAACTCAAACACTCAACCCAACACCACACATATGTTTGAGTGTATGTGTTTAAACAATTTTCATTTGAGAAATTTAAATATTAGGAAGATATCAGCCAATATGAAATGTATATCAAACGAAAGATAACACACACAAATATTTATTTTGTTTTAATAATTTAATAATTTTAATAATAATAGTTTTAATAATTTAAAAAACAATTGATCCCCTATTGGAAATAATATAAAAAAAAGCTCTCTTTTCAAAATAAAGTCCATCGAGGGCTTATATTCAATAATGGCTATCTACAAAACCACAATTTTTCAAGAGAGCGAAAAAACTGTTTTATGCGCAAATTAACAAGAATTTTGATGAACTCATCTTCTACAATATTAACAGAATATGTGTAACAAATTCCCTAACCTAAAGGTTTCTTGAAATTCGCATTAGTTTAGCTTCTATAGTAGATATCCAATATTGTATCAATAATGAAATCGTTGTATAGGAAAATAATATGTAGATAGCCACTTTTGAACTTTTTTTTTTACGGTTTTTGTATGCGGACCCCTAACAAGGAAGGGCCACTCCTAGGAAGCTACGGCTTGATTTTACCTATTTCAAGCTATTGTTTGATTTGTGGCTTGATTTGATTTGATTTGATTTGATTTTTGTCTCAAAAAGGGTATATAGTAGGTGTGTTCAAAAGAATTGTTTAGGATGAAAATCTGTAGAAGAAATGTAAAACCTTGAAGATTCTTTAAATGCTTGAAAACATTTTTAACCATTTTTAATTCAAAGACAATGTTGTTTTTTTTACAAATTTTAATACATACTCGTATGCTATGAATAATAAGTAATAATAAGTATGATATGAATAATAAGTACAGCCGAAGGTTTGTGTCCACACTGAAACAGCAGCATAGTTTGTGTTCACGCTACAAACTCAAACACTCAACCAAACACCACACATATGTTTGAGTGTATGTGTTTAAACAATTTTCATTTGAGAAATTTAAATATTAGCAAGATATCAACCAATATGAAATGTATATCAAACGAAAGATAACATCTTCATTTACCTACAAAAAAATTTTTAAAAAAAGTTATCTCGCCGTTTCCTCATAATCAATGATATAAAGATTACAACAATAACAATCTGACATGACTCCCTATACCGTAAGGTAAGACGTATTCTACGCCAAAAAAAACTTACGACATTCCAAAACCAGGTACCTCATAAATTGAACAAAAACAAATAGTTTCTTATACAGTAACTTTGCTTTAGAATTTCGATCAGAATATGTGCGATGACAAACTACAGCCAAGGATATTCAACCCTACAAAGGCTATCAAATCCAGGTTTCGAAAATTACGTATTCCGAAGCAACCGAAACCCCGAGTTTTGGATGGGCCAGATTTATAGAATCTTATACCAATAAAAATAAATAGTTTCCCGTTACATCCCACGAGGGGATTAGCGAGAGCTTCTCACAATCAGTGAGCTGTGCGAGTTCTAGTTTTACACCCACTGATTGGGACCTAAAGTTTTACACCTGTTCCGAACGGTATTTTGAGAAGCTTTTTCATGGCAAAATACTCGATAGTGTCGCCGCCAGAGTAGGGATCGAACCCACGACCTCATGCACAAGAGCCGCGCACACTACCATTGCACCACCGACAAATACCTTTAACAGATCGGAAACTAAATTTCCCTAGTCCGCTAAATTTTAAGGTGCCATATATTTCGCGGTCATCATTAATACAGAAATGGCCTTATCTCCTGAATTGGACGAATTTACGTGATCACCATTAAAAACATATAAAACAGGGCGTATCTCCCAAACGGCGAGGCTAATCGGAAAACTGTTTGTGACCACCATGACAAAAATATAAAAACGGTCATATCCTCAACAGTGCGTCGAATAGCAAAATGGACGAAATTTCATGATCAGCGTTACAGAAATATATATATTGCCATATTTCCTAAACAATGAGTCTAATCGCAAAATCGACGAAATTTCTCGATCAGAAATAAAAACTAATAAAATAACCATAGAGAAGTTAGAGAAGTTACTGCGGTTTTTTCGAGAATTGAGGAGGAGTCAGCAAAAGTGGGTCTGATGGTGAATGAGGACAAGACAAAATTAATGGTTTCAACGAACAGGGCCTCCACGCGATTAGACCAAAGCGTGAACGTTGATAACCGTTATAACTTCGAGGTAGTGGACGAATTTATATACCTCGGATCTGCCGTGAACAAAAACAACAACGTCAGCCTTGAAGTCAAGCGGATAATTGTGCTTGCAAATAGATGTTATTTTGGGCTAAGCAATCACTTTAGAGATAAAGCCCTCTCTCGAGTACCAAAAGTCCAACATACCGGACTCTCATTCAACCTGTCTTGCTTTAAGGTCCAATTAGTCTCGACGGTTGACGGTTGACGTTCTACTTAATATTGCGCGGTTAGTCATGACGGTTAGACGGTAGAAAGACAAAACAAATCCAAAAAAACCTATCGAAGAGCATTTGTACAAAATATAATTTGCATGCATGAGTTTTGTGGTAAAAAGTGATTGTGTCAAATAAAAAAATTAAAAATAAAAAGAAAATTGTGGCTGCCGTGTAATTGTGTATTGCCGCGCACAAAATGTCGAAGTAAAAGCAATAACAATAACAGCTGATCGGTCTTGACGGCTGACGGTTGATTCTGCAACCTGCAGAAGTCTACCGTCATAAACCGTCAATTTTAGTTGTCTCTCTCTAACACACGCAAAATGCAACCCCAACTCAAACAGCTGATCGCTTACCGTCAACCGTCAAGACTAATTGGACCTTTATGGCGCAGAATCCTGGGTCCTATCGCAAGCAGACGAAACATCTGTAGGAGTCTTCGAGAGAAAAATACTCCGAAAAATTTATGGCCCTATAGTGCACAACGGCGAGTATCGGCGACGCATGAATCATGAGCTGAATAAGCTTTATCCTGACATTGACATAGTTAAGGGGATCAAGATAACGCGATTGCGCTGGCTAGGCCATGTCAGTAGAATGGGTGAAGACGAACCAGCACGAAGGGTTTTCGAAACCGAACTCGAAGGAGGACGAAAAATAGGAAGACCAAGACTCCGCTGGAGGGATCAGTTTGACGAATCCCTGCGTACACTTGGTATTGCCAACTGGAGAAATAAAGCAAAAGATCAAACTGGTTGGCGAAATATGTTATCTTCGTTTTGTAAGGTCCCTGACCCCCCGGGGTTGTCCGAGACCGGATAAGTAAGTAAGTAAAATAACCATATCTCCTGTAATAGTGGAAGAGCACTGGTTTCTTTGCCAAATGAGGTAATTTTTAGTTGACGTCAATGTCGAATCTGTCCAACAGTTGTGAATAATATTCGCCGGCAATAGACTTACACTTTTCAAGGTAACCCATGCGAGTGAGACAGAATGGACCCCTAAAAACTGTCGTCATCATATTGTTGGCCGACAGATCCACCTTGGTCTTTGGTACAGGTTAACCTGAAAATGTCCATTGCTTTGACTGAGGCTTGATCTCTGGTGTGTTGTGATTAATATATGTTTCGCCCTCTGTTACGACCAGTGCATAAACTTCTTCGGATTGCGGTGGAACATCGCCAAACACTCCTTTGAAGTGGTCACACTCTAGAGCTTATGATCAACTGTCAGTAATCGCGGCACCCTTCGCGCGGATTGTTTTTCAAATATGATGTACACGATTAGTAGGGATGTCTGTAGTCTCTGTAACCACATTCCATGAATTTTATCTACGATTTCCGACGATACGACTTTTTTCGGGCGACCATAGGGTAACATAGAGAGTGTTGCAGTTCTATCAAATTCTCGTCGAAAGATAGGAAAGAGATAGGAAACTTTTTTCGGGCGACCATAGGGTAACATAAAGAGTGTTGCAGTTCCATCAAATTCTCGTCGAAAGTCACAGATAGAATGTGAAGAGAATATGCGATAGGCGAATTAAAAAAAAAACTGAAATATTATTGAATTTTATTGGAATTCACACTTTCGAGTAATTGGGCACGAAAAAGATTCTCTATGAAAAAGCGCTCGAAATTGGTGAAAAAAATGTAGGATAGTGCAGAGCTCACTGACTTCTGTACTGACTTGGCCTTGGTAATGTGGCGACCAGTCATCAGTACCACCTTCTATTTGCTCCATTTTGAGGTATACACCAGATTCTTCTGTAGCAGGATTGGATTCGGGCCTGAAACAATATTTAATAATAATCGAAATATTCCTCCATTTGCCAAATACAAATAACCGAAACCAAGATTCGATTTATTGTAATTTTAATTATAATAAATATCAAATAAATAAATAAATAAATAATGCATAATTAGTCTAATACCGGAAAGGGCATCCTGGAACAATGGAATTTCTAGAGCAGAGGGTATGTAAATTTTTGTGCAGATAGTTCGAAATGTTTCTAATGTAAGAATTTAGCGTCAATTCTAGGGAAATAGGTTCTCGTTTGTGTTTCTTTCAGACTACCCGAACATTGCAATTATTGCAATTAGGGAAGTGAGATGTTGAAGAAGAGTCCCAATGGATCGTACATGAAATTACACTCGCAACTGCCCTAACCGACGGAGTAATAAAAAAACTGAGATATACCAACTTTAATATCTACAAATTTTCAACTGGTATTTTCTTTACAATCAGTGAAAATCTTACACAACTGTTTCTCATAATTTTCAAATTTTTAAGAAAATTATAAAGTAGTTCTGCTTCAGAGTTTTGTTCGCATACAACTTGAAAAACTTTACGCATTTCAATGAAACGACACCAAATTCTTTATTTTGGATTTAAAGACCTATTAGAAAACTGACACTCGGAATTTCTTAAAACATCACCACAGCACGACCAATGTCGATGTCCAGGATGTCCTGTATGGCCATGGCCACAACCGCTGTAACCAGGCATATGACCATCGCACGAGCATGTGGCAAACTTATTACCTTTACTGGAACAAAATGTACAACAATGATAAATACCAGTGTGCGGTCTTACTGGACGAGATAGGAAACTAAACGGGCTTCCCTGAAAAGAAAATAAAAAAAACAAAACCAATGACTTTGTCCCATAACATAACAGGTTCTTTATACCTTTATGTGTTTATCATTTATGGTAATCATTAATATAATTGTGCCCTCTGTATCCGGGGTAAAGGCAATACTATACGTTCCATCATTATTATCGGTAATCTATAAAAATATCATTATTCCGAAATCATTCCAACATGTAGTTTTCCAAAATCCTACCTCCATACGCAAACATTTTGAATTGACATCTTTATATTTAACATGAGATTGAATTTTTAAACCTCCATGAGACATGGGCAAACCATCTGCATCCCGAGATATTAAAGTCAAATCGACTTTTTTGTGTAGCCTTAATTGGGAAAATCCTGAAATGAGAGTAACTTTATTTTAAAATAAAATATTTCCTTATGATCTTCGCACTGACCATTCCATTGTAGAGTGCATTGAGTGGGTTCCACTGTTTGGGTGGTTATTATGCCAAATACGGGAATTTCTTTCATTTCTTTGGACGGAGGTGCTTGTATTTTAGAGAAAAAGTTTGGAGTATTGGCCAGCTGTAATATAAACATGTAATAATATTCTAACGCATGGTAGTACTCTATTTAAAGTACCTTAGCATCTACAGGGCTTCTAAACTGTTGGCAATGCTCCAAGCGCTTCAGCATAATTTTAACGAACGACAGTATTTCCACACCCGAGGCGATATCTGTCAATTCTTGACTAAATGTTATGGCGGTCAGTGCTTCTTGGTTGTGTTTTTCTAAGAAGTAAAAGAGTTAATTATTATGTATATCGACAAAAATCAAAATTTTTAAAAAATTCTAATTTTTTTTTGGAAACTGAACATTTTCTACGACGGTAACGTAACTTTTGGGCATGCGAAATCCGTTCTCATAAGTTATTGCGGTTTTAAGTTGGAAATGTAAACAAAATCCCAAAATTCGATGTTAGTAAAAGGAATTAATTAATGTAAAAGTATTTGTTACATCTTTAATATTTAAGTACTAGGGCGGGTCAAATTGTATAAAACGATTTTTTTTGATGAAGCGTATAGCAAAAACGTAATCTATAGGTGACTCTGAGAAATTTTGCTCAAGAGACCAAAGCTCTAAGTCGGATTTGGAGCCCCCCAAATTTTCAAAATAGATATTAGTGTTAATAGTGTTTTTTTGTTGAAACCTTGAAAATGTTGATTTTTTCAGAACGATTTTCCTACAAAAAGGAGTTCGAAAACAAAAAAATTTATCGTAATAAAATTTGTTGGAAATTATCTGAACTTTCATAATCTGCAAAAAACAAAAATTTCAAAAAAAATCAAAGAAAATTCAGAATTTATTACTTAAAATTTCATTTTAGGCTATTTTTCGACAAAAAATACCTAATATCTCTATAAAAAATAAAAAAAATATTGGTATCAATACAGATTCTGAAAGGTGATAAAAATACCTTTCAAACAAGCCCACATTGAGAAATCTACTATAATTCTATCCGATTTTATGACGATTTTAATTACATTATTCTATGTATATATGGAAAATTATATATTTTGAAATTTTGGGGGGCTCCAAATCCGACTTAGAGCTATGGTCTCTTGAGCAAAGTTTCTCAAAATTACCTATAGATTACGTTTTTGCTATACGCTTCATCACAAAAAAAAATAACCCGCCCTAATAAGTACATACTTATATATTGAAAAACACTGCAAGAAATATTTTATTGGTGTAATTTTCATTATTGGTGTAATATTCCATTTTTGGTTCACCTACTGGAAAACCCCGACAAAATGCCGTTGCCGTTTTTTTTTTGATAATCAACAATTCTGTTAATCAACATAATCTTTGGCCATAAAAAAAGTTATTACGAAATTTCAAATTGTCCCTTTTAGCGCTGTTTTCAATCCCGTTGTTTTAAATAACGATAAGTATAACAGTTTTCTTTATTTCGCACTAGCAAACCCGACAGACTTCGTCCTGAATTGTAGTAGGGGGGAAACAAAAACAAATAGCCTATAGCACTCAGTGATAACGTAGCATTATACTGGCGAAAGAATTTTTTAAAATCGGATGAGTAGTTTAGAAGATTACCCCCTACATACAAACTCACAAACATTTCCTTTTTATAATATTAGTATAGGTATAGAGGAAGATATACATATAAAAAATAAAGTGATAATATTGCCCATAAATTTTGGTAATGTCAACCACTGGGATCGTCCCATTATTTCAAGTATAATTTTAAAAATATTCAATGCGTATTTTCTAATATTTTTCGAATTCCAAACAAAAATAATTCATCTATGCCAGCAAAGGTAACGCAGCCTATTATTTTTTTGTGTGTACAGTACAAACCTAACTCAATAAGTGAACGCAAAGAAAAAACTGGTTCCTTCCAAACGCAATCTCAGATAACTGAAGTTCGTTTTGGGACTGTAGTTGGGAGAAGCGAACTGCTGTTAATACATACATGTCATTTCGTTTGGGAGAACCCAAAAATGTTTTCAGCAAACGAGTTATGAAAAATATAAGCTTAAAAAACGTTAGCGAGAAACGAAAAACGGTTCCCCCTACTGTTGCTTCGGTTACAGCAATCGAGTTCTAGTTACTCCAAAATAAAAAAACTTTTGCGAAAACTGAAAAACTTTTGCAGTAAATGAGTTATGAAAAATTAGAGCTGAGAAAACGTTTGCGAGAAACGAAAACGGTTCCAACAACTGTTCGTTCGGTTACAGCAAACGAGTTGTAATTAAAACTTTTTATTTATGGCTTCCAAAGCCTCTATTTTGTTTAAATTTCCAACGATAATGATTTTGGTTTTACCCATAAAGATTGTTTTTAAAAATATGTGGCATTTTTGTCTATTTTTCTCACTCACTGTCTACTTACACGCCTGTCTCGCCTTGCATTCAAATAACAACTAAAAGCGCTGCAAACAAACTACAACGCTTCAATTGTTCATCCGAGATATATTGACAAGGAGAAGCATTAGAGTGTCTGATTACTTTTATGTGTATGCGTGAGTGTGTATGTATGTTGACAGAATGACAGAAATTTACGTTCTTCGTAATCTGTGCTCTCATTAGAAAAATGGCTAATTTCAGTTATTGCACACGTTTTTAAATTTCAGTTATTGCACACGTTTAAAAATGCGTTTGATGCAAACGAGAACTCGTTTGCAACAACATGATACACATTTGCGATATATGAGTTTATTTGGGAGAACTACACATGAACGGTTGCGATTAATAAATTAATACAACTCAATCAAAGTAATGTTGCGGCAAGCGAGCAATAAACGTTTTTTTTCTTTGTGTGGGTTTACTCAGTGACACTTTTATTCGACGATGTAGACCTTTACCCGTTTGAAATCAGACAGACTTCAGTTTGACTGAAAATCGATTACACTGTGCGACACCAAAAAAATGATAGGGTTCTGTCAACGGATTCTGGTAGAAAGTTCTAAAAAATATACGTGTATCGGCGTTTTGCCAGATCTGATCAGAATGTTTTTTTAGGGCGGGTCAAAGTTTCCGCCCCTCGGAACTTTCCTGCAACATATCGGCATGCAAAATTGTGTGTTCCTTACTTCTGAGGTACAAAATATTTTCAGAAGTTTTATAGAAAAGATTCAGATAAACATTTTTGTGGAACAAATTAACCCTCTAACTGTCACGTATAACCATAATTTTTACTTTTTTTTGAAAACTCGAAAAAACCTGCTCCTAAATGACGGAGGGCGTGGTCCAAATGTTTTACAAAAATGATCGCCATAAAATTTCACTATAAGTGTCCGAACACTCCAAAACACAAATCTTAGCCCAAGTGCTAGATTTATTCCAGTTATGAATGACGTTTCATGAACCATCTCGTAGTAACTTCATCTGTTCTCGATTGTTTCCAAAAATTCTGTATCAACTTAACCGTTAGGGGTGAGAACGCGTAGCATTCATGGTGAGTTGGTATGTGGTAGCGACGGGATACTTTTAGCCGTTATTAACGGAATATTATTTTAGGCAATCAAGTTGCAAACTGTTTGTTGACATTGTAATGCTATTCTAACATAAATGTTAGTCAAGTCAAAATGTAGAGCATTTTCATCGTATCAGTGTCAATTTTATTGTAAAAATGATATATTGTAATTTAGTTTTATTTCTTTATTTTCTATATTCTCTTATAAAGATATAACTGATTGAATTATAGAGTAAAACGTTTAAAGAATTTGTATGAGTGTTTCAGGTTCACTACATTCTTGTAGACAGTCACTAGCAGCCCCGTGCTAAACGGATTTAAGTACCTCGGAGTCATATTCCGTACGTATGTATTTTGAATTTCATCTACACATTGATCACACCCTTTCCAAGTTGAAGATGATTTTCTCGAAGTACCTCCATGTGGTGCATTGCCGCGGGGGCCTTTCGAATGAGGTTAGACTTTTGATCTGCCGTCAGATTATTAGACCCACCGTGTCCTATGCGTTCCCTGTTTGGTTCGGAATCTCTTCCGCCCAGATGGAGAGACTTAGGAGATGGAAAAGATGCATCTATGGCCTGCCTGGGCTAGCGGATACCGATTGCCGATGATGGCTCGGTTAGGAAACCATCCTGTGCGAAGAATATAGTGTACTTTTAGAGGATGGACGGGTCCTGGTTAGGGGGCGCGCTTCAATTTCTGGAAAGGGCAGACTTTCTGGAAAACGGACTGGTTGAACATAGTTTGGTCTAGGACGAGAGCCTGGAGCGACTGTTGGAATACGGGTAAAGGCCGCCGGTTGGCCTCGTAACCTTGAATAAGGGGCAAGAGAAACTCCCATTTTACCAAAGGAGGGTAGGAACGTTTGATCTAGGTAACATGGTCTATAACACCGATCAGAAGTGGCACCTCTTCCTTTGAAAATAGTATAAATGTGTATATTAGATCGACTCACACCTTTTATCCACCCCTCAAAATGTACCCTGCTTTGTTTTATGATGATCTCCAAAATATTTCGTGTCTAGCATTAAGATCCCGTGAGCTGGATCATTTTTAAGACAGGTTTTTTTGTTTAGTTCATATCAGTAACATATGAAAGGTGTTTTTTAGCCTCGTCCAACGGTACATAAAAGATGCCAAAGCGTATTCACATGGGGGAATACGTGTATTTCGAGAGCCGAAAATTTCGCTCACTTTTCTTTTGCTTGGCACTCATCTCTCCGAAAATTTCGTAAGCAACATCAATTACAGGGTTGTTACGCCAAAGTTATTTCGTACGAAAACACTGGTTTGATAATTAGTTAGGACCGGAATTTTGACATTTCGATTATTTTAGCAAACTAATGTAACACCACATGAGTTAAAAATAAAATGGAGTGCGAAAAGGAATTATTAATTAAATATTTGCATGGTAAATTGAAGATATTTGATAGCTCTGCTCAACAAAATGTTCCTTTTATGGTTAAATGACAAAATTTCTTACGAAAATTTCGCAAGAACGTAATACGACAGAAGATATACATATATACCAAGATGTTGCAAGAAGAAAATACTAGTTGCCAATATGTGGCCAAGTGTATATAGTGAGTTTCTGTTCAAAATTGTCAAAATTATAATTTTGTCGTCTGTCTTTTAGGGTTGACAAGTTTTAAATTAAAATCTATTCCGGAAAACAAATAAATCACGGTTTTATTAAATAATATTGGAAACCAAAGTGAACACACACAGTTACAGGCAAAGATGCTTCCAGTATAGAAGGATACGTTAATTTCTACACGAATGCATCGAGAATGAATGCCTAAGTAGGCTTCGGAGTCTAATCTGGGTAACTAGGTTTGTCCCTTTCTCGTAGACTACCTGGTCATTGTAGCGCATATCAGTCGGAAATTTTAGATGTCTGAGAGATAATAGTCCTGGAGTCAGGCGGTGATGAAGTCCGTGGAATCAGTACTCCTGAATTCAACTTCCGCAGAACTGCAGAGCGGATGGATGACGAGTGACGGTAAAGGTAAATATATATATGTACATAGGGCTACAAAATTTGGTCTCAAAATTACATTAATGTTAGTAAAAATTGAAACATAAGAAAATAAAACGTAAAACAGATGTGGAACAGATTAAATATTTGTTTGAACGAAAAATGTATATATATGTATATAAATTGATTCCTGTAGTTCAATTAGATTGAAAATACGGAAGTAAACACAAACGATAGAGGGCAGGAGCAGGAACCGATTAGGGTCATTGGAGTAACCAAATAATAGATTTGGAACAGGAACAATTAGGCAAATTCTGGAACATATTTAGATGGACATTAATTGGTACTAGTACGACGTTAAACAGCTTTTATCAGGATAGAGAGTATGAGCAGGAACATTAACATTTAACAATAAAACGCAGGAACACATCAGTCAGGAGAACCAAATAATAGTGAGAAGTAACCAGAACAATTTGACACACGCAGGAACAAATTAATTAACAATATTTGGTAGTAGTAAACTTTAATCAACACAGGAACAGTAATAAATAAACAAGCAGTAATAAATTATTTAAGATTTTAATTAATATTTTATATTCGTGTGCTTAACATACATATACTACAAATACCTAAAAATACTTAGAAATAGTTACTAATACTTAAAAAATAAAATATTAGGAAATTCATAGAAACCATGAAAAATATAAAAAACAAGAAAATTTGTAAATCGATAAATAGAATTACAAAATAAGTATATGGAGCAAGAGGAAATGGATAGACAGCAGTATCATAAATTAATAGGATAATATTTCAAAACTTATATTATGATAGAAGCAGAAAAAAGAGTATGTGATAGGAATGTGTATGTAAGGAAATGGAATATGCGAAAATAGGTAGAGTAGTAGTTGGCAACCAATGCGATTTAGTAATTCGCGAAATTAAATGTTGTTTAATATTAGATATTAATCTGACGTTGGTAAAGTTTCATATATTTCATTGTAAATCATACAAAACACGGCGAAAGGGATTATAAAAGTCATATTCAAAGCGGGCCATCCGTAATTTTATGGGATAATAGTATCTAGACGACATACGGCGAACATTAAAGTGTATTTGACTTAAGAGTAAGCTTGAATCAATAGAGATCCTTATGAGTTTTATAATAAACATGGCACTTAGCTCCTTTCTGCGTGTTTCAAGTGTGGGAAGATCAATTAACACTAATCGATTTTCATATGGAGGCAAATTTTCAATATTCCAGGCCAGACCACGTAACACAAACAAAACAAATTGATTTTGAATAGATTTAATACGATCTATATAACATGAATTATAAGGGCACCAAACGACACATCCATATTCTAAACTAGGTCTAACAAGACAGACAAAGAGACGTTTAGTAAGGTACGGATTATTAAATTCTTTCGCCCATCTCTTAATGTAACCTAGCAAAGATCTGGATTTATTAATGCAAGTATCGGGTTTTTCAATAAGAGCGCTACAAAAGTTTTTTTAAATAAAACAAAACCGGTTTTATATACCAATGAAATTCTTTATTCCTGTGAAAGTACGTTCGATGCCATTATGTATGGAACTCGATTTCTTTTGCATTTCCACCACGGGCACGCTTGCAGAAGTCCAGATGCTGAACCCAATCTTCGACAGTTTTCAAGCATAAATCGGCCGATACTGCTGCAATTTCACGTTCGATATTCGTACGAAGTTCATCAATCGTCGCTGGCTTGTTGGCATAGACCATAGACACAGGAAATAATCTAACGGCGTCAAATCGCACGACCGAGGCGGTCAATCGACTGGGCCATTTCGTGAGATAACACGTTCACCAAACTTGGTTTCCAATAAATTGATTGTGGCATTCGCTGTGTGGCTTGCGGCGCCGTCCTGTTGGAACCACATGTCCCCCAAGTCCATGTTATCCAATTGGGGCCAAAAATATTCGGTTATCATTGAACGGTAGCGATTCGCATTCACAGTAATGTGCCGGTCTTGATCATCACGGAAGAAGTACGGCCCAATGTCGCCGCCGGCCCATAAACCGCACTAAACCATAATTTTTTCGGGATGCAATGATGACTCATGGATTACGTGTGGATTTCTGTCTGACCAATAACGCATATTTTGCTTATTGACGAAGCCATTCAGCCAGAAATGAGCCTCATCGCTGAAGATGATTTTCCGATGAAAATCCGAATCATTTTCAAGTTGTTGCTCAGCCCAATTCACGAACATACAACGCTTATGGTGGTCAAGCGGCTTCAGTTCTTGCGTCAATTTGATCTTGTAAGGATGTAACGACGTCACAGAGACGCCCAACGCTTGAGAACGACGTGTGAGAGACCCATTTGGGCTTTCTTGAACTGAAGCCTCAGCGGCAGCAATATTCTCGACACTACGGGCACTTTTTGTCTCACTGGCACGGGAGCATTTTGTACTGTGCCTGTGGATTAAAATTTTCCACTAGACGCTCAATTGTTGATCTGGTAGGACGATTGGACGTAGCGCTCTTAAAGTTGAGGCCACTGAATCCAAATTTGGGTAGTAAATTTTAATAATTTCTTGATGAAATGGCAAACCTTACTGAAGAGAAATGTCAAAAGAGCGGGAAAAAATATGGCGTCGTTTGCTGTCCCTATCGATTTGCTTTTGTAACGTCTCTGTTGAAAACCCCTATATTAATATGAAGGTCAAATCGCATTCTATGATCGAGCAATTTCCGAGAGCCAATATAGTAATCCACACACAGGTCGGTTCCTCTGTAAAACGATAGTTTTTTTCAAATTAAGTGGTCTTAGTTCCTCGTTATTTTTAAAGGTGTAATTTCCTTTAGGCTAAGAGATCATATTCACTCCGGTTAGTGAAAAAATGTAAATGCCGCGAAACTCACATTCGCTGGACCATCGTTTCGATGTTTGTGAAGCCTCATCTTCAGCAGCGTCTAGCCCGTTAAGCCACTGCGGTGTGTATTCACACTCGTCACTAACCGAAGACATGTATTTTATTGTGCAGAGTGATTGGTTGTCGCTACTTACACATTGCTTTCCTACTTGCACGCACTGATGCCGAAGTTTTGAAAGTTCTATTTATAGAACGCACTATTCTAATTGTAGTTGTATCGTTTTGTTCTGGTCTGGCCCTACCATATGATTCAAATTAAGTTGTCTTAGATCCTCGTTATTTTTAAAGGTGTAATTTCCTTTAGGCTAAGAGATCATGTTCACTCCGGTTAGTGAAAAAATGTAAATGCCGCGGAACTCACATTCGCTGGACCATCGTTTCGGTGTTTGTGAAGCATCATCTTCAGCAGTGTCTAGCCCGTTAAGCCACTGCGGTGTGTATTCACACTCGTCACTAACCGAAGACATGTATTTTATTGTGCAGAGTGATTGGTTGTCGCTACTTACACATTGCTTTCCTACTTACACGCACTGATGCCGATGTTTTGAAAGTTCTGTTTATAGAACGCACTATTCTAATTGTAGTTGTCTCGTTCTGTTCTGGTCTGGCCCTACCATATGATTCAAATTAAGTTGTCTTAGATCCTCGTTATTTTTAAAGTTGTAATTTCCTTTAGGCTAAGAGATCATATTCTCTCCGGTTAGTAAAAAAAGTGTAAATGTAAAATGCATTTAGAAAGGTTTAGACTCATCCCGTTAATCGAACATCCATGCACCTTCTAGCACTTGCATGCAGTATGATGTCTACTGTGGGATTCCATCTATTTAGGGACCAGGGAGAATTATCTCACATAAGTATAGCTAAGATCTTAAGCTTCTTGGAGCAAACTAAATGACTCCCGAATGAGACTAACGCTTAATCTCGTCAGCCCGTGGATCACATTGGGCTTATAAATCTAAGTGAGTCGTTGATCGACTACCATGAACACCTTACATAATCATCATCTCTGAAATTCCAAAATAAATAAAATGCATATTATTTACCTATTTCCGATTGTTGATTCGAAATCATGGACAATTTCGTTTCTCTTGCCTGATTAATTTGCTGCATCAACGCCATCTTGTGAGCCTCAACCGCTTCAATGTATTTTCCCATAAACTCCTCAACATCCCTCTGAAGTGCGTCACATTTCTGATTAATACTCTCCGAGAATTCATTCAATTTATTCAAAGAATTTTCAGTGCTTTTTAAGAGTAAACGTGCCTGATCCGTGGAATCTCGCAATAGCCTCGCATAACATTGGCTGGCCTTAGGGATGGCTTCATATTTGTGACCCTTGTGATGTAGAATCAAACAATCGGTGCAGGCGACTTGTAAACAGGTGGTACAAAACGATTTTACATCGAAAACCTGATGTAAATTACATTTCAGTTTAATGTTGCTGTTATTGGAAGCCTTCTGATCCTTTTGAAGTTTCTCAATTTGTTTGATGTCATGGTTAGCGGTTGTCTTTTGTCGGGCATGGGATTCTTTGCATAAGGTACATAAATTTAACGAACATGTCTCGCAGTGATAAGACGCCTGCTACAGTATATGAGAGAGTTGTATGATGGATTGATGTTATTTATTTAAAGCTCTCACTTACATTTGTTTCCTCGTAGCATAAACTACAAGAGTTTCCTCGATCCATCAATTTAAATTGAAACTCGTGAATTTTTCTTACTACCATTAGGTTTTGTGGCAGTTGCCTTATTCCTCCAGCTGGCACATCCATAGAATGTTGGCAGATCTTACATATAATTTTAGTTGATATATTTGATTGCGAACGACTATTGTTTGATATCGTTGAATTATCTGAGGATGTTCCACTACCTTCCAACTTTGCCTGTGAAATTTGTAAATAAATAAATAATAGTGGCATTCATAAAAACGCGCAAGAGCCCCGAAAACTCAAAAACCTCGAAAACTTGCACAGCAAACCTCAAAACAAAAATTTTTCTCAAACAAAATTACTTGTAGAAAAGTTTCGAATCAATTTATCTGAGCAACATCGAAAACCACACGTCGGACATTTAAGCAAATCGGTTTTCTTGAGAACATATTTGTTTCGTTTTGACGTTTGCCGTGGAAATTTTCGAGATTTTCGAGTTTACCCGTTTACATGAACACCAGTAAAATTAACATGTGCATTTGTTAGGACGAGTTTCACACTCGTCATTTAAAAGCTCAAATTAAAAGCTCTCAGAAAATTTGCATATTAAATGACAAGCATCGGGCATTTAACTGTCCATAAGTTACCTTTATGGGTGAATCAGAAGGCCTCCTCAATTTAAAACTAAATGATGATCGTAATTTCTGATTTGGTGCTAACAAATCCGAGCAAGTACTATCTGTCTTGTAATCAGGCGATGCAGAAGACCCTCTAGAACTGGAAGACGCTGAAAAGAAGTATAAGAAGTAACAAACAACAAAGGTTCCATGATTAAAATATCATATATGATCATTTTAAAAACACATAATTTCGATATCCAGTAATTTATAGTTAACTTACCACACGCAAAGAAAAAAAACATTTATTGCTCGGTTGCCGCTACAATACTTTGATTGATTTGTACTAATTTATTAATCGCAACCGTTCATGTAGTTCTCCCAAATAAACTCATATATCGCAAAAGTGTATCATGTTGTTGCAAACGAGTTCTCGTTTGCATCAAACGCGTACAAAATTACAGTTGTTATTTGAATGCAAGGCGAGACAGACAGTGAAAAAATAGAAAAAAATTCCAACTTTTTTTAAAACAAACTTTATTGGTTAAACCAAAATCACAGAAGTTGGAAATTTAAGCAAACAAGTTTTAATTACAACTCGGTTGCTGTAACCAAACGAACAGTTGGTGGAACCTTTTTTCGTTTCTCGCAAACGTTTTTTCAGCTCTAATTTTCCATAACTCGTTTACTGCAAACGTTTTTCAGTTCTGGCAAACGTTTTTGTAGATGGGAGCAACTACAACTCGGTTGCTGTAACCGAAACAACAGTTGGCGGAACCGTTTTTCGTTTCTCGCAAAAATTTTTTTCAGCTTATATTTTTCATAACTCGTTTGCTGGAGAAAATTGTTGGTTCTCCCAACCGAAATGACATGTATGGATTAGCAGAAGTTCGTTTCTCCCAACTACAGTCACCAAACGAACTTCAGTTATCTGAGATGTCGTTTGGGAGGAACGA
The DNA here is from genome assembly GCA_963931995.1 of Phaonia tiefii. NCBI lineage: Eukaryota > Metazoa > Arthropoda > Insecta > Diptera > Muscidae > Phaonia > Phaonia tiefii. Next base: position 190,255,052 of record OZ008368.1, on the reverse strand, counting down.
GTGTTTTCTTTGCGTGCATATCTATACAATTTAACTGGTATTTTTAATTTTTATTTGAGTATATTTCTTCTCTTCTTTCTTCTGGATTATTTATTTTCCTTTCTCAATCTTAAATCGAGATTATATATTTTAATTTTTTATTTTTATATAGTCATGTTAATAATGAGTTCTTATTTATGATGTCATGTCCAAGTTTGCCCAAAACTCAAATTAATATGTGCCTGACAATAGCTTTCTGGAATGCCAATGGATTGGCGCAATACCCTTTGGAAGTTAAAGCTTTCTTAAATACTAATCAAATTGATATTCTCTTAATATCTGAAACTCATTTCACGACCAGGAACTAGTTTAGAATTCCAAACTATACATTTTATTAAGTCATGCACCCTGATGGCACATCTCATGGTGACTTTACAATTTACCATTTGAAAAATTTTAAAATTGCATTTGCTCAGGCAATGCAAATGCAGGATGTGGAATCAGATGCCAATTGTAATGAAATATATTACTGCTTTTAATTATTTTGAATTTGTTTGACAGCTGGCAATTCCGTTTTTAAAGCATTTTATATGTAGAGGTTAGTGGTTTCGATAGGTATTGCCTCGTAATACTTTCAAAGTCATAAACCTGTACTGTATAAAATATTTGAAAACCAAAATTGCCAATATGAAGAAATATCTGGTATTATTGAACCCATGTTTTCCAAAACTCAATGTTTACTTTCCATCGTACCTATGACGTTTAATTTATTGAGCGAATAAAATTATCTATGTATGTATTGGTCTATGGGCCTGGCCATAGACGAATATAGTATAGACACATTTCTTCTCTCATCTGACGTTTCATTCCGTCGTAGGTTTGTGGAAATGACAGAAATTCGCCAAAAAAATAAACTTACACCAGGTGGAGTTACAAAATATGTTCACTTAACTATTTCATGTCGTTTTGTGTAGAACTGAAAAATTTAAATGTATTTTGCACCTTTTGTTGACTTTTATCGTTGGTAAATAAATGGTATCCCATTACATCCCATGAAGGGACAGGGGAGAGCTTCTCACAATCACTGAGTTGTACGCTTTCCAGTTTTCACTCACTGATTCGGACCTACAGTTTTACACCGATTCCGAACGGTATTTTGAGAAGCTTTTTCATGGCTATATATTCGATAGTGTCGCCGTCACTATGCGCGGTGACCCCCGCCGAAAGAAATTTTAAGGTGTTCAGAGCAGGGTTCGAACCCAGGATCTCATGTACAAGAGCCGCGCACACTAACCATTGCACCACCGACGACATTTGTATTTTATTTAACACAACTAGTTTGCCACAATGTGGCGGACAAAATGCGGTTGCTGTTCCTCTGTTGGACGTTGTTTACTATTGCCTCTATCTGGTATTATTGAACCCATGTTTTCCACCATCCAATGTTTACTTGCAACCATACCTATGACGTTTAAGTTATTGAGAGAATAAATGTGTCTATACTACATTCGTCTATGGGCCTGGCCCTATCACTATATCCTCTTTATATAGTCCCCCGAGGCACACCATAAAGAAATAACAGTTTGACTCGTATTTCTTATCTCTAGGGCACAAATTCTTAGAATGTGGCGATTACATTGCTAAACATACAGCATGGGACACTCGTCTTATAACTCCAAAGGGGCAGCAACTACTCGTGTCAATTAACCATCTCTCTCATAATCCACAAATTCTCCTACATATTGGCCATCAGATATTAACAAAATACCCGATCTCATTGATTTCTGTATACTGAAAAACATGTCTCACGAATCTCATATGTGCTGCACACTGCCTGATTTGTCTTCAGATGACTCACCTGTCTTACTGACAGTAACTAGAAGTACAAATTGGCAATACTATTAAGAACTCGTCAGTGCATCAGTAAATCTGAAACTCCTCTCAAACCTGAATATAATATCTCAAATGCAATAGAACATTTAAATCTCTGCATTCCACAAGCTGCGCGGAATTCCACTCCGGAACAAAACTTCTACAAAGTCCATCGTTACTCTCTAGACCTAAGGAGAAAACTTGGCGAAAAGGGCAAAGCTCGCAAGCGATGTCAAATAACAGGATACTCCCGGAAAAATCCACTCTTAACGCTCTTACTTCCGAACTCACAGGTATATTACAACAGGAAGATAAAAAAAATCTGATATACTAAACCTCGACTCCTCGAAAGCAACAAATTATTCTCTATGGAAAAAGATGTGTGAAATAAAAAAGCAGGAGAAAATGATTGAAAAAATTATAACACTTGGAAGCGGTATTTACTCCAAATGAATTTGGTTCCAACCAGGTTTCGTATTACGTGGGAAATGAGTTACTCTGGGTTACCAAGGGTAACCCATTATTATTGCCGTGGGGAATGGTTAAAGATTGTTTACCCATTACCCACAAGGTATAAGGAAAATAATGGGTAGCTACCCACGAAAATGAGGAATTACCCATCACGATTACCCATTACCCTCAGGGCAATGGAGAAAATAATGGGTAGCTATCCACGAAATGGGGAATTACCCATTACCCTCAGGGCAATTGGAAAAAATGGGTAGCTACCCACGACAATGGGGAATTACTCATCAAGATTACTCATTACCCTCAGGGGAATGGGGAAAATAATGGGTAGCTACCCTCGACGATGGGTAATGGGTTACCCAGGGTAACCCATCCCCATTTTTGATCGAAAATATCAAAAAATTAGGAAAAATTTCTATATCTCGGAAACGGGGTGTCCAATCGAAAAAATAACCAATTTGTGCTGATTTCTAAGGGGGTTTTCATAAAATGGTCCAATTTTTTTTTCAAAAAATCGCCAAAAATAAGAAAATCGCTAAAATAAAAAAGTGGCTATAACTCGAAAACGGTGCGTCCAATCGAAAAAATAATAAAAATTTTACCTCCGTGAGAGGCTTTAACCAATGGGTATCTGCAATATGACATTAGTTTTTTTTTAAATCGGTAAAAAATAAAATTTTTCAAAAAAAAAAATTAAACTTTAAATTTAAAGTAGAAGTACATCCTCGCCAGTATTAGATGCATCAAATATTAGATTTCGTAACACATTGACAAAAAACTCGGAAAAAGTTATAAAATAAGAGACTCCCATTTCAAACAGGAATTCCCGGGAAATTTATTTACTTTTCCCATTTTCGCGGGAAATGAAAAGTGGTCGAAAAAATAGTTTAGTAGGGAATAAAATAGCAGGCCAATTCTTTCAGTGTATTAAGCATTTGCCATTCTCTTACAACTGCTTTCAAAGAGAACCCAGCCATTTATTCGACATGCGTACTCTCTGTCTCGCAATTGTCAACAATTTGCGGCCTGGTTATTTATTCAATGTTTACTCGAAAAATAACAGCACAAAGGAAAGATAATAACTATACTTATCAAAACAGAAAGCAGGAAACACATGGTAAATACGCATTCACACTATCTCTCCCAGAGCCACATACATACATACAAACACTCTGAACTAGTCCACTATACTCATGCGAATTCACAACATCACACACGAGAGAGGGTGGTTGTGATGTGAGGCAGTGATTGAAACTGCGGACAAATGTATTGCAAAACTTAGAGGACCGCAATAGAAAAAACTCAACACAAAAGGACATACTGATAATAAAAGCAAATACAAAAAATGAAAGAGGCTGCTACATAAAAGACAAATCATTTGGATTCATACCAAGTACAAATATAAACAGTCTCCCAGGAAAAGTATTCTTGAAGCTAAAACCGTACAAAACAAAAATACATGGCATCATAATAATCATGATTCTTACGAAATATTGTAAAAATCCAAGAAAATTTCGTATAATTCTATTGCTTCTGATTGTGACATTAATTGTGATAACACTGGTAATACTCAACAATGGACTACAACATGTCAGCCCCGAGAGATTAATCGATGAGCGATTTGTGGCTCAGGCCTATGCGGAAGATGCAGCCGCCCACCAACCCCAAGAATCGCCACAAAACAAAGACACTCATCTTGTAGTGCTGAAGTCTCCGCGAGAAAATGGTGTTATACAACCGGAAAAATATGATGAACATAAATTGAAAACCAGACTAATTCAGGAGAAAATCGACAATTTAAAAAATCAGCATCAACTTAGTAATCAAGACCCCGAAGAGGAACATGTGATAGCGGAAGCGGTTAACAATGCCATACATATCTTCTACACAGCCCCAGTGCCATGGTATAAAGCGCGAAAACCCTCATTGACCAAGGAAATACTCAACGATTCAAATTCCACACAAACTGCAACTACCACAAGAGCCATACCGAAAATTTTGAACAGTGCTTTCTATCCGGCGTTGGGTCTATACAAATCCACACGAGATTTATTTGAGAAACATTTTGAAAACATACGCAATTGCGGAGTGGGAGTTTTGATATTGAGTCTTGCGGGCAAATCATCCGAACTGGACGTATATCGTATGATATTAAATGTGGCGCCAAAATTTAATCTATCCATAACCTTTGAAATAACTGTGGCGGGTAATCAATCCCACGTGTATCTGCAGCAACAACTAAAATATGTGAGGTCATTTCATAAATATCCCGGCTTTTTAAAAGTCTACTCTCAGTCACGTCGATCTTCCGTACCAGTTATTTACATCAGTAATGCCTATAAACTAATGGATTCCTTAGCAGCGCGAGCATTTTGTAAATCAACCGATTCATTGCGACTAACGTTGGATGCTTTATATATTGGTCACATAAGGTGAGTTTTGGATGGAAATTTGTTATTTTTAAGCCAATATCTCTTTAGGTTCAATTCGCTTTTAAACTGAAATTCAAACTGAATTGAATATAATGACACCCACCATGAGAGAAGAGAGAAAAAGTGATCTACTTGTGGATACACCAGCCACAATTGGTTCGGGACTGGTAGCACTCTATGTACGACCCACTTATCCCCATTTTATGGAATACGAAATCGATTACTCAATAATTGTCTTCGGTTAGTGACTTGTGTAAATACACACCGCAGTGGCTTAACGGGCTAGACGCTGCTGAAGATGGTGCTTCACAAACATCGAAACCCGCGGTATTTACATTTTTTTCACTAACCGGAGAAAACATGATATCTTAGCCTTAAAGGCTCGTTCACAATGATAGCAACAAATTCAACAGGCGTTCACAATGCAAGCAACAAATTTGTTCGAATCATAGACGAATTTAGTATAGACACATTATTTCTCTCATCTTACGATTCATTTCACACTCTTCGTCGTGGGTTTGTACAAATGAGAGAAATTCGATGAAAATTAACTTACAGCAGGTGGAGTTACAAGAACTGTTGACTTCACTTTTTATGTAGTTTTCGTATAGAACTGTGAAATTTAAATGTATTTTGCACTTTTTTCTTGGCTTTTATCGTTGGTATACATTTGTATTGTATTTGACACAACTATTTTGTCAGAAAAACATGAAATGCGGTTGGTGTTGCTTTGTTGGACGTAGTATTCCAATGCCACTATCTGGTATTATTGAACCCATGCTTTTCACCATCCAATGTTTACTTGCAACCATTCCTATGACGTTTAATTTATTGAGAGAATTAATGTGTCTATACTAAATTCGTCTATGGTTCGAATAAAGTGCGGAACACAATTGCGACGTTTCGACGTACGGCGTCAAAAATGATACGCTGTCAAAAATAAAACACACATGTTCCTATGATCTCGCCCACAATTGACGACGACAACGTATTGGCGTTTTTGCGTGGTACGTTCAATTATATCTATTTCTATTTTTTACGCCACGTACGGCGATGTTTGTAAATAAAATTCAAATTTGGTGAAATTATTTATAAAATAAAACAATTGCTGATAAAAAATGAGCGGAAATAATTTAAATGAAAAGATTATCGAGGAGGTAAGGACATATAAAATGTATTATAAAATGTAAACATACATATGTATGTTGATGTATAATACGTTGTACGCCGCTATTGTGTGCATGGTGGACGTATTTTCACGACGTTTTACGTCCGAACGCCGTACGTTGTACGCCGATGCGTCGCAATTGTGTTCCGCACTTAAGTTCTAAAAAACAGCTGACTGGCAATATTGTTTACATTATACAGCAGTATAGATATTTGGGGATTGAAAACCATGGAGAATTACAATACAAACGAAAAAGCAAACAGTAACAAATAGAAAAATTAAATGTGAGACACGGACCTCAGATTTGTACCACTACCCGGAGCAAAAAGTATTAAGTGTTTTTCTTTAGAAAACTTTTCAAATTTTTCTGTAGAAGAGTTTTAAAATTTTTCTATAGAAAAGTTGTCAAATTTTTCTATAGAAATGTTTTAAAATTTTTCTTTAGAAAATTTTTAAAATTTTTCTATAGAAATGTTTTAAAATTTTTCTATAGAAAAATTGTAAAATTTTATAGAAATCTTTTAAAATTTTTCTATACAATTGTTTTAAAATTATTCTATAGAAATATTTCTAATGAAATGTTCTCAAATTTTTCTACAGAAAAGTTTTAAAATTTTTATATAGAAATGTTTTAAAATTTTTCTATAGAAAAGTTTTAAATTTTTTTTATAGAAATATTTTAAACGTTTTCTATAGAAATATTTTCAAATTTTTCTTTAGAAATGTCTTCAAATTTTTGTATAGAAATGTTTAGTAACTTATGTTCCATAATATGTCATGGCCTTGGACGGTTTCGATAAACCTGAAAATGTCAGCTTTTTTTAAACTTTTTTCTTTTGTTTATTAATAAAATTGGAGCGAACTACACTTACTACAAAAAACTACACATTTCACATTTGCATCAGTTGATTTGTTCGAAAGCCAGCGACAGTGTTGTATTTCTTTCTTTCTTTCAAATAAAAACAGAAATTTGAGAAAATATTCAAAAGTTTTTTTTATAGCATTTTCAAAAAAAAAAAAGTTATTTGGCGGACCCGGTATTTGTGGTATGAAATATACAAACAAATTCGTGAGCATTCGCTAAGCAAAATCAAGCAAGACACCAAAAGAGAAACCAAAAGTCTCGCAAAAAAAAACGGAAAAATATTGGAAAAAATATTGAAACCGCGTTATAACGAATTCGCGCTAAGCGGACATTGCCTACAACTTTAAACACAACGAGGATCTAAGACAACTAAATTTAAAATCGATTACTGTTTGTTACAAATCTCTCACCAGTCGTGATGGAAGTATGGGTTGTACTTTTTAGCGTTTATGATATCACGGGCTAGCGTGATTAGCCCCACCTAAAATCCTTTTTTTTGCTCCTAGAAGTTCTGTAAAGATGTGCGGCCTTATTCATAAAAAGTTAAGAGAGGTTTGAGAGGCGATCTATCATACAGAAAACGTCTCTCAAAACTCTCACAACTTTTTATGAATAAGGCGGGTAGTGTCCCAAAGCGACCGTTAACCGTTGAGCTTCAAATAAACGAAAATATTTATTTTTTAATTATTACAAACGCGCTGGAAACCCACCTTACGGCTGAAATAAACTGATAATTTTTCCACAGTCTCCTTTCTCCCATCGTTTCCATTATGTGACGTTACTTTTACATGGCAACAAACCTAGAAACTTTCATTGAATTTGTTGTCAATCGAGATGGAATCACGACAGCATCAAATTAAGTGTCACCAATCTAGTCGTCATTAGAGTTTTATCAAGACACTCTCAGGCCTTTTGTCGTTCAGCTTGTCATGGAAGTGTTATTATACAGTGTTTTGTCTTCTATCTGTCCTTGCATTTCAGCGACACATGTAGTGAGTGTCATATTCCAAATTAAAGTTGGGAATTTTAGTTCATTCAAGTGAGCGCTCTTTTTAGTTCAGCTCAACAGAAGGAACTAGTTCATTCATTTATTTCGTTGTATCAATTTAGCTTAACAGTTCGTTTGAGCTATGAAATAAAGAGCTCATTTCAGTTCAACTTGTAGTTTTAGTTCAATCGGAGCGAATAATCGTGAAAATGGTTTGATTTCTCCAGATTTCTAAAGTGTTTTGGATGCTGATACCAAATCGCCCTGTTAAAGGCATTGGTTGAAATAAACCCACGGAGAGATAATAATTGAGATCGGCTTAACGTTCCGAAATATTGGTGTTTCTGTAATGTTTTTATATTTTGGAACAAAAGTGGTTATTAGCGCTATAGCTTTTGTGTAGAGGCCGGTTAAATATACAAACAAAACCCGAAGTGAAGTTGGCCCACCATGGCTGGCCCACTTTTCTATACAACGTTAAAATAGACCAAATCGATTGGAATAGTTCTAACGTCAATTCTAGTTACGTTATTCAGGATGTTATGTGTAATCTAAAATTCAGGACATTGATATGTGAAGAAAACCTTAAAAAGGATGAAATTTAACATTTTTGACGTACGTTTCAGAAAAACTTCACAAGGGTTAATTTCTTTATATGGTTTTACTATTACTATATGAAAATTTAGAAATAAATACCCAAGGACTATGAAACAAGACAAGATCCTTAAAATCGGTGAAAACTAATTGCCTCTATACTATATGTATATGAAACTTCTCAGAAAATTAAAAAAAGTTTGGAAAATGTTCACACTTTAATATTCACATATGGGCATTTCCACAGAAAGGTCAACCTTTTGTCACATCACGTCACTCTCGGTAATTACTTATATTTTCGGACCAGTTAGTTTGATTGTCTTCTTTACGTTTACTAACTATGTAGTTACATACATTCTGTATTTTGGAAAAGAATAGACGACAATTGAACCATATGGTCCTAAAATATAAGCAATTAACGAGGGTGACGTGATGTGACATAGGGTGGCACTTTCTGTGGAAATGCCCATATGTTGTTGGATATACGAAGCGGAAATTTCATAAAAAATTTCAACGACATTGAAAAAGAACTAGGTCCTTAAAATCGAGGAAACCAAATATCCGCTATATATATGAAAACTGTCAGAAAATTAAAAAAAGTTTGGAAAATTTTCACGCTTTCATATTAACACATATTATTCTAAGTACTAAGCAGAAATTTTAGAAAAAGTTTCCACGACATTGAAACAGGACCAGGTCCTTAAAATCGAAGAAACCCAATATCCGCCATATACATATATAAAAACTGTCAGAATTAAAAAAGTTTCCAAAATGTTCACACTTTAATATTAACACATATTATTGTAAATACTAAGTAGAAATTGTAGAAAAAATTTGAAGGACATTGAAACAGGACTAGGTCCTTAAAATCGAAGAAAACAAATATCCGCCATATGTATGAAAACTTCTCAGAAAATTAAAAAAAAATTTGGAATATTTTCACACTTTAATATTCACACATATTTTTGTAAATACTAAGTAGAAATTTTAGGAAAAATTTCCACGACATTGACACCGGACCAGGTCCTTAAAATCGAAGAAAACCAATATCCTCCATATGTATGAAAACTTCTCAGAAAATTAAAAAAAGTTTGGAAAATTTCCACACTTTAATATTCACATATGTTGTTGGAAATATCAAGTAGAACGTTTAGAAAAAATTTCAAAGACATTGAAACAGGATTAGGTCCTTAAAATCGAAGAAAACCAATATAAGCCATATGTATGAAAAATTCTCAGAAAATTAAAAAAGTTTGGAAATTTCCACACTTTGCGATTGTGTCGTTGCTGCAACAAAGCGTACTCTACAAGATAGTTGCGTTGCCCTGTCAGCTCAATTTTTGTTGCTCAAAGAAAACTTAAATTGTACATAATGGAGAAGAAACAATTGTTTAATAAGGTATGTAATTGATAAGTTTTTGAGATTTAGACTCTTGATATTTTGGGCACCGTATGCTTTTTTAATATTTTATTTGTTTACTACTGTATTATGTCAAATATTTAAAGTTAACAAAACGAATGCGATACTGCAACGTATCAGTTCTGTGGTCACAAGGCATAACACCATATGTCTATTTTTGCAACTTTTTAGGAGAGCGTTTTATAGGTTCAAATTTCATTTGTAATGTAGTGACTGATCGAGATTTGCTAATAAATCTTGTCCAATATCTTGGGAACTACAAATTGGATTACACAGTGCAACACGAAAAAAAATAACCATATACGGACACCACTACGTGATAAAAGACTAAAAAAAAAGACCCGTGTCTCCCAATTTTTCCCAAAGTCATGCACTTTTTTTTTTATGGGCCGCCAAAGATTTGGGGCCTCGGTATAATTTTCGTAAAAATGTGATCATTTTCTCAGGCTCATATCTTGCAAACCGTTCAGAATTTCGATTTACTCTCTGAGGCAAAGTTGTAGCTCTTGTCATTGCGAACATATAAAATCAAAAAAACTTCACCTTCCAGATCAAAATCGCAAAAAACTTAAAAAAATTCGATTTTTTTTACCTTTTTTCCCGTGTTCAGGTCCATAGGTAGCAAACCGTTCAAAATTCAAGGAAACAATCAACTACAAAAATTTACCTAAGATCTCAATAAACAAATTTCTAGAACATATAAACTTCCTAGAGATGATTCTTAACACTGTTTAGGTAGCACGCAAAAGTGAAAAATTTGCCGAAAATTTTTTAATTTAATTTTTTTTACCTTTTTCTCCTGTTCAGGTCCATAGGTAGCAAAGAAATAAATATGCCTGGCCAGAACCATGTGTTTGTCCAAGGGTTAACACCATTTAGGTAGCGCTTAGGTATCACGCGATCATTCACCGACAGCAGCAGCACAGGCAATGCAGTAAGCTCAGCACACGCAACAAGGGACGCAGCACACAATATAAAAGCGACACGACGCTCACATCGAGGCATTACACAGCGCGACGTCAACGAGAGCTCAGCGGTGAAAGTTATAAAGTGAAAGTGAAAGTGAAAGTAAAAAAAGTGAAAGTGCTACAGTATAACTCGCACACAACATTGGCAACTGACAATTTCAATATGCAGTGTGAAAATATTGATTTATTTTGCCACGTTTGCGGTCATCAAACCAGAAAAAAAACATCTACAAGATTTCAGAAGGAAAAGAATCTTTTAACTAGTGAATTCAAAAGAGCATATACATTGTTTTTCGACGAAGTGGACTTGACCGGTGAAAATTACACACCTAATACAGTGTGTCGCCAATGTTATAACAATCTCATGGCATGGTTGAGTGGAGGCAGAGGTACTATGAAGTATTGTAAGCCGGTAAACTGGATTAATCGCCCAGGTGATCATGATGCAACCAGTTGCTCTGCATGCGTAAATTACACATGTCGTCTAAATTGACATTCTGAGAAGAACAAAATTTATAAAGCAACTGCAACAGCCACAAAATTTTGTATCACCAAGGCCGCCAATTTTGTATCACCAAGGCCGCCAACTCCAGATCGTACTACAGAATTTACAGCAATGAGTACAGCAAGTGGTGTTACTTATGAAGATCCATTTGATACCGATTATGAGCCCCAACAGGGAAGAGATGGACCACAACTAATAACACAAATGGAAATGGATTTCATTGTGGCCATATTGGGATTATCGCAGCGACTTGCAATATTTTTGACAGCTTTTTTAAAGCAAAGAAAACTCACACATGCTAATGTTAACTCTACGGCGTACCGCAAACGACAAGCTGAATTTCAGATGCTCTACACTCTAAATGATGACAATTCGTTCGTTTACTGTAACGATATAAAAGCTTTGGTGGTAAAAATGGGAATGAACTACATCGCTAGTGAGTAGAGATTATTTATTGATGGTTCTGTTTCAAGCTTGAAAGCAGTGTTGTTGCATGTGTCGAACCGAAAACCTTCCATTCCGCTAGCAATGGGTATCAACATGAAAGAAAGCTATGAAACATTGAAAGATATAATGGAAAAAATCAAATATTACGAAAATAAATGGAAGATTTGCTGTGATTTGAAGGTCGCAAGATCACAAGAAAGAGCTGATGATGGAGGGCAGTCTGGAAGCAACGTGCCTGTGGGCACCATAATTGCTGAATCAGAGTCAGATTCGGACGATTTGGATCCACAACTTAAGAGAGCGCGATTTGCAAGTCCAGGGCCATCAACATTATAAACATAATACGAATACTTTTTTTTAATATTTTTGTAATAGATAGCATAGTATCTCAATGTTGAAGTAAATAAAAAACAAATGAAATTAAAAAACGGTGTTAAGAATAATTCCCAGGAAGTTTCTATGTTCTAGAAATTTGTTTATTGAGATCTTAGGTAAATTTTTGTAGTTGATTGTTTCCTTGAATTTTGAACGGTTTGCTACCTATGGACCTGAACACGGGAAAAAAGGTAAAAAAAATCGAATTTTTTTAAGTTTTTTGCGATTTTGATCTGGAAGGTGAAGTTTTTTTGATTTTATGTGTTCGCAATTTTTGTTCTTTATGACAAGAGCTACTTTGCCTTAGAGAGTAAATCGAAATTCTGAACGGTTTGCAAGATATGAGCCTGAGAAAATGATCACATTTTTACGAGAATGATACCGAGGCCCCAAATCTTTGGCGGCCCATAAAAAAAAAGTGCATGACTTTGGGAAAAATTGGGAAACACGGGTCTTTTTTTTTAGTCTTTTATCACGTAGTGGTGTCCGTATATGGTTATTTTGCCATGACTTAAAAAATTACACACAGTGTTATTTACAAAAGTTGATATAGTGCGCAGTACGATATATACAGCTCGATTCTCGAAAAATTAAATTTGAGCATAACTCGAGTTATGCTGTTATGCCTTGTGACCACAGAGTTGTTAAAGCTATGAAACTGATTTGTATCTAATAAAGGCATATACATACCTGTCGTAAGCATCGCCGTTTTTACACGAATGTATACAACTTTTTTAGTAACCATGCACAAACACTTAATTGTCAAATTGACAAAAATTTTATGCCGCCTCATACATCAAAATAAATTTAAAACTTTTAATTTATCCACGAAATAGCAAAGGGTGCTTTCTATTTTATGTAAAAATATAAAGTTAATTTATTTATTTATTTATTTGTCTATCCTACACAACAAGACATAAAAATCTTATAATTACTGCATAGGAGTTTGCGATGGAAATGCATTTTTTAATTTTGCAGAAACTTATAAAACTTATTATTAAAATTCTGGTACACGTATACTCCAAAGGATTATAAAAACATATAAAATGAATTAAAACATATAAAATAAAATAAAAGATTATAATATAAAAATTAATATAAATTAAAATAAAAATATTACAATAAAAATATTACAAAACGACCCTTTTAATGTAGTTTAAAGAAAATTAGTTATTGTCTGAAAAATATTTCATTAATTTTACCCTAAATTGCACTGCGTTGCTGGTGGTTTGAAAGGAATGAGGAAGAGAGTGCCAGAGAGGTAAGACGTTGATAAAGAATTGTCTTTCTGACATCAGTGAATTATATCTTATAGGTATAAGTTTGTTGCCTCTATTGGACCTGGCAAAATTTAGACGGTGAAAAAGATAAGGAGGTTGTTTCAAATATATTATTTTATGAAGAAGTACCAAAGCCTTAAATCTGAGCAGATTATCAAAAGAAATTCCATATAATTGTAAAGAGAAGTGGGAAATATGGTCATATCTTCCTATGCCATATACATACCGACAAATGTTGTTAAAGACAGTATTAAGCTTTCGTCTACTAGTTGAGTCACAATTTGAAAAGACCTCACAACCATATAGAAGAGATGGCATTATGTAAGTTTTAGCAAGTAGCTTTCTAATATTTAAAGGAGTATACGATTGTGACATCCACAGCATACGTAGTTTATTGTACGTGGAACCAATAATGCTGTTACTGTGATTGTCCCAAGTTAGAGAATCATTGAACAGAACACCTAGATTCTTTACTGATGACACAACTTGTATCAACTGTCCATTGATCGCTATATGAAAATCAAGAGTTTGTTTCACCGATTTTTTGTGAACAAATAAACATTTTGATTTTTGGGGATTTAGAGTAAGACCATTTGCACACGCCCACAGGTATATGGAATCAAGGTCACGGTTAACTTTACGGACAGCCTCGTCTAGACTATCTGTGGTTGAACTTAATTCCAACTGAACATCGTCTGCATACAAATGGGACTTGCAGTTCGATATATACATAGGTAAATCATTAATGTACATTGTAAACAATAAAGGTCATAGAATCGATCCTTGGGGAACTCCTGTTAATGAACAAAGTGGCTTAGATACATTATTCTTCATAAAAACTGATTGGCTACGATTGAAAAGATACGACTGAATCAACTTTACTGAGGTTTTTGAAAAATTAAAGAAATTGTATAGCTTAAAACATAAAGTGTTATGCACGATAGTATCAAATGCTTTAGAATGATCGAGAAGAACTAAAATACTAACTTTCTTTTCATCTATATTTCGTCGCATGTCTTCCACCACATCTATTAATGTCGTAACGCAACTATGTTTGGATCTAAAACCAGATTGATTTTCCACCAGTAATGAAGAGATGTTTAAATATGTTTTTATTTGGTTGTGTAAGAGTTTTTCAAACACCTTAGATAAGTATGGTAGTATGGCTATGGGTCTGTATTCCGTTTTAGACTTGGGAATTGGAATAATTTTTGAATGCCTCCATTTTTTGGGAAAGTAACTCGTCATGATTATAGTGTTAAATAAATGTGTAACAAATGGTAACAAATGGGGTAATAATATCTTTATGAATTTCGGATTTATATCATCACATCCCACTGCATTAGATCTGATCGCTAAAATACTTTCGAGTACATCTTCCTGCCTGACACAGGAAAACTTGAGCTGATTGTAACTCGAAACCGGATCATTTTGTTTATAAAATCCAGAAACAGGCTTGACTATGGGTACATTTATAAATGTTTTATTTAACTCATCGGCATCAGCAACAACATCTGAAGTAGAAACATTTCGTCCAACTCCAATTGCTCTTATAGTTTTCCACGTCTGCTTTGAACTAATAGATTTACTAAAGCGGCTTGCGTAATATTCAAATTTTGCTCGCTTGATGGCTACTCTTACATTTCTTCTCGCAGATTTGTATTCCTCTCTAAAATCCTCAGACTTAAAATGCTTCCATCTAGCCTAGGCCAAATCCCTAAATTCTATTAAAGATTTTATATGGGCGTTAAACCAAGGACGTGATTTGGATGAATGTATTCTTGTTTTAATTGGCACAGCAATATCATACAGCTTTATTATATTACCTTCGATAAAATCAACTTGCTCATCAACTGAAATCAAGTCATACGTCATACTCCAATCTATTCGAAAAAAATTCTCACCCAAGGCATTATAATCAACATTACTCATATCTCTGTACGAAAAGGTTTGTTTGGACTCACGAATGTTAAAGTCGTATGATAAGAAAATCAAGTCATGTTTTGAAAAACATGGTGCAGAGATTTGGTCGTACAACAGTATTTTTGATAAATCATTTACAAGGAATAAATCAAGTAAAGTATTGCATGTTGTGGTATAATGGGTTGGAGTAACGGAGTTTACTACGAAGAAACCAAATGAAATCATATTTTCTTTAAAGTGAGACTCACATAATAGGTTTTCGTTGAAATCTCCAGCTAAAAGTACATTGGCGTAAGTCCTTGTTATGTTCTCCAACTTTGATGTAAATACATCGAAGCAAATTGAACGGTGAGGCCTATAAACAGATCCCACAAGCATCCTCTGATCATTTGACAAGATCTCTATAAAAATAAACTCAACTGGATCATCATCATCGCTTTTCGATACAAACTTTGCAGAAATGCCCTGCCTTATATATATAGAAATTCAATGAAATTGAGCGAAAATTCAAGAATAATGCAAGAGACATCTAACGCCACAAATGACAAACTTCAACAAATTTCGGAAGTTATGAACAACATGGAAATACATGTTAATGAGAAATTCGAAAACTTCGAACAGAAGTTCGAAGAAGTTGAACAGAAGTTTGAGAAAGTCGAAAATGATGTAAGTGAATTGCAAAGAAAAATTAATGAACTTCAGTTACAAGAGGGGCCAGTGCGAGTAATTTCTGAAGCCTCTAGTAGATTGAAAGCTGCCAGCTTCGATGGCTCTACACCATTTGACGTTTTTAAATTCCAATTCGAAATGGTCGCAATTAAAATCTTGTGGAGCAGCAACGACAAAGCAGTAGAGCTAATTTTAGCACTCAAAGGCAGTGCAGCAGAAGTCCTTCAGAGCATTCCCGTTAGTGCAAGTATGGTGTAGATCACAAGAAGGATTTATATCGCATGGAATTAAGAGGCCGAGTGCAAAAGCATAATGAAACACTTCAGGACTTCGCAACCGAGGTAGAACGTTTGGTGTTGATGACTTATCCTGGTGAGTCCCACCCATTCTTGGACCAATTTAAGATTGAAGCATTCGTCAACGGCATCCGTGATCCTGACATAAAATACGTGACTTGTGCCACACAAAAAGCTACATTCGCCGAAACCGTTTCGTTCGCATTGGCACAGGAGACAGCGAAATTTGTGTCCAAGCCTCAAATACAAAGAGTTAGACAAATTGAAATGGAGTCGGAGGCAGGAGATTTGAAGGGTGCCATAAACGATCTTAAAGAAATCACCCAAACCCTCAGCAAGGCGTTACCAGGCGGAAGTAAGCCCAGACCAAAGTGCTACAATTGCGACAAACCTGGTCATATTTCACGAAACTGCAGAGAACCACGAAAGCGATCAAGATCGAGCTCACCCCAACGTGGAAATAAACGGGCAAATTATACTACACAAAATGAATCTCCGTTAAACTAAAACGAGCTAGCCCAGAGGGGCATGGACTAGCTCCCACACCCGAGGGCCCCACGATCTCCATCTCAATAATACAACAGAAAAACAACAACCTCACTGTCTACGGAGCTATCGGTGGTCGGAAGCGCATATTGACTATGGATACAGGCGCGTCACAATCTATCATCAGATCTGATTTGATAAATGGCCCAATGGAATCGTTACATGGTGTAAGACTCCGCACAGCAACGGGTGACCCAGCAACTGTACATGGTAAAGTTAAATTGAAGTTATCCATTGCCAACATGAGCATCGAACACGTGTTTATAGTCGCCGACATTGTAGATGAAGTGATAATTGGCGCAGATTTTATGATTGCCCAAGGCCTCAAGTTAGATATGGGGCAGCAAATTTTGACGTGGGCTAATGTAGAAATTCCACTCAATGTGGGATACGACAATACAACACAGATTAAAAGGCTGATCACTCACAAAGATGTAAAATTGCCACCAAACTCAGAAACCATAGTATGGGCCCGAATGGAGGGAGATTTTGAGATCGGCGGTTTGTGGGTAGTTGAACCGGCAAGTATAAACAACTATAACATCATCACTGCCAAAGCTCTAGTAAAAACTAATAATGAAGGATACTTGCCTGTACGAGTTCTAAATTTGTCCAACAATGAGGAGGTGATCGGCGACCGCACAGAAATTGCAGAATGTACACCAGCCGAGGCGATCATCAACTGTGAAGTTAATTCTGACTGCAGCAAACTATCAGAAAAGGAGCAGAAAGTACTGGAGTCGCATCTCAGTGAGAACTAAAGCCTTGTGATAGGAACAAAACAAAGCAATTACTGTGGAAGCATGCGTCTGCCTTCGTCCTGAGAAAAGAATGCCAAGGTAGAACTTCAATGGTAAAGCATGACATCAATACAGGGGAAGCGAGACCAATAAAACAGGCGCCCAGAAGAAAAGAAATGAGGTGAAGAAACTGGTAGCTGAAATGCAGAAGGATGGTGTAATCGAACCTTCTTCAAGTCCATGGAGCTCGCCGGTGGTACTAGTTAAGAAGAAAGATGGATGTACCCGATTTTGTGTGGATTATAGAAAGCTCAACGACGTCACCAAAAAGGACAGTTATCCACTACCAAGAATTGATGACACATTGGATACGTTGTCAGGAAGAAAATGGTTCTCCACGCTGGACTTGCAAAGTGGTTATTGGCAAATAGAAATCAGCGAGAAAGACAAGGAGAAAACTGCATTCAGCGTAGGGGATGGTCTGTGGCAGTTTAAAGTTATGCCATTTGGACTATGAAACGCTCCAGCCACCTTCGAGCGATTAATGGAGTGCGTGTTTGAAAGGACTTCATTGGCGAACATGCTTGGTGTACCTAGACGACATCATTGTCATGGGGAAAACATTCGATGAACACCTGAAGAATCTTAAAGAAGTCCTTCAACGTATAACCGCGGCTGGGTTGAAACTCAGCCCGAAGAAGTGTTCTCTGTTCCAGAAAGAAGTAAAATACTTGGGACATCGAGTGACAGCAGATGGCATTTCCACCGATGAAGACAAAATCCTGACAGTGAAGGATTGGCCACGACCGCAGAATCTCCATGAATTGCGCAGTTTTCTAGGACTCTGTACGTACTACAGACGGTTTGTGCCGGGTTTCGCCACAGTGGCTGCAAGTCTTCACGAGTTGACAATTAAAAATCGGCCGTACTGTTGTTTTATGCACGGCTCCTTTGCTTGTATATCCTGTTGCTGGAGAGAAATTCGTGTTGGATACTGACGCGAGTGGTTACGGAATAGGTGGCGTGCTCTCGCAGGAAATCAATGGCCAAGAAAAAGTTATTGGGTACTACAGCCGAATACTCTCAAAGCCAGAGAAAAATTACTGTGTTACGAGAGGAGAGCTACTGGCAGTCATAGAGTGTGTCAAACACTACCACAAGTATCTGTACGGCCAGACTTTTCAGTTAAGAACCGATCACGCGGCTACTGCAATTTAAGAACCCCGAAGGCCAACTTGCTCGTCGGATTGAAAGACTGCAGAGCTATGACTTCAGCATTGAGCATAGGAAAGGAGGAAAACACGGTAATGCTGATGCCCTGTCACGTCGTCCATGCAAGCTGGAATGCAAACACTGCGCAAAAGGAGAGGTGAAAGAAAACATCATTGACGTACGTCTGCTTCGACTAGAATCCAACGAAGACTGGTCAACAGCACAAAGAAGCGACCCTATACTGGCAAAAATCATTTCTGCAAAAGAAAAAGGTGAAAGACCACCACGCAATGACATCGCCTCAGAGAGCCCCCTGATGAAAGCATACTGGGCCCAGTGGAACAGCCTAAAATTATTGGATGGTTGCCTATGCCGGTTATGGGAAAGTGAGGATGGTAAAATAGTCAAAAAGTTAATAGTGGTACCTTCCTCCAAGGAAAAAGAGATAATGACAGAATTCCATAATGGCCCGAGTGGAGGACATCTAGGAATAACCAAGACCATTGAAAAGCTAAAGCAACGGTTCTACTGGGTTGGCTGTCAACAAGCGGTAGCGGATTGGATAGAAAATTGCACCCAATGCATGACAGCTAAGGGAACAACGCGAAGAAGTCATGGCCATATGCAGCAATACAACTCAGGTGCACCCTTTGAGCGTATAGCTATGGATGTGGCTGGTCCATTTCCAATCAGTAGCTCTGGAAACCAGTACGTCTTAGTGGTTATGGATTATTTCAGTAAATGGCCCGAAGTATACCCTGTTCCAAATCAGGAAGCGAAGACTATAATTAAAGTGTTTTTGGATAACTGGATATGCCGTTTTGGTGTCCCCTCGGAGCTCCATTCGGACCAGGGTATGAATTTTGAATCGACCATCTTCAGAGAAATGTGTGAGTCATACGGTATTCGGAAAACAAGAACAACACCATTGCATCCTCAGTCTGACGGAATGGTTGAAAGATTCAACCGAACTCTTGAAGAATACCAGATCAAAGAGATTGGGATGAACACATACCGAAGTTCCTTTTGGCATATAGGAACCCGCTAAAGTAATTTTCGGAAATTAGCTGCAGCTGCCTGGAGATTTGGAGTTTGGTACCATACCAGCGTCTGACCCTGCGAACAGTGATGTCAATTACCATGATACGGGGGATCTTAATGATCTCCATGAATTTGTGCGCAACAAATTAAAGATGGTCAGTAACAAAATGAAAGCCAAATACGACCGAGCGGCAAATTCAGAAGGATTTCATGAAGGCCAGCTAGTTTTACTGTTCAACCCACAGCGCAAGAAGGGTTTATCTCCAAAACTTCAGACTCACTGGAAAGGCCCTTACAAGGTTGTCAAACGAATAAATGACGTGGTTTATAGAATCCAGAAAAGCCAAAGTCCAAGAGCTAAAATGTAAGTCGTGCATTTGGAGAGACTAGCCCTGTATGGAAAATGGGGGGTTGAGCCTGCTCGAGACGAACAGGCTTAAGTGGGGGGCAGTGTTACGAATAAGTAAAAGCTTTCGCGTGCTGGTAATGACTCTACTAACAGTATGTAAATAACAGGCGGTTAGTGCTGCGCCTGAAAGTATACATTGTAACAACGTACCAGCTCGCTAAACCAGTAGCATGAATTCACCTCAGTAAAGATAACTCTCCGCCATTCGAGATTGTTCTACAAAGATAAGCAAAAACAACAACATCTAGAAGGTTCTTGAATTTGCTAGATATACCCTCATTTGAGAATGGTGAGTTGGTATAAATGGAGAGTTCAGTTTGTGATTAAACCCCGTAAAGTAAGCAACGCGAATTGATAGTAAAATACAAGATTTATTAAAGTGTTATAAATAAAGTAAACTGTTGTACTATATAAGTTAAATAAAAGGAAGTGAAACCGTTGTAATTATCGTAATGTAAAACGAACCTTGTTTTATTATTGGGAATAAAACAACGCAAAAAGGACGAATAAGGAAATTCGTAACAATATTGTAAGTTTTGGCAATACATTTTTAATTGACCTGCAATAGCTTACAAGTTGTCAGATAATTCAAAGAACTTTTCAATACGGGCAACTACGGGCCTCATAATTCAAACGGGAATTTCCGGGATCCCGGGAAATATTTTTTCCCCGCTTTCCCGGGAAATGAAAATGTCCGGGAATTTACATTCCCTAGAAATGTTGTACGGACAGAAATTATAATTGTAATTTTTTTTTTTTTTTGAATTTTGTTGACCGATTTTGTTAGTTTTTGGTTAATGTATGAGAAATTCATACTACAAGCTTACAAGTCATGAACATTTTTCGAATTGAAAAATGGTTTGTTTTTGTTGGAAATAATAGACAATTCAGTTTCAACACACACTCACTGGCATGACTAGTTTCGAACTCCGTGACAAGTTCATCATCAGATGACTAACTACTGTGTATACCACGGAAAAATACAACTCTGTGATATTGATTAAAACTCACCTCAAAGCACTGCTACAATGCGAGAATGCATGAGGAAAAGAAGAACATGGTGGAAAAATTCTGTCTGTTCTTGTTGTTGGAAATATAGCCCTTTCAGTGATCTTGATACTTAGGGATCTTCGATCGACACTAATTCGCACATGTGAATTGCAGAATTGAGTTCGTATATATACGATTGATGATCAATCGATGGTATCAGTGCAGACACAGTAGTTAGGCATCTGATGATGAACTTGTCACGGAGTTCGAAACTAGTCATGCCAGTTGAGTGTGTGTTGAAACTGAATTGTCTGTTATTTCCAACAAAAACAAACCATTTTTCAATTCGAAAAATGTTCATGACTTGTAAGCTTGTAGTATGAATTTCTCATAATTGTAATATTTAAAATGTGTAGATATAAATGAGTACTACGCCATAAGAAGTTAGTTTTTGGGTTAGTTTTACTCTTCATATTTTTCGTTGAATAAGGTTGTGAGCGTACATAACGCGGAATACAAATGTGTTTAAAATTCACTTTTTTGTTACACACTTGTATTCAGTTCTTGGGAAATTTTCGCTTCCATAAGAAGTACGTGTATAAAAAAAATCACTTGAGGTGTCAGGGGACACTCGGTTGGAACGAAGTTCCTTTCGCTATATATTATGTACTAGTTAGTTCCAACACGCCTAAGTCGTCCGTTGAAAAATACGAAACTACGAAATGAATCTTTAAGAAAAGATACTTTTTGTAAAATAATCAACTTTTTTTAAGAAAAATTTTTTTTTATAGGATGTATTTTTTTTAAGTATATTTTTAAGTAATTTTGTTAGAATATGTATTATATTTTCCCGAAAAGGTAATTTTTTAAATACAGGTACTTCTTTTATAAAAAGCTAATGTCTTTTTTAAGTAAAGGTACTATTTCTAAGAAGAAGTACTTTCTGTAAGAAAAAGCCATAAGAGTATGCATTTTTTTACAAAGTACTTTTTTTAAGAACATATACTTTTTAAAGAAGTTGTACTCTTTTTAGGAAAAGTTTACTTTTTTAAGAAAATTTACTTATTTTCAGGAAGGCTGCTTATCTCAAGAAAAGAAATGGTATTATTTTATTTTTAAGAAAAGGTAGTTTTACGAAAAGGAATTTTTGTACGAAAACGTATTTTTCTAAGAGAAGGTATTTTTTGAAGAAAAGGGGTTTTTTTTTAAGAAATGGGAATTTTTTGTTTAGAATTTTTTCAAGAATATGTACATTTTTAAGAGTAGGTACTTATCTTAAGAAAAGTTATTTTGTTTCACAAAAAAGGTACTCTGTACAGAAAAGGTAGTTTTTTTAAGAAAAGTCAATTTGTGGTAAGAAATTTTACTTCTTAGGAAAAGGTACTTTTTGTAAGAAAATTTACTTATTTTAAACCAATGTACTTCTTTAAGATAAGGCATTTTTGTAAGAAAAGGTACTTTGTTTAAGAATATGAATAGGTATTATTTAAGAAAATTTTCTTTTTTTAAACTTCTTTCACTTTGCCTTTTCTAAGTTTACTTTTTATTGGGTTCAAAACATACATGGGTTTTTTTAATTTGCATTACATTATCTAATGTAAATGCAAAAGAATTACCATTGTTCGCAATGGCAATTAAAAAATGTTGAATTTGCATTTGCTCAGACAATGCAAATGCAGGTTGTGGAATCGGATGCCAATTGTAATGAAATATGGGAATGCTTTTAATTGTTTTGAATTTGTTTGACTGCTGGCAATTCTGTTTTTAAAGTAGCTTATATGTAGAGGTTTGTGGCTTCAATAGGTATTGCCTCATACGATAGTACTTTCAAATTCATAAACCTGTACTGTATAAAATATTTGGAAACCGGTAGTGTCAGATATGAAAGAAATGCTTTGAAAATAAGTACAATTGCCAATGGTATTTAAAATTTTTTGAATTTGCATTTCGAAAGGTAATTCAAATTAAACTACAAATTATAATTGTCATATAATGAATTTGCCCCATGTATGGTTCAAAACTACAAAATACATTATACTAAATATTGGTTACTGGCCCCACCTAGAAAACTTCCCATTAAACAAGAAATTTCCCAACATATGTGTGAGACATCTAGTTAGTCTAGACACAAACCAAAGCAAAAGTAAACAATATACATAGTTGATAATAGTGGTTTGCAGCATAATAGTGTTAAAACAAAAGTTGTTTAATTTTTTCTTATTTAGCACTCATGCCGCAACGTGCGATAAGTAACTTCGTTCCAATAACGAAAATTTCGCGAACTGAAAATATCGCTCACTTTTACTTTTTGTGGTACTCAGCTCTTTGCGAAAATTTCGTAAGCAGAATCAATTACAGGGTTGCTATGTCAAAGTTGTTTCATATGAAAAATTTTATAATAAAGAGCGATGAGGAAATGTTTGCAACAAAAATTGTCGTGTCTACATATAGGAGGTTTAAATTTTAATTAAACTCTGGAAAAGTTCTCATAGAGTTCGATTTATAGATGCGTAAAAACGACGATGTAGTATGAAGATGAACTATCCGTGGAATGTTTGTTAGGTGGAACAAAAAAAGTGGCAAATCCGTACTTCAATCTACAGATAAATGAGAAAATTTGGTAGTACTCAAACTACATATACTTGACAGAAGTCTGTAAATTTGTATGTATAATTTTCTAAAGGTGGGTTCATTTGACGCAGTTTAGGTTCCTCTTTTCTCGGGTGTCAGTCTATTCAATTCTTCCGTCAAATTGAATGATGTTTTTTAATAGAATAGAGGAAATTAGAATAGAATATTTTATTCTCTCAATTGACGTTTCATTTCACACTCTTCGTCGAAGGTTTGTGCAAATGAGATACATTCGACGAAAATTAACTTACATCAGGTGGAGTTACAAGAACTGTTGACTTAACTTTTTCATATCGTTTTGGTATAGAATTCTTGAATTTAAATGTATTTTGCACTTTTTTTGTTGACTTTTATCGTTGGTATACATTTGTATTGTATTTAACACAACTAGTTTGCCACAAAAACACGAAATGCGGTTGTTGTTGCTTTGTTGGAGGTTGTGTACTGTTGCCTCTATCTGGTATTATTGAAGCCATGCCTTGAAACATCTAACGTTTACATGCAACCATACCTATGAAGTTATAATTATTGAGGGAATTAAATACTCTATTCAAATTTCCTTTGTATTTAATAGAAATAATATTGATAATAGTTTTAAGTGGAAAATTTACCAAACTTCGGACATATACGAGGTTGAATTTTATGTTTCGGGATTAGAAAACAAAAACAAACATCGAAAATCACTTTATTGTTTTTCAAAATATTCCCCATGAAGATTTATACACTTTTGCATGCGTTTGAACCAATTGTCGAAACACTTTTGCCACTCTGATTGAGGTATCTGCAAAACATGTATTCTGAATGCAGCAACCGCTTCTTCCGGTGACGAAAAAGTTGATCTCCCAGTTTGTTTTTACGCACGGGAATAAAAAGAAGTCATTCGGTGCCAAGTCACGACTATACGACGGATGACCCATCAAATCGATGTTTTGGATGTTCAAAAATTCAGTTGTTTCAGCCGATGTGTGAGAGCTCGCATTGTTGTGGTGAAGAGTGATCCGTCTTCGGCGGTTAGTTTTCCTGATTTCTTGGAAGACAACTGGCAAACAAATGGTTGTGTACCACTTAGAATTCACTGTTCCGCGTTGTTCTAGTGGTACGGTTGCGACATGTCCGGTTTTTCCGAAAAACAGGCGACCATTTGCTTGGAAGTGCTTCGGGAGCGAACAACTTTTGTTGGATTTGGCTCATCTTGAAACACCCATATAGCTTACTTTCGGGCTCATACGCGTAAATCCAGGGTTCATCACCTGTCACGATGTCATAGTCGTGTGTCGAAGCACCGCGATCGTATTTTTGGAGCATTTCTTTCGCACAATCGACACGAGCCTTTTTTTGAGCGATTGACAAATTGTGTGGGATCCAACGCGAACAAATTTTTTTGACAGTCAAATGTTTATGCAATATTGAATGTATGCTGGTCCCGCTAATGCCTAAGGATGTCTCAATCTCATGATAGGTCACATGACGATCTTGCAAAATCAGTTCGCGCACAGCATCAATGGTTTTCGGAACAACAGCTGATTTTGGACGACCTTTACGAAATTCGTCTTGGAGTGAACTACGACCACGATTGAATTCACCATACAATCGATAAACACTGGTCCTTGATGGAGCTTCGTCGCCAAAAATTTAATTAAGTTCATCCATGCACTGTTGCTGAGTTAATCCACGTCGAAAGTTGTAAAAAATTAATCGCACGAAAATGTTCACGATTTAATTCCATTTTTGGGCCGAGATGACTCTTTTAAGTTACTGTAAACAACACAAATAGCGCTCGTATGTCAAAACGTTCTGAGTACGCATAACCTCAAAAATGTCCAACTTTACGATAGAGCTGTCAGTTGCCAGATTGCGACACTAGGGTTGCCAAATCCCGATACATAAAATTCAACCCTCTAAATAAGTCGTTATACATATCATTATTAGAAGCAAAATATTTGAATCTATTAAACAATTTAAGATTTCTTTTCTGTTTCTTTTTACTTTTAGATTAAAAAGTCATGCAGACTATATGCGCCGTCTTTGCTTAGATGGATTTTATAGTAAAATTCCCAGTAATGGCGCTACATTTGCTAGTACTTGGAAGAATTGGTCGTATCTTAAATCTTTTGCCTTAACCTATAAAATGTTATTCGTACCTACAGTTGGTCCCGGTTTTGCGGAACGTAATAAATTTCCACGCCACGGTGATATTCAGAGACATCGGAGCAATGGAAGGGTAAGAATATATGTATGTATGTTTTGTAACTGCTTAAAATAACTTGCATAAAATCTTGAATTCATGATTGAAAGTGTGGTTTAAGCGATTTCGCAGGTTTCGCGATGTCATTTCCACAAACAGCTGATATTTTTATGGGAAAACATGTGTTGGGTGGGTTGAAATCTCGAACACTTCGAAATCGCGGAATACCTGAATGCCACTTAAAGAAGCCACTGATGTTGCGCCGAAATCTAGATTTTCCCAAAAACTTGTTATTTGTCTTCAAAATTTACTGATTTGATGAAATCAACATGTCTAAGTTTAGATTTCTAATGCAGCATCAGAACAACCTCAAAGATAATTTGCAATGGTCAGTTTTTAATTTAGAAAATTTGTGACTTAAAAACTGAGCACAAGTGAATTATTAACTGATTTGTTGTAGGTTATAGGCTGAGTTATAAAGCATCAAATGGCATCAGCTGTTTTAGTATTCACGAACAAATTTGTTATTGCTTAAATTGGAAAATTATTTTCATGAATAGATTTTTATCACTATAAACTGAATGTTAAATATGTATGTAGATAAAAAAAATCTAACTTCAATTATGTTGTCCCTTTCTGGAACAGTATTATGGTGTTGCCTGGAGAACAGCTATACTAAATCACGTCGGTTTTATTAACATCGCCAGCTACAATAATTGGTCCGATGGCAGTCAAATTGAAGAAGTTGTACCAAAGGCTGGTTTCCTTGATTATAACCCCGGCAAGAAAACCAAATATTTGGATTTAACTACACATTGGGTAGGTAATTTTATAAAAACAAGACATGAAGCCGCTGCAGCAGCTTCCACGAGTAACAGTGGAACAAGCCATTTAAGTTGTTATGAATTTTTAAATAATACAATTTGTTAAAATTATTGCATAGTTATGTATGATTCTAAATCATAACGTAAAACACAAACAAAAACAATGCCAAATTTTCAATTACTTTAGATAAATGAAAGCAATTACTTTTTTTTAACGGAGTGTATTGAAATAATTTGACAGTGGACAAAAGTTGTATACTACATATTTCGAAGAAATGATTTTGATTATTTTAACTTTAAAGAAATATGTATGTATAAGATGTTTTTATTCTAGGGAGCAATTGTAGTAATATGCCTCCGTTTATGTTAACCTAAAGTCACTCGGAGTAGGAACTTTTATAAATAATATATAAGTAATATTTTTAAAATAGAAAAGGAAAAAGTAAATCGTATATATCTAATTATTTCCTAACAAACTTGTCCCATAATAACCTAACCTCAACATTTTAGAAAGCCATTCAGAGTATTCACTACAGTCTTAAAGTCATAAGTCGTAAAATCATATTTGAAGAAAAATAGTTCAGCTATGAGCACGCCATTATAAAGGGTGATTTTTCAACTGCGTGAGAACTATCGAAATCGATAACTACACACAGAGAAGAGATTCTTTGTCACAACTATATTTACAGCCAACTAAAATTTGGCGGTTCCTTGGACTATCACATTATTCAGTTGTGATTACCAATAATTGTGTTCTTTATCACTAAATGTTGTGCATATCAATAGATTTTTAATTCAGTTTTGGTTGCAAGAACTGAAATATTTAGTTGAAGCCACAGCAACAATAAATAAATGTGATCTGTCAATCGAGTTTTAGTTGTAGCAATCAAATTATACTGTAGTGGTGAATATTCAATTAGTTGGATGAGCAAAAAATTTAAAAACTAATTCGGTTGTGCCAAATAATATATTGGTATGCTAAACTAAAGTAATTACTTGAATTTGATGGCTGCCACAACCATTTGGTGATGCTTTATTTAACCCCTTATTAATTTTATAGAAAAAAAGTAAAAATATAACTTCTTATTAAAATTGTGTATTTTATATTTAAATATAAACAAAATTATTATTATTTGTAATCAGGGTTCGTATTTCGTGCCCATTTTTTTTATCGAAAATATGAAACAATTTCTATATCTCGAAAACGGAGCGTCCAACCGAAAAACAAATAAGGGTCCGCCAAATAACTTTTTTTTTTGAAAATGCTATAAAAAAAAACCACTGAATATTTTCTCAAATTTCTTTTTTAACGTAGAATACGTTACACGGTAAGGTAGGGGTGTTGATCTGGAGCACAAAATTTTGAGAAAATGTTTGTCACTTTCATTATAAGTTTTTAATACTTTATGCATGCATTGAAGAAAATTCAAGTATGGTCGTAACATATTTAATATGTCTTCTTTTGATTTGTATTTAAATAATCATATTGCTACATATAATTTTTTTGATTCTATAAGTAAATCAAAATTTAACTCCTTCAAATTTTGTATTAATTTTCATATGCCTTGTATTTTATGTATTATAACATCATGTGTAAGAGCAGTACGATTATCTGTGTGTTCATCACAGAACCAGTGTGAGAAAGAGAAGAAGTATAATGACAATGCATGTTTTATGTGAACATTACAGAACCAGTGTTGCCACATGCAGTATTTACACTTGTTTTCAAAAGTGCATCGAATTGATATAAAGTGTACCCAAATTTTGTTAAAAACTATCCTAAATTTTTAACATAAAAATTAAAGATAAATTTGATAGATTTAAATCATTTATCAAAAATTATATTTAATTCATATATTTTAATTGCAAAATGACTAACGTATTCTACGTCTGACCTATGCGCCCGTGTTATCTAACACAGGCTTCATATATTTTTTATTTGAAAGTACAATCCTTCCGGTTAATAATGGAAAATTTATTACATTCAAATGGCTGCCTCGGCTGGCCATGCAGTAGCCTACACGATCGGTCCAATTTTTAAGCACATTATCGATTGTGTGCAGCTGTATTTCACCAATGGCTTCACGAATATTGTCCTTTAAAGCGTCAATTGTCTCTGGCTTGTCGGCGTAACACTTATCTTTGAGGGCACCCCACAAATAATAGTCCAACGATGTCAAATCGCAGTTCCGAGGTGGCCAAACGACATCAGCTCTGCGGCTGATAATGCGATCTTCAAACACAGGGCGCAAAACATCGAGTGTAGCTTCGGCTGTGTGGCACGTAGCGCCGTCCTGTTGAAACCAAATGTTGCCAATATCCTCCTCTTCAATTTTTGTGAACAACAATTCGTTCAACATGGCCCGATAACGATCGCCATTGACTGTAACGGCCACTCCTTGCTCATTTTCGAAGAAAAATGGCCCAATTATGCCTCTGGACCAAAATCCGCACCAAACAGTGACTCGTTTTGGGTGCATCGGCTTTTCAATGTATGCGTGAGGGTTGTCTGTGCCCCAAATGCGACAATTTTGCTTGTTTACATACCCGCCAAGATCAAAAATCGGCATCTTCTGTAAGTCGATCGCAGGCCCATTTTCCCAGCGTTGTTCAAGCGTATACACGACCATATTCGTTCAGCGGAAGGATAAAACTAATTATCTGTCAAATCAGACATGAGCTAAGTGTTACCATTCACGAAATAAGCACTAGTTGAAAGAAAAACGTTAGATGGCGGACCCGTTACTACAGACAATCTTTCTAAATTTTTCATATTTTCGATCAAAAATGGGGATGGGTTGCCCTGGGTATCATATGTATGTTTAAGTTAATTTGTGTCATCCACAATAATAATTCCTCCAGCCAAGTGTCCACAATTGTCTGCATGTGTTTGTGAAGGCGTCAATAGTGGCGTCATATTCAACGATTATGTTTAAAAGTCTCACTTCACCTCAATTTATGATAATATGAATTCTTCGCTGGCTGATATCTATACACTTTATTGTTTTGTCACAACTTTGTTTATCACTTTCTGTTTAAAATATTAGTTTTCTGTAAAGTCCTCGTGTAACATTCCAATATACGTAGTTTCTCTTTAACAACAAAGCCTCTTGTGAAAAATCGAATACATACTCGTAACTTTGCAACAAGTGTTTTTGTAACAGAAACTAAATTATGATTACAGTAACTAATATTTGAACACGAATTCTAATATTGTACTTTTTATTAGTTGTATCTTCCATTTCAGATGATTAATAGTACACTGGTTAATAGTACAACTAAAGTTCGGTAGTAGCAACTTGTATTTAGTAAGACCTATTGTTAGTCTATCAATAACATGGACAAATAATTCTGATGTTTAAAAATTATGAATTCTAATCAAAAAATAGATTTTATCATGGAATTTCCAATGCCTGAATTGATTTCCAACTAATCTTTTCCCTGTGTGTATGGTTTCACAGCTGAGAATGCCAAAACTGTGCTGACATTTCTCTTCAGTACGGGTTGGCAAGTCATCATGAATCGTTTAACGCTGCAACAACACTTCCAAATTGTTGAAATTTACCTTGAAAAATATAAATCGGTTCGAAAAGTTCATGAGCATTTTTATCAAAGAATTGTGTTTAGTAATGAATCTCATTTTTGGTTAAATGGCTACGTCAATAAGCAAAATTGCCGTATTTGGAGCAAAGACAATTCTCAAGCCGTTAACGAATCACCATTACGTTCATTATTATTGACTGTTTGGTGCGGATTACACAATGCCTGGCGGCATCATATGTCCTTATTTCTTTTGAAATGAGCAAGGGGCTGCCGTTGCGGTGAATGGCGAGCGCTATCGAAAGCCATGCTGACTGAATTTGTATTTCCAAAAATTAATCAGCTAAACATCAACGACATTTGGTTTCAACAAAACGGCGCAACTTGCCATACATCGCGCTTAACAATCGATTTATTGCAAAATCAATTTGGTGACAACTTTATTCCCAGAAGTGGTCAGTGTACGCCCTCTCGTTTGTGCGATTTACCGCTTCTGGATGACTTTCCATGGGCTATGTTAAGGCATTGGTTTATGCCGCCAAACCAGCAACCCTTGAAGCATTGGATGCCAATATTCAAGACACCATTGACGCCATGGTGAAAATACATTCCTGCATACGTTTTAATGTCATGTAATATTTATTTTTGTATAAAAAATACCAACAACATATTGTCAACTGTTGTAGCAAGATACGAGGCGGATCAATAAGTCCGTGAATTTTTGAATGAAACACGGTTTTTTTTGCAAAAAAAAAAAATATTTTTCAACATAATCTCCTTTTAGCTCAATACAGTTAGTCCAACGTTTCTCCAATTTTTGTATCCCTTCCAAAAAATATGATTTTTCGAGGTCCATAAAATAGGCATTTGTTTGATCAATAATTTCATCGCTCTTCCACCGAGCCATTTCTTTAAGGGGCCCTTAGACCTGTGGATAAGTTGCAGCGACTTCAAGTTGACATCAACTTATTCATGGTGTAAGGTGATGTAAAATCAAAGCGATTTTGATTTTTTGAAGTTGATATCAACTTATCCATCAGTGTAAGGGGGAGTTGCATCAACTTTCATACGCATTTCGATGAGAAACGTTCATGAGAAAACATTATCGGCTAAATGTAAATAAATGAACCAAAAAATAAATAAATTAAACATTATCGGAAAAATATAAACTAAATAAATATGATTTGTAGTGTTATTTATACATATTTAAAGAAAATAAAAATTGCGTTATTTTCGTAAAATTTGTGATATTTTCGCAGTGCGCTCACCACCTTTCATTTCGACATCTGACAAGAAAATGAAGTTGCCTCAACTAGTTTGAAAGTGTAAGGGCAAAATCGAAGTTGATGTCTACTAATCGAAGTTGATGTGAACTTGAAGTCGAGCAACTTATCCACAGGTCTAAGGGCCCCTTTAGGTTTGGAAATAGGAAGTAGTCACGGTGGGCTATATCCGTAGCCCAATTCATGGAATTTTGCCATTGAGACTACACACGTGTGCAACCCTGCATTATGTTGATGAAGAAGAAATTTTTACTTGGCCATATCGTTAAATCGGTTCAATAAGTTAGCATAATATTCGCCGTTTATTATTTTTCCCTTTTGAAGGTAATTGATTTGGATTAACCCGCGTGCATCCCAAAGACTGTTGCCATCACCTTATTGACCGACAAACTTACCTTGGCCTTCTTCGGAGGCGGTTCACCCGGAGAAACCCATTGTTTAAATCCATGATCCATGTTCCATCCCCAGTAACCTTCGAATTGCGGTTAAACAACTCCAAACATTCCTTTGAAGTTGTCACACGATTACGTTTATGGTCAATTGAGAGCAAACGCGGCACCCATCTTGTAGACAGCTTTCTTACACCCAACTGTTCATTTAAAATCGAAACCACACTGCCATATGAAATGCCTATGGCATCAACAATCTCACGCACTTTTACTCTTCGATCGGCCAACATCATATCGTGGATTTTTTCTACATTTTCGGGCGTATTGACCTCAATTGGGCGTCCAGAATGTTCAGCGTCATTTGTACTTGTGCGACCACAACGAACGTCAGTAAACCACTTTTTAACGACTGAAATCGATGGTGCAGAGTCCCCATAGTATTTATCAAGCTTTTTCTTGGTTTGATTGACGGTTTAGTTTTCGCAAAAACATACTGTTTAATGAGCACTCGAAATTCACTTTTTTCCATTTTTAAAAAAATTAACAAGGTTGTATGGTTTGAACAGCTGTTAAACGGAAAGTAAATGACGGAACTTGCTCAAAATTGATAGGAGCAGTGTTGCACTTCATATAACTACGAGGGAAGTTCGAAAAGTCACGGACTTATTGATCTGCCTCATAGTAATTTAAGTACAAATAAAACTTTGTATTTTCTATATAATCGTTTTGTCATTTTACCCGTAAAAAGCGGAATAATCCTGGCAAAAGCGGGTCGGGCTATACATCAGACAAATACAAAATACAATGTTAGAGATGTAAAAAAAAGTGACTGCATTTTCAAGACATCTATTGGTTAAAGCCTCCGGTGGAGGAAAAACATTTATAATTTTTGCGATTGGACGCAACATTTCCGAGTTAAAACCACTTTTTATTTTAGCAATTTTCTTATTTTGGCGATTTTTTTAAAAAAATTCTTCCATGCGCATTGGACCACTTTATGAATCCCCTTAGAAACTCTAAAAAATTGGTTATTTTTTCGATTGGACGTTCCCGTTTCCGAGATATAGAAATCTTTCCTAATTTTTTCATATTTTCTATCAAAAATGGGGATTGGTTACCCATGGGACCCATTACCCATCGTCGTGGGCAACTACCCATTATTTTCCCCATTACCCTATGGGTAATCGTGATGGTTAATTCCCATTGCCATTATTTTCCCCATACACTCTGGGTAATGGGTAAACGATCGCTACATATTCCCCACGGCAATAATAATGGGTTACCCAGGGTAACCCATTACCCACGAAATACGAACCCTGCTTAGCGTGAAATAAAACAACACGCTTATTATGTAGGTGAGATAGAAACGAAAAGAAAATTGGAACACTTGATCCATAAATTAAGCACACTTTTGTTCCACTGTCAATTTCTTCAATTATATATACACACTTCTTTCTACACCAACGTATACATATACATTGCATAGAAAATAGTTAGTGATTTTATTTACATAATAAAATATTGTTTAAGCGAAAGGTTTAAAAACTACAAATAATCTACTTCACTTTTGCCAATACATACTAAAGTATATATTTTCTAAAACTCCAAATACTACCCTCGTCTTAGTCTTAGCGAAACTAAAGTATTACAAAATGATATTACTAAAGCAAATCATATATTCTACAAGAAATATAATATTTTATATCAGTACAACCGTTAATATTTATATAGATTTATAATATCAGAAAAGTAAAAAATCACTTGTTAATTATCTCAAAAATTTAAAAACTCAAAAAAAAACTCAAAATATTTCAAATAATTTTAGATAAAACCAAATGCTCCAAATTTATACTTATAACAACATTTACATTTAAATATATTAATTAATTTACCTATATAAAATAGCTTTAAATTTCAAATTTTTATTTAATCTATTCCAATGTAACGACTGATCAATAAATGCGTACACAAATGCGTATAAACATACATAGATATTTAAAATTAATACAAATTATAAATGTTAGTTCTTAACTCGGTAAAAAGTGTATTAAATTCCGCACTAAGAGCCGACATTTTTAATTGGTCTTACCTCTTAAGTTTTGTTCATTTTGTGAAATATTCTGTTTTGATTGGGATACAGATCCATTATTTTTTGTGGGTGTTGTCCAAAAGGGATTACTTTCATCTTCTTTGAAATTTTCATTGACAATACATTGTAGACAAAATGTATGCAAACAATTTAAGCAACGGGGATCTTTGAAAGATTCCCTACAGATTTGACACAACAATTCTTCAGGATATTGTGGTGGCTCTGGGGATGATGCGTGTACTACTAAGGCGTCACTTATGGGAAGAGAGGGGCGTCTACAATAAGAAAATAAAAAACAATAATAAACATACAGTATTATTTTTAAATACTTCATTTAATATTTTTAAAATTTAATACATTATAACAAAACAATTCGACAAGACATGACTTTTTGGCGTTTGTCAAAAGTTTACGTATTATTTGCTAAATTCTTAAGTTCTTAATAATGCCGATGACTTTTCAGAAATATATTTTTGACTAAAAATATTTTTCATTTCAAGCTGAAACAAAGGTAAAAATTTAGTGTTGAATAAAATTAAATATAATATTCATTATTTCCATTATATCCTGCTCTGACCACCTTCAAAAAAAAATTTCTTTCGGCGGCGGTCACCTCGCATAGTGACGGCGACACTATCGAGTATATAGCCATGAAAAAAAGCTTCTCAAAATACCGTTCGGAATCGGTGTAAAACTGTAGGTCCCAATCAGTGAGTGAAAACTGGAAAGCGCACAGCTCAGTGATTGTGAGAAGTTCTCCCCGGTCCCTTCATGGGATGTAATGGGAAACCATTTATTTTTATTTTTTATTCATTATTTCATCTTATTGATACACGCTGTACCTTGTTTCTGTAGTTCTCGAATCGTAAAAGTTTTCACATTAAGCATGAAAAAAGAAATTCTATCGTTTCTCGATTTGTGAGTAAAAGTGTTTCTGTATATCAATGCGAAAAGAGGCAACACTGATGACGTTTTTATTGGAATATTAGCCGTCCCGGCAGACTTCGCCCTGCCGACAAAAAGTATTCAATGATGTCATGGCCACAAATGTATTTATATCGGAAAACACATCACCACAAAAGTGTGCGCAAAACGAAAATACGTAGATATTTTTTGATGGTTGTTTGGAACGAAGTTATGGGCTAAATGAAAAAAATTAAACAACTTTATCAACTTTATTACATCTCAGTATTATCAACTATATAGGGTACTTTTTGCTTTGGTTTGTGTCTAGACTAACATATGGAGGGAAAATTCTTGTTTAATGAGAAGTTTCAAGGAGGAGCGCCTGTAATGTGAAGCGCAGTTGCCTATTATTGCACGCACACAAACGTTCTTTCCTAGTGTTAGTGTGGCCATCACTGATCTATACATATATAAGTATAGCTGGACCGGCAAACTTCGTTTTGCCTTCAAAGTTTTTGTAATGCCCAAGGGTGAAAAACATTATTTTGTTCCATTATGTTCGCAGTAAATGAATAGATCTGCTGGTGTTTCGACACGGGATAATGCCACGTTTAATTGACAATGAGCAAATAAACCTGTAGTTGACTGGAATATTAAGAAGAAGAATGTAAAATAACTATTTGTCAGAAGTATTTGTTTAGATTTCGATCGTGTGCTGATTTGTTTAAGAAGCTTCTCATTATACTATAATATTTTTGTTATTTTTTTTCTATTTACAGTGTAACACGGTTATAACGTCCACGGATACAACGAACTATGCTTTTAACGAACGGTTTTTATTATTCCCAATGATATTAGTTACACTTTTCATACCAAAAACGTTGTTTATAACGAACACGATTATACCGAAATTTGTTTATAACGAACAAGTATTTATGTGCCCGACAAAAAAATTCCCGTACTAAATACTACATACATATATAACGAACACCCTTTTCGGGGTTTTCCCTACACTCACAGGAAAACTTTTGTAAACAAACTACCGTTGTTTTTTAAGAAATACACACAAGATTTATCAATGTATGTACAGTAGGCATATAACTTTTTACAATTTTTGCAAATACGAAAAACGGCTTACCATAGTCGAATAGAGCATAAAAAAGTATGAACCCCCATTATTTTTTTTTTGCGAAATTGCAAAAAAGTTTCCGCGCAAAACGAAATTACTTTTTTATCAGAACTGCTGAAAAAAACAAAAAAAGTTTTGTACAGTGTACACGTTTTTCTTCATAATAATAGATATTTATTTAACTAATAATCTTCCTATTATTCCAAACGCCTTTTAATGGACCTAAGGGAAGTGCCCCACCCACCCCAAAGTAATTTTTCTTCAGAAAATTCTGATTCAATATTAAAAAATTTAAAAAAGAAAAAGCAAGTTATTCAAGAACTCGCATAGTGAAATAATAATAACATCGTATAGTCATTTGTTTTATCATTCAATTTAGAAATTGAAATAAATATTTCAAATCTGTTTTTAACGGGATAATTAAATATTGTTCGTGTAAAAATGTTTAAGACAAGTGCTAAAAATGTTGAAAAGTATTGTAATACGTGGAAAGAAAATTTAGCTACCAATACACAATGTATAAAAAATGTGGACATTCCATTGTTCAAACTATGTAAAAAGGTCAAAGAAAAGTTTGTTATTGGAAGATTTAATAGCCTTGGAAAGGAAATAAAGTGTAAGAAAAGAAGAACACAAATTGTCGTTAGTGAACTTTCAGTTTTGTGGAAGAAGCTCAATTTTAAAACACTTTCCTTAAGGTCTATTAAAATAAATGTGGAAAGATTAATAAAGTCGTACCAAAACTTTTTAAAACGCCGTAATAAATATAGTTTTAATAAAATTTTTGATATAACTTCAAACAACGAAGAGCAACAATCAGACGAATCGGAGCATTTCCCGATTTCAATATCTGAAACCGATAATGTGCCGTTGGATGATGATTACAAACTTCCAACCATAATGGACCATGATCAGGTGTCATCAGATGATGATATTACCTACAAACCCCCTGCCAGCCTATTACAAAAAAAGAAGTCTATGAAAGCAGCTGTTAACTTAGTTATGAATGCAAACGTTAGCACTAGAAAGGCCGCAAAAATATGTAAAGAGTTGTCTGAATCTGGTGTAGAGATATTGTCGCCATCCCAACCTGGAATTTACAAAGCTTACACCAAAAATGCCGAACAAAAGAAAAAACTGTTGAAAAACACTCTTAGCAATGAAAACTGGTGCTTGCATTTTGACGGGAAAAAAATTGGAAAGTAGGAATATCAGGTCGTAGTACTGAAAAATGCTTCTAGGGAAGTAAAATTAGGTGTACTAGTTCTGAATGATGGAAAAGCGTCGACGATATTTCACAGAATAAAAGAATTATTATGTGATTTCGACTTGTTGGAATCAATTAAAATGATAATTTGCGATACAACCAGTGTGAATACTGGCAGACACCATGGTGTTGTCACTCGCCTACAAAATTTTTTGAAATCCTTTTCATTGCCCGCTCCACAGTATATTGGTTGTCAACATCATGTGCTAGATTTGATATTAAAACATGTCATGGATGAGCTTTTAGAGGGAAAAACATCATCGCCCAATATTTCATACAATTTAATTCCAAATTTAATAGAAAATTACGATGATCTAAAAAAAGAGTATAAACAAAATAAAGAGTGTATTAAGGTTAAAAGCATTAAATGGCGAAATGACATGCAATACTTATATGAATTGGTCCAAGCTTTTAAATACTTCGAGAAAAATTAACGTTTCCCTACATAAAATTTAAAGCAATACCAGCACTCAGTAATGCCCGTTGGAATTCTAGAGCTATTTTGGCACTTTTAGCCTTTATACTTATTCCTGAATATCGTTTGCAATTATATCCTATTTGTAAGTTTGTGTGTGGAGCTTGGAGCGAAATCTGGTTTTTCGATCATACTTTCAACAAAAATAATTTCGCCACACTACAGAAATCATTGGCCGGCTTCACAAAACCAAATGAATGTTTTCTCAGACATTGGGTAAATAAACCATCAGCTATTGAGGAAGTTCAGCGAAGTAACATCTGGGCAGAGCGTGCAATTAAAATTGTGCAAGACATTTTACCATTGTGTAAATCATCACATACATACTTTAAACTTAAAACTTATTTCATATAACAATTGACAAAAATTTAAAAATAAAAATGTTAAAAAAAATAAAAATATTAAAAAAAAATCTGACTTTTTTTAGAAATCGCTTTTGCGCGGAACGTTTTTGAACCGAAATCACCTAAAAAAGTGATATTCATTACGTGGTGGTATGCCAATTTTTTCGTCAAAATTTGTTATATGCCTAATGTACAGGTTATCGCATTAGAACAGAATGTGACATTTTTAATGTCATTTGGTACCCAATTGCGTTGAATTTTACAGCTTCGGTACGATAGACAGCTACAAAAGGCCTGTTGTTGTTGCCATTTTTTGAATTTAGAGAATTATATTGAAAAGAAAATACATACTAAAAACTACAGTTCAAAAAAAAATTTCAGATTTTTTTAAATAATATGTCTATATATGGGCATTTCCACAGAAAGGTCCACCATGATCGAAAAATTAAAAGTTAACCAACAGTTTTTTCTTGCTTGTTTTATTAAAGAAAAGTACCCAAAGAAAAGTATATTAAAGAGTTCAAAGCTTATCTTAGTTACCACTAACTATGAGCAAATGGACTACAAAGTTTTCTTCATATTTTGGTCACAATTTTTAACTTTTAATAACATTTTCTCTTAAAGTGTATTTCTTTAAAAGAGCAATGGGGCAAGTGCACTCTTATCATAAAATATTTGTAACAGTAACAATCAACTCATAAAAAATAAAAAGAGAGTAAATAAAGATCAGTAAACGGTAAATTTTTGATTTGCTTTCATTGACATTGTAATGTCACATTCGTGACCGCAAAACATCATTTATTCTCATTACTACTGTGTTGCTGGTTGCAAGTGTTTCAAATTTTTAATTTAAATCAAGTTTTCTGCGACAAATTTAATACAAAAAAAAAACTGAAGCATATCAAGCCGAGATAATTTTTTATAGAATTTCAAACTTTGTCGCGTCACGTCACCCATCACATTTATCGTAAGTAGAACGAACCGCTTGTCTATTTAAATATTTTTATTTTAAATTATATGTACATATCTGTTTTTCATAGATGGAATCTTTAGCCAATAAGAGGAAGGAAAAGGCACAGCGTTATAGAGAAAAAATAAAAGCAGACCCAGTTAAGTCACAAATAAGCCGTAGAAAAACTAAAGAAAGAGCGCAAAAGTACAGAAACAAGTTTGTAGAATTGACGAAAAATAACAACAAAATGTTAGAGGAAAGAAGAGAAAAAAATCGAATAAGGCAGCAACAGTATCGCGCGGAAAAGAAATGTAAAAATCAAGAACCGAATTTAAATATACATGAAATGTGTAGCAAGTACAGCTGTAAGCAAACATTCGGAAAGGCTTTGAAAAAAGCAGAAAAAGCTTTGCCAATTAACTTAGTAAAAAGAAAACAAATTGTGGATCATTTGCATCAAAAATATGGCACGCCTATTGAGGAAACAGAAATCAGATTGAGTTCGAGAATGGAAAAACAAATCGAAATAATCGAAAAGTTTTACACGCGTGATGACATTAGTGTCCAAGCTGCAGGACGGAAGGATACTTATGTAGTCGGTGGGGAAATAGTGAATAGGTGGGGAAATAGTGCTGATGACGACTTCTGAAGCTTACGAGCTATGTAGAAAAGAGATTAATGTCGAATGTGCCGGTAAGTCTACATTTTATAATTTTCGGCCAAAACACATATAACTTTCAAGCAAGATGCCACCTAACATGTGCGTATGCATGCACCGTGCAAATTTTGAATTTCTTTGGGAAGGCTGCTCAAAAATAATAAAATCATTTTCCTGTGATTTTGAAAGTTTTCTAAAATCAGCGTGTTGTAATATCGAGCAAGAAATCTGTATGATACACAGTTGTGAAAATTGTGTAAAGAATATAAAGAATGATTTAGTTCCTTTAGAATATGTGTCGAGTATGGACAAAACAGTTAAATGGCAACATTGGCGGAAAGTGGATGATCGCATAGCATTAACCTACACAGTAGCTCCCTTAGCTGACCTCATACACGGATTAGAGGTACAGTTATCCTCTTTCAAACGTCATTTCTTCGTAAAACGTGCCCATCAAAATTATTTTGAATTGAAAAAGAATAATATTAAGGCAAAAGACCTAATAATACAAATAGATTTTGCGGAGAACTATCGATTAATCTGCCAAAATGAAGTTCAGAGCGCGCACTTCAGCTATCGTCAAGTTACCATTTTTACGTGCGTTGCCTGGCTAGTTGATGGAATAAAATCGTATGGAATAATAAGTGATAAGCTCACTCACAATAAGTTCGATGTTTACTGCTTTATTACAACACTTGTAGAACAGATAAAAAACGAACACGGACAATTTGAAAATATTTATATATTTTCGGACGGAAGCAGCTCCCAATTTAAAAATAAATTTATTGGCCGAAGCTTGCCTGAGTTTCTCTTAAAATTCGGCTGCAAAAACATCGAGTGGAACTATTTTGCAACGTCTCACGGCAAAGGTGCAGTCGATGGAGTAGGAGCTGTAATCAAAAGAAAAGTTTGGCAGATGACAAAGGCTAAAAATTTGGTGTTGCAAAATGCTTTTTCGTTTTTTGAATGTGCTCGAAATCACATTTATGGGGTTCACTTAATTTATATTTCTTCAGAGCAAATAGAAAACTTTTCTGTATCCTTGATCGAAAAATGGAAGGAGGAGTTGCCAAATATACCTGGAATACAAAACAAACATTTCTTTTCGTGTGATCAAAAATTACAATTAAAAATAGCTGTTACTGCATTTACTTCTAAAAGTAATATTTTATAAAAATTATTACAAATTTTTATTATAATTTCACCCATTTTACATATACTTGAATTAATCTAATTTCCATGGAAACCAATGTAATTTTCATAAATAAAGTTACCACATATAATATAAAATGTCTCTTTTATTCCATTAACTAAAATAAAACAAAAAAAAAAAAAAAAAAATTTTGAAAATAATTGCTAACATGTATGAAATAGAAAATTTATGTCACATCACATGATGTCACGTCACGTTTTACATTATTGGTTGTAAAAAAAATAAAAAAATGTTTTATTACTTCAGAAAATTGTAAAACAAGCCAATAACATTCCAAATCATATTAAAAAAAGTTTTGTCAAAAAAGTCCGACGCAATTCGCACTGCTTTGTGTTTTTGTAATAAGAGAAAAAACTAACTTCTATTTATGTCACGTCACGTCACCCTCTTTAGTTGCCTATATTTTAGGACCATGCAGTTCAGTTGTTTTCTTTTCTTACGTTTTTCACAAAAATATAAAGAAGTATAAAAAAGTAGAGCTTCCTCGCTTTTTATCTCATTGAAACGTACGACTGTCACATATGTGACCATGGAAATGCCCATATGTATGTACTATATATGGTATGCGAGAATTCACTTGTACTTCTTAAGACGTTGAAGGTTTTTGTTTTTTTACTATGAACATTGTTTTAGCCTTTTTAAATGTGATTTTTATAGTAGATATTTACTTTAATAAATGAAGATGTTTATAAAAAGTATTAAAAAAAGTGTTTGCGTTTTTTATTATTTACAACAATATTTTATTGATACCATTTGAGTTCGCTATAATTTTAGTACACTTTATATAGATATTATATAAATTTTTTGTAATATTTAGTGCGTCATACAATTTTTTATACTACGGATATAACGAACTATGTATATAGCGAAGTAAGCCGTCAGCCCCTTCGAGTCCGTTATAACCGTGTTGCACTGTATTCAAGTGCAATATGTCTAGTTTTGCCATCTGGTACAAATGTATATTAGTCGGAAGGTTTACCTACACGTGAACATGCAGCATATATTGTCCTTGGGAAAACACAGATTTGTCAAATTTAAGCCACTGCCCTTGCGCTTTATTAATGGTCATCGCAAATGCCAACGGAATCGCAAACTGGAATCTTTTTAAATCGATGGGCAAGTCTGTAAGTATCATGGGAATGCGTGGAATCAGTAAATCAATTCGTTTATAATTTCCAGTGATTATAGTAGCCTGTATAAGATTATTCTGAATTTTTTTTTTAAATGCATTATTGGGATTACGATATTTAGGATGCTCTCGAAACTGACCTCAATGATATTCATATTCATTCGTACCTGTGGTCACTTTCTGACCTTTTTAATAGCCGTATTTTTATTGGTTTTCCCCAAAAAGTAATTTGCATCATATCAGTAGTATATGTACCGAACCTCACATTCCTACACTGTATCAAACAGTGAACTTTAAAAAAAATTATTTAAATCGAATCGGCCATATATTTTTTGAGATACATACTTTGAAATATGTTGTCAAGTACCTGGTTTACGGACAATTGTTTGATATAGTGTATGTAATAGTCAAATATTGACGCGCCCCTTTTGCCAACTTGCTTTCAAATAGCCTGTTCGTATATGTAGGCACACTGTAACATACTGTGAAATTTTGAGGACGATCAAACTATTATTATGACTGCTTTAACGGTTTATTTTAAAAGGGGCCTTGTACATCGCACTACCACTCTGGCTGTAACTCATAATGTATCAACAACATACATACCAAATCTCATCTTCATACCTCTGATAGTTCATGAGATACAGCCATTTTAAATTGCAAATGGTATGGGCGGTGCCACGCTGCTTTATCCAATCACCACCAAGTATAGCCAAGGATTGTCAGCAGGTTATCAGTACCGCATTATGAAATTTTCATAACAATCCGTGTATTAGAAAAGCCGTCAGAGCGATTTTTGAAAAGGGGGCGTGGCACGGCCTGGGTTACCCTTATCATTAAGGGGTATGAAAAATATATGTTGGCCGATTCTCAGACCTACCCGATATGCGCACAAAATTTCATACATATCGGTCCAGCCGTTTCGGAGGAGTAAGGTAACTAACATTGTGATACGAGAATTTTATATATATACAGATTCCAAGACAGCTGTCAAGTAATACAAACAAAATAAGTTAGTGCAAAAAAAAACACAACAAACAGAAGTTATTTTAAGAGATTCCCACTGCTCCTTTCAATTTGTGTTGGAATTTAGTCCTCCAAATTGTCCCTTGCAAAGTCTAATTTAGTTGACATATATTCAACTATATTTTCTTTTTTGATTTTTCTGTAATATTTAGGACAACTTAATTGAAAACATAACAAAATGGTATAATTCTTAAAAGCCTTTCTGTAGAAACAATATCAAAATCTCGCACCGTTTTAATTTGTGAGTATTTTTGACGTTTCAAATTTTAAATTTTTCGACTCCCTAGTTTTTAGAAACAGAGAAAACATTTTTTTAATAAGAATGAAAACAAAACAGTACGTGACAGAAAGTTTTCGCAAAACAAATGTTGTAGAAACAGTCACATGTGAGAAGCGGTTTTTTGTACCAATTCGTAGCGTTTTTGTTTCATTTCACATGTTTCATGTGAAAACTTCTTCGATTCGAGAACAACAGAAACGAGGTACTGTATTGTTTGTTGTTTATATGTAAATATAACATGTGTTTGGAGCTTGTCGCAAATATAGAATAATTGTGTCCAAACCCATTGTTTTTGCTTTTCAATATTACATGTTGGAGCACAGAGCAATATACCCCAGTCTCTATCAATATCTTTACGTTCTCTCGATGACGACGAGGTAGTAGTCCATTTTATCGAGCTCGAGTTGCAGTTGTACTTTACTCTTTGCTTGGACATAAAACGGGCAGAAATAAAAGGAAATGCGTATTTACGTTCGATGCTACAAACATAATTTAGCTGTTATTAGTATCAAACACTAACGGCCTTATTCATAAAAAATCATTAAATTACCTCTAAAGCAGTCATCAGTTATTGAAAGCTTTAAGATTTGGCGAAGGTTTTATTAGAACCGTATTCATAATGAGTATTTTGACTAGGGAACAGATAATTGACTGACAACCCTGTTTTATGTATTCTTACAGTGCTTGTGATGCAAAAACAAGATGAACAATAACCGATAGACTTAATTAATTTTTTTTATTTGAATGCGTCAATGCAGTTTTGCAAAATTTTAAACATTACTGGAAAGAACTATTCAATAAAAAGATCAATTAATATTTTGCTGTATTCATAAATTTGGAA
The DNA here is from genome assembly GCA_963931995.1 of Phaonia tiefii. Classification (NCBI taxonomy): domain Eukaryota; kingdom Metazoa; phylum Arthropoda; class Insecta; order Diptera; family Muscidae; genus Phaonia; species Phaonia tiefii. Next base: position 190,210,704 of record OZ008368.1, on the reverse strand, counting down.
GAAGTGTCAAAAAATCATATTGAATTGGATTTTAGTTTTGGGTAGTCGAATATAAAACCGGATAATAGGTTGTAGTTTCAATGTTTTGATTTTATGTACATCACTATGTAAACAAAAGTTCATTTCAGTTAAAAATGATAAAAATTGGACCGAAATTATTTGGTTGCTTGGCAGGATAATGTGACATTATAAACGCTGCAAATATACACACAATAATTCCACGTGTTTATATCGCATAAATATTTAAGTACGGCACTCGTGAAATGTAAAAAAATTGTTTCAATTGTGTATTAATCCGGATAAAATGGCCTTAAAGAAGGGTTAAACGTTCAACAAAAATGGCGACGTTAGAGAACTCTTAACAGAGGAATTTTTCGATTACGAATACAATTTTTGGGCTTTACCTTCTTAAACCTTTAACAAACCTATGACAACTTTTTATGAATAAGGCCGTATGTGTTTGTGTTATAAATACAGTTGTATTTTTTGCACACCAGGTGGAATGTGTTTTAATATTTCTTATTGACTGTTGTTGTTAGCATACATTTGTGTTCTATTTAATAGGGCCCATACACGACACCTGGTTTACGGACAATTGATTGTGCCATCAAGCTTGAAGCATACAACAATAGCATACAACAGCATTGTACAATATTCATTTATTTCCAAATAGTGTGCTGAAAAGGTCTTAATGAATAATAGAAAAATTTGTGCTGCGTGATAGAAAAAAAGCATATTTGGATGAAGAAATGGTTAAAAAACAAAGAATTTATAAATAATTTTAATAATTATAATAACAAATAAATTTATAAAAATAAAATAAATTTATAATACATAATAAAAAAATTATTTTTCTCTCGAATTCATAGTTGCGCGATGTTTGCTGCTTGACAACTTCTTCTAACTGAGCTAATTTCGCAATACACGACACCAGCATGTTGGTACAATCATTAAAATATCAAACCATTTTTGATTTTGCACCAGCAGCTGGTGCAATCACACATACACTGTCAATCGGCTGGCACAATCACTTGATTGCGCCAGCATGCTGGTGTCGTGTATGGGCCCTTTAACACAATAATTTTAACTCACAAAACGAAATGCCGTTGTTGTTATTTTGTTCGTTGTTTTGAACCATTGCCTCTATCTGGTATTAGTAAAGCAATTCTTTTCAACATCGAACGTAAATATCACACCAGGCCAAATGTCATAAATTTGGTGAGAGAACTATTAGGTCTATTATAACTATTAGTCTATGATTTATGCTCCGTTGAGAGCAAGAGAATAAAAGAGAGAAAAAGGGATAACATATTCACAGACTAAGTTGTAAACGTGTATGTGAATTTCCTTTGCTCTTGCAAAATATTTGTCTTTTCATTTCAGCCATCTTTATTCACAATTGCACACGTTTCATTGACATTTTTATCAGCTGATTTTGACAATGTCAATATCATTGTGTTTGCTATTCAATATTACATGTTGGAGACACAATGATTAATATATGTTATAATATATGAGTTTGTGGCCCAAATATAGCTTTGTTTGCGATACAAATACATCTGTAATTGTTGCACTCTTTATGCTTTGTCGATAGCAAGAGAATAAATGAGGGGCAGAGAGAGATTATTCTCAGCCTAAGCAGGAGGTTTCTATGGCACAGCTGATCCAGGTGGAATGTGTTTTAATATTTCTTATTGACTGTTGTTGTTAGCATACATTTGTGTTCTATTTAATAGGGCCCATACACGACACCTGGTTTACGGACAATTGATTGTGCCATCAAGCTTGAAGCATACAACAATAGCATACAACAGCATGGTACAATATTCATTTATTTACAAATAGTGTGCTGAAAAGGTCTTAATGAATAATAGAAAAGTTTGTGCTGCGTGATAGAAAAAAAGCATATTTGGATGAAGAAATGGTTAAAAAACAAAGAATTTATAAATAATTTTAATAATTATAATAACAAATAAATTTATAAAAATAAAATAAATTTATAATACATAATAAAAAAATTATTTTTCTCTCGAATTCATAGTTGCGCGATGTTTGCTGCTTGACAACTTCTTCTAACTGAGCTAATTTCGCATTACACGACACCAGCATGCTGGTACAATCATTAAAATATCAAACCATTTTTGATTTTGCACCAGCAGCTGGTGCAATCACACATACACTGTCAATCGGCTGGCACAATCACTTGATTGCGCCAGCATGCTGGTGTCGTGTATGGGCCCTTTAACACAATAATTTTAACTCACAAAACGAAATGCCGTTGTTGTTATTTTGTTCGTTGTTTTGAACCATTGCCTCTATCTGGTATTAGTAAAGCAATTCTTTTCAACATCGAACGTAAATATCACACCAGGCCAAATGTCATAAATTTGGTGAGAGAACTATTAGGTCTATTATAACTATTAGTCTATGATTTATGCTCCGTTGAGAGCAAGAGAATAAAAGAGAGAAAAAGGGATAACATATTCACAGACTAAGTTGTAAACGTGTATGTGAATTTCCTTTGCTCTTGCAAAATATTTGCCTTTTCATTTCAGCCATCTTTATTCACAATTGCACACGTTTCATTGACATTTTTATCAGCTGATTTTGACAATGTCAATATCATTGTGTTTGCTATTCAATATTACATGTTGGAGACACAATGATTAATATATGTTATAATATATGAGTTTGTGGCCCAAATATAGCTTTGTTTGCGATACAAATACATCTGTAATTGTTGCACTCTTTATGCTTTGTCGATAGCAAGAGAATAAATGAGGGGCAGAGAGAGATTATTCTCAGCCTAAGCAGGAGGTTTCTATGGCACAGCTGATCCAGGTGGAATGTGTTTTAATATTTCTTATTGACTGTTGTTGTTAGCATACATTTGTGTTCTATTTAATAGGGCCCATACACGACACCTGGTTTACGGACAATTGATTGTGCCATCAAGCTTGAAGCATACAACAATAGCATACAACAGCATGGTACAATATTCATTTATTTACAAATAGTGTGCTGAAAAGGTCTTAATGAATAATAGAAAAGTTTGTGCTGCGTGATAGAAAAAAAGCATATTTGGATGAAGAAATGGTTAAAAAACAAAGAATTTATAAATAATTTTAATAATTATAATAACAAATAAATTTATAAAAATAAAATAAATTTATAATACATAATAAAAAAATTATTTTTCTCTCGAATTCATAGTTGCGCGATGTTTGCTGCTTGACAACTTCTTCTAACTGAGCTAATTTCGCATTACACGACACCAGCATGCTGGTATAATCATTAAAATATCAAACCATTTTTGATTTTGCACCAGCAGCTGGTGCAATCACACATACACTGTCAATCGGCTGGCACAATCACTTGATTGCGCCAGCATGCTGGTGTCGTGTATGGGCCCTTTAACACAATAATTTTAACTCACAAAACGAAATGCCGTTGTTGTTATTTTGTTCGTTGTTTTGAACCATTGCCTCTATCTGGTATTAGTAAAGCAATTCTTTTCAACATCGAACGTAAATATCACACCAGGCCAAATGTCATAAATTTGGTGAGAGAACTATTAGGTCTATTATAACTATTAGTCTATGATTTATGCTCCGTTGAGAGCAAGAGAATAAAAGAGAGAAAAAGGGATAACATATTCACAGACTAAGTTGTAAACGTGTATGTGAATTTCCTTTGCTCTTGCAAAATATTTGTCTTTTCATTTCAGCCATCTTTATTCACAATTGCACACGTTTCATTGACATTTTTATCAGCTGATTTTGACAATGTCAATATCATTGTGTTTGCTATTCAATATTACATGTTGGAGACACAATGATTAATATATGTTATAATATATGAGTTTGTGGCCCAAATATAGCTTTGTTTGCGATACAAATACATCTGTAATTGTTGCACTCTTTATGCTTTGTCGATAGCAAGAGAATAAATGAGGGGCAGAGAGAGATTATTCTCAGCCTAAGCAGGAGGTTTCTATGGCACAGCTGATCGAAAAGCTACTAGGGAAATGATGTAGAATGATATACCAGAGAAGACATAGAGATTATAGACCATGCAGCAAATTAAGTTTAAATAGTGTTTGATTGATACTAATGACAGCAAAATTATGTTTTTTAATTGTTTGCATCGAACGAAAATATGCATTCCCTTTTATTGCTGTCCGTATTATGTTCAAGCAAAGAGTAAATTATAAAAGCAACTCGGACTCGATGAAATGTCATAATACCTCGTCGTAATCAAGAAAACATGAAGAGAGGGATAGCGGCTCTTGCCTATTTCTTTATGGCCTAAGTTAATGTTGTTGTACGTGTGGAATTGTATTTTTGCTCATGACGTGCGTGTTTTTTTCTCAGTGTATTATGACCTGTAATCAAAAAGGGTGATCCGTGTGTCTGTTCCGACTATCGCGGTATCAGTCGTTTATCCATCGCGTATAAGGTATTGTCGACCGTATTATGTGAAAAACAGTAGTATACCTATGAGAGTTCTGGACCAAAAACGCGTGTATTTAAGATAGGAGGTCGAAATTCACAAAAAGTGGGTCAAACCCAACTTTTCCAACCTCCCTCGTCATCTAGCTATCTCACTCTCTCTCATTGTTCAAAATCTAGCTATCTCTCTCTCTCACATCAAACACACACGTAGAGTTGGGCTTCGGGAATTTCCCGACGGGAATTCTCGAGAAATTTTCGAGATTTTTCCATCCCGAATCTCGAGAATTGAAATTTTTAACATTTCGGGAAATCCCGAATCTCGAGAATATCTCAAGATTTCTCGAGAAATCCATTTTCTTTTAAAAATTTTTTGTTGACAAATATTAATAGAAAAAACAATCCTTTCAAAAGTAAGAGAATCTTAAGTTTGCAAGTAAGAGAATACACATATGATTATTATGATAACACCAAACTGTAACGGCCATTCTGTTAGACAGAATCGCACATTATATGACATAGCAACAAGCGAAAACGACCATACTGTTACGCAGAAGCAGTGTTTGTTGCTTCATGTCCGAGCGTAACGTGTTGTTGTAAAATGAGGCTGCTGTTTTAACATATGCGTTGTGCATGAGACTACAACTACTATATGAGTTTTGACATGTATGTTGTGCAATCAAAACAAAAACCGATAAAAAAAAGTTCGAACAGACTATGGAAAAACACTTGTTGCTTTGTTCGCAGACTGCACAGACGACGTTTGCAAATTTATTTTTTGTGGTAAGCGGGTGCATTTCATTTAAATTCTTATTGAGCGTTAGCCATCATAAGCTCTTTTAATTTTCAATTTTGTGCCAACTGATAAAGTATAAATCATATATCGTATAATAAAATATTTTGTGGTGAAAATATTAAAAATTTTAAGTTTTAACAAAAAGTTTAAAATTTGTAAGTAAAAATAAAACGGGAAACCCCTTAAATTTTTGCTAAAACTATTTAAGTTTTGAATCGACGTATCGTTGACGGTGAATACCGGTTAGTTACTTCCTTTAAAAAACAAAATTTAAAACAAATTTTGAATTGTCAGCATTACAAATCATGAGTTCAGAAAACGAATACGACCAAGTTTGGAAGCTTTTCAAGCGATTTAAAGACGAAGCAACATGTTTGAAATGCAATAAAATCATTAAATGCAAGTCATCGTCAACATCTGGACTTCACCGTCACTTGCAGAGGATACACAACATGGAGGGAAGGGAAAATGAGGCTGCAAAAGAACAGCCACCAGCTAAGAAAGCACGAACTCTTCACAACTTTTTCACTACTTCTTCCTCGCCTGCATCGCTTGAACAAATTGTTGCAAAATTGGCTGCAAAAGATGGAATTCCAATCAAAATCACAAAGCTGTTCTGGGTTTGGTTATGAAGTACTGCACGACCATAAAAAGCGATTTGAAGAACAAAATTGAAAATTTTAAATCGGCACAGCGTAAGTTTAGCTTGAGCATCGACGAGTGGACAAGCGTGCGAAACCGACGTTACATGAACATCCATATATATTATGACGATGGAGAATCTGACAACCTTGGCCTGGTTCGCATTCAAGAATCATGTCCCTCTGAAAAAGTATATGAGCTCGTAAATGCAAAGCTTTTAGACTTCAATTTAAACCTCCAGTCAGACATCGTCGCTATTACAAGTGATGGTGCCAGTGTGATGATCAAATTTGGGAGACTATCACCAGCGCATCAACAGATTTGCTACAATCACGGCATACATTTGGCGGTCATGGAGGTAATGTACCAGAAACGAAAAGTCGCAAACACGATATACGATAGTGACGTAAGCGATGGAACCACCGTCGGTGAAAATAATAGTGAAAATGATATAGATTGCGGAGAGGATTCGGATGATAGAGGCGCCGATGAAGATGAAACCAATGCAGCCAGTACTTCTTTTTCCGTCATTAATGCGGAAAACGCTTCCGATGACGAGGACGACAATATCGTATTTGTTGCTGACAAGACAGCCACTATAAAGTCTGCATTTGAAATCGTAACAAAAGTTCGCAAGATAGTTTTGAAATTAAAAAACTCGCCTGTACGGAATGCTATCTTGCAGAATTATGTTAAAGAGGTCGAGAAGAAAGAGCTTTTCTTGCTGTTGGATTTTAAAACACGTTGGAATAGCCTGGAAACTATGCTGGCCAGATACATTCGCATCAGCAACCACGTTCGTAAGGCGCTCGACACGCTCAATTTAAATTTTATGGCCACTACTGACGCAGAAGAAAAGTATTGCGAGGAAATCATAAATGCTCTTAAACCTATACGTGTTGCTGTCGAAGCACTTAGTCGCCAAAATGTGAACTTACTTGCTGCGGATTCTATTCTCAAATTTTTGTTCACAAAATTGGAGAATCAGCACACCGAATTGGGCGACGAATTCTTATCCAGCCTAAAAAAAAAATTAACAGCTCGTAGATCTAGCCCTTTGTTATCGGCCTTCAAATATTTACACGATCCAGTTAACAGCTATGGTGACAAATCTGAATTTTTCCAGACCTGTTCCAAAACAGAATTAATAAAAGAAGCCGAAACGTACTTGGTTCGTCTTTTTTCTACAAGCATTCAAGAAGACCAAGCAGTGTCTGGTTCTGACGATGATGACGTTACCAACAACGCCGATGAAGAAGATATGGCCAAACAACTTGAAAAATACGTTCAGCAATGCTCAAAACCTAAAGCAAACCCTGCACAACATGCGGCAAACCAGCTTTTTTCGTCGCTTAGAAACGAGCTAAAACTATATGAAAAAACTGGACAGAAAACACAAAATGTTGAAAGACTGATCGGGGCTTTTAACACTATTAAGCCAACATCGACTCAAAATGAGAGGAATTTTTCTATAGCGGGCAATTTTGTGTCCGAAAAGCGTACGCGATTGTCAGACGAAGCCATTAACAGTCTGTGTTTTTTAAAACACCATTTTGGTAAATAATGTTTTCAATCACTTTTTCCCCCTATTGTAATAAGTATAATTTGAATTATTTTTGTTTTGCTTTTTTTTTTACTTATTTTTGTTAAAGTATATGATTTTGAAATTATTGAAATAGTAATATTTTCAAATATTTTTTTATATTATTTATACTTAAATACAAATAAATAAATAGAATATTTTATGAAATTCATTGCTTTTACACTGATTTTAGATGTTTTTTAGAATTTTTTTTGAATTTTTCCCGATATTTCGAGAATTCTCGAGAATTCTTTTCGGGAAATCCCGCATCTCGAGAATTGAAATTTTCGTTATTTCGGGAAATCCCGAATCTCGAGATTGGGATTTTTTCGGGAAATACCCAACTCTACACACACGCATGTTTGATTTTTGAACAATGAAAGAGAGTGAGATAGCTATATGACGAGGGAGGTTGGAAAAGTTGGGTTTGACCCACTTTTTGTGAATTTCGACCTCGGAAAAATTGAAGTCCAGACTCAGATCCGGATTCCGAATCGGGTTCGGATTCGGATCCAGATCCAAGATTCGGGTTCGGATTCGGATCCTGATCCGAATCCAGATCCAAGAAGACCTCACCTTTTTTCCCCCCCGAAATTCACAAAAAGTGGGTCAAACCCAACTTTTCCAACCTCCCTCGTCATCTAGCTATCTCACTATCTCTCATTGTTCAAAATCCAGCTATCTCTCTCTCTCTCATATCAAACACACACACACATACACATACAGGGGTGATTAATTTGTGTTAACTGATGAATTCTTCATAGCATTTGAAAATATTGTGTGTACAAACGCTATAAAGTGATGAAAATTGTTTTGTGCTTGCTTTTGCCTACATCTGTTTCAAAAGTAGTGCGCGGTGTAGTGAGACTGTACACAATGCCATAAGTTGTAATCAACAAAGTGGTCAATCAATCCGTATCTACTTCAAAGGTTATGCACGGTGTAGCGAGACTATCCACAAACGCCATTATTTGAAACCTAAAAGTGGCCAACCAACAAACATTGCATGGAAAAGTAATTGAAGCTGTAGTGCATTTTCCCACAAAAACTGGTTAAAGAAGCTACTTTGTAAGCCGATCAGAACTCTCCGATCGGACCAAAATACGCATTAATTTTGCAAAGAAGTAATCTGCTTTGTAGGCGGACTATCCATAAATGCGGCCATTTCCATATAAAAATAAACTGTTTTGAAATCATAATTGACCTAGGGGTGGAAGTGCTAAAGCGCCATGGCCACACATCAAACCATAGATTAATACTTATAGTAGATCTACTAGTTCTCGCACCAAATTTATGACATTTGGCCTGGTGTGATATTTACGTTTGATGTTGAAAAGAATTGCTTTACTAATACCAGATAGAGGCAATGGTTCCAAACAACGAACAGAATAACAACAACGGCATTTCGTTTTGTGTGTTAAAATTATTGTGTTAAATACAACACAAATGTATGCTAACAATAACAGTTAATAAACAAGTTTAAAACACATTTAAATTTCACAGTTTTTCACCAAAATGGCATGAAAAATTAAAGCAAGAAGTTATTGTAATTCCACCTGGTGTATATCACTTTTCGTCAAACATCTCTCTATCACACCGACCGCATCACGAAGAGTGTGAAAGGAAACGTCAGATGAGCCAAATATTCTCTCTAGTCTGAGATTACTCTATGCATCAAACTAACTGATCAAACTCGCTCTTTTTTGATTGTGTTAGTGAAAAAAAAAATTAATGTGAGTCCGATCACAGGGGAGATGTGTAAACATCTAGTAATGAAGTTGGAAGTACTTATGCTTTTAGTATATTTTTTTAATTAATCAATTAAAAGTATCAAAACTTTCAGTATTGTAAATACTTAGGAATTTGCTGGTTTTTGTTTGTTTTATTTAACTTATTTGGTTAGTAAATGGGCACACTGCAGTATATACATATGTACTGCATTAAAAATTATAGTACGCAGTAAATTTACTGATTATTGAAAAAATGCAGTAAATTTTTACTGATAATGAAATTTAATTTGCATTATCAGTAAAATCATAGGGCCGTATTCATAATAATCAGTAATCGGGCATTACTGATTACTGAAAATTCAATGCACCTCATCATAATCATGTAGGCACTTTATAAAAATTGCTGAAAAAAATTTTAAAAATCAGTAAAAATTTACTAGTTAAAGAATTATTTTTACTGAAATTGTAGTAGTACTGCAGAGTGCCCATCTATGGTAAATCCCTTAAGTACAAATAGTTAATATTGGCTTATGGTAACTAAAATAAGATACATATTTACAATTTTGACTCGATTGTATTTAAAAATCTATGGAAAACTGCATCTATAGTAGTGGAATTGTTAGTTGTGGGGGTTTGTGGAGAATTGCTCATATGCAAGTGGAAAACGTCAAATAAAAATTTTGATAAAGCTTGCGACTGTGGGTTTGCACAATTTGTATTAAAATCTCCACCCATAATAATTGGCATGAGATGGAGATTGTTACCCAATTGTCGTGCACCAGCTTCAGTGTAAGGCAACAGTACGTAATGAAGATATGTTATAATCTTAATTTATATTGGAATCTAATAGAAATTTTATTAGAATTATCATTACCTCCATTCAGCTTTGATACACTTTGTGTTGTTTTATGTTCTGAGTTATAATTTTTTTGGTGTTTTGTAAAATATTTTATTATTTTGTATTTGTTGCGGTTGACAAGTTATTAATCAGCTGTTTACTTAAATGTAATGCATGTAGTTATTTTACAACAATGGTTTTCGAAAATTAGTAGCTACTATTGCACACTAGATGGTGCTTATATGCAGCTGTTAAGTATGAATGACAATCTCAAAGACGAAGAAGACTTATAGTTTGACAAGTTTAGTTTTCCTTATTTTGCTTTGTTTTAGTAAATTTCTTATTAAAAGTGCAAAAAATCTTTTTAAAAGTTATTAAAATTAAATGTTTTTGTATTCATTTTATTTATTTGTTTTCATTTGCCTACGATAACATAATGTACGGCAATTAGTGAAAATTAGTCGCTACTATTGCACACTAGATGGTGTTGAGTATATTGTAAGGGCTAGCACAAGTGCATGTTTCGGTTCATTTAATTCATCGTGCAAAATGTTATGCTGTGTGTGTAAGGCCGACGCCAGCAGCGGTTCGAGCCATGCCATGTCTAAACGTAAACCCACTCATAGTAGTCATTGCGACGCAACCGTCGAGTCATACGATGCTATGACTACCCAATGATTGGGTTGAATTGTGTTGTGATACGTGTTGTACCAGCAATCTATGTACATATGTATGTTTGTGACTGTTTTGCTTTTATTTTATTGATTTACTTTAGTAACATAAAAAGGAATTCATTACATATGCAAATGTAATTTCTGTAGGAAAAGGTAATTGTTTAAGAAAATTTACTGTTTTAAGAAAAAGCTGATTATTTAGGAATAGGAATGTTTTTTAAGAAAAGATAATTTTTAAGAAAAAGTACTTCTTTTTAAGAAAAGGTACTTTTGTTAAATAAAAATAATTTTTTAAAGAAAAGGTACATATTTTAAGAAAACAAGTGAAAAATAATTAATTGCGATAATTTAAACATCAATATTCTACATTTTCCCTTTTTTTAATTACAATCATGCGCACACAAATCAAACGTTAGAATAACATAAATTCAGTGTGGGCGACAAAACGTCATCCATACAGTCTTGGATGACTGATGCAACCACTACCATGCAACCACTTCAGTAAAACGACTCATCTTCGAACACGTTGCATTGATTTACTTGAGTCGAACGTAATATTGCCGTCGAATGCGTATGTATACCACGTATTAACAGCATGCATGACGTCGCAATGTATTAGCGTAACACAAATCACAACTCAATCAATTCGTCTCGCGCTAGCCTTTAGTATATTGTATGCAGCGTATGATTACACTAATACACTCATACATAGCTCACACCGATTTGATAACGCTTTACGATTGGTTAACGATTACATCGCACAACCCTGCAGTTTCACAAGTAGTGGCTGGCAACATTTCATCGACTACATAGCCATTGATTTTTCATTGACTACATCGCCGATTACATTGGTACTCAGTGGTAATCTGTAAGGTAGTGTCTCCAGAGATTTTCTATTGTTTTTCTTAACCTGTCGACGAAATGTTACCGATAAATGCGTCGACGAAATGTTACCGATAAATGCGTCGACGAAATGTTACCGATGAAGTAATCGACGAACAGTAAGGCATTACCAAAGCGGACATCGCCTTGTTAAATTCGCCGCTCAAAAGCATTGCTGGTAGTTTAGCGAGTAGTCGACGAAAGGTTTGTGGTAGTCGATGAACTCATCAGCGTAGAGTCGATTACCAATACTGCAGGGATCTTACTCTAAATTTGTGATTGTATTGTGAGAAAGATTTTTACCCCCAGCGTATAGATGTTTACACATCAAAACTCACACGTATAGGTTGATGTGAGTTTGACGAAAATCTAAACAGTTTAGATATTTCATCAAACTCACTGCCGCTGCTGCAGAGATTTGAAGCCGGTTTGATGTGTGTGCGCGTAATTTCATCAAATCTCGTTATTGTTAAGTTTTCGGAGCGACACAAGCAGTTTTTTTTTTGGTGACGCGGTCGTAAAAATATGGAGGGCACAAATTTTGTATTAGAATTTATTGAAGTGTATCGTGGATCGCCCGCTTTATGGCAAGTAAAATCGAAAGAATATAGCAATAGAAGTGAAAAAAATGCGCAGTATGAGATATTGCTTGAGAAATTCAAAGAAAAATATCCAAATGCGGAAAAATATGACATATAAAATTCTTCGGTCTAAAAAATCACACATCTTATCTATTTCACAACAACTTTGAAATGAAGTTTGATGGCACGAGTTTGATGTGTGGCTGTGCTAAGCAAAACAAAATATTACCAACACATACATAAGTTTTATCAGTTAGTTTGATGTGTGGCCATGGCGCTTAATGCATTCAAAGTGAGTTATACATAATCGAATGTCTCATGTAGAAATTTCCCGCTGGATAATGCATTCAATGCAAGTAAATGTAAAAACGGACGTTTTAAATCTTTTAATTGGTTATAAATGTAGATTTATAGTGGTAAAATTGTTAATAATAAACAGGTACCCAGGGTAACCAATTATTATTGCCGTGGGGAATGAGTAGCGACCGTTTACCCATTACCCACAGGGTATGGGGAAAATAATGGGTAGCTACTAGAGTTGGGCACGTGAGTAAGTTTTGACTCACGCTCACGCACGCTCACGAAAGGAACACAGCTACTCACGCACGAAGATTTTATCGGTTCTCACGTTCTCGCACGCTCACGTGAGCAGAATTTGATCCTACTCACATTCACGCGTGATTCACGACAATCACGCAAAAATTACTCACAAAAATAAATCAGGGTTTTGACATGAACCACTCGTTTTATATTCAAACCAATATTAAAAACTATACAAAAGAGTGTTCGTAAAAAGTATGTGCTTAAATGCGTTAATTGGGATCATATTCAGGAATTAGACACTACTACACTTAAATGTAAATGCCTTAGTTAAATTAAGTGTCGTTTTTAATAAATCTAGCAAAAGAACTAAGCCCTTTTATACAGGAGCAACATTTGATCACCTTTATCTTAAAGAAGTTTGCCTCTTATTTCCACTAGTATTCTTCCAGACGGACAATGGAACCAATTGCAAAATAAATTGGTAATAATGTCAGAAATTCTAAATTATTGGTCAGATTATTTTAGAATGTACTAGTGATTTATAGGGGAGAAGTCAGGCCTTCTGAATATTGTATCTAAATGCACCCTCTTTCAACGCACGGTCTGCTACAGAGTGTGAAACTTGTAACCAAATTTGTTGTTTTTGAGATTCTACGAAGCAGCACAAACAAAAAACACTCTGAGTCTGACCGTTACAATAGTCGTGTTTTGGTTACAAGCAAGCGAGTGTTGCTTGCTAAATTGCAAAGAAAACGGCAATTTAGCGATAAGTCATTGTATTCAAAAATATGAACGGTAAAAGATGTCAAAAAAAATTTGTTTAAACTTAGCGAAAATTATTCTCGCCGCTAAGTTCTCGCTAAGTCTTCGCTTAGTGCTTCATACAAAACAAGCGAATATACAAGCAAGCGGTGTAACCGAAACACGCTTATTGATAGTTGAAATCAAAAGTTTAACATGCCAATTTTTGCACAGACATTGTTTAGTCTTTTGGCAATAACTTGGTAATTTTGAGTCAAAATGCTACATTGACTAAACTTCAAACAGTAGTAGATTGAACAACTTGTTAAAGTCTTACAAATCGGTCGGTAACGACAATCTCTCAAAGTTAAAATTTTTTAAACCTGAAATAAAGGAATGTGTTAGAAAAGGTACCAACACCAAAGATGAAATATTAAACCTAAATAAGTTTGTGTTTTATTTGAAAACCGAAGTAAATAAAATAAATAGTTTCTGCCCGAATAAATTTTTATAGGTGGAAATTCTAAACTTGGAGTCAGAACCATGCAAATTGTTACGATGCAAATTCTCACATATCCCCGACTCCGAGCACTACACAGCACTGCATGGAAAATTAAAAGATATTTTTTTTAATTCTGTGCAAATTCGATTTGAAGTATGTAACAACTTAATACCGCAATTTTGTATTATAGCCTAGTATATGTTTAATATAATGAAATTAATATTACTTGAGAAATAGGGACAAAAGTGTGGGATGTTTACTCCCAAAAAAGTCTGTTATGAAAATTCAAGTTTTTTTTTCAAAATTTAGCTTTGCTGATCAAGATTATGCGTACGATCAAAAAATTTTTCTGCCTTGTAGTTAAACTCATTTCAGTCTAGAATTTGGTGTAAAAAATTATGAAAATCAACAAGCGAGACTTTTCCCAAACTCAAAAATTTAAAATGTTGTCAAAAATCATAAATTTTCTGCCAAGGCTGGCTGTAGGGTGAATGCGCAAAAAATTTTAAATTACACTTAACACCTTTGGCAAGGCCCTTGCTTAAATAAAATACAACATTTAGTGTCCTCCTTCTTACAAAAAATTTGAGAAACTATTGAAAGAATGATGGTACCTTTCCTAACAAGTTTAATTTTTTTTTCAGTTTGAAAACATTTTAAATTTCAGAAGTTAAATTTCAGAATCCAACCGGATTTAACTTACTTACGTTTGGTTGCAGTGTTGTCAATGTAGCTGGTTTTTAGAACTACATTTTACCAAAAAACTAAAGAAAGTCGCACTGTTTACATTTTAAACTTATAATTCCAAATATCTTTGTAACGGTTAGAGAGGCGACACACGACTCTAAATGTTTTTGGTTTCTGCGGCTCAGTAGAATCTCAAAAACAAAGATCATTTAAATCAGACCACAAGTTAGGGACTTACATGCCATGAAAGTTTTGTCTGCCTGTAGCGAAACGTACGTTGAAACAAGGTGCCTATAAATACCAGATTCTGTTAGCCTGACTTCTACCCTACAAATCTTTAGTGCATTCTCAAACAATCGGACCTATAGTTTAGAAGTTCTGATATTAAAACTACTTTTTTGCAAACGGTCCCACTGCAAAATTTATAAAAACTCCTTCGCTTGTAGCAGAGTTCCTTGAAATATAGAAGATGATTAACGACGCTTTGTTAGAGGAAAATGTTATTAGAAGCCTTCCGAAAATACTTTGTGTAACAAAGTAGTAAGAATATCGGATTAAAATGATATCAACCATTCGGAAAAATGGGTGACTCACGCGAAAATAGTGCTCACGTGCACTCACTCACGCAAAGATTGGACTCACGCACGCGCACGCGCGAAGATTTTTTCACTACTCACGTTCACACACGCTCACGTGAGCCAAATTTGGCCCGCTCACGTTCACGCGTGAATCAATATTGGATACACCCATTGGTTAAAGCCTCCTTTGGAGGTAAAATTTTTATTATTTTTTCGATTGGACGCACCGTTTTCGAGTTATAACCACTTTTTTATTTTAGCGATTTTTTTTATTTTGGCGATTTTTCGAAAAAAAATTCTTCCATTCGAATTGGATCACTTTATGAAAACCCCTTAGAAACTCACAAAAATTAGTTATCTTTTCAATTGGACGCTCCGTTTCCGAGATATAGACATTTTTTCCAATCTTTTCATATTATCGATCAAAAATGGGGATGAGTTACCCTGGGTAACCCATTGCCCATCGTCGTGGGTAGCTACCCATTATTTCCCCCATTGCCCTGAGGGTAATGGGTAATCGTGATGGGTAATTCCCCATTTCGTGGGTAGCCACCCATTATTTTCCCCATTGCCCTGATGGGTAATTCCTCATTTTCGTGGGTAGCTACCCATTATTTTCCCCATTGCCCTGAGGGTAATGGGTAATCGTGATGGGTAATTCCCCATTACGTGGGTAGCTACCCATTATTTTCCCCATTGCCCTGAGGGTAATGGGTAATCGTGATGGGTAATTCCCCATTTCGTGGGTAGCTACCCATTATTTTCCCCATAGCCTGCGGGTAATGGGTAAACGTTCATTACACATTCCCCACGACAATGTGTATGGGTTGCTCATGGGGGGGTAAATACGAATTCTGATAATAAATAATAAATGTATATACAGCCATGGACAGTATATTAGCACAAAACGGCATAAAATCCATAATATTTTTTATTGTATTTGAATTCTAACAACAAAAAACTGCAAAAACATAAAATCTTTCAATTCATATTCTTCACTTAGACGAAATTTTCAATCGTCTGCTCATTAATGCCAGCATTATCTCATACGCCGGATTTTAAATGGTCAGTAAAATAGCACAAATTAAACTTTTTGGAATGAAACGAATATATTTTAAAACTTTATATAAACATAAAAGTTTTTAAAGTTAATGTATGTACGATAGATTCATACTACTACAATCTTACAAGGTCAGGAACATTTTTCTAATGTGAAACATGGTTGGATTTTGTTGGAATAATAGACAATTCAGATACACACACTCACTTTTTTCGGCTCCGCCTATTGTTCAGTATACAAACTTCGAAGCAATTCTGGTCATATGACAATTGGAATAGCACAGATTTCTATGAAGTAAAATTTTAGCTAGGACTATGGGTATCTGCTGGAAGTTACGAAAGTTACAGGGTAAGTCACAGTTAGTCGAATTACGGAAGTTACAGGGTAAGTCACAGTTAGTCGAATTTTGGGATCCCCTGTTGGTAATTCAATTCTTCGTGCAACTATAAGCAGAAATAGATTCAAATATACACTCCGGTTCACTTATTTAAAGGCTCTAAAAATTCATAATTTTTAAAATGGAAATGAAAGGTAGACATCTTGAGATATAATAAAAAATCATAACAATAGTGGTTTCTTGACTACAGAACTTTTTTTGAGCAATTTATAAAAATAAGTCCAAAAATGTGCTATTTTTTTTTGTTCACTTGAGTAAAGGCACTTTATTATTTTTAAAGTAAGCGATGATTTTTTGTAGGAACCGCTTTTTATTACAATTTATTACATCTTAATTATTTTACGAGTCAAAATGGCAAAACAAAAATGTTTAATCTATCGGAAAAAGCTAAAATCGATGTTTACCGTTCTAAAGGATATTCTAACCGCGCAATAGCTAAAAAAATTGGACGGAGCCCAACAGTTGTCGACAATTACATCAAGGACCCCGAGAGGTATGGAAAAAATGTTAAAGGAAGGGTTTCGTTCTCTTTATCAATGTGTGAGAAACAAGAATCATCAGAATTGCTTCTAATTCTGCCTTATCCTCGTCAAAAATAAGAGCTCAAGCTGGAGTGGAAGCGCAGAGTAATTACGAGCTGTGAGTATCTTAAATACCTGAAATTACAAAAAAAAGCCGCCACTTAATGCTCCTCGTAAGGAAAAGCGGCTTCAATTCGCAAGGGACTACATGGTATGGGATGTGCAGCCAAGAGGTCATGTAAATGACTGGAGAACCGTTGTATTTAAGGATGAGAAGAAGTTTAATTTGGATGGGCCTGATGGCTACAACTATTATTTCCATGATCTGCGCCAAGAAGGCGTTTTTTGGCACCATCGATCTTGAATTTCAAAGTGCAAAAATGACTAGTGCAAGCTATAAAACGTTATTGGAATCGGCTTTTCCAAAGATCAGTGAACTATTTGGTCCCATATCTTGGATATTGCAACAGATTAATGCCCCTATACACAATGCCAGAGTAGTAAAAGAGTTCATTGGAAGCCAAAATGTTAATATTCTTGACTGGCCACCCTATTCGCCAGATCTAAACATTATCGAAAATGTCTGGGGTTGGTTATCTCGTAAGGTCTATGAAGGAGGTAGGCAATTTGATGATGTCACTAATTCAGGCCATTAAGGATGTTTGGAATCAAATTTCGTTGGATTACATAAATTCTCTTCATCTCTCAATGAAAAACAAAAGGGGTTGTACCCATTACTAATAGTTCTTAAGCAAATTGGAATAAATTTAAAAAAAAACAAGAAAAACTGTTTTTCGTTAAAATTTTTTAAAGTGCCTTTATTCAAGTGAACCAACAAAATAGCACATTTTTGGACTTTTTTTTATAAATTGCTCAAAAAAAGTATTGTCATAATTTTTTGTATATCCCAAGATGTCTAGCTTCCACTCCATTTTAAAATTCTGCAATGGGTTAAAAATTGCAAAATATACAGGCTGCTGAATATGGAATTTTTAGTGCCTTTAAATAAGTGAACCGGAGTGTATTTTAGCGCTATATACGAATTGATTAGAGTTAATGTAGCACTGAAACACTTATGCACACACTTTATATATTACTCTGTGCAATATAGAGACAAGAAACAAAAGTATATCTGAAATAAACTTATTTCATAATAAAACTAAAGGAGGCAGGCACGTCCGCAATTTATTCCCTTTCAACCTAAATTCCAATTTGGGCAACCCTGCTAAAGGAGCATACTGTTTAACATCTGTCAGCATGCCAGTTATATCCTTGTGGTTATGAGTCAGGAGGCAGATTTCGTCGGAATGTGCAAGATCTCCAAGGTTACCCTGTAGTCCCCACATAATTCCTGTGTCATCTTGAGATACACGGATCAAGAGCAGTGGTGATAGGACACATACTTGATGCACACCTTCCTCCACTGGAATTCGGCCACTTAGTTGTAGTTCGTCCCGTATTCAGCAGGTGGAACCGTCGTACAAGCTTTTGGCCAGACGGATGATCTTGCTCGGGACTCCTTTACATTCTACTGATTTCAAGATTACATTGTAGTTCATAGTGTCGAGCGCTTTCTCGAAATCTATAAAGCACAGGTAAAGAGGTGTGCACCATTCGACAGACTGCTCCACTATTATGCGCAATGATGCTCCAAAACCACCCTTCTCGTTCCTCAGACCATGTGTGACATGATCTGATAGTCGCTTATTGATGATGTGCACGACTATTTGTTTCAACATGCTCAATAACGTAATTCCTCTCCAATTCTTGCAATCAGAGACCTTAACTTTCTTTGGCAGCAGAGTTCTGATTCCTTTCGTGAGTTCCGAGGGCAGTGTTTCGCTATTCCAGAAGTCTGATATGATCGGATCCAGGAGTTCACCGCTTAGCATGCAGTCTGCTTTCAGTTACTCTGGAGGTATCTGAAAGGCTTCAGTGATGAAATCGCTAATGATATTCGGGCATGTGGTGTGGAATTGATTGTACTCCTGGTGTTGAAGGCATGTGCATATGCTTACTGTCGATGCTTAAGGTGGTGCTGAGAAAGGTTTCTCTAGTATTCTTCCCATATCTTGATCTGTTTCTCTTTCAACGTAGTCATTTCACCGTTGCTATCCATTAAAACTTTGGTGGTAGAGAATGTGGAGTTCATTAATTGACGCACTCATCGGGAGATGCCTCGGCTAAGACGGGTATCTGATGCTGTCTATGCTTTACATGCAATTTGTTTGCTCCATAGTATTTTATCCGCCCTTGCGCTTTTCTTCATCATCTTGTGCAGTCTGGCGTGTTCTTGTTGGGTTAAAGCTTTCACAGTCCTGTTTTTGGCACAGTTTGCTTTCACAGTCCTGTTTTTGGCACAGTTTGCGCCATTTTTGACGTTGCTCGCTCATTTATAAGATCCCATGTGGTTTACGTAATCCATGGCTTCTTCGCCTACGTATTTTTCTACAGCCTTGATCAGAATATTGTTTGTGATATATTCTATCACTCTCACTGTCTAGTTCGTCTTGGTAAAAGTTCCTGATAGCATTAGTAAAACGGCTTCTGATACCATGATCATCTAGTCATCATTCCTTCCGGAAGCCCTTCTTACCAGTTTTTATATGCAGCGACTTTAAGCCGGACGGTGGCAATTGAAATGCTTTGGTAAGACTGTTGTAAAACACCACTTACCGTTCAAACTCCGCTATATCAGTTGGGGCGCAGCAATGGATAACTGTTGTACTCCTCGCGCGTGTGCCATTCTATGAGAGCTACGTATGATTCTTTTGATAGAAGAAGCCAAACGCCACTCCCTCTGCTTTGGTCAGCTTGTTTTCCCGAGACAAGCAATTTTAATCCGTTCGGGGCTGAGAATTAACCAGAATCGGGACATCTTATCCAGGTTTAAATAAAATCCCATAATTCTTTATATATTTAAAAATCTATTTCACCACCAGTATGTGTGGAGTTTAAAATCGATGACTGTTGATTAGCTCTAAACGGACTTGGTGGAAATAGTCCTAACTGTTCCATCCACAATAATAGTTCTTCCAGAGAGCACGACAAATATGAATCGTTTCTGTACATGCTTGTAAATGCGTTCTCAGCATTTTCTTTTAACTGTGCGTTGCATCTGTGAAAATCAGTATATATGAAAGAATATAGTGTTCTCAGATACACAGATTGTGTTCAATAGTCTGACAGTTATACCAATAAAAAAAATACCGGCATCCGGGAAATATAGTCCCGATCCGCTCATGAATAGTCTAAAAGACGCTTCAATTATTAACAAATATAGTAGATGGATGCATCCTTAAAAAATAGGAAATCTAATCGGTACGATATCCTCGTTTCCGGATCCATTTAAAACGCAACAGTCTGAAAAGGGAAGTCTCATGATCGACAAGAATATTTCCGACCAAAAGTTACTCTTTGTAATTTGCAAAGAAATTATATACCATTATGATGGGCACACCTAGAAGTAAATAGTTTCACCAAAAAAATTTAGTTTTCCGTCTACACTGAGCCACAAAGTCAAACATTCAATTTAAAAAAATAATGTTGTGTCATATAGCTGCGAGTGTCAAATTATTATTTTCTTGTTTTTTTAGAGGCATCCTGTATCAACACAATTGTTGCTACAGGGTGTCAAAGTTGATCACTTTGGTGCTGTTGAAGCTTTCAAAGCCTACTACTTCTACACTTATAGGCTGACTACGAAACCAGTAAATAAGTTTCAATCGGGTGAACCGACTTAATCATACCCTCACCATACCGTACCTCATCCATTGCCCATACTCAAAGTAACCATAGTCAACAGCAGATTGACGACATTGCGCTAAATATTATTGAACACCCAAATTAGTTAGTTTCCCTCCCAATATTTATATGCGAGGTAAAAAAATGGGCATGGCAAGTTGTTGCCAAAATTTTGATCAGTACCAAATTTTATTAAGATCGGTTATCGGTCGGCAAACCCCAAATACGCCCAACTTTTGTATGGGATGTACGAAACTGGGCGTGGCACAATAGTCAGTTATTAGTTACACAGTAGCTTTTAGCAAAGTATTGCCTAGTAGAATTATCGTGTGGATCAAATACTGACTAGTACAAACTTTCATAAAGATTGGTTTGGTTTTGCGGGACTTCTCAAAAAAATCGCTGAGCGTTCTGGAATATCTTTTACCGATATTAAGATATTCGCTATAAAAGTTTAAAATTGCCAATTTTTTCATTGACTTTTATCAGTTTTTCATTAATAACTCGGCCATTTGAAAACAGGAATATATTGTAAACACTTCACTTCACCACTAAATTGGAAACACTTCAGTAAAGAACACACTGTAAAAAATTTTAAGTTACCTCAAGGCGTTTGGGAATGCCGACTTCTCAAAGTTGGAATTTTTTTCAACCTATAAAAAGCACAATATTTTCCCGAAAAGGTACCATGATTCATTTAGTGTTTTCTTTAGTTCTTTTTCCAAGAAACCTATACAAATTTTTCTGAAAGACAAGGCTTTGGCTATATATTTAATTTAAAAATTTTATCATTCGGAAATGCATCAATTTTTTAACAAAATTTTCAATTTCGATGTTTGGGAAAAATGTTGATCGGGGTTTTTCACATATTTTTTTATTTTTTATTGTAGACTGAAATGTTCTTAAATACACGCCAAAAAAGAACTAGATCCTATGCATAAATGAGCTCAGGAGAGCTTAATATGTAAAAAAGTCGAATTTTTAAAGAAAATTTGTTTTTGATTAAAAATCTCTAAGTTTTTTTATAATTTGGAAAAGAAACTTGATTGGATTTCATTGGTTGTGTATTGGTCTACTTAGTAAGATACCAAATTTTTAAAAGGTTTTTCCAAAATTAGTTATTTTCAGTTTTTTTTTCGTATGTTTTGCAAAAGTGTTAAAGAAATTTTTGAAATTTAGATATTTCTGCGCACAGTCTGTGTACGGTATTACAGCAAGTGTAGGTATTACTCGCAATCCTTTAACTTTGGCTTGATTTTACCATTTCTGTACCCTACCGATTGCATCGTTCAGAAGTACAACTACACTATGGCATTGCCATCACTTGATATTTTTACCTGATGTCATTGGTTTATGTTTATGTGGCCGTCGGTGGTGCAATGGTAAGTGTGCGCGCCTCTTGTACATGAGATCCTCTGTTCGAACCCTGCTCTGACTACCTTAAAAATTTCTTTCGGCGGCGGTCACCTCGCATAGTCACGGCGACACTATCGAGTATATAGCCATGAAAAAGCTTCTCAAAATACCGTTCGGAATCGGTGTAAAACTGTAGGTCCCAATCAGTGAGTGAAAACTGGAAAGCGCACAGCTCAGTGATTGTGAGAGCTCTCCAATGTCCGTTCATGGGATGTAATGGGAAACCATTTACTTTTTTTTTCATTTGTCTATGAAGCTATAGTTTGGGATCATTCCTCGAACTTGCCTAATTTTGGCGAA
Organism: Phaonia tiefii; assembly: GCA_963931995.1. Classification (NCBI taxonomy): domain Eukaryota; kingdom Metazoa; phylum Arthropoda; class Insecta; order Diptera; family Muscidae; genus Phaonia; species Phaonia tiefii. Next base: position 190,188,039 of record OZ008368.1, on the reverse strand, counting down.
GTCCTCTTCAAATTCCACCTGCAGTGGCACATTCTGTGCACTTGTTTTAAGTGTCCCAAAGTATTTCCACAAAATAATCTGAAGTATCAACAGATAAAAGATGTTCAATTTCTTTCGCTTCGGAGTCGTCGTTGTCTACATCCTAATCTACATTATTTGACATCTCTGTATTTGGATGCTTGCGCATCTTCCCTGAATTATGATAGATACCGTCAATATGTACTTATACAAATTAAATCAAATTTTTAAAAGATTTTTCCAAAATTAAGTATTAAAGAAATTTTTTAAATGTCGATATTGCTGAACACAGTTGTGACACATTTAAAACGTGAAGTGCGACAATATTAATGACAGCAACATCGTCATGGAAATCGTAATTACATAACTACAATATTCTATTTACCATTGGCACAATTTATGGTACGATATGAGACTGAACAATAACTCTACCGCGAAAATTACAAACGTTTTCAAAGTGTAAAAAAAGACTGGATGATTGTTAAAACTCACCACAGACAAATACGAAGATTGGTTAAAGTTGAAGGTGTCAATAGAAATTGACAAAATAATTGCTGATCGTTCAAACAAGAAATACGATGATGTCAATGACAAGACAAAGAATAAAAAACGAGATGAAATTCTTAATACTTAATGAAAAAAAATAAAAAATGGTTTCCCATTACATCCCATGAAGCAATCGAGGAGAGCTTCTCACAACCAGTGAGCTGTGCGCTTTCTAGTTTTACACTCACTGATTGGGACCTCATTAAGTAAATTCTCCATAACAATATCAGCCACAATCGGGGAAGTTGGAGATCCCATTGGAAGTCCTTCTTGTTGAAAATATACCTTGTCCTTATATCGGAAATACCTGTTGTCTTCTACACGAAACTTTAAAATATTGAGGAATAATGAATTATTAATAGTTGTTCAATTTTCCCTCGATAATACCAAGTACCAAGTCTACAGGTATACTTGGAAATAAAAAAAAAATACATCGAAAGAAACTAATTTTTCACAATTTTGTATCTTTAGTTCCTTTATTTTATTCTTAAACTGCAATGAGTCCTTTATATTGTATTTCGAGTCTTCTGTAATCCTTTTTAGTATGTTCGTAATTTACCTACACAACTCATAAGAAGGGGAATTAACAAAATAGCATATTGGTCTCAACGGAAAATCTTCTTTGTGTATTTTTGGGACTACATACATCCTAGGTGTGTGGACACATTTGTCTTAAGTTTGTTCTTTTCAATTTGATTTTTGTTTCCTTCTTTATACAGTTTTTCTACAATATCATTGTTCAATTTTTTAAGTTTGCTGGTATGATCTTATCCATCAGTTTGTACTTAGGTAAGCCCTACAATATTGTTAATTCGTGAGATATATATATTGATATATATTATAGCTACCGCCGCATTTCCCTTATCGGCATTAACTATTATTACATCCTTACTTTTCAGCCTTTTGAACTTTGTCTAACACAAATTTATCCATATTCGTCAGTTTCATTTTATTCATCTGACTATCTGTGATCGTCGTCAATAAAGTTCTAGCTATTTTTTGTTCTACCTTACCCGGTGTGTTTGAACAAAATCTTCTCCTTCTGCTATAATATTCAATATTGGTAATTGGTCCCTTTTCACCGGCAGTGCATGTTTCTGTCCAAGGGAGAGAATCCATTGCACCTCCGTTGGAATGTCCTTGCCTGTTTTATTAATGAACCATTTACTATTCAATTGTACTCCTAGTTTCTTTTCCTGTAAATCCATAAGGCAATTGAATTTTTTCTGGTGTACCTCCTTAATTTTCTCATTAAATAATGTTGCTAATCCGGCCTCATATTCTAAAAACTTCATTTCCTCTTCGGTCAAATGTTGACTTAAGTTACTGATTACAACTTGTATGTCATGTTCCACTTGTGTAAGCAATTGATGTTTTTCGTTTTTCCCTAAGTGTAATGTTAAGAATTTTATTGTGCAAATCTTGTGTGTATCCGGAGATAATTTACCGAAATTTTGGCAATCCATTTTCACCAAAAATATTCAAAACATTCTTGGTGGAATTTGCAAAACATTTCGGAATAATACCTGATTTTCGACAGCGGATAAGAATTGCTGTCAGCGGATATCCTAATGATCTTATTCCTCGTCGTTTTAAATCTGTTCAGCCATCTCCTAGCCTGGCTATTCTTCTTGAATTTGTTGTAGTCCATTATCCTTCCCCTTCGTTTGTATTATGGCGTGTTCACCTTAGATTGAAAAAGTGATGATTTATCTAACCTTTCGTATTATATTCAAAATTAAAATGTTCAAGCGGTTGGTCGTTTTTTTTAAATAATTTTATTCTTCAATATTTCGCTGCCCTTTAGTTAGCATCTCCAAAATCTAAGAACACTTGCTGGCGCTAGTTCTTAACTTAGAGCCCTCGTGGAACAGATATGGAATTCTAAGGAAAGTGCTTATTGAAAAATATTGAGACCGAAACCAGCATTTTCATTCACATTTTCTCTCACATCTTCTTAATAATACTGCTTCAAGTATTATGTCTGAATTTTCTGTAGAACAACTTGACAAATGCCATAACTCTGAACTGACTTTAATGTGTAAATGGGGTTGTGATGGATGATCTGGGTTTTCAGAATATAAACAGCAAAGTGGATCTCATGCAGATTTCTAAAAATTTTTTTGGCCCCACTTGTACCATTAAAAATGTCAACATCTTCAACTGAATCTTCGTTTCAAGAATAATTTGATGAATACCTGGATACAAGTTTTTATGCCGTCCACTCCGCTTTAAATATGTAAAGGAAGATCGAAATACAACTCATTGATGAAATCGCAGGTCTGTCTCCCATATACGTGGAAGATTTATAAAACTGCCATTTCAATTACATTTGACTATGATCGATGGAAAGGTGTCCAATGCTATAACTGACGTAAGGCCGTACTGGAGATGTAATATGGCGGATACAAAATTCTGAATTTGATGACGTCTCTAGTGAAGCCGCAAGTAATAAAGATGCTCTTTAATTTGGAATATCACCGCTCTATTCACAAATACCATTTATGGAATATTGCTTACATCTGGCTTACAATCTTAAATACGGCACAGAACGACTAAATCAAACTGTTCCTGTAAAGAGTAATACAATTCTGCACAATATTTAAGATGCCTATATGGAATTCCAACGACGGCTGAAAAATTTGAGGAATATGCTAACGATACGCAGAATATAATATGTACTTTCTATTCACGGAAACCAGTTACACCTACAGTCTAGAAAGTTCTATATCATGGCACCGAAATTGCCAAAAACAAGCAAGAATCCAGACAAAGCGATGTCAAACAATGCTGATTATTTAATACCCGCAAATGTTAAAAGATCCGGTGTAGTAATTCAGCGTGTCCGGAATGCCCCGATATCATGAAGCCACAATCTCTGATTCTCACCAGGGATGTAGCGGCTGCCGATTCGGCCATGATATCAGGAGTACAGATGTTCAGGATAGCACTAAGTGCAGTACCTGACTTCGTGCCCATTGCCCCACTAACGCTAATCGATGCTGATCTTTGAATTTTCATCAAGGTATTCAGAATATATTTCTTTTGGAGGGACCTCCACCAAACTACGATGCCATAGAGAAGTATTGGTCTGACTATTGCCGTATAAATCCACATGGTGATCTTAGGAGTGTAACTGCTCGACTGGGGCTATACCTTCTTTGAGTCTGTTAGCTACCTTTAGTACCGGCAGTGCTCAGGGAATAGGGTGGTGTTCTTGACCCATTAAAGGCAGATTAAAGCTCGTGTCACAAATAATTAAAATTAGGTAGCTGAAACGTTCACTCAAGTCAGACTAGGATTAGATAGACGATGATAGAGGAGAAAATTATAAATGCGAAGAATGAAAATTCGAAGAGGTGGAAGTTCGTATGTGCCCCTTCATGTTCTATACCCACCCGACCTATGTTATTCATTGTCGATTGTTTGAATAACCCATCTAAATCTTCTTTCACAAAGTTAAAATTCCATATTTGATTCCAATGTAAAATTTATTTCAAAATCGATTAAAGTACCAACGCTTATAATTACAAATAACATAAAGATATATAATGTGAAGTCTGAGAAAAATGAAACGTTAATGCATACAAGTCATCATAATATTATCATGCATATAACTGTGTAGATATATTTTGGAAAGTGTTCCACTTGAAATCAAAAATAACTTAGGAAAGATTATTATATTCTTTTAACGAAACAATATTACAACGAAATGAATGCATTTTTATTGTGTACTCTAACATAACGTTATACTATGACACAATATGTCAGACGATTAAGCTACATTTTTAATTACTAAACAATATTAATGAATATTCCAGAAGAAACGAAAGTAACTTAATGAAATGTATTCCTCCGAAATTATTTTAAAAAAAATTGCTTTCCAACAGGCGAACCGTTTTACAATAATGCGTGTCTTTTGCAGGGCGTAATCGCGTTCACAGATTCGATAAATAATCGAATAGAACTAAAAAAAACAATTCCGATGATCTTCTGTTCAACATAAGAACATAACTAGGTTCCTTCCACGAGATATTGATCCATCGACAAAGAATAGAGTAGTAGCCTTAAAATCTTTATCTGACTATTGTGGAGTCCCAAAATGTATACGCTGCTTGTTGCAAATCAATATATGTAGCTGGTCTCTTGCAGATAAGTAACTTTCATAGATTTCATGGGATTTTGGACTTCAGAAATAACTAAAAATTATGGGAGGAAAGAGAGCTACACTCCCTTATTTCCTGCAAAAATAATTTAGGAAAAATAAGCACTTCAGTTTATATGCAAAAGATTAAAACCAATAGTTACCTCCCAATCGTATCTTTAAAATTTTAGTTATATCCTAAAGTATACAGATATATCCTAACCAGATATATTCTGATCAACGTACTGGAATTGAGGACCACCGACACAATCTTTTTCAAAATTTAAATGTATATATTTCCGGATGCCGGTTAAAAACTTGTACTTTCACTTCCAAGGAATTATTTCAGAATGAAAATTTTCAAAGGAAAATTTTTATTCAAAATTTTTGTCCCTCAAACTTCAATAACCGACAAAAGTATAGTGTAGGTTTCCTGTCGCCCCTTTACAGTAGTAAAGAGCAATAGACACCTTTTTCACCCTCTCCTCCACATTCGGTATCCAAGACAGTTTTCTGTCGAGAATTATTCCTGTTGCGCGGGAATTACCCCGACAAATCTAAGGATTTCTATTCCGAACAGGAATACCTGGGAAAAGTTACTGTTAGGGGACACCTGTAGTATCAGATTTTTTACGGATTGATCAAATTTTGACGAGCAAGTAGTCTATGGGGTCCATTCACCGGACTTAAATGTAAATATCTCCTTCAAGCTGCCTGATCACTGTTGTGTATTTCAGGCGGAAATTACCGCCATGCTGGACGTTGCTGAACTACTGAAAAGTAGTGTCACAACCCTCCGGAGAATATGTATCTACACAGACAGCCAGGCTGCCAGAAAATCCCTGGAAGCCATGTTTGCTACGTCCCTGACGGTAAAAGAATCCCACTCATCACTTAGGGTCATGGCAGAGTATTTTAACATCAGGCTCATCTAGGTACCAGGAACTCCACTATCTATAGATGCTGCATGGAAGAGGACGAGGAAATGACGAAACACCTTCTCTTAGATTGCCCTGCTCTGCCAGGACTGAGAAGTAGGATATTCGGAACACATTTAGTTAGCACCGTAGCCCTACAGGATATTCGTGTAGGTCTTATAGACAAATTCATTGAAAGGACAAATTGGCTAGACGACTAGTCAATAGTTGCTATAGAGGAAACTGCAGGTATCACAATGGGCTTATTTAGCCTAAGTGTGCTAGACGGCGTGCTGTCATGTAGCCTTTTCAACCTACCAAGCAACCAAGTGTTCAAAGATGTCTCAAAATGCAGATTCAATGCTTCATTTATTGGTATCATCGGATCCGGCCGTATGCTCAATTAAAACAAAATGATTACCAACAATATGCCAGGATGTAGACATCGACGACCCCGAATTATTTTGTGGAAACACTTTGGGACACTTAAAACAAGTGCACAGAAAGTGCCACTGCAGGTAGAATTTGAAGAGGTCTTCACGAAAATTAAGCAAGTTGGACGTATTTTATGATACCCAACCATAGTTTCCCAAAATCAATGACATCAGTTAAAAATATGAAGTATTTTCAAATGACATAGTGTAATTGTCGTCCTGAACGATGAAATCGGCAGGGTACAGAAATGGCAAAATCAAGTCACAGTGTGAGGATTGCGAGTGATACCTACACTTGCTGTAATACTGTACACAGACACATTATAAACTCCTCTTCTATAGAGGAGCAATAATATCCATATTTCAAAAATTTCTTAACACTCTTGGAAAAAAAGACAAAAACAACTGAAAATAAATAAATTTAGAAAAATCTTTTAAAAATGTTATCTAAAGTATATAAGTGCATACTTATGGTATCTTACTAATTGTTTTCTATGTTATAGATCAATACACGGCCAATTAAATCCAATCAAGGGTGGTTCCAAATTGTAAAAAAAACTTGGAGATTTTTGATCAACTTTTTTACAAATTAAGCTGTCCTGAGCTCATTTATGCGTATGATCTATTTCTTTTTTGGTGTCATTGAAGAACATTTCAATCCACAATAAAAATTAAAAAAATATGTAAAAATAAATAACCGGTTTCGGTTTTTATGACGAAATGGGCAACTATGCGTTTTATAAATATCGATTATTTTTAATTCGTCTCTTTGAATTTTGATATCGAATATCGAGTACATAGCCAGGAAATTGCTTGACAATATACCGTTCAGAACCGGTGTAAAACTGCAGGTCCCAATCAGAGTGTGTGAGCCTGCCTATTCCTTCATGGGATGTAATGGGAAACTAAATTAAAAAAATACTAATATACATTTTTTTCCAAATTATGATTTTATTTGTTATCTATTCAATATGTTTCGTGTTTTAAGGCCTCAAAGGAATCGAGATTGTGTGCGTAACATTTATATTGCACGGCACTCCAGAGATAATAGTCTAACGGATTCAAATCGCCAATGGATGTCCAGGTTTCGGCTGATTATGCGGTTGTTGAGCATGGTACGATAACGCTCGGCATTGACGGTTACGACGGTTTCGAAGAAAATTGGACCTATGGATTCATCGGTTTCTCCTCGACGACATGTGGATATTCCGAGCACTAAATACGACAATTTTGTTTGGGAACGAAATCCCTGACGTCATAATGAACTTCATTGGAAAACATGATTTTCCGTAAAAAGCTCACAATTTTGCGAAAAGAGTGCGAGAAATGTTCAGTTCTGCGAACGGTGGCGAGTTCAAACACACTTTCAGCTAAAGCGGCAATAATTTCCACTGGACGAGCACGTACACGAGTAGTTTTGTTGATGCGTTGAGGGCACTCTATTTCAGTCGAATTCGTAGATTTCTGTCAGTTTGAGTTGCTGACTCAGAACTTTGGAAGAAGGTTTTTAATATTTCCCAAAAGATTTTAGAGCGTAAAGCGACCCATTTTGAAAATGTCTAGTTTTTAACAAATGACCTGTCACTTCATATATTTGAAATGTGTCATCTGCTTCGAAAAACCGGGAGGTTCAAGTACCAAATTTTACATGTCCCACCCCTTATTTATTTATTTATTTATTTTATTCTACCTATCTCTTCTCATACACATTTCATTTACCCAATAAGGCAAAATCACCGTTGAGCAAATATTCCTTTGGACATGGGACTGTCCGTGGAGGTGGAAAATTTCTGATAGCCATTCACTTGGGAGTGGCCAGAAATGATTCCTTCATTGGGCAGTCCAAGCAGCTCACTACTTCCACGCAGTATGTCCTGGGCAATGGCTTATCGGAAACCTCCGTTAGCTAGCTAAAGTGAGAAGGCGAAACGAATGAGCAACCTGAGTGGTAATGCGATCACTGATACGTCTCAGGATTATTAGGTGACCCTGTCACTGAAGCTCTTCGAAGTAGTGGACATATTCTTCTGTCCTTTGAAGGCGGATGAGCCAACACCCCTGGCCAACGGCGGATCAAAATTGAAGAAACTAAAATCCAGTTTCGACACACTGCATTCTGGTCAGCGTCTGATCCATAATGGGCGGCTGAAACATAATCATCCTGGCAATAGGTAAAATGCAAACCACGGTGGGCTGGGTTTGCCTCCCGCCACCGTTATATTGGCAATGAAAATACACAGAAAAGATAATGAACAAAGAAACCCCCCAACTGTTGACGACCCTCGCAAACGTTATAGGGACCATGATTTAAGGATATGTACCTGGAATGTTCGAACGTTATACAGGCCACTTTCCAACTGGCGGATGTCCTCGGAAAATATAAAGCTGACATCACAGCGATCCAGGAAATGCGATGGACAGGATATGGTTGCACCAGAAAGAAAAATTTCGATATTTACTACAGCTGCCATGAGCGTAAGCACGAATTTGGGTGCGGATTTATAGTTGGCAAGAGACTGCGACACCTAGTTTCAAGGTTCAACCCAGTGAGTGACCGCATAGCCACAATTCGCATCAAAGCAAAATATTTCAACATCTCGTTAATTTGTGTGCACGCACCGACAGAGGATAAAGATGATGAGGTCAAAGAAACATTTTATGAGCGCCTGGAGGAAGTATATGAACGCTGCCCTGACCACGACATTAAGATTATTCTAGGCGATTTTAATGCCAAATTAGGAAAGGAAAGTGTCTTTCGACCAACCATCGGCAATCACAGTCCACATGATACCACCTCCGATAATGGAATAAGACTGATGGATTTCGCCGCTGCAAAGAACATGGTAGTTAGTAGTACACGATTCCAGCATAAGGACATTCATAAGGCGACCTGGATATCTCCTGATCAACGGACGAAGAACCAGATTGATCACTTGGTAATAGATGGCAGGCACTCTTCTAGTGTAATGGATGTACGTGTGATTCGAGGTGCCAATATCTACTCGGATCATTACCTGGTGGCTGCGAAAGTTCGCACGAGATTGAGCAGGGCGATAAACATACGGAGCCGAACACAAGAAAAGTTGGATATTGACAAGCTACGAATACCGGAGATATCAATGTCCTATCGACAGAAACTCTCTCTCCTGCTGGAGCAGAATACCCCCCCTCCGAAGACCCAGATGCGCAGTGGAAGCACATCTCCCATCTCCCCGCAGAAGGATAAGCCATGGTACGACGAAGAATGTTGCATTGCAACTGATGAAAAAGACGCTGCACGTATGGCAACGAAACAGTCAGTTACAACGCGTGCTGCGAGTGAGCGGTACAAGAGGCTGAGAAGGGAGGAAAACCAATTATTTAGGCAAGGGGAATGGCAGTGGGAGCAGAGAGAGAGTGAAAGAACCGAAATGTGCACGATGAATGGTGAATCGTGTATCGCGAGTTTTTCCAGAGGGTAAGAAGATCGACCAACGGGCCTAATAATGGGCTGCCCTCCTGCAAGGACGAGAATGGAAATCTGGTGACTGAGAAGCAGTGTGTGCTCAAAATGTGGAGAGACCACTTTTCAGCACTACTCCACTCAGATTCTTCCACTGAAGATCAGGAGGTAATGATAGTGGAAGATAGTATAGATTGTATTATGTGAAAGACTAAAGCCAATTATTGAAAACCTGATTGGACCTTATCAGTGTGGTTTTAGACCAGGCAAGTCCACAACTGACCAAATATTCACCCTACGCCAAATCCTGGAAAAGACCCACGAAAAGCAAATCGATACATACCACCTTTTTGTCGATTACAAAGCTGCTTTCGATAGCCCCATACGGGGAAAACTGTATGAAGTTATGTCTGAACTTGGTATTCCGGCAAAACTGATCCGCCTCTGTAGAATGACGCTGACCAACACCAAATCAGCAGTGAAAGTGGGGAAAGACCTCACTGAACCATTCTGTACCAAGCGAGGACTTAGACAAGGCGACACACTTTCGTGCAATCTGTTCAACATCTTAATGGAGATAATAATGAGAAAGGCTGCAGTAAATACGAACAAGACCATTAACACGAAAAGCCATATGTTGCTGGCGTATGCTGACGACATAGACATCATTGGGCGAAATTTGCGAGAGGTTACTGCAGTATTTTCAAGAATCGAAAAGGAATCAGCAAAGGTGGGTCTTGCTGTTAATGAGGGCAAGACAAAATTGATGGTGTCAACGACTAGAGAAACCTCTCGACTTGGTCCGCACTTGAACGTTGACAACCGATTTAATTTTGAAGTGGTAGATGAATTTCTCTACCTTGGATCCGCCGTGAACAAGGACAACAACGTCAGCCTAGAGATAGATAGGAGAATTGTGCTTGCAAATAGATGTTATTTTGGGCTCAGCAAGCAGTTTAGGAACAAAGCCCTCTCTCGACGGACAAAAGTCCAGCTATATCAGACTCTCATTTTACCCGTCTTGACATACGGCTCCGTAACTTGGGTCATATCGCAAGCGGATGAAAAACACCTGGGAGTTTTCGAGAGAAAAATTCTCCGTAAAATATATGGGCCTGTTAGGGAAAACGGCGAGTACCGACGTCGCTGGAACGCAGAGCTATATAGTTTATATTCTAGACGAATCAAAGTGTGCCAATTGCGTTGGCTAGGCCATGTTATCAGAATGGATGAAGATGAGCCAGCGCGAAAGATTTTTGATAACGTACCCGATGGTAGCAGGAAAAGAGGACGACCAAGACTCCGCTGGAAAGACCAGGCAGAAGAATCATTCCGTATCCTTGGTGTTACCAACTGGCGAGAAAAGGCGAAGGATAGAGCCAGTTGGAAGAATATGTTGAAATTTGTTTAATTTGTTTGTCTAATTAATATGTGTAAGACGTCTGACCTCATGAGGTTGTAATATAGTCAATAAAAGTAAAGTTTTGTACTTCTTTTTTGAGTGTGAATACTGTATTTTATGCATTTCAGCTAACATACCACCTGTGTTGTCATTAGATCCAGAACTTAGCTCTAAATCGGAGTTGGGAGATATGACACCTAATGCCATTGGACAACCAATTTCAGAAAATTATCGGCGAAATAATTCATTAGCAAAAACCGGTTAATCAACTTGAAGTAGCCGGTGAAACCGATTCTTCGAAAAATAGCAATTTTTAGAAAATCAACATACGGTTAACTGATCGAAATTCGCATATTTTTTGTTTGTCTTGTATTGTAGATTCTCAAAGGTAAAAAATCTTTGTAATCTGCCTATAAGTGCAGAAGTACCAGGCTTTCAAAGTTGCAACAGCACCAAAGTGGTCAACTTTGACACCCTGTAGCAACAACTGTGTTGACACAAGGTCAGGGACTTTCCTTTAGGCTGACTAGGCTGAAGCCTAGGGCTCCACTTGCTGGTGCCCTATTTTCTTGCACTTTTACAAAAAATATTTCTATTATTTTGATCTAGAATAATTTTTTAGAAACACAAAATATTTTTTTAAAAAACACAAAATTTTGTTGAATATTGAATAATATAGCAGCGGTACAAACTAGTAAAATAAATAAATCCCTAAGCAGTACTCCCCTTCTTCCTATTTTTTTTTTTTTTAATTTATACGTTGATTTTTTTTTGTAACAGAGAAAGAAAACTGAGGATCGTCGCTTTTGTAATGCCTTCCAAAAGAGTCTATCCTAGTGGCGCAGAAAAAAGGAAACGGAAAGCTGAACTGGAAATATCTAAAGTAATTACTTTAATACAATTGAGGTAGCCAGCAGAAAAAAATAGCAGTGAAAGAGAAAATTCAGCAAATGGACAAGAGTTACTTTCACAACAACCTGCAGATAACGTGGCACAAGATGAACATTCAAGCATTAGTACCTCTTCATCATCCTTCACTGTAACTGCCAGCCCTGGACCGGAATTCTCTAACTTTTTGACGACAAAAAAGGTAGTTAAATTGTCAAAATTCATAAAACTTCAATACAAAATTTCCGAATTTTGTCAATTTAACTACCGATTTTTGTCGTTAAAAAGTTAGAGAATTCCAGTGCTGGTGCCGCCCAAGTCAATAATCATGCAATTTCGCAAGAAAGATTTGAATATATTCTGGTGACAACTGATGAACTGGCCACAAGGGTAAATATAAGTAAAGAATTACGAGAGCAAGTCATTAGAAGGTCCATCAATCACAACCACGGTGCTGAAGATACACGTATAACTAATCAGATCTTAAAATTACTTGAAAATGTTGGTCTTGATATAGCCGATTGTAGAGCACAAAGCTATGATAATGCTGCAAACATGGCTGGTATTTACACAGGCGTACAAGCACGAATAAAGGATCTAAATCCACATTCCTCAAATCTTGTTGGTGCTTGTGCTGCAGTCTGTTGTTTAGGCGCTGTCAACTTTATCGGTTTTGTTCAAACTTTATACAACTTTTTTTCTGCTTCAACGTATAGATGGAACAAATTAAAACAAAACTTGCGAAAGGTGGTCTCGTTGTTAAAACGCTTTCTCAGACTCGATTCTGTGCTAGAGCAGACGCAGTTAAAGCTCTTTTTAAGGGTTATGCAGAAATTAGAGCTGCTCTAAGTGAATTATATGAGGATGATACTCAAAATCAAACTACGCGACAGGAGTCAAAAAATTTAGATAAAAAAATTAACGAGTTTGATACAGCGGTAATGACAGTAGTATGGTACACATTAATGACCCGGTTCAAAGCAACAAATCAGTCCCTTCAACAGGTCAATCTTGATATTCTCAATGTTGTGCAATTATATGAATCCCTTTTAAATTTTATTCTGATAAAGATCATAAAGATCATTTTCAACATTGTTACGTATTGAAAATCTTCTAAGATGCTGCACTGGACAAGACCGGCTGAATGCCTTATCATTCATGGCTATAGAATCTAAACTTATGCGCAAAATCGATTTTGATTCCATTGTTGAAGATTTCGCAGAGAAAAAATCTCGTAGAAAATGTTTTTAAGTTTAATGATTTATTTTTTATTTATTTAATATAGTTAATTTTTAGTACTAATTGAATTTATCGTACCCTTTAATTTTATATGTACGATTTGAATAAATGCAATATTATTTTTATTTTAACTGATATCTTACCAAAATTTTTATTTAAAAAATATATATTTAAAAGGGCCCTATAAAATTTTTAGGTTAGGGCCTCCTCCAGGGTAACTCCGGCCCTGCACAAGGTGCGGGCCATCTGGACGTTGCATGTTGGAAAGTATTGCTTTAATAACACTGTGTGTAATTTTTTAAGTCATGGAAATATAACTATATACGGACACCACTACGTGATAAAAGACCCGTGTCTCCCAGTTTTGCCCAAAGTCATGGACTTTCTTCATGGAGCCCCAAAGATTTGGGTCCTCGATGTCATTCTTGCAAACAGTGTTCATTTTGTAAGGCTCATATCTTGTAAATCGTTCGGAATTTTGATTTACTCTCTGAGGGAAAGTTGTAGCTTTTGCCATAAAGAACAAAACTTGCGAACATATAAAATAAAAAAAATCATCTTAAAGGTCAAAATCTTTTTTTACTTTTTTCCCCTTGTTCAGGTCCATAGGTAGCAAACCGTTCAAAATTCAAGGAAACGATCAACTACAAAAATGTACCTAAGATCTCAATAACAACATATGAACTTCGTAGGAATGAGTCTTAACACCGTTTAGGTAGCGCTTAGGTAGCCGCAAAAGTGAAAAATTACCCGAAATTTCCCCCCAAAAAGAAAGTAGATGACTTTGGGCAAAACTGGGAGACACGGGTCTTTTTTTGGTCATCTATCACGTAGTGGTGCCCGTATGTGTTTATATTGTTTGGTGTTGCACTGTGTAATACTAGGTAGAGGAAATGGCTCAAACCAACCAACAAGAAAACTGCAACGGCATTTCGTTTTGTGCGAAGAGAAGAAAACAAAAAAGTCAAAAATACGTTTAATTTCACAGATTTTCTTCAAAACGCAATGAAAAAGAAGAGTGTAAAACGAAACGTCAGATGAGAAAGATGGCAGCTCCATATTACATTACATTACAATTTGACACATTTTTTGTAGCCACATTTTATTATTCTACAAATATTTTGGGTTGAGTTTAAGTAAATTTTCGATCAGCCCATTTTCAATTTCAAGAGTTGACCTAAAAAAGTTGCAACTCTAGAAAAAATGAGGCAACTCTTAACAACAAAGTTGTGTATTGTTTAAAAACTTTTTATTTTTATTTTTTCCAAGACTATATCATATATTTTTCGTAGGAAAAGAAAAACTATATGTCTATATTTATGTCGTTGCCTAATTATAGTTTGGTCTTGGGATTTTGTACTTTTGCACCACGACAGCTAAAGTTTCGCAGACTACGATAAGGAATTCAAGCTTGCCCATGGTTGCCACATATTTTTCTACCGGTGCCATTTCCAGTTGGCAACCCTGGACAAAAAGATCTAGCTCTGTGCAGAAGTTGTATCACCAGTATACGGTTTTAATTGAACCAGCTTAAATAAAGCCCAATATCTTATTAAATCACATTAGGATATTTTTGTCATCATATTGCAGTCGCCAGTTTGTTTTTTAGATTTTAAAATTACGAAATCGATTCAGCGACTTCAAAATATTTTTGGCGGATAGGACTCATTTTATAAATTTTCGCCGCCATATTGGATTCGCTCTTTGAATTTTTGTATGTTTTGAAATTTTGAAATTCGATAATGCTTTCTCTGCTCCAGTGTGCAAGAGTTTAAAATTGCCATCTACCATGTCCTTGAAAAAGATCCTTCTTCGCCTACTGGGCATCGTCATGCAATATTTGTATAACGTTTTCAATTATTAAAAAGCATAACAACTGAAAGATCGAATCATAGAATAACACATACCATAGAAGGTTTTATTCGCTCAATAAATTAAACGTCATAGGTACGATGGAAAGTAAACATTGGATGGTAGAAATATGGGTTCAATAATACCAGATAGTGGCAATAGTATACAGCGATCAACATAGGAACAACAACCGAATTTCGTATTTTTGTGGCAAACTAGTTGTGTTAAATACAATACAAATGTATACCAACGATAAAATTCAACAAAAAAGTGCAAAATATATTTAAATTTTTCAGTTCTACACCAAAACGACAGGAAAAAGATAAGTGAACATATTTTGTAACTCCACCTGGTGTAAGATAATTTTAAATTTAATTGCTCTCATTTCCACAAACCTACGATGAGAGTGTGAAATGAAACGTCAGATGAGAGAATAAGTTTATCTAGGTATGTATTAGCCTATGGATCGAATAATATAAACTTAAACGGATAAGTTTAATATAATTCCTGATATTCCTACAAACGTTGGTTTATTTAACAATTGGTTAATTCTTACCTTGATATAGTTGTAGCCGTTTCATAAGATTCCGAAGATGTGACACTTAAGGGCAAGTTATTTATGGTCGACGAGGACGTTGATAGTGATGGCTGTGTTATCATAATAAACGGATGTTCAGACTCTGCCTGCTGACAACACCTGTTTAAGTGTGACTTCTTATCACTGATAACCTTATGTTCACGTAAATTTCTTTTTGTGTTACGCTCATCAATCCGATCCACAATTTTAAATGGGTTGCTATTTTTAACTTTCAATTCTTCCCCATCGTCCGTTAATATTCCACTGCTTAAACTGCTGCTTTGAACGGATACTGAGGAAAGATTACTTAGTATATTTCCCACAAATGACTCGGAGGAACTGCAATAATCTGTTTGAGGTCCAAGGTCAATGTGTGGCGTTTGCATTGTCGCCGATCCCAAAGAAAATTTACGCGATTGTTCGGATTTCTGTGTTGACGATGACGCATGGCTGATGTTGCTGTAGTTTTTTATTTCCGGTAAGACATCTGACTCCATTTGAAATTTTCTATGTGTTTCGTTAAAAATTAAGGGTATTGGCGGAATAGCACTTAGATGTGCTGATGCATTCTGTTCATTTTCTTTAGTTTTATTGTTTATTTTTACATTTTTCCAATTTACTGCACTGCTACAGTCTGCGGCTTTGCACCTGTCAAGGGTGGTGGTGGTGGTGGTGGTTGTTGATGCACTTGAGCTGTTGGTGCAAACGAGCACTGGCCTTGTTTGTACATCCGCTTCCGTCTTAATCGATTTTTTGATTGTTTGCTGTTGTGAATCTGCTTTATGAGGGGCTTCCCACTGCTGTTGCTGTGATTTTAAAGAAATCTGTTCTGCGCTTAAACTTAAGCGTAATCTTTGAGCCGAAAATATTTCAAAATTTTGTAAAATATTCGACGGATTTTTACTTGATGCTGTTTCTTTAACGTCAACGTTTTCTTCTTCAGCTTCAATTTTGTTTTCGTCTTCATCTTCATTCTCAGTTATAGTTTGATAGGCGTTATCGAAACTTTCTTCCGGAACTTCCCATATTTCATCGTCTTCTTCCTCGGAAAAAGTTCTTAAATGTACATGTTGCGGTTTCTGTGAACTCTCAAATTCTTCCGATTTTCGACGAATCTCATATAAATAGCCACAACTCATAGTATATCAATTCAAATTTAATTAAGTGGTTATTAAAAATCGATTTATATCTGCAGTAACTTGCAGCTATCCGTCCAACGTTCAACTGTTAACTAGCACAAAATATATGTGATTTGTGGCACTCGACATAAAAACCTTTCTCTTGATTTCTGCTAATCCAATTAGTAAATGTTTCTCTTTACTGTTTTGCCTACATTATTCGTCGGTGAAAAAGCTCGTTCAGGAGGAATTTGAATAATTTACACTAGAGTTAAACACTTTTAATTTTACAAACAACAACTGTAGTCCCATATTGTATATAATATTAATCAAATTCAAATTTCTATACTCTGCCCCATGATACAAATACAAGGTAGTAGCGTCAGCCCATATGGTTTCCTTTGTTTACATTTCACTGTACCCAGTAAATGTCAAAGTTGTTTGTGTGAGTGCGTTCTCTTTGGATTCCATCCATAGAGTAATCTCAGACTAGAGAGAATATTTGGCTCATCTGACGTTTCCTTTCACACTCTTCGTGATGCGGTCGGTGTGATAGAGAGATGTTTGACGAAAAGTGATATACACCAGGTGGAATTACAATAACTTCTTGCTTTAATTTTTCATGTCATTTTGGTGAAAAACTTTGAAATTTAAATGTGTTTTAAACTTTTTTATTGACTGTTATTGTTAGCATACATTTGTATTGTATTTAACACAATAATTTTAACACACAAAACGAAATGCCGTTGTTGTTATTTTGTTCGTTGTTTTGAACCATTGCCTCTATCTGGTATTAGTAAAGCAATTCTTTTCAACATCAAACGTAAATATCACACCAGGCAAAATGTCATAAATTTAGTGGAAGAACTAGTAGATCTACTAGAAGTATTAATCTATGATTCCATCTATCTATGTTCTCAATTGCACATGTATGTGTACATTTTTATCAGCTGATTTTGACAATAACTGGGTATGGAAATTACAACAATGCTAATGCTACTACCTTGTAGTTTTATCATGCTCTACCCCATCTTTTTCTATATCAGCTCTACTTTATATCATAAAATAGCACTATCAAGTAAAAACGGCCACAAGTTCAGCCAGGTCCAATGGCACCAGGGATCAAATTAATAGTGTCTTAGCTTTTTAATACTTAGCTTCCACAAAACGAGGTTGCGTTTTATATTTCGGGTCTTGGGAATACTAGTGTTACCAGATGCAAACTGGAACTTCCATTGGAAAGTTTGAAATTTTTTAGCATAAACATACATATAATGTTTTCACTGACTAGCACTATTTTTTGTATTTACAGTACTCTCTAACTCGGACTTAGCTTCACTTAGTGAGCTAGCGAGAGGAGGAGATGTTCTACTGGGGGGTGACTTAAATGCTAAGCATCCAGACTGGGGTGATGCCCCGATTGGATATTTTGCCAACGAGAGAGCCGACCAGGGTTTCTGCCACGTCGGCTTCTTATATTGATTAGTTTTTCGTTTCGACCGGTCTTCGAGTAGCTGGGAGCCTGAAGTTTCTAGATTATGAGTCGGACTTCTAGATTATGTTGAGGCCCGATTTGAAGCTGGAGATATTTTGGCTCGTGAGTCGGGCGATTTAATGCGCTTTTGCATCAATCCTAATCTTCTTCTGCCCTCCCGGTTGATCGAAATGTCACCGTGGAGGAGATTGACCAGTGTGTCCAGTCAATGACTGAGTCGTTCCGGAGAGCTTTGGAGGCCTCTGTTCCGAAAGTGCCGGTTGGCAGGGGTAATCTGCCCGATCTTCCGCCTTGGATCAAGACGCTAATTGTGCAGAGGAGGAGGCTTCGAAGGACTCTGGCGCGATCTGGTGATTTCACTCGCCGTCCTGCCCTTAGGGCGGAGATTCGGGTACTTAGTAACTCAATTAGTGCTGCGATTTCTTATTTTGAGTCGCAGCTTTACACCTGAGTACGCCTGAGTAAGATACGGGTGGATGACACCACATTCCGGAAGGTTAGAGCAGCTGGTGGATTGCGTCGGCGGGATCCGATTCCGGATCTCGTGGATGGAGACGCTGCCTTTTGTTTGCTCAGGCTGTTTCTGACGTTCATGCCTCGAGGTCGGGTGAATTTGCTGAGAGGGTTACCGATGAAGCATCATCTTTGCTGGACCACGCGCCTAGTACCGCCTTAGGAGGTGACGTTTTGGCTGACGGCACAATTCGTGCCGGGCGTGTTGATGACATTTTGGTCAAGGCTGCGGATGTTGGTAACGCTCTTAAGCGGAGGCCTGCCAAGAAGTCGGCGGGATTTGATGGTATTACAAATGTGGCGTTGAAGAAGGTTGACGCACCTGTGTGGGCTTATTTGCCCGTTCTTTTCAATCACTGCCTTAGTTTGGCATATTTTCCTTCCGCATGGAAGAGAGCTGTGATAGTGCCAATCCCTAAGCCAGGTGCCGATCAGAGGAGTTCCAGTGGTTACAGCCCCATCTCGCTGCTCTCCCCTTTCGGGGAACTTCTCGAGTATTTTATGCTCGGGAGTATGCGAGATTTCATGGAGGAGCGAAAACTCTTGATCGGTCATCAGTTTGGTTTTAGGGGGCGGCACTCTACGTCGCACGCTTTAATGGTGCTTACGGGCTACATTGCGAGTGGTCTGAATAGAAAGTGTCCTACGATTGCTGCTAGTCTTGATTTTGCCAAGGCCTTCGATACTGCTTGGCAGGCTCCGATCCTTGGCAAAATGAAGGCGTACGGTTTTAGCAGCATTCTTCTTCGGCTTGTGGTCAGTTTCCTTTCGGAACATTCCTTCCTGTAAGGGTTGCCGAATCCTTTTCTGGTGAGAAAGTTGTTACAGCAGGAGTGCCACAGGGTTCCCTTTTGGGGCCTGTGCTGTATAACATACTTCTTAGCGATATCCCAGAATGGGATTTGCTGCTCATATATGCGGACGATATTCTTGTGGCATCTTCTGGAGTAAGGGCAAGCATTGTCAATCGGAGGATTAACTCGTACCTACAGGCTCTGAGTGAGTTTTTCGCCAAATGGGCAATAAGGCTGATCGTGAACAAATAGACTGGGATTATTTTCAAGGGAAGGCGTGGAAATCTATATCCGAATGCTAGGGGATTCATCCCTAGGATAGTGGTTGGTGACTCTGATATACCGATTTCCACGACCGTTAAGTACCTTGGGGTAATTTTTCAGGAAAGGTTCACATTCGTGGCCCATGTGGGTCATGTTTTGCAGAAGGCGAAGCGGATCTTTTCCTCCTATTATAGGCTATTGAGTAGGAATGGTAACCTGAGTACTCAGGTGCGCCTGTTGATTTATGTGCAGGTGATTAGGTATATTTTGGCATACGCGTTCCCTGTGTGGTTTGCCATTTCATCAAGCCAAATGGAGAGGCTGAGGCGGTAGGAGCGTAAACCTCCTGTCTTGGCCTTAGGATGAGAGTGATGCCAGAAGGTCTACGATGCGGTGGACTTTGATGGCCTGGATGTATTCCTTGTGGGAGCTGCGATGAGATTTTCGGAAGGCGCATCTGCGCTGGAAAATGAATTGGTAAGGTCATGTTTTGAACGAGCGGATGCTGTGAGATGTTTTGATGCGGCATATTTTAAGCCGGTGGGGCTCCTTGCCTACAGTGAGGCTGGTCTCGTTGAGTCGGATGGGCGTCTATTGTTCTACCACAGGCGGTTTGGTAGCCTGGATATCCGTAATCTGGTCTAAACTACGGCTCAGTGATGGGCGTGTGCGTTTAGAATATGACTACCAAATTTTGATAAATTTCTAAATTTCTGTGTCGACCGACTTGCTTTTTGTATTTAGTTTTAAGTTTAATTTTGTTTCCATAGTTTTAAGCTAGTTGTAGTATTTTTCTACAAAAAATCATGATGAATTCCTACTTTTCCTTTTTTTTGGGAAATTCTGTTTTAAATGTTTACATTTTTTTAGACATTTGCATGTTAATGCCTTTTATGGGAAAATAGTTTGTAAGAAGTAGAAGGATTTTGATGGCCGCATTTATGGTGTGCAGAATTGTTTTAATTTCTAAGTTTTTGTTTTATTGTTTGCAATGTTTAAGAAGTTTTTGAAAAAATCAATAAATGGCCAAACGTCCGCCAAATGAAACGAATGTATTTACAGTAGAGATGGGCACGAGTCACATGATTGCCGTGATTCACACGTGAACGTGAGCGGAACTAATTTTTGCTCACGTGAGCGTGCGTGAACGTGAGTAGTGAAATAATCTTCGTGCGTGAGTCCAATCTTTGCGTGAGTGACTGTGCGAGAGCACTATTTTCGCGTGAGTCACGCATATTTCCCAATGGTTGATATCATTTAATTTCGATTTTCTTAAATAATAGCAATCTTAAAATCAGTTGATCTACTGAAATAGAGCTAAATTTTTTAATCTTTTCATTCTGAGCATTTCACTCAAGATAACTTTTTCTGTTCTATAATTGTTTATTTTTGTTGGGCAACTCTATAAACCGCGTATATCAATAACAGCTTTCGTAAACAAACGCAAAGACGATTTACAATTAGATGACCAGAAGATGTGCGCAACTTGGCAACCCTTGTAAAAGAGAACCAAAAAGTACTAGGAGTTCACTCAAACGCATTTCTCTCTCGCGTCATATCTTGCTTATTTCATACTTTTTGCATAGTTTATGTAATTTTACTTCAACATGGTTGGAATTTGTATAGTTGTATACAATAACACTATCAAAAAGCTGCTCGTGTATTGAAATATTTAATGAAGAGAGTAAGAGAGAGAGTAGAGAAGTACTAGGGTTTCACTCGTTTTGTTTGTTGGCATTTGAGTGAAGAGAAATTTTGACTGTCTACTTGTAACAAAGACGATTTACAATTAGACGACCAGAAGATGTGCGAAACTTGGCAACCCTGGTACAAGAGAACCAAAAAGTGCTAGGAGTTCACTCAAACGCATTTCTCTCTCGCATCATATCTTTCTTATTTCATACTTTTTCCATAGTTTATGTAATTTTACTTCAACATGGTTGGAATTTGTATAGTTATATACAATAACACTATCAAAAAGCTGCTCGTGTATTGAAATATTTAATGAAGAGAGTAAGAGAGAGAGTAGAGAAGTACTAGGGTTTCACTCGTTTTGTTTGTTGACATTTGAGTGAAGAGAAATTTTGACTGTCTACTTGTACATCGTTTTTGCTTGTAACAAACGCAAGCGCGAAGTGATATATAAACTACCATTTTTTGACTTTGGCGTTCGCGTTCACTTTCGGGACTTTTAGAATACTACCCTTAGATAAATGTGATAAAATGTTGCTCCTGTATAAAAGGGCTTAGTTTATTTGCTAAATTTGTTAAAAATGACAATCAATTTAACTTAGGGATTAACATTTAAGTGAATTTCTGAATATGATCCTTACTTTTTACTAATATTGGTTTAGGATATATTTTTTAATATTGGTTTGAATATAAACAAGTAAAAGTGTTAAATTCGGCTGTGCCGAATCTTTGATACCCTCCACCTTAGTGTTAACCAGCAAAATATTAAATTTTAAAAAGGACCTTTTTTAAAAAAAATAAAAATAAGCTTAAAAATAAAAAAGCATTTTTTGAAGAACTGTTAAAAAATCAAAAAAAAACAAGCTGGGACGAGAGTTGATCCAACAACCCTCAGACTCCAAAGCGCAACCCTTTACCCATCAGGCCACAGCGACCTTAGATGAACTGTGACAAAATTCATATAAATGTATGAACACATGAAAGTACATCTAAACATTCTAAAGTACTTACCTATTATAAAGAATAACAAAGATTTTCAACATGGAAATTCACCACACGGCAAAAGGAGTAGTTTAGTATAAAACTACAAAAATTAATGTGAAAATTTTATGAGTTTTTTTACGTTTCCAATCATGAAATTTATTCCAATGGACCAATTTCGCTGATTTTCAATATCACACTGCTCAGGAATACGTGGAACATTCTGGCCAAAAACCAAACCGCGTTATCGCCGATTGAAGTCGTAAGAATGTTTTCAACAGACGGACATGGCTATATCGACTCCGGTTGTTATAAGGATCAAGAAAATATTTACTTTATGTGGTCGCAAAGCCTTATTTCTATATGTTACAATCAGAATGACAAACTGATATACATATACCCTCTATCACTTACAGTGGAGGGTATAATCAAGTGGTGTGGCCGTCGGTGGTGCAATGGTAGAGTGCGCGGCTCTTGTGAATGAGAACGTGGGTTCGATCCCTACTCTGATCACCTTAAATTTCTTTCGACGGCGGTCACGTCGCTTAGTGACGGCGACACTATCGAGTATATGGCCATGAAAAAGCTTCTCAAAATACCGTTCGGAACCGGTGTAAAACTGTAGGTCCCAATCAGTGAGTATAGAACTAGAACGCTCACTGGTTTGTGAGAAGCTCTCCCTAATCCCTTCATGGGATGTAACGGGAAACCATTTTTTTTTTTTTATAAAGCAAGTGATTCCTGTAAAAAAACCTGTTTTATTTTTCTGAGTAATTTTTGCGTGATTGGCGAGAATCACGCGTGAATGTGAGTAGGATAATATTCTGCTCACGTGAGCGTGCCTGAACGTGAGTATCGATAAATGTTCTTGCGTGATGTAACTGTCTTCCTTTCGTGAGCGTGAGTCAAAACTTTCTCACGTGCCCATCTCTAAGTTACAGTGTGTTGAAAAATGCATCCCGGTCAAAAAATTTAATTAACCCTTGAAAATTTCCGTGCGATGATTCATTAGGATTTTCGGCGTGGATTATCGAGACAAGTGTCTCAATCCACTTGTTTCGACTTTTGGTGATGAAGCACCATCGAAAACCACTCTAAATTGCTGGTACCAAGAGTTCAGTCTCGGACACCGTTCGTTCCAGGATGAATTTCGTGATGGTCGTCCAACTTCGGTCGATTTGCCGGAAACCATCAATGCTGTGCGTGAACTGATAAAGCAAGGTGCAACAATTAAACAAAAACTTCTGAATGGCGACTATAGCTTCAATTCTAAACGGGGCGCAGCAAAGTGTGGGATACATTTTTTATTATTTATCAAGTTATTTTATGTAAAGATATATAATTTTTAAAGAATAGGTACATATATGTTTATAAAACCAAAAATGTTTCCAATTACATTGCTATTAACTGGGTAACAATATGCACACACACACCAACTTGTCAGAAACAAATTTCTGCTAACTATACTCGAATTACAGTACTGTATTGTGTTGTCCAAATGAATACAACGCACACGTTGTACGTTGTATTCGAATACATTCAATTCATTCACTTTTCATTTGAATTATATGAATAGTCACATACATTCAATTCAGTTGAGAGAGTGGCGCGTACTCACTCATTCGTTTTTGGCATGAATCTCTCAAACGCCGTTTTGAGTGCATTCATGCTGATCTCTAGTAGATAAATACGAAAAAAAAAGCTAAACATGACGACAATAACAAAAATAAAAGTCAAACTAAATGACCAAACCAACAAGAAACAAATATGAAGGTAATCTCGTGTTTTGTCAATTTCACCAACACATACTTTTATTAGGATCAAAATCATAGACTAAAGGTACGGTCAGATTGGGCAAATATTTGATCAAAATATGTTTCATCAGTTTACCAATTAACGCATGTGCATGGTGTGTATACAAATATACAAGGACTTACAAACAATTTTAATCAAGTGGAGATTGTTGCATATACGAAAAATCCGGAATTTATAATACTTACTGAGACCCATTTAACAACAAAGATAGAGGAACCAGAGATACAAATACATAACTATGACAATTATATAACATATTCAAATTCAACAAGAACGGGAGGAATAATAATGTATTTCAAAAAGGCATGGAACGTGACAAAAATATATGAAAAGGTGATAGAGTCCAAATTTTGGATAAATGCGTATGCCGCAAAAATTAATAGAATACAAATAATAATAATGGGAGTATATAGATCACCAAGTAGCAGAGAAATGGAATTCTGTGATGCTTTTGAGCAAGCAATTGAAGAAATTAGTGAAAATGACACTGATGTGATAATAGCTGGTGATTTCAACATAGATTGGGCTAAATATGGAACATATAAATCCAAACTGGAGGCAATATTAAATGACAATGGCCTAAAACAAATAGTAAACGAATATACGAGAATAACAAAAAACTCGAAAACAATAATAGACTACATTATAACAAATAATAAAAATATTAAGGCGAAAACCAATACATCAAATAAAATATAAAAAATAAAAAATAAAAATAAATACAATAAAGACATTTTTAATAGAGAAATCAGTAAAATGCCAATATACGATGAACGAATAGATTTAAACAATAGTGTGTCCAATTTTGACTTTCACCTTAAGGAAACTATTAAAAAATTTACAGGAAAAAAAATAATTAAGACAAATAACAGCGTAAAAATGTGATTTAACGTAGAATTAAAACGACTAAAAAAAGAGAAAATTGTTAACTATAATATAGCTAAAGCAGAAAGTACTACGACAGCATGGAACCGATATAAAATAATAAGAAATACATATAAAAATACAACGGAATCTGAAAAAGAAAAATACATCAATAATAAAATAAATAATGCCACAGACAAAAAGAAAAGTGAAAACAAATCAAAGAATTAGTATTGAAGAAAATCAAAAATATGATTAAAACTGTGATTTAACGGAAGAGAATATAAGGATAATTTTCAAATAGCCGATCAATTTAATAAGTATTTTGTCGATGGTATTAAGTCCATAATAGATGCAATAGAAAACGTGCAATACATAAATAATATACCTGAGATAACTAATAGATTTATATTCCGTGCAATAACAATACAAGAACTAAAAAATACACGTAAAAAAATTAAAAATAAGCCAGATTTTGACAAAGTTTCCATCAAAATCATTTTGGATAACTGGAATGTTTTGGGTAGTGCAATATTTAACATAATAAATACGTCATTAACAACAGGAGTCTTTCCTGAAAGCTGGAAGATTTCAATGGTAACACCGATAAAAAAATAGCAAAAACGAATAAATGTGTAGAATTTCGTCCAATAAATACACTAAAAACTTGCGAGAAAGTTATCGAGAAGATTGTTAAAGAACAACTTGAAACGTATATGGAACAAAACGAACTGCTTTCAAAATACCAGTCTGGATTTAGAAAAAAATTTTCTTGTGAAACAAAGGCAAACTATGTGATAAATAGATGGAAATATAAAGAAAAAAAGACGAAGATCATGGCATTATTTTTGGATTTTCAAAGAGCATTCGAGACAATAGATAATATATATATTTTCAATAATGATTGAAAAACTTTACATGTATGGAATCAGAGGAAAAGAATTACTTTGGTTTAAATCCTATTTAACAAACAGAAAACAAATAACGAAAGTAAATGGTGTTAAATCGAAGGAGATCGATAATGAATTTGGAATACCGCAGGGTTCCGTTCTAGGAGCTCTACTGTTTATTATATATTAAACGATATGCCGCATATTTTAGAAAAATGTGAGATAGTATTATATGCAGATGACACACTGATATTCACGGAAGGAGATAATAACGAAGAATGTACAGATAATTTAACACACGACGTAAACAAAATTAACCAATGGCTAAAAATGAACAAATTAAAATTGAATGAGAAAAAACCAAATTAATGGAAATAAATATGGACAATGACTCAAATTTTAAAATCAACAATAAAGTTATAGAGAAAGTTGAACAAATTAAATATCTCGGGTTTATAATCGACAAAAATTTAAAATTCACACAACATGTGGAATATATATGTAAAAAAATAGGGAAAAACTCGGATTCTTTAAACGGGTAAGAAAAAAATTAACATTAATGACGGCAATAAATATTTATAAGACAATGATAAAGCCACATTTCGAATTTGGATCTACAATTCTATACACATGCTGCACAATTACACAGATAGAAAGACTACAGAAATTGCAGAATAAAGCTATGCGTTCAATCTTAAAGTTTAATCGATATACACCTATTCAATATATGCTGGACACACTAAAATGGCTTAACATAAGACAAAGACTGGAACTAAACACATTAAATTTTATTCAGAAAAGGAAGATGGGAAATGCTTCAAAATATCTTATTGAACAACTGCATTATGTTGGGGATATACAACCATATAATCTAAGGAATGCGGAAGACTTCAGAAGACAAGCTGTCAGAAAACGCAAATTTGTTATCTGAAAAGTTTTAAAGAAATTGGCAGTAAATACAATTTTGTTTTTTCAAGTTTTAAATAAATTGCAAAACATATTTTAAATAAATATGATGCAGGAGGATGAAAGTTTTCTTGTTTTATACTGTGGAGAAGCGACGGAGTTAGTTTTGGAACAGGAGAAATCTTAAAAGCAAATTTGGGCAAGTTTAACTCCCACTGGCAGGCCAAAAAAGCTCACTGGTTTGAGGTAGAACTCATTGTTTTAAGCAAAAATATGTAAATGCTAATTTGGGGCTATCGCCGATTTCCAGAGTTATGGGCCTCCAAAGTTCGGATATGCGGGAAGATATTATGCTGAATGAGCCACCTTAAGCGATTTATGTGGCCTCTAATATATTTTTGTTATAAACGAAGTTAAAATAATCAAAAAAAATTAAATGAAATTTTTTGATAACTCGCTTAGTTATCGAGATATCCTATGTTGAAATTTTGAAGCTTGCTCTAAAATCACCTAGCATAATTGTAAGGTCTGACGGAGGAGATTAGAATACAATTTTCAAAATTTTCAGTAGCTTCAAAATTCTAAATATGGCCAAATTATCCTAATTAGTCGCAGCTTAGTCGGTTTAGATCCGATTTGAAGTTAGTACTGATTAACAAAGCTAAAACTATGCCCAGTTTTATAGCCGTTGAACCAAATTACCAAAATAGTTTTAAAAATGTTTATAATATTTACCAATTCTTCTTTTTAGTTTAATGTTGGTGATTTTTTTTCATTTTATAATTTGAATCGTAAAAGCTGACAACACTGTTTATACCACCTGTTATTTACCATTGTTTGATCTTTGTTTGACCTTTCAATTCTTTTGTAAGATCAAATAAATGTTTGCTCAAAAAAGAAAAAACTATTTGCTCTTTAGTGGTCACATTGAGCACATTTTTATTTGATGGCAAATAATTGTATTTGACCAAAATCAGGTGTTTTGTTGTTTGCCACGCAAAAATATTTTGTGGTCAGACTGGGGCCAAGAAATATTTGACGTTTTTCGTCAATTATTTCCTTTATCTATGCTTCAAATTACCACCAAAACTTTTCAAATTACAAACCAACAATAGCTTTGTGTGTTTACTTTTCCAGCCAGATTTATCCAGTAACTTTTTGCAGAGTAAAAAAAATTGTACGCTTTTTTTCTCAATTCCAAAAAGTAAACAGACAACATTTTGTGAAATATTGCAAGAAAACAGCAACAAGTGTAAACAATTGAAATGACCAAGCCACTTGCATTACGGTCGCTCTGTATGTATGGACATTTCTAGCATAAAAACAACTGTTTTCATATTCTAATTTACAATAGACGTAAAAAAATAATACAATTTTAAAAACTTACCTCTGCCATTGTTAAATTTCAACTTTATTCTTCTTTTTCACACAAAAATATTGCAATCAAAATGTAAATAAAAAACAGCTGATCGAACTTGCAAAATCTTGATAGAAGAAATTCCTCCAGTAACATTTTGCAAGTTCTCTATCATCCAACTCTCAAAAAATTATGTCTTTGGCTCTCTCGTTGCAAAAGTTTTGCAGTAAACAGACAACATTTTGTACAATATTGCAGTAAACAGACAGACCTAATGTCAAAATAAATCAGCTGATTCCGCCAAACATAAGAAAATCAGTTTTCTGCAGGTTCTTAAGTTACGCTGTGTTAAATAACTACTTTCATAGTAGATACAATCATCTGATCTCTTATGATGTCGTGTAATGTCGTGGCTAAGTCCGCCACTATAAGATACTCAACATACCACCCTCTTAGACATGTATTATAACAGAAACAGGAAACTTCATTCAAATATGTCCTCATTTACACGAAGGGAATTACGGCAATTTTTCCGGAATTATTTTGAAGTTGTTACGTAAATCGTTACGCTTAATTTTGATCATTTGGTTCAGAAAACAAACAAAGCGAACTGCCGAAAGAAACCTGGACCGATTGCCGGGGCATGTCGCGTGCACGTCACAACTCGCCAACAATCTAACAAATTCCCCTCCTGTAAATGAAGGCCAACTTTTTTATTTATTTTTGTTCTTTCTTGTTTTACATGAAACCTGATATTTTCTATTTTCCAAACACTGTTCCAAACTTGTGCCCATTTTATATGTTACACTCTTGGTTATGATTCTACGAAAAGCATCCTTTTGTTTAAATGACAAGTTGTTCGCATTAAAATTCGTTAAATCATCATTTGACAGGAGTGGTTTAGATCCTTTACAGTCTTTTTTGATGAATTTATCGTCATTTGCCCCGTTTTCTTCTGATATAGTGTTATTTCTGTTCTTATGTAAATGCATTTTCTTAATTCTTTTTCTACTGCTTCCTTCGTCTGTTGTTTCAGGTCCTTCTGTGTTTTCCAATTGTGTACGCGTTATTTTAGTTTGTTCATTGGAGTCATTATAGATATTTGTATTGGGCTTCTTCTTCTTTTTGTTTTTGGTGTTAGTGATATTTCCGCCATCAATTTCCACCGCCTCTTCCGAGTGTATAGCTTTCCTTTTAAAATTGTTGTGATTCTGTTCGTTTGGAACTGGCTTATCATGTTTGTCTATGTTAGCCACCTTACATTCATTGTCAATTTTCTTATTGCTTTCCATATTTTCATACTCTGTATTAAACTGTTCCTTGGGTATAGAATTTTGTTTACTTTGCTTCATCTTCCAATTATCTCTTTCAAAAAGATCATTCTCCCCAAAGTCCTCCCACTGCGTTGTTTCACGTTTCTTCTGTTCCATTAACAACCTGCGATAGATTATTTCACGTTGTTTGAGCACATTTTTTGCCTCCACTGTATCCATATTGGCCTGCAAGGCCGCCTGCGTATCTTCGCGTTGTTTGTGGTTAATTTCATCTTTAAACTTCGTCCATGGTGTCGCAATATCGGGCTTTACGTCACGCGCTGTGGGATTAAACCTAACGCGATCATTTTTGTCCTTTTGATACTTTCCTGTTCCCCTATTGTTCTGGCCAAAGCTTTTGTTATTCTTGCCGTTAAACCTACCACCTCTTCCTCTGTTGTTACTCCCATTAAACTTTCCTCCTCTGTGGTGTCTACCATTAAAGCCGCCTCTGTTAAAATTACCAATTTCGTTGTCACCAGTACAACTAAAATTTTGTGTTTTGGTAAATGGATTCTGGCTGGTCCGAGTTGTAGCCTTCAGAGTGGGTTTAAATTTCGTCTTTCCCCATTCCTCTATCTTTGACCCAAAGACATTTGTTTCCTTTGGCATGATGTATTCAAGGATGTATTCAACCTGCCTTGGATGTATTATATCTGGAATACACAACGTGCCTCAACTAATAAACAAATAAATGTCAAATATCTAGAGATGGCAAAATTCTACCATGGCGAAGACCATGGCGTAGCTACACAGAAAAAATAAGCAATGGTAAAAGGCATGGTAGAATTAGAACATGGTGCAATAATCTGTTCATGTTAAAGTCGTAAGAACAGCTGTTTTCATTTTTTCATGAGGTTCTTCGCTTCGGCTGTCACACTCACAAGTATTTTGTTTTTGTACTTGTAAAGTTTGACAACTGACGCGAATAGAACAAAAACAAAGTGCCTGTTGTTGCTGCCTACAACAGCAACAACGCGCGCTGCTATTACCACGTAGATATTCTTGTACCATGGCTATAATCTTGCGAAAAGTAAAACAACAAATTATAAACAAACCAGGACGGAGTGTAAATATTAATACTTTTGAGAAGAATATTAAAACTTAAATTCAACGAAATGGTTTATAAAAGAAAACAAAAGAGGTCACCAAAAAAAATCTGCACACAATGAAGATATATACCTGAACGATCTCCAAGTGGAAATAAAGCAAGAGGATAAAGCAAGTAGATCAACAGATTTTAAAATTTCTATTATTTTTAACACTGCAAATACCAACAATATTCACATAAAATGTGTAAAAACCTATGTTAGTTTGGGGTTAAATGTCCAATAAATTTCCCCATCTATATTAGACTCACGGGTCCGCCAAATAACTTTTTTTTTTTGAAAATGCTATAAAAAAAAACACTTAATATTTTCTCAAATTTCTTTTTTATTTGAAAGTACAGCCCTTCCGGTTAATAATGGAAAATAATTTCGTTCAAATGGCTGCCTCGGCTGGCCATGCAGTAGCCTACACGATCGGTCCAATCTTTAAGCACATTATCGATTGTGTGCAGCTGTATTTCACCAATGGCTTCACAAATATTGTCCTTTAAATCGTCAATTGTCTCTGGCTTGTCGGCGTAACACTTATCTTTGAGAGCACCAAACAAATAATAGTCCAACGGTGTCAAATCGCAGCTCCGAGGTGGCCAAACTTCACTTTTCACAAGATAACGAACATACGGAGCTGACGGTGCTTCTCTTCTTCCAAAATCCGTACGCAATTTTCGCACACATTCTGCAACATTACCATGATTTTCAAAGTAATGTCGCAATATTTCCCAGCGTTGTTCAAGCGTATACACAACCATATTCGTTCAGCGGAAGGAAAAAACTAATTATCTGTCAAATCAGACCTGAGCTAAGTGTTACCATTCACGAAATAAACACTAGTTGAAAAAAAAAACGTTAGATGGCGGACCCTTTAGTTGTCTTTTCAAAAACACGTGCCATTTGGTGGTATGTATTGATTGTAATGTATTGGTTCTTTTCTTTATTATTGTCAACATCAACTGATGTCTATAATTTTTAAATATAATTATAATAGTTTTGCAACGCATTATTTATTTGAACGTTCCATTTCTAATTTTATTATTGTAAAAAAGAATTTCAGTGCGTAAATAGTAACATATTGAATTATTTAAAACAAAAATTTCAGCTCTTTTCGTCGAACGCATTTCATCCAAAATTGGCAACTACTTATACGCAATGGAATGCAAAATACTTCCATCTGCCTATCCTCGATCAACATTTTTCTTTAAATTTGTAATTTCTTCAACTAACGCGAAGAATTGTGGTGTGTTCAATTTGACAGCTGAAGTGATCCAAAACGTTGCGCTGCGTTTTATAAACTTCCCATTAAATAACGTAACTCAACGCAGGTAGTCACCGAACAGCTGTAACGTTTTATAAACTACCAAAACGACAAAACTAACGCGAAGTGACTGATTCACAACTTATAGAATATCAGTTTTTCCGAAGGTGATTAATCTGATGATAGAGAATGTTTTGGGTGAATTGTTGAATGGAAATGGAGTGATGCCTAAGAGGTCCTTTGCCTATAGGCCTGGAAGGTCGGCTATGCAGTGTGTGAATGAAATCCTGCACAGAATTGCCACCCTGAAGGTAAATGGTTTCAAGGTGATGGCAATGGTTTTGGACATTGAGAATGCCTATAATTGTGTGAAAGTAAATACACTGATGGAACTGTTAGCAAAGGTAAATGTTGACTCCATATTTACGAAATGGATTCATAATTTTTTGACAAATCGAAATCTAAAACTTGGTGAAGAATATGTTACGGTTGCGGATGGATTGCTTCAGGGAAGCTGCCTATCTCCGATGCTTTTTAATCTCTACACGGCGAAATTACATGATATTGAGGATGAGAATACCCTGGTATTTCAATATGCGGATGATTTTGTTATATTGGTGTTTGATAAAGGATTTGACGATGCGGGAGAGACACTTGTTGCGAAGGTGAGAAGATTTAGGAGGATTGGTGAGGATCTGAACCTGGCCTTCAATCCACAGAAATCAACGAGAATTTACTTTGCAAAAGGTGGACGTAAGCAGATTGACCTCCGAATTGATGGTGTTGCCGTTGGACAAAGTAAGACGTGCACCTTTTTAGGTGTAAGCATTAAAGATTCCCTTACGACGCGTGATCACTATGATAAAGTGACTAAGGAGGTTAAAGATAAAACGAGAGTCTTCAAGTGGCTGACGTCGTTCAAAGGAGGTTTAAAGCCGCGGAATGCGATTAATGTGTATAAAAGCATTATCAGGTCTAAGATTGAGTATGCTAGATCAACCTTGGCTCATTCGCCAGCGTCGACGAACAAAAGAATTACAACATTGCAGAATACAAATTTTATATGCTCTGGCAGGTGAGCTGCCGCCAGAATATCGGGGCTTGTTGCTGGCTGCGAGAGAAATTATGAAGGTTAGAGTTTTGGATGCGGACCTGTATGAAACTGTTGCTTCCAATCCGCTAGTTAAATCCAGCTATAGTGCTATTTACCATAAATTTCATATCTCTGACAAAATTGAGTATGCAGGGGAGTATGATAGGCAACCGATTGTGATTCGGACTAGAGTTATATCTGCGAGGACGAAGTTCCTGAACTGATAAGGAAAACGTATAGATATGAGATTAACAGATATAAGGAGGAAAATGATTTGGTGTATGCTGCGGATGCATCGCTAACAGTCGTATCAAACATGTTCTTGGTGGGGCGGTGCTCACCTGTGGTTAAGGACTTCACGTCGAGAACCACATTAAATCACGCGGACTCTGGTCATGCCTTTGGTACTACGTACATACTTGCACAAAATTGGGGTTAAAGATTCAGATGCCTGATGTGTGTGCTACTAGAGACACTGTGGAGCATAACATTTTTAGATGCGTTCATTTTGATGCAATTAGAAGCAAGTATGAAATTGTTGATGATTTTACTGACTTAGATGGAATTCTGAGGAAAATGGATTTTAATGCATTTAAAAAATTGGTGAAGTTTATTAAGGAGACCAATATGGACATTTAATTTTTGGAAAAGCGTAGCAACATACGCGTGCATATGATATTCTATGATCACTATATAGTCATTCACTGTTTCCAGTATCGTTTTGGGTAATTTGATTCATGGGAGGTAAATTCGTTCATGGAACGCCCATCCGCGATCATCAATTTTAATTCATGGTCATCATCGTTTTGTTTCTACTATGCTACTATTGTTTGGGTGCTGGAATTAATGTCTTGCTTTCTTTATTCACTTGTTTCTGAGATGACCACTGTGATCTGCCACCACCGAATGCTGCCAGCACCTGAGAGTTAAAACTGTACCCTGATGAGTGTAACGGAGAAGTATAAATGATGACGATTATGAACACAGAAGAAGCAGCTGATTTATTTGATCATTGTAGCTTGGCGAATATGTGCGGCCGACTGGACGCCAGCCATCAATAATAGCAAAGTCCAAAAAAAAACTATTTGTTTGAGGAAAGTTGACTGGCGAAGGTTTGGATAAGATGATGGATGAGGGTATCGATACGGATAAATATAAATATCCCAGTGGTTCGGGAAGTGTCACCTTTTATGTCAACCGCTCTTACATGAACACACGCACAATTGGCAAAAAAAGGGCAAATCGATCCATGCCGTGAAGATTCACTATGTTCAAAATGTAGAGTAGAACACGGACCATATTGTATGGAATTATCTTGGTTTACTTTACGTACTTGGCAAACTTGTTGGATGCCGATAAATATCACAAGCTATTGACAAGGAATTCAAAATCTCTAACATTGGTGGGCATTGGACCTGTCTCATAGACCACATCATTTTAATCGTCATCTCAGCCATCCCTAAACTAGGGTCAATCAGCACAACTGCAGCAACAACAAGTTGTTGCTGGCTTCATTGGCTTTACGTCGATCCCAGGAAGCGACAACTACAATTCAGCCACAACATCAGCAGCAACAGCATATGCCACCACCGCAGCCCTCCATGCATCACCACCATCATCATCAATAACTTGCTGCTTTAAAATCACAACCACCGCCATCACATCAGCAGTAAATACAGGCACTTCAAACTACATTACATTTATAATTAAAATAATTATGAATAACTTTTGCCAAAGTATGTTTTAAGTTGTATCATACATAGTATAGAGTAACTTCCGATATTGTGGAATATGCTGGTAAAGTTTGACAACAAGTTATTTGGCAACTCGGTCTTTGTCTACACAGCTTACTAGAAAATATTAACACAAGCTGCTCAGATATCAGTAGACTCCAGTGGGCATGAAAGTGAAAGTACTCGACGTTTTTTCTGTGTGCATTCGAAGAATATATAAAGTATATAATTCAACATATTTAGGATGTTTATACAATTTTCAATGAGATATTGTAAAGAATGAACTAAGTAATAATTTCATTCAGTAAATAAGTACGTTGAATAGCCGAAATTATCGGCTTACCTTACTAATTTTGTTTGTTACTTTTACTCATTTCTTTGTTTAAAACTGTATTTACATGGTTTCTTAAATGTATTATTAAAAAGAGATGGTTTGGTGAAACCTTTCATCTGGTAAGCTAGAAGGGCAAAAACAAATATTTAAAGTATTGCCAATATCATAGATACTGTGGTATACAATTTCACAATACCCGCCTGAGGCGTTACATGTGTTTTTACTTTCAGGCTAACACCTTACGTTATTAATATTTAATTTTTCTAGTAAGCTACACAAAGACGGAGTTGTAAAAAAATATGTAGTTAGTTTCCGAAATAAAGGGGATTCCACATTTCCCGCATATTCTACAATTGCCGAAGTTACTCTACCTCATATGTATTTTTCGAATATAACCAAACCTATTTATTGTTTGCAATACATTCACTTTACCAATTGTTTGTAATAACTACATTCACTTTACCAATTGATCAACAAACATTAATATTTCTTCGTAGAGCGACAGAATAGAAAATATAGCTTTATTATATAACTTGAAAACGTTTTTATTCATTTAAGTACTACACCATTTTCAATTGAAATATGGAAAATATCAATTTAATTTTGAAAAATATCAATTTAATTTTGAAAAATATCACTTGGAAAATTCTATTTGAAATTCATCAATTGGAATTTAAAAACATCAACTGAAATTTAAAAGGCACCAATTGAATTTTGAAAGATACTAATTGAAATTTAAAACACATCAATTGAAATTTAAAACTCATCAATTAAAATTTAAAACAAATCAATTGAAATTTGAAACACATCAATTGGAATTTAAAAGACATCAATTGAAATTTAAGACATCAATTGAAATTTCAAATTCGTCACTTGAAATTTAAAAATTATTAACCCATTTTATGTATTATATTTTTAAATTTCAATTGGTTTCTTTTAAATTTCAATTGATGTATATAAAATTTCATTTGAGTGTTTTAAATTTCAATTGATGTATTTTAAATTTCAGTTGATGTGTTTTAAATTTCAATTGATGTATTTTAAATTCCAATTGATGTTTTTCTAATTTAAATTGAAGTATTTTAAATTTCAATTGATGTGTTTCAGATTTCAATTGATGTTTTTGAATTGAATATATTTCAAATAGAATTTTTAAATTTAAATTGATGTATTTCAAATTTAAAATATAATTTTTAAAAATCGGTTAATGTTTTTTTCAAATTTCAATTGGAAATGGTGTAGTTGACAACCAAAATAAATAGTATGTTTTTACAACATTGTTGGAAAGCATTTTATTATTTTGAACGCGAGCGAACCACAGACTTCCCATTCATGAACATCAGCTATTGTTCATGTTTGTCGGTAAACCGTCCTTCTTGAAGCCAAATACGAATGTAATCGAAGTTCGTAACACTATCATGTTTCAATTTTTTTTGGTAATATTTTTCAAATTCATCAGCCACATAAAAAGTTATCGACTAAGCTCATGCTCATAAATGACAGGTCTGTGTTATTAAACTCTTGACTTTAAAAAAATTTAGGCAAAAATTCATGAGTCCGGACCCGGCTAAAAACCCGAAAATCGAGTAAAATATGACAATTTCAGAAACCAACAAATTTTTTACCGATTCGTAAACGGGAAAAATCGTGCGATTAAAAAAATCCCCTCTGTGAAGACCCGTAATCGGGTAAATTTTGCGAACAAATTTACATTATTTCTTATTTGGAGTTTTAATTTCACAAGACCCGCTTAAATATCTTAAAATAGGGTTACCTCGGTCCACAGACACCGCACAGCCGAAAAGGAGACTACCTTTAATTTGAGTACCCACACATGCTTGTTCTGAGATGTACCTACATAGGTGCACACGTTTTTAGGAACCCGCTCGATAAAAAGTTTTTGTTTTCTGAAATTGCCATATTTTACACGATGTTCGGTTTTTGAACCGGGCCCGGGCTCATGCATTTCAGCTGTTTAATCTGGGCTCGTTATGTTTTGTACTGAGTAATTCAGCAGCTGCAGTCCTTTCGTTTCTGTCTGTTGGTTAAATGGCGGTATATTGGGCATCTGCAGCATTGGTGGCAATTCCAACCAGATCGGGAATCTGTATAGAAGTACAAGGGGGTTTCAGCGAGAGTACAGTAGACTGTTAATGAGTGTGCTTACCTGGAATGTTGAAAAAACCAACACAGTTGGCATGATAATGAGCACCAAGGTGGAACACAAATGTAGAATCCTAAACAAACAAATGTCTAAGAAAAAAATTTGTGTCGATTTAGTCAAAAACACGTGTCAACTTTGTTTTCAGCTTCACAACACTAGTACCCAACCCAACCATTTTTTCCTCGTTAAAAACATAGTACCCATCTTTAGCCCGTTTTCTACATAACACAAATTTGCAAAATAATTTTAAATTTGTTGCTTCCACCTTTTAACACCGTTGACTGTTTGCTTCTATTTTTGAATTGGGTAAGACGCTTAATACTTATAAATTTTTATTTACTTAGTCAGTCAACAGTAGTCAACTTTGTTTTCAGCTTCACAACACTAGTATTGTGTTCACGATAAAAAAAATGGTTGGGTGTATTTTTTCCTTGTGAAAAACATAGTACCCATCTTAAAGGTGGGTACTATGTTGACTTTCCACTTTGAAAATCCATATAAAAAAATGGTCGTGAAAGTCTAGCGAAATTTTTCCACCAGACGGCACTATGTTTTTTTCACGAGGAAAACTTTTTGTTTTTTACAACACTGGTTTGCAAGCAGCTTTGTTAGAAAAAAATGACAGCGGAAAAAAGTGTGTAATATTTAAAATATTTAAGTTTTACACTTCACAGATATTGGATTCTACAATAACTATTTGTTTCAGGGAAGTTGACTGGCGAAGTTTTGGATAAGATTATGGATGCGGGTATCGATACGGATAAATATAAATATCCCAGTGGTTCGGGAAGTGTCAACTTTTATGTCAACCGCTCTTACATGAAGACACCCAAAATTGCCAAAAAAAAAAGTGCAAATCGATCCATACCGTGAAGATTGACTATGTTGAAAATGTGGAGTAGAACATGGACCATATTGTATGGAATTATCTTGGTTGACTTTACTAACTTGGTAAACCTGTTGGCAATGACAACAATCAACAGATTCCGTTAAATATCACAAGCCATTGACAGGGAATTCAACCCAAAACTATGGTCAATCAGCACAACTGCAGCAACAACAATTTGTTGCTGGCTTTACCTCAATCCCAGGAAGCGACAAATACAATTCAACCACAACATCAGCAGCAACAGCAGATGCCACCACCGCTTCCTTCCATGCATCATCATCAATAACTTGCTGCTTTAAAAACACAACCACCGCCATCACATCAGCATCATTTTTATACAATTTTCAATGAGATATTGTAAAGAATGAACTAAGTAATAATTTCATTCAGTAAATAAGTACGTTGAATACCTGAAATTAGTGGTTATAACACTATTCCACTTTACCGGCTCACTAATTTTGTTTGTTACTTTTATTTATTTCTTTGTTTAAAACTGTATTTACATGATTTCTTAAATGTTTTATTAAAAAGAGATGGTTTGATGAAACCTTTCATCTGGTAAGCTAGAAGGACAAAAACAAATATTTAAAGTATTGCCATTATAGCAAAATAATGTGCAGTCAGTTAAAATAGGTATTAAATTGTCATCATAGATACTGTGGTATAGAATTTCACATTACCCGCCTGAGGCGTTCCACATTACTCTCCAATTTTCAAAATGATGAAGTTACTCTTCCTCAATAATCTTGATTTTTAATTTTATTTATTTATTTGCCCAAATTTTGTTTGCATGGTTTCTTAAATAATTTTTTTTATTATAAAGAGATGGTTTAGTGAATCCTTCCATCTAGTAAGATAGAAATAGGTATTACATTCAATGTGGAACGCCCT
Source organism: Phaonia tiefii (assembly GCA_963931995.1). Taxonomy (NCBI): domain Eukaryota; kingdom Metazoa; phylum Arthropoda; class Insecta; order Diptera; family Muscidae; genus Phaonia; species Phaonia tiefii. Next base: position 190,149,114 of record OZ008368.1, on the reverse strand, counting down.
AGGCGGGTAATGTAAATTTCTATGCCACATTCTCTTTGATGACAATTTAATACTATTTTAACTGATTTTGCACAGTATTTTTTAATATTGACATTTTTCAATACTTTAAATATTTTTTACCTTATTCTCTTTAAGCCACCATTTTATATACATACATAGAAAAATGTACACTAGTTTCACATAAAACATAATTAATGTAAGCTGCATGCGCGTTGGTGTTTAAAAGTTTAAATAGTTTACAGTATTAATATAAAATCAAATAACTGTCATATATAAATGTAGCTTTATATTCTGCAGTTCCTTTAAAATTGTAAATAAAACATTTAAATTTTTGAAAAATATAAATTTTAGTTCCACCTAGAACTGAACTAAAGTCACAATAACTACTTCAACCTCCTCAAGTGGGTGAACTAGTTTGAGTAATGTGGAACCCCGCTTTATTTCGGAAACTAAATATGGCTGTGGCCGTCGGTGGTGCAATGGTTAGTGTGCGCGGCTCTTGTACGTGAGATCCTGGGTTCGAACCCGGCTCGGACCACCTTCAAATTTTCTTTCGGCGGCGGTCACCTTGCATAGTGACGGCGACACTATCGAGTATCTAGCCATGAAAAGCCTTCTCAAATTACCGTTCGGAATCGGTGTAAAACTGTAGGTCCCAATCAATCAGTGAGTGAAAACTGGAAAGCGCACAGCTCAGTGATTGTGAGAAGTTCTCCCCAGTCCCTTCATGGGATGTAATGGGAAACAATTTATTTTATTTAAATATTAGCTTACCAAAAAATATTAACATAAGGCGCTCAGCTATCAATATGGTCATACTGTTAGATTCTAGTTGGCCTGAAAGTAAAAAACGCAAGTACTCGACTTTGTTTTTGTGTCCATTTGAAGTGATGTACAACTCAACATATGTATTTAACATTTTTGTACTATTTTGAATAAGATATTGTAAAGGGTGAACTAAGTAATAACTTCATACAGTACATATGTTGATTTAATATACCTTATAATTTTTTTAAGTTTTGTTGTGGATTATTTGCTAATCAGCCAATGTGTAATACGCGAAGTTGGCGGTTGTTGCACTCTATTCCACCTTAGACACCCACTAAGTTTTGTTTTTTTACTTTTATTTATTTGCTTAAAATCATGTAAATACAATTTTAAGCAAATAACGCAAAATTAGTGAGCGGATACGGTGAAGTAGTGCCACAACCACCAACTTGAGGTATTTCATATTAGCAAATAATCCACAACAAATCTTATAAAAATTATAAGACATACATATTAAATCAACGTATTTACTGAATGAAATTGACACCTAGTTAACCCTATGCAATATCTTATTGGAAATTGTAGAAAAATCCTAAATATGTTGAATATAACACTTCGAATACACACAGAAAAATACGAATACATGTGTTTTTACTTTCAGGCTAACTGAAATGTAACATCTTATGTTAATATTTTCTAGTATTTAGTTTCCGAAATAAAGGGGATTCCACATTTCCCACATATTCTACAATTTCCGAAGTGACTCTACCTCATATTTTTCGAATATAACCAAACCTATTTATTGTTTATATATATATCATATTTCACATAAAAAAAATATGGCTTTATTATATAACTTGAAAAGGTTTTTATTCATTTAAGTACTACACCATTTCCAATTGAAATTTGAAAAATATCAATTTAATTTTGAAAAATATCAATTGGAAAATTCTATTTACTTACTTATCCGGTCTCGGACAACCCCGGGGGGTCAGGGACCTTACAAAACGAAGATAACATATTTCGCCAACCAGTTCGATCTTTTGCTTTATCTCTCCAGTTGGCAATACCAAGTGTACGCAGGGATTCGTCAACCTGATCCCTCCAGCGGAGTCTTGGTCTTCCTATTTTTCGTCTTCCTTCGAGTTCGGTTTCGAAAAGCCTTCGCGCTGGTTCATCTTCATCCATTCTACTGACATGGCCTAGCCAGCGCAATCGCGTTATCTTTATCCGCTTAACTATGTCAATGTCAGGATAAAGCTCATACAGCTCATGATTCATGCGTCGCCGATACTCGCCGTTGTGCACTATAGGGCCATAAATTTTTCGGAGTATTTTTCTCTCGAAGACTCCTACAGATGTTTCGTCTGCTTGCGATAGGACCCAGGATTCTGCGCCATAAAGCAAGACAGGTTGAATGAGAGTCTGGTACAGCTGGACTTTTGTTACTCGAGAGAGGGCTTTATCTCTAAAGTGCTTGCTTAGCCCAAAATAACATCTATTCGCAAGCACAATTCTCCGTTTGATCTCAAGGCTGACGTTGTTGTTTTTGTTCACGGCAGATCCGAGGTATATAAATTCGTCCACTACCTCGAAGTTATAACGGTTATCAACGTTCACGCTTTGGTCTAATCGCGTGGAGGCCCTGTTCGTTGAAACCATTAATTTTGTCTTGTCCTCATTCACCGTCAGACCCACTTTTGCTGACTCCTTCTCAATTCTCGAAAAAACCGCAGTAACTTCTCTAATTGTGCGCCCAATGATATCTATATCATCAGCATACGCGAGCAGCATGTGACTTTTGCTGAGATCGCACGATAGGGTGTCACCTTGCCTGAGGCCTCGCTTAGTTTCGAAAGGTTCGGTAAGATCCTTACCAACTTTCACTGCGGATTTGGTGTTCGTCAAGGTCATCCTGCAAAGGCGTATGAGTTTTGCAGGAATACCAAGCTCAGACATTGCTTCATAGAGTTTCTCCCGTATCGGACTATCGAAGGCTGCTTTATAATCGATAAATAGATGATAGGTGTCGATTTGTTTTTCGTGTGTCTTCTCCAGGATTTGGCGTAGCGTGAAAATCTGGTCAGTTGTCGATTTTCCAGGCCTAAAGCCACACTGGTATGGTCCAATCAGGTCAGCGATAATTGGTTTTAGTCTTTCGCACATTATACTTGATAGAACCTTATATGCTATGGATAAAAGGCTTATTCCACGGTAGTTGGCACAAATACTCGGGTCACCTTTTTTTTAAATATGGGACATAGTACACTGAGACTCCAATCGCCGCGCATGCATTCATCTAACCAAATTTTGCTAATGAGCTGATGCATGCACCTTATCAGCTCATCGCCGCCAGCCTTAAACAGCTCCGCCGGTAATCCATCGGCTCCTGCGGCTTTGTTGTTCTTAAGCCGGGCAATACCTGTTCTGACCTCGTCTTGGTTAGGAGGGGGGCAATCGACGTCGTCGTCCATATTGTGATCGATTGTCCCATCGTCATCGGATATCTCAGGTACTAGTAGCGCGGAGAAATGCTCTCTCCATATTCCCAACATGCTCTGCACATCTGCGACGAGATTTCCGTCTTTGTCTTAACAGAAGGGGGGCCCTGAACCATGTCCATTAGTTCCGTTTTTAACTTTTTGGTAGAATTTTCGGGCTTCGTTCTTCCTTCTGTATGTCTCAATTTTCTCACTCTCGCGTTTTCTCCACTGCCGTTTCTTACGCCTAAAGAGACGGTTTACCTCCTTTCTTTTCTCCCTATACCGCTCAGTTGCAGCTCGCGTTGCAATTGACTGAAGCATTACCATACGTGCAGCGTTCTTTTCGTCATTTGCTATGCGACACTCTTCATCGTACCACGGTTTATTGCGAAGCGGTTTTTCGAAACCAAGTACGGTTGTTGCGGCAGTTTTTATAGAGTCGGAAATGTGTTTCCACTGCGCATCAGGATCGTCATCGGGAGGGGGTGGGTTCTGTGCCAAAAGTTGCGAGAGCTTCCTTGAGTAGGCTGTGGCTACCTCTGGTAATTGCAGCTTTCCGATGTCCAGCTTCCTCTGCGTCTGGTTTCGTACGATTTTCGCTCTACTTAATCTTGTGCGAACCTTTGCTGCTACCAGGTAGTGATCAGAATCGATGTTAGCTCCTCTGATCACTCGTACGTCCATTACACTGGATGAGTGCCTTCCATCAATTACCACGTGATCAATTTGGTTCCCAGTTCTTTGATCAGGGGATACTCAAGTAGCCTTGTGGATGTCTTTATGCTGGAATCTTGTGCCACTGATGACCATGTTTTTTGCCGCGGCAAAGTCAATCAGTCTCATACCGTTGTCGGAACTGTCAGCATGAAGACTGAAATTGCCAATAGTTGGATTAAACACATTCTCCCTTCCTACTTTGGCATTAAAATCTCCTAGTACAATCTTAATGTCATGGCCAGGGCAGCGGTCATACGTTTCCTCTAGGAGCTCATAGAATATGTCTTTGGCATCATCATCTTTCTCTTCTGTCGGGGCATGCACACAAATTAGGGAAATATAAAAATATTTCGCTTTTATGCGGATTGTGGCTATTCGTTCACTCACAGGATTGAACCTAGAGACTAGATGTCGCAGTCTTTTGCCAACTACAAATCCACAACCAAATTCATGTTTTTTTTCATGGCAACTGTAGTATATATCGCAGTTTCTTTTTCTTGTGCAGCCATGTCCTGTCCATCGCATTTCCTGGATAGCGGTAATGTCAGCCTTATAACTTTCGAGGACATCTGCCAGTTGGATACTTGCACCGGATCTATATAGAGTTCTTACATTCCAAGTGCATATCCGTAAATCGTGGTCCTTATAACGTTTGCGGGGGTCGTCAACAAATAGGGGTTGTTTATGTTTTCTGTTCCGTTTTTTTATTTTCACTGCCATTATGAACGGTGGCGGGAGGCAAACCCAGCCCACCGGGTTTTTGCATTTTACCTACTGCCAGGATATTTGATTGCAGCCGCCCATTATGGATCAGACGCTGACCAGGATGCGATATGTTGAACCTGGATTTTCTTCTTTTAGTTTCTATCCGCCGTTGGCCCGTATGTTTGGCTCATCCGCCTTCTAAGGACAAAAGAATATGCCCGATTGTTTGATGAGCTTCAGTGACATCAGTCACCTACTATACCTGATTTGATGCTCATTTGTTTCGCCTTCTCACTCTAGCTAGCTAACGGAGGTTTCCGAAAAGCCATTGCCCAGGACATACTGCGTGGAAGTAGTGAGCTGCTTGGACTGCCCAACGAAGGAATCATTTCTGGTCACTCCCAAGTGAATGGCAATCAGAAACTTTCCACCTCCACGGACAGTCCCATGTCTATTGAAATACATCAATTGAAATTTAAAAAACATCAATTGAAATTTAGAAGGCATCAGTTGAATTTTGAAAGATATCAATTGAAATTTAAAACACATCATGAACATGAACATCAGCTATTGTTGATGTTTGTCGGTAAACCCTCCTTCTTAATGCCAAATACGAATGTAATCGAAGTTCGTAAAACTATCATGTTTAAATTTTATTTTGGTAATATTTTTCAAATTCAACAGCAACATACAAAGTTATCGACTAAGCTCATGCTCATAAATGACAGGTCTGTGGTTCGCTATAGATATTCAAACGAACATTGTTGAGAAAGTTATTAGGCAAAATGCATGAATCCGGTCCCGGCTCAAAAACCGAAAATCGAGTAAAATATGACAATTTCAGAAACTAACAAATTTTTTAACTACCGGACCCATGAGGCCCTCTGAGTCGAAAAATGTGGGTCGTTAAAGGGACAAAACCGTGCGATTTAAAAAAAAAATGTTCCCCTTGTAAATTTTGCGAACAAATTTACATTATTTTTTATTTCTTATTTCGAGTTTTTATTTTTGTTATTTCACAAGACCCGGAATAATATCTTAAAATAGGGTTATCTCGGTCCACAGACGCCGCACAGAAAAGGAATATATATATGACTGAATTCGCGAGGAGAATACATTTAATTTGAGTACCCACACTTGCGTGTTCTGAGATGTACCTAGGTGCACCCGTTTTTTGGAGCCTAGGAGCCTAATGGGTCCTTGTTAAAAATTGTTGGTTTCTGAAATTGCCATATTCTACTCGATGTTCGGTTTTTTGAGCAGGGCCCGGGCTCATGCATTTCAGCCAAAAAACATTTTCTTCCCTAGGGACGTCTTCCTCCGGGCTGTTTAATCGGGGCTCATTATGTTTTGTGCTGAGTAATTCAGCAGCTGCCGTCCTTTCGTTTCTGTCTGTTAAATGTCGGTATATTGGACATCTGCAGCATAGGTGGCAATTCCAACCAGATCGGGAAGCTGTATAGAAGTACAAGGGGGTTTCAGCGTGAGTACAGTAGACTGTTCATGAGTGTACTTTCCTGGAAAGTTGGCCAAACCAACACAGTTGGCAGGATAATGAGCACCACAGGTGGAACACAAATGTAGAGACTTTGGTGGAGCACGTAAACAAACAAATATCAAAATGTCTAATGGCGACTACACACGTTACAACCGGTTGTACAACATTTTGATGGTTGTACAAGGGTTGTAACGTGTGGAGGCCAGTTGTACAACGGTTGTACAACCGTTGTATGAAAATCAAAATTTTTTGATTTTTGTTGATGTTGGTCCAACGGTTGTAACGTGTGTATGCATGTCATACAACCTCTTTGTTTTTTCTTCATTTTAATTTTGTTGTTGTGAGAGTAACATCGTTCGCTTCATTTTGAAATCGCTTGTATTAGTGCAAAATCAAAACAAATAAAAATGGACGACTGTGAGGAAATGCGAGATTTTATTGAACTTTATAAAAACATGCCGGAATTGTGGAATGTGAAAAGTAATATTTATAAAAATAAAAACGTTCGAAATAGGAGTTACGTGAAACTATTAGAAAACAAAAAAAATGCAAACATGCGGACAATAAAATCTTTTAGAACTTTTATTATTGCCTCGCATGTTTCTATTACAATTTCGCCAATTGCCTGGGGTGACACTGCTGACGAAAACTGCAGATCTTGAAATGTGTTGCCTGTGGCAAAAAACCGCAACGTTATTGTAAGACGCTGTTCCGCACTAATGGCATTTCTCATAATTGTGTCCTCTTTCTCAATATTAATTCTTACTTTAGATAAAAGCTCATTAAATGTGTCTTCAGTCATTCTCAAATAATTTTTTAAGTCTTTTGGCTCAGTTTCTTTTAATGTTTTCAAAAGTTTACTGTTTGAAAATTTTTTCTTATTCTGCAACCAATCTTTTGTCCACTTTCTTTTTTTTCTTTGTTCATTTTGTTGTTTTTCTTCTTCCTCCAAAATTTCATTTACAACAAGTAAAGCGAGAACGTCCGCGTTCATCTTTACACACGAAAAATATTTTTTAAATGAGATTGGTTCATAGGTTGGTTCGGAGGTTGTAGCGTGTGTAGCAAAAAGCCCCAATACTCTCATACAACCGGTTGTACAAACGTTGTAACGTGTGTAGCCGCCATAAGAACAAAAAAATATTGTGTCGATTATGTGTTGAAAAGCGGCAAAAAAACACGTCGTTTCTGTGTTGGAAACAGTCAAAAACATGTAGTCAACTTTATTTTCAGCTTCACAACACTAGTAGTGTTTTCACGAGGAAAAAATGGTTGGGCTTATTTTTTCCTCGTGAAAAACATAGTAGCCACCTTAAGTCGTAAAAGCTGACAACACAACACTGCGTATACCATTATTTACCATTGTTTGCTCTTACAATTCTTTTGTAAGATCAAATAAATATTTGTCCAAATAAGAGAAAACTATTTGCTCTTAAGTGTTCACACTTTGGTCACATTGAGCAAATTTTTATTTGAAGGCAAATAATTTTGTTTGACCTAAATCAGCTGTTTTGTTGTTTGCCACACAAAAATATTATGAGGTCAGACGTTTTCCGTCAAATATTTGCCCAATCTGACCGTACCTTAAGGCGTCCGTTGAAAAATAAATAAATAAAATAAATGGTTTCCCATAACATCCCATGAAGGGATTGGGGAGAGCTCACAGTCAGTGAGGTGTGCGCGTTCTAGTTTTACACTCACTGATTAGGACCTACAGTTTTACACCGGTTCCGAACGGTATTTTGAGAAGCTTTTTCATGGCTATATACACGATAGTGTCGCCGTCAAGCGAGGTGAACGCCGTCGAAAGAAATTTAAGGTGGCCAGAGTAGGGATCGAACCCACGTTCTCATGCACAAGAGCCGCGCACTCTACCATTGCACCAATACGATAATTTAAATGGATCTTTAAGAAAAGATACTTTTTGGTAACTAATAAACTTTTTTTAAGAATTTTTTATAGAATGTATTTTAAAAAAAAAGTATATTTTTATGTCCTTTTTGTAAGAAAAGGTAATTTTTTAAAGAGAGGCACTTCTTTTATTCAAAGCTAATGTTTTTTACGAAAACATATTATATTTAAGTAGAAGTACTTTCTGTAAGAAAAATCCATAAGAGTATTAATTTTTTTTTAAGTAGTATTTTTTTTAAGAACAGGTACTTTTTAAAGAAGTGGTACTCTTTTTAAGAAAAGGTTGTTTTTATAAGAAATTTTAGTAATTTTCAGAAAGGATATATTTCAAGAAAAGAAAAGGTATTATTTTATTTGTAAGAAAATGAATTTTGGTAAGAAAATTTACTTTTACTTTTTTTGAGAAAATGTACTTTTTAATGAAAAAGAAACTTATTTACGAAAATATTCTTTTTTGTAACTATTTTTGTATTTGGCTTTTCTAAATTTTAGTTTTTACAGGCTCCACCCATAGAATAACACATACGTAGAAGGTTTTATTCGCTCAATAAATTAAACGTCATAGGTACGATGGAAATTACACAGTGGAGGGTGGAAAATATGGGTTCAATAATACCAGATGGTGGCAATAGTATACAGCGATCCACAAAGGAACTACACCCGAATTTCGTGTTTTTGTGGCAAACTAGTTGTGTTAAATACAATACAAATGAATACCAACGTTAAAAGTCAACAAAAAAGTGCAAAATACATTTAAATTTTTCAGTTCTACACCAAAACGACAGGAAATAGTTAAGTGAACATATTTTGTAACTCCACCTGGTGTATGTAAACATTTCCACAGACCTACCGAGAGAGTGTGAAATGAAACGTCAGATGAGAGAATAAGTTCTTCTATAGTATGTGTTATTCTATGGCTCCACCTAGAAAACTTCCCATTAAACAAGAAATATGCCAACATATTATTATTATTTGACTAATATTATGTGAAACCTTCAGTTAGTCTAGACACTAATCAAAGCAAAAGTAAACAACATAGTTGATAATACTGGGTTGTAGCATAATAGTGTTAAAACAAAACTTGTTTAATTTTTTTTCATTTGGTCCCCATTCCCGCAACGTGCGATGCGGAACTTCGCTCCAACTAATTTTCAGGTTAAAATTTGCGGTAAAAATTTTTGCTTCCAATCAATCGTGAAGTTGGCTGCAGACCGGTACTTTGTGAACTTCGTTACTGTTTCCGAACACTTTCTATATACACGTGCTACCAAACGTATTTGTGGTAGGTGATACAAGTTGTTGTTGTTGTCGGCAACAAGAACTAGCAACTTCAGCCAAATCTCTAGCAAAAAAATACTAAACAAAATAATACAGAAACTAAATACATTTCCATTTGACAGTTTGAGTCATGATAAAATAAGTAAGGCAAACGCAGTAGGAAATCTTCCAACAAAAACAGGCATTTTGTTTTTCTTTTGTTGTCCATATTCTGTCAAATTTTCTGCATGTAGTAGATACACACTGTAAAAGTAAACAAAAGGTACAAAAACAAAATACATGTGAATTTGACATAAGAGAAGCACCTTATCAAGAAAACTGTTCAAATCATCTGTTCTAACGAGTTGTGAAAACGAAAGAACGTATGATTTTTTAGTCGTAAAAGATTTCATTAATTGTCAAATTATTTATTGATTGTTGAAAATAATTTTTTTTTCACTTTCAAGTGTTTTTTTTCCGAAATATTTTTTATCCACTATTCAAAACACCGCGTCACAAAAAAAAAAATAATGTCACTCCGGAAACTAAACAGAAATAAAATTTGAAATAAATCCGCGCACACACATCAAACTGGCTTCAAATTTCTGCAGCGACGGTAGCGATTTTCGTCCATGGTAAAAATACCATGGATGATTTTCGTCCATGGTAAAAATACCAACTAGTCGCAGTTCAATTGTGGGCAAGAACAACAGGCATTTTGTTTTTGTTTAGGCTCTCCTTATGTAAAAGTCAACACATACGTAGACCATGGTACAATAATATGTTCATGGTAAAGTCGTAAGAATAGCTGTTTTCATTTTTTTCATGAGGTTCTTCGCTTCGGCTGTCACACTCACATGTATTTTGTTTTTGTACTCTTTAGCATTCTTGTGTTGTTGGTATGCCTTCGTGTAAAATTTGACAACTGAAGCGAATAGAACAAAAACAAAATGGCTGTTGTTGCTGCCTACAACAGCAACAACGCGCGCTGCTATTGCCAAGTAAATATTATTGTACCATACGTAGACCAACTTTGAATCTGACAGAAGCAGCCAACTAAATTTGAAATCAGCTGTCTACCGAGGTTACCTTCTCATTCTACCATGGTAAACGCAGTAGGAGTTGTTACAACAAAAACAATCATTTTGTTTTTGGTTGGAGTCCACAATCTGTCAAATTTATCTACATGTGTGTATTTACAGTAAAAGTAAACTAACAGGTACAACAACAAAATACATGTGAATTTGACATAAGAGAAACACCTAAGCAAGGCTGATCTAGTAGAGGTTAACGCAGTAGAACATCTGATTTTGCGCTCTTATGACGCTATCTGTCAAATTCAGTGTATTTTGTTATTGTACTTTTTTTGTTTACTTTGTTTGGTCATGTATATTTGTGTTGAATTTGACATTTAGAGTCATAGAACAAAAACAAAATACCTGTTTTCGGTGCCCACAACAACAACAAATCCTACTGCGTTAACCTCTACTAGATCAGCCTTGCACCTTACACGGGGGTTACACGGTCAATTTTTGCCTTTCAAGTTTCAATACATTCACACTTTTTTACTAATACACTCACACTTTTAAAAATTGAAAGGAACTTGCTTTCAATTTCTCTTTCAAGTGGAGTGTTTCAATTTTCTTTCAAGAAAACAGCTGATTACATATGTATGGCATGAACAGTTTCTCGTTTTCCTCCTTACAAATATTCTGCCGTCATAATTTTTTGACTTCTACTTTTACAAATATTATAAATAATGAAAAATGTTTGTGAGTAGAGGTAATAAATACAATGATATGTTGCGATTCATAGAGCTATACAGAAGACATGAAGGTTTATGAAAAATGAATATTGCTTTCAAGTTGCGTGCAGCCTACGTCACAGCTATCAATTTACATGAATTTTGACAAGCAGTATGTGTACAAAACTTGAAACAAAAACTTGAAAGTGTGGCTGCAGCGTAACACGGGGGTTACACGGTCAATTTTTGCCTTTCAATTTTCAATACATTCATACTTTTTTACTAATACACTCACACTTTTAAAAATTGAAAGGAACTTGCTTTCAATTTCTCTTTCAAGTGGAGTGTTTCAATTTTCTTTCAAGAAAACAGCTGATTACATATGTTATGAACAGTTTCTCGTTTTCCTCCTTACAAATATTCTGCCGTCATCATTTTTTGATTTCTACTTTTACAAATATTAAAATATTATAAAAAATTAAAAATGTTTGTGAGTAGAGGTAATAAATACAATGATATGTTGCGATACAGAAGACATGAAGGTTTATGGAAAATGAATATTGCTTTCAAGTTGCGTGCAGCCTACGTCACAGCTATCAATTTACATGAATTTTGACAAGCAGTATGTGTACAAAACTTGAAACAAAAACTTGAAAGTGTGGCTGCAGCGTAAGCAAGAAGAATGTTCAAATCAGTTGTTCTATCGAGTTTACCTTACTTATTTTACCATGAGTTGAATCATGCCTGCCCATGAAAGTGCCGCTGTATTTTATTTTGAGCGCTTGTAAACAAAACGAGCTGTTAAAATGTCACGAAGGCAAAATAATGGACGAAACAGTGATACTAGGAGCGGTCGACGCGGTTCCCGGAATAACAATAGGGGGCGTCAAACCAACAATAGAATTGACCAGAATTGGGATCAATGGAACCAGACTGGTGTTGCCGGTGGTTATGGAAGAACAACAACATTTACAAAATTCGCTGATGTCGATAACCGAAACAGGGAACCTGAGGATTGGGTACGTAAGAACGAACATAGATCATGGAGCCGCTGGGATAACAGTGGTCAAGGTAGTACTAATAACGTAAATGCTCGTGGTTTTGGTGGTACATCCAATCTGTACAATAATACAGAGAAGATAAATGACAACAGCAAAGAGTTATCTGCAACACAAGCACAATGCCAAGACGTGACCGTTGCTGGAAATAATCAAAAATTAAATATTTGTAACCCTGGAAATAAAACACAAAATACCCTTGAAAAGGAGGCAGCGACAAAGACGCAATTCGATAATGGCTCACAAAATACTAATGCAAAGGTTTCCCTGGCTAATGGCAATGCAACAAACGTCACAAGTGCACTAGAGGGAGTACCTTCTGCGGAGAAACCCAAATTGTTGGCTAACATTAAGCAGGAAAAGAGTGAGATCAAGCTTAGAACAGGGAAAAAAGTCAGCAGTTCGTCATCCTCCTCATCCAGTGAGTCTTCATCGAGCGAAGACGAAGTGGCAAAGAAATTAAAAACAAATAACACGTCTGTTTTGAAACCAGTGTCAAGCCAATTGCCCATAAAAATACCACCAACTGCTGCCGCCAGCAACAAAAACAACACATCTAACACTGCCTCGCTGAGTGTCTCTTTACCTAAGAAACCAACTGCTGCGGCATCATCATCGTCGTCATCAAGTTCTTCTTCATCTTCAGAAACTGAGGTAGTACAACATCCATCACCGCCAAAGCCATCTAAAAAGGAAAGCAACAAAAGAAAAAGTAGGAAGAAAAGTGTCGAAGATGATGTAGTTTGTTTAGGCGAGTTGGAAAATAAAATAGTTTTAGAAGATGACGATGAAGCCGTCAATCTTGATAAAAATTCAACAAAAGCACAAAGGAATGAAAAGAAGTCCGGTAAAAAATCATTGGAAAAATGTATGATTTGTGACAAAAAGGTAGGTGCAGGGGAGAGTACGGTTTCCGAGGCCCCTCGATCCGACAATGTTTTTCATTAGTCGACCCCAAAATAAGACGAAAAAATTTAATAAAATTTTTCAATAACTCGCTTAGTTATCGAGTGTTACAATTTTAAAAATCGACAAGTTTTTTGGCTGAAGTTCAGGAGCAGGCAAAAAAAAAATTTTTAAAAAAAAACCCAAAATTAAAGAAATATTAAAGAATGTGAGAAAATTTAAAACTAGCCGTCGCACGGACTTATGGGGCCCACAGAGTCCAAAAAACCGTCGCACCCAGGGACATTTGGCTATGGATTAGTGTGGATACTTCAACGAAAGGTAGTTGTGTCACGAATTCCATGGTGTCATTCTTTTTTTTTGTGGGATGTCTGTAAGTCCATATAAGTCCACTTTTGTGCGTACAGTAACCATGAGATTGGTTATGGTAACCATCCAGAAAAAATTTTTTTTTAAAAAGTACCGAGTGATTTTTCCGATTTTGCCACACATCGACTTAAGGTACAGAGGGAATTTTAACCCCCCTGCATGAGCCCGGCCGGGCGACTTAGTGCTATATAAATTTAACGATTTTTCAAAAGTTCTACCACACGGTACGAGCAACATAGGTCCCTGCGATGGCTACTTTTCCATGTTCTCACATTCTTTACCTTTTCTTTAATTTTGGTTTATTTTTGCCTGCCCCAGGTTCTGGATTTTTGCCAGTTTTTTAACTCTCAAAATAAGCTCAACAATTTTCTAAAAATTTCGATAACTCGTTTAGTTATCGACATATCGTGGGTTAAAGTTTTAAATTATCGACAACATTTTTACCAATTTAATATGGACTAGCGTGGTACAACTCAAAATAACCCCAACAAATTAAATAAAATATATCGATAACTTCTTTAGTTATCGGGATATCGGGGGCTGCAACTTTTTATATGTACAACTTTCAGCAATTTTACTTCTTATTTTTTACCACTCAAGAAAACTACACAAAAATGAAAAATTATTTTCAAAAAATCGCGAGACTATCTCGATAACTAAGAGAGTTATCGATAACTTTTATTTTATGTTTTCGGCTTATTTTGGGGTGCTTGAAAAAAAAGTTATCGAAATGAGGGGCCTCGGAAACCGTACTCTTGCCTAGGTGCATATTATATACTTTTTTTAAATTTGCAAATAGTGATTTTTTTTAATCAAGTGTCAGAACGAAACTGCGAAAATTCGAAATTCACGAAGAATAATTACTGGTTGACGATATTCCTTACTTCTCTTCTCTAGGGTCACACATCCTTCCAATGTCAAATGATCTGTAAAAATTGTTCAGCTCCCTACCACGGTTTTCGAACGTGTCCCCATCCGGCGAATTTGAATACAGTGTTACAAACATTTATGGAATTTTGTATGCAACAGTTGCAAAACTTTCAACCAGGTGAACAATTTTCAAACTGGTTCGCCACCAACGAAGCTTCCACCACAAGAGGAACTGTACCAAAAACACTGTCGCCAAAAGCTGTTAGTAGAGCAAATAAACGCAAACCTCAACTCAAAGCAAAAGATTCTGTGAACAATCCAGCGACGGCAAAAAAACGTAAAGTGTCAACAAAGAAGAAGCAAGCCACTGATGATGACGATTCCGATTCAACAACACATTCTGAAGAATCTTTATCGGATTCCGAAGATGATTCCTCATCCGAAGGATTCAAATCATTTACCACCAGTAAAAATAAAAAATCAAAGGAAAAACAGAAAAGTTATGCAACTTTGTCCGGTTTTAATATGCCCAGCTTTATCCCAAACACTTCTCTTAATTATCCATTAAGTTTAAATGGTATTAGCAATATAACGGCAGCGTCTACAAATCCTCAATTAAATAATTTACTCTTAACTCAAATGTTTCAAAATGCTATTAGTTCGCTGAGTAATCAAAAGCGTTCTTAGTACATACGATTATATATTTTATTTTTTTATATAATGAGTTATGTATGTATATTTTTGAATAAAATGAAAATTGTTTTTTTTTTTTTTGATTAATGATGTTTCTGAATTACGGGATCCAGTGGGGATTCGTTTATATGTATATATTATATTAATTAAAATGTCAATCAGCCCGGTTCTGAATACTCCCCGGGGAATTAATTTTTCCCGGGAATAAAATCCTAAACAGTCGGGGAATAGAATAATAAGGGAGAGAGAAATGCGAATTTTCGAAGTCACCTGTTTTGCTTAATGACGTTTGGTTTTGGTTGTTAAATGCAATTCATTTTAAGCAAATAAAACTTAATTAATAATCAAAATAAGTGAAAATGTACACCACAGCCTTTAGAATGGCAGCAGAAGGACGACCGCGAGCAGGAGAAGCAACAACAAATGTTTGCAAGGAGATAGTTACGCGATGCGACGAATTCACTGGAGCTGCCGCAAACTTTGTAAGTAAATAAGGGAACGTACATATTTACTTGGTGTTACACGCGTGGGGCGAAAAAAAGCCCTTAAGCCTTAAAAAAAGTTCATATCTCATCTCTTTCTACGAATAAACTAACGGTACAACCTGTAGCTTCATGTGCTGCTGTGCTTAGCATATTCTGTGTGGTTTCGCTCAGTTACTGCTTCACTGTTGTAAAAGACAGTCGTTTAAAATTTCATCGGGTCTTTTTTCGCTAATGATGCTGTAATATCTTGTACAGTGACAATAGTTAATCATATCCCATATGGCGCACAAAATAAAAATATAAATGGAGGTTAGAATAAGGTAGTGCTACTTGTTCACATCGATTTTCATGCGTTACTAAACAATCTTAAAATTAGTCACCTAACTGTCATAAACATAAGTTAAATCCACAAGGACTAATGAAATCAGAAATTTATTGGATGTTTGCCGGAATTAGCAAGACGTGGTAAAAAACTTACATATCCTATAAACCAAGTAATTAAATCTACCACCAATCTGATAGCCCAGAGGAAAGAGCTGAAGGTGTAGAGCTTTGTATACCATAGAACATCAAACATATCATTATAATAAGCAGCGGATGCTATGATGTGGCTTAATACATATTTTGTGAATTTATTGCAAAAGTAGTTGACGTATTAGTGGGAACTGTATATTAACCTAGTGTTGATATCAATACCTAAGAAGTGCATATCTGATATTGGCGTTTGGGTACCCAACCCACTATCATGATAGACTTGAACAATAATTACTTAGACTTAGGAAAGTCAGCGGTAGTGAGAAATGCTTGTAGAGACTAAATCTATCTGTCGTTCATAATTCGGCGACAACTCAGCACAACATTTCGCATGGGCCGACACCATTACCAGATTATTGCCGTTGTCATTTTCTGTCTTGGATTCCATAATCAAGTATGTATTTTGAATCATATTATTAAAAGAAGACTACCAATATATGCAATTCTTCATGCATTTAACATCATGTACTGGTAAAGTCTTCTTTTAAATGTATGGAAAGAACAATCAAATGTCCTGAGTGTGCCGGGCAAGTTGTTGTACAACCGTGCTACCCTAACAAGGAAAGAATAATCCATCCAAGATGACATCCTAGGTATTACAATTTGTCTATTTCTTGTCGATCTTCCAAATTCAATCATATTCAACAAAAATAAGGGAGTTTTAGTTACGCTAATCTTATAAAGATGCAACAAGCTTCTCATGTTAATATAATTAGAAAAAGAACAACCTAAAAATTCATCCACATAATTGGAAATATGTGCATGCCAACCAACAGAATATGTATATATATCTCATTACTCTATTAAAAACTAAGCGGAGCTTCCTCAATACGTAACCCAAAGCTCCTGAGTATACCTCCATTCCATATAAGTAAACCGGCATTATTAAAGTATGCACCAAATTTATTTTAATAAATCTTGGAAGGGATAGATCAAGATTGTACAACTTCCTTAAAATAAAATTAACTTTTGATGTTAATGAATTGACATGCAATTCAAACTTCAGTTTGCTATCAAGAATGACACCAAGACAATCAAAACTATCCACAACTTCAATAGATCGCGCTGCAAATTATCAAAAAAACATCAATTTTGATTTCTGAGGGTTAATCAAAAGCCTATTATCAATCATCCACTCAGACAAAACATCTATTGTGAAATTAATGGTACTCTGTAGAACATCTAAAAACACAAAATCACCTTTGAAAACTATCTGTAAGTCATCTGCAAAGGCAAAAGGAAGACAGTTATTGCTCAAAATACGTTCAAACAAATCATTTACAAACATAATAAAAAGCAGTGGTCCCAATACAGAACCCTGGGGAACACCACTGCTCACTGTACAAACACTAGACATAACGCCATCGCATGAAACATATTGCTTTCTACCAAACAAATAGGAATACATCAACTTACACGCAGTGGCAGAAAATCCGTACAAATAGTGTAGCTTTTCCACAAGAATAGCATGGTCAATTTTATCAAACGCCTTTTCAAGGTCAAGTGATAGCAGCACACAGCAGCCTCCATCGCCAACTCTTTGTCTTACCTTGTCAGTAAGACCAATTAACAATGAAGTAGTACTCCGGTTGCACCTAAATCCCAACTGGCAATCATTTAAGAGCGAGTTACCATCCAAATGGCTGACAATCTGTATTTTCATAATATATTCCACCATCTTCGACAGTATGGGCATTATAGAAATAGGTCTATAATTATCCATAGAATCTGAATTACCCTTCTTTTTTCTTGGAACGACTTTGGCCATTTTCCAATCTTCCGGAAAGGTTGAAGTAGTAAGGATAGTATTAACAAAGTGCCAAACATGGCATCCTACAAACGGAAAGACTAGCTTCAAAAATTTCAATGTTAACCCATCGCACCCCACTGCCGTTGATTTAATCATGTTAAAGGCATCAACAACTTCAACATAATCAACACCTCTAAAAGAGAATCCACCATACGCTTCGGGAATGCATGGATGCCTTCGGCTATTATGCGATTGGTTTGACATAAAAAATCCACTCAATTGCTCAACATCAACACCACTAACTATTCTACCACTATCACTCACACCATAATCATTCAAAACATTCCAAATTTGACTAGTCGACTTATTAAAAAACAAATCACCATGTACACGTCTTTTTATTTGTCTAATTTTTCTTTTAACTCGATTTCTACATCTGCAATAGGACTTCCAATTATAATCTGTTTTTTCAAACAAATAGGCTTTTAAAGCGAGATCTCTTAGTGAAATTTGATATTGAATTTCAGGGCAATTAAACCAATCAACCCCAACTCTCTTACACAAACGTCTCTTCAAAGGTACAATAGTGTGAATGTGCCGTAAGTTTTCACTAAGTACTATTATCTGTTCATCAACACAATGCGTGTCATAAATGCCCTGAAAACTGCATTGCACAACTATGTCCTCCACCGAGCGTGTATTAACACTATCATAATCAAAAAACTCATAATATAACTGCGTACGTGGTTTCTCAATATGTATGGATAGGAATATGAAAGCATGGTGCGATATACCAGGACAAACGAATTGATTAGACAGTGTCAAGACACAAGCCGGTGACAACAAAAAGTAATCAATCAATGATGTCGACATATGCGCAATATCATAATGAGTAGGCTTTAAATTATGAACAACAGACACATTCAGCCCTCTACAAAAATTCCGCACTAACGCCGAC
Organism: Phaonia tiefii; assembly: GCA_963931995.1. Classification (NCBI taxonomy): domain Eukaryota; kingdom Metazoa; phylum Arthropoda; class Insecta; order Diptera; family Muscidae; genus Phaonia; species Phaonia tiefii. The sequence goes on along the minus strand of OZ008368.1, from coordinate 190,130,408 downwards.
TTGTTCAAATCAAACAAATTATTATTAAAGTCCCCCATCACAATAACATTCGGGGTACCGAACCACTATATAAGATATTTGTTCCTCTAAAGTTGCAATATCACCATGAGGCAAGTAGACTGTACCAACCAAAACTTTTACACTATTAACAATCAATTCACAAAAGATAAACTCATACCTCGTTTATACGTCACTAAAAGCGGCTTCCAATGAACGCGCTGTGGTTCGATACGCACGTATAAACACATGCCATAACCGTATCTAAAAAATTAAGCGTAGCGACGAGAATCGAGATTTCAATTCGACTTGACGAATGCCAAACCGTAGTGAGTGTCCGTATAAACGCCTTCTTTGCCAATACGCTGGTTAACAGCTGCTTTGTGTTCATGCTTTCGTAACCAATTCATGCTGATGGTCATTAAGATACTGCGAAAAGATATATCTTCGCTGTTTTCGCAGTCGCTCAATTAAAAGTAATAAAAATTGACTCAATTGGCTCATAGCGTGTACCACAAATATTTAATGACTGATAATAAAAATGTCAAATAATCAGCTGTTTTCGATTCGTCTTCAAAGTGTGATCACACAGAGTTGTTTTCGTTGTAACTATAAACGGGCGCGTTTTATGAGTATCGAACCACAGCCGTTTGGAAGCCGTTTTAGTGCCGTATAAACGAGGTATCACATATACCATAACTACTTCCACTAGCTACTACTCTATGCTTGATATTCTTAGACACATAAATGCACACCACCCCCTCTAGCGCCGGTACGATCATTTCTATGACAGACATAACCAGATACATCAATTGCCCTAGTAGATATATACGGTTTTAACCAAGTCTCACTAACCCCAACAACATCCAAGTTGCCACCCTCCAACACATTTCTTATCTCATGAATCTTTACCGAATTCTGATTCAACTTATAACTCTGACAGTTGAAGTGGGCAACATTTAGATTATTTCCAATATTGCCTAACTGGGATGACAAAAAACTATTCTCACTCACAACATTACCCAAATTGGTAGACAAACTCATTCAAAGTATAAAATATCAAGTGAAGCAGTTCCCAAAAAAATAAATAAAATAATATATAAACATTCTTCCAATATTCAAAGCATTAAACATAAAAAGAGCTACTAATTAATCTACATTCAACTACTAAAATGAAAGAAAAAAAAATATGCAAAATATAATTCAATATGAATCAAAAATACTAGAAATGGAATGCGTATGTATGTATATTTCACCAGTCATGCAACAGATCATCCGAAAACTTCACTCGACATTGCAGCTGCAGTTATCAAAGTATTATTGACAGGGGCTGTATCAGTAATCGGCGATGTTTGGTTCGGCACTGTAGAGTTGTCAGGAACCCCATAAAGTAATTGGAGACACTGATGTATATCAAGTGATTTAACAGCACCATCCAAAAAAGTAACAATCACCTTGGGTCTATCCGCGCTCACAAGTTTGAACTTCATTATCATATTTCGGCTTCTTAACATTCGGCGCATATACATAAGTTTTCCCGTAGCACTATTGAGGTGATCATTAAGAAACACACGGCTTCGAACATCGTCGCCAGTGACGTCGCAGAGGAAAATGAGCCGGCCTCTGTGGTAGTTAGCCATTATTGAATCTCTTATGTATACTGCATTGAATTTTACCAAAACCGATTTACCGTTAGCAAGGTAGCAGCAGTGCTGTATGTCGGCTGGGGATAGTTCAATTCCGCAAATCGAAGCAACTCTAACAACTGGCTGCCTCAAATCAACAATTCCAGCAGGTAGACCATTGATTACTATATTCGCCCTATTAAGCCTTCGTTGCATAATATCAATTTGCAACTCCATGTTCTGAATTGCATCGGAATGATTTTTATCCATATGGTTAATTAAACGAAAACAGTTCTGCATATCTTCTTCCAGCTTTTCAATTTTCGATGTGAGTTCATCCTTCACTTTATGAACAACCTCCTCAAGTTGTATACGATGATCTTGTAACAGTTTTTCAATGTTGAGATTATACTCTCTCTGCTTTTGCTCAAGTGCAGCTGAAAGATCAGTGAAACACTTGTTAAGCTCTCCAGATACCTCATCCACACGCCCTGGTAACACATTTTCATTGGCACTAGGGTTACTGGCTGCACTAACATTGACTGTTGTCGTATTCATACAACTTTTACACTTGAAAAGAAAGTTTTTATTTCTGTGTAAAAATTAATAGGATCAGCATTAGGATCAGTTATCTTAACACAGGCAATGTGGAAATATTCATCACAAATGCAACAGCCAATGCTATTTTGGTTACGCGTAATCCGCTTGCTACATTTGGGGCATTCAAATACAACTGAGCTGCTCGCCATCATCAATTTTACGTAAATATTTTGTTTAGGTTTTGTTTACAAAAAGGAAAATCATCAACAAAAGCAAAGAAAAGGCGGTTCTTTCAGTATCTTCTTCTTCACACAGCCAGGCGATCAATAATATTTAATGTTGCAAAAATAGTGAAAACTTCAGATATCCGCACGAATTTCAACAGCATGCAATTAATTTAATGTCCATGAGTTATAAAATAAACTTTAAACTACTGTTTATTAGTTTAAACTAATATTTTTTTAAAAATTTTCCGGGAACACACAAATTTATCTATCTTGACATTTCAGAGCTGCCAACATCAATCAACAGAAACTGGCAGTGAAAGTAACGACACTGAAATTAGTGAGCATTTTTCTGAATCGGAGCAAGAATGTGATACTGACGAAGAAAAAAGCGTATTGTCAAGTAGTGATGATGACATGCCACTTTGTCAATATTTGCACTCTAGGCAAAAATATTACATTGCGTACAAAAAACAATCATAATCAAGAAATGAAGTTGCCTACAAATGGAAGGGGGATCCCCCAAACACAGCTGTACGAACACGTAGTCACAATATTGTTTCTCATCTCCCAGGACCTAAAGGAAAGTGTAGGGGTGCTAAGACCGCTGTTGAAGCCTGGAATCTAATTTTTCCCTACGACTGGTTACAAACAATTGTTGATTTTACGAACATTACTTGTGAGACTAATTTGATTGAGATGAAGGCACTAATAGATACACTGTACATAACGGGACTGTATAAATCCTCCCGAACTAAAGTGGAGGATGTTTTTAGAGCTGATGGAACTGGAATATACATTTGTAGAACTGTTATACGAAACATACGATTCGATGACATTACTTCACGAGAAAATCGTCAGAATTTAGATAAGTTGGCACCTATAAGGAAATGTTTCGAAAAATTCGTTGAAAATTGCCAAGATTGCTATACCGTTGGTGAGTATGGGCGTTTTCGGAAATGCATCACTGCAGAGCATCTGATGCGCAACTGTGACGCGTTTGCACTGCTGATGCCAATCAGCTGATGCAGATGCTTGATTGTTGCTTATTTTGATTTGCAATTCTGAACACGAAAATATTTCAATGGAAAATTTTTTAATAAATTTAATTTGTGAATTGGATGATAAGCCAAGTCAATTCCTCCTCCATACCCAACCTTGTCCTTATTATCAATTTGTAGTCCCTAGCACCCACCTCGTCTCTAAAAATTTTTGAAAATAGTAAGTTTTATAACAAAAAACAAATTAATATCAAATTCCGTACTTATTCATTGCATCTTCCATTTTGCTACTGCGCATTTTGCGCATCACATGCTGTGTTGATTACTTTTAGAACATGCGACTCTTGCAGTGTTGCATTTTCGAACGTTATGCGCATCAGATGCTCTGCAGTGATGCATTTCCGAAAACGCCCAATGTTACAATTGATGAAATGCTGGAGTTTCAGGGGTCGATGTTCTTTTCGAGCCAAATATGGCATTAAAATGCAAGCTCTTGTTGATGCTCGCACTTTCTATACGCTGAATTTAGAAGTATATGTGGGCGTGCAGCCAAATGGGCCATATCTGAGTGATAACTCAACAATGGCGGTAGTAAATCCTATGATAAGGCCCATATCTGGATCCTGCCGGAATGTAACAATGGATAATTGGTATACGAGTATTCCATTAGCAGAAGATTTGTTAGCAAAACATAAGTTAACTATGGTTGGCACTATAAAAAAGAATAAGCCCGAAATACCCCATGAATTTACAAGCAAGAGCAGAGAAGTATTTTCGTCCCGTTTTGGGTTTGGATTAAATAACAAAACATTATTATCGTACTGTCCGAAGAAAAGCAAAATTGTACTGCTACTCTCAACTATGCATAACAACAATGTTATTAATACTTCGTCGGATAAAAAGCTTCCAGAAATGATTGAATTTTACAATGTTACTAAGGGCGGTGTTGATGTTGTCGATAGATTGAAATCTAACTATTCAGTAGCTCGTGCTTGATTTAGGTGGCCACTACGTTAATTTTTTTCAATGCTGGATATTGGCTGTGTAAATGCTAATATAATATTTGACGCTTTACATATGGATCAGAATAAACGTATACAGCGCAAGGATTTCATTAAGTCTGTTGCATTTTCCTTAATTGAAACTCATCTTGCTTGTCGAAGCACTATTAAAACATTACCTCGGGAGTTGAGGTTTCTCTTTCAGCGTTTTACACAATCCCCTCACGAAGAAGAAAATCGACCAGGACCAGAACAAAAAAAGCGTAGATGTGCACTCTGTCCTCGAAATATAGACAGAAAATATACGAAAATATGTGCCAATTGCAAAAAAACTATTTGTCCAAGGCATTGCAAACCAATTTGCATGGAATGCGAAGATTAAAAAATTTGAGTTTTTGATCAGAAAATTTTTGTGTTTATTTTTGTTTTCTCAGGCATTATTGTTCTTAATTCCTTTTTTTGTTTTGAAAACTTAAAAATAATGAAAAAAAATTAATATAAATTAGTCACATTTGAATTTTTATTATAATTTACTAAAAACACTCAAAAAAAATTACAAAATTTATGGACTTTTTTGTTATACTACTTTAAGTGTGAATAAATTGACTTTTTTTAGTTTACATATGTAAACTAAATTTTGTGTTAAAATTAGTTACTAAAAAAAACCAAGCTATGACAAATACAGTTAATTTCAATGTGGGGTCATAAAGAACCCCACGCGAGCGATCATGTTACAAAAAAGTAACGCGAGTGACGGCGGGTTAACTCTAATTCAGGGGCATTTCTTGGACTGAAATCAAAATTTTCTCATCAATATAGATTTTTAAGCTGAGCTGAAATATATTTTTTTTTGAACGATCTTCTTGAGATATGGGCTTGAGTGTATTGTCGGCTATATCTCTGAAACTACTTTTCTGACCTTGTTGAAATTTATGTCATTAGACAGGTCTTTTTAAACTCTACAATTACTGTTAAAAATATTTTACTTTTTATTAACCCATTTTATAACCTCACTTTTTTCTTTAAAATCCTTATTTTTCAAAAATAGACCGTAGTGTTGCTACATTTTTTCTACACACCGGAAATAGAGAAGATTTCAAGGTATAATATGGCTCAGTAGCCCAGATATAAAAAGTTAAAGTTTTGTTATCAAACTTTCAACATAATACGAGGGCCTGTTTTCATTAAAATATCAAAAATTATTTTAAAACAATCGCGCGATTTTACTGATTTTGCCACACATCGACTTAAGGTACAGAGAGAATTTGTACCCCCTGCCTGAGCCGGTATCACCCAAAAAGGGCGAATTAATAAGAGCGACAAAATAACAATGAAAGAAAAAAAGGAGATAATCAGCCTTATTCTGCATTACAATTCCGTCTCCGCATTCCGTTACGTTACGATCGTAAAATGGTATTCCAACTAAAAACTGAATTGGAAGAAAAAGAGGAAGACAACAGTTTATTCACAAACAGCTGCTTTGTTGTGAAACGTATGAGATTGAAACAAAAAATATAAACATTTTAATAAAAAATTGAATTTAGTGCAAATAAAACAGTGATTCAGTGATAAAACAGATGACAATTAAATATTGTTGATACTTTAACAAATTTAATACATCAGTGAGTACCGAAATACAAAAAAAAAACAGAACATAAGTAAAAGGTATTTGTGGCCAAACTATACCAGTGTTTTGTTGTGCCGGACAAGAATATTATGCCGGAGAAGAATTTTGTTGTGCCGGAGATGTTGTTGGATGAGGAGAACAACGTGCTCCGGAATACAGAGGGAAGACTTGAAAAGCGAATATTGAGAGACAATTGGAATCCGTTCGAGATGAGCGATCAATTCTAAGAGATTTGTTTTAAAAGTGTTGATGTGTGAAATAATTTTTTACTTTTACAGATTCCAAAAAAACTTTCGCCTAAATAAAGACGCGTTTAAATATGTGTTATATACTTTTGCACAAGAAGCTCGGGCGAATACGTTAACGTCTTTATAACCGCTTAACAGAGTAGTGGCTGCTTTATTCCATCTTTTGTTGGTGGCCCTAATGAATTTAGCTCCACTCTGACCTCTTCCCAAAATGCCAGGAATTCTTATCTCGGACGCTTCGAGTACGCAGTGGACATGTCTACTTTTCCTGACATTAAAGTCACCAACTTCGCGCGTATTGCTCCGGTGTTGTTGTTTTTGACCTGCAATAAATTATATAAAACTCACAAATCAGTACAAACAAATAAACATTTTATATAATTTATGAAACGTTTTATTTATTTTTTTTATTGTATTTTATACTTACATTTTGCTCAATTCCTCTTTTTTTACACTTAAACTTGATTTTTTGACTAATTTTTTCACCAAACACAACAATTTTAAGACGCTCCGTCAAGTAATTACCAACTTAGAAAAACTGAGTTACGATTGTAACGCAGAATACACACGATCGTAAAAAACTCAGTCACGATAAGAAATTGAATCGAAACGGAATGGAGAATACCAAAGTTGCAATAACGGAGAAAATTACGATTGGATTGTAATGTAGAATAAGGCTGAATAAAAAGAGCGAAAGTTCCATAAATTTGATAATCACCCCTATTCTGCGTTACAATCACAATCGAACTTTCTCCGTTTTGATGAAATCGGTATTCTGCGTTACGTTACGTTCCACTTACGTTTTTCTTTCGATTGTACGTATTCTGCGTTGCAATTTTAGTTACGTTTTTCACGTTTTTCTTACGCTGCAAAAGGTCTGACTGAACAACATAATGGTTCTTTGTTGTTTCCAATAAAGTGTGTAAAAAAGTTAAATTTTTAATACAATTCAGAGAAATGTAAGTATAGTAGTAATTTAAATATATATTTAATAAAGTTTTTAATTTGTTTTACTAAATGTGAGTTTTATTTTATTTATTACATTATTATTTTATTTAAACAAACAAACCAAGATCAGTACGAGAAGCTGGCGGAATTAATGGCCAAAAAACCAGACCTTGCGGGTGGGTACCATCAGAGACCAAAAGAAGAAGTGCAGACATTTTGGGAAGAGGTGACCGTAACACTTAATTCAATGGGGCCACCAACAAAAACCGGAGTAGCATGGAAGAAAGTATGTGACATTGAAATAATTACATTGAATTAATTAGTATCTAGCACATACTTAAAAGCGTCTTTATTCAGGCGAAAGTTTTTTCTGAAGCTGTAAAAGTAAACGAATTATTTCAGATAACATGTCATATCTTTTAAAACAAATGTCTTACCTTTGATCGGTCATCTCGAACGGATTGCAACTGTCCCTCAAATCTCTTTTGGCAATCCTTGCCTCCGCATTCTGGAGCACGTTGTTCTCCTCTCCCAACAAAAATGCTGCTGCTATTACTTCCATATCTATTGAAATAAACAAAATGTATTTTTGTGCTGTAATGATGTTAAAAAAAAAGGAAAACTCACCTCCGGCACAACTGGTTTTTGAACTCTTTGGTCACAAATACCTCTTTGTGTGCTTTTTTAACTTTTCACACGCGCTAGTGTATTTAATAAATAAATTTATACGAATTTTTAATTCTTTTGTGTTTTAACAGTTGAAAATATGTTTTATTTGCACAAAATTACACTTTTAACTTCAATGTTTACACAAATGATTATTTGTTTTGTTTTTTACATTCCACAGCCAATCTGCTTATTGTGACAACACACTTTTCCTCTTCTTATTCTTTCGATTACGTTTTTTTTTTGGAATACCAAAGTTCGATCGATGCGTAACGTAGAGCGGGAACGTAATTGTAACGCAGAATAGGGGTGAATATATTAAATACACAAAAAATTATACAAATTATCAAATGTATAATAATTTTCTAATTAACAAACGATAAATTTAATTTAAATTAAATTATTCTTGTTTTTAATCCTTTGAGCTGCTTTTTTATAAGGGTAATTGGTGGTAGTTGTCCACATACAGCTGCAGGTAACATATATGTCTCAGCAGACACAATTTGATGATTACTTCCTTGACATACACGAGCTTGTTCCTTGATATTATGTAGCACATCCCTTTTTTCAATTTTTGCTTTGTGTGATACGTGATTATGAGCACTCGATTTCTTAATTTGTCCTTCCGAAACTATTATACGCCCGCGACATTTTCCAGCAAGACATTCTACGCACTTCCAATAAACGCTGCCATTGTTCTCTTTGTCCTGCCGGAAAACGTAACCATTGTTTTTTTAAAAGAACAAAACCTTTTTGGCTTCTCGTATATTCAAGCGACATTTTTTAAACGAAATTATATTTATGAAAAAAATATTTTTAATATTACCAAATTTGCATATGATTCATGGCAAACTTGTTAAATTTATAAAAACAAGTATTAACATTATAATTTTTGTACAGTGCTTTTAAATATTCAAAATAAAATTAGCGTAATCCGACTTATGAAATTAAAAAAATCGCGCGATTTTCTTAATTTCATAAGTCGGATTTCGCTAATTTTATTCGCTCATTTTACCTTTCGCTCATTTTTTTATTCGCTCTTTTTTTTCGCAGTTTTTGTTTTCGTACTTATCGGGTGCAACCGCCTGAGCCAAGGTGAAATATAAATTTAACGATTTTCAAAAATTTATTTTCATTTCAACGTTACGGAAAAGAGATTAAAAAAAAGGGCGCTGGTCCATAATTCCCGAAATATAGACCTCCAAAGCTTGAATATATAATCGGGCATAAGTCAGACATTTATTATCCGATCTAGTTGGAATCATTTTTATCTATATTAGCCAATTGGGGAGCAAATTAAAAAAAACATTTTTTTACCTCACTTTTTTGATATAAATTTTTTTTCAAAAAATCCCCTATTATATTTCTTTTTTGGAAGGATCCGATAATAGACAAGATCTTAACTATTTTTAGGGTATAATATTCAACGATAACCCTTCAAAGACCGGAAATATTAAAGTTCAAATTAAAGTTCATAGTATTTTTTTGCTATAAAGCTTTCTGCATGGTTGAGAGATTTTCTTTTCTGGTGCGAGTCCAACACCCGCTTCGTGGCTTTGTCATAGTATTTTTCTGTTAAATCGCGCGATTTTTATAAATAATTTTTAAATTTTGGTGAAAAAAGTGGCAAATGCATTCAAAATTTTGAACTTAAATGTCTCCGGTCTTTGAAGGGTTATTGGTGAGAATTATACATTAAAAAAGGCAAAAGTCTTGTCTATAATCGGAGTCTACCAAAAAACTACCAATTTTTTTAAATAATAAATTTTTATTAAAAAGGGAGGTTAACAAATATTGTTTTTTTAATTAACCCACAATGGATTAATAAAAATAAATATGTGCATACACAGATTTATAGAATTGAGAAAGACCTTTGTGATGATACTCATTTCTACTAACTTTGATAACCTCTTTTTAAAACTTTTGAACTCAGTGCAGACGCTTTTCTCGGTGGTGAAATTTTTGTGTAGATCTGAGAGTTGGTGTTAAACCAAATTTATTCCGTAGAATAATGCCATAATATTGATGAAAATAAAAGTAATTATTTAATTTTTTATAGAAAATATTAAATACTTACATTTTTGCGCAGCACTCCCTAGCAATTTGTTGGCGGAATTACTCCCAAAAGTTGTTTTCACATTCTCCATTTTATTGACATTTAGAATACCTACTTTTTTCCCGTGGAAAAATTTGCCTTTTTCGAAGTTCGTTTAGAACATAGAATAATACATACGATAGAAGCTTTTATTCGCTCAATAAATTAAACGTCATAGGTACGATGGAAAGTAAACATTGGATGGTGGAAAATATGGGTTCAATAATACCAGACGGTGGCAGTAGATACAGCGATCCACAAAGGAACAACAACCGAATTTCGTGTTTTTGTGACAAACTAGTTGTGTTAAATACAATACAAATGTATACCAACGATAAAAGTCAACAAAAAAGTGCAAAACACATTTAAATTTTTCAGTTCTACACCAAAACGACATGAACAAGTTAAGTGAACATATTTTGTAACTCCACCTGGTGTAAGATAATTTTAAATTTAATTGCTCTCATTTCCACAAACCTACGATGAGGAGTGTGAAATGCAACGTCAGATGAGAGAATAAGTTTATATACGTATGTATTATTCTATGGTTTAGAATAAGGGAATAGGGAAAAACTCCCAGGGAGATTTTATTAAGAATAGGGGAATAGGGAAAAAACTCCCCGGGAATTGCTATTGAGAACTGGGCTGAATATAAATTAAAACATAATCGTTTCATATTTACACATTTACCTTAATTAGACATTAAGTTAACCTGCTTCTGAGAACGTACATCTAGTATAAAAGCATCAACTACATCATTCTTTAGTATAGAATGCTTATTGAAAAAATACTTCTGTATAAACAACCATGTGTTCAATGTTTCATCCGAAAAGCATAAATCAAAAAACAAATATAATTTGAAACATAATATTACGGATTCTTGGTAGCTGTCACAGCTGAAACCCGTCGAGTCTAAAACCACGGAATAATGTTCATAACAGCGATTTTGTCCCACAACAGCTATAAAGGGTTTACACTGAATGCCATTATCTACACAAAACTTCTTACGTTCTATAACTAGTTTCTTCAATTCACCAAGATCAGGAACTTCGACGGTAAATTGCCGTTGCGCTTCTTCTATAACATGGGGACTGTTATTTAGAGAAGCATGCAGAAGTTGAATTATTTTAATTTCGAAATAGTCTATACGAATAACAAAACATGGTTAATAACTGTGTTTATACTACAAACGATTCATATTTACCCGATTTTCCAGTTAGGTCATCTGTGGAAATTAGTTCGTCAAAAATTTGTCTAGATTGTGCATGACTGATCCGATTCCAGTAGAATAATTTGAAATTATTGAGAAATTCATCCCATAGATTTTCGTCAAATTTTAGATTCGGATATAACACATCTAAATCGGCATCAATCTGTATGAGGGTTAAAAGTGGATGCAAACGAAAAAAGATGTACATATTTGTTTTTATTTTTTAAATTTTATCGCCTTTTGTTAAAATATCTATTACATATATAAAGTATACTTCAGTATCTCATTTAATACTTACAAATTGTGCATAATTTGGTTGTTTACAAAATGGATATTCATCAAAATACAACTTCCAACTTACAAAGTGTTCTGATTGCAATTGATAACGTCTAAAGTGAAATGTTTTATTCCATTTTCTTAACAGTTGTTTTTCATCGTCCAGAAATTTCAATTCTGAACACAACATCTCCATTTCAGATCGATCTAATCGTGTGTACAAGACATTTGGCGGATTCAATAGGGCATTAACCGACTTTTTTTGTCTTTGTCGTTGATTTTGATAACGATCCCAGAGTTTGCCTTTGGGTGTGCAGCTTTTGGTCTCTTGAATGAAATATGTCTCCTTTCAAGTCGCATGGTTAAATACAAATAGAAAGATCGCGAGTTAAACAGGAAATAATTGTTATTACATGTCTTACCAAACATTCCATTGGAAATAACTCAATAATTTCTTCAGCTAAATTACGAAATTGTGGTACTGATAGAAACTCATGGTTAACTACGAAATGGTCCACTAGTATATGAACAAGTTCGGTACGCATTCCCGGTGTCATCTGTTCAAAACCTTTATAGGTTTCCAAGAGAATGTTCCCTGATTTGTACAACAGCAGAATCGCTCTCACTTCAGTTTCCAGTCCCTTATAAATTGTAAGAAAGGAATACAAATTATAATAGAGTTTTAAAAATGGAACACAATTTATAGTTATATATATTTTTTACCCATTTCCTTTTTCTATTATATAATACAGAGGGCTCCAGTCTATGATTGTTAACTATTTGATTTGAAGGTTTGATTATCTGTAAAGATTCAACTTAATTAACTTTTGAAATAAATTTATTTTGGTCAACAAATTTTAAATTAAGCCTGTTACACCATGCAACACAACTTTACACCCACGATCGAAACTATATACAAGTGAAACTGGAGACCATAGGTAGTACTCTGCATACACAGTATTCCTTACGTGATCTTGTCTCCTTTTTAAAGGACTTAAATTTCAAAGAATATACAAATTTGAACAGATTGACTCAAAGTAAATCATATATCACCGTGTTAAAAATATATGATTTTTTTTGATTTAAAAAAGGGAACAGCTGGAAATAAAAACCTGAGTACGCTCTTTTACTACCCGTTGTCCCTAGTTTCGCATGTATATATAGTTTCACATGTATGTTTGAGCGAGGGTGAAAACAAATGAATCGGTCATTTGAGAAACACCTCATATCCAAAAAAAGTAAACTTTCGGGAAATCAAAAAAATCCCAGCTGGTCCATAATTTAACATCATATATTTTTTAAGCTAATTGTACCAAAATAAAATTTTATTATTTTTGTTTTGATATTTAAACAAATTATAAACGTTGTTGGAGATGTGTTGTTTATCAAATGACCGACTAAACGATATGTTATCAGGTATGAAATAAAAGGTAAAACAATTCAAATTTGTAATAAAAATAAGTATTTTATTTTTCAAATTATATATACACATTTTCCAAACAATGTTTCTTAAAACCACAGAATAATACATACGTAGATAAACTTATTCTCTCATCTGACGTTTCATTTCACACTCCTCATCGTAGGTTTGTGGAAATGAGAGCAATTACATTTAAAATTATCTTACACCAGGTGGAGTTACAAAATATGTTCACTTAACTTTTTCATGTCGTTTTGGTGTAGAACTGAAAAATTTAAATGTGTTTTGCACTTTTTGATGTGTAAACATCTATACGCTGGGGGTAAAAATATTTTTCACAATACAATCACAAATTTAGAGTAAGATGTGCGATGTAATCGTTAACCAATCGTAAAGCGTTATCAAATCGGTGTGAGCTATGTATGAGTGTATTAGTGTACTCATACGCTGCATACAATATACTCAACACCATCTAGTGTGCAATAGTAGCGACTAATTTTCACTAATTGTCGTACATTATGTTATCGTAGGCAAATGAAAACAAATAAATAAAATGAATACAAAAACATTTAATTTTAATAACTTTTAAAAAGATTTTTTGCACTTTTAATAAGAAATTTACTAAAACAAAACAAAATAAGGAAAACTAAAAACTAAACTTCTCAAACTATAAGTCTTCTTCGTCTTTGAGATTGTCATTCATACTTAACAGCTGTGCAATAGTAGCTACTAATTTTCGAAAACCATTGCTGAAAATAACTACATGCATTACATTTCAGTAAACAGCTGATTAATAACTTGTCAACCCCAACAAATACAAAATAATTAAATATTTTACAAAACACCAAAAAAATTATAACTCAGAACATAAAACAACACAAAGTGTATCAAAGCTGAATGGAGGTAATGTTAATTCTAATAAAATTTCTATTAGATTCCAATATAAATTAAGATTATAACATATCTTCATTACGTACTGTTGCCTTACACTGGAACTGGTGCACGACAATTGGGTAACTATCTCCATCTCATGCCAATTATTATGGGTGGAGATTTTAATACAAATTGTGCACTTGCATGTGAGCAATTCTCCACAAACCCCCACAACTAACAATTCCATATATTTTTAAATACAATCGAGTCAAAAATATATATATCTTATTTTAGTTACCATAGGCCAATATTAACTATTTGTACATAAGGCATTTACCATAGATGGGCACTTTGCAGTACTACTAAAATTTCAGTAAAAATAATTCTTTAACTAGTAAATTTTTGCTGATTACTAAAATTTTTTTCAGCAATTTTTATAAAGTGCCTACATGATTATGATGAGGTGCATTGAATTTTCAGTAATCAGTAATGCCCGATTACTGATTATTATGAATACGGCCCTATGATTTTACTGATAATGCAAATTAAATTTCATTATCAGTAAAAATTTACTGCATTTTTTCAATAATCAGTAAATTTACTGCGTACTATAATTTTTAATGCAGTACATATGTATATACTGCAGTGTGCCCATTTACTAACCAAATAAGTTAAATAAAACAAACAAAAACCAACAAATTCCTATGTATTTACAATATTGAAAGTTTTGATACTTTGAATTGAGTAATTAAAAAAATATACTAAAAGCATAAGTACTTCCAACTTCATTACTAGATGTTAACACATCTCCCCTGTGATCGGACTCACATTAATTTTTTTGTTGACTTTTATCGTTGGTATACATTTGTATTGTATTTAACACAACTAGTTTGCTACAAAAACAGGAAATTCGGTTGTTGTTCCTTTGTGGATCGCTGTATACTATTGCCACCATCTGGTATTATTGAACCCATATTTTCCACCATCCAATGTTTACTTTCCATCGTACCTATGACGTTTAATTTATTGAGCGAATAAAAGCTTCTATGGTATGTATTATTCTATGCTTAAAACAGTTCAATGTCATCCATATCGATAGTTGGCCAGTCATCAATTTTTGAATAAAATTCATCAACAATGCCTGCAGGTATATAGGCTTCGACTTTCTTGAGGTCATTGATTTTGTTGATATTGATAGGTACACATTTTTGCGGGTAGGCTCTGTTTTTTGGAAGCTCTGGTAAACCAGTTCCCGGTTTTTTCAAGTCAAAAGTTTGTTCATTGAGTTCACCAATAAAGTGTTTTACTTTAACTTGGCCTACATGTTTATTAGAGTAATGAAACTCCATAAAAGTTGAAATGTTGAATTTTATTTTGTTTGCCTTTGGGATGTTCCTTGCTTGAGTCTCCGTAGATATTACATTTCTTTTTATAAAATTTACCACACCATGATTTAAAATCCTTTACTTTTTCACTTTCTACTATTTCCACCAGGAACTTGTCCTGAAAAGCAGCAGAGTGCAACATAAGTTCAGCATACTGTTTTACTGTGTAAATCCGGTCAGTTGTTTTCATTTTTCGTTTGATTACACTAAAGTCGCGGTCACACGGAAGGTACGAATGACCCCGAATAGGAAAATAGTGATGAATACTGTCGAATCGGGCAGATTCTATTAGGGCAAGATAAAATCGCACAACCACGGTGTTTTTGTTTTGTCCAGGTGCACCATCGGAAAAACATGAAGATGCCTAACACCAGCATCAAGAACTTCATTGATATAATCAACTAAAAATTAACAAATTTCATTTGGGCCCTTCTTAGCTAAGCCCTCATGATATACATAAAACTTGGCTTTATTGGTTGCAACATCATGAATATTAAAAACATTCACTGTCAACTGCCGTAAGTAAAATATTTCTTGAACTGGTGTATGAGGAAGTTGAAGGTTTTGCATAAAGCCCATGCAGACCCCACCTACTTTTTTATCCGTTAAACACTGTTGTCTAATATTTTCAATGGCTTTGAAAAATTTTTTTGATCTTTTATGCACAAGGAGTTCCGCAACACGAACTCTTTTAGCTACATCAGTTAAAGATGGACTTTTTATTTTGACAGACAGTTCCTCACATTTACAACAAGAATCAATCTGAGGCCTCCCAAAATTTAGGTCAAAATGCTCATGAAATATTTTCAAATATAGTCTGGATGTTTTCTTTAAAAAGTTGCCACATAATTCTTACATAATTCATTACATTAGCGTTCAAGTACTTGTAAGACCTGCTGGTGTAATGGGCTTCTTTCTGGGGAAAAGAGGCTATGTGGTCGTCAATAGCCTTTATGATATGACCTGGTTTAGCGTTCCCTGAAGCATTTTTCCCTCTTAAGTCCTTTGGTGACTTGCCTTGAGAGAGTAGTTTACACAGTCTTTTGACACGTTCAGTGGATATTCCATAGACCGAAAGAAAAGCACGTTTACATATCTGTACTTTTCCCAGATAAATTTCCCTAGGTTAATGCTCTAGGTTATAGGATGTAAGTCCCCATCCACACAGGGAAACTTTTGTCGCCGGCGACTCGAGTTCGTTGGAGAGAGAGGGACGACGTAAGTATCTTCTTATTTCTTGCCTCCCACGAACTCGTGTCTCCGGCGACAAAAATTTCCTGTGTGGATTGGGACTAAGATGTTCTATTCTAGGTTAAGTTACCTGCAAGCGAATCCATGTTCTTTCGGTTTCACTACATTTCCCTTCCAGTTTGTATATTCTTCATTCTTAACACGGGACTTCTTTATTATTTCACACTTATACTCAACTTGCTTCCCCTTTTTACGTTTTAATCGTGTGGAATAATTACTTTCGCTTTCACTAGAACTCATTTTAACCTTAAACAGCAAAAATTAACACTACAGCACAACAGCCAGCTGTTTGAATTAAAATAGAATAAAAAAACAGTGCTGCCACCAGCCACATTAAATTAGAATAACAAAAAACAGTGCTGCCACAAGCCCCATTTTTTTTTTAGTCATTTGAGAAACAACACATTTCCGGGAGATGAGGTGTTTCTCAAAGGACTGGATATTTTCAAATGCGCCATCACCATGGTTACTAAGTGGCGATGAGTTTTTTTTATGCGTATTGGATTTGTCTAGCCTTCACCAACAATTTAATATGTCTAACTCAATTTTGGCCAAAAGTGGACATGAGGTGTTTCTCAAATGACCGATTCAAATTGGATGTTTGCTGAGGAGTTATATAACTTTTTTCATATTTAACTTCTAAAGGGGGAAAACTTAAAATGGTTGGTAATACTAAATTAATACACCTAAAAGCATGACATTTGAAGTATATTTAACAGCATTATAATTGCTTAAACATTAATTTTTCTAAGATAATTTTCATTACAAATCTTCACGGATATTCAAGGATAAAAATGTAATGGATATTTTTCGTATTTTTTGTTCCTGAGAAATTAAATCAAAAAAAAGAAACAGATATTATCCTATATCATTTGACACCCACCCACCTAAAATAAGCAGTTCAAACTAGTTATGCGCCCATGTTCTGCATTCCGAATTGTTGAGAAAGTGAAATTTTTTCAACAAAAATGGTGTTCATGACGTTATTTTCATAAGACATTTTGTGAAATCGTTTCACAATCAATATTGTTGTGAAAGTAAAAGTAAATATCATTTTCTGTATCAAAAATGCAGACTACGTATTTACAGAGTGAAAGCCGAGTATGTTTTTTCTTAACTTGGTTGTTCAAAAGTAAAAGTTTCTCAAGCATTTATTCGCAAAAAGTCTTTAAACAAAATTATCTAAAATTTTTGATATTTCCATTCTGTTTTCATTCCACATTTATACCATTTTATGCAAATCAGCTAAATATAAGATGTTCGAAAATCCAAAGTTGCCAGAGCCATAGATTTAATACTTCCAAATTATTACTTGCATATGTGCGCCAAAACAAACAAAACAAAATGACATATGAAAGAGTTGCCACCATAGACAAATACATACATAGATATATTTATTCTCCCAATAATTTAAACGTCATAGGTACTGTGGAAAGTAAACATTGACATAGAGGCAATAGTAAACAACGTCCAACAAAGGAAAAACAACAGAATTTCGTGTTTTTGTGGCAAACTAGTTGTGTTAAATGCAATACAAATGTGTACCAACGATAAATGTCAAAAATGTGCTAAATACATTTAAATTTTCCAGTTCTACACCAAAACGACATGAAAAAGTTAAGTGAACATATTTTGTAACTCCACCTGGTGTAAGTTAATTTTAAATTTAAAGAGTAAAATTGGTAAAATCAGGGGGATTCTATGGCACAGCTGTGCTATGAAATAGAGTCACACACTAGTCAAAACTTTTATTCTCTGCAAATCAGTTGTCCAAGGTGTTTCATGTCAAGAAATTCTGAACCCGATTCACCGGTCCTCTGCTGAATATAATGCCGTAATTTTTAATAAATTTTTTACACTACTGTTCTCCAGGTCAGTGTCAGTATTTTAAAGGCTATGTAATGAGGTGTGCTATAAAATAGTCAATTACAAAAAAATATTTTTTTTGAAATGGTGAATGGTAGTTTAGATCATAGATAAAGTAAACAAATAGATGAAACACAAGTGTTGGGAAAATTTTAGTGTAATAGGTAATTTTCTAGATGTCGTTTAAAGCAATAAATGGGATTTTTTTGTTCCCAACAACAAAAGTCAAAAAATATGACAATAAAAATCTAAAATTTCATATCAAAAAGAAAAAATTATTTTCAACAAAAATATCAAGAATACAAGAATACAACACGTTACTTAAAGTAGAATATCTGATGGCCATCGAATTGCAAAGCCATGTCACCACCGTCTTTGTCCTAATAAATTGGTTCTTCCTCCGGTTCAGCTACCATTCCTTGTTGAGAGTCCTCAGACACTATAACAGTTTTGGCATCTGCGACCACAAAAGTTGCTACAGGTTTTGGACGGGGAAGTTTTTAGATTAAAAAGGCGCTCCGGGGGGTTCATTTTTGGGCGGTCTTACGGGTTGTCTCCTAACGATATCCCAACACCGGCCTCATAGCTTTGAAATAGTTTTTTATATAACAAACAAATGCTATTATGTAAAATCACAAAAATTTTGTCACATTTTCCATTGTTTAAATTACATTCACAAAAATTTCCCACAATTTTGAATAAACGTCAATGAGAATTATGGGAAACTTCAGTGAAAGTGACAGTACTACAGGACAGTACCTAGTGAACAAAGTTGACAATGGTCGCGCTATATTTATTATTTCCTTTATCTATGGTTTAGATTTGAAAACAAAGTTTAGCTTCTAAATATGATTAATGTTTATTAGTAGCATTAATAAATTGTCATTATTGACGTTCCAAAATGGGCCGATCTAAGTATTGCAATCATGATCGCCAAGAAAATATTAAAGTGTTGAGAAAAGAATTCAGAAGCTACATACAAATTACTAACATAATTGGATGCTCAAAGAAAATGGCGAAGACCGGAATAAAATATAACCCCAATCCAGAAAACAGACGGGAAACCCTGAAAAATACAGAACATTTGTTCGACTTTTGTTACCTTTTCCGCTCTTAAAAGGCAATACGATCGGGATGTTGACACCTCTACATTAAGAAAAATGCTAACTAAAAACAATTTAAAGGCAAAAAGTGTCCGAAAAGTTCCATTTCTACCCAAACGGAGCATGTGAAATAGTCCGTACGCAAATATTTTGAGGACAGCTGAAACTAAAGTGAGATTGGGTAATTATGATAAGAGTAATCTTCCTGTACGAAGGCCTTTCAACACCGAATTCAGGCCCCAGAACACAATCCAAACAGTTAAACATGGTAGCGGAGACATAATGGTACGGGGTTGTTACTCTTACATTGGGACAGAACCTTTATTCCAAATTGAACAGACAATAGACGCTGCATATTATACCAATAGATTAAAAAACATCATGATGCCTTGTGCTGAATGGGAAATGCCGCTTCGATGTGTGTTTCAACATAATATCGACCCCAAACACACATCGAAGCGAGCAAAAGCTTGTTTTGAAATTAATAGTGTCATAGTTTTAAGATGGTCTAAGCAGTCGCCGGGCTTAAATCCTATTCAGAATTTGTGGCGGGACATTAAAGTGTCTATCAAAGGAATAAACCAATTTAATAGAGATGAGCTTAGAGCACTGGTACAATCGGGGTGGAAAACACGACTTGTGAATTCAATGTCAAGGCGTTGCTTATCTGTGATAAAAAATAATAGTTATTTCATACAGTACTGAGATAATATAAAGAATTAATGAAACATACATTTTATTTGGCACAGCTATTTATTCTAGTTCAGAAGATAAATCGCGATGACTCTATTTAATTCACAGGCAAAACGGGACATTTTGAAATATTTTGATTTATACCTAATGATTTAATTTTAGATTACGACATTAATGTTCTAAAATGTTATATCTAGTTCTTAATTGAACAACAAAAAATAAAAGTTATAAACAAAATTTAATTTTTCTACATTTGTTTTTGCTTTGAAAATGTTGATTAGTGTTGACTCTATTTCAACGCACACAACTGTAACTGCAAAAATAAATAAACTGATTGTTGAGTTTCTTAAACAAGGAAGTTACATGAAGAAATGTAAGTATTTTGATAAAATTTATGTTTATGAATAATTATTTATATTTTATTTGTGTTTACAGGGGAAACCACACGACAAGAAGTCAGAAGGAGATTCAATAACCGTTCTGTTTGTTTCTGTTTTCTTTAATTTTTGGCCGCAAAGCATGTTTTGCAATTCAACAGTGTAAAAACGGCCACTTAACAATTAAGTTCGAAAAGTGAAATCTCAGAACACCAAACTCGAATACTTGTGAATTTAAAATGCTTTGTAAAATAAAAACGAATCGGAATGCAGTACATGGGTGATCATTTCAGAATTAAAAAGTATTTAAAAAGGAAGCGAGATCACCAAATGAAAAACTTGTAAGCAGTTGTACTACCTACGTATATGTATGTAGGTTGTAGTTTCACTTGCATACAGTTTCGTTCATGGGCGACAAAAAAAATTGATATTTGTGTCATGGTGTTTTCAGCCATACAAATACCAAAAACCTTGTACTACTGGAAATTGGAATCAGTAAAATGGCGAGCATATCACTAGCAATGTACTTTCAAGCGTGAGCTGAAAGATCTACTTCCGTCCTCTCACTTTCTATGGTATTCAATGAACTTTTACACAATTTTCAAAAAATTTGTGCCATCTGTATAATTCGATGCATCATCACAACGTGGATTATTATTATTTTTACACACTCAACCGCTCGCAGAGATAACTACTAGCAATCGATTTTAGAGTTAAGGTACGGCAAATATTTGACGAAAAACGTCAATTATTTCTTGGCCCCAGTCTGACCACAAAGTATTTTTGTGTGGCAAACAACAAAACATCTGATTTTGGTCAAACAAAATTATTTGCCATCAAATAAAAATGTGCTCAATGTGACCACTAAAGAGCAAATAGTTTTCTCTTTTTTGAGCAAACATTTATTTGATCTTACAAAAGAATTGTAAGATCAAACAATGGTAAATAACAGGTGGTATAAGCAGTGTTGTCAGCTTTTACGACTCAAATTATAAAACGAAAAAAAAATCACCATCATTAAACTGAAAAGAAGAATTGGTAAATATTACAAACATTTTTAAAAATATTTTGGTAATTTGGTTCAACGGCTATAAAACTGTGTACATAGTTAAAAGGGCATAGTTTTAACTTTTGTTAATCTGTACTAACTTTTCAAATCGGTTCTAAACCGACTAAGCTGCGACTAATTAGGATAATTTGGTCATATTTAGAATTTTGAAGCTACTGAAAATGGTGTTCTAATCTCCTCCGTCAGACTTTACAATTATGCTAGATGATTTTAGAACAAGCTTGTCAAACTCGCAAAAAATAATTTAAAAAATATTCGACAATATTTCGATAACTAAGCGAGTTATCAAAAAATTTCATTTAATTTTTTTTTTGTTTGTTTTAACTTCGTTTATAACAAAAATATATTATAGGCCACATAAATCGCTTAAGGTAATATCCATAACTCCGGAAATAGGGACCGTCACCAAAATTGGCATTTACAATTTTTTGCTTAAAACAATGAGTTCTACCTCAAACCAGTGAGCTTTTTTGGCTATGCCAGTGGGAGCTAAACTTGCCCAAATTTGCTTTTAAGATATCTCCTCTTCCAAAATTAACTTCGTCGCTGCTCCACAGCATAAAACAAGAAAACATTCATCCTCCTGCATTATATTTATTTAAAATATTTTTTTCAGTTTGTTTAGAACTTTTGGAAAAACAAAATCGTATTTACTGCTGATTTGTTTAAAATTTTTCATACAAAAATTTACACCGTCGCTGCTCCACAGCATAAAACAAGAAAACATTCATCCTCCTGCATCATATTTATTTAAAATATTTTCTTGCAGTTTGTTTAAAACTTTTGAAAAAACAAAATTGTATTTACTGCCAATTTCTTTAAAACTTTTCAGAGAACAAATTTGCGTTTTATGACAGCTTGCTTAACATTTTTGAGAAATCAAATTCGTATTTTCTGGCAGGTTGGTCAAACAATTATTTGTTGCAAATATTTGTTCAAGTGTGACCACAGGGCAAATGTATTTGCCCTACTGTTTATTTGATGCTGGCCGTCGGTGGTGCAATGGTTAGTGTGCGCGGCTCTTGTACATGTGATCCTGGGTTCGAACCCTGCTCTGACCACCTTCAAAAAAAAAATTTCTTTCGGCGGCGGTCACCTCGCATAGTGACGGCGACACTATAGCCATGAAAAAGCTTCTCAAAATACCGTTCGGAATCGTTGTAAAACTGTAGGTCCCAATCAGTGAGTGAAAATTGGAAAGCGCACAGCTCAGTGATTGTGAAGTTCTCGCCGGTCCCTTCATGGGATGTAATGGGAAACCATTTATGTATTTATATATTGTTTATTTGTCGGTGGTGTTATTTACAGGCTTAGGTCATTTGATTGTATCTTACCTTAAAATGGACAATCTGATCATTTTCATTTTTAGTCGGTAGCTCTAATGATTTTTGACGTCCACTTTCACTGGAAGCATCAGGAAGTTCGATCTTAAATACAACAATTTAAAAAATCATAAGACTATAATTACTATTTTTTTTGATTAATATTAGATTTAGTATACGTTTACAAAACTTTCTTCCTGACCCACAAGTCCTGTATCTGGTTTATTAGTCGGGGTTTCATTGTTTATCTATAAAGATGAAGCAAAAGTAATTACACGATAATATTGCAGATGTTTAACTTAAACTTACTCGTTTCACATCATCATGTTCGGGCAAAGTTTTATATTCTTGAAGTGCAGCATCGAGAGCACTTTTCATCACTTCCATTAGGCGCTAAAATATTTGTTTCCTAATGATTTAATGATATATCGTCACTTGAAATCCAAAAGGGCGATCAATAATTTCTTTATAAATAAATATGTATCTTGTTTATGTTTGATACACGCTTTAGAATTCGAACTATCTGAAGTCACTAAGTCGTTCCGTATCTGTACAATATACGAATCGGCCATAACAAACAAGGTCTCATTTTAGTCAAGACTGAACACACTATATAGTAAGTAAGTATGTATATATACAGGGTGATTCAGGAAGTTCCGGACAAATTTCTCCAGCGTATACCTTGGCTCATTTCATGAAGAAAAGTCCACTAGGACCATGTCCGAAAATGCAAGGGTGCGAAATGGCAGCGAGTTCAAAATTGGGCTTGTTGGAAAGGTCTTTAAGAGGCCTTTCAGAATCAATAAAAAACAAGTAGAAAAAAGTCAAATCGCCGAGATACAGAGACTTCGGAAAAAAAGGGAAAATTCACATAATCTCAATTTGCTCAGCCCGATGGCAGGTACTTATGTTTTTTCTGTTGAAAGATAGCCATACCTCTTACCTTTCCAAAATGACCTAAACGAAGCCCAGAGGTCTTACCGTTCCAAAGTTATGACTATTTTACTGAAATGCAAAAATGTTTGTTTTTGTTTTTGGAAGCGAAATAACAGCACACATTTGTTTTTGTAAATTAACACATTTAAGATTTTATTTTCCAATCCATTCATCAGTGCCTAAACACGTAAGTAGTATTTATAGGTATTCATTGATAGAATTTTGTCATTCAACAAGTGTCTACGAACGCGAAAAGTACGAGTGATTTTTGTCAGGTTTTTTAAAAGTGAATAACGACAAAAAAGTAAAAGTTTACGCTAATCTCTGCTGCAGCAACAGTTTCGAGTACGTTGTGTTTTGAATTAGTAAAAATGGCAACTTATTAAAACGAAGAATTATCAGACATTCATTACATATATGGATTCTACGATGGTAATGCAAGAGCTGCTGCGCGAGTTACGTAGCCTCTAACTACCCCAACTCTGGTTATTGCTCTAACTCAATATGTATGTAGTATGTAGAGTTAACATGATCATATATTGTTCATAGTTCTTTCGCTGCATATACAAGAACTCTTATACTGTAGTAAATTAGACTAAGCAGAAACAATCGTTGTTAAAGAAAATAAACATCAGAGTCAGTTCTAAGATTCACATCAATAAAGACAGATCAAAAAATCATTTCTTTCTTTGTTTTCTTTCCATACGAACTAAGACTCAACACGATTTGCAAAGGAAAAGTTAAAAGTCATTGTAACTAACTTTGAGAAAACTTTCAAAATGATTACAGACGCAAGTAATTTCGCAATTGGCTCCGTCTTAACACAAGAGGGACACCCAATTGCGTTCGCTTCTCGTACCCTTAACAGACATGATACAAACTATTCAACAATTGAAAAGGAATTGCTGGCCATAGTTTGGTCTTTGAAGTACTTTAGACCTTATATATATGGAAGAAAATTTGAACTGGAGAGTGACCATCAACCACTCAAGTGGATAATGACAAAATATTCCCTAAGGGACATCAGCCCTAGATTACAAAGGTGGTTAGTTTGCTTAGGAGAGTATAATTTCAATCTAAATTATATAAAAGGTGTAAATAACAACATTGCTGATTTTTTGAGTAGGATTGATAACTGTGAGATAAATGAAATTGACTCTTTCGACAGTGTTGGCAAAATGTTTGATAATATTTTCGTTGGAGACGTTGATAATGATATGTTGTCAATCGAGGTACAAACTGTCCATTCTCAAGAGGAATATTTAGGGGAATCTATACCAACATTGGATACGGTAGTTAATCGATTTAAAACTCAAATTATTGCAGTAGAAATTAAGGAAACTACTTTGGTTAACATTTTTGACAACAAAAGAATCTTCTTGGATAAAAACGACATAGATAACAATCGGATAATTGATATCATTCGCAGAGAGGTGAGAAAAGGAAAGGTCGGTATCTACTCAGCACTCAATGATCATGAGTATAATAAGATACAGAAAATTCTTTTAGAAGAATATGCTGAGAATGCTGATACAAAATTTGTGAAATGTTCTATGTTTGCCATTGATATTGAGAATGAAGAAGAACTTGATAAGCAAATTGCATTGTATCATAAAATTTAAAGTGGTCACTGTGGGATAATAGCTACATACATGGGATTAAAGTCAAAAGTTTATCATCCCAAACTTAAATTCCATATACACCGCCTTATAAACAACTGTGAAATTTGCACTGGGGGGAAATACGATCGAAAACCCATTAAAAATAAATTTCATTTTACCATAACCCCTAAAACGATCAATGAAATCGTCCATATTGACACATACGTCAATAGCAAACAATCATTTATAATTTTTCTGGATAAATTTTCAAAACAGGCTATAAGTTTTCCTCTTATGGATAGAAACAATAGAACATTAATTGAATCTATAAGACAATAAAGGGTAGAGTGGAGAAATTTGTTTTCGATAATGAGTTTAACACTGTGACGATTAGACAATTTTTAGAAGGAGAAAATATAGAATACCATGCTACAAAACCCAATAGCCATACGGGAAACTCTGACGTGGAGAGATTAAACAACACTATAACCGAGAAAATACGGACATTTAACGTAGAAGAGAAGCTACCTATTATTAGTCAGATGAATAGAGCAATATTGTTCTACAATAACTGTTTTCACAGCTCCATAAAATGTACACCATTTGAGGTTCAAACTAATAAAATCGATCACAAAATTATATACGAACGACTCCAAATGGTGAAAAAATCGAAAATAGAAAAATTTAATCAAAAACGAGAATCCTACCAAGAGACCAGAGAATTTGGATTTATAAAAAACTACAAGAGTGTAAGGCATAAGGAAGAGCCAAAATTCAGAAAAACAAATTTGAATAACGTTCACGTATCTAACATAAAGAGAAAAATGAAATATTAACAATGTTAATTATTAATTATATATTATTTAAATTTTCTGTATACAACTACAGCTTTTGGTAATACACAACACTAGTACAAAAAAAAATATATGATAAAATATTTAAAAATACGTTATTTCGAAGACAATGAAAAAATTAAAAAAAAAATAAAATTGAATATGTTTTATATAAAAATGAATATGTGAAAATATAAATTCCGAACTAAAATTAGACATTAATTATCAAAAAAAAGAAGCATTTAATACAAAACGTAGGCTTAAGAAACACAAAATTTATATATATATGAATACTTGTTCATAGATAACTATAAAAGTATAAAAAAAAAAGAAAAAAAAATAATAATTAACACCGTGTATTTTGTATCCTCAAATACCAAGTTTACAAAGAAAATATTTTTCAGAGTTGAAAATATGGAATAACCAGATTAATATTTAGTAATATAATATAATTAACTAAGTTTAAAGAATAATCTGTTCCATAAATTCCAAAATTTTTAAATAAAGAATCCGGGAGTATTCTTTGGCAAAGAGGGGAGGAGTTACGTACCCACTAACTACCCCAACTCTGGTTATTGCTCTAACTCAATATGTATGTAGTAGAGGTGCGCATGGATCGATCCCAAGTGATCCCAACACATTTTTTTTGTTTTTTAATTATGTCTGCTTGATCCCTTTCTGGCAAATGCAAATTTATGGATGAGTCGAAACAAAAATCTACAACAACAAGTAAACACAAATTACATATATTCCCAGCGAACATTTTCGAAGTGCGAAGATTTATGAGTTATAAAAACATCAAACCCGTAAAACACACAGTTTTTGACTATAAATTCCTTATATACGACACACAATTTTTCAAAAAAAATTTTCAAAAAAAATCAAAACAACATCAAAAGTACAGTAGGTGAAAGCAAGGTTTATGTATACGTACGGTTGCCAACTCACTGCATTACATACATATTTGCATATGAAATCTTAGCTATCTAAACTAATAGTAGGCAGACATAGAGTTGGCAACCCAGTTCTTTTAGACGTCAGACTCCAACTACGTCATCTAACGGTAATTTTTGCTTATGGCGTAAAGTACAGTAGACGCTCGAAAATTAGACCTCTTGAAATTTTTAATTTTTGTAAAATTAGAACCAGCTCTTTTTCAAATTTATTTTATTTCAAATCTTTTATTTTATTTTTTTTATTATTTTTCAAATTTTCTTTCTCATAACTCAATTTCCAATTGTTTGCTGTGTTATGTTGGCAAGCATGAAATTAGACACACATACTCACACAAGTCACACATCATCCACTAGAAAGCTGTTGAGTACGATCCCTGCAGTTTCACAAGTAGTGGCTGGCAACATTTCATCGACTACATCGCCATTGATTTTTCATTGACTACATCGCCGATTACATTGGTACTCAGTGGTAATCTGTAAGGTAGTGTCTCCAGAGATTTTCTATTGTTTTTCTTAACCTTAAGAATTTAATATTGTTAGTTTCATCTTATGCCTTAAGTTGTTAACCTTATAGTTGAATTCAAATAAAAAATTTGAGTTCAAAATAAAGCGAATAATTTGTTGTACAGGCTTTTTATTCAAATTTGCTATCGTTTAAACATATTCTTTTCAACAAAGCAACCAACAACAAATGCTACATGAGACAAACAAGAAACAGTTACACAGAATAAGAGATAACAAAAAAAAAAAACACCAACAACACATGGCACATTGCAAACAGAAATAAAACAAAAAGAAAAAAACGCATGAGCTAGGTTGAGGGCAGGGATGAGAAATAGATTTCCTTAAATTGTACCATCAAGCTGCAAAAATTATACTATTTTATTGGTAATTGTACCAAATATGTAAAATAGATAGTTTTGAGTTTTTATAACATTTTATTAAAAAAACAAATGGAAAAATAATTTATAAAAGTTCACTTTTATACACTTCTTACAGTGAGTCACATTGAAAATGGTCCACCTGTGACCAAACACATTAAAGTGTGAAAAGTGAAAGAATTAATATGTAAATAAAATGGAAATCGGGCTTAGTTAGTTAGTTTATTGTATTTAAATAATAAATACATTAAAATTTTTATTAATTAATTAGGCTATCCAACAAAATATTAAAAATAAAAAATTATCTATTTATACTTTATTTAATTAACGTAAGCTTAAGTGGACCATTTTCACTGTGACATGAATTCTCATCTTATTTTGATTAATCCTAATTTTTGTGTGAAATGTTATTTAATTAATAAAATTTTTAATATATTTATTATTTAAATACAATAAACTAACTAACTAAGCATCATTTCCCTTTTATTTAAATATTATTTCTTTCACTTTTCACACTTTAATATGTTTGACCATAGGTGGACCATTTTCAGTGTGACACACTGTATGTTGTCCTTTCTTTCCTTCATCACTCAATTTCAGTACTGTAAGCGTTTGAATTCCCTAATATTAACTAGATGGAATTTTCTTCGTCATTTAAGTACATGGTACAAAAATCAAAAATCAAGTTTGTAGTTCAGAATTCCTTGTGCCACATTTTGTTCAAAAATTATATTTTCATCACATTGGTCATTGCTGTCGTTGTCTTTAAATTACTATTAAATTATTGACCTTAACAATTTTTACAATCAAATTACAAATTACAATTCATAAATTGTACCTATATATTCATTAATTGTACCAATTATGTCATTGGTACCAGAAATGTACAATTATACCAACATTATCTTCTCTGGTTGAAGCACGCAATGAAGAGAGAGTTATTCAGTGTTTTGCATTGTAAAGAACGGACGTGTGGCTGTTGTGTTTTTTGATTAATCAAGTGTCAAGTGTTTTGCTTTAATAAAAAAAAAAACCTGTGACTGTTGTGAGATTGGAAAAATTGTTTGACGTATATAATTTAATAATTAAATTATGAGTAATCAAAGGCAACTGCGGAGACTTATCCAGAAAGAAAAAGAAAAATATTTACAACGCTTTATGGAAATAGCAAATAGGAGATTTTACAGTGCTCTTTTAGGTAATTCAATTCAATGATCTCTGAAATAAGAGCAAACAATATTCCATTTCTTTATATTACAGAATCCATACCTACGGATGAAAAAGCGGGGTCAGCTGAAGAGCAACTTCGCAAGGCAATTAATTTGCAGAAGAAGCGGCATTTTAAAGCCGTATCATTAGAAAAAGGAAAACAAAGTGAGCGTTAAGTTCTTTTTTTCAAATTGTAGCAACTTTGCCTTAAACAACTTAATATTAGAGCTTTACAGCCTTACATATTTTATAATTTATCAATGTACATATATTACAGCTAGAAATTGAATTGAAGTAATTTTTTAATTTATTTATTTTTTTTTTGGAATTGTTGAATTGAATCCTTTATGTTAATAATTTAAATTAATAAATAAAAATAATTCGTAATAAATCGTTTTTCTTTTCTATCTCATCGACGAAATGTTACCGATAAATGCGTCGACGAAATGTTACCGATAAATGCGTCGACGAAATGTTACCGATAAATGCGTCGACGAAATGTTACCGATAAATGCGTCGACGAAATGTTACCGATAAATGCGTCGACGAAATGTTACCGATAAATGCGTCGACGAAATGTTACCGATAAATGCGTCGACGACATGTTACCGATGAAGTAATCGACGAACAGTAAGGCATTACCAAAGCGGACATCGTCTTGTTAAATTCGCCGCTCAAAAGCATTGCTGGTAGTTTAGCGAGTAGTCGACGAAAGGTTTGTGGTAGTCGATGAACTCATCAGCCTAGAGTCGATTACCAATACTGCAGGGATGGTTTTTGTTTTTTAGGATGACTCAGGATCACAAATCACAAAACTGATCCCAAATAGCCGAAACTACAAAAACAAAAAAATGTGATCCATTTGCCGAAATGGATCGATCCATGCGCACCTCTAGTATGTAGAGTTAACATGATCATATATTGTTCATAGTTCTTTCGCTGCATATACAAGAACTCTTATACTGTAGTAAATTAGACTAAGCAGAAACAATCGTTGTTAAAGAAAATAAACATCAGAGTCAGTTCTAAGATTCACATCAATAAAGACCGATCAAAAAATTATTTCTTTCTTTGTTTTCTTTCTCTGAAGAGAAGATGGGATATAAGACTCAAACATAACTCGCGTGAATATGCATTACGTTTTCCTAATCGACGACCACCAAACCGTACAACATTCAGTGAGACGCACAGCCGATTTCGTGAAGGAACGTTGTTTACACAAATGGAGCGTCCCGGAAATGAACAACACGACATTGCAGTTGAAGAGTTAATTTTGGATGCTATAGACGAGAACCCAACGACAAGCACAAGACGAATCGCGGTCCAAGTTGGTGTGGCACAATCAAAAGTATGGCGCGTCCGTCACAAAGAAAAAAACATCCATTCCATTTCACACCAGTTCAAGAACTCTTGGCGGCCGATTTGCCACTACACGTCAACTTTTGCCGTGAGATGTTGCAACTTGATGTACACGCATTTATGTTTTTACGTTCGATTGTGAGGACCGACGAAGCGCAATTCACGAGAGACGGCATCACTAATTTCCATAATTTGCACGAATGGGCCCATGACAATCCCCACAACAAGAAAGAAACAGCATTTCAACACCGATTTGACGTCAACGTTTGGGCTGGCATCATCGAAAACACCTTGATTGGGCCAAAAGTACTTCCACCCAGGTTAAATTCGCAAAATTATTTGGCTTTTTTGCAAGAAGTCATGTTAGAAATCCTAGAGGAATTACCTCTTGCGGTACGAATTCATGTTAATCATGTTTTCTACCAAAAAGATAGTGCTCCAGCGCATTACGGGCTTATTGTGCGGGATTGGCTTAACACCAATTTCCCTCGACGTTGGATTGGAC
This sequence comes from Phaonia tiefii, assembly GCA_963931995.1. Taxonomy (NCBI): domain Eukaryota; kingdom Metazoa; phylum Arthropoda; class Insecta; order Diptera; family Muscidae; genus Phaonia; species Phaonia tiefii. The sequence continues at coordinate 190,099,311 of OZ008368.1, read as the reverse complement.
GAGCTGGACCAATCGCCTGGCCGCCACGATCTCCAGATCTCACACCACTTGATTTCTTTTTGTGGGGCTACATGAAAGATTGTGTGTATTCTGTGCAGATCCACAATCGTGAGCAGTTACTTGCACGCATTGAGGAAGCTGCGGTGAAAGTTCGTGAAAAGATGAGTGAACTAAACGTGGCGGATGTGGTTCGCCAACGGCTGCAATTGTGTTTAGTAGAAAATGGGAACCACATTGAAAACTTCCTTTAACATCAAATGTTTTTTTCCTTATGTGTTTGATTCTTCAGCTAAAAATTTCAATAAAATATAATCTTAAACGTGTTAATTTACAAAACCAAATAAATGTGTGCTGTTATTTCGCTTCGGAATACAAAATCAAACATTTTTGCATTTCAGTAAAATGGTCATAACTTTGGAACGGTAAGACCTATGGGCTTCGGTTAGGTCATTTTGGAAAGGTAAGAGGTATGGCTATCTTAAGTTACCTGCCATCTGGCTGAGCAAATTGAGGTTATGTGAATTTTTTTTTCCATTTTCCGAAAGCTCTGTATCTCTACTTGTTTTTTTATTGATTCTGAAAGACCTCTTGGAGACCTTTCCAACAAGCCCAAAAACAAAAAAAATCCGACCACTGGCTCAGAAGTTAGCAACTTTACCCTACAACCCTCCGACCGCCAATCCGAAAATTTTGAACCCGCTGCCATTTCGCACCCTTGCTTTTTCTGACATGGTCCTAGTGGGCTATTCTTCATGAAATGAGCCAAGGAATACGCTGGAGAAATTTGTGCGGAACTTCCTGATTCACCCTGTATACCACACTATTTGCTAGATAGAACGAGTAATAAATGCCATGGAGGAAAATGGTCCTCGGCTGCCCGGGGCCGATTTCATACATAATTTTGATTATGTTTGCAGTTTGTAGTAAATCCAATATTCACTTCATTTTAGTATTTAATAACAAACACGGTACTCTGTTTTAAGCCATTCAGGACTGTGCTAACGGTCAAATAATCAGAATCGTAGTTGCTAATTTGTATTTACAGCGTGCAGACTTACGATGTCAACAACGCAGCAAACCAAATGTTAAGAAATCGTTACGACACATAATTATGCTTTATTCGGGGGGAGGTCATAGCTTTAATATTTGTTATTGATTTGCTATAATAGGACTTATTACTTCAATAAATTTGTTAAGTTCGGCTGGACCGAATCTTAGACCTGTGGTTTTTCCACATAATCGTTTGTCTCTCAACCCCAAATTTGTCAGGAGAGCTAAAAACTTTATCTTCAAAAATTACTAGCCCGATAATTTATTTTTTTTTAGCATTTTCGGTCTGTTCGGAAATGCATCAGCTGATGCAGATGCGTGTGTTTTTTTGCGCATTTGATTCGCAATTATCATCTCAAAACATCTACAAAGTATTCAGATGTTGCATTTACGAACGTACTGCGCATCAGATGCAGAGCAGTGACGCATTTCCGAACATGCTCGATGTTATAATCTTATTAACCAGATAAAAATCCAAACGGATAAGGTCCTGCGGAAGGATGTAAAATACATTTTGTTATAAATACATGTTGTCTAATCAATACTAATTCCCATATGTAAATTGCATATGATTGATGATCTACCGATGGTATCAATTCAGACACAGTGGTTAGGCATCTGATAATGAACTTGTAACGGAGTTCGAAACTAGTCATGCCAGTGAGTGTGCTTAACTGAATTCATATTCATATTAACTGCTTAACTGAATACATATTCAAGTGAACCATAAAAATATCACATATTTGGACTTTTTTTATAAATTCTTTAGTTAAGAAACCACTATTGTCATGATTTTTTTATATCTCAAGATGTCTAGCTTCCATTTTAAAATTATGCAATCGGTTACAAATTGCAAAAGATACAGGCTGCTGAATATGGATTTTTTAGTGCCTTTAAATAAGTGAACCGGAGTGTATAAACGGCTGTTGACTAAAAGTAATAACAAGATTACTACTGCTCAATATTAAGCTTTATTTTTAATAATTGTAAAAAACGTACGCAAGATTGCCAGCATTGAATAATTTATCTCGTAATTTATCTTGTATATAAACAGTAAAACGCGCTAATTTAGGGCGTTATTTAAAAAATGCGCCGATGGGGGAAAATGCCACTTTTGAGTTGTTGAAAAGTGCATCAATACCATCATACTTATTTTCACGCAGAGGCTATTGGTGTACAACAACCACATACGGGATGCTAACGCTGTGTGTTGTTTGCATGTATTCACTTTGATAGATTGCCCTACCCATAGATGAATATAGGTATAGATACATTTATTCTCTCATCTGACGTTTCATTTCACACTCTTCGTCGTAGGTTTGTGGAAATGAGAGAAATTAAATTTAATTTATCTTACACCAGGTGGAGTTACAAAATATGTTCACTTAACTTTTTCATGTCGTTTTGGTTTAGAACTGAAAAATTTAAATGTATTTTGCACTTTTTTGTTGACATTTATCGTTGGTATACATTCGTGTTGTATTTAACACAACTAGTTTGTCCCAAAAACACGAAATTCGGTTGTTGTTCCTTTGTTAGACGTTGATTACTATTGCCTCTATCTGGTATTATTGAACCCATGTTTTCCACCACCCAATGTTTACTTTTCACCGTACCTATGACGTTTAATTTATTGAGAGAATAAATGTATATACCTATATTCGTCTATGGCCCTACCCGTTGCCACTTTTGGGTTGTAGGAAAGCGCTAAATCTAGCGCGAAACTCGCTAAATTGGCAATGCTGCATGCAATTCGTCCCATGAGTTCTCTATACTATTCAATACTCTTTGGCGACGACGAACTGCTTGTTTGTTCGCTGCCGCTACATCAATACCATCATTCTTATTTACAGGCAGAGACTATTGTTCTACAATAACCACGTATATGATGCTAACGCTGTGTTGTTTGCATGTGTTCACTTTGATAGATTGCCCTACCCGTACATATAGATGTTAACACATCAAAAATGGTTTAAGATATCTGAAGTATATAAGTATTAAAACAACATTTGAAGTAAATGAGCAACTGAGATGAGAACTGCAGCTTGATTGTTCTGGATATTGTCAGATTCGTGAAGCTGAATAGTGTATGCGTGCGAGAATTTCTCAAGAACTAAATACGGGGCTTTATGGCGCAGTGGTGCAAGCTCCGAAGCGAAAGCCGATACGGGTATTACGTAAACCGCTAAAGCCGCAATAAGGAACTATGTTTGTCAAAATTCCAAATATTAATTTATTTAAGATCAAAACGATTGAAAGTTAAATAACATTCTACATTTCAAACTCAATTTATACATTTACCGTTTCAATTCATAGAGTAAATTTATAGTAGAGCCGCCAATTGTCTCATCTGACGTTTCCTTTCACACTCTTCGTGATGCGGTCGGTGTGATAGAGAGATGTTTGACGAAAAGTGATATACACCAGGTGGAATTACAATAACTTCTTGCTTTAATTTTTCATTCCATTTTTGGTGAAAAACTGTGAAATTTAAATGTGTTTTAAACTTTTTTATTGACTGTTATTGATAGCATACATTTGTGTTGTATTTAACACAATAATTTTAACACACAAAACGAAATACCGTTGTTGTTATTTTGTTCGTTGTTTTGAACCATTGCCTCTATCTGGTAGTAGTAAAGCAATTCTTTTCAACATCAAACGTAAATATCACACCAGGCCAAATGCCATAAATTTGGTGGGAGAACTAGTAGATCTACTATAAGTATTAATCTATGTTTCAATTAATAAAATGTAAATGCGTTCGGTGAGTGAATGACAGTTAAACGCCAACGCCAAAAGCTGAAAAATTTAAAATTTTTAACTCCCAACACTTGCGCGTTGCAATGATGTTGAATAATGAAATTATTTGTGACTATTTTCATACGGAGACAAATAAATCATATAAATAACTCATGAAAATATAATCCAGTGCATTGGTTTCGTACAACTTTTTGTAAATTTCACACAATATTTATTTTTGAATAAGTATATACACACAAAAAAATAGTAACAGTTTTATTGCCTTTGCCGCCATAGGTAATTTATTTTTGTATGAAATTCAATAAAATACAATATATTGCCCACATGAGTTGGTATTTTATACACCCCAGTTTTACCTATTGGTGTTGTAAATCTATAGTATAAGTCGTGCTATTTTTTCTCGAAAATTTTATTTGTCAGTCAACATTGTCACACAAATTAATTGTGAAAAAGGTAAGTGGATACAAATTTGGTAAAATATCTATATGAACTAATTCAAACATTTTCTTTCGGATAATAGCGGTTTCTCAAATGGACAGCAACAATTAAAAGGATGTTTGCGATATGTGGTTGATTTTTACCGATGTGGGATAGTTTGAACCAAATCCCTGAAGATTTCTACATAATGGTCAGAATCGTCTAATACGGGACGCTATTAGTGTTAGATGTGGTATCCACTCTTATAAAATAACTACAGTGGACAAAACCCTGAATCAGAAGTGATTGTAAGACGTTTGGTGGTGAGATGACATCACTCGGAATTTACTTTGATTTATATGTTCATATTTAATAAATGTGTTAAATAAAAAACTTCTACTTATCTTTTGTAAGAAACATTTTCTTTATGATGATTGTTAATTAAACAAACCAGAATGGAATTTCAGCCATAGAAAATACCAAAATTAGCAAATAATAAATGGTAAATTCACCAAAAATTATGCGTATGATTACACATTAAATATAGGTAAAGTAGCAAACTATGCTAGCTAGTTTACCAAAAATTTTAGGTAGTTTTTCGAACATACAAATCACCTACAATTTTTGGTATTATTAAACACAAAACATAGGAAATGCCATGTTGTCTATGCCAATTGTTGATATTATACAACATTTATAGGCAATATTACCAACATTTCTTTGTGTGTAGGTGACTAAAAAGTAGTATTTTATAAAATGCTAGAAGCAAACCCCCGACATAGAATAACACATACGTAGAAGGTTTTATTCGCTCAATAAATTACGATGGAAATTACAGAGTGGAGGGTGGAAAATATGGGTTCAATAATACCAGATGGTGGCAATAGTATACAGCGATCCACAAAGGAACTACACCCGAATTTCGTGTTTTTGTGGCAAACTAGTTGTGTTAAATACAATACAAATGAATACCAACGTTAAAAGTCAACAAAAAAGTGCAAAATACATTTAAATTTTTCAGTTCTACACCAAAACGACAGGAAATAGTTAAGTGAACATATTTTGTACCTCCACCTGGTGTATGTAAACATTTCCACAGACCTACCGAGAGAGTGTGAAATGAAACGTCAGATGAGAGAATAAGTTCTTCTATAGTATGTGTTATTCTATGACCCCCGATAGTCGCTGTCAGTAGTTTTCCCCTCTTAAAACATCAAAAAAACGTTTAATTGCTATTGAATATGTACACAGTATGAGATCTTCGAGTCTCATCATAGACGATAAATTGCGATTTGATAAACATTTTGATCTTGTAGTTCCACGTGCTAACCTAAGTTTACGACATCTATGTATGCAACACTGACTTGTTGCTACCACAGTCTACTATGCGGAATTTAATTTATGCATTAATTATGCCTAATATATTATATTGCATAGATGTATTATACCTAAAGAAGATACATTTACATTAGATTTTTGCAATAAATTCTCGTGTTCATATTTTATCGTATGTTGTCAACTTTCTTGGTAGTTCTTTTGAGAAATATATGGAAATCCGTATATGTATTTAATATCTTTTTATAAAATATTTAGTAATATACGTCCATATGTTCTCTTCAGTTTATTTAAGCTCTATAGGATCTTTGTCATCCTGCCTACTGATTCCTGGTTCCACTGGACTAAATGTGCCGACTCCATCCATTTACTCAACTCAGCCTTCGTCACCCCAAAGGGTTTCGCTCCCTCTAGGCTCACCGTTTGGAGTTTCCTGGCTTTCGTTGCTAGGAGGTTCGCTCGTTCGTTGCCGAATATTCCGCTGTGCCCCGGCAGCCAGATGATGTTGAGTCTGGCGTGCATAGAATAATCGTTTATCACCTTCTTATAGTCAAGGACCGTTCTATATTTGACAGTTTCCGATGATATTGCCTAGATTGCCATTTGGCTATCCGTGAAGATATTTGCCTCGGCTAGGATTGTATTATCGCCGAGCCATTTGATACACACGCCTGAAAGTTTGTATTATGATCCGGGAGGCGTAGATGGAATTCGGTTGCTGGAATTTCAATGAAGAATCCTAGACCCGTTCTTTCCTCTAGCTTTGAGCCATCCGTGTAGCAGCGAGTCCCATTTGGCATTTGTGCCACGGTCCCATTCTGCCAGGCGTCTCTAGTTGGCGTTAAGGTCAGGCAATTTGCCTTAACCCTTATCTCAGTTATTCGGTCAGATTCACTCGAATTTTGCGTGTACCCGACTAAGGCCCCAATTATCCGTTGGTGTTTACATAACATAAAATAGTCTCCATGGCTCTTGTCGAGGTTGTCCTTATTGCACCACTAATACCAATGCAGCACATTCTCTGAACCCTCAGTGTGTTATATTCGGTTTGAGGCCCCATTTGGATCCTTTAGCCCTTCTGCATAGCGACCAGCATCTGTAGACCTTATTGGCCCTGTCCTCTATGTGGTGCTTCCAATTCAGTTTCCAATCTATGATTACCCCTAAGTAGTTAACCTTATCGGATATTCTAATCGTCTTTCCCAGGAATCGTGGCTCTTCATATTCTGAGATTTTCGTCTTCCTTGTGAATAGGCATATTTCCGGTTTGTCCGGGTTTACATTTAGGCCCCTTGGCTGTGCCCAGTCATACGCTATGCTCAGTGCCGTCTCGGCCTCTCTGCATAATTGATTAGGATTTTTTCCCTTAAGAATTATTATAACGCCATCTGCGTAGCAGACTGGTTTAAGTCCTTCTTCGGTAAGTTTCCCTAGGAGACTGTGTATTGTGAGGACCCATAGGAGTGGTGATATAATCCCTCTCTGTGGAGTTCCACGTTGTACCCTGTCTCTAATAATTACATCATGGGAACCACAGTTTTTCCATCTATTCCTTAGCATATGGTTGATCCAGTCTCTTAATGCCCGGTCCACCATAAACTGGTCTAAGGATTGGATGAGTGTTTCGGTCCGGACATTATTGAACGCTCCCTCAATATCTATGCATACTGCGAGTGGATATAGTTTGTCATTGAGAGATTGCTCTATGTAGTAGGTTACCTCATGAAGTGCGGTTTCCACTGATCTGCCTTTGACATATGCGTGTTGCCTAAACTTCAGCATATCGTTCGGTATTCCACTTTTCACCAAGTCGTACACTACTCTCTCCGGGCTTTTGAGTAGAAACGAGGTAAGGCGAATTGGTCTAAAAGCCTTTGCCGTTGCATAGCTTGCTTTTCCAGGATTGGGTAATGATTGGCGTCTGATGTACTACATTCTCACCTTGTGGCCATTCCCCTGTGGGTTCCGCGTTCCCATTTGGAAAGTGTGTATCCATCAGTTGCCTTAGCGTTTGTTCCATTGTATCCATTCTCTTTCCCGTGTCATCTACTAGAGTTTCCGCCTGTACGTGGGTCTTAGATCAATTTTTCATCTTCGACATGTCGCTGACGTTGTCCACCTGTTCACTGAATAGTCTCCAGGAGTTGCGTTTCGCTTTTCTCAATATTATGTTGTATTCACTGAGACTCCTCTTATAGTCCTCCCAGTCTACTGGTAATATCTTACGCGTGGCACTGTTGTAAAGTCTACGGACATTCTTCCCTAGATTTCGTATTTCCCCTGTAGCCCAGGGTCTTTCTTGGGCCGATTTCCTTTCCCGAAGTGGGCAGCTGTCCTCGAATGACTTTACTAGTGCTTGCGTTGTCCTTGTCACCTTATCGTCTAATTCGTCCTGCTAGAGTATTCGAGTTGAGGGTGATCTAATCGATTCCTAAGTAGGCTTCCGAACTTTGTCCAGTTTGCCTTGGTCTAATAGAATATATATACATAACTAATTTTAATACTAAATAAATATCCAAAAAGATACTTTTATGGTTTTAATTGAGTAACCAGGACTAAGAATGTTCGTATTATCCCTTTTTTATTGCAAGTACCAGAACAAAATAAATTATATAAAAGTGGTAGTATAATTTGACTACATTTTTTGTTGACAATTGTCTTTTGATCACTTCCCCCGTTTTAGTGTTACAAATTAATTTACTTCACTCGTTGTATGCCATAGATTAATTTATTGTAGATTTGTTAGCCGTCTCATCTGACATTTCACTTTGTGCTTCTTTCGTGAGGAAACGAACTTCTGTCAGCTGTTTTGCTGTTTAATTACAACAAATTGTGCGAACATCAAACATAATACTCCAATTTTAATTTTGTACATTCACGATGTTCATACATATAATCAAACCTCAGCGACAGAATTCTTCTCTTGACGTTAAAACGTGTAACATCAACAAGTTCGCTTCCCTTCAATTAATAAAGTTGGCAAAAATACTTATGTAAATGGTGTCTCAGTAAGATTGCACTTTTTAAATTTAGTGTAATTTTATTTTTCCGTAAGTGGCAACTCTGAAATTTGGCAGCGGTCACATATGTTTATTCCGATTATTAAAAATGGTGCGCTTTACGAAAGACTTATTACAAAGATTTGTAAAGTTACGGTGATACCGCTCGCAGACTTCGAAGATGCACCAATGTGTCAACCATTCGAAGAGTGGTCAAAAAATTTTAATAAACTGTGTCGGTTATGTACAGTAATACTCCTGGGCGTCAACGTACCGGTCGGCATCTTGAAATCTCTGCTGCTGTAAACGAGAGTATCGCCGAAAACCTGAAAACATCAATTCGGCATCCTTCTCAACAACTTCAAATTTCACGAAGCATTACTCAGCGAATTTTGACAAAAGGCCTCCACGTTCATTCGCATAAAATTCAGCTAACTCAGGAACTCAAACAAGCAGACCATGGAAAGCGCCTGCAATTCGTTCAATGGGTAATGGCAATCGTTCAAAAAAGCTCATCTTCTCCGACGAAGCGCATTCCCATCTGAATGGCTTCGTGAATACTCAAAATTGTCGAATTTGGGGCTCAGAAAATCTTCATGCAATCCATGAGAAACAAATGCACCCACAACGAGCAACTGCCTGGTGCGGACTTTGTTCAGGAGGCGTGATTGGACCTTAATTTTTTGAAGATACGCAGTGACTGTGAATTACATTCGTTACAGCACCATGATACCAGAGTTATTGTGGCCTCAACTAGAAGGCATGGATTTGGACATGTGGTTTCAACAAGGCGGCGCCACCTGCCACACCGCGCATGAAACAATCGATTTTTTGAAGTAACGATTTCGGGAACCAATCATCTCAAGAAATTCTTATATCAACCGGCCACCAAGATCGTGCGATTTCTTTTTTGGGGTTTTGTGAAATCTCGGGTTTATGCGAATAAACCAGAAACAATTCCTGAGCTCAAATCCGAAATCCAACGCGTCATCGGTGAGATACAGACACATCTCTGTGAAAAAGGCATGGAAAATTTCATGAAAAGAGTAATGGCCTGCCATCAGTCGTGGGGTGCATTTGACGGATATTTTATTTCATACTTAATCGGAACATGTCTTCTTTACAATCCAGTAACAAAATCAGAACTATCTCAAAAAATCGTGTTTTTATTTTAAAATGAAAAAGTGCATTCTTAGTGAGACACCCCTATATAAATTATTCTATATTGTATCCGTTAATGGGTACACATTCCTCTGTTTTACGGGACATTTGTTTCATTTGGACGACAGAGCAATACTAAAGAGACTACATCATTTCTCTAGTGACTTTTCGATCAGCTGTGCCATAGAAACCCCCTGTTTGGACCGTTTCAGCAAACACAAACAAAACAGGGTATCTAATAAAGGTCTGCAACGAATAACATTTTCCTGCATATGCGAAACTCGAAGTCGGATACAGCAACTACACGTTCTCTCTCTCAGACCGCAAAAAGTGAAAGAGAAGTAAACTCTTGTTTGGCAAATACCAACGAGTAAGTAGCCGCAGCAATATGTGTACCAAAGAAAGAGAACACATATATATATGAAGACTAAAATCAAAGTACTACAAGTATCATGTTCACTTCATATGGTACCACGAGTATTTGCAAATTATGTATGTATGTATATGTAGAACGTAACGCAATCAAATTAATTGAAGAACAATATGAAAAGTATGAAGGATATAAATATTTTATATAATATATGTATATACATATGTACATATATTATATTTTTTATATCCAATTAAAATACTAAACTAAATAATTTTTACATTGTATTATAATTATATTGATTTCGAGTAGTGTACAACTTTTTGACGTAGAATACGTCTTACCTTACGGTATGAGGAGTCATGTCAGGTTTTTATTGTTGTAATCTTTATTTCATTGAATTTGAGGAAACGGCTAGATGAATTTTTTTCAAATTTGTTTTGTAGGTTAATGAAGATGTTATCTTTCGTTTGATATACATTTCATATTGGTTGATATATTTCTAGTATTTTAATTTCTCAAATGAAAATTGTTTAAACACATACACTCAAACATATGTGTGGTGTTTGGTTGAGTGTTTTTGGTTGCTCAACATTGCTTAGGAACATGTATCTAGTAAAAAGTGAAACGAACAGCAAGCTAATGTTGCTTGGCAACATGTATCTAGTAAAAAGTGAAACAAACAGTAAGCTAACGTAATAAAGCTTTTTTGCGAAAGCTTCAATAAAGCTGTTGTAACATTAATTTTGAATTGTAAAGCGTAAAGCTTTCACACAACGCTCGAATGCTAATGCGAAGACTCGATAAGGTAAACCTTTTTTGATATTAGGTCGGCCCTCTCAACATTCGCAGAACTTATTTCAATAAAAATATTAATTAAAATACATAAATTAAATTAAGTTTAAAAAAATTGAACATAATATTTTATTTTTAAATGGACTTGAATCAAATGCCGTTGGTAAATATAAAAATTACAGCAGACAGTTGTCCGAGGCCTTCGGCCACGGACTGTCCCTGCCGGCTGTATCAGAGACACGGCCATTAAGTTTAACGTAGAATACGCCATCCGATAAGACAGAAAACATATATAACAATAAATGATAAATAAAATAAGCAAATGAATTTATTGTTATATATGTTTTCTGTCTTATCGGATGGCGTATTCTACGTTAAACTTAATGGCCGTGTCTCTGACACAGCCTGCAGGGACAGTCCGTGGCCGAAGGCCTCGGACAACTGTCTGCTGTAATTTTTCCTTTGTCACTGTAGTATAACCCTACAAGAAAATTATGTTGAATTTGTCAAACTGCACGTTGCACATGTAGTTACTACGTAGTACTACGTTCAGTTTCCACGTCGCGACATATTCGCTGTGATCGCTCTCGGTATGTTTGAATAAGAGCGAAAAAGGAACATGTACAGTCTGGCAGTGACCACAGACGAGTAACAACAAGTAGTTATTCGACGATTTGTTGTTCTTTAAAAATGAGTACCTTTTTTTTTGCGACACTTCGGATAAGTGTTCATCGTTTGCCACTGCACGTCTACTACGCAAATACAAATGGATTCCCATTTTTACTCTGTTTTGCTCTCACCCAAACAAGAAACGGCACTTCAGTTCTCTATTCAAACACAGAGCGTAAGTGAAGAGTAGTATTTGAAATTGCGAATACCAAAAACAGGTTCCCACGTACATACATAACACTATAGTAGAAAACTAAAATTTAGTGAAGGCGTTTACTTTTGTGTTATGAGCTAATATCAAAGTGTCAATTTGAATATGTATTTTGTTTTACTGTTTCGACCTTTTGGAGTTTAGATGGCGATATATTATAATTTATACTTACATTGGGCAATTTTGTTAGATTCTTCGTTTCTGGTATATGGTAGTTAGTTGATGTACCATTAGAATCCTGAAATAAAAATTTTCGGTTACCTAAGACAGATATACAAATTAGAACAAGCTATTATTTTTAATTGTGAAATATTTGAAACTATGCTATGGTTTTTGATTTGATATCATGGTACAAACAAACGGTAGAAGCACTAGCCCAGCTGATTTGAACTTTTTTCTGGGGTGAGTATGAGTAAGTTTTTCTCGTATGTCAAAATTTGTTTACATTTGTTTGTTTGCAGCCCCCGTTCGCCAGCAACTGCTGTTTTTGAAATGATTTCTCTGTAAGAATCACATAGAAACGTTTTAATTTGCACACCTAAACACTTTCAAAATATCAAATAAAACAATCATTTTCTAAATGGCACTTTTTCCAATTTTGTTTGCATATTTATAATTTGTCTATCAGTTGAATTGACACAATACAAACACTGAGCAAAAACAAAATGCCTATTGTTTTTGGCTTGTTGTATTTGATTATATTTGTACCATGTTTGATATGCATAAGCATATAGAAATAGAAAAGAGCCGCTATGCCTCTCTTCGTGTTCTCTTGATGACGACGGGGTAGTAGGCCATTTCATCGAGTTTGAGTTGCTTTTGTAATTTACTCTTTGGTTGGACCAATACGGACAGAAATAAAAGGGAATGCGTATTTTCGTTCAATACAAACAACATAAAACATAATTTAGCTGTCATTAGTATCAATCAAACACTTTTACACTTAGTAAGCTCCATGGTCTATAATTTGTATGTCTTCAATGGTCTCTCATTCTACATCATTTCCCTATAGAAACATAAAAATTAGGGACGTTCATACTTTTGGGAAATACCAAAATCGATCTGAATCTGAAAAAGGCAAAACGAAATCGATCGGAATGGAATGCTAAACCACTCGGAACGAATTCTGTGACAGGGCTGTATAATTCGGTCGCGCATACTTTGTTGTATTGGAATTTATATTAAGAAAAAAAAAACGAAGGACAATTATGCGGGGAGTCGAAGAGAACTATTATTTCAAGCACGATGATCATAATAAAATAACACATTGCCAAACAATTCACAATTTGATTAAAATATAGTTTGAGCAGTCAACGAAAATGCTAAGAGAGCGATTACTGGAGTAATGACGGGGATAATTGGCGCTGCAATTGAATGATGGCACCATAACTAGAGTATTCAAAAACCGAAACTGAAAACCGGTCCACCGGTTTTTTGGACGTCCACCGATCACCTGTTTTCTGTTTGAACAACCGATAGAACCGGTTTTTTATTGCCTCTTTCACCGGTCTTTTGTTTTTAATTTATTTGGTTGCAAACGCTTAGTTTTCAAAGAAATACATTAATTCTTAGTTACAATTTTAATCGAAAATGTAAAAATTTCAATTTTAAATTAATCGAAAATTGTAACAACTTTTAGTTTGCATTTTTTCACAGGAAAAAAATGAAAGAAAATGGAAAAATCAATTTTAACAGTTTTATTTTTTTCTGTAGACTATTTAAATTTAATTTCCAAAGTAAAATTACACAAAACAATAAATGTGTGAAAAGTCAATATTTTTAAAAGAAACACTATAAACATATTGCATTGTTGGGAGTTTTCAATTCTAAACAACAGTTTCTTGAATTTGCCTGTTTTTAAATACTCTGCCCATAACACACAATAATATTATGATTTGAAGAGAATATTTGATGTGGTTTTATGCAAAAGGAAGTTCTGAATAGACATCAATTGCTCTTACAACCAGTGTGATGAAAATCTTAGTGATAGTAGAGGTATAGACATGTTTTTCAAAAAGGAACGTTTGTAATGCATATGTACCTTATATTTCTTTTTATTTGTAAGACCTGAATACGATGACCGGAATAACGCACATAAAATACCACATCTTTCTCCAGACGAGTATAGCTACAGGCCGATCTCGTTGTTCTCCGCGTTAAGAAAACTGCTAGAAACTTTCATTGCGAAGGCGGCGTGTTAATTGATAATAAATTCGGCTTTATGGCGGACTATGTCGCCCAAGGTCTACAGGAGACGAGTCTCCATCGCCGTGAGTTTGGACTGTGCCCAGGCATTCGATACCGCGTGACAGGACGCTATTATATTTAAGATGATGAATTGTGGTTTTGACACCATAAGGTGTAGGATGATCTCGAATTTTTTAAGGGACCGTACGTTCTGCGTGAAGATCGGCGAAACACACTGACGTATTGGCGGTGACTGCGGGAGTACCCCAGGTCTCCATACTCGGGCCGATACTTTACAATATTTTCATTCGCGACATTGTTAGGGCGAAATTGGTAAATGAGCGGTTGAATGGATACCTGACCTCCCTTGATGATTATTTCCGTAGATGGGGCATTCGCCTGAAAGTCGATAAATCTACGGGAATAATTTTCAAGGGAAAGCGCAGGTATTTCTACGGAAATTGTAGGGGCTTTGTCCCATCCCTTAAGGTTGGGAACTCCCATATTGCGACGGCCTCCACTATGCGATACCTAGGTGTGATTTTCACGGAGGATTTTCAATATTATAGACACCTGGACTTCGTTCATCTGAACTTTGTTCTCGGGAGAGTGGCGCGTAGCGCTTATGCCAGGATACTCCGGCCCAGAAATGGATTGTGTGGCGAGGTAAAGCTTCTTGTCTACCGCCAAATTATAAGAACGCTGCTGGCCTATGCGTTCCCTGTGTGGTCGGCGATATCCTCCCATCAGATGGAACGTCTGCAAATGTGGGAGAGAAGAATTTTAAGTTCGTGTCTGGGTTTACATGAGGTAGGGAAGGATGGCATACGTAGGATTCCGTCTTGTCGTGTCATATACGATGGATTCGATTTTAAGCACATCGATGTCATTTGGGTTGAAACTGTATTAATTTCAATGCGCAAGTGTCGAGCTGGATAACGCCTTGCTGAGAAAGTGTCTTAACTGCGTGGATTATGTATGAGAGCATAATTTTGTGAAATTATATACCACCTGCTGGACTTTTGACCTTGGACAGAACAGGACATCTATATGAAAACGAACAACTTTTATACTAGCACAGGCGCATTGGTAGCCTTGATCTACTGAACACGGTGTATTACATCGCGCAATGAATATGATCGCTGAAGTGATCACTTTTTATTTTGTTTTGATTTTATTTTCCTTATTGTACATTTTGTAGTTTGTAAGTTTCAGTTTGTTAGTATGAAGTATTGTTTTTTAATTCTAAGTGAATTGGAACTAATTTTTTATGGAAAATGTAATCGCTGACTTAATCACAAATCTGCTGTGACATGTTCACATATATATTTAAATGAACTTCAGAGAATCCTTGATTTATATAATGTATGCAAGGATATAGTTTTCTAAGATTATATTTTAAGGATCTTAAACTTGTAATTGAATTTTCAAGACAATAAAACCCATCAATCTCCGGACAAGTGTTTAAAGATATTATTATAATATAATAAGTATATTCAGCAAATTAAGTAAGAAATATATTTTCCAAACAAAAATCCATAAAGTTATTATTTAAAAAGACGAAAACATAATTGTCATTTAATACATACACATGTAAAAGTGTATTTATAGGGTTGGGTACAAAATTCTGTTCGACGTAAATTCTGCTTTACAAAATTCTGTTTTACAAAATTCTGTTTTCAAAATTCTGGTTTCCAAAATTCTGTTTTTCAAAATTCTGTTTTACAAAATTCTGGTTCACAAAATTCTGTTTGTAATTGCATTTTCAGTTAAAATCTCGCGATTTGTTTCAAATAATTTTTTATTTAACTGAAAATGCAATTACAAACACATACATAAAAATAAAACAATTATGAAATCACTTTGCCCTAACTTTCCCTTACATTTAAAAAAAAATACTGATTAAAAAAACATTTTGCAAATTTAAATAAAATGCATCACATACACTGTGTGTTTGGTCAAAAATTATGTTCCAGCATTTTATTTAAAATTAGTCGCAATTGTGTTGTTTAATGTGTCGTGTTTAAAAAAAAAGAGAGTGTGCTTTCAGACCACACAACTGAAGTAAAACTTCTTTAGCTCCATCTACATGTTTATATATGTCTATATGTATAATGTATACAGACATATAATAATTTTCTACAAATGTTTAAATTTAAATTCCGTTTCCATTGATAAATAAACATATTTGAGTTGAATTTTTATTTATTATTTGTTTTATTATTTTTAATCATTATTTATATTATTTTCATTATCGGATACATGAGTAGTTACTGTGGTTGATTGTAAGACTGAGACAATAGGCTTATGGTATGAAAAATATGATACATATGTTTTCGAATGAAAATTAGAAAGAAATCTAGAGAAAACTGCATCGATTGTTGTTCCATGTCGTGTGGTAGGCTCATTTCGGTTATTATTGATTTCAAGTTCTAATTTATCTCGAAGAAAGTTGATGAAGAGTTGTCCATCTTCGGATGCGAAATTAACATTGAAATCTCCTGCTAAAATGAGTGGCAACGTATGATAATTTTCTCCTAATTCTTCAGAGCCTACTCGACCGTAAATCATAAGTCTTTTATATATAAACTTTATAATGTTATTGACTGTGTTATTGGGCGAAATGTAAACAACTACCATTATGATGTTTGTTCCATCGTCCAAATCACAGTGAGCAGCAGATATATCACCAATTGATGACTGGCCAATATCGAGTTCAGTAATATGTCTTAATAAAATGTCCATGTTCGAAGTTACAATGTTTGAAGTATCATTTGATTTCTGATAAATTGCCACTCCTGCTGATCTAACATTTTTACGTTTAAATTTTGCAATACAATCAAAATTCGGGATGTCAACATTATCATCGTCATTATATTATTATCATTATATATTATCATCGGCATTGAGTATAGCCGGCAAAGTGGTAGCCGCCACCGCAGGATAAACAAACTTTCATTACGGAAAGTGCAATAGACGGGACGACGCATGCCACCGGCACTAGTACGCACTTCGATGTACGTACAATTTTTTGTTTTTTTGTTTTAATCGTCAAACTCTACTCTTCACCTCCCTTGTCATGATTTACGTTGCATACTTTTGGGGAACTTCGTAACAGCTTCCGCTACATTACAAACTTCCGGTTCCGTTGCATTAAAAAATGTTTACCCCTCCGTATAGAAGTTTTACTTCAAAAATAAAAATGAATAAAGTGCAATTAAATAAAAACCAATAAAAATAAAGAAATGTTGTGTCTCAACGGATATTTTTATTATTTGGAAATGAAAAGACAAAAAGGAACCTTTAATTGGACGTGCTCGAGAAGTATTCCAGATAAGTGTTCCTCTCGAATAATAACAGCAATGGAAAATAACGAGCATGTTTTAATAAGATATCCAAAAAAGCATACCCACGAACCTATTGCTAGTGCAGCAATTGGAAACATGCAGAACAAATACTTTTGTAAAATATGCCGCTATAAACAAACCCCTTAATCCAAGTCAAATAGTGCAACAATCGGTGGTAATTACAAACCAAAAATGTCGCGATTACCTTCCCTCGAAGTACACGCAAAAGCGAAAAATAGGATACACTCGGAATGAAATGGGAGTTTTCAGAGAGCCGCAAGCAATAGATGAAATAGATTACGCTCTAAATCTATACGTTTTGGATAACGAATTATTTATATTGGCAGAAGAGAAAGTGGGAGATGAATATATGGTTATATTCGGCACAAAATCATCAATTCAACTTCTACAAAAAAGCGATTGTTGGCTCGTTGACGGCACTTTTGATGTTGTGCCCACAATAATGCGCCAACTCTTTTCCGTTCATGGAAGGATTGAACGAGAGGTCGTCCCACTCCTATTCTGCCTCTACTCTATGACTCTATGATCAATTCAATTCAATTAATCCAGTTCAATTCAATTCATTTCAATCTATCTAACACGAGAGCTTATTTTGTGATATCATATCGTGATATGTCAAACAAGTACGTTTTACTTGCACGTACTTTATTAATCCATCGCGATAATATGTATATCACCATATAAGCTCTCGTATAAACGTAGTAGTAGTCTAATCATCTCTAACTCTCTTCAGTTCTTGTTATCTTCATATGAGAAATATTACCTAATGTGTCTTTTAATGAAAATTTCAATACATATATATGTATATATTAGGGTGGACCTTGTGTCGATATTTTGGTAGATGAGGGCTCTATTCCGTGCCTTTTTGAAAAAAAATGACAATGCCGAAAAAAAAAATTAAAAAAAAAAAACATTAGGGGTTGCGCACGAGCCGAGAAAAAGGTCCACTTTGCCAAAATTAGGGGGGAAATTGCCATAGGTCATCAGGGGTCACCCGTAGGGGGGAAGAATGTATGGCCGACCCCCATTAACTTTTTACCGCCAACATTTTCCCCCAAGACACCCACCCCCTATCTCCTCCCCTTAGGGGGGTCACCATACAAAAATGGAGGTTGCTCAGTATTTTCGAAAAACACCATAGGTCATCAGGGGTCACCCCTAGGGGGGCAAAATATATGGCCGACCCCCCTTAACTTTTCATCCCCAACATCTTTTCCGAACAAACTTACCCTCTATCTCCACTCCTTGAGGGACTCCCCATACAAAAATAAAAGAAGCTGTAATTGAGTAGTACTACTAAGCACTCTTAATATAATATAGTCAAATTAACATATTTTTGTTCGCTGATGGGTATTTCTTGCGGTAAGAATCGATAACATGTAGTAAATACTGTTTCTCTTCTTCGCCTTGACACAGTATTCTATTATAATCTTGTATCATTTTTACTCCTCTTTCGGCAGTGTCGTTCACAACGCGCAAGTTATTTACAATTCTACGACCTTCTTGATAGTCTGCGCGAGATTTCCAGGTTGCTGGATTTGCAAGAATGAAATCTTGCGATATTCCAAATCGTACAAATAAATTTTTGGTATTATGAGAGACGAAGTTGCTCAAGTCTTTAGCCAAGAATTCCTCATTCACATCTTTGAATTTCACCTCGATTTTTTTAACGCTGGTGCTTTTGATTACGACGCGAGGAGCTGGGGGAACCGGGTCGTCTTCTTCATCTTCTTCACCTTCTTCGTCTTCTTCATCTTCTTCACCTTCTTCGTCTTCTTCATCTTCTTCACCTTTTTCATCTTCTTCATCTTCTTCACCTTCGTCATTCTCATTTTCAGCAATGCTTGGGCCATTTTGGCCTTCAACTCATTTGAAACCTTGTCATCGAAAAAGGCAAGGGCTATGTGCTCATCGGCGAGATACCATAGGTGACCGATAAATTTCTTTATCATTACCCGAGATAAATCCTGGTCAACGGACTTGTACTCGACGATGTCCTTCAAAAACTTCCAATCTTGATTCGGCGCCTCAGCTGCTCGAGAAGAACCAAACCATGCCTTGACGTAAAGTCGCACCACAAAAATACAAACGTGTCGAATACCATTCAATTCACATACAGATAAGTGAAAAGTTCTCCGAAACAAAAACATCTTTAGGCTGTAAATGGCTTTTGCCATCCATCGAGCATGGGAAACGGGTCCTGGAGGTCGGAAATGGTAATTCTCAAGTTTTTCACCCAGAAACAAAATAATTAATTGTAGCATTTCTTTGTAGTCATCGCGAGGGTGTTTCTCCTTCACTTGATCTAAGCAAAACTTCTTTATGCCGACTTGCATTGCCACAGGAATTTTTCTGACGACTTGATCGTCTATCAAGCCAGAATGGAATGGTTTAACCTTTACAGCGTCCCATTCCTATTTGAAACGGTCAAAGCAAGGAACGCCTGGTGCACTGGTCTTTCCCATTTTTGTCTCAAAAACTTCCCTTAGCACCAGTTCGTATACGTGGTGTCTGCAAGGTAAATATAAGATTTCTCTCTCCAACAGCCGCTCAAGAGCAACTGCGGCTCCGGAGAATGGGCCACTGTTCGTTGATGTCGTGTCGAAAGAAAGTCCTTGTATTCGATGTGTCATATGCCAAGATGCCAACAGTTGATAAACGGCATGTGCTATTCTCCGGCCTTTTCCTTTCCCATCTTCTACTTTGGGAACTCCAAGAAGTTGTTCTTTTTCTCCGTACGAGACAATTACCGGTAGACGGTCCACCTTCTTTGTACCTACAAAATCCAAAAGCATTTTGCCATCCCAATGGACTACGAAGGATTTAGCTGCGACAAGAAGAATAAGAATTCTGAATGAGAGCAAATAAATCTATGCGATCTTACTTCTGGATTGTCTTTCACATAACTCAGCATGTTCTCTCGATTTGAACGCCGACATCTCCGAAGCGACGTACGGTTTATTGTGTATTGTTGAGGATCGCGTCCAAATGCTTCTGCCGCCGCTATCATAATGCCGACCGCGTCCCGGTCAGTCACTTTGCACTTGTCCAAAGCTGATAGGACTCGTTCAGTAAAACATTGTTTGTAACCTCTTCTGTCACCAACATTTGACGGGCCAGATTCAGCCGGGAAGTTTTCGTCCTGTCTCCCATTATCATCGCTTGAATCACTGCTTGAAAATTTAACCACTGCAATTGAACGAATTTCATTTGAATATAAACATTGGACGAACACACAAAGCGCGAAATAGCTTACCGCCTTTAGCGAACCGATCTCTACTAGATTCCGTTGCACGTTTCCGTCGCAACTCTTCTTGTTCTTCGCGCTCAGCTTTTCTTTTCCTCGTTCGAGAATCAGTAGCGTCCACACCTCCCATAGTTCCTGGCCGGCCATCTTCTCTTTGCTTTAGCAGAAACTCAATGTCTTCGGTATTTGTCATTTTCTCAAGGGCGTTGGCGTGTGCGATGTCGAAAAGATTATCCAAGCTATCAGAAAACGTATTCTCTTTTTCTCTAGTGGACTCAGTCTTTCTGTGAGGTGACTTTCTTAAAGCATCCCACTCATCGTGCAGCGCAGCTATTTTTCTTGTAACATCTCCTCTGGCTTTCGTCGGAATAGCTGCTTGGCGCCAAAAAATCATCACTGCGTCCGCGACTATAACCGCACTATTTTTCTTCGACATGTTTCGTTTGCGAATGTTGAAGAAATGCATTCTTAGCACTTGCTTCTTCGACGGTAATTTGTTCCCCGTAATATTCATGCTTGGATAACCAATCAAAAAAATATCGTCGCGCGATCTAAGTCGTGTTGTCATCTTAACTTTTAAAAAACGGGAGAAAAATCAATTTACTTTTCGCGGTCGTCGGCACTTGTTGAATGACAACAATCGATGAATGAACTGCTATTTATAACTACTACGTAATTTGCAATATTTTACTGCCAGGTACTGATGAATGGGGGCATCTGCTAAGGGTGCCTATGTACCTGATTCAGCACGTGTGCGTTTCAAATTTTTCAAGACTTTCCAAACAATGACCACTCTTGAATATTGGTGGAATTTCTGTAACAAAATCAAAAAAAATCAAAAAAATCTCGATATTGTGCAACTGTAAATACATAGATTTTCAGTATTTTTGTATGGGGAGTCCCTCAAGGAGTGGAGATAGAGGGTAAGTTTGTTCGGAAAAGATGTTGGGGATGAAAAGTTAATGGGGGTCGGTCATATATTTTGGGGTGACCCCTGATGACCTATGGTGTTTTTCGGAAATACTGAGCAACCTCCATTTTTGTATGGTGACCCCCCTAAGGGGAGGAGATAGGGGGTGGGTGTCTTGGGGGAAAATGTTGGCGATAAAAAGTTAATGGGGGTCGGCCATACATTCTTCCCCCCTACGGGTGACCCCTGATGACCTATGGCAATTTCCCCCCTAATTTTGGCAAAGTGGACCTTTTTCTCGGCTCGTGCGCAACCCCTAATGTTTTTTTTTTTTAATTTTTTTTTTCGGCATTGTCATTTTTTTTCAAAAAGGCACGGAATAGAGCCCTCATCTACCAAAATATCGCAAAAATGTAATTTCAAGGTCCACCTTAGTATATATGTATGTGTGTATTAAAATCTGAATAATTCTGCTATATTTTCTGAATAATAATGACTCTTTTTTTCGGGCACAGGAAATAAGACAAGAAAATTTAATTTTGTGTTGATCTTGTATTAATTTTTGTACAAAAATCTAAACACATTATTTTCCATGAAAAACGAAAAATAAGAGAAATAACTGAAAATTTAACGGTTTCACCGGTTTTTCCATTTTATAAAACTGAAAAACGGTTTCCTGAAAAACTGAGTTTCCGAATAAACCGAAATCCGGTTATTCGTTTTTTTCAACACTCCAATATATAACTCCAAAATAATTCCTTTTTCAAGTGATGCATTCAAAAACCATTAATATATTGTATTTAAATAAAAAAAAATACTTTATACAAAAATTATTTTTGTTATTTTGCTACAAAAAATAGTAAGATTATATACATTATTCGAAATGTATTTCGTAATTCTCCTATATCCAGGTTAAATGATACTTGCGTTCAAAGTTTGAAAACTATTATTCCTTATTTAAGTGAGTGTACATTAAAAAAAATAAATAAATAGTTTCCCATTACATCCCATAAAGGGACTGGGGAGAACTTCTCACAATCACTGAGCTGTGCGCTTTCCAGTTTTCACTCACTGATTGGGACCTACAGTTTTACACCGATTCCGAACGGTATTTTGAGAAGCTTTTTCATGGCTAGATACTCGATAGTGTCGCCGTCACTATGCGAGGTGACCGCCGCCGAAAGAAAATTTGAAGGTGGTCAGAGCCGGGTTCGAACCCAGGATCTCATGTACAAGAGCCGCGCACACTAACCATTGCACCACCGACATTAAGCCGGGACAAAAAAAAAGTTTCAGTTTGGCACCCCTAGTTTGAAAGGTCAGCCCAAGAGGATCTCAAAACAAAAAAAAAAATTTTTTGTTACGCCCCAAAATACCGCCCTTTTTGTTTTTTATGTCCTGTTACGCCATTTGAAGTCCGATCGGGACATGTGACATATCGTTGTTCATGGGTTTAAAGCAGCTTTATTTTCTTTATAGATCACATTCAAATTCATTGCTTAATTCAAAAAATATTTTTTTTATTTTTGTTCCTACCCACCCTAAGGTACAATTTTTATATTTTATAAAAGCTGCGTAAAAATAATGAACATTTTGCTTTTGATGCACTTACTTTAATGCATAAACAAAAAAGTTAACGCGTCTTAAAATTATCGAAATAAGTCAATAATCCCAGTTTCAGACATTTCATAGCTATTGTTTTGCACATATACTGTTAAAATAACTTTAAATTTCAAGGTGTTGCTAATGAAGTCATTACTCCTTTCTATCGATCTGCAGTTATTTTTCTATTTCTTTATTGCCTTTTGTTTGTTTATGCAGTCGCCATTATTAATGTACATATTATGTACATGTGTGTATGTAAAAAGTAGCCCTTTGCTATGCGTATACCAATTCGCCTTGGTATTTACATACATATGTATGCCCAACGGCAACAAATGAAAATAACTGATGCAGCCGCAAATAAAAAGTTAGTTCGCTTCTAAACGTATAGGCGACAAATTTTTTTAAAGCGCGTCGAAAATTTAAGCGAGTAAATTTTAAATATAAAAATAAAGTTTTAAGATCAACTAAAAAGTGCTAACAAAATTTGTTTAATTAGTTAAAATCGGGCTCAACAAACATCATTCAGAAGAGAAAACTATAAAGCTTTCATAAAAAAGGGAGCAATATCTAATAGAGAAAAATATTATTTCAAAATAAACATAAATTAAGTGAGCGAAATGCGTTTTGAAGAGTGTGATATTAATTTTACAAAACTACCTACAAACCGAGAAGTCATACAATATTTTTTATATTTAAAGAAAAACGGTGCTCTAGGATATACAAAAAATAAAAAACTATCCTACTACATACAAATAGTTTCAAAACTGATATTTGAATTGTGGGAAAAGACAAGTATTCCGTTAGTAAGTGACCGTACTATAAGAAGGTCTGGTTGATAAATACTATCAAATAATAAAGAAACCTTCTAAATATTTTGAAGCTGATTGGAGTGAGTTGTTTAGAATATCCAAATGCAAATGTAAATTGAATTCAGAATTGAATTCATGTAAATTGAGTTCGTTGCCCACAAAATATGATCATTTCCCCAATTCAAAAAAGTTTTTTAATTGACCAGAATGGGGCTAGAATTCTATCATTAAGCCAAACTCAGGAGATTGAAGAGTGTTTAAGTGTCACAAATACGAGTTTTTGCTCAGTTGAATCTACGGTTTTCAAAGTGAAGATAACAACATCCCGGCATACGAAGAGCAGCTACAACTAGAAAATATTTGCCTACAAAACTATGCTTTAGCATTAGATCGTACTGGAACATCTGATCGTTACGGATCTTTGCTTGCCACTACACTAATTAAAGACTTAAAAAATTCTATTGCTTCGAATGCAAGTGTTGTAATTTGTGAAAACATACTACTTTATTTGGGTGGTCTTATTATAGATAAAAACAAAATACGTCGAGAACGTGCCAAACAAAGAGCTGAATCCACAGCAGCAATTACGAGTGATACGATATTAAAATGTATATCGTGTGATGGTAAAAAAGAAAAAACTTAAAAAAACAAAAACTGGATAATGAAGTGCGTTTACATAGAACCATCGAGGAACATATTACTATAGTAAGAGAACCAACATCGACATTTTTGGGATACGTAACTCCCAAAGAAAGAAATCCAAAAGGCCATCGTAAACTTTTTAAATTCAGAAGGCTACTCTCTAAATTATTTAATGTCCAGCAAGTGGGGCCTGGAATTTGGCCAGGAGAAATAGGATCAGGAATTTTGGCGTGTAACAAAGAACAAGTAAGTATCTTTTATTATTAATTGCGGTGTTGAAAATTGTTAAACCGGTTTTTAGGTTGCTGATTTTGAGCCAATTTCTATGGGAAAGATGCCAGAAAATATAGATGACTGGGACATTCGGGGAGATCAACTCTACCTATTCCGCATGGTTCTTGCAGTTAACAACGGTGTCTGTGATAATGGTTTAGCTCGCCAAAATCCCGGAGCAGTTAGCACAGCACGATGGTTAACCACTGCATCAAGGATACTTCGTCTTTATGTTTCCAAAAGCCAGCCCTCTGAAAACTTGAAAAATTTAGTGAAGTTTATTGTTAAAGTTTAGGCACTATTTTGGTTTCTCGTAAAAAGTAAACCTCTAGCAATTCACGGGAGTCGTCATGTTTTTAAATACATTCAGTGGATTCGGCAATTACCGTAACAAACACAATTGATCATTTGCCCAACAATTGGACATAATAGCTACTATCTTCATCCAGGAAATGTCCTTTTAGCTATGATAACTGATCCGGATCCCGAAGTTAGATTTCTAGGTTATGAACATATAAGAACAACAAGAAATGACCCTCCAGCAAAAATTCGAGAGTTCCATGTACCAAAGGAGCAAATAAATTTTGATTGCAGTGCATTGATTGATTGCAGTGCATTGATATAATAAATTGGGAAAAAGTTGAAGTTACAGAGCCGCCATGTCTACATTTTCACACAGACGAACAATTAATACAATATCAATATTCGACCCATGATATAATTGAAATACCAGGTAATGATGTCGCAGTAGAACCTTTACTTATTTTGTTTTATAATATATATTATTTTTTGAAGTAAAACTTCTATACGGAGGGGTAAACATTTTTTAATGCAACGGAACCGGAAGTTTGTAATGTAGCGGAAGCTGTTACGAAGTTCCCCAAAAGTATGCAACGTAAATCATGACAAGGGAGGTGAAGAGTAGAGTTTGACGATTAAAACAAAAAAACAAAAAATTGTACGTACATCGAAGTGCGTACTAGTGCCGGTGGCATGCGTCGTCCCGTCTATTGCACTTTCCGTAATGAAAGTTTGTTTATCCTGCGGTGGCGGCTACCACTTTGCCGGCTATACTCAATGCCGATGCTAATATATAATGATAATAATATAATGACGATGATAATGTTGACATCCCGAATTTTGATTGTATTGCAAAATTTAAACGTAAAAATGTTAGATCAGCAGGAGTGGCAATTTATCAGAAATCAAATGATACTTCAAACATTGTAACTTCGAACATGGACATTTTATTAAGACATATTACTGAACTCGATATTGGCCAGTCATCAATTGGTGATATATCTGCTGCTCACTGTGATTTGGACGATGGAACAAACATCATAATGGTAGTTGTTTACATTTCGCCCAATAACACAGTCAATAACATTATAAAGTTTATATATAAAAGACTTATGATTTACGGTCGAGTAGGCTCTGAAGAATTAGGAGAAAATTATCATACGTTGCCACTCATTTTAGCAGGAGATTTCAATGTTAATTTCGCATCCGAAGATGGACAACTCTTCATAAACTTTCTTCGAGATAAATTAGAACTTGAAATCAATAATAACCGAAATGAGCCTACCACACGACATGGAACAACAATCGATGCAGTTTTCTCTAGATTTCTTTCTAATTTTCATTCGAAAACATATGTATCATATTTTTCATACCATAAGCCTATTGTCTCAGTCTTACAATCAACCACAGTAACTACTCATGTATCCGATAATGAAAATAATATAAATAATGATTAAAAATAATAAAACAAATAATAAATAAAAATTCAACTCAAATATGTTTATTTATCAATGGAAACGGAATTTAAATTTAAACATTTGTAGAAAATTATTATATGTCTGTATACATTATACATATAGACATATACAAACATATATATAAACATGTAGATGGAGCTAAAGAAGTTTTACTTCAGTTGTGTGGTCTTAAAGCACACTCTCTTTTTTTTTTTAAGAATTTCCCTGTCATTCACAAAGCACGGAACGCTTTGTGCAAGTTGTAAATGAAGCTGCCACGAAGGTAACCGATGAAAAAAGGATGGGTTACATATTATCTAAAATAAGAAGCCGCGAACAGTATAAACGACTAGACTCGCGGCAGGATTTATTATAATTTGGTTACAAAACACTATTTTAATACCAATGTATATACAAATGAAACATCTTTATTATTTCTTTACAACACTTTTTCATTTATAAACGTTTTGTCAAATAAAAAACAGAAAACAAATTTTCTGATTTTTCACGGATTCTGACGTGAATTTAGCTAAAATAAGCGATTTTTGATACATTTCGATAACTTTAAGACGCGTTAACTTTTTTGTTTATGCATTAAAGTAAGTGCATGTTATTTAGCCAGTCTTCTAGTGGTTTAGTTCAGATGGACTAACACAACGTAACTAAACTCAGACTGGTTGGTTTATCAACCATTATTGCCAATGTACATTCATGCTGTCAAGCACACGTCTGTGGTGTTCATTATTTTACGCAGCTTTTATAAATTATTTTTACGCAGCTTTTATAAAATATAAAAATTGTTGTACCTTAGGGTAATTTGAATGTGATCTATAAAGAAAATAAAGCTGCTTTAAACCCATGAACAACGATATGTCACATGTCCCGATCGGACTTCAAATGGCGACACAGGACAAAAAAAAAAACAAGGGCGGTATTTTGGGGCGTGGCAAAATTTTTTTGACGTAGAATACGTCTTACCTTACGGTATGAGGAGTCATGTCAGGTTTTTATTGTTGTAATCTTTATTTCATTGAATTTGAGGAAACGGCTAGACGAATTTTTTTAAAATTTTTTTTGTAGGTAAATGAAGATGTTATCTTTCGTTTGATATACATTTCATATTGGTTGATATATTTCTAGTATTTTAATTTCTCAAATGAAAATTGTTTAAACACATACACTCAAACATATGTGTGGTGTTTGGTTGAGTGTTTTTGGTTGCTCAACATTGCTTAGGAACATGTATCTAGTAAAAAGTGAAACGAACAGCAAGCTAATGTTGCTTGGCAACATGTATCTAGTAAAAAGTGAAACAAACAGTAAGCTAACGTAATAAAGCTTTTTTGCGAAAGCTTCAATAAAGCTGTTGTAACATTAATTTTGAATTGTAAAGCGTAAAGCTTTCACACAACGCTCGAATGCTAATGCGAAGACTCGATAAGGTAAACCTTTTTTAATATTAGGGCGGCCCTCTCAACATTCGCAGAACTTATTTCAATAAAAATATTAATTAAAATACATAAATTAAATTAAGTTTAAAAAAATTAAACATTATATTTTTTTTAAACGGACTTGAATCAAATGCCGTTGTTAAATATAAAAATTACAGCAGACAGTTGTCCCTGCAGGCTGTGTCAGAGACACGGCCATTAAGTTTAACGTAGAATACGCCATCCGATAAGACAGAAAACATATATAACAATAAATGATAAATAATATAAGCAAATGAATTTATTGTTATATATGTTTGTTATATATGGACAACTGTCTGCTGTAATTTTTTTGTTTTGAGATCCTCTTGGGCTAGCCTTTCAAACTAGGGGACAGGACTTTTTGGCGACCCACTCTAGTGTACATATTTAATTTTTTTTCTAATCTTTTTAATGTTTTTCGTGTTCCGTATTTTTTTAATGCTATTTTTCCCGACGTTGCCCTCTGTACTTAAACTAATGTACCGATTTAAATTGTGTTGAAATTTAGACCATGTTACGCTTGAACGGCTGTTTCTATCTCGAAATAGTGAAACGAAAAGTAAAATCTATAAAAAAACATAAATTTGAAAAAAAATTATCCAACATTCCTTACTTTTTTCGAGTCTAAAAATACAAAAAATTGGGCGCAGCTTTAGGAATAATTGGCTGTACACTAGTGTTACTTAGCAAGAAAGTGTATTGTAACAAAATGGGATATCGGAAGTAGTGATGTGCGGTTCCGCGTATTTGCAGAATCAGTTCTGTCCAAGAAGAACCGGCATTATCTGATTACAAGTATAAAATTTAATAAAAATAAACATTTTCATGCCTTCACCCATAGGGGGTTCTAACGAAAGAAAATTGGAAAACTTCAACCGCCCTTTCGGGTACCTCTCATTCTCAATTAGGCGGCCGGCCAGCTGATTTACACAATAAATTTGGGCCCAAATTGAAGTCTCTTGTTCATCTTGAACTGCATAACGTTCTAAAATCTAAAATTATAGCCATTGCAAAATAAATATTTTCCTCAATATTGAAAAATCGGTTGTTAAAAGTTTCCAGTAAAGCTTTTGTTATTCTCATGCTGTCGGGCTTCCAGTCAATATTGCACGAATGAAAGCCTAGGGTCCTTGAAATTTCTTGTATAATGGTATGTGCACACGATACGTTTTGGTTTGTAGGTAAGCGGTTTTAATATAGTGCACAATCTGGCGAATATTTTAAGAGACTTGTACACTTTTGCTTCTTTTAGAACCGAGTCTCTGTTATTCTGGAACCGATTTACTTATAGTTCTTTTCAACACGTTCTTCAGATATTTTAGAATTTTTTCTCGGCTCTTTCGAACCCCTTTTGGTTCTTCGGATCTCGTTTTTCGGTCCATTAAGAACCCTTTTCGGTTCTTTTGGACACGTCTAGCGGTTTGTTTGCAACCATTTTCAATTATATTGGAACCGTTGTTGGGTTCTTGTAAGCGCTGGTCCGGTCGATTCCTCGGTACTATGCATCACTAATCGGAAGAGATGATACTGATACGTTAAATGACACTGGGATGTTGTCTTATTGATTTGTTGAAGTAGAGGTTTCTTAATGCAGAACATTTATTACCCATCCTGTTTTTCAAAACTAAGTCAGAAATGATAAAAGTTAGCCGGCAAATAAAAAACCAAAATTATTATTTTTTATTTATAATTAAACGGATAAAAAAGACTCGCTAACTGTTAATCGATTACAATAAAATAATCCCAGTCAAAAACATTAATGTGAGAGAAAAATACGATATGTTATCTTGGGAACTGTTCAACGAGTAGATTAAAAATATATGTATGTGTGTAATGTGTGGATACAATAATGTACGGATACATACCTTAATTGACAAAAATTGGCAATGCTCATTTTTTTCACACGTGTATTGTGATATTTCCAGAGACACTGATTCTTCAAGGTTAAGTTTATGTTTCCTTTGCCATTCCATTATTCGATGCTCGAAAATAATTCTCAAATTTAAACTCTTATTTTTAAATAGTTCGTCAATATGCTTTCCTTTGATATATGTCAGTGATTCACAGTCTAAATCATAATCTGTAGAACGAAAATACATGTAAAGTAAATTTTTTATATATAAGTATATATATACAGTTCAATAACCGAGACAATAAGGCCTCTTTGGTTACAAATTTGAACTCATCAATAAAACTTCAAAATTCAAAATTGTATACGATATAAGTAGACCGATATAAGAAACCAATAAAGAATCTGAATTCAAACCCCAGAGATGGGTAAACCATTCTATTCTTATTGCGGAAGGTTTAGTGGATCGTATCGAAAGACCTTGGACATGACTGAGCTTGCTTCAGCCTTTGAAAAAACGACGTTACAATTTCGTTTAAAAAAATAAGATTTTAAAACGTAAAAACCTTCTCGTTTATAAATTTAAGAGCACCTTCATTATTATATAACATTAAATAATTATTTAATCGATTAATCGGTATAAATTACTCGATTAATTTGTTACTCGAAATCAGTTGTTTTTAATAATTCGAGCAAATGTTTGACAAACTTTTTTCGATTAATCGAACAAGTGTTATGTACATTAGGGTGGGCTGAAAATCCGCTTTTTTAGAATTTTACTTGGTATTAGAAAAATTATTGTTATTAGTAAAAAAGAAAATTTTTGTTAAAAAAAAATGTAGGTTGATATCTCAGGCTCGCCCAACCCGGTTCAAGGTTAAAATTTTCTAAAAAAATGTTTTCAACTGTATTCATTGGAAATTTAATTCTTTACAAAAAAAGTAAAATGGTAAAATCTCCTTAAGTTGATAGCTACTAAGACAATGGCAATTTTGGTCATTAAAATATTTTATATTGTTAACAATACTTACCACAATAGTATATTATGCTGAAAATTGTTTTAAATGTATTAAGTAAGAGTATCCAACAATTAAAAATAAGATTTGTCAGTAAAATATTAATTAATTAATTTATTTTTAGATTTTAAAATTTATATATTGAAAATTAAACATTATATTGCTTTTTACAATCAAAGATGGGATTTTTCTGACGAGATTCCAAAGTTGACCGAATAAATCCATCTCTCATTTCGAAGCCACAAACAGTACTTGCTGCTTCTGTTACAAGTTTCACCGTACGTTCTATTGCTTGTGTGTGACAAGGAACATTTTCAAACTCCCACACATATTTTGGTTCATTATCATTACTTGATAATATGTTTCTTAATTCATCCGTGCATGAATTGTTTAAAACAGGTGGAGGTGTAATTTTCTGTTGATTCCAGTCTATCATTTCTGTGTAATCGTTTGCATTAATCTGAAGGTCCGGTAGTTAAAAATGACGAATTGAATGTTCTCTCTGTTCGTTTGGTAACTCTGCAATTTCTCTTGCTTCAATAATTTTCTCTAAAGCGAATCTGCGCACCTCTTTTCTATCATCTACTAACATTGAAAGAAATAAGTTTTCTGGAAGTGCAAAATAAGCGTTTCGTTTGAGGCAATCAGTAACAATTTTTCGTTCAACTGTAGGCATGTATCTAGATCTCTTCAGAATTTCAAAGAAATGTTTTGCGCCTCGACCAATTGTGTTCTTTGATTTAATTAAACCCACTCCGGTACATAAACTTTTAAAATGAACATCACTAAGTTTAGTAATTTAGTATTAGGTTTTTCAGTAGAAATGTATACTCGCAAAATTCGATTCGCAGTTGTTAGCTATCTAGCATGACATAGAGGATCAGGATTACAATGTTCCAAGTCATCTGAACACTTATCCCATTAAAACTGTGGCCTCAGATGTAGAAAAATTATTTTCTTCCGTTTCGATTCCAGTAGTTTCCTATAAACGAATCATTCAATTAATAACATCTCTACATCAGAAATACTTGAAGGCTAAAAAATTGTTTGGTAACAAAAGAAATTCGACTTCAACTGGTGAGAAAAAAATTAGTGATTTTAAGACTGCTGCAAAAAAATTATTCGATATAAGTTCCTGTAAATGTTCTGGGGTTGAAAAATGTAATTGTTCAGAAGGAAAAAAATACTTAGCTCTCAGCGAGAATTTTTATCAGATCAAAGAACTACACGCTCGAAAAGAATTCTCTTACAATCATTTAGCACTATTGACGAAGATGTCGAATGTTTAACTCGCAGCATTTCGAACTTGAGTGGAAATACGTTATCTTCTTTTACATCAATTACTGGAACTAACTGTTCACAAAAATCAACGTCTTCGGTTGAAAGTTCTCCTTAAAATAAATCCGTGGTTTATGAACCCAGTTATAGGCAAAAACTAACAATAAGTACTAGTAGTACCCATAATCAAACCCGGATTGAATTTAAAGAAACAGCTCTTACTAGTCAAAGATACAACATCAGTAATCGCGCTGCTGCAGCTCTTGTGACGTCAAGTTTAATAGATGTGGGATTAATCACTAAAAATGAAACAAAATTAATTACCGATAAAAATAACATTGTACGAGTGAAAAGAAAAACTCAAACAGTTTTAAAGAAACTTGCGGAAATAATGAATATCAAGGAATTTATTTTGACGGAAGGAAAGATAATACGGTTATTCAAGTGAAGAAAGGTTTAAAATACTATCGACAAACTGTGAGAGAAGAGCATATATCTCTTGTCAGTGAACCAAAATCAAAATATGTTGGCCATGTTACTCCGATTTCGGGACAATCTAGTGATATTGCTAACAGTATTCATGAATTTCTATTAAAAGAACATCCTCAATCTGTTGGAAATATTAATGTGGTCGGCTGTGACGGAACTGCTGTTAACACCGGATGGAAAGGTGGAATAATTCGGCGACTTGAAGAAAAATTCAACCATCCCCTTCAATGGGTAATTTGTTTGTTGCATTTAAATGAGTTGCCCTTAAGGAAGTCGTTCCAATTTCTTGATGGTACAACATCTGGTCCTAACTCTTACAAAGGATGTATTGGAAAGCAACTTTTGGAATGTGAAAACCTACCAGTAGTTAAGTATAAAAGTGTTGAATGTGATTTACCATCGGTTCCAATCTCTGATCTAAGCAAAGACCAAAAATATTTGCTATTAATATCTAAAGCTATTAGGCTGGTTCGAATCGACAGTTGGATTTCTTTTCTTCTCTTATATAATTGCAATACATTAAAACACCTTCATTACTTGGTAATTGATCCCCAGGTAGTTTTCTTCAGTCCCCAAATATAGGTAGTAGTATAGGTGTAGTGCTATAAAAATTCGAAATGTTAATAAGGAAAATTAATAGTACGTCCTCAGTTCAGAATTTTATGTATTTTCGTCAGTAGAAAACTTTTTGAATACTCACTTGTTCTAACTACACTTGTTGAAGTTTATAGCTTTTTCAGAAATTATGTATTGGTATTTTGAAAACACCATAGAAATTACACGTTTAAACACTGCAAAATTTTAACACAAACAAAACAAATTAAAATTGTTGTGTATTTTCGTTTTGACATTCTTTCTTTTTCTTCTTTATAAAGTAACGGCGTTTAAAGCTGAAAAAAATAATTACTTTGTTTTGCATTTGACAAAATATACTTTTTTCATCCTCAAAGAGTAATAACATAATAATAATAAATATTTTAATGACCAAAATTGTCATAACTTAGTAACTATCAACTTTAGGAGATTTTACCATTTAACTTTTTTTGTAGAGAATTAAATTTCCAATGAATACAGTTGAAAAAATTTTTTTTAGAAAATTTTAACCGGGTTGAGCGAGCCTGAGATATCAACCTAAATTTATTTTTTTTTACCAAAAATTTTCTTTTTTTTACGAAGAACAATAATTTTGCTATTACCAAGTGAAATTCTAAAAAAGCGCATTTTCAGCCCACCCTAATGTACATACCCAACTATTACGTAATAATCAATGTCACTTATTTTTTGGCTAATATATTTTCTATAAAAATAATTATTACAATTATTATTTAACCGAT
This sequence comes from Phaonia tiefii, assembly GCA_963931995.1. Classification (NCBI taxonomy): domain Eukaryota; kingdom Metazoa; phylum Arthropoda; class Insecta; order Diptera; family Muscidae; genus Phaonia; species Phaonia tiefii. The sequence continues at coordinate 190,065,305 of OZ008368.1, read as the reverse complement.
TAATACATTTTAATAGAAACTATTTTTTATAATTTTTAACAGAAATTATTAGATCTCGAACCGGATTAAACAACTATTAGAGGACGCTCAGAAAAGTTTTATTGAAGGAATATTAAACGATTATTTTTAAAATTAAAATATTCGAGCGTTTGGACTTTTTTCAAATAATTTTATTCTCCAATATTTCACTGCCTTTTGGGTAGCTTCGTCAGGAAAATACACACAATTATTAATTAAAAGTGAAATGAATTAATGAACAAAACTTTTTCCTTTTCCATTTGAAAAAACAACAATAAAAAAGTGAAACAATTAAACAATTAAAGAAATTTTCTTTGTCATATGAAAAATGTTTTGAGTTACAGCCTGACAAAAATTGTATACAAATAGTTTCTCTAAGTTACAGTCAGAAAAATTATTTTGGTTTGAAAAAGGTATATACTTAATGGTAAATTCAAAAAGTTACATAATGACAAATTCAATGGTACAACAAGGAATTTTCTACATTTTTCTAATTAAATGTCTATAATTTTGTGATACATCCAGCGAAATATATATAAAGGCAACACCACTTTTTGTTTTTTCCAAATGTTGAGATGAATTTTCAAGTTGTTATTTTATATTGTATTAGGCCTTTCGAAATAAAATACTTTGCACCAAAAGAATTTTGACTATGACTTCTTCAAGGTGAATCACCAAAAAAAAAAAAAGAGAGTGTGCTTTAAGACCACACAACTGAAGTAAAACTTCTTTAGCTCCATCTACATGTTTATATATATGTTTGTATATGTCTATATGTATAATGTATACAGACATATAATAATTTTCTACAAATGTTTAAATTTAAATTCCGTTTCCATTGATAAATAAACATATTTGAGTTGAATTTTTATTTATTATTTGTTTTATTATTTTTAATCATTATTTATATTATTTTCATTATCGGATACATGAGTAGTTACTGTGGTTGATTGTAAGACTGAGACAATAGGCTTATGGTATGAAAAATATGATACATATGTTTTCGAATGAAAATTAGAAAGAAATCTAGAGAAAACTGCATCGATTGTTGTTCCATGTCGTGTGGTAGGCTCATTTCGGTTATTATTGATTTCAAGTTCTAATTTATCTCGAAGAAAGTTTATGAAGAGTTGTCCATCTTCGGATGCGAAATTAACATTGAAATCTCCTGCTAAAATGAGTGGCAACGTATGATAATTTTCTCCTAATTCTTCAGAGCCTACTCGACCGTAAATCATAAGTCTTTTATATATAAACTTTATAATGTTATTGACTGTGTTATTGGGCGAAATGTAAACAACTACCATTATGATGTTTGTTCCATCGTCCAAATCACAGTGAGCAGCAGATATATCACCAATTGATGACTGGCCAATATCGAGTTCAGTAATATGTCTTAATAAAATGTCCATGTTCGAAGTTACAATGTTTGAAGTATCATTTGATTTCTGATAAATTGCCACTCCTGCTGATCTAACATTTTTACGTTTAAATTTTGCAATACAATCAAAATTCGGGATGTCAACATTATCATCGTCATTATATTATTATCATTATATATTATCATCGGCATTGAGTATAGCCGGCAAAGTGGTAGCCGCCACCGCAGGATAAACAAACTTTCATTACGGAAAGTGCAATAGACGGGACGACGCATGCCACCGGCACTAGTACGCACTTCGATGTACGTACAATTTTTTGTTTTTTTGTTTTAATCGTCAAACTCTACTCTTCACCTCCCTTGTCGTGATTTACGTTGCATACTTTTGGGGAACTTCGTAACAGCTTCCGCTACATTACAAACTTCCGGTTCCGTTGCATTAAAAAATGTTTACCCCTCCGTATAGAAGTTTTACTTCAAAAACTAATTACTGGTGCGAAATATTTATAAAGGCAAAAGGTTTATTTAAATATTTTAAAAAGTTTTGTAAGGAGTATGATCTCCATTAACGCTAATAACTTCTACTAAGCGTCTTGGCATTGAGTTTATTAACGGAGGAATATGCGCAGGTTTCGGTTTCGAAAACCTTTCGTGCTGGTTCGTCCTCATCCATTCTACTGACATGACCTAGCCAGCGCAATCGCGTTATCCTGATCCGCTTAACTACGTCAATGTCGGGATATAGCTCATACAGCTCATGTTCATGCGTCGCCGATACTCGCCGTTGTGCACTATAGGGCCACACATTTTTCGGAGTATTATTTCTCGAAGACTCCTACAGATGTTTCGTCTGCTTGCGACAAGACCCAGGATTCTGCGCCATAAAACAAGACAGGTTGTATGAGAGTCTGGTATAGTAGGACTTTTGTTACTCGAGAGAGAGAACTTTATCTCTAAAGTGCTTGCTTAGCCCAAACTATCATCTATTCGCAAGCACAATTCTCCGCTTGATCTCAAGGCTGACGCTGTTGTTTTTGTTTACAGCAGATCCGAGGTATATAAATTCGTCTACCACCTCGAAATTATAACGGTTATCAACGTTCACGCTTTGTTCTAATCGCGTGGAGGCCCTGCTCGTTGAAACCATTAATTTTGTCTTGTCCTCATTTACCGTCAGACCCACTTTTCCTGACTCCTTCTCAATTCTCGAAAATACCGCAGTAACTTCTCTAATTGTGCGCCAAATGATATCTATATCATCAGCAGACGCGAGCAGCATGTGACTTTTGCTGCTGATGGTTTTATTCATGTTGACAGCAGCTTATCTCAGAATAATCTCTATTAAGATGTTAAAGAGATCGCACGATAGGGTGTCACCTTGTCTGAGGCCTGGCTTAGTTTCGAAAGGTTCGGTAAGATCCTTACCAACTTTCACTGCGGATTTGGTGTTCGTCAGGGTCATCCTGCAAAGGCGTATGAGTTTTGGAGGAATACCAAGCTCAGATATTGCCTCGTAAAGTTTCCCCCGTATCGGGATATCGAAGGCCGCCTTATAATCGACAAATAGATGATAGGTGTCGACTTGTTTTTCGTGAGTCTTCTCCAGGATTTGGCGTAGCGTGAAAATCTGGTCGGTTGTCGATTTTCCAGGCATAAAGCCACACTGGTATGGTCCAATCAGGTGAGCGATAATTGGTTTTAGTCTTTCGCACATTATGCTTGATAGAACCTTATATGCTATGGATAAAAGGCTTATTCCACGGTAGTTGGCACAGAAACTCGGGTCACCTTTTTTTTAAATATTGGACATAGTACACTGAGACTCCAATCGCCGGGCATGCATTCATCTAACCAAATTTTGCTAATGAGCTGATGCATGCACCTTATCAGCTCATCGCCGCCAGCCTTAAAAAACTCCGCCGGCAATCCATCGGCTCCTGCGGCTTTATTATTCTTAAGCCGGGCAATAGTTGTTCTGACCTCGTCTTGATTAGGAGGGGGGCAATCGACGTCGGCGTCCAAATTTAGATCGATTGTCTCGTCATTGGATATCTCAGGTACCAATAGCGCAGAGAAATGATCTCTCCATATTCCCAACATACTCTGCACATCTGCGATGAGATTTCCGTCCTTGTCTTCACAGAAGGGGGCCCTGAAGCATGTCTATTAGTTCCGTTTTCGACCTTTTGGTAGAATTTTCGGGCTTCGTTCTTCCTTCTGTATGACTCAATTTTCTCACTCTCGCGCTTTCTCCACTGCCGTTTCTTACGCCTAAAGAGACGGTTTACCGCCTTTCTTTTCTCCCTATACCGCTCAGTCGCGTTGCAATTGACGGAAGCATTGCCATGCGTGCACCGTTCTTTTCATCATTTGAAATGCGACACTCTTCATCCTACCATGGTTTGTTGCGAAGCGATTTTTCAAAACCAAGTACGATTGTTGCGGCAGTTTTTATAGAGTCGGAAATGGGTTTCCACTGCGCTTCAGGATCCTTATCGGGAGGGGTGGGTTCTGTGCCAAAAGTTGCGAGAGCTTCCTTGAGTAGGCTGTGGCTACCTCTGGTAATTGCAGCTTTCCGATGTCCAGCTTCGTCTGCGTCTGGTTTCGTACGATATTGCAACTCTCACTATCATTTTCTTCACAAGGTATTTTGTATACTATATTAGATATGTAAAATGTATCTATTCTATCTTTCTTTCTGAAGCGATACTGAATTAATCATCTACATATTTGGAAATCATTTTCGGGTTCATGGCCAGCTCTTCTATGCAGGAATCAAGAAAATTCTCCATAACAATATCCAACCACAATCGAGGAACCTGGAGATCCTATTGGAAGTCCTTCATGTTGAAAATATACCTTGTGTAATAAGTCAAAAGTGTATGTAATTTTGCGCTCATACCTTTTCTTCAGTTATTGCATTTGAATTATAGGTTTATTCAACAAGATTCAAATGCAATAACTGGAAAAATTAAACTCTTAGTTTAACGTTGTAAACTCGAATCTGTTTTATTTCGGGAAACGCAGGATTTTTATACTCTGGCTTTCTTATTGATCTTATTGCTAAATTATCTATACATCACAAAATATTGCTTATAATCTAGATAATGTCTATTCAGCTACTGTTAATTGTTTTAGAGCAGAGCAAAGAGAGAATTGGCATTCATAGATTCCCTAATCGAGACCGAAGGACCATCAGAGCTGCGTACCAAGATTAAGCAGAAATTAATAATGTAAATTAGAGAAATTAGAAAATTAAAACATACAAAAGAAAAATAAATAGAAACAAACAATAATGTTAGACAAAAATACAAAAGATGAAACAATCATTAACAACAATAGTAAAATAATAACTTTAAATGTAGAAATAGTTATTCTAGTAACAGCAATATTAATCTTATTTTTAATGATTAAATACCTAAAGCAATATACATATAAACAAAAAAGTAAGAAGCTCTACAATTAAAAATGAAATAAACGCCTAAAAGAAAAAAAGTAATAATATGGACACACTCTTTTTAAGCAAAGAAACTTTAATCGAAAATGCAAGGAAAAGTATAAACAGACCGTACAAAACTACGACCATAAACGCAAAGATAGAAGAATTGACAAAAATCCAAACAGAGGCAGAAAAACTATTGTGTTCAAAAGAATACACCACAGAAATAAGGTAACAAAAACTACAAGAGTTTATGCAATTAAAAAAAAAAGAGAGTGTGCTTTAAGACCACACAACTGAAGTAAAACTTCTTTAGCTCCATCTACATGTTTATATATGTCTATATGTATAATGTATACAGACATATAATAATTTTCTACAAATGTTTAAATTTAAATTCCGTTTCCATTGATAAATAAACATATTTGAGTTGAATTTTTATTTATTATTTGTTTTATTATTTTTAATCATTATTTATATTATTTTCATTATCGGATACATGAGTAGTTACTGTGGTTGATTGTAAGACTGAGACAATAGGCTTATGGTATGAAAAATATGATACATATGTTTTCGAATGAAAATTAGAAAGAAATCTAGAGAAAACTGCATCGATTGTTGTTCCATGTCGTGTGGTAGGCTCATTTCGGTTATTATTGATTTCAAGTTCTAATTTATCTCGAAGAAAGTTTATGAAGAGTTGTCCATCTTCGGATGCGAAATTAACATTGAAATCTCCTGCTAAAATGAGTGGCAACGTATGATAATTTTCTCCTAATTCTTCAGAGCCTACTCGACCGTAAATCATAAGTCTTTTATATATAAACTTTATAATGTTATTGACTGTGTTATTGGGCGAAATGTAAACAACTACCATTATGATGTTTGTTCCATCGTCCAAATCACAGTGAGCAGCAGATATATCACCAATTGATGACTGGCCAATATCGAGTTCAGTAATATGTCTTAATAAAATGTCCATGTTCGAAGTTACAATGTTTGAAGTATCATTTGATTTCTGATAAATTGCCACTCCTGCTGATCTAACATTTTTACGTTTAAATTTTGCAATACAATCAAAATTCGGGATGTCAACATTATCATCGTCATTATATTATTATCATTATATATTATCATCGGCATTGAGTATAGCCGGCAAAGTGGTAGCCGCCACCGCAGGATAAACAAACTTTCATTACGGAAAGTGCAATAGACGGGACGACGCATGCCACCGGCACTAGTACGCACTTCGATGTACGTACAATTTTTTGTTTTTTTGTTTTAATCGTCAAACTCTACTCTTCACCTCCCTTGTCATGATTTACGTTGCATACTTTTGGGGAACTTCGTAACAGCTTCCGCTACATTACAAACTTCCGGTTCCGTTGCATTAAAAAATGTTTACCCCTCCGTATAGAAGTTTTACTTCAAAAACGAATAGATTTAATTATTAGAACAACACAAATCAAAAAGTTCAGAAACAGCAACCCAAGTAGGCGACAAGACTGAAACACAAAACACAAAAATGGAGACCAAAGAACTTTTATTCACCGGTGACCGCAAAACGTTAGAAAGTTTCATATCAACAGTCCAATTAATAGATAACACGTTAACATACACAAAGAAAAGTGGTTTCTTCAATTTCATATATACAAACAGGATAGAAACAAAAATCCAGAACAAAATCCGACAAATACTACGGAAGTTCTAGCACATCTCCAAACAATTTTCAAACCAAAACGAACTGCAAACAATATTTTAACCCAACTGACCGGACTGATACAGGGCGACCACACAATAATTAAGCTCAGCGAATACATAGAAACACTCATCGCAGAGTTGACGGAACTACAAACTATGGAGTTAGGTGAATCACACAGATCAACTGTAGCTGCCATGAACTACTCCATTGCCCTCAACACTTTCAAAAACGGACTAAACGACCGTACCATAATACAAACTTGGAATGCGGGAAAAGTCAAAACTTTCCAAGGAGCAATAACAATGGCTGAAGAAGTAGTTTGCTTAGTTTGTTCCTCTTAATTGGTTTGATTCTATCCGCTGGTCCGAAAACTATCGGTGGTTACCTTGTTTCGCTTCTTTTCGTTCGGATGTAGCGGGGCAGTGGTCCTCGCTGGGTTTGCCTGGGTGGTATTTCAATATTGAAGGTTTTCGCTGGTTCCCTAAGATGTTGATGTTCCTTCGTTCGGGCTCATTGACTTCTTCTATGATAGCTTCAAGTTCTTCGGGTGAGAGTTCTCCCTGTTCGGCCATCCAGTTAAGATTGTTTATTCTTCAGGATTTAAGGTTTACAGGATCGCTCATACATTTTCTTCAGTTATTGCATTTGTATCCGAGAATTATAGGTTATTCAACAAGGTTCAAATGCAATAACTGGAAAACTGAAACTCGAATCTGTTTTATTTAGGAAATCGCAGGGTTTTTATACTCTGGCTTTCTTATTGATCTTATTGCTAAATTATCTATGCATCACAAAATATTGCTTATAATCTAGAAAAAAAAGTAATAATATGGACACACTCCTTTTAAGCATAGAAACTTTAATCGAAAATGCAAGGAAAAGTATAAACAGACCGTACAAAACTACGACCATAAACGCAAAGATAGAAGAATTGACAAAAAACGAATGTCGTTCTCGTATTTCGACTACGACAGTTTTGTAAAAGATTAAAGACAAAGTTGTCGTGTTATCTTTAATCTTTTACAAAACTGTCGTAGTCGAAATACGACAACGACATTCGTAATAAGGCTGAATGTATATTCAGCTCATAGAGTAATCTCAGACTAGAGAGAATATTTGCTCATCTGACGTTTCCTTTCACACTCTTCGTGATGCGGTCGGTGTGATAGAGAGATGTTTGACGAAAAGTGATATACACCAGGTGGAATTACAATAAGTTCTTGCTTTAATTTTTCATGCCATTTTGGTGAAAAACTGTGAAATTTAAATGTGTTTTCAACTTCTTTATTGACTGTTATTGTTAGCATACATTTGTGTTGTATTTAACACAATAATTTTAACACACAAAACGAAATGCCGTTGTTATTTTGTTCGTTGTTTTGAACCATTGCCTCTATCTGGTATTAGTAAAGCAATTCTTTTTTTTCAACATCAAACGTAAATGTCACACCACGCCAAATGTCATAAATTTGGTGGGAGAACTAGTAGATCTACTATAAGTATTAATCTATGATTCAGCTACTTTTAATTGTTTTGGGTTGCCTGACACCATATGTGTCAAATCACATATGCGTCGCTAAACCTCAAAAGAGTTGAGTCGGCATTCTTTGTTAAATGGAATTAACTCACACATTGTTTTGTTTATTGTAGCAGTGGAATTGCACTGTTCCCTTTTAAAATTGTTAAGTGGGTCAGTTTATGCATTGTGTTCTTTGTTGTATGTGTGTCAAAGCATTTTCAGTCGGTGTCAAGATTTATTAATTCAAGTTATAGCAGTAGTACAGCTGATTTCATTGTTTTCATTTTGTTCGTGCCTAATAAGTCAAAGATTGTTTACATTTCGGTGTTTGTATACATTAATAGTTTGTTTACAACGTTTCAAAGAATTTATATTAAAGTAGATGGATTTATTCGCGACAACAATTTGTTAAATATTAAAGTGTTTTACAAAAATCGGCTTGAATCTTCATTATAAGCACTAAATTGAACATAATTTAAATTAAATTGCAATGTTCACCTTGTGTTTACATCAACTGACTTTGACATATTAGGCACTTCAATTTCATCAATAGCTGCTGCTATTTCTTCACTGCTTTTGTGCTTGGGTGGGTACAAATGTGAAAATGCTTTGAGTAAATACGTCTGGCCCGCATAAGTGTCAATTCAACATTTATGTGTTTGTTTTGTATGTTTACGTGTGAAATTATATCAGGGCAATTAAGAATAGCTGAACGTCGTTTATGTTACAGATACAGTGATGAGCAAAAGTGTGGGAACACTACACTAGTCATCATATCGGAAATACCTGTAGTCTTCTATACAAAACTTTAAAATATGTTGGAATAATGATTTATTAATATTGGTGTGATTAATTAATATTTGTTCTATTCTATTTTCCCTCGATAATACAAAGTGCCAAGTCTACAGATATACTTGGAAATAAAGAAACTACATCGAATGAAACTAATTTTTCACAATTTTGTATCTTTAGTTCCTTTATTGTATACTCAAACTGCAATGAGTCCTTTATATTGTATTTCGAGTCTTCTGCAATCATTTTTAGTTCGTTCGTAATGTACCTATACAACTCATAAGAAGGGAAATTAACAAAATAGCATATTGGTCTCAACGAAAAATCTTCTTTGTGTATTTTTGGGACTCCATGTAACCTAGGTGTGTTTACACATTTGTCTTAAGTTTGTTTTTTTTTCACTTGACTTATGTTTCCTGCATTATAAAGTTTTTCTACAATATCATTGTTACATTTTTTAAGTTTGCAGGTATGATCTTTATCCGTCAGTTTGTACTTTGCTGTATCCCCTACAATATTGTTAATTCGTGATATATATATATATTGTAGGGTAACCATTCAATTAATCATTATTCGGTTAATCGATTAATCGTGCTATATTTTAATAATTAAATTTTTCGATTAACGATTAACTCGAACAAATCATAGCGATTAATCGATAAATAACATATAAGTACGTGTTTATGGCAAGCAGTCCGTCTTGAAACACTCCTACAATGTGGCAACTGATATGACAACGATTTCGGAACAAATTTCATAACTTTACACACATTTCGAACAGATTTGATAGTTTGTTGAAAAAGCGTCGCACAGTGCTTTGGCTCATAGACCTACATCAAAAAAAATTATCTCAAAATTGGTTCATTAAATTGGGTGTAATAGTCTGATGAAATTTCAAGACCCACTGGTCACTTTGTATGGGGGGTATCAAAATACCGGGTCCGATTCTGCTCAAACTTCAGAGCGACCCTACCCTTTGTATCGGAGGTACCGGAAAGCATGGCACTTTTGGGTCCAAACTTTGAGATTTTTTTTAATTTTGGCTTGGTACCAAAAGTCACTAAGTTGCATGTTGCTGCAACTACGATTTGTGAATTGTACCTACATATATTTTATACTTAACAATGAAGTTGCTTTTGTTACGTTTTGTTTTACTTTCATAAATGTTCTTTTTTTGTTTTATTTTATTCGAATAATCGATTAATCGAATAATTTGATTTCGTTTTGTTTGGTTAATTGTCAGATTGAATTTTACGATTAACGATTAATAAATAAATGAAAACCCGATTAAATGGGTACTCTAATATATTGATATATATTATAGTTACCACCGCATTTCCCTTATCGGCATTAACTATTATTACATCCTTATTATTGTTTAAATACTTTTCAGCCTTATCAGATTTGTCTAACACAAATTTATCCATATTCGTCAGTTTCATTTTATTCCTCTGACTATCTCTGATCGTTGTCAATTTAGTTCTATCTATTTCCTGTTCTACCTTATCCGGGAGTGTTTGAACAAAATATTCTCCTTCGACTATAATATTTAATATTGGTGCATGTTTTTGTCCAAGGGAAAGAATCCATTGTACCTCCGTTGGTATGTCCTTGTCTGTTTTGTTAATGAACAATTTACTATTCAATTTGATCCCTAGTTTCTTTTCCTGTAAATCCATAAGGCAATTGAATTTTCTCTGGTGTACCTCCTTAATTTTCTCATTAAATGATGTTGCTAATCTGGCCTCATATTCTTAAAACTTCTTCATTTCCTCTCCTGTCAAACTTGTGTAAGTAATTGATTATTTTCCTTTAGTGTAAGGTTAAGATTTTTTTTGTGTAAATCTTGTGTGTATCCGGAGATAATTTGCCGAAATTTTGACAATCGATTTTCACAAAAAATATTCAAAACATTCTGGGTGGAATTTGCAATAAATTTCGGAATAATACCTGATTTTCGACAGCGGATGAGAAATGTGATCGTCTGCTTTATCCTAATGATCTTATCCCTCGTCGTTTTGAATCTTTCACCCATCTCCTATCCTGGCTATTCTTCGTGAATTTGTTGTAGTCCATTATTATCCTTATCTCCTTCTACCTTTTGTAACTTTCCCCGTCGTTTGTTATTTGGCGTGCTCACCTTAGATTGAAAAAGTGATGATTTATCCGACCTTTCGTATTACGAGTATGTATATTAAAAATTATAATGTTCGAGCGTTTGGTCGTTTTTTTAAATAATTTTATTCTTCAATATTTCGCTGGCCTTTTGGGTAGCATCGTCAGAAAGATAACCACAATTCTTAATTAACAATGAAATGAATTAATAAACAAAAATTTTTATTGGAAAAACAACGATAACAAAGTGAAAAAATTAAACAATTAACGAAATTTTCTTTGTCATATAAAATATGTTTTAAGATACAGCCAGAACATTTTTTTTGTAGAAATAGTTTCTCTAAGTTGGAGCCAAAAAAATAACTTGGTTGAAAAAAAGTTAACTTCTATACATAATGGTAAGTTTCCCATTACATCCCATGAAGGAATTGGGGAGAGCTTCTCACAATCATTTCTAGTTTTATACTCAGTGATTGGGACCTACAGTTTTACACCGGTTCCGAACGGTATTTTGAGAAGCTTCGATAGTGTCACTATGGAAGGTGACCACCGCCGAAAGCAATTTAATGTGCACACACTAACCATTGCACCACCGACGGCCACAAAAAAAATGCAAAAAGTTACATCCTGATAATACAGTATTCGCACTGGCATCGAGTTTCTTGATTTTGCCACTTTTGTTGATTTTAAGCAGAAATCAAGAACATTTGCTTGATTTCCCATACGTTTTGACAGACGACAAATCAGGTAGTTTTTCTTATTTGTCTAGGAATCAGGGAAAAAATGCTTGATTTGCTGTATAATACAACGCTGTTTTATCTCACCAAAAAGGATGTTCAGGTAGAGAAGAAAAAACTCCGCAATTTGGCAACCCTAGTAGAAGAGAACAAAAAAAGCTGACGCGATTCACTCAAACGCGTTTCTTTCCCGCGTCATAACTTGATTATTTCATACTTTATGTAATTTTATTTAAATATGGTTGGAATTTCTATAGTTAGATAGAATAACCTCATCAGAAAACTGCTCGTGTATTTAAATATTCAACAAAGAGTGCAAGAGAGCGAGCAGAGAAACGACACGCTTCACTCGTTTTCTTTGTTGGCATTCCACTCCATGAGTAAATTTTCTTCTCTATACAATTGTTGCTTCATGATCTCACTCTACGAACGAATAGTACGTTTGTTTACAACCATTTCATTACGGCGCATTGATGTGGTGGTACCACTAGAATAACCGACTTATTTATTTTTCTCATTTCTTAGGTATTTATTGTTTCTCGAACATATATTTTTATACTTTTATTTTTCGAATACATTTGTGCTGAATTTGATTGTGGGAAAATACCAGATAAAGCCAAATGACTATGTATTGTTGTAGGCTTGGTGTGTTTGTTGTCGAAGTAACACTACCTCGTCATTATGACTTGACTTTCAATCAAATCAGGAAAAATTCCAATACGAACACTTCAGATTTTGTTACAGCATATGATACGAAATCAGGAAAATATTTTGCAGTGCGAATGAGCTATAAATTCAAAAAGTTACATAATGACAATTCAATAATACAACAAACAATTTTCGGTGAAATGTTCTATATTTAACTAATTAATAAAAGTTTCTGGCTGTAACTTAAAACATTTTTCATATGACAAAGAAAGTTTCTTTAATTGTTTACTTTTATTTTTTCAAATGACATAAGAAAAAATTGTTGATTATTAATTCATTTCATTTTTAAATCATAAAATATTGGAGAATAAAATTATTGGGAAAAAGACCAAATGCTCGAACATTTTCATTTTAAATATAATACGAAAGGTCGATCATCACTTTTTTTAAACAATTTTTTAGTAATTTCATAGGTACATCAAAGCTAATTCGATTGACATACGATAATACATATAAAAGTATAAATTGATAACATTGAATAAAGTGGAAATCTAACACCCTGTCTCAATTTTTACTACAGACTTGTGGTCTGAATTGTGAGAGTTTGACTACTGAAAGCGGGTTTGTCTTCATACCTGCCAACATATTTTCAGTTGGGCAATACATGAATTTTTCTTGATTTGCTGTAATGTGATCCTTGATCGATATATAAATATCGATATATATGGTTCTGTTGGTAAATTTTGCATCCTAGGTCATTCGTAAACAGATTTGGTTACCTTCGTATATGATAGTTTCTTGATATTTTTTCGGCATCATATCGTTCAGTAGTCCCCGTAATCATAGAGCCTCCTTTGCATGCTTTCGATACCGCAACGAATTCTGTTTCTGTCGAGGAAAGTGAAACACATGTTTGCTTTTTGCGCGACCAGTTAATCTGAAAAATAAATACAGAATTCGATTTGCGTTCGGTTCTAAATTCAGCCCAATTTACGTACACGAACCAACAAGTATATTCTTGTCCGCAGAATTACAATAACTAAGGCAAAGAAAATGATGTCCGGACTTCTTGTGTGGACAACTGACATTTCCCGTGAGTATCGACACGCTCGCTGCTATATCAGACCTTGAGTTCACACTAATATATGTACAGGAGGGAGCCAATAAGTTGTTGAGCCAAGGGGATACTAAGAAAATGTTGCTTGCTCTAGTCCAAAGTTCTGCAGCAATTTTTTAAAAAAAATTTGTGACTACCACAATAATTCGATTTCGTTTCCTTTTCAACTTCAACACCGAGATAGTGATGTACTTCTCCAAGATTATTAATGTCGAATTTTTCTTTTACAAGATTCTCTACAGCATCGATGCAACGCTGCATTTTACTTGCGACCAAAATATCATCAACGGAGACTAATACGCACACAAGCCCTTCCTGGTTTGTTTATAAACATCGGTATCCAAGCTTTGCTTGAATGCTCCTGATATCAAATCATTACGTAGGGGCCTGATCCACACATTGGCTGCTTGCTTAAGCCCATACAAATTTTTCTTCACTTTACACACATATCGTTCACCATCTTCCTCTTCCTTCCTTCTTCTAGGCCGTTGAGGAAAGCATTTCGTCCATATGAAACACCGGTGTTGGATTACCCATTAGGCCGGACTAGGCCATGGCCTAGGGCCTCCGACGAGCAGGGGCCCCCACGAAAATCTGATATGAATTTTTTTCAATGCAATTTTTAATTTCAAGTTAATTTTTTCCTGCTTTTTTAATTTTAATTTTTTTTCCAACCAATTTATTTATTAGAACGAAGTTCTATAAAATTCTCACAGTATTCTCCCCCACCCCCCAGTATTCTCAAAACAGTATTTTGTCAAAAAGTATTGTTTTTTTATATAAGGTTGGTTTCATCGAGAGATGTGCGTTTATGCAAATGTTCAAACATTCGTCGGCTCTGCTGTGATTTAATTATTGGGTCAATCGCGGCCCAAGCATGTGCCAAAATCACTCTGGACCGTTTGAGCCGAAAAACACGTTTTTAGGAAAAAAGGCAAATCAAGAGCAGTTCAAACGCGAATGGCTGATTTATTCTCCAACAACTGGTTGCGTCTATTGTGTCGTGTGCAAACTTTTCACTCCCAAAGATAAACAAAACAAACTCACCAGCGCTGGATTTAATGATTGGAAAAATTTTTTTCTTATTACATCAACACGAGAATGGACCTCTTCACAGAAAATAGCTGTGTTCGAGTACTTTTCCAGTAAAAATTATCAAGTAACTAGTTTTCGGAGAGTAAGAATGATTTTGCTCTCTGAGTAAAAAATATAACAAAAAGTACGCGAACGACATCCAGTAAAAACTTGCAAGAAATAAGAACTTTGTATGTAAACAGCTGATATGCAATGTAAACATTGGAAGAACCAACAAACGCAATTCGAACAAAACATTACAAATCACCAAAACTGTTTTCTTTTTCAACAGAAATACTTAAAGATTTATAACAAAAATTCAAAAATAATATTTTCTCTTAAAAACTAAAATTTATAAATTTTAATTTATTATTTTATATTCTTTCTACGTCCTAATTTTGTTTGTTTACATAAAACATATGTTTTTAAACATATGTTATTACTTGCAAATTGTTACTGGTAAAAATTTCTCCTGTAAAAACTTGTAGGTTCTCTATCATTGAACTGTCAAAATATTCTCTCTCTGGCTCTCTCATTACTGGCTTTTTGGAATAAACGAATAAACAAGTAAGAAATAGTAATAATTTGTACAAATTATCATGTTCTCGAACACACCTAATGTATGTTGACATACATTCAAAGGCGACAGAACTGTAACGATGCTTCCGACAACTTTTAACTTGAGTACCAGAGAGAGTAAAATTATTGGAAAGAGGAGACGATTGATTGCAGTCATCATAACGTTGGCTGAACGAGGATTACCTTTTCGAGGAACAAACGAGCATTTTGGAAATTAAGGGAAATTACTTAGGTTTACTCGAACTTGTTGCACAATTTGACACGATCTTGAAAGGTTTTGTTTTAGAATTTCTTGCGATTTGCGGAATAGATTTTAAAAATTGCAGGGGCCAATCTTATGATAATGCCCCGAACGTGTCCGGTATTTACTCAGGTGTTCAGACGATCTTGTTAAATCTCAACAAATTCGCGATTTATTTACCGTGCGCAGCATATTCGCTTAACCTAGTTGGAGAAACCGCTGTGAAGTGCTGCTAGTTCGCAGGTGAATTTTTTTTCTATCGTGCAATTACTGTACACTTTTTTCTCAGGCTCGACACATCGGTGGCACGTTTTAAAGAAGCATATGAAAAACGAAAAAGTACTGAAATCGTTATCCGAAACTCGTTGGGAAGCTCATGCGAACGCCACTGAGGCAGCTCTTAAATCTTTCAACGAAATCCTATCGGCATTATATGAAAGTGCTGATGATTCATCACAAAAAAGTGACTGTAGACACGATGCTGAATGTATCGCGGATAAAATTCAAACATTTGAATTCTTTTTTATGCTTGTTTTGTGGAGCGATATTTCGAATAACTTTCGGGCAACGAGCAAAACATTGCACTCCGAAGAGATTGATCTGGAAACCTGCGGGTTGATGTACTCGTCACTAGAAAATTTGTTAGATGAGATGAGAGATAAATTCGTGGTGTTTGAAAACAAAGCCATGTCAATTTTACCTGAGACGGAATATGCGAATGTTTCATCGCGAGTTCGACGAAGAATAAGACAGCCAAATGATGGGAATGCTCCAGAAGTTGTATTAAATCCGCGAGACGATTTTCGTGTCAACGGTTTTCTTGTAATTATCGATACGCTCAAGATCGAAATCAACGGACGAGCCCAAGTTTACTTAGAGGTTTCGAAGAGATTTTCATTTTTGACATAAAATGAATACTGCGAAAAAATTGCCGGTTTAGTTGACTTTTACCCTGACGATTTGTAAGATTTTTATCCTGATTTTATCATTTCACGATTTTATCAAATCAAAATTTCCATCAAAACCTAAGTTCACTCATTCTGAAGTCTACGAAAGTTTGATTCGAGATAATCTTGAAACTGTATTCCCAAACGTTGACATTGCTCTTAGCATTTTTGTTAACTCTTATTACAAATTGTACAACAGATCGCTCTTTTTCAAAGTTTAAACGCAAAAAAACCAGCAGAGAAGTGTTATGCGTCAAGAACGATTAGACATGCTAAGTATGATGTCCATTGAATTATTTATAAATTATCATACTGTTTTATGAATTATTATACTGTTAATTATGCAGAAATAATGGATTTTTAATTTGTGATTTGTATGGGAGGTGCCACGCCCCTTTGTTATTTGAAGTCATTAAAAACAAAAGTTATTAAACCCATTACTAATAGTTCTTAAATAAAGTAAAATAAATTTAAAAAACAAGAAAAACTGTTTTTCATTAAAATTATTTAAAGTGCCTTTATTCAAGTGAACCAAAAAAAAGGAAATTTTTTGACTTTTTTTTGCATAAATTGCTCAAAAAAAGTCCTTTAGTTAAGAAACCACTAGTGTCATGATTTTTTGTATATCTCAAGATGTCTAGCTTTAATTTCCAATTTAAAATTCTGCAATCGGTTACAAATTGTAAAAGAAAACAAATTTCAGCATATTCCTCCCACTGGTTCTATCCTTCGCCTATTATCGCCAGTTGGTAACACCAAGGATACGGAGGTATTCTTCTGCATGGTCCTTCCAGCGGAGTCTTGGTCGTCCTCTTTGCCTGTTTCCATCGGGTACGTTATCGAAAACCTTTCGCGCAGGCTGAAACCTCATCCATTCTGATAACATGGCCTAGTCAACGGTATTGACTTAATTTGATTCGCCTA
The DNA here is from genome assembly GCA_963931995.1 of Phaonia tiefii. Lineage (NCBI taxonomy): Eukaryota > Metazoa > Arthropoda > Insecta > Diptera > Muscidae > Phaonia > Phaonia tiefii. The sequence goes on along the minus strand of OZ008368.1, from coordinate 190,048,072 downwards.
GCTATGTCCACATCAGAATATAGGTGATATAGTTCTTGGTTAAAACGACGTCAGTACTCGCCGTTTTCATTACGGAGAATTTTTCTCTCGAATACTCTCAGGTGTTTTTCCTCCGCTTGCGATATGACCCAAGTTTCGGATATGTCAAGACAGGTAAAATGAGAGTCTGGTATAGCTCAATTTTTGTCCGTCGAGAGAGGGCTTTGTTCCCAAACTGCTTGCTGAGCCCAAAATAACATCTATTTGCAATCATAATTCTCCTATCTATCTCCAGGCTGACATTGTTGTCCTTGTTGACAGCGGATCCAAGGTAGACAAATTCATCTACCACTTTAAAATTAAATCGATTGTCGACGTTCAAGTGCGGACCAAGGCGAGAGGTTTTTCTAGTCGTTGACACCATCAATTTCATCATGCCCTCAATAACAGTAAGACCCACCGTCTGATTCTTTTACGATTCTTGAAAATACTGCAGTAACCTCTCGCAAATTTCACCCAATGATGTCTATGTCGTCAGCATACGCCAGCAACATATGGCTTTTCGTGTAAATGGTCTTGTTCGTATTTACTGCAGCCTTTCTCATTATTATCTCCATTAAGAGATTGCACGAAATGTTTCGCATTGCCTCAGTCCTCGCTTGGTACAGAATCGTTCGGTGAGGTATTTCCCACCTTTACTGCTGATTTGGTGTTGGTCATCGTCATTCTACAGAGGTGAATCAGTTTAACCGGAATCCCAAGTTCAGACATAGCTTCGTACAATGTTCCTCGTATGGGGCTATCGACAGCAGCTTTGTAATCGATAAAAAATGGTATGTATCGATTTGCTTTTCCTGGGTCTTTTCCAGGATTTGTTTTAGCGTGAATATTTGGCCAGTCGTGGACTTGCCGGGTATAAAACCACATTTATAAGGTCCAATCAGGTTTTCCACAATTGGTTTTAGTCTCTCATATAATACGCTCGACAATACCTTACATGCGATGGATAAAAGACTGATACCGCGATAGTTGGAGCAGACATACTGATCACCCATTTTGAATACAGGACATAATACTCCAATCGTCAGGCATAGATTCCCCCCAACCATATACTGCATATAAGTTGATGCATGTAGGCTAGCAGTCCTTCAGCGGGTAGCACATCCGCACCAGCGGCTTTATTATTCTTCAGCCGTAAAATTGCGTTCTAATCTCGCCTTGGTTGGGGTTGGGGGTACAATCTATACTGTCTTCCACAATCAATACCTCGTGATCTTCAATGGAAGAATCTGAGTAGTGCTGAAAAGTGGTCTCTCCACATTTTAAGCACACACTGCTTATCAGTCACCAGATTCGCATTCTCGTCCTTGCAGGAGGGCAGCCCATTAATTGGCCCGTTATTCGATCTTCTTACCCTTTGGAAAAACTTTCGGGATTCATTATTCATCCTGCACAATTCTGTCTTTTCACTCTCCCTCTGCTCCCACTGCCACTTTTTCCGCCTAAATAGTTGGTTTTCCTCCCTTCTCAGCCTCTTGTACAGCTCCCACAATAAAACACAGAAGCTTAAAAAATACTAAACCGTTTTAAATGTATTTGTACAAATTAATGTATAACTTAAGTAAAAAACTTCAGTGGATTAGAGGTAGGAAATTTAGTTCATTACCAATTTTAATTTTAAGTATGTATCTTTTATACAGGGTGATTCAGGAAGTTCCGGACAAATTCCCCCAGCGTATTGCTTGGCTCATTTCATGAAGAAAAGTCCACTAGGACCATGTCGGAAAATGCAAGGGTTCGAAATGGCAGCGGGTTCAAAATTTTCGGATTGGCGGTCGGAGGGTAGTAGGGTAAAGTTGCTAACTTCTGAGCCAGTGGTCGGATTTTTTGTTTTTAGGCTTGTTGGAAAGGTCTTTAAGAGGCCTTTCAGAAGAGAAAAAGTAGAAAAAAGTCAAATCGCCGAGATACAGAGCTTTCGGAAAAAAATGGAAAAAAAATTCACATACCCTCAATTTGCTCAGCCAGGTGGGAGGTAACTTCTGTTGAAAGATAGCCATACCTTTTACCTTTCCAAAATGACCTAAACGAAGCCCAGAGGTCTTACCGTTCCAAAGTTATGACCATTTTACTGAAATGCAAAAATGGTTGTTATTTTTGGACGCGAAATAACAGCACACATTTATTTGTTTTTGTAAATTAACACGTTTAAGATTTTATTTTATTGAAATTTTTGGCTGAAGATGATTTCGTACCGCAAGAGGTACTTCCTCTAGGCATGACTTCTTGCGAAAAAGCCAAATAATTTTGCGAATTTAACCTGGGCGGAAGTACTTTTGGCCCAATCAAGGTGTTGTCGATGATGCCAGCCCAAACGCTGAAGGCAAATCGGTGTTGAAATGCTGTTTCTTTCTTGTTGTGGGGATTGTCATGAATTGCGCTTCGTCGGTCCACACAATCGAACGTAAAAACATAAATGCGTGTACATCACGTTGCAACATCTCACGGCAAAAGTTGACGCGTAGTGGCAAATCGGCCGCCACGACTTCTTGAACTGGTGTGAAATGGAATGGATGTTTTTTTCATTGTGAAGGGCGCGCCATACTTTTGATTGTGCCACACCAACTTGGACCGCGATTCGTCTTGTGCTTGTCGTTGGGTTCTCGCCTATCGCATCCAAAATTAACTCTTCAACTGCAACGTCGTGTTGTTCATTTACGGGACGCTCCATTTGTGTAAACAACGTACCTTCACGAAATCGGCGGTGCGTCTCACTGAATGTTGTTCGGTTTGGTGGTCGTCGATTAGGAAAACGTAAGGCATATTCACCCGCAGCAGCTCTTGCATTACCATCGCAGAATCCATACATGTAATGAATGTCTGCTAATTCTTCGTTTGAATAAGTTGCCATTTTTACTAATTCAAAACACAACGTATTATTAGCGTAAACTTTTACTTTTTTGTCGTTATTCACTTTTAAAAAACCGGACAAAAATCACTTGTACTTTTCGCGTTCGTAGACACTTGTTGAATGACAAAATTCTATCAATGAATACCTATAAATACTACTTACTTTTTTAGGCACTGATGAATGGACTGGAAAATGGATTGGAAAATAAAATCTTAAACGTGTTAATTTACAAAAACAAATAAATGTGTGCTGTTATTTCGCTTCCAAAAACAAAAACAAACATTTTTGCATTTCAGTAAAAGGGTCATAACTTTGGAACGGTAAGACCTCTGGGCTTCGTTTAGGTCATTTTGGAAAGGTAAGAGGTATGGCTATCTTTCAAAACATAAGTTACCTGCCATCTGGCTCAGCAAATTGAGGTGAAAGCTCTGTATCTCGGCGATTTGACTTTTATCTATACTGTCTTCCACAATCTTAAAGACCTTTCCAACAAGCCTAAAAACAAAAAAATCCGGCCACTGGCTCAGAAGTAAGCAACTTTACCCTACTACCCTCCGACCGCCAATCCGGAAATTTTGAAATGGCGCCCTTGCATTTTCGGACATGGTCCTAGTGGACTTTTCTTCATGAAATGAGTCAAGGAATACGCTGGAGAAATTTGTCCAGAACTTCCTGAATCAACCTGTATATTAGAACAAATCTGTTTCGAATCCACAAAAATTGATAGAAGTGTATCCGCCTCGAAGTGCGTTGAAGAGTTCGAGACGGATACGAAAAAGAACAAAAAAACGGTTCGCTTTCTCGAGAGGATTTGCATACGCAAACGGATTCGTTATGTGTCCGTACCGGATTCTATTTCAGACAAAATGTACGAAGAACCGCATCCGTCTTGAATTCGTAACGGATTCATATGGCACACCGGGTAAAGAGGTTGAAAATATACTAAGCGTTAGTGGATCACACACATATTAATACATTCAAGTAACTTCCATTAAATGTATCCAATGAATGATCAAAAGCTCCAAGTGTTGAAGGAAGGATGTTCAAAAACCTTGGTACTCTAACAGTAAAAGAGTGTTTCAACTCAGCTTATTTCACCAAGAATAAAGTAGTTTTTCGAATAAAAACTTTATAAGAAAATAGTAAACTTATAATTTGTAGCAAACCCCCTAATGGCCAACGTAAAACTAGTAACTAATAACGTGACTAAATTGCAAGAAGACCATCAGAACAAATAACTTACCATGAAAAAGATTGTACAATTCATTATATAAACGAATTTCTTTTAAAATGCTCTCCAGTGTGCAACCGGCAGAATGAGAGGACTTCGTCATCTGTTGATATTTTTGCTCAGAAATACTGTTTGTTACATTGTGATTGGGGAGAATATCCTTTTCAAGTGTATATGATTCGGGAAAGATGGTGTTGGTATGTTCCACTTCTTCGATGATAGTTTTTAAACTATTTTGTCTAGAAGTTTAAAAATAAAATTTTTTATGTAAAATCAGATTATTTTAAAGTAAATTTATATATTTTTGTTTTGACAAGTTCTCAGCGAGCTATCATAAAAAATGGAGCCATTTCTCCGACATTTATCAAAATTGGTACGCATAATATCTTGGGTGAGCTGATTCTAGATCCGGAATACGTTTTGCGACTACATAATTGAAAAACTAATGCTGTAATTATGATTATCAAATGTAAAGAATGGTTTTTAAAAATATATATCTCCAGACTGTATGTGATGGTTACTGCTGAAGATGTCTTCTACCAACTTTTGCTTTTCAAAATTTAAAACAAAAACTTATTTGTTTTCAGATAAAATTTCTTAAATTACTTAAAATTGTGTTCTAAGTTAAGAAAATGTAAAACCTTGTTACATTATCCTTATTAGCGCCGTGGCGATTCCGCAGCTAGCATTCACGCTCTTACGGTTCATGTTCCAACCCATACGTCAGACCAGTCACAATCACAATAATGAGAACTGATATAAAACCAAACTTAACACTTACACACAAAATGACAACACACTTAAGAGGGAGAAACGCTAGAATTTTCTCCACATGACCTTCTCTTCCACGGCCATAATTGTTATACTTAAAACAATTTTTGATGTGTTAACATCTATTGGCACGGGTAGGGCAATCTATCAAAGTGAACACATGCAAACAACCCACAGGGGTAACATCACATACGTGGTTGTTGCACAACAGTAGTCTCAGCATGAAAATAATTGGTGTAACGCCATCGAACAAACAAGCATGTCGTCGTCGCCAAAGAGTATTGAATATTATAGAGAACTCATGGAACGAATTGTATAACTCAAAAGCAGTGACGACATCTGGCGAATGATTCAAAACGTATTACTCTCTTTTTGTCATAACTTGGTCCATTCATAATTTTGATGTAAAACATTGGTGCCTTTTGAAATATTTATGCTTTTTGTATTGTTTTATGTAATACCATTGTCGAAATGGTGCATTTATATTGAAATATTCTATAAAGAGAATAAGACTCGTTTATGCTCTATTACTCAGACTCTCTACATGAGAGCGGAAAAAGAGTGCAGAAAGTTATCTATACCATTCAATACTTTTTGTCGTCACTCTGTTTATGACAAAACCAAAACAATTATTTCAGTGAGCTAAATATTGCTTTATTTGTTTTAACAATATTAAATCTAATGTTAAAACAGATGCAAGCAAGAAAGTAGAAAGTTCTATTCGTTTTTTTTATTTTCCAATGTAACATTTACCAATGTGTCTATAGAAATCGAACAGGTACCGTGTAACGAAAAGGTGTTAACACATCTCCCGTGAGTTCGAAAACTGATTAATTTTTTTATGGCCCGTGGACAAACACTTTAATTACCACGTTCCTTATATGTACTACTTTTGACATAATTTTATTGATTGTAGACATATGGCCTTATTCATAAAAAAAAACAATAAATTAGCTTTAAAACATTCATCACACGCTGAAAAATCTGTCGTTTTATGTTGTTTGGATGCAAATACTACATGTGTTTGGATCTTGTCGCAAATATAATATACGTGTGACCAAACACATTGTGTTTGCTATTCAATATTACAAGTTTGAGACACAATGATTAATATGTTATATCATATGTGTTTGCGACCCAAATACAGCCGTATTTGTTTCACTGTTTATGCTCTCTCGAGACCAAGAGAATAAAAGAGGGGCAACGAGTGTGAATATCTTGTAGTGTGGATCTGTATTTGTGCATTATTCTCTCAGTGAGTGATTCATAAATATTCCTGAATGTGTGTGCATATTGCAGATGAAGACAGTGAGTGGTTCTTATTTTAGCTGATGTATTGCGTTTTAATTTCATGTATTCAGTCGTCAATGGTTCATCGAACAGAGGATATCAATAGCGCTTGATCAGTGAAAAAAAGAATATACAAACGTTGGGACGGTTAAATGGTTTGTGATGTTGCTTTGGTTTGTGTGTATGTGTTTCGCATATATTTATGTGTACTACCAAAGTGAGAAACTATTTTCAGGAAAGAAACTAAAAAGGGCAACAACGTGAACCCCTTTTTCTGCACGAGCCTCTACTGACATTTTTGGACTTTTAGTACTCTGCGGAAAAAAGTATCGAAAATATTTTTGTTTACTACTGAAATAGCTATATGTGACCTGCTCCACGAAAAGGGACCTCTGCGCCGAAAAATTTTTTTTTTACTTTTTGAGGATTCTTGTAGGAAAAAAACGCTCTTTCAAATGCCGCAAACCGCAAGTTGTCTTTTAGTTTTTTTACAAATCACCTGTAAAGATGAACATAATTAATGAAAAAATTGAAAAATGTGATAGAAATAAATATAAATATATTATAATTAGCAATATGTCAAAAAAAAGTGGTTTTTCCAATTTAAAGATATATGTACCAAATTATATGTACTGATTTGGGGATACATTCGGCTATCTGAAATGCTCATTAGGGTGGCCCTCAATTACATGATATGTGAATTATAGGGTGTTCTTGTTGTCATTGATTTTTCAACTGATTACGAATTTTTTCCTGTAATTTTATTAATATCCGAAAAACTGGAATTTTTTAATTTTTTACAATAAACCGGGTTAGTAGCCTTTCATTTAAGATGAATATTTCATTCGTACACTGAGAGAAAAAAAATTATTATAATAATAAGTGGTAAAGGTAGATTTACGACTTTTTCATTTAAAATGGCACAAGCACGTCACAAAGCTTAGTTTGGACGTTATGAGTTGAGGAAGGTAAAAAAGCTAAAAATTTTGGATTTTTTCCATTTTTCTTGAAGTTTTTTCAATTTTTTTTCCAAACGAAACATTGTACTGCGAAGCGCCTTGGTAGAATTTAAGATTTTAAGGTTCTAAACGAGAAATAGAAAATTTTGGCCAAAAATCTTTAGCCGTTTTTGTGCCATTTTAAATGAAAAAGTCGTAAATCTACCTTTACCACTTATTATTATAATAATTTTTTTTCTCTCAGTGTACGAATGAAATATTCATCTTAAATGAAAGGCTACTAACCCAGTTTATTGTAAAAAATTAAAAAATTCCAGTTTTTTTTTTTTTTAATTTTTAAGCCCACGAAAATGGTTAAACTGTGTTATATTTTGAAATACAACTAATTTTTAAAAAAAAACTCGTGGAATAAATATTGTTTCTGAGTCCCCAAAGATTCATATTCAACAATAAAAAAGTTCTTTTTCGCAAAAAGTCGTTTTTGACATATTGCTAATTATAATATTTGAAAATTAAAAAAAGTTCAATATCAAAGGTACAAAATTACAAAAATATCAAAATTTTACTCTATTTTACTCCTAACACGCTTTTTTGGTGGTTCTTCTGTAGCGGAAAAACGAAGCGCTTTTTTTAAACGCGTTTTTCTCAATAACTTCTTTTCGGCGCAGAAGTCTCTTTTCGTGGAGCAAGTCAGATATACTTTTTCATCACTCAAAAATTAAAAAGATTTTTGTAATTGATGGTTATTAATTCAAATTCAATTATTTATATTTTAATATCAACCTCAATTATATTTTTCGGAAAATGTTTACATATATATGTATATTGGACGAAGGACGGACATTTGCAAACTTAAAAATGCTTAATTCAAATTTTTATTATACGTTGCTATTTGCAGTATCTGTAAATCTTCCGAACGAGACTTGAATCCCATCTTCAATAATACAAGCAAACGTAAAAATGTGATGTGATAAAATGTATAGCTTCTTACCATTGTGGACGCACAAGCTTCAACAATGTATATTGGATAATTTTAAATACTAACGTATTGTTACGAATAAGTAAAAGCTTTTGCGTGCTGTTGATGACTCTACTAACAGTATGTAAATAACAGGCGGTTAGTGCTGCGGCTGAAAGTATGAATTGTAACAACGTACCAGCTCGCTAAACCAGTAGCATGAATTCACCTCAGTAAAGATAACTCTCCGCCATTCGAGATTGTTCTACAAAGATAAGCAACAACAACAATGTCTAGAAGGTTCTTGAATTCGCTAGATCTACCTTCATTAGAGTATGGTGAGTTGGTATAAATAGCGGAGGTGTTTGGAATGGAGAGTCAGTTTGTGATTAAACCCCGTAAAGTAAGCAACGCGAATTGATAGTAAAATACAAGACTGTTAAGTGTTATAAATAAAGTAAACTGTTGTACTATATAAGTAAAATATAAGGAAGTTAAACCGTTGTAATTATCGTAATTTAAAACGAACCTTGTTTTATTATTGGGAATAAAACAACGCAAACAGGACGAATAAGGAAATTCGTAACAGTATAGTCGATTGATTCTACATTTTATATTAAAGCCGTGGTTAGATTCTATTAAAAACCATAACTGTCGTGCCTATTATTTTTCTCTGTACTTGTTGCTTTAAAAATTTAGGTTTTTGGGTTCCGAGCGCTCGAAAAACTGTTAAAATTAAACTTGATAATTTCCGTTCGGATAGTTCGGTCCCTTTTTTATACACACAATTTCATTAATATTCAATTCACGGGAAATTTCCAAAAGAATACAATTTTATATTTTAGCAAAAAAAGTGTAATCTTGCAAGCTGTTCTTGAACTAGGGTAATGTATATGTTTTACATTTTTATATTTTCGTAAAACAGAATCAGTTCACTGAAAATATACGATTATTCGTAGGGATGCGACATTTTCGTTTGTTGGTTTACATTACTACAACGACAAGGTTCATACTCCCGACAGTTTTTTTTGAATATTCATCGTTGCTTTGCTCCAGCAACTCAATTGGTTGTTGCTGCAACGACTACATCAATGGTGCATGCTGGGTAAAAAACATAATAAAGTAATTATTATAAATAGTATTCTACAACTCTTGTTATTTGGGCGTCGTGTGATTTTTTCAATATTTTAGTTGTTATTACTCTATTTAGTCAAATATTTAAATTAAACAAAACGACTGTGTTTCTGCAACGTACCAGTTTTTAAAGCGACGAAACTGTTTTGTATCCAATAAAAGGAAACTCTATTTTTACACCAATCTTTACTACCTTTTTAGCAACTATGCAGAAAAGCATCAAAAGCTAGACAGTCAAAATTTCTCTTCACTCAAATGCCAACAAACAAAACGAGTGAAACCCTAGTACTTCTCCACTCTCTCTCTTACTCTCTTCATTGAATATTTCAATACACGAGCAGCTTTTTGATAGTGTTATTGTATATAACTATACAAATTCCAACCATGTTGAAGTAAAATTACATAAACTATGCAAAAAGTATGAAATAAGCAAGATATGACGCGAGAGACAAATGCGTTTGAGTGAACTCCTAGTACTTTTTGGTTCTCTTTTACCAGGGTTGCCAAGTTGCGCACATCTTCTGGTCGTCTAATTGTAAAGCATCAAAAACGATGTACAACAAGCATACTCGTGCACGTCAAATTGTCAGAAACTGTATGTCGCGTCATTCATCAAAATAAAAATAATAAATTGTAATTTTCTACGAACTAGCAAAGTGGCAAATATCATAAAATAGGCAAAAAAAGGGTGCTTGCTGTTAATGTTTGTACTTCATTCATATAAGGACAATACAATTTACATCAAACATATTAATCGCAACAATGGATCATTTTCATCACAGTAATAACACATATTGTCGCAGTGACTAAAGTTTTCCGTTTAATGAAATTAGTTTCGTTGCGTCGATGTATCTTCGTATATACTCTTAGATTTTTTTTTTAAATCGAGCGAACCCATCGCCGCCACTCTTACCCGCCCCTACCGATCGAGAGGACCACGTCCCCATAACGTGATAACAGCGTACACATAATAGACCGGTCTATAACGGGAGAGCAAGGATTATAAGTTCACACGATGCAACCAACTACAGAAATTCTTCACCAGTTGGTATTACACTAACATAAATAAGTATAAAAGTACATCACGAGATATTAATATAACAAAGACTTCATAATATACAATAACTACGAATAAAACCAAAACCAAATTAAAAATCAGACCAGATAGTAAGGAGAAAGTAAATCTACATATGTAAAGGAATATATAGCACTAATGCAATCGGTTCAAATGACAAATTATCCTATACTGTAGTTTCTCAATTACCAGTGAAATCAATAAACTGATATAGCTCATTAAAGTCACGGCACTTTCTCCTAACTGCATCAAAGGACGCATAATTCGAACGCTGAAACTCGATGTGAATGAGTTTATAGTACCTCGTGGGTCTCAATGGGACATTTATGAAAATCTTAGATAATAGAAATTCAGAACATATACATCCATCAATTATCTTCAAAACTGTAATAGAGTTTATCGTGGTACGTCTACTACTACGAGTCGGCAAACTGATCAATGCTAGTCTACTGCTATATGAAGGAATCGGGCTCCACTGATGGCCTCTGAGGCAAAAAATTATAAACTGTTTCTGGACCGATTCAATCATATTAACATACAAATTGTACTGAGGGTCCCACACAACAGATCCATATTCGAGAATTGGGCGGACTAGTGAAGTAAAAAGATTTTTCGTAACTTAAAATAAATAAATAAATGGTTTCCCATTACATCCCATGAAGGAATCGCGGAGAGCTTCTCGCATCCAGTGAGCTGTGCGCTTTCTAGTTGTACACTCACTGATTGGGACCTACAGTTTTACACCGGCTCCAAACCGTATTTTTGAAAAGCATTTTCATGGCTAAATACTCGATAGTATCGCCGTCACTATGGGAGGTGACCGCCGTCCAAAGAAATTTTAAGGTGGTCAGAACCTCAAAGATCTCAAGCAGAAGAGGCGCGCAGCGCACACTACCCATTGCACCAACGACGGCCACGTAGGAATCTGAAAATTCCTTTGCCCAACGTTTAATAAAGTTCAGAACACCATAAGCCTTATTTACCATCGTAATTATGTGGGAGTTGAAATTCAATTTTCTGTCCAAGAGAACACCAAGATCAACAAACGAATCCACCGATTCAAGAATATTGCCACCTAAAATGTATTTTGCCGAAAAGAATGATGACCTAGAGAACAGCATATGCTTACACTTCGCAAAATTAAGCTCCATCAAATTGGCTTCGCACCACGTCTGGAAAGTAGACAAATCCCTCTGAAGTAAAGTGTATTGACAAGGATCCTTGTAAGAAAAATATATCTTCACGTCATCAGCGTACATTAACAACTTAGAGTGCATTATGGAGGCGGGTAAGTCGTTAATGAATAACAAGAATAGAACCGGGCCAAGGTGACTGCCCTGAGGCACTCCATATGACACAAAAATTGATCTTGAGAATGATCGGCCAAATGATAACATCTGTTCTCGGTTAATTAAGTATGAACTAATCCAATTCAGCATGTTACTGCGATATTAAAACCCATTGCCCCGAGTTTATATAATAACAAATTGTTGTTAACTTTATCAAAGGCCTTACTAAAATCGGTAAAAATCACATCAGGTTGATCTCCATTAATAAAGCCGTCAATAATAGAGAAGAGGAAAACTGAAGCAAATTAGTCACTGTGGAACGACCCTTCCGAAAGCCACATGGATCTAAAATAGAGGAAACATGATGAGAAATTACCTATGTGACTAACTTCCCAAAAAGTTTAGGAATGACTCTCAATTTTGCAATTCCCCTATAATTTGCAACATTTACTAAACTACCAGACTTGTGGAGAGGGATTATATAAGAGCTTTTCCACTGTGCAGGAAAATGCCCGAACTTAAACGAAGCTTTGAATAAGAGAGTCAACGGCAAGCTGAGAGACTTTGAGCAGTATTTCAACATAGAGTCCGGGATACCATCAGGACCAGCTTTATTTGAGGCTTTCAATCTGATCAAGTTATCTAGCAACCACAAAGAATTTACGACAGGTGCATCAAACGGAATGGTAGAGCGGACACTGTACGGGTATGGTTTGGAAACATCATAGGCTCGGATGGAATAAATAGATGCGAACAAATCGACGAAACAATTAGCAATAGACTCCTCACCTGTATAATCAATACCATTCATTTTAATCCTGCAAGGTGTGGAAGACGAATTACGCTTCAAGTTAACAAATCTAAAGAATGATTTGGGGTTCCGTTTAAAATTAACCTTCAACTTATTCAAATATATACTCACGAGATTTAGTGTTGTATTTACTCCTAGCAACAATATACCTAGCATAGTCTGCTAGCAGTCCATTCCATTCTTGACACTGTTTAGAGCCCTTGAGGACCATGGGTGACCAGTATTACCCATTATAGACCTCTTGGGTAGCGACTTAGAAATATAGCCATTAATAAGATTATAGAATTCATCCAGGGCGATTTCAAATTCAAAATCATTATATACTATACCAGTCGGTATCAAAGGTAAGATTATTCAAAAGAATAAAGTTCGCAGGCGAAAAGCATAGGCCAACATAGGACGAAGAGCGATTGCAACCAACCTGCATGGTATCATATGTATAATTGATTCCCAGCGTTGGATGGGAACTATCCTCAGGAGAAAGTAACGAATCAATTCGAGAAATATCAAAGTTAATAGAATCATCCACTAAAACTTGATCAATGACTCGATTCATAGAATTGGGAATGGCGCTCAATTGAATCAAGCCAAGTTCGGATATATGCGTAACAAAATCAGATGACCAATCACACGGTGTCTGTTGCCGACAATTTTAATGTTCAAAAATTGGTGTACATAATAATATTCTATACATTTTCATACAACTCCTCCACAAACATTCTTTCATACATCATATCAACCATGTAAATAATTTTCGAACATTGATTTGAAAACACTTTAATGAAATCACGCAACATAGCATCGAGTACCGCTTTTGATCGAGGTAGAAACTTGTTGTTGCGCCCAACAGAAATAATAACCTAAAATAAAACTAAGGTATATTTGATAAATATTGTTACGAATAAGTAAAAGCTTTTGCTTGCTGTTAATGACTCTACTAACAGCATGTAAATAACAGGCGGTTAGTGCTGCGCCTGAAAGTATACATTGTAACAACGTACCAGCTCGCTAAACCAGTAGCATGAATTCACCTCAGTAAAGGTAGTTCTCCGCCATTCGCGATTGTTCTACAAAGATAAACAACAACAAACAATGTCTAGAAGGTTCTTGAATTCGCTAGATCTACCTTCATTTGAGTATGGTGAGTTGGTATAAATAGCGGAGGTCTTTGGAATGGTTAGTTTAGTTTGTGATTAAACCCCGTAAAGTAAGCAACGCGAATTGATAGTAAAATACAAGACTTGTTAAAGTGTCATAAATAAAGTAAACTGTTGTACTGTATAAGTAAAATAAAAGGAAGTTAAACCATTGTAATTATCGTAATTTTAAACGAACCTTATTTTATTATTGGGAATAAAACAACGCAAAAAGGACGAATAAGGAAATTCGTAACAATATTAAAAAACTAGTGAATTAAAAAAAGAATTTTAAATTCTTTTTTTTTATTTAACAGTGTCAATGGAGTCAGAGAATTGGTATCGGGTAAAGACATCCATGTCACAGACGGCAAGTTAAAGTCACCCAATAATAAAATACGGTCGTTTCTACTGGCTAAGGCAATAAATTTTGTAATAGCGTCAATATGCTCTTGATATATCTCAAAGCACGAAGATGGCGGTATATAAGTACGCGTGACAAACTATTTTCAAATTGCCTAAATTAATGGACACTACAATAAATTCAAGATCGCCAATATCATTAATTGTAACTAACTCAGCAGATAAAGAATTTTCAAATGAGATTAATTTTACAAAAAATATTAAGTAATATTTTACCAAACGCAGAAATAATTTAAAACAATTTCCATATCTTTTCGAACCTCTCATCAACACAATATTCTAAGCAGGAGAAATGTAAATTTTTTTAACAAAAGTTTACTCTTTAGTTACTTTCGTCAGTATTTTAATATTTTCAATATTCTACAAAAGGAAAACAAAATGCATGTATATACTTTTTTCATTTTGAACTTTAATACATAACTCATTTTCTATCTTGAAAACCTTTGCAAGTACTTGCGAAAACATTGTAATTTTTGACAGAAAGTTTAAATTTACTTTCAATAGGTTAATATTTTAGATATTTCACAGAGATTTCAATAATATATATGTACTTAAATAATTTGGATAGGATGCTAAATGCCAGAGATAGGCCCCATTATAGTTTCAAGCCTTGTGAAACTTAAACCAGAACTTCACTGCTCACTGCTCTGCATCTGAAGCGCATCACCGTCGTAAATGCAACAAACAAGCACTTCCGAACCGGCCCAATGTATAAGTATTAGGGATGTCAATCGGGATTTCCATAAAACTCGGGATTTTTCCTTGACTCGGGATTTGACTTGAGTTTTCGGGCTTTAAATTAAAAATAATGGTCTGAAATTGACAACAAGGCGATTAAATTAGACAAAATTAATTTGTACTAAACGAAAAATTGTTTAACTAGTAAGATTAAATAAGGCTTGCAATTTATTCAGCTTGCAATTTGCCGAAGTCATTGCCGGGTTTAGCTATTGAAAGCTTACAGCTTCAGAGCAACAATTGTGAAACCATCTCGCTATATTTGCCTTTTTAGTTACAAAAGAGAAACCTACTGTTTGTTGCAGGCTGAAAAAGCGGTCCGTTTTTGTTTAGATGCAAATATTAGGTTTTTGTAGTTTGTCGCAAATATAGTATACTTGTGTCCAAACACAATATTACATATTAGAGACACAATGATTTATAGGTTATAATATATGGTTTTGTGACCTAAATATACATTTGTTTGTTGAAAACTGCTGAAAACAAAAATGTGACAGACAACAAAGGAACAAAAAAGCAGCAGATCTTAAATACATGAAAACAATGCTTGCAAACACGTACATGGTTCCTACAATATGTTGTTGGGACCGTTTTTTTTCAGCGGGGGCCATTGTGGAATTATCTTCTTTATAAGATGACGAAGAATTACAATCTTTCGACATTTGTTTAGCAGAAACAAAAAATTACATTACAGAAAAATCACATATCAGACCACTTATTGAAAATGCCATCGATTTTAGCGAATATACTGAGGAAGATCAAAATGAAAATGTTTCTATAGGCAACAAATGTAACGACGGTATTGACAAATATAAGTCCTGTAAACTTTCAATGCCAATCAATGTTTTTGTATCAGGTGGAATAAGAAGCGATAAGTTTCAAGCTGTATACAGTTTTTTGTTAACAATTTTACCAACAAACATCGATTGTGACATATGTTTTTCGACAGCAGCTTTAATAGCCAAAAAAATCAGTTCGAGATTAGTAGACTATACTTTTAATGCTCTAATTCTGTTGCGGGCTTTTCTGACAAAATAATTCCTTTATTCTTATATATGTTATATACAAATTACACATATGTATGTATATAAAAAAATAAATTGACTTTTTTTATGCTTGTTTTATGTGGTGTCCGTATAATGCCTGTTACATACATAGACCGCATCGAATCGATTCACAGACAATTTTTACTTTTAGCTTTACGTGGTGTCGCTTGGTACATTTATGAAAATCGACTGATGCTTATTGATCTTCCTACACTTGAAAATCGCTGGTATATGTTAAATGCTATGTTTATTGTAAAACTCATTAAGGGCTGTATAGATTCAAATTTTCTCATGAGTCAAATAAATTTTAATGTTCCCTGTAGTTTGGCTCATTTACAATGAGATCAATAATTCCTTACGCGCTTCAGATTCTTTGAATATAATTAAGCAACGTTTAATTCATAATTAATCGGGAACTATTATCCAGCTTATGTTGCCAACCATTTTCCTCCGATAAACCAGTCCTGCTTCTATTAATCAATCTTGTTATAAATCCTGAATCCTACAATGAATTGTAGCTGACGCTAACTAAATAAATAAATCATTAGCGGTTGAGGCCAGATCCTGACATTCATGTTCCTCATCTTCATGTTACTGCTCTTCACGTTCCTGCTCTTCATGTTCCTGCTCTTCATGTTCCTACTCTTCCTGTTTATCTCCCATTATGCTACTGTTTATCGTTCCACACATATTGTTGCGGCGTTCCTGCTCCAGTTGTTACTGCCTATGTTATCTCCTATGATTTTATCCTAAAGTTTCTGTGGATCCTTCCAGTCAAATTTGTGGAGACTGTTTACCATTTCTCTTGTTCCTGCTCATCCCCCTGTTGTTATACTCCAGCTGATGTCCCTGTTCCTGTTCCTCATGTTCCTGTCCCAGCGCCAATATTGTTACTGTTTTTATTATAAGTTATTTTTTATTTTTGTATTTTGTACTATTATAACTAACATACAAGATAATTATAATAATTTTTTAACTATTTTATTTCATTTTAATTATTATTTTATGTTAATATTTTTATTTTTATACATTTTTTTTAATTTTTAAATTTTACAAATTTTCTTCTTATTATTTTAATTTTACTCTACTCTTTTTCTTATGTTAAATGTATTTTAATTTTATTAAGTATTGTATGTTATGTCTACTATAATATAAATTTTATAACGTTGTTGAACATATATTACCGACTGTATCCTATTGAGGATTGTAGCTATGAAATAAATAAAATAAATGTATGCCTAAAATAATTATGAAATACCTCTTTGATTTGTTCAATACTTATTTGACTTCTTTTAGTTCTTACACTAAACCTAAGCGCCCCGAAAAATCCCGGGCTCCCGGGATTTAATTTTTCAAAGTCCCGAAGCCCGGGCTTTTTAAAACACAGTTCCGTTTGATATCCCTAATAAGTATACATGGGACTAAATAATGGGCCATGGGCCTATCCGTGGAGGTTGGAAAGTTTCTGATAACCATTCACTTGGGAGTGACCAGAACTGAAAAGAAGAAAATCCTGGTTTCGACATATTGCATCCTGGTCAGTGTCTGATCCATAATGGGCGTTTCTTGGCGGCATGTCCCGTCAAAGGTAAATCCTACTGACATCGTCTCCAGAGGAAGTAGCGTTGATGATTTGAAACGATCAATCTGGTTCGAAGGCCCTGCGTTTCTGTTGCGGGAAAGTGACCACTGGCCTGTAAATGAACATTGTTTATCGGAGGAGCATTTGGCATTAGAAACGCGAAAGTCTAATGTGTTTCTCGTCGAATTATCTTTTGGATTTGACAAATCAACAGACTTCGTATAACAAACTTCTGCGAATTTTCTCGTATATTTTACGATTCTGTACTAAGTGCCGCAAGGGCAAGTCTGTGGGAAGCGCAGTGGAAACCCATTTATACTTGGTTTTGAAAAACCGCTTCGCAACAAACCATGGTACGAGGAAGAGTGTCGTATTGCAAATGATGAAAATAACGCAAATGATGAAAATAACGCTGTGACTGAGCGGTATAGGGGAAAAAAAGGAGGTAAACCGTCTGTTTATGCGAAAAGTAAAGTGGAGAAAGCACGAGAGTGAGAAAATTGAGACATACAGAAGAAAGAACGAAGCCCGAAAATTCTACCAAAAAGTCAAGAACGGAACTAATGGGCATGGTTCAGACCCAGCTTTTGGAAATAATGCATACACGGCGATTGGAGACTCTGTGTACTATATCCCATATTTAAAAAAACAGCAGCCACGGACTGTCCCTTCGGCCACGGACTGTCCCTGCAGGCTGTGTCAGAGACACGGCCATTAAGTTTAACGTAGAATACGCCATCCGATAAGACAGAAAACATATATAACAATAAATGATAAATAACATAAGCAAATGAATTTATTTATTTGATAGTTACTTTTGATAATATACAAAAGCTTATGGTAGGAAAAATAGGATAAATATGTTTTTAAATTAAAAGAGTAAGGATAAATGATAAATAACAGACGCAAGTCAATTTGATTACATATATACGAAATACGAAATATACGAAATTTCAATATTTCATCAATCAAAACAACAGCCGAAGGTTTGTGTCCACACTGAAACAGCAGCATAGTTTGTGTTCACGCTACAAACTCAAACACTTAACCAAACACTACACATATTTTCGAGTGTATGTGTTTAAACAATTTTCATTTGAGAAATTTAAATATTAGGAAGATATCAACCAATATGAAATGTATATCAAACAAAAGATAACATCTTCATTTACCTACAAAAAATTTTTTAAAAAAAGTTAAAAAAAGTCAATGAAATAAAGATTACAACAATAACAATCTGACATGACTCCCTATACCGTAAGGTAAGACGTATTCTACGCCAAAAAGTGAACCGAGTCTGTGTCTCCATAGCAAATATGGTTCTATCAAGTATAATGTGCGAGAGACTGAAACCAATTATCGCTGACCTGATTGGACCATACCAGTGGCTTCAAATCGACAACTGACCAAATTTTCACCGTACACCAAATCCTGTAGAACACAAACAAATCGACACCTATCATATATTTGTCGGTTATAGAAGTTACTGCAGTGTTTTCCAGAATTGAGAAGGAGTCAGTAGAATTGGGTCTGACAGTAAATGAGGACAAAACAAAATTAATGGTTTCAACCAGTAGGGTCTCCCCACGATTAGACCAAAGCGTGAACGTTGATAACCGTTATAATTTCGAGGTTGAGATCAAGCGGAGAATTGTGCTTGTGAATAGTTTTTATTTTGGACTAAGCAATCACTTTAGGGATAAAGCCCTCTCTCGAGTAACAAAAGTCCAACTATACCAGACTCTCATACAACCTGTCTTGCTTTATGGCACAGAATCCTGGGTCTTATCCACTGCTGCCAAGTATGTCCTGTAAAATACTGCCAAATGTATCCGAAAATCTGCTAAAAAATTTATTTAGAAAATTTTTTCAAAAATCCGCTAAATTATAAGAATATCGAAATAAAACGCATTTTATTTACGACACACATATGCATTTCATTTATTTTTCCTTAAAAGGATATATGTATAAATACGTATAGTGTAAAAAGCTTAGAATTGGTTTTTAAATTTATAGTTTTGGTTTTAAATTTAGAAAGTAATTAGTTTTCAGTTGCTTGCATTTTAATATGGATAGAGTAAATTATTTAGTTAAAAATGTAAGACCAGTCTTCCGCTGTTTCACTGGTATATGCGGCAAGTGTCCGACATTTTTAAGTAACTTCATACTCGTAACAAGATTTGTTATTACATTTGAGACCATATCTGAAATTTAAAAAACCAGAAAAATATTGTTGAAAATATACGTATGTATGTATATTAATTTAAAAACTTACCTTACATTAAGCACAGCATTTACAGTACTTTTTATTAATCTCTTTCGTAACTTAGATTTAACAATATTTAGTTGACTGAAAACTCGTTCAGCCTCTGAATTTGACCAAGGTAATGACAAAATTTCTAACGCAAAATTTTCCAATTCTTTGAATGGGTTATTTCCCCCAAAGTCTTTAATATAGAACACTTCAACCCAAAACGAACTTATTGATGAAATTTCAGTCCATTTAACAAACGATATGGTGGTATACTGACTATTTATAACATCGATTGTATCACGGCATGTTACAAATAATTTCAAAAGCGGAATTATGCCATCTCTGTTTTGTTTTAAAACACATTCACTTTTCATTCAAATATAATAGTGCTGAGCTGCTGTCAGACAATGAAATTGGGTAAAATTACAATGATTTTTATCTGTGTACATCACAGGGAATGCTACAATGTACACCTCTTGAAATGCTAAAATATACAACTGTTAAACAATATAAAATAAAAAATATTAAAATTGTTTACCTCCAAACGCAGAATAAAAACCGCTAAAACTCCCGCTAGCCGCTAAAACACATTTTTCTCCGCGATGGGCATTAAAAATCCGATAGATTTAGCGGGAAATCCGCCAAATTGGCAACACTGGTCTTATCGCAACCATATGTACACAGAAAAAAATATTGGCCTGTAAATTTCAATTAAAAATATAATTGAATTGTTTCCAAAAATTCAATTAAAAATTAAATGAATCAATTAAATTTTTAATCATATTTACAATTAATCTTTTGAGTTTACAACAGAACAACTTGCCAGTTGGCAAGGCGCATCTCTGCGGCGCTAAAAACGTTTAATTTTTGAGTGTATTATCTGTGAATCTTTATAGATTAATATAAATATGCATGATATGTTCTTAACAAAAATTGTTGTGATGAAGTATTTTACAGAAAGTTGAATTTTACAGCGCCGGTGGGAGGCAATATGTGTGGCGGCTGAGTCACACGCCGTCGTCGTCACATTTCGTACGGCTCTAGTCTTTGATATACAACACTGTTGTTATATGTAATTCGTTTATTGTTGATTGAAGGATTTAATTTAGTGAATTTAAAGAATAATAGTGTTAAATTGTCTTGTTTCGTGATTAAAACTGCGTTTTTTTGTAATTGTGTTCAATTGGCGTGTTTTTGAATAAATTTTATTGGAAATGGGTGCTTGCGTTGAGTGTTTTGATTGCAGTGAAAAATGTGGCGCCCCCAAACACTTTTTATGCACTTGAAAAGACACAATTTGCCGCCTTATGCCACATACAATTGTTTACACGAAAATTGTTTTCAGAAATTTCACGAAAAAATCAACGTTAAGACTCACCTTCTTAGACATTTTGAACGTGTAAAACAAGAGTGCCCTGAATTGGATAAAAGCAATACATTTCTCCAACAAAGCTGTGAATATACAGAAGAGATGTAATGCGACAATGGAGTGATTGTTGCTGCGGAAGGAGCAGATATATTGAATGTTTCTCCAGAACTACCAGAGCAGTTCCACTCTTTCAGTTATAAAAACAAAATAAAAATAATTTGTGAGAACGCAATGGAATTTATTGTTGAATTACATTCTCTCAATCATAATTTATTCGAACTGTTTTTTGTGATGTATTTATTTTGTATTTAATAAAAACCGTTCAAACATTAAATGTTCAATATATAATTATAGTTTAAAAGAACCGGACATTAGTTCCGATTATGCATCCAAATTCTAAAAAATTAAATTCTTTATAGGTATAAGTACATGTGTATCTGCGAAACATTGAATAAAATCGCTTTAAAAACAGAACATTTTACTTTTTCTAGAGTCGTCGCAGGGGGTGGGGTTTCATGCTGAAAAAAGCAATAACGGTTTTGATTGATTCAATTCAAAATTTAATCAAAAATGGCGAAAAAAATCAATAATTTTTTTAATTAACTTGATTACATACTCAATAAATATTTTTGATAAAATTCAACAAATGTTTTAATCAAATTTATAAATTTTTTAATTGAAGTTTTTGTTGAAGAATTTACAAATACCTATAGCTAATAATATCATTTTTGTAATTACACCAAAATCAATTAAAAAATTAATCAAATAAACAAATTTTTTAATTGAAATTGATTTTTATTTTTTTCTGTGTAGGAGTCTTCGAGAGAAAAAAAATCCGAGAAATTTATGGCACTATAGTGCACAACGGCGGGTATAGGCGATGCATGAGCTACAGCCCGACATTGACATAGTTAAGCGGATCAAAATAACGCGATTGCGCTGGCTAGGCCATGTCAGTAGAATGGAAGAAGACGAACCTACACGAAGGTTTTTCGAAACCGAACTCGAAGGAAGACGAAAAATAGGAAGACCAAACCTCCGCTTGAGGGATCTGGTTGACGAATCCTTGCGTATTGCCAACTGGAAAGATAAGGCAATAGAGAACTGGTTGGCGACCCCCCGGGGTTGTTCGAGAACGGATATGTAAGTTAAGAACGCATTGCAATTCACACAGTAAATTTTGTTACGGGATTCATATTTCAAACGGGAATTTCCGGGATCCCGGGAAATTTGTTTATTTTTCCTGCTTTCCCGGAAAATGAGAAGGTCCGGGAATTTGCATTCCCTACTTCTAAACAATGTTTACAGCAATTTTGCCATATTTTGTTAACAATAGTAAGAAAATACGGTAAATCAACTATACATATCGTCGTTCCGAAGTTATCTTCACGTATATAACAAAATCAGAAAAAATGAGATAAGACTATTTCATGGGACACATTTTTTAGATCTATCCATCTGTTTAATCCCCAGGTCCCTATCTCTTATGGTTTCAGAGATATTATGTAGTCATTTTCTTGTACATCCATTTTGGTAAAAATTTAACACGTTATGATACCATATCAACCATTATTGTGGATATACAATAAAAAATATATGAACATTTTGAATTTAAAAAAAAAATTTAATTTATAATGATTAGACAGACGTAAGAAAAGATATCATCCTATTAATATATGCATTTTGTTTTCGTTCTATATCTCAAAAGTAACTCCGGATAAAGTCTATAGCATTACAAAAGGTAACAAAAAAAATTGCATACAGTGCATCACAAAAGTAAGTATAAGTAAGCTCAAAAGGAACGAAATTAACATCACAAAAGTTAGTATGCAGTACGTATGATATTTGGATGTGTATTAAAGGTGCATGTGATTCATTTACTATATTTTAAGAAATCAATATTTAGTAGGATATCCTCTATATTTTATAATTTCATGACGTCGTGATTGCATTAAATCTACCAACTGTGGTGTCACAGAACTTGGCATTTTCAACAATTATTCCACAGTAAAATTTTTGAGATCATCTCTCCCTTTTATATCCCGTTTTCGTATTTGGCGATCAAGGTGATTCCAAAGGTACTCTATGAGATTGACATCTACCGATTGACGAGGAGTTTTAAGTTGTTTTATGTGATACAACAGCGATTCCTTCACAATGAGAAACGTATGCTTCGGATCATTGTCATGTTGAAATATGAAAGTGTCCTAATTCTATGGCGCTTTCTTGCAAATTGGTTTCCAGAATATTGAGGTACAAATACTTGTTCACAATTCCGTCAATAAATACAAGTTTTCCACCTCAGATGCCGCCATGCATCCCCATCTTTTGCCGGTTTATGTGACTAATGAATCGCTTTTATCTAATACTTCAGCCATGATATCCAGGTCTGTGCAACACACGGCGAATAATTTCTGAATGGCACGATTGTCCTGTTTCTTTTTCAATTTCTGCTTGTATTTTTGGTGCACCTTTCTTTGGGTTTACCGTAACTTTTCTTAATATTATCTTTTCTTCTTGTCTGTTAAACACTTTCGGGTCTCCGAACACGGTTTATTTTTCGTGGAGCCCTCAGACTTAAAGTTTTCTATTACTTTTTACAGAGTAGCACTACTTTTGTCTACAATGCCGGCAATTTTTCTTAGAGGATTTTTGTCTTTGTACAATTTTATTATCAGATTCTCCAAATACTGAGACAGTTCTTTGTCTCGTTGTGCCTAAGCAGCAAAACTTGATTTTAATTTCTCAGACTTATTTTGTGGAGTTAATAGCTTGTACAGATTCGTCTGAATCCATAAAAAGAGAAACTTCCTTGATTAAAGTCAATTACCGAATGGATAACCAATTGTCGCATACCTACTTTTGTGACCACAATATTAGAATTTTCTAAGAAATCTCGCCACAAATAATAACGGGATCATATTGAACGGTTGAAATTATTGCTTTTGTAACGAATATCGTAGCGAGTGTTGACAACTAGTATAGAAACTAGAGTGCGAAAGAGCAAAGTACGAAAAAATATCATATTCGTCGAAATTACAACTTGTATACTTATTTTTGTGATACACTGTACATTGTCGCTGCACCCTAATGTATATATACGTGAAGATAATGTCGAACTAAAAAATTAAAAGGGTGTGAAGATAAATTTATCCGATAAATTTATTTATCGAAGACGCCAACCACTTATACAAAATTTCTGAAATCTCATTGTTTGTCAAAAAAAAAGAAGTTTTGTACAGAAAAAAGAACCAATAAGCGTTTTTTAAGCCATTTATGATGAATATAGCATATAATTAGCTTTATATAGAAACAAATATTTTTTCTTCCTGTAAAAAACTGACATTGGCTATTTTTTTTCTAACCTGGGACGCTCACGACAAAGGCGAATGAACTTCTATTGTATAGCCGCCTAACACCGCAGGAGCGCATAAACAGCGCAGCCTATATATCCTGATTCCATTTGAGATCGGAGATATAGCCTAATTTACGAACTGGCCCAATAATAATGATTTCGAGTGCCAATATTGGGCACTCCTTATTAAAGTGAATGGACTAACTATATACTCCAAATTATCCCCATGGGATCACATAACATCCCCATTACAAATATATGCTGATTCCATTTCAGATCGGAGATATAGTCAACTTTATGAAGCGACCCATGTCATTGACAGAAATACTGATTTCGAGTGCCAATATTGGACACTCCTGATAAAAGTGAATGGACTAACTATATACTCCAAATTAGCCCCATGGGAGCACATAATAACCCCATTACAAATATATGCCGATTCCATTTCAGATCGGAGATATAGTCAACTTTATGAAGCGACCCATGTCATTGACAGAAATAATGATTTCGAGTGCCAATATTGGACACTCCTGATAAAAGTGAATGGACTACCTGTATATTCCAAATTAGCCCCATGGGAGCACATAACGCCCCCGTCCCAAATATGAGCTGATTCCATTTCAGATCGGAGATATAGTCAACTTTATGAAGCGACCCATGTCATTGACATAAATAATGATTTTGAGTGAAAATATTGGACACTCCTGATAAAAGTGAATGGACTACCTGTATATTCCAAATTAGCCCGATGGGAACACATAACGCCCCCATCCCAAATATGTGCTGATTCCATTTCAGATCGGAGATATAGTCAACTTTATGAAGCGACCCATGTCATTGACAGAAATAATGATTTCGAGTGCCAATATTGGACACTCCTGATAAAAGTGAATGGACTAACTATATATCCGAAATTAGCCCCATGGGAGCACATAACATCCCCACTACAAATTTATGGTGATTCCATTTCAGATCGGAGATATAGTCAACTGTATGAAGCGACCCTTGTCATTGGCAGAAATAATGATTTCGAGTGCCAATATTGGATACTATATATTCTGAATTAGCCCCATGAGAGCACATAATATTTCCATTACAAATATATGCTGATACCGTTTCACATCGGAGATATAGTCATTTGTATGTACATAATTGTGTAGTTACACGAAGTACAGGTACATACATTCCTGTTTATCCGAAATTAGCTCCGTAGAAACAGGTAGCTCAATAGAAACAGGCAGTTTCATAGAAACAAGTACCGTCTCTACAGCTCGAAAACCTTTCGTGGTCGTGTGTTTCCAATGTTAGTTATGAAAGACAAACATTTTTAAAATCTATTATTTTTTATTGCTAATAATTCCTTAAAAAAGACTCATATAAATAATAATAGTATTAAATAAAAAAAAATTAAAAATAAACAGATGTAACGGGTTTTTCAATAAGAGCGCTACAAAAGTTATTTAAATAAAACAAAACCGGTTTTAGATACCAAGGAAATTCTTTATTCCTGTGAAAGTACGTTCAATGCCATTATGTATGGAACTCGATTTCTTTTGCATGGCCAAAACGGGCACGCTTGCAGAAGTCCAGACGCTGAACCCAATTTTCGACGGTTTTCAAGCATAAATCGGCCGATACTGCTACAATTTCACGTTCGATATTCGTACGAAGTTCATCAATCGTCGCTGGCTTGTTGGCATAGACCATAGACTTGACGTAGCCCCACAGGAAATAATCTAACGGCGTCAAATCGCACGACCGGGCGGCCAATCGACTGGGCCATTTCGTGAGATAACACGTTCACCAAACTTGGTTTCCAATAAATTGATTGTGGCATTCGCTGTATGGCTTGTGGCCCCGTCCTGTTGGAACCACATGTGCTCCAAGGCCATATAATACAATTGGGGCCAAAAATATTGGGTTATCATTCGCATTTCTGTGCAGTCTGGATCATCATGGAAGAAGTACGGCCCAATGACGCCGCCGGCCCATAAACCGCACCAAACCGTAATTTTTTCGGGATGCAATGATGACTCATGGATTACGTGTGGATTGCTGTCGACGAATAACGCATATTTTGCTTATTGACGAAGCCATTCACAGTGGCGTACTGATATAGTTGGGGGCCTGGGGCTATAGAGGGCACTATATTTATATATATATATTAGAGTTCGTCATAAAATTTAGATTTTCGGATATCATCACTCTTTAGAAGGTTTTTGCATCAATAAAAATGATGCTGTAATTTTTTTTTCAAATTCCATCTCCTTCCCCTGCCTCTCGGCGACTGAAAACGTGGATTTTGAGTGACTTTTGTAAAATAACCAAAAGTGTTGAAAATGTATTAAATTGGACTTGACTATTCGATTGTACAGGAAAAATTAGGTAAATAGTCCTTTTTTTACGCTTTTTTAATGTACCAAAAAAAAAAATTATTTTTAGAATTTTTTCTTAAGCGCACAATGAAAATGTTTTACCCTCTGAGGAAGATGGTGCAAAAATTTTTACAACCCGTTAAAGAGATATTAAGCCCCAAATCATTATTCTTAAATGAAGACAACATAATTTATAGTTTTGAAATTTTATTTTTTCTATTAAACAACAATTAATGTTAATTATTTTATTCGATTCTTCAGGAAAAGTTAGTCAGTTTTATATTATATATGTATATATGTATAGGAAAAATGAAATATTTAGTGACTAATATACTAAGACATCAAGTCGGGAGATAGATAAAATATATGTTTAATGATGCGGATTTAATTTAATTTTTACATTTAACGACTTACGATTTAATCATACGGATTTCAATAAAAAGTAAAAACAAGAAACATATTAAAATGTTTTTTTGCGAGCCTTGACTTCTGAAAATTGTTGGATTAATTCATCAAAATTCACATGTTTTGCAATGTCATTTTCAATTGATAGTACGGCCAAGCTTGTCAAACGAGATTGGCCCATTGTAGAACGGAGATAGTTTTTATTCAATTTCATTTTTGAAAAACTCCTCTCATAAGAAGCCACGGACACACAAATAGTAAGAAACAGTTTGAGTGCCTCTGTTATGTTTGGCAACGATTCACGAAAGTCCATTTCAATAATAAACTTCAGCATTTGTAGTGATGTCCATGAGGCCGCATCATCAATTTTTATGCCAGAAGCCTTCAGATGCCTTCTGAGCCTCTTCACTTCTGGCAACATTTCTTCTTCCTCTAAATCATTGAAAGTAGCTGTGAACTGATGTATATGAGTTATTATCGTTTCATCATTTTATCTTGCAAGGTTTTCTGAGTGCACAACAGCAAACTGTTCATATACATTGTTCATCGATGTTAGTCTTTTTTCCAGTTCTATATGAAAGTTGTCAATACACACTAACATAGAACGTTTCAATTCTTGCTGTGGAGTCAAACCTGCATCCTGAGCTTTTTCTTTGGGCTGAAATTAGGAAAGTAGCTCGTAATCATCCGGTAAAGATGCCATATAACTTCGGTAGCTCTTCCATGCAGTTTGATGAGGCTGACAGAGGATTTTACAATTCTAAAAACGGTCCGCTGGACATGCGCATGGACCGTGGCAAAGAAAACTCTTTGGCCATGCTCGTACGGGGCCTGGGGCGGACCGCCCCCCCGCCCCCTCCTCCGTACGCGTCTGGCCATTCAGCCAGAAATGAGCCTCATCGCTGAAGATGATTTTCCGATGAAAATCCGAATCATTTTCAAGTTTTTGCTCAGCCCAATTCACGAACATACGACGCTTATGGTGGTCAAGCGGCTTCAGTTCTTGCGTCAATTTGATCTTGTAAGGATGTAGGCCAAGATCTTTTCGCAAAATTCGCCACAACGACGTCACAGAGATGCCCAACGCTTGAGAACGACGTGTGAGACACATTTGGGCTTTCTTGAACTGAAGCCTCAGCGGCAGCAATATTCTCGACACTACGGGCACTTCTTAGTCTCACTGGCACGGGAACATTTTGTACTACGCCTGTGGATTCAAATTTTTCCACTAGACGCTCAATTGTTGATCTGGTAGGACGATTATGACGACCATAAATTGGACGTAGCGCTCTTAAAGTTGAGGCCACTGACTCCAAATTTCGGTAGTAAATTTTAATAATTTCGACTCGTTGTTGGCTCGTATATCTATCCCTGATGAAATGGCAAACCTTACTGAAGAGAAATGTCAAAAGAGCGGGAAAAAATATGGCGTCGTTTGCTGTCCCTATCGATTTACTTTTGTAGCATCTCTGTTGAAAAACCCGTTACATGTATGTATGTACCTGTACTTCGTGTAACTACACAATTATGTACATACAAATGACTATATCTCCGATCTGAAATGGAATCAGAATATATTTGTAATGGAAATATTATGTGCTCTCATGGGACTAGTTCAGAATATATAGTATCCAATATTGGCACTCGAAATCATTATTTCTGCCAATGACATGGGTCGCTTCATACAGTTGACTATATCTCCGATCTGAAATGGAATCACCATAAATTTGTAGTGGGGATGTTGTGTGCTCCCATGGAGCTAATTTCGGATATATAGTTAGTCCATTCACTTTTATCAGGAGTGCCCAATATTGACACTCGAAATCATTATTATTGTCAATGACATGGACCAGTTCATAAATTAGGCTATATCTCCGATCTCAAATGGAATCAGGATATATAGGCTGCGCTGTTTATGCGCTTCTGCGGTGTTAGGCGGCTAGACATTAGATGTAGATACGTGAAGATAACTTCGGAACGACGATATGTATATAATAAATTTCTAAGTTAAAAACAATATTACAAAATATGCTACCATTCGAAGACATTTTTCAGACTTGCCAATTGTTTTTGATGAACTATTGGTTTGGATATAAAATTGTATCCTATTGTCTATAAATATGGAAAAAAACATACATCTTCCATCCTCTGGAAATGTCCATATAGTTTCTGGTTTGTTTAAATAATAGCACAAATTTGGAAATTCTTAATATTGGGTTATTAAATTTTTTTTAAACGTTTCTCAATGTTTCCCGAAAAGTTATATGGCTTAACCTTGTTTTTTTTAAGATTTAGTTTTAAAAATTGTTGTCATACACTTTGAAGTATTTGTTTGTAGCAATACAGTTATTCTAAAACATCTACAGCAATAAACATGTTATTATATTTACCAATTTTTATCAAAATATGAGAAATTATAACAAAAATATACAATCAGACTTACCGATTATAACAGCCGTCATTTCTTTCAGGAACAGTGTCTTTACAATCAGTTATGGTAATTCCAAAAGCATCATCTGTAAAAATCATATTCAGAATGATAATATTACTTGGATCTAGTAAAAGTAATGAATTATGCATTAAGTTATTACACTGATTATTATTAAAAATAACTACATGTAAATGCCATTTCAAATCAACAACAATGCAAATAAATGCTCAATTTTAATTTTGAACACAATAATTAAAATATAATATTAGTAAAAGTTCAGAAATATACAAACACTGTATTAAAATTCCATATCGAGAGCTTATATTCAATACCAGCTATACGCAAAAACACAATTTTTCAGGAGAAGGAAAAAACAGTTTATTTTCCGAACTCTCGAAGATTGAAGTAAATTTTCTTCTAGTATTTTTGTTAAATATTATTAGTGGGTACTGCATACAAAAATTATTTAAAGATTCAATCTTTGAGAGTTCGGAAAATATACTGTTTTTTCCTTCTACTGAAAAATTGTGTTTTTGCGTATAGCTGGTATTGAATATAAGCTCTCGATATATAAATTTAAAGAAACACATCTTAAGCAAACATCAAATTCTTGTCAAACATTGTGAGTTTATTAGTAAAACTCAGTTTGACGTCGAATACAGGACATATCAAACATGAAGTTTCAAACATTAATTTTTACGCGGATTTTCTAATGTAATGACGTGTGCGGTATTATGAGTGACACGGATGATTCAGGGGGTTTCTATGGCACACATGATCGAAAAACCACTAGGGAAATGATGTAGAATGAGAGACCAAAGAAGGCATACAGATTAGAGACCATGCAGCAAACTTAGTTTAAAAGTGTTTGATTGATACTAATGACAACTAAATTATGTTTGCATTGAACGAAAATACGAATTCCCTTTTATTTCTGTCCGTATTATGCCAACCACAGAGTAAATTACCAAAGCAACTCGAACTCGATGAAATGGCCTACTACCACGTCGTCATGAAGAGGCATCGAAGAGAGTAATGGAGGCACTTTAGTATTGCTCTGTGGATGATTGTATCTTTGCTGTTGCATTGGTGGTAGCATAGAATAACACATACCATAGAAGCTTTTATTCGCTCAATAAATTAAACGTCATAGGTACGATGGAAAGTAAACATTGGGTGGTGGAAAATATGGGTTCAATAATACCAGATAGTGGCAATAGTATACAGCGATCAACAAAGGAACAACAACCGAATTTCGTGTTTTTGTGGCAAACTAGTTATGTTAAATACAATACAAATGTATACCAACGATAAAAGTCAACAAAAAAGTGCAAAATACATTTAAATTTTTCAGTTCTACACCAAAACGACAGGAAAAAGTTAAGTGAACATATTTTGTAACTCCACCTGGTGTAAGGTAATTTTAAATTTAATTGCTCTCATTTCCACAAACCTACGATGAAGAGTGTGAAATGAAACGTCAGATGAGAGAATAAGTTTATCTATGTATGTGTTATTCTAAGGGTGGTAGCTGTACGAAAGAAAACCAAAAAAATTCGGAAGAAACAAGTGTGGATGAAGGAATGGCCAAAAAAGAAGAGAATTTATCCATTTTATCAGAAATAAAAAAATTTCTACCGACGATTTTAACACTTCGGTGGCAACGCAAAAATGATGTTTGAATCACAGCGATACACACACGTCAAACCTTAAAGATTAACATATTTTTTTTAAAAGAATACAGGAAAATAAATCGTTACTTAAAATTAAATAAGCTTTCAAAATTCATTTGTGACACTAGTGTTTTGGTTACAAGCAAGCGATTATCGCTTGATAAGTTGTAAAGAAAACGGCTATTTAGCGATAAGTGATTTTATTCAAAAATATGAAAAAGGGTTGAAAACGGTAAAAGACGACAAAAAAAAAATTTCGCTAAACTTAGCGAAAATGATTCGCGTCGCTAAGTTCTCGCTATGTCCTCGCTAAGTGCTTCATACAAAACAAGCGATTATATAAGCAAGCGGTGTAACCAAAACACGCTTATTATCTGCATTCGGTTGTGAGAATCACAATCGAGGTTGTGTCAACCTCTACTGAGATTGTGTGTCATCCTCTAATGAGGTTGTATCAATCTCTTATGAGGTTGTATCAACCTCTAATAAGGTTGTATCAATCTCTTATGAGGTTGTATCAACCTCTAATGAGGTTGTGTCAATCTCGAATGAGGTTGTGTCAATCTCGAATGAGGTTGTGAGCAAATAGTATAAAGCTAATAAATAAGCTTTCCATTATTTAAAAAGGTCTTGAGCTTGAAAAAATTTAGAAAATTGTAAGTTTAGAAAACAAACCGAGTAAAAACTCCCGCAAGGGAAATGATGTAAGTTGACGAATAGCACCTCGAGCTTGAAACAATAATATTGTTGATGGCAACCCATCAACCCATATTGTTTTGTAATGACAAAACAAAAACAAATCATGCCTGAATTTGTAGAGTTGTGCATGATAGGGATTCGAAGGCACAGGTCTTGTTAATAAGAAGCATGTGCCTTCAAATCCTTAACATTGGCTTTTTGTCTGCTCTGCGAAATATCTGTCCAGAAATTTTCAAAGTGGTGGTCAGAGAACAAATATGTTACAGTATGGCGAAAAAGGTTTTGTACCGGAAACTTTTTCCCAATGTCTGTGGGCAGCTTTTAGCATTATGCTTCTTATTAAAAAGACCTGTGCCTTCAAATCCCTATCGTTGGTTTTTTGTCTGCTCTTCGAAATAATTCTCCAGAAATTTCCAAAGTGGTGGTCAGGAGAACAAAAATATTACGGTATGGCGAAAAAGTTGTTGTACCGGAAACTTTTTCCCAATGTCTGTGGGCACCTTCTGACATTATGCTTCTTATTAACAAGACCTGTGCCTTCAAATCCCTTTAATTAGTTTTTTGTCTGCTCTGCGAAATAACTCTCCATTAATTTCCAAAGTGGTAGTCAGGAGAACAAAAATATTACGGAATGGCGTATAACACTACCATTTGTAAACTAAGTAAAACACAATATATTTAATTAGTTATGTTTCATTGTACACTTGATTTATGTTAATTACAATTTATTTATTTAGTCTTGCTTTTATTACATTTTAGGGGTTGATTTACCCTCTTACACGAATTTAGTTTGTTGGAACTGTCAATTTAGTTTGTTGAAGGCCACATAAACCAAATTCGGAATAAATGAATATTTGGGCAAAATACGGACACATTAGGGGCGTTTTTTTCGTAACTTATACACGTTAACTCATACAAAATGCATGTTAACATGTATAATTTTAGAATAACCCCGATAAAAGTGTTAACAAGTTCGACTTTGCTGTATGGAAAACATAAAATGGTTGTGTTTTTTTGTAACATATATAATACAAGAATATAGGATACAAAAGAAACGCATTCCGCTGAAACATACATGACTAGGCAGCACTTTAATCTGAGGTTTTTTTTTATCTATTTTCCTGTCAGAATTCATTTGTAAACAAAATTGAAATAAATAAATACTTTAAACATTTGTTGACAAGCATATACGTTTTGGACTTAAATATTTGAGAAATCTATTTACATACACAGACGGATAAGTCTGGTAAAAACCTTTGTCGCATTCGATTTGACGGAGCTCTGAAAGGAACGAGCCCCATTTGAAGCATGTCAATTTAGGTTTTGGCCAGGAGGATTCGTCTGAAAATCCTACAACAATAGCATCGCAAAAGCTATGCTCTTTACAATTGTCGGAATTTGTAGTATCTCATATTTTAAAAACACTGCGATATTGCATTTTGTTGTGACCCATCCTTACTATCGTTTGCGAAGCTGGATATGCCTAATACAATCTAAACCAATTATTTCCCAATACAAGAAACACATTTACTTTTTTTTATCATATATTTTGCCTTTATTTTAAATTTTTACTTCACATTTCTTTGATATAGGAGTATTTTCTAAACGGATGTGTTTCTCTAGGAAAAAGTGTTATACAAAAAGAGAAGCCGAATGAAGAGTTTTGGGTCCATTAAGACGAATATCGTGTACACTATTCTTTGAAGAACCCATGGTTGGAGATGAGCAATTTTGTACGGAAGCGTTGCTTCTGAATGAGTTCGATGTACAACAAGGAGTGTCATCCATATTTGGGTGTACCACTACAGAGTATTCTGGCATTGATGTTCCACCTCTTCCAACGATATACTCCTTTTCTGCGACTTTCTTGGCATCAAACTTATTAAGAATAGGATCATAGGAGCAGTTTGATGGACGAATTCTTAGCATCAGTGTTAAACGCCGTTATCGTCATTGACCATTGACCATGAAGACCGAAATGATTAAATAAACGTACAATGTCAGTGGTAAATTTTAAGGAGCAAATTCACTTTAGGAGCAAATTGCCTTTTTGTCTAGTTTTTTTTTGCCAACTCAAAACACTGATTGAAAGTATAATCGGGGATAACTCAGTCATTTATTATCCAGTCTGGTTAAAATAGGCATCATTACAAATGCCTTTCTAAACTTTAGCAACCTGTCTATAAACATATTTGTTTTTATTGACCCATTGGGGGCTAATGAAAACAAACGATTTGTTAACCCCACTTTCTTAATAAAAATGTATAGTTTCAAAAAAAAGCCACATTATGCTAATTTTTTGGTAGGTTCCGGTAATAGACAAGACCTTAACCTATTCTTTAAGGTTTAATATCCACCAATAACCCGTCAAAGATCAGATATATTTAAGTTCAAAATTAAAGTTCATAGGATTTTTGTGTTATAAAGCGTTCTGGGTAGCAGGCCTTCGGCCGGGCTTATGGTTTTCTCCTCTGGGGTGGGTCAAACACCGGCCTCGCAGCTTCGGCATAGTATTTTTATGTTATAAGGCTTTCTGCGTGGAAGGCATTGGGCCGGGCTTGGGATTTTCTGCTCTGGCGTGGGTTCAACACCGGCTACGCAGCTTCGGCATAGTATTGTATATTATCGGAGTCTAATAAGAAAATAGGTACAGTAGGTTTTTTTGAAAACAGTAGTTTTAACCAAAAAGTGATAACCCCCCAATGGGTTAATTAAGTACTGATATCCATTTGAACCATATCGGGTATTAAATTCTTGAGATATAACCGATTATATACTCATGCTTTAAAATTCTATATCTTAAGAAGTTGGACCGAACGGAAGGAAAAAATCAACTTTTTAAATTCAGCGTAGCAAACTCTGTTGGTGTTGAAATTTTGGTGTAGATCACACATTTGCTCTTAAAGTAAATTTATGCAAATTTTAATATTTCACTAATTATTTTTTTATTAATTGTCATTCTTTAGTAGACATTTCTCAATATAAAGTGTTAACATGGTAACATTTTTATTTTTTATTAGTTTTTCACTACATTTTTTTACAACCTAGCCCCGATAAGCTTAACAGGTATAATTTTCCACGATAGAATGTACAGGATAGCATATGTATTTTTATCACAATATTTATAAAGTTGTATAAAATATTATTGGTTTTTTCTTCTTCAAGAAGAAGGATTCCAACAATACAACTAAAAAAGGAAGTAAAGTGAAAAAGGAAGCCTGTGCCTTACCATAACTCGACACGATTCACAAGAACACCTTCGGCTCTATCTACTTGCTGCACATTATGTAATTTTTTGATACACTTTGTGTACTTTTTGATACACATTTAAGGACAGTTTTGTAGCTTTTTGGTGTAGTTTAGGCAACATACGCTACACTTAGTTATTTTTGGTGTATTTATGGTTAAATTTATGAAATTTGTTTGGTATTTGTTGCGTACATAGAATAATACATACCATAGAAGCTTTTATTCGCTCAATAAATAAAACGTCATAGGTACGATGGAAAGTAAACATTGGATGGTGGAAAATATTGGTTCAATAATACCAGATGGTGGCAATAGTATACAGCGATCCACAAAGGAACAACAACCGAAATTTGTGTTTTTGTGACAAACTAGTTGTGTTAAATACAATACAAATGTATACCAACGATAAAAGTCAACAAAAAATTGCAAAATATATTTAAATTTTTCAGTTCTACACCAAAACGACAGGAACAAGTTAAGTGAATATATTTTGTAACTCCACCTGGTGTAAGATAATTTTAAATTTAATTGCTCTCATTTCCTCAAACCTACGATGGAGAGTGTGAAATGAAACGTCAGATGAGAGAATAAGTTTATCTAAGTATGTATTATTCTATGGTTACTTGCTTTGGGTTGGGTACAGTTTGTGAAGTTTTTGTAAATTTGTACTATATTGATGTACTTTCTGGTGGAGTTCATGCACTTTTTGAACTTGATATGTACTTTGTGGTAAATTATATGTACTTTTGGGAACTGTCAATAAATAGCACTCCGAAACACATTCATTACTTCACTCCATTTTCTCTTACCTCTCTACAGAATAGCGTTTTACGTCTTGCTTCCGGTACGCTAGCTGCTCCCAAGCTCGTTTGAGACGTAAAAGAGCACGCGGCTTACTCGGGGACGCCTTCTTTTTGCCCGTGCTCTCGAGTCGTATATATTGGCTTGGTTTTTACATCTGGCAACTACCGAGCAGCTGCGCGTTTACGATGTTTGTTTTATTTTTAAATATTGGTTTACACCAATATGACATTAAAGTTGTGAATCATTGCAGTCGAAATACTGTATTCAAGTTATTTACTCGAAACTTCCAAATTAAAAAAATTTTGCTGCAATGGGAATGCAGAATAACAACCACCTCATATATTACATTGAGCCTGGTTTTTATTCCCTGTAAACTAATTTTTCGACCACTTCGTATGTGGAGCTAAGTGATATTAAGCGGCTCCCCATACAAAGTCGTCGAAAACTTAGTTTAGCAGGAATTAAAAAACAAGCTTATTGTTTTCTTTAGTATTTTGTTTTGATTTTGACTTTTAAATAAACAATTTGACAAACTTATATAGGTTACGAAAACAAACGCCCCTATTATACATATATAAATGGCAATTCCGTGCAAAAAGATGATACCAGTTAAGAGTCTAAACATAATAAAACACGCTACAGACGACGACGTTTTTTCTACATAGGTTGCTTATGGCAGGGAAAAATCGTTACGAAAATCCGGTGCGGCTGACGACTCGCCGCTAGAATATAATCTTTTCTAATTTCTTGGCGGCGCTCTCACGAAATCTCTCAATTGAGAGAATGAAGTTGCCACATGTTCATGAAAATCATAAGAGAAACCAACACATACATAAGATGGTGCATGTGAATGCAAAAGATAATTAAAGGGAACAAAATAATTTATTGTTAAACACAATACAATAAAAGTGAATACATTTTTTACAGAAAAGAGCCACAAATATATACGACGCATAGAGAACAAAAACAATCGAAGTCACCAGACGCTCTCTCTTCCATTTCGTTTAGTCGCTAGAGGTATTTTTCGTCGTCATCTGAAGCGTGTTTGGTTCTGTTTGGACTCTAATTAAGTTAAAGAAATTCATTATTGCCTGGCAATACTGTAAAGAGAATAAAAAAAATAAACTTAGAGTGTTCACAATCTCTCGCAATTTTGTCTCCCTCTATCATACAATTTAGTGTCTGGCCGATCAGTTGTAGAGTTGAATCAATGCGTATTGGACGATCGGAATGTCAAAACTTTATGTATACAATACCACGCATTGTGAATGATGAGTTTATAAGCTTCTTTCTCTTGAGTTTTAACGAAGCTTGCAATATATTGTTGTTGTTGTAACAGATTTTTCTGTTTCCACTCGTTCGTCCCTGGAAGATAGAAAAAAAAACAAAATTATGTGTAATTCCCCTATGTGTCACTGGAGGTAGCGGTGGGGTGCTGGCGAAATTGTGCCACCTCCAAGGGTCTGTCCCATAGGTCCACTGGGCGCAAGTCAGTAGGCCTATCAGGACAGTTGAAAATGTGGATAGTGTCATGAGGGCTTTGTAGGCAGTGTGGGGACTGATCTAAGGTGCCTGGGATTATCCTTGATCTGTATGAGTTCAGGATAGAACTCCAACCAGATCTCAGCTGTGCCAGAATGGTTCTGGTGTGCCTGGGCAGAAGCCTCTCATTATTCGAAATCGCGGGAGGGTGTTCATTAAGGACCCTGTTGCAAGTGTAGCCGTTTATGGCCTCTGACACCGCCGTGTTATGCAACAATTTCTGTGCTACTGCTATTGACAATCTCGGACAGTAGCGCCTGATGTCCTTCCGGATGTGACGGGGGGGGTGGATCCTGCATCAGAATATGATGGTTGGGGTGACTGGGCAGATGACAAGCCAAAAGAAACTGTATTGTCAACAACACATTGTGTTGTTGCACTGACAGTAACTTGGTCTCCTCATGTAGATGCTCCACGTTCGTCATTTGTGTGCATCCGGTTGCGATTCGAAGTGCACTATTTTGGATCCTCTGTAGACCTTTCCACTGGGTATCGCTCAAGAAAGATGACCACACCGGGGCGGCATAGTTGAAGACCGAGCGACTTATAGCTTTATAGGTCACTACAATTGTCTCCTTCTCCTTGCCCCAAGTTGTCCCTGCAAGGGCCTTTAGGACCTTGTTGCGGGTGTGGACTTTTTTCCTGATGTAATCCGCGTGTTTAGAGAAAGTAAGGAGATTATCGAAAATAACTCCGAGTATTTTGGGGTTACGGACAGTGGGTATATACCCCCCATTGACAGAGACGTCGAGCTCTCTCCTTACTTCTTTGGCCCAAGAAGTGAAAAGGGTCACAGAAGACTTCGACGGAGATAACTGCAAATTCCGTTCCTGCAGAAAGCTAGTAAGGGTGGCTAGATAGCTGTTAATCCTAGCACATATATCGTCTACATTTACGCCTGAGGAGATGATGATACAATTATCGGCGTACGACACAATACTAACTCCTTGGGGAGGTGCAGGAAGATTCGCAAGATAAATGTTGAAGAGTATAGGTGACAATACTCCTCCTTGCGGCACACCCATTTTTATCTTGCGATAACGGGAATTCTGGCCCCTGAACTCTTCAAATGCCTGCCTCCCATTGAAGTAGCTGCCGAGCCAGCGCTTGGTAGTATTTGGCAGAGACGAGTTCAAGATGTCCTGTAGCAGGATCGAGTGATCGACAGTGTCAGAAGCTTTAGACAGGTCTAACGCTGCGACTACTGTACGTTCAGCGGGTCTCCTCTGATTGAGGCCATTGGTGATATGGGTAGTTATCTCTTTTAACGCCGTCGAAGTGCTATGCGCTTGCCTGAAGCCATGTTGGTGATTAGCGAGCTGAAAATGCTCTTTCAGGGTCGGCAAGAGTAGGGACTCCAAAACCTTTGCTACGGGTGATAAGAGGGAAATCGGGCGGTAAGATTCTCCCTGGTTAGCGGGTTTATCAGGTTTTAGGAGCGGGATAACTCGAGCAGTTTTCCACACATCTGGTATGACCAGTTGGCACACCGAAAGAGTGAGTGTGTGCGCGAGAAATCGAATCCCTATAGGTCCGAGTTTCTTCAGCATTATCATCGAGATGCCATCCGGACCGAGAGCTTTAGAGGGTTTAGATTTGGAGATAATGGCTTCAATATTGTAATGGCAATATATTGTAGTTGTTTGTAGTCAGATCTTCGTTTATGAATAATGGTTTGTTTGAGTTAAATCCAAGAATGTTTAAAGTTAATTGCGATTTGCTCTCTCTTTTGTAATGATATAGATTTTAAGAGTATTTAAGTCCCGAGATGTACACAATTTCGCTGCTATAACCACGGTTGCCACAGTGATAGTTTTTTAATTACCAGAATTTTTCAAAAAAAATTACCAAATTTTTTATTTACAATATTAAATGTTTATTTAAAATAATTCGTTACAGAAAATCATATTACATAGTACATACATCAATAAAAAAACAAATAAATGGTTTCCTATTACATCCCATGAAGGGATCCGGGAGAGATTCACACAACCACTGAGCAGTGCTCTTTCGAGATTTAAACTCACTGATTGGGACCTACGGTTTTACACCGGTTCCGTATGGTATGTTGAGAAGCTTTTTCATCATCGTACATCAATATAAAGATTAAAAAAAAACCAAAAGCAAATCATAAAATATGGCATAACAAAACATAATCACTTTCTTTGCATTTTATTGCCTTTCAATTGCAATGAAAAATTATTTAGTGCACAACACTTTTATGTGCGAAAGAGATGAATATATTTGGTTATTTAGTACGAACGACAAGTGCGTATTTTGGTTAGGCCCATAATCATTCAATTCTCACAAATAGTGTTGCCAGTGCTTCATGTTTTCTTCTGTTTGTAAGTAACATTTTAGATCACATTACGTCAAATTTTCTAATAGAAGTATGAAATTAAATGCTTTTTCTTATACTAATTATTTCATATCAAAAGATTACCAAAATTAATAAAATGTTACCATGTTACCAAGCCATTTACATGTTACAAATTTTGGTTCGATATTACCAACTGTGGCAACCGTGACTATAACACCGCCAATTTGCTGTTACATCTAAATTCTCTTGGTGAGAGTTTATCTTTTATTTTCGACAATTCTGTTTTTAGTTTAACTATATTGTTTTCAGCAATTTCGAAGTTGGTCACTCTCTGTAAGAGATATTTTAACTCATTTGAAACTAGCTCAATTTTATGTTCCAATACTTGCATTGCCTCAGCTACGCATTTTTCACATATTCTTCAATTGTTGGTGACGAAGGAAAAATCACCTCGTAACAAATAATTCACCTCACAATAACAGGTTGTTAAAATCAAAAGAAACAAAACAAAAATATTGGTCTTCTGCACAAAATTAAAGCGGAAAAAAAGGAAAAGTATGTATTTAATATATTTATGTTTTATTGAATTAAAATTAATACATTATTACTTGGGAAATTTGAGCGCACCGCAAAGGCACAGCTGGAATGCTATATTTCCTTCCTCAAAGAACATCCAGAGATGGTAAAATTTATTTTTACACTAACTCTCTGATCTACACCAAAATTTCACTACCGATAAAAGCTTCGGCGCTCAATGGTTGTTTTCACCAGCGATTGGTCCAACTTCTTGAGATATAGGCCTTTAAAGCTTGAGTATATCTTAGGTATTTATAATCCGACTTTGTTAAAATGGGTATCATTACAAAGGTCTTTCGAAATTCTATAAATCAGTGCATAAACATATATATTTTTATTTTTAACCTCTTTACAAATTTATTTATTTTTCCTAAGAAGATTCCCTATTATACTTATCTTTTGGTAGGCTCCGATAATAGACAACACCATGACCTTTTTTAAGGTATAATACTCACCAATATCCCTTCAAAGACCGGAGATATTTACGGTCAAATTTTTGAAATACATTTGGCGCCTTTTCAACCTTTCCAATTTTGAAATGCAAGTTCCTCCTCATTCTGGTCTATTTGGTTGATTTTAATGTGTTAAAAATTTATTTACGTTCCACATAAGTAGGAACCACAGAAAATATTTATGAAATACGTGCGTAAATGATTGATCTAGTACGATGCGTTTTTCCACAAGTATCTCCCTGTCACAATTGTTCCCTGGGCTTATAGCCTTTTCACACTAGCGTACATTTTGGGGAAACGCATGGAAAAAGTTTAAAAAATTAAACATGCGTTCACACTTGCAACATCTTATCTTCCATTTGTCATTTTCTAATATTCATTTATTAACGTGACACATCGCTGTAGCCAAATGTTTGTGATCAAATATAAACGAAACTAAAATGGTTTAAGAAATATAAGAATGCATGCAATTGTAGTCGATTGGGACCCCGGAAACAAAAAATAGAGAATAGCATTCATCAAACATTTATTTTTTACATTTCATATTTATTACAATTGTACTTTTCCTACATTTATTTCGTCAAGATGTATTTATATCAGGGGGTGTTATTGCGACTAGACAATAGCTATTTTATATGTTTGGTTTCATTCCACTGCCAAATTTAGAGCAAATTTGTTATACAATTGCAATACAAGAAAACAAAAAAGTATAAAATCAAAATAGATATGAATTTAAAAATCAATTGAGGCAAAGATTTGAAAATATTTAAATCAGCTATTCAAGCGCTACCACCTGCTATAAATACTGTAATTTTTTAATATGCTTCCAGTGATGAACTCAAAATTATCGAATGATATGGGTTGAAACGAAATGGGATAGAAACATTTTTCAAAGATGTTGAGCTCACAAATTTGTATGGGGAAATGCGTCTTCCGCAAATTGATTGAAGATGTGGCCTAGTGTGAAAAGCCTATTATGTCTATTATACGGCTTACTCTCCACAAATTAAAAAAAATAATGCGTCGGATAGAACATGTTATTTTAAGCAAAAAAGTTAAATAACAAAATCGGGGCAAATGCATAGTTTCGGAGTTATGAACCCCCCGTATGTTGAAACTTTGAAAAATTATCGATTATTTTCTCATAAATATAAAGCCAAATATACTATACCGAAGCCGGTGTTGGACCTACCCGAGGGAAAAATCCTTTAGCTCGGCCAAAGGCCGGCCACGCTGAAAACTTTATACCACAAAATAATACTATGCCGAAGCCGGTGTTGGACCTACTCCAGAGGAGAAAGTTCCTTAGCCCGGCCACGCAGAAACCTCTACAGTATTTTCGATAACTCACTTAGTTATCGGATGTTGAAATATTGAAAAAAAATTCGATCATTTTCCAAAATTTCAATATCCCATAACTTGATAACTAAGCGAGTTATCGAGAAATGCTATCTAATTTTTTGAGTTTATTTTGACTTCTTTTATAAAAAAAAGTGATACCAATAGCTTTACACTGTACCTTAACCCCATTACCCTCTTACACATCCGAAATTTTGAGGACCATACATAACTCCGAAACAATGCATTTGCCAGGATTTTATTTTTTACTTATTTTGCTTAAAATAACGTGTTCTGCCCCTCTCTCTATATATGGTTGTTTTTTGGAGTGTAAGCCGTAAAATATACCTGTTCCGTTTCGATAAACACACAGAATTTGTTACCAAAAAAATGTGACAGAATGCCGATTTGTGACAATTATCACATACATCTCATGAAGGGATTGGGGAGAGCTTCTCACAGTCAGTGAGATGTGCGCTTTCTAGTTTTTACACTTACTGATTGGGACCTACAGTTTTACACCGGTTCCGAACTCGATAGTGTCGCCATCACTATGCGAGGTGACCATCGTCGAAAGAAATGTAAGGTGATCTGAGCAGGGATCGAACCCTCGTTCTCATATACAAGATCCGCGCACACTAACCATTGCAGCACCGACGGCCACGAACAGTTGTCACATTGCTGTGTTTGTAACCCTGTCGGAATAGGACTGATGTTTTTGGTCGTTTAGCACATTTTTTGATAGGTTCTGGCAACACTGGTGGTTAAACTGCATTTGTTTCTTTAATTCTACCCATGGTTGAAATATGAGGTTGTGTTATAAGAACATCTGATCATATCGTTCATAGTAAAATAACCAAGTAGTAGCAGTATACGTTGTTGTTGTTGTAGGCAGCAACAACAGGCATTTTGTTTTTGTTTTAATCGCTTCATTTGTCGATCTATACACGTAACCTGGCGTTTACACGGGACCAAGATTTATTAATTCAGGTTATAGCAGTAGCACAGCTGATTTCATTGTTCTCATTTTGTTCGTGCCTAATATGTCAAAGTTTGTTTACCTTTCTGTTATTGTTAAGATTATTAGTTTGTTCACAAAGTTTCA
Organism: Phaonia tiefii; assembly: GCA_963931995.1. Classification (NCBI taxonomy): domain Eukaryota; kingdom Metazoa; phylum Arthropoda; class Insecta; order Diptera; family Muscidae; genus Phaonia; species Phaonia tiefii. The sequence goes on along the minus strand of OZ008368.1, from coordinate 190,004,795 downwards.
AAGAATTTGTAATAAAGTAGATGCATTTGTTTGCGAAAATAATTTGTTACTTATTAAAGGGTTTTACAAAAATCGACTTTAATCTTTATTATAAACACTAAATTTAACACATTTGCAATTAAATTGCAATTTGACATTGTGTTTACATCAGCTGACTTTGACATATTAGGCACTTTAATTTCATCAACAGCTGCTGCTATAACCTGAATTAATAAATCTTGCACAGGACAGTTTTGCTCCGACAGTAGAAAAACCATAGAGTTAATATGGGTAGAGAAAATCTTTCACTCACCAAATTTCTGACATTTGTCCTCGTATGATGTATACGTTTGATGTTGAAAAGAATTGCTTTACTAATACCAGATAGAGGCAATGGTTCAAAACAACGAACAAAATAACAACAACGGCATTTCGTTTTGTGTGTTAAAATTAATGTGTTAAATACAACACAAATGTATGCTAACAATAACAGTCAATAAAAAAGTTTAAAACACATTTAAATTTCACAGTTTTTCACCAAAATGGCATGAAAAATTAAAGCAAGAAGTTATTGTAATTCCACCTGGTGTATATCGCTTTTCGTCAAACATCTCTCTATCACACCGACCGCATCACGAAGAGTGTGAAAGGAAACGTCAGATGAGACAAATGGCGGCTCTACTATAAATTTACTCTATGCTCGCCACTGTCTCTGATTTTTCAACGACAGTAACTTCGGAAAGAGATTTGACATAAGCGGCCAGATCATAGCTGAACTAGTAGAGGTTGGCGCATTAGAACAACTGATTTTGCATTCTTATGACTCCATCTGTTAAATTCAGTGTATTTTGTTGTTGTATGTACTTTTTTATTTACTGTGGTTGTTCATATGGATCTGTATTTAATTTGACGGTTAGAGACATGAAACAAAAACTAAGTGCCTGTTGTTGGTTCACACAATTACAACAAATCCTACTGCGTCAACCTCTACTAGTTCAGCCATCGGCCATATCGGTAACGTTTCGTAGTAATTTGAGAAAACATCAAAACATCGCAAACAACTTTACAAATTGGGAAATAAATTTGTATTTGAAAATTTTGGTAATTTTTATTCAAACATTGTTTGACAATACAAACATATAAACACTGTTTGACAATACAAACATATAAACATGAATACATATCTAATTTGGCAGAGTACATCAGATCCATTGTCATTTGGAGAAATAAGATAAAACACGATGGCAAAAGAGCGAAGAAACAAAAAATTAGAGCACGAAATTAAACGAAACGACACTGTCGGCGGTTGCTTAAAACTGTACTGTCTTTATAACTGGCTGGACGCGTACGTCACCCAAACAATTTTTCTCTTTGTGACAACTAATACATATTCTCAACAATCTTGTCTCAAACTGTCCCGTGTAAACGCATCGTAAGTATACCAACAACACAGGAAACAAAATGGTACAAAAACAAAGTACATATGAGTTTGACAGCTGAAACGATTAACCACAATAGCGGCATTCATGCAAACGTGAAAGCCGAGAACTTTTGCTCAGCGCAAGTTTCCATCGCACCGTTGCATGAGGCACCAGGTAAAGTTGCTCAGCGTAGTTGTGCCCAAAACCATATCAGCTGACCAAGATGGATACATAAGGTGGTAGCAGTAGCAATTGCATGTATTATGTATGTGTACTTTTTCTACTGTTCTAGTGCTATCACCTTATTTATCCATCCTAGTCAGATGACAACGAAATGTCAAAAGTTTACACGTTTCTCCATCCCACGTTTGCGCAGCAAATTTGCCTCGAAAACTTTCCACTTTTGAGCAAGTCGCTTTGTATGGGAAATTTGTTTGTTTTGATGTTTGCTGTGCAACTTTACGATGTTTTCGAGTTTACGAGGTTCTTTCGAGCTTTCATGAAGACCACTAATGAAAAAATTTAAAACATCTGTTCTAACGACTTTACCTTCCTTATTTTACCATGAGATCGTTATACACAGTTCTGACCATAGATTAATACTTATAGTAGATCTACTAGTTCTCCCACCAAATTTATGACATTTGGCCTGGTGTGATATTTACGTTTGATGTTGAAAAGAATTGCTTTACTAATACCAGATAGAGGCAATGGTTCAAAACAATGAACAAAATAACAACAACGGCATTTCGTTTTGTGTGTTAAAATTATTGTGTTAACTACAACACAAATGTATGCTAACAATAACAGTCAATAAAAAGTTTAAAACACACTTAAATTTCACAGTTTTTCACCAAAATGGCATGAAAAATTAAAGCAAGAAGTTATTGTAATTCCACCTGGTGTATATCACTTTTCGTCAAACATCTCTCTATCACACCGACCGCATCACGAAGAGTGTGAAAGGAAACGTCAGATGAGACAAATGGCGGCTCTACTATAAATTTACTCTATGGTTCTGACCAAGGCTGCTTAAGAAGGTTGTGGTATAAGAACAGCTCATTAGTTTTTTTTTTTTCATGTCGTGGTGCCAAAGTGGTGCACACTAGCTGTCAAATGCTGTTTACCTTTGCTTTGTGTCCATTGTTCGCAGTACGTTGATATTGACATAAACTACCCACCAAACAAAAACAGAATGCTGGTTGTTGTTGACTTGTTGTAATTTTTGTATTATTGCTTCTACCTTTTCAATCGGCCTTGGTTCTGTCGAAGTTAGTTTACTTTGTTTGTTTTGTAATCAAGAAAACCTAGAACTTTTGCTCAGCGTAAGGTTGCTCCGAAGCGTCTCATGAGGTACCAAATAAAGTTGCTCAGTGTATCTATGCAGCAATTGTCAAAAAAAGCCTGATAAAGTAAATAAACAAAGTAAAATTAAAAGTATATGCTTTACCTATTCCATAATTTTATTTTTTTCACATAAATCCAAAAACCCTCTTTTTTTCAATTCAAAAATATTGACATTGAAATATCAAATGTTTTCACGTTTCTTTTTCCAGGTTTGCTCAGCAAATTTGCCTCGAAAACTTTCCACTTTAGTGCAAGTCGCTTTGACCCCTTTCACACTCGGCAAGTTACTTGCGCAAGTCTCTTGCCCAAGTCTTGGTTTGTTGATGACAGTGGTAAGGTCGGGATAGGGGAATAAATTTTGAGTACAGACTTGCTTGTACTCGGAAAGTTGAAAAACTGACTTGCGCAAGTAACTTGCCGAGTGTGAAAGGGGTCTTTGTATGGGAAATTTGTTTGTTTTGACATTTGCTGTGCAAGTTTACGACGTTTTCGAGTTTACGAGGTTCCATGGTACAAAGAAATGGTAGAAGCACTAGCCCAGCTGATTTGAACTTTTTTCTGGACTGAGTGTGAGTAAGTTTTTCTCTTATGTCAAAGTTTGTTTACATTTGTTTGTCTGCAACCCCCGTTCGCCAGCAACTGCTGTTTTTGAAATACTTCTCTGCAAAAATTACATAGAAACGTTTTAATTTTCACACTTAAACACTTTCAATATCAATATATCAAATAACACTCAATCATTTTCTAAATGGCAATTTTTGCAAATTTGCTTACATTTTCATCATTTTTCTATCAGCTGACTTGACACAACGCAGACACTGAGCAAAAACAAAATGCCTGTTGTTTGTGGCTTGTTATATTTGTTGTCGTACTGCATCTAGCATTATATGTATTTCTACCATGCGAGGTTCTTTCAAGCTTTCATGAACACCACTATTGACACTTTGGTAGCAATACAGCTGACTTTAACATACCTCTTCTGTATTAATAATCCATACACCACATACATATCTATGTATGTGTTGGTATATGGCATACACAATCCTTTTGTTTATATTACAAGGCGCTAGACATTAAAGACTAATTCACAACATTAAGGACAACATTAATAATTACCTGCTCGTTTATTTATTGTTTGGTCGAGTTTAGGATATTCCTCCCTTATTATTTTTGAACTGGTGTTTGCTTCATTCATATTTGCATACATTCATCTGTTTGTAGAAAACTTAACACTATTTTGTTTTATAGAAATCCTTCAGATAACATCAATGACGTTTAGCCAAGAGAGCAATAACTAAACTGACCAGTTATGAGCAAGTTCGTAAACTGGTACTATTTGGGGCATGGTACAATAATATGTCTGTATACACAGAAAAAAAACCTTGTATAAATTTATCCAAATTCATGGTCTGATGTCAGCCAAATGTACTAGGCAACATATGGTCAGTTCATGGTAGGATATTCACCCTTATTCTGTTTGGCGTCGGCAATTTTAAGGCAACAGCAACTCAAATCAAAGACAATATCAATTCTATGTTAATTTGGTATTCTGTAAGAGTATTACGACGCCGTTGCCTGTTTATCGACAATGTTAATAAAATACAGCACACATAGCAAGCTGTTTCATTTTGTTTCTTGTTTTTGAAAAAATATATGTAAGTTCTGTGCTATTTTTGTGGAAAAAGAGTTTGTTTGTGAAAAAAGAAGTTTAAATTAAAATCTTTATTCTTGCTGATTCGGACTCGTCGAGTGACGAAGAAAACAAAAAAAATAATATTGGATAGAAGACTGCTTAGACAGAAATCTTGCATTTTTAATTTTCCCGTTGATAAGTAAGAGACATATTTAAAATCATAATTTCCTAAGTAATGGGTTTTGATGTGTTAACATCTATAGGCGCGGGTAGGGACTAAACTCACAAAGTGAACACATCCAAACACAGTTTGTCCGACTGCGATCAAAGATTGTTTGGCGTTAAACTCCTTCGAAACGGCTGGACCGATTTGTATGAAATTTTGTGTGCATATCGGGTAGGTCTCAGAATCAATCAACATCTATTTTTCATACTCCTAAATGATAAGGGTGACCCACCCCTTATAGAACACAGCCTTTTCCGACTGCGAAACACAGATTGAGCCTGTTTTTTTATTCCCTGCTAAACTAATTTTTCGACCACTTTGTATGGGGAGCTAAGCGATTTTAAGCGGCAGCCCATACAAAGTCGTCGAAAAATTAGTTTAGCAGGAATTTAAAAAAAAAGCTTATTGTCAGGCTGCGAAACACAGATTGTCAGGCTGCGAAAAAAACACACTGATGTAGAGGCAGCTACACACTCTCTCTCTCTGAGCACTCTCAAAGAAAAGAGAATAATAGCGTGGTTACGTACATATATAAAAATGAGATAGCAAGAGAGCAACGAAAATTTTCTGAACTTGGGTAGCGTATGTACGAACATAAATAAATAAATAAATGGTTTCCCATTACATCCCATGAAGGGACCGGGGAGAACTTCTCACAATCACTGAGCTGTGCGCTTTCCAGTTTTCACTCATTGATTGGGACCTACAGTTTTACACCGATTCCGCACGGTATTTTGAGAAGCTTTTTCATGGCTATATACTCGATAGTGTCGCCGTCACTATGCGAGGTGACCGCCGCCGAAAGAAATTTTTTTTGAAGGTGGTCAGAGCAGGGTTCGAACCCAGGATCTCATGCACAAGAGCCGCGCACACTAACCATTGCACCACCGACGGCCAACAATGTATATATGTATGTACATGTGTCTGTTGCTTTGGGTTGGCTTTTTTTTTGTGGGTATAAAATATAAAGTATTAAGCAACAAAATAATGACACATGTGTTTGCACTGGTCTTTAAATAATTTTAAGTATTAATAGTATTTAAATGGAACGTCATCATATGATTGAACGCTGTTTTTTATTTTCCAATGTAACATTTACAATAATGTGTAGATTTTTATTTCTTTTATTTCATTTTAAGAAGCCAATGAAGGCAATTTGATTGAACTTTTTAATTGTTTGTTTTATTATTATTTGTTTTATTTAATGTTAAGAAGCCAATGAATGCACCACTAGTCAATGGAGGCAATTTTTTATTTTAATTATTTTTTATTATTTAAATATATACATTTTGTTTTTAGAAAATAAAAAAAAAAACATGAAATGATAAAAATTAAATAAAGTTCTACTTTTTTTTGGGTAAACTACATTCTTAGAATAGAGACGAAAAACAATAATAAAAAAATAACAATTCAATTCGTAAATAAATAAAAAGTATTACATTCGGTTCTGCCGATTCTTGAAATGATCTTATGTGTCCTTAAAGAAACTACATCAATTATTTCTAATTTCTGTTGAAGTTTTTGCACCATAATGATGTTTATTTGAAGACGGTGAAATCGATGGAATGTTATTTCCAACATCTGTAAGCCACGACCCGGCCTGAACGTCACCATTTGAATCCTCCCAATCAACGTAGTTACTCGGAATATATGACTTACGGCCAGTTTCACAGTTGAAAATTCTCCATTTAAATGTACTTTAAATGCCCGATGCTTGTCATTTAAATGTCAATTAATATGAAAATTTTCTGTAAGCTTTTAAATTGGGCTTTTAAATGACGAGTGTGAACTCACCCTTAGTATCATTTAACATTATAAAAATGTGCAAAACAACACATGTCAAAACGACTTTTTCGGCATTTTTGGGAAATAAGTGAAGGGTTGTCAGGAGTACTCGCCAGCGAGACACTAAAATTCCGAAAGCATTCTCAATTGTACGTCGAGCTCTTGAAAGCCTTCTATTAAATTGATCTTTATCATTTGGCAAGAGCTCGCCAGGGAAAGGACGCATTAAATTCCGTCCTAAAGGAAAGGCAGCATCACCATCAAAGTAGTGCGGAACTTGTAATTCCGTATTAGGTAAGTTCTTTGGCGGAGGAATTGGAAAATTGTTGTTCAGCAGCCTCTTTCCGAATCGACTCAATTGGAAAATCCCTATATAAGTTCAATTAAAAATTGTAATCGAAATCAAAAAAGGGCTGTACAAATTGCTACTCACCGCCATCACTTTGGCTCCCATAGGCTCCAATATCTACATGGGTGAAGCGGTATCGTGCAGCACATGCTGCTAACAAAACAATTGGAAAAAATTTCTTGTAACAGAAGAACTGACTGCCGCTGATAGGGGTGCATTTCATGGCAATATGTTTCCCATCAATAGATCCAAAACAGTTGGGCATATTCCACACATTCCAGAAATCTTCAGCAATTTCCTTGAAGTCTACTTCGTTTGGTTCAGCCACATAAATATTGCTTAGTCTACTTTTACATTGACAATTATAATTGTCACAATTGTTGAGTTTGACGGAGAGAGAGGTAAGAAGAATGGAACGAGGAAAAAAACTTGTCCGTACTCGGCAATTCGTTTTGTTCTTCTCATTCGTAAATTTTTGCTAATGGCGGCTGCAGAATAATTTCACATTTCTTTTCATTTACTCATTCGTAAAATTTCACACGAATAGTCTGCATATGTCTCAGATTTATACGAATGTCAGAAGCAGCAATAAAAAAAAAAGAATTGTCCAAACAAAATTGGATGTGTAAACACAATTGGTAAGTTCAAAAGCGAATCATAAAGAATTGTGACAATTATAATTGTCAATGTAAAAGTAGACTATATTCCCTCCAAATCACCTCAGTTGTCTCTAGAATAATGCTCCTAACTGTTTCTATTCCTAATTTAAAGGACCATGCCAGTGATTGGAACGAATTTACTTGCGTTAAAAATCAGTTTTTAAGGGAAAAATTTTGAATGTGGATGGATATGAAAATTGTGTAAAATTTACTTACAGCAGCGTTACCGCCAATCGGCATTCCGGCTGCACAGGCTCTCTTAGCGAGTTTTCTGAAGGAATGGTGTGATAAGGTTCAGCAGCAGTTTGTATACATTGGGAGCCATTTGCGTGTAAATAAAAAACTGCTGGTGGTCAATGTCCTTCATCCTCAAAAAGGTTTGTACGAAAAACTCGTTCCTATTCTATCTCTGTTAATTTCTCTGACTGAACAGGACCGTTTTTTTCTCTCCTTTAACTCACTCATTTTCCTTAAGGAACACAGCGCTTCGAATGTTAATTTAAGTAGCTTCAGCTTATTCAAATCATTTAATTTTTTCTTGATTTTTAGATTGCGCTTCCAAATCATTTAACTTTTGCGTATTTTAGTACTTTTGCTCATACAGATATGGACATATAAATGGCATATACTACCATGAGTTCTTTATGATGGAAGAATATCGTAAATGGTATTAACAAACAAAAGTTGTTCTCCGACTTTAATAACACTTTTCCTAAAAGGACTTACAAAATAAATAAATTTAATTTAATTTTTTTTATCGAAAGCCCATAGTTACCGAGATATCGGTATCCAAAGATGAAAATATAATCGTCCATAAGCCGGCCATTTATACACCGATCCGGTTGAAATAAACTTCACAGCAAATGTCATTAAACTATCTTTTATCTGCATCTAAAAGCTATTTACTATTAGGAGCTAATAGTAAAAACAAACATTTTAACCTGATTTTTTTCATGAAAACTAAATTTTTTTTAAAAAAGAACTCTTGCCAAGTTTTTTTTTACATTCGGATAATAGACAAAACTTTAAGCTTGTTTTAAGTTAAAATATTCCGTATTAACCCTTCGAAGACCGCAGATAAGCGATTTTTCTTGAAATAATGCGGAGTCTTATACCTTAAAAAAAAAGCTTGAAGTCGTGTATATAATCCGAGTCTAGGAAAAAAAATATTTCGCTAGTCCACTATATTCCAAAAAATGAGTTTTTATAGAAAATTGAGAATAACTTTGTGTCATTTATATGCCCATAGCTGTAGGTAGTACATAAATATGCAACTGTGCCTTAAAGCTTTAACTCACGTAAGTACAATATAGCCACCTAAAAGTCTCCCACGATTTGCTTAAGCATTTGACAGGCTTTTCGTTCAATTTTCATATTCACTTTACTCCAGGTGGAATTACAATAACTTCTGACTTTAATTTTTACAACTTTTGACTGGAATTTAAATGTGTTTTACACTTTTTTATTGACTGTTATTGGTAGCATAAATTTGTGTTTTATTTAACACAATAATTTTAACACACAAAACGAAATACCGTTGTTGATATTTTGTTCGTTGTTTTGAACCATTGCCTCTATCTGGTATTATTGAAGTAATTCTTTTCAACATCCAACGTTCATATCACGCCCAGCCAAATGTCATAAATTTGGTGGGAGAACTATTAGATCTACTATAGGTTTTAATCTATGGTTCCCACATTTGTTTGTATGTATTTGTGAAGGCGTCAATAGTTACGTCAGATTCAACGATTGTGTTTAAAAGTCTCACTTCACCTCAATTTATGATAATATGTATTCTTCGCTGGCTGATATCTATACACTTTATTGTTTTGTCACAACTTTGTTTATCACTTTCTGTTTAAAATAATAATTTTTCTGTAAAGTCCTCATGTAACATTCCAATATACGTAGTTTCTCTTTCTTTCTTGCGAAAAATCGAATGCAGATCTTTTTAACAAGTGGCTTTGTGACAGAAACTAAATAATGACTACAGTGACTAATATTTGAACACGAATTCTAATATTGTACTTTTTATTAGTTGTATTTTCCATTTTTGATGAATGAGGTTTTAGAAATACTCAAATTGGTTAATACAACTAAAGTTCGGTAGTAGCAACTTGTATTTAGTAAGACCTATTTTTGATCTATCAATAATATCGAAAAATAATTCTGATGTTTGACAATTAGGAATTCTAATCAAAATATAGACTTTATCATGGAATTTTCAGTGCCTGAATTGATTTCCAACTAATCTTTTCCTTGTGTGTATAGTTGTCAACGTACATATGTAAATGTAGCATTGTCGTTAGTAATGTGTTCTGCACTTTCGATTTTGGCAATATTGCCTCTTTTTCTTGTCCTCATACAAAAAAAATCACCAAACCCAAACTAGGCAATATTACTTATGTTTATGTTTTCTGTGTAGGTTTGTGCAAATGAGAAAAATTCAGCGAAAATTAACTTACAGCAAGTGTAGTTACAAGAACTGTTGACGTAACTTTTTCATTTAATTTTCGTATTTTTAAATGTATTTGCACTTTTTTGTTGACTTTTATCGTTGGACCATCATTTGATGTGTCTATACCATAGACTAATACATACCTAGATAAACTTATTCTCTCATCTGACGTTCATTTCACACTCTTCGTGATGCGGTCGGTGTGATAGAGAGATGTTTGACGAAAAGTGATATACACCAGGTGGAATTACAATAACTTCTTGCTTTAATTTTTCATGCCATTTTGGTGAAAAACTGTGAAATTTAAATGTGTTTATTGACTGTTATTGTTAGCATACATTTGTGTTGTATTTAACACATTAATTTTAACACACAAAACGAAATGCCGTTGTTGTTATTTTGTTCGTTGTTTTGAACCATTGCCTCTATCTGGTATTAGTAAAGCAATTCTTTTCAACATCAAACGTATACATCACACGAGGACAAATGTCAGAAATTTGGTGAGTGAAAGATTTTCTCTACCCATATTTACTCTATGGTCTATACTAGAGCCCTGCATGAAGATTTTCTGTTTGTTATTTTACTGCTGTACATGCTGTACCGGCACCTTGCGAACGAAGAAATGTAAACAACAAAACGAATAACAAAGAGAAGCACAGCATACCCATAGCCTAATACTTATAGTATACCCACTAGTTCTCCCACCAAATTTATGACATTTGGCCTGGTGTGATATTTACGTTTGATGTTGAAAATAATTGCTTTACTTATACCAGATAGTGGCAATGGTTCAAAACAACGAACAAAATAACAACAACGGCATTTCGTTTTGTGTGTTAAAATTATTGTGTTAAATACAACACAAATGTATGCTAACAATAACAGTCAATAAAAAAGTTTAAAACACATTTAAATTTCACAGTTTTTCACCAAAATGGCATGAAAAATTAAAGCAAGAAGTTACTGTAATTCCACCTGCTGTATGTCACTTTTCGTCAAACATCTTTCATTGAATTTTTTTTAAATAAATAAATAATCAGTATTCTTCGAGCTTGTATTTATTTTCCTCGATATTTCGCTACTCCTTTGTGTAGCATCATCAGGAGATATAAACAATATTTAACAATTAAAATTAAATATTAATTAAATAAATACAACAACAGCAAATCTGACCTCAAGCTCGAAGAATATTGATTATTTATTAAAGAATACATTCTTATTCTATTTATTGATAAAGAGAAGGTCGAACAACAGAATAAAAATGTATTTTATGACAATAAAAATGTATTTAACATGACATTTTTGTTGCTAATGGTCTTGAGCAATTGTTAATTTATATTGATGCATTGCTGTGACAGACGGGCAAAGTATTTAAAAAAGTATATTCATATTCATTGACCACACTTGCTGAGTTTGCTTCTATTTATGTATTGGTTATGACCGAAAATATTGCAAGGGAAAACAACTCCAAACATCGAATTTCTCATACATTAACTAAATAGTTTACATTTTACAATTTAACAAAAACAAGTTGCGTGTGAGATATCAACGAATGTGCCCTCCTTCAAATGACCATCGAGGCTTCGGCGGTTTTCGCGAAACCGAGAGTTACAATTTTCGATAACTGGCGCATAAATCAAGCTGAGTTATGGCTTATTGCCCTAGATCTGCGACTTGAAACAGATTATCGGGATGATTTGATGAAACGACAGTAGTTTTATCGAGTTAAACGAACACATCGAAAAGGTCCTTGTCTAAAATTACTCAAATTCAGTCAATGCTGTAGGTAACATAGTGTCAGCTATATAATTGGGCAATATTACAAAGTAACGTAGGTAATTTTACGTTGTCAATCCATTGAGAAATTTGCTTTGTATATTTTTAGACTTTCCCAACGAAGAAAGACTAATTTACCGATTTTATTGTAGGTGAATTACATTCATTAAAAACTTGCATTCTTACCAAATGTTTAACCCATCTTCCATATTTACAGAAACTAATTTTGATGTATTAATTATAGAAGCATTTATTGCATATTTTTTTTGATTATAATGCTATTTAAACCAACGATACCATTGTTTAAAGAAGTTCCAGGCTCCTGAGTGTTCGTTGTTAATGATAAATTGTTACTTACAATTCTTTATGAAATTGAAAATTCACTTTTTTTTTAAAGAAATATAATAAAAGAACACTGAAAAACTTTGGCAAAATTCGATTTTTTGTGTTTGTTTTCACAAATTACATACACAGAAAAACACCTAGTGTAATATTACCCACATTCGTTGTCTGATATCAGCCAACGCACTGTGCAACATAGGGTATTATCAATAAACGTAGGCAATTTTACGTTCACCAACAATAGGGAAATTTTCGCTGCATATTTGTAGATTTACTAAATGCAAAAAGGGTATGTACACAAATTATTGTAGGTGTAGTAAATTAATTTTAATGTACAATAATTAGACACTCAACATTTCTCTTCACTCGAATCCCAACAAACAAAACGAGTGAAACCTTAACCATTCTCTGCTCTCTCTTTATACACGGTAGGGTAGAAATAGGGGGTAGGGTTTATTTCTAAAAAAAATATTACAATTATAATAAAATTAAAACAAATATAAAAAACCAACACTACTTACCGCAGTCTTTATCCCCAACAAACTGATTTAACAGCAGAACCACTGCTTTGCTGGAGCCCTGCATTGTACTTGTTTACAAAACTTAACAGTTCCTTTCCAACACAACAAGTACAATGTAGGGACAAAGGGGGAACTGCGGTAAGTCGTAAACAAATGACGACAAAAAAGGGACTTAAAATACTCAAACAAATGATCATATAGGCAAACAATAATAACAAATTAATGATCATAAACAACCAAACGCTAATAATATGACAAAAAAGGGCAAATGAATAGAAGCAAAAAATAGAAGTAAATACAATAACAAACATGAGCATCAGCGACATCCCCACCCCCGTGGATCGACTCGATTCACTTTTCGAAATCCAGAACAGCAAGCTTGGATAAGGACACCAGTAGACGTTCGGACATCAGCTCGACGAATAACTTCCCTTGAATACTTCTTCTACGCGGTCTCTCTTCCATTCTCGGCGGGAACAGCTGGATCGCATATGAGGACCAAATCACCAGGAGCCACAGGTTTTGTATACTCGCACCACTTGGACCTGCGCGTTAGTGTAGGCAAATACTCAACAATCCACCTTTTCCAAAAGTGGTCTCGTAGCTGACGAGATATTCGCCACTGCTTTTTAAACACAGCTGGCTTATCGACGACTGTTCCCTCTGGTGTTTGCGCAGTACTCGATGGCCCCAGCAAAAAATGGTTATGCGTTAATGGCTCCTCATCCTCATGGCTGACAGGCAAATGAGTCAATGGACGAGAATTAACGATGTTTTCCGCCTCAATTAGATAAATTTGTAGGGTGTGTTCTTTAGGGGCCACTTCTTTAAGAGTGACTCGTAGAACCTTTTTGACACATTGAACCATTCGTCCCATATGCCACCTTCTGCCGGATTATGTGGGCAATTGAACTGCCAGTCTATGCCCTTTGAAGACAACTCATCTTGGATTCGAGCCACGTCAAAGACTTCCCCGAACCGCTTAGCCTCTTGGACGACACCAACAAAATTCTTCCCATTATCACTGCGTATCTTCAATGGCGTACCACGCCGATTTATAAAATTTCTTATTGCCAAGATACAAGCATCTGTTGAAAGGTCAAAGGCCACCTCCAAATGCACTGCTCTGATAGTTAGGCAGGTGAACAGAGCTACCCAGCGCTTTTCGTGGCGACGTCCAGTAGTTATGTTGACTGGCCCAAAGTAATCCACACCAGTGTATGTAAATGGCCGCACATATGGAGTCAGTCTGTCAGTTGGCAAGAGACCCATGTATGGCGGTACTGGAGTGGCACGACGGTTATTGCAATTTGAGACTCACTTATTCAGAGCACTCCTAAGTCGTGGAATCCAAAACGTTCTTCTTATTTCACCCAATGTAGCTTCAAAGTTTTGATGTTTCATGTTGCTATGCACATGAGCCACAATAAGTTGGGTCAGGTAATGATTGGACGATAAAATGATGGGGCGCCAGGAATCTAGTGGTTACCAGCTGGCAGCATCGATACGACCATATACTCGGAGACAATTGTTTTCATCAATATATGGCGAAAGGGAATACAGGTCGTTACATTTCGGTATTTTACCACCAGATCTTAAAATTTTGAAGTCGTCCGCAAAACTCTCCTCTTGTGCGAGCCGGCAGAGAATTGTTTCTGCAGATCGCAATTCGGTAGCAGTCAGGCAAGCTGTGTTATTATTAATCTTTCTCTTACGGCAGCAATCAACAAATCTCAGTACCCATGCCATAGTACGTTTTAGCCTGAGAAATGAAGAGAAACGATTAAAATTAATGATTAAATTTGAACCAACCAGTAATGCAAATTTAGGGCGCAGTTCTTCTTCACAGGAATCATCTTGTACTCTAGAAACAGGCGTTGGCCAAACATCTTCGTGGCTATAAAGAAATTGAGGCCCGTGGAACCATCGTGTCTCATTAGAAAAGTCAACTTTGCTTTTCATTCTGGTAGTCTCATCTGCAACATTAAGATCTGTGGGCAACCATCTCCAACCATCCGGGCGAGTGGAATCCAATATTTCTGTTATTCTATGGGCAACAAATGGCTTATATCTTCTGCTTTCAGAATTACTTGTAGAATCACTCCAACAAATACTACGGGCAACTTTGAGTGAGTGCTCTTCCAATATAGTGCACATCAATCTTGCTCCCAATACGGCGGCTTGTAGTTCCAGTCGGGGAATGGTCATGGTCTTCATTGGAGCACATTTAAACTTAGCTGAAATAAAGGAGACACCAATTTCTCCACCAGCTGTTATATATCGCCAGTATGACGGCACCAAATGCGTCTTCACTGGCATCGACAAATACATGTAGCTCCAACACACCAGGCATACCATTTCCAAAATAAAAACGTGGTACATGGACATGAGCAACGTTATTCAGCTCCTGCCGCCAATTATCCCAGATAACTTCTAGTCCCTCAGGCAACTTTTCGTCCCAACGTGTGTTGCTTCTCCAAATTTCTCTCAATAACAATTTTGTAGTTATCATGAAATGGCACAAAAACCCAATGGGATCATATACGAACATGATAACACTGAGCAGCTCACGTTTTGTGGGATACCTTAGGCCGTTTATAATCTCTGCATTTACTCGATGAAATTTAAAAATAAATTTGAATGCGTCGTCTCCCGGATGCCAATACATGCCCAGATTTTTTTCTACGGATGACTCAAATTCTTTAAAGCTCCTTCAAAACTGACGTTCTGATCCGAATCACCTTCAAGAGCCACGATCACATCCGACGAGTTTGATGTAAAACGACGCAGTTGAAAACCAGCAGACTTATGTATATCACGAACTTGCTTCGATATTTCGATAGCTTTTGATGCGTTGTCAAAACTGTCCAAAAAAACGTCAACATAATAGTGATCCAATATTGACTTCACGGCTCTTGGGAAACGATCTCGATATTCTAGAGCATTTTTCTCCTTCACATATTGGGCAACACACGGCGAACAGGCAGATCCGAAAGTCATCACGACCATTTCATAAATATTTGGTTGACGAATTTCATTTTCACGCCACAAAAATCTCTGGGAACATCGACCTTCTGGAGCCACGATGATTTGATGGAACATTTCTTTTATGTCTCCACAAACACCTACTGTACCAACCCGAAAATTGAATAGTACTGAAGGTAACGGCTTATATTGTTGAGGGCCTTTCAATAATTTTGAATTAAATGAGACTCCTTCTACCTTGGCAGCAGCATCAAACACCAAACGAATTTTCCCTGGCTTATTGGGATTAACAACTCCAAAATGGGGCAAGTACCATGTACTCGTGTTATAAGCTTGAACCTCATTTGCTGACAATTTCCGTACATACCCTTTCTTCTCATATTCAGCAACTATATTTTTATATGCCACGCCAAACTCGGGATTTTTCTTCACTGTTCGCTCCATGCCATAAAGGCGATTGAGGGCCATGGAATAGCTATCCGGCAAGACTATGTCATCTTGGCACCACAGTAGTCTGGATTGAAATCTTCCGGCAACCCTCTTTGTAGAACTTTCTAAAGTCTTCCGAGCACGTGCATTGTCCTTCGACTCAGTGACTGGTAGAGCCTTGACGCCAAAACTCTCTGTCTCAAAATAACTTGCCACCAAATCATTTAAATTGTCCGGCTGTACTGTCAGCAAACAAGTGCAGACTGTAGGGTGACCTCCATCCATTTTCCCGAAAACGATCCACCCTAAAGGAGTGTTGGCAGCATATGGACCAGCTTCCTCCAACGGAACTATCTCATCGGGCAATCCTAAATGGCAATGGTCCAATCCAATGAACAATTTTGGAGCCACATCGACATATGAGGCTATAGGAATGCCATGATTATTTATCAAGTCCGCATTGAAACTCTGATTAGGCAACTTCAAATTTGAAACACCATAAACACATTCTAAAGCACCTTTAGCAGTTAAAAATAACTTACTTGATCCAGTGATGCATGCTGCCTTTTAATCAATCATACCCAATTCAAAAACTGTATTCCATTTTTACATTTTTTTTATAATTCATGTATTTGAACGAATGTTATATAATTTTGGTTTAATCTAAAGTGTATTTTCAACACAAAATAATCCTTTTTTTTATCGATTTCTTAATAGAAGTTAAGTAGGTGTATTTTATATTTATAAAAGCATGTTTGAAACACTTACATTTGGAGATCATTGTATAAGGATAATGGCCAATTATCGTTGCAAGCTTAAATCCTTGCATTAAATAATATTCAACTACAACGGTGTATTGAGCTCAATCCAGCGCTTCGTTGCTTGATTCTGAAATTTAAGCAAATTGGGATTAAAAATATACAACAAAATTGTCCATTGATTTGTGATAAGTGATAGTAAATTCTTTACGTATTATGATGATAGTTACAATTCAAAGGTATATATATCAAAGCAATGTAAAGTATTTACGTGAGATATAAATTCAAACCGTCGGTGGTGCAATGGGTAGTGTGCGCGCCCCTTATACTTGAGATCCTGGGTTCGATCCCTGCTCTGACCACCTTAAAATTTCTTTCGACGGCGGTCACCTCGCATAGTGACGGCGACACTATCGAGCCATGAAAATGCTTTTCAAAAATACCGTTCGGAACCGGTGTAAAACTGTAGGTACCAATCAGTGAGTATAAAATTAGAAAGCGCACAGCTCACTGGTTGTGAGAAGCTCTCCCGGATTCCTTCATGGGATGTAATGGGAAACCATTTATTTTTTTTTTTATTATAAATTCAAACATGCTAAGAAAATCTACTTATAAATCTTAATTCAAAAAGGTTAACATTTTATCAGTATTATTTGCAGTGTTCGTCTAACTTCATTAAATTTCAAACTTCATTATGAGCTTAAAAATCTGTTACAATAATGCTTTGATATGTTAATGATTATATTAAATTAGATTTCAATGTTAAATGTTAAAAAAAGATAAACAGAAATTAATAATGTAATTATCATTAACTACATCAATACTCTCCGTGACATTTATTGCCTGTTTTCATAAAACGAATTTGAATAAACGAACGAATCGCCTAAAACTTACAACGTAAATAAAATGGACTTCAAGGGTCAAATGAGGAAATTCATTTAGCAAATTCGTAAAGAAACGTGAAGAATGAATATCCGAAATAATGAACTCATTTGACTTATAACATTCGTATTAATTAGGGTTCCATTTCAGCCGATTCGTTCGTTTGTTCGAATTCGTTTTATGAAAACGGAACGTTAGACACTTTTAGTACCGTTATAATCAAAGACCTTAGAATATATAAAGATGTTGCACTCTGACAAAAACGATGTATAAGTAGACAGTCAAAATTTCTCTTCACTCAAATGCCAACAAACAAAACGAGTGAAACCCTATTACTTCTCTACTCTCTCTCTTACTCTCTTCATTGAATATTTCAATATACGAGCAGCTTTTTGATAGTATTATTGTATATAACTATACAAATTCCAACCATGTTGAAGTAAAATTACATAAACTATGCAAAAAGTATGAAATAAGCAATATATGACGCGAGAGAGAAATGCGTTTGAGTGAACTCCTAGCACTTTTTGGTTCTCTTTTACCAGGGTTGCCAAGTTGCGCACATCTTCTGGTCGTCTAATTGTAAATCGTCTTTGACTCTGAACAAGTAAATCAAACAGAAAGTGTGTTCTTTTTGGGTGAGGGGGGAGAGTAATAAGGGAAAAGAATAGTTACAAACAGTGTTGCCAGATACTGACTAAAAAATTATGCCAAATATCCTCAAAAATTGTGCCGTTTGTGAAACCATTGTGCTAAAATTGTCATTTTAGTCTTGCTGTTAAACATAACCTGACCAACTGGTTGCGACCAAAAAGCGGGACACAATGGATAAAAAAACTGTTTTTTGGTTTTAAAAATTTATCACACAGTTAGAGTTAATGAAGTTTTTCCTGTAATTTTATATGGAATTTATAATTTTTAACTCTCAGTTAGCTTTAACTTTGTTTGGGGAAATTGGGCGTAACTATATCTATCTTCTATCTATCTATCTATATATATAAAAGAGGATGTATGTATGTATGAAAGCTATGGACTCGAAAACGGCTGGACCGATTTTGATGAAATTTTCAGACAATATTCAGAATCATTTAGCGGGTGATATACATAGGTGATATAGATATAGGTGATATTGTCATTTTAGTCTTGCTGTTAAACATAACCTGACCAACTGGTTGCGACCAAAAAGCGGGACACAATGGATAAAAAAACTGTTTTTTTGGTTTTAAATATTTATCATACAGTTAGAGTTAATGAAGTTTTTCCTGTCATTTTATATGGAATTTATAATTTTTAACTCTCAGTTAGCTTTAACTTTGTTTGGGGAAATTGGGCGTAACTATATCTATCTTCTATCTATCTATCTATCTATATATATAAAAGAGGATGTATGTATGTATGAAAGGTATGGACTCGAAAACGGCTGGACCGATTTTGATGAAATTTTCAGACAATATTGAGAATCATTTAGCGGGTGATATAGGCTATACAGCCAGGGTGAAAGTAGGCGGTGCCACGCCCCCTTTTCAAAAATCGCTCTGACGGCATTTCTAATAGACCGATTGTTTTGAAAATTTCACAATGTGGTACTGACGACCTGCTGATACTCCTTAGCTATACATGCTTGTGATTGGATAAAGGGGCGTGGCACCGCCCATACAACTTGAAATTTAAAATGGCTATATCTCATGATCTGTCAGAGATATGAAGATGAGATTTGGTATATATGTTGTTGGAACAGTATGAATTACAGCCAGGGTGGAAGAGGGCAATGCCGCGCCCCCTTCGAAAGAAACCGATATAACAGATATATATAGTTTGAAACGTAATGGAACAACAAATATTGTTCACCCTTTGACATT
Source organism: Phaonia tiefii (assembly GCA_963931995.1). NCBI lineage: Eukaryota > Metazoa > Arthropoda > Insecta > Diptera > Muscidae > Phaonia > Phaonia tiefii. The sequence continues at coordinate 189,985,386 of OZ008368.1, read as the reverse complement.
ACAAAAACTTTGAAGGCAAAACGTAGTTTGCCGGGTCCAGCTAGTATGTAAATAAAAGCGATTTATTTTCTCTATAATCATTTTGTTATTAAATTTTCAAGTCAGGCTGCGACACACAAAATGTGGGATATTCGCGGACAAAGCGGGATTATCGCGCAAAAAGCGGGATAATCCCGCTAAAAGTGGTGTTGAGAAGGCAGGTAGGCCGGAGCTAGTGATTTCCACGGGGATTTTGTATAAAACACAGATTGCGTACTAAAAGGCTTGATTTATTCCACAAAATGTATTTATATTAAAATTCCTATACACGTAACAAACAAAATATAATAATTTAAAATGAAAAAATTATATATAAATTATCACCTACTTTTTGGTATGAAAACCACTGGAAATTGTTTTTAAAATTAGAACTAGCTATTTGTCCCTGAGGCACCGCGTATTTAGTTTTAAGTACTTTTATGTTGAAAATGGCGAAGCCTTAAGTACGCTAACTGACATTTAAAAGGTTTCGTTAAAAAATAATAAATTGACAATCTGAAAATTTTTCATTTATAAAACTGTTGCCAGATCGATGCCAAAACTATGGGGATTTTGGAGGTGGCGATAACAAGTGGGATGATTGGGCAGGTTAGTCATACCTTAAAAGAAACAGTGTGCACTATTTTGTGAAGCCGTCGCTTTTGCCGAAAATACGCTTACATATATAGGTATGTAGGAACCTTAAAATGTGGAATTATACCACAAGATCTGGTGTTGAGTAGTCCGGTTGTTTACAATCAGTTTGTCGCAAAAAGTAATTTGCTCTCAATATTTCTCTGACATTCAACAAGGCAGTGAAATTACTTCTAAAATCTGCCTTCGTAAATTTCACATATCTTGTGCCAAAGTGGATAAGAACGCGCTCAATGCCTTATTGGTGTTTGAGAATATTGTTTTTAATTGTGACAATTGTTTGCAAGCCACTTGTGATCTGATAAAAAAAAAGTCAGTCTTCTTACGTACGAAGTACAGGGGCTGAAATCAATGAGGAACAAATACATATATTGCTTCTAATGTACATGGCAATGATAGAAAATTGGATGCTCATCGAAGTTTGCCTCTATCAAACACTGGTTTTGAGAGTATGATGGTGCCCAATGCTGATTCTCATATACGTGTTACGCATAAAGAGAATGTTTCTGCAAATACCCAAGTTACATCCATTACTCATATGAATTCTGCTAGTGCTCGCGTCGAAGATAATGCGTGTAATGCTTTCTCTGGCAGTGCTAATAATGTTCATGGTGGTGTTGGTGATGATGGTGCTGGTAGTACATTGAATGCTGTTGTTGATGATGTTGCTGCTCTTAATGTTAATGATGACGTTAGTGTTTCTGCTTTCGGTGGCAGCTCTGTTAATACCATGGTACAATAATATCTTCATGGTAATAGCAGCGCGCCTTGTTGTTGTTATAGGCAGCAACAACAGGCCTCTTGTTTTTGTTTTATTCGCTTCAGCTGTCAAACTCTGCACAAATTCATACCAACAACACAAGAATGGAAAAGAGTACAAAATACATGTGAGTGTGACAGCCGAAGCGAAGAACCTCATGAAAAAAATGAAAACAGCTGTTCTTACGACTTTACCATGAACATATTAGCTCTGTTTCTTTACTTGCACAATTTTACACAAAGTTACACAAATTTACTCAAAGTTACACAAAAGCGTTTCTTTACTCCAAAATTGTGTAAATGAGAGAAATTTTGTTTTCTCTTAAAGTCAAAATGCGTTTCTCTTTTACCCAAATTTACACAGACTTTTTCTTCGGGAAAGTTTGTGTAAAGTAGTGAACAATCAGCTGTTCGAAACGTCAACATAAAAACATATGTATTATTTGTGAAAAAAAATAACGCAAGTGAAAAAAAATTATTGAATTTACAATTTTATTAACTTGAAAAGTGATTGCTTTGAGAGTGCTTATTTAAAGAAGATGGGAAGTGTGCAAGTGAACAGTGAAAATTAACATGATATGCAAGATTTGTTGTCAAACATATGTTTTGTGTTTGGACATTTGTTTGCGTGTAAGAAAAGTGGTTTTTTGGGTTTCTTTACTTTTGTGTAATTTTGAGTATTTGACAGTGAATTTTGCTTTTACTCTCATTTACACGCACTTTACACAAAAAGTAAAGAAACAAACCTATTATTGGACCATGGTTAATACTGATTGGAGAAATGTCACACGAAGAAAGAAAAATATTAGTAAGCGTCGTGTTGTTATTGTTGGTGACAATGATAATACTGAGTTGGACGTTGTTGTGAGAAAGAAATGGGTACATCTATCGTCGTTTCTACCTCATGTAACTGAAAATTACATTATCTCTTATGTTTGTAAATATTTAGACATTGATAATAGTCATGTTTTATGCTTCAAATCATAGAATAACACATACCATAGAAGCTTTTATTCGCTCAATAAATTAAACGTCATAGGTACGATGGAAAGTAAACATTGGGTGGTGGAAAATATGGGTTCAATAATACCAGATAGTGGCAATAGTATACAGCGATCAACAAAGGAACAACAACCGAATTTCGTGTTTTTGTGGCAAACTAGTTGTGTTAAATACAATACAAATGTATACCAACGATAAAAGTCAACAAAAAAGTGCAAAATACATTTAAATTTTTCAGTTCTACACCAAAACGACAGGAAAAAGTTAAGTGAACATATTTTGTAACTCCACCTGGTGTAAGGTAATTTTAAATTTAATTGCTCTCATTTCCACAAACCTACGTTGAAGAGTGTGAAATGAAACGTCAGATGAGAGAATAAGTTTATCTATGTATGTGTTATTTTATGCTTCAAATTAGTGAAAAAAGATACGCCCATAGATTAATACTTCTAGTAGATGTACTAGTTCTCCCACTAAATTTATGACATTTGGCCTGGTGTGATATTTACGTTTGATGTTGAAAAGAATTGCTTTACTAATACCAGATAGAGGTTATGTTCAAAACAACGAACAAAATAACAACAACGGCATTTCGTTTTGTGTGTTAAAATTATTGTGTTAAATACAATACAAATGTATGCTAACAATAACAGTCAATAAAAAAGTTTAAAACACATTTAAATTTCAAAGTTTTTCACCAAAATGACATGAAAAATTAAAGCAAGAAGTTATTGTAATTCCACCTGGTGTATATCACTTTTCGTCAAACATCTCTCTATCACACCGACCGCATCACGAAGAGTGTGAAAGGAAACGTCAGATGAGCCAAATATTCTTTCTAGTCTGAGATTACTCTATGGGCATTCCACTCCATGAGTAAATTTTCTTCTCTATACCATAGTTGCTTTATGGGATTCTCAAAGACGATTTAGAATTAGAAGCCCAGAAGATGTGCGCAACTTGGCAACCCTGGTAAAAGAGAACCATAAAGTTTCTTTCTCGCGTCATATCTTGCTTATTTCATACTGTTTGCATAGTTTATGTAATTTTACTTCAACATGGTTGGAATTTGTATAGTTATATACAATAACACTATAAAAAAGCTGCTGGTGTATTGAAATATTCAATGAAGAGAGAGAGTAGAGAAGTACTAGGGTTTCACTCGTTTTGTTTGTTAGCATTTGCGTGAAGAGACATTTTGACTGTCTACTTGTACATCGTTGGCACAGCTGATCGAAAGGGTATTAGGCCGATGATACCGAATGAGAGAGCAAAGAAGACAGGAACTAATTTTAAATAGTGTTTATTGATGCTAATGACAGCTAAATTATATTTTATATTGTTTGTAGTGAACGCAAATACGAATTCCCTTCGATTTCTGTCCGTTTTATGTCCAACGAAAGTATACAATTGGTAAAATACCGCAGAAAATAAAACTCTATGAAATGGCATACTACCTCGTCGTCATGAAGAGGCAGCGAAGAGAGTAATGGAAACTCTTAAGTATTTCTGTATGGTTGGACATAGACTAGTGCCCATAGACTAATACTTATACTAGACCTAATAGTTCTCTCACCAAATTTATGACTTTTGGCCTGGTGTGATATTTACGTTCGAAGTTGAAAAGAATTGCTTTACTAATACCAGATAGAGGCAATGGTTCAAAACAACGAACAAAATAACAACAACGGTATTTCGTTTTGTGTGTTAAAATTACTGTGTTAAGTATAACACAAAATACGGCAAAAAACTTGGTCATTAGTGGTACAAGATTCCAGCATAAAGACATCCACAAGGCTACTTGGGTATCCCCTGATCAAAGAACTGGGGGCCAAATTGATCACGTGGTAATTTATGGAAGGCACTCATCCAGTGTAATGGACGTACGAGTGATCAGAGGAGCTAACATCGATTCTGATCACTACCTGGTAGCGGCAAAGGTTCGCACAAGATTAAGTAGAGCGAAAATCGTACGAAACCAGACGCAGAGGAAGCTGGACATCGGAAAGCTGCAATTACCAGAGGTAGCCACAGCCTACTCAAGGAAGCTCTCGCAACTTTTGGCACAGAACCCACCCCCTCCCGATGACGATCCTGAAGCGCAGTGGAAACCCATTTCCGACTCTATAAAAACTGCCACAACAACCGTACTTGGTTTCGAAAAACCGCTTCGCAATAAACCGTGGTACGATGAAGAGTGTCGCATTGCAAATGACGAAAAGAACGCTGCACGCATGGTAATGCTTCAGTCAATTGCAACGCGAGCTGCAACTGAGCGGTATAGGGAGAAAAGAAAGGAGGTAAACCGTCTCTTTAGGCGTAGGAAACGGCAGTGGAGAAAGCGCGAGAGTGAGAAAATTGAGACATACAGAAGGAAGAACGAAGCCCGAAAATTCTACCAAAAAGTTAAAAACGGAACTAATAGACATGGTTCAGGGCCCCCCTTCTGTACAGACAAGGACGGAAATCTCGTCGCAGATTTGCAGAGCATGTTGGGAATATGGAGAGAGCATTTCTCCGCGCTACTAGTACCTGAGATATCCAATGACGATGGGACAATCGATAACAATATGGACGACGACGTCGATTGCCCCCTCCTAACCAAGACGAGGTCAGAACAGCTATTGCCCGGCTTAAGAACAACAAAGCCGCAGGAGCCGATGGATTACTGGCGGAGCTGTTTAAGGCTGGCGGCGATGAGCTGATAAGGTGCATGCATCAGCTCATTAGCAAAATTTGGTTAGATGAATGCATGCCCGGCGATTGGAGTCTCAGTGTACTATGTCCCATATTTAAAAAAGGTGACCCGAGTATCTGTGCCAACTACCGTGGAATAAGCCTTTTATCCATAGCATATAAGGTTCTATTAAGTATAATGTGCGAAAGACTGAAACCAATTATCGCGGACCTGATTGGACCATACCAGTGTGGCTTTAGGCCTGGAAAATCGACAACTGACCAGATTTTCACGCTACGTCAAATCCTGGAGAAGACACACGAAAAACAAATCGACACCTATCATCTATTTATCGATTATAAAGCGGCCTTCGATAGTCCGATACGGGAGAAACTCTATGAAGCAATGTCTGAGCTTGGTATTCCTGCAAAACTCATACGCATTTGCAGGATGACCTTGACGAACACCAAATCAGTAGTGAAAGTTGGTAAGGATCTTACCGAACCTTTCGAAACAAAGCGAGGCCTCAGGCAAGGCGACACCCAATCGTGCGATCTCTTTAACATCTTAACGGAGATCATTATGAGAAAAGCTGCAGCCAACATGAATAAAACCATCAGCAACAAAAGTCACATGCTGCTCGCGTATGCTGATGATATAGATATCATTGGGCGCACAATTACAGAAGTTACTGCGGTTTTTTCGAGAATTGAGAAGGAGTCAGCAAAAGTGGGTCTGACGGTGAATGAGGACCAGACAAAATTAATGGTTTCAACGTACAGGGCCTCCACGCGTTTAGACCAAAGCGTGAACGTTGATAACCGTTATAACTTCGAGGTAGTGGACGAATTTATATACCTCGGATCTGCCGTGAACAAAAACAACAACGTCAGGCTTGAAATCAAGCGGAGAATTGTGCTTGCGAATAGATGTTATTTTGAGCTAAGCAAGCACTTTAGAGATAAAGCCCTCTCTCGAGTAACAAAAGTCCAGCTGTACCAGACTCTCATTCAACCTGTCTTGCTTTATGGCGCAGAATCCTGGGTCCTATCGCAAGCAGACGAAACATCTCTGTCTTCGAGAGAAAAATACTCCGAAAAATTTATGGCCCTATAGTGCACAACGGCGAGTATCGGCGACGCATGAATCATGAGCTGTATGAGCTTTATCCTGACATTGACATAGTTAAGCGGATCAAGATAACGCGATTGCGCTGGCTAGGCCATGTCAGTAGAATGGATGAAGACGAACCAGCACGAAGGGTTTTCGAAACCGAACTCGAAGGAAGACGAAAAACAGGAAGACCAAGACTCCGCTGGAGGGATCAGGTTGACGAATCCCTGCGTACACTTGGTATTGCCAACTGGAGAAATAAAGCAAAAGATCGAACTGGTTGGCGAAATATGTTATCTTCGTTTTGTAAGGTCCCTGACCCCCCGGGGTTGTCCGAGACCGGATAAGTAAGTAAGTATAACACAAATGTATGCTAACAATAACAGTCAATAAAAAAGTTCAAAACACATTTAAATTTCACAGTTTTTCACCACAACGACATGAAAAATTAAAGCAAGAAGTTATCATAGAGTAATCTCAGACTAGAGAAAATATTTGGCTCATCTGACGTTTCCTTTCACACTCTTCGTGATGCGGTCGGTGTGATAGAGAGATGTTTGACGAAAAGTGATATACACCAGGTGGAATTACAATAATTTCTTGCTTTAATTTTTCATGTCGTTTTGGTGAAAAACTGAAATTTAAATGTGTTTTAAACTTTTTTATTGACTGTTATTGTTAGCATACATTTGTGTTGTATTTAACACAATAATTTTAACACACAAAACGAAATGCCGTTGTTGTTATTTTGTTCGTTGTTTTGAACCATTGCCTCTATCTGGTATTAGTAAAGCAATTCTTTTCAACATCAAACGTAAATATCACACCAAGCCAAATGTCATAAATTTGGTGGGAGAACTAGTAGATCTACTATAAGTATTAATCTATGGAAGTATTTGTAATTACACCTGGTGTATGTCACTTTTCGTTAAACATCTTTTTATCACACCGACCGCATCACGAAGAGTGTGACAGGAAACGTCAGATGAGCAAAATATTTTTTCTACTAGGATTTACTCTATGCTAGTGCCAATTGTAAATACGATTGCGTGCCTTTTTTAAGATTATGCCTTTGCTAACGGTATTTTTTTTTTGCATAGTCTTTTAAGAATATTCTTTGCGGATGCATTATTTTTCAATATTCACTGATATTTGCGTTGGCACGACAATTAGTCAATTATCGTGATTTTGAGGATCAAGTTCGTATTTTGATATTTAAATATCTGTGCTTTGAAATCTTTTTTGATATTCGATTATTATTGTGTATTAACAACTACGTCAGTGAGTAAAGTAGGCAACAAATGCAGTTTGCCGCATTGTCGCAGATCTAAAAGAAATTTTCCGGAAATAAAACTCTTCCGTTTTCCACATTTTGACTCACCTTTATTTAAAGAATTGGTCGAAAAGTGCGACTTTGATAGCAGTTTGTGGAAAGCAGTTTTATTAATTTTGTGCGATAGACACTTCTCGCTAGACTGTATGGGAAAGAAGTATATAAAGCCGTTCCTAGCTCGAACTTATCTGATAATTACGACTCCGTAAGTATAGAAGAGAGGCAAAACTGCGTTGGAAATGAGGACATCGATTTATCTCTTCTTAGATCTCCACCACGTAAGTGTAGCAGATTGCAATCGCCCTCATCTTTATGCAGAAATTGTCAGAAAACTTTGAAAAATTATACATATTTTCGTAAAAACTACTTTAAATTTTTTAAAAAACTCAACACAACAAAGAAAGAAAATCGAATATTGATGTCAAAAAAGAAACTTGAAAAAAAGGGTGAAAAAATTAGAAAAAAAGATAAATGATTCAAAATTGATCAATCCGAATGAAAAAACGTTTTGTAAAATTTTAATAAAGCAAAATAGGGGAACAAATGCTCGTTGGGATGATCGTGAGAAAAGTTTCGCTCAAAGTACTTATTTTTAAGAAATACTTTGAAACTAAACCTTCCAAACCCTTCTTCTCTAAGTAGGTGGAACGATATTAAGAACTTGCAGCCAGGCAACAATTTATGCATATATAATGCACCAAAAACAACAGTTCATAAACTGCTGCCTGTAGAGAGAGAGTGTATTCTACTTTTTGGTGAAGCATCTATTAGAAGAAATTTGACATATAATAACTGTGCAGATGTTATAGATGGAGTTGTCGATCTTGGATACGAGCGAATGAATGAAATGGGTACTCAGGTTTGTGTTTTTATGCTAAGAGGAATTGTCAAAAATTGGAAATCCGTTTTAAATTATGTTGTGACGGCTACTTCTGTTACTTACAACTTTGGATCCTGTGACCAATATTGGACTAAACGTGCGCGCAGTAACATGTGACCAAGCTCCGAACAACAGAAAATGTTACGAGATATTGGGCGCATCCCCCGAAAATCCTTATTTTTTACATAAAACCAATAAGGTTTACTTGCTGTATGATGTACCTCATATTTTTAAGACTATTAGAAATGCTTTCATAAAAGCTGATTTCGATGTTGTAAGGGAAATTTTCGAATTAGAGCATGAAAAAGCCACACAAATGGCCAAATTAACAATGAGTCATATAAACCCAACCAGTTTTGAAAAGATGCGTGTGAGCATAGCTTTTCAAACCTTAAGCAATTCCGTAGCTGCTGCAATTAAATCCGTTAATGAAAACCTCCAATTTAGGAGAAGTCAGTCTGAAGTAGCCACTTCGACTAGCGCATTGGTTAAAAAACTAGACAGTTACTTTGATTGTTTAAACGGCAAAGCTTTCAACGACACCAACACCCGGAAACTATTCTATGTTGATCTCGCTGATGGTGATGCTGTTATTGGTAGAGATGAATAATCTCATAGCCAGTTGATGCACGTAGAAATAATGAAAGGGAGACATTTCTAAATTGAGATTAAGTCGGTGACGTCATTGAGATGATATTGTTAGACAGTTGGTTTTTTTCTTTACTTAAGGACAGTGGGAGAAAATGGTACACAGTCATATAGATGATAATTTAAGTAGATTGTTTTCTACTTTTGATGACAAATAACTGGATCCAATATGAGTAAGTATATATGGAAATTTGACCAGTTGGATCCTTTATGAAACTGTAGTCACCAAATAGTGGATGAATGTGGGTACTTTCATGTACTTCTCCTTGTGATTCATAGACCCTTAGCGAATTACACTTGCACTTCTCACAGAATTTGGCACTTCACAAATTGGCTGGGCATATTTATTTATTTTTGTTTTTGATTCCTTCGCACATATAAATAGATGTGTTGAGACTTTAAACGAAGCAAATCGATGATTATTACTTTAGAATTTCACAGATCCTTTCCATGAAACTCCGACATAGATGGGTCTCCATAAAAATTACTATGATTTATAGCATAGATAAAGGAAATAAGTAGATATCCCATAGGCGTTGTCAAGTACTGCCACTAGATGCTGTGTTGTCGTTTTATAACTTTCATTGACGTTTCTCATAACATTCACTGACGTTTATTCAACAGTGTGGGATATTTGTTCAATACAAAAATAGAATCATTTTCCAGGTAGTGCTATTCGAACAACTAATTTAGTTTTTTTCATGTCGTTGTGTTCCCCACTTTCTAATTCAAATGCATTTTGGTTATGTGCTTGTTTGGTGTACTGTTATTGTTGGTATTCGTTTATGATGACCTGTACAGCATCGGCACACTAAACACAAAATCCCAGTTGATGTTGCCTACCACACCTTTTGTTAGCACCTGTTGTAAATACATCTTGCAAGGTATATTTTGTTTGGGATCAAACGTTGTAATTATTGCATTCAGCTTCATCTAGAAAATATCCCATTGAACAAGAAATTTCCCACGGCATGTGCGATATCTAGTTAATTCCTTTATCTATGATTTATAGTAGCTGACTTCTTGTATGCCAGAATTTCATTTAAAAATTTAAAATCCCTTTTAGGATATTTGTGATAACTTTTGATGCGAATCTAAACAGAATTTAGTTTATTACTAGCTGAGCGAACTTTACTCCATGCCGATTGCCAAAAAGAGAGATTTCTGTTCTCTTCTTTGATTGACATTTGGCTTAAGTCTCCAACTAAACAAGCCAACTACTGTACACATTATTGATTATTTATTATGTGGTTGTTTTTCTTGTTTCACTTAAGGTTTTTAAAGTATTCTCAAATTATTATTAGTTGAAAATATTTTGACAATATAGAAAATTATATATATTATTTTTTATATTTGTTGGACCAGTTTGTTCTCGGTTGATTTTATATATTTAAATGGGTTTTCTGGTCGTCAGTATTTGCGCAAATAAAACTCAAATTTTCATTCCGCTTTCCTCCTACGCGTTTCGGCAATTTGTTGTCGCCTTCATCAGGGAGTCTGATAAAATATATTTTATTATTATAATTTCCTTCGCCTCAAATTTTAACATTATTTACAAAATTATTTAGTAGTTAATACAAAAAACACATAAAAACATGATTTGCACCAACATATTATAAAATAATATAAACAATCACAATATAAACAAGTAGACTGAAACACAATATTCTCTTAAATTTGTAATTGTACACTAATATTATCATCTTATAACAGCAGAGTAAGCATATCCGATGTTGATAGTGTCTTCTTTTTCATTTATTGTCTTGTGTATTTGCTGTTGGATTCTCAAGCTCTCCAGTGTCAATCTCGTTCTCTCTCTTCGCTCTATGTCCAATATTCTCGTATTGTCAAAATCTGCTGTGTGGTTCATTGCCGCCAAACGTTTTGCCAAAGCTGTGGTCATCTTATTTTTCTCCGCATTTGTTTTATGCTCTGCGATCCGTATCTCAAGAGCTCTTTTTGTTGTTCCTATATATATATATGTCCGAAATTTTATCCTTCTCTCCCATTGCATATTATTTCATAAACAACATTTCTCCTTTTCGTCTTCTCCACTTTATCTTTCATACTATTATATTATACTCAAAAGGATAATAACTATTTGCAGGATGATATGCTAAATGGAAAAATATAAATTTGTCTCGCATCACATAAACAATTATTTTCCAATTATCAATACATATTTAATTCTATGATTATGACCCATTGTTAAAATAAACTGCCACAAACCTTCTTTGCAAACAGAATCTACGAGAGTTGAAAATAAGGAAAACAGTTTTTCTCCGTGGGGCTCGTCCGTACCCTGAGATAAGTTGGTGTCTTTTTGTTTCCCCTCTTATTTTTCTTTTGCCGGGCCATAGTTTAAAGATATAAAATGTTTTTATGTCCTTGGCAAGGAAGAGACCGATATATTTCCCATTTAACGTTTCCAATTGATAAAGTGAAGACCCTACAGAAAGAAGATCTGATCAAATTGGTGAACGAAAACATGAATTATTGATATTTTATTGATCGAGACTCGAGAACATCCCATTCCTATTCGAGATTAAAGGTTAACATTACCTCTCTCCAACTTAAAACCGGCATCTCTTCAGTGGTTTTTCTACATTTTGTCCTTCAGTTCATTCGGCACCTGGCTTAGTAAAGTCTGCAAATTCTGATAAATATAAAATTTGTAATGAAATATAATAGTGAATTAATGAACTGTGTTAATTTTTAAAATTTTTCAAAGTGATCCGAATTTGCATAAAACGAGCGATATTAACGAAAATCTGAGGGTAAATATAATGAATTTCAAGGAAGTCAAATGTGAAAGTGTTGAAAATTATTTAATTTCATAGGGAATAAAATAATTGTTGATGAGTGTTGTGTAATCGATTAAACATATCTGGTGAATACAGCAACGCAATCAAATTCAATCAAATTGAATTATAATTCATTGCCTTACGACCAGTGCACTCTGTTCCATCAGGTAAAAAACCGTGATATATATTTTTTGGACGTTGTACCTCATCATTTTGCATTTTACCATACAGAAATACTTAAGAGTTTCCATTACTTTCTTCGATGCCTTTTCATGACGACGAGGTAGTAGACCATTTCATAGAGTTTTATTTGCTGCTGTATTTCACCAATTTTACCATAGATTTTATGACATTTGGCCTGGTGTGATATTTACGTTTGATGTTGAAAGGAATTGCTTTACTAATACCAGATAGAGGCTATGGTTCAAAACAACGACCAAAATAACAACAACGGCATTTCGTTTTGTGTGTTAACATTATTGTGTTAAATACAACACAAATGTATGCTAACAATAACAGTCAATAAAAAAGTTTAAAACTAATTTAAATTTCACAGTTTTTCACCAAAATGGCATGAAAAATTAAAGCAAGAAGTTATTGTAATTCCACCTGGTGTATATCACTTTTCGTCAAACATCTCTCTATCACACCGACCGCATCACGAAGAGTGTGAAAGGAAACGTCAGATGAGACAAATGGCGGCTCTACTATAAATTTACTCTATAATTTGAACACTTTTCTTGCTAACGTGTTTCTCCTACGTCAAATTCACATGTATTTTGGTTTTGTACATTTTTGTTTACATTTATAGTAGATACACACATGTATAAAATTTGACAGATTATGGCATAGTGTAATAATATAAGTGGAAGCATAAGCCCAGCTGATCAGGCATTTTGTTATCGGGTTGTTTCTTTTTATCATTCTTTGTTTACGTAATACACTCGAAGTGTCAAACTTGCCGCATCATTTGTTTTGAATCTTCCTTGCCCTCTTTGCTTACGCTGGTCGTTTCACCGCCTGTAGTTTTTTTGATGGCTAAAAATTTATAGAAGAAGTAACTAAAATTACCTACATACATATGTATGGACTTACTGATGGATACTTACCAATTTGGATCTTAAATGCGTTCCAACTTTCTGCCTATTACTTTTTTTTAATACATGTAATTCTATGCATGTGATTATTTACTTTGGCGTTTTTCCTTTGCCTCTCTTCGTATATAAAATGATTTTGACATATCGAGTGTATTGTCATAACAATAGTACAACAAAATTCTGTCAAAATCGTTTATTATTACAACAACACACCACGCGTCGACTTATATTATTAGACTATGGATTATGGACACCATACAAAAACAAAATGTCTGTTGTTGTTGCAACAATTCCTACTGCGTTTACCTTACTTATTTTACCATGGTGCTAAATCTAGCCCCAAAAGAGCTAAATTGGCATCACTGCTTGTAATAGAAACAATCCATGGAGTGTGAAGATTTGTTATTTCAATTTCTTGTAATTTAAAAATATTGGAAATAATGGCTTCCAATATAAAGCAAGAGATTGCTTTTGACGAGGTGATAGCACAAAATGAAGTTTTCCTCCCGACCGAAGTGAAAGTGGAAATAAAACAGGAGGAGGAATTGGATATAGAGAACAGCGATCAACAGAATGTAGGAACATTTACAGAGACGGACAATAATGAGGACGAAGGCACGGAATACGGCTATGAAAATGACGAAGGGCCTAGCATCAGTGGACAACATCTTCATACGTCTGAGTATGTGTCTTTTGAAATTGTGGAATACGATAATTATGAGGCGGAAGATAAAAATACGGTCAATAAAATGTTATTAGAAGACGAAAGCTCTCAATCTGTCAATGCTTCTAGCAATGATGACCACATGAATGTAACTCCCATGAATGAGTGGGTAGTGTACAGGTATATGAAGATGTCCTGCCACTTGTGCGGTGCCACATTTCAGCATCACGTATATAAATGGTTGATTCACATAAAACAACAACATCCAGAAATCATAAATAAAATGGAATCATTGTACCACATGTACTGTAAAAATGTTGCTCATTGTAAAATTTGTAAGAAAAACATTTCTCCGGAGTTTAATCATGTGTATCATTTCATGAATAAACACTATTCGACTACATCACCTAAGCCATTTGTATGCACATTTTGTGAGTACGCCGACTGTTCATTTTCTTCTCTACAAAAACACCAAGTAGAAAACCATCCATTGGTCAGTACCAAATGTGAGAAATGCCCCAAATGTTTTAAACCGTTTCGAGATGCTTCTGCCGTAGAATTCCATTTTATGACTGCCCATGCCGAAGAATTCAACACTAGGTATGTGTGCAAGTGTCATTTGTGCAATAACTTCTCAACTGGCAGCAATAAAGAAGAATTTTTCAATCACTTAATGGATAACCATAAGCTAGACAATTGGGAAATTTTAAACTTTCGAAAAATGGAAGCTTCTCCGCATTTGCTGTGTACGAAATGTTTCAAAATCTACATAAATACTGATACTCATAATCTGTTGAACCACTATTTGACGCATGACGAAAAGAGTAGCTGGAAATGCAAATTCTGCAGATGTAAGAATCTATTTAAAGATTGGCCTCTGCCACACTTGTGTCGAGCAATGTGGCAATATTATGAGAAAGAAGCAAAGACTACAGAATGTATTCACGACGATGAAGATTGTGTTAAACCAACCACTCCAGAGGAAAATGTTTGTTCGTCGAAAAGTCTATCTCCTGCGACCACTGAAGCCTCAAATTTTATTTCAATTCTGTGCACCTTGTGCGAAAATAAGCAATTCTCAGACACCGGTAAAATTATCACGCATTTCCGTACTATACATAATTGCTTTGATGAGTATTTTGAAAAAGGCTCCAAAGATTGTAACAGAGTGTGTAAAATATGTCACACAACGATGAACCGCGATAAACCCAGTGACATTATGATCCATTATCTAAAACATTTAGATGAGAGGCCATACAAATGCGTAGAATGTCTACGGTCGTTTACAGAATTTAGAGCGGCGCAAAAGCATGTTAAAGTATTCCATCTTACAAATAGCATCGATATTATAGGAAACATGCATGTAACACTTCCCAGTAAGGAAGAGCGTAAAACTAAAAAAGTTGTATGCCCTAATAATACAAATTCATTCAAATTGTTTGAACCATTTATAGTATACGCTTGCCCGGAATGCAATGAAATATTACCTAACCTCGACTCCTGGGAGCAGCACATCAACTCTCAGCACACATTTTTCCAAGCGAGTAATTTAAATATTGTCTTCTTCGGTAATGGAAAAGGTAAATGTACCGACTGCAACACTGTTATCTCGATAAGCATGTCATTGCAAAAAACCCACAAGCTTACTCACATGCAGTACACCCCGTATATATGTGCAATATGCTATGAACGGTTTTCCATGCTAATATCGCTTTACAGACATATGCGAAATGTACACTTGGTAAAGGGTTCCTTTCAATGTCCACTCTGTCCCACACTGTCTACTACAGATTGTGAAAAATTTGAACACTTCAAGAATCAACATCCTTGCACAGAATGGCCGAGTAATATGTGTACAAAATGTTTTCGTATTGTGAGCGATATGGATAGTCATAGCATTACACATGAAGTTACGCAACCAAAATATCGCTGTGAATGGTGCGGTATTTACGTAGCGTACCACAAGGATCTTGAGCGGCATATGCAAGAGATGCACGGTCAAGTCATCGTAAAGGAAAAAGTTTCAAAACGGAAAAAAGCGTCCAAACGAAAACTACCAATCGAAGTGCCATTGGAAGTTAAAAATGATACCAAAAAACTGGCCACCTTACAAAATGAAACAGAAAAATATGCATAAGAACATTTGATTATATAAAGTACTTTATAGATAAGTGCATCCATATGTAAATTATTTAGCACAGATTGCACTAGTGATCAATAAACTAAGTTATGTTAAATTTTTTGAAAAGCAACAATAAAATTGAAAATAAGTATAATCAAGAATGCTTTCAAGTAGATTTTAAAAATAAAGATAAACTCCTTTGGAGCTAATTACACTGCTCTGCAAAATGAAATTTTTTTCGAGCGACGACATTATTATGTAAAATTGCCTCCTAAATCCGAATATCACCCCATTTTTCCCCATCGCCCACCATTTTCTCCTGACTCCCCCTCCTCCTTTTGTTATCTTATGCTCTTTTTGTTTGTCATAACTCGAGAACGACTATTCGGATTTTGCTGAAATAAATTTAGAAAAATTTAAAATTACCATTTCTTTAATCTATCCTTACACTATTCCCCTACATAATCAACAGTTTCGCAGATATAAATAAAAAAAATATTTTTTGCCTACAAATTTAAATTTTTAAATCATGAAAAATCCAAAACGAGAAAAGTGTCGTCTTATTTCTTTCACGTTAAGTCAAATAACCTATGAACAAAATGAGATAAATGATGAAAATTGATGGCCGCGTTCCGCTTTTATTCACAATTAAGTGAAGGTAGCTCATTTTATCGAGAAATTGATTTTTTGTTCCAATGAATTTCGATATTTATCATAAATTATTTGTTATTAGCAAGTAAAAAAAATAAAATTATAATAAGTTATAATAATAATAGATTATAGTGTAATGAAATATAATAAATTCAGCTTATAATAAAGTACTTTTATCTGGTGCTGACTTTTCTCTTGTACCCTGAAGTAGAAGTTATTTTTCTACTTTTCTTTTTTCATAGTTTAAAAAAATTAATTTTACTTTTTTAGGCAAAAAATAATTTTTTTTCCTTCATAAATTTATTTATATCTGCGAAAGTGTTGATTATGTAGAGAAATATTTCTAAATTTATTTCAGCTTAATTTTTCTAAATTTATTTCAGCAAATCCGGAATAGTCGTTCTCGAGCTATGACAAACAAAAGGGGGAGTGATGGGGAAAATTGGGATATTCGGATTCAGATCATTTTAAATAGGAATCAGGAGGACTAAGTCGGGGCCAATTTTCATGGAGAACAGTGTTATATACATATAGTGGTACGCAAATGTAAGGGTACATGTACATATTTTAAATAAATAAATGGTTTCCCATTACATCCCATGAAGGGACAGGGGAGAACTTCTCACAATCACTGAGCTGTGTGCTCTCCAGTTTTCACTCACTGATACTCTGAATAAAACTATGAATAATTGATTCACTTTAAAAACTTTATTTTCTTCATATTTAAACATTGGAGTGATTTTACACATATATTATTTACATATATAAATCCACTTTAGAGAAAATGTTATCGTGTTTATCAGTTGGTTTGCTTACATTCTGCAAACTTCGCCTTTTGTTTTCATTTCGTCCAAATTCTGTTTTTTCCCCGGATTTAATTAGTTTTTGTTACAATTCAGCCTGGAGCGGAATAAAATAACGCTGAATTGAAATCTGTGTTTCGCACAGCGATAATGTTTTAGAGTAAAAATATTAAATCTAAATCAGGCTACGGACGCATGGTGGGGTAGGATAGCATTGTCCGTTTGTAAAGCGTACTACAGATTTGCATTGATAGGGTTGAGATTAATCGAAAAGCTTTAGTAAGGTCCAAAACAAAATATTTTATTTATTATCAGTGTGAAGATTGTACGGGCACAATGTATAAAGGGATATAAACGTTTCCACAACTCTAGGAAATACAAATATTTGTTAATTAAATTCTAAAACATTTTTAGTAAGTACATACACACACATTAAAAAGAGACAATTTGATATTATTATTCTGCCACGTTTGAGGACACAAAAAAACGATACGTAAAATACAAAATTAATTTACATAAATTCCCAAAATTTAGGTACGTAGGTATGTGTTAATTATAAAATAAGCAGATATTGAATAGAAAATTTTATCAAACTGCTTAGTAATTTCTGTGCATAACTTATTATTGTAGGGATACAATCGTATTAATTTAAATGTTAAATTATATTAATAAAAAATGCAACTGAAATAAATTTCGTACAATACCTACTTATGTTCATTAATCTACTGTTTACGTCCACTTTTTATTGGTGCTAATGATGAACATGATTTTTTTGCATTATTACTATTTCCATCTGGTGACAGGCTGCGGAGCTTCCTCTTTGCCACCCGGCTTGTTGTTCTGGACGTTTCGGAGATACTCCCATTAACCGCTACTTTGTTTGTACTTAAATGTTTCTTTACAATGTGAGTTTCTAGATCTCTACTGTATTCAAAATAAACACCACATTTTTCACATCGATATTTTCGTTGATGAGTCAAATGATTACTACGCAAATGACTTTCCATGTCATCAATAATTTTGAAACATGTTGTACACATATTACTTGGCCATTCCTTGCGCGGATGCGCTTTTTTTACATGTTCCAGCCTTTCAAAGTCGGTCGATAAAGTTTTGGGACATAGTGCACAAAGGAAACAACCTTTGAGAAAATGAGCGTTCCTGAAATGTGTGTACAAAGTAGAAACGGCGGTAAAGTGACCCATGCATAGTACACAAATAAACGATCTGTAGGGCATGTGTGTGAGTTTATGGTTTTGCTGTTTTGACAAACATATTGGAACTATAAGGTCACAATCTATGCATTTAGCCTTTCCTTTTTCAACATCGATAGTGCGCAAACCATTGCCTTTATAGAATGTGTGCATTGAAGTGACATGAACATCCCATTTAATGTGAGAGGAAAAGGACTCATTGCATTCAGGACAAGCATAAGTTATAAATTGTTCATATGTTTTGAAAACAATGTTGGTATATTCAAAGACATGGAGCGCGCCTGATGGTTTTGATGTACATGCTAGAATTCCCTTGGTGCTATTGTCTTGTTTGTGACTCTTTGAATCATGCTTCAGTTTGGTTGGAGATGGTATAGATGGCGGTGTCAGTTCCGCTGTTGGAGATGATTTTGAATGTTGCGTTGTTTCTAGTTCCTTCTTAATACTAGTGCTTTGAATATAATCTTTAATATCTGTAGTTGTATTATCAAAATGATAAGATTTCACATGTCTCACTGCTATCTTATATGTGGGATATGAACGTGAACATTTTTGGCACTTAAAGGGTCTTTCATTTAGATGTAGCAAATAGTGACCGATCAATTCGTTCAATTTAGTACGTTTCATATCATTTTGGCATATTTTGCATGCCCGACTGCGCTCTTTAGTGGCTTTCGTAAAGTATTTATCGAAGTTATCATGAACATTAGTAATGTGCTTTGATATTTGTGAGAAATTCGCGAACCTCTTGTTATTACACAATGTGCATGATATGGAAATTACAGCGGCTACCTCTTGTGGCGATACGCTTTCAGATTTAGAATTAATAGTCTGTATGGACATTGGTTTACCAGAGTATGCATTATCTTGACAGCTTTTTTGAACATGGCAAACAGCTTTATTATAAGTAGGCAAACATTTCGCACAATGTCGACATTTATAGGGTTCAAATGGCAAATGTTGGAAACGATGTTTATGCAATTCAATGGCGGATTTTGTCACATGTGTATTGCATTGAAGGCAGAGCAATTTATCAGTTTCTTCAAGTATTATCGTCATGT
This sequence comes from Phaonia tiefii, assembly GCA_963931995.1. Lineage (NCBI taxonomy): Eukaryota > Metazoa > Arthropoda > Insecta > Diptera > Muscidae > Phaonia > Phaonia tiefii. The sequence continues at coordinate 189,965,886 of OZ008368.1, read as the reverse complement.
TCAAGCCTTCTAAAGTGTGTATATGATGCAATTCGCGAACATGCAGACGCCAACATTCGAACTTGTCGAATCCTTCACTACAAAATGGACAAACATGTTCAATGTATGCTTCAAATTCATTCCAACTTATTGACTTTTGCGGTTGATGCTCCTCTACGTTATCCTGCTTTGGTTCGTCATTTGATACACCATTAACGTTTTCAATTCCAGTACTTTTACATTTTTCCTCATAAAACTTCCTCATAGCTTGACATAAATGGGGTACAGGCCAGTCTTTAAAACGATTCGTGCTGTTGCAAAACTTACAGGACCAAGTACACTTATCTTCATGAGTCAGATAGTGGCATAATAAATGCTGAATATTGGATTTTACAAATATTTTATAACATTTCGTACAAGACAAATACGCTCCATTATCAATTTTTCGAAAATTCAAAATTTTCCAATTGGCTAATTTATGCTTGTCCATTAAGTGACTGAACAATTTATTCTTGCTGTTTTCAAAATTCGCGATATCGCATAAGTGGCATTTGTAGACAAATTTCGCATTGAATTCTCGAATGTGCACAGACATAAAATGGTATTCCAACGCCGTACCATCTTTAAACGATTTATCACATTTAGGACATTTCTCACGTTTTCTAATGACTGATGAATGTTTTTCCAGTTGATGTTTTTGTATAGTCACAAATGAAAAATCGGTGTAATTGCAAAAGGTACATAAAAATATCTGCGGTTTAGGTTCCAAATGTCGTGTAACGTAATGCAAAGTATGATTTATTTTTGGGGTAACCTGCATGTTACAGAGTTTACAAATTATAACATGATCAGAATGAGGCTTGCATTTCGAAGGAATTTCGCGCAGTGATTTCGGATGCAATTGTTTCATATGGGATATCCATGAATAAACATTATGCTGAAATGTGGTACCACAAATATGGCAGCCCATCTTAATGAGCTTGCGACACATCCATTCGTTCATAAGGCCTACATTCAGGCAATCCACGATGTCGTTCTGTTGTTCATTTTTTATAACTGTGGCCTCCTTAATAACATCATCCTGACCAATGCCGTTAATCTCACAGGCGCCCGCCGTTTCATTGTTAGATTCTATGCTCGATAATTGGTTATGCAAAGGATTGGATTCGATAAGACTATCCTGTAGTGGCTCATTTGTAATCAATACTTCACAACTGGTATCAGCCTCTACAACGTCGCCTGCTTCCTCATCATAAATGTCATTTCCGTCATCAGAAATTTCTATGACTTCGTCAAAAGATGCGTTATGAGAACTGCTATGATTTCCGCCTTCAAATTGATTTTGCAAGCACGCATGTTGGAACTCTTCGCGTTCCCAATCACCACCTTCATCATTTACATCATCATCCAAACCTATGAAGCGCCACTGTACATGTTGATCGGCGTCCTCTATAATCAGCTCTTCCTCTTGCTTTATTTCCACTTGGAGATCGTTCAGGTATATATCTTCATTGTGTGCAGATTTTTTTGGAGACCTCTTTTGTTTTCTTTTAGAAACCATTTCGTTGAATTTAAGTTTTAATATTCTTCTCAAAAGTATTAATATTTACACTCCGTCCTGGTTTGTTTATAATTTGTTGTTTTACTTTTCGCAAGATTATAGCCATGGTACAAGAATATCGACATGGTAATAGCAGCGCGCGTTGTTGCTGTTGTAGGCAACAACAACAGGCATTTTGTTTTTGTTCTATTCGCTTCAGTTGTCAAACTACACGAATTCATACCAACAACACAAGAATGCTAAAGAGTACAAAAACAAAATACATGTGAGTGTGACAGCCGAAGCGAAGAACCTCATGAAAAAAATTAAAACAGCTGTTCTTACGACTTTACCACGAACATCTTATTGTACCATTATTATAGCAGAGGCCACAAGCCATTAGAGATGGTAGAATCAAATCATTTATCGATATTCCAAATGCTCTGATCATAGTAAAAGTATTACCAGTACATAACGCTGCGTCACACTTTCAAGCATGGTAAAATAAGTAAGGTAAACGCACTAGGAATTGTTACAACAAACACAGGCATTTTGTTTTTGTTTGGTGTCCATAATCTGTCAAATTTTCTTCATGTGTGTATCTACTGTAAAAGTAAACAAAAAAGTACACAAACAAAATGCATGTGAATTTGACATAAGAGTAACACCTAAGCAAGAAATATGTTGAAATCAGCTGTTCTAACGAGTTTACCTTACTCATTTTACCATGCTTTCAAGTTTATGTTTCAAGTTTTGTACACATACTGCTTGTCAAAATTCATGTAAATTGATAGCTGTGACGTAGGCTGCACGCAACTTGAAAGCAATATTCACTTTTCATAAACCTTCATGTCTTCTGTATAGCTCTATGAATCGCAACACATCATTATATTTATGACCTCTACTCACAAACATTTTTAATTATTTATAATATTTTAATATTTTTTTTGACGTGTTAACATCTATAGCGGTGTATAGGGACTAAATCTATCAAAGTCAGATTTTATGCTGCTGCTAAAACCAGATTTTATGCTGCTGCTAAAACCAGATTTTCTGCGACTGCGAAAGAGAATAATGACGTGTTAAACAAAAAAGAGCGAGCAAGAGAGCAATGAAAGAGTGGTGTGGCAGGGGTGAGGCAAACGAAATTGTGTCTATAGCGTATGTATTAACATAATAATGCATGTATGTACATGGGTCTGTTGCTGTTGTTGAACGGAGATATAAAGCATAGCCACGCAAAATTTCATTTGCAAGTCGACGTTATCGTGACACACTAATCCGTCAGCTACTTCGTACAAAGCATGTGTGATGTTTGGCTGTTTCGTTGCTGTTGATATGGCAAACATGTGGTTATGTGACACACGTATACGTCAGTTACTTCGGACAAATTAGCTCTGTTTCTTTACTTGCACAATTTTACACAAAGTTACACAAATTTACACAAAAGCGTTTCTTTACTCAAAAATTGTGTAAATGAGAGAGATTTTTTTTTCTCTTAACGTCAAAATGCGTTTCTCTTTTACCCAAATTTACACAGACTTTTTCTTCGGGTAAGTTTGTGTAAAGTGTTAAACAATCAGCTGTTCGAAACGTCAACATAAAAAAATTACAGCAGACAGTTGTCCGAGGCCTTCGGCCACGGACTGTCCCTGCAGGCTGTGTCAGAGACACGGCCATTAAGTTTAACGTAGAATACGCCATCCGATAAGACAGAAAACATATATAACAATAAATTCATTTGCTTATATTATTTATCATTTATTGTTATATATGTTTTCTGTCTTATCGGATGGCGTATTCTACGTTAAACTTAATGGCCGTGTCTCTGACACAGCCTGCAGAGACAGTCCGTGGCCGAAGGCCTCGGACAACTGTCTGCTGTAATTTTTTTGCGTTTCTTTACTTTTGTGTAATTTTGAGTATTTGACAGTGAATTTTGCTTTTACTCTCATTTACACGCACTTTACACAAAAAGTAAAGAAACAAACCTATTATGTGAGATGTTGTGTGTTTGGTTGTTTCGTTGTTGTTGCTATGGCCAAACAAAGCGAGTCATTTGATGTTCAGCATTGCCCGGTGTATACAAAAAAACTATTATTTTTTATTTTCCAATGTAACATTTACTAATGAGTTCATAGAAATCGAACAGGTACCGTGTAGCAAAAAGGTGTTAACACATCATCCGTGAGTTCGAACACTCATTATTTTTTTTATTTATTTATTTATTCACACTTGTAATTTTAAGCCCTTCGGCCAGTTCAAATAAATTACAAAAGAACTACTCCATTTATAGCACACATTATATGTTTTCATTAAATAAGAAATTACATAACAATTATATCTTTTAATTAAATAGCAAGATCAAAAAACTAGTGGATAACAAAGTTAAATTAGAGATTATATAATTCATGACTAATAATAATTCCGAGTTCCCAAAGGTGTTTTCAAATAGAAAACTACACAAGCTCTATTGAAAATACTGTATACATTATTTAATCAGTTGAATGAATCAACAATTTCAAAAGGCAAAAATATAATATAAAAAAAAATATCAAGGGAACATTGTAAAAAAAAAAACAAAAAGAAACATTGTCAACTACTGCGTTATTTCTCCAAAGTGTTGAAGAAGCTTTTTGCGATACGTAGCGCTAGTGAAGATAAATACTCGTAGTGTAGAAGGAAGCAAGTTGAACAATCTGGCTATTCTCACCTGAAAGGACCTATTCATATAACCCCTCGCTCTCGGAATTATTTATTGATTCGTACGTGATGATCGGCCAAATTTAAACAAATTCGTGAGAAAGGTAGGAAATTGATTTTTGAACATTTTGTAAAACAACAACAGAGATCGGAAATGTACAAAATTTGAGAAACTACAACCCAAGAATCGGTTAACAGAGGGAGTTACATGGTCAAAAAGTCTGATTGAGTATAAATACCGCACTACTCTATTAAAAGCTAATTGAAATCCCCTCATATTTTGGTTTTTAGATCCACAGTACACTTCTAGACAGTATAATATGTTGGGCATAACGAGACCATGTACACGTTTCTCCTTTATGCTGCGTGGCAATATTAAATCGGTGTTGTATACTTGCCGAAGCGCAAAATTAGTGTGACGAATGACACCGACTATGTGCAAATCGAAGGATAACGTATCGTCTAAGATAACACCTAAACACTTCACGTTACGAACAAAATCAATAGGAACATTATCATATTTCAACTGCAAATCTTCAACAGCAGAATATGAAAACAACAGTGCCTTGGTCTTTGAAGCATTTATACTAAGTTTATTCGAAACCATCCACATACTTAAAGAACGCAGGACATAATCAATTTTAGCCTGCAATACGTCCACATATTGATACACTCCACTACATAGCAGCTGCACATCATCCGCATACGCATAGGGCGTGCACCAATCACCTATAATGTCAAATAAGTCATTGAGGAAAATAATAAAAAGAAGAGGTCCCAGAACCGAACCTTGAGGAACACCACTCCTAACCGCCAAAACACTCGACGATAGCCCATTAACTGAAACATACTGCTGTCTGTCCTTTAAATATGAATAAATAAGCTTGCAGGCACTGCTACCAAAACCGCATATTTGAGATAGCTCGTATATCAAAGTGAAATAATTTACCCTGTCAAACGCTTTCTCCAAATCTAGGGAAAGCAAAACACAACTTTTGGTCGGCCAAGTTATTTCTTATTGAATCTGTTAAACCAAGTAGTAACATAGAAGTGCTTCTACCACGCCGAAAGCCACATTGACAGTCATTCAGCAGAGATTTGCTTTCAATATAAGATATAAGTTGTTCCTTAAGGACATGTTCCACTATTTTGGACAGGATAGGTAATAGGGCTATCGGCCTAAAACCCTGAACAGAACTAGCATCTGATTTTTTCGCAATTGTATTAATTTTAGCAGTCTTCCATTCATCGGGGAAAATAGATGTCATAAGAACAATGTTGACCAGATGTAAAAAATAATTGACAACAAACGGAAAATCAATTCAGAGAAATTTCAAGGAAAGTCCATCGTTTCCAGCAGCATTCGATTTTATGGATGAAAATGCACCAAATAACTCTCTTGAGTTAATGATACTGAACGAAAACCCCTGATCAGTAGAAATCAAAAGATGATGACGGCAGAATATTTGTAAGGAGGAAAACGAGCAACTGTTTATAACATATGTAATCAGCTGTTTTCTTGAAAGAAAATTGAAACACTCGACTTGAAAGAGAAATTGAAAGCAAGTTCCTTTCAATTTTTAAAAGTGTGAGTGTATTAGTTAAAAAGTATGAATGAATTGAAACTTGAAAGCCAAAAATTGACCGTAAAACAACTATTATAAAGAGAAGAAAATTTACTGATGGAGTGGAACGCCAACAAAGAAAACCAGTGAAGCATGTCGTTTCTCTGCTCGATGTCTTACTCTCTTCGTGGAATATTTCAATACAAGAGCAGTTTTCTGTTGATGTTATTATATCTAATTATAGAAATTCCAACCATATTTAAATAAAATTTCATAAAGTATGTAAATAGTATGAAATATTCAAGTTATGACGCGGGAAAGAAATACGTTTGAGTGAATCGCGTCGACTTTTTTGGTTCTCTTCTACTAGGGTTGCCAAAGTGCGGGGTTTTTTTCTTCTCTACCTGTTCATCCTTTTTGATCAGTAGACGTTGTTGTTGTAGGCAACAACTACTGGCGTTGTTTTTGTTTCAACAGCTTAATAAAAGGGCCCTTAAACCTGTGGATAAGCCGCAGCGACATCAAGTTGTCATCAACCATAGAGTAATACTTAAGAGCATCTATTACTCCATTGAGTAACACTTAAGAGCCTCTATTAATCTCTTCGTTGCCTCTTCATGACGACGAGGTAGTAGGCTATTTCATAGAGTTCGATTTTCTGCTGTATTTTACCAATTTTACACTTTGGTTGGACATGAAACGGACAGAAATCAAAGGGAATGCGTATTTTCGTTCAATGCAAACAACATAAAACATAATTTAGCTGTCATTATTATCAATAAACACTATTTAAACTTAGTTCCTGTCTTTTTTGGTCTCTCAATCTACATCATTTCCCTAGTACCTTTTCGATCAGCAATGCCATAGAAACACCCTGCATCAACTTATTCATGGTGTAGAGTGAAGTTGGTGGTTTGTACAAACTAGTTGCTGTAAAAGCAAAGCGATTTTCATTTTCTGAAGTTGATATCGACTTATCCATCAGTGTAAAGTGGAGTTCAGATTATCAGACGGATTTGACAATATGTCGAATATGAAGAAAAATTGTCAATGTGAACAGCTGTCATCAGATAAATCTGATAGTATTCAAAACAGGTTGAAAACCAAGCGATTACTTTGACGTTATCGATAAAACAGAGAACGGGTGATAAAATGTCGGAGAGAACATACGAAGAGGAGAAATACGGAAACTGCATACATAGAATTTTTGGAATTTAATTTGAAATGAAAAAAAAATACAAACCCTCAGTGTAATTTAATTTTATAAAATAAAATGTTAAAAAATAATGTTTTAAAATAAAGTAATTACACATTCGGAGGGAGCTTGGATTTGTGTATGCTTAATTTTATATATATGTTGTATGTATGTACGAGTATACATGCGCAAAACAAATGTTCTCATCTATGTCTCCTCTTTCATTTCGATTTCTCTGAGCAATCAAATAAATGTTGCGAGACATTTGCAAGCGCAAACCGTTGATGTTAACACTGTGGTGTCTTGCTTCAAATGAAGTCTGTCAGATAAATCTTTCTGTGTGGACGAAAAATCGATACATTATCGATAACTTCTTCAAATATGTCTGTCTGATCGGTCTGATAATTTGAACTCCACTTAAGGGGAAGTTGTATCAACTTTCATACGCATTTCGATGAGGAACGTTCATCAGGCAACATTATCGGCAAAATTTAAATAAATGACCCAAAAACAATAAATAACATAAATATTGTCGGAAAAATATAAACGAAATAAATATGATTTGTTTTGTTATTTATAAATACTTAAAGAAAATAAAAATAGTGTTTTTACTTAAAATTTGTGATATTTTCGCAGTGCGGTCACCACCTTTCATTTTGACATCTGACAAGAAAATGAAGTTTCCTTAACTAGTTTGAGAGTCTAAAGTGGAGTTCAGATTATCAGACGGATTCGAATCGGATATGTAGAATCTGAAGAAAAATTGTCAATGTGTACAGCTGTCGTCAAATAAATCTGATGGTCTTCCAAACAGTTTGAAACAGTGATGCCAACTCTACGGGAACTAAACGCGCCGTCGAACTACTAAAAAAGTGCTAAAACGCGCCAAATAACGAAAACATCTAGAAAAATCCCGAAAGTGCTAAAACGCGGTTAATAAATAAGTGGTTTCTAATAGGGATCGGTAGATTTTGACAGTCCATGGCGGTTACGTTGTTTTATCTATTGTTAGTTACTGTTACTTATTTTTCAGACAATGGAGACAAATCAACATGACAAGTAACGGCACCGAGCAATACGTGAAAATAATAAAACTTTATTATCAAACTGGGTGTTCCGTTGCGGCGACGACATCCATTTTTTAATCAACCGGTACATAAACAAGCATTGCCGGATTTAGGTCAATACCAGTCATTACAAATTGGCAGTGCACATACAGAATGCCATTGTTTGGTCTGGATTGTGGTCCGGAGGCATCATCGCTCAGTACTTCTTCGTAGACGACGATGGCATTACTATCACCGTCAAATGAGAGCGCTACCGATCATGACATGTGGTTCCAACAGCTTCAAGTTGCGACTTGATACACAGCTGATGCTAGAATGGGCATTCTGCGCGTCCGATTTTATGGTTATCTCACGCAGAGGCGACTCGAAATGGCTACAGACATCGTGCATTTTAGCAAGTTAGACGTTTTCTTGTGGGGTTTCCATAAGCCTCAGATCTATGGCAATAATCCAGAATTCAGCTTGATGTATGAGCCAATTATTAACAATTTAGTTTCAGATGGTCAAACGAAGAAAACGGTGTTTGGAGGGCAGATTTGACGGAACTAGCATTGTCTGACATTTTTGTTTTCCTCTTGCATCTACAGGATTAAAAATGGATTCTGCCTCCCATATCTTGGGCGATAACCAATACAAAAATAGAAGCAAACCAAGCCCTTCATTCACAGTAATGCATCAATATAAATTAACAGTTTTTCAAGACCATTAGCAACAAAAATATCATATTATAACGGGAATGCCAAAAATTCAAAAAAGTAACATTCTTTAGCAAAATCAGTGTTGTATACAAAACGGGCTAAAGGGCTAAAAAACTCAGAACGCGTGCACATTACGCGTTTTTCCAAAAAAGCGCCATAGAATTTTTTTCGCGTTTTGCAAGGTCGAAAAGTGCTAAATCTAGCCCCAAAAGAGCTAAATTGACATCACTGGTTTGAAACCAAGCGATTTCTTTGAGGTTATCGATAAAACAGAGAGTGAGAGATATTCTTATAGTATTCAAATCGCCGTGAAGTTAACAAACCAAAGTTAACAAACTAAAAGCGAAAGTAATTGCTACATTATGTCAATAAATTAAATAAATTATGTAATAAAGACTAAATAAATAAATTAAAAAAAAAAAACTTCAGATGTCTTATTCCGGTTTGGTGTATGTGTATACACACTGTGTTTAGCTGATACTTACTATATTATGTATGTACATCCATATATTCTATGGACCCTGGAGAGTTGTAAGACTATTTGAAAATTCATGGTCTTCATTCCTGCACTTGAGAACGATGCAATAATCATGATTGGAAGCGACGAGTCTTGCTAACAATTTCCTATATTCAATGTGGTGCCCAGAGAATTAGGGTAAAAGTTGTTAGTACAAAAGCTTTTACGTCATAATGAAAAACTTAATTTTTTTTGCTTGTTTTAAAAATTTCTGGCCACTTTTTTCCCAGACTTACGAAAAATGGAATGATAGGGATTGAAAGCGACGAGCCTGGGGATAGTGATATAGAATGGTCTTAAGCTTGAACAATAAAATAAACGAGATATAGCAAAACAATATCGGGGTAAAAGTTTTGGACCATCCTAAAACACTGGATACTCGCAAAAAACTGCCCGAAAATGACGGGGGGCGTGGTCAGAATGTTCTACAAAAACGATCGCCATAAAATTTCACTATATGTGTCCGAACACTTCAAAACACAAATCTTAGCCCAAGTGCTAGATAAAAGCTGAAATATGACAAAATTCATTATATTATGTGGACTATTTTTAATGGAAACAGCAAAATGCAATATTCATTATTAACCCTTAGAAGGCAGTTAGTTTTTGCTTATTATCTACCACTTGGGCTAAGATTTGTGTTTTGGAGTGTTCGACACATATAGTGACACTTTATGGCGATTATTTTCGTAGATCATTTTACCACGCCCCCGTCATTTTCGAGCAGTTTTTTGCGAGTTTTCAAAACAAAAAGTAAAAATTTTGGTTATACGTGACAGTTAGAGGGTTAATTTGTTCCACAAAAATGTTTATCTGAATCTTTTCTATAAAAACATAACATAAACATAGTTTGTACCTCCGAATTAAAGAACGCACAATTTTGCATGCCGATATGTTTCAGGAAAGTTCCGAGAGGCGGAAACTTTGACCCGCGCTAAACAAAAATCTGATCAGATCTGGGAAAACGCCGATACACGTATATTCTTTTAGGCCTTTCTACCAGAATCCGTTGACAGAACCCCATCATTTTGAAAAAAATTTAATTTTATCTCACAGAGTAGTTAGTAATATTAAGGCTGTTTTTTTATTCCATTAAATTTTCCAAATTTTCGGCTCCTAAAATACTCAAAGTGCAAACGAGTGCTAGACAAAGGGCACAACTACTTGCGGGGAAAGGGAAACGACAAAAATTTCTACATCCATCCGTGCATGATGTTCATCGAACAAGAGTTGCGGAGAAACTAACATTGACAACAAATTTTCTTTCAGCAAAGCATAGAGTAAATATGGGTAGAGAAAGTCTTTCACTCACCAAATTTCTGGGTTACCGCCTCCCTCAATTAATGAATAAAAATTTCAGCTGCAAATATCAAATGATAATTATATACAATTATTTGTTTGAAAATTACAAATTTTACATTGACTTTACTTTTAAAAAATGTAACTAAATTTTCTTTTTTTTAAATTAAAATTTTTAAGCTAATTTTAATAGATTTTGCAAATGTTGAAACTGTTCTATATATCAAGCATACCATTATGTGTAAGCGGCAACACTTTTCATTTTCGACGTCGCTCAACCAATCACTGTGGTCAATAACATGTTTTTAAATCGTAAATTTTCAAATTTTGTTTGTATGAAAAATTTTGTTTAACTTTTGGTAGTGTTTTTCTATATTTTAAATATTTTTATTTGCAGTATTTTCATAATTTAATCATTCCTATATATTCTTTAAGGTTGCAGTATTTGAAATTCCATATTTGAAAGGTAATCTTTATTTGGCAGACATATTTTTATAGGAGAATATACCTTTTTTAACCAGTGTATGTTAATAATTGTAAAAAATATTGGCAATTATGCCAAAAATTTAAATAAATGATAATACAAGATACATATTTTTATTGAAAATTGATTGAATATTATTCAAATTTGTCACTTAAATGTTTTGATAATTACTCCTTTAATTTCTTTTATTTGTATGTTAATAATACTATAATTGGAAAATATACGGAAATTTCTTAAATTCCACTATATGTATTATTTAAATTTTATTTTTTGTATTATGAGAATTTGGTGTTCATTCCACTGTACTTGTGGGCAAAGCATGTTGTCATGCATGAGAAATATGAGAGTAGAATAAGTAGAGAGAGAGAGTAGAGAGAAATATGAAATATGACAGTAAAGAATTTCATTCTGCTCTTGTATTCCTTCCCGTCATGCTGGCTCTTGACTGTCCCCTTCGTCTAGCACTCAAGTGCAAACGGCTAGCTCGTAAGTGCAAAAGGCTCCTGCGAGCCAAATTGCCCATCACTGCATAAAGCTATCGCCACTTACGACTTTCCAAATAAAACGATCCACACTTAATACTACGAAATGTGGCAACATTTGCTGTAATGGGTGAAAAAATCAATATGGCAACACGTGCCAACACAGTGCCCACAAATACACGGTAGCAGCACATGTTGTTGCAGTTGTAAGCTGCAACAACAGACACTTTATTTTCGTTCATTCGTTCCAGTTGTCAAACTCTACACAAATATAAACCAACAATACAAGCATACAAACAAGTATAAAATCAAAATACGTATGATTTTGACAAGTGAAACGAAAAGTGACATGGAAAACATTATATCACCTGTTTAAACGACTATACCTGATAGATAATGCCACCATGTTCAATATGTATAACAATTACCGCTCGTTGTTGTGAACAATTTATTTCCAATTTTGTTTTCATTCGCAAATAAAAATGTATCCTTCAAATTTAGAGATATAAAAGTACACGTAGTCTTTCTTTTTTAAAATGATTTTTCGCAACAAACAAATAATAAAACCATTTTCAAACACTTAAATTTGTTTAATTACAAACTGAAACAGGTCGCTAATGTCGTACACATTATTTACGTTCATCTTATATTTTTGAATGAGACGCCCGCGAGATATAAACAACATCATACCCTTAAAAGGTACTTCCCCTTTTTTGGTGAAATGCAATTTGGGCGAAATGTTGCCATATTGACTGACTATATAAATGTTGTCATATATGCGTTCAGCACTATAGTAGTATGCAATCGAATATTATCACTTATTTCTCGGTAACAGGCAGTTATCGAAAAATTTTACTTTTTTTTGCAAAATTATCGAAAAAGTCGATACCTTTAAAAATGCATCATTCAATATCTCGATAACTAACCTGGCGTTTAAAACGAAATAAGTAGATATCCCACAGGCGGTGTCAAGTACTGCCACTAGGTGCTGTGTTGTCGTTTTGTAACTTTCATTGACGTTTCTCATAACATTCGCTGACATTTATTCAACAGTGTGGGACATTTTTTCAAAACAAAATTAGAATCATTTTCCAGGTTGTGCTATTCAAACTAATTTAGTTTTTTCATTGTTGTGTTCCCAACTTTCAAGTTAAAATTTTGTTATTTTGATTGCATCTTTTTGTTTACTGTTATTGTTGGTGTTCGTTTGTGTTGGATTTAAAGCGCCTTGGAGACGTTCAACAAATTCCATCAATCGGTTGAGTGAGTGCCTGTAATCGGCTTTCATCGGCTACACGTACACGACGTCGGCCAGATTGATGAAATATCAAAAAATTTTGATATTTTCTGTTGATGGCGTTTTTGTTGATGGTCTCCATTTATGATTGTCAATCATGACTCATTAGTAGAGAAAAATTGTGTGAGATGGACAAGTGCGCGGACGAAAAAAAATTCATATTAAATTTTATTGAACGCTATGAGTGCTTACAGCCGCTGTGGAACACAAAAGTGGATGCCTATAGCAACAGGGAGGAAAAAAGAAAGCAGTATGAGATACTGCTAGAGTTTTTGAAATAGCAGTACCATAATGCGACTATGGATGACGTAAAAAAAAATAATATTTTACGGACAAATTTCCAGCACATGCTACCAAAAGCAAATCATCTTCCTCCGACGATGACATGTCAACCGAACACAATGAAAACAAAGAAAAAGTGATGATTGCCGTATTTTGTTGAACGTTTGCGGGCAATACACGAAGGCACACACTAATGCATATGCACGTGATTGATGTAGTTTTTTGAACGTCTCCAAGGCGCTTAAGAGCAATGGACCACAAAACTAAAACAAAATCCCTGTTGATGTTGTCTACCATACCTATTGTTAGCACCTGTTCTAAATACATCTTGCAAGGTATGTTTTGTTTGAGATCAAACGTTGTAATTATTGCATTCAGCTCCATCTAGAAAATATCCCATTGAACAAGAAATTTCCCAAGGCATGTGCGATATCTAGTTAATTCCTTTATCTATTGTCATGGTACAAAGAAATGGTAGAAGCACTAGCCCAGCTGATTTGAACTTTTTTCTGGACTGAGTGTGAGTAAGTTTTTCTCTTATGTCAAAGTTTATTTACATTTGTTTGTCAGCAAGCCCTGTTCGCCAGCAACTGCTGTTTTTCAAATTTTTCTCTGCAAAAATTACATAGAAACGTTTTAATTTTCACACTTAAACACTTTCAATATAGCAAATAACACTCAATCATTTTCTAAATGGCACTTTTTGCAAATTTGTTTACATTTTCATCAGTTTTCTATCAGCTGACTTGATACAACACAGACACTGAGCAAAAACAAAATGCCTGTTGTTTTTGGCTTGTTGTATTTGTTGTCGTACTGCATCTACCATTATATTTCTACCATGATCTATGTTCTCAACTATCTTTTCTCAAACTGTCCCGTGTAAACGCACCGTAAGGCAGTTATCGAACAATTTTATTACATTTTTTAAGGTTATTTTTGGATTTCCTATTATTGTGGCTATACTTTTTTTTTGCCAATTATCGAAAAAGTCGATATCTTTAAAAATTTATCATTCGATATCTCGATAACTAAGTCAGTTATCGAAAAAATTTATTTAATTTTTTTGCTTATTTTGACTCCTTTTACACAAAAAAGTGGTCAAGTCGGTCTCACAAGACGGCTCCACACTCGTAATACCTTCCCGTATGCCCGAACTTTTGGGACCCGTAACTCCCAAAATAGGGGTTCCCCCGATTTTTTTATTTTACTCTTTTTTACTTAAAATAACGTTCCCTACACCCAAACAAAAAGCAAAAAAATTGGACGTGCCGACCTGTACTAGGTCTGTTCCATTTATTTATGTTCTACAAGCAGGCCGTTAATCTTTTGGTGTAAATACAGATTTATTTAATTATTTTACAAAAAGTACTCTTAGGTCGAAAAAGTACTATCGGAAGAATAAAAATAAGTCCCCTCGAAAATTATCAAATATCATCACTGATCCGAATGTAAAATTTTCATTCGTTTCTTACAGGAAGGTTACAACAACGTGCACGGAGAACGTTAGTAATTTATAGCCAGCTTTATTCGTTTAGTTGTCAAGAAATCCACCAGTTTAAATAAAAATATGGAATTCACGTAAACATGGTAATTAACGACTTTTACATTCCTCAGACACGAAAATAATCGACAATAACAGAAGATGAATAATAACATTAAGATAGAAGACACTGATGACAATATTCATGGCTGGTATCCTGATAAAGACAAACAAGATTATTTGTATGATGTGAAACAGGAGATAAAGCAAGAAAATGAGTTAATAATTAGCGATGATGCCAAGTGGTGTTATCCATTTGGATTAGATGAGGAAGAGAGAGAGTACCAGCTCAAATATGAACATCAAGATGAAGACTACGTTAACGCGGAAGTTACCTCCGAAATATACCCCATAGAAGAAGAAAATGAAAATAGCCAAGATGGGGAAGAAGATGACGATTATTATTTTCATACTCCCAGCGAGGAAGATGACAATACAACATTTATTAAACAAGAAAAAATTAATGACTGCAATGATGATGATCCTGCGGAAACATCTGTGGAAACATGTGACGTTTACAATCCTAATGTCAATGAGATAGACAAATGCTTGCAACAGAAGCATGTCGCTCTTGAGTGTCATCTGTGCCAGCAGCAATTCTCCCGTTGCTGCAGATGGACCAAACATGTGCAGCAAAGGCACACACAATTTATGAAAACTGTGCAGTCATATTATGAATGCTGGTCAGAGAGTATGTCTGTTTGTAAAGAATGTAATAAGCAATTGAAATACAAATCAAATCAGTTGTTGCACTTTCTTCTTAATCACACAACAAAACCAGCAGAATACCTTATTTGTAAGATTTGCGGATACAAGGATTACAAAATTTCTATATTACAAGAGCACTTGCAAAAGGAACATTCACAATTAGTCGCCATTAACCATAAATGTCCCCTGTGTCCTGTAACCTTTAAACAGCAAACAATGTTGCAGTTCCATTTTGTGGATCGACATTTCAAGGAATTCCAAGAAAAGTTCATATACAATTGTCACATGTGTGAACAAACTAGCTTTGACGGTGGCCGTTATCATGATTATCTGGATCATTTAATTGCTGAACATAGTCTAGACAATACAGAAGTATTAATGTTCAAGAAATTTTCCCATAATGCCAGCAATGAGATTTATAAATGTAACAACTGTTTCAAACTTTTTGTGAATAAGGGCCTGCATAGTTTTCTCGAACACTACCTTACTCATAATTACGTAAGCACTGTAAAAACTTATTTATGTATCAGGACTACCAACCTCTACATTTATGTTCTAAAATGCTTCGGGTTTGCCACGAACTAAAAAATTCACTTCAACTAAAACACGCCCAAATTCAACCAACATCTAGTAAGACTAGGGAGCATTTACAAATCGAACCTAAGAAAGCAGATGACGTCAAAAGTTGGCAACAATTTGAAAATTACATACAACACATTTGCCCATTTTGTAGTCAGGGGTTTAATAAATTCCAGCCGTGGCAATTACATATGAGGGAACGCCACCAAATTCACACATTGAGTGGCCTTCAAATGTCCTATATGTGTAATGAGCCGGATAAAATGCAGTGCTTACAGTGCTACATATTTATAAGAAAATCTACTGTCGGCTTACACACTCATCGTTTTCAGCATTTACCATTTAAACCTTACAAGTGCTTGCTATGCTCTAAGGGCCTGCCAAATTATCAAACAGCTTTAGAACATTTGGAAAATCGTTGTCAAGACTTAAGCAAAACGCTTGAGCCATCACCAGAAGACGTCCAACAACAAAAAGGTTATAAAAAGCTTAAAGTTTCTAAAGATTTAGAGAAATACATAGAAATATCATGTGCTTTGTGCAAAGGGGAGCAATTTTCCGAGGTTGAACACTTAATGGAGCATTATCATGTTAACCATAACAATTTCAAGGAATACTTTTTTAAATCTGATGAAGGAGACGCCACTAAATGCAAGGTATGTCTTAACACAGTCCGTAGGTTTGACCGCCACACCGGCGTTGCGCACTTTCTGCAACACTTGAACGAAAAACCTTACAAATGTAATAAATGTCAAAGGTCACATAGTTTGTACAGGAGATGTAAATTGCACATCACTAGGTGTCACCCTATCTCACAGTTAGTATCCACAAAGGATAAAATGGAGATATCCTACGAATATCAGGATTTTATCACATTTGCCTGTCCAGAATGCAACGAATCTTTAAACTCGCACAAACAATGGGATACGCACGTTAATTTGTATCATAATTTTTTCGAAAAGTCCAATATAGTGTTTGTGGATAACTCTGATGGAAAACAAAGATGCAAGGAATGTAATGCTGTCCTTAACACTAGTACACCACAGCAACAATATCACAAATTGTCTCATATGCCTTATAAATCATTCATATGTTTATTGTGTCATCATCGCTTCAACACTCTTGGAACATTGCAACGTCATTTGAAGGTTCAACACTTTACAAAAGGCACTTTTAAGTGTCCATTGTGTTCAACGGACGTGTTAACGACAGCCCATGAAAGGACGGAACATATAAAACACGCTCATCCTCAACAGACATGGCCCAAACGGATGTGTGTATTATGTTTCCGAATTTTTAAGGATTTAAAAAAACATATGGAATCGCATGAAATTAATCGTGCTAAATACTACTGCGATATATGCAGTGCTGGCATTAAATATTTTAAAGACTACGAATTGCATATGCACCGGAAACATAACCGAAAAGTTGAAAATGTTACAGCGGTTATTAAAACTGCAAACGATGACGTTACTTCCATGGAAATCTTTGAAGACAATAAACGAAAATTCATATCACCGAGTGGTAGTAGAAAAATTAAAAAAGTGAATGAAAATTAACAAACAAGAAAAGTTGATCTACATTATTTTTGAAAAAAATGTTAACGATAAACTGAAGAAGTTGGGAATTGAGAACTATTTATGGATATTACCTAATAAAATTCGAAATACAATTACTTAACAGCAGAATTATTAATATGTTTATAAAATTGTTTGGTGATATAGGGTAATCCAATTTTAACTCATATGTATATCGATTTAAAACTAGTCACTCTAACGGAAGTAGAGGTAATTGTTAAAAACATTAACATCAAAATGTCCTGTGGTTTGGATAATATTTCAAACTACATTACTATTTGAAAACTCCCTGTGAATACGCAGTTGATTCCAAAAAATTCCAAAATAAAAAAAATAAAAAATTGCTGTACTGCCCCCTTTTTACGCATTATTTTCGATGATGTCATAATTTCTTAGACTATTAGGCATACCAGGTAACGAACTGGCAGATTTAAACGCCAAGAGAGCTTTAAATTCCTCAAATATTTCAAGACCACTTTGCTTTCCCGGCGCAATCATACACCCATACGGGGAAAATCAGCATAAAGCAGGAAACGGATAGTTGGGAGCAAAGCAACACTCTCCTAAGGCAAGTAAACCCATCACGGAATAGGAAAAGATACAACATAAATTTCAGTAGAGCTGAAAGTATAATGCTTTCAAGGCTACGAGTAAACAAGACCCAATTCAATACTTCGCATTATTATGACAGATCCAGCCCATTGACTTGCTCCTTTTGCCAAAGCAATCTAACGGTTAATCACATCTTTCGCGAATGTGCGTCATCCAAAATCGATGAACCCATCCAGAATATTTTGGATTGTTCAGTCTCCAACATGCTACCTAAAATCCTCTCATCGCTACATTTGCACAATCTAAAGGACTAAGTCTAAGCCTAAGTTTAATGTTTTTTTTTATTATTTATCTTCTTTTGCTCATATTATTCCCCAAACATACTCTACAAACATGCATTTTGTACATATTACCACATTGTAAATATCTTATAAAACAAAACTATTAAATTCATATCTTACAACAACAGGCGCACTATGGTCTTTGCTACCCTGCGCCTTTCAAACTATATTTTATAAATTAATTTGTAAAATATACACTAATAAATAAATAAAATAAAAAATATCCAACGAGATATGCTATATATATAATATCTCGCCAGATCTAATAGTATCTCACATTAGATCCAATTGTATGTCGCTGGATCATACAGTATCAGGACAAAACATTGGAAACTGATACATTTTTATAATGTGGTGTAATAAAAGACTTCGGTTAGAGAAAAGTGGGAATACACACTCCGTTTGGCTTAACGGGCTAGACGCTGCTGAAGATGATGCTTTACAAACTTCGAAACGATCGTCCAGCGAATGTGTGTTCGAATTCTATCAGCGGAATTTATATTTTTTTCACTAACCAGAAAAATATGATCTGTTAGTCTAACCGGAATTACAACTTTCGATAAATAACTCGGATCAACGACAAATAGAATTAACATGCGGTTATAAATTTTGTTTTTTAATTTATTTTTCTTTGATTGTAACATAAAAAAGCCTTACAGGCCATTAAGCTATATTACATATGACATACAAAAATTTTAATAAATTCTTATAAATTAGGATTTTCAACTTAGAAATTATAAGCAGCATAAAATATAGTTTGCAAATAAAGGAAACAATATCAAAAAATAATATAACAACGTAACGGCTCCCCAGCCGAAATAAATAGCAAAAAGAAAAAGATTGCACAATGACAATTATTGCAACCACATCGAAAATAAGTATAGTATGTATGCTACATATGTAGGTATACAAATGCAAAGTATAGAAGCATTCCAATTTATGACGGAGGCTGGACTTACGGAAAATATTTACGTTTGAAAGAATCATTAAAGTATGAAAAATTTCGCAGGACAATAGGAAGCTGATTCCAAATTTTTGATGCACGAAAAACAAATGATCGCTCAAATATAGAGAATTACATACGAGCAAAAGTAGTTGAGGGTTACGAGTGGATATCGTGAATTGAAGCATACTATGAAATATCTTGGTACGACATTGGAAATTATTTTATAAAAAGTTAGATTTAACCCATACAGAAAGCGAACTATCATTTTAAGCAACATTTCCATCCTACTGAAACACTCTGATGTAACAGAGGTCAGACTCTGATTAAAACAAAATGTAAAATTGTTGACCAGTACAGCCAAGTTAAAAATACCGAAAATGTAATTTAATTTCTTCAGCTTTTCGATGTCTATGATACATAATACAAAACAATAACAACTTACAAATATTTAGTTGTTAATGGCATCTTTATCAATATTTCGTAGCGAACCGCTTGAATATATTTAGAAAGTTATTGCAATCAACATAATAAAAGGTTTTCAATTGTATGTACATATATC
Organism: Phaonia tiefii; assembly: GCA_963931995.1. Classification (NCBI taxonomy): domain Eukaryota; kingdom Metazoa; phylum Arthropoda; class Insecta; order Diptera; family Muscidae; genus Phaonia; species Phaonia tiefii. The sequence continues at coordinate 189,945,973 of OZ008368.1, read as the reverse complement.
TGGAGACTGTGGTGGAAATTTCATAACACTAACATTGTGTTACCTAAACCACTCTTTTACTACCTTTGAGGGGTGTTTGGGATCATCCCGCTGAAACGTCCAACGTATCGGCATTTACCACTCAGCATATGGCAACACAAAATTTCTAGAATATCCTTGTAGACCCATAATGGTTCGATGAAGTGGACCTAACCCATTTGCTGAAAAACATCCATCTATAATATTCCCTGCTCCATATGGGCATTTCCACAGAAAGGTCCACCTTTGGTCACATCACGTCACCCTCGTTAATTGGTTATATTTTAGGGCCAGTTTCATTTATTGTTTTCTCATCTGTTATTAAATATATACCTCCTTCCATTCTGTATTTAGTAAAAGAATAGAAAACAATCGAACTTCATGGTCCTAAAATATAAACAAATAACGAGGGTGACGTGATGTGACATAGGGTGGCACTTTCTGTGGAAATGCCCATATTTGACCGTCTTTACACAAAGTTATTTTTGAATTCGTTTACCTTTACGCCTCAGTACATTTAATATTCCATCGCTGGTAATATTTAATTTGGATTTGTCGGTAAAAAACAAATTTTTACAGTGGTTACGCACAGATATGAGGGGGTTTGTCGCTGGGCGATAAGACATTTAACCGGCTCACTGTGGGATATTTCTGATTTTATATTATATATGTATATGTATATATATTCTGATTTTTTTATGCAGTCAGTACTTGTTGTGCTAGATGCCCCTGTAATATACCACATTGTCAAATTACTGTAAAATACAAATTATACATCCGGTATATATGTATGTATATCATCGGTATTTTGAAAGGTAAATCAAGCCATTAACTACAATTTGTTAAGAACTTTGTCCGTATTCTATGCACACCCCTTGCTTTTCCATTTGCTTGCTAGATGATTGCAGAACGTATTGATTGATACACGCTTCTGATATTTTGCTCATGATGAAGTTGACGATGCATTCCGTTCCTACTTTAGAACGGGAATCCACAGAAATTCCAGCATCTTCCAATTTATTGTATAAATCGATGTTTTGATGTTAACTAAATTCATTGGTAAAGTGATCTTGTTACACACACAAACTATTTGTATGGGGAGCTAAGCGATATTAACCGGCACTCCATACAAAGTCGTCGAACAATTATTTTAGCAGGAATAAAAAAAAATCCAACGAGTGTTCGAACTCACGAGCGATGTGTTAACACCTTTTTGCTACACGGTACCTGTTCGATTTCTATGAACACACTCGTAAATGTTACATTGGAAAATAAAAAACAGCGTTCAATCATATTAGGTCTGTTTGAGAACGTGATAATTTGTACAATTTATCACATTTCTTACTTGATAGTGTTCGTTTACTCGATAAAATCAACAACGAGAGAGCCAGAGAGTGAATATTTTTGACAGTTGAATGATAGAGAACTTGCAAGTTTTTACTGGAGAAATTTTTGCCAGTAAGAATTATCAAGTACGAACATATGTTTTTAAACAGCTGTTTTATTTAAATAAACAAAACTTTGAAAACAAAGAAGAAATTTAACAATGGCAGAGGTAAGTAAGAAAATACATTTGTTGGAACATTTTAATAGAATTTGTTAATAAACTAGATTCCCAACAAAGTGCAGTGTTAACAAGTCAACAAATTACTCTGAACATAGGGAAAACAATGAAACGAAAAGCAAAAAAGAAAACATGAATCAGCTGTTTACAAACAAATGTTGATTACTTGATACTTTTTACTGGATGTCGTTCGTTTACTTTTTGCGATATTTTTTACTTAGAGAGTAAAATCAGCCTTACTCTCCCAGTAAAAGTTACTTGATATTTTTTACTGGAAAAGTTCTCAAACAGACCTATTATGACGTTACAGTTAAATAATATTAATACTTAAAATTATTTAAAGACCCAGTGCAAGCACATGTGTCATTATTTTCTTGCTCAATACTTTTTGTTTTATTCCCACAAAAGTCAAAGAATGCAAAGCAACAGACACTTGTACATACATACATACATACATTGTTATATTCGTACGATATAACCGAAGATCAACATAAAATACTTTTTTAATATTACTCCAAATTAAAACACTTCAATCTCGGCTCGCCGATATCGGATCGCCTTAATTTTTGGCCAAAACTCTTCGTCGAAACCCGCACTAGCATTTTAATCCAAAAATTAATAAAATCGGCTATGAATTTCCGGAGAAAATCGCGTGGGAAAATTATATGAAAATCGCCCAATAATCACTTTCAATACCGACTGCCAAGCCACGAACAAACAAACGATGATTTACTCTTACAAACCTAACACTTGCGTATGGATTAAACTGATAGTTTACTGCCCTAGAGGCGCGCGTATAGATGTTAACACATCAAAAACAAGCTTATTATTGTGAATCTTGCTTGACAGATTCAAGTAGTTTTATCCGGTTTTTGCGGATCCATTTAATGTGGATATTTTCATATAAAAGTTTCACTTTCCATGTACAGATACCAAGAAGTAGTGGAATTCGATCAGTAAATAAAAATCAACATTATTCATCAGTAAAATATCAACTTCACTGGAGAAACAAGCAAAATGAAAATACAAGCAGCGACAATGTTTTTATTTACATAAGTTATGCTGAAGGACTGCGTTTTGTTCTAAAAGCGAGTTTTCTTGGAACTTAATGTTTGAGGGAGGCTACCCTTGACAACGAGTACCTCTCCGCGGTGTATAGGGGCTGAGAATACTTGGACACATAGACGAATACATACATAGATACATTTATTCTCTCATCTGACGTTTCATTTAACACTCGTCGCGTATTAAAACTGAAAAATTTAAATGTATTTTGCACTTTTTTGTTGACTTTTATTGTTTGTATACATTTTGATTGTATTTCGGTGTTGTTCCTATGTTGGACGTTGTTTACTATTGCCTCTATCTGGTATTATTGAACCCATGTTTTCCACCATCCAATGTTTACTTTCCACCGTACCTATGACGTTTAATTTATTGAGAGAATAAATGTATCTATACCTAAATTAGTCTATGGTTCAACCCCTAACCAGCGTTTGATAAAAAATCGATCATGGCGACTACGAAGTAAAATGGGTCGAATGGAATCCAAGCTAGATTTGCAAGGAAATATCTGAATTTTAAAATAAATTCCAATATTTTTTTGATCGGCAAATAATAGCAAACTGTCATTCTCATTAATAAATAATTCAAATTTTCATTAATAATTAAAAAATAATTCAAATAAAGATTCAAAGAAAAATTTCATTAAGTATTCATGGTGTTCTTACATAAAATTTACGCTGACAACTGCTAAATGATGAAAATAATTTTGACTGACGCTTATCATGATCATAGAATAACACATACCATAGAAGGTTTTATTCGCTCAATAAATTAAACGTCATAGGTACGATGGAAAGTTAACATTGGATGGTAGAAATATGGGTTCAATAATACCAGATAGTGGCAATAGTATACAGCGATCAACATAGGAACAACAACCGAATTTCGTGTTTTTGTGGCAAACTAGTTGTGTTAAATACAATACAAATGTATATCAACGATAAAAGTCAATAAAAAAGTGCAAAATATATTTAAATTTTTCAGTTCTACACCAAAACGACAGGAAAAAGTTAAGTGAACATATTTTGTAACTCCACCTGGTGTAAGATAATTTTAAATTTAATTGCTCTCATTTCCACAAACCTACGATGAGAGTGTGAAATGAAACGTCAGATGAGAGAATAAGTTTATCTAGGTATGTATTTGTCTATGATCATGATGACGACTTAGGTAAGAAAGAAGCAATATTGAAAATGTTTTTTATTTGCCAAATAAACGCTGAAATTGAGTTTCGCTTATGAAAAATCGAAAGAAATCAATTTTTGTTATACCCTCGCCCATATACATACATATATCATTAAATACGTAAAAAAATGTAACACATAGAAGAAGCCGTAGTATCTTTGGACGAAATTCGTTTTAGGACTTTTTGTGGCGTTTGAGCCATGTCCGTCTGTCTGTCTGGCTGGTCAACACGATACTGCCGCAAATCTTTACAGATCACAATGAAATTTTGTCAGTGACTACTATTTGCAAATATTGAGTTTGGGATTGAAAATCGGCGTTTTGACCACGCCCCTTCTGGTACCTTCCATACAAATCGACACATTTAGCACAAAATCATTTTTCATTCAAACATTTCTTCTGGTAGATGTGATTAGCTTCAACTCTCACACCGGTTAATAATCTGTAAATGCCTACTTAACTGGAGGAAATGAGCGGGATTGTCACGCCCATTCTGGTACCTCCCATACAAAACAGGGTGTTCGTGCGGGTTGTCAATCAGATAAATCGCGTGAAACACTTCCGACCTTAATGAAATTAGGTATAAGGCTTCACGTTATCAAACGGTAATCACCGATTAAAACAAGGGTGATATTACCACGCCCATTGTGGTACCTCCCATACAAAAGTTGTTTGGCCGTCTGCTTGTTCGGCACGAAAAGTCCGGCAAAACCGAACCAATCTTTATGAAAGTTTGTACTAGTCAATATTTAGTCAAATAAAACTCTCCAATAGAAAATGAGCTGTTTTGCCACGCCCATTCTGGTACCTCCCATATAAAAGTTGGGTGGATGACCGATTCATCGACACAATAACTCGTAAACTACAACCGATCTTAATAAAATTCGGTACTAGGCAATATTTTGCTAAAAGCTGTGTAATTAATAACTGACTATTGTGCTACGCCCAGTTTCGTACCTCCCATACAAAAGTTGCGCGTATTTGTGGTTTCCCAACTCGATATCTTCAATATATCATAACTGATCTTAATAAAATTTGATACTGATCAAAATTTTGGCAACAACTTGCCCATTTTTGTACCTCGCATATAAATATTGGGAGGGAAACTAACTAATTTGGGCATTCAATAATATTTAGCGCAATGTGAGTATGGGCGTTTTTTAACAGAACTTCCACGCAATGGATGACTTAGGGTGAGGGTATGATTAAGTCGGTTCACCCGACTGAAACTTATGTACTGGTTTTTTGAAAAACTGATATCACCATCGCCTTTAACGTGCGAATTTCCTTAGAAATGAGTTATTTGATACGGAATACAATGGGGTAATGAAAATAAAGACCTTTGCAATGATACCCCGTTTGAACCAGTTCAGATTACAGTTGACTTACCTAATGTATTGTAACAAGCTTTAAAATCCTTTAGGTATTGAATGTTAATTCCAACTATTCCTTTGCCCAATCTTGTTGCTGTATCGATCTTCAGCGAGAGCATTTTGTTCTTGACTCTTTCTATTATTCTATTATGTATTTTTGCAACTGAAGTATCCAGCACTGGTACAATATTCGTTGAAGTAAGGTCCGGACCAATATGAGCGATTATATACCCAAGCTGTAAAGGCTTATATCTCAAAAAATTGAACCGACCGCGGGAAAACAAAACTTTTTGAACTCTACGCAGAAGCATTTGCCGGTGGTAAATTTTGGTGTAGATAACAGTTTCGTCGTTACCAAAAAACTGTGGACAAAAACACCGTCGTTATCGACGTCAATTCTACTTACAAAATACCAAATATGTGTTGGCAGTGTCGTTAGCGATCGATAACAACTACACAAAAAAGCCTATTTTGAATAATCGACACAAAACGACACCGACGTAAGAGTATTTATTATGCCACAGTCTTTACCTATTGAACGCTAGTCGAAAGCTGTTTTTTTTTGCCTATTTTGTTGTATTTTACAAAGTCCTATGGAAACCGTACTCGCGCAGAGCGCGCTATGTACCTGAACTTTGAAGGTCAATAACTGGGGAAATATGGGTTCCGAAAAAAATTTAATTACTAAACATAATTAAAAATATGTCACTGGCTGGATTTCAATACCCTCTCACATAAAGCATCACTTCAAAAATACACATCTTTTAACCCCGAACTTTGAAGAAATTATATTTTCCCTTATATACATTTAAAGATAATAATAAAAATAAACAATATTGCGAGCTTTTACTGTACAAATACTATTATTAACATAAATAATTTTAATTATTACGTGTATTAGACGTCTGGATATTCGAGTTGTACGTGTTTTGAATTAAGTTCCCGCAAATTTAATTTAGTCAAAAGTAATTTATATAGGAAAGTGTTAGTTAATTTTGTGTTCGGTTTTGTCAAAGTAACTGCTAGAGCTTTGTAAGTGCTCTCAACAGATACTTGGTTCACAGGAACTGCCAGTACTACGTCTATTATTTTAGAAATATCAGGGTCCACCATAGTGTACTTAAAATATTGAAGTATATCAGTATGGATCGGAACCATCTTGGAGTTTGACAACGATATAAGTTTTTGTTTAATGGTGCGTTGTGTTCCTGAACTTTTTGTTGTCATGGCTACCAAAGAGGCGATGTGCTTGGCCATTTTAGCGTAAGCTCTTTCGGAAGGAGTAGTTTCTTCTGTGCATGTATCCACGTTTGCATTTGGGTGCTCTGTCATGCTTTCGGATTGTTCACATTGCGGCTGTGTGTTCTCAAGTTTTTGTATCATTTCAAATGTAATTACTAAATGCTCCTATAAAGAAAAAGCAATAAATATGGTTGATACTTACTTTTTATTACTAGTCTAGTGATTTGTTTACATTCATTACTGACCACAGCTCTATTTTTCTGTTCATCGGATAGCATCACTGAATTTATAAAATTAAATCGGGGGTCTAAATACAAAGCTGATATAAAGGCAACGTTTTCAAAGAGTAATTTCTTTTTGTTTTGCATTGCCGCATGCAAAAGCTTAGCATATGGCGCTGTTGAAAACAAATCTTCCAACTCCAGTTCACAACTAAACCAATCCCTGTAAAAGTCTCCAGGAATGTACTGATCATTTTGAAGCTGTTCAGTACATTTTGCCAAAGGATAAAATGCTGTCACAAATTCTGTAACGAAGTCCCAATTTGTCAAGTACGTTGTACAAACGTACTCTTTCATGTTAAGGAGCGATTTCAACATTTTATACGTGTCGTACCAACTTGTGGCATTGTCCAAAACTGGCATTTGTTTTTCAACTCCGCCTGATTGAATTGATGTTCGTAATGTCTTTACTACGTCTCTACAATGGTCTAATTCCTGGTGCAATACCTTCAATACATCATATGCTGCCAACTGAATGGTATGTGCAGCGCAGCTTATTGCTTGCATTACTGATGCGAGAGAATTATGAATGGTATCTTCTAGCGTGCGTCCATCGATATTCTCAAAATCATCGAAAACATGCTCATCGGTGTGGCCTAAATTATCGAAAATATACTCATTGTGAAATTCTTGTAGAATTTCACTTGATTTTACGACATTGGCTCCATTATCGGTCGTAATAGAATATAATTGGCATGTATTTATTTCATAGCTATCAAGGCATTTTAATATTTCATCTTTTAGAATCGTTTCTTGGTGTACTTTTTCCAGTTGTAAAATCCCTATGAATGAAAGAATAATTTGTTAAAATGTTTCAGACTGTACTTACTGATGTAACAAAACTATGATGTGATTTGCTTCAAACATAATACTATCGTAATTAATATCTCAAAAACGAGCCAACAAATTTAAATAAATTTTTACAAATTTAAAACAGTGCATAGACTGAAATTAAGTCTCATGAGTTTCATACAAACAAATTTCACAGAGGGTGGGTTCTAAGTCACAACAAAGTGAAGTGACTCATAGCTACCACTCATGATGAGTTGTGATTCAAAGCATTTCTTTATGTCTTGAATATTGTGAGAAACAGTTGACTTACCTAATGTATTGTAACAAGCTTTAAAATCCTTTAGGTATTGAATGTTAATTCCAACTATTCCTTTGCCCAATCTTGTTGCTGTATCGATCTTCAGCGAGATCATTTTGTTCTTGACTCTTTTTATTATTCTATTATGAATTTTTGCAACTGAAGTATCCAGCACTGGTACAATATTCGTTGAATTAAGGTCCGTACCAAATTTCTTTTCGTATGGTGATATGAGAGTTTTAAAAAATTCACGATCATCAAATATTCTTAAGGGCAAGTTTCTTACTGCCACCAAACCTACACAGCATTTTAGAAACTTGCTTTCATCAATATTGATACTAAATGAATTGTAAGTCTTTGGCCTCTTCAAAGGTGGCTCGGCATAATCTTCATCACTACTACTGGATGCTTCACGTGCATTACCAATAAATTTTTTGTGAACGAGTCTATAGTGTCTTTGGATATTTGATTTTCTAGTTCCACTTAAAAGCTTTCCACATTCCAGACATTCAATTTTTTTAATATCTTTTAGAATGGTGAAATAGCTCATATACCACGAATATTTTCCGCTGCTGATATCCCTATCATCACTTTGGTTGTGAACTTTGTCTTGCTTCGCATCAATGCTTTGAAGATGCTCTTGCTTCAGATTCTGATCAGTGTCCGGCACAATCAATTCGTCCCCAAGTTTCATTTCCATCTGAAAATCGTAAGACTTTACAGTATCCTGGATGGATTCCTTCTGTGTATCGTTCATCGAGGATTGGTCTGCGTACTCTTCATCACTACTTCTTCGTTCCCGTCCAATCCGAATATCTTTTTTATGAACAAGTTTATAGTGTCTTTTAATATTTGCTTTTCTAGTTCCACTTAATAGTTTTCCGCATTCCAGACATTCAGTTTTTCTTATGTCATTCAAAATGGTGTAGTAAGAAATTTTTACATTGGAGGTTTGCCTGTCGTCGCATTGACCCTCTAGTTTCAGGTTGTGGTGAATTGGCCTGTCTATCTTATCCCCATCCGATTGACACCACTCACGCATCTGCATTTGTTGCAGGCCAGTCTCCCCAATGAAAACCTCTTTCTCCTGCTTGATTACCGCTTGAAACTCGTTCAACGCTTCATCAGCAAGAATTGAAGTAATCTCAGACGAATTTTGATCCATTTTGTGAATGTGTTTTGCTATGTAACTAAAAATTTTCGCTTTCTGTAAAGATGTATCAAATTAGTTGCTCTTTATTTGTTTCCATTAAATTTTTCATCAGCATTAATGCCAGGGATAACAACTTTGGTGCTTTGGTACTTATTATCTCTGTGTGTACCTGTGAGCAACATTGTACTTTTGGGCAAGATTTATTCCATAGTCAGAGTTTACACGTGCAATTTTGAGAAAGCAATTCTTAAGTTGTTAGTAGAGCGAGGGAAGAAGAACGGAACGGGGAAAAAACTATCGAGTGCTCTGCAATTCCTTTTGCTTTCATTCGCAATGAAGTTGGATGCAAAATAATTTGACGTTTCATTTTAATCGTTTGTTTGTTTTTGATGGTTTTTGACTATGTCAGAGTTTACACGAGCAATTTTCATTGCAGCAATTCTTGTCGATTCTCTTTTGGAGTTGGAGAGCCATTGAATTGCTGCAATTCTTGTTTTTTATTTTGTTGCTTCTGACATTCTTATAAATTTGAGACGCAGGTAAAATTGTTGTGGGAATAAATAAACACAGAAAATAAATTTTAAAATGTCTTCCCTTGACCATTTCGCACTCATATTTATTATATTATTTTTTATAAAATTTTTTTTAACAATTCACTCTTTAACACACAGTTTTTTTTTAATTTTTCTTTACCGCGATGTTTCAACCATCAAAAACAAACAATCGATTTAAATGAAACGTCAAATTATTTTGCATCCAACTTCATTGAGAATGAAAACAAAAGGAATTGCAGAGCACTCGACAGTTTTTTCCCGGTTCCGTTCTTCTTCCCTCTCTCTGCTAACAACGTAAGAATTGCATTCTCAAAATTGCTAGTTCTCCCACCAAATTTATAACATTTGGCCTGGTGTGATATTTACGTTTGATGTTGAAAAGAATTGCTTTACTAATACCAGATAGAGGCAATGATACAAAACAGCGAACAAAATAACAACTACGGCATTTCGTTTTGTGTGTTAAAATTATTGTGTTAAATACAACACAAATGTATGCTAACAATTACAGTCAGTAAAAAAGTTTAAAACACATTTAAATTTTACAGTTTTTGACCAAAACGACATGAAAAATTAAAGCAAGAAGTTATTATAATTTCACCTGGTGTATGTCACTTTTCGTCATACATCTCTCTATCACACCGACCGCATCACGAAGAGTGTGAAAGGAAACGTCAGATGAGCTAAATATTCTCTCTAGTCTGAGATTACTCTATGATCTGACGTTTCATTTCACACTCTGCATCGTAGGTTTGTGGAAATGAGAGCAATTAAATTTAAAATTACCTTACACCAGGTGGAGTTACAAAATATGTTCACTTAACTTTTTCCTGTCATTTTGGTGTAGAACTGAAAAATTTAAATATATTTTGCACTTTTTTGTTGACTTTTATCTTTGGTATACATTTGTATTGTATTTAACACAACTAGTTTGCCACAAAAACACGAAATTCGGTTGTTGTACCCATAGAATAACACATACGTAGAAGGTTTTATTCGCTCAATAAATTAAACGTCATAGGTACGATGGAAATTACACAGTGGAGGGTGGAAAATATGGGTTCAATAATACCAGATGGTGGCAATAGTATACAGCGATCCACAAAGGAACTACACCCGAATTTCGTGTTTTTGTGGCAAACTAGTTGTGTTAAATACAATACAAATGAATACCAACGTTAAAAGTCAACAAAAAAGTGCAAAATACATTTAAATTTTTCAGTTCTACACCAAAACGGCAGGAAATAGTTAAGTGAACATATTTTGTACCTCCACCTGGTGTATGTAAACATTTCCACAGACCTACCGAGAGAGTGTGAAATGAAACGTCAGATGAGAGAATAAGTTCTTCTATAGTATGTGTTATTCTATGGTTGTACCTTTGGTGATCGTTGTATACTATTGCCACTATCTGGTATTATTGAACCCATGTTTTCCAAAATTTAATGTTTACTTTCCATTGTACCTCTGACGTTTAATTTATTGAGCGAATAAAAGTTTCTATGTATGTATTATTCTATGGGCCCAGCCAAAGCACACACAAGTGGCGCAGTAGAATGGCTGATATCATAGATTAATACTTATAGTAGATCTAATAGTTCTCCCACCAAATTTATGACATTTGGCCTGGTGTGATATTTACATTTGATGTTGAAAAGAATTGCTTTACTAATACCAGATAGAGGCAATGGTTCAAAACAACGAACAAAATAACAACAACGGCATTTCGTTTTGTGTGTTAAAATTATTGTGTTAAATACAACACAAATGTATGCTAACAATAACAGTCAATAAAAAAGTTTAAAACACATTTAAATTTCACAGTTTTTCACCCAAATGGCATGAAAAATTAAAGCAAGAAGTTATTGTAATTCCACCTGGTGTATATCACTTTTCGTCAAACATCTCTCTATCACACCGACCGCATCACGAAGAGTGTGAAAGGAAACTTTAGATGAGACAAATGGCGGCTCTACTATAAATTTACTCTATGGCTGATATACTCCATCAACAATTGTATGAATACCGTCATAAGAACCCAAATGACAGCTGTAATAAAACAACAGCTGTTTAGTAGACTGTCATCAACAATGCAGCAACATGTATGTATAAAGTGAGGATATTTTCGGGAACTTTGATAACACAGCTGAACGACCTCCTATCCGCAAATTTGATACAGGATAGAATCTAAGCGAAAATTGAATCCAATTGCTTGATGAAATGGTATGCTCTGCCGATGGGATGATGTGGGTAACGAAAAAGGAGTCTTAATTACGAAAACGATGCAGACTAAGTATGAGATCTATCGTGTTTCTACAATTTCATATCAATCTTCTCCAGGAATTCAGAGATTTCAGACAACTTCTCAAATCCGCCGTTGGCAAAAAAGTCTTCAACAGAGAAAGACACCGACAAACGATTCTCTTATACTTGAAAATTTTGCACAGAAAAATAAAATATGTGTGGTGTCATTGGCAACATTACAACTCTCGCACTCCGCTGGCGCTGGAACACCCATTCTCGCAAGTGTGGCAGGGCAAAAAGTATGGTTACTCAAGACCCGATTCATCAGCTTAACAGACCCCGCATTAAGAATCCGGCCTTTGAACCAAGTCTGCCGTGATAGATCCGGAAAGATCTTATAAAAGTGTGATTGGCTGGTTTGTGCAATACTGCGATAATATTGGGACCATTCGTCCCATAATAATTGACATATTGTAGCAGTCGCATCGCCCATTTAGACAGATTAGCTAGACATTCGGCTCCGTGTTCCATCTTTGATCTAATGAAAGATCTATGTATATAGATTCAAAGCCCAAATCCCAAAATTACAACCGCTCAAAATATTAAGAAAACAGCTACTCCTGTCTATTTTCCTGATGATAGTGTCAATATGCGTACGAAGGGAGTTATTCATGGAGACTATAATCCTCAAAAATGTTATATTGGACAACTGTATGAGGTTCACACCATCAACATTCAAGTTCAATTGAGTCGCGCGTTTGTTGAAATGAGTTATGCTGCTCTTACCCATTGTCGCTGGCTGCGACCTGAGTTATTCCTGCGGGGATAGCGAATTTAACTCCCAATAAAACACGGCAATATGTTGGGTAGGAATAGTGGTAGGGTAGGGTTTATTTCTAAAAAAATTATAATTATAATAAAATTAAAACAAATATAAAACCAGCACTACTTACCGCAGTCTTTATCCCCAACAAACTGATTTAACAGCTGAACAACTGCTTTGCTGGAGCCCTACATTGTACTTGTTTACAAAACTTAACAGTTCCTTTCCAACACAACAAGTACAATGTAGGGACAAAGGGGGAACTGCGGTAAGTCGTAAACAAATGACGACAAAAAAAGGACTTAAACAAAAACTCAAACAAATGATCATTATGGGCAAACAATAATAACGAGTTAATGATCATAAACAACCAAATGATAACAATATGACAAAAAAAAAGGGCAAATGAATAGAAACAAAAAATATAAGTAAATACAATAACAAACATGCGCATCAGCGACATCCCCACCCCCGTGGATCGACTCGATTCACTCTTCGAAATCCAGAACAGCAAGCTTGGATACGGGGCGCCTAAGGACACCAGTAGACGTTCAGACATCAGCTCGACGTATAACTCCATCACTTCCCTTGAATACTTTTTCTACGCGGCCTCTCTTCCATTCTCGGCGGGAAACAGCTGGATCGCATATGAGGACCAAATCACCAGGAGCCACAGGTTTTGTATACTCGCACCACTTGGACCTGCGCGTTAGTGTAGGCAAATACTCAACAATCCACCTTTTCCAAAAGTGGTCTCGTAGCTGACGAGATATTCGCCACTGCTTTTTAAACACAGCTGGCTTATCGACGACTGTTCCCTCTGGTGTTTGCGCAGTACTCGATGACCCCAGCAAAAAATGGTTAGGCGTTAATGGCTCCTCATCCTCATGGCTGACAGGCAAATGAGTCAATGGACGAGAATTAACGATGTTTTCCGCCTCAATTAGATAACTTTGTAGGGTGTGTTCTTTAGGGGCCACTTCTTTAAGAGTCACCCGTAGAACCTTTTTGACACATTGAACCATTCGTTCCCATATGCCACCTTCTGCCGGATTATGTGGGCAATTGAACTGCCAGTCTATGCCGTTTGAAGACAACTCATCTTGGATTCGAGCCACGTCAAAGACTTCCTCGAACCGCTTAGCCTCTTGGTCGACACCAACAAAATTCTTCCCATTATCACTGCGTATCTTCAATGGGGTACCACGCCGATTTATAAAATTTCTTATTGCCATTTAAGCGCTTTTCGTGGCGACGTCCAATAGTTATGTTGACTGGCCCAAAGTAATCCACACCAGTGTATGTAAATGGCCGCACATATGGAGTCAGTCTGTCCGTTGGCAAGGGACCCATGTATGGCGGTACTGGAGTGGCACGACGAATTTTGCAAATATTGCAATTTGAGACACACTTATTAAGAGCACTCCTAAGTCGTGGAATCCAAAACGTTCTTCTTATTTCACCCAATGTAGCTTCAAAGTTTTGATGTTTCATGTTGGTATGCACATGAGCCACAATAAGTTGGGTCAGGTAATGATTGGACGACAAAATGATGGGGCGCCTGGAATCTAGTGGTAACCAGCTGGCAGCATCGATACGACCATATACTCGGAGACAATTGTTTTCATCAATATATGGCGAAAGGGAATACAGGTCGTTACATTTCGGTATTTTACCACCAGATCTTAAAATTTTGAAGTCGTCCGCAAAACTCTCCTCTTGTGCGAGCCGGCAGAGAATTGTTTCTGCAGATCGCAATTCGATAGCAGTCAGACATGTCATATGGGCACAGACTGCAATTGAACTAAGTTGATTAAAGAGTTTAGGTGCTGGACTAGTGGGGCGCTCAGTATGCCATGCGTTTAAGCCGGGCTGGTAACTCGCCGGACGGGGGGGATCTTTCCACTTCCTAAGCACATCAACAGTCTGCCACAGAACAATAAATACATACTGAGGCTTACTCAAACATTCTCACGACATAAAATTAAATAAAAGGAGCCCAAAGATAACAATCGTTAGCAGCGACAAACAAAACGAACAAACCGAAAAGCGAACAGATAGTTCTGTTCTAGAGAAGTTTTAAGGGACTACTCCCAAAACGCGTAAGTATAGCTGACTGGTGTTGATGCCAGCTTGGACCCTCCCTTGGAAGCACCTACAGGCTTCCCCATGACACTGCTGCGTCTGCAGTGTCCCAAAAACAAAATGTGTCACTTACCAATTACCCTAACATACCCTCTACCTTACCATAACCTTTGGCTCAATTAGCCATATCTAAAACGCACCAGAATTCAAATTTCAAAAACAATTTATTCATAATTAGAAACTAAATTAACTAACTTAATACAAAAAGTGAAACAAAAGGGGTGCCACAAGGGCAAAGCGCTCCTTCAGTGGTTACAAAAATCTCCACGAAGCAACACAATAAGCCCCAAAAGGCTAAATGACCTAACCATTTTATCCTAAATTTTTCTTAAAATGCTAACAAATTACTTTAACAATAAAAGCATGCAAAATTACTCTAAACATAAGGTAGAGCGACACCTTAAAACCGAATGGGTATCTCAAATAACACTGGCATATGCCCTAGTGACACTGTCCAGGATTTCACCGAACGCGAAAATTCCCGAAGGTAGAAACCGTAACGACGATGGTGCCCGAGCACTGATGCCGCGACGCCTAACTTATTTAGACCCCGATGGTCTAACTACTAGGCCGACCTAGTTTATCGCGCACGAGATTATATACCCAGAGGCAATTCGCATGGGTTTAAATGTATAAATAAAAACACAAAGTAAATTAAAAGAAGAAAAAATATAGATATATAGTCACAGTCAGGGTCCGCAGGTCATTCTGTCCGTAAAATATGTTAAACCTAACGCCAAACCTGGCCACTAGGGAGAATGCGGGTCCCCAACAGCCTAAGACAGCCGCTCTTTTTACAATCGTCTTATTCTAAATTCTTAATATTATGATACTTCACAAGTTTAATCTTGACTATTTCCCTACTTCTTCATTATTTTATTGTTTAAAAATTATTATTTCGATTTATTTATCTCGGTTGTTCTAAGATTTCCTTTCTCCTTAGTTTTTCTTATTTTATTAAATTCTTACTTCTTAATGTCCGCTTGACCAGTTTATTTTCTTTTAAATTTTAAAATTTTTTGTTTGTTTCTTTTATTACTTTTATCTTTCAAAATTTCTTTTTATTTCTTAATTGCTCTTCGGCCAGTTTCATTTTCTTAAAATTTTCTTTTATATTTCGGAACTACTGTCCGACCAGCTTTAATTTTCAAAAATTTTCTTTTAGTTTTACTTTTCTTTTTTTTTATTTCCAAAAATCATAATTTCCATAGTTCTTTCGTGTTTACTTTAAAATTTTTCCTTTTTTTTTTTTTAAATAATTTTCTTGATTGCTTATGGTCTGCTTGACCAAATTTCAATTTTCACAATTTTCATTTTCGTTTCTTTTTCCTATATAAATTATTTTTCTTATAATTCTACCCTACTCTACCTAAGGCTTAACGTCCAGTCTTAGGTGGACGGTCCGGGCTGTCCGCAAAAGGAATAAAATGCACGGACTTACCTTTCCTCTGCAGGGATTAAATGTGGGACGGAGTATGAAGTGCAGGAAGAGTTAATTTACTGGCTGTGGCTGGTGACGAAAGATGCCTGTGGCTGGTGATGAACCCTGCTGCGACTGGTGATGAACACTGCTGCGAACGGACGGACAGAACGGGCCCTGGATTCTTGCTTCTGGGTGCCCCTGTCTGGTTACACTTCTCCGGGTGGACAGAACGGACACAGATTTTTGCGTTTTTGTCCCTGTCTCTGGATACTAAGCAGCAAAATAAGCACACTGCTGGCACCGTATCGTCACCGTAACACACACTTTTGGGCACTGCCCTTCTGACACAAAATACGGCGCGGATGAGATGGCGCAATTTTCGATGGCGCAAATACTATGGCGCAGATGAGATGGCGCTTGCTATTGGGGCGCGGCTTGAAAGGCGCCAACAATATGGCGCAGATGATATGGCGCTTATAATGTGGCCTATAATATGGCGCTTACTCGGCGGCCAGGGCGTTGAGCGCCCGCTGGTGCTCCACTACCGCCTGTAATGGCGGGGTACAGGCCAAATTGCCTGCCTTCGAGAGTGGAAGCAAACCTAGGGGGGCTCTCGGCTTGAGTCGCACAATTACTGGGGTTACCAAGGCACGAAGTAGTGCCGGTTGCTTGGCTGCTGGAGGCGGCTGACAAATAGCAACGATGTTGCCGTCACACTTGCTATAGATGCGTGGAGTCACGGTCAATGTGTGGTCGCCTTGATCTCAGGGTGGGTTTCCTTCTTCGCCGGCGGATTCCTACCTGGCGGAACTATAGGTTGGGCTTCTTTTTCCTTTGGGGTTAAACTCGGTGTATCCTGTTCTGGCTAAATAAAGCGTCTTTAAGTACGCTTACACGATGTTGCCTGGTTCGCAGATATTACCGAATGGTTCGATCAAAAAAATGGCGTGACACGATGACGCCTCGAAAATTTGAAAATTACGCCCGTGTTGGTAATTAGTGGTTGTTTTATCTATGTATACACTGGAATTTAGCCGTTGGTGTATGTAAATAAACACGGCTGACAACCATGAATTTCACAATTCCTCATGGTGTAATTAATGAGGGTGTGGTGAGCATGTCGGGTCGCGGTCATCTGATGTTAGATGACAGTTGAAGTGTGCGACTTTAGCGGCGTTATGGCGCCGCCACAAACTCCACCATCCTGATGACAGCCAGGACGAGGGATGGGAGAGAAACTGTTGTCGGAAGGGGTGTGAGTGTTCGGTCTGCAGCTGATCAGGGACCGCACCACTTAGGTGATCAGGTACCACCCCTAGGGATGGAGCTGAATCAGCCCGGTGGTGGGGCTGATCAGGCGCTCGCCTAACTCACACGTCTCCAAGTCCAGTTCCTTCATGTTGTGAGCTGGTATGCTGGCGTTATGACCAATGAAGTTTTTCTTCATGTTTTCGTCTTACTTTTGGTGCAGTGTATTGCCTCGGGAGCTCTGCGGTAGCGAGTCAAGCAGGTCTTGCAGCTGAGCCTGTGTTTCGATGACCTGCGGCGCGGCTATCCCCTTCACCGAAATCACGATTTGGTCCTCGACGAGTCGCATGTTATACACTCCCTTCCTACCGTGGACTTTGCTGCCTGCCAATTTATACAGCTGGGACACTGCGGCACTGTCCTTCACCCGGAGTCGACGGATGGCGGCTCTGTCGTCGGTCTCCAGTCGCCGGAACTTGGTCAGGAACTCGAACTTTATTTTGGGGGACCTAAATTCGACAGTCACTTGGCGCTGATCCGGGTATGCCAGCATAGTAGAACAAGCTACCACGTCCACATCCTCCGGGGGACACTCGATCTCCAACCTTCTCAAGAGGCCCATTACTCTCTCTTTGGGCTCGGCGGCAGCCTGTGGGGTAAGATGGCAAATAGTTATCTTGTTGGCCGCGTACCCGGAGATTTTTCGTTGGAGCGCGACCTCTTGGAAGCGTCCCGAGGATTCTGCCAGCTCCTGCGTGAGCGTGGCGTTCTGCTGCTGCACGGTTCGGAGCTGTTGCTGGAAGTCCTGAAGGCTCTCCTCCAAGCGTTGGCTCTTATTGGTCACCTCAATTAGCTGATCTTTCATCTGCGCCCGTTCCTTCTCCCACCTTGACTCGCGTCGGGTTATGTCTAGCTGCATGGCGTCTAGGCGGCTCTTCAGCTTCTCCACACCGGTAGAAGGCTGGTTGCGGACTCGGCATAGCTCGTGGTACAATTCGGCCTTGGATTTCTGCAGCTGCTTGTTTTCGTGCATGAGCGTCATCGAGTGGAAGTCATACTCCTCCCGCAGATCGTCGTACCTACGCTGCAAACTGTCATGGTCAGCCTCGACTGCATCGATGCGCTCTTGCTTCGCACGTACTTCGTTGCGGAGCGCTACGAGCTCTCCTTGGTCAGCGACTATTTCGCCCTCCACAAACCGTGGGTATATCGGGAACACGTAGTAGCCGGCTCGACGACATACGGGACAATCGGTCCTCCCTTGGTCGTACCAGGTCTCATGGCACGATAGATGAAAGATGTGGCCGCACTCGGAGGTGACAATCGTCGCATCCTCCGCCGTCAGTGTCGACAGGCACACGTTGCACTCCACCACATTAGCCATAGGGACGAGGGCACCTAACTAGCGAGGGTTGCAGACAGGGGCGGACTAATTGGGCTGAAATGACAATATTGAAAACTCCTTAGATCTACAAGTAATTGGTCAAAAGAGAATAAGACAGAAGGGTCATGAATAGAAAAGCTAACTACTACTCGCTAACGCCTACCTAGCTTATCTGGCTTTGCCCTGTATCAACTTTCGACACGTTACCGTGGACACATAAAACTTTTACAGGTATTAACCTGTCACAGACTATACTCATCAATACCGAATTGCATTAGAGTAGAACCCGAACCCACGCCTGAGATAAAACTCAGAGTCGCATGGTCTTACACTATTGTTTCAAGTCCTTAGCATGAAACACTCCCAGGCGTTTACCTTTCAGGTCTTCTACCTCATAGAGACTGTTTCCAACAGGCTTCACAATCCTGCACTTCAAGAACTTCCGTGCTAGCTTTGCGTTGAAATTGTCCTTAAAGCTGCTCTGTTGGAAATTACGGCGGTAAACTTCCTGGCCCGGTATATACTTAACCGGACGGCATCTGGTGTTATACGTGCGTTCGTTTCTCTCATAAGCCTTATGTAGACTCTCTTGTATTTTTGTCCTCACTAAATCCTGTGCAACCGATTTCGGAACTTGCGTTTCACCCATGTCAGTCAAGCTCTTCAGGCGTCTCGCCAACTTATATAGGCTGCCTTGTGTGATCATATTGACTCCGAAAAGAGCGAAGTATGGTGTGACACCAATCGCACTGTGTACTGAGGATCGTAAGGAACATTCTATTTCAGACAGATGTCGATCCCATTCTCGGTGGTCCTCCTTCATATAGGATCGAATCGCCGATAAAACCGATTGATTAACTCTTTCCGAGGCGTTGGCCTGCGGAGAGTGCACTGCTGTTCGGTAATGATTTATACCGAAATTGGTAACGAAATCCGCGAACTCGCGGCTTACGAACTGTTTGCCGTTATCCGAGACGATGGTCTCAGGAACACCGAACTTATGGCATATTTCGGTTATCAAGAACCGAATCACGCTCTTGCTGCTAGCCTTAGACATAGCCTTCAGCATGACGAACTTCGTCAGGTGATCAAGAACAATGAAAATAAAACAGTTGCCATTCTTAGAACGAGGATAAGGGCCTAGAAAGTCCACGAAAATCCGCTGAAAAGGCCGATGGATCACTACCTCTTTCCCCATCGGTGGTCTTAACGTAATGTTGGCCGCCTTAGTTTCAAGACATGTTTCGCAAGCGTCGACATAACTTTTCACCTGCATGTTCATATTCGGCCAAAAGAAATATTCTTTAATCCTCTTCAGGGTCTTAAAGAAACCTCCATGAGCAGCGTGCGGGGGATCATGAGACTTCTCAATGATACTTTGGGTTAATTCCAATGGTACCCACACCTTCCACGCAAAGTCCTCATGGAGTGGTATGCCATCATAGGGCATCGTTCTTTTGTACACGATTCCATCTACCACTCGTAAATCGGGTAGGCGATTCGCGTTCTCCTCGATCGTCTTGATGAGATCCGCATAATCAGTAGATTTGAATGCTTTATCCTCCATATCGATTAATCTTGCAACCTCCGCCGAGACTTCTTCCATCGCATATCTGGACAAGGTGTCGGGCACAACATTGAGTTTACCCTTGCGATGTTCGATTACAAAGTCAAAAGATTGCAGGTGAAGACTCCAACGAGCTAGCCGCCCACTGAGATCTCGATGTGACATCAGCCACTTAAGGCTGCTGTGATCTGTAATGACAGTGAACGCCATCAACTCAATGAATGGTCTAAACTTCTTAATGGCCAGAACCACCGCTAAGCATTCTCGCTCTGTCACAGTATAATTCCGCTGTGCAGGTGTCAATTTGTGCGAGTAGTATGCTATCGGATGTTCTTCACCGTTGTCATCTCTTTGAAACAAAACTGCGCCGACTCCTAGATCCGAGGCGTCGCATTGCACATAAAAGCGCTTGGAGAAATCTGGGTGAATTAGTACAGGACTAGTCACCAATGCATTCTTCAAATTATCGAAGGCTACTTTAGCTTCACCCGTGAAGCAAAAAGTTTTACTCTTCTTCAAAGTGTCCGAAATCGGAGCCGCTATTGTAGCGTAGTCAGATATAAACTTTCGGTACCACCCCGTGGCGCCTAAAAAGCTCCTCACCTGTTTCAGGGATTTTGGATACTTGTAGCCCACGATTGACTCAACTTTCGAAGGATCGGGTTTGACTTGGCCCCCTCGGACAAGGTAACCTAAATATCTTAGTTCCTTGAAACAAAACTTGGACTTCTGAACATTGATGGTCAGACCGGCATCCTCAAGGCAACGAGCAACTTGTTTCAGAAGTACCATATGTGTCTGAAAATCTGGAGATACTACCAGAAGATCATCGAGATACACGAAGACGCGATCACGTATGGCCGACGGTATCACTCTATCCATTAACCGGCAAAGTCGCTGGGCGGCATTGCATAAGCCGAACGGCATTACCTTGAAATGATAGAGTGGCCTACCGGGCACCGTGAAGGCTGTCTTCTCTCTACTGGCTGGATCTAGAGGTATCTGCCAGAACGCATCTTTGAGATCCACACTGGAAATATAATATGTGTCGCCAAGCCTGCTGAGTAAACCCTCTATATGAGGAAGTGGATACGCATCCTTAATCGTCAGAGCATTCAGCTTGCGTGCGTCCAGGCACAATCTATTTTTCGCCCCTTTGCGTACTAACGTCACGGGGTGACTCCAAGGACTTTCGCTAGGCTCGATGACTCCTAATTCAAGCATTCGATCCAACTCGGCATACAGAAGTGTTTGCACTGCTGGCGAAATTGGATAATATCTATCCTTTACCGGGACTGCATCCCCAGTATCAATGGAATGGGTTTCCAAATGTGTTCTGCCGAGGCCTTTCCTGGTATAACATGGAAATAGTCCAACCACGGCATCTAATATTCTGGTCTGTTGTGACGACAGAGCATGGGACTTAACCTCCTCAGAGGCTTGGACTTCTTCGCATAGGTCTACCCCTTGAGTGGTAAGACTCTCTATGCCTGTCAACAACTTAAACGTTCGCATAAAGTCAACGCCCAAATAGAGCGCTCGTTCCAAGGTTGGTACTAGATAAAAGTCAACCTTCTCGGATCGTTTATTGAAGTCAATTCTCGTTTGTACTCTTCCCAATATTCGGTGAGCACTCCCATCAGCTGTTCTTACCGATGAGACAAAACGATGAATCTGCAAATCGGCTTGATCAACCAGCTCTTGGCATCCCTTGCCTAGACAAGTCACGGATGCTCCACTGTCTATGAGCCCTTCAACTTCTATGCCCCTTATTTTCACTCTTGCATAGAAGCGGTTGTCATCTCCTGCGAACAGAGTGGTAGCGGCGATCTCTCGTCGGATCAGCCGTCGTTTCTCAAATCTTACTCGTGCTCGCTTTACACGGTCTGATACCTCCCCGAAGATTCTGGCTCTAGCTGCTTTGTACTCAGCCATGCGTTGGTGCAATGGCTTAAGGTGTCTCAGAACCGCCGGCGTTGGTATATTCTTGGTTTGCATCTCTTCTCTCATGGTATTTAAAATTTCTTCTTCCTCAGTTGATAAGGTCGCTGGTTTAACCACTGTTTGGATCTTAGTATCACTTGTGATGGTTACAGGTGTATTGTCACTGGCTGGGTAGATATTATCTGTTTGGGACTTGGCTGGGTTTAAACTTCCGTGCTCCGCACCTCCCCAGTCTGAGGTGGGTGTCGCGGCAGGTTTCCCTGGCAATTCGGACACTTCGGAGTCACCGTGTTCTCCTTTCCGCATTTGTAGCAGAAGATTTTTCGTGTAGTGGACAAACAGTCTCGGAAAATATGTCCTGGAGCTCGACAATTCCAGCAGATGACTTTGCTGTTCGCTCCCAAGGCGTCCACTTCTCCAGCGACGATCACCTCTGTTGCTTCTTCTTGGAAAGCTACCTCATGCACCTTAGCCGCCGGTGTCGGTCGCGGTGGATGCTGCTGTCGCTGCATCGACAAAAGTGCCTCAGCTCTCCGAACTTCTCGACTAAATTCGCTGAGACTATCTGCTCGTATAGGGAACAGTAGCTGCGCCAGAGATGTTTTGAGATTTCCCCTCATTATCTCTACTAGCTGCGCCTCCCTATATGGAGTCCGTTGCTGGTTCTTCAATTTCATTATCGCGTTATAATACTCCTCGAAAGTCTCATGCGATTGTTGTCTCCGGCTCAAAATCTGCATTTGAATTTGAAACTCACTCTCGAAACGCTGGAACTGGGTTAACATCGCTCTCTGCAAGTCACTCCAGCTAAAAGTTGGATTAGACTT
The DNA here is from genome assembly GCA_963931995.1 of Phaonia tiefii. Lineage (NCBI taxonomy): Eukaryota > Metazoa > Arthropoda > Insecta > Diptera > Muscidae > Phaonia > Phaonia tiefii. The sequence continues at coordinate 189,922,843 of OZ008368.1, read as the reverse complement.
ACGATAGTCCCAGTAGAACACCTTTGCTGAGCCGTCCAACAGGTGATGAAGTCCTTTCATCAACTCAGACTCGGAGCATTCATTATCTCGGCATTGCTCTCGTACTTGGAACAGAAAATCTTGAATATTAACTGTTTTCTGTGTCCCATCAAACTTCAAACCCCATTTGGTCAAATCTTGTCTCCTTGGGGCATACTGCTCAAAACGTACTCCACCATCTGTATTCCGCTGGAACTCTCTCTGTGGCCTAGTTTGTGGTGGGGTTGATCCCTGTGTGGGCCAAAAGTTTCCTTCAGGCACTGGTTGGACATTGGTAGCATGCCTAAATCCATTAGGAGCCATCGAGTCTTGCATGGAAACAACCTGTGGTCGCGCGTACATTGAAGGCTGTTCTGTTTCCGACCGCCGTTGAGGTTCAGCTGCTGGTAGCGGGGTTGGTATTACACTCGGCAGCTGAGATGGACGTCTTATCTCCTCTGACTGCCGATGCAAAGTCTCATTATAGCTAGCAGGTTGATAGCCTGCTGGTGCGGCGGTTAATGTTGGCATTGTCGCTTCGGTAGGGTGATAAGCCCCGCCGACGGCTGCAGCTTGTCTAGTCGCCGCTAGTATAGCTGGTAAAATTCTCCGAATCAGAGCCTCTTCGTCGATTCCTGGCCCTGTCCGGTCCCTAGCCTCTGCTCCTGGCCTGGGTGCTGCTTCAAATCGAGTAGGGCTGGCGTCACCCATGCGTCGCCGCCCTGTTCGCGCTTCAAGTGCAGTAAGTGCACTGAAGTCTGGGGAATCAAAAGTTTCTGCATGATCTTGAGATCCCAGAATCCCCGTTTGGTGTTGACTTCCCACTGGGTAGCCGTGTCCACTTGATCCCACCACTTGGGCGGAAGCGGAGAAAGCTGACGTCACGGCCGCGGCCGCTGTCGGGTTGATAGCTACCTCAGGCGCTGCCTGGGTCTCTGCCTCACCTTCGAAGGCATCTTGGGTCTGATGGATCCCTCCTTCACCTCCTCCAGGTGGCGAACGCCGGACTGGCATCGTTATCAACCGCTGACGTCAAAAACAAACGCAAAGAAAAGTTTTTGGTTTATTTCCCCTTTGAGGATACCAAATAATTGAAACGAAAGTATTGATACCGCTTCTACTTAAACCAAGAAAATTGGCTCCGCGGTGTTGACGACTAGCGTCCAGAAAAATTACAACGAAGAGAAAATTGGAAAATCGAAGATTAAAAGTCAGCTATAAAAAAAAAAACGCTGAGCAAATTAATTAAAAAAAACATAAAAACGACGACAAAAAAATTTTTACACTGAAAAGTTAGAATTTAGATTAATTTTAAATAAAAATTTTCAAATATCAAAAGCAATAGAATAAAAAGCAATCAAAACCAACAAAAGACCAAACACAAGCTTTCATCAACCTTGTATTTGAGAAACAACAAAAAAATCTGGCCAAAACGAAAGCCGGTGATTAAAATCGCGAATGGAAAATTAACATCTTAAATCAAAACGAAAATGTAAACAAAAATTATTATCCGATAGTCGGATCAAAACTTAAAATTCGAAACAAAATGAATCTTAAACAAACGATAACCAAAACTCGTATCGAAATTTAAAATTTTAAACTCAAAAACTTTATGATCAAAACGATAACTAAACTCGTATCGCAAATCAAAATTTAAAATCAAAAACTTTATGATCAAAACGATAACCAAACTCGTATCGCAAATCAAAATTTAAACTCAAAATAAAATCTTAAATCAAAATGAAATCGCAAACAAAATTATTACCCGAAAGTCGGATCAAACTTGAAATTCTAAACAAAATGAATCTTAAATAAACGATAACCAAAACTCGTATCGAAATTTAAAATTTAAACTCTAAAACTTTATGATCAAAACGATAACCAAACTCGTATCGCACATCAAAATTTAAACTCAAAATAAAATCTTAAATCAAAATGAAATCGCAAACAAAATTATTACCCGAAAGTCGGATCAAACTTGAAATTCTAAACAAAATGAATCTTAAATAAACGATAACCAAAACTCGTATCGCAAATCAAAATTTAAACTCAAAAACTTTATGATCAAAACGATAACCAAACTCGTATCGCAAATCAGAATTTAACCTCAAAAATTTTCGTAATTGAATGGTAAGTAGGGGTATGTATAGATAATTTTTCAGATGACACAATGTAAGTTACGCACACTTCTCTAAAACAAAACATAAATAGTACTAAATTTGCAAATTTGGAGGCACACTGAAAGCCAAAAAGAGGGCAAACGTAATGAGTCTAATACCACGCTTACGTGACTCTCTCTTTCAGACTCCCCTGAATACTTTCTTCGTATTCAGCTTAGTCATGACCGACTAGTAGCTACCTAGAAACTATTACTTCATTATAAAAACAAAAAAAATAAAATAAAATGCTAACATTTTGTCGTTCACGTATCACGCCAAACGTCGCAACGCGGTTAGATCCTGGGATCTTCACCGGGACTTACGTGTGGCCTAATGACGCTACCGGACAAACGAGCATTAGTGCGACCGAAAGTCCTGCCAATCATGCGCCTAACAAACGTCGCAACGCGGTTAGACCAGAAGATCTTCGCCGGGACTTACGCTTGTTCTGACCGCATAACTGTACAACACTTTTACACTATTGGGTTAAACGCAAAAAGATAAAAATAATAATCTAAAATAGATCATCAAAAACCTAAGTCAGTCCTCCACTTGGAGCAATTGCTCCTGACATCGTCGCAGGAACAAGACTTCACAAGTCGAGACACTCGACAAAAGTATCCTAAGAAAGTTTCCTTGCCCCGCGGCAATCCCGTCGCAACACGTTCAAGATTTAATAATCCTTAAACGGGACTTACGTGAAGCGTAAGGACAATAAAAACTTCCTAAGCTAACTATGTAGACTAACGAAATTATCTTCGGGCCCCACGTTGGGCGCCATTATGTCATATGGGCACAGACTGCAATTGAACTAAGTTGATTAAAGAGTTTAGGTGCTGGACTAGTGGGGCGCTCAGTATGCCATGCGTTTAAGCCGGGCTGGTAACTCGCCGGACGGGGGGGATCTTTCCACTTCCTAAGCACATCAACAGTCTGCCACAGAACAATAAATACATACTGAGGCTTACTCAAACATTCTCACGACATAAAATTAAATAAAAGGAGCCCAAAGATAACAATCGTTAGCAGCGACAAACAAAACGAACAAACCGAAAAGCGAACAGATAGTTCTGTTCTAGAGAAGTTTTAAGGGACTACTCCCAAAACGCGTAAGTATAGCTGACTGGTGTTGATGCCAGCTTGGACCCTCCCTTGGAAGCACCTACAGGCTTCCCCATGACACTGCTGCGTCTGCAGTGTCCCAAAAACAAAATGTGTCACTTACCAATTACCCTAACATACCCTCTACCTTACCATAACCTTTGGCTCAATTAGCCATATCTAAAACGCACCAGAATTCAAATTTCAAAAACAATTTATTCATAATTAGAAACTAAATTAACTAACTTAATACAAAAAGTGAAACAAAAGGGGTGCCACAAGGGCAAAGCGCTCCTTCAGTGGTTACAAAAATCTCCACGAAGCAACACAATAAGCCCCAAAAGGCTAAATGACCTAACCATTTTATCCTAAATTTTTCTTAAAATGCTAACAAATTACTTTAACAATAAAAGCATGCAAAATTACTCTAAACATAAGGTAGAGCGACACCTTAAAACCGAATGGGTATCTCAAATAACACTGGCATATGCCCTAGTGACACTGTCCAGGATTTCACCGAACGCGAAAATTCCCGAAGGTAGAAACCGTAACGACGATGGTGCCCGAGCACTGATGCCGCGACGCCTAACTTATTTAGACCCCGATGGTCTAACTACTAGGCCGACCTAGTTTATCGCGCACGAGATTATATACCCAGAGGCAATTCGCATGGGTTTAAATGTATAAATAAAAACACAAAGTAAATTAAAAGAAGAAAAAATATAGATATATAGTCACAGTCAGGGTCCGCAGGTCATTCTGTCCGTAAAATATGTTAAACCTAACGCCAAACCTGGCCACTAGGGAGAATGCGGGTCCCCAACAGCCTAAGACAGCCGCTCTTTTTACAATCGTCTTATTCTAAATTCTTAATATTATGATACTTCACAAGTTTAATCTTGACTATTTCCCTACTTCTTCATTATTTTATTGTTTAAAAATTATTATTTCGATTTATTTATCTCGGTTGTTCTAAGATTTCCTTTCTCCTTAGTTTTTCTTATTTTATTAAATTCTTACTTCTTAATGTCCGCTTGACCAGTTTATTTTCTTTTAAATTTTAAAATTTTTTGTTTGTTTCTTTTATTACTTTTATCTTTCAAAATTTCTTTTTATTTCTTAATTGCTCTTCGGCCAGTTTCATTTTCTTAAAATTTTCTTTTATATTTCGTAATTACTGTCCGACCAGATTTACTTTTCAAAAATTTTCTTTTAGTTTTACTTTTCCTTTTTTTTTTATTTTCAAAATTTCCGTAATCCTTTCGTTTTTTCTTTTTGTTCTTTTACAGTTTTATGGCATTTCGACTGCTTTATGAGTCTAAATTTGCAAAATTTTTATTTCGTACATTTTCTTCATTTATTTTTTTAAAATATCATAATTTCCGTAATTCTTTCGTGTTTACTTTAAATTTTTTTCTTTAAAATTTTCTTGATTGCTTATGGTCCGCTTGACCAGATCTCAATTTTCACAATTTTCATTTTCGTTTCTTTTTCCTATACAAAACATTTTTTCTTATAATTCTACCCTGTCCGGGCTGTCCGTAAGAGGGAATAAAAAGCACGGACTTACCTTTACTCTGCAGGGATTGAATGTGGGACGGAGTATGAAGTGCAGGAAGAATTAGTTTACAGATGCTGTGGCTGATGGTGAAAACTGGCTGTGGCTGGTGATGAAAACTGGCTGTGGCTGGTGATGAACACTGCTGCGAACGGACGGACAGAACGGGCCCTGGATTATTGCTTTTGGTGCCCCTGTCTTGTTGAGCGTCTCCGGGTGGACAGAACGGACACGGGTTGTTGAGGTTTTTGTCCCTGTCGCTGGATACGAAGCAGCAAAACGAGCACACTGCTGGCACCGTATCGACACCCGACAAGGGGCGAAGCACGGAGTCTGCGGCGGAATATCACACACTTTTGGGCACTGCCCTTCTGACACAAAAATATGGCGCGGATGAGATGGCGCGATTTTCGATGGCGCAAATACTATGGCGCAGATGAGATGGCGCTTGATATTGGGGCGCGGCTTGAAAGGCGCCAATAATGTGGCGCAGATGATATGGCGCGGATGTAATGGCGCGATTTTCGATGGCGCAAATACTATGGCGCTCACAATAGTGCTTATAATATGGCGCAGATGAAAGGGCGCTTATAATGTGGCCTATAATATGGCGCTTACTCGGCGGCCAGGGCGTTGAGCGCCCGCTGGTGCTCCACTACCGCCTGTAATGGCGGGGTACAGGCCAAATTGCCTGCCTTCGAGAGTGGAAGCAAACCTAGGGGGGATCTCGGCTTGAGTCGCACAATTACTGGGGTTACCAAGGCACGAAGTAGTGCCGGTTGCTTGGCTGCTGGAGGCGGCTGACAAATAGCAACGATGTTGCCGTCACACTTGCTATAGATGCGTGGAGTCACGGTCAATGTGTGGTCGCCTTGATCTCAGGGTGGGTTTCCTTCTTCGCCGGCGGATTCCTACCTGGCGGAACTATAGGTTGGGCTTCTTTTTCCTTTGGGGTTAAAGTCGGTGTATCCTGTTCTGGCTAAATAAAGCGTCTTTAAGTACGCTTACACGATGTTGCCTGGTTCGCGGATATTACCGAATGGTTCGATCAAAAAATGGCGTGACACGATGACGCCTCGAAAATTTGAAAATTACGCCCGTGTTGGTAATTAGTGGTTGTTTTATCTATGTATACACTGGAATTTAGCCGTTGGTGTATGTAAATAAACACGGCTGACAACCATGAATTTCACAATTCCTCATGGTGTAATTAATGAGGGTGTGGTGAGCATGTCGGGTCGCGGTCATCTGATGTTAGATGACAGTTGAAGTGTGCGACTTTAGCGGCGTTATGGCGCCGCCACAGACAAGCTGTGTTATTATTAATCTTTCTCTTACGGCAGCAATCAACAAATCTCAGTACCCATGCCATAGTACGTTTTAGCCTGAGAAATGAAGAGAAACGATTAAAATCAATGATTAAATTTGAACCAACCAGTAATGCAAATTTAGGGCGCAGTTCTTCTTCGCAGGAATCATCTTGTACTCTAGAAACAGGCGTTGGCCAAACATCTTCGTGGCTATAAAGAAATTGAGGCCCCTGGAATCATCGTGTCTCATTAGAAGTCAACTTTGCTTTTCATTCTGGTAGTCTCATCTGCAACATTAAGATCTGTGGGCAACCATCTCCAATCATCCGGGCGAGTGGAATCCAATATTTCTGTTATTCTATGGGCAACAAATGGCTTATATCTTCTGCTTTCAGATCCAATCCAATTTACAACAGTTGTAGAATCGCTCCAACAAATACTACGGGCAACTTTGAGTGAGTGTTCTTCCAATATAGTGCACATCAATCTTGTTCCCAATACGGCAGCTTGTAGTTCCAGTCGGGGAATAGTCATGGTCTTCATTGGAGCATATTTAGACTTAGCTGAAATAAAGGAGACACCAATTTCTCCACCAGCTGTTATATATCGCCAGTATGACACGGCACCAAATGCGTCTTCACTGGCATCGACAAATACAGCAGCTCCAACACACCAGGCATACCATTTCCAAAATAAAAACGTGGTACATGGACATGAGCAACGTTATTCAGCTCCTGCCGCCAATTATCCCAGATAACTTCTAGTCCCTCAGGCAACTTTTCGTCCCAACGTGTGTTGCTTCTCCAAATTTCTCTCAATACAAATTTTGTAGTTATCATGAAATGGCACAAAAACCCAATGGGATCATATACGAACATGATAACACTGAGCAGCTCACGTTTTGTGGGATACCTTAGGCCGTTTATAATCTCTGCATTTACTCGATGAAATTTAAAAATAAATTTGAATGCGTCGTCTCCCGGATGCCAATACAAGCCCAGAATTTTTTCTACGGATGAATCAAATTCATTTAAAGCTCCTTCAAAACTGACGTTCTGATCCGAATCACCTTCAAGAGCCACGATCACATCCGACGAGTTTGATGTAAAACGACGCAGTTCAAAACCAGCAGACTGATGTATATCACGAACTTGCTTCGATATTTCGATAGCTTTTGATGCGTTGTCAAAACTGTCCACAAAATCGTCAACATAATGGTGATCCAATATTGACTTCACGGCTCTTGGGAAACGATCTCGATATTCTAGAGCATTTTTCTCCTTCACATATTGGGCAACACACGGCGAACAGGCAGCTCCGAAAGTCATCACGACCATTTCATAAATATTTGGTTGACGAATTTCATTTTCACGCCACAAAAATCTCTGGGAACATCGATCTTCTGGAGCCACGATGATTTGATGGAACATTTCTTTTATGTCTCCACAAACACCTACTGTACCAACCCGAAAATTGAATAGTACTGAAGGTAACGGCTTATATTGTTGAGGGCCTTTCAATAATTTTGAATTTAATGAGACTCCTTCTACCTTCGCAGCAGCACCAAACACCAAACGAATTTTCCCTGGCTTATTGGGATTAACAACTCCAAAATGGGGCAAGTACCATGTCCTCGGGTTATAAGCTTGACCCTCTTTTGGTGACAATTTCCGTACATACCCTTTCTCCTCATATTCAGCAACTACCATAAAGGCGATTGAGGGCCATGGAATAGCTATCCGGCAAGACTACGTCATCTTCCAAAGTCTTCCGAGCACGTGCATTGTCCTTCGACTCAATGACTGGTAGAGCCTTGACGCCAAAATTCTCTGTCTCGAAATAACTTGCCACCAAATCATTTAAATTGTCCGGCTATGCTGTCAGCAAACAAGTGCGGGCTGTAGGGTGACCTCCATCCATTTTCCCGAAAACTATCCACCCTAAAGGAGTGTTGGCAGCATATGGACCAGCTTCCTCCAACGGAACTATCTCATCGGGCAATCCTAAGTGGCAATGGTCCAATCCAATGAGCAATTTTGGAGCCACATCACCATATGAGGCTATAGGAATGCCATGATTCTTTATCAAGTCCGCATTGAAAGTCTGATTGGGCAACTTCAAATTTGAAACACCATAAGCACATTTTAAAGCATATTTCCGTTGCTTATTTACACCACTCACATGAAGATCGACGACTGTGGCTACCTCTTGAGACGATTTTCCACCATACCAGCTCAAATTTAATTTGTTTTGTCTTCCCTGAAGTCCAAGTTGTCTCACCAGTGAACTATCCATCATAGTGACCGATGAGCCTTCATCCAAAAGAGCATAAGTCTCCACAACACAATTTGGCCCATAAAGTTTCACTGGTAGCACTGTAAACAGCAATTCACTTTTTTCAGTTATGCTTGAGACACAACTTAAAACTGGTTCACCAATCGGACCACTATCAGCTGATAATACATTTGAGGTATTATTTTCACTTGAAGCTTTAGACTGATCTTCATGCAATAACTTGTTATGTTTCCTTCGGCAATTATTCACTTGACACTCTTTACGCCGGCGGCAATCTCTGCTTGAATGTCCTTCATTAAGGAATGAGAAACATAACTTCAACTTTTTCACTTCACTCCATCTGTTCTGCACACTCAGTGATAAAAATTTCTTACACTCAAATGTTCTATGTTGTCCTCGGCAATGGGGACACTGTATCTCTTTCCGTTGAACATCTGATGTATAAAGAACCACTTTCTTTTTGACTCACTGTTGTTTGAGCGACTGGTACTTACACTGGTCGTTTGAATACTCCGTACCAAACTAGCTACACCTTGGAGCCAATTGCTAAAATCCATAACAGTGGGCCACTGGCGTATATTCGCTGCATATTGGGCCCAATCTAAACGGCGGCTCATGGGGAGCTTCTGCACCAACTCTTCCATCAAAGTTGGGTTTGACAAATGGTGATGCCCATTTGCATTTTCTAAAAAGGCGGCTAAATTTCTCACCTTGACAGCAAATGGTATCAGCTTATCCACAGCATTCTCCCCAATTGGCAAAAATTCTCGTACTTGTTGCAGCTGGCATCTTATCAGCAATTCCGGGCGACCATACTGTAATTTCAGTTGCTCAATAACAGTGGGAACATTATTTGGATGGATAAGCAGAGACTTGACGCACTCCCGGGCCTCACCTTTCAATGCCTTTTGCAAACGCAAACAATTTTCAAAATTGCTGTACAAATATGCGGCCGTTGAGTGATCAAAAGCAGATGAAAACATCGGCCAATCTTCTGGGGTGCCATTAAATTCCGGTAGGTCAACAATTTTTCTCGCTATCGGCACTGAATTCTGCATCTGATACGGCGCTAGCAGCATCTGATACGTCGCTGTCGGCTGCTGTACATTTAGCGACTGCGCTGCTAACCGATGCTGCTGATTTCCATAGCATGGAGCCACTGTGGCGCCATTACTTGGCATTTCATAGTTGTTGAAATGCTCAAGTTATTTGTAGTTGAAGCTGCTTTCAGGGCTCGTTGGGTATTTAAAAGTTGCGCCTGCAAAACATCGATTTGATGCTGAAGGCTTTCCATGGCTGGCTGGGCAACTAAATTGGAGCTGGACGTCATTACACCTGGCGCTGGAGTCAACGGTGGCGGTATATGCGACAGCAACAAATTAGGGCCAGGATTATGTTTACCTGACGCCGTCTGAATCGTCTCGGCAGTGGCGAAGAACACGGATGATGTTCCGGCAGTAGAGGAACTTGTATTGGGCTCCGGCGGCATATGGGCCACATTCACAATTTCATTTGTTCCGGCAGGCATGGAACTGTTGAGTGTACTTACTGCGGAGGGTAACGAATCGGCAATTGTCAGGTTCTGCGGGCTTCTTCTTGGAGGTGAACGCTGCATGGACATCTAAATGGCAATCGGCAAAAAACAACAAAGTCGCACAAAGTTATGCGAAATAAAATTTGTCGCTGGCTGCGACCTGAGTTATTCCTGCGGGGATAGCGAATTTAACTCCCAATAAAACACGGCAATATGTTGGGTAGGAATAGTGGTAGGGTAGGGTTTATTTCTAAAAAAATTATAATTATAATAAAATTAAAACAAATATAAAACCAACACTACTTACCGCAGTCTTTATCCCCAACAAACTGATTTAACAGCTGAACAACTGCTTTGCTGGAGCCCTACATTGTACTTGTTTACAAAACTTAACAGTTCCTTTCCAACACAACAAGTACAATGTAGGGACAAAGGGGGAACTGCGGTAAGTCGTAAACAAATGACGACAAAAAAAGGACTTAAACAAAAACTCAAACAAATGATCATTATGGGCAAACAATATTAACGAGTTAATGATCATAAACAACCAAATGATAACAATATGACAAAAAAACGGGCAAAATATAAGTAAATACAATAACAAACATGCGCATCAGCGACACCCATGTTGAAGCTGAAGTCAAGCTGATTACACTTGGGCCGAAATTCTCTCATTTTCTTAGTAAGAAATTGTTTTGTCACCGCAAGCTTTCTATGAAAACAAATCATAAAGAAATCGTCTGCATACTGGAAAAAATAGCAATTGTCATCATTTATATGATGTAATTCAGCAGTATAAATGTTGAATAAAATAGGGCTGAGTCCACTACCCTGAGCCAGTCCATTTCTCACCATACGTAGTTCAAGCGTCCTGCAGCTAAGGAAATCGTGTATCCATTTAATATCGTACGAGTTGAAGCCCAGTGCATACATTTTCAGCGCCAGTTTATTGATATTCGTATGCTCATAAGCTTCTTCTATATCGGCGCATAAGGCTACTACGTGATTACGCCGTTGCTTCAATGCATAGACCGTATTAATTATATCATTTAAACAGTGTGCGGTAGACCTACCAGATCTAAAAGCGTAAAATCTAGCCGGCAGTATACCCCGAGAATCCGTAAAAAGTTCAATATTGCCCTTGACAAAGTTGTCTAACATTTTCATCGGGACACACAACAGTGAAATAGGTCTGAAATTCTCCACCTTGGACGCATCTTTATCTTTCTTGGAAATAGGTGTGATTCTAACAGCTCTCCAGGCCTCAGGTATATTTCCACTGTTCCAAATATCAGTTAGCACCTTAAAGAATTTTGCTTTTCCCTCAGGACTGAGATTCATTATCATCTTATAAGTTATAAAAGAAATTGTCAAAATCATTTGGCTTAGGTTGATGTCTTAAATCACTTACATTGCCAAGAATCAAACTAGAAGCCTGCCCAATACTCATTGATGGCTCAGAAATATCTCGCAGAAAATGTTCCTTCCTGTCTTCATCCCAGGAGTCATTAAACGGTTTCGGTCGTTTATACTTTTTTAAGTTCTTAATTTTATCAAACATCTGTTTAGGACCAGCTTGGGAAATTTCTCTTTGACAACCTCTAAAATTACGCCTTTTGACTTTCCTCGTGTATTTCCTGAAATTACATTCTGCATCATCCTTGGCCAGACAGTTATCTAAAGTGTTATATTAACTGTACTTTTTCCTAGCAGCCATTCTAAGCCAGATAATGTAGAGCATTTATCATCCCACCATGGTTTTGGTTTAAACATATTTTCTAGATAAACGAATACAGTGCTACCCTTGACAATATCAGCCACCTTCCTGTTAAACGACTCAATTGAAGACCCCACCTCCATATTCGCCATCTCCAGGAGTACTTTTCTATGACACACTCTCTTACTATTCCTTGGAATATTGTCCTCACCCAATAGGTCGATGATCACCGGAAAATGACAACTATTACAAGGTCTGATAGGGTAAACTTTCCAAACTGGATTACACGTGTGGTCATTGATGAAACTGACATCGATTGCTGATGACGTGGAGCTCGTTACACAAGTCGGGTCGCCAATGTTGGGACACACAAAATCTTCAGTGCACATGGACTCATTTAGAATGTCTCCCTTGAAATCGGTGATACTGTTTCCCCATAACGTGGCTTTTGCATTGAAGTCTCCCATAATAAGTGTTTTATTTTTATGTCCGGCCAAAGTCCTTAAAATATCATCTACCAGCTTTTCAAAAGTCCTTGTCCTTGTATTAGATGGTATGTAAGCGGAGACAAAGTTAAAATTCCGAGGCAAGTTGATCGTGGAGATACCAATTACCTCATTATCATCCGGAAAATTTACAATTGAAAAGGCAATTTCCATTTTGACATAAAATCCAACACCTCCAAAGCCATCAGCACGACTCTTATCAACAAAATTAAAATTACACATGCTCGTGCTTGAGTTATCGCGGACCTAGGTTTCAGATAAAGCAGCAATGTCAATTCTATTTTTCTCCAAGAAGATTTCAAGGACTTCTTTGTTATCGGTATTAGCTAAACTTTGAACATTATATTGCATGACTCTCATAATGAATTATCTATGGGAAGGGCCTGGATTCCCACCAATTGTTTATGCATGTCCTGTCTCAGCTCCTCCAGGATAAACTTCTGCTCTCCATTCAAATTATCCACTCCACTCGCCAACAGTTTGGATAACTTAACCACCATGGTACTCATTTCCCGTTCCAGTTCTGATGTCTTATACTTCGCAGCCTGAACCAAAGCTGCACCATTAGGTGAGTCGAAAGATTCTCCAGCATTAAGCACCTCCATATGTGCACTGATATTTCCCTTGGCAATCTCTCTAGTCCTGTTACCATTCTCCTTAACCACCTTTGCATACGATCTGGACGCATGTAAAAATCTAGCCGACTCCTGCACATTATCCCCCATTTCCACATTATTATGATGCCTTCCCCTATTCCTATCAAAATCAATAGGAAAGGAAGCATCCATGTCATCTTCAAGAACATAAAACCTATTTGCAAATACCGCCGCATACTTAGTTCTCGCCTCTTTAAATGACAAATTCTCGATGATCATTGTACGTTTTATGTGAAAATCCTTTTCACGTTCGGGGCATCCTTTATCAGTACGAGGATGTCTACCTTTGCAATTAGTGCAAACAGTAATGTCACTGCATCTTTCCACATCCTCATGAGCCTCGAAACACGATCTGCAGCTGCTCACCCTTTGTCTACAGTTCTTGGCCATGTGATTAAACCTATACCAGTTGAAGCACTGACCAAATGGGATGAAATGTTTCACTTCTCTTCTCGTGTGATCATAAATTTTCACAAATTTTGGAAAATTTTCACTCCTTGGTGGTACCAGGCCATCTCTACCCTCCTTCCGCATAACTATCCAGATTATCAACAATCTCCTTCAGCGTAATCTCCTTTGGAATACCAAAAATAATCCCCATTTTTGAGACAAAGTGCTCCAATATCACGGGTTGACATCCTTCTTCCACAAATCTGGAATCATTAGCAAAATTATTGGCCGCTACTGCGTTTTTGAACGTCACTTTTCCTCTTCCGAAACCACACATTTGGGACATTCATAGCCAACAAAATTGTGTTACAGGGTCTTCTATCATCATTTTTATTTATGGTATCCACATACACTATAAAAGTACCCTTATGGTCAGCATCATATTGATATTTCTCACGCGGCATTACAAGATTAATGGTAAAATCACTAGACGTAGGTGGTGGTCCCTGAACAGCTTTAGGAATGTTTAAAACATGGCTTACCTTGTCTTTGTCTATTTTTTCCTGCTCTCCAAAGATTATAGTTGGTATCTCCCTCTGTGTCGCTGCCTTTGATGTCATGGAACAATCATCCTTCATTCTGATGCTGCTATTGCTTCTGCTATGCACACTATCACACCTGCTCGGGTCTTTCCTCACCAACATTCTCCTTTTGACACTCTTCGTGCCGTCATCAGGAGGAGGCTCCTCCATCAATGTCCTCTTCCTTTCCAATCGGCTCAAGTTCCACTCGTAGTACACCGAGACCAGTACCAGAAATTACTTCTTCCAAAAACGGGGTTAAAATTAAAACAACCGTTAAAACTGAAATTCCGCAGTACCCCCTCACAAAAGAAAGAGATAGAACAAAAAGTAGTGTCGAGATCGAGTGCTCAATAACGCTGTATCTAAAGATTCAAACGATGTTGCCTCATGCACTGTAATTCCGCGACAGTATCTGATTTATTGGTTGTTGATATTTATTACTTATTTTGTTATAGATATTATTATGTTACGTTATTGATGTTATTATTTTATCCTTTTCGTTTATTTTCCTCATTTTAGTTTCAAAAAATGTTTTTCTTCAATCAGTTGTTTATGCAATCAGCTGGATACGTACGACGTACAACAAAAAATGCAATAATGGTTGTTCACAACTATCGTACTTAGGCACGACAATCCAGTACATTACGACATTACGAGCAGTGTTAAAAATGCTAAAAATAAATATAATAGCTATATATCGACTTATGCCACAGCTACTAAAAATCACAAAAGCAGCTGGAAAAGCAGCTAGCTGGTTTTTTGTTTCATACAAAAGCATGTTGATCGATTATGCGTTGCTTTTTATTTTGTCCACCAGCTACTTCTGTTGCTAGAGAAAACAATAAATAACAACACAAAAGCAATTGCATGGCATCAATGATTGCGGTTTTTTATGGCTGCCGAATCTAAAAGCACACACAAGCTGATATGAAAAAGCAATAGAATGGACATAAAAAAGCACATGAAATAGCAGTCAAATGTTTTTTGATGAATTGCTATTTTGAGCGATGGGTAGAACAAAGCGTTGTATTGATGATTTTTTTGTTAGTATTGTTACACATACATAGTAACTTGTAAAGGATTGATGTTACGGAAATTAAATGTCCTATGCTAAACGGTTTATTTTAAATATGTTTTTGTTATTTGTTAAATTCTTTATATTAACTTCACCTGTCTGTATGCATGTATGTATGCCGAAAAAACTTTGGATTAATTTTTAACTCTTTTCCCGTGATCCAATTGAGCTGAAACTTCGCAGGCAAACTAATGGCGACGATAAAAATATCGGTGGGATTGGATAAAGGGGCGTGGTACCTCCCATACAAGTCACAAATTAAAAATGCATTATTTCTACTCCTGTTAACGGTATTCGAACAAAATTGGGTATGTTGGTTAGGTGTATATATTCTAAGATCTGGTGCAAATATGGGCGGGATTGGACAAAGGGGCTTGGTCATATATAAAGAATTTATAGTCAAATACTATGTTTTTTACGGGTTGGTTATTATATGGTATTTGTTAAGTTTTCACTGCTCTTGTTAACAATTTAAGGCAAAATTTGGTTTGGTGGGGGACGGCTGAAAAAAACGGAAAATAGAGTAAACTGAAAGAAAAGGAAAAAATTTGCCGGATTGCCCTATGCCGCCCACAAGGTCCAAAAAAGGGTCACAAACAAGTTTAATTTTTTCCAAAAAAATATCGATTTTTCCAGTTTTTTTATAGAAAGAGTGAATCTAAGGCGAAAACATTAAATACTATTTTTCGATAACTGTCTTAATTATCGAGTTATCGACAGATAAAATAAACAAAATTTCCAAAAATGTCATTGTGTAACCGTTTTTTTTTGTAAAAATGATGTAAATAAAACGATAATAATAAATAATATTTTTCCATATTTCTGTTAGTTATCGAAAAAAACATAAAAAAGACAATTTTTAAAATAGAAAATATTTTTTAAACCTATCGTAATTTGTGGTTAACACCATTGGAGTAGGATGGTTGGGGCAGAATATAGTGTCATGTTTCGGTAGGAGCTAAAACTACATTAGTTTCTCAATAAGAGTTACACCTTCTTCCTCTTACAAATTTAATGCAGTTGAACGTTGTGCGACATCTTCACTCAACCACTCACACTCACTAATGGACTGTAATCACGACGCACGTATGATATTTAAAACGTTCTCAGATTTCGGGGAAGTCCCGAAATGGAATGCAGAGGTGATATTATAGGAGTGCTTGTTATTTCCGTTATGGCATACAAATAATTCAATAATATGAATATATGTATAATGGCGCTGCGAACAAAATTTTGTATTATTTTCTTGAAAGTAGAGTGTATGTACATAATTGGTTATAAAGGGTTTTTCAACAGACGCTACAAAAGTAAATCGATAGGGACAGCAAACGACGCTATATTTTTTCCCGCTCTTTTGACATTTCTCTTCAGTAAGGTTTGCCATTTCATCATGGAAAGATATACGAGCCAACAACGAGTCGAAATTATTAAAATTTACTACCGAAATTTGGAGTCAGTGACCTCAACTTTAAGAGCGCTACGTCCAATTTATGATGAGGCTCATTTCTGGCTGAATGGCTTCGTCAATAAGCAAAATATGCGTTATTGGTCAGACAGAAATCCACACGTAATCCAGGAGTCATCATTGCATCCCGAAAAAATAACGGTTTGGTGCGGTTTATGGGCCGGCGGTGTCATTGGTCCGTACTTCTTCCGTGATGATCAAGACCGGCACATTACTGTGAATGCGAATCGCTACCGTTCAATGATAACCGAATATTTTTGGTCCCAATTGGATAATATGGACTTGGAGGACATGTGGTTCCATCAGGACGGCGCCACAAGCCACACAGCGAATGCCACAATCAATTTATTGGAAACCAAGTTTGGTGAACGTGATATCTCATGAAATGGCCCTGTCGATTGGCCGCCTCGGTCGTGCGATTTGACGCCGTTAGATTATTTGCTGTGGGGCTACGTCGTCTATGGTCTATGAAATCGTCTTTGTGCCAACAAGCCAGAGACGATTGATGAACTTCGTACGAATATCGAACGTGAAATTGCAGCAGTATCGGCCGATTTATGCTTGAAAACCGTCGAAAATTGGGTTCAGCGTCTGGACTTCTGCAAGCGTGCCCTTGGTGGCCATGCAAAAGAAATCGAGTTCCATGCATAATGGCATCGAATGTACTTTCACAGGAATAAAGAATTTCATTGGTATCTAAAACTGGTTTTGTTTTATTTAAATAAACTTTTGTAGCGCTCTTATTGAAAAACCCGTTATCTACCTGTGAAATACTTTGACACGAAAATTCCGCCGCAGGCAAACATTTGAAAAAAATATTTTCTTGAAAGTCCAGTATAAGTAAATGGTTATATTCACCATTGAAATACTCTGAGACGAAAATAGAACCACTTATACTCGAGTTTGAAGATTTTTTTTTTAAATCACGATATTTTCAGTTTAGAAATGTTTAAATTGTGGAACTTGTAAGAAATTGCTTTCAATGCAATGGCTATATTATTCCCTTTCATATGAATACCCACACTCTGTGCTTTATAGTTGGCCCGGATATCGGGTCTCAAGGCCCCCATATTACATAGTAAACGTGAACTTAAATGGGCTTACAGACATCGCACGAAGAAAATATTGGTACCGTTGAATCCGTACAACGAAAACCTTTCGTTGAAGTACCCACACCTAACTATACCCGTGTCCCTGGGTGCATCAGTTTTTTGGACCCTGTGGACGCCACAGGGCCGTCCGGCGGGAAATTTTGCGATTACTCGCATTCTTGTTTTTTTCTTTAAATTAAATTTTTTTTTATAATTTTCTGAGCCATCCCTCACCTTGAGAACTTTAGCCCAATTTAAATATATTTAATATATCTGTGGCAAAAATATGAAAATTAAAATTTTCCAAATATAAAGAAAATACTAAAATTAAATATAATTATATGTACTTTTAAATTATAGATTGCCATATATAAGACAAATAATTACGGTTAAAAATACAAAATCTTTATAAATCATCAACACAACGCTTTTCTTCCCATCGCTCAAAATAGGAATTCATCAAAAATCATTCGACTGCTATTTCATGTGCTTTTTATGTCCATTCTGTTGCTTTTTCATATCAGCTTGTGTGTGCTTTTGGTTTCGCCAGCGACAAAATTGAACAATCATTGATGCCATGCAATTGCTTTGTGTCTTGTTGTTTTCTTTAGCAACAGGAGTAGGTGGTGGACAAAAAAATAGCAATGCATAATCGATCAACATGCTTTTGTATGAAACAAAAAGCCAGCTGGCTGCTTTTCCTGCTGCTTTTGTGATTTTTGGTAGCTGTAGGCTTTGCATTAGTTGGTGCTATTAATGTATGGAGCTAAATTAGGAAAAGCGAAAGATGGATAATATATATGTACATTTCTAATGCTAATGAAATTGTACAATATTTGAGTTTTGGCTGAAATTTCGATAGCATTTTAAACACTGATTACGAGAGCTTGTGAAAACCGTAAGTGTGAACTAGTTCACAAGAGTGAATCGTTCAATTGAACTAGTTCGAGAACTACACAACTCTAGCCATTACACGAAATTCTATCTCTTCATCAACCAATTGTTTCCCACTTTGTGGTATATGTGCATTAATCACAACAGCGAACAATCGCACAAACCCAGTGTGTCTTACGTAACGTATACGCGAATGAACGAAATGCAGCGGCAGTAAAAAAGGTGGCTTTACAAAAAAAAGAATTTTCTTGCAAGAATGATCCGATTTAAATTTTTTTTTTAAACTAAACAAATTTTAACTACCTACAAATTGGTTAATTTGAAATTTTGAAAAATTGCACCGATCTTTAAAAGTCTAAAGGTTCTTTTACGAAATCTATAAAAAAAATTACTAAAATCTCAATGTAGGTGTGATTTTTGGCTCACTGGTTGAATTTATCGTAAATATGAGTACGTATTTGAATTTATTGGGCAATTTTACATAAAACTGAGTCACATGTAAAAAATTTTGGTCTCCCTAAATATGAAAAAAAAATTTAATCTGAAACATCCTAAAAAAAAGGCGCCAAAAACCGGGTTTTCGGCTTGCGCTCGTCCAGTTTTTACGTTTGCTGGAATTTTTTTCGTCTAACGTGTTGTCTTTGCCATAAGAATCTAGAATCTGGCCTTGCAGGGAGGTTCTGAGATACTTTTGTAAAATGTATGGGATTTTGGACCCCTCTAATGTGCATATACTAATCGAATATGTACATACACACTTTTCTGGGGGATTTCTTCCGCTTTCTTTTTGTTATATTCAGATCCTCAGGACAATCACAATGGGTCAACGAGTAATAGAGGCTCTTAAGTATTACGCTATGGGTCAACTTAAACCTACTACATACACGAATGTGCACAGAGTACTGAAAATTAAACTGTCATTACAACAAACCGATACCATTGCCAGATCCCAAGAGCCTGACAGCAGTCGTCTTCGGAATCTGCTAATGGAGTGCGTACCTGTAATTAGTTTTTATTACTTTTATTTTATGTTCTTACTAACAATGAACTTAAAATACTTATGTTCTACTTGGTCACAATGTCGTTTTTGAATTTTTTTTTGCTTACATTGGGCTCCTCCAGTTTAGCTAACGATGCTTCCCTTTTTCCTGACCTTGTCCGGTCAAATATTATTTCCTTATAACCAGCTTCCTGTTTGCTTACCTTAGTTACGTCTTTAAGTAAGGATGCTTCGGCACTATCACTTGGCCTAGTCCGTTCAAGTTTGAAGTTATCGCCTAATTCTTGATTGTGTTTTTTCTTCATATGAAAATTAAGGTCTTTCATATAGATAATGGCCACATTACATACAGGACAATTGTACTTTGGTCGGTCAGTATCGTGGGTAAGCATGTGTGTACGCAAGTCTAAGTAATTGCGGTAACATATTAAACACATATTTTCTGGCCACTCGGATCGTGGATGTGTTTTGATCACATGCACGGACCTTTCGTAGGCGTTATTTAAATTAATTGAACAGATGGGGCATTCAAAGTCACCTTCGGAAAAGTGCATGCGACGCAAGTGGCTATAGAGTAGACCCGAGGTGGTGGTTCGGGTGCTACATAAAGTGCAGACGAATGCCTTATTGGGCATGTGAGTCAGTTTATGCTTTTGTCGCTGTGATGCTGATGTGCAAAGTGTAATGTTGCACTCGCGGCATCTGTTTTTGCCATTTGCACTGTCGAATATGGATAAGTTACTTTCGTCAAAGAATGTGTGGTGGGAATTTATATGATTACTCCAAGTGACAACGTTAGAAAAAGGTTCATCGCATTCTGGGCAGGCGTATGACATAAACTCGCTGAATTCATTTAGTATATTCGCCTTTTCCCTTCCCACACCTATACCTTTAGGTACCTGTTGTTTTGGGGGTTTCTTCTGTCGGGGCTGTCGTTTTGGGGTTTTAGATGAAGGCTTGAGACTAACGTGTGTATTGTGATATCGGTTTACATGAACTCTACATCTTTCGTACGTAATGTATGAACGCTGGCAAAATACACACTTAAATGGCCCTTCACCCAAATGTTCCACATAGTGCCTGAGACATGTGCTGCTGCTGACGCCATCCAAAGTATTTTTACATACATTGCAAACCATCTTCGTTGTGCTTTTATTTTTTTCAAAATGTTCCTCGAAATTTTTGTGATCCATTCTAAAGTGCGCCTCAATTTCCTCGGCGGTGGAAAATTGTTTTCCTTTACATACAAAACAGAGAATTATGATCGAATTTGAAGCGTCATTTGCCAGCTTATGCCTAAACATTAGATCTTCTTTAGAGTATAAAGGGTCATTGTTCTCTTTACACTTATTTAGACAATGTTTCAACGCTATTTGGTAATTATCCATCAATATCAGACAATATCTGCATTTGTATGGTTTATAAGGCAAATGCTGAAAACAATGAGTGTATATATCCACAAAGGAGGTAACAATTAAAGTCTGGCACTCAACACATCGCAACTTTTGGATATCATTTTCCACCAGAGACATTTTTAACCCCTTCAAAGTATTTGTAAAATGCTGCTGCCTCAGATGTATCTGCCATTCTTGGAACTTTTGAAATTCTTCATTGCAAAATGGGCAACAATGTATGATGTAACCCTCAAACTCTTGCCAATCGTCTTCAGATTCTTTATCTGTCGTTACGGCTTTCTTTGACCGACTACCTTTTGATGTGCTTGGGTGTGGAAGATAGTGTCTATACATCTTATTGCACAAATGCATAGTTTCACTAAATTTAATTTTATCAAGGCAAAACTTGCAATACCACCAACAATTGTCCTCATGTTTCAAATGGTGTTTCAATAACGTATGTGGTCCGGTGACATGAGAAGTACTATGGCATTTTAGACACTCATATTTCAGTTCATTCGCATCTATTGTTTTAAAATGCGTTATTACCCAGTCGTGGCCACCCAAATGGTGTAGATTCATCAAATGATCATATAACTGCGCCTCCTTACTAAATCGGGGATGCTTGCATAAGTGGCACATGTAGTTAAACTTCTCCATAAACTCATTGTGGTGCCGCTCGCGGAAATGGTGGCGCATATGCTTACGCTCCATAAACACTTCGCCACACAAAGGACATTTTCTATATAAATCATTGAATTGATTGTGTTTGTCATCCAAATGTTTAACAATATCGGGAGGTGTTAAAACTTTATGATTGCAGATAGTGCACTGAAATAAAGACTTCGGATTCGGGCAATGTTTAGTAAAATAGTGAAGGTAATGGTTTACATTGGAAAGCACTGCCTGTGAGCAATGCTTACATATAGCTTTGCCGTTAACTATTTCACCATAGTTGGTTTTAAGTTCTTCTCCAAATTCAGGATGTTTGCTATACAAGTGTCTTGTCCAACCACTAAATGATTTCGTAATTTGGTCACAAATAGGACATAGTATGAATATGTAATTGAAATTTTGTAAATCCACTACTTTCTTGTAGGACTCGGTAAATTTACGGTATTTATAGTCAGCCTCTACATCGGGTTGTTTGTCGTTATATTCGTCCAATTCCTTGTCGTGATTGTATTTATAATCATATTCATCGCTCTCCTCTCCATGGTCGAGTACATCTTCGTTGATATAATCAAGATCTTGGCTGTCATCCTCGTCATTGCCATCAGCATCAAGGAACTTTATAGAGTACCCACCGCATTGATAATCCGGACATTGTGCTTGATCATTCGATTGGGTGGAGCATGACTGATGCTCCTGTTGTTGTTCTACAATTATCAATTCATTTTCTTGTTTTACCTGAACATTGAGAGCGGTGCTATCTTCAGCGGAAAAAAAGCCGTCTGCAGTCGGAGCACTCACATCGCAAAAAGCTTCTTGTTTTATATGATCACTCATAGTTCAGAATGAATTAACAATGAATCCCTGTGTGAACGGATTAATTCAATAAGTTTTTAATTATGTTTAATCTTATTGTATATGAAGTTACATTTTTCAGATTTGTTTGGCCAATTTTTTCCTTTTATTTAGTGGGGACAATCGTATATTGGGAATGTGTTTGTGTTATCGATTGCTACACAGGAAAATTAACCATCGGTAATATTAGGCGTGTTTTCGTTACACCACCTGCTTAGATTATCACTTAATCTGTCAAATTTTCTACATGTGTGTATCTGGTGTAACAGTAAACAAAATGGTACAAAAACAAAATAAATGTGAATTGGACATAAGAGAATCACCTAAGCAAGAAAACTTTTCTAATCAGCTGTTCTAACGAGTTTACCTTACTTATTTTACCATGTTCAGTCCTAAGCAGGCATAAAGTTACCAGCCTAAAAAAATCAGAAAAGCTGCGTTGAGTATCGTTATTGTGAGGTCAAAGATAAGCAGAAGAGTATAGACATTAACAAGAATAACTGCACACCATGCGTTAGAGCAAGACGATTATATGTATTTCCGGTTGAAACAGGCAGAAAGTTGCCAGTAAGAAAAAATCAGAAACACAGTGTTTAATATCGATATTATGAGCTAAAGACAAGGAGAACAATATACAAGAAAAATTACTAATCATGTGTTACTAACCATGTTATATTAAAATAAATTATCGCTAGTTTGTCGTTTTGGTTACTAGCAAGCAAGCGATACCGCTAGCTTGTAACGAAAACACACCTATTATTGCCTAAATCAAAGTGTTAAGTGGAGTTCAGATTATCAGACGGATTTAACGATCTGTCGAATATGAAGAAAAATTGTCAATGTGAACAAGTGTTGTCAGATAAATCTGATGGTCTTCAAATCAGTTTCAAAACCAAACGATTTATTTGAGGTTATCGATAAAACAGAGAGCGAGAGATATAATGGTGGAGAGCATGGTAAAATGAGTAAGGTAAACTCGTTAGAACAGCTGATTTCAACATATTTCTTGCTTAGGTGTTACTCTTATGTCAAATTCACATGTATTTTGTTTGTGTACTTTTTTGTTTACTTTTACAGTAGATACACACATGAAGAAAGTTTGACAGATTATGGACACCAAACAAAAACAAAATGCCTGTGTTTGTTGTAACAATTCCTAGTGCGTTTACCTTACTTATTTTACCATGGGTGGAGAGAATAAGCGAAAATAAAAGCGGAAAACTATAAATTAAATAGCATTTTTGGAATTTAATGTGAAATGAAAAAAATACAATTCTTCAGTGTAATTTAATTTAATCAAATGAAATATTAATAAATAAAAAACATAAATGCTTGGTAAAATAAAGAAAAATAGGATGTGTGTGTGCTTTCTATAAATTAGTTTGTGTAATTGTATACATAATTACATATGTTTGTATATGGACGTGTGTTGTGCATAACAAATGTTCTCAGCAATGTCTCCTCTTCCCTTTCGCTTGCTGCGGGCAATCAATTAATTGTTGCGGGACATTTGCAAGCGCAAACCGTTGATGTTAACACTGTGGAGTGCTGCTTCAAATGAAGTCTGTCAGATAAATGTTTCTGTTCGGACGGAAAATCGATATTTTATCGATAACTTCTTCAGATATATTTATCACTCCACTTTAAGGGGCCCTTAGACCTGTGGATAAGTTGCAGCGACTTCAAGTTGACATCAACGCCGATAACTAGACATCAACTTCTATTTTGCCCTTACACTCTCAAACTATTTGAGGCAACTTCATTTTCTTGTCAGATGTCGAAATGAAAGGTGGTGAGCGCACTGCGAAAATATCACAAATTTTACGAAAAAACACCACTTTAATTTTCTTTAAATATTTATAAATAACACTACAAACCATATTTATTTAGTTTATATTTTTCCGATAATGTTTAATTTATTTAGTTTTTGGTTCATTTATTTACATTTTGCCGATAATGTTGCCTCATGAACGTTTCTCACCGAAATGCATGTGAAAGTTGATGCAACACTGGTGGATAAGTTGATATCAACTTCAAAAAATCAAAATAGCTTTGATTTTACATCAACTAGTTTGTACAAACCACCAACTTCACCTTACACCATGGATAAGTTGATGTCAACTTGAAGTCGCTGCAACTTATCCTGGTGGATAAGTTGATATCAACTTCAAAAAATCAAAATAGCTTTGATTTTACATCAACTAGTTTGTACAAACCACCAACTTCACCTTACACCATGGATAAGTTGATGTCAACTTGAAGTCGCTGCAACTTATCCACAGGTCTAAGGGCCCCTTAATACACACTACCAACAACAATGCTGAATTTGCATATGATTGTTGGCAAATTTCCTCTTTCATATTTGACTGTCAGGGATTGTGACGAGACAGTAACATTCTAAGTAGACACCGTGTGTTAGAGCGAGACGAATATAAACATTAGGAATTTGTATTACTACTGTGTCGCTGTGACTGTGTGTAACCATTAATTTGTAAAAAGAAAAACAAAAAGTAATTTTGACAAATTTGTATTCAATTTCTTAAAAACGGTGAGTGATTTTACAATTTCATAAAGAAATGTAAGTAAAAATGTATTCTGTAAGTGTTTTTAACAAAGAATACATTTCTATTGGCCAAACGTCTATGTTGTAGAACTTTTGTAAATAGAATAGTGTGTTGTGTCGCTTGTGTCTTCTTATATGTACATTCATCAATGGAAAAGTGTCGAAAGTGTTTTAAAAAGCAACATTAACATGTACATATATTAACCACTAAAAGAATAGAAAGTATGTCCTTTGTGAACAAAGATAATACCAAAATGCTTGTTACTTTTATCCAATCATTAATAAATTCTTTACAGGGAACGTGACTGGAGTCTTTGATAGTGACAAACGAGATTCGTAATTATAATACTATCATTTATTTAAATTTTATTATTGTCAGCAGCCACTGAGTATGCAATGAATAATTCTTTACTTGAAAACAAAAACAGAATTTGTTTCTGTAAATATGAAAAAAATGTGCGTAACATTAGGTAATATTGCACATTAAAATGAATACAATTCACCTACAATAAATTCTGTATATTGCCTTTTTGCATTGGGTAAATCTACAAACATGCAAGGCAAATTTTCATACTGTAGTGAATGTAAAATTGCCTACGTATATTGATAATATATTACACCAGTTTTTTTTCTGTGTAGGGAAAAGTAATGCCAACTGGGAAAAATGAGAAGAAATATGATGAGACAACTACACAGAAAAAAATGTAGTGTGATATTACTTCCATTCAAGGTCTGATATCAGCCAATGCACTGGGCAACATAGGGTCAGCTATTTAATTTGGCAATATTATCAATAAACGTAGGCAATTTCACGTTGCAAAATCATACAGAAATTTGCCTTGCATATTTATAGATTTACCCAATGCAAAAAGGCAATGAATAAAATTTACTGTGGGTGATGTAAAATGTACAGTTCATTTTGGAGTATATTAATAAAAAAATTTTTTTTTATTTATTTATACATATTGTTACGAATAAGTAAAAGCTTTTGCTTGCTCTTAATGACTCTACTAACATTATGTAAATAACAGGCGGATAGTGTTGCGCCTGAAAGTATGCATTGTAACAACGTACCAGCTCGCTAAACCAGTAGCATGAATTCGCCTCAGAGATAATTCTCCACCATTCGAGATGATTCTACAAAGATAAGTAACGACTAGAAGGTTCTTGAATTCGCTAGATTTAACTTCATTTGAGTATGGTGAGTTGGTATAAATAGCGGAGGTCTTTGGAATGGAGAGTTCAGTTTGTGATTAAACCCCGTAAAGTAAGCAACGCGATTTTATAGTAAAATATAAGACTTATTAAAGTGGTGTAAATAAAGTAAACTGTTGTACTATATAAGTAAAATAGAAGGAAGTTATACCATTTTAATTATCGCAATTGAAAACGGAATAAAACAACGCAAAAAGGACGAATAAGGAAATTCGTAACATTGGTGTCAGAAATGAAATTACAAATTAAGGACAATGATGAAGTTTGAAGAACTCAAAGTTGAACAACTAAGAAAGGAGTTGAGTAAATTGGATCAGCCGACAGCAGGTAATAAGGTAGAGTTGCAGAGGCGATTAATAGAAGAATTCAAGCGCCGAAACATTGACATTGACAAATACCAGTTTGAATTCAAAGAAGAAATGGAGGTACATATCTGCAAATGAAGCAACTGGTAATGTAGATGTTTCTACAATGTTTGCGGCCATGATGGAAAAGTTTGCAAAATTGGACGAAAACTCTAGAATTATTATCGCGAAGCTGGACGATAATTCTAGAATTATGAATGAGAAATTTGGTGAGAATTCTAGAATTATGGACGAGAAATTTGGTGAAAATTCTGGAATTATGCAGGAAACATTAAACGCCACAAATGACAAGCTACATGAAATTTCAGAAGCTATGAATAACATGGAGATACAGGTTAATGATCAATTCGGAAAGGTTGAACAGAAATTCGGGGAATTTCAGCATAAGATCGAACAGGATGTGGAGGAAAGATTCGCCGAACTGGAAAGAAAGATGAATGATCCCCAGTTGCAAGAAGGGCCAGTGCGAGTAATTTCTGTAGCCTCGACGGCTCTACCCCATTTGACGTTTTTAAATTCCAATTCGAAATGGTCGCAATTAACTTGTGGAACAGCAACGACATAGCAGTAGTGCTAATTTTAGCACTCAAAGGCAGCGCAGCAGAAGTCCTTCAGAGCATTCCCGTTAGTGCCAGAAACAACTACGACGATATACTGGCTGCGTTACAACGCAAGTATGGTGGCGATCACAAGAAGGACTTATATCGCATGGAATTAAGAGGCCGAGTGCAATAATGAAACACTTCAGGACTTTGCAACCGAGTGGAACGTTTAGTGTTGATGGCATATTCGGGAGAACCCCAAACTTTCTTAGAGCAATTTAAGATAGAGGCATTTGTTAGGGGCATTAACGATCCTGACGTTAGATATGCGGTATTTGCCTCACAAAGAGCTACATTTGTGGAAACTGTTTCATTTGCTTTGGCGAATGAGATGGCGAGGGTTGTTTCCAGTCAACAGATACATCATGCGCGAAGGGTAGAAACGGAAGGCAAATCAAAAGATTTGAAAGGCGCCGTTAGCGAACTAAAAGAAGTAATTCGGATTCTCACGAAAGCGCTATGGCAAGCAACAAAATTGAAAGGTGACAATCATGGCGAACGTGGCCATATAGGGCGGGACTGTAGAGACCTGAGACAACGGTCAAGATCTCCAGCGATACCGGACGAGTAAATGTCCGTCCACATGTAATCGAGCGTACGCAGGATTCTAAGGCTGAGATAAAACAGCAAATTATTGACGTCCGATCCCTGCGAATTGAATCGGACCACGAGTGGTTCACGGCACAGAGAAGTGATCCTGTATTGGCAAAAATTATTTTGGCAAAGGGAGAGGATAGACAATTAACGCGGAATGAAATGGCTTCAGAAAGCCCCGTTTTAAAATCATATTGGGCCCAATGGAATAGCTTGAGATTGCTAGATGGCGGTCTATACCGTGTATGGGAAAGTGAAGATGGTAAAACGGAGAAAAATCTAATTGTGGTACCTGCCTTGAAAGTGAAAGGGATAATTGCAGAATCTCATAATGGTCCGAGTGGTAGGCTCCTCGGCAAAGGCAAAACTATGGAGAAACTAAGTGCACGTTTTATTGGGTTGGTCGTCCAAAAGCTGTATCCAAGTTTATTGCAGGCTGCAATCAGTGCCTGACAACTAAAGGACCAACGCGGAGGAGTTGCTGACAGAGGCATCAGGAGAGCCCAAGTGCTCCCTTCGAGCGAATATCCATGAGTGTGGCTGGTCCATATCCAACAAGCAGCTCTGGGAACCAATATGCCCTAGTCGTTATGGACTACTTCAGTAACTGGCCCGAGGTGTACGCTATTCCAAATAAAGAAGCGAAAACAATAAGCAAAGCTATCGTGAAGTTAAAGCTCCCTAGAAATTTGGAGTTTAGCAACTGCCTAACATCCGACAGTGGGGAGAATGATGGTATCCCACGAGAGCTTAGCGAACTTCACGAGTTTGTTCGCAGCAGAATGAAGTTGGTCAGTAATAAGATGAAAGCCAGGTACGACCAAGCGGCAAATTCCGAAGGATTCCATGAGGGTCAGCTAGTTTTACTGTTCAACCCACAGCGCCAGAAAAGTTTATCTCCAAAATTTCAGACTCACTGGGAAGGGCCTTACAAGGTTGTCAAACGAATAAATGACGTGGTTTATAGAATCCAGAAAAGTCAAAGTCCAAGACCTAAAATGAAAGTCGTGCATTTGGAAAGACTAGCCCTGTATGGAAAACGGAGGGTTGATCCTGCTCGGGACGAACATGCTTAAGTTGGGGGCAGTGTTACGAATAAGTAAAAGCTGTTGCTTGCTATTAATGACTCTACTAACATTATGTAAATAACAGGCGGTTAGTGTTGCGCCTGAAAGTATTCATTGTAAAAACGTACCAGCTTGCTAAACCAGTAGCATGAATTCGCCTCAGAGATTATTCGAGATGATTCTACAAAGATAAGTAACGACTAGAAGGTTCTTGAATTCGTTAGATATAACTTCATTTGAGTATGGTGAGTTGGTATAAATAGCGGAGTTCTTTGGAATAGAGAGTTTCAGTTTGTGATTAAACGCGATTTGATAGTAAAATATAAGACTTATTAAAGTGAGGCAAATAAAGTAAACTGTTGCATTATATAAGTAAAATAAAAGGAAGTTAGAACCTTGTTTTATTATTGGGAATAAAACAACGCAAAAAGAACGAATAAGGAAATTCGTAACAATATATCTGTTATGTTATCTATTGTGTTATGGATGTTTCATTGACGTCATAGTGTCCGTCATCTCCAAATACGGCAGCAATTGTTTGCTGCTCAGCAAACTATTTAACACCTTTCCTGGTTATTGCTTCCATTTCATAGTTAATTATATAATACTGCTGTTGAGGTGATTCCTTGTTTAGGCTCCTGTTGTATATCCGTAAATGTTGTCCAGCTTACCTGCAATTTCACGGGTATAAGGCTTGTCGCCGCCATACTGGACGAGGTAAAACCCGTGTATGTATTTAGCTGTACACTGTTGCTGCTGGAGTTGTCACTAATCACAATACGTTTTTGTTTCTGTAGCAACGAACGACCTGCTGCACTGACTGTGGCGCCGGCATTATTTGAAGGGACTGCTTTCCGGCGTACTTTTGGAACTTGTAGGCTGCTGAAATAGAAAGGGCTTTACTCTCTCGACATAAATCTGATCGATGACTTTACTTGCCATTACAATTTTCTGTGGATCCATTTATATTGTACGCCTATGGGCTTGGAACAGTTTAAATAGAACAATAATATTCTATATTTAGCTGTCCGCAATAGACGATTATACATCTATAGCTCAGATTCCAGGTTTCCTCGTGCACATGAAGTTGACGTCCCCATGAACACATTTCTGTTCCAACATTAAAATATCCTTTTGATTCACTTTACTTTTAAGAGTTAAATCGTAATAATCCGTTTTGTTGAAGTTCTGTAGAAGAAAAATACTCCGCAGTTGTGCACTTTATCTTACCCAAAATTGGTTTGTTTACATTGTAATAACAACAAGTAGACTTGCCAACGTACATACGTAAATTCAACATTGGCGTTACTAGTGTGTTTTGCACTTTCGATTTTGGCAATACATGATTTTTTTAAATAGTTTTTTATTTTGTCAGTATTAAAATCTTGAGTATTTAAGAAGCGAGAAGAGTAAACAAAGTGCTAAATTTTTCTTAAAGGACCGTTATATTTAAGTTTGTTGGGAAATTAAAATTTTCTCACATCGGTACTATTTAGAGAAAATAGGCTTTTCCCCCCCAAGAAGTGGGTTGTTTATATACAGTTTGAAAGGTATTTACGTCAGCTTTCCAAAGGTAACCGGTATATTGGCCCAGTCCGCATAGTACTTTGGAAGATACAGCAGATTATGTATCCAAACTCTGGTGAGCCGTAGCTTGTCAACTCTATGTTGCCTACTATTAGTTAAAATAGGTAACATTTCATGTGAAAAAATGTGTGTTTTGCAGCGAGTTGGCAACCCTGTAATTGAAATCACTTTGACAAAATTGTCAAGAAATAAAACAACAAAGCAAAACGTAAACGTAAAATTTGCACGCGCTATGAAGGGGGCGACAGATAACGGCATTCCGAATGAAAGAACAATCGTCACACTCATAAACAACACATCCCATCTTCGCAGATGTGGGAATGCACTGGGGAATCAATGCGCAATTTTGTGAAATGACATTACGCCCTCGATTCTTTGGAATGACTTATATATTGTAATTATTATAATGCATTATATAATTCATTCTCAATGTAATACATTCTTCACTTTCCTGCTGGGGATCAACGAACAAACATAATTTAAACTCTGAACTGTCAATAGTTAATTGCTGTTTAAACAGCCAAAGTTGGGCATTTAAACCATGATGAAGTGACCATATGATTTCGACAGAAAACAACAAGAAGAACAAACACAAAGCTTCTTTAATTGTTAATGTGAACAATTATAAACACCATCCTAGTTGAAATAACAATAAAAACGTATCATTTAACTTGTAGTGCAGTTAGAACTTGTACCGTACCGTTTGGTTGGGGTTTCATGATTCTTTCCGGCATCTCTATGAGTGAAATCGGCTGCAATTTAGGATTGACAACTGTCGAAAATTTCTTTGGAGAGGATGGAACAATCGCTGTTTCCTTGATTTTTTTGTAAAAGTGGTGTCGTGTGGAAGTGTTTCCCCAACCTTTTTACTTTTATTGACTATTTTACAAACTCATGAGGTCAGACGTCTTACACATATTAATTAAACAAACAAATTAAACAAATTTCAACATATTCTTCCAACTGGCTCTATCCTTCGCCTTTTCTCGCCAGTTGGTGACACCAAGGATACGGAGGGATTCTTCTACCTGGTCGTCTTGGTGGTCCTCTTTTCCTGCTTCCATCGGGTACGTCATCAAAAACCTTTCGCGCTGGCTCATCTTCATCCATTCTGAAAACATGGCCTAGCCCACTTTGATTCGTCTAGCTATGTCCACGTCAGAATACAGATTATATAGCTCTGCGTTCCAGCGACGTCGGTACTCGCCGTTTTCCATAACAGGACCATATATTTTACGGAGAATTTTTCTCTCGAAAACTCCCAGGTGTTTTTCATCCGCTTGCGGAGCCATATGTCAAGACAGGTAAAATGAGAGTCTGATATAGCTGGACTTTTATCAGTCGAGAGAGGGCTTTGTTCCTAAACTGCTTGCTGAGCCCAAAATAACAACTATTTGCAAGCACAATTCTCCTATCTATCTCCAGGCTGACGTTGTCCTTGTTCACGGCGCATCCAAGGTAGACAAATTCATCTACCACTTCAAAATTAAATCGGTTATCGACGTTCAAGTGCGGACCAAGTCGAGAGGTTTCTCTAATCGTTGACACCATCAATTTTGTATTGCCCTCATTAACAGCAAGACCTACCTTCGCTGATTCCTTTTCGATTCTTGAAAATACTGCAGTAACCTCTCGCAAATTTCGCTCAATGATATCTATGTCGTCAGCATACGCCAGCAACATATGGCTTTTCGTGTTAATGGTATTGTTCGTATTTACTGCAGCCCTTCTCATTATTATCTCCATTAAGATGTTGAAGAGATTGCACGAAAGTGTGTCGCCTTGTCTAAGTCCTCGCTTGGTACAGAATGGTTCAGTGAGGTCTTTCCCCACTTTCCTGCTGATTTGGTGTTGGTCAGCGCCATTCTACAGAGGCGAATCAGTTTTGCCGGAATACCAAGTTCAGACAGCTTTGTACAGTTTTCCCCGTATGGGGCTATCGAAAGCAGCTTTGTAATCGACAAAAAGGTGGTCATGTATTGATTTGCTTTTCGTGGGTCTTTTCCAGGAATTGTCGTAGCGTGAATATTTGGTCAGTTGTGGACTTGCTTTGTCTAAAACCACACTGATAAGGTCCAATCAGGTTTTCAATAATTGGCTTTAGTCTTTCACATAATACGTTCGACAAGACCTTATACGCGATGGATGAAAGACTGATACCGCGATAGTTGGAACAGACACACGGATCACCCTTTTAGAATACAGGACATAATACACTGAGACTCCAATCGTCGGGCATAGATTCCAACAGCCATATACCGCATATCAGTTGATGCATGTGGGCTATCAGTCCTTCGCCACTTGCCTTAAAAAGTTCAGCGGGTAGGCCATCCGCACCAGCGGCTTTATTATTCTTCAGGCGGGAGATCGCCGTTCTAATCTCGTCTTAGTTGGGGGCGGGGGGGTACAATCTACACTATCTTCCACTATCATTACCTCCTGATCTTCAGTGGAAGAATCTGAGTGGAATAGTGCAGAATAGTCTCTCAGTCACCAGATTTCCATTCTCGTCCTTGCAGGAGGGCAGCCGATTATTAGGCCTGTTATTCTATCTTCTTACCCTCTGGAAAAACTTTCGGGATTCACCACTCATCCTGCACATTTCGGTTCTTTCACTCTCTCTTTGCTCCCATTGCCATTTTTTCCGCCGAAATAGTTGGTTTTCCCCCCCTTTTCAGCTTCTTGTACCGCTCACTCGCAGCACGCGTTGTAACTGACTGTTTTGTTGCCATACGTGCAGCGTCTTTTTCATCAGTTGCAATGCGACATTCTTCGTCGTACCATGGCTGATCCTTCTGCGGTTTTTGATAGCCAAGTTCAGTCCTTGCAGAGGTTTCCAAAGAATGGTATTCGATAGGACATTGATATCTCCGGTATTTGTAGCTTGTCAATATCCAACTTTTCCTGTGTTCGGCTTCGTACGTTTTTCGCCCTGCTCAGCCTTGAGCGAACTTTCGCAGCCACCAGGTAATGATCCGAGTCGATATTGGCACCTAGAATCACACGTACATCCATTACACTAGAAGAGTACCTGCCATCTATTACCATGTGATCAATGTGCTTCTTCGTCCGTTGACAGGAGATATCCAGGTCGCCTTATGAATGTTCTTATGCTGGAATCGTGTGCTCTTAACTACCATGTTCTTTGCAGCGGCGAAGTCCATTAGTCTTATTCCATTATCGGAGGTGGTATCATGTAGACTGTGATTACCGATGGTTGGTCGAAAGACACTTTCCTTTCCTAATTTGGCATTAAATTCGCCTAGAATAATCTTAATGTCGTGGTCAGTGCAGCAATCATATACTTCCTCCAGACGCTCATAAAATGTTTCTTTGACCTCATCATCTTCATCCTCTGCCGGTGCGTGCACCCAAATTAACGAGATGTTTAAATATTTCGCTTTGATGCGAATTGTGGCTATGCGGCCACTCACTGGGTTGAACCTTGAAACTAGGTGTCGTAGTCTCTTGCCTACTATAAATCCGCACCCAAATTCGTGCTTACGCTCATGGCAGCTGTAGAAAATATCGAAGTTTTTCTTTCTGGTGCAACCATATCCTGTCCAACGCATTTCCTGGATCGCTGTGATGTCAGCTTTATATTTTCCGAGGACATCCGCCAGTTGGAAAGTGGCACCAGTCCTGTATAACGTTCACACATTCCAGGTACATATCCTTAAATTATGGTCCTTATAACTTTTGCGGGGGTCGTCAACAGTTGGGGGTTTCTTTGTGCATTAATTGCATAGTGTATTTTCATTGCCAATATAACGGTGGCGAGAGGCAAACCCAGCCCACAGTGGTTCGCATTTTACCTACTGCCAGGATGATTATGTTTCAGCAGCCCATTATGGATCAGACGCTGACCAGAATGCAGTGTGTCGAAACTGTATTTTGGTTTCTTAAATTTTGATCCGCAGTTGGCCAGGGGTGTTGGCTCATCCGCCTTCAAAGGACAGAAGAATATGTCCACTACTTCGATGAGCTTCAGTGACAGGGTCACGTAATAATCCTGAGACTTATCAATGATCGAATTACCACTCAGGTTGCTCATTCGTTTCGCCTTCTCACTTTAGCTAGCTAACGGAGGTTTCCGATAAGCCATTGCCCAGGACATACTGCGTGGAAGTAGTGAGCTGCTTGCACTGTCCAATGAAGGAATCATTTCTGGCCCCTCCCAAGTGAATGGCTATCAGAAACTTTCCACCTCAAAGGACATTCCCATGTCCCTAACCATGTTCCCCAACCACCGGGTATACAAAAATAAGATCCACAAAGCAAATAGGATGAAAGAAATTTGATTGTGTTTCGGATTTCTGAACGTTGAAAGAAGAGACAGAAAACACACTAACCCGCTGAACGAGACACACACATCAGTTTCTGTCGTCGGTCTCCTTGACGTGAACTATTTTCATCCTATGAAGTGGTCTGGTTGGTCTTTCACGTCCAAAGTGTCGGCGGTCCGTTAGAAACACGCGGACAGGAACACTCACCAATTATAGAAAGTCTTGTCGTGTTACTCCACTCCGCAATGACGAACGCCATAACCAACATACATACAATGCCAACAGCGACAAGGGGAAAAAGTGTACAACAACTACATCTAACACAAGGCGCAACTCCGCCTCATGTTAACCGAGTTTCGATGCAGCTGACGTCGGTGTCGCAATACCACAACTCATCCAGCAGTAAAGGCGGCTTTAAAATCTCAAAACAAGTTAAGTTAATAAAAATCGAGCTTAAAATAAGTTGACCTCGGGGAAGAAGGTAGGAAAAACGACCCCACGCAGAAGGAGCTCATCAAAAGTAATACTATTCTCCACCAACAGTCACCTACGATATTTGGGTTACAAGTTGAGCCAAAACAAAGCAAACATAGAACAAATTGAAATAAGACGCACCGCCAGCTCGACCACAACACAATGCACCCAACAGCAGCAATTCTTTTAGCCTGAATAGGACTATATGTCACCACTAAAATTTACATTTAAAAATAATATTGGCAGCAAGAACTGCAAAATAAATACAACAAAAAACTAATAAAACAAACAGTAAACGGGAATGTTACGTTCTATCAAACAAAATTTATGGTCGTGATAAAACAAAGAAAGTTTGAAAAGTGTAAACCGATGACAACCTGGTTTAATACAAAAAAATAGGGCACACTTCAAGCGGAATGTGTGAGAAAAAGTGAATAATGAAAACTTGAGATGAAACTAAGACACGCTTCACGTGAACAGTTGTGGAAAAAAGTGTAACAGCCAAAGTCACGATGTCGAAAGAAAGCCTAAGCGAACGACAGCAATGCTCTCACTTTCGCTTCAAATTGGTAGTCACTATCTTTCGACTTGTCGTTCGCATGGCCTTACGTGTTGTAAACAAAGGCATTTAACCATTGTCAAATGACAAAGCTACCAGATCTAGAATTCCAAAAAAAAAGTTTAATACCAAAAAAAAATCGCTATATTCGTGAAAAAACGCTACAATTTTTTAAATAGTTACAAAAAAGTACATCTCTGTACCACTAAGCTGGAAAAAATTGACAGCAAAATGCAAAGCAAAACAAACAAACAAATCATATGCAGTCCAACCAAAAATTTTGTAATTAAGGGTGGGTTTTTGATATAAATTTGCAATGAATGATGCATTTACCTTCTTGTTTTTATTGTTTATTGTTATTTATTTATTTAACATAAAGTTCTTAATAATATACTGGCACTTTTTTCGACTGCTCCTCTTTTGAGCCTCCAAAGACGCGTTCCACTAACGAACTCGGTATTTTCCTCCACATATCTCACAAATGTTTGCAGCTGCAGCAACGTTGGCTTGTTTATGCTGAAATATATAAACATATGTACAAAAAATAATTACTCTAACAGAACAGAAATAATTAACCGTTTACTTACCATTTATTTTCCATTTGATTGAATATTTTATAAGAATTTTAAATTTAATTCTGATTTTTTTGGTACTACACGAAAACAAAAACGCAAGTGAGTGTTTTTGACATTTATGTTCGCACAGATGACAGCGACAATAATTAGTGGCTACCGATTTTGTACTGAAATGTTTACGTTTCGTTCGCATTGATTTTCATTCGACTTGTCGTTCTGATGCGTGTTAGTGACTTCGAAATCAGCTGTTTGTCGCTTAGAAAGCATGCGAACGTTAACGTTCGACATCGTGACTTTGGCTGTAAAGTAATAAGTTAAATTCATTCACACCGACAAGTTAAAACAAACATTTAGAAAAACATCCACAATATACGAGTGACAATCAAAGAACAGTTTCGGACAACCATCTAAAAATTTAAACAATAGTTTACGACAATAAGTTCACAACAAAAACAACAATGGTCCAAATCAAAATATAAATAGTAAATCACAAGAAGTGATAAACAACAATAATCTAAAACCACCTTCAGACGCTAAACACTAACAACAGTAATCACCTGTCGGTGATGGTCTCCTTAAGATTGCTTGAGCAAATGTCAACTCATAAAACTTTCCAAGCCTAGTCGATATACATTGTATTAGTAAACCGCTTTTAATTTTTTTTTAGTATTCGTGATACTTTTTAGCACAAAAATCTTGTATAAATAGGCCCTTAAGGCACATACTTACTCCCTTTTGCTGTAACCAAAAAAATTAAGTAAGTCAAGTGTTAAAGATCGTGATAAATTTACTGTTCAAATGTTAAATTTTTTAACTTCATTATAAATTCATTTTACATTTATTTCAAGCAAACAAAAGCAATTAACCCAAGTCCATTAGAGTAAACAAACATTTTTTAATCATCAAACTAGTCAGTGTAATCATTTGGAAATGCCTTTGGGGGCCCTTGGGAAGCCAGCTAGCTGCAAAGTTTATACTAGGACAGGTAAAGGACAATTTTATTTGTGAAGTTTGCTTATGTCGGAGTCTCGTCAGTGCATGTTAAATTGCTGTTTGCCGTTAGACAAAGAAAAGTGTAAAATTTAATTCAAATTTTGTTGCCAGAACACATTTGTCCAATTTGCATTAAATACTGTGGATATTGCATCGTTTACTTACCTGTTTTTTGTGACTCTGCCAACATTTTACGTCCCAAAATAAAGATCAGCCGAGAAGAACTAGTAGCCGAACTACGCAAGGAATTCCACCAGCTCGTTTCCAGTCATTTGAAATCGACATGGGTATCGATCGCTCGCCGACAGGAACGCCAAATAAAACCATTACGCCGTCTTGCCAATATTGTCAACGACACTCTTCCACCCGCACCCAGCCGCCACCAGCTCATTTCCACTGCATACAAGAGCTGAAAGTATGCCTGTGTAGCCATCAGCTCCAGTTGTGTGTGGCGGCGCCGTAACGCCGGCAAGGCACAATGATCACAACAACCACTTTGGTAATCGATACCCAAATGATTACACCATGTCATCTTTTTCAATTTTTACCATCCCTGACATCATTTATGTCAACACCAAAAACTACGCAGTTTGAATTTTATTCGATGTATAGTGAAAAGCGGGTTTATTCCAAAACTTGGGATAATAACCCATACATGCATAGCAAAAGTCACGCCACCCGAATAGCGGAATCAGAGTTGATTCGCAGAAAAGCTTCTTCGTCACGAAAAATTTTAAAGGAAGAAAAAAACAGGTAATACCAAGACCTAGCCAAAGGAAGTCTAAGTGGTACGACTTGAAGTGCCCTTATATCCAGTCCCGCCAACATTCAGTGGAGGTAATTGTGCCACCAATCCAGCGAATTAGTTCTAAAAGTCCTCACTTTCGTGGTAAGTATCCAGTTCGCCGGAGTAGGAGGACCGAAAAGCAATAAACTAAACATTTCCTTTTTCTAAAGGGGTCGCAGTCTATGACCATCATCAGGCCAAGTGCCGCGACAGACATAAGCGTTCTATAATATACTCAGCAGCGGCACGTTCCTGCGAAGAAGTAGCTTTCACCACCTCCAGATTCATCGGTCACACACCAGCTTCAGCAGCAGCAGCACACGACTCCAAA
Organism: Phaonia tiefii; assembly: GCA_963931995.1. Classification (NCBI taxonomy): domain Eukaryota; kingdom Metazoa; phylum Arthropoda; class Insecta; order Diptera; family Muscidae; genus Phaonia; species Phaonia tiefii. Next base: position 189,884,571 of record OZ008368.1, on the reverse strand, counting down.
AACACCATCACCACACCGCTCCTCATCTAGGACATGATATAGTGTAGCCATCATTTTCATCCACACACCCAAAATCATCAAATAGTCAGTTTTCAACTCAACAAAACCACAGACACAGGTCATCAAGAATCAGGGTACATCCATTATCGACCATTTCAATCATCTAAAACCCTAGACCATTCAAGACTAAAACCTACAAGCAACTGATCTAGCGGTAAGTCGTTTTTTTCTACTTTTTATTGTCCTGACGACGAGGCACGGCCGAGTGACTTAGGCCAAAGGTGGCCAGTATGGCCCCATAAATCATTAGGCAGAGAATATAATAAACAGTCCGTAAGAGCCCTAAAGACGGTCTAAACATCTCGGCGGTCTACATAAATAACGAAAGATTCCATGTAGTTCGCCGCAAAATGAAAATTTTCATATCCACCATGCCGAAAATAATCGAATGTTGAATAATTCGTGGAAATAAGAGAAATCAAGTGTTAGTGTTAAGTAGAATATAAGGCCGATAAGAGTTTTGAGTGCGCCAAAAAGTGGTCCGGTAAACAGCTAAAAGGGTTTAGAAGCCATTAGTGAAGAGTGCTCCTTTTTCTAACGATTAGAATTTTCATAAAATGACCCTTTAAGGGCCAACCTCAGCCACTTAGGCGAGTGTTGTTGTCAGTACCGAAACTTCTCGGACGGACATTTCAGTAGTGGGAAATTTTAAAGTTCTGGACGCGTCAATAAAGAAATCATTTGATAATGCTTAAGTATTAATGCCAGTAGTAAATAATTAATAAATCGGAATTAATGCATTAAAAAGCCACTTAATTACTGTTAAGATTCGTTCTAATTTATTATATTAATTTAAAGACTTTTGAATTTAACTGTTAGTATAGTAATCGATATTTGTTCATACTATACTGTTGCATTTATTTGCATTGTTTTGTATATGTAAACACAATAACCCTAACTGCAATACCGCTGCTAGAATAAGAGAATTATGAAATAAAGTGCGTTGAGTGGCAGTCGTTAAGGAGAACCAATAAAGTCAACGTCAAGTAACAGCGGTAGCAGTAGGGAGTTACGTAACCGGTGAAATAAATGATTTCTTAGAACAAAGTGTGTTCTTTTTTGTCGTCACGTAAACTAACGTGACTTTAACAATAACGTTCTTTTGGGGCCCTCAAAGACACGGCAGATAGAATAATTTTTACTAACCCCTAATGAAGTAAGAAAAATATCATTGTTACAAGATAAGAATTGAAAGTGAATTTATATGAAATCCTTTTGCAAGATTGAGATCTCCGGAATATACCCGCATAAGGGTAGCGCTTCGCCCTAGAGGCATTTTAAGTTTTTATTAAGAAAAAGAGACAACAATTGTTACTGAATTGAAAAGTTGTCTACGTAATGTTAGAAGGATAATAATAAAGTAAAACGATGAATGATTATAACGAAATGAAAAGAGTTTGGCCTAAATAGTTATGTCGACTCAAGACTAAAGTAAGCAAGAGGGGATAAGGGAGTAAGGCTCCCCAGGTAAAAATTTTTGGGACTCTGGAGAAGTAACAGAGTCATGGCGAAACCACAGGGGTTTCGAGAGGGCGGGTCCCAGCTGATATCGTCACCAATCAGCTGAATGAACTTGGATGAAGTAAGTGTCCCTGTCGTTGCGAACATTTTTCTATCACAAAACAAAACAAAACATCTTTTTTATCTGTTACTAACATTTTTTATTTCAGATCATCATAAAGTCATTATTATTTTGTTGCTTTTTATTACGAAAATTAACTTTGGGCTCCGTTATTTTAAATTTTATGTCGATAACTCGTTTGTATGAATTTTAAAGACTCGGTATGTATTTTTTAATGATCAGTGGCATGCTGTAGTTGTGTTGATGAGTGAAAAGATCCCCCCCGTCCGGCGAGTTCCAAGCCCGGCATACGCATGGCATACTGAGCAACTCGCTCGATCAGCACGCAAACTCTTAAATTTTTGAATGAAAACTTGCAGCAACTGCTAAACTAACATCGTGGTGCTCAACGTTGGGTCCCCCAAGGGTTTACTTGATAAACTTAAGGGAGTCACACCAACGTTGTCACGAAGTGTGTTAGAGATTGTGACATGTGTTATCTGCCAAGGTGAGTGCACCAGTATAAAAATCTGCTCCAACTTTTTACAGATGCCAGTCAATGAACGTTGGAACAAAATAAAACAAGAAATAGTTTGTTCTGCTGCCTGAAAAGAGGACACCAACTGAAAAATTGTCGTCTACGGAGTAAATGTAGCATAAACGATTGCCCGAAATCACACAACCGTTTGTTACACAACCCGATCACCACGACGTCAACTACAGAGCCGCCACAATTGCGACAATCGACCATAGCACTCACGGAATATGCCAGACTCTCAGTCACCACAATACGAACGCCGAAATTGTCATTCCGCCGCCAGCACCGATAGTGTTTTATTTCAAATTTTGCCCATAACACTATATGGAGATATGGTAGAATTATCTATTAGGTGGTCCAATTAGCAATTCCGTGGTTAAGCTGTCAAAATTAGCTGAATAATGAAAAACACTATGTACACAAAATGTGAAAAATTTTATAAGCTTGTCTTACTTGATACAAAGACTATGTTATTAAATTGCATATTGATTGAAATTCTTTGAATTTTATTAACAAACAAAAAGAAACAAAATCGAATTTGACAGCTTACCCACGGAAAAGATGAAAAAATCAGAAATCAGCTGGGCTGACGCGTTTACCCGCTAGATAATTTTACCAATATGGAGAGAACAAAACGATATCGACGTACGCGTTTGTCGACGACGGAGCTAATGTGTCCATGTTGGGCAGCAATATCGCACGCGAACTCGAGATACGCGGAGAACGCGAAATTTTGGAACTGCAGTGGATGAACGAAAACACGATAAAAACAAAAACAGACACAATTAATTTAACAATGAGTGGGAATGGTAAGAAAGATAAACAATACGCTATTTACAATGTTTATTTATCAGCTGACCTCTCATTGCCCATACAGAGTTGCCACATTTCAAAGTTTTAGTCATCCCGTGATTGTGAGAAAATACCCAAAACATCCACGCGGGATTACGCAAATGTGCAAACTAAATTAAGTTTGAGCTTAAATCATTATTTTTTAACAGTGCCTTTGGAAGAACCTCGTCTGTTGACCGATTATGGGCCAATTGCCTTTATTGCGAGATACGGTGATAAAGAGCCAAGTAAAAAACATGCGTTACACATTCGGAGATGTTCGGATGAGGAAAACTACTGGATGAAGTAACTTTATGAAATGATGCGAGACTATTTTGACGAGAAAACACTGGGCAACACGATAAATAATATACCGTTAGTGTCGAAAGATGACGAGAGGGCTCTGGAAACATTAGGACAAAATATACGGAAGATTGACGGCCAATATGAATGTTCACTCCTATGGAGGGCAAAAGTGCCGCCAATTCCAGATTCACTTTTGATGCAGCTGCAATATACATTAAATAAAGCTCTTTTACCAGGCCCTGACATTAAAAAGTCATTAATTTATATTTTGTTTAAATTTAGAGAAGCCCCGCTTGCCATGTGTGGAGACATCCACAAAATGTACCACCAAGTTCCGATTGAAAGGGAAGACCAAGATAGCCAACGATTTTTATGGAGATATGGAGATGCATGAATTTTGGGGCCACCTGTTCACCGACTATATCACAATTTGAAAAAAATTACAATGAAAAATTTGTTTCAATGGAATCGCCCAGAGCTTTCGTTGATCGCCATTACGTGGACGATTACGTGGACAGGAGACCATTAGAGTTGTTCGGAACGTGATTCGGATCGGACCATTAGAGTTGTTCGGAACGTGATTCGGATACACAAGGTTGGCGGTTTTAATCTCTGAAATATCGTATCCAACTGCGATCGAGTCAGAAATGTATGTGGCAACTCTGGCTGATGAAGACAGCTGTGGTCGATTTCTCATCCGTGATGAGATTGAGAGGGTATTGGGAATACTTCGGTCGTCAAAAACATATGTTTTTTGTTATTTATTAAAACTACACAAAGTGAGTGTTGAGGTTTTAAGCTGCCTGCCGTAAAATCCCAACCAAACGTGAAATGTTGTCAGTAAATATGGTCATTTACAATCCGTTTGGCTTCCTTTGTGATTTTATGATGACGTCGAAGGTGTTAATGCAAAGAGTGTGGAGGGCGGGCGTGAAATGGGATGAGCAACTACCGGCAGAAATGTATGACCGATGGAAGACCTGGCAAGAGGTGTTGCCAAAGTTATTAGGTTTTTCTTTGCCCAGATGTTACTGTAAGATTTTTATTAGCTCTCTGGCAGATCTTCATGTGTTTGTGGATGCCAGTGAAGAGGCGATGGCTGAAGTGGCATACTGGAGGGTGATAAGTGGTGAAGAAGTGAAAGTGGTGTTTGTTATGTGCAAAACGAGTTGTTTTTGAAAAATGTTTCTAATATCTATTTTTGGACAGATTCCTACACCGCCATACAATGGATCCGTTCCGACCAGCGAATGTACAAGCAGTACGTGGCCAATAGAGCGTCAGAAATTTTGGAAAGCAGCGCAATCAGCGAGTGGAGATGGTGTCCTGGTCATGAAAATCCTGCAGATGATGCTACACGAGCTAATTTTACACAAAACTATCAGGCAGACGGGCGGTGGAAGAATGGGCCTAAATTCTTGAATGCGGACTACTCACGATGACCGGCAGAGTCATTAATAGGCATAAAGGTTAATCACAGCGACATGGAACTTCGATCAAAACATAGAATCCTGCTAACCCGGCAGGTATGCGGTGGTGCGCCAAAATGTAATCGGATTTCTAGATATGGCAGACTCAAGCAGTTGATGGCATGGGTATGGCGCTACAAACAAAATTTGTTGCACAAAATTCGTGGCAAGGCACTCCTGAACGGGGATCTTACGGTTGTCATGTACAACAACAAAATTTTTTTTGCAGATTTACAACAAAACGGGTCGGTATCAGCCAACAGTGCTATAAGGATGTTAAACCCAATTAGCCCCATCGAAAATGCAGCCTTTTTATCTATTGAAAGCAGACAACCCATCATTTTGCCAAAATTTCATCCGTTTACTCGACTTTTAGTGGAATAGTACCACAGCAAGTTCTGCCACATCAACACGGCGACGGTGATGAGCGAAATTCGTTTGCGATTTTGGGTAGCATACAATCGAGATGTCAAGCATGTAGGGTCCGTCGAGCTAAACCACGTCAACCACAAATAACCGCCGTACCTAAGGAACGTGCCACGCCATACGTACGACCCTTTACGTATACGGGATTAGACTATTTTGGGCCTGTGACTGTGTCAATTCGCCGTAGAAGAGAAAAATAGATGGGTAGCCCTTTTTACGTGTCTTTCGGTCCGTGCCGTCCACCTGGAAATAGCCACTATCTATCAACCGATGCCTGTCTACTTTGTATCCGGAACTTTATTAACACAAAATCATTTCTTGCTTGGTTGCACCAACTCAACACAGACGCCAGCGCCATACGAACCCCGATTAATGAGCCTGAGGAAGCAGTGGCGTGTGGTACAAAATCTCAAAAATGGTAACTCGCCGTACCAAATGGTGTTGCCCATCCCAGCCTCTGACGGTGGGTGCCTGGTTTTCATTTGTGATGTGGATGTTCCAAGATCGCAATGGAAGGGTGGACGAGTGATCGAGCTTCATCCTGGCAAAGACGGTGAGCGCGTTCGGCAGAAGTTAGGACCAGCACATCCAAGCTAGCCATTATAGATGTCGGTTGCAATGAAGGTGAATCCTCCCCCACTGGGTCAACTCATAAAATTTCCCAAGCCTAGTCGGTATACATTGTATTAGTAAATTGCATAATTCTTTTCGTGATACTTTTTAGCACAAAAATCTTGTATAAATATGCCCTTAAGGAGGTACATACTTACTACCTTTTTGCTGTAAACAAAAAACATATGTAAGTGAGTCAAGTGTTAAAGATCGTGATAAATTTATTGTTCAAATGTTACATTTTATTAATGTTATATAAAGTCATTATAAAGTCAGTTTACATTTATTTGTCTCAATTTCTATTTTAGAGAATAAACAAAAGCAATTAACCCAAGTCCATTAGAATAAATAAACATTTTTTTAATCATCAACTAGTCCGTGTCATCATTTGGAAAGGCATTTGGGGGCACTTGGGAAGCCAGCTAGCTGCAAAGTTTATTCTAGGACAGCAAAAGGACACCACCAATATTAATAATTACAACAATAACAGCTTAGCAATAGTGTAAGAATCCCTGTTCCGTGTGTAATAGTGCAAAAGAATAACCGTCAGTTGTTGCGAAATTTTTGTAAGAAATTTTGTCATTTATCACTAAACGGAAAATTTTGTTGCCTAACCTAACTTTGATTTACCTTCCAAATATTTCATTAATAATTCCTCTACGCACTCCATTTTATTTTTAACCCACGTGGTGTTACTTTTGTTTGTTAGAATAATCGAAATGTCACAATCCCGGTCACAAACAATTGTTTTCGTACGAAATAACTTTGGCGTAACAACCCTGTAATTCATTTTGTTTACGAAATATTCGCAAAGAGCTAAGTACATACTAGGCAAATGAAAAGTGCACTAAATTTTCTGTTCATGATATTTTCCTTATTTTTTATAGACGTAGTTCTTATGGCAACGAAAATTTAATAAAAACTGAATACCAAGCTTTATTCATAAAAAGTTGTGATAGGTTTGAGAGACATTTTTTGTATGATAAACTGTTTCTCAAACCTCTCACAACTTTTTATGAATAATGCCGTAAGTGTCTGGTAACTTAACTCTAACAATAAGCCTACAACGACAACAAAATAACAAAAATAAGAATGTCAAAATTAAGTACAATCGTAAACCACATCGACAATAGCTGACAACGACACACAAAAAAATAATAATGAACAATTTCTACAACAATTTGGACAATAAAAAGAAAAAAGATATGTCAAAAAGAAAGTAACAAGAAAACAATAACAACAGTGAACCAAAAAAAAACTGATGACTGAGTAACAACAAGGTGATAACATTAATACAACAACAACAGCCTAAACCAATTACAAATACAACAACAATAGCCTAAAACAATTACAAATTAACAACAACAATAGCCTAAAACAAATTATAAATTAACAACAAGCTAAGATCAACAACAATAAACCAGAAAACTTATTCATAAAAAGTTACGAGAGTTTTGAGAGATGATTTACCATACAAAATCGTAGATGTACAACAAAAAAATCAACAACATTAACAGCAGCAACGTCAACAAAAACAACTTTAACACCAATTGGAGCATGAACTGCAGCCATATTTGCACCAGAAGCGTGTATACTAAACATCTGAAACAAGCTGAGTTGAATCAGTTTCAAATGACACGTTCCCATTTCAAGTGCTGCCTAACATTCACAATTAATGTTTAAGCAGTTACTGCTGAGGAACGATTCAATCAAAGCAACAACAAAAAAACTGCAAAACACGCGGTATACCACAATCAACCACATGCTGCGTTGAGAGAAGTGTAATTGAATCATTCGAGAGCATGCTTGTGTGGCATTGCGCTCTTTCTTTCCTTCATCGTTTCAGCGCCACACTGTCAGTTGGCAGCGAGTGCAGTAGAATATTATCAATGTTATGATAGCTTGTAGCGCTTGTAGATAACATATGTGCATCTGTGCGACAGTTGTACGGCCTGTTTTTGTAACTTGTTTTTTTCTCTCATCGCACGTCTAGGCCAAACGAATTTCATTTTTGGTTTTTGTAAACTTTTTTTTGAGTGTAAACGCAAAAGCTTTTAGTTATCGTCAAAATGTAGGTTCACATAAGTCAACAACGTACAATGTTAAATGTCAAAATAGACAATCGTAAAAAATTGTTCGTGTGGGTTATATTGATGTGTTTTCATTTCAATCACGCAAAATCCTACGGCTTAGGCGACTTTCTCTATCATCATTTTCCGTAGTTGTAATAGGAAAACCGAGAGCAACGGAGGAAATCATTTTAAATTGGTAAAAAAAGCAAACAATTGTGTTTATTTTCGTTTGTATATTTATTTTGTAATACCTACAATCAGCTGTTGTTGATTTTACAGCTGATTGCTAGGGTTGCCCCCGTTTAGCATATATTTGTATGAAAAGGCTTTAAGAAATGCCAATAAAAACATGAAGGTAATATTGTTCTTTGACAGGAACACAACCAAGAAAAAGAGCTTTTATGCCCAAGCGAAAAGCAACAATGAACTCAATTGAAAACCTGATTGCTTGTCTAGTAATTGCACGCCTGCTGTTTGAAGATAGTTACAAAAACAGGCTGGTAGTAGACACAAGTAGTAGAATATTGTGGAAAGCAATAGCAACTGTTGTGTTGTTTTACATGAAGCATTATACAATATTTCTACTGTTATATACAAACATATGTATATTCTTTGAAAATTTATTAAGCAAGTAAAGCTATTTTGATGTAGTAAACATTATGGAAAAAAAGATTTCTTTAATGTAGAAGTAATATAAATATTAATTTAGTATTTAATGTGGTTAACTATCAACATCTTTAAACTTAAAACATAAAAAAAACTAGAATACTTCAAAAGAAAAATAGTACCAATAAAAAACTAATCAAAATAATTTACGTAGATCTGGTATTAAATACAAAAATAAATATATAAGTATATCACATTTTCAATTCATTTATCCATAAAATAGACTTAAAATATTATAAAATGAAAGAAAGTACTATGAAATAGCATATAAACATTTAAAAAAAGTATAAAAATTAATACATACACAGGCACATCAATTACTACACAGAGAGCGATATTTTGCTATCCGCGTTCCTTCAATGTTTCATTGCCACACTGACACAGAAGGCAGCAAGTGCAATAGAATAGTGTTCATGTTATTATAGCTTGTAGCGCGAGGATAGACCATGCATAAACAACACGAGCACTATAACATAGATGTTAGTTTGATACACTTGTAAGTTGACGATTTGCTGTGAATCAACAACTTCGTAACATTCCCTCAAAAACGAGTAATCATTCGTCAATTTTGGGTTGCTTTGGTTGTTGTTATGTTTTAGGGAAGATGTGTAGTAAAAAATGTTTACAAGTACTGTACGTATTTTGAAATGTTTTGTTTGTTAAGAAATCAAGCTGACTCGTTCTATGCTTTAGTGTATACCAAAGAAGACATCACGAGGTTACGGTACAGTTAAGGTCGTAAGTGTGTGAAAGTAGTAAAACATGTATGAAACCCATGAATACAGATTGCCGAGTCTTGGGCAACCTTTAATTAATCGTGTTTTAAATATTTAATTAGTCGTCCGACAAAGGAGAAGTAAACTCCTCTATCAAAGAAATTTCTATTTTTTTATTAATCGAAGTCTCGTCCGAGCTAGGAGAAACAAACTAATATACAACAAATAAATCTTATTTTTCACGATATCCTGCGGCGGTAGAAAAGTCTCGAAAGAACCAGGAGATCTGGTACTTCCATGGCCTAGGAAATCTGGTACTCCTAATCAAAAACATCCTGCCCTGTGGATCAAGCTTCACTTGATCGGCGATGGCTTTGTAAGACGTAACGTCTTTTATTGGAATGATAGTTTATGCAATTTTTGTTAGAATGTTTGCATTTTTTTTGAAACTTCTGAATTAATCTTTTTGATTTCCATTGCTGTCAATCTCCGAAATTATAAGGTATATACGTACGCATAATTTAAGAGTAATAAAACAAACATTTGTATTTATATAGTTAATTTCTTAAGAATTTTTGTGTTCTCTTACAATATTAATTTGCCAATGTACAATATAATAAGAAGTCCCGAATTGGGCAATAAAATTATAATTTATATTGAATTTCATAAATTTTTGGAATGAGGAAATTTTGTATTTGAGTAAAGGCTGAATAGGGAGTAACAAAGGTAGGCATCGGTTGGTGGTATACAAAAGGGGTAACTCTAATCTGAACTGATTACCATGGTTGAGGAAATTTTGTATTTGAGTAAAGGCTGAATAGGGAGCCACAAAGGTAGGTAGCGGTTGGTGGTTACAAAAGGGGTAACTCCAATCTGAACTGATTACCATGGTGGCTAAAGTAGACAGTACACCTAGTCTACTACGAGAAAATAAAAGAAGTTTCCTTTTCTTTATGTCCATATACACTGGTACAAATTTTTCTTGTCATGGTTTTATTGCTCACTCAATTGCAACGAACGTACACCCAAGCCCCGAGAGCCATAGCCGTGCCCAAAATGAGAAGTTGCCAGTGTGTCAGTTGTGTGTGCACTATCTTTGGTGAGCAGTGTCTCATTGCAGTAATTGTTTTCAACATTCTCGACCTCTTTCCTTAACTTTTTTTTTGAAACCTGAATAAATATAGACATGACAAACTTTATTTCTGCTCAAATATTCTCCACTTTCATTAAATATTTTGTATTTTATCACTTCACTTTTGTTTTGCAAATGGTGTCAGTTTGATGCATTGTAACTATTAGCCGATAAATGTATGAAAACCGGTTATTTTTCGTAGCATTTGCCACTGTTGCTACATGGTAGTAAAATTATTTGACAAAGCACTGAAAAACTCTTTTCGTGTTTAAAGTCAGATCAAACATAAATCAAAATCAACTGATTACCAATTTAAATAACCAGTCAAAAATTGGGCCGACATCCCCATTCAGATTATCAGGCTGCAATTATCACGCTATTTTCTTTTAAAGACTACGTAAATCACTATTACATTTCATTCTGCGTTTTGGCTTGCAGCCACCCCTTCAGATTTTGACGTTTAATCGGCTGATCTCTCTCATTCTTTCATTCGTAAAAATATGTAAGAGTGGTCTATTCTAATTAAATTTATCAAAAAAGGAAATTCTTTATGTTGAATACGTTGTCTTACATTCGTAAAAGTGGTGTATTATCAGTTAGTTTATTAAAAATTAAATATTTGTACCGATCGATAACACCTTTTCACTTCGATGTGAAACAACAAAATAATGTGAAACAAAATGACAGAAATACGAAAGTAAAGAGATAGAAACGTCAAATCTCCCTAAAAATGTTCCTATCGTCCGTGAAAGTTTACCCCGCCATCAACACCAGACCCCTCACCCATAAAACGCGTTAGGCACGCGTAAAACACGCGCGTGAAAGCCATAGTATAATGGTGCTCTTATACAACGGTCCTGTTTGTAAATGCACCACTACTCTGAATCTGTTGAGCAGCAGATTCGTTTTAAAGTCCGCATAGGCTGCAATTATCTTTTAAAAAGCCTACGTAAATCACGATTACATTACAGTGTGCGTTTTGGCTTGCAACCACCCTTTCAGATTTTGACGTTTAATCGGCTGGTCTCCCTCATTCTTACATTCGTAAAAAACTGGTCAATTCTAAATAAATTTATCAAAGAGGAAATTCTCTGTGTTGCATTCGTTGTAGTACATTCGTTAAAATTGTAAAAGTAGTGAATTATCAGCAAATTTGTTAAAAAATTAAATATTTACACCTTTTCACTTTGACCTACGCATTAATATGAAACGAAATGGCAGGAATACGAAATATCCCCACATATTTTCGTATCGCAATTTTTTCACCAATTACAGCAAATGTTGCCACATCTCGTAGTACTAAAGGTCGGTACTATGCTGACTTTCCACGGTGAAAATACATATAAAAAAATGGTCGTGAAATTCAAGCTACATTTTTCCACCAGACAGTACTATGTTCTTTTAATGGTAGAATAAGTAAACTCATTAGAACAGCTGATTTGAACCTTTTTCTTGCTTAGGTGTTTCTCTTATGTCAAATCCACATGTATTTGTTTCTGTACTTTTTACTGTAGATACATACAGGTAGAAAAATTGACAGATAAGGAACACCAAACAAAAACAAAACGATTGTTTTTGTTGCCTAAAATTACCACAATTTCAGCGATAGTACAGTAGACTGTTCATGATTGTAATTACCTGTAAAGTTGGTCAAACCACCACAGTTGGTATGATAATGGGCACCACAGGTGGAACACATACATAAGAATATTGGTGGAGCATGTAAACCAAGGGATACCGATGAGACAGCTGATCAAGTTAGTACTTGGAGAACTTATAGGTGACTGGGTTACGTTATGCGATTTTCGTACGCATAATCATACTTTCGCAGTCGTGTGTCAACCCAAAAGTACAAAACATATCAACTGGGAGTAAATTCCATTAGTTCTCTATACTATTCAATACTCTTTGGCGACGACGACCTGCTTGTTTGTTCACTGCCACTACATCAATACCATCATACTTATTCAGGTTTTGTTTGCATGTGTTAATTTTTATAGATTGGCCTACCATTGCCTATAGATGTAAACACATCAAAAATTAAAATTTATTGAGGTGTTAGAGAAAATTATTTGTGTAGATTCCAATTAACACGAAGATTGTTAAAATTAAAGATTTCTCTCATTCTCTACGTGTTTTTCAAGTCTTCCACGGACTTTGGTAGTACATCCCAATAAAGATTTTTGTTGGATATCAACTTGAGGTACATTTGAGATCAAATACCTTTCTCAAATCTCCAACGTTAATTCTCAAATGCACATCAACAGTCCGATTATAGTATTCTCAACTTAAAAGGCACATTTTTTATATGGTGATTTTCTTAGTTATCAAATTGAGAAATTTATGATTCTCAACTTGATATTCAAAGTAATTTCTCCAATCGGTATCAAATGGAAGATACGGATTTGCCATATTAAAAAAAAATTTATTTATATATATGTACATATTTAAGAAGTTAAAATAATGTACATACTATTTATTTTTAATTTTTTATTTTAAAGTGTTATTTATTATATATAGTCCTTCACCTGGGGTAACAACCTTGTCGCGATGTGGGGGCTTAAGTGTGGCCGAGGCTGCCTAAGTGTGGCCTTGGCTGCGCGAACTAAAGGTTACTCCGGGGGGAAGTTGAGTCTCGTTGTAGGTCTATCTGTTGATCAGGCCTACTTAAATAACGAATGTCAATGAAGCTTCCCCCGACATGGCGATTCTTGCGATTTTGGCGCCATTAGAATATCCAACGTTGAATGCAAAAACACTTTTAAGGTCAAGGTGGTTGGAAGCAGTGCCGAGGACCTAGAATGGCAAACTGGTTCCTAACAGCTCCCTCCGACGCCAGGGCACGGGTCGGTAGTAATGAAATATGTTGCCCGGTCCAACTCACGCCGTCACTGGGGTGGACTGTATTATATTTACTGGCATACTCGTGGGACTAACATGAACAAAAAAGAACTAATGAAAAAACTAAAAACAGGAAAACAAAACAATAATAACAACACTGCAAACGAAACTGATACACGAAACGATACTAATACGACATTTGAAACGGAACACAGGCTAATCCACGATAGCATTGTGAAACAACACCATGAGATCGTTTCGATGATGATAAAAATGCAGAGTCGGGTTCATCATACTCATGGTTCTACAGGGGGTGGTGTCTTGACCCCTGTAGTAGAGTCTGTGGCAAGCACACAAAAAGCCAATGGCAACCAAAACAAGGATGATGACGCGGACGAAACCAAGCGGGGCTGCATAAGCCCTCAGCCTTCAATAACAGGTGGTGACTCCAACTCTGATTCCCAAAGTGATAATAATGAAAACAACATTACCATTTTAGCAACTCCAAAAAATGACGAGGTAAATAGAATGGTCGATGAAGTAAGCGAGAGCATAGCGAAGCTATCCACACAAAAGAAACGACTCTCGGGGGCTCAACGCAGGAAGATTGCAAAGAGGAACCGTTCAGCCAAACAAGCCGAAAAACAGGATGTTCCTAAGGACCTGTCGGTGCCTCCCTCGACCTCAACAGAGGCTGAGAAGAGAAACCGATCACCGGAAGAACAGAACACTGTCAAATTAATGGCAAAGAGGAAAAAGTGTTCCCCGTCATCTGGTAATTCGGAGACGCCCAAACCCCATATTACCCAGGGGATGCAACAGAGCTCCAGGGACAATAGGAGCAAAGCCGATGCGATTACCGGAAAGGCGAGCACATCAGCCAAATCAACCGACAAGGAAAGGGCGCGTAAACACGAACCCTATCCAACTCGGAAGAGGAAGCTGAATGCGAACACGGGCAAAGAACCGCCATCCTACGCAAACGTAGCGAGAAGGCAACAACTGGACGATCTCTGCTATGCAGTAATTGACAGCGGTAACCCAACTGGCTCAATACCGGATAACCAACACCAAATCGTGGAGGACCTCGTCAACACGAAGGTAATGGACCACATAATGAAGGCCGAAAGTGGACCTCCCATAGAAGTTGTCAGTAGCGGCTTCAAAGGGGAGGTACTCACTTTATAGCTGGCCTCACAACGCTGTGCGGAGACTTTAAAGAAGCTGGTGGATGAAATCTCTGCCCCCTGGGAAGGCGGTAAGCTAGCCCTCGTAAGGAAGAAGGACATCCCAAGGCTGACGAAGGCTACTGTATATATTAAAGGATGGGGCAGCAAGTTTGCATCGGACGCCATACTTAAAGTCATTGGCAAGCAAAACAAATGGGTCGTTTTCCACAGGGAGGAGGGGCAGGAGGGCACACTCCTTGTGATCGGAATAGACCCGGCATCCATGGCTGGTCTTGCCAAGACTAAAGGTATGGTGTTCTTTGTGACCAAAGCTGTCTACATCAAAGTTGGCAAAGTGCCAATCGGCATGACGACCGGAGGAACACAGCCGGAGGATGCGAAGCATGACGAAGTGAGTGGAGGCTCGGCGGAGCAGACACCGCAAAATAAGGAGGAAGTGGCCGAAGGCATCACAAACTCCCAAGAAGACCGGTTACTGGAGGACCAATGTTAGAGGTCATCGAGATTAACCTCCACCGGAGCGAGACGGCAACCCACGCTCTGTTGGATAAAATTAATAAAGGTAAAATACACATTGCTTTAATACAAGAACCTTGGACCACTAAAGACAAGGTTATTGGATTAAATCATATTAATTACCAACTATTCTATACGAAGACGGATTCCCGTCCGAGAACATATATCTTATGCCATAAAAACCTTTGTTTTCTCTTCTCCCCAGAGTTGTCAACATCGGATGCAACAGTGCTGAAACAGGGAGATGGGAATATATACCTGGCATCAGTATACTTGCCATATGATTCGCCGACACCACCACCTTCGTCGGAATTACAGCGACTGGTAGAGAGGGCCAAACAGACAGGTAACGAAGTATTAATAGGTAGTGACTCTAACTCTCACCACACGTCGTGGGGTAGTACTAACTGTAATCGTAGGGGGCATGCCCTAGTAGAATATTTGAATACTAACGACCTTTTCACACTGAATATTGGGAACAAAGCCACTTTTGTCAACAAGATTAGGGAGGAGGTCTTAGATATAACAATCTGTTCTGAACACCTTATAGATGAAATTCAAGAATGGAGGGTTTTAAATGAGCACTCATTCTCGGATCACAGATATATTAGATTCAGGATAACACGGCCACCACCGAAACCGATATGCTTCCGAAATAGGACCAAGACAGACTGGACAAAGTTCGGAAGCCTACTTAAGAATCGACTAGTCCACCCTCAACTTGAATACTCTAGCAGGGACGAACTAGACGACATAGTGACAAAGACAACGCAATCACTAGTAAAGTCCTTCGAGGACAGCTGCCCACTTCGGGAAAGAAAATCGGCCCAAGAAAAACCCTGGGTTACAGGGGAAATACGAAATCTAGGGAAGAACGTCCGTAGACTTTACAACAGGGCCACGCGTAAGAAATCACCAGTATACTGGGAGGACTACAAGAGAAGTCTCGGTGAATACAACGCAATAATGAGAAAAGCGAGACGCAACTCCTGGAGACTATTCAGTGAACAGGTGGATAGCGTCAACGATATGTCGAAGATGAAAAAATTCCTCTCTAAGACCCACGTACAGGCGGAAACGCTAGTAGATGACACGGGAAAGAGAATGAATACAATGGAACAAACACTTAGGCACCTGATGGATACACACTTTCCAAATGGGAACGCGGAACCCACAGGGGAGTGGTCACAAGATGAGAATGTGGTACATCAGTCGCCAATCATTACGGACCAAATGGTCCAAAAAGCTATAAAGAGTTTCTCCCCATATAAAGCGGCGGGACCGGATGGTATTTTCCCGGCTATCCTACAGCATGGGGTTGACCAAATAACAACCTATCTGGCAGGAATTTTTTCCGCATGCTTAAAATACGCCTAGTATTTATACCCAAACCTGGAAAAGCAAGCTATGCAACGGCAAAGGCTTATAGACCAATTAGCCTCACCTCGTTTCTACTCAAAACCTTGGAGAGAATAGTGGACGACATGGTAAAAAGTGGAATACCGAGCGATATGCTGAAGTTTAGACAACACGCCTATGTCAAAGGCAGATCAGTGGACACCGCACTTCATGAGGTAACCTACTACATAGAGCAATCTCTCAATGACAAACTATACACACTCGCTGTATGCATAGACATTGAGGGTGCGTTCAATAATGTCCGGACCGAAACACTTATCCAATCCTTAGACCAGTTTATGGTGGACCGGGCATTAAAAGACTGGATCAACCATATGCTAAGGAATAGATGGATAAGCTGTGGTTCCCATGATGTAAATATTAGAGACAGAGTACAACGTGGAACCCCACAGGGAGGGATTATATCACCACTCCTATGGGTCCTCACTATACACAGTCTCCTAAGGAAACTTACCGACGAGGGACTTAAACCAATCTGCTACGCAGATGACGTTATAATACTTCTTAAGGGAAAGAACCCAAACCAATTATGCAGAGAGGCCGAGAGGGCACTAAGTATAGCGTATGATTGGGCACAGCCAAGGGGCTCAAATGTAAACCCGGACAAAACGGAAGTATGTCTATTCACAAGGAAGACGAAAATCTCAGATTATGAAGAGCCACGATTCTTGGGAAAGACGGTTAAAATATCCGATAAGGTTAAATACTTAGGAGTAATCCTAGATCGGAAACTGAATTGGAAGCACCACATAGAGGAAAGGGCTAATAAGGCCTACAGATGCTGGTCGCTATGCAGAAGGGCTATAGGGTCCAAATGGGGCCTCAAACCGACTATGACACACTGGCTCTACAGAAGCGTAATCAGGCCTGTACTAACATATGCTTCTGTAGTATGGTGGACGGCAGTTGAGAGGAAATGTAACATCGCAACACTGCAGAGGGTTCAGAGAATGTGCTGCATTGGTATCAGCGGTGCAATAAGGACAACCTCGACAAGAGCCATGGAGACTATTTTATGTATCCAGCCAATCGAGATTAGAATCAAATACGAGGCTGCCCTTGCGGCAAAACGCCTACAAGCTACAGGTGAATGGATCAACAGGGATCTCACGTCAAAACACCAACGGATAACTGGGGCCTTAGTCGGGTACACTCAAGATACGTGTGAATGACACGGGAAAGAGAGACCGAATACCCGAGATAAGGTTAAGGCGAACTGCGTGACCCTAACGCCAACTAGAGACGCCTGGCAGAATGGGACCCTGACACCAATGCCAAATGGGACTTACTGCTACACGGATGGCTCAAAGCTAGGAGAAAAAACGGGTCTAGGATTCTTTATTGAAAATCCAGCAACCGAATCCCACCTACGCCTCCCGGATCATAATACGAACTTTCAGGCGGAAGTTCGGGCGATTACGGAGTGTATCAAATGGCTCGGCGATAATACAATCCCAGCCGAGGCAAATATATTCACGGATAGCCAAATGGCAATAAAGGCAATATCATCAGAAACGGTAAAATCTAGAACGGTCCTTGACTGTAAGAAGGTGATAAACGACTACTCTATGCACGGCAGACTCAACATCATCTGGGTGCCGGGGCACAGCGGGGTATTCGGCAACGAGAAAGCGAACCTCCTGGCAAAGAAAGCCAGGGAAATCCAAACGGTAAGCCTAGATGGAGCGAAACCCTTTGGGGTGACGAAGGCTGAGTTAAATAAATGGGCGGAGTCGGCACATATAGCCCAGTGGAACCGGGAATCAGTAGGCAGGATGACAAAGATCCTATGGGGAGACCCAGATGGATCGAGAACAAAAGGTTTGCTGAAACTGGGAAAAGCCGAAATGGGCAAAATGATGGGAGTCTTAACGGGGCATTCGGGATTACGAGCCCACCTGTACCGTATTGGACTAGTGGCGAACAGTGAGTGCAGGGCATGCATGGAGGACGATGAGACGTTGGAGCACTTCTTATGCCACTGCCCGGCCTTCACACAAGCTAGATCCAGATATCTTTCGGATAGTACGATACCGGACATGACCAAACTTGTGGGTATGGACTGGAATAAACTAAGGAATTTCGTGAATAGCACCGAATTCCTATAAGGGACATAGTGAAGTAGTAGGATAATCTTAGAGCGCACAACAGGTCGAACTTAGCGGCTTAAGTGTATGTCTTTACTGACATGGGAAGGTTTAGAGTGCTCCTTCTGAACACTCAACACCACGCCCCTCTTTTCGAACTAACTAACTAACTAACTATTATATATAGTGGACTGGCTGAATGGACTGATGTCGAAGATCCCATTGCCAATGTTTCATCTGGCAATGATCGCTCCGACAGCAAACTCATCACCCGCCTAACCCCACTTTCCACTTTTTTGCTTCTACGCATCCCGCATATTGAATAATTAAGTTAAGTTAATTGAATAATTAAGTTAATAATAATATAACTTATACTTAGTTTTATGTACTTTTAATTTACTTTAAACAATGTTAACCCAAAAAAACACAAAAAGCCGACAACACCTGACAACTTTCTCACAAATAATAATTTCTTCTTTTTACGATTGGCAGAAGCTACCAGATCTGTGAGAAATCAACAGTGCTGCCATAGGACAATACGCAAACAATACGAAGAAACAAAGAGAACCCAATAACAAAAAACAACAAAACCAATAACAACATTAAAACCAAAACGTACAACGTAAAAATTCTGGACCTTAACTCAAATCGTATTCAAGTTGAAAAAATGTTTGGTCTCAAGTGGAGAAAAGTGTTGGATATCCAATTGAGAATTAAAATATTTCTCAAATATTGGAAAAAATTTTAATTCTCAACTTGATATCAACTTGAAAGCAAATAAGGACAAAAATGTTTCACGTCAAGTTGAGAATTACATTGGAAATCAACTTGAGAACTAAGCTTTTCTCCAACATTGGAGAAATAATTTTTCAATGCATATTGGGATAAAACAGGTGTTTCAAACTCTTGTTAATATTACTCGGTGACGTAAACAAAGAAATGTCAAAACGTCTAAAGGTGGGTACTATGCTGACTTTCCACGGTGAAAATCCGTATAAAAAAATGGTGGTGAAATTCTAACGAAATTTTTCCACCAGACGGTACTATGTTCATTTCACGAGGAAAGGTTTGCAAGTAGATTTCTTAGAGAAAATGTCAGCGGCAAAAGTAAGTAATATTTTAAATATTTGCATTTAAAAGAAATAGAAAATTATAAATCACAGAAATTTGATTTTGATTGAACAGCAGATGCCACACCGCTACCTTCCATGCAACACAACCGTCCCCATCAGTTAATTTCATTTATTAAATAGGTACGCTTATTTAATGACAATGGCAGCTCCTGTGAAAATCAAGAGAACCAACAGTGGGGTCCCAAGGAACGCGCAATACAAGGCTCAAACAAGTCGCTGTAGCCCCGGTAACAGTAATATTGCCACGGATAAAAATCCGGAAATTTGATTGAAAATGCTATTAAATGATTATGTAGTATACGTTCCTCACTAGCCATATATTTTTGTTGTAGCGCAATGCTCAAACCTCAAAACAAGCGCCGATGACAAAATTCAATTTTTTGATATGGTAATGGTCCAACAAATATTCCTCTTTCATGGCTACAAATAAAGAGTTCATCGAACTTTGTTATGGTAGACTTAGCCCGCTATCGACTGCTTGATCGCTTAGCCCAATGGTGGGTGCGACATCCGCAAATTGCTCCATGTTTGCTAACAGCCGGGCTTTTAACCTTTTTATCATTCCTGCTTTTAGTGGGTTATCCACCATACTTATGACGTTTACTGGATTCTGGGTATTAGAGTTTAAGTTCTTTCAATTGTTACTTTTTTATATTATGTACTAATATTGCTACTCCATACCCACACAGTAACTTTACTTACCATACTTTCAATAATGATATTCGGCCTTTTGGCAATTGTGCTGTTCTTTGCCGTTGTGGCAGCTGCTATATACTTTGGTTCATAGATAAAGGAAATAAGTAGATATCCCACAGGCGTTGTCAAGTACTGCCACTAGGTGCTGTGTTGTCGTTTTGTAACTTTCATTGACGTTTCCATTAACATTCACTGACGTTTATTCACCAGTTTTTCAATACAAAAATAGAATAATTTTCCAGGTTGTGCTATTCAAACAACTAATTTAGTTTTTTTCATGTCGTTGTGTTGCCCAC
The DNA here is from genome assembly GCA_963931995.1 of Phaonia tiefii. Taxonomy (NCBI): domain Eukaryota; kingdom Metazoa; phylum Arthropoda; class Insecta; order Diptera; family Muscidae; genus Phaonia; species Phaonia tiefii. Next base: position 189,864,004 of record OZ008368.1, on the reverse strand, counting down.
TTTCAAGTTAAAATTTTATTATTTTGATTGTATCTTTTTGTTTACTGTTATTGTTGGTGTTCGTTTCTGTTAATTTGAGAGCAACGGACCCCAAAACAAAAACAAAATCCCTGTTGATGTTGCCTACCACACCTATTGTTAGCACCAGTTCTAAATACATCTTGCAAGGAATATTTTGTTTGGGATCAAACGTTGTAATTATTGCATCCAGCTCCATCTAGAAAATATCCCATTGAACAAGAAATTTCCCAAGGCATGTGTGATATCTACCCTACAAGAAATGAATGATGGAAACTAACACACACAAGCGGCATTCATGCAAACGTGAAAGCCGAGAACTTTTGCTCAGCGCAAGTTTTCCTCGCACCGTTGCATGAGGCACCAACTAAAGTTGCTCAGCGTAGTTGTGCTCAAAACCATATCAGCTGACCAAGATGGATACATAAGGTGGTAGCAGTAGCAATTGCATGTATTATGTATGTGTACTTTTTCTACTGTTCTAGTGCTATCACCTTATTTATGCATCCTAGTCAGATGACAACGAAATGTCAAAAGTTTACATGTTTTTCCATCCCACGTTTGCGCAGCAAATTTGCCTCGAAAACTTTCCACTTTTGAGCAAGTCGCTTTGTATGGGAAATTTGTTTGTTTTGACGTTTGCTGTGCAAGTTTACGATGTTTTCGAGTTTACGAGGTTCTTTCGAGCTTTCATGAAGACCACTACAATATTTTTGCACTGATACGCTTGCAACTATTTTATACTGAGTTCCATTTGCAAGAGTGAAACAACCCTACAAGAATAGTTTCGGTCATTCGACCGTCAGTGTTGATGGAAACTTGAATTTGTTAACGTTTAAAAAGTAAAATTTGTGAATCCTCGACCAAGTGCAACGACAAAAGTTTCGTTACAAGTTCATTATCGTTAAATATCGTGGAATAAAAATAAACAGTGGGTAAGAATAAACTTATGTGATCCGAAAAACAAAGATAATGATTATGAAAAATAAGGCATTTGAAAGCCATCAAAAAATTGTGGAAGATTCAGTCTTGAATGCCTGGCCAAACTTAGGACAAAATCATTAATGAAGCCGGCAGCATGCTCCCTTTCCTGACCATTATAGCGGTGCTAGAGGTAGAGCAGAAATTGGGAACCCCAGATTTTGCTCAAGCAATATCAACAAACTAAAATTTATGGTTCGATATTTTAATATTTTGATATTTATACATACTTCTCACAGAAAATATTCTGAAAGAGGCGTCAGAGGATGTCAGCAGTGTCTGCCCCCCCCCAATGTTCACGGATAACCTGCTTGATATATACAATTCGGATGAGAGGATAGGGAAGCTTATGTGGTTCAACAAGACTGCGTGGTATGTACATATTCTTGTCTATAAATGATTAAATAATTATTAATTTATATACATTCATATATACTTATTATTATTAATATATTTATATATCTCCTTTTCAAATTTTAGATGTGAAGCCACCATAGGATGAAGCAGAAGATTTATTAAAAAATAATATGTATTTTACTTTGTCCAGTTACTACTTTATTCATTTTGGATCGATTATTCTTATTCATTCATTCTCATTCTTTCATTCTTAGTCATTCATTGTTTGTACTTCATTCACTTATTATACAATTAGATATTAAAAATAATAAAAATATACCATAAAATCATTAATAACATCGTCTTTTATTATAAAAGGTATACCCATCACCTTTGACTGATATATCCATCAAATTTGATTAGTCAACTGTGATGGGTATATCCATCAAGTATGATTAGTCAACTGTGATGGATATATCTATCAACTGTGACTAATACTCATATAATCTTTGAATAGTGAACAGCATTAGAGTGAGCAGCTCAGATATATGTTTTATAGGCGACCGAATTCATAAGTTCGAGGGAGATATAAAATCACACGTACACAAAAGTTTCCATCAACTTTTTCATTTCGGCTTTAAGAATGTGATAGAAACTTTGATGGATATACCCATCAACAATGACAGTCAATTGACCGGTCAAATGACTGTCACTGTTCTTGTAGGGTAGTTAATTCCTTTATCTATGCTTTGGTTTTCCCGCATTTACTACACTGAACGGAAAAGCATCGTCACAGGGATGAAAATGTTCATCACCCCAACGTATTATTGCAACGAATTTGTTTAGTTGCTGCAATGAATTTGTTGCAGTGTGTTGCATTGTTGTTATTTCATTGCTGCAATGAATTGGTTTCATTACAGCAATGAAATTGCTTCATTGCTGCAATGAATTTGTTTCATCGCAGCTATGAATTCATCACAGCAATTGATCTATGTTCAAAATTTTCTTTAAAATATAACCACATCATTGTTTCTTAAATTATGCAATTGCCGTTGTGTTGAGGGTTCTGTCATTCAATTATACCGCCACATCTCCCCTTAATTAAGCCACTGATCGCTCTGTAAGCATTGTCTGCAACTGCTCTTTTATTTATTTTAACCAAATTTGTTAAAAGTTCGATTGAATTTATCTCATTGTACGTTAAATTGTTAAATTTTATGATCGTCTTACCTGAAACACTTTGTTCATTTCCCTTCTTCGTTTTCATTGACTTCGAACTAGAGTCCTGCTCAAATGCATTTGCTTTACTAACACAACAAATGACTTACTGCAGTGAGCAATGCTTGTAAGACATTCGAGACCAAAATAACAGTTTTACATTAACGTGAGGAGAAACAAAAGTTTCCCTCGCAACGTTGCATGAGGCACCAAGTAAAGTTGCTCAGCGTAGTTGTGCTCAAAACCATATCAGCTGACCAAGATGGATACATAAGGTGGTAGCAGTAGCAATTGCATGTATTATGTATGTGTACTTTTTCTACTGTTCTAGTGCTATCACCTTATTTATCCATCCTAGTCAGATGACAACGAAATGTCAAAAGTTTACATGTTTTTCCATCCCACGTTTGCGCAGCAAATTTGCCTCGAAAACTTTCCACTTTTGAGCAAGTCGCTTTGTATGGGAAATTTGTTTGTTTTGACGTTTGCTGTGCAAGTTTACGATGTTTTCGAGTTTACGAGGTTCTTTCGAGCTTTCATGAAGACCACTACAATATTTTTGCACTGATACGCTTGCAACTATTTTATACTGAGTTCCATTTGCAAGAGTGAAACAACCCTACAAGAATAGTTTCGGTCATTCGACCGTCAGTGTTGATGGAAACTTGAATTTGTTAACGTTTAAAAAGTAAAATTTGTGAATCCTCGACCAAGTGCAACGAAAAAAGTTTCGTTACAAGTTCATTATCGTTAAATATCGTGGAATAAAAATAAACAGTGGGTAAGAATAAACTTATGTGATCCGAAAAACAAAGATAATGATTATGAAAAATAAGGCATTTAAAAGCCATCAAAAAATTGTGGAAGATTCTGTCTTGCATGCCTGGCCAAACTCAGAACAAAATCATTAATGAAGTCGGCAGCATGCTCCCTTTCCTGACCATTATAGCGGTGCTAGAGGTAGAGCAGAAATTGGGAACCCAAGATTTTGCTCAAGCAATATCAACAAACTAAAATTTATGGTTCGATATTTTAATATTTTGATATTTATACATACTTCTTCACAGAAAATATTCTGAAAGAGGCATCAGAGGATGTCAGCAGTGTCTGTCCCTCCCCCCAATGTTCACGGATAACCTGCTTGATATATACAATTCGGATGAGAGGATAGGGAAGCTAATGTGGTTCAACAAGACTGCGTGGTATGTACATATTCTTGTCTATAAATGATTAAATAATTATTAATTTATATACATTCATATATACTTATTATTATTAATATATTTATATATCTCCTTTTCAAATTTTAGATGTGAAGCCACCATAGGATGAAGCAGAAGATTCATTAAAAAATAATATATATTTTACTTTGTCCAGTTACTACTTTATTCATTTTGGATCGATTATTCTTATTCATTCATTCTCATTCTTTCATTCTTAGTCATTCATTGTTTGTACTTCATTCATTTATTATACAATTAGATATTAAAAATAATAAAAATATACCATAAAATCATTAATAACATCGTCTTTTATTACAAAAGGTATACCCATCACCTTTGACTGATATATCCATCAAATTTGATTAGTCAACTGTGATGGGTATATCCATCAAGTATGATTAGTCAACTGTGATGGATATATCTATCAACTGTGACTAATACTCATATAATCTTTGAATAGTGAACAGCATTAGAGTGAGCAGCTCAGATATATGTTTTATAGGCGACCGAATTCATAAGTTCGAGGGAGATATAAAATCACACGTACACAAAAGTTTCCATCTACTTTTTCATTTCGGCTTTAAGAATGTGATAGAAACTTTGATGGATATACCCATCAACAATGACAGTCAATTGACCGGTCAAATGACTGTCACTGTTCTTGTAGGGTAGTTAATTCTTTTATCTATGCTTTGGTTTTCCCGCATTTACTACACTGAACGGAAAAGCATCGTCACAGGGATGAAAATGTTCATCACCCCAACGTATTATTGCAACGAATTTGTTTAGTTGCTGCAATGAATTTGTTGCAGTGTGTTGCATTGTTGTTATTTCATTGCTGCAATGAATTGGTTTCATTACAGCAATGAAATTGCTTCATTGCTGCAATGAATTTGTTTCATCGCAGCTATGAATTCATCACAGCAATTGATCTATGTTCAAAATTTTCTTTAAAATATAACCACATCATTGTTTCTTAAATTATGCAATTGCCGTTGTATTGAGGGTTCTGTCATTCAATTATACCGCCACATCTCCCCTTAATTAAGCCACTGATCGCTCTGTAAGCATTGTCTGCAACTGCCCTTCTATTTATTTTAACCAAATTTGTTAAAAGTTCGATTGAATTTATCTCATTGTACGTTAAATTGTTAAATTTTATGATCGTCTTACCTGAAACACTTTGTTCATTTCCCTTCTTCGTTTTCATTGACTTCGAACTAGAGTCCTGCTCAAATGCATTTGCTTTACTAACACAACAAATGACTTACTGCAGTGAGCAATGCTTGTAAGACATTCGAGACCAAAATAACAGTTTTGCATTAACGTGAGGAGAAACAAAACGTGCATTGTTTATGTTTGTTTTTTCAAACCAAACTAAGAACACTTCTTGCTCGCGATAAGCTCTCTTCTCTCAAAACCAAAACAATCATAACACATGCCATGTCAATGAATGCAGTAAATCATTTGAATGATCTGAAGTCTGCATTTTCTTATTTTGCTAGAATAGAGTGACAAACAGTGCTGTCGATTTTGTACGTGGGGGAGAAGCAAAATTAAACTGAAATGAAATTATGCTAACTTCATCTATTTTACTTAATTTACTTAATTAGAGAACAAAATTACCTTCATAATTTAATTACTGAATTTTATTTACTTTAATTAATTACTTTAACTTAATAAATACACATTCATTCTGTTACTACATAGGTACTGTTAGTTTTGCTTACATAGAAAACAAAACCCAAATTGAAATTCATTAAAAAGTTTTTATGCAAAACGCTTTCGCAGTTACAAATTTTATTTTGAATCATTTACTGTCGTGCATAACATATTCAAGTGCATTTGTTTTACAAAACACTAGCCCAGTTCACAATCCTGTGCATATGGCCTTGCGTCGTAGCATTTGCAAATTGGTATTGCACATTTTTCCTATACACTAACAAAATATACAGAAATGCAAGTGCAATGGTTTTGCTGATATGCAACACTTATAACCGTAGTTTATATTTCCTCTGCCTTTGCAATACTTATGTGCAAACTTGCAGTCAGAGGGCAAAGTCTAGTCAAAATCATCGGCGGCGGAGATTAAATTTTGTTCTATTTAATTAATTTAATTATTATAATGAAAGAAGTCAAATCTAAAGAGAAAAAAAATCATTTTTATATATATCTATATATATTTAAGATACATAATGTACCAAATATACTATTTTCTGCTATTTATCAGATTGACTAAAATGCAAAAAATTAATTCGGCGGCCACCCAAGCAACCAAAAAAATTCGGCGGCTACTGAATGCCGGTTTCACTAGACTCGACTTCGTTGTAGTCTATGGAGTAGCAAAAAATTAAAAAGTCTAAAAAGGTGTAAGCCAAACAAAAAATTGTCCGATGAAGACATAAGGTCCGATGCTCCTGATGAGCCTAAGCGGAAAAGTACTACTGCAAGTTGTAATTCGATAGAAAACTGCTTACAAGAGTGAGCTTTATTAAACTCTGGATCTTTACTTATTAAATCGCATAACATCGTAAACTGACTCCTATTTACTTTTACCATTTGCCGAAATCTATCTTCATCCATCGTTGTCAAAATATTGTTGCGCCAAATATCTGACTTGGGCACTGCGCTATAAAACCCTCAACGGTACTCCATCACAATAGATAAATTGTTTGTCAGTTCATCTAAAACTGTGGAAGCTTCATTGTCACTCTCCATGTCTAATAAAGAAAAATTTGTTATCAAATCAAATTTAGCGTAGAATATTTCATACCTTCGTTGAATATAATCTCTTTCACAGCTTCGTCTATTAAAGAGTCCATTAATTGTTCCTTAAAACTTCCTTTAGACATAATAAAACCAAAATATCAATAAAAAAAAATAGTTCTTTTTATCAATCAGCTGTAAATTGAAGGGGAACTGTGAATTGTGTGGTTTGCAACAACTGTTGCAAAATTAACTAAAATGAGTGTTCAGAGTTGATAGCAAATATTTACAATTGCAAAAATATGCAATCTTAAATGCACAGGACTCTGAATTGCCCTACTGCTTTAATCAAAACTCACACTTTTTCGCTCTTAAGCTCTATTGCTTTTGTTTTGTTTCTTTACCAAAACAACACCGTTGTTGTGTGCATGTCTCGTTTGCAGAATCAAAACAATCACTTGGCTTGGAAAATAACAAATAGGCTTGAAACCGTTTCAAGCGCACTTGTGCAGGTCTGTACTTCGAACCCAAATACCAAAACAACGAAACAGGCGAGACCGAATTATGGTTAAAACACGAACATTTTGTTACGATTTATACCCACGGTCATAAACACACACAAATGTTCAGTTAGATATTTCGGGGTAGTTTTTCTTCTATCGGTGCGTTACTTTATTTGCTGTCGTGTTGCTCCTTGCATTCTGTTGGTTTATTATCTATTTCATTTACACAAACGATCACAGCAAACACATATATTCACACAATTTATTTTTCAGAATAAAATAGTATTACTTTACTAAGTTGAACTAATTAGTCTGTTTTAAAAAATTATTTAAATTATTCCGGCGGATAAATATGTCTACCACTTTCGGTTGTTGCAAATGAACTGATTTAAGATGTGTACGTGACCCAGCACTCACGCTCACCATTTCCTCTTGCTGGCCTCGTGTTTACGCTCACTCATTTTTTTGACTGCTTTTCTCTCTTTATCTTCATAAAACTTAGTTTCATTGCAATAACGAAATTGTTTCGTCAACTGTAAATGCTGCCAAAACTCCAAAATAAGTAAATAATAAAAATGATCAATAAAAAGTAACAGATACACCAAATATCAATAGTTTAAATCTCATGCACATAATTTTTTTAATTTTTAACCCATTTTTCTGCACAATTCTAATTAAATAAAATTGTTGCAGGAACGAAAAGTAAGTTCTTGCAGCAACGAAATGAAAAATTGTCAAAGAAATCATGTATGAAATTTGTCGTTGCAGCGACTACCAAATTGTCTGCTATACGAAACTTTTCATTGTAGCAACGTAAAAACGTTAACGAAAATGTTTCATCCATACGACGATGTTTCATCCATTCTTTCAGTGTATCTATATGGAATTGCTGAATCTCATAAATCGGTTCTAAGAAGTTTTCTACATCGACAAAATTTACATGGTGGGCATGCACTGACTGGTGGAACAAATCGTATAGAAAATTCACGGGAAAATTCGCATCAGCAGCAATTACAGCACTTCAAAATATCTCTCATTTGTGAATAGAACCCCCTTTAAATATTGTCAAGTGAGTATAAAACTAGAAAGCGCACAGCTCACTGGTTGTGAGAAGCTCTCCCAAATTTAAGGTTTTTCAACATTTTGAAAAATACTTTATTATTTTGAACATTAGCGATAAGCGAAGACTTGTCATTCATGAGTATGAACATCAGCTATTGCTGATGTTTATTGTCGGTTTACCAAATACAAATGTAATTGAAGTTGTTCGTATATTTTTTCAAATTCATCGGCCAGTTAAAAAGCTATCGTCTAAGCTCTTGCTCATGATTGATATATCTGTGGTTCGGTATAGATGTTCAAACGAACATAGTTGAAAAAGTTATTTAAGTTTTGACTTTAAAATTTATTTTCAACCTTTGTGATACTTATTTTTGGTGAATACAAAAAGAGTATCGTTTTCCCATCCTTGCGTGAAATATACAAAGTTATAAATATATATTTTCTGTTTTCCACTTTTATTTTATTGAATGTACGAAGTATATCAGTAACTTTAAAGGGGTTTTTGTTCGTATATAATAAATAAATATTAGTAGTTTCTAGTACGCCAGACAAAGACGGAGTTGTAAAATAATATATAGTTTCCGAAATAAAGGGGGGTTCCACAATTCCCGCATATTCTACAATTCCCGAAGATACTCTACCTCATATTTTTCGAATATAACTTTTTTAATATTAACCTAGTGTATTTATTATTTGTACTACATTCACTTTACCAATTGTCTGTAATACATTCACTTGATCAATAAACATTGATAATATTTAATATTTCTTCGCAGAGCGACAGAATAGAAAATGATGTTTCATAATACCCGAAGTTATACATAATTTACCAAATTATTGTTACAAAACAAAACAAACATATCACACACGATAACAAAAAAATAAATATCACACAAGTTGAAATAAATTCAAAATAATAAAGTACTTTTCATCAATATTGAAAAAACTTAAACTTTATTTTGGTTTTCAAATTGTACTTAAATGAATAAATACGTTCACAAATTTTGAATGAAACTATTTTTATTGAACAAAAACATTTTCAAGTGTCACAAAGATAAATACTTTTCTTTCAAAACTTGAAAACGTTTTTATTCGTTTAAGTACAAGTTGAAAACCGAAATAAATTTAATGGTTTTACAGCATTGATTAAAAGTATTTTATTATTTTGAACGCAAGCGAACCACATTCATGAGCATGAACATCAACTATTGTTGATGTTCTTCGGTATACCGTCCTTCTTGATTCCAAATAGGAATGTAATCGAAGTTCGTAACACTATCATATTCACATTTTTTTGGTAATATTTTTTTAAATTCATCAGCCGAGTAAGCTCATGCTCATAAATGACAGGTCTCATATTCACAATTTTTTGGTAATATTTTTTTTAAATTCATCAGCCGAGTAAGCGCATGCTCATAAATGACAGGTCTGTGATTCGATATAAATATTCAAACGAACATTGTTGAGAAAGTTATTTAACTTTTGAGATTAAAATTTATTTTCAACTTGATATTTATTTTTGTTGAAAACAAAAAAAAGTATCGTTTTCCGATCCTTTCATGAAATATACTGAATGAATACTTTTAGATCGTATATCGTGGCTTTATTATGATGTTATTACAATAAAGTATATACACGCTGAAAAAAAATGGCCATTTTAACACGCTGCTGCAAACAAGTTATGCAGGAAACATTTATTTGTTTAGGCAAACTACAAACATTAATTTACTTGTGTGTGGTAAACACACAAATACTTACGCCGAAACACCAGCGTGTTTCCTCCCAATGAAACATATACTTACATGGAAGCACATACATGTTTCTTACAAACATACATGTACTTACGTGGAAGCAAATTTTTGTTTCTGTGCAAACATACATATTCTCACTTGGAAGTACATACATGCTTCTTACAAACATACATTTACTTGCGTGGAATTCATTTTTCAAATTCAAATTTAATAGCAAACGAATTGCAATTCTAAATTGAATTGGAAATGAATTGCAAATCAATTTTCAAATTGCACTACTGAGGGGTGTATTCAAAATGCTAAACATTTAAAACTGATTTACTCAACCAGGCCTACAACTTATATTAGGTCATTTAAAAGTATATTAAAGTTTTTCTAATTTGTCATAGTGTTATTTTTAAAAACAATCAAATATAATTAAAATAAAAGATAATAATAATAAATATTTGTATTACATATTATTAATTATAACAAAATTAGTAATAATAATTCGTCCAGGAATTAAAAATAATTATAAATTTTCAGATAATAGTTATAATAATTCATCCAGGAATACTTATACATTTTTTGTTATTAAACGTGAAATAAATCATTTATGATTTATGATTACCTCGCGGAGCGCAGGATTTTGTAGATGGCACGTAATACGCAGAAACAATTTCGGTATGAAAAATTGACACAATAGATTCTGACAATCGTGACGCTTAAGTCTGAAAGAAAAACTAGGTAACAATACTGACATGCATACTGTTCGACCAAAAACTTACATTTTATTTGGATTATCGTTCAAGCAATCGTCAATAATAGTTTTGGCAAGCTTTACTCTATCCCTATTTTCAAGGTGTTTTCCTGCTAAAAACTGTTTCAAAATCTTGTTTACATCCTTTAATGACTTGATTGATTCCACTGTAGGAATTTTATTCTGAGGTAATTCATAAGGCGAAATAGGTCTAGATTCGGGTGCAGATTCAGAGTCACAAAAAGACAACGATCCTGTAGATAATGTACCGGAAACTGTTGACGCTGATCCAGCCGTATGGCTCTAAAAATATTTGTACAATTATAAACATGAATTTATGTGGCGAATTTTATCTTACCTGTGGTTTTTATGTCTATATAAAATGTTGGTACAGCAATGTATTGACAAACAATACTCTTGAACTGGCTGGGCTTGATTTTAGCTTCATTTATAAACAAAGAAATTCCGTCAGCACTAAGATTGAATTCCTTTGCAGCTGTAATTTGACAAGATTCCGAATTTCAATCGACAGCAACACTTCTGTGGCTTGGTGATAAAGGGGTCAATGCCAATATTCGATTGGTTTTTAGTTAATATATGTATGTATTTCTTCTTTGGTTTCTTTCATCATGCTAAAACAGCCAACAACCACAACAGATTCATAAAATTTATTTAATTTATATTCTTCTCAGGTGTAGTTTAAATAATTATTTGTTAACTCTACTATCGTAATTGTATCATTGACTCATTTAGCACCAAGCCACAGAATTATAACATACACTATACACACTCACTCTACTTACCACTTGTTCCAATGAAAAAACAAAACAAAATACAATCAACAAAAAAAAACAAAACACACGCTACACGTTATACAGCGACCGACGCGAACAATTGCAGATTGACGACTGAATGCCAGAAACTGAATGCCAGAAACACACAAACAGTAGCTAAAAAAGCGTGACTTAACAAAAAATTGAGATACAAACAAATCAATGCTTCGGCACAAATGTACTACTTTATTGCATTTAATAAACTTTTCGCGTGTTTTTTCTCAAGTACGCTATTACTTATGCCCAAACAAGTAATAATAATTGCAAATAAGTAATATTTACATCCAAGTGAGTTTTGTTTAGATACAAATAAACATTACTTGCAGCAAGTTGCAAACACGCGATTTACTTGTGTACAAACATTTAAAAAATGCCGATTTTTCAGCGTGTATCCACACTCCAAAGATGGGGAGTGGATATATTTGTAATTGTAATGATAAAATGAAAAAAAAATAATGACTATTGGAAAAAGGGCTGAAATTCCAATCATCCATGGGCGAACACATTGGAGGCATGCATTGTCCGGAACGTCATGCTATGATGTCGTGATTATTCTCCTTGTTTGATTCGTTTATCATTACAATATTACAAATAGTTTCGCTTTATCACAACTATCTCATCCTAAAGGTATGTGAGGGCTGCATTGTGTTCTCATTATGAAACACTACTCAATTTGAAGTACATCAATCTGTGAAATACAGAGATTATTTTAACTGACAAAGTCAGAAGGATTGATTCAATGAATGCAGAGGAGTGAGGAACTAGTTTTCGTAGATGGTATTGGATCCCTAATTTCAAATGGTGGAGAAAGACAATGGGTTACATTCGGTAACAGTCCAATGGCTATCCTCTACCGGTTTCTGCATCAGGCTGAGGCATCGCTGGTACGCCACGCTCGGCTTGAGCTCGTCGGGGCAGAAGTGAAGTTCTTGCCAGACATCCTGACCGCCTAGCAACTCGCATCACGATAAAAGTTTGATCCATACCAGCTTGGTATTGTACCACAGGAATCAAAAAAAGAGAAGATCGTAGCGCCCTATCATAACATCTGTAGATGAATGCAAACATTTATATGATAACTCTTAGGATAGATTGAAACGTTTATTAACATAAACTTGCGGATTCTTGTTGCGCTGACGGATGTTCATGTCAGGCTGCGGAGTGTCTATACCCACCCTTATAACGGGTTTTTCAATAGGAGCGCTACAAAAGTTTTTTTAAATAAAACAAAACCGGTTTTAGATACCAATTAAATTCTTTATTCCTGTGAAAGTACGTTCGATGCCATTATGTATGGAACTCGATTTCTTTTGCATGGCCACCAAGGACACGCTTGCAGAAGTCCAGACGCTGAACCCAATTTTCGACGGTTTTCAAGCATAAATCGGCCGATACTGTTGCAATTTCACGTTCGATATTCGTACGAAGTTCATCAATCGTCGCTGGCTTGTTGGCATAGACCATAGACTTGACGTAGCCCCACAGGAAATAATCTAACGGCGTCAAATCGCACGACCGAGGCGGCCAATCGACTGGGCCATTTCGTGAGATAACACGTTCACCAAACTTGGTTTCCAATAAATTGATTGTGGCATTCGCTGTGTGGCTTATGGCGCCGTCCTGTTGGAACCAGGACATGTGGTCCATATTATCCAATTGGGGCCAAAAATATTCGGTTATCATTGAACGGTAGCGATTCGCATTCACAGTAATGTGCCGGTCTTGATCATCACGGAAGAAGTTCGGCCCAATGACGCCGCCGATCCATAAACCGCACCAAACCGTAATTTTTTCGGGATGCAATTATGACTCATGGATTACGTGTGGATTTCTGTCTGACCAATAACGCATATTTTGCTTATTGACGAAGCCATTCAGCCAGAAATGAGCCTCATCGCTGAAGATGATTTTCCGATGAAAATCCGAATCATTTTCAAGTTGTTGCTCAGCCCAATGACGCTTATGGTGGTCAAGCGGCTTCAGTTCTTGCGTCAATTTGATCTTGTAAGGATGCAGGCCAAGATCTTTTCGCAAAATTCGCCACAACGACGTCACAGAGATGCCCAACGCTTGAGAACGACGTGTGTGAGACACATTTGGGCTTTCTTGAACTGAAGCCTCAGCGGCAGCAATATTCTCGACACTACGAGCACTTCTTTGTCTCACTGGCACGGGAACATTTTGTACTGTGCCTGTGGATTCAAATTTTTCCACTAGACCCTCAATTGTTGATCTGGTAGGACGATAATGACCACCATAAATTGGACGTAGCACTCTTAAAGTTGAGGCCACTGACTCCAAATTTCGGTAGTAAATTTTAATAATTTCGACTCGTTGTTGGCTCGTATATCTTTCCATGATGAAATGGAAAATCTTACTGAAGAGAAATGTCAAAAGAGCGGGGAAAAATGTAGCGTCGTTTGCTGTCCCTATCGATTTACTTTTGTAGCGTCTCTGTTGAAAAACCCGTTGGAACATAAATGTCCTCCATTTTAATTTATAGACGTCCCTTATAATATTATATCGCTTTTACCCTTGCATTTTTACCAACTCGTTTCTCATGTCTATTACATACCTTTATTATTTTCTCTTAAAGCCATAATCAAAAAACTTTACTTCAGAAACAAGATCTACAAATTTATTGATTAGAAATGTTATCAGTAATTATACAGTATATTTTTATAAATTTCTTTACTCTACTTGACAATAAACCTAACTTCAATAAGCACTATCTCAAACTAAATCTTTACTGAAATCTAAACTCGAATCAAAAATAAACTAGATCAAAATCTCTCAAGAATCTGTAAATCTCATACTAAAATCAAAACTAAATTGCTAGGGACACTAAATGAATAGGTCGAACTCTAAAACAATCTTTTTTACTAAATCCAAATCAACAAAACTAGACTGCTAGAGACACTAAATGAATAGGTCGAAATCTAAAACAATCTTTTATAACTAAAACTAGATTGCTCGAGAAACTAAATTATTAGGTCGAAATCGAAAACAATCTTTTATCACTAAACTCGGTTTCCCGAGACACAAGTTAACTTCTAACTTGTTCAAAAAAATTTAATTCAAAAATCAAAACTCAAAACCTACAATACTAAAATACTATACTCGTTTACCCGAGACACAAGTTAACATCTAACTTGGTCAAAATCAATAAACTCAAAAAATCTAGAAATCAAAAAAAAAAACAAAATAATCGACATTCGGTTACCCGAGACACAAGTTAACATCTAACTTGGTCGAAATCAATAAACTCAAAAAATCTAGAAATCTAAAACCAAAATAATCTACACTCGGTTACCCGAGACACAAGTGAACATCTAACTTGGTCTAAAACAAAACTCTATAAAACAATAATTCGAAATCAACTATACTCGAGACACAAGTTTTCTTCTAACTTGGTCAAAGTCAATAGTTAAAATGATTCAATTATTTGCTCAAACTTATGATTTACTTTGGTGCTTATGACTAAGGTTATACTCTCTTATTCTATGAATACAACAGGAATTTGTATAATTATCGACTTATCGATAATACTTTCATGCTTAAAGAGATATGATGTAAGTTGTGTTTATTTATCTTAAAAAAATATATAATAACATGGATTTTCAAAATTACAGGGAGAAATTTACTTTACATAGAAGTTGTTTCTCTTAGTAAGTAATAATTATGAGTGACCATAACATAGGAACATAGGAATGAAGAGAGAGAAAGTTGGGGGTTAAATGACAACTCAAATTCCTAAGAATGTTTCTCTTACCGGCAAGTATTTAAACCTGCAGAAACTTAACAGAATCGAATTTAACTTGATTCTCTTTATCTCCGAATGAGATCGTTAATGAATTAACATGAATCAAGCGCCACTTTATGAATGGACTCTCATTCGTGTTATGTTCTAACTTTTTCTCTCTTCTTTCCCGTATACAAATGTAAGCAGAAAAGAGGCACTCTACCGATAGAATTTTAAACACAACTTATAGTAAAATTTCTCTTTTCACAAATTTTTAAAAACACAAAGGAACACTCTTTATAATTGGGATTTTAACCCCTTAAGGAAATTAAATATTTAGGTTGCTTTTCTTTTTCTAGCACAAATATAATTATTTTCGGGAAGGTCCCAGAGAACTAACCCGCCACATAAGTCGCTGTAGGGGAAAAAGGATTATTTAAATAACAAAACAAATAATAGGAATGTATAAATATATATAAATGATTTTGATATTACAATTTAGGGCAATGACTAGGAAGATTACCCACACCGCCTCAGTTGGCTATGGCAAATACGATGATCGTCGACGAGCCGTCGTATAAGACGTCTTCATTTAACCTCTAATATCAAGATACCGTTACTAAATGTTTTGCCTTCCCTGTATCCCGTTGCGGGCTTTTACAGATGTGTTACTATTGTATGTCTTTATTTAAATGACAGACTAACTTAAATATTTAGTTTCTTTCCTTTTTACAAATTTGAAATTCTGAATTCTTTTCTTTGGTCGATATTAATTAAAATGACCTTCCTTTCTATGATAGTTATAACGACTTTTAGCTTATCATTAACTTTAAAATTCGGTTGTCATGCGCCGATTACATCTATATGACTTTGCATTTTGCGCCCACCTTTTTCAAGAGCACCATATGACACAGACGATTGTGTACCGTTATTGAATCACGGCCTCGTCGAATATTGTGATACACGTGGTATTTCCACGCTGTAGTCTGAACTCTTTTTGACCTGATAACGTGGCGCTTTCAATTTATCACCGTTCGCCTGCCCGCAATTGCTTTTCACTTGAAATTTCTTGCTGTCAGACCAATACAAGGGAGGTGGAAGAGGAAATAGTCTGCACTTGTCAAGCGGTCGACCGACTCACTGACCACAATAGGATTTGGCACTTTCTTTTCTTACAAATGGATTTTCAGACATTTACCCTCTTTTCACGGCACAAGAATGGGGAGAAAATGTGTAGTATTTCTTGACCTTTTTGCTGCGAAATGCATGCTGTTGTCCTATTTGTTATCTCGGCAGAGGTGGTAATATTCTGTTAAAGCGTCAATTGTCTCTGGCTTGTCGGCGTAACACTTCTCTTTGAGGGCACCCCACAAATAATAGTCCAACGGTGTCAAATCGCAGCTCCGAGGTGGCCAAACGACATCAGCTCTGCGGCTGATAATGCGATCTTCAAAAACAGGGCGCAAAACATCGAGTGTAGCTTCGGCTGTGTGGCACGTAGCGCCGTCCTGTTGAAACCAACTGTTGCCAATATCCTCCTCTTTAATTTTTGTGAACAAAAATTCGTTCAACATGGCCCGATAACGATCGCCATTGACTGTAACGGCCACTCTTTGCTCATTTTCGAAGACAAATGGCCCAATTATTCTTCTGGGCCAAAATCCGCACCAAACAGTGACTCGTTTTGGGTGCAGCGGCTTTTTAATGTATACGTGCGTGCGTGCCAAGATCAAAATGAGCTTCATCTGAAAAGATGATTTTTTTTTTTGGCAAAATCGGCATCTTCTGTAGGTCGAACGCAGCCCAATTTTCCCCATATTTCCCAGCGTTGTTCAAGCGTACACACAACCATATTCGTTCAGCGGAAGGATACAACTAATTATCTGTCAAATCAGACTTGAGCTAAGTGTTACCATTCACGAAATAAGCACTAGTTGAAAAAAAAAACGTTAGATAGCGGACCCTACATACATATACATATATATTCCTTAAAAGTGGAAACTACACTTTTCTAATATACCTCAAAAAGTTGATGGTCATACAATCAGAAACGACAACAAAAACGATATTTTATTCCCAATTTTACAGAAAAATATAATAAAATAATACAAAGCTTAATACTTTGTAGGGTTGCCCTTGTATATTATGACATAGGTCAATCTCTGTGGTAAACTCTCTACCAAAGTCCGGCATCGCCAGGTTGGTATTGATTCCCAAACTTCCTTAATATTTCGAAAATGTTCGTCACTATTTCTTGGGGGTTTTGTGTTTAAACCTCGTCCGACATTTGCCCAAAGTTGTCAATTGAATGTAAGATTTAATTATAGTGGCCAGACCAAAACATAGGTAATCGTATCCATAAACCATTGCTTCACAACTCGGGAAGTATGCTTAATGTAGTTGCATTACATTTTCAAGAATATGCGAATTCGGCCATCTATGCGGTGTATAAGACCAACACCATACCAACTAAATGTACCCCATAACATCACATTTCCTCCTCCGTGTTTAATTGTCTTGATGGTGTATCTAGGATACAATGATTTGTTTAGTTGCCGTCTTATATAAATAAGCTCTTCCATCCGAACCAAACAAATCAAATTTTGATTCGTCGCTTTGCTTTTCTTTTTGCAAATTTTAAACGTTTTGAAATATGTTTGCTTGAGACGTGCGGCTTTTTTCGTGCAATGTATCCATGCAGACCAGCTTCTTGTAATCTACGTCAAATAGTTATACACGAAATATTGTGAGAGATTTGTGGTGTCACAAGAGTATCAGTTGTGGTTGAAGTAAAAAATGGGTTGACTTTACATACTCTACAAATAATTCTATCGTCATATGTAGTGTACTGGCATTGAACTTCTTTTACGGGTCTTTAAACTTCCCGCATTTTGAAATAATCATATTGGGTCAAAAACCATTTTTTTAACAGTAAAATCGTTTTGCTATGACTGGCATTGATTGTTTTCTTTTTTGATAACAGCGCCGCACAATTTGCGAAATCCTGGAGTGCCCCCAATATTTGTACTGAATTGAATTGTTAATTAGTAAAATGTTGGTTAAAATATAAAAAAAAAAATAATTTACGTTGAAAATAAAATTATTTTCCACTATTTACGAATGCGTTTCTAATTATCTGTCCACATTCAGCAATACGTGGACCGAAGAAATGACAGAAACTAGGGTGAGAATATAACGGGAGTTACCAAAAAGAAATGTAACTTTAAAAATATCGTTTCTAATTGTATGACCACCACTGTGTACTGATTTTGACAGAAATAACGCAAATTCTTGGATATGATCCTATAGTCTTCAACACCTTTAGGTAGTTGCATTAGTAATTTCGTGGTTCAGCTGTTAAAATTAGCTGAATACTGAAAAATGTACACAAAATGTGAAAAATTTAATAAGCTTGTCTTACTTGATACAAGGTCTATGTAGTAAATTGCATTTTGATTGAAATACTTTGAATTTCATTAACAAACAAAATCAAATTTGACAGCTTACAAACGGAAATGATCAAAAAACCACAAATCAGCAGGTCTGACGCGTTTACCCGATAGATAATTCTACCATGGTTTGACCATAAACCAGAGATCGATCATACTAGTATTACAAATATTATGGAAGTTCCTTATTAACATAACTGAGAAAAATTGCGATGATTATATTTACATTCAGTATACAATGTTTCCATATCAAACACTTGTATTGTGATACTATAAAAAAATGGTTTCCCATTACATCCCATGAATGAATTGGGGAGAGCTTCTCACAACCAGTGAGCTGTGCGCTTTCTAGTTTTATACTCACTGATTGGGACCGAGCGGTATTTTGAGTACCTTTTTCATGGCTAAATACTCGATAATGTCGCCGTCACTATGCGAGGTGACCGCCGCTGAAAGAAACTCAAGGAGGTCTGAGCCGGGATCGAAACCAGGGTCTCATGTATAAGAGGCGCGCACACTAGCCATTGCACCACCGACGGCCACACTAGTACAGTACACTCAAATTCCGACCCAAACGGTTGTCGTGTTGTTGGAATTCGACAATTGGAATCACGTTTTTTGTGAGGATAGTAATAGTTTTATAATGCTCTTTGCACAATCGTCTTGTATTTGATACGAAATTCGTTTTATATTAGGAAATAATATAAACGACAAAAGTGGAAATAGTGAAAAGAATCGATAAAGACAATGAAAATAGTGAATATACTCCTGGGAATATGGCACGCAGCGTCTCGTTGAGCAGGGAAACTGAGATGAAAGACGAATAACTGAGACAGCAGTAATAAATTAACCGTAATTACATTATACCTGGATATCCTGTCTTTAGGCTGTCTTCGTGAAGCTGCCATTGTATAGAAATAAAAAAATCTGCATCCTTACCATCCTCGTCCGATTTTCCTACCATACCACTTTGACATGGTATTCAGTGTAAGTTTGGATTATTCGTCCAATGATGTTTAACCATCCTAGAGTTAAAGGATCAATAAGATGGCACTTGAAGTGTTGTTAGCCTATGTAATATTTCTTGTACATTTTTCTATAGCTTAAATTTTAACTCGAAACAGAGTTTGCATCTTTTCCATAGGTTCGGAGACATTCGTGGTTGTTCCTAAAAAAATCTGCACATATTCCGAGTAGGATTTGCGATCAGCACTGACTTCTAGCAACAACATTTAGATTATTAAATACATATTACATTATGATGACGATATCATATTACCCGGCAAAACATTCCCCATGACATTTAATTTTGACAATTAATTTGACATTTAATTTTGTTTTAATTTAAATGCAAGCGTTTTATTTGAGAGATCCCTAGAAAATTAATTAACTAATTAATTTTAATTACGCTCTTTATTGAAAGTATGTAGACCATTGTTGTTGAAGTGCTAAGTAGGCGGACCATTGTACAACCCCATCATGAAGAAGAATATACTTATTGAGGCTAAGAGAAAAATTATTTTCTAGTTTTTAGTGCATTTTATAAATAAAACGAACAAAATTCTATTCGACGAAAATTCTGCTTTACAAAATTCTGTTTTACAAAATTCTGTTTTTCAAAATTCTGGTTTCCAAAATTCTGTTTTCAAAATTCTGTTTCACAAAATTCTGGTTCACTTTATTCATTTTTATTTTTTTTGAACACGACACATTAAACAACACAATTGCGACTAATTTTAAATAAAATGCTGGAACCTAAATTTATTTAAATTTGCAGTGTTTTTTTAAACAGTATTTTTTTTAAAATGTAAGGGAAAGTTAGGGCAAAGTGATTTCTTAATTGTTTTATTTTTATGTATGTGTTTGTAATTGCATTTTCAGTTAAATAAAAACTTATTTGAAACAAATCGCGCGATTTTGTTTAATTATTTATTACATATTTCATAATTTGTTTCCAACGAATAAATATCTAACCATACACGTACGTTATTATATGTAACATTTCCTTTTCATAATAAACTGGCTTTAATTCTTAATAAATAATTTAACGGCATTTTATTTTTTTTCTCATAATGAAAGGGGAATAACATATTTCAAAAACCAGAATTTTAATAGACAGAATTTTATTAAAAACAGAATTTTGTAAAACAGAATTTTGTGGCTATCCCAAATAAAACACTGTAACTTAATTTTTTTTAATTATTTTCTTTTTATATAACTGCACTGCGAATCACTAAATAAGGAATTATATAAGTATATTTCGAACTTGGAACGGAAATATTATTTAAACTAGATATAGGAGAATTACGAAATTCATTACTAATAAAGTCCATAATGTTACTATATACAGCCGCGGTCAAAATAATAGCACCACGCACAAATTTATATTGACTCCGTTTACATCTGTTTAACAGTTGGGCCAATTTAACTCAAAACAAGATAATAAATTCTTTGATGTTAATGGTTTATTATCATAAGAAAATTATTTGGTTTTTTCAACAGTTTATAATTTGCTAATTAATTTAAACAAAAAACTTGAAAACTACCCAGTAAATAATAGCACTTCATTTCATTTTTAACAAACAATAGTGGTCTTTCTTAAAATAAATCAAAAATTGTACTCAGATATCTTGTTGATAAATAAATTGTATTGTTTCAATACTTTGTCGCGTGACCTTTGTTTTCTTACCGCGGCACAACGCCTTCCCATGGAATCGACTAAATGCTGGCATCTTTCAACTTTGATGGAACTCCAAATTTTCTGCACAGCCTCCCAGAGCCCTTCAACGCTTGTTGGTTTTATTGTTGATACACCCTTCTTTATATCCGTCCACAGATTTTCGATAGGGTTCAAATCTGGGGACTGTGCAGGCCACTCCATTACATTGATAGAGTTATCGTTGAACCATTTTTTTGCCATTTTGCTGGTGTGTTTGGGGTCATTGTCTTGCTGGAAGACCCACACCAGCGGCATTTCGTAGGAAGCATACGGCAGCATAATTTCATCAAGGATTTTTACATAAACCGATGCATCCATAACGGTTTTGATCCAATATATGGAACCCACACCTTGATATGAAAAGCAACCCCATACCATAATACTATGACCTCCATGTTTTATAGTTTTTGATGTGAATTTTGGCATGTATTCACTGTTAGGTGGCCTACGGACAAAAGATCTGGAACCCTTTCCACCAAAAAGGACAATTTTGGATTCGTCAGTCCAAAGCACATTACCTATTAGGTAGGTATTTCACACTTACTTACCAACAAGATACTGCCTCAATTCATTCTGCCAGAGCTGTAAAACATTGGGTTCATGTGGAAATGTGGAACGTTTTCATTGGCCCCATATTCACCCGATCTAAATATGGGCATTTCCAGAGAAAAAGTGCCACCCTATGTCACATCACGTCACCCTCGTTAATTGTTTATATTTTATGGCCATGTGGTTCGATTTTTTTCTATTCTTTTCCTAAATACAGAATGTAAGTAACTACATATTTAGTAAAAGAAAAGAAGACAATCAAACTAACTGGTCCTAAAATATAAGTAATTATTGAGAGTGACGTGATGTGACAAAAGGTTGACCTTTCTGTGGAAATGCCCATATGTATAATGGAAAATGTCTAGGGATAACTTGAACGAAAAGTTTACGAAGATGGGAAGCAATAAGAAACAAATGAGTCCTTGAAAGACGAGATAAAAGATCAATGGGACTCAATTTCTTTGAATTATATATGGTCACGTTATCAATAAATTCTGACTATGTTTATCAAGTTTGTTTTATTATTATTATGCTCTGTGTCTTATGGCTCAAAAAAATTTTCAGAGTAAAATTTTGAGATTTGCGTGGTGAGTTTACCCAGGGCTACTCAAAAATTTGACAGAATGTAATAATTTGACAATCAGTTTTACAAGGTTGCATTTAAGTGAATTGCGTGTAAAGCGACACACACATTTACAGATTTTGCTCCTAATGTATAAGAAAGTATTTGTTGGTGAAATAGACAAAACACGAGACCTTGATATTTGGTTCTTGTTGGTTTGGTGATTTAGTTAGCATTTTTGTTATTGTCGTCAGATTGAGTATTTTTTGGATTTATCTATCCAAAATAAAATAAGTGTTGAGCGTATCGCTAAAATAGCAATCACACACGCACATGGATATTCATAGTGTGCTCATAGGTATTTTATCTAAAAATAATTTCTATTGTCAAAATTTTCATACTATTTGATTTGGCACAGCTTAAACACAAATATTTCTTCACAATACAAAAAATTATTCAACACTATCTACCACACACAACCTTAGTCGTAAATTTGACAAAAAAATTAATTAATCTGTTATTTTCTGTAGTTTTTCATTTTTCCCTATTCAACCATTAATTTATTACATGTAAATAAAAAATAACAATTTTATTAACAATTTTTTTTTTGGTGTTGCATTGGGTTGTTCGGTACTAGTTTATTTAAACACTAACTGGGCATCCAGGCCCTCGGCACTGCTTTCAACCTTAAAACTTCGCCATGTCGGGGAAGCTTTATTGACATTCGTTCAACGAGACTCCACTTCCCCCGGAGTAACCTTTAGTTCACGCAGCCTAGGCCACAATTAAGTAGCCCAGACCGCACTTGCAAAAAAACCTCCCTCACCAAATGCAATTACATTTACTCAAACCAGATATTTTCAGTTTTATTTTTTTGTAATTTTTAAAATATGAAAAAAATTGATTTTCCTTTTAAATATTAAATGTTAAGACTAATGCTGTTAAGACTAATGCTGTTAAGACTAATACGCTGATTCCAGATATAAAATAAATAAAATAAATAAATGGTTTCCCACTACATCCCATGAAGGGACCGGGGAGAACTTCTCACAATCACTGAGCTGTGCGCTTTCTAGTTTTCACTCACTGATTGGGACCTACAGTTTTACACCGATTCCGAACGGTATTTTGAGAAGCTTTTTCATGGCTATATACTCGATAGTGTCGCCGTCACTAAGCGAGGTGACCGTCGTCGAAAGAAATTTGAAGGTGGTTGGAGCAGGGATCGAACCCAGGATCTCCTGTACAAGAGGCGCGCACACTACCCATTGCACCACCGACGGTCAATATAGCGATTTTAATGCAGAGTTTGAGCAAAACTGTTCATTAGGCCATATGTTGGAAACGGAATTCATAATGAGTGTAGCTAACCCAACTAAAAAACCGCCAATTGAAAAATATAAAACGAAAAAAAGATTTTTAAAATTTTAAAAATCACAAAGTAATTAAACTTTTGTTACAACCAATTTAAAAATCTCCATACCTCGAAAAGTAAATGACGAATTACTGATCGAACAACAAATTCATAATTAGCGTACGAAACTTAACTAAGAAATATTTAAAACTAATAAAAAAAATTTTAATTTTTAAAATCACAAAAAAAAAGAAAACGGAAAAAATCTGGTATCAGTAAAAGTAATTGCATTTGGTGCGGAAGGTTTTTTGCAATATCAAAAAAGTAAAAATACCTTATATCATATTGCGAGAACATTGTGATATTAAAAAAAAGTTAAAAAAATTACTAACCCTAGTGTGCATGTGTTTCATTTCCACCAAATTCTCGTCGAAAGTCACTGGGCGGGCTAACGACAGTTGTGATACGGTTTTTTATGCCAGATTTTTCTGCCACAATTTCTTCGTAATACAAGTAAAAACTGAAAGAAAATTGTTGTGTTCTTTAAATCAAAACTAATTTATTGCATATAAACTTATTTTAAAAGTCATAAGTGCGAATAAAATAAAATTAACAGCCTGTTTCTCTATCTCGAACGAAATTTTCGTTCGTGTTCTAGACGCAAGAAAGTTGATTTGGGTTTCACAATCTTGTCGTTTCAAGTCCAATGAAAACATTAAATTTTTCAGTACAAAATTTTGGTTTCTAATCTCAGATGACTGAAGTTCGTTTGGGGACTGTAGTTGGGAGAAACGAACTTCTGTTAAGTCATACATGTCATTTCGTTTGGAAGGACCGAAAAATTTTTTCAGCAAACGAGTTATGAAAAACATAAGCTGAAAAAAACATTTGCCATAAACATTCCGCCAACTGTTCCCTCGGTTACAACTGTTCCTCGGTTAGTTGACCCTAACTAAAAAAAAACGTTTGCGAGTAATTAAAAACGTTTGCAGTAAACGAGTTATGGAAAATTAAAGCTTAAAAAACGTTTGTGGGAAACGAAAAACGGTTCCACCAACTGTTCTTTCGGTTACAGCAACCGAGTTGCAATTAAATCTTTTATTTATGGCTTAAATAAGCTCTTTTTTGTTTACATTTCCAACTTTTATGATTTTGGTTTTACCCATAAAGTTTGTTTTAAAAAAGTTGGAATTTTTGTCTATTTTTTCAGTGTATGTATACCTACACGTCTATCTCGATTTGCATTCAAATAGCAACTTAAAGCGCAGCAAACTACAGCGCCTCAATTGCCCAACCAAGGTAGAAGCATTAGAGTGTGTGATCAATTTAATGTGTTTGCGTAAGTTTGTATGCCAAACGAGTGGATAAGACTGTGTATACAGTCGACAGAATGAGAGAATGAGCGAAATTTACGTTCTTCGTAATCTGTGCTCTCATTAGAAAAATGGCTAATTTCAGTTATCGCAAACGGTTTTTAACTTGTAATAATTTTGTACGCGTTTACTTCAAACGAGAACTCGTTTGCAACAACGTGATACACATTTGCGATATATGAGTTTATTTGGGAGAACTACGTGAACGGTTGCGATTAATAAATTAATACAAATCAATCAAAGTATTGTTGTGGCAACCGAGCAATAAACCTTTTTTCTTTGAGTGTATATGGCCCAAAAATCGGAGAGTCTGCTTGGCCTTGGACATATAAATATTGCAAGGAACCGAATCAGCATATTCTCTTGCTAGAAAGATTATGCGAAGTATAAGCATAACTCGGATGCCTCAGTTAGTACTCCGATTGGCTACATGAATGAACTGCTGTACTCGTTGGCGAGTACTGTGTGCAAGACCATTTTACTGATTGTGCGATTAGCACGTTGTCTAGGTTTTAGCTATTGTGCATCAATTTTGTATGGCTCCTTTTTTGTGTAATCGTTCCGATTTATATGAATACATACTATATATTTAAATTTTTTGCTATTTGACAATGCTGTCTTCCAGCCTTTAGTCTCACTTGTTACTGTCTCTACTACCTATTCCTTCCTTGCAGGACACTCACAATGACCCAACCGACCTTCCATTGTAGTATCAAATACGTAATTTTCTGTTATCTATGTTTGATATGCTTCCTAAACCGTTCATGAAGTTTTTTTCGATCAGCAAAAAAGATCAAAAAACATTGAAAATTGATATGCGATGTACTGTAAGAATTGTGCTTCTTCTCTCAGTACATTTTTTCCAATTCCGAGAAATTTCATTAATTAAACTCAAATGATTGTTTTAACAACAAACATACATATAATTAACACAGTCTTGAGAATTAACAAACCACGAGCTATAGAAGAAACCAAATTCCGTAAGATTTTGAAAATAATAGACCGGTTTACATAAAATCTGTACGCATTCTGTACATCGATTTACGAATGCTTATGGAACGTTTAAACATTAATAAAACCTTGAATAAAAAATATTTATAACTACAGGCTTTTTAAAAAAGTTTGAATTTTTGAATGTTTTTATTTGTCTTGCGTGAAATTTGCATATTAGGGTGTACTCAAAAACAATATTTTCAAACCGGTAGGAGTGAAAAGTGGCCCTACAAAAATCGTTTGTCTTTCTCGTAATCAGCTTTTCAGCTATCATCGTTTGATTTAATATTAAAAAAAGTTTTTCAGTACAACCTAACATTCATATACATATGTATTTCAAGCGTATAGATCTAATCTTAGCCTTACATTATACACTGTCAATGTTTTAATGCCGGTACGAACGGGGCATATCTTCTACGTTGACAATATCAGAAATGAGTATTTTGCACAGACATTAAAAATAACAACAAAATGTAAATAACTAAACCTTTTTTTTATTGCTGGTGTTGTTTTATTATGTCATTAAAGTATATTTAGCAAACGACATCTCATTCATTCAATGTGTTTGTTTTTGTGTATCTTGATTTTTGTTTTTCTTTTGAAGAACAAAAACAATTTTCTTGGTTTAACGTTTGAATTGATTGAAGTTGCTTAATTCATTAGATAAGCCAAAACGTTACTGGTTTATTTTCTGCATTAATGTGATTATAAGTTTGACATGTCCAATGATTTTTCAATCGATATACGATCGATTATAGGGATCCAAATCAATGTTCAACAACCAGATTCGAATAATAAATGTTTAACTGTTGATTTTTTTTCAGCATTTGTGATTTCTAATAGTTGTTCTTAATTCTATGACCATTCACAGACTTTGAAAGTACTGGTCTCAAGTACCAAGGGTTATTAAGAGCCATTGAATTTACTAAGCCCCATTTTAATGCTGATTTAGAGGACGCATTTACAACAAACGTCTTTTGAGACTGATAGTACGCATGTTTTTGCATATTTATAAGATAAGCGGACGGCCGTGTGACACGTAACTTACATTTAAGGGTGTTGAAAGTTACTGGACAACGAGGTGGGTTTGGTTTCATCACTTTGGGTGCCAACTTTCCACACGTTTTTTCCTTTCGCATTAACACGAAAAATTTGTATTTTTCTTGTTCATTAAATGTGACTAAATATATTTAGATTTGACGTCGGACTTTCTATTCTTTGGGTACGTTTGTTTAAAACCTGTACACAAACTTCTTGGCACAGACTCAATAAAAATAAATGATCTGAAATAAAATTTTGTTAGATTTTAGCTAAATCACCTAAACCATGAATATTTTTTTATTATGCAAAATTAATGCAAAAGAAAGAAAAAAGAACTAACAAGAAAAACTGCACGGAGGCGGCGTCTTGCTGTTGTTTTCTCGCGCGAATTATGTGGTTGCAAACTCGATAGCTTCGGCTAGCGAGTAGGTTAAATAAAAATACCAAATAGCTTAAGCTATGACAGTACTTCTTTATTGAGTATGGATCTTAAGACTGAGTTACAATTATCTTAGTCTAGCTATTTCTAGTAAATCTTAACACTAGTAGTCAAAAGCAGTGGCGATGCAGATGCATCGATTGCTGTTTTTGTCGTCTCGTTCTATTACATTGATTAGTAGGGATAGTTTCCGGGTGGCCTACAAAAGCAGCGACGATGTAAGTGACATTGTAGTTGCTTTTGTTGGTTATTTCCATATCGATTTTTAGATTTTTGCTTGGTCGACCG
Source organism: Phaonia tiefii (assembly GCA_963931995.1). Lineage (NCBI taxonomy): Eukaryota > Metazoa > Arthropoda > Insecta > Diptera > Muscidae > Phaonia > Phaonia tiefii. The sequence continues at coordinate 189,836,125 of OZ008368.1, read as the reverse complement.
AAATATGTAATTGTGTTTCCAGGTGGTTTACATATGGAAGTGTTTTTGGGTTTTCGCTTGGCCGACCGAAATGTGTAATTGTGTTCCCAGGTGGTTTACATATGAAAGTGTTTTCGGGTTTTCGCTTAGTTGACGGAAATATTATCATGGCATTTAAGAACTGTTTAGGTTTTCTTTCCGGGTTTTGTTCAATATGTTTACATTTTAATTTAAGTGGATTTTTGGGTTGAATTCGATATTTAATGACTATGGGATTTTTGTTTAAGTGGTTCTCGGAAAGCGGCGAAGCATTGTTGTTACTTTTATTGATGTACGGAAATGAATGCGATTATCTAGTGCTGCATATACTTTTGGACTATGACACTAATATCGCCGTTGTCTGCAATGGTGCTTGGTTCGGGTTGCCTGTGAGGCAAGTACGTAACTCGCGTATGTGACGGTTCCAAGTCATTGCCCAAAAATTCCCTCATTGCCACTTTCCATCTGGCAACCACACATCATCTGACAGCATCGACCTAATCTATTATTGCATCATTTGCAAAGAATGTGTGGAATGTGCCCAAACCACTTTTTATCTACACAAACGGTTTGTTTTGCACACGACCACTGAATGACAAGCAAACGAAATACACATACGCACATACACATGTATGAAAGAATGCAAAATAACGGCCGGCAACATCACGTCACAGCAACAGCGTAGTTATTTCATTCAATTGTAATTTCATCATCGGATCGTGAAGTCGTGTAAGAAAAAGTGGTCTTCATTCAAAGTAAAGTAAAGAAAAAGTGGTACAGTTGGAAATAGTGAAAAGTGAAATAGTCAGTTTAGCAATCCAGGATTAGGAGCGATTTGTTAGAGACATCTGCTCCCAAACAGCCACATAGGAGTATCCTATTTTCCACCCCTAAATTCTGTCGAACTAGAAGCGGAACTAGGTAAGTGTGAACATGCAGCAGGAGAGGTTTTAGAGGGAAGTCGCTTATATTTTCCTTTTTCTCCCCCCCCAAAACTAGTGATCAAAACCGCATTCAGTGCTGTATAATTTAGTTGCAGACCCTCTATTGTCGGAGCAAATTATTGAGTAGCAAATTTAGTGACGTAACAAAAGTTCTGTTGGTGCTAAGCCTCCACTCGTGCTACATAATTTGTAGGCAACATTCCGTGCTGCAAAACGTTTAAGCATTCCACCGTCATCCGTGCTGTAAGACATTTCATTGTGTTACACACGCAGATATTAGCGCTGCAGAAATTCCAAGCGAGTGTGTCCCCTGCAAGACGAGAGCCGCCGAGGAAACGCGCTTCCCACCCTTCGTCAAGGCGCCAGTAAGTGCCAACCGTCGTAACAGACGTGGTGGAAGCGTCGTGCCCGGGGAGTATTCGGTCTTAAGCCAAAATTCGTGACCTTCAGGCCCGTCACAAGTTCGAACAAACCCAGCAAGGCAACATTTTCACCAGGAAAACATTTCAGCATCCACCTACCTTCAGTCAGCAACACTCATCGGTCCTCAAACATCGGTATACCCAGTAAAAGTCAACAATAGGGCAAGTAAAACACCATCACCCCAAAGGACAAGTAAGGTAAGTCCGTGATTCATTTTCACCCCCGGACCCTCGACGAAAGATAGGGCCGAAAATCAGGGAAATTAAAAGTTAAGAATCAAAAAGGTTTAGTCACTACGAGAATCTGAATAGTCAGAGTATAAAATATTGTAAACGGTGACAACATAAAACCTGGAAAAGAAAATATTAAAGTAAAATAAAAAGGATGAAATATAAAATGGTTCGAGATCAATAAAGACCAACCACAAATTACAATTACAATAATCAAACACGACATAAGAAGAAATTTTAAAGACCAGAAAGCGTAATTTAGAACATAAATTGGTCAATAACGCAGGACTAGAAGCGTTAACAATAAAAGTAAAGTCCAAAATTTAGAAATCGAAAATTAGTGAGTAAGAGTGAAAAGTTAGTGAGAACCTAAAAGTGTGGCTAGGACAATATTTTGTTATAACACAAAATACTCTTCTAGTCGACGGAATAGTGAAAGTGTATTTTTAATATTGATATCTAACCGTGGTTATAATGAACCAGCACTTAAGCAATTTTTAAGCGAATTATACGCTTCATTAACTTTTGTAACGTAGATTAAAGTGGAACATTAGAAATACATTTGCGAGATAAAGTTGTAGAATATAAAAAGCATTCCGTGTAACGTAATTTAAAAAGGGAAAAGGAATACATTCTCTTCACTGTGATTTTAAAAGGCGAATTTGAGAAACGCCTATAGTAATTAAGTTAGATCTATAAGAAATACGGTCATAGTTGAAAAAGGCCAAGTGAAAAGATTTGTAATAGCATATTAAAAAAATGTAAATATATGATTCGTTCGCCATAAACAAAAGTAATAATTTGGATAAAGAGTAAGGAGCGAACAGTGACTTTGACCCTCACGACTGACATATGCTAATATATATATATATATTCTTTCTTGCTAATGATATTGATTTATACCATACTTATATATACGATAGGCCAATTCGGGCCAAAAGTGAGTTCGATCGGGATACGGATCCCAGAACTAGCTCGGTAGTAGTACGTTTTGATTCGGTACGAAATAACGCATTTTAGCCATCGGTTATATGGCACATCGAATATATTGAAATGATATCGGGCGAAATTTAAAATTTTATTCGGAATACGGAACATAAAACCGAAAACTCGGTTCGTGATATTCGAGACTTGACAGTAAGTTCTCCTTTTATTCCGGGTTACACTTTTGGTTTAGGCTACAACGAGCATATTGGGTAACTAAGAGTAAGAATTGATTGAATTCACAAGAAAGTTGTTAAAGTGAATAATAATTTTAAGCAAGGCCTATACAACCCGTTGGTCTGTCAACGGGTATAATGATTAAGTTTCAATCTACCTATAAGAATAATTGTTTTGGTAGCGCCTCGCCCGTGGGGCAACATTTGACTTAAGAAAAATTCACTGCGATTTTGTAGAAATAAGTATAGGAATGATAAGTTGAAATTAATTTTATTGATATTCCAGTAAGGGAATAATAAACTTTTGTAACGTTGTAAGAAGCGATTGTGTTTTTTAATATGGCTGAGTAAGCAGTCCATAATGGTAATAGGGGTAAACAACAGGTAAGCCTCTTTGGGGCAACTAACATTTTGGGACTCTGGACGTGAAGCAGAGTCATGGTGAAGTCGTAGGGACTTCGTGAGGGTGGGCTACACTGACCACAACATCTGTCAGTGAAACTTTAATGACAAATAAGTTTACCCTACGTTCGCAAAAGTCTTTTATTTTCTGCAAAGCAAATAATCACATAGTAATTTCGAATCGGTTTTGTTTTTCTTTTATTGTTTATCCATCCATCTAACGAAATATCCGTTCGGGCTCCGTTTTTTTATTTTTATTATGTCGTAGGATATTGTGTGCTTTCGGTTCGTTTGTTATTTTAGCCTTGGTATGTATTCTTGATGTTTGCCCTGTCAGATTGTGTCGATGTCATTAAGTGGAAAGATCCCCCCGTCCGGCGAGTTTACCAGCCCAGGCTTAAGCATGGCATACCAAGCAAACCATTTAATGATGTGTGACAGTAGGTTATTGACGTTGAATAAATCTCAGCAATCTGGCCAGTGCATAGTGACATAATGGTACCCAACTCGATGTCTTCGTGATGAGGAATCAAGATGGGAATCATGTGTGTCGTTGTGTACTGTGGCGGTGACATAATTGGCGACCAACGTGGGGCCCGAGCGGTTATGTTTCGTTAGCCGTAGTTTAGTTTGAAAAGTTTATTTTTGTTCCTTCGCGATACGTAAGTCCCGTCTAAGGAGTTATAAAGTTTCTTGACGCGTTGCGACGGATTTGCTGCGGGGCAATGATACCTTTTTTGTTATGTTTTTGTTTATTTTCGGTTAGTGAAGTCTTGACTTGGCGTTTTAGTCCGAGACAATTGCTCATAATCGGTAATAGACTTAAATTTTTGTTTGATCCATTTTGATAGAGTAGAGTAGAGTCAATTATTTTTGTGTTTTGATCATGTTCACGTTGTCAGTCTTAACGTAAGTCCCGGTGGAAAATTTTAAATTTTAACCGCGTTGCGACGTTTTTGCCTGGTGCATGACTGACAAAGCTTTTGTTTACATCTAATAATCATTTCGTTTCGTAAGTGTCCGAGGACAGTACGTAAGTCCCGGATGAGATTTTAAATCGAACCGCGTTGCGACGAATTGTGTGACGACATTCACGAGGAAACGGTTATATTATTTTTTTTTGAGTTAATATTTAAATTTAAAGTCAGTTTATAATTCAAGGTTACTACTAGTGCTAATGATTAGGCTGAATACGGTGAAAGTGTTCAGGCTAATCTGGAGGAGTGAGACACGTTAGGTGGCCACAGGCCTATAACGTTTGCCCTCGTCTTGATTCGCAGTAATCCTTCAAGTTCAGTATTCGAGTGATTTTGAGTTTGTTTTTGTAGTAAGTAAATTCTTGCGATCCTTATTTGTTAATAAGTTGCCCAAAGTAACTTACTTTTGTTTACCCTAATTACCATATATCATCGTTCAGTTTTTGAGATATAGTATTATTTTGAGTTTGATTTTTGGATGAAAGACTCCAAGTTTTGAGATTTGATGTTTTGGATGAAAGACTCCAAGTTTTGAGATTTAGTTTTTGAGTTATGATTTTTGGATGAAAGACTCCAAGCTTTAAGAGTTAGTTTTTGATTTTTGCGATTTAAGTTTTAAGTTTTGTTTTTGGGTGTTTGATCCCGTTTGTGATTTAAGTTTTGGATGAAAGATTCCAAGTTTTTGATTTAAGTTTTGGATGAAAGATTCCAAGTGTAGCATTTATATTGGGTGTTCGATCCCGCATTTTTGATTTTGAGTATTAAGTTTTTGAGTTTTAGTTTTGATATTCTGATTTAGTATAGCTTTAGATTAGAGTTAGAAATTTTTAAGTATATTTTGATCATTGAATGTTTTCGAGTTTTTGATCATCGAAATTTTTAAAGTTTTATTTTTGTAATTAATTTATGATTTTATTTGTGGCGGATTTACCACATTTATTCGTCAGTTGAATACTGACGGATAAAGTCTTATTTATATTAGACGCATCATACCAGCGTTTTCTAAGCTTGAAGTGAGCTTAATATTGTATTTGATTTTCGACCATAATTTATATTTACATGTTTTTGACATTATATTTTTCTTTTTGATTTCATTTGTTTTCTTAATTAACCCTTGATTTTCAGTTTGTCTTGCAATATTTTTCGACGACATCTTGATTTTCAGCGTGTTTTATTATATTCTACTACGACCTTTTCTGCGTTTAGAGTTAAATTTTTCATCGCAAGTTGTTGCTTAACAAGCAACACTCGACGAACATTAAAATTTTTGCTTTCTCATTTCAATTACCCAAACGGGGGTAATAACAACATTCAGTTGTTACCTTGTACTTCCAATTAGGGGAAGATTTTTTCGATTTTCGTTTCATTTTTGATTTTGTTTTTCTGTTAATTGATCATGCCTGTTAGAAGATCACCACTCACCGGAGGAACTGGAGGGGGTAACCCACCATTAGAGTCCACGGTGGAGGCTTTCTTCACACAAGCAGCGTCAGTGCCTCTCACATACACTACAGCGGCAGGAACAGCTACTACGGCCGTGACTTCAGCCCCAGTAACAACCAACGCTCCAAGAAGTAGGATTTATTCTGCGAGCGTAGACCAGCTTACAGGAGACCGCGGTATGTCAGAGCAGGATGAATCTCCAGAGTCACCAGACTACAGCATGCTGACAGCGCGTCGAGCACTTGCTGCACGTGCGCGAATGGCAGATGCAACACCATCCGTGTTTGGAGCAACATCCAGAGTTAACCCAGAACGGCAGACGAATCAGGAAATGGAAACCGACCAGCAGAGAAGTGATGAAGCTTTAGTACGTCGTATTTTGCCAGCAATAGTGGAAGCCACTCGGCAATCGTTAGCCAGTAGCATGGGGAGTCAACCAGACGCTACATTACCACCCCCGATGATACCAACCCAGGTGCATCGAGAGCTAACTCCGTTTGAGGATAGAACCCGTAGGCGACCTGAAATTGCAGAATATCAAGAGCAGGAAACAAGGAGTAGGCGAAACACAGAACCAGCTGAAAATTATGCACGACGACTGCAGGCGGAGCGACTGTCAGGAAACGTCAGACCAGAATTAGTATCCATGATGGAGGTAGCGACGACCACCGGACAACAGCGGCCGTCAGACAATTTACCATTATCGACACCACGTTTCTGGCCTCCACGAGAATCAACACCACCCCCAGGCAATAGACCACGAAGGAATGATATTCATCAGCAGCGTAGCCAGAGTTTTGGTGGCCGCGAAGAATCTTCAAGTCGAGGAGGGCGAAGAGCTGATTTGACGAAATGGGGCATAAAATTCGACGGTACGAAGAAAACAATGAACGTACAGGAGTTCCTATACCGTGTCAATATTACATGCGAAGACAAAGAGTGTGATGAATCTGAGCTGCTAAAGGATTTACATCATTTGTTGGAAGGACCAGCCCTGGAATACTATTGGAGTTGCAGGAGACTGACACCAGACCTCAGATGGAGTGAGCTTCGGCGAGCAATGTTGACGCAGTTTCAGAGATTCGACAACGAATTTCAAATCCAAGTGCAGATACTTAACCGACGTCAGCAGCCACAAGAATCTTTTGAGGATTTTTACAACACCGTAATGCGTTTGAGACATCAACAACGAGTCCCGTACACCGAGGCGCAACTAGCCGAAATCATGAAAGGTAATTTAAAGCCGGCGCTAGCGCAGTTGATGTTCCCAATTCCAGCTACATCTTTGAGTGAGTTTTCGCGTGATGTGAAAAGAGCCGAAACCTTGTTGTCCATGCAACGACAACAGTATTCTACGCGGCAGGCACATCAGCCGCGAGTAAACGAGATGAGTTTGGAAAGCAATGGCGCTGAAGTGGAATCAGCTATAGAAGTGGATGCAATTGGAGGAGCAGTAAAAGTGACCTGCTGGAATTGCAAAGCTTTAGGGCACATGTTCAGAGACTGCCCGTCAACTATTAGAAACATCTTTTGTTACAAATGTGGACGAGAAAACACTGTAACACCCAAATGTCCATCATGTCAGGGAAACCCGTCCAGGAACCCACCTCAGACTGGGGAGGTGAGGTCCACACAGATTTAGACCCAGCCGTACCCAATTCAACTTTGGATGACCCAGCCCAAGATGTAATAGTTAAAAATGACACCAGTAGTAATAACATCGATAATAGCAACACAACTGGAAACAACACAACAGGATACAATACAGTAGATAGCAGCACAGCAAGTAACAACACCACAAATGACAACATTCTAGCTGAAAACGATACAATAGGAAATTTTATCGAGAACAATGACAGCAGTACAATGAATAACAACGTAACAATTGACAACACCAATCAAGTTCAAGAACCCAAAGGAGACGCAGTGGTGACAATCCTACGCAACAACAACCGCGAGGAGGTACCACAATCTATTCCGATTTTAAAGAAAATTCGTCCAATACACCAGCGTATGGCTGAATACCGCCAAGTAAGAGAAAGAATCTTCGGTGAGCCGTCCGATAGGATTGATCGAGCGCGAATTCGTTACCAAAAACGACGGCTGGTGCGAAGAGAAATTGCGCCTACCACATTGTTCGAAGGCGATGATAATAGATTTTATGCTAAGATGAACATAGGAGGAAGAGCAGTCGAAGGGCTCGTGGACAGCGGAGCGTCTGTAACATGCCTAGGCAAAGGATGCCAGGAACTTGTTGCCCGAGCCGGACTAGAAATCCACCGTTTTGGTTCATCAATCAAAACCGCCGATGGTAGCGCGCATAGAATACTAGGTCGAGTACGCGTGAAGATATGTTTTAATAAACGGACAGAGGAAATTAACTTCTATTTGGTACCATCACTGGAACGTGCCTTATATCTGGGCGTAGATTTCATGAGGACATTCAAATTATTGACCAGCATAGAGAGTATTACCACTCAAGGGGTAGACCTATCCGAAGAAGTCGCTTCCTCGGAGGAGGTCCAAACTCACGTACTATCAGCTCGACAAAATGAAACGGTAGAAGCAGTAGTGCAGACATTTCCGTGCTACACGAAGAGAGGTCTCGGCAAAACAACACTAGAGACGCATTCGATCGATACTGGAGATGCAGTGCCAGTTAAAGATCGTTATTACCCTGTGTCACCGGCAGTGCAGACTCTTCTGTATGCAGAAGTGGATCGCATGCTAGACCTAGGAGTTATTGAAGTTAGCGAAAGTCCGTGGAGCCATCCCGTAACTTTAGTACGAAAGGGGGCCAAGAATCGGCTGTGTTTGGACGCGCGGAAACTTAATGCTCTGACGGTAAAGGATGCATATCCACTTCCTCATATAGAGGGCTTGCTCAGCAGGTTAGGTGATACACATTACATCTCCAGTGTCGATCTTAAGGACGCGTTCTGGCAGATACCATTGGATCCATCCAGCCGGGAGAAGACAGCTTTTACGGTACCCGGAAGGCCACTCTACCATTTTAAGGTAATGCCATTTGGGTTGTGTAATGCAGCTCAAAGGCTTTGCCGATTAATGGATAGAGTGATACCTTCCGCCATCCGTGATCGCGTCTTCGTCTATCTGGATGATCTTCTGGTGGTATCTCCAGATTTCGAGTCTCACTTAGAGTTGTTGAAACAAGTTGCCAGTTGCCTCGAAAAAGCCGGATTGACAATCAACGTTCAAAAGTCAAAATTTTGCTTCCGTGAATTAAGATATCTAGGATACCTCGTCGGCGGCGGCCAAATTAAGCCAGATCCATCGAAAGTAGAATCGATCATTGGCTACAAGTATCCGAAAACCCTCAAGCAGGTCAGGAGCTTTTTAGGCGCCACGGGTTGGTATAGGAAATTTATTTCCGGTTATGCCACGATTGCAAGCCCGATTTCCGATACGCTGAAGAAAAGCAAAGTGTTTTGTTTTACGGAAGAAGCAAAAATAGCATTTGACGAATTGAAGAATGCATTAGTGTCGAGTCCAGTATTAGTACATCCTGATTTCCAACGACGATTTTTTGTGCAATGTGACGCGTCAGATCTTGGAATTGGAGCTGTACTGTTTCAAAAGGATGACGATGAAGGAGAACATCCAATAGCGTATTATTCGCACAAATTAAAATCTGCTCAGCGCAACTACACCGTGACAGAGCGTGAATGCTTAGCGGTAGTTCTCGCGATAAAGAAGTTCAGACCCTTCATCGAGTTAATGGCGTTCACTGTGATCACGGATCACAGCAGCCTGAAGTGGCTGATGTCGCACCGTGATCTCAGTGGGCGATTAGCTCGATGGAGTCTGCACCTACAGTCGCTTGATTTCGTGATAGAACATAGAAAAGGGAAGCTCAACGTTGTACCGGATACCCTATCGCGCTACGAAATGGAAGAAGTCTCGGCGGAAGTAATGCGCTTAATTGACTTCGAAGACAAATCCTTCAAGAGTATCGAGTATGCAGATCTAGCTAAAATCATAGAGGAAAACGCAAGTAAGTTACCGGATGTAAGAGTGATTGACAACATAGTGTACAAAAGGACAATGCCTTATGACGGCATACCTTTACATGAGGACTTCGCATGGAAAGTATGGGTGCCGACAGAACTAACAGCGAGCATAATTGAAAAGGCTCACGATCCACCTCATGTAGCACATGGAGGTTTCCACAAAACGTTAAAACGAATAAAGGAGTACTTCTATTGGCCACATATGAACGCGCAGGTAAAAACCTATGTGGACGCGTGTCAGATTTGTCGTGAAACCAAAGCAGCCAACAGGACCCTAAGACCACCTATGGGTAAGGAGATAATCTCTCAGCGACCATTCCAGCGAATATTTGTTGATTTCTTAGGACCATACCCGCGTTCCAAGAAGGGTAATAGTTACATTTTTATCATCCTAGACCACTTAACTAAATTTGTATTCCTTAAGGCAATGCCTAAGGCGAGCAGTAAAAATGTAATACGTTTCCTTATTAACGAGATCTGTCATAAATTCAGCGTACCGGAGACAATAGTGTCCGATAACGGCAAGCAATTTATTAGCCGTGAGTTCAGCGATTTCACAACGAATTTTGGCATTAAACACCATCGTACTGCGGTACATTCGCCGCAGGCAAATGCATCAGAACGAGTGAACCAGTCCGTGTTAGCAGCGATTAGATCATACATGAAGGAGGACCATCGCGAATGGGATCGTCATCTTTCCCAGATTGAATGCTCGCTACGATCTTCAGTACACATCTCAACCAAAGTAACGCCATACTTTGCTCTGTTCGGAATGAACATGATTACGCACGGAAGCATGTATCAACTGGCAAGACGTTTGCAGAGTCTAACCGACATCGGAGAAGAACCAGTGCCCAAGTCGGTGGCACAAGAGTTGATAAGATCCAAAATTCAGGAAAACTTGCACCGAGCGTACGAAAAGAACGAGCGGACGTATAATACCAGATGTAGACAAGTTAAATTCATTCCTGGTCAGGAAGTTTACAGGCGGAATTTCCAACAAAGTTCTTTCAAGGATAATTTCAACGCCAAGTTAGCACAAAAGTTCATAAAGTGCAGGATTTTAAAACCTATCGGTAATAGTTTGTATGAGCTCGAAGATCTGAAAGGCAAACGTCTAGGAGTATATCACGCGAAAGACCTGAAGCAGTAGTGTATGTGAGATAGCGATTGATCGTATGTTTACTCAAAGGATGAAGAACTTCTTATTACACCTGGTGATATAATGAAGTTTAGGCTAACCAAAAGTTCAGTATTGACTTATTTCTCTTGTTTCACCGAAGGTAGATTAAACCTAGATCTTTAAATTTTCTAGGCCCAGTGTGGACCAAAGCCGGAGAGATACGTGTTACCCTCTGTGTCGCGTAGTATCCTCGGGAGCAGCAGACACATTGGCATAGGAATTGTGGAGATCAATTTATTAAATTACTCGCGTCAATACTCAACTTTTCAAGCCCAGTGGGGATAGTGTTGGTTAACAGCTTGCGAAGGGAAGTTCCTATAGATAGGGCCCGGACAGATAATGGTATTTCTCTCTGTTTAGTCGCTCCAAAGTACTTAGGGGTATCTTTCTTTTCGTATACTTACAGCGCAATACTATCAGAACACGTTTTCAAGACAATTAGAAATGGCATCTATGCCTGAGTGTAGTATTTGTCTGGCGACATTGACGGATGATAACCCGCAGGTTTTCGTGTCCAATTGTGGGCACGTGTTTCATCGTGGGTGCCACGAAACCTGGCGTGCTGAAGATCGCACCGACTGCCCCGTATGCAGACATCCGGACTACAGCGTTCAAGCTATGTACTTGGGTTACGGCGCAGCAGAGCCTGGTCCTACTCCACAAGAGATAGCGACCCTTCGGGAAAAATTGCACACAAGCGTGCTAGAACGTGCGCAGGCACAGGCGGAATCCGTCCGTAACCAGGATGCATACGTACAGCTACGGGTGCAACATGATTTACACCTAACTACGTGGCGCAGGCAAGAAGAGTCATTGCAATTGATGAATGCACAACTGCGCGAGGAAAAGCGTCGTTTACAAACACGATATGAAGCAGAGAACGCCGCTCTAAGGCGTCAAGTCAATGAGGCCGACGGTCTTTATCGTTCGCGAGTGGTCGGATTGGAGCACTGTGTGAAACAGTTGCAGGCGCAATTGGCCGCGCTGAGCACAGAGAATGAGGCATTAAAAGTCCAGCAGCAAGATCACGCCCTCCAACTTCATGACCTCCAGAAGCAAAACCTCGACTATGCGCGTGGGCAAGAAGTAGCCAAAAGCAAGTATAAGGAGAGCATCCTGCGGAAGAAGCAAATTGGGTATGCTGATACTAAAGTAGCGATCAGGGGATTTCCGAAGACTGTGACCAGTGCCCCTCGTGGTCAGATTGTGAAAATTCTGGACCGGTTAGGCATCTCCCACGCTCCCCAAGACTTCGAAATTCACGCATGTTCTCAATTGGTGGCGCAGCCTGGAATCTACCAAGTGATCGTGGAATGTAAGGTTCCCGGTCTAAAATTCGAACTCCTTACCAACTTCCCAAAGTTACGAGATAATGGACGCGCCGCTCTACGCGAACTCCATATCAAGGATAGCGTAGCGGTGTCCAACTTGTACAAGGAGGCAGGGACTCGAATTAAGGGTAGAAGAGGTGTCCAGTACATGCGGATCATGGAAGACCAGGTCATTATCCACCTATGCGGTGAAGCCAGCCCACGCGAAATAGAAAACATCGAGCAAGTGGAGGAAATTGCTGAGCTTTTGCCGAGTACATCCCAGCTTCAGTTCGGCTCGAGAAGATCACGTCGTTGAATAAGATATGACAGTTTGCACCACCTTGGCATTAGGAGAAGGGGGTTTAGCTAGGTAGACCAAGTGTAGGGGGAAGTCCACGAGAGTCGTTCCACCGAGGGACCCAGTACCGTCTCTAGGGATAGTCCCTGGTACCTCAGGTGGCGATAACTTGTCCACAAAACCCCATGATCACTGGCCTTCCGAACTTAGCTTTCCCTCCCATCGCTCGCCATTGCTGTCTTCTAGATGGTTGGGTTTGTGCCGGTTCCAAGTCATTGCCCAAAAATTCCCTCATTGCCACTTTCCATCTGGCAACCACACATCATCTGACAGCATCGACCTAAGTCGATGACACGACCCATCTATTATTGCATCATTTGCAAAGAATGTGTGGAATGTGCCCAAACCACTTTTTATCTACACAAACGGTTTGTTTTGCACACGACCACTGAATGACAAGCAAACGAAATACACATACGCACATACACATGTATGAAAGAATGCAAAATAACGGCCGGCAACATCACGTCACAGCAACAGCGTAGTTATTTCATTCAATTGTAATTTCATCATCGGATCGTGAAGTCGTGTAAGAAAAAGTGGTCTTCATTCAAAGTAAAGTAAAGAAAAAGTGGTACAGTTGGAAATAGTGAAAAGTGAAATAGTCAGTTTAGCAATCCAGGATTAGGAGCGATTTGTTAGAGACATCTGCTCCCAAACAGCCACATAGGAGTATCCTATTTTCCACCCCTAAATTCTGTCGAACTAGAAGCGGAACTAGGTAAGTGTGAACAAGCAGCAGGAGAGGTTTTAGAGGGAAGTCGCTTATATTTTCCTTTTTCTCCCCCCCCAAAACTAGTGATCAAAACCGCATTCAGTGCTGTATAATTTAGTTGCAGACCCTCTATTGTCGGAGCAAATTATTGAGTAGCAAATTTAGTGACGTAACAAAAGTTCTGTTGGTGCTAAGCCTCCACTCGTGCTACATAATTTGTAGGCAACATTCCGTGCTGCAAAACGTTTAAGCATTCCACCGTCATCCGTGCTGTAAGACATTTCATTGTGTTACACACGCAGATATTAGCGCTGCAGAAATTCCAAGCGAGTGTGTCCCCTGCAAGACGAGAGCCGCCGAGGAAACGCGCTTCCCACCCTTCGTCAAGGCGCCAGTAAGTGCCAACCGTCGTAACAGACGTGGTGGAAGCGTCGTGCCCGGGGAGTATTCGGTCTTAAGCCAAAATTCGTGACCTTCAGGCCCGTCACAAGTTCGAACAAACCCAGCAAGGCAACATTTTCACCAGGAAAACATTTCAGCATCCACCTACCTTCAGTCAGCAACACTCATCGGTCCTCAAACATCGGTATACCCAGTAAAAGTCAACAATAGGGCAAGTAAAACACCATCACCCCAAAGGACAAGTAAGGTAAGTCCGTGATTCATTTTCACCCCCGGACTTACAAGTACCCTCGACGAAAGATAGGGCCGAAAATCAGGGAAATTAAAAGTTAAGAATCAAAAAGGTTTAGTCACTACGAGAATCTGAATAGTCAGAGTATAAAATATTGTAAACGGTGACAACATAAAACCTGGAAAAGAAAATATTAAAGTAAAATAAAAAGGATGAAATATAAAATGGTTCGAGATCAATAAAGACCAACCACAAATTACAATTACAATAATCAAACACGACATAAGAAGAAATTTTAAAGACCAGAAAGCGTAATTTAGAACATAAATTGGTCAATAACGCAGGACTAGAAGCGTTAACAATAAAAGTAAAGTCCAAAATTTAGAAATCGAAAATTAGTGAGTAAGAGTGAAAAGTTAGTGAGAACCTAAAAGTGTGGCTAGGACAATATTTTGTTATAACACAAAATACTCTTCTAGTCGACGGAATAGTGAAAGTGTATTTTTAATATTGATATCTAACCGTGGTTATAATGAACCAGCACTTAAGCAATTTTTAAGCGAATTATACGCTTCATTAACTTTTGTAACGTAGATTAAAGTGGAACATTAGAAATACATTTGCGAGATAAAGTTGTAGAATATAAAAAGCATTCCGTGTAACGTAATTTAAAAAGGGAAAAGGAATACATTCTCTTCACTGTGATTTTAAAAGGCGAATTTGAGAAACGCCTATAGTAATTAAGTTAGATCTATAAGAAATACGGTCATAGTTGAAAAAGGCCAAGTGAAAAGATTTGTAATAGCATATTAAAAAAATGTAAATATATGATTCGTTCGCCATAAACAAAAGTAATAATTTGGATAAAGAGTAAGGAGCGAACAGTGACTTTGACCCTCACGACTGACATATGCTAATATATATATATATTCTTTCTTGCTAATGATATTGATTTATACCATACTTATATATACGATAGGCCAATTCGGGCCAAAAGTGAGTTCGATCGGGATACGGATCCCAGAACTAGCTCGGTAGTAGTACGTTTTGATTCGGTACGAAATAACGCATTTTAGCCATCGGTTATATGGCACATCGAATATATTGAAATGATATCGGGCGAAATTTAAAATTTTATTCGGAATACGAAACATAAAACCGAAAACTCGGTTCGTGATATTCGAGACTTGACAGTAAGTTCTCCTTTTATTCCGGATAACACTTTTGGTTTAGGCTACAACGAGCATATTGGGTAACTAAGAGTAAGAATTGATTGAATTCACAAGAAAGTTGTTAAAGTGAATAATAATTTTAAGCAAGGCCTATACAACCCGTTGGTCTGTCAACGGGTATAATGATTAAGTTTCAATCTACCTATAAGAATAATTGTTTTGGTAGCGCCTCGCCCGTGGGGCAACATTTGACTTAAGAAAAATTCACTGCGATTTTGTAGAAATAAGTATAGGAATGATAAGTTGAAATTAATTTTATTGATATTCCAGTAAGGGAATAATAAACTTTTGTAACGTTGTAAGAAGCGATTGTGTTTTTTAATATGGCTGAGTAAGCAGTCCATAATGGTAATAGGGGTAAACAACAGGTAAGCCTCTTTGGGGCAACTAACATTTTGGGACTCTGGACGTGAAGCAGAGTCATGGTGAAGTCGTAGGGACTTCGTGAGGGTGGGCTACACTGACCACAACATCTGTCAGTGAAACTTTAATGACAAATAAGTTTACCCTACGTTCGCAAAAGTCTTTTATTTTCTGCAAAGCAAATAATCACATAGTAATTTCGAATCGGTTTTGTTTTTCTTTTATTGTTTATCCATCCATCTAACGAAATATCCGTTCGGGCTCCGTTTTTTTATTTTTATTATGTCGTAGGATATTGTGTGCTTTCGGTTCGTTTGTTTTTTTAGCCTTGGTATGTATTCTTGATGTTTGCCCTGTCAGATTGTGTCGATGTCATTAAGTGGAAAGATCCCCCCGTCCGGCGAGTTTACCAGCCCAGGCTTAAGCATGGCATACCAAGCAAGCCATTTAATGATGTGTGACAGTAGGTTATTGACGTTGAATAAATCTCAGCAATCTGGCCAGTGCATAGTGACATAATGGTACCCAACTCGATGTCTTCGTGATGAGGAATCAAGATGGGAATCATGTGTGTCGTTGTGTACTGTGGCGGTGACACGTATTTGCCTAAAAGAAAAAAATTTTAAAAAAGGAATTAATGTTTCCTTATTTTCCTTCACTTTTCTTTCACTTTCGTTTAAACTTCTCTTTGCTCTGCCGTACTTTCTTACTCCTGGTTTATCTGCGGCAGTTGTAGCAATATTCCTTTTCGATGGCACCGTTGGGAATGTGTAGAGCCCTTTTTAGGTTCTTTTGCTTTTTATCCACTATCTGTTAGGATTAGGCTGTAGGCACACTTTTTCTTATTTTAACAAACTGTCACTTTGGCCAATTTCACTCTTTCTATAATTTTTACTCACTACTCGGTGTGGTATGTTTGATGATGTTTTTGATAATGACTTTGTCGATTTGCAATTGCGCAGCACGTTACCAAGAATTTGCGTATTTTCTGTTCGCTGCGCTGTTGCCGATTTTCGTCATTGACTGGTGGTGTCTGTGTATCTGTCGTTAATTTGAATTTGTGTACTATCAGCTTATACAGCATTCGCACTGGCATCGATTTTCTTGATTTTGCCACTTTTTTTGATTTCAAGCAAAAATCAAGAAAATTTGATTGATTTCCCAAACGTTTTGACAGACGACAAATCCCGCATTTTTTCTTATTTGCAGAAGATTTCAATCGAGCAGAATTTCATTTCCATTCCGTTCCAGGCTAAATTGTAACAAAATCAAATTAGAAACACATGAAATGGCACAAAATCAGAAGATTTTTGATGGAATGAGAACAAAAAGCAGATTTTACAAAATGTAAACAAACAAAATTGTTAGCAAAAGAAAAGTATTTTCTAAAATTGTTTTCATCGCTAATATAAATCAACAAATATAAAATGTGAAATGATTTGTTGATAATATGAATAAAATAAAGTATTATATTGAAATTAAATAAAAAATTGTTTTGTTAATTATTTTGTTCTGCAACACGAAACAAAAGATTGTGTAGCCCTTCGGAATATAAAAATCCACTCCGGAGACACGTACAAATCGAGTGCTTTGTTGGTCATTGGCCAGAAAATTAAATTGTGTGAGCTAGAGGGTGAGAAAGTGCAAAACATCTTCATAAGAGTGGCCAAAAAATTTACTTGCATTTCCGACCACCAGCAGCGAACACCACATTGTGCGTTCACTCCGACTATAAGGATCTCGTCGGGAGGCATGTACAAATCGATTGGTATATGTCTCATTATCCAGAAATTAAATTTGCTCGAGCTACAGGCTGGGCAGTTTTGGAAAAGTGTGAAATATTTTCATATGTGTGGCCAAAATACGCAAAAACATTATCGATCACCAGAAGCAAACAAAAGATTGTGTACTAACTCCGAGTATAAGGATCTCTTCCGGAGACATGTACAAATCGATTGGTATATGTCTCATTATCAAATGAGAGATGTCAAAAATCTTCATGTGAAAATTTCAAAAATTTAAAAACGCATTTTGACTCACCAACACGAAACCAAATGGTGTCTGTACGGTCTCTTCTGGAAATATGGACGAATCGATTGCCATGTTGGTCATTTTCCAAAAAATAGGATTTTCGAAGGTATAGGGTGGACAAATTTCAAAAATCTTCAAATGAAAATTTAAAAAAATTTACAAACACATTTTCATTCACCAACACGAAACCAAATGGTGTCTGTCGAAACCCATTATACGGTGTCTTCTGGAAATATGGATGAATCGATTGCCATGTTGGTCATTTTCCAAAAAATAGGATTTTCGAAGCTATAGGGTGGACAAATTTCAAAAATCTTCAAATGAAAATTTCAAAAATTTACAAACACATTTTCATTCACCAACACGAAACCAAATGGTGCCTGTCCAAACCCATTATACGGTCTCATCTGGAAATATGGACGAATCGATTGCCATGTTGGTCATTTTCCAAAAAATAGGATTTGCGAAGCTATAGGGTGGACAAATTTCAAAAATCTGCATATGAAAATTACAAAAATCAACAAACGCATTTTCATTCATTAACACGAAACCAAATCTGTTCTGGAAATATGGAAGAACCACTTGCCATGTTGGTCATTTTCCAAAAAAGAGGAGTTATGGAGCTATAGGGGGACAAATTTCAAAAATCTTCATATGAAAATTACAAAAATCAACAAACGCATTTTCATTCATTAACACGAAACCCATTATACGATCTCTTCTGGAAATATGGAAGAACCGCTTGCCATGTTGGTCATTTTCTAAAAAAGAGGAGTTATGGAGCTATAGGGTGGACAAATTTCAAAAATCTGCAAATGACGATTTAAAAAATTTACAAACACATTTTCATTCACCAACACGAAATTAAATGGTGTCTGTCCAAACCCATTATACCGTCTCTTCTGGAATTATAGTTAAATTGTGTACTAGTACGATATTTGCTGAAACTCCAAAATAGTTTTGTAGTTTCATGATATTCAACTGAAGTTAATTTTACCTATATTTCAAATGAATCCCAATTATAAATATATGAATTTAAAATATTTATTCTTTATTTTAATATATTAAATTTTTGCTAAATAATTAATATTAGTGGCAACAAGTAGAAACATATAGTTTAACAACATATAGTTAAAGGATAAATTATAATACTATTGAAGAAGGTAATTTGCGCGCTGCCCGATTGCGATGAGGGAAAGGCATAATAGAAGAAAAGTCACCAATGTCAATGAATTTCTCAAGGTGTGTAGGTGGTAAAATAACCATAATTTGTATATTATTTCAAATCATAGTGATACATAGTTTCCTCTTCCATTTCATCGATGTTCTCTAAAGCTCCAGTGTCCGCCATGAATTGGCAACTGCAGTTATGTTATCCTGATTCTTTTACATTTCTACATGTGTCTTTATGAATCGCAATATATTTATATTATTGCAAACACAGAATGCTTAGAATCACAGACACTTCCCCAGATTCATTAAAGTTGTCATAAATTGTGTTGAATTTCAATGGGTTCCAACCAGAGATCCGCGTGACTCCGATTCAAATGACAACTTCTTGCCTTGTAGAAACGCGATGCATTGCTAGCACAATACATGTACGACTCATCTACAGGCATTGCCTGGCGTACACAAGTAAATGCCTTGTTGCTACATTAGTGCAAACGCTTATTCATATGTTCGTCATGTGTGTTTTTTTCCTATAACGTACCAAAGCAAGTGTCTGTTGATGTTGATGTATTGTACCGGCATGACAATACATCGATTTTCAATGCCTTTTAGAGGCACTGTTATTTATGAGAAATGTCATGAATTTTAGCAACAGCATCAAATAAACATGATTGTTTTGTATAGCTGAAATGCTTTTTGAATAAAAATCCGTTCTATGTGTTCTTAAATTTTTTTTTCTTTTATTTATTGTGATGTAATGATCTTTTATAAAAAAAAATAATAATAAATTCAGGTACATATACTTCAAGAGTACGTATAATTTAAAGAAAGAATTAAATAAAAAAATTAATTTAGTTTAAAATTAAATAAAAATTCATGTCGAATACATATTTCAAAGGTACGTTAAAAATTAAAAAGTACAGGTAGATAATATAAAATTATATATATATATTCAGGTAGGGATATTAAAAAATTTCTTCAATTTTATATACTGAATTCAAAAAGAGCAAATTATTTACAGTTCTTGGGCCAATACGGTTGCGCTTTTCGGTGATTATATTGCCTGCAGCAGAAAAAACACGCTCAGAAGCGGCACTGCTTGCAGGTATAGACAAAACTCTTTGAGCAAATTTGTATAGTCTAGGGTATTCCGAATTATGATTTTCCCACCATTGCAGAACATCGAAGTTTATATCAACGGCAATTTTTGAAAAACTATAACGAGTAAGTTCGTCATATAAACTTTCCGTTATGGAAGGATTTATTGATGCCATAAAAAGCGAGAAAAATAGTTCAAAATCTTTCGGCGATTCATGAAAAGTTGACGAATTGACTGAGTTATTAGACGACGGAATAGACTTCATTATCTCTGAAACACAATATTCTTTAACTTCAATCAACTTAGTGTTTTCAAGGCAAGAGTTGGTTGCCGGATAAAGAAAACAAGCCGCATAGTGGACAATACTTAGATTAGGTACATATTTAATATCTATTTCTTTTATAGTATTCCGTTTTAGTGTCTTAATGACTTGGACGTCGGAATCTTTCTCTTCGCAAATAGCTTTGAAGGTGTTGGTGGTTAAATAAACGTAGTTTATTGTAACCTAATTAACACCTTGTAATTTTTTGCTTACAATATCAAATTTTTGAAAAATGTCTACTAATTGATTTAGAAGTGATAAGTTAATATCAGAAATTCTATGTGTTTCATTGATTGGCGTAAGTATTTCTTGAATCGTCATATAATTAACAGAAATTGATTGAAATAAACTCAGATGCGAATTCCAACGGGTAACGCAATAATTTTTAAGGGTGGTAGGTAGCATGTGTTGCAAATTATTCTTTTTAAAATATTTTACCAACTTTTTGCAGGCCTCAATTTTTCTACCGTGCTATTAAAACCGGAATCTAAAACATTGTTCAATAGATGATTCGCGCAGTTAAGCCGGGTTTGGTTTTCAAGTGACTTTATCATGTTTGACCCTCTATCTGTAACAAAGATTATGTTTTCCATGCTAGTTATGTCAAAGTCCTGGAGAATAGACTTCAGTTTTGCTAGCACATTTATAGCTGTGCATCTTTGGAAATCCATTGATTTTACGCCCAAAATAATTTCTCTTAACTTTAAATCTTTCATGAAGTGGAAAGTGACGCATAAAAAATTCCTTTTTACAAAATTGTCTGTCCAAAGATCAGAAGTTATAGATGTCGTTCCGCTTGCTATTGCCATCATCAATCCCTCTTTCATCGTCTGTCTTTTGTTCTCTGCAATTTCACTTATTCTCCTTGATATCGTTGTGGAATCAGGCACCATGTCGGGTACATCCAAATGATTTCCATATTTAGATCCAATGTCGAGGATCGATGGGATAAATTTTCTGAAGCCTTCTCCATCCACAATTGAAAATGGGCGACAGTCCTGTACAACCCATCGGGAACACGCCATCAGAAAATTCTCTTTATCAGCATTGCTAATTTTATTCAAAGCAACGTTGGAGTTTTTTAGTTTATAGCACTTGTGGCGGATAAGATTGGAGGTCTGCTTTCCATTATATTTTAATATAATAACCGTACCATCATTATTTTCAATTTGGGAATAAATTTCCCAAATTTTGCTTTTGTTTGGTTGTTTGTGCTTCGACACACGAAAAACACCACTTTCAATATTTTTCATTATTTCCGCATTCATTTTTAATCAAAACAAGACAACATTAAAGGATCACTGTTCAGTAAAAACTGTGCTGCATTCTAGTCTAGAATCAGTTTGCAGGCTGCGCTCTGGAGCGACAGCGATCCAATAAACCGTTAACCAAGAAGTAGTAGGAAACCCAAGCCAAAAAAAAATTAAAAAATCCGGCGCTAGAGTTAAAATAATTGCATAGGCTGTATTCGTCGTTCCCATTACCAGCAACCCAGCGCACAGTTGGAGTCCTAAATGCGTCATTTATGAATGCTATTTCGAGGTGTGAGCCATCATAATGAGTTCATTTAAGAGTCCATAGTGCATGTTTTTACCTTCTTGCGATGGTTGACTTATATGAGTCCGAAATAACATATCCTTTAAGTCTAAATAAAAATTACAGCAGACAGTTGTCCGAGGCCTTCGGCCACGGACTGTCCCTGCAGGCTGTGTCAGAGACACGGCCATTAAGTTTAACGTAGAATACGCCATCCGATAAGACAGAAAACATATATAACAATAAATTCATTTGCTTATATTATTTATCATTTATTGTTATATATGTTTTCTGTCTTATAGGATGGCGTATTAATATAATATTTTTATTGAAATAAGTTCTGCGAATGTTGAGAGGGCCGCCCTAATATTAAAAAAGGTTTACCTTATCGAGTCTTCGCTTTAGCATTCGAGCGTTGTGTGAAAGCTTTACGCTTTACAATTCAAAATTAATGTTACAACAGGTTTATTGAAGCTTTCTCAAAAAAGCTTTATTACGTTAGCTTACTGTTTGTTTCACTTTTTACTAGATACATGTTGCCAAGCAACATTAGCTTGCTGTTCGTTTCACTTTTTACTAGATACATGTTCCTAAGCAATGTTGAGCAACCAAAAACACTCAACCAAACACCACACATATGTTTGAGTGTATGTGTTTAAACAATTTTCATTTGAGAAATTAAAATACTAGAAATATATCAACCAATATGAAATGTATATCAAACGAAAGATAACATCTTCATTTACCTACAAAAAAAATTTTAAAAAAATTCATCTAGCCGTTTCCTCAAATTCAATGAAATAAAGATTACAACAATAAAAACCTGACATGACTCCTCATACCGTAAGGTAAGACGTATTCTACGTCAAAAACAAATTTCTAACTCATAACTCTAAGCACTTCGACATTGTTTGCTGGGAGTATTTATTCTTTGTGCCAGACACAGTCTGTGTTCGATGCTCGATGTGCAAACCCGAGACCGTCTTGAGTTGATTCTCATAGATTCACTGTTTACTCATAGATTCACTGCTTTAGCAGTTCACTGCTTATGCAAAATGGCATAATGCAAAAGCATATGTGTTGTTGTTGTTGACATGAATCGGCACATGCAGAAAACGCACATACGTTTTTTTTGTCATTGTGGCACAGCGAGTCCAAAACGCAAACAACAATAATAGGCAAAGCAATGCCAAAAAATGAGATGCCTTGTTATGACAATATTTATACATATCGTGTTGATTGAAAGCAAGGTAAAAGCAGTGAATCTATGAGTAAACAACAATAGTGAATCAACTCAAGCAGGTCTCTGCTAGCTACTCCCTTTTGATATCCGCCCTCTGCAAAGAACCGCAAGCAGGCGCAAAGTTTTATAATCGTCGGAATTCCAAACGGCTTTCGTAGGCTGCAGGGATTGAGTAAGCACTTCCAGCACACTTGAGAACGATGACTTATTAAGCCTGTAATGTTGAATAAATCTAACACAACGTGTCGGGTAACTCCAATGAGTTAGACGCATCTCGCAAACGTCTGCGACTAATTCTAAGCTGATTGCTTTCTTCATCCTGCATCAAAATAAGTGCGCCGTTTCTAAACATTTTCTTTTCGGTCCGTACACAATTAAAATTTCAATTGAAAAATAAAGATCTTCTGAATTACATTCACTACACACTGATAGCTGACTTTAATTTGAACAGCTGTTTAACGCTGCAGCCACACTTTCAAGTTTTTGTTTCAAGTTTTGTACACATACTGCTTGTCAAAATTCATGTAAATTGATAGCTGTGACGTAGGCTGCACGCAACTTGAAAGCAATATTCATTTTTCATAAACCTTCATGTCTTCTGTATAGCTCTATGAATCGCAACATATCATTGTATTTATTACCTCTACTCACAAACATTTTTAATTATTTATAATATTTTAATATTTGTAAAAGTAGAAATCAAAAAATGATGACGGCAGAATATTTGTAAGGAGGAAAACGAGAAACTGTTCATGACATATGTAATCAGCTGTTTTCTTGAAAGAAAATTGAAACACTCCACTTGAAAGAGAAATTGAAAGCAAGTTCCTTTCAATTTTTAAAAGTGTGAGTGTATTAGTAAAAAAGTGTGAATGTATTGAAACTTGAAAGGCAAAAATTGACCGTGTAACCCCCGTGTAAGGGAACTGAAAATTTCATGGGAACAGAAATTCCCCAACTTATTCACGATAAGGGTGATTATATCAATTTGTGGTAGTATTTTGTAACCAAATATGTCCCAACGGGCTCGGTTACTATATGAGTACCAATAAATAAATAATAAAGCTATGACGCGGGAAAGAAATGCGTTTGAGTAAATCGCGTCAACATTTTTAGTTTTCTTCTGCTATGGTTGCCATATTGCGGCGGTTTTTACTCGCTACTTGTACATGCTTTTTGTTACGGGGCTTTGAACAGCAGCCTGTGAACTATGGTTGTATTTGAGTTGCCAACTACTATATAGCCGAACCATCTGGCTACACCTGACTGATTTGACAAAAATCATAATTGTCATTAATTTTACAGATCTGTGAAAACTTTAGAGGAAATTTTGTTCAAACCTTGTGTTTATAAAGATCTATGCAAAAATATCGTTTTTTTTTGCTGAAGAAGTTGTTCCACTTCAACTTACAACGCGTAACTATGTGGAAAAGTAATTATCACCTACAAAAATAGTGTGAAAACAAGAAAAGACCTGAAAAACAAGGCAGACCAAACAACCTCCAAACTGTTGGAAAAAGTCTAGAGGCGTACACGTCTGGTGTCAACATTTCTTCGTAGTTAACGGAGACAAACGATAGCGACTACAAAAATTCCAAGACTGTAAGATATATATACATACATATATCTAAAATGCAAATGATATTTTAGTTAATTTTATTTTAATTTTAGTTTACATTTTGTAAATATATACAGGCGGTAGCAACGTCGAATTTATATACACACATCAACACACACACAATTATGGAAGACGGACTTACCAATGAACAGACGGAGAAGGTTCTGCAGTTGCAAGACTTGACTGGCATTGATGATATGAGTGTGTGTAGAGACGTTTTGATAAGACATCAGTGGGATCTGGAGGTAAGCAAAGTGTAGGAGCCGTATTTACCATAATATTAATTTATAGATGTATTATTCATGTCGCATTATTGAGAAAACCCGTAAAACTTTGCGGTCATTTAATAAATAAAAGACCTTGAACTTTATTTTCATATCTAAACTTTGAACTTATCTACAGTTAAACTTCAACACAAGTTTGCCACAGAATTATTTTTCCAATATCTGGTAGGATCTTAACGATAATTGATTTAAGATTCCATGAATTCTGAATGTTAACTTTTTCTATGGGAGATGACTAAGATGGTAATAATGGGGTTGGTCAGATTTTTATTACCGAAAGCTTGACAAGCTTGCATTTCTGTGAACATATTTAAAGTTAAAGAATTATTGTTTCTCTTGAAATAATATTTTATATTTAGTGAGTTATACAAGCAATCCTATTTTGTCTGTTAACACAAATTTAGCCCAAGCATCGTAATCAATTATTCAATATTATAAATTCGACCATTCTAGGTTGCCGTTCAAGAACAAATGAATATCCGCGAAGGGCGGCCATCATCATATGTAGGCTCAAGAGAGGTTCGAGCACCAGCAGTTATAAACGACCGGTTTTTGCAGCAGGTCTTCTCTGCCCACATGCCAGGTGGTCGAACGACGAGAAGTAATGGCTCTAGTCCCATGCCGCGTAGTTTAACGGGCATTATAGGTTATCTAATCAATATGGTATTCCAGTATTGTTATTCCACATTATCAAGCATTTTGGGTGCTTTTCTTGGAGGAAACGAAGAACGAAGTAAGCGAAAAAACTCAAAAGTACAATTTCAACCTAAAAATTTAACCAACAATGTCATTTCATTTTAGTTGTTACAGATCCTTTAGGTGATGTTATGAGTTTTATACAATCATACAATGAACGTTATCCCCAACATCCAGTCTTTTACCAGGGCACATATGCCCAGGCTTTGAATGATGCTAAGCAGGAGCTACGATTCCTATTAGTATATCTGCATAAGGATCCCACAAAATATCCAGATGTCGACTCGTTCTGTGGGCAAACTCTGACGAATCGTACTGTAATCGATTTTATAAATCGGAATACATTATTTTGGGGCTGTGATGTATCGTCTCCTGAGGGCTATCGTGTCTCTCATTCGATTACTGCTCGTTCATATCCTACTATGATTTTAATAGCATTAAGATCTAATCGAATGGTAATAATGGGTCGTTTTGAGGGCGACTGTACGGCCGATGAGCTGATAAATCGTTTACAGACTGTGATCAACGGCAATGATGTTTGGTTGAGTCAGGCTAGAGCCGATCGTTTGGAACGTAATCTAACGCAAACATTGCGCCAACAGCAGGATGAGGCATATCGTCAAAGTTTAAGAGCCGATGAAGAGAAGGAACGTCTACGAGAGCTGGAAAGAGAGAAGGAGAGAGAAGCGGAAGAGGTATTAGAGAGACAGAGACAAGAAGTTTTAAGACGTAAAGAGGTAATTGGAAATTTCTTATCGTAGCTACCTGTCCCACATATTCTTTGAGCTCTATTACACGATGCCATTTCGTGCGGCGATATTTTTCAGTTCTCTTTTAAAGTTTCTTCGTAATTCATCGAGCTAATATACGTTGAATTATCATAATATCAATGCTTGCATTTTTTTTGACATTCTTTGTTATTGTCATGTATTTGTAAACGAATGTAATAACACACAAGTAACTAACAACACACACAACCATGAAATGTCAAAATCAAGAGAAAAACGGAAAATGCACAAAGAGAAATTGAAAAAAAATCCCTCGATACACAATACCATGGCGATTTTTTCCTCATTCCTTACTACTCTACACCTCTTGCCATAGAACGAAAAGTGCCAGAACGAATTATAGCATCGTGTAATAGACCTCTTTCTGGTTAGGGAAACGGTCGACATTCTACTTACAAAAATTCCGACATTTTATAGAAAAAAGATTACGGTGTGCAAAATGCGTTAACACACAATATAAATCAAACTAATTACGAATGTCGTTCTCGTACTTCGACTACAACAGTTTTGTAAAAGATTAAAGACAAAGTTGGCGTGTTATCTTTAATCTTTTACAAAACTAGTAGTCGAAATACGAGAACGACATTCGTAATATGGTTGAATATAAATGAAACTTTAAATAATTGTTTTTTTTTCTATTTAGGAAATTGTTCAGTTAAAAATTGAATTAGCTGAACAAGTTCCTTCTGAACCTCCTGCCGAAGCTCCCGATGCCATAAGCGTGGTATTTAAACTGCCAAATGGCGCGCGTATAGAGCGTAGATTCCTGCAATCGAATTCCCTTCTAGTGAGTACATATTCGTATTTTTTTAATTTATAATAAATTAATCTTATCCCTCCACCAATAGGATGTTTCTAATTATATATTTTGCCACCCTCTGACACCGGATGAATTTGAAATCACAACGAACTTCCCTAAACGAGTTTTGTTTTCCAAATCGTATGATATGGACGATGTAACCACAATAGGTAATGCGAACAAAACTCTGTCGGGTGTTGGTTTAACAAATCGCGAAGTACTTTTTGTCAATGATCTGGAAGCGTAATATTAACTAGCAGTATGTATATTATAGTGTGATATATCTATGATGATGCTGAGACGACCTTTCAAATGAGGATATTCGGTACTTTTACACACAACAACAGTCACGTCAGTGCCCAACTTTTATAATATATATAAAACAACGGCAATATTGTGTGAGCGTCTTTATTCTTTATAGAAATCATTTTCTACTAACAACACCAACCACACTCTCTTATCTTGGGTTTCTTATTTAAACGGAATTCCATATTTTGTTAATATTTTCATTTGATCTATAATTAATATCCTGTCCTGATTTTATTTACTTTGAACTTATAATTTGTTCTTTTGCTAAATTTAAATAATAAGCACATTGCTGGAAAATGTAAAAAAATACAATTCGAAATACACGTGTTTCTAGCAACAACAAAATCGGAAATTTATTTTTATTGCTAACATTGATGTAATATTTATTTAACGATAATTTTCATTATTTAGACCCAAAGTTCATGGGATACGGTAAATGATACTGACGCAATTTATATGAATTGAAACAAATCCTATTTCTGTCGACACAAAATCACCCTTATTATGCATGTCGTAGTCACGTCGAATGTTTGTCGTTTTTTAATACGTAGATATCATAGATATATTACAATTTTGTTATTGTGTATGTCTTTTATGACTGTGAAATTCGACGAAAACAGACGTAGTGAATTTTACTGATGACAACGTCGAGAAACATATAAATCGGAAAAGAGCGCAAAATTTGAAAACAACAAATTGATGATATCAAAATGTAAGTTCAATTATTAGCTTTATATCAGATATATAATAACAAAAAAAATATATTTTAATACATATTTAAGGATGAAAAATACTACACCCAAACAATTAGAAACTCTTGTCAACTTCATTATGCAAAACGAGCCATTGGCAAAGAGATACCATAAAAACACGGAGAGCACAGATTAAAGAAAAATGGAACGATCTGAGACGAAAGCCCAATACTGTTGGCCCTCCTTCTTGGACTAGGTTGTGCAAGGCACGCATTGAAATCATTCCCAGCACATCTTTGATAACTTCCTTCATTGACTGATAACTTCCTTCATTGATAACTGACCTTTATTGACATGACATATTGACCTCAACGATTCTGAAAGTCTACATTATTGTTCTTAGCACGTACCGGAAAGCGCCCTTGTTCAATCTAAAGTTGGTAATTTTAATTCTCAGATGAATGCACAATAAACATACATGGAACTTGGTAGGGTAAATATATTAGACCGGAACCATAATTGTATCTGATAATTTATGAGTTATCTGCCCTAAAATTCATGTTCTTCATTAGAAGATGAAAAATGAGACACACTTAGCATTTTTTTATTATTTGTTTTAAAAGAACAGTTTAGAACGAAACGAAAGCTTTCGTTCGTGCTCTAGATGAAAGAAAGCTGATTTGTGTTTCACAATCTTGTCGTTTCAAGTCGAATGAAAACATAAAACTATTCAGTACAAATTTTGGTTTCTCTATTTCGACTAACCCGGAGGGTACACTTTCAATTAGTTGCTTTCAACCATAGAGCAATACTTAAGAGTTTCCCTTACTCTCTTCGATGCCTCTTCATGACGACGAGTTAGTAGGCCATTTCATAGAGTTTTATTTGCTGCTGTATTTTACCAATTTTACACTTTCGTTGGACATAAAACGGACAGAAATCAAAGTGAATGCGTATTTTCGTTCAATACAAACAACATAATTTAGCTGTCATTAATATCAATAAACACTATTTAAAATTAGTTCATGCCTTTGCTCTCTCATTCTCCATCATCGGCCTAGTACCTTTTCAATGGTTGATCTGATTTGGTTGCAGGATGACACATACATAAATTGTAACAATGTGAACTCACAATCTATTACAAAAACACACATGTTGAAAGTGTTATACAATACCTATACAATTTAAATTCGGGTTCGACTACGACAGTTGTCACAATTCGACTACGACATACACAATAAGGGTGAATGTTTGAAGGCGGAAGGAAAACCCCTGTGGAAAATCCCAGAGCAGGAGTCGCTTTATGCATAATTGAGTATTTATTGAATATAGGAATGCAATGAACGAAGGTTTGTTCTAATGCTTTATTAATTAATCGTATACGAATAGTTGAATGAAACAACAAGTTTGGTTTTTAATTGTTTTGAATTTTCTTTTTTTTTCTTTTTTGTGTGGAAGAAATACTCTTTTTGTAGATATATATAGTGGCTTGGGCTTGGCTTATATTATATTATATCAAAGTATATTTTGCCACAATTAATGGAAATGTGGCCAACCATTTCAACTGAGAGGAGACAGACCGCCCACTATATCCAATGCACCTGTTAAGGTAATTGTTTTCGACAACCCCATGGCTGAACTAATAGAGGTTGCCGCATTAGGATTTGTTGGAATTCTGGGCTGCAACAGTCAAATTCAACACAAATACAAACAAAGTAAGCAAAAACCCATAGAGTAATCTTAGACTAGAGACAATATTTGGCTCATCTGACGTTCCCTTTCACACTCTTCGTGATGCGGTCGGTGTGATAGAGAGATGTTTGACGAAAAGTGATATACACCAGGTGGAATTACAATAACTTCTTGCTTTAATTTTTCATGCCATTTTGGTGAAAAACTGTGAAATTTAAATGTGTTTTAAACTTTTTTATTGACTGTTATTGTTAGCATACATTTGTGTTGTATTTAACACAATAATTTTAACACACAAAACGAAATGCCGTTGTTGTTATTTTGTTCGTTGTTTTGAACCATAACCTCTATTTGGTATTAGTAAAGCAATTCTTTTCAACATCAACCGAAAATATCACACCAGGCAAAATGTCATAAATTTGGTGGGAGAACTAGTAGATCTACTATAAGTATTAATCTATGCAAAAATCAATCCCGCTCAGAACACCTCACATTTCTTTCGACGACGGTCACCTCGCTTAGTGATGGCGCCACTATCGAGTACTGAGCCACGAAAATGCTTCTTAAACTACCGTTCGGAACCGGTGTAAAATTGTAGGTCCTAATCAGTGAGTGTAAGAACTAGAAAGCGCACATCTCCCCAATCCCTTCATGGGACGTTATGGGACACCATTTTTGATGTGTTAACATCTATAGGCGCGAGTACGGCCTAAATTCACAAAGTGAATACATCCACACACAATTTGTCCGACTGCGCTCACACAGATTGTCCGACTGCGATCACACATTGTTTGCCGTTAAACTCCTCCGAAACGTCTAGACCGATTTGTATGAAATTTTGTGTGCATATCGGGTAGGTCTCAGAATCGGCCAACATCTATTCTTTATAGCCCTAAATGATAAGGGTGACCCACCCCTATATAGAACACAGATTTGACAGATTGTCATCATATGATTGAACGGCTTTTTAAACTCTTTGTATTAACTTCACCTGTCTGTATGCATGTATATATGCCGAAAAAATTTTGGATTGGAACTCTTTTCCTGTGATCCAATCGAGCTGAAACTTCCCAGGCAAACTAATGGCGACGACAAAAATGAACTATCAAAATATGGGCGGGATTGGACAAAGGGGCATGGTACCTCCCATACAAATTAAAAATCCATTATTCCTGCTCCTGTTAACGGTATTTGAACAAAATTGGGTATGTTGGTTAGGTGTATATATTCTAAGATCTGCTGCAAATATGGGCGGGATTGGGCAAAGGGGCGTGGTCATATATAAAGAATTTATAGTCAAAAACTATGTTTTTTACGGGTTGGTTTTTTATTGTGAAAGGTAAGTCAAATAAAATTTGGGTGCGGAGCACTCTCAGAGCAAAGAGAACAATGACGTATTATACGCAGTGTTACCATGTTGGCATAATTTGTGCCGTTTTGGCACAATTTTTTTGGTTTTGGCAATGTTTTTTTTTTTAAAAATTATGGCAAAAGCTGTTTAGCACAATTTATCCAAAAATTATCAAATTTTTTTAATTTTGGTATAATTTTTTACCACAATTGTTTTGCAAATGGCACAATCTTTGGTATTGAAATTTTCTCGCTTTAATTTATCTGAAAGCATAATTTTTACAGCATGAATCTTGTGATATAATACCACATTTTAATGTTCCTACACACCGATGTATGCATTTGTTTTTATCGAATCGAATTTTATTTTCGTCGAAGCGTCGGCTTTTTCTTATACACTAACCCACATCAAAACGTCTAATATTTGTTGCGTCAACCTGTTTGCCTCAAAATACCACAATACAACTACAATTCCTCCTGGTTCCTTACGAGAGAAATGTCCGGCATATACAATTTTGAAGTAGAGACGATTTGATCACTGTTCTCTAGGATATGTGGAACGGATTCTATTCCAAGAAGATTGACACAAATTGTTAAAAGCAATGTATCTCAAACAAAATAATAATTTTATTTTTAAGATTATTGGAAGGTAAGAAAATTTACGAAATGGGTCGTTTTACGCTTGAAGGAAATTTGGAAATATTAAACACTTTCTTCCAATTTTCTCAGTCTTTAACTAAAACTATAAGAAATCTACGAAATAAATTCGATAGAAATGGAGAGCCATCAACGCAGTTTGTGGATCAATTTGCGATCAAAATTCGAGTTTGTCAATCCGGGTCCTTATTGTATAAAAGAACTCGTATACGTGGTCGTCCAGTGCATTCAGGAAGAAATATTTTCGATGTAGCCGATAGTCTGGTCGAACAGTCATCAACATCAACCCGCCACCGTTCGCAGAAATTGAACATTTCTCGCACTTCTTAGTCAAAGAACTGAAGCCTCGTGAACATCCGATGCGATTTCACTTCGCTGAATCGGCTGAAGATAGCTTGGCAGAAGATGAAAATTTTTACCAAAAAATCATATTTGTCGATGAAGCTAATTTTCGCCACGGGGGCCACGTTAACAAACAAAAGTCGAATTTGGGGCTCGGAATCCATAAGTCGTCGACAAGAAGCCGATGCATCCACAACGAGCGACTGTTTGCTGCGGTTTGTGGCATGGCGGCCCATTTGGACGATGTTTTGCACACTGTGCTAGGAAACCGCAAAATCAGCCGAAACTCGGAAGTCTATTGACCTCGCAACTGCGATTTGACACCGTTAGACTATTATTTCTGGGTACCCGTGAAATATAAGTGCTACGCAAACAATTCCGAGTCCATTGAGGTCTTAAAGCATGAAATCGACGATGTCGTTCACGAGATAAACTCCCAAACAATCGGAAATGAACTGAAATATTGGGTACATCGAGTGAGTTACTCTAAAGCAAGTCGTGGAAGACATATAGACACTGTTGTGTTTCAGTCATAGATGTTGATGATCATAATTTCGAAAAACATATATTAGTATTTTTTTTAAACCGAAGTTAAATTCCAAATTATTCATGGGTTGGCCATGCTTATTCTTTCTTTTTAAGTTGAAGAGTTAAGGTATAATAGCTATTTCAATTTTCTAATGCAGATAAACACCCAGTTCCAGGAGTGACTGTGTATGTTATGGGCGCAGAATTACAAAAAACACTAAAATGCTAATTTTAGCACAATGTTTTCGCAAACGGCACAATTTTTGAGGATATTTGGCATAATTTTTTAGTCGGTCTCTGGCAACACTGATTATACGTATATAAAAATGAGATAGCAAGAGAGCAACGAAAATTTTGTGAACTTGAGCAGCGTATGTATCATAGAGTAAATTTATAGTAGAGCCGCCATTTGTCTCATCTGAAGTGACGTGAAAAGTGAAATACACCAGGTGGAATTACAATAACTTCTTTCTTTAATTTTTCATGTCATTTTGGTGAAAAACTGTGAAATTTAAATGTGTTTTAAACTTTTTTATTGACTGTTATTGTTAGCATACATTTGTGTTGTATTTACACAATAATTTTAACACACAAAACGAAATGCCGTTGTTGTTATTTTGTTCGTTGATTTGAACCATTGCCTCTATCTGGTATTAGTAAAGCAATTCTTCTCAACATCAAACGTGTACATCACACGAGGACAAATGTCAGAAATTTGGTGAGTGAAAGATTTTCTCTACCCATATTTACTCTATGGTATGTATGAACATAACAATGTATGTATGTTCAATGAACATTGTTCATGTGTCTGTTGCTTTCCATTCTCTTTGTTTTTTGTGGGAATAAAACAAAAAGTATTAAGCAATAAAATAATGATACATGTGCTTGCACTTGTCTTCAAATAATTGTAAGTATTAATATTATTTAAATGTAACGCCATCATATGAGTGAACGCTGTTTTTTGTTTTCCAATGTAACATTTACAAATGTGTTCATAGAAATCGAACAGGTACCGTGTAGCAAAAAGTTGTTAACACGTCGCCCTTGAGTTCGAACACTCATTGGTTTTTTTTATGAGATTACTCTATGGCAAAAACGTACAATAAAAAATACACTGAATTTCACAGATGGGGTCATTGGCGAATTTAGTATAGACACATTAATTCTCTCAATAAATTAAACGTTGTAGGTATGGTTGCAAGTGAACAATGGATGGTGGAAAGCATGGGTTTAATAATACCAGATGGAGGCAATAGCACACAACGTCCAACAAAGGAACAACAACCGCATTTCGTGTTAAATACAATACAAATGTATACCATAGTCAACAAAAAAGTGTAAAATACATTTAAATTTCACAGTTCTAAACGTAAACGGAATGAAAAAGTTAAGTCAACAGTTCTTGTAACTCCACCTGCTGTAAGTTAATTGTTGTCGAATTTATCTTATTTCCACAAACCAACGACGAAGAGTGTGAAATGAAACGCCAGATGAGAGTTAATTCGTGTATACTAAATTCGTCTATATCCAAAAATTAAAAAAAATGCTTCATCGGGTAGAACATGTTATTTTAAGAAAAAATAAAGTAAAATGTTTTCAATTTATATTCTTCATCATATTTTATTTTATTTCAATATTTCGACCGTCATCAACGATCATCTTCAGGATCTAATTTAAAAAATGTTACAAAAATTACTAACATGTGCAATACATTACGTACATTAAACACACAAACTTCTAAACACTGTTCCAGATGCGTCGCAAATGTTTTGTCCATAGAGTAAATTTATAGTAGAGCCGCCATTTGTCTCATCTGACGTTTCCTTTCACACTCTTCGTGATGCGGTCGGTGTGATAGAGAGATGTTTGACGAAAAGTGATATACACCAGGTGGAATTACAATAACTTCTTGCTTTAATTTTTCATGTCATTTTGGTGAAAAACTTTGAAATTTAAATGTGTTTTAAACTTTTTTATTGACTGTTATTGTTAGCATACATTTGTATTGTATTTAACACAATAATTTTAACACACAAAACGAAATGCCGTTGTTGTTATTTTGTTCGTTGTTTTGAACCATTGCCTCTATCTGGTATTAGTAAAGCAATTCTTTTCAACATCAAACGTAAATATCACACCAGGCCAAATGTCATAAATTTGGTGGGAGAACTAGTAGATCTACTATAAGTATTAATCTATGGTTTTGTCTTTATCTCGTCTTTGTTTTGCTATTACATGTCTGGTCTGTATACATATATGTGCACAGTTGTCAGTGTCAGTTTTGTAGTTTATTATGTTCTCACTATGTACGTCAATAATATGAAGCATTTCTAACATAAATCTCTTGCTATAGTGTTTCTCCTCCATGGTACAAAGAAATGGTAGAAGCACTAGCCCAGCTGATTTGAACTTTTTTCTGGACTGAGTGTGAGTAAGTTTTTCTCTTATGTCAAAGTTTGTTTACATTTGTTTGTCTGCAACCCCCGTTCGCCAGCAACTGCTGTTTTTGAAATATTTCTCTGCAAAAATTACACAGAAACGTTTTAATTTTCACACTTACACACTTTCAATATATCAAATAACACTCAATCATTTTCTAAATGGCACTTTTTGCAAATTTGTTTACATTTTCATCATTTTTCTATCAGCTGACTTGACACAACACAGACACTGAGCAAAAACAAAATGCCTGTTGTTTTTGGCTTGTTGTATTTGTTGTCGTACTGCATCTACCATTATATTTCTACCATGTTCTCCTCCTATAATATTTTCACATCATCAAAGTTCGGAGAGTGGTTCTCTTTTATACAGTGTGCCGCTCATAGATTAATACTTATAGTAGATCTACTAGTTCTCCCACAAAATTTATGACATTTGGCCTGGTGTGATATTTACGTTTGATGTTGAAAAGAATTGCTTTACTAATACCAGATAGAGGCAATGGTTCAAAACAACGAACAAAATAACAACAACGGCATTTCGTTTTGTGTGTTAAAATTATTGTGTTAAATACAACACAAATGTATGCTAACAATAACGGTCAATAAAAAAGTTTAGAACACATTTAAATTTCACAGTTTTTCACCAAAATGGCATGAAAAATTAAAGCAAGAAGATATTGTAATTCCACCTGGTGTATATCACTTTTCGTCAAACATCTCTCTATCACACCGACCGCATCACGAAGAGTGTGAAAGGATACGTCAGATGAGCCAAATATTCTCTCTAGTCTGAGATTACTCTATGGTGCCGCCAGTGCCGTTTTTTGTTCAATTGTGTTATGCCTATTTCGCTGGTCAGATTTATTTGTTGAAATTCTCGTACGTAATTTTGACTTAGTCGTTCCAACATATCCGTCACCACAACATTTAATTTTATATGTATATTAAGTCCGATTTGTCATATGGTTCAAGTTTCGACTTGGTATTGCTAAATAATGTTCTCATGGTATAATCGTTCTTCAGGGCTACTATGGTGTATTTTTCCTTGTCATAAAATGTAGGTTCACTTAAATCTCTCTGATAGAAATGGTATGTATGTATGACATCGTTTTATATATTTTATCATCTTTATTCTGTGGTTCTCTTTGTGTGCATAACGAGGAATCGATCATTGTCGTTATCGTCTTTTCCGGGAAACCATTTTTCACCAAGATTTGTTTAATTATGCCCCTATTTTTGTTATGAAATTGTTTGTCGCTTATATTTAGGACTTTCCTTATAAATTTAATAGCTGTGTTAATTTTAATCGTCTTTGGGTGTTTGGAATAGTAATTTATTAATCGTCCTGAAGCAATAGGTTTCTGATACCAGTCTAATTTTATGATAGTAATCTCCCTTATCACCAGTGTGTCCATTTATGTCAATTTTCCATCATGTTCTAATTCCCTTGTGAACTCATCATTGTGAAATCCATTTAAAGTCTTTAAAATTTCATCTATTGTATTGTCCTTGACTACTGCGAAGATATCGTCAACATATTTCGTCAGTAGGCGTGGTTTAACATTAAATTTTCCAATGCATTCGCCTAAAAGTTTTCCCATTACCCCATCCGCAATTACAGGTGATGCCGGCGAACCCATCGGCATTCCCTTTTGTTGTTGGTATATTTTATCCTCATATTCAAAATATCCGTTGTCAAGTATGCAAAACTTAAGTATTTCCATGAACAGTCCCTGTTTCATATTTGTGAATTTTCCCGTCACAGCCCATTCTCTCTAATTACGTCAAATGCCAATTTCATAGGAATGCTAGGAAATAATGAAACTACGTCAAATGAGATCAATAGTTAATCATCAGCTACATAATTGTCCTTGACTCTATCCTTAAATTCCATAGCATCCTTGACATTATATGTCGAATCATTTGTCAAATTCTTCAATATACTGATGATATATTTGCATAGTCCATAAGAGGGCGAATTGATCGAAGAGCAGATGGGCCTTAGTGGAATACCCTCTTTATGAATTTTCGGCAGTCCGTAAATCCTCGGAGACGTAGCCGTTCTCATTGTCAACCGATATTTGTCCTTCATATTCATAATCTTGTCCTTAAATAGCCTTTCCACCAGATCATTTTTCCGGTGTCGTAATTTTGCAGTGGGATCACGATTTAGCACTATACGTGCATATATTATTTACTATATTCTCCATTTCCCCTTATAATCCTCAACTTTCATTGCGACCGTCGTATTTCCCTTATCCGCATTCAAGAGTAGTAAATTTTTATTATTCCTTAGAAATTGTCGGGTTTGCTCCACTGTGTCTGTGATATAGTTGTCCCTTGCGTTAAGTCTTCTCCTATTAAGATGGGAGTCAATGAGTGATGAGAATCTTATTTTCGCGCTTTCTTTGTCCTCTTTCCCTTTTACGTTTGAATACAGTCCTTTCCGTCGGCTATACATTTAAATAGTGGGAACTGTTTGTTCGCATGTCATCGGCAGTGCATATTTCGGTCCCAATGAGAACAGCCATTGGATGTCAATAGGAACCTGAACCTCTGTTGTGTTCACAAACCATTCTCTGTTGTGTGTCATTCTAATTGACTGTTCATGTTCCTCATAGAGTAATGATGTATAGAGACGCCATATCTCTGAGTATTTTGATGACATTTAGTGTGTTGCATATGGACGTTGCATGTTGGAAAGTATTGCTTTAATAACACCAGATAGAGGCAATGGATCAAACCATCCAACAATAAATCAGCAGCTGCATTTCGATTTTTGCTTTAAAATTTTTGTGTAAACACACCACAAACATATACTAACAATAAAATATGTATAACAAACATCAAATCGACATGAAAAATTTAAGTCAAAAATTTTTGTAATTCCAACTGGTTTAAGTCAATCTACGTCAAATAACTCTCTGTCACACATACCGCACCACGAATAGTGTGAAAGGAAATATGAAATGAGAACAATGGCGTCTCTATACATCATTTCTCTATGGTAGTTCGTGTTGTATTCATAGATTAATACTTATAATAGTTCTCTCGCCAAATTTATGACATTTGACCTGGTGTGATATTTACGTTCGATGTTGAAGAGAATTGCTTTACTAATACCAGATAGAGGCAATGGTTCAAAACAACGAACAAAATAACAACAACGGCATTTCGTTTTGTGTGTTAAAATTATTGTGTTAAATACAACAGAAATGTATTCCAACAATAACAGTCAATAAAAAAAAAAATCCAATGAGTGTTCGAACTCACGGGCGATGTGTTAACACATTTTTTCCACACGGTACCTGTTCGATTTCTATGAACACATTCGTAAATGTTACATTGGAAAATAGAAAACAGCGTTCAATCATATGATGACGTTACAGTTAAATAATATTAATACTTAAAATTATTTAAAGACCCAGTGCAAGCACATATGTCATTATTTTCTTGCTCAATACTTTTTGTTTTATTCCGACAAAAGTCAAAGAATGCAAAGCAACAGACACTTGTACATACATACATACATTGTTATATTCGTACGATATAACCGAAGATCAACATAAAATACTTTTTTAATATTACTCCAAATTAAAACACTTCAATCTCGGC
This sequence comes from Phaonia tiefii, assembly GCA_963931995.1. Classification (NCBI taxonomy): domain Eukaryota; kingdom Metazoa; phylum Arthropoda; class Insecta; order Diptera; family Muscidae; genus Phaonia; species Phaonia tiefii. The sequence goes on along the minus strand of OZ008368.1, from coordinate 189,797,487 downwards.
TCGCCGATATCGGATCGCCTTAATTTTTGGCCTAAACTCTTCGTCGAAACCCGCACTAGCTTTTTAATCCAAAAATTAATAAAATCGGCTATGAATTTCCGGAGAAAATCGCGTGGGAAAATTATATGAAAATCGCCCAATAATGACTTTCAATACCGACTGCCAAGCAACGAACAAACAAACGATGATAAGACAAAACCGAAGATCAACATAAAACACTTTTTTAATATTACTCCAAATTAAAACACTTAAATCTCGGCTCACCGATATCGGATCGCCTTAATTTTTGGCCTAAACTCTTCGTCGAAACCCGCACTAGCTTTTTAATCCAAAAATTAATAAAATCGGCTATGAATTTCCGGAGAAAATCGCGTGGGAAAATTATATGAAAATCGCCCAATAATCACTTTCAATACCGACTGCCAAGCAACGAACAAACAAACGATGATTTACTCTTACAAACCTAACACTTGCGTATGTATTAAATTTATAGTTTACTGCCCTAGAGGCGCGCGTATAGATGTTAACACGTCAAAAAGTTTAAAACACATTTAAATTTCACAGTTTTTCACCAAAATGACATGAAAAATTAAAGCAAGAAGTTATTGTAATTCCACCTGGTGTATGTCACTTTTCGACAAACATCCCTAGACTAATACTTATAGTAGACCTAACTTATAGTAGACCTAATAGTTCTCTCACCAAATTTATGACATTTGGTCTGGTGTGATATTTACGTTCGATGTTGAAAAGAATTGCTTTACTAATACCAGATAGAGGCAATGGTTCAAAACAACGAACAAAATAACAACAACGGCATTTCGTTTTGTGTGTTAAAATTATTGTGTTAAATACAACAGAAATGTATTCCAACAATAACAGTCAATAAAAAAAAAATCCAATGAGTGTTCGAACTCACGGGCGATGTGTTAACACATTTTTTCTACACGGTACCTGTTCGATTTCTATGAACACATTCGTAAATGTTACATTGGAAAATAGAAAACAGCGTTCAATCATATGATGACGTTACAGTTAAATAATATTAATACTTAAAATTATTTAAAGACCCAGTGCAAGCACATATGTCATTATTTTCTTGCTCAATACTTTTTGTTTTATTCCGACAAAAGTCAAAGAATGCAAAGCAACAGACACTTGTACATACATACCATAGAATAACACATACGTAGAAGGTTTTATTCGCTCAATAAATTAAACGTCATAGGTACGATGGAAATTACACAGTGGAGGGTGGAAAATATGGGTTCAATAATACCAGATGGTGGCAATAGTATACAGCGATCCGCAAAGGAACTACACCCGAATTTCGTGTTTTTGTGGCAAACTAGTTGTGTTAAATACAATACAAATGAATACCAACGTTAAAAGTCAACAAAAAAGTGCAAAATACATTTAAATTTTTCAGTTCTACACCAAAACGACAGGAAATAGTTAAGTGAACATATTTTGTAACTCCACCTGGTGTATGTAAACATTTCCACAGACCTACCGAGAGAGTGTGAAATGAAACGTCAGATGAGAGAATAAGTTCTTCTATAGTATGTGTTATTCTATGATACATACATACATTGTTATATTCGTACGATATAACCGAAGATCAACATAAAATACTTTTTTAATATTACTCCAAATTAAAACACTTCAATCTCGGCTCGCCGATATCGGATCGCCTTAATTTTTGGCCTAAACTCTTCGTCGAAACCCGCACTAGCTTTTTAATCCAAAAATTAATAAAATCGGCTATGAATTTCCGGAGAAAATCGCGTGGGAAAATTATATGAAAATCGCCCAATAATCACTTTCAATACCGACTGCCAAGCAACGAACAAACAAACGATGATTTACTCTTACAAACCTAACACTTGCGTATGTATTAAATTTATAGTTTACTGCCCTAGAGGCGCGCGTATAGATGTTAACACATCAAAAAGTTTAAAACACATTTAAATTTCACAGTTTTTCACCAAAATTACATGAAAAATTAAAGCAAGAAGTTATTGTAATTCCACCTGGTGTATGTCACTTTTCGACAAACATCCCTAGACTAATACTTATAGTAGACCTAACTTATAGTAGACCTAATAGTTCTCTCACCAAATTTATGACATTTGGTCTGGTGTGATATTTACGTTCGATGTTGAAAAGAATTGCTTTACTAATACCAGATAGAGGCAATGGTTCGAAACAACGAACAAAATAACAACTACGGCATTTCATTTTGTGTGTTAAAATTACTGTGTTAAATACAACACAAATGTATGCTAACAATAACAGTCAATAAAAAAGTTTAAACCACATTTAAATTTCACAGTTTTTCACCAAAACTACATTGAAAATTAAAGCAAGAAGTTATTGTAATTCCACCTGGTATATGTCACTTTTCGACAAACATCTCTCTGTCACACCGACCGCATCAAGAAGAGTTTTTGAAATTAGATCCTGAAGATGATCGTCGATGACGGTCGAAATATTGGAATAAAATAAAATATGATAAAGAATATAAATTGAAAAACATTTTTATTCGTTACTTATGTGGTCGGAAATATTAGAAATACAATAACAACGAAAATAAGGTCGGAAAGCAACATCTATAAATGAAAAAGAGTAAAATAACAAAATCGGGCTAAATACATAGTTTCGGAGTTATGGACCGCAAAATTTCGGATATTTGAAAGGTTTATGGCGTTAAGGTATTGTGTAAAGCTGTTCATAGCATAAATTTTTTCTATAAAACAAGTCAAAATAAACTCAACAAATTATCTATCATTTTCCGAAAACTCGCTTAGTTATCGAGTTATCGGATGTTGAAATTTCGAATATTTTCTTTTCTTTTTTCAAAAATAGGAAGCTTTATACCACAAAAATACTATCCCGAAGCCGGTGTTGGACCTACTCCAGAGGAGAAAATCCCTTAGCTCGGCCACGGTGAAAGCTTTATACCACAAAAATACTATGCCGAAGCCGCGAAGCCGGTGTTGGACCAGTGGGTTTCTATGGCACAGCTGATCGAAAAGGTACTAGGGAAATGATGTAGAATGAGACACCAAAGAAGACAGGAACTAAGTTTAAAGAGTTTTTAATGAAAGCTAAATTATGTTTTTTTATGTTTGCATTGAACGAAAATACGCATTCCCTTTGATTTCTGTCCAACCAAAGTGTAAAATTGGTAAATTACAGCAGCAAATCGAACTTTATGAAATCTCCTACTACCTCGTCGTCATGAAGAGAGTAATAGAGGCTCTTAAGTATTACTCTATGGTTTGTCCTACCCCAGAGGAGAAAGTACCTTACCCCTTCCTCGCAGAAACCTCTATAGCATTTTTCGATAACTCGCTTAGTTATCCAGTTTTCGGATGTTAAAATTTAAAAAAAAAATATTCGATAAGTTTTCAAAATTTCAACATCCGATAACTCGACAACTAAGCGAGTTATCGAAAAATGCTAAATCATTTTTTGAGTTTAAAGTGATGAAAAAAGTGATGATATCAATAGCTTTACACAGTACCTTAACCCCATTACCCTCTCACACATTGGAAATTTCGGGGACCATAACTCCGAAACAATACGTTTGCCCGGATTTTATTTTTACGTTTTTTGCTTAAAGTAATGCGTTCTTTTCCCCGTTAAAAAAATGTTGTTTTTATTTTCCAGACACAATATATGTTGAGACATAATTAAATTAGACCACACGTGTGCGTAATATGTTTCATGCAACGGTATGAATATAATAAAAAAAGGTTCGGAATTAGATTAGCGGCGGTAGTAAACATGATATGCAAGCGTCTCGATGAAACTTCAAATCTAGGCAAATCACCCAAACGCTTTGCCAGACGAAAGGATACCTAAAACTTATATTTTGAATCAAATTTTCCCCTATCAGGAAATTTACAAGTATAATTCAAAAACGCTAAATTGAAACATGAAATTGTGCTTTCCAATTTTTGTGAAATTATTAAAGGAATCAAACTAGTCCATTTGTAATACTATATAAGATCAATGCGATTTGTGTGTACATATCACATAAACTTAGTAATTTGTCAGATGAATGATATAAAAAAATGCGGGAAGAGCAACATAATGACATCAAAAATGTTGAGTCCGGACTACATATGTGCAGTTAGTTATATGCATGTGCTGCATATTATAAAAATGGGATGAAACAGATGTTTTATTAAACACTTCAGGAAGATCCAAAATCGATCACCACAAATCCATTACGTAATTATTTACTCAGATGGATGTCTCTACCTAAAGCGTAGTAGTAGTATTGTTTAATGCATTTTTGGCTTTTAGTATGTAAATACGGCTCAACAAAAACATTTAATAATTGGACACACGCAAATGGAATATGATGCAACTCATTCGCTTATAGAAAAAATTACAGCAGACAGTTGTCCGAGTCCCTGCAGGCTGTGTCAGAGACACGGCCATTAAGTTTAACGTAGAATACGCCATCCGATAAGACAGAAAACATATATAACAATAAATTCATTTGCTTATATTATTTATCATTTATTGTTATATGTATATGTTTTCTGTCTTATCGGATGGCGTATTCTACGTTAAACTTAATGGCCGTGTCTCTGACACAGCCTGCAGGGACAGTCCGTGGCCGAAGGCCTCGGACAACTGTCTGCTGTAATTTTTATATTTACCAACGGCATTTGATTCAAGTCCGTTTAAAAAAAAAAATATTATGTTCAATTTTTGTAAACTTAATTTAATTTATGTATTTTAATTAATATTTTTATTGAAATAAGTTCTGCGAATGTTGAGAGGGCCGCCCTAATATTAAAAAAGGTTTACCTTATCGAGTCTTCGCATTAGCATTCGAGCGTTGTGTGAAAGCTTTACGCTTTACAATTCAAAATTAATGTTACAACAGCTTTATTGAAGCTTTCGCAAAAAAGCTTTATTACGTTAGCTTACTGTTTGTTTCACTTTTTACTAGATACATGTTGCCAAGCAACAGTAGCTTGCTGTTCGTTTCACTTTTTACTAGATACATGTTCCTAAGCAATGTTGAGCAACCAAAAACACTCAACCAAACACCACACATATGTTTGAGTGTATGTGTTTAAACAATTTTCATTTGAGAAATTAAAATACTAGAAATATATCAACCAATATGAAATGTATATCAAACGAAAGATAACTTCTTCATTTACCTACAAAAAAAATTTTAAAAAAATTCATCTAGCCGTTTCCTCAAATTCAATGAAATAAAGATTACAACAATAAAAACCTGACATGACTCCTCTTACCGTAAGGTAAGACGTATTCTACGTCAAAAAAAATTAAAAATAAGCAAATAATCTTGCCATCTCAATTTATGCAACAAATAAGGGGAGGCACGAAAAGTTCCAGCATCCTTAGCACTAGGACTATTTTCAACATCTTGAAAACATGACTAAACGATAATCTTCGATTCGCCCGGGTAATTATATTGCCAATATATATATACTCAAACTCTAATGTAAAATTTATTTCAAACAGATACAACTGACTAATATGACTTTCTCCCACATGGATCACAGTCGGTCATTAAAGATATCCCCCTGATTCACTTCATGTCGAGAAAATATCAACAAAAAAAAAAAAATTACCTATGGGATTTGAAAAAGTTTGTACGTGCATATTGTCATTTCTTCTATGTTAATTTAGATTATAACAAGATTTTTGCAGTTCACTTCGGATTTTTGTTCATTTCATGAAATATTTCCTATTATTATATATATTTTTTCCTATTATTGTATATTTATATATATATATTTTCAATTGTTTATAAAAGCCCAATTTTTTTTTAAAATATCAATCAAAAGCGGCATATCTTAGATAACATCATTAAAATAAAATAATATATTTAAAAAAATTGCAGAATACAATTTGTTGCCTCTTTTATTAAAAATTGAATTTTTCTTATTCCTACAGTTTTTAGTATTTTATTCAGTTTTTTCCTTCCCCTGTAAAGTAACAAAAAATCGAGTTACACCTTTCATATATTAAGCCATCGAATATAGATATTGGCTAATTTGTATTTTTTTTTTAATCAAATCAGGTCGGTATATAGCTCGTTCGAATGCTCGTTACAATAATGCCTTTCAAATTGCATATATCTTAGACCGGTTACCCATTGCGGGCCGACAGCCATTTCTAGATTTTTAATCCTGCCTTTTAAGAAAAAATCTAAATAAATATATATATAAAGATAAGTTTCGGGAAATATGCGCTAATAGCCAGAACTTCAGGCTTTCATTTGATGTATTTCGGCATCTGGGGCACTTTTCGTGGCACTCCTTACAATAAGAATAAAGTATAAAATAGAAAAATTGATAAATCGTTGGTCATCGAGATCTATGCTTTATAAAAATAAATGGTTTCCCATTACGGAATTGGGGAGAGCTTCTCACAACCAGTGAGCTGATCGTGACCTACAGTTTTTACACCGATTCCGAACGGTATTTTGAGAAGCTTTTCATGGCTTGTCGCCGTCACTGCGAGGTGACCACCGCCGAAAAAAATTGAAGGTAGTCAGAGCAGGGATCGAACCCATGATCCCACCCGAGGCATTGCCGAAGCCGGTGTTGGACCTTCCCCCTACGTACAGCCTCCCAATTAGCTATATAACACAAAGGGTGCATAAGTCACGCAGCCGGTGTGGGATCCACCCGAGAGGATAATCGCTACGCCAGCCTTATTTGAACCACACATAATGGTAACACCGATTATTCGGTACAAATTCGTAAGAAACTTTATTCGTTTTACGTAGTAATCCCCACACCTCCCGGCAGCAGGGTATGGAAATCAGATAATTCTACAATGCCCGCAGGCCTATTGTAATACCGACTGAACATTTTTTATTTGGAGTTATATGCAAATTCTTATATCTTTTAAAAAAGAAGTATATGTATATTATATATATGAAAAGAAAATATGACCATTACAAAAAACTGGTATAAAATATCGGGTGCGGCTTAAATCAAAATGTCATTAGTTGTATTAATCGCTATGGGTGGCAAGTAGATGGCTCTTATCTGACTCCGCAGCCGAGCAATCTCTACATCCTCCCTCTCCAATTCACGTATTAGTTGGGAGAACTGCACTAGACCCTCACGGTTGCCGGGGAAACCGTACGATTTGATGACATCAGTTTGAAGTTGCATGACCAACGGGAAGACGTGCTGCATCATCAACAGCATTTCTTTGCCAGCTGATGCTTTGGCCTCAGATAATTTTTTGGAATTTTCAGGTTGATTGACCGTGCGTATAATATCTATCAGTATTTGTTTGGCAGTATCGTTATTAAAGTTCATGATTGTAAAGTAATGACAAAAATTATGCACGATGTGTTTTTCGAATACCTATAGTTTTATTCCTATGCAAAGCTTTGTTTACTACTACAATACAAATCACACAACTTGTGGAACCTTGTGGAACCGTGGAACACAACAAATCTGCATTAAACAGATGGTGTTACTGGAACAGCTGATTCATGGAAGCATAAAAGTGGCAGAGCAGAGGTTTTACTCTGAGTAATAATAAAGTTGATTCAAAACACAGATGGCGCTACAATTACTCCTGAGATATATAATTTTGGCTCATAATTAGAGTAGTATTTAAAAAACCTCCCCATTCCAGAAACAGGATTTTCGGTTACACGAGCAGTTTTCTGATGATGTTAGAGTATCTAACTATAGAAATTCTAACCATGTTCATATAAAATTACATAAAGTATGTAAAAAGTATGAAATAATCAAGTTATGACGCGAGAGAGAAATGCGTTAGATTGAATCGCGTCGACTTATCTTATCGATTTGCTTTTCATGCGTCTTTTCCAGGATTTGGCGTAGCGTAAATAGCGTCTAAAACCCCACTGATTTTCAACAATTGGCTTTAGTCTTTCATAAAATACGCTCAACAAAATCTTATACGCGATGGATAAAAGCCTAATACCACGATAGTTGGAACATACACACAGATCATAGATAAATAAAAACCATAGATGAATCATTTGCTTAATCACCATTTTCATCAGAGGGCACATGCTGTTTTCGTACGACCATTTTTCACTCGGAAGCGACGAAAAAGCACTAAAACATAATTTTTATTTCGATTCTGTTGTTTAAATTTGAAAACAGAACATAAACAATAGAAAAGCATATTGCTTTTGATATTTGTTCACAATACAAAAGGCAAAAAGCATGCACGGTAAAAAGTTTGGTATAAAAATTATACCGTACACCATATTTGGGTAAAATTTATATTATTTTGGCATGCATTTTATAAAAATTTAATATAAATATGGTTCATTTATACTATTATGGTATGATATTAAAATACACCATCAAATTATAAATATTACACCATTTAGTATATTATGTGCATGTAAAATATCCGAAAATAATATATATCGCAATAGTTTTTATATTATTTAGGTGTAAAATTGATTTATCATATTTTGGTATAAAATTTATCAATTTTGGTGTTCGGTCCCGTTGTTGCTATCTCAACAGATAAATATGGAAATTGTGAAATTCATTGCAGCTAATACGAATAAACGCGACGGTTGTGTAGTGCTAAAAAAAGTGCAGTGTGAAAGTGACAATTGTTATATTTATTTTAATTTACAAAAATGAATGAACCACTTTTAATAGCCGTAAAGGCTTTAAATTTTGCGAAATATGTCGCAATCAAAAAATTTGACGATTGCGAGGATTTAAGTGCTAATGATATTTTGCAGTCGAGTAAGTACAGCTCGCTCGAAATATTATTTGTGCAGTTGTTTTAATTACAATATTTACTTTTTGTTGGTGTTTGTGTTTTTTTTTAATATGTATAGATCAATCGTAAGCAAAATGTGATCAAACAACAACAAAACAAATTCAGTGAAACCAGTTATCAGCAACAACAAATTCCAGGGAATTTGTTCTATAAATTCCATGTAATTTGTTGTTGCTGATCACATTTTACGTACGACGGTTTCGAGGCTCATTTTGATTTTTTTATATATTACAGTTTTAGAAGCAACAAACATTTCTTTAGAAAATTTTGATCGTCTTGTTAATGTCAACCAAATTGAGATTCCCTTAAACCATTTAGTTGATCTTGTGTTGCAACAAAACCATCACCCAAGCTTCGTCTTGGAAATAAAAACGAAGAGTGATCAAACACCTGAGGTCTGCAATAAATGTAATGCAACACAGTCAAATGTAAGTATGAGATATAATTACAAAATTTTTTTATTTTTGCAATCACATGCACATCATTTCATTTATAATTTGCAGGAACTGATCTTCTACTTCCAACAGAGTGAAGAAAACTCGAAAGTTCTTGCAGAGTGCAAAAACTCCAACAACATTTCTGTCGTTTGCCGGCGGAAAATAGTGAATATAGTGGCAAAGTATGTTGAAGAAACTTTTAAGTACAACCCACCCTCAAATGCGCTGCTAGAAATATCAAAGCTTACTGTAGAAATTTTTCCAGGATTAAAAGCAACTTTTTTTAGTTAGTTATTTGTTTATTTTATTAGGATTTATTATGTAACAAGGCTAATAGTGGATTCCTCCAAATAAAATTCAAAAATGATAGAGCAAAAAGGAGGAAATTAAATAAAGAATTTCAAGAAAGCGGGCCAGAGGAAGAAGGCGAAATACAATTGAATGAATCTGAAGTCATCGCCAAATTGCAATTGTTGAACACATTGCCCGTATTGCAGTATTGAATTTTAAGGACTATACAATTTACAGATCTTTTGAAAAAGTGAAATCAAACGGATTGTTTTATTTATTAAGTAAAATTGCATAACAAAATTTCCAGAAATATGTAATTTTATAATGTATAATAAAATTCTTTAATAAATAAAACTTATTTTAAATAACATATTAAAAATATATAAATAAAAAATTATACAAAATATTTTATATTTTGTTTCAATAAAGAAGACACCAAAAGTGAGTAAAATTTATATACTTTCATATAAATCATTAATATACTAAAATGGTATAAAATCTATTCTAATTTGGTGTGCAGCTAGCTGTACACCATTTTAATATAAAATTTACACTAAAATTTTATAATTAAGAAGATCCCATTAATGGATAAAATTTACACTATTTTGGTATATAATCGTTATATACTAAAATGGTATAAAATCTATTCCAATTTGGTGTGCACTAGCTGTACACCATTTTAATATAAAATTTACACTAAAATTTTATAATTAAGAAGATCCCATTAATGGATAAAATTTACACTATTTTGGTATATAAACGTTGTATACCAAAATGGTGTAAAATATATTCCAAATTAGTAAGGACGTATATACACACCATTTTGGTATAAAATTTATCCAAAAACTTTTTACCGTGTGGTTATATAGGGTTTCAATACTTTTTGTTTCCAGGGAAATTTACCCATATCCACCTCTCTGGCGCCATCTAGAAAATTTCCCTTTAATTTCAAATCCACCTTTTATCTTTCTCCACCTATGGTTTTTTATTTGTCTATGCACGGATCACCAAAGACGTCATATCTTGCTTATTTCATACTTTTTGCATAGTTTATGTAATTTTACTTCAACATGGTTGGAATTTGTATAGTATATACAATAACACTATCAAAAAGCTGCTCGTGGATTGAAATATTCAATGAAGAGAGTAAGAGAGAGAGTAGAGAAGTACTAGGGTTTCACTCATTTTGTTTGTTGGCATTTGAGTGAAGAGAAATTTTGACTGTCTACTTGTACATCGTTTTTGGGATCACCCTTTTGGACATAATACACTGAGACTCCAATCGTCAGGCATAGATTCCCCCAACCATATACGGCATATAAGTTGATGCATGTAGGCTAGCAGTCCTTCGCCACCGGCCTTAAAAACTCGGCGGGTAGTCCATCCACAACAGCGGGTTTATTATTTTTAAGCCTGGAGAATGCTATTCTAATCTCGCCTTGGCTGGGGGAGCAGACAATCTACACTGTCTTCCACAATCATTACCTCCTGATCTTCTCTGGAAGAATATGAGCGGAGTAGTGTGGAAAAGTTGTCTCTCCATATTCTAAGGACACACTGCTGCTTATTGATTTTTTTTAAATCGAGCGTACCCATCGTCGCCACTCCAACCAACAGAGAGAGCCAAGTCGCCATAACGTGAGGACAGCATACACATTATAGACCGGTCTTTAACGTATCATAAGTTCACACGATCATAAGTTCACACGTTGCAACCAACTACAGAAATTCTTCACCAGTTGGTATTACACTAACACAAATAAGTATAAAAGTACATCATGAGATATAAATATAACAAAGACTTCATAATATATAATAATTACGAATGAAACCAAAACCAAATTATAAATCAGACCAGATAGTAAGGATAAAGTAAATCTGTGGACATGTGACAAAACAACCTAACTCGAGATCGGACAATTTTCCACTTTTTCAACCATATGCATAAATTTTGAAAGCGCATCTTTCTGTCTTATCAGCGTTTATCTAGATAGTGTAGATCGGAAGATATAGAAGCGCCCAAATCAACCTATCTCGCGATTTTTACAACCTGCTTTTGACAAAAGAAACCATATCGAAATATGCTGCAGGGCACAAAGAAAAATATCATAACGAAATTTTGACAAAAGAACCGATTTGAATATGGGTTTCCAATAATTGTCTAAAATTATTTTGACAAAACAACCTATTTGCACTCATGTTCTTTTATCAAATGGATAAACTAAAATAATCAATTGTAGACACTCTCTCTGGGGCTGCAGTAGAGCAAACTGCTGGGGCAACACTCTACTTGAAAAACTTGAATCCTATAATATTGCCTTGTTAGCTCCCACTGATCCCACTTATATTCCTTCTGACCCTCTCAGGCTCTCATCAACACTAGATCTATTTTTAGCGAACACTCCCGAAACTCTTTCTACTCCGGAAGTATTAAATGCACTAGGGTCAGACCATCTGCCAGTCAAAGTAGTTCTAAACAAACATTTCAGTAGCCACGATGACGTAATATACGACTACAGATATGCAAATTGGAACAGATTTTCCAAACTTATAAACAAACATCTCCCTTTAATTCGTCTAGAAAATCTTACCAGCAATGAACAAATTGACTCTTCGATTTTAAAATTCAACAGAATCGTTTCCAAAGCAGTCGAATTAAGTGTTCCTAAAAAACCTCGCCAACTATTCAGAAAAGAATTCCCCAACCACTTAAAAGCACAGATTCGCTTACGAAACTACCATCGTCACAGATGGCAACGTTTTAAAAATCTAAGCGATCTGTTCCATATGAAAAGACTCAACCTTGAAATCGGCCATGAAACTATTAACTTTCGCAATCTTTCATGGAATCATAAACTATCAACTTTGGATAAATCCTCTCCGCCATTTTGGAATCTGACCAAAATAATTAGGAAGAAAACCCATAATATCCCGTTGATCAAACATAATGGTGAACGTTATATTACAAACCAACAAAAATCCGAAATTCTGGCTCAAACTTTTGGTTGTAACCATGAAATTTCAGAAAATCTCAGTAATCAACGCACCATTGCGGAAGTAAACGAGTCTATTGATCTACTTAACTCCTCCCCTTTTCCTTGGTCAAACACGCCTATTACATCAGCTAAAAATGTCGCCCTTGTAATAAAAAGCCTGAAAAACAAGAAAGCTCCCGGCAACGACCGTATTAGCAATAAAGTTTTAAAAGCTCTTCCTAAAAGCGGTATTAAATATCTGACTACGATAATTAATGCCTGTTTTAAGCTCGGGTATTTCCCAAGTATGTGGAAGGAGTCTAAAGTAGTTCCTATCAAAAAGCCAAATAAACCGCCAACCGACGCGAAATCATATCGACCCATAAGTCTACTCTCTAGTGTTAGTAAGATTCTTGAAAAAGTTTTGAAAAGAAAATTAGAAGAATTTTCTGAAGCACAACATATATTGCCAAAACATCAATTTGGTTTTCGCAGACAACACTGCACGGCGCAACCACTTACTAGAATTCATAAGCATGTTACTTCAAACTTTTCTAGCCAAAAATCAACCGGTATGGTGCTCCTAGATATTAAAGCAGCATTTGACTCGGTGTGGCACAATGGCCTCGTCCATAAACTGATTAAATTTCAATTTCCGCATCACATAGTCCGTCTAGTACAAAGTTTTCTGAGCGCTCGAAGCTTTAGAGTGCACATCGGCTCTGCATTTTCTGAGCGCAAAGAGATCAGGGCAGGTTGCCCGCAAGGCTCATGTCTATCCCCATTGCTATATAACTTATACACAGCAGATTTTCCACAACTTGAGAACTGTATGGTGTCCGTTTTCGCTGACGATACAGCCATATTGTCTTCTGCTGTCTCCCCAGCAGAAATCACAGCCAATCTACAAAATGCGCTAACTACAGCACAAGAATATTTCCATAAATGGAAAATAATGATAAATTCCTCAAAAACCCAAGCGATCTACTTCACCAGAAGGCGAAGTCAACGCTTCTTACCTCAAGTCAGCCTTGAATTTGATAACAATTTGATCTCATGGAACCAAAATGTTAAATATCTAGGAATTGTTCTGGATTCTAAACTGAAATTTAAGGACCATATTCTGTATATAATTAAAAAAACGCATACCATGATACGGATACTCTATCCATTCATCAACAGGAGGTCAAACCTCAGTTTAGATAACAAAATGCTGATTTTCAAAAGCATATTCCAAGCAATTTTCTACTACGCCTGTCCAGTCTGGTCCAAAGCGGCCAATTGCCATATTCAAAAACTCCAAGTGGCACAAAACAAGGTCCTTAAACTAATCCACAACCTGCCATATTACTATTCCACTCAACGTCTGCATGAATATGCAAATGTCGAGCTCATCAGACAACATTCAGACAAACTAACCCAGACTTTTATATCTAGATGCCAAGCCGCAAGCTTTGAGCATATAAACGAGCTAGTGCTGTGTTAAATAGCTGTTTAGTATAGTTTAGTTGTACAAATTAGTTTTTAAGTATAGTTGTAAGTTTAGGTTTAAGCTTCTAGTAGGTTTTGTTCAAATATTTTTTCCTACATTACTTATTATTATTTTAAATTTGCACTTTATTCTCTCATAGTAATATTTAAGCTGAAAAGGAACCATCTCCTGAACTCTTTAAAAAAAAATTGTTGTTGAATTAAATGTATATATATCGGATTGTTGTTAATAAAAAAAAAAAAAAAAAAAAAAACTAAAATAACACATTCCCTTCTAAAGTTAAGTTGTTTTAATAGCCATTTTATCATTTGCATTCACTGTGACAAAACAACCTATATTAACATGAGTGCTTTAGTGTAGTGGGAATTAACGAAATAAGAGGAACCTAAATCAAATCAAGTGCTTTTGTCTTGTGCATGTGCAACAAATTAAGATGTTTTTAACGAAAATAAGTTGTTTTCTAATATAGAAAAACATGAAAAAATCCATGCTATGGCACAAAAAGTACATACATTAACAGAAAAGAGGAATTTAAGTGTTGGAAGTAAAGGTGAAAACTAAACAAAGGTTCCAAAGCATTTGGGTGACGACGGAAGTGTTGTAGAACTATTTGCAAATGAAACCATAACATCTGACATTGGTGCAAGTAATGAAATGTTGTCCGAAATTCATTCCAATAATATAAACACAAGTGCCCAAAGTGAGATTGATATTGATGAAGATCCTTTCCATGAAACTGATTTTGTCCCGGAGACGGATTCCGATCTTAACACCACTACTGAGAGCACGCGGGAAATGGCTGGAGCTATTGAGGCCAATGTAAGTAATTGGGATTTCACCGAAATTGATGAAACCCAACTATTCGAACTTCCCACCACTTCAGCAGTTAAAAGTAACAACAGACGTAACAAAAACTTTGGAAAAGAATATGTGACCAATAAAAACAAAATCGTCCCTGCTAAAAAAATTGAACCACTTTCAAAATGTAGATGGTTGTGCAATACTCACGTAAATTTTGAGGAGCACAATATGATTTTTAAACTGCACTGGAACTTGGGTAACTACAACAAACGACGGCAATATCTGTCAGGCTTAATTAATATTGAATTTAAGAAAACGCATACAATTAATAAAGTTGGAAATCGACAATATAACTGTTTGTATAATTGTGAAATTAACGGTCAAAGGAGAAGAGTATGTAAGCAATGTTTTATGAAAATATATGCCGAAACTGCTCAAAGTATTAAAACTGTTAGTAATTGTAAAGTTAAAGAAAGCTCAGTTGAAATTGTTCAGTGCGATAAAAGAGGAAAACATTTTCCACAACACAAATTGTAACGGAAAAGTACCAGGAAGTTTTAGATCACATTAATAGTTTTCCGAAATATGTGAGCCATTACAGCCGTCGTCATACAAAACAACTATACCTTCAGTGTAGTCTAAGCCTGGCAGAATTATACAGATTATACACAAACAAATTTTCTCAACCTGTGTCGTCGTCAACGTATCGAGAAATATTTCAGAAGCTGGACATTAAGTTTAAAAAGCCGCATATTGATGTATGCAACAAGTGTGAGACTTTAAGAATAGATATTAACTGAGGATAACTGAACTGAACTGAACAAATAAACAAAATAAAATAGCAATGCTTAAATTAAAACAAAAAAGCACCACGACGAGGCAGACATGGCATATGAATGTAAAAAAAATGATAAAGAACTGTCTTCGAAGGACAAATCTATCAAAATGTATACTTTTGATCTGCAGCAATGTTTGCCACACTTAGTTTCATAATTTTTACAATAACTTGCACGTTGAAGGTGAAGAACAATTAGAAGTTGATTAGGATATTGACGAATATGATTAGCTGTAGAGTGAAATGTTCTTTATTTTTTCTAAATTATTAAAATTAAAACAAATAAATCTAAATTATTAAAAAAAAACGTGAACTACAATATAATTAGGGAGTTCACATGGTGTACTATTGTGCTGTATTTATCGTATATGCTAAAATTATACAACAGTTGTAAATACGTTGTTGGTATTCTTCATGTAAATATATTTTACGACTATACAACCTGAGCATGTCTGTTTTTCCAGTGTACTATGTAGTATGTTCAGTGTCAGCTGTTTTTTGTTTACTCTTAAACAGATGTAATGTTGTGTTTTGAAGAAATTTTGCATTTTTCTACAACATTAACTCAAGAATTAATTTTAATTGGTAAAACAATAAAAAAACAGGGAAATTGGACAAATGAGAGAAGAAGAAACTACTTCTCCACAACTTTTCACACAAAACCGTAAAAATTTTATCTTTTTCGCTTCTTGTTGGTATTTTTTAATTTTTGTAATAATTTTCTTTTGTTGCTTGACGTTTTTATGACTTATGATTTAGCACATACAACATGCTGCTCACATCATATGTACTAATTTGTTAAATTTGACTTTACGACTTATGACTTTAGGAGACCATGTGAATTCCCTAAGAGAAAAGATTAGCTGGAAATCAATTCAAGCTTTGGAAATACCATGGTAAAGCCCATAGAGTAAATATGGGTGGAGAAAATCTTTCACTCACCAAATTTCTGACATTTGTCCTCGTGTGATGTATACGTTTGATGTTGAAAAGAATTGCTTTACTAATACCAGATACAGGCAATGGTTCAAATCAACGAACAAAATAACAACAACGGCATTTCGTTTTGTGTGTTAAAATTATTGTGTAAATACAACACAAATGTATGCTAACAATAACAGTCAATAAAAAAAATCCAATGAGTGTTCGAACTCACGGGCGATGTGTTAACACCTTTTTGCTACACGGTACCTGTTCGATTTCTATGAACACATTAGTAAATGTTACATTGGAAAATAAAAGACAGCGTTCAATCATATGATGACGTTACAGTTAAATAATATTACTACTTAAAATTATTTAAAGACCCAGTGCAAGCACATGTGCCATTATTTTCTTGCTCAATACTTTTTGTTTTATTCCCCCAAAAGTCAAAGAATGCAGAGCAACAGACACTTGTACATACATACATACATTGTTATATTCGTACGATATAACCGAAGATCAACATAAAATACTTTTTTAATATTACTCCAAATTAATTCCCCAAATTAAAACACTTAAATCTCGGCTCGCCGATATCGGATCGCCTTAATTTTTGGCCTAAACTCTTCGTCGAAACCCGCACTAGCTTTTTCATCCAAAAATTAATAAAATCGGCTATGAATTTCCGGAGAAAATAGCGTGGGAAAATTATATGAAAATCGCCCAATAATCACTTTCAATACCGACTGCCAAGCAATGAACAAACAAACGATGATAAAACAAAACCGAAGATCAACATAAAACACTTTTTTAATATTACTCCAAATTAAAACACTTAAATCTCGGCTCGCCGATATCGGATCGCCTTAATTTTTGGCCTAAACTCTTCGTCGAAACCCGCACTAGCTTTTTATTCCAAAAATTAATAAAATCGGCTATGAATTTCCGGAGAAAATCGCGTGGGAAAATTATATGAAAATCGCCCAATAATCACTTTCAATACCGACTGCCAAGCAACGAACAAACAAACGATGATAAGACAAAACCGAAGATCAACATAAAACACTTTTTTAATATTACTCCAAATTAAAACACTTAAATCTCGGCTCGCCGATATCGGATCGCCTTAATTTTTGGCCTAAACTCTTCGTCGAAACCCGCACTAGCTTTTTAATCCAAAAATTAATAAAATCGGCTATGAATTTCCGGAGAAAATCGCGTGGGAAAATTATATGAAAATCGCCCAATAATCACTTTCAATACCGACTGCCAAGCAACGAACAAACAAACGATGATTTACTCTTACAAACCTAACACTTGCGTATGTATTAAATTTATAGTTTACTGCCCTAGAGGCGCGCCTATAGATGTTAACACATCAAAAAGTTTAAAACACATTTAAATTTCACAGTTTTTCACCAAAATGACATGAAAAATTAAAGAAAGAAGTTATTGTAATTCCACCTGGTGTATTTCACTTTTCGTCAAACATCTCTCTA
Source organism: Phaonia tiefii (assembly GCA_963931995.1). Lineage (NCBI taxonomy): Eukaryota > Metazoa > Arthropoda > Insecta > Diptera > Muscidae > Phaonia > Phaonia tiefii. Next base: position 189,779,428 of record OZ008368.1, on the reverse strand, counting down.
TCACACCGGCCGCATCACGAAGAGTGTGAAAGGAAACGTCAGATGAGACAAATGGCAGCTCTACTATAAATTTACTCTATGGTAAAGCCTATGTTGTGATCAGAATTCTTAATTGTCACACATCAGGATTATTTGTCGATGTTATTCATAGATTAAAAATCGATCTTACGAAATGCAAGTTGCTACTACCGAATTTTGGTTGTATTAACCAATTTGAGTATTTCAAAAACCTCATTCATCTGAAATGGAAGATACAACTAATAAAAAATACAATATTAGAATTCGTGTTCAAATATTATTAGAATTCGTGTTCATAATTTAGTTTCTGTTACAAAAACACTTGTTATAAAGTTATTTATTCGATTTTTCGCAAGAGGCTTTGGTGTTAAAGAGAAACTACGTATATTGGAATGTTACACGAGGACTTTACAGAAAAACTAATAATTTAAACACAAAGTTGTGAAAAAAAAACAATAAAGTGTATACTTATAGATATCAGCCAGCGAAGAATACATATTATCATAAATTGAGGTGAATTCAGTCTTTTAAATATAATCGTTGAATATGATGTCACTATTGACGCCTTCACAAACACATGCATACAATTGTGGAGACTTGGCTGGTGGAACTAATAAAAATGACACAAATTAACTTAAACCTACATATGATACCCAATACCAAAGCACCACCAAATGGTTGTGACCATAGAGTAAATATGGGTAGAGAAAATCTTTCACTCACCAAATTTCTGACATTTGTCCTCGTGTGATGTATACGTTTGATGTTGAGAAGAATTGCTTTACTAATACCAGATAGAGGCAATGGTTCAAATCAACGAACAAAATAACAACAACGGCATTTCGTTTTGTGTGTTAAAATTATTGTGTAAATACAACACAAATGTATGCTAACAATAACAGTCAATAAAAAAGTTTAAAACACATTTAAATTTCACAGTTTTTCACCAAAATGACATGAAAAATTAAAGAAAGAAGTTATTGTAATTCCACCTGGTGTATTTCACTTTTCGTCAAACATCTCTCTATCACACCGGCCGCATCACGAAGAGTGTGAAAGGAAACGTCAGATGAGACAAATGGCGGCTCTACTATAAATTTACTCTATGGTTGTGACAGCCATTAAATTCAAGTACATAATTAGTTGAGCATACCAATATATTATTTGGTACAACCGAATTAGTTTTTAAATTTTTCGTTCATCCAACTGATAGAATATTCACCACTACAGGATAATTTGATTGCTACAACTAAAACTCGATTGACAGATTACATTTATTTACTGTTGCTGTGGCTTAAACTAAATATTTCAGTTCTTGCAACCAAAACTGAATTACAAATCAATTGATATGCACAACATTTAGTGATAAAGAACACAATTATTGGTAATCACAACTGAATAATGTGATAGTCCAAGGAACCGCCAAATTTTAGTTGGTGTGTAGCTACGAGCCTCTCATACGTACTGCTGGTCGTTCTGACTTTGGCGCTGCGTATTTAACCATCTTTTGCTGGGTACACTTCGGTCACAATACCCTTGGGCCAAATGTAGCGGGGAAGAGTGTCGTCCACTATGACTCTCCAACGGAGAACCACTTCACCGAACCAAAGTTGAGCCATATTCTCGTACCCATCGTTGTCAAAAATGATTTGCAAATTCTTGAGTATGATGCCATCGTTGCCGCAGGTCGTGGTCGAACTCACACAAATGCTTCTTTCCAGCTACAGAACCGAGCAATAAATGATTTGGTGCTGGGGCATCGTTGTCAGCTGAGTCTAGGGCCACGAAAGTCAATGGACGAGAATTGATTATGAATTCAATTTCGTATAGGGCACACCTTAAGGTCTCGTTGTTAAACTTGAAGGCTGGACGTTCCCATGCACCGCCCATATGCGGAGCTGCTGGAGGGTTAAATCGACACTTTATTTCGCGCTTTATCGATGAAACTTTTTTGAGGTCAAGGTGTTGCTTTTCATCACGAATAATTTTTGCCACAGCTTTAAAATTTGTTCCATTATCAGTGTATGTATATTTCCTTCAGAGAGCCATGACGACTGATGAAATTCTGTATAGATATTATACACGACCTGGTGTCAAGACTATGAGCCACTTCAATATCAATTACCGAACTGTGAAACATGTGAATATAATGCCCCATCTTTTTTCCCTGTGTCTGCCAACGGCTGCATATAAAGGTCCAAAAAAGTCGATACCAACGTAAGTAAATGGTTGCCTTGTTACAGGTAAATACGCCATTTGTGGTTGTTGGTCATTTGTGGCGTTGACACTTGCCTCGCACCTTTTTTTTTGCTTCATGCAGACAATGATGAAAATTCTCGTGGTAATATCGGACCACTAGAAACGTAATATAGTTGTCATGAGGTAAAATTACTGCCTTATTACAATTTAGCATTTCCGCTCTGCCGCAAGCGCGTATATCATTATCGTCGAGGAAGATATTAAGCTGCTTTAATTTTATCGTCCCGGAATATATTAAGCTGCTTTAATTTGTTAATTTTATTTTTAAGGCTCCATATTTCGTCAGAAAACTCGCTCATTTGCGCATATTTGAACAATATATTTGTAGCTTTCTGGACGCAATCAAAGGGAGTTTCTTCTTGTATTTTACCGGTGTGGGCCACAGACTTCAATTTTTCTATACACAATAGAAATTGCGACAGGGCTCTATAAAGTCGTCTCCAGCATGAAAAGTACTCAATATTCATAGTGAAGTTATTTGATTTCGAAATATATAAAAGATGACTTCGTACCTCTTCTTTGTTGGTGTCTCCTAAATCGGAACAGCTGGGTTTGATTTTGATGGGACCCATTCCATTCGTTGTTTCGAGAATTTCACCAACTCTGTACATCACGAAAGGTGTTTTTCCGTAAGGTTTTTTACGGATTTCGCGGTAACTTAGCGAGGGATTTATTTTGGACGATTCTGGATGTAGCGATTGCGGGCGAGAAAATAATAAGACCGGTTGGTTTCGATTATAATTCAGAATGACCAATTTATTGTGTAATGGCTTAGCTTTACAGTTCATTAAAATTTCCCAAGCGGACAGAGAAGGTAAAGAAGACGGATGACATTTACATTTAACGAAAGAAAAGGTCACACTTATAAAAACTTCATTTAAGAGGGGGGATAGATAAGAGGGGGATAGAAATAAATAATTCATTTAATAGAAGTACATAGCAAAAACAGCAAACCGAGCAAACATTCCGGCCCCATTGAAGGACCGTAGGGATTCAATATACTGGCAGTAGAGTCAGCTTGTTTATTGGACGCCTATATACGCCCGTTGCCGTCCTTACGTCTGCCACTCTCACTTTGCCGTCGTTGCCTTGCGTGACGGCTTGGACCCGGCCTGTCATCCACCGAAGGGGAGGCAGATTGTCTTCTTGGACGACGACGAGACTGCCTACGGTGAGATCTGGCCCTTCTACTGCCCACTTGGTTCTGGGTTGGAGGCTGCGGACGTAATCTCTCGCCCAGGATCTCCAAAACCTCTGCTTGAGCCCGCATATAAGCTGCCATCTCCGCAAGGACGACAGCTTGACCGCTTCTTCTGGAGGCGACTCTTGCGGCAGCGCTCGTAGGCCTTCTCCTATTAACAGATGCGCCGGGGTTAGGGCTTCGCCGTCGCTGGGATCGCTGCTGAGAGGGGCTATGGGACGTGAGTTCAACACTGCCTCAGTCCATTGGCAGACTTGACGGCGGCCTCCCACAGTCCCCCGAAGTGTGGTGCCCTGGGTGGTATAAAGCTGAATTCCACCGCCTTGCTCGCAGCGAACGATACCACCCGATCTGCCTGTTCTCTGAACGCTTCTGCCAGCTCTCGGAGTTCTCTGCTGGCACCGACAAAGTTCGTTGCGTTGTCGCAGTGTATCGTCTTCGGGTATCCTCTCCGGCCGACGAACCTTTTGAGACAAAGAATAAAAGCATTGGAAGACAAATTAGAGACTAATTCTAAATGAACAGCCTTTGAAGCAAAACAAACAAAAACAGCAATATACATTTTAATAGGTGGACGACCGCGGATCTTCAGTGTTACGTTGACTGGACCGCAAAAGTCTACGCCGCATATTTCAAATGGACGTAGAGCTCTCACCCTATCAGCGGGCAGATTTCCCATAATTTGACCCATCATTTTGGGCTTATAGTGAAAACAATGGATACATCTACGAACTATCCTACTGCACTCTTCTTTGGCGTTGATGAGCCAAATCTGCTGACGAAGCAGCGCAACTAGTGCCTTTGAACCAGCGTGACAGTTTTCCAAATGTAAGTTGCGCAGGAAAATCGTCACAAAATTTGTACTTTTGGGCATGAGCATGGGAAATTTTGCATCGTGTGGAATAGACGCATTAAATAGCCGCCCGCCTACTCTGCTAAGTGATAGGGAGTGCCCGCTCTCATTGGATTGGTGTATAAAGGGATTCAATCGTTGTAGATCAGAAGGGAGTACTTCAGACTTAGATAATTTTTTAATCTCATTCTGGTACTCGACCTTTTGAATCACTTCACAAATTTTAAGAAATGAGAATTTCATTTCCTTCGCTGTGGGAATTGCAGAGAACTTTAATTGTTTAGTGCCATGACATGCGTTTACAAATCGCATCACATGCGAAAAAATTCGTAGCAATCGCAGATATGACGATTGACCAAATCAATAATTAAATTTGAATCTTCCACTGCGAGAAATAGGTTTATCTTTCTTTTCTCCAACGCCATTTGCTCTTCCGATAAGGAGACGTGAGTATTTACAGGCCAGTTACTGCTTTCCCCCAGAATAAAGGGTGGCCCTTCAAACCATATCGAACTTTTCAGTTCATCGACTGTACATCCTCTTGACACAATGTCAGCTGGATTATCCTTTGATGGGACATGTCTCCATGTAGCATCCTCAGATAATTCCTGGATGTCTGCGACTCGATTCGAAACGAATGTAGCCAGCGTGGATGCATGACTTCGAATCCAGTGTAATGTGATTTCCGAATCGGACCAAAAAGTTACACTCTCGATTCCACAAGAAATAGTTTTTCTAATCTTTGACCATAGCTTAGCCAACAAGTGAGCTGCACAAAGCTCAAGTCTTGGGAGAGATTTAGTCTTCAAAGGAGCGACTCGGGATTTGGCCGTTAACAAACGGCAATAAGTTCTGTCAGAAACTCTGCTCCTCACATAAATGCAGCACCCATATGTTCTCATGGAGGCATCCGAAAGTCCGTGTATTTGACCTGTTGACATTGAAAATGTCATAACATGTCTAGGCACCTCAATGGTATCGATTTTCGATAGATTATCCTTAAAATTGTTCCATGCAGTAGCGAGAAGCATGGGTATTGACTCATCCCAATCTAACCTTTGAAGCCAAAGTTCTTGCAATAGTACCTTGGCTCTGATAATCAATGGGCTCAAAAGCCCGAATGGATCGAAAAGTCTAGCAGAAACTGATAGGATATTTCGCTTCGTGCCGTGAAGAGACATAAATGACATATCAAGCTGATACTTGAATACATCGTTAGAAGGAAACCAGAAAGTTCCCAAAACCTTTGTGGAATCGTCACTCATACTTATGGATTTTTGTGACCTTATATCGCCGGTATCATGATTGGAAAACCACTTTGCCAGTTTGAACCCAGCTGACTGTAAAATCTGCGTGACTTCACAGCGAATTTTTTCCAATTCTTCAATTGTGTCTGCTCCAGTAAGCAGGTCATCGACGTAAAAATCTCGTCTCACTACCTTTGATCCGAGTGGAAGAGTTTCCCTAAACATTTCGCTCAAATATAATAGGCATCTTATTGCCAAAAAGGGAGCAGATGATGTCCCATATGTCACAGTGTTCAGCCTGTAAATATTAATATGGTCTGACGGATTTTCACGCCATAAAATTAATTGAAAGTTTCAACACTTGACGGTACATTTTTTCAATGTCAGCCGTTATAACATAGTTATGCATACGGAATCGTAGCAGTATAGAAAACAGCTCGTCCTGTATCGTAGGACCGATCATTAATAGATCATTCAATGAAAACTGTGTTGATGTCTTACATGAAGCATCAAAAACCACACCAAGTTTGGTTGATGAGCTTTGTGGTCTTAATACACACTGATGTGGTATAAAATAATGAGGAGATTCTTTTACCTTACTGTCCGCAATAGACATGTGGCCTAAATCAATGTACTCTTTCATAAAGTCGTTGTACATCTCTTTCATAGTGGTATCTTTTGACAAACGCCGTTCAAGGAACAAAAATCGTCTGTTCGCAGTGTCAAAAGAGAGCCCCAACACTTTCGGGTCTGCTTTGAAAGGAAGAGCCACTTTGAATCTTCCATTTTGCACTTGTTGTATGGAACTGCAAAACTTTTCCTCACACCTTGTATGTTCTAGTGAGGGAACATTTACCTCCTTAGGAATTTCCTCCAATTCCCAGAATCGCTGGACAATTGTATCCAGTGACGAATTACATTCAAATGACGTACTCAAGTTACATATTTCCGATCCTGTGACTCTTGATTGTCTGTATTTTCCAGAAACAATCCAGCCAAATAATGTCTTCTGAAGAAGTGGAAGACCAGGATCTCGTTTAATTTGGCCAACAGATAAAAGCTCAAAGAAAATCTCAGCGCCGATCAACATATCAATCTTCTGTGGCTTGTAGAAGTATGGATCGGCTAATTCAATATTATCCGGGATATTCCAGCCTGTGGTCGTGATGACGTGCTCTGGCTGATATCTGGAGATCGATCGAAGAACCCAAAAGTCGGACGAAAATTCGTGGGCGTTCATTCGAGATCTCACAGTTGCTTGAAGTTTATACTTCGCAGAAGAATTCGTTTTTCCAATACCAATAAGACTGAGATTTCTTTCTTCTTTTTCGAGTTGCAATCGCTGCGCTAGTTCCTCGGTTATAAAATTAACTTGTGAACCGGAATCCAATAATGTCCTGGCATAGACATATTGGCCAGATCTGTCTCTGATTTTAACTAATGCTGTAGCTAAAATCACGCCATCTTCATTTGACAATGAGTGGTTGACAAAGGCCTTTGAAGTTGGGGGCTGATCTGAGTTAGAACTTGTTGTATTGGCGTCCGTAGCCGCATACATGTGGAGTAATGAATGATGCGAACGATTGCATACTCTACACTTTGTTGCTTTGCATCTTGATACCGTGTGTCCAGTTCTTAAACAATTTATGCATGCTGGTAGGGACTTGGCAAAATCGAATCTTTGCTGAACAGGAATAGCAGCGAATGAGGGGCAAGCTCCAACATAATGTTGTGTTGATCTGCAAAAAATGCACTTGCAGGACGACCCCTGCTGCGAATCTGTCTGACAAGTGAATGATCTGGCATTCTTTTTCGAAGTATTGTCAGGTTTCCTGTTTGTACTGGCACTGGCTATTTTTGACCTTGACCCAGAGGCTTCATCAGCTGAAATGTGCTGGTATCTTTTATTCAAAGCCGTTTCACATTCACTCCAAAGGGGCAACTTTTCATAGTTAAGTTGCTCCTCCCATTTAGAACGAGTGACTGGATCCACTTTTGACATGACGAGATGAATTATTATCGCATTCGTAATGCATTTATCGTCGCCAATTGACAAAAGGGAGTCATATATTGCCGAGACGGTATCTATCATGCTCCTCAAGGCGGATGCTGAAGGCTTATGCATCTCAGGAAGTTCAAATAGCTTGGTGATATTATCGAAAAATATCAAACATGGATTATCGTAAACCCTTTTCAAGCTTGCTAACGCCTTGGAATAATTTTGCTCTGTAATCTGATACGCTTTAACAGTACCAAGAGCTTCATCAGAGAGACACGAGATTAGATGATTAAATTTTTCGATATCGGTTAATGTGTGGTCATTGTCCACTAAATTCTCAAAAAGGCCCATAAAATTTTTGTATTCAGCATATTTGCCACTGAATTTGGGCAGCTTCATACTAGGAAGTCTACTATGATGAGCTGGATAGCTAAATGTTGACTCATTATTACTTGGCCTTCTATTATTGCTCAATTTAGCTATAAAAAGACTCTTGGTAGAAACACATAAGTCTTCTAGCTCAGATCTACCAGTATTCGTGGGATCAATTATGTCAATCTCCGATTGCATAACCATAGCCTGTTCGATATATGAATTTAATATATCCAGGCGACATTCCAATTCGATCGGATTCGTCGATATCGTACGATCCGTAATAGATCGTTTAATACGAGCTATATTGCCCATTACCGTATCTTTCTGTTGCGTTGCAACATCAATTTTGCTAGGTCTCGGGTGAGGAGAAGACTGATGTCTACGAGTGCCAGGCATTTTCAAATTTGATTTGAGACAATTCGGAGGAAAATTTAAAACTCAACGAATTTACTAAGATTTTCTCGAATAAATGCGAAAAAATCGGAAAATTAAGCGTTTATCAAGCGAAAATCGATATTTGTTCAATTTAATCGTCCGTTGGAATTAGTTTTTCCAATATTCGATATTAATTTTCACTAAATTAATAAAATTGCAAAATCGATAACAATTTCGATAACCGTCACTTCAAACGTGTAGTGTGAACGTGGTTTAGCACTTTTGAAAAGTGCTGCCAATCTGTGTTACAAAAACGGTGTTGTAAAAGCAGGGTTGGAAAATCCCTTTTTTTTCAAATGTTATTACTGTCACTTCTGTCAATGACAATAATATAAACAAAAAACACGATCACACGCGAGAAAGAAAATAAAAAGGTAAGAGCGAAAAAATTTATTAATTTTGTAAATTTTTCTCTTTTTATTTTTTAGGGGTTGAAACCGATTAAATGGATTAAAGTCACGAAGCAGAGAGCAAATTTAAGAGAGCAGAGAGTGATTAAGTTGCGAATAATGAAGTTTAGCGATAATTAATAAATGTTTTTGCTAACCACTTTCACTTTGTTTCACTTCACTGGGCACTTGTATGATATGTATATGTGTATGTATGTATATCAAAGATGGAAGCGCGAATAATTCTTATGTGCAGTAAATCAAAATGGTAATAAATTTGTTTAAACAAATTCTTGCACAATTGTGGAATTATTGGCACTTGAATACCTGTTGATGTTGTTGTGTGTGTCCACTTTCCTTAGCTAGTTTGCACAAGATGGTTTTGCACCTAGGCATTGAGCTGGATGATTGGGCAGGAATGGAGAAATTGACGGCAGCAATCAGCTTCAATTTATTGAGAACAATTATATTGTGTTCCACTGTGTTGTTCGTATGTACGTTTAATTGTAATTGTCTTAAATGTTTGTTTAATGTTTATTAATGTATTCAATGTTTATTTAATTTTATAATGAAACTGAAACGACTCGACAGAACTACGGCTTAGTATCGCGAACTGCGCTTTCCAGAAATAATTTAATTAATTAAACCGTCCCTGCTCGGGCGCCAAATGTTTTTCCGTAAGGTTTTTTACGGATTTCGCGGTAACTTAGCGAGGGATTTATTTTGGACGATTCTGGATGTAGCGATTGCGGGCGAGAAAATAATAAGACCGGTTGGTTTCGATTATAATTCAGAATGACCAATTTATTGTGTAATGGCTTAGCTTTACAGTTCATTAAAATTTCCCAAGCGGACAGAGAAGTTAAAGAAGACGGATGACATTTACATTTAACGAAAGAAAAGGTCACACTTATAAAAACTTCATTTAAGAGGGGGGATAGATAAGAGGGGGATAGAAATAAATAATTCGTTTAATAGAAGTACATAGCAAAAACAGCAAACCGAGCAAACAAAAGGTTTGAAGTTCTTTAACACCGTTTTTGAATCGGACCAGTAGCATTCTGCATATCGCAAACGAGTCGTATTTCGTATTTTTACGGCGAGACGGGAACCATTTAGGGCCGCTTGCAGTTCCAGTCTTGGAATCCATATTGGCTTCAACGGCGCGACTTTAGACTTCGCAGATACAATACAAATGTTGACTTCTTCGTTGTATTGAATACGGAAGTAGCACCCAGCGGCGTAAGCGTCTTCACCAACGTCGACGATAGTGTGGAGTTGCACATTGATTGTAAATTTCAATAATTCTGAATAACACCGTGGGATGATGACGGAAGAGATCTTATCCAGGTTTGTGAGCCATGTGGACCATTTAATATATATTTCGTCGTCCCTCTTTATGCCTGATCGCCATATACAATATATTTTGAAGTAAAATCTTCAATCCTTAGTATAGAGGGATACGAACCCAAGTGGATCAGAAATGGACATCAGGACCTGAAGAACTTCTCTCTTGGTTGGGACCACATTGAGTTGGAACACATTTCTTTTGAGCCTCGAGAATCTGGAATTGTACTGAAACACGGCATTATTGGATTCCCAATACATACCGAGAATTTTTTCAACGGCTAAAAAGGCGTTTTCAGTTATCGCTCCATCGCCCAATTGTTGCCTCACTAACTTAGATTTTGATACCCAATTTCTTATGTGGAAACCACCAGCAGCATGATTTTTTTTTGACCTGGGTAGCCAATTCCAGCGCCTCTTCTTCAGTTTAAACACTGTCGATAAAATCGTCCATATACTGATATGACTCCACCGCTTTGACTGCCCTGGGATATTCTTCACGAAATTCTTCAGCATCTTTATTTCGCACAAAATGTGAAATACAGGGTTCGCGGCCAAATGTTAGGACCTTCATCACAAAAACACTAGGCTTACGTACGTCTCCATTTTCGAGCCACAAAAATCTTTGAGCGTGCATGTCATCTCTGACGTTGATACGATGAAACATTTCAGCAATATCACCACACTGCTATCTGTCCAACTCGAAATTCAAATAAAATCTTCAACAGAGACGGAAGCAAATCAGGGCCACTCGTTAAAAAATCATTTACCAATTTATTGTTTTATTTAGATGCTGCGTCCCACACTAGGCGAACTTTATTCGCTTTGTTAGGTTTTCGAGCCACAAAAATCGGAATATACCATGTACGACCGGGATATGAAAACATCTCTGAGTCCAATACCTTTCGTGCGTATCCTTTAAAAACTAGATTATCGATTTCCGCTTGCATTGTCTACTGTAGTTTCCTTCTGACTTCAAACTTATCCTTTTTCATAACGTTGCTCTCCAGAATCTGCACGGCTTTTTCGTCCTCGACTGATAAAATATTTACCTCTTGGGACTATTCCAGGGCGAAATACTCCTTCACTTCATCGTGTAAAATTTGATACCGATTATCACACTCACATGTATCCTCCCAAATCTGTGCCACTACCTTGAAGAGTCCAGCCTAAACGGGTTTTTGTTGCAATCGGTTGATTGCGTGCGCCTTCTCTGATTTTTATAGGTACTGCCAACCTCAAATTGTTTAGTTCTATTAAAATCGTAGGTTTGGCTTTGAAATACGATTGTATGGCCAACCCTTTCAAATATAATTTACCCCTGATGATCTCATCAAAATCGATCGACTGCGTTGGCAAATCGAGATTATATACAGTGAGCACATCATGGAGTGTAAAACGTGATTCATTTTGAGCACCTGGGACTTCTAAATTTATTTTGACTGACTTTTGATCAGCAGTGACATTGATCAGCAGCATACATATTTTTCAAACTACTTATATTATTTTAAAAAAAAACAACTTCAAAATAATTGTTGATTCAAATTTCTTGAATACTTTTGATTTATTTGTGTTCAGAAGAATGTAACAACTTTAAATTTGTTAATTTCTTTTATGTAGTCATTCAAATCGATATGCTATTGTATCGTTGATAAATCATAAAGTAAATAATTCTTTACTCAATTGTATCAAGTAAATTTGTAATTTGAAACATAGTACATAAATGGCATTTTGTAGCATGTCTTATAAGTAAAACATGAATATTAAATATTTACAAAAGTCAAGAGTAAAACATACAAAAATAATTATAACAAACTAAAACATAATCAGAAGTCTAACTAATAGCAGTATTCCCATTGTAATAAAATTGAAAATGAAAACATAATATTAAACTAAAGCTAAAAACTAAAAATATGGCAAAAAAACTCTAAAAAAAACTTGAAGTAGAAAACTAAAATGTTTAATAAACACATAAGTACTACAAATACAAACTATTTACACTAGTAGTCGGTAATCGCGTCTAGTAAAACACTTATATCTAAAGCTACAGGCAATATTTATCGTTGTGGATTGCCGTTTAATGTTGACGGCTGTAATGGAACATGATGATGGTCATTTGTGGTTGCCGCTGGCGCTGTTTGTAGACTATTATTACCATTGAAAAATTCGAGTGGAGTAATTTTTGCGCTGGTGGTAGAACTATTGCTACCATTTAAATATAAATTATTATTCTTTTGCAAATGTTGCAATTGTTCCTCGATCAGAGCATCTTCTGCAGAATCTATTTGGATATCGTCCGAATATGATGGCGATAGCGGTGGAAGGGGCGAGTTAGGTGACTTAAAGTTTTGAATCGAGGAAGAAGTTGATGAAGTTAAGGCATCATTGGAATTACTACGACTTGCGTTGACGGGCGATCTGGAACGGGGATAATCATCCTGGGACGGCAGAGCGTAACCGTGTGAAATCATCAAATGTCCTAAATTGACTTCAATACCTTAAAATAGAGAAGGATCTAATTAGTTTCATTAAATAGACATGCATTCTACGATTTGTTTTTAATGAAATTGCTAAATTAAATCACTTTTTTAATAGTAGTATCTGTTTATTGCTGTTTGAGTTTTCAGTACAGAATTTTTAAATGTTCCCTTGTGATTCGTGAAATGTGAGTCTTACACCCAAACAACAAATTATTGCATTTTATTATCAAAGCTCGTACACCGTGAAATATGTTTGATTAAATTAGTGGAACTAGATCGTAGTTGAGTAGGGGAATGATAGGAATGGAACTCCTTTGTGGTCGTCGTAGGTGAAGTGAAGGGAATGAGTAAACCTTATTACTTCCCTTGTTGTTAGTGTGGGATTCGATTTGACTGTTCCAAACCTGGTTAGTGGACTGTATCGTTGGGGTTGGTGCTTTCAGAAGCAGAGAATATTTATAACCGTCTGCAAGAGCGTTGTAGGAAAGGATGGTGGTTGCGCTAAATTAAATTGGCATATATGATTTCTCAGGTGGAAAAGAAATGATATATGTAATTTAGGCAACGTTTATACCATAGAGAAATAAATAAAACAAGTGAATTAATGCGAATTCAAGTGTATTTATTGAGGGTTTAAGATAAAGTAAAGTTTCTTTCTTTTTACAAACCGAAGATGGTTCGGAGGTTTACAATATTTGTTTTAGAACATAACATTTAGAACATAACCATTCACAATATATATTGTACTCAAACTGCAAAGATACAAACTGCAAGGGATTTTCGAAATAGATGCAATTCACAATGTACACCTCAAAGTGGGAAATTTTCGTTATTAGTCATTTGACTACATTTCAGTTTAGCAGATTCTTTTTCAATTATGAATATTAGGTTGAACAATTCAAACTTAGATATATTAAATATGAATTCATTTTGAAATTATAATATAAGTGTGAACAATTCAAGTTTAGACAATAAGTATGAACAAATCAAGGTTAGACAATGTTTTTCACGCACTTTGACCATTTTTCAATATTTATATATTTGGTATGTTGAGAAACTAAGGCATACAATGTTTGGAAAGTTTTATTTCGTTACCGACAGTGGCGCCAACAATCTGGATGTAATGTGGTTTCAACAAGACGGTGTTACAACCACACAAAACATAAAACCTATTGGACCTATTGAGTGATGAGTTCGGTGAAATAGCAATTGTCCAAGCAATTTGAAATTTGTCCTATATATAACTAACTTTTTAGCCTTGAGTTGTATAATTTTGTTCATCTATAAAAGTCAGTTGAACATTTTGCACAGAAAAATACGAAATATTTTTTGGAGGCATAACCATTTGTATTTAAAATTGTATTGGATACTTCATCCTTACTTGTTTTGCATGGAAATGCGAATATTTCTGTGTTTTTTTAATGCAAAATGTTCAACTGGGGTTTATAGATGAACAAAAGTATAAAATTCAACGAATAATTTGTATTTTCTGATCAAAATATAAAACTGAAAAGATAATCACTGTATTGTAAGCAATTTATAAAACTCAATGTATTCATTATTTTTTTGAGAAATACTAAATAGAAATCGAAAAATAAACATAAAAATAAATAAATTTCAAATGATGATTATTTTTGGAGATAGATAGAATGATTTCTTGAATATTTTTTTTTATTAAAACTACGAAAATAATCATTATTTTCGGTCCCTGAATTTTACTTATCCGAACTTCGTTTAAAAGCTACAGCTTTCACAAGATTTTTTTATTACAGGTTATATCAGAAAGCATTGTTGTAATTGTAGGCAGCAACAACAGTAATTTTTGTGTTGTTTCGGGACCGAGCCGTCAATGTCAACAATAAAACCGAACAAAAAAGTATGAAAACATTTGAATTTGACAAGGTCGATCCACATCGACAGGAGAAAAATAAAGCAGCTGCTCTAATGCTTCGTCCTGTAATTGATACGTCGTTTTACTAAAAACCTCGGATTACTGAAACAAACCCCTGTAATTTCCCATTGTCAATGCAGCGGATTCGACTGTAAATATATTTTAATAGAATAAGAAACCCCTGCAACAAACTCCATTTCAAAATTAGAAATTTTCAATAAGGAATACAAATTAACTTTGTAAAAGAAATTTCAAATATGTGTTTAGGGGAAAAAATTCCATAGAAATTCACTAGCAAAAAATGTTAAGTACATGTGTTCGTTACAAACTACTGATCCATAGGAATTACTTTCCTTTAAGGAATAAAATATATTTTCCGTACAAAAACAATAACAGTTAACTTCAGTCTAAAAATGAATTGCGACTCTTTTAATTTATTTGCGAACTCTATAATACTTAAAAGCTTACCCTCTTGAATGTCATAAATTTCCACACCAGGAATAGGTGATCCCTCTCGAGCAGCAGTATTACCCGAAAGTGATTTGACACGGTCTTTGTATGTGACCACGCGCGAAATTAATTTCTTCCAACGAGCGACTAGAATAATATTTTGAAAAATTGTGTTAAATATATATCAATTGATATATATATTATGCAAATTGTATACAAACCTTGAGTGAATTCTTCAAAATACTCAATAGATTGAGGCTCCCAAGTATCAGGACTATTGGTTAGAGTAGACTTTACATTGGCCAGAAAACATTCAACAGCTTGGAATCTTAAATTAACAAAACAAGGAGTTGTAAATATATAAATATATATAATAAATAACCTTTTTCAAATTAAACGAAACCTTTCTCAACGGAAATGAAACTGTTTCCCGTTGAATTTAAACCTTTTTCAGTTGAAATTAAACTTTTTTCAAACTAAAATTAAACTCATTCAAATTGAGTGAAACATTATTTAAAATACATTATTTTTTTCTAATCTAACTAATATAAATCGTATATAATTCATATCTTATATAACAAAAATAACTTTATTTTTTTAGACTTATGATTTATTGAATCTGCTCCAAAGGAGCCTAACAATAAGTTATTTGAATCTTATATTCTAAACCGGGTTAATCCAACTATTAATAATTAGATTGATGTTGAAGCGGGCGTCTGTATCGTTGCCTTTGGGATTTCTTGGTTAATTACAGTGCTGGGAAATCTCCCCTGCGTAGACGGGATGAACTTGTTTTTATTCTTAGATTTCTTGCTAGTGCGTTTGTGTGTTGTGAAAGTTTTTGTTGGTGAATTTCGTCCTTTTGTTACAGGTATTTTTAAATCTCTATGTATATTCTCATTTCGCATATAATTACCATGGAGCGCCGGTAATTACTCGTAGTATTTTTGACTGAACTCTATGGATAACTTCGATGTTACTTTTACTATGACCAAATTGTCTTAATTACACTGTTGTATATTTTAACTTTGCATTCCAGTTTAAGTTTTGAGTTCGAATTGAGCAGCCAATGCAGTTGATGATAATTGTTAGCCTCAAGATGTCTTATCCACGTCATCTTGCGATCAAGGTGTATATCTAAGTATGTAATTTCGCCGCATAAGGGAATCGGTATGTCGTTCAGTTTTATTTGTGGACAGGTTTTTGTGTTCAGAGTAAACATAACTTGTTTCCTTTTTTTTCGTTTACTCTTATTCCCCAGTTAGCAATCCAAGTTTCTATTGTTTGGAGATGGTCGCTAAGAATTTTTGCGGCTGTAACTGAATCTTTATGGCAGCTCAGCATTGCAGTATCATCTGCAAAAGTGGACGTGAGCAAGCCCGTACTAGTTAGGTGTCAGCTGTAAATAGAAGATAAAGAAAAGGGCCGAGAACACTTCCTTGCGAAACCCCAGCATTTATTTCGCGTTTACCTGAAATAACACACATTCCATGTTTGACCCTAAAACTTATATTTTTCAAGGAGGCAATGAGTGTTTGCAGGAAGGTATTTCTTAATTTTATATATTAAGCCCTCGTGCCAGACCTTGTCAAATTCTCGAGATGGGAGCGTTCTATATTTTCCAGGCTTCAATATCACTTTCATTAAGGAAATTTGCCACGCTTTAGGGAAGTAACTAAGTTTTACTATGTGATTGAACACATTTACGAGAAACTTTACGCCCATGGATGGGAGTTCAGAGATCATTTTTCGTGATGTGACATCGAAACCTGGTACTTTTTTAGGGTTATGAGTTTCCTTTATAATGGCAAAACTTCTAAATCGTTATCTCCAGTGGTATTGTAGAAGACTCCTTAATACAAACTATGTTCGAGAGATTAAAACTGTTAGTGCATGGTTTGGGGGAAACCTGACTTGTTGGCTTTTGCCTCACCTGTTGTCACCCACTCTCCACTTTCATTCCGTAAGGGAAAGATAACCTCAACTGGCTTACTTATATTTCTTATGGGCACCCATACGGAAAAATGTGAATTTGTCGGAGTTAACATAATTGGCATGTTGATGGTCATCATCCTTTCTAAGGGCAGCACGTAGACCGTTCGTTGCAACGGTAAGTCGAAGACTTGCAGCTAGTGATCTAAATCCCGCCAGCTTTTCTCTTCACATTTACCAGAGGTTCAATTTCCCTATTCGTGTGAGTGTACACATTCCCTAGTCGCTCGTTCAGAGATGGCGTTACGTGGCAAGTTGCTTTCTCAATCAAAGAATTAAAATTAGTGACATGGTTCTCAATATCAAGTTCATTGACAATACTTTTGTTCCAAACTGGGACATGACTGCTTATAATTTTTTTATATTTCAACCAATTTGTATTTTTGAATGTTAGCCTCCTAAGGGCTTCTATCTCGTGATGCTCATTAATTGAAAATATGACTGGGAAATGGTCGGCAGACAGTCCCAGGCACGTAGTCGCGGAGACGTTTGATCTTGCAATTCCCCTAATTATACCGAAATAAATTAGATCAGGCTGTTTGTTGCGATCATGCGGCCAGTAGGTAGGCTGGCAGGGCGATACGTAATCGAGCCCGTTTTGTCCAGACATGATGCAATTGTACAACTGTTTGCCTTTTGGGTTCACGAGACTGGAGCCCCAATGAGTATGTTTCGCATTGTAATCTCCGAGACTTTGAAAAAAGTTTATAAATGTATCACTCGATATCGAAAATATATTGCCGATATAGTCATTGAACCATACGAAATTGGAACACGTATTGTAGTTGCATATATTGTTCTGAGCTTCCCTCTCTATAAGAATACCTGTCCTACATGGGTCCTACCATCAGGATGATTTGTGCCGTAAAACTTGTAATTGGGAATACTGAAATTATACCTATCTGTAAGGTGAGTCCCCGATAAGATCATTAAATCTATATCCTCCTGAGCAAGGTAATTAAGTAGTTCAAGTCTGAGTTTATTAACACCGTTCGCGTTCCATGTACAGATTTTAAGGAAAGCTCCTGCTTCCAAAAAGAGCCTGAACAAATTGATTCTGACTCTTCATGAAGTCCCGAATCATCGACATTAACATGTTCATACTCGGAGTAAGTTGCTGAATTATACTAACTGGTTGTTCTGAGGGTCGTTGAGGGGTCCGTTTGAGAAAGCTAGCGTATGACATTGTTCAAAAATGGACTGAAATATTGTGGTTCTGTTGCAGTGTTGCAGGACAGGATGAATTTCCAGGGCCGGCGCTGCGTAGTCACGAGCACGAACTGTTTTAAACTTTTCATCAAGTTTTCTGTTAAGACCCTTATATATTGGGGAACCTCTATAGTTCGCAGTGTGGTTTCAACCACAATTACTACACTTTTACTATTCTTGTGTCTTTACCGTGCAGTCAGGTGATTAGCTCTGTCTGCGTACACATATTTTGCATAATTTTGTGCAAAATGTTGCAAAATCTTGTCTGCGTACACCAAAATCTCTTGCAGCGAGAGAGTCAAAAAGAGAATTTTTTGACAGTTGGAAGTTAGAGAATTTGCAAAATGAGAACTTGCAAAAATTGAAATTTAACAATGACAGAGGTAAGTAGTTAGAATTGTGTTGACTTTTAGCGTTTATAATAAATTATAATAAACAAAACATTTTACTTCATGCTGGAAACGTGCAAATATACAGTGCGACCGTGCGACACATATGCTAAAATTATTTTGCTTTGTTATTTCAATTGTTTACACACCGATCAGCTGTTTTCTTGCAAGATTTCACTGGATGCTGTCTGCGTACTTTTTGAGATATTTTCAACCGAGAGTAAAATTGTTCTTACTCTCCCAAAAAAAGGTACTGAGTATTTGCTACTGGAAAAGTACGCAGACAGACCTATTGGTGAAGGTCACCACAGACTACACAAACTGTCTGTAAACACACAATATTTCTTAGTATGCCCGCATTTCTGACAATTTGACACTGAATAGGTCTGTCTGCGTACACATATTTTGCATCATTTTGTGCAAAATGTTGCAAAATCTTGCAAAATGTTGTCTGCGTACTCCAAATCTCTTGCAGCGAGAGAGCGAAAAAGAGAATTTTTTGACAGTTGGAAGTTAGAGAACTTGCAAAATGTTGCTGGAGAAATTTCTTCTTGCAAGATGTTGCAACTAGTTTGAACAGCTGTTTTTGTTTACTGTTTGAATGAAATAATTTTTGTGAAATGAAAATAAAAATTTAAATTTAACAATGGCAGAGGTAAGTAGTTAGAATTGTGTTGATTTTTAACGTTTATAAAAATTATAATAAACAAAACATTTTACTTCATGCTAGAAACGTGCAAATATACAGTGCGACCGTTTCAATTGTTTACACACCGATCAGCTGTTTTCTTGCAAGATTTCACTGGATGCTGTCTGCGTACTTTTTGATATATTTTCAACCGAGAGAGTAAAAGTGTTCTTACTCTCCCAAAAAAAGTTACTGAGTATTTGCTACTGGAAAAGTACGCAGACAGACCTAATATATTGGATTAAAATCGGACAAAATGTGAATTGTCAAAAATGCGTGATAATATCAATCAATGTTACTTACACTATAATGTGCATTGAAGATGTTTGCCATTTCCTGCTTTAGGAATTTGTATAAAATTTTCAATTGGATTCAACATTGAATCATGTTCTAAATGTCCTCATCCTTTTGTATTTCAAGAATAACCATAATTTTCCAGAACCAAAATCTTCTCTACTTCACCAAAATTAACGTGTTATTACGTATTTTTGAGAATTTATAATTTCTCAGATTTAAATCTAATGTTCTTTAATTTAAGAAAATTAGAATTAGAGATAGAGATTTTTATGTAAGGTATGACATACGAATAAATCCTTGAATTTTATACGATTTATTTTAAATTAGTAAAACTATAATATGGTTTAAATAGGGTTTACAAAATATTCATTTCAACTGAAAGAAGTTAATTTCAACTGAAAGCAGTTTTATTCCGTTGAAAAAGTTTCGTTTAATTTGAAAAAGTTTGAATTTAATCCGAAAAATTTCGTTTAATTCCAAAAATGTTTCATTTAATCTGAAAAAGGTTTCACTTAATCTGAAAATGTTATACATACATATATACAGACAGTCATATATATTTATACAAATTAAAAATTTTAGCATGCTTAGAAATAAAATAAAATGTTTCAGCTTTACGAATAAATTTGTAAATGAAAACTTATGCTAGTTAAAAATGTTTAGCAACAAACTTGACGGCGGTTAATTTAAATTACAAAAGAAGTCTACACCTCATCTTTCAAAATTATTTACACACTTATTTTGTCTCTCAAAGGTATTTACACATTCCAGAAATTTTGTTAAAAATTCTGCAATCGTTGAAAAAGTCATTTGTTTTGGTAGTTAGCAAATTTATATTGCTTAAAAGTAAATATTTATACAAAAGCCGCTAAAACACGTTTAAAATTATGAAAATAAAGGAAATTGCCATCGAGACGCGAATTGAGATCTGAACGAAGTTTGGAATGGGTTCCTTGGCACCAGACTTGGAAACCTAGTTATAAGGAATGACCATGCTATTCCTTCGGCTCAGAAATTATTTCCTGATGAAAGTTGAATTTTGCAGCATGCTAATGGTTACCAACAACGTTTTTAAATCGAGTTGGACAAGATGTTGTTCCATGGTCACCCCAGAGTCCAGATGTAAACATTATAGAGAATATATGGGCATCCATAAAAAGGCAAAGATCTATCCAACCGAAACGTGAGGAAACTAGTGACGAAATAATAAATATCTGGAACAGTTTAGAAATCGAGTTTGTATGCAATTTGATTGCATCTATTCCAGCTAGATTATTCGGTATATCCGGCTGCTAATTAATTATTTTTGTTTTTCGGTGTTTTATGTTTTATCTGTTGTGTAAATACTTTTGAATGTAAATAAACTTGTGTATATAATTTTGAAAGATGAGGTGCAGCCTTCTTTTGTGTTTTTAATCGACAACTATCAAGTTTATTGCTAAACATTTTAAACTAGCATAATCTATACATTTTCAGGATTACAATACGGAAGTTTTCTTGTGGCAAAGTTATTCATTAAGCAGCAAAATTTTGTTTTATTTCTAAGCATACTAAAATTTTTAATTTGTGTAAATATATATGATATTTCTGTATATATTGTTACAATAATAAGAACCGTGTTCATTAAAATTATAAATCGTTTATTGAGTCGCATTTACATGCAGAAATTGTCTAATAAACTTCTCGCAAGTATTAGGTATGTATCTCATGACTTACCTTAAAGTAAGAAAATCTGTACGTAATTCAAATATTTCATGAGGTAGCACATATTCACTGTCACCATAATCGACAAAATATAAATCTAATACTACCTCATTTGGATTGTATTGATTGGGTAGGATCCCCACTACTTCTGCTCTGTACCATTTATTGTCATGTTTAAAGATTGTGGCAACTATTTGTCCCAAATAAGGTTCATGTATTTGATGCATTGCACGATTTTCAGCAGCACTGTAGTAAAAAGTCATATTTGCTACTAAATCATCCAACTTCTTCGTTTGCGGTCCAATCAGTTGAACCCAAAATTTAGCAGGCGAGGCTATGGCCGACACATAAACTTCCATAGGCTTCTCATCCGTTCGGGCTGCCATTAATTTTTCACGAGGTGGTAAATGTGAACTCAAACTCGTTTGTGACGAGTACATACTAGAATTTACGCTATTTGCTGGTGAGCGTCGAGGCTCACGTTTTTGTTCAACCTCCTCCACAGCTTTGCGTAGATGTTCATCTTCTTCGATTTTATCCTCGATAAGTTTGCGGGCAATATTCACCTGTTGGCGATTGCCGGTTATTGTAATGCGCCTGCTATTTGAACTTCGCACGCCAGAGTCAACAGAAACCTTCGCTAATGATACGCGACATATCTCTTGCATTGACTCTCCGCAGCAGCCCATTATTTTTCCGCAAACACTTTGTGGTACATAAATTTCCTCTTTGACAATGGGCGAACGTTCGATTTCTTTTAGAAGAATTGAACGAGCTTCCTTAACATTATCTGGATACCCAGTGATTTCGCATAATTTGTGAGTTTCATTTTTATCCCTGCAAAGAGAAAAGACGAGAAATATGTTATGAATTTATTGAAATTTTGGTGTCATATGTAATATAAAGGGTTTTTCAACAGAGACGCTACAAAAGTAAATCGATAGGGGCAGCAAACGATGCCATATTTTTTCCCGCTCTTTTGACACTTCTCTTCAGTAAGATTTGCCATTTCATCATGGAAAGATATACGAGCCAACAGCGAGTTGAAGTTATTAAAATTTACTACCGAAATTTGGAGTCAGTGGCCTCAATAATCAGCGATGAGGCTCATTTCTGGCTGAATGGCTTCGTCAATAAGCAAAATATGCGTTATTGGTCAGACAGCAATCCACACGTAATCCATGAGTCATCATTGCAAAAATTACGGTTTGGTGTGGTTTATGGGCCGGCGGCGTCATTGGGCCGTACTTCTTCCGTGATAATCAAGACCGGCACATTACTGTGTATGCGAATCACTACCGTTCAATGAAAACCGAATATTTTTGGACCCAATTGGATAATATGGACTTGGTGGACATGTGGTTCCAACAGGACGGCGCCACAAGCCACACAGCGAATGCCACTATTAATTTATTGGAAACCAAGTTTGGTGAACGTGGTACCTCACTAAATGGCCCTGTCGATTGGCCGCCTCGGTCGTGCGATTTGACGCCGTTAGATTATTTCCTGTGGGGCTACGTCAAGTCTATGTTCTATGCCAACAAGCCAGCGACGATTGATGAACTTCGTACGAATATCGAACGTGAAATTGCAGCAGTATCGGCCGATTTATGCTTGAAAACCGTCGAAAATTGGGTTCAGCGTCTGGACTTCTGCAAGCGTGCCCGTGGTGGCCATGCAAAAGAAATCGAAGTTCCATACATAATGGCATCGAACGTACTTTCACAGGAATAAAGAATTTCATTGGTATCTAGCGCTCTTATTGAAAAACCCGTTAGCTTAATTGGGCCTGTAAGGCTTTTTATATTACAATCAAATAAATGAAATGATTACATTGGTATGATACATAAAATATTATAATTCTGTCTTTATTCATCAATAGTGGGACCATATTTGGTAATTGACGATCTGAACATTTTTATTTATTTATTTTATTTATTTCTCTTCATATACATAACCGCGCCATTAGGCCTTATATGGTTACAAAATTTCTACCATAATTCCTTCAATGGATAGCATTTTAAATCTTTTTTTAATTTACCATAATTAGAGATTACTTCATCAGTTCAATTACAATTTTTGGATAATAACTTAAAACTAATTTAAAATATAAAATGCATTTGGGTAACGAATCCACTCCTCATTAATTGTTATAAAAATATATAAAAAATAACGTGATAAAAAATATCAATTTCAATTCAAAATTATTATTTCAATAACTGAGGTTTAAATTTCTACAAAATGAGCAAACCTACAAACCTAACAGACGAAAAACCCATACTGTCGCAGTTAAGGGTATACCTCTTTAATATCGACATTTACAATGTTCAGTCCCTTAAATCTGACTCCAAATAAGTATACGAGGTTTGATAGCTGAATAATATTATGATTGGAAGTCATCTCAATATTGGTTAAAATCGTGGAGACTTGGTTAAAATCGTAGTATCTACTAAAGGCATCCATATTCTTGGTTACACCTTATATCGAAATGATCGTCGAAGTATGCGTGGTGGTGGTGTATCTCATTATATACCCTCGACAAATAATGCCAGGGTCTTGTTGCCGGCTTCAGAGCCTGATTGTAAGTGTATTTTCTGCATATTAATACTTCTACTGAGAATCTTGTCGTTGGCGTAATATATTTGCCGCGCGGCAGGTAGGATAGACGTCCTTGAAAATAACATCTTTAAATTGTCACTAGGTATGAACATGTAGTTCTTGTATGTGATCGTAATGACGTTAACTTTCGTCACATGCTCACAAGGTGTAATCTGTCCGTGCTTCAAAACAATGGGCCCACACACTATGATCCCAACCACGATTAAGTTCATTGATTGCCTGCATCCTAGCTAGTAATACGCGTTCTATCTTGATGAGTAATAGATTTTATTTTCTTGTTGTTACTTCATACTAAGCCTTTTTGCTAATTCAATATGGCTTATATTGTACTGTTTGTACATCCTATGTGACATTTAGGGATTATAATGCTACTGATACGAATTCTTTGATCAGGTCTATTCTGTAGTAATTTCCCTAATTTATAGGGTGTATTTCTACTACAATTATCTTTCCTGACTAGACTAATTACAGATCTTTTCGTTTCTTATGTACCGGAAAAGGCTCGGATTGTTAATGGTAATGGGCTTAGTTGGTTTAGTCTGACATTTACAATAGGGATCTGGGGCAAAGAGAATGTGTAGAAAATAAGACTGATGGTAACTGTATTATATATAATCGTTATATATCGATTTGTCGTAGAATAATTACAAACATTAATTATTACAAGAACTAGTAAGCTGAGCTTTTATGTGCAATATGTTGACTTAAGTCGAACGCACTGGGTGCTGCTATGAGTTTTACACCGGTTCCGATCGGTATTTGAGAAGCTTTTTCATGGCTAAATACTCGATAGTGTCGCCGTCACTAAGCGAGGTGACCGCCGTCGAAAGAAATTTAAGGTGGTCAGAGTATTTTGATTAGTTAGTTAGTTTGAAAAGATGTGTGCGATGCAGTGTTAAAAAGCACTCTGGTCCTTCCCATGTCCGTAGACATACACTTAAACCGCAGATTCGATCTGTTGTACGCTCTCAATTTACCCTACTAAGTCACAATACCTCTCATAGGAATTCGGTGCTATTCATGAAATTCCTTAAGACATTCCAGTCCATTCCCACAGGATTGGTCATGTCCGGTATTATACTGTCCGAGAGATACCTGGATCTAGCTTGTGTGAAGGTCGGGCATTGGCCACTAAGTTCCCAATAGAATGGAAACATGAAAAACCTCAAAAAGGTATTCCAAAAAATATTCTTAACCCGCCAATGGTGACGCAAATTTGACTTTGATCAATGGTGACGCCGGTCTAACACACCGGGCATTTCCACTGAAGATTTTTCGAAACGTATTACTAATAATGGGGTTTCCAATAGATACTTGACAACTTTGAATTTAATTTGTGAACGCATTATTTCACTTATCATCTAACTGTTACTTTCCTTTTTTTTCAGTAAACTCATCATTTTCATCAAGGTAAAGTATACGAACGAACAACGTATGTATGCAAATTATAAAAATTTACTACCGAAATTCGGAGTCGGTGACCGCAACTTTAAGAGCATTAACTCCAATTTTTGGTCGTTATTCTCGCCCTAACATATATAACAAGTTTAGTGCAAAAATTTGAGTCTACATATTCATTGTGTGATGCTGCCGTGCCTGTGAGACAACGGATTGGTCGAAGGACGAAAATATCGCTGCCGTTCAGGCGTCCGTAGCAAACGATCCACATCAGTCGATTCCGTGGCGCTCTCAAGCACTGGGCGTCGCCAAGACCACTTTGTGGCGAATTTTGCGTAAAGATCTTGGTTTACACCCATACGTACACGCGACGTACGTTCTCCGATTGGGCTCTGGAGAAGATCCGCCAAGATGATGAATTTCATCGCAAAATCATCTTCAGTAAGCAAAATATGCGTTATTGGTTTGGTGAAAATCTACATGTGCTTCATGATTCAGCACTTCATCCACAAAAAATAATTGTTTGGTGCGGTTTGCATGCCGGCCGCGTCATTGAACGATATTTTTTTCGTCGACAGTAACGATCGTCACGGTAGAGTCCAAACTGAACCAAACACGCTTCAGACGACGACGAAAAAAAATCCTAGCGTCTAAACGAAATGGGAGAGAGAGCGTCTGGTGACTGAAATTGAGTTTTTCTCTCTTTTCTGGAATTTGTTAGGAAACATAATTAGGTATTTCACAAGGTCTCGCACATGGTACAATAATATGTTCGTGGTAGAGTCGTAAGAACAGCTGTTTCCATTTTTTTCATGAGGTTCTTCGCTTCGGCTGTCACACTAACATGTATTTTGTTTTTGTACTCTTTTCCATTCTTGTGTTGTTGGTATGTATCTGTGTAGAGATTGACAGCTGAAGCGAATAGAACAAAAATAAAATGCCTGTTGTTGCTGCCTACAACAACGCGCGCTGCTATTACCATGAAGATATTATTGTACCATGGTCTCGTACTTGTCGTACTGTCGTAACTTCTCACAACAGTTGTACGCATTTTGTTGTTGGCTTCCATATAAAACTAACTTACGACAAGTACAACATTGAAGGTATGTTTACTGATTGTCGTACTTTACTAGTGCTGTTCTTCTTGTACCGAGTTTGTTATTACCGAATACATTTGATAAGTAACATCACTACCATAAGAGCTGTTGTTGATATTTATTACTTATTTTGTGATATTATTATTGTGATATTATTATGTTGCGTTATTGATGTTATTATTTTATCCTTTTCGTTTAGTTTCAAAAAATGTTTTTCTTCAATCAGTTGTTTATGCAATCAGCTGGATACGTACGACATACAACAAAATATGCAATAATGGTTGTTCACAACTATCGTAATTAGGCACGACAATCCAGTACAACATTACGACATTACGAGAGCTTGTGAAAACCCTAAATATTTTTGATGTACAAGACTTAAATTGTTTTTACTGCTTTCAACAATTTTTCATTCACTTTAATTGTATTGTGTTTAAAAATAAATCGTTTTTAACCCATTTCTTTAAATTTCTTTTGTACACACTTGTTCTAACGTATATATGTGTTGGTTGCTCTTATGGTTTTTATGAAAATGTGGCAACTCCATTCTTTCAATTGAGAGATTTCGTGAGAGCGCCGCCATGAAATTAGAAAAGATTCTATTCTAGGGGAGAGTCGTCAGCGGCAGCGGATTTTCGTCACGAATTTTCCCTGCCATAAGAAACCTATGTAAAAAACCGTGTTTGATTATGTTTGGACTCTTACTGTGAATGGCGATCGTTATGTGGTTTCAATAGGACGGTGCCACACAGCACAAGTTACAATCGATTTATTGAAGAGTAAGTTTAGTGAGCGTGTTATCTCAAGAAATGGACCAGTCAATTGGCCGCCTCGTTCGTGCGATTTAACGCCTCTAGGCTTTTTTCTTTGGTTCTACGTCAAATCATTGGTCTATGCCAACAAGCCAACAACGTTGGAAAAACTCAGAGCCAACATTGAACGTGAAATAGCGGCCGTTACGGCCGAAATGTGTGACCGAGTCATATAAAAAATCACATTCATAAAGGAAAAAAAATTTTGTAGTCTTTCGATATTGGTAACTTTTACAAAATAAACAAAAATTTGTATCCTTCCAAACAAAAAATACATCCCAATAACTAAATTTATTCAGGTAAACAGCTGCTGCAATACGGCACTACGTGTTCAAGACACAAATATTGTTGATATTTATGGCAAGAGTACTTGGTTTACTGTTTTTTTTTCATCCACACTCATAGCACCGGCCAATTTTGAAGGACCCAATGTCCCAGGTACATCATCTATATGTAAAATCTGCGATTAAACCTTGATTATTTTACTTACATACACGATGACACACGTTCTCAGGCAACGGGTTGGTAAAAAAAATACACAACGTGTGCTCACTAAGCAATTTCGGCGTGAACTGATGGACTTAAGTACGGCCTTCGATTCGGTTGATCACAATAACCCTTTACATAAATTGTTTTCTCAATTTCGTTTCTCATACTCGACTGTTTGTTAGTTTGCTCGTTTGTATCCAATCGAATTCAGTTCGTTGTTGCTAACGGCTGTATTTCCTGCACCCGTGGAGTACACTTCAGTGTTCCGTAGGGGCCTATTTTGGGTCCCATACTATTTATATTACATGTAAATGGTCTTCGTGTTTGTGTTTAGAATTCTTGTTTGCAATTAGCTCTGCTGCGGATTGTGTTTGCACTTCGAATTCTGGAATTGACCCGATTTGTGATTGGAGCGACCGTAATAATAGTCGTGTTTTGGTTACAAGCAAGCGATTGCCGCTTGCTAAGTTGCAAAGAAAACGGCAATTTAGCGATAAGTAATTTTTTTTCAAAAATATGAATAAGGGTTGATAACGGTAAAAGATGTCAAAAAAATTTTTTATTTTAAACTTAGCGAAAATGATTCTCGTCGCTAAGTTCTCGTTAAGTCTTCGCTAAGTGCTTCATACAAAACAAGCGAATATATAAGCAAGCGGTGTAACCATAACACGATTAATATCAATATCAATTTTAGTAAGACTAAGTGTACCATGTTTGCTTGTGGGCGCATCCTCCATATGGTTCAAAATAATACAGTAGTGGTCTTCATGAAAACGCGAAAGAACCTCGTAAACTCGAAAACATCGTAAACTTGCACAGCAAACGTCAAAACAAACAAATTTCCCATACAAAGCGACTTGCTCAAAAGTGGAAAGTTTTCGAGGCAAATTTGCTGCGCAAACGTGGGATGGAGAAACGTGTAAACTTTTGACATTTCGTTGTCATCTGACTAGGATGGATAAATAAGGTGATAGCACTAGAACAGTAGAAAAAGTACACATACATAATACATGCAATTGCTACTGCTACCACCTTATGTATCCATCTTGGTCAGCTGAAATGGTTTTGAGCACAACTACGCTGAGCAACTTTACCTGGTTCCTCATGCAACGGTGCGAGGGAAACTTGCGCTGAGCAAAAGTTCTCGGCTTTCACGTTTGCATGAATGAATGTTTTTCTAATTCTGATTATTGCTTAGGCTTTGAACTGAAATTTGTGATGGTTGAAAGTGGCGGTGGTGGCAAGGTCTCTGATAATAGCTCTGTTCGAGTACTCGAAAATTTGTGCAAATTTTTACTGGATCGTGTTCGTTTACTCCAAAAGTCCAGTAAATGAGAGCCAGAGAGCTATAATTTTGACAGTTCGATGTTAGATATCTTGCAAATTTTGGTTGGAGGAATTTTAGCCAACAAAAATTTGCAAGATATAACAGCTGTTAGAAATCAGCTGTTTTATGTAAACAAAGAGAAGTGCAAACTAATTTAACATCGGACGAAAAAAGTACAAATGCATTTTTTAATATTTTATTTAAAACATCACTGAAATTTAGAGAGAAAATGGATAGCAATAATATGTAGTGGCATTCAGCAAATTCTGGTGAACAGACGTCTTATTTGGACAACTGAGGCTGTATATATGTAATGTAACTATGTACAAGCCAAAATGGCAGTATCAACATCAGCTGTTTCGTTGTAAATTTTACTGGAAGTCGTTCGCGTACTTTATGTGCAAAATTTCATAAAGAGAGTAAAATCGTTCTTACTCTCTCAAAAGTAGACTCTTGCAAATTTTTACTGGGAAAGTAAACAAACAAAGCTAATCATAAAAACTTTTCTGTGCAGCCATTTACTTTTAAACGTAATTTGATCAATTATTTCGCTTGTTTGGAACTTGTTAAGTAACCATCTGTCCCCATATTATGGTCGGCATTTTATGATAGTAGTATTTATAAGAGATGGGCGCGAGTCACGTGATTGGCGTGATTCACGCGTGAACGTGAGCCGGATCAAATTTTTCTCAAGTGAGCGTGCGTGAACGTGAGTAGCGAAAAATCTTCGTGCATGAGCGTGCGTGAGTCCAATATTTGCGTGAGTGAGTGTACGTGAGCACAATTTTCGCGTGAGTCACGCATATTTCCGACTAATTGATATCAATTAATTTCCATGTTCTTACTACTTTGTTAAACAAAGTATTTTTGGAAGACTTCTAATATCAATTTCCTCTAACAAGGCGCCGCTAATGATCTGTATTCCAAGAACATCTGCTACAAGCGAAGGAGTTTTTCAACGTTTCACAGTGGGGTCGATTGCAAACAAGTGGTAATAATATAAGAATTTCTAATCTATTGGTCCGATTGTTTTAGAATGTACTAAGTATTTGTGGGGCGTGGCCGTCGGTGGTGCAATGGTTAGTGTGCGCGCCTCTTGTACATGAGATCCTGGGTTCGATCCCTGCTCCGACCACCTTAAAATTACTTTCGACGACGGTCACCTCTTTTCAAAATACCGTTCGGAACCGGTGTAAAATGTTAGGTCCCAATCAGTGAGTATAAAACTAAAAAGCGCATAGCTCACTTGTTGTGAGAAGCTCTCCCTAATCCCTTCATGGGATACCATTTTTTTTATCATTACAAAGTTTAGAAAGACAATTAAGTGGATTAAATAATTCATATTTACTTGTATATCTACAAAGAGATAGCTTTAATGGCATGATAAGTTCATTCAAATTTTTTATTTAATGGAAGAATTTAATTAGGTGATTTAATTTTTTATGTCATTTTTCGTTTCACTTGTCAAACCCATTTGTATATTGTTTTTATACTTTTTTGTATTCTTGTATTGTTGGTTTATATTTGTGTAGGGTTTGACAACTGAAACGAATGAACAAAAATAAAATGTCTGTTGTCTGTCTGATGAAGTGAAACGAAAAATGACCTGTAAAAAATTAAATCACCTAATTAAATTCTTCCATTAAAAAAAAAATTTTAATGAACTTGTCATGCCATTAAAGCTATATTTTTGTAGATATATAAGTAAATATGAATTATTTAATCCGCTTAATTGTCTTCCTAAACTTTGTAATAATAAAAAAAATGGTTCCCCGTTACATCCCATGAAGGGATTAGGGAGAGCTTCTCACAACCAGTGAGCGATGCGCGTTTTAGTTTTATACTCACTGATTGGGACCTACAATTTTACACCGGTTCCGAATGGTATTTTGAGAAGAGGTGACCGCCATCAAAAGAAATATAAGGTGGTCAGAGCAGGGATCGAACCCATGTGCTCATGGACAAGAGCCGCGCACATTGCCATTGCACCACCGACGGCCACTAATGATAACTTTCACATAATACCTGATTCTAGTACCTAACACTACTTTCTGATGTTTAATAATTATTATCAAGGGTTGCCAAACTACTTCTTAACTACTTATAAACTACATACGTGTTGTCCTACTCCATTGTTCCTGTTATGATGTTTGCTGTTGGTGCTTGTTGTTTTGAAAACTAGTCTTGCATTTTAATATCCTGTTCCGTTGTTGCTGTTATTATGTTTGCAGTTGCTTCCTGGTTCCTGAAAACTGTTCATGTATTTTAAAGTCCTGTTAATTTTAGCTGTGTCGTATTTTTGCTGTTGGCTCCAGTTCAACTTTTACTGTATCATATTTTTGCTGATTGTTCCCGTTTTCATGTTAATCCTATATCGCCGATTATTGTACTTGTACCCTGTCACCTATTACCGTTCCTATCACTGCGTGTTTCACGTTTCGTGTTTCTCAGTTACTGTTTGCCGTCATTGCTTTTAATCTTCGTCATGTCATGTATTTGTTGGCACTGGCTACAAACGTGTTGCCGTATCGCATTTTTTTCACCCATTACAGCAAATGTTGCCACATTTCGTAGTATTAAGTGTGGATAGTTTTTTTGTGTGTCATAAGTGGCAAAAAGATTCGATGACCCCTTAAAAAAAATCCAATGGGTGTTAGAACTCAGGGGCGATGTGGTAAAACCTTTGTGTTACACGGTACCTGTTCGATTTCTATGAACACATTAGTAAATGTTACATTGGATTATAAAAAAAAACAGCATTCAATCATATGATGACGTTACATTTATATAATATTAATATTAAAATTATTTAAAGACCAGTGCAACACATGTGTCATTATTTTCTTGCTTAATATTTTTAGTTTTATTCCCATAGTTAGTTTGAAAAGAGGGGTGCGGTGTTGAGTGTTCAGAAGGAGCATTCTAAATCTTCCCATGTCAGTAAGACATATGTACACTTAAGCCGCTAATTCGACCTGTTGTGCGCTCTAAGTTTACCCTACTACTTTATCAGATCCCTTATAGAAATTCGGTGCTATTCACGAAATTCATTAGGTTGTTCCAGTCCATACCCACAAGTTTGGACATGTCCGGTATCGTATCCGAAAGATATCTGGATCTAGCTTGTGTGAAGGCTGGGCAGTGGCATAAGAAGTGCTCGATCGTCTCATCGTCCTCACTATTCGCCACTAGTCCAATACGGTACGGGTGGGCCCGTAATCCCGAATGCCCCGTTAAGACTCCCATCATTTTGCTCATTTCGGATTTTCCCAGTTTCAGCAAACCTTTTGTCCTCAGTCCATCTGGGTCTCCCCAGAGGATCTTTGTCATCCTGCCTACTGATTCCCGGTTCCACTGGGCTATATGTGCCGACTCCGCCCATTTACTTAACTCAGCCTTCGTCAACCCAAAGGGTTTCGCTCCATCTAGGCTCACCGTTTGGAGTTTCCTGGCTTTTGTTGCCAGGAGGTTCGCTCTCTCGTTGCCGAATACTCCGCTGTGCTATGATGTTGAGTCTGCCGTGCATATAGTAATCGTTTATCACCTTCTTACAGTCAAGGACCGTTCTAGATTTGACAGTTTCCGATGATATTGCTTTGATTGCCATTTGGCTATCCGTGAAGATATTTGCCTCGGCTGGGATTGTATTATCGCCGAGCCATTTGATACACTCCGAATCGCCCGAAAGTTTGTATTATGATCCGGGAGGCGTAGATGGGATTAGGTTGCTGGATTTTCAATGAAGAATCCTAGACCCGTTTTTTCTGCTAGCGTTGAGCCATCCGTGTAGCAGCAAGTCCCAGTTGGCATTGGTGCCAGGGTCCCATTCTGCCAGGCGTGTCTAGTTGGCGTTAAGGTCACGCAATTCGCCTTAACCCTTATCTCGGGTATTCGGTCAGATTCACTCGTATCTTGCGTGTACCCGACTAAGGCCCCAGTTATCCGTTGGGGTTTCGACGTAAGATCCCTGTTGATCCATTCCCCTGTAGCTTGTAGGCGTTTTGCCGCAAGGGCGGCCTCGTATTTGACTCTAATCTCGATTGACTGGATACATAAAATAGTCTTCATGGCTCTTGTCGAGGTTGTCCTTATTGCACCGCTGATACCAATGCAGCACATTCTCTGAACCCTCTGCAGTATTGCGATGTTACATTTCCTCTCAACTGCCGTCCACCATACTACAGAAGCATGTTAGTACGGGCCTGATTACGCTTCTGTAGAGTCGGTTTGACGTGTTGCCGTATCGCATTTTTTTTCACCCATTACAGCAAATGTTACCACTTTACGTAGTATTAAGTGTGAATCGTTTTATTTGGAAAGCCCTAAGTGGCGATAGCTTAATGGAATAAAAAAAACAGTCTTATGATTGTTATGTTCGTACATACGCTACACAAGTTCACACAATTTTCGTTGCTCTCTTGGTATTTCATTTTTACATACGTATAACCACGTCATTATTCTCTTTGCCCTGAGAGTGCTCCGCACCCACACAAGACAACTATTCGCTGTCGCTACATCAGTGTGTGTTTTTCGCAGTTTGACAATCTGTGTTTCGCAGTGGGACAAATCTGTGTTTTATATAGGGGTGGGTCACCCTATCATTTAGGGGTATGAAAAATAGATGTTGGCCGATTCTGAGACCTACCTGATATGCACACAAATCGGTCCAGCCGTTTCGGAGGAGTTTAACACCAAACAATCTGTTATCGCAGTCGGACAAACTGTGTTTGGATGTATTCACTTTGTGAATTGAGTCCCTACCCGCGCATATAGATGTTAACACATCAAAAAGGGCATAAATATGTTTCAAAGCAAAATGGATCAGTTAGTCAGGGACATACGAGCAGAATTTACGAGTATTATCCTTGGTGTTAAAGAAGATGCAAGTTCCTGCCAACAGACAATCCAGTGTTGAGAACCGACTCCAAGATAAATTGGAGGTTATGGAGAAACAAAACAACATATTGCAAAGACGTTTGAATTGAACTAACTTTGTTATCAACGGCTTGCCACAAGGATTGTCTGACATTAGCCAGTCTGTAATGAAAATTGGAACTCTTTGCAATGTTAAGTTGGATCTTGTAGATATACAAAATGTTTGCTATTTTGTAGGTGGAAGGTCTGTTGTGATCCAACTTAACTCAGTCTTGACTAGAGATACAATTATGGCCAATTACTACCGTGGTCCGCCAATTCAACTAAATGATGTATGTGAAGAGAATTTGCCTTCCAGAATATACTTAAATGACCATTGGACACCGATGCTGAGCAATTAGTCTACGTATGTCAAAAGTTACTATGTCACAAAAAGTTGGTTAAATACAAATTGATCAATGGAGACATCCCCAAAATCAAAACTACTTTTGCTGGGGGTGGAAAGAGTGCTGACTTTGTTGGAGTGTAATAAATTGTTTGAGTGTTCTAACCAGAACCATGCACATATTGA
The DNA here is from genome assembly GCA_963931995.1 of Phaonia tiefii. Taxonomy (NCBI): domain Eukaryota; kingdom Metazoa; phylum Arthropoda; class Insecta; order Diptera; family Muscidae; genus Phaonia; species Phaonia tiefii. Next base: position 189,745,017 of record OZ008368.1, on the reverse strand, counting down.
TAACCATGTGAATTTGTCATGCCATTAAAGCTATATTTTTGTAGATATATAAGTAAATATGAATTATTTAATCCGCTTAATTGTCTTCCTAAACTTTGTAATAATAAAAAAAATGGTTCCCCGTTACATCCCATGAAGGGATTAGGGAGAGCTTCTCACAACCAGTGAGCGATGCGCGTTTTAGTTTTATACTCACTGATTGGGACCTACAATTTTACACCGGTTCCGAATGGTATTTTGAGAAGAGGTGACCGCCATCAAAAGAAATATAAGGTGGTCAGAGCAGGGATCGAACCCATGTGCTCATGGACAAGAGCCGCGCACATTGCCATTGCACCACCGACGGCCACTAATGATAACTTTCACATAATACCTGATTCTAGTACCTAACACTACTTTCTGATGTTTAATAATTATTATCAAGGGTTGCCAAACTACTTCTTAACTACTTATAAACTACATACGTGTTGTCCTACTCCATTGTTCCTGTTATGATGTTTGCTGTTGGTGCTTGTTGTTTTGAAAACTAGTCTTGCATTTTAATATCCTGTTCCGTTGTTGCTGTTATTATGTTTGCAGTTGCTTCCTGGTTCCTGAAAACTGTTCATGTATTTTAAAGTCCTGTTAATTTTAGCTGTGTCGTATTTTTGCTGTTGGCTCCAGTTCAACTTTTACTGTATCATATTTTTGCTGATTGTTCCCGTTTTCATGTTAATCCTATATCGCCGATTATTGTACTTGTACCCTGTCACCTATTACCGTTCCTATCACTGCGTGTTTCACGTTTCGTGTTTCTCAGTTACTGTTTGCCGTCATTGCTTTTAATCTTCGTCATGTCATGTATTTGTTGGCACTGGCTACAAACGTGTTGCCGTATCGCATTTTTTTCACCCATTACAGCAAATGTTGCCACATTTCGTAGTATTAAGTGTGGATAGTTTTTTTGTGTGTCATAAGTGGCAAAAAGATTCGATGACCCCTTAAAAAAAATCCAATGGGTGTTAGAACTCAGGGGCGATGTGGTAAAACCTTTGTGTTACACGGTACCTGTTCGATTTCTATGAACACATTAGTAAATGTTACATTGGATTATAAAAAAAAACAGCATTCAATCATATGATGACGTTACATTTATATAATATTAATATTAAAATTATTTAAAGACCAGTGCAACACATGTGTCATTATTTTCTTGCTTAATATTTTTAGTTTTATTCCCATAGTTAGTTTGAAAAGAGGGGTGCGGTGTTGAGTGTTCAGAAGGAGCATTCTAAATCTTCCCATGTCAGTAAGACATATGTACACTTAAGCCGCTAATTCGACCTGTTGTGCGCTCTAAGTTTACCCTACTACTTTATCAGATCCCTTATAGAAATTCGGTGCTATTCACGAAATTCATTAGGTTGTTCCAGTCCATACCCACAAGTTTGGACATGTCCGGTATCGTATCCGAAAGATATCTGGATCTAGCTTGTGTGAAGGCTGGGCAGTGGCATAAGAAGTGCTCGATCGTCTCATCGTCCTCACTATTCGCCACTAGTCCAATACGGTACGGGTGGGCCCGTAATCCCGAATGCCCCGTTAAGACTCCCATCATTTTGCTCATTTCGGATTTTCCCAGTTTCAGCAAACCTTTTGTCCTCAGTCCATCTGGGTCTCCCCAGAGGATCTTTGTCATCCTGCCTACTGATTCCCGGTTCCACTGGGCTATATGTGCCGACTCCGCCCATTTACTTAACTCAGCCTTCGTCAACCCAAAGGGTTTCGCTCCATCTAGGCTCACCGTTTGGAGTTTCCTGGCTTTTGTTGCCAGGAGGTTCGCTCTCTCGTTGCCGAATACTCCGCTGTGCTATGATGTTGAGTCTGCCGTGCATATAGTAATCGTTTATCACCTTCTTACAGTCAAGGACCGTTCTAGATTTGACAGTTTCCGATGATATTGCTTTGATTGCCATTTGGCTATCCGTGAAGATATTTGCCTCGGCTGGGATTGTATTATCGCCGAGCCATTTGATACACTCCGAATCGCCCGAAAGTTTGTATTATGATCCGGGAGGCGTAGATGGGATTAGGTTGCTGGATTTTCAATGAAGAATCCTAGACCCGTTTTTTCTGCTAGCGTTGAGCCATCCGTGTAGCAGCAAGTCCCAGTTGGCATTGGTGCCAGGGTCCCATTCTGCCAGGCGTGTCTAGTTGGCGTTAAGGTCACGCAATTCGCCTTAACCCTTATCTCGGGTATTCGGTCAGATTCACTCGTATCTTGCGTGTACCCGACTAAGGCCCCAGTTATCCGTTGGGGTTTCGACGTAAGATCCCTGTTGATCCATTCCCCTGTAGCTTGTAGGCGTTTTGCCGCAAGGGCGGCCTCGTATTTGACTCTAATCTCGATTGACTGGATACATAAAATAGTCTTCATGGCTCTTGTCGAGGTTGTCCTTATTGCACCGCTGATACCAATGCAGCACATTCTCTGAACCCTCTGCAGTATTGCGATGTTACATTTCCTCTCAACTGCCGTCCACCATACTACAGAAGCATGTTAGTACGGGCCTGATTACGCTTCTGTAGAGTCGGTTTGACGTGTTGCCGTATCGCATTTTTTTTCACCCATTACAGCAAATGTTACCACTTTACGTAGTATTAAGTGTGAATCGTTTTATTTGGAAAGCCCTAAGTGGCGATAGCTTAATGGAATAAAAAAAACAGTCTTATGATTGTTATGTTCGTACATACGCTACACAAGTTCACACAATTTTCGTTGCTCTCTTGGTATTTCATTTTTACATACGTATAACCACGTCATTATTCTCTTTGCCCTGAGAGTGCTCCGCACCCACACAAGACAACTATTCGCTGTCGCTACATCAGTGTGTGTTTTTCGCAGTTTGACAATCTGTGTTTCGCAGTGGGACAAATCTGTGTTTTATATAGGGGTGGGTCACCCTATCATTTAGGGGTATGAAAAATAGATGTTGGCCGATTCTGAGACCTACCTGATATGCACACAAATCGGTCCAGCCGTTTCGGAGGAGTTTAACACCAAACAATCTGTTATCGCAGTCGGACAAACTGTGTTTGGATGTATTCACTTTGTGAATTGAGTCCCTACCCGCGCATATAGATGTTAACACATCAAAAAGGGCATAAATATGTTTCAAAGCAAAATGGATCAGTTAGTCAGGGACATACGAGCAGAATTTACGAGTATTATCCTTGGTGTTAAAGAAGATGCAAGTTCCTGCCAACAGACAATCCAGTGTTGAGAACCGACTCCAAGATAAATTGGAGGTTATGGAGAAACAAAACAACATATTGCAAAGACGTTTGAATTGAACTAACTTTGTTATCAACGGCTTGCCACAAGGATTGTCTGACATTAGCCAGTCTGTAATGAAAATTGGAACTCTTTGCAATGTTAAGTTGGATCTTGTAGATATACAAAATGTTTGCTATTTTGTAGGTGGAAGGTCTGTTGTGATCCAACTTAACTCAGTCTTGACTAGAGATACAATTATGGCCAATTACTACCGTGGTCCGCCAATTCAACTAAATGATGTATGTGAAGAGAATTTGCCTTCCAGAATATACTTAAATGACCATTGGACACCGATGCTGAGCAATTAGTCTACGTATGTCAAAAGTTACTATGTCACAAAAAGTTGGTTAAATACAAATTGATCAATGGAGACATCCCCAAAATCAAAACTACTTTTGCTGGGGGTGGAAAGAGTGCTGACTTTGTTGGAGTGTAATAAATTGTTTGAGTGTTCTAACCAGAACCATGCACATATTGATAACCATGTGAATTTGTCATGCCATTAAAGCTATATTTTTGTAGATATATAAGTAAATATGAATTATTTAATCCGCTTAATTGTCTTCCTAAACTTTGTAATAATAAAAAAAATGGTTCCCCGTTACATCCCATGAAGGGATTAGGGAGAGCTTCTCACAACCAGTGAGCGATGCGCGTTTTAGTTTTATACTCACTGATTGGGACCTACAATTTTACACCGGTTCCGAATGGTATTTTGAGAAGAGGTGACCGCCATCAAAAGAAATATAAGGTGGTCAGAGCAGGGATCGAACCCATGTGCTCATGGACAAGAGCCGCGCACATTGCCATTGCACCACCGACGGCCACTAATGATAACTTTCACATAATACCTGATTCTAGTACCTAACACTACTTTCTGATGTTTAATAATTATTATCAAGGGTTGCCAAACTACTTCTTAACTACTTATAAACTACATACGTGTTGTCCTACTCCATTGTTCCTGTTATGATGTTTGCTGTTGGTGCTTGTTGTTTTGAAAACTAGTCTTGCATTTTAATATCCTGTTCCGTTGTTGCTGTTATTATGTTTGCAGTTGCTTCCTGGTTCCTGAAAACTGTTCATGTATTTTAAAGTCCTGTTAATTTTAGCTGTGTCGTATTTTTGCTGTTGGCTCCAGTTCAACTTTTACTGTATCATATTTTTGCTGATTGTTCCCGTTTTCATGTTAATCCTATATCGCCGATTATTGTACTTGTACCCTGTCACCTATTACCGTTCCTATCACTGCGTGTTTCACGTTTCGTGTTTCTCAGTTACTGTTTGCCGTCATTGCTTTTAATCTTCGTCATGTCATGTATTTGTTGGCACTGGCTACAAACGTGTTGCCGTATCGCATTTTTTTCACCCATTACAGCAAATGTTGCCACATTTCGTAGTATTAAGTGTGGATAGTTTTTTTGTGTGTCATAAGTGGCAAAAAGATTCGATGACCCCTTAAAAAAAATCCAATGGGTGTTAGAACTCAGGGGCGATGTGGTAAAACCTTTGTGTTACACGGTACCTGTTCGATTTCTATGAACACATTAGTAAATGTTACATTGGATTATAAAAAAAAACAGCATTCAATCATATGATGACGTTACATTTATATAATATTAATATTAAAATTATTTAAAGACCAGTGCAACACATGTGTCATTATTTTCTTGCTTAATATTTTTAGTTTTATTCCCATAGTTAGTTTGAAAAGAGGGGTGCGGTGTTGAGTGTTCAGAAGGAGCATTCTAAATCTTCCCATGTCAGTAAGACATATGTACACTTAAGCCGCTAATTCGACCTGTTGTGCGCTCTAAGTTTACCCTACTACTTTATCAGATCCCTTATAGAAATTCGGTGCTATTCACGAAATTCATTAGGTTGTTCCAGTCCATACCCACAAGTTTGGACATGTCCGGTATCGTACTATCCGAAAGATATCTGGATCTAGCTTGTGTGAAGGCTGGGCAGTGGCATAAGAAGTGCTCGATCGTCTCATCGTCCTCACTATTCGCCACTAGTCCAATACGGTACGGGTGGGCCCGTAATCCCGAATGCCCCGTTAAGACTCCCATCATTTTGCTCATTTCGGATTTTCCCAGTTTCAGCAAACCTTTTGTCCTCAGTCCATCTGGGTCTCCCCAGAGGATCTTTGTCATCCTGCCTACTGATTCCCGGTTCCACTGGGCTATATGTGCCGACTCCGCCCATTTACTTAACTCAGCCTTCGTCAACCCAAAGGGTTTCGCTCCATCTAGGCTCACCGTTTGGAGTTTCCTGGCTTTTGTTGCCAGGAGGTTCGCTCTCTCGTTGCCGAATACTCCGCTGTGCTATGATTGTTGAGTCTGCCGTGCATATAGTAATCGTTTATCACCTTCTTACAGTCAAGGACCGTTCTAGATTTGACAGTTTCCGATGATATTGCTTTGATTGCCATTTGGCTATCCGTGAAGATATTTGCCTCGGCTGGGATTGTATTATCGCCGAGCCATTTGATACACTCCGAATCGCCCGAAAGTTTGTATTATGATCCGGGAGGCGTAGATGGGATTAGGTTGCTGGATTTTCAATGAAGAATCCTAGACCCGTTTTTTCTGCTAGCGTTGAGCCATCCGTGTAGCAGCAAGTCCCAGTTGGCATTGGTGCCAGGGTCCCATTCTGCCAGGCGTGTCTAGTTGGCGTTAAGGTCACGCAATTCGCCTTAACCCTTATCTCGGGTATTCGGTCAGATTCACTCGTATCTTGCGTGTACCCGACTAAGGCCCCAGTTATCCGTTGGGGTTTCGACGTAAGATCCCTGTTGATCCATTCCCCTGTAGCTTGTAGGCGTTTTGCCGCAAGGGCGGCCTCGTATTTGACTCTAATCTCGATTGACTGGATACATAAAATAGTCTTCATGGCTCTTGTCGAGGTTGTCCTTATTGCACCGCTGATACCAATGCAGCACATTCTCTGAACCCTCTGCAGTATTGCGATGTTACATTTCCTCTCAACTGCCGTCCACCATACTACAGAAGCATGTTAGTACGGGCCTGATTACGCTTCTGTAGAGTCGGTTTGACGTGTTGCCGTATCGCATTTTTTTTCACCCATTACAGCAAATGTTACCACTTTACGTAGTATTAAGTGTGAATCGTTTTATTTGGAAAGCCCTAAGTGGCGATAGCTTAATGGAATAAAAAAAACAGTCTTATGATTGTTATGTTCGTACATACGCTACACAAGTTCACACAATTTTCGTTGCTCTCTTGGTATTTCATTTTTACATACGTATAACCACGTCATTATTCTCTTTGCCCTGAGAGTGCTCCGCACCCACACAAGACAACTATTCGCTGTCGCTACATCAGTGTGTGTTTTTCGCAGTTTGACAATCTGTGTTTCGCAGTGGGACAAATCTGTGTTTTATATAGGGGTGGGTCACCCTATCATTTAGGGGTATGAAAAATAGATGTTGGCCGATTCTGAGACCTACCTGATATGCACACAAATCGGTCCAGCCGTTTCGGAGGAGTTTAACACCAAACAATCTGTTATCGCAGTCGGACAAACTGTGTTTGGATGTATTCACTTTGTGAATTGAGTCCCTACCCGCGCATATAGATGTTAACACATCAAAAAGGGCATAAATATGTTTCAAAGCAAAATGGATCAGTTAGTCAGGGACATACGAGCAGAATTTACGAGTATTATCCTTGGTGTTAAAGAAGATGCAAGTTCCTGCCAACAGACAATCCAGTGTTGAGAACCGACTCCAAGATAAATTGGAGGTTATGGAGAAACAAAACAACATATTGCAAAGACGTTTGAATTGAACTAACTTTGTTATCAACGGCTTGCCACAAGGATTGTCTGACATTAGCCAGTCTGTAATGAAAATTGGAACTCTTTGCAATGTTAAGTTGGATCTTATAGATATACAAAATGTTTGCTATTTTGTAGGTGGAAGGTCTGTTGTGATCCAACTTAACTCAGTCTTGACTAGAGATACAATTATGGCCAATTACTACCGTGGTCCGCCAATTCAACTAAATGATGTATGTGAAGAGAATTTGCCTTCCAGAATATACTTAAATGACCATTGGACACCGATGCTGAGCAATTAGTCTACGTATGTCAAAAGTTACTATGTCACAAAAAGTTGGTTAAATACAAATTGATCAATGGAGACATCCCCAAAATCAAAACTACTTTTGCTGGGGGTGGAAAGAGTGCTGACTTTGTTGGAGTGTAATAAATTGTTTGAGTGTTCTAACCAGAACCATGCACATATTGATAACCATGTGAATTTGATTTGTTTATAATTGTTTAATATAACTATTGGCTTCTGTATTGACTGTTTCGCTTATTGCTGATGTTAGTTTTTTTTTCAATTATCAATTATTATTATTATTTTAAATAATTTTCCTAAGTGCCTGTTACCTAAAATATTTTGATATTTTTCTTTTCTTTCGTAAAGATTTCTTTCGTTTATGAGATTTGTTAAACTCTTTGTAAATGCAAAGAGGTTCCCCGCACTTATTTTCCTGTTTTAAACGGCTGCACCTGGTGTGAATCTAGGCCTTTTGTTGACAATGTACATTACTTCAAGAATACGATTATTAAAATAAATAAATAGTTTCCCATTACATCCCATAAAGGAATTAGGGAGAGCTTCTCACAACCAGTGAGTTGTGCGGTTTCTAGTTTTTTTATAAACACTGATTGTGACCTAAAGTTGTAACACCGATTCCGAACGTGGTGGCCACAGCAGGGATCGAATCCACGATCTCGTGTACAAGAGGCGCGCACATTAACTATTGCACCACCACGCTTATTACGAACGACAATAATTTGGCTTTTGGGCATAGGAACTGCCAAAGCATTCGTCCTTCGGTTTATAATACAAAGAAGTATGATATTAACAGCCAGTCACGATCTCGACAGGAAACCTAAGAGAACGAAAGCCAGTCACTCACTTTCGTTCTTATCCCAGGCTTTAAATGTTATTGTGTGATTGTGTGTTTGCAAAATCGGAAGCCACTAACTATTTTCCCTGTCGTCTATGCGAACGAAAATGTCAAAACCAGTCACTTGTCTTTTGGTTGTCGCATAGCTGAAAATCAAATAAAAGCTTGAAACAAACACAATTTATATAGATTTCAATGGACGAAACACAATGGACAGAAAAAAATGTCATTATAATAAATTTGTTATTAAAATATATTTCCATTCCAGCACAAAAACGCCAACTTTGCGGCACCTGCAGATACTGGTTCTTCGTACTCTTCTCTCTCGCTCCGAAATTAAATGGCGAACGTCAAGTTTATGTTATTGCTTTGGACAACAACCACACAAACACACGTAAAACCATGCGAACGACAAGTCGAAAGATAGTGACTCGCTTTTTGAAACGAAAGTGAGTGACTGACTTCGTTCGCTTGGATTTTGTAGGAGTGAGTGTAAGTGGGGTCCGATTTTGTACTGAATTGTATATGTTTTCGTTCGCTTGTAAGTGACTCCCAAATCAGCTGTTTGTCGCATAGAAAGAAAGCGAATGTTAACGTTCGACATCGTGACTTTGGCTGTAAGAATATGCTTTGTGGTAATGGCATTGATTTGAATGTTTTTTTCTCAGACATGGTTGAAATCATATAGTATGTATTTCATCAAATTCAGTAGCAATTTTTGGTTTCTCATTTCATAAATAATAAAAAACAGTCAAAAAAATGTATACATTAAACACACAATAAACCACATGCACAGATGCATGGTGTACCATATATGGTACATAGAAAAATTCGGAAAAAACTATTCAAAGATATCATATTTTATCAAGATTCATTGTAGATAACTAAAACAAAGTCCAATGTACTCACCAATACTTATTTCCAGACGAATAATAAATAGTATCGATTTTTTTCACTATTGAAGCTAACTTTTGAAATAATTTGCAAAAAGTACATTCAACCAATTCGATTGCTTACTGACAACTAAAACAAACCATGAGAGATCTGAAACGGTATATGTATGTACAGTTATGTTGTCAGCTTCAATTTAAAGCATGCAATATCACGCTTCTGTTTGATTAACTAGAATCTCGCATGATTAAAGACATGTACCATACACGGTACGCTATGCATTTAAGGGTTAACTTTAAATGTGTTAATGTAATAAAAAAAAAAACGGCGAAACCTACAAGAAAAAACCGATTCACCGGTTGTTCGAAATTGTAAATTTTTAAAACCCCGGCGGTCGGTAGATACCGAAATAACCGGTGGACCGGCTTTCGGTTTATGAATACTCTACTTATGAATCATATTTATGGACGCGGCCCATATTTACTGCCCACAATTCGAATATGGAATTAACTCTCTTAGGTAGGCTAAACCAAAGACGATCAAGAATTAGACGACCAGAAGATGGTGCGCAATTTGGCAAAAGAGAACCAAAAAGTGCTTGCAATTCACTCAAACGCATTTCTCTCTCTCGCGTCATATCTTGATTATTCATACTTTTTGCATAGTCTAGCCAACACCTCCCCCCAATTTTGAATATTGAAAGAACCCCGAAAAACTTCATTTAAATTATTATTTAATTATAATTTGGAAACTGGTTATTGTATCCAATCGTCAAACCCAATTTTTAGAACCGGTTGAAGTACATAAGTTTTTTTTCTCACCCATATTTTAACTTATTAATGATCTAGCACTACACCATATCGAATTGAAATTTGAAAAATATTAATATAATTTTGAAACAAATCATATTTGAAATATGTACATAAATTTAAATTTAAAAATTCTATTTGAAATTTGAAATACCTCAATTGAAATTTGAAATACGTCAATTGAAATTTAAAAGACATCAATTGAAATTTGAAAGGCATCAATTTAAATTTAAAACACATCATGAAATTTAAAACACATCAATTGAAATTTAAAACACATCAATTGAAATTTGAAACACATCAATTGAAATTCGTCACTTGAAATTAAAAAATAATTATTTACAGATTTTATGTATTAGATTTTTAAATTTCAATTGATGTATTTTAAATTTGAATTGACGTGTTTTAAATTTCAATTGATGCATTTCAAATTTCAGTTGATGTGTTTCAAATTTCAAGAAAAAGATCGGCAATTATCGTACATAAGCATTAAAAATATTCTAGAAAATTCCAAAATCCGTAAACTTTGGCCTCTTTATTTATTTTTGTAGCATTTCTCATAACGTACGACCATGTAAATATAGTGTTACCTTTTTGTAACTAATGTAAAGGGTTTTCCAATTTGAGTGATATGATTTCTAAGTGACATTTCGGCCATTTGTAGTATGTCATTATCTGTATTTACAAATTATTCAACTTTTTTTAATCAAAATAATCGTTCTCCAATTGCAACTTTACGTACGCTTTTGCCATTTTATGGTCGTAATAATCGTCCACCTGTGCTCGCTATTCGTCGAATTGTTGCAAATTACGAGCGTACATTTTCTTTACATAATGTTCAACTGCCAAAAAGACAAAGAAGCGCTCGAACTAATGAAAATATTGTTGCCGTTCAAGCAATTGTTGCCGTAGACTGCAATTTATCGATTCCAAGACGTTGTCAATAATTGGGACTGTCTCAAATCACATCCTGGCGGATTTTGAGAAACTAGATGGGCTTGCATCCGTACAAAAATTGTTATCACTCAAGAACTGAAGCCATTGGACTACCGTAAACGTCATGAATTTGCTAATTTTGTCTTGGAACAACTTGAAAACGATAACGGTTTTTTTTAAGAAAATCATCTTCTCCGATGAGGCCCACTTTAATCTGAGTGGTGCGGTAAATATACAAAACTGTAGATTCTGGTGCGAAGAAAATCCACATTCACCTAAATTGACAGTTTGGTGTGGTTTTTGGTCTGGTGGAATCATCGGTCCGTACTTCTTTCGAATTAAGCTGGTAACACCGTTACTGTCAATGGAGAGCTTTATAGCTTTGATAACCAACTTACGAATTGGAACTAACTAACCAATTGGAAGAAGTTGATCTTGACAACAACTGGTTCCAACAAGATGTGGCTATGTGCTACACAGCACGTGCAACAACCGAATTATTGGGAGAAAAGTTTGGAGATTCGATTATTTCAAGAAATTGTGACATTGAATTGCCTCCTAGAAGTTGTGATTTAACACCATTAGACTATGTCTTGTGGGATTAGCAATAAACCATTAAACTATTTCCATAACAAATAGTGTGTTTTTTTTAAAGAAATCATATCACTCAAATTGGAAACCCCTTTATATAGTAGATTTTTAGTTTAATTTGAAACAAATTCAAAAATGTAAATACCAATTATCAAATCCAAACAAATTAAAAGAAAATAAAAATTTAAAAAATAAATTAATAAGTAATATTGTTATCCGATTCCAGAACCATACATTTTCATTGCCTGGAAAATTGGAAATGCAAAAGTTTTGAATTCTAATTGCGTACTACAATGGTAATTCTTTTTTCCATTTTCATTCGATAATTCAACGCAAATTAAAATCTAATGCAAATTAAAAAATAGCAACACTTACCGAAAATTAATTTTAGTTTGTGTTCTATCCTCGACAGATTTCAGATTTACTCCTTGCCTTCCGGCTATCAAAGGAACATGTTCATTTGTAATTTTAAAATCAATCTTAACCTCTTTTTGTGATTGAGCTGCCGGAGTTTTTTGTGACTTTGTTGGCGAGGATTTTATCGACGATGATGACTTTTTTCCATTACTTTGATTTTGGTTTTGCTCCTCGGCGTCCTCTTCATCACGTTGCTTAAAGTATGCATATAACATAGCACCACCCAGAGTGCAGAGACCAAAGCCCAATATAAGCTTGAATGTGGGTGTATTGGACAGAGCTGTGTTGCGAAACATTTTAACGATGGTTCTCCTGTAAATCTGATTGAATTTTTACCACAGGGTGTTGAAGAAACAATAAAATTACCTAGAAGAAAATTAATAAATTTATTACTTTCAACTACATTTATTTTATGATGCAATTACGTTACAGGTATACAAATTGCAAAAATAACAACAAAAGAATTCTACAAATATTGAATTTACATAAATATTTATAACAAGACTGAGACACGTGAGGATGATGATATCGTTCGGATTGCATCATTCTTGCTAATTTCACACATGTTTTGTTATTTAAAAATTCTACACCGAAATAAATCGTAATTAGTTGCGGGTTAAAACAAATCTTTTACTTTATAATATTATATACGAGCATATAAGTAAATTACTTAGTGAATAATAGTGGAAAATTCTTAAAATTTAAATATACAATGTGGAATTCGATTCAGTGTTATTGCTAATTTCTGTGTAGTCTACAAACTGTCAATAATCAAATTCTTTCCATATGGATCTTGACAATCGACTTCTTGCGGAAATAGTTTGGCGCTAACGTTATTCATTCTTGTTGCCTACGGCAATATTTTTCCTATGAGCTGGATCCGAGCTTCACAGTTCAACGATTGATCGGATGTTAGTTAGAAAAGAGGGGTGCAATGCAGAGTGTTAAAGAACACTCTGATCCTTTTCATGTCCGTAGACATACGCTTAAACCGCTGATTTGACCTGTTGTGCGCTCTCAATACGCCCTACTAAATCACTATAACCTACATTGGAATTCGGTGCTATTCACGAAATTCCTCAAGATATTCCAGTCCATTCCCACTAGATTGGTTATGCTCGGTATTATACAGTCCGAGATATATCTTGATCTAGCTCGTCTGAAAGCCGGGCTTTGGCACAGGCAATGCTCCATCGTCTCGTCGTCTTTCATGCACGCCCAACACTTACCATTTGCCTCTAGTCAATTACGGTACAGGTGGGCTCGTAATGCCGAATGTATCATTTTGCTCATTTTAGGCTTTCCCAGTTTCAGCAAACCTTTTGTCCTCGACTCATCTTGGTATCCCCGTAGGATCTTTGCCATCCTGCCTACTGTTTCCTGGTTCCACAGGGCTCCGTTGGCCGATTCCGTCCATTGACCCAACTCAGCCTTCAGCATCCTAAAAGGTTTCGCGCCCTCTAGTCACCGTTTGAAGTTTCCTTGCTTTCGTTGTCAGAAAGTTCGCACGTTCATTCCCATCCAGCCAAGCGTCCCCATATGGCGTCATAGTCACACAGTTGGCCCTAACACTTAACATGGGTATTCGGTCGTATTCACTTGCATCTTGTGAGTAACCCGCCAAGGCTTCCATTAGGCGTTGGTGTCTCGGCCTATTATCCATTTAACCATTACCTGTAGACGTTTTGCCGCAAGGACTGCTTCGTATTTGATCCTGATTTCGATTGGCTGGATAGGATACATAAAATAGTCTCCATAGTCGTGGTCGAGGTTGCCATCATTGCGCCGCTAATACCAATTATCGGATATTTTTTTTAACCGTCTTTTCCAGGAATCATGTCTTCAAACTCTGAGATTTTCTATTTCCTTGTGAATTGACATATTTCCGATTTTCCCGGTTCACATTTAAGCCCTTAGCCTGTGCCCAGTTGTACGCCATATTTAGTGTCCTCTCGACCTCTTTGCACAACTGATTAGGATCTGCATAGCAGACTGGTATAAGTTCATCATCGGTGAGTTTCCTTAGGATACTGAGCATTGTAAGGACCCATAACAGTGGTGATATAATCCCGCGCTTATGGTGTTCCACGTCATGGGAACCTTAGTTTATCCATCTATTTCTTAGGATATGATTGTTCTGGTCTTTTTATGTCCGTTGAACCATAAACTGGTCTAAGGATTCGATGAGTATTTCGGTATGGACATTGTTGAACGCTGCCTCAATATCTATGCATACGGAGAGTGTATAAATTTGTTATTGAGAGATTCCTCTAGGTAGTGGGTTACCTCATGAAGTGCGTGTTGCTTGAACTTCAACATATCGTCCCATATACCACTTTTCACCATGTCGTCCACTATTCTCTCTAGGGTTTTGAGTAGGAACGAGGTAAGGCTTTGATCTTTCAGCCTTTGCCTAACTTTCCTTTCCAGGTTTGTATATAAATACTACCCCCGCCTCCTGCCAATTCTTTGGTGTATAGGCAAATTTTAAACATGCGGTGAAGATTCCCACCAAGTGGGTTGTTATTTGGCCAACCTCATGTTTTAGGATAGCCGGAAAATCCCATCCGGTTCCGCCGAGTTATATGGGGAGAAGCTCTTTACATTTTTCGCATTGTCGTCGTTCCCCTGTGGATTCCGTGATCCCATTCGGAAATGTGCCTTAACGTTTGTTCCATTGACCGGACCCATTTTTTTTCCTCAAAATTTCCGTACCCCATATTATGAGGTCACTGGTTCTAATTACGAAGGAAAAAATTTATGTCGGTGAAAAATGATGAAAATTTACTTTAAATTGACACCAAAGTCCTAGTAACAATGATTCGTCGATAGTTCGCTTATCCAGCACGCAATACAATTAGATGACTGCAAATCGAGTGCCACCAACCCAACCATCATATAAAGTAAATCCAAATAAATTTCTACTCATGTAGATAAATATTTCGAAATTAATATTAATTTTAATTTGAATTCATTTATTAAAAACATTTAAAAAATAAAAAAAATGGTTTCCCGTTACATTCCATGAAGGGATTAGGGGAGCTTCTCACAACCAGTGAGCTGTGCGCGTTCTAGTTTTACACTCACTGATTGGAACCTACAATTTTACATCGGTGCCGAACAGTATTTTAAGAAACTTTCTCATGGCTAAATACTCGATAGTGTCGCCATAACTAAGCGAGGTGATCGCTGTCGAAAGAAATTTAAAGCGGTCAGAGCTGGGATCGAACCCACGTTCTTATGCACAAGAGCCGCGCACACTACCATTGCACCACCGACGGCCACAACATTTTACGGGGAAAAAATTATTTATGTATACTTAAGCTGACCAACTGCTATTGATCGAAAGGCGGGATTTTAAATTTTCAGTAGATAAAAATGTTTTATATGATAAATATTTCGCCGCTTGGATTCAGAAGTAGCCTAATTCACTCAGTCACGAGCGGCGGCGCTCGTAGATAGACTGATTCTGCTGTCAACAGCGCCACTGAACATAGGCTAGTTCGCGGTTTGACCGATATTAGCGCTAGTTTTAAAGATGGATTTACGATACTTCTGCGCCCAATATAACGGTGCTTTTACTCTCAAATGGACTTAAAATATCAAATTAGCCAAAAATGGGCATAGGCTACTTCTCCATCCAAGCGAAGATTTATTCAGTTAAAATTAGATTTAAAGATCAAAATATATATTTTTAGGATTTATATGTATATATTTCGTTTCTCACAAAAAATGCAAAATTTTTCTACCGTGAAATAGTTCAACACTACTTCAAGGTTTTGCGTTCTTTTCTGAGATGTTGCACTCAAAACGTGCAAAATTGTTGCATTTTCTGCCCTCTCAACGAATAACGAGGTAGAATATGCTGCCCGACTAAATGCTCACTTTCTGTCATTTGGTGTGTGTTCTTTATCCTCGCTAAGCTAATTTTTCTACCTTTTATGAGGGGCGCTAAGCTATTTTTAGAGGCCTCAGTTAAAATCACTTAACTTCTCAAAAGAAGTGGCCTTAAAGTTAGTTTAGCCGGAATAACAAAAAATACCAACATTTTTGTACGACTTTATACGAAGAGTCGCTTAATATTGCTTATTATCGCTTAGGCCTCCTCCATATACACTGGCCAAATATATTAGATAAGCGAGGTAAATAAGGAAGAATATAAGACTAGTTGTAAGAAAATACAACATTTATATGTTCGTTTCACACCCCAAAAAAGGCACAACTTTGAAGGGGTGATGGCAACACTTTTTAAATGTCGCCTCATACAAATCAAATCACTCATCAAAATATTTTAGTTAGTGACACGTTTGAAGCCTTGATCTTAAGCCATTGAAGAAATATCAAGTTCCACAAACATCGAAATGATCGTCCGGTAATGTGAGTTGAAATCCTAATTGCACATCTTTCGAATTTGTCACTAACAACTACATTTCTGTCATATCAGACATGGTCATTAGTGGTACAAGATTCTAGCATAGAGACATGCACAAGGTTACTTAGGTATCCCCTGATCAAAGAACGAAGAACCAAATTGATGACGTGGTGTAATTGATGGAAGGCACTCATCCAGAGTAATGGACGTACGAGTGATCAGAGGAGTTAACATCGATTCTGATCACTATCTGGTAGAAGTAACGTTTCGCACAAGATTAAATAGAGCGAAAATCGTACGAAACCAGACGCAGAGGAAGCTGGACATCGGAAGCTACCAGAGATAGCCACAGCCTACTCAAGGAAGCTCTCGCAACTTTTGGCACAGAACCCACCCCTTCCCGATGACGTTCCTGATGCGCAGTGGAAACCCATTTCCGACTCTATAAAAACTGTCGCAACAAACGTACTTGGAGGTAAACCGTCTCTTTAGGCGTAAGAAACGGCAGTGGAGAAAGTGCGAGAGTGATAAAATTGAGACATACAGAAGGAAGAACGAAGCACGAAAATTCTACCAAAAAGTCAAAAACGGAACTAATGGACATGATTCCGAGTCCCCCTTCTGTAAATCTCATCGCAGATGTTCAGAGCATGTTGGGAATATGGAGAGATCATTTCTCCGCGCTACTGGTACCTGAGATATCCAATGACGATGGGACAATCGATCACAATATGGACGACGACGTCGATTGCCCTCCTCCTAACCAAGACGAGGTCAGAACAGCTATTGCCCGGCTTAAGAACAACAAAGCCGCAGGAGCCGACGGATTACCGGCAGAGCTATTTAAGGCTGGCGGCGATGAGCTGCTAAGGTACATGCATGTATCAGCTCAGTAGCAAAATTTGGTTAGATGAATGCATGCCCGCCGATTGGAGTCTCAGTGTACTATGTCCCATATTTAAAAAAGGTGACCCGAGTCTCTGTGCCAACTACCATGGAATAAGTCTTTTATAGAGTCTATCAAGTATAAGAAACACTAAAACCAATTATCGCTGACCTGATTGGACCATACCAGTGTGGCTTTAGGCCTTCAAAATCGACAACTGACCAGATTTTCACGCTACGCCTAATCCTGGAGAAGAAGGCAGCCTCCCATAGTCCGATATGGGAGAAACTATGAAGCAATGTCTGAGTTTGGTATTCGTGCAAAACTCATACGCCTTTGTAGGATGACCTTGACGAACACCAAATCTGCAGTGAAAGTTGGTAAGGATCTTACGGAACCTTTCGAAACTAAGCGAGGCCTCAGGCAAGACGCCACCCTATCGTGCGATATCTTTAACATCTTAATGGAGATCATTATGAGAAAAGCTGCAGTCAATATGAATAAAACCATCAACAGCAAAAGTCACATGCTGCTCGCGTATGCTGATGATATTGATATCATGGGGCGCACAATTAGACAAGTTACTACAGTTTTTTCGAGAATTGAGAAAGAGTCAGCAAAAGTGAGAAGGGAGTCGATAAATGAGGACAAACAAAATTAAAGGTTTCAACTAACAGGTCCTCCACGCGGTTAGACCAAAGCGTGAACGTTGATAACCGTTATAATTTCTAGGTGATGGACGAATTTATATACCTCTGATCTGCCGTAAACAAAAACAACAACGTCAGCCTTGATATCAAGTGGAGAATTGTGCTTGCGAATAGATGTTATTTTGGGCTAAGCAAGCACTTTAGAGATAAAGCCCTCTCTATAGCAACAAAAATCCAGCTATACCAGACTCTCATACATCCTGTCTTGCTTTATGGCGCAGGATCCTGGGTTCTATCGCAAGCAGACGAAACATCTGTAGGAGTCTTCGAGAGAAAAATACTCCGAAAAATTTATAGCCATATAGTGCACAACGGCGACGCATGAATCATGAGCTGTATGAGCTTTATCCCGACATTGACATAGTTAAGCTGATCAAAATAACACGATTGCGATGGCTAGGCCATATAGTAGAATGAATGAAGTCGAACCAGCACGAAGGGTTTTCGAAACCGAACTCGAAATAGGAAGACCAAGACTCCGCTGGAGGGATCAGGTTGGAGAAATAAAGCAAAAGATCGAACTGGTTGGCAAAATATGTTATCTTCCTTTTGTAAGGTCCCTGACCCCCCGGGGTTGTCCGAGACCGGATAAGTAAGTAAGTACTCACCGACTACATCATTACTTATTTTATTGTACTTTTATAAACTATTATTTGTATTGTTATGTTAAAATTGCTGTAACATATCAAACGTCCTGCTTAACTTTGTCTTATACAAGAGAATTACATATGTATGTATGTTTCATTTCTATTTCATTTTTTACCTACTCTCATTGAATACTAGACTATTTTAATGATTTTACTTGACGGCAACTAAGCCTGTAATTTTGTTTAACATTGTGGTTCAATTTCATCCTCAGACGAAAAAAGACGTTCAAAATAAAGCGCTCCCCGGCTTTTTATTCAATATACTAATGAATTATAAAAGCATTAAGCCTCTAAATGACCTTCGGGATCTTAGATGCTACTGCACTAATTCTGAGAACGTGTACTGATGACACTGTCTTACCCGGGCCAGAATATAATATTCCTAAAACGTGTATCATTTATTACAATTTACTATTTTGAAAAACAAAAAGGCGACACAAAGCGGGATTTCTCTCCAAAAAGCGGGGTTGTGATTCCCGCCAAAAGCGGGATTATACCGCCTTTCGATATCTACTCCCGCCTTGGATTTCAATCCCGAGGGTATTCCCGCTTTATGACGTTTTTGTCTTTAGAACTAGTCTAGTGTAATTTAGCTTGGAAGTCTAGTATCTAGTATAATTTAGCAATTTTGAAAATGTAACTCAATTATATAATAATTTCCAAAAATGTGAAAATTGCATCTCGTGTTTGCTTCAAGTGCATTGCGGGACATCAAGGGGTTATTTGGTTTTCCTGAAATTTTGTGTGTGTTCTACTTGACCCATAGAACGATTTTTTTCTAACTAAATCCAGTGCCTTGAATTGTTTTTTTCGGCCCAGCCTATCGCAAACATTAATACATCACCAACTTTTCTTCCTTTTATAAAACAACTAAGTATTTCATTTTCATTTCATTTATTTCCACTTTACACATAAAGAAGCCTGAGGCCCAACTTTTCACTGGTTATATTGATAATCAGTTAATTTTGATTTATATTTGATCTGACTTTAAGTACGAAAAGAGTTTTTCAGTGCTTTGTCAAATAATCTTACTACCGTGTGGCAACAGTGGCAAATGCCACTAAAAATAACCGGTATTCATACATTTATCGGCTAATCGTTACAATGCATCAAACTGACGCCATTTGCAAAACAAAAGTGAAGTGATAAAATACAAAATATAAGTAAGTAGCGACAACAATCGCTCTGCACATAATCAATAAATGTCTTCGGTTAGTGACTTGTGTAAATACACACCGCAGTGGCTTAACGGGCTAGACGCTGCTGAAGATGATGCTTCACAAACATCGAAACGATCGTCCAGCGAATGTGAGTTCGAATCCCACCCGCGGCATTTGCATTTTTTTCACTAACCGGAGAAAACATGATCTCTTACAGCCTTAAAGGAAATTACAACTTTGAAATCGGAGAATATTTGAGCAGAAATAAAGTTCTAACTGCACTACGAGTTAAATGATATATTTTTATTGTTTTTTCAACTAGAAAGTGATTATTATTAGTCACATTAACAATTAAGGAAGCTTTGTGTTTGTTCTTCTTGTCGTTTTCTGCCAAATTCATATGGTCACTTGATCATAGTTTAAACGCCCAACTTTGGCTGTTTAAACAGCAATTAACTATTAACCTAAAACGTGAATTCAGATTTAAATTATGTTTGATCGTTGATCAAAGATGATTGACCCGTCAAAAATTGGGCCTGAATCAGTCAAGCATTAACAAAAGTAGCGTTAGCGTAACGGTGGAGCATCGACGCAGTCAATCAACGTAAGCATATTTCTTGGTTTTGACATTTATCTTTTTCACTTTTTATAAGGATTTACATATTAAAATAACACCAGGTAGATGCAGTAGAACAAGAAACAATTGGATAATTTCTAGTTTAGGTGCAACTCTCCAACCAAAAAAAAACAGCAAGTGCCAACGCATAATTTCGTAGTTATGAGCCTCCAATGTTAGGATATACGGGAGGATATTACGATTAAGAAACCATCTTAAGCATCTGATTATTTTTCTGTAAAACATGTCAAACTAAAAGAACCCATAGAGAAATGACGTATATTTTCATTGATGATCATTTGATGTAACATTTTTGCAATTATTTCAATTTGAATTTTATTGACCGATTTTTGTTAGTTTTTGGTTAATGTATGAGAAATTTATACTACAAGCTTACAAGTCATAAACATTTTTCTAATTGAAAAATGGTTAGTTTTTTGTTGGAAATAATAGACAATTCAGTTCAACACACACTCACTGGCATGACTAGTTTCGAACTCCGTGACAAATTCATCATCAGATGCCTAACTATTGTGCCTGATTTGATACCATCGGTTGATCATCAATTGTATATATAATACAAACTCAATTCTGCAATTCACATGTGTGAATTAGTATCGATCGAAGATCCCTAAGTATCAACATCACTCAAAGGCCTATAATTCCAATAACAAGAATGTTCTTCTTTTCCTCATGCGTTTTCGCATGGTTGCAGTGCTTTGAGGTGAGTTTTTAATCTATATCACAGAGTTGTATTTTTCCGTGGTATAACATTTTTGAAGACCGTGCAAACTCTAGCTCTGTTAAATGATAATCTGTGCTTTTGTAAAGTTTTTTTATTTTACGTTGGGCTGACATTTATTTCCTTAATGACAATTAACATATTAATTACTGTATTTACAGAAATCTATTCAACCCTGTGCTAATTTTTTCCTCTCTCGCTCTCTTTGACGTTGCTCTCTACTTCAAAGTCGATTTTCTGTACGTCGATACGTAGTTACGTAAAAAACGAAATTTTCGCTAACCACTTTAGCCCCGTACTCAGTGTTTGCGAAATTTTCGTAAGAAATTTTGTCATTTATCTCTAAACGGAAAATTTTCCAGCGTAGAAGTTACCATCTATCATTGATTTACCTTGAAAATATTTCATTTATAATTCCTCTAAGCACTTCGTTTCACTTTTAATGCATGCGGTGTTACTTTTGGTTGTTAAAACTATCGAAATTTCAAAATTCCGGTCCCAAACAATTATCAAACAATTTTTTTTGTACGAAATAACTTGGCGTAACAAACCTGTAATTGATTTTGCCTTCGAAATTTTCACAAAGAGCTGAGTACCAAGCAATTGAAAATTGAGTGAAAGTTCCGCATATGGAGATATATGCTCACTCCTCTTGAGGGTATAACATATCGCATAGCCCTGTTAAAGATTAATTGAAATTGTTTCATATTAGTTTAACCATGGATTATATTTGACATAATAAGGACATTAACTTAATCCTCATCGATAAAACGTGACAACGATAAATTAGATGTATAAAGCTGCCTAAGGCCTAATTTTTGAGTAGTTGTTTAAATTCGTAATCAATTGAATTTGATTTATGTTTCATCAAATAATTGCCGATTATTTTTGGCCCGAATTGATAAACATGGACTTGGACGACATGTGGTTTGAACAGGACGGTGCCACAAGCCACACAGCACACGTTACAATAGATTTATTGAAGAGTAAGTTTGGAGAGCGTGTTATCTCTAGAAATGGACCAGTCAATTGGCCGCCTCGTTCGTGCGATTTAACACCTCTAGACTTTTTTCTTTGGGGCTACGTCAAATCATTGGTCTATGCCGATGACGTTGGAAGAACTCAGAACCAACATTAAACGCGAAATAGCGGCCGTTACGGCCGAAATGTGTGACCGAGTCATCGAAAATTGCGTCCAACGAATCGACCGTTGCCGACGTGCCCGCGGTGGCCATATGAACGAAGTCAAGTTCCATTCATAAATGTTTTGATTGTATTTCAAGTCGATCATAAAGTTTTGGAAATATCTCAAATGGTTGCGTTTTATAAAAAAAAAAATGTCCTAGCACCGCACTTTATGGAAAAACACTCTTAACCCTTTAAAGACCACAGGCAAGTATGTTTATAGGTCCCTATAATTGTGCAGGTAGGAGATAAAGCAAATTTTGATAGATACAGGGTGTTTTTTTTTTTGTTTAAATATGGTTTAAATATGTGCCGAGCAAGTTTTAAATATGTGCCGAGCAAGTCAACTATTCAGCGTATGGTAAAGAATTTGGCAACTTTGTATACACTGGGAGATAAAGTGAAGACTGGACGAACTCGTAGCGTACGTACGGCACCAAACAATTCGGATGCTAAAGAACAACAGTATTGAAGAAATTGGAGCAACAACATCCGTAATATGCCAACATTTTATGCAAAATATTGTTCAAAGAGCACACAATTGCGCAGCGGCCAGAGGCGAACATTTAGCAGATATTATATTTCATTGGCAATTGTTATAATACAAACTTTCATGCAATAAAATATTGAAAAATATTGTACTGTTTAAGATTTATTAAAAAAAAAACACGGCCTGGAACATAAAAAACATCCTGTATATAATACGGTAGGGGGTTGGGAGGCAACAATAGTGTAGTAGGCGTGAATTCTCTAACACATCCCTATGAACCATTAAAGTGGGTCTATTGTAGCGGTCTTACTACAAAGGGTTGCACTGTGGGCCAGTATCGCCACTTTATGGAAAAAAGTATGTTTTAGTTAAATAAAAGCTCAGGTGACATTTCCAGGATATAGGCATATTGAGCGTTTACGACCTGACGTAGTTTTCCACTGTGACTCGCTGTTATAGAATTATAGTTTGCCAAATTTCGGATTTATGTGACCTTTTCTCTTAAATATAACAAGTTTAAAAATATTTAATATAATACATATCGCACCCGTTCAACAATACTGTATTAACTCAAAATTTTTTTATTTTATCTTGTTGGCAAAAAACAGTACATAACACTATCTTTAAACAATAAACAAATAAAAAGGTTATGTGGTGCAATACAATAATTGATGGGGTTTCTAAATATTGCCTAACTTTTCTTAATGGAAAATTCCTTAAGCATTAAGAAAACAGTTTTTTGTCTCTCCTGAACACTTTGAAGTTTTTGAGTTAATACAGTATTGTTGAACGGGTGCGATATGTATGTCCGAAAGTTGTTTTCTGTACATGTATATTTTTTTGAATGAATGTGGTTTAACAAAATAGTATTAAAAAAAAGTTGTTCCCCCTAACAACACTACATAATTGTTATATTTGTTCCAAAAATTCTAATTTTATGAAAATTCTTCATTTCGAACACAGAGATCCAAACGATCTGTTATCATAAAAGGAAGTACAACTTTAAAAATAACTCGGATAACCAACAACGAAAATTGAATCATATGGTAGGGACAAACCAAAAAGAGAACAAAAAATACAATAGAGGTCAGATTGGGCAAATATTTCATCAAAATATGTTTCATCATATTTGCTCAAAATGTTGTCAAATCAATACAGGGTTGATTTTGTGTTCCACTACGCACATTTATTTGCCTCTTTTTATTTGAACAAACAGGTATCAAATAGTGTCAAATAAACAGTAGGGAAAATACTTTAGCCTTGTGGTCACACTTGAACAAATATCTGCAACAAATAATTGTTTGATCAACATGCCAGAAAACACAAATTTGTGTTCTGAAAAATTTTAAAAAAATTGGTAGTAAATACGATTTTGTTTTTTCAAAAGTTTTACACAAACTGCAAGAAGAAAATATTTTAAATAACTGATGATTTATTTTTCAATCAGCTGAGTTGACACAATACAGGCACTGAGCAAAAACAAAATGCCTGTTGCTTTTGGCTTGTTGTATTTGTTGTTGTACTGCATCTACCATTATATTTCTACCGTGCATAGTATAGACAACTTATTGCAGTCTGAGTAAAAGAGCAGAAACGAGTCTTATTCTCTTTAGAGAATATTTCAATATAAATGCACCACTTCGACAATGTTATTACTACTCTGCTATATGTTATACTATTCAATACTCTTTGGCGACGACGACCTGCTTGTTTGTTCGCTGCCGCTACATCAATACCATCATACTTATTTTGAGGCAGAGGCTATTGTTGTACAACAACCACGTATGTGATGCTAACGCTGTGTGTTGTTTGCATGTGTTCACTTTGATAGATTGCCCTACCCGTGTTAACATATCAAAAAATCTTTACCACAGAAAAATTCAACTCTGTGATATAGTAAAAACTCACCTCCAAGCATTGCAACAATGTGAGTATGAAAAACCCCATCTCTTCTTATGTTGAAATTATTGGCCTTTCAGTGTGTGTTTGATACTTAGGGATCTTCGATCGATACTAATTCGCATATGTAAGTTGCATAATTCAGTTTGTATATACATACATATACGATTGAAGATCAACCGATGGTATCAATTCAGGCACAGTCGTTAGGCATCCGATGATGAACTTGTCACGGAGTTCGAAACTAGTCATGCCAGTGAGTATGCTTAAGTGAATTGCCTATTATTCCAACAAAAACCAACTGACTTTATAAGCTTGTAGTATTAATTTCTCATACGTTGACTAAAACTAACAAAATCGGTCATTAAATTTAAATTCACAAATTTTTTATTTTTCGAAATTTTTCATTTGATGGCGCTGCTATTTTTTTTTGACCGCAGCTGTATGTGTGGAAGATGAGATATTCTGGTACGGATAAAAAAATTATCCAACAGAAACCAAAAATTTGGGTCATTCGGATAATTTTTGTGTTTTATAATTATTTTCAACCTTCTTAAAAGAAGCTTTCTAATAAACAAATAATCTATACAAAATTGTATTGTAGCCTGAATTAATTTCTGTTTTTTTAGCCGTAAAGAAAGACAACGATAATAGGGAGGGAGGGGGAGAGAACCTCATTTGCGGATCATTAACACTTAGCCTTGACAATGAACACAAGTGTAATATACTTTAAACATTAATAAATGATAAATCAAATGTTCAGTTTTATTTAATAGGGGTAGAAAAACAAACCGTGTGTAAATAATATGTGTTTTACTTTATAAAATACGAACGTTAGGGTGCCAATATTTTTTGTAAAGTGACAACGCTAATGAGGTAAAGTTTATTTTGATACTTCAGGATTATAATTTAATATTATTTAACTTCCATAACGTTTGATGTGTAACTCATATGTTCTGGTACACGGGGGCTTTTCTTGATAAAACCAAAACAAACGATTTTTTAAAACTTTTTGTATTATAGTTTATAAAATACTTAAGAACATTACAACATTACAAAACAGCTTATTGTCTATTGCAGTACGCACCACATCCATAGGGAAATTGTCCACTGCGTGGGTAAGTGCACGATTAACAGATTCCAAATTTGAGTGACGAGAGTAGTGCAGACAATGCCCTCTAAAATGGATAACAACTTATGGCTTAAACCTAGAATAGGTCGGCAACTCGCTTCGGCTTCAAACTATTACCATTGGATAGAACTTTTAATTTTAAGTAAAAAAAATTCGTCCAGTCTTCACTTTATCTCCCAGTGTATACAAAGTTGCCAAATTCTTTACCATACGCTGAATAGTTGACTTGCTCGGCACATATTTAAAACTTGCTCGGCACATATTTAAACCATATTTAAACAAAAAAAAAAACACCCTGTATCTATCAAAATTTGCTTTATCTCCTACCTGCACAATTATAGGGACCTATAAACATACTTGCCTGTGGTCTTTAAAGGGTTAAGAGTGTTTTTCCATAAAGTGCGGTGCTAGGACATTTTTTTTTTTATAAAACGCAACCATTTGAGATATTTCCAAAACTTTATGATCGACTTGAAATACAATCAAAACATTTATGAATGGAACTTGACTTCGTTCATATGGCCACCGCGGGCACGTCGGCAACGGTCGATTCGTTGGACGCAATTTTCGATGACTCGGTCACACATTTCGGCCGTAACGGCCGCTATTTCGCGTTTAATGTTGGTTCTGAGTTCTTCCAACGTCATCGGCATAGACCAATGATTTGACGTAGCCCCAAAGAAAAAAGTCTAGAGGTGTTAAATCGCACGAACGAGGCGGCCAATTGACTGGTCCATTTCTAGAGATAACACGCTCTCCAAACTTACTCTTCAATAAATCTATTGTAACGTGTGCTGTGTGGCTTGTGGCACCGTCCTGTTCAAACCACATGTCGTCCAAGTCCATGTTTATCAATTCGGGCCAAAAATAATCGGCAATTATTTGATGAAACATAAATCAAATTCAATTGATTACGAATTTAAACAACTACTCAAAAATTAGGCCTTAGGCAGCTTTATACATCTAATTTATCGTTGTCACGTTTTATCGATGAGGATTAAGTTAATGTCCTTATTATGTCAAATATCCATAGGGAAATTGTCCACTGCGTGGGTAAGTGCACGATTAACAGATTCCAAATTTGAGTGACGAGAGTAGTGCAGACAATGCCCTCTAAAATGGATAACAACTTATGGCTTAAACCTAGAATAGGTCGGCAACTCGCTTCGGCTTCAAACTATTACCATTGGATAGAACTTTTAATTTTAAGTAAAAAAAATTAAATAAAAAAATCGGGGGCAACGCCTATTTTCGGAGTGGTGGGCACCCAAAGTTCGGACATACAGGATGATACTACGAGTGTGGTGCCGTGTTATGGGACCGATTTCACAACTTTTTTGTGTAAAACGAGTCGAAATAAACAAAAATAAATAAATACATTTTTTCGATAACTACTTAGTTATCCACGTATCGGATTTTTAAAAATATCCAGAAAATATTTTTTTTTCAAGCAATCGAGTGATTTTTCGGATTTTGCCACACATCGACTTCAGGTACAGAGGGAATTTTAACCCCCCTGCCTGAGCCCGGCCGGATGGCCGGGCGACTAATTGCAATATAAATTTAACGATTTTCCAAAAGTTCTACCACACGGTACGAGCAACATAGGTCCCTGCCAGGGCTACTTGGCCCGTAACTCCCAAAATAGGGGTTCCCCCCGATTTTTTTATTTTACTTTTTTTACTTAAAATAGCGATCCCTACAACCAAAAAAAAGCAAAAAAATTGGACGTGCCGATCTATACTAGGTCTGTTCCCAACTTATAGTCTAAAGGATTCAGGTCTGGACTAACCCGATGACCAATCATTCAATGAAATAATCAATCATTCGATGAAATTATTGACTGGAGCAGATTCCTATGTTAATGTCCACGGCACGTTGTCGACCAATGTGCTATTAACTGGCTTAACAACTTTTCCAAAACGTCAGATTGGTACACCTTTGCCGGAGATTTAACCACTTTTGTTGCAGAAATGGAGCTTGGTTAACCCGTCATAGGCGACTCCCCACCATATCATCACAGAAGTAGGATGGTGACCCCTTTGAACTGTAGGAACCAGTTCTGAAGCTTCCGAGATGTGATTCTATCATATTTTTTATTGAACGACACCTCCACAGTTATTTCATCGGCAAACAAAATTTTTCTGTAGTAGTTATTAACTGGGATATAACGGCCTTATTCATAAAAAGTTGTCATGGGTTTGTTAAAGGTTTAAGAAGGTAAAGCCCAAAAATTTTATTCATAATCGAAAAATTTCTCTGGTAAGAGTTCTCTAACGTCGCCATTTTTGTTGAACGGTTAACCCTTCTTTAAGGCTACATATTTTATCCGCATTAATACACAAAAAAAAATAATTTTTTTACATTTCACGCGTGCCGTACTTTAATATTTATGTGATATAAACAATTGGAATTATTTTGTGTATATTTGCAGCGTTTATAGTGTCGCATTATCCTGCTAAGCAACCAAATAGTTTCGTTCCAATTTTTATAATTTTTAGCCAAAATGAACTTTTGTTTACATAGTGATGTATATAAAATCAAAACATTGAAACTACAACCTATTATCCGGTTTTATATTCGACTACCCAAAACTGAAATCCAACTCAATATGATTTTTTTGGCACTTCTTCTAAATTTATGAATATAGGAAATATTAATTGATGCTTAAAATTTTGAAAAAATGCATTGACGCATTTATATAAAAAAAAATTAATTCGGTCTATCGGTTATTGTTCATCTTGTTTTTACATCACAAGCACTGCGAGAATACATAAAACAGGGTTGTCAGTCAATTATCTGTTCCCTAGTTAAAATAATCATTATGAATACGGTTCTAAGAAAATCTTCGGCAAATCTTAAAGCTTTCAATAACTGATGAATGCTTTAGAGCTACATTACTGTTTTTTTATGAATAAGGCAGTAAGTATTTAACCCATAGAGTAATTCATATACCTAGAGTTAACATTTCTCTCATCAAATTTATGGCATTTAACTTGGTGTGATATGAGCGTTGGATGTTGAAAATAATTGCTTTAATAATAGCAGATAGAGGCAATAGTTCAAAACAACCAACAATAAAACAACAGCGGCATTTCGTTTTGTGTGATAAAATTATTTTGTTTTATACTTATACAACACAAATGTGTACTAACAATAAATGATAAGAAAAAAAGTCTAAAATACGTTTAAATATCACAGTTCTCCACCAAAACGACATGAAATATTTAAGTCAACAGTTCTTGTAACTTCACCTGGTTGGTGTCAGCCGAACAGCTCTCTATCACACCGACCTCACCACGAAGAGTGTGAAAGGAAACGTCAACTCTACATACATATATGTATTACTCTATGATTGTACCCATGGTACAATAATATCTTCATGGTAATAGCAGCGCGCAGCAACAACAGGCATTTTGTTTTTGTTCTATTCGCTTCAGCTGTCAAACTCTACACAAATACATGGGAGTGTGACAGCCGAAGCGAAGAACCTCATGAAAAAAATTAAAACAGCTGTTCTTACGACTTTACCATGAACATATTATTGTACCATGGATTGTACCCATGGTTGAAAGACAAGGTTGTATCGTGAGAACAGCTGATTTGATTTTTTTCATTTGACGCACTTGGGAAATGTCAAATTTGTTTACATTTGTTGGTTATAAGTTGTTTACAGACGCGGAATTAAACAACAGACTTGACAGAAGCCAAGTGCGATTTTGCACATGATTACACACATATTTACTGCTACTACCGTGATTAGTGTGCCCTGATTGTACCAGTATTTATGAAAGTACTACTAAGTATTTAAGAGACAGTTGACGCTTTATTGACAATTCGTATGTCGTCTGACACGCATGACTTGTTGCCGAATTAACTATAGGCGATTAAGGCTTAATTTCCACACATGACTGATCTCGAAGTATACACAATTTACTCCCTTACTTACAGATTGTTATTTACTATAAATTGTATCTACATACTATTTAAAAATACATGAGTGTATGTATTTTTTACATTACATACTTGTGTTTCTGTCCTAAATATTATTGATGGTCTTAAATGAAGCGGGAAGCGGCGTCTCGGAGTGCTTGTTATATTTTATCCGTAAATTTCATAAAAACGTAACGTTCTAGCATAGTACATGCGTTGATTACGTATACGTCGCTAAGCTCCACAAGCTTTTCAAGCAATACATGTTGCAAATAAACTTCGATTTCGATTTAATATTTGTCAAACTTTTTGTGCGATAAAATATCAATTTTATTATAAAAATTTGTACATAGATTTTTTTTTTGCAATTTTTTTGGCTTTTGTCTCAAGACCCAACCATTTATACACAACACAACACTGCACGCACTTGGCATTCAAATACAAATATCCTCGTAAAAATACAAAATATATCGCGTCGTTCAAATTCGAATATATTTCTTTAAGATTTTCGATATTGCGACCGTTTACAATAATAACCGGTGCTGTTGTCGAGTCCGCAATTAAATGTCAACTAAACCATAAAACATATGTGTTCACATGATTCTCTAAACCAAATTGAAACGAATCGAATTGTTTGAACTAACAAGTGTTTAATTTTAGGCTTTTGTTGCTATATTACCAATTTGTCGTACGTGTTTGTGGTGCTCAGAGAATGAGAATACGTATATATGTATGTATCTACAGCAAAAAGAAAACAAGTTAGTCACAGTCATAGAGTAAATATGGGTAGAGAAAATCTTTCACTCACCAAATTTCTGACATTTGTCCTCGTGTGATGTATACGTTTGATGTTGAAAAGAATTGCTTTACTAATACCAGATAGAGGCAATGGTTCAAATCAACGAACAAAATAACAACAACGGATTTCGTTTTGTGTGTTAAAATTATTGTGTTAAATACAACACAAATGTATGCTAACAATAACAGTCAATAAAAAAGTTTAAAACACATTTAAATTTCACAGTTTTACACCAAAATGACATGAAAAATTAAAGCAAGAAGTTATTGTAATTCCACCTGGTGTATTTCACTTTTCCTCAAACATCTCTCTATCACACCGGCCGCATCACGAAGAGTGTGAAAGGACACGTCAGATGAGACAAATGGCGGCTCTACTATAAATTTACTCTATGGTCACAGTATTTACTTCGTTGGACGGGAGTGAAGATTGCATCTGTCGTCGGTGTGTGTAAGTTGTTGTTTTCATTTCTCTATATACTATTTAAAGCTCTGACTCGAAAACCTGCCGCAATTGTAGTCTCTTTTCTCTAGTAACGGGTTGAGAACATCAAATATGAGAGGATATTTTTGAGAAATGAAATACATGACCAAATAATTTTTGTCTGGTTTGTTACCGGTTAAACGACTTTTGTTCAAAACTTATCTTAGGATTTAGATAATGACACAAATGGAAATTTGAATTTGTCTTCAATTCATACAAAGTCAAAGAAAGTTGTCTGGACTGTAATCAAACGAAGTATTTTATGCAGCAAATAAAAAGGATAGGTATAATATGTACGAGGGTTGAAGTTTAAGTTTCGGGATATGGCAACCCTAGCGTTGCAATCTGGCAACTGACAGCTCTATCGTAAAGTTGGACATTTTTGAGGTTATGCGTACTGAGAACGTTTTGACATACGAGCGCTATTTGTGTTGTTTACAGTAACTTAAAAGATTCATCTCGGCCAAAAAAATGGAATTAAATCGTGAACATTTTCGTGCGATTATTTTTTACAACAGCAGTGCATGGATGAACTTAATTCAATTTTTGGCGATTAAGATCCATCAAGGACCAGTGTTTATTGATGGTATGGTGAATTCAATAGTGGTCGTAGTTCTCTCCAAGACGAATTTCGTGAAGGTCGTCCAAAATCAGCTATTGTTCCGAAAACCATTGATGCTGTGCGCGAACTGATTTAGCAAGATCGTCATGTGACCTATCGTGAGATTGAGACATCCTTAGGCATTAGTGGGACCAGCATACATTCAATATTGCATAAACATTTGACTGTCAAAAAATTTTGTTCGCGTTGGATCCCACACAATTTGTCAGTCGCTCAAAAAAAGGCTCGTGTCGATTGGTCGAAAGAACTGCTCCAAAAATATGATCGCGGTGCTTCGAAATACGTCTATGACATCGTAACAGGTGATGAATCCTGGATTTACGCGTATGAGCCCGAAAGTAAACAGCAGTCAACTGTATGGATGCTTCAAGATGAGCCAAATCCAACAAAAGTTGTTCGCGCCCGAAGCACTTCCAAGCTAATGGTCGCCTGTTTTTTCGGAAAAAGCGGACATATCGCAACCGTACCACTAGAACAACGCAGAACAGTGAATTCTGAGTGGTACACAACCATTTATTTGCCAGTTGTCTTCCAAGAAATCAGGAAAACCAACCGCGAAGACGGATCACTCTTCACCCCGACAATGCAAGCTCTCACACATCGGCTGAAACAACTGCATTTTTGAACACCCAAAACTTCGATTTGATGGGTCATCCGCCGTATAGTCCTGACTTGGCACCGAATGACTTCTTTTTATTCCCGTACGTAAAAAACAAACTGAGAGGTCAACGTTTTTCTACACCCGAAGAAGCGGTTGCTGCATTCAGAATGCATGTTTTGGAGATACCTCAATCAGAGTGGCAAAAGTGTTTTGACAATTGGTTCAAATGCATGCAAAAGTGTATAAATCTTCATGGGGAATATTTTGAAAAACAATAAAGTGATTTTCGATGATTAATATTTGTTTTTGTTCTCTAATCCCGAAACAAAATTCAACCCGTATATCATTTCAATAATTGTATAGTATTGTCACAGCTTTCGTACAAAAGAGGATTGATTTCGTAGTAGCCAATTCGTAACGTTTTACTTCTGCTTCTTCAGCTATCGAACATTTTCATATAAACGGAAGAAATATTCAATTTATTCATCCATAATATTTACATTTTTAATTTTTACTATAATAACATATTTAAGAGTTCAAGAATATTTCATTTTCAGCTTAATAATTAATCCGTGTTATCAATAGTTTTTATCTACACGTATACAATAATTTAAATGGAGGTAAAAATGGGGCAAAAACCTATTTGAATTCACTTAAATGTACTTAACTATAGACTAGATTAATTAAGATGACACCATTTCATTGATATGAATAAAGTCAGAATTTTTGCATCTGCAATTAAAATTGTGAGTGAGTTTGGAGACTCTGTCTGCAACTAAATCTAAATCAGCAATCTCATGAAGACGATTGGTAGAAAAACACCAAGGTAGGTTGTAAATTAATTTTAATAACTTATTTTGAGTTATTTGTAAACTGGGGATGCATAATATATGTATGACAGCAAGGAAAATACACTTTAATATGAGTTTCTTATTATGAATGGTAAGGCAAGAGTTTCGATTTATAAATGGATATAGTATGCGAATTAATACATTCACCTTATTATTTATATAGGATATGTGATCTTTAAAGAAAATTTTGCCGTCAAGCATAATACCCAAATAGAGAACAGAGAAAACTTTGTATTATTTTTGTGAGATACTAGCTGACCCGGCAGACGTTGTCCTGCATAATATTTCAAGCGGGCAGAAATAATGGATTTTTAATTTGTGGTTTGTATGGGAGGTACCACGAGGTACCGAATACCAAACGCATACAAAAAAATTTATTCAAATCGGTCCAGAAGTTTAGGAGGAGTTCAGTCACAAACACACGTGCAGTAGAATTATATATCTAAAGACCATAACATTTTGAAAATAAGGCCATCGTGCCATACACAATCAAAGGCAGCTTTAAAATCTAATAAAACCATACCAGTTGATTTTTGGTGGTTAGTTACTTTTATTTTATTTATTTTTATTTATTTCTCTTAATTTTTTTTAAATAAAACTAAACCGGTTTTAGATACCAATGAAATTCTTTATTCCTGTGAAAGTACGTTCGATGCCATTATGTATGGAACTCGATTTCTTTTGCATGGCCACCACGGGCAGGCTTGCAGAAGTCCAGACGCTGAACCCAATTTTCGACGGTTTTCAAGCATAAATCGGCCGATACTGCTGCAATTTCACGTTCGATATTCGTACGAAGTTCATCAATCGCCGCTGGCTTGTTGGCATAGACCATAGACTTGACGTAGCCCCACAGGAAATAATCTAACGGCGTCAAATCGCACGACCAATCGACTGGGCCATTTCGTGAGATAACACGTTCACCAAACTTGGTTTCCAATAAATTGATTGTGGCATTCGCTGTGTGGCTTGTGGCGCCGTCCTGTTGGAACCACATGTCCTCCAAGTCCATATTATCCAATTGGGGCCAAAAATATTCGGTTGGCATTGAACGGTAGCAATTCGCATTCACAGTAATGTGCCGGTCTTGATCATCACGGAAGAAGTACGGCCCAATGACGCCGCCGGCCCACAAACCGTAATTTTTTCGGGATGCAATGATGACTCATGGATTACGTGTAGATTGCTGTCTGCCCAATAACGCATATTTTGCTTATTGACGAAGCCATTCGGCCAGAAATGAGCCTCATCGCTGAAGATGATTTTCCGATGAAAATCCGAATCATTTTCAAGTTGTTGCTCAGCATAATTCACGAACATACGACGCTTATGGTGGTCAAGCGGCTTCAGTTCTTGCGTCAATTTGATCTTGTAAGGATGTGTGCCAAGATCTTTTCGCAAAATTCGCCACAACGACGTCACAGAGATGCCCAAAGCTTGAGAACGACGTGTGAGAGACACATTTGGGCTTTCTTGAACTGAAGCCTCAGCGGCAGCAATATTCTCGACACTACGGGCACTTCTTTGTCTCACTGGCACGGGAAAATTTTGTACTGTGCCTGTGGATTCAAATTTTTCCACTAGACGCGCAATTGTTGATCTGGTAGGACGATTATGACGACCATAAATTGGACGTAGCGCTCTTAAAGTTGAGGCCACTGACTCCAAATTTCGGTAGTAAATTTTAATAATTTCGACTCGTTGTTGGCTCGTATATCTTACCATGATGAAATGGCAAACCTTACTGAAGAGAAATGTCAAAAGAGCGGGGAAAAATATGGCGTCGTTTGCTGTCCCTATCGATTTACTTTTGTAGCGTCTCTATTGAAAACCCCTTTAGGCCTTATATGGTTACAAAATTTCTACCATAATTCCTTCAATGGATAAATATTTAAATCTTTTTTTAATTTACCATAATTAGAGATTACTTCATCAGTTCAATTAAAATTTTTGGATAATAACTTAAAAGTAATTTAAAATATAAAATGTATTTGGGTAACATTCATTAATTGTTATAAAAATATATAAAAAATAACGTGATAAAAAAATTAATTTCAATTCAAAATTATTATTTCAATAACCTAGTTTTATTTTCCATGTATGGTTACAAATTTCTACAAAATTATGAAAAATAAGAATTTAGAAACTAATAAAAACAAAAAGTAAGCTTACTTTAAGCTCCCTATTAATATTTTGCAAGATGATAACAGCTTCATATCTCTTATATGGCACGCAAAATAAGTTTCCGACATAAAAAGAAGTTATCGTTAATTAGTTCTCAAGAACTATAAAATGAATCAGAAGTCCGTAAATATTAATTGACAAAAATCGTGCTGGAAGCGGCAAAACGAGTCCTGTTATAGACAGCGAGACATGGCTAAAATCCCATAAATTTTCCAATCAAATTAATTTTCAAAAGTTATGTCTGCCATCAACCTGAAGGCCAAAAGATTGTTTTTCATATTTTAAACAATAAAACACAGAGGCGGATGCCATGGCAGGTCCAAAGTACAATTTTTGCGAATTGATACCAAACCGCCAGCAAGCACTAGTTGGCATGGTTGCTGTTATTTACTCTCTTGAATAGGATATACTGTGAGCGTCAAAAGAAAGTTTACACGCTTGTTAAATGTGTATTCAAATTTATTTGAATGTTAAAAAATAATAATTGATTTAACTCTTCATATTTTCTGAACATGGTATTGGACCCTTTTTCAATTTATAAAAATATAACAACGAAAATCTTACAACTACAAAAAATACATATCGAAATCAAAAATTACTTCATTTTTATCGCGTCAAAAGAAAGTGTACAATGCAAAAATTATTCATAAAAAAATTATTTCAATATTTTGTTTGTATTACTTTCGCTTTAATAACAGGTTGTAATCTCTTCGGAATCCATTTAACTAAATTTGCGGGTATTTCAGGTGAAATTTTTCGTCATTCTTCCATTATAAAAGATGTGAGAAATCCTCTGTTACTTATTACTCCATTTCTTATTTTGCGATCAAGATGCCCCCACAAATGATCAATCTGATTGAGGCCCGGCGACTGTGGAGGATGATCCAATTGTTAGGAGTGTGGTAAAGTAGACATGCCTTAAATAATTTTGATGTGTGCATGGGATCATTATCTTGTTACAGATTAAACTCCTCTCCAAGCACAAGACAAACAACTTTGCGAGCCAAATTTTCTTTCAAAATACGAAGGTAATCTGTTTTAGTCATGGTACTTTCAATAAATTCTAATTTCCCGACTCTGATCCCTATAAGGCACCCCAAAACCATCTCCGTACTTTATTGTAGATATTGCATTTTGTTCAGAAAATTCTTTGTAGTTACTTCTCAATGTTTGACGAGCTTTATTTTACTCAAAAATTTCTAATTTGATCTCGTGGCTATGTTATGTTATTCCAGATATAAATATGTATTGATTTTTGTGGTTATTAGCAAACTTAAGGCGCCGCTTTTGGTTGACTTTGCATACTAATATTTTTTTCCTTGGAACCCTACTATGAAGTCCATTAGCTTGTAGTGCTCTAGGTATTGTTGTGACGCTGACGAAAGTTCCAGATGTTGCTGCAATATCTGCTTACAAATTTCGAACAATGAATCGAATTTGAGCTTCAGTTAATATTTTCGGTCTGCCAGTTTTTGGACGAATTTCAAATTTTTTGAACTTTTGACACTTATCCGATACTGTGTTGTGGCTTAAAACTGTGTTGTGGCTTCTACCAATAACAGAACCAATTTCACGCAGTGTTTCCTTCTTAGGAAAATTTTACAGTATCCACTGAAGTTTGTCTACCCATTATTGGAAAATGCAATTAAACGTACAGATTTTGTTCGGTAACTACCGCTGATAGCTAATTACTGAAGCAATAGCAAGATAGAAACAAAAATAAAATTAATAATAATGGAAAAAATAATTCAACGGGGCCATAAACACAACTTTCATCAAATTGTAAACTTTCTTTTGACGCGACAAATATGAAGTACTTTTTGTTTTAGCTATGTATTTTTTGTAGGTGTAAGATTTTTCTTGTTCTTTTTTCATAAAGTCATAAAGGGTCATGTTTAATGAGTTGAATTAATTATTATTTTTTAATATTCAAATAAATTTGAACACATATTTAACAAAGATGTACACTTTCTTTTGACGCTCACAGTATGTTATGATGTTGTTCACTACTCCAATAGTATTACAACGGAAGACTTCAATAATTACCTCTCTCATAAATGAAACTCTCTCTGGTTCCTACATACGATGGCAATTATCATGCATTCAATTGCATGTACTGGCAAAATTGTTTTCTAAATGTTTTCTTAGAACAATCCATAATCCTGATAGAGTTTGGCAAACTGTTATACAACCGGGCTACCCTAACAAGAAAAGAACGATCCAGCCAAGATGGCATTCTAGTTATCACAAATTGCCTGTTTCTTGTCGATCTACCAAATTTAAACATATCCAACAAAAACACAGGAGTTCTAGTCGACCTAATCTTATAAAAATGTAATAAGTCTCTTATCTTAATAAAATTCGAAAAATAACAACCTAAAAAGTCTTCGACATAATTGGAAATATGTTCATGCAATCTAACGGAGTATATATATCGTACCTCATAACCCTGTTAAAAACCAAACGGAGCATTCTTAACACATAACCCAGAGCTCCAGAATACACCTCCATACCATACAAAAAAAAACTGGCATTATCAATGCATGAACCAACTGTATCTTAACAAACCGTGGAAGATATAGACCTAGATTGTACAATTGCCTTAATATGAAATAATTAATCTGAATCTTTGATGTTAATGAATTAACATGCAATTCAAATTTAAGTTTGTTATCAACAATAACTCCAATACAATCAAAACTATCCACAACTTCAACAGATCGCCCATTTATACAAATAGAAACAGCATCACTCTGTAGGTTACCAAAAAATATTCCCTTTGATTTAAGAGGGTTAATTAAAAGCCTATTTTCAATCATCCAAGTA
The DNA here is from genome assembly GCA_963931995.1 of Phaonia tiefii. NCBI lineage: Eukaryota > Metazoa > Arthropoda > Insecta > Diptera > Muscidae > Phaonia > Phaonia tiefii. Next base: position 189,706,970 of record OZ008368.1, on the reverse strand, counting down.
GACAATAAATCGATTGTACAATCAATTATATTCTGCAGGACATCTAAAAACACAAACTCACCCTGCAAATGCAAATCATCAGCAAAGGCGAAAGGGTGACAATTATTGCTCAATACACGATCAAATAAATTATTTATATACATAATAAATAGTAGTGCCCCAACAGAGAACCCTGTGGGACACCAGAACTTACTGAATTAAATTAACTAACTAAATTTCTTATTCTTATTAGAGGTTATACCGTATTGTGTCCTTTTCGAAATCCAAACTGATGAGTTGGGATAACTTTATTGCCTTCTATAAAATCTGTCAATCTTACTTTAATGACCTTTTCAAGAATTTTACCTATACTTGATAGTAAACTTATAGGGCGGTATGAATCTGGGTTGTCAGGCTGTTTACCAGGCTTCATAATTGGGATTATTTTAGATTCCTTAAGTTCTTGGGGGAAATAACAGTTTTAGACCTGAATTGATTATCAGCCCAATTCTCAATAGCAATTCCCTGGGAGTTTTTTCCCTATTCCCTGTTCCCCTATTCTTAATAAAATCTCCCTGGGAGTTTTTCCCTATTCCCTTATTCTAAGCGTACTTCGAAAAAGGGAAATTTTTCCCCGGGAAAAATTAGGTATTCTAAATGTCAATAAAATGGAGAATGTGAAAACAACTTTTGGGAGTAATTCCCCCAAAAAAATTGCTAGGGAGTGCTCCGCAAAAATTTAAGTATTTAATATTTTCTATAAAAAATTAAATATTTTCTATAAAAAATTAAATAATTACTTTTATTTTAATCAATATTATGGCATTATTCTTACGGAATAAATTTACTTTAGTATCAAATCTCATATCTACACCAAAATGTCACCACCGAGAAAACCGTCTGCACTGAGTTCTAAAGTTTTAAAAGAGGTTATCAAAGTTAGTAGAAATGGGTATCATTACAAAGGTCTTTTTAATTCTATAAATCTGTGTATGCTCATATTTGTTTTTATTAATCCATTGGGGGTTAATTAAAAGAACAATATTTAATATTCCCTTTTTTAATAAAAATTTATTATTATCAAAATATTTGTAGTTTTTTGGTAGACTCCGATAATTAACAAGACTTTTGCCTTTTTTAATGTATAATTCTCACCAATAACCCTTCAACGACCGGATACATTTAAGTTCAAAGTTTTGTATACATTTGCCACTTTTTTCACCAAAATTAAAATTTTATTTCTAAAAAATCGCGGGATTTAACCCAAAAATACTATGCCAAAGCCACGAAGCGGGTGTTGGACTCGCACCAGACGAGAAAATCACTAAGCCACGCAGAAAGTTTATAACACAAAAATTCTATGAACTTTAATATCCCCGGTCTTTCAAGGGCTACTGAGCCGTATTATACCTTGAAAGAAAGCCTGAAATCTTCTCTATTACCGGTGTGTAGAAAAAATGTAGCAACACTACGGTCTATTTTTGAAAAATAATAAGCGTGTTTTGGTTACACCGCTTGCTTATATATTCGCTTATTTTGTATGAAGCACTTAGCGAGAACTTAGCGACGCGATTAATTTTTGCTAAATTTAAAACAACAAAATTTTGTCATCTTTTACCCTTTTTTCATATTTTTGAATGAAATGTCTTCTCGCTAAAAATCCGGTTTCTTTGCAACTTAGCAAGCGATAATCGCTTGCTTGTAACCAAACCACGACTAATGATTTTAAAGAAAAAAGTGAGGTTATAAAATAATATTTTTTTAAATTATTCCACAATGGGTTAATAAAAAGTAAAATATTTTTAACCGTATTTATAGAGTTTAAAAATACATTTCTAATGGCATAAATTTCGACAAGGTCGGAAAAGTAGTTTCAGAGATATAGCCATACACTCTAGTTTGCAAGCCCATATCTCAAGAAAATGTGCCGATCGTACAAAAAAAAACATATATTTCAGCTCAGCTTAAACATTTATATTGATGATAAAATTTTGATACATTCCAAGAAATGCCCCTGAACTACAGTTAAGCCAAGTAAATATGTTCCCTTATTATTTACAAAGTTTGCGGCAGCTCAAGTGAATTCGTCGCATCGCGTAATTATCTCCTTGCAAACCTTTGTTGTTGCTTCTCCTGCTCCCGGTCGTTCTTCTGCTGCCATTCTAAAGGCCATGGTGTACATTTTCACTTATTTTGATTATTAATCAAGTTTTATTTGCTGAAAATGATTTGCATTAACAACCAAAACCAAACGTCATAAAGCAAAACAGCTGACTTCGAAAATTCGTAATTCTCTCTCCCTTATTATTCTATTCGCCGTCTGTTTAGAATAGAACATTTTATGCCCCGGAAAAATTATTTAGGATTGGGCTGTATAAATGTAAGAAATTTTATGCCCTTATTTGGAAGTGCCTTTAGGCATTTGTTATTTATACCATCAATGCCGGCGGATTTTTTATTCCTTAAACTTCTTATCATATCAGAAATCTGTGCTGGATTTGTTAAATTAACTTCTGATTAGTTTTCGTTTATTAATCGAAACGAGTTCAGAGTATCATTAAACAAGGAAGTTGTAACCGGGTCCCCAAGATTGGCTGAAATTGAATGATTGGAGGCAAACGTCTGAGATAAAATTTCACATTTTTCTTGGTGCTTGGTATAACGACGGCCATTGTATTTTAAAATGGCAACGTTGTTTGACTTTTTCATTAAAACTTTTTCTAATGTGGAAAGCAAATAATTCCATGATTTGTTTCTAAACACATCAATTTCAACACGAATATTCAAATTTGACATTTTCATTTGGTAAAAGTCATTTATATTTCTAAGACGTTGCCAATTTCGCCTATATATATTTCTCTGCTTTATCATATTTGTAATATAGTAGGGTGGGTAATGATGCCCTTCTAGTTGAGGGATATCTCTTAGGCACAACACACGCAAGTGCATCCATTAAACAATTTCGGAAACATAGAATAATATTATTTATATCTTCATTACTCAAAATGTTTCTAATATTTGCTAACCTCAGATGCCTATTTAAGAAACTGGCGAATTTAATCCAATTAGCTCTATTAAAATCGTAAGTGAAAAAATGTGTGCTATTGTAGTTACTATTCAAGGAGACCTTCACAGGCAAGTGATCGGAGCTCAGCTCTATGATAACAACCGTAGGTGACAAAATACTAGGCGAACTAGTTAGAAAAAAGTCAAGTGTAGATCCCTGTCTATTTGCACTTGAAGGAATGTGAGTATGATCACTTTAGCATACAAAGTTCAAATAAAAGGTTAACGAAGATCAAAGGCCGCAAACGAATTGCCTCTCGATTTCTGCCCCTGTCAAGTAATTGAATTTGATTAGATGACATTCGAGTTAATATACTCTTCCCTAAAACGACGTTAAGACAAAAAGTCACGCAGAGAAGGTAATGGAAAGTTTTTATTAGGAGCAGGCGCCGCAAGACAGCTGATAAAAAATAGGTGATGCATGCTGTAGAGTGCCAGTGGCATTATGCAATTATTGCGAATCTGATCAGGACTTATCAGTGTTGCTTTAGACGTGGAAATATGCGGCCGACCATATATTTACATCATGCATCAACTTTGTCATTGAAGAATGAAACCGATTAGTGCCAAATACTCCATGAAATTTGCTCTAGATCGTATCGAACAATTGTTTCCCAAACCAGACTTCAGACAAGGATACAACCTTCAACATCAAATTAAATTAAACCGATTGCGTTGTCAATACAATGAAAAAAAAAACGAAACCGTCTATAATATAGTCGATATAATAGGACAGTCTTGGCTCCGCTGGCAGGAACCGATTCTGTACCTTTGCGACAGTGTGTGACCAATTGGCGAAATTCTACTAACAAATTGTAAAGAAAAATAACAAGTATTTATAACCATAACATAAATACAATCGATTTTCGGAAAAATTATTTTATATTTCAAGATTTTTTCGTTTCAAATAGTTTTTTCTAAATATAAAATAACAAAAGGCATTACCATAAATTATATTTGTTTCAATTTTGCTGAAGAAAAAAATATTCATGGTTTAGGTGATTTAGCTAAAATCTAACAAAATTTTATTTCAGATCATTTATTTTTATTGAGTCTGTGCCAAGAAGTTTGTGTACAGGTTTTAAACAAACGTACCCAAAGAATAGAAAGTCCGACGTCAAATCTAAATATATTTAGTCACATTTAATGAACAAGAAATATACAAATTTTTCGTGTTAATGCGAAAGGAAAAAACGTGTGGAAAGTTGGCACCCAGAGTGATGAAACCAAACCCACCTCGTTGTCCAGTAACTTTCAACACCCTTAAATGTAAGTTACGTGTCACACGGCCGTCCGCTTATCTTATAAATATGCAAAAACATGCGTACTATCAGTCTCAAAAGACGTTTGTTGTAAATGCGTCCTCTAAATCAGCATTAAAATGGGGCTTAGTAAATTCAATGGCTCTTAATAACCCTTGGTACTTGAGACCAGTACTTTCAAAGTCTGTGAATGGTCATAGAATTAAGAACAACTATTAGAAATCACAAATGCTGAAAAAAAATCAACAGTTAAACATTTATTATTCGAATCTGGTTGTTGAACATTGAGTTGGATCCCTATAATCGATCGTATATCGATTGAAAAATCATTGGACATGTCAAACTTATAATCACATTAATGCAGAAAATAAACCAGTAACGTTTTGGCTTATCTAATGAATTAAGCAACTTAAATCAATTCAAACGTTAAACCAAGGAAATTGTTTTTGTTCTTCAAAAGAAAAACAAAAATCAAGATACACAAAAACAAACACATTGAATGAATGAGATGTCGTTTGCTAAATATACTTTAATGACATAATAAAACAACACCAGCAATAACAAAAAAGGTTTATTTATTTACATTTTGTTGTTATTTTTAATGTCTGTGCAAAATACTCATTTCTGATATTGTCAACGTAGAAGATATGCCCCGTTCGTACCGGCATTAAAACATTGACAGTGTATAATGTAAGGCTAAGATTAGATCTATACGCTTGAAATACATATGTATATGAATGTTAGGTTGTACTGAAAAACTTTTTTTAATATTAAATCAAACGATGATAACTGAAAAGCTGATTACGAGAAAGACAAACGATTTTTGTAGGGCCACTTTTCACTCCTACCGGTTTGAAAATATTGTTTTTGAGTACACCCTAATATGCAAATTTCACGCAAGACAAATAAAAACATTCAAAAATTCAAACTTTTTTAAAAAGCCTGTAGTTATAAATATTTTTTATTCAAGGTTTTATTAATGTTTAAACGTTCCATAAGCATTCGTAAATCGATGTACAGAATGCGTACAGATTTTATGTAAACCGGTCTGTTATTTTCAAAATCTTACGGAATTTGGTTTCTTCTATAGCTCGTGGTTTGTTAATTCTCAAGACTGTGTTAATTATATGTATGTTTGTTGTTAAAACAATCATTTGAGTTTAATTAATGAAATTTCTCGGAATTCTTACAGTACATCGCATATCAATTTTCAATGTTTTTTGATCTTTTTTGCTGATCGAAAAAAACTTCATGAACGGTTTAGGAAGCATATCAAACATAGATAACAGAAAATTACGTATTTGATACTACAATGGAAGGTCGGTTGGGTCATTGTGAGTGTCCTGCAAGGAAGGAATAGGTAGTAGAGACAGTAACAAGTGAGACTAAAGGCTGGAAGACAGCATTGTCAAATAGCAAAAAATTTAAATATATAGTATGTATTCATATAAATCGGAACGATTACACAAAAAAGGAGCCATACAAAATTGATGCACAATAGCTAAAACCTAGACAACGTGCTAATCGCACAATCAGTAAAATGGTCTTGCACACAGTACTCGCCAACGAGTACAGCAGTTCATTCATGTAGCCAATCGGAGTACTAACTGAGGCATCCGAGTTATGCTTATACTTCGCATAATCTTTCTAGCAAGAGAATATGCTGATTCGGTTCCTTGCAATATTTATATGTCCAAGGCCAAGCAGACTCTCCGATTTTTGGGCCATATACACTCAAAGAAAAAAGGTTTATTGCTCGGTTGCCACAACAATACTTTGATTGATTTGTATTAATTTATTAATCGCAACCGTTCACGTAGTTCTCCCAAATAAACTCATATATCGCAAATGTGTATCACGTTGTTGCAAACGAGTTCTCGTTTGCAGTAAACGCGTACAAAATTATTACAAGTTAAAAACCGTTTGCGATAACTGAAATTAACCATTTTTCTAATGAGAGCACAGATTACGAAGAACGTAAATTTCGCTCATTCTCTCATTCTGTCGACTGTATACACAGTCTTATCCACTCGTTTGGCATACAAACTCACGCAAACACATTAAATTGATCACACACTCTAAAGCTTCTACCTTGGTTGGGCAATTGAGGCGCTGTAGTTTGCTGCGCTTTAAGTTGCTATTTGAATGCAAAGCGAGATAGACGTGTAGGTATACATACACTGAAAAAATAGACAAAAATTCCAACTTTTTTAAAACAAACTTTATGGGTAAAACCAAAATCATAAAAGTTGGAAATGTAAACAAAAAAGAGCTTATTTAAGCCATAAATAAAAGATTTAATTGCAACTCGGTTGCTGTAACCGAAAGAACAGTTGGTGGAACCGTTTTTCGTTTCCCACAAACGTTTTTTAAGCTTTAATTTTCCATAACTCGTTTACTGCAAACGTTTTTAATTACTCGCAAACGTTTTTTTTAGTTAGGATCAACTAACCGAGGAACAGTTGTAACCGAGGGAACAGTTGGCGGAATGTTTATGGCAAATGTTTTTTTCAGCTTATGTTTTTCATAACTCGTTTGCTGAAAAAATTTTTCGGTCCTTCCAAACGAAATGACATGTATGACTTAACAGAAGTTCGTTTCTCCCAACTACAGTCCCCAAACGAACTTCAGTCATCTGAGATTAGAAACCAAAATTTGTACTGAAAAATTTAATGTTTTCATTGGACTTGAAACGACAAGATTGTGAAACCCAAATCAACTTTCTTTCGTCTAGAACACGAACGAAAATTTCGTTCGAGATAGAGAAACAGGCTGTTAATTTTATTTTATTCGCACTTATGACTTTTAAAATAAGTTTATATGCAATAAATTAGTTTTGATTTAAAGAACACAACAATTTCCTTTCAGTTTTTACTTGTATTACGAAGAAATTGTGGCAGAAAAATCTGGCATAAAAAACCGTATCAAAACTGTCGTTAGCCCGCCCAGTGACTTTCGACGAGAATTTGGTGGAAATGAACCACATGCACACTAGGGTTAGTAATTTTTTGAACTTTTTTTTAATATCACAATGTTCTCGCAATATGATATAAGGTATTTTTACTTTTTTGATATTGCAAAAAACCTTCCGCACCAAATGCAATTACTTTTACTGATACCAGATTTTTTCCGTTTTCTTTTTTTTTGTGATTTTAAAAATTAAAATTTTTTTTATTAGTTTTAAATATTTCTTAGTTAAGTTTCGTACGCTAATTATGAATTTGTTGTTCGATCAGTAATTCATCATTTACTTTTCGAGGTATGGAGATTTTTAAATTGGTTGTAACAAAAGTTTAATTACTTTGTGATTTTTAAAATTTTAAAAATCTTTTTTTCGTTTTATATTTTTCAATTGGCGGTTTTTTAGTTGGGTTAGGTACACTCATTATGAATTCCGTTTCCAACATATGGCCTAATGAACAGTTTTGCTCAAACTCTGCATTAAAATCGCTATATCTGGAATCAGCGTATTAGTCTTAACAGCATTAGTCTTAACAGCATTAGTCTTAACATTTAATATTTAAAAGGAAAATCAATTTTTTTCATATTTTAAAAATTACAAAAAAATAAAACTGAAAATATCTGGTTTGAGTAAATGTAATTGCATTTGGTGAGGGAGGTTTTTTTGCAAGTGCGGTCTGGGCTACTTAATTGTGGCCTAGGCTGCGTGAACTAAAGGTTACTCCGGGGGAAGTGGAGTCTCGTTGAACGAATGTCAATAAAGCTTCCCCGACATGGCGAAGTTTTAAGGTTGAAAGCAGTGCCGAGGGCCTGGATGCCCAGTTAGTGTTTAAATAAACTAGTACCGAACAACCCAATGCAACACCAAAAAAAAAAATTGTTAATAAAATTGTTATTTTTTATTTACATGTAATAAATTAATGGTTGAATAGGGAAAAATGAAAAACTACAGAAAATAACAGATTAATTAATTTTTTTGTCAAATTTACGACTAAGGTTGTGTGTGGTAAAAAGTGTTGAATAATTTTTTGTATTGTGAAGAAATATTTGTGTTTAAGCTGTGCCAAATCAAATAGTATGAAAATTTTGACAATAGAAATTATTTTTAGATAAAATACCTATGAACACACTATGAATATCCATGTGCGTGTGTGATTGCTATTTTAGCGATACGCTCAACACTTATTTTATTTTGGATAGATAAATCCAAAAAATACTCAATCTGACGACAATAACAAAAATGCTAACTAAATCACCAAACCAACAAGAACCAAATATCAAGGTCTCGTGTTTTGTCTATTTCACCAACAAATACTTTCTTATACATTAGGAGCAAAATCTGTAAATGTGTGTGTCGCTTTACACGCAATTCACTTAAATGCAACCTTGTAAAACTGATTGTCAAATTATTACAATTTTTGAGTAGCCCTGGGTAAACTCACCACGCAAATCTCAAAATTTTACTCTGAAAATTTTTTTGAGCCATAAGACACAGAGCATAATAATAATAAAACAAACTTGATAAACATAGTCAGAATTTATTGATAACGTGACCATATATAATTCAAAGAAATTGAGTCCCATTGATCTTTTATCTCGTCTTTCAAGGACTCATTTGTTTCTTATTGCTTCCCATCTTCGTAAACTTTTCGTTCAAGTTATCCCTAGACATTTTCCATTATACATATGGGCATTTCCACAGAAAGGTCAACCTTTTGTCACATCACGTCACTCTCAATAATTACTTATATTTTAGGACCAGTTAGTTTGATTGTCTTCTTTTCTTTTACTAAATATGTAGTTACTTACATTCTGTATTTAGGAAAAGAATAGAAAAAAATCGAACCACATGGCCATAAAATATAAACAATTAACGAGGGTGACGTGATGTGACATAGGGTGGCACTTTTTCTCTGGAAATGCCCATATTTAGATCGGGTGAATATGGGGCCAATGAAAACGTTCCACATTTCCACATGAACCCAATGTTTTACAGCTCTGGCAGAATGATTTGATTCAGTATCTTGTTGGTAAGTAAGTGTGAAATACCTACCTAATAGGTAATGTGCTTTGGACTGACGAATCCAAAATTGTCCTTTTTGGTGGAAAGGGTTCCAGATCTTTTGTCCGTAGGCCACCTAACAGTGAATACATGCCAAAATTCACATCAAAAACTATAAAACATGGAGGTCATAGTATTATGGTATGGGGTTGCTTTTCATATCAAGGTGTGGGTTCCATATATTGGATCAAAACCGTTATGGATGCATCGGTTTATGTAAAAATCCTTGATGAAATTATGCTGCCGTATGCTTCCTACGAAATGCCGCTGGTGTGGGTCTTCCAGCAAGACAATGACCCCAAACACACCAGCAAAATGGCAAAAAAATGGTTCAACGATAACTCTATCAATGTAATGGAGTGGCCTGCACAGTCCCCAGATTTGAACCCTATCGAAAATCTGTGGACGGATATAAAGAAGGGTGTATCAACAATAAAACCAACAAGCGTTGAAGGGCTCTGGGAGGCTGTGCAGATAATTTGGAGTTCCATCAAAGTTGAAAGATGCCAGCATTTAGTCGATTCCATGGGAAGGCGTTGTGCCGCGGTAAAAAAAACAAAGGTCACGCGACAAAGTATTGAAACAATACAATTTATTTATCAACAAGATATTTGAGTACAATTTTTGATTTATTTTAAGAAAGACCACTATTGTTTGTTAAAAATGAAATGAAGTGCTATTATTTACTGGGTAGTTTTCAAGTTTTTTGTTTAAATTAATTAGCAAATTATAAACTGTTGAAAAAACCAAATAATTTTCTTATGATAATAAACCATTAACATCAAAGAATTTATTATCTTGTTTTGAGTTAAATTGGCCCAACTGTTAAACAGATGTAAACGGAGTCAATATAAATTTGTGCGTGGTGCTATTATTTTGACCGCGGCTGTATATAGTAACATTATGGACTTTATTAGTAATGAATTTCGTAATTCTCCTATATCTAGTTTAAATAATATTTCCGTTCCAAGTTCGAAATATACTTATATAATTCCTTATTTAGTGATTCGCAGTGCAGTTATATAAAAAGAAAATAATTAAAAAAAATTAAGTTACAGTGTTTTATTTGGGATAGCCACAAAATTCTGTTTTACAAAATTCTGTTTTTAATAAAATTCTGTCTATTAAAATTCTGGTTTTTGAAATATGTTATTCCCCTTTCATTATGAGAAAAAAAATAAAATGCCGTTAAATTATTTATTAAGAATTAAAGCCAGTTTATTATGAAAAGGAAATGTTACATATAATAACGTACGTGTATGGTTAGATATTTATTCGTTGGAAACAAATTATGAAATATGTAATAAATAATTAAACAAAATCGCGCGATTTGTTTCAAATAATTTTTTATTTAACTGAAAATGCAATTACAAACACATACATAAAAATAAAACAATTAAGAAATCACTTTGCCCTAACTTTCCCTTACATTTTAAAAAAAATACTGTTTAAAAAAACACTGCAAATTTAAATAAATTTAGGTTCCAGCATTTTATTTAAAATTAGTCGCAATTGTGTTGTTTAATGTGTCGTGTTCAAAAAAAATAAAAATGAATAAAGTGAACCAGAATTTTGTGAAACAGAATTTTGAAAACAGAATTTTGGAAACCAGAATTTTGAAAAACAGAATTTTGTAAAACAGAATTTTGTAAAGCAGAATTTTCGTCGAATAGAATTTTGTTCGTTTTATTTATAAAATGCACTAAAAACTAGAAAATAATTTTTCTCTTAGCCTCAATAAGTATATTCTTCTTCATGATGGGGTTGTACAATGGTCCGCCTACTTAGCACTTCAACAACAATGGTCTACATACTTTCAATAAAGAGCGTAATTAAAATTAATTAGTTAATTAATTTTCTAGGGATCTCTCAAATAAAACGCTTGCATTTAAATTAAAACAAAATTAAATGTCAAATTAATTGTCAAAATTAAATGTCATGGGGAATGTTTTGCCGGGTAATATGATATCGTCATCATAATGTAATATGTATTTAATAATCTAAATGTTGTTGCTAAAGTCAGTGCTGATCGCAAATCATACTCGGAATATGTGCAGATTTTTTTAGGAACAACCACGAATGTCTCCGAACCTATGGAAAAGATGCAAACTCTGTTTCGAGTTAAAATTTAAGCTATAGAAAAATGTACAAGAAATATTACATAGGCTAACAACACTTCAAGTGCCATCTTATTGATCCTTTAACTCTAGGATGTTTAAACATCATTGGACGAATAATCCAAACTTACACTGAATACCATGTCAAAGTGGTATGGTAGGAAAATCGGACGAGGATGGTAAGGATGCAGATTTTTTTATTTCTATACAATGGCAGCTTCACGAAGACAGCCTAAAGACAGGATATCCAGGTATAATGTAATTACGGTTAATTTATTACTGCTGTCTCAGTTATTCGTCTTTCATCTCAGTTTCCCTGCTCAACGAGACGCTGCGTGCCATATTCCCAGGAGTATATTCACTATTTTCATTGTCTTTATCGATTCTTTTCACTATTTCCACTTTTGTCGTTTATATTATTTCCTAATATAAAACGAATTTCGTATCAAATACAAGACGATTGTGCAAAGAGCATTATAAAACTATTACTATCCTCACAAAAAACGTGATTCCAATTGTCGAATTCCAACAACACGACAACCGTTTGGTTCGGAATTTGAGTGTACTGTACTAGTGTGGCCGTCGGTGGTGCAATGGCTAGTGTGCGCGCCTCTTATACATGAGACCCTGGTTTCGATCCCGGCTCAGACCTCCTTGAGTTTCTTTCAGCGGCGGTCACCTCGCATAGTGACGGCGACATTATCGAGTATTTAGCCATGAAAAAGGTACTCAAAATACCGCTCGGTCCCAATCAGTCAGTATAAAACTAGAAAGCGTACAGCTCACTGGTTGTGAGAAGCTCTCCCCAATTCCTTCATGGGATGTAATGGGAAACCATTTTTTTATAGTATCACAATACAAGTGTTTGATATGGAAACATTGTATACTGAATGTAAATATAATCATCGCAATTTTTCTCAGTTATGTTAATAAGGAACTTCCATAATATTTGTAATACTAGTATGATCGATCTCTGGTTTATGGTCAAACCATGGTAGAATTATCTATCGGGTAAACGCGTCAGACCTGCTGATTTGTGGTTTTTTGATCATTTCCGTTTGTAAGCTGTCAAATTTGATTTTGTTTGTTAATGAAATTCAAAGTATTTCAATCAAAATGCAATTTACTACATAGACCTTGTATCAAGTAAGACAAGCTTATTAAATTTTTCACATTTTGTGTACATTTTTCAGTATTCAGCTAATTTTAACAGCTGAACCACGAAATTACTAATGCAACTACCTAAAGGTGTTGAAGACTATAGGATCATATCCAAGAATTTGCGTTATTTCTGTCAAAATCAGTACACAGTGGTGGTCATACAATTAGAAACGATATTTTTAAAGTTACATTTCTTTTTGGTAACTCCCGTTATATTCTCACCCTAGTTTCTGTCATTTCTTCGGTCCACGTATTGCTGAATGTGGACAGATAATTAGAAACGCATTCGTAAATAGTGGAAAATAATTTTATTTTCAACGTAAATTATTTTTTTTTTTATATTTTAACCAACATTTTACTAATTAACAATTCAATTCAGTACAAATATTGGGGGCACTCCAGGATTTCGCAAATTGTGCGGCGCTGTTATCAAAAAAGAAAACAATCAATGCCAGTCATAGCAAAACGATTTTATTGTTAAAAAAATGGTTTTTGACCCAATATGATTATTTCAAAATGCGGGAAGTTTTAAGACCCGTAAAAGAAGTTCAATGCCAGTACACTACATATGACGATAGAATTATTTGTAGAGTATGTAAAGTCAACCCATTTTTTACTTCAACCGAAACTGATGCTATTGTAACACCACAAATCTCTCACAATATTTCGTGTATAACTATTTGACGTAGATTACAAGAAGCTGGTCTGCATGGATACATTGCACGAAAAAAGCCGCACGTCTCAAGCAAACATATTTCAAAACGTTTAAAATTTGCAAAAAGAAAAGCAAAGCGACGAATCAAAATTTGATTTGTTTGGTTCCGATGGAAGAGCTTATTTATATAAGACGGCAACTAAACAAATCATTGTATCCTAGATACACCATCAAGACAATTAAACACGGAGGAGGAAATGTGATGTTATGGGGTACATTTAGTTGGTATGGTGTTGGTCTTATACACCGCATAGATGGCCGAATTCGCATATTCTTGAAAATGTAATGCAACTACATTAAGCATACTTCCCGAGTTGTGAAGCAATGGTTTATGGATACGATTACCTATGTTTTGGTCTGGCCACTATAATTAAATCTTACATTCAATTGACAACTTTGGGCAAATGTCGGACGAGGTTTAAACACAAAACCCCCAAGAAATAGTGACGAACATTTTCGAAATATTAAGGAAGTTTGGGAATCAATACCAACCTGGCGATGCCGGACTTTGGTAGAGAGTTTACCACAGAGATTGACCTATGTCATAATATACAAGGGCAACCCTACAAAGTATTAAGCTTTGTATTATTTTATTATATTTTTCTGTAAAATTGGGAATAAAATATCGTTTTTGTTGTCGTTTCTGATTGTATGACCATCAACTTTTTGAGGTATATTAGAAAAGTGTAGTTTCCACTTTTAAGGAATATATATGTATATGTATGTAGGGTCCGCCATCTAACGTTTTTTTTTTCAACTAGTGCTTATTTCGTGAATGGTAACACTTAGCTCAAGTCTGATTTGACAGATAATTAGTTGTATCCTTCCGCTGAACGAATATGGTTGTGTGTACGCTTGAACAACGCTGGGAAATATGGGGAAAATTGGGCTGCGTTCGACCTACAGAAGATGCCGATTTTGCCAAAAAAAAAAATCATCTTTTCAGATGAAGCTCATTTTGATCTTGGCACGCACGCACGTATACATTGAAAAGCCGCTGCACCCAAAACGAGTCACTGTTTGGTGCGGATTTTGGCCCAGAAGAATAATTGGGCCATTTTTCTTCGAAAATGAGCAAAGAGTGGCCGTTACAGTCAATGGCGATCGTTATCGGGCCATGTTGAACGAATTTTTGTTCACAAAAATTAAAGAGGAGGATATTGGCAACAGTTGGTTTCAACAGGACGGCGCTACGTGCCACACAGCCGAAGCTACACTCGATGTTTTGCGCCCTGTTTTTGAAGATCGCATTATCAGCCGCAGAGCTGATGTCGTTTGGCCACCTCGGAGCTGCGATTTGACACCGTTGGACTATTATTTGTGGGGTGCCCTCAAAGAGAAGTGTTACGCCGACAAGCCAGAGACAATTGACGCTTTAAAGGATAATATTCGTGAAGCCATTGGTGAAATACAGCTGCACACAATCGATAATGTGCTTAAAAATTGGACCGATCGTGTAGGCTACTGCATGGCCAGCCGAGACAGCCATTTCAATGAAATTATTTTCCATTATTAACCGGAAGGAAAGTACAAATAAAAAAAGGAATTTGAGAAAATATTCAGTACTTTTTTTTTTATAGCATTTTCAAAAAAAAAAGTTATTTGGCGGACCCTTTATGTAGATAGTTATCGAAATATTTTAAATATTTTAATTTTCGTTTTATGGAAGTAAATCTGTTATTCAATACAAATTGTGGTGTGGCGTTTCTAATTCAATGACCACCACTGTATGTGAAAATCAGTAGTCTTGAAACATCTAAACGATTGTATCTGATACATGTGTAATATCTGCATACGATTGGAAAGTGTCGTTAGCATAAGCACATATACATACACATGGGCAAACGTGATGGTCACTTATCTTCTGGACCATTTCATGTACCACCACGGCCACAAAATTATTGCAACATACAATTTAAAATTTGAAAATTAAAAAAAAGCTTATAGTTTTGCTTGTTTGTAAAAAAATATGGGTTTTCATCTCTATCCCTTTTATGTGAACAAAAGTGTTCGTCACTGCAGTCGATATTTAAAACGTATAAAGTGATATAACAACTTTAAAATCGATCTTCTGTTTTTTAAACTAATGTGTTTTCAATAATATCCGCTATAATAATGTACAAAATACGCGAACATGAGCCAACAAAGAAAATAAACACCGATTGAAGAGCGAAAAATTATTATATGGCTTTTGTTTATATAAAGTTGTTAAAGTCGTTGTTTGCGAATTAGTGGATGAACTTCGAACGACCATTTCTAGCATTATAAATCGTCATAAAAATCATACGGAGTGTGAGAATCTTCAGAGAAGCGGGAGGTCTTCGGCACTATCAGTCCGTGAAAAGGGTGAAATAATAAAAATGATAAAGAAAAGACCCAACGACAACATCTTCGGAAATAGCGGCACAACCTGGAAACGCTGTACAACCTCGTACTATCCGTAGGATAGGAAGGATATAATGCACGAGTTTGTCGAAAAAAAAACTTAATTCTTTCGCGGACATCGACGTCCAACAACTGTTTTCTAATGGGACATGACGTGTATAGACGTCCAAATTTGTTGTTCGCAAAATGTCAAGCCGTGCATAGCCGTCCGTTTTTGTATGGGTTTATATTGTTTGTGTGTGGTAAGAATTAAAATTTATTATTGTAGTGTGTACGAAACTATGAAAAAAAAGTTTTTTTTTTGCAGTTACTAATTTCGCTACTTTGGGGATTTGACAGAATCGCTCGACGTGCATGAACGTCATGTTCTTGTGCAAATTGATTCAGTTGAATAGAATGGTGTCCGCGAAAGGGTTAATAAGTTAGTTGAACCAAATGAAGCTGCTATCATTTGCTAAAGATCCCATAAATAAGACAAATGAATTTTGGGAACAAGTAATATTCTCGAATGAGAGTAAATTCTGTCTGTAGGCTGCATTACAAGATAAACACATTAAGACTACTGTAGGTGTAGTATGTCGACTGCTGGTGCCGGCGAACTTGTATTTATAGAAAATATTATGGAGTTAAACATTTTGAAAGAAAATTTGGTAAAATGTGCACGTAAGCTAGACATTGAATCCGATTATCACTTTCAGCAGGACAATGATCCCAAACATGCAGCAGAAATTGTGCGCTTATGGATCTTATATAATACACTTCACACCTTGAAAACACCTCCTCAATCGCTAGATCATAATCCTATAGAACATTTATGGGATCATTTGAATAAGCGGTTTCGAGACAATTTAACAAAATTTCGTCAATATGAAATATCATAATGTGAGTAGGTATCATTTACAAATATCATTTACAAAATTAATATTTTATTTTTTTTAAGCGTTATCCTTTTTTTACCATATTTGACGGCCTTATGGATAAGGACTCTGGAATATGCCCCAAGTACCACCTATCACATGTGTATGTGGGACTCCATTTATACCAATCTTTTCTTCCAAATGATCGGAGGGAAGAAGAAATATAAATTTTAGCGTTATCCTTTTTTGACCATATTTGACAGCCTTGTGGATAAAGAATCGGGAATATGCCCCAAGTATCACCTATCAGATGTGTATGTGGGACTCCAATAGAGTCCATTTATACAAATATTTTCTTCCAAATGATCGGAGGCAAGAAGAAATATAAATTTTAGCGTTAACCTGTTTTGACCATATTTGACCGCCTTGTGGATAGGGACTCTGGAATATGCCCCAAGTACCACCTATGAGATGTGTATGTGGGACTCCAATAGAGTCCATTTATACCTATCCTTTCTTCCAAATGATCGGAGGGAAGAAGAAATATAAATTTTAGCGTTAACCTGTTTTGACCATATTTGACGGCCTTATGGATAAGGACTCTGGAATATGCCCCAAGTACCACCTGTCAGATGTGTATGTGGGACTCCAATAGAGTCCATTAATACCAATCTTCTCTTCAAATGATCGGAGGGAAGAAAAAAAATAAATTTTAGCGTTATCCTTTTCTGACCATATTTGACGGCCTTGTGGAGAAGGACTCTCGAATATATCCATCAGGGCACATGCCAAATATTAGTACTGGACTCAGATATATTTTGTTGTTAGTGCTTGCTTTATCTAAGTGATAGAGGGACACAGAAAACAGTGCTGGCTGTTCGCCCACAATAGTCACATTTGTGTTAGTAAATACTAATAATAATAATCAAATGCAAATCGCATTTTATTAAAAATATTTTTTTTGTTAAGATTTAATTATTTTGTGAACAGATTGTTGCTAAAATTGTGAATGTTGCATGTTTTGAAAAATTAGTTACGTTCCACATACATATCACAGACATGTTCCACAAAATTTTATGGATGGAATACTGTGGATAACTTCACACACAATACTAATTTACATTAGTGGTCTTCATGAAAGCTCGAAAGAACCTCGTAAACTCGAAAACATCGTAAACTTGCTCAGCAAATGTCAAAACAAACAAATTTCCCATACAAAGCGACTTGCACAAAAGTGGAAAGTTTTCGAGGCAAATTTGTTGACCAAACCTGGAAAAAGAAACGTGAAAACATTTGATATTTCAATGTCAATATTTTTGTATTGAAAAAAAGAGAGGGCTTTTGGATTTATGTGAAAAAAATAAAATAATGGAATAGGTAAAGCATATACTTTTAATTTTACTTTGTTTATTTACTTTATCAGGCTGTGTTTGACAATTGCTGCATAGATACACTGAGCAACTTTATTTGGTACCTCATGAAACGCTTCGAGGCAAACTTACGCTGAGTAAAAGTTCTAGGTTTTCTTGTTTGCATGAATACTGCTATTGTGTCGTTACACTTATAATATTCAAAATCAATTTAATTCTGTTAAAAAAAGAATAATATACATACATATGTATATAAAAAGCATTTTTGCTGGGTTTGTTATCGACATAATATAATCAACTTGAATAAAATCATTACTAAAATGTAATAATTTTTTTATTCAATTTGACGATATTTCGTCAATTTTACTGCTCCAGTGGAAACAAACTTAATAAAATTTCAATCAAATCAACATCCATTTTTGTTAGGTCTATAGTGATGAAATTTCGTAAAATTAACCTACGTTATCGTCGATTTCTCCACTCCATTTGGCCATGTGCGTAAAAACGACAGATTAATTGGTATATCATCATCGGTAGTTGAATTTTTAGGACGGAATATACCTCAGGATCGGTAGATTTAAGTGGCTGAAAACCATATCCATCACCATCATTACCTGAAGTAATAAATAATCTAATTTTGTTTAAGAACAAATCGACCAACAAAATCAATTTAGATCTCAATTTGTTCTCATTTTCGGTAGTCAAAAGGACAAAATGCTCATATGTATTTGGGCTGAATATAATTATGGTTTTGTTATAACTTTTATTTTGTTACCAATAAGTAGAGGTCAATGTCCAACTGCCAACATCTTTATGAAACCTTATTTTAACATATAATTTTGACTGTAATGGATTCTCCAATGAATCTGACTATACAAATGCCGCAAATCTCGGTAGCCATAATTTATATTAGAAAATTAAAGAAACTGTTGATATACATAGCTATGTATGGATATGCAATATGCGCAAATTAATTGAAAAGATTGTCAAGTGAAGCAGGTCATTTTAACAATCATATACCTCTGTTTAATTAGCTTTCTGTTAATTAAACAAAGCTAAAAGATAAAGTAAACAATTTATAATAGAATAAAACATAAAAAAGAAGAGCAACTTTCTAAAAAAAATAGATCATCGAAACCACAGAGGCAGCAAATCTTTTATTTAGGCTGAAACACATTCAATATTTTAGGTCATGTGCCGAGAGGGATACTGCAACACTTTATACTCTTTTCATTACCATCAGGCAACTTGTATGAAAATCCTTTCACTTAATCCACAGATCTAAGAAGCCACAACGCCAGTGCTGCACTTTGGCTTTGAACTTGTTTAAAACATTCATCGCATACAGCCTTGTCCATATAGCGTAACACAACAGCGAACGATAGTTTCAAGATACAGATAACTGATAACCATAGTGGAACAAAACCAAAAGAAACCAAATATTCATAATAAAAAAAAAAAAGAGGTACACAGTAAGCAGTACAGATGACGGCATAACCAAAATCACGAACACTAGAAAAATAGCAATAGCTAGAATCTTAAACTTACCCCAGGAACTTAATTGAGAAGCACTGATACAGACTTAATTATTTCTTTTAAAAGCAGATATATTTTGCAACACTTTTCTTTGCAGTACATAGGAAAACTTGATTTTTTTAAAGCCGATATTTTTCTATATATTTAAATTTCTTTTGTAATACACCACAGAATTTAAGCATCACAAACACAAACTTATTTGCAAAAAAAAACACCACAAACTACCGAAAGCAAGAGCAGAAACTTAGTTAAAAGCAAGCGGGATAAAAAACGTGCGGTATGCAAAGTACGTCAGACGAATAAGAATATAAATACAAGCAAAGGAAACAAAAAACACATGATACAAACGAAGGCAGCTTAAAAAGGTAGAAGCAATACTACAACAAATTACAACAAGGCAACAACAACCAGCATTCTGTTTTTGTTTGGTGTGTAGTTTATGTCAATAACAACGTACTACGAACATCGGACAGAAAACAAAGGTAAACAGCATTTGACAGTTAGTGTGCACCACTTTGGCACCACGATATGAAAAAAAATTAAATCAGCTGTTCTTATACCACAACCTTCTTGAGCAGCCTTGTTCAGGTTATATCAGTAGCACAGCTGACTTCATTGTTTTCATCTTCTTCGTGTCTAAAGCCGATATTCAGTTTTTATGAAATTTTCGGTGTCATAATGCTGCCCTCAGACCAAGGCAGCTTGAAAAGGTACAAGCAATACTACAACAAATTACAACAAGGCAACAACAACCAGCATTCTGTTTTTGTTTGGTGTATAGTTTATGTCAATATCAACGTACTACGAACAACGAACACGAAACAAAGGTAAACAGCATTTGACAGTTAGAGTGCACCACTTTGGCACCACAATATGAAAAAAAACAAATCAGCTGTTCTTATACCACAACCTTCTTGAGCAGCCTTGCCTCAGACCATGGTACAATAATATGTTCATGGTAAAGTCGTAAGAACAGCTGTTTTAATTTTTTTCAAAAGGTTCTTCGCTTCGGCTGTCACACTCTCATGTATTTTGTTTTTGTACTCTTTTGCATTCTTGTGTTGTTGGTATGTATTTGTGTAGAGTTTGACAGCTGAAGCGAATAGAACAAAAACAAAATGCATGTTGTTGCTGCCTACAACAACAACAACACGCGCCGCTATTACCATGAAGATATTATTGTACCATGCCTCAGACGTACCAACAGTTGATTCAACCTGTCATAAGTTGAACCAACTGTTCGTATATTTTGAAGTTAGTTGGTCGTCAGTTAAATGATAAATCAAAAAATTTTGATAATTTGGTGAAGTTGAACCAACTGTTGGTACGTGTCATAGACCAATCCATACATAGATAATTTTATTCGCTCAATAAATTAAACGTCATAAGTACGATGGAAAGTAAACATTGGATTTTAGAAAACATGGGTTCCATAATACCAGATAGAGTCAATAGTAAACAACGTTCAACAAAGGAACAACATCCGAATTTCGTGTTTTTGTGGCAAACTAGTTGTGTTAAATACAATACAAATGTATACCTACGATAAAAGTCAACAAAAAAGTGCAAAACACGTTTAAATTTTTCAGTTCTACACCAATACGACATGAAAAAGTTAAGTGAACATATTTTGTAACTCCACCTGGCGTAAGTTAATTTTAAATTTAATTGCTCTCATTTCCCCAAACCTACGACGAAGAGTGTGACGTCGAATGAGAGAATAAGAGGATCTATGTATGTATTGGTCTATGGTACGTGTGAGCCATAGATAAAGGAAATAAGTAGATATCCCATAGGCGTTGCCAAGTACTGCCACTAGGTGCTGTGTTGTCGTTTTGTAACTTTCATTGACGTTTCTCATAACATTCACTGACGTTTATTCAACAGTGTGGGACATTTTTTCAATACAAAAATAGAATCATTTTCCAGGTTGTGCTATTCAAACAACTAATTTAGTTTTTTTCATGTCGTTGTGTTGTCCACTTTCAAGTTAAAATTTTGTTATTTTGATTGTATCTTTTTGTTTACTGTTATTGTTGGTGTTCGTTTCTGTTGAATTTGAGAGCAACGGATCACAAAACAAACACAAAATCCCTGTTGATGTTGCCTACCACACCTATTGTTAGCACCTGTTCTAAATACATCTTGCAAGGTATATTTTGTTTGGGATCAAACGTTGTAATTATTGCATCCAGCTCCATCTAGAAAATATCCCATTGAACAAGAAATTTCCCAAGGCATGTGCGATATCTAGTTAATTCCTTTATCTATGGTGTGAGCATAGATAAAGTAAACAAATAGATGAAGCACACGTGTTGGGAAAATTTTAGTGTTATGGGTAATTTTCTAGATGTCGTTGAAAGCAATAAATGTGCTTTTTTTTTGTTCCCAAAAAAAGTCAAAAAATATGACAATAAAAATCTAGAATTTCATATCAAAAGAAAAAATTATTAGAATACAACACGTCACTAAAAGTAGAATATCTGATGGCCATCGAATTGCAAAGCCATGTCACCACCGTCTGTGTCCTACTAAATTGGTTCTTCCTCCGGTTCAGCTACCATTCCTTGTTGAGAGTCCTCAGACACTCTAATGGTTTTGGCATCTGCGACCACAGAAGTTGCTACAGTTTTTGGGCGGGGAAGTTTTTAGATTAAGAAGGCGTTCCGGGATGCTCATCTTTGGGCCGTATTACGGGTTTTCTCCTATTGACATCCCAACACCTTCCTCATGGCATTGAAATAGTTTTTTTTATATAAGAAACAAATGCTATTATGTAAAATCACATAAATTTTTTCACATTTTCCATTGTTTAAAATACTTTCACAAAAATTTCCCACAATTTTGAATAAACGTCAATAAGAATTATGTGAACCTTCAGTGAAAGTGACAGTAGTGAAGAAAGTCGATAGCGCGCTATATCTATTATTTCCTTTATCTATGCGTGTGAAGGCAAGTTGTTAAACTTCAGTGTTTTACTTAATTTATTCTTGACGTTGATCAAGCAACGCATACGCTGTGAGAGCAAGAGCGTTGACCGCAAAACATGAATGTGTAATAAATAATAAGATATAAATAAATAAATTACAATAAATAAATAATAAGAAATAAATCAATAAATAATAATAAATAAATAATAAGAAATAAATAAATAATTAATAATAAGAAATAAATAGTAACGAATGTTTCGCATATAATTTGTATAATCTTTTGCCTAACTGTCTTTCAATGTTTTTAAAAGTTTTATGTTTGAAAATGTATTTCAATTTATTAACCAGTACTTTGACCAAATTTTTTTCTCAAGTTTTTTATTTTCCTGTAATTGTCTCTTCTTCATCCTCTAAAATTACATCAATTCTTAGTAGCGCAAGAACATTCGAATTCATATTGACGCTTCAAAAATAATTTCTAAATGAAGTTGAATGAAAACTTGATTCAAAACTTGAAACGTCTGAGGAGAACAACCAACTTTCTTATTTAACTCAAACGTCAAAAGTTTAATATACTTTTTGATTCTCTTTTACCAGGGTTGCCAAATTGCGCACATCTTCTGGTTGTCTCAAAGACGATTTACAATTAGACGACCAGAAGATGTGCGCAACTTGCCAACCCTGGTAAAAGAGAACCAGAAAGTACTAGGAGTTCACTCAAACGCATTTGTCTCTCGCGTCATATCTTGCTTATTTCATACTTTTTGCATAGTTTATGTAATTTTATTTCAACATGGTTGGAATTTGTATAGTTATATACAATAACACTATCAAAAAGCTGCTCGTGTATTGAAATATTCAATGATGAGATTAAGAGAGAGAGTAGAGAAGTACTAGGGTTTCACTCGTTTTGTTTGTTGGCATTTGAGTGAAGAGAAATTTTGACTGTCTACTTGTACATCGTTTTTGCTTCTCTCAAAGACGATTTACAATTAGACGACCAGAAGATGTGCGCAACTTGGCAACCCTGGTAAAAGAGAACCAGAAAGTGCTAGGAGTTCACTCAAACGCATTTCTCTCTCGCGCCATATCTTGCTTATTTCATACTTTTTGCATAGTTTCTGTAATTTTACTTTAACATGGTTGGTATTTGTATAGTTATATACAATAATACTATCAAAAAGCTGCTCGTGTATTGAAATATTCAATGAAGAGAGTAAGAGAGAGAGTAGAGAAGTACTAGGGTTTCACTCGTTTTGTTTGTTGGCATTTGAGTGAAGAGAAATTTTGACTGTCTACTTATACATCGTTTTTGCTTCTCTATACCATAGTTGCTTTATTACGCAATTACCATGGTTGTATTTCGCCGCCGGGGTGATGCATGGTATAAGGTCGTGTTACCATTTCGTCTGAAATAGCGGCGTTATGACGCCACACCCGAGTGTATTTCAAAATATATAACCAAGCAAATTAAATATTTTTCATACACCACGTACTTCTTATGGAAAGGTAAATTTCATAAAAACTGAAAAAGGAGCTTAAATGACAAAATTTCGCAAGAATTGAATACGGGGCTCTTATAAAAGTATGTGTGTTTATTGAATTTGCGAGCTCGTAGCAGCGTTACCATTTTTTTCTGGTTCGAATACCCAAATGATGTCTTGTTAAGCAGCAGATATACCTGAACGTAGCTTTATCCCCGAATATGAACAACTATTTTCTATCCCCAAATCTATGGTACATAAAAATGTCGTTAATTAAATTTAAAGTTATTTTTACAAATAAAGAGAGAGAGAGAAATAAAAAACTGACTGACTTTGGCAGAATTGTATAATGATAATACATACTAATACTCTTGCTATCACCTGGTATAATTTTATGATGCCATTATGAAATACAAAAAATCGAGTAAAAATGCATGTGAACACCTGTTTTCCGTAGAATGATAATCACAACATTGTCATGATAAAATACTGCATGTAAATACTTAAATACTTATTGCCGTCTGTGGTGCAATGGTTAGTGTGCACGGCTGTTTTGTAAGAGAACGTGGTTTCGATCCCTGCTCTGACCACCTTACATTTCTTTCGACGACTGCCACCTCGCTCGGTGATGGCGACACTATCGAGTTATAAGCCATGAAATTGCTTCTCAAAACACCGTTTGGAACCGGTGCAAAACTATAGGTTCCAATCAGTGAGTTCAAACCGGAAAGCGCACAGCTCAGTGATTGTGAAGGAATCATTTCTGGCCACTCCCAAGTGTGTGGGTATAAGAAACTTTCCACGGACAGTCCCGTGATTTTTTTTTACTTTTATCAAAACAAAACGAAAATTATTTTATTATTTATTAATCTCGAAACATTTTTCGAGTTTATTTTGACTTGTTTTATAGAAATAGAAATATAGAAATAGGATGATATTAATAGCTTTACACGGTACCTTAACGCCATAACCCTCTCATATATCCGAAATTTCGGGGTCCATAACTCCGAAACTTTGCATATGCCCCAATTTTATTATTTTACTTTTTTTGCATGAAATAACTTGTTCCACCCGAAATAGCAATTTGTTTTTAATTTTTAGAGGGTAAGCCGTACACAGAAAAAATAAGCATCGTTAATATTGTCCAGTTTGGGTTTAGTGATTTTTTTTGTATGAAGACAAGAAAAGGTGGCATTATTGCCTAAATCAAAAGTGCAAAACACACTATCAACTTACTTACTTATCCGGTCTCGGACAACCCCGGGGGGTCAGGGACCTTACAAAACGAAGATAACATATTTCGCCAACCAGTTCGATCTTTTGCTTTATCTCTCCAGTTGGCAATACCAAGTATACGCAGGGATTCGTCAACCTGATCCCTCCAGCGGAGTCTTGGTCTTCCTATTTTTCGTCTTCCTTCGAGTTCGGTTTCGAAAACCCTTCGCGCTGGTTCATCTTCATCCATTCTACTGACATGGCCTAGCCAGCGCAATCGCGTTATCATGATCCGCTTAACTATGTCAATGTCTGGATAAAGCTCATACAGCTCATGATTCATGCGTCGCCGATACTCGCCGTTGTGCACTATAGGGCCATAAATTTTTCGGAGTATTTTTCTCTCGAAGACTCCTACAGATGTTTCGTCTGCTTGCGATAGGATCCAGGATTCTGCGTCATAAAGCAAGACAGGTTGAATGAGAGTCTGGTATAGCTGGACTTTTATTACTCGAGAGAGGGATTTATCTCTAACATCTATTCGCAAGCACAATTCTCCGCTTGATCTAAAGGCTGACGTTGTTGTTTTTGTTCTCGGCAGATCCAAGGTATATAAATTTGTCCACTACCTCGAAGTTATAACGGTTATCAACGTTCACCCTTTGATCTAATCGCGTGGAGGCCCTGTTCGTTGAAACCATTAATTTTGTCTTGTCCTCATTTACCGTCAGACCCACTTTTGGCGACTCCTTCTCAATTCTCGAAAAAAAAACCGCAGTAACTTCTCTAATTGTGGCACACTATCAACTGCAATGCTAAATTTGCATATGGATGTTGGCAAATTCCCTGTTTCTTATTTCAATGTCAAGATCTGTGGGGAGACGGCAACATTCCGACTAGAGACCGCGCGTTAGAGCGATACGAATATAACCCTAAAATAATTTATATTGCTACTGTGTCGCTGTGTGTGTATGTGAGCATTAATTTGTGAAAAGAAAAACAAAACAAGAATTTTGCCAAAGTTTCTAAGCGTCCGATTTATTACATTTCTTTAAAAAAAAAGTGTGAAATTACAAATTTCATAAAGAAATGTAAGTAAAAATTTAATCTGCATGTGTTTTAAACAAAGAATACATTTCTACTGGCCAAAAGTCTATTTTGTAAAACTTTTTTAAATAGAAAACTGAGTTGTGTTGCTTGTGTCTCTTATATATTAATCAATGGAAAAGTGCCGAACATGTTTTAATAAGCAACAGGAAAATGTACATCTCTTAGCCATTAGAAGAATAGAAATGTGTATCCTTTGTAGAAACGTACAAATTTGATACCCAAGAGTTTGATACTTTTATCTAATCAGTAATAAGTTTCTTCAGAGGGAATGTGACTGGAGTCTTCGGCAGTGACAAACGATAAGTACTACTACATTCGAGGAGCCTGGTAATTCGTGATTATAATATTATAATATATTTAAATCTTACTATTGTAAGCAACAATGCAATAAATATTTTTCGACGACTTTTGATTTATTATATTAAAAGTTACGAAAATTTATACTTTTATTGAAAATATAAGCCATAATAAATAGAAAAAATAAAAAAAATTATCACGCAGAATTTGAGAAAAACTTAAACTTTCTTTGTCGTTTTTCTCGCTACTCTCGTTACCATATGCGCCAAACTAAGAATAAGGTGACGTTAAGTCTGTTTTTTTATTCCCTGCTAAACTAATTTTTCGACGACTTTGTATGGGGAGCCGCTTAAAATCGCTTAGATCCCCAAACAAAGTGGTCGAATTATTAGTTTAGCAGGGAATAAAAAAACAGACTTTATGTATGTACTAGTCTATAGTTCGCATTGGGATTTTTCCTGATTTGATTGAAAGTCAAGGCGCATTGACGAGGTAGTGTTATCTCCAAGACATTCCAAGCCTACAACAATAAACATTTTGCTGTGTCTGGTATTTTACGACAATAAAATTCAGCACAAATGTATTGCAAAAATAAAAGAAAACTAAACGGTATAAAAAATGTATGTTTGAGAAGCAAGAATTGCCTACGAAATGACAAAAGTGATTAACTCGGCTATTCTAGTAGCACCACCACATCAATAAACCTTGATAAAAGTAACGCGGATATCAACACACTGGTGGCGTAAAAGACCAGAAAATTTTCCCCTGCGGATAAAAATTGTGGCTCAAAAACTTGAGTGAAAATATTAATTCGTTATAACATTAGGTAAGTTTTATTGATTACTTTGGTCAATATTGAGCTGATTTAAAATAAAGGAATGTAATTTTTTAATGCAAATGCGATGTTGTTTTATTTTGCATGAAAATGATTAAACAAAATTGAAAACAAGAACAAAAACCACAGTAATGTGGCAACCCTCGTAGAAGAGAACCAAAAACAAGTGAAACTACGGTTGCCACATGGATAATTTTTTAATTACCAGAATTTTCAAAAAAGGTTACCAAAAATTACCAAATTTTAAAATTTTTTTATTTAGAACATTCAATGTTTATTTAAAATAATTCATTATAGAAAATCATATTACATACATACATCAATATAAATATTAAACATAAACCAAAAACAAAATATAAAATATGGCATAACAAAACATAAACCAAAAACCACAAACTTTACTTTCTTTGCATTTGCATTTCTTTGCATAACCATTCAATTCTTCCAAATAGTGTTGCCACTGTTTCAGATTTTCTTCTGTTTGTAAGTAACATTTTAGATCACATTTCGTCAAGTTTTCTAATAGAAGTATGAAATCAAATGTTTTTTCTTATACTAATTATTTCATTTGAAAAGGTTACAAAAATCAATAATGTGTTACCATGTTACCAAGCCGTTTAAATGTTACCAATTTTGGTTGGATATTACCAACTGTGGCAACCGTGAGTGAAACGCCTCGTTTCTCTGCTCTCTCTCTCTTACTCTCTGCGTTGATTATTTGAATACACGAGCATGTAACTATACAAATTCCTCCCATGTTTAAGTAAAATTATATAAAGTATGTAAAATGTATGAAATAATCAAGATATTAAACGAGAGAGAAATGCGTTTGTGTGAATTGTGTCTACTTTTTGGTTCTCTTTTACGAGGGTCGCCAAATTATGCTCACATTCTGGTCGTCTACTTTTGTCAAAAACAGCTGATAAAAATGTCACACAATCCTGTACTATTCTGAACATAGTAGATAGAACGATAGTATGAAGACAATTTTTTAGTTTTGAATTATTTATATTTGTTGTCTGTTATTTATTGGTCAATGAAGACAATTTGTTATTTGTCTTTGTATGAAAATGTGATTTTAGTTAAATAAAATAAAAACAAGAGATAATTAATAAATGAAATCAAAAGAAATGAATTCATTGTAATTAATTAATGTTATCTTTTATATTTGACGCGGACTCTCCGCCGACAAATCGAAAAACTAAAATGCGGATTTCTGTAAATATTCATGAAGATCGGTTCACTGGTTTAACGTCCTATAGAGCAACCATACATCAAAAAAGAAACAATTTATTTTTATATAACTAACTTAGCAATACTAACTAACTTATAATAACTAAATTAGCAAATAACTTAAAAAAACGGAAAGGGATTACATTGATTCTTTAAGTCGGTGTGAAAAAACTACATAACTTGTTTCTAATGTATGTAAAACTTCTTCCACCGTAATGATGTTAATTTGAAGACGGCGTAATCGATGGGTTATTATTTTCAATATCACTTCGCCACGATCCGTTCTGAAAGTCACCATTCGAGTCCTCCCAGAAGACGGATCATTCAACATTATAAAATTGTGCAAAGTAACACACGACAGTACAATTTTTTATGAATTTTCCGGAAATAAATGCAATTTTGTTAGTAGAACTCGCCAGCGGGACACTAAAATTCCAAATGCGTTTTCTATTGTACGACGAGCTCTTGACAAGCTTTTATTGAAGATATCTTTGCAACTTGGCAACAGATCACCAGGGTAAGGACGCATTACATTTATTCCTAAGAGGAACGCAGCATCACCAACAAAGAAATACGCAATTTTTAATTGCGTATTTGGCAAGTTTGTCGCTGGAGGAATTGGGAGTTTCTTAGTAAAAAACTGTTTTCAAATATGTTCTCACCGCCATCGCTCTGGCTTCCATAGGCTCCTACATCGATATGGGTGAACCTATATCGTGCATCACATGCTGCTAACAAAACAATGAAAAAAAATTTTTTGTAGCAGAAGTATTGACTACCGCTGTTAAGCGCCTATTAGACGGTCATACCTGGTATGATAGAGCGGTATGCGATCATACCATCATACTCGTGTAATAGGCAAAAATACTTGTTTGTCAACAAGGTATGATGAATATCAAAATTTTTTGATATTTTGGAATACCATCATACCATCATACTCGTGTAATAGCTCTTGTATAGCTCACAATAAGAAATTTCATTTGTTGTTAAGCATTCAAAGTGGACAGATGGCGTGGCTAGATCGCGGGTTTTTACGTGAGTTTATTTCGCTTTATGAGCATTTCCCAGAATTGTGGAATGTCAAAAGCGAAATATACCACAATAAGCAAAAGAAACAAAAAGCATACGAAATTCTTTTAAATAAATTAAAAGAAGTGGAAGCCGAAGCGACAATAGATAGTGTTAAAAAAAAATAAATGCATTACAACAAACAACCTCACACTTCGGTGTTTCTTTCAAACTGATATATGTCAGCTGGGTATGATAGTGTAATAGCAAAACATATTTTTTTCATCATACCGTCGTATCATACCAGGTATGACCGTCTAATAGGCGCTTTAGGAGGACATTGGATGGCAACATGTTTACCATCAATAGATCCAATACAGTTCGGCATATTCCACATCTCCCAGAAGTCTTGTGCAATTTGCTTATAGTCTTCTTCGTTTGGCTCAGACACATAAAGCATGAAACACATAGACGACGACAGGCTGTGGACGTGTGACAGCTACTGAATTATTTTCAAGACGGCAACTGCAAAGTAAACAGCTGATCTGTAATGTTGACGTTTGTGTTATTGTGTTATTTGTGTTAGAAGAAAATAAAATGTCTGGAGAATATTTAATATATATTATTACAAACATAACAAAAATTGTGAAAACAGTTGATTATTCTGTCAGTGGTGCCACTTCAGGCATTGACAGCTCTAACCTGTTGATTGTCGCCCACACAAATAGAAATTAGTTTAATTCAACTACAGCTACATAAGTAGTATAGACAACAACCTGCAGTCGTGTCGCCTTGCCGTCGTTAAAATATTCACTTGCATATAAACGCATGTATTTTATTTTTGACAGGTTGTGGTCGGTAGCCTGTCGTCGTCTATGTGTTTCATGCTTTATGTGCATGTGTTGGCTTAAGCCAGCTTAAGCACCTGTGGGAACACACATGTTTTGTATGGGGAAAACTATAATGTACCTAATAAAAAGTTTCGTCAAATGTCATTTGCTTAAGCAAAGTGCCAAACTGAACGCACATTCCGTACGTAAACAGCTGTTTGTCTATGGTATACATAAAAAGGAAATTTGAAATTTAATTCAGCTATTTTTATTAATTCAGCTAATTCAGCTATTTTCAAATATAATCAATTTAAGGGACTTTAAATATTTCAATTTCTTATCCATTTTCCACTAAATAAACACAAAATCTGAAGTTGTTATTGTTTAGTAATTCAGAGATTCACACTGATGCATTTTTAGTACTTTTCTCAATAAACTACACGAAAAGAAACCGAGTGCAGTTTTGCATTCAAATTTTTGCAAAAATAAATAAAATAATCGTGCACATTCATACTTAAGGTATGATTTATATATATTATGGTCATTCAATAAATCCCCTAGCGAAAAAGTTTGGCGCGCTTTTTTGATTGTCTAATTATAATTCGTTTATGACCTTGATTGCAATGGTTGTAAACAAACGTACTATTTGTCGTCTGTCAAATCGTAAGGGAAATTAAGCAAGTTTTCTTGATTTCTGAAAGTGGCCGATCGGCTTTCATCTTCCAAACAGTTGATTTTGTGTGAATGTTTTTGTTATGGTTGCATTTTGTTAGTAACTAGCAGTGTTGCATCAAAATGTACACCAATTTAAAATGAGGTTAAAATTAAACTTCAGTTTCTACAGATTAAAATTGTTTGAGTAATCTTCAGGGTTAGCGCGGGTTGACTGAGTTAACCTTCGAAATACGCTAATCTTGGTCGGTGTAAATGCCGTATAAATCTCCTCAACTGGCAACAGACTTCGATTTGAATGTGTGGCTCGATGGTAAACATATGTTACCTATAATTTACTATGCTATAATTCGTCTAAACAAATAATAACAAACTCCAAATAGAACCATGTCCGAATCTACTCCGACCAAAAATGTTGAATCGCAGATATCATTAAAACCAGTTTGGTGTAAGTTTAAAGAATTAATATCACGTTCTAAAATAATCTTACAATTGTCAAAGAATTACGAATTTAGATTCTCCTTCCTACAAATCCCAGCCGTCTTGCTCTGATTCCAATGTGGCTGCATGTAAAGCTCGTTTGGATGCGATTGTGAAGACAACACTGGAACATTTCCATAAATGGAAGCTGGCTGATAAACGGGGCCTACAACTTTGCACTCACATTGAGTCGATAAAAACAAAAGTTTTGGAACAAATGAATGCATCAAATGTGTCGGAAGATTTCACATTGTACCCTAGTTCACTGAAACAATATTCTGATAATTTGGCTACTATGGTTACAATATGTCTGGATATCGCAGTAAGAACTAATGAATCGCTGAGACAACTAAAGGCTTTAAGTAAATTACCTGGAAGCTGTAATGAAGTGTTTTACCGATCATGGCGGATGCCGGAATTCCTCGAGTTTCTCGGCGAACTATTGGGGCGATATGAAAAGGAGGCAGAAGTCAAAAGGGCCGTGTCAGGTATGTATTCAAGATGAATTTCAGCCAAGGGTTCAAATGAAACGACCGGAATCATCTTAAACATTTTGCGCAAACTGTGCTGATACTCCGTTTCACTTGGCAACATTCCATTTTCCATTCCAGAAAATCTACCCCATTGTACCACAAGATCTGATCTTATCCGTTGGACTTCGTTGTGGGAATACCCGCAACATGTAGATTTTTACGTTCAGCTCTTGGTTGCATTTTTGAAAGAAGAAATGGACAATAAAAACACTATCTGAAACTTGTTTTTTTTTTAATTCAATATAGTTTTTTATTCGTAACATTTAAATATATTCATAGAAAATTGAACAAACAAAAGCTTTTAAGGCATACTTAAGCAGGAGTTTTCTTTGTTATCGAGATTATCAAAATCTATTTTAAAATAAAACAAAAAAACGCTTATATAAGAAATGCATTACAGCAGAGCTAATAATGAATGATTAATAGTAGAATACGATGAAATGGTTATGTATATATGGTTATGTAAATAGAAAATTTATTTAATTTTGAGTTGCGGCCAAGGCCATTACAGTAAAACGTAATTCTTCTGGATCACGCGCCATGAACTCCTTGCATATACGGGCAGCATCTTCAACGAATTTTTCGTCTGATGTTTCGCCATGCTTGACAGGGAACGACTTGCGTCCGTCTAATTCGTAAAGCATACCATCGATATTAATCAAGGCAATGAAGTGATGATAGACCTTTTCCTCAGGATCAGCAGCTGTTTGACCCTCCTGTGAAACATGAATAGTAAAGATAGTTTCGTTTCCTTTGATGAGTAGAAAAAAATATTCCACTGCATTCCATTGAGACCTAGCTTTACACCAATGCCCAAGGTTGAGGGGAGTTTATAAACTTTTCCATGGTTAAATTACTAGTACCACTATCATTAAGCGAGGTGCGGCCATCGAATGAAATGTAAGGTGGTCAGTGCACATTCTCATGTTCAAGAGACCGAATGCCTTTTAAAACTAGCCGTGGATTTGAAGTCTACTTAAGAAGTTATTCTCGGTGGTGCAATGGGTATGTGCGCCGCCTGTACATGAGATCTTGGGTTCGATTCCTGCTCTACCGACCTTACATTTCTTTCGGCGGCGGTCATCTCGCAGTGACGGTGACACTATCGAGTATTTAAACATGAAAAAACTTCTCGAAATACCGTTCGGAATAGGTGTAGGACCCAATCAGTGATTATAAAACTAGAAAGCGCACAGTTGACTGGTTTCGAGAAGCTCTCCCCAATTCATTCATGGAATGTAATGGGAAACCAAAAAGTTATGCTCAATAGTAAATTTAAAAATCTGCATTCCTTGTCTTCAATTAAAAATCTTTTCTACTCTAAATTATTTCTGATACTATGCTTAGAAATTATAAAATTTTAATGAAATCCTACCTGTGCCAATGCCTGATGATCTTCAGTCATTGCTCGATCATCCTCCAATGCTTTGCCTCTTTCTTCGGGTGACATATCCTTAGCAGACTCCAAGAATTTCTTTAAAGCTCCATCATTTAAAGTGATACTGGTTATAACATAAGAGAATAACTCAATACTCTATTCAATTACTTGCCAACGAAAGGTTAACCTACTCAGAATTGTTAGCCACACTGTGAATAAGCGCCACAGTTCCGCAGGCATTTGAGGTAAATTGACGCATATAAAACAATGTCTTTGGATGTTCATGGGCTTCTCCGGCCAAACGCTCATTCTCCTCAGCACGATGTGTTTCATACTTCAAATATAACGTACAATTTCAATAAAACCTTTAATTTATTTCTTAAATTCTACAAATTACCGCTTTGGAGCAAGGGAACAGTAAAATGATGGATTTTACTGGTTTCGGTATCCATTCCAACATTTCCGGCTCTAAGCCAACAACATCCGTTAGTGACCATTCTTTGGATACACCCAATTTGTGTATGTATTTAGTTAGTACCTTCGAATTAGAGAATAACACATCCAACTCAAGTCAATATGTACAATTTGATTCCACATTCAATGACTCATTTTATAATTGTCGTCGTAAACCCCCATCCACAACCAGACAGGGAGACGACAGTAATAAAACAAATAAGGAAGAAGGGGACGACTCCGGTGGATAACTGCGCATTTTTTGAGGTTAACTTACATCGGGATTAGATTCCAATGGCATCCAGACAGACATCGTGATTATCTGATGTGTAATGGGTTCTAATTATCACAATTTATGAAAATACGTGAGTTTAATATAAATTCGTTATTTTTTGCAACTACAAAATGCCGGCTTCTGTCGGTGGGAGAGTGACTCTTTTGTTTGAATTTTCCACACAACTTTTAATTTCTGGAATGTTGATTGGAAAAAAGCTTTATACCGTGATACAACAATTATCAGGTGCCGCCCATGGTAAATAAGTAAGGTAAACTCATTAGGAATTGTTGTAATTGTAGGCAACAAACACAGGCATTTTGTTTAGTGTTCCTAAGCTGTCAAATTTTCTACATGTCAGCTGAGAACTATTTTGGCGCACTTACCAAAATATATGGGCTTATATCTATTATACGGCTTATTCTCCAAAAATTAAAAAAAAAAAATTTGCGTCGATTAGCACATGTTATTTTAAGCAACAAAAGTAAAATAAAAAAATCAGGGCAAAAGCATAGTTTCGGAGTTATGGACCCCCGGATGTTGAAATTTTGAAAAATTATCAAATATTTTCTTTCACTTTTCTCAAAAATAGAAAGCTTTATAGCACAAAAATACTATGCCGAAGCCGGAGTTGGACCTACCCCAGAGGAGAATGTCCCTTAGGCTACGTAGAAACCTCTATACCATTTCGGATGTTAAAATTTTGGAAAAAAATTCGGGGATCTTACTCCGAATTTTGTCATTTTACTTTATTTGCTTAAAATAACGTGTTCTATTGACGTAGTCAGTTTCCCTTATTCTATTTGACGTAGTCAGTTTCAATTTCGTATTCCCGTTGGCAATATTGCCGCATTTCGATGACTGTTAACTTACGTTTTGTATTCTGTAAGAAAAATTGCAAAGACGATTTACAATTAGACGACCAGAAGATGTGCGCAACGTGGCAACCCTGGTAAAAGAGAACCAAAAAGTGCTAGGAGTTCACTCAAACGCATTTCTCTCTCGCGTCATATCTTGCTTATTTCATACTTTTTGCATAGTTTATGTAATTTTACTTCAACATGGTTGGAATTTGTATAGTTATATACAATAACACTATCAAAAAGCTGCTCGTGTATTGAAATATTCAATGAAGAGAGTAAGAGAGAGAGTAGAGAAGTACTAGGGTTTCACTCGTTTTGTTTGTTGGCATTTGAGTGAAGAGAAATTTTGACTGTCTATTTGTACATCGTTTTTGAAAATTGGCGACGTGGTTGTCTTTAATTTTGGCGTCGGCCATTTTAGTGTTGCCTTGCGTTGTGTTAAATGTATTGTTGACTTTAAGTGGTGATTACACGATACATCTGATGTACAATCATTTAGTGTATGTGTGGACAGATTCTTTGACAAAGACGGTACCTAATTTTTCTTCATTCAGCCACAATTTGAATTGCTGTTGGCCTTCCTATACGTCATATATAATCGTGGACATAGCCTCCTCCCTTTTATTTTCTTTTAATTTTGTTCGCAAACATGTTTTCGGGTCTATAATCAACATAAACGATGATTTTTCGATTAGATTTTGTTTACACGATACATCATGCGTATATCACTTTGCTTCAATCATCTCAAAAATCAAACTCATTTTGATTTTCTGCATTTGATTGATTGATGGTCAACATAAATCGTGTACGTGTGACGCATACGCACTTATATTCACTAATCCATAGTAAGATGATTATACATCAGATGTACCGTGTAAACACCGCTTTAATTTATAATATCGTAATTTTTTAATTTCTAATAAAATTTTTTTCTTCTTTTGTTGGGGCCAAAATTTTGATGTGGGTTCCGGCCACACACCCAATCATACCTGGAAATCCTGTTTTTTTTTTTTAAAGAAATACAACTTAGCCTCATTTTTTCAGCATCCGTCATATCTAACTTTATCCATTGTGGACAAACTTCCGCCTCCATGACCTCCACAGTCTGTGACAAAATCCTCGAAACTACTGGCTGTGATAGTCCCACATTGCAATCATATCCAACACTCAGCTGGTAAGATCCCTGGGCTAAAAAACGTAATGTTGCTGCCAATTTTAGTTTGTTTGGAACAAGCGTTGATCTAGTTCCTTTTTTTAAATGAGGCTCTATTATTTCCAACACATATTTAAAAGAAGGTTCAATCAGCCGTAAATAACTTTCAAATCTTAAAAAGGATAAAAAAAATACATTACGTAGGAAATTAAGACAAATTATGGGCAAAAAAAATGCAAGATTTCTGTCTAATAGCTCATTCGCACTGCAAAATATTTTCCCGATTTCGTATCAAATGTCCTAAGAAAATCTGAAGTGTTCGCATTGGTTTTTCAGGTTTTTTTTCGTGATTTGATTGAAAGTCAAGGCGCATTGACAAGGTAGTGTTACTTTTGCTGTTACTACGACAAGAAACATACCAAGCCTACAACACACGGCATTTTTGTTTGTCTGATATTTTTCCACAATAAAATTCAGCACATAGGAGTTCACTCAAACGCATTTCTCTCTCGCGTCTAATCTTGCTTATTTCATACTTTTTGCATAGTTTATGCAATTTTACTTCAACATGGTTGGAATTTGTATAGTTATATACAATAACACTATCAAAAAGCTGCTCGTGTATTGAAATATTCAATGAAGAGAGTAAGAGAGAGAGTAGAGAATTACTAGGGTTTCACTCGTTTTGTTTGTTGGCATTTGAGTGAAGAGAAATTTTGACTGTCTATTTGTACATCGTTGTTGGTGAGATCAAAAACGATGTACAAGTAGACAGTCAAAATTTCTCTTCTCTGGCATATTCCAGAGTCCTTATCCACAAGGCCGTCAAATATGGTCAAAAAAGGATAACGCTAAAATTTATATTTCTTCTTCCCTCTGATCATTTGGAAGAAAAGATTGGTATAAATGGACTCTCTTGGAGTCCCACATACACATCTGATAGGTGGTACTTGGGGCATATTCCAGAGTCCTTATCCACAAGGCCGTCAAATATGGTGGAATATGCCCCAAGTACCGCCTATCAGATGTGTATGTGGGACTCCAATAGAGTCCATTTATACCAATCTTTTCTTCCAAATGATCGGAGGGAAGAAGAAATATAAATTTTAGCGTTATCCTTTTTTTACCATATTTGACGGCCTTGTGGAGAAGGACTCTCGAATATATCCATCAGGGCACTTGCCAAATATTAATACTGGACTCACATTTATTTTGTTGTTAGTGTTTGCTTTATCTAACTGATGGAGCGACACAGAAAACAGTGCTGACTGTTCGCCCACAATAGTCACATTTGTGTTAGTAAATACTAATAATAATACATAATCAAATACAAATCGCATTTTATTAAAAATATTTTTTGTGTTAAGATTTAATTATTTTGTGAACAGATTGTTGCTAAAATGAATGTTTTGAAAAGTTACTTACGTTCCACATACATATCACAGTCATGTTCCACAAAATTTTGTGGATGGAATACTGTGGATAACTTCACACACATAGAAATTTTGGCATTTATCACTAAACTGAAAATTTTGCAAACACGATGTACAAGTAGACAGTCAAAATTTTTCTTCACTCAAATGCCAACAAACAAAACGAGTGAAACCCTAGTACTTCTCTACTCTCTCTCTTACTCTCTTCATTGAATA
The DNA here is from genome assembly GCA_963931995.1 of Phaonia tiefii. Lineage (NCBI taxonomy): Eukaryota > Metazoa > Arthropoda > Insecta > Diptera > Muscidae > Phaonia > Phaonia tiefii. Next base: position 189,669,102 of record OZ008368.1, on the reverse strand, counting down.
TTTCAATACACGAGCAGCTTTTTGATAGTGTTATTGTATATAACTATACAAATTCCAACCATGTTGAAGTAAAATTACATAAACTATGCAAAAAGTATGAAATAAGCAAGATATGACGCAAGAGAGAAATGCGTTTGAATGAACTCCTAGTACATTTTGGTTCTCTTTTACCAGGGTTGCCAAGTTGCGCACATCTTCTGGTCGTCTAATTGTAAATCGTCTCTGAATTTTGTTGCGGAGTGTTACCACCTAGCTTTGATTTACCTTGCAAATATTTCATTAATAATTCCTTTTCGCACTCCATTTTATTTTTAACTCACGTGGTGTTACTTTTGGTTGTTAGAATGATCAAAATATCAAAATTCCGGTCCCAAACAATTATTAAACAATTGTTTTTTTGAATTTGAATTTTATTGACCAGTTTTTTTAGTTTTTGGTTAATGTATGAGAAATTCATACTACAAACTAACAAGTCATGAACATTTTTCTAATTGAAAAATGGTTAGTTTTTGTTGGAAATAATAGACAATTCAGTTCAACACACACTCACTGGCATGACTAGTTTCGAACTCCGTGACAAGTCGAAATCTAATCGAAAAATCATCGTTTATGTTGATTATAGACCCGAAAACATGTTTGCGAACAAAATTAAAAGAAAATAAAAGGGAGGAGGCTATGTCCACGATTATATATGACGTATAGGAAGGCCAACAGCAATTCAAATTGTGGCTGAATGAAGAAAAATTAGGTACCGTCTTTGTCAAAGAATCTGTCCACACATACACTAAATGATTGTACATCAGATGTATCGTGTAATCACCACTTAAAGTCAACAATACATTTAACACAACGCAAGGCAACACTAAAATGGCCGACGCCAAAATTAAAGACAACCACGTCGCCAATTTTCAAAAACGATGTACAAGTAGACAGTCAAAATTTTTCTTCACTCAAATGCCAACAAACAAAACGAGTGAAACCCTAGTACTTCTCTACTCTCTCTCTTACTCTCTTCATTGAATATTTCAATACACGAGCAGCTTTTTGATAGTGTTATTGTATATAACTATACAAATTCCAACCATGTTGAAGTAAAATTACATAAACTATGCAAAAAGTATGAAATAAGCAAGATATGACGCAAGAGAGAAATGCGTTTGAATGAACTCCTAGTACATTTTGGTTCTCTTTTACCAGGGTTGCCAAGTTGCGCACATCTTCTGGTCGTCTAATTGTAAATCGTCTCTGAATTTTGTTGCGGAGTGTTACCACCTAGCTTTGATTTACCTTGCAAATATTTCATTAATAATTCCTTTTCGCACTCCATTTTATTTTTAACTCACGTGGTGTTACTTTTGTTTGTTAAAATAATCGAAATGCCACAATTCCGGTCACAAACAATTATCAAACAATTGTTTTCGTATGAAATAACATCAACAACGATGTACAAGTAGACAGTCAAAATTTCTCTTCACTTAATTTGCCAACAAAACTCAACGTGTGAAACCTTAGTCATTCTCTGTTCTCTCTTACACTCTTCATTTAATATTTCAATACACGAGCAGCTTTTTGACAGTGTTGTTGTATATAACTATAGATATTCCAACCATGTTGAAGTAAAAATACATAAACTATGCAAAAAGTATGAAATAATCAAGATATGACGCGTGAGAGAAATGCCTTTGAGTGAATTTCTAGCACTTTTTGGTTCTCTTTTACCACACGTACTTCTCTTTTTTTTATACAAGTACGTTTTATGGCAATGAAAATTTCGTAAAATCTGAATACCGGGCTATAGAAAATAACGTAAATTCATGAACCGGCCTTCAAAAATGCTATACCACGGAAAATTACAACTCTGTGATATAGATTAAAAACTCACCTCAAAGCACTGCAACAACGCGAGAACGCAAGAGGATAAGAAGAACAAGGTGGACAAATTCTGTCGGTTCTTGTTGTTGGAATTATAGGCCTTTCAGTGATGTTGATACTTAAGGATCTTCGATCGATACCAATTCGCACCTGTGAATTGCAGAATTGAGTTTGTCTATATACGATTGATGATCCAACCGATGGTATCAATTCAGGCACAGTAGTTAGGCATCTGTTGATGGACTTGTCACGGAGTTCGAAACTAGTCATGCCAGTGAGTGTGTGTTGAACTGAATTGTCTATTATTTCCAACAAAAACTAACCATTTTTCAATTAGAAAAATGTTCATGACTTGTTAGTTTGTAGTATGAATTTCTCATACATTAACCAAAAACTAAAAAAACTGGTCAATAAAATTCAAATTCAAAAAAACAATTGTTTAATAATTGTTTGGGACCGGAATTTTGATATTTTGATCATTCTAACAACCAAAAGTAACACCATGTGCGTTAAAAATAAAATACAGTGCGTAGAGGAATTATAACTGAAATATTGAAATGAAATGAAATATTTTCAAGGTAAATCTAAACTAAGTGGTAGCTCTCCGCAACAATGTTTTCCGTTTAAAAATAAATGTCAAAATTTCATACGAAAATTTCACAAGAAATTTTTTATGAAATATTCGTTACCATAAGAAGTACGAGTATAAAGCCCCGTATTCAGTTCTTGCGAAATTTTGTCATTTATCTCTAAACGGAAAACATTGTTGCGGAGAGTTACCACTTATTTTTTATTTACCTTGAAAATATTTAATTTATAATTTCTTATATACGCATGTTGTCTTTTAACCCATGTTGTATTACTTGTGATTGCTAAAATTATCGAAATGTCAAAATTCCGGTCCCAAACATTTATCAACCAATTGTTTTCGTACGAAATAACTTTAGCGTAATAACCCTGTAATTGATTTTGCCTACAAAATTTTCGCAGAGAGCTGAGTACCAAGCAAATGAAAAGTAAGAAAATTTTTCGGTTCATGAAATTTTCGTTATTTTTATATACGTACGCCTTAAGACAAGGAAATTTCATAAAAACTGAATACCGGGCTAAAAATTACAAAGATTTCATGAAACGAAAATTTTGTTCACTTTTGACGTAGAATACGTCTTACCTTACGGTATAGGGAGTCATGTCAGATTGTTATTGTTGTAATCTTTATTTCATTGATTATGAGGAAACGGCGAGATAACTTTTTTTTAAAATTTTTTTTGTAGGTCAATGAAGATGTTATCTTTCGTTTGATATACATTTCATATTGGTTGATATCTTCCTAATATTTAAATTTCTCAAATGAAAAATGTTTTTAACACATACACTCAAACATATGTGAGGTGTTTGGTTGAGTGTTTGAGTTTGTAGCGTGAACACAAACTATGCTGCTGTTTCAGTGTGGACACAAACCTTCGGCTGTTGTTTTGATTGATGAAATATTGAAATATTGATGTATTTAGGTGAAACAAAATGTTAAATGTGAATTTGAATTTAACATGGATATATAATTATAAAAAATATAAATCAAATTGATTTGCGTCTGTTATTTATCATTTATCCTTACTCTTTTAATTTAAAAACATATTTAACCTATTTTTCCTACCATAAGCTTATGTATATAATCAAAAGTAACTATCAAATAAATAAATTCATTTGCTTATGTTATTTATCATTTATTGTTATATATGTTTTCTGTCTTATCGGATGGCGTATTCTACGTTAAACTTAATGGCCGTGTCTCTGACACAGCCTGCAGGGACAGTCAGTGGCCGAAGGCCTCGGACAACTGTCTGCTGTATTTTTTATTTGCTTGGCATTTTGCTAGCTCTGCGAAAATTTCGTAGGCAAAATCAATTACAGGGTTGTTACGCCAATGTTATTTCGTACGAAAAGAATTGTTTGATAATTGTTTAGGACCGGAATTTCCACATTTCGATAATTTTAACAAACAAAATTAATACTACATGCTTAAAAATAAAATCGAGGGCGAAGAGGAATTACAAATGTCATATTTGCAAGGTAAATCCGAGATAGGTGGTAACTCAGTGCAAAGAAAATTTCCGTATGGAGATAAATGACAAAATTTTCTCAAGAACTGATTGCGGGGCTTTAAATTGCATCGAATTTTAATTTCTTAGAAATTTTATCAAAAAGCTCATGTGAACAAAATAAACGACACAAAATTTCACAGCTTTACCACGGAAGCAAACAAAATATCATCTAGACTTATACGATTACTTGCTAGATAGTTGTATTATGTTTTTAATTGTACAACGACAGGTCATGGTACAATAATAAGCCCCGTATTCAGTTCTTCCGCCATTTGCGTAAGAAATGTCATTTATCTGTAAACGGAAAATGTTGCAGAAAGTTACCACCTATCTTTGATTTCCCTTGCAAATATTTAATTTATAATTCCTCTAGGCGCTCCATTTTAATTTTAACGCATGTCGTGTTGGCTTTGGTTGTTAAAATTATCAAAATGTTAAAATTTCGGTACAAAACAATTAATTGGGGTAACAACCCTGTAATTGATTTGGGCTCCGGAAATTTCTCAAAGTGCTGAGTTCCAATCAAAGGAAAAGTGAGCGAAATTTGCGGTTCATGAAATTTTGTTTTTTTTTATATACGTACTTGTCATAGACCAATCCATATAATTTTATTCGCTCAATAAATTAAACGGGTTTAATAATACCAGATATAGGCAATAAAACAACGTTCAACAAAGGAACAACAACCGAATTTCGTTTTTTTGTGGCAAACTAGTTGTGTTAAATACAATACAAATGTATACCAACGATAAAAGCCAACAAAAAAGTGCAAAATACATTTAAATTTTTCAGTTCTACACCAAAACTACATGAAAAAGTTAACTGAACATATTTTGTAACTCCACCTGGTGTAAGTTAATTTTAAATTTAATTGCTCTCATTTCCACAAACCTCCGACGAAGAGTGTGAAATGAAACCTCAGATGAGAGAATAAAAGTATCTATGTATGTATTGGTCCATAGTCTGAGGACTCTCGAACAAGAATGGTTACTAAACCGGAAGAAGAACCACTTTATGAGGAGCTAGATGATGGCAACCTATTTTTTGAATTCGATGTCCATCAGGAATTCGGTTTGAAGATTCGTGATGTATTCTACTTTTGAAATAATATTTTTGTTGGGAATGATTTTTTCTGTTGATATTAAATGCAAATTTTAAAATTTAAATGTCATATTCTTTTAATTTTTTTCCAATGACACATACATAGATAGTTACCCATTACACTAAACATTTCCCGACAGTTGTGCTTCATCTATTGTCTCCCTATAAGCACCGTATTCAGTTCTTGCGAAATTTTCGTAAGGAATTTGGTCATTTATCTCTAAACGTAAAATGTTGTTACAGAGAGTTGCCACATATCTCTGATTTAAAATTTCATTAATAATTCATCGTCGCACTTCTTTATATTTTTAATACATGTGGTATTACTTTAGTTTACTAAAATAAACGAAATGTAAAAATTTCGATCCCAAACATTTATCAAACAATTGTTTTCGTACGAAATAACTCGTCGTAACAAATCTGTACTTAATTTTGCCTTTTCGCAATGACCTGAGTACCAAGCAAATGAAAAATGAACCAAATTTTCTGTTCATGAAATTTGCGTTATTTTTTATACACGTCTTCTTGATCTATGATAAGTACCATGGTACAATAATATCTACACAGCAGCACGCTTTTTTGTAGTTGTAGGCAACAAAAACAGGCATTTTGTTTTTGGTTTATACGCCCCAGTTGTCAAATTCAACCAAAAACTCAAGATTGCAACAAGCGAAAAATCACATGAAAAAAATTAAATCAGCTGTTCAAACTTGTTTACCATCATGTAGATATTATTGTACCATTAATCATAGATAAAGTAAACTAATAGTTAGATGCAGTACATGTGTTAGGAAAATTTTATTGTAATGGGTAATTTTCTAGATGTCTTTGAAAGCAATAACTGGTATATTTTTGTTCCCAAAAAAAAGTTAAAAAATATGACATTACAATTCTAAAATTTCATATCAAAAGAAAAAATTATTTTCAATAAAAATATCACTTCGAAACAAGAATACAACACGTTACTTAACGTAGAATATCTCATGGCAATCGAATTGCAAAGCCATGACACCACCGACTAAGTCCTAATAAATTGGTTCTTCCTCCAGTTCAGATACCATTCCTTGTTGATAGTCCTCGGACACTCTAATGGTTTTGGCATCTGCGACCACAGCAGTTGATACAGTTTTTGCGCGGGGAAGTGTTTAGATTAAAAAGGCATTCCGCATGTTCATCTTTAGGCGGTGTTACGGGGTTTATCTTATAGATATATCAACACCGGCCTCATGGCTTTGAAATTGTTTTTTATATAAAAAACCAATGCTATTATATAAAATTATTTAAATTCTGTCACATTTCCCTTGTTTAAATTACTTTGAGAAAAATTTCCCACAATTTTGAATAAACGTCAATGAGAATTATGGGAAACTTAAGTGAAAGTACACTAATACATGACAGAACCTAGTGAACAAAGTTGACAATGGGCGCGCTATATCTATTATTTCCTTTATCTATGCCATTAATGACTACATGGCTGAACTCTTAGACGAATATAGTATAGACACATTAATTCTCTCAATAAATTGAACGTCATAGGTACGGTGGAAAGTAAACATTGGATGGTGGAAAACATGTGTTCAATAATACCAGATAAAGGCAATAGTAAACAACATCCAACAAAGGAACAACAACCGTATTTCGCGTTTTTGTAGCAAACTAGTTGTGTTAACTACAATACAAATGTATACTAACGATAAAAGTTTAATTTATTGAGAGAATAAATGTGTCTATACTATATTCGTCTATGTGCGGAGCACTCTCAGAGCAAAGATAATAATGATATAGTTATACGTATATAAAAATGAGATAGCAAGAGCGCAACGAAAATTGTGTGAACTTGTGTAGCGTATGTACGAACATAACAATGTATGTATGTACATGTATCTGTTGCTTTGTATTCTCTTTGTTTTTTGTGGGAAAGAAGCAAAAATTATTAAGCAAGAAAATAATGACACATGTGCTTCACTGGTCTTTAAATAATTTTAAGTATTAATATTATTTAAATGTAACGTCATCGTATGATTGAACGCCGTTTTTTATTTTCCAATGTAATATTTACTAATGTGTTCATAGAAATCGAACAGGTACCGTGTAACAAAATGGTGTTGACACATCCCCCGTAAGTTCGAACACTCATCGGATATTTTTTTCATACATACTTACATACATTATACATGCATACATTATGTTTTCAGAACGTTATACAAAAAGAGTTGGCTAAGCAGATTCTGAATATACCTGCAAGTTCTGCAACTAGCGAACGCGGGGTTTCTACGCCTGTCCGTATTTTAGAAGAAAGTCGAAGTCGGCTTTCGAGTAATAATAGAAATAACAGTTTATTTCTCTACAAGAATGTGTAGACGATTAACACTTAAATGTAATATTTTTATTTCATACATTTTAAAAAACATTTATCGAAACATATAATTAAATGCACAAACATTTTATTTCATTCAATTGAATCTATTTTATAAAATTGAATTTTAATGCTTTAAAATGTAATTGTTTTTTGATAAAATCAAATTATTCGTACCTTAGTAAAATAAGACTATTTGCTTCTTAATAAAATAAAATTTGTTGATTGTTTTAAACAAATATTTTCCGTGAGCGTGCGTGACGTGAGTATTTTTCTCCGTGAGCGTGCGTGACGTGAGCAGTTTCTATCGTGACCGTGAGCCAAAATCACCCACGCGCACATCTCTAGTGCTTAGTGATGGACCAACGAATTCGCGGATATCCTCAGTGGTTGAATCAAATGAATTCGATAAATTATGCAATCTTCTTCGAAAGTTCTGGGAGCAGGAACAAGTGTCCCCCACTATACCTACATTCAATGAGGACAAATGTTGTGAAGACTATTATAATCTTACGGCCAAACGTCGGCCTGATGGCCGATATATCGTAAAACTCCCGTTTAAAAAGGAATTCCCTAATGATGTAGTTCTGGGGTCTTCTCGGTTTCTCGCATTGGGACAATACGTTAGAATGCAAAAATCTAATATTCTCAATTCCACAATGTACTCAACGAATATCTTTCCCTAGATCACATGGAGAAATGTTCACGAGAAGTGTATTGATAACAAATACTTTTCATTTTATTTATCACATCACGCCGTGATTCGCCCATAAAGTATCTTAACAAAGTTAAGAGTGGAATGACGATTTATATACTTCAAAAAGATTTGTGAAGAATCATTCGATCATTCGATTATGAGACATCGTTCCCTAAAGCATTACCAATTTTGCTCAATCAGATATATGTATGTATGCATGTACGCTGATGATATGTTATCTGATGCGTACTCACTTCCGGATGCTATAGATTCTCAAAATCAGATCAGCGAACGAAGCTCTGAAATCGGCAGGATTTCCTTTAAAGATAATGACTGCTAATAACCCCATTATCTTTATATATATAATTCTACTGCACGTGTGTTTGTGACTGAACTCCTCCTAAACTTCTGGACCGATTTGAATAAATTTTTTTGTATGCGTTTGGGTGGCGCCCTGGGTGGTTTAGATTTACTATTTGGTCCGATTGGACAAAGGGGCAAATTAAAAATGTCTGCCCGGTCGCTTGAAATATTATGCAGGACAACGTCTGCCGGGTCAGCTAGTACTTCATAATAGAGCCCCCACTTACCCGGTTTTACGGTCGACCGGTCTACCCGGCCTAGACCGGTTCTAAACCGGTCGACCGGTCTAGACCGGTCTCTACGGTCGACCGGTCTACCCGGTTAACCGGTTAATCTTAATGTCATGGTCATGGCAGCGGCCATACGTTTCCTCTATGAGTTCATAGAATATGTCTTTGGCATCATCATCTGTCTCTTCTGTCGAGGCATGCACACAAATTATTTTTGGATAGCGGTAATGTCAGCCTTATAACTTTTGAGGACGGACATCTGCCAATTCGATACTTGCACCGGATCTAAGTATATAGTGGTCTTACATTCCATGTGCATATCCGTAAATCGTGGTCCTTATAACGTTTGTGGGGGTCGTCAAAAAATAGGGGTTGTTTAAGTCTTCTTTTTCATTTATGTATGTATATTCACCGCCATTATGAACGGTGGCGGTAGGCAAACGCCGGGTTTTTGCATTTTACCTACTGTGATCATATCATATCAGTACTGTATCAGATATCAGTGATCGCATAACCAATCGGCCGCCCATTTGTTTCGCCTTCTCACTCTAGCTAGCTAACGGAGGTTTCTGATAAAGCCATTGCCCAGGACATACTGCGTGGAAGTAGTGAGCTGCTTGGACTGCCCAATGAAGGAATCATTTCTGGCCACTCCCAAGTGAATGGCTAACAGAAACTTTCCACCTCCACGGTCAGTCCCATGTCAAATTTACAATATGTAGTGGACTTTATTGTGCTGCTGCGTGCTCAACTTGGCCGGGTAACAAAAGAAGAAGCCTTAAATTCTAATTCCACTGCACCAAGAAACCTCGGTTCTCTTGGTGTGTTAGTATTCTATGACATTTCATTCTGATAGTAGAGTGTAATTGATAATGTTAATAATTCACAATAGAAAATATTATGAATCATTTCATTTACATTTGATTTCATTTATACATGTGAAGTAAATTCAGGTACTTCATTCAAACAGGTAATTCATAACATCATAAGGTTCTATAGTTATACAGATAAGTTTAAGCGAAGTTTAGATATGCCGCCCCCTTTAGATGGTCGATACAGGGCGGAAACAAAGCACGTTGGCCAAAGACCTGATCGCTTCCGATATAACTTGATGGTTAATTTCAGTCTTGTGATGTGAATTCGTCTTCTGCCTCGTCGACTTTTTACGGTTTTTTGTTTGGTGGCTGAATTCGTGGATGTGTTGGATGCAACAGCGTATGATGTGGGGCCACGCATTTGTAGCAGGAATCCCGTGAATGACAGTCCTTCATAAAATGGTTGTGGACTAAGCAGTTCATGCAATATGCCTGATTTCTAGTAGCTTGGCGGCGTTTTTTGATGCTAATTTTTAGGAATACTTTGCAGTTTTTCAATGGGTGGTATCGCTTAGAGAGCTTGCATTGATGCACAGACGGGTAACAGCCTTTTGAAGATCTCGATGAAGAACTTTTATTTCTGAAAGAAGTAGGAGTAATATGATAAAGTGGTTAGTAAATATACGTTCTGCACAGAGTGAAGAACGGTATTTTTTATTTGATATTAACTCAAAAATGGAGCCTATATTTGAATTGATTCAGTCTGCTCATTTTCATAGGGAAGGACAAACTTTTTCGATTACTTAGTGACAAATTTTCACAGTTGAGTTCTGCTGCACCTGCCATAAGTGGTGCTCCTTTTAGGAAGTGACCCGGAGTCAATGCGGTCAGATCTGCTGATATGGGTCTCGTGTTTAATATCCCTTCAATTCCCACTAGAAGAGTTGAAAACTCTTCGAAGTTAAATTTATGAGACCCAGTCTTTCTTTTCAAATGAAACTTACTTGTAACCGCTGCCTCCCATAATCCTCCCATATGTGGAGCATGAGCAGGGGTGAACGTCCATTCTAGGCCGTGTGCTTCAAATTTCTGTGATATACCGAACCGAATTAATGAACTGCGAGAATTCTTTCAAAAGCAATCGGCTAGCTCCCACAAAATTGCGACCATTATCAGAGGTAATTTTTTGTGGAAGGCCTCGCCTACCAACTAACCGCGTAAATGCTGCTCTAAAAGATGGAATAGACAGATCTGAGCATGATTCCAAATGTACTGCTTTGGTAGCAAAACCGACAAAGATACATGCATATCCTTTGATATAAGCAGATCTTCTAAGGATTGAGCTCTTCAATTAGAAAGGACCAGCAAAATCGACTCCTGTGGCACAGTATGCCGGACAAAAATTTCATCTTTCAATTTTCTATTTGAAATTTCAATGAAAATTCAATTTCATTTTCATCCATTATTTGCGTGAGGTGCTTCTGATAAATTACACATCTTTTGCAAAATTTAATACCTTTTTTGATACAAGGTTTTAGTCTAAAGATGAAATATTCCGTCTTTACCATCCTGCACATAAGATTACATTATCCATGAACTAAAAATAAATGTCAGTGGTTTAAATTAGAGCCTACGGTCATAACCGGTCGACCGGGAAAATTTTCATGAAAATCGAAAATTTGTTTAAAAAAAAACAACAATTTGAAAATATCGAAAATTTTTGAAAAAAATCCAAAAATTTCAAAAAATTCAAAAATTTAAAAAAAATAAAATAAAAATTTAAATTTTTTTGGTACTTGTGGAACTAAAATCCTCCGAAACTGGTCCTTGAATTCAATAAGTCCTTTACTTTTCATACATTTATATGAAAATGACACGGTCTTTTTCGGTCCCATGTACGGCGTTTTTGAGCCTTGGGGCGTAATGGGTTAAAAATTCGTGCAAATAATTTAGACGTAATTACGACTTGGAAACATAAATTTTTTTGGTACTGGTAGAACCAAAATCTTCCGAAACTGGTCCTTGAATTCAAT